>CAKXYN010000086.1:0-10000000 GCA_935064755.1 Tragelaphus eurycerus | reverse complement strand
GCAGGTAAGGGCAGGTACACATCATGCTTTCCTCCAGAAAGGAGCAGAAATGTCAGAACTCCTGAAGTGTGTGTGCTCAAAACTGCTGAGGTTCCCTTCACACATGTGGGTCCGGCCTCCTCTCCCCACCAAACTGATGCCTTGAAGGATAGGGAAGCAGATTATGCTTTCTCATAGTTTTGGTTCTCCAAAAGATAATTGCTAGGAATTTGAAGGGAGTCAGAAACACTCCCTGATCCTATAAAATGTTTGATTATTTTTACTATCGTGTGTCAGTACCTACACAAGAAAGAAATGCAAGACAGTGATGGATATGGCTACAATATATTTTCATTTGTCTTGGTAAATATAGATGTGCATGGATCAATATGAGATGTTTATTTTTTTCTTTCCTCCTTCCCGTTTGTCTCCCTTTCTCCCAATCTCCATCCCTTTCTTATTTCCTTTCTTTCTCACCTTCTGTTTCAGTGGCAAGCTCTTAGGATGTGAGGAAAATCCTCTCTAAAACAATTCTGTGAAGGAAAAGTTCCATTTGGCAGGAAGAGTTCAGGTAGAGTTGGAATCTGGCAGTAAAGGAATCACTCAGGATTCCCTGTGACCTTGACATTTATCCTTGAGGGAACCTGGATATGGTCACAGATTTGCGCAAGGTCCTTAGTCCCTTGGGCAGAGGTTGAAGCAGGGACTGACATGAGAATTAGGAAGCACGTAATTGGTCTGGAGGCAATCCCATGAGACATGGCCGAGGAGTAAGAAACTGAGATAAGTGAGCAGAGACAACAGGGCTGGGCCCGTGAGTGGTTACAGCTCTGGCCAACAGGGGCCCAGTCCCACTGCAGACCCTTGAAGTCCTCACAGAGCGCCCTTCAGAGCTGTCCCACCAAAGGGCAGGGGACCTGGGGTACCTCCCACCAACATTTCCCCTCATTGTTTGAGGAGGTCCTGAAGCCGTCACTAGACAGCACCTTGGCAGGCACTGCACTGGCCCAGCCTGCCCCTGGGCTGGGGAAAGCTCAAGGCTGAGGGGGATGATGGGGACCACCTATCAAAGCTGCATATCTGGTGGTGGACCCAGGGATTTGGGCATCAGGACGGTCTGCTCCAGAGACTGACAAGGAGGGTGCTTTCCATGCATCAGCCTTTGTAGGATCCTTTTTTTATTTCCTTGGTGAAGGAAACAGCAACCCACTCCAGTATTCATGCCTGGAAAATCCCATGGACCGAGGAGCCTGGTGGGCTACAATCCATGGGGTCGCAAAGAGTCGGACACGACTGAGCGACTTCTGTGTGTGTGTGTGTATTTCCCAAGGCTGACTGGCTATGGGGCTTCCATTCTGTTTCTGTAGTTTTGGCAACACGTGTGTCAGCCCACATGGAAGTCTCTGCTGTGCTTTTACTCCAGTATCCAAGACTGTGAAATGAATTCAACCAAACTCCCAGCTTAAATATCATAATAAAGAAGAGTTTAGTCTGAGCAACTGTTGCCTCTTACTAGCTTTAGACATCTCTAGCCTCCTGGGGTCAACCTGCCCTGGATTTTTCATCCATTTCCATGTAGGAGTTTTGTAGACAAGATATAAGGCAGATAAAGGACTTATGTTGGAAGTGGTTACTTTTGTGAACATTAGGCTTGTGTTTCAGAGATAAGAACATCTGGAAATCAGCCAGATTGAGGGATGCTATGCTAAGTATGCTAAGAAGCTTCAGTCATGTCTGACTCTGTGCGACCCCATAGACGGCAGCCCACCAGGCTCCCCCGTCCCTGGGATTCTCCAGGCAAGAATGCTGGAGTGGGTTGCCATTTCCTTCTCCAATGTATGAAAGTGAAAAGTGAAAATGAAGTCAGTCTGTCGTACCCGACTCTTAGCGACCCCATGAACTGCAGCCTACCAGGCTCCTCTGTCCATGGGATTTTCCAGGCAAGAGTACTGGAGTGGGGTGCCATTGCCTTCTCCGAGATTGAGGGAAGTTAGATACAATCTGACTTGTTATTTTCTTTTAACATACACACAGATAGATGTCTTCCACAAAATAGTTGACCTAAAATTTATTCCTGACTTCTAGACAGTATTATTAAATGTAGTTAAGATTGCTTATAAAGTTGTTAAAAGAGATACATTTTATTTTTTAAAGGTAAAGCTTCTGAGTTTTTTGTCAATATTTTCGTGAGTTAGATTTTTCATTAGTTTTTTAGTTGAAAATTAAGGGGGTACTGGATACTTTTTAAGCTGTGGATTTCTCTTGAAATTTAAGAGTTTCACTTACCAAGTCTGTGACTGCATGATGGTGATTAAAATTCACGGAGTCTGTTTCTCAAAAATTTTAGTTACATATTACATGACTGAAATCATAACTTTTCTTACCAACTGATTGTGATACTAGAATGAGGAAGCTTTGCTCTCAGTGCAAACTGCAAATGTATTTTAAACACATTCCACATTATTGGATGTATTCAATTATATATATTGTATATATAATACATACGTAAACTTTGTCTGGGTCAGTACGTACAAATATATCAATATAAATATTGATTATGCTATTAATATATAAAATGAAAACTTGGCTGGGTCAGTATCTATATATTTATATGTATAGATAGATAAAGATCTCTAAATCATTATATAGACATACAGACATAGATATAGATACTGACTCAGATAAAATTTATATATATATTTATAATTTATTATATGTATGTGTATTCCATTTCTTGTAAATGTGGCCTGAGTCAATATATATCTTCATATATAAGTATGGAGACTCATCTTGGGTAAATATATGTATTTAGGTATTTTTATTTATTTGTGTAAAAAAACAATAAAAATATAGAGATAATGAGAGAGGAAAAGAAAGTGAGAGAGAGTGAAACCAACTCAGGACACATTTACAAAAAATATTAATGGAACACATACCTAGATTATATGTATCAATATCTCTAATTCTATATTTATCTACCAACCTATGTCAAGTTTCCATATCTATAGGAATATTTATATACTACTAAATCTATTAACATATCAATTCAGGCCACACTTACAGGAAGTGGTGTATATACATATACATATGGAAACTTGGTCTGGGTCCATATACATATCTATATCTATAGATCTGTATGCAGATTTATCTATATAAATATAGATGTCACATTTATAAGAAATGGAACACAAATGCTTGTTCTTTGGTGTTCTGAGTGAGTCCATAAATATGCATCACCATCTTAGGGAGATGTAGAGTGACTCCCCCACCCACTGCCCACATGATAGATGAGCTACAGTGAAATGATGGGCAAAATGCTTGGATTTTGCCATATACAGTCATTCTAATGACCAACTCTGTGTTCATTATGATAATGTTAAACTCTTCAAAAACATTCAGGAATTTGACTTTTACATGTACAAAATATAAAGACACTTTAACATGAATGATTTAATTAGTTTAAGGAAAGAATCTTGGAAAATATCAGTTTAAAGTATATATCTTGAAAATAAGGATTTATATAGATGAAGTTTTTGTGAGGTGATAATGTGTATTTGTGCAGGGATACTCTGCCTCCATGATTTAAGGTAAATTACTATTCTGGGGTAACTAAATGAACAAATACTGAGTTTTTCGCCTGGACCCAGCTGAGTCAAGAGCTGAGCTGCCTTCCGATCAGATGCAGAAGTGTACATTACCTGCCCACATCTGCAAGACCATTTGTACCGACCCACACTGGCTGTGCAGCTGGAGAAGTAAGCCGGTCACACTAGGGATGAATGCTCCACTCAAGTGCACCTCACTTTGGATAAAGCTCTCCATTGATTTCTCATGAAGTGAACATCTGGGGGAAACCCTGGCTACTGTCTTCTAGCGTGCATGCTCAGTTGTGTCCAACTCTTTGCAACCCCATGGACGACAGCCCACCAGGCTCCTCTGTCATGTAATTTTCCAGGCAAGAGTACTGGAGTGGGTTGTTATTTCCTACCCCAAGGGATCTTCCCAACCCAGGGATCAAACCCACATCTCTTGCATTTGCAGGCGGATTCTTTACCACTGAGCCTAATCTGTCTTCCAGAATGCCAGGCAAATTGCTTTCATAGCCAAGTTTTTAACTAACAGGCAGTAAACTCTGACTCTTTAAGGGAGATCAGAAGCTGCCCAGTTACCCTAAGGACATCTACAGCTCCTTTGGCTTCTCTGGAAGGGTGAGGTAAACCAATGCTGCTGTCCGTGAAGAGGAAATTGGAAAGACGTATTTCTTTGTTGACATGAGTATTGGAGCTAAAGAGAGACCCTTGGAGATCTTAGCACATCAAATCCCTCCTCAGTGGAAAGAAAGCTGCCTTTTAAAATAAACCACCACAATATTGTAAAGTAATTAGCCTCCAATTAAAATTTAAAAAAAATAAATAAAATTACTCTAAAATTGGGATAAAGCTTCATCCTCTTCTGTGAATGGACGCAGCCAAGCTGAGTGTCATTTAGTCCCCTGCCTGTTGTCATCACACCACACCTGTCCTTGGAAGGCAATGGACTTGCAGGATTGAATTCCAGAGATTTTT
This sequence comes from Tragelaphus eurycerus, assembly GCA_935064755.1. Taxonomy (NCBI): domain Eukaryota; kingdom Metazoa; phylum Chordata; class Mammalia; order Artiodactyla; family Bovidae; genus Tragelaphus; species Tragelaphus eurycerus. The sequence continues at coordinate 9,995,456 of CAKXYN010000086.1, read as the reverse complement.
TAAAGGGTTGGAGCCTGAGATAAAATTTGAATCAGATTTTTTTAGAACTGATGCCTCTTTAGGTATGGTCTAGGCTGTCTCAGTCTCCTATAATCCTGTTAAACCAAGACACTTTCCAGTTAAAATTCCCTATTATTTTATACCAATGATGAACTCACCCACAGTTGTTTTAAGCAGCCATTGGATTTCAGTATAGTGGACATAAAGGTAGCACCTACCTCCCAGATTTGTTAAGATGAAATGATTCAAGTGTTCAAAGCACTTAGAACAGTGATTGGCACCTGCAAAGTTCTTTGTGAAGGCTAAGTGTTGTTTGTTATTATATTAATCACACACTCTGATATTTTTAATCTATTTTTATCAACTCATGGATGCAGATTATCCCAAAGAGATAACTCAAGATAACTCATATCCCTGGGATTGGCAAAAAAGTTCACACTGTTTTCTCCATTTTTTACTGTAGAAATAGCATATGTGCTATTACTTAGATATGAAAGTAAATTGCATTCATGAAAACTTGTATTTTTTTAAGAGTTCATGTAGAACATCATTATTCATCTAATATGATCATTATCTTTCATTTTATTTCCAAGATTTTTCTACTTCTTTTATGGAAAAGAGAAGTACAAACTTGATCCTAAAACTAAGCAAGTTTCTGTCCTCCTGAATACTAACAGCTGGTTCAACTGCAGATGTAACTGATTGATGTCTCAGTTGATTGATTGATTCTCACAAAGGAGATGGAAAAACTACTTCTAACTCACCCAAGGAAGGTGAGTTTTCTAAGAAACCAGATATTTCAGTATTTTATTTGAATCTCTAGGTAATAAAGAGGCTGCTGCTGCTGCTAAGTCACTTCAGTCGTGTCCGACTCTGTGCAACCCCATAGATGGCAGCCTACCAGGCTCCCCCATCCCTGGGACTCTCCAGGCAAGAACACTGGAGTGGGTTGCCATTTCCTTCTCCAATGCATGAAAGTGAAAAGTAAAACTGAAGTCGCTTAGTCGTGTCCAACCTTCAGCGACCCCATGAACCGCAGCCTTCCAGGCTCCTCCATCCATGGGATCCTCCAGGCAAGAGCACAGACACATAAACACAACCTTGTTTAACCTCAGTCTGGACATTTTCCATCTTGACTAGATCACACTGCTTTGTGAACTTATACAACTTAATTTTAATTGAGTGCTGAGCACATCAAGGTCATAGTTTATCTTTAGGTTTTCACAGAGCAAAACTCTTTACCACTATTCTATCACAGTTCAGTAATTACATTTCTCATAGTAACTACATTCTCAAATATTATGTCTCTGCACCTGCGTGCTCAGTCACTTCAGTCATGTCCATCTCTATTCAACCCCATGGACTACAGACTGCCAGGCTCCTCTTCCACGGAATTCTCCAGGCAAGAATACTGGAGTGGGTTGCCATGCCCTCCTCCAAGGGATCTTTCTAACACAGGGATTAAACCTGCATCTCTTGCGTCTCCTACATTACAGGAGGATTCTTTACTGCTAAGCTACCAGGAAGCCCAAGAACCAAGTAGGTGCTCAATAAAACACTTTAATAAATGTATGCAGAATTGATGCTGAATGCCAGCAAAACTGGGAAGTCAATAACAAAGTGTGTAGTCAGTTTGACCAACTGTGAAAGGACTCCTCTCTCTGTCCTTCCTGCCAAGATACTAGAAAATTACAGACATGGCAGCAACCCCAGAAATGCTTAGAAGCTGAGAGAAAATTTCTGAGGGGTCCGTCATGGGAGGATCCACTGATGAGAATGAGAAACAAGAGCCGCTGGGTACAGACTTTATCACCAAACACCATGTTCTGAGCTGCTTCCATTCCATCCCAGTCCCTAAACTGGCAAAGAGAATGAGCCAGGACCCAGGTTTAACTCATCTGAAGAGGCCAGGGAAACTACAGTTCATGGAAACATGAAATCACAGGAGAAATATGTACTTGGAATGCATATGTATGACAAAGGACTTTCATCTAGAATATGTTAAAGGGCCCTACCGATTGTTAATAAAATTACAAATAATCCACTTAAAAACATACAGAGGTCTTAAATTAGATTTTTTTTTTTTGCAAAGAAAGACATATAAATGATCAATAAACATGAAAAATGTACTTATCATCAGTTTTCAAGAAAAATAAATTCTTATAAGGTTGCTCAGTCATGCCTGACTCTTTGCGACCCCATAGACTGTAGCCTGCCAGGCTCCTCTGTCCATGGAATGTTTCAGGCCAGAATACTGGAGTGGGAAGCCATTCCCTTCTCCAGAGGATCTTCCTAACCAAGGGATCGAACATGGGTGTCCCACATTGCAAGCAGATTCTTTGCTGTCTGAGCCACCAGGGAAGCCCAAGAATACTGGAGTGGGTAGCCAACTGTAACCTGCTCTCTAGCCTGTAGGCTCCTCTTTCCATGGGATTCTCCAAGGCAAGAATACTGGAGTGGGTTGCCATGCCCTCCTCCAGATAAAGCCACTAAAACAGCTAATATTAGCAACACCAAATGTTGATGAAAAGCCAAAATATCTACAACTCTCATACAACATAGAAATTGCTCACAAAGTTAATTTACTGAACCTATGATCTTTTGCAAATATTTTCCCAAGCTCAATGAACATATAATATGCAAAAAGCTCTTTCAAGAATGTCCATAGAATTTTTATTATGATACCCCAAGTCTGAGTCATACAATAGAATATTATATAAAAATGAAAGTGAATGACCCACCGCTACTACTGGCACACTTCGTTTTATTGCACTTTGCAGATCCTGTGGTTTTTTGTTTTTTACAAAGTAAAGATTCATTAAAACCCTGAATCAAACAAGTCTATTTTCCAACAGAATTTGCTTACTTTGTGCTGCTATGTAACATTTTGGTAACTCTCAAAATATTTCAAACTTTTAAAGTATTTTTATATGTGTTACAGTGGTCTGTGATCTTTGATGTTACTATTATAATTGTTTGGGGATACCATGAACCATACCTGAATAAGATGGCAAGTTTCACTGATAAATGTTGTGTGTGTTCTGACTGCTCCAATAACCAGCTGTTCCCCACCTCTCCCTCTACACAGGCCTCTCTATTTCCTGAGAACAACAATATTGAAACTAGGCCAGTTAATAATCCTACAATGGCCCCTAAGTGTTCAACATGCAAGGCCCTCACTTCAAATTAGCTAGAAATGATTCAGCTTAGTGAGGAAAACACATCAGAAGCTGACTTAGATCAAAAGTAGGCCTTTTGTACCAAACAGCCAACCTGTGAATGCAAAAGAAGGCCTCTCAGAGGAAAATAAAAGTGCTACTCCATGAACACACAAATGATAAGAAAGCAAATCAGCTTTATTCTGCTATCACCATACAGCACATATGGGGACAGTGTAGTCACTTTCCTATTAATTCTGGGAGTAACAGAAGGATGCCTACTATCACAGATATTTGTTCAACATAATCCTGAGACTCTGTCCAAAAATTAAGACAAGAAAAACAATGATGAATATAAAGATTAAAAGGGAAGAGTCCAAATTACCATTATTTTCAGATAATTAGATCATTTGCATAGAAAAGTCCAAAGGACCAAAACTCTTTAGGCAGAAATTTCAACATTTTCAAATATAATATAAACATATCAAAATTATTTATATTCCTATATACCACAATAAAAAACTAGGTAAAATGTAGAAAGTAAAAGACTAATGGTTACACTAAAATCTACAATCTATATAGGAAATAATGTAGCAAAAACAGACCTTAACCTTTTAAATAAAATTTTAAGAGTTGTTAGAGACACACAAGAAGCCCAAACACCATATTCATGAATGAATGACCTAATACTCTAAAGTTAATCCTTTTCCCAAAATTAACTTATAAATGCAGTGAAATTTCAATTAAATCCAAACCATATTATTTGGAAAACAAAAACTGATTTTGAAGCTTTTGTGAAGGAATAAATACAAACACAGAGCTACAGATTTTAACAAAGCATAAGGATATGGCACCCCACTCCAGTACTCTTGCCTGGAAAAATCCCATGGACGGAGGAGCCTGGTGGGCTGCAATCCACGGGGTCACTAAGAGCTGGGCACGACTGAGCGACTTCACTTTCATTTTTCACTTTCATGCATTGGAGAAGGAAATGGCAACCCACTCCAGTGTTCTTGCCTGGAGAATCCCAGGGACCGGGAAGCCTGGTGGGCTGCTGACTCTGAGGTCGCACAGAGTTGGACACAACTGAAGCAACTCAGCAGCAGCAGCAAGGATAGAGTTGCACCAGACATTAAGATATTTCACAAAACCATTATATAACTAACATAGGAGCAGAGATAGGAGCTTATGGAGCCAGACATGAGTCAAGAAACATATCCTTGATATGACAGAGGAGGCATCACAATTTAGAAGGAAAACAAAGAGTAGTAAATAATGCTTGGAGAAAACTGGTGTACTATATGGAGAAGATAAAGGTGGGTTCTCTCTCCCATTCACTGTTCATGATTAATGCTCTTTACCATGTATTGGCTTGGCCAAAAATTTCATGCTGGTTTTTGTACGATGTTACAAAAAACCCAGACATACTTTTTGCCAACGAAAAGGTCAGTTTTCATTCCAATCCCAAAGAAAGGCAATGCCAAAGAATTCTTAAACTACCGCACAATTGCATTCATCTCACATGCTAGTAAAGAAATGCTTAAAATTCTCCAAACCTGGCTTCAGCAATACATGAACCGTGAACTTCCAGATGTTCAAGCTGGTTTTAGAAAAAGCAGAGGAACCAGAGATCAAATTGCTGACATCTGTTGGATCACTGAAAAAGCAAGAGAGTTTCAGAAAAACATCTATTTCTGCTTTATTGACTATTACAAAGCCTTTGACTGTGTGGATCACAAGAAACTGTGGAAAATTCTGAAAGAGATGGGAATACCAGACCACCTGACCTGCCTCTTGAAAAACCTGTTTGCATGTCAGGAAGCAACAGTTAGAACTGGACATGGAACAACAGACTGGTTCCAAATAGAAAAGGAGTACGTCAAGGCTGTATATTGTCACCCTATTTATTTAATTTATATGCAGAGTACACCATGAGAAACACGGGGCTGGAAGAAGCACAAGCTGGAATCAAGATCGCCGGGAGAAATATCAATAACCTCAGATATGCAGATGACACCACCCTTATGGCAGAAAGTGAAGAGGAATTAAAAAGCCTCTTGATGAAAGTGAAAAAGGAGAGTGAAAATGTTGGCTTAAAGCTCAACATTCAGAAAACGAAGATCATGGCATCTGGTCCCATCACTTCATGGCAAATAGATGGGAAAACAGTGGAAACAGTGACAGACTTTATTTTCTTGGTCTCCAAAATCACTGCAGATGGTGACTGCAGCCATAAAATTAAAAGACACTGACTCCTTGGAAGGAAAAGTATGACCAACCTAGATAGCATATTAAAAAGCAGAGACATTACTTTGTCAACAAAAGTCCATCTAGTCAAGGCTATGGTTTTTCCAATGGTCACGTATGGATGTGAGAGTTGGACTGTCAAGAAAGCTGAGCACTGAAGAATTTTGAACTGTGGTTTTGATGCTTTTGAACTGTGGTTTTGGAAAAGACTCTTGACAGTCCATGGACTGCAAGGAGATCCAACCAATCCATCCTAAAGGAGATCAGTCCTGGGTGTTCACTGGAAGGACTGAGGCTGAAACTGAACTCCAATACTTTGCCCACCTCATGCGAAGAGTTGACTCATTGGAAAAGACCCTGATGCTGGGAGGGATTGGGGGCAGGAGGAGAAGGGGATGACAGAGGATGAGATGGATAGCATCATCGACTTGATGGACATGGGTTCGGGTGGACTCCGGAAGTTGGTGATGGACTGGGGGGCCTGGTGTGCTTATGGGATCACAGTTGGACACAACTGAGCAACTGAACTGAACTGAACTGAACCTGCTGGCCACAAGGAAGGATTATATTGATACTTCCTATCCTACTTGCAGTAAGTGGAGCCACATCACTAGCTCCAGGCAATGAACTGTAAGTGGTGGTGACATGTGGCTCTTCTCGGCTGGAACATTTAATTGCCTGCACAAAACCCTTCAGGTGTCTTTTTCCATCCAACATAGCAACTAATAGAACTCAAAACTATGGCTCTTCTAGAAATCTGGGAAACGGGGTTACTGTCACAAGCAGAGTCCCTCTGTCCAACCACGATGGTTGCATAGCATGAGCAAGAAGTAAACCTTTGTTGCTTTAAGAGACATTAAATGATTCCAGGCTTACAATCAAAGAATAATTTAACCCATCCTCTCTGGTATAAACCATGTATAAAATTAAACTTTGAATGGATTTAGGAATCTCAGTTTTCTTGCAGGTTCTTCTGAACCTCATTTCTGTTGATGGTAGGTAGTCATCAAGTATTCAAGTGTTACTTAGCAGACTTAAAAATTTTCCTTTTACCAGCAAATTGTGCAAACTGTCCAAAGCAAATTGTGACATGTGACAACCAGTGTGTCTATCAGTTCAGTTCAGTTCAGTCGCTCAGTCGTGTCCAACTCTCTGTGACCCCATGAATCGCAGCACGCCAGGCCTCCCTGTCCATCACCAACTCCCGGAGGTCACTCAGACTCACATCCATCGAGTCAGTGATGCCATCCAGCCATCTCATCCTCTGTCTACCCCTTTTCCATAGATGACCCTATAGTGGCCTTCTAAAGCTGCTCCCACAACATCACATTAAAATGTTCCTCTGTTAATGGAGGCCGAAACTCTGAGCTTAGGGAGTCTGTGGGGTTTCGCATTCTCTGTTCTCACCTACAGCAAATTACACTGTTTTGAGCCTTGGTGAGTCTCCAGCTGCCTTGTTCAACCTGCCTAGTTCAAACCTTCACTAAAGGAGATAATGGCCACCTGTGTTCATATTTGTTTCAGACTACTGACCTGATAGCTCAGTTGGTAAAGAATCCACCTGCAATGCAGGAGACCCCAGTTCAGTTGTTGGGTCAGGAGGATCCCCTGGAGAATGGATAAGCTACCCACTCCAGTATTCTCGGGCTTCCCTTGTGGGTCAGCTGGTAAAGAATCTGCCTGCAACGCAGGAGACCTGGGTTCAATCCCTGGGTTGGGAAGATCCCCTGGAGAAGGGAAAGGCTACCCACTCCAGTATTCTGGCCTGGAGAATCCAATGGACTGTATAGTCAGAGAAGACTGAGCAGCTTTCACTTCCACTTCCACTTTTCACTGACCTGATCAAACAGCTCAGTGCCCAGATGGACTCTGCGTGCCCTCTAGTGGTTTTACATGCACATGACCACCGCTGGCTTGGCTAAGACTGACAGGTCTGTCTTCCCTGACTTTATTAGGCCTTGTTTGCTACTCTACATGGGCTTCCTTGATGATTCAGCCTGTAAAGAATCCGCCTGCAATGAGAGACACCCAGGTCCAATTCCTGGGTTTGGCAAGATCTCCTGGGTAAGACAGCAGCTACTCACTCCAGTATTCTTGCCTGGAGAATTCCATGGACAGGGGAACCTCACAGGCTACAGTCCCATGGGGTCCCAAAGAGTCAGACAGGACTGAGCGACTAACACACACACACTACACCACATAGCCTTGAAGCATTTGATATTTTACACTCGGGACACACTATAGTCCTGGAAACTTGTTCTGTATCTTAATAATGATAATTAATCTTTAGCATTAAGACATAAGAAAATATCTGGATAGAGACATATCAACATGTTAACAGTGGTTAACATCCCTTCTTTCTCCTGAGGAGGGAAGTTGAATGAGTGAGGGGCTGCATTTCATACTTCTGATTGTTTTTTATGTTGTTTGTTTGCTTGTTTAAACAAGTGAGCACATGTTCCTGCATTACTTTTAAGTAAATGACTTTTAAGATAAGTCTTTGGAATAGCCCTTTATGGTTTATAGTCTGCTTTTGGTCTGTTACCTCCTTGGAACCCATGGCTATCCTGCGAAGTACTTTCCTATTTAGCTGTCAGAGAACTCTTACTGTGAGACATGTGCAGGCACTTTACAGACAAATCTATGTTTAATCTTCACAACATTCCTACCATGTAGGTGTTATTGCCACCATTTTACATGGGAGGAAATTAAGGCATAGGGATATGAAGTGACTTGTTCAAGGTTCACAGCTGTAAGTGGTCAGTGGCATGAAATAGAAGCACAGAGATGAAGGAACCTGTCCAAGGTCAAGAAAGTAGAAGAAAGGGATCAAACCCAGGTCTCCAGACTTCCCCCGCAAATCAAAAGATAAACTGGCTGCCCGTGGGGCTCTGGGATTTCGCTTAGGCTTCCTGTGAAGTTCTGTCCTCACATGCTAGGCAACCAGGCTTGCATAATTTAGAGGGAAAGTGAAAGTGAAGTCGTGTCCGACTCTTTGCGACCCCATGGACTGTAGCCTACCAGGCTCCTCCCTCCATGGGATTCTCCAGGCAAGAGTACTGGAGTGGGTTGCCATTTCCTTCTCCAGGGAATTTAGAGGGAAGAAGGGTCAAAATATTCCTATGGGGACCTTCAGTTCAGTTCAGCTCAGTCGCTCAGTCGTGTCCGACTCTTTGCAGCCCCATTAATCGCAGCACACCAGGCCTCCCTGTTCATCACCAACTCCCGGAGTCTACTCAAACCCATGTGCATCGAGTTGGTGATGCCATCCAACCATCTCATCCTCTGTCGTCCCTTTCTCCTCCTGCCCCCCATCCCTCCCAGCATCAGGGTCTTTTCCAATGAGTCAACTCTTCGCATGAGGTGGCCAAAGTATTGGGGTTTCAGCTTCAACATCAGTCCTTCCAATGAACACCCAGGACTGATCTCCTTTAGGATGGACTGGTTGGACCTCCTTGCAGTCCAAGGGACTCTCAAGAGTCTTCTCCAACACCACAGTTCAAAAGCATCAATTCTTCAGCACTCAGTTTTCTTCACCGTCCAACTCTCACATCCATACATGACCACTGGAGACCTTAGTGTACATTTAAACTAAAGAAGCTACTAAGGTGAAAGGGGACCTTAGGCTATGATTTTATTGAGCTTTATTGGAAACAGTTTGAAACCAAACTGTTATGAAACCAAAACAGAATTTCCAAATCCACTTACATTACATGCCTGCTAGCTAAGTGACCTTGAGTAATTCACTTAACCTCTCTGATCTTCAATTTCTATATTGTTTTAAAAACCCATATAAATAGAGTCACACGAAAGTGATGTTGTGAAAGGAACTGCTATAGCCCCTGATTTAGAGTGGGTGTTTAGTAAGTACTCACATGATATATTCTTGGCCCTGGAAGTCAAAAGGGGGACCAGGGTGGGTGTAGGTCATCTTGGGGTCATAGGGCATTATCTTCTAAAGAACTTTCAAACCACAGGCAGACCCACAGGATCTCAGCTACCCTCCTCTGTGCAGTCACCCTCCTCACACTAACCGGCCACTCTCGTCTCTTCCTGTTGAGAGTTGCTGCCTGCGGTGAGCATGGTGACAGCCCCAGATACGTCCACACCTGAATCCCTGGACTTCTGTGAATATGCTTATCTACATGGCAAACGAGGTTTTTCACGTGTGATGAGGGTTCAAGGCTTCGAGCAGGGGAGAGTATCAGGGGTTATCCATGTGGGCCCAATCTAATCACAGTAAGTCTCCTATGTACATACCTTCAAGTTGCAAACTCTCAAGAAAATGAACATAAGTTCACGTGTCCAATCACGTAAGTTAGTTCACATGTCTGGTGTACAGTTTCACACGCATGCATCCTCTACAAGGGGCTGTGCTTCTGTGCACTGTTTTGCACAGCACGGAAGAGCATACAGTACTGTGCTGTCTTTATTTCAGGCCTAGGGCATCTGGACGCGAGCCTAACAGCAGCGTGATGCAGCTGGCACTGTTGTCCTTTCCAAGGTGCTGTACAGAATATTCAAAGATTTTATGTATGTTTGTTGTTTTTCATGTACTATTTGTGTGAAAGTGTTATAAACCTGTTACAATACAGGACTATATCGCCCATTGTGTTATATCGCCATTGGGGACCTAGGTTAAGTCTTGTGGATTTATGAACAAAATGAAGTTGGGAATGCAGTCTCGAAACAGAGGGCGTTGGTACATAGGAGACTTGCTGCTGCAGAGAACTTCTCCCCGCTGCCGTCAGGGAAAGACGTTAAGGACAGAAGGGTTAGAGAAGGGTGAAGGGCTTGAAGACGGAGGACGGGGCCACAGCCGACGCGTCCAGGCTGCCTTGGGAAGCTGAAAGCAGCGAGGAACGTGATGGCCCCGGGAGCCCCCGGCAGGAGACAGAGCCGTGTTGACACCTGGATTTTAGCTCGGGGAGACCCCTGTCAGACTCCAGACTGCACAGCTGTAAGAGAACGCACGTCTGGTCTTAAGCCATGGGCTGGCAGTGGGCTGTTGCAGCAGCCGCAGGAAACTCACACGTGGCCGGAGTGGGGAGCGGGTCTCTAGCGCGCGGACGCGCGTCCTCCTGAGAGTCTGGCTTTAAACGTGAGACGCCCGGACCAAGGCCGGGGAAACAGGACCGAGTGTGGGCCTGAAGAAAGAGATGGTTCATTCAGGGGCCCTCTCGACTCCAAAGGCCAGCAGGGAAGGGAGGACAGGGCCCGGGAGTCTGCGTGGGGGAGAGATGGGGGAAGGCAGCTGGTTTGCTCTGTCTGGTTTCCATGAGGAAGCGTCTGCAGAGGGGAAGGTGTCAAAGCAGGGACAGGAAGAGGGGAGAGAAGGTGTAAAGAGAACCGGCTCTGGGGTAGAAACAAGAGAGATCCGTGGACACACGGAAGGGCCATTATCAGGAGTCTGGGATGAGTGAGATCAACGTGCTTTGGGTTTGTTGTTTGATGTTGTTGTTGTTTTTTTTTTTTTTTTTTAACACAGAAATTGAGGTGACTTCCCTGTGGTAAGAAGTCATGTCTCTTGATGTAGCAAGATAGGACGTGAGGCCAGACCCCCCAGAGTGGAGAAGATGTAGAAATCACACAGCTCAGGAGAAACAAAAACTCAGACGCCCGATCACAGAGCCGAGCTCCTTGAGGAAGAGAATTATGGCACATTCAGTCAGCAGGAACTCCTCCGGTGGTGGAGCAGTGAAGACTGTGCTCCCAGCGCAGGCGGTTACAAGCTGATCGCTGGTCGAGGAGCTGAGACCCCGCGTGCCACACGGTGGGGCCGAAAAGCAGAAACCTCAGTCAGCAGCTTCCCCCCTCCAAAAACAGAGCCGCTTGGAACAAACTCCTATCTCCCACCACCTCTGTCCTCACGAAAGGGAAAGTCACTCAGTTGTGTCCAACTCTTTGTGACCCCATACACTACACCGTCCCTGGGATTCTCCAGGCCAGGATACTGGAGTAGGTAGCCTTTCCCTTCTCCAGGGGATCATCCCAACCCAGGGATCGAACCCAGGTCTCCTGCACTGCAGGTGGATTCTTTACTATCTGAGCCGTCAGGGAAGTCCAACATGGGTCTCTGTCAAATGGTTTTGTGCAGTTATTGAGTATCATTGGATCATTTTTTTCTCCATTTTGTCTAATCCTCAACACTCTGAAGTTGGGAGGGGATGTGAAGTGTCAGGGAGTCAGGGAGGTAAATGGGTATGTTTGAAGTTAAAAATAAGACAGAGATTGGATCCTATTTGCCAACTATAACCACCCTATCATGTGCCTGGGCCGTCTCTGCTGCTCAGCCGGGCTTTAGTGGCCTCATCTGCCTGTTGTGTTCACTTTGCAACCCCATAGATTGCAGCATGGCAGGCTTTCCTGTCTTTCACCGTCTCCTGGAGCCTGCTCAAATTCATGTCCATAGAATCAGTGATGCCATCTAACTTCTGTTGGACTGTTGGAGTGCAGCACGGCCAGGCCTCCCTGTCCATCACCAACTCCTGGAGTTTACCCAAACTCACATCCATGGAGTCAATGATGCCATTCAACCATCTCATCCTCTGTCATTCCCTTCTCCTGCCCCCAATCTTTCCCAGCATCAGAGTCTTTTCCAATGAGTCAGCTCTTCGCATGAGGTGCCCAAAGTATTGGAGTTTCAGCTTCAGCATCAGTCCTTCCAATGAATATTCAGGGTTTATTTCCTTTAAGATTGACTGGTTTGATCTCCTTGCAGTCCAGGGAACTCTCAAGAGTCTTCCCCAACACCACAATTTGAAAACATTGATTCTTCGGCGCTCACCCTTCTTTATGGTGTCACTTCCGTACATGACTACTGGAAAAACCATAGCTTTAACTACATGGACCTTTGTCAGCAAAGTGGTGTCTCTGCTTTTTACTATGCTGGGTTTGTTATAGTTTTCCTTACAAGGAACAAACGTCTTTTAATTTTGTGACCAGGAAAGATCAAACCCATGCCCTCTGCAGTGGAAGCTTGGAGTCTTTACTGCTGGAGCACTAGGGAAGTCCCCCACCTATCTATGTTTTTAATACAGACTCTGATATAGAACTGAAACTGAGAATTATTGTCTTAATTTGAATTTTTCCTCACCGGGAGGACAAAGAGGAGATTATCCAGGAAAGATAAATGGAAAGGAAAGTGTGAATCAGATTTCTGGACCTGAGTTTAGTTACCTTTAAAATGAGGATAATAGACCCTTCTTCCTTGGGTTATTATGAAGCTTAAGGGAGGCAATATGTAGTAAACATCTAAGACTGACTCCTACAGAGTGAAGACACTTAGTACACACATTCCGCTCACTTAATAGTAAAGGCTGTCAGCTTCATGCAGTGTTTAATACAGCTGGTTCGTATGATCTTTAACTTAACCACTTACACTCTATGTGAAGGGTGTGTAAGTTACACCCTGACTGCCCTGAGCTCTGGATGCTGAAGAAAGCTGGATGGAAATTACTTCATCACTCAGTGGCTTAAGCTTGAAGCACTTCTCTTTCTGGAAACGTGGAGCTTTTCAACATTGCTGACTCAATTTACAGAATGAGCACAGGAAGCCGCATAACTCAATCACATTTGCAATGCAGAGAAGAGTGCATGGGAGGGTTTACCTGCGACTTTCAAATGCACTGTCACATCCAATCCCCCTGAAGCCGTGCGAGGGAGAAGTTAATGTCCCAGTTACACAGATGTGGAAGTTGAGGCCCAGAAGAACTTAGATGATTTGCTAAAAGTTACCTAAGTAGGAAGTGGCAGAACTGCAAACTGAACTCAGTTAGTATTAGTATGGGGGAAGGCAATGGCACCCCACCCCAGTACTCTTGCCTGGAAAATCCCATGGACAGAGGAGCCTGGTGGGCTCCAGTCCATGGGGTCGCTGAGAGTCGGACACGACTGAGCGACTTCACTTTCACTTTTCACTTTCATGCATTGGAGAGGGAAATGGCAACCCACTCCAGTATTCTTGCCTGGAGAATCCCAGGGACAGAGGAGCCTGGTGGGCTGCCGTCTATGGGATCGTACAGAGTCGGACACGACTAAAGCGACTTAGCAGCAGCTTAGCAGCAGCATTAGTATACAGCCTTGACCCACTCCTTTTCCTATTTGGAACCAGTCTGTTGTTCCATGTCCAGTTCTAACTGTTGCTTCCTGACCTGCATACAGATTTCTCAAGAGGCAGATCAGGTGGTCTGGTACTCCCATCTCTTTCAGAATTTTCCACAGTTTATTGTGATCTACACAGTCAAAGGCTTTGGCATAGTCAATAAAGCAGAAATACATGTTTTTCTGGAACTCTCTTGCTTTTTCCATGATCCAGAGGATGCTGGCAATTTGATCTCTGGTTCCTCTGCCTTTTCTAAAACCAGCTTGAACATCAGGAAGTTCATGGTTCACATATTGCTGAAGCCTGGCTTGGAGAATTTTGAGCATTACTTTACTAGCGTGTGAGATGGGTGCAATTGTGCTGTAGTTTGAGCATTCTTTGGCATTGCCTTTCTTTGGGATTGGGATTAAAACTGACCTTTTCCAATCTTGTGGCCACTGCTGAGTTTTCCAAATTTGCTGGCGTATTGAGTGCAGCACTTTCACAGCATCATCTTTCAGGACTTGGAATAGCTCCACTGGAATTCCATCACCTCCACTAGCTTTGTTCGTAGTGATGCTTTCTAAGGCCCACTTGACTTCACATTCCAGTATGTCTGGCTCTAGGTCAGTGATCACACCATCATGATTATCTGGGTCGTGAAGCTCTTTTTTGTACAGTTCTTCTGTGTATTCTTGCCACCTCTTCTTAATATCTTCTGCTTCTGTTAGGTCCATACAAGTTGGGATCAAGATTGCTGGGAGAAATATCAATAACCTCAGATATGCAGATGATACCACCCTTATGGCAGAAAGTGAAGAGGAACTCAAAAGCCTCTTGATGAGAGTGAAAGTGGAGAGTGAAAAAGTTGGCTTAAAGCTCAACATTCAGAAAACAAAGATCATGGCATCTGGTCCCATCACTAATGGGAAATAGATGGAGAAACAGTGGAAACAGTGTCAGACTTTCTTTTTCTGGGCTCCAAAATCACTGCAGATGGTGACTGCAGCCATGAAATTAAAAGACGCTTACTCCTTGGAAGGAAAGTTATGACCAACCTAGATAGCATATTAAAAAGCAGAGACATCACTTTGCCAACAAAGGTTTGCCTAGTCAAGGCTATGTTCTTTCCTGTGGTCATGTATGGATGTGAGAGCTGGACTGTGAAGAAGGCTGAGCGCCGAAGAATTGATGCTTTTGAACTGTGGTGTTGGAGAAGACTCTTGAGAGTCCCTTGGACTGCAAGAAGATCCAACCAGTCCATTCTGAAGGAGATCAATCCTGGGATTTCTTTGGAAGGAATGATGCTAAAGCTGAAACTCCAGTATTTTGGCCACCTCATGCGAAGAGTTGACTCATTGGAGAAGACTCTGATGCTGGGAGGGATTGAGAGCAGGAGGAGAAGGGGACGACAGAGGATGAGATGGCTGGATGGCATCACTGACTCGATGGATGCGAGTCTGAGTGACCTCCGGGAGCTGGTGATGGACAGGGAGGCCTGGCGTGCTGCGGTTCATGGGGTCGCAAAGAGTTGGACACGACTGAGCGACTGATCTGATCTGATCTGATCCTGAGTATTAGTATGATTTCATGTCTGATGCTCTTTACCTTCACCATCAATGATTCCAACAATCATCTGTTCATTTGATCAGAGGGTAGAGACATCCATGCTGATCATCACAGTTCAAAAATGCATGATGCAGGGAACATTTTTGCCTGTTCACAAACTTTTCAAAGATCCATCCATTTCACTGGGTGAATTGCACTCGGCATGTGCTCTTTCTTCTACTGGCTCACATTTCCCATTGGCAAACTCCTACTCAGCCTTGAAGACTCAGGCCTTCCTGAGCACCTCCAGGAAGCTTTCCTGGCTACCTATGCCACCCCAGCTACCCAGACACATTCTCTTCCTTTTTTCTTTTCTTTAAAGCTCAAGGGAAAACAAGCTGTATCTATGCAATCAATTTCTTCTTGGGCCTAGAAACCAAAACAGCTATAAAACGATGACTTGCTACCTCTGCGGTGGAGCAGCACATTGGATGGTGAGACAAGGTTACTGTCTACAGGGGGTGGCAGGATGGAGACAGGATGACCCTTCGCTGCCTTTCACTGTCTCTGTCCAAAACTAAATTTCCACCATCTCACTTGCTCTGAAACTCACAGGAAACAAAAACTTCATTTAAAAAATGTCAGGTTTTTTTTTTGTTTTTTTTTCTAGTAAGAAATTGGCTTAAAAGGCAAACGGTTCCCAAGTTCACACTAAAGCGGAAATGATTGATAGCTGGTCTTTTCCCAGAAGCAGATTTTCAGAGACGGGAGGGCCTGAGAGAACTCTGTGTCCTAGAAGGGAGGCGCAGACACCATGGAGGCAAGTGTCAGTCACACACAGAGAAAGGGTTCACAAAGCAGAAGCCAGAGACCCTGACAACAAGTGTGGCCTTCTCCACCTCTGTACTGGGGCTGGACCTGTCATCTGGGATCCAAGTCCAAAATTCTGTTTTGTTTTGTTTTGTTTTGTTTTTTCCTTTTATGCGTATATATTTTTTCTTTTTATCTTTTTTATTGAAGGATAATTGCTTTACAGAATTTTGTCATTTTCTGTCAAACCTCAACGTGAATCAGCCATAGGTATACAATACAACATTTACACAAACACTAGAGAACCTAGTTCACTAGAGTTTGGGATTCTTGTCTAAATCATTTCTCATTATGTTCAGGAGAAAGTACATTGATAAACCTTATAAACAAGACAGTGAATCAAAATAACTCAACACAGGGTGTTCTCATTTAGGGAGAAAAGATTTTTTCACTCAAGACCTAATGCATAGAAAGCCACATGGTGACTAAGTCGTGTACCCAGGGAGGGTTAACATGGAGAACGGCTTGAACCACTTGGGAAAAGTTAGAACATGGGGACAAGGACCGGATCCCTCATCTCTGCACATCCACATTCTGTTTCCTCTGAAGTGAAGTGAAGTGAAATCGCTCAGTCGTGTCTGACTTTTTGTGACTCCATGGACTGTAGCCTACCATGCTCCTCCATCCATGGGATTTTCCAGGCAAGAGTACTGGAGTGGGTCGCCATTGCCTTCTCCAAGGCAATGCTTCCTCTGAGGACAAGCTCAAATTCTGCCTCCCTCAGGAAGCCGTCCCTGATTCTACCCACCCTGCACGTTCCGCCAGACTCCCACAGTATTTCACCTGAACTATTGTTAACTTGTCTCCAATAACCTAGTACCCAGCAGAGCACCTGGCACACAGGAGGTGTCAGGAAATACTTCTTGAGTGAATGCAAGAATCTACATCATAAACATTCATCTGCTCTCTGGATAGGCTCTAATCCAAGCCGTGTTTCTTCGGCTTGTTTTAAAAGCTGTTAAAAGACTTGAGGAGGGAACTGAAGCACTTACCAAAGCCTCTCAAATAGAGGCATTATTAACACATGCTGTACATGTTGACATATACATTTAAGCACAAGAACAGCCTGCCTTTACAGAATACAGTTGACCCTTGACCAACATAGGTTTAAACTGTAGGCCCACTCACACTTGGACTGTTTTCTTCTTTATCCCTCATTATATTTATTGGGATATAATCGTTTTCCCATGGTGTGTTAGTTATCTGCTGCACGGTGAGATGAATCAGCTGTATGTACACACGTATCCCCTCCCTCTGGGAGCTCCCTCCCAGCCCACACCCCCATCCCCACTCCTCTAGGTCATTACAGAGCTGAGCTCAGCTCCTGCTCCAGACAGCAGGTGCCCACCAGGCATCTGTTTGATACACGGGAGTGTATGTATGTTGATCCTAGTCTCCCAGTTCACCCCACTGGATTTTCTCAATAATAAATATTAGAGTATGACAAGATTGAGCGTTGGTTGAATCTGCTGACCCGGAAGTGAAGATACAGAGGAACTGAGTATACAGAGGGCTGACTATAAATTACATGCAGATTTTCGGTTGCACAGAAGGTCAGCACCCCAACCCACCCCTTTAGTAAGAGTCAACTGTATATATGTTGTGCTTAGTTGCTCAGTCGTATCCAACTCTTTGAGACCCCATGGACAGTAGCCCACCAGGCTCCTCTGTCCATGGGATTCTCCAGGCAAGAATACTGGAGTGGGTTGCCATGCTCTCCTCCAGGGGATCTTCCCAACCAAGGGATCAAACCCAGGTCTCCCATGTTGCAGGAAGATTCTTTACCATCTGAGCTACTGGAGAAGCCCAAGAATCCTGGAGTGGGTGGCCTAACCCTTCGCCAGGGGATCTTCCTGACCCAGGAATCAAAATGGGGTCTCCTGCATTGCAGGTGGATTTGTTACCAACTGAGAAACCAGGGAAGCCCCAACTGTTATATAAACATGTGTGAATGAATCTATTCAGAGCCCCTGTGTGATAGCAGTGGATATACACATGGAGTCAGAATTAGTGGGACTGAGGGCCATGGTTCGAAAAGCAGGCCCAAGGGCCCCTGCCCAGCACAGCTGCTGCAGAGCCACGTTGTCTGAGAGTCCTCTCTGAGTCTTTTGGGCGTACCCAAGGCATCCTGTGCCCCTTCTTCCTGTCTTCTCCATCCACACAGCCAAGGTCTCCCAGCTGCTGCAGTCCTGGACCTACAGCCAGCTGCTGCAGTCCTGGACCTACAGCTCCATCCGGGCCAGCCAGGTGCTGGAGGTGAGACTAGAAAATAAGTTCTGATGAGTCCATCATAGCTGCCAATTCAGCCTCTAAACACACGCCCTATGATTGAATCCTGGCTCCTCCACAATGTTAGCACATGTCTTATATAAGCCATCTCATGTCTCTGGATTTGATTTTATCTACAAAGTGCAGGTAGTAGTAGCATCCACCCTCCAACGCCTTGTGAGCGTGGGCCAAGGTCATATACATATAGCACATAAGTCTGGGATATAAAAAGTATTTAGCAAATGATCGTTATTATCATTACCATCAGAATTGTTTTCCTTGTCTTTCCAAGGAAAATCCAGCTTGTGGACTGGGGTTTTCTATTGCATTGATACGAAAACCGCATCTTCCAGAAACTACTCTAGGAGCTCCAGATGCATCCGACTTCCTCACAGCACACACAAGCACACATCCTCCTGACCAACAACAATGCAGGGGGTTGGGGTAAGTGCAGAGATTCTCCAGTTAGACTCCTTAGTCCCAAGACACCTACCACTAATCAGACAATATTCTACTGTTTAAGTTAACACAGCCTCAGCCTCTGACATATCCAGAAATGCTGTTTATTAACTTCAGACTTAGTCTCCTATTCCTTTTCCTCGACAATTTTGCAAAAGTAAATATACAAAAGCTCCAAAAGCAGTGTAGCAAATTGTACTTTTTTCCATTGAAAGGCTCCCCCATTTGAGGGTACTCGATCACATTATAACATTGCAGAACTGTCAGAGTGTAATTAGCCTGCGTTGCTTCACATTCCTGATGGGGCAATTGTTTAAGACACAGCTTTATAAGGGACCAAATGAAGTAGTGAGAGACCTGTGATGCTGTGATTTTCAAGGTACCTATCAGGGGAAGGGGCAGAAGGCAGGCCGGGAGAGGCAGTCTTTGAAGACAAGGCCATGTTCAGCCTGAAGATGCTCTCGCTTCTGCTCTTACTCCACGTGCAGCTTTCCAGGGCCTTTCCAGTATCTTTTGCATCCCTAGAAGAGAAAAATAGAAACATTGTTCAGGTACCTCAACCATCATTTAGGTGGGTGGTTGATTTGCTGGTGATAAAATCGTTTGGGTTATCTTCTCTTTTTAGTTGAAACCGCCTGAAGGAATTATGTGAATGATTTGCTTGAGACTGAACATCTTGTTTCAATGATTAGGAGAGTTCCAAACGGGGCTCTCTGAAAGCTGGGCGTGCAAACAGGCTGGACTCTTCAAACCCTCGGAAAACACAGCTGCCAAGCTGCTCCAGCAGGGAAAACATTTTAGAAGGAATGGTTTTGATTATAAAATGATTTTCTTTCTCACTTACCTAAGACTTCCTTTCTAGAATGTCTGCAATGCAGTTACTACATGATTGGTGCTTTCTGTATGAACTTGTCTGTGCAGCCAAATATCTCAGGCATATAAGAGAGTGTGAGGATGGGAAACTATAAGAAACCAGAAATCAGTTCATGTGGTCTTATTTCTTAAAATCAGACTATGGGGCTGTTTATAAACTCTTGGAAGCATTGTAAAAAGCAAAACTGATAGCCGTTTCCCCATTGTTTAACAGTATGAAAGGCCAAGTCTTTAAAGAAACACAAAGGAATGCTGTCAGAAATTTGTCATGCACAATTTTCTCAGCATTACAGTTTTAGAAAAGCATTTTTTTCTTATTGATTCTTTTTGTTTGACTTAAAAAGAAAATACTTCTTACCATGATACAGTAACCCATGTCTGATAGTCAGAAGTGATTAAGTACTTATTCTGAACAGGGTGTCCTGCTCAGCATTTCTCAAATATTGTCTCATTTCATCTACAGCAACCCTGTGAGGACAGATTATTAATTCCACTTTAGAGATAAAAGTGAATTTTAAATCATCTAAGTGATGTGTCCAGGACACACAATTAATCTGTGGCAGAGCTAAGTTTTGAGCCCAAAGCTCTCTGATCTCAAAACCGGTGTGAATACAAAATTGCTGTGTCCTGTGTCACTTGCAAAGTGCTACTTAAGGAAGCTTAAGGTGAAAGAAAGAAGTCTCATAATTGGCTCGTTAACAACCTTCAGAACCTTTACTTAATGAGTTTCTGGCCCCTCTTGAAGAGTTACCGTGGGGGATAAAAGGGTAATGAGAGTGATGCTGCTGTTACTCCAAAACACGTTTGGCGTTCTTCTCTTAAAATTCTCATTTCTCATTTGGGAAGCAATGTGGTGAATTGGGACCTGATTATCATCTTGGCAAGTTCCTTATTTTTTTGCATCTTCATGTCAGTGTGAAGGATTAACCCTCCTCTACAATAGTGAAAAGAGGATTAAAAAAGAGAATCTGCGTTGCTGCAACTAATACTTCAAGAAGTCAATAAATGCTTATGCTGTTTTGTTTTGTTTGCTTTTTAATAAAAATAAGAAGGCAATCCCCTAACTGTATACTAGCATTTTGCTTGAGATGTCTATCTTACCCCTCATGAAATACCTATTTTTATGAATAATAGTAACTGTAGCACTGAAGGGATGAACTGTTCTTTCCAATAGGCCCTTTTCTCTCAAAGTCAACCAGCAAATTTGTGCTTTTATCTTTGTGGCGATCAGGTTATTAGCCGTGGTTTGACCTCTGTAATAACTTAAAGAGGAATGCAAAACCCCAGAGAACTGAAGGCAATTTCACAGCAAATCCCTTATATGTTCGTCTTTTTCCAGAATTACCTAGAGAAGTTCTACCAATTGCCAAGGTACAAATATAAGTCTGAAAGGAAGAACAAAACTAATGTGATTGTTGAGACAATTAAAAGAATGCAGCGATTCTTCGGGCTGAGTGTGACAGGGAAGCCAAATGAGGAAACCCTGGAGATGATGAGAAAGCCTCGCTGTGGAGTGCCCGACTCGGGCAGCTTTATGAGAACCCCAGGAAACCCCAAGTGGGAAAAAACTGAGCTGACCTACAGGTGATATTTCTCGAGTTTCAGAGTTTATTCACTGAGCCAGTGTTCACTGAACTCTTACTGTGTTAGACACTGATATAGAACTTGGAATCCACTAGAGACAAGTAAATATCCCTGTTCTCACACAGTTTAGATTCTAGAGAATGAATGAGAGGATAAAGTGGCGAAGACCCCATGGGTTCTTATCAATCCAAAGCCTGCCATTTTTGGTCTCCTTTCTGTAACAGTCTAAAGAAGACTGTGGCAAAGTTAGGCTGTCTGTCCAAGAACTCATGTCAGTGGTTTGTGGTTTAGTCACTAGGTTATGTCTGACTGTTTATGACCCCGTGGACTGTAGCCCACCAGGCTCCTTTGCCCATGGGATTTCCCAGGCAAGAATACTGGAGTGGGTTGCCATTTCCTTCTCCAGGGGATCTTCCCCATCCAGGGATCAAATCTGAGTCTCCAGCATTTACAGGCAGTTTTCTGAATTGCATGCAGGTGAATTCTTTACCACTGAGCCACCAGGGACCCCCCCCCCCAAAGACTTAATCATTGCTGGAGAGAATCTAGCCTCATTTTTAATCCATTTTGAAGATAATAACAGTAATAATGCTACACTATATTAATTGAAGACTACTATTTGCCAAGTAGTGAACTAAATGCTTTATATATATTTACTCTCACAAAAACCTTATGAGAGGGGTACTATTTTACCATCCTCATTTTATGAATAAGGAAGTGGAGTTTAGAGACATGTAGTAACTTGTCTAGAATCCAGGTCTGTCTTCAACCCTAAGTCCTTCACCCCCTCCTTACACGCTGTTCAGTGGTAGCACGTTACACGTGCAACAAACCCCAAACTAGAGCAATTTAATCTACCGAGGGACTGTTGTTCTAAAGACTAATGTGCCTTCTCATTTTGAAGGATTGTGAACTATACCCCATACTTAACAGAGACGGATGTGGAAGCAATTATTGAGGAAGCCTTTAAAGTCTGGAGTAAAGTGTCACCCTTGACCTTCAACAGGACCTTGGACAAAGAAGCAGACATCCAGATTTCTTTTGCCCAAAGAGGTGGGCTCCAAGAAGTCAGGCCCAATGTTGCTTTCTCTGGCTAAACTGAAACTTAGCTAATACCTAATACAAATTGTTTTATTTCAGATCATGGGGACAATTCCCCATTTGATGGACCCAATGGAATTCTTGCTCATGCCTTTCAGCCAGGCCCAGGTATTGGAGGAGATGTTCATTTTGATGCAGAAGAAACATGGACCAAAACCCCTGAAAGTAAGTTAACCAAGGTTATGTCCACATGTAGCTTCTAACTGGACTTTCCCATATTAGAATTTGCACATCTACATGCACACACACACACACACACACACACATTATTCTTATTACCTCAAGATACTAAGTTAATTTAGGTTGAGAAAAATCTTAAAAGCTAAATCCTGACCTTGTTTCCTAAGGCAGGATTCAAAACAATAAATCGTGGCTAAGTCTTTCCTGTTCCTATTTGTATAAATGAAGTTTTATTGGGACAGGGCCACATACTCTTCTTTTTCTGTATCATCTATGACCACTTTCATATGACTATATCAGAGCTTATGGCTCACAAAATCTAAAATATTTACTATCTGGGCTCTCATTTTAAAAAGTCTGCTTACCACTGATTCAGGGCATATCTTTATTTTAATATTGTGAAATTTTATGATGTTTGAAAAGATTTCTACTTTTGGAAATTCAGAAATAATTAGGTTTATTTAGAAAACTGTCCTACTTAGGAAAGAGCAGCCATCTAGATATTCTTGTTTATCTAGTTATTTCATCTTCATAGAGCTATTTTTTCAAAGATATGTTCCCATATAGCAAACTACCCCTTTCAGGAGAAGACTCAGGGTAAGAATAAGATCACCTGAAGGGAATAACTGAGTGGTGCTTTAAAAGGTTATAGGGTAACAAGAGGCCATGGGACACTTTTTTGAAAATAATAAGAAAGGAACATTTTATCTTCGCTTGGGACCTGTTCCTCCCACCATTTCCTCAACACCAATGATCTAAGTATTTATTCTATCTAAACCCCTGTGCTTGGAGCTGTGTGTTCACAAAGATAATAAACTCTCCCCATGACTTCGGATTCTTGTAGCCCTTCCCACCAGGTCAGATGGTCACTACCACTCACCTGATTCAGAATCCCACCTGGACTGTTCACCTCTGGTCTCTGTCCCTCTAATTCTCCCCAACACTGCAAGGAGTTTTGTTCTTGGAAAGCTCATGTCCACATTTGGAAAGCCTGGTATTTACATTTTCTAGGCCAAATATGTCCACTTGACACTGAAAGCTCTTGGGGATCATCCAACATCATCTTTCATGGCTTGTCTTCGCATTTCACACAGAGCAGCCACACTGCAATTCACTGTCCCCAGATGACAGCATCTGCTTTCCAACCGTCCTACATTGGCTCATGTTGCTTCCTCTTCCTGAAATGCTCTTGCCCACGCCCAAAGCCCCACCTTTCAAAATCTCTTTTTCCATACTATGTCAATTGGTATGGAAACACTCCATTTTGTCTTCTTCTCAGAATCCTAGTAGCCTTTGTTTTGTCTTCCCTCCTCATTATTCTGCACATTCAAGTCGTTTGCACGTGTCTCCCTGGCTAGTCTATGCACCATGATAAATCCCCCAGAGCCCCTTGCCCAGTACTTCAGGCACTCAAAGATGTTTTTTTAAGCATTCATGAATGCAAGGTGGAAGGATGTTAGGATCAAGAAAGTAAGTCTTAGAGCATGGGTAGAATATTCAAGGCTAAGTATCATCAGGAAGTGTCGAACACTGGAAAGAGCACAGGTCTTGCTATCATAACTGGGTTCAACCCCAGCTCTACCAGTTATTAGTTGCAAGACAAATAACAAGGTTCCAAAATCTCTGGGCTTCAGTTGCTTTCCTGTAGAAGTATTTCTAATAATACTTCATAAGAACATTGCTAAGGTTAAATATTATTACAATGACTAGCATAGAAGAAAGTGTTCTACAACTATGATTTTTTTTTTTTAAGTAGGCAGTGTTAGAAAATGTGTGTTTGTGAGATGGCACGTAGACCAGCTGAAGGGAAGGGTTCACATCAGAGATGCAGTCCTCAGACGTCTGCTGGAGCCAAATGCAGTGGTCTCGGACTTGTGCTTTGTTTAACAGGAAGTGCAAGCCTTGAAATTTTTTCAGTTCCTACTTACGAAAGGCATCGTACTCGTGGAAGTCAAAAGACAAGAGTAGGAACCAATAAGGGCGGGGTTTATCTCTTTCTGGTGGAAAATTCCTGATGCTTCCTGGAGAGTTCAGAATCAAGGAAGAGCTGGCGCTAGGCTCTGGGTGGTCAAATAGCCAATGGGAGTTAACCCCACACGGGAGGCCCGGCTGACCAGCTTCTTTTCTATGAGCCTCTTCACCTCGACTCGGCTCGTGGTGCTGTGGGTCTGGGAGGCTGGTGAGGTGCAGGTGTGGGGAGAGGGCCTCTGAGAGTCTTGAGACCTGTGATGGCCTTGTCATCATTTCCCTAAACCTCAGGTCTGTGAATTATGAGAACTGGAAGAAAGGTAGTCCTCTTGGTTCTAAGACCTGATGAGGCATTCATTACTCTTAATCACAACCTATGAGTCCTATCTTGTTTCCTTCCAGCCTCTATTTCATCAGATAATGAAGAGGGAAGGGAGAAGTCAGGCAGTTTGGGCCTCAAAGCTGCGTTCCTCGAGATCCTATTCCTACCACCCTTCAATCCACTTCAACCCATTCACCGCACACGCTTGCATTTCAGATTACAACTTGTTTCCAGTTGCTGCCCATGAATTCGGCCATTCCTTGGGGCTGGCTCACTCCTCTGATCCTGGGGCCTTGATGTATCCCAACTACGCTTTCAGTGACCCCAGCACCTACTCATTGCATCAAGATGACATCAATGGCATTCAGGCCATTTACGGTAAGGTCGTCTGAAGTACGTGGTGGCGCCTGGGCACGTCAGGGATGCTCACTGCAATCTGCTATGATGATGGATGTCGGAGGGCACCTGGGAAACCATCAGGAGAATACACAGGGAAAATGTGGTGAGTGCAGGCCATACAATAATGTGCAGCCCTGAGAAACTCTGAATCAGGTGGACACAGATGAGTCTTCCGGAGAAGGAAATGGCCACCCACTCCAGTACTCTTGCCTGGAGAGTTCCATGGATGGAGGAGCCTGGTAGGCTACAGTCCATGGGGTCGCAAAGAATCAGACACGACTGAGCGACTTCACTTTCTTTCTATAGTTCCTTTTGGAGAAGGAAATGGCAACCCACTCCAGTGTTCTTGCCTGGAGAATCGCATGGACAGAGGGGCCTGGTGGGCTACCCTCTATGGGGTTGCAAAGAGTCGGACACGACTAAACAACTAACACACACACACACAGATGCATCTTTAAAACATTGTGATTCCTGGATAAGAAACAGAATGATACATATTACACAGTGTACAAATTATGCAATATGTTGAGTCCACACAAATTAAGAATGCATACAGACAAAGCAAAGCATTTTCAAGAAACATGCTAACAAACATATTTACATATATATACATGTTGAACATATCAAGATTGTTGTCTGTGACAGAAAGAAAGAAGTGGGATGGAGTATGAAGAGATAGAAACGTTTTTTAAAGCTGAGACTGACACTTTTCAGGGAGGGATATAGAGGCCTTTGGCTCTGTCTAAGTGTGGTCTGGACCATTCCATCTCTCCTTCCTCTTGCCCTCCTGCCCCCTAGTAGCTGTAGGAACAAAAAGCCAGAGAAAGGTTTGCAGCTCTTTCTATCTCTAAAAAAAAAAATTTAAAGTGTTGATGAGACAGGAGTGTTGTGGAGTCACATTGGGTAAAACATTCTCCCTTTCTGGTAAGACAGCAGTATCAAAACCAAGCAGGCTAGGGTCCCACAACTAAGAATTTTTTTCATGACAGTAGAATTTTCAGGAACAATGAGACCTAGTCTAACTGCCCCTACTTCCCAATTCCTTTTCCTCTGAAAACACCTCCTTTCCCCGCTCACCCATATTTTAACTGCTTGCAACCTTTTGTTCTGCAATGAGAAAATACATTACAATTTAAATATTTATAGGAAAAATATTTCTAAAATTGAACTTAGATTTATGCTGTTTGGCAGAAGACTGATAGATCAGAGCTTCTTGAAGGGGGATTTTTGTGGAAAATGAGAAAGTGAATACTAAGTGACTCAATATGCAGAAAGAGGAACAAAGAAGGGAAAGAAACAAGGGATTCTGATTTTAAACTGGCAGAGGCAAAGGGGAAGAATTCACATTTCTTTGCTTCATAGTTTAACCTGGAACTGTCTCTAAAGTCACAACTACTCTTTTGTTTATTTTTTATCTAATTCTTCGGGTGTGCTGGGTCTCCGTTGCTGCCCGGGTTTTCTCCAGTTGCAGCGAGAGGTGGCCCCTCTTCGCTGTGATACACGGACTTCTCACTCCAGGCTTCTCCTGTCGCGGGGTACAATCTCCAGAGCACTCAGGCTGCAGTGGTCACAGTCCGTGGGCTCACTAGTGGTGGTTCCCAGGCTCTAGGTGTGGCAGACGGGCTTAGCTGCTCCGTGGCATGAGAGACCTTCCCAGATCAGGGATCAGACCCATGTCTCCTGCATTGGCAGGCAGTCATCAAGGTCATCAAGGAAGCCCTGTTTAATTTTTTAATTATAAAAAAAGACTTTTAAGAGAGCCTAATGTGTGATTGGAGAAGGAAATGGCAACCCACTCCAGTATTCTTGCCTGGAGGATCCCAGGAATGGAAGAGCCTGGTGGGCTGCCGTCTAGAGTTGGACACAGCTAAAGCAACTTAGCAGCATCAGCAGAAGCAGTGTGTGATTACTTTAACACCTTGTAGGATGGTCAGGGGAAGGCAATGGCACCCCACCCCAGTACTCTTGCCTGGAAAATCCCATGGACGGAGGAGCCTAGTAGGCTCCAGTCCGTGGGGTCGCTAAGAGTCAGACACGACTGAGCGACTTCGCTTTCACTTTTCACTTTCATGCATTGGAGAGGGAAATGGCAACCCACTCCAGTGTTCTTGCCTGGAGAATCCCGGGGACAGGGGAGCCTGGTGGGCTGCCAACTATGGGATCTCACAGAGTCTGACACGACTGAAGCACTTAGCAGCAGCAGCAGCAACAGAATGGTCAGGTAGCATTTCTTTTCATATGAAGACCCTTCACTGACCTGAGATGTATCGAATGTACACCCTGGGCTTATGTTTATAGAAAGTCTTTTTTAAATTTCAGGACCCTCAAGCAACCCTGTCCAACCTACTGGACCAACCACCCCCACCGCCTGCGACCCCAGACTGACGTTTGATGCTGTCACCACGCTCCGTGGAGAAATACTCTTCTTCAAAGACAAGTATGAGAACGAAATAGTCCTTCTTTTGACTTCTTTTACTGGCTAACTTACAACTGTATTCTAATTAAGTCACCTATTACACATTACTCAATTTTCCTTTGAAATCTATGCATGTGAATGTCATTGGAATCAATAGTGCTTTCTGGGTAACTCAAAACATCCTGGAAAAGAAAAAATAGTTAAAACATTTGTAAATATTCAGATGTTTCTGAAGATGTAAACAAACATGGGCTCTAGCTGTTAGAAACTCTGTGACTTGGGATTTCCCCAAGACCAAAATAGTACTCAGTTCTACCCAAATTCAGTCAGGTGAATGGAACCAGTCAGTTCATAAGATGCTGGAAAAATCATCTGACTGAATTTTTCAATTATCCATTGGCTATTTTGTGACTGTGTACCCACAGGCTGAGTGTGCTTGTATTCTAAATATCCTCATCATATTGTAGCATCAGTAATGAAAGAGCCTAACAAAATAAGACTTGTCGGTGTGTGGGAATGGAGGTAGTGTAAAACGTAATCGAGTAAGGCCCCTCCTGTCAGCTCCTCTGACCCTGCAGAGTTCTCACCAGATGGATGGGGTCACCACAAAGGACTGGGCATATGCTGGTCACCGGGCTGCCAGCATCGCCTTCATTGGGTGTCATATCCTCTCAGCAGGTTTACAAGGCCAGTTCCAGCCCCAGACTCGCAGAAACCGCCTATATAGACGGTCACGTGTGCTTCTCTCCTTGTGCTCCACTAGGTACGTCTGGAGGAGGCACCCTCAGCAAGGAACGGTGCATTTCAATTTCATTTCTCTCTACTGGCCGTCCCTGCCAAACGGCATACAGGCTGCTTATGAAGATTTTGACAGGGACCTAATTTTCATATTCAAAGGTAACTGCCCGAGGTTTTCCTCTTCTTTTAGTTCCCGGTGGAGGGAAGGGCAGGACTCCTTTGTGCTCTTTTCAGGTTCAAAGAGGTGAGTCAAGGAAAGAGTGTTAACGCTGGCTGTGTTTTTGTCGAGAGACCTGGGTTGGGTCCCCTGTCCACCACTAACTGCTGTGTGAACTTGAGCAGGTTGTACCCTCTTCAGGCATTAATCTCCTCATTTACAAAATAAGAACACTTCATTAGACCACCTTTAGCGTTATTCCACCCTCATCCCAGGTATAATTCTCTAAGATCCCCCCAAGGTTCTAGTTAAATCTCTGTATAGAAGTCACATGAAATAAGACATTCAAGTGTGGGGCCCTGAATGCCAGGCTAAGAAGTTGGGAATATTTTACAGGTGTTGGGGAACCATGAGGGCTATCATAGCCCCATGAAATTAACTTGACCACCTTTTTCTTTTCAAGACTATTTTTTCCATTTTTATTCCCATGATGAATTTATGCAAAGGTTAAGAAGTGATATACATTTTGTAAGAATGGAAAAACTTTATCTGACATAAACCTGAATAGCTGACAGGCAACCAGTACTGGGCTCTGAGTGGCCATGATACTCAGCAAGGTTACCCCAAGCATATATCAAGCTATGGCTTCCCGAGCAGTGTCCAAGCAATTGACGCAGCTGTTTCCTACAGGACAAAAACGTACTTCTTTGTTAACGACCAGTTCTGGAGGTAAGATTTTTTTCCGTTAGAAATTGAAATCTATGTTTTTCACCCTGACTAGAAACCTCGATGATCAGGTATCTGAAGGTTTAACATATCTAGATGGTCTCTGATAAGCATTCTTTTTCACAAGATGATTGATGTTGCTATGGCTTTTGAAATTTTCATAAAGTTAAGATGCCTGCCCAATGGTATTGAGCACTCTATATCCTGAAAAAGAGCTAACTTGAATAGAGCACTGAAGTGGGATCCAAAGAAAGAATTAGGCTAGGTCTCATTTATTCATGAAATTCTAAGAGTTAAATTCTACTACACTCAAGCAAATGTTATATAGAACTTGATTCCCAAGTTGAAATTATTATTTATATTTATTCAGATAGAGATGATGAATCAATTAAGTAAAAGCCTTAGAAACATAAGCTCTCCTTTTTGAAAATAACACTGTACCAGCAATCAGAAATCTGTCTTAGTATTAGTGATACCAGTATATTTTATAAATAGGTATGTACCCTTAGGTAGAGAAATTAACCATCATTAGTTCCAATAAATAGGATATTGTGAAGAACTAATAGGAAGATATGTGTGAAGGCACTTTTTAAAAGTATATACAATTTAAAGAAAATTGTTATCATTGTATATTGTATTGGTCTTAAAATATGGGATGATTTTTTTTTTCTCATCAGCTATGATGACCAAAGTCAATCTATGGAACCAGGTTATCCCCAAAGCATAGAAAGTTTCTTTCCAGGAATAGAAAGTAGAGTTGATGCAGTTTTCCAGAGGAATTGTAAGTAGAAAATAAACTTAATAAATTTGTTTAATTTTTTTAAATAGTTCATTTGCATGTGATAGTTATAATAGGACTGGAATGGGGTTTTTTAATTGAAAATATCCAAGATCTTCTACAAGTAAATTCAATATATCATATCTTTTCTTTTATATAGCCTTCTTCCATTTCTTCAGTGGACCAAGATATTATGCATTTGATTTTCATGCTCGTAAAGTTACTAGAGTCGACAGAAGCAATAGATGGCTTAACTGTAGGTACGGTTGAAGCAAAATTAAATGTGATTGTATCCATTTTCTGAATATGGAAGTGAAGTCTAATTTGCATATCTATTACACTGTATCCTATTTATATTTTCTGAATAATAAATAATGTTGTTTGCTATCACTGTATTCATTGGATTTGTCTTCAGTGAAATTACATTTGGAGTATCCACTGTTTGCAGAGGTTGATTTGGTTCTCATATATTCCGTCTCATGTTAGTGAATCCATCACAAGAAGGAGATTAAGTCTTCTTTGCCACTTCAATCAATATTCATTATTTCCTTAACTTGTTTATTTGACTTCTAAATGCCCATTTATTCTTAAGTCTTTTAAATACATCTTAAGTGTACCTGCTACATGTTATTTAGCATTGTATTTTGGTTAGAAGTAAGGATTACGACCCCAGAGAAGGAAATGGTAACTCACTCCAATGTCCTTGCCTGGAAAATCCCATGGACAGAGGAGCCTGGCCAGCTATACTTCATGGGGTCACAAAGAATAGGACACAACTCTTTGAGTGAATAAACAACAACAAGTATTATGAACAACATGAGCAGTACACATTGCCTTGACAAAAATGTGATGCTATTTTCCACTTTTGGAAAAAAATATTGTGGATACCTATTGTGGATTGAATTGTATCCCCCTAAAAATGGTATCCAACTAGTGCATCCTAAAAGAGATCAGTCCTGGGTGTTCATTGGAAGGACTGATGCTGAGGCTGAAACTCCAATACTTTGGCCACCTCATGCGAAGAGTTGACTCATTGGAAAAGACCCTAATGCTGGGAGGGATTGGGGGCAGGAGGAGAAGGGGACGACAGATGAGATGGCTGGATGGCATCACCGACTCGATGGACATGAGTTTGAGTAGACTCTGGGAGTTGGTGATGGACAGGGAGGCCTGGCATGCTGTGATTCATGGGGTCACAGAGTCGGACACGACTGAGCAACTGAACTGAGCTGAAAAATGGTATGCTGAAGCCCTCACCCCAGGTACCTATGGAACTAGCATCTCTGTTGATGTAAGCAGCTAATATGAGGTTATACTAGATTAGGGTAGGTCTAAAAACTGGTGTTTTTATAAGAAGAGCAGACACTATATATCCAGTAGAGAAGGCCTTGTGAAGGCGGAGCAGAGTGGGAATGGTGCATCTACGTGCCAAGGATTGCCGGCAACCACCAGAAGCTGGAAAGAGGCAAGGAAGGATCTGCCCTAGAGCCTTTAGAGAGAAGGACATGACCCTTCTGACTCCTTGATTTTGATTTGTAGCTTCCAGACTGTGATAAAAAAAAAAGTTTCTCTTGTTTTAAGCTACCAAGTTGGTGACAGTTATAGCAGCTCTAGGAAGCTGAAATAGTACACCTGCGCTTAAGGAAATGAATCAAAACAGAAAGTCAGAATTGAAACCCTGGTCAAGATAATTGGTTTATCTTCCCAGGGGAGCAGCAAAAAGAAGGGGTACCACCTCCTCTCCTGCCTCCTCCTTGGCTTCTAGAGTCTGAGCAAATGGGCAAGTTAGATCTGTTGTTCTTTATTTCTCTTTTCCCTGAGCTCCTCAAAAGGACACCCTCTACAGAAAACTAAGGTTTGCCAGACAAACAGAACTGTGCTGGGCACAAAATTCAGTAACTCTTATTTAACTGAATTAAACTAGATGAGATGCATAAATTTGCTAATGGATTTTCTATTAAGAACTTTAAGATTTGTGGGATCATAATGCTTAGTCCAGACATTAAAATTATTATAATATCCAGGGAGCCCAGGCTGGTGCTCTGGGATGACCTGGAGGAGTAGAATGGGGTGGGGGAGGGAGACTCAAGAGGGAGGGGACATATATATATTTATGACTGATTCATGTTGATGTACAGCAGAGACCACCATAGCATTGTAAGGAAATTATCCTCCAATTAAAAAATCATTATAATATATTGGCAATTGTTAGAATGTAATACAATGCAGCTTATTACATAATAAAAATGTGAACTATAAAATATATTTAACACTACACATACTTTGTTCTGTTTCTGTTAGATCTTTTTTCTCTTTTCTGTTTTCTGTTATGTTCTTTTTCTGTTAAGCCCAGCAGATGATTAATTTAGTATAACTTGATACTTAATTTTGGTTCAAAATTTATCTATTAAATGAATTTAAAATAAATATTTTAAATGACTGACTTGTGATCTACTGGATTTCTTAATATACTACCACATAGTCCATCTAAAGTATAAAGGGAATTTTCAATATGTTTGCAAGTATTTTCCCTTATCAGAAATATTATACTATTGATATTAAACTTTTAGATATTGCTTCATAGGTTAATGAAATATTTTGTCAGTATTCAATGTCTTCAAAGAGTCTCTTGAGTCAATACTTTATCCACAACTTATTTTATAAGATAAAATAGAAACTAGTATATACTATAATTTCATTTATTCACTTAATCTACAATTAATCACCTACCTGTTCCAGGTACTGTGCTAGGGAAAGTGAAGGAAATGGATAAGCAATTCATTGTATCAATGGCAAATGGCAAAAGGACCTGTAAGAATTTGAGATTTCATTTTTAAGAGTCAATTTCAGACTATGGCATCTTCTAAAACTTCTTATTAAATCAGTTTTTACAGGCACAAAGATGGGAGATTTGTCTCAGAATACCTGCTAGTTGTACCGGCAGATTGTATCTGTATGACCAGCAGAATCTCTGTGACAGATTCTTGGCCCAAGCCTCATCTGTGCATTTTCAACACAAGAACTGAATTCATGTTATTTCTTTAACCATATATCACAGGCAAAGAAAGTGAACAGCAATATAAAGTATAGTAAAGAATCTTAAACATGCGCCCTTTTTAAGGTTTTCTTGACAACGTGTGGTATTTTCTGGATGCTGTGTTGAAGTTTTGAGTACAAGAGATGTGAGAATCTAAACTTAAAACTTAAGAATGATATTACTTTTATCTTAGGTTGAGTTTCTTCCAAAGCAAAGGCTAAGACAAGACTGTGGCACAGTCACTTTGTTGGGGACGTGGTCTCAGCAAGCAAGAGTGAGGTTGAGCAAACAGAATGAAACGGAAAGAGGCAAAGTTCATTAATTCAAGTATGTATCGCTGAGGTTTCTGCTGCAGGAGCTGGGGCTCAATTCCAGCAAGACTTACTGAGAAACCTACAGAACTACTTTCAGTTGTTCACTTGTTCTCCAGTGGATGGGAGGCTGGAACATTTGTCCTTCAGCTCCCCGCCCCACCACCAGGTAGCTCTAAGGAGTTGACCTGTCAGTCTCCATGGCAGCTCAATGCCTGAGCAAAAAGCACAAAGACACCCAGTGAGCGGTTAAGGGTGGGCTGTGTAAGGTGAGTTATGCAGACCTCACAGCTGCACAGCTGAGCTCAGAGGTATGCTGGGAGACTGTCACACAGGGCACCAGAGGCACCTCCTATAACTTTGTTGCTGGGAGATTAAAGTGGGAAATTGGAGGTGTCTTCTCTGGGGAAACTTACCCGAAAAAAAAAAGGATTTACAAATACCCAACCTATAGAAATCTCAGTGAAGCAAAGACTTACAAGTTACCTCTATTAACATGATCCCCCTCTTCCTTTGCTGAAGTAAATTTCATTTGTGGTAGCAGTGCAACTGAAAGACTGCTATGTGGCCTCACTTATGGCTAGTTATGGCCATGTGTTTAATTTCTTGCCAAAAAGTGTAAACAGAATACTGTACAGGCTTCTAGAAAGAGACTGGGCATTTATTTTCTCTTCCTTCCTCTTTCCTGCTGCCTGTATGTGCTAAGTCACTTTTGTTTGACACTGTGCAACCCCATGGACTGTAGCCTCCCAGGTTCCTCTGTCCATGGGATTCTCCAGGCAAGAACACTGGAGTGGGTTGCCATTTCCTTCTCCAGCTGCCTGTAATGCAGACGCAATTGCACAAACTTGAGAAGCCACCTGAACCATGAGGCACTGGCCCTGAGAGATGGTGTTGCCAGGTGTCTGCTGCCTACATCCCTGATAATGTGGTATTGTCACATAAGCCTTGGACTACCAAATCTGGAGGTGAGGGAGGAAGAAATGTTTCTTAACCATTTGGTACTTGGGTTTTTTCTATTACATTTTGACCAAGAAGTCCAACTAATATATCATATGTAGTGTCTGGAACCCGCCCTACCGCCCTGAAGTAAAGGTCATTGACCAGCAGCCCTGCCAAAACACACATAGCTTTCAGTCAACTTTCTTGTCTCTCAATATTAAACAGATTGCAGATCACATCTCCATTATTTTTTTTAAAAGCTTCTAATATCAAAAACAGACACCAAAACAGAAATTTTGAAGAAACAGAAACAATCCTGGAAGCAAAAGAAAATGTCAAAATAAATGAAAAAATACTTAACATTCTTTAAAACTAAGACATAGCTTACATCCAAAAAAAATTAACAAAATACAAAAAAATAAAAGGATACTCAGAGAACTAGAAAAAGCTCTTGGACATTAAAAATATAACTAAGATAAACTCAATAAGTGAGCTGGAAATAAAGTTGATGGAAAGTAATAAAGGATATATTGGAAACACAGAGATTCAACCCAAGAGTTCCAATAGCTTTATATTCCAGAAAGAAAAAGAGGAAACTAGGTGGAAAGAAATTATCAAAGAAATAATGGAGGAAAATTTCTTTTAAGTTTTCATAATGAAAGAGCTCTCATTGCCAACCAGTGTACTGCAAAAAGACTCACATTAAGAGATATCTTTATAAAATTTCGGAATACCTGGGTAAAGAGACTTCCAAAATTATTCAGAAATAAAAAGAAACATACCAAGAATAAAAGGCTTTTCAACAACAGCACTAGATTCTAGAAAACAATGGAACAGAAACTTCAGAATTCTAAGGCAGATTGATTTCAGCCTGATATCCCATAACCAGGCACACTCTCTGTAGAGTGTGAAGATGGAATAAAGGGTATTCTAGACATGGAAAGACTCAAAACACGCACTTTCCTTGAAGCCTTTTTTAGACCCCCTACCCCCATTGCCCATGGCTGCCTACACGTGTATCTGCTCCAGTCCGGTCAGACCTCCTACAGCTCGTCTCTGCCATGGTCCCTGCTTCCTTTCATTGCACCCTTTCTTAGACATGGCTGCCTACACGTGTATCTGCTCCAGTCCGGTCAGACCTCCTGCAGCTCGTCTCTGCCATGGTCCCTGCTTCCTGTGGCCTCCCTCCACTCATATGCCTTCTCTTTTCCTCTTTGAGAACCAATCCTACACACTCTTCAAGAGTCAGTGCAAGCTCAACCTGCTTGATGCCTCTAGATCACACTTGTCTGCAGTGATCTCTCTACATTTTGGGCCATTTCAGTCTTCAGAATCTTTACTGTGCATTTTGCCGCTTTTCTCCATTTTACCTGGGGTTAGTCTGTGTATATGTCTGAATTTTCCAACAAGTTTGGACCAGTGTCTTATTCTTTCTTGCATTAATAATTACAGGCAAAGAGTGAGTGCTCAATAAACATCTGGTATTTACCCAGTTAATTAGGATAATCTGATTCCTAAATCAATTGTCTTTTCACAATACCATGTCTTTGAAAACTTTGTTTTTTGAAAAACAGACATGCCTTGTCTATTAGAAGACAGGAAGTAAGGAAGTATCTGTATCAAGAGCAAAACAACAGGTGAAATCATATTCCTCAGAAGAAGCAAAAAATTACAACTTTGCAAGGTGATTGCAACAAAAGATAAAAATTTTTACAAAGAAAATTATCTTGTTATACAAATATTGTGGGGTTTCATTCAAACTAAAATTATTCAACTCCCAAGAATTTATGCATAGGAAAGCCTCCAACTTTGCAAGGGCAAAAGTAGCTTGGAGCCTCAGTTCGTATTATTTTAAATTCAATAATAACAGAGACTGTATTTACCAAACAAACCGTAGATCATGATTGTGAAATCAACTCAACCTAAGAAAAAAAAAGCATATCATGACACACTCCATGGCAAATGTCCTTTTCTGTTTTTAATTAAAGGATAATACAAGCCAATTCATGCCACGTCTCACTATTATTTTCTAAATTCTATGCAAACAGAACAAGGCTTCAACTGGAGAGAGAGGAATGAAGAACCTTCTTCTGCTTTTGGTCTTTGTAAAACTGTCCTCTGCATTTCCTGCAGACCGAAGGATGGAAGACGAAGAGAACCTGCAACTGACTCAGGTACCGTCTCAGTAAGTGTCATTCGTGGCTATCCATAAAAATTTCACTTACTGATTGTCCAAGGACCTAAAAAGATGGCTCATCCTTACCAAAGAGTCCTGAACTTTTTTGTGAGGAGCTGATTTTCCTTTCCTTGGCCCTAAAGACGTCAGGAATGGTGGAGGGTGGAGAGTGGGGTGGGCTGGGAGAAAGGCAGGATTTGCTATTTAAGCACTGGATACAAGTGAGGAGAGAGTGAGCAGAGACAGAGTCAGCTCTGTGAGAACGGAGATCTCCATTAAAGCATCTGAAGACCAGCCAGGGGGACCCAAGTGTAGTTTGGAGCTCCTTATACTACATGTACGAAAACCACACTGCTTTGGAGATTCCCTCTAAAAATCAATCCAGGTACTTCGCCATATTTGATGGAATTACTTAAATGTGATTACATGTGAATAATCATATTTTCTCCATAATTTGTTTCAAGGAAACACCAAATGAAAGTAACAGTAAAAATGTGTATGATACAAGATCATCCAACACATAGAAGAAGCATGCTTCTCATCTGTTAAAGTTTGGAGTTCCATAGCTCTATGGGTGTAGCTGGTTCTGGTCACACACAGCTCAATGAGCTTTTGGAAACTGAAAGAGAGAGTGACTCTTCTCCTTCCTCTTTGTTTTCTTCCTCTCCCCTTCCTTTCCCTTGTTATTTATTTCCTTTTCCCCTCCTGCTGCCGGAAAGGATCTCAGAAAGCTTGCTTCTCATGAGATGGAGGTCTGCTCCCCTGTAGTCCGTGCCTTTTTTTGTCTTTTCGGTCAGGCATATCTCAACCAGTTCTACTCTCTTGAAATAGAAGGGAGTCATCTTGCCCAAAGCAGTAACAGAAGTCTCATAGATGGCAAAATCCGTGAAATGCAAGCATTCTTTGGATTGACAGTGACTGGAAAACTGGATTCAAACACTCTGGAGATCATGAAGACACCCAGGTGTGGGGTGCCTGACGTGGGTCAGTATGGCTATACTCTCCCCGGGTGGAAGAAGTACAACCTCACCTACAGGTAATGCACCTGCCCTTAATCTAAATGAATGTGAATATTATCTCTAAGAAGCAAAGATAATAATGGTTTATTTTACCCAGCACTTCCTGTGTGCATAGCTCTTGATAGGTTTTATTTATTCCACCCTCTCAAAAAACTTGTGACATAGGCACCCCTGTTATTATCACCTTAAACACAGGAGAAACTGGAAGGAAAAAAAAAAAGCTTGTTTAGCATAGGCCAGTTTGCATAGCTCTTCTCAGCAGACTGGCTCTGCAAATATGCTCTAATCTCTAGCCTCTGCCACGTCCATAAAAACTCTAGGACCAGAACCTCTATGGTCTGACTGCAGATGCTTAAAGGTACAACTGAAGTGTGCTCAAGGGAAAATGAGAAAATGGAGTACAACCAGCTCATGTTGGAGACATGTATGAGTTAGATTGTCGAATCTCAGGTGGACCTTGGATATCGCAAAGGAGCTGGCTTATCAGCAGAAAGAGGTTGAAGGGTGACCTGTAACCTGAGATAGAGGCAGTGCCCTTGAGCACTGCTCCAGAGCCCTCCTGGCTGGCCTTAAAAAGTCTAATGGTGCTGCTAAGTCGCTTCAGTCGTGTCCGACTCTATGCGACCCCATAGACGGAAGCTCACCAGGCTCCCCCATCCCTGGGATTCTCCAGGCAAGAACACTGGAGTGGGTTGCCATTTCCTTCTCCAATGCATGAAAGTGAAAAGTGAAAGGGAAGTCGCTCAGTCGTGTCCGACTCTTAGCGACCCCATGGACTGGAGCCTACCAGGATCCTCCCTCCATGGGATTTTCCAGGCAAAAGTACTGGGGTGGGGTGCCATTGCCTTCCCCAAAAAAGTCTAATAGTCCTTCCTTCTTCTTCTTCTTGAGCCTTAGGGATTGAGGTAAAAGTAGATTTAGCAAAATAGAGAATATAAACAAAAGCAAGAGCTTTTCCTGAGAAACAAACTCTTTGTGGCTCTCTGTGAGACTTAATATATGACACATGCATAAAACTGATTTCTATAAGCTGTTTGAGAAAATAAATCTCAGTTCTCTTCAGAAGATACGTATCATACAGTCATATGCACAGCAAATCCATGCATAAAATGAATGATCTTCCACTTAAGACATGACCTTAGGGAAGTCACTTAACCTCTTTGAGCCTCATTTGTCTAAGTGCAATCATACTACCTGATGAATAGCACAGATGAAAGACTAAATTATTAACATATAGCATATGTGAAAGTACCTAATTTAAATGGTAAAGCATTGTAGAAATGTAGCAATAGCACCATACCAAAAGTTACTGCAGCATGTGATGGATAAGATAGAAATTATTTTCTTTTCCTAGTATGTGTGTTTACATGCTTGTATAATTGCCAATTGATACATATCTGTTAATTTGTAAGGATTGTAAACTACACTCCTGATATGGCTCGAGCTGATGTGGATGAGGCTATCCAAAAAGGTTTAGAAGTGTGGAGCAAAGTCACTCCACTAATATTCACCAAGATTTCCAAAGGGATCGCTGACATCATGATTGCCTTTAGGACCCGAGGTAAGGTTTTCAACAGAGAAAGCAATATAGCCATTTTCATCTCGGAAGCTTTGACGAGGCTAATCCTCTTACCCCGTTTCCCAGTCCATGGTTGGTGTCCTCGTTACTTCGACGGCCCCTTGGGAGTCCTCGGCCATGCCTTTCCCCCTGGTCTGGGACTGGGTGGAGACACTCACTTTGATGAGGATGAGAACTGGACCAAGGATGGAGTAGGTGAGCCCAATTTTCTTTACAAACAAAATGTTACTATTCATACAAATCCCTGAAAGGAATAGCTTTGCAATTAGTTGCTTTTTACTTCCCAGTTTCTCTATGATGTTTCATATTCCAGATGACATTGATGAAAGTGTTCAATGTCTATTCAGACAACTGTGCTTGTACAGTTCAGAGCTTTATCCACACAGCACTTTCATAAAGCTGCTAATCCTGTATGATCAGAACATTCTTCCCTTCCTCATATGTTCACTCATACATCTGCAATGCCTGAAGGGCCACTACATGTCTGGAACTACACAAGGTGTCATGCACACCACAAAGTTGTTCTAGAAAAGTTCAGAGTTTCATGATCTTGGGTGGTGTATAAGGCCTAGACCCACTCACCACCATACAAGGCAGAAAGTACTGTGTATTACACAATATTACACATTACACCAATGACAGGAGTCATCTCTAGCTTGAGCATTGAAAGAAGACTCTGGGAGGTGGTAAATCCAAGTTAGTGATTGAAAGATTCTATGTGGGTACATGGCCCATAGGATGTCCATTTATATACATGAACCTCTTCATCTAACTCTTGCTTGTCTGCCAAAGAATTGCACCCTGGTCTTTATATTTGACTTATTTCTTTAGGCCATGGGCAGTGATTTTATTTCTCTTATTGGGCCTCCCTGGCATGAAGATAAGAGATATTTTATTATGTTTCAAATAAAAACACCAAAACTTTGTTATAGTAAAAATATGTACCTCAAACAGAGGAGCAGTTCAGTAGACTCTCAGGTTGTCTCTCCTCTTTTTTTTCTGTCATTGACCACAGTCATCATGTCTCTGGTGTCTGGTTTCCAAGGTTCCAGGAAAGAGGATGCTGTGGCTTTCTGGTGGGTGGTACACAAGGCCACAATTCAGTCCTGACCACATAACTCTATGTAGTCTGTGAGTCAGTCATAGTTTCTGCA
Organism: Tragelaphus eurycerus; assembly: GCA_935064755.1. Lineage (NCBI taxonomy): Eukaryota > Metazoa > Chordata > Mammalia > Artiodactyla > Bovidae > Tragelaphus > Tragelaphus eurycerus. The sequence goes on along the minus strand of CAKXYN010000086.1, from coordinate 9,955,363 downwards.
AAACTGAAAGCCAGTGACTCAAAATGACGCACAGCCTCTCCTTGCTAAGTCTGAGCACGTGATGGAAGTGTTCTTCCAAGAGCTAGGAAACAAAGAGGGGAAAGGACTCTGTGCTGGCTGGACTTCAAGGGGAATTTGGAGGTGGTGGCTGCACTCCAAGAGGTACCATTACAGCCAAGAAAGTGCAAGAGGTAGGGTGACCCCAGGATCCAAATGACAGAGGAGTTGAAGGGACCGGGTCTGTCTCCTGCTGAGATGTGTCCCAATATTTTCCTGGATTTGGCCTGAAGGTCATGTGAATACATCCGATCAGGCAGGTATAGGAAATATTCTAGTGCTCACCAAACTCAGAATGACTCCCCTCACTCAGCCAGGCTTTACTTGCATATCTAGAAGCAGAGATGAGTCTCAGGTTTCACTATCATTTTTTTAAAAAAAATATTTATCTATTTATATTTAGCTGCATTGGGTCTTAGTTGCAGCAAGTGGGCTCAGTTGTTCCATAGCATGTGGGATCTTAGTTCCCTGACCAGGAATTGAACTCATTTCCCCTGTACTGCAAGGCAGATTTTTAACCACTGGACCACCAGAGAAGTCCCCTCATTATCATTTTATCCCTATTAGTTCCAATTTGTTGCTGTTTGTCGCTAAGTTGTATCCAACCCTTTTGCCACCCCGTGGACTGTAGCCCACCAGGCTCCTCTGTCCGTGAGATTCTCTAGGCAAGAATACTGGAGTGGGTTGCCATGCCCTCAACCAGGGAATCTTCCCAATGCAGGGATTGAATCCATGTCTCCTGCACTGGCAGGCAGATGTTTCCCACCTGGGAAGCCCATTAATTCCAACTGCTGCTGCTAAGTAGCTTCAGTCATGTCCGACTCTGTGCGACCCCATAGACGGAAGTTCACCAGGCTCCCCTGTCCCTGGGATTCTCCAGGCAAGAACACTGGAGTGGGTTGCCATTTCCTTCTCCAATGCATGAAAGCGAAAAGTGAAAGTGAAGCCGCTCAGTCGTGTCCGACTCTTAGCGACCCTATGGACTGGAGCCTACCAGGCTCCTCCGTCCATGGGATTTTCCAGGCAAAAGTACTGGGGTGGGGTGCCATTGCCTTGCCCGATTAATTCCAACACTTAGTGGTAAAAGGCTTCCCTGGTGGCTCAGAGGTTAAAGTGTCTGCCTGGAATGCAGGAGACCCGGTTCAATCCCAGGGTCGGGGAGATCCCCTGGAAAAGGAAATGGCAACCCACTCCAGTACTCTTGCCTGGAGAATCCCATGGAGGGAAGAGCCTGGTAGGCTACAGTCCATGGGGTCACAAAGAGTCGGACACAACTGAGCGACTTTCCTTACCTTAGTGGTAAAAGTACTATTCCCCACACTGCAACTGGCCCCTTGCCAAAAGGGATGTGTGGGATGGATTATGAAAAAATCCAGAGGGTCCTGGGCCCCAAGCTGGCAAAACTTGCCTGAGCAAAACAGAGGATAAACATAGCACTCCACCAAGTTCTGAGTGGATAGCCAGGCAACAATACTAAAAAGGGGTGTTTTATAACTGCTTTATTATAATACATTCCCTCAGGGTTGAAATTATTGGACCTGGGGATCCCTAAGCTTGTAACTCTCAGCTTTCTGACCTACATGGGAAAATGTTTTCCTGTTCTCTAATAAAAATGTAAAATCTCAAGCATCTGTAACCTCTAATCAAATGGATTTTTTAAATAAAAAATTTGGCAATAATGTATAATATACCTTTTTACATATATGTGGGCTCTCTTTATGCAAAGGGCACAAAAGTCTTAGTGTAACTCCCTTAAAAGCAATAGACAGCAGTCATCTGCTAATCCCACTGCTTCCTAAGGGGTTGGAAGTCACTTATGGTGATATCAGAGAGATCTGAACACATGGAGAGGGTTTCCTGGGAATCTCCCAAAGTGACGCCAGTTTCAAACCTGTATGTGAATGTAAATGTTTCACTCACATATACACTGGCACCAGGCAACTGAAACAGCCCTCAGAGACCATCCCAGCAGGGCTGGGATGGAGAAGAGCAGTGGTCTGTGGCATGGGGGAATTTACATGCAGGAAGATGATACAACTTATCTATAATAAAGGCCAAAAAACTTTGCAAAGCACCAGTCCTTAGCAAACATTCAGAAAGTGTTTGACACTGATAATTATCTTGGTGATTATTAATACTAATGATAGTGGTAATGATTAAGTGATTTCTAGGAGAAAAAAAATATTCACAAAGGTACTGATGTATAATGCCCAAACTTATCTATTTAGTTGCATCTCCAAGAAGGCAGAAATGAAATTTTTTTCTACTGTATCATACAGCCTATAATATTGTCAGTACATGAGAAATGCTCTACAAATAATAGTAAATGAAGCCTTTCAACAATCCTTTACTCAAAATCTAATCCACGCTTTGTAATAGAAATGGAATATACAATAGTATACAAAACACAGACTCCGCTCTCCAGGGGTTTACAGTCTAGACAGCACACTCTATAAATGGCATTTAAAGTTAGTATGATCAACCTTGGGATAAAAGGAACTACGGCAATGTAACAGGAGCACCTAAAAGAAATTCCAGCCCATATACAGAGGTCGGGGAGGGAAGTGACGTCAACGTGAGACTTGAAGGTTCTGCAGGAATTCTGAAGCAAAGTGGAGTAAAAAGTGTTCTAGACAGAATAACCCAACCAACTCAAGTATTAGAATTGTAATGGAGCAGAAGGCTAAAATGGTGTAGATTAGAATCCTATATCGAGGGTCTTGAGAGACACAATAAAAGTTTGCACTTCGTTTAGATGATCTGAATTTTAATTACTTTTTTAAAGAGTCACTTGTCCCATCCCTGTCCAAAAGCACACACAGTGATATTGCCAGTCAGACAAGGGGAGGCAGCAAAAGCCAGAGCAAAAAGCATGAAAGTCGATGAAATAATTCTTTGCCTTTCTATGTTTGTTTTATGCAAACATCACTGGACAAGGCTCCATCAGAAAAGGTTCAGCATTTTCCTTAGTAACCATAGGTTTAGCTGCAAGTCCAAGACAGTCTTTTTGATATACTTAGAAGCTTACAGACTGTAGGAGAGACAGACAAATAAAAAGGCAATTCCAACCATGCATGGCACAACTTCTGGTGTGGATAAGTACAGAGTATTCCACTCTTGTCCAGGAGGAACATCTAACCATCCTTTCATCCAAATAAAAGCCTGGATATCCAGCACCCATTACTAAACTGTTTATCAGTCCCCAGGAAGATGATTAAGACATGGTCTCTGGACTGAAAGGGTGCACAATGTAGGGAAAGAAAGAAATAATGCAGTACTTATTTGCAAAGACAGAATTAAGCTCAGTCTACATAAGCAGAGAGAGGTGCAATTAAGTCAACCAGGATAGGAGCTGGGGGAAAGAAGTCTTGTGAAGATGACTCTGGAGGGGGTCCCTGAGGCCCAAGTAGGACAGATGGGTGAAGGAGGTGAGAGAGAGAATACTCCGGGCAGAAGGGATGGAGATACAGAGACACAGATGAAAAAGAGCATGGCATAAATGAGAAATGTAAGTGACTCCACATGGCTAGCTCAGGGAAAATGAAAATAAAATATGAGGCTGGGGCAAAACAGCAGTGACTAGTTCATGGAAGGCCATGTTTAGGTATCTGGACTTGATCCAACAACCAGTGGAGAATCTCTGAAGAATATGAGTAGGGGAAATATGATCAGGTACAGATGCCTAAAAACAACCCAAAACTGGTGGCTTTTTTTTTTTTTTTTCACTACTATGCACTTCGAGACACCTGTTTTCTGCCATCTGCTTGCTCTGGGTTACATTTCTCCATGATATGACTAATACTAATTATCACTGTTGAAAAATTTCCCACATAAATGATGGTTCATATGTTATAAGAATTGTCTGTTTGACAAGCCTTTTTTTCATTTGTCTCAGTTACTTCCTAATCTCAGATGCAATCATTCTCCTGATTGACTAACGTACTCATGTTTTCCCTGTTTTTGTTAAGGATTCAGCTTATTTCTCGTGGCAGCTCATGAATTTGGCCATTCACTGGGGCTCTCTCACTCCAGTGATCAAACAGCCTTGATGTTCCCAAACTATGTCTCCTTGGATCCTAGCAAATACCCACTTTCTCAGGATGATATCAACGGAATCCAATCCATCTACGGTGAGCAACAAATCTGAATATATGTGAACTGAATTGAAGGCTTTCCAGGAAGGATGTTGAGAAAAATCACTTCTTGAAATATTATTATGAGGAAAATATTCTCTTGGGAAAGATCCTTCTGTAGATATTTCCCCATGCCTTCTTAATTCACCAAGGTATTTCTTTTCTCATCAAAGCAGGGCCACCTAAGGTACCTGAGAAGCCAAAGGGACCCACTCTACCTCATGCCTGTGACCCCGATTTGACTTTTGATGCTATCACCACTTTCCGCAGAGAAGTAATGTTCTTTAAAGGCAGGTAAACCCATTCCCTTAAACACCTCAACTTCCTGTGAAGTTTTTCTTTTCAAGAGATTTGGGTATAAGAGAGTTGTCGGGACAGTGAGAATGTGTCTTGCTTTTTGTTTTATAACTGTCTACATTGCTTGAATGTTTTACTCTGTGCACATACCTCTTACCTGTTTGATAACCCTTATTTTTTTTTTTCAAATGGTAATTATCTGCTTAATTTTTCAAGTAACCGCCATTCCACTTTCCATAGAGGTGGCACCATTTTACATTCTTACCAGCAACAACTAATGTTCCAGTTTCTCCACATCCTCACCAATGCTTGTGCTCTGTTTTTCCATCCCTGCCAAATGTCACCTCTTGGAGAATGTGTTCTGTGACCTTTCTCTCTACCCTCCCAGGTAGAGGTGAGCTGCTCTTTCCTCTGTGATACCATTGTTTTCATTTATACCACATCCCATCCCCTATCAGTCACTCAGTACGTCTTGTCAAGTCCTACTGCAGAGACACATCGATGGTCTATGTCCACTCCCTCCTCTCTGTCTCCACCACCATCTCCAGCTCATCCAAGCTACCATCATTTCTCATCTCCTACTCCAGAAGCCTGTTTACTAGCCTGCTTGTTTCTGCTCCCATCTTTCATACGTGCAACAGCCAGAGGGCTCTCACACTGATAAATTAATTTTTAAATGTTTTTAAGCAAATTTTTTAACTGCCATTGAACCAGAGTCTACTTTCAGTAACTTCTTAGCTAAAATAATACCCCAACCCCAACAATGTCCTGGACCTGGCTTATACCATTTCGGGATCCAATTATTAGATTTTCAAGAATTTTGTAAACTAGCTCATATTGACTTAGTACCTTGAAATTGGCCTTGGTTGGAGTACCTACACCCTGAAAATCACCAAATGACAAAAACTAGGTCTTTTTCGTACCTGGAGAGCCAGTTGTGAAATATGCATCAATGGACCATTCCTCGAAGTTGAATCAACAAAGTGTTAGCTATGGTAGGAAATCTCTTCTCTCACTATGTAACTGCTGCCCTTAACTTGCAACATGGTGCTTCAGTTACGTATACCATGGCCACACTTTCAGAGCAAAGTGTCAGGACATTTACCATCTGACAAGAATATAGGGGCAAAAGGAAAGAATATGTGAAATCAGACTCCTTCCACCCATGACTGTATAGCACCACAGTTCATGGGGTCACAGTGTCAGATGCAACTTAGCAACTGAACAACAATGACATGCAGCCATATCATGCTCCTCATAGCTGAGGCTGAGAGACCACTCGTCAGGGATGGGTTCCCAGCATGGGAAGAAAAATGAACGATAAGGACTTTTCAGATCTTGCTCACAGATCTACCTCAGAGCTTTACAGCCAGAAGGGAAATCTGAGGAAATATTTAGCAATGACAATAATAACATTTTTAATTCTAGCAATCAATACCAGAAATTTTTTTCTTAGAATGCTTGGTGTTGACTTAGAATATTGGGAATTGCTGCTTTGGCAAAAATGAGGTGACCGAATACACTGAGAACTGTTAATGAGACTTCCATGGGTAGTTTGCTACTCTAAGTACCCAAAAGAGTGGACGCAAAGGCATGTCCAGACTTTGGTGTGCCAAAAGGTAGAACTGAATGCATAACCACCTAAAATTTCTAAGGAAAATTGTGCTAATGCTATAAACTGAGGAAAATATCAACCAATTAGATAAAGTGAAGTCTAAGTTTGCAGTAGTTTCATTGAAATAGATACACATAGACTGTATATACAGTATGGTTTCCTAACACAGGCACATATGGAGGATGTATTATGACATCACTGACATTGAATTTGAATTAATCTCTTCATTCTGGCCATCTCTGCCAGCTGATATTCACGCTGCATATGAGAACCCCATCGACAAGATTCTGGTTTTTAAAGGTAACATTGCCTATCTTATTCCTCTTCTCCTTGTGTATGCCTGAACTAGTTAGTGGATATTTTAACTCAAGGAATATAATCTTCATGCATGAGCCAAATGGACAGGGCTTCTGCTCTGACCTTAAGTTCCTATTATCAAGAACAACTAACCAAGGATTCTCTCTGGCTATAAAGATAAACATCATCCCAAGTGCACAGGAGAGAAGAAACCTGTATAACAAAAACTAAAAAGTCTTTTTTTATGCCAATAAAGGTAAGCCATCTCTCTTCTTATATTTCCTTTTTACTAGGGCTGCTAGATGTGGCAAATAAAAATACAAGATGGTTTCAATTTCAGACAAATAAAAATTAACTTTTTAGTTTAAGTGTGTCCATTGTAATATTTTGGATATACTTATACCAAAAATTAATCACTGTTTACTTGAAATTCAGATTCAGATTCCATTGATATCTTATTACTTGTCTTTGAGAACACTAGGGTGTGGAAATTTAGGAGAACAAATATACTCGTCAGTTTTGTCAGAATTAGAAACAAATCAATTTAATGAACTCAACTGACATGAGAATGCATACTATTAACTATGAAAGTGAAATTGTTAGTGTCCGTGGAATTCTCCAGGTGAGAATACTGGAGTGGGTAGCCATTTCCTAGGTATATATTATTTGTGTAATATTAATGATATATAAGCAGCTAAAGAACATGGTAAGAATAAATGGAGACATAAGATTACTAAATCTTTAAGATTTGAACCTGAAAGGAACTAGGAATCTAATTATTTTCAAACTTCTTAAGACACATATTTCTCCCTTTAGGAAATAAATCAGAAGATAATCACTCTCCCTCTCATCCTAGATGACAACTTCTGGGTGATCAGAGGATATGCTGTCTTACCAGATTATCCCAAATCCATCTATACTCTTGGCTTTCCAAGACGTGTGAAAAAAATTGATGCAGCTGTGTGTGACCGCAGCACAAGAAAGACCTACTTCTTTGTGGGCATTTGGTGCTGGAGGTAAGTTTGCAGACAATTGGCCCCTTGTTTTAGTCTGGAGAAAAATATCCACAAAGCATCACTTTAATACTGTCTTCCAAAACTGTTATGTTGAAGACAATCTTAGGTGGATGGCATTCAGCAAACAAAAGAATGTTTCAGTCAGGTAAAAGATCTTTCTCCAGCTTATAAGAATAAAGATAAAATAATAAGGCTGGTGGTGCCAACCAATCTGCCAGTGACAAACATATTCAGTCAAAATCACTGAAACTCCGGAAAGAGCCCTTTGATTTAACAGTTTCTCAGAATAGTATGGCACCCCACTCCAGTACTATTGCCCGGAAAATCCCATGGATGGAGGAGCCTGGTAGGCTGCAGTCCATGGGGTTTCTAAGAGTCAGACACGACTGAGCGACTTCTTTCACTTTCCACTTTCATGCATTGGAGAAGGAAATGGCAACCCACTCCAGTGTTCTTGCCTGGAGAATCCCATGGACGGAGAAGCCTGGTAGGCTGCAGTCCATGGGGTCGCACAGAGTCAGACACGACTGAAGCGACTTAGCAGCAGCAGAATAGTATAGATCTGGTAAATTACGTGGCTTTTTCCCTCATAATTCCTTGTTTTTAAGACACTGCCAGAGATCTGACCAAATATACTCTTTGCCATTTTTAATTATTGATCCTACTAGTTTTCTTCCAATAGGATTACTTTTTTCCTATATATTTGTTTTTTTTTTTTTAAAAAATAATTTTTTTTTTTATTTTAAAAAAAAAAAAAAAAAAAAAAAAAAAAAAAAAAAAAAAAAAAAAGAGAATTATTATGAAAAATAAATAAAAATAAAATAAATAATTAAAAATTTTTAATTTTATTTCCCCCCCCCCCCCCCCCCCCCCCCCCCCCCCCGAGACCAAAAATGTTTTTTTTAAAATTGTTTTTTTTTTTTTTTGTTTTAAAGGAGGATTTTTTTTATCTTTTTTTAAAATATATAAAATATGTGGTATAATATTTTTTTTTTTTTTTTTTTTTGGTTTCTTTCCCTTCTTAAAAAAGGCCCCCCTTCCCCCCCCCCCCTTAGAACTGATTCAAATGTATTCTTTTTAATGGCTGAGTAATACTCCATTGTGTATATGTACCACGGCTTGCTTATCCATTCATCTGTGGATGGACATCTAGGTTGCTTCCACGTTCTTGGCTATTGCAAACAGTGCTGCTATGAACACTGGGGTACACGTGTCTCTTTCAATTCTGGATTTCTCAGTGTATATGCCCAGCAGTGGGATTGCTGGATCATAAGGCAGTTCTATTCCCAGTTTTTTGAGGAATCTCCATACTGTTCTCCATAGTGGCTGTACCAGTTTGCATTCCCACCAACAGTGCAAGAGGGTTCCCTTCTCTCCGCACCCTCTCCAGCATTTATTGCTTGTGGACTTTTGGATAGCAGCCATTCTGATTGGTGTGAAATGGTATCTCATAGTGGTTTTGATTTGCATTTCTCTGATAATGAGTGATGTTGAGCATCTTTTCATGTGTTTGTTAGCCATCTGTATGTCTTCTTTGGATTTCCTATATATTTGTTTGACTCCAAGTTGTGCAGTAAAAAAAATTAATCCTCTTCCCCTGAAACAAAGGTCCCCCAAAAACCTTTCAAATCCATGTCTCCAGGTATGATGAAGTGACCCAAACCATGGACAAAGGGTACCCACGGAGAGTGGTAAAGTACTTCCCAGGAATTGGCCTCCGAGTGGACGCTGCTTTCCAACACAAAGGTAAGCCTCAGTGCCTGACTATTAGGATACTTAGAAGACTTTACTGACTGTCAAAGAATTCAGCACAAAAACGTAAATGTTTCCATTTTAATGTCACTTTACTACTTTGAGTACATGTAATAATAAACTTTGAGGATCTTATCAAAATTGAATAGTAAGTTCTGAGTTATATTCTCTGACATACTACTTTGAAACTATGCAAAAGGTATCAAAATTATCACTGATCATAGATGTCTGATAAAGATACCTCTGAAGAGTTTCAAGTGTGAAACATGACTGGGCATCTGAACTGAACAGTGATTCTCAAACTTCAATTTATATAGTTTAATAAACATAGTTTAGGGTTTGTATATGAAGCAACAAGTTCCTTAGAGTTTCTGAGGCAGTAGGATTGTGGGTAAGATCCAGGAATCTACAGTTTTAAAAGAACCTTGGGCAAATTAATGAATCAGTCCAGCTACTATATCTTCAAAACAACAAAGCAGACCATGGAGTAAGCAGAAGTCTAAAGATATTTTTGAGTATCGCCATCTTTTATTCTAGTGAAATCTAATATGGAACCTCAGAACTTAAAACAGATAAAGCAGAGCAGCTTTAGGAAAATGAAATAGGGCCCAAGGCCATACTCATAGAGGCCTCTTTCTCCCCCTCACTGGGACATTTTTTGGAAACCTAGTCTGAGAACCTCTGGTATAAACCTCAGCCCCTTGAAAATCATGTTTCATACCTTGGCTTTTTCCTCAGGAAAATAAAACTAATATTTTTCACGTGACTGGGTAAAGTAAAATGTATGTATATAGTTACACATTTATTTTCCCTCCATATCATGTTCAATTATTGTATTCTACATTCATAAAATTGAAAAGTATGGAACAATTGTACAGTTGTATAAGATAACTAATCATGATTCTCTCTCTCTAGGATTCTTCTATTTCTTCCGTAGATCAAAACAATTTGAATACGATCCTAAGGCAAAGACCGTTACCCGAATAATGAAAACCAATACTTGGCTTCAGTGTAAAGAACCATTAAATTCATCATCTGATTTTACAATCAGTGAAGGAAAAGTACATTCAGGAGTGGAGATGTTTCATTATAAAAATTTTAATTTTCTTATTTTTAGTATTGTTCACATGATGAACAAAATCTACAGTTACCAATAAATTCATAGACCTAAAATAAACCTCAAGGGATCTTTTAATCTGAACTCTGCTTCAAATTAGAATAGAACTGTTCTTTAACGTCAAGTCACCAGGCCTAGTTATAAATATCTATTGAATGAAAAGTGAAACAGCTATTTTGAGCTGCCTGGTTCTTTTTACAGGAAGTTATGTATAAACAAAAGTCTCACTGGACTTGAAGCATATTTTATGTTTTGTAGACTTGAAGAAGTAAGCTATATGTCTTGTAATAACAAAATACGGAAGACATTTATTAAACCAATCTTTAGCATTCTATTTTGTCTGGACCTTTGGAGTTGGAGAGGCTCAATAAACTGCAACCCACATCCCTACCCATGTTTTTAATCTACTGAGAAATATACAGTTGAGAGAGTACAATACCACCTTTATTACTGAAAAGCTTATGCTAGAGAATGTATCTGCGGGTGAGCAATCTTCCTAATATCAAATTCTAGAGTGAGACATACTTACTCACATGTCATGGGAAGAACTGGAAAGCACCCTGCCTCCCCACAGAAAAATGAGCTACCTACAGACTGCATGGAGCCCAAAGAGAAAGAAGTGAGGACGGAGGCACATGTGCCTAGTTTCTGCTTCCAAATTCACCAATCAAATAAGTGATTCTGCCTCCCAAAGAGAGGAGTGAGAACCTAGAGAGATGCAGGAAGTGATACACTAAAGATGACCCCCCCAACAATTCAGAAACTAGCAGGAATAGGCAAGTAATGTTCCCTCCAACCCTCACCCTTGAAGCAGAGACCAGTGCATTGAACCATTCCTTAGAAAGCTTAAAAGCAAGTTTTGTGCACACTGTCTTCATATATCATATACAATAAATGTGGAAATTTCTTGTGTTTCCTATGTATATGGGTTGTGTGTGCTCAGTTGTGTCTAACTCTTTGCAACCCAGTGGACTGTAGCCCACCAGGCTCCTCTGTCCATGGGATTTTCTAGGCAAGAATACTGGATTGGGCTGCCAATTTCCTTCTGCAGTTTATGGCTCAGCTGTCCTTATACCTATTGGTAGAAAGTTCCTGTCCTCTGTTATACATGTACATGTTGGGTTTCTAAATTCTTATGGTTAAGTTTTGCCTTTACATCCTCAAAACTGAATGCTTAGCAAAGCTCTATATAAGTTTTGTGACCCCAAAGATGGGAGGTTGTCAGTTGAACTTGATTCTGATTAGGTGATAGATTGAGTAGGTATAAACTGATAGAAAGTGAGAACAGAAAATCTCAGGAATTCCTACAGCTAGTCCTCCAACTCACACATTTTTCCTTGAGTTAAGTATTATCATATTCCTAAAAGAATGGGATATTCTTTTACCTCAAAGAAAAAAGTAGTTGCATGTTTGAAACAGAAAGTAAGTTTTAAGAAGTACAGTTTAAACCTAGCATGTAGGAGATAGTAGGTCAGTCTTTGGGGAAAAAAAATAGTGCTAGAATAATCAAATATCCAAACACATAAAAAAAAAAAAAACTTAGATTAACTCACACTGTTCACAAAAATTTACTAAAAAATGGACCATAGACCTCTAAATAAAAGAATTAAAAATATAAAGCTTCTAGAAGAAAATAGTTTTTAAATGTCATAGCCTTGGATTAAACAAAGATTTTTAGATTTTTCAATAGGATGTAAAAAGTCTGACCCATAAAAGAAAAATTGGTGAACTGAACTTCATTAACATTCAAAAACTTTGCTTTTCAAAAAAAAAAAAAAAAAAAAGAATGAAACACCACACATTGGGAGAAAATATTTTCAAAATATGTGATAAAGGACGTATATCCTGAATATATAAATAATTCTTACAACTCAAAAATAAGAGGACAAACAGCTCAACTTTTTCAATGGCTAAAATATTTGCTGTGAGTGGCAAATAATACATGAAAGGATATTCAACATCTCGATCATTAGGAAAATGCTAATTAAAACCACAGTTCGGGGAAGGCAATGGCACCCCACCCCGGTACTTTTGCCTGGAGAATCCCATGGACGGAGGAGCCTGGTGGGCTCCAGTCCATGGGGTCGCTAAGAGTCTGACACGATTGAGCGACTTCCCTTTCACTTTTCACTTTCATGCATTGGAGAAGGAAATGGCAACCCACTCCGGTGTTCTTGCCTGGAGAATCCCAGGGACAGGGGAGCCTGATGGGCTTCCGTCTATGGGGTCGCACAGAGTCGGACACGACTGAAGCGACTTAGCAGCAGCAGCAGCAGCAGGATACTGCTACACACCTACCAGCATGCTTAAAATTTAAGACTGAAAATACCAAATGTTGACAAGATGCAGAGTAACTGGAACACTCTTAGAGTGTTGGTGAGAGTGAAAATTGATGCAGCCATTCTGAAAAATGGTCTGGCTGTTATAAGTTAAACACATACACATCATGTGACCCAATGACCTCACTCCTAAATGTTTAGGAAAAATGAAAACAGGCTCACATAATTAATTATACAGAATATAAAAATTGTGATAGTTTTATTTATATCTAAAACCTAGAAACAACCCAAATGTCTATCAAACTGGTACATCCAGACAGTGGAAAACTATTCAGCAATAAAAAAACAATAAATGAATGATATATGCGACAATATGGATGTATCTCAAAAGCATTATGGTTAAGAAGACAGACACAGAAGACCTCATATCATATGATTCCATTTATATGAAAAATATAAAAAGGCAGACTATAATGATAGAAAACAGACGGCTGGTTGCCAGCGGGCAGAAGTGGAAGAAGGGATTGACCACAAAGGAATATATGTGATAGAAATGTTCAGTATCATCATTATGATGGTGGTGGTGATACTACTGAATACATTTTTTAAAACCATACACCTAAAATTAGTGAATTGTATTATATGCTAATTCTATCTCAACGTTGCTTATTAGAAAAAGTAGTGCAGCTTAGTATTTAACATTGGACTTCTCAGGGCGGCACTAGTGGTAAGGAACCCGCCTACCAATGCAGGAGACATGAAATGGGGGTTGGATCCCTAAGTCGGGAAGATCCCCTGGAGGACGGCATGGCAACCCACTCCAGTATTCTTGCCTAGAGAATTCCACAGACAGAGGAGCCTGGCGGGCTAGAGTCCATAGGTTTTTCAAAGAGCCGGACATGACTGAAGCAACTTAACACGCACACACGCAGATTTTTCAAATGTTGATCAAACTTCCTTTGTTTTCTTATCTGTTCTCAGTTCTGTGGCATAAACACCTGGAGTATTTAGAGAGCATCTGAAATTGCACTCAGATTTACTTATAGGCATTTACTTTCTCCTTAATGTTCAACACTGGAATATCTAAAAACAGTTTTCCAAGGAATCAATGTTGACTATTAGAGCTGTATTAAAGATTTATAAGTATAACTCAAAGATCAGCTGATTTCATTCATCCTTTGAAATTTTAATGAACTTAATTTTGAAAAGCCTCTGGAGTTTTCCAAGGCCCTCCACCAAGTTATTGGGAGAAAAAAATCATATTCTTAATGTCCTTTAACCAACCCACTTCCAGTCATCTCACCAAGTCACTTCTCCCCTGGACTCCACCCTCTTGCTCCTCTGTCTGACCCCCTCTCTGCTTTGCCCTCTATAAGGAACCCAAGCTCCTCCTTACTGACTTATTTTTCTCTTTAAACATAAAGCAGTTAAGCTGTAACTTTGTTTACTATCTCTTAAACATGCCGTCAGGGCCTCCCTTTACTTGGAAAAGCAGCTTATTTTTTTCTCCTAGAGAAGAGGACCAAAATGCACTTACACCTTGCTTCATGAAGAAGATGATTTAGTTTCCTTTTACCACCTTGGAGGCTGGGGAAGGGTATGCGCTCAGGAGCCAGGTTGCTTAGACTTGCAGCCCACTTCCTCTGCTTAGCAGCTGTGGAACGTTGGGCAAGTTACTGACTTCTCTAGACCTCGGCTTCTCCATTTGTGAAAGGAGAATAAGAAGGGACCCAGAAGCTGAACAACTAGTCCCATACAGCATGTAGAATTAGCACTTGAGACACATGGCTTGGTAACTGTGAGCCATCATTATTGGAATTAGGCAAATTAAAATGTTTGTCCAACAGTAAGTTAAACCATTTATCCAAAAGTACAAACAGTTGGAAAAACTAGAAGCCTGCTATATAATACACTTACTGGGGATAAATTAACTGAAAGAACAAACTTTGTTCCAGTTTGCTGTGTCCTTTCTGGTTTTCTTAAGGACCTCTGCTCAGGTTTTCAAAGAAAGAAACAGCTTTAAGAACAAGCGTGAACAAGACTATGCTAACAAATATTTATTCATTTTGGAGATTTGAGCAGTTGAGATGGAACAGAATTAAATTCACATGCAGAGAATGTTTTGAGTTATTCTTGCCTTGGACCTAGAGAGAAGCTCATCATAATCTTTCTGTTATTCATCATGGATGGATTCTCTAAGAGTGTCATCTAAATGAATCATTTGTCCAAGAGGAAAACGCAATGATTTGTTGTTTTTGGTTTTGGTCTTGAAGTTATTTTGAACTCATGACATCTCCTTAGGTTGAAATTCAGTCCCTTGTTTGTCTTCAGGTATAGAGAACCCTAAAAAGGAAGATCAACACCTACAAAATATTTCAACATACTGAAATTGGTCACAAAATCATTCATTTGGGGTCTTTATTCATTCCTCAATACCATTATCTATCTGAAGTTTCCACATGAAAATAAAAATCTACTTTAAATCACTTAGAATTTGATCTCTAGGAACATCAAGAAAATATGAATAAGATAGTCAACAATGAATTTTAAACCTCCTTACAGTTGTAAGTTCCCAGAACAAAAAAGTGTTTCTGTCTGACCACTATGTATAGTTTCATGCAGTATTTCTTGCTTAATTGACCATAAAGCCAGACTTGATTTTAAGCCAGATTTGATTTTAATCTTGAGCTTTGATTAATTAATGATTTTTGTCCATTTTTGTGAATTACAGTGCTCAATTTCATTAGTAACAAACAGAAGCATTTCAAAGTTCTTGTATTTTTTAACAAACTGAGTTCAAAATTTCAAGTTTCCTGTAAAACTGAGAAGCAAAATACTTCAAATAGGAAATTTCAACTGACAAATTCATGAAGTTGAAGTGGAAACAAAATGGGTCTAAAAACCTCAAGAAATATGATACTAAGACCATATGAGAAAACACATCTTAGATTACAAGATATTCAAACAAATCTGATCTGATCTTCTCAGGAGTCTTGTGTTGGAAAATCTGTTGAGATGGATTTCATCAAAGATGGCACATTGTTATTTTTCATGTAACACTTACCTCGGTATTACAATTGCTAATGTCTCAATTATTCATTATATGCTTATCTAATAATGCCTGCTGTAAATCAGATGAGCTGTTGAGGATTATCCTTTCATTCAACAACTATTTATTAAGTGCTTACTCTGTGCCAGGCACTGTTTTAGGGCCAGGGATAAAACAGTGAACAAAACTGCAAAGCACCAGGCTTCATGGACCAGTCAAAATAAACGACAAATAAACCAAAAATTGTAAGTATGTCAAGGATGATGAATGCTCTGAGGAAAAGCAGGGAGCAGACTGTGGTTCCTGGGCCTGCTTGCCTCGGGGTTGGATTCCCTGCTCAGAACAGAGTGGTGGGTGCCGCCGCCTGCAGGCCGAGCTCTGGCCTCAAAGAGTCCATCTGAGGAGAGGCGCTGAGAGCCCTGGGCGAAGGAGGAGAAGCCTCCCCCGGCAGTGGGGGCCGTTTCCCCAGACTCAGCTCTGCCACAGTCTCGGTGCTGCCTGCTCCCTGCCCGTGATGCGGGCGGCTTTTCCCCACCTTCGCGGGGAGACCAGGACTGGCGGCTTCCGGTGGTAGCTTCTGGGTGGCTTGTCTCTTCCGGCTTCGCAGCCGTCACTCAGGGAACTAATTTCCTGTGTTAAATCTCTCCTGTTTCAAATGCTTGAATGATTTCTGTTTTCTAGTTGACACTTGACTTAATTCTTTGAGTAAGGGGACAGAGAGCATGGTGGACGTGGGTGTTTCGGGGAGAGTCACGCAGAGCCCTTGGTGAAGAGCTGACCCGACATCTGCAGGAAATGAGCAAGCAACCCAACCTGGGTGACACGGCGCCCGGGAGGAATCGCGGGGGCAAGGGCCTGAGGCTCAGCTGCAGAACGATGAGCTCCTGTGACCTGGGGAAATTGGGCTAAGGGTGCAGGGAGGGACGGAGATGAAGTTAGGGAAGCAGCTGGGACGACAGGTGGTGAACGGTCTTGTGGGCCTTTGGGCGATCCAACCGGTCCATTCTGAAGGAGATTAGCCCTGGGATTTCTTAGGAAGGAATGATGCTAAAGCTGAAACTCCAGTATTTTGGCCAGCTCATGCGAAGAGTTGACTCATTGGAGAAGACTCTGATGCTGGGAGGGATTGAGGGCAGGAGGAGAAGGGGACGACAGAGGATGAGATGGCTGGATGGCATCACTGACTCGATGGATGTGAGTCTGAGTGACCTCCGGGAGCTGGTGATGGATAGGGAGGCCTGGCGTGCTGCAGTTCATGGGGTCACAAAGAGTCGGACACGACTGAGCGACTGATCTGATCTGATACAGGCTTTAGAGTCCAGAGGTTTAAGAGGAGAAACATCACTTGACTTGTGTTTAAAAGAATCACAGGCTACTCTGAGGACAATAAACTGTAGGACCAAAAGAACAGAAACAGGAGGTGTCTATCTGCCACCGCAGATGGTGGTGGTTAGCAGCGAGAAGCCTGAGGAGGTTCTTTGAAGGTAGGACCGCAGAACTTGCTAGCTGACTGGATGAATGGTGTGATATGAAGAGAGGAGTCAGGTGTAATCCAACTTTGTTTCTGAACAACCCGAAGACTGGAGTGTGTACTCACTAAGGTGACCAAGTCTTGGGGAGGAACAACTCTGAGGAGAAAATCAGTGTGTCCAGTTGCCAGTTGGATACACAGACCTGAAGTTGGGAAGGGAGCCTGAGGATGGGTGGGGGAGGGGTCCATCTGGGGGATACGGTGTAGAGACACAGGATTGGATGGGGTCACTCAGATAAAAAAGAAATCGAGAACTGATCCCTAGTCATTGACAGATTAAAGATAAAGATAAACTATGCTGTGCATTTTGATCCCCACAGCAGTTCTATTTATGTACCTGGGCACATTCTTCCTGTTGGGTGTGCATCAAGTTCATGCCAACAATATATGTCATCATTATATTTTAGATGTACAGCTAATAAGAGCTTCCCAGGCGGCTCAATGGTAAAAGAATCCGCTTGCCAGTGCAGGAGACACAGGATACATAGGTTTGTTCTCTGGGTGGGGATGATCTCCTGGAGAAGGAAATGGCAACCCACTCCAGTATTCTTGCCTGGTAAATCCAGGACAGAGGAGCCTGGCAGGCCACAGTCCATGGAGTCACAAAGAGTCAGACATGACTGAGCACGCACATACACACATACTGTAATACATTTTTATCAGTGTGGAAAATCTATAAAGTGGGAAAACTGCCACCATGCTATCCTGAGGAGAGACCTATTATCTGTGGTGGAGGAGAACTGTGCTTCTTCTCCTTGCTAAGTGGCCTGCAAGCTCAGTTTCCAGTGGGCTCTTATGACTTTATTTTAGAAAGCATTATAAACACTGAAATTTTTTTCTTTTTCTGTAAGAATGGAACTTGTTTTAAGAAATCACAAAAAGAATCAATGCAGGAGTTTAAGACTAGAGGCAATATTTCTTTAAAAATTCATTTGATCATTTTCCACCTCAGTCATTCAAATCAGGAAAGCATCTTCCTCAACACATATCAGAATGGAGCACCTACCTTATTTGAAGCAGATCAGATCAGATCAGATCAGATCAGTCGCTCAGTCGTGTCCGACTCTTTGCGACCCCATGAACCGCAGCACGCCAGGCCTCCCTGTCCATCACCAGCTCCCGGAGGTCACTCAGACTCGCATCCATCGAGTCAGTGATGCCATCCAGCCATCTCATCCTCTGTCGTCCCCTTCTCCTCCTGCCCTCAATCCCTCCCAGCATCAGAGTCTTCTCCAATGAGTCAACTCTTCGCATGAGGTGGCCAAAATACTGGAGTTTCAGCTTTAGCATCATTCCTTCCAAAGAAATTCCAGGATTGATCTCCTTCAGAATGGATTGGTTGGATCTTCTTGCAGTCCAAGGGACTCTCAAGAGTCTTCTCCAACACCACAGTTCAAAAGCATCAATTCTTCGGCGCTCAGCCTTCTTCACAGTCCAGCTCTCACATCCATACATGACCACAGGAAAGACCATAGCCTTGACTAGGCGAACCTTTGTTGGTAAAGTAATGTCTCTGCTTTTGAATATGCTATCTAGGTTGGTCATAACTTTCCTTCCAAGGAGCAAGCGTCTTTTAATTTCATGGCTGCAGTCACCATCTGCAGTGATTTTGGAGCCCAGAAAAACAAAGTCTGACACTGTTTCCACTGTTTCTCCATCTATTTCCCATGCAGTGATGGGACCAGATGCCATGATCTTCGTTTTCTGAATGTTGAGCTTTAAGCCAACCTTTTCACTCTCCACTTTCACTCTCATCAAGAGGCTTTTTAGCCCCTCTTCACTTTCTGCCATAAGAGTGGTGTCATCTGCATATCTGAGGTTATTGATATTTCTCCCAGCAATCTTGATTCCAACTTGTGTTTCTTCCAGTCCAGCATTTCTCATGATGTACTCTGCATATAAGTTAAATAAACATGGTGACAATATGCAGCCTTGACGTACTCCTTTTCCTATTTGGAACCAGTCTGTTGTTCCATGACCAGTTCTAACTGTTGCTTCCTGACCTGCATACAGATTTCTTAAGAGGCAGATCAGGTGGTCTGGTATTCCCATCTCTCTCAGAATTTTCCATAGTTTATTGTGATCCACACAGTCAAAGGCTTTGGCATAGTCAATAAAGCAGAAACAGATGTTTTTCTGGAACTCTCTTGCTTTTTCCATGATCCAGCGGATGTTGGCAATTGGATCTCTGGTTCCTCTGCCTTTTCGAAAACCAGCTTGAACATCAGGAAGTTCATGGTTCACATATTGCTGAAGCCTGGCTTGGAGAATTTTGAGCATTACTTTACTAGCGTGTGAGATGAGTGCAATTGTTCGGTAGTTTGAGCACTCCTTGGCATTGCCTTTCTTTGGGATTGGGATGAAAACTGACCTTTTCCAATCTTGTGGCCACTGCTGAGTTTTCCAAATTTGCTGGCATATTGAGTGCAGCACTTTCACAGCATCATCATTCAGGATTTGGAATAGCTCCACTGGAATTCCATCACCTCCACTAGCTTTGTTCGTAGTGATGCTTTCTAAGGCCCATTTGACTTCACATTCCAAGATGTCTGGCTCTAGGTCAGTGATCACATCATCATGATTATCTGGGTCTTGAAGCTCTTTTTTGTACAGTTCTTCTGTGTATTCTTGCCACCTCTTCTTAATATCTTCTGCTTCTGTTAGGTCCACACCATCTCTGTCCTTTATCGTGCCCATCTTTGCATGAAATATTCCTTTGGTATCTCTGATTTTCTTGAAGAGATCCCTAGTCTTTCCCATTCTGTTGTTGAAGCAGATACTCAGATGGAAAATAAGTTTTCTATTTTTAAGCACTTATCTTCACTGTTAAAAATAGGTTATCTGCAAGCTTATAAGGACTCTTTAAATAATTATAGTAATAGTGACCATGTAGTAAACACAATATTAATACTAGTTATTTTATGGAAACTCATTTATCCTTATAACAATCCTAAAAAATCCTAAAACTCCTATTGCACTTTATAAATAAAGAAGTGGGATTTAAGATTATTTTATTTTTCTTATCCAAGGTCATATGATAAATGTCAAAATCCAAATTCTGTCTTATAAAGTCTCATTTTCAATGTTCTCATGGAATATGAATGTTTTAACAGTCTGTTATGTCTAGTACTCACCACCACTCAAAACAAAACAATACATAATTTCCTTGCACACATTTGTTATTTACCTGTGAGAACCTGATTTTCCTGTTCACTCCCCAGACTGCAGCTGCACCCACAGGCTCTATTGTAGCATGTTTCCTGGTTCTTCTGTAATATGTTTCACCAAAGTTCTGATTTCATGATTGCTGTGGTTTATTTTCTCAATATGTGTAAAGGAAAAGGAAAGAACACAGTACCTTCCCTGTTAAGCAATCCTAAAACACACCAAATAAGCAAAGGCAATAACCCAGGTTATGGTTACTGGACCCAATGGTGCCTGCATCCTTCCATAAAAAACACTCCTGCTGAATGCAGATATCAAAGAGGCTCTGGGAAACCCAGAAGTCTCAACTAATCAGCCTCTTGGCCAGGAACTCCCTTATTTTATAGTAATTAAAAAATAACTAAAATATTGACTTGCAAGTGATTTATACAGAACTGCCTAAGCAAAGTATGAAAATATGATGATTGAAATTCTGCATTTCACTAATTATTTCAAATCCATGACCTTATTTGGTCCTCAAGATGACTTTGGGAGATAAAAAAGAAAATGGTGGTAATTAGTCCATTTAATGCAGAAAAAAAGTTAAGATACACACTGAGATGATAACAAAGATGGAATTCATATTAGATACCCTGGCTTGTGGTTCTGTGTTCTTTTTACTATAACTCTTTTCTGTATAATATTCTTTGCTTCTCCAACTTCTTGTATGTTGTTCTTAATATTGTTTTAGCCTTTACTGACTCTTTTCCTAAATGTAAGGACCATGCCTTACGAAGTTTTAAATTTAATATAATATCTAATACCTAAGAGGCCTCAAGGAATATGTATTGGGTTGGAATAAATGATTTTATAGTCATAGTGTTATGACCTTGTTTAGGCCTTCATGTTCCCTGCATCTATTCCATGAGAAATAAGCCTACCTGAGGTCTCAGTAGTGGTTGGGAAATATTAAAATCCAACTCACTGCCTTGCATCATCCAAAGAAGACAAGTATTCAGGAAATTTAAAATTTAACACCCCAAAACATAAATGCCAGTCACCCTAAGTGTTATAAGACAGTGGAAGCAGCCTTAAATGGAAACAGCTGTTCACAAACCCACAGAGCTGCAGCTTTCTAAAGATGTCACATATATAGACAGCCAGTTAGTTAACCTGAATGAACAAGATGCTGATGTTTCTTGGGGAAGCTTCAGGTCAATCCTGATGGTCGTCCAGTTGGCAGGGACAGTCCTAACACTCTCTAAATATTGCCTTCCCCTCTCCCCTGAGCTGGCCTCTCTGCTGGCTAAACTTAGCCGAGCCTCAGGCAGAGTCCAGACTGAGTCCCATCACTTCTCATGGTGGAAACTGCCCACCTTTCTCCTTGGTTGCAGCCTCTGGGCCAGTGATCCTGGGCTGGGTTGGAGTTGGAATTAGACTGCCTTATTATCCTTTTCTTATTTCTCATTTTGATTTTTCATGGCCATGGGTAGTGGCTAGATCTTAGTTCTTTGCTTCATTCCCTTATGGGAACCTAAAATTTTCATTGAATGATGTTGAGCTATTTATAACACCTGGGCTAGAGTCATCATCTAGTGCTGAAACTCTGAAACCTACCCCTTTTGAGAAAAAGCTTTGATAACTGAGCTCTTCTAACTGAGCTCCAGTAAATCTGCAAAAGAAAATCATTTAAATCTTTTAATATCTGTGTGGAAGGGACCTTTTGTTCCCAAAAAAACCATAAAATACACTTAACAATTTCTTCCTTAGAGCAGCAATTCTTAATTCTAGAGGCATTCCTCAGTTAGTTTGACTGCTGTAACAAAATACCATAGACTGGGGTGCCTAAACATGGATTTCTCGCAGTTCTAGCAGCTGGAAGATCGAGTGCCAGCATGGTGGAGAGATCTCTTCTTGGTTATGTCCTCACATGGCATGTTATATCCTTCTTGGTGTGTATAAGCAGGAAGAGAGAGAGGGAGATCTCCTGCCTCCTCCTCTTTTTATAAGGGCACTGATTTCATCATCAGGGCCCCACCCTTATGACTTAATCTAACCCTGCTTATCTCCCCAAAGCTCCACTTCCAAATACCATTACACTAGGTATTATTAATAGGATTTCAACATATGAATTTTGAGGGGATATAAACATCTGGTCCAAAGCAATGCCAATGCACAATTAGAATCATTTGAGGAGCTTTCTTATTTACTAATAGTTAGGCTCCTTTCTCCCAGACCAATTACATTAGAATCTCAGGAGAGTAGGCCTTGAGATTGCACATTTCTAAGAAGCTTCCAAATGACTATCAACTACAAATTGGCATTTGCCAAGAGCATTTGCCATCTGCCCCTGCAGAGAGTGAATCCTGTGCTGCTGCAGCTGTTGACCCTCAACATGCCCTGAAGGCAGTTCAGGGTGGAGAGTGAGGCATTCTGAGCTCCAGGGAAACTGGGGAACAGGTCTTTAGATAGATATTTTCAGGAACTAATTTCACGATCCCAGTCCTTTCATCTCCTCATATCTCGAAAAGTTTTCATGGTGACATCAGCCCTTGGTGACTATTAGAAAACCTTTTGTAAAGTAAGCCTTGATTGCACTGATCTCCACCTTCACCAAAATCTTATGCCCAATCACTTTAGTGACACAATCACTAAAGCCCGCAAGCCTAGAGCCCATGCTCTGCAACAAGAGAAGCTGCCAAAATGAGATGCTCACACGCCACAACTAGAGCATATCCCCCACTCACCACAACTAGAGAATCCCTTTGTGCAGCAATGAAGACCTATCACAGCCAAAAATAAATAAACACATTCTTTAAATTAACTGGGAGGTTTCTAAAATACAGATTGTTAGGCCCCACTTTAGACTTAAGGATTCATTAGGCGATGTTGTTATGGTTAGTCTGGAGATCCCACTTTGAAATCACTATAGTGTGCCCTGCCCCCATCAGCACCGCTCCTGCTTTTTTGGTCCTCCTAACTCATTGTGGCTGCAATGGTGAAAGTCTGAGAGGACAGAAAGCACAACCAAGGAAAAACCCATCCCTCAACTGTGCTCGGATCTGGGTCTATATGTTGCTATTGTTGTTTAGTCCCTTAGTCTTGTCTGACTCTTTGCCACTCCATGGATGCAGCACACCAGGCTTCCCTGTCCATCACCAATTCCCAAAACTTGCTCAAATTCGTGTTCATCGAGTCAGTGATGCTATCCAACCATCTTGTCCTCTGTCATCCCCTTCTCCTCCTGCCTTCAATCTTTCCCAGCATCAGGGTCTTTTCCAAGGGGTCAGTTCTTTTCATCAAGTGGCCAAAGTATCGAAGCTTCAGCTTCAGCATCAGTCCTTCCAATGAATATTCAGAGTTGGTTTCCTTCAGGACGGGCAGGTTTGTTCTCCTTGGTGCCCAAGCGACTCTCAAAAGTCTTCTCCAAAAACCACAGTTTGAAAGCATCAATTCTTCAGTGCTCAGGCTTCCTTATGGTCCAACTCTCACATCCATACATGACTACTGGAAAAAGCATAGCTTTGACTATACAAACCTTTGTCGGTAAAGTAATGTCTCTGCTTCTTAATACACTGCCTAGGTTTGGCATAGCTTTTCTTCCAAGGAGTGAGTGTCTTTTAATTTCATAGCTGCAGTCACTGTCAGGGAAGGCAATGGCAACCCACTCCAGTACTCTTGCCTGGAAAATCCCATGGACAGAGGAGCCTGGTAGGCTGCAGTCCACGGCGTCGCGAAGAGTCGGACACGACTGAGCAACTTCACTTTCACTTTTCACTTTCCTGCATTGGA
Source organism: Tragelaphus eurycerus (assembly GCA_935064755.1). Taxonomy (NCBI): domain Eukaryota; kingdom Metazoa; phylum Chordata; class Mammalia; order Artiodactyla; family Bovidae; genus Tragelaphus; species Tragelaphus eurycerus. The sequence continues at coordinate 9,931,284 of CAKXYN010000086.1, read as the reverse complement.
GAAGGAAATGGCAACCACTCCAGTGTTCTTGCCTGGAAAATCCCTGAAACGGCGGAGCCTGGTGGGCTGCCATCTATGGGGTTGCACAGAGTCGGACACAACTGAAGCGACTTAGCAGCAGCAGCAGCAGCAGCAGTGAGTGATTAAAGACAGCGGTGACAAGAAGGAGAAAGCGAAGTAATACAACTCCAGTGTTTGTGACAGCCCAGGGCTTTGTGGCTCAGCTAGTAAAAAATCTGCCTGCAGTGCAGGAGACCTGGGTTTTATCCCTGGGTTGGGAAGATCCCCTGGAGAAGGGAAAGGCTACCCACTCCAGTATTCTGGCCTGGAGAATGCCATGGACTGTATGGTCCATGGGTTCACAAAGAGTCGGACACAACTAAGCGACTTTCACTTCATTTCACTTTTCAGGGCAGTCCAGGCAGCATTAACCAACCACCCTGGCTAGCTAGACTTTGAAGTGAGCCATTACTAAGTAGGGTGATTCCATCAGGGAAAGTAAAAACTCAATTTCTAGGGGTTAATAGAAATCAATCAGGTTCCACAAACTTCTGCAGAGTTATTAGAAAATATGGGGTTCAGCCATTGACAACATTCAAACCATCGACTAGAAGAGAATGAAACAAGATCACAGAACAAGGCACAGACCTGAATTAGCTCTCTCTTAACCTCATCCGCTGGATCATGGAAAAAGCAAGAGAGTTCCAGAAAAACATCTATTTCTGCTTTATTGACTATGCCAAAGCCTTTGACTGTGTAGATCACAATGAACTATGGAAAATTCTGAAAGAGAAGGGAATACCAGACCACCTGATCTGCCTCTTGAGAAATCTGTATGCAGGTCAGGAAGCAACAGTTAGAACTGGACATGGAACAACAAACTGGTTCCAAATAGGAAAAGGAGTACATCAAGGCTGTATATTGTCACCATGTTTATTTAACTTATATGCAGAGTACATCATGAGAAATGCTGGGCTGGAAGAAACACAAGTTGAAATCAAGATTGCTGGGAGAAATCTCAATAACCTCAGATATGCAGATGACACCACTCTTATGGCAGAAAGTGAAGAGGGGCTAAAAAGCCTCTTGTTGAAAGTGAAAGTGGAGAGTGAAAAGGTTGGCTTAAAGCTCAACATTCAGAAAACGAAGATCATGGCATCTGGTCCCATCACTACATGGGAAATAGATGGAGAAACAGTGGAAACAGTGTCAGAATTTATTTTTCTGGGCTCCAAAATCACTGCAGATGGTGACTGCAGCCATGAAATTAAAAGACGCTTACTCCTTAGAAGGAAAGTTATGACCAACCTAGATAGCATATTCAAAAGCAGAGACATTACTTTGCCAACAAAGGTTCGCCTAGTCAAGGCTATGGTCTTTCCTGTGGTCATGTATGGATGTGAGAGCTGGACTGTGAAGAAGGCTGAGCGCCGAAGAATTGATGCTTTTGAACTGTGGTGTTGGAGAAGACTCTTGAGAGTCCCTTGGACTGCAAGAAGATCCAACCAGTCCATTCTGAAGGAGATCAGCCCTGGGATTTCTTTGGAAGGAATGATGCTAAAGCTGAAACTCCAGTATTTTGGCCACCTCATGCCAAGAGTTGACTCATTGGAGAAGACTCTGATGCTGGGAGGGATTGAGGGCAAGAGAAGAAGGGGACGACAGAGGATGAGATGGCTGGATGGCATCACTGACTCGATGGATGCGAGTCTGAGTGACCTCCGGGAGCTGGTGATGGACAGGGAGGCCTGGCGTGCTGCGGTTCATGGGGTCACAAAGAGTTGGACACGACTGAGCGACTGATCTGATCTGAATAGGTCAAGTCTGGTTTTTACAATTTGCTGAGCTTAATTCTTTGAATCTTGACTATTGAAAAGTCTCCATGTGTCACCTAGTGAAAACTGTTTGAGCTGAAAAATGTGCTGTTTCATCTATTCTGCAGGGTCTGACCACTGTTTAGTAAAGAGGAAAATACAAACATATACAATCTACTCCAGTGCTTCTCTAATGTTAATGGGTATTTGAATCACTGAGGGAGCAGGGTACAATGAGATGCAAAATAGCCTTGAGTACAGCCTGAGATTCTTTTAAAAGCACTTGAATCTATCCCATCTGAACTGGTATTATAGATTATATCACAAATGTCAAAATACTGAAAGAAAACATGGGAGAATTTTTTTAAACATTTTTTTCCTTTCTACATAAGTTACAAATCCAAAATCATAATAGAAAAAAAAACTGAAAAATATGACAAAAATCTAAATTTCCCCAAGATAAAAAGTACTATAATCAGGGCCAAACAGGAAAAATATTTGCATATGGAAAGGGATTGTTTGCCTTTTTAATGTTGAAATTTCTTCACTAAGAAAATGACTGTCAACTTAGAAAAATTGCCAAATGACAGGAACAGTTCAGGGTCAATAGAAGGAAGGCTTACATATGAATCTATGCTCAATATCACTCATAGTTGAAATAATATGAAAAGTAATTGAGATATACATATGTATATATAGATACAAATAACTTTGATGATCTTAGAGGTAATATGCATTTTAATTTGTCTGCTTTTTAATGTGAAACATTGTTGATGGAAGTTAATGAGAGTATAGAATAGAAACCATTACCACATCCTGCTAGTAGAGATGTAAACTGTTGCAATGTAGTTGATGGACAACTAAAATACATACAGCTTATGATTCAGTGAAGACCACGTCCAGAAATTTATCCTAAGGATATATTTGCGTATATACATATGTGTTCCATGTCCAGTTCTAACTGTTGCTTCCTGACTTGCATATAGGTTTCTCAAGAGGCAGGTCAGGTGGTCTGGTATGCCCATCTCTTGAAGAATTTTCCACAATTTATTGTAATCCGCACAGTCAAAGGCTTTAGCATAGTCAATAAAGCAGAAATAGATATTTATATGCAGGTTAGGAAGCAACAGTTAGAACTGGACATGGAACAATAGACTGATTCCAAATAGGACAAGGAGTACGTCAAGGATGTATATTGTCACCTTGCTTATTTAACTTATATGCAGAGTACATCGTGAGAAATGCTGGGCTGGAGGAAACACAAGCCAGAATCAAGACTGCCAGGAGAAATATCAATAACCTCAGATATGCAGATGACATCACCCTTATGGCAGAAAGTGAAGAGGAACTCAAAAGCCTCTTGATGAAAGTGAAAGTGGAGAGTGAAAAAGTTGGCTTAAAGCTCAACATTCAGAACACAAAGATCATGGCATCTGGTCCCATCACTTCATGGGAAATAGATGGGGAAACAGTGGAAACAGTGTCAGACTTTATTTTTCTGGGCTCCAAAATCACTCCAGATAGTGATTGCAGCCATGAAATTAAAAGACGCTTACTCCTTGGAAGGAAAGTTATGACCAACCTAGATAGCATATTAAAAGCAGAGACATTGCTTTGCCAACGAAGGTCCGTCTAGTCAAGGCTATGGTTTTTCCAGTGATCATGTATGGATGTGAGAGTTGGACTGTGAAGAAAGCTGAGCACCAAAGAATTGATGCTTTTGAACTGTGGTGTTGGAGAAGACTCTTGAGAGTCCCTTGGACTGCAAGGAGGTCCAACCAATCCATCCTAAAGGAGATCAGCTCTGGGTGTTCATTGGAAGGACTGATGTTAAAGCTGAAACTCCAATACTTTGGCTGCCTCATGTGAAGAATTGACTCATTGGAAAAGACCCTGATGCCAGGAGGGATTGAGGGCAGGCAGAGAAGGGGACGACAGAGGATGAGATGGCTGGATGACATCACCGACTCGATGGACATGCATTTGAGTAAACCCCGGGAGCTGGTGATGGACAGGGAGGCCTGGCATGCTGTGATTAATGGGGTCACAAAGAGTTGGACACGACTGAGTGACTGAACTGAGCTGAACTGATACATATGTGTGTATGTGCACATAAACACAGGTTGAGTTTCCCCAGAAAATCACTGTTTCCCTGCTTTTAGTAAATTGTTAGAAATAATCAATATGAATAAAGGATCAATTAAATAAATTACTATACATCATTACAACTGAATACAATGAAACCACTAAAAATACTAAATATAACATACCATTGATATTAAAAGATATCTAAGAACTTTATCAAAATTAAAAACCTTTGCCCCATGAAAGGCCCTTTGAAGATGACAAAGAAACAAGCCACATTCAGAATACCCTAGACCCCACAGCCAGCCATATAAAGACCTAGCCCCTATCCACCATCAGGCACAAAATCAGGGCTCTGCTCAAGAGACCTCAAGAAATGGCTTGAGCCACCAGCTTGGTGGCACCAGATCTCAGACAACTTGCACCCCTCAGCAAACCACCCCAGGATCCAGCTGTACTTGCCAGTGGGCCAACACCAGCTTTGAAACACCCTTTATCCCACAGCCAGCAGTGTCAGGAACCAGCCCCACCTACCAGCAGGCCAACATTAGAACTGAGATGCCTGACCCTGCAACCACCCACCCCAGAACCCAGCCTCACCCACCAGCAGGCCATCACCAGCCTGAGACCCCAGGTTTCTACAGTCAGCTGCCTGATGATGAGGCCCCACCCACCACCAGCCAGCAGCCTCCTCAGGCCAGGGGCCAGTGGTGTCTACCAGACTTAACATAGTAGTCAGCCCTCTACAACAGAAAGATTCAGAGTTCACATAGGAGGCACCCTTAGAACATGTAGTTCTGGTGACCAGAGAGGAGTGCATTTCTGGGATGCATAGGATGTCTCATACCAAAGGCCACTTCTCCAAGATTAAGAAATATAACCAATCTACCAAATACACAGAAATAAGATTAACAAATCAGGCAAAATGAAGCAACAGAGGAACATGTTCCAAATGGAAGAATAAAATAAAATCCCAGGAGAAGAACTAAATGAAGTGGAAATAAGCAATCTACCCAATAAAGAGATCAAAGTAATGACCAAAGATGACCAAAGAACTTGAGAGTAGAATGGATGAACAGAACAGAGAATTTAGAAGAAGAACCAGAGTTGCAAAATACAATAAATGAGATAAAAATTACACTAGACAGAATAAATAGATTAGATTATACAGAAGAATGAATCACTGAGCTAGAAGACAGAGTAATGGAAATCACTGATATTAAACAGAAAAGTGAAAAAATAATTAAGAGAAATGAGGACCATTTAAAAGACCTCTGAGACAATAAAGAGTAACTTTTTAAATACTAGCATTTGCATTATAGGGGTCCCAGAAGGAAAGAGTGAGAAAGAGGCATAGAATATTTGAAGACATAGTTGAAGACATTGAAGACAAGATACAGTATATTTTAAATGTGAAAAATTTAACGATAAAGAGAGACTATTAAAAGCAACAAGGGAAAAGCAATAAGTTATGAAAAAGGAAACTTTCATAAGGCTAAGAGCTGACTTTTCTGAAGAAATCCTGAGGCCAGAAAAAAGTGGCACAATATATTTAATGTGATGAAAGAAAAAACCTGCAACCAGGAGTATTCTATTCAGCAAGGCTTTCATTCAGATTTGATGGAAGAGAGCAAAGATTTACAGACAAGCAACAGCTTAAAGGATTCCACTCCACCAAACTAGCTTGACAAGAAATGTTAAACAAACTTATCTAAGTGAAAAAGAAAAGGCCACTACTAGAAACATGAAAATTACAAAATAAAAAGCTCATTGATATAGGCAACTATATACTAAAAATGGTAAATCAGCCATGTACAAAGTTAGTCGGAATGTTAAAGATGAAAGTAGTAAAATTAGCTACATCCACAATAAGTAGCTAAAAGATATACACAAAAAACAATGTAAAATATGATGTTAATAAAGTAATTGGGGTGAACGGAGGCAAAAATGTCAAAACGTGTTTGAAACTAAAGATCAGGAACTTAATCATTCATAACCAAAAATCTATAATAGGTACACATATACACACACACACAAAGGAATCTAAACACAACACTAAAGATAGTCATCAAATAACAAGGAAGAAAACAAAAATAGAATGACCAAAAAGAACTAGAAAACAACCCCCAATTAACAAAATGGAAATAAGAACATACATCTTAATAATTACTTTAAATTTAAATAGAAAAGCACTCCATAACAAACATAGGATGGTTGGATGGATATAAAAAAAGACTCATATATATGATGCCTACAATAGACTCACTTCAGACCTAAAGTTTCACACAGATTAAAAGAGGATGGGTTAAGGTATCTTTTGCAAATGGAAATAAAAAGAAAGCTAGGGTAGCAAGATATATCCAACAAAATAGACTTTAAAGACTGCAATAAGAGACAAAGAAAAACTACAAAATGATCAAGGGATCAATCTAAGAAGAAGATATAACAATTTAAAATATATATGCACCAAACAAAGGAGTGCCTAAATACGTAAAGTAAATATTAACAGACACAAAAGGAGAAATTGACAGTAACACAATAATAGTCGAAGACTAACACCCCACTTACATCACTGGAAAGTTCATCCAGACAGAAAATCAATAAGGAATCACTGGCCTGAAGGGACACATTAGACCAAATGAACTTAATAGATACATAAGGGACATTCCATCCAAGAACAGCAGAATACATATTCTTTTCAAATGCACATGGAATATTCTCCAGGATAATCAGATGCTAGGCCACTCAACAAGTCTGAATAAATTTTAAAAACCTGAAGTCATATTAAGGATCTTTTCCAATCACAATGCTGTGAGACTAGAAACCAACTACTTGGAGTGGGGGGGCCGGCGGGGGGCGGGGGGGGGACTGCAAAATACAGAAGCACTTGGAGACTAAACTTATGGTTCACTGCTGAAATCAAAGAACAAATTTTAAAAATACCTGGAGGCAATTGAAAACAAAAGCACAACTTTACAAACACTATGGGATAGAGAAAAAGAAGTTCTAAGAGGGCAGTTTATAGCAATACAAGCCTACCTCATGAAACAAGAAAAATATCAAATAAACAAGTTAATCTGGTGCATAAAGCAACTAGAGAAAGAAGAATAAACAAAACCCAAAGTTAGTAAAAGGAAAGAAATCATAAAGCCCAGAGCAGAAATAAATGAAATAGTGACTAAACTATAATAGAAAAGACCAATGAAACTAAGACCTGGTTTTCAAATAAAAGAAAGATAAAAATTGGTAACATTTATCCAGACACAAGAAATGAAGACAAGCTCCTCTTAAAATCAATAAAATTAGTAATGAAAAAGGAGAAATTACAACCAACACCACAGAAATAAGAAGGATCACAAGAGATTACTAAGAATAACTATATGCCAATAAAATGGACAATCTAGAAGAAATGGACAAATTCCTAGCAATGTATAATATCCCAAGATTGAACCAGGAAGAAATGGAAAATATAAACAGACCAGTTGCCGCTGCTAAATCACTTCAGTTGTGTATGACTCTGTGCGACCCCATAGACGGCAGCCCACCAGGCTCCCCCGTCCCTGGGATTCTGCAGGCAAGAACACTGGAGTGGGTTGCCATTTCCTTCTCCAATGCATGAAAGTGGAAAGTGAAAGTGAAGTCGCTCAGTCGTGTCCGACTCTTGGTGACCCCACGGACTGCAGCCTACCAGGCTCCTCCATCCATGGGATTTTCCAGGCAAGAGTACTAGAATCAGGTGCCATTGCCTTCTTCAGGAGATCTTCCCAACCCAAGGATTGAATTCCGGTCTCCCATACTGTTGACAGACGCTTTACTATCTGAGCCACCAGGGAAGTCTTGGTTCTTGGTAAGACACAAAGGGGAATCTATACCCAATGCAAGAAAATTTATTGAAGATAAGGAAAGAAAGAACAGAAAGAACACCTCAGGATAGAGGTTGGTCAGGCCAAGTGACGTAATGGCCCAGGAGGGCTGGGGTACAGAGTTTTTAAGGCAAAGTCATTTGCATAATCCAGGGGTTGTTAACTGGCAGTCTTTATTGACAGTGGCAGGTTATATAGGAAGATGCTCTACCATGCATATCCTTCCCATAATTCAGTCTGTTATAATTAGATGCGTGTATTCATGGAATGTTTGTAAACAGTTAATGAGCCCAATGGGCTTCCCTTGTGCTTCAGCTGGTAAAGAATCCACCTGCACTGCGCTTGATCCCTGGGTTTGATCCCTGAGTTCGGAAGATCCCCTGGAGAAGGGAAAGGCTATCCACTCCAGTATTCTGGCCTGGAGTATTAAAAAGCAGAGACATTACTTTGCCAACAAAAGTCTGTCTAATCAAAGCTATGGTTTTTTAAGTAGTTATGTATGGATGTGATAGTTGGACCATAAAGAAAGCTGAGCGCCGAAGAACTGATGCTTTTGAACTGTGGTGTTGAAGAAGAGTCCCTTGGACTACAAGGAGATCAAACCAGTCCATCCTAAAGGAGATCAGTCCTGAATATTCATTGGAAGGACTGATACTGAAGCTGAAATTCCAATGCTTTGACCACCTGATACGAAGAACTGACTCATTGGAAAAAACCCTGATGCTGGGAAAGATTGAGGGCAGGAGGAGAAGGGGGTGACAGAGGATGAGATGGTTAGATGGCATCACTAACTCGATGGGCATGAGTTTGAGCAAGCTCCAGGAGTTGATGATGGACAGGGAGGCTGTAGTCCACAGGATCTCAAAGTCAACATGACTGAGCAACTGAACTGAGCTGAGTGTCCAGTAGCACCAAAGGTTATCTGAGTGCCTGATAGTGTCAGATACGCACATGTGCTAGAGCAGGGAAGCCCCACATGTGGGCCAATGGGGAATGTTTCTAGCCCCTGACTATTTTGGAGTACTGAGGGGCATATTTGGAGTGGGCCTGGTGAATTGCTTGGTGGGATTAGGCAACCATTGGATATTTAGCTGAAGGGGCTGCCTCTCATTGCTTTTGGCTGCCTTCCTGTCTAACAAGACCACAGTGATATACCACTGCATCTATTAGGACAGCTAAAATGAAAAACAGTGACAATATCAAATGTTGGCAATATGGAGAAAATGACCTCTTATATATTGCTAGTGGGAATGTAAAATGGTACACTTGGGAAATTAATATGGCAATATTTTTAAACAAAATGTATGTTAATGGCACCCCACTCCAGTACTTTTGCTTAGAAAATCCCATGGATGGAGGAGCCTAGTAGGCTGCAGTCCATAGGGTGGCTAGAGTCGGACATGACTGAGTGACTTCACTTTCACTTTTCACTTTCATGCATTGGAGAAGGAAATGGCAGCCCACTCCAGTGTTCTTGCCTGGAGAATCCCAGAGACAGGGAAGCCTGGTGGGCTGCCATCTGTGGGGTCCACAGAGTCGGACACGACTGAAGCGACTTAGTAGTAGTAGTAGTAGTATATTTATACAATGCAGCCATTTCACTTCCAAGCATTTGTATCAGAGAATGAAAACCTAGATTCACATGAAACCAATAGACAGTTGTTATAGCAGCTTTAAGTATTTTTTAATTGAAGTATAATTGACATAGTTTCAGGCATATAATATAGTGATTTGGTATTTGCATATACTGCAAAATGATCACCACAATAAGTCTGATAAAAACCTGTCACCATAGATAGTTACAATTTTCTTATTGTGATGAGAACTTTTAAGATTTACTCTTTTAGCAACTCTAAAATATGTACTATAGTATTATTACCTATAGTTACCATCTGCGCATTATAACCCTAGGACTTACTTATTTTACAACTGGGAGTTTGTACATTTTGACCCTCTTCATTTCATTCACTCCCTACTCCCTTGAGTCTGGTAACTATCCAACTGTTCTCTGTTATTCAACTGTATCTATGAGCTCAGATTTTTGTTGTTGTTTTAGATTCTACATGAGTACTACAGCACCTTTATTTGTAATAGGCAGAAACAGAAACAAACAAAATGTACCTTAACAGGTGAATGGCTAAACAAACTGTAGTACACCTATATTAGGGGAAGCACACTGACTGAAGCTGCCCACCCTGGCCAGGCACCATAGTAACCATTTACATGAGTTGTTTTACGACAGGGGGTCCTGGTAAGGAACACGGAACTAATAAGCCACCACCAACAGGGAGAGTTCAGGAAAGTTCAAAAAGTGACACCACATGTCCAACCACCTCCCAGAATCCTAGCTGGCATCCACCTTGTCTGAACAAGGCGTGCACCACCAGGAAGGACTCTGAGTCAGAATGATTGGCTAAAAACAATCCAGAAACTAATCCCATCACCATAAAACCAGACTGCCACAGCAGTTCTCCTGGGTTCCCTTACCCTACTGCTCTCCATCTGGGTGCCACTTCCCAATAAAATCTCTTGCTTTGCCAGCATCTGTGTCTTCTCGAACAATTCATTTCCAAGTGTTAGACAAGAGCCCCCTTCCGGCAGTACATATATTGTGAAAATAAAAAGAATTAATTAACTCAGCAATTCTACTTTATTGACTATGCCAAAGCCTTTGACTGTGTGGATTACAATAAACTGTGGGAAATTCTGAAAGAGATGGGAATATCAGACCACCTGACCTGCCTCTTGAGAAACCTGTATGCAGGTCAGGAAGCAACAGTTAGAACCGGACATGGAACAACAGACGGGTTCCAAATAGGAAAAGGTGTACGTCAAGGCTGTATATTGTCACCGTGCTTATTTAACTTATATGCAGAGTACATCATAAGAAACGCTGGACTGGAAGAAACACAAGCTGGAATCAAGATTGACGGGAGAAATATCAATAACCTCAGATATGCAGATGACACCACCCTTATGACAGAAAGTGAAGAAGAACTAAAAAGCCTCTTGATGAAAGTGAAAGTGGAAAGTGAAAAAGTCACAGACTGAGTGACTGAACTTAACTGAACTACTACACACGAGAATTTGGATAGATTCAGAAAGACTTTAGGCTAACTGAATTCTTCCTTTCATATGTACCTCTGCTATACTGGGACAATTCTGTTTCCTTGTTTACTTTGCTTCTTGCATTCCCCCAGCTCCTCAGCAATCACTGGGGCAAGTGGCAGCATCCAACGGATCAAAGTTTACAGTTCAGTTGCTCAGTCGTGTCCAACTCTTTGCAACCCCATGAATCGCAGCACGCCAGGCCTCTCTGTCCATCACCAACTCCCGGAGTTCACCCAGACTCAGGTCCATCGAGTCAGTGATGCCATCCAGCCATCTCATCCTCTGTCGTCCCCTTCTCCTCCTGCCCCCAATCCCTCCCAGCATCAGAGTCTTTTCCAATGAGTCAACTCTTCACATGAGGTGGCCAAAGTACTGGAGTTTCAGCTTCAGCATCATTCCCTCCAAAGAAATCCCAGGGCTGATCTCCTTCAGAATGGACTGGTTGGATCTCCTTGCAGTCCAAGGGACTCTCAAGAGTCTTCTCCAACACCACAGTTCAAAAGCATCAATTCTTCAGCGCTCAGCCTTCTTCACAGTCCAACTCTCACATCCATACGTGACCACTGGAAAAACCATAGCCTTGACTAGACGGACCTTCGTTGGCAAAGTAATGTCTCTGCTTTTGAATATGCTATCTAGGTTGGTCATAACTTTCCTTCCAAGGAGTAAGCGTCTTTTAATTTCATGGCTGCAGTCACCATCTGCAGTGATTTTGGAGCCCCCCAAAATAAAGTCTGACACTGTTTCCACTGTATCCCCATCTATTTGCCATGAAGTGATGGGACCAGATGCCATGATCTTTGTTTTCTGAATGTTGAGCTTTAAGCCAACCTTTTCACTCTCCACTTTCACTTTCATCAAGAGGCTTTTTAATACCTCTTCACTTTCTGCCATAAGGGTGCTGTGTTCTGCATATCTGAGGTTATTGATACTTCTCCCGGCAATCTTGATTTCAGCTTGTGTTTCTTCCAGTCCAGCGTTTCTCATGATGTACTCTGCATATAAGTTAAATAAGCAGGGTGAAAATATACAGCCTTGATGTACTCCTTTTCAAATTTGGAACCAGTCTGTTGTTCCATGTCCAGTTCTAAATGTTGCTTCCTGACCTGCATATAGATTTCTCAAAAGGCAGCCCTCATTCACATCTTGAGAACAAAAATCACTGACGGCTATGACATTTCTTATTAATATGGCAGGACATATTTTCATTTCACATTTTAAAATGCTTTTAAGCCCATCCAATATATAATAGCACATTTCTTAAAACACTTCTAAATTACTCAGTGATCAACAACACAGATACCTAATGGGCCAGGCAGGTAAGATGTTTATTACCATGCGTGGTATTTAGGAAATGACTGAGACTGTGACAAATGGGAAAGAACTCCAAGACAAAGCACTCAAATGCAAATGTTTATATGACTCAGCCTGGGCCAGACAAAAAACAGCAATGTGCTGCCAGCAGTCAAGAGCAACCCATCCTTGTCTGCCTGCTGTGGCAGTGAAACTCGTCTGTTTCACTGCAGACGAGTCTGATTACTAGAAACGTCTTTATGCTGAGCTGATATTTATCTGTGGCGATTTCTCCCTATGAGCTCTAGTTCTGAGCATTTCCTTCACATGAGAAGTATGGACCTGATTTCAGAGTACATTAACTGGACTTGTTGGCATGCCGTTAAGAACTAGTTCCTTTATTAAGTGCCCAGAGCTGCCTACACGTAGGCAGCGTTTGTCCTCACACAAACCAGGGTAAATGCATACTCTATCATTTAACAGATATAATACATTGAAAATGTGATTTAATCTTTAGATATCTTCCTATTCAAAATGAGGATAATAATAATAATGGCCAATCTGCAGAGTTACTGTGAGGATCAAAGACAGAAACATTAAAATGCCAAGTAGATGTCAAGGAAAATGCTTCTGTCAGAAAATGACTGACAGAGGACACGCTGGGGCTTATTGTTCAACTTTCTTGAATTTTGTGAGTGGAAAATATGCAAATTTTCAGAATAATTTCATAGCCAAGGATCCAAGGTTGAGCTTCCTCTGTTCCCAATCTACCAGGCTCGTTTCCTCATTTTGCCACTAGATGGCAATTGCTACCTAGAGCATTTGAGCTCCAAGGACGTAAAATCAACAAAGCTTCTCAGAGGCTTTCTTTGATGTTACAAATCAGGCCTAGAGCTGCACCACATAACAGGGAGGCCTTGTAAAGAGAATTTGTTTTACTCAATAATTACAAAATCCAGGGCCCTTTCCTCGGGGAAGGCAATGGCACCCCACCCCAGTACTTTTGCCTGGAAAATCCCATGGATGGAGGAGCCTGGTAGGCTGCAATCCATGGGGTCGCTAAGAGTCGGATACGACTGAACGACTCCACTTTCACTTTTCACTTTCATGCATTGGAGAAGGAAATGGCAACCCACTCCAGTGTTCTTGCTTGGAGAATCCCAGGGACAGGGGAGCCTGGTGAGCTTCCGTCTATGGGGTCGCACAGAGTCGGACACGACTGAAGCGACTTAGCAGCAGGGCCCTTTCCTGAAATTGAACCCGGGAAGGGGTGATTGTCCAGAAGAGCCACATGTGACTCCCTCACTCCCTCAGCCAGCCTGGGTTTGCTCCTGCCACACACAAGGCCTTTGCACTTGCTGGCCCACCCTCCCGGACCCTCTCCCCGCTGCATTTGGACAGCATGCTCTGTTATGCCTTTACTTACTAGTTCGCAGGCCCCTTACCATAAGTCCCAGGACAGCTGGGGCTGTGTCCTGTTCCTAGACCATCCCCAACCTCAATAACTGTGCCCACTACATAATAATAAACATTCGCTCTATAAATATTTGTCAAGCCAGAATTAAAGAGTACCCAAGTTCTCAAAAGTTGCTCTTCCACTAGCTGAAACAACTCTCTTTCTCTTTTCTTTAAGAAAGCAAATCCAGGTGCCAGAGAATGAGGGAGACACTCCAAACAGCCCGGAACTGGGTGTGGCAATGGTCCCCACCCCCCACCAATGGAAATCACACCTCATCTCTGACGTATACCTTGAGTCTCCAGTGACGACAGTAAGGCTAATAAACTAACCTGAGATACTGGGGGAAAGTCAGGAATGATGCTTTTCTTTCCTTATCAGTAAACATGGCTTCTAATATAAGTCATTGTGGAGAAAAAGCTGTTGCCAAAATCCCAGATTCCTTTGTTTGGTACGTGCCTCAAACTCAAATTAATTCATCCTCTCCTTCCACAGTCTGTCCCTGATGATGGCATCACAGCTGCAGGACTTCGGTCATTGCGCTCCTTGAAACCCACAGGTGGTCATCACCCTCTAATGATCCTGCCTAAACCTAGCCTCGATGTCCCCTTCTCCATCCTTCCCTGGACTGTCACAAAAGACTATTTGATAAAATGCACAGCATGGACTATGACCCGCTCAAAACCCTCAATGGACGCTTTTCGTTTCATCTCATTTGTGAAACCTTTTCTCTACCTGCCTCTCGGAGTAGAAATGAACCTCTGTTCCATGAGTCTCCACTAGTCTCATGTAGATTTCTCTCAAAGCATCTATCCCTCTTTATGGCAGTGAATTTTTATCTGCTGCTTTTCACTAAAATAACATAAAGGCTGGACCATAATTTACTCATTTGTTTGCTGTTTTTTATGCCCAGCACCTAAAAACGTATCTGGAGCATTTTGATGCCTACAATTGTTCCCCATTACCTGCCAAATAAATTCCAACCTCATGTCTATCCTATATCATTCAAGGTGAACAGCACGTCCCTTGGTGACTTCTGCGCATGTCCCAGCCACTCCCAGGGAGGCTGAACATCCTCTGTCCATGCTAGCACCTATCAGTGCCCCAGAGAGAGGCTTCTGAATTATAAACTTGAGTGTATGATGGTAGATCTTACATCTGGTGGGATTTAGAGCCCAGAATGTGTGCTAAATCACTTCAGTCGTGTCCAACTCTTTGTGACCCTGTGGACCATAGCCCACCAGGCTCCTCTATCCTTGGGATTCTCCAGGCAAGAATACTGGAGTGGGCTGCCATGCCATCTTCCAGGAGGTCTTCCCGACCCAGACTGCTTCGGTTCAAATCTCCCTTTCTCAATTTACTGACTATGTGACTTGGAAAAATATTCCATTACCTCTGTGGGCCTCTCTTCATTGGCAAAAAGGTGCTAATGTTAGTATGTTTCCCATAAGGCTTTTTTTTTTTGGATTTGGGGTGGGTTTTTTTGAGGATTTGATTAATATATGTGTGGAGAAGGGATAGGCTACCCATTCCAGTATTCTTGGGCTTCCCTTGTGGGGAATCCATCTGCAATGCAGCGTTTGCAGAGTCAGACACTACTGAGTGACTTTCACTTTCACCTTAATATATGTGAAGCTCTGGAACAATCTTGATACATAGTAAGCATACAATTAATTCTAATTATTATTAAGTGCCTGCTATGCTAAAGCTGAAACTCCAGTATTTTGGCCACCTCATGCAAAGAGTTGACTCATTGGAGAAGACTCTGATGCTGGGAGGGATCGGGGGCAGGAGGAGAAGGGGACGACAGAGGATGAGATGGCTGGATGGCGTCACTGACTCGATGGATATGAATCTGAGTGACCTCTGGGAGTTGGTGATGGACAGGGAGGCCTGGCGTGCTGCGGTTCATGGGGTGGCAAAGAGTCAGACACGACTGAGCGACTGATCTGATCTGATCTGATATGTAAACCATGGGCTTCCTGATGGCTCAGTGGCAAAGACTGCCTGCAATTCAGAAGTCGCGTGAGACACGAGTTAGATCCCTGGGTCAGGAAGACCTCCTAGAGGAGGGCCCAGCAACCCACTTCGGTATTCTTGCCTGGAGAATCCTGTGGACAGAGGACCTTGGAGGGCTAGAGTCCACAGGGTCGCAGAGTAGGACACAATTGAGCGATAGAGCATGCGTGCAAATATAAACTATGGTGCTAGAAACTTGACCTATATTACATCCAAACCTTACAACACCAGAAGGAGGCAAATTTTCCTCCTTCAACTGGTAAGAGGTCTACAGCCCATAGAGGTTAAATATCTTTATTAATTCACATGGTCAGGAAGTGCTGGGACAAGGATTTGAACCCAAAATTGTCTCTTTCCTCTAAGAGGAGAGTGAAAAAGTTGGCTTAAAGCTCAACATTCAGAAAACGAAGATCATGGCATCTGGTCCCATCACGTCATGGCAAATAGATGGGGAAACAGTGGAAACAGTGTCAGATTTTATTTTGGGGGGCTCCAAAATCACTGCAGATGGTGACTGCAGCCATGAAATTAAAAGACGCTTACTCCTTGGAAGGAAAGTTATGACCAACCTAGATAGCATATTCAAAAGCAGAGACATTACTTTGCCAACGAAGGTCTGTCTAGTCAAGGCTATGGTTTTTCCAGTGGTCATGTATGGATGTGAGAGCTGGACTGTGAAGAAGGCTGAGGGCCGAAGAATTGATGCTTTTGAACTGTGGTTTTGGAGAAGACTCTTGAGAGTCCCTTGGACTGCAAGGAGATCCAACCAGTCCATTCTAAAGGAGATCAGCCCTGGGATTTCTTTGGAAGGAATGATGCTAAAGCTGAAACTCCAGTACTTTGGCCACCTCATGTGAAGAGTTGACTCATTGGAAAAGACCCTGATGCTGGGAGGGATTGGGGGCAGGAGGAGAAGGGGACGACAGAGGATGAGATGGCTGGATGGCATCACTGACTCGATGGACCTGAGTCTGGGTGAACTCCGGGAGCTGGTGATGGACAGGGAAGCCTGGCGTGCTGCGATTTCATGGGGTGACAAAGAGTCGGACACGACTGTGCAACTGAACTGAACTGAACTGAACTCTTTCTAAACCCTTTCAGTCAGCTGCATACCACTTATGAGACTTTTGGCATATGTGTACTATTGTTTGCTAAAGTATTCTTTAGTTTGGCTCCTTTTCCTATGGATAGAGTATAAATGTAAAGTTCATTTCACTTTCACAAATGAGATTGATGTGTTCGCCAATCATCCTAATTCACATTAAAATAAATACTAAATTATTAAATGTTTATCCATCTTTCACTGAAAAATATAAAATATTTCACGCTCCTTGGCCAACACAGTACTGGGCCATGCTGCTTAACCTGTTTTGATCTATATGCCTTTTAGTGTTTGCTTTGGCAGCACATATACTAAAACTGGAACAATATTTGAGTTTTACAAGAATGAAGTAGTTGATCTTCTGTATTACAATGTGCATATATTTAACAATACTGTACTCTACACTTAAAAGTTTAAGAAGGCAGATTTCATGTTGTGAGTTTTTTGCCACAAGTGAGAGTGAGAAAGCAAAAAAAAAAAAAAAAAAATTACAAATAAAAATAAGAGAGAGAGAGCCAGAAATGCATACTTAAAGTAATACAGGACCTCAATTCTAGACTTCAGTCTACTGCTTGATTAGCTTTGATATGTTCGGCAATTCACTCAATAGTTACTTTCTCTTATCTCTTACATACGGATAATGCCACATGCTACAGATCTTTAAGATACTACAAGAAAAATTAAATTAGCAACTTTTGGGGTAATATTGTGAGAAGTGTAAAGTACCCCATAAATCAAATTTTAATTATTCCTTTTGCAAAATAATAATAACCAAAATCAAATTATAATAATACAGGACCATAATGATATGCTCTTGTCAATAATCTAGTAGAAATTGTTATTAGATTTCAAACCCATCAACCCTTTCAAGGGAAACTGTGCTTCTCATAAAAATGGAATTTCCTTGACTAAGTTTCTCCCAGAAGCAAAGTTTTCTCTTTACTTTGGGCATATAAATACAGTGAAGATGCAGTTCAAAATTTTTATTCTGGCAACAAAAGATTGAAAATGACCAGAGAAACTGAAAAGTTCAGCATCCACTTGCCAATTACAAAGTCCTATATGCTGAAAATTTTGAACGTGTTCTCAAGTCTCATCTTGGTCCTGAGCACAAGATGAGACACAAATTAACCTGGATTTTACACACAATCAATGCACTTTCTATACACAAATACAAACAGCTCAACACTGCAGGTGATATTTTCCCATAAATTTAAAGTAAAGTAGTTTTAAGTTTTTAAGTATTTATTTGCATCCATGGAGTCCCTTAGCTAGAGGAAGTTCTGGTGCCATTTTTACTTTACTGCATGTTGCTTTTCACTTTGCTTAACAAATATAATCAAGGGAAGTTCATAATACACTTAACACACAAATACTGTTGGTTTTACAATTTCTGTCAACCTAGGTGAAAATCAAGCACATTAGAATTTTATTTTATTAAAAAAGAATTACTTCTAAATAAAAAAGATCTTGAGGCTATTTATTCTTGGTAGGAGTAAACTTCCATTTATATGCCAATTTTGAGGAACTGTCAATGGCTATCTGGAATGCTGTGTTGGACACAAAGAGAAAACATGCCATAATGCTATCTAAGTGCCAAGGGCCCAGGTGGCAGGGGGGACGCAACTGGTCACCTACTTGCCATTTTTCATCTAGTCCAATCTTAAACTGTCCAGACATTATTCTCCATCAGTTCTCTTTCTCCCACCACCATTCCCTTATTGAATAAGAAGTAGAGCCAAGTTTTCCCAGAGACAGTAGTAAGTAAGGGAGGAAGGAAAGTCTGGCAACTCTCCTGACCCCAGAGTGATGATGATGCCTTAGGGAACCCAGAGCCACCAGGAAGGAGCTGAAAGGCTGAGAGATGATGTGCTAGATGGGGTGTTTCAGCAAGGAAGGCAAAGAAAGAAACTCAAGGCACAGAACCAGCCAGACACAAGAGGATCCTGGCAGGTAAACACTGTTTAATGTGATGACTGTGTATTAAACCTGAAATCAGCATGTAGCCCCTGTCAGTGAGCCAGCAGGATGCCTCTAAGTGCTTACTCTGGCTCTTGCATGTGTATATTTTCCTGCTCTAACACATACTTAAGGCAGATGCTGGGTTGTGGTGAGGGATCTTATTTATGGTTATTTACTTGAGCCAAGCTGTGATGCTCGTGTGGACAAGTCTCTACTTATTTTGTCCCTTTTGAAAGATTAAAAAAAATCCTCCTACTGATTCTCCTGCTGTAATTCTTCCTGTTTTTTGTTTTTGTTTTTTTTTTCTTCTGGTTCTTAGGAAAGAAGGAAAGTTTGCAGAGTGGTGATACTCACTCCAAAACCCTCAAAAGAAAAGCCAGAGGTCCTTCCTTTGCTAGCAAGACTAGAACTCTTATTCAGAAAAAGTTAAAGGACCACTGTGCCTTAGAATTATTTAGCAGACCTGAGGTGCTATCCTTAGAAAGCTCTGCTTGCAAGGTTGGCCTTTGGATGGTTTTCAGAAACATGACTTGGAAGGGTTCCCACCATTAACAGATTGAGTGGCTTACTGTGCCTAAACTGCTTGTGCAAACAATGTGGTTTATGCGGAACACCTGCTTTCCTTGTGGAAGTCTGGAATTTGGATTCATGCCTGGCAGAGGCTAGAAGAGGGGCCATGTCAACTGCACCCAATAAAAGCCCTGGGCAGTGAGTGTCTAGTGAGCTTCCCTCATTGACAACAATTCACACATCTCATCACAACTCATTGCTAGGAGATTTAAGAATGTCCTATGTGATTCCATGGGGAAAGAACACTTGCATACTTGCACCTGGCTTCCCCTAGACTTGGTCCTTCTGCTTTTGCCTTTGGTGACTTTTCTCTGTACCCCTTCACTACAGTAAATCATAGCCATGAATATGACTGTATGCTGAGTCCTGTCCATTCTCCTACAAACTATGCCACAGATTTTATTTTCTTGGGCTCCAAAATCACTTCAGATGGTGACTGCAGTCCTGAAATTAAAAGGCACCTTCTCCTTGAGAAAAAAGGTACAACAAACCTAGACAGCATATTAAAAAGCAGAGACATCCCTTTGCCAACAAAAATCTGTCTAGTCAAAGCTATGGTTTTTCCAGTAGTCATGTATGGATGTGAGAGTTGGACTGTAAAGAAGACTGAGCACTGAAGAGTTGACGCTTTTGAACCGTGGTGTTGGAGAAGACTCTTGAGAGTCCCTTGAACAACAAGGAGATCAAGCCAGTCGATCCTAAAGGAAATCAACCCTGAATATTCATTGGAAGGACAGATGCTAAAGGTGAAGCTCCAATACTTTGACCACCTGATGGGAAGAGCTGATTCATTGGAAAAGATCTTTATGCTGGAAAAGATTGAAGGTGGGAGGAGAAGGGGACGACAGAGGATGAGATGGTTGGATGGCATCACTAACTCAATGGACATGAGTTTTGAGCAAACTCCAGGAAACAGTGAAGGACAAGGAAACGTGGTGTGCTGCAGTCCATGGGATCACAAGAAGTCAGACATGACTTAGCCACTGAACAACAACAAGGATGAACGTGGGGAATCCTTCAATACAACCACTTTTGCTTTACCATACTCTACGGAGAAGGCAATGGCACCCACTCCAGTACTCTTGCCTGGAAAATCCCATGGATGGAGGAGCCTGAGAGGCTGCAGTCCATGCAGTCACGAAGAGTCGAACACAACTGAGCGACTTCACTTTCACTTTTCACTTTCATGCATTGGAGAAAGAAATGGCAACCCACTCCATTGTTCTTGCCTGGAGAATCCCAGGGACGGGAGAGCCTGGTGGGCTGCCGTCTATGGGTTCCCACAGAGTTGGACATGACTGGAGTGACTTAGCAGCAGCAGCAGAGATATAAGAAATGGGATCTGAAACTTAAATATAAGGCGTGAACTCCATAATCATCAACTAGAGAATCAATCTATGTCTTGGACATGGGGGGAAACATGATGAACTTTCTGTGGCAATTGCAGAAGGGATATTTTTCCCTTGAAAAGTATCATTTAATTTGTAACCTGATCCTGTATGGAAGAAAAGAAAGTTGCTGTGTAAGTAAAAGCTATTTAACAGGAATGATCTTCCTGGCAGTAGATCTCAAAACTAGAAATCTAAGATTCTCCTTACATTTTTTTAGGCCCTGCCCACTTTTTTAGAGGTATTTAGGAGTTGGTGATGGACAGGGAAGCCTGGTGCACTGCAGTCCATGGGGTCGCAGAGTCGGACACGACTAAGCTACTGAACTGAACTGAACTGAACTGCTGCTGCTGCTAAGTCGCTTCAGTCGCGTCCGACTCTGTGCGACCCCAGAGATGGCAGCCCACCAGGCTCCGTCGTCCCTGGGATTCTCCAGGCAAGAACACTGGAGTGGGTTGCCATTTCCTTCTCCAATGCATAAAAGTGAAAAGTGAAAGTGGAGTCGCTCAGTCGTGTCCGACTCTTAGCGACTCCATGGACAGAGGCCCACCAGGGTCCTCTGTCCATGGGATTTTCCAGGCAAAAGTACTGGGGTGGGGTGCCATTGCCCTCCCCGGAACTGAACTGAGAAGACCTTAAATGTAAGGACCTCAGAGCTTACCTCTTCTTCTACGAGAACAGAAATCCTCTTTAGAACATTCCTCTCAGTTACTGCTTGAGCATTTCCCTTACACTTAATGGCTTCTTTAGTCTTTCCTCCAAAGTGCCCTAAGCAAATTCTTTTTGGCAAAGAAGTAGTTACAGACCATGGGGTCACTAGAGTCAGACACAACTGAGTGACTTCACTTTCACTTTTCACTTCCATGCATTGGAGAGGGAAATGGCAACCCACTCCAGTGTTCTTGCCTGGAGAATCCCAGGGATGGGGGAGCCTGGTGGGCTGCCATCTATGGGGTTGCACAGAGTCGGACACAACTGAAGCGACTTAGCAGTGCAAATCAGATTCACATATATGGTACATATCTCTAAGCATGCTTGTTTTCATTTAAAACATCATCTGAATTTTGCTTTCTATTTCATTGTGTGCCTGTGTTTGCTTAACATAAAAATAGTATGGATTTAGGCATAACCTGGCACATGCATGTTTCTACAAGATTTTATCACCTTTCTAAAAGGCACAGTCTGAAATAAAATATATTTTATGTAATATTTTCCTAATTAAAACAATATATAAATGCACAAAGGAAAAAAGACAACAGTCATATGTAAACTCCTTCTGTCCTCAAGATAATTACTAATATTTAAGTGCATGTGTCAGAAAGAAAAATTTTTTCAAGGAAAGAACAAGCAACTATAATATATTGTGATAGATTCTACTTACATAAAGTAATAAGAAACAAAGAAAAAAGAAATTGGGTATTAAAATTTCAATAGAAGGTAGTGACTACAAATCTAATTTTGACTAGAAGATGTAGTAGTGAGAGAGACAGAAAATTAAATATAATAACCATGTTTC
The DNA here is from genome assembly GCA_935064755.1 of Tragelaphus eurycerus. Classification (NCBI taxonomy): domain Eukaryota; kingdom Metazoa; phylum Chordata; class Mammalia; order Artiodactyla; family Bovidae; genus Tragelaphus; species Tragelaphus eurycerus. The sequence continues at coordinate 9,909,105 of CAKXYN010000086.1, read as the reverse complement.
CATTTTAAAACATACCTTTCCAGCAAGGATCTAAATTCTTTAGATCCAATATGGCAAAGACAGAGGCCAGAAACTTGAAGAAAGGCTGTCTACACATTTATTTACCTTGATTCTTTGCTAATGTAAGGTTAGGTTATCTGTATACCCTTTAGTTATATTCACTCAGGTGCTGTCAGCAGAATCACTGCACAGGTTCAGAGCAGTGTTGAGAATGTACTTTCCAGTTATATAGACACATCTTTCTAAGAGGTCGAGATCTTGGTCTCCTAAGAAAAGTGACTGTGTTTGCAAGACAACTCTGTGTTTGGCCAAATACCTAGCAAGGTTTCAAGGGCCTAAAATAAATGAAGGTTTCATATGTGTGCACATGTATATGCACACACACACTTGCACACACATATGCACACCGGGGAAGACAGAGGGAGAAGTATAGGGAGGGGCAACACTTCTATTGAACAATAGCAACATTCCTTCAGGCATCTGCCTAAAAAGACTGGATTTGCTCCAGTGTTTGGAAACTTGATGTAGCTATAGTGTTTGAAAGAAACTGAGAACTTGCCCTGTAAAAATGTGTCCAAGTTCTACTTCTGGTTCTGCTATTTACCAGTTGGTGGTATGGTGTGTGTGTACCGTCTCTTCAGTTGTGTCCTACTCTTTGCAACCCCATGGACCCAGCCCGCCAGGCTCCCGCTGTCCATGGAATTTCCCAGGCAAGAATCCTGGAGTGGGTTGCCATGCTCTCCTCCAGGGGATCTTCTCAACCCAGGGATCGAACCTGAGTCTCTTATGTCTCCTGCACTGGCAGGCAATTTCTTTACCACTGAGCCACCTGGGAAGCCAATTGGTGGGTATTGGTGATACAGTAGTGAGCACAACTGCCTTTCAATTGGGCTCCTGCAAGCCATTTCACATCTCTGAGCCCGTTTTCCCATCAATAAAATTAGAATCACAATATCCACCTAGAAGGATTCAAGTTAGTATAATTTAGACTGTCTATAATAAATACTTAATAAATGAGCACTCAGATGGTAGTTATTGCTGATAAAATAAAACAATTTACATGAAAGCACTTTGTAATCTATACTGCTATTGAGAGTAGGAGGAAGCCAAACCTTACTGGAATGCTAATATTTAGAACTAAGGATTACAATTATTAAGGGCCTCATTGACTAAGGAAAGCAAATAGCTTTCACCTGGAGGGACAGCTCTACTCAATGAGTATCTACTGAAAGAAGTGCTGCCTTGTGAGGGGAAAAAAAAAAATCCAGAAGCCATATCCAGACTCAGAAGAGTTTTTGAGAAATTAGTTATGTCTTCCATGAATACAGGAAGGAAAATGAATTCCAGCACTCATGCCTGGCATTGCAGTCTTAGGTCATGGAAAGAACTCTGACCTCAAGCTCACCTCCAGCACTTATGGAAAAGATCCTGCTTGCATCCTGTCTCCAATCTGCAGCTGCTCCCTTAAGATAAAGATTTCATGAACAGAAAATGTCAGTCGTAAACATCAGACTCGTATGGTGTACACATGGGTGAGACCCACAATATCCTGAACTTTGCAAGTTCATCCAAATACATAATCTCAAATTACTGAGTAACAGCAAAAAAGAGCAGGGAATCTTCCCAACTACAATCCACAGACAAAACTGGACATCGGTTTCCACTAACATGAAGTAGTTATAGTGCTACTTTTCAGGTTTTATGAGGAATAAATTAGATGAATATGTTAAATGCCTAGAATAGGATCTAGAACATGACAATCTTTCAATATTATTTAGCTGTTATGATGATGAACATGATTTATTATCTGTTGTTTCAACAATTATGATGATTTGATTTAGGTCATACCTAGATGGTCTGGGGGCTTCCCTGGTGGCTCAGAGGGTAAAGCGTCTGCCTACAGTGTGGGAGACCCAGGTTTGATCCCTGGGTTGGAAAGATGCCCTGAAGAAGGAAATGGCAACTCACTCCAGTACTTTTCCAGGAAAATCCCATGGACTGAGAAGCCTGGTAGGCTATAGCCCATGGGGTCACAAAGAGTTGGACATGACTGAGCGACTTCACTTTCACTTTAGATGGTCTAATGTTTTCCCCTTCTTTCTTCAATTTAAGCCTTAATTTTGCAATAAGGAGTTCATAATCTGAGCCACAGTCAGCTCCTGGTCCTGCTTTTGCTGACCATATAGAGTTCCTCATCTTTGGCTGCAAAGAATATAATCAATCTGATTTCGGTATTAACCATCTGGAGTACGTCAAGGCTGCATATTGTCACCATGTTTATTTAACTTATATGCAGAGTACATCATGAGAAATGCTGGACTGGAAGAAACACAAGTTGGAATCAAGATTGCCGGGAGAAATATCAATAACCTCAGATATGCAGATGACACGACTCTTATGGCAGAAAGTGAAGAGGGGCTAAAAAGCCTCCTGATGAAAGTGAAAGTGGAGAGTGAAAAGGTTGGCTTAAAGCTCAACATTCAGAAAACGAAGATCATGGCATCTGGTCCCATCATTGCATGGGAAATAGATGGGGAAACAGTGGAAACAGTGTCAGACTTTGTTTTTCTGGGCTCCAAAATCACTGCAGATGGTGACTGCAGCCATGAAATTAAAAGACGCTTACTCCTTGGAAGGAAAGTTATGACCAACCTAGACAGCGTATTCAAAAGCAGAGACATTACTTTACCAACAAAGGTTCACCTAGTCAAGGCTATGGTCTTTCCTGTGGTCATGTATGGATGTGAGAGCTGGACTGTGAAGAAGGCTGAGCGCCGAAGAATTGATGCTTTTGAACTGTGGTGTTGGAGAAGACTCTTGAGAGTCCCTTGGACTGCAAGAAGATCCAACCAGTCCATTCTGAAGGAGATCAATCCTGGGATTTCTTTGGAAGGAATGATGCTAAAGCTGAAACTCCAGTATTTTGGCCACCTCATGCGAAGAGTTGACTCATTGGAGAAGACTCTGATGCTGGGAGGGATTGAGGGCAGGAGGAGAAGGGGACGACAGAGGATGAGATGGCTGGATGGCATCACTGACTCGATGGACGCGAGTCTGGGTGACCTCCGGGAGCTGGTGATGGACAGGGAGGCCTGGCGTGCTGCAGTTCATGGGGTCGCAAAGAGTCGGACACGACTGAGCGACTGATCTGATCTGATGTCCATGTGTAGAGTTGTCTCTTGTGTTGTTGGAAGAGGGTGTTTGATCAGTGTATTGTCTTAGCAAAACTCTGTTAGCCTTTGCTCTGCTTCATTTTGTAGTCCAAGGCCAAACTTGCCTGTTAATCCAAGTACCTCTCTTTTCTTCATTTTTTAAAAATGTATTTGTTTTTCAATTGAAGGATAAATGCTTTGCAGAATTGTTTTGGTTTCTGCCAAACATCAACGTGAATCAACCATAGGTAAACATATGTCCCCTCCTTCTTGAACCTCCCTCCCTCCAGGTATCGTTTGACTTTCTATTTTTGCATTCCAATCCCTTATGATAACGTAAAAGGTATCTTAATTGGTGTTAGTTCTAGAAGGTCTTGTAGGTCTTCATAGAACAATTCAACTTCAGCTTCTTCGGCAGTAGTGGCTAGGGAATAGACTTGATTTACTGTGATGTTGAATGGTTTGCCTTGGAAACAAACCAAGATCATTCTGTCATTTTTGAGACTGTGCCCAAGTACTGCATTTCAGACTCTTGTTTTGAAAAATAGATTCAAGGGATTATTTTTGGTAGACAGAGTTCCTGAAGAACTGTGAATGGAGGTTCACAACATTGTACAGGAGGTAGTGACCAAAACTATCCCGAAGAAAAAGAAATGCAAGAAGGCAAAATGGTTGCCTGAGGGGGCCTTAAAAATAGCTGAGAAAAGAAGAGAAGCAGAAAGCCAAGGAGAAAAGGAAAGATATACCCAACTGAATGCAGAGTTTCAAAGAAAAGCAAGGAGATTTAAGAAAGCCTTCTTAAGGGAACAATGCAAAGAAATAGAGGGAAACAATAGAATGAGAAAGACTAGAGATCTCGTCAAGAAAATTAGAGATACCAAGGGAACATTTCATGCAAAGATGGGCACGATCAAAGGACAGAAATGGTATGGACCTAAGAGAAGCAGAAGATATTAAGAAGAGGTAGCAAAAATACACAGAAGACCTGTACAAAAAAGGTCTTAATAACCCAGATAACCACAACAGTGTGGTCACTCACCTAGAGTCAGACATCCTGGAGTGCAAGTGGGCCTTAGGAAGCATCACTGTGAACAAAGCTAATGGAGGTGATGAAATCCCAGCTGAGCTATTTCAAATCCTAAAAGATGATGCTGTTAAAGTGCTGCATTAAATATGCCAGCAAATCTGGAAAACTCAGCAGTGGCCACAGGACTGGAAAAGGTCAGTTTCCATTCCAGTCCCAAAGAAAGGCAATGCCAAAGAATGTTCATACTACTGTACAATTCCACTCATGTCACATGCTAGCAAGGTAATGCCTAAAATCCTTCAAACTAGACTTCAAGAGTGTATGAAGCAAGAACTTACAGATGTACAAGCTGGATTTGGAAAAGGCAAAGGAACCAGAAATCAAATTGCCAACATCTGTTGGATGATAGAAAAAGCAAGGGAATTTCAGAAAAGCATCTACTTCTGCTTCACTGACTATGCTAAAACCTTTGACTGTGTGGATCACAATATACTGTGGAAAATTCTTAGAGATGGGAATACCAGATCACCTGACCTGCCTCCTCTGTGCAGGTCATAGAAACCTGTAAGCAGGTCAAGAAGCAACAGTTAGAACCAGACATGGAACAATGGACTGGTTGAAAATTGGGAAATGTCAAGGTTGTATATTTGTCACCCTGCTTATTTAACTTATATACAGAGTGTGTGTGTGAAGTCACTCAGTCGTGTCCGACTCTTTGCGACCCCATGGACTATAGCCTATCAGGCTCCTCCGTCCATGGGATTTTCCAAGCAAGAGTGCTGGAGTGGATTGCCATTTCCTTCTCCAGGTATACAGAGTACATCATGCAAAATGCCAAGCTGAATGACTCACAAGCTGGAATCAAGATTGCCAGGAGAAATATGAACAACCTCAAATATGCAGATGATCCCATTCTAATGGAAGAACGCGAAGAGGAATTAACAAGGCTCTTGATGAGGGTGAAAGAGGAGAGGAAAAGCTGGCTTGAAACTCAACATTTTCAAAAACTAGGATCATGGCATTCAGTTCCATCTCTCTCTCTCTCTTTAGCCGATAAGTCGTGTCTGACTCTTGCAACCCAAGGGACTGCAGCCTGCCAGTCTCTCTGTCCATGGGATTCTCCAGGCAAGAATACTGGAGTGGGTTGCCATTTCCTTCTGTAGGGGATCTTCCCAACCCAGGAATCGAACCTGGGTCTCCTGCATTGCAGGCAAATTCTTGGCCAACTGAGCTATGAGGGAAGCCCAATGGCAAATAGATGGGGGGAAGTGAAAGCAGTGACATATTTTTCTCTTCTTGGGCTCCAAAATCACTGCACATGGCAATTGCAGCCATGAAATTAGACAATGTTTGCTTCTTGAAAGAAAAGCTATGACAAACCTAAACAATGTATTAAAAAGCAGAGACATCACTTTGTCAACAAAGGTCCATATAGTCAAAGCTATGGTTTTTCCAGTAGCCATGTACAGATGTTAGAGTTGGACCATAAATAAGACTGAGAGCTGAAGAATCAGTGCTTTTGAACTGTGGTGTTGGAGAACTCTTGAGAGTTCCTTGGACCACAAGGACATCAAACCAGTCAGTCCTAAAGGAAATCAACCCTGAATATTTTTTGAAATGACTGTTGCTTAAGTTGAACTTCCAATACTTTGGCCACCTGATGCCAAGAGCCAACTCATTGGTTGAGATCCTGATGCTGAGTAAGATTGAAGGCAAAAAGAGAAGAGGGTGGTAGAGGATGAGTAGGTTAGATACTATCACCAGCTCAGTAGGCATGAATCTGAGCAAACTCCAGGATAGAGTGAAGTACAGAGGAGCCTGGCATACTACAGTCCGTGGGCACGCAAAGAGTCAGACATGACTTAGCAACTGAAGAACAATAAGAACAACAAATGGAGTTTTACATGAAATTTGTTCATTATAAATTATGACCTATATTGAGCAGGCCTACAACCAGAACTAATTTAGAGAAATAAAGAAACTGCAGCAGATCTTGCCTGTGATAAGCATGAAACAGGGACTCCATAGAAAGTGAGGTTGCTCAGTCGTGTCTGACTCTTTGCGACCCCATGGACTGTAGCCTGCTAGGCTCCTCTGTCCATGGGATTCTCCAGGCAAGAATACTGGAGTAAGTGCCATTTCCTTTTCCAGGGGATCTTCCCAACACAAGGATCGAACCCGGGTCTCAGACACTGCAGGCAGATTCTTTACTGTCTGAGCCACCATCGGCTCTCTGGTACTCCACATTGGTTCTCAAATTGAAGCAGATTTAGAGTCAGGCCTGAGTTCACATCCTGAAGCTACTTAGTGGCTGTGGCAAGTTGCTTAATTTCTCATTTGTTTGCCTATGTGTAAAATAGGCAACAGTAATGCCTCTATTTTACAGTTGTTGTGAAGGTGAACCTAAGTGAGATTGTGAACTATTAATCTGAATACCCACATATATACAGCCCACTAATATCAGTGTACAAATTTTTTAAACCCAGGATTTCAGGAGAACCTCAGCCCCTTCCTCAAAATTCTTGTGAAATTTTTTTCTTTCTGGTTTTCTCAACTCTTGGATTTCCCCTTTCCCCTTTGTAATTAAAATATTTCATTTAAAAAGTACTTTGAGACCATGCAAATATCTCATCGTTAAACTATTTTTAATTTACATGTTAATGAATTAACAGAACTATTTTATTCAATTATACTTCTATAATTATTTATTTGGGTACTCAAAGTGCTCCAGATTTGGTCAACAGGACCCCTTAAAGCTAGTTATTCCATCTTTTTGTCAGTCTCTGTTATTCTTTAAACAATTTCTTACTTTTTAGCCCAACAAGATATTTCCAGCTTATTTTGTACTTTTCCTTTCCCACACCAGAAATCAATCATTTCTCCAAGAAGCCCTGGTCCCTTTGAGGAGAGATTGGTGTTTACAAACCAAGATCTGGGTGCTAGTTGTGTGTAATACTATGGGGGTGCCACAGCTCCAGGACTCCTTCACTGGATAAAGCTAAATGTAGATGCATATACAATCAAATGCATGGATTTATCAGCCCACATATGTGTATGTATATACACAACTAACCTATTTCTCTATCTTTATACACTGAAAACCATAAGTTCACACTAATGTCTCCAGTCCCAATCTAACATCTAGTTTTTTCTGTTTCCTTATTTATAATGCTATCTTCTGACATTGAAAAACCTAGCTCCCATTATCTTTACAATATTTACTGAATTAACTGATCCTCCTGTATGTAAAAACCTCCTTGTATATAACAGACAAACCTAGACCTCAGACATATGCCCTTTCACACCTCTCAGGCTCCAACACCCCTCACGGGGTTGCCATCACCCACACACCTGCATGGACACCCTTCTCATCTCCTCATGCTCAGGTATGTTGTGCTGGGCTCCCCCACTAACAGACACCTCCTCATCCCATTTGGGCTTTACATCCTGTTCTGGACCATCATCATTTCCTTAATTGCACCCAATGGCTTCTGGATTAAATTGTTTGAAAGGGAAAATATAGAAAGGTAAAGAGGAAAAATGAGGAATTTAATCTTTGTGATTGTGTTTTGGTAAGAAACAAGAGCAAGTAGATACTAAAAAATCAAAAATTTTGCTAAAAGGTGGACAAGATGTTTAGATATCACATCTCCCAACTGCCAATGAGATGGCCTATATAAGTGGTTATTGTTGCTGTTTAGTCACTAAGTCGTGTCCGACTCTTTGTGACCCCATGAACTGTACCAGGCTCCTTTGTCCACGGGATTCCCCAGCAGGAATACTGGAGTGGGGCTGCCATTTCCTTCTCCAGTGGATCTTTCCAACCCAGGAATCAAACTCACATCTCCTGCATTGGCAGAAAATATTCTTTACCACTGAGCCACCAGAGAAGCCCTAGGTAAGTGGACTGTAGCATAAACTTTTTATTAGCCCACTGTCAACCATCCCCCTGCTTTCTCCATCATCATTACCCTCGCTCCTATACCCACTGTCACTTTCAGTGCTTCTGGCAAAGAAGAATACAAATAAGAAACTTAGGACTTCAGTATAGACAAAATCATGACTGATTTTCAGTGACTCCTCATTCTAAGATAGGCTTAAAAATATCCACCAAAAAAAAAAAAAAAAAAGGATGTGGTGACAACTCAGGCACTAATACAGGAAGTGTTGTGGGCATTCATCACATTTGTTACTCATTTGCTATACTTAGTTAAGTGGCAAGGTATCTCCTATTCTGCTCTGTGTAAGGCCTGTCAGCAGGAGAATGAATGAAGGCAGAAGAGAGGTATTTTCAAAACTAAGTGACTCGGATCTGGAAGGTACTTTTGAGGTCACAGCCTGCTCTTCTGAATATTCACGCTGGGAGCGAGCACACTGTCTTCACTTTTCAATCAACTCCAAAATTTGGATCTCAAGGTGAGAGTATATTGTCTACCTCCTGGGAACTCCTGTCTTTCCATAGACCCCAGCTCACCGCTCTGAGGTCACACAAAACAAGTTTAAGAACCCTATAGGTATTCAAAGAGAGCTGTTGTGTGCCTTCTGTCTTAATATGTTTACTTTCTTGACCTATTCCTTATATGATGTGTTTTGAGGGCCTCTTATCTTTTGATTCAGAGACGGCAATGGCACCCCACTCCAGTACTCTTGCCTGGAAAATCCCATGGATGGAGGAGCTTGGTAAGCTGCAGTCCATGGGGTCGCTAAGAGTTGGACACGACTGAGCTACTTCACTTTCACTTTTCACTTTCATGCATTGGAGAAGGAAATGGCAACCCACTCCAGTGTTCTTGCCTGGAGAATCCCAGAGACGGGGGAGCCTGGTGGGCTGCCGTCTATGGGGTCGCACAGAGTCAGACACAACTCAAGCAACTTAGCACTAGCACTATCTTTTGATTCCTCTCTGTAGAGGTTCCAGTTAGGACCACTCTCAAATGCAGACTTTAGAACCTATACAGTGGTGCAGGTGTGTTCCGATCAGGGCTGAGATCAGTGAACCATCTCGGCCAGCACATCATTCCTGGCATCCAGTCCTGAAATACATGCATGACAGCAATCTGATGCCTGGAAGGTTGGTCACTCTACTCTAGACAGTGCTACTGAAGCGAGCTGTCATCAAAGAAAACCGGGGAACTCCTGTTCCTCAGTGCCCTGTCTCAAGAGCTTACTATAGCCCCTAATTCCATGGATTACTGTTAAATCTCATGTAATTTTAATGGCAAATATGACAGGAGTGGCAGGTTATTTCATCTCATTTTCCACATTTACCATATTTATATTTTACAAATTCATCTAATTTTTCCCTCCTCAGTTGTAGCCTCCATCCTGTCTCTATTGCTATGTCCAGCTATTGGGATCCCATGGTCTCCAATTTTTCATACCAAGGCCAGAGTAAGCCCTCTGAAATTATTAATATCATCTTCTTTCTTAAGACCCTTAAGTGGTTCTCCGTCACTCTTAGCTTTCTGAACATGATTCACAAGGCCTGGCATGACAGAAGTCTCTACCGCGCTTTATTATGACCCGTTTCCCACCCAGCCTTGTGTCTGATGCTCAAGCCATGCTGAATTTGCATGTGTTTGCCCAAACATGGCCATGTTCTTTTTCACCTTCAAGCCTTTTTACCTGCCGTTTTATTTTCCTGGAACTCTCTCCCCCTACTATTCCATCCTCTTCACCTGGCCTTCTCCTTCTCAGGCTTTAGGACACCAGATAAAGTTTCCCTCTCATGGAGACCCTTCCCTGACAGCCAGCAGTTTCCTTCGCATGCTATTCCCTTAGCACACTGCATGGGGTGTCTATCATCACATTTATCAGAAGTCTTTGTTAAGACAGCAGGCCAGGAAGCCCACAACTAAATGATCAGAGTTGGTACAATCTATGTGTGTTGAATTGATCAAAGAAAAATAGTCAGAAAAGCAGCATATACACTATTTGAATCCTTAGAATCCTTTGGCCCTGAAGAGTAGGAAAAAAGTAACAACTTTACTAAATCTAGAACAAAATGAGTAGAGTAGAAAACCCAGAAGTCTGATGGAAAACAAATGAAGATTTAAAAATAATAGTGCTAAAATATAGTTTGACTTGCAAATGGTGGTATTTGGCGAATCCCAGGGACTGAGTCATCAGCACTTTCAACCACCCATGAATGCTACAATCTGGAGTGGTCTGGCCTTTTTTAGAAACTGTAATCAGCTCTGGGTCTAAACCTAGATGATGGGTGTTGACCGGAGCAGAGGACCAAAAAAAGAGGAAGCAAAGTTGTAATATCTTTCTGGAAAGGAAGCACTGTGTTGAAAGAATGATGGGATGGAGTCATTTATTTAGAAGAAGAGTACATGAAAATGTTAACGAAATGAAGAAAAATCTCAGTCACAAAAATCTCTGACAGAAATCTCTCTTGTCTTGTAGCAACTGTCTGAATTAACCATTACTAGAAGTTCAGAGAAGGCAATGGCACCCCACTCCAGTACTCTTGCCTGGAAAATCCTATGGGTGGAGGAGCCTGGTAGGCTGCAGTCCATGGGGTCGCTAAGAGTCAGACATGACTGATCGACTTAACTTTCACTTTTCACTTTCATGCATTGGAGAAGGAAATGGCAGCCCACTCCAGTGTTCTTGCCTGAAGAATCTCAGGGATGGGGGAGCCTGGTGGGCTGCCGTCTATGGGGTCGCACAGAGTAGGACACGACTGAAGTGACGCAGCAGCAGCAGCAGCAGCACAGGGTGTAGATGCATGCTCAAGAAACAGAAATTGCTTGCTAAATTTCTCTGTACAGCAGGAAAGTGAGGGATTTAAAATTCTCTTTGAAAAGAGGAGAAAGAGATCAGAGAAAAGAAAATCCCAGAAGTGGCAAGAAAAGGAAGAACTGAGAACAAATGTATTAGATGTAACAGATTTATTAGATTAACCAAAAAGGCTTGAGTAAAATATTATTTATTCAAACAAATCTTTGTGCCTTTGGATCCTTCTTTTCCTGGTTATTTTAAAAGAAAACTATAGGGTAAGTAAATGTTTGCAGAAGTTTAAACTCGCATTTCTTTAAAAGACAGAGACTAAAGACCTTTGAGCCCTCCGTCCTGTGATTCCATGACATTTCACAGAATCAAGAGCATGATTAAACCTGAAGAACTATAATAAAAACAATCCTTAGGTGTAATTATAATATCCAAAAGTGCCTGCTTCGTCTCTTTTGCTGCTGCTTCTTGTATTTTCAACAGTTTCAAACTGCAAATTAGCATTTTAAAAAGATCCTGGTTTCTCAGGGGGAAAAAGGTAAATACTTCTGAATTTGGACCACGATCCTGGTTCCAAGTAAATATCTTTGTTCCTGCTATAGTTTATTTTGTACAGTGTATACTGTCTAAACTGTTGTCTGCCATTTATATTAGATCTTACAGGGATAGGAAGTCAAAGATGTGTGAAATAGTGATTTCGGCTTTTAGAGACCTCCTAATGTTATATTTTTCTGGGCTCCAAAATCGCTGCGGATGGTGACTGCAGCCATGAAATTAAAAGACGCTTACTCCTTGGAAGGAAAGTTATGACCAACCTAGATAGCATATTCAAAAGCAGAGACATTACTTTGCCAACAAAGGTTCGCCTAGTCAAGGCTATGGTCTTTCCTGTGGTCATGTATGGATGTGAGAGCTGGACTGTGAAGAAGGCTGAGCGCCGAAGAATTGATGCTTTTGAACTGTGGTGTTGGAGAAGACTCTTGAGAGTCCCTTGGACTGCAAGGAGATCCAACCAGTCCATTCTGAAGGAGATCAATCCTGGAATTTCTTTGGAAGGAATGATGCTAAAGCTGAAACTCCAGTATTTTGGCCACCTCATGCGAAGAGTTGACTCACTGGAGAAGACTCTGATGCTGGGAGGGATTGAGGGCAGGAGGAGAAGGGGATGCCAGAGGATGAGATGGCTGGATGGCATCACTGACTTGATGGGTGTGAGTCTGAGCGACCTCCGGGAGCTGGTGATGGACAGGGAGGCCTGGCGTGCTGCGATTCATGGGGTCGCAAAGAGTCGGACACGACTGAGCGACTGATCTGATCTGATCTGAATGTTATATAATGTGGGAATCAGAATACAGTAAATAGCATAAAAGGAGATAAGTACAGAAATGGAGTTCTATGAAAATGCTATCTAATAAAACTTAATTAAGACACTAAAATGCAGCTGCTGCAAATCTTAAGCATTGCTCTTTGTAGTGCTAGCATATCTCATTATCCTGAGGGAAACACGACAACGGTCACTATATCAAAGCCTGATAGAGACAAAAAGCAAGACTACAGCAGTGACAATAATGCCACATAAAGCCAAGGAGGCTCTGAACCCAAAGTTAAAGCATAAGCCTCACAAGGGCTGCCAGCCTGCTGCTCAGATGATTGTGCATAGAAGTCAAAGTGTGGCCTCACTGTTCGAGAAATCAGAGAGTTAGAAGACACAGAACACCCCAGGAAGAGCCAGCCCTTAGGAAGTAGGCTCATCGCCACCGCCGTCATTTCATGCAAATGGAATCAGGGTAAGGAGAACATCATGGAGAGGGAAAGAAATGTAAAAAGGACAGCTTGCCACTTTCTCAGAATGGTGTACAGAAGTACAGGCTGACTTCGACTTGATGATGATGGTCTTGGGGAACAATAAACGCAAATTCTTCAGGTCGTTTTAGTCCTACTGCTAAGTCCTGGTGTCATGCCCACCACTGCCAGCTTGACCTCTAGTCCTGGATGCCACAAGGGGGCCACTCTTACCTGCCACTGCCTGTCAATGATTCTAACCTCTGTTCCTCTCACCGAAAGACTATAAAACCAAATAATCATTTGCAGATGAAGAAATTACACCCCTTGACTTGAAATCAGTGGTTAACATTTGAAAGGCTTTCTGAGAAAAAAATTAATGTTACTCAGTGGTGTGAAAGGGCTTCCCAGGTGGTGCTAGTGGTAAAGAACTCACCTGCCAATGCAGGAGGTGGAAGAGACGCAGGTTCAGTCCCTGGGTCAGGTAGATCTCCTGGACGAGGGCATGGCAACCCTCTTCAGTTCATGCCTGGAGAATCCCATGGACAGAAGGCCTGGGAGCCCGACAGACTACAGTCCATATGGTCTCAAAGTCAGACATGACTGAAGCAACTTAGCAGGAATGAAATAATGTGAAAACACAGCTGAGCTTGCTTTCCTGATTAAAACCATGCATTATAGTTAATGTGTGAAACGACATTATTGGTACCTTTCTTTTTCATTTCACTTTTTACTTCTCTTTAATAAAAATTGGGAGTTGGGGAGGGGACATACTTAATTTCAAATGACATGTATTAGAATTTTTAAAGATTCAAAGCTCCAAGAAAATAAAGAAACAGATGATAAGTTACAGACAAATCCTAAATATATGACAATGGAGCAATAAGTTTTGAGGAAAACAGAGCCAACTGCAATGACAAAATGAAAAACAGAAGCATTAACTAATATTAAATTTCCCTTGAATTTGATCTTCAAGAAGAATGAAAGGAAAGAATCATTTGAATGAGTGATGAATGTTTATGACTTCAGCTAAAGTCCAAGCCATCACTGGTTTTGCAGTGGCTGTTAAAAAGAAGACCTACCTTACAATAAGCACATTTATTTTGAGTAACTGTTTTTCTCATTATAATAATAGAATAATGAAATGCCATATGCAGCAACATGGATGGACCTAGAGATTGTCATACTGAGTGAATTAAGTTAGTCATGTAAGTTGCTCAGTCGTGTCCGACTCTTTGCGACCCCATTGACTGTAGCCTACCAGGCTCCTCTGTCCATGAGATTTTCCAGGCAATAGTACTGGAGTGGATTGCCATTTCCTTCTCCAAGGGATCTTCCCAACCCAGGGATCGAACCCGGGTCTCCCGCATCATAGACAGACACTTTACCATCTGAGCCACCATCAGACTTAAAAGTCAGAAATTTTCTTTTGAAACAGCGACTGGGAAATGAGATGTGAGAATAACATCTAGACACTTCTCACTTGAGCAGGAAAAAAAAAAAAAAAATGACATAGTTTAAAAAAGAAAAAAATACAGCCTGATGACCCAAAAGAAATCAGCGCCTGCCTTGGGAGAAACCAGGAGCATGCTGTAGACTCAGCCCAGTGGCAGGTGGTGATAAGAATGTGCCAGACGATTCTTTTTGTTGCCGTGGGACTCCAATTTCTCAAGAATGCACATTTCAGCCAGAGCCACAATTCAATTCTTGATGCTAGGATCAATAGAAGAAGGTACACAGAAAACCTCAGGAAAAAGCAGAAAGTTAAAACCGCAAGTACAGGCAGGGTTAAAATACTCACTTGCACCAGGTAAATTCCAAGTCTGTGACTGGGCCCCAGCTTCTTCTGCCTTGAATCTTGCCACTCTGCACAAACCAGGACATCTCAGACATCCCACTTTCTAAAGGGACACCTTGTTATTTCTTTTCGCCTAATTCACTGTTGCCTATACCACCACACCCAGGAAGCTTTCCCTGATCTCTGCAAGAACCCCATAAAAATGACAACCTATATCTGCCCTTGGCCCTGTTTTACAATTGCTCTTTTAAATGCCTGTGTCTTAAACCAGCTGGTGAGCTCTCTGAGGGTAGAGCTGGGTCACGTTTACTACAATACCACTAGTGGCAGGGCTGTGGCCATATATTTTCTGAATGAGTAACGGGGATAGTCGTAAATTTTGATCGGCTCTTCTTTCAAACTTTGTTGGCAAAAACTTCCTAAGCATTGTTCTAGAGCCTTTGTGGGGGTGACCGGCATGGAAGGGGTGGAGGTGGGGAGAAAGAGCACAGTGAACCCTGGGTCCTTGACAAAGAGGTACTTTTTACTTTTTAATTGTGGAGTAGTTGGGCAGGGGTAGGATAGATAAGTTTAGGATATGTTTAGAAGATTGGGAATAAGGAAAGTATGAGAGAAAAGAAAACCATTTATTAAGCTGCACACATTTGCATAGCTGTTCTAAGCATACTTGAAGGGATTCAGGTCAAAAGGGAGTGATATTAAGAGGCTTCAAAGATAAATTATATTTTAGGATTATAATAATTATGTTAAATTATAATTGAATTATATATATATGAGATAATATATAATAATAGCAAACATTTATTCATCACTTTCTACATTTCAGGTATTATACGAAGCCTTTATACAAACTGTCACATGTAATTCACATAACTCAGTGAAGTAAGTTTTAATATCCTCATTCCTTAATTGAAGAAACTAAACCTTAGAAAGAACTTCCCTGGTGGCTCAGATGCTAAGGAGTCTGCTTGCAATGTGGGAGACCCGGGTTCGATTCCTGGGTCGGGAAGATCCCCTGGAGAAGTAAATGGCAACCCACTCCAGTATTCTTGCCTCGAAAATCCCTTGGACGGAGAAGCCTGGCAGGCTGCAGTCCATGGGGTTGCAAAGAATCAGACACAACTGAGCTTTATCATCTTCAAACCTTAGACTTACTTCGTCTTCAAACCTTAGAAAGTAAACTACCTTGCGGAAGATCATACAACTATACGTGCCTACTTATCTTGCATATATGTAAGTTATTAAAGAAATCAGTAACTTAATAAACTACAATTTAGCATCATTGTGCATAAACAGACTTGTCCAAATGGTTTGTTGTTTAGTGGCTAAGTCGTGTTTGACTCTTTTGCGATCCCATGGACTGTAGCCCTCCAGGCTCCTCTGTCCATGGGATTTCAAAGGCAAGAATATTGGAGTGAGTTGCTAGTTCCTTCTCCAGGGGATCTTCCTGACCCAGGGATTGAACTGCGACTCTGCTTGACAGGCGGATTCTTTACCACTGAGCCACTTGGAAAGCAAAGTTTCAGGACTATTGCTCTCAAAACATGACCTATGTCTCAAGTGGACCAATAATTTCTTTCCAAAATGGAATGTTGCCCTTGTTTAGATTCTGGTTAATAATTAGTGTATTGTGTCCTTTGGATTTGCCCCAGATTATTAGAGAAAGATTTATAAACCAAAATTAAGGTTTTATTTAACTATCATTCTGGTCTTGAGAAAACATTTATTGACATAAATACTTCAGGATTATAGGATGGAGGAATCAGTATTTCTGCCTTCATAGACATTAAAATAAAATTACTTGAGAAGCTTGATATATGCAATATACATTTTTAATTACTGGGAACACTGAACAGGAAACTGTGGTTGTTTTATTGTGTGCTCATGAATTACTATGATTACGTGGTTTAAGACAACTAGCCTCTATTTATATGCACTTCCTTTAAATCACTGCTACCCACATTGCATTTTATTCACAATTTTCCCTTATCTAAAAATGTAAATCTTTATGTTTAGTGACTTCCTTATTCTAGAATCCTCACTGAAGATTTTGAAATGAACACATTTTCAGAATTTCAGTATGTAAAATCTGTTTTTCTTCTTAGAAACATTAAACCTAATAAAGACTAAAATCAAATGATTTTAAGTAATTATTATAAAATTTATTTTAAATTCAGTTCACAGTGTAAGTTTTATTGAGCTCTGTTTTCCCTCACAGAAATCATGGCTGGTAGTTCTAGAGCCCTGGAAGAAATGCACCTCCCTAGCCCCACCTCCATCCACACACGATTACACTCAGGGTTAATGGAACCCAAACCATCTCGAGCGTCGTGTTTGTGGATGTAGTGGGTGCTGTGCAGCATTGTCAAGATCCTTATCTGAACTAAAAGGATCCCCCCAGCTCTTGGCAGCACTGCAACAGACAGCCCTCAGTTCTTAGCCCTTTTCTGCATTGCTTCAACTGGAGGGATTTTGCCTCTTCCAAGGCAGCGCTCAGTCACTCAGTCATGTCCGACTCTTTGCAACCCTATGGACCGTAGCCCACCAAGCTCCTCTGCCCATGGGACTTTCCAGGCAAGAATACTGGAGTGGGTTGCCATTTCTTCCTCCCTTCCAAGGCAGACCACATCCTTATTACATGTATGGGTTATAAGGCAAGTCAATCACAGTTCAACTCAGGACAACTCTGAAGGACCCTTGTCAGCTCCTGACAACATTCGGGATGCTGACACCATCCTGAAACTATATCACAGCTGAGATTCTCCATCTGCTTAATCTTGCTTCCTCCTCTCCCCTCCCCTTTCTCTCCCCTCCCCTTCCCCTTCTCTCCTCTTCCCTCTCCTCCCCTCCCCTTCCCTCCCTTACCCTTCCCTTCCTTTTGCTTCCCTTCCCATTCTTTCAGTTCCTTTCCCATCCTTTCCACAACTGGCAGTGCAGAGACCACTTCCCAATAACTTCTTACACTCTTGTGTCCACTGCAGAGTGTGCTACCAGGAGAACCCAATCTGTGACCATGGGCAAATTTTTACTTTGTTATATGTATCACAAAAATTTATGTGTTACATATGTCAATTTCATATCATTATTTTTAAACTTTTCCTGAAGTCTAAAGAAAATACTATGTAGTACTATTCTAGAACATCCAAAATTCATTCTAATCCCATTTTCATCAAATAATTTTGTTAATTCATTCAAGAAAATCTTAATTTGTTCAACAATTATATTTTGTTAATTTTTTTAACATTTTATATCCAATAACCGTATTTACTGGATGTCAAGTTTCTTTCCTTAAGGAGCTCAAAGCATAATTAAAAGAGAGACATACAACTGGCTGAACAGCATGAGAAACATTTAACGGATAAATAGATGATCTTTGAGCTGAGTCTAAAGAGACAGGCAATTCAGCATTCAAGCCCTCTGAGGCAAGGGAGAGGGAAACACACACAAAGAGAACAAAGCCAGCTCTGGCTTGTGCTCCAGCAACTTGGAATCAGGCCCTCCCCTCAGTAGAGTGGGAGCAGCCGCTAAGCAGAGGGGCATGTCCCCATCACACCCAGCTCCAGCTCTAGGCACATCCCCTACCAAGGGGTCAGCTGCCAGCACAGCCTGAAGAAAGACGATTTGTCTCCAAGGCAAACCCAACTCTCCCACCCGAGGCACTGGACACACAGTCTGCACAGGGATGTTCCCACGTAAGATCACCCTTGTAAGACCACAATAGGTAACTGCTTCTCCTAGAGTAATAGGGGCAGAGAAAGTAAAGCAAAATGAAAAGAGAGAGAAACTGCTCTCAACTGAAAGAGCAAGAGAAGACCCTTGAAAAACTACATAATGAAAGAGAAATAAGCAATTTACCAGATAAAAATTCAAAGCATCAATAATAAAAATGTTAACTGAACTAGGGAAAAGACCGATACACACACTTTAACAAGGACATAGAAAATGCAAAAAAAAAAAAAAAAGTATCTGAAATGAAGACTTTCACATTATTGTACAGCAGAAACCAACACAACATTGTAAAACAAATATCTTCCAATTAAAAATAAATTTTAAAAAAAGAAATGAAGAATTCAATAGCTGAAAATAAAAACACACTAGAAGGACTGAATAGCATACTAAGTGATACAGAAAAATGCATAGGTAATCTGGGTATTAGCTAACTTCCCTGGTAGCTCAGAGGTTAAAGCGTCTTCCTGCAATGCGGGAGACCAGGGTTCAATCCCTGGGCTGGGAAGATCCCCTGGAGAAGGAAATGGCAACCTGCTCCAGTACTCTTGGCTGGAAAATCCCATGGATGGAGGAGCCTGGTAGGCTACAGTCCATGGGGCCGCAAAGAGTCGGACACGACTGAGCAAGTTCACTTCACTTAATCTGGATATAGTATTATGGGAATCACCCAATCAGAACAGCAAAAAGAAATACAAATTTTATTAAATAAAAACAATTTAATAGATGTTTGGAATAATATTAAACATATATACATTAACATTATAGGGGTCCCAGGAAAAGAGAGAGAAAAAGGCATCAAATATAAATTTTATTAAATAAAAACAATTTAATAGATGTTTGGAATAATATTAAACATATATACATTAACATTATAGGAGTCCCAGGAAAAGAGAGAGAAAAAAGGCATCAAAAATGTATCTGATGGAATTATAGTTGAAAGCATCCAAAGTCTGAAGAAAAAACATATCCATGTACAGGAAGCACAAGGGATCCTAAATAAGATGAACCCAAACAGACCCAACCAAGACAGATCATAAATAAGATGGCAAAAGTTAAAAATAGAGAATTCTAAAGGCAGCAAGAGAAAAACAAAGAGTCACATACAGGGGAATCCCTATCAGCTGATTTATTTATAGAAAACCTGTAGGCCAGAAGAGACTGGCATGATATATTCAAAATGCTGAAAGGGAAAAACCTGCAACCTAGGGTACCTCAGTCCATAATGAATCTGTCTACAACGCAGGAAATACAAGTTCGATCCCTGGGTCAGGAAGATCCCCTGGAGAAGGAAATGGCAATGCACTCCAGTATTCTTGCCTGGGAAATCAAATGGACAGAGGAACCTGGCGGGCTATAGTCCATGGGGTTGCAAAAGAGTCAGACATGACTGAGCATAGTACTAACACCTTGCCTTATTTTAGGATACTCTACCTAGTTCAATACTAAATCTACCTTTTAAAGGAAATGTTCAAGGATCTTCTCTAGGTGGAAAAGAAGTAATAATCTTTTACTATTAGAATGGGAAAATTCTACTAGGAAAGACAAATATATAGTTAAGGACTGAAAATCAACCTCTTAAATAAGCCAGTACATAGGTTAAAAGACAAAAAAAAAGTAAAAACAAATATAATTACAATAAACAGTTAAGGGATAAACATGATGATGTAGACTATAACATCAAAACACAAAATGTGGAGGGAGTAAGAAATGTAGATCTTTTGGTGGCTCAGATGGTAAAGCGTCTGTCTACAATGCGGGAGACCCAGGTTTGATCCCTGGGTTGGGAAGATCCCTTGGAGAAGGAAATGGCAATCCACTCCAGTACTATTGCCTGGAAAATCCTATAGACAGAGGAGCCTGGTAGGCTACAGTCCATGGGGTCGCAAAGAGTCGGACATGACTGAGCAACTTCACGTTTGCACTTAAATGACTACCAGTTCAAAACAAGTAGATACAGTTGTAGGTCAAGATAAATGAACCCCATGGTAACCACACACACAAAAGAAAACAACCTAAAAGAGATACCAAAAAAAAAAAAAAAAACCTAAAAAGAAACACAGCATAGTACTAAAGAAAATCCACAAACCATAAGAGAAGAAACAAACAAAAAAAGAACAGAGAAGCAATACAAAGACAACCAGAAAACAAGTAATAAAATGACAACAAATGCAAATCTGCCAGTAATTACTTTAAATAACAGTTTGATAAATGCTCCCAAAAAAGGACATAGAGTGGCTGATTAGATTTTAAAAAAGAAAAAAAAAAAAAACAAGAGCCACCCATACTCTATTTATAAGAGACTCGATTCAGAGCTAAAGACACAGACTGAAAGTGAAAGGATTGAAAAAGGCATTTCATACAAACAGAAACTGCAAGAAAGCAGGGGTAGCTATACTCATATCAAGTAAAATAGATTTTAAAAGAAAGGCTATATAACAAAACAGCAGTATAATGGGATCAATACAAGAAGATATGCTTGTTAACATATATGCACCCAATAATAATAACAATAATAATGCTAATTATTAGAGAAATGCAAATGAAAACAACAATGAAATACCACCTCACACCTGTCAGAATGGCTATCATCAAATAACAAATAACAAATGCCAGTGAGGATGTAGAGAAAAGGAAATCTTTGTACATTGTTGATGGGAATGTACACTCAGTTCTGTTCAGTTCAGTGGCTCAGTCGTGTCCAACTCTGTGACCCCATGAATTGTAGCACACCAGGCCTCCCTGTCCATCACCAACTCCTGGAGTTGACTCAAACTCACGTCCATCGAGTCAGTGATGCCATCCAGCCATCTCATCCTCTGTCATCCCCTTCTCCTCCTGCCCCCAATCCCTCCCAGCATCAGAGTCTTTTCCAATGAGTCAGCTCTTCTCATGAGGTGGCCAAAGTACTGGAGTTTCAGCTTTAGCATCAGTCCTTCCAAAGAACACCCCCAGGACTGATCTTTAGAATGGACTGGTTGGATCTCCTTGCAGTCCAAGGGACTCTCAAGAGTCTTCTCCAACACCACAGTTCAAAAGCATCAATTCTTCGGTGCCCAGCTTTCTTCATGGTCCAACTTTCACATCCATACATGACCACTGGAAAAACCATAGCCTTGATTAGATGGACCTTTGTTGGCAAAGTAATATCTCTGCTTTTGAATATGCTATCTAGGTTGGTCATAACTTTCCTTCCAAGGAGTAAGCGTCTTTTAATTTCATGGCTGCAATCACCATCTGCAGTGATATTGATGCAGCCACTATGGAAAACAACATGGAGATTCCTCAAAAAAATGAAAATAGAACTACCATGTGACCCAGCATTTCCACTTCTGGGTATATATCCAGAAAAAATGAAAACACTAATTTGAAAAGATCCAGGAGCCCAAATGTTCACAGTAACACTTTTACAATACCCCAAATATGAAAGCAATCCAAGTGTCCATTTATTTAAAAGCCTAAATAAGGAAAAGAAGGGCTTCCCTGATGGTTGAGAGGGTAAAGAGTCTTCCTGCAGTGCAGGAGACCAGGGTTCAATCTCCAGGTTGGGAAGATCCCCTAGAGAATGAAATGGCAACCCATACCAACATTCTTGCCTGGAAAATCCCATGGACAGAGGAGCCAGGAAGGTTACAGTCCATGGAATTGTAAGTAATTGGACAAGACTGAGCGATTAACACACTTGAAGGAAAAGAAAGTAGACTAAGGAGATGAGAGAGAAGCCCAAGGACATGGATATAAGCTGGTATAAAGTGGCTAAGAGGTTAGGGTTGGGGTACATGAACTGAGTTTGATTGCTAGATCTCTCTATTCAAATACTCATAACTTTTTTATTTTGATTACCTAGCTTGACAAAATTTTTTAGATATTCATGAATTCAGAGAACAAATAAATTTATAAATGTATTATTTAATGTTCCTAATTTAGGATGACTTGTTCCATGTATATTTAAATTTTATCCCATTTCTGACCATTGTAATTATTTTCTGGGAATTTAAGAGGTCATATTACTCTCCTTCCTTAATCAAGACTAGACCAAAATTAAAGCCTAATATTCAGCCTGATAATTTGGCACCTTTCAAATCTATAATCTTAGAAGACTTATTCAATACTTAGTTTAAAAAGATCAGGGAAAAAATCTTTTCTGGTAACAAAGCTCATGTGTGTGTTAGTCACTCAGTTGTGTTCAACTCTTTGCAACTCCATGGACTGTAGCTCGACAGGCTCTTCTGTCCATGGAATTTTCTGGGCAAGAATACTGGAGTGGGTTGCATTCCCTTCTTCAAACAAAGATCATATCTTCTGTATATAAAATGAGATTTATCACAGACACTTAATGGATCATAAACTTTTAACTTATTTGGACTTACCTTTTATGTCAATTTTTCCCTTAAATATTTAGGCAAAGCTAATGAGTTATTTTGCGTGGGTATGGTTTTACAGATTGTTTATAATAATTTTTTTCTGGCTTGAGTGTTCTCAAGATCGCTAGCATTTACTCTTCTCTTGATGGATATGTGAATGAAAATTATTGCCTGCCGTATAGTAAACAAGGGATATTGCAGCTATCAAGGCATCACATCACAACCATCCCGAGGGAACTTAGGACGGAGGCAGGATGCCCCATCTAGCAGTCCGCTGCTGCAGCTACCCCTCACCCCCAACCCTAGCCCCAGGGGTTGCATCCTGAGGAGACACAGGGTGAGAAGCACGGGATGCTGGTCCTAGATCGCTGAGGTCTAGGGATTATTTCCATAAATTCAGATTATGTATACACAGAAGCACTAAATTCCTTAACCTGAGATATCTGGGTTTCCTTAGTTAGTAATAATCTTGGGACTTCACTGGTGGTCCAGTGGTTAAGAATCTGCCTGCCAAGGCAGGGGACACGGGTTTGATCTCTGGTCTGGGAACTAAGATCCCACATGCGGCAACCAAGCCACAACTACTAAGCTCAAGTAACACAACTACTGAAGCCTGCATGCTCTAGAGCCTGTGCGCGAGACACAACTACGGAGCCCAAGTGCTCGAGAGCCCATGCTCCAAAACAAGAGAAACCAGCACCGTGAGAAGCCTGCACATCACAACCAGAGAGAACACACACACACGACTCACCACAGCCAGGGAGAGCCCCCACTCACCCCAACCAGTGAGAGACCCCACTAACCACAGGCAGGGAGAGACCCCACTCACCACAGGCAGGGAGAGCCCCCACTCACCATAGCCAGGGAGAGCCCCCACTCACACCAACTGAGAGAGCCCCCACTCACCACAGCCAGGGAGAGCCCCCACTCAGCACAGCCAGGGAGAGACCCCACTCACCACAGCCAGGGAGAGCCCCCACACACCACAGCCAGGGAGAGGCCCCACTCACCACAGCCAGGGAGAGACCCACTCACCCCAACCAGAGAGAGCCACCACTCACCACAAGCAGAGAGAGCCCCCCACTCACCCCAGCCAGGGAGAGCCCCATTCACCACAGCCAGGGAGAAATTCCACTCACCACAAGCAGGGAGAGACGCCACTCACCACAGCCAGGGAGAGCCCCCATTCACCCTAACCAGAGAGAGCACCCACTAACCACAAGTAGAGAGAACCCCCACTCACCACAGCCAGGGAGAAACCCCACTCACCACAAGCAGAGAGAGACCCCACTCACCACAGCCAGGGAGAGCCCCCACTCACCACAGGCAGGGAGAGACCCCACTCACCACAGGCAGGGAGAGACCCCACTCACCACAGGCAGGGAGAGACCCCACTCACCACAGGCAGGGAGAGACCCCACTCACCACAGTCAGGGAGAGCCCCCACTCACCCCAACCAGAGAGAGCACCCACTAACCACAAGCAGAGAGAACCCCCACTCACCACAGCCAGGGAGAGCCCCACTCACCACAGCCACAGAGAGCCCCCACTCACCACAGCCAGGGAGAGACCCCACTCACCACAGGCAGGGAGAGACCCCACTCACCACAGGCAGGGAGAGACCCCACTCACCACAGCCAGGGAGAGACCCCACTCACCACAAGCACAGAGAGACCCCACTCAACACAGTCAGGGAGAGCCCCCACTCACCCCAACCAGAGAGAGCACCCACTAACCACAAGCAGAGAGAACCCCCACTCACCACAGCCAGGGAGAGCCCCCACTCACCACAGCCACGGAGAGCCCCCACTCACCACAGCCAGGGAGAGACCCCACTCACCACAGGCAGGGAGAGACCCCACTCACCATAGCCAGGGAGAGAACCCACTCACCACAGCCAGGGAGAGACCCCACTCACCACAGGCAGGGAGAGACCCCACTCACCACAGGCAGAGAGAGCCCCCACTCACCACAGCCAGGGAGAGCCCCCACTCACCACAGCCAGGGAGAGACCCCACTCACCACAGCCAGGGAGAGACCCCACTCACCACAGCCAGGGAGAGCCCCCACTCACCACAAGCAGAGAGAACCCCCACTCATCACAGCCAGGAGAGACCCCAGTCACCCCAACCAGAGAGAGCACCCACTAACCGCAAGCAGAGAGAACCCCCACTCACCACAGCCAGGGAGAGACCCCACTCACCCCAACCACAGAGAGCACCCACTAACCACAAGCAGAGAGAACCCCCACTCACCACAGCCAGGGAGAGCCCCACTCACCACAGCCACGGAGAGCCCCCACTCATCACAGCCAGGGAGAGCCCCCCACTCACCACAACCAAGGAGAGACCCCACTCACCCGAACCAGAGAGAGCCCCCACTCACCCCAACCAGGGAGAGCCCCCACTCACCCCAACCAGAGAGACTCCCCACTAACCGCAAGCAGAGAGAACCCCCACTCACCACAGCCAGGGAGAGCCCCCACTCACCCCAACCAGAGAGACTCCCCACTAACCGCAAGCAGAGAGAACCCCCACTCACCACAGCCAGGGAGAGCCCAAACTCACCCCAAACAGGGAGAACCCCCACTCACCACAGCCAGGGAGAGCTCCCACTCACCACAGCCAGGGAGAAACCCCACTCACCAAAGCCAGGAGAGCCCCACTCACCACAGCCAGGGAGAGCCCCACTCACCATAGCCAGGGAGAGCCCCCACTCACCACAAGCAGAGAGAGACCCCACTCACCACAGCCAGGGAGAGCCCCACTCACCATAGCCAGGGAGAGCCCCCACTCACCACAAGCAGAGAGAGACCCCACTCACAACAGCCAGGAGAGCCCCACTCACCATAGCCAGGAGAGCCCCCACTCACCACAAGCAGAGAGAGCCCCCACTCACCACAGCCAGGGAGAGCCCCACTCACCATAGCCAGGGAGAGCCCCCACTCACCTCAAGCAGAGAGAGACCCCACTCACAACAGCCAGGGAGAGCCTCCACTCACCACAGGCAGGGAGAGACCTCACTCACCCCAACCAGGGAGAGACCCCACTCACCACAGCCAGGGAGAGCCCCCACTCAGCACAAGCAGAGAGAGCCCCCACTCACCCCAACCAGGGAGAGACCCCACTCACCACAGCCAGGGAGAGCCCCCACTCACCACAAGCAGAGAGAACCCCCCACTCACCACAGGCAGGGAGAGCCCCACTCACCACAGCCAGGAGAGCCCCCACTCACCACAAGCAGAGAGAGACCCCACTCACCACAGCCAGGGAGAGACCTCACTCAGCACAAGCAGAGAGAGCCCCCACTCACCACAGGCAGGGAGAGCCCCACTCACCACAGGCAGGGAGAGCCCCCATTCACCATAGCCAGGGAGAGCCCTGGCTGAGAGACCTCACTCAGCACAAGCAGAGAGAGCCCCCCACTCACCACAGGCAGGGAGAGCCCCACTCACCACAGGCAGGGAGAGCCCCCACTCACCACAGCCAGGGAGAGCCCCCACTCACCACAGGCAGGGAGAGACCTCACTCACCACAGCCAGGAGAGCCCCCACTCAGCCCAACCAGGGAGAGCCCCACTCACCACAGCCAGGGAGAGCCCCCACTCAGCACAAGCAGAGAGAGCCCCCCACTCAGCACAGGCAGGGAGAGCACCACTCACCACAGGCAGAGAGAGACCCCACTCACCACAGCACAAGCAGAGAGAGCCCCCCACTCACCACAGGCAGGGAGAGCCCCCACTCACCCCAACCAGTGAGAGCCCCCACTCACCACAAGCAGAGAGAACCCCCCACTCACCACAGGCAGGGAGAGCCCCACTCACCACAGGCAGAGAGAGACCCCACTCACCACAGCGAGGGAGAGCTCCACTCACCACAGGCAGGGAGAGCCCCCACTCACCCCAACCAGTGAGAGACCCCACTAACCACAAGCAGAGAGAACCCCACTCACCACAGCCAGGGAGAGCCCCCACTCACCACAAGCAGAGAGAACCCCCCCCACTCACCACAGGCAGGGAGAGCCCCACTCACCACAGCCAGGGAGAGCCCCCACTCACCACAAGCAGAGAGAGACCCCACTCACCACAGGCAGGGAGAGCCCCACTCACCACAGGCAGGGAGAGCCCCACTCACCACAGCCAGGGAGAGCCCCCACTCACCACAAGCAGAGAGAGACCCCCACTCAGCACAGGCAGGGAGAGCCCCACTCACCACAGGCAGAGAGAGACCCCACTCACCACAGCACAAGCAGAGAGAGCCCCCCACTCACCACAGGCAGGGAGAGCCCCCACTCACCCCAACCAGTGAGAGCCCCCACTCACCACAAGCAGAGGGAACCCCCACTCACCACAGGCAGGGAGAGCCCCACTCACCACAGGCAGAGAAAGACCCCACTCACCACAGCACAAGCAGAGAGAGCCCCCCACTCACCACAGCCAGGGAGAGCCCCACTCACCCCAACCAGTGAGAGACCCCACTAACCACAAGCAGAGAGAACCCCCCCACTCACCACAGGCAGGGAGAGCCCCACTCACCACAGCCAGGGAGAGCCCCCACTCACCACAAGCAGAGAGAGACCCCACTCACCACAGGCAGGGAGAGCCCCACTCACCACAGGCAGGGAGAGCCCCACTCACCACAGCCAGGGAGAGCCCCCACTCACCACAAGCAGAGAGAGACCCCACTCACCACAGGCAGGGAGAGCCCCACTCACCACAGGCAGGGAGAGCCCCCACTCACCATAGCCAGGGAGAGCCCCCACTCACCACAGCCAAGGAGAGACCTCACTCAGCACAAGCAGAGAGAGCCCCCCACTCACCACAGGCAGGGAGAGCCCCACTCACCACAGGCAGGGAGAGCCCCTACTCACCACAGGCAGGGAGAGCCCCCACTCACCACAGGCAGGGAGACCTCACTCACCACAGCCAGGGAGAGACCCCACTCACCCCAACCAGGGAGAGCCCCACTCACCACAGCCAGGGAGAGCCCCCACTCAGCACAAGCAGAGAGAGCCCCTACTCACCACAGGCAGGGAGAGACCCCACTCACCACAGCCAGGGAGAGACCCCACTCACCACAGGCAGGGAGAGACCCCACTCACCACAGTCAGGGAGAGCCCCCACTCACCACAATCAGGGAGAGCCCCCACTCACCCCAACCAGAGAGAGCACCCACTAACCACAAGCAGAGAGAACCCCCACTCACCACAGCCAGGGAGAGCCCCACTCACCACAGCCACAGAGAGCCCCCACTCACCACAGCCAGGGAGAGCCCCACTCACCACAGCCAGGGAGAGCCCCCACTCAGCACAAGCAGAGAGAGCCCCCACTCACCACAGGCAGGGAGAGCCCCACTCACCACAGGCAGGGAGAGCCCCTACTCACCACAGGCAGGGAGAGCCCCCACTCACCACAATCAGGGAGAGCCCCCACTCACCCCAACCAGAGAGAGCACCCACTAACCACAAGCAGAGAGAACCCCCACTCACCACAGCCAGGGAGAGCCCCACTCACCACAGCCACAGAGAGCCCCCACTCACCACAGCCAGGGAGAGCCCCACTCACCACAGCCAGGGAGAGCCCCCACTCAGCACAAGCAGAGAGAGCCCCCCACTCACCACAGGCAGGGAGAGATCCCACTCACCACAGCCAGGGAGAGACCCCACTCACCACAGGCAGGGAGAGACCCCACTCACCACAGTCAGGGAGAGCCCCCACTCACCCCAACCAGAGAGAGCACCCACTAACCACAAGCAGAGAGAACCCCCACTCACCACAGCCAGGGAGAGCCCCACTCACCACAGCCACAGAGAGCCCCCACTCACCACAGGCAGGGAGAGACCCTACTCACCACAGCCAGGGAGAGACCCCACTCACCACAGGCAGGGAGAGCCCCCACTCACCACAAGCACAGAGAGACCCCACTCACCACAGTCAGGGAGAGCCCCC
Source organism: Tragelaphus eurycerus (assembly GCA_935064755.1). Taxonomy (NCBI): domain Eukaryota; kingdom Metazoa; phylum Chordata; class Mammalia; order Artiodactyla; family Bovidae; genus Tragelaphus; species Tragelaphus eurycerus. The sequence goes on along the minus strand of CAKXYN010000086.1, from coordinate 9,880,572 downwards.
ACTCACCCCAACCAGAGAGAGCCCCCACTCACCACAGCCAGGGAGAGACCCCACTCACCCCAACCACAGAGAGCACCCACTAACCACAAGCAGAGAGAACCCTCACTCACCACAGCCAGGGAGAGCCCCACTCACCACAGCCACGGAGAGCCCCCACTCACCACAGCCAGGGAGAGCCCCACTCACCACAGCCAGGAGAGCCCCCCACTCACCACAACCAAGGAGAGACCCCACTCACCCGAACCAGAGAGAGCCCCCACTCACCCCAACCAGGGAGAGCCCCACTCACCACAGCCAGGGAGAGCCCCCACTCACCCCAACCAGAGAGACTCCCCACTAACCGCAAGCAGAGAGAACCCCCACTCACCACAGCCAGGGAGAGCCCCAACTCACCCCAAACAGGGAGAACCCCCACTCACCACAGCCAGGGAGAGCTCCCACTCACCACAGCCAGGGAGAGACCCCACTCACCACAGCCAGGGAGAGCCCCACTCACCACAGCCAGGGAGAGCCCCACTCACCATAGCCAGGAGAGCCTCCACTCACCACAGGCAGGGAGAGACCTCACTCACCCCAACCAGGGAGAGCCCCCACTCACCACAGCCAGGGAGAGCCCCACTCACCATAGCCAGGGAGAGCCCCCACTCACCACAGGCAGGGAGAGATCTCACTCACCACAGCCAGGGAGAGCCCCCACTCACCACAGCCAGGAGAGCCCCCACTCACCACAAGCAGAGAGAGACCCCACTCACAACAGCCAGGAGAGCCTCCACTCACCACAGGCAGGGAGAGACCTCACTCACCCCAACCAGGGAGAGACCCCACTCACCACAGCCAGGGAGAGCCCCCACTCAGCACAAGCAGAGAGAGCCCCCACTCACCCCAACCAGGGAGAGACCCCACTCACCACAGCCAGGGAGAGCCCCCACTCACCACAAGCAGAGAGAACCCCCCACTCACCACAGCCAGGGAGAGCCCCACTCACCACAGGCAGAGAGAGACCCCACTCACCACAGCGAGGGAGAGCTCCACTCACCACAGCCAGGGAGAGCCCCCACTCACCCCAACCAGTGAGAGACCCCACTAACCACAAGCAGAGAGAACCCCACTCACCACAGCCAGGGAGAGCCCCCACTCACCACAGGCAGAGAGAACCCCCCCACTCACCACAGGCAGGGAGAGCCCCACTCACCACAGCCAGGGAGAGCCCCCACTCACCACAAGCAGAGAGAGACCCCACTCACCACAGGCAGGGAGAGCCCCACTCACCACAGGCAGGGAGAGCCCCCACTCACCATAGCCAGGGAGAGCCCCCACTCACCACAGCCAAGGAGAGACCTCACTCAGCACAAGCAGAGAGAGCCCCCCACTCACCACAGGCAGGGAGAGCCCCACTCACCACAGCCAGGGAGAGCCCCCACTCACCACAGGCAGGGAGAGACCTCACTCACCACAGCCATGGAGAGACCCCACTCACCCCAACCAGGGAGAGCCCCACTCACCACAGCCAGGGAGAGCCCCCACTCAGCACAAGCAGAGAGAGCCCCCACTCACCACAGGCAGGGAGAGCCCCACTCACCACAGGCAGAGAGAGACCCCACTCACCACAGGCAGGGAGAGCCCCCACTCACCCCAACCAGTGAGAGCCCCCACTCACCGCAAGCAGAGAGAACCCCCCACTCACCACAGGCAGGGAGAGCCCCACTCACCACAGACAGGGAGAGCCCCCACTCACCACAGGCAGGGAGAGACCTCACTCACCACAGCCAGGGAGAGACCCCACTCACCCCAACCAGTGAGAGCCCCCACTCACCACAAGCAGAGAGAACCCCCCACTCACCACAGCCAGGGAGAGCCCCACTCACCACAGGCAGAGAGAGAGACCCCACTCACCACAGCGAGGGAGAGCTCCACTCACCACAGCCAGGGAGAGCCCCCACTCACCCCAACCAGTGAGAGACCCCACTAACCACAAGCAGAGAGAACCCCCCACTCACCACAGGCAGGGAGAGCCCCACTCACCACAGACAGGGAGAGCCCCCACTCACCACAGCCAGGGAGAGCCCCCACTCACCACAGGCAGGGAGAGACCTCACTCACCACAGCCAGGGAGAGACCCCACTCACCCCAACCAGGGAGAGCCCCACTCACCACAGCCAGGGAGAGCCCCCACTCAGCACAAGCAGAGAGAGCCCCCCACTCACCACAGGCAGCGAGAGCCCCACTCACCACAGGCAGCGAGAGCCCCACTCACCACAGGCAGAGAGAGACCCCACTCACCACAGCCAGGGAGAGCCCCCACTCACCCCAACCAGTGAGAGCCCCCACTCACCACAAGCAGAGAGAACCCCCCACTCACCACAGCCAGGGAGAGCCCCACTCACCACAGGCAGAGAGAGACCCCACTCACCACAGCGAGGGAGAGCTCCACTCACCACAGGCAGGGAGAGCCCCCACTCACCCCAACCAGTGAGAGACCCCACTAACCACAAGCAGAGAGAGACCCCACTCACCACAGCCAGGGATAGCCCCACTCACCACACAGGGAGAGCCCCAACTCAACCCAACCAGAGAGAGCCCCCACTCACCACAAGCAGAGAGAGACCCCACTCACAACAGCCAGGGAGAGCCCCACTCATCCCAACCAGAGAGAGCCCCCCACTCACCCCAACCAGAGAGAGTCCCCACTAACCACAAGCAGAGAGAGACCCCACTCACCCCAGCCAGGTAGAGCCACTGCATAGCAACAAAGGCCTGGGGCACTGCAGAGAAGACCCAGCCCAGCCAAAAATAAATAAACAAACAAACAGACAAACAAAAACAATAACCTTTTGATGCTCGGACTACATAGTTTTTGTTATAAAAACCTCTATCTATCTGGAGTCCCCTGCATTGCTGCCTCTTTGTAGCAGTCTCCCCGAATTATATATCTGAGATGCTGTGTCCCAGGCTTAAGTCCTTAGTTTTGTCCACCAGATAAAATGTTACTCTCAACCATTAAGCTGTGCATTTTTTGCAGTCGACAGATATAGCAATTTAAATTTGCTTTCAGGCTCTTTCACTAGCTCCTCGGAAAAACACTTCGAAGGAGTTCCTACTACATGGGCCTGAATCCTATTTTTCTGCATCTAAGCCTGAATGACTTAGATGATCATTTTTTAAATGTTTATTTAAATTTTTTTTTCCATTTTGAAGCAGCTTTAAGCTTACAGGAAAGTCGCAAGAAGAGTAGCAAGGACGATCACCCAGAGACGTCATCCGAGGCCTGCTTTATGCTAGTCACATTCTTTACAGCAGAGGATCCCAAAGGCACCTGGTCATTACATGCCTCTAGGTTCCTTCCACCTGGAACAGCTCCCCAGTCTCTCCTTACCTGTTGTGGACTGCAAAGAAAATCACATGACACATCCAACCCAGAACTCTTGAGTTCCCTTGCTCCCAAATTCACCTCCCCTAGTCTTTATCTCCGGGGAAGGCAGTGGCACCCCACCCCAGTACTTTTGCCTGGAAAATCCCGTGGACGGAGGAGCCTGGTAGGCTCCAGTCTGTGGGGTCGCTAAGAGTCGGACACGACTGAGCGACTTCACTTTCACTTTTCACTTTCATGCATTGGAGAAGGAAATGGCAACCCACTCCAGTGTTCTTGCCTGGAGAATCCCAGGGACAGGGGAGCCTGGTGAGCTTCCGTCTATGGGGTCGCACAGAGTCGGACACGACTGAAGCGACTTAGCAGCAGCAGCAACAGCAGTCTTTATCTCATTAAAAGAAAAATAAAAAAAAAAAAAAAATGATATCCACTGAGTGCTCACATGTGCTAAGACATCTGACACAGTTCCAATAGCATTAAAGGTCCTAACATTTAATCCTCAGAGCATTTCTAGCAGGGATGTATAATTACCACCACTTCTATTTTCCAGATGAGAAAAGTGAGGCACAGAGGATCTGAGCACAAGCTGCAGACCCCGTCAGTAACCTTCTCACAGCCCCTCAGCTAAGGTCAGAGGCTGTGTGTGCTGTGCTGTGTTAGTGTCTGACTCTTTGCGACTCCATGGATGGTAGCCCGCCAGGCTCCTCTGTCCATGGGATTCTCCAGGCAAGAACACTGGAGTGGGTTGCCATTTCCTTCTCCAGGATATCTTCCTGACCCAGGGATCAAACCCAGGTCTCCAGCACTGTAGGCAGACGCTTTACCATCTGAGCCACCAGCGAAGTGTCACAGTTTATCTACAGCCAATTTCTATCTCTTTATGGGGACATTTACTGTCTGGATGCTCCTGAAAAGGAATGTCCCAAGAGTAACTTCAACCAGTGAAGACAGGAATTCCTAGATAAATAGCCCAGTTTCCTCCCACTTTCTGAGGAGTTCTGAAGTACACTCCACACAGGATCTCAGAGGTCCTCAGTGAGGCTGAACCCTCTGTGGGTACACAGTGGTAACTTTCCTGTTATTATACCCTTTATTGGCTTCCTTCCCATCCCTGGGAGATGACACAGGATGCCCCTCTTGGCACTTCTGAGGATGACTGCACCTAAGTCATTCTTTCAGTGTTTACTTCTGCAGGAGACCTTAATTCCCCAAAGTCATGCAGATACTTAGTGATAGAGGTAAGATTAAAACCCGTCTCAACCTAATGTTCAAAATTGCCATGCCTCAGTGCATTCCCTCACCACTTGCTCAGATGTAACAAGATTCATTCTGGATTCTTATCTGATCTGTACCTGATCCATGCCATCAGCAAGCCCCAGAAGCTCTCTCTGGGTATATCCCAGATCTGACATGTTCTTCCCACCAGTGCCCTGGACAGGAAGCATATATCAGAGTCTCCTAGCAGGCCCGTTAGAACACCGCTGGCTGGGCCCCTAGCCCAGAGTTTCTGATTCTGTAGGCCTTGAGGGGGCCAGGAATTTAGAAACCCCGCAGTGATGCCGATGTGGCTGGTCCAGGGACCAACTTGGAGAACCCTTCTCTAGCCACCACCACTTTTTGCCCAGACACCAGGCTCCCAGCTGGTCTCCCTGCTTGGACTCACACATCTCCAGAGCGGCCAGTCACCCCTATAGATGCGCTGGCTGCACGGCAAGGCATCTACTCAACCCACCCTCCAGGCCTCACTTTCCTGTGGAGAGCCAGATGTGGGACCCAAGTTTGCTGGGCTTGCCCTGCAGCCGCCCTGCCTCTTCCGTCACACAGCCCTCACCCACTCTGCTCTGGCCTCCGACTCCTCCTGGCTCTACCTGAGCCGACCGTTCCCTCAACCTGAAATGTTCCTCCTCCTCCACACAGAAGAGACTCACTCCTACCTTACATTTAAATCTCTGCTTAAATGTCTACTTCTCACTTCTGCATTCCCCGCATCCAGAACAGTACCTGAGACATGTAGAGGATACTCAAAAACATTTTTGAACATATATTGAAGACGGGGGCTTCCCTGGTGGCTGAGAGGGTAAAGCATCTGCCTGCAATGCGGGAGATCCAGGATTGATCCCTGGGTGGGGAAGATCCCCTTGGAGAAGGAAATGGCAACCCACTCCAGTATTCTTGCCTGGAAAATCCCATGGACGGAGGAGCCTGGTGGGCTACAGTTCACAGGATCACAAAGAGTCCGACATGACTGAGTAACTTCCCTTTCTTTCTATCTTTTTTTCTTTCTTGAAGAGGGGAATGGTGGGAGATATGTATAATAGATCCCTCAAAGTGATTGAATTTATTTTACATGCAGATAAAACTCTAAAGGAAAATGAAAATGGAGATTTCAAAATAAACTTCTGGGCCGGCTATCAACTTCCAGAAATTGCTGATTCCTCCACTGAAATAGATCTGTAATTTAGAGAATTAACTGCTAAAATGATTGGGCACGTGGTATGTGGTCTCATGGAACTTTTGACATCCCACCCCTCACACAAGCCACAGTAAACACACTGAATATCTGACCTCAAACACTGATATTAGTGGTCCCTGCATTACAGGCCCGGGATTTTACAGAATAAACAGAACACTAACCATACTGACATGTGTGTCTCCACAGTACTTGATCTAAGATAAACACAGCTGCTGGCACTCCACCTGGGCCTCCTACAACCCGTCCCTCAGTGACCCCTTCCTGCCGTCCTCGGTCCCCTCCAGTCTGTGTTGTGCACTTCAGAACAGTCTTTTCTGGAAATGCAAACCCCGTTATGTCATTCCTCGGGCAGAAATGCTCCTGTGGCTTTCCATCACAAACCCTTAATGTCTAGATGCCTTAGCCTGGCACACAGGGCTCCATGACGTTGCCCAGTCCACCCCTCCCTGTGCCCTTTAAATAAACCGAGCAAGCTCTCCAAAGCTGTCCAAAGATCCAAAGCTCTCCAGGCTCTGCTGTAGCGGCCCCAGATGGTGCTGGGCATTCTGTTCACCTTCTGCCTTCTGGGTTTTGCCCACACGTAGCAGATCTGTGCCCTGTACAGATCAGTCCTGCCTTTGGACCTCAGTGTGGGGCAGAGCTCGCTTTCCGGGCTTGCATCGTGGCCCGCGGCTACCCCAGCAAATGACCCCTGGCCTGCCTGGCTGATGCAGTCATCGGAACTGCGGGTGAGAGGCGTCCTCCAGCAGACAGGTCTCTGCTACCTTTTCCGCTGCGTCTCCTGATGCTGCCCCCAGACAGACTTGTGCACAGAAACGCCTTCAGGCTCCTGAAGGAAATATGCCTTTTGATAGCTCCTTGGCCCCCATTCCTTCCCCTCTGAATTTCCCCTTCCCGCTTCCCTGGCCCAGTCCTCACCTTGCCCATCTTGCAGGTGGACTCAGCTGAAACTCCACTCTGCAGGGAGCCCACTCTGACCCCCTCCTTCCGTCCCACCTCCATTCTCAGGAGCCCTCTTCCACCCTCATCTGGACGCTAGATACCTCTATTATCCAATTAATTATGCCGCAGGACTCTTTGAGTTTACCTCTGATTCGCTCCCTGGAGACCCAGAGACCCTGGTGGGTAGGAACAGGTTTTATTTACCTTTTGTACCTCAGCCCTAAGCCTGGTACCAGCACATAGATTAAATGCAAGAGCTTTAGACTGGAGAAACAAATGAAGAATGGATAAAAAAATGAATAAGTAAAATATGCCGTTGAGTTCATCATATAGGTTTTCTCAAATACAAACGGAAGGAGTACATGGATGTAGTCTTAGATGGTTCACTGATTCTTTTTTGTGGCATACAAACGTCATACTTGTTTCAAGCATAGTTGATGTACGTTATAAGTATAGACATATAATACAGTTTGTAAATGTTTAGTTATTACAATATACTGGCTACATTCCCTGCGATGGACACTACTTCCTTGTCGCTTATTTTTTCTTTGTAGGTTTATCTGCTTTTGCTCTTTGGCTGTTGTGGGTCTTCGGCTGCATGCGGGCTTTCTCTAGCTGCGGTGTGCAGCCCTCTCACTGCAGCAGGGCACGGGCTCTAGCTGTGCTGGCGTCGTAGGTGTTCAGTAGTTGTGGCCTTCAGGGTTAGTTGCTCTGGTCATGTGGGATCTTTCCAGACCAGGGATCAAACAGTTTTCCTTGCATTGCAAGGCCGATTTTCTTCTTTTCTTTTCACTAATTTATTTATTTTAATTGGAGGCTAATTACTTTACAATAATGTGCTGATTTTTTGCCAAACATCAACATGAATCAGCCCCGGGTGTACATGTGTCCCCCATCCCGAACCTCCCCCCCATGACTAAATTAGAGTCTTGAGTTGCCATCACTTACATAACCACTTCCCTATTTTTACATCATGAGAAATGCTGGACTGGAAGAAACACAAGTTGGAATCAAGATTGCTGGGAGAAATATCAATAACCTCAGATATGCAGATGACACCACTCTTATGGCAGAAAGTGAAGAGGAACTCAAAAGCCTCTTGATGAAAGTGAAAGTGGAGAGTGAAAAGGTTGGCTTAAAGCTCAACATTCAGAAAACGAAGATCATGGCATCTGGTCCCATCACTACATGGGAAATAGATGGAGAAACAGTGGAAACAGTGTCAGAATTTATTTTTCTGGGCTCCAAAATCACTGCAGATGGTGACTGCAGCCATGAAATTAAAAGACGCTTACTCCTTGGAAGGAAAGTTATGACCAACCTAGATAGCATATTCAAAAGCAGAGACATTACTTTGCCAACAAAGGTTCGCCTAGTCAAGGCTATGGTCTTTCCTGTGGTCATGTATGGATGTGAGAGCTGGACTGTGAAGAAGGCTGAGCGCCGAAGAATTGATGCTTTTAAACTGTGGTGTTAGAGAAGACTCTTGAGAGTCCCTTGGACTGCAGGAAGATCCAACCAGTCCATTCTGAAGGAGATCAATCCTGGAATTTCTTTGGAAGGAATGATGCTAAAGCTGAAACTCCAGTATTTTGGCCACCTCATGCGAAGAGTTGACTCATTAGAGAATACTCTGATGCTGGGAGGGATTGAGGGCAGGAGGAGAAGGGGACGACAGAGGATGAGATGGCTGGATGGCATCACTGACTTGATGGATGTGGATCTGAGCGACCTCCGGGAGCTGGTGATGGACAGGGAGGCCTGGCGTGCTGCGGTTCATGGGGTCGCAAAGAGTCAGACACGACTCAGCGACTGATCTGATCTGATCTGATCTGAGGTTGTTTCCAAGTTTTTACTGTTATCACTAAGAATAAAATAAACACTTTGGATTTTATTCTTTTAAATTATATTCTCAATGAGAATTCTGAGGATTACACAAAATGTTCAAAAAAGTATGAACCCTTATATGGTTCTTGATACATAGTGATTTTAGGATTATATCAGTTTGCACCATTCTTTACAAGTCAGACATTCAAAGTGGAGTATGTTTATTTGAGAAGTGTGAAAGAAAGACTATGGCAATGCTGGTAGCTGATTTGCTAGGAGCCTGTCTCTCTTGCAAGGCATTCTCCCAGACTGCACCTGAACCCCTCAGTAGTCCAGAGATCCAATCATTTGTCAAAGCTGAATTCACTAGAGATGGAGATGCAGAAACCAGGAATGTAGAAATTACACCTGAAAGTGCTCGGGATCTGTCTGGCAGCTGGAGTCAGCCAGGTGGTCCTCTCCTAGCCAGCTCGAGCCCAGTCCCGAGGACACTGCCTGGCCCACACATCCATGTGTGTATGCTTCCTGTAACTGAAAAGAGCACAGGTATTGAGCTCTGACAAATTTGGGTTAAAATCATGGAGCCATCAGTTAGCATCTATAGATACTCCAACTAATTATTTACCCTCCCTAAGCCTAAAGTGTCTTCATCGGAAAAATGGAGTGTTCTACACTTTTGGGGGAAGTGTACATAGGGTCGGGGAAGGCAATGGCACCCCACCCCAGTACTTTTGCCTGGAAAATCCCATGGACAGAGGATCCTGGTGGGCTCCAGTCCATGGGGGTCACTGGGAGTCGGACACGACTGAGCGACTTCACTTTCACTTTTCACTTTCATGCATTGGAGAAGGTAATGGCAACCCACTCCAGTATTCTTGCCTGGAGAATCCCAGGGACGGGGGAGCCTGGTGAGCTTCCATCAATGGGGTCGCACAGTCGGACACGACTGAAGCGACTTAGCAGCAGTAGCAGCAGTACATAGGGTGCTTGGCTCAAAGTGTGGTATCTAACAAGGGTTTAAGAATACCTTGGGGTAATGTTGCACACGTTTGTTTGATTCACCATATGGGTTAAGTAAAATTTATCCCTCTGAGAACAATCATTTTTCTTATTCTTAGCTTTAACCATTCAATTATTCATTCATGCAAACATTTATTCAAATATTTATTGAATACTTATTTTGTGCCAGACACTGTTTTATGTACTAGAGATATTGTTGCAGAGAAAATATAGAGTCCTTATCCTTATGGAGCTTACATTCTAGTAGTGAGTGTCAGACAAAACATACTTAAACAACATATAGCACATCAATATGTACATTTAATGATGTGATGCTTTGTTTTTTCCCACAACTGTTATTTTAATCAATGGTCAATTCAATAATCAATGCTATCTTAGAAGTTAGAAAATGCCATATGTTCATTTGTTTATTAATTAATCAGTATTTCTGGGGAATTTTTGCAAATCATGGCAAAAAGAAATTCTGAAACCTCCTATTTCAGAATTGGACTGAATACTAAGCTTCCATAAGCTATTTTAATCCTCTCAACATCCCTCTGAGATAGATATTACCCCGCTCCCCGATTTTATAATGCAAGAGATAGTTTAGGAGGGTTCACAGATTGTAATAGACATTTTCTGGGTTTGGTTATGATTTGTTCTTTGACTGCCCAAAACCAATTTTCTCTCTGGGGAATATTGCCGTTGTATACATTATATATATATATATATATATATATATATATATATATATATAAAAATCAGTGATCTCTATGGAAGATGTACTGCCTCTTAGTGTGGAGATGTGCTTGTTGACCCTGAATGTCAAGGTAAGGACACTGACCCAACCTAAGCAACAGAATCTCTCATTAAAGACTTTGAATGCTGTGGGAGAGAAAAAAAGACAATCAGAAACCAGAACCCAGCAGCATGGCCTTGACTGTCAGGTGGGCCTGTGCCCGGCTGTAAGGTGCCCAGGTCCCAGCCACAGAGCACTCCTTGGCTTTGGTTTCTGCTGCCCTTATTTCTGCTGGTTCTCCCAGTCTGATGTGCCAGCCTCTCAGATGCCTGATATCCTTTAAAAACTGAATTATCCAGATTTTCATAGCTTGAAACTTAATAACACTAACTAACAATACATTTAGAAAGCTACCAAGTCAATATTTAATTTTAGGTCTGTCTAAAAACAGAACCCCTTAAGTAAGTCAACTGGGCAAGCAGTAATTTATTCAACAATTATTCATCATATGCACAGCAGGCACCATCTCAGCAACCTAAATGCTGAGGATATACTAAAACCCCTATGGAATCGAGGGCTTCCCAGGTGGTGCTAGTGGTAAAGAACCTGCCTGCCAATACAGGAGAGTTAAGTGATGTGGGTTCAATCCCTGGGTTGGAAAGATCCCTTAGCATAGGAGAGAGAAGGCAAGAATCCCATGGACAGAGAAGCCTGGTGGGCTATAGTCCACAGGGTCACAAAGAGTCAGACATGAGTGATCACACCATGGAATTGAATTAGTGAGAGTCTAAAAAAGAGCAATTATTTGCAATGAACTTGATTCTATAATTTGAAATACTTAGCCCCTTATGTGGAGAGGGCAATGGCACCCTACTCTGGTGCTTCTGCCTGGAAAATCCCATTAGTGGAGGAGCCTGGTGGGCTGCAGTCCATGGGGTCGCTGAGGGTCGGACACGACTGAGCGACTTCACTTTCACTTTTCACTTTTATGCATTGGAGAAGGAAATGGCAACCCACTCCAGTGTTCTTGCCTGGAGAATCCCAGGGACGGGTGAGCCTGGTGGGCTGCCGTCTATGGGGTCACACAGAGTTGGACACAACTAAAGTGACTTAGCAGCAGCAGCAGCAGCCCCTTATATTAGTGGTATATGAAAACCTAAATTCTGTATAAACTTTCTACAACGTCTGCAGGATCCCCAATACATCAACAACAAACATCAATAAACATGAAACAGGTTGTCAGCCTCCAATCTGCATATTATTTTTATCACCCAATTTTTCTACAGATACTGTGCTTTCCACATTTCTCTGTGATATGGTCTCTCATTTCATTACCTTTTAGTCATTGACTTGCTTTGATATGACCTTTTTAGGTTGGAATGATTTGGATTTAACTTAGACTTAACACAAAAACAGTAGAAAGCAAATTTTTTCTCCCCTGTGAAGAGAGAAAGTATCTAGAAATTATCAGCTTTTGTACTTAACAATCAAAGGGTCATACTTGAGACTATTGAGATTTATTAAGCTCATGCATATGAAAACTGGATGCTGGAATCGTCTAGAAATATCTAGATCATACCTTGTAGTAGTTGCTCAGTTGTGTCTGACTCTTTGTGACCCCAGGGGCTTTGGCCCACCAGGCTCCTCTATCCATGGAATTCTCCAGGCAAAAATACTGGAGTGGATAGCCATTCCCTTCTCCAGGGCATCTTCCCAACCCAGGAATCAAACCCAGGTCTCCTGAATTGCAGGCAGATTCTTTACCATCTGAGCCACCAGGGATGCCCAGATCATACCTTATAAGCAGTTATTTTCCTCAATTTGTATCCAAAAATGGAATTTTGTAAACTCTTTAAGTTCTGGAAATGAGAGCATTTTCTCTCAATTGGTCCAGAATTTCTTGCTGCCATTCTTCCACTTCCTGTCTACATTGGACCATCGTGATAAACTGGAACAGTAAGGTGGGGAGAAAACAGCGGAATGTGATGATCAAATGGAGGGAAGTTTCAAGGACTCATTCATTCTTTGTTCTTCAATTGTGGCAGCTGTTATGAAGTTATAGTAGTAAGTAGTATTGTATAAGATAGGAGAATATATAGATGATTATTGTAATGTCTTTTCCTTTCCTCGGACCAAAAAGTGGCAATGAGTATTTGTGTGTGTGTTCATTTATTCATTTGTAAAACAACCTTAAGTGAGACTTGTATCATTCATTCTTCAAGGAACAGTATAATTTAGTTAGTTGAACTAGTCTACTAGATCTGTGATTTTCTTTTTTCTTCTGAGGATCATGTTTTGTATATCTCACAGCATATGACAGAGATAATGTTCATATGTATAACAAATTCTCATCAAGCACCTGGGATTATTCACCAGACCCCCATACATGGCCTGTAACTCTACTATTTTCTCTTCATGTAGGAAAATATATCACCATGCAACAGAGCAAGAGAGAGAGAGATCACCTAGGAATAACCTTGAATCTAATCATACTTATTTTGATATCTAAGTAAGACATTCACATATTTTTATCTATCACCTAACAAATATTAGTGTTAACTTATTTGCAACAGACTTCACAAATGACTTTAAATACAGGAAATGCCACACTGCTGCAGATGGAAAGGGTGATACTGAATACTGTCTGTGACCAGGATGTTTTTTGCATTTTGTATATATTGTTCATTTCATCCCATATTTCATAATCCTGTTTGCTCACTTACTCCAATGGTTTTCCAAGCATGCATCAGAATAACCTGCACAGCTTGTTAAAACATTTCCTGGGCCCCAGTCCCAGAGTTTCTGATTCAGTAATTCTGGGTGGGGCCTGAGAATTTACATTCCCAAAAGTTTCCTAGTAATAGTTATGCTACTGGTCTAGGAACTACATTTTGAGATTCACTGATTGAGTCATTTATATATCCATCAATCAAACCAGGCAATCCTAAAGGAAATCCACCCTGAATAGTCACTGGGAGGACTCATGCTGAAGTTGAAGCTCCAATACTGTGGCCACCTGATGTGAAGAGCTGACTCCTTGGAGAAGACCCAGATGCTAGGAAAGACTGAAGGCAGGAGGAGAAGTGGGTGGCAGAGGATGAGATGGTTGGACGCCATCATTGACTCAATGGATATGAGTATGAGCAAGCTCTGGGAGATGGTGAGGGACAGGGGACCTGGCATGCTGCTGTCCAGGGCATCACAAAGAGTCAGATACAGCTGGGCAACTGAATAACAGCACATATATTCAAAAAACATTAATTAAAAGCCTACCTGGTGCCTGGTATCAAAGTAAAAAGATAAACTGAGCATTATTTTGTAAGAGCTGATGTCTACTGAGCACTCTGCTTTGTTAAGATCTGATTTACTCCTTTATAACAATTCTTCAAAGTAGGCACATTTTCCCCCATTTTTTCAGGAAAAATTACATAGCTGAAAAAGACTAAGTAACCTGCTCAAAGTCATATTGACAAGTGTCAGAACTAGCATTTGAACCCACGTCTACTGGGTGCAAGTGGTGCCCACAGACATCATGCTGCCAGCTCTGCCACCGCTGTAATGTGACGAGCTTGCACACAGCATTAGTCTTTTGCAGATTAAAACAAACTGATGTTCAGAGGTTACATAACTTGTCCAAAATCACACAGCTAGAAAGTATCTTAAACAAAATTTAATCTCTATTTGATGCCAAAGTGATTTTGCACCGTTTCTGCATGCTATCTTTAAGTCACGATCTATCTAAATCAGAGCCAGGAACAAGAGTATGACTCTAGTTAACCAAAGTTCACAGAGAATGCGGAATTTAATATTTCAGTTAACAAAGAACATCTCTCCTGCGCTAACTTATTCAAAAGCTTTCTAACAATTACCAGTGTACCTTGCAACCTAAGTCAGCACAGAATAATGTACTGTTTCCTTGATGACTCAGGATCTTACGTGTTCTAGCACCATTGTTATAAGCAGCATTCATTTCTGAGAAATGTCCAAGTGAATGCAGAAGAAGGTGATAGGGGTGAGCATGTGGGGAGCCCAGAATTACTGAGGACAAATTAAAGTATATTCTATTCCTTTACCTTTCCTGCAAGTAGAATGGACAAGGCCCCAAACTGAGACTTATCAAAGGTTTCACCTGAGATGGGTTCAGATTAATCATGTTTACTCCAATTCGTGGAATTATTAGTAGCTGACAAAATGCATTAAAAGTGATTGTTTTTCCTCCTTTTGCCACTTGATAAATGGCAAAGAATGAAGCTTTCCCTGACTCCTGTGTCCTACTGTGTTACCCCGTCATCAGGGGAGAAAGGAGCTGTATAATTACCTTTTGAGACATGAATCATCCTTACTCTTAGGGCCCAGACCTGTTTGACTCTATAAAAGCAGCTCAAGGTTGAAGTGCAAGCATGCACTGTCTCGCGTCCCCCAGGGTTGCTATAATTACCGATCCACCAAGAGGAGATGAAGGTGCTCCCTGCATCTGGCCTTGCTGTCCTCCTCGTCACCGCTCTGAAGTTTTCCACCGCAGCCCCCTCCCTACTTGCAGCCTCCCCCAGGACCTCAAGGAACAACTACCGCCTTGCACAGGTTGGTGAATCTTTGCACAATTCCCTCTTCCCCCTCCTGCCCCCAGAAAATCTAAAGGGGATAATAATAAGAAAATCAAGAATATCTGTTGTGGTTTTGAAATCATCTTCTAAGTCCACTGAAGTCTGATGGATACGATTCCCTGTACAGCTAAGACGGGTGTTTAGTACACACTGAGTGTCTGTGTTGCAAGACTGCATAAATAAATGAATGAATATCTATCCAGATATTTTGCTGCACACAGAATTTGAGGGGGCTTTCAAAAATACAGGCATTACAGAGAGACAAAAAAAGTGTTTGAGGAACAACGTAGAAGGAAAACTAAGAAAACTAAGAAAAATAAAAAACAAAGTGTAAGATTTGCACAGTAGCTGCTGCTGCTGCTAAGTCGCTTCAGTCGTGTCCCACTCTGTGTGACCCCATAGACGGCAGCCCACCAGGCTTCTCCATCCATGGGATTCTCCAGGCAAGAACACTGGAGAGGGTTGCCATTTCCTTCTCCAATGCATGAAAGTGAAAAGTGAAAAGTGAAAGGGAAGTCGCTCAGTCATGTCCGACTCTTAGCGACCCCATGGACTGCAGCCTACCAGGCTCCTCCATCCATGGGATTTTCCAGGCAGGGGTACTGGAGTGGGGTCCCATTGCCTTCTCCGTTGCACAGTAGAGGTGGGTTGCAAATTTAGTGCTAAGATTCTTAACAGTCACAACAGAAAGATTTCCTGTGTTCACTTTTCAGAAAAATGGCTTTTATACTCAGGGCAAACTTGATCAAAATTTGAAGTGAACCGAATTTTTCCTGGATGCCAACCCACTTCTCATCAAGGTCTTTCCTCTCTAAAACATATTCCCAAAGTCTCTTATTTACTTACACTTTCTGTATCTTTCTCTTTTAAAATCTCTCCCAACTGACTGTTGGCAAGGACTGAATACCAATAATTCATTCAGCATACCATAATTCCTTCAAAGACTAAGAGTGACTCAAAGTGATTCAATATATATTTGCTTCCAAGTGTTTTTTGGGTGTTTTTTTTTGGCGGAGGGTGGGTGGGAAGGATTTTTTTGCTTTTGTTTTTTTTCACATTTAAAACAAAGGTGTCAAACTTTAGCCTAAAGAAATAAATCTTCAATGGAGGAATTTCTAACGTTCATGAAAGGTGTGTAGTAAGATGTTTTTGCGCCAGGGCCTCTGTTTTGTGTATCTGTCACAAAGACAGCATACTTGTGATTGCAGCCCTCCTGGGGACTGCTTTCCTACCTGCGAGGCTACACTTGTGGGCTGCTTCTTCTGTACACACGGTGTGTCCCTACTGATGGCTGATGCCACTCTTGCTTTCTAACTGATCAGTCCCCCTGCCACACCGGTCGTTCAACGTTTTGAATATTAGCCTTCCATATAAACAGCACAGTGGATGCCGAGTACAGACCCGTTGAGTTGAACGTTCTTTGACTTGAAATCACTTGCAGACGAACTAAATTCGAAATAACATATCTCAGAATATTAACTGGGTCTATTTCCAATCGTATTTCGCCACCAGGCTTTGTCTCCCTTCTGCTGACATGTAATTGTCGCTTACCCAGTTTCATGCCACTGGACCTCCAGAAGGAGTGTCATGCTGAGGTTAGAACTGATCTGGTGGCTGAAAATCATGGTTTTGTCCAGGTTCAGACAAGCTATGGTCATCGGGCCCAAACTAGCCACCCTTGTTTGTTTACAAATCATCTACTGCATTTGTACCACAATGGTGGAAATCACGTGATGAAACAGAAAATATTAATTATCGGACCTTTCAGAAAACAGTTAACTGACCCCATGGTGGTCTATGCAAGAATAAGGCCAGTGAGCCTTGAAAGAAATCTGTCCTTGATAAGAGTATTAGGAAAGAATTTGGTGTTCTTAGAATGTTAGGGGTCTCTAGTGACCCCCTGGGGCTTCTCTGGTGACTCAGATGATAAAGAATCTGCCTGCAGTGTGGGAGACCTGGGTTTGATCCCTGGGTGGGGAAGATCCCCCAGAGAAGGGAATGGCAACCCATTATTCGTGCCTGGGAAATCCCATGGACAGAGGAACCTGGAGGGCTACAATCCATGGGGTTGCAGAGTCAGACACGATCAAGCAACTAACACTGTCACTTTCACAGTGACCCCTTATCCTTTCTCTCCAAAGCAAGTCAACCCCCTTCAGTTTCCCTTATGACATACTTTGAAAGACCTTCGACCAAGGATCAAGGAAACTTGTTGGCACCTGGCAAACAGGCCTTCTCCTGCCTGCAGTGGCCATAGGCATCAGCTCCAGGAAGGAAAGGGTATCACTCTTCAGCAGGCTGATATGATATAGGCAAACCTCCTAAGTGCATCCCAATGACTAGAAAGAATTACTGTCCCACCTTATAGTTTAAAGAAGTAGCTAATAACTCAGGCAACAATACAACAAATGAAATGACATGAAAATAGACTTATTTCATAAAACAGCTTAAGTTTATTCATTTAGCAATTACGAATGCTTCCCTGATAGCTCAGTTGGTGAAAGAATCCACCTGCAATGCAGGAGACCCTGGTTCGATTCCTGAGTCGGGAAAATCCGCTGGAGAAGAGATAGGCTACCCATTCCGGTTTTCTTGGGCTTCCCTGGTGGCTCAGCTGGTAAAGAATCCCCCTGCAATGTAGGAGACCTGGGTTTCGTCCCTGGGTTGGGAAGATCTCCTGGAGGAGGGAAATGCTACCCACTCCTGGTATTCTGGCCTGGAGAATTCCGTGGACTGTATAGTCTATGGGGTAGCAGAGTCGGATACGACTGAGCAACTTTCACTTTCACCCTTTCACTTACTATATGCTATGTGCCAGGGTATGTCCTAAGCACTGGAGAAACATCAGTGAACAAAACATGTTCCTGCTCTTCCAGCATTGACATGGGCACGATGAAGGAGTGGGAAGAGCTGCGAGGAGACAAGCCAGGCAATCAATAAGTGTCCATGTGATATTAAAAAATAAATTTACCAGAATGATAGAGAGTTACGAGGGCCCTGGAGGGGGAGGGGGAATTCTCACCTGAGTAGTCCAGGAAGGCTTCTCTGAGGAAGGGATGTTTGCAATGAACCTGAACTCTGTAAAGAACCATGTGGACCTGAACTTCTCAGTCGTGTGAAGATCTGGAGACAGAGCTGTCCAGGCAGAGAAAAGAGCGAGTGCAGCAGCCAGGGCAGCAGGCCAGATTGCAGGAAGACACCGCTGAGTCTGGAGTCAGGCCGGCACACACCGGGGCCTGGGCCTCCACCCTGCTCCCTTCTCTCTCGATCGTTCACCAAGAGCAGGCAAATGGTTCCCTGTGCCTGGGAACTCCAGGCAGGAAATGTTTCCAAGTGCTAGTCACTTCTTCCTCCACCCAGGAACACAATAGTCCATTCTTGCAAAGATAAACAGGGTTTTAATTGATTTATTTCATGCCCACTTTTTTCAATTCTCATTGGCTAATTATCACAAAGGCTTGGAAAATGATGAAATAATTAGTTTCATCGTCCAGAGTTTTAGCCTATTGTTTGTTTGTTTTTAAATAGTAATATCAATATGACATTTAATATAGGCCGTTAAGTTGTCCTTAAAGTAATAGAAGCTTTTATTATCACATTATTATGAACTTATGGAGAAAGCAATGGCAATGCACTTCAGTATTCTTGCCTAGAGAATCCCTTGGACAGAGGAGCCTGGTGGGCTGCTGTCCATGGGGTCACACAGAGTCAGACACTACTGAAGCGACTTAGCAGCAGCAGCAGCAAGCAGCATTATGAACTTAAAAGTTGAAGAAAATAAAAATAAAAAAAACTTCCAAATACAAATTGTTAAATTCAGGTGCCTTTACTACCCTCTTACTTTCTGTACATAAAGATATTTTTAAATTGCCATTATACTCAAATTTTGGTTCCTTCTTCTATTATTAAATCATAATAAAATTTTGATGTTTATATATTCATAAACATCATGTTTAAAAGTGACAAATATTTCAGAAAATACGTGAACTACAATTTGTCCCATTTATTTAGTTGGATACATGGAATATTTCCATATGAATAAGATTTCTGTGAACATCTTTGTACATCCGCTTAATTTAAAGGATTATTTTTTCAGGATAGATTTCCAGAAGTGGAATTAACGAGTAAAAGGATATGAACATGTCAAGGTCTTTCAATACATTTCAAAGCATTTTCACACTGAGCATCTCAGTGAATCGTCACCTTGGTGTGGGAAGGATAGACACCGAACCCATCTCATAGATGAGAAAACTGACACCAAAAGAAATTACAGGAATTGCCCACACTTTTTAGAACCTAGGATTTATCGCACAGCTGAAAATTCACACAGTTGCATTTCTGTGACTTTGCCAAAACAGAAAAAAATGTTGAAGAAATCATATCTTGAACTTCACCTTCTCTTGAGGAGCACTTAAATCTGAGCTTTAAGCTCGTTGCTCCTGGGAGGGACACTCGTAAGGCATACTCAGTAAGAGCTGGGGGGGTATACAAGCTTCTGGGCCTGCTCTCCAGGCCTCTGCTATTCTAATTTCTGGAAAGAGGATCACCCAAACACTAGCAACAGGCTCCTGTGGTTTTACCAGTGGGGATGAGGAGGTGGAGGCATGTAGGACAGTTCTGGGGAAGCCTCAAATCCTTGACCCAGATGATCCCACAACCAAGAGCTGAGCCAACAGCACGCAAGTGTTAGAACAGAATGCACAATTCTAGGTGTGCACCTTTGTGCCTAACTGAACATTTTGATTCTGGAAAGCATGCTAAAACCTCGTCGGTAACCTCATAGGTAATTTTAGCAATAAAGTGCACAGAAAACATTGGCCTCTCTGTACCTCGAAACACCTGATAATTCTTCAAAGAAGCATATTTGCTATATTTTGCCTAAAGGATAGGACCTCAAATTGTAACTGAACTTCCACCCTGTGTCTGGAACCGGGTCAGGCCACGGCCGTAGCTGTGAAGGCATCATCACGTCCAGCAGGGAGGACCGTGAGACGCCTTGGTGAGAGTGATAAGAGGGCCATGGACTGTGTGCACGGAGGCCAGTGCTTCCTAGTGTAGGAGCCGCATCCCGCGGGAGCACCCAGTGGGGAGCAACTCACCCGCTCACCGCAGCAACCAGTCCTCGTGCTCTAAGGAGAAATCGTTTCTGACTCTACCTTTACTTCATTGAAGATGGTTTGCATCCTATTTACTATCACTGGCCTTAAACTTCTTGAGCTGCAGGCCTAGCCTCTTGTGCACATTTTGAAGAAGAACCATTTTATTGTAATTTTATTGCTGTATGTTCATAGCAAACATATATATATATATATAACATATATGATTTTAAAAGTATTATTCTTAATTCCATTCCATCACCAACATATAAGAACTGTTAATCCCTTAGTCAATACTTTTCGAAATACTTAACTCAGGGCTGGGACTAGGACAAAGGACTGCTGAAGGTTAGATCTTATCTTTATTTAAAATTTTAATATTTTTTCCACCGTGAATTTTTTTTGCCCTAATTTTTTTCCAAAAATATTGCATTTGATATTATTTTTCTGGATCACTGTTTTTGGCAACCCCCACCCATTTCCTCACCTCATCCTAGTTTATCACTGTATATCTGTGTGTATTCATATGCACACATTTCTATTTACAAACTTGGCTTGTACTATAATAATAATAGTGATAAATCTCTTTTCACTTAATGCATATTAAGCATCTTCTTCAGTTCAGTTTAGTCACTCAGTCATGTCTGACTCTCTGCAACCCCATGGACTGCAGCACGCCAGGCCTCCCTGTCCATCACCACCTCCCATAGTTTACTCAAACCCATGTCTCATGAGTTGGTGATGCCATCCAACCATCTCATCCTCTGTCGTCCCCTTCTGCTTTCAATCTTTCCCAGCATCCAGGTCTTTTCAAATGAATCAGTTCTTCACAGCTGGTGGCCAAAGCATCTTCTTATGGGACCATATTTTGTGAAATCAAAATTAGAGTTTAGAGTGTAACTATAACACATAATCTAACAGGAAACAAAATATTTGAAATTTAAACAGCCTCAGAATATATGGAGCACGGAGCTCCACACAGAGCTCACCTCTGAAGAGCATAATTCAGACTTACCATGAGCCTTGTATGACTACAGCATCTGCTTGAGTAAACAGAATAGCTCAGAGAATCAATTTCATCTTGCCAAAAGAATCAGAAACATAAATGCATATATCAGATAGCTTAATGAGACATGGAAATGAAAGCAAATAGTCGCACCTCTGTTTCAGGGCACCTCTCCTGGGTTCCAGGGCTCCCTCACCCTTTTTATCCTCTTGGGTTCTCATCTCACTAAGATTTTACCAAGAACAACCACCAGGGAAGTGAGATCTGCTCACAAGCAGGCCAGGGACTAAGGGCTGGTTGATCCCACAGAAAGGACACAGAGCACCTTGTCTAAACAAGTGAGTCTTACTCCTTTTCACTTTTTGTTTAACAATTACAGCTTATGTTTTCACCAGAAATCTTTGGGATATAGGAAAAGATAAAGACAAATTGTCACCCATAATTTTATAATTCAGAGAGAAGCAAGATTAATATTCAGATATATTTCCTTCCATTACTTATGTTACTTATGTTCACTATATTAAATTATATGTGCTAATTACCAATGCATTGATTAGTGTGTTAACTTGAAATGTTAATATACATGCTAACATTATTATTGGTAATTAACATACAGATGTAATAAACATGAACATAATACATATACATCATAACATATATACGTTATATGATTTGGTTTATGTATGAAATTGTGATTATAATCTGTATAAAGTTTTCACTTCTGTTTTTCTCACTGTATTGCCATTATATTGAATCATTATACATGCCACTAAATATTTTTCAAAAACGTGATATTAGCAGAGGCCTAGTATTATTTCATCGGGGAAGGCAATGGCACCCCACCCCAGTACTTTTGCCTGGAAAATCCCATGGACGGAGGATCCTGGTAGGCTCCAGTCCATGGGGTCGCTAAGAGTCGGACACGACTGAGCGACTTCACTTTCACTTTTCACTTTCATGCATTGGAGAAGGAAATGGCAACCCACTCCAGTATTCTTGCCTGGAGAATCCCAGGGACAGGGGAGCCTGGTGAGCTTCCGTCCGTGGGGTCGCACAGAGTCGGACACGACTGAAGCGACTTTAGCAGCAGTAGCAGCAGTATTATTTCATATCAATATATAATAATGTATCTAACACAGTCCCTATTGTTAGATATTAAGATTACTTCCAATATTTTATTATTTATACATAAATATATTAACGAAAATGAATAATACACACAGTTTATATAGAATATAATAAAACACGTGGTTTCTGAATATAGTTCATATGATATACAAATAATATTATTTATGTACAACAAACATCTTATAACATATAAATATACACATTTATGTTTAATAAAATACAGATAGAAATCTCTAGCTGCTTTCTGTTTTCCTGAAACAAGTTGGGTGGATGAAATTCCTAGGACAACAGCAGGCACTAAACGTGCATTTGCATGACTATGTTATTCACTTCACCCGAGAAGTCATACAGAGTGTTCTGAGTGATATATTAGGGGTTTTAAGCCTTTAAATGCAAATGAAAACATTATATTTATGACTAATTTTCTAATATTTGCTTCAAGGGACAGAGTCAGTCCTAGAAAACCTGCCCCTTGAAAAACACCCCACATATCCAACACATCTGAATTCTTTTAAAAGTCTCAGCCAGGAAACAGACTGACACCTACTGCTTCACATACAATGAGAGACTGCACACCGAGGCCTCACAGAGCTAAGAACTCACTGATCTTACATGGTGCACAGTGAAAAGGCAACACTGAGAGTTGCTTACAGAGAAATAGGATAGTCTTTATTTTGCAAATTGGCAAAGACTTCAATACAAATAAATGGGCTGTGGGGAAAATGTTCCCATTATTTTCTTTCTAATTTTTTTTTTCTCTTAAAATAGCAGTTCATTGTAGAAAAAGCACAAAATGCATGCAAATAAAAAAAATCTAAAATCCCACTTCCCAAAGATAATTGTTGTTAATAACTTGGACTTATCTATCTAAGCTTTATCTATGCAAATATATCTATATTTTTTTCAAAAGTAGCAAATGCTGCGCAGACTGTCTTTAGCATAACAAGAATACTGTCCTGTCTTACCTGAGCACGAGTGTTGCTCAGAGCTGGTACTGTAGACATCAGCCTGCCTCTCCGTTTCAGGCGTACCTTGACAAGTATTACACAAAGAAAGGAGGGCCCCAGATTGGGGAGATGGTTGCAAGAGGAGGCAATTCCACGGTTAAAAAGATTAAGGAGCTGCAGGAGTTCTTCGGCCTCCGAATCACCGGGAAGTTAGACCGAGCTACCATGGACGTGATCAAGAGGCCTCGCTGTGGAGTTCCCGACGTGGCCAACTACCGCCTCTTCCCAGGTGAACCCAAATGGAAAAAAAATACTTTGACATACAGGTAATGAGATCGAGTCTTTCCAAATTCAGAGAGAAATAGCCTCCCTCTCCTTCTTTTCTTTTAAAAGTACCTTCTTTCTGATGTGTATAAAAATCATGACTCATCCCAATCATAAGAGAGAAGGAGAACTTTTTTGGTCTACTCTCTAGACAATGGAGAATTCACGAGAAAACATGACCTCAAGATTGTCATAATGAGTGGCCACTTTAGGTATAACAATTTTACCAGTTTAGAGACAACACGTTTTTCCTTAAAGAAAATGAATCTTGCCTAACATTAATAACCTGATGGTACCAACCAGTTTTCTTAAAACAGTCTTGTAAATTAAAAGTAAAGCTCACCTAATAAACTAATTTTTATTAATTCCAAAAATAATTTATTGGCAATTTGTTAAATGTCTGCCATAGGCATTCAGTTCTGGAGATAAAAGGTAAGTATATCATTTTCCCTCGCCTTTTGGGGAGAAATACATGCAAATAGCCGCAGCTCCAGGTGAGAGATATGAAACCACAGTCTAAGCAGAGAGCTGAGGCAGCATGTGGAGGAGCTACCAGGTCACCCTGGGATGGCCCGTGACATCCGCGCCTGATCCAGCACCCACCCCCCACCCCGCCCCACCCCGGCCATCCTCCGGTTTGTTCCTGCCCGAGGGGGAACAAGGATTCTTCATCAGCCAAGGGGACTCACCCAGCCAGAACCGACCCCGCTCTGTGCTTAGGAGTCTCAGGCCTGAACTCCAGCCCTGCAGCCCGCATCCATTTGCGGGGCCAATGCTGGCTTCCTTCCCACTCGGTCCATCTCCGATAGACCGACCGTGGCGCTTCCTAATTAGTATAGTGCGTTTTACTGTTATCGATGTTCAGGTGAGTTACAGGTCTTATCTGTGTGATGGAAATGACCTGCTGCGGCTCATCTAGTCCCAACTTGAGGTTCGCTGGTGGCAGGCTGGTAGCTGAAGTTAGCCGTAGTGAAGAGTGTTTCTAACAGGGTGATCAGCAGACCCAGCGCGGGGAGGGGGCTGGCTACAGAGCCAGCTGTTCCACTGCCCCAGCACTCCGGGGACTCCTTGTGACCGCTGAGGGCCCAAACCGAAGCAGAGATCAGAGGATTCCTCTGTTAGTTGCTATGAGCCTTTGAGTCCATAAGGTGGCACTCTGGATACACCTATTAGTCTGTCTCAGAGTAAGAATGCTCAAAGATCTTTCTTTGGGGGGGGGGGGGGGAAACACCTAAAAGAAACTCCGCACCCACCAGATTACGAGGTAAGAGAGAACATTTTTATATAAACTCATGAAATCTTTCCCATCATCTCCGAAACTGTGTCATAGGAAGTTTTCCTAAACTGTGTAAACTTTCCTAAACATTTCCTAAACTGTAAACATTTCCTAAACATTTCCGAGCACGTCGTCTATGATTACGTTCATGTTAAATCACTTCAGTCGTGTCCGACTCCTTGCAACCCCATGGACTATAGCCTGCCAGGTTCCCCTATCCATGGGATTCTCTAGGCAAGAATAGCGGTTCCCACGCCCTTCTCCCGGGGATCTTCTCGACCCAGGGATCAAACCCACTTCTCTTTTGTCTCCTGCACTGGCTGGCAGGTTCTTTACCACTAGCGCCACCTGGGAAGCCATAGTTTGTGATTATGACAAGGGGATAGATCAAGCTAACTTGAGATTTGAAGTATAGTATTCTTGTTGCACAGAGTCGGACACGACTGAAGCGACTTAGCAGCAGTAGCAGCAGCAGCATTCTTATGGTAATATTCTTTGGGCAGTCCCCAAAACCCCTCAACACACCCACACTGACCATCCACTTCCTCCTGAACAACTCGCCTTCTCCTGCCCTTCCCTTCTCCGAAAAAAAAAGGAACTAGAGACTACCTGAGCTCTGTGAAACTACTGGATCTCAGAATAACTTCTTTTAACATAGCCCAGAGGACTGAAAGGATTTCCCTGTAGCTCAAACAGTAAAGAATGTGCCTGCAATGCAGGAGACCAGAGTTCGATCCCTGGGTCAGGAAGAGCCTTTGGAGGAAGGGAATGGTAATCCACTCCAGTATTCTTGCCTGGAGATTTCCATGGACAGATAAGCCTGTTGGGCTATAGCTCGTCAGCTCACAGAGACTTGGCAGGACTGAGCAACTAACACACATACGGAGGACTGAAAGCACTTCCCAGGTGGTAGCAGTGGTAAAGAACCCTCCTGCCAAAGCAGGTAGACGTAAGAGATGGGGGTTCAGTCCCTAAGTTGAGAAGATCCCCTAGAGGAGGGCATGGCAACCCACCCCAGTATTCTTGCCTGGAGAATCCCATGGACAGAGGAGCCTGGTGGGCTACAGTCCATAGGGTCCCACAGAGTAGGACAGACAGAAGCAACTTAGCATGCAGAGGACTGAAAAAGATAAAATATAGCCTAGTGCTTATATGCATAAACTTTGGAGCCATAAAGAACTGGGCTCAGTTCCTAACTACACATGAAACATAGAGTGAAACTATTACCTCTGAAGGTGGCTGTGAGGGTTAGCAGACATACCACATTGAAAAGTGCCTGGAACCGGGTCCAGCCCTTAGAGTGTGTTTCCAGAACGTCGGCTGTCGTCACTTCTGCTGTATCGATCTCTAGACCCTCTGGGCAAGGACCTCTGTCTACAGAGGTCTTATCTACAATATGAGAGAATTTGGGGATGCTAACTATACAAAGCCACAACAAATCACAGATTCATATTATGCTGTGGGAGTGGCAAATTTGGAAAACACTAACTGGTCCCTTTAAGAGTCCTGGTTCCCCCTCTGGACACTCTAGCTCCCTCCTCTTGGACCCAGTTCCTGGAGTGAGAGATCCTATTCCTTCCCTCTCAGTTGCTGGGTTTGGCTATTTCCCTTCCTCTCTCTGGGACATGGTCCCTTTCTCTGGGGCCTTCGGGACAACCACTGTTGATTTCTGGCTGAGACTGCCCCACCTGCATCAGAATAGCCTGGGACACTTGTTAAAAGGCAGATTTATTGATCCCGCTTGTGTGTTTAACAAGCTTTCTGAGTTGTTATCACAGGTCCTAAACTTTGAGAACAACTGAGTAGGCCCTGAAAAACACTAGCTTTTATTCATTAGTTCATCCACTTAGCAAGTGTTTGCTAAGCACCTATTATGTGCAAGGGCCAGGGCTAGGACCTGGAGAAGGTAGAGTATGTGTCTGGCTCTCAATGTGGGCATTTACAGAATTCTCTTCTAACTCTATTCACTTCTAACTCGGCCCCATTATTCAACCTGAGCCCAAGTTCCCCCAGGTTTCAATTCCTTTCTTCCACCCTTCCTTTATGGCAGCTTAGAATCCCCAGCCCTTGGGTTCCAGAGTGGCACGTCCTAGAAAAACACCAACTGTCTACCCACTGTATCCAAAACGCTCTATACTTTTATGCCTTCCAATGTCATTGTCAGAGCAGGACTTGATGAAAGAAAGACTTGAGCCTTTTTCAGCCCAAGTGAGCATCCTTGTGACAAGCTAGCACTTCCTCTTTTAAGATGTACATTATTTTAAGAAAAAACATTCCCCCATGGCCCTGGGGAAAACCTACTTGTCTTTGAATAAGAATTTGCAAAACCTCAAAACTCTTTGTCTTTATTTTTTACAATTGAAAAATTTTGGTCTCTTTAGGGGAAAAAGATTCCTTCTCAATTAAAACCGCTTTAGAAAAAAATGGACTTCTAGCTACTCATAAAGTTACACAGGTATTATTCTTTCCAATTAGTGATGTATAATAACAACAAAAGTCAAACTGTTTCAGCATCAGAAATCTCAAATTTTTCATTTCACTCCCTTCATTTTTCTTTAGTTAGCATGCTTCAGTAATGTAATAAAGATGAAAGCAAAATAAGAATTATTATTTTGGAGAAAAATCTCTAAGTTATAGATTTATGGTCACTATTTTATCACTATTTTTATTTTCAATATGAACTAGACATAACTTTCACTTTCTTCACTTAGGAGCACTTGTTAAAAGGAAAACGTGTTGCTTCTGTATTGACAGAATATCCAAATACACCCCTTCCATGACCCCTGCGGAAGTGGACAGAGCCATGGAGATGGCCCTGCGGGCCTGGAGCAGCGCCGTCCCTCTGAACTTTGTCAGAGTCAATGCGGGCGAAGCAGACATTATGATCTCTTTTGAAACCGGAGGTACTGTGGTGCTTCCTGGATTTTGTCTATTACTCCAGAGGAAAACTATTTCAGTACTTTTCCTCATACAATGTTTAATCCATGTGACCAGCACGCTCCTTCTCAGAACTATGAAGGGCAGAGGCCGAGATAACGGCAAAGTCATGACCTTTATTTAGTCAGCAAACAGAGCCAGGGGCGTTCTCCACGTGACTGAGCTACAGAGTGGACTTGGCATAACCCATTTTCGCTGTGGCATTGCCCCGTCAGAGACAAGTTCTGTCAAGTTTAGCTTCTCTATGACTGGGAGGCCCTCTGACCTCACCCCAGCCCCATGATGATGTCCATCACTCCCCTTCATATTAGTCGAGGATCTGCCCCTCTGAATCCTCTCTGAGGGTCAGTCCCACAGAGCTCCTACAGCTTTCCCGGACAGCAGTGGTTAGGAGCGCGGCTGTCGCTGCTGTCTGGCCCACACTTCAGACGCCTGTTGGTGGGGGTGCCAGGCCTGCCACCAGCCTGCAACACTCTGTCCCTCACTCGCCCCTGTTTCAGAGAAACGGGTCTAGTAGTAAATGAAGGAAAAGCTATTTAAGTCCTTTACCTCTCAGCTTTCTCAGAGTCAAGGTGAGTATCCCCGCCTCTTTCCCTCCACAGAGAACCTTTCTAAGTGTCCTCTTTAAAGTCTTTATCCTAATTTTAATCTGATGTCACTGGGGAGAGACATGCATAGAAGCTGGGAGAGAGGATCAAGCAAGTCCTGAGCTGGAGCCCTTCAGAGGTGGCCCTGGGGTGGACTGGCCCGTGGTGGGTCTCGCCCCTCCCACAGGGTCAAAGCCACCCCCAGGGAAGCAGCAGGATGGTGTGGCTTGGGGCAGCTTTGGGGGTGATGGAGTTAACATCTGGCTCTCTCTTGATCTTTCAAGCTGGCTCTGTTCCCTAAAACAAGTGGACTGGGCACTCTGCTGCCATTTAACCAAGACCTCAGGGCATGTACTGAATGTACTGATTAAACAACACTGCCCTGAAACTTGCAGAGAAGGCAATGGCACCCCACTCCAGTACTCTTGCCTGGAAAATCCCATGGACAGAGGAGCCTGGTAGGCTGCAATCCATGGGGTCGCTAAGAGTCGGACACAACTGAGCGACTTCACTTTCACTTTTCACTTTCATGCATTGGAGAAGGAAATAGCAACCCACTCCAGTGTTCTTGCCTGGGGAATCCCAGGGACGGGGGAGCCTGGTGGGCTGCCGTCTATGGGGTCACACAGAGTCGGACACGACTGAAGTGACTTAGTAGCAGTAGCAGCCCTGAAACTTGGGGAATGGCACACCAGAACTTTGTTCTGTTGGTTTTAAATAAAACAAGGTATTCTCACCAAAATCCTGAAAATCTGTGAAATGTATTCTATAATATCCCTCATTTTATTCTTCCTCCTTTTCTATTATTTTGTAATGAACTTTTAAGTAAATATAGATGCTAAAACAAAAGACTATTAAACTTTAAAAGCTGCAATTTTATAAATACTTCTGTTGCTTTCAGGAGTTTTATGCATGAAAGTATAATAAAATTACAGAGAAATTTTCTTTTTTTGACATGTCCTTAAAATATATTGGGCTATACAAACAGAAAGCACACGTTTGTCCAATTTACTATCGTTGTCTTAGCCAGAATCCCGTCCCTGGGATTCTCCAAGCAAGAACACTGGAGTGGGCTGCCATTTCCTTCTCCAATGCGTGAAAGTGAAAGTGAAGTTTTTGTTTTGTTTTTTGTTAGCAATTTTTTTTACATATACTTGATATACAATGTTGTGTTAGTTTTAGTTGTACAGCAAAGTAATTCATATATATATATGTTCTTTTTCAGATTTTTTCCCCTTATAGGTTATTATACTATACTATACTCAAAAATGTTGAGTATAGTTCCCTGTGCTATATAGTAGTTCATTGTCAGTTACCTATTTTATACATAGAAATGTGTATATGTTAATCCCAAACTCCTAATTTGTCCCTCCCTCACTGCCACCCCCTAAATAATACATTGAAATCACTCTGCCAACAGTCCAGTTGAGTTCACAGTCCAGTGAATGGATAAGATGGTGGCTGAATAACCATCTGCCTTTCTCCTTTTGCAATCTGCAGCATGGTCACAGTCATAGTAGGCCATGTGCCAAGTAATAGACAGTGCAACAAATACAATAACAACAGAACTTTTTTTTAAATTTTTAATGCTTAAAATCGGAGAAGGCAATGGCACCCCACTCCAGTACTCTTGCCTGGAAAATCCCATGGATGGAGGAGCCTGGTGGGCTGCAGTCCATGGGGTCGCTAAGAGTCGGACAGGACTGAGCGACTTCACTTTCACTTTTCGCTTTCATGCATTGAAGAAGGAAATGGCAACCCACTCTAGTTTTCTTGCCTGGAGAATCCCAGGGGCAGGAGAGCCTGGTGGGCTGATGTCTATGGGGTCATGCAGAGTCGGACACGACTGAAGTGACTTAGCAGCAGCAGCAGCATCTTTAAAATACAAAATATTGCTTTTATTATTTTAATAGATCACTCACTGGTATGTGAGATTCCTCTTATAAAAAATGAATATTGAAAAGTAAATCTCTTTGTATAAGAAATACCAATGCTATTCAAAAAGTTGTCCATTCCCTGTGATATTATGTACCCCTCAAAATTTGCTAGAAGAACTAAATCCTGTTGGCATTTTGCCCCATATGTCTAGATCACGGGGATTCCTATCCATTTGATGGGCCTCGAGGGACTCTAGCCCATGCATTTGCACCTGGAGAAGGCCTGGGAGGAGATACACATTTCGACAATGCTGAGAAGTGGACTATGGGAACGAATGGTATATATGCACAATTCACCATAACCTGGAAAATATTGTACCTTCTTCTGGGCCTCCATCATGAAACCTTGAGGTTCAACGTCCCAAGCCACCCTTTAACTAGGGGGGCTGGCTAGGAAAAACAAGTAAGCCAAAAATCCAAAACGGAACACCATAAGGGAAAAGATCCACCCTCAATTGTGCTGTAGATTTGTCTGATGTCTAGTTCACAGGGCATAATCGCGAGAAACAGCAATCCCCTACTCAACACACAGCATTATTTTTCTTCAACTGCATAGTATTTTTTGTTTCTTACTTGTACTTGGAAATAGGATACGTTCAGAAATGACCTAAGAAGAATTAGTACTTTACTGAGAAGTGCAATGGGGATGGGTTAAAATTTCTAGAATATCTGCATGTCATCTGGAAATCTCCAGTGTGAAACATGGGTGGATAAAATAGAGCAGACAGGGAGCCAGTAAAGCATGCATGGACTAAATCTAGGTATTACAGCCACTGTTAGTGCTAAAGCCCTTCTTTACGGAGCACCATTGACCATGAACAAAATAAATCGATTTACATTTCCATCGTCCTCTACCCCAAACCCCTCCTCGCCAAGGAGGGAAGAACTAGGCTAAAGTCAGCAAAGCTAAGGGCCAGAGCACCCTACCAACATTATAATAACCCAGTTCTGAAAAGAAAATGAATAAACTATGATTTGGCATAAATTCTCCTGTGAAGACAGGAAATAGTGAAAATAAAACTCTGTGTTGATGCTGTCTTTTCCTCTCTCATATCATCTAGGTTTCAATTTATTCACCGTTGCTGCTCATGAGTTTGGCCATGCACTGGGCCTGGCCCATTCCACAGACCCGTCAGCACTGATGTACCCAACTTATAAGTATCAGAATCCCTATGGGTTCCGTCTCCCCAAGGACGATGTGAAGGGGATCCAGGCACTGTACGGTACAATCACTACACTTTTTTGACTACAGACTCTGAAAGTGACAGGCATTTGGTCTCACAGCAAAGTGTACTCTGCCAGCCATTAACCTGCATAGGTGAAGATTAAGCTAGAAACCGCAGCCCCAACTATCCCCTCTTAGGAAGAACTTATTTACCATATATGAGTGTTGCTTTCTTTTGTAAGATGAATATTTAAATTTTATGTCTTTCCTCCCGAGCATATTGGTCCCTCCATGTTCATAGAAAATACAATCATTTGTGTGTATTTTAAGTGTTGATCAGGGGTTAGATATTGGAAGAGGGTGGATTTTTTTATAGTTCATATATATAGTGTTTATCCATTTGCAAATAAGTGACCTTATCTCGGGGCTTCCCTGGTGGCTCAGACAGTAAAGAATCTGCCTGCAGTGCAGGAAATCCTGGATCAGGAATATCCTCTGGAGAAGGGAATGGACCTTATTTTCCTAAAAATAGTAATGATGATGGTAATAACTGTACCATTTAGTCATATAGCGATCTGCAATTTACAAATCATGGTCATCAGTATGTGATGACCTTATCACTAGCCTGAGGGATGTAAAATGTTTTCTGCATTTTATAGTTGAGAAAGCTGAGGATCAAAGACAGTAACTATCCCAAAATATCCAAATTTATCTGAAATGTTAGTATTCTTTTAAAGATGATAAAGCATTATTAGGAACTCTATATCCCATTTTCCTGAACAGAAAGACAAGTCCATTCATCCATGAGAAGAAATCTTGAAACATCCCTAGACCTTGACATTTTGTCTGTTTGATGGGTAAAAAGCTGGAGAACCTAGGAAGCTGCCTTTCCCAAAAGCCTCAGAACCTGCTCATTCAGCATTTACTTGCAGGTATTCCGGCTCTTCCGCTCAGCCTAGAGAAGGGCCTGTAGAATCCAGCTCCTCCTGCCTTCCCAAATCTAGCCAGTTCATCTGTTGTTTAGACTTCGGTACACACAGCTGCAGTCAGATTTCACCTGAGGCACATAAAAGACAAATTTCATGCCAAGAAGTGTTCAGCCAGCTGCTTTCCTTCAGAGTGGAGTCTATGCCAGTTCTGCTTCTCTCTTGAGTGACAGAAAAAAAAAAAAAAAAAAAAAAAAAACCCTGTGAATCTCTCCATATAACAAGCTAGGGCTCCAGTGTAAACCCTTCCTGTGGCCATCAGGGAATGCGTGCTCAGTCACTAAGTCATGTCCGACTCTTTGTGACCCCATGGACTGCAGCTTCTGTCCACGGAATTTTCCAGATGACAATACTGGAGTGGGTGGTGATGCTGTTCTCCTGTGGCCCCCAAGAGGAACCCACTCCAGATCTGTGCCTACCCTTTATGGGTCCTTGTGCCCTGGAGTGTCACCACCATTCTGACAGCCACTGTTCCTCAGCCAGGAGAGGAAGTTTATATTTTGACAAGGCTATTTTTCCGCAAGTGAACAAAATACAGAAACATGGTTTTATATCGCCGAGAGGCACAAGCCTCACCTACTGCTGACCACCTTACCACCCTGAGCTTCAGCAGAGTGCTTGGAGGATTAAGAAGTGTTCAAAAAATGGCAGCATGTTCTGATCCAACCAGTTTCCACTTTCTGATCTTTTCCCAAAGCCTCACCCCAACCTCTGATCTTCATCCTATTGCTGACCCTTCTCCACCCAGGTCTTACCCACGTCACCCCCTGGCCTCACTCCTTCCCTGATCCCCAGCTATGGTAACAAGACTCAATTCAGCACAGGGACCTGACAGGAGCAGTGGCTTAGGCAGCCCCAGCTCACTCCTCAGTAGCTGGCAGACAGTCCTCAGGAACAGAACAGGAGATGAAAACTCAACAGCATTTCCCCCAAGGGCCGGGTCCTGTGTTCTAAGAGGATCTACCAGAAGATGCCTTTAAATGGTAAACACCTCCATGGTACATCAGGGCCCCAAGAATTTGCTCAGCCTCTCCTAGACACCTAAGAAAAAGCTTATGCGCAGGGCAGGACACCCATAAGCTGTTCAAAAATTAGAAAACACACAAGAAAGATATAATCTTATTGAGAGCAAGAGTACTTAATAACAAACAAACAAAAAAAAAACACAGAGGAAATTTTCAAAATAGGTTCCTAATTTGAAACACCCGTAGTTATCAAAGAAATTTTCATAATAGTAAAATAATAGCTGCAATTTTTTTGGAACTTTTATTATGTGTCATGGGGAAGGCAATGGCACCCCACCCCAGTACTTTTGCCTGGAAAATCCCATGGACGGAGGAGCGTGGTAGGCTCCAGTCCATGGGGTCGCTGAGAGTCGGACACGACTGAGCGACTTCACTTTCACTTTTCACTTTCATGCATTGGAGAAGGAAATGGCAACGCACTCCAGTGTTCTTGCCTGGAGAATCCCAGGGACAGGGGAGCCTGGTGAGCTTCCGTCTGTGGGGTCGCACAGAGTCCTTTTCAGGCATTATTTAATTCTCACAGAAACCTTCTGAGGTAGGTACCTTTATTACCTTCCCCCATTTTACTGTGAAGAGACGGAGGCTTAGAGGGGTTGAATTATTCATCTGTATCACATGAGTCTTCCCTCATAGCTTAGTGGGTAAAGAACCTGCCTACAATGCAGGTGACCTGGGTTCAGTTCCTAGGTCGGGAAGATCCCATGGAGAAGGAAATGGCAACCCAATCCAATACTCTTGCCTGGAAAATCCCATGGACCAAGGAGCCTAGTGGGCTACAGTCCATGGGGTCACCATAGTCAGACATGACTTAGCGACTGAACCACCATCATAGGAGTCAGAAACTAATGAAGCCAGGATTCAAACCCAGGTCCTCATGTCATCAACAGCCACACTGTTTGTGATCTTGTAATATGCCCTGGAAGTGGGTCCCTGGAGCAGAAGTGTACAGACTGCATTCCTGGTACCATTTTGACCAAGTCACTTTGAATCCTAGGACCTCGGAGCGCATTCCCAGGGAAGCCCACTGCACCCCACGGCCCCCCTCATAATCCGTCCATCCCCGACCTCTGTGACTCCAACTTATCCTTCGATGCTGTGACGATGCTGGGGAAGGAGCTCCTGCTCTTCAGGGACCGGTAAGCCTGACACGTGCCCCCAGCCTCACCAGGCCTCAGCTGCGCGCCCAGGTACATGTCAGAGATGACCTTGTCAATGCCATGGGTGATGATCATGCAGAAGTGCTTCCTGGGTGACAATTGTATAGGAAGCAGGAGTCTCTGGGGAGACACAGAATCACCAAAGCTACTCTTTGTGGGGTACCTACAATGCTCTTGCCACTGGGTTGTTTTCTATATAAGTCCAGTATTTATTCTAATCCTTTTCACTATGAAGCAGAGTTAGAATCCCAAATTTACAGATGAAGATCAGAAGCTCAAGAGAACACAAAACTTTACAAGGTAACTCAGTTATATTAAGTGACTGAGTTATGACATCAGCCCAGATTTCTCTGATTTCTACTTAATTCACCTCTGTATCTCTACTGAGAGTCCATAGTATATTCTCAATAAATATCTGTTCAAGAGGGTTGGGTAGATGGAAAGATGGACAGATAGGTTGTTGCATGGATGGATGGATTCACGGATGGATAATCAGGTGCATAGGTAGATGGGTGGAGAGTTCTAAATTTAGTATTCTTCCTAAACCCTTGTTTCTCAAGGCCTCTTGACTTTTCAACTGTCAGTTGTCAAAAAGCGCAGAAAAAGAGAGAATATTGGTGACTTCTTGTTATACTACAGCTATAGCTACTTAAAGAATACCCTGATGTTTGAGTTTCTATTATTGTCGTTTTAGGAATGCTTCTTTTGGGCTTATTAATAGAAGTTTCAGTAGTTCTGTGAGTTATAAAAAACAATGAGATGGCATTGGTATTTGACTT
Organism: Tragelaphus eurycerus; assembly: GCA_935064755.1. NCBI lineage: Eukaryota > Metazoa > Chordata > Mammalia > Artiodactyla > Bovidae > Tragelaphus > Tragelaphus eurycerus. The sequence goes on along the minus strand of CAKXYN010000086.1, from coordinate 9,845,271 downwards.
TTATGGCGTAGGAGACTGAGTAATTTATGATACTGGAGATGCTGGATTTTTAGTGAAGATACTATAGGAATAGCTGCAGATATAGCTATGATGAGTGGTGGTTGGTGGTTGATCTTTATTTTTTAGTATTTTTGTTGTTATGGAGGTTACTCATGGAAATTAAGTAGACGTAAGTTTAACATTAGTGTAATAAGGGAAAAGAAGAAAATTAAAACTTTTTGTTTATTTGAAGATAGGAAGTAGGCTTTGGTAATACATTTTTCTAGCCAAATTAAGTGTAATAATACTTTGGGCTTGCTTAAAGGTGGATGGATGGTGACAGCCAGTGAGTGATAACTGGAAAAATCTGAAGAGGTTAGAAAATTCATGGAGGTGCTTCCCTGGGGACTCAGTTGGTAAAGAAACCTACAATGCAGTCAATCTGGGTTTGATCCCAGGGTCAGGAAGATCCCCTGGAGAAGGGACTGGCAACCCACTCCTGTATTCTTGCCTGGAGAATCCCATGGACAGATAAGCCTGGTGGCTACTGTCTGGGGTGTCCCAAAGAGTCATATACCACTAAGCAACTAACACAAAAAGGGGAATTAAATTTTAGATTTTGTGTTATAAATTCAAATTCAAGTACTAGAATAAAACCTGAGAGAGTTACAGCGAAGCTGCTCATTTTAGGTGATAAGGCAGAGTTATATGTCAACAGTTATTGGAGTAATCTTGTTGGAAGTGAAAATTCTAGTGAAAATGCTTCTGATTAAAAGACATTTAATAGAATCATTTAGGAGAGGATTATTTTCATTTATTAAAATTAGAGTCAGAAAACGAGATTCTTCTAGATACATGAAGAAAAATAATTTGAATACTTTGGGCAGCTGCTAAGAAAGTGGCAGTAAGTCTTATTAATCAGGTGCAGGCATTAGTATACAGTGTGTTAGCAATTTTGATAATTCAATCTTTGGAGAAAAATCTTTTAAGGGAAGGCCTATCTATGAGCTGTAGGCTTCTGATAGTAAGTGAGGTTGAAATTAAGAGTAAAGCTTTAAATAAGTGGCCCATTTGAAAGGTGTCTTGTTTATAGTTATGAAGACTAGACTCAGAGCATATAAATAATATGGATTTTTAAAATGCAGGTGTGCAGACATGAATGAATGCTAAGTGTGGTTGACTAATACCAATAGTAACGATTACTAGGCCTAAATGGCTTGAAGTCGAGAAGAGAGCAATCTGCTTCATGAGAATAGTTGATGTGGGTAGTACCACCTGCACAGATGTCAGTGCTTTGGATAGCTTTATTATTTTCTATCACTGGTAAAAACAAAGTAATAAAATCTCCAACCACTGTGCTTGAGTGAGGCTGAGGAAAGTGGTGGGCAAGGCCAAGCTGGAGGGACTCGCCAGCCACAGCTGGGAGCCCCGTGAGTAGACGTACAGTGACTGAGGTTAAGCGTGAAGACTTGTTGGAAAACTCATGAATTAAAGTTGCACTGTTCCTATTTCCCTCCCACTGTGCTGTCTCTGGGAACACGGCTACCAGTCACTCTGTAATTACTTCTTTCCTTGGACAAAAAGAAACCTCCCAACTCTCACTTCCACTCCTCCATTTACTGGGGACAGAATTCAACCACATCAGGATAGGCAGAGGTAGCTTAGGCATAAGCATGTGTGACATTACTTATTCTTTTTCTTCACTGGAAAAGTGTGTGTGTTGAACTCATGTAGGATGCTAAGCCCATCACAGTACCTGGGCCTGTAAAGACGGATCAACAGTCCCCTGGCCTTTGCACACCTCAAGGTTAGACGAGGGAAAGAAATATCCAAACAGCACTGCCATCTCGCTGTGTGCCATGGGTGTATTTAGACAGACATAGAAAAGGCTCTGGTGTCTCTTTCTATAAAAGCACACTAATTCCATCAGCCCGCTCTCATGACCTCATCAAGCCCTAATCACTGGTCCCATCACACTGGGGGTTACGATGAATGATGCGAAGACACAGACATTCAGCCCATAACAGAGTAATCATATTGTTAAACATGTTACTGAATATCCTTCCAGACTTTTTCTCTGGGTAGAGATTTATCATAAATATGGGAGGGAGACAGGGATATCCACAAAAGTAAGACTTTGTAATGTGCTAGATGTGCTGATTTGCAAACTTTTTCACTCCAATTATCTCTCATTTTTTCCATATCAATGAACTTTAATTTTCATCTTTATTTAATATATGTGTATATTATCCCAGTGTATAGATTTATCCTTACTTATTTAACCAGTCCCAAACAAATGAACATCTGGATTGTTTCCAATTTTTAAAAAGTTAGAAACAGCTGAACTAAATCTTCAACAATTGATGGGCATCCTTTCAAAGCAATTGAGAGGAAAACCCAGAAATCTAGGCTTTAGCCTTAGGCTCAGTTGGTTTGAATTCTGGTTATGCTTCCTACTGATCAGGTGACACTGGGCAAGTCATGTGCCAAACTTGTGAGCACTCAATAAAAGGCAGTTACTATATTTAGGAGGGAGAATCAAAAATATGTACAGTCAATTAAGGCTTAGAATCAGAGGTATTTTTAATTGTTACCTGTTTTGACTGACTCTTTTTTCTTAAGACTTGCTGATTATTTACTTTTATTGTTTATTGCCAAAAAGTAAACCAAAGTGGAATTGGTAGGCATTGACCCAGGACCGATAGGCAAGGTGCAGAGCAGGAGAGCCCCAGACACCATGCAGGGTGACGTCGGCCCCATCTGACTCTGTGCTGTCCTGATGAGGGGTGTAGCGCTTGTGCCCCAGCACAGCGAGTAGCTGCTTCTTTTGGTATTATCAGTGGTTGTGATAGAGGCAGAGGAGACAGTGAAGTCAAATTCAGCCCTTTCACACAATTATATTTTCTTTAAAAACTAAAGGAAACACTTTTTAAACTTCTATTTATCAAACTATGAGCATTCAACAATTGCTAACAACTAATTGGAGATAATATATCCTTTGATGAAATACAAAATGTAAATGAAATGTAAATACTGAGGGTGGTAAGAGAATAGAAAGAGAAGTATAGATATAAGGGACATTTATAAAGGGGTAAGCAGGGAAGAAATTAGGGGAAGAAAGATGGCTCATTAACTTACATGTGCTCAGCCATCACCTTCTCATCTTCTTCCACTCAGGATCTGAAGAGCTATTGTGGTAAGGGCAGGTAATTCCAAAGAACCAGGAAGAGCTAGAAAGAGGACAGGGAGCCAGCAGTGATACCCTTTCAGCACAGGAGCTGCCACTAACCTGCCATGGGACCTTGAACCTCTCTTCCTCCTTTGCAAAAGCAGATGTTGCCTGATATTTGTTGTGACTTCAATGTGTTCAGTACTTGGTGCTAAGCATTTTGTTATCAACTCCTTACAGCAGCCCTGTAAGGTATGAATTATTATTACTCCCTTTTTATTAGACATAGAAAAGATGAACAACTTGTTCATGCTCACAAGGCTAGTCTTGTTTGAAGCTGGGGCCCACACCCACAGTCTTGTGCCGGAGGCTGTGCTCCTAACTGCCCTGCCCTGTGCCTCGTGGGTGCCGTGCAGAGCTGGACTCGCATGGCGCTGATCCCCTACCAGCCGTCACCAGAAGTCCCCAAAGGCTTGCTAAGCTTGGACAAAGAACAAAGAATTCTTTCAGCTACAGCCAGCATGGCAACCTGGGGGCTATACGAAAGCGTTCCCAGCCTGTTCTCTCCCTCCCGCCAGCCTGGAATTCCCCATCACTAACAATAATCTGTTGATGAGACATTTCAGGCTGTGCCTGTAATAACCGCACAGTTTGTTTCCAAAGCATGATGGAATGCAGTACCTTTTAAACTCACTGTGAGACTGCTGCATATTCTCCACAGTGTATAAATGGATCTGGGTCCATTCAAATGTTCTGTTTGAAGAGAAACTTCAGCTATACACACACACACACACACACACACACATATATTTAATTCACATAGATTTACTCTTTATAATAAATGACAAAATATTAAGGTTATCTCAGATTTCCCTGAAATGACTGGAACAGCAGTCATACCCAAATGATACTCGTATGCCTTATATTATTCTGGGTTTTATATGATACAATTTTAATGATAAGACCAAGAATATGTCTATCAGCTTCAGATCTCAGAAGAATAATAGCATTTCACATGTAGAATAGCCATAAAGTTTGATCGTGTCCAAATCCTTCATTTTGGAGACAAAAAAGTCAAGCCTGGGACTCTCAGCCCAGAAGACCCTGGTCTGCAACCCAGGCCTGTTGACGCCCAGGCGCAGAGTCTATCACTCATATAGAAAGCCTCATAGCTGTGCAGTGGAACTGTGAAGAGAATGTTGAATTTTGACTTGAATTCATGAATGAATGCCTTCTGACTAGAATGCATCTGCATGAGTAAGAAAAGTTGCTATGTCCCTGGGCCCTGGGCCTGCAGGTTGGGTGAAGAGCCACAAGGAGGAGGAGGTTCTTGAGTAGCCAGGTCCCCAGAAATGTCTACTAGGCTTCTCCACATGCTGTTTTGTTCTCAAAATAGGGTTCTTTATTTTAAAACATCTGTAAATCCCTGACTGATTGACTAATTGTCACATTCTTAAAGATGTTACGTATCGTATATAGTATGGAAAGAAAAATAGGTTTCAGGGTCATGCATGTAGGGATTGAAGAGAAGGACAAATGTAAGAGGCATCTTGAAAAAGTCACCAGCAGGACCTTGACACTGATTTGATGAGAACAATGGAAAAAGAGAGTCGAAGGTAGCAGCATCACTCACTTAGATAAGAAAATCAAAAAGATTTAGACACATAAAGAAAAATTCAATTTTAGGTAAACTCTTATAATATTATTAATTATAAAATCTGACATTTCATGATCCTCTACGATGTGCTATGTTATCCTAAGCATTTTATAGACATCTGCTCCTTTAATCCACGCTCTTTTTCCCACCTAGAGTTTTAACCTAGGCCTACTTGATGTCAGAGACAGACTCATTACAATGGAACCCCAGATAAATCAGGGAAAAGAGGATTGTCTTTTTTTTTTTTAATGATCAATAGTGTACAGCACTGTTGAGGTCACCAAGTTGAAAACTGAAGGACAGGACTGACTGTCCAGGATGATGAAGGAATATAGTTTTAGCAGCACAGATGGGGCTACCCTGGTAGCTCAGTGGTAAAGAACTCGCCTGCTAATGCAGGAGATGCGGGTTCAATCCTTGCCTGGGAAGGATCCCTTGGAGAAGGAAATGGCAACCCACTCCATTATTTTGGCCTGAGGAAATCCCATGGACTGAGAAACCTGGAAGGCTACAGTCCATAGGGTTGAAAAGAGTCAGACACGGTTTAGCGACTAAACAACAATGAGGAATGAACCCAGATCCTGCAAAACGAAAAGGCAAAGGGTAATGGTGGGCTTCCTAGGTGGCACTAGTGGTAAAGAAATCCCCTGCCAGTGCAAGAGGCATAAGAGATGAGGGACTGATCCCTGGGTCACGAAGACCCCCTGGAGGAGGGCCTGGCAACCCACTCCAGTATTCTTGCCTGCAGAATCCCATGGTCAGAGGAGCCTGGAGGACTACAGTCCCTAGGGTCGCAAAGAGTTGGACACGACTGAAGCGACAGCATACATGCACAGAGAGTGATTATATAGATCAGAGACCAGATCAGATCAGTCGCTCAGTCGTGTCCGACTCTTTACGACCCCATGAACCGCAGCACACCAGGCCTCCCTGTCCATCACCAACACCCGGAGTTCACCCAGACTCACAACCATTGAGTCAGTGATGCCATCCAGACATCTCATCCTCTGTCGTCCCCTTCTCCTCTTGTCCCCAATCCCTCCCAGCATCAGAGTCTTCTCCAATCAGTCAACTCTTCGCATGAGGTGGCCAAAGTACTGGAGTTTCAGCTTTAGCATCATTCCTTCCAAAGAAATCCTAGGGCTGATCTCTTTCAGAATGGACTGGTTGGATCTCCTTGCAGTCCAAGGGACTCTCAGGAGTCTTCTCCAACACCACAGTTCAAAAGCATCAATTCTTCGGCGCTCAGCCTTCTTCACAGTCCAGCTCTCACATCCATACATGACCACAAGAAAGACCATAGCCTTGACTAGGCGAACCTTTGTTGGCAAAGTAATGTCTCTGCTTTTGAATATGCTATCTAGGTTGGTCATAACTTTCCTTTCCTTACAAGGAGTAAGAGTCTTTCAATTTCATGGCTGCAGTCACCATCTGTAGTGATTTTGGAGCCCAGAAAAATAAAGTCTGACACTGTTTCCACTGTTTCCCCATCTATTTGCCATGAAGTGATAGGACTGGATGCCATGATCTTCGTTTTCTGAATGTTGAGCTTTAAGCCAGCATTTTCACTCTCCAATTTCACTTTCATCAAGAGGCTTTTTAGTTCTTCTTCACTTTCTGCCATAAGGGTGGTATCATCTGCATATCTGAGGTTATTGATATTTCTCCCAGCAATCCTGATTCCAACTTGTGTTCCTTCCAGTCCAGCGTTTCTCATGAGGTACTCTGCATATAAGTTAAATAAACAAGGTGACAATATACAGCCTTGACGTACTCCTTTTCCTATTTGGAACCAGTCTGTTGTTCCATGACCAGTTCTAACTGTTGCTTCCTGACCTGCATACAAATTTTTCAAGAGACAGGTCAGGTGGTCTGGTATTCCCTTCTCTTTCAGAATTTTCCACAGTTTATTGTGATCCAAACAGTCAAAGGCTTTGGCATAGTCAATAAAGCAGAAATAGATGTTCTTCTGGAACTCTCTTGCTTTTTCCATGATCCAGCGGATGTTGGCAATTTGATCTCTGGTTCCTCTGCCTTTTCTAAAACCAGCTTGAATGTCAGGAAGTTCACGGTTCACATATTGCTGAAGCCTGGCTTGGAGAATTTTGAGCATTACTTTACTAGCATGTGAGATGAATGCAATTGTGTGGTAGTGTGAGCATTCTTTGGCATTGCCTTTCTTTGGGACTGGAATGAAAACTGACCTTTTCCAGTCCTGTGGCCACTGCTGAGTTTTCCAAATTTGCTGGCATATTGAGTGCAGCACTTTCAAAGCATCATCTTTCAGGATTTGGAATAGCTCCACTGGAATTCCATCACCTCCACTAGCTTTGTTTGTAGTGATGCTTTCTAAGGCCCACTTGACTTCACATTCCAGGATGTCTGGCTCTAGGTCAGTGATCACACCATCATGATTATCTGGGTCGTGAAGCTCTTTTTTGTACAGTTCTTCTGTGTATTCTTGCCACCTCTTCTTAATATCTTCTGCTTCTGTTAGGTCCACACCATCTCTGTCCTTTATCGAGCCCATCTTTGCATGAAGTGTTCCTTTGGTATCTCTGATTTTCTTGAAGAGATCCCTAGTCTTTCCCATTCTGTTGTTTTCCGCTCTTTCTTTGCATTGATCACTAAAGAAGGCTTTATTATCTCTTCTTGCTATTCTTTGGAACTCTGCATTCAGATGTTTATATCTTTCCTTTTCTCCTTTGCTTTTCTCTTCTCTTCTTTTCATAGCTATTTGTAAGGCCTCCCCAGACAGCCATTTTGCTTTTTTGCATTTCTTTTCCATGGGGATGATCTTGGTCCCTGTCTCCTGTACAATGTCACGAACCTCATTCCATAGTTCATCAGGCACTCTATCAGATCTAGGCCCTTAAATCTATTTCTCACTTCCACTGTATAATCATAAGGGATTTGATTTAGGTCATACCTGAATGGTCTAGTGGTTTTCCCTATTTTCTTCAATTTAAGTCCGAATTTGGCAATAAGGAGTTCATGATCTAAGCCACAGTCAGCTCCTGGTCTTGTTTTTGCTGATTGAATAGAGCTTCTCCATGTTTGGCTGCAAAGAATATAATCGATCTGATTTCAGTGTTGACCATCTGGTGATGTCCTTGTATAGAGTCTTCTTTTGTGTTGTAGGAAGAGGGTGCTTGTTATGACTAGTGTATTTTCTTGGCAAAACTCTATTAGTCTTTGCCCTGCTTCATTCCATATTCCAAGGCCAAATTTTCCTGTTACTCCAGGTGTTTCTTGACTTCCTACTTTTGCATTCCAGTCCCCTATAATGAAAAGGACATCTTTTTTGGGTGTTAGTTCTAAAAGGTCTTGTAGGTCTTCTTCAGCTTCTTCAGCGTTACTGGTTGGGGCATAGACTTGGATTACTGTAACATTGAATGGTTTGCCTTGGAAACGAACAGAGATCATTCTGCCATTTTTGAGATTGCATCCAAGTACTGCATTTCAGACTCTTTTGTTGACCATGATGGCTACTCCATTTCTTCTGAGGGATTCCTGCCCACAGTAGTAGATATAATGGTCATCTAAGTTAAATTCACCCATTCCAGTCCATTTGAGTTCGCTGATTCCTAGAATGTCGACATTCACTCTTGCCATCTCTTGTTTGACCACTTCCAATTTGCCTTGACTCATGGACCTGACATTCCAGGTTCCTATGCAATATTGCTCTTTACAGCATCAGACCTTGCTTCTATCACCAGTCACATCCACAGCTGAGTATTCTTTTTGCTTTGGCTCCATACCTGCATTCTTTCTGGAGTTATTTCTCCACTGATCTCCAGTAACATATTGGGCACCTACTGACCTGGGGAGTTTCTCTTTCAGTATCCTATCATTTTGCCTTCTCATACTGTTCATGGGGTTCTCAAGGCAAGAATACGAAAGTGGTTTGCCATTCCCTTCTCCAGTGGACCACATCCTATCAGATCTCTCCACCATGATCCGCCCATCTTGGGTTGCCCCATGGGCATGGCTTAGTTTCATTGAGTTAGACAAGGCTATGGTCCTAGTGTGATTAGATTGACTAGTTTTCTGTGAGTATGGTTTCAGTGTGTTTGCCCTCTGATGCCCTCTTGCAACACCTACTGTCTTACTTGGGTTTCTCTTACCTTGGGCGTGAGGTATCTCTTCATGGCTGCTCCAGCAAAGCACAGCCATTGCTCCTTACCTTGGACAAGGGGTCTCACCTCACCGCTGCCCTTCCTGACCTTCAACGTGGGATAGCTCCTCTAGGCCCTCCTGCACCCGCGCAGCCACGGCTCCTTGGACATGGTATAGATCATTCATTTTCAAATCATTCATTTGAAAATCTTGTTAATAACAAGGAGTAAAGACAGTAATTGGAAGAGGCAGCAGAATCCAATGAGGATTTTTCAGTCTGAGAAATACCTAGGAACATTTGAAGGCATAAAAAGGAGCCGTTAAGGAGAAAGAAATGCAAAGCTCTATCAGAAGGAGAGACAATATAATCACTACCCTCTCCTATTATTAATAGATGAGTCCATTGGAACCTAGCATTTTCCATATTTTCATGGGCTTGAGGAAAGTGTGCACAACTAAAGAGGAAGTCTTCCTCCTTCAGTCTCCCTGAGGATATTTCTTTTCTGGCTATAAGGTTGCATCACTGCAAGTCAACACATGGCATTGTATTTACTTAGACTGATTCTCTGTTATGTATAATGAATTCAAAGAGGCAGAAGGTGTACAAAGATTGCTGATTCACTGTCGTTTCTTCTGAAACCCTTCCTTCTGACTAAGGACAAGGTTCTTTACATCTTCATAGGTTGTGGCTTAAAATACGGATCTCCATAGGCTCCACAGATGGATATATACACTTAATTTAAGGACACTATGAATAGTTTTCACTGTTTTAACCACTGTCTACATGTAGGATTTTAATTTTATAAGCTCTGTTTTTCTTGGTTTCAGTGAGATGGATAATGCATGTCTGATTCTTGGCCTCTTAAACCTCTGATATAAACAGCCCTGGTTAGCGAGCTCCCCACAAATGAATGCTTTCTTGACCAATGATGTGACTGTTTGTATTTCAAAGTTTCCACTGACAAAATTTTATATAATGAGAAAAATTTAGAAGAAAATTTTGTTCTATTCATAAACTCTAAGTATTACATAGTTAATAAATTTGTAGGGTGAAAACATGTCTTTTTAAAGTATTTAAAAATAATTGTAAGATTATTTATGCACTTTCATATGCATTGTCTCAATTGATCCTTTGAAATGTTAGCTGCTGCTGCTGCTGCTAAGTCACTTCAGTCGTGTCCGACTCTGTGCGACCCCATAGACGGCAGCCCACCAGGCTCCCCCATCCCTGGGATTCTCCAGGCAAGAACACTGGAGTGGGTTGCCATTTCCTTCTCCAATGCATGAAAGTGAAAAGTGAAAGTGAAGTCGCTCATTCGTGTCTGACTCTTAGGGACCCCATGGACTGCAGCCCACCAGGCTCCTCCATCCATGGGATTCTCCAGGCAAGAGTACTGGAGTGGGTTGCCATTGCCTTCTCCATACAAGGTCACACATCCAATAATAAAATAAGGTCTCAAGCACCCATTGCCTCTTTCACTGCACCACAGTGCCCATTCTCAGGGAAGAGAAGCATCAATTCAACCCAGCATCAAAAGACTGAAAGAAAAAGACACCCCCTCCTCCTGAAACTAGGGCATAGAGTGACAGAGAATAGAAGAGTCAAGGAATGTCAGGGGTGAAGAGAGTGGAAAATGAAAGGGCCCATCAACTCTTACTGGATTACAGTCAGCAAAGAGGTGACTGTCTCCTAAAAAGGAAAGACGGAGAGGATCAGTCAAGCAGGTGGGGAATGAAGACAGAGGGGTCCAACAACAACAAAAAAAGAATAAAAAGCTTAACAGACTTGAATCAAGCCCCAGATGTGCCAGGACTTGTTGATCTTGAGACTATATAGATGAATAATACACGACTCTGCTGCAAGGAGCTCACAGGACTGGCAGCAAGCATCGAGAATGTTACCAGTGACTTCTGCTCAAACCTGATGACTTAGATGCTGTTCTTTAGTAAAGAGAATATGAAAACTGATGATTAGATAAGTTATACACAACCGTGACATCTATCTATCTAGTCAACAAATATTTATTGAGCCTAACTATGTTCCAGATACAGCTTTGGTTCCTGGCTAAACAATGCAGTTAAATATCTATCAGCAAGTCTTTAATATCAATAAACTCCATTGTTTTGCCCTCTTTACCTAAGATCAGATTACAGACTATTAATATGATCTGTTTATTTCACTACCATTTTCAAAATATCCTGCAATTGTTCTTTATTTATTTTTTTTTTTTTTTTTTTGGAAGTATAGTGGGTTTCCCTGGTGGCTCAGTAGGAAAGAATCTACCTGCAATGCAGGAGAAGCAGGAGACATGGGTTCTTTCCCTGAATTGAGAAGATACCCTGGACCAGGAAATGGTAACGCAGTATTCTTGCCAGGAAAATCGCATAGACAGAGGAGCCTGGTGGGCTGCAGTGCATGGCGTTGCAAAGAGTCAGACAGAAGTGAACACACATAGTTGGTTTACAGTTGTGTTAGTTTAAGGAATACAGCAGCGTGATTCAGTTATACATGCATATATTGGTTCAGATTCTTTTCTCTTATAGATTATTACAAAATATCTAGTATAGTTCCCTGCGCTATACAGCAGGTCCTTGTTGGTTATCTATTTTATATATAGTAGTGTGTATATGTTAATCAAAAACTCTTATTTTATCCCTCTCTCCCTTTCCCTTGGTAACCATAAATTTGTTTGCGATATCCATGAGTCTAATTCTTTTTGTATGTAAGTTCACTTGTATTAGTCTTTTAAGATTCCATATATAAGCTATATCATATGATATTTGTCTTTGTCCGGCTTACTTCACTTAGTATGATAATCTCTAGGTTCATCCCTGTAGCTACAAATGGCATTATTTCATTTGTTTTATGGATGAGTAATGTTCCATTATATACATATATATGTATATGTATATATATTCCGTCTTTCATACCCATTCATCTGTTAATAGATACTTATGTGGCTTCCATGTCTTGGCTTTTGTAAATAGTGCCACAGTGAATATCAAAGTGCATGTATTATTTCAAATTGGTTTTCCCCAGATATACACCCAGGAGTGGAATTGCAGGATTATATATAGCTCTATTTTTAGTTTTTTAAGGAACCTCCTTATTGTTCTCCATAGGGACTGTACCAGTATACATTCCCAGAAACAGTATAGGATGGTTTCCTTTTTCCCATACCCTCTCTATTGTTTAGACTTTTTGATGCTGACCATTCTGACTGGTATGAAGTGATACCTCATTGTAGTTTTGATTTACATTTCTCTAATATCATTAATATGGTGAGCATTTTTTGTTTGCCTTTTGGCCATCTGTACATCTTCTTTGGAGAAATGTCTGCTTAGATCCTTTGCCCATTTTTTGGTTGGATTGTTTGTCTTTGAAAATATTTTCTCCCGTTCTGTAGGTTGTTTTTTTATTTTGTTTATGATTTTCTTTGATATGCAAAAGGTTTTATGTTTAATTAGATCCTGTATGTTTACTTTTTTATTTCTATGACTATAGGAGATGGATTCAAAAAGGTATTGCTGTAACTTATGTCAAAGAGTGCTCTAGCTATGTTTTCCTCTACAAATTTTATAGTATCTAGTCTTACAGTTAGGCCTTTAATCCATTTTTAGCTTATTTTTGTGTGTGATAGTAGAGAATATTGTAATTTCATTCTTTTACATGTTGTTGTCCAGTTTTCCCAGCACCACTTATTGAAGAAACTGTGTTTTCTCCACTGTATATTCTTGCCACCTTTGTCATAGATTAATTTACCATAGGTTCATGGGTTTATTTCTGGTCTTTTTGTGTGGTATCTTTTTCCGATTTTGGTATCAAGATGATGGTTGCCTCATAAAATGAATTTGGGAGTGTTCTTTCCTGTGAAATTTTTTTGGAGGAGTTTCAGAAAGTAGGTGTTAACTCTTCTCTAAATGTGCAGTAGAATTTGCCTGTGAAGTCATTTGGTGCTGGGCTTTTGTTTATTGGGAGCTTTTAGATCACAGATTCAATTTTAGTATTTGTAATTCATCTATTCATTTTTTTTATTTCTTCCTGGTTTCACTTTATGAGATTTCTAAGCTTTATAAGATTTCTTTCCAAGAATTTGTCCATTTCTTCTGGGTTGTCCGTTTTATCAGCATATAATTGCTTGCAGTAGTCTTTTATGGTCTTTAATATTTCCATGGTGTTGGTTGTAACTTCTCCTTTTTCATATCTAATTTTATTAATTTGGGCCTTCTTCCTTTTTCTTATGATGAGTCTGGATAAAGATTTATAAATTGTGTTTATTTTGTCAAAGAACCAGCTTTTAGTTTAATTGATCTTTTCTATGTTTTCTTTGTCTCCATTTCATTTATTCAATATTTCTGCTCTGATCTTTATTATTTCTTCCCTTCTACAAACTTTGAGTTTTGTTTGTTCTTCTTTCTCTAGTTGCTTTAGGTATAAGGTTGTTTATTTGAGATTTTTCTTGTTTCCTGAGGTAAGCTTGTGTCACTATAAACTTCTCACTTAGAATTGCTTTTGCTGCATCCCACGGGATTTGAATCATTGAATTTTCACTTTCTTTTGTCTCTAGGTATTTTGTTTTATTTCCTCTTTGATTTCTTCAGTGATCCATTGGTTGTTTAGTAGCACATTGTTTAGCCTTGATGTGCTTTTTTGCACAAATCTTGTAGTTGATTTCTAATCTCATAGTATTGTGAATGGAAAAAGTGCTTTATATCAGTGGTCCCCAACCTTTTTGGCCCCAGGGACTGGTTTTGTGGAAGACAGTTTTGCCATGGACAGGGCAGGTAGAGGGGTGGGCATGGTTCAGGTGGTAATGTGAATGATGGAAAGCAATGGGGAATGGCAGATGAAGCTTCACTCACTTGTCTGCCACTCACTTCCTGCTGTGTGGTCCACTTCCTAACAGGCCACAGACCAGTCCTGGTCCTCAGCCTAGGGGTTGGGGGCCCCTGCTTTGTATGATTCAGTCTTTGTAAGTTTACTGAAGCTTGCCTTGTGGCCTAGCGTGTGATCTATTCTTGAGCATGCTCCATGTGCACTTAAAAGAATGAATATTCCACTGCTTTCAGATGGAATGTTCTATAAAATATCAATTAGGTTAATCTGGTTTAATTCCTCATTTAAGCCTTGCATTTCCTTATTGATTTCTGCCTGGATGATCTGTCCATTTACGTAAGTAGGGTGTTGAAGTCCCCTCTATCATTGTGTTACCGTCGCTGTCTCCTTGTCTGTCTCCTTGTATGTCTGTTAACAGGTGCTCCCATGCTGTTTTTGTGGTTCTTTAGTCACTAAGTCATGTCCAGCTCTTTTGTGACCCCCTGGACTGTAGCCCACCAGGCTCCTCTCTCCATGGGATTTACCAGGCAAGAACACTGGAGTAGATTAACATTTCCCTCTCCAGGGGATCTTCCTGACCCAGGAATTGAACCTGCATCTCCTTCTTGGCAGGTAGATTCTTTGCTCTGAGCCCCCTGGGAAGTTTATGTTGGGTGCATGTGTCCTAAGCCACTTCAGTCATGTCTGACTCTTTGCAACCCTATGTACTGTAACCCACCAGGCTCTTCTTTCCATGGGTTCTCCGGGGAAGAATACTGGAGTGGGTTGCCATCCCCTCCTCCAGGGTCTCTTCCCAACCCAGGGATCAAACCCACATCTCTTGCATCTCTTGCATTGGCAACTGAGTTCTTTACCACTAGTGCCACATCTACAATTCCTATATCTTCTTCTTGGATCGATCCCTTGATTATTATGTAGTGTCTTCTTTGTCTCCTGTAACAATCTATCATTTTTTTAAATAATTTTTATTGGAATATAGTTGCTTTACGAGGTTGTGTTAGTTTCTACCATACAGCAAAGTGAATCAGTTATACATATATATATATGCCCTCTTTTTGGGGTTTCCTCCCATTTAGGTCACCACAGAGCACTGAGCTATACTGTAGGTTCTCATTAGTTATCTATTTTATACATAGTAGTATATATATGTCAATTCCAGTCTCTCAATTTATCCAACCCCTCATTCCTCCCTTAGTATCCATACATTTGTTCTCTACATCTATGTTTCTATTTCCACTATGCAAATAAGATTACATATACCATTTTTCTTGATTCCACATATATGCATTAATATACTATATTTGTTTTTCTCTTTCTAATTTACTTCACTCTGTATGACAGCCTCTAGATCCATCCACATCTCTACAAATGACCCAATTTCATTCCTTTTTATGATTAAGTAATATTCTATTGTATATATGTACCACATCTTCTTTATCCATTCCTCTGTTGATGGACATTTAGGTTGCGTCCATGTCCTGGCTATTACAAATAGTGCTACAATGAACATTGAGGTGCACGTGTCTTTTGGAAACTTGGCTTTTTCAGGGTTTATGCCCAGTAGTGGGATTGCTGGGTCATATGGTAGTTCTATTTTTGGTTTTTTAAGGAGCCTCCATACTGTTCTCCATAGTTGCTTTATCAATTTATATTCTGAACATCAGTGCAAGAGGGTTCCAACAGTCTTTATCCTAGTCTATTTTGTCTTGGGTTTCCTTGGTGACTCAGTGGTAAAGAATCTGCCTGCCAACGCAGGAGACGTGCATTTGATCCCTTGGCCAGAACTATCCCCTGGAGAAGGAAATGGCAACCCATTCCAGTATTCTTGCCTGGAAAATCCACTGGACAGAGGAACCTGGAAGGTTACAGTCCTTGGTGTTGCAAGAGTTGGACTTAACTTAGTGACTAAACAACAACGTTTTGTCTTACATGAGTACTACTACTCCAGCTTTCTTTTGATTTCCATTTGCATGGAATATCTTTTTCCATCCCCCTCAGCTCTTCTTTTCTAACCATTTTATAAATTTTTTTTTTGCCTTAACCATTTTATAGATTTTTTTTTTGCCTTATACTTTAAATCTATTTATAGGTGTATTAGGAGGTTAATTGTTATACTTTTTTTGGTCAATTTTAAGTATTATTGTAATCTATAGCTCTAAGTTTGTAAATCCTCTGGATATGTGTCTTATCACTTTATTACCCACAAGATATAATTTTTCTTCATTAATATGAAATTTTTCATGAGTACAGATTCTTTTGGAATTTGTGATACTTTACATAAGTATCACATATAGGTAGTGTTTATTACTACCTCATGTATACATTCTAATATGTCATAACAGTGTTTAAGCCAAGGTTTCTTGACTTTGGCACTACTGATATTTTAAGCCAGACAAGTCTGTGCCATGCTGGACTATCCTGTGCATTGCAAAAGGTAAACTAAAATGATATCCCTGGTTTTCACTAGACTCCAAAAGCATTACCCACCCTTAGTTGTGACAACCAAAATTGTCATCACTCAAAAAAATGTCTTCCATGGCACAAAATTATTCTTGGTTTAGAATGACTACTTTACATCAATTTAATCCTCCCAATACCCACAATATCCTAAGTCAAGTAAGGAATATAAGATTCTACCACCTGTGAACAGTTCCAAAAGTACATTTTTGGTTTGCCTAAACTCTTAACCATTGCACTTTACTACCTCTCACATTGAGTCATCTGGGACATCAATAACATGTAACTTCAAATGAAAGATTGGGTTTAATTTGCCTAAAGTCACTTGATGTTTAAATGAGAATTTAAAAACTCTCACATGAGAAATGAGAAATGAAAGAAATACAGCCCAGCTCTAGAGTACCTAAAAAGAGAAAGCAGCTGGAAGTTAACCTCATCAGTGATGTAATTCAGAAAGAGCCTGATTATTAGACAATGTGTCTGCTCCTCCTCCTTCCCACTTTCCTCATCCTCATTATTTTAATTGCCTGAAAGGCACACTTTGTACCTTAGAGAGAATCTAGCACAGTGACTTCAGCAGAGTCAGCATTTTGGAATTACGTATGGAGTTGAATTAATTAGAAAATGCTTTTTGGATTCTTCATGGGTTCCCAGTGAATCCATTTTTTGGCCTCCTTATCAAAGATGAAATTATGAGCTTTTGACTTAATCTGTTTTTCTATATTTATTACCTGATTCTTCTGGATACCCAAACAAGTGTTCACTTTGTGATGGTGAAGAGAAGGAAGTGGGGGAAAGCAGTCCTTCTGGCCTCCAGAAAAGGCCAGATCTCATTGGGTAAGCGGTCAAGTTATAAACAGAGGAAAACCAGAGGTCACAAGGCTGAGAAGGAGCAAGTAGAGAAATTAGGGGGTATGATGAAAATCAAGGCAGCTGGAGTTTAACCGACTCTGTCTGACCTTAGCCTCTCACTGACGTTAGAGCCTCCCAGCCTTTCTGGGTCTCAGTTTTCTATCTTTTACTTCATACAATGTAAGTATGTAATTTTCTTGAAAGATAAAGATTGGTACAAGGCTCCTCCATCCATGGGATTCTCTAGGCAAGAGTACTGGAGTGGGGTGCCATTGCCTTCTCCAAAGATTGGTAAAAAATAGACTAATTCAGACAACCTGAGAATATACTGAGCTACACCTAATGGAATGGTGGTGGTGGTTTAGTTGCATAGTCGTGTCAAACTCTTGAGACCTGATGGACTTTAGTCTGCTAGGTTCCTCTGTCCATAGGATTTCCCAGGCAAGAATACTGGAGAGAAGTGAGTTGCCATTTCCTTCTCCAGGGGATCTTCCTGATCCAGGGATTGAACCCATGTTTCCTGCATTGCAGGCAGATTCTTTGCCGCTGAGCCACCAGGGGCTTCCCCCACCTAATAGAAGTTTTTGGCCTGATTCTTACGTATAACTTTAATAATACTGCTAGCTATGTTATTTGCACTTTGCCTATTTTATGAGATTGTTGTTTCCTGCATTACCAAATGTGTGACTGAACCTCCAACAAAATAATAATAACTAGGCGACTTGGAGAAGTTGATCAAATACATAGTTCTGGATGCAATCGATAATTGTAATTACTCTAGATACAGAAGGATACAAACAAGAGGAAATTTTTCCTGGACTGTAAGAGACTGGGTAAGACAAGTTGGTCCAGCCTTTTGGTTACCGTTGATAGTAACAGTGCACTAGTAACAGCAAAATCTTCACCAGACCTAAGAATGAGTTCCTTGCTCCATGGGATGAAATGGTCATGAAATGCCTCCCAAAGTATGGTCGAATTTGTAACCATGAGGGAGCTCTGTCAACTACAAATTGCCACCTACCTCTACAAGAATTAAATCGTGAGCTGGGGCAACTGATGATTTTCAACATCCTCTGGAAAATGTTCAAGGTGGAGAGCAAAAATGAGGTACTCTGTGCTCAGGGAAAAGCTGGCAGAATGGGTTTTCAGATAGATATTTTTAGGAGCTGATTTTATGAGCCTAATTTTTGTACCTCTTCACATCTATAAAAGCACTAAAATCCTTCACAGTGACAACTGTTACTTGTGACTAGCAGAAAGCTTCACCAGACTAGCAGAAACCTTCTGGAAAAATATGTGCTTGATTATATATATTCCTTCTTCACCAAAACCAAATATATATACTGACCTCCCCCCACCCTGAATCTTTGGAGCAATTTCTCAGAGCCATCTGAGGGGCGATCTCCCAGCCTACAGTCCTCATTTTGCCCCCAGTAAAACTTAACTAACACAACAACAACAAAAATACCTACAGTCTAGATAAGGCTGTGATGTATAGGGCTTGGGAAGAGAAAGTGTACCCCCAGTAGACTCCTGCCACACTGAGTTTTATCTATGGTAGGTGCCCAAGTAATTATTTTTAAGATGGACAATATCCAGCCAAGTGGCACTTTATGATGCACTTTCAGATGCTTTATCTTAATTGATTCTCTTAATGATCTCATGAGATAGGCCAGGTATTATTTGCATTTAAGAGATTATAAAACAAGCTTGGAGATAATGGCAGTATTGGAGGTGCAAAGACAGCTTGCTGCTGCTGAGTCACTTCAGTTGTGTCCAACTCTGTGTGACCCCATAGACGGGAGCCCACCAGGCTCTCCCGTCCCTGGGATTCTCCAGGCAAGAACACTGGAGGGGGTTGCCATTTCCCTCTCCAATGTATGAAAGTGAAAAGTGAAAGTGAAGTCGCTCAGTCGTGTCCAACCCTTAGTGACCCCATGGACTGCAGCCTACCAGGCTCCTCCGCCCATGGGATTTTCCAGGTAAGAGTACTGGAGTGGGGTGCCATTGCCTTCTCCGGCAAAGACAGCTTACAGTTTTCTAAAACACAATGTGCTTTCTCTTCTGCATCATGATGCTGCTTAGGAACATGAAAAAAATATTCCTCTCTCTCATGGATTCCTCTCTCTCCCTTTGGATTTCATTATCAGCTCACCCAGATAGCTTCAGCAGACCCCTATATGCAGCATCCCCCTTATGAGGTACACACTATGCTCCAGAACATCATGAACTTAACTCTTCATTGCACAAACGGCCCTGAATTATAATGTCTAATTGGGCTTCCCTGGTGGCTCAGATGGTAAAGAATCCACTTACAATGCAGGAGACCTGGGTTCGATCCCTGGGTTGGGAAGATCCCCTGGAGGAGGGCATGGCAACCCACTCCAGTATTCTTGCCTGGAGAATCCCATGGACAGAGGAATCTGGCAGGCTACAGTCTATGGGGTCTCAAAGAGTCAGACACGACTGAAGCAACTAAGCATGCATAGAGTCTAACTACTTATCTGCCTCTACTACTAGACGATAGCTTCTTGAGGGCAGAGCCTGAATCTTGTTCAGTGTTTCATCCCAAGGTCTAACTCAGTGCCTGCTGATAGGTGCTCATAAATATTTGTTAAATTAACTGAAGCTCAACAGAATGTTTGAGGAGTGCCTAAATTTACCACATGGAAAGTTAAAAGTCAAAACTTTCCCTTAAGTTCCCTGTCCACAAATAATTTTATGTATCGATTCTAGCTTATATTGAGTCAGTACACTATTCATATTTTGTAAGAATGATTTTAAACTCCAAAATTCAAAATAGGCCACATTTACATTGAAATTTTCAGACAAGTACCCTTGTGTATACTCTCACAATTTTATGTAAATAATACTGGGAAAATGGATGGTTAAGCTGCTAAATCTTAAGTCAGTGTATAGGTACCAGATTTTTGTGAACTAGCCATTAGGTCCTAAGATATAAACACTTTCAATAGATAGTAAATATATATATATTACTTATATAATAAGTAATATATAAATATATGTATATATGTATATATTTATATATTATATATATATATATATTGCTTAAAAACAAGACATGGGCAAGAGGCATTAAATGCCTCTTCTAAGAAATGGCCTCTAAAGTGTGGCTTGCCGTATATTTCAATCCAAGTTCAATTGAAGATCTAAGTCAGCCCTGATCTTATTCCTTTTCTGTTGCCAATAGGATTTTCTGGCGTCGGCAGGTTCACTTGATGTCAGGGATCCGGCCCAGCACCATCACCAGCTCCTTCCCCCAACTTATGTCCAATGTGGATGCAGCTTACGAAGTGGCTGAGAGGGGCACAGCCTACTTCTTTAAAGGTATGTTGAAGATCCCGCAAAGAAAGAAGTGGCCGGGTACAGGACACGGTGTGTCTGGAGCACCCAGAACTATCAGTGTTTATTAGTGATCACAGAGCAGTTCCAGCCATTCCTGCTCCTCAGATTGGGGTTGAAACATCCCTCTACTCTATTGTGACAGTGACTATCAAACTCTTCCCAGAGCCAAAGGTGCAGTCTGGTGATGCTCGGTGATAAGCGAGTATCCAGGAAGGTGGAAACCTACTCCCTGCCCCGCTCCACCCTACCCGCCCAACATCTGCTCTGAGTGACATGGTATTCTCTACTGAGAGCCTCTCATTCACAGAAGTCAGCGTGGAAACCTCAGGAAAGCAATACAAGCGTCTGGGAGCAGAGAGATGCCTGGACTCTGTCTCCGGCCCTTTACTATTTGAGTTCCTTAGGGAAGTTATCTGATTGCTCTGCATCTTCATTTCTTCCTGTGCAAAACAGTCATAGTAATAACAACCTTGAAGATGTGACTGTGGCTAGCCAATGGAAATTGCCCAGCAAACATTAACTATCAGTTTAGATTGCATTTTCTTGATGCCAAGGGCTGAGGATAGATTAGTGCCAGTTTAAGCAAGAATCAGCATTTGTGGTTCATTTGTCCCTTCTCTCGCACACATATCTAAGACTGAAATAAGATTATACAGATGAAAAGTATCTTGAAAAAAAAATGAATGTGTTGCATTTAAGACACAGTTGTATCAGTATTATTGCTTTCATAAGGCATGACTAGGGATTTCTCCCTCCAGGGCAAGTTTTAAGTCTTTTACTGAACTGAATAGAGACTTGTATCTCCTCCTGGGTTTTATCCATGGCAAATATCCCATAAACTAGCCCCCTTTGTAATCCTGCATAGAAATCCTAATGAGTGAAGGGCACCACTAAATAGTACAGAGTTTTTGTAAGCTTTAATTTCTGGTTCCAGGACCTCACTATTGGATAACAAGAGGATTCCAAATGCAGGGTCCTCCTCGGACTATTTATGACTTTGGGTTCCCAAGATATGTGCAGCAAATAGATGCCGCGGTCTATCTCAAGGATGCACAGAAGACCCTTTTCTTTGTGGGAGATGAATACTACAGGTATGGCTTTTCTCTTTGTGATTGTCCAGCTGTATTCAATGAGAAGGAAAATCCTTTTGCTAAAAAGAATGCAAGGCAAATTTACAAAAGGCCCGTTGACTCTTCCCAGTCACTAGGGTGTCCTTTGCTGATGGTTGACACTGTCTTCAAGATACAGAACCATCCAAATAAGTGAAACATTCATTCAATAATCCCATTGTTTGGTGTCTGTCACATGAAACATCCTAATCTTTCAAAGCATTCATTAACTGGATGCCCAGTGGCCTAGAAGAGTGGAGTTACCATTCCCAATACATAACTACCCAC
Organism: Tragelaphus eurycerus; assembly: GCA_935064755.1. Classification (NCBI taxonomy): domain Eukaryota; kingdom Metazoa; phylum Chordata; class Mammalia; order Artiodactyla; family Bovidae; genus Tragelaphus; species Tragelaphus eurycerus. Next base: position 9,823,438 of record CAKXYN010000086.1, on the reverse strand, counting down.
TGGGAATGCCTTGAAAGAAGAACTGATTCCCTCTTATGTGAGTATATCTTACTGATACATGAATATCACTGCATTCCAGAATGCTCTGTGATTTTGTACAAAATGAATGTGGTGATGACAGTGGGGCTCTTTGAAGGAAATTTTTGCTGAAAGGCAAAGGCCTTATTGCTATGTTCTTTAACCTAGAGCATGAAAATTCTTCTTATCCAAAGATCATGTGTAATTTCCAGGCCTGTCTTACATTACAAGAGGTTACTATGAGCAGATTCGATCACTGTGCACAGGGTCATACCTCGTTTCTCCTGCCTCATCTCACTACCTTAACTGGCTCACGTTGAAGAACTCAGTACAACTTTGTCAAGCTCTGCCGCTACACCTTCTCCAGTCACAGTTCTCACTTTAGCATTCCTTGTCTTTCTGAACGTTAAGAGAGAAGCCAAAAGTTTACTCTTTCCTTCAAAGGAGTAAGAGTCTTGTAATTTCATGGCTGCAATCACCATCTGCAGTGATTTTGGAGCCTAAAAAAATAAAGTCTAACACTGTTTCCACTGTTTCCCCAGCGATTTCCCATGAAGTGATGGGACCGGATGCCCTGATTTTAGTTTTCTGAATGTTGAGCTTTAAGCCAACTTTTTCACTCTTCTCTTTCACTTTCATCAAGAGACTTTTTAGTTCCTCTTCACTTTCTGTCATAAGGGTGGTGTCATCTGCATATCTGAGGTTATTGATATTTTTCCCAGCAATCTTGATTCCAGCTTGTGCTTCCTCCAGCCCAGCGTTTCTCATGATGTACTCTGCATATAAGTTAAATAAACATGGTGACAATATACAGCCTTGACATACTCCTTTTCCTATTTGGAACCAGTCTGTTGTTTCATGTCCAGTTTTAACTGTTGCTTCCTGAGTGCATACAGGTTTCTCAAGGGGCAGGTCAAGTGGTCTGGTATTTGCATCTCTTTCAGAATTTTCCACAGTTTATTGTGATCTACACAGTCAAAGGCTTTGGCATAGTCAATAAAGCAGAAATAGATATTCTTCTGGAACTCTCTTGCTTTTTCGATGATCCAGCAGATGTTGGCAATTTGATCTCTGGTTCCTTTGCTTTTTCTAAAACCAGCTTGAACATCTGGAAGTTCATGGTTCACATATTGCTGAAGCCTATCTTGGAGAACTGTGAGCATTTACTAGCATGTGAGATGAGTGCAATGGTGCGGTAGTTTGAGCATTCTTTGGCATTGCATTTCTTTGGGATTGGAATGAAAACTGACCTTTTCCAGTCCTGTGGCCACTGCTGAGTTTTCCAAATTTGCTGGCATATTCAGTGCAGCACTTTCACAGCATCATCTTTTAGAATTTGAAATAGCTCAACTGGAATTCCATCACCTACACTTGCTTTGTTCATAGTGATGCTTTCTAAGGCCCACTTGACTTCACATTCCAACCTAGATAGCATATTAAAAAGCAGAGACATTACTTTGTCAACAAAGGTCTGTCTAGTCAAGGTTATGGTTTTTCCAGTGGTCATGTATGGATGTGAGAGTTGGACTGTGAAGAAAGCCGAGCACCGAAGAATTGATGCTTTTGAACTGTAGTGTTGGAGAAGACTCTTGAGAGTCCCTTGGACTGCAAGGAGATCCAACCAGTCCATCCTAAAGGAGATCAGTCCTGGGTATTCATTGCAAGGACTGATACTGAAGCTGAAACTCCAATACGTTGGCCACCTCATGCGAAGAGTTGACTGGTTGGAAAAGACTCTGATGCTGGGAGGGATTGGGGGCAGGAGGAGAAGGGGACGACACAGGATGAGGTGGCTGGATGGCATCACCGACTCGATGGATGTGAGTTTGGGTAAACTCTGAGAGTTGGTGATGGACAGGGAGGCCTGGCGTACTGTGATTCATGGGGTCGCAAAGAGTTGGACACGACTGAGCGACTGAAGTGAACTGAACTGATGCTAAACTCTATGTTAGAACCTTGTTGGCAGTGGAAAACAGCTCAGCTTTGGTCCAAGGGTTTCATTTTTTTTTATATTACCTATTTTTAATAACCGTATCTGTGGCATAAAATAAATTTATAAATACATATCTGTCATCTTCCTCTACTTCTTCAGTTTAGAGCTGAAAATGTAATCTAACAGAAGCACAGATATACTTCAGGAAAATTTATTTCATAAAAATGAATGTCAAATGTGGACCCTCCTGACTCTTCTGAGTCACTGAGAACCTTGGAAGTGTTGCACAAAGTGTCTTGTGTTGTCTTGAGTTAACATTTCCAGTCCAATGTTTAAGCCACTAAGCCAGCTAATTTTCTTTCCAAACTTCCTTTATAAAATAGGAATGGTTATTCACTTATTAAGTCCCTAGTATCTGCTGGTAATGTTCTCCAAAGTTTTTCTTCAGGATAAGGTGGCTGTCATCACCATGCTGACCTACAGGGGGATATATATTGAGAAACTCAACTCCCATTTTAGGTTTTCAGAGAATGGCAATCAGAGATGGAGTATACAAGCTGACATGTGAGAATGTGAGTTGTGATTACCCATTTAACTTGTCAAAGTCTGTTCACAGCCTGATTCTCCCTGGGGGGGATTTATTCACTCTCATAATTTCTATTATCCATTCATTGCCTAGAACTTTGGTTCTAGTCTTTGGACTAATCTACCACCCACTAGACTCCAAAGTCAAACACATACCTCCAACCAAGCAGGACTGAGGCTTAGCAGCTAACATGAGGAGCTTGGTGAAAGGTTTTTCAGTTCAGGTCACTCAGTCGTGTCCGACTCTTTGCGACCCCATGAATCACAGCACGCCAGGCCTCCCTGTCCATCACAAACTCCCGGAGTTCACTCAGACTCACGTTCATCGAGTCAGTGATGCCATCCAGCCATCTCATCCTCTGTTGTCCCCTTCTCCTCCTGCCCCCAGTCCCTCCCAGCATCAGAGTCTTCTCCAATGAGTCAACTCTTCACATGAGGTGGCCAACATATTGGAGTTTCAGCTTCAGCATCAGTCCTTCCAGTGAACACCCAGGACTGATCTCCTTTAGGATGGACTGGTTGGATCTCCTTGCAGTCCAAGGGACTCTCAAGAGTCTTCTCCAACACTACAGTTCAAAAGCATCAATTCTTCGGTGCTCAGCTTTCTTCACAGTCCAACTCTCACATCCATACATGACCACTGGAAAAACCATAGCCTTGACTAGATGGACCTTTGTTGGCAAAGTAATGTCTCTGCTTTTCAATATACCATCTAGGTTGGTCATAACTTTCCTTCCAAGGAGTAAGCGTCTTTTAATTTCATGGCTGCAATCATCATCTGCAGTGCTTTTGAAGCCCCCCAAAATAAACTCTGAATGCTGAGCTTTAAGCCAACTTTTTCACTCTCCTCTTTCACTTTTATCAAGAGGCTTTTTAGTTCCTCTTCACTTTCTGCCATAAGAATGGTTTCATCTGCATATCTGAGGTTATTGCTATTTCTCCCAGCAATCTTGATTCCAGCTTGTGCTTCTTCTGTAAATTAAGGAATGGGAGGGAGAGGATCTCTGATATTAATGATGGCTAATCACCCATGAGAAAATAATATTGAAACTTTATATCGAATCTCTGTGAGGATTTATTAAGGAAAAGTCTTTGGCAATCTAGATAAAGCAAATTCCTTTGAACTTGGCCTAGGACATTAATTCAAATATTAAAGAGCTCATTTTGCCAGAAAGGAAAAGAAACCATAGTTGCCACTTTTGATATTAACCTCCCTGGGTTACTGAGGGTATTAAGTGATATAATGGATGTAGCTACCTAATACACTGCCTGACATATTGCAAGTGCTCAAAAAGAGTAACTGTTTAGTAGTAAATAAAAGGAACTTACATGGTTGTTATTGTTCAGTCACTCAGTCATGTCTGACTCTTTGCGACCCCATGGACTGCAGCATACCACACTTCCCTGTCCATCACCAACTCCCGGAACTACTCCAACTCAAGTCTGTCGAGTCGGTGATGAAATCCAACTATCTCATGCTATGTCATCCCCTTCTCCTCCTGCCTTCAGTCTTTCCCAGCATCAGGGTCTTTTCCAACGAGTCAGCTCTTCGCATTAGGTGGCCAAAGTATTGGAGCTTCACCTTCAGCATCAGCCCTTCCCATGAGTATTCAGGATGATTTCCTTTAGGATGGACTGGTTGAATCTCCTCGCAGTCCAAGGGACTCTCAAGAGTCCACAGTTCTCCAACACCAGAGTTCAAAAGCATCAATTCTTCAGCGCTCATCTTTCTTTACAGTGCAACTCTCACATCCATACATAACTACTAGCAAAACCATAGCTTTGACTAGACAGACCTTTGTTGGCAAAGTAGTGTCTCTGCTTTTTAATATGCTGTCTAGGTTGGTCATAACTTTTCTTCCCAGGAACAACTGTCTTTTAATTTCATGGCCGCAGTCACCATCTGCAATGATTTTTGGAGCCCAAGAAAATAAAGTATATCACCGTTTCCATTGTTTCCCCATCTATTTGCCATGAAATGATGGGACCAGATGCAATGATCTTTGTTTTTGAATGTTGAGTTTTAAGCCAACTTTTTCAATCTCCTCTTTCACCTTCATCAGATGCTCTTTAGTTCTTCTTCACTTTCTGCCATAAGGGTGGTGTCATCTGCATATCTGCGGTTATTGATATTTCTCCCGGCAATCTTGATTCGAGCTTGTGTTTCATGCACTCTGCATATAAGTTAAATAAGCAGGGTGACAATATGCTTGACATAGTCCCTTCTCAGTTTGGAACCAGTCTGTTTTTCTATGTCATATTCTAACTGTTGCTTCTTGACCTGTGTACAGATTTCTCAGCAGACAGGTCAGGTGGTCTGGTATTCCCATCTCCTTCAGAATTTTCCACAGATTATTGTGATCCACACCATCAAAGGCTTTAGTGTAGTCAATGAAGCAGAAGTATATGTTTTTCTGGAACTCTCTTGCTTTTCCCATGATCCAGCGGATATTGGCAATTTAATCTCTGATTCCTTTGCCTTTTCTAAAACCAGCTTGAACATCTGGAAATTCATGGTTCACATATTGCTGAAGCCTGGCTTGGAGAATTGTGAGCATTACTTTACTAGCGTGTGAGATGAGTGCAATTGTGCGGTAGTTTGAGCATTCTTTGGCATTGCCTTTCTTTGGGATTGGAATGAAAACTGACCCTTTCTGGTCCTGTGGCCACTGCTGAGTTTTCCAAATTTGTTGGCATATTGAGTGCAGCATTTTCACAGCATTATCTTTCAGGATTTGAAATAGCTCAACTGGAATTCTATCACCTCCACTAGCTTTGTTCGTAGTGATGCTTTCTAAGGCCCACTTGACTTCACATTCCAGGATATCTGGCTCTAGGTGAGTGATCATACCATCGTGGTTATCTGGGTCATGAAGATCTTTTTTGTACAGTTCTTCTGTGTATTCTTGCCACATCTTAATATCTTCTGCTTCTGTTAAGTCCATACCATTTCTGTCCTTTTTTGTGTGCCCCTTTTTGCCTGAAGTATTCCCTTAGTATCTCTAATCTTCCTGAATAGATCTCTGGTCTTTCCCATTCTATTGTTTTCCTCTATTCTTTGCATTGATCACTTAGGAAGGCTTTCTTATCTCTCCTTGCTCTTCTTTGGAACTCCATTCAGATGGATATATCTTTCCTTTTCTCCTTTACCTTCAGCTTCTTTACTCAACTATTTATAAGGCCTCCTCAGACAACCATTTTGCCTTTTTGCATTTCTTTTTCTTGGGGTTGGTCTTGATCACTGCCTCCTGTACAATGTCACGAACCTCCATCCATTGTCCTTCAAGCACTCTGTCTATCAGATCTAATCCCTTGAATCTATTTGTCACTTTCACTCTATAATTGTAAGTGATTTGATTTAGGTCATACCTGAATGGTCTAATGGTTTTCCCTTCTTCCATCAATTTTAGTCTGAATTTGGCAATAAGGAGTTCATGATCTGAGCCACAGTCAGCTCCCGGTCCTGTTTTTGCTGACTCTATAGAGGTTCTCTATCTTCAGCTGCCAAGAATATAATAAATCTGATTTTGGTATTGATCATCTGGTGATATCCTTGTGTAGAGTCTTCTCTTGTGTTGTTGGAAAGGGTGTTTGCTATGGCCAGTGTGTTGTCTTGGCAGAATTCTGTTAGCTTTTGCCGTGCTTCATTTTAGACAGCAAGGCCAAACTTGCCTGTTACTCCAGGTATCTCTTGACATGATACTTCTGCATTCCATTCCCCTGTGATGAAAAGGACATCTTTCTTCAGTTCTAGAAGGTCTTCATAAAACCATTCGACTTAAGCTTCTTCAGCATTAGTGGTTGGGGCATAGACTTGGATCACTGTGATATTGAATGGTTTGTCTTGGAAACACAGAGATCATTTTGTCGTTTTTGAGATTGCATCCAAGTACTGCATTTCAGACTCTTTTGTTGACTATGAGGGCTACAACATTTCTTCTAAGGGTCTTGTCCACAGTAGATATAATGGTCACCTGAATTAATTTCACACATTCCAGTCCGTTTTAGTTCACTGATTCCTAAAATATTGATGCTCACTCTTGCCATCTCCTGTTTGAGCTTATATGGTAATTAACAAATAATTGCTTAAAATGTTGTGATAATTAACAAGTGATTGCTTAAACTTAAATATTCCTATAAATAGCAATCCAGTCAAAGAGTTCATCAAAGGGAATTTTCTTTTTAAACACTGAAGTGCCTTGACATTGCACTGAAATCTCTGCTTCTGGCAAGGCAGATTCAGTACTTTCAGCAATGAGAGTCTTCTATTTTACACTCTCCAACACACACACTGTTTTTCACAATAAGAAATATGACAAATAACCTTGACCTCCAGCTCAGAAGTTCAGGAAAAGCTAATGTATGATTTTTATTAATAACTGCCCCCCTGTGTTTGACACATTTTCCTCAATAGGGCCTCATGTGTATGACATCTTACAGTCCATAAAGCCCTGTATTAGATAGAAATTATGTTCAGCTGCTAGAAAGAGAGACCCAGTAATAATTGTGGCTTAAACACCACAAGGGGTTTTTTTCTCATATATGTGAGATGTCTGAAGTTTTATGGATTTAGAGCTGGTAAGATGGGTCCATGGCCATTAGGGTCCCAAGTTCCTTCTGACATTTTGCCCAGTATTAACAGGTAGCTTCCACTCTTATGATTGCCACAGGATTCCAGATGGCCCATGGTGCCTCAGTCATTACATCCTATGCTAAATAGGAAGAAGTTGGACTGGAAAGAAAGAGAAAGGGGGCAGTGAAGTTCTATAGGTAAAGCACATGGACACATCTAAAAATACCGAAGCCTCAAGTTACACACCAATAATTTTACTATATTGATAGCCCTGGACAGTGTGTTAGGATTTACTCTCCATGGTTGTCCCTCAGGTTCTTCTTTGGTCGTCACGCTAGTTCAGTCTGTGGTACAAATACTGTGCCAATGGAAGAAAAGTCTCTAGATGTGCTTGTTGTCAGGGAAATTCTCCATGAACCCCTAGGGCTGGGACCTGTTTTAGTGAATGAATTGCCTTTTAAAAAACTACTGAATAGCTTCCTCCACTGAGGATTGACTGTTTGGTTGGGCCAAGTTGATTCAGGCTCTAAGAGTAAGGGGACTTCACTGGGGGCTAAGGGTAAAGAATCTGCCTGAAATGCATGAGAATAAGGAGACTGCCTACAGTGTAGAAGACTGGGGTTCAGTCCCTGGGTTGGGAAGATCCCCTGGAGAAGGAAATGGCAACCCATTCTAGTATTCTTGCCTGGAGAATCCCATGGGTAGAGGAGCATTATGGGCTACAATTCTTGAAGTTGCAAGAGTAGGACACAACTTAGTGACTAAACCACCACCACCATCTAAGAGTGAGAACCCACATATCAGTATAATAGTAATTTACAGAAGAGCAGACTGTAGAACTACAAAGTGAAACCCAAATGGGGCTCTGCCAGGCTGATGCCAGCACATGCTGCCCCACCAAATGATACATCGGGTAAACTTTACTCACAAGGGCTACTTCCCCATTCATCTGTTTGCTTTTATTCCTTCCTTTCCTATTTCTGCTGCTACTGCTGCTGCTGCTAAGTCACTTCAGTCATGTCTGGCTCTGTGCGACCACATAGATGGCAGCCCACCAGGCTCCCCCATCCCTGGGATTTTCCAAGCAAGAGTACTGGAGTGGGTTGCCATTGCCTTCTCCTTTCCTAGTTCTAGACAGCCTCAATTATCCATCCAGTTTCTTTCTTTACATTACTTCTACCACCTCTGGATAATTTCTCCCTCTAAGTATTCTCCCTTGCTTACATTACACCAAGGAGCTCCTGAGGACTCTGGGAGAAGGGGAGTGCCATCAACTCCACCATGCTTTGAGATGGTCAGTTCAGTTCAATCACTCAGCCATGTCCAATTCTATGTGATCCCATAAACCACAGCATGCCAGGCCTCCCTGTCCATCACCAGCTCCCAGAGTTTACCCAAACCCATGTCCAATGAGTCGGTGATGCCATCAAACCATCTCATCCTCTGTCGTCCCTTTCTCTTCCTGCCCTCAATCTTTCCCAGCATCATGGTCTTTTCAAATGAGTCAGCTCTCCACATCAGGTGGCCAAAGTATTGGAGTTTCAGCTTCAACATCAGTCCTTCCAGTGAACACCTAGGACTGATCTCCTTTAAGATGGACTGGTTGGATCTCCTTGCAGTCCAAGGGACTCTCAAGAGTCTTCTCCAACACCACAGTTCAAAAGCATCAATTCTTCGGTGCTCAGCTTTCTTTATAGTCCAACTCTCACATCCATACATGACTACTGGAAAAACCATAGCCTTAACTAGACGGACCTTTGTTGACAAAGTAATGTCTCTGCTTTTGAATATGCTATCTAGGTTGGTCATAACTTTCCTTCCAAGGAGTAAGCGTCTTTTAATTTCATGGCTGCAATCACCATCTGCAGTGCTTTTGAAGCCCCCAAAAATAAAGTCTGACACTGTTTCCACTGTTTCCCCATCTATTGTCATAAAGTGATGGGACCAGATGCTATGATCTTCCTTTTCTGAATGTTGAGCTTTGAGCCAACTTTTTCACTCTCCTCTTTCACTTTCATCAAGAGACTTTTTAGTTCCTCTTCACTTTCTGCCATAAGGGTGGTGTCATCTGCGTATCTGAGGTTATTGATATTTCTCCCGGCAATCTTGATTCCAGCTTGTGCTTCTTCCAGCCCAGTGTTTCTCATGATGTACTCTGCATATAAGTTAAATAAACAGGGTGACAATACACAGCCTTGACATACTCCTTTTTCTATTTGGAACCAGTCTGTTGTTCCATGTCCAGTTCTAACTGTTGCTTCCTGACCTGCATACAGGTTTCTCAAGAGGCAGGTCAGGTGGTCTGGTGTTCCCATCTCCTTCAGAATTTTCCACAGTTTATTGTGATCCACACAGTCAAAGGCTTTGGCATAGTCAATAAAGCAGAAATAGATGTTTTTCTGGAGCTCTCTTGCTTTTTCAATAATCCAGCAGATGTTGGCAATTTGATCTCTGGTTCCTCTCCCTTTTCTAAAACCAGCTTCAACATCTGGAAGTTCATGGTTCACATATTGCTGAAGCCTGACTTGGAGAACTGTGAGCATTACTTTACTAGCGTGTGAGATTACTGCAATTGTGCGGTAGTTTGAGCATTCTTTGGCATTGCCTTTCTTTGGGATTGGAATGAAAACTGACCTTTTCCAGTCCTGTGGCCACTGCTGAGTTTTCCAAATTTGCTGGCATATTGAGTGCAGCAGTTTCACAGCATTATCTTTTAGGATTTGAAATAGCTCAACTGAAATTCCCTCACCTCCACTAGCTTTGTTCATAGTCATACTTCTTAAGGCCCATTTGACTTCACATTCCAGGATGTCTGACTCTAGGTAAGTGTGAGTGATCACACCATCATGATTATCTGGGTCATGAAGAACTTTTTTGCACAGTTCTTCTGTGTATTCTTGCCACCTCTTCTTAATACCTTCTGCTTCTGTCAGTGGTTTCTAAAATTTGTGTAAAATGACTTACAAATGTATAGGTACAAGCCCTTTTCTACTACTAAATCATTCTTTCTAAAATGCTCAACCAGTAGACTAGAGGCATGATTAACACTCAGTCATGTCTGACTCTTTGCAACCCCATGGACTATACAGTCCATGGAATTCTCTACGCCGGAATACTGGAGTGGGTAGCCTTTCCCTTCCCCAAGGAATCTTCCCAACCCAAGAATCGAACCCAGGTCTCCCACATGGCAGGACGATTCTTTACCAGCTGAGCCACAAGGGAACCCCAAGAATACTGGTGTGCATAGCCTGTCCTTTCTCCAGAGGCTCTTCCCAAACCAGGAATCCAACCAGGGTCTCCTGCATTGCAGGCGGATTCTTTACTAACTGAGCTATCAGGGAAGCCCAAAGTAGGATACAGTCTTCCAGATTCTCTCCTTCCTGGATCCCTCAAGAATGCTGAAACTGTATCTGTTTATTTAAAGATTTTATAGTTAATCAAAATAGGGAAATAAATGATAGTAACAAAAATAAGAAAGATGGGTAGATTTCAAAATCTTGTTTTTTAATCTTTTTTTTTTAATGTATTACCAAACTACTGCATTCATGCCCGTATTGGCCATGATTACATGTCAAGCTGTGTACTAAGACCTTGACATTCATGACAAGGCACAGAGTTTGCTGTTTAAGAGTGTAGACGGGAATAAGACAGTGTTCATCTCAGCTCTGGCATGTTGGATCATCTTTCTGTTGGATCATTTCTGGATGCAGAAGTAGTATCTACTTCATTGAGTTGTGGAAATCAATGATAAAAATGTGAAATTCCTGTCATATTTTAAAGGTTCAATTCATATTGGGTGTTATTAATGCCCTCAGCAAGTTGTCTAATTGAAAGTAAATGTATAGATAACTAATTAAAAGCAACCCAGATGCCACAAGTGGCCTCATGGAAGACTGCACAGGGTTCAGTGGGGCAAAACCAAAAGGAAATGGCCGATTCTAGCAAAATTGTCAAGAAAGAGTTTTTAGAGGAAGCAATGACTGAGCTTCATTTTGAGAGTTGAGTAGGAGTTTCCCAGACAGGATGGGCAGGGTATCTTCCAGGCAGAGAGAGCAGTTGAAGCAAAGGCACTGATGCATGAAAACAGCCTGTGTATAGGAGGAAAACCTCAAGTAGTTCAGTATGATCAGAACATGGGCTGGGATGAGAGATGTGGCCCAAGGATGGAGATCAGGAAGGGCCTTGCCATTCTAGGAGATCAGTGCTAATTTAGAGAAAATAGGGATATCTGTAAAGGTCTTAAACAAGGAAGTAACTCATTAAGGTTTTTGTTATATCACTCTGGAAGCAGTGCAGCTGTATTAGAGCAGTAACAAGACTGAAAACCAGTCAAAACAGTTAAGCCAGAAAGTAGTGGGAAACATCTTCAGAGTGCTTAAGGAAAAAATGCTCAATCAAGAATCCTATATTCTGCAAAGCTATCTTTCAAAGATGAAGGCAAAATGAAGACATTCCCAAATAAACAAAAACAGAGAATTTATCACTATCATCTTCCTTACAAAAAGTAATAAAGAAAATTCTTCAAGCAAGTAAACCCAGACAGTAATTTGAAAATTTGAATCCACATTAAAAAAAAGAACACCAGTAAGTGTAATTATGAAATTATAAAAGGGGAAGGCAATGGCACCCCCACTCCAGTACTCTTGCTTGGAAAATCCCATGGACGGAGGAGCCTGGTGGGCTGCAGTCCATGGGGTCGCTAAGAGTCGGACACGACTGAGCGACTTCACTTTCACTTTTCACTTTCATGCTTTGGAGAAGGAAATGGCAACCCACTCCAGTATTCTTGCCTGGAGAATCCTGGGACAGAGGAGCTTGGTGGGCTGCCGTCTCTGGGGTCGCACAGAGTAGGACACGACTGAAGCAACTTAGCAGCAGCAGCAGCAGTATAAATATATGTTTGCTCTAATTTTTTAAATTAACTGTATAAAATCATATATATATATATATATATATGTATGTATAATTATATTGTTGGGCCTATACCATATAGAAAGATTTGTTTCTTTCTGAAGAAAGTAGAGCATGGTAAGTTAAAATATGTATATGGTATGCTTTATAGCAACTAAGAAAATAACTCTATTAAGTGAAGTGAAAAAATAACAAAAGAAATTTAAATGGTGCATTGGAAATTTGTAACTAATGCAAAAGAAAGCATAAGGAGGGAAAAAGAACTAAAAAAGATGTGGGGTATGTAGAAAACAGAAGTATATAAATCCAGTTATATCAGTAATATTAAATGTGAATAGATTAAGCAATTTAATCAAATTACAAATACTGTCATACTGGATTAAAAAGCAAGATGCCACTGTGTACTCAAACATACAAATAGACTGAAAGTTAAAAGGATGGGGGAAAAAAAAAAAATATATATATATATATATATATATATATATATCATGCTAACCATGGCCATAAGAGAGCCAGGGTAGCTATGATACCAGGCAACAAGAAGTATTAAAACAATACTTTTAAAATAAAAGTATTACTAGGAATAGACAGGGACAATTTATAGTGAAAGACAGATTGCTGCTGCTGTTGCTAAGTCACGTCAGATCAGATCAGATCAGATCAGTCGCTCAGTCGTGTCCGACTCTTTTCGACCCCATGAACCGCAGCACGCCAGGCCTCCCTGTCCATCACCAGCTCCCGGAGGTCACTCAGACTCGCATCCATCGAGTCAGTGATGCCATCCAGCCATCTCATCTTCTGTCGTCCCCTTCTCCTCCTGCCCTCAATCCCTCCCAGCATCAGAGTCTTCTCCAATGAGTCAACTCTTCGCATGAGGTGGCCAAAATACTGGAGTTTCAGCTTCAGCATCATTCCTTCTAAAGAAATTCCAGGATTGATCTCCTTCAGAATGGACTGGTTGGATCTTCTTGCAGTCCAAGGGACTCTCAAGAGTCTTCTCCAACACCACAGTTCAAAAGCATCAATTCTTCGGCGCTCAGCCTTCTTCACAGTCCAGCTCTCACATCCATACATGACCACAGGAAAGACCATAGCCTTGATTAGGCGAACCTTTGTTGGTAAAGTAATGTCTCTGCTTTTGAATATGCTATCTAGGTTGGTCATAACTTTCCTTCCAAGGAGTAAGCGTCTTTTAATTTCATGGCTGTCGTGTCCAACTCTGTGCGACCCCAGAGACAGCAGCCCACCGGGCTTCCCTGTCTCTGGGATTCTCCAGGCAAGAACACTGGAGTGGGTTGCCACTTCCTTCTCCAATGCATGAAAGTGAAAAGTGAAAGTGAAGTCGCTCAGTCGTGTCTGACTCCTAGCGACCCCATGGACTGCAGCCTACCACGCCCCTCCGTTCATAGGATTTTCCAGGCAAGAGTACTGGAGTGGGGTGCCATTGCCTTCTCCAGAAAGACAGGTTACTCTACCAAAAATATAAGACAACCTAATAATAGGGCCTCAAAATGCATAAAGCAAAGAAACTGACAAAAATGAAGAGAGAAAACAACATGTGAAATAATCATAGTTGGAGACTTCAATTCTTCACTTTCAATAATGGACAGAGCAACTGGAAAACAAGATCAATTAGGAAAGGAAGATTTGAACAGCACTATAATAAGCCACCTAGGCCTAATAGGTATCTATGGAACACTTCATTCAGTCAAAGAAGACTACAGATTCTACTTAAGTGCGTGTGGAACATTGTCAAGGACGGATAAGAAGCCTCAATAAATTTAAAATCATTGAAATCATACAAAATATCTCTTCTGATTACAATGGAATTAAGCTAGAAACAAATACCTGGAAGAAAACTGCAAAATTTACAAATAAATAGAAATTATATAGCACACTCCTCAACAACCAATGGGATGAAGAAGATATCACAAGAGAAATTAGAAAAGACTTTTAAGATGAGTGAATATTAAAGCACAACCTAAAAAGCCTCTTGATGAAAGTGAAAGTGGAGAGTGAAAGGGTTGGCTTAAAGCTCAACATTCAGAAAACGAAGATCATGGCATCTGGTCCCATCACTGCATGGGAAATAGATGGGGAAACAGTGGAAACAGTGTCAGACTTTGTTTTTCTGGGCTCCAAAATCACTGCAGATGGTGACTGCAGCCATGAAATTAAAAGACGCTTACTCCTTGGAAGGAAAGTTATGAGCAACCTAGATAGCATATTCAAAAGCAGAGACATTACTTTACCAACAAAGGTTCGCCTAGTCAAGGCTATGGTCTTTCCTGTGGTCATGTATGGATGTGAGAGCTGGACTGTGAAGAAGGCTGAACGCCGAAGAATTGATGCTTTTGAACTGTGGTGTTGGAGAAGACTCTTGAGAGTCCCTTGGACTGCAAGAAGATCCAACCAGTCCATTCTGAAGGAGATCAATCCTGGAATTTCTTTGGAAGGAGTGATGCTAAAGCTGAAACTCCAGTATTTTGGCCACCTCATGCAAAGAGTTGACTCATTGGAGAAGACTCTGATGCTGGGAGGGATTGAGGGCAGGAGGAGAAGGGGACAACAGAGGATGAGATGGCTGGATGGCATCACTGACTTGATGGGTGTGAGTCTGGGTGACCTCCGGGAGCTGGTGATGGACAGAGAGGCCTGGCGTGCTGCAATTCATGGGGTCGCAAAGAGTCGGACACGACTGAGCAACTGATCTGATCTGATCTGATCTGATGTTGATGCAGTTAAAGCAGTGCTCAAAGGGAAACTTCTACCTGTAAATATCCATATTAAAAAAAAGAAAAAATTCAAATTATTAACCTAACTTTCCACTTAAGACACTGGAAAAAAGAGCAAATTAATTCTAACAAGCAAGAAAAAGGAAATAATAAAGATAACAGTGAAAATGAAGTAGAGAATAAACAATTTGAGAAGTCAGCAAAGCTAAATGTGTTTCTTTGAAAGGTAAAAATAATTTATAAACTTCTCACTAAATTAACCTTGTACAAAAGAGAAAACCAAAATTACTAAAATCAGAAATGAAAGAATGAACACAACCTTACTGAAATAAAATGGGCTATAAAAGAATGAACAATTGTGTGCCAATAAATTAGAAAGTTTAGATGAAATAGACAAATTCCTAGAAAAATACAGTGATTAAAAAAAAAAAGTGAGTCACGAAGAAATAGACATTCTGAATAGACCTATAACAAATGAGGAGGTTTAATTCATAGTATAAAAATTATCCACAAAGAAAAACCCAGGCCTACATATTTCCTGGTGAATTCTATGAGAACATTTAAAGAAAATTATTGTCAATTTTTAACAAACTCCTCCAGAAAGTAGAAGAGAAAGGAATACTTCCCAACTCATTGTATGAGGCCAGTATTGCCCTTATATGAAAACCAGAATAAAACGTCAGACCTATATCTATTATGAATATGGACGCAAAAATACTACCAAACCAAATCCAGAAACATATAAAAAAGAATTATAGACCATGACCAGCTGGGAATTTTTCCCCAAGAATGCAAAATTGGTTTAACATCTGTTCATCTATAATAACATCTATTATTGAGTAATTATATCAATTAATATAATACACTATATCAAAAGAGTTAAAAATTAAAAACCATAAGATCACCTCAATAGATGTAGAAAAAGCATTTGACAAAATCAAACACTGTTGCATTATCAAAAAAACATTCAACAAACAAGGAATAGAGAGAAACTTTTTCATTCTGATAGAAGGCATCTATGAATACCCACAGCTGATATCATTCTCAGTTTTGAAAGATCGGATGCTTTCCCTCTAAAATCAGGAACAAGACAAAAATTTTCATTCTTACCACTTCTATTCAACATTTTACTGGAGGCTCTAGTCAGGGCAGTTAAGCAAGAATGAATGATATTTTTAAAAGAATGATACAGAAGATGGGAAAGAAAGTAAAACTACTTGTATTTGTATGTCATATAATCTTTTACATAGAAAAGCCTAAGGAACCTCAAAAGAAAAAAAAAAAAAACTGTTAGAACTAATAAGTGAAGTTGAAGTGAAGTTGCTCAGTCGTGTTCGACTCTTTGCAATCCCATGGATTCCTCTCTACCAGGCTCCTCTGTCCATGGGATTTTCCAGGAAATAGTACTGGAGTGGATTGCCGTTTCCTTCTCCAGGGGATCTTCCCAACCCAGAGACTGAACCCGGGTCTCCCCCATTGTAGACAGACACTACTGTCTGAGCCACCAGGGAAGTCCTAGAATTAATAAATGAGTCCACAAATTTGTAGATATGTTCAATATGAAAAAATCTAATGTATTTCTAGATACTTCAATGAACAATGCAAAAATGAATTAAGAAAGCAATTCCATAGCATCAAGAAGAAAAGTACACTTAGTAATAAATTTTAACAGAAGAAGTGGGAAACTTGTAATCTGAAAACTACAAAATATTATCAGAAGAAATTAAACAAGACCTAAATGGAAAGATATCTTATGTTCATGGCTCAGAGCCCTAATGGCAGTGCTCCCCCAACAGATCTATAGACTCCACACAGTCCCTTCCAGAATACCTCTGGTTTCTTTTTGGAAATTGAGAAGCCGATCTTAAAATCTATTTGGAAAACCAAAAAACCCAGAATAGCCAAAATACTTTGAAAAAGAGAAACAAAGCTGAATAATTCAGACCTCCTAATCTCAAAATTTACCAGAAAGCAGCATTAATCAAGACAGTGTGATACTAATAATGAAAACAGACATATAGATAAATGGAATAAAATTGACAGTCCATATATCTATGTTCAGTTGCTTTTTGACAAGGATGCTAAGGCCATTCAATAGGGAAAGAATAAAATTAAGAAGTAAAGCAAAATTAAATGAATGAACAGAAATTCCAGTTTGTACTTATATAGTTTGACATGCTGGTAAGATCAAAGAATGGAAATATCTGGAAGGGAGTTGGACATACAGGTCTTGAATTTAGAGAATTTAGGCTGGATAGAAATTTGCATTTCATCAATCAGGTAGCAATTGAGATCATCAGTACTTTTCAACATTATTACTAATTTTTTGTTCCAGAATTTTCTCATAGCCACTTTCCTCATGGGGATGCACCTCATCTAGGATGGTGCATAGCCGGTTCTTAGTCTTCTCCCTTCTCTTCATTCCTGACCATTTACCGCCGCCCCCCACCTCCCCGACCCTCTCTAGTTTAGATCACAAAGATCCCTTCCTCCATGAGAACCATGTGATTCCTGGCTAGAAGTGGCTTAACTTCAAAGGGGATTCCACTAGAAATTCCACTATATCTCACTAGAAAGGTCTCCTTGAAGAAACTTTCTGAAACATGTACCATAAATACATGTGTGCATGCTAAGTTGCTTCAGTCGTGTCCAACTCTTTGCAACCCTATGGACTGTAGCCTCTTTCACAGGCTCCTCTGTCTGTGAAATTCTCCAGGCAAGAATACTGGAGTGGGTTGCCATGCCCTCCTCCAGGGGATCTTTCCGATCCAGGGATGGAACCCAAGTCTCTTATGTCTCCTGCATCGTTAGGTGAGTTCTTTACCACTAGCACCACCTGGGAAGACAATGTCTTACATACTTAACAGTAAGTTCCTGCATCTGCCATCCTTTCTCACATTTTCTTTAAGCATTGTTTAGCATACTGAACTCCAGATTCAGTAGTTCAAAGAAGACAGAATGCTGTTAAATTTTGCCCTTGACACAAGGTAGAAATCATCACAATGAAAACACTAGAAATTTCTAACAAATCTAAGTTCTCGGTCAAAAGTTAAACAATTCGCAGGTACTTTACCAAAATACTCCCTTAATCCTTAGATTACAAACGTGGAGAGTAAGGTAATATATATGAAAAAGCATGTCAGATATCTACAGCCCTACAATATTGTAGTTAAACAATATTGCTAGTAAAGTTTAACTGTCAGTAATGATTTGTTTAATTTCTATACTCATTGATCAGTGTTAAATGATGAAACAAATACTCTCAAAGGAAATAAACATAGTTACTGGTCAATCGTTTTTAGCTGGTATTTGGGTTTCATAGACAAGACCTTAGTGGTGAGAAAATGTGTGCAATGCTTTTACCAGGTATCTAGTATACAGGTGGTGCTAGTGGTAAAGAATCCACCTGCCAAAGCAGGTAGATGTAAAAGTCTTGGAATCAATCCCTGGATTGGGAAGATTCCCTGGAGGAGGAAATGGCAAACCACTCCAGTAGTCTGGCCTGGAGAATCCCACGGACAGAAGGGCCTGGCAGGCTACAGTCTATAGGGTCGCACAGAGGTGGACACAACTGAGGTAACTCAGCACACACACAGTATATAGTATATTTACAATAAATACTTTCTTAGTATTCAAATATTGATGGTTTATTATGTGTTAGAACTCAAACTATTTTTTTTCCTCTAATTTTCCCATCTGCCTCCTCAACCATCTTGAGAAGTAGGTATTGTTATCTTCATTTTACAGTTAAAAACATTGCATCTAAAAGATCAAGTAATTAAGTCAAGGCCACACAGTTAAAAGTAGTCCATCCAAGGCTATATTTTATGCCTTCTGAGTCCAGATCCAGAAGTCCTTTCCATCTACCATGTGCAGTAACTTTTCATTCTCTTCACCATCTATTTATTTACTGTCAATTAAAATAACCATGCCCATAATTCTCACCCTGTCATATAATTTTATTTTCTTTAATCCTCAGTAAAATCCTCAGTATACTATTAACAATAGACCTTCTAACCTCATTTTTGCTGAGGTCTCTGGACTACCTCCAATATTTTCTAGTCCTCCTTTCTTCTTTTTTTCTCAACTTTGCCTACTACTGCAAAATATTATCCCAATGAAGTGTGTTTAAAAAATTAGGTAAACACTAAACTCTTTGATGATTCAGGATCCCAGACAAAATCACACATTCACTCAACTTTATACTAGCCAGCCAGTTAATGGCTCCTGGGACCAAGTGAAGTGAAAATCACTCAGTCGTGTCCAACTCTTTGTGACTCCATGGATTATACAGTCCATGAAATTCTCCAGGCCAGAATACTGGAGTGGGTAGCCATTCCCTCCTCCAGGGGATCTTCCCAACCCAGGGATCGAACCCAGGTCTCCCACATTGCAGGCAGATTCTTTACTGGCTGAGCCACAGGGGAAGCCCTCTTGGGGCCAAAATAAATATCAAATAACTTGGGCCAGCCCTTGATTTCTATACATGCCAGTCACGTTTCTGTGAGCATATGTGCCTCTGTGTGTGTATGTGTGTGTGTGTGTGATTTCTCTCATCCTCATGGCCACTATATTCCAGATAAAGAAACCAGGGCTCATAACACTTTCTCCTGATCACAGAACCAGAACATAACAGAGTCAGAACTCAAACCCTGACTGTGCCATGGACTGTGCTCTCTGTTTTATAACAGAAACCCTCAAAGTGAAAGTGAAAGTCCGACTCTTTGCAACCCCATGGACTATACAGTCCATGGAATTCTCCAGGCCAGAATACTGGAGTGGGTAGCTGTGCCCTCCTCCAGGGGATCTTCCCAACCCAAGGATCAAACCCAGGTCTCCTGCATTGCAGGCAGATTCTTTACCATTTGAGCCACAAGGGAAGCCCCAGAACACTGGAGTAGGTAGCCTATCCTTTCTCCAGAGAATCTTCCCAACCCAGGAATCCAACTGGGGTCTCCTGCATTGCAGGCAGATTCCTTACCAACTGAGCTACCAGAGAAGTGAAATCCTAAAATACCTGTCCAAAAACCAAGGCATAGATCATCACAAAGTTTTCATTAGTCCACAGAAAAATAAAAATAGCACAATAAAGACATAGGAGGATGTGATCTGGGTCAGTATTATTGGCAAGAACCATCTTTTCTTCTGAGGTTATGTTCTTTCTGCCTTTTTAGTATTAAAGTTTCTTTTTTCATGAAATGATGATGAAAATAGGTGATAATTATTATTTTGATGGTTAATGGTAATGTTCTTATTTGGTAAAATGAGAAGTAGTTTAGCCCTATGTTAACTGCATAAGGCCATCTACATAGTGTCTATGTAAGAGGTCCAAATGAAATATATATATTATCAGCTAATCTTAAAATGTGAGCTTCCCTAATCGCTCTGGCCCTGGATGGTAAAGAATCCACCTGCATTTCAGGGTTCAATCCTTGAGTCAGGAAGATCCCCTGGAGAATGAAATGGTTACCCACTCCAACGTCCGATAGATGATTTATGTGTCAGACTGATACTTTGACATAGATTTTATTGATACTCTTTGAAAAGCAGTTATAGGGTAAGGGGCAAGAGGGCAGAGACACAGTTGGCAGAAAGCGAGAGGAACTATTAAATACCTAAGTAGTAGAAGGGATGAAAAAAAGAAAAATGATTTCACAGGTTTGCCAAAATTTTTGCCTACGTTTTTATAAATGTAATTGAAAACTAAAATTCTCAGCTGGATATTGCTTGTCCAAAATTTCTGCTGAAATTGTATTTACATATAACAGATAGATATATATAAGATTTTAGATGTCACCACTGCCCTTAGCAAACTAAGCACACACATTAAAAGAAAGAAAGATCATTTTTTCAAATCTACTGGATTTTTCTATTTTTTTTGTGTTGGATTAATAGTCATCATTTTCTTGAAAACTTATTCCATATTATTTAAATGGTTTTTCTATTCTCAAGAAAGATCTTCACTCTCTCCTTTCATACTTTCCAGATTTCTCAGTATGAGCAGATATCAATTTGTAATAGGTTTCCCTACAGATTGGCCAGTCACTTGTTTGGAACTGAGAACACATTTTGCTGTAAAATGATGTAAATGGTGATGAAGTTCTTAAAAGCACTCATAAATGTTTAATGCACACAAAGGTAAGGCATAGCTCTAATTATAATAGCTCACCCCCTAATTCTTTATTTAGGACAGATGAAAGAGGAGGAGGATATGAAAGGCATTTTGCTATTTTTCCCTGAGCTTAGGGATCAACATTAAACAAAGAATTCAAAATGTCACATTACCTGGTATCCCCCACCACATCTCTCTGTATGTCTACAGACATGCCAACACCTTTCGGTCACTTTGTTCTTCCTGTTTCATCCCTCGCCCCAAATATTTTAAGCATTAGAATTACCCTCCTCATTCCCTCCAGTCATAGCATCCATTTCCTCAATTCAACTGTTTCAGGGAAGTGAGAGAAGGGAACCTAGTAAGCACTGGTTAATATGTAAACAAACCACACTCCCACTTTTAACCAGGGACTCTAGATTTCAAACACTGGAACAAAGCGAACAAGAGAAATCCAAGCCCTGGCGAAGCAATATGCCCAGATGTCCTTTTCCTCCACTCGTTCCCTCACTACAGTCCTGACACCTTGCAGCACTTCTCCTGATAGCATAGACATGCCCTGTCCCCACTCCTTACTGGCTCTTCTGATGACAAACCATGGCAATGGTTTCCATCTTTATTTGTGTAACTCACATAGCTCGGGTTTCCCCTCGGCCCGCTGGAAGGTTCTAATGAGTCTCCTGGAAAGGGAGTTTGGACTTCCAGGAGTTAACTTCCACTTCTCTCCTCAACACCCAGCAAAGCATCTCAACCACAAGTCAGTTTCAACCTGAATACTTCCTTCCCAGGGTTTGATCTGCTCAGTATCATGAGCTCTGTCCTCTGCCTGCATAGTCATAGCCATGTGAGAGGCACATTTCAGGAGAAGGCGGTTGTTTTTCTGCTGCTGCAGGAAACTCCCAGTGGCCCAGGCACCGGGAGAAACTGTTTGACCTTCTGGTGGGAAATGAGTAGAGTGTCCACCTAGGGAATGTCCCCACTGGGAGCTCCATGCTGATGAAGAAGGGACTTTCTCACACTTTAAATGAAGTCTTCTTGAAGGGAAGAAAGCCTGCTCTGCCTACATGAGCTCATTCAAGTCATACTGGTTCCTATGAGTCACAATCTCTTCACAAGGGATAATTTAGAGTTACTAAAGAGATGTATTAATCAGTCTTCAGAGTTATCATTGCATGGTAGTTGTGAATTCAAAAAAACAAACCTAATCTACTTTTTGATTAGTTGTATAATCTTTCTAGGAAACAATTAGAATGTTTTAAAAGCAGAATATCTGTTATTCCAGACTTTCTCACTTCTTGTCTTTATCTACTGATCATTCACACATTTGTTTCTTTATTTATTCATTCATCGTGCGTCATTTGTTCAATCCCTTCTCTACGTAGCAAAAAAGCTCCTTACTGGCACTTCTGATGACAAACCATGGCAATGGTTAATGAAGGCCGCTGTGAATGGCTTTCAACTGTTTGGTGAGCCAGGAAATTCATACATGGAGGGTAAGAGAGAGAGAAATTACAATAGTAAAAAAAAAAAAGCACTAAAAATAAGTGTAGATTTTCCATTGAAAAGCAGTAATTTTTGATTATAGAAATATGATCTTATAATTCTAAACAATATAACTAAGTCTAAACAACATATCTGGCAATTTGCTAAAGAAAATGTTTAGAGCAAATGACTCCCAAAGTAGTGGCCACAGAATCTCTGCAACCTGGGAAAGTAATGGCAGAATATGTGTGTAAGAGAGAAACAGAGAGAGACACAGCAAACAGAGGGGCAGAGAGACAGAGGAGATCTGAAGTAAATCATAAGTCAACCCTGGGGCAACCCACTCCAGTGTTCTTGCCTGGAGAATCCCAGGGACGGGGGAGCCTGGTGGGCTGCTGTCTATGGGGTCGCACAGAGTCAGACATGATTGAAGCGACTAGCAGCAGCCGCAGCACGATGTCCTCTACAATCAATGAATACTTCATGTTTATATTATTTATGAAATAATATTTCTTACAGTTACGATGAACGAAAAAGGAAAATGGAAAAAGACTATCCAAAGAGTACTGAAGAAGAATTTTCAGGAGTCAATGGCCAAATAGATGCAGCCGTAGAATTAAATGGTGAGTGTCTCCATGGAACATTTTCTTTGTAGAAATTGTAACAATTTCTGGGCTTTGCTTTAACATAACTGAAAATGTATTTCCGAATGGGAGTCCTTGGTTCTTATTTTTGGGGCCCTGAGTCCCTTATAAATTTAACCAGATTAACCACCAGAAAAAGTATAAAAAGTCTGCCATTATGGGTCTCTCTTTACAAATGGAAAGTTTTAAAAGTATAGCTTCAGTCCATTAGCCAGTTACATCATAAAGGCCATCCAGTCAAAATTACCTTTTTCATCTTTAAAATGTATACATTCTCAACCTTCCCATTGAGAATAAATGCCTTTCCCCATTCTATCACCCAACTTCTGAAATTTGACACATAGCTGTGAAAGTTGAATTGAACTGGGTTGAATAAGTTTAATTGAAGCTTTGAAACAGTCAGTCAACACATTCTTCTTGAGTGTTTAACACAGAGCTGGACACTGTTGAGAAATGCAAAGACAACTTCAGATATGGTCTCTGCCCTCATGGATTGGTTACTCTCTTTGGGAAATGCCCCTCCATCTGATGCAGATGAAATTACTAGAAATCAAGTATAATTTAGTACTGAATTGTTGTGGTAGTCTTCCCAATAATTGCAAGAGGTGATCTGAGAAAGAAAAGATCAAAACAGGCATCAGTTGGTGTCGATTTCGTGATGGGACTTCTGCTGAGTTTTAAAGAACGGCTAGATTTTTGACTCAGAAAAGAAAAAGTGGGGGAGTGGGGGGTGGATTTCCCAGATAGGGGCAGCCTGAGGAGAGGCGCAGAGCACCCCTGGGGTGGCAGAGAGAATGATGAGAGATGACTGGCAAGTTGTGAAAGTGAAGTTGCTCAGTCATGTCCGACTCTTTGCGACCTCGTGGACTGTAGCTTACCAGGCTCCTCAGTCCATGGGATTTTCCAAGTTAGGGGTGTCGGATTCCAGGGCTTAGAGAGAGCTGTGCTGAGGGTTAGCCAACTGCCCCCTGGCACATTTCCTGTTTCTCTTTCGTGCCTCCTCGAGAAAGTTACAACTGCAAGGCCATCCCATTTATAAATTTTCAAGTCCTTTTCAATGACCATAATTTCATCTTTGTCTCTTTTAGGCTACATTTACTTCTTTTCGGGACCCAAAGCATACAAATATGATACAGAGAAGGAAGACGTGGTTAGTGTGCTGAAATCTAGTTCCTGGATTGGTTGCTAAATAGCAAAGTCTAGTCTTTCCTAAAGAATGAAGATGACTGAGAGCTGGATCTGAGGACTGGATCTTAAGGACTAAATCAGAACTCAGGTTATGTATTCTTCCCATGGCCTTCAATTCTAAGGGTAATTTTGAATTCATTGAAAATAATTATGCTTCTAAATAGTTTCTCAGTTTGGGATTCAGAATTTTAAACCAAATGGGAAATTATTATACGGTCAGCTTCACACAAAATCAGAATCAACATAGTGCAACTCTTCAGTGGGATACACATCATTTTTTTCCTCACTAATACACTGAGGCAAATTGATCAGTTTGATTTTTATTTCCAGGAAGAAGCCTACTTGTGGATTTTCTGATGTGTATTATAATTCTTTTAATAGGAAATAGCATTACCACACAAATTATATTAATGATATACAAGCCTTTTTTGTCTTAATATTTGTTATGGTGAATATAAATGTATCCATCTTTAACCATATCACAGACTACATACTGTGTAAGTTTTGTTTCTCATTGTTTGTGTGTTTGTTTAACTCTGTGTGTGCTCACTGGTCTTTGAAGTAGGTTCTAATGGGCAAATCTACTCACATGGATTCTCATACTAGGTAAGAGATGGGCATTTTGCAACAACAAGAAAATTTTTAACAAAAGCCAATAAAAATGTTGTATAAGATCAATCCAGTATTTCTCTTTAGTTAATGGTTAATAGCTTCTATCATACTTTGATAATAAATGCTGTGTACTTTATAGAAAACTCAAACCTTGAGATAGTATCATGAATATGCAGACTCAGAAGAAATAATAGTAATTCACTCTTTTTCCTCCTTCCTGAAAATAAAATGCCCTCAATGAAACTGTCTTTAACCCTTCTAAGAGGGCCTCTTCTGACTAGCTTTTCATTTGGGGAAGTTTGCCTTTTGCTTTAGTTTTTCTTATTTCAAGCTGAATTTTTTTTTTCTACCTAGTCATTAGTACAGATAAAATAAATACAGCTGTCATTCTTATTTTTTTATCTTACATTTTAGTAGTTCTACTTTGAAACATGGATAAATTAAATCGAAGATGATTCAAAGAAATGGAAAGATATCCCATATTCTTAGATTGGAAAGATTAATATTATTAAAATGGCCTTACTACCCAACACAGACTATAGATTTAATGCAATCCCTGTCAAATTACCCATGATATTTTTGACAAAGCTAGAACAAACAATCTTAAAATTTATACAGAACCACAAAAGATCCAGAATTGCCAAAACAATCCTGAGGAAAAAGAATAAAGCTAGAGGCATAACCCTCCCAGACTTCAGAAAATACTACAAAGCTACAGTAATCAAAACAGCAGGGTACTGCACAAAGACAGAGGTATGAATCAATGGAGCAGAATAGAAAGTCTAGAAATAAACCCACATACCTACAGTCAATTAGTCTTTGTGGAGATAAGAATGTACAATGGAGAAAAGAAAGTCTCTTCAGCAAGTAGTATTGGGAAAGCTGGACAACTACATATAAATCTATGATGTTAGAATACTTCCTCACACCCTACAGGATTCCCTAACAGCTCAGTTGGTAAAGAATCCGCCTGCACTGTGGGAGACTGCAGTTGGATTCCTGGGTTGGGAAGATCCCCTGGAGAAGGGATAGGCTACCCACTCCAGTATTCTTGGACTTCCCTTGTGGCTCAGTTAGTAAAGAATCCACCTGCAATGTGGGAGACCTGGGTTCAATCCCTGGGTTGGGAAGATCCCCTGGAGAAGGGAAAGGCTACCCACTCCAGTGTTTTAGCTTGGAGAATTCCAAGGGGCTCACAAAGAGTCAGACATGACTGAGCAACTTTCACTTTCACACCCTACACAAAAGTAAACTCAGAATGGCATAAAGACTTAATTAAATATAAGATATGACACCATAAAACTTCTAGAAGAGAAAACATAGGCAAAATATTCTCTTACATAATTCATAGCAACATTTTCTTAGTTCAGTCTCTCAAAGAAATAGAAATAAAAGCAAAAATAAACAAATGGGACCTAATCAAACTGTAAGCTTTTGCACAGCAAAGGAAGCCGTAACAAACAAAAGGACAACTGGCAGACTGGGAGAAAATACACAAACAATGAGACCTGACAAGGGCTTAATTTGCAAAATACACAAACAGCTCATACGACTCAATAACAGAACCAAAGAAACAGAACCAAATCAAAAAATGAACAGAAGACTTAAATAGACATGTCTCCAAAGAAGACATATAGATTGCCAATAAAATTGATCAACTTCTCTAATTAACAGAGAAATGCAGATCAAAACTACAATAAGCTATCACCTCATGCAGGTCAGAATGGTCATCATTAAAAGGCTATAAACAATAAATGCTGAAGAAACTGTGGAGAAAAGAGGACATTCCTACATTGTTGGTGGGAATGTAAGTTGGTGCAGCCACGAGGAAAAACAGCATAGAGGCTTCTCAAAAAACTAAAAATAGAGTTGCCATGTGATCTAGCAATTCCACTCTTGGGCATATATCTGGAGAAAACTCTAATTTAAAAGGACATAGGCAATCCAACGTTTATAGTAGCACTATTCACAATAGCCAACAGATGGAAGCAGCCTAAATGTCCACCAGCAGATGAATGGATAATGAAGATATAAACATACAATGGAATACCACTTGGCTATAAACAAATTAAATAATGCCATTTGCAGCAGCGTGGATGGACCTAGAGATTATTACACTAAGTGAAATAAGTCAGAAGGAGAAAGACAAATACCGCACGATATCACTTATGTGTGGAATCTAAAATATGATACAAATGAATTTATTTACAAAACAGAAACAGACTCACAGACACAGAAAACAAGCTTATGGTCACCAAGAGCGAAAGACAGGGGAAGGATAAATTAGGAGTTTGGAATTAGCAGCTATGAACAAATATTTATAAAGTGGATAAACTGCAAGGCCCTACTATATAATATAGGGAATTATATTCAATACCTTGTAATAAACCATAATGAAAACAGATATGAAAAATAATATGTAATACTTACATGTATAAAACTGAACCATTTTGTTATACATCAGAATTTAATACAACATTGTAAATCAACCATACTTCATTTTTTTTTAAATGTGACTCAGGGAACTCAAACAGGGGCTCTGTAACAGGCTGAAGGGTGGGATGGGCAGGGAGGTGGGAGGGAGGTTCAGGAGGGAGGGGACATGGGTGTACCTATGCTGATTCTTATTGATGTATGGCAGAGAACCACAAAATTCTGTGAAGCAATTATCCTTCAATTAAAAAAATGTTTTTAAAAAGTAGTTCTAAAATTAGATGATAAAATATAGTTAGCATATTTCATAGACTGCCAGGAACAGCTAATGTATTCAATAGATACTAGTTATAATTTTACTATTTTTTATTAAATTTGTTTCATATGCTCACTAAAAAGACTTAATAGTAAGAAGGGATGGGACAGTTACTCAAGGGTACTCTAAACTTTCCATTTGGTTTCCATTACTGAAAGTGGCTATTTACAGCCAACCAGACTGTTGACGACAAAATCTGGTATCCCTGATTTCCAAAGTCAACTGACTCTACAGAGTAAAAAAAAAAGTCACTTTTGCAAAAATGGTCAGCTGAGGAAAACTTAATATCAATACGCAAGAAGGGAAAACAGTCTGGCATCTCCTCAAAACACAGAACACAGAGATACCACATAACCCAGCAATTGCACTCCTAGGTGGTGGTGCTATCTGGCTGCTAAGTTGTGTCTGACTCTTCTGCAACCCCATGGACTGAAGACCACCAGGCTCCAAGTAGGTATATACCTATGAGAAGTGAAAATATATGTCCACACAAAAATGTGCACATAAAGATTCACAGCAGCATTATTCATAATAGCTATATCTGGAAAATTCACATATTGGAGTATTATTTGACAATTAAAAAACACTAATACATTACAATATGAATGAAATTTGAAAACATTATGCTAAGTGAAAAAGTCACACACATAAGGCATTGATATGCACAGAAGGCAGAGAATATTGCATGATTCTATATGTATGAGATGTTCAGAGATGCAGGAAGCTAATCTCTGCTTGTCAGAAGCTGGAGAGAGGGGATGTGGATGAGACTGCTAACGCGTATGACCTGCTACAGGTGATGGTTGCATAAATCTGTGAATATACAGAAAGCCATTAAATTGTACACCTTAAGTGAATGGATTGTATGGTATGTGAATTATTTCTCAATAAACCTGTTATATTTTTTGAAATAGTAAGCGAGGAGATCAAGGTAGTGTGATGATGTATGCAGGCCGTGCCTGCTGACCAGCTGTGCCCAGGAATCCACAGCAGCGAAGCTTTGGCCTGAAGGTGTGTGGTGCTGAGCACACCCTGCGAGGTATCCGCCTTGCTAGCCCTGCATGTGTCCGATGTAGACACTTCACCAGATAAATGAATGTTACTGGGTGCAAAATGCATGTGCTCTGAGGCCTGCCTGACTGAACTCGAACCCCAGATCTGTCATCTTTAGCCTAGTGATATTGGTTAAGTTCCCTAATTTCTGTCTTAGTTTCCTCCTTTGTAAAATTACAGTAAGAATAATTCTTACCTCACTGAAATATTTAGAGGCTTAAATATATGAGTCAAAATATGTGGAACTCTAGATAGCCCATGTAAGGGCTCTAAAACTGTTGCTTTTGAAACAATTAGAATTAATTTTGTTTTGAGATATTTTAGAGAATTTGTAATTATCCCTTGAGATAGCTGAGTAATAGTACCACAAAGATTGATAACCAGTGACCTGAAATTTTTCATTCCCAAATTCCAAATTGAATTAACAATCAAATAATATACTGACTGTGGTTAACCCCTCGGAGAAGGCAGTGGCACCCCACTCCAGTAATCTTGCCTGGAAAATCCCATGCGCGGAGGAGCCTGGTAGGCTGCAGTCCGTGTGGTCGCTAAGAGTTGGACACGACTGAGCGACTTCCCTTTCACTTTTCACTTTCATGCATTGGAGAAGGAAATGGCGACCACTCCAGTGTTCTTGCCTGGAAAATCCCAGGGACGGAGGAGCCTGGTGGACTGCTGTCTATGGGGTCGCACAGAGTCGGACACGACTGAAGTGACTTAGCAGTGGTTAACTCCCATCCACCAAAAGGAATTCTTATAAATCCTTATCCCTTATTGTGTAAGGGAAATAGTTGTATGTATTTTGTAAATATATAGTCTCTCTAAAGCACAGGAAAATTTGGTTTTGTTTGTGTCAGAACTCAATCAGAATATTTACATACTCATCTGAAAGAGGAATTTTGTGCAGAAGTAGTTTATAACATATACTGCTCACTTGTTTTCAGGATCAGTCAGTTCAGTCGCTCAGTTGTGTCCAACTCTTAGTGACCCAATGGACTGCAGCATGCCAGGCCTCCTTGTCCATCACCAACTCCCAGAGCTTGTTCAAACTCATGTCCATTGAGTCAGTGATGCCATCCAACCATCTCATCCTCTGTCATCCCCTTCTCTCGCCTTCAGTCTTTCCAAGCATCAGGGTCTTTTCCAATGAGTCAGCTCTTCCCATCAAGTGGCCAAAGTATTGGAGTTTCAGCTTTAGCATCAGCCCTTCTAATGAATATTCAGGACTGATCTCCTTTAGGGTGGACTGGTTGGATCTCCTTGTAGTCCAAGGGACTCTCTTCTCCAACACCACAGTTCAAAAGCATCAGTTCACCGGTGCTCAGCTTTCTTTATAGTCCAACTTTCATATCCATACATGACTAGTGGAAAAACCACAGCTTAGACTAGATGATTCTTTGTTTGCAAAGTAATGTCTGTGCTTTTTCATATGCTGTCTAAATTTGTCATAGCTTTTTTTCCAAGGAGCAAGTGTCTTTTAATTTCATGGCTGCACTCACCATCTGCAGTGATTTTGGAGCCCAGAAAAATAAAGTCTGTCACTGTTTCCATTGCTTCCCCATCTATTTGCCATTAAGTGATGCCATGATCTTGGTATTTTGAATGTTGAGTTTTAAGCCAGCCTTTTCACTATCCTCTTTCACTTTCATCAAAAGGCCCTCTAGTTCTTCTTCACTTTCTGCTATAACAATGGTGGCCATGGGCATACCTGAGGTTATTGATATTTCTTCTGGCAATCTTGATTCCAGCTTGTGCTTCATCCAGCCCAGCATTTCTCATGGTGTCCTCTGCGTATAAGTTAAATAAGCAGGGTGACAATACACAGCCTTGATGTACCCCTTTCCCTATTTGGAGCCAGTCTGTTGTTCCATGTCTGGTTCTAACTGTTGCTTCTTGGCCTGCATTAGATTTCTCAGAAGCAGGTAAGGGGGTCTGGTATCTCCATCTCTTTCAGAATTTTCCACAGTTTGTTGTGATCCATACAGTGAAAGCCTTTAGTGTAGTCAATGAAGTAGAATTAGATGTTTTTTCTGGAATACAGTGTTTTCAGGATAACAGTGCAAAAGTATTTGGTTAAATAACAATATTGACCAAAGTGTGAATCACCTGCTTCTTTTGAAATCAAGAGGAAGCAGAACAGAGTTCGATTTCTGATGACCTCTGTGTATTGTCCTATTAACCTCTTTATAATGATTTGTGGGTGGCCTTGGAAAGCACCAGAAAGGCTGCTAAAGGACAAATAGATCACCTGGGTGGGGAGCTTCCCTAACAGATGAGCATTAAATTCTCTGTGACTGGAACCAAGCTCTTTTCCAGTTAGGCTGGTGTGAAATGGTGGAGTCAACTTTGCTAGGTCCTCTGTTCTTTTTCAAATGTTTATTCAGAAACATCTTGGACTTCTATTTCACGTGGTAGATGACAGATGAACTACAGTTTTTAATCTGAAATTGTGTGTGATATGTTTAAAATGTGTCACAGGGTTTTTAAGAGCTTTCATTTATATATCATCCACATTTCCTCTTTATTCCTGCTTTTAGTCATTCCTTCTATTGAAGGTTTTATGTAAATATTTGTAGCTCAAAGTTCCCGGTGAGTCTAAATGCCTAATGCTTGTCAACGGGTTGGAATTTTAGATTCTCATTATAGTCAAAGCTATTGGAGAAGGAAATGGCAACCCACTCCAGTGTTCTTGCCTGGAGAATCCCAGGGACAGGGGAGCCTGGTGAGCTTCCGTCTGTGGGGTCGCACAGAGTCGGACACGACTGAAGCGACTTAGCAGCAGCATAGTCAAAGCTATGGTTTTTCCAGTAGTCACGTACGGATGTGAGAGTTGGACCATAAAGAAAGCTGAGCACCAAAGAATTGATGCTTTTGAATTGTGGTGCTGGAGAAGACTCTTGAGAGTCCCTTGGACTGCAAGGAGGTCCATCCTAAAAGAAATCAACCCAGAATATTCATTGGAAGGACTGATGCTGAAACGGATGCTCCAATACTTTGACCACTGATGTGAAGAGCTGACTCATTGGAAAAGACTCTGATGCTGGGAAATATCGAAGGCATAAGGAGAAGGAGGTGGCAGAGGATGAGGTTGGTTAGATAGCATCACCAACTCAATGGACTTGCGTTTGAGCTTGCTCCAGGAGATGGTGGACAGAGGAGCCTGACATGCTGCAGTCCATGGGGTCACAGAGTCAGACACAATTTAGTGACTGAATAACAACAACAAAATGGATCATAGAAAGGTCTGGGCCAAAAGGTTCTCTGTGTCTCTGTCCTACAGGCCTCACTAGGCCTAAACAGTATCTTCTAATTATCTTCCATCTGGTGAACTTGTCTTAGGTCTCATTCTCATCCCCAAGTGGCTTGTCAAGGCTAAAAGGCATCCGATTATGCTAAAAATGGCATAATCTCTGCCTTGATGTCACAGCTTAGAATCTTGGAATTGAAATAAAGCAGAATTGAAAGCATGCTGGTAAGTAAGGTAGAGTAGGAAATTAGTCAGTGACTTTGGGATGCTTCTAAAGGACCTATCCTCATTTTTAACCTCTTTTCCGTTAATCTTAATTCAATATACTTTCCTTCATTCAAGATATCCTTTTAAATGGTTGGGGATAAGATTAAATCTTTGTTACACAATGCAGTATATTGTTTCTACAAGTAAAGGGAGAGATCAGAAAAGGATAAAAGGATGAAAAAGCAGTTTCAAAAGACCAATTAAGAAATGTAACATTTAAATCAATTTTAGATCATCTGCAGTGGTGGGATAAAATCAAGTCTATGTAAATAGCTAGTAATTTGTTTATTCTTGATACATTCCAGGCCTGTAATACGAAGTAAATAATGTGAACTCTTGAGGTTGGGTATTCAGAGCTGCCTCAGTAGGGGATGGGACGTCA
The DNA here is from genome assembly GCA_935064755.1 of Tragelaphus eurycerus. Lineage (NCBI taxonomy): Eukaryota > Metazoa > Chordata > Mammalia > Artiodactyla > Bovidae > Tragelaphus > Tragelaphus eurycerus. Next base: position 9,790,947 of record CAKXYN010000086.1, on the reverse strand, counting down.
AAAGTCCTCTTAAAGCACATTATACATGAATTACTTGCAACTCAATCCCCATTGAGTACAGCATGTCATTCCATTAAACTTAAGGCATATTTCCGTATATGAACTGGAAATTTCTGGAAGTTAATACTTTTTCAACAGTTTATTTTGAAAGACTTTCTGTTCAGTTCAGTCTCTCAGTCATGTCCAACTCTTTGCGACCGCATGAACCGCAGCACGCCAGGCCTCCCTGTCCATCACCAACTCCCAGAGTTTATCCAAACTCATGTCCATTGAGTCAATGATGCCATCCAACCATATCCTCTGTCTTCCCCTTCTCCTTCTGCCCTCAATCTTTCCCAGCATCAGGGTCTTTTCAAATGAGTCAAGTCTTCGCATCAGGTGGCCAAAGTATTGGAGTTTCAGTTTCAGCATCAGTCCTTCCAATGAATATTCAGGACTGATCTCCTTTAGGGTGGAGTGGTTGAATCTCCTTGCAGTCCAAGGGACTCTCAAGAGTCTTCTCCAACACCACAGTTCAAAAGCATTAATTCTTTGGTGCTCAGCTTTCTTTATAGTCTATCTCTCACATCCATACGTAATCACTAGAAAAACCATAGCCTTGACTAGACGGACTTTTGTTGACAAAGTAATGTCTCTGCTTTTGAATATGCTGTCTAGGTTGGTCATAACTTTCCTTTCAAGGAGTAAGCATGTTTTAATTTCATGGCTACAATTACCATCTGCCATGATTTTGGAGGCCAAAAAAATTAAGTCAGTCACTGTTTCCTCTGTTTCCCCATCTATTTGCCATGAAGTGATGGGACCAGATGTCATGATCTTAGTTTTCTGAATGTTGAGCTTTAAACCAACTTTTTCGCTCTCTTCTTTCACTTTCATCAAGAGGCTCTTTAGTTCTTCTTCACTTTACCCCTTCCCTAAAATACTTCATCTCCACAAATAATTCAGTCTTTTTTGAAGGCTCTAGCTACCCCACCATCACCCTCAGGATTCATTCTTAATTCATTAAAAAATAAGTGTTTGCTTTTTATGAACACCAGTCTAGGCTCAGCTGCTTTCACGTGTAAACTTCTGCCCTCGAGGAGCTTACATTCTAATGGGAGAGACAGTCAATATTCAAATGGATCAATAAATCTCAATACAATGAAAGACATTGAAAATAATTTGGAAAATATGTAAAGCAGGAGAGAGGGAAAAGGGTGTTGGAGTGCCATTTTATAAAAGCAAGTGTGGGGAAAGGATACACGGAGTCAGGAATGTTCATGCACTATGTGCATGAGGGAAGGAAGGAGACATGGGTGTCTACAGGTTTTATGTAGAGGAAGCAGCAAGGTGAGGCCTTGAGTTAGGAAAGGGTCAGGCACGTTTGAGGCACAGCAGGAAGGCTAGGATGGCTGCAGGTGATGGGAGAAGAGAAGTAGAAAAGGCGAGGTCAGAGAGGAAGCCAGCCACACTTTGCAGAGCCTGTGGGCCACTTAAGGAGATGGGCTGCATACTGACGAGAAGGCACATACTGTGTGAGCAGGCACATGACGATCTCAGGTTTCTAAGGGTCCGTCTGACTGCCGGCTGGAGGTAGGCCTGTAGAAGCATGTGAGTGGATGAGGGACGCCATATGCGTACAGTGGGACATACGCATGTAGAAGCATTGACAGACACCAGACAGTGGCATTTCCCAGGGGGGAGATGACGATGGTGCTGACCAAGGAAAGAGCCATGAAGACGCTAAGGATGGTCAGATGGGCGGAAGGTTTCTAGACAGAGCCAATAGGATGCTCAGGAAATACATACCATAAACACAGTGTAACACCACTTCATACCCACTGACAGGCTCTAATCAAAAACAATAACAAGCACTGATGAGGATGTACAGAAAATGGAACCCTCAAGGCAGGTTTGTTGTAAAGTGGCGTCTGCAGCCACCAGGAGCTTGGAGGAATAGGGAATAGAATGAATGCTAATGAGAATGGGGTTCTTTTGGAGATGAAAATGTTCTGAAACGGGTGGTTATGACCAATGCACAGCTTTGTGAGTATACCCAAAACCACTTAACTGTATACTTTTAAAGAGTACACTTCATGGTTTGTGAATTCATACTGCAACAAAGCTGTTACTTAAAAAAAAAAAAAAAAAAGCCAATAGGATTTACCCCCACAGTGCATGTGGCTTTAAGAAAAAGAAGAGGATCAGGAATGACTCCAAGATTTGGGGGCTAAGCAAATGGGAGAATGGCAGTAAAATGAGGGAGATTAGAGGAAGAACCGGTTTATGAGGGCTGGAAGTCAGGAGTGCAATTTTGAATTTGCTGGGTTTGAGTTACCTATCAATACATCCAAGGGGATGTATTCCAAGGGAAGATGTTCGATTAGGTAGTAGATATAAAAGCTTGAGTTCAAGAAAGAACTTGGAGCCAGATGTCTAGGAATCACAGATAACCCTTACATTGCAGTCTAAAACCCACTGAGGCCCTTTCCCTTACAGACTACCATGAAACCTGGAGAAAATGAATTATAAAAGAATAAAGAGGCAGATAAAAATGATTCAAAGTTTTTTAATCAAGATCTAGTGCTCAGTCTACCAATCCATTCTTCTTACCTTCTTCAAGAACATGGTTTAATTTTTAACAAGAGTTTTTTTATGTTTTGAGGCTTGTTTTCCGTGATAGTTACATTCCTTGGAGCAAAAATAAAACCCTAAATCATAAAAGAAAATACAAAATCTTATGGATTGCTCTTCTGCAAGAAAGTTGTTGGTATTCTGGAAATATATTTAAAAGCAATCTATTTTAAACTCTTAAAAAGTTTTAAGAGTTTTTAAAAATCCATTTTGTTCTTAGAGTGAAAGAACTTATATTTGTAATGTTCCCAAGCCTTACAGAGAAGGTGACTAGCCAGGTCTCGACCACATTTTCTGTCTTTGCCTGAAAACCAAAGTCCCTATGTCTTTACCTCAGTATCCAAGTCAACCTTTAAGACAACCATTAGGCCTGGAAACTCAGCCCAGCCATCAGTGGAGCTCTCCAGTGGGCTAGAACTCTAAGGGCTAGGATGAATCCCAGAGATGCACACCCTCATCACTGCCTCAGTGTTTATTCCCAGCACACAAATTCCTAACCTGCTTTCAACCCCAGATCACTTGGCTGGTGTCTCAGAATTATATTCAGCACCAGAGTTTTTAAAGCATCATTTCACACCTAATCTGCTTGGAGACTCACAATAAACCTGAGAGATATTATTACTTCCACAGTCACACAGATAAGGCTAGAAATGTATGTGAATGTGTACAGAGAGTAAAATCAATGCTAACTAAATTGCCAACGGAGGAAGACAAGCCAAACATGCTATAGAAACCCAAATTTGGGTGGGGAATAAATTGGCAAGAGGGAAGGGAAAATAAACAGAAATCCAATTTTTTTTTTTTAATGTGGCAAAAGAGAAGGAAAAAGAAAGGTAATCTTGGATATGCCTTCTTACAAGTGAACTTGAAGTCTGATTCAGTAATACTTCCCTTTCTTTGGGATTGGAATAAAAACTGACATTTTCCAGTCCTGTGGCCACTGCTGAGTTTTCCAAATTTGCTGGCATATTGAGTGCAGCACTTTCACAGCATCATCTTTCAGCATTTGAAATAGCTCAACTGGAATTCCATCACCTCCACTAGCTTGCTTGTAGTGATGCTTTCTAAGGCCCACTTGACTTCACATTCCAGGATGTCTGGCTCTAGGTGAGTGATCACACCATCGTGATTATCTGGGTCATGAAGATCTTTTTTGTACAGTTCTTCTGTGTATTCTTGCCACCTCTTCTTAATATCTTCTGCTTCTGTTAGGTCCATACCATTTCTGTCCTTTATTGAGCCCATCTTTGCATGAAATGTTCCCTTGCTATCACTAATTTTCTTGAAGAGATTTCTAGTCTTCCTCATTCTGTTGTTTTCCTCTATTTCTTTGCATTGATCTCTGAGGAAGGCTTTCTTATCTCTCCTTGCTATTTTTCGGAACTCTGCATTCAGATGCTTATATCTCTTCTTTTCTTCTTTGCTTTTCACTCCTCTTCATTTCAGAGCTATTTGTAAGGCCTCCTCAAACAGCCATTTTGCTTTTTTGCATTTCTTTTCCGTGGGAATGGTCTTGATCCCTGTCTCCTGTACAATGTCACGAACCTCCATCCACAGTTCATCAGGCACTCTGTCTATCAGGTCTAGTCCCTTAGTAAAGTAATGCTCAAAATTCTCCAAGCCAGGCTTCAGCAATACATGAACCGTGAACTTCCAGATGTTCAAGCTGGTTTAGAAAAGGCAGAGGAACCAGAGATCAAATTGCCAACATCTGCTGGATCATTGAAAAAGCAAGAGAGTTCCAGAAAACCACCTATTTCTGCTTTATTGACTATGCCAAAGCTTTTGACTGTGTGAATCACAATAAACTGTGGAAAACTCTGAAAGAGATGGGAATACCAGATCCCCTGACCTGCCTCTTGAGAAACCTATATGCAGGTCAGGAAGCAACAGTTAGAGGTGGACATGGAACAGACTGGTTACAAATAGGAAAAGGACTACATCAAGGCTGTATATTGTCACCCTGCTTATTTAACTTCTATGCAGAGTACATCATGAGAAACACTGGGCTGGAAGAAGCACAAGCTGGAATCAAGATTGCCAGGAGAAATATCAATAACCTCAGATATGCAGATGACACCACTGTTATGGCAGAAAGTGAAGAGGAATTAAAAAGCCTCTTGATGAAAGTGAAAGAGGAGAGTGAAAAAGTTGGCTTAAAGCTCAACATTCAGAAAACGAAGATCATGGCATCTGGTCCCATCACTTCATGGGAAATAGATGGGAAAACAGTGGAAACAGTGTCAGACTTTATTTGGGGGGGCTCCACAATCACTGCAGATGGTGATTGCAGCCATGAAATTAAAAGATGCTTACTCTTTGGAAAGAAAGTTATGACCAACCTAGATAGCATAAATAAAAGCAGAGACATTACTTTGCCAACAAAAGTCTGTCTAGTCAAGGCTATGGTTTTTCCAATGGTCATGTATGGATGTGAAATTTGGACTTTCAGTGAAGAAAGCTGAGTGCCGAAGAATTGATGCTTTTGAACTGTAGTGTTGGAGAAGACTCTTGAGAGTCCCTTGGACTGCAAGGAGATCCAACCAGTCCATTCTAAAGGAGATCAGTCCTCGGTGTTCATTGGAAGGACTGATGCTAAAGGTGAAACTCTAATACTTTGGACACCTCATGCAAAGAGTTGACTCATTGGAAAAGACCCTGATGCTGGGAGGGATTGGGGGCAGGAGGAGAAGGGGACGACAGAGGATGAGATGGCTGGATAGCATCACTGACTCGATGGACGTGAGTTTGAGTAAACTCCGGGAGTTGGTGATGGACAGGGAAGCCTGACGTGCGGCAATTCATGGAGTCGCAAAGAGTCGGACACGACTGAGCGACTGGACTGAACTGAACTGAATACTTCCCTGGTGGCTCAGACAGTAAAGAATCTGCCTGCAGTGGGGGAGACTGTGTTCGATCCCTGGATTGGGAAGATCCCTTGGAGGAGGACTTAGCAACTCATTCCACTACTCTTGCCTGGAGAATCCCATGGACAGAGCAGCCTGGCTGGCTACAGTCCATTGGGTGGCAAAGGGTCGGACACGACTGAGCACAACAGCAGCAATACTCTAAAGTGGTTAAGCTTAACTATCAGGATTCCCACTTTCCTTGAACACAACCCCATAACCAATCTCTCTCTCAGTACCTCCCCTCAGTATCTTTGTCTCTTTTCCCAGGTTCCAGATCAAATTTAGTTTGAAAGCCTGAAACCTAGATATGTTATGTGCATATGAATGGAACTTTCACTACAGGAGAATCAGGCTTCAAAAAGTAAAGGCTTTTCCGGAAAACACATTACGTGAAAAACTCTAGCAACGTGATTCTAGAGTCTTGCAATACTTCTCTCTGTCCTCAGCACATCACCCCAAGGCTCTGTCTTTATTACTATGGAAAAAGGGTGGGGAATGATTTATGAATCACTTTTTTCATTAACTCAGGATATTTATTCACTTATAAGAAAAAGAGACACCCTTCTATAATTCACTGCGGTACTTATACCTGAACAAACATCTCAAGCAGCAAAATACAAAGAAACTATAATGGACTAAAAATAACTGTGCATGTCCACTTGGGGCAGGTTATGAATTGGAGTGGGGTGCCATTGCCTTCCCCAAAGTTATGAACAATAAGATTCAAAAAGGCCAAACCCTAACTGCCATTTCTGAGGTGCTGAGAGCAAAAGTGAAGTACTTAAGCATGATCCCTGCACACAGCACCACCAAGGGGGTGGCCAGACCACCTAAGCCTCCCTTCTGGCCCAACCGTGGATCTGCCTTTACCCTCACCCAACTAGAGGGACCAGCTTGCCCCCACTCAGAGAGGGAGCGAGGGAGCAAGGGAACTCATTACTTGTTTTCACTCCTGCGTGCTGAGTCCTAATAAATCCTTGTCTGAATTTCTCATCTGGCCTCATTAATTTCTATTGACTAAAGAGTATAAGTGGAGAAGGCGATGGCACACCACTCCAGTACTCTTGCCTGGAAAATCCCATGGACAGAGGAGCCTGGTAGGCTGCAGTCCATGGGGTCACTAAGAGTCGGACATGACTGATCAACTTCACTTTCACTTTTGACTTTTATGCATTGGAGAAGGAAATGGCAACCCACTCCAGTGTTCTTGCCTGGAGAATCCCAGGGACGGGGGAGCCTGGTGGGCTGCCATCTATGGGGTTGCACAGAGTCGGACACGACTGAAGTGACTTAGCAGCAGCAGCAAAGAGTATAAGAACCTAGGTCAGTAACACCATGTATATCATGAATTATTGGTCTCAGATGAGTTCACCTAGCAATCTCTGGAGATATCTCCTATCACTATCAACACGGATGGCAAAGCCAGTGCACCTTTATTCCCCTTTCTAGATCCCATGGGCCACTCATGCCTGGACTCCATTCCATCCTAAACAGAGCTCCTGATGGGAAAGCTACTGCCAGCTTCCCTGATTTCTACCAGCAGTATTTTGTAGTTGTCGGTGTTCTGGTGTTGCGTGTATTCTATCAAGTTTATATATAAATATTTCATCCTGCTGCAAATGGCATTCTTTTTTATTCCAGTTTCCAATTATTCTTTGCGAGTATATAGAAATACAGCTGATTTTGGTGTATGAATTTTGGATTCTGTGACACTCCTAAATTTATTTATTACAACTTTCAAGAGGTCTATGCTGCTGCACATTGTGAGAAAAAGAAGACATAAGAATGGGAAGACTATTACTGCCTTTTAAATATATTATGCATTTATTTTTTAATAATTATATAAGTGCTTATTTACCTCTGAAAAAATCAGAACAGTCCTTCTTTAAGACATTATCATCTAATTTATTAATACGCTGCCATAGCAATACCTTCCAGAAGTTGGAAAACATTTTCCATTTTCACAATTATAGGATAGAACCTGTTTCAGTTACAGACGCTAACACAGAGAGATGCATAACCACATAGAGAGCTTATGGCTTCAGTCTCACAGTTCAGCTGAGTCGAGAACAAAACAGAAAAAAAAAAAAAATCTACCTAGTCTAGATCTTACAGCATTATCCTCCTTCCCAATGGCCTCAAAATTCTGAATAAATGTGAGCTCACAAATAGATAAACAGAAAAACAAACAAAAAAGACCAGTTTCTCTGCTGTTTCTCACCAAACTGAGAATTCATATCCATTATCTAGAAAGATCATCAAATGGTTGTGCTATAAAAGCAAATTTCCCGAAACCAAAACTGATGCAACCAATTGACAATATGCTCTTCAGTTCAGTTCAGTCCCTCAGTCACGTCCAACTCTTTGTGACCCCATGGACTGCAGCACAGCAGTCTTCCCTGTCCATCACCAAATACTGGAGCCTGATCAAACTCATGTCCATCGAGTCGGTGATGCCATCCAACCATCTCATCTCATCCTCTGTCTTCCCCTTCTCCTCCCACCTTCAATCTTTCCCAGCATCAGAGACTTTTCCAGTGAGCCTATTCTTCACATCAGGTGGCCAAAGTATTGGGGTTTCAGCTTCAACATCAATCCTTCCAATGAATACTCAGGACTGATTTCCTTTAGGATTGACTGGTTTGATCTCCTTGCAATCCAAGGGACTCCCAAGAGTCTTCTCCAACACTATAGTTCAAAAGCATCAATTCTTCAGCACTCAGCTTTCTTTATGGTCCAACTCTCACATCCATACGTGACTACTGGAAAAACTATAGCTTTGAATAGATGGACCTTTGTTGGCAAAGTAATGTCTCTGCTTATGCTGTCTAGGTTGGTCACAGCTTTTCTTCTAAGGAGCAGGCATCTCAAGTTCATGGCTGCAGTCACCATGTGCAGTGATTTTGGAGCCCAAGAAAATAAAGTCTGTCACTGTTTCCATTGTTTCCCCATCTATTTGCCATGAAGTGATGGGACCAGATGCCATGATCTTATTTTTCTGAATGCTGAGTTTTAAGCCAGCTTTTTTACTCTCCTCTCTCACTTTCATCAAGAGGCTCTTTAGTTCCTCTTTGCTTTCTGCCATAACGATGGTGTCATGTGTATATCTGAGGTTATTAATATTTCTCCCGGCAATCTTGATTCCAGCTTGTGCTTCATCCAGCCCAGCATTTCTCATAATGTCCTCTGCTTATAAGTTAAATAAGCAGGGTGACAGTATAAAGCCTTAATGGAATCCTTTTCCGGTTTGGAACCAGTCTGTTGTTCCACGTCCAGTTCTAATTGTTGTTTCTTGACCTGCATACAGATTTCTCAGTAGGCAGGTAAGGGAGTCTAGTATTTCTACCTCTTTAAGAATTTTCCATAGTTTGTTGTGATCCACACAGCCAAAGGCTTTAGCATAGTCAATTCTTTCCAGAATTCTCTTGTTTTTTCTATGATTCAATGGATGTTGACAATTTTATCTCTGGTTCCTCTGCCTTTTCTAAATCCAGCTTGAATGTCTGGAAGTTCTTGGTTCATGTACTGTTGAAGCCTGGTTTAGAGAATTTTGAGTATTACTTTGCTAGTGTGTGAAATGAGTGCAATTGTGTGGTAGTTTGAACATTCTTTGGCATTGACTTCTTTTGAGATTGAAATGAAAACTGATCTTTTCCAGTCCTGTGGCCACTGCTGAGCTTTCCAAATTTGCTGGCATATTGGGTGCAGCACTTTCACAGCATCAGCTTTTAGGATGTGAAATAGCTCAGCTGGAATTCCATCACCTCCACTAGCTTTGTTCATAGTGCTGCTTCCTAAGGCCCACTTGACTTTGGACTCCAGGATATCTGGCTCTTGGCGAGTAATCACACCAAGGTGGTTATCTAGGTCATTAAGATCCTTTTTGTACAGTTCTTCTATGTATACTTGCCACCTCTTCTTAATATCTTCTGCTTCTGTTAGCCCCATACCATTTCTGCCCTTTATTGTGCCCATCTCTGCATGAAATGTTCCCTCAGTATCTCTAATTTTCTTGAAGAGATCTCTAATCTTTCCCATTCTGTTGTTTTCCTCTATTACTTTGCACTGATCACTTAGGCTTTCTTATCTCTCTTTGCTATTCTTTGGAACTCTGCATTCAGATGGATATATCTTTCCTTTTCTCCTTTGCCTTTCACTTCTCTTCTTTTTTCAGCTATTTGTAAAGCCTCCTCAAACAACCATTTTGCCTTTTTGCATTTCTTTTTCATGGGGATGAATTTGATCACCACCTCCTATACAGTGTAACAAACCTCTGTCCATAGCTCTTCAGGCACTCTGTCTACCTGGTCTAATCCCTTAAATATATTTGTCACTTCCAATGTATTTTAAGGGATTTTATTTAGGTCATACCTGAATGGTCAAGTGGTTTTCCCTACTTTCTTCAATTTAAGTCTGAATTTGGCAGTAAGGAGTTTATGATCTGAGCCACAGTCAGCTCCCAGTCTTGTTTTTGCTGACTCTATAGAGCTTCACCATCTTTAGCTGCAAAGAGTATAATCAGTCTGATTTTGGTATTGACCATCTGATGATGTCAATGTGTAGGGTTGTCTCTTGTGTTGTTGGAAAAGGGTGTTTGCTATGACCAGTGGGTTCTCTTGGCAAAATTCTATCAGCCTTTGCCCTGTTTCATTCCATATTCCAAGGCCAAATTTGCCTGTTACTCCAGGTTTCTCTTGACTTCCTACTTTTGCATTCCAGTCCCCTATGATGAAAAGGACATCCTTTTTTGGTGTTAGTTCTAGAAGGTCTTGTAGGTCTTCATAGAACTATTTAAGTTCAGCTTCTTCAGTATTAGTGGTTGGGGCATAGACGAGTTACTGTAATATTGAATAGTTTGCCTTGGAAATGCATAGAGATCATTCTGTCGTTTGTGAGATTACACGCAAGTACTGCATTTTGGACTCTTTTGTTGACTATGATGGCTATTCCATTTCTTCTAAGGGATTCTTGCCCACAGTAGTAGATCTAATGGTCATCTGAATTAAATTCACTCATTCTGGTCCATTTTAGTTCACTGATTCTAAAATGTCAACGTTCACTCTTGCCATCTCCTATTTGACCACTTCCAATTTGCCTTGATTCATGGACCTAACACTCCAGGTTCCTATGCAATATTGTTCTTTACAGCCTGGGGCTTTACTTCCATCTCTGGACAAATCCACAACTGGGTGTTGTTTTGCTTTTTCTCAGCCTCTTCATTCTTTCAGGCACTATTTCTCCAGTCTTCTTCAGTAGCATATTGGGCACCTACCAACCTGTGGAGTTTATCTTGCAGTGTCCTATCATTTTGCCTTTTCATACTGTTCATGGAGTTCTCAAGGCAAGAATACTGAAGGGTTTGTCATTCTCTTCTCCAATGGACCACATTTTGTCAGATCTCTCCATCATGACCCATGTGTCTTGGGTGGCCCTACATGGCATGGCTCATAGTTTCATTGATTTAGATAAGGCTGTGACCCATGACGTCAGTTTGATTAGTTTTCTGTGATTGTGGTTTTTAATTCCGTCTGGGAGGAGCTAAGATGGCGGAGGAATAGGACGGGGAAAACACTTTCTCCTCCACAAATTCATCAAAAGAACATCTAAACGCCGAGTAAATTCCACAAAACAACTTCGGAATGCTGGCAGAGGACATCAGACACCCAGAAAAGCAACTCATTGCCTTCTAAAGGAGGTAGGAAAAAATATAAAAGACAAAACAAGAGACAAAGAGGGAGGGACAGACCTCTGTCTGGGGAAGGGAGTCTTAAAAAAAGAGAGAAGTTTCCAAACACCAGGAAACTCTCTCACTGCTGAGTCTGTGCCGAACCTGGGAAGCATGGAGGCCATCATAACAGGGAGGAAAATAAATAATCAATTAAAACCCACAGACTATGAGCCCCACGATAACTTCCCCAGCAGAGAAACAGCACAAACGCCTGCATCCGCCATTAGCAAGCGGGGGCTGGGCAAGGAGGCGCCACGGGCCGCTTCTTCGCGGGCTGCATTGGCCTGAATATCCCTAGCGCTGCTACTGCTGCTGCTAAGTCGCTTCAGTCGTGTCCGACTCTGTGTGACCCCATAGACGGAAGCTCACCAGGCTCCCCATCCCTGGGATTCTCCAGGCAAGAACACTGGAGTGGGTTGCCATTTCCTTCTCCAATGCATGAAAGCGAAAAGTGAAAGTGAGGCCGCTCAGCGACCCCATGGACTGGAGCCTACCAGGCTCCTCTGTCCATGGGATTTTCCAGGCAAAAGTACTGGGGTGGGGTGCCACCTGAGTGGAATAATTTGGGCTGGCAAAGCAGACTGTGGGATACCTACCACACGAAAAGCCAGCCCTAACCCAAGACACCACCAGGCCCGTGCACAGAACAAAGGACTTTACAGAGATAGCCGGCTACAGTCCGTCCCCCTCCGGTGACAGGCAGCCAGAGCCGGAGGGAGGCAATCGCAGCCCCAGAGAGACATTATCCACAAAACTGTAAGCAGGCTTCTTTGCTAACTAAGACTTCTTAGGGCTCTGATCGGCTAACATCCGCCTGGGAAAGTGCGCCAGTGGTGCACTTGGAGGACCGAGTGGCGGGGAGGCGATAAGTCGCAGAAGCCGCGCTTGCTGAACGCCTCATTACCTGCGCTGCTGGATTCTGCAAAGGGCACAAAACGCAGGCCCTACAGAGCCTGGGCCTCTGAGGACTACCCGAGTGCCTGAACTTGAGCGGCTTAGACCTGGGAGGGGCAAGCAGCCCAGGGCTGGTTGCGGATGGTTCTGGCAGGGAAACAAGAGAGCCTAAGCAGAGTGGGTAGGGAGGCTACATGCGCCGTGAGCAGGGGCAGACCCGGTGTGGCTGAGCCACTGCGAGCACACGCCAGTGGTATTTATTTGCAGCGTCCGTCCCTCCCCGCAGCACGACTAAACAAGTGAGCCTAAAAAAAAAAAAAAAAGGGTGTCCACCACCGCCCCTTTTGTATCAGGGCGGAAATCAGACACTGAAGAGACCAGCAAACAGAAGAAGCTATAACAGAGGGAACCGCCGTGGAAGTGACAGGCAATAAACTAAAACCCCGTGGTTAGTACCAACTACAGAGAAAGGGCCCTATAGATTTTGAGAAATTTAAGCCAGAACAAGGAACTAGCCGAAAATGAACTGAACCCACAACACCCACAACAATAACAGAGAAAGTCTTATATATATTGTTACTATTTTTACCATCATTATTTCTTTCTTTATATAAATATATAATTTTTTAATTAAAAAATTTTTTTAAATTTTTTTATCCTCTAGTACTCCTGTAATTTCCACTTTTAGAATATTTTTTATAACTCTTGCGACCCCCTTTTTTTTTCTTTTCTTTTTTCTTTTTCTTTTTGTGTTTTGTCTTTTCTTTTTTTCTTTCCTTTAACATTGTATTTTAGAAACTCCAAACTCTGCTCTAGATTCATAACTTTAGCTTATTGGTAATTGCTATCAATTTTTTACCTATTCATTTTTTTTATAACTTTTGTGACTTTTTCTTTTTTACTTTTTTTTCCTCCCTCTTTCTATCTCTTCATCTTTTCTTTGACATTGTATTCCTGAAACTCCAAACTCTAATCTAGATCTTTAATCTATGCTTTCTGGTATATGTAATCAATTTGTGCCTATTACTGACTGGATCTGTCTCTCTCCTTTTCATTCCCTCCTTTTATCCTCCTGACCACCTCTGTCACCTTCCTCCCTCTTTTATTCTCTGTATAACTCCGTGAACATCTCTGAGCGGTCCAGTTGTGGAGTGCAGTATAGAAGGAGAAGTTTTTGAGACTACTGTAAAAATAAGACCGATAACTGGAAGCAGGAGGCTTAAGTCCAAACCCTAATCCCATGGAACATTAATTGACAGGAGCTCATCAAATGCCTCCAAACCTACACTGAAACCAAGCCAATATACAGGGTACAATACCAAAGTGTTGGTATTGTGCTACCCAAAGTGATCCCAAAATCATAGACATCACATAACCCATTACTAGACACTCCATTGCACTCCAGAGAGAAGAAATCCAGCTCCATTCACCAGAACACCGACACAAGCGTCTCTAACTAAGAAACCTTGATAAGCCACCTGTACAAACCCACATACAGTGAGGGAACGCAACAATAAAGAGAACTCCACAAACTGCCAGAATACAGTAAGGACACCCCAAACTCAGCAATTTAAACAAGATGAAGAGACAGAAGAATTCCAAGCAGGTAAAGGAACAGGATAAATGCCCACCAAACCAAACAAAAGAGGAAGAAATAGTGAATCTACCGGATAAAGAATTCCGAATAAGGATAGTGAAATTAATCCAAAATCTGGAAATCAAAATGCAATCACAGATAAATAGCATGGAGAAAAGCATTGAGAAGATGCAAGAAAGGTTTAACAAGGACCTAGAAGAAATAAAAAAGAGTCAATATATAATGAATAATGCAATAAATGAGATCCAAAACACTCTGGAGGCAACAAATAGTAGAATAACAGAGGCAGAAGATAGAATTAGTGAATTAGAAGATAGAATGGTAGAAATAAATGAATCAGAGGAGAAAAATGAATTAAAAGAAATGAGGACAATTTCAGAGACCTCCAGGACAATATTAAACATTACAATATTCGAATCATAGGAGTCCCAGAAGAAGAAGACAAAAAGAAAGACTATGAGAAAATACTAGAGGAGATAATAGTTGAAAACTTCTCTAAAATGGGGAAGGAAATAATCACTCAAGTCCAAGAAATCCAGAGAGTCCCAAACAGGATAAATCCAAGGCGAAACACCCCAAGACACATATTAGTCAAATTAACAAAGATCAAACACAAAGAACAAATATTAAAAGCAGCAAGGGAAAAACAACAAATAACACACAAGGAAATTCCAATAAGGATAACAGCTGATCTTTCAATAGAAACTCTCCAAGCCAGGAGGGAATGGCAAGACATACTTAAAGTGATGAAAGAAAATAACCTACAGCCCAGATTATTGTACCCAGCAAGGATCTCATTCAAATATGAAGGAGAAATCAAAACCTTTACAGACAAGCAAAAGCTGAGAGAATTCAGCAACAACAAACTAGCTCTCCAACAAATACTAAAGGACATTCTCTAGACAGGAAACACAAAAAGAGTATATAAATTTGAACCCAAAACAATAAAGTAAATGGCAACAGGATCATACTTATCAATAATTACCTTAAATGTAAATGGGTTGAATGCCCCAACCAAAAGACAGAGACTGGCCGAATGGATACAAAAACAAGACCCCTACATATGTTGTCTACAAGAGACCCACCTCAAAACAGGGGACACATACAGACTGAAAGTGAAGGGCTGGAAAAAGATTTTCCATGCAAATAGGGACCAAAAGAAAGCACGAGTAGCAACACTCATATCAGATAAAATAGACTAAAACAAAGGTTGTGAAGAGACAAAGAAGGTCACTACATAATGATCAAAGGATCAATCCAAGAAGAAGATATAACAATTATAAATATATATGCACCCAACATAGGAGTACTGCAATATGTAAGACAAATACTAACAAGTGTGAAAGGAGAAATCAACAATAACACAATAATAGTGGGAGACTTTAATACCCCACTCACACCAATGGATAGATCAACTAAACAGAAAATTAACAAGGAAACACAAACTTTAAACGATACAATAGACCAGTTAGACCTAATTGATATCTATAGGACATTTCATCCCAAAACAATGAATTTCACCTTTTTCTCAAGCGCACACGGAACCTTCTCCAGGATAGACCACATCCTGGGCCATAAATCTAGCCTTGCTAAGTTCAGAAAAACTGAAATCATTCCAAGCATCTTTTCTGACGACAATGCAGTAACAGTAGATCTCAATAACAGGAGAAAAACTATTAAAAATTCCAACATATGGAGGCTGAACAACACGCTCCTGAATAATCAACAAATTACAGAAGACATCAAAAAAGAAATCAAAATCTGCATAGAAACGAATGAAAATGAAAACACAACAACCCAAAACCTATGGGACACTGTAAAAGCAGTCCTAAGGGGAAAGTTCATAGCAATACAGGCATACCTCAAGAAACAAGAAAAAAGCCACATGAATAACCTAACTCTACACCTAAAGCAACTAGAAAAGGAAGAAATGAAGCACCCCAAGGTTAGTAGAATGAAAGAAATCTTAAAAATTAGGGCAGAAATAAACAAAAAAGAAACAAAAGAGACCATAGCAAAAATCAACAAAGTCAAAAGCTGGTTCTTTGAAAGGGCAAATAAAATTGACAAACCGTTAGCCAGACTCATCAAGAAACAAAGGAGAAAAATCAAATCAATAAAATCAGAAATGAAAATGGAGAGATCACAACAGACAACACAGAAATACAAAGGATCATAAGAGACTACTATCAGCAATTATACGGCAATAAAATGGACAATGTGGAAGAAATGGACAAATTCTTAGAAAAGTACAACTTTCCAAAACTGGATCAAGAAGAAATGGAAAATCTTAACAGACCCATCACAAGCACGGAAATTGAAACGGTAATCAGAAATCTTCCAGCAAACAAAAGCCCAGGTCCAGACGGCTTCACAGCTGAATTCTACCAAAAATTTAGAGAAGAGCTAACACCTATCCTACTCAAACTGTTCCAGAAAATTGCAGAAGAAGGCAAACTTCCAAACTCATTCTATGAGGTCACTATCACCCTAATACCAAAACTGGACAAAGATTCCACAAAAAAAGAAAACTACAGGCCAATATCACTGATGAACATAGATGCAAAAATCCTTAACAAAATTCTAGCAATCAGAATCCAACAACACATTAAAAAGATCATACACCATGACCAAGTGGGCTTTATCCCAGGAATGCAAGGATTCTTCAATATCCACAAATCAATCAATGTAATACACCACATTAACAAATTGAAAAATAAAAACCATATGATTATCTCAATAGATGCAGAGAAAGCCTTTGACAAAGTTCAACATCCATTTATGATAAAAGCTCTCCAGAAAGCAGGAATAGAAGGAACATACCTCAACATAATAAAAGCTATATATGACAAACCCACAGTAAACATTCTCCTCAATGGTGAAAAATTGAAAGCATTTCCTCTAAAGTCAGGAACAAGACAAGGATGCCCACTTTCACCATTACTATTCAACATAGTTTTGGAAGTTTTGGCCACAGCAATCAGAGCAGAAAAAGAAATGAAAGGAATCCAAATTGGAAAAGAAGAAGTAAAACTCTCACTGTTTGCAGATGACATGATCCTCTACGTAGAAAATCCTAAAGACTTCACCAGAAAATTACTAGAAGCAATCAATGAATATAGTAAAGTTGCAGGATATAAAATCAACACACAGAAATCCCTTGCATTCCTGTACACTAATAACGAGAAAATAGAGAAATTAAGGAAACAATTCCATTCACCATTGCAATGAAAACAATAAAATACTTAGGAATATATCTTTCTAAAGAAACTAAAGACCTATATATAGAAAACTATAAAACGCTGGTGAAAGAAATCAAAGAGGACACTAATAGATGGAGAAATATACCATGTTCATGGATTGGTAGAATTAATATAGTGAAAATGAGGATACTACCCAAAGTAATTTATAGATTCAATGCAATCCCCATCAAGCTACCAAGGGTATTCTTCACAGAGCTAGAACAAATAATCTCTCAATTTGTATGGAAATACAAAAAACCTCAAATAGCCAAAGCTATCTTGAGAAAGAAGAATGGAACTGGAGGAATCAACCTGCCTGACTTCAGGCTCTACTACAAAGCCAGAGTCATCAAGACAGTATGGTACTGGCACAAAGACAGAAATATAGATCAATGGAACAAAATAGAAAGCCAAGAGATAAATCCACGCACATATGGACACCTTATCTTTGACAAAGGAGGCAAGAATATACAATGGATTAAAGACAATCTCTTTAACAAGTGGTGCTGGGAAAACTGGTCAACCACTTGTATAAGAATGAAACTAGAACACTTTCTAATACCATACACAAAAATAAACTCAAAATGGATTAAAGATCTAAATGTAAGACCAGAAACTATAAAACTCATAGAGGAAAACATAGGCAAAACATTCTCGGACATTCATCACAGCAGGATCCTCTATGACCCACCTCCCAGAATATTGGAAATAAAATCAAAAATAAATAAATGGAATCTAATTAAACTTAAAAAGCTTCTGCTCAACAAAGGAAACTATAAGCAAGGTGAAAAGACAGCCTTCAGAATGGGAGAAAATAATAACAAATGAAGCAACAGACAAACAACTAATCTCAAAAATATACAAGCAACTCCTACAGCTCAATTCCAGAAAAATAAATGACCCAATCAAAAAATGGGCCAAAGAACTAAGTAGACATTTCTCCAAAGAAGACATACAGATGGCTAACAAACACAAGAAAAGATGCTCAACATCACTCGTTATCAGAGAAATGCAAATCAAAACCACTATGAGGTACCATTTCATGCCAGTCAGAATTGCTGCGATCCAAAAGTCCACAAGCAATCAATGCTGGAGAGGGTGTGGAGAAAAGGGAACCTTCTTACACTGTTGGTGGGAATGCAAACTAGTACAGCCACTTTGGAGAACAGTATGGAGATTCCTCAAAAAACTGGGAAAAGAACTGCCTTATGATCCAGCAATCCCACTGTTGGGCATACACACTGAGAAAACCAGAATTGAAAGAGACACGTGTACCCCAATGTTCATAGCAGCACTGTTTACAATAGCCAGGACTTGGAAGCAACCTAGATGTCCATCCACAGATAAATGGATAAGAAAGCCGTGGTACATATACACAACAGAGTATTACTCACCCATTAGAAAGAATGCATTTGAATCAGTTCTAATGAAGTGGATGGAACTGGAGGTTATTATACAGAGTGAAGTAAGCCAAAAAGAAAAACACAAATACAGTATCAGATCAGATCAGTCGCTCAGTCGTGTCCGACTCTTTGCGACCCCATGAACCGCAGCAAGCCAGACCTCCCTGTCCATCACCAGCTCCCGGAGGTCACCCAGACTCACACCCATCAAGTCAGTGATGCCATCCAGACATCTCATCCTCTGTCGTCCCCTTCTCCTCCTGCCCTCAATCCCTCCCAGCATCAGAGTCTTCTCCAATGAGTCAGCTCTTCGCATGAGGTGGCCAAAATACTGGAGTTTCAGCTTTAGCATCATTCCTTCTAAAGAAATTCCAGGATTGATCTCTTTCAGAATCGACTGCTTGGATCTTCTTGCAGTCCAAGGGACTCTCAAGAGTCTTCTCCAACACCACAGTTCAAAAGCATCAATTCTTCGGCACTCAGCCTTCTTCACAGTCCAGCTCTCACATCCATACATGACCACAGGAAAGACCATAGCCTTGACTAGGCGAACCTTTGTTGGTAAAGTAATGTCTCTGCTTTTGAATATGCTATCTAGTTTGGTCATAACTTTCCTTCCAAGGAGTAAGCGTCTTTTAATTTCATGGCTGCAGTCACCATCTGCAGTGATTTTGGAGCCCAGAAAAACGAAGTCTGACACTGTTTCCACTGTTTCCCCATCTATTTCCCATGCAGTGATGGGACCAGATGCCATGATCTTCGTTTTCTGAATGTTGAGCTTTAAGTCAACTTTTTCACTCTCCACTTTCACTTTCATCAAGAGGCTTTTTAGCCCCTCTTCACTTTCTGCCATAAGAGTGGTGTCATCTGCATATCTGAGGTTATTGATATTTCTCCCGGCAATCTTGATTCCAACTTGTGTTTCTTCCAGTCCAGCGTTTCTCATGATGTACTCTGCATATAAGTTAAATAAACATAGTGACAATATACAGCCTTGACGTACTCCTTTTCCTATTTGGAACCAGTCTGTTGTTCCATGACCAGTTCTAACTGTTGCTTCCTGACCTGCATACAGATTTCTTAAGAGGCAGATCAGGTGGTCTGGTATTCCCATCTCTTTCAGAATTTTCCATAGTTTATTGTGATCCACACAGTCAAAGGCTTTGGCATAGTCCATAAAGCAGAAATAGGTATTTTTCTGGAACTCTCTTGCTTTTTCCATGATCCAGCGGATGTTGGCAATTTGATCTCTGGTTCCTCTGCCTTTTCTAAAACCAGCTTGAACATCAGGAAGTTCACGGTTCACATATTGCTGAAGCCTGGCTTGGAGAATTTTGAGCATTACTTTACTAGCGTGTGAGATGAGTGCAATTGTGCAGTAGTTTGAGCACTCCTTGGCATTGCCTTTCTTTGGGACTGGGATGAAAACTGACCTTTTCCAATCTTGTGGCCACTGCTGAGTTTTCCAAATTTGCTGGCATATTGAGTGCAGCACTTTCACAGCATCATCTTTCAGGACTTGGAATAGCTCCACTGGAATTCCATCATCTCCACTAGCTTTGTTCATAGTGATGCTTTCTAAGGCCCACTTGACTTCACATTCCAAGATGTCTGGCTCTAGGTCAGTGATCACATCATCATGATTATCTGGGTCGTGAAGCTCTTTTTTGTACAGTTCTTCTGTGTATTCTTGCCACCTCTTCTTAGTATCTTCTGCTTCTGTTAGGTCCATACCGTCTCTGTCCTTTATCGTGCCCATCTTTGCATGAAATGTTCCTTTGGTATCTCTGATTTTCTTGAAGAGATCCCTAGTCTTTCCCATTCTGTTGTTTTCCTCTATTTCTTTGCATTGATCACTGAAGAAGGCTTTCTTATCTCTTCTTGCTATTCTTTGGAACTCTGCATTTAGATGTTTATATCTTTCCTTTTCTCCTTTGCTTTTCGCTTCTCTTCTTTTCACAGCTATTTGTAAGGCCTCCCCAGACAGCCATTTTGCTTTTTTGCATTTCTTTTCCATGGGGATGGTCTTGATCCCTGTCTCCTGTACAATGTCACGAACCTCATTCCATAGTTCATCAGGCACTCTATCTATCAGATCTAGGCCCTTAAATCTATTTCTCACTTCCACTATATAATCATAAGGGATTTGATTTAGGTCATACCTGAATGGTCTAGTAGTTTTCCCTACTTTCTTCAATTTCAGTCTGAATTTGGCAATAAGGAGTTCATGGTCTGAGCCACAGTCAGCTCCTGGTCTTGTTTTTGCTGATTGTATAGAGCTTCTCCATCTTTGGCTGCAAAGAATATAATTGATCTGATTTCGGTGTTGACCATCTGGTGATGTCCATGTATAGAGTCTTCTCTTGTGACTAACGCATATATATGGAATTTAGAAAGATGGTAACAATAACCCTGTTTACGAGACAGCAAAAGAGACACTGATGTATAGAAAAGACTTTTGGACTCTGGGAACGGGAGAGGGTGGGATGATTTGGGAGAATAGCATTGAAATATGTATAATATCAAATCTGAAACAAGTCGCCAGTCCAGGTACGATGCCTGATAACGGATGCCTGGGGCTGGTGCACTGGGACGACCCAGAGGTATGGTATGGGGAGGGAGGAGGGAGGAGGGTTCAGGATGGGGAACACATGTATACTTGTGGTGGATCCATCTTGATGTATGGCAAAAGCAATACAATATTGTAAAGTTAAACAAAATAAAATTCAATTAAAAAAATAAATAAAAATCTGGAAAAAAAAAATAATTCCGTCTGCCCTCTGATGATAAGGATAAGAGGCTGTGGAAGCTTCCTGATGAGAAGGACTGGCTGTGGGGTAATCTGGGTCTGCTCAGTAAATCTTTAATCCAATTTTCTGTTGATGGGTGAGGCTGTGTTCCCTCCCAGTAGTTTGGCCTGAGGCCAAATTCCTTCAAAAGGACTCATGCAAGAACACCCTGCAGCTCCCAGGACTGATGTATTCAGTGCCCCTGACCCCACTGCAGGCCTCTGTCAAACCAGGCTTCCATGGGCAACCTCAGGACACTCACAGGCAAGTCTGGCTCAGTCTCTTGTGGGGTCACTGCTCCTTTCTCCTTGGTCCTGGTGCACATAAGCTACCAGGATACCAGTCAATGTGTTATTGACTATGAGAAAATCAGAAAGGAAAATAAAACAAAATCAGTCAAGAGAGAAGAAAAACTACAGAAACAGAGTAACTAGAGCTTAAGTTCTACTGTTACTGGAATTCACCCTGGATTCCAGGAAGGGATGCGTCCAGGTTAAATAATCATTAGTGAACGTTTCCAGAAGTGCAGTTTACTTGATACTAATACTTTGCTGACTAATACTTGATACTAATACTTTACTGACACTATGTAGTCCACTGGAGAAGGGAATGGCAAACCACTTCAGTATTCCTGCCTTGAGAACGTCATGAGCAGCATGAAAAGGCAAAATGATAGGATACTGAAAGAGGAACTCCCCAGGTCAGTAGGTGCCCAATATGCTACTGGAGATCAGTGAAGAAATAACTCCAGAAAGAATGAAGGGATGAAGCCAAAGTAAAAACAACACCCAGTTGTGGATGTGACTGATAGTGATAGAAGCAAAGTCCGATGCTGTAAAGAGCAATATTGCATAGGAACCTGGAATGTCAGGTCCATGAATCAAGGCAAATTGGAAGTGGTCAAACAAGAAATGGCAAGAGTGAACATCGACATTCTAGGCATCAGCGAACTAAAATGGACTGGAAGGGGTGCATTTAACTCAAATGACCATTATATCTAACTGTGGGCAGGAATCCCTCAGAAGAAATGGACTAGCCATCATAGTCAGCAAAAGAGTCTGAAATTCAGTACTTGGATGCAATCTCAAAAACGACAGAATGATCTCTGTTCATTTCCAAGGCAAACCATTCAATATCATAGTAATCCAAGTCTATGCCCCAATCAGTAATGCTGAAGAAGCTGAAGTTGAACAGTTCTATGAATACCTACAAGACCTTTTAGAACTAACACCCAAAAAAGATGTCCTTTTCATTATAGGGGACTGGAATGCAAAAGTAGGAAGTCAAGAAACACCTGGATTAACAGGCAAATTTGGCCTTGGAATACGGAATGAAGCAGGGAAAAGACAAATAGAGTTTTGTCAAGAGAATGCACTGGTCATAGCAAACACCCTCTTCCAACAACACAAGAGAAGACTCTACACATGGACATCACCAAATGGTCAACACCGAAATCAGATTGATTATATTCTTTGCAGCCAAAGAGGAAGAAGCTCTATACAGTCAGCAAAAACAAGACAGGGAGCTGACTGTGGCTCAGATCCTTATTGCTAAATTCAGACTGAAATTGAAGAAATTTGGGAAAACCACTAGACCATTCAGGTATGACCTAAATAAAATCCCTTATGATTATACAGTGGAAGTGAGAAATATATTTAAGGGATTAGATCTGATAGACAGAGTCCCTGATGAACTATGGAATGAGGTTCGTGACATTGTACAGGAGACAGGGATCAAGATCATCCCCATGGAAAAGAAATGCAAAAAAGAAAAATGGCTGTCTGAGGAGGCCTTACAAATAGCTGTGAAAAGAAGAGAATGTGAACGTGAAGTCGCTCAGTCGTGTCCAACTCTTTGCGACCCCACAGACTGTAGCCTACCAGGCTCCTCTGTCCATGGGATTTTCCAGGCAATAGTACTGGAGTGGATTGCCATTTCCTTCTCCACGGGATCTTCCCAACCCAGAGATCGAACCCAGGTCTCCCGCATCATAGACAGACGCTTTACCATATGAGCCACCAGGTAAGTCCAGAAACACCTGGAGTAACAAAAAGAAGAGAAGTGAAAAGCAAAGGAGAAAAGGAAAGATATAAACATCTGAATGCAGAGTTCCAAAGAATGGCAAGGAGAGATAAGAAAGCCTTCCTCAGTGATCAGTGCAAAGAAATAGAGGAAAACAACAGAATGGGAAAGACTAGAGAACTCCTCAAGAAAATTAGAGATACCAAGAGAACATTTCATGCAAAGATGGGCTCGATAAAGGACAGAAATTGTATGGACCTAACGGAAGCAGAAGATATTAAGAAGAGGTGGCAAGATACCCAGAAGAACTGTACAAAAAAGATCTTTATGACCCAGATAATCATGATGGTTTGATCACTCACCTAGAGCCAGAGATCTTAGAATGTGAAGTCAAGTGGGCCTTAGAAAGCATCACTACAAACAAAGCTAGTGGAGGTGATGGAATTCCAGTTGAGCTATTTCAAATCCTGAAAGATGATGCTGTGAAAGTGCTGCAGTCACTATGCCAACAAATTTGGAAAACTCAGCAGTGGCCACAGGACTGGAAAAGGTCAGTTTTCATTCCAATCCCAAAGAAAGGCAATGCCAAAGAATGCTCACACTACCACACAATTGCACTCATCTCAAACGCTAGTAAAGTAATGCTCACAGTTCTCCAAGCCAGGCTTCAGCAATACATGAACCGTGAATTTCCAGATGTTGAAGCTGGTTTTAGAAAAGGCAGAGGAACCAGAGATCACATTTCCAACATCTGCTGGATCATCAAAAAAGCAAGAGAGTTCCACAAAAACATCTATTTCTGCTTTATTGACTATGTCAAAGCCCTTGCTGTGTGGATCACAATAAACTGTGGAAAATTCTGAAAGACATGGGAATACCAGACCCCCTGACCTGCCTCTTGAGAAACCTATATGCAGGTCAGGAAGCAACAGTTAGAACTGGATATGAAACAGTAGACTGGTTCCAAATAGGAAAAGGAGTACATCAAGGCTGTATATTGTCACCCTGCTTATTTAATTTCTATGCAGAGTACATCATGAGAAACGCTGGGCTGGAAGAAACACAAGCTGGAATCAAGATTGCCGGAAGAAATATCAATAACCTCAGATACACAGATGACACCACTCTTATGGCAGAAAGTGAAGAGGAACTAAAAGTCTCTTGATGAAAGTGAAAGAGGAGAGTGAAAAAGTTGGCTTAAAGCTCAACATTCAGAAAATGAAGATTATGGCATCTGGTCCCATCACTTCATGGGAAATAGAAGGGAAAACAGTGGAAACAGTGTCAGACTTTATTTTGGGGGGCTCCAAAACTACTGCAGATGGTGAAGCCATGAAGTTAAAGTTGAAAATTAAAATTAAATTGCAGCCATGAAATTAAAAGATGCTTACTCCTTGGAAGGAAAGTTATGACCAACCTAGATAGCATATTCAAAAGCAGAGATATTACTTTGCCAACAAAGGTCTGTCTAGTCAAGGCTATTTTTTTTTCCAGTAGTCATGTATGGATGTGAGAGTTGGACTGTGAAGAAAGCTGAGTGCCGAAGAATTGATGCTTTTGGTTTTTGGTTTTTTTTTTTTTTTTTTTCATGTTTTTTTTTTTTTTTTTTTTTCTATTTTTTTAATGGACAAAGGAAAGGAGCAATAAGGGTGGGAGGGAAATGGGAAGAAAGAAGGGGAGTGATGGTAGGGAGGAGTATATGTAATTTCTTTCTTTTTTTCTTTTTTTTTTTTTTTTGCAGGGGAAAATGGACAAAGGAAAGGATCAATGAGGGTGGGAGGGAAATGGGAAGAAAGAAGGGGAGTGATGGTGGGGAGGAGTATATGTAATTTCTTAACCAATGGCTTTCTGTTTTTAATCACAAAGAACACTTAAAAAAATCATGGTGAGTTCATCTTATATTAGGAGGTTTGTTCTCGAAATGAAAAGTCCAGAAAACAAAAAGTCCAGTTTGGGTGTCCTCATCTTTAGGCACATCTTGGTATTTTGTATTGGTAAATCTATCTTTACCACAATATATTATTTAGGACAGGATCGCATTTGTCACCTCTTCCTCCCTACTACCCAAAGTGGTACCAAACCCACAAAATAGTCAATAAACCTCTACAGAGTGAGCAAATAAGTCTTTTTTTTTTTTTTTTAAACTCTCCTGAGTGAACTGAATTTTTTGAGGCTCATAAGTAAATATGTTTTCCTCTTTACTTTGTCTATTACAGCCAGATTATATGAGTGGGGTGTTAAAGTCTCCCACTATTATTGTATTGCTCTAGAGAATGTCCTTTAGTTTTTGTTGGAGAAATGGTTTAGTGATGCAAAATTCTCTCAACTTTTGCTTATCTGTGAAGCTTTTGATTTCTCCTTCATATTTGAATGAGATCCTTGCTGGATACAATAATCTAGGCTGTAAGTTATTTTCCTTCATCACTTTAATTACGTCTTGCCATTCCCTCCTGGCTTGGAGAGTTTCTATTGAAAGATCAGCTGTTATCCTTATGGGAATTCCCTTGTGAGTTATTTGATGTTTTTCCCTTGCTGCTTTTAATATTTGTTCTTTATATTTAATCTTTGTTAATTTGACTAATATGTGTCTTGGGGTGTTTCGCCTTGGGTTTATCCTGTTAGGGACTCTCTGGATTTCTTGAACTTGAGTGGTTATTTCCTTCTCCATTTTAGGGAAGTTTTCAACTATTATCTCCTCAAGTATTTCCTCATGATCTTTCTTTTTATCTTCTTCTTCTGGAACTCCTATGATTCGAATGTTGTAGCGTTTGATGTTATCCTGGAGGTTTCTGAAATTGTCCTCATTTCTTTTGATACGTTTTTCTTTTTTCTCATCTGATTCATTTATTTCTAGGATTCTATCTTCTAGTTCACTGATCCTATCTTCTGCCTCTGTTATTCTACTATTTGTTGCCTCCAGGGTGTTTTGGATCTCATTTATTGCATTATTCATTATGTGTTGACTCTTTTTTATTTCTTCTAGGCCCTTGTTAAACCTTTCTTGCATCTTCTCAATCCTTGTCTCCAGACTCTTTAACTGTGATTCTATTTTGATTTCGAGATTTTGAATTAATTTCGCTATCATTATTCGGAATTCTTTATCAGGTAGATTCCCTATCTCTTCCTCTTTGGTTTGGTTTGGTGGAGATCTATCCTGTTCCTTTAGCTGCTGGGTATTCTTTTGTCTCTTCATTTTGTTAAAATTGCCAAATTTAGAGTGTCCTTACTATATTCTGGTAGTTTGTTGAATTCTCTTTATTGAGGCGGTTTACCGGTCTTTTCAATATCTGATCTCTGCCTTGTTACAGAGGGGGCGGAGATGAACACCCAAATCTAAACCGGCCAGGTTCAGGCACTCAGATAATCCTCAGAAGCACAGACTTGGTTGAGTCTGCGTTTTATGCCCTTCCCAGATCCAAGTAGCGCAGGTGATGAAATGTTCAGCGAGCGCAGGTGCTGCGACTTATCGCCTCTCCGCCGCTCAGTTTTCTGGGTATACAAACAGCGCACTTTCTCAGGCAGATGTTGACCATCCAGAGCCCCAAGAAGCGTGAGTCAGCACAGAGACCTACTCACAGTTCCGTTAGACAGTGTCTCTCTAGGGCTATAATTGCCTGCCTCTGGCCCTGGCTGCCTGTCACGGGAGTGGGACGGCCTGCAGCCAGCCAACTCTGTGCAGCCCTTTGTTCCGTAGGTAGTCCTGGTGGTGTCTTAAGTTAGGGCTGGCTTTTGATGTAGTAGATAACCGACAGTCTGGTTATTTCGCTCAGATAGCGCCCGAGATAGCCAGGCCAAATCCTTTCTCAAAGCAATGCAGGCCTCGCCGCTCCTCCTAGCCCAGCCCCCACTTGCCAATAGCAAATGCTGGTGTCCGCGCCAGTTCTCCGCAAAAGGAGTTACCGCAGGGCTCGTTTTCTCGTTTTGAAGACAATGAGCTGTCTTTCTAAGTGCCTGATGTCCTCTGCCGGCATTCAGAAGTTGTTTTATCGAGTTTATTCAGCATTCAAATGTTCTTTTAATGGATTTGTGGAGGAGAAAGTATTCTCCCCGTCTTACTCGTCCGCCATCTTAGCTCCTCCCACCAGAATTGATGCTTTTGAACTGTGGTGTTGGAGAAGACTCTTGAGAGTCCCTTGGAGTGCAAGGAGATCCAACCAGTCCATTCTAAAGGAGATCAGTCCTGGGATTTCTTTGGAAGGAATAATGCTGAAGCTGAAACTGCAGTACTTTGGCCACCTCATGCGAAGAGTTCCCTCACTGGAAAAGACTCTGATGCTGGGAGGGATTGGGGGCAGGAGGAGAAGCGAACGACAGAGGATGAGATGGCTGGATGGCATCACTGACTCGATGGACATGAGTCTGAGTGAACTCCAGGAGTTGGTGATGGACAGGGAGGCCTGGCGTGCTGCGATTCATGGGGTCACAAAGAGTCGGTCACGACTGAGCAACTGAACTGAACTGATTACTTTGCCAAGAGAGCCCATTCAGGTTTCTCAGTGGAAATTCCACAAATGCTAAGCTATAATTTTCTAAAACGATGACTCTCAAACATAAAATAAACATATATCAAAGAATTTGTTTATTCAATTAATTAATCGGTGTACGAGTCAGAGATTTTGGAGAATATATATGTGCAATTAGGTACACTGAAATATTTTTGCTAATAAATGCAAAACTGATTAAAATTCTATAGGTCAATAAGATATAAATTTTACATTTCAAAGTTTTATCTCTATGAGACAATAAGCCATTGACATTTTCATATATTATGAATTGATCACCATGATAAGTCTAGTAATCATCTGTTACCATTCTTCTTCTTCTTCTTCTTCTTCTTGAGTCGTTAAGTCATATCGGATTCTTTTGCGATCCCAGGGACTGTAGCCCGCCAGGCTATTCTGTCCATGGGATCTCCCAGGCAAGAATAATGGAGTGTGTTGCCATTTCCTTCTCCAGGAGGTCTTCCTGACCCAGGAATCAAACCTGAGTCTCCTAAGTCAGCCAGTGGATACTTTATCACTGAACCACCTGGGAGGCCTTGTCACCATACAAAGTTATTAAAATTTCCCAGATATTACAGTGTACGTTATATCCCCATGACACTTATTGTGTGTGCGTGTGTGCACCTGCATGCTGTTTTATCCAACTCTTTGCAAACCTAGGGACTATAGCTCACCAGGCTCCTCCATGTAGGAAATTTTCCAAGCAAGAATACTGGAGTGGGTTTCCATTTCCTACTCCAGGTGATCCTTCTGACCCAGGGATCAAAACTGCGTCTCTTGCATCTCCTGCATTAGCAGGCACCACTGGGAAGCCCAGTGATTTTATAACTGGAAGATTTGTACCTGTTAATCCCGTTCACCTATTTGGTTCCACCCCTACTCCACCGGTTTGTTCTCTGTTTCTATGAGACTGTTTTTGTTTTGTTTGTTCATTTGCTTTTAGAGTGTTTGCATCTCTATGGGTGAGATTGTTTGCATTACTGTGGACTAGAAAAACTTAGATTGGTATCACTTTTCTACAACTTAGTTTCTATCTCTACAGAATTATAGAATATACTTGCTGATCAGACCAGACAGTGAAACGGTAAAATATAATCAAATAATCCCTTGATGATCAGCTAGACAATACTCACAACCATTCTGCTGAAAGAACACTTAATGCTCTCTTTTTTCTCCATTTCTAAGTCTCATAATTTTTCTTGAAATTTGCAATAAATAACCAAAATTAGTTTCCAACATCAATTTATTCAGTGCTATATAATTAATTCTTTTATATAATTAATTCTTTGTTCAGTTTTCATGCACTTTTTGAGTCTGCTTTCATATACCCTCTGGACAAGAAAGACTGCACAGGTACATTATAAGCATTCAATTAGAGTTAGCTATAATTTGAAAGTTAATTCTAATATTAGTTCTTAATATGGTGTAATTCTGAGCTTACTTTTTTCTTTTTGAATTTTTGTAAATAAAGTTAAAACTAAATAAAAGATACTCATCTAAGTCAGAACACTGTTTTCTCCTTCCATTTTGCTAGACACTATTCTTCAGAAAGTTGGTTACTGGGTAGAGCTACTGAGAGATGGAATATTTAAGAAAGGACACTTCCTGGAGCGGGACTTTTGAAGACATGTGATGTGGCCTCTCGAAGTTCACTGAGCACCCGGAGGAGTGTTTGGCATCTGCTCCTTCAGAGCTGGGAAAATGCAAGCGGGTTCAGAGCCTCTAGGCAAGAACCAGCAGTTATTCCCTTGTCTGTATTTACCGAAAAGCCACCTTCCAAGCCACACCTGACAGGTAATTGGTGATATGTCTATTACTGAAGCAGCACGATGTCAAAATAATTAATTGGCTGAGTTAGAATTTTTCCACCCAGTATTTTGGGGCACAACCAACTTTATCAAAAGCACAAGAAGCCCTTGAGTTTTTACCCTCGAAGTTTCAGGTTTTTGCAAACACAGAATGTCTGAGGACATGGGTTAATTATTTTGCTAAAGGACAAACTGGTTGCAGTTCCTTGGTCTGGATGCTGTACATGAGAGCATTTGAGCAGTAGACCCTCCAGCCACTGGGCCTCTGCATTAAAATATGACTTACCATCAATGTCTTCGCCAGCGTCAAGGTTCTACTGGGTTTTTTAACTACTTACCATATGTTCTAAACTCCAGGGAGCAGGAAAATACAAACAGCACATAACAACATTTTCCTTACCATCAAAGAACATTTATTTTCATTAGATAGATAAGGTGGGGTTAATATGATGGCCAACAACACCTGAGATAACATGGCTAGAAGCTAAAGTTCTCTAAGGAAATCCCAAAAAGTCAAGGCACCTGTGAGTACTTATGGAGAAGCAAGGTTTTTGAATCCCATCCTGAAAAAAATAATGAATTGGGGCAGATGGGAAAGGAAGGGAGGAGATTCCAGAAAAGGGGGAAGTTAGGATAGGAAGATCATACCTGTTAAATGAACTAATTTAGAATGTGTACAGTATTGAGGAGAGAAAAAACATGCCTTTGATGGCAGAATTAGAATGAGTAAAAAGCAAAATTTATCATAGTAGAAAAGAGGAAAATAGCGTGGAGAGACTTCATATCATGCAGGCAGATTCTTTATCATCTGAGCCACCAGGGAAGCCCAGCAAATAGTCATTAGATGAGTGAATAAATTCATAAATTTTTTTTTTAATGGGGCAGCAGAAGGAGACTAATAGGAAAGAATCTCTTCCTTTTTAGTTCATCATTTTATACAAAGGTGACTCCCACCTGGCAGGTGGTCATCTCAAGAAGGCCCACTACTGGTTGAAGCTCACATCTTAATCTCCTTAATTGTGTTGAGAAGTATTTTCCTCCTCCAAGAACAAATGCATGGTTCTCTCCAACATCAATTCTTCAATGTTCCAAACAGCAACTGGGAATCCCATGATTTAACTCTATTCTAAAACTAGCTATGGTCAGTTAGCATCAAACCACATAGGTTAGGGGCCTGGACCCACTAGACACCCCCACATCAGATGCCAGTCTCAGATACTGGGTGTTCAAATTACCTACTCTTCCGCCCGACTTGACTGCAAAGCTGGAGGGGTCCCACAATCCCCACCTCAGGTTTGATAATTGGCTAGAATTGCTCCCAGAACTCAAGAAAGCACTTTAATGAATATTTCCAATTTATTATAAAGGCTTGATGAGTGAATAAATTCATAAATATTTAAGCAGAGAAAACATTCTGGGAAAAGAAATGGCTTAAATGGATAAGAAGAAGAAATTATTTAACTTTTACAAGAAATCCAGCTGTTATTCTGGGCTTATGTAAAGATCTTAAAGGTCAAGCTGAAGAACTATATTTTATTTAATAAAAAATGCAAGTTGCAAAACTGAATTTTTTTAATGGAGCCACTCCTCCTTAGTATAGTGGTGAATATCCCTGCTTGTCACACAGGAGACCAAGGTTTGATTCGTACATGGAGCAGTACTGGGCATTTGGGCTTTCCAGGTGGAGCTAATGGTTAAGACTCCACTTTCTAATGTAGGAGCCACAGGAGATGCAGGTCCCATCCCTGGGTTCGGAAGATCCCCTAGAGGAGAGCCTAGCAACCCACTCCCATATTCTTGCCTGGAGAATCCCATGGACCAAGGAGCCTGACAGGCTACAGCACATAGAGTCACAAAGAGTCAGACACAAATGAAGTGACTCAGCAGCAGCAGAGAGAAAAGGGGGTATTTTTAATAATGGGTATTGGTTCACAACTTCAAGAGTTCCCTTGGGTGATATTTGAAACTGGCTCCCACATGTGTAAAGCAAGGAGAGACTGGAGAAAGCAGATCACTCCAGATGGGTAGGTGGCAGGTATGATAAGCAAGGGAGCTGACATACAAGGCTTGTCTTGGGCGACCTCAAGAGGAGTAAATCTCTGCACCTGCCCCCAGAGTCTTGTTTATACAGAGGTCTTAACCAGTTCAGTCACCGTCACACATTCAGTTCGAGTGATCTCAACATCACACACTCTCTTAAGCTGCGTCCTGAAAATGACTCCTGCTGTGGGAAGGGTGGGCAAAATATGCCTTCCATGGGCAGCAGGGAGGGAAAAGCCTCTGGTTACCCAGGTCCAGCCGGGGGGTCGTGAGGACAGAGCACACTGGCCAAAATGGACTGTTCAGATGCTCTCACCCCACGTTTTGTAAATAATGACTGTGTAACAGCTGAGATCATTTTTTAAATTAATTAATTTATTTATTTTAATTGGAGTCTAATAACTTAACAATATTATAGTGGTTTTTGCCATACATTGACATGAATCAGCCATGGGTGTACCTGTGTCCCCCATCCTGAACCCCCTCTCCCTTCCCTCCGCATCCCATCCCTCAGGGTCATCCCAGTGCACCAGCCCCGAGCACCCTGTCTCATGCGTGGAACCTGGACTGGTGATCTGTTTCATATAAGAAACACAAGTTGGAATCAAGATTGCCGGGAGAAATATCAATAACCTCAGATATGCAGATGACACCACTCTTATGGCAGAAAGTGAAGAGGGGCTAAAAAGCCTCTTGATGAAAGTGAAAGTGGAGAGTGAAAAGGTTGGCTTAAAGCTCAACATTCAGAAAACGAAGATCATGGCATCTGGTCCCGTCACTGCATGGGAAATAGATGGGGAAACAGTGGAAACAGTGTCAGACTTTGTTTTTCTGGGCTCCAAAATCACTGCAGATGGTGACTGCAGCCATGAAATTAAAAGACGCTTGCTCCTTGGAAGGAAAGTTATGACCAACCTAGATAGCATATTCAAAAGCAGAGACATTACTTTACCAACAAAGGTTCGCCTAGTCAAGGCTATGGTCTTTCCTGTGGTCATGTATGGATGTGAGAGCTGGACTGTGAAGAAGGCTGAGCGCCGAAGAATTGATGCTTTTGAACTGTGGTGTTGGAGAAGACTCTTGAGAGTCCCTTGGACTGCAAGGAGATCCAACCAGTCCATTCTGAAGAAGATCAATCCTGGAATTTCTTTAGAAGGAATGATGCTAAAGCTGAAACTCCAGTATTTTGGCCACCTCATGCGAAGAGTTGACTCATTGGAGAAGACTCTGATGCTGGGAGGAATTGAGGGCAGGAGGAGAAGGGGACGACAGAGGATGAGATGGCTGGATGGCATCACTGACTCGATGGATGCGAGTCTGAGTGACCTCCGGGAGCTGGTAATGGACAGGGAGGCCTGGCGAGCTGCGGTTCATGGGGTCGCAAAGAGTCGGACACGACTGAGCGACTGATCTGATCTGATGGTTATATACATGTTTAAATGCTATTCTCTCAAATCATCCCACCCTCACCTTCTCCCACAGAGTCCAAAAGACTGTTCCATACATCTATGTCTCTTTTGCCATCTCACATATAGGGTCATCGGTACCATCTTTCTAAATTCCATATATATGCGTTAGTATACTGTATTGGTGTTTTTCTTTCTGACCTGCTTCACTCTGTATAATAGGCTCCAGTTTCCTCCACTTCATCAGAACTGATTCAAATGCATTCTTTTTAATGGCTGAGTAATATTCCATTGTGTATATGTACCACAGCTTTCTTATCCATTTGTCTGCCGAGGGACATCTAGGTTGCTCACACGTCTTGACTCTTGTAAACAATACAGCTGAGCGCACTTATAGCACTGCGCATGCGCCTCACAAAGTGCTGGCATAGTCTCGGGTTGTGTGCGGTGTGCATATGTGAGCTCCACTCAGAAGGTGGTGGCAGTTACTGCTGCATCATGGCTGTGTCTGTGGGGTCAACCTCCGGAGGGGAGAATATAGCATGTCTGTTGCTACGGCTGCTGCATCAGACAGGAAAGAAGAAAGGCATCTGCAGATCCTACTGCTGCCGAGTTTGCTTCCAGCCACTTAGCTTGCACCTTACCCCGGGTTCAGCAAACAGTGCAGACAGTGTGAACAGCAAGACAACTGGTGTCATGAACCAATCAGTGATACAGTTGGCATACTTGGCAGGATGCACAGCAACCCAAGGGTCAGCGGGCAGTCCTGTCCTCACAGGGTCTCCTCCAACAGTGGTTTAAACAAAGTCGCCATTACATTGACTGAGAGGAACAATTCTTTATGCACCTTATGTCAAAATCACAGACTTTTATGTCTATAGAAGAAGGACAAGGAGGAAAAGAAGAAAAAGGACGAGGGGAAAAGGAGGAAGGTGGGAGAAAAAGAAGAGAAGCAGCGGCATGAGATGAGCCACTTGCTTCTCTTTGGAAGATGTTATTACAGACATACTCGACAGACATAAAATCACTCTGAGAAATTGCTTATAAAAATGTATAAATGCTTACTGTCAGGTTGTATAGAAGTTTTGTAGGTATGTCTTCCCAGACTGGTAGCAAGCAGATCATAGACGGACACTGCCCTGTCAACCACATTCTGAGTAGCCCTGGTCCATGGGATGGAGCCATTCAAACTGATGTGCCTTAAATTCAAATTTTTATCATATCAACAGTGTTGTTCAGTGAGTTTTCAAAGTCAACTGTATTTTATATTAATATATGTGTTTATATTTATGAGATATCTGAAAATAGATCACAGCAGAGATATAAAGGAAGAAGGGAGGGAAGTAAGAAGAGAGGAAGAAGTAGAATGAGCTGACAGTTTTATGATTGCACCAAAATGTATATCAATAAGGCTTTATTCATAAAATATTACAACCAAATGTGACAATCCTGCTGAGGAGTGACAAAGAGAACTTTGAATGTAATTTCACCAAGTGAGCATTTCATGAGTGTTTAGTTCTTACACAAGTAATAATGTCCTCAACAGTGAAAATTGTCAAGCATTTCAATGTGACATTTGTCACACCCAGAAACCCTCCTAGTGGCTGGCCTAGCATCATGAGACTTACTCTTGTCTATTCAAGGATGTCAACCAATTCCAAGTCATTTCCAAGTCAGCCCAAGATGTAATTATTCCTCTAATGCTGCTGCTGCTAAGTCGCTTCAGTCGTGTCCGACTCTGTGCGACCCCATAGATGGCAGCCCACCAGGCTCCCCCATCCCTGGGATTCTCCAGGCAAGAACACTGGAGTGGGTTGCCATTTCCTTCTCCAATGCATGAAAGTAAAAAGTGAAAGTGAAGTCGCTCAGTCGTGTCCGACTCTTAGTGACCCCATGGACTGCAGCCTACCAGGCTCCTCGGTCCATGGGATTTGCCAGACAAGAGTACTGGAGTGGGGTGCCATTGCCTTCTCTGATTCCTCTAATAACAGAGCTCAAATTCCAAAATATGACCATGCGACTAACTTAACCATGGAGTGCAAAGAACTTCAAGCCAATAAGGCTCAGGAATTAAGTACCAAAGAGCACCAAACCACAACATTATTAATCAAATATAAAACAGTCCTCAAGTTATACTTGGGTTGGATTTCAAAACTTCGTTAGTTGGCTCTTTAGAACTCAGAACATATTTTCCATGATGGTGACCTTTTAAACTAACAAAAGATTGTAACTTTGAATAGAATTGTTGAGATAATTGATGCATATGTTCAGCTTTGATATATAATATATGCAAAAAGTTGTCTTCAAGAGTGCATACATCTTCGAGGGATTGTCCTAATATACACTTCAGTCAACAATGTGTGAGTTCCAATGAATGATCCTTTTTATTGAGCATTTACTATGTACCAGACACCATGTAAGTGCTTTACACGTATTGTTTTATTTAATCTTCACAACTCAATGAGGTGGGTATTTCTGTTTCTCTATTTCTGGGTTAAGTGAACTTGCCCTAGTCCTAGAGGCAGAGATACAACTGGAATCCATGTCCAGTGCTTTGAGCCACTAAGCCTTCCCTGAGAAAGATTCAGTACATCCAGAGCAAATGCATCAGAAAAGTAGCCCTCAGTGCAGTAAAGGAAGAGCTGCATTTGGTCCTGTGAGTCAGCCACCCATCAGCTCTGCATGGGGATACACGGAGAGCTGATGGGAACAGACACAAGCCTCCCAGATGCAGTTAGTGTAGGAAGATGATTTGGAGATTTGGAAGGAGGGGAAGGATGGCTTAGACGAGACTGGGAGATGGACAACACCCAAGTGAGGTCAAGAGCTCTGCCTGGGATCGCTCTGCCCTCTGCACTTGCAGCCTCCGGCATCTGTCACTTCCTGAGCAATGGGCTGTCTGGAACTTTCCTAGAATAATAATACAGAATAATACAGACTCCAGGGCTCTGAATGAAAGGGTGATTTTCACACACATTTCACCTTTCCCAGGGAAGAAAATTTCTGTTATCTCTTCCTGGAACTCCACCCTTTGTTCTTGGTTCTGTTTGTTTTTTCTATTTCTTCCTCATTCCCCTGCTGCGGGCCTATCCTCCCACTCTGATGGGAATTCCTCTCAGAAAGCCGGCAGCCTCTTTGATGAGCTGAGCCCTAAAAATGTCAGGTAAACCGTGGGAAGGGTGCTCTGAGGTTCTGGCTGTCTGACCACCTTCCCACAACCCGCAAGTGGAGCATGTCTGCGCATAGATCATCGGTTTTCCCCTCTTGAAACTCTTGGATGCCCTTCAGGGAGGGAAAAACCCTGGGAGACTCAGTCTGCTTCTTTGAGGGCCAAGTTGGCCTGACCTTACCCTCTGGGTGGACACAATCCTGAGTCAGCCTACAGTACTGATTTGAGCTCCAAATTTCCACCCTCAAGGTTACCCTTTCTGCACTGACTCTCAAGTTATCACCAAGCAGATCCTCTGAGACTTTCCATGCTAGGGGGTGCTTGCCTTCTCTCTCATCTCTTATTTGTTCCATTATCTTTGCTCAAGCTCCTCATCATGATCACGGTCGTCTGTGCCTTGTCATCCCTCCTAGGCCTTTTGTCCCCTTCATCATGGACACAGCCCCTCTTCCACCTGTTCCAGATCATCACAATCACAGGGCTGTGAGAGGCAGATTTATCACAGGTTTAAGGAGAAGATTAGAGCACAGGAGACTATCAACGCTCTCTTAAAACACGTGTGTGTGTGTGCATGTTAAGTCATGTCTGACTCTTTTGCAACCCCTTAGACTGTAGCTGGGAAATATTGAAGGCAGGAGAAGGGGATGACAGAGGATGAGATGGTTGGATGGCATCACTGACTCAATGGCCATAAGTTTGAGCAAGCTCTGGGAGATTGTAAAGGACAGGGAAACCTGGGGTCCTGCAGTCCATGGGGTTGCAAAGAGTCAGACACAACAGAGCAACTGAACACCAAGACTGTAGCCCACCAGCGCTTTCGCCATGGGATTTTCCAGACAAGAATATTGGAATGAGTTGCCATTTCCTTCTCCAGGGGATCTTCCTGATCCAGGGATTTAACCCATGTCTCCTCATCGGCAAGCAGATTCTTGATCACTGAGCCACCAGGGAAGCCCCTTCCCTTCCCAAACCACGTCAGCTCAGTATCCTTTCCTGCCTCTTTCCCTCCTCAGGCCCTAATCCCCCCCATCTGCAGGGCTCTTCTCTCTCACAAGTCAGATATGCAGATGACACCACCCTTATGACAGAAAGTGAAGAAGAACTAAAGAGCTTCTTGATGAAGGTGAAAGAGGAGAATGAAAAAGATGGCTTAAAAGTCAATATTCAAAAAACTAAGATCATGGCATCCAGTCCCATCATTTCATGGCAAATAGGTGGGAAACAATGGAAACAGTGAGAGGCTTTATTTTCTTAGGCCTGTACTTTCCTTTCCACTTCCCCAAATTCAGAGGCCCCTGAACACTTCCTTGGAAACACCAGGAAAAAATAGGAAATGCCTATTACTTTAATGTTGCTGTTGTTCTTTTTGTTCAGTCACCCAATCGTGTCTAACTCTTTGCAATCCCATGGACTGCAGCACACCAGGCTTCCCTGTCCATCACCATCTCCTGGAGCTTGCTCAGACCAATGTCCATCAAGTCAATGATCCCATCCAACCATTTCATCCTCTCTCATCCCCTTCTCCTCCCACCTTCAGTCTTTCCCAGCATCAGGGTCTTTTCCAATGAGTCAGCTCTTCACATCAGGTGGCCAAAGTATTGGAGCTTCAGCATCAGCATCAGTCCTTCCAGTGAATATTCAGGACTGATTTCCTTTAGGATGGACTGGCTGGATCTCCTTGTAGTCCAAGGAACTCTCAAGAGTCTTCTCACCCCAGTTCAAAAGCATCAGTGCTCAGCCTTCTTCATGGTCCAACTCTCACATTCATACCTGACTATGAGAAAAAGCATAGCTTTGACTAGACGGACTTTTGTTGGGAAAGTAATGTCTCTGCTTTTCAATATGCTATCTAGGTTGGTCATAGCTTTTCTTCCAAGGAGCAAGTGTATTTCAATTTCATGGCTGTAGTCACATGCAGTGATTTTGGAGCCCAAGAAAATAAAGTCTCTCACTGTTTCCATTGTTTCCCACCTATTTGCCATGAAGTGATGGGACTGGATGCCATGATCTTAGTTTTTGAATATTGACTTTTAAGCCATCTTTTTCATTCTCCTCTTTCACCTTCATCAAGAAGCTCTTTAGTTCTTCTTCACTTTCTGTCATAAGGGTGGTGTCATCTGCATATCTGAGGTTATTGATATTTCTCCCAGCAATCTTGATTCCAGCTTGTGCTTCACTCAGCCCAGCATTTCGCATGATGTACTCTGCATAGAAGTTAAATAAGCAGGGTGACAACAAACAGCCTTGACATACTCCTTTCCCAATTCTGAACTAGTCCTTTGTTCCAGCTCTGGTTCTGTTGCTTCTTGACCTGCATACAGGTTTCACAGGAGGCAGGCAAGTTGGTCTGGTATTTCCATCTCTTTAAGAATTTTCCACAGTTTGTTGTGATCCATACAGTCAAAGACTTTAGTGTAGTCAATGAAGCAGAAGTAGATGTTTTTCTGGAATTCTCCTATTTTTTCGATGACCCATCAGATGTTGGCAATTTGATCTCTGGTTCCTCTGCCTTTTCTAAATCCAGCTTTAACATCCAGAAGTTCTCGGTTCACACACTGTTGAAGCCTGGCTTGGAGAATTTTGAGCATTACATTATTGCGCAGCTCACTTCAGCTCCTTTGCCTCCATTTCCCATTTCATAGTCTTGACTTTCATTAAGTGAGACGATCTACATAAAACACATATCACAATGCCTAGCTTATAATAAGCAATAAATTGATTGATATAGAATTAAATTAATAATTATGTTTACTTCCTTTTACAGTCCTGAGGAACTGTTTCATGTTGCAGTGCTACCCATCTTGTTACCAGATGCCAGGAAACAAGAAATCTGAGCTCCAGTCCTGGTCTTCTGTTAATGAAGTCTGCGTTCTTGGATAGCTTGCTTCATCTTTCCAGACTGACTAAGTCTCAGTCTCCTTTTTATTATCACCATGTGCCAGCAATTCTAACAAATAGCATTGAAATAAGCCACCTCCAAAAATCTTGTGTCAATCTGTATTCTAAATAAACGCTGACATTACAGTTGAATTTTAATAATGTATATGCAGACTTCCAGTAAGCATGGTTTTATTACTTATCTTTAATAGATATTGTGTCCCACATAGAGCTTAATTTGAAGAACTGATAGCTGAAGTTAGCCATGGACTAATGAGGACTCAGCTACACACATACCCTTAAAAGTAAGTTCATAACTTTCATGATCACTATGGCCCAATTCTTTTCTCCAGTTTCTATAAGACTACTCATTCCTATGTTTGAAGAGTAGATTCACGATAAACAATAGAAACAAGGGATTATAAAAATAAGAGAACAGAATTTGAACTTCATCATTTCTGTCATCCCCTGTGACTATGTGGAGCTTTTTGGTATTTAAAATTTTTCGATTGTAGAGATATATGAAAGATGCTAAAGTCAGTTCCAAAGTTACAGATGTGGATAGCAGTGTGATATCTGGAAACTGATGTGAAATGGGATTTTTTTTATGACTGACAAACGTATCCCTAAGTTTAAGATTCTTCCTAACTATTTGTATTTCAGTAACTTCATGTGAAAAAAAAAAAAAAAAAAAACGTTTAAAATTAAATTAATAAAAGCTGTTCTTTATGAAATAATACCATTTGCAGCAACATGGATGCAGCTAGAGATTGCCATACTAACTGAAGTCAGAAACAGACGAATACCATATGATATCACCTTTATGTAAAATATGGCACAAATGAATCAACCTGCAAAGCAGAAACAGACCCACAGACATAGAGGACAAGCCTGTGAGTGCCAGTGGGGAGCGCGGAGAGAGGGACCGGGAGTCTGGGGTTAGCAGATGTGAACTGTCGAGTACAGGATGGATAAGCAGCAAGGTGCTACCATACAGCACAGGGAACTAGATTCAGTACCCTGTGATAAATGGTAATAGCAAAGAGTATTTTAAAAATAATGTCTATCTATATGTGCATAAGTGACTCAGCTGTACAGTAAAGACTGGCACAACCCTGTAAATCATCTATATGTCAATTTTAAAAGTTTAATAAATAAAGTGCAAATCAAAAAAGTGTTCTTCGATGCACTGTGAGTCAAGATAGATTGACAAATTTTGACACAACTGTGCAAAATCGATTACAATGAAGTTCAGGTCCAAAAACAAAAAGTGCAACATTATTCATTACAATGTTCAGTAACTGAAAATTTCACTTTCTGCATTTTCTTTCCAGTCAGTACTCTTATTCATTTTGTTTCCTGATTATGATTGAAAATAATTTTGTCATACAGAGAAAGGAGGTGTTGAAAAATGACTCACTCCATGGGCCGTAAGCACTAGGTTTGCTCTGGGTCCTGTCAACCAGAGGTAAAGAGTTTGGGCTGGTTTCCGAGTTGGAAAGCATGATCCACGGGGAAAATCTAACCCAAAGGCACTCATTGTTTGACCTGCAGGGTGTTAGGCCACATAGTATGGTTATTTGTTTGTTTACTTATTTATTTAAATTACTTGCATAAACATTCTTTTTCAATCAGGATTTTCTGGCTATATGCCCAGGAGTGGGATTGTAGGATCACACAGTAGCTGTATTTTTAGTTTTTTTAAGGAAACTCCATACTGTTCTCCATAGTGGCTGTACAAAGAAAACCATAACTCAATAAGATATGTGTACCCCGATATCCATTGCAGCACTATTTACATCAGCCAAAATATGGAAACAACCTAAATGTCAACAGATGAATGGATAAAGAAGATGTGCTGTATACACACATACAGTGGCATACCATGCTGTGTGCTGTGCTCAGTCGTGTCTGACTCTGTAACCCCACGGACTGTAGCTCGCCAGGCTCTTCTGTCCATAGGATTCTCCAGGCAAGAACACTGGAGTGGGTTGCCATGCCCTCCTCCAGGGGATCTTCCCAACCCAGGGATCAAACCCAGGTCTCTTGCATTGCAGGCGGATTCTTTATCAGCTGAGCCACAGGGGAAGCCCAAGAATACTGGAGTGGGTAGGCTATCCCTTCTCCAGCGGATCTTCCTGCCCCAGGAATCGAACTGGTGTCTCCTGCATTGCAGGCAGATTCTTTACCAACTGAGCTATCAGGGAAGCCCAAGAATCTGTTATCTGCGAAGTAATAGGCTTGCTGCTAAGTCGCTTCAGTCATGTCCGACTCTGTGCGACCCCATAGATGGCAGCCCACCAGGCTCCCCTGTCCCTGGGAT
Organism: Tragelaphus eurycerus; assembly: GCA_935064755.1. Classification (NCBI taxonomy): domain Eukaryota; kingdom Metazoa; phylum Chordata; class Mammalia; order Artiodactyla; family Bovidae; genus Tragelaphus; species Tragelaphus eurycerus. The sequence goes on along the minus strand of CAKXYN010000086.1, from coordinate 9,749,625 downwards.
TCTCCAAGCAAGAACACTGGAATGAGTTGCCATTTCCTTCTCCAATGCATGAAAGTGAGAAGTGAAAGTGAAGTCGCTCAGTCGTGTCTGAGTCTTAGCAACCCCATGGACTGCAGCCCACCAGGCTCCTCTGTCCATGGGTTTTTCCAGGCAAGAGTACTTGAGTAGGGTGCCATTGATGAAAAAAATGTTGCCTCTACTTTTGAGGAGATATATGTCTTTTTGTTCAGTTGCTAAGTCCTGTCTGATTTCTTTGTGACCCCATGGTTTGCACCATGCCAGGCTCCTCTGTCCTACAATATCTCCTGCAGTCTGCTCAAACTCATGTCCATTGGGTCAGTGATGCCATCCAACCATCTCATCCTCTGTCATCCCCTTCTCCTCCTGCCCTCAATCTTTCTCAGCATCAGGGTCTTTTCCAATGAGTCGGCTCTTTGCATCAGGTGGCCAAAGTATTAGAGGTTCAGCTTCAGCATCAGTCTTTCCAATGAATATTCAGGATTGATTTCCTTTGGGGTTCAAATTCCCTGGGTTGGGAAGATTCTCCAGGGAATCTTCCCAACCCAGGAATCAAACCGGAGTCTCCTGCATTGCAGGCAGATTCTTTACCAGATGAGCTATCAGGGAAGCCCACAGTGGCATATTACTAAGCCATAAAAAAAGAAATAACACCATTTGCAGGAACTTTATCATACTAAGTGAAGTAAGTCAGATAGAGAAAGAAAAATACCATATGATTTTACTTATATGTGGAATCAAAAAAGATGCAAATGAACTTATATACAAAAAATAAATAGAGCCAGAGACATAGAAAACAAATTTATGGTTACCAAAGGGGAAAGGGGGAGAGGAATAAATTAGAAGCTGGGGATTATCATATATGCACTACAGTATATAAAATATTAGTAGATAACCAACAAGGACCTACTGCATAGCACAGGGAACTACACTCAATATTTTGTAATAATCTATAAGGAGAAAGAATGTTAAAAAATAGATACACATGTATTTATAACTTACTTTTATATACACCTGAAACTAACACAACATTGTAAGCCAACTATACTTGAATAAAGTTTAAAAATAATAAATATAAATAGAATTTAGCAGATTGGGAAATGGTTAAAAAAAATTTTTTTTAATTTACCTTTTTGAATGCCCAGCACTGTAAAACCTTTTAGAGGCCATTAGTAACATTATTAAAATAAACACTATGGAAAGTGATACAAAAAGATCAGAATTTTCATGTATTAGGTATTAAATTTTTAATAATATTAAAAATTTCTGGGACTTCCCTGGTGGTCCTGTGGTAAATCAAGGGATGGCAGTTCAATCCCTGGTCTGGGAAGATTCCACGTGCAGTAGGGCAATTAAACCCATGTGCTACAGCTACTGAATCCTGCGTGCCCGTGTTCCACATCGAGAAGCCTCCGCAATGAGAAGCCTGAGCGCTGCAGCTAGAGAGGAGCACCAGCTCACTCACCAGAGAAAGCCCACACACAGCAACCAAGACCCAGCACAGCCAAAATCAAAATGCATAATCTTTTTAAATTTATGATATCTCTGGTATCAATATGGTATTGATCTGGTATATATCTATTATATATATATCTATTATATATCTATTATATTATATATTATAATATATATTATATATAATATATTATATATAATTATTATATATTATTATATAATTATATATAATAATAATATATTATCAGATCAGATCAGTCGCTCAGTCGTGTCCGACTCTTTGCGACCCCATGAACCGCAGCACGCCAGGCCTCCCTGTCCATCACCAGCTCCCGGAGGTCACCCAGACTCGCATCCATCGAGTCAGTGATGCCATCCAGCCATCTCATCCTCTGTCGTCCCCTTCTCCTCCTGCCCTCAATCCCTCCCAGCATCAGAGTCTTCTCCAATGAGTCAACTCTTCGCATGAGATGGCCAAAATACTGGAGTTTCAGCTTTAGCATCATTCCTTCTAAAGAAATTCCAGGATTGATCTCCTTCAGAATGGACTGGTTGGATCTTCTTGCAGTCCAAGGGACTCTCAAGAGTCTTCTCCAACACCACAGTTCAAAAGCATCAATTCTTCGGCGCTCAGCCTTCTTCACAGTCCAGCTCTCACATCCATACATGACCACAGGAAAGACCATAGCCTTGACTAGGCGAACCTTTGTTGGTAAAGTAATGTCTCTGCTTTTGAATATGCTATCTAGGTTGGTCATAACTTTCCTTCCAAGGAGCAAGCGTCTTTTAATTTCATGGCTGCAGTCACCATCTTCAGTGATTTTGGAGCCCAGAAAAACAAAGTCTGACACTGTTTCCACTGTTTCCCCATCTATTTCCCATGCAGTGATGGGACCAGATGCCATGATCTTCGTTTTCTGAATGTTGAGCTTTAAGCCAACCTTTTCACTCTCCACTTTCACTTTCATCAAGAGGCTTTTTAGCCCCTCTTCACTTTCTGCCATAAGAGTGGTGTCATCTGCATATATATCTGGTATATATTGATCTGGTATATATCTGGTAACAATATACTGCCTCTTAATTGAAGTGTCAGAGACCCTAAGTAATTACCCTCGCCTTACAGAAACCAGCACATCAGATCACCTGAGCTGAATCCCCAGGCTGTCCCCAGTGTACTGGGAATTTGATACTACTGGCCTATTGTATATGTGTATATAAGAGGGCACCATGGCAGTGGTCACTGCAAGGATCAGGGGCCATTCAGAGAGGACTCTGTTTCAGCACACTGAGAGGAGTTTATTTGAAGAGGAATAATACCAAATCGAGTTCTGGGCCGTGTTCGCTCTTTCCCACCCACACTAAGCACATGTCTGTCGCTGCACTTACTAAGCACCTGTGACGTTCCAGGCACTGGCCACTCATTATTACATCATCCCTCCAAAATCACTGCACTTGAATTCTTTCAACCCCATGACTCCCAAACTTCACGCAGTGGGGCTCCTGGGATAGCTTAAATTTTCAGGGGAAATACAGCAATGCTCAATGTTTCTTGGAAACTGAGCAAACTAGTAGCTCAAGGTAGTTCACAGTTTCTGTATTAGATCACACTACACTCCTTTGGATGTCATCAAACTTTTCAAAACTGGGTTCTGTGATAAAAAGCAAGTACTGTATGAAAATCAGCATGGATTGATCCTCCCCCAAAATCCAGAAGTTGTGTAGTGTCCACCAGGAGCCTGCACACATTCCATTAGTAAGAAATCGTGATTATTTAAGGATGAAATAAAAAGATTATTTTCCTTTCAATTTATGTCTATTTTTTTCAAATAGCTTTTAAGTTGTTAGGACATAATTATTAAGTTGATTCAAACCTAACTACTTAATTAACAGGACTATTGAACACTCACTTTGGCTAAGAAGCCCTGCAAAAAAAAAAAAAAAAAAAAATTTTACCAAGAGCCAGGGGACCAGAAACAAGAGTTTTAGAACCTCATTGAACAGGTAAGAAATCAGACTCAGAGAAATTGAGTAACCTGTCCAAGGTGATGAACCTCGGATTTGAATCAATATGTATCTGATTCCAAGTCCACATTCTTTCCACCACCCTGTAACTCCTGCATGTGAGAAAACAAACCATCTACATCAATAGAAACACAAGGTCAGACTCAGTCACTGCCTCATCAAGGGGTTCACAAATGTAGCCAAGCCTGTTGTGGGGGCTACAGCAACCCTTTCAGCATCATGTGCACATGTGCTCAGCAGCTCAGTCCTGTCCAACTCTGTGACTCCATGGACTGTAGCCAGCCAGGTTCCTCGGTGCATGGAATCCTCCAGGCAAGAATACTGGAGTGGGTTGCCATGCCCTCCTCCAGGGGATCTTCCTGATCCAGGGATCTAACACATGTCTCTTGCGTTTCCTGCATTGGCAAGCAGATTCTTTACCAGTGAGCCACCTGGGAAGCCCAGCATCATATCACCCACTCCAAATATTTATAATCTTCCAGTAACCCTCATTATGCTTCCCCAGTTGATGATCTCTGTCTGGTTCATAATATATCAGATCAGATCAGATCAGATCAGTCGCTCAGTCGTGTCCGACTCTTTGCGACCCCATGAACTGCAGCACGCCAGGCCTCCCTATCCATCACCAGCTCTCGGAGGTCACCCAGACTCACATTCATCGAGTCAGTGATGCCATCCAGTCATCTCATCCTCTGTCGTCCCCTTCTCCTCCTGCCCCCAATCCCTCCCAGCATCAGAGTCTTCTCCAGTGAGTCAACTCTTCGCATGAGGTGGCCAAAATACTGGAGTTTCAGCTTTAGCATCATTCCTTCCAAAGAAATCCCAGGACTGACCTCCTTCAGAATGGACTGGTTGGATCTCCTTGCACTCCAAGGGACTCTCAAGAGTCTTCTCCAACACCACAGTTCAAAAGCATCAATTCTTCAGCACTCAGCCTTCTTCACAGTCCAGCTCTCACATCCATACATGACCACAGGAAAGACCATAGCCTTGACTAGGCGAACCTTTGTTGGCAACGTAATGTCTCTGCTTTTGAATATGCTATCTAGGTTGGTCATAACTTTCCTTCCAAGGAGTAAGCGTCTTTTAATTTCATGGCTGCAGTCACCATCTGCAGTGATTTTGGAGCCCAGAAAAACAAAGTCTGACACTGTTTCCACTGTTTCCCCATCTATTTCCCATGTAGTGATGGGACCAGATGCCATGATCTTTGTTTTCTGAATGTTGAGCTTTAAGCCAACCTTTTCACTCTCCACTTTCACTTTCATCAAGAGGCTTTTGAGTTCCTCTTCACTTTCTGCCATGAGGGTGGTGTCATCTGCATATCTGAGGTTATTGATATTTCTCCCGGCAATCTTGATTCCAACTTGTGTTTCTTCCAGTCCAGCATTTCTCATGATGTACTCTGCATATAAGTTAAATAAACATGGTGACAATATACAGCCTTGACGTACTCCTTTTCCTATTTGGAACCAGTCTGTTGTTCCATGTCCAGTTCTAACTGTTGCTTCCTGACCTGCATACAGATTTCTCAAGAGGCAGATCAGGTGGGCTGGTATTCCCATCTCTCTCAGAATTTTCCATAGTTTATTGTGATCTACACAGTCAAAGGCTTTGGCATAGTCAATAAAGCAGAAATAGATGTTTTTCTGGAACTCTCTTGCTTTTTCGATGATCCAGCGGATGTTGGCAATTTGATCTCTGGTTCCTCTGCCTTTTCTAAATCCAGCTTGAACATCAGGAAGTTCACGGTTCACATATTGCTGAAGCCTGGCTTGGAGAATTTTGAGCATTACTTTACTAGCGTGTGAGATGAGTGCAATTGTGCGGTAGTTTGAGCACTCCTTGGCATTGCCTTTCTTTGGGACTGGGATGAAAACTGACCTTTTCCAATCTTGTGGCCACTGCTGAGTTTTCCAAATTTGCTGGCATATTGAGTGCAGCACTTTCACAGCATCATCTTTCAGGACTTGGAATAGCTCCACTGGAATTCCATCACCTCCACTAGCTTTGTTCGTAGTGATGCTTTCTAAGGCCCACTTGACTTCACATTCCAGGATGTCTGGTTCTAGGTCAGTGATCACACCATCATGATTATCTGGGTCATGAAGCTCTTTTTTGTACAGTTCTTCTGTGTATTCTTGCCACCTCTTCTTAATATCTTCTGCTTCTGTTAGGTCCATACCATTTCTGTCCTTTATCGAGCCTATTTTTGCATGAAATGTTCCTTTGGTATCTCTGATTTTCTTGAATAGATCCCTAGTCTTTCCCATTCTGTTGTTTTCCTCTATTTCTTTGCATTGATCGCTAAAGAAGGCTTTCTTATCTCTTCTTGCTATTCTTTATGACCTAAATCAAATCCCTTATGATTATACAGTGGAAGTGAGAAATAGATTTAAGGGCCTAGATCTGATAGATAGAGTGCCTGATGAACTATGGAATGAGATTCGTGACTTTGTATAGGAGACAGGGATCAAGACCATCCCCATGGAAAAGAAATGCAAAAAAGCAAAATGGCTGTCTGGGGAGGCCTTGCAAATAGCTGCAAAAAGAAGAGAAGCGAAAAGCAAAGGAGAAAAGGAAAGATATAAACATCTGAATGCAGAGTTCATAATATATACCATATTCAAATCCCTAAGGAAAAAAACTACCCTTCTACAAAATAACCTGACTTACAATACATAGAGACATGATGTCAATTCAGGCCAGTCTGTGATGAAGGCTAGATGTGGGATGTTAGAAATTCAGTAATGAAGAGAGTCCCATGAAAGGAGAGCTGATGGAGTTTCCTAATAACCAAGGGGAATCTTTCTAACAGTACAAACACTTCAGGAAATTCTCAGAGTAGAATGATCAGGATACGACATGATGTTAGAATTACTTCCAAGGGACATAGTAGATTATTAGAGAAGTCCTTCCTTCGCCACAAATGAATGCAGCTTATTCAAAACAAAAAAGTATGCAAAATAAACATTTTTCCTGATAGCAAAAATGTTGAATTTATTATCTTTTGCCACACACACACACACACAAACACACAAACAATAAAACAGTGGTGTGATGAATAATTTAATCATGATTTACATCATGACAAAAAAAAAAAAAAGGCCAAAAATAATCAAATGCAAATGATAAAAAAAACACCAGCTATTATACTTCAGGGAAAATCAGGGACTTTTCACATGATTTCTGTATCCCCCAGGGCCTCTCCTCCATGAGTGCTTAATAATTGTGAGTGGGTTGAATTGAACCAAATTATTGGACACCAAGCTAAATACTGCAGTGAATTTGAAAATGCTACCATGAGCTAAAACAAAACTCTGTAATCAAGACTTTTTTTCTCTAAACCAACCACCATTAGCAGGTGAATTTTATGGTATGTAAATGAAATCCCAATAAAGCTGCTTTAAAAAAATAAAAAAAAAACACTATTAATATCTATGCAAGCATGTGTGCTCAGTCGGGTCTGACTCTTTGCAACCCTATGGATTGTAGCCTGCCAGGCTACCCTATTCATGGGATTTTCGAGGCAAAAATACTGGAGTGGGTTGCCATTTCCTTCTCCAGGGGATCTTCCTGACCTAGGGATCAAACCTGTGTCTTCTGCTTTGGCAGACAGATTATTTTCCACTGTATCACCTGGGAAGCCCCATTAATATCTATGATGCTCTCTTAAAAATTGCACAGGTGATAGTTTAAAATTTCATCTTCATCTTGTAAAAATTTATTTTCCATTCACATTTCTTTTCACAGCTTTTAATTTCTCCAAGATACACAAGTAACACACGTGTTCATAAGCATGTTTACAAAAAGTTCAATTATCCAAGAGAGCTGAGAAGCAGTTTGACTAAATAATTAAGAGCCTAGGTTTTGGGGACAGGCTGGGTTTAATACTTGACTCTACCACTTACTAACAAGTTACTTAAAACTTATGGGCCTCACTCTGTTTGTCTGTAAAATGGAAATGATGATGATAATAATAATTTTATGAGTGCGTTATGTGTCAAGACCTGTTCTAACAAGCTTCCATGTGTACCTCAGTTAACCCTCACAACAACTCTATTACTTCTATTCGCATTTTGCAGATGAGGAAACTGAAGCACAGAGTGTTTAGGTTATTTGTTTTAAGCTCACAGTTGCACTGCTAGACTATAAGCTGAGATATGAACTCTTAAATGTCTATAGACAGGAAGAGTCTACACTCTCAGCCACAAGTATGTTCCTCCTGGGGTTATAATGAGTAAGTGAAATTTAAAAACAGTAAAGCTTTAGGACAGGGTCTGCCACATACAAAAATGTTATCTTTTATTAACTGTTGTTATAAAATAAAAAGTGAAAACCTCCCTTTATCTGTGCTCCACTGCCCTCTCTCCTCAAAAGAAATCACTACTACACGTATATTTTATACTTAAATATACATTTATTTATGCAAATGGAATAATACTAGGCATTTTATTCAGCTAAATGCTTTTAATTTATCTATACATCTTTGGATACTTGGAATCATTTATATGACAGTGCATGAGGGTCATTTAATTTAGGATGAAGTTCAGTTCAGTTCAGTCACTCAATCATGTCCGACTCTCTGCAACTCCCTGAACTGCAGCATACCAGGCCTTCCTGTCCATCACCAACTCCCGGAGCTTACTCAAACTCATGTCCACAGAGTCAGTGATGCCATCCAACCATCTCATCCTCTGTTGTTCCCTTCTCCTTCCACCTTCAATCTTTCCCAGCATCAGGGTCTTTTCAAATGAGTCAGTTCTTCACATCAGGTGGCCAAAGTATTGGAGTTTCAGCTTCAGCATCAGTCCTTCCAATGAATATTCAGGATTGATTTCCTTTAAGATAGATCAGTTGGATCACCTTTGTGTCCAAGGGAATAATACTAAACATTTTATTTAGCTAAATGCTTTTAACTTATCTATATATCTTTGGATACTTGGAATCATTTACATGACAGTGCACAAGGGTCATTTAATTTAGGGTAAAGTTCAATTCAGTTCAGTCGCCTTTTAGGATAAAGGTGATGGTTTAATTCAGTGGAGAAGCTGAATGTGAGAAGTGACAAGACAAGGAAATGGGATTTAAGTTTCTGGGACAGCAAACTGTGGGAAGGTAGATATATGGGGGAATTAATGGAAGATCTAGTGAGTAAACCTTGTTATATAGATTCCTCTAGGGCCATCTCTGAGCTGATAGGAGGTCTGGTCCGTCCTGGTAAATAGAGAATGGCGATACTTTATAAATGTATGTCCTGCTTTTAGGAAAGTAGGGAGAGGTCATGCTGCTGCTGCTGCTGCTGTTGCTAAGTCGCTTCAGTCGTGTCCGACTCTGTGCGACCCCAGAGACGGCAGCCCATCAGGCTCCCCCGTCCCTGGGATTTTCCAGGCAAGAACACTGGAGTGGGTTGCCATTTCCTTCTCCAATGCATGAAAGTGAAAAGTGAAAGTGAAGTCGCTCAGTCGTGTCCGACTCTTAGCGACCCCATGGACTGGAACCTACCAGGCTCCTCTGTCCATGGAATTCTCCAGGCAAAAGTACTGGGGTGGGGTGCCATTGCCTTCCCCGAGGGAGAGGTCATAGAGCTTTTCTTATCTCTGTTTCTTCTCACTAGCCTTCAGCTCCAAATAAGTCTTATGCCAAAGTGACATATTTGGGGTGGCATTTTCTGCTCCCCTTCACTAACCGATGACAGGGAAAACTCTCATGCCTGGCTCACTGTAGGCTGTTGCTGTACTCGAGTCTCCCGGTGGGGGTGACTGTGAAAGGTAGTAACGAAGGGTGTTGCTTCCAGCAAGCAGAGCCTTGGACAGTGCATCTGCTGTTGATGTTGATGGTGATAAGCAGCCACCAACTCAGTATGGAGGGGGAAGTGATCGCATAAAAATAAAAATATACATAAATTCCTGTAATCACAAGTCACTTGACTGGGTTCATCAGGAATCTAGAAGGAACAAGATAGAAAGATTATAAATATCAAATATAAAGAGGTCTGGGAAAGTAGCACCTGAATGAACCTAGGCAAGTAAGCACAAAACGTGTGGATCTTTATGTCCCACATCAATGCCTGAAGGAGCACATCTCCCTAGGAGGAAGCCCTGAACACCTCTGTGGATGGAATCACAAGTCTAGTAGAGGTCCACTTGCCTCTGCCCTCAGCTACCCATGAACATAGTGGACCTATGAACAAATGCACAATAATGGACATGGAAGCTATTCATGAGCTCAGCTACAGTTGATCTGGCTGTTGCCGCTGCTACTGCAGATTTGACTTGTCAGTATTAAGAACCAAATCTGAGCCTTCAGTATGGTAACGTTTCTCAAGGGGACCAGTCAGTTACTTGATTAACCAATCAGTTAATCGATATGTAATGAACTCAGATGTTGCAGGTACGAGTGAGTCTGCCTTCTTTGTCCTAAGTGCATCAGCCAACAACACCAGGCTATGTTAAATATTCCTCCTCCCTATTCCTTCATATCTCAAGAAAACCTTATCATTGCACTGACCATATTGCATTCTAATTTTCTGTGGCTATTACAACGAAGATGCCAACTCCCTGATGGTAGTGTCTAAGTGTTAGTTTTCTTGAGTTCCCTAGCCCTCTCACAGGGCTATACCACATACCATATGCTTTATAAATATTTGGTAAATAAATGAATACGTTTCAAAAAAAAGAAACTCATGCAAACACTGAAAGGAGGGATGGTAAGAGCCATAACTATTCTAGCAGCAGTGGGGCCAGGAACCTTTGCAACAGTGCAAGAACCTTTCTGGTATGATTGGCCCCACATCAGGCCCCACATTCCCCAACTTGGGGAATCCAGCAAAGGGACTGGGAATCCCCAGGGAATCTGACTTTGAAGGTCAGCGGGAGTTGATTACAGAACTTCCACAGGACTGGGGAAAACAGGGACTCTTGGAGGGCACCAACAAAGCTTGTGCACCCAAGACCCAGAAGAAAGGAGCAGTGGCCCCACCAGAGACTGAGCAGACCTGCCTGTGTTTGGGGGTCTCTGCGGAGGTGTGGGTCCACAGTGGCCCACCTCGGGGTCGGAGCACTGGCAGCAGCAGTCCTGGGAGCTGCAGAGTGTTGGCATCAGTCCTCTTGGAGGAGGTGCCCATTAGCACTGCCAGGTGGGCAATCCACAAACGCGAGATCATACCAAGTTGGGGAAGGGCAGTGACAAAAAACAAAAAACTGCCAAACAAACAAAAACTAACATCTTTGCACTAAAATTATTTTCTAGCATTGATGTGATGATTAACAGCAAAATCACATGTAAAGTACTTACTAAGCAGTAATAGGCAGTCAACGAACTGCAGCTTTTTTAATAACAAACCTTTTAAGAGGAATGGAATTAAATGTAATTACCAGAATTACAAATTCAATTTGAATTTTCTCCTTATTCAAATACAAAAAAATTTTTTCAGTGTTGAACTTTGTGTGTCATACTGTCCTACTTTAAAGCACAGAAATTTATACTGCTATCACTGAAAACTAAGGAGGAAAACCGGGTGGTTAAAAACTCCGAATATTTAGAGTTGGACTGTTGGATATCATTATCAGATTGGCCCGTATAGTCAGCTTTCCTCTCTTGCTTATTTGCAGATTTGAAAAACAGTAAGACTCCGAATGCAACTTGATATATAAGATTGGACCCTCGAATAGAAAAAAATTATTGAAAAAACTGGTAAAATCTAAGTAAAGTCTGTATGTTAGTTAAGTGATATTCCAATGTTAATTTTATTCTGATGAAGATCATGGTTGTATGAGATATTAATATTAAAGGAAGGTGGGTAAGGGGTATTCAGGAACTCCTTGTTTTATTTTTAAGAACGTTCTGAAAATCTAAAATTATTTTAAGCTAAAAAGTTTTTAAGGTACATATGAAAAGAGAAAATAACTTGGAGGACATGCAAAATGGAGCACACAGCAAAAAAAAAAAAAAAGACAAGTTCCTGCTCTCAAGGACCTTGTAGTCCCATTGAGGCAGGAAATAACCTTGAAGTAATTTATGAAACAATATTTTATCCCATAATACAGGCAGTACTATACAGTGATGAATAGGATAGACTGCCTGTCTCTGCCACTTTACTAGCTGTGTGATACTGGATAAGTTGCTTCCCTGGTGTCTCAGCAGTAAGCGGTAAAGAATCCACCTTCAATGTAGGAGATGCAGGTTCAATCCCTGAGTCAGGAAGATCCCCTGGAGGTGGAAATCACAATCCATTCCAGTATTCTTGCCTGGGAAATTTCATGAACAGAGGAGCCTGGTGAGCTACAGTCCATGGGGTCGCAAAGGGTCGGATGCAATGGAGCATGCGTGCACTGGGTAAGTTGCTTAAACTCTACACCTCAGTTTCTTCAACTGTAAAAAAGAATGAAAATAATAGTACCTACCACAGGTTTGTTTTGAGGATTTAACAATATGTTAAACACTTAGAGCTGAGTAAACTTTATAAGAATATTTGCTATTATGGTTATATTATAAAGTTTTAGTATTATAAAGTATAATACAAAAATAGATAGCACTTTCATATTGGAAAGCAAGAAGTAAAACTGTCACTGTTTGCAGGTGACATGATACAATACATAGCAAATCCTAAAGACACCACCAAAAAACTAGAGCTCATCAATGAATTCAGTAAACTGCAAGATACTAAATTAATATATAGAAATCTGTTGCATTTCTGTATACATACAATGAACTATTCAAAAAGAGCAATTAAAGAAACAATACAATTTACAATTGCATCAAAAAGAACTAAATACTTAAGAATAAACCTGCCTCAGGACATGAAAGACCTGTATTTGGAAAACTATAAGACACTGATGAAAGAAATTAAAGATGGCAAGCAGATGGGAAGATATACTGTGTTCTTGGACTGGAAATTTTAATACTGTTAACATAACCATACTACCCAAGGAAATCTGCAGACTAAATGCAATTCCTATCTAAATACCCATTACACATTACACAGAACTAGAACAAATAATCCTAAAATTTACATGGAATCATAAAAGACTCTGAATTCCTCAAGCTATCTTTAAAAAGAAAAAAACTGGAGCTATCATGCTCCCTGACTTCAAATTGCACTACAAAATTACAGTATTCAAAACATTATAACATGGGCACAAAAGCAGACACATAGATCAGTGGAGCAGAATAAAGGGCCCAGAAATAAACCCACACACCTATGGTTCATTAATCTATGACAAAGGAGGTAATAATATACAACAGAAAAAAAGCCAGTGTCTAATAAATGATGCTGGGGAAACTGGACTGCAATAAAATTAGACCATTCCTTAACACCATATACAAAAATAAACTCAAAATGGTTTAAAGTCCTAAATATAAGACCAGAAACCCTAAAACTCCTAGAAGAAAATATAAGTGGAACACTCTTTGACATAAATAGCAATATTTTCCAGGATCTATTCATTGGAAGAACTGATGCTGAAGTTGAAGGTGCAATACTTTGGCCACTTGATGTGAAGAGCTGACTCATTGGAAAAGACTCTGGTCCTGGGAAAGATTGAAGGCAGGAGGAGAAGGGGACAACAGAGAATGAGATGGTTGGATGGCATCACCAACTCAATGGACATGAGTTTGAGCTAACTCCGGGAGTTGGTGAAGCACAGGGAAGCCTGGAGTGCTGCAATTCATGGGGTCACAAAGACACGACTTGGCAACTGAACAACAACATAGCAATATTTCCCAAGATCTATTTCTAAAGGCATAGGATACAAAAGCAAAAATAGACAAATGGAACCTAATTAAATTTAAAAGTTTTTGCATAGCAAAGAAAACTACCAATAAAATGAAAAGATGACCTACAGAATGGGAGAAAATATTGCAAATTATATGACCAATAAGGAGTTAATACTCAAAATATATATAAAAAACACTTACATTTCAACATCAAAAGAATAAACAACCAAATCAAACAATGGGTAGAAGACATGAACAGACATTTTCCCAAAGGAGACCATGCAGATCACCAACAGACATATGAAAAGAGGCTTACCATCACTAATTATTAAAGCAACGCAAATCAAAACCACAGTGAGGTATCACCTCACATCTGTCAGAATAGCTATCATTAAAATGTCTGCAAATAACAAATGTTGGAGAGGATGTGGAGAAAAGGGTACCCTAGTATACTCTTGGTGGGGATGTAAATTGAGGCAATCATTATGGAAAACTGTATGAAGTTTCCTCAAAAAATTAAAGTAGAAATATCACACCTCTATGCAAAGTCACTTCAGTCTCTGCGACCCCATGGACTGTAGCACCCCAGGCTTCTCTGTCCATTGGATTCTCCAGGCAAGAATACTGAGTGGGTTGCTCTGCCCTCCTCCAAGGGATCTTTCTGACCCAGGGACTGAACCAGCTTCTCTATGTTGAAGCCCAGAAATACCATATGATCCTGAAATTCCACTCTTGAATAGATATGTGGAAAAAATGAAAACACTTAAATCAGGAATATACAAACAATCCCAGTATTCACAGCAGCACTATTTACAATAGCTAAGACACAGAAGCCAAGTGCCCATCAACAGATTATCAGATTAAAATGTCTCTCTCTCTCTCTCTCACACACACACACACACACACACAACACACACACAATGGAATATTATTCAGCCATCAAAAATGAAATTCTACCATTTGCAGCAGTGTGGATGGCCTAAGGCCTCCCTGATGACTCAGATGGCTAAAAATCTGCCTGCAATGCAGGAGACCCTAGAACACATTATGCTTGATGAAATAAGTCAGACAGATGACAAATATAAAGTGTGGAATTCTGGGACCATTTATGTAGAGAGCAGCTCTCTGATTTCCCAGGATCCTGCATATAGAAGGAGTGGTTTCTTTGACTGGTAAGTTTTATGATGTTGTTCTGAAAGTTCTTCCTCTATTTCCTTTCTTCTAAAACTAGGTAAGACAATTTCTATCACTCTCAACTGGACCCTGACTATTACACTGCTTCATGGGATTACTTTGTATATTACACGAAACAATGCACATGGTACATTAAAAACCATGTCTGACACATAGTAAGAGCTCAATAATTGATCTTTGAATTATTTTTAAATTACAGTCATTAATATTGTCAAAATTCGATTGCTCTTGGCTTTTCTGCTTTCCTTAGCAAGTATTATTTCTTTTTCCCTTTTTCAATGTTTTATATTTTATTTTCTGTGTGCATTTTTAAAGACTTAAACATGTATTATATTTTGTTTCTATTGAAGTATAGTTGATGCACAACATGAGTTTCAGATGTAGAACATAGTGATTCACAATTTTTAAAGGTTTAGCTATTATAAAACATTGGCTATAATTTCTGTCAGTTCAGTCCATTTGCTCAGTCATGTCTGACCCTTTGTGACCCCGTGGACTGTAGCACCCATCTTCTGCACTGTACAGTGTGTCCACCACCCTAGCTGCTACCCTGAATTTGAAAGCCAGAAACAGAACTTTGGCTCCAGGCCTGCTAAGTCGTTTCAGTCATGTCTGACTCTGTGCAACCCCATAGACGGCAGCCCACCAGGCTCTCCCGTGCCGGGGATTCTCCAGGCAAGAACACTGGAGTGGGTTGCCATTTCCTTCTCCAGTGCATGAAAGTGAAAAGTGAAAGTGGAGTCGCTCAGTCGTATCCGACCCTTAGCGACCCAACCCCATGGACTGCAGCCTACCAGGCTCCTCCATCCATGGGATTTTCCAGGCAAGAGTACTGGAGTGGGGTGCCATTGCCTTCTCCTATAGAGTCACAAAAGCAAATGTGAACTGTGGTAACACTCACTGAAATGAAAAACACAGAGCTGAAGAGGACTGATGAGAAAGATCATGACTTTAGTTTAGGACATGTAGTTCCTATAGAACATCCAAATGAATATTTCTAGAATGCGGTAGGAAATACAAATTTATAAGGAAGAGATTTAGGCTAAATTTATGCCTAGGAATGAGATAAGTGATATGTAAATATTTCCTTTATCCTGATAGCAACCAAGTGACAAGATATTATTAAGTCCAGGAAAATGAGATTTAAACAAGCTTGGAACTGATTAAAGTATGGACAGTAAATGAACCTGTGGAGTGATATGAGATCATGGGTCAAACAGGAGATGGCAAGAGTGAACATTGACATTTTAGGAATCAGCGAACTAAAATGGACTGGAATGCATGGATTTAACTCAAATGACCATTATATCTACTACTGTGGGCAAGAATCCCTTAAAAGAACTGGAGTAGCCATCATAGTCAACAAAACAGTTTGAAATGCAGTACTTGGATGCAATTTCCAAAATGACAGAATGATCCCTGTTTGTTTCCAAGGCAAACCATTCAATATCACAGTAATCTAAGTCTATGCCCTGACCAGTAATGCTGAAGAAGCTGAAGTTGAATGGTTCTAAGAAGACCTACAAGACCTTCTAGGACTAACACCCAAAAAAAGATGTTTTCATAATAGGAGACTAGAATGCAAAAGTAGGAAGTCGAGATACCTGGAGTAACAGGCAAATTTGCCTTTGGAGTACAGAATGAAGCAAAGGCTAATCGAGTTCTGCCAAAAAAAATGCACTGGTCATAACAAACACCCTCTTAAAACAACACAAGAGAAGACCCTACAGATGGACATCACCAGATGGTCGACATTGAAATCAGATTGATTATATTCTTTGCAGCCAAAGATGGAGAAGTTCTACACAGTCAACAAAAATAAGACTGGGAGCTGACTGTGGCTCAGATCATAAACTCCTTATTGCCAAATTCAGACTTAAATTGAAGAAAGTAGGGAAAACCATTAGACCATTCAAGTGTGATCTAAATCAAATCCCTTACAGTGGAAGTGACAAATAGATTCAAGGGATTAGATCTGATAGACAGAGTCCCTGAAGAACTATGGATGGAGGTTCATGACATTGTACAGGAGGCAGTGATCAATACGATCCCCAAGAAAAAGAAATGCAAAGGCAAAATGATTGTCTGAGGAGGCCTTACAAATAGCTGAGAAAAGAAAAGATGCTAAAGGCAAAGGAGAAAAGGAAAGATATACCCATTTGAATGCAGAGTTCCAAAGAATAGCAACAGAGAGATAAGAAAGTCTTCCTTGGTGATCAATGGAAAGAAATAGAGAAAAACAATAGAATAGGAAGCATTAGAGATCTCTTCAAGAAAATTAGAGTACCAAGGGAACATTTCATGCAAAGATGGGTATAATAAAGCATAATAAAGAACAGAGAAATGATATGGACCTAACAGAAGCAGAAGATAGTAAGAAGAGGTGGCAAGAATACACAGAAGAACTGTACAAAAAAGATCTTAATGACTCAGATAACCACGATGGTGTGATCACTCACCTAGAACCAGACATCCTGGAATGTGAAGTCAAGTAGGCCTTAGGAAGAATCACTATGAACAAAGTTAGTGGAGGTGATGGAATTCCAGTTGAGCTATTTCAAATCCTGGAAGATGATGCTGTGAAAGTGCTGCACTCAATATGTCAGCAAATTTGGAAAACTCAGCAGTGGCCACAGGACTGGAAAAGATCAGCTTTCATTTCAATTCCAAAGAAAGGCAAAGCCAAAGAATGTTCAAACTACCACACAATTGCACTCATCTCTCACGCTAGCAAAGTTATGCTCAAAACTCTCCAAGCCAGGCTTCAACAGTATGTGAACTATGAACTCTCAGATGTTCAAGCTGGATTTAGAAAAGGCAGAGGAATTGGAGATCAAATTGCCAATATCCATTGGATCATCAATAAAGCAAGAGAGTTCCAGAAAAACATCTACTTCTGTTTTATTGACTATGCCAAAGCCTTTGACTGTGTGGATCACAACAAACTGTGAAAAATTCTTAAAGAGATGGGAATAACAGAACGCCTGACCTGCTTCCTGAGAAATCTGTATGCAGGTCAGGAAGCAACAGTTAAAACTGGACATGGAACAACAGACTGTTTCCAAATTGGGAAAGGAGTACATCAAGGCTTTATACTGTCACCCTGCTTATTTAATTTATATGCAGAGTACATCATGAGAAATGTTGGGCTGGATGAAGCACAAGCTGGAATCAAGATTGCCAGGAGAAATATCAATAACCTCAGACATGCAGATGACAACACCCTTATGGCAGAAAGTGAAGAGGAGCTAAAGAGCCTCTTGAAAGTGAAAGAGGAGAGTCAAAAAGTTGGCTTAGAACCCAACATTCAGAAAACTAAGATCATGGTATCCAGTCCCATCACTTCATGGCAAATAGGTGGGAAACAATGGAAACAGTGAGAGACTTTACTTTCTTGGGCTCCAAAATCACTGCAGGTGACTGCAACTGTGAAATTAAAAGACACTTGCTCTTTGGAAGAAAAGTTATGGCCAACCTAGAGAGCATATTAAAAAGCAGAGACAGTACTTTGCCAACAAAGGTCCATCTAGTCAAGGCTATAGTTTTTCCAGTAGTCATGTATGGATATGAGAGTTGGACTAATAGTCTTAATAGAGAAAGCTGAGCACCAAAGAATTGATGCTTTTTAACTGTGGTGTTGGAAAAGACTCTTGAGAGTCCCTTGGACTGCAAGGAGATCCAACCAGTCAATCCTAAAGGAAATCAGTCCTGAATATTCATTGGAAGGACTGATGCTGAACCTGAAACTCCAATACATCTGACACGAAGAACTGACTCATTTGAAAAGACTCTGATGCTGGGAAAGGTTGAAGGCGGGAGGGGAAGGGGACCACAGAAGATGAGATGGTTGGATGGCATCACCGACTCAATGGACACGGGTTTGGGTGGACTCCAGGAGTTGGTGATGAACAGGCAGGTCTGGCGTGCTGCAGTCCATGGGGTCACAGAGAGTCGAACATGACTGAGAGACTGAGCTGAACTGAACTGAAGGAATGTTCATAGCACAAGAAGTAAATGCCACTGACAGAAACTTAAAGATCACCAAGAGTTAAGAGGTGGACACGAGGAGTTTAAACAGGAAAATCGGGATCAAAATAGAAGAAAAAACAAGAGAATGTATTAGCACAGAATCCCAGGGAAGACAGCCTTTCATGAAAGAAGACAGGCATCAACTGCCCCTCCGTGATCAAATGTGATAAGGACCAAAACAAGTTTTCCAGATTTAGCAACAAATGACCCTACACATATTTTTACTTTCATATTTAACTTAAGCTCTGTAAGATGATTCCATTATGTCTCCCTACAAGATAATTGAGTTCAGAGTATACTGACTCCTTTATCCCTAGGACCAAGCACATATAATGGTTAAATGAATGTTTTTGTTTTATGAATGAGTAAATTTGGGCAAGGGCTTCTCAGGTGACTCAGTGGTAAAGGATTTGCCTATCAATTCAGGAGATGTGGGTTGGATCCCTGGGTCAGGAAGATTCCTTGGAAAAGGAAATGGCAACCCACTGCAATATTCTTGCCTGAGAAATCCTAGGGACAAAAGAACTTGGCAGGCTACTGTCCAATGGGATCTCAAAAGAGTCAGACATGACTTAGCAACTAAACAACAACACCAATGTGGGGACATAGAAATATACTTAATGGTGCTAGCTTAAAGACGGATCAGGAAAAAGTTTTCTTTCCTGAGTGAAGTCTTACGCACAAAAGAGAGAATTGCTATGATGAATAAAAATATATCTACAAAGAAAGAATTATCAAAACAATTGAGGAAGTATTTGTAGCTGGTTTTAGGAAAAGTTTTCTTCCTGATGCCCCTTGCCCTCAAATATTCACCTAGTCTACTTGATATTCCTTCTTTTGAAAAAATCATTTGAAGCTATTGTTACCAAACACAAGTTCATGTGCCCAATGCACGTGAGATGAAACAAACCAAAACATCAGTAGTTGGAGCAGAAAGATTTATTGCAGGATCATGCAAGGAGAGAGGTGGCTTGTATCTGAAAAACCCCCAACTCCTCGAAGGGTTTCAGCAAATCACTTTTAAAAGCGAGATGAGAGAGGAGCATGGCTGGTTGTTGCCAACTTCTTGATGGAGGAATTGTTTGTTCTTGCAGCTGCCCATGTAGGTCAGTCACAATGTTCCTGTAAACTTCCAACAGGACAAATACTATTGTTTCTTCTGCAACTCTTTAATCTCTAAAAGAATGGACTCTTAAAAGCCAGATCCTTAATAATAGGCTATACTATATATTCCAGGCTATAGGCAACATTGTTTTACAAAAGGCACAGAATCAGCATGACTAAACATGGGCAACAAAGCAAAAGTTCAAAGCAAAATACATTTTAAGCTAACTGCAGAAAATTCAGAAATAAACAATGTGCTACAGTAGAGTATACTCAGGAACGTGCACAAAGTAAACAATATGACTTCCCTTCTGTGTCTTTGGAGGCAGTTACAGTGTTTGCTTCATCATGACTTAACTATTTGCATGTTTTATATGTTAGTATTTTTCTATGCGTTTCATTTTTTTTTAATATTGTTTAAAATACAGATGTCCTGTTGCTAATGCTCCCTCAATTTTTTCATTGAGAAGACATGTCAGAACACGTGTACACCCGTGGCGGATGCATGTTGATGTATGGCAAAACCAATACAATATTGTAAAGTAAAATAATAATAATAATTTTTTTTTAAAAGACATGTCTAAGTAGCAATTTGAGGGCTTCCCTGGTAGCTTGGTGGTAAAGAATCTGCCTGCCAATGCAGGAGACATGGTTCGATCCCTGATCCGGGAAACGGAGCAATTAAGCCCATCTGTCATAAGTACTGAGCCTGTGCTTAGAGCCCGGGGGTCCCAGCCGCTGAGCCCCCATGCCACAGTTCCTGCAGCCTGCATACCCTAGAGCCTGTGCTCTGCAACAAGAGAAGCCACCGCGATGAAAAGCCTGCGCACCGCAGCCAGAGAGTAGCCCACACTGGCTGCAGCCAGAGAAAACCCTGCCCAGCAACGAAGACCCAGCACAGCCAAAAATGAATGCACAAATAAAGGCTTTAAAATGAGAAGGAAAAAAAAAAAAAAAACAGTAGCAATTTGATTCTGGCAAAGAAAATATGTCTTCTCACGGATTAAATTTATACAGAAGACAAGTGGGAAAAAAAAACCCTTTGAAAGACAAATCCGTTGTGTGCTTCCTGCCAATAAAGGCATAATACTTCCTCGTTGTCATTAATGAAAGACAACACACGCTTTTCAAAGTTCCGTAAGACATTCCAAATAAAGAAAACACTCAAATGAGTCACCTGTTTCCACATTCAAGGTTAAGAAGCCGTATAAATTTCTCCAGCCTCCGGCACAGAACACCAAATGCCCCGTAAATGCAAGGAGGCAGCTATGCGGCTGGCGCTGCTATGCGCCGCGTGCCTGCTGCCCGGCAGCCCGGCCCTGCCACTCGGCCCGGGCCCGGGAGGCGAGGGCGACCCACGCTGGAAGCTGGCTCAGGTACGTCTCTGGGCTCTCCCGGGCCGCCACGGACTTTCCAGACACACTGTGCTTTGCCACTTTAATAACTTTCCCGATTATAAAGGCAATATATGCTTTAATCAAGTAGCGATTAAGTGCAGGCTCTGAAGCCTGCCCAAAGGGGATTCAAGTTCCACCTCCTCCACTCGACCGTGTGGATGGATAAGAGGCGTGTTATTAACCTTTGAGCTTCAGTTTTCTAGCTGAAGATACAATGCTATCAATCAAATGCGGGTGTTGTGAAGCAACATCCCTGAGACATATTATATAAATTGAAGCTTTCACGACCACTACAGTGTATTGTAACGAGATACTCTCATAAAGAGCAAAGCGATGCTTCTTAAGATGAGGACCCTAGTGATGGAGAGACTTGAGAACAGAAAATGAGGGTAGATATTGCAGCTCTCCTGCTGATAAACTGATGATGATGGGTGAGACATGAACTTCTGACTTCATTTTCTCATATATCCAGTGGAGACAGTAATACTGTGTTTTATACCTGGAGGAGTCTAGCAAATAAATGAAGTGGTAACAATACCAGCTATCCTGTATGTAACAACTTCAGATTATGAAATACGTCCTAAATGTGGTGTCATTGAATCCTCAGCCCTATCTTGGGAAAAAGAAGAAACCAAAGTAAAGTTGATTCACATCCCACATACTTGCTAACTGTAGAGACAAGAGTTAAGAACAAGTTCTGGTTCAAAAGTCATGTACTTCCCAATATATTACTTATAATGTGAGTGAGGGACAGAAAGTGTTAGTGGCTCAGTCGAGTCCAACTCTTTTTCCACCTCATGGACTGTAACCCACAGGGCTCCTCTGTCCATGAGATTCTCCAGGCAAGAATACTGGAGTGAGTGGCCATTCCCTTCTCCATGGGATCTTCCTGACCCAGAGATCAAACCCAAGCCTCCTTGGCTTCTCCTTCAGATTTTTTACAGGCTGAGCCACCAGAGAAGCCCAAAGTGTAATTAATTATTACTTGGTAAAAGTATTGCTTATAAATTTAAGCTTTAAGCATAAGAAAAGTTGAGTTTTATTTCACACTAACTTGAATTTTTGAAAGTCCCTGTAATGTGTTGGATTGAACCATATGAAATTACTGATATTTGACCATTTTTAAAAAGTATTTATTTTATTTTTTGGCTGTGCTGGGTCTTTGTTGCTGTGTGTGGGCTTCCTCCAGTTGCAATTCATAGCCTTGTCATCGTGGTGGCATCTCTCATAAGGACAACAGGCTCAGTAGCTGTGGCATACTAGGCTGTGCAACATAGGCTTTGTTGCACCACGGCATGTGGAATCCTCCCAGAGCAGGGGTCAAACCCATGTCCTCTGCGTTGGCAGGCAGAGTTTTAACTGGACCATCAGGGAGGTCCTATTTGACTATTTTCTTTTGATCTGAAAAAGGTCCATTTCATATGGTTCCACCTTCTGGATTCTCCAGAGGGAGTCCACTTGCAGGAGTGTTGAGCCCCTCCACCCAGGGTGCAGATTGCCAGTAAACCAAAGGGAGGTTCTCTAGTTTTAAAGGAAGGTAGGAAGAGTCATCTCAAGGACACTGAGAGATTTCTTCTGGAGGGTGTCTTTGCCAAGCTGGTAGCTCTGGAAGGGAGAAAATGAGCTATTTGTTTTTAAATCAGGGATTAACTCCCAAATGTCAGCAGGAAATGGCAATCCACTCCAGTATTCATGCCTGGAAAATCCTATGGACCGAGGAGCCTGGTGGGCTACAGTCCACAGGGTCGCAAAGAGTCGGACACGACTGAGTGACTTCTGTGTGTGTGTGTGTGTGTGTGTGTGTGTGATGGATGAACAGTGAGTACTTGTTGTATTGAATGAAACACAGTCCCTGGTGGGCTACAGTCCACAGGGTCGCAAAGAGTCGGACACGACTGAGTGACTTCTGTGTGTGTGTGTGTGTGTGTGTGTGTGTGTGTGTGTGTGTGGATGGATGAACAGTGAGTACTTGTTGTATTGAATGAAACACAGTCCCTGGGAACAGGAAGAGAGAGCACCTTACTGCTAAGGTTACTTACATGAAGTTCATACACCTAACTCATTTCGACAGCACTATCACACATTAACATGATGCTGTGGGTTTTTCTGAGGAAATGGGCTTTGCAATCAGAATAGGAGTTCAAATACCCATTCCTTTGGTTAATCCTAGGGTGACTTCATGCAAGTTACTTTCCTTCTCTGAGCCACGTTTCTTCAAATGTGAAATAGGAAAGTATTGCCATACCCAACTTCCAGGGTGGTTATGAGGTTTAAATAAGATAAGCATATAAAGCTCTTGGTATATATAGTCCCTGCCACTAGTAAATGCTTCATCAAGGTTCTTGGGAGGCTGCTGCTGTTGTTATTTTCATTCACTGTCTATTTTTTCCTATTTAGGCTGCGGGACCGCTATCCTCACACCCATTCACTGGGGTCCTTTAAGAAATTCCCAGGGACCTAACTGCACATGGAACACACCTAAGAGACCTGCTTTACCTTACAGCTTCACAGAGGGTTTTACAAAGAATTTAGCTATGGAAAAAGAGCTGGCCTGGCAAGCAGTCAAGAAACTCAGGACCAGTTTGCCTACTAACTTAATACGTGACTGCGGAGCACATCATTTAGTTACTATGAGTTTTGATTTCTTCATTTAGAAAACACATATATTAAATGAAATAATGTCCTAATTTCCTTTCCCAGGACTAAAATGTTAAAACCTTTAACCTCAGGGGACCTGACCTCCAGAACATCTTAAAAAGGGTTGGTGACTTTGGATCTCCCCAAAGGGTCTCTGATGCCAAGGGCAGACCTCAGGTGCACACCTTGAGGGCACACTGGGCTCTCTTTCTGACTATTAAAAACAAGTCTATGTTTTAAAATTATACAATGGGATAACAGAAAAATAGAGGGACTCTTTTCTTTTGGCCGTGAAATGAAATGGCAATGACTCATCATCAATATTAAATTTTCTTCTCATGAATGCACTTTTGTTTTACCTGGTTACTGTGTAACTATTCTGCCTTAAAACTACTATTTGGGTCCATAGGAATCAGAGACAAAGATGTACAGACTTCTGAGATAAAAGAAGACAACAAACAAGAATTACAGATCAATTACTCTCTTTCCAACAGGACTATCTTAAGAGATTTTATTCATTCGACTCAAAAATGAAGAATGACAATAGTTTAGAAGTCAGACTCAAGCGGATGGAAGGATTCTTTCACCTGCCTATAACTGGAATATTAAGCCCCCGTATTATAGACATCATGGAGAAGCCCAGATGTGGAGTACCAGATGTTGCAGAATTTTCGCTATTCCCAAATCATCCAAAATGGACTTCTAAAGTAGTCACCTACAGGTCAGTTTTGCTTTGGCTCATTTTGGCAAAAGCAATATAGTCTTTTTCCTGAAAGGTCAAACATTGTTTTCTTGCTTGCTACCAGGATCATGTCATATACTTCAGACTTACCACATATCACAGTGAATCAATTAGTGGCCAAGGCCTTCAAAATATGGAGCCAAGAGATCCCACTGACGTTTAAGAAAGTTAGATGGGGAACTGCTGATATCATGATTGGCTTTGCAAGAAGAGGTAAGGAAGATTGCTTCAGGCTGATCCTGTGTGCTGTTTTGCTTGTTGTATATATCCGTGCCCTCCTGTTTTCCAGATTTAAAATCTTTAATGAGATATAGATAGGTGATAGACAGATACATCAATCTCTTTACAGATTAATGGGATACAGATATAAAGATATATATATATATGTCAATGTTACTACATTTTTTTCTAGTCCATTAATTTAGAGCCACTTTTGGCTCAGACGGTAAAAGCGTCTGTCTACAATGCGGAAGACTGGGTTCGATCCCTGGGTTGGGAAGATCCCTGGAGAAGGAAATGGCAACCCACTCCAGTATTCTTGCCTGGAAAATCCCATAGATGGAGGAGCCTACATCGGCTACAGTCCATGGGGCTGCAAAGAGTTGGACACAGCTGAGCGACTTCACTTTTATAGCGGAAGATGGAAAACTATGATCCATGTGCCAAATCTGTAAATAAATATTTATTAGAACATAGCCATTCGGTTCAGTTCAGTCACTCAGCCATGTCTGACTCTTTGCAGCTCCATGGACTGCAGCACGCCAGGCCTCCCTGTCCATCACCAACTCCCAGAGCTTACTCAGACCTATGTCCATTGAACCGGGGTCTTCTGCAATGCAGGCGCATTCTTTACCAACTGAGCTATGAGGGAAGCCCGAACATAGCCATATTCTTTCATTTACCTTATTGTCTGTGAGAGCTTTGGGCTACAATGACAGACTTTAGTAAATGCAACAGAGATCTTGAAGCCCACAAATCTGGTCCTTTGCAGAAAAAGTTTGCCAACCTCTATTTTATAACATGAATCATTTTATATATGTGTGTAAGTTATAAGCAAGGGCTTCCCAGGTAGTGCTGGTGGTAAAGATCTGCCTGCCAGTGCGCGAGACATATGAGACACGTGTTTGATCCCTAGCTTGGCAAGGTCCCCTGGAGGAGGGCATGGCAACCCACTCCAGTATCCGTGCCTGGAGAATCCCGAGGACAGAGAAGCCAGGCAGGCTACAGTCCACAGTGTCGCAGGGAGTCAGACACGACTGAAGCAACTTAGCACGCACGCACTTTGGACAAGCATATGTAAGCAAAAGAAGAGGTAACAACTTCCAAAAGCCCTAAGTGGTCTCCAAGAATTGAACTGCCCCTGTGGCCTATTGCCAACACCTTTCATGTAATTAGTAAGAAAGCAGGAAATAGAAAATTTTATATTAAAGGGCTTAAGGAGATAAAACCCATATACATGAACTGCTATTAATTACTGGTGCTTCATGGTGCAAATTTAAGAGGAAAATGTTGCTCTTTTGGTCTGCTTTAATATTACACTTCCTGGGTGCAGTGAATTTAGCTGAAATTTAAACTTAAACCACAATGTTGACAAGAGTGAAGAAAACCCTATAGAAAGCACTGATCACGACACTCCATGCTTTTTAAGAACCAGATAAATTGGATATGGCCAGATAACAGTTTGAAAATAAATTTCTCTGCATCACAAATAAAAGCACATCAAAATCCACTTTAAGACACCTTGAGCACAGTTCTTCAAGAAACTATCTACTATATTCACAAAGAATAAGCTAGATTTTAAGAAAACTTACATTAAATGATATTCAATTACCTGCTGAATCCAGTATTCTCCACTCTGCCACCATGCGGCAAAGGAAAATGATCAAATTTAACGATAAGATGCCACCATAAATTAGATGTGAATGTTTTTAAAGTCCTGCATCAGTAAGCTTTCAAAATGTGGAGGTTATCAGAGATGAGCAGCAGCTGTATGAAAGAAAAAGTTCCTGTGACAAACAAATACCCAAACCACCCTGTTATGTAGCTGGCTGCTTAGACTGATCTTTTTCACCTCACTAATCATATAGACTAAAAGATGGAATGACTGGATATAGATTCAGTCTCTAAAGGCAATCGCCCTGCTTTCTTTCAGCTCACGGGGACTCGTATCCCTTTGATGGGCCAGGAGCCACACTGGCTCATGCCTTTGCACCTGGGCCAGGCCTGGGAGGAGATGCTCACTTCGATGAGGATGAACGCTGGACTGATGGTATCGGGATAGGTACAGCATCCCATATCTCTTCCACTACACATCATTTTTAAAATCCTGAAATTTCTATATCTTAACTCTAACTTTGATAATTGCTTTGATTAATAACAGTTATATAGTCTTGCTAACTGCTAACCTCTGTGCTTTAAATGTGCTCAAAAAGTTCCACGTATGGAAGATGGAGGTTCGGGCTACAGAGTCAATCAACATTGGGTTCAATTTGCTCTACCTCTACCAGTTAGTCACATTCTCTTTGGACAAGTTACTTAACTTCTCTGAGCCTCAGTTTCCTCATCTGTGAAATGGAACTGTAAGTAATTCTCACCCCACAGGATTGTTGTTTGAATTAAATGAGATAATGCTTATGCAATACTTAGCATAGTGCTTGGAATATATTAATATTTCAATAAATTATAACTCTTTTGTATATATCCCCCAAATGTTTTTTAATTAAAGGAGAAAAAGGGGCCGCTGCCGCCGCCACTAAATCACTCAGTCGTGTCCAACTCTGTGCGACCCCATAGACAGCAGCCCACCAGGCTCCGCTGTCCCTGGGATTCTCCAGGCAAGAACACTGGAGTGGGTTGCCATTTCCTTCTCCAATGCATGAAAGAGAAAAGTGAAAGTGAAGTCGCTCTGTTGTTTCCGACTCTTAACGACCCCATGGACTGCAGCCTACCAGGCTCCTCCATCCATGGAATTTTCCAGGCAAAGGGACTGGAGTGGGGTGCCATTGCCTTCTCTGGAAAAGGGGGCAGAGACTATGATATTTGGAGAATTATATATAATTCTAATATTATTTGGGCTTCCTAGTTTCCTCTAGTCATAAATAATCCATGTGCCAAGCCAGGAGACATAGAGATGTGGGTTCGATCCCTGGGACAGGAAGATCCCCGGAAGGAGGGCATCGCAACCCATTCCAGTATTCTTGCCTGGAGAATCCCATGGACAGAGGATCCTGGTGGGCTACAGTCCACAGCTTTGCATGGGCACAACTGAAGCAACAGCACTCACACACTAATATTAGTCATTATTGGTCAGAAAGAACCCACACTGTAACCCAGCCCATTGTGGTCATCATTTTACAAAGTGGAAGATTATCGACAAAACAGAAAACTAATGAAGAAGCTCTAGATAAATAATCCTAATTGAAAACAATGCTTTTAAAAAATTGGCTACAAACTGACCCTGAAAGTGAAATGCTGCTGCTGCTGCTGCTGCTGCTAAGTCACTTCAGTCGTGTCCGACTCTGTGCGACCCCATAGACGGCAGCCCACCAGGCTCCCCAATCCCTGGGATTCTCCAGGCAAGAACACTGGAGTGGGTTGCCATTTCCTTATCCAATGCATGAAAGTGAAAAGTCAAAGTGAAATCACTCAGTCGTGTCCGACTCTCAGGGACCCCATGGACTGCAGCCCACCAGGCTCCTCCATCCATGGGATTTTCCAGGCAAGAGTACTGGAGTGGGCTGCCATTGCCTTCTCTGAAAGTGAAATGAATACCTGTGTTTGGCAGTGGGAATTCACCACCATAGTGATGCCTTGCTGTGAAAATCTAACCTATGTAAAATTATGACACTGCTTCCATCTCACATCTTGCATGTGTTTTTCATCTTTCCCTCTTCCCACTCAAAGTAAACTAGACACCTTCCTTCAGTCTAATGCACCATGATTGGAACTCTGGCCCCTCAAACTCACACACTCACAACTTCCTTCTTATTTGCAAAGCCTATCTATGAGTCTGAGGGAGAGAACATATATTTAACACACTTTAACAAATCGAAAGCAAATTGCAGCCTTGCCTGGAGGTCCTGCCCTGCAGTCATGCTTTCTCGAAACCAACTTTCTCTCTCCTGCTATTCAGAGCCACTATCATTGGGCTTCCCTGGTGGCTCAGAGGTTAAAGCATCTGCCTGCAGTGCGGGAGACCTGGGATCAATCCCTGGGTTGGAAAGATCCCCTGGAGAAGGAAATGGCAATCCACTCCAATATTCTTGCCTGGAGAATCCCATGGATGGAGGAGCCCAGTGGGCTACAGTCCACGGGGTCCCAAAGAGCTGGACATGACTGAGCGACTTCATTTTCACTTTCATCATTTATTGAATATTCATCATTTTTCAGATATTGGGAAATTCGAGTTATTATGACAAATCTATAAGGTAGGAATTATTGTCTCCATTTAACAGATGAAGAACTGAGCCTCAGCAATACCCATTAATTTGTCCAGAGTTGTCCAGCTGGTAAGTAGCTGAGCCAGGTTTCAAACTCAGGTCTTTATAATAATCCTTTGCTTTCTGCTTCTGAACACTGCTGAGTGATCACATAAGAAGGAAATAGGCATAAAAAAACTTTTATTTTCTTAAAACCAGAAGTGGTGATAAGATTAAAGTACTACTTTTCTGATTCCTCTTTTAAACCTACCTCCTCATGAAGGTCTGGAAACAAATAAGAAAACTATGGAGGATTTAAAGAGTTAGGTATCTTATAGTTACTTTGATTTTGACTATCTGTTTTGATTTTATTATGCACATAGTTATTTTTACAGTCACTGTACATCTCTCTTTGGTCTCAGGAGTTAACTTCCTGTATGTTGCAACACACGAGCTTGGCCACTCCTTAGGTCTGAGTCATTCGTCTGATCCTAATGCTGTGATGTATCCAACCTACAGCAAAGAAGATGCCAAGAATTTCAAACTTTCACAGGATGATATCAACGGAATTCAGCTATTATACGGTAATATTTCCATATTTCCATAAGGAGGCATTGTATCCTTATGGTAGGCCTGAATGAGAAAGGCTGGGAAATAGGTATTTACTTTGAAAAACACCCTGGAACATATATATCTAAAAGCCTATTAAGGGGAGAAATTTGAGACATTGGATACTTGAAATCTAATCAGACTATCTTATACTGTGAGAATACTTATACTATGATTTTAAGTTTTCAGTAATATAATATCATTTGATGGAATCGTGAAAATGAAACTTCAAGGGGTTTTTCTTTAAGCTGTAACTCGCTCTTCCTTCTTGCTCGATTCAAGTATTTAAGGAGTCTCCCCCACAGGGATAGACTGACGAATATAACACCTTCCCTTGTAGCTTCCCACTCCCAAGGATTTGGCCCCAGAGGAGGAAAAGTGACCTAATTTTTCCTGCCTGCATATGTACACAGGGAAAGGGGTTAACTATCAACAGTGACTTCTTATAATTGCTAGTCATGATTGTATGAATATCCCATGTCCCAATCTACATGGGATTTTTTTGTTTTAATCAAGTTCCTAACTCAGTTTTAAAAAAATAAACTGATTTGTATTTGCTTGATCAAGTCAGAAAGAGTATTGTGAGAAAGAAATCAAAGGACAAGGATAAAAAGCTATGTCTCCAGACAAATGAAAGATTTAATTATATTGGTATTAAATGTAAAGAGTTTATTAATCCTTACAGAAAATATAATAGTATTAGAGCAGAAAATATAATAGTAGGAATCAAAGAAGCTAAATAAATCATCCAAGGACAAATTCTGGGTTCTTAAAGATTCCAAGCCAGGGCTGCATGCCTTCACACTTTCTACTACACAATTCAGCTGATCACTACTTAGTATGCTTTTAAAAGCAGTTTGGAAGAGAGAATACATACAGAAGGATATCTTTAAGTAAACAGATGCAATTAAACTTTTTTGGCAAAAATGTCAGGATGATAAGAATACACTGCAAAAAGATGACCAAGAGTCTTTGAATGTTCAGAAAAGCAATGAAAGTGCTTCCACATAATAAATAATGTCCTCAGAGGGAAATTACTCCTGTAAGATAACAGACTGAAGCTGTAATTTACTATTAATCAGCTTTTCTCAAATTGTGTTCCCAGAACACTTGGCCTACCAGACAATTCCCGCCCCTACCCAGCCCCCACCAAAAAAAAAAGATGCTTTGGAGAAACAAATTCAAAAACCACTACCTACTGTATTTGAGGTACATGGGATGTTACAGAGAACCTAACACACTCTCATTTAATTCAGCGCTTCCTAAATTACAACCCTCTGCGTGGAACACCCATTGAGCCCTCTCAGAATAGCATTTCAAAGAAGACAGTTTGGAAAATATCATGTAATTGTACCTCAAAGTTCTTATTTAAGGAGATGCTGCTGTCAAAAAAGCTCACGAAACACTGACAGTTGTTGGCAGTTATCACCAACAAAGTAGACAATATTATTAGTACCTGGTGGATCAGAGGTTAAAGTGTCTGCCTACAATGCGAGAGACCTGGGTTCGATCCCTGGGTCAGAAAGATCCCCTGAAGAAGGAAATGGCACCCCACTCCAGTATTCTTGCCTGGAAAATCCCATGGACGGAGGAGCCTGGTGGGCTACAGTCCACGGGGTCACAAAGAGTCGGACACGACTGAGAGACTTCACTTTCACTTATATAAAACCATGGAACTCATGGATTAGTGCTTTAAATCCTATGTTTTAGAGAGTGAGGTGCCTCCAGTCAAAGTTGGAAAGAGGTAGTTTCTGGATAAATTAAAGCAAGACTTAATTATATAGGTACTAAATGTGAGGTGTTTATTAACCCAAGAAGTGATATGAGCAGAAAATATAAATTCAAAAGAATGTGATTAAACTCACAAATGTAAAATTTCCAAATTCTTTTCAGGATTATAAAAATAATAGCTAAAATGCATCAAGTTTATATAGTGTACCAGGCATTTCACGTGCATTAGCTTGTTTATTCCAACAATCTAGTAAATTATTGGTGCCCTTGTTCTATAGATTGGTAATCTAATACGAAGAGAGGCTGTTAATAATGAGTATCTTACCCAAGATCATGCAGCTGGTAAAATGGCAGAGACAGGATGCAAAAGTATCTGACCCCCAAGGCCTACACACTATTCAGTGCTGCCTTTTTAGCCTTTGGAGGTTCATCTTCAAAACTTGTCCCAGGCATAG
This sequence comes from Tragelaphus eurycerus, assembly GCA_935064755.1. NCBI lineage: Eukaryota > Metazoa > Chordata > Mammalia > Artiodactyla > Bovidae > Tragelaphus > Tragelaphus eurycerus. The sequence continues at coordinate 9,718,097 of CAKXYN010000086.1, read as the reverse complement.
AAAAGTGGGCTGGATGAACGAGTACCTACTACAACACTTCTTGTGTTTTTTTTAGCCTTAGGATTTGTATGTGTGTGTTTTATAAAATGCCAGAATGTTCTTATTTTTGTCTCTTAACAGGAAAGAGAAATGATTCAAGAAAAAAATAGAAACTTCAGCAAGAACACACATTGATTCGTTGGGTTCTATGTAACCGTTCCCAACCAGAATTAATGACCACTGTTCCTGCCTTCCGTTTAACACTTGCTGCCTCCAACCTTGTATTGTGGTTGGTTTTTATGTCTCTCCATTTGCGGATAAACTTGTTTACGACATCAGTATGTCTTACTCATCTATGACTCTCCTCAAGCAAGATGCACTTGGTGGATGACAATAAATGTTAAACATATAGATAAATACAATTTTTATTTCTTGGTAAAACTATTCTGGCTTCCCAGGTGGTGCAGTAGTAAAGAATCTGCTTGCCAATGCAGGAGACCCCGGAGACTCGGGTTCAATCCCTGGGTTAGGAAGATACCCTGGAGTGGGAAATGGTAACCTGCTCCAGTATTCTTGCCTGGAAAATTCCATGGACAGAGGAGTCTGGCAGGCTCCATGGGGCTGCAAAGAGTTGGACATGACTGAAGTGACTGAGTACAAAAATGATTTCTATTTGGGAGGACTGTGGCAAAAGAAGACATGCCATACAATGAAATCAAAGGCTGAAACCAAAAACATAAGTAACCCCACCACATTATTTTGGGTGTTCAGTTGCCCCTAACCTATTACCGGGTCAGGTATAGTGTAATATAACCCGAGACAGTAGAGCCCAAAAGCACACTAAGTTCCCCTCACCCTATGGGCCGAGAGCTCACTCTGAGTATTTACAGTGCTTCCCACAAAACACGTGTGAATTCCCAAGGATTTGCATTCTCATAGCCACTCCCAGCTGCAAGCTCCCCCCAGACCTGACCTCACTCCATCTCGCCCACCACAACTGCCCTGGCGCCCCTCCTCTGCCCCACGGCAACCCAGATATGGCTCACCCTCTACTCTCTTCCTTTCTCCAAACCAGTCCTACAGACCTTGAGAGATCTGTATCAACCGTGCAGTTTTACACTGCACAAGGACGTTGATTGACCAAAACTCCATTTGGATGTTATCCTCATCCTTCACATCCTTGACGCATCCCAGCATCAGGAATTTCCCACCAGCCACCGGCCTCTGCAGGCCCCGACCTCCTCCCTCGTCTCTCCTGATCTTCAGATCTCTACACCCCAGTCCTTGTAGCTTCCCTCAGAAGCTCATCTCCTGAAGTCCAGGGAGCTCTCCCTTTCCAGGCAGAGAGACTCACTACCATGTTTCTGTGAGAAAAACACTCTCCATGCAGGGCTTAACCCTCAGCAGGACACAGAGCTGGAAAAGGCTTTTCCATATGAGCTGTTCCTCCATACTCCCTACACCCCTGCATGGTTTTCTCTGCAAATGGAGGGATGAATAATTGGAACTGACTTTCTTTCTGATACAAATTATGCCACACATACCGCCAAAACCATTAGGAAACCATTCCAAGAATAGAAAAAATGAGAGAGGGAATCCACTACCTAGGCAAAATATAAGGTATATATGAATAGGAGTTCAAAGACTTTTTAGAAACATAAGGGAACAGGTCTATAATAAAAATGTAGAAGATAGAAGTCATGAAAGTGCCTCATTTTGTAGATGATAAAACAGATCAAGAGAAGTTAAGTGATTTCCATCAATTTCATAGTAAACAAATGTCTTGTATTTAAAGCATTTCTTGTTTTTTTGTTTGCCAGTTTGCATTTTGCTTTGGGCAGCAGAAGACAGTATCTATCTTGCAGCTGAAATGCATGTTAAATGTTTTTACCTGCCCAGCATCTTTTCACCCTACTTTTGGGGACAGGGACCCTCTTTCTCCTTTGTAGACTGTATTTGTGAAACATCACTAAGTATGCCACATAGTGCCAGGGCTGAGAAGGGTTACAGGAACCAAGTTTGGCCTCTCGGACACTAACCTGTAAACACCAGAGGCTGATTTACCCTGGCAGAGGGTTTTGGAGACACTGCCTACTCAGTCCTACACTCAGATAAATCTCTGAAGCTGCCCTGGGTCCTGTCCTACAAACATCTCAGGTATAGGGCTTCTCTTTGAGGTTTTGCAGTTGACTGCAGGGCTTTCCAATAAATTTTACCTTTTGCTTCTATTAACCAGAGTCAGTTTGTGCTGTTGTTTGCAAATCTCTGCCATGGTAGCTTGACCAGCTCTCCTATGGTTTATGACACAAAGGCTCTGTTGTGTATCTCACCAGTCTTAAATATGAAGTTAAGCACTAACTGAGCATTGAAGCTGAATTTTCTTATTTCTACGCAAAATGCATAAGCTCACTTCTAACTAGAAATTCTGCCTAGAAAATAAGAACTCATGTTCTTTTTTTTTTTTTTTAATTGTGGTTAAGTACACATAAAATTTACCGTTTTAGCCATTTTTAAGTGTATAGTTCATATTAAGTATACCCATATTGTTCTGCAAGAGTAAATGTTCTTACCCTTAGCTCTATTAGCATGTTCAACTGAATAATTCTTCATGAGAGGCTGTTCTGGGCATTGGGTGATGCTCAACAGCATCCCATGGCCTCTCCCTACTCAGTTCAGTTCAGTTCAATCATTCCGTCATGTCTGACTCTTTGCAATCCCCTGGACTGCAGCACGCCAGGCCTCCCTGTCCACCACCAACTCCAGACTTTACTCAGACTCATGTCCATTGAGTTGGTGATGCCATCCAACCATCTCATCCTCTGTTGCTCCCTTCTTCTCCCCACTAGATGCCAGTAAACCGTCCTCAATCATGGCAACCAAAGATGTCTTCAGACATTGCCAAATGACCTCTAAGGGGCAAAATAACCCTTAGTTGAGACCTATGAAGCTAAAGAAAATAATTTCTTATTTTAATGAATTGTGTGCAATGTCCTTCTTTACCTTTTTTCATCCCTTTCATCTGCTAATCCTGGGCCATCCCATGGGAAAGGAGAACCAACAAAAGATTAATGTGGCTTTGTTTTTGAGACATTTATTTGACAAAAGGACTATCATATTTTAAGGAATAAAACCAACTGTATATTAAAACCAAAATACGCAAAGAGTCGGACACGACTGAGCGACTGAACTGAACTGAACTGCATACTTACAGAAGTTCACAAAACTTGTTTATATTTTGTTGATTACTTTTATTATCTTTTATAATTTTAAAGTCAAATTCCAGTTTAAAATAGAAGGCTGAGCACTGAAATTTATCTTTACTTTCCTCTGAGTTTCCATCTAATGGTAGTAAGGCAATAAAACAGAATAGAAGGAGGTCTACCCATGGACAAGGAATTGTAATTTATGAAGGAAATTAAAGAAAATTAAATTTATGAAGACCTAATACAGCTGATGGGTGAAATATATCAGACTCAGTCTGGGATATGTGGAGAGGTCTCAAGTGGAAATGGGAGTCAACTATGGTTACAGGATGAAATGTAAATTTGATCAATCATGACAATATAAAAATGTAGGAAATTGGAGCACATTGCCAATTCCACATATTGTAAAACATGATATACATGTTTACACATTAACATTGCTAAAAATAAGATGACATCTTATAATCAGTTCAGTCGCTCAGTCGTGTCCAACTCTTTGCAACCCCATGAATCGCAGCATGCCAGGCCTCCCTGTCCATCATCAACTCCCAGAGTTCACTCAAACTCACGTCCATCGAGTCGGTGATGCCATCCAGCCATCTCATCCTCTGTCATCCCCTTCTCCTCCTGCCCCCAATCCCTCCCAGCATCAGAGGCTTTTCCAATGAGTCAACTCTTGGCATGAGGTGGCCAAAGTACTGGAGTTTCAGCTTTAGCAGCATTCCTTCCAAAGAAATCCCAGGGCTGATCTCCTTCAGAATGGACTGGTTGGATCTCCTTGCAGTCCAAGGGACTCTCAAGAGTCTTCTCCAACACCATAGTTCAAAAGCATCAATTCTTCGATGCTCAGCTTTCTTCACAGTCCAACTCTCACATCCATACATTACCACTGGAAAAACCATAGCCTTGACTAGACGGACCTTAGTTGGCAAAGTAATGTCTCTGCTTTTGAATATGCTATCTAGGTTGGTCATAACTTTTCTTCCAAGAAGTAAGCATCTTTTAATTTCATGGCTACAGTCACCATCTGCAGTGATTTTGCAATAGGGGCTGGCAGTTCTCCAGGAGATTTGGGTTTGCTTTTGCCTATCACATGGAGCCTATCACCCTGACATCTCTTTACACTGAATCATGTGCTTGGGGTTATTTTCACTGTACTGTTCGTGGGAATTTGGACAGCAATTCTGAGAGAGTACCAGGTTGCCAACATCGAAAAAGCAAGAGAGTTCCAGAAAAACATCTACTTCTGTTTTATTGATTATGCCAAAGCCATTGACTGTGTGGATCACAACAAACTGTGGAAAGTTCTTCAAGAGATGGGAATAACAGACCACCTGATCTGCCTCCTGAAAAATCTATATGCAGGTCAAGAAACAACAGTTAGAACTGGACATGGAACAACAGACTGGTTCCAAATGAGGAAAGGAGTTCATCAAGGCTGTATATTGTCACCCTGCTTATTTAACTTATATGCAGAGTACATCATGCAAAATGCTGGACTGGATGAACCACAAGCTGGAATCACAATTGCTGGAAGAAATATCAATAACCTCAGATATGCAGATGACACCACCCTATGGCAGAAAGTGAAGAACTAAACAGCCTCTTGATGAAAGTGAAAGAGGGGCATGAAAAAGTTGGCTTAAAGCTCAACATTCAGAAAACTAAGATCATGGCATCTGGTCCCATCATTCATGGCAAATAGATGAGTAAACAGTGGAAACAGTGACTGACTTTATTTTTTGGGCTCCAAAATCAGTGCAGATGGTGACTGCAGCCATTAAATTAAAAGACACTTGCTCCTTGGAAGAAAAGTTATGGCCAACCTAGACAGCATATTAAAAAGCAGAGACATTACTTTGCCAACAAAGGTCCATCTAGTCAAAGCTATGGTTTTTCCACTAGTCATATATTGATGTGAGAGTTGGACCATAAAGAAAGCTGAGCATCGAAGAATTGATGCTTTTGAACTGTGGTGTTGTAGAAGACTCTTGAGAGCCCCTTGGACTGCAAGGAGATCCATCCAACCAGTCCATCCTAAAGGAAATCAGTCATGAATGTTCATTGGAAGGACTGATGCTGAAGCTGAAACTGCAATGCTTTGGTGACGTGATGCAACGAACTGACTCATTTAAAAAGACCCTGATGCTGAGAAAGATTGAAGGCAGGAAGAGAAGGAGATGACAGAGGATGAGATGGTTGGATGACATCACCAACTCAATGGATGTGAGTTTGAGTAAACTCCAGTTGGTGATGGACAGGGAAGCCTGGCGTGCTGCTGTTCATGGGGTCACAAAGAGTCGGACATGACTGAGCCACTAAACTGAACTGAACCAGGCTGGAGATCACAAGGTCAGGTAGGATGGTTTCTTCCTCTCAGCTCTATGATTGAGGCAGTCATGTGCTCTTGCTGCATTTTTGGTGTGGCAGGTTTACTTCTCTTTAATTCTTTTACCAAAAGACCAGCCATTTGTTATCCCAGCCTTATGTTGGGCTCTTATGTTAGAATCTGCTTCTTGAACATCTTGAACACAGAGATGGTTCATCCTACAATAGATAACATTTTAATTCACTGAAATGTGCTCTCTGGAGTACCAAGTTTAGGTGTAGTACATGAAAAGAGACACAACTTTGTACAGTAATCTTCCCTTATTTTAAGTTTCAGTTTTCCAGAACTATTGATTTCTTGTCAGTATTTTTAGGGATAAACACAAATATAACACTCACCTTCAGATCCTGGCCACCTGCCTGACAGTCCTTGCTCTCTAAGAATGTCACTGACCCGCGGCGGATCTAGGGTGCCAAGTGTTTCCTATCCCACCTCCTGCCGAAGTCATCTGGAGCAAAGGCAGACACCCGCCCCAGGCAAGGCCCTTGAGGTATATTCTCCAGGGGGACTGTGATTCCATTCACTTATTTATTTAATAATATTTATTGAGTGTTTACCATGTTCCAGACACAATTTTAAACTTAAGGATATAATTCCAAACAAAGAAAGTCATTATGCACATGGATCCCACAAATTCACCATAAGCAGTAAAGAACAGAGAGAGACTGAAATTTCTAAGCTGAGTCTTGTTCATGGTCAGATTCTTTAGGAATACTCCATAAACTTGTGTGGCTCAAGATCCTAGAAATTCTGTAGTATTTTCCTTTCGTAAGGCCCGGTTGTTCAGTAGTTTTCTGGATTCTATAAGGCATTGTAATGTCCTTTCAATAAATCTCCTCTTCAACTAAGCTAATATCAGAACAAGTCCAAACATTAAGAGAAATAGTATAACACAGGCATCTTCTTCCTCTCTTCATCAGCATTATCTACCATGGTTTGCCATGGAATTTTTCAGAAAAATGGAGTCCAACAAGAAAGAACAAAGATCAGATCAAAAGTGACTGAAGAGGGGCTTCCCTGGTGGCTCGGAGGTAAAGAATCCACCCACCAATGCAGGATACATGGGTTCCCCTGACGGGGAAATTCACAATCGCCACACACCAAAACTACTGAGCCTGTGCTCTAGAGCCTGGGGGCCACTGCTGAGCCCACCCACCACAATCACTGAAGCATGCGCTCCCTAAAGCCTGTGCTCTGCAGCAGAAGCCACCGCAATGAGAGGCCTGCGCCCCACAGCTGGAGAGTAGCCCCCAGTCTCCACAGATAGAGGCAAGCGCCCGTGGCAATGAAGAGCCAGCACAGCCAAAATAAATTCATAAATAAAATCAATTTTTTTAAGTGACTGAAGAGGTATAGACAGTGTCAGCCCCGTGTGAAGCTAACCAGGGCTGCCCTTTTTTGTCACTCCATTGCTGTTAATGTAAAAACAATGATATGTAATAAAAAGAGTATTAACCATGTCTGAGGTTCTGTTGGATTCTAGCTGTGCTCTGACAGACAGTAAGGAAAGCTTGGGCTTCCTTACGTCTCTTGGCTTTGGACTATCCTTTGAGTTCTCTCACTTCATAAAGCAGGACTTACTTAGAGATCTAGAATTCAGTGATCAACTAAGGATTTGCCTATCAGTTTGATTAGGAAAAACAAGGAGATGAAGGCAGATGTTTGCCATCAGAATCACTCCCTGAGGCTCTACAAGGAAAACAGTCCCAGCTTACAGCACTTGCTGCTGCTGCTGCTAAGTCGCTTCAGTCGTGTCCGACTCTGTGTGATCCCATAGACAGCTGTCCCTGGGATTCTCCAGGCAAGAATACTGGAGTGGGTTGCCATTTCCTTCTCCAATGCATGAAAGTGAAAAGTGAAAGTGAAGTCGCTCAGTCGTGTCCGACTCTTAGCGACCCCATGGACTGGAGCTTACCATGCTCCTCCATCCATGGGATTTTCTAGGCAAGAGTACTGGGGTGGGGTGCCATTGCCTTCCCCATACAGCACTTAAGCAGACACAAAAAATATGCATGTAGGCATTTCCTTTTCTTCACCTGGCAACTCTTGCAATTCTTCACACCTCGGCCCTGACATTTCCATGCCCAAAAGACCTCCACTTCACCCCTGCAACTGCTTAGACGTTCCCCTTGAGTCCTTCCACGGTACCAAACATGTACCCCTCACGGTCATCTTTTGTCTCACTGACTTCCCATCTTCTGATGAATACACAGTCTCCACTAGATTGTCAGTTCCTTTATGAAGCTGAATGTGTTTTTGTGCAAAGGAAAATTATTCCTAAAGCAAAGTGAAAGATTCACTCACTGAAACCTCTCGTTTAGGTTGTGTCCAAATTAAGAAATCATTCAAAGACTTCTAAAAGACATAAGATCAAGTTAACACATTAAAATGTAACTGGATTGATATCCTAGAAATAAAGAAAAAACAGAACTTAGAAATTAAAAACAAACAAACAAAACAAAAACACAGAGGAAGTTTCTGGGAAGATGGTGGAATAGGAAGCATCAGAAATGTATTTCCCCTCCTAGACAAAAATTGCACTGACCAATTCAGTCTAAGGCAAATTGTTTGGAACTCTGGAGACTACAGAGGGCCTGAAACTTCCAGGGGAAGGCTTGGACCATAAAGTTTAGTCAATATTGGTCAATTTCAGCTCTTGGTATTAGCTACCCACCTCTCAGCCCTATGGCAGGCAGCTATGCACATACTCCTGAAGCAGCTTGTTCCCAGTTTGCACAGCCATGGGAGTGAGGATGTCCTCCAAATGTTAGAAGTCTGATATTTGATCACTAATGGCTGCTTTTTTTTTTTTTTTTTTGGCTGCACCATATGGCATATGGGATCTTAGTTCCTCAACCAGGGATTGAACCCAAATGCCCTGCATTGAAAGCACGGAGTCTTAACCATTGGACTGTCAAGGAAGTCCCACTGATTGCTGCTTCTGACCACAGGAGTGCAGACAAAAAGGAAATATTCCTTGGGTTGCATCTCCTCATACCATTTCAAGTCTCTCCCCATCCTGCCAAAGTGACTTCCAGGTGCTTTAAAGGATCAGTGACTTTTTCTCCCTCTTTTCTGTCTTTTTTCTCTATTAAGGGCCAGACAGAAAACTGTGCGTGCATGCTCAGTGGCTTCAGTCTTGTCCTACTCTTTGAGACCCCATGGACCATAGTCTGCCAGGTTCCTCTGTCCATGGGATTCTACCGGCAAGAATACTGTAGTGAGTTTGCATGCCTGGAAATTCAAAAGCAACTGCAGATACAGAGAAAATTAGAAAGTTACCACACATGCCCTGGAGAAAGTACAGGCTCACAAAAGACCTGAGAAAACCTTAGGTTTGTGCCTCAGGCAGATCTTTGGCAGAGAGATAGTCTATAACAATAAAGAAAAATAAACAGAAACAAAACAAACAACAAAAAGAAAACACTGTGAAAGGAGGAGAATCAGATTTCCAGAGTTACCACATTATTAGCTTCAAATGGGCAGTTTTCAACAACAACAAAGAAAAAAATCACAAGGCATTCAAAGAACCACAAAATATGACTCATCCAAAGGAAAAATAAAGCAACAGAAACTGTTCCTGACAAATACCTGATAGTGGATTTACTACAAGAAAAACTCTAAAGAAAGTATCTTAAAGATGGTCAAAGAACTAAAAGAAGACATGGGGAAAGTCGAGAAAGCAATGTATGAACAAAATGGAAATATCAATAAAGAAATATGGAAAAGAAAACCAAAACGAAATTCTGGAGCTGAAAAGTAAAATAACTGAAATTTAAAAATTCATTAGAGGAATTCAAAGTTCAATTTGAGCAGGTAGAAGAAAGAACCAGCAAACTTGAAAATAGGACAAAGGAAATTATTAAATTACAGAAACAAAAAGAAAAAAAGACTGAAGAAAAATGGCCATCAAACGGACCAAAGACATATTATGGCAGTCCAAGAAGGAGGAGAGAGAATGGAACATACTAAATATTCAAATAATGGCCAACAACTTCCCAAACTTGATAAAAGACATAAATATGAATGTCAAATAAACTCAACGAAGTCCAAACAGATAAAGAAATCCACACCAAGACACATTTCAATCAAACTGAAAAGTAAAGACAAAGAGGGACTCTTGAAAGCAACAAAAGAGAAGCAATTCATCATATACAAGGGATCCTCAATAAGATTATAAACAAATTCTCATCAGAAATTTTGGAGATCAGAGGAATTAAGCGGATACATTCAAAGTGCTAAAAGGGAAAAAAAACTGCCAACCAAGAACCCTATATCTGCTGGAACTATCCTTCAAAAGTGAGGGAAGGGAGTTCCCTGGAGGCCTAGTTGTTAGGACTCAGCTCTTTCACTGCTATGGGCCTGCGTTCAATCCTTGGTGGGAGAACTAAGATCCCTCAAGCCGGGCAGCAAGGCCAACAGCAACAACAACAAAAGTGAGGGGAAAATTAAGACATTACCAAATGCAGAAGAAGCTCACAGCCACTAGACCTGTCCTGCAAGAAATGGTTACAAGAGTCCTGTAGACTGAAGTGAAAAGACAATAACTCAAAGCCACAGGAGTAAGAAAGATCTCAGTAATATAAAGAGACAGCCAATTATAAAAGCTACTATTGCTGTAGCAATGATATATAACTACTTTTTTCCTACATGATTTAGAAGACTAATCCTTTTCTTAATTATTAATCTAAAACTAGCATTATTGTAACTTTGGCTTATAACTCCACATTGTTTTCTACATAAAAGATATTTAAAATTACTAATTTATATTTTGGGACACACAATTGTGTAAAGATGTAATATTGTGACATCAGCAACTGAAAGGGGTGGAGATGGAGCTGTTTTTGTATGTTATTGAAATTGAACAAGTATGAATTACAATTAGAATGCTGTAACTTTAGGATGTTAAATATAATCCTCATGGTATCCACAAAGAAAGTAGCTCAATAATACACACAAAGGTAATGAAAAAGGAATTGAAATATTTCACTACAAAAAAGTAACTAAGTATAAAATAAGATGTAATGCAAGAAATGAGCGACAAAAAATTATAAGGCATATAGAAAACAAATAACAAAATGTCAGAAGTCTCAAACTCTCCAATCACAGAGATTGCCCAAATGGATTAAAAAAAACATGATACAACTATGTACTGTCTCCAAGAGACTCACTTTAAATTCAAAGAAACAAAATAGGTTGAATGTGAAAGGACAGAAAAGGATATTTCATGCAAATAGTAACCAAACGATTGCAGAGGTGGCTATACTAACAGCAGATAAGCTATACTTTTAAGTCAAAAATCTTTACAAGAGTCAAAGAAGGACATTATATATTAACAAAAGTTCTAAGCAGCAAGATTATATAATAGAGAGTTCCCTGTTAGTCTAGAGGTTGGAATTCGATGCTTTCACTCCCATGGCCTGGATTCAATCCCTGAGTGGAAAACTGAGACCCCAAAGATGTGCACGCTAAGTCACTTCAATCATATCCATCTCTTGGTGACCCTGTGCAAGATGTGCCTTCTAGACTTTCTCATTCCCCTTCCCAGTGTCTGTAAAATTATAGTTGTTGGGTGTGGGGAGCAGGATGAAAAGAAGCTGGAGATGTAGGGCAAGAACTAACTGGGAAGGGCTTGAAGATATAAGGTGGAATTTTAATTTGAAATCAGTTGTTTCCAAACTCAGATATACAGGCTGGTATCAATCTGCAAAGGAATGAAAAATAGTGTGTATAATATAATAAGTTGGTAATTTAGTTCATTCAGTTTTTAAATTCTAAGATGATTTCTTTCTTCTGTTTTGTTAAAAACATATTCTTTCTTTTGTAAAATGATGGCACTAATAGGTGATAGACTGTTTTTAATGCTTCTACTTTTAAAAATAAATGTCAATGCCCCTAATTTTTTAAATGATACTAGGTTGCAATTACAGGGAAGCTTTTAGGTAAGGAACTCATAAGATAAGACTTGTTTTCTAGACCTCAACTAAAATGTCAGCCTTTTGAATTATAAACTCTCTTATCCACAACTCTGCCAAAAAAGGGCAGGAGACCAGTTGATAAGACTGTTAAAAAAAATGTATACACACACACACATATATTTTACCATGGTAGAAATAACAAAGTGCAATTAAAAAAAAAATCCTAGGTCAAATATTATTTTCTTCACTGTGATTATTTAGAATGCTATTTATAATACATTTTAAAAGAGATAACTAACATTCAGCCATTTCATCAACAATGTCTGTGTGTGTTAGTCACTCAGCATGTCTGATTCTTTGTGACCCCAAAGACTGTAGCCAGCCAGGCTCTTTTGTACATGGAATTTTCCAGGCAAGACTACTAGAGTGGATTGTCATTTCCTTCTCCAGGGGATCTTCCTGACCCAGAGACTGAACCTGAATCTCCTGCATTGGCAGGCAAATACTGCCTGAGCCAGCCGGGAATTCTTGTAAATAAATTGTAACTTATTCTAGAATTACACAGGAAACATGATTTGACCATTATTCTCAGTTAGTCATTCAAAAAACACCCATTGAGTCAGGAACTTGGAGGATGAAGAAATATGCAGAGGTCAAAAATACATAGAACCTGTCTTCAAAAATCTCAAAGTCTGATGAATAAAATACTCAAAAATTTTATAAAACACTATTTTATGTGTTATAATAGAAGATTTTACTATGTGAGAGGGAGAGAGTCCTAATTCTGAGATTCTAGGAGCTATTTTAATTAGTTTCTTAGCTACATTCTACTAATTCTAGCATACCATAGAGAACATGAATATTCACTGGAAGGACCAATGCTAAAGCTGAAGCTCCAATACTTTGGCCACCTGATGTGAAGAGCCACCTCATTGGAAAAGACCCTGACTCTGGGAAAGATTGAAGGCGGGAGGAGAAGGGGACAACAGAGGATGAGATGGTTGGATATCACCACCGACTCAATGGACATGAGTTTGAGAAAACCCCGGGAGATAGTGAAGGACGAGGAAGCCTGGCATGCTGCAGTCTGTGGAACCATAAAGAGTTGGATATGACTTAGTGACTGGTCAAAAACAACATGAATAACAAACAAGTCCAAAACTCCAGTTTGATCATCAAGTATTCTAGATAAGTAAAACCTCTCAAATAGGCTTGGGACTCCCCACTAGCCGGATCAAAGCTTTTTCGAAACTGTGATGTATCTTAAGAATTCACAAGACAGCAGACCTGTGTCATGGTCTGAAGGCTCTCCCTGTCTATTCCACTCCCTTCCCGTTTATCCTTTCTAACACTGAAAGGATACCTGGGGATAAATCCAGGTCTAATAAAAAACATCCAAACTCACAGAAAAAGAGATCAGATTTGTGTTTGCCAGAGGCAGCGAGTGGGGAGTGTGGGAACTCTGTGAAGGTGGGTCAAAAGGCATAGGCTTCCAATTTTAAGATAAATAAGTGCCGGGGATATAATGTAAACATGATGAGTACAGTTAACAATGCTCTATGATATATCTGAAAGTTGCTAATAGAGTAGATTCTAAAAGTTCTCACCACAAAGAAAATAATTTTTGTAACTAAAGAGGTGATGGATCTCAACTTATTTTGGTAATCATTTCACAATGTATACATATGTCAAGGCACTCTACTGTACATATTAAACTTACACAATGTGTATGTCAATCATGCATCAATAAAATAAAAGGAAAAATCTCTTACATAAACATGTAAGACTCTGCTCTTTGGAGGACTCGAACCAACACAAGGAATGTTCTGTTTATCTATCATTGCCTTTAAAGCTGCCCTAAATAATCACTTAAAATAATTATTTTATTAAATCTCATGATTTTGTGGGTCAGGAATGCAGGCAAGGGTCCGCAGGGTAATTCTTCTGTTTCATTGGCAAACAGCCTGGTTTGGAGGGTCCAAGACCTGCCACTTTGGTGGCTGGAAATCTGGGCTCAGCTGGAAAAGTCGACCATATGTCACACACGTGGCCTTTCCAGCATGGAGCTCTTGCTGGTCAGCCTTCACTCATGTGGCTTAGGGCTCCAAAAGAAAGTGTTCCCACAAACAAAGAGAAGCTGTGGAGGCTTTTAGACACTTAGCCTCACCTCTGCTATACCCCACTGGTCAAAGTAGTCACAGGTCACCCACACACCCACAGTAAGAGGCAGCATACACACCACTTTAACACAAGAAGTGCCAAAGAATTTGCAGTCATGTCTTAAAACTGCCACATGGGGTCAGTCTTCCTCTTATGAAACCCTCTGTTATTTAAACCAGAGGAGATTAACTGAAAGTATGTGAAAGAAAGAAAGTGAAGTCGCTCAGTCGTGTTTGGGACCCCGTGGACCCCACCAGGCTCCTCCGTCCATGGGATTCTCCAGGCAAGAATACTGGAGTGGGTTGCCATTTCCTTCTCCAGGGGATCTTCCCAACCTAGGGATTGAACCCAGGTCTACCAGCATTACAGGCTGATGCTTTAACCTCTTAGCCACCAGGGTAGCCCAACTGAAAGTATACTTGCTACAATAAAAATGTTGTATGGATTAGCAAAATTAAACTCTAGCTTGCATCCTCATTTGCCATCACAGCCTAGATGTCAGTACCCGAACGAACAAAAAGGGAATACAGAGTTGCTGCTTTACTGCTTGGGTGGAGACTTGTAAACCATGATCCTGGTGACCCCAGCTGTTTCTCTGAGGGTAAATGTTTTACCATCTGCACATACTGAAGGCTGTCAGGCAACATGACCCCTGCCCACTTATTTACTGACCATTCTAAGTGTGTAAAACCGTTACTCCCATTATGGACAAGCATTGAGAGGATGGTGAACTCCACTTTGGCTCCACTCCAGCTAGGGGACAGCTGTGAGCTACTGTGCAACTTGAATTGGTGAGAAAGAAATAAGACATTATGATTCTCAAAGGATGGTGGGATAAACTTTAAGAATAACTCAGTCTTTCATCCCTGATCTCTTTTGCTGAGGCATTTTCCTGAGGATTATACTTTAGGACCAAGAACCAATAATTCTCCTTGGTTATAAACCCACATAATGGTGGACTTACTGTCTTAGATTTGAATAATAATGATTATCGTTTGCTTTATGTGCATGTTTTTGGGCTAAACATTAACATGCAAGAAGCCTTGAGAACTGCCTCAGCATCACAGCAAAAACATATTTGACAGGCTTCTTTTTCTTGCCTCTCAAGTCAGCAAATTCACCTAACTCTGAATAAAAGCAAGCAACTATGTAGAAAAGTCTGGGAACCTTAAATAACAAATTGGAATTCTTTTCAAATGTAGCACCAGTTCTACTTTTTCGGTTATCTATATCTAGATCACATTTAGGAAAGAATCCACCTCCAAGTAAGTAGATTACAACCTCTTTAGGAATCATTCTCATATAAAAACATGATTAATCTAATACACTCTAAACCTCCTCACCCATGATATAAAAAGTGTAGTTCTTGACAGAAAAGTCTACGTCGAAACTTCTGAGTTAGAAACCTAAGGATTAATTAACACCATCACAGGCACATTGAAGTGTCTGATAAATTTATTTTTGAATGATTGAATGAATATAGTATTTGAATTAATCACTCAATTAACATTTTCACTTTATACATTTTCTAAAAGATGATGATATAAATCAAGAAAGATAGGTAAGGTGGAAGCTAAGTTAAATTTGTTGTTTTTTTTTTAATTAAATTTTATTTTGCTTTACTTTACAATATTGTATTGCTTTTGCGATACAATGGAAGGATGGATCCATCCATCAGGATGGATCCGCCACAAGTATCCATGTGTTCCCCATCCTGAACCCTCCTCCCTCCTCCCTCCCCATACCATCCCCCTGGGTAGTCCCAGTGCACCAGCCCCAGGCATCTGTTACCAGGCATTGTACCTGGACTGGCGACTCGTTTCAGATATGATATTATACATATTTCAATGCTATTCTCCCAAATCATCCCACCCTCTCCCGTTCCCAGAGTCCAAAAGTCTGAATCAGACACTGAAGAGACCAGCAAACAGAAGAAGCTATAACAGAGGGAACCGCCATGGAAGCAACAGGCAATAAACTAGAACCCCGTGGTTAGTACCAACTACAGAGAAAGGGGCCTATAGATCTTGAGAAATTTAAGCCCGAACAAGGAACTAGCCGAAAATGAACTGAACCCACAATACCCACAACAATAACAGAGAAAGTCTTATGTATATTGTTACTATTTTTACCATCATTATTTCTTTCTTTGTTTTTATATATTTTTTTTTATTAAAAAATTTTTTTATCCTCTAGTACTCCTGTAATTTCCACTTTTAGAATATTTTTTGTAACTCTTGGGACCCTTTTTTTTCTTTTCTTTTTTCTTTTTCTCTTTCCTTTTTTTTCTTTCCTTTAATATTGTATTTTTGAAACTCCAAACTCTGCTCTAGATTCATAACTTTAGCTTATTGGTAATTGCTATCAATTTTTTACCTATTCATTTTTTTTTTTATAACTTTTGTGACTTTTTCTTTTTTTCCTCCCACTTGCTATCTCTTCATCTTTTCTTTGACATTGTATTCCTGAAACTCCAAACTCTAATCTAGATCTTTAATCTATGCTTTCTGGTATATGTAATCAATTTGTGCCTATTACTGACTGGATCTGTCTCTCTCCTTTTCATTCCCTCCTTTTATCCTCCTGACCACCTCTGTCTCCTTCCTACCTCTTTTCTTCTCTGTATAACTCCGTGAACATCTCTGAGCGGTCCAGTTGTGGAGTGCAGTATAGAAGGACAAGTTTTTGAGACTACTGTAAAAATAAGACCGATAACTGGAAGCAGGAGGCTTAAGTCCAAACCCTGATACCATGGAACATTAATTGACAAGAGCTCATCAAATGCCTCCAAACCTACACTGAAACCAAGCCAATATGCAGGCTACCCAAAGTGACCCCAAAATCATAGACATCACATAACTCATTACTAGACACTCCATTGCACTCCAGAGAGAAGAAATCCAGTTTCATTCACCAGAAAACCAACACAAGCTTCTCTAACCAAGAAATCTTGACAAGCCACCTGTACAAACCCACATACAGTGAGGGAACACCACAATAAAGAGAACTCCACAAATTGCCAGAATACAGTAAGGACACCCCAAACTCAGCAATTTAAACAAGATGAAGAGACAGAAGAATTCCAAGCAGGTAAAGGAACAGGATAAATGCCCACCAAACCAAACAAAAGAGGAAGAAATAGCGAATCTACCAGATAAAGAATTCTGAATAAGGATAGTGAAAGTAATCCAAAATCTGGAAATAAAAATGGAATCACAGATAAATAGCCTGGAGAAAAGCATTGAGAAGATGCAAGAAAGGTTTAACAAGGACCTAGAAGAAATAAAAAAGAGTCAATATATAATGAATAATGCAATAAATGAGATCCAAAACACTCTGGAGGCAACAAATAGTAGAATAACAGAGGCAGAAGATAGAATTAGTGAATTAGAAGATAGAATGATAGAAATAAATGAAGCAGAGGAGAAAAAAGAAAAACGAATTAAAAGAAATGAGGACAATCTCAGAGACCTCCAGGACAATATTAAATGCTACAACATTCGAATCATAGGACTCCCAGAAGAAGAAGACAAAAAGAAAGACCATGAGAAAATACTAGAGGAGATAATAGTTGAAAACTTTCCTAAAATGGGGAAGGAAATAATCACTCAAGTCCAAGAAACCCAGAGAGTCCCAAACAAGATAAACCCAAGGCGAAACACCCCAAGACACATATTAATCAAATTAACAAAGATCAAACACAAAGAACAAATATTAAAAGCAGCAAGGGAAAAACAACAAATAACACACAAGGGAATTCCAATAAGGATAACAGCTGATCTTTCAATAGAAACTCTCCAAGCCAGGAGGGAATGGCAAGACATACTTAAAGTGATGAAAGAAAAGAACCTACAGCCCAGATTATTGTACCCAGCAAGGATCTCATTCAAATATGAAGGAGAAATCAAAACCTTTACAGACAAGCAAAAGCTGAGAGAATTCAGCACCATCAAACCAGCTCTCCAATAAATACTAAAGGACATTCTCTAGACAGGAAACACAAAAAGGGTATATACATTCGAACCCAAAACAATAAAGTAAATGGCAAGATCACACTTATCAATAATTACCTTAAATGTAAATGGGTTGAATGCCCCAACCAAAAGACAGAGACTGGCCGAATGGATACAAAAACAAGATCACTACATATGTTGTCTACAAGAGATCCACCTCAAAACAGGGAACACATACAGACTGAAAATGAAGGGCTAGAAAAAGATTTTCCATGCAAATAGGGACCAAAAGAAAGCAGGAGTAGCAATACTCATATCAGATAAAATAGACTTTAAGACAAAGGCTGTGAAAAGAGACAAAGAAGGTCACTACATAATGATCAAAGGATCAATCCAAGAAGAAGATATAACAATGATAAATATATATGCACCCAACATAGGAGCACCCCAATATGTAAGACAAATACTAACAAGTATGAAAGGAGAAATCAACAATAACACAATAATAGTGGGAGACTTTAATACCCCACTCACACCAATGGATAGATCAACTAAACAGAAAATTAACAAGGAAACACAAACTTTAAATGATACAATAGACCAGTTAGACCTAATTGATATCTATAGGACATTTCATCCCAAAACAATGAATTTCACCTTTTTCTCAAGCGCACACGGAACCTTCTCCAGGATAGATCACATCCTGGGCCATAAATCTAGCCTTGGTAAGTTCAGAAAAATTGAAATCATTCCAAGCATCTTTTCTGACCACAATGCAGTAAGAGTAGATCTCAATAACAGGAGAAAAACTATTAAAAATTCCAACATATGGAGGCTGAACAACACGCTCCTGAATAACCAACAAATCACAGAAGAAATCAAAAAAGAAATCAAAATCTGCATAGAAATGAATGAAAATGAAAACACAACAACCCAAAACCTGTGGGACACTGTAAAAGCAGTCCTAAGGGGAAAGTTCATAGCAATACAGGCATACCTCAAGAAACAAGAAAAAAGCCAAATAAATAACCTAACTCTACACCTAAAGCAACTAGAAAAGGAAGAAATGAAGCACCCCAAGGTTAGTAGAAGGAAAGAAATCTTAAAAATTAAGGCAGAAATAAATGAAAAAGAAACAAAAGAGACCATAGCAAAAATCAACAAAGTCAAAAGCTGGTTCTTTGAAAGGGCAAATAAAATTGACAAACTGTTAGCCAGACTCATCAAGAAAAAAAGGAGAAAAATCAAATCAATAAAATCAGAAATGAAAATGGAGAGATCACAACAGACAGCACAGAAATACAAAGGATCATAAGAGACTACTATCAGCAATTATACGGCAATAAAATGGACAACGTGGAAGAAATGGACAAATTCTTAGAAAAGGACAACTTTCCAAAACTGGATCAGGAAGAAATAGAAAATCTTAACAGACCCATCACAAGCACGGAAAATGAAACGGTAATCAGAAATCTTCCAGCAAACAAAAGCCCAGGTCCAGACGGCTTCACAGCTGAATTCTACCAAAAATTTAGAGAAGAGCTAACACCTATCCTACTCAAACTGTTCCAGAAAATTGCAGAAGAAGGCAAACTTCCAAACTCATTCTATGAGGCCACCATCACCCTAATACCAAAACCGGACAAAGATGCCACAAAAAAAGAAAACTACAGGCCAATATCACTGATGAACATAGATGCAAAAATCCTTAACAAAATTCTAGCAATCAGAATCCAACAACACATTAAAAAGATCATACACCATGACCAAGTGGGCTTTATCCCAGGAATGCAAGGATTCTTCAATATCTGCAAATCAATCAACATAATACACCACATTAACAAATTGAAAAATAAAAACCATATGATTATATCAATAGATGCAGAGAAAGCCTTTGACAAAGTTCAACATCCATTTATGATAAAAACTCTCCAGAAAGCAGGAATAGAAGGAACATAGCTCAACATAATAAAAGCTATATATGACAAACCCACAGCAAACATTATCCGCAATGGTGAAAAATTGAAAGCATTTCCTCTAAAGTCAGGAACAAGACAAGGATGCCCACTTTCACCATTACTATTCAACATAGTTTTGGAAGTTTTGGCCACAGCAATCAGAGCAGAAAAAGAAATAAAAGGAATCCAAATTGGAAAAGAAGTAAAACTCTCACTGTTTGCAGATGACATGATCCTCTATGTAGAAAACCCTAAAGATTCCGCCAGAAAATTACTAGAAGCAATCAATGAATATAGTAAAGTTGCAGGATATAAAATCAACACACAGAAATCCCTTGCATTCCTGTACACTAATAATGAGAAAAGAGAAAGAGAAATTAAGGAAACAATTCCATTCACCATTGCAATGAAAAGAATAAAATACTTAGGAATATATCTTCCTAAAGAAACTAAAGACCTATATATATATAAAACTATAAAACACTGGTGAAAGAAATCAAGATCAGATCAGATCAGACCAGTCGCTCAGTCGTGTCCGACTCTCTGCGATCCCATGAACTGCAGCACGCCAGGCCTCCCTGTCCATCACCAACTCCCAGTGGTCACTCAGACTCACATCCATCGAGTCAGTGATGCCATCCAGCCATCTCATCCTCTGTCATCCCCTTCTCCTCCTGCCCTCAATCCCTCCCAGCATCAGAGTCTTCAATGAGTCAACTCTTCGCATGAGGTGGCCAAAATACTGGAGTTTCAGCTTTAGCATCATTCCTTCCAAAGAACACCTAGGGCTGATCTCCTTTAGAATGGACTGGTTGGATCTCCTTGCACTCCAAGGGACTCTCAAGAGTCTTCTCCAACACCACAGTTCAAAAGCATCAATTCTTCGGCGCTCAGCCTTCTTCACAGTTCAGCTCTTACATCCATACATGACCACAGGAAAGACCATAGCCTTGACTAGGCGAACCTTTGTTGGCAAAGTGATGTCTCTGCTTTTGAATATGCTATCTAGGTTGGTCATAACTTTCCTTCCAAGGAGTAAGCGTCTTTTAATTTCATGGCTGCAGTCACCATCTGCAGTGATTTTGGAGCCCAGAAAAAGAAAGTCTGACACTGTTTCCACTGTTTCCCCATCTATTTCCCATGTAGTGATGGGACCAGATGCCATGATCTTCGTTTTCTGAATGTTGAGCTTTAAGCCAACCTTTTCACTCTCCACTTTCACTTTCATCAAGAGGCTTTTGAGTTCCTCTTCACTTTCTGCCATAAGGGTGGTGTCATCCGCATATCTGAGGTTATTGATATTTCTCCCAGCAATCTTGATTCCAACTTGTGTTTCTTCCAGTCCAGCATTTCTCATGATGTACTCTGCATATAAGTTAAATAAACATGGTGACAATATACAGCCTTGACGTACTCCTTTTCCTATTTGGAACCAGTCTGTTGTTCCATGTCCAGTTCTAACTGTTGCTTCCTGACCTGCATACAGATTTCTCAAGAGGCAGATCAGGTGGTCTGATATTCCCATCTCTTTCAGAATTTTCCAGTTTATTGTGTTCTACACAGTCAAAGGCTTTGGCATAGTCAATCAAGCAGAAATAGATGTTCTTCTGGAACTCTCTTGCTTTTTCCATGATCCAGCAGATGTTGGCAATTTGATCTCTGGTTCTTCTGCCTTTTCTAAATCCAGCTTGAACATCAGGAAGTTCACGGTTCACATATTGCTGAAGCCTGGCTTGGAGAATTTTGAGCATTACTTTACTAGCGTGTGAGATGAGTGCAATTGTGCGGTAGTTTGAGCATTCTTTGGCATTGCCTTTCTTTGGGATTGGGATGAAAACTGACCTTTTCCAAACTTGTGGCCACTGCTGAGGACACTAATAGATGGAGAAATATACCATGTTCATCGATTGGTAGAATCAATATAGTGAAAATGAGTATACTACCCAAAGCAATTTATAGATTCAATGCAATCCCCATCAAGCTACCAACGGTATTCTTCACAGAGCTAGAACAAATAATCTCTCAATTTGTATGGAAATACAAAAAAAACCTTGAATAGCCAAAGCTATCTTGAGAAAGAAGAATGGAACTGGAGGAATCAACCTGCCTGACTTCAGGCTCTACTACAAAGCCAAGTCATCAAGACAGTATGGTACTGGCACAAAGACAGAAATATAGATCAATGGAACAAAATAGAAAGCCCAGAGATAAATCCACACACATATGGACACCTTATCTTTGACAAAGGAGGCAAGAATATACAATGGATTAAAGACAATCTTTTTAACAAGTGGTGCTGGGAAAACTGGTCAAACACTTGTAAAAGAATGAAAGTAGAACACTTTCTAACACCATACACAAAAATAAACTCAAAGTGGATTAAAGATCTAAATGTAAGACCAGAAACCATAAAACTCCTAGAGGAAAACATAGGCAAAACATTCTCTGACATACATCACAGCAGGATCCTCTATGACCCACCTCCCAGAATATTGGAAATAAAAGCAAAAATAAACAAATGGGACCTGATTAAAGTTAAAAGCTTCTGCTCAACAAAGGAAACTATAAGCAAGGTGAAAAGACAGCCTTCAGAATGGGAGAAAATAATAACAAATGAAGCAACTGACAAACAACTAATCTCAAAAATATACAAGCAACTCCTATAGCTCAATTCCAGAAAAATAAATGACCCAATCAAAAAATGGGCCAAAGAACTAAATAGACATTTCTCCAAAGAAGACATACAGATGGCTAACAAACATATGAAAAGATGCTCAACATCACTCATTATCAGAGAAATGCAAATCAAAACCACTATGAGGTACCATTTCACGCCAGTCAGAATGGCTGCAATCCAAAAGTCCACAAGCAATAAATGCTGGAGAGGGTGTGGAGAAAAGGGAACCCTCTTACACTGTTGGTGGGAATGCAAACTAGTACAGCCACTTTGGAGAACAGTATGGAGATTCCTCAAAAAACTGGGAATAGAACTGCCTTATGATCCAGCAATCCCACTGCTGGGCATACACACTGAGAAAACCAGAATTGAAAGAGACACATGTACCCCAATGTTCATAGCAGCACTGTTTACAATAGCCAGGACTTGGAGGCAACCTAGATGTCCATCCTCAGAAGAATGGATAAGAAAGCAGTGGTACATATACACAATGGAGTATTACTCAGCCATTAAAAAGAATGCATTTGAATCAGTTCTAATGAGGTGGATGAAACTGGAGCCTATTATACAGAGTGAAGTAAGCCAGAAACAAAAACACAAATACAGTATACTAACACATATATATGGAATTTAGAAAGATGGTAACAATAACCCTGTTTACGAGACAGCAAAAGAGACACTGATGTATAGAACAGTCTTTTGGACTCTGGGAACGGGAGAGGGTGGGATGATTTGGGAGAATAGCATTGAA
This sequence comes from Tragelaphus eurycerus, assembly GCA_935064755.1. Taxonomy (NCBI): domain Eukaryota; kingdom Metazoa; phylum Chordata; class Mammalia; order Artiodactyla; family Bovidae; genus Tragelaphus; species Tragelaphus eurycerus. The sequence continues at coordinate 9,695,109 of CAKXYN010000086.1, read as the reverse complement.
ATATGTATAATATCGTATCTGAAACGAGTCACCAGTCCAGGTATGATGCCTGATAACGGATGCCTGGGGCTCGTGCACTGGGACGACCCAGAGGTATGGTATGGGGAGGGAGGAGGGAGGGAGGGTTCAGGATGGGGAACACATGTATACTTGTGGCGGATCCATCTTGATGTATGGCAAAAGCAATACAATATTGTAAAGTTAAGCAAAATAAAATTTAATTTAAAAAAAAAAAAAGCAATAAGGAGTACATTTCCTCTTTCATAGAGTCCTGCCTTCTACCAGGAGTCATTTGATGGTTCATTCAAAATATGAGAGCAGCAGGATCTCTCCAAAGGGGCTATGACTTGCTTGGAACTGCATTGCATTTGGGGGAAATTGTCATCTCTAAATACTGTATTCTCATTCACGAAGATAATTCATTTCACTATTATTTCAGCTCTTTCTTATGCACTTTGATGGAGTATTTAAGGACTTCCCGGGTGGCTCATTGGTAAAGAATCCACCTGCCATTCATTGCAGCAGAGACAAGTTCAGTCCTTAGGTCAGGAAGATCCCCTGAAGAAGGAAAAGGTAAACACTCCGGTATGCGTGCCTGGAGAATTCCATGGACAAAGGAGCCTGGCAGGCTATAGTCCATGGGGTCGCAAAGAGTCAGACATGACAGAGCGACTCACTCTCTGAGAGGAAAGCTACTGATTTTGGTATATTGATCTTATGATCAGCAAATACTGAACTCACTTATTACTTCTAAGAGTCTGTGGATTTTCTTCTACAGAAACAATCATGACACTTGAAAATGACAATCTGGGAACTTCCTGGTGGTCTGGTGGTCAAGACTCCGTGCCTCCACTGCAGGGGGTGCAGGGTTGATCCTGGTGGGGGAACTAAGATCCCCTATGCTGTGCAGCATGGCCAGAAAAGAAAATAACAATTTTATATCTTCCCACCCAATCCTTCTATTTCTTAGTGTTTTTTCCTATCTGATAACATTGGCCTGAACTTCCAACATTATGAACATTGTGATAGCATATATTATTGTATTGTTCCTGATTTTAAGGTGAATGCCTTCAAGTTTTTCCATGTAAAAAGATAAATACCCATCAATTCTTCGGCACTCAGAAAAAAAAAAGAAAAAAAAAAAAAGATAAATACCTTTCTATCATGTTAAGGAAGTTCCTTCCTATTTCTAGTTTAAATCATAAGTAAGTATAAAATGAATCTTATTCTGAACCTGTTGAAATATATTTCATTCTTTAGTTTGTTAGTATGGGAAATTATATTAATCGATCTTTCACATAGAAATTTCTCCTTGCACTCTTAAGAATTAATTGTAATTAGCCACAATATATGTCATTATTTAATCATTATTAAATTCAGGTAAGCAGTATGGATTCTTGCATCTTTGCTCACAAGTGAGGCTACTTTTATCAAGTTTTGAGGTCAGATGTTAAATGATTTCAGAAAAGGAGTTGGCAATCTCATTTTTCTTGAAAGAGGGAAATAATAAAACTAAGGTTGCAAAGTAATAAGACAGAGAAGTTTTTAAAGAGGAAATGATTACCAAAATTACAATTTGTTTGTTCTTTTAAAAAGTTAATAAAAATAGAAAAATAATCAGTTGCCCACACACTCCAAACTGCCCAAGAGAACTCCATTGTACACTTTTGTCCTCTCACAATTATTAACAGCAGACCCTTTCATTCTCAAAATGTCACTGTTGGGTAATAAATCATCTATAGGTTGAACCTACAAGTGACATGAGTGTGTTATTTAGTTGCTAAGTTGTGTCTGACTCTCTTGCAACCCCAAGGACTGTAGCTGGCCAGGCTGCTCTGTCCATGGGATTCTCCAGGCAAGAATACTAGAGTGGGTTGCCATTTCCTCCTCCAGAGGATCTTCCCAACCCAGGGATCGAATTCACATCCCTTGCATTGCAGGCAGATTCTTTTCCACTGAGCCAGTAGGGAAGCCAATCTGGGTTTAGGTCACACATTAACTCTTTAACTTTGGTATTTTCACCTGGCCTCTCTGAGTTTCAGAGAGTTCCATCATTAGAATGGAAATCACAGCATTTACCTCCCCAGGTGCTTTGAAGAGTAAATTGTATAAGCAAGTAAAAGTTTAACTTCCAAGTAAAAGCTGATTCTAGTACCAACCATTCCCAGCAATCCACAGATTAGAGCACGGGTTCCGGCACCCAGGTCAATGCAACAAAATTCCAAAGCCATCCTGACTAGAAGCAGGAAAGTGTGTATGAGGCTATAACACTCTGAATGCCAAAGAATGCTCAAACTACTGCACGATAGCACTCATATCACACACTAGCAAAGTAATGCTCAAAATTCTTCAAGCCAGGCTTCAAGAGTACGTGAACTGTGAGCTTCCAGATGTTCAAGCTGGATTTAGAAAAGGCAGAGAAACCAGAGATCAAATTGCCAACATCTGTTGGATCATCAAAAAAGCAAGAGATTTCCAGAAAAACATCTACTTCTGCTTTATTGATTATGCCAAAGCCTTTGACTGTGTGGATCATAACAAAATGTGAAAAATTCTCAAAGAGATGGGAATAACAGAACACCTGACCTGCTTCCTGAGAAATCTGTATGCAGATCAGGAAGCTACAGGCAGAACTGGACATGGAATAACAGACTGATTCCAAATTGGGAAAGGAGTATGTCAAGGCAGTATACTGTCACCCTGCTTATTTAACTTATATGCGTCATGCAAAATGCCAGGCTGGATGAAGCACAAGCTGGAATTAAGATTGCCAGGGAAAATATCAATAACCTCAGATATGCAGATAACACCACCCTTACGGCAGAAAGGGAGGAGGAACTAAGGAGCCTCTAAATGAAAGTGAAAGAGGACAGTGAAAAGGCTGGCTTAAAATTCAACTTTCAAAAAATGAAGATCATGGCATCCAGTCCCATCACTTCATGGCAAATAGATAGGGAAACAATGGAAACAGTGACAGACTTTAATTTCTTGGGCTCCAAAATCACTGCAGATGGTGACTGCAGCCATGAAATTAAAATTAAAAGATACCTGCTCCTTAGAAGAAAAGCTGTGACCAACCTAGACAGCATATTAAAAAGCAGAGACACTACTTTGCCAACAAAGGCCCATCTAGTCAAAGCTATGGTGTTTCCAGTAGTCATGTATGGATGTGAGAGTTGGACTATAAAGAAACCTGACCACTGAAGAATTGATGCTTTTGAACTGTGGTGTTGAAGAAGACTCTTGAGAGTCCCTTTGATTGCAAGGAGATCCAACCAGTCCATCCTAAAGGAAATCAGTCCTAAATATTCATTGGAAAGACTGATGCTTAAGCTGAAGCTCCAATACTTTGGCCACCTGATGTGAAGAACTGACTCCTTGGAAAAGACCCTGATGTTGTGAAAGACTGAAGGCAGGAGAAGGGGATGACAGAGGATGAGATGGTTGGATGGCATCACTGACTCAATGAACATGAGTTTGAGTAAACTCCGGGAGTTGGTGATGGATAGAGAGGCCTGGTGTGCTGCAGTCCATGAGGTCGCAAAGAGTTGGACATAACTGACTGAACTGATAACACTATGAAATAATAGACAAAATACATATTGGTGTCCATCCCCAGTTCATGCCACAGAGCTGCTAAAACCCTTGTGATCTGCTAAATAAGGGCATCAGTAACATTTTTTTTCTAATATTTGATATCTGACCCTTGACAATAATTCCTGAACCCTTTGTAATTTCCTGAGTGATACAAACTTTTGTTCTCATGAGGCAACTCTGGGTGGGCTCCCAGATGAGGGCTGGTCACCAGAAAAATCAAACCATGATTAGAAGCTTAGAATTTTCTGACCCATCCCCAAACATACCCCATTCTCTTGAGGGAGGAGAAGGAAATGAGTCAAAGATCAATCATACCTATGTGATGAAGCCTCCATTAAAATCTCCAAAGGAAGGGGTTTGGAGAGCTTTCAGGCTGGTGAACACATCCACGTCAGTGTACCCTAGCTCCATGGAGATAGTAACTCCAGAACCTAGGGCCCTTCCAGTCTTCTTGACCCACGTATTCCTTTCATCTCTTTTTCTGTCTGTTCATCTGCATCCTTTATCACATCTTTTAATAAATTGGTAAACATACCTGGTTTCCCTGAGTTCTATGAGCCATTCTAGCAAACGATTGACTCTAAGGAGGGAGATCTTAGGAACCCCTGGTTTGTAGCCATGTTGGACAGAAGTTGTGGGTAGCTTCAGACTTATTACTTAGGCTTGGTATCTGAAGTGTGTGGATGTAGGGTGGGGCGGGGGAGAATCTCCTCTGGATCTGATGCTATCTCCAGGTAGATCATGTCAGAATTGAGTTAAATTATAGGCCATCTGTTAGAGATGCAGGTTCAGTCCCTGGATCAGGAAGATCCCCTAGAGGAGGGCATGGCGACCCACTCCAGTGTTCTTGCCTGGAGAATCCCATGGACAGAGGAGCCTAGTGGGCTACAGTCCAAAGGGTTGCAGAAAATGACACACGACTAAAGCGACAGACTGTGAAGAAAGCTGAGCACTGAAAAATGGATGCTTTTGAACTATGGTGTTGGAGAAAACTCTTGAGAGTCCCTTGGACTGCAAGGAGATCCAACTAGTCCATCCTAAAGGAGATCAGTCCTGGGTGTTCATTGGAAGGACTGATGCTGAAGCTGAAACTCCAAATACTTTGGCCACCTCTTGTGAAGAGTTAACTCACTGGAAAAGACCCTGATGCTGGGAGGGATTGGGGGCAGGAAGAAAAGGGGACGACAGAGGTTGAGATGGCTGGATGGCAGCACTGATTCGATGCATATGAGTTTGGGTAAACTCCGGGAGCTGGTGACAGACAGGGAGGCCTGGCATGCTGCAATTCACGGGGTCACAGAGTCGGACATGATTGAGCAACTGAACTGAACTGAACTGAAAGTGATGCACACTTCTTCTAGTAGGCCATCCATCTGGTGTTGCTTCTTATGGGGGGAAAACCCCTACACACCTGGCGTCAGAAGTGCTATGAGTGTGGTAGTACAAGGAAGAACAAAGAAAAACACGTGAAAAAGACTAGCTATTTTTCCTACACAACCACCAATGCCCAGCGCCCCACCTCCTCCCACCCCCACTACCTACTAGGTCACTGAGCATATTCCAGATTTGATCTACGACCCTTGAGCGCAGACTTCCTGCAAAGCTCTATTCTAAAAAGTCAGGGAAGCCCAAATCCAAAGATGTCACCTTCAGCAATTCTTTGTTCCCATCCCCTGTCCCAAGAACCGTCTCCTTCATCCATCAGAGCCTGGGTTCTTCTTTGTACTCAGCAACCTCCCTTCCATTAGTAATATGTGCCAACATATAAATGTTGACACTGTTCCAATGCATAATCTTATCTGGTTTTGTGTTTTTCTTTTTTTTTTTCAATGCACTAGAAAGTGAAATGCAAATATTTTTTGCACCTTTGGGAAAGCAAGTCCTCCCTTCCCGGGAGCAAAGAAGAACGTGTTTTTCAAGTTATGGATTGAATGAGCTTAAAATGTATGGGGAAGGAGCACTAGGGTGGAACTTCCTCCCAGACTTGGAGACTACATAGTGGTGGTAGGTAAGGAGTCCATAGGTCTAGAAGCAGCAGGAGCTGGGCTCTATTCCAAGTCATTACCCTGAGAAGCAGCAAGGCTCCAGACAGGAGGTACATGGTTTACCCAGGGAAGCCAGGGCCCAGGCACTGGGTTTCAGAGCTTTGCCAAATATTCCAGTACCCTCAGTGTGTCAGAGAAACTGCCAGAAGCTGCCAGCCCAGACAGGATTGTGCAGACACAGAAAATGGGAAGACCAGCAGTAACCAGGGTGGGAGAGATGACTCATCAGCAAGGGAGTATGGTCCAGGCAGCAATGGAGGCTGTCAGAATGACTTGTACACCTTCCTACCAGCCCAGTGAGCCTCCTGCGGCTCCACAGTAAGAAGCCAGCTGTCAATTCCCCAGTTTGATCCCTGGGTTGGGAAGATCCCCTGGAGAAAGAAATGGCAACCCCCTCCAGTATTCTTGTCTGGAAAACCCCATGGACCGAGGAGCCTTGGCAGGCTCAGTCTGTGGGGCTGCAAGAGTCGGACACGACTTAGCAACTAAACAGCAACCAGCCCAAAGGAGTGGCAACTTAGAATCAAAACTAGGTTGATCCAGGGATCACAAAGAAATGTAATATTTCTTACACACCTGAGATTTTGATCTTAGATTTGGACCTGTTACAATATAGTAGATTCCTACTCAGAGTATAAATCCAGGAGCTGAGGGACTAACCCCAGGAAGAAAAAGCCTCTGTTGACCATTCTGTGATCACCCTTCCAGACTCATTTTTGCTGTGCTCCAGGCATACCTCGGACGCCACACTGCTCACGACCGCAGCACCCATCCTCAGCCCTGCCAGCCCTCCAGGGCAAGGCCCTGCATCTCCTCTCCCACTTTGTCTTGAGGTCTTTTATCTCAGGAAAGAGGCACGTGTAGGATGGAGGAATTTCTCTTCCTCGATTTTACTCTCCAAATATTCTGTGAGAGACCATCTATCCCCTGGTGATTCTTGAGTCTGTATCTTCAGCCTTGTCCTGACTATAGAATAACAGCTTGTGGGTGTGACATCCCCTTGGTACCCTACCTAGAATTCAAGCTCCAGATGCTAAAACTAGAACATATTAACTTGTGCCACCCTGCCCTTAGATACCCCTACGTCAGTAATTAGAACATCAACCAGTTGACTTAATTAGAAACCCAAAGTCATCAACTCTTTTTAAATGTTCTTTATTCGCCACCTCCTCCAGTCCAATGACTTCTGATTTCATTTAGGACTTCTTCACCATTTCCCGTCTGGATCATCACAATAGCCTCCTGACCCATCAAACTCCAGTATACTTCCCACAAAGCCAGATTGATCTTCCCAAAACACAAAGTGATTATCATTCCCCTTTTTAGCGTCCTTCAGTGATACCTCACTCTTCTGCTTTTCCATGTCATATAAACTGTGGCCCTTGGCCAAATCCAGCCTGCAGCTTCTTTTTGTGTGGCCTTCAAGATAAAAATGGATTTTATATTTTTTAAGTCTTTAACCAAAAAAAAGAAGATGAACACCCAGCAATTGTCATATGTGGCCGACAAACCCTAAAGTTTTCGGATCTAGCCTTTACAGGAAACGTTTGCCACCTCACTTAAGTTTAAAGGACTCCACTCTGGCCCTCCCCCAACCACGCCCCTTCCTGCTCAGGGCAAGAAATCCCCAGCTATCCAAAGGGCTTTCGCACCCAGAGCCTCTGTCCTCCTCCTTCCAGAAAATACCCCTGGGATTCCCAGCCGGAGCAGCCTGATCCCACCGCTAGGGCTCACTCAGGCCTCAAAGGAGGCCAAAGGCAGCTGTTTGCAAGGAGATAAAACAGAGCCTGGACATGCAACCCGAGTTGTTCACAAATGTGTGTGAGAAGGTTTGAATTACAGGAGCAGGGATGGGAAAAGAAGGGACCAGCCAGGACGCTGTACTTGTGCTTTGGGCCTGAGCCCCACAAGTGTATCTTCCCTGTTGCTCAGATGGTAAAGAATCTGCCTGTGATGCAGGAGACCTGGGTTCAATCCCTGGGTGGGGAAGATCCCCTAGAGAGGGGAATGGCAACCCACTCCAGTATTCTTGCCTGGGAAATCCCATTGACAGAGGAGCCTGGTGGGCTACCATTCATGGGGTCACAAAGAGTCAGACACAACTGAGCGACTAACACGGCTACACTGTCACAAGTGTAAGGATACTTATAGAACCCTCTAGCATAATAAGCAAGACTTTTCATGATACATACCCTTGCACACCGCACGCAAGACAGACACTGACAAGGCTGACTCTTGGGGCACCCTGCTCTTACACCAGCATCTATGTACTTGCCTCCATTTTGCTGTTCATTATCTTCTGGAAGCCTCTCAAATTTGAGACTCAGCTCCAAGGTCAGTTCCTCAATGAAGGTCTTCCTACTCTCTCTTCTCTCCTCTCTCATCCTTTCTCATTTAATCTTGGGGGCCACAATACCCTACACAAATGTCTATCACAGTATCTCTGACACTTTGTTCTACCTGGTTTATTGCATCTGTTTCCTTCCAGTGGACTGAGCTTCCTTGTCCAGTGAACTGGACCTAAAGAGAATTAGTCTAATTTTTTTCTGTGATCCAATCAGTATAATGGGGTTTCTAGCACATAATATGTCCTCAATGCTTTTTAAAAGAACACATGAATAAATCAAATATATATGACCAGTCTATCTTACCAAATCCTGGGATCCACACTCAAAGGGCAGGGATACTTGTATATTCCAAGTGACTATGGTTTCATCCCACTTTTATCCATGGGGAATTAAAATAAAAACTAGAATCCTACAACTATCTGCAGTTTTCTACAGGTACCATATGTTTATGACCTTTGTGACCTTGTTTGAGGTTCGGTGAAGTTCTCAGGGCTTAAAACTTACCTCGAGTGTCGCTTCTTTCAAAATGCCTTCATTTTGCCTTCAAGCAAAATGAATTTGCTCTTCCCACGGATGTACTCTTGTCGGATTGTATATTTCTATTACTCCCTAACAAGATGGAGAGTTTCTTGAAGACAAGATCTAGCCATGCATTTTTGCATTTCCAGCGACAAGGGCTATACCTAACACTTAAAAGTTGTTTAATAAATGTTTGATTAATATTCATACACTTAGAGACTTTAGAGACTGTGGAAGTTATTCAATCCAAAGAAAGAATCCCAATCACAGTATTTTCTATTATCAGCCCATCTTTGAATTCCAGTGACAGCCTCATTAGACTACCCTAACAGAATGGACACTTCATTGGGACAAAAGTTTTCCTGTTTTTTTTTTCCGCCCCCCACAGGCAAATCCCCAGAACTTAGATCAGTGCCTGGCACATAGCTGTTGTTCTTGTTGTTCTGTCACTAAGCCATGTCCAACTCTTTGCAACTTCATGGATTGTAGCACACCATGCTCCTGTGTCCTTAATTATCTCCTGGAGTTTGCTCAGATTCATGTCCATTGAGTAGGTGGTTCTGTCTAAGCATCTCATCCTCTGTCACACTCTTCTCCTTTCGCTTACAGCTCCAGCAACAGTCCTTTCAATGAGCATTCAGGACTGATTTCCTTTATGATGGACTGGTTGGATCTCCTTGCAGTCCAGGGGACTCTCAAGAGTCTTCTCCAACACCACAGTTCAAAAGCATCAATTCTTCAGTACTCAGCCTTCTTGATGGTCCAACTTTCACATCTGTAATGACTACTGGAAAACCCACAGCTTTGACTATATGGATCCTTCACTGGCAAAGTGATGTCTGTCTAGGTTTGTCATAACTTTTCTTCTAAGGAGAAAGTGTCTTTTAATTCATGACTGCAAACACCATCTACAGTGATTGTGGAGCCCAAGAAAATAAAATATGTCACTGCTTCCACTTTTCCCCCTTCTCTTTGCTTTGAAGTGATGTGACAGATGCCATGATCATAATTTTTTCATGTTAAGTTTCAAGGCAGCTTTTTCACTTCTCTCTTTCACCCTCATCAAGAGGCTCTTCAGTTCCTCTTCACTTTCTGCCATAAGGGTGGTGTCTTCTGCATATCTGAGGTTGTTGATATTTCTCCCAGCAATCTTGATTTTACCTTGGGATTCATCCAGCCTTCCATCTCACATGATGTACTCTGTATGTAAGTTAAATCAGTAGGGTGACAATATATAGCCTTGACATACTCCTTTCCCAGCTTTGACCAGTCCGTTGTTCCATGTGCAGTTCTAACTGTTGCTTCCTGACCTGCATACAGCTTTCTCAGCAGACAGGTAAGGTAGTCTGGTATTTCCATCTCTTTAAGCATTTTCCACAGTTTGTTGTGATCCACACAGTCAAAGGCGTTAGTGTAGTCAATCAAACAGAAGTAAATGTTTTTCTGGAATTCCCTTGCTTTCTCTATAAGCCAACGAATGTTGGCAATTTGACCTCTGGTTCCTCTGCCTTTTCTAAATCCAGCTTGAACATCTGAAAGTTCTTGGTTCATGTACTGCTGAAGTCCTGATTTAAAGGATTTTGAGCATAAACTTGCTAGCATGTGAAATAAGCACAACTGAACATTCTTTGGCATTGCCTTTCTTTGGGATTGGAGTGAAAACTGACCTTTTCCAGTCCTGTGGCCATTGCTGAGTTTTCCAAATTTGCAGGCATATTGAGTGCAACGCTTTCACAACATCATCTTTTAGGATCTGAAATAGCTAAGCTGGAATTCAATCACCTCCACTAGCTTTGTTATTAGTAATGCTTCCTAAGGCCCACTTGACTTCACACTTCAGGATCTTCACCTGTAGGTATGTGACCACATCATTATGGTTATCCAGGTCATTAAGATCTTTTTTGTATAGTTCTTCTGTGTATTCTTGCCACCTCTTCTTAATCTCTTTTGTTTCTGTTAGGTCCTTACTGTTTCTGTCCTTTATCATTCCTATTCTTGCATGGAATGGGCTCCTTGATGTCTCCAGTTTTCTTGAAGAGATCACTGGCCTTTCTCATTCTATTGTTTTCCTCTATTTCTTTGCACTGTTCATTTAAGAAGGCCTTCTTTATTACAATAGCTTTGCTATTCTCTGGAACTCTGCATTCATATGGATATATCTTTCTTTTTCTCCCTTGCCTTTCACTTCTCTTCCTCAGCTATTTGTAAAGCCGCCTCAGACAACGACTTTGCCTTCTTTCATTTTTTCGTGGGGGTAGGTGTGGCTTTTTGGTCACTGCCGCCTGTACAATGTTAGGAACCTCTGTCCATAGTTCTTCAGGCACTCTGTCTACTGGATCTAATCCCTTGAATCTATTCATCACCTCCACTGTATGAGGGATTTTAATTTAGGTCATAACCTGAATGGCCTCATGGTTTTTCCTTCTTTCTTCAATTTAAGGCTGAATTGTGCAATATGGAGCTCATGCTCTGAGCCACAGTCAGCTCCAGGTCTTGCTCTTGCTGACTGCATAGAGCGTCTCCACTTTGAGCTGCAAAGAACATAATCAATTTGATTTCAGTACTGACCATCTGGTGATGTCCCTGTCTGGCACATAGCAGGTGCTTAATAAATATTTGGTAATGTTTGAATGAACAGTTGAAAAGCTTTTTCTGACACTGAACCAAAATTTGTCTCCTTGTAATTTCCACCCTTTGAACCTGGAATATATGTTTTCCTTCTTCACATGACAAGTTCCAAGTATTTTTCAGGGAGATCTTGTGTCTCCCCCATTATGTTCCTCTTCTTTTCCAAGCTCAACAACCTCAGTTTCTTCCTAACTTATTCTGAGACCCTTTGCCAACTCCATGCCCTTATCATTAACATCCTTCTGATTCTAAAACAATAATAATAATAATTAAGAGGCGCTGTGAAAGAGACAAGTATAATTAAAACTCACAGCCCTAGTCCTAGTATAACAGCTTAAACATTAAATTGTTCAGAGACTCTCTCGGGTTAACTAGTTTAAGCTTCTAATTTTGCAAATGAAGAAACTGAAGTTACAATGAGTTATTCATCAGAGCAGTTCATCATTAGCTCCTGATCCAGTAGCTAATCACTTGTAGACCCATCTCAACCCCAAGATTAATCATCTTACTCTATTTGAATTCTTATTCAAATGCTAACCTGAAAAAAAACTTATTAGATTTGCCGTAATCTATCTCCTGCCAAAGACAATTCTCTCTACAGATACGATGAAATAGAAAATTTGGCCTTCTCTTCTTTAAATTACAGTTTTATTCATTTATTTATTTTTGGTTGTGGGGGCCTTTGCAACGGCCACTGCCTAGTTATGGTCCACAGGCTTCTCATTTAAGGGCTCTCAAGCTGCAGAGCCTTGGCCCTGGGGTGCTCTGGCTTCAGGAGCTGCAACATGCGGGCCACAGAGCACAGCCTCAAGAGCTTCGCGCAGGGGCCCAGCCGCTCCGTGACCTGTGGGATCTTCCCAGGTCAGAGTGAACCCGAGTCTCCTGAATGGACAGGCAAATTCCTCACCACTGTGCTGCCAGGGGAGCCCTGGCCGTCTTTTTAAAAGAATTTCATCACATCTGTAGAGAGAACAGTCTTTGTTAGGGAGCAAGATTTTGAAAATCTACTAAGTTTTTTTTCACTTAAAAAAGAAGGCCACATTTCCTGGTTCTATAGCAATAATTTATACTTGTTTGAGCTGTTTTTCATGAATTACCAGATTCTTGGGAGCCTTTCTTTTTGGTGGGGGGGGACTTCATTTTTTTTTTTAAATTGGAGGCTAATTACTTTACAATATCATAGTGGTTTTGCCATACATTGACATGAATCAGCCGTGGGTATACCTGTGTCCCCCATCCTGAACCCCCCTCCCACATCCCTCTGCATCCCACCCCTCTGGGTCATCCCAGTGCACCAGCCCTGAGCACCCTGTCTCCTGCATCAAACCTGGACTGGTGATCTATTTTCTTGGTAGTCTTTCAAGAGAGAGTTATTAAAATGGTTTATAACTTGTTAGGCGATAGAGGTTCGCTGACAGTTCAGTGGTTAAGAATCTGCCTTGCAATGCAAGGGACACTGGTTTGATCCCTGGAAGGGGAAGATCCCACATGCCTCGAGCAGCTAAGCCTGTGAAGACCAAGTGTCCCCGAGCGCATGCTCCACAACGAGAGACATGACTCCACTGAGAAGCTTGTGCACCATAAGAAAGAACAGACCCCGTCATGGAGTGCTGAAAGCCAGAGAAACCTGTGTGCGGGCACGAAGACCCAATACCACAAAAAATAATAAAAAATACAAATATTTTTGAAAAAGAGCTATAAAAATCATTTTAATAAGTTCATATATAGACTTTTTATGATACTTACATTCTCTTAGGCCAAGAACTGAATCTCATTGTACAATATAAGGTACAGGCAACCCAGCTGAACTACAAGAAGTCTGTGCCACATTTCTTTTCTTTTATTTTACATCATATTAGGATCAGATGGTAAAGAATCTGCCTGCAGTGCAGGAGACTGGGTTCGATCCCTGGGATGGGAAGATCCCCTGGAGAAGGGAAAGGCAACCCAGTCCAGTATTCTCACCTGGAGAATCCCATGGACAGAGGAGCCTGGCGGGCTATAGTCCATGGGGTCACAAAGAGTCAGCTAACACAAACACACAGGAAATTAAATTAAAACCAACTTTTCAGTACAAGAAAGGATCATCCATTCCCAACTCTATTTAGCACTTTCTTTTTTCGATTTACCATTTTCTCTTATCTCAGAGAAGAATGAACAAAATGTAAGTAAATGTAAGTAATTTTTTAAGTAAAAAATGTCAAATTTTTAGTAAAGACATTTAAATATTTCAAAGGCATGGGCAGTTACATACATTTTAGGAAATTCTGTCTTAATATTGATGAAGTAGAATAAGTAGCAGAGGGATTGTAAGGGTTACTTTGCATTTAGTAAGCACAAAGTCTATTTGCAACTAAGTCAGTTTGCAGATAATCCAGTTGAAGAGCTGGTTTACTAACCCATTTTCCTAAAGTGGATCTACCTATTTGTAATTGGAAACTTCCTAGAAAATGGATAATGAACACACAAGTTGTACTTCCATGTTAAGTACAAACTTTAGTAGTCAACAATTTGTACAATTTTGAAAAGAATTTTCCCATGTGAACTTCCCCATCAAAGACTTGTAATTTAACATAGGAAAATGCAGTGTAGTTCAGTGTCAGAATTGCATCAGAGTATTACTAGGAGAATGCTGTAGATTTTTATCTTGGAAATTGCAGCTACCTATAATAGGTCTTCTTTCTTTCCCTGTAATAATCCTCACCTTTGATAGCTCCGTCTGCCTCATTGGTTTGCAAACTATGGTGTCTGGCTGCTTCGGCAACACCTGGGAACTGGTTAGAAATGCAAATTCCCAAGTCCACCCCCCGAACTACTGAATCAGAAACTGGAGGGTGGGGCCCAACAGTCAGTGTCTTTACTTGGCGGCCAGGTGATTCTGATGCATGTTAAAGTCTGAGGATTAACACGTGTTATGATAGCAACTCACCACATCCTGTTCCTTTACCTTTCACATGAAATGTTCTTCCCCTCAGACAAGCCCTTATTACCTTACAGACAGGAGAAAGAGAGAAGCAGTCCCTGATATCTGGAGCTACTCTGGCAACCACAGCTTAGGCCCTGGTGTACAACATAAGCAGATTTACAGAAAATCATCAGAGCAGGCCACTCTGCAATCAGGACAAAAGCAAACCCACTCTATAGGCACATCTGAATACAGACAAAAACAGGAACACGTCCAAACCACAAAGATAATCAAAATATTTTCCATCCTAACTAAAATAAGCGGCCCTTGCCTCTTTGCCAATTAAAACTTTACACTCATTTTATTCTTGCCTCTTTCCAATAAGCTTTATTAAGATACCCAAACATAGAATAGTCCCCACTTCCTGACAGTATCCAACCCCAAAGTCCCATCTCTCAGCATTACCTAACACAGGTCCAAATCATTACCTAACACAAGTTCAAATCATAGATCTTCCTAATTACACAAGCCCCTGTTTCTCTCAGGTTTCACTTTGGTCACCTGTGGTCAACCTCAGTCTAAAAACTCTAAGTGAAAAATGTCAGAAATAAGTCATAAGTTTTAAATTGTGTGTGGGTCTGAGAAGCTTGATGAAATCTCTCACTGTCTGCTCCATCCACCCACAATGCCAATCCTCCCTTTGTCCAGTTATTGTGGCCCTTAATCACTCAGTACCCAACTTGGCTATCAGGTCCATTGGTCCTGGTGTCACAGTGCCTGTATTCAAGTCACCCTTACTTAACAAGGGCCCCCATTGTAGTGAGCAGTGATGCTGGCAATTCAGATCTGCCCCAAAAGCCGCAAGCAAGGTGCTTCCTTTAAGTGAAAAGGTAAAAGTTGTCAACTTGATAATGAGTGGAAAAAAAATGGTTTGCTGAGGTTGCTAAGACCTATAGGAAGAACAATTCTTCTATCCATGAAACTGTTCAAAAGAAGAAATTTATGCCAGTTTTACTGTTATGCCTCAAACTGCAGAAATTATAACCACAGTGCATAAGTGCATAGTTAAAATGGAAAAGAAATTAAATTTGTATAGTATTTTCAGAGAGACCACATTCACATAACTTTTATTACAGTATATTGGCTTAAAGCTCAACATTCAGAAAACGAAGATCATGGCATCTGGTCCCATCACTGCATGGGAAATAGATGGGGAAACAGTGGAAACAGTGTCAGACTTTGTTTTTCTGGGCTCCAAAATCACTGCAGATGGTGACTGCAGCCATGAAATTAAAAGACGCTTACTCCTTGGAAGGAAAGTTATGACCAAGCTAGATAGCATATTCAAAAGCAGAGACATTACTTTACCAACAAAGGTTCGCCTAGTCAAGGCTATGGTCTTTCCTGTGGTCATGTATGGATGTGAGAGCTGGACTGTGAGGAAGGCTGAACGCCGAAGAATTGATGCTTTTGAACTGTGGTGTTGGAGAAGACTCTTGAGAGTCCCTTGGACTGCAAGAAGATCCAACCAGTCCATTCTGAAGGAGATCAATCCTGGAATTTCTTTGGAAGGAATGATGCTAAAACTGAAACTCCAGTATTTTGGCCACCTCATGCGAAGAGTTGACTCATTGGAGAAGACTCTGATGCTGGGAGGGATTGAGGGCAGGAGGAGAAGGGGATGACAGAGGATGAGATGGCTGGATGGCATCACTGACTCGATGGATGCGAGTCTGAGTGACCTCCGGGAGCTGGTGATGGACAGGGAGGCCTGGCGTGCTGCGGTTCACGGGGTCGCAAAGAGTCGGACACGACTGAGCGACTAATCTGATCTGATCTGATCTGATTGTTTTAATTATTCTATTTTATTATTAGTTACTGCTTTCAATCTCTTATGGGGCCTAATTTAAAAATTTATCATACATAGGCATGTATTTTTTAAAAGAAGCACAGTATTAGCCACAGTTTCAGTATTATCCGCATTTTGGTATAGAGTTCAGTATTATCCACAGTTTCAGGCACCCAATGGGAGTCTTGGAACGTATTCCCCGAGGATCAGGGCAGAGGACTATTCTTTCTAAGATGTTGCAGGTTGTAACTCATTTTGCTACAAGTAATAACCAACTTTCTCAGGAACAGATGTGTTCCTGTGGTCTTTGACTGGACAACATTGATACAAGAATTATTGTGCAACCTCCTAGTCAGTGGGAACCAGTGCCCTCCCATGAACAATTTGTTCCCAGTCCAACACAAAGTAAATACAGAAATTAGGATTTGTTATTTAGAAACCCCAACAACCATTTGAGATAGTAATTTTATATCTGTTGAATCTAAACATAGAGCATCAGGCTGGTATTTTGCATAGCTGTTTAAATTTTATTTTTCTATTAATTCGTAATTACATCTTACAAATGATCTGCAATAGATTTTTAAAAAAAGAAAAACTGGTACTCCATCACAAATTGGTTGAGAGGCATTGTCCAACAGGGCTTCTCCAATATCTTTCAATATTGCTGTCATATTAATCTTCTAAAAACTCTGCTTTCAATATTTTGTGCATCTTAAACATTACAATCTCCTCTGTTTTCCAGATGAAGAGAGGCGAATCTAATATACTTTGAGTTTCTACTGTATGCTGTTAATTGTCAACATTTAAATATACCCAATTCCCAGGAAGGAATTCTAAATAGATATTAACATCCTGTTTCACAACCTATTTCACAAAAAATACAAAGACCCAATGTGTTTATGGGTGAACTTTTTAAAAATCTTTAAGGAACATTATATTGAATGTTATTTAGATAAGAATAAAATAGGATAGGAGCTTCTGTGATAGCTCAGTTGGTAAAGAATCCACCTTCAGTGGTGGAGACCCTGGTTTGATTCCTGCTTCAGGAAGATCCCCTGGAGAAGGGATAGGCTATCCACTCCATTATTCTTGGGCTTCCCTTGTGGCTAAGCTGGTAAAGAATCTACCTGCAATGTGGGAGACCTGGGTTCAATCCCTGGGTTAGGAAGATCCCCTGGAGAAGGGAAAGGCTACCCACTCCAGTATTCTGGCCTAGAAAATTCCATGGGGTCACAAAGAGTCAGACACAACTGAGTGACTTTTATTTTCACTTTTCAAAACAGGACAGGCTTCCTAATTAATTTTTTAGAAGCCAGCATAGTAGGTCTGGAAAATGTCAGTTTTCATTCCAAACCCAAAGAAGGGCAATTCCAAAGAATGTTTAAACTACCAAACAGTTGCACTCATTTCACATGCTAGCAAAGTGATGCTCCAAATCCTTCAAGCTAGACCTCAGCAGAATGGGAACCGGAGAACTTCCAGATATACAAGCTGGGTTTAGAAAAGGCCAAGGAACCAGAGATCAAATTGGCAACATTCGTTAGATCATACAGAAAGTAAGAGAATTCCAGAAAAACTTCTATTTCATTGACTACACTAAAGCCTTTGACTGAATCACAACAAACTAAGGAAAATTTTTAAAGTTGGGAATATCAGATCACCTTACCTGCCTCCTGAGAAACCTGTATGTTAGACTCTAACCTCAATTAGACTCAGACATGGAACAACTGACTGGTTCTAAATTGGTAAAGGAATGTGACAAGGCTATATACTGTCACCCTGCTTATTTAACTTAAATACAGAGTATATCATGTGAAAAGCCAACCTAGATGGCTTGATTCTAGGATGGAAAACCAACCTAGAATCAAGATTGCCAAGAGAAATATCAACAACCTCATATATGCAGATGATACCACTCTAAAGGCAGAAAGTAAAGAACTAAAAAAGAATCTCTTGATGAAAATGAAAGAGGAGAGTGAAAAATCTGGCTTGAAACTCAGCATGAAAAAAAAAACTAAGATTATGGCATCCAGTCATTTCACATCATAGCAAATAGAAGGTGAAAAGGTTGAAGCAGTGACAGATTTTATTTCCTTGGCCTCCAAAATCATCGCAGACAGTGGCCACAGCCATGAAATTAAAAGACACTTTCTCCTTGGGAGGAAAGCTGTGACAAACCTAGACAGCATATTAAAAAGCAGAAGCATCATTTTGCTGAAAAAGGTCCATCTAGTCAAAGCTATGGTTTTTCCAGTAGTCTTATGTGGATGTGAGAGTTGGAACATAAAGAAGACTGAGTGATGAAAAACTGGTGCTTTCAAATTGTGGTGTTGAAGAAGACTCTTGAGAGTCCCTTGGACTGCAGGAAGAGCAAACCAGTCAATCCTAAAGGAAATCAGTCCTGAACATTCATTGGAAGGACTGACGCTGAAGCTGAAGCTTCAATATTTTGACCACGTCATGCGAAGAGCTGACTCATTGGAAAAGACCCTGATGTTAGGAAAGATTGAAGGCAGGAGGAGAAGGGGACGACAGAGGATGAGATGATTGGATGGTATCACCAACTCAATGGACATGAATTTGAGAAAACTCAGGGAGATAGTGGAGGACAGGGGAGCCTGATGTGCTGCAGTCCATGAAGTTGCAAAAAGTCAGACTCGAATTAGCAACTGAAGGACAACAACAAATAGTAAAAGAAACTTGATCAATATAGCATTTGAAATTTCTAGTGCAATATTGTTAGCAAATACTGATGCAAAGGTGCTATACTAGACAGTTGTTAAAGTTTGTTCCTGACTTAACATTGATCGGAACTTACTAAAAGCTGGCACCATTCATGGTCCCTTTGGCAGCCACATTTGTGCTACCTCCCCTTCTTCTGTCATTCTTGGCTCTAGAAGTAGGGAAGAAGCATAAGACGAGCCAGTGAAAATACCTCACTCTTCTGGCTTCAATGATGGAACCAGTGGTGTGTTCATTTTCCATGAAGAATAAACCAGTTTTCCCCAGAATTGTGCTAAGTATAGGTAGCAGGGAAGATGCCCTTTATCCTTTGTTGCAAGTCATTAGGACATGGTGCATCTTCCCAGTAGCATACTCCCCAGACCATGAGAAAGATCTATCCAATATGGGGACAAAACAAATAAAAACTGCAGAAAGACACAGAGATAGAGCAAGAATGAGAGCAAGAGTGCAAGCGAGAAACTCTCAACACCAGAATTCCCTGGACCAAGTCAACCCAACACCTTCTCTTCCCTTTCTCAGGCTTGGTTTCATAAATCAACAGCATTCCTTTTCAGGTTAAGGTAGTTTTGAACCAGGAGACAGACAGACCCTGGGATAAACAGAGTTCATGCCCTGTGGACGGATACTCAAAGAGGAGCAGAGAGAGATGAGCTGACTCCTACCCAGATAAAAACCACAGATTGCTCATTTTCAAAGTCAAGGAAACCTTCCCAACTACACATGTGCAGAAAGGCTCCATAGAGGTCAAAAGAGAGGGAGTGTCACCTCATAGTAACTGATGTCAACCTAGCCACATGTCTCTTTCCTAGATTCCATCTTGGCTAAGAAATGCACATATGGGAGGACCCTGAGATATACCAGATTGGAACTCAGAACCGGCACAGCAAGATGACTGGTCCAAGGAAACTTGGAAGAAATGCCCTATAACTGTGATTCAAAATACCACAAGGGCATGGCTCTCTCTCTTGAGCCCGCCTGCTTGTCCATCTACACATAGATTTTTTTCCTCCTAATAAGCACTATATTGTTTCACTATTTTCTGTTTCTGTGTAGAAATTCATTTCTACACAGCTGACAGGCCAGGGTCTTGTCACTGGTCACTGGTCCCTGGTGGTCTGCTGGCTAGGATTCACAACTTTCATTGCTGTGGCCTAACTTCAATCTCTTGCCAGGATCCAAAACCCTGATTCAAGCCGCTGCAGGCTGAAGCCACCTTGAATCAGTTTGAGGTCCTTTTCTGTCATTTGCAACCCAAAAGTCTTCACTAACACAAATCTTCAATAACTAGCTCATGTGATAGAAAGAGCAAGGGCTAAAGACTGAGACAAATAGAGTTTTTTCCAATTAATAATTATATGACACTTAGCCTCTCTGAACATCATTTGCCTTGTTTGCCTCTGGGAATAAATACAACCCACTCCCAGAGTTGGACTGTAGCTTTGGAAGGACAGGAAACATGTCTACCTTTCTTCCTATGTCCTTCTCTCATGACCGGCCAAATGGGGGGAGGGCCCCGGGAAGGTCAGAGAAACATTGTCATTTTCTCAGATTCCTTCAGCTTAAAATATTCAATATAATAAAATGTCGTATTTTAGGATAGCATGTCCTAAACCCGGTCACTTGAAATCCAGAGTTTGATTTGGCAAATGTCCCCACAATTAAACCCAACTCACTGACCTTTTTGGGTTTCCGCTTTCACTTACTTTTTTATCCTCTAAAATTGCTAATTTCCTCATCCATGTTTCTAAATGTCCTTTTGTTACAAAGAAGAACAAAATATGGCATGTTGGGTCTGTTTCTTTTACTTTAACCTTTGCTTCCTGTTGCCTTTGGATACTGTCTATACATAATTAAAAGATGCTTTCTCCTTGGAAGTAAAGCTATAACAAACTTAGACACCTATTACAATGCAGAGAAATCACTTTGCCAACAAAGGTACATCTCATCAAAGCTATAGTTTTTCCAGTAGTCATGTACGGATGTGATTGTTGGACCATAAAAAGGCTGAGTGCCAAACAATTGATGCTTTCAAACTGTGGTGCTGAAGAAGACTCTTTAGAGAGTTCCTTGGACAGCAAGGAGATCAAACCAGTCCATCCTAAAGGAAATCAATTCTGAGTATTCATTGGAAGGACTGATGCTGAAGCTGAAGTTCCAATACTTTGGCCACCTTATGGGCAGAACTGACTCCTTGGAAAAGACTCTGATGCTGAGAAAGATTGAAGGTGGGAGAAGGGAACAACAGAGGATGAGATGGTTGGATAGCATCACTGACTCGATGGACATGAGTTTGAG
Organism: Tragelaphus eurycerus; assembly: GCA_935064755.1. Taxonomy (NCBI): domain Eukaryota; kingdom Metazoa; phylum Chordata; class Mammalia; order Artiodactyla; family Bovidae; genus Tragelaphus; species Tragelaphus eurycerus. Next base: position 9,674,178 of record CAKXYN010000086.1, on the reverse strand, counting down.
CAAACTCCGGGAAATAGGAAGGACAGGGAAGCCTGGTGTGCTGCAGTTTATGGGACTGCAAAGAGTTGGACACCACTAAGTGAGTAAGGGAAGGAACAACAACAATACATGATGGGCTTCCTCAGGGAACCCTGCACCTCTGCCTGAATGTTAAACCAAAGTGCTTTGTCCATATCCTGACCCTGTCCACCTGTGAATGGCTGCAACTAAGTAGAAATTGACACATTCCCCTCCCTGAGGCTGGCCATTCTTGGAGATATTTGTAAGATTAATGGCCTTTTTATTTTACTTCCTCACCCTCTCCCATTCTGTGTTCTATTAAAGAAACTATCATCCAGACCCAGATAAGATGGTTATTTTGAGACACTAATCTCAAAGAAGATTTAAGTTCCTCTGCCATCTTCTTGGTCTGCCAGTTTTCAAATAAAATCGTTATTCCTTGCCTCAAGTCCCTTCTCCTGAATTATTGGCCTGTCACGCGGTGAGAAGAGTGAGCTTGGACTTGCTAACACTTTTATCCCTTATCCAACATTTTTATTGTAAGCATCAACCAAGATATCTACACTGCCATTTGGCCAGAAACAGAAGTCTCTGATTAGTAGTTCTTTTACTATTCTTATGGAGTTTCACTGTTTTCATTTCAAAAATGTTCCCTGTATTTAGTATTTTCTATATTATTGTAGAATATTTTAACATTTTGTGCATGCATGTTAAGTCACTTCAGTCGTGTCCAACTCTTTGTGACCCTGTAGACTATAGCCCACAGGTTCCTCTGTTCATGGGATTCACTAGGCAAGAATATTGGAATAGGTTGCCATTTCCTCCTCCAGGGGATCTTTCAGACCCAGGGATCAAACCCAGATCTCCTGGGTCTCCTGCACTGGTAGGTGGGTTCTTAACCACTAGTGCCCCCTGATAAGCCATTTTAATCTTTTAGTCCATATGATTTTCCTCCTCACATTCATAATTAATTTGTCTAAATTTTCACAGATGTCTTAAAGTTTTCTAACCTTCGATTAAATCAAGTAAGTGGTCAGGAGTACAAGCAATTCTCATAAAATAACCAGTAAAGTAGAGTGGTTAAGAGCATGAATTCTGCACCAAACTTCCTGTGCTCAAATTCTCATTGCCACTTAGCTATGAGCGCTGTACCTTGAACTCCTTATGTGTAAAATGCAGGTGATAATAATAGTACCCTCTTGTTAGTATTAAAAAGAAAAACCACAGTCCCCAAATGGCATCACTACTGCTAAAGACCATGATACCAAACCTAGATTTAACCTAACCCAACTACAGTTTCAACCTTCCCCTGAAATGTAATCTTGGTCACCCATCCGGGAATTTTCTGGTCAGTATTAAGGAGGTAATCTGTCCTAGTGGGTCCTCTCCATCCTCCCCCACCCCCAAAAAGAATCCTTTCTTTTCTTTTGCTAACAGCTTCCTCACCCCACACTTCCTTCCATTTAGCACAACCTCTCAGAATGCCTTTCTGTTTTCTAGACGGGATGCTGCTGCCTGATCAGGACAGGCTGTCTCTGAGACTGGGATGTTTGTTCTAGCTAGCTAAATGTCTAAAGGCTTCACTGACCCCAGGAATCTGACATGCTCATCTTCACCTCCACAGCATCGTGCGTGGACCTAACACATAGAGGGTAGGCAGTAGCTGTCTTCGGAATGTTGTAAAGGTTAGACAAATGAACGTGTCAATGAGTTAATGGATATGACTATGGAGATCAGGACAGAATTTTTTGACTGTGGCATCTTGCTTATGTGGTTACAGACAAGGTCTATGTGAAAACACCAGAAGATTTAAGATCCTCTCAAACTCAATATAAAACAGTAGTGAGATATGACTGATAAATAATTATGATATAACCTTCAGTTCGGTTCAGTCACTTAGTTGTGTCCAACTCTTTGCAACCCCATGAACCGAAGCACACCAGGCTTCCCTGTCCATCACCAACTCCCAGAGTTTACCCAAACCCGTGTCCATCCAGTCGGTGATGCCATCTAATCATCTCATCCTCTGTCATCCCCTTCTCCTCCTGCCTTCAATCTTTCCCAGCATCAGGGTCTTTTCCAATGAGTCAGTTCTTTGCATCAGGCAGCCTCGCTGTTAAGTTAAAAAGAGCATGGTACTCAGAAGAAAAAGTTAGTAGGGGATTCTTCACTCCTATGGTCAGTTTCCCAAGCATTCCAAATGCCATTTTCCATGCAAAGGAAACCGATCTTCCTTTCCAAGACAGACTCACATCCATTTGTCCTGTTTCCTCACATGGTTTTCTCCCGCCCATAAAAAATGCTTTCCTTCTCATCCTTCATTTCTCTATTGTCCTCCCTGGAATTTTCTGCTGTTCTACAATCCTAGGCCTCATGCTCCCAACTTTTCTCTACACCGCCCAAACCTCTGTTACAATGTTATGGTGCTTATCTTTTATAATTTGACATTTTTCACTATTTTTGTCCTTGACTTCTTTACCAAAAAAGTATCAGCTGTAAAGCACTGATCAAAAGCAAGCAAATATCATTATTTTTGTTGTACTTGCTTCCATGTACATTTCACAGCTATTAGATCATGATCTTTTAAAGGTCAGTGAGAGACTCTTGCCATTTACATTATTTTATTTCTCTTTAATTTACACAGCGTACCTAGGTAGTTGTCGTGGACAAGGAACAAATGTTGCTTGTCTGATGGCTGACTCATGTATATCTACAAGCCACAATAAGAGAATGTTAACACACTAGCAAGGAATAAGGGTGTATATATATACTCCAAGCCAGGAGCCGGGTTTTTGAAATATCTCTTAGTACATAGACATACAGATATATTTTCTGATTACATATTTTCATGTACATAAATTGAAAGAGTTAATTAAGAATATGAAGAGATAACTTCCAGAAAGGGAAATACAAATGGCTAATGAAATATACAATGGTATGTCATCTTAGTTAATAAAGAAGGAAATGCAAATGGAACAAAATGAGACACCATGATTTGCCTACTATATTGGAAAAAGTCAAAGATATAGATAATAATCAGTGTCAGCGACAGCGGGAATGTACATTTTAAAGAGCACTTTACAATACTGATAAAAATTTTAAAACACAGATTCCTTACTAAATAAGCCCACTTCTAAGAGCCTAGTCTTCAGAATAACTTTTTCCATATTGCCAGGATGTCGGCTGAAGAATGTCCTTTGTTGTCATTAAATTTTATATTAGCAGAAATCAGAGAAAATCGAAATATGTCAAAAATGAGATGTTCAAATAAACTATATTCATACTTCATACTCTGATGCTTCATAGCCATCACAAAGAATGAAGCATATCTATGTCTGTAGACATGGGGAAATGATCACAATATATTATCAAATTTAAAAAGCAAGTTGCAAAGCAATAAATTTGGTATCATCTTTTTTTGTGGGGGAAAAAAAATACGTTCTATGTTTCTATGTTCATATAAGTACACAAGTTTCTACATAACTATGTGCAAAAACAGAAGTAAAAACAAACCTACAAATAAAAACAAAGGTCTGAAACCTGAAAAGGAAAACACCCAGCTGCTAACCGTGGTTACCCCTGGGGAGGAAAAACAGGAAAGGCTTTGCCTTTTATGTATTTCTGTGTATTGTTGAAATTTTCTTTCAACATTAACTTTGGCTTTTTTGAAATAAAATAATGAACTCAATTAAAGTAGTTATAAAATGTTTGAAGATTTAAGAAAGTGTTACCGAGTCCAAGCTCCCTCTGCTTGCTGCACGATAGGCCAATGAATTTGAGAGAGAGGTGTTGAGGTAAGAAAGAGACTTTAATCAGGGAGCCAGCAGACTGAGAAGACAGCAGGCTAGTGCCTCAAAATAACCTTCTTATTGGGGTCTGGATGCCAGGTTCTTTCATAGATCAGAGAGAAAGAAGCAATGAGGAAGTAAAGACAAATGGCAGAATAGAGAGTGAGAGGGAGCGGGGAAGTAAGGTGAAAGCGTCTTCAGTCTTACGAAACATCTCCAAGGGAATGTCCAGCCTTTGGAACGGGTGTGTTAATCTCTTTTATTCACAAGTGGGCAGGGACAAACCATCTTTCCTTGAGCTGAACAAAGGCATCTTAGTTTACAGGCAAGCAGAGGGGCGGCATCCTCCTGGCAAGCCATTGAATATGATTATAATAATAAAAACAAGTCAAAGAAACAGTCTCCAACATGGAGTCAGGATTGGTTTCCTCCCTGCAACAGACTATGCTAAAGTCTGACTGTGTGGATTACAACAAACTGTGGAAAATTCTTAAAGAGATGGGAATACTAGACCAGCTTACCTGCTTCCTGAGAAACCTGTATACAGGTCAGGAAGCAACATTTGGAACTGGACATGGAACAACAAACTGGTTCCAAACTGGGAAAGGAGTATGTCAAGCCTGCTTTTGTGATGCTGCTTATTTAACTTCTATACAGACTCATCATGCCAAATGCTGGGCTGGATAAAGCGCAAGCTGGAATCAAGATTGCTGGGAGAAATATCAATAACCTCAGATATGCAGATGACACCACCCTTATGGCAGAAAGTGCAGAAGAACTAAAGTGCCTCTTGATGAAAGTGAAAGAGCTGGCTCAGGTTGAGTGAAAAACTCAACATCGAAAAAACTAAGATCATGGCATCTGGTCCCATCACTTCATGGCAAATAGATGGGGAAACAATGGAAACAGTGACAGACTTTATTTTCTTGGGCTCCAAAATCACTGCAGATGGTGACTGAAACCACGAAATTAAAAGACGGCTTGCTCCTTGGAAGAAAAGCTATGACCAACCTAGACAGCATATTAAAAAGCAGAGACATTACTTTGCCATATTGTAATATTGCCATATTGCCAAAGGCCCATATTGTCAAAGCTATGGTTTTTCTAGTAGTCATGTATGGATGTGAGACTTGGACTATAAAGAAAGCTGAGCACTGAAGAATTGATGCTTTTGAACTGTGGTGTTAAAGAAGACTCTTGAGAGTCCCTTGGACTACAGGGAGATCAAAGCAGTTAATCCTAAAGGAAATCAGTCCTGAATATTCATTGGAAGGACTGATGATGAAGCTGAAGCTCCAATACTTTGGCCACCTGATGTGAAGAACTGACTCCTTGGAAAAGACCCTGATGCTGGGAAAGATTGAAGGCAGGAGGAGAAGGGGATGACAGAGGATGAGATGGTTGGATGGCATCACTGACTTGATGGACATGAGTTTGAGCAGGCTCTGGGAGTTGGTGATGGACAGGGAAGCCTCATGTGCTACAGTCCATGGGGTCACAAAGAGTCAGAGATGCTGAGCAACTGAACTGAACTTGATGACTGCAACAGAAGCAGTGATCAAATCTGCAAGAACTGCGTGCATGAATTATCTCTTTAAGTATTTTTTAGAACTCTATGTTCAAAAAATTATTCACATATATTCATGTCAGTTACTGAGACCTTAAGTGGTAGCATAAAAAGTCATTTCCATGTTGTAGAAGAGATAAGAAAGGAACAAAAAGAATTAAATTTCTTTCAACACTGTGGATGAAGAATGTCTCCTGTAATATCAGTAAACAAAAAATGCTGCAGTCACCAAGCCATCAGCAACTGCAGACACTCCCAAGTGTGCACTCTGAGGGAACTCAAGATGGGAAAGACCAGGGTATTGGCCCCAGACAGTTAAGATGCATATCAAAGGAATGATTTCAATGAGCCCAAACTCTTGCATCTTCCCCTATGCACATGAATATGGGCTCAGTTTCTCAGTGTGTCTGACTCTTTGCAGCCCCATGGACGCCTGCCAGGCTCCTCTGTCCCTAGAAAAGTCCTATATTCATCAACTAGAGATGTCCGGGTTTTTTTTTTAATTAATAGTAATCTTCTGATGTTTTTGTAAAACCTCACATATCCTGGCTACTTCCTTACTTCTTTGGACCAATTCCTCAGAGCTATCTGAGAGTCCTTCTCTCAGGTTTAAGTCCTCAGTAGGTACACCAAATAAAACATAATTTTCAACTTTTAGATTGTGCCTTTTTTCCTCAGCTGACAATACTTTTCTTTAAAGAAATTGACAAACCAAGTGCAGGGCTCTCAGAAAAATTCACCTGAACATTGATTTGTGCTAGAGGCCACACAATTGTACAGGAAATAGGCAAGTAGCAGAGATCAGTGAGGCCGACTGGGAATAAGATACTAAAGGCCAGAGGGGCTGTTTGGAGAGCGTGTACTGCTTAAAGGTCATAGCGATTTCAAAACTCCAGCTAGTTAAGAGTTTGCATCTGGTATTACCAGATCTTTTAATATTTCAAAGAAAATCAGAAAACAGAATTTTTCATAGCAATGTTTCAGGAAGAGGGGCCCCTTCCAGGGCCCAAGAGTGGGCTCTTGTTTAATACTTGAAAATGAATTGTCTGAATTCATGCTTACAAAGAAAGAGATTTTATTGGAAAGGAACGCCCAGATGCACAGAGCAATAGGAGAAGGGAACACAGGAGAACTGCTCGGCCACCTGGCTCACAGTCTCAGGTTTTGTGGTAGCAGGCTTCGTTTCTAGGTCATCTCTGATTTAGGGTTCTTCCTGGTTGCTTGCACATCACTCAGCCAAGATGGATTTCAGCGAGAAGGATTCTGGGAGGTTGGTAAGAAATATAGACTGGTGTCTCATCTCTGCATTTGACCTTTTCCCATTTTTTTCTGGTTGGTGGTAGGTTGTTAATTTCAAGTTCCTTACCTGGACCTCCTGTTGTAAGACAACTCTTGTAGATGGTTAGGTAACTATTGTGCCTGGCCAGGGTGGGTAGTTTCAGTCAGTGGTTCTCCTAACAGTAATAAACTCAACTTGTACATTTTAACAACCAATTCCTTTAAAACCTTAAATGCTATGTTGGTGGACATTGCACAAACCAAACAAAACACACCTCCTGGCTGGATTTGGCCGACAGCCTCCCATCTGCCATTTTTGGGTTTTAGTGTCTTCACAGAGTTCCAGTGGACTAATTGTAACACGTCCTTCACCACCCAAATCAGTTCCCTCTTCTCTCACTAGCACTTTGGCCATTGTATTATAGAAAATTAGAGTTCAAAGATTTTTTTAAAAATCTTATTGAAATCTCTCAATTTCTTATGTAGCAAAATATATATAACATAAAATTTGCCACTTTAACCATTTCATGTGTACAATTTGGTGTCATTAATTACATTCAGAAGGTTGTGCAACCATCACCACTAGCTCTTTCCAAAGTTTTTTCATCACCCTAAACAGAAACTCCGGAGAAGGCAATGGCACCCCACTCCAGTACTCTTGCCTGGAAAATCCCATGGACAGAGGAGCCTGGTAGGCTGCAGTCCATGCGGTCGCTAGGAGTCAGACATGACTGAGCGACTTCACTTTCACTTTTCACTTTCATGCACTGAAGAAGGAAATGGCAACCCACTCCAGTATTCTTGCCTGGAGAATCCCAGGGACGGGGAAGCCTGGTGGGCTGCGGTCTATGGGGTCGCACAGAGTCGGACACAACTGAAGCGATTTAGCAGCGGCAGCAAACAGAAACTCTGTACCCATTAAACAATTAACTCCCCACTTCTTCCTCCCCCAGTCCCTGATAAATTCTAATCCATTCTCTGTCTCTATGAATTTGCCTATTCTAGGTACCTCACAGAAATGGAATCATACAATATTTTTCCTTTTCTGTCTGTCTTATTTCACTTAGTACAATGTTTTCAGGGTTCATCCACATCACTGCATGTATCAGAACTTCAACTGAGCAATATTCCATTGTATGTTGTGATACTGTGATTTATATCAGGAAATAGGCATTGGGTTGGCCAAAAAGTTCATTGGAGTTTTTCCATAAGATGTTACAGAAAAACCCCAACAAACTTTTTGGCCAACATGAAATTTGATCTTTGTTCCCATTTCTAGCACAGGGGTTTTAGAAATACTTGGCATCTTCTAAGTGGTGAGAGAAATAGATGTTTCATTTGTCATGTTAAAGAGGTGACTTTTAGAATGCAGGTCAACTAAGACTGAGTGCTGGTTGCCAGGGCAACCAACCCTGTGATTGGAGGGTTGGCACTTTCAGCCCCTTAGTCTGACCTTCAGCTAGGGGAGAGGGGCTAGATGTTGAATCATCACCACTGTCTATTGATTTAATCAATCATGACTATTTAATGAGTCCTCCATAAAAATTCAAAAGGACAGAGTTTGGAGAGCTTTCAGCTTGGTGACTCTGCCGGAGATTGGTGCATCTGGAGAGGGCGTGAAAGCTCAGTGCCCTTTCCCATACCTTGCCCTTGCACCCCTTCTGTCTGGTTGTCCCTGGGTTATATCCTTTGATAACAAAACCATAATCTGGTACATAAAAGGGTTTCCTGAGTTCTATGAACCACTCAAGCAAATTAACCAAATACAAAGAGGGGATCATGGGAACCTCTGATTTATAGTCAGTTGGTCACAAGCACAGGTAACAACTTGGACTTCTTATTGGCATCTGAAGCCCAAGGCAGTCTTGTGTGACTAACCCCCTGACCTGTGGAATCTGATTCTATCTCCTGGTAGGAGGTATCAAAACTGAGTTAAAAGACACCTAACTGGTATCAAAGCATTGTTTATTGGGAAACTCTCTTATAACCATGGAACTGTTTTCAGAACCATTTGTATGCACATAGCACATTTTGTTTACTCATTTCTCTTTGAATGGACACTTGGGTTGTTTCTACCATTTGAAAATTGTGAAAAATGTTGCTGTGAACATTGATTTTAAAATATCTGCGTCCAACTTTTATTCTTTTGGAAGTATACCTAGGAGCAGTATTGTTGGGTAATATGAAATTCTATATTTGACTTTTTGAGGACTTCACAATCTGTTTTCTACACCAGTCACATCATTTTACATTCCTACCAACAATGCGTGTAAGTTCCTCATTTTTAAGATGAAGAAATCAAGGGCAAAACTGGTGAGATAGCTTGACCATAGATACAGAAAGTCAACTACAGATCTTGTAGTAGCATGTGGCTATAGGCAGCCCCTGCTGCTGCTGCTGCTAAGTCGCTTCAGTCGTGTCCTACTCTGTGCGACCCCATAGACGGAAGTTCACCAGGCTCCCCTGTCCCTGGGATTCTCCAGGCAAGAACACTGGAGTGAGTTGCCATTTCCTTCTCCAATGCATGAAACTGAAAAGTCAAAGTGAAGTCGCTCAGTCGTGTCCAACTCTTAGCGACCCCACGGACTGGAGCCTACCAGGCTCTTCCGTCCATGGGATTTTCCAGGCAAAAGTACTGGGGTGGGGTGCCATTGCAGCCCCTAGCACACTGCTTTTGCTGTGTACAGTTAGCTCACTCCCTGTTACCAAGCAATGGTTACCATGAGACCATCAGTGGGCCCATTCAGCCTGCATGAGTGGTGGCCATCAAGTGGAGAGCGAGGTAAGAGGCAGGTTCAGGCTTTCTCCCCAGGGTCATCCTGCTGGTGAGCTGGGGGTCCAGGGATAGGCTGGGGGCTGTGTTCTTCAGGGTTCCAGAGCCCTCACCTAGGTCACCCCCTGGCTGGCCCAGGCCTTGAGTGGGTAGTGAGCTTCTTCAGCACCAGCAGTGTGCAAAGGATGTAGACTGTAGGACCTGGCCTGAGCAGGTTGAGAAGCCTGAGTGCCAGCTGAGTTGGGTGATTGACTCCCTCAACATTGACAGCTGGGCAAGGTCTGGGGACCTGGCTCCAAGGGAGCTGCCAACTGAGCTCTGCCTCTTCAGCCAGGGCTCATCCCTTAGAAGGGGAAAGGTGTGCCTTGGGACCTTGCCCTTTCTCATCAGAACAGAGAGTAACATTTATTTGGTGGAGATGAATAGAACACTCTTACCTGACCATGACTTGACCTCAGTAAAAAAGGAACAGACCCCAAGAACTTTGTTCGCAACAACTACATGGCCTTCCTTCGCCTTTTCTGTAGAAGGGCTTTGCTGAGAGCTTTCGGAGAGCTTGAGGTTTTTAAGGCATGAGCCACCCATCTCCTTACAGGGTCCTCAATAAACCTTTCTCTGTTCCAAACTCCGATGTTTTGGTACTGTTTGGCCTCACTGTGCTCAGGCACACAGGCTTGTGCTTTGCTAACAAGCTGACAAGAGAAAGCAAGTATCTTGACTCCTAGTACAATTCTCTTTTAAAGGTTAACTCCACTAGGATTTAACTCAGATGTTCAGGCTAATGACAGTACTATCTATACAGAGTGGGCCACTGGAAACAGATCAGTAGATATATTGGAGGAAACAACAATAATATTGGAGGAAAGAATTTGAATTAAGTTCTGAATTTTCCTCTCCATATGGAGAGAATTTTGTTTTGTTCTTCTTTAGGTCTAAGCTCTGAGAGAAGATAAAGTCATACTTGTCTTTAGCATGATATCTAATTATAGAATAATAATAGAAATATTTTTGTATCATTATTTTAGTCTTACCATTCTAAACTAAGGGCTTTAAAAAAATTCCTTGAAATGCAATAAATATTTGATTTAGAGGAGTTGGAAAATTCATAAAGGTAGAAAGGAAAAGAAAAGGGCACCTGTTGTTGTTCAGTTGCTGAGTCATGTCTGACTCTTTGCAACTCCATAGACTGTAGCACACCAGGCTTCCCTGTCCTTCACTATCTCCCTGAGTTTGCTCAAACTCATGCTCATTGAGTCAATAATGCCAACTAACCATCTCATCCTCTGTCACCCTCCTCTTTTCTTGCCTTCAATTTTTCCAAGCATCAGGGTCTTTTCCAGTGAGTTGGCTCTTTGCATCAGGTGCCCATAATACTGAATCTTCAGCTTCAGCATCAGTCCTTCCAGCGAAAATTCTGGGTTGATTTCTTTTAGAAGTGACTGATTTAATCTTCTTGCAGTTTAAGATTCTCAAGAATCTTCTCCAGTACCACAACTCAAAAGCATCAATTCTTTAGTGTTTAGCCTTCTTTATGGTAAAACATGTACAGGTATCTGTACAATTGGTACATGAGTACTGGAAAAACCACAGCTTTGACTATACAAATGTTTGCTGGCAAAGTGATGTCTCTGCTTTTTAGTATGCTGTTTAGATTTTCCATAGCTTTGTGTCTTTTCATTTCAGGGAGCAAGTATCTTTTCATTTTATGGCTGCAGTCTCCATCTGCAGTGATTTTGAAGCAGAAGAAAATAAAATCTGTTACTGCTTCTACTTTTTCCCCTTCTATTTGCCATGAATTGATGGTACCAGGTGCCATAATCTTAGTTTTTTTCATGTTGAGTTTCAAGCCAGCTTTTTCACTCTCCTCTTTCACCCTCTTCAAGAAGTTCTTTACTTCCTCTTCAGTTTCTGCCTTTAGAGTGGTATTATCATCTGCATATCTGAGGTTCTTGATATTTCTCCCAGCTATCTTGATTCCAGCTTGTGCTTCCTCCAGCCCAGCATTTCTCATGATGTACTCTGCATGTTAGCCAAATAAGCAGGGTGACGATATACAGCCTTGTCCTACTCCTTTCTCAATTTTGAACTAGTCAGTTGTTTCATTTCTGGTTATAACTATTACTTCTTGACCTGAATATAGCTTTCTCAAGAGATAGGTAAGGTGGTATTCCCATCTCTTTAAGAATTTTCGTTTGTTGTGATCCACACAATCAATGAAGCAGAAGTATGTATACATAGATATAGACACATAGATATAGATATAGATAAGATATATAGATATGTTTGGAATTCCCTTGCTTTCTTCATGATCCAATAAATGTTGGCAATTTGATCTCTAATTTCTCTGCCTTTTGTAAACCCAGCTTGTACACCTGGAATTTCTTGATTCATGTACTGCTGAAGCCTAGCTTGAAGGATTTTGAGTATAACCTTGCTAGCATGTGAAAGGAGCAAACTGTATGGTAGTTTGAACATACTTTGGGATTGGAATGAAAACTGACCTTATCCAGTCCTGTGGTCCTTGCTGAGTAAACTAGAGAGCCAAAAAAATAACTATTAACTTTTTAGTACTTTTTTCCCAGGCTTTTCCCCGCTAAATATGGTGTTTTTGTTTGGTATATATGGTTGAAATCATAGAACCTTAAAGCTTAAGAAAATTATTACAATTTGGGAAGCAAGCTTAAAAACAGAATAAGGATAAATGAAGATTTCAAGGTTTAGAAAAGCACCCAGTATAGAGTCAGGACTCTTTCCTAGCAAGTCACGGCCCTCACTGTCTTATGACACTCCTTTTGGTGGCGTGTTCTTACTTACCTGTCCACATGGAAATGTGCCATTTATCTAAATGTATAAGCTCCAAGGACATGGCTACACATTATATTATTTTGTTTCTTCCTCCATGCCATGTAGAGTGCTACAAACACAGTATGTCCTCAGTAAAGAATTTCTGAATGCTTATTACTGATTTCAGACCATCTTCAAAGTTAACACTCCTCAGACTCTCCATTAAGGGTAATCTAACCCAGGACTTGCAGGACCCAGTCTTGTCAGGGCTTCACATTCTGTGACTTTTGGTTCAGTAATCAAAGATAATTTAAAGTCATCTGGGAGGCTTCCCTGGTGACTCAGTGGTGAAGAAACTGCCTGCCAATGCAGGAGACACGGGTTCGATCCCTGGGATGGGAAGATCCCACATGCCTCAGAGCAACTAAGCTGGTGCGCCACAACTAATGAGCCTGGATTCTGGAGCCCAGCAACCGCAACTACTGAGCACTCACACCATGACACCTGAAGCCCAAATGCCCTAGAACTCACCCTCCAGCAACAAAAGAAGCCATCACAATGAGAATGTACTAGAACTAGAGAGTAGCCCCCACTCATGGCAATTAGAGAAAAGCTTAAGTAGCAATGAAAACCCAGTACAGCCCATAAATAAAAAAATAATTCATTGTTTTAAAATAAAAGTCATCTGAATCTTTACTTCCATTACTTGAATGCTATAGGAAATTCAACTTGTAACCCATGATAACACTTCTTAAAACCTCCTTTGCTCCATTCTCTTCACTTCAGTACATCTCAAGTCCATAGCTGACTTAAAGCCCCCATCTCAAAAATCTTCAAAAATTCTCTCTCAACTTCATCCCCTGTGGTTCTTGGTTTCACGTTTCTTCCCCTTTAACTTCAATTTCTTCTTTCTTTCAGCCAAAAATTACAGCCATTTATATCGTTTTGGTGTTCTCTTATTTCTTTTTCCTACTCTTATTTCTTCAGCTCAGCCCCTCTCTCCTCAGGCTTTTATTTTGCATCAGGAATGCTCAGGATTGGAGCTGCACACTCAGCCCCTCTCGGAAGGAGACTCAGAAGTTAGGACCAGGGGACAAGGAGGCAGAGAAAGTGGGAGAAGCCATAAGTGTTTATAATGTACTCTCTTTTCTTCTATTCTCATCACATGATGAAATTCTCACATATTATTTACTTGGGGTGGACTACATGAAAGTTCTTTGGAAAAATATGTGGCAAGTTGTAAAGGGAAAATGACGAAATTTTCTTTGATAAAGGAGGTCACTACCAACTCACCCTCTCCTCTTTAGAATGTCACCTTGGAGGAATATGATAGGCCTGAAAAGTAGGGTCTGATCTTTTGGTCTTAAAAAAGAGTCACAGGACTTCTGACCCTTGAAACTGCAAACATTCCTCTGGGATTAGCTCAGAGGTCTCTCATGGGTATAATAAGATAATTACAAGGTATATCATCTTGTCTCTCAGAGATAAGTTTTCATTTTTCTCTTTTCTACTTTCTGCATATACCTGTGTGAAAATCTCTCCAAACTTGGTATTCACTTTTGTGATAGCTGATATGCATGTTCTCACTGATAACATTTACTCAATAGTAAAATTACTTTCTCTCATCTATACTGGTATAGAGCATGGGTTCCCAACCAATGCCAGCCCCTGGCCTATTAGGAACTAGGTCACACAGAAAGAGGCGAGCGGCATGCAACTGAGGGAAGCTTCACCCATGTTTAAAGCCACTCCCCACAGCTCCTGACTTGCATTACTGCCTGAGTCCCACCTCCCATGAGATCAGCATCAGATTCTCAGAGGAGTGAACCCTACTTGAATCATCCCCAAACCAACACTCACCTCTCCATCTTTCATGGAAAAATTGTCTTTCACAAAACTGGTGCTTGATGCCAAAAAGATTGGGGATTGCTGGTATGAAGGGGTCTTTTGCTGGAGTCTTTGCTACCTTTCCCCAGCACTACGATATGGCCCTCCAAACAACCATGACATCTATTTAACTATAATTCTTATTTGATCTCTTCCTCCAGTTCAGTTAATACCCAAAGTGCGCTCTTGCCGAGTGATAGCAAACCTAGGTAATACCCAACACTACTTGACATGAGTCAACAGGTACCAACAGATAATCACCGAAACTTTTTATTCTCCCCAGCTATCTCTGCATGCATTCTTGACGGAGTTTGCTATAAGACTCCAAAGGACAGGATGACAGTAGAACCGAGTTCAGAAAGTGTGACTGATATTCCAGGATAAGGGATATGGAGCTACCACTTATTTAGTTCTGAAGCCACAAAACTAGGATTCTGCCTTAGTTCTCTTTCACTCAAACAAAACATCCAATCGACTCCACATTCAACCCACATGCCCAATGCATTCAGTTCTTCCATTTTCACTACTTCTACCCTCATTCAAGGCGCCATGCACCAGCCTCCTAACTGAACTTCCTGTTTCTACTCTTGCTTGTCTCTATAGCAGCTGGTGTAACCATTTATAAAAGTATAAGCCATAACATGTTACTGCTAACTTTTTAATGGTTTTCATCATATTTAAATTAACACCCAACTCCTCACCTGAAAAGCCCCAAGCCTCATCTTACATCTCTTTGCTTCAGCCACACTTGCTTGCTTTCTGTTCCCCCAACACACCAAGCTTGTCTAAAATGTACTTCCCCCTGGTTTTCACATGACTCTTTTTAAGGACTCAGTTCAGTTCAGTTCAGTCACTCAGTTGTGTCCGACTCTTTGTGACCCCATGGACTGCAACACGCCAGGCCTCCCTGTTTATCACCAACTCCCGGAGTTTACTCTAAGTCATGTCCATCGAGTCGGTGATGCAACCTGACCATCTCACTGCAGGACTCAGTTGAACTTTTACCTACTTTACCTGTTTATTCTAAAGTAACCGCCCAGGTGTTCTCCATCACAATGTTGTGTTTTGTCAGCGTGACACTTTTCTAGTTGTTTCTTGAATATAAGTGTGTGTTTTCAATTGCTCAAATTTTTGTTGAATGAATGAATGGTGAGCCTTGCTCTTCTGTTTCCTAGATGGGAGAGGAAACACTGAGCAAGAATTAAGAGTCTAAGAATTTTATATCAGATTTTTCTTTAACTTCCTCACAACAGCTATTTTATCTACTTCAAATTCTCCATCATTATTAACCCTTACTATAGAATGGCCTGGGGATTTAGGCAACTAACTCCATATGAAGGTTTGAAGAAATAAAAACACCAAAGAATGGATATGCGGCAGTGACTTTAAACAGGAAAGGAAAGTTTGCCTATTCCTATAGCTTCTTATAAAGAAGAAGCAGTCAAAGTAAGAGCTGATAAACAACTTGGGACTAACATTGGAAATTGCCATGGAACTCTCCGGTGCCCACCACCTGAAGTTTCTGAACTCACACCTCACCTTCCTACTGCCTCACACAACATAGTCCTGCTCACATCCACACTGAACAGTCTCCATCACCACCACTCTCCAAACCAAATCCTTCAGATTGAGACACAGCTCTCCAATTCCTTTTCTTTTCTTTTTTTTCCCCTTTGGTGGGGGGCAGTGGGACCCTGGATCTTAGTTACTGCCTATGGGATCTAGTTCACTGATTGAACCCAGGCCCCCTGGATTAGGAACTCAGAGTCTTGGCCACTGGACCACCAGGGAAGTCCCTCCAATTCCTTTTTGAGAAGTCAGTCCTTAAACCTTTGATCCACTAAGAACTTTCTTCTTCTTCTCTGACTTCCTTGTTTCAAAAGGAAAATCCAGTAGGAGTTCATTGGTCTTTGTGTTTTTTTGTTTGTTTTGTTTTTTTTTTACCATTACTTGTACATTTGGGTTTGGTTTTGTTTTGCTTTATTTTTACTTTTAATTATTTGTTGGAAGAACTGACGCTGAAGCTGAAGCGCCAATATTTTGGCCACCTGATGATAAGAGCCAATTCACTGGAAAAACCCTGATGCTGGGAAAGATTGGAGGCAGGAGAAGAAGGGGATAACAGAAGATGAGATGATCAGATAGCATCATCGACTTAATGGATGGGTTTGAGCAAACGCCAGGAGATGGTGAAGGACAGGGAAGCCTGGAGCACTGCAGTCCATGGGGTACAGAGTCAGACACAACTGAGTGACTGAACAGCAACAATTTTTACTTTTACTCTTGTCTTAATCTTAGAATCCTATATAGCATCAAACACAAAATGCCAGTAAGAGTTTTTGTTTTGGTTTGTTTGGATTAATTGAACAGATTCACACTTTGGCTGCAGTTTGTATTCCGAAGGGAAAAAACACGAAGATAAAACTAAAAGGAGAGGGAAGAAGGAGGTGTGACAAAAAGAGGGGCTCGAATATATAAGGAAATGAAGCAGGGGTACAAAAGAGGAAAGAGACCCCAAAAATCAGCTTTCATTGTGAAGACTTGATCACAGTTTCTAACATGTTGTCAGTCTGCTAAAACAGAAGTTGACGGGAAATAGGCAGAATCAGGGAAAGGGCCACAGGCCAACTGACTCTCTTGGTTAAGTCTTTCCACTGCCTTGGCTTATTGGCAGTTATCTTTCAGTCTTAAAGTCAGGCAGATTCTGATTTGTTCTTCATGCAAGTATGGCTTTCTCCACAGATTGATTTATATATAGGTAGAAAGTAATAATCATCTGTGGACATCAAACCAGATGAGCCTTCCTCTCTCACCTCTTTCTTTTTACAAATAAAAATTTAGTGTGGGATATACATAAGTTTCGGTGGGAAAACATGAACTCTCAGTAACTTTCATGTAGTCATAATAGAAGCAGTTTCTGTCATTCCTCTCCAGAAATTAACTCACTCTGAAACCACTCACTGGATCTATCATTTTATGTGACAGGTAGATCACGATTATTCACTGCTATTTCCTAGCATCTAGTGCAGTGTCTGGTACATGTCATGCGTGTAGTAAGTTTTTGTATATTTTCTGATAGAATGAAATAATAAATGGCAGTTCTAATCTCTGGTACACCCCTGGGTGATCTTAAATCAAAGATACAGACATATGGGAAATACAGGATGGTGTTATTTTGAAAATAACTGAGGGAGAAGAGTACTAGAGCTTTGCTGCTCTGTTTATCTCTATCTAAAATTCATTCCATGAATAGAAACCGAATGCCTTCTATGTGACAGGAAGTGTGTTATACCTTGAGGTACAAATATAAAGACACAGACCCTGGCTCCAATGTGTGCTTTTACATTATCCCATTATAGCCTCTAATCACATTCTTTTAGATACTAGGCTGTAACTGTCACTCTCTGTCTTGCCAATATATTGAAATTTCTGTTAGGACCCAGCCCATCACACAGCAATCACTAAATAACAGCTGGTAAAGCATCTAATGGAGATCGTAGCCTCCCAAGGGAAAAGGACATACTCAACCATATAAAGTCAGGATTCTTAGTTGTGAGAAAGAAAAGCTGACTCTGGTTGAGACAGCAGAAAAGGAGCATGTTGAAGCTCGGGGTGGCTCTCAGAATTATTGGAGGGTAAAGAGAATCATCACAAAGGTTAGGCCTCCAGAACTGATGCACAAAACCAGCAGAACCAGACCAGTGAGGAAACCGTCTCCATTGCAGCTCCCCGCCAATGCCACATCTGCATCAGAAACTCAGTCTTGCAACCCTTGAGAAACTGCTGCTGCTGCCAGGGCTGCCAACAAAGTCAACCACCTCTAGAGCTACTCTATCAAATGCCAAAGAACCAGAGAGCATCCCTTGTTCACGGAAAGGCAGGCTGAGCCCGGATTGTGAAATGCTTGGACAGATGGGCAGACATCAGCACAGCTTATTCCTAAACCAGATTCCCCAATTAAATGGGGGCAGTGCTAGTCACTGTCGTGTCTGACTCTTTGCGACCCCATGGACCGTAGCACACCAGGCTCCTCTGTCCATGGAATTCTCCAGGCAAGAATACTGGACTGGGTAGCCATTCCCTTCTCCAGATGATCTTCCCCACCCAGGGATTGAACCTGGGTCTCCCACATTGCAGGCAGATTCTTTACCATCTGAACCACTGCTGCTGCTGCTGCTGCTGCTGCTAAGTCACTTCAGTCGTGTCTGACTCTGTGCGACCCCAGATATGGCAGCCCACCAGGCTCCCTCGTCCCTGGGATTCTCCAGGCAAGAACACTGGACTGGGTTGCCATTTCCTTCTCCAATGCATGAAAATGAAAAGTGAAAGTGAAGTCGCTCAGTCATGTCCGACTCTTCACAACCCCATGGACTGCAGCCTACCAGGCTCCTCCATCCCTGGGATTTTTCTAGGCAAAAGTACTGGAGTAGGGTGCCATTGCCTTCTCTGTCTGAACCACTAGGGAAAGCTAAATCTGCAGTGCTTGCTTTTGGTATTTGCACATATGTTTGAATCAACAGATGAAAGTCTATAAATTCAAAAGATTGCCCCAGTTAACCTCTATGATTAGTCATGTCTACAGTTCAGTCAGTAGAGTCACTCAGTCATGTCCAACTATTTGCGACCCCATGAACCACAGCACGTCAGGCCTCCCTGTCCACCCTGTCCATCACCAACTCCCGGAGTTTACCCAAACTCATGTCCGTTCAGTTGGTGATGCCATCCAATCATCTTATCCTCTGTCATCCCCTTCTCCTCCTTGCCCTCAATCTTTCCCAGCATCAGGGTCTTTTCCAATGACTCAGCTCTTTGCATCAGGTCATCAAAGTTTTGGAGTTTCAGCTTCAACATCAGTATATCCAATGAACACCCAGGACTGATCTCCTTTAGGATGGACTGGTTGGATCTCCTTGCTGTCCAAGGGACTCTCAAGAGTCTTCTCCAACACCACAATTCAAAAGTATCAGTTCTTCGGAGCTCAGCTTTCTTTATAGTCCAATTCTTACATCCACACATGACTACTGGAAAAACCATAGCCTTGACTAGATGGACCTTTGTTGGCAAAGTAATGTCTCTGCTTTTGAATATGCTATCAAGGTTGATCATAACTTTCCTTCCAAGGAGTAAGTGTCTTTTAATTTCATGGCTGCAGTCACCATCTGCAGTGATTTTGGAGCCCCCAAAAATAAAGTCTGACACTTTCCACTGTTTCCCCATCTATTTCCCATGAGGCTTTGGCATAGTCAATAAAGCAGAAATAGATGTTTTTCTGGAACTCTCTTGCTTTTTCCATGATCCAGCGGATGTTAGCAATTTGATCTTTGGTTCCTCTTCCTTTTCTAAACCAGCTTGAACATCTGGAAGTTCACAGTTCACGTACTGCTGAAGCTTGGCTTGGAGAATTTTGAGCATTACTTTACTAGTGTGTGAGATGAGTGCAATTGTGCGGTAGTTTGAGCATTCTTTGGCATTGCCTTTCTTTGGGATTGGAATGAAAACTGACCTTTTCCAATCCTGTGGCCACTGTTGAGTTTTCCAAATTTGCTAACATATTGAGTGCAGCTCTTTCACAGTATTATCTTCCAGGATTTGAAATAGCTCAATTGGAATTCCATCACCTCCACTAGCTTTGTTCATAGTGATGCTTTCTAAGGCCCACTTGACTTCACATTCCAGGATGTCTGGCTCTAGGTGAGTGATCACACTATCGTGATTATCTGGGTAGTGAAGATCTTTTTTTGTACAGTTCTTCTGTGTATTCTTGCCATCTCTTCTTAATATCTTCTGCTTCTGTTAGGTCCCTACCATTTCTGTCCTTTATTGAGCCCATCTTTGCATGAAATGTTCCCTTGGTATGTCTAAATTTCTTGAAGAGATCTCTAGTCTTTTCCGTTCTATTGTTTTCCTCTATTTCTTTTCCTTTTTTTCTATTTCCTCTCCACATCCAAGGTAAGGAGTGGCGGCTCCACTTTGCTGGAGCAGCTGTGAAGAGATACTCCAGGTCCAAGGTAAGAAAAACCCAAGTAAGACAGTAGGCACTAAGAGCGGGAATCAGAGGGCAGACAGACAGAAACCACAATCACAGAAAACTAGCCAATCTGATCACATGGACCACGGTCTTGTCTAACTCAGTGAAATTAAGCCATGCCGTGTGGGGCTACCCAAAATGGACGGGTCATGGTCGAGAGGTCTGACAGGATGTGGCCCACTGGAGAAGGGAATGGCAAACCACTTCAGTATTCTTGCCTTGAGAACCCCATGTACAGTATGAAAAGGCAGAAACATAGGACACTGAAAGATGTACTCCCCAGCTCGTTAGGTGCCCAATATGCTACTGGAGATCAGTGGAGAAATAACTCCAGAAAGAATGAAGGGATGGAGCCAAAGCAAAAACAACACCCAGTTGTGGATGTGACTGATGATAGAAGCAAGATCTGATGCTGTAAAGAGCAATATTGCATAGGAATCTGGAATGTTAGGTCTATGAATCAAGGCAAATTGGAAGTGGTCAAACAGGAGATGGCAAGAGTGAACATCAACATTCTGCTGCTACTGCTGCTAAGTCACTTCAGTCGTGTCCGACTCTGTGCGACCCCATAGAAGGAAGCCCACCAGGCTCCCCCGTCCCTGGGATTCTCCAGGCAAGAACAGTGGAGTGGGTTGCCATTTCCTTCCCCAATGCATGAAAGTGAAAAGTAAAAGTGAAGTCGCTCAGTCGTGTCCGACTCTTAGCGACCCCATGGACTGGAGCCTACCAGGATCCTCCGTCCATGGGATTTTCCAGGCAAAAGTACTGGGGTGGGGGTGCCATCAACATTCTAGGAATCAGCAAACTAAAATGGACTGGAATGGGTGAATTTAACTCAGATGACCATTATATCTACTACTGTGGGCAGGAATCCCTTAGAAGAAATGGAGTAGCCACCATGGTCAACAAGAGTCCAAAATTCAGTACTTGGATGCAATCTCAAAAATGACAGAATGATCTCTGTCCATTTCCAAGGCAAACCATTCAATTCAGTTCAGTTCCGTTCAGTCACTCATACGTGTCTGACTCTTTGCGACCTCATGAACCGCAGCATGCCAGGCCTCGCTGTCCATCACCAACTGCCAGAGTCTACCCAAACCCATGTCCATTGAGTTGGTGATGCCATCCAATCATCTCATCCTCTGTCATCCGCTTCTTCTCCTGCTGTCAATCTTTCCCAGCATCAGGGTCTTTTCCAATGAGTTAGCGCTTCGCATCAGGTGGCCAAAGTATTGGAGTTTCAGCTTCAGCATCAATCCTTCCAATGAACACCCAGGACTGATCTCCTTCAGGATGGACTGGTTGGACCTCCTTGCAGTCCAAGGGACTCTCAAGAGTCTTCTCCAAAACCACAGTTCAAAAGCATCAGTTCTTCAGCGCTCAGCTTTCTTTACAGGCCAACTCTCACATTCATACGTGACTACTGGAAAAACCATAGCCTTGACTAGACAGTCCTTTGTTGACAAAGTAATGTCTCTGCTTTTTAATATGCTGTCTAGGTTGGTCATACTATCACGGTAATCCAAGTCTATGCCCCAACCAGTAACACTGAAGAAGCTGAAGTGGAACAGTTCTATGAAGACCTACAAGACCTTTTAGAATTAACACCCCAAAAAGCTGTCCTTTTCATTATAGGGGACTGGAATCCAAAAGTAGGAAGTCAAGAAACACCTGGAGTAACAGGCAAATTTGGCCTTGGAGTACAGAATGAAGAAGGGCAAAGGCTAGTAGAGTTTTGCCAGGAGAATGCACTGGTCATAGCATATATCCTCTTCCAACAACACAAGAGACAACTCTACACATGGACATCACCAGATGGCCAATACCGAAATCAGATTGATTATATTCTTTGCAGCCAAAGATGGAGAAGCTCTATACAGTCAGCAAAAACAAGACCAGGAGCTGACTGTGGCTCAGATCATGAACTCCTTATTGCCAAATTCAGACTTGAATTGAAAAAAGTAGGGAAAACCACTAGACCATTCAGGTATGACCTAAATCAAATCCCTTATGATTATACAGTGGAAGTGAGAAATAGATTTAAGGCACTAGCTCTGACAGAGTGCCTGATGAACTATGGACGGAGATTCATGACATTGTACAGGAGACAGAGATCAAGACCATCCCCAAGAAAAAGAAATGCAAAAAAGCAAAATGGCTGTCTGAGGGGGCCTACAAATAGCTGTGAAAAGAAGAGAACCGAAAAGCAAAGGAGAAATGGAAAGATATACTCATTTGAATGCAGAGTTCCAGAAAATAACAAGGAGAGATAAGAAAGCCTTCCTCAGCGATCAATGCAAAGAAATAGAAGTCATGTCTACAATAAGAGACTGAACCTGAGATCAGAAAGTATACAATCTCTCATATTTTAGGGAACTTAACTGCAATATCAAGGCCTTTATGTCACGAAATCTGGGTCAGGTACCAAAAGAATCAACAACATTTAGATCTGCAACATTTATAGTGTTGGGGTTTGGGTGTGGCTGGATCTTATGCGCCCTGGATCCTTCTCAACTGAGGGTTTCCCACCCAAATTAGGACTCAATTTTTGTCATTCTCTTGCATAAGCCACGAGTTACTACAGGTTATTTCACAGTTCTCAGCAGAAACAAAATGCAGACTTTAGGAGTATTGCAAGTCAAGACATGTGAGTAGCACTGGTTCCAAGGGCTGAAGAGACACTTAGGCAAAAGCTATTTAGAACAGGTTATTCCATCCCAACTGAGACAGCAGACTCCTTCTCCCAGGAGAGAACAGACTAGGTTAGAAGTGTGCAAACTCGGTCTTGCCGGCTATACTTTCCTCTGAATAGCTACCAATTCTTCCGTGTCCCCTTGCCGCCATTGCCTCCACCTCCCCCTCAGAGTCCACTTTAATAACCGCTTTAGGCAGGAAGCTGTCTAGAGAAGCCAGGAACCTGTGAAAGAAGATGCGGTATAATTTGGGGTATAGAGATCATTGATGTTTTACGTATAAAGTGAGTGAAGTCGCTCAGTCGTGTCCGACTCTTTGCGACCCTATGGACTGTAGCCCACCAGGCTCCTCCACCCATGGAATTTTCTAGGCAAGAGTCCTGGAGTGGGTTGCCATTTTCTTCTCCAGGGGATCTTCCCGACCCAGAGATCGAGCCCGGGTCTCCCGCATTGCGGGCAGACGCTTTACCGTCTGAGCCACCAAGAAATCATAAACTTAAACGAATTTGTCTTTTCCACCCCCGCCCCATCTTAGGCTAGATCACTCAGAAAAACAACAACAACAAAAAACCCTCTGACGGCCCAGGACCCCTCAAAGGGGATCCCATCTACTCCAGCTTCTTTCCTGGATCTCCCTTTACGCCGCCCTCGACCAAGGCTTCTCCCTGTCACTGGAAGCCGCAAGCATCCCCCACACCCCACCAGAAAACTACTCTTCAAAGACTTCCTTCCGAGCCCAGCAAAGCCCGGCGCGCTCGCTATCCGGAGAGGCAGCTGCTGCTGCTAAGTCGCTTCAGTCGTGTCCGACTTTGTGCGACCCCATGGACAGAAGCTCACCAGGCTCCCCTGTCCCTGGGATTCTCCAGGCAAGAATACTGGAGTGGGTTGCCATTTCCTTCTCCAATGCATGAAAGTGAAAAGTGAAAGGGAAGTCGCTCAGTCGTGTCCGACTCTTAGCGACCCCATGGACTGGAGCCCACCAGGATCCTCCGTCCATGGGATTTTCCAGGCAAAAGTACTGGGGTAGGGTGCCATTGCCTGTGCTCGCTTTTTTCCAAAAAAAACGAAACTGCCATTTCCGGGGGGAAAAAAAAAAGGAACCTGATGAAGCGTCCTGAGTCTCGCAGACGCGCGCGGGAAGGGGAGGTGGCGAGCAGAGCCCCGCGCGCCCAATCGCAAGCCCCGCCCTGTCCCCGCCCCTCCGCCTCGGCCCCGTCCCTCCGCCTCAGTCCCGTCCCTCCGCCTCAGTCCCACTGCCTCGGCCCCGCCTCTCTGACTCAGCCCCTCCGCCTCGGCCCCGCCCCCCGCCTCAGCCCTCCGCCTCGGCCCCGCCCCACCGCCTCGGCCCCGCTGCCTCGGCCCTCCCCTCCACCTCAGCCCCGCCCTCCACCTCAGCCTCGCCCCGCCCCAAGTCTAGGTCCCGCCCCCTCAGCCCCCCCGCCCCGCCCCGACGCCTCGGCCCCGCTCAGCCCCACCTCCTGGGCCAGCACGCGACGCCCCTCCGGGCCAGGTTCCCGCGCCCGATTTGGTGTTTGGGGGGAGGCGGCGGGAGGGGCGGCGTGCGCGGCGGAAGGGGAAGGGGGAGGGGAAGGGGAGCAGGCTTTCAGCCGTGCTGCTGCCGCTCGGTGAGGACCCGCGAGGCCTCGGCGTCCCCCCTCGGAACAATGGGACTCGGCGCCCGAGGTTTCCTGACGTTGCTGGCCCTGGGGGTCGTGCTGGGGGTGGCGCTGCTGAAGGTTTTCACGGACAGCGCGGACCCCGAGGGTGAGTTGGCCGCGGGGTCGCCCACGGCCCGCGAGTCTCCCGGCTGGCTGTGGCCGCGCGGAAAGTTGTGCGAGTGTGGGGACGAGCGCGCGGCGGCCGTGCGGGGGCCTGAGGGTAGCGGGGGGCGGCCGGGCGGCCTCGCGCCCCGCAAGGCCGCCGGCTGACGGGGC
Organism: Tragelaphus eurycerus; assembly: GCA_935064755.1. Lineage (NCBI taxonomy): Eukaryota > Metazoa > Chordata > Mammalia > Artiodactyla > Bovidae > Tragelaphus > Tragelaphus eurycerus. Next base: position 9,649,446 of record CAKXYN010000086.1, on the reverse strand, counting down.
GTCTGGCCCTCTCCTCAGCTCCGGGACGCGCCGCAGTCGCGGCCGGAGGGCGGCGAGTCACCTGTTGAGCTACCGACGACCGGCCTGCAGCGCGGTTGTTACAGCCTTTCCCCGAAGTTAACGTTTCTCGGGGAGGTTAAGAGTTCCTCTCAGGCTTCCTTTTGTAAACGGTTAGGGGGACTGGAAAATATGTCTACCAACTCCTGAGCAGACGTGTCTACCAGTTAGTTGCGAACCTTTCAGCGTTTTCTGGCGTCTCATCGCCTCGTTTAAAATCAAACCGATTATGCATATATAGTCTTAAGGACCCTAGACGCCTCAAGTTTGCACTTTGGGGCTCATGTGGCAGGTTGGGAGCTTCGGGGGCATGCGGCCAGCCCTCCGGGGCGCAGGTGATGCTCGCGCCCTTGTGGATGGCCGCTCCCGGTCCCTCGTGTACCGTAAACAGCGGCCGAGGCGCATCGGCTCTGCCTTCTTGAACAGCTGCGCGGATGTTAGGAGCTCAGGACAACGCCAGTAGAGTCATGACAGAGTGATTTTGACCTTTCGCTCCTGGGGGAAGGGAGGTGTCCCTTCAGGCCCTTGGCCTTGGGGACTTTTTCGATAAAGCGGCGAAAGCTGGGATTTCCTGTGTAAATTCTGTTTTCTCTTTGTCAACTCTAATAGAAGTCAGATAACTGGTTAATGATCAGTAAACCACAGTAAGTTAGTTTAAAGACGCAAGCTTTTCATGGCTTTTAAATTCTATCCACTGTATATTTAGCTTTACATTAGTTTTATCCAGCAGTTCGCAAAACCAGATAATTCATACACAACGCCTACTTTTGCTAGAATAATCTGGGTGAATTAGACAACGATTTTCATTTGTTTTGCTGATTTTTTTTGTTTGCTTTGCGGAATTGCACATGTGACAGACTAGCTTTGTAGACTACATTTTGAGATCATTTAAGGAAAGAATGATCAGTAAAAGCATGTCCATCATATTTTCAATATTACGAGGTGTTTGATTGTAAAAGTGAACTGTCTAGAGTTAAAGAGTATAACTTGGTGCTAATTTTATACCAATATTTGTCAGTAGGTCTCCATTTTTTATGTTACTTTGTGAAAGTATACGTTTTTATTGTTTCTCTGAAGAATTACTGAGTAGAGAAAAAGTGTCCTTGCTTTTCTTTTACCCTCATAACAGATTTTTTTGCCCTAATTTAATACTCACTGTTTGACAGTTCTGTTTATTACCTGATATCTCACTAGATGTTAATGCTATTTGAAAAATTTGGAATGCTCTACTATGTGAGAGCCTTGATTTCATGAAGTGGTATAACCAATGTAAGCAGGAATCCATTTCTCCAGACTATAATGTCACCTTGAAACTAAAGGAAGGTTCTATAAAGGACATCTCAAAAGAACAAATAAATGTTGTCCTAGTGTTTATAGGTAATCTGTAATCCGTTTAAAGTGTCATTATGAAGTACAGTGATTTTTGTCATACTAGAGTTCTATAACTAATTTTTACTAAACACTTTCATCTCACTCTGTGAGCTTCTCACTCTGTGCTAATTGAGGTCCATACATCATCCCATTGGATCCTTCCAGTATTATACCCATTTTATAAATGAGGAAATTGAGGCTTAGAAGTTACCTAACTTGTGCAAAGTGAAACAACTAATAGATATTTGATTTCAGAGGCCAGAATCAATCTTTCAACCATTTTCCACTAAGCTACATTGTGTGATGTTGACTTTTCAAGCAATACTGTCATTGCCCAGAATATTGTGGGAAAAGATAAGAAGATTACTGAAATTCTACTTTTAAGATTTTCTTCAGTCTGCTGTATAATTTCATAAATATTTTGGCTGAAGGAGGAGGGATAGTATGAATAAGTTAGCAAGCCAGCAAACAGGACAGAATGTGGTAGTACAATGAAAGATATAAGGGAGGGGAAAGCTGTTAGTCAGGACTGTTAGCAGTAGCAAGTGACAGAAACCCACCTTAAACAAGCATAGGGGAAAGGAAGGACTTTAATGGCCATGAACTGAAAAGTCCAAGGGTTGAAATGGCTTCAGAAATGCTGCCTTCAAGAGTTCAAACAGGTTGCTAAGAGACGGCCATTTCTAATACTCTAGATTACATCTGTCAAACCTTAGGCAAGCCCTAAAGTGTTCTTAGCCTGCAGGGGGAATCCAAATAAGAGGAACTTTCTAAAGTGATTCAGTTCAGTTCAGTTCAGTCACTCAGTCATGTCTGACTCTTTGTGACCACATGGACTGCAGCATGCCAGGCCTCCCTGTCCATCACACACTCTTGGAGCCTACTCAAACTTAATTCCATTTAGAGTAGTATTGTGCTATATAATACTTGAGTCTTTTTTTGTCAAGTAAAGCATCCACCTCCTTGTACCAAGATTGTCCAAGACATTCTTTATTTCAGCATGCACACAGTAGGTACTTCATAAGTATTTTTTGAAAAAAGGTGAAGAGCTTAGAAGACAGTTTCTGCCTTCTTCCTCAAGTCAAAAAAAAAAAAAAAAAGCATCCGTCATAAGAGTGACAACAGCAGGGAGAGAAAAACAGGAGGCTCTTGTAATCTGGGCAAAAGATGAAGACATGGGGTAATGGGGAAAATTGGGTAGAGTCTAGATCTACTTCGGGTGTGGAACTGAAATCATTGTTAATGGATTGGATGGTGGAGTGAGGAAGAAGGAAGATTCAAAAGATAACTTCCTGATGTTAGGGTTGAGCAACCAGCAATGCAACAACTGGGGAAAACTGCCAACTTCCAGAAGGCAGAAGCAGGTTTATCGTAGAAAATCAACACTTCCAGTTGGCACTCTCATTTTCACACTTTGGAATCAAACAGCCTGGTCCACATCTGAGACTCCGCTGCTTACTGGCTGGGTGGCCAGAATCTGCCTGAAGGCAGGAGACCCTGGTTTGATTACTGAGTGGGAAAGATCCCCTGGAGAAAGGGATTGGCTACCCAAAGAAAGGCAATGCCAAAGAATGCTCAAACTACCGCACAATTGCACTCATCTCACATGCTAGTAAAGTAATGCTCAAAATTCTCCAAGCCAGGCTTCACCAGTATGTGAACCGTAAACTTCCTGACATTCAAGCTGGTTTTAGAAAAGGCAGAGGAACCAGAGATCAAATTGCCAACATCCCCTGGATCATCGAAAAAGCAAGAGAGTTCCAGAAAAACATCTATTTCTGCTTGATTGACTGTGCCAAAGCCTTTGACGGTGTAGATCACAATAAACTGTGGAAAATTCTGAAAGAGATGGGAATACCAGACCACCTGATCTGCCTCTTGAGAAATCTGTATGCAGGTCAGGAAGCAACAGTTAGAACTGGACATGGAACAACAGACTGGTTCCAAATAGGAAAAGGAGTAGGTCAAGGCTGTATATTGTCACCCTGCTTATTTAACTTATATGCAGAGTACATCATGAGAAACGCTGGACTGGAAGAAACACAAGCTGAAATCAAGACTGCTGGGAGAAATATCAATAACCTCAGATATGCAGATGACACCACCCTTATGGCAGAAAGTGAAGAGGAACTCAAAAGCCCCTTGATGAAAGTGAAAGTAGAGAGTGAAAAAGTTGGCTTAAAGCTCAACATTCAGAAAACGAAGATCATGCCATCCAATCCCATCACTTCATGGGAAATAAATGGGGAAACAGTGTCAGACTTTCTTTTTCTGGGCTCCAAAATCACTGCAGATGGTGACTGCAGCCATGATATTAAAAGACACTTACTCCTTGGAAGGAAAGTTATGACCAACCTAGATAGCATTTTCAAAAGCAGACATTACTTTGCCAACATAGGTTCATCTAGTCAAGGCTATGGTTTTTCCTGTGGTCATGTATGGATGTGAGAGCTGAACTGTGAAGAAGGCTGAGCGCCGAAGAATTGATGCTTTTGAACTGTGGTGTTGGAGAAGACTCTTGAGAGTCCCTTGGACTGCAAGGAGATCCAACCGGTCCATTCTGAAGGAGATCAGCCCTGGGATTTCTTTGGAAGGACTGATGCTAAAGCTGAAACTCCAGTACTTTGGCCACCTCATGTGAAGAGTTGACTCATTGGAGAAGACTCTGGTGTTAGGAGGGATTGGGGGCAAGAGGAGAAGGGGACGGCAGAGGATGAGATGGCTGGATGGCATCACTGACTCAATGGATGTGAGTCTCAGTGAACTCCGGGAGTTGGTGATGGACAGAGAGGCCTGGGGTGCTGTGATTCATGGGGTCGCAAAGAGTCGGACATGACTGAGCAACTGATCTGATCTGATCTGACCAACTCCAGTATTCATGGGCTTCCATGGTGGCTCAGATGGTAAAGATCCGCCTGCGGTGCAGGAGACCTGGATTCAGTCCCTGGGTTGGGAAGATCCCCTGGAGGAGGACTTGGCAACTCACTCCAGTATTCTTACCTGGAGAATCTCCGTGGACAGAGGTGCCTGGTGGGCTGCAGTCCATGGGATCACAAAGAGTCAAACACAATGGAGCACCTAAACATAGCTGGGTGGTCCCCTGTGGGTCTTTTGTGGGTCTTCTGTCACTGTCTAGCTGTGTTCCTGTTGCAGAATTGTTTTGGGGGTTAGATGGACTAATGCAGGTTACATGCTCCCCACAAGGCCTGGCATGTAGTAAGCCCTTCACAGTATTGGCAGTTATTTGCTACCTGCTGCTAAATACATCTAAATACATAGCCTACTGACCTTGATCTTTTTCAGGTTTAATCTTCACACCATAGTCTTTTGGGATAAATGCATTATGGTTCCAGCAAAAGGAAGAAATTTGCATACAAAGATAGCTCCATCAGAATTGTTATTGCTTACTTTCTTTGTACTTGGGAGGTTTTTGCTGTGGGGAGGGCCTTCTTTGGAAGTACACAGTAACATACTTGCTCGCCTCCCATGTAATATATGTATTTAATCTTCCCTTATACAAAGATCCAAGGTGAATAATGCACCCTGAAAAGTTGCTTAACTGGAGCATAGAATTCTTCCAAACTTTTTCCAAATTTTAAGTTACTAGTTAAAAATTCAAAGAATTATATCAACAATGCTTCCAGTTTTATGTGAAAACCCTAACCTTCATCTTCTCTCCATTGTATGAAGTTAGGCGTGCTGGTGCACAAGACCTTGGCACTCAGTAGTAAGGGTGGTCCACTCTCCTCAGAAGAGCAAAGTTGTCTGTAGTAGAAATTCCTCATAACCACATGGCCTCCTGTCCAAACTATTTTATCAGTGGCTGGCACATAGTAAGTACTAGGTTAGTGTGTACATTAGCTATATGTTTTCTGTCTTAAAAAATCTAGTAATATAGATCTAGATTTATGAACAGTTTCAAGACACATTTCATAGGAGCAGTGCAAAAGTAGAACTTCCTGCAGAATAATCTACTCTGCCACCCCTCAGGGGCTGAAAGAAACATATTGTCAGTACCCTTAGTTAAGTATTAATGACCTTTATTCACAGGATATTTCTTTGTTTTTATAGGATCTGCAAGCCAGAAGAATCCTATGTCTGTAGAAAATTCCAATGATAACCAAGGAGGTGAGTTAAAAAAGGTCAGAAAACGGATTATCTGCCTAGCATACATAAAGTAATATCAGCTAGTCCAGTACATGTAAACTGGTACACTGACCTGTCTTAACCATGATTTGTGCATTTGTGAATACTTAAAGCCTACCATCAAAGGCTTCCCTTAGTAGGCATCAGGAAATGATAGTTCACTGGATGATCTTTCTCAGTTTAGCAAAGTTGTCAGTAAATTCTAGAACTATTAATAAAAAAATGCTGGAATTTATTACTGAGTTTTCAAGCACATTTTTAGGTATGACATTTTGCGCTCTGCCTATGAATACGAACTAGAATTCACAAATCTGCTAATCTTGCTGGTGGAAGAAACCACTTTAAGCTGGTCAGCCATGGCAGCCTTAATTTGCCTTGGTGGACTCTAAGGAGACCATGCTTATATTTCACTGATCAATTAGATATCAGTCCACCCCCTTGCTTCCTTATTGAAAAGGTAGATGAGGCTTTTTTTCTTCTGCTTTTAGTTTAGGACAGATGGATTTCTTCCTTGATTTTCTGAATTAACATGGAAGCATAGGAACCAGACTAATGTTATAATAATAGTACCATCAACGCATGTTTCTTCTAAGTGATATTTAGTTTATCTTCTCACTCCCTTTATTAAGAGTGACAGAGGTAGAAACTTAAAAAAGGTACACAAATCCTATCACTGAACCCAGTTTTTCTACTTGTATTCAACAAATATTTATTAGGTGTCTTTAATGTGTGGACATAATACAAAAGGGACCAAGCTCTGACTTCTTGGAGTTTTTGTTTGTTTTTTGTATTATTTTATTATTGAAACATGCACATAACATAAAATTCACAACGTTAGCATTTTTAAGTGTACAGGTGACATTAAATACATTCACAATATTATGCAATTTTTTTGAAGATATTTTTGTTTTATAGCTGTGACTAGATGGACCTTTGTTTGCAAAGTAATGTCTCTGCTCTTTAATATGCTATCTATATGGTGATTGCCAGACTTGAAAAGCCACCATAATGGGTAGCCAATTAGAAGATGAAATTAATCTTTAAAGAATCTGTGCCACTTTATGAACTTAATTCCATTTAGTGAAGTACTCTCCTGTAATACTTGGTCTTTTTTTGTCATGTAAAGTATCTGCCTCCTTGTACTTAGATTGTCCAAGACAGTCTTTATTTCAGTGCTTGCCCACAGTAGGTACTTCATAAGTATATTTTGAAAAAGGTGAAGAGGTCTTAAAACCAGAAGAGCTTAGAAAGAGGGCAGTTTCTGCCTTCTTCCTCAAGCCAAAAAAAAAGGAAAGTATCCATCATAAGAGTGACAACAGCAGGGAGAGGAAAACAGGAGGCTCCTGTAATCTGGGCAAAAGATGAAGACATGTAATGGGGATAAGTGGGTAGAGTCTAGATCTACTTGGGGTGTGGAACTGAAATCATTGCTAATGGATTGGATGGTGGAGTGAGGAAGAAGGAAGACTCAAAAGATAACTTCCTGGAGTTAGGGTTGAGCAATCACCAATGCAACAACTGGGAACATGAGGGCAGAAGCAGGTTTATTGTAGAAAATCAGCACTTCAAATTGGCACTCTCATGTACACGCTTTGAAATCAAACAGCCTGGTCCACATCTGAGACTCCGCCACTTACTGGCTGGGTGGCCAGATTCGCCTGCAAGGCAGGAAAACTCTGGTTCGATTCCTAAGTGGGAAAGATCCCCCTGGAGAACAGGACTGGCTATCCACTCCAGTATTCATGGGCTTCCATGGTGGCTCAGATAGTAAAGAATCCACCTGTAGTGCAGGAGACCTGAATTCGATCCCTGGGTTGGGAAGATCCCTTGGAGGAGGACATGGCAACTCACTCCAGTATTCTTGCCTGGATCAACTCCATGGACAGAGGTGCCTGATGGGCTACAGTCCATGGGATCACAGAGTCAGACACAGCGGAGCAACTAAACACAGCTTGGTGGTCTCCTATGAGTCTCCTGTGGGTCTTCCTATGGCTCTTCTTTCACTGCCTAGCTGTGTTCCTGTCACAGAATTGTTTGGGGGTTAGATGGGCTAATGCAGGTTACATGCTCCTCACAGGTCCTGGCACTTTTAAACCCTTTATAATATTGCCAGTTATTTGGTACCTGCTGATAAATACATCTAAATATATGGTCTACTGACATTGATCCTTTCCAGGTTTAATCTTCACACCATAGCTTTTTGGGAATAATGTACTACTATGGTTCCAGCAAGAGGAAGAAATTTTCTCACACAGTAACAATAGAATTGTTATTGCTTACTTTCTTTTTACTTCAAAGGTTTTTTTTTGAGGGGAGGCCTTCTTTGTGAAAAGTACAGAATAATACACTTGCTTGCCTCCCATGTAATATATGTTTTTAATCTTCCATTATTTAAAGATCCAGGGTAAATAATGCACCCTGAAAAGTTGCTTAACTGAAGCATAGAATTCTTCCAAACTTTTTCCAAATTTTAAGGTACTAGTTAAAAATTCCGGAGAAGGCGATGGCAGCCCACTCCAGTACCCTTGCCTGGAAAATTCCATGGACGGAGGAGCCTGGTAGGCTGCAGTCCATGGCGTCATGAAGAGTCCTACCTGATTGAGCGACTTCACTTTCACTTTTCACTTTCCTGCAATGGAGAAGGAAATGGCAACCCACTCCAGTGTTCTTCCCTGGAGAATCCCAGGGACAGGGGAGCCTGGTGGGCTGCCGTCTTTAGGGTCGCACAGAATTGGACACGACTGAAGCGAATTAGCAGCAGCAGTTAAAAATTTAAAGAATTATCTTGAGAAGGCTTCCAACTTTACATGAAAACCCTAAGCGACTTCATCTTCTCTCCATTGTTTTACGTTAGGTGTGCTGGTGTACAAGACCTGGGCACACATTAATAGTAAGGGTGGTCCACTCTCCTCAGAAGAGCAGAGTTGTCAGTAGTAGAAATACCTCATAACCACATGGCCTCATGTCCAAACTATTTTTCAGTGGCTGGCACATAGTAAGTACCTGGTAAGTGTGTACATTAGCTATATGTTTTCTGTCTTAAATAATCCAGTAATAGAGATCTAGATTTATGAACAATTTCAAGGCATGTTTCATAGAAACAATGCAAAAGTAGAACGTCCTGTGGAATAATCTACCCTCCCAACCCACATAAGCTGAAAGAAAAATATTGCCAGTACCCTTAGTTAAATATTGATGTCCTTTCTTCACAGAATATTTCTTTGGTTTTATAGGAACTGTAAACAATGATCCTAAATCTCCAGAAAACTCCAAGGATAACCAAGGAGGTGAGTTTAAAAAGGTCAGAAAATGGATTATCTGCCTAGTATACATAAAGTAATAACAGCTAGTCAAGTACATGTAAGCTGATACACTGACCCGTCTTGACTATGATTTGTGCATTTGTGAATACTTAAAGCCTACCATCAAAGGCTTCCCTTAGTAGGCATCAGGAAATGATAGTTCACTGGATTCACCATCTTTCTAAGTCTAGCAAAGTTGTGAGTAAATTCTAAAACTATTAATAAAAACATACGGGAATATATTACTGAATGTAGAAGTTCATTTTTAGGTATGACATTTTGGGCTCTGCCTATGAATATGACTAGAATTCATAAACCTGCTGATCTTGCTGGTGGAAGAAATCACTTTAAGCTGGCCTTAATTTGCCTTCAGTCCCCTTGCTTGGCTATTGAAACACTAGATGAGGGTCTTTTCTTGTGCCTTTAGTTTGGGACAGATGGATTTCTTCCTTGATTTTCTCAATTAACATGCAAGGATAGGAACAAGACTGATGTTATATAGTACCATCAATGCATGTTTCTTCTAAGTAATATTTAGTTTATCTTCTCAGTGCCTTTATTAAGAGTGACAGGGGTAGAAACTCAAAAAGGTACAAAAATCCTATCACTGGACCCATTTTTTCAACAAATATTTATTGAGTGTCTCTAATGTGTGGACACAGTACAAAAGGGACCAACCTCTGACTTCTGGGAGTTTTTGTTTGTTTTTTTGTGACATTTTGAAAAGCAAGAGAGTTCCAGAAAAACATCTATTTCTGCTTTATTGACTTTGCCAAAGCCTTTGACTGTGTAGATCACAATAAACTGTGGAAAATTCTGAAAGAGATGGGAATACCAGACCACCTGATCTGCCTCTTGAGAAATCTGTATGCAGGTCAGGAAGCAACAGTTAGAACTGGACATGGAACAACAGACTGGTTCCAAATAGGAAAAGGAGTAGGTCAAGGCTGTATATTGTCACCATGTTTATTTAACTTATATGCAGAGTACATCATGAGAAATGCTGGACTGGAAGAAACACAAGCTGGAATCAAGATTGCCGGGAGAAATATCAATAACCTCAGATATGCAGATGATACCACCCTTATGGCAGAAAGTGAAGAGGAACTCAAAAGCCTCTTGATGAAAGTGAAAGTGGAGAGTGAAAAGGTTGGCTTAAAGCTCAACATTCAGAAAATGAAGATCATGGCATCTGGTCCCATCACTACATGGGAAATAGATGGAGAAACAGTGGAAACAGTGTCAGACTTTATTTTTCTGGGCTCCAAAATCACTGCAGATGGTGACTGCAGCCATGAAATTAAGAGACGCTTACTCCTTGGAAGGAAAGTTATGACCAACCTAGATAGCATATTCAAAAGCAGAGACATCACTTTGCTAACAAAGGTTTGCCTAGTCAAGGCTATGGTCTTTCCTGTGGTCATGTATGGATGTGAGAGCTGGACTGTGAAGAAGGCTGAGCGATGAAGAATTGATGCTTTTGAACTGTGGTGTTGGAGAAAACTCTTGAGAGTCCCTTGGAGTGCAAGGAGATCCAACCAGTCCATTCTGAAGGAGATCAGCCCTGGGATTTCTTTGGAAGGAATGATGCTAAAGCTGAAACTCCAGTATTTTGGCCACCTCATGCGAAGAGTTGACTCATTGGAGAAGACTCTGATGCTGGGACGGATTGGGGGCAGGAGGAGAAGGGGACGACAGAGGATGAGATGGCTGGATGGCATCACTGACTCGATGGATGTGAGTCTGAGTGACCTCCGGGAGCTGGTGATGGATAGGGAGGCCTGGCGTGCTGTGATTCATGGGGTCGCAAAGAGTCGGACACGACTGAGCGACTGATCTGATCTGATCTGATTGTTTAAACATACACATAACTTAAAATTCACAGAGTTAGCCATTTTTAAGTGTTCAGTCACTCAGTCGTGTCCAACTCTTCGCAACCCCGTGAACCGCAGCACACCAGGCCTCCCTATCCATCACCAACTCCTGGAGTCCACCCAAACTCATGTGCATTGAGTTGATGATGCCATCCAGCCATTTCATCCTCCGTCGTCCCCTTCTCCTCCTGCCCCCGACCTCTCCCAGCATCAGGGTCTTTTCCAGGGAGTCAACTCTTCGCATGAGGTGGCCAAAGTACTGGAGTTTCAGCCTCAGCATCAGTCCTTCGAATGAACACCTAGGACTGATCTCCTTTAGGATGGACTGGTTGGGTCTCTTTGCAGTCTGAGGGACTCTCAAGAGTCTTCTCCAACACCACAGTTCAAAAGTATCAGTTCTTCGGTGCTCAGCTTTCTTCACAGTCCAACTCTCACATCCATACATGACCACTGGAAAAACCATAGCCTTGACTAGACGGACCTTTGTTGGCAAAGTAATGTCTCTGCTTTTGAATATGCTATCTAGGTTGGTCATAACTTTCTTTCCAAAGAGTAAGCATCTTTTAATTTCATGGCTTCAGTCACCATCTGCAGTGATTTTGGAGCGCAAAAAAATAAGTCTGTCACTGTTTCCACTGTTTCCCCATCTATTTCCCATGAAGTGATGGGACCAGATGCCACCATCTTAGTTTTCTGAATTTTGAGTTTTAAGCCAACTTTTTCACTCTCCTCTTCACTTTCATCAAGAGGCTTTTGAGTTCCTCTTCACTTTCTTCCATAAGGGTGGTGTCATCTGCATATCTGAGGTTATTGATATTTCTCCCAGCAGTCTTGATTCCAGCTTGTGTTGCTTCCAGTCTAGCGTTTCTCATGATGTACTCTGCATATAAGTTAAATAAACAGGGTGACAATATACAGCCTTGACGTACTCCCTTTCCTATTTGGAACCAGTCTGTTGTTCCATGTCCAGTTCTAACTGTTGCTTCCTTACCTCCATATAGGTTTCTCAAGAGGCAGATCAGGTGGTCTGGTATTCCCATCTCTTTCAGAATTTTCCACAGTTTATTGTGATCCACACAGTCAAAGGCTTTGGCATAGTCAATAAAGCAGAAATAGATATTTTTCTGGAACTCTTTTGCGTTTTCAGTGATCCAGCTGATGTTGGCAATTTGATCTCTGGTTCCTCTGCCTTTTCTAAAACGAGCTTGAACATCTGGAAGTTCACGGTTCACGTACTGCTGAAGCCTGGCTTGGAGAATTTTGAATGTTACTTTACTAGCATGTGAGATGAGTGCAGTTGTGCAGTAGTTTAAGCATTCTTTGGCATTGCCTTTCTTTGACAATACACTTTCTTTTTAAGTGTACAGGTGGCATTAAATATATTCACAATGTTGTGCAGTGTCATGGAGATTTTTTATTAAATTTTTATTGAAGTATACAGTTAATTTGCAATGTTGTATTCATTTCTGCTGTACAGCAAAATGACTTAGTTATATACATGTATACATTCTTTTCATTTTCTTCTCCTTGTGGTTTATTGCAAAATAGTAAATGGAGTTCCCTGAGCACCGTTGTTGTTTCTCAGTTCTGTATGTAACAGTTTGCATCTACTAACCCCAGACTCCTAGTCCCTCCCTCCCCGACCCCTGCTCCTCCTTGGAAACCCTGTGTCTGTTCTGTATGTCTGTGAGTCTGTTTCTGCTTCATCAGATCACATCAGTTGCTCAGTCGTGTCTGACTCTTTGCGACCCCATGAATCGCAGCACGCCAGGTCTCCCTATCCATCACCAGCTCCCGGAGGTCACTCAGACTCACATCCATCGAGTCAGTGATGCCATCCAGCCATCTCATCCTCTGTCGTCCCCTTCTCCTCCTGCCCCCAATCCGTCCCAGCATCAGAGTCTTCTCCAATGAGTCAACTCTTCGCATGAGGTGGCCAAAATACTGGAGTTTCAGCTTTAGAATCATTCCTTCCAAAGAAATCCCATGGCTGATCTCCTTCAGAATGGACTGGTTGGATCTCCTTGCACTCCAAGGGACTCTCAAGAGTCTTCTCCAACACCACAGTTCAAAAGCATCAATTCTTCGTCGCTCAGCCTTCTTCACAGTCCAGCTCTCTCATCCATACATGACCACAGGAAAGACCGTAGCCTTGACTAGGTGAACCTTTGTTGGCAAAGTAATGTCTCTGCTTTTGAATATGCTGTCTAGGTTGGTCATAACTTTCCTTCCAAGGAGTAAGCGTCTTTTAATTTCATGGCTGCAGTCACCATCTGCAGTGATTTTGGAGCATAGATAGGTTCATTTTTGTCATATTTTAGATTCCACATATAAGTGATTTGTTGTTGTTTAGTTACTAAGTTGTGTCTGACTCTGTGACCCCCATGGACTGCAGCATGCTATGCTTCCCTGTCCTTCATCTCTCCCAGAGTTTGCTCAAACTCATGTCCATTTAATCAGATTACTGATTAATCAGTGATTAACCCATGGAGTCACTTCATCCTCTCTTGCCCCCTTCTGCTTTTGCCTTCAATCTTTCCCAGCATCAGGGTCTTTTCCAATAAGTCAGCTCTTTGCATCAGGTGGCCAAAGTATTGTAACTTCAACATCAGTGTTTTCAATGAACATTGAGGGTTGTTTACTTTAGGATTGACTGCTTTGATCTACTTGTAGTCCAAGGGACTTTCAAGAGTCTTCTCGCAACACCACAGTTAAACACCATCAATTCTTTGGCACTCAGCTTTCTTTATAGTCCACCTCTCACACGCATACATGACTATTGCAAAAACCATAGCTTTGACTAGACAGGCTATTTTTTGCAAAGTAATGTCTCTGCTTTTTAATATGCTATCTATAAAGTGATTGCCAGACTTCAAAAGCCACCATAATGGGTAGCCAGTTAGGTGATGAAATTAATCTTTAATGAATCTGTGGCACTTTACGAACTTAATTCCATTTAGTGAAGTATTCTGCTGTAATACTTGGTCTTTATTTGTCATGTAAAGCACCCGACTCCTTGTACTGCGAAAATCCAAGACAGTCTTTATTTTAGTGCTTGAACACAGTAGGTGCTTCATAAGTATTTTTTGAAAAAGATGAAGAGATCTTAAAACTAGAAGAGCTTAGAAAGAAGGCAGTTTCTGCCTTCTTCCTCAAGCCAAAAAAAAAGAGAAAAGGAAAGCATCTGGCATAAGAATGACAACATCAGGGAGAGAAAAACACGAGGCTCCTGTAATCTGGGCAAAAGATGAAGACATGGGGTAATGGGGATAAGTGGGTAGAGTCTAGATCTACTTGGGGTGTGGAACTGTAATCATTGCTAATGGACTGGATGGTGGAGTGAGGAAGAAGGAAGAATGAAAAGATAACTTCCTGGTGTTAGGGTTGAGCAACCAGCAATGCAACAACTGGGAACATGAGGGCAGAAGCAGGTTTATCGTAGAAAATCAGCACTTCAGTTTGGCGCTCTCATGTTCAGGCTTTGGAATCAAACAGCCTGGTCCACATCTGAGAATCCACCGCTTACTGGCTGGGTGGCCAGAATCTGCCTGCAAGGCAGGAGACCCTGTTTGATTCCTGGGTGGGAAAGATCCCCTGGAGAACAGGATCGGCTACCCACTCCAGAATTCATGGGCTTCCATGGTGGCTCAGATGGTAAAGAATCCACCTGCAGTGCAGGAGACCTGGATTCTATCCCTGGGTTGGGAAGATCCCCTGGAGGAGGACATGGCAACTCACTCCAGTATTCTTGCCTGGAGCATCTCCATGGACAGAGGTGCCTGGTGGGCTACAGTCCACGGGATCACAGAGTCAGACACAGCGGAACAACCAAACACAGCTGTGTGGTCTCCTATGGGTCTCCTGTGGGTCTTCTGTCAATGCCTAGCTGTGTTCTTTTCGCAGAATTGTTTGGGGGTTAGATGGGCCAATGCAGGTTATATGCTCCCCACAAGGCGTGGCATGTAGTAAGCCCTTCATAATATTGTCAGTTATTTGCTGCTGCTGCTGCTGCTAAGTCGCTTCAGTCGTGTCCGACTTTGTGCGATCCCATAGACGGCAGCCCACCAGGCTCCTCTGTCCCTGGGATTCTCCAGGCAAGAATACTGGAGTGGGTTGCCATTTCCTTCTCCAATGCATGAAAGTGAAAAGTGAAAGTGAAGTCACTCAGTACCTGCTGCTAAATACATAGTCTACTGACCTTGATCTTTTTCAGGTTTAATCTTCACACCATAGTCTTTTGGTATAAATGGATTATGGTTCCAGCAAGAGGAAGAAATTGGCAGACAGAGTAAAGATAGCTTTATCAGAATTGTTATTGCTTACTTTTTTTGTACTTGGGAGTTTTTTGGGTTGGCGGAGGCACACTTTGGGAAAGTACACAATAACATACTTGCTCGCCTCCCATGTAATATATGTGCTTAATCTTCCATTATATAAAGATCCAGGGTGAATAATGTACCCTGAAAAGCTGCTTATCTGGAGCATAGAATTCTTCCATACTTTTTCCAAATTTTAAGTTGCTAGTTAAAAATTCAAAGAATTATATCAAGAAGGCTTCCAAGTTTACATGAAAACCCTAAGCCATTTCACCTTCACTCCATTGTATGAAGTTAGGTGTGCTGGTGCACAGGACGTGGGCACTCGTTAATAGTAAGGGTGGTCCACTCTCCTCAGAAGAGCAGAGCTGTCAGTAGTAGAAATTCCTCATAACCATATGGCCTCATGTCCAGTCTATTTTATCAGTGGCTGGCACATAGTAAGTACCTGGTAAGTGTTACATTAGCTACATGTTTTCTGTCTTAAAAAATCCAGTGCTGCAGATCTAGATTTATGAACAGTTTCAAGCCATGTTTCATAGCAGCAGTGCAAAAGTAGAACTTCCTGTGGAATAATCTACCCTGTAACCCCTCAGGGGCCGAAAGAAACATATTGCCAGTTCCCTTAGTTCAATGTTGATGGCCGTTCTTCACAAGATATTTCTTTGTTTTTATAGGATCTTCAGGCCAGGATAATCCTCAGTCTGGAGGAAAGTCCAATGGTAACAACCAAGCAGGTGAGTTTTATAAGGTCAGAAAACGGATTATCTGCCTAGCATACATAAAGTAATATCAGCTATTCCAGTACATGTAAGCCTGTACACAGGCCTGTCTTAACCATGATTTGTGTGTTTATGAATACTTAAAGCCTGCCATCAAAGGCTTCCCGTAGTAGGCATCAGGAAATGATAGTTCACTGGATTCCCCATCTTTCTCAGCCTAACAAAGTTTTGAGTAAATTCTAAAACTATTAATAAAAACACTGAAATTTATTGCTGAGTTTTCTAGCACATTTTTTGGTATGATATTGTGCACTCTGCCTATGGATATGAACTAGAATTCATAAATCTGCTGATCTTGCTGGTGGAAGAAATCACTTTAAGCTGGTCAGCCATGGCAGCCTTAATTTGTCTTGGTGGACTCTAAGGAGACCCTGCTTATATTTTACCCATCAGATAAATTTCCATCCACGCCCTTGCTTCCTTACTGAAACAAGAGATGAGGCTTTTTTCTTGTGCTTTTAGTTTGGGACAGATGGATTTCTTCCTTGATTTTCTCAATATGTAAAGATAGGAGCAGACTGATATTATAAATAATAGTACCATCAACTCATGTTTCTTCTAAGTGATATTTCGTTTATCTTCTCACTGCCTTTATTAAGAGTGACAGAGGTAGAAACTTAAGAAAGGTACACAAATCCTATCACTGGACCCATATTTTCTACTTTTATTCATAAATATTTATTGAGTGTCTTTAATGTGTGGACACAGTACAAAAGGGACGAAGCTCTGACTTCTTGGAGTTTTTCTTTGTTTTTTGTGTTATTCTATTGTTGAAACACACAGGTAACTAAAAATTCACAGTTAGCCATTTTTCATTATAGAGGTGGCATTAAATACATTCACAATGTTGTGCAGTGTCATGGAGATTTTGTAGTAATTTTTTATTGAACTACAGTTAATTCACAATGTTGTGTTCATTTCTGCTGTATAGCAAAATGACTTACTTATATACATGTATACATTCTTTTTTATTTTCTTTTCCATTATGGTTTATTCCAGAATAGTAAATGGAGTTCCCTGTGCACTGTTTTGGTTTCTGAGTTCTATATGTAACAGTTTGCATTGACTAGCCCCAAACTCCTAGTCCCCACCTCCCCGACCCCTGCTCCCCCTTGGAAACCCTAAGTCTGTTCTGTATGTCTGTGAGTCTGTTTCTACTTCAAAGATAGGTTCATTTGCTCCATTTTTTGATTCTACATATAAGGGATTTGTTGTTGTTTAGTCACTAAATTATGTTTGACTCTGTGACCCCATGGACTGCAGCATGCCAAGCTTCCCTGTCCTTCATGTCTCCTGGAGTTTGTTCAAACTCATGTCCATTTAATCAGATCACTGATTAATCTGTGATTCAGATCAGATCAGATCAGATCAGTCGCTCAGTCGTGTCCGACTCTTTGCGACCCCATGAACCGCAGCACGCCAGGCCTCCCTGTCCATCACCAGCTCCCGGAGGTCACTCAGACCCGCATCCATCGAGTCAGTGATGCCATCCAGCCATCTCATCCTCTGTCGTCCCCTTCTCCTCCTGCCCTCAATCCCTCCCAGCATCAGAGTCTTCTCCAATGAGTCAACTCTTCGCATGAGGTGGCCAAAATACTGGAGTTTCAGCTTTAGCATCATTCCTTCTAAAGAAATTCCAGGATTGATCTCCTTCAGAATGGACTGGTTGGATCTTCTTGCAGTCCAAGGGACTCTCAAGAGTCTTCTCCAACACGACAGTTCAAAAGCATCAATTCTTTGTCGCTCAGCCTTCTTCACAGTCCAGCTCTCACATCCATACATGACCACAGGAAAGACCGTAGCCTTGACTAGGCGAACCTTTGTTGGCAAAGTGATGTCTCTGCTTTTGAATATGCTATCTAGGTTGCTCATAACTTTCCTTCCAAGGAGTAAGCGTCTTTTAATTTCATGGCTGCAGTCACCATCTGCAGTGATTTTGGAGCCCAGAAAAACAAAGTCTGACACTGTTTCCACTGTTTCCCCATCTATTTCCCATGCAGTGATGGGACCAGATGCCATGATCTTCGTTTTCTGAATGTTGAGCTTTAAGCCAACCTTTTCACTCTCCACTTTCACTTTCATCAAGAGGCTTTTTAGCCCCTCTTCACTTTCTGCCATAAGAGTGGTGTCATCTGCATATCTGAGGTTATTGATATTTCTCCCGGCAATCTTGATTCCAACTTGTGTTTCTTCTAGTCCAGCATTTCTCATGATGTACTCTGCATATAAGTTAAATAAACATGGTGACAATATGCAGCCTTGACGTACTCCTTTTCCTATTTGGAACCAGTCTGTTGTTCCATGACCAGTTCTAACTGTTGCTTCCTGACCTGCATACAGATTTCTCAAGAGGCAGATCAGGTGGTCTGGTATTCCCATCTCTTTCAGAATTTTCCATAGTTTATTGTGATCCACACAGTCAAAGGCTTTGGCATAGTCAATAAAGCAGAAATAGATGTTTTTCTGGAACTCTCTTGCTTTTTCCATGATCCAGCGGATGTTGGCAATTTGATCTCTGGTTCCTCTGCCTTTTCTAAAACCAGCTTGAACATCAGGAAGTTCACGGTTCACATATTGCTGAAGCCTGGCTTGGAGAATTTTGAGCATTACTTTACTAGCGTGTGAGATGAGTGCAATTGTTCGGTAGTTTGAGCACGCCTTGGCATTGCCTTTCTTTGGGATTGGGATGAAAACTGACCTTTTCCAATCTTGTGGCCACTGCTGAGTTTTCCAAATTTGCTGGCATATTGAGTGTAGCACTTTCACAGCATCATCATTCAGGACTTGGAATAGCTCCACTGGAATTCCATCACCTCCACTAGCTTTGTTCGTAGTGATGCTTTCTAAGGCCCATTTGACTTCACATTCCAAGATGTCTGGCTCTAGGTCAGTGATCACATCATCATGATTATCTAGGTCGTGAAGCTCTTTTTTGTACAGTTCTTCTGTGTATTCTTGCCACCTCTTCTTAATATCTTCTGCTTCTGTTAGGTCCACACCATCTCTGTCCTTTATCGTGCCCATCTTTGCATGAAATGTTCCTTTGGTATCTCTGATTTTCTTGAAGAGATCCCTAGTCTTTCCCATTCTGTTGTTTTCCTCTATTTCTTTGCATTGATCACTGAAGAAGGCTTTCTTATCTCTTCTTGCTATTCTTTGGAACTCTGCATTTAGATGTTTATATCTTTCCTTTTCTTCTTTGCTTTTCGCTTCTCTTCTTTTCACAGCTATTTGTAAGGCCTCCCCAGACAGCCATTTTGCTTTTTTGCATTTCTTTTCCATGGGGATGTTCTTGATCCCTGTCTCCTGTACAATGTCACGAACCTCATTCCATAGTTCATCAGGCACTCTATCTATCAGATCTAGGCCCTTAAATCTATTTCTCACTTCCACTGTATAATCATAAGGGATTTGATTTAGGTCATACCTGAATGGTCTAGTAGTTTTCTCTACTTTCTTCAATTTCAGTCTGAATTTGGCAATAAGGAGTTCATGGTCCGAGCCACAGTCAGCTCCTGGTCTTGTTTTTGCTGATTGTATAGAGCTTCTCCATCTTTGGCTGCAAAGAATATAATCGATCTGATTTCGGTGTTGACCATCTGGTGATGTCCATGTATAGAGTCTTCTCTTGTGTTGTTGGAAGAGGGTATTTGCTATGACCAGTGCATTTTCTTGGCAAAACTCTATTAGTCTTTGCCCTGCTTCATTCCGTATTCCAAGGCCAAATTTGCCTGTTACTCCAGGTGTTTCTTGACTTCCTACTTTGGCATTCCAGTCCCCTATAATGAAAAGGACATCTTTTTTGGGTGTTAGTTCTAAAAGGTCTTGTAGGTCTTCATAGAACCTTTCAACTTCAGCTTCTTCGGCGTTACTGGTTGGGGCATAGATTTGGATTACTGTGACATTGAATGGTTTGCCTTGGAAACGAACAGAGATCATTCTGTCATTTTTGAGATTGCATCCAAGTACTGCATTTCAGACTCTTTTGTTGACCATGATGGCCACTCCATTTCTTCTGAGGGAATCCTGCCCACAGTAGTAGATATAATGGTCATCCGAGTTAAATTCACCCATTCCAGTCCATTTTAGTTCGCTAATTCCTAGAATGTCAACATTCACTCTTGCCATCTCTTGTTTGACCACTTCCAATTTGCCTTGATTCATGGACCTGACATTCCTATGCAATATTGCTCTTTACAGCATCGGACTTTGCTTCTATCACCAGACACATCCACAGCTGGGTATTCTTTTTGTTTTGGCTCCATCCTTTCATTGTTTCTGGAGTTATTTCTCCACTGATCTCCAGTAGCATATTGGGCCCCTACTGACCTGGGGAGTTTCTCTTTCAGTATCCTATCATTTTGTCTTTTCATACTGTTCATGGGGTTCTCAAGGCAAGAATACTGAAATGGTTTGCCATTCCCTTCTCCAGCGGACCACACCCTGTCATATCTCTCCACCATGACCCGCCCATCCCAGGTTGCCCCTCGGGCATGGCTTAATCTCATTGAGTTAGACAAGGGTGTGGTCCTTGTGTGATTAGATTGACTAGTTATCTGTGAGAATGGTTTTAGTGTATTTAATTAATCTGTGATTAATCCATCCAATCACTTCATCCTCTGTTGCCCCCTTCTGCTTTTGCCTTCAATCTTTCTCAGCATCAGGGTCTTTTCCGTTGAGTCAGCTCTTTGCATCAGGTGGCCAAAGTATTGTAGCTTCAGCATCAGTCTTTCCAATGAATATTGAGGGTGATTTTCTTTAGGATTGACTGGTTTAATCTCCTTGCAGTCCAAGAGACTCTTATGAATCTTCTCTGTCACCACATTCAAAAGCATCAATTATTTTGTGTTGAGCCTTCTTTATGGTCCAGCTCACATCTGTACATGACTACTGCAAAACCATAGCTTTGACTAGGCGGACCTTGGTTGGACCTTTTTAATAAGCTAAGTATAAAGTGATTGCAGACTACAAAAGCCACCAGCCACCATAATGGGTAGCCAGTTAGGAGATGAAAATAATCTTTAATGAATCTGTGAAACTTTATGAACTCCAGTCCATTTAGTGAAGTATTCTGCTGTAATACTTGGCTTATTTTGTCAGTTAAAGCACCCGCCTCCTTGTACTTAGATTGTCCAAGACATTCTTTATTTCAGTGCTTGCACACAGTAGGTACGTCATAAGTATTTTTGAAAAAGGGTGAAGAGGTCTTAAAACTAGAAAGAGCTTAGAAAGAGGGCAGTTCCTGCCTTCTTCCTCAAGGCAGAAAGAAGAAAAAAGGAAAACATCCATCATAA
Source organism: Tragelaphus eurycerus (assembly GCA_935064755.1). Taxonomy (NCBI): domain Eukaryota; kingdom Metazoa; phylum Chordata; class Mammalia; order Artiodactyla; family Bovidae; genus Tragelaphus; species Tragelaphus eurycerus. The sequence goes on along the minus strand of CAKXYN010000086.1, from coordinate 9,628,304 downwards.
GAGCGACAACAGCCGGGAGAGAAAAACAGGAGGCTCTTGTAATCTGGGCAAAAGATGAAGACATGGGGTAATGGGGATAAGTGGGTAGAGTCTAGATCTACTTGGGGTGTGGAACTGAAATCATTGCTAATGGATTGGATAGTGGAGTGAGGAAGAAGGAAGAATGAAAAGATAACTTCCTGGTGTTAGCAGTGCAAGAACTGGGAATATGTGGGCAGAAGCAGGTTTATTGTAGAAAATCAGCACTTCGATTTGGCACTCTTAGGTATGCGCTTTGGAATCAAACAGCCTGGTCCACATATAAGAATCTGCCACTTACTGATGGGTGGCCAGAATCTGCCTGCAAGGCAGAAGACCCTGGTTCCATTCCTGGGTGGGAAATATCACCTGGAGAAAGGGATCGGCTACCCACTCCAGTATTCATGGGTTTCCATGGTGGCTCAGATGGTAAGGAATCCACCTGCAGTGCAGGAGACCTGGATTCAATTGCTGGGTTGGGAAGGTCCCCTGGAGGAGAACATGGCAAGTCACTCCAGTATTCTTGCCTGGAGAATTTCCATGGACAGAGGTGCCTGGTGGACTACAGTCCACAGGATTGCAAAGAGTCAGACACAGCAGAGTAACTAAACACAGCTGGGTGGCCTCCTATGTGTCTCCTGTGGGTCTTCTGTCAATGCCTAGCTGTGTTCCTGTCGCAGAATTGTTTTGGGGGTTAGTTGGGCTAATGCAGGTTACATGGGCCCCACAAGGCCTGGCGTGTAGTAAGCCCATCATAATATTGTCAATTATTTGCTGCTGCTGCAAAGTCGCTTCAGTTGTGTCTGACTCTGTGTGACCCCAGAGATGGCAGCCCACCACGCTCCCCATCCCAATTATTTGCTACCTGCTGCTGCTAAGTCGCTTCAGTCATGTCCGACTGTGTTCAACCCCATAGACGGCAGCCCATCAGGCTCCACCATCCCTGGGATTCTCCAGGCAAGAACACTGGAGCGGGTTGCCATTTCCTTCTCCAAAGCATGAAAGTGAAAGTGAAGTCACTCAGTCGTGTCCGACTCTTAGCGACCTCATGGACTGCAGCCTACCAGGATCCTCTGTCCACGGTATTTTCCAGGCAGGAGTACTGGAGTGGGGTACCATTGCTTTCTCCTGCTGCTGCTGCTGTTAATTCGCTTCAGTCGTGTCTGACTCGTTGCGACCCCATAGACGGCAGCCCACCAGGCTCCCCCGTCCCTGGGATTCTCCAGGCAAGAATACTGGAGTGGGTTGCCTTTTCCTTCTCCAATGCGTGAAAGTGAAGTCGCTCAGTCGTGTCTGACTCTTAGCGACCCCATGGACTGCAGCCCATCAGGCTCCTCGGTCCATGGGATTTTCCAGGCAAGAGTACTGGGGTGGGGTGCCATTGCCTTCCCCATTGCTTTCTCCTAAATACATCGAAATACATAGTCTGCTGACCTTGATCTGTTTCAGGTTTAATGTTCACACCATAATCTTTTGGGATAAATGCATTATGGTTCCAGCAAGAGAAATAAATTTGCACACAGAGTAAAAATAGTACCATCAGAAATCTTATTGCTTACTTTCTTTGTACTTGGGAGGTTTTTATGGTGGGGGAGGTCTTCTTTGTGAAAAGTACACAATAACATACTTGCTCGCCTCCCATGTAATATATGCATTTAATCTTCCCTTATGCAAAGATCCAGGGTGAATAATGCACCCTGAAAAGTTGCTTAACTGAAGCATACAATTCTTCCAAAGTTTTTTCCAAATTTTAAGTTACTAGTTAAAAATTCAAAAAATTATATCAAGAAGGCTTCCAAGTTTATGTGAAAACCCTAAGCCACTTCATCTTCTCTCCATTGTATGAGTTAGGAGTACTGGTGTACCAGACCTGGGGCACTCGTTAATAGTAAGGGTAGTCCACTCTCCTCAGAAGAGCAGAGTTGTCAGTAGTAGAAATTCCTCATAATCACAAGGCCTCATGTCCAATCTATTTTATCAGTGGCTGGCATATAGTAAGAACCTGGTAAGTGTTACATTAACTATATGTCTTCTGTCTGAAAAAATCCAGTGATGCAGATCTAGATTTATGAACAGTTTCAAGGCATGTTTCATAGAAACAGTGCAAAAGTAGAATTTCCTGTGGAATAATCTACCCTCTCACCCCCAAGAGGCGAAAGAAACAAACAAAAAAAAAAGAACCATAATGCCAGTATCGTTGTTAAATATTGATGGCCATTCTTCACAGGATATTTCTTTGTATTTATAGGACCTCCAAACCAGAAGAATCTTCAGTCTGCAGGAAACTCCAAGGAGGATAACAAAGGAGGTGAGTTTAAAAATTTCAGAAAATGGATTATGTGCCTAGCATACATAAAGTAATATCAGCTAGTCTAGTACATGTAAGCCTGTGCACTGACCTGTGTTAACCATGATTTGTGCATTTGTTAATACTTAAAGCCTACCATTGGGCTGCGGTTAATGGGGCCTCTAAAAGTGTTGTACATGACTGAGCGACTTCACTTTCACTTTTCACTGTCATGCATTGGAGAAGGAAATGGGAACCCACTCCAGTGTTCTTGCCTGGAGAATCCCAGGGACGGGGGAGCCTGGTGGGCTGCTGTCTATGGGGTCACACAGAGTCGGACACGACTGAAGTGACTTAGCAGCAGCAGCAAAGCCTAACTCGGCTTCCCTTAGTAGGCATCAGGAAATGATAGTTCACTGGATTCCCCATCTTTCTCAGTCTAGCAAAGTTGTGAGTAAATTCTAAAACTATTAATAAAAACATACTGGAATTTATTACTGACTTTTCTAGCACATTTTTTGGTATGACATTGTGCGCTCTATCTATGGATATGAACTAGAATTCATAAATCTGCTGATCTTGCTGGTAGAAGAAATCACTTTAAGCTGGTCAGCCATGGCAGCCTTAATTTGCCTTGGTGGACTCTAAGGAGACCCGGCCTATATTTCACCCATCAGTTAAATTTGTATCCACGCCCTTACTTCCTTATTGAAACAATAGATGAGGCTTTTTTCTTGTGCTTTTTGTTGGGGACAGATGGATTTCTTCGTTGATTTTCTCAATCAACATGTAAAGATAGGAACCAGACTGATGTTATAAATAATGGTACCATCAACGCATGTTTCTTCTAAGTGATATTTAGTTTATCTTCTCACTGCCTTTATGAAGAGTGACAGAGGTAGAAACTTAAAAAAGGTACACAAATCCTATCACTGGACCCATATTTTCTACTTTTATTCAACAAATATTTATTGAGTGTCTTTAATGTGTGGACACAGTACAAAAGGGACCAAGCTCTGACTTCTTGGAGTTTTTCTTTGTTTTTTGTGTTATTTTATTGTTGAAACATACATATAACATAAAATTCACAATGTAGGCGTTCATCAGTGTAGAGATGGCATTAAATACATTCACAATGTTGTGCCGTGTCATGGAGATTTTTTAGTAATTTTTTATTGAAGTGCAGTTAATTTGCAGTGTTGTGTTCATTTCTGCTATACAGCAAAATGACTTAATTATATACATATGTACATTCTTTTTATTTTCTTTTCCATTGTGGTTTATTGCAGAATATTAAATGGAGTTCCCTGAGCACCATTGTTATTTCTAAGTTCTATATGTAACAGTTTGCATCTACTAACCCCAGACTCCTAGTCCTTCCCTCCCCGACCCAGGCTCCCCCTTGGAAACCCTAAGTCTGTTGTGTATGTCTGTGAGTCTATTTCTACTTCATAGATAGGTTCATTTGTACCATATTTTATATTCTACATGTAAGTGATTTGTTGATGTTTAGTCACTAAGTCGTGTCTCACTCTCTGACCCCATGGACTGCAGCATGCCAAGCTTCCCTGTCCTCATGTCTCCCAGAGTTTGCTCGAACTCTTATCCATTTAATAGATCACTGATTAATTAGTATTAATCCATCCAATCACTTCATCCTCTCTTGCCCCCCTGTGTTTTTGCCTTCAGTCTTTCCCAGCATCAGGGTCTTTTCCAATGAGTCAGCTCTTTGCATCAGGTGGCCAATCTTTAGGATTGACTGGTTTGATCTCCTTGCTGTCCAAGGGACTCTTAAGAATCTTCTCTGGCACAACATTCAAAAGCATCAATTCTTTATGTTCAGCCTTCTGTATGTTCTAACTCACATCTGTACCTGACTACTGTAAAAACCATATATTTGACTAGACGGACCTTTGAAGGCAAAATAATATCTCTGCTTTTTAATAAGCTATGTATCAAGTGGTTGCCAGACTTCAAAAGCCACCATAATGGGTAGCCAATTAGGAGATCAAATTAATCTAAAGAATCTGTGCCACTTAACGAACTTAAGTCCATTTAGTGAAGTATTCTGCTGTAATACTTGGTCTTTTTTTTTGGCACGTGAATCACCCACCTCCTTGTACTTTGATCGTTCGGATCAGATCAGTCGCTCAGTTGTGTCCTACTCTTTGCGACCCCGTGAATCGCAGCACACCAGGCCTCCCTGTCCATCACCAACTCCCGGAGTTCACTCAGACTCATGTCCATCGAGTCAGTGATGCCATCCAGCCATCTCATCCTCTGTCGTCCCCTTCTCCTCCTGCCCCCAATCCCTCCCAGCATCAGAGTCTTCTCCAATGAGTCAACTCTTCGCATGAGGTGGCCAAAATACTGGAGTTTCAGCTTTAGCATCATTCCTTCCAAAGAAATCCCAGGGCTGATCTTCAGAATGGACTGATTGGATCTTCTTGCAGTCCAAGGGACTCTCAGGAGTCTTCTCCAACACCACAGTTCAAAAGCATCAATTCTTCGGCGCTTAGCCTTCTTCACAGTCCAAATCTCACATCCATACATGACCACAGGAAAAGCCATAGCCTTGACTAGACAGACCTTTGTTGGCAAAGTAATGTCTCTGCTTTTGAATATGCTGTCTAGGTTGGTCATAACTTTCCTTCCAAGGAGTAAGTGTCTTTTAATTTCATGGCTTCAGTCACCATCTGCAGTGATTTTGGAGCCCAGAAAAATAAAGTTTGACACTGTTTCCACTGTTTCCCCATCTATTTCCCATGAAGTGATGGGACCAGATGCCACCATCTTAGTTTTCTGAATTTTGAGTTTTAAGCCAACTTTTTCACTCTCCTCTTCACTTTCATCAAGAGGCTTTTGAGTTCCTCTTCACTTTCTTCCATAAGGGTGGTGTCATCTGCATATCTGAGGTTATTGATATTTCTCCCAGCAGTCTTGATTTCAGCTTGTGATTCTTCCAGCCCAGAGTTTCTCATGATGTACTCTGCATATAAGTTAAATAAACAGGGTGACAATATACAGCCTTGACGTACTCCTTTTCCTATTTGGAACCAGTCTGTTGTTCCATGTCCAGTTCTAACTGTTGCTTCCTGACCTGCATACAAATTTCTCAAGAGGCAGATCAGGTGGTCTGGTATTCCCATCTCTTTCAGAATTTTCCACAGTTTATTGTGATCCACACAGTCAAAGGCTGTGGCATAGTCTTAATAAAGCAGAAATAAAGCAGAAATAGATGTTTTTCTGGAACTCTCTTGCTTTTTTGATGATCCAGCAGATGTTGGCAATTTGATCTCTGGTTCCTCTGCCTGTTCTAAAACCAGCTTGAACATCTGGAAATTCACGGTTCACATATTGCTGAAGCCTGGCTTGGAGAATTTTGAGCATTACTTTACTAGCGTGTGAGATGAGTGCAATTGTGCGGTAGTTTGAGCATTCTTTGGCATTGCCTTTCTTTGGGATTGGAATGAAAACTGACCTTTTCCAATTCTGTGACCAGAGTGCACAGTTCTGTGCTGAGTTTTCCAAATTTGCTGGCATATTGAGTGCAGCACTTTCACAGCATCATCTTTCAGGATTTGGAACAGCTGAACCGGAATTCTATCACCTCCACTAGCTTTGTTTGTAGTGATGCTTTTTAAGGCCCACTTGACTTCACATTCCAGGATGTTTGGCTCTAGGTCAGTGATCACACCATCATGATTATCTGGGTTGTGAAGATCTTTTTTGTACAGTTCTTCTGTGTATTCTTGCCATCTCTTCTTAATATCTTCTGCTTCTGTTAGGTCCATACCATTTCTGTCCTTTTCAAGCCCATCTTTGCATGAAATGTTCCTTTGGAATCTCTGATTTTCTTGAAGAGATCTCTAGTCTTTCCCATTCTGTTGTTTTCCTCTATTTCTTTGCATTGATTGTCCAGTACATTCTTTATTTCAGTGCTTGCACACAGTAGGTACTTCCTAAGTATTTTTTCAAAAAGGTGAAGAGGTCTTAAAACTAGAAACAGCTTAGAAGGAGGGCAGTTTCTGCCTTCTTCCTCAATCCAGAGAAAATAAAAATGGAAAACATCCATCATAAGAGTGACAACAGCACAGAGAGAAAAACAGGAGGCTCATGTAATCTGGGTAAAAGATGAAGACATGGGGTAATGGGGAAAAGTGGGTAGAGTCTAGATCTGCTTGGGGTGTGGAACCGAAATCATTGCTAATGGGTTGGATGGTGGAGTGAGAAAGAAGGAAGAATGAAAAGATAACTTCCTGGTGTTAGGGTTGAGCAACCAGCAGTGCAAGAACTGGGAACGTGCGGGCAGAAGCAGGTTTATCGTAGAAAATCAGCACTTCACCTTGCCACTCTCGTGTTCGCGCTTTGGAATCAAACAGCCTGGTCCACATCTGAGAATCCGCTGCTTACTGATGGGTGGCCAGAATCTGCCTGCAAGGCAGGAGACCCTGGTTCGATTCATGAGTGAGAAAGATCCCCTGGAGAAAGGGATTGGCTACCCACTCCAGTATTCATGGGCTTCTCTGGTGGCTCAGATGGTAAAGAATCCGCCTGCAATGCAGGAGACCTGGATTCCATCCCTGGGTTGGGAAGATCCCCTGGGGAAGAACATGGCAAGTCACTCCAGTATTCTTGCCTGGAGAATTCCCATGGACAGAGGTGCCTGGTGGGCTACATTCCACCGCATCGCAAAGAGTCAGACACAGTGGAGCAACTAAACACAGCTGGGTGGTCTCCTATTTGTCTCCTGTGGGTCTTCCTGTGGTGGTCTGTCACTGCCTAGCTGTGTTCCTGTCCCAGAATTCTTGGGGATTAGATGGGCTAATGCAGGTTACATGCTCCCCACAAGGTGTGGCATGTAGTAAGCCCTTCATAATATTGTCAGTTATTTGCTACCTGCTGCTAAATACATCTAAATACATAGTCTACTGACCTTGATCTTTTTCAGGTTTAATCTTCACACCATAGTCTTTTGGTATAAATGGATTATGGTTCCAGCAAGAGGAAGAAATTGGCAGACAGAGTAAATATAGCTTCTTCAGAATTGTTTTTGTGTACTTTCTTTGTACTTAGGAGTTTTTTGGTGGTAGGGGGCCTTCTTTGGGAAAGTACACAATAACATACTTGCTCGCCTCTCATGTAATATATGTGTTTAATCTTCCAATAGATAAAGATCCAGGTTGAATAATGCACCCTAAAAAGTTGCTAAACTAGAGCATGAATTCCTCCAAACTTCTTCCAAATTTTAAGTTACTAGTTAAAAATTCAAAGAATTATATCAAGAAGGCTTCCAAGTTTACGTGAAAACCCTAAGCCACTTCATCTTCTCTCCATTGTATGAAGTTAGGCGTGCTGGTGCACAAGAACTGGGGCACTCGTTAATAGTAAGGCTGGTTCACTCTCCTCAGAAGAGCAGAGTTGTCAGTAGTACAAATTCCTCATAACCACATGGCCTCATGTCCAGTCTATTTTATCAGTGGCTGGCACATAGTAAGTACCTGGTAAGTGTTACATTAGCTACATGTTTTCTGTCTTAAAAAATCCAGTGCTGCAGATCTAGATTTATGAACAGTTTCAAGCCATGTTTCATAGAAGCAATGCAAAAGTAGAACTTCTTGTGGAATAATCTACCCTCCCACCCCTCAGAGACCAAAAGAAACATATTGCCAGTACCCTTAGTTCAGTATTGATGCCCGTGCTTCAACAAGATATTTCTTTGTTTTTATAGGATCTTCAAGCCAGAATAATCCTCAGTCTGGAGGAAACTCCAATGGTAAGAACCAAGCAGGTGAGTTTTATAAGGTCAGAAAACGGATTATCTGCCTAGCATACACAAAGTAATACCAGCTAGTCCAGTACATGTAAGCTGATACAGTAACCTGTCTTAACCATGATGTACATTTGTGAATACTTAAAGCCTACCATCAAAGGCTTCCCTTAGTAGGCATCAGGAAATGATAGTTCACTGGATTCCCCATCTTTCTCAGTCTAGCAAAGTTGTGAGTAAATTCTAAAACTATTAATAAAAACATACTGGAATTTATTACTGAGTTTTCTAGCACATTTTTCGGTGTGACATTGTGTACTCTGCCTACGGATAAGAACTAGAATTCATAAATCTGCTGATCTTGCTGGTGGAAGAAATCACTTTAAGCTAGTCAGCCATGGCAGCCTTAATTTGCCTTGGTGGACTCTAAGGAGACCCTTCTTATATTTCACCCATCAATTAGATTTCAATCCACCCCCGTGCTTCCTTATTGAAACAGTAGATGAGGCTTTTTTGTTATGATTTTAGTTTGAGAGAGATGGAATTCTTCCTTGATTTTTCGAATTAACATATATAAATAGGAACCTGACTGATGTTATAAATAATAGTATCATCAATGGATGTTTCTTCTAAGTAATATTTAGTTTATCTTCTCACTGCCTTTATTAAGAGTGACAGAGGTAGAAACTTTAAAAAGGTACACAAATCCTGTCACTGGACCCATTTTTTCTACTTATTCAACAAATATTTATTGAGTGTCTTTAATATGTGGACACAGTACAAAAGGGACCAAACTCTGTCTTTTGTGTTATTCTATTGTTGAAACACACACATAACTAAAAATTCACAGAGTTAGCCATTTTTCAGTGTTGAGGTGGCATTAAATACATTCACAATGTTGTCCAGTGTTGTGGAGATTTTTTAGTAATTTTTTATTGAACAACAGTTAATTTACAGTGTTGTGTTCATTTCTGCTGTATAGCAAAATGACTTACTTATATACATGTATACATTCTTTTTTATTTTCTTTTCCATTATAGTTTATTCCAGAATAGTAAATGGAGTTCCCTGTGCACTGTTTTGGTTTCTGAGTTCTATATGTAACAGTTTGCATCGACTAGCCCCAAACTCTTAGTCCCCACCTCCCCGACCCCTGTTCCCCCTTGGAAATCCTGTCTGTTCTGTATGTCTATGAGTCTGTTTCTGCTTCAAACACAGGTTCATTTGTTCCATTTTTTGGTTCCACATATAAGGGATTTGTTGTTGTTTAGTCACTAAGTTGTGTCTGACTCTATGACCCCATGGACTACAGCATGCCAAGCTTCCCTGTCCTTCATGTCTCCTGGAGTTTGTTCAAACTCATGTCCATTTAATCAGATCACTGATTAATCTGTGATTAATCCATCCAATCACTTCATCCTCTGTTGCCCCCTTCTGCTTTTGCCTTCAATCTTTCTCAGCATCAGGGTCTTTTCCATTGAGTCAGCTCTTTGCATCAAGTGGCCAAAGTATTGTAGCTTCAGCATCAGTCTTTCCAATGAATATTGAGGGTGATTTTCTTTAGGATTGACTGGTTTAATCTCCTTGCAGTCCAAGAGACTCTTATGAATCTTCTCTGTCACCACATTCAAAAGCATCAATTATTTTGTGTTGAGCCTTCTTTATGGTCCAGCTCACATCTGTACATGACTACTGCAAAACCATAGCTTTGACTAGACAGACCTTAGTTGGACCTTTTAATAAGCTAAGTATAAAGTGATTGCAGTCTTTAAAAGCCACCGTAAAGGGTAGCCAGTTAGGAGATGAAAATAATCTTTAATGAATCTGTGGAACTTTATGAACTCCAGTCCATTTAGTGAAGTATTCTGCTGTAATACTTGGCTTATTTTGTCAGTTAAAGCACCCGCCTCCTTGTACTTAAATTGTCCAAGACATTCTTTATTTCAGTGCTTGCACACAGTAGGTACGTCATAAGTATTTTTGAAAAAGGGTGAAGAGGTCTTAAAACTAGAAAGAGCTTAGAAAGAGGGCAGTTCCTGCCTTCTTCCTCAAGGCAGAAAGAAGAAAAAAGGAAAACATCCATCATAAGAGCAACAACAGCTGGGAGAGAAAAACAGGAGGCTCTTGTAATCTGGGCAAAAGATGAAGACATGGGGTAATGGGGATAAGTGGGTAGAGTCTAGATCTACTTGGGGTGTGGAACTGAAATCATTGCTAATGGATTGGATGGTGGAGTGAGGAAGAAGGAAGACTCAAAAGATAACTTCCTGGGGTTAGGGTTGAGCAATCACCAATGCAACAACTGGGAATATGTGGGCAGAAGCAGGTTTATTGTAGAAAATCAGCACTTCAATTTGGCACTCTCAGGTATGCACTTTGGAATCAAACAGCCTGGTCCACATGTGAGAATCCGCCGCTTACTGGTTGAGTGTCCAGAATCTGCCTGCAAGGCAGAAGACCCCGGTTCCATTCCTGGGAAAGAAGGCTTCCAAGTTTATGTGAAAACCCTAAGCCACTTCATCTTCTCTCCATTGTATGAGTTAGGAGTACTGGTGTACCAGACCTGGGGCTCTTGTTAGTAGTAAGGGTAGTCCACTCTCCTCAGAAGAGCAGAGTTGTCAGTAGTACAAATTCCTCATAACCACATGGCCTCATGTCCAGTCTATTTTATCAGTGGCTGGCACATAGTAAGCACCTGGTAAGTGTTACATTAACTATATGTCTTCTGTCTGAAAAAGTCCAGTGATGCAGATCTAGATTTATGAACAGTTTCAAGGCATGTTTCATAGAAGCAGTGCAAAAGTAGAATTTCCTGTGGAATAATCTACCCTCTCACCCCTAAGAGGCAAAATAAACAAACAAAAAAAAGAAGCATAATGCCAGTATCGTTAAGTTAAATATTGATGGCCATTCTTCACAGGATATTTCTTTGTATTTATAGGACCTCCAAACCAGAAGAATCTTCAATCTGCAGGAAACTCCAAGGAGGATAACAAAGGAGGTGAGTTTAAAAATTTCAGAAAACGGATTATCTGCCTAGCATACATAAAGTAGTATCAGCTAGTCCAGTACATGTAGGCTGTACACAGGCCTATCTTAACCATGATTTGTGCGTTTGTGAATACTTAAAGCCTGAAATGGTAGTTCACTGGATTCACCATCTTTCTCAGTCTAGCAAAGTTTTGAGTAAATTCTAAACCTATTAATAAAAACATACTGGAATTTATTACTGAGTTTTCAAGCACATTTGTTGGTGTGACATTGTGCATTCTCTCTATGGATATGAACTAGAATTCATAAATCTGCTGATCTTGCTGGTAGAAGAAATCACTTTAAGCTGATCAGCCATGGCAGCCTTAATTTGCCTTGGTGGACTAGTTGAAGACCCTTATATTTCACCCATCAGTTAGATTTCAATCCACGCCATTGATTCCTTATTAAAACAATAGATGAGGCTTTTTTCTTGTGCTTTTTGTTGAGGACAGATGGATTTCTTCGTTGATTTTCTCAATCAACATGTAAAGATAGGAACCAGACTGATGTTATAAATAATGATACCATCAATGCATGTTTCTTCTAAGTGATAATTAGTTTATCTTCTCACTGCCTTTATTAAGAATGACAGAGGTAGAAACTTCCTATCACTGGACCCATATTTTCTACTTTCATTCAACAAATATTTATTGAGTGTCTTTCATGTGTGGACACAGTACAGAAGGGACCAAGCTCTGACTTCTTGGAGTTTTTCTTTGGTTTTTGTGTTATTTTATTGTTGAAACATGCATATAACATAAAATTCAAAATGTAGTCATTTTTCAGTGTAGAGATGGCATTAAATACATTCGTAGTGTTATGCAGTGTCATGGAGATTTTTTAGTAAATTTTTATTGAAGTACAGTTAATTTGCAGTGTTGTGTTCATTTCTGCTGTACAGCAAAATGACTTAGTTATATACATGTATACATTCTTTTCATTTTCTTTTCCATTATGGTTTATTCAGTTCAGTTCAGTTGCTCAGTCGTGTCCGACTCTTTGCGATCCCATTAATGACAGCACGCCAGGTCTCCCTGTCCATCACCAACTCCCGGAGGTCACCCAGACTCAAGTCCGTCGAGTCAGTGATGCCATCCAGCCATCTCATCCTCTGTCGTCCCCTTCTCCTCCTGCCCCCAATCTCTCCCAGCATCAGGGTCTTTTCTAGTGAGTCAACTCTTCGCATGAGGTGGCCAAAGTACTGGAGTTTCAGCTTTAGCATCATTCCTTCCAAAGAACACCCAGGGCTGATCTCCTTCAGAATGGACTGATTGGATCTCCTTGCAGTCCAAGAGACTCTCAAGAGTCTTCTCCAACACCACAGTTCAAAAGCATCAATTCTTCGGCACTTAGCCTTCTTCACAGTCCAACTCTCACATCCATACATGACCACAGGAAAAACCATAGCCTTGACTAGAAGAACCTTTGTTGGCAAAGTAATGTCTCTGCTTTTGAATATGCTATCTAGGTTGGTCATAACTTTCCTTCCAAGGAGTAAATGTGTTTTAATTTCATGGCTGCAGTCACCATCTGCAGTAATTTTGGAGCCCCCCAAAAGTCAAGTCTGACACTGTTTCCACTGTTTCCCCATCTGTTTGCCATGAAGTGATGGGACCGGTTGCCATGATCTATGTTTTCTGAATGTTGAGCTTTAAGCCAACTTTTTCACTTTCATCAAGAGGCTTTTTAGTTCTTCTTCACTTTCTGCCATAAGGATGATGCAGAATAGTAAATGTAGTTCCCTTCTGTCACTGCCTAGCTGTGTTCCTGTCACAGAATTGTTTTGGGGGTTAGATGGGCTAATGCAGGTTACATGCTCCCCACAAGGCGTGGCATATAGTAAGCCCTTCGTAATATTGTCAATTATTTGCTGCTACTGCTGCTGCTGCTAGGTCACTTCAATCGTGCCCGACTCTGTGTGACCCCATAGACAGCAGCCCATCAGGCTCCCCTGTCCCTGGGATTCTCCAGGTAAGAACACTGGAGTGGGTTGCCATTTCCTTCTCTAAGCTAAATACATCTAAATACATAGTCTACTACTGACCTTGATCTTTTTCAGGTTTAATCTTCACACCATAGTCTTTTGGTATAAATGGATTATGGTTCCAGCAAGAGGAAGAAATTGGCAGACAGAGTAAACATAGTTTCTTCAGAATTGTTTTTGCGTACTTTCTTTGTACTTGGGTGGTTTTTTGGTGTGGGGGCGGCCGCCTTTGGGAAAATACACAATAACATACTTGCTTGCCTCCCATGTAACATATGTGTTTAATCTTCCCTTATACAAAGATCCAGGGTGAATAATGCACCCTGAAAAGTTGCCTAACTGCAGCATACAATTCTTCCAAAGTTTTTTTCCAAATTTTAAGTTGCTAGTTAAAAATTCAAAGAATTATATCAAGAAGGCTTCCAAGTTTACGTGAAAACCCTAAGCCACTTCATCTCTCTCCATTGTAGTTAGACGTGCTGGTGCACAGGAACTGGGGCACTCGTTAATAGTAAGGGTGTTCACTCTCCCCAGAAGAGCAGAATTATCAGTAGTAGAAATTCCTCATAACCACAAGGCCTCATGTCCAAACTATTTTATCAGTGGCTGGCACATAGTAAGCACCTGGTAAGTGTTACATTAACTATATGTCTTCTGTCTGAAAAAATCCAGTGATGCAGATCTAGATTTATGAACAGTTTCAAGGCATGTTTCATAGAAACAGTGCAAAAGTAGAATTTCCTGTGGAATAATCTACCCTCTCACCCACCAGAGGCCAAAAGAAAAAAAAAAAAAGAGAGAAACATATTGCCAGTATCGTTAGTTAAATATTGATGATGGCCGTTCTTCACAGAATATTTCTTTGTTTTTATAGGATCTCCAAACCAGAATAATGGTCAGTCTGAAGAAAAGTCCGATGGTCACCAAGAAGGTGAGTTTAAAAAGGTCCAAAAACGGATTATCTGCCTAGCATACATAAAGTAATATCAGCTAGTCCAGTACATGTAAGCTGATACAGTGACCTGTCTTAACCATGATTTGTGCATTTGTGAATACTTAGCCTACCATCAAAGGCTTCCCTTAGTAGGCATCAGGAAATGATAGTTCACTGGATTCACCATCTCTCCCAGTCTAGCAAAGTTGTGAGTTAATTCTAAAACTACTAATAAAAACATACGGGAAGGTATTACTGAGTTTTCTAGCCCATTTTTCGGTGTGACATTGTGCGCTCTCTCTATGGATATGAACTAGAATTCATAAATCTGCTGATCTTGCTGGTGGAAGAAATCACTTTAAGCTGGTCAGCCATGGCAATCTTTAGTTGCCTTGGTGGACTAGTTGAAGACCCTTCTTATATTTCACCCATCAGTTAGATTTCAATCCACACCATTGATTCCTTATTAAAACAATAGATGAGGCTTTTTTCCTGTGCTTTTTGTTGGGGACAGATGGATTTCTTCATTGATTTTCTCAATCAACATGTAAAGATAGGAACCAGACTGATGTTATAAATAATGGTACCATCAACGCATGTTTCTTCTAAGTGATATTTAGTTTATCTTCTCACTCCCTTTATTAAGAGTGACAGAGGTAGAAACTTAAAAAGGTACACAAATCCTATCACTGGACCCATATTTTCTACTTTTGTTCAACGAATATTTATTGAGTGTCTTTCATGTGTGGACACAGTACAGAAGGGACCAAGCTCTGACTTCTTGGAGTTTTTCTTTGTTTTTTGTGTTATTTTATTGTTGAAACATACATATAACATAAAATTCAAAATGTAGTCATTTTTCAGTGTAGAGATGGCATTAAATACATTCACAGTGTTGTGCAGTGTCATGGAGATTTTTTAGTAATTTTTTATTGAAGTGCACTTAATTTGCAGTGTTGTGTTCATTTCTGCTGTACAGCAAAAAAACTTAGTTATATACATGTATACATTCTTTTCATTTTCTTTTCCATTGTGGTTTATTGCAGAATAGTAAATGTAGTTCCCTTCTGTCACTGCCTAGCTGTGTTCCTGTCGCAGAATTGTTTTGGGGGTTAGATGGGCTAATGCAGGTTACATGCTCCCCACAAGGCGTGGCATGTATTAAGCCCTTTGTAATATTGTCAATTATTTGCTACTGCTGCTAAGTTGCTTCAGTCGTGTCCAACTCTGTGTGACCCCATAGATGGCAGCCCACCAGGCTCCCCCGTCCCTAGGATTCTCCAGGCAAGAACACTGGAGTGGGTTGCCATTTCCTTCTCCCAGTTATTTGCTACCTGCTGCTGCTGCTGCTGCTAAGTCGCTTCAGTCGTGTACGACTCTGTGCGACCCCATAGACGGAAGCCCACCAGGCTCCCCTGTCCCTGGGATTCTCCAGGCAAGAACACTGGAGTGGGTTGCCATTTCCCTCTACAATGCATGAAAGCGAAAAGTGAAAGTGAAGCCGCTCAGTCGTGTCCGACTCTTAGCGACCCCATGGACTGGAAATACATCTAAATACCTAGTCTACTGACCTTGATCTTTTTCAGGTTTAATCTTCACACTATAGTCTTTTGGTATAAATGGATTATGGTTCCAGCAAGAGGAAGAAATTGGCAGACAGAGTAAACATAGCTTCTTCAGAATTGTTTTTGCGTACTTTCTTTGTATTTGGGAGGTTTTTGGTGGTAGGGGGCCTTCTTTGGGAAAGTACACAATAACATACTCGCCTCCCATGTAATATGTGTGTTTAATCTTCCCTTACACAAAGATCCAGGGTGAATAATGCACCCTGAAAAGTTGCTTAACTGGAGCATGAATTCCTCCAGACTTCTTCCAAATTTTAAGTTACTAGTTAAAAATTCAAAGAATTATATCAAGAAGGCTTCCAGGTTTACGTGAAAACCCTAAGCCACTTCATCTTCTCTCCATTGTATGAAGTTAGACGTGCTGGTGCACAAGAACTGGGGCACTCGTTAATAGTAAGGGTGGTTCACTCTCCTCAGAAGAGCAGAATTATCAGTAGTAGAAATTCCTCATAACCACATGGCCTCATGTCCAAACTATTTTATCAGTGGCTGGCACTTAGTAAGTACATGGTAAATGTTACGTTAACTATATGTCTTCTGTCTGAAAAAATCCAGTGATGCAGATCTAGATTTATGAACTGTTTCAAGGCATGTTTCATAGAAACAGTGCAAAAGTAGAATTTCCTGTGGAATAATCTACCCTCTCACCCACCAGAGGCCAAAAAAAAAAAAGAAGCATAATGCCAGTATCATTAGTTAAATATTGATTGCTGTTCTTCACAGAATATTTCTTTGTTTTTATAGAATCTCAAAAGCAGAATAATGCTCAGTCTCAACAACAGCCCAGTGATCACCAAAGAGGTGAGTTTAAAAAGGTCAGAAAACGGATTATCTGACTAGCATACATAAAGTAATATCAGCTAGTCCAGTACATGTAAGCTGGTACACTGACCTGTCTTAACCATGATTTGTGCATTTGTGAATACTTAAAGCCTACCATCAAAGGCTTCCCTTAGTAGGCATCAGGAAATGATAGTTCACTGGATTCCCCATCTTTCTCAGTCTAGCAAAGTTGTGAGTTAATTCTAAAACTACTAATAAAAAACATACTCAAATGTATTACTGAGTTTTCAAGGTCATTTTTCAGTGTGACATTGTGCACTCTGCCTATGGATATGAACTAGAATTCATAAATCTGCTGATCTTGCTGGTGGAAGAAATCACTTTAAGCTGGTCAGCCATGGCAGCCTTTAGTTGCCTTGGTGGACTAGTTGAAGACTCTTCTTATATTTCATCCATCAGTTATATTTCAATCCACCCCCTTGCTTCCTTATTGAAACAGTAGATGAGGCTTTTTTGTTATGATTTTAGTTTGGGAGAGATGGATTTCTTCCTTGATTTCCTGAATTAACATGAATAGATAGGAACCTGACTTATGTAATAGTACCATCAACGCATGTTACTTCTAAGTGATATTTATTATCTTCTCACTCCCTTTATTAAGAGTGACAGAGGTAGAAACTTAGAAAAGGTACACAAATCCTATCACTGGACCCATTTTTTCTACTTTTATTCAACAAATATTTATTGATTGTCATGGATATTTTCTACTAATGTTTTATTGAACTACAGTTATTTTAAAATGTTGTGTTCATTTTTGCTGTACAGCAAAATGACTTAGTTATATACATATATACATTCTTTTTTATTTTCTTTTCCATTGTGGTTTATTCCAGAATAGTAAATGGAGTTCCCTGAGCACCATTGTTCTTTCTCAGTTCTAAATGTAACAGTTTGCATCTACTAACCCCAGACACTTAGTCCTTCCCTCCCCGACCCAGGCTCCACCTTGGAAAGCCTAAGTCTGTTCTGTATGTCTGTGAGTCTGTTTCTACTTCATGAAAGTGAAAGTGAAGTCGCTCAGTTGTGTCTGACTCTTTGCGACTGTATGGACTGTGTAGCCACCAGGCTCCTCCATCCATGGGATTCTCCAAGCAAGAATACCGGAGTGGGTTGCCATTTCCTTCTCCAGAGAAATCTTCCCAACCCAGGGATCGAAACCAGGTCTCCTGCATTGTGGGTAGACGCTTTAACCTCTGAGCCACCAGGGAAGCCCCTTCTACTTCATAGATAGGTTCATTTGTACCATATTTTATATTCCACATTTAAGTGATTTGTTGATATTTAGTCTCTAAGTCGTGTCTGACTCTGTGACCCCATGGACTGCAGCATGCCAAGCTTCCCTGTCCTTCATGTCTCCCAGAGTTTGCTCAAACTCTTGTCCATTTAATCAGATCACTGATTAATCAGTGATTAATCCATCCAATCACTTCATCCTCTATTGCCCCCTTCTTCCTTTGCCCTCAATCTTTCCCAGCATCAGGGTTTTTTTCTAGTGAGTCAGCTCTTTGCATCAGGTGGGCAAAGTATTGTAGCTTCAGCGTCAGTCTTTCTAATAAAGATTGAGGGTTGATGTTCTTTGGGATTGACTGGTTTGATCTCTTTGCTGTCCAAGGGACTCTTAAGAATCTTCTCTGGCACCACATTAAAAAGTATCAATTCTTTTGTGTTCAGCCTTCTTTATGGTCCGAATCACATCCACCCATGACAAGTGGAAAAACCATAGCTTTGACTGTGTGGACCTTTGTCAGTGGAATGATGCCTCTGCTTTTCAGTATGCTTTCTAGGTTTGTCATACCTTTTCTTCGAAGGAGCAAGCGTTTTTTCATTTCAAGGCTGCAATCACCATCCTCAGTGATTTTGGAGCCCAAGAAAATAAAACGTCACTGTTTCTGCTTTCATCCCATCTATTAGCCAAGAAGTGATGGGATCAGATGCCATGATCTTCGTTTTTTGAATGTTGGGTTTCAAGTCAGCTTTTTCACCCTCCTATTCCACTTTCATCAGGAGGCTCTTTATCTTTAGTTTTTCGCTTTCTGCCATCCAGATGGTGTCATATGCATATTTGAGGTTATTGATATTTCTCCTGGAAATCTTGATTCCAGCTTGTGCTTCATCCAGCTCAGCATTTCACATGATGTACTCTGCATAGTAAATAGGCAGGGTGACAATATACAGCCTTGGCATATTCTTTTCCCAATTTTGAACAAATCTTTTGTTCCATGTCCAGTTCTAACTGTTGCTTCTTGACATGCATACAGGTTTCTCAGGAGGCAGGTAAGGTGGTTTGGTATTCCCATCTCTTAAGAAATTTCCAATTTGTTGTGATCCACACAGTCAAAGACTTTAGCATAGTCAGTGAAACACAAGTAGATGTTTTTGGAATTCCCTTAACTTTTTCTATGATCCAGCAGATGTTGGTGATGAGAAATTGGTTACAGGGAAAAACGAGGTATTTCCAGTATCATAAACAGATTGAAGTTTCTAATGACAGATCCAGAGGTCAGAGAAGTTGCCTGTTTTGCGGTAGTTTGGGAAATGCCAATGAGAGCATTGTCTTCCTTAGAACGAGAGAAAAAGGTATACTGGCCTGGTTCTGTCATCTTGGAAAAGCTGTCTCCTTCAGATAATGTCTGCTTCATTTCTTAGAAGTCTTTGTTTTCAAGTCACCAGTGCAAGTCCACTCTGGGTTTGACGCTTTCTTTACATGTGATATGTTAATCCAAGAGTATTTCTTTTGGAATTTGATGACACAAGGTTGGTTAACAGTATCTGATTGAGGCCTTTTCAGTGGGATTGAAAGGAGTCTTTCTAGAGATGAAATTTCCATACTACAGAGTGTGGTGTCTGGGGTTTCATCTCCCAGGAATACACTATGAACAGATTACTGAAGTTGGTTATTTCTGTGACATACGTTTTAAGAGACTAACTAGATTATGACTGATGACATCATACCAGGACATATCAGAATTTTATAAAATTTCTAGAAAATTTATATTAATAACATTCACCATGCATTATAGTAAGAAGGTTTATCATCACTTATTTAACAGTGCTTCCCATATAGTTTAACATACCAAATGAGCCTAATTAGTTTGATTTCTCTTTTTGTAAAGAAAGAGAACAAATCTTTTGAGATGTTGTAGGAGCCCTCTGGAAATGTCCAGTGTTACTTTCAGGTCAAAAAGACTTTATTTAGAATTTGATCTTGGGGAAGTTTGTCAAAAACATCAGAAGCGTTCAGACATCTGACTAAATATGATCACAGATTATTATAAATCAATACTTTATTACCTAAGAAGGTTACATAGTTCTGAGCAAAATTTAGCTCTTTTAAAATTGAAAAGACTTTGTTTTCATAAGTAAAAACAAAGATCTGATTGAGATAACATGAAGCATAGAAAAATAATTTTGGTAAAACACAAAATCTTTGCTTTCTAGACAAGAGTACTTAAAAGGTAAGAAAGAAAACTTTGATAGAATTTTATCAGAAGCAGATCATAGTCCAAGCAAACTTTGGTCTTTTAGTAGATGATGGAAAATTAGGTTCTAGTTTTACATAAGTACACTATTGATATTAAAGCTTATTTTTTTTTTAAAGCTTACAACAAATTCTTTCAATCTTACCCAGCTTGATCACTCATAAAATTCCTTCCCCAGGTTCTCTTTCCAAAATCCTACAACTTTCTTAATACCCCTTCAGATTTTATTCTGTGTTTTTCCTCTTTCCCTTTCTGAAATGATAAGCCTGCTTTAGGACAATCACTTTCTTTTATTTCAACAAAAATATATCTCTTATACCTTCTTTTGCCATCCTATTTTTCTTATATATGAAGATTTTTCACTTACTATTTCTTATAGCTTTAATTATGTTAAAAGATGAGAATTCTTAACCCTTGGTAACCTTGGTTTCTACTAAAGCATTCATTAGTCAATTTATGAATACCCTTCATAATTTCTAGAATCATGCTTTCTCATAGTACAGTTCTTTAGCATGGCACAAAACATGTTTACTAAGAAAACCAAATATCTTTAGTAACTCTGTCAAAGAAAGCCAAAACTGGATAAACCTATGTTCGGTATTTACTTTTTCAGTGTTTTTTCTTATTTGAAAATGATTCAGATATTCAATGAGTTTAACTCACTATTTAGCTGAACGTAACAAAATTTTAAGGTTCTAGGGTACCAGATCAGATCAGTCACTCAGTGGTGTCCGACTCTTTGCGACCCCATGAATCGCAGCACGCCAGGCCTCTCTGTCCATCACCAACTCCCGGAGGTCCGTTGACTCCCGGAGACGTCCGGGAGTTGGAGGTCACTGAGACTCAAGTCCATCGAGTCAGTGATGCCATCCAGCCATCTCATCCTCTGTCATCCCCTTCTCCTCTTGCTCCCAAACTCTCCCAACATCAGAGTCTTCTCTAATGAGTCAGCTCTTCGCATGAGGTGGCCAAAGTACTGGAGTTTCAGCTTTAGCATCATTCCTTCCAAGGAAATCCCAGGGCTGCTCTCCTTCAGAATGGACTGGTTGGATCTCCTTGCAGTCCAAGGGACTCTCAAGAGTCTTCTCCAACACCACAGTTCAAAAGCATCAATTCTTCGGCCCTCAGCCTTCTTCACAGTCCAGCTCTCACATCCATATATGACCACAGGAAAAACCATAGCCTTGACTAGACAAACCTCTGTTGGCAAAGTAATGTCTCTGCTTTTGAATATGCTATCTAGGTTGGTCATAACTTTCCTTCCAAGGAGTGTCTCTTAATTTCATGCCTGCAGTCACCATCTGCAGTGATTTTGGAGCCCAGAAAAATAAAGTCTGACACTGTTTCCACTGTTTCCCCATCTATTTCCCATGAGGTGATGGGACCAGATGCCATGATCTTCGTTTTCTGAATGTTGAGCTTTAAGCCAACTTTTTCACTCTCCACTTTCACTTTCATCAAGAGGCTTTTTAGTTCCTCTTCACTTTCTGCCATAAGGGTGGTGTCATCTGCATATCTGAGGTTATTGATATTTCTCCCAGCAGTCTTGATTCCAACTTGTGTTTCTTCCAGTCCAGCGTTTCTCATGATGTACTCTGCATATAAGTTAAATAAACAAGGTACCAGAAGATTTAGGGAAATTTTTTAAAGTTTACCTAAAAGCTATTCTGTGTACATCTATTTAATTTACTTGTTTTTTAAAAATTATATTTAGATTAATTATGAAAGTCTGATCATACTGTTATTTTTCTTGCTGAATTATCATTAAAGGTCAGTGCAGTACTTTGAGAACAACTTCAGGCTTGAGCCCTGGGTTCGGAAGATACCCTGGATTAAGAAATGGCAATTCCCTCCAGTATTCTTGCCTGGAAAATTTCACAAACAGAGGAGCCTAGCAGACTGTGGTCCAATGGGTGGCAAAGAGTCAGACATGACTGATCACACACATACACACACATTAGAGACCATGAGATAACTTTAAATGCTCCTTCTAGCACAGGGTATTTATCTTGAGGGGGAAAAAGCATTGCCTCAAATTTTTTCCTGAAGAAACCAGATAATACAGCTATTATAAAAATGTTTTGTTTATTGTGTAAGATTTTTGCATAACTGTTTTATCCCTTTGATATATCTCTGAAGCTTGAAGATCTTTATGTAACCTGTTGAATTTGTTTTTTTAACAGGACATAATGCTTAATATTTTGTTTTGTTAGTAACATTTCTAATTGTAGAAAAATTGTCATTTGAACATACTGTTTGCCAATTTATTGGGTACAATTTAGTGCAGTTTATTTGGCACCAGTCCCAAAAGGAAAACAATACCTTTGAGAAATCCTGTATCATGTGTTCTCTAGGAATGTACTGTTGGCAAAAGAGGAGACTGCTAGCAGTACCACTTAGAACATGCATCTGTATCACTGTTACATTGGACTCACCACACTGAATTCAGCAAATCCAATTGTTCTCGATTTTGTTTGTTTGTTTTGGTCTGCATCTGAGTTCTGTGAGTGCTATGATTTATTCATCTTGGCACCTAACACTATATGGAACCAAGTACATATTTTGTAGTTGCTGATTTACAAAGAACCACTGTGTATATTTTTCAGACTTGACTGGTCCATGCTCCAATCTTATCTGTTATTCTAGCTGGATTTTTTTGTTTATAGAGTAAGATAGACACTTGAGGTCAAAGAAATAGGAATTAAGGTTACTTTCTAACTGTACCACAGAGTTACATGTGATGGTTTTATTTTTTAGTATGTTCTAATAATTATTTGAAGACAGACATACTTTTGACATTCATTTGTACAGGGACTTGTTTGATGCTTCATCTACTTAGAAAGAAAATAATTTCCCCCATTTCATGTACAGTCTGAGAGCATATTGTTTAGGGTCTGTGGATGGATAGATTTATCCTTCCTGTGCAAGAAAGGCACAGGCCCAGATTGTTTTTCATAACAGGGTTTGGGCAAGGAAATGTAACATAGTCTAGAATGGACAGTAAATACCGGAACAACAGTTCAGTATCAGTCAGGATACAGGAGCATTTTTCTTGATCAGTTTGCATTAATGCTTCCCCCAAAAGGGGAATCTCAGGTTCAAGGTACCACCATCCAGTCTGAAGCTCTTTTCCTAGGCATAATTTTACACAGCTGTATTCAAAGCATTTGACCTTCCTTAATGTTCTCGCCATACTTGATTGCCTTTGGCTTGGTACAGTTGTTTGGTACATCCTTGGTACAGTTGCTTGGGCTACTCTAGTAGGGTTGGCTTTGTCGACAGATCCGACAGGACCATAGCAGTTTTGAACAGATACACCTGGTTTGAGTGTTAGATTTCTGCAGAAGAGGGGAGTGGAAATTTGGGAACAGCTTACTCAAATAATTATTCCAACTTTTACCCCCAGTGAAAACACTAGACGCCTTACTGATGTGGGAAGAATTCATCAGGTACATAATCTCATATTCCTCAGTACCTTCCTTTATTTCCTTTGGATAAAATGGTTTATGTATGAAAGAAACATTAGATGGAAACTTCCAGTTAGGTTGTAAGCTGCTATAAGACAGGAACCAGATGACCTGACAGGTTACCTCAGATGCAGATGATGTTAGATGGACAGACAGAGATATAGATATAGATATTGTTATTTCTAACCAGAAAGTTGACATAGGAAACAATTTCTCTGACTACTCCGAAGGTTACTGTGTACTTAAGGAAGTGCTTCAACTCCTCAAAGACTTTATTTTGTTCAATTCATGTTTATGAGATTGCATTTGAAAATTGCTGATAATTTTTAACATCATTAGATTTTGTAGGAATGTAGATTTCAAGGAATGTAGAGTGGGAAATCATTATGTTCAGTTTCAGGCTGAGTCACTAAGTCGTGTCTGACTCTTGCGACCTCATGGACAGGCAAGAATACTGGAGTGGGTAGTCATTCCCTTCTCCAGGGGATCTTCCCAACCCAGGGATCAAACCTGGGTCTTCTGCATTGCAGGCAGATTCTTTACCGACTGAGCTATGAGGTTGTGGGGAGATACAAACTATGAGATAACCAACTGAAGGTGATTTCAGATCGTGATTTTTAGAAACAAACAGGAGTGTGTGTGTGTGTATAGAATGACTGAGGAAGGGCTGCTTCAGACCAGGTGGTCTGGGAGGACCTCTCTGAGGTGGGGTCATCTGAGCTGAGCCCTGACTGAACCTCTGTCATGTGGCCGGCATGCAGCCATGGGTGTGCACTTATTACATATAGAAATTATGAAATGGGAATACAGTGTTTAATATGTAAGAGTTGTATTTTGAAACGTCAAAAACATAGTAGAGCACACTTCAGAAGAGGATGCCAGAAATGTGGATTCTGGCTACTTCATTAACTTTTCTGGGTCTTTTTTGTTGTCGTTCGAGTGGAGGTGGGTGTTAGTTCTTCAGGCATAAAATGTTATGGAGATTCTAAACCACAGTGCACCTTCATATTCTCTCTACTTTCAAGACAGCAGGTATGGTAATAATATATTGGAACTGTTCTGGTGCTTTCTTTCCTGAAGTGTGCTGCTATCCTGAAGTTATAATTAGGAGCCAGATGAAAAGCTTCCAATTCAGATCAAGAACTGTTGCTTGTACTTGATTGTGATGTGAGCTTTAAAAGGGAACAGCAGATGTTTAACAATTAAATCATTTTAAGGGTTAGAGGTATGGGGCTGGGTAACAAGCCTGCTGTATGAGTTCTGGGAAAACCCAGGAAATTGTGGATGTTAGCTTGGGTTTGTGGGGGCGGTGAGGTCGTGATGAATGGAGGTTAGGAGAGAGAAACAGTCGGTGCAGGATGCACATGCACTGAGAATTCAATGCAGAAATCCCAGAAATACCGAGAAATGCTAAACAGCAACAGAAATGAGAAAAATAAAGGAGCAGTTTTTAATACTTTTGTTCCTTTTCACAGATGGTGTAGAAGATAAGCATAGGTGTCCTCTCCCCTCAAAAGTAAACCTAGGGCAGAAAGCCAGCTACCAGACCCTCTGTTCCTATTGTCTTTCAGTATGCCCACGAGGGTCTGACACAGTGAGTGCCCAGTGGGTCCTTGCTGAATCTGAACTCTAGTTTCAATAGGAGAATGGACTTACATGGCATTGAATACACGACACTTATTTTTTAGCTTGCTCTGGACTTTCATGTCATCTTTCAGACAAATATTATTGACTTATCTATTCAGTCATGTACAGTAATACATAGAGATTGCTCAAGAATAACTTTCCCAGATGCATAGTATTAAAAAAAAAAAAAAGACTTTGATGTACTGATTATAGAATTAAGCAGTAGTTGGTATCAGGTAAAGCGTCTGCCTGCAATGCAGGACACCCAGGTTTGATCCCCAGGTTGGGAGATCCCCTGGAGAAGGAAATGGCAACCCACTCCAGAACTCTTGCCTGGAAAATTCCATGCATGGAGAAGCCTGGTAGGCTACAGTCCATGGGGTCGCAAAGAGTCGGACGTGACTGAGCGACTTCACTTTCACTTTCATTTTGGTATCAGGCATTCATCTTTTTGTTTGTCAGTATCTTCTTTTTCTCCTTAATATTTTAATTTTGTTTATAACTTATTATAAAATATGAGTAATGCATGTACATAATTTGAAAGTTCAGAGAGTATTTGAAAATATGAAATACATAATACCTGCCTTCCTTTCTCTGCTGAGTCCCACTGACTCCTTTTCTCAGATGTCCTTTAATGGTCAAAAGCCAGACTCATTATTTCCATCCAAAGATCTATATTTCGTGTCTCACTTGAATGACCAACCATTTGTATCTAAAGCAAGAAATTATTACCAGTTTTACATGTATTCTTCCAAAAGACACTTTAAAAGTGAAAGTGTTAGTTGCTCAGTCGTGTCTGACTCTTTGCGACCCCACGGTAGCTCACGGATCCTCTGTTCATGGAATTCTCCATGCAAGACAGTTTAAGCCTAATACATATATAGTATATGTGTTTTTTACTAACATAAATGGATAAGCACATGAATGTATGAAGCACACCTTTCCCTCCTCAGCTGGTCTCACGCTTATCCTTCCTGGTGGCTACATGGTATTCCACGGTACAGATGCAGCACAGCTGATTCTCCCAGGTCCCCACTGAGTGATGTGTAGGTTATTTTCAGTCTCTGCTCATTTAAGCAGTGCTGCAATGAGCATCCCTCCTGTTCCATGCTGGCTTCCCTCTGCTAGGGCCCCTGTGATGCTCTTTCCAAGTGGTGGAACTGCTGAGTCAGATTGTGCATGTATTTTAATTGATGTTTTGCTAAATTTTCTTGCAAGGAGATTACACACTAGTTTACTCCCACAGGCAGTAAAAAGGGGCTTGTTTTCCACAGCCTCAACAGCACTGGGTAATAGCAAATATTTTAATATTTGCCAACCTAATATGTGATTAATGAAGTCTCCTTGTTTGGAGTTACAGTGCTTTAAATAAGTTTAGAATATTTTCATATTGGTTTTGAAGGGGCTTGGTTCTTTTTTTAAAAAACAGCTTTACTGATATATAAGTCACTCATTTCAGGTGTATAATTCAGTGGTTCTTAGTATATTCAGGTATGTGCATCCATCACCATTTAATTTTGGAATATTTTCATTGCCTCAGAAAGAAATTCTGTGCTCTTTAGCCATCACCCCCCTTACACCCATCTCACCCTGACCTCTCAGTCCCTAAGCAATCATTTATCTAGTTTCTATTTCTAGATTTCCTTATTCTGGACTTCCACATGAACGGAATCATTTTAGTATGTGGTCTCTTATGATTGACTTCTTTCGCTTATGTTTTCAAGATAACGTGAGTTGTAGCAAGTTGCCAGTACTTCATTCCCTTTTATGGCTGAGTAATGTTCCATTGTACAGAGATACCATATAATGCTTATATATTCATCCTTGGTGGACATTTAGGCTGCTTCAGCCTTTTGACTGTTATAAATAGTATTGCTATAAACAAGTGTGCAAAATTGATGGGTCATATGGCAACACTGTGCTTGATGAACTGCCAGGCTGTTTTCCTAAAATGCTGTCCCATTTCACATTCCCACTAGTAGTGTACACTGTGTCATGATTTTGATTTCTCTACATCCTTTCCAGCACTTTTAAACTTTTTGATTCTAGTCATCCTAGTAGGTATGAAATAGTATCTCATTGTGGTTTTGATTTGCATTTCTTTGTTGACTAATGATGTTGAGCATCCTTCATGTGTTTATTAGTCATGTGCATATCTTCCTTGGAAAAATACCTGGTTTTTTTAGTTTGAAGTATAGCTGATTTACAGTGTTGTGTTAATTGCTGCTGTGCAGCATAGTGATTCAGTTGTATTGTTGTTTAGTTGCTAAGTTGTGTTCAACTCTTTTGCAAGCCCATGGACTGTAGCCCACCAGGCTCCTCTGCCCATGGGATTTTCCAGGCAAGAATACTGGAGTGGATTGTCATTTCCTTCTCCAGGGGATCTTCCTGACTCAGAGACTGAACCTGTGTCTCCTGCATTGGCAGGCAGATTCTTTGCCACGGAGCCATCAGGGAAGCCCTGATTCAGTTTTACATACATATATATACATTCTTCTTTTACATGTTCTTTTCTGTTATGGCTTATTGTAGCATCCTGAATATGGGTCTCTGTGCTACACGGTAGGATCTTGTTGTTTATCCATTCTATATATAAAAGCTTACATCTGCTAACCCCAACCACCCATTTCAAAATATTTAAGTATTTTGCCCATTTTTAAATTATTAATTTTTTTCTGATTATAAAAATAGTTCTTGTGGAGATCTTGGAAACTACAGCAAAGTATTTTTTAATACTCCAGTTACTTCCACCAAGCACTTTTAGTTTTTTTAGACTCAGAGTTGCTTTGTAGGCACAGTTTCTTAAATGGAAACTAACACTCTTCTACAAAACATTTTATTATGGTTTCAAGTTACAACATGAGAACAACTAGTTGAGAAGTGATATGCTATGCTATGCTATGCTATGCTAAGTCGCTTCAGTCGTATCCGACTCTGTGAGACTCCAGAGACGGCAGCCCACCAGGCTTCCCCGTCCCTTGGATTCTCCAGGCAAGAACACTGGAGTGGGTTGCCATTTCCTTCTCCAATGCATGAAAGTGAAAAGAGAAAGTGAAGTCGCTCAGTTGTGCCCGACTCTTAGCAACCCCATGGACTGCAGTCTACCAGGCTCCTCCATCCGTGGGATTTTCCAGGCAAGAGTACTGGAGTGGGGTGCCATTGCCTTGCCTGTTACCTGTTATAATAATAACTTAGTTATTGCTCAGCAAGTTTTGGTTTGACTACTTTTTTCACTCTGCAGTGAATTTGATTTGCCACTTTTAGTGTTTTTCACCTCAGTGTGTGTACCCTGTTGTATTTGGGGGAAGATACAAAGAGAAAAGTAATTGTTTTGCTGTTAAGTGAACTAGGTAAGTGGATTAGGTTAACTGGATTAGTTACTTAACCTCTCTGTGCTTCAGTTCCTTTTGTAAAAATAGAACTGATAAAATAATACAGATCTTCTAATGGGGTAAATTACAAGTAAAGCACCTGACTTTAAAATAGTACCTGGCACAAATTAAAAACTAAATAAATATGTTCCTCTTTGCTCTCCAGCTATGATGGTCCTTTTTTTTTTCATTGAAATATAATTAATTTAAAATGTTACGTTAGCTTCAGCAGGTGTTTAGCATAGTAATTTGGTATTCTTCTACATTAAGAAATATTCGCCACAGTAAGTCTAGTTATCATCTGTCACTATACAGAGCGTGTACAATATTATTGATCATATTCGCTGCACTGTACATTATCTCTTCACGACTTACTTTGTGACGAGAAGTCTGTGCCTCTTAGTCACCCATTTCACTCATTCCTCTGCCCCTCTTCCCTGTCACCACTGGTTTGTGCTCTGCGCCTGTGAGAATGGGCCCTTTTGATCCCCAGCTGTGCTCTCTGCCCCAGAATCTTGGCATATACTGCTCTCACTCCCTCGGGCACTCTCCCCTCCCATCTCTGCTTCTGCCTGCTGAACACCCATTCCGCCCTCAGGGCCCTGCTCCAGCCTCACCTCCTCCTCGGGAAGTAGTCTTTGACCTGTGCTTACAGGCCTCCGAGGATCATATCTGTCTGTGTTAGGCTTTAGTGAAGACTGCCTTCTCAGCTGAAAAGTCATCTTCCTCAGCACCATATCACCAGTGTCCAGCTCAGGCCTGACACATTTTTGCTGAAACAAAGGACAAGTGAATGCTCTGGGAGGAGGAATCTAGTTTCTGTGCTTTCTACCCCAGCCTTACCTTCAAGGTTTGTTGGGAGTCCTTTGATCACAATAAATCACCATCTGCTCTCTACATACTTCTCTAATGGGATGCAGGGCTTTTCAATTTACAGTTGGGAAGAACAGGCTTACATGATGGTAGGACCGTTGCCATAATTCTGTCACTGTGTTCCTGGGCAACTCCTGTCTTTGCTCTTGTTCCTATGAAGCCCCTCCAGCCAGGCCCTGATCAGTGAGGCGTGTGGGGAAAGGGGTGGACAGGGGCCTTCAGACAGCGGAGCTCGCCAGGCTCAGCAGGGCCACACTGTGCTCAGTCTTCCTGGCGAGTCGGGGGTGCTCAGGTCATTCAGCCCTGGTGACCTCCTGCAGGAGGGGACCATCTGTGCTTTGTGTGATGCAAGAGGTCATAGTGGTGATGCAGGGAGGAGGCGTTGGGTTTACTCATGTTGGGGGATGGGAGGGGTTGACCAAGTCCCTTAGGGAGTATGGGTTTGACAGTAATGTGGTAGGAAGACATTGCAGGGTTTTAAACAAATTAGTTCAAATGGATGGTGGGCCAGGATGCTACTGGTGGACATGAAGATAGATTTTGCTGATAGGCTGACTGTGGCAGGTGAGAGGAAGAGGGGACTGGTGGCTGGGTATTCGAGTTTGAGCTCAGATGTTGTACTGGCCCAGGCAAACCCAACAGCTGGCCACCACGTGTCCAGGCAGTTACTACAGGAGAGGAGTTAAAAACGAGAATGGCTGAGAGATCCCAGCAGGCTGGATCTCTGTCCAAAGATGTGAGTGTCCAAAAGAGTGTCCAAAGATGGAGAGCCTCGTGACGAAAGACAGAGGGAAGAGCACAGACAAAGAAGTGGGGGGTGAGGAGAACCCCACTTTGTGTGTTTCATTGTCTTTGAGAAGTTGAGAGTTAGGGGTGACAGTGTGAGAATTATGCAGTTTAAACTTCCTACATGAGCTAGTTTTGGGGGGTCTTTACAGGGTCTTAGAAATTGTCATCTAGTATTAATAGTTATATTACTGCATTTTATTGTTTTAAATTATCAAACCTTAGAACTAGAAGTAACCTTTGTTGAGCAGTTTTTCTCATTATTAGTACCACGTTCTAACCAACTGAGCAACCTGTCATTCCCTCAGTTGTAAGATTTTTTTTTTTCTTTTGGTTTTTTTCTTTTGGTTATTTAACCTGTTTGTGCTGGGAACTATGATAATGCTTGCTAAGTCACATTTCAGTCATGTCTGACTCTGTGCGACTCCATTGACGGCAGCCCACCAGGCTTCCCTGTCCCTGGGATTCTCCAGGCAAGAACACTGGAGCGGGTTGCCATTTCCTTCTTCAATGCATGAAAGTGAAAAGAGAAAGTGAAGTCGCTCAGTCGTCTCCGACTCTTGGCAACCCCATGGACTGCAGCTTTCCAGGCTCCATCCATGGGATTTTCCAGGCAAGAGTACTGGAGTGGGGTGCCATTGCCTTCTCCGATGATAATGCTTAGTTATGTGAAAATTGTAAACCAAGAAGTACCATACAGTCCTAAAGTGAACATCCAAACTTAACCAGAGAGGAGAAAGTACTTAGTCTCTGACTTTTTCCAGTTGAGTTTAGCTATTCAGTTTTCTTGTGAGTTGTATAATCCAAGTTTTGCCATGACTTCATCCTTTCTAGTCACAGAGTTTGTGTTTCACAAAGTAGCCTTAAGATTTAGCAATCTGCAGTAACTGTGACACACCAAGGCTATTACATGCTTACCACAGCATAATTGTCTTGATGAGACAACATGATAACAAATGTATGTGTGGCTCTCTCTGTAAAGAGGTTAATCTCTCTTTGTGTTAAGTTTTTCTGAGGATGATTCTGTTTATAACTAGACTCTAGATCATGCTGACCCAGGATAAACTTTTTAGACTAAGTGCTTTAAATGATGCTAAGTCTCTGTAAGTTCAGTGAGTCTGGTTGCATCTGGGATCCACACTAGTTTACCAGTGAAAGTTGCTATATATGAGACGTAAAACTTCTGCTTAGTAGAATGCTATGATTTTAACAATTTACTTTAGAATCAAAACTTAGAGTCTAGTTGACTCGGTATAAGTATTGTAACATTGCAGCACACAGGAATTCATGTTCTTTAGCTTAGTCAGAAGTTCATAGAGGGGTGTGAAAGTGTATTTCAAAAAGAAAAGTCTAATTTTAGAAGCTTCCACTTTACACACCAGAACTTTGGTTTCAATAAATAGCTTGGGTAATTTTCCTGCTGGCACAAGTTGAAAAGTATATTCTGTTGGAAAGGAAAAAAGAAAATAACCTGACGAGAAACTATAAGCCTGTCTATGAAGCAAAGGAACAGGAAGGAGAAAGTAAACACCACAGATTTAATTTTCATATTTCATATTTCCTGTTACATGTATTTGGTTGCAAGCAACAAAAACCAACTCCAGCTAAGCACTTAGGCAAACAAGAAATTGTTGGACACAGATGGGGTCACTCACAGAATCAAAGAGAAAACATTGAACAGCTAGACCTAGCACTAGGTATTTTAAGGGCAGGAGTGGACAGAAAGAATCTTTTAAGGAGTTGTCAAAATGACTTGTCAGCTCTTTTCCATCAAGATGACTTGTCCGCTCTTTTCCATTCTGTTATACGCTGCTTGAGTTTCAAATTCGTGGGAAGATCTGATTGACCTAATTTGAGTCATCGCCTACCCACTGACAGTCCCTCCAAACTGCATGGAGGGCAGGACTGAGGGGTCTTTAAAGGAAGAGTGGAAGCTGTTATAAAAAATGAGGGCCAGGAGCTAGACAAGGGAAAAACAGTGAATGTTCACTACGCCAGCCGCGTAGCCGCTGTCAGTAGTGGTGATTCTGCCCGACTAGAGTAAGAGCCAGATAGTTACTGTCTTTCTCTTCAGAAACAGCTCTTGTCAGCTTTGTATTCATACATGAACTGTGGTGAAAATATTATACCACTTTGAATTGGAGAGGGATTATTTCCCTTGAATTTCAGAATATCTTTTTCATTTAGCTTTATAAATTGTCCAGATGACCAGTAATTTCTGATATGGAGTAAAAATAATCTAGAATGACTTGTTTGCTTCAATTTTTATTTTCAGCAAGTTTTTACACTTGAAGTATGTATTGCCAGAAAGTTATCATGATAATTCTCAGAAGGTATATGTGTATTCTTCTTTTCTACATCTCCGTGTAGAGAGAATATTCTTTGTCTTCCTGAATGAACTGGTAGATTGTTTACATTTAAAGTCTATTTCCTAGGATTTCCCTGGTGATCCAGTGGTTAAGAATCTGCCTGCCAGTGCAGGGGACACAGGTTCAATCCCTGGTCCAGGAAGCTCCACATGCCGTGGGCCAACTAAGCCGGCGCTCCACAGCTGCTGAGCCTAAACTCTGGAGCCTGTGCTCTGCAGTAAGAGAAGCCACTATGGTGAGAAGTCTGTGCGCCACAGCTGGAGAGTGGCCCCCTCGGTGCAACCAGAGAAAGCCCATGCACCGCAGCGAAGACCCAGGGAAGCCAAAAGGAAAAAAATGAAGAATTGTTTTTTTTTTTAAGTCTATTTCCTTAGAACTTACACCTACACTATTCTTGTTCTGCTTCTACCTTTCTCCTTGTCCCTCATAGTTCTTGTCTCCTAGTTGGTCGGGTACTAAGGGACCTGGGGCAGCTTTTGTAAAACTCAAAACAATCAAAAAGCCCACGGAACAGGAATTAATTGAAATATGTTGGGGTAACATTGTGCCATTCGCCTTGAAGAGCAGTGGCCACTGCTCAGTGCTGCCCCACGGCCACGAACTCGGCAAGCACCCCAAGGTGGCCAGGTACGCTCGGTTTATGTGGGCCTGTCCCAGAGGTGCATGGTCTCACCCGGGGTGAGTGAGCGTGCACACAGGGGACTGTTCAAGGTCTCTGAGCACAAGTGGGCCCTCCAGTCCGTGAGGAAAAGGGTGGGGACCCCCACCGTGCCAAGAGGAAGAGGGAGGGCTGAGCAGCCCTAAGGAAACCGGCTGCAGAGGACAAGCCGCCTTCCTCCCAGCGCACACCCAGACCTTTACAGGGACAGAGAGGCGGGTACTGCTTAGGACATTAAGCCCGCTGTGAATAATAGTGTTGGTCAACACTCTAGCTTGATACAGGGTGTGGGTAAGAGACATGTAGTAAGTTCCAACCACAGACTGAAGGTTGTGAAAAGAGAACCTGCTAAAGACCAAAACCTTGCAGCTTAATTCTGCAAGTTAACATCAGTTATTTTCTATTTATAGTAATCAGGATATCGCCAAACAAAATAGAAGTTTTCTAATTGTAAATGTATTAGCCAGATTTTAATCAATAAGTAGAGAATAAAACAGCCTTTGTAAACACTAGGCCACATGCTCATTCAGTCTTTATCATCATACTCTAGTAAGTAAGTTTGCTTTCAGTGTTAAACAATAACAACAAAAGGCATACCAAAATCCTCACATACCTTGGGTGCAAACTTTCCTGGGGTTTTCCGTTATTAATGAAGTCAAAGACAAATTTTATAACTTCCTTGAGATGGCTAAAACTTACATAGCAATCTCTGTATGTAGGGATATTATAGTATTAGAGTATTAAAAGAAACTGACCTTGCATTATTTTCTACTCAAGACAGGGTTTTGGTTAAATGCAATTTTTGTTCTGTTTTAAAATCTCATATATGCTCTGTCCATCCCACTAGTTAGCTGCAAGACAGTTGGCCTCAGGCAAAGTTAAGTCCCTCTGGAAGTTCATTGCCTAGAGATAGGGAGACAGTTTACTTGATATTGACACTGTTTAGTTAGAAGTAAGTAAAAGTGTCTCAGTAGATCAGTGGAAATTGATTATGATAGTAGATTAAGAGGTAGAAACTTCTTTTACCTTAAGGAAAACATAAATACTAATATATCACTTAAATATGAATAGGAAAAGAGTGGAAAATAAAGCATAGAACTAATTCTAACCGACAGAAGTTTTATGGAGATTACTGAGGTAAACTATGAGGAGCTTTGCAACACTTAATAAATTCTCCTTACCCATTTTAGCTTTTTAAAATTATTGGCTCCTGTTTTTACCAATCTGAGTTTTCATTAGTCTTCCTTTTTCTTACACAGTTAGAAAGAAAAGAATTGAAATTTTTGTGCCTCAGTTTTCTTTTATTTTATTTTTTAACTTTACAATATTGTATTGGTTTTGCCATATATCAGCATGAATCCGCCACAGGTATACACGTGTTCCCCATCCTGAACCCTCCTCCCTCCTCCCTCCCCGTACCATCAGTTTTCTTCTAGCACTTCTGCTACATATATATATATATATATGAATTATTGTTAAGAATGATCCAGATGTTCAAGAGTGAGAAGTCAGAGTTCTAATAGAATGCTATAGTTACTTAGGGGCTTTCCAGATGGCTCAGTGGTAAAGAATCCACCTGCCAAGCAGGAGATGCAGGTTCGATCCCTGGGTCAGGAAGATCCCCTGGTTTGATTCCTGGGTCAGGAAGATCCCCTGGAAAAGGAAATGGCAACCCACTCCAGTACTTTTGCCTGGAGAATCCCATGAACAGAGGAGCCCGCCAGGCTACAGTCCATGGGATCGCAAAGAGACAAGATTTTGCGACTAAATAACCACGTAGTTACTTAGACTCAAAGCTATAAAAACCTAGCTGACCTTTTTGTCAGAGTTCAGTGATAATTCTGCTACATAAGCCTCTGATATTCTTTTCTTACATCCACTCATCAAAGGTTCCTTTTGAACCTAATATGTGTTAGGCAGTGTGCCAGACTCTGGGAGTTGTAGAGACCAACTGGATATAGACACTGTCTTTATACTTGGAATTTACTTCCAAAAGTAATAAGAACCAAAATAGCTATAATCAAAAATGTGCTTAGTAGAAAAACACACTTGAAGGAGGAAGAGATTACTTTCAGTTAGGAAAACCGTGAAGGAAATGCGCTTGAATATGTCTGAGTGGATGTGGCATTCACAAATGGAGTAAGGAAGAACAGATTGGTCATTGGAGGACACGATGAGAGGAAAGGTGTGGGGAAGGAACGGGATCTGGGCTGGACGATGGTCCAGGCTGTCTTTATGTCATGCGTGCCCTGTTGTGAATCGAGGGTGAGGGTGGTGGCGGTAACAATGGTAGCCTCTGGCTGCCAAGAATCGTGAAGTTCTTCACCTTTGTTATTGAATTCTGCGTTGTAACCAGATAAGTTAAGTATTGTTTTCCCTATTTTAGAGATGAGGAAACAATGGACACTTAGAAAATAATTGCATGACCGTTTGAGCACAAGAAGGAAAGTGAAAGTGTTAGCCGCTCAGTCATGTCCAGCTCTGTGCTACACCACAGACTGCAGCCCACCAGGCTCCTCTGTCTGTGGGATTCTCCAGGCAAAGAGTACTGGAGTGGGTTGCCATGCTCTCCTCCAGGGATCTTCCCAACCCGGGGATCGAACTTGGGTGTCTTGCATTGCAGGCAGATTCTTTACCACCTGAGCCACCTGGGAAGCCCAGGAGTTGGTTTGAAAACAAGGGGTTTCTTTCTGACATACCTGGCTGCCTCCTCAAAATCTCCAGGGATTGATTGACAGATAATTAGATACCTATTCTACCATATTGAGAATACCAATTAATACAGATTAGAATTTTCTTCATTACTACTTCTGAATTTTCAGCAGATTTTTCTGCCCCCGGTGCTTCCCAGAATCCTGATAAGATGGTTTGTCTGTCTTTCCCCAAGACCTTTTCTGAAAAGGTAGCAAGTGAGCGTGCAGTCTGTGCAGAGTTGGGTGCTTGGAGGGAGCACTCATTCTGGCTGAAGTGATGGGGTCCCTCATCTGCAAGCCTGACCCTGTCCCATTTCCGTATCAGATAAATAGCATTATCTGTGTAATCAAGTTCTAATTCAGAATGGAATTTAGGGTCTGTGTGCCTTGGCTCCATGCACTTCCTGGCTTTGTTTCCAGATCTGTAAAACATCAGTAAAAATACTTCTGTATGCCTTGAGGTTTATTGTGGGGTAAAGTAAAAATCAGTACATGGAACAGTTCATCAGCTGCTCACTGCTTTATAAACATTGTTTCTATAATCATAGTCTTGTGAGGCAGTTATGTCCTCAGAGGCTTCTAGATACATAGGGGTCTTTGTTCCTTCACTCTAGTGGCTTCATACAGCTTATTTTAGCGTCTCCTTTTTTTCTAACAGACTCAATTGTCATGTCTTTGTATTGGCATTATGCTTCCCTCTGATACCCACTCCTCCGTCTATTTGCTGCTTTTAATCAGCAGTCAACTAGGAAACCACAGAATAGAACTTGTTAGCAATATGTCTAAAATTAAAGTAATTTTGTTCTTCTTTTTCACAAGGGGTGAAAGGAAGTTTTTTTTAAAATCTCAGTTGGTTTAAAATTTCATGTTTATTTTTAAAATCTTTGTTAAGTTCTTAAGCATTTTTAGAAATTAATAATGCTTGCACTTAATCCTTCAAGCAGTGCAAAAGCATATAAGATAAAAAAAGATCTGATGCCTCCCTCCCTTTCCCTTTTCAGTAACTCCCTAGAAATAATCACTATTTGTGGAATGAATATACAAAATAGCCTCATGATGTTCTGCACCTCGTTTTTTTGACCAAACTATTAACCTTTTTGTATTAGTACATTATTGGTTGTGTGAACACGTGCTAAGTCACTTCAGTCGTGTCTGACTCTTTGCGACCCTGTGGACCACAGCCCACCAGGCTCCTCTGTCCATAGAACTCTCCAGGCAAGGATACTGGGGTGGGTTGCCATGCTGTCCAGGGGATCCTCTGGACCCAGGGATCGAACTGCATCTCTTTATGTCTCCTGCATTGGCAGGCAGGTTCTTTACCACTACCGCCACCTAGGAGGCCCACATTATTGGTTATTGCTGCATAACAGAACGCCCAGGACTTAGTGGTTTGACTGTATATATTACCTCAGTTCCTCTGGGTAAAGAGTCCAGTAGTGGCTTAGCTGGGTACTTTGCTGAAGGTTTCAGGGTTTCCCTGATAGCTCAGTTGGTAAAGAATCCACCTGCAATGCAGGAGACCCCAGATCGTTTCCTGGGTCAGGAAGATCCACTGGAGAAGGGATAGGCTACCCACTCCAATATTCTTGGGCTTCCTTTGTGGCTCAGCTGGTAAAGAATCTGCCTGCAATGTGGGAGATCTGGTTCAATCCCTAGGTTGGGAAGATCCCCTGGAGAAGGCAAAGGCTACCCACTCCGGTATTCTGGCCTGGAGAATTGCATGGACTGTATAGTCCATGAGGTTGCAAGGAGTCGAACACAACTGAGCAACTTTCACTTTTCACTGAAGGTGATTTGAAGTTGCAGTACTGGAGGCTTGATTGGGACCGAAGGCGCCACTCTAAGGTAAACTAACTCACAGACAGGAGGCCTCGGTTCTTTCTTCATCGTGTTGCTTGAGCATCTTCACAGCATGGTGGCAGGCTTCCCCAAGAGTGAGCTCTCTAGAGATTCACTGGATCCTAGAGAGAGCCATGGAGAAGGCAATGGCACCCCACTCCAGTACTCTTGCCTGGAAAATCCCATGGACAGAGAAGCCTGGTAGGCTGCAGTCCATGGGGTCGCTAAGAGTCGGACACGACTGAGCGACTTCCCTTTCACTTTTCACTTTTATGCATTGGGGAAGGAAATGGCAACCCACTCCAGTGTTCTTGCCTGGAGAATCCAAGGGACCGGGGACCCTGGTGGGCTGCCGTCTATGGGGTCGCACAGAGTCAGACACGACTGAAGTGACTTAGCAGCAGCAATAGCAGCAGCAGAGAGAGCCAAGTAGAAGCTATCGTTTTTATGACCTAACCTAAGAAGTTATAGTTTTGACATATTCTTTGCTAGAAGCAGGTTTCTAAGTTAGGTCCACCTAGAAGGAAAGTGAAATAGAAATAGTGTAGGAAGTGCTTTGAAACAGTAAATTATAAAGAAATCTACAATTATTTCAGGATAATGGTTACTTTGAAGGTGCATTTGTGCATTTGATGAAGGTGCACAATTTGAGGGAATTTCTTAACTGACAATTTTATGTCTTTATCAGACTAATGAGAACACAGATGTTCTTAACCATAAGATGTTCTTAAACATATTGCTTAATGAAAATTTTGAGAGGCTCTCAATTTTTAAATTCTGACCTCTTATTTTAGCTTCAGCTTACATGTATACATTTGCTTATTGATGGTGATTTTAGTGCAGTGAAGATAGTCAATGGTAAAATTAAAACCGAAAGTAAATGCAGTAGGCTCTGGAATTCAGGAGGATTTCCATTAAGAGACAGTGAGCAAACCAGTGGAAAGTTCACCAGGCTTGGAGAAGTCCAACAGCCTGTGTTAGGGTCTATTCATCACTGTGTGTGACAGTGATTTGGAGCATTTACTTAACTGGAGTCAGTTTCTCATCAGTAAATTGCAGGGAACAAGCCCACTTCTCATGCTGTTATACAGATCACATGAAATATTTTTTAATTAAAAATATGAAATATTTAATTTTTAATATGAAATATATCCAGCTACTGGCACACAACAGATCCTCAGTATTTTCTTCCTACTTGCACAAATTATTGCCTCTTGATTCTGGTTCTGTGTCTAGCATTTTAGCAAGTGTATATTTTTAGTAATTGCAAGTTTTATATTTTTCTTTTGTTGTGCAAGAAAAAATGTTCAGTATTCAATACTAAATTTTCTAATGCCTTTATACAATGAGCTAAAATCATTTAATAGTGGATGTTAAACTGTACAATTGCCATCTCTAGGGATTTCTTTTTGCTGACATTTGAGCAGTTTTTTTTGCTGACTGAATATCTCTTTGTGGTGGTGCTTTGAGCTCGTTAACAACCAAATTCTTATGTGGCAGCTGCACATTACACATGCTTATTCTCCGTGTTCAGACCATAAATCTTCTGTGACTGAGTGACAGCACCACCTGCATAGTCTTTTGAGGTTGCAGATATAGCTCTAATAATGTTATTTCAAAATAGTCCAGATATGTTTTCTCGTACATTTTAGCGCAACTGGGACAATGAAATAGTATTTCAGAGTATGAGAAATTACTGTTATTTTTTTGTGTGTATTTTACAATGCAGACAGATGGTAGAATTTCCTGTATGTAGGATTGTATAACATGTAGAACATTCAGAGTACTTGATACATACCTAGCTGGGGGTTATTAAATACTGAGAGTAATTTTGAAAATGTTCATGTTATTCTTTTCTCCCCAAAATCTATTTTCTAGCTTATTCTTAGCAAGACACGTTGAATGAAGGTCATTAGGGCAAGGACACAGTCACTCACTCATCCCGACAAAGCTTTTTGCTTTGATGGCACTACTTTTCGTGACTCATAGCCAAACACAGTGTTTGAAAACAGAGGCTCTTGGGCCAAACTGCCTCGGTTCGCATCCTGGCTCTTCCCTTCCCGAGTTTGTTCTCAAGTCACTGAGCCTCTGTTCCTCAGTTTCATCTATGAAATGGGGATGAGCATAAAATCTGCCCCTTAAAGTAATATGAAAATTGCTAATGTTTACAAAATACTAAAGCAGTGTCTGGTTCATAATGGGGACTGTTCAAATGTTCATTAAGTAAGCATATTAAATAAGTATAGCAGACAGACAGCTATAGAGCATAGAGCACACAGGACTGGGCTTAGCTCTGCAAGCTCATCCCAGATCGGATCAGTTCCCAAACAGTAAGACACCGTCCTTTCAGTCAGATTAGTCATACAAGCTCATAAGGATAAGGAGGAGTATAAATCATCAATGAATGATTCTTTCCCTTTGGCTTAACCAAACCAGAAGCCTAAGGGGTCAGCCTGTGTCGTTTTTCAGGGCAGAGGGCTGGTGGGACAGGGATAGGGAGGGATCTGGAGGGACAGACAGAAAATATCCATCACAGTTTCTGAGACAGAGTGCATATTTATATATAATGCATATATAATATGTAGATACATGCATATTTCTGTATAAAATTTCCATTATCTTCCCATGTATTTTCTAACTCTCCACAGAAAGAAATTTGATCTCAGCATAAAAGTCTCAGTCACTTAAAGCGTATTTCAGCATTACTATTCCCTGGCTTAAACAATGGAGGAACACAGTTTATTTTCTATTTAATCCAAAAAAACCATTCCAAGCCTGGTAGGAAATGTTGAAGAG
Organism: Tragelaphus eurycerus; assembly: GCA_935064755.1. NCBI lineage: Eukaryota > Metazoa > Chordata > Mammalia > Artiodactyla > Bovidae > Tragelaphus > Tragelaphus eurycerus. Next base: position 9,587,853 of record CAKXYN010000086.1, on the reverse strand, counting down.
CTGATAGATACAATTGATAATACTACCTCCTATTTAGAAATGCCAGCAAAACTGTTTCTTCAGTCTTTATACCAAATGCTTCTAATCTGCACCAATAATTTCTTTTCATAAACAGAACAGAATTGAATCTGTTCATAAATTCAACAGAATATGTTGAATGAGGTTTTGAAAGTACTTCCTATACCTAAGTCAGTCATTTCATTTTTCTTCTACTAGAGCCCCATTGAGCTCACTCTGATGTTCACGTCTTCAGTGGGAGGTAAAGGTGATATGCAGTATTCTGAATAACAAAAGTAGTTAATTGAACATTTCAAAAGCAATCGCTATATAAACAGACTGGACACACAGTTGCCTTGGGGAATTGAGGTAGCTGGGAGATGACAAATGAGCAGGCTTTAATTCTCTTAGTTATTGTTCCTGGAGGACCATTTTAAATTTCTGCATTCTGGAGAAGGATACTCACTTAACCTCACAGCATTGTGTTAATTCTGTGTTCAGGCACACAGGGGACATGATTAGCCTTGATTTGACAGTTAACATTTGGTCAGTCAGTCAGTTCAGTATCTCAGTGGTGTCTGACTCTTTGCGACCCCATGGACTGCAGCACTCCAGGCTTCCTTGTCCATCATCAACCCCCAGAGCATCCTCAAACTCCAACCATCTTATGCAGTTGGACATTTGGTAGCTAATAAGTAATGATTCAGGGCATGAGGAAACACATTTTTGTAACACCCAAAATTATATTTTACATAGGAGAAATTTAGCTTGCCTATGGTTGGGAGCCTTTTTTTTTTTTTTTTTTTGCCTGAGTTTGAACCTTTGAATTTAATGAGGGCTTGCTCACACTTTCTCTCATTCACCAGCTAGGAATTTAGTTTTCTCATATTTGCAAAGCAGGATCAACCTTACTCCCAAAACACTGTGTGGTAGGCAGAATTCTAAGATGACCCTCCAGTGACCCTCTCCCTCTGTCTGATTCTCTCACTTGTGAATATCAGCCATCATTCCTATCACAGTCACAGAAAACTAACCAATCTGATCACATGGACTTCAGCCTTGTCTAACTCAATGAAACTATGAACCATGCCAAGTAGGGCCATCCAAGACATTTGGGTCAAATGGGTCATGGTGGAGAGTTCTGACTAAACGTGGTCCACTGGAGAAAGGAATGGCAAACCACTTCAGTATTCTTGGTTTGAGAACCCCATGAACAGTATGAAAAGGCAAAAAGATAGGACACTGAAAGATGAACATCCCAGGTCGGTAGGTGCCCAGTGTGCTACTGGAGATCAGTGGAGAAATAACTCCAGAAAGAATGAAGAGACGGAGCCAAAGCAAAAACATCACCCAGTTGTGGATGTGACTGGTGATCGAAGAAAGGGCCAATGCTGTAAAGATCAATATTGCATAGGAACCTGGAATGTTAGGTCCATGAATCAAGGCAAATTGGAAGTGGTCAAACAGGAAATGGCAAGAGTGAACATCAACATTTTAGGAATGAGCAAACCAAAATGGACTGGAATGGGTGAATTTAACTGAGATGACCATTCTATCTACCACTGTGGGCAAGAAGCCCTTAGAAGAAATGGAGTAGCCATCATAGTCAACAAAAAAGTCCTAAATGCAGTACCTGGATGCAATCTCAAAAACGACAGAATGATCTATGTTCATTTCTAAGGCAAACCATTCAATATCACAGTAATCCAAGTCTATGCCCCAATCACTAATGCTGAAGAAGCTGAAGTTGAACAGTTCTATGAAGACCTACAAGACTTTCTAGAACTAACACCCAAAAAAGATGTCCTTTTCATCATAGGGGACTGGAATGCAAAAGTAGGAAGGCAAGAAACACCTTGTATAACACCTTGAGTAACCGGCAAATTTGGCCGTGGAGAACAGAATGAAGCAGGACAAAGGCTAATAGAGTTTTGCCAAGAGAATGCACTGGTCATAGCAAACACCCTCTTCCAACAACACAAGAGAAGACTCTACACATGGACATCACCAGATGGTCAACACCAAAATCAGATTGATTATACTCTTTGCAGGCAAATGTGGAGATGCTCTATACAGTCAGCAAAAACAAGACCAGGAGCTGCCTGTGGTTCATTCTGATCATGAATTCTTATTGCCAAATTCAGACTTAAATTGAAGAAAGTATGGAAAACCACTAGACCATTCAGGTATGGCCTTAATCAAATCCGTTACAATTATAGAGTGGAAGTGAGAAATAGATTTAAGGGACTAGATCTGATAAGCGTCCCTGATGAACTATGGACAGAGGTTCGTGGCATTGTACAGGAGACAGAAGTCAAGACCATCCCAAAGAAAAAGAAATGCAAAAAAGCAAAATGGCTGTCTGAGGAGGCCTTACAAATAGCTGTGAAAAGAAGAGAAGCAAAAAGCAAAGGAGAAAAGGAAAGATATACCCATCTGACTGCAGAGTTCCAAAGAATAGCAAGGAGAAATAAGAAAGACTTCCTCGGTGACCAGTGCAAAGAAAAAGAGGAAAATAATAAAATGGGAAAGACTAGAGATCTCTTTAAGAAAATTAGAAATACCAAGGGAACATTTTATGCAAAGATGGGCTCAATAAAGGACAGAAATGATATGGACCTAACAGAAGCAGAAGATATTAAGAAGAGGTTGCAAGAATACACAGAAGAACTATACAAGAAAGATCTTCATGACCCAGATAACGATGATGGTGTGATCACTCACCTAAAGTCAGACATCCTAGAATGTGAAGTCAAGTGGACCTTAGGAAGCATCACTGCAAACAAAGCTTTTGGAGATGATGGAATTCCAGTTGAGCTATTTCAAATCCTAGAAGATGATGCTGTGAAATTGCTGCACTCAATATGCCCACAAATTTGGAAAACTCAGCAGTGGCCACAGGACTGGAAAAGGTCAGTTTTCATTCCATTCCCAAAGAAGGGCAATGCCAAAGAATGCTCAAGCTACCACACAATTGCACTCATCTCACACGTTAGCAAAGTAATACTCCTAATTTTCCAAGCCAGGCTTCAACAGTATGTGAACCAAGAAATTCCAGATATTCAAGCTGGTTTTAGAAAAGACAGAGTAACCAGAGATCAAATTGCCAGCATCCACTGGATCATAGAAAATGCAAGAGAATTCCAGAAAAAACATCTATCTCTGCCTTATTGATTATGCCAAAGACTTTGACTGTGTACCTCACAGCAAACTGTGGAAAATTCTTCAAGAGATGGGAATACCAGACCACCTTACCTGCCTCCTGAGAAATCTGTTTGCAGGTCAAGAAGCAACAGTTAATACCCGACATGGAACAACAGACTGGTTCCAAATTGGGAAAGGAGTCTGTCAAGGTTGTATATTGTCACCCTGCTTATTTAACTTCTATACAGAGTATATCATATGAAATACCAGGCTGGATGAAACACAAGCTGGAATCAAGATGGTCAGGAGAAACATCAATAACCTCAGATATGCAGATGATGCCACCCTTATGACAGAAAGTGAAGAGCAGCTAAAGAGCCTCTTGATGAAAGTGAAAGAGAGTAAAAATCTGGCTTAAAATTCAACATTCAAAAAATGAAGATCATGGCATCTGGTCCCATCACTTCATGGCAAATAGATGGGGAAACAACAGAGACAGTGACAGACTTATTTCCTTGGGCTCCAAAATCACTGCAGATGGTGACTGCAGCCATGAAATTAAAAAAGTGTGCTTCTTGGAAGAAAAGCTATGACCAACCTAGACAGCATACTAAAAAGCAGAGACATTTCTTTGCCAACAAAGGTCCATCTAATCAAAGCTATGGTTTTTCCCATAGTCATGTATGGATGTGAGAGTTGGACTATAAAGAAAAGTGAGCACCAAAGAATTGATGCTTTTGAACTGTGGTGTTGGAGAAGACTCTGAGAGTCCTCTGGACTACAAGGAGATCCAATCAGTCCATCCTAAAGGAAATCAGTCCTGAATATTCATTAGAAAGAGTGATGTTGAAGCTGAAACTCCAATACTTTGGCCACCCATTGTGAAGACCTGATTAACTGGAAAATACCCTGATGCTGGGAAATTGAAGGCAGGAGGAGAAGGGGACAACGGAGGATGAGATGGTTGGATGGCATCACTGACTCAATGGACATGAGTTTGAGTAAGCTCTGGGAGTTGGTGATGGACAGGGAAGCCTGGCATGCTGCAGTCCATGGGGTTGCAAAGAGTCAGACACGACTGAGTGACTGAACTGAACTGATGATTAGTGATGTGCAACACTTCTGATCTGTTGGTCAACTCTGTATTTTTTGGAAAAATATCTATTCAGTTTCTCTGTTTTAAATGAGATTATTGATTTTCTTGCTGTTGAGCTATATGACTTTATATAAATTGGATATTAACCTCTTAAGATATATGATTTGCACGTATTTTCCTTCATTCAGTGGTCTGCCTTTTCATTTTGTTAATGGTTTTCTTTGCTGTGCTGAAGCATTTTAGTTTAATGTGGTCCCACTTGTTTATTTTTTGCTTTAGTTATCTCTGGTTTTGGTGTCAAATGTCAAAAACCATAGCCAAGCCTTATGTGAAGGACTTTATTACCTGTGTTTTCTCAGATGTTTTATGGTTTCAGGTCTTACATTAAGTACTATCAAGTCTTTACTGCACTTTGGGTTAATTTTCTGTGTGTGGTATAAGATAGTGGTCTAGTTTCTTTCTATTCCATATTGGTATCCAGTTTTCCCATCACCACTATTGAAGAGATTGTCCTTTTCCCTTTGTATTGATATATTCTTGGCTTCTTTGTCATATTAATTGGCCATATTTGTATGATTTCTACAGAAGCTGTCACTTCTGTTGATATGTGTTTGTTTTTATGCCAGTACCATACATTTGATTACTGCAGCTGTGTAATTGGTTTAAATTTGGACAGTGTGGTGGCTCCAGCTTTGTTGTTACTTCTCAGGATTGCTTTGGCTACTCAGGATCTTTTGTGATTCTATATAAATTTTAGCATTCTTTATTCTGAGAAAAATACCATTGAAATTTTTATCAAGATTGCATGAACTCTGTAGATTGCTTTGGATAGTGTGGATATTTTAACAATATTCTTCCAATTCATGATCACAGAGTATTTTTCCATTTATTGGTATTTTCTTTAATTCTTTTCATCAGTGTCTTGTAGTTTTCAGTGTACAGGCCTATTACCTACTTGGTTAAATTTTTTCCTAGGTATTTTATCTCTTTCATGCATTTGTAAATTGTATTGGTTTTAGTTTCTTTATGTGATCGTTTGTTATTGTATATAAATGCAGTAGATTTGTATATATTTTATATTCTTGAACTTTACTGAATTTGTTTATTAGTTCTAACAGTTTTCTGTGGTGTCTTAGGGGTTTTCTGTTTATAATACCATATTATCTGCAAATAGTGACAATTTTACTTCTTCCTCTCTAACTTGGATGCCTTTTATTTCTTTTTCTTGCCCATTTGCTCTGGCTAGGACTTCCAATACTATGTTGAATAAAAGTTGTTAGAGTGGGCATCCATGTCTTGTTCCTGATATTACAGAAGTTTTCAGTGATGCATATGTTAGCTATGGTCATGTCATTTATGGCCTCTACTATGTTGAGGCACATTATGGCCTCTCTTCTGTTGAGACACATCCATAAATGAATGTTGAATTTTCTTAAATGCTTTTTCTGCATCAAAGGCTAGCTACTACAGTATTCTGGCCTAGAGAATTGTAGGCCACACTCTATAGTCCATGGTGTCGCAAAGAGTCAGACACGACTGAGCAACTTATACTTACTTGCTATTGAGATAATCATATGGCTTTTATCCTTCATTTTCTTAATGTGGTATATAACATTGATTGATTTGCAGATGTGGAACCATACTTGCATCCCTGGAATAAATCCCACTTGATTATAATGTATGATTCTTTTCATGTATTGTTGAATTCAGCTTGCTCATATTTTGTTGAGGATTTTTACATCCATTTTCATCAGTGATATTGGCCTGTTCTTTTGTTGTGGCATCTTTGTCTGATTTTGGTATCAGGGTAATTTTGACCTCAACACTTTATTGACTGGAGATGTGTTACTACATCTTCTGTTACCCAAACATTTATCAACCAGAAACATATCACATATCAGTACTTTTTTAGAGAGTTATACAGTTAACATCACTGTGCAAAGTTGTTAGAGCTTAAAATTGATCAAGAATTCATTATGATTATCATCAGTAATCATACAACTTATGATTATTATCATTCACATTTTGTTCCATTAGCTTTTGGTTTCAACCTTGCGTATGTTATAACAAACAAGGTTTTCAAAAATGATGCAATGAAAAATTTTGAGTGAAGAATATTTCAGTAAATTTTATGCAGATACTTTCTCTGATTATCTGAGTAGCATATACTAATGTCTCAGAAAATGGTAGTTCTTCAGCGAATAGTTCTGATTCACATATGATGAGTAGACCAACAAAAATACAAAAAACCTTACTGATTGATTCTGACATGGCAAGTGAATGAAAATGAAATGGTGCTGGAGAATGCTCCAATGCTTCTACAGAAGAGTGGATTGGAGACAATATTTTACAACAATTAAGAGACTTTACACGTGTGTCAGATGTAACTATTGAGTATAATAATAACCCACAAAGTGTTAGTGAAATGACGGACTTAATTTTTGGCCAGTCAAAATAAAAATCACTGGCCACAGGTGTTAGTTTCTGCAAAAATCCCCCAGTCAACAATGAGTTAAAATTGGTTTTTAAATCTTCTTATCTCTTCTGTTTTTTGGAAGAGTTTTAGAAGGATTGATGTTAATTCTTCTTGAATATTTGGCAGAATTCACCAGTGAAGCTGTCCTGAACTTTTGTTTGTTAGGAGGTTTTATTACTCAATCAGTGTCCGTATTAGTAATTGTTCTGTTCATATTTTCTATTTCTTGAGTCAGTCTTGGAAGATTTTATGTTTCTAAGAATTTATCTGTTTTCTCTTGGGTTGTCCAATTTGTTGGCATATAATTGTTCATAGTGGTCTCTGAAAATTCTTTGTATTTCTCTGTTATAAGTTTTGATGTCTCTTATTTCTGACTTAATGTTTGAGTCTTCTTTTTTTCTTGGTGAATCTAGCTAAGTTTGTCCATTTTTTGTTTATCTTCTCAAAGAGAGAAACAACTCTTGATGTCACTGATCTTTTCTGTTACATTTTGACTCTTTATTTAATTTTTTACTCTGATCTTTGTTATTTTATTGCTTCTACTGACTTTGAGTTTAATATTTTTTTCTAGTTTCTTTAGGTGTAAATTTAGGTTGTTTATGTGAGTTTTGTTTTTTGTTTGTTTCTTGAGGTAGGCATTTATAGCTGTGCATTTCACTGATAGAGTTCTTCTGCTGCATTCCATAAGGGGCTTCCCAGGTGGCACTAGAGGTAAAGAACCCACTTGCAGTGCAGAAGACATAAGATATGCTTATTTGATTCCTGGTTCAGGAAGATCCCCTGGAAGAGGGCATAGCAATCCACTTCAGTATTCTTGCTTGGAGAATCCCATGGACAGAGGAGCCTAGCAGGTTACAGTCCATGGGGTCACAAAAAGTTGGATACAACTGAAGCAATTTAGCATGCATGCATAAATTTTGGAATCCTATATTTCCATTTTCATATGTCATAAGGTATTTTTTTGTTTTCTCTTTGACTCATCAGATGTTCAGCAGCATGTTGTTTAATTTCCACATCTTTGTGTGTTTTCCAGTTTTCTTCTGTAATTTAATTCTAGTTTCCTACATTGTGGTTGGAAAAGATACTTGATACTATTTTAGTTTTCTTAAGTTTGTTAAGAACTTGTTTTCTGATTTAATAATATGATTTATCCCAGAGAATTTTCCATGTGCACTGAGAAGATTGTGTGTTCTGTTGCTTTTTGGATGGAATGTTCTGTACTAGTTTGTTAAGTCTTTTATGTTCTAACTTGTCATTTAAGGTCAATGTTTCCTTATTGATAGTCTGTCTGATGGATGGTCTATCCATTTAAGTGGGATATTAAAATCCCTCTTGTTATTGTGTTGCTGTCTTATTTTTCCCTTTAAGTTTGTTAATGTTTGCTTTATATACTTAAGTGTTCCTATGTTAGGTGCATAAATATTTGAAAATATTTTCTTATTTGGTTGACCCCTTTATCATTATGTAATGCCCTTCTCTGTCTCTTATTACAGTCTTTGTTTTAAAGTTTAAGGTTTCCCTGGTGGCTCAGATGGTAAAGCGTCTGCCTGCAGTGCGGGATACCCAGGTTCGATCCCTGGGTTGGGAAGATCCCCTGGAGAAGGAAATGGCAACCCACTCCACTACTGTTGCCTGGAAAATTCCATGGACTGAGAGGCTCCTCAGAGCCTGGTAGGCTACAGTCCATGGGGTCTCAAAGAGTCAGACACGACTGAGCAACTTCACTCAACTTGTTTTAAAGTTTACTTTGTCTCATGTACGAATAGCTACCCCAGCTTTCTTTATATTTCCATTTGCAGGGCATATCTTTCTCTGTTCCCTCTCCTTCAATCTCTCTATGTTATTATACCTGAAGTGAGTCTCTTGTAGGCAGCATACAGATAGGTGTTTTTTTAAATCCATTCATCCACTCTGTCTATATCTTTCAATGGGAAAATTTAGTCCATTTACATTTAAAGTAATCATTGATAAATATGGACTTATGTCCATTTTGTTAACTATTTTCTGGCTCTTTTGCAGTGTCTCTATTTCTTTCTTCTTTTTGTTCTCTTTTGTGGTTTGATGACATACTTCAGTGGTATGCTTTGATTCCTTTCTCTATCTACTACAGGTATTTTTCTTTGTGGTTATCATCAAACTTACATATAACAACTTATTTTTAACATTCCCATAAGTTTTCCCATAAGTCCCTTAAAGTATCTTCATTTTTTTGACTCTTTTTTCTTTTTGCTGCTTTAAGAGAGTCCCACTGTCCTGTCCTTGAGTTTACTGATCCTTTCTCTTGGTTTATTTATTCTGCTGTTAAACCTCTTTATTGTATCAGTTATTTTATTCTTCAGTTCTGTGTCTCTTGTTCATACTTTCTTATATTTTCTATTTATTGAAGTGTGCTCATCCATTTTTCTCCCAAGTTCAGTGAGAATCTTTATAACAGTTATTTTGAATTTTCTATGAGGTAAATTTTTTATCTTTGTTTCACTGAAGTATTTTTCTAATGTTTTATCTTGTTCTTAACTTTGGAACATACTCCTACTTCTTCCTTTTCCTTGATTCTCTGTCATGGTTTCTATGTATTAGATAAAACAGCCATCTGGCCCAGACCTGAATGAGTGGATCCATGTAGGAGATGAACCTTGTTCAGTCCTGCCCTAGCTCGTGGTTCTCTTTCAAACCTTTTTGTCTGTTAAGTAGTCTGTTTACTTTTAATGGATGCTAATAGCTGAAGGTGTGCCAAGACATGTCAGCGTAGGAGAGGATCTCGGTCAGCACCGATTGGAAGCCAGACCCGCAAGTAACAGCTTTCAGAGTATGCCAATATATGCAGCCCTGCAGGACCACAAACACAGGCCCTATAGGCAGCTAGAGCTGGGTGATCTGGAGCTGTTTCACAGCAGTATCACAAAAACTGGGGCATCAGAAAAAATATGTAGCCTCCTTTGCAGAAGATCTTGAAAACCTTGGGTTAGGCAGAGAGAGAGGGAAAGATGGTGTCCTCCAGCCTCCATCCCCTGGGAGCACTTCTGTGGGCCTCTGGAGGTGTGCCAAACCTGAAACCTGCCCCTCGGACCAGAGCGCCTGCCTCTCAAAAAGACAAATGTGTTTCCATCTGCTGTCTGTGCAGCTCTCTGCGGGTGGCAGTCCGCCAGGAACTACCTTTGATTTGTTACAGTCCCATGGGATCTAGGAACACAAGTGTCCCTGGCCTCCAGAGCCAGGCGCTCAAGGGGTGTCCCCTGGGGAGCAGCCACAAAAAAAACAGGGCACCAGACACAACGTCCACGCCAACTCCAGGATATATTCCAGGTGCTCTGGAATGTGGCAGAGGGGGAACATGAAGATAGGACCCACCCCAGGTCTCCGGAAAGGACTGTGGTCAGCTCTTCGATGTATGTTTAATTAGAAGTCTGCCCTTCAGGCCCAGCGATAAGAGCCCTCTGGACGTGTACCCAGTCCTGTGGCCACTGCTGGGTCTTCCAGATTTGCTGACATAATGAATGCAAAACCTTGATGGCATCCTCCTTTAGGGATGTGAGTAGTCCTGCTAAAATTTCATCACATCCACTAGCTTTATTAACTAGAGCAGTGCTTCTTAAGGTCCACTTGACTTTGCACTCCAGAATGTCTGGCTCTGGGTGAGTGACCACACCATCGTAGTAATCTGATTCATTAAGATCTTTTTTATACAGTTCTTCTTTGTACTCTTTCAATCTCTTCTCGATCTCTTTAGCATCTATTAGGTCTCTGTCATTTTTAATCCTTTATTGTGCCATCTTTGGGTGGAAAGCTCCTTTGATGTTTCCCATTTTCCTGAAGAGATCTCTAGTCTTTTCCCTTTTGTTGTTTTCTTCTATTATTAAACACTGTTCGTTGAAGAAGGCCTTCTTGTCTCTTCCAGCTGTTCTCTGAAACTGCATTTAATTGGATGTACCTTTCCCTCTCTCCCTTGCTTTTCGCTTCTCTTCATTCTTTGGCTATTCATAAAGCCTCCTCAGATAACCACTTGGCCTTCTTGCTTTCCTTTTTCTTCGGGATGGTTTTGTTCACTACCTCCTATACAATATTACAGACCTCTGTCCATAGTTCTTCTGGCACACTGTTAAATAGATCTAGTCCCTTAAATCTATCATTACCTCCACTGCAAATTCAGACAGGATTTGATATAAGTCATACCTGGCTAGCCTAGTTTTTTTCCTAGTTTTCTTTAAGCCTGAATTTTGCTATAAAAAACTGATGATCTGAACCAAAGTCAGCTCCCAAGTCTTGTTTTTGCTGACTGTATGTATACAGCTTCTCCATCTTCAGCTACAACGAATATAATCAATTTGATTTTGGTATTGACCATTTGGTGATGTCCGTGTGTAAAGTTGTTTCTTGTGTTGTTGAAAAAGAGTATTTGCTATGACTAGTGCATTCTCTTGGCAGAATTCAGTTAACCTTTGCCCTGCTTCGTTTTGTTCTGCAAGGCCAAGCTTGCCTGTGACTCCAGGTTTATCTTGACTTCCTCCTTTTGCATTCCAATCCCTGATGATGAATAGAATATCTTTTTTAGGTGTTAGTTCTAGGAGGTCTTCTAGGTCTTCATAGAACTAATCTACTTCACGTTCTTCAGCCATCAGTGGTGGGACATAGACTTGGCTTACTGTGATGTTGAATGGTTTGCCTTGAAAATGAGCTGAGATCGTTCTGTCATTTTTAAGGTTGCACCCAAGTACTGAATTTCAGACTCTTTTGTTGACTGTGAGGGCTACTCTGTCTCTTCTAAGGGATTCTTGCCCACAGTAGTGGATAAAGTGGTCATCTGAGTTAAATTCACCCATTCCTGTCCATTTTAGTTTGCTGATTCCTAGGACGTCAATGTTCACTCTTAGCATCTCCTGCTTGACCACTTCCAATTTTCCTTGATTCATGGACTTAACATTCTATTCTAGGTTCCTGTGCAATACTGTTCTTTGCAGTATTGGATTTTACTTTCGTCAGCAGACACATCAGCAACTGAGTGTCTTACCGCTTTGGCCCAGCCGCTTCTTTCATTCTGGGGCTATTGGTAATTTTCCTCTGCTCCTCCCCAGTAGCGTATTGGACACCTTCAGGCCCGGGGGGACTCATCTTTGGTGTCCTATCTTTTTGGCCTTTTGTACAGTTCATGAGGTTCTCATGGCAAGTATACTGGGTGGTTTGCCATTCCCTCCTCTAGTGGATCAAGTTTTGTCAGAATTCTCTGCTATGACCCATCCGTCTTGAGTGGCCCTGCACAGCGTGGCTTGTAGCATCATTGAGTTAGGCAAGCTCCCTCACCACAACAAGGCAATGATCTGTGAAGGGGTATACAAAGGTAGTTGAAATAAATCCAGACTCTGAAGAGGATGAGTACTTTTACTTGGTGCTAAAAAAACAGGCTGCTTCATAGTGTCCTTGGTCCTGCTGTGATAGAATGCGGCTGGCTGGTGTTAGAAACAGGGTTGGAGTATCCCTTTTTTCTTTTTTGGATGTTTGTATCAGTGAACTGAAAATATCTTCAATAGCATCCTCTTCAGTGCTGTGATTCCGGCGGCAGTGGTGCTAATCACGGAAGTAGGTCTGTTCTGAGCATCTCTGCATCAGTGGCACAGCGCCCTCGTCGCCACGGGTACCTTGTCTGTCTCGTTCCTCTTCCTCTGAGCGCGGCAGCTGCTGGCACGGAGGGCACATGGCGCCCTCACTGCAGGCCTTCGCCTCCTCTTTCTGTGATTGTTAGCTGAAACCAAGAGTTAAGGTCAGGACATTTTTATAGCTCTGACTGAAATCTATAGATGATCTCAGGTTTTACTTAAGCAAGTTTTCAGAGTGGTTTGACAAGTACTGACTGACTGAATTTGTCTCAAAGATCTGAGTTTCAAAGATCTGTGAAAGGAACCAGCTTAGCACAGCCACCAGCCAGTGCGTTGCCCAGAGACTCATCTTGTTAGAAATGGAAGAACTGTGATCCTGAGTGTATTTGTTTGCCAGGGCTACCACAGGAAAGGGTGGCATAAATAGCAGAGATGGATTGTCTGATTGTCGACAGACTGTCAGATACATCCTCCTGAGGGCTGATGACAGAGGTCTGTTCCATACCTGTTGCCTCATTTCTGGTGTTTCGCTGGCAAGCTTTGGCTTTCCTTGGCCTCTTGGAAGTACCACCTTGATCTCTGTCTTCATTTTCACACGGTGTTCCTCCTGTAGTTTGTCTATCTCCAAATTTCCCACTTTACAAGGTTACAAAGTACTTAAGCCTCTTCCCATTAACCTCATTTTAACTTGATTATAATCCTCTGTGAAGATCCTGTCTCCAAATAAGGCCACATCCTCAAGTACTGAGAATTAGGGCTTCACCATATGAATTTTAGGGGGACACAGTTCAATACATAACACTAAATAAGTGTTGACAACTGTGTGCCCCCTATACCCTGTCCTGCAGCTCCACTTGCGTTCAGTTCAGTTGCTCAGTCGTGTCCAACTCTTTGCAACCCCATGAATTGCAGCACGCCCGGCCTCCCTGTCCACCACCAACTCCCAGAGTTCACCCAAACTCATGTGCATCGAGTCAGTGATGCCATCCAGCCATCTCATCCTCTGTCGTCCCCTTCTCCTCCTGCCCCCAATCCCTCCCAGCATCAGTCTTTGCTAATGAGTCAGCTCTTCACATGAGGTGGCCAAAGTACTGGAGTTTCAGCTTTAGCATCATTCCTTCCAATGAACACCCAGGGCTGATCTCCTTTAGAATGGACTGGTTGGATCCAGTCCATTGAAGACTTTCAAGAGTTTTCTCCAACACCACAGTTCAAAAGCATCAATTCTTCAGCGCTCAGCTTTCTTCACAGTCCAGCTCTCACATCCATACACGACCACTGGGAAAACCATAGCCTTGACTAGACGAACCTTTGTTGGCAAAGTAATGTCTCTGCTTTTATTTATGCTATTTAGGTTGGTCATAACTTTCCTTCCAAGGAGTAAGCATCTTTTAATTTCAAGGCTGCAGTCACCATCTGCAGTGATTTTGGAGCCCAGAAAAATAAAGTATGACACGTTTCCACTGTTTCCCCATCTATTTCCCATGAAGTGATGGGACCAGATGCCATGATCTTCGTTTTCTGAATGTTGAGCTTTAAGTCAACTTTTTCACTCTCCTCTTTCACTTTCATCAAGAGGCTCTTCAGTTCTTCTTCACTTTCTGCCATAAGGGTGGTGTCATCTGCATATCTGAGGTTATTGATATTTCTCCCAGCAATCTTGATTCCAGCTTGTGCTTCTTCCAGCCTAGCGTTTCTCATGATGTACTCTGCGTATAAGTTAAATAAGCAGGGTGACAGTATACAGCCTTGATGTACTCCTTTTCCTATTTGGAACCAGTCTGTTGTTCCATGTCCAGTTCTAACTGTTGCTTCCTGACCTGCACACAGGTTTCTCAAGAGGCAGGTTAGCTGAGGTGTTACTGATGGTGTGTATGCTCAGCTTGTTGAACGAGTTGTAGTTAGTAGGATGTCTGTCTTGTTCAGAATGAAACCAAAAGGAATAGCACTGTGATGAGTGGGATTCCTCCCTTCGGCAGCCCAGGCCCTGCAGGGGTGCTGCACTGCGGCCCCATCCTTGCTCCCCCTTCTCCCTTCACCTCTGCTGTTTTGACCTGTTCAGGCCTGAAGGGGCTTGGGGAGAAGCCCGCTGGGATGTTTGCAGCTGGTGGAGGTGCCCCTGAGTGGCAGATGTGATTCTTGGGGAGCTTCTGGAGAGACCCTCAGCTGGCTCTTCCCCCGCCAGTCTCTGGATGCCCTGGGACCTCCCCCTTGCTGGCCCTCGCACTCCACTCCCTTCAGTCCAGTTAATTCAGTCGCTCAGTCATGTCCAACTCTGCAACCCCATGGACCGCAGCACGCCAAGCCTCCCTGTCCATCGCCAACTCCCAGAGTTTACTCAGACTCATGCCCATTGAGTCGGTGATGCCACTCCCCGTGGACCCCACTGTTTGATGTCCCACCTCTCTGCTGGGTCTCTCCACCCCTCTGTGCAGAACTCTCTGCGAAGCTGTCTTTTAAAGCAGCCCCGTGCTGGCTGTGTTCCATGCGGCCTGATTTGCTTCATGGGAAACAAGCACCTTTGTTGTCACTGGAACCAAGAATCAACTCCCAGAGTAGCCTTTTTAAACTCTGCTGACAGGTAGAGACAGCTCACCCACGGCCTCTCACCTTTAGAGTTACTTTTCAGGCCGGAGTAAGATAGATCTCAGTGTTTGTCCCTTCAGGTCCAGGGGATGCTGCACCTGCTCTTCAAGTGATTCCTTTGAAGCCTCTCCAGCTTGGCTTGAGGGCAAGAGTTTGTGTTCCCCTCTTTTACTCCGTGGGCAGAGGTGGGGGTGGACAAAGAGCACACATCACACTTTCCAGTAACATACCCTCCTTGGGCCTTTGTACCTTCTTTTGTCTTGTTTTAACTTGATGTTTTTGTACTTTCTTGGATTGAAATACATAGTTGATAAATAACACATTAGTTTTCAGGTATACAACATAATGATTTGATACTTGTTTATATTGCAAAATGATCACAGTAAGTAACATCTATCATAATATATATAAGAATTTGTATAACATCTGTCATCATATTTAGTTACATTTTTTGTCTTGTGATGAGAACTTTCCAGGTCTGTTCTCTTAAAGACTCTCGAATGCACAGTGTGCTATTAACTAGAGTCACCATGTGTTTTACATCACATCCCCATGACTGACTCACTTTATATCTAGAGCTTGATCTCTTTGATGCCCTTCGCTCATGTCACCCGCCCTCCACATCCTTACAACTTCTGCTTCTCAGAGGCTGCGGAGACTGAAGGGCTAACACAGCAGAGCTTAACCCTTCCCAAGCTCTGTGTGCGTGGTCTGTTCTTCCGACATCTCTGCAGGTGTTCACTGTGCCTCGCCATGGAGACACTGGCCAGTCACTGAACAGTTATGGGAGAGGGAAGACGCCCAGATGCCCGTGGAGGGATGGTCTCGTTTGTAGAGGAGCCCAGAGGACCATTCACTTATATTATAGACAGGGTGTGGCGGGGTGACTCACTGAATGTGAGCTCTGACTTGAAGAGAGCATCCTTACATTGCAGCTAACACATTTAAACATCACAGAACACACCTTAACATGAAACTTATTTGCCTGTTTTGTCAGGCAAAATTTGTAGGAAATTTTAGCTGCTTAGTCATTTCTTTAACACATTTGGATTTTCTTAATGAACTAACCTGACAGGTCCCTGTTTTTGCCTGTGTGACTTTGTACAGTATCTGTGAAGAATATCTTATTATGGCCAGGAGAAGAGAGTAGGCTGTGTGTGTGTGTGTGTGTGTGTGTGTGTGTATGTGTGTGTAATCCAAAAGCAGCATGTATTCATTGTTCCACTCTGCAAAGATCATTCTGTTCTAAAGATATGATATAAACAATGGTTCTTTGCTGTATTTAATTTCACTATAATAGAATTAATTCAGTAGATTAAAATAATAGGTGATTATTTCAATGCTAAAATATATTACTTATATCTGTAGAGCATTTTAATTGATTAATAAAAGATTAGTTCAAGTTCATAGCATTTCTATCATCTACTTGAATAATGATAATTTATTAGTCTATATAATACAAAAGTTTTTGTATTATCACCAATGCAGTCAACATGAACTTGAGCAAACTTCAGGAAATGGTGAGGATCAGGGGGGCCTGCCGTGCTGCAGTCCATGAGGTCACAAACAGTCAGACACAACTGGGCTACTGAACAACAACATAATATAGAAGTACTAATTCCTTTTGTCTTTTTTAAAAAATCAGATAATACTCAGATAATTGTAGCAGAGATCACACAATAAAGACCCAGAGTTCAGAAAAAGTGATAGGAATTTAAATAATAAAAGCTGATGGCCAGATAAGAAGCACTATTAAAACCAGCCTTTAAAGCTGAAAATAAATATTCGAATTCTTTGAATAAAAAGTCCAGCTGCTGCTGCTAAGTCGCTTTAGTCGTGTCCGACTCTGTGCGACCCCATAGATGGAAGCTCACCAGGCTCCCCTGTCCCTGGGATTCTCCAGGCAAGAACACTGGAGTGGGTTGCCATTTCCTTCTCCAGTGCATGAAAGTGAAAAGTGAAAGTGAAGTCGCTCAGTCATGTCTGACTCTTGGTGACACCATGGACTGCAGCCTACCAGGCTCCTCCATCCATGGGATTTTCCAGGCAAAAGTACTAGGGTGGGGTGCCATTGCCTTCCCCAAAAAGTCCAGAATAATTGTGAAAGATAGGGTAATAGTACCTGAAGTCATGGCTTTTGGGTGTGACAGGGACCCTGAAGGCCTGATGCTGCTATCGGTGGAGACGGCAGCCCAGGGGCGAATTCTTTCCACTTTGGTTCTTGGCCAGAGAGTGAAATGAGAAAATGCAGGCAACATAGCAACTACTAAACCTACAGACACAAATAAATAAATAAATTGCAACCAGTCAGTCCTAAAGGAAATCAACCTTGAATATTCATTGGAAAGACTGATGCTGAAGCTGAAGCTCCAATACTTTGGCTACCTGATGTGAAGAGCTGACTCACTGGAAAAGACCCTGATGCTGGAAAAGATTGTGTGCAGAGGAGAAGGGGGTGGCGGATGATGAGATGGTTGGATAGTATCACTAACTCAGTGGACATGAGTTTGGCAAACTCAGGGAGATAGTGGAAGACAGAGGAGCTGAACAACAACAGTAGGGCAAAGAGAGATTTTTGATTCCTTGGATAGTATATAGTAAAATAGTATTTATTATGCTTCCTTCATGGCTCAGACAGTAAAGAATCCGCCTACAGTGCGAGAGACCCAGGTTCGATCCCTGGGTTGGGAAGATCCCCTGGAGAAGGGCATGGCTACCCAGTCCAGTATTCTTGCCTGGAGAATTCCGTGGACAGAGGAGCCTGGCAGACTACAGTCCATGGAGTCACAAGGAGTCAGACACGACCGAGCAACTAACACACATTTATTTAGTAAATTATAAATAACTAAAGTATCTTTAGTTGTAAGTATCAGTTAGGTTATGGTGTTACAATGAAGATAGAGTATGAAAAAATATTAAGACAGAAATGTTTGCTTTTGGCCATAGGGCATTTTATACATAGATATTTAGTATTTATTTTTTGGTAATAGTGCTTACTTATTTCCAGTTGTTTATTTTAAATTAACATGAATGGTTTCCCGTTATAAAACTGGCTTTTGCATATTTTAAGCTTTCCAAAATATTTTTAGAAATATGTTTCCAACGATGGAAAATTATCACCACTATGAGATTTCCAACCAACCATGTTCTGCAATGTTATTTCACTTCCTAATGTATCATGGGAGGTTGGTTTTACTCTTATAGTGTCCCACTTATGCTCACATCCACTTCAGGCAGTTAGAAGCATGCAGCTACTGTTTGTCCCCAAAGCCTTTTGGAAGAATGTGGCAGGGAAACTTTAAACTTTAAAAACTCTTTTTACATCCATTGGTTTAATAATCTTTTCAACTAATACTGTGACATAAAGTATGGCATATTCAGACGGAGGTGGTTAAGACACTGTCCCTGTACTGAAAGAGATCCGTCTTCTGGGTTGGGTCTCCTTCCCTCTCCCCACCCCCTGCCCCACCATATGGTCACAAAAGTTCTAACTCTGTGTAAACCCAGGCTTGGTTCCTTTTGAATATTCTTCTGTTTTGAGACGTTTTATGGCTTATTGCTGTGTACTGCAGAGTATTAGTAGACTAAGTATCTTCATGCTGCTGTGTTTGTTAGACATTTTCCTTTATGTGTGACCATGAAAGGCAGTGAAGTGGAAGCTTGATTATCTGAGTCACAGCTCTTGCTGTAATGTTTCTATATCTTCTCATAGACCCACAGGGACATCCCAACCATAGAAATGAATCTGCCAACCTCAGTGGGAAATCATCAGTAACTTCAGTTTCTCCAGTCTTACAGAATGTGACCACTACCACCTTGAAACACATAGGAAACTCATCAGAAACTAAAAATTCCTCAGCCTCAAATCATGGGACAGCCACCACCTCGACACCCTTTGCAACATCTAAAATGATAATACCAATGGTCTCAACAAATATGACTTCTACACCCAAAATAACAAATGTTTCACAAAATACATCCCAGGTATCAGTATCCACAGTGACCACAGCCCACAATAGTTCTTCATCAGTAACAGGTATGTATAAAATGGACCTGTTTTTTCCTATGCTGAAAAATAGTTGTTAAAACGCTGCATTTATACCATTCCATTCTGTAAAATGTAGAAATTTAGGCAATTATTTCTCATTTCCTATATAAATTAATTGTAGAGATCAGGAAAAGAGTTGATGTAGTAACTATCTTGTTCCTTTAAGAAATTAGCTTCCAACTTAATCATGCCAAATAATGACTGTATAAGATCCATCTGTAAATAAATAATCCTAATGGAATTTTATTTTGCATGATTTGAAAACTTGTCATACCTTTAATTTTTTGTACCTCACTCTAGAAGGGAATTAGGTAGGGTCAGTCACCATGATTCTAAACCTAAATCATGGTGAACTTCGGTTTTAATCCACTTGTGCCATAAAGATATTTTTTAATGGTATTAGATATAGTCACATATATATTATTAGTCTCAGCACTCTTTTTCTTCATTTGTTTAAAATATAATGCCTGTGAAACCTGGAATTCAAAAACCTTAAAATTCTCTTTTAAGTTATCCAAAGTTGAACTTCTCTTTAAAAGCTATTGATTACATTTACCAGAACAAATATCAGACTTTATGGTTTCTCTTTTATGTTTTTATATACTTTAATTCTGAATAGTTTCTCTTCTTTATTACTACAATTTATGTATTGACTTCACAAAATTAAAATAGTTAAAATTCACAATTTGTTCAAAAGGAGAAATTTCAGTTAGAAACATTTATTCAAATTGGATCCAGTTTCAGGATTATAGCTGTTACCCAGACATGTTTTGTTTAGGGCATGAACTCTTAAAGAGAATTCATAAAAGAATTCCCCAACTCTTGCTGCCTTGGATGGTTTTGGTAGACCATCCAAGTCCAGTCTTGCATTAAGATTTTGGGACTGCAGGCAGTGGGGGTTTCTTTAATAAGGGATGTGTTGGGTCAGCTGAAGAAAACTAAAGCCAGGCAGTCACTAGACACAAAACCAACTGGAGAGCAACTTCATGTCCTTCTCATCCCCAAGTCAGAGTGCTTACATGGAAATTCAGAATGTTTTAGTTGATTACAATGTATTTTAAAAGCACTAAAACCTGTTTTTTGTTTTGTTTTCTTCTAGTCACAACAACTATTATTTCTAAGGAAAATAAAGGATCAAAATTTGATACTGGCAGCTTTGTTGGTGGTATTGTATTAACATTGGGAGTTTTATCTTTTCTTTACATTGGATGCAAAGTGTATTATTCAAGACGAGGCATTCGATACAGAACCATGTAAGTTTTGATTGGCCAGGACTTTTATTATTATTATTAGTTCTTTATTTAAATATCATGACAAAATTTAAGAGTAGAGCCAATGTTCATCTCAGTGATTAATAATTCATAGATTTATGACTTATATTCCTATTAATCCTTTGTGCCTAAAGCAAATTGGGTACAAGCTTGTGATTATAATTATTTACAAATGAAAATGGATGTATATACCTGTAAAAATGATTGTATTTTATTAGTGTGCCATCCTTTTTCTTTTTTTTTTAACTGGAGACCCAAGTTTAATCAGCCTTTTTCACATGCTTACACCTCTAATCACAAGAAATACCGTATCAGGTCTCCTGAGGCTGTTGATTTAGTGCTGCCAACAAACGTAAGACACACTAAAGTAGCATCCTCGATAAAAACATGATTCCTCCTTTCTGTGACAAAGAAAATAAAGAAATTCTGACAGCCTCGTTTTCCCTGATAATGAGTTGTTAGTATAATATATATTATCAGCTAATCTGTAGTAAAACCATCTTTTCAGGTGAGCTTTATCAACAAGTCTTCAACAACAAACCATGTCATTCTTTTAGAGCTGATGGTTTTTAGAGGTATCATCTCCCAATTTTTGTTACTACAACAAAGTCCTTTCGGTTTTTCTTTTGAGTCTTATATGTACAAGAGTGAATTTATTCTTTTGATTGTTCAGTTCAGTCACTCAGTCATGTCCAACTCTTTGAGACCCCATGAACTGTAACATGCCAGGCCTCCCTGTCCATCACCAACTCCCAGAGTTTACCCAAACCCCATGTCCATTGAGTCGGTGATGCCAGCCAGCCATCTCATCCTCTGTCGTCCCCTTCTCCTCTTGCCCTCAATCTTTCCCAGCATCAGTTAATGTATATATAAAATAAATACCATAGAACACATGGCATTTTCCAAAATTTAAGTTGTCATATGTCAATACATATGTGTCCCATAGAGTTTCCATGTCAGAAACATTTGGGAAATGCTGATTGAGCACAGTAAAATTCTGTAAGCCTTTGATATATTGATGTACATTATGAATTTCTAGGAGGAAATTATAATATCAAAATAAGTCTCAGATTTTTCATTGAACTAAGAAAACCAGACTTTAAAAAATATTTAAATTGTAACTTACCTTCCATGTATAGTAGCCATCATATCCAACTTACTTTAAAAGAATATCAAGGTGGTGGTTTGTCAGATTAAAGCACATTCAGAAACATTCATTCTTCCTCTTGTAGCCTAGCCTGTAAAAGAAGAAGAAAAAAAGGAAACTAACTAAATCAAGTTAATTCTAAAAATGCTTTAACATTTGCAATATTTTTTAAAACCACTCTGTTCCTAGAAATATTTATCATCTGGCTTTTTTTTTTTTTTTTTTGGTAAATTGCAGTTAAACAGAAGGTACATTTTGATTAAATTTAATATGTCTCCTTTTTTATAATATCAATATTTATTGATATTCTTGAGACTATAAAACTATGAAGGAACTAAATTCAGGTATGCTGTTTTCATTTTAAAGTGCCTTAACTACGAAGTATGTAGTTTTAGCTTTATGGACCAGCTTTTTTGTCACAGTATATGACCACATAATGCTGCATGCCCTGTGGAGGACATCAGGCCCAGAGTCCCCATTGCTGAGGGAACTGTGTGGTGTATAAGGCGTTGTGACTTTAGAAGTAGTCTTATCACACCAGTAGCTAGTGAAGACACCTTATTTCACTGAGTCTCAGAACACGTTTTTGTGTTTTTCTACATTTTTACACCTCCGAAGTAGATGTATCTTACAGTCTATGGGATGAGAAAGCATTGTGTTGTAGTTTAATTGGCCATGTTTTTCTTAGTGCTACACTTTTTTTAAAGTGTATTTTAAAGCCATTCATTCTTTTGAAGTTATAAACAATGACACTCCATAAATAGAGACTTACTATTTTCCCATTAAAGAAACTGAGACCAGTATCTAGTAATTATGAGCATTTCTAATTTCCATTTATTGGATAATAACACTGATTAAAGTGTTAGCCACTCCAGTGTTGTTGCCTGGAGAATCCCAGGGACAGGGGAGCCTGGTGGGCTGCCATCTATGGGATTGCACAGTCAGACACGACTGAAGTGACTTAGCAGTAGCAGTAAAGTGTTAGCTGCCGTGTTTCTTACGGTTGCATGGATAGACGGTGGAGTGATGTGGTAAGAGATGGGGTTGGGGCAGACAGACTTAAAATTGAGTCTGGTTCTACTGTTGACTAGCAGGGTGCCTACCTACATTCACGTAAATGGTGTAGCACAGTGTCTAGTAGTCAAGATGAGAGTCCACAGGCTTACATGCTTGCTTAGCTTCTGATCTTCTGCAAAATGGAATTGATTGATTAAATACCTACCATTATCCACACATACACACACACATACATGTTATTTTCAGCGCCCTCCCTCTACTTAGGACTACTGTGATGACTGAAAGAGATATGGGTGCAAAGTCTGTAGCAGAACACCCGGCACATAGTAGATGCTCATAAAATGATTGTTCTGGTCATTTTCTTTTTTAAAGAGGTTTATAATAGCTAATTGATGAAAAGTCACAGCCACTGTAGACCAGAGATTTGAGTGTAGATCCATTTTGCAACCTGAATACACTGCTTGAATCCTTAACCACTATAGTATACCAGGTACTTTTGCTTAAGAAAACACAAAGCAATAACAGTTTTGATTCTGAAGCTTGAAATTATTCATTACTAAAAAATATGAACTATAAGTATTTTGATACAAATATAAAACATAAAGTAATTTTAACTTTTGATTTATTACAGTGATGAACATGATGCCATCATTTAAGGGACTCCAAGAACCAATGGAAAGAAGAGTGATACAGCCCTATCAGCTAATTTTGATTTATTACTTTAATACAGTATTCTTTTCTTGAAAATAGCATAAACAGGCCATGCATATAATATACAGTGTATTATATAAATATGTAAAGATTCCTCATGATTATTAAAGGAAAAAGGTTTTGGTTTGGGGTTTTTAATGAACATATGGCACGTATAGTTAATGCAATGGTATTATATTCAGTTTTAGAAAATCCATAGTAAGACAAGTCCGGTCTTACTTTTCTGTGGCATTGGTCACATAGGCCAGTAATTGGAAAGCATCATCACTGAAGGGTCTGATGCCATCTGGTCATTCAGATAAGGAGCTTGTCTCAGCACTAAGGATTTTGATGTCATTGTTAGTCACACAAAGAATCTCAGTGCTAATAACAGCTGGATATATCCTGATTACCATTGCCACATAGCAGAAATTACATGAATAAGCCACGTCTTAAGCATAATTTTAGTTTATTGTCTCTTCAGAAACCATCAATATTTTCTATATATTTAAAGTTAGTTATTTTGTTTAGAATAAAAGACATGCCCTCCTCCACCAAAAAAAAAAAAAAAATTAAAACTAGAAACAGTATCTGGGCTCATCCTTGTTAGAGAACCATTGGACAGCTTGTATTTTTCTTTTGCGCTTTCAATAGCAGTTGATGTAACTGCCTTTTTTTCCCCTCTGTAATTGCAGTGTTTAACATAATAATGTTTTAAAGACTTAGTTGTTAGTATTAAATAAATTAGATTATTTGCTACTGTGAGAACACTGTCACCACTGGAAATTGCTTTATTTCATGTTCAGTTGTTAATTTTATATTTAGTGAATATTTTTAACAGATGTAGAACTGCTTTCAGTGTTTAGAAATGGTTAACATAATGTAAACAGACCTAGCTTTAAAAAAACAAAAAAAAAGACCTTTAGGTGATTTCCACAGCAACACTTAGCACTCTTTGGTGCAAATGAGAGAGAAGTGCTGTGTTGGCCAAGCCAGGGGCTGTGGGGCTCCCCTCAGGCGGCTACACCTGTCGGTGCACTCTGTCAGTGTCACTCAGAGATTTGGGGAAATAGCGTTTTTACACTAAAACACCAGCATATTTTGGAATAAATTCTTACACAATTTTAAAACAGGATTTTTTAAGACGGGACATTCCTGCTTTGGTATTTGGGTCTTCTCTCAACTACTCCTCTTCTCCCCCGCTGAGGAGGAGGCACTTTCAGATGCATTATGTTAATGGAGAGAAAAAGCATAATATTGTAAAGACAGCAGTATTAGCCAACATATTTTGGAGTGTTTTCAGCTTTATAGTTTATATTCCAGCACTCAAAACTCAGGGTCAAGCTTTAACAAAAGAGATACTTAGTCATACTACGTACTAACATACTGTTTTTTCTATCTTAGACAGTCAAAGTAAATCACACCAATTTCTGACAGCCCAGAAATGAGCTAAGAAGTCCTAATAAATGTGTACGTTCATTTAAGAGGAATTAAATGTAACTTTTGTGCAGAGAATCAAGAATTCTGATATGAAAGGATCATTTCTACTCACTGTGTATTGTGGCCAACTGACATGATGAATAATAAAAATTATCCAAAATATGGATGTGACAGAATGGGTGGATGTGACACATGCAGTGTGGAAGGAGTATTATGAAACATGTGTTTGCATTAGTTTGAAAAGAGATCTGGGCTGATAGATAACTTGTATGTTGCTAACTTATCCATAACTGGTCCTTTAACCACTGCTTTACTTTTTTGCAAAATATAGTGAAGACACGTTTTATAGTAAAGGCTTTTTAACCTTAACTTGTCTTCTGAATTCTTGATATTTCAGTACTTCAAGTCAGTCAGAACTTTGTAGACAGGCCTGAAATTTTCTTGAATACTTATTTCTTAGCACTTTGAAAATATAAAACCACTTTTTAAGTACTGAATGTCATTATTTGCCTTTAAAATTTCCTGTGCTTGGGGCTTGAAAAAATTTAGTTAAGTCTTTTTCTGTATATAAGTTGTATAATTTGTTACTTTCAAATATCAGTAGTTCAATGCAATCAGGTTTTGGGGTGTTTTTTTTGTTTGTTTGTTTATCTGCAAAAAATAAGGGAAACAGCTATATAAACCAATATTTCACTTTCGAGCACATTTCCTAAGTATAAATTTATCTTCCTCATTACGTTTACTTCAGCAAATGTTCAGTTTCATTTGCATTCTTTAAGAATGTATTTACTTGAAGATAAAAGCAATTCAAATGTATGTTTAAATATTAGGTAGAATTCAACCTATGATTTTTAAATTTCCTTGGATAGTCCATACAATAAGTAATTCAAATACAGTTAATGAGAGCTGGCAAAATTAGAGTGATAATTTTGTATTTTTCAGAAAAAAATTATAAAGCAAATTTCTGTTACATTTTTTTCTTTTTATTATAAGGACCAACTTTTGGTATTTCCTTGTTACTGAGATCTATTTTTAGAATAAAATTTTGTTCTTTATCAGAGAGTAGTGTGTGGTTTTGCTTCATTTTTATCAAACTCAGGAGAAACTAACAGAAAATGCCCAAAGTGAAAAAGCAGATTGTTGTGCAGTTGCCTGGCCCAGCGGCAGGCTCACGCAGAAGCTTGTTACAGTAGATCCCACCCAGATTTACTAATCCCAGTCTCGGGGGGCGGGGTGGGCCAGCAGTCCTTTAGCAGTCCTGTCAGGTGATTCTGAACACGAGAGTCTGAGAGGCACTGCTCAAAGGACTTTGATTTAAAGCCACTTATTTTTATTCTTCTGGGTAGAACCTTTAAAACAAGTATATCTGTTGTAGAAATTTTAAAATTACCATTCCTGATATAAATCAACTGCAAATGTATTAACATATGGTTTTTCAACACTTTTTCTTTACAACTGGATATAATTTATCAAAAGGATGACTTGGCATCCCAGGTGGCACTAGTGGTAAAGAACCACCTTCCAATGCAGGAGACATAAGAGATGGGGGTTCTACCTCCAGGTGTGAAGATCCCCTAGAGATGGGCATGGCAGCCCGCTCAGAGAATCACATGGACAGAGGAGCCTGGTGGGCTACAGTCCATAGCGTTGCAGAGTCAGACACAACTGAGCGACTTACCACACATGCAAGGAAGACTTAAATATATATTGTTACAGAGGGGAAGGGCTTCCCTGGTAGCTTGGACGGTAAAGCATCTGCCTACAATGCGGGAGACCCGGTTTCAATCCATGGGTCAGGAAGATCCCCTAGAGAAGGAAATGGCAACCCACTCCAGTATTCATGCCTGGAAAATCCCATTGACCGAGGAGCCTGGTGGGCTACAGGCTCTACAAAGAGTTGGACATGACTGAACGACTTCACTTCACTTCACCCAAGGGGAAAAGGTGCAGTTTGCAGAAAATTATATAATAAAAACTACTCCTACAGTAATATTTGTACATAATTCTTCCTCCCTTCCCATCATTACTTCAGCTTCACTCTGGGCAGAGTTATGCCCCCAGTGTCAGGCTTGAACATGTGTCTTATTTAGGTAAACAATGGTATGAGTATAGATACAATAAACATCACATTTGTTGAGGGAAAAAATGCCCTTTTAAGGTTCAGCTAATTATTTTTAAAAAATTGAAGTGTCTTATACATACAAAAAAAAATGCCGTGTGTCATCACCAAGATGGCAACATAGATTGTTCCTGACTTCCTCTCACCCCACTTACACAAAGCACAGCAAGCTAACAACTGTTGTGCGCCGAGAGAAGCCTGGAACACAGGAGTGAGGCTGAAGCATCCCCTTGCACCACAGACACCAAGAAAGACCACATTTAAAGGTACAGAGGAGGGGCTACATGGTGACTCACTGCCCCTCCCCCAGGCTAGCACCGCACCTTACCAAGAGGTCTCCCCTGAGCTTAGAGTTACCCCATTTGGAAGAGAAAGCCCAGAGTGGACATCCAGTTCCCCCAGCACTACGGGTCACTTCTTTGGAGCACCCACTCGTCTCACCCCATGGGAGCTGCAAGGAAATCTGGGGGCTTGACCACTGGGAATCCAACAGAGAAAAGGAGAAGTCTTGCAATAACTAGCACTCAACATGGCAGGTGAAGTCCGACCAGCAACCTGTAAGTGTAGTCCCAGCAGCTTCGCTCATCTGCAGAATCAATTTAGTGGCACAGTCTAACCTGGGAACTCGATGCGGTGCAGGTCTGCCTGATTTGGGTCCTCAAAGGGATTTGGCAGCCCTGGAGCGTGGTCTACTCTTCACTTCCGAAAGCTGAGGCATACCCTGACCCACTGCTGAAATGGAAAAAAAAAGAAAAAAAAACATAACCTGCCAAACTAACTCAGAAGAAATAAAAAATTTGCACAGACCATTTATTAATAAGGAGACTGAATGGGTAGTCAAAAATTCCCAGCACTAAAAATACCAGGACCAAACAGCTTCACTGGAGTATTTTACAAAACACTGTAAGAACTAAATCATTATCAAAGCTCTTACAAAAAAAAAAAAAAAAAAAGAAGGAACGCTCCCAAATTGGTTTTATGAGGTTCACATTACTGTAATACCAAAGTCAGAAAAGACCACTACCAGGAAAGAGAACTATAGGCCAATATCCCTGATGAATATAGTTGCAAAAATTCTTCATAGAACACTGGCAAACTGAATTCAGCAACACCCCCAAAAAAGTTCACCATGATCAACTGGAACTTTTATTTCTAGGATGTAAGGATGGTTTAACATATGCAAATAACCCTGTGATACATCACATTAATAGAATGAAAAAAATATCTCAGACACAGAAAAAGCATTTGAAAATTTCAACATCCGTTCATCTTAATTAAAGGAATGTAACTCAACATAATAAAAGTTATATATGACAGGCCCACAGCTAACATACTCATTAGTGAAAGGTTGAAAGCTTTCCCTCCAAGATAAGAACAAAACAAGAGGGAGGTCTCTGGTGGTCAGGTGGATAAAATTCCATGCCCCCAATGCAGGGGGCCTGAGTTTGATCCCAGGTCAGGGAACTAGATGCCATATACCACAATTAACAGAGTTTACAAGCTGCTACTAAACATTCCGCATGCCTCAACGAAGATTGGCAATCCTATATGCTGCCACTAACACGTGCTGCAGCCAAATACATATCTTAAAACTTATTTTTTTTAAAAAAAAAAAAAAAAAAAAGACATGGGTGCCCACTTTCACCACTCCTATTCAACAAAGTTCCAGAAGTCCTAGCCAGAGCAATCAGGCCAGAAAAAGAAAAGGCAACAGAATCGGAAAGGAGGAAGTAAAACTGTCCCAGTTTGCAGATGACATGATTTTATATATAAAAGAACTTAAACACACACACACACACAGAAGTCACTCAGTCATGTCTGACTCTTTGCGACCCCATGGACTATAGCCCACCAGGCTCCTTGGTCCATGGGATTTTCCAGGCATGAATACTGGAGTGGGTTGCCATTTCCTTCTCCAAAAGAACTTAAAGACTCCACCAAAAAGCTTTTATTTTGTTAAATACAGACTATGGACAAAACATAAATCTCTTTTTTTAAATGTATAGGCTGCACTGGGTCTTCCTTGCTCCGTGCAGGCTTTATCTAGTTGAGGCAAGTGGGGGCTACACTCTAGTGCAGAAGCTTCTCGTGTGGTAGATTCTCTTGTTACTGAGCACAGGCTCTTGGGCTTGCAGACCTCAGTAGTTGCAGCACACGGGCTCAGGAGTTGTGGCACATGAGCTTAGTCGCCTCACAGCATGTGGGACCCTCCCAGATCAGGAATCCAATGTGTCCCCTGATTTGGCAGGTAAATTCATAACCACTGTGCCACCAGGGAAGCCCCACCCAAAAGTTTTTAGCTCTATTCAACAAACTCAATAAAGTTGCAGTTTACAAAATAACATTCAAAAACAGTAGTTTTCCTATACACCAATAATGAATTATTTGAAAAATAGAAAAATGGTCCCATTTACAATAGCATCAACAACAAACAAATACCTAGGAATAAATTTAATCAGGACATGAAAGATCTCCACTCTGAAATTATAAAACAGTGATGACAGAAATAGAAGACACAAATAAATGGAAATACAGCCTGGGTTAGAAGAATTAATATTGTTAAAACATCAGTAGTACTACCAAAAGCCATTTAGAAATTCAGTGCAATACCTACCAAGATTTAAATGGCATTTTTAAGAGAGGTAGAAAACAATCTCAAAATTTAGATAGAACCACAAAGACTCCAAAGAGCTAAAGCAATCCTGAGAAAGAAGCAGGGCAAAGGCTAATAGAGTTTTGTCAAGAGAACGCACTGGTCATAGCAAACACCCTCTTCCAACAACACAAGAGATAACTCTGCACAAGGACATCACCAGATGGTTAACACTGAAATCAGATTGATTTTATTCTTCACAGCTGAAGTTGGAGAAGCTCTATAAAGTCAGCAAAAATAAGACTGGGAGTTGACTACGGCTCAGATCATGAGCTCTTTATTGCAAAATTCAGACTAAAATTGAAGAAAGTATGGAAAACCACTAGACCATTCAGGTATGATCTAAATAAAATCTTTTATGATTATACAGTGGAAATTTAAATGGATTTAAGGGATTAGATGTGATATACTGAGTGCCTGAAGATCTATGGACAGAGGTTTGTAACACTATATAGGAAGCAGTGATCAAAACCATTCCAAAGAAAAAGAAATGCAACAAGGCAAAATGGCTGTCTGAGGAGGCTTCACAAATAGCTGAGAAAAGAAGAGAAGTGAAAGGCAAAGGAGAAGGAGCAAGATATATCCAACTGGATGCAGAGTTCCAGAGACTAGCAAGCAGAGATAAGAAAGCCTTCTTAAGTGAACAGTGGAAAGAAATAGAGGAATGGGAGAAATAGAATGGGAAAGACTAGAGATTTCTTCAAGAAAATTAAGAGATACCAAGAGAACATTTCATGCAAAGAGGGCACAATAAAGGACAGAAACAGTGAAGACCTAACGGAAGCATAACAGATTAAGAAGAGATGGCAAGAATACACAGAAGAACTGTATAAAAAAGGTCACTGATCCGGATAACCAGGATGGTGTGGTCACTTACCTAGAGCCAGACATCCTGGTATATGAAGTCAAGTGAGCCTTAGGAAGCATTACTACAAACAAAACTAGTTGAGGTGATGGGATTCTAGCTAGGCTATTTAAAATTATAAAGGATGATGCTTTTAGAGTGCTGCACTCAGTATGCCAGCAATTTGGAAAACTCAGCAGAGGCCACAAGATCAGAAAAGGTCAATTTTCATTCCAATTCCAAAGAAGGGAAATGACAAAGAATGTTCAAACTACCATACAATTGCACTCATTTCACACACTAGCAAGGTAAAGCTCAAAATCCTTTAAGCTAGGCTTCAACAATACATAAACAGAAAACTTCCAGATGTACAAGCTGGATTTAGAAAAGGCAAAGGAACCAGAGCTCAAATTGCCAACATTCATTGAATCATGAAAAAAGCAAGAGAAATCTAGAAAACATCTGCTTCATTGACTACACTAAAGTCTTTGTGTGGATCACAACAAACTGGAAAATTTTTTAAGAGACTGGAATACCAGACCACCTTACCCACCTCCTGAGAATGTATGCAGGTCAAGAAGCAACAGTTAGAACAAGACACGGAACAATAGACTGGTTCCAAATTGGGGAAGAAGTCTGTCAAGGCTGTATACTGTTACCTTGCTTATTTAACTTATATACAGAGTACATCATGCGAAATGCTAGGCTGGATGAATCACAAACTGGAATCAAGATTGCCGGGAGAAATAACAATAACCTCAGATATGCAGATGAATCACCCATATGGCAAAAAACAAAGAAGAACTAAAGAGCCTCTTGATGAAAGTCAAAGAGGAGAGTGAAAAAACTGCCTTAAAACTCAACATTCATAAAACTAAGATCATAGCATCTGGTCCCATCACTTCATGGCAAATAGATGGGTAAACAGTGGAAACAGTGACTGACTTTATTTTTATGGGCTTCAGAATCACTGCAGATGGTGACTGAAGCCATAAAATTAAAAGATGTTTGCTCCCTGGAAGAAAAGCTATGACATACCTAGATGATATATTAAAAAGCAGAGACATCACTTTGCAAACAATGGTCCCTACAGTCAAAGCTGTGTTTTTTCCAGTCATGTACAGATATGAGAGTCAGACCGTAAAGAAGACTGAGCACTGAAGAATTGATGCTTTAGAACTGTGGTGTTGGAGAAGACTCTTGAGAGTCCCTTGGACTGTACAGAGATCAAACCAGTCCATCCTAAAGGAAATCAGTCCTGAATATTCATTGGAAGGACTGATGCTGAAGCTGAAGTTTCAACACTTCGGCCACCTGATGTAAAGAACTGACTCATCTGAAAAGACCCTGATGCTGGGAAAGACTGAAGGCAAAAGGAGAATGGGACGACAGAGGATGAGATGGTTGGATGGCATCGTTGACTCAGTGAGCATGAGTTTGAGCAACCTTCAGGAGATAGTGAAGGACAGGGAAGCTTGGTGTGCTGCAGTCCATGGTGTTGCAAAGAGTCAGACATGGCTGAGTGACTGAACAATATATGGTAAAGTAATATTTGACAAAGGAAAGTGAAGTTGCTCAGTCGTGTCCGACTCTTTGTGACCCCATGGACTGTAGCCTATCAGGCTCCTCCGTCCATGGGATTTTCCAGGCAAGAGTGCTGGAGTGGATTGCCATTTCCTTCTCCAGGGGATCTTCCCAACCCAGGAATCGAACCCAGGTCTCCCACATTGCAGGCAGACGCAATATTTGACAAAGGAGCCAAGAATTCTCAATGGAGGTGTGTCAGTCTTCAATAAATGGTGCTAGAAAATTTGGACATTCACATGTAAAAGAGTGAAATTAGATCCCTATCTTAACACTCCTCACAAAAATTAACTCAAATGGATTAAAGACTTAAATATAAGACCTGAAACCATAAAACTCCTAGAAGAAAACATAGGATAAGAACCTCTTTGACATGGGTCTTGGCAATGATTTTTTTTAATATACCACAAAGTAAAAGCAACAAAATAAAAAATACACTGGTGGGACTAAAAAACGTCTGCATAAGAAATGATCAAACTAAAAACTAAAACTAAAAAGCGTCTGCATAAGAAATGATCAACAAAATGAAAAGACAACCTATTGAAAATGTAAAAGTATTTGCAAACCATATATGTAACACGGGGTTAATATCCATAATGTATAAAGAACGCTTGCAATAACAGCAAAAAAAAAAAATTGGAAAGGAACTGAACAATATAGAGGTTCCTCAAAAAATTAAAAATAGAACTATCATGTGATCTAGCAATTTCACTTCTGGAAATGTATCCAATGTAAATAAAAACACTACGTTGAAGAGATATCTGCACCGCCATGTTCATTAGCATCAAGAGCCAAAATGTAGAAACAATCTAAGCGACCACTAATGGGTGAATGGATAAAAAAGCTTGTGGTGTGTGTATATATATTATACACACAACAGCGTACATGGACTTTGAGGACATAATGCTAAGTGAATTAACTGGACAGAGAGAGACAAATGGATGTATCACGTATACGCAGAATCTAGAAAACAATAACACAAACTCATAGGAAAAGAGCCGATTTGTGGTTACCACAAGTGAGGTGTGGGGGGACAGGCATTTGGATAAAAGGTCAAAATGTACAAACTTCAGGTTATAAGGTAAATATATACTAGGCATATAATTACAACATGATGACTATAGTTTATCACTGTTGTATGATATGTAAGAAAGTTGTCCAGAGTAAATCCTAAGAATTCTCTTTACAAGGGAAAAAAAAATTCTTTTGTGTCAATATGAGATGGTGGATGTTAACTTACTGTGGTAATCATTTCACAGTGTATGTAAGTCAAATAATTATTCTGTGAACTTTAAACATACAGTATTATACATCAACTATATCTCTATAAAACTGTATCAGTTCAGTTGCTCAGTCGTGTCCAACTCTTTGTGACCCCATGAATCGCAGCACGCCAGGCCTCCCTGTCCATCACCAACTCCCGGAGTTCATTCAAACTCATGTCCATCAAGTCAGTGATGCCATCCAGCCTTTGTCATCCCCTTCTCCTACCGCCTTCAATCTTTCCCAGCATCAAAGTTTTTCAAATGAGTCAGCTCTTTGCATCAGCTGGCCAAAGTATTGGAGTTTCAGCCTCAGCATCAGTCCTTCCAATGAACAACCAGGACTGATCTCCTTTAGGATAGACTGGATGGACCTCCTTGCAGTCCAAGGGACTCTCAAGAGTCTTCACCACAGTTCAAAAGCATCAATTCTTCGGTGCTCAGCTTTCTTCACAGTCCAACTCTCACATCCATACGGGACCACTGGAAAAACCATCAGATCAGATCAGATCAGATCAGTCGCTCAGTCGTGTCCGACTCTTTGCGACCCCATGAACCGCAGCACGCCAGGCCTCCCTGTCCATCACCAGCTCCCGGAGGTCACTCAGACTCGCATCCATCGAGTCAGTGATGCCATCCAGCAAAACCATAGCCTTGACTAAATGGACCTTTGTTGGCAAAGTAATGTCTCTGCTTTTGAATATGCTATCTAG
This sequence comes from Tragelaphus eurycerus, assembly GCA_935064755.1. Lineage (NCBI taxonomy): Eukaryota > Metazoa > Chordata > Mammalia > Artiodactyla > Bovidae > Tragelaphus > Tragelaphus eurycerus. The sequence continues at coordinate 9,554,178 of CAKXYN010000086.1, read as the reverse complement.
GTTGGTCATAACTTTCCTTCCAAGGAGTAAGCGTCTTTTAATTTCATGGCTGCAATCACCATCCACAGTGATTTTGGAACCCAAAAAAATAAAGTCTGACACTGTTTCCACTGTTCCCATCTATTTCCCATGAAGTGATGGGACCAGATGCCATGATCTTAGTTTTCTGAATGTTGAGCTTTAAGCCAACTTTTTCACTCTCTTTCACTTTCATCAAGAGGCTCTTCAGTTCCTCTTCACTTTCTGCCATAAGAGTGGCGTCATCTGCTTATCTTAGGTTATTTCTCCCGGCAATCTTGTGCTTTCTCCAGCCCAGCGTTTCTCATAATGTACTCTGCATATAAGTTAAATAAGCAGGGTGACAATATACAGCCTTGACATACTCCTTTTCCTATTTGGAACCAGTCTGTTGTTCCATGTCCAGTTCTAACTGTTGCTTCCTGATCTGCATATAGGTTTCTCAAGAGGCAGATCAGGTAGTCTGGTATTCCCATCTCTCAGAATTTTCCACAGTTTATTGCAATCCACACAGTCAGAGGCTTTGGCATAGTCAATAAAGCAGAAATAGATGCTTTTCTGGAACTCTCTTGCTTTTTCCATGATTCAGAAGATGTTGGCAATTTGGTCTGGTTCCTCTGCCTTTTCTAAAACCAGCTTGAACATCTGGAAGTTCACAGTTCACGTACTCTTGAAGCCTGGTTTGGCGAATTTTAACTATTACTTTGCTAGTGTCAGATGAGTGCAATTGTGTGGTAGTTTGAGTATTCTTTGGCATTGCCCTTCTTTGGGACTGGAATGAAAACTGACCTTTTCCATCCCTGTGGCCACTGCTGAGTTTTCCAAATTTGCTGGCATATTGAGTGCAGCACTTTCACAGCATCAGGATTTGAAATAGCTCAACTGGAATTCCATCACCTCCACTAGCTTTGTTCATAGTGATGCTTTCTAAGGCCCATTTGACTTCACATTCCAGGATGTCTGGCTCTAGGTCAGTGATCATACCATCGTGATTATCTGGGTCATGAAGCTCTTTTTTGTACAGTTCTTCTGTGTATTCTTGCCACGTCTTCTTAATATCTTCTGCTTCTGTTAGGTCCATACCATTTCTGTTCTTTATCGAGTCCATCTTTGCATTAAATGTTCCCTTGGTATGTCTAATTTTCTTGAAGAGATCGCTAGTCTTTCCCATTCTATTGTTTTCCTCTATTTCCTTGCATTGATCTCTGAGGAAGGCTTTCTTATCTCTCCTTGCTATTCTTTGGAACTCTGCATTCAGATGCTTATATCTTTCCTTTTCTCCTTTGCTTTTCACCTCTCTTCTTTTCACAGCTATTTGTAAGGCCTCCTCAGACAGCCAGTTTGCTTTTTTGCATTTCTTTTCCATGGGGATGGTCTTGATCCCTGTCTCCTGTACAATGTCACGAACCTCATTCCATACCTCATCAGGCACTCTATCAGATCTAATCCCTTAAATCTATTTCTCACTTCCACTGTATAAACATAAGGGGTTTGATTTAGGTCATAGCTGAATGGTCTAGTGGTTTTCCCTACTTTATTCAATTTAAGTCTGAATTTGGCAATAAGAAGTTCATGGTCTGAGACACAGTCAGCTCTGGTCTTGTTTTTGCTGACTGTTTAGAGCTTCTCCATCTTTGGCTACAAAGAATATAATCTGATTTCGGTGTTGACCATCTGGTAATGTCCATGTGTAGAGTCTTGTGTACATAAATATACAGCACAATGAATAATCATAAAGTGAACAGACCTCTTTAACCCCCACCCAGATCAGAGACAAGAATATTCCCAACACTTTGGAAGTTCCTCTTTTGCCCCTTCCCAACATTTCCCTCCTTCTCCTCTGAGGTTAACAAGTGCTTGACTTTTAGCATCATAGATTAGTATTGCCTGTTTAAGAATTTCATGTGATAGAATCATACTTTTTTTCATCTAGATTCTTTCAGCCAACATTTGTGAGATTCATTCATATTACTTACTGTAAGTAGTCACTAATTTATGTTCATTGCTGTTTAGTATTCCGTTTTGAGCGTACTGATTTGTTCATCTACTGTACATTTGGGTCTTCAGAATTTGGCTTATACAAATAACATGGGTATGAACTATTTATACATGGCTATTGATGCAAATTTGTAAACATTTTGTTTAGGTATATACCCAGGACAGGAACTGCTGGGTCAGAGGGTTTGTGAGTATAGCTGAGCTGCAGTAGAAAATGCTAAACTCTTTTCAAGGTGGCTCAGTTTGCAGCCCTATGGTAGCCTAAGAGTTCTTATTGTCTCATGTTTTTGATTTATCAGGCCTGAATTTCAGTCATCTTGGCAGGTGACAGTATCCTACTGGGTAGGATACACCCAGTATCACCTGGGTGTGCTTTGCATTTCTCTGATAACTACTGATACAAGATTACACACCTTTTCATTTATCTGTTGGCCATTTGGCTGTACTCTTGGGATGTGCTAATTTGAGTCTCTTGCCCATTTTTTGATAGGCTTCCTTATTTATAATTTTCTATATATCCTTTTTCTGTTTTTTAAAAATTTTATTGGAATATAGTTACCTTTCAATGTTGCAGTATGTACTATACAGCAAAGTGAATCAGCCATACATATCCTGTTTTGTTTTCCTTCCAACTTAGGGCACCACAGAGCATTGAGGAGAGTTCCCTGTGCTGTACAGTACGTTTATATGTCCTTAATGAAAGTTTCAATCAGTAATACATTTACAAATGTATCTCTCCAAATCCATTTAATAAATATAGAAAGATTAAATTTTTGTTCTATGCAAAGTGTATAATTTAAAGAACAAATAGCATATTTTCACTAAATATGTTTCTGGCAAAAGAGATATTTGTTATTATCCCTGAAATTGTTCTGTATTAGACTGCAGTGACTGACAACTTCCTAAGAAGTAATGCATCATATTATAAAAAGAAACATTTGATAAATATGAACATTTTATATCTGCTCTGCTGTTGTGTGATCATAGATGCACAGGTTCATTAATAAGTTTGTAGCAAACGGAGAACACAATACATATCTCTGGATACAAATAGCGGATAACTAAGAAGAGAATGAGTTGGAGATCTGAGATTAACTCCTAGAAGGTTTTTACTGAGTAGAGAGTGCTCAGCTTCCTCCACTTCTCCTACAGCAGCATCACTGCACCCACCATCTGCCCCTTCACACATCCATCCATACCAACACTTTTCCATTTCATCTGAAAAAGAGATAGACTTCTGCTCCAAAATACCTACATATATCACCCCCCAGCTACTCAAAGGCCTTGTCTATTTTTATTAATAAAATATCATAATCATTATTTACTAATTTCTAAAGCTCAACATTCAGAAAACGAAGATTATTGCATCTGGTACCATAACTTCATGGGAAATAGATGGGGAAACAGTGGAAACAGTGTCTGGCTTTATTTTCGGGGACTCCAAAATCACTACAGATGGTGACTGCAGCCATGAAATTAAAAGATGCTTACTCCTTGGAAGGAAAGTTATGACCAACCTGGACAGCATATTCAAAAGCAGAGACATTACTTTGCCAATAAAGGTCCATCTAGTCAATGCTATGGTTTTTCCAGTGGTCATGTACGGATGTGAGAGTTGGACTGTGAAGACAGATGAGCACCGAAGAATTGATGCTTTTGAGCTGTGGTGTTGGAGAAGACTCTTGAGAGTCCCTTGGACTGCAAGGAGATCCAACAAGTCCATTCTAAAGGAGATCAGCCCTGGGATTTCTTTGGAAGGAATGATGCTAAAGCTGAAACTCCAGTACTTTGGCCACCTCATGCGAAGAGTTGACTCATTGGAAAAGACTATGATGCTGGGAGGGATTGGGGGCAGGAGGAAAAGGGGATGACAGAGGATGAGATGGCTGGATGGCATCACTGACTCAATGGACGTGAGTCTCAGTGAACTCCAGGAGTTGGTGATGGACAGGGAGGACTGGCGTGCTGTGATTCATCGAGTCGCAGAGTCGGACATGACTGAGCGAGGGAACTGAACTGAACTAAGAGCCAGTTAAAGTGCCACCTGTTTTATGCAGAACTTTTCCCATGCCCCCAAGCCTGCTCTTTTTCTTCTGTTATGTGTCTTCTGATATTGATGTTTCAACGTGTTGACAGGATGGCACACAGCAAAAGGATTCTCAAAACATGTCATATTCTGCTACTTTTACTTCAGGATTAAGAAGGAAATATCTAGGAACTACAAAATGCTCTGCACCAAAGGAAGTTAGGAAAAAACCAACTGAGCTACAACACTTCCTAACTCATTCTGTGAATGAGTATCATTTGGTGTCATTATCCTGATATCAAAGCCAGACAAACTCACCACAAGAAAACTACAAACCAATACCCCTTATGAATATAAAGGCAAAAATCTTCAACAAAATATAAGCAAACTGAATCAAACAACATATTAAAAAGATTATACACCACAATCAAATGGGATTTATCTCATGAATACAAGGATGTTTCAACATAACAAAATCAATCGATGTAACATACCAAATTAATAGAACAAACGTGGAGGGGATCGTGTGACCATCTCAATGAAGAAAAAGTATTTGTTAATAGCCAACATCTTTTATAACACTCAGATAACTAGAAATAGAAGTGACTTCATCAACCTGGAAAATGTCATCTATTAAAAAATTAGATAAAAAGAGCTAATGTACCCAATAGTAAAAGATTGAAAGCTTTCCCTCTAAGGAAGCCTGCTTTCATCACCGATGTTCAACATCATGTTGAAAATTCTAGCCAAAGCAATTAGGTAAGAGGAAAAGCTTCAAAATTGGAAAAGAAGATAATCCCTATTTATAAATGTCATGATTCTATATATAAAAATTCCCAACAAATAAAGAAGGAATATAGAGCTATTAAATTCACAAAGTTGTAAGGGTATGAGACCAATACACAAAAATCAGTTGTGTCTCTACATACTAACAATAAACAGTTCAAAATGACATTAAGAAAACAGCACCCAAGAGAATAAAACATCTAGGAGGAAATTTAACCAAGAAAGGGAAAGTCTTGTACATTTTTCAAAAACTTTGCTGATATTAAAGACCTAAATAATGGAAAAAATCCCCATGTTCACGGATGAGAAGATTTAATATTGTGAAGATGGCAACACTACCCAAGGCAATCCACAGATTCAATGTAATCTGTGTTGAAATTCTTGGATCACCAGGGGCCACAAATATCCAAAACAACATTGAAAAATAAGAACCAAGTTTGAGGATCACACTTTCCAAATTAAAAACTTACTAGGAGGCTACAGTAATTAAAACAGTGTGGTACTGGCACAGGATAGACATATCAGTATCAGTTCAGGCGCTCAGTCATGTCTGACTCTTTGCAACACAGTAGACTGCAGCAAGCCGGGCTTCCCTGTCCATCACCAGCTCCTGGAGCAACACAGTAGACTGCAGCAAGCCGGGCTTCCCTGTCCATCACCAGCTCCTGGAGCAACACAGTAGACTGCAGCAAGCTGGGCTTCCCTGTCCATCACCAGCTCCTGGAGCAACACGGTAGACTGCAGCAAGGCGGGCTTCCCTGTCCATCACCCACTCCTGGAGCAACACGGTAGACTGCAGCAAGCCGGGCTTCCCTGTCCATCACCAACTCCTGGAGTTTTACTCGAACTCATGTTCATAGACTCAGTGATGCCATACAAACATCTCATTCTCTGTTGTCCCCTTTTCCTCCTGCCTTCAATCTTTCCCAGCATCAGGATCTTTTCCAAGGAGTCAGTTCTTCACATCAGGTAGTCAAAGTATTGGCTTCAACATCAGTCCTTCGAATATTCAGGGATGATTTCCTTTAGGATGGACTGGTTGGATCTCCTTGCAGTCCAAGGGACTCTCAAGAGTCTTCTCTAACACCACAGTTCAAAAGCATCAATTCTTTGGCACTCAGCTTTCTTTATAGTCCAACTCTCACCTTCATACATGACTACTGGAAAAATCATAGCTTTTTAAAAAAACTAGACAGACTTTTGTTGGCAAAGTAATGTCTCTGCTTTTTAATATGCTGTCTAGGTTGGTCACAGATTTTCTTCCAAGGAGCAAGCGTCTTTTAATTTCATGGCAGCAGTCACCATCTGCAGTTATTTGGGAGCCCCCCAAATATAAAGTCTGTCACTGTTCCCATTGTTTCCCGAACTATTTGCCATGAAGTGATAGGACTGGATGCCATGATCTTAGTTTTTTCAATGTTGAGTTTTAAGCCAGCTTTTTAACTCTCTTTTTCACTTTCATCAAGAGGCTCTTTAGTTCTTCACTTTCTGCCATAGGGGTGGTGTCTGAATATCTCAGGTTATTGTTATATCTCCCCGCAATTTTGATTCCAGCTTGTGCTTCATCCAGCCTAGCATTTCACATGATGTACTCTGCATAGAAGTTAAATAAGCAGGGTGACAATATACAGCCTTGATGGATTCCTTTCCCAATTTGGAAACAGTCTGTTGTTCCACGTCTGGTTCTAACTGTTGCTTCTTGACCTGCATACAGGTTTCTCAAGAGGCAGGTCTGCTGGTCTGGTATTTCCACCTCTTTTAAGGATTTTCCAGTTTGTTGTGATCCATACAGTCAAAGGCTTTGGCATAGTCAATAAAGCAAAAGTAGATGTTTTCCTCAAACTCTCTTGCTGTTTCAGTGATCCAACGAATGCTGGCAATTTGATCTCCGGTTCCTCTGCCTCTTCTAAATCCTGTTGATGCCCGGCTTGGAGAATTTTGAGCATTACTTGACTGATGTATAAGATGAGAGCTATTGTGTGGTAGTTTGAACATTTTTGGCATTGCCTTTCTTTGGGATTGGAATGAAAACTGACCTTTTCCAGGACAGACATATACACCAATGGAATTGAATTAAACATCAGGAGTAAACTCCTAATCTATGGGCAATTAAGATGTCTGTGTGTGTGCTCTGTGCCCTTGATAGCAAGTGCCCATTTTTAAAAATTTTATATTTTACATTAAAAATATATTTACCATGTAATTTTTATGAGAGAACCTGATTCTATTCTCTTTGCAAGTTTCCATTACTCAGTACAATATTATTAACTATAACTATAGTCATTATGCTGTACATTGTATCTCTGTATTCATCCAAAATAACTGCAATTTTCTGCTCTTGACCAGCATCTCCCCAATTCTCCCACTTCCTTCTTCCTAGGTCCACAATTACACTACTATTTATCTGACTTTTTTAGATTCCACATACAAGCGAGATCATGTTTTGTTTTTTCTGTGTCTGGCTTATTTCACTTAGCCTAATGTCACCCAGGTTCATTCATGTTGCAAATGGCAGGATCTCTTTCTTTTTCAAGACTGAAATATACTATGTATATAAAATCTCTCACAATTTTTAAATCCATTCTTCATTGAATGGACACTTAGGTTGCTTCCACATCTTGCCTATTATGTATACCACAATAAATGGGAGAGTCGATAACTCTTCAAGGTACTGATTTCATTTCCATGGTTGATATACCCAGAAGTGTGATTGCAGGGTCATGATAACTTTGTGGCTTTTTGAGGAAATGTCATACTGTTTTCCACAATGACTATACAATTTACAGTCCCACCAAGAGTGTACAAGGGTTCCCTTCACAGTCTCACCAACACTTGTATTGTCTTTTTGATAGCAGGTGTGTGTTGCTATCTCATTGTGGCTTTGCTTTGCATTTCTGATGATTAGTCATGTTGAGTACCTGTTAATTTACCTATTGGCTATTTGTATGTCTTTTCTGGAAAAAGTCTGTTCAGTTCCTCTGCCCATTTTTAATTGATATGTTTGCTTTTTGCTAGTTGTATAAATTCCTTATATATTTTGGACACTATCAGATATATGGTTTACAAATATTTTTCCCTCTTCATTTTGTCGATTGTTTCCTTTGCTGTGAAGTAATGGCAAGCCACTCCAGTACTCTTGCCTAGAAAATCCCATGGATGGAGGAGCCTGGTGGGCTGCAGTCCATGGGGTCGCTACTAGTCGGACGTGACTGAGCGACTTCACTTTCATTTTTCACTTTCACACAATGGAGAAGGCAATGGCAACCCACTCCGGTGTTCTTGCCTGGAGAATCCTGGGGACGGCAGAGCCTGGTGGGCTGCCGTCTATGGGGTCGCACAGAGTCGGACACGACTGACGTGACTTAGCAGCTTAGCAGCAGCATTTTAGTTTGGAGAAGGCAATGGCATCCCACTCCAGTACTCTTGCCTGGAAAATCCCATGGATGGAGGAGCCTGGTAGGCTGCAGTCCATAGGGTTGCTGGGAGTCGGACACACTGAGCGACTTCCCTTTCACTTTTCACTTTCATGCGTTGGAGAAGGAAATGGCAACCCACTCCAGTGTTCCTGCCTGGAGAATCCCAGGGACGGGGCAGCCTGGTGGGCTGCCGTCTCTGGGGTCGCAAAGGGTCGGACACAACTGAAGCGACTTAGCAGCAGCAGCAGCAGCATTTTAGTTTGATGTTGTCTCATTTGTTTATTTTTTCTTTCTTCGTCTGAATTTTAGATGTCATACCCAAAACTATTTATAGCCAAGAATAACGTCAAGAAGCTTTTTCGCTACTTTTTTTTTCCACTCAGAAGTTTTACAGTTTCAGGTATTATGTTTAAGTCTTTGATACATTTTGAGTTATCTTTGTTAAGGTGTATAATATGGATCCAGTTTTATTCTTTTGAATGTTGATATCATTTTCCCTATACCTTTTATTGAAGAGACTGTCCTTTTCCCATTATGTATTCTTCACATCCTTGTCAAAAATTAGTTGACTGTGTTTGTGTATGCTAAGTCATTTCAGTCGTGTCTGACTCTGCGATCCTGTGGACTATGGCTGCCAGCTTCCTCGTCTATCGGATTTGCTGGGCAAGAATACTGGAGTGGGTTGAAATGAACTTCTCCAGGGGATCTTCCCAACCTAGGGATTGAACCTGCACCTCATATCTCCTGCATTGAAAGGCATGTTCTTTAGCACTAGATCCATGCTTTGGTTTAATTTCGAGGCTCTCTACCATGTTCTACAGGTCTAGGGGTCTGTTTTTATGCCAGTATCATATTCTTTTGATTACTATAGATTTGCACTATAACTTGAAATCAGGAAATGTGATGCCCCCAGTTCTCATCTTCATTCTCCAGATGGCTTTAGCAAATTAAGGGTTTGGATTTTATTTTGTTTTTGTGGTTCCATACAAATTTTAGAATTTTTTTCTATTTCCATGAAAAATGTCACAGGAATTTTGATAGAGATTGCATTGAATCTATACACGTCTTTGGGTGGCATGAACATTTTAACAATATTAATTCTTCCAATTCATGTACACAAGATATATTTTCACTTATTTTTTTAAGTTTTTCCTTCAATGATCAATTGATCTTAGATAAGGGTTCCAAGGGCATTCAATGGGGAAAGAATAGTCTCTTCAACAAATATCCAGTTGTCCCTGTTCAAAAATGCAAAAGAATGGAGTTGGATCCTCACCTCATACCATATAGAAAAAATAATTCAAAATGAATCAACAATTTAAATATAAAAGCCAAACCATAAAACTCTTTAAAACAGGAATATCTCTTATGACTCTGAATTTGGCAATGGATTCTTAAATTTACACCAAAATCATTAGCAACCAAAGAAAAACTAGATAAATTAAACTTCATCAAAATTAAGGTGGTCCAGTGATTAAGAATCCACCTTGCAATACAGAGGATGCAAGTTTGATCCCTAATCTGGGAACTAAGACCCATGTGCTGCAGGGCAACTAAACCCACACACCACAGCTACTGAGCCCATGCATCCACGAGCCTATGCTCCACAAGAGAAACCCACGTACCACAACAAAGAGCCCTCATATTGCAGTGAAGACCCAGGGCAGCCAAATAAATAAAAATCAACTCAAAATATATCACTGAGTTAAACAGAAAACAAAAAATATATAAAACATTAAAAATTAAAAACCACTCACCACTACTATTCAACATGGTTTTGGAAGTTTTGACCACAGCAATCAAAGCAGAAAAAGAAATAAAAGGAATCCAGATTGAAAAGAGGTAAAACTCTCACTGTCTGCAGATGACATGATCCTCTACATAGAAAACCCTAAAGACTCCACTAGAAAATTACTAGAACTAATCAATGAATATAGTAAAGTGGCAGGATATAAAATTAACACACAGAAATCCCTTGCATTCCTATACACTAACAATGAGAAAACAGAGAAATTAAGGAAACAATCCCATTCACCATTGCAACGAAAAGAATAAAATACTTAGGAATATATCTACCTAAAGAAACAAAAGACCTATATATATATAAAACTATAAAACACTGGTGAAAGAAATCAAAGAGGACACTAACAGATGGAGAAATATACCATGTTCATGAATCAATATAGTGAAAATGAGTATACTACCCAAAGCAATCTATAGATTCAATGCAATCGCTATCAAGCTACCAACGGTATTTGTCACAGAACTAGAACAAATAATTACACAATTTGTATGGAAATACAAAAAACCTCGAATAGCCAAAGCAGTCTTGAGAAAAAAGAATGGAACTGGAGGAATCAACCTGTCTGACTTCAGGCTCTCCTACAAAGCCACAGTCATCAAGACAGTATGGTACTGGCACAAAGACAGAAACATAGTTCAACAGAACAAAATAGAAAGCCCAGAGATAAATCCACGCACCTATGGACACCTTATCTTCGACAAAGGAGGCAAGATTATACAACAGAGAAAAGACAATCTCTTTAACAAGTGGTGCTGGCAAAACTGGTCAAACACTTGTAAAAGAATGAAACAAGAACACTTTCTAACACCATACACAAAAATAAACTCAAAATGGGTTAAAGATCTAAACGTAAGACCAGAAACTATAAAACTAGAGGAAAACAAAGGCAAAACACTCTCCGACATAAATAAGAGCAGGATCCTCAATGACCCACCTCCCAGAATATTGGAAATAAAAGCAAAAATAAACAAATGGGACCTAAGTAAACTTAAAAGCTTTTGCACAACAAAGGAAACTATAAGCAAGGTGAAAAGACAGCCTTCAGAATGGGAGAAAATAATAGCAAATGAAGCAACTGACAAAGAATTAATCTCAAAAATATACAAGCAGCTCCTGCAGCTCAATTCCAGAAAAATAAAAAGACTCAATCAAAAAATGGACCAAAGAACTAAACAGACATTTCTCCAAAGAAGACATACAGATGGCTAACAAACACATGAAAAGATGCTCAACATCACTCATTATCAGAGAAATGCAAATCAAAACCACAGAGGTACCATTTCACGCCAGTCAGAATGGCTGCTATGCAAAAGTCTACAAACAATGAATGCTGGAGAGGGTGTGGAGAAAAGGGAACCCTCTTACACTGTTGGTGGGAATGCAAACTAGCGCAGCCACTATGGAGAATAGTGTGGAGATTCCTTAAAAAACTGGAAATAGAACTGCCATATGACCCAGCAATCCCACTGCTGGGCATACACACCGAGGAAACCAGAATTGAAAGAGACACGTGTACCCCAGTGTTCATTGCGGCACTGTTTGTACTGCCAGGACATGGGAGCAACCTAGATGTCCATCAGCAGACGAATGGATAAGTGTGGTACATATACACAATGCAATATTATTCAGCCATTAAAAAGATTACTTTTGAATCAGTTCTAATGAGGTGGATAAAACTGGAGCCTATTATGCAGAGTGAAGTAGGCCAGAAAGAAAAACACCAATACAGTATACTAATGCATATATATGGAATCTAGAAAGATGGTAACAATAACCCTACATGCGAGACAGCAAAAGACACACAGATGTACAGAACAGTTTTTGGGGATGATTTGGGAGAATGGCATTGAAACATGTGTATTATCAAATGTGAAATGGATCAACAGTCCAGGTTCGATACATGAGACAGGATGCTCGGGGCTGGTGCACTGGGATGACCCAGAGGGATGGTATGGGGAGGGTGGTGGGAGGGGGGTTCAGGATGGGGAATATATGTACACCAGTGGTGGATCCATGTCATTCTATGGCAAAACCACTGCAATATTGTAAAGTAATTAGCCTCCAATAATTTAAAACCCCCCCAAAAAAACAAAAATTACATTGTCTTCATCTTGAACTAAGTGAAAAAAAAATTAAAAACTAAACTTTTGCACCAAGGACATTAGCAAGAAAATAAAAAGATAACCTACAGAACACAACCTATAGACTTTATTTTTCTGGGCTCCAAAATCACTGCAGATGGTGACTGCAGCCATGATATTAAAAGACACTTACTCCTTGGAAGGAAAGTTATGACCAACCTGGACAGCATATTCAAAAGCAGAGACATTACTTTGCCAACAAAGGTTTGCCTAGTCAAGGCTATGGTCTTTCCTGTGGTCATGTATGGATGTGAGAGCTGGACTGTGAAGAAGGCTGAGTGCCGAAGAATTGATGCTTTTGAACTGTGGTGTTGGAGAAGACTCTTGAGAGTCCCTTGGACTGCAAGGAGATCCAACCGGTCCATTCTGAAGGAGATCAGCCCTGGGATTTCTTTGGGAGGAATGATGCTGAAGCTGAAACTCCAGTATTTTGGCCACCTCATGCGAAGAGTTAACTCATTGGAGAAGACTCTAATGCTGGGAGGGATTGGGGCAGGAGGAGAAGGGGACGGCGGAGGATGAGATGGCTGGATGGCATCACTGACTCGATGGATGTGAGTCTGAGTGACCTCCGGCAGTTGGTGATGAACAGGGAGGCCTGGCGTGCTGCAATTCATGGGGTCGCAAAGAGTTGGACACGACTGAGCGACTGATCTGATCTGATCTGATAGAACACAAGAAAATATTTGCAGTCATAGTTCTAAAAAGGGTCTGCTGCTGCTGCTAAGTTGCTTCATTCATGTCCGACTCTGTGCGACCCCAGAGACAGCAGCCCACCAGGCTCCCCCATCCCTGGGATTCTCCAGGCAATAACACTGGAGTGGGTTGCCATTTCCTCCTCCAATGCATGAAAGTGAAAAGTGAAAGTGAAGTCGCTAAGTCACATCTGACTCTTAGGGACCCCATGGACTGCAGCCCACCAGGCTCCTCTGTCCATGGGATTTTCCAGGCAAGAGTACTGGAGTGGGGAGCCATTGCCTTCTCCAAAAAAGGTCTAGTATACAACATATATTATATAAAGAACTCCTCAACAAAAAGACAAACAACCCAACTGCAAAGTGGACAAAGAGCTTGAATAGACATTTCTCCAAAAATATACATTAGCCATTAGAAAAATGCAAATGAAAACCATAATACAAACCAATTCCACATCCATGAGGACAGCTATAAAAAAGAGAAAGAAAACAGAAAATACCAAGTGTTGCAGGGAATGTAGAGAAATGGGATCCCTTGTGTATTGCCTGCTTGTGGGAATGTAAAATGAATGGTGAGCTGCTGTTAAAAATAGCCTGGCAGTTCCTAAATAAGTTAAACCTATTCCAGGTACATAACCAAAAGACCTGAAAATAGGTATCTAAACAAATACCTGTAGAAGAACATTCATAGAAGCACTACTTACAGTAGCCAAAAAGTACAAAGTATCCCAAGTCCACCATTAGATGTATGGATAAACAAAATGGTATATATGTTCAATTTAGTATTCAGTTCAGTTGCTCAGTCATGTCTGACTCTCTGCAACCCTATGAACCGCAGCACACCAGGCCTCCCTGTCCATCACCAACTCCCAGAGTCCACCCAAACCCATGTCCATTGAGTCGATGATATCATCCAGCCATCTCATCCTCTGTCGTCCCCTTCTCCTCCTGCCCTCAATCTTTCCCACCATCAGGGTCTTTTCCAATTAGTCAGTTTTTTACATCAGGTGGCCACAGTATTGGAGTTTCCACTTCAGCAGCAGTTCCTCTAATGAACACCCAGGGCTGATCTCCTTTAGGATGGACTGGTTGGATCTTCTTGCAGTTCAAGGGACTCTCAAGAGTCTTCTCCAACACCACAGTTCAAAAGCATCAATTCTTTGGTGCTCAGCTTTCTTTATAGTCCAACTCTCACATCCATACATGACCACTGGAAAAACCATAGCCTTGACTAGACAGACCTTTGTTGGCAAAGTGTTGTCTCTGCTTTTTAATATGCTGTCTAGGTTGGTCATAACTTTCTTTCCAAGAAAGTTGGAAAGAAACTTTCCAACTTTTACTCATCCATAAAAAGGAATGAAGTACTGATACACGCTATAACGTGATGAACCTCAAAAACATTATGCTAAGTGAAAGAAGCCAGGCACAAAAAGCCACATATTGACTCCATTAATATGAAATATCCAAAATAGATAAACCCAGAGACAAAAAGCAAATTGTTTGCCAGGACAATGGGGAAGAGGGTACGGAGACTGACTGCTTCAACAGGACAAGATTCTCTTTTGGCTTTAGTCATCTACATAAGTTGCAACCCCCTTCTCCATTTTTTAGCACAAATATTATCTTTTATATTATTTATGGTGTTTATGAATTGAACTTCAAGTCCCATCAACTAGCCTTCCCAAACTCCTTTAAATTCAATTCTGCCACTATATTATTCTTTATAACAGCTATAATCACATAACTACTCTGCTGAGAAAACAATAGCTCTTCATCACCTTTAGAATGATGTCTAGACAGCAAAGCTCAATATCTGTATCTTTTTAAATCTGGTTCCCATCCTAACTTCTTAAACTTGCTTCCCATTATTTATTCTCATTTACCCTATAACTACTCACTTTTTCCAAAAAAATACTTCATGCATTTTTATCTTTGTTCGGATTTTTCCCTCTGCCTGGAAAAATACATCCCAACACCTCTGTTCTCCAACTTTATAGACTTTAATCCTATTTAATCTTCAATACCCAATTGATTACTACCCTAGTTAAGATTCTTCTGAAAAATCCCCAGAGCCCTTTATCTGAACCTCTTTTATAGCAATTATTTTCTACTTTGAATTAAAATGTATTTCTCAGGGCCTCAGTCTTCTTCCTTTGCACCTCTGTGCTTTACATATGCCGAACCTGTCACCAGTCTCCATGCCTGCCCCCAGGCTTCTTCACCTTTGGCATCTGCATATATCCTAATTATTCCAAATTACATTGTTCTACAAATTACCGTCTCAATCACAATAGCTTCAAAATGAATAAGCTTCCTCAAGAGACAGTGAGTCTGGTGGAAACAGACTGTACATGTACTCACCTGAAGTGCTATGGACATTATATATACCAGATACTCAAAGTCTTAGTAGTTCAGCTGTGTCTGACTCTTTGTGACCCCATGGACTGTAGCCCACCAGGCTCCTATGTCCATGGAATTCTCCAGGCAAGAACACTGGGGTGGGTAGCCATTATCTTCTCCAGGGGTTCTTACCAACCCAGGGACTGAACCTGGGTCTCCAGCATTGCAGGAAGACTCTTAACAGTCTGAGCCA
This sequence comes from Tragelaphus eurycerus, assembly GCA_935064755.1. NCBI lineage: Eukaryota > Metazoa > Chordata > Mammalia > Artiodactyla > Bovidae > Tragelaphus > Tragelaphus eurycerus. The sequence goes on along the minus strand of CAKXYN010000086.1, from coordinate 9,538,701 downwards.
CCAGGGAAGCCCCAAATACAAGATAAGGACTGAGAAAATCTTTAGTTTCCTTTTAACTTTGAAACCAAGATTATGATTTCTGTTTGCATAGAAAAATCATGGAGTATGTACCTACGGACTTTGAAAAGTAAGGAAAAGTAAAGATCTTCAAGGCATATTGTCAAATGAAAAAAACCTGAAGAAACTCATACTATCTATGCACATGTATATATGGGTAACCACACACATTAAATACATAACAAATTTAAAGGTGATTAGCCCTGTGAAGAAGACTGAAAGTAGCAGTAAGGAGAAATTAAGGAGGACTTGTGTATTTTATTTTATATTATATAATTTCAACGTGGGATAGCTCCTCTTGGCCTTCCTGCACCCGCACAGCCACGGCTCCTTAAGTGGCAACAAAAACGTCCAAAATGCAGTACTTGGATGCAATCTCAAAAACGAACATGATCTCTGTTCGTTTCCAAGGCAAACCATTCAATATCACAGTAATCCAAGTCTATGCCCCAACCAGTAACGCTGAAGAAGCTGAAGTTGAACGGTTGTGAAGACCTACAAGTCCTTTTAGAACTAACACCCAAAAAAGATGTCCTTTTCATTACAGGGGACTGGAATGCAAAAGTAGGAAGTCAAGAAACACCTGGAGTAACAGGCAAATTTGGCCTTGGAATACAGAATGAAGCAGGGCAAAGACTAATAGAGTTTTGCCAAGAAAATGCACTGGTCATAACAAACACCCTCTTCCAACAACACAAGAGAAGATTCTATACATGGACATCACCAGATGGTCAACACCGAAATCAGACTGATTATATTCTTTGCAGCCAAAGATGGAGAAGCTCTATACAGTCAGCAAAAACAAGACCAGGAGCTGACTATGTCTCAGACCATGAACTCCTTATTGCCAAATTGAGACTTAAATTGAAGAAAGTAGGGAAAACCACTAGATCATTCAGCTATGACCTAAATCAAATCCCTTATGATTATACAGTGGAAGTGAGAAATAGATTTAAGGGCCTAGATCTGACAGATAGAGTGCCTGATGAATTACGGAATAAGGTTCGTGACATTGTACAAGAGACAGGGATCAGGACCATCCCCATGGAAAAGAAATGCAAAGAAGCAAAACAGCTGTCTGGGAAGGCCTTACAAATAGCTGTGAAAAGAAGAGAAGTGAAAAGCAAAGGAGAAGAGGAAAGATATAAGCATTTGAATGCAGAGTTTCAAAGAATAGCAAGAAGAGATAAGAAAGCCTTCTTCAGCAATCAATGCAAAGAAATAGAGGAAAACAACAGAATGGGAAAGACTAGAGATCTCTTCAAGAAAATTAAGAGATACCAAGGGAACATTTCATGCAAAGATGGACTCGATAAAGGACAGAAATGGTATGGACCTAACAGAAGCAGAAGATATTAAGAAGAGATGGCAAGAATACACAGAAGAACTGTACAAAAAAGATCTTCACAACCCAGATAATCACGATGGTGTGATCACTGACCTAGAGCCAGACATCCTGGAATGTGAAGTCAAGTGGGCCTTAGAAAGCATCACTACGAACAAAGCTAGTGGAGGTGATGGAATTCCAGTGGAGCTATTCCAAATCCTGAAAGAGGATGCTGTGAAAGTGCTGCACTCAATATGCCAGCAAATTTGGAAAACTCAGCAGTGGCCACAGGACTGGAAAAGGTCAGTTTTCATCCCAATCCCAAAGCAAGGCAATGCCAAAGAATGCTCAAACTACCGCACAATTGCACTCATCTCACACACTAGTAAAGTAATGCTCAAAATTCTCCAAGCCAGGCTTCAGCAATACATGAACCGTGAACTTCCAGATGTTCAAGCTGGATTTAGAAAAGGCAGAGGAACCAGAGATCAAATTGCAAACATCCGCTGGATCATGGAAAAAGGAAGAGAGTTCCAGAAAAAATAACTATTTCTGCTTTATTGACTATGCCAAAGCCTTTGACTGTGTAGATCACAATAAACTGTGGAAAATTCTGAGAGAGATGGGAATACCAGACCACCTGATCTGCCTCTTGAGAAATTTGTATGCAGGTCAGGAAGCAAGTTAGAACTGGACATGGAATAACAGACTGGTTCCAAATAGGAAAAGGAGTACGTCAAGGCTGTATATTGTCACCCTGCTTATTTAACTTCTATGCAAAGTGCATCATGAGAAAAGCTGGACTGGAAGAAGCACAAGTTGGAATCAAGACTGCTGGCAGAAATATCAATAATCTCAGATATGCAGATGACACCACTCTTACGGCAGAAAGTGAAGAGGAACTAAAAAGCCTCTTGATGAAAGTGAAAGAGGAGAGTGAAAAAGTTGGCTTAAAGCTAAACATTCAGAAAACGAAGATCATGGCATCTGGACCCATCACTTCATGGGAAATAGATGGGGAAACAGTGGAAACAGTGTCAGACTTTATTTTGGGGGGCTCCAAAATCACTGCAGATGGTGACTGCAGCCATGAAATTAGAAGACGCTTACTCCTTGGAAGGAAAGTTATGACCAACCTAGATAGCATATTCAAAAGCAGAGACATTACTTTGCCAACAAAGGTTCGTCTAGTCAAGGCTATGGTTTTTCCTGTGGTCATGTATGGATGTGATAGTTGGACTGTGAAAAAGGCTGAGCGCCGAAGAATTGATGCTTTTGAACTGTGGTGTTGGAGAAGACTCTTGAGAGTCCCTTGGACTGCAAGGAGATCCAACAAGTCCATTCTGATGATCAGCCCTGGGATTTCTTTGGAAGGAATGATGCTAAAGCTGAAACTCCAGTACTTTGGCCACCTCATGCGAAGAGCTGACTCATTGGAAAAGACTCTACTGCTGGGAAGGATTGGGGGCAGGAGAAGAAGGGGACGACAGAGGATGAGATGGCTGGATGGCATCACGGACTTGATGGACATGAGTCTGGGTGAACTCCAGGAGTTGGTGATGAACAGGGAGGCCTGGCGTGCTGCGACTCATTGGGTTGCAAAGAGTAGGACACGACTCAGTGACTGAACTGAACTTACTTGAATTTTTTTACAAGTATCTATTCAAGTACTCAGTTCAGGCGCTCAGTCGTGTCCGACTCTTCATGACCCCATGGACCACAGCATGCCAGGCCTCCCTGTTCATCAACAACTCCCGGATTTCCTCAAACTCATGTCCACTGAGTCAGTGATGCCATCCAACCATCTCATCCTCTGTCGTCCCCTTTTCCTCCTGCCCTCAATCTTTCCCAGCATCAAGTCAAATGAGTCAGCTCTTTGCAACAGGAGGCCAAAGTACTGGAGTCTCAGCATCAGCATCAGTCCTTCCAATGAGTATTCAGGGCTGATTTCCTTTAGGATGGACTCATTGGATCTCCTTGCAAGGGACTCTCAAGAGTCTTCCCAAGACCACAGTTCAAAAGCATCAATTCTGTGCTCAGCTTTCTTTATAGTCCAACTCTCACATCCGTACATTACTGGAAAAACCATAGCTTAGACTAGATGGACGTTTGTTGGGAAACTAATGTCTTTTTTTTTTTTAATAGAAATTTTATTTTTTTAATTAAATTTTATTTTGCTTAACTTTACAATATTGTATTGCTTTTGCCATACATCGAGATGGATCCGCCACAAGTATACTCGTGCTCCCCATCCTGAACCCTCCTCCCTCCCCATACAATCTCTCTGGGTCGTCCCAGTGCACCAGCCCCAGGCATCCGTTGCTTTTTAATATGCTGTCTAGGTTGGTCATAACTCTCCTTCCAAGGAGTAAGCCTCTTTTAATTTCATGGCTGCAGTCACCACCTGCAGTGATTTTGGAGCCTCCCCAAAATAAACTTATCATTGTTTCCCCAACTATTTGCCATGAAGTGATGGGACCATATGCCATGATCTTAAGTTTTCTGAATGTTGAGTTTTAAGTCCACTTTTTCACTCTCGTCTTTCACTTTCATAAAGAGGCTCTTTAGTTCTTCACTTTCTGCCATAAGGGTGGTGTCACCTGCATATCTGAGGTTATTGATATTTCTTCTGGCAATCTTGATTCCAGCTGTGCTTCATCCAGCCTAGCATTTCACATGATGTACTCTGCATATAAGTTAAATAAGCAGGGTGACAATGTTCAGCCTTGACAGATTCCTTTCCCAATTTGGAACCAGTCTGTTGTTCAATGTCCAGTTTTTGACCTGCACACAGATTTCTCAGGAGGCACGTCAGGTGGTCTGGTATTCCCATCTCTTTAAGAATTTTCCACAGTTTGTGGTGATCCACACAGTCAAAGGTTCTGGCATAGTCAATAAAGCAGTAGGTGTTTTTCTGGAATTCATTTTTTGATGACCCAATGGATGTTGGCAATTTGACCTCTGGTTCCTCTGCCTTTTCTAAATCCAGCTTGAATATCTGGAAGTTCACAGTTCATGTAGTGTTGAAGCCTGGTTTGGAGAATTTTGAGGATTACTTTGCTAGCATGTGAAATGAGTGTGATTGTGTGGTAGTTTGAACATTCTTTGGGATTGGAATGAAAACCGACCTTTTCCAGTCCTGGGGCCACTGGTGAGTTTTCCAAATTTGCTGACATATTGAGTACAGCACTTTCACAGCTTCATCTCTTAGGATTTGAAATAGCTCAGCTAGAATTCAAGTATTTCTTGGCCTTTAAAAAACAAAGTACAACAAAAAACACTGAATGGAGCCCAACGCTGTGACTCAAGTTTATCTGGGTCTGAAGTCAAAAGAGACCTTTGCCACTTAGGGATGAGACCAATGACACTGTCATCAGCACTGCCTGCTAACAGAGAACACAGAAGTTCTTATGTGTAGTCCCACATTAGACTCCAATATAACTTTGTGAAGGATAAGGAAGGCAGAAACTGACCCTTGTCAAAGAAAAGCCAAGGATCAAAGAGAGTTATAAAGGGCTGGCTAAGAACCTTAATTGTAGAACTGAGCTTAGAGGTAAAGTCTTCAGATTTAAAATTCTGGGCTCTTTTCACAATACCACAAAATATGGTCACTTGGCTTACAAGATAACTATCCAATTATCTTGGATAATTATCCAATTTTACCTTATGTCATCAGAACTGCTAAGGATTAAAAGTGCCAAGGATTCACTGGTTAAAACCTGTTGGACACAATTATGCCATAACATAACAGTATGTCTCAATTATCTATTATTAGCATGGTTTTTCTGTTTCCACTGAGTTAATCATGTCTTTCTCAACTGACCACCCAAAAAATACTATCTGTTGTGGGTTTGTGGAGCCCAATAATTATAAATACTTCTTTTACCCAAGTGCAGAAACAATAAAGGGTAAAGAAGTGATCAAACATAGATTTGCTGTTGTTGAGTTGTTCAGTCATGTCCAGCTCTTTGCGACCCCATGGACTGCAGCATGCAAGGCTTCCCTGTCCTTCACCATATCCCTGAGTTTGCTCAAACTCACGTCCATTGAGTCAGTGATGTCATCCAACCATCACATCCTCTGTTGTCCCCTTTACTCCCGCCTTCAATCTTTCCCAGCATCAGGATCTTTTCTAATGAGTCAGCTCTTCGCATCAGGTGGCCAAAGTATTGGAGTTTCAGCTTCAGCATCTGTCCTTCCAATGAATATTCAAGGTTGATTTCCTTCTGGATTGACTCATTTACTTGCAGTCCAAGGGTCTCTCAAGAGGCTTCTCCAACACCACAGTTCAAAAACATCAATTCTTCAATGCTCAGCCTTCTTTATAGTCTAACACTTACATCCATACATGACTACTGGAAAACCATAGCTTTGACAAGACAGATCTTTGTCTGCAAAGCAATGTGTCTGCTTTTTAATATGCTGTCTAGGTTGGTCATAACTTCTCTTACAAGGAGTAAGCCTCTTTTAATTTCATGGCTGCAGTCACCACTTGCAGTGATTTTTGGAGCCCAAGAAAATAAAGTCTGCCACTGTTCCTATTGTTTCCCCATCTATTTGCCATGAACTGATGAGACTGGATGCCATAATCTTAAGTTTTTTCAATGTTGTTTTAAGCCAGCTTTTTCACTCTCCTCTTTCACTTTCATAAAGAGGCTCTTTAGTTCTCTTCGTTTTCTACCATAAGGGTGGTGTTATCTGTATATCTGAGGTTATTGATATTTCTCCAGCAATCTTGATTCCAGCTTGTGCTTCATCCAGCCCAGCATTTCTCATGATGTATTCTGCATGTAAGTTGAATAAGCAGACTGACCATATAAAGCCTTGACAGATTCCTTTCCCAATTTGGAACCAGTCTGTTGTTCCATGTCCAGTTCTAACTGTTGCTTCTTGACCTGCATACAGATTTCTCAGGAGGCAGATAAGGTGGTCTGCTATTCCTATCTCTTGAAAAACTTTCCACAGTGCCTGGTACACAGAGGATACTGAGTACTATGTTTTACCACAGTAGTTTTAAAAATGATCTAATTCCCTTTTTAAATCCCTTCTATAATGGCAGGGAGAATCTTTCTCTTACTGACATAGGTCTTGCACCTAGAAGTATGCATTCAGACTTACACCAATGCACCAGCGTATCATGATGAATGAAGGCAACAGCCCGGCTGGTGGACCGCACTCTCCTGGCCTTGCCACATGCACTGTCACCAGCCAGGCCCTCTCCTACCTGATGGAACACTTGCTGCAGCTCCCTGACAGACATGGAGCCCCAGATTCCTCACAGGGCCAGACCTGGGCCCACAGACGCGTCACGGAGCCTGCAGGGCTGCTCTTTACCCAGCAGAGAACTCGGGCTTTCTGGAGACCCAGCCCTAGGCCAAGTGGTGAGTGTCCCACAACTCACAGAAGAGAGGAGCTGTGCCACGGGCAGGCTGGTACAGGGCCTGCCTCCATGGCCCTTAGAGTGCATGCCAGGGCCCTGCAGACACTGTTTCCTATAGATTCCTGCCTATTTTCACTTAACCATCATTAAACAGCACCTATAAAGTCTGACTTAAAAAAAAAAAAGGATAGAGAAATTTTCTTTCTTCCTACTACACACTTTACTTGAAAGAATCTAATGGAGTTTGGGGATTAGAATTTTTAATACTCGACCCCCTTTTCACTTGGCCTCAGAAGTCTGTCAAAGACCCAGATCTGGGAAAGGTCAAATATGACTGGGCCCCAAAGAACATACTTATCATTAGCTGTATTCAACCTCCCACCAACACCTCTATAACAAAATGATGACACTATTTTCTTAAATCCCAATGAAGATTTACATAATTTTGTTAAGAATGTTTGACATGGATTTTTAATTCAAATAGTATCTACAATATACAAAGCAACTAGACAGATACTATTATCTGAAAGAAATTCTCATAAATTCCATTATTATTAAAAAAACATTTTTGGTAATTTGTTTTATGAGTTCAATTTTTTAATAATTTGCATTTGAACTGCTTACAATGTGACAAGTACTATGCTTATGTACATTATCTCATTCTTATATAACCTTATGAAAGTTTATGGAAATTATAAAGCAGAACAACAACAAAAAAAACTGATGTGAATTGATGTAGTCTTTTTAAAGACCTTTTATTAAGATGTTTCTCACAAACTAGGGAAAAACTCTTATACCTTAAGAGAAAAATCCTTATCTTACAACACAACTGAAAAAGAACCAATGAGAATTTGGCAATATAACTGTGATAAACTCCAGAGTTCCTGGTTTCCAATTCTTTTCAACAATACTCTAAAGTAGTACTCAATGCTTTCAGAAAGAATCCCAGATCCAGTCACTCCTAAAATGATACGTAACAGCATTAACACTGCTCCTTTAACTTCTCCTGTGTACACATATGTACACTAACACAGCTCAAAAATAAATCTTACTTTTCATATAAACACAGATTAAGATTAAATATTATATATGACACCATTTTATTTTTTGCTGACAAAGCAAGAGATTTTATCAGGAAGGGGTGCCCAGGTGGAGAGCAGTAGAGTGAGGGAACCCAGGAGAACTGCTCTGGCAGTCTCGGGTTTTACGGTGATGGGATTAGTTTCTGGGTTGTCTTTAGCCAAATCATTCTGGCTCAGAGTCCTTCCTGGTGGTGCACGCCTGGTTCAGCCAAGATGGATGCCAGATGTGAGGATTCTGGGAGGTGGTCGGACACGTGGTGTCTTATTTTGACCTTTCCTGAACCCTTCCGGTTGTTGGTGGCTTATCAGTTCCGTGTTCCACACCAGGATATCCTGTTGTAAAACAACTCTTGCAAATGGTTATGATGTCTGGCCAGGGTGGGCGGTTTCAGTCAGTGTGCTTCCCCTAACATCTTCCTGCTGAGAGACTTCAAAATCAAGATCCTTCTTGGGAACTGGAGCGGAGGTCTTTTTCTTCTGTAACTTTTTCCTGCTGTGCATGGGCGTAGGCCTGCTAGCAAAGCAGAAGTCTCTCTCTACCTGATCTAAGTTGAGGTATTCTGTGCCTGAAACCAGCATTCACCTTGTAATAACAGCAATTTAGCTTGAAACTGTTGGCTCCTCTCAGAGATGAAATAGACAGGGGCCAAACAGGAGACCTAACAGGATGGTCATCATTGGTCCCCAGAAACAGGAGGCAACATTTGGGATGAGGGCTTCAGGGTGTGTGACTTTTTCCTGATTGGTTACTGGTGAGGCAACCCAGTGGTGCCCAGGAATCTTGTGTTCAGCCTGAAGTTACCATCCTCCACCTGGGTGGGGGCCCCAGTTCTGTGGAACTCAAAGACATTGTTATGCATATTTTTTTGAGTAGGAACCAGGACCTTGTCTCAACACTGTACCACTATTTGAAAAAGAACACAACTGAAAAAGAACCAATGAGAATTTGGCAATATAACTGTGATAAACTCCAGAGTTCCTGGTTTCCAGTTCTTTTCAACTGTACTCTAAAGTAGTACTCAAAGCTTTCAGAAAGAATACCAGATCCAGTCACTCCTAAAATGATACATAACAGCATTAACACTGCTCCTTTAACTTCTGTGTGCACGTATGTACACTAACACAGCTCAAACATAAACCATACTTTTCATATAAACAGAGATTAAATATTATATGTGACACCATTTTTTTTGGAACACGAGTACCAGTACCAAAGAAAGCAGAGAATACAAATGTTACTAATTAAGGAGTCAGTAATTCCTTTTTTTACTTCAAACAACTTCAGACAATATTTTAAAGATTTTTATACATAAGCTAACATACAGCTTATTTTTCTTTTATGAGAGAAATGTACGAACAGTACCCTTAATTATACCTCTGCAAATAGGGCATTTTCTTAGAGAAGGGGCACATTCCTGGCATACTACCAGATGACCACAAGGAATGAATACAATAGAAACTTCTTTGTCCATACACACTTTACAAGTTCTTTCTTCTTGCAGCCTTCTCAACTGCTCTTCCAGGGACAGACCTATAACAACAAAAACCTCAGTGAAATTCAGTTTCTACTTTACCTTCCATTAAAAAAATAAAAGGGTAGGGGCTTCCCTGGTGGCTCAGTGGTGAAGAATCTGCCTGCCAATGCAGGAGACACAAGTTCAATCCCTGATCCAGGAAGATCCCACATGCCATGGAGCCACTAAGCCTGTGCACCACAACTACTGAGCCTGTGCTCTCTAGAGCCCAGGAGCCACAGCTATTGAGCCCACGCACTGCAACTACTGAAGCCTGTGCTCTGGAGCCCGGGAACCGTAACTACTGAAGCCTGTGCTCTGGAGCCCAGGAACCGCAACTACTGAACCTGTGCTCTAGAGCCTGGAACCACAGCTACTGAGCCCACACACTGTGACTACTGAAGCCTGTGCACCCCAGAATCTGTGCTCTGCAACAGAAGCCACCGTAATGAAAAGCCTGTGCACTGCAATGAAGAGCAGCCTCCACTTGCCACAACGAGAGAAAGCCTGCACAGGAACAAAGACCCAGCAGAGCCAAAAATAATACATAAATACATAAATAATTTTTTTAAGGGTAATATTTTATGTTGGTCCCAAGTCTTAATTTTGTTTTACCTGAAACATCTGTTGGAATATACTTCATATTCTTTTCCACTGAGGAAAGAAAAACATACAAAAAAAAATCACTCTACCACTCAGCCATAGAAATAAAATTCTGTCACATTCAACAACACAGATGGAACCAGGAGTGTATTGTGCTTAGTGAAATAAGTCAGAGAAACACTACGTCACCATGCATATGTGGAATCTAAAATATAAAACTAGTGAACGTAACATAAAAGACAGACATATATAGAGAGAACAAACTGGTAGCGGCACTATTTCCAGTGGGGGTGGGGGTGGGCAAAAGAGGGGTAGGAAGATTAAGAGGTACAAACTACTATGTATAAAATAAACAAGCTACAAGGTCCATTGTATAGAACAGAGAAAATAGCCAATATTTTATAATAACTATAAATGGAATATAAAATCTATAGAAATTTTAAATAACTGTTGTACACCTGGAACTAACACAATATAGTAAACCACCTACACCCCAATAAAAAAAATATTTTAAAGCATTTATCTACCAAATACATGACTGCTTTGCCTACTACATATTATTTTTCCCCTACTATGTATTGAATACTTAGATTTTAGTTATATATCATTGGACATTATTTAGCCAAGCTACTTGGGCAATAAAAGACTTCACTTTTTTAGAACAAGTTAAATGTACACAGTTTGCTAACTGGATTCAATTTATTTATCAAACACAAAGATGAACACAATTCTAAAAATAACTGTACAACAAACTCACCAAACAAGTTCTTATATAATGTAGGGTCAATTTCCTTAAGACAGTTTTTGAAGATGTTGGCAGCACTATTTCCTTTAACTAAAACGGTATCAATCAGTTCTCTTGCTTGTAAAGGTATCTGTGTTTTTTGCTTAATAATATCATGCTCCTGTTTATTAATTACATTGGCCTTTAAAAGATTATCGAGGATAGGAAGCACACATGTCAACTGTTGAAAGAGAGCCATTCTATTCCTCCGAAGTAATGACAAATCATCTTCAATGTTAAAAAAAAAGAAAAAATGTATTAGATTATAAACTGCTCCAACCACACTCATAGTCACTAACAACCAACACTATGAACAATTCAGACACTAAACAGGAGCTAGAAAAAAAGAACAAAATTACTTGTCTGCATCTTAATGTCTGTCATTTGGAAAACTTTCAGAAGATTTGGTAGGTATATAGTATGCATACTATACTATGGCATAGTATGTAGTATACACATGGCCTCTGTTTTTCTAACCTACTTTAGTCTATATATTGGGTTGGCCAAAAAGTTCATTTGGGTTTTTCTGTAACATTTTATCTTTTAACCTATCTTAGAATCCTGCAGAAAGTAGGAAGAGAATTTTAAAGGATAGTATAAATGTGCCACCTCTATACTTTGCCCCAATCAAATACTGACTTCTCTTTGCATTATATCACATTACATTTATAAGCATTTTCATATGAATTGTCTCATTAGATAAAAAGACCCTATCAATGAAACAAAGTCGGTTATGAATGTTTATTTTCAGATAGGGTAAGAAAGACTCAGGAGGAATGATTGACCTGTCCAATCTCACAGGAAGAATCAGTTGTAAAATCAAGTCTCCTAGTCTCTTCATGTTTAAGAAGTAGTAAGCAGGATTTCCCTGGTGGTCCACTGGTTAAGAATCTGCTGCCAATGCAGGGGACATGGGTTTGATCCCTGGTCCAGGAAGGTTCCACATGTTGCAGGGCAATTAAGCCTTCGCTCCCCAACTGCTGAGCCGGCACCCTAGAGCCCTGCACCTATTGAGCTCATGCAGCACAACCTCTGAAGCCCACGGGCCTAGAGCCAGTGTTCTGCGACAAAAGAAGACAGCACAGTGAGAAGCCCACACTCCGCAACAGAGAACAGCCTGCGTTCAGCAACAAAGAGCCAGAGACGGGGCCGGGCGGGGCGGGGGGCGCGCGTGGGGGATAAAAGCAGTAAGTAGTGCTGAAGAGTTTGAGCTGCAGAGTTAGGACAAACCTAGCTGCTCACACAGGCACAGCCACTTAGTAGCTATGTGCCGTAACCTTCACATACCTCAGTTTCCTCATCTGTAAAATGTAGATAATAATAGTACCTTTCTCAAAGAGTTGTAAGCATTAAATGAGACATATGTGAAGTATTTATCACAGTATCTGGCACAGAGTTGGCTACCAATATTTAATGTCTAGGTTTATAGCAATTTAAAAAGACTGCATACGAATCAAGCCTAGTCTTGTTTTTAAAGTAATGTTTTCTCCTTTAACCTTAAACCACACAAAATCCATTGTTAAATAGACTATAGGCATAAATTCCTGAAGTATTTTTCAAAAACTTCCTCTTTTGATGCCCCAATCACCAATATGTAATTGCCTGCTTTCAGCCTTAAAAAAAAAGTTGCTGTTCGGTCCTTCCAATAAGTATTCAAAGCTGATTTCTTTTTGGACTAAATGCTTTGATCTCCCTGCTGTCCAACAGACTCTCAGGAGTCTTCTCCAAGCACCACAGTTCAAAGGCATCAATTCTTTGGTGCTCTGCCTTCTTTACGGTCCAGCTCTACCAACCGTACATGACCACCATAGCTTTGACTATACGGACCTTTGTCAGCAGACTGCTGTCTCTGTTTTCAACATACTGTCTAGGTTTGTCATAGCTCTCCTGCCAAGAAGCAATCGTCTTCTGATTTCATGGCTACAGTCACCATCTGCAATGATTTTAAAGTCCAAGAAGAGGAAATGTGTCACTATTTTCACCTTTTCCCTTTCTATTTGCCATGAAGTAATGGGGAAGGCTGAGTGCCGAAGAATTGATGCTTTTGAACTGTGGTGTTGGAGAAGACTCTTGAGAGTCCCTTGGACTGCAAGAAGATCCAACCAGTCCATTCTGAAGGAGATCAATCCTGGAATTTCTTTAGAAGGAATGATGCTAAAGCTGAAACTCCAGTATTTTGGCCACCTCATGCGAAGAGTTGACTCATTGGAGAAGACTCTGATGCTGGGAGGGATTGAGGGCAGGAGGAGAAGGGGACGACAGAGGATGAGATGGCTGGATGGCATCACTGACTTGATGGGTGTGAGTCTGGGTGACCTCCGGGAGCTGGTGATGGACAGGGAGGCCTGGCGTGCTGCAGTTCATGGGGTCGCGAAGAGTCGGACACGACTGAGCGACTGATCTGATCTGATCTGATCTGAATGGGGCCAGATGCCATGACCTTAGTTTTTTTAATATTTAGTCTTAAGCCAGCTTTTTCACTCTTATCCTTCATCGTCATCAAGAGGTTCTTTAGTTCCTCTTTCCTCTCTGCTTTTAGAGTGGTTTCATCCACATATCTGAGGTTGTTGATGCTTCTCCCACCTATCTTGACTCCAGCTTGTAACTCATCCAGCCTGGCATTTCTCATGATGTGCTCAGTGTATAGGTTAAATAAATAGGGTGACAACAGACAGCCCTGTCATACTCCTTTCTCAATCCTGAACCCATCTAACTATTGCTTCTTGACCCGCAAACAAGTTTCTTGGGAGACAGGTAAGTTAGATGATCTGGTATTCCCCTCTCTTTAAAAGTTTTCCACAGCTTGCTATGATCCACACAGCCAAAGGTTTTAGCATTTTGTACATCTCTATATTTACAAGTTTAATAAAAAATAAAGAAGCCTATTGTAAAGTTGTTTAAAAAAAAAAAAAAAGACCATTCCCTTGGGGGTCACAAAGAGTTGGACATGACTGACTGAACAACCACCAAGGAGTGAAACAGACTATTCATCTCAAAATTATGAAAGTCCCTTCTCTACCCACAACTTATTTATCCTTCTGCCTTAATAATTCACCTTACTACTAACAGATTTGTTCTTCACCTGATCTTGTAGCTCCATGGCATTTCCAACCCTACTAACAAAAGAGTTGTCTCCTGGCTTTACTTATGTCCCATTCTAATCTATGTATCGGTCAGGTGTTTTAATGATCTTCTCTTATTAGTATACTAAACTCTTCCTATTCTTTTTTTGATTATTAAGAAACAATTTCAAAGCTATAATTCAAGACTTTTCTCTGAACTTTACAAAATACAAGAAAGTCACAAAACTATGGTGTCCAGATTTATTAGAGTGATTTCATTTAACATGTATTTTATTGTTGTTGTCGTTCAGCTGGTCAGTCATGCCCAACTCTTTGCGACCCCATGAACTCCAGCACTCCAGGAGCCCTTCACTATCTCCCGGAATTTGCTCAAACTCAAGTCTATTGAGTCAGTGATGCCATCCAACCAGCTCATCTTCTGTGGTCCCCTTCTCCTCCTGCCTTCTGGTTAATAATCTCACTATCCCTGGGCCCTTTCTTCCGCGAAGACCCTCCCACTTCCCAAGGCAATATACTTAAAAAAAATTTTGATGTGCTAGGTAAAAGCGCTAAATTGTTTTACTTGTAACATCTCATTTAATTTCTATAGCTGCCCCATGCAATTTGTAGTACTATTATCCCTGTTTTACAGATGAGAAAACAAGAGTTCTGGTTAAATTAATCGCCAAGCTGGTAACTGACAAAGCTAGGATTTAAACACAAATTTGTCTCAACTAGAAATCAGACCTTAAACATTTTGCTACACGGCCAAATGATACAGTTCTCAAACTATTCCCATCATTACTTACAAGTTTAAACAGAAAAAGTGTTTTCCAATCTGATAGTCAAATTTACACTATGTATGCAACCTTCAGTTCTACTGGCCTTGTAACCCTATCTTTTTGCATACTAGTTTCCACAGCTAGTCGCTATGCTCCTTGAAAGTAAGCACATGGGGAGCACAGTACTTGGTACAGGTGATCATGTTCAGCTAGTATTTGTTAAAGGAATGATTACTCAAAAGACTTGTTGTGGAAGTCTGAAGCTTAACACAATTTGGATGAATACCAAAATCAATTCCCTACGATCTTCGTGTTGGGGAGGTGCTTCTTATCAAATCCTAGAATTTCATCATGGATTTTATTTTTTCTATAAGGATCACTAAGCTAGGATTAGACAGTAAAATGCCATGTTAAAAATATGATTTAAAGGAACTTTAAAAAAAAAAAGTAGAAATGAGACAGGCCCCCAACTTTAAAATCTTACTTTTTCTAAACAGTTTAAATCTGTTAATGTATAAGGGAGAAAGGCAATATAGCTCAAGAAAGAAATTATGACAAAATCCTCTGATTAGCATAAATCAGGGATCTTCTTGGGGAGAAAAAAAAAATTCAAAAAGAAAAACTGTAGTCAGTGATTCTCAACTAGGGTAATATGTTGCTCACAGTGAAGGGAATGTGAGGTTTGGAAGTGACTGCTGGCTGCCACCAGCAGTCAGTGGAGAGACAGAGAGACTCACTGTTCTGCAACACGTGAGACAGTCCTACGAGACCTCAACGGAAATAATGCAGGGGACTAACATTCCCAAATACCTGATGCTGTTTCTTCAGTTTGTCTTTCCTTCTCTTCCTCCTTTTCTTCTTCTCTTTTCTCATCTTCAGCATTGAGAAGTGCTGACACAATATCATTAACTGTTTTGTAATTCTCTCCAGTTGTTAGGATTTTACTCTGAACTGTCCGCTTTACCAGGCTTCTACTAAAGCCCATTTCCAAGGCAGCTTTAACCACAGGTGTATTCATCATGACTGCATCGTCTGAAGAACTTTCTCCAGGTCCAAAATGAACAACTATTTTAAAAGATACATATTTGGGTAAATTCCATAAATATAAAAATATGGGGAACAATAACAACTCTGATATAATCTTTACTCTAGACGTGATTATATCCTGGTAATGGAGATGAGCTGTATGCACAAGTTACCTATAACTCCAACCAAAGTCTGAACCTGGTAAGGATCAAATGAGAGGCTGCTGTTATTGTTGTTCAGTTGCTAAGTTGTGTCCGACTTTTCTGTGACCCCATGGACAATAGCCCACCATGCTCCTCTGCCCATAGGAATTCTCAGGCAAAAATATTGGAGAGAGCTGCCATTTCCTTCTCCATGGGATATTCCCAACCTAGGGATCAAACACATGACTCCTGCATTGGCAGGCAGGTTATTTGGTGGCACTGAGCCACCAAGGAAGCCCAGTAACAGGCTGTACTTTAAAAAAATACCAATTCCCATATCTTAGTTAGAGTCTTTAGGGATGGAACATAAGAATATCCTAAAAATTCCTCAAATGACTCTGTTGTACAGTTATTTTTGGAAACTGAGATGCTACACAAATTTAGAAGTGAGAATAATCTCAATTCAGCTAGGAACGTGGAAGAGATAAACAAAGACTTAATGAAAAAGATCACACAAGAGTTTGAACCTAAAGGATAGACAGGATCTGAAGAGGTGGACAGATGAAGCAGAAAAAAAAAAAGATGGGAAGACAGTAAAGTGGAAGACTAATTCATACAGAACACATCTAAAAATGTGGTTTAAAAAAATGTGATTAAAGAATTAAACTAATACGACTTCAGATAGCAACACATGTTCTGAAGAAAATAAAGCAGAATAAGGTGGTTAAGACAAACTAGGAAGCAGCAGGAGGACATTCAGGATAGGGTGATCAGAGAGGCATTTTCTGATAACAGGGTCAATGCCAGCCAATATGGCAATGTGAAAATTATAAAAAGACATCATTCTTCAAGATACTTTACTGCCGTCTGCTGGAAAATTGTTGTATAATAAATGTAAATATACACTGTGTATGTGCTCCCTTGCTCAAACCTATGTGGAATCCTGTGTGAATGGGTAACAGCAGAGCAAACAACTGAATGATAAGGAATGAGTATGGGAATATCTGAAAGAAGTCTTTCAGGCAAAGAGAACAGCCAGTATAAAAGCCTCAAGTCAAGAGGAAAGCTTGATATTATTCAAGAAATAGTAAGGTGGTGCAGTCAGAGAGTAGGGTGAAGCCTAGATCATGTAGAGCCTTGGGAGGAGTTTATATTTTAAGTCTGCTAGAATATTCTAAGACTGATAAAACTTGATTTGTTTTTTCAAAAGATTATTCTGGCAGCTCTGTGATAAACTTTAGTGAGGTAAAATGGAGTCAGGGAGACCTGTTAGGATTTTATGACAAAAGGTGATAGAAGCTTGAATCAGGTTAACAGTGGGTACGATGAAGAGAAGTGGTAAGATTTGGGACATATTATAGAGATGAAAGGACTTTTAATAGCTTAAATACACAAAGTAAAAGGAGGATTCAGGGACGATGTCTAACTTAAGTCAACCTCAGCAAGTGGGGAACATTAACTGAGCAGGGGAGATCAGAGAAGAAGCACATCTGACGTACGAAGGGCAGGGAGAAAATGTTTGCTCTGGTCCTATTAACTCTGAGAAACCCATTATAAACAAGCAGAGGTTTAAACAGGTGGTTGAACATGCTAGTCTGCAGCTCAGGAAATGGAGAACTACCTTTGGGCTGAATGTTGAGGGGTACTCCACCACTTAAGAGGTTTGAAAAAGGAGTAACCGCCAAAGGAAATTGTTCATGATCAATCAGGGAAACGGGAAAATCAACAATGTGGTGTCCAGGAAGCCAAGTGAGGACGATACCTTAAGAAGGATACAAGAGAGTAATGATAGCAAGATTGCTAATTAAGATGTCTCCCATCTGGATTCCCCACTCAACAACAATTTGGAATCCGTCCAAGGACCAAAGTGCCTTTGTGAGAGGCTCTGTGATTGAGATATAAGATTCTGAAAGCGTAGTGTATTCCAAAACCAAGGAGAGTGATTTTGAGAAGATTGGCTTGTACCCAGGTGCCGGAATCCCTGACTATGGTCCCAGCAACAGACCCTAAAACAGCTCTGTATCCATCAAAATTGACAGAAGAAGGTCCTCACCTGGCAAGACCAATCAGTAAAAACTGGAAATGGTGTTTGCTCCTTCAAATGCACAGATACTATGGCCAGGCTACATATAGCATATAAATATATAAATCAGGCACATACAACACCATCAAAATAAACTAATAAACATCCAGACTGACCCCAAAGAAATGAAGATATATGATTTGTCTGACAATGAACTCAACAGTCAGCTTAAATAAACTCAATAAAATTCAAGAGAACAACAGTAAACAACTAAATGAAAATAACAATTCATGAACAAAATCAGAAGTTTAAACAAGAAATAGAAACAAAAATCAGAAATTTAATCAAGAAAAAGAAAAAAGATCAAACAGAAAACCTGGAGCTGAAGAATAAAAGGACAGAACTGAAAATCAATAGAGAAATTCAACAGACTTGATCATGAAGAAAAAAAGAATGAGAACCCAAACGGAGATCTTTTGAAATTAGCCAGTTATAGGAACAAAAAAAGAATAAAAAAGAGGGACAGAAGACCACATGAATTATAGGGCACCACCAAGCAGATGAACAGTTACATCACAGGAATCCCAGAAGTCAGAAAAAAAGGGTAGAAAGCTTACTTCGAGAAATAATAGCTTAAAACTTCAGTTCCCAAATCTTGGGAGAGATACTGATATCCAGAAATAGATAGTACAGAGAACCCCAAGCAAGATCAGGCCAAAGATTATTTCAAGACACATTACAGTCAAAATATTAAAAACAAAAAGACAAAGAAAGCATTTTGAAAGCAGCAAAAAAAAAAAAAAAAAAAAAATCATTACATACAAGGGAACCCCCTAAGGCTATCAGCACGTTTCTCTGCAGAAACCCTGCAGGCTAGGAGAGAAAAGACTTAATATATCCAAGTGATAAAAGAAAAACAAATGCCAACCAAGAACACTGTTTGGGAAATTCAAAATGAAGGTAGCCTTGTTCAGGCTTCGCAAGTAGGGGAGCATACCTCTAACCGACTTCTGACCTTGCCCGGACTACATGCCTGCCTGCATGCATGAACGTCAATCGTTATCAGCAAGTCAAGCAGCACTTCAAATAAGAAAGGGAGTGGGTTTGGGATTTTTTTTTTTTTTAACGAGTGCTTTATATTTGATTATTTATTTATTCATTTATTTATTTTTGGTTGCACTGGGTCTGTTTGTTGCACAGGCTTTCTCTAGTTTCAACATGCAGGTTTCTTATTGTGGTGGCTTCTTGTGTTGCAGAGCATGGGCTCAGTAGTGGTAGCATATGGACTTAATTGCTCTGCAGCATGTGGAATCTTCCCGGACCAGGGATTGAACTGGTGTCCCTGCATTAGCTGGTTGATTCTTAACTACTGGACCACCAGGGCAATCCGGCCTTAGAATTTCTTAAGCCCCTGGGGACCTAATCAGGCCCCCCCCCCAGAGTCTAAAGAACTTTATGACTCACAAGATGAAACAAACAGCCTTGTAAAAGTTAAAGAAAAACCAGAACTGCATTTTTGCATGCAAACTGTTATCAGTTTGTGGCCGAGGATCAAAAGCAGGAGCTCCCAAAGCTGCAATCTGAAGTCTGGCCTGTGTGATGGATGTACTGTTAGGACACCAGACTGCTGTTACGTGGGACTTCCAGCACTGTTCAATGCTAGATCAACGTGGGTGTTGGCCCAATGTAGAGATGTATATGCTATTATTTCTCTCTACTGTTTCTTTTCTTTTATGACTGTACACTGAAATTAAACCAAATTAATTACTGAATATTAAATATTGAAACTGCTTATTTGTGTGTAACAAGCAGTTTCTTTTGTTAACAAATCCTTTGAAACCAAAATAAAAGTACAACTTTCAGCAAAACAAATACTGGCAAAATTGTCCTTCAGAAATGAAGGAGAAATAAAGACATTCCAGTCAAACAGAAGTTGACAGAGTTCATGAACATGAAACCTGTTTTATAAGAAATGCTAAAATGATTTCTTCAAGTTAAAATGAAGAGATCTTAAGTAATAACATGTAAACATATAAAAGTATAAAACTTAACTGGTAAAATTAAGTATGCAGGTCAAATTCAAAACACACTATACTGGAATTGTATGTCTAGTGTAAGTTAAAACAACAGTAATACATTTTGCACAGCAAAGGAAACCATAAACAAAACAAAAAGACAACCTACAGAATGGGAGAAAATATTTGCAAAGTGACTGACAAGGGGTTAATTTCCAAAATATACAGAGTTCATGCAGCTCTATGTAAAAACAACAAATCCAATTAAAAAGAGACAGAAGATCTTCTAAAGACATACAGATGGCCAAAAGGAACATGAAAAGATGCTGAGCATCACTAGTTATCACAGAAATAGAAATTAAAACTACAATGAGATATCACCTCACACTGGTCAGAATAGCTAATATCAAAGTCTACAAAAATAAATGCTGGAGGGGGAGTGAAGAAAGAGAACCCTCCTTCACTACTGGTGGGAATGTACATTGGTTATAACCACTATGGAGAACAGTATGGAGGTTACTTAAAAGCCTAAAACTGTAACTACCATATGACTCAGCAATCCTACTCCTGGGCATATATCTGCAGGAAACCATAATTCAAAAAGATACATGCACCTCAATGTTCACTGCAGCACTATTTACAATAGTCAAGACATTGTTGTTGTTTGGTCACCAAGCTGTGTCCGACTCTTGTGACCCCATGAACTGTAGCCCTTCAGGCTCCTTTGTCCATGAGATTTCCCAGGCAAAAGTTGTGCTGGAGTGGGTTGCCATTTCCTTCTCCAAGGGATCCTTCCAACCCAGGGACTGATCAAATCCACATCTCCTGCTTGGCAGGTGGATTCTTTACCACTGAGCCACCTGGAAAGGCCAGTCAGACATGGAAGAAACCTAAATGTCCACTGACAGAGGAATGGATAAAGAAGATATGGTACATACATATAATGGAATTCACTCAGCCACAAAGAAAGAATGAAATAATGCCATTTGAAACAACATGAATGGACCCAGAGATTAACATACATCAGACAAAGAAAGACAAACATCATATGATATTGTTCATATGTGAAATCTAAATGTTTTTTTAAAAACGATTTAAATTAACTTACAAAACAGAAACAGACTCATAGATTTCAGAAACAAACCTAAAGTCTGCGGAAAGGGATAAATTAGGGGCATGGGATTATCATATACACACTGCTGCTGCTGCTGCTGCTGCTGCTAAGTCGCTTCAGTCGTGTCCGACTCTGTGCGACCCCATAGACAGCAGCCCACCAGGCTCTCCCGTCCCTGGGATTCTCCAGGCAAGAACAATGGAGTGGGCTGCCATTTCCTTCTCCAGTGCAGGAAAGTGAAAAGTGAAAGTGAAGTTGCTCAGTGTGTCCAACCCTCAGCGACCCCATGGACTGCAGCCTACCAGGCTCCTCCGCCCATGCAATTTTCCAGGCAAGAGAACTGGAGTGGGGTGCCATCGCCTTCTCCGCATATACACACTACTATATATAAAAGAGATAACCAACAAAGACCTATTGTATAGCACAGGGAACTCTATTCAATATTCTACTACAAACTACATGGGAAAAGAATCTGATAAAGAATGAATATATAGTATCACAGAATCACTATGCTGTACACCTGAAACTACATAACACTGTAAATCCACTATATGTCAATAAAATTTTTTTAAAAGGAGTACTTATAGAAAAATACAGAAAAATAAAAAATACTAACAACTACAACTCCAATAATTTGTTACTAGATGCAGAATATAAAGAGATATAAAGTACGACATCAATAGTGTAAAACATGGGGTGAGGATAAGAAAACTGTAGAGTTTCTCTAAACGATTGAAGGTAAGTTGTTATCAGCTTAACACAGACTATTATATCTGTAAGATAGTTTATGTAAGCTTTATGGTAAACACAAAGAAAAAACCTACAGTAGATACAGAAAATACAATAGAGAAATCAAAGTACACTATTATAGAAATTAAGTCAGAGATGAAGACAGCAAGAGAGGAAGAAATGAACAAAGGAACTAAAAAAAAAAAAAAAAAACCCAGTCAGAAAACAATTTACAAAAAAACAGTAAAAAGTCCCTATATATCAGTAACTATTTTAAATGTAAATAGACTATCCAATCAAAAGACACAGAATGGCTGAATGGATTTTAAAACCCCACAAGATCTAACAGTATGCGGCCTACAAAAGAATCACCTTAGCTTTAAGGACACAGAAAAACTGCAAGTGGAAAGATATAAAAGGCTGAAAGTGAAAAGATAAAAAAGTTCTATGCAAATGATAATCAAAAGTGATGAGGAGTTGCTCTACTTACATAAAATAAACTTTCAGTCAAAACTAGTGCTAAGAGACAAAGAAAATCACTATACACAGTGATGAAGGAATCAACTCATCAAGAATACATAAAACAATTGTAAACTTATAGGCAACAAAACACTGGCGCATCTAAATATCCAAAGCAAATATTAGCATAACTAAAGGGAGAAATACAGAGGAATATAATAATAGAAGGGAACTTCAATATCCCACTTCCAACACTGGCTAGATCATCCAAACAGAAAGTTAGTAAGGTAACAGCAGAGTAAATAACACTTTACACTAAATGCCAGATGTAGCTAAAATTATAAATTATAACCAGAAAATGTATTTCCTACCCTTGCACTAAAATACTACATACCACGCAAATACCTACTTTTCTAGCCCAATTCTCAAATCATGTAACCTGGGCCTTTCCAAACATGATAGCTTACAGCAAACTTTCCCTCTTTGGAGGGCTTACTATTTGCACCTTTCATTTGGTATTTCTATCTTGTTTCCCCAGTTAGAATATGAGCACTTTAAGAACAAAAACTAGAATACTTCCAAGAATCCTCTAAAAATGTCATGAATCTTAGAAGATAGATGTGTGTGTATGTGGTCTGTCACTCAGTCATGTCCAACTCTCTGCAACCCCACAGACTGCAGCCCAGCAGGCTCCTCTGTCCATGGAATTCTCCAGGCAAGAATACTGGAGTGGGTTGCCATTCCCTCCTCTAGAGAATAGAAAGACACATAATATTTACGAGCTAACTTCTTAGCACTTTTTCCTATAACCTCAGAAATCCTTTATTTACAAACTTTTATTTTTAATACTCTTAAATCCTATTCTTGGGATATTTTCATACATACTTGGTGGATCAGCATTTTCATCACCAGAAGTATTTGCAGTTGACAACAGCTATGAAACAGGAAAAAAAAAAAAAAAAATAGGTAAAATCCAGAATCTCAAACAATCTGAGCATAGCCACATTAAGGTAAGTTTTAAGTACTATGCACATGCTTTGGGTAGTTTACATACTGCACTTTGCTGTTTTATGTTAATCACCATAAAATATTTCCTTAAACTGCAGCTAATTCCATATTAGAATTTAAGTATCAGGAAAGCAGGAAAAAGTATTAATGGTTTCTCATTCCACTTAGAAAGTTGTATTTCAGCTTAACCACCGTCTGAGGTTCCAAATTCCTAAAAAGTTACTTTTTGTTTATTTTTCTCAAAAAGGAGGAGGAGATACTAAAGACTCTTCTCCAACCCTACCATAAATTTGTACAGGGGCAGGTTGTGTGACTTTTCAAAAAACTAAAAAATAATTTTTAAAAGCCATGAACAAACATGGTAGTCTGAAAATAAAACTAAAAAGTTTCATTAAGATGCACATAAAACATGTAACTATCATTAACTTTAAAAAGAAATAAAGCAATATTTTGTAACTGTTTCTGATTTTTAATCATATTTTGTAACTGTTATCTAGGAGAATCCAATGTTGCCAATTATAAAAAAATATTTACCTGTTCAAGAAGATGAGGATATCTGGCTTGAATCTCACTAACAAACTCCTGCCCTTTCATGCGTATCAAGAACTCACACCTAAAACATAAGAGGAAAAATTTTAAAATTCTCTTATGCCAAAAATATACTCTGATCATTCTAGAAAAGCGCTTTTCAAACTCTTGGACTATATACCATAGTAAAAACATTTTACATCACAACCTAGTACACATATACACCTAACAGGAACAAAATTCACACAAAACATCACAAATTTTTACTATGCATTGATACATTCTGATATTTTTATTTGATTACATTAATACAATAACAGTAAAGGAGTCTGGACCTCAAAGGAGAAAAAGGTAAGGAAAATGCTGTTCTAAACAATTTACTTTGGAAGGAAGTCAAGAAACACCTGGAGTAACAGGCAAATTTGGCCTTGGAGTATGGAATGAAGCAGGGCAAAGACTAATAGAGTTTTGCCTAGAGAACGCACTGGTCATAGCAAACACCCTCTTCCAACAACACAAGAGAAGACTACACATGGACATCACCAGATGGTCAACACCGAAATCAGATTGATTATATTCTTTGCAGCCAAAGATGGAGAAGCTCTATACAGTCAGCAAAAACAAGACCAGGAGCTGACTGTGGCTCAGATCATGAACTCTTTATTGCCAAATTCAGACTCAAATTGAAGAAAGTAGGGAAAACCACTAGACCATTCAGGTATGACCTAAATCAAATCCCTTATGTTTATACAGTGGAAGTGAGAAATAGATTTAAGGGCCTAGATCTGATAGACAGAATGCCTGATGAACTATGGATGGAGGTTCATGACACTGTACAGGAGACAGGGATCAAGACCATCCCCGTGGAAAAGAAATGCAAAAAAGCAAACTGGCTGTCTGAGGAGGCCTTACAAATAGCTGTGAAAAGAAGAGAAGTGAAAAGCAAAGGAGAAAAGGAAAGAGAAAAGCAGCTGAACACAGAGTTCCAAATAATAGCAAGGAGAGATAAGAAACCCTTCCTCAGTGATCAATGCAAAGAAACAGAGGAAAACAACACAATGGGAAAGACTAGAGATCTCTTCAAGAAAATTAGAGATACCAAGGGACCATTTCATGCAAAGAAGGGCTCAATAAAGGACAGAAATGGTATGGACCTAACAGAAGCAGAAGATATTAAGAAGACGTGGCAAGAATACACAGAAGAACTGTACAAAATAGAGCTTCACGACCCAGATAATCATGATGGTGTGATCACTGACCTAGAGACAGACATCCTGGAATGTGAAGTCAAGTGGGCCTTAGAACAAAGCTAGTGGAGGTGATGGAATTCCAGTTGAGCTATTTCAAATCCTGAAAGACGATGCTGTGAAAGTGCTCCACTCAACATACCAGCAAATTTGAAAAACTCAGCAGTGGCCACAGGACTGGAAAAGGTCAATTTTCATTCCGATCCCAAAGAAAGGCAATGCCAATGAATGCTCAAACTACCACACAATTGCACTCATCTCACACGCTAGTAAAGTAATGCTCAAAAATCTGCAAGCCAGGGTTCAGCAATATGTGAACCGTAAACTTCCAGATATTCAAGCTGGTTTTGGAAAAGGCAGAGGCATCAGAGATCATATTGCCAATATCCGCTGGATCATGGAAAAAGCAAGAGTTCCAGAAAAACATCTATTTCTACTTTACTGACTATGCCAAAGCCTTTGACTGTGTGGACCACAATAAACTGTGGAAAATTCTGCAAGAAATAGGAATACCAGACCACCTGACTTGCCTCTTGAAAATTCTGTATGCAGGTCAGGAGGCAACAGTTAGAACTGGACATGGAACAACAGACTGGTTCCAAATAGGAAAAGCAGTACGTCTTGCCTGGAGAATACCAGGGACGGCGGAGCCTGATGGGCTGCCGTCCATGGGTCACACAGAGTTGGACACAACTGAAGTGACTTAGCAGCAGCAGCAGCAGCAAGGCTGTATATTGTCACCCTGCTTATTGAACTTCTATGTACAGTACATCATGAGAAACGCTGGGGTGGAAGAAGCACAAGTTGGAATCAAGATTGCGGGGAGAAATATCAATAACTTCTGATATGCAGATGACACCACTCTTATGGCAGAAAGTGAAGAGGAACTAAAAAGCCTCTTGATGAAAGTGAAAGAGGAGAGTGAAAAAGTTGGCTTAAAGCTCAATATTCAGAACACTAAGATCATGGCATCTGGTCCCATCACTTCATGGCAAATAGATGGGGAAACAGTGGAAACAGTGTTAGACTTTATTTTGGGGGGCTCCAAAATCACTGCAGATGGTGACTGCAGCCATGAAATTAAAAGACGCTTACTCCTGGAAAGGAAAGTTATGACCAACCTAGACAGCATATTCAAAAGCAGAGAGACATTACTTTGCCAACAAAGGTCTGTCTAGTCAAGGCTATGGTCTTTCCTGTGGTCATGTATGGATGTGAGAGTAGGACTGTGAAGAAAGCTGAGTGCCGAAGAATTGATGCTTTTGAACTGTGGTGTTGGAGAAGACTCTTGAGACTCCCTTGGACTGCAAGGAGGTCCATGTGGTCCATCCTAAAGGAGATCAGTCCTGGGTGTTCATTGGAGGGACTGCTGCTGAAGCGGAAACTCCAGTACTTCGGCCACCTCATGTGAAGAGCTGACTCATTGGGAAAAGACCCTGAGGCTGGGAGGGATTCGGGGCAGGAGAAGGAGACGACAGAGGATGAGATGGCTGGATGGCATCACCGACTCGATGAACATGAGTTTGAGTGAACTCTAGGAGTTAGTGGACAGGGAGGCCTGGCGTGCTGTGATTCATGGAATCGCAAAAAGTCAGACACGACTGAGCGACTTAACTGAACTGATGCCTAAAATATGATCTTTCACAAAACGACTGCTAATCTTTCTCCACTGTCCACTCTTCCATTTTATAGGAAGCACAAACCCCCTAAAAAAATAAGAGTATCAAGTATTTTCATCTATATATACTGTGACAGTGTTTCCCAAATACTTGCTTTCAAATTACTAGAATTTCTCCATGGTTATTCCAGGAAGTTCATAAAACATCTGTTTCTTCCCTTTTGTTTTTTCAACAAACGGACATAGACAACTCAATATTCATAAATATTAGCCTTTATCTATGTCCATACTGTATACAGAAACAAACTAAAAATGGACCACATGCTTAAATACAAAACCTAAAACAATGTAACTTGTAGAAGAAAACAAAGGAGACAATCTTTTTGTCCTTAGGTTAAGTAAAGATTTCTTAGCTAATAAACCAACAGCATAATCCATTAAAGATAAAATTGATAAACTGACATCAAAATTAAAAAATTCTGCTTATCAAATACCCTGTTAAAAAAATAAAAAAAAAAGTCACAGACTCAAATGTTCCAAAACACACCTGATGCAGAATTTGTATCTAGAATACATTAAGAACTCTCAAAACCTAGCAATTAAAAAAAAAAAAAAACTTCTTTAAAAGAGACACTTCATCAAAGAAAACACAGTTCCAAGAATGAAGAACCCACAGATACAAAGGGCTGACTCTACAATTATCTTATGAGGAATTTGAGCACCCATGGATTTTGGTTTCTTGAGGGGAAACCCTGGGAGTGTCCGGGAACCAATTCCTTGCTGACACTGGGCAACAACTTATATAGACAGCAAATAAACATATAGATCGCAAATAAACATCATTAATCACTAAGGAAATGGTAATTAAAACCACAGTGAAATACCACTACACATCTATTAGAATGGCTAAAATCAAAAAGATATTACCACATGTCATTAAGAATCTGGAATACTTGGAGGTCTCACACATTCCTGGTGCAAATTTAAAATGGTATTTTAAATATCATTTTAAGCCACTTCAGAAAACAATTTAGCAGTTTCTTCTAAATTACAATGGTAAACAAAACTTGCCATCCAACCCACTAATCCCAATTCTAAGTATTTAAAGTATTTACCTAAACAAAATGAAAACAAGTTCACAAAGGTTTACTAATTTTTAGAGTGGATTTATTCATTATTGCTTCAAACTGGAAACAACCCAATGTCCTTCAAGTGATGACTGGGGTAGATTTAGTAGAGATCATGTAAACATGCTCATGACTCAAGTCATCACTGTTCCTGATCTTAATATAGGTCTAAATTATTTTTATTCTGGGACTGATTAACTTATAATGACTAAAGATAGGAAGTATACTGAACATTGGCTGTTCCATATTTCCTCCTTCCATAAATTCTATGAGGACTAAGATTTTTGTCTTGTCTTATTCACTATTAATATCTCCAGCATCTAAAGTAGTATTCAGAAGCATATAGGAAATAGGTGAAAGGGATTTAGAGATATAAAATTCAGTGATAAAATAAATAAGCCATGGGGATGTAATATACACACAGCAAAAAAAATGTGGTCAAAAGCAATTATGACTTTGCTGTTGAAGTGTTAGTCACTCAATCGTGGCCGAGTCTTTGTGAACCCCATGGACTGTAGCCCACCAGGCTCCTCTGTCCATAGAATTCTCCAGGCAAGAATCCTGGAATGGGCAAACATTCCCTTCTCCAGGAATCTTCCCCACCCAGAGATCAAACCCAGGTCACTTGCATTACAGGAAGATTCTTTATTGTCTGAGTCACCAGGGAAGCCCCAAAATCAATTATCCTTCAAAGAAAAAAAAATTTTTTAATATGGTCAACCATATTGCAGTAACTGTATAGGGGCAGATGATTACTAGGCTTATCATGGTAACAACTTTATTATGTATACAAACATCAAATCAGGACACAGCACACCTGAAACATATTATGTATGTTAACTATATTGCAATTTTTTAAAAATAATATTATAAGGGGGAAAAAAAGATCATCATGATTTTCCACTATTACTTCTAACTACTTATTCCTAAGACTCTTGCCACCAGATAATGCTGTTACTGTCATGAATTATCATGCTCAATCAAGAGGAATCCCAGTATTCTTACTGGTCTGCTGCAAAATCAGCATTTATCTGCCAGTTTTATTTTCAACCTCATATGTAATAGTACCACAAAACTATTTTGTCTTTCTCTTTAATTTGATTCTTCTTCATTTTGCTTTGGATTGACTTTTTATTTGACTCCACACTGTCATGTAAATATTAATACTTATGAAAAAGGAAATTCTTCTGAGTGATTATGACTAAAAATGTTAACAGAAAAAACAGAAGTAAAATAGTATCTAGTAGGCATGCAAATATTTAATAAGTGAATAAATAAATTGTGTTAAAATACAGTGATAACGATTATTCACTTTGGATTTTCATTTTCTGAGATGAAAGACTATGCACAATTGAAATTTGTTGTTTTCAGAAGTGCTTACAAAAAGTACTTCTGGCCTTTTCCCATATGTAACCATTTCAAGCAAAACACTAATTACAGAAATAAACCAAGATTTTGTTTGGTCTTGCTTTATAAAGGAAAAATCATAGCAAATGAAACACTGTTATCAGAAAGCTGTTTTTGTCTTTTTAATACAGTATTAAATTCCAAATTACAGAATAAGCCAATCTCATAGAGCCAAGTACAATAAAGTCATTTAAAATTCTGACAACTGGGAATTTCCTGGTGGTCCAGTAGTTAGGACTTGGTGTTTTCACTGCTGTTGCCCAGGTTCAATCCCTGAATGGGGACTGAGATCCCAGAAGCCACAAGGAGAGGCCAAAAATAAATACAATTATGACAATAAAACATGATTTTTCCCACAAAAATAATTCAGTTTCCTCATTATTAGGAAAGTCACTCACCAGTCGAAAAATTATCTATATGATATGATTCCACTCTTATAAAGTACCTAAAATAGTTGAATTCACAGAGACAGAAAATAGAATGGTGGTTGCCAGGGGCTGGGAATATAAGGAATTAACGAAACGAATACAAGATTCAGTTTGGGAAGATAAAAAAAAGTTTGGAAATTGACAGTAGTAATGAATGAGGAATTAGGTGAATGTACTTAATGCCACAAAACTGTATACTTAAAAATTTTATGTTATGTACATTTTGTAATTTTTTTAAAATACAGTATTACCTATTCCAATTTCCTCATTTTATAGATGAGGAAAAGCTCAAAGGGGTCACATGACTTGTCCAAGTTCATACAACTACTCAATAACATTTCACCAACAGCACTGCCTCTAAATTCTTTTCAGGCTATAGTAAAAAAAAATTAGGACATACTTGTGCAAAGTGACTAAAGAGAGATACATATCACAAAAAGATAAAATTGTACAGAAAAAAATAATTTTACAATTATAATCACTTAAAAATGATTATACAATCAGGTTTTTATTATATGCATTGTTATATTTGTCCTATTCCTAGATTCACTTAATGTCTCTTCGTGTTTTTCTTTTTCCTTACCTTTTTCTAACATATCTCCTTTTTGCTCTACTTTACATATTTTTATAATACTTTAAACAAAATAGAAAATACATAAATGTAATGTAAGGCCATAACTGTGAATGAGGCATCAAGAATAAGTTAAGTTATATCCTGAATACATGGTTTATAAAAGAAAAAAATCACAGCATATTCTACATTTTTCTACCAAAATAACTAATGTTACAATTTGGTGTCTTAAAAGGCTAATTCTCTAATGGTATAAAGAAGCTTTGTTATACTGAGATGTAAATTTAAAACACACAAACATGCCTACATCTTTTACGCACAGAACTGTGTATACAAACACCTTTCAAAGCAATTACCTTGGAAACCATTTGGCATGTTCTACCCATGGGTCATCTCCAGATTCCCAACACCTTAAGCCACCATCACAACAAAAGCACTTGACATCATCGTTGCGACCTAAAGAAAACACAGTAACTGAATACACACATGTTCTAATATATTAATCAAAATGAACTAGATAAAATGTATAGCTATACATTTTCTTACCTACATAATAGAAACCGGCACTTGCAAGCTGCTCGGGCTGAACTGATACAGTTGATGGCCAGTACATAAATGTTCTCAGGCGAGCTAGATGTGTTTGCATACTCAAATTTGAAATGCTGAACCTCAGCGTTTCCAGAGAATTTTCCAAAAATGGACAGTTGGGAAAATGTCTCTGGTGTTCTAACATAGCATCATCCTTTGGTGCCCAGTTATTTAGTGTCCCACCACAGGCAAAGCAGGCTACCCTGTCTCCAGGTCCTATATAATAAAAGCCAGCTCTTGCCAATTCTGATGGTGACAGAAAGGTTAATGGCCACATTTGATAAGTAAGAAATCTCGCTTCCTCAGTACTCATGGCATAACTGTAGGGGTTAGTCCTCAATGGGGAAAAGTCTTCAACCGCTCGAGAATTAATAGGGTTTGGTGAAAGGTTGGAATAAGAACCAATGAATGATCTACCATGTTCCAAAGTGGGTGATAATGAGTGAGTAAAACTGTTTCTCATTGGAGAAGAAGCATTCTTAGAAGTAGATTCCAGACTAGTAACAGAAACTAGATTCTGAATAAAGCTACAGCTCGGATACAGTTGTTTATGCTTCTCAATAGGACTGTCTCCTTGTTTCCAGTTATCCAGCATCAGGCCACAACAGAAGCATTTGACCTTGTCATTCACACCAGTGTAATAAAAACCAGCACGAGCAAGACTCCTTTCTGAGACAGGAACACCGGCGGGGAAAGTTGAATATGTAGACATTCGGTAGAGCTCACATGAAAAGTCGTATGTCATTTTTTGTTTGTTGCCAATTGTCCAATTTGACAAGACTGTGCTGTCTTCCATCACACTCTCAATTTTTCAATACGAGGGATCCGGGACAAGTCTTTAGGAGGTAGTTTTGTGCATGAGTGATTTTTACTTTTTGACAGCAAAAATCCTTTACATCAAATTTTTCTTCTCTTCACATCAGATTTTTTTTTTTTTTTTTACCATTAAAAAAGAATCAAACGATAGGCTCCTACTTACATAAAATTCACTACACCTTCTTTACTGGATTTACATCTGAATTTACACTCAGGTAGGATGACTCTCTCTCCTATATTACCAAAATACTATTTAATACTCTTTAGGACTATATTAACTCAAGTGCTATCTCTGTTTACTATGTGGTATAATACTAAGCAGACTGAAAGAAGTTGAGACACTTTTGAAAATATGTTTAACACTCCTTGATTTTTCAAAGAAGTTTATATTCCCAAAATTCTAAACAAAGACACAATACTTATGCCTTTAATTTGCTTTTGGTTACAAATTACAAAGCCTGGCTATCAAGCCAATTAATGGCCATCCTATAAGAGAAAAAAAAAACTATATGCAGACTTCTTTCCCTCCAAGCACTCTTATTTTTTATAAAAAAATCTTCTTTTATTCTAGTAAACAATAAGTCTTCATATGGTCACATTATCTAAAGGCTAATTTCACATAGCTTATCATCATAGTATTTACTTAAGAAAGTTAAAGTAGCTTAAGTTAACAATTTTGGAGGATGTCAACAGCTACAAGCATTGTTGAACCTAAATCTGTTATACTGTGTACGATGTTAAAATTCACAGGCCACTAACTCATCTTTGTTAATACTGTCTATATTTGTTTTCATTTCCTGCAGCATCATTATGTTGTCTTTCTTCCTAACTTTGCATACCACTTTATTATATTTGGTCAACTGAAGGTATTGCCTCCATAAACTAGTTAACCATAAAGTTTCTACAGCAGAACCTTTTTACATAACTTGTCTTTCATTTAAGAATCATGCATCTATAATATCACTCATTGTGTATTTAAAGGTAAATCAAGTTTATCAAGATACAGCTTGACTGTTTTAGTATTATCACAAATGCCTAACAAGATACTCTATCACCAACACTGCTCATGCATAATATGCCAGTAATTAACTCTACTAGCTTTGTTTCTGAAAACCCTTCATATTTTAAAAGTATAAGTCATACACAAAATTACACTCCACAGAATTTAAACTATATCCCTTTATAAAGTTTCTGGGTGTCCATAATGGGATTTATTACTGCAGGGGAAAAAATGAGGGGAAAAAAGTAGATTCTTCAGGGCTGTAAATCTGAAAAGGAAAAACAAAAGCTATTTTAGAAAACTGCATTTTCATGGTGAATACAATTTATATATTCTTTTCAACTTATTCAATAAATTCTAAGAGTGATTTACACTTTAGATCAGATCAGATCAGTCGCTCAGTCGTGTCCGACTCTTTGAGACCCCATGAATGGCAGCACGCCAGGCCTCCCTGTCCGTCACCAACTCCCAGAGCTCACTGAGACTCATGTCCATTGAGTCAGTGATGCCATCCAGCCATCTCATACTCTGTCGTCCCCTTCTCCTTTTGCCCCCAATCCCTCCCAGCATCAGAGTCTTCCAATGAGTCAACTCTTCGCATGAGGTGGCCAAAGTACTGGAGTTTCAGCTTTAGCATCATTCCTTCCAAAGAAATCCCAAGGCTGATCTCCTTCAGAATGGACTGGTTGACACTTTAGATAATACATCTTAAATTTCAGCAATTTGTCACCAAAACTAATTAGAAAAGCTCTATCAAAATAAATGCAATATATTGCCCATGGCATAAATATGCATTTCTTTTAACGCACAACTTTGAAGAAAGATGGACACAGAAACCTATTTTGTTCTTGGTCTCCTCTCCTCCTCTGGTGACAACTTTAATACATACTTTAAGGGTAATATCTCTGGCAGTTTGCTAGAGGCAAAGGGGCACTACTGCTGAAAGAGACGGCACCCATCAGCAACAGTGCAGTTATTTAGACGATATACACGGCAACCCATTCCAGTATTGCCTGGAAAATTCCATGGACAGAGGAGCCTAGCGGGCTACAGCCTCTGGGGTCGCAAAGAACTGGACACGACTGAGAGCTCACAATGTTCTTTATTCTTTAATATCAAGTCTCTCCAGAACTCGGAAAACTCACCATTGAGAGTAAAATGGATCAGAAACTCATTAATAAATGATAACCCTTTAACTCTACAATGCCCTTACAATCCAAAGCAAGAGCCACAGAAAGCAGCTCAAAAACAACACACCCCACAACGGCTCTGTGAAACACTGGCCTTGGGAATGCGACCCCTTGCAAGAAAGCTTCTGTTACACCAGAATTTGGCGTTCTGTCTTAACAGACTTTTGTCCACAAGCACCCTACAGTGGTTTGCCCTCTTAAAGCAAACTTGTGGCTTGGGGGTTGAGGCCGAGAGACAGACTGCAAGGGAAAAGAAGGGAAACCGGAATTTTAATTTCCCAGCGCTTTTTCTCACAACACACAGTGGACCACTGTGGCAGAGCGCGGCTGGAGCGATCTGAAAGAGGAGACCCCGCTCCCACAGAACTGTCCTCCTTCGAACACGCTAAACAAAACACCACCGAGGGCTAAGTTTAAAACCCTGCAGAAGCTTGACCAACATCTTGGGCTGAGTCCAATGGCCACAAAAGTGGGCGGCGGCCAGCGGAGGCTTGCCAACAGGTCAATTTAAAAAATTTGCTTTCGATTGCAGCTTTTGGAGTTGGGGCTTCCAATGAAACAGCGTCGGCGAGAGTGAGGAGACCGGAGAGCTAGCCGCGACCCCCCAGCTCCCGGCCGAAGGGCCCCGGCCCTGTCGTCCCAATCCTCCCAACCGCAGTCGCGGGGAAGCGAGCCCCACAGGCCCGCGCGCCCCAAGCCGCCTCGCATCGCGAGGCCCGAAAGGATCTGCACTCACCGCGGGGCCGGCGCAGCAAGCGCGGAAACGGCTCAGCCGTAAGGAGCCTCCTCAGACCCTTGAACAGCGCCGCCGGCATAAGGGGGCGGCCGGGTGGCTGGGCTCCAGCGCGCCACACGCTCCCCGCCCGCGCGAGGCCCACGCCGACGCCCGCTGACGTCAGCGCGCCGGCCGGGATCACGTCACGCAGCCCGAGGGCGCTGGGGCGTCTGAGGGCGGAAGGGCGGGTCTGGTGTGGTTCGGCGAGCGCGCGCGGGCGGGAGGGCCTGGCCGTGGGTCAGCTGGCGGGGGCTGCGAAGCTGGTCCTCAACTTGGTATTCTGACTTTTCATCTCGCGGCGTGGTCACTTCTGGCGTTTCGTTCCCTCGCCGTTCCTGACCTTCTCCTGCGGGGGACGTGACGAAGCGCGAGCTGCGGGAAGTCCTGCAGAAACGCCCCCTTGCGGGCGAAGCGCCTCTCCCCAGCGTCGCGCGTTCGGGGTCCGGCCCCGGCCGACTCCCCAAGTGAGGCCTCCCCTCAGCGCGGGTGACCACGTCCCGGGGTGGAGGCAACCTGCCGGCGTTTGACCTTCCATTAAACGAACAGTTGTAACGGTCTCAGCGGCTGCATAACGTCAACCTTCGACAGCTGGCCATGGAAATGGAAAAGTGTTGGACAGCAGAACAGCATCAGAGAATAAATTTTATAATCAGACACTGTATCTTTTGTTTTTAAACTTTGTTTTTCTGTTCTGGAGGCGGATGAACTGACGAAAGTGTTCTAATTTCAGAAAGTCATCACGAGCAACAGGAACCATGTTTCAGGCCAGGCCTCACTCCTTTTTTTAATCTGAATGTGGCTAGAATGGAATGTATACATTCATACATTGTTGTTCGGTCGCCAAGTCGTGTCTGATTCTTCACAACCCCATGGACTTGTAACACACCAGGCCTGCCTGTCCCTCACCATCTCCGCAGAGTTTGCCCAAGTTCATGTCCATTGAATTGGTGATGCCAGCCAACCGTCTCATCCTCTGTGGCCCTTTTCTCCTGCCCTCAATCCGAAGATCAGGCAGGGTCTTTTCCAATGAGTGGGTACATTCATACGCATGTATATGTTAATCGTGAAGGAACCACAGAGCAGCCCTTATAAATAACGTTTATATAGTTAAGTGACATGTTTGTGTAGTTAAGTGATAAAAAATCGTAAATACAAAATCTTGGCTTGCTCCCCTCTCTAGCAGTGTATGAACACAGTGGCATACAGTAAATATTTGCTATATTGCCGCAAGGGAATTTTTTAGTTTATGTTTTGTGAAGACTCTCTTTGTGAATGATATCAGATGATTTCTTCTCTCAGGGGAACCCCAGGGGGCAAATATTTCAGAAACTTCCAAATAAGCTACTTAATTAGGCAGCCGGGGGAATTCCAAAACCCTGAACCATTTCCCATTTCCTGTCCCTGTCATTTCTGCCTGCCAGTCAGTCACAGAACAGGAGGGCTTCTGTTCAAGTGTTAATAGTAAAAAGAAAGTATTCGTAACAGATTGTGATACAGAGAAAAGAAATGCCGTGACTCCCAATGACTAAAAACTTCCAAATATGCACATGAGGTTTGATAGTAGTTCAGTATTTAGTTCAAGTTACAATTTCTCTGAAAGTTACCCAACTTTCTTTTTATGTGTGGGAAAATAAATATAGCAAGAACTGTTCATTCTGGATTCAAGACTAATTCTTGTCCTGACCAGAACAGTATAAGGGAAAATTCGTATTTCAAAAACTGAAAGTCCATAGATATTTCCAAAAAAAAAAAAAAAAACTGTGTAATAACATTCAGGTATAATAAATAACTATAACCTTGTATAACCTTGTGCTGCTGCTGCTAAGTTGCTTCAGTTGTGTCCAACTCTGTGCTACCCCATAGACTGCAGCCCACCAAGTGCCCCTGTCCCCGAGATTCTCTAGGAAAGAATACTGGAGTGGTTTGCCATTGCCTTCTCCAGTATAACCTTGTAGTTGAATGTTAAATTTATTGTTGCGCACTTAACTCAGTTAATCTTTTTAATATTTACAGTGTAGAATTGCTGGTGATTTTTAAAAATAAGGTGTGTATTTCTACTGAGGTTGCTATCGTAATATTTTTCACATTTATGTCAACAGAATATTTACAGGATCCAAGACAATTTTGAAGAAGAATATAAGATTGAAGGGACTTCATGAGATAATGAGTTATATAGTAAAGTCATAGTAATTAAAATAGTACTGAGTTAGCGCAAGGATGGACGAATAAAGGAACAAGATACAGTGCCTAGAAATATATATATGAACCTGACACTGGTATTGTATTATATACCATTGAGAAAAGGATTTAACTGGTCAATAAGTAATAATGAGTGGTTACTCTAATGAAAAATAAAATTAAATGGTAACCTAAACTGTTAAAAAAAAAGTTCTAATGGGTAAAAACCCTAAAGTGAACAGCTATCTGTATGAATCTAGGGCTTTTAACACTTTGTGAGTTACAATCCTTTGCACTTACTCTCAGTAGACCAATGGGAGCTTATTTATGTTGGCTCCTGAGTCCTTTTTTAAAAATTTATGTGTATATTTTAATTATTTATTTGACCGTGCTGAGTCTTAGTTTTGGCTCACAGAATATATGATATTTGTTGCAGCATGCAGGACCTTTAGTTGTAGCGAACCCAGGCCCCTGCATTGAGAGCATAGAGTCTTAGCCACTAGACCACCAGGGAAGTCATCCCTGAGTCCTTTAGAAATGGCCCTGCTAGTCTTTGATTGCTTTCAACACTGGCTTTGTACATCTCTTACCCAGTAATTAAAACAAGCCATTTATTCAAAGTGCTCTGTTTCCTTTAGTGGGAAATGATATTTAAGACCGTAATCTGACTGTCTGTGGTACTTTTATTCAGTTGTGAAACCATTTGGTGTCACATCAGGGGCTTTGTGTCTCTGCAGAATTCAGTGAGAGGCAAAGCGATAGATAAGAAGTGATTTATTAGAATAAGATGCTTGTGAGCTTTACAAGCAGGCAGGAGGGGTGTGCCATGCCCCAGGATTTACTGGGCTAGAGTTTTATAATCAAAGGAAAAATGAAAGAGGGAGAACTTGTTTGTCTTTCTTGAACAGACCTCAGAGTACTTTCCACTGAGTAGACTTTATTTTGGGGGGTTCCAAAATCACTGCAGGTGGTGACTGCAGCCATGAAATTAAAAGACGCTTGCTCCTTGGAAGAAAAGTTATGACCAACATAGCATACTAAAAAGCAGAGATGTTACTTTGCCAACAAAGGTCCATCTAGTCAAAGCTGTGGTTTCTCCAGTAGACATGTATGGATGTGAGGGTTGGACTATAAAGAAAGGTGAACACCAAAGAATTGATGCTTTTGAACTGTGGTGTTGGAGAAGACTCTTGAGAGTCCCTTGGACTGCAAGGACATCCAACCAGTCCATCCTAAAGGAAATCAGTCCTGAATATTCGTTGGAAGGACTGATGCTGAAGCTGAAGCTCCAATACTTTGGCCACCTAATGTGAAGAACTGACTCATTGGAAAAGACCCTGATGCTGGGAAAGATTGAAGGTGGGAGGAGGAGGGGACGACAGAGGGTGAGATGGTTGGATGGCATCACCGACTCAATGCACATGAGTTTGAATAAACTCTGGGAGTTGGCGATATACAGGGAGGTCTGGCATGCTGCAGCCGGTGGGGTCACAAAGAGTCAGACACAACTGAGCAACTGAACTGAACTGAGTAGACATCATGCTTCCATCATCAGTTCCTCCTCCAGGCTGAGCAAGAAAGTTTTCTTGTTCCCTACATGGTCAATTTAATTCCACAAGTTATTGGTTTTTTGATGGACAGGGAGGCCTGGCGTGCTGCGGTTCATGGGGTCACGAAGAGTCGGACACGACTGAGCGACTGATCTGATCTGATCTGATCTGATGTGTGCAGAGAGCATGTCCTAAGAATCATTAACTTACTGAACTCACTGAGATATGTGGGTTTTATGCCACCACTGTTTTATTGTTTGGGGGCATGTCTCATGCTTCTGCTGCATGGTTTTGTTGCTAAGCAAGCCTACCTGGTTTTGTGGTTAAACAAACCTGCTTTCTTGAGTAATCATTAACTTACAAGAGTGGCCCATGTTTTTTCTACTTATAATGTCCTAGTGAGATTAATTATTTAATCACCTACTTTGTCCCTTTACTCTGTTCCCATCAACTGTATTTTTATTATAACCTGTTCTGTGGACAAAGCTGGGTACATCTGTACATCTTGATTGTACATCTGTAACTCCCTTCCTTCACACTGAAAAATCCTTATTCTTACCTCCATTTTCTTCCTGCCGCGTAGGCAATGATTTAAACACTTTTATGGTTCTTTTTTTAATTCTAAAAGTATTATGTATATTCATCCATATATTTATTTTTTATTAGATAAATGGTAGCATATTTTTTCCCACCTTTTCCACTTAACTAATTCTGGAGATCACTCAATACTAGTATAGATAGATTTCTCATTTCTGCACAGTACTCCATAGTGTAGATGTAGCACTATATAGTCAACTAGTCCCTGTTGGTGAAAAAATTAGTCAGTTGACCTAAGAAAGAAATGGAAAATTTATTTGAGCCAAATTGAGTGTTATAACCCAGGAATAGATTCTCAGAAAGCTCTAAGAACTGTTTTGCCCCTTAGAGGTCAAAGCACAGTTATATCAATATGTTTTTGAGACAGAGGGCTGTATATTAAATGATGTATTATTGACAGTTTATAGTAATTAAGCAAGTAATGGGCCCCTTCCTAGATTAAGAAGGACTGTTATCTTTTAAGGAACTGTCTTGTTGGTACTAGGAGAATGTTGCTCTGTATAGTTGAGCAGGTATTTCTGCAAATGGAGAGGTCTGGTCGATGTTTAATGCAGATACATAATGCACAGTGGCAGGAGAGAGGAGGCCAAAGGGCTGAGAAAATTTTTTGTGTTTGATTTTTTTTTCTTGTCTTGCTATAAGATGTAATTTTATTTCATATACCATAATGTATTCAACTACTTCCCTATTGATGGACATCTGGGTTGTTTCCAATCTTTTGCTATTACAAATAATACTATATTGAATAGTCATGGACATTTTCTTTTAGGATATATTCCCAGAAGTTGGATTCTTAAGTCAAAAGGCAAATTCGTATGTAATTTTGCTAGACGTGATCAAATACCCCTTCCTTTTCATGGAAGTATTAGCATTTTGCAATCCAGTCAGCAATGTATGTAATTTCCTTTTTTCTACACCGCTTCATCCAGGAGATGGGCTTCCCTGGTGGCTCAGCTGGTAAAGAACTGGCCTGCAATGTGGGAGACCTGGGTTCGAGCCCTGGGTTGGGAAGATCCCCACTCTAGTATTCTGGACTAGAGAATTCCATGGACTGTATAGTCCATGAGGTCACAAAGGGTTGGACACAGCTAAACGACTTTCACTTCACTTTCATCAAGGAGATATGTTGTCAAACTTTTGAATTTTTGCCCGTCTGTTAAATAGTATTTCAGTGTAGTTTTAATTTCATTGCTTTATGATGAATGAGATTCATAATCTTTTCAGTGCATCAATTGCATATGTAATGGTTGTTTAATTTTTTAGGAAGTATAAAAGAATGTTAGGATTTATTATGTGATATTATTAAATAAAAAAATTGTTCTGACACTTAGCAAAACGTTAACAAGTAATGAACAACAGAAAGGAAGACTTAAGACTGTTGCAATAAAGCATTGCCATGGGGAGAGAGATCAGGCTCAACTCTGAATACCGCAGAGATAGCTGAGAATTTGTAGCCAGCCAGTGGAATGAAGGGTCAGTGGATGTAAAATTACTTAGTGGAGACATCAAGGGCAGGTGGATCCTTGCTGAAGATTGGCTGAGGGCTTATATATATCAAAGGTGGAAGATAAAGAATTTAATCAGATATTAAGGTTGGGCACATTCTCACTAACATGACTTAGCAAGATTCTTGCTAAGACTGGGCTAGACAGGCCAAAGATGCATTGGGAAGTGACAAATGGAGAAGGCACTGATTTAAATCTATGTAGCAATGGACGGAGGAGCCTGGTGGGCTGCAGTCCATGGGGTTGCTACAAGTCGGACACGACTGAGCGACTTCACTTTCGCTTTTCACTTTCATGCATTGGAGGAGGAAATGGCAACCCACTCCAGTGTCCTTGCCTGGAGAATCCCAGGGACGGGGGAACCTGGTGGGCTGCCGTCTATGGGGTCGCACAGAGTTGGACACGACTGAAGCGACTTAGCAGCAGCAGCAGCAGCAGCAAACTTTACCCTGGTTTACTGTGCTTTTCCTGGAAACTTCCCTGTAACTGGCCTCCTCACACCCTTCTTTCTTTTTGTTTCGAGGTGAAAGTGGTATTTAAGCCTGTGGCTTAGTCAGTCTGAGGGAGTTACTCAGTTTCCCCAGGGTATCTCCCATGTATACATGAGGTAGATATGTGAAACTTCTGATGTTTTTCTTTTAATAGTCTTTTATTACAGAAGTCTCAGCCAAGAACTCAGAAGGGCAGAGGGGAAATTATTTTTTTTCTCCCTTACATCAGTATGTATCATAAGGAAGGAAAAATTCTTCCTTTGCCCATCTTAGGTTCCCCAGCTGGGATGCTGGAAACTAGACTGGCCAAAGATAGATTGGCAAGAGAAAAACAAGTTTATTAACATATGCATTACACATGTATGAATAAGAATCCTCAGTGATGAATAATATTAAAGATGGGATTAGAACTTGGGTTTTAATACCAGCAAAGGAAGAGGTTTGGGGTTTCTGGGTGAGAATCAAGATATAGGAAGGTAATCAGGAAAAGCATGGTAAATAAGAATTGTTTAGTAAGGTTTGTTTTGCAGATCTGAGTCCTTGTCCTCTCCTTTGATAAGCATTTTAAGAGTCATCTTTAAGATACTAAAGAGCAAGACAAAATAATCCATTTTCCAAAAGTATACTTCGGGATGGCATATTCTGGTACTCCTCAATACAAGAATGAAGTGTATACGTTCCTGAATTTTTGAAGTATTTTATTTAAAAATTTAAATAAAACCCAACACATTAAATATTTGGAAATTTTGGCCATGTCATAATTTTCTTCCCCAACTTCTAGTTACTTACAACATCCCAAGTATTACCTTTCCATCTGTTGGGGGAAAAAATCACTATATTAAGTTCATGACAGCTTTAAAATTTTGTTGTCTGTAGCAAAAGTCAAAATTTTAATATCAGAAATAATATTTAAAAGCTTAGTGAACTTTAATTGATATAAGTTCAGATATCAGCAGCTCTAATTTCAAAACTCGATGAGTTAACAGCCATTAAAAACAATGAAATAATTCTATTTGCAGCAACATGGATGGGCCGAGAGAGTGTCATACTGAGTGAAGTAAGTCAGACAGAGAAGGAAAAGTATCATATGACATCCCTTATATGTGGAATCTAAAAGAAAATGATACAAATGAACTTACAAAACAGAAAGAGACTCACTGACTTAGAAAATAAATTTATGGTTGCCCAAGGGAGGGGATAATTAGGGAGTTTGGGAAGATCATGTACACACTGCCATATTCAAAATGGAAAACCAACAAGGACCTATTGTATAGCACATGAAGCTCTACTCAGTGTTATGTGCCAGCCTGGATGGGAGGGGGACTTTGGGGAGAATGGACACACGTATATATATGGCTGAGTCCCTTCACTGTTCACCTGAAACTATCACAATATTGTTAATCAGCTATACCCCAATACAAAATAAAAAGTTTAAAGTCTGAAAAAAAATCAATGAGTTAAAAGTTAGGATGGGACTTCCCTGGTGATGCAGCAGATAAGAACTCGCCTGCCAATGCAGGGACATAGGTTCGATCCTTGGTCTGGGAAGATTCCACATGCTACGGAGCAGCTAAGCCTGTGAGCCACAACTTCTGAGTCTGAAGTCTAGAGCCTGTGAGCCACAACTACTGAAGCCCGCGTGCCCTAGAGTCACACACTGCAGCTATTGAGCCCGCTTGCTGCAACTACTGAAGCCTGCAGGCCTAGGTCCTGTGCTCCACGGCAAGAGAAGCCACTGCAGGGAAGCCCTCACACCACAATGAAAAGCCCATGTGCAGCAACAAAGACCCAGTGAAACCAAAAATAAACAAGAAAACAAAAGGATGATAAAGATTTATATAAATGGATTAAAGATGTACCCTGTGAACTCTGTGATGACCCAGAGGGGTGGGATGGGTGGGCAGTGGGAGGGAGGCTCTCTAGGGAGGGGATATATGTATACTTATAGCTGATCCACGTTGTTGTACAGCAGTTATCCTCCAATTAAAAAAAAGATGCCCCCTGCTTATTAGCTTCATATTACTTTTTCACAGCAGACTCGGACTACTAGCTCAAAATCTTACCTGTGCCAAACTCAAATTTTTACACATCTAATTACTTTAACTGTATCCTAAATAACCATATTTTAAGCCGTTTAGATCCTGCCTGTTTTGCATACCCAGAATTCACAAGACAAATCTAAGAAACCAAGTCCCTGCTGGCCTTCTGAGATCCATGACTAAGCCGTCTGCAACAGCACTTAGACAAAACCTCCTGCCTCCTTCCCCTCCTGTCTGGGAGTTCCCTTGCCCTCTTCCCTTCCTGGTCATGGCCCCATA
The DNA here is from genome assembly GCA_935064755.1 of Tragelaphus eurycerus. Lineage (NCBI taxonomy): Eukaryota > Metazoa > Chordata > Mammalia > Artiodactyla > Bovidae > Tragelaphus > Tragelaphus eurycerus. The sequence goes on along the minus strand of CAKXYN010000086.1, from coordinate 9,495,659 downwards.
CCTCTGACTGGAAGGTCACCCACCCTGTCTGTGTGGGAACTTCACTTGCCTGAAACCTGCCAAGCACACCAGAGTAAAGCTCATTGTGCGCTACTGCCACCTGCTGGTCTTTTCTTTAATAAGCCCCCAAATCCTCAAACTAAACAAAATGAAAAGACCTGCCACTGGAGAAAAAACGGTCATGAAGAGTCATGCTCGCATACACAAGGCATAGAGAACCTTGTTCTTTCTTATACATATTTCCTTTCGAGGAAGGATAAGATAAAAGACTTCTAGGATCCAAAAAGCTGATGGTCTAGGGGAAGTTTTTCCTGTGGTTTCCAGAAAGCAATCATGAGAGAGAAATTGAGCAGCTCAATCTAGTAGAATTATTTGAAACCCTTAGAAAAGTGTAATAAATAAAACTTTAGATGAATTAGAAAGTTGAGTTCTCTTCACAACATAGGTACACTATATTAAATAGTGAAAACGTACCATTTTATAAATGACAGTGCAAAATTATTCAAATCTTTGACGTATATGCAATATGTCACAATGTATAAAACTTGGGCATTACAGTGAAAGAGATTTTGCTTTAATCTCTGCTGTTTCTCCTTGGGTTACATGCCTATGAACAAATTAACTCTTTGATTCATTTAAGAATCATGGAGGTGAGTGGCCAAGATAGCAGAGTAGGAACATCCTGAGCTCATCTCCTCCCACAGGCAAACCAAAACTACAACTACTTACAGAGCAACTATTGATAAGAAAGACTGATATCTAGAAGAAAAGATTGTCTACAACTAAAGATACAAAGACAATGAGATGGGTAGGAGGGGAGAAGACACAGTATAGTCAAGACCCATACCTCCAAGTGGGTGACCCACAAATGAGAGGATAATTACAATTAACAGAGGTTCTCCCAAAGGAACAATGGGCCTGAACTCCACGTTGGGCTTCCCATTGCAGAGATCCTATACCTGTAAGATGAACCCCAAAATATTTGGCTTTGAAGGCTAGTAGGGCTTACATTGGGGAGAGCCAGAGGGTTGTGGGAAACAGAGACTTCACACTAAAAGGGTACATACAAAATCTCACATGTTCCAGGACCCAGGGCAGAAACAGTCATTCGAAAGAAACCTCCGTGACACCCACCTATTGATCTTGGAGAGCCTCCTGGAGAGGCAGGAAGCAAATGGAGTTCACCCTTGTAACAGACACGGTGATGACTTTTGGCAGCTCATTCTACCACTAGGACACTGGTGCTGGGAACTGCCATTTCGGAATCCTCCCTCTAGCTTATTAATATTAGGACCAAGCCCTGCCCAGTAGGCAGGCTGCCTTAAGACCTGCTGAGGCCATACCCATCCTAGAACATGGCCTTGTCCAGCAGAGGGCCCCGAACCTGGCTCCATACACCAGTAAGCCAGCACTAGTCCCAGGAACCCCAGGACACCACAGCTAGAGACCTGGGGACACAGCTCCAGGCACCAGTTCACTAGTGTTGGGACCAGCCATCCACCAGTGAGCAGACATTGGCCCCAAGATTCCATGGGCCCAAGCCCCACGTATCAGTGGGCTAGCACACCACAACTGCAGAACCCCAGGGCCCTGCAGCCAGAGACCCCAGGACTTACCTCCATCTACCATGCCAGAACCAGCCCCAAGAAGCCAAGGCCCTACACGCTAGTCAGTATGTGGGCACAAGTCCCAGGACCATTGCAGCCCCACAGACCACCATGGCAGGACCAGCCAACACCAGCTCTGAGACACAGTGGACTCTCAGCCAGCTGTCCCAGGGTCTGGCCCCACCTACCAAGGTGCTGACACTAGTTTCAGGACCCTCAAGGCTTTGCATCCAGAGAACCTGGGACACTGCTCTGACCACCAGTTGACCAGCACATGTTCCAGGACAGCCCATGTCCAGGCCCCGCCCACGAGCATACCAATACCAGCTCTAAGAAACCCTTCAGCCTCACCTACCAGCGGGCTGCTACTGTGTCTAGGAATCCCAGCCCTATATCCAGGTTTTACTGAGCAGTGGGCCAGGAGCCCTGGGAACACAGTGGGACTCTGCAGCCAGCTGCCTGGTGACCCAGCCCCACTAACTAGTGGCTTCGTGAGCCAGCCACACCCATCAGACCACTAAGTGTAGTTAGCCCACCACAAAAGAGGACCAATGCACCCCACTCTGGGGGTACCACTAGAGCATATTGCTCTGGTGACCAGACAAGAGTGTGCTGCTTGGATGCATAAGACCTCTCCTACAAACGGCACTTCTCCAAGGTTGGGAAGTTTAACCAGCCTACCAAATACATAGCAATAAAAAGAACAAATTAGGCAAAATGAGGTGACAGAGGAACATAAGATGAGCAAAGAACTCAGGAGAAGATAGAATGGACAGAGTGAGATGTTAGATGTTTTTAACAGAGTTAGAAAATATAAAGAAGAACCAGAGATGAATACAAAAACTGAAATGCAAAATACAATAAAAGAAATCAAGAGTAGATTAGATGTAATAGAGGACAAAATCAGTGAGCTGGAAGACAGAATAATGGAAATCACTGATGTTAAACAGGAAAAAAGACAAAAGAATAAAAAGAAATAAGGACAGTTTAAGAGATCTCTGAGATAATATCAAGTACACTTATATTCACATTACAGGGGTCCCAGAAGGAGGAGAGAGAGAAAGAAGCAGAGAACATATTTGAAGATGTAATAGCTGAAAACTTTCCCAGCCTAGTGACAGAGTCAATTCCTAGGCAGGTTGATAAAAAGTCCAGGGTCCCCAAGGAAGAGAAAGGGATTTGGAATTCTCAAGGAGCAGGAAAGGACAAAGGTTTTTTTCTACATTCTTTAGTAAGGATTATATAACAATAATGTATCCTGCTTTTTTGTTGCTATCACACAAGCTGTGGAAAATTCTTCAAGAGATGGGAATATCAGACCACCTGACCTGCCTCCTGAGAAATCTATGCAGATCAAGAAGCAACAGTTAGAACTGGACATGGAACAACAGACTGGTTCCAACTCAGGAAAGGAGTACGTCAAGGCTATATATTGTCACCCTGCTTATTTAACTTATATGCAGAGTACATCATGTGAAATGCTGGACTGGATGAAGCACAAGCTGGAATCAAGATTGCCGAGAGAAATATCAATAACCTCAGATGACACCACCCTTATGGCAGAAAGTGAAGAAGAATTAAACAGCCTCTTGATGAAAGTGAAAGAGGAGAGTGAAAAAGTTGGCTTAAAATTCAACTAAGTTCAGAAAACTAAGATCCTGGCATCTAGTCCCATCATTGAATGGCAAATAGATAAGGAAACAGTGGAAACAGTGGCAGACTTTATTTTGGGGGCTCCAAAATCACTGCAGATGGTGACTCTATCAGTTCTTCTATTTTACATATGGTAATGTATATGTTTCATTGCTACTCTCTCAATTCATCCCATCCTACCTTGGAGAAGACTTCTTGGAGAAGACTCTTGAGAGTCCCTTGGACTGCAAGGAGATTCAGCTAGTCCATCCTAAAGTAAATCGGTCCTGAATATTCATTGGAAGGACTGATGCTGAAGCTGAAACTCCAATCCTTTGGCCACCTGATGCGAAGAACTGACTCATTAGAAAAGAACCTAATGCTGGGAAAGACTGAAGGCAGGAGGAGAAGGGGACGACAGAGGATGAGATGGTTGAATGGCATCACCAACTTGATGGACATGAGTCTGAGTAAACTCCGGGAGTTGGTGATGGACAGGGAGGCCTGGAATGCTGCATTCCATGGGGTCACAAAGAGTCAGACAAGACTGAGTGACTGAACTGAGTACGAGGGGTGTAACATGCAACATGATAAATATAATTAACACTATTGTATGTTATATATGAAAGTTAGATTTAGTCCCTAGAGTTCTCATCATGAGAAGAACATTTATTTTTTCTGATTCTTTAATTGTGTATCTATATGAGGCGATGAGCTTCCTAGCTGGTAAAGAACCTGATATAAGAGACATGGGTTCAATCCCTGAGTGGGGAAGATTCCTTGGAGGAGGGCATGGCAACCCAGTCCAGTATTCTTGCTTGGAGAATTCAACAGACAGAGGAATCTAGCAGGCCAGAGTCCATAGGATCGCAACTATCAGACATGACTGAAGCAACTTACCATGCATGCATGTATGAGATGATGGATATTTATTAAACCTGCGATAGTCACTTCATGGAGTATGTAAATCAAATAATTATATTTATCTTAAACTTACATAGTACTGTATGTCAAATATATTTCAGTAAAATTGGGGGGAAAAGAATCACAGTATGTATGATTTGTGCACAAATTCTAAGGACAGCAAGAATGAAAAACAGTCTCTTCTCACGAGCTCACAAACTAGCAAACGAAACCAATAAACAAACCCCATAGTGAAAGTGGCTTGGTCATGTCCAACTCTTTGTGACCCCATGGACTATACAGAATACTGGAGATCAGAATACTGGAGTGGGTAGCCTTTCCCTTCTCTGGGGGATCTTCCCAACCCAGGGATCAAACCCAGGTCTCCAGCATTGTGGGTGGATTCTTTACCAACTAAGCTATGAGGCTGCTGCTGCTGCTGAGTCGCTTCAGTCATGTCCGACTCTGTGCGACCCCATGGACTGCAGCCTACCAGGCTCCTCCATCCATAGGATTCTCCAGGCAAGAGTACTGGAGTGGGGTGCCATTGCCTTCTCCGAAGCTATCAGGGAAGCCCGTCAAAACAAACCACATACAATGTGATAAACACTAGCATAAAGTCAGTCACAGGGACAATAAAGGATCATCAAGGAAAATCAACTATACTTTAATATAATTCCTTTAAAAATAGAGCATTAAGGAAACTTTCAATCCAGACCAGAGGAAAAGGAGGTGATGGTGCATGGACAGAGTAGTTTTCTAGAGAAGACCATATTTTATAGTACAAACTACCTTTTAATAAACTTTGATGAGTCCCTAATGTCTTGAAATGATAAAATTAAGAGCAATTATATTATCTAGATCAGTACTATACAATGAAATGTAATGTGATCTATATGAGTAATTTAAAATCTTCTCATAACCATATTAAGAAAAAACAAGTGAAATTGATTTTAACAATATATGTAACCCAATATACCTAAAATATTATTTCAAAATGTAATCAATATGAATTACTGAGTATCTTATAGTTTTCTGTACTAGGTCGTCAAAATTTACTGTGTGTCTTAGTACTTACCACTTAATTCGAACTAAGCCACATTTTAAGGGCTCAATGGCCTGACTAGCCAACACAAAACTAATTTGAATTACTAATTCCCAATATTTTCAAGCATGAAGACCTCTCAAAATATTTTGAGGATATCTACTTTATAGCTTGACACTTTTATTATCCCTTCCCTTGTGGCTCAGTTGGTAAAGAATCTGCCTGCAATGCAGGAGACCCTAGTTTGATTCCTGGGTCAGGAAGATCTACTGGAGAAGGGATAGGCTACCCACTCCAGTGTTCTTGGGCTTCCTTTGTGGCTCAGCTGGTGAAGAATCCGCCTGCAACGTGGGAGACCTGGATTCAATCCCTGGGTTGGGAAGATCCCCTGAAGAAGGGAAAGGCTGCCAACTTCAGTATTCTGGCCTGGAGAATTCCGTGGACTGCATGGGGTCACACAGAGTCAGACACAACTGAGTGACTTTCACTTTTTTTTCTTTCTTTGGCCTAACATATAGATAACTATTTTTAGGCATCACCTAAGTTCTATCATATCCACCTCTATTACCGTAAGATCAATAAAGCTGACACATGAGCATGTTTTGAGAGGTTCCTTACGGAGATGATTCAAATATTCAGGTGCCACGATGAACTAGAGAGAACAAGATGGTGGAGGAGTAGGTGGACATGGAGTACCTTTCTCTCCATGGATACATGAGGAATACACCTTCAGACACAGAAGTGCATGCAGAACACCAGCTGAGAGTGGACAGGAGTACCTGACCAGTGGAAAAGAATATATAGAACCACGCAAAACTCGAGAGGATGAAGGAACTAGGGGGAAAAACAGGAGTGTTAGTAGGACTGGACCTTCCCTCAGCGGGTGGGGGAACTGAAGCAGGGGTCTGATCCCCACATCGGGGAAACTGTCTGGGTTAGAGGAGAAACATTTAAGGCTGAGAGTGAAGCAGCTGATCTGTGGCAGCCTAAATGGAATGAGAACAGACAGTCCTTGCTGCAGCCATACACACCCCGGACAAGGACACAGGTCCCCTGGAAGGGACAGAAGCTGGGAGCTGGACCTTAGGGATTGTGGAGCAATCTCAGGGTGAAGGCTGCTGTTGACTGTGGAGAGACTGATCGAGGGGGTGTGAAGGAGGAGACTGTGGTGGGAAATGCCTGTGGAGGAAAGCCAGGCAGCCATGGAAGCAAGGAGATACTGCTGAGTCACATGTAGAGAGTGGAGCCATCACCATAGCTTCTCTTTCCCCACACACCTGCACTGGCAGCTGAACAATTGAGAGGCTGGCCCATCAAGCACCTGATGCCCTAAACTACAGAGTAGGACCCCAGCCAGGATGCCCCTTTAAGTGTCTGACATGCCAATATATAGCAGAGGACCCCAGCCAGGGTGGTCCTTCTATGTGCCTGATGCACTGAACAACAGAGAAGGACCCCAGGCAAGGGAGCCCTCTAAGTGCACGAATAGGCAGAGCTACGAAGACTGGCCAAAGAGGCCTTCTGATCGCCAGGTACAAGAGGCTCGAACAAAGACTCTGAGAGGGCCATAACTCCTGCAGCAGAGGCAGGCCGGGTCCTTGCACACTTGGTGCTGCCAGGATCCCAGCGACCCAGGCAGCTCTGCCACCTCTAACACTCAACCCTCACTGGGGCAGAGCTGCCACAGACAAAAAAAAGTCTCATGTCTAAGCGCGGAAGGTCACTTCAGTTGTGTCCAACTCTTTGCAACCCTGTGGACTATGGCCTGCCAGGCTTCTCTATCAGGGGGTCCTCTAGGCAAGAACACTGGAGCATATTGGCCAACACTAGTTGCCATACCCTTCTACAGCACTATATTTCCTGCTGCCCTAGCCGCCAATTCCTGAGTACCTGGTGCTGCCAGAATCCCTACAACCTAAGCAGCTGCACCACCTCTTATGAACAACTATATGGCAATAAAATGGATAACCTAGAAGAAATGGACAGATTTTTAGCACTGAAAGTGAGGCTGTGATCAAAGATCTTCCAAAAAACAAAAGCCCAGGACCAGATGGCTTCACAGGAGAATTCTATCAAACATTTGGAGAAGAGCTAATGCCTATCCTTCCAAAACTCTTTCAAAAAATTGCAGAGGAAGGAACACTTCCAATCTCATTCTTTGAGACCACCATCACCCTGATACTAAAGCCAGACAAAGACAATACAAAAAAAGAAAACTACAGACCAGTATCACTAATGAACATAGATGCAAAAATCTTCAACAAAATTTTACCAAACAGAATTCAACAACACATTAAAAAGCTCATACACCATGATCAAGTTGAGATGCATTCAGTGATTCAAGGATTCTTCAATATACGCAAATCAATCAATGTGATACACCATATTAACAAATTGAAAGATAAAAACCATATGATAATCTCAATAGATGCAGAAAAAGCCTTTGACAAAATTCAGCACCCATTTATGACGGAAACTCTTCAAAAAATGGGCATAGAAGGAATCTACCTCAACATAGTAAAGGCCATATATGATAAGACTACAGCAAACATTATTCTCAATGGTGAAAAACTGAAAGCAGTCCCCCTAAGATCAGGAACAAGACAAAGGTATTCACTTTCACCACTATTATTCAACACAGTTCTGGAGGTCCTAGATACAGCAATAAGAGAAGAAAAATAAGAGGAATCCAGATCAGAAAAGAAGTAAAGCTCTCACTGTTTGCAGATGACATGATACTAGAAAACCCTAGAGATACTATCAGAAAATTACTAGAGCTAGTCAATGAATTTAGCAAAGTCACAGGATACAAAATTAATACACAGAAATCACTTGCATTTCTATATACTAACAGTGAAAAATCAGAAAGAGAAATTAAGGAATCAATCCCATTCACCATTGCAACAAAAACAATATCTAGGATTAAACTTACCTAAGGAGACAGAGAAACACAAGCTGGAATCAAGATTGCTGGGAGAAATATCAATAACCTCAGATATACAGATGATACCACCCTTATGGCAGAAAGTGAAGAGGAACTTAAAAGCCTCTTGATGAAAGTGAAAGTGGAGAGTGAAAAGGTTGGCTTAAAGCTCAACATTCAGAAAACGAAGATCATGGCATCTGGTCCCATCACTACATGGGAAATAGATGGAGAAACAGTGGAAACAGTGTCAGACTTTATTTTGGGGGCTCCAAAATCACTGCAGATGGTGACTGCAGCCTTGAAATTAAAAGACGCTTACTCCTTGGAAGGAAAGTTATGACCAACCTAGATAGCATATTCAAAAGCAGAGACATCACTTTGCCAACAAAGGTTCACCTAGTCAAGGCTATGGTTTTTCCTGTGGTCATGTATGGGTGTGAGAGTTGGACTGTGAAGAAGGCTGAGCGCCAAAGAATTGATGCTTTTGAACTGTGGTGTTGGAGAAGACTCTTGAGAGTCCCTTGGACTGCAAGGAGATCCAGCCAGTCCATTCTGAAGGAGATCAGCCCTGGGATTTCTTTGGAAGGAATGATGCTAAAGCTGAAACTCCAGTATTTTGGCCACCTCATGCAAAGAGTTGACTCATTGGAGAAGACTCTGATGCTGGGAGGGATTGAGGGCAGGAGGAGAAGGGGACGACAGAGGACGAGATGGCTGCATGGCATCACTGACTCGATGGATGTGAGTCTGAGTGACCTCCGAGAGCTGGTGATGGACAGGGAGGCCTGGCGTGCTGCAGTTCATGGGGTCGCAAAGGGTCGGACACGACTGAGCGACTGATCTGATCTGAAGGAGACAGAAGAACTATACAAAGAAAATGATAAGACACTGATGAAAGAAATCAGAGATGACATAAACAGATGAAGAGATATTCCATGTTCCTGGGTAGAAAAAATCAATACTGTTAAAATAACTATACTACTAAACACAATCTACAGATTCAATGCAATCCATATCAAATTAACAATGGCAACAAAAAATTTCACATTTCATATGGAAACACAAAAGACCTCCAAATAGCCAAAGCAGTCTTGAGAAAGAAGAATGGAGCTGGAGGAATCAAACTTTCTGACTTCAGATTATACTACAAAACTACAGGCATCAAGACAGTATAGTACTGGCACAAAAACAGAAATATAGACCAATGGAACAAGATAGAAAGCCCAGAAATAAACCCATTCACCTATGGGTACCTTATTTTTGACAAATGAGGCAAGAATATACAATGGGGCAAAGACAGCCTCTTCAGTAAATGGTACTGGGAAAACTGGACAGGTACATGTAAAAGAATGAAATTAGAGCACTTCCTAACACCATACACAAAGATAAACTCAAAATGAATTAAAGACTTAAATATAAGAGAAACTATAAAACTCTTAGAGGAAAACATAGGCAGAACAGTCGATGACATAAATCAAAGTAAGATCCTCTATGACCCACCTCCTAGAGAAATGGAAATAAAAACAAAAGTAAACAAATGGGACCTGATTAAACTTAAAAACTTTTGCACAGCAAAGGAAACTATAAACTATAAGGTGAAAAGACAACCCTCAGAATGGAAGAAAATAAAAGTAAAGGAAACAACTGACAAAGAATTAATTTCCAAATATAAGCAGCTCATACAACTCAATACCAGAAAAACAATCAACCCAATCAAATAGTGGGGAAAAGACCTAAACAGACATTTCTCCAAAGAAGACATACAGATGGCTAACAAACACATGAAAAGATGCTCAACATCGCTCATTATTAGAGAAATGTAAATCAAAACTGCAATGAGATATCACCTCACACCAGTCAGAATGGCCATCATCAAAAGTCTACAAACAATAAATGCTGGAGAGGGTGTAAAGAAAAGGGAACCCTCTTGCATTGCTGGTGGGAATGTAAATTGATACAGCCATAATGGAAGATGGTATGGAGATTTCTTAAAAAACTAGGAATAAAGCCACCATATGACCCAATAATGGAGAAGGCAATGGCACCCCACTCCAGTACTCTTGCCTGGAAAATCCCATGGATGGAGGAGCCTGGTAGGCTGCAGTCCATGGGGTCACTGAGGGTCCAACATAACTGAGTGACTTCACTTTCACTTTTCACTTTCATGCATTGGAGAAGGAAATGGCAACCCCCTCCACTATTCTCGCCTGGAGAATCCCAGGGATCGGGGAGCCTGCTGGGCTGCCGTCTATGGAGTCGCACAGAGTCAGACACGACTGAAGTGACTTAGCATAGCATGACCCAGTAATCCAACTCCTAGGCATATACCCTGAGGAAACCCAAATTGGAAGACACATGTATCCCATTTTTCCTTGCAGCGCTATTTACAATAGCCAGAACATGGAAGCAACCTCGATGTCTATCAACAGATGAATGGATAAAGAAGCTGTAGTACATGTACGCAGTGGACTATTACTCAGCCATAAAAAGGAACACATTTGAGTCACTTCTAATGAGGTGGATGAACCTAGAGCCTATTATAGAGAGTGAAGTAAGTCAGAAAAAGAAAGATAAATATTGTATACTAATAGCAAGAAGAGACAAGAAAGCCTTCCTTAGCGATCAATGCAAAGAAATAGAGGAAAACAACAGAATGGGAAAGACTAGAGATCTCTTCAAGAAAATTAGAGATACCAAAGGAACATTTCATGCAAAGATGGGCTCGATAAAGGACAGAAATGGTATGGACCTAACAGAAGCAGAAGATATTAAGAAGAGGTGGCAAGAATATACAGAAGATCTGTACAAAATAGAGCTTCAAGACCAAGATAATCATGATGGTGTGATCACTCACCTAGAGCCAGACATCCTGGAATGTGAAGTCAAGTGGGCCTTAGAAAGCATCACTACGAACAAAGCTAGTGGAGGTGATGGAATTCCAGTGGAGCTATTCCAAGTCCTGAAAGATGATGCTGTGAAAGTGCTGCACTCAATATGCCAGCAAATTTGGAAAACTCAGCAGTGGCCACAGGACTGGAAAAGGTCAGTTTTCATTCCAATCCCAAAGAAAGGCAATGCCAAAGAATGCTCAAACTACCGCACAATTGCACTCATCTCACACGCTAGTAAAGTAATGCTCAAAATTCTCCAAGCCAGGCTTCAGCAATACGTGAACCGTGAACTTCCACATGTTCAAGCTGGTTTTAGAAAAGGCAGAGGAACCAGAGATCAAATTGCCAACATCCGCTGGATCATGGAAAAAGCAAGAGAGTTCCAGAAAAACATCTATTTCTGCTTTATTGACTATACCAAAGCATTTGACTGTGTGGATCACAATAAACTGTGGAAAATTCTGAAAGAGATGGGAATATCAGACCACCTGACCTGCCTCTTGAGAAACCTATATGCAGGTCAGGAAGCAACAGTTAGAACTGGACATGGAACAACAGACTGGTTCCAAATAGGAAAAGGAGTATGTCAAGGCTGTTTATTGTCACCCTGTTTATTTAACTTCTATGCAGAGTGCATCATGAGAAACGCTGGGCTGGAAGAAGCACAAGCAGGAATCAAGATTGCTGGGAGAAATATCAATAACCTCAGATATGCAGATGACACCACCCTTATGGCAGAAAGTGAAGAGGAACTAAAAAGCCTCTTGATGAAAGAGGAGAATGAAAAAGCTGGCTTAAAGCTCAACATTCAGAAAATGAAGATCATGGCATCTGGTCCCATCACTTCATGGCAAATAGATGGGGAAACAGTGGAAACGGTGTCAGATTTTATCTTTTGGGGCTCCAAAATCACTGCAGGTGGTGACTGCAGACATGAAATTAAAAGATGCTTACTCCTTGGAAGGAAAGTTATGACCAACCTAGATAGCATATTGAAAAGCAGAGACATTACTTTGCCAACTAAGGTCCATCTAGTCAAGGCTATGGTTTTTCCAGTGGTCATGTATGGATCCAAGAGTTGGACTGTGAAGAAAGCTGAGCGCCGAAGAATTGATGCTGTTGAACTGTGGTGTTGGAGAAGACTCTTGAGAGTCCCTTGGACTGCAAGGAGATCCAACCAGTCCATTCTGAAGGAGATCAGCCCTGGGTGTTCTTTGGAAGGAATGATGCTAAAGCTGAAACTCCAGTACTTTGGCCACCTCATGCGAAGAGTTGACTCATTGGAAAAGACTCGGATGCTGGGAGGGATTGGGGGCAGAAGGAGAAGGGGACGACAGAGGATAAGATTGCTGGATGGCATCACCGACTCAATGGACGTGAGTTTGAGTGAACTCCAGGAGATGGTGATGGACAGGGAGGCCTGGCATGCTATGATTCATGGGGTCGCAAAGAGTCAGACACGACTGAACGACTGAACTGAAGTGAACTGAATGCATATATATGGAATCTAGAAAAATGGTACTGAAGAATTTATTTACAGGGCAGCAATGGAGAAACAGACATAGAGGATAGACTTATGGAAATGGGGAAAGGTGAGGAGAGGGTGAGATGTTTAGAAAGAGTAACATGGAAACTTACATTCTATATAAGATAGACAGCCAATGGGAATTTGCTCAGGAAACTCAAACAGGGTCGCTGTATCAACCTAGAGGGGTGGATGGGGAGGGAGATGGAGGGGAGGCTCATAAGGGAGGGGATATATGTATACCTATGGCTGATTCATGTTGAGGTTTGATAGAAAACAACAAAATTCTGTAAAGCAATTATCCTTCAATTAAAAAATAAATTAAAAAAAAAAAAGAAAAAATAACTCCTAAGGTGTCTTCCAATTGATGGTAGTATGAGTTCTCCTTCCAACTCTTTCACTTACCAGCTATGAGATCATGGGCAATATATTAAACCTCTCAAACCACTGTTCTTTCATCTTTAAAAAACAAGAACAGTATCTACTTAGTATTTGTTGAACATTCCAGGCATCTTACAGATCAGCTCTTTAAATCCTCACTGCAATCCCATGAGAAACATCTCATGGGAGATGAGATGTTAATCTCATCACAGGACATGAGATAATATAGCAACAGGTATATTATCCCCATTCCACACAGATGCACTCAGAGGCACAGAGGTGTTAACTAATTTGTCCAAGATTACTCAGCTATAATTTGAACTCCAAACTTGCACTGTAAGTCCCTGTGTTATATACTGTTTTTAAGTTACAGTGATTCTCTAATGAGATAATGTCCACAGACACTTAGTATATGCAAGTTCAATACATGTTAATTATTAAGATTCTAATGTCCATATTTGTACCTTAATGCTCTTTCAAAACTTGAAATCATCTAGAAAATAATTGCCTTGCTTCATCATTCAGAAAATAATTGCAAGTCCCATCTCCTATATATTTTTTAACTGAGTTGATTGCTCTCTAAAACTTCCCTTTGATATCTAAAGGAGTGCAGAATTTGGCCCATGATTCTACACCAATGATTATCCCTTAATACTTTATCAACAGTGATAATTATGGAAGAAGAAATTCCCTCTCATATCCCAACCTTGCTCATAGAAAGTCATTCATGCACTCATTCAGTAAGGGCCTATTTTATGTCAGGCTCTGAGTTAGGTGCTAGACGTGTACGGCAAACAAAACACATGGTTCCTTTTCTCATGGAATGTTTACAATAAACATGACATTACACAAATAAATGTATAAATACAAATTGTGATAAATTTCATTAAAAAAAAAGAGGCCTTTGGAAAGACAGTTTCAGTTCAGTCCAGTCACTCAGTTGTGAGATAGTTTAAGGGATATAATTTAGCTCTAAGGAGTAAGAGAAGGCCTCTCTGAAGAAGTAACATCTAAGAGTTGAAGAATGAGTAAAAATTTTTCAGGGAAAAAGTGAATGAAATAACAGTCCAGTCAAAGACCCTGAAGCAAAAGAGCCTGCCATGTTTAGAAACTGAAGAAAACCAAAGTAGCTGAGCTATAGTGAGCAAGAAGAAAGTGGCAGAAAATGAGGTTAAAAACTGTACAGGGCCAGGTGAGACTCTGATGAAGAGCAGGTATATTGTGCAACGTGGAAAAAAAATACCTATTACTGTATTTACACAGTACATACTCAGGAAATTCGACCTTGCTCATCTCTTCTTGACTAGAAGGGCGGGGATTGGCATAGTTTTAAAATGAATGAGCAATCCTGACCTACTAATACTATTTCAAGGGTACTAGTGTTGCCTGGAAAATCCCATGGACGGAGGACCCTGGAAGGCTGCAGTCCATGGGGTTGCTGAGGGTCGGACATGACTGAGTGACTTCACTTTCACTTTTCACTTTCATGTACTGGAGAAGGAAATGGCAACCCACTCCAGTGTTCTTGCCTGGAGAATCCCAGGGACGGGAAGCCTGGTTGGTTGCCGTCTATGGGGTCGCACAGAGTCGGACACGACTGAAGTGACTTAGCAGCAGTGTTGCTTCTACAGTGAATCCCTTAAACAACCCATCGTTTTGCCTAGAACTTACACAGCAAACAGCCACACTGTCTACTATCATGTGCAAGCCATCGAAACAAGGTAAAGATGGTTGAATAACATTGCCTATGATCACAAAGGCATTTTACAGGCTAATAGTATCAAGTAACACAAGGAAATGAATAAAAAAAATGGACAGAAGTTTAATGAGCATAATCTAAATAAGAAACTAAGCCCACTGCAAATTCTGAATTTTAACACTTAGTATATATTGTACATTGACGTTTAAATTATGTACTCGGTTACAAGAATTGTAAGGCCAGGTTGGGTGAGGGGTGAAGATGGAGGGAATCAAATGAAAGAATGAATGTCAAGCACCTAAAAACATGCCTGATGCCTGACATGGCATCTGAAAGTGAAACTACCATTATTATTATCTACAGTGACTAACAGGGTAATAACAAAATATCTGAATAAATAATCTGGGTATGTTAGCTATTCATATACTACCAAAATGAGAAATGAACAAGACTTTCACAGTGGATATGGGCAAGTTCAAATAGTAAGTGTAGCATGCAATACGAACTAAGTATAAACACAGCTGCTGTCAGAAGGGTATATACTATCTAAATGTTTATCTTAAAAGGCTGAGTTGGACCATAAAGAAGGCTGAGGGCTGAACACTTGATGCTTTCGAACTGTAGTGCTGGAGAAGACTCTTGAGAGTCCCTTGGACTGCAAGATCAAACCAGTCAATCCTAAAGGAAATCAACCCTGAATATTCACTGGAAGGACTGATGCTGAAGCTGAAGCTCCAATACTTTGGCCACCTGATGCAAAGACCCAATTCACTGGAAAAGACCCTGATGCTGGGAAAGAGTGAGGGCAAGAGGAGAAGGGGACAACAGAGGATGAGATGGTTGAATGGCATCACCAACTCAGTGGACATGAGTTTGAGCAAGCTGCAGGAGACAGTGAAGGACAGGTCAGCCTGCGGTGCTGCAGTCCACAGGGTCGCAAAGAGCTGGACACGATTGAGCAACTGAACACCACAAATCATCTAAGCAAAAATCCAACTGATTCAGCCTGGCACCCCTGCAGGACACTGTGGTTACCATGTGGCTAGCCAACTAAATAGTCAAACAAAGAGGCAAAATCAGTGGCATCATATGCA
The DNA here is from genome assembly GCA_935064755.1 of Tragelaphus eurycerus. Classification (NCBI taxonomy): domain Eukaryota; kingdom Metazoa; phylum Chordata; class Mammalia; order Artiodactyla; family Bovidae; genus Tragelaphus; species Tragelaphus eurycerus. Next base: position 9,479,956 of record CAKXYN010000086.1, on the reverse strand, counting down.
GCTTCCCAGCAACAGCCTGAAGAGATGGAATCTCCCCTCTTACTTGGTTCCTAAGCTTTCTCTCTATGGAACTCTAGCAGCCATTTAGAACTAGTTTAGATGACTGGCTTTTTTGCTTGTCTCTCCAGACTATTCCCAATTACAGCTTCACTTCTGATTTTAAAGCCCTAAAAACTCTACAGGAAACAAAGGCTAGAGAATTATGAATTGGACACACTGAGTACCAAAAAGTAATGCAAAGGAGGAAATCTTTCTGCACTGGCAGAGCGGAACAAATTGACTTACAAGCTGTTCATTCCAAACACTGCTAATCAGTGTACTTCTCAAATCCCAGAATTAATACCAAAGTGGTGAGAATAAAACTACGGGCCTTTCCCGATAGGCAGGACAGGCATGAGACTTCCTGAAAAAATCAACAGACAAATGAATAAACAAATTTAATGGGAGGATATGTGATTTTGACTCAGACATCCTATAAAATCCTATAGATTAAAGCCAGCTGTGGTTGACCACTGTGCTCTACAAATATAAATGAAGAAGCATCTTACAGAAAGGGATCTAAGGCAGAGTTCAACATTCAAAAAGTCGTAGAGAGGTACGGAAGGAGCGTGGGAGTCAGTACACTATCTGATATCCTAGAAATGAAAGTATCAAGAACAACAGTAATTTTGATTGCTTTATTAAAATGTTCCTCACAGAATTCTTTACAAAAACATTATGTCCTAAAAAAGTCATTCAACAAATATCAAGACTTTCTATGTATAAGACACTGATGGAAAAAGCAAAGGAATCTGTGTTCCTGATCCTTAATACAACTCAAAAATATGCAAAATTGAGAAAGGTCAGTTCAAAAGCTTAAATTTTCCATCACTTACAATTTCAATAATGCTGAAATTTTAATTTAGTATTGTGCTTATAGTGCTATCCCTATATTTTGTTCATAAGAACAAAAGTCCATCATTCCCTGCTATATAAAATATTCATGTTCATATTTTAGAGATATATTTATATAAATATATTTATATAAAACAAACTCTTCTGAGTTGCAGATAAATAAAAAAATCTTAAAGAAACCAAAACACTATCAAAGTTAAAATTATAATACATTTCATCCATTAATTCTAGTATAAGTTTAGACAGAGTTTTAGATCTTCTTCATGAAAGAAATGTACGAACTGTACCCTTGATTGTACCTCTACAAATAGGGCATTTTCTTAGAGAAGGGGCACAGTCTTTGCAAACTACTAGATGACCGCAAGGAATAAACACTATGGACACTTCTTTGTCCATACACACTTTACATGTTCTTTCTTCTTGTAGTCTCCTCAATTGTTCTTCCATTGGTAAATCTAAGAGGAGAGAAAAAATGTTAATAAAAGGCAATTTGCTGCTTCTCCTCCAATGAAAAGCCAAGAAAATAAAAAACAATGTTTTCTTCTGGTTTAAATTGTTAATATATTACCTGAAACATTTTCTGTAGGAATGTATTTTATGTCTTGTTGCACTAAGGGAGCAAAAGCAAAAGCATTACTATTACAATTAAGGTTAACAATATTTAGTCACAGAATATATATATTTAAACTAACAGTTTGGACTCTGCCCAAACACTGTAAATAATTTTCAAAATGTCAAGGCAACAAAAGCCTTCTTTTTATGCAAGTACTACTTTACAAATTAGGTTGAATTATTTTTAGTAATCACAAATTATTAATATGAGCATATTTTTCAATTGACCTAGAAAGTTTCAAAAGTAATTTTTCAGCACTCACCAAATAAACGCTTGTATAACGTGGGATCAATTTCTTGTAGAGAGTTTTTGAATATGGTGGCTGCAAAATTTCCTTTCACTAAAATAGTATCAATCAACTCTCTTGCTTGTAAAGATGTTTGTGTTTTCTGTTTAATAACATCATGTTCTTGTTCACTAATCACCCTGGCAGTTAGGAGACTATCCAGAATTGGAAGCACACAAGTCAGATGTTGAAAAAGTGCCATTCTATTCTTCCGGATTAATGACAGGTCATCTTTATAGAAAAGAACACAAACATAATCACATTCAAACTCTGCCTGCAAACTTCCTTCCACATATACACATATAACTGAATGAAAACAACCATAATTCAGTATCAGTTAGCACTGAAGTTAATTGCTAGCTTGGCAGTACCAAAGTAGAAAATAACTCTATTTATAATAAGAACTAATGCTGAGCACTGTAGTAGGCACTTCATACGTATTAACTCATTTCATCTTTACAACAGCCCAGCTCAGTCAGTAAAGAATCCGCCTGCAATGCAGGAGAACCTGGTTTGATTCCTGGGTCGGGAAGATCTGCTGGAGAAGGGATAGGCTACCCACTCCAGTATTCTTGGGCTTCCCTTGTGGCTCAGCTAGTAAAGAATCCGCTTGCAATGCGGGAGACTTGTATTCGATCCCTGGGTTGGGAAGATCCCCTGGAGAAGGGAACAGATACCCACTCCAGTATTCTGGCCTGAAGAATTCCATGGACTGTATAGTCCATGGAGTTGCAAAGAGTCGGACAGAACTCAGCGACTTTCACTTTCACTAGTGTCCTTATTTAGTAGATAAGAAAACAGAGGCACAATGAGGTAAGTAAATTGCTAACATACATAAAACTAGGAAAAGTCAAACTGAGGCAATTTGGTGTCATAATCTCTGCTTTCAACAGTTCTGCAATACTGCTAATCCTTTAACCAAATAAACCTTAGAGCCAAATGAAACTGAAATTTCAATCCAATCTAGTCCAAGTGGGAAAGGCAAAATCAAGACAATTAAAAATGACAGATTTTTTCTTAAATTATGAGTCATCCATAAAACTTCTTTAAAATTCCATTTAATTATTATTTCCCCAAATTATACATGGTATCACCATTAGCTCAATATTTTATAACAATGGGGAAAAGGCACTAACAACATTTTGAAAAAGAAATCCTACTTGTCACACCTTCCTGTGCTACAGGATCACTATATTCTCCTTAAAAATCTAGACTTTGTATCTACTAGTAAAATATTTTATATTTGAAACTCTGCAATTGCATTATCTTTATGGAATATGACTTATGAATCTAGGTTTGTTAATTAACTATCATATAGTTTTACCATGATCCATTAAGCTTTACTATAAAATGAGAAGTTGAGTTGTCTAAAGAAAAATTATTTGAGTGGAGATGATTGATATATTTTAGAAACTCTGACTCTATCAAATAGGACACGTAAATAAAACCATTTAACAAGGAACACCATTTAACTAGTGCCTAGTCAGATGGTCCAGGCTCAAGATATGCATTTCAAAGAGGACTGAAGCTCTGAAAATAAAAGAGAAAACGAACAGAACAGTGTCTGGGTAAAAAGTCAATGTTTCACACACACTTGCTGAACAAATGAACCATCAGGGCTCAGCAATTTAAAGACCAGTTGGAACAAAGAAATTTGAAGTAGATTACAGCAGAGGGATGGAAGGATCAGAATTTACCATATTGTTAAGTAATTTATTATTAAGAAGTAGTGATATATTAGAAAATTAAAGTATAATTTTATATTGAAGTATATTCATTTTAAAGTTTTTTATTTTTCTAATTACATTTTACTTAAACTAGTAAGTTCTCTGAAATTCTTAAGATTTCCAAAATTAGAATGCTACTGACTGAGGAAAACAGTCTCACTTCAAAGTCACAAGCTATATTATAGCTTATAAGAAAGTAAAGACTTGAATATACCTTTGAAACATACTATTCTTTTATTCTGGAAAAAAAATCCTAAGTTGCCTCTTTAAGTGCACATTTGTAAAGAAATCACCCACCTAACATTCTTGGAAACTAGAAATTAATTAGTAACACAAATGTAAGAATTTTCATTGTCATTCGAAAAATATTTCTTGGGCACAGACTGTGCAGACACATGAAAGTTATCTTATACCGTTCGTTGACTTGGAGTTATCTCTGGAAACTACTGATTTTTTCTTTTGAAGAAAAGTATTTTATAGCTGGATGGTTTTAGATTTCATAGAGTTTTTAAACAGTTGTGAAGATGAGTGTTGTCTTCTTTGAGCAGTTGTCCACTGACAACCAGTGGTAAGAATGTGACAACTACAGGAAGGACATGCAGTCTTATCTTCCCTTTAAAATGAAAAAGAACTTGGCAAGGCTGGGCAAACTCGGACTATATGCTGTACTGGTGACGTACAACTGAATAAGTAAGTCACACTTTGGTAAACAGAGGATGCTGTATCACCATGATCTGATATGTCTGTCTGGGTTGGCCAGGGGTAGATTTATCCAGGAATGGAGTGGACAATCTCACAGTCAACTATCCTGGGAAGAAAGAGGTCTCAGATGGCCATGGACAAGGGCAGGGGTGCAAACCTTTCTCATTCTGGGCTTTGTGACTATTTGGGGGCCTCCTGAGAAATCTGTACACAGTTCAAGAAGCAACAGTTAGAACTGGACATGGAACAACAGACTGGATCCAAACTGGGAAAGGAGTACGTCAAGGCTGTATATTGTCACCTTGCTTATTTAACTTATATGCAGAGTACATCATGAGAAATGCTGGACTGGATGAAGCACAAGCTGGAATCAAGATTGCTGGGAGAAGTATCAATAACCTCAGATATGCAGATGACACCACCCTTATGGCAGAAAGTGAAGAACTAAAGAGCCTCTTGATGAGAGTGAAAGGACAGTGAAAAAGGTGGCTTAAAGCTCAACATTTAGAAAACGAAGATCATGGCATCTGGTCCCATCACTTCATGGCAAATAGATGGGGAAACAGAGCAAACAGTGTCAGACTTTATTTTTGGGGGCTCCAAAATCACTGCAGATGGTGATTGCAGCCATGAAATTAAAAGACGCTTGCTCCTTGGAAGAAAAGCTATGACCAACCTAGCCAGCATATTAAAAAGCTGACATTACTGTGCCAACAAAGGTCCGTCTAGTCAAACCTATGGTTTTTCCAGTCATCATGTATGGATGTGAGAGTTGGACTATAAAGAAAGCTGAGTGCCGAAGAACTGATGCTTTTGAACTGTGGTGTTGGAGAAGACTCTTGAGAGTCCCTTGGACAGCAGGGAGATCTAACGAGTCCATCCTAAAGGAAATCAGTCCTGAATATTCATTGGAAGGACTGATGCTGAAGCTGAAACTCCCATCCTTTGGACACCTGATGAGAAGAAATGACTCATTTGAAAGGACCCTGATGCTGGGAAAGATTGAAGGTGGAAGGAGAAGGGAACGACAGAGGATGAGATGGTTGGATGGCATCACTGACTCAATGGAATTGAGTTTGAGTAAGCTCCAGGAGTTGGTGAAGGACAGGGAATCCTGGCATGCTGCAGTCCATGGGGTTGCAAAGAGTCAGACATGACTAAGTGACTGAACTGAACTGAACTGAACTGAGCCTTGCTTGGGACTTTCCTAGTCATTTGTGTAAACTGGTCAGAGCTACACAGAGATCAATCAGGAGCTAGGCAGAGAGATTCATGAGGATGGGTTTAGGGGCACCAAGAGAGCACACATACAGTTATGGCTGTCAATTGCCATGTGTGATATAATGTCCTTCCATGATCCCTAAATCTCCAGTAAGAGCTTGTTATAAGTTGTAGTCTGTTTTCAGCTGTGTTGAAAGGACTCTTGGATCTGGTCCATGGTTGAGAAAGAGTGGCCAAGAAGGGATCAACATTTCTCTTTGTCCAGGCCAAAGTGATGATGGAAGCAGAGCAACCAGATGAGAATGAACATGCTGAGAGGAGAGAGTTTTTTGAAGAGCAACAGAGCAGAGCTAACAAGACAACATGGCTAGCATGGAAGGTCACAGGCAACTTGTTTTGAGAGAACGTGAAACAGTATCCCAGCACTCTTTTAAATAATAGAAAGACACTCCAAAGGGGAACTCAGATCTTGTGTGGGCAAATAGGAAACTTAATGATAATTTGTATATTACTTTATAGTCACAGGTTGAGACACACTGTTATGCTACTATTAATAGTTGTCCCTGCTGCTGCTGCTAAGTCACTTCAGTCGTGTCTGAGTCTGTGCAACCCCATAGACGGCAGCCCACCAGGCTCCCCCATCCCTGGGATTCTCCAGGCAAGAACATTGGAGTGGGTTGCCATTTCCTTCTCCAATGCATGAAAGTGAAAAGTGAAAGTGAAGTCGCTCAGTCGTGTCTGACTCTTAGCGACCCCGTGGACTGCAGCCCACCAGGCAGGACCTCCACCCATGGGATTTTCCAGGCAAGAGTACTGGAGTGGGGTGCCACTGCCTTCTCCCTGATCCCACCCCAATTTACAGCGAAGAGGAATGAGCAACTAGTCCGGGATCAAAAATGTGCCATGGGCTTCCCTGGTGGTCCAGTGGTTAAGAATCCACCTTGTAATGCAGAGGACACTGGTTGAATCCCTGGTCTGGGAAGACTGAACATGCCAAGGAGCAACTAAGCCTGTACACCACAACTACTAAGCATGCGCTCTAAAGCTTGAGAGCTGCAACTGCTGAAGCTCGAGTGCCACAGAGTCCGTGCTCCACAACTGGAGAAGGCACTGAAATGAGAGGCCAGGCACCACAACTAGAGAAGCCCACGTGCAGCAAGGAAGACCCACTGCAGCCAAAAATTAAAAAAAAAAAAACACATTTTTTTTAATGTGCCATGAATAATTATATACACAATCAATTATTCAGAGTAAACACAGAAATTAAGCAAAGGCAGGAAAATTTGCTTTCACTCAATATATACAACTTCAATTTACTAATAAGCAATCAAATATAGTTTAATGTGAAGAAAGTTTTCAGAATTCAAATGTAGAAGACTGAACATAAAATCCAACTGGATTAATGAGTATATTTTCAATAACATATACAGTGGCATCCTTATGGAAATAGAGACCGTAAATAAATATGTGTACCTGATTCTTTTTCCTCAGTTGCTCTTTCTTTCTCCTCTTCCCTTATTTCATCTTCTGCATTAAGTAAATCTAATACAAGATCACTGATGGTTTTATAATTCTCTCCAGTCATTAGGATTTTACTCTGAACTGTCTGCTTTACCAGCCTTCTACTAAAGCCCATTTCCAAAGCAGCTTTAACCACAGGTGTATTCATCATGACTGAATCTTCTGAATGGTATTCTCCAGGTCCAAAATGAATAACTATACGAAATAAGGAATTTAACACATTATGGGAGAGTTTGTGTATTTTCTAAATTGTGATTTATTACAATATCAAAAATATAAGGCCCAGAAAATATGCAGATACTATTTTTGTACTACCTTTCGTAAATTTAAAATAATGGTATACATGTTCAGTCACTAAAATAGGAACATGGAACACTGTATTCAGATATAAAATATGCATTATCTGGCATAACTATAAGTGGGAGAAAGCAATAGAATGTTGGTGCTGGTGGATCATCCCAACCAGCACTGAGATTCCTTTTTTCCCAAGTTGAATGAACAAATGAGCTTTCTAAATTAAATATGTTTTATATAATTTTGAAATAGGCCAATTGTCATCACTCATCTCTATTACTGCAGTGGCCTTCTACAACACTGTTTCTATCTAATTTATTCTCAATATTGTAACCAGAATAACTTTTTAAAAACATAAATCTGAATTTCCATAAATTCCATTAACAATTCCTTTGCCTTTAAGGTAACATTCAATTGTATCTTATAAGACCTTACACAATCTGGACCCTAACCCCTTCAGCCTCACCACTTACCACTTACTCAATTGTCTTTTAGCCCAGAAGTCACAAACTGACAGCTGCTGGTTCAAATTCTGCCTACTGTGCTGACTACTGTTAAGCCAGTCTGCTTCATTCATTCATCTGTTCACAAATCCTACTTTTTTCTGTACAAAAGTTTCTTCAGTTCTTCTAATTTGCCTGTTCTCCTTTGTCACTTAAGTCTTTCACATGCTGTTCTCTCTGCCAAGAATATTCTTTTCCTCCGTTTGTTATTGGTTAACTTTTATTCTTCTGTTTGCTTATGTGCTAAGACAAATACTTCTGGAAAGGTTTTTCTGATCCTCCAAGTCTGGACTAATGTTCCATATGTGCTCTTTCAGCCCACTTTATTTTCTGCACCATTACCCTATCTGTGCATTTTCCTGTATCCCTCAGACTAGCAGCTCATGAGAACAGGTGTTACATTTATTCTGTTTTTTGTTTCTCAGGACAGCAGAAGCACAACAAATATTTATTGAATTGAATTTAACACTAGATAATGGAGAAGGGCTTATTCAAATATTGGTTCTATCACCTTTTAGGTTAAGGTGATAGGTCACTTACCCTCTCTGAGCCTCCAAGTCCTTATTGAAAAAAATGGGAATATTATTTTCTACTCTCCATTTCATAGAAATAATATGTATGCAATCTTATGCCATAGTGCATCTGTTCCCACACTGGTCTGAAAACTGGATGTATGCAGTCTGTTAAAACTAGAGACAGTCAAGCCCCACTTTTAGATACTATGTTTCAATTCAATAGCGTTAAAGTGAAACTAGAAATCTATTTTTTGGAGTTCCTCAGGCAATTATGATATCCACTAAGGTTTGAAAAATATCGAGTGCATTTGAAAATTCATTGTAAATTATAAATCATAACATAAATGTATATTATGTAATTATCAGCTTTCAACCTTAACAGTATCAAATGATTCTAATATTTAAATGTAGCAGTTATTATTAGTATACATACTTGGTGACTCTGTATTTTCATCTTCTGGATTTTCTGAAGTAGATAACAGCTACAAAAAAAATGTACATATATTAAAATGTAAATTTTATCTTATTCATTGTAATAAAAATTAATCAAGAGACTTGTTCAATTTATTGTATACTGACTTGTTTATTGGGAACATGGTTTTTTATGTCAAAAGCAGAATTTACATTCAACAGCAATTCTGTAGGCCATAAACTAGTAAGAATTTCTTCACATGTGTGTATGTATTACAAAATAAAACTCATTTTCATTAAGGCACAAAAAGGGTTATACTTTTTCAGTGATCTACAAGACAATCATTGTTTACCTATTATCCCAAAGATCTTCCATTTTCTGGGTGTTTCTTTGGGATAAGCTGGATCGAATATTAGTTCCATTAACCATGGCTAGGAAGTGTTTGACCCTCAAGCTATTCTGTAAGTTCTTATTTGCTTTTCTGGGAAGATTAGAAAGAGCAATACAATTATCTTCCTCAAATCCTTTTAAGAAAAATTTATATAGTATAGCTCATCATCATGGTGATATAGAGTATAACTTAAATGCTACTACCTAGTCAATTTTTTCCTCAAGTAATTCAATTTATTACAACTTTATTAGAGTAATATTCAGAAACAACTTAAATACTATTTTTCAGAAGGTTTCTAATTTTGGATCTGCTGTTATCCAAAGAATAGCACTCGCTACTATTTATTGACTATGCCAAAGCCTTTAACTGTGTGGCTCACAATAAACTGTGGAAACTTCTGAAGGAGATAGGAATACCAGACCACCTAACCTGCCTCTTGAGAAACCTGTATGCAGGTCAGGAAGCAACAATTAGAACTGGTCATGGAACAACAGACTGGTTCCAAATTGGGAAAGGAGTACATCAAGGCTGTATATTGTCACCCTGCTTATTTAACTTATATGCAGAGTACATCATGAGAAACGCTGGGCTGGATGAAGCACAAGCTGGAATCAAGACTGCCAGGAGAAATATCAATAACCTCAGGTACTCAGAAGACATCACCCTTATGGCAGAAAGTGAAGAAGAACTAAAGATGAAAGTGAAAGAGGAGAGTGAAAAAGTTGCTTTAAAGCTCAATATTCAGAAAACTAAGACTACGACATCCGGTCCCATCACTTCATGGCAAATAGATGGGGAAACAGAGGAAACAGTGTCGGACTTTATTTTGGGGGGCTCCAAAATCACTGCAGATGGTGACTGCAGCCATGAAATTAAAAGACGCTTGCTCTTTAGAAGAAAAGTTATGACCAACCTAGATAGCATATTCAAAAGCAGAGACATTACTTTGTCAACAAAGTCCATCTAGTCAAGGCTATGGTTTTTCCAGTGGTCATGTGTGGATGTGAGAGTTGGACTGGGAAGAAAGCTGAGCACCAAAGAATTGATGCTTTTGAACGATGGTGTTGGAGAAGACTCTTGAGAGTTCCTTGGACTGCAAGGAGATCCAACCAGTCCATCCTAAAGGAGATCAGTCCTGGGTGTTTATTGGAAGGACTGATGTTGAAGGTGAAACTCCAATACTTTGGCCACCTGATGCGAAGAGCTGACCCATTTGAAAAGATCCTGATGCTGGGAAAGATTGAGGGCAGGAGGAAAAGGGGACAACAGAGGATGAGATGGTTGGATGGCATCACCGACTTAACAGACATGGGTTTGGGTAAACTCCGGGAATTGGTGATGGACTGGGAGGCCTGCCATGCTGTGTTTCATGGGGTCACAAACAGTTGGACACAACTGAGCAACTGAACTAAATTGAACTGAGCACTCTCTAAGATCATGCTGGGTGTTGAAAAAACAAAGTGTATTTTTAAAGTGATTCTTGTCTTTTCACTAAAATTTACTCTCTGTAATTATCAGAAAGTCAATTTAACAAATGATTTTAAAAAACAGTCCCTTACCTGTTCAAGTAGATGAGGGTAACTGGCTTGAACTCGACTAATGAACTCTTGTCCTTTAATTTGTATTAAGTACTCACACCTAAAACGTAAACATAATTAAATCTGGTTATTTATATTTAAACAAATTTAAATCTGGTTATTTTAATCTGGCCATTTGTAGCCTGGTAAATATTTCAAATGAACATAAGCATAATTATAACCACTTGACTATTCATTTAGCATATAGGAAATGGTAAGAGATGCTGCAGTCAAAAGAAAGATATCATCAAGAGGAGGGCTGTAATTGGTAATCAGCCAAGGCTGAGGCAGGCAGAGGTTGTGAGGCTCTTAGGTCTACTGAGAAAAGCAAGGCTGTCTCCATTCCTAGTTCCCAGCTGCTCTCTTCAACTGTTCTCTAAGATTCCTAAAAACACTCTGAACACTAATAACAAGGAGACAAGGTACAAAGTTCCCTAATAAATGATACTGTTCATACATAAGGTATACATGTATGTTTAAAAGCTGAAAATACACAAAGACAAAGAATTAGGAAGATGAGCACATTTTCTGATACATCAGACATTGACAAGTTTGGCACTTCCTAGATAATATATATCCATTGTCTAAGTACAAAATGAATTCATGACTCGATCAAAGCAACATTATCAGTTCTTTATATATTCACAAAACTACCACAATAGAAAGCTAGCAGCACATTTTAAAACCGTCTATGTTTTTTAAAGGTATTCTTTTTAATTTTTGAAATCTGAAATATTTGGGGAGTGCAAAGTTGTTACAAGGGAAGACCAGTATTAAAAACATATAATGTAAACATTTGGCAATAACATTAACAAATATTAGAAGTGTTGACCATGAAAAACATAATTAAAGGCTACCTGATTTTAATTTAAAAAGGAGTGAAAACAAGCATGGAATAATCGAAAGACATGACAGCAAAATGCTACGCAGTGACCGAAACAGATGAAATGGATCTATAATTACCATGATGACTCTGTTTCATATTGCAATCAGCCTGGTACTTCTGATCTCTTTCATCCATCTCTTTTTTTCTTTTTATCCAAAGCACTTATTATACTCCAATATGCTATATAACTTATTTATTAAGCTTGTATTAATTGTTTGATCTCTCCTGCTATAAGTTTAGCATATGAGACCAGGAGTTTTGATTTTGATTTTGTTCAACCAAGTATATTAAATATCTACAACAGTGCCTGGTAATAGGTAATTACCTACTGAGTGTTGAATAAATGGAAATATGTTCAAGACATAATGTTGACTGAAAAGTTTCAAAATTGTACAAAATCTAATTTATATAAAATTTTATACATTCGAGATGTTTCTGAAAATGGTAACTGTGGTCATCTTTAGGTGGTGAGATTTCTTGACATTTAAATTTTTTCTCTCTGTACTTTCCTATAATGTGTGACTTGAGTTTATAATGAGCATGTTATTTTAATATATACATATTTATATTAATTACACACACAAAGAAATCCTGAACTATTTATCTTAAATTTCCACCAAAACTTTTTAAGCATTTATTTTTCTAAGTAAGCCTCCCTAAATTTATTCACAAATGTATTTTTGAAACAAAGGCAGACTAAAGTAACAGTTGATTAAGTTACACACATAAAACTCATCTTACACATGTGCACAGACAATCTCAAAATAATTACCGTGGAAACCACTTGGCATGTTCCACCCATGGATCATCTCCAGATTCCCAACACCTCAGTCCACCATCACAGCAAAAGCATTTCACATCATCACTGTGACCTAAAATTAATTTTGGACCAAAACTTATGAATCCATATAATTTTACCACTAAAATGTATAAGATAAACATGTTGAATATTTTTTTTATTATCAGATTAAGCTTCTTACCCACATAATAAAAACCTGCACTTGCAAGCTGCTCAGGATGAACTGGAACACTCGAGGGCCAGCTGCAGAACGTTTTAATGCGGGCTGCATATGTCTGCATGCTCAGATTAGAAGCAGTGTACCTTGAAGTGCCTTGGGGCTGATTTCCTAAAAACGGACAGCTGGGGAAATGTCTCAGGTGTTCTGACATAGCATCATCCTTTGGTTCCCAATTGCTCAATGTTCCACCACAGGCAAAGCAAGCCACTCTGTCTCCAGGTCCTATGTAGTAAAAGCCTGCTTTTGCCAGGTCTGTTGGCGACAGAAAAGTCAATGGCCACATCTGGAAGGTAAGTAATCTGGCTTTTTCAGTGTTCATTGCACAAGGGTAGGAACTTATCCTCAAGGCAGAAAAATCCTGATTTGGTCCAGAGTTTAAAAGATTTGATGGAAAGCTTGAATAAGAGCCACTGAAATAGCCACTGTTTTCCAAACTGGGAAGTAGTGAATGCGTGGAATTCATTAATGAAGACTGAAAAGTAGGCTGAGAAGAGGCTCCTGAAACGTTAATTGAATTTAGATTCTGAACAAAGCTACAGCTAGGATACAACTTTTTATGCTTCTCAATGGGATTGTCTCCTTGTTTCCAGTTATCCAGCATCAGTCCACAACAGAAGCATTTGACCTTGTCATTCACACCAGTGTAATAAAAACCAGCACGAGCAAGACTCCTTTCTGAGACAGGAACACCGGCAGGGAAAGTTGAGTATGTTGACATTCGGTAGAGCTCACATGAAAAGTCGTACTTCAGTTCAAACATGTTGGCACTCTTCATCAAATTTGATAAGAATACACTATTTTCTACTATGTTCATAATGAAATGGATGGGGAGGAAAAGGGACTAGTCTTTCTCTGGGGAGGTAGTTTTGTGCATGGCTTTTGATTTTTTATTCATTTTAGTACTAGGTTGAACACTTAGAACAGGAAATCTTTCATTCTTTTTTCTTCTATGCATTTAGGATTACAGCATGGCAAGATTCTAAATCCTATACTGATATATTTTAAGGGACAATTATGTACTACTTGTACCTCTGCATACTCTTGATATATACAATATAAACATGCTACACAGTACCTTGTGATGAAAATTAAAACCTTCATAAAAATGTAGAATGCATTAGGTCATCAAGATGCCATTTTGTGTCAGGTGTCTCCACAGGTAGGTCACCCTTTCCACTAATATGCTTCAGTGACATTCGGTCAGCCTGAAGATAAAATGTCTCACATAGTTTGTTTTGGCAGAAAGCTATCCTGCATAAGTGTCCCATATACACAAGAATATTCAAACTATACTTTTTCTGTTTTTTTTAAATTGTGAAATTTTGGAGCCAGGGAAAAGAAAGTGTAAAACCTACCTAAAAAGGAGAAAAGAATGGATTATCATATTTCACTGATTCTAAGGCACATGTTTCAATATCTCTGTTATGGAGAGGTATCTTACAATCAATGGCATATCACATTTTAATTAACAGGATTTTTATTTCTAGGAGGTACATAAAATAACGGCGTGCTTTACAAAAGATGACATCTTAGATTCAGTGAAATATAGTATATCCTAAATCTTCCTCAAATTAATTGATTTTTCTTCCTACAACCATTTTAATAGGGAGAAAAAAACAATCCAAAATTTTCTTCCAGATGAAGAACTTAAGTAGTAACAGAATTGGCTCACAGATCTTAAGACCTAGTTTCAAGATTTATTAAATAATAATTACTTCCACAGATAGGTACCTGACTGCTGAGTCATAGTGATGCCTTTAGATCTTAGCAAATTAAACATTCCATTTCAAATAAACTATCAGAGATGAGTACATTTGCTCCTTTGAGCTTTTAGGTTCAGCTTCATGCTGTTGAAAGCCAACATCAAATCTCCTGATAGTGAATTTATTTTTAAAAACAGTCAAAAGTCAGAGTGCTGAGTCTCCAAGCTAAGATAGATAATAAATTTTAAACAAACAAACAAAAAACAGATGGGTTAAAAAAATTTGGTTTTGGTCAGAAACTATTTCACAGATAGTATACTTTGAACCAGAATTTATCTTGACAAAAGATAATTTACTTTGTCACAATCCACTTCTTTTGAACAAGAGACCTCAAAATCCAGAATTTCTCAATTAAAACTAGCTACCAGTAAGCAGGTCTACATCAATAGTATCAGTAATGACCAAAAAACAAGTCATCATGGTTCTTCCAGAAGTGATTTGCAAGCATGTTTCCTGGGTCTCATATATATTGAGGCTTTTTACTGCAGACTTCAATGCTTTCTTTCTAGGTGGCATCAGAAATAGCAGTGACTATTTCCCTCAAAGGTGAATTATTCTGTTTAACTTCAGTATTCCTTTCATTAGTCAGTAATTTTACACATTGTTATAAAATGTGTAATATTATTTGTGTTATTTTAAAATATAAAACTCTTGGTGTTATTACTGTCTCTGTGTGGTGTTACGACTATCTCTGTGTTTCTTTCTGAAGTTTGTTCATTTACCAGAAAGTAACCATCCACCCATCACTCTCATTCTAATTATTCTCAGAGATAACAACCCATTTGAACAAACTACATTTTTGACTTTCAAAATATCAATAGGCTTAGAAATGGTTAATTTCTTTACCAATCATCACGTTTATCTTTCATACTTACTCTTATTTTGTTGTACCTATCAAAAAGTTTTGGTTTTGACATTTCTTTGTCACTACAGAAATCTTTTAACATGCCAAAGGTTTTATATGCATATTTCTCTAACTTAGCAGAAGGCTGAATATTAATTCTTTGCTCTAGATAACTGTCATTCATTTTTAAATCTTTACCAAATACAGGTACAATTTTTTTCTATTCTACACAGCAGCCAGTAGGGAACTGCCTGGCCAACTTTTAAAAAAAGTACTTCAACAATATGTCTCGACTACAATCATTTCTTTATATCCACAAGTCAAATTTAGAATCAAACCTATTATTACTGTGTAATTATACCTCTTATCACTAGATCATATTTTTTAAATTAACATTCTTTGGATACAAAAAACTCCAGTTATCTACTTTGTTTATTCATGCACAAAACTACCTCCCTCAGATCAGACTAAGTCCCTTTAAAGAGTTTTAGGCCTCCATTTTCAGATGTTTTGCTTTATAGAAAAAACTGAAAAAAAATCTAGAAGTAGAACAGTTCCTCTCTTTTGTAAAACCTGTTAAAAAAAAAAAAAAAGACAGTTTTAAAAGTCAAATAATTCATAGATGTTACACCATGATCACTTTGTAAACATTTTTTCCAAAGCAGAGCACTAGTATTTACTGAATGTCTACCATATACAAGTTGGTGTACTAGCCACTGTAGAGGCCAAAAATCCCAGACGAAAACCAGAGGCCTCAGATTGGTGGCCAGCAGAGGTATTATTTTTGGCTTGCACAGAATTAGACTCCAGCATTTCACTAATTTTTTAAACTTTTTACTTTGAAATTAACTTATAGAGAAAATTCGTAAACATAAGAGTTTTCACATATTCTGTACTCAACTTCCTCCAAATTAGCATCTTATATAACCATAGTATAAACTACAGAAACCAGGAAATTAACACTGAAACCCTGCTATTAATTAACTGTATGCCTCATTTGAAATCCATCAGCCTTCCAAGTAACATTTTTCCTGGAAAAATATCACTGTATTTTTCAATGTTTTAGTTAATTACCAACACTTTTTGTAAGTAAGAGATTTCCAGACTTCCCCAGTGGTCAAGACTCCACACTTCCACTAAATGGGGAAAGGGAATTAAGATCCTGCATGTTATATGGAGGGGCCAAAAAAAAAAAAATAAGAGATTTCCCATGACATTCTAGATCCCAATGCTCTCATAAAAATATCAAAAGATGTCACTATGCCAGGCATATATTTCTGGATGGCAACAACAAGCTACTGCTAAGCCATGGCTGCACCTTTCTGGAAGGGTACATACTTTCCCATTTGGCACTCTGATACAGAGATTCTTTTCCTTTACAGTTTATTACAAATAATGAATATAGTTTCCTGTGGTATACAGGAGGTCCTTGTTGACTTTATATATATAGAGTAGTGGGTATATGTCAACCCTGCTGCTGCTGCTGCTAAGTCACTTGAGTCGTGTCTGACTCTGTGCAACCCCATAGACAGCAGGCCACCAGGCTCCTCTGTCCCTGGGATTCTCCAGCCAAGAACACTGGAGTGGGTTGCCATTTCCTTCTCCAACGCATAAGAGTGAAAAGTGAAAGTGAAGTCGCACAGTCGTGTCCGACTCCTAGCGACCTATGGACCGCAGCCTACCAGGCTCCTCCGCCCATGGGATTTTCCAGGCAAGAGTACTGGAGTGGGTTACCATTGCCTTCTCTGATCCTCCTAATTTATCCCTCCCTCTTCTTCCTTTTTGGTAGCGGTAAGTTTGTTTTCTATGCCTGGGGAAAACCACTCTCAATATGAGTAACACCAATGGCTTCTTTCCCAAAACCAGTGGAATTTTTCACACCTGCCACTGGGGCCCACTTCCTCCAACAAATGTTCTAGTTCCTTGGCTTCTCTCTCGGAATTCCTCTTTCCTTTCTAGTGGTTACTTCTCAGATTGGCTCATCCCCAATTATGCCTCTTCTCACTCTTCACTTCTAGTGGGCAACCTCCCTTGATGCCAGGGATACTGGATATGTCTTCCTCTTGGACACTTAGCACATCCAAGTCTCTGATACTGGAGGTTAAGTGTGCCTTTTGTCTCTAGCTCAGTCTGTGAAGAATCAGCTTGCAATGCAGGAGACCAGGTTCCATTCCTGAGTCAGGAAGATCCCCTGGAGAAAGAAATGGCAACTCACTCCAGTATTTGCCTGGAGAATCCCATGGATAGAAGACCCTGTCAGTTTACAGTCCATGGGGTCGCAAGAGTCGGACACGACTTAGCAACTAAATCATCACCCCCTAGTCTTCGGTCTCCTTCACGGCAGAACTGTGCAGCAGCTCTGTATCAATCCTCCTAGCCCCACATCCATCCCGTCTGGCAAACAATGAAGACACTAAGAGTTTCTGTTGAGAAGTCAACGTCAGCAAACTTGACTGAGCCCCTCAAGGACCACAGCACCCTCATTTGCATGGTATTAAGGACATCAATTTTACATTAATGACTACAAAGTCTGCTAGGTGATGGTTTAGTACAGGCTTTGGAGTCAGACATCTTGGGTTTCCAATACTCATCAGTGTCCCCGTACCAGAGGTGTGACCTTGGGCAAGTAAATCTCCCTGAGCCCAGAGTTTTCTCATTGTCAGTGGAGATAAATATGGCAACTGCTTCTTAGGACTGTGAAAAACCTGAAAGACACATGTGAAGTCTTTTGAGAGAGTCTTTGAGTACACTAGGTCTTAGAAACACCTAATGTTAGCAAAAAATAATGACAAAGTTAATATTACTGTTGGTTTAGCATCAGGTACTGAGAAGGCAATGGCACCCCACTCCAGTACTCTTGCCTGGAAACTTCCATGGACGCAAGAGCCTGGTAGGCTGCAGTCCATGGAGTCGCTAAGAGTCCGACACGACTGAGCGACTTGACTTTCACTTTTCACTTTCCTGCACTGGAGAAGGAAATGGCAACCCACTCCAGTGTTCTTGCCTGGAGAATCCCAGGGACGGGGGAGCCTGGTGGGCCGCCGTCCATGGGGTCGCAGAGAGTCGGACACGACTGAAGCGACGCAGCAGCAGCATTAGGTAAATATCTCCAGCACTTTAATAACTAGATTAAGACCACTACAGGATTTCCAGGCCGATTATCAGGAAAACACCAAAAATCTGCTCTTTCCGCCACCACTTGGAAACACTCCTCCGTCTGTTCATTAAAGAAAGACTCTACTAAGTCCTTACTATGGCCAAGCCATCTGGCACCGGCTGAGGCCAGTGATACCTCTTGGGCTTAGTCGCTCAGTCCAGTCGGCTGTGTGAGACCCCATGGGCTGTGGCCCGCCAGGCTCCTCTGTCCAGGGGACTCTCCAGGCGAGAGCTCGGGAGTGGGTCGCCATGTCCTGCAGTGATACCTTTCGGCCATCCATTAAACCAACTGTCAAACACCCCCCTTCCACTGACTCACGGCAAAAGGAAAACAGGAACTGCACACCTGGCAGGAAGGAGGAAGGAAAGCGAGTGTCGGCGAAGCGGGGCCGGAGCCGGCGGCCCGCAGAGATGGAGGGCAAGTCTGGGCGGCGGAGGCGGCGGCGAGGCCTGGCCTAAGGAGACCGGCCTCAGGAGCGCAGCCGCGCCAGTCAGGGCCGCCCGGGCTCGCACTCTGTTCCCGCGCCGGCTCGCGAGAGCCGGGAAGAGCAGCAGACGCGGCCCCTCCCGAGCGGCGTTCCTGGGGGTCGCGCGCACAGGCGCGCGCACGCTCACTCACCGCAGTTCTCGTCGCCCGTCTGCCGTGCCGCGCCGGTGCGCGCCACAGGGGATGTGCCGGCCGAGACCTGGCGGGCGCCACCCGTTGCCCACGCCGTTCGGGGCGGGCCGGAGGCTCCCGCCGCCTTTTAACCGTCTTCCCCACCCCCCACCCCGGCCCGCCCCTTCCCCATCCCCTCCCCCGCCCCTTCCCCATCCCCTCCCCGCTCCCCGCGTCCCGCCCTCCTCCCAGCGGTTTGCCTGTGAGCTGGTGCTTTCCTCTGAAGTCTTAGGGGAACTCCAGCGGTAATAACCACACACACTTCCCCTTAATCAGTGGCCTGGCAGACCCACTGGGGGATTTCCATGACCCAGAAAGCGTGACTGTTTCTTAACCGGAGCGGATCGACGTGGCATTTACTGAAATACCTTTGCTTCATTGTTCGTGGGTCAGAGGAAATCTTGATAATCTGTGAGGGGGCAAGATGATCACTGGTCAGCCTGAATGGAAAAGGTGCATCTCCCCACGTAATAAAATATTAAACTTTGTGCAAACTTTCTGATTTATTTTTACTTTTTGTTCTAATTGTAAAGCATGAGTGGAAATGTAGGGGGTTTGTTTAAAAAAAATCACAAGATTCTCCTTTTCAATTTATTTTTAGTCTTTTAAAAGAGATTACCATATTAGTTTAGTGGGAAAAAAAAATTTTTTTCTGGTTGATGTTTTTATAACTAGGGTGGAGTTGGCTGTAAAACAAATTCCTCTTTGTAGGCTTCAGTTTCACAGGGGAGATGTCTACCATGATAGCCTCATAGAAATCTGAAGTCAGAGTCTGACTGCACTGTCATATTTTCCTCAACATTTCCTGCCTAAGGAGTCAATTTAAGCACATTTATCTAAAGACAGTGCATGCCAGGATAACAGATGGATTGGGAAAGCTCACTTGATTTTCCTGCCTTCCAGTAAATCAGGAAAAATATACCAAGCACTAATGGCAGAACTGTAATGTTACTTAGTTCTTCACTCTCCTGTAGAAACAGGGATGCAGTACAGTCAGGATGAGCTGGAGTATCTTCTGTGTTAGCTGATTTGGCTGTCCATAGCAGATTTCCAGCTGGAACTATATAAAAAAAGATTAAGTTTACTTATGTGAAGATTTTGATTCATTTTGAGCCTGCTTAGTTCAACATTTTATAAGCCATTTTCAACTCTCCTGTGAGATGGTGGAAAAAAATTTTGTGATCTTTATATATATTTATAATCATATCGGAGAAGGCAATGGCAACCCACTCCAGTACTCCTGCCTGGAAAATCCCACGGGCAGAGGAGCCTGGTAGCTGCAGTCCATGGGGTCGCTAAGAGTAGGACATGACTGAGCGACTTCACTTTCACTTTTCACTTTCATGCATTGGAGAAGGAAATGGCAACCCACTCCAGTGTTCTTGCCTGGAGAATCCCAGGGACAGGGAGGCCTGGTGGGGTGCCGTCTATGGGGTCACACAGAGTCGGACACAACTGAAGCGACTTAGCAGCAGCAGCAGCATAATCATGTACCCACCAAAATAATTTTGGAAAACTATATTTCTCTGCACATTTTTAACTTAGCATTAAAACACAAAAGTTGTAGGTGCTATGCTATGCTATGCTATGCTATGCTAAGCTAAGTCACTTCAGTCGTGTCCAACTCTGTGCGACCCCATAGACGGCAGCTCACCAGGCCTCCCCGTCCCTGGGATTCTCCAGGCAAGAACACTGGAGTGGGTTGCCATTTCCTTCTCCAATGCATGAAAGTGAAAAGTGAAAGTGAAGTCGCTTAGCCATATCTGACTCTTGGCGACCCCATGGACTGCAGCCTACCAGGCTCCTCCGTCTAAGGAACTACTAAATCTAGACACTGATGTCTTAGGATAAGATTGATCAACAGTCTTTCAAATGTATTCAGTGGACTACAAATACCATTCGATAACCTTCATTATTAATATATCAGTTCATCTTTAATAATTAGAAATATTCTATCATTGCTTTTTGTCCTTGAACATTCTGCTTCCCCACAGAATTTTTGTGTTTAAAATGGACATCTTTATGATCCCTCTGGCACAAATTTCTGAAACAAACATGTATAAATTGCAATTTAACTTTTTTCTTGTAATCATAGGCTATAACTCAAAATTTTCTCCTTGACTACATTATCATTTATATTAGTTTCAGTACTTATATTCAAAGTCAAATGGTCAAAGCAATATAAACATATATACTGATATAACAATATACTCATAAAAAATGATTCTTTTACAAATGCAGTCTTAATGGGGGCTGCAGCTTATATTTGAACAATTTATTCAAGTGTGTGTTCATGAACATTACTTATTAGCAGAATATTATAGAGTTCAGCATAGATTCTCTTCCTTTTTTTAATTTCCAAAGTTTATGTGTTGAAAAATCTTTTTTACATACATAGACTGGCCCCCAAAAATGTTATATCAACTTTTTCCAACATTTTTAACACCTGTTTTATAGCTCCAAAATTATTTAGTAATCTTTAATCCTAAAATGCAATTAGGTTTCAATAGACAACTCATTTTGTTGAACTCGTGACTTGGAAACCACAGGTATTTTACCCAAATAGGATTGCCAGAGTTAGCAATGGAGGAAGCCTAGTTATGTTTAAATTTGAGACAAACAACAAATAGTTTTTTAGTATAATTATGTGCCATACAATATATTATTCATTGAATATATTAATCATTGATTAGCTAGAATTAAAATTTAACTAGGTGACCTGTATTTTATCTGATAACTATACCCAGATATATGGCATCACCAACTTGATGAGTTTGAGCAAGCTCCAGGAGTTGGTGATGGACAGGGAAGCCTGGCGTGCTACAGTCCATGGGGTTACAAAAAGTCGGACACAACTGAGCAACTGAACAGAACTGATACCCAGATATTAAAGTCATTCATTTTTCTCAACATTAACACTAGTTATTTCTGACCGTCCAGGAATATTTTACACCCTTGGCCAAAATTATACCATTTTAAAACCCAAGATGGGTGAGAAGTGGGCCTGTCTTTTTTTAAGAAGAAAGAACCATTGCAAAAAGGTTGGTTGGAAGACAGAACAGTCCTCGAGCTCTAACAGCTCTTGTTTTCACTCAGATCTGTTTTAGGAAAAACTACACATGGAAACTGAGGATCAGGTTATTAATTTCCTTAAAATTATTTGAGTTCCCACTTCCCCAAGACTAAATTTTTGTAAATACTTGGTAACTTTGTCCAAGGGAACACTATCCCAATTTAAAGATCATGGCCTAATAAACACTGAATTATTATTAGTTAATAGGATTCCCACATTCTTCACATTAGTAGTGAAAGTTGGGATCAGATCTGTCAGGGCCTAAAGTAGATGAATATGTCTCCTTTGCAAAATTTTGCACAACTGTATTGATTTTTAAAAGTAATTTAAAGTACTTTTTAAAAAGTAATTTAAAATAGTAATTATGATCAAGCACTGTATTTATTTCACTCGCCGCATTGTTCTAATACTAGAGGGGAACCTACAAACAGAAAGAAAGAAAATGAAAGTTGCTCAGTCTTTGCCAACTCTTTGTGACCCCATGGACTCTAGGCCACAGAGTTCTCCAGGCCAGAATACTGGAGTGAGTAGCCTTTCCCTTCTCCAGGAGATCTTCCCAACCCAGGGATTGAAACCTGGTCTCCTGCATTGCAGGCAGATTCTTTACCTTCTGAGCTACCAGGTGCTCAATAAATCTTTGTTGATTGACAAAAAGGAAGTCAGTCTATCTGCTTGGGCCTTCTCTAGTCTAAGAAAGTGAAGTGAAAGTGTTAGTCGCTCAGTCGTGTCTGACTCTTTGCAACCCCATGGACTGTAGTTGACCAAGCTCCTCTCTCCATGGAATTCTCTAGGCAAGAACACTGGAGTCGGTAGCCTTTCCCTTCTCCAGGAGATCTTCCAAACCCAGGGATTGAAACCTGGTCTCCTGCATTGCAGGCAGATTCTTTACCTTCTGAGCTACCAGAGAAGCCCTTCTCTAGTCTAAACCTCCACCCAAATGTTTAATAATGTAACATACCTTATATTTTCCTCTAACCCACTTTGACTATACCAAATATTTTGTGTAAAAAAGCCTTGTCCTCCCAATACCCAACTTCGCAAAATATACTTTTTTCTCCAAATATTCTTTAGGGACAGAAATAAGCAAGGAAATATTTGAGGAAAGTGACAAGGTGGCCATTACTATCTCTAGTTTGCCAGTTTTTCTTCTATTTGTGATGTGCAAACAAGGTATAAGAAGTGTGTGCAAGAGTTTTCCACCCCATTCCTGGTTTGGAACTTTTATAATTTTTAATAGTGGTGTGTTCTTAACATCCTCTTGTTAAGTAATCAACTTAATTTTTTTCTTGAGGTAATCATGATAATAAACATTCTTTCTCTGTAAGGAACTTCATATAATATTGCTGTAACATCTTCAGATCCAATATAATGCTTTATCACTGTAAGTTTTTACGTTTTCAATTTTAGAAATTAAAATCAGTTGAACATACATGTGGAGGTTTCTTTCTGGACTCTATTCTGGTCTATTAATCTGTCTATCCTTTGCCAATAACATACTGTATTGATCACTGTATCCTTATAGTAAGTGTTGACATCAGATAGAATAAGTCCTCTAACTTTGTTCTCAAAATTGTCTTGGCTATTCTAAGTTCTCTAAATTTTCCTATAATTTTTAAAATTATTTTGTGAATATATTTTTTAAAGTTCTTGAGAATTTGATTAGCATTACATTCAGTCTATAGATCAGTTTGAGAATGAGTGACATTTTATTGTTATTGAGTCCTTTAATCCATGAGCATGGTATATCCCTTCAGCTAGCCTTCTTTAATATTTTTGTTTTCAGTATGAAGCTATTTCTCATCTTTTGTTGTTTATTCTTAAGTATTTCATATTTTGATATTATTTTAAATACTATTTAAGTTTAGATTTTAATTGTTAATAGTATTTTTAAACTCCATGTTTAATTATTTCTTGTATGTAGAAATAAAATTGAATTAAGGATCAGGATCTACCTTGCTAAATTCACTTACTATAGTCATTTCTTAGATTCTTCTTTATTTTCTTCAGTAAACTATAATGTCATTTGTAGAAATAATCATCTATTTTCCTTTCTGATTTCTATTCTTATTTTTTTCTTGCTTTATTGTACAAGTTGGGCCCTCCAGTACAATGGTGAATAGGCTTGACTAGTCAACCTCCTTGCCTTATTCCTGATCGTAGAGAAAAAGTGATTTCTCATAGATATTCTTTATTAGATTGAGGAAATATCTTTCTATTATTAGTTTACAGAGTCTTTTAAAATCATAAATAGAAACTATCTATAGATATGACCATATATTTTTGTTCTTTATTCTATTTATATGGAGATTTACATTAATTTATGTGTTACTTCAGTCTTGCACTTCTGAGATCAATGCCACTTGATCAGGATGTAATATCCTTATTATATATACCTGGATTTAATTTCCTAGTATTTTGTTTAGGATTTTTGAGTTGAGGCTGGAAAAGAAGAGCAATAAGGTGGGAAAAACGGAAATAAGGTAATTGAGATACCAATATAATGTAGGATATAACTAGAACAAAATACTTATATTTAGTAGAGAAGAATTAATTAAAAGTCAGCAATTTACTTACTGTGTAGTTGAATGAAGAGAAACACGTGCAATGGAGACTTAAACTACATTTAATCCCATAAAGTAACTATTACTTACTGACAGAATTTTTAGAACAGCAGCTGTGGAAGTGGCCCCAGACTCACATCAGCCAAGCTCTGGAGTAGGTCACAGGTAAAGCATTTAGTGGCTCCCACAGCTTTGGGGTTTGGTGCATGGAGAGATAAAGCAGGTCAATTCATGTTAGAAGGCTGGAAACCACTAGGATCTGATTAATTATTACAGGAGCCAAACTAGCACAGTGAAAATGTCGGGACTCCAAGTCCCCCTATGGTAGCTAGGAAATAGCACTCTCAGAACTGGGGAAGCTTGAAGGCTTGAACTAGGCTAAGAAGACTGGCAGAGGTTTCAGGAGAGAGATATTATGCAAAGAGCTCTAAGTATATAGGAGGACTCTAGTGTTGCCTTGTTTCCCCATTCTCAAAACTTTCCAGCTTTCCATGGCTGACTCCATGCCTGTGTAGGTTTGAGTACATTCCTAAGTCCCAGAAGCTTTAAAAGCTGAAGTGAGCAGTTCCAGATGCCTCCCTCCCTCATTCTACCATATTCTTCACTGATAAGGTATAGGAAAAGGAACATAAGAAAATGCCAGGCTTGTTAGGGCCAAGCAGATTGTCTGCTGTCTGAAGAAAGGATATAGGATCATAGCCTTCTCTCCGTGGCACTGGGACAAGCCAACAGAGGTTCTCCTCTTAGGTTTGTGTACACTAGTCCTGGCCGCGGGCAAGTGCATTTAATAGGCCTTTTGAACTGGGGGCAATGGAAACAAGACAGCTGAATTGGTCTTGCAACCTCTGAATTAAATGGGCATCATTTTTCTCCAAATGAAAAGCTCTTATTCCTCTAGGAAACTGGAGGCAGTGCTTGGTTTGGCAAGTCAAACCAAGCTTGATGGGCAGTGTTGAGGTGTCTGAATGCAGCAGACACAGAGTTTGCAGGAGGCTCTGTAGTGGCACTGGTAGAACTCTGGAGCCAGATGACCTGGCTTTGAGCCCACTTTCCCCTTCCAGCTATATGGCTACAGCAGATGCTACTGATACTCATCCCAGATCTCCCTTACCTCCCTGTACCCCTAAACCCCAGGTGGTGAAGAGCTGCTAACCACTTGCACTTGTGACCTAAAGTATCGCCCTTGGTTAACAGGACTCTGAGACCACTACCACAGCTGCTATCATTGCCATTCCCTGCCCTCCCCACAGTGGGTCAGGCTAAGGCTCAGCTTATTCCCCCGCCCAGTTCGTGCCAGGCTTTCTTGAAGAGTGGTAGGTACACTCTCAGGAGATTACATGTTCCTGAATCTAGGTGCTGGCTTCTGCTTCTAGAAGGCCTAACGCAGTGGTGGCTAGAGCAAGTTACCCATTACACTCTAGCTGTAATATTGGCATAGTAGTTGTACATACCTTTTAAGAGTGTTACAAAGATTAGATGATTTGAAATTTATGAGATACTTCAAAAAGTTTCTGACACATAGAATCAGTTTGGTTCTTACTATGAGAGGTTGATGCCATCTGACATAAAGATATGACAGTTCTTCACATTTTCAGAATAGGTAATTAGTACAGTTGTTTTGAGAATGATGTTTCTCAGCCAAATTTGTGTCTTGCTTATACCATTAGTCACAGGAATGTGTTAGGTTGTATCAGTGTTTCACAGTAATTTATCACTTCAACTGAGGGGTGGCGGGGGGGGGGGGAAGCCTCAAAATGTAATCCAAACTAAATAGAAGAAATACACAGTGCCCCATCCCATGATGTCTGCCATTAGCTTGTGCTCAGTCAGTCAGTCTTTTCTGACTCTTTGCAACCCCATGGACTGTAGCCCACCAGACTCCTCTGTCCATGGGATTTCCCAGGCAAAACTACTGGAGTCAGCTACCATTTCCTCCTCCAGGGGATCTTTCCTACCCAAGGATTGAACCCACATCTACGCCTCCTGCATTGGCAGATGGTTTCTTACCACTGTACCACCAGGTCCCCTCTGCCAGTGGAGAAGTGACTAAATAAACTATATGTCTAGACCATGAAACATTATATATCGATTTAAAATATAACAGACTGCATAACAGAGGCAAACTCAGCTTCTTTCTGAAGGACCGCATCTTCAAACTGGGTCTCAAAAAAATGTTGATAGAGTCCCAACAAATGAGTTTACACGTGAAAGTCACAAGACATTAGAGTCCCCAAATATCTAAGATATTTAATTAGATATCTAAGATATCTAATTTTAATTAATTCTTAAACACTTAAGATGTTTAAAGAAATAAAAGGAGTTGAAAACCTAAGTAAAGAGTGAGAAATGGAGTATTTCCTGCCATATCAGTAAACCATGGTGTTACAATCAGCGATTGCAGCCCTCCAGTGTGAGCCGGGGAGCCCTGAGGGAAACTCAAGAAGGAGAAGAATACCTGTGATGTAGCAGCCATCAAACTGCAGCCACTCCTTATGGTGAACCCCAAGGGAGCTCAGAAAGTGAAAAACACAGGAGACTGGCCCCAACAGCTGAGATGCATATAAAAAGAATGATTTAGTGAGCCCAGACTCTTGCATCTTCTCATACATAGAAAATAGTTAAATTTCTTAGCTTGGCTTACCTGGTTTTCTTTAATTAACAAAAATCTTTTGATGTTCAGACTACCACCTCTGTTGCTGGTTCCTCCCTGCCGCCCCCTCTCCCCACCTCCTCGATGCAGTTCTCTCAGAGTTACTTGAGATGTTGCCTCTGGGCTTAAGTCCTAAAAATTTCTACCAAATAAAACATAACTCTCAACTTTTAGGTTGTGACTAATTTTTAAAATTGACAGGAGTAAGAGCTTATTTTTAAAATGAACAGGAAGATTTGTAAAAAAAAAAAAAGTAGAACTTCTAGAAGTTGAAAAATAATCATGGAATTAAAAACTTCATGAAATATTCAAACTTCTGATGAATAAATATTTAGTGACCCGGATAAGCAACCTGTGGAAATGACTAAGTTGGAGCATAAAGAGATGAAGTGAAAAAAAGAAAATGTTGTTAGACATGGAGGGCAGGCCCTATATTTGTCTAATTCAAGATCCAGTAAGAGATAATAAAGACATGTGCCTGCATGCCAAGTCTGATTCTTTCTGACCCTATGGTCTGTGGTCTGCACACATCTTCTGTCCATGGGATTCTCCAGGCAAGAATACTGGAGTGGGTTGGCATACCCTCCTCCAGTGGATCTTCTGGACCCAGGGATCAAACCTGTGTCTCTTATGTCTCCTGCACTGGCAGGTGGGTTCTTTACCACTAGCGCCACCTGGGAAGCCCAATAAAGAGACAGGAAAATCCAATAGAGAGGTTATGTCTGAGACTTTTCCAGAAAGATTGAAAGACACCCAGTCTCAGGTTCAGTAGTTTAAGATGACTATAAGCAAGTAGAAACCACCACCACAGACTAGTCAATAACAGACTCTTATTAGATGTTGTGGTCTGGGTGCGGGTTGGAAAAGAATTTCTAGATATGAGACAGGATGAGAGGGAAATAAAGTTTATTAGAGTGGGAGATGCTGTTAGAATAGCAGGCCAGCCAGCTCAAGGGAGAACTGACCTTGAACAGGGGTCCTTAGTCCACTTTTGTAGTCAGGGTACAAGGAATGGGATAAGGGTTTTGTGGGTCATTTGTTGATTGGACGAGGCATGTATACTGGGTGGGGGAAGAGTTAAGGCAAATACCTTCTCCCTATGGGGTAGGAGGGGAGACAGGTTATACTGCTCAGGAGGACCTGAAATCCATTAACAGTTACAATACCAGAGAGTGAAGGATGATAAGGGTCTGGTTTTTCCCTTCCTGCCTTCCAAGACCCTCCTTGGTTTTATCTGCTCTTTTCTCCTTGGATCACTACATCAGACATATTTGAAAAGTCATTTACAGCTCAGCCGGGAAAGAATCCGCCTGCAATATAGGAGACCCCGGTTCAGTTCCTGGATTGGAAGATCTCTTGGAGAAGCAAATGGCACTCCACTCCAGTATTCTGGCCTAGGGAATTCCATGGACTATATGATCCATGGCAGTAGCAAAGAGTCTGGACATGACTGAGCGACTTTCACTTTCATTTCACTTTTACAACAACCAATAAATACTTTGATTTCTCTGTAAGTATATTATGACAATGAGAGTAAATGTTAGATTTGGAGCTGTTGTGCTAATAAAGGGAGTTTATGAAGAACATTTTGACATATTTTACTGATTGTATTATTATATCTGGTAATATAGAAAAATAGTATAATAAATAAGAGACTATTCCTCTGGATATTTGGCAAATATGTTGACAAAATGATTTTTAAGTGTTTAGAAGGTAATATTCATTTATGATTAATAAAGAGCAGAAGTTAGAAAATAAAGCAAGTTCTTATTATTTCATTTCATGTAGCTTCCTTTTGTTTTAGTCCGCAGATCAAGTTAGGAAAATGCAATTTAACCTGTGGCAAAGGCAATGCTAAGGAAAAAAAATCTGAGTCATGCAATGGACTACTTCAAAATGGTCTATAGAATTTTATCCAATAATTGAATAGAACTATCTGACTTTATGTTATCATATTTTTTTTAACTTGAAATAACAGGAATTTGGAAAGGAAAAAATAAATAAATTTGCTTTGGGGATAGGCTGAAAAACATTTTCTCATAAAATAAAAAGCACTAAAGTATTCTCAAAAAGTGAGAATGCTTGAGGTATCATTTTATAGTAAGAGAATTTTGAAAATAGCCCTCCTCTGATATGATTATGATTACCTCAACTTTGGGCAGCAGTTATTCCTATTGTTCTGATGGGTGCAAAAATGCTGAATGGAGCTGAGGTCAATCATTGCCAAAATAATCGATATTTTCTACAACAATATGGTAAAAATCACAACATTCCAAGTAGTAAACCAAAGCTAATAAGACATATTAGTTATAAGGATTCCAACTATTCAGACAGCAAACTCATGCTTTTAAATGTGACCACAATGAAAATTCTTAGAAATCTTCTCCAATAGAACTTCTTGACTTACCTCGCTTATAAATTTCCTCTCTATAAACTGGAGGAAGTGGCAAGATCTGGCCTTGATAACCAACATGTAAGAACTTGTTGATGAAGTTAAAAATAACATGGACCTTGAGTCAAAAGAGCGGAGTTGTCAGATTTTTTCGTTGTGCCTGTTGTAGGTTGCATTCTCTGGCAAGCAGACCTTGCAATGGAGACATTGTGCAGGTGGAACATGGGGCAATGATTTCAGAGACCATGCCCATAAAGGCGGAGAAGGCAATGGCACCCCACTCCAGTACTCTTGCCTGGAAAATCCCATGGACGGAGGGGCCTGGTAGGCTACAGTCCATGGGGTCACTAGAGTCGGACACAACTAAGTGACTTCACTTTCACTTTTCACTTTCATGCATTGGAGAAGGAAATGGCAACCCACTCTAGTGTTCTTGTCTGGAGAATCCCAGGGACAGGGGAGCCTGGTGGGCTGCTGTCTATGGGGTCGCACAGAGTTGGACACAACTGAAGTGACTTAGCAGCAGCAGCCTGTAAAGGTATGAATGAAGCCATGCTGAGCAGAGGTATAAATTGATTCATAATGCAGTTGCAACAGGGGTTATGGCAGGTCTCACAGGAAATTCTGAAAGTGGTATGGTTCTTCCAAAATGTCTCTAACTGAAGGGGCCAAACCTGGACTCCCTCAGTAACCAGTCATTAGACACAGAGAGCTGCTTGGGAAACCACTGGAGAGGCAGCTTCTTTCAGACCTGTAGAATTCTTACAGAGAGTTTCAGCTGAGCACCATCGGTAATACTCCCAACCATCAGGGTAATGAGTGGCTCAGAGCTAAGGGAGATCTGGACAGCACAACACATTCATTACAAGGGCCAAGAAAGAGAATGCCTGTAGCCATGTATTTACCCCCAACTTTAGGAATGTACATTTCAGAAACATGAGAGGATCAGGGGAAAACTGAAGCAACAGGAGATTTGTGGCTAGCAGAAATACAGAAGCAATGATGAATAATAGATAGTCCCAGCTAGTGGTAGACTGAGATCAGATCAGATCAGATTAGATCAGTCGCTCAGTCGTGTCTGACTCTTTGCGACCCCATGAATCGCAGTACACCAGGCCTCCCTGTCCATCACCAACTCCCGGAGGTCACTCAGACTCACATCCATCGAGTCAGTGATGCCATCCAGCCATCTCATCCTCTAGTGGTGGACTGAAGCTGGCTGCAACCTGCTGGCCAGAGCCAATTTATCAGGAAGAATTGGGAGTTCTTCCAGATTCCCAGTGATGTCCAGTTGGTAGCTTAAAATGGGCCTTGATGGAAACATTTGTACTATGCAAACTAGATAATGGTAGAAAGCAGGGACTTTTTTTACCCAAGAACCAATTGTTAATAATGTATCAGCACAATACTGCACCCCACTTTTGAGATGACAATCCAACAGAACTGGAAACGAATAAAATTGTCTACTCTGCCACTGGTCCTTTGAAGTAGCTGCACACTCCCCCATATGTGTGAGAAGGTGAGTTCTTGACACTCCAGCACTGATCATGACAAGATCCTTAGACTCATGCTGTCCAATGAAAGTATAATCTGAGCCGTATATATAATTTAAAATTTCCTAGTAGCCATATTTTTTACAGTGAAAGGCATACTTAAATATTTTCAAGTAACTAAATTGAATATGTAAAGTTCTTTTCTTTCAGTATTTGCATGTACATTGACAAAACTTGTTCCTCTTTTCCAAGAAGAACTATTTGACTTTTAAGCAAAGCTCATCACGTAGCCATAACTTTGCAGTCCAGTCTCAGAGGGTGCAGGGCCAGTACCAAGCAAGGAATAACATTCTCTTCAGTCTCAAATGCTAAAATTTGGACAGATCCTTCATCTTTGATTGGATATACAGTGATTTCAGCAGAGTGCTACAGTTTTTAGGATTATAAAAGAAAATGCAAATTGGTATTTTTTGGATTGGACAACGTGAGAAAAACATTACTGCTTATGCTACAAGATGACAGACATGAACACATGTCCCCAATGTTACATCCCCCTTCAAAAGAACTAACCACTGCTGGCATAGCCTTCGCAACTTTTAAGGTGGGTGACTGTTCAAGCTCAAAGAGTATGGAAAAACTACCTTCCTGCTATCAACGGCGTTACACTTCTGGTGGATTGTGCAGATCATGAAAGGCCATTAGAATCAAAAGAAGAACTCGATTTGCTAATGACAGTCGAAACCACTTCTAATGCATTTATACTGATTCTTGGGAATAAGATCAACAGACCTGAAGCCATCGATGAAGAGAGGTTATGAGAAATGTTTGGTTTACATGGTCAGACAACAGGAAAGAGCTGCATGCTGACCTGTAAGATTTCAAGCACAGTGTGCTCAAAGACATGGTTACTAAGAAAGTGTTGCCTGGGAGCACAGGTTCTTAACACCAGCCTGAATGGTTCCAGGTGCCACTATTGGGTCCTACTTAGAGATCTGATCATGCAACATGTATAACTGGAATTCAGTAGAATTTTGTTTGTTATAAGAAGCTTATTTAGATTATTACTATTACATCAACTTAATTTGCATGTGAATTGAAAACTGATTATCACAATGTTAGCTTCATCATTCCATAAAAATAATTAGTTTTTACAGCTTATAATCTGACATTACCCTAGCAATATTCACAGTATAAAAAGCAACTTTCCAGCAGTACATTTGAAACATTTATTAACAACATGAAACTACAAATATAGCCATATTGAAAAGTGCATCATGTTAAATTTTTGTCTACTTTTTTTAGAAACTAGCTTTTAAATTTAAGATTATATGTCTACCTAGCTTTAGTGTAGAATTAATAATTAGCTTATTGATGGTTGTAGGATATCTTAGAGTTTTCAATACTTTTTCTTATGCAAACATTATGCAATAAAACAAACTATAAGGTTTAGCATCCTTAAAAGCATATCAATTTCAAAATTATATCAAAGTTTAGTAAATTCACTAACAAGACAATTAATGTTAACTTCAAATTCAAAGGAGAGTTGCATAAGTTTAAAGCAACTCTGTTGGCCAAACTGTACAAACCTCCAGTTATAAAATGAACAAGTTCTGAGGATCTGATGTGTGGTGACTATCATCAGTAATACTGTATTGTATACTTGAAAGTTGCTAAGAGATGGGATCGTCAATGTTCTCAACAACAAACCCTCAAAAAAAGTTATTTATGTCAAGTGATAGATGTGTTAACTAACCTTATTGTGGTAATCACAGTGTACACATTAAACTCACACAATGTTATATGTTAATTATATCTCAACAAAGTTGGAGGGGAAGGAAGGAAAGAAACTCTAAATTTAACATTAGCAACAAAGTGTTTTCAATTTTTGAATTTCTATCAGCCAATTTACATAACACTTTCAGTTATAATTAAAATATTCTGCATATGAATTCATATTAGAAAAATGTATAAAATCATTATTGACTAGTATTATGAAAAATTTCAATATCAACATTAATTCTCATATCTATAGATATAGGTTACAAATAAGCTGTTCTGTTCCTTGGAGCTTCAAGTTCTGCTTGTTCATATGCAGTGTGATATGACTGAGAAAACATAAATAACTGCCAAGTTTTGTCTTCCATTAATGAAAATTTGGCAAATATTCGTTTTAAGAAAATCTTGAATTGGAGTCATGTTGTTGTTCAGTCACTAAGTCATGTCTGACTCTTTGCAACCCCATGAACTGCAGCACACCAGGCTCCTATGTCCTTCACCATCTCCCTGGGTTTGCTCAAACTCATGTTCATTGAGTCAGTGATGCCATCCAACCATCTCATCCTCTATCGCCTCCTTCTCCTCTTGCCTTCAATCTTTCCCAGCATCAGGGTCTTTTCCAATGAGTCTACTCTTCACATCAGGTGGCCAAAGTATTGGAGCGTCAGCATCAGTCCTTCCAATGAATATTCAGGTTTGATTTCCTTGAGGATTGACTGGTTTGATCTCCTTGTAGTCCAAAAGGACTCTCATCAGTCTATTCTTTTAAAATTCTTATAAATCCAGATTTTTGATGTAACAGCTGAAGCACCTGTATCATATAGAAACCAATTTTTGTCATATTTAGTTGAAATTCTCTGACAGTCATAAAAAGTTCAAATATATCTATGCCATGAGTTTGACTTTTTAGACTATGAGTTGACAGCACTTCTTCATGAGTTTGGAAGTCCTCTGAGACTAAACATAACCAAAGTATTAAT
Organism: Tragelaphus eurycerus; assembly: GCA_935064755.1. Lineage (NCBI taxonomy): Eukaryota > Metazoa > Chordata > Mammalia > Artiodactyla > Bovidae > Tragelaphus > Tragelaphus eurycerus. The sequence goes on along the minus strand of CAKXYN010000086.1, from coordinate 9,446,049 downwards.
TAGGCATGACTCATCCTAAACACTTGAAATGTGTTAAAGAAAGTCCTTGCAGTCTTTCCAATTCTGAATCAACTGATCTTTGATATTCTTGAAAAGGGCTTGTACCTTACAGATGATTGTTCGGTGGCTTTACTGAAGATATTTTGTTTTTTGTAAAATGTGATTTTTTTTACTCCTTTCCTAGCAATTTTATAATATTTTTCCATAACTGAAATGGATTTCTTTTACCATGTTGCCATCTAAAAAATTAGTTTCTTTTTTTGTGCAAGAGTCTAAGTCATTTAACAGCTAGCTAAAGTTATAAGCTCACATTAAATATAATTTTTAAAAATTTTGTTGGCTATTCATTTCTGATTTCTGATAACTAATTTAGTCTATTCTTTTCCATTTTTTTGACTGTTAGAGGAAACTTATCAAATGCACCATATTTTTTCTGCTAATGTTTGAATATTGTCTGCTTCATCATCTTAAAGAAAACTTACCCATCAAACAAACAGCTTTTTCATTTTGTTTAATCCCAAAATCGGCAACTACCGTGCTTTGTGAAATTTGGAACACATCTTCTCTCAATTTTTTTTTTCCTTTATTGCTTTGTTTGTGTGACTGGCTTCTCCATCTCCATTAGATTCTACATCACGAGTATGCCCTAATTTTAAACTTAAAATTTTGTTTATACTTAACTTTTGAATAAGAACAAAAGCATAATTGCTTTAATTAAAATTATAAGTATTTCCATTTGATTACTATTTTCATAAGTATCACTGTAACTTGTGTTTTCTGCATAAACATCCAATAATCTTACATTGTTACATCGTTGTGTAGGAAAAATAACTTAAATAGTTTTGTTTATACCAAGTAGATTGCTGATGTGCAAACACAGGCCCATGAGGCACACTCTAGCATCACAAAAACATCTTACATGATTTATTAAAGTGAAGCAGCAGTGGCAGCAGTCCTCTCAGAACAATGGGGTTGTACTTAATGAGAACATTTCTACTTTGGTTCAGTTTTTAAATTCTAAAATAAATGAGTTTAAATTAAACTGAAATTAACAATCCAGTTCCTCAGTGGTGCTAGCCACATTTCAAGTGCTCAGGAGCCCACGTGGTTAGTGCCCACTAAATTTGACCCTACAACTTTACACCATACTTGCTTGGTCCTGGCCTGTTTTTTTTTTTTTTTTTGGCAGAGCCCCATGGCTTGCAGAATCCTACTTCCCCTACCAGGAATTGAAGTCAGGCCCACAGCAGTGAAAATGCCAGATCCTGACCACTGGACAGCCAGGCAATTCCAGGCATGACTTGCTTCTGAAGCCCAGCTGTGACCCTTATTTGCTCTGCGTTAGACTCTGTCTCTCCTGATGGACGTTAATTAGCTTGCTGGCATCTCACAGCCCCTCACTGCACTCATCTAAATCGGACAATCAAGTTTACGCTTTGGCTTTTGGTCCCATTCTCTGGCAGCAGCTACTTGGTGAATATTTCTCCCAGTTTGAATCCCATGGAGGGAGGAGGGAATAAGATGGTCTAAATGTTAGTAAGAAGAAAACAGAGGTCAACATAATGAGGAGGCTATAGAAAGCAAGTAGCCACACTGAATAATTCTTGTTTCTTGTTTCAGACACATGACCTTAAAAAACTTGCAGAATATATTACTTAACCATTGATATAATTATTTTTGAAAATCACTAAACAGTGGAAGAACTGGAAATGAGCTAAGATTTCTAATTTTCAGAAATGGGAAGGAAGGGACTTTGGCAGACAGTTGACAGAGTAAATAAATGTAATAGCCATCTTAAGCAAAATTCTATTATGAATTTGTCAGAGTGGTGTGTAAGCTTTAAGAAAATGTAGAAGTGCTCACCCTGAGAGAGTCTGCAATCACAAGGAAAGATCTGGGCCCGGCACGCCCACTTCCTGTTTTGATAAGCTCTGACTGGTAGCAGTTGTCTGAGTCTATATCTTTGTGGCAAATGAACAGCATCTGGCTGGATGAGGGTATATGTGATGTTGATTTGTATCTGATGTACAGTCCAACTTGATGTTTGTCAAACAGACTTTTTTCCCTCCCTGAAGATTTTGATGATATCTTGGAGCCTGATCTCAAATTTTTCCTTTGCAATATTACAGTGAATATAGTGAAGAATAGATTGGATGAAAATACTACCCATCATTTTTATAAACAGCAGAAATCTAGGATTGATACCTATAAAATCAAAATAGTCTTAGATCTTCAGCTCTCAGCAGGTGAGACTTGTAGTGTAAATGACCCACTTGGGGCATAAAATAGCTCAAGAATAGAGTTGCAGAGCTGTGGTTTGTAGTGTGGCCTGTGTTAACCTGATTATCCCAATGTAGGCTGGAATATGAGGGCTGTATAGTTTCTGGGAAGTGGGATGCGATAAGAGCAGCCTCCAGTTACTGTAGTTGCTGGAATTCTAGACCCATGCAAATCCCTTCCCCTGGGCAGCTTCTGGGTGGCTTCCCTCCTCCCACGAGCCAACAAAGATCCCGTTAGTAGCTGGCAGGGCTCTGGTATTGCTGCCTTGAGGCTTCTGACCATGCCAGGGGTCCTGGCTCCTGCTATTGCTGCCACTTCTCCTGGGCACTGTCCCGCAGCTCGTCTGCTCCCCCAGTGCTTGGCACACAGAACATACTTCCTGTGTATTTGTTAAATGAATGAATGAATGAAAATGTCAGCTTAATACAAAGAACTTAGTAACCACAAGTGTTTTTCTAAATGGAAAGGACTTCCCCCAAAATCACTGAGTTTCCCATGATTTGAGTGATATCTGCTGGTCTGGAATATTGGGCAACACATTCAGCTGCTAATCGGAAGCAGGGAGGGAACCGGAAGAGAGGCTGTATTTGCATGTAATGTGACCACTACAGGGTTTCAGATAGAACTGTAGTTGGATTTTTCATAAGTGCAACTGGTTTCTCTCTCCATTCCCCGACTCTCTTCTCATTTGTGAATTTCTCTCCCTCTCTAGCTTGCACTTGCAGGGACCCATGCTCTCTCTTTCTCTCTCTCTCTCTCTCTCTCTCTCTCAAACACACACACACACACACACACACACACACGTGCTTTTATGTAATCTGGATGCTGCCACCTGCTCCCTTGTCCCTTGAGATCTAGATTGCCTTGAGCCCAAGTTTCATGGCCCAGGGTTATTCTAGATTTCTATGAGTTTCTGGAAATTCATGTGCTCTCATACTCCCAGCGCCCTCCCCCCAAACCCTGCATTTACACATGCCCTCTCTGTCCAACCAGCATCATACAGAGGTGGAACCTATCCTTTTCATCATTCTTCACAAAGTACACAGTCTTTACAGAATCACTGGGATCCACCCCGTCACTGACTGCCCAGAACAGCTTTTGTGAGGTCCCGTGAGAAGCGCTTCCCACCAACCCTCCATCCAGCTTCTTCCTCCTACCTCTTCACTCCACTTCCCTCATTCTCTTCACCTCTCTCACTCTTCCCTTCACTCTCTTTCCCTCTTCTCTTCTTCTCCCCTCAACTTCGTCTCTCTTCCATCTTTCCTCTACACTGAAGAGCACCAAATTCCTTTGTTCTATAAAGTACTGATCCAATGGACACCCACCATTTACCCAAACATTTACCTAAGTGTCTTTGTTCCAAACAAAAACAATTCCTTACGTACCAAGAGCTGTGGAACAAACTGTCAATATGATTTTTTAAATTGCCTTCTGTTACACCTGCAGCAAATTTTGAGCTCTTATTATTTCCCAGACATAATAACGTTTAATTTTTACAGCCTGGATTGACACCAAGAAATGTAGTGTCAGACTTAATCCATAAATACTAAGTGAATTCTTATTTAGAATAGTCTGAAAATTAGGCATTAAAAAGATCTGGCCACTAAACCTTCTGGGTAAAGGGGAACTGACTTACTATATGTAGCATGAAAGTGTTGGTCATTCAGTCCAACTCTTTGCAAACCTATAGACCGTAGCCCACCAGGCTCCCCTCCAGGCAAGAATACTAAAGTGGGTTGCCATTTCCTTCTCCAGGGGATCTTCCCAACCCAGGGACTGAACCTGGACCTATTGCCTTGCAAGCAGATTCTTTACCATCTGAGATTAAATCCAGTTCCCTCCTCCCCCATGTGAATCATCTTTTAAAAACTTTATTATCTTTTCTGATTATAACACTAATACATATGTACTCATAAAACTATAAACTATGGACAGTTAGGATAACGATGATGAAAGCTGACATATTTTGCATATGTACTGGGTGCTCAACACTCTTCTAAGTGCTTCATATGTATCACCATGGAGTATCATCGCCTCTGTTTGTTATTGATGAGACTAAGAGGCACAGAGTAGTTGCACTGGTTTCCCAAGATCACACCACCAAAATATAATAGTGAATAATCATGTCATCCAGATGCAATCATCATTTTGGAGAGTATTTTCCATGCATTTCTATCATTAAATCCCTTAAATGATATTTTTAATCACTATTTTGTAACATGCATTTTATAATGTAACTTTATTACAGACATGTAACTTTATTGCATGGTAGATTTCCATGACAATAAACAAACATTTATACCACTTTTATGATTACACAGTGAAGTACCATAATATAGCCATTATACAGTATTTTAAACAATGTTGAGGTGAACATCTATTCATTCAGTTTCTGTTCACTTGGTCTGATATTTTACCTTGACACAAAATTCAAGAAGCACTGTCATGAGTCATCTCAACAGATCAAGAGTACATCTCAGCTGACTTTATTTAAAGGACTAAGAGAGAGTTTTTTTACTTGTTTAATGTATTTCTTCTTTGTATTCCTTTTCTAGATTGAATACTAATACTAATAACATTTATAACTGTTTTCCCAGTTGAGCAAAAAATCAAACCTTTATATTCTGTCTTTTTCAGTCAAACTATTAGTTAATTCTTCAAAAGTAAGCACAATACGTTTTACCGTGGGCTTGCCCGGCTTCTTCACGTTTGTGACTCTTGAAACACTCAACAATGAACTTTGGTTTAGAGCTGATTCTAGCACCTTCTAGTGGTAACAAGGCGAAACCTAGGGAAGATAGTTTGGGTTGCTTCTTTTTAAAGCAAAAACCCCATAAACATCAATTTGTGGCTTAGTGGTATTTTTACTTTTCTTTTCTTCAGATAGCTGCAGACTGTGAAACTCCAAAAAAAGAAACTAAAATAGTGTGAAGTCAACTTGGGACATAAATTTCATCATAAATATGAAATAATGTATTATAGCTTGACCAAAGGTCAAGATGTTCCAGGAAATTTTAGGTGTTTTTTTTTTTTTTTCCCCCTAGGTGGCAACTTTTCACAATGCCTCAGATTTTTAAACAGCTACTTTACACTGTAATTGTCTTTGTGGTTAATTACTTTTTATATAGCCTCCAGCTCAGCATTATACTGACTTATGTTTGAACAGAAATGCTGATGGGACGGTATTGTGCTAAATCACATTCATCTGGCAACAAGAATAGAAGATGTGGCATTGTACATTTAGGAACAAAAGAAAGACAATCTGGCCTTACTAAGACTGGAAAGCACTGGAGAAGAATTCGCCTGCTGCTTCTCCCAACAGCGTTTCCTGCGCCGGATAGCACCCCCAGATCTCTCCTTGCATTAGGGTGGACAGTTTAAATGCCATGATGAAGTTTTCTTTTTGATGTGGTTCAGAACTTTGGACATAATTAATCTGACATTTCCCTTGTATGGGAAATCTTCCTAATTTTTTCTTAGTTGCTTGTGACTTTGAAAATGTCACGAGAGGGTTTTATTGTTCTGAGAACTGGATCTGAGACTACAGCAGGACCATGATCACGGGTGGATTTGAGGATAAGGTAAATTTTAACTACCTCTGGCTGTGTCCTTTCTGTTTCTATCACATTCCTCCCTGCCAGAAGCTCAGGCAACCTCTCTCCCTCTTCTTGATAACACAGGAAGGCAGGGACATGAGCGGTTCACCTACCGTTGGCTCAAAACCTCCTCTTCACAGCAGAGATCACGGCCACTGCATGGTACAATCCACCCCTTCCTCTCTGGCAGGAGATCGTGATGAAAGGACAGTTGTCGCCGTGCAGAAGTCACCCACTGTTTTTACTGGTGTTGTGCACATTTCTCTGTGTCATCAGTGTTTACAAAGGGCTCTCTTTTATTTTAGGGACTGGTGACGCTGCCATGAAAAGACAGATACAATCCTGACCTCAGTGAGCTTACACTGTAGCTGCTGCTGCTGCTGCTGCTGAATTGCTTCAGTTGTGTCCGGCTCTGTGCGACCCCATAGACGGCAGCCCACCAAGTTCCTCCGTCCCTGGGATTCTCCAGGCAAGAACACTGAAGTGGGTTGCCATTTCCTTCTCCACACTGTAGTTGGGGAGGTGCACAAATAAACAAGTGTGCTCAAAAAGAAAAGAAACAGGAGGGGAGGTAGACAGCAGTGATTCTAGAGAACTAGTCAGAGAAGCCCCTCTGAGGATGTTTGATATTTGAGCTGAGACCTGAAAAGACAGGGTGAGCCGTGTTGGGAGGGAAGGAGGCTAGAGAGGCCCTGGGCAGCACTCCTGTGTTGCCTCAGCCACTGCCTCCTCTCTGCTTGCTCTGTCCTCTTCCTGGAACCTTCTCTTCCTTCTGCACCTCCAAGGTCACGTCTGTCCTTCCAGTCCCCAGCGTCACATTCTTAAAAATGTTCTCAGGAAACTCTTACAGCTACTGTTCCTCACTCTGTGTCCAAACAAAATTTTGTTTATACCCCCGTCACAGAGAAGGGGAAAGGAAGAAGTATTTTTTGACCACCTACTGTGGGCTTAAAGCTCAACATTCAGAAAACGAAAATCATGGCATCCGGTCCCATCACTTCATGGGAAATAGATGGGGAAACAGTGGAAACAGTGTCAGACTTTCTTTTTCTGGGCTCCAAAATCACTGCAGATGGTGACTGCAGCCATGAAATTAAAAGACGCTTACTCCTTGGAAGGAAAGTTATGACCAACCTAGATAGCATACTCAAAAGCAGAGACATTACTTCGCCAACAAAGGTCTGTCTAGTCAAGGCTATGGTTTTTCCAGTGGTCATGTATGGATGTGAGAGTTGGACTGTGAAGAAGGCTGAGTGCCGAAGAATTGATGCTTTTGAACTGTGGTGTTGGAGAAGACTCTTGAGAGTCCCTTGGACTGCAAGAAGATCCAACCAGTCCATTCTGAAGGAGATCAGCCCTGGGATTTCTTTGGAAGGAATGATGCTGAGGCTGAAACTCCATTACTTTGGCCACCTCATGCAAAGAGTTGACTCATTGGAAAAGACTCTGATGCTGGGAGGGATTGGGGGCAAGAGGAGAAGGGGACGACAGAGGATGAGATGGCTGGATGGCATCACTGACTCGATGGACGTGAGTCTCAGTGAACTCTGGGAGTTGGTGATGGACAGGGAGGCCTGGTGTGCTGCGATTCATGGGGTCGCAAAGAGTCAGACACGACTAAGCGACTGAACTGAACTGTGGGCCAGGAACTGTACTAAATTACACACACACACACACATATAACTGTACTAAAGCATACAAATACACATATATAACTATACTAAAAAATATATAGTATATATAAAGAATCTGCCTGCAATGCAAGAGACCCAGGTTTGATCCCTGGGTTGGGAAGATCCCCTGGAGAAGGAAATGGTATCCCACTCCAGTATCCTTGGCTGGAAAATCTCATGAACAGAGGAGCCTGGTGAGCTGTAGTCCACGGGGTTGCAAAGAGTCAGGCACACTAACACTCACTTACTTACACACACACACACACATATAGTGGTTCAGTGAAGGCTGTGCTTCCGTTATGAGGCTTAGGGCTTTACTGTGCCCCATTTTGTTGGCTTGAAAAACTAGGGAGTTGGAACAGAACAGATAATATCTAAGATTAATTACAAAGAAAAATTCGTGTGTGCTTCTCCAACCCCTAGCATTCTGAGGGCTGGCGGGGGCACGAAGTTTCAGCCAGGAGGGGGCAGAATCATGGAAGTCTGGACACGTGTGATTGATGTGATCGGGCACACCCATCAGTAGGGACTGTTTCCGCGCTGTGGAGATGCGCAGCACAGACCCAAGAAAAGACTGCCACCCAGTGGCAGCTCAGTGGAACTTACCAACCACCCATCCAGTATCTTTCACGTGTCTGCTAGTGTCAGGTACTGTGTAACAGCAGACGGTGAACAGGAGAGACTTGAGAGCCTCAATCCTAGTGAGGCTTTCATTATAACAGGGCACAGACTAGTCCCAAGCCCTTCAGAGTAGTGTAGCCCTCCACAGACGATTCAGCACAGCCATCACAGACTTGGAAGCCTCAAATTAAGATAGCACACTACTTGTTCACTGTTTAAAGTGAAGTTTTCTGTTAATAGAGAAAAGATGCACACACTACTTGTTGGGGAAAATGGCTTCTGAATGAGCCAGCTTGAAAGTTACTCTTCCATGATATTTTAAAAACTACTTTATACCACGTCACGGAGAAAGCAATGGCACCCCAGTCCAGTACTCTTGCCTGGAAAATCCAATGGATGGAGGAGCCTGGTAGGCTGCAGTCCATGGGGTCGTGAAGAGTCGGACACAACTGAGTGACTTCACTTTCACTTTTCACTTTCATGCATTGGAGAAGGAAATGGCAACCCACTCCAGTGTTCTTGCCTGGAGAATCCCAGGGATGGGGAGCCTGGTGGGCTGCCATCCATGGGGTCACACACAGTCGGACACAACTGAAGCGACGTAGCAGCAGCAGCATACCACATCAAGTACTTTCTCTTTCTTCAATTCTTAAAATTTCTAAGACTATATACTATTTTTTTTTTTTTTGCATTTCTTTTCCATGGGGATGGTCTTGATCCCTGTCTCCTGTACAATGTCACGAACCTCATTCCATAGTTCATCAGGCACTCTATCTATCAGATCTAGGCCCTTAAATCTATTTCTCACTTCCACTGTATAATCATAAGGGATTTGATTTAGGTCATACCTGAATGGTCTAGTAGTTTTCCCTACTTTCTTCAATTTCAGTCTGAATTTGGCAATAAGGAGTTCATGGTCCGAGCCACAGTCAGCTCCTGGTCTTGTTTTTGCTGATTGTATAGAGCTTCTCCATCTTTGGCTGCAAAGAATATAATCGATCTGATTTCGGTGTTGACCATCTGGTGATGTCCATGTATAGAGTCTTCTCTTGTGTTGTTGGAAGAGAGTATTTGCTATGACCAGTGCATTTTCTTGGCAAAACTCTATTAGTCTTTGCCCTGCTTCATTCCGTATTCCAAGGCCAAATTTGCCTGTTACTCCAGGTGTTTCTTGACTTCCTACTTTTGCATTCCAGTCCCCTATAATGAAAAGGACATCTTTTTTGGGTGTTAGTTCTAAAAGGTCTTGTAGGTCTTCATAGAACCGTTCAACTTCAGCTTCTTCAGCGTTACTGGTTGGGGAATAGACTTGGATTACTGTGACATTGAATGGTTTGCCTTGGAAACGAACAGAGATCATTCTGTCGTTTTTGAGGTTCATGACACTGTACAGGAGACAGGGATCAAGACCATCCCCATGGAAAAGAAATGCAAAAAAGCAAAATGGCTGTCTGGGGAGGCCTTACAAATAGCTGTGAAAAGAAGAGAAGCGAAAAGCAAAGGAGAAAAGGAAAGATATAAACATCTAAATGCAGAGTTCCAAAGAATAGCAAGAAGAGATAAGAAAGCCTTCTTCAGTGATCAATGCAAAGAAATAGAGGAAAACAACAGAATGGGAAAGACTAGGGATCTCTTCAAGAAAATCAGAGATACCAAAGGAACATTTCATGCAAAGATGGGCACGATAAAGGACAGAGATGGTGTGGACCTAACAGAAGCAGAAGATATTAAGAAGAGGTGGCAAGAATACACAGAAGAACTGTACAAAAAAGAGCTTCAAGACCTAGATAATCATGATGATGTGATCATTGACCTAGAGCCAGACATCTTGGAATGTGAAGTCAAATGGGCCTTAGAAAGCATCACTACGAGCAAAGCTAGTGGAGGTAATGGAATTCCAGTGGAGCTATTCCAAGTCCTGAATGATGATGCTGTGAAAGTGCTACACTCAATATGCCAGCAAATTTGGAAAACTCAGCAGTGGCCACAGGACTGGAAAAGGTCAGTTTTCATCCCAATCCCAAAGAAAGGCAATGCCAAGGAGTGCTCAAACTACCGCACAATTGCACTCATCTCACACGCTAGTAAAGTAATGCTCAAAATTCTCCAAGCCAGGCTTCAGCAATATGTGAACCGTGAACTTCCTGATGTTCAAGCTGGTTTTAGAAAAGGCAGAGGAACCAGAGATCAAATTGCCAACATCCGCTGGATCATGGAAAAAGCAAGAGAGTTCCAGAAAAACATCTATTTCTGCTTTATTGACTATGCCAAAGCCTTTGACTGTGTGGATCACAATAAACTATGGAAAATTCTGAAAGAGATGGGAATACCAGACCACCTGATCTGCCTCTTGAGAAATCTGTACGCAGGTCAGGAAGCAACAGTTAGAACTGGTCATGGAACAACAGACTGGTTCCAAATAGGAAAAGGAGTACGTCAAGGCTGCATATTGTCACCATGTTTATTTAACTTATATGCAGAGTACATCATGAGAAATGCTGGACTGGAAGAAACACAAGTTGGAATCAAGATTGCTGGGAGAAATATCAATAACCTCAGATATGCAGATGACACCACTCTTATGGCAGAAAGTGAAGAGGGGCTAAAAAGCCTCTTGTTGAAAGTGAAAGTGGAGAGTGAAAAGGTTGGCTTAAAGCTCAACATTCAGAAAACGAAGATCATGGCATCTGGTCCCATCACTTCATGGGAAATAGATGGGGAAACAGTGGAAACAGTGTCAGACTTTGTTTTTCTGGGCTCCAAAATCACTGCAGATGGTGACTGCAGCCATGAAATTAAAAGACACTTACTCCTTGGAAGGAAAATTATGACCAACCTAGATAGCATATTCAAAAGCAGAGACATTACTTTACCAACAAAGGTTCACCTAGTCAAGGCTATGGTCTTTCCTGTGGTCATGTATGGATGTGAGAGCTGGACTGTGAAGAAGGCTGAGTGCCGAAGAATTGATGCTTTTGAACTGTGGTGTTGGAGAAGACTCTTGAGAGTCCCTTGGACTGCAAGAAGATCCAACCAGTCCATTCTGAAGGAGATCAATCCTGGAATTTCTTTGGAAGGAATGATGCTAAAGCTGAAACTCCAGTATTTTGGCCACCTCATGCGAAGGGTTGACTCATTGGAGAAGACTCTGATGCTGGGAGGGATTGAGGGCAGGAGGAGAAGGGGACGACAGAGGATGAGATGGCTGGATGGCATCACTGACTCGATGGATGCGAGTCTGAGTGACCTCCGGGAGCTGGTGATGGACAGGGAGGCCTGGCGTGCTGCGGTTCATGGGGTCGCAAAGAGTCGGACACGACTGAGCGACTGATCTGATCTGATCTGATCTGATACTATTTTTTTAAATGTGCTTAAATGGTTTTCTTATGCTATGGAACATCGTGTGGAAAAATAATAAACTACAAATTAAATATTTTACTATTAATGAACATGAGACTTTAGGCATTTTGTTCTCATAATAAAGAATCTGACTCCATTTTTCATGTTTGCCGACAGATGTTGAGCCTCACCACTTCCTTCTCTTTGCCCCACATCTGGGAAAGTTATAAGAAGTCCTGGTGCTTCCTCTTTTGGTACTGAAGGCAAGTTCAATGCAAGCCTTGGCCCTCATGGGGACCCCTCCTCCTGATCCCAGTGAAGACAGCGTCAGTCTCCTATCCCTGCTCTCTCAGGTAGCCATTTGTGGACCGGCTCTGTTGTCCCCAGAAAGGCTCATTATGAGCTTAATAAACCTTCACAAGCAAACTTGAGAAAGAAGAACAAGCTTTAGGCATCACATTCCATGATTTCACACTATGTTACAAAGTTATAGTAACTGAAACTGTATGATACTGGCATAAAAACAGATATACAGATCAATGGAACAGAATAGGGAGCCCAGAAATAAACCCATACCTATGTGGGCAATTAATCTATGGCAAAGGAGTCAAGAATATACAATGGGTATGGACATTCTTTTCAACAAATGGTTTTGGGAAACTGGCTTGTCACATGCAGAAGAATAAAACTGGACCATAGCTTATACCATACACAGAAATAAACTCAAAATGAATTAAAGACTCAAATGTAAGACCTAAAACCATAAAACTCCTAGGAGAAAATTTAAGCAGTAAACTTGAGAGAAATCTTGGTGATGATATTTTTAATCTGACAGCAAAAGCAAAGCTAAACAAGCAGGGCTAGGTCAAACCAAAAAACTTCTGCACAGCAAAAGAAACCATCAACAAAATGAAAAGGCAACCTACTGAATGCAGAAAATACTTGCAAATCATATATCTGAGAAGGGGTTAGTATCCAAAATATATAAAGAACTCATACAACTCAATAGTAAAATAACAAAAGCAAACAAACAAACAAAGAAAACGAACAATCTGATTGAAAAAATGGGCAGAAGATCGGAATACACATTTTTTCCAAAGAAACTAAACAGATGACCAACAGGCACATAAAAAAGTGGTCAACACCACTAATGATCAGGAAAATGAAACCAAAACCACAATGAGATATCACCTTGCTTCTGTCAGGATGGCTAAAATCAAAAAGACGAAAAATAACAAGTGTTGGCAAGAATGTGGAGAAAGGAAACCACAGTACACAGTTGGTGGAAATGTAAATTGGTACAGCCACCATGGGAAACAGCATGGAGCTTCCTTTAAAAAATTAAAAATAGAGCTACCGTATGATCCAGCAGCTCCACCTCTGGTTATTTATCTGAAGAAAAAGAACACGCTAACTCAAAAGTGATATGTATGCACTCCTCAGGTTTGTTGCATCATTATTTGCAACAGCCAAGATATGGAAACAACCTATGTCCATCAACCGATGAACAGATAAAGACGGTGTACACAACAGAATATTATTTGGCCATGTAAAAGAAAGGAATCTGGCCATTTGTGACAATATGGATGAACTAGAGGGGCAGCCCACAAAGTGAAATAAGTCAGACCGAGAAAGACAAATATCACATGATCTCATTTATATGCATAAATTAGAAAAAAACTGAACCCTCAGACACAGAGAACAGATTGGTGACTGCCAGAGGAAGGGGGTGGGCCATAGACAAAGTAGATAAAGGAGGTCAAAGTGTGTAAACTTCCAATTTTACAATAAAACATGTCATGGGGATATAATATACAGCACAGTGACTACAGTTAACAATACTGTAAATTACATATCTGAAAGTTTATAAAAGAGTAAATCTTAAAAGTTCTCATAATAAGAAAAAGAAATGTGTAATTATGTATGGCAACAGTCGGTAAAGAATCCACCTGCAATCCACCTGCAATGTGGAAGACCTTGGTTCAATTTCTGAGGGTTGGGAAGATCCCCTGGAGGAGGGCACAGCAACCCACTTCAGTATTCTTGCCTGGAGAATCCCATGGACAGAGGAGCCTGGCAGGCTATGGTCCATGGGGTTGCAAAGAGTCAGACACGATTGAGTGACTGAGCCCAACAAGCACAGCATATGGCAATTAGATTAATTGTGGTGATCATTTCACAGCATATGCAGTCATTATGTTATACATGTGAGGTATAATATCAATTACACCTCACTGAAAGGAATAATAATAACAAATAAAAAACAAAGCTACCCAGTGATAAGAAGCAAACAAGTAAAAAAACCTTTTCATACCCTCTTGGTGCAGGTATGAAATAAATAGTCTCCACATCCAAATTAAATCTGGGGGGAAGGGAAGAATTCATCCTACCTTTATATGGTGGCCACAACAATTCTGTTTTTTGAAATATGAGAGCATGTTAAGTGTGTTAGTCGTTCGGTGGTATTTCTTTGAGACCCTATGCACTGCAGCCTGCCAGGCTCCTCTGTCCATGGGATTCTCCAGGCAAGAATATTAGAGTGAGCTGCCATTTCCTTCTCCAGGGATCTTCTTGACCCAGGGATTGAACCCGGGTCTCCCACATTGCAGGCAGATTCTTCACCAGCTGAGCCACCAGGGAAGCCCCAAAGAGAACCCCATTCTTCATCTCTCCTCACACCAAAATTTTCTTAGATCCTTTATATCTTTCCTTTCTCTTATTTTCGAATATTTGGGAACAAAGGAATATGGGGAATATGCTGCCAATACAAAAATTATCTTTATTTCTATTTTACTAAAAATATTACCAACAAACGTCATTCTGTTAAATGATTTGAGTAAGTTAAAATGCAGTGGCAACTATTTTTAAATACACAGATATGTTAAGAAAGCAAATACCTAGTGTGGCCTTTTCTTCTTTAATTTCTTGGTTCAAAATAGAGGAAATATTAAACCATCACTTTGGTATAGATTTTTACTATAAAACTTGGTTATTTTGAGCTCTGCCTCTATTTTTTCTTAATGTTCTGGGTCACAGATTTTCAAGCTGAATAATGAACAGTTAAAGGAACATGCAGATCTGCATAGAAATCCCAGCTCTGCGCTAATTCCTTTTGCATCTGCTTTGCTCTTCTAGCTCTACCTCACAGAGTTCAGAAGAATGGAAGGCTTGACTAAGGTCTAGTGACTCTCTTAAAGGTTTAATGTGCTGATGTTTAGCCATAAAATGAAAATTGTTTTAAAATAAGGTTTGTCAATGGTTCAAGATCAGAAAAATTTAATAGATATGGCTATTTAAATAGAAAGCTTATGAAAGTAGATACAATCTGTAATGTGACTACCGTTCTTTGTATTTGGGGGCTAGTATCCTGAGACTTCAGGCTTCCTAGGTGGCGCTAGTGGTAAAGAATCTGCTTGCCAATGCAGGAGAAATAGATGCAGGTTTGATCCCAGTGTCCAGAAGATACCCTGGAGGAGGGCATGGCAACTCACCCCAGTATTCATGCCTGAAGAATCCCATGGACAGAGGAGCCTAGAGAGCTACATATGGTCCATAGGGCCACAAAGAGCTGGACATGACTGAAACGACTTAGCATGCATGCACACATCCTGAGACTTCATATACGGATGTAAGAGTTGGACCATAAAGAAGGCTGAGTGCCAAAGAATTGATGCCTTCGATTTGTGGTGCTGGAGAAGACTCTTGAGAGTCCCTTGGACTGCAAGGACCTCAAACCAGTCCGTCCTAAAGGAAATCAACCCTGAATATTCATTGGAAGGACTGATGTTGAAGCTGAAGCTCCAATACTTTGGCCACCTGATGCAAAGAGCCAACTCATTGGAAAAGATCTTGATGCTGGGAAAGATTGAAGGCAAAAGGAGAAGGGGATGACAGAAGATGAGATGGTTGGATGGCATCACCAACTCAATGCATATGAATTTTAGCAAACTCTGGGAGATCGTGGAGTTCAGAGGTGCCTGGTGGGCACCTCTGGTCCACGGGGTCGCAAAGAATCGGACACGACTTAGTGGCTGAACAGCAACAATAACACTGAAACTTCAGCATTTTATCAGTTAAGGTCCTTTCGTTTGCAGAAAATTACCTGCGCCAACTTCAAAGAACCCTAAGCACAGAGGAATTATAAAGATCTGCATTTGCCCTTGGAGCAAGAAGCAGGATCTAGAGGATGTAGCAACAGGGCTTGGTTCCACTCACTCCCCATTTACATCTATAGTTTAAAATTCTAGATACTTAAAAAAAAAAAAAAAGAATCTTCTAGGCCAGGGTCAAGGTTCATTCTTAGACCCACCAGCTTTGGTCTTGGGGCAGTCCTGAGGCTCTGGTCCAGCTGCTGGTGGTTCCTAGAAAGCAAAGACTGATTCTGTGCAGGGCGTCCACTCACAAGACACCTGCCTGCCACAGGCACTTCCACTGATTGCCCTAACTTCCTTCCCATGATACTGATGAACGATATTTCTCATATCCAACAGCTTAATTTCCCGCAGGGTTAATCCTCAGAACTAAATGCCTCTCATATATGCATAAAACTACCTATAAATAAGCATTGAAAGTTAAAGTTATGTCGCTCAGTCATGTCCGACTCTTTGCGACCCCGTTGACTGTAGCCCACCAGGCTCCTCTGTCCATGGGATTCTCCAGGCAAGAATACTGGAGTGAGTTGCCATTTCCTTCTCCAGGGGATCTTCCTGACCCAGGGATCAAACCCAGGTCTCCGCATTGCAGGCAGATGCCCAAAAGGGTGTGTTGCCTCCCTGTCGAGGAAACAAACCCGGGTCTCCTGTGTGACAGGCAGGGATACTCATCACTACACTACGAGGATGGCTAAGAAAGGCCAGAAACGAATTACTTGTCATACAACTGTTGATTCTTGTCCTGCATACAGATTTCTCAGGAGGCAGGTCAGGTGGTCTGGTATTCCCATCTCTTGAAGGATTTTCCACAGTTTATTGTGATCCACACAGTCAAAGGCTTTGGCATAATCAATAAAGCAGGAGTAGATGTTTTTCTGAAATTCTCTTGCTTTTTCAATGATCCAACAGATGTTGGCAATTTGATCTTTGGTTCCTCTGCCTTTTCTGAATCCAGCTTGAACATCTGGAAGTTCACAGTTCATGTACTGCTAAAGCCTAACTTAGAGAATTTTGAGTGTTACTTTGAGTGCTAGTGTGTGAGATGAGTGCAATTGTGTGGTACTTTGAGCATGCTTTGGCATTGCCCTTCTTTGGGACTGGAATGAAAACTGACTTTTTCCGGTCCTATGGCCACTGCTGAGTTTTTCAAATTGCTGGCATATTGAGTGCAGCACTTTCACAGTATCATCTTTTAGGATTTGAAATAGCTCAACTGGAATTCCATCACCTCCACTAGGTTTGTTCATAGTGATGCTTCCTAAGGCCCACTTGACTTTGCATTTCAGAATGTCTGGCTCTAGGTGAGTGATCACACCATCATGGTTATCTGGGTCATGGAGATCTTTTCTGTACAGTTCCTCTGTGTATACTTGCTACCTCTTCTTACTATCTTCTGCTTCTGTTAGGTCCATACCATTTCTGTCCTTTATTGTGCCCATCTTTGTATGAAATGTTCCTTTGGTATCTCTAATCTTCTTGAAGGGATCTCTAGTCTTTTCCATTCTATTGTTTTTCTCTATTTGTTTGCACTGATAACTGAGAAAAGCTTTCTTTCTTTCTCTCCCTGCTATTCTTTGGAACTCTGCATTCAGAGGGGTGTTATCTTTCCTTTCATCCTTTGCCTTTAGCTTCTCTTCTTTTGTAAAGCCTCCTCAGACAGCCTTTTTGAATCTTTTTCTTGTGGATGGTCTTGATCACTGCCTTCTGTACAATGTCATGAAACTCCATTCATAGTCCTTCAGGCACTCTATCAAATCTAATCCTTTGAATCTATTTGTCACTTCCACTGTATAACCGTATGGGACTTGATTTATGTCTTACCTGAATGGTCTACTCGTTTTCCCTACTTTCTTCAGTTTAAGAAATTGAAGATTTCTTAAACTAAATTTATTCTTTAAGTTTAATTTTAATTTAATTTTAACAGTTAAACTTGATTTAAATAAAATTCTTTAAATTAATTAAATCTTAGGAAATAAAGATTTCTTTAAAAAAAAAAATATGACATTGGAAGATGAACTCCCCAGGTTGGTAGGTGTCCAATATGCTACTGGAGATCAGTGGAGAAAAATTCCAGAAAGAATGAAGAGACAGAGCCAGAGCAAAAACAATATCCAGTTGTGGATGTGACTGGTGATGGAAGTAAAGTCCAATGCTGTAAAGAACAACATTTCATAGGAACCTGGAATGTTAGGTACATGAATCAAGGTAAATTGGAAGTGGTCAAACAGGAGATGGCAAGAGTGAACATTGGCAGTTTATGAATCAGTGAACTAAAATGAACTGGGATGGGCAAATTTAATTCAGATGACCATTATATCTACTACTGTGGGCAAGAATGCCTTAGAAAAAATGGCGTAGCCATTATAGTCAACAAAAGAGTCCAAAATCCAGTGTTTGGGTGCAATCCCCAAAACAACAGAATAATCTCTGTTTGTTTCCAGGGCAAACCATTCAATATCACAGTAATCCAAGTCTATGCCCCAACCAGTAATGCTGAAGAAGCTGACATTGAACTGTTCTATGAAGATTTACAAGACCTTCTAGACTTAACACCAAAAAAAGATGTCCTTTTCATCATAGGGGACTGGAATGCAAAAGTAGGAAGTCAAGAGATAACTGGAGTAACAGGCAAATTTGGCCTTGGAATATAGAATGAAGAAGGGCAAAGCCTAACAAGAGTTTTACCAAGAGAACACACTGGTTATAGTAAACACCCTCTTCCAACAACACAAGAGAAGCCTCTACACATGGACATCACCAGATGGTCAATACCGAAATCAGATTGATTATATTC
Source organism: Tragelaphus eurycerus (assembly GCA_935064755.1). Lineage (NCBI taxonomy): Eukaryota > Metazoa > Chordata > Mammalia > Artiodactyla > Bovidae > Tragelaphus > Tragelaphus eurycerus. The sequence continues at coordinate 9,427,595 of CAKXYN010000086.1, read as the reverse complement.
TCTGCAGCCAAAGATGGAGAAGCTCTATACAGTTAGCAAAAACAAGACTGGGAGCTGACTATGTCTCAGATCATGAACTCCTTATTGCCAAATTCAGACTTAAATTGAAAAGATGGCTTTCCTATATTCAAAAGAGAAGGAACACCCCGGTCTCCAAAGAGAAGAGACACCAAGAATCCAAATGAGCAGACTTTGCCCAGTCTCTCCCCATTTACTATAGCTCATACTCCTTACCCTATTTTATCTTTCTACTCTATTGTATCTTTGTGAAAGTGCAAGTGTTAGTCACTTAGTCATGTCTATTTGCGACCCTATGGACTGTAATCCATCAGGTTGCTCTGTCCATGGGATCCTCCAGACATGAATACTGGAGTTGGTTGCCATGCCCTCCTTCAGGGGATCTTCCCAATCCCGGGTTTGAACCCGAGTATCTTAAGTCTCCTGCGTTGGCAGGCAGGTTCTTTACTACTGAACCACCCAGGAAGTCCATACACTGAATTTACATGAAGCTAAAATCTCACATTTATTGTGTTAGACAACTTGTTTTCCTGCCAGAGGATGCAGAAGATCTGGGAACAAGCCCTCATCTTATGCCTACTGCATACAGTAATACATATTGGATATAATACATATGAGTCATATGCTATTCTAGGCCCTAGGATACAGTAAAACAGACAAAAACCCTTGGAAGTTTATAGGCTAATGAGGGGCAATTCATAACTTTAAAAAACATTCATCAGTGTTGGGTCCAATAGTGATTAGTGCTGTGAAACAAAGAAACATAGTCAAGGTGGGTAGGGAAGAGAGTTTCACTTCCCATTAGGATCTTCAGGGAAGCCCTCACTGTTAGTTCTCTGAGCTAACACCTAGAAGAGGCAAAAGATGGAAATACAGGGATGACTGTGGGAAGAGCTTTCTGGGCAAAAGAAATAACAAGCACATGGTCCTTATCTACCTCCACTATCCAATCTGTAAAATGAGACATCTGGACCAAATGATGTTAAAACTTCCTTAGAAATGTAGGAGTACATTGAGCGTGTGGGATCAAAGCAGCAGCAGGAACTATTAGGGGAAGTACACTAATTGAAACTGCCCACCCTGGCCAGGCACCATAGTAACCATTTGCATGAGTTGTTTTACTGACAGGAGGTCCTGGTAAGGAACAGGGAACTCATAGCCTCCACCAACCGGAAGAGTTTGGGAAAGGTCAAAAGGAGACACAACCAGTCCAACCACCTCCCAGAATCCTTCTCTCTGGCATCCATCTTGGCTGAACAAAGCGTGTACCACCAGGAAGGACTCTGAGTCAGAATGATTGGCTAAGGACAACCCGGAAACTAATCCCATCACCATAAAACTGAGACTGCAAGCCATGTTCTCCTGGGTTCCTTTAGCCTACTGCTCTCCATCCGGGTACCCTTTCCCAATAAAATCTCTTGTTTTGTCAGCGCATTTGTCTCCTTGGACAATACATTTCCAAGTGTTAGACAAGAGCCCAGTTTTGGGCCCTGGAAGGGGTCCCTCTTCCTGCAACAGAACCTTGCTTGAAAATACTTCCTACCTGTAAAGAGGTCCCAGTGCAAATCTTCTAGGCTACAGTCCCTCTCAGTTCCATGGGAAGTTCATGAGTGTAATGTAAAGAGAAGGGATTGCTCTAAGGTCAAAGAAGTTTTGGAAAGTGGTTTAAAATAGTTAAACAGGATATATTTACTTCAAGACTTTTCAGATTCTTTAATACATCGACATAGACTCGATTACCTCAAAGTGAGTTGTCATAACTGCCTAACATATTTGACCACATAAGCCTTTTTTTATGCAGAGCACCTAGCCAGACTATTCCTAAGAACACACTTTGGGAAGGAACACTCCTCACTAGCGGCTGGCAAACTTTCTCTGTAAAGGACCAAATAGTAAATATTTTAGGTTCAGTGGGCCAAATGGTCTGTTGCAACTATTTGATTGTGCCCTTTGGCTACAAAGCAGCCATAGACAACATGTAAATGGATGGGTGTGTTGTGTTCTAATAAAACTTAGTTTATGAAAACTAGAATTTGGATTTAATGCAATTTTTACATGTCATGAAATGTTATTCTTCCTTTGACTTTTTAAAAAACTATTTTAAAATGTGAAAAGCATTCTTAACTCACGAGCCATACAAAAACAGGCAGGGAACCAGATTTGACCTACAGGCTGTACTTTGCCAATCGTTGCTTTAGTGAGATGTACTATTTATGTATTTTTTCCTTAATGTTAGTCGCTCAGTGTGTCTAACTTTGGGACCCCATGGACTGCAGCCTACCAGGCTTCTCCATCCATGGGATTCTCCAGGCAAGAACACTGGAGTGGGTTGCCATTTCCTTCTCCAAGTCTTTCTCTGCTAACTGCTAAGTCACTTCAGTCGTGTCCAACTCTGTGCAACCCCATAGATGGCAGCCCACCAGGCTCCCCCATCCCTGGGATTCTCCAGGCAAGAACACCGGAGTGGGTTGCCATTTCCTTCTCCAATGCATGAAAGTGAAAAGTGAAAGTGATGTCGCTCAGTCGTGTCCGACTCTTAGCGACCCCATGGACTGCAGCCTACCAGGCTCCTCCATCCATGGGATTTTCCAGGCAAGAGTACTGGAGTGGGGTGCCATTGCCTTCTCCGAGTCTTTCTCTAGAAGGCACGAAAAAGCTTATTGAATGGATGCATTGTCCCATCTGTTAAAAGGTAAACACTGCAGAGGGGAAAAAAAAGGCCTTAGGCAAAATTGTAATAAAAGTTATCTTGAACATCTCTACACGGTATGTCTATCTACCGTTATTATTGTTTTAAAACCAACATTCCCTTTCCTTCTCTAGCCAACATCTCAATGCCTTCAAGCTCCTTTCTCTTCCACTTATAATTAAAGCTTGTGCTTAGGATAAAGAAGAGTCTACTCTCACTATGATGTAAATGACTTGTAACAGCGAACAGTTTTAACTATTCTGTAGGGCTTAACTATTCTGTAGGGTGTATCTGCATTTTAACAGAAGGAATGAAGCTTTACATAAGGGAGCCAGCAGGTGGGGACTGTATTAATATTTCTTTCAGGTTGTTGTTTTTCAGTCACTAAGTTGTGTCTGACTCTTGGGACTCCATGCCAGGCTCTTCTGTCTTCCAGCATCTCTCAGAATTTGCTTAAATTCATGTCCATTGACTTGGTGGGTGATGCTATCTAACCATCTCATCCTCTGCCACCCGCTTCTTTTGCCTTCAGTCTTTCCCAGCATTTTTCCAATGAGTTGGCACTTCGCATCAGGTGGCCAAAGTATTGGAGCTTCAGCTTCCACATTGGTCCTTCCAATGAATATTCATGGTTGATTTCCTTTAGGATGGACTGGTTGGATCTCCTTGCAGTCCAAGGGACTCTCAAGAGTCTTTTTCAACACGACAATTCGAAAGCATCAATTCTTTGGCACTCAGACTTTTTTAATGATTTCGTCAGGAACCTCAGGGAAACTTCTACTCCTGAAATGACATACACTAGGAAGTCATCTCTTTCACCCATAAGGAAAGATTTGTCACCGGGGGAAACAGCTTGCCTGTAGTGGAATCATGCATGGTCCCAGACAGAGGTCAAGGCTAGCCTCTCACCAGATTTGGGGTTCAGTTCAGTTCACTCGCTCAGTCTTGTCTGACTCTTTGCAACCCCATGAACCGCAGCACTCCAGGCCTCCCTGTCCATCACCAACTCCCGGAGTCCACCCAAACCCATGTCCATCAAGTCGATGATGCCATCCAACCATCTCATCCTCTGTCATCCCCTTTTCCTCCTGCCCTCAATCTTTCCCAGCATCAGGGTCTTTTCCAATGAGTCAGCTCTTCGCATCAGGTGGCCAAAATATTGGAATTTCAGCCTCAACATCAGTCCTTCCAATGAACACCCAGGACTGATCTCCTTTAGGATGGACTGGTTGGATTTCCTTGCAGTCCAAGGGACTCCCAAGAGTTTTAGTTCAAAAGCATCAATTCTTCGGTGCTCAGCTTTCTTTATAGTCCAACTCTCACATCCGTATATGACCACGGGAAAAACCATAGCCTTGACTAGACGGACCTTTGTTGGCAAAGTAATGTCTTTGCATTTTAATATGCTGTCTAGGTTGTTTGAGGCAAATAGTATCCTCTAAGAAGAGTAACTCTAAGTCACTTAGTCTTCTCTAAGAAGTGTGCACTCATCTCACATGCTAATCAAGTAGTGTTCAAAATTCGCCAAGCCAGACTTCAGCAATACGTGAACCATGAACTTTCAGATGTTCAAGCTGGTTTTAGAAAAGACAGAGGAACCAGAGATCAAATTGCCAACATCCGCTGGATCATGGAAAAAGCAAGAGAGTTCCAGAAAAACATCTATTTCTGCTTTATTGACTATGCCAAAGCCTTTGACTGTGTGGATCACAATAAACTGTGGAACATTATGAAAGAGATGGAAGTACCAGACCACCTGACCTGCATCTTGAGAAACCCATATGCAGGTCAGGAAGCAACAGTTAGAACTGGACATGGAACTACAGACTGGTTCCAAATAGGAAAAGGAGTACGTCAAGGCTATATATTGTCACCCTGCTCATTTAACTTATATGCAGAGTACATCATGAGAAACGCTGGACTGGAGGAAGCACAAGCTGGAATCAAGATTGCTGGGAGAAATATCAATAACCTCAGATACTCAGATGACACCATTGTTATGGCAGAAAGTGAAGAAGAACTTAAGAGCCTCTTGATGAAAGTGTAAGAGGAGAGTGAAAAAGTTGGCTTAAAGCTCAACATTCAGAAAATTAAGATCATGGCATCCAGTCCCATCACTTCATGGCAAATAGATGGGGAAACAGTGGAAACAGTGGCTGACTTTATTTTTTTGGGCTCCAAAATCACTTCAGGTGGTGATTGCAGCCATGAAATTAAAAGACGCTTACTCCTTGGAAGGAAAGTTATGACCAACCTAGACAGCATATCAAAAAGCAGAGACATTACTTTGTCAATAAAGGTCTGTCTAGTCAAGGCTATGGTTTTTCCAGTAGTCATGTATGGATGTGAGAGTTGGACTATAAAGAAAGCTGAGCACCGAAGAATTGATGTTTTTGAACTGTGGTGTTGGAGAAGAGTCTTGAGAGTCCCTTGGACTGCAAGGAGATCCAACCAGTCCATCCTAAAGGAAATCAGTCCTGGGTGTTCATTGGAAGGGCTGATGTTGAAGCCAAAACCAATATTTTGGCCACCCGATGTGAAGAGCTGACTCATTTGAAAAGACCCTGATGCTGGGAAAGATTGAAGGTGGGAGGAAGGGGACGACAGAGAATGAGATGGTTAAATGGTATCACCGACTCAATGTCCATGAGTTTGGGTAAACCTCGGGAGTTGGTGATGGACAGGGAGGCCTGGTGTGTTGCAGTTCATGGGGTCACAAAGAGTTGGACATGACTGAGTGACTGAACTGAACGGAACTGAAGAAGAGTCACAAATAAGGACAGAGATTGTCTTTTGGATTGTAATTTGAGAACAGCTGTAGGGGAGGAAAAAGAGTTCTTGGCCTAGATCTTCTCTAATAAAAGACAGACTGACAAGAGAAAAACAGTGCAGAAGTTTATCAACATGTATACCTCACATATACATGGGAGATACCCAAGGAGAGTGAGCAACTTCCCAAGGTGGCCTAAGTCACCAACTTAAATACCATATTTGGCTAAAAACACAAGAAAGAAAGGTATAACCAACATTTTGCCATGAGTATGTGACTAAGCGACTTCACTTTCATGCATTGGAGAAGGAAATGGCAACCCACTCCAATGTTCTTGCCCGGAGAATCCCAGGGACAGGGAGCCTGGTGGGCTGCCGTCCATGGGGTCACACAGAGTCGGACATGACTGAAGTGACTTAGCAGCATGTGCTTAGTTGCTCAGTCATATCCAACTCTTTGTGACCTCAAGAACTGTAGCCCGCCAGGGTCCTCTGTCCATGTAGATTCTCCAGTCAAGAATACTGAAGTAGGTTGCCATGCCTTCCTCCAGGGGATCTTCCCAACCCAGGGATTGAACCCAGGTCTCCTGCATTGCAGGGGGATTCTTTACTGTCTGAGCCACCAGGGAAGTGCATGAGTATAAATGGAGTATGAACTTTAAAAATTGTGAATCACTATACTGTACACCTGTAACTTATATAATATTATACAACACATCAGCTGTACTTCAATAGTAACAATACTTTTAAAAGACAACATCATATGGGGAAAAAAGAAAGGTGTGTGTGTGTGGGGGAGAGTTCAATTATGGGAGGTTACTGGGAAAAGGGTACAGTTAGTTATGTAGATTTAGGTTGCTGCCTTCTCCAATGAGAAGATTCTCTTTTGACTTGGTCACATTTCTCTTCCTGGTGCCAAAAGGGAGGTGGCTTAGAAATGGAAATTTCCTTTATAAATGTAAATCAGAGAGAGAGAGATCAGTGGCTCAGTCCTGTCCGACTCTTTGCGACCCCATGAATCACAGCACGCCAGGCCTCCCTGTCCATCACCAACTCCCGGAGGTCACTCAGACTCATATCCATCGAGTCAGTGATGCCATCCAGCCATCTCATCCTCTGTCGTCCCCTTCTCCTCCTGCCCCCAATCCCTCCCAGCATCAGAGTCTTCTCCAATGAGTCAACCCTTCGCATGAGGTGGCCAAAATACTGGAGTTTCAGCTTTAGCATCATTCCTTCCAAAGAAATCCCAGGGCTGATCTCCTTCAGAATGGACTCGTTGGATCTCCTTATAGTCCAAGGGACTCTCAAGAGTCTTCTCCAACACCACAGTTCAAAAGCATCAATTCTTCAGCACTCAGCCTTCTTCACAGTCCAGCTCTCACATCCATACATGACCACAGGAAAGACCATAGCCTTGACTAGGCGAACCTTTGTTGGCAAAGTGATGTCTCTGCTTTTGAAAATGCTATCTAGGTTGGTCATAACTTTCCTTCCAAGGAGTAAGCATCTTTTAATTTCATGGCTACAGTCACCATCTTCAGTGATTTTGAAGCCCAGAAAAATAAAGTCTGACACTGTTTCCACTGTTTCTCCATCTATTTCCCATGTAGTGATGGGACCAGATACCATGATCTTAGTTTTCTGAATGTTGAGCTTTAAGCCAACCTTTTCACTCTCCACTTTCACTTTCATCAAGAGGCTTTTTAGCCCCTCTTCACTTTCTGCCATTAGGGTGGTGTCATCTGCATATCTGAGGTTATTGATATTTCTCCCAGCAATCTTGATTCCAACTTGTGTTTCTTCCAGTCCAGCGTTTCTCATGATGTACTCTGCATATAAGTTAAATAAACATGGTGACAATATGCAGCCTTGACGTACTCCTTTTCCTATTTGGAACCAGTCTGTTGTTCCATGTCCAGCTCTAACTGTTGCTTCCTGACCTGCATACAAATTTCTCAAGAAGCAGATCAGGTGGTCTGGTATTCCCATCTCTTTCAGAATTTTCCACAGTTTATTGTGATCCACTCAGTCAAAGGCTTTGGCATAGTCAATAAAGCAGAAATAGATGTTTTTCTGGAACTCTCTTGCTTTTTCCATGATCCAGCGGATGTTGGCAATTTGATCTCTGGTTCCTCTGCCTTTTCTAAAACCAGCTTGAACATCAGGAAGTTCATGGTTCGTGTATTGCTGAAGCCTGGCTTGGAGAATTTTGAGCATTACTTTACTACTGTGTGAGATGAGTGCAATTGTGTGGTAGTTTGAGCATTCTTTGGCATTGCCTTTCTTTGGGATTGGAATGAAAACTGACCTTTTCCAGTCCTGTGACCACTGCTGAGTTTTCCAAATTTGCTGGCATATTGAGTGCAGCACTTTCACAGCATCATCTTTCAGGATTTGGAATAGCTCAACTGGAATTCCATCAGCTCCACTAGCTTTGTTCGTAGTGATACTTTCTAAGGCCCACTTGCCTTCACATTCCAGGATGTCTGGCTCTAGGTCAGTGATCACACCATCCTGATTATCTGGGTCGTGAAGATCTTTTTGTACAGTTCTTCTGTGTATTCTTGCCACCTCTTCTTAATACCTTCTGCTTCTGTTAGGTCCATACCATTTCTGTCCTTTATCGAGCCCATCTTTGCCTGAGATGTTCCATTGGTATCTCTAGTTTTCTTGAAGAGATCTCTAGTCTTTTCCATTCTGTTGTTTTCCTCTATTTCTTTGCACTGGTCGCTGAGGAAGGCTTTCTTATCTCTTCTTGCTATTCTTTGGAACTCTGCATTCAGATCTTATATCTTTCCTTTTCTCCTTTGCTTTTCACTTCTCTTCTTTTCACAGCTATTTGTAAGGCCTCCCCAGACAGACATTTTGAGGTGCTTGGCAAGCAACTGACAATTCATGGGGAATATCAACTTTTATAGTACCAATATTTACTCTGCCTTTCATAAGGTGCATACATAAAATACACAAACGAGTACTCAACCTACCAAGAAGGGGTACCTCTGCACACTGTCATTGACTTTGGATTATTGCTTGAATTGAGCAATATATAATTTAGAGCACAGACTCTTAGACTCATCGGGGAACATAAAATTCTTACCGAAGGACAGCATAACCCAATTGCAAATGTAATGAACACACATTGTATTGCATTTCTCTTTCCCATTACATTCATTTGCTCTCCACTAGGGGATGTGATTTTGAAAACTCTGCTCTTTATGTTGATGGTTTGCAGGGAACTGAGTAGGAGCTGAAAAAGAAACAAGACCTTCGTGTTCTCACATTACATTATACTTTCCAACCGTTTGAAGTTGGTATAACTCTTCACTAAGTACTTGGCAAACTTTAAACCATACATCTGTGAAGCCAGGTTTTTTTCTTTCACATTACCTTTCACCTACTTTAAAAATAAACCATTCATTGTTCAAGAGGGAAAACTCAAATTTGTTTTTCCAAAGTAATCTATAATGGAGTAAAACATTGCTGGAAGGTTTGCAATTAACTAATTTACTGTGCAATAAATCTCAAAGGGAATGCAAGTTAATGAGGGAATCATTTTTCAACCTTCAATATTTAGGCCTCTATTTGCTTTTCTTAATTAACAAAATGTAAACTCTTTTTAAAATTAGAAAAGCATATGAACCTGATTTTCTAAATGTTTAAACTATACAGAAACATATACAATTAAAGGGAAAACGTAATACCTGCTTTCATGTGTATCTTGATTTGTTTTAGTATTAAAATAATAGAAGCAAATGTATAGAAACAAAAAGTTTGTTTGCTAAAGATTTAAGTTTCAGTTTTGCCTATATTTTTCCAGATTTTCTCACTAGGAGATAAAAAAAACACCTATTTTAAAAATCATTCAGTTCAGTTCAGTCACTCAGTCATGTCCAACTCTTTCCGACCCCATGGACTGCAGCACACCAGGCCTCCCTGTCCATCATCAATAATCTGTTCAAACTCATGTTCATCGAGTCAGTGACACCATCCAACCATCTCATCCTCTGTTGTCCCCTTCTCCTCCTGCCTTCAATCTTTCCCAGCATCAGGGTCTTTTCCAATAAGTCAATTCTTTGCATCAGGTGGCCAAAAGATTGAAGTTTCAGCTTCAGCATAGTCCTTCCAATGAATATTCAGGATGATTTCCTTTAGGATGGACTAGTTGGATCTCCTTGCAGAAATATAAATATCAGGCCTACTGTGTTCCCACCTGGTGCCAGTTCCCAGAGGCGATACGAAGATGAATAACTACTTAGCTTTAACTCTATGATAGACATTCACATCGAGTAAAATGGACAGTTTCTACTCTGGCTGCTAAGGTCTCTCCTGATCTGACTTTGCGTGGCTTCCACTGCTGCCTTACATGCCTTGGCCTGGAACAATATGAAACTATTTATAAATTCTCAAAATATTCTAACCTTTCCCAAGCTTTTACACCTTTGCAAATACTAGTCTCTCTACATGGAACGGAGAAGGCAATGGCACCCCACTCCAGTACTTTTGCCTGGAAAATCCCATGGACAGAGGAGCCTGGTAGGCTGCAGTTCATGGGGTCGCTGGGAGTCGGACACGATGGAGCGACTTCACTTTCACTTTTCACTTTCATGCATTGGAGAAGGAAATGGCAACTCACTCCAGTGTTCTTGCCTGGAGAATCCCAGGGACGGGAAGCCTGGTTGGCTGCCATCTATGGGGTCGCACAGAGTCGGACACGACTGAAGTGACGCAGCTACATGGATGCCCTTTCACCCTTGAAACACTTCATGAAGTTCTAGTCATGCTTCAAGTATCAACTCAAATACCACCTCCTTTTAGTTACTTGCAGGCCCCTGGTTAAGGCAAAGTTGGTTACTCCTTTATCCTTGAATCCATAACACGCTCAACACACTATGTAAAGTGAACGTTTTGTAATTATTGATTTCTGTTTCTGTCTCGAGTGAGATTATGAAGAATGAGGAGTGGGAATTTACCATCTTTATACTCCTATTGACTATCCATCGTGAGTAATGTGCACAGTGCTCAGTTGGAAGCACACAGGAATGAGTGAGTTTCTCTTGCTGGATGCTGGGGAAGACTTCCCAGAGGAGCTGACACTTGACCAGAAATGTCTCAGGAATTCCAAGTAAAGAAAATAGCTTGTGAAGAAGCATGTGACTTGGTGTGAAAGCAGTTGAGGCTTTTAAATTGGGTTGTCCTAAGACTGAAAGATACTACCAGCTCTGTTCCAGCATTTGGCAGCAGGGTGGTGGGCATCTGGAAAGGGGAGAGGCAGAACTGTTGGGAGACCACTGTCGTGGTCTGGGTAAGAACTGATCACAGCCTAGATTAAGATTTTAGCAATTAGGACAGGAAAAAAATTAAGAACAGAGAAATATTTAGGGGATAGAATTGAAATTAGATTTCATATAGGGTCCTGGAATAGAGATAGGGTTTTAAGCACTAAGTCATAGGGTGAGGGAGACCACTGGCTGTGGATGTGTGCAGAGTAGATAAGATTAGGGGCATACACAGCAATCAGAGCAGAAAAAGAAATAAAAGGAATCCAAATTGGAAAAGAAGAAGTAAAACTCTCACTGTTTGCAGAGGACATGATCCTCTACATAGAAAACCCTAAAGACTCCACCAGAAAATTACTAGAGCTAATCAATGAATATAGAAAAGTGGCAGGATATAAAATCAACACACAGAAATCCCTTGCATTCCTATACACAAATAATGAGAAAATAGGAAGAGAAATTAAGGAAACTAAGGAAATTAAGGGAAAATGGTGAATTCCATTCACCACTGCAACAAAAAGAATAAAATACTTAGGACTATATCTACCTAAAGAAACAAAAGACCTATATATAGAAAACTATAAATCACTGGTGAAAGAAATCAAAGAGGACACTAATTGATGGAGAAATATACCGTGTTCATGGATCAGAAGAATCAATATAGCAAAAATGAGTATACTATACAAAGTATAGTATGAGTATACAAAGCAATCTATAGATTCAATGCAATCCCTATCAAGCTACCAACGGTATTTTTCACAGAGCTAGAACAAATAATTTCACAATTTGTATGGAAATACAAAAAACCTCGAATGGCCAAAGCTATCTTGAGAAAGAAGAATGGAACTGGAGGAATCAACCTGCCTGACTTCAGGCTCTACTACAAAGCCACAGTCATCAAGACAGTATGGCACAAAGACAGAAATATAGATCAATGGAACAAAATAGAAAACCCAGAGATAAATCCACGCACATATGGACACCTTATCTTTGACAAAGGAGGCAAGAATATACAATGGATTAAAGACAATCTCTTTAACAAGTGGTGCTGGGAAAACTGGTCAAACACTTGTAAAAGAATGAAACTAGAACACTGTCTAACACCATACACAAAAATAAACTCAAAATGGATTAAAGATCTAAATGTAAGACCAGAAACTATAAAACTCCTGGAGGAGAACATAGGCAAAACACTCTCCGACGTAAATCACAGCAGGATCCTCTATGACCCACCTCCCAGAATATTGGAAATGAAAGCAAAAATAAACAAATGGGACCTAATTAAAATTAAAAGCTCCTGAACAACAAAGGAAATTATAAGCAAGGTGAAAAGACAGCCTTTAGAATGGGAGAAAATAGTAGCAAATGAAGCAACTGACAAAGAATTAATCTCAAAAAACATACAAGCAGCTCCTGCAGCTCAATTCCAGAAAAATAAAAGACCCAATCAAAAAATGGGCCAAAGAACTAAACAGACATTTCTCCAAAGAAGACATACAGATGGCTAACAAACACATGAAAAGATGCTCAACATCACTCATTATCAAAGAAATGCAAATCAAAACCACAATGAGGTACCATTTCACACAAGTAAGAATGGCTGCGATCCAAAAGTCTACAAGCAATAAATGCTGGAGAGGGTGTGGAGAAAAGGGAACCCTCTTACACTGTTGGTGGGAATGCAAACTAGTACAGCCACTATGGAGAACAGTGTGGAGATTCCTTAAAAAACTTGAAATAGAACTGCCATACCATCCAGCAATCCCACTGCTGGGCATACACACCGAGGAAACCAGAATTGAAAGAGACATGTGTACCCCAATGTTCATCACGGCATTGTTTGTACCACCAGGACATGGAAGCAACCTGATGTCCATCAGCAGATGAATGGATAAGAAAGCTGTGGTACATATACACAATGGAGTGTTACTTAGTCATTAAAAAGAATACATTTGAATCAGTTCTAATGAGGTGGATGAAACTGGAGCCTATCATACAGAGTGAAGTAAGCCAGAAAGAAAAACACCAACATGGTATACTAACGCATATATATGGAAATTAGAAAGATGGTAACGATAACCCTGTATGTGAGACAGCAAAAGAGACACAGATGTATAGAACAGTCTTTTGGACTCTGTGGGGAAGGGCAAGGGTGGGATGCTTTGGGAGAATGGCATTAAAAGGTATAATATCATATGTGAAACAAATCGCAAGTCCAGGTTTGATGCATGATACAGGATGCTCGGGGCTGGTGCACTGGGATGACCCAAAGGGATGGTATGGGGAAGGAGGCGGGAGGGGGGTTCAGGACGGGGAACACGTGTATACCCGTGGCAGATTCATGTTGATGTATGGCAAAACCAATACAATATTGTAAAGTAATTAGCCTCCAATTAAAATAAATAAATTTATATTAAAAAAAAAAAAAAAGATTAGGGCATAGTCAGCAGGGCCAGGGGAAGTAACAGAATAGGACTGCTGCCCCTCCAATCTCAGCTACTTTGTGTGTTCAGTAGACTTTGAGGGGCTGAGGGGCTTGCCCCTTGAGTCACTTACTACCTTGCTTCCATGAGAAAAGTGATCTGAGTCCTAAACTGACTTTCAAACACATTTTTGGAACACTGCCCAAGTGCAGCTCGGGACTGGCTGTTCAGAGGGATGTGGTAGGGAATCCAGGGCTTGAAACCACTTTTTTTTTTAGTGCCAGTCTGAGTTAACTTCATAATATGGATAAACAAGCACTGTTGCATATCTGGAGAAATTACCACTTCACTGCATCAAATAAAATTTGTACTTTTCCACTTCCATTAAGTGGTTACTACCAATCTGCTTGTTAATAGGAAAAGAGATCAGCTTTCACAATGCTTTCTTTGCCTGCCAATAAGTCCAAAAGTTATTTATTTCTAGTAAATGATGAAAAGTATATGATGACAGGAAGTCACAGCATTTATACTGTGAAAACAAATAGATGATGATATGGAAAATGAAAATCAGGTGTAAACAGGTTTTAAAAAAAGGGGAGGTAACAACTTGAAATACCTTATGTTCTCTTTAGGTTAAAAAAAAAAAGATCTGTGTCATCACTGCACAAAACAGTTTCAGAAGAAGGAACTATTATTATATACAATGTTTATAGTTAAACCTATCAGTGTCCTCTGGAAGATAGGTCTTAATTGTGCGGTAATGTATACTTAGGGGGCCTTACAGACTGCAAAAAGAACAGGTTTTTCTACATTCACACATCCTCCAGGAATGCTGGAAGGGCATGTGCTCTGAGTGGAAATAAAGACAACTGGGTTCCAGAAGATGATCCCTAAAATCCAGAGCTTTTCCTGACTGTTTTGGCCCTTTGCTCCCAAAGCTTATCTTTCAAGGCAAGTAGGGGCCAGACTTGAGTACAGAGCTGGTTGGTCTTGCTCATCAGCCCCAGAGCTCAGAACCAGGAAACACCAGAAAGGCAACATCCAGAAGTCGAGATTTAGGACTAAGAGTCTAAATGAAGTTTTAACCAAAAGGCTAAAATCGAAATTTGGATCGAAAGCCATGCACAAGTGGCAGAGGCAGATCCCAGAACACGGAGGTCAAGCCAGACCCATTCTGACAGGGCTTTCGGTTGGGATTCTGGGCACAAGCAGATGCTGTAACGGCCCCACGGTAGACCAGGAGGAGGCTGCAAATGGAGAAAGTCCCAGGGAGAGAAGCTGCCTTATGATGGGAGCTGGGTGGGGAAAGTGGTTTCCACTAGTAACTGACCTCTGGAGTGAGCCTTCATCATCTGAAGTCTCAGGGTGTTAAGCCTGAGAAGCCATATTTAAAGAGAACCAAACACAAAGTATAGTAGAACTCAGCTCACAGGCCAACACTTATCAATTTAGAAAAAAATTTTTAGAGTATTCACTGTGCTCTAGTCACTGGACAAAACCTTGGAAATGCACATAGTGATCCATGAAAACGTGAAAGTGTTGGTTGTCCAGTTGTATCTGACTCTTTGCAATCCCATGGACTGTAGCCCACCAGACTCCTCTGTGCATGGAATTCTCCAGGCATTCCTGGAGAGTGTTGCCATGCCCTCTTCCAGGGGATCTTTCTAACACAGGGATCAAACCCAGGTCTCCCGCACTGCAGGCAGCCTCTTTGCCGTCTGAGCCACCAGGGAAGCCCTAGGGATCCATGTGTGGATGCTATAGCGTGCCACCTTGTTCTCTACTCATGAGTGAAGGACTATTCCCTGGCTCTGGAAGTGCTGTTGGCAAAAAGCCCTCAGCTTTCAGACCCTTAGAGGGATAGCCTGACTAACGAGGAGTGCATCACACTCCCAAAGGAGCCCACACTGCATGGCTGATCAAAGTGCAGTCCAGCACTCTCAGCCCAATCCGGAACAATACAGAAGAGTCATTCCAACTTCAGGGCTGCCCATAGGTTTGCTGAGGACTTCACTGAAACTGCATTGCTATTCAACTTCTCCTTCTGCCCCAACTTTCTTCCCGTCCTTCCCTTCCCTTCTCTCCTACAGGAACTGATGCGAAGTTCACCAATCAACCTATTGCATATCGATCCTTCATCTCAGAGTCTGCATCCTGGGGAACCCAACCCACAGCAGCCAGTACCAGAAGTACCCATAAACCTAGGATAGAGTTTTGGAGCTGGATCACTGACCACACACTTGAAAATGACGACCCCCACCACTGGTTAGCCCCAGCACAGGTAACCGTGCTATTACTAAAACTAGCACCAGTAATAAAATGGAATGTATTTTTGTAGATGGATATTCACTAGCACTAGGTGTGAGGTATCAGGTGTTTAGAGGGAAATAGTAACTCATGGGCAGTTCTTGTTAGGCAGGAGTGATTCTTTGGAAAAAGAAAACAAAAGACCAAGAGTGGCTGAAAGCTCATTGTGAAAGCCATATGGCCTCCTTGGTTAACAGAAAAATAAGGCACTCATTGCCTGCAGTGGAAAAGCTGAGAAAGCCAAGACCAGACCCAGGATTTAATAATGAAAAGAACTAAGCGCCAAAAGAGGCAAGTCTGCTATGCCAAGAGCTGGGCTCTGATTGGGAAAGGACACAACCCTCATGTGTGGTAAGAGTCATCTGAGTTTATCACTCCCAAATCCCCAGATTCCTCAAATCCAAGCCTGCAGAAAATACCCACCCATCCGATTCAGATCTACATTCCCTTCTCTCTTGAGGACAATGAAGAGATCCACCCCCAAAGACAACTTGTGCTCTTCTCTCTTTCCCTTACCCCCTCCCAAAGAGCTGTACCCACCTAACCTCTGACTTCAAGGATAATAACTAATTTATTGTTGCTGCTGTTGTTCAGTAACTCTAAAACACTAAGTTTGGAAACGACTTCACACTTCTAACAAAGCTGATTTCGTCACTGCCATGCAGGATAGCTCCCCAAGTCTCTGATACAGGAACAGAGAAAGCAGATGTAGACAAGGAAAATCAAAAAAATGAAAGGAAAACTTTGCCAGGAATAAATTCAGCTTCCCGTGAGTATACTGCTGCTGCTGCTGCTGCTGCTAAGTCACTTCAGTCGTGTCCGACTCTGTGCGACCCCATAGACGGAAGCTCACCAGGCTCCCCTGTCCCTGGGATTCTCCAGGCAAGAACACTGGAGTGGGTTGCCATTTCCTTCTCCAATGCATGAAAGTGAAAAGTGAAAGTGAAGTTGCTCAGTCGTGTCCGACTTTTAGCGACCCCATGGACTGGAGCCTATCAGGCTCCTCCGTCCATGGGATTTTCCAGGCAAAAGTACTGGGGTGGGGTGCCATTGCCTTCCCCCGCTGAGTATACTAGGGAAGAAAAAAAAAAATCATTTCCTGCTCTTTTTCCAAGGACCCGCCAACAGGGGGCGCATTTGCACCAAAAGGCGGCCCGGGTCTGTGAGAAGTACCACAATGGCACCCTACTCCAGTACTCTTGCCTGGAAAATCCCATGGACGGAGGAGCCTGGTGGGCTGCAGTCCATGGGGTCGTGAAGAGTCGGACACGACTGAGCGACTTCACTTTCACTTTTCACGTTCATGCATTGGAGAAGGAAATGGCAACCCACTCCAGTGTTCTTGCCTGGAGAATCCCAGGGACAGGGGAGCCTGGTGGGCTGCTGTCTATGGGGTCGCACAGAGTCGGACACGACTGAAGTGACTTACCTTACCTTACATGCACCTGGGCGGTGACTTCCACACCAACAAGCGGGTGTGCGCGCGGAGACCACCATTATTCCCAGCAAGAAGCTCCCCAACAAGATGGCAGGCTACGTCACACATCTGCTGAAGCGAATTCAGAGAGGGCCGGTGAGAGGAATCTCCATCAGGCTGCAGGAGAAGGAGAGACAAAGACAATCACGTGCCTGACAGCTCAGCCCTGGAGTGGGAAATCATTGAAGTAGATCCTGACACGAAGGAAATGCTGAAGCTCCTGGACTTGGGCGGTCTGTCCAACCTGCAAGTCACTCAGCCTGCAGTCCGGATGAATTTCAAAACACTGTGTGGAACCATTTGAGTCTTTTCTGCTGTGCTGTGATAGTTTCAGTAAACCTTCAGATCAGATCAGATCAGATCAATCGCTCAGTCGTGTCCGACTCTTTGCGACCCCATGAATCGCAGCACGCCAGGCCTCCCTGTCCATCACCAACTCCCGGAGGTCACTCAGACTCACATCCATCGAGTCAGTGATGCCATCCAGCCATCTCATCCTCTGTCGTCCCCTTCTCCTCCTGTCCCCAATCCCTCCCAGCATCAGAGTCTTCTCCAATGAATCAACTCTTCGCATGAGGTCGCCAAAATACTGGAGTTTCAGCTTTAGCATCATTCCTTCCAAAGAAATCCCAGGGCTGATCTCCTTCAGAATGGACTGGTTGGATCTTCTTGCACTCCAAGGGACTCTCAAGAGTCTTCTCCAACACCACAGTTCAAAAGCATCAATTCTTCAGCACTCAGCCTTCTTCACAGTCCAGCTCTCACATCCATACATGACCACAGGAAAGACTATAGCCTTGACTAGGCGAACCTTTGTTGGCAAAGTGATGTCTCTGCTTTTGAATATGCTATCTAGGTTGGTCATAACTTTCCTTCCAAGGAGTAAGCGTCTTTTAATTTCATGGCTACAGTCACCATCTGCAGTGATTTTGGAGCCCAGAAAAACAAAGTCTGACACTGTTTCCACTGTTTCTCCATCTATTTCCCATGTAGTGATGGGACCAGATGCCATGATCTTCGTTTTCTGAATGTTGAGCTTTAAGCCAACCTTTTCACTCTCCTCTTTCACTGTCATCAAGAGGCTTTTGAGTTCCTCTTCACTTTCTGCCATAAGGGTGGTGTCATCTGCATATCTGAGGTTATTGATATTTCTCCCAGCAATCTTGATTCCAACTTGTGTTTCTTCCAGTCCAGCATTTCTCATGATGTACTCTGCATATAAGTTAAATAAGCAGGGTGACAATATACAGCCTTGACATACTCCTTTTCCTATTTGGAACCAGTCTGTTGTTCCATGACCAGTTCTAACTGTTGCTTCCTGACCTTGGACAACAACAAATAATCATTTCCTGTTAGTCCTCAACTTAAATTCACATCTATTCAAACATGGTATTTGTCTCACTGTTCCTGCTGTTCACCCCAATGGCACTCAGACCTGACTGATGCAGGCCTGGCATAAATTAAGAAGGAAAAGGCTACTCGCTCCAGTGTTCTGGCCTGGAGAATTCCATGGACTGTATAGTCCATGGGATTCCAAAGAGTCGGACATAACTGAGTGACTTTTACTTCACTTCCACTCACTCTCTCATACTCCCCAGATTTGGAAAGACTTAGTCAGACTTACTACTCAATCGCCCAATCACAGCTGAGTGACTATATTATCATCTGAGTTTCTCGTCTACTCTCCCCTCTTCTCCACAGCTTGGATCCTATGTCCCGAACAAGGCCTGAATGCTCTCTTTCTTTCCCAGCCACATGGTGTCCAACACTGAGTATGACTAGAGGTCAGAAGGACACCCCGACTTTAAGATATAATTATAGCCAACTATTTGTGGTGCAAATCCGAAGTAAGTACACAAAATTTCATTTAACAGAGAAAAAAATACTACTTAAAAATGCCTGGTTGACAGGCACAGGTGTAGACCCAGAGAGTGTCTGAGGAGAAGAGTTCACTAGATTATAATTTCAAGCTATGTTTTAAATGCAAGGATTTGATGTTGACTGCTCTGATGACCTGGACCCTCCTAGAGCCAGAAGGAAATATCCAGCATTTAGTCAAATTCTCACAACTGCAGGATCACTGCCGATGGTGACTGCAGCCATGAAATTAAAAGACGCTTTGCTCCTTGGAAGAAAAGCTATGACAAACCTAGATAGCGTATTAGAAAGCAGAGACATTACTTTGCCAATAAAGATCTATATAGTCAAACTATGGTTTTCCAGTAGTCATGCATGAATGTTAGAGTCGGACCATAAAGAAAGCTGAGTGCCAAACAATTGATGCTTTTGAACTGTGGTTTTGGAGAAGACTTTTGAGAGTCCCTTGGACTACAAGGAGATCCAACCAGTCCATCCTAAAGAAAATCAGTCTTGAATGTTCATTGGAAGGACTGATGCTGAAGCTGAAACTCCAATACTTTGGCCACCCAATGGGAAGAACTTATTCATTGGAAAGTACTCTGGTGCTGGGAAAGATTGAAGACAGGAGGAGAAAGGGATGACAGAGGATAAGATGGTTGGATGGCATCACTGACTCAATGGACATGAGTTTGAGCAAGTTCTGGGAGATGGTGAAGGACAAGAGGAGCCTGGCATGCTGCAGTCCATGGGATCACAAAGAGTCCGACATGACAGAGTGACTGAACAACAACAGAGAATGGAAGAAACAATCTTGGATTACAAAACAAATTGGGAGCAGCTCAAGGCTGAATGCCAGATCTGCATTCTGCCCCATATAATCAACTAGAAAAATTAAAGAATAAAAAAGGAGCTGATGTTGACATGACTCTCTCACAACTCCTCCTTTTGGGGGAATCTCTCAGAAGAAGCCAAACAACTCCTCCCCAAACCCACTGAGTTACCCTACCCATGCAAGGTTAGGGCTGGGTGAACAGCACCTGAAATTGGCATAGAGCAATCTGACATTAAATCACAGTACAGTGGGTTTAAACAAGGATGGCAGCATGGTGATTAGCTAATCCTGTAAACTGCTGTTTCAAAAGCAATGATCAGGGGCTAATCATTGAAATAAAAACATAACCAACTCACATATCACCTAATGGGAAACAAAGGGAGTGGAATAACCCCTCTAACTTGTTCAGGGCTTCTAATCCCCCAAGACAGCCTGCAAGCCTGAGCCTGAAGCTTCCACCCTGCCCAACACCACCTTATTTGGCTTTGTCTTCAGAAGGTCTTTAGGGAGGGGTTGATCTTATGCAAGACTGATAACACTTTTCACTGCTTCCTTGCTTCTTGATCCCAGTAGCCAAGTATGTGGAGGTGAGGGAGAAGGCAAGTTTACCAGGAGGCAGTTGAGTAATGAAGATAAAAAAATTTAATTTTTTCTCCAATCGAATAATAAAATTTGCCTTGAAACCAAGCCTCATTCATAGAGGGAATATGAAAGCCCAACTCAGTCCCACTTGTAGAGAAAGAACAAATCCTTCTAGTTAGTTGTCTCTGAGAACTTGGGTTTACCTGACTTGAAAAATTTTCAATAGTTTTTTTAAGACTCCAGAAGAATTCTTCATTTGACCCTCAAATGTTGCTGTTAATGATGATGAACGTGTAAGTTAAATTGTACCTGTCATCTATGTGATCTCTACTCAGAGGAATTTTTCTAAACTCCAAGGCAGATCATGTAACTCTCTTGCTTAAAATACTTCAATGGTTTCCCTTTCCTTCAAGAGAAAACTCTAGCTACTAAAGTTTTAAAATTTGGGAGTTCTTTCATAGTCTGGCCCTGCAATTTTTTTCACCTTTCAAGTTGACTTCCCTCTGTCCTTGCTTTCATCCTGTCAACTACAAATTGGCATTTACCAAGAGCATTGACTGAACAACAAAGGCATTTGCCATCTGCCTTGACAGAGATTGAACCCCATGCTTCTACAGCTATTGACCTTCAACAACCCTTGGGGGAGTTCTGGGTGGAGTGAGGCACTGTGTGTTCCAGGGAATCTGGTGGGACAGGTGGTCTTTAGATAGTTGGATGTTTTCAGGAACAGGTTTTATGATCTCAATCCTTGCATCTCCTCATATCTAGAGAAGCACTAAATCCCTTCATGGTGATATTAGATCCTCATTACTAACAAAAAAAACCTTTTGTAAAATGAGTGCTTCATGGTATTGAACTCCCCTTTCACCAAAACCTTATATATAGACTATCCTCCACTGCCGCTTCGGAACAGTCTCTCAAGAGCTATCTGAGATGCTGCCTCCGGGGCTGCAGTCCTCATTTTGCCCCAGATAAAACTTAATTAGCAACTCTCAAGTTGTATATCTTTTTTAAATTGACAGTTATGGCGACCACGAAGGGACCCAGAGTGGACTTCCTTCCTTCGACTGGGCTCCATGAGGAGCCAGAGCTTTGGTACCAGCAGTGGCCCCTTGCACCCATCCACCTCCTCCGGGAGTGCAGACAAATTTGGGTAAGTCTATCCTGGTTCTTGAATCTCCAGTATTGGTTGAGATTCTAAGTTTTATTTGGCAGTGGAGTAGGTTACCTTCCCCCTCCCAGGAGGAATGATACTGGGGGGTGAAACATCCGGGGCATACCCACTCATGGTCTAGACACTGAGTAGGGCTTGGTTGAAAGATACTGAGAAAATTCGCACCCAGTCAAAAGATACTGCATGGGGGGCTGGCTTAAAGATGCCAGGAGAATTGCCCACCCAGTGGAAAGGAACTAGGTAGGGGTGTTCAATTGGGAAAAAAAAAATCAAGGAATACCCGGGGCTTGGCTGAAAGATGCTGAGGTCGCTCAGTTGTAGAGGACTGAATGGTCTTGGCTAAGTGGTTAAGTAAGAGACTGATCTGACCCTTTTCCTCAATTGACTGCCATTATAGAATTTGTCAGGATAAAAGTGAGGAAAATATGAAAACTTTTCTCTGAAGGAAAGGGACAAGACTCCTCCCAGCCAATTTCAGTTTTCTCAGGCGACTGAGAAATTTACAGGAGTGGTGGAGGCCTAGTCGTCACACCGTGCAGTGGTGCCATAGGGAAACCCATTCATTAATTAAAATACTTGCTCATCCAAGGGTCGCACATAAGAACTGACCATTCAGCCACCTGAGCAGCCATGGTGGTCTTAGATTGCTGGAAGCAGAATCCGAGGCACATAGGATGAACTGAAATGACTCTGGGGGTGACTCTGACTCTGGGGGTGACTCCTGGAGGCGTTAAGCTCACAAGCAGCACATGGGCCTATTACACATGTTCACTGGTGATTTTTATCCCTGACAAATTCGGCTTAAAATGGGAAACAGAATCTCTCAAAAGCAGAAACAAAGGGGTGTCAGAAAGCCAGCCTCTGACTAACACTCCAGCCAGATTCACGTACAATTATGTTTGGAGCTCATATTTGAAAGTACCTAGTTAATTGGAGAAGGCAATCGCACCCCACCCCAGTACTCTTGCCTGGAAAATCCCATGGACGGAGGACCCTGGTGGGCCACAGTCCATGGGGTCGCTAAGAGTCGGACACGACTGAGCAACTTCACTTTCACTTTTCACTTTTATGCATTGGAGAAGGAAATGGCAACCCACTCCAGTGTTCTTGCTTGGAGAATCCCAGGGACGGGGGAGCCTGGTGGGCTGCCGTCTATGGGGTCGCACAGAGTCGGACACGACTGAAGTGACTTAGCAGCAGCAGCAGTTAATTGGAGAAATTATACTAAAACAGATCGTAACCTAAAATGGCCAAATTGGAGTACTTTTGTTATTCCAAAATTGATATTTTTGCTGACACAATTAGAAAAGGCCGGCCATGCTTACTTTGACTGGCATCTAGAAGCTTCTAAAACAGGAAATGATAGAGTAACTTCTTTGCTGGAAACCAGGAAGAAATTGCTCAAAACTGTATCAGAACTAAAAAAAGGCTGCTAGCACTGACTTTGCCAGGTCACAGGTCTAGTGGAACTGGGAAGTCACGTTTGGCATTTATGCCATTTGGCTTTCTGGGCATCACTTTTCCATCTTTTGGGGGGGCACTCTTGTTACTTGGCTTTTGATTTCTGGGCATCTCTTTGCCTTTTGTTTCATTTGGAGTGTGACTCCTGGCTGGTGAAGTTCTGGTTCAGTTTGGTTTTGTTGGTTTGGTTTGAGCGCACAGATATCTGGTACAAACTGCTCGATTTAATATGGGAATTGCTCACTCTAAGGTTCCACACTCTACCTGGGAACCCCTTGGGGGGGGAATTTTTTTTTATTTGGACTGGTCAATCTATAGCTATGATCCAATGACAAGAAAAATGGCCTAAAAACATTAGATCTTTATTGACATATGATAGGAAAACGGGCTGAAGATCCCAGCTGCCTTATGAGGGGAGCTGGGTGGAGAAAGCGGTTTCCACTAGTAACTGACCTTTGGAGTGAGCCTTCATCATCTGAAGTCTCTGGGTGTTAAGCTTGAGAAGCCATATTTAAAGAGAACCAAACACAAAGTATAGTAGAACTCAGCTCACAGGCCAACACTTATCAATTTAGAAAAAAAATTTAGAGTATTCACTGTGCTCTAGTCACTGGACAAAACCTTGGAAATGCACATAGTGATCCATGAAAACGTGAAAGTGTTAGTTGTCCAGTTGTATCTGACTCTTTGCAACCCCATGGACTGTAGCCCACCAGACGCCTCTGTGCATGGGATTTTTCAGGCAAGAGTACTGGAGTGGGTTGCCATTTCCTTCTCCAATGTGAGCCTTTAGATAGACTCTATTAAAAATAATTATGCTTTTTAGGAATATGTGTCTAAAATAGCCTCTCCAGATTGGGGTAACTTGAACTTCTAAGGGTTGTGCTAAACTAAGTGTTGGAAGTCTACTGAATAGCTAAGTCATTTCCAAATAAAATAAGATTTTGAAACATTTACTACTAAACACTAATTTCCTCTTACAGAGAAAATCAAGAGATTTGGGATTAAAAATGTTAGGTAGTTAGAATAGGAAACAGAAGTCGAAAATGGCGGTGGCTAAAAGACAAGGAAGGGAAAAGCCCGAGAAAATAGAACAAAGGAAGGTCAAAGGAAGGTCCTAGGACCTGAGTGAGGACCTCAGGTAGAACAAACAGCACTCCTGGCTAGCACAATTTACATAGGGCAGGCCCAGGGGGAGGAAAAGAACATATAAACAGAGGAGCCAAAGCCATTCTCTCTTTCTCTCTCCCCGCGCACAGGCGCGCTCCCCCACTCTCTTCTCTTTGCGTCTTTGAGTTGTCATGCCCTCATGCCTCGAGGATGTATTCTCTTGTTATTTTCTAAATAAAATAGAGTTGTAACACTGATTTGTCTAACAGCTATAACACGGTCTGTCCAAGACCTGAGGGTTTTAATGTCCGTCATTCCAAATCTTTGTTGTGACGAGACAGAACCGAGGAGCATACACTCGCCTGACAAAAATATATGATGTTTGGTGCCATCCTAAAATGTTCTCCCTAAGAAAGCAAGGTTTTAGCAATTATCACTGGTATTTATGCTCAGCAATCTATAAAATGCTAATATAAAAGTCAGTTCTCGGTTGCTTAAGGGAAGTAGGAAGTGTGTTTTCGGTAAAGAAGGTATGAGGAATGGAATTGTATTTTGTGAAAGGAAAAGGAAGTAAGCCTAAAAAGTGACTTTTTAGGATGGAAGAACACAGTAATGTGTACTGTGAAGGTTTGTGAAAAGTGAACCATGAGGAAAGACTTTTGTACATGGTTAGAACTAAGTTTAAAATAAAGTTAATTAAGTTTACCTTTTAAATAAAGTAAGCTGGTGCAAAAACTTGAATTTAGCTTTTCTCTCTGTTAAGAAGACGTCTTTTCTTCAGATGTTGAACTGCCTTTGATAATAGATTTAAGTTTCTTTATCTCTTAAATAATCTGTTCTGAAATTGTTTATTGTTACTTTGGCTAACTGAACAGCTATTGTTTCACAATGACCTATAGTCCTATCTGACTGAGTGTTCTAAACTTTTTTGATATTTGTTGACAAACCTTCCTAAATCATTCTAATGAAGAAGATTTCTAGCTAATTTTGGGATGTTTCAGAGGGTCCCTGAAACATCCCAAAGAGAGATATTACACTAGGTTCATTTTGTATACAGAATTACATGGGAAGTATTGTCAAGTGAGTAATAAGTCTCGGATTATATTGTATGGTAAATGTTACTAATATAGATAGCCTAGAAACTATATGGAGTTCATAAAGTTCTGACATGTTTGCGTAAAATGTTATCAGGAATAATGCTAGTTACTATCTCAAAATATTGTCATAGCTCTAACCAAGTTTCACAAAAATGCTTCCTCTTCAAGAAGACTTATGAAAAGGACTTTTGAATAAATACCAATTTCTGAACTGGGTAAGGATTATAATGGAAAACCTGATGACTTCACAAAGGTTAACAAAAGGACTGAATTGAACTGGTGAATATGCTTGTAACTTTTATGGTTTCTATCTGAAAACTTGCTGATTTGAATCTATGTTCCGGGTGTAAGAAAAAAACCCTTCCCCTCAAACTAATTATGAGAGTAATTTGGTAAAATTATATTTTATAAACAAATTGAAACATTTATCTTTTTTCTCTATCTGAACCCTCCAGAGACAGGAAGCTCTTAGTTTCCAGTAACTTTATCAGATAAGTTAGGAAGGTTATCTCAATAACAGGTACAGAAAGCTCAAGGAATTTTGGAGACCTTGAGAGGGGAGGAATTCACTTAGATTTGTTAGGCAAAATCTGTAATAAGCCTTTGGCATGACTTTCCTAGCCCTGAAAGGTTTTATTTTAAAAGTTCAGTCTGAGATTCTATAAAAGTCTCAGCAAAGCAAAAAAGTCTATGATCAATTATGGTTAAATATATCATCAATCCAAGTTTATTGAGACCAGACCTATATTACAAACAAGTCTTGAGAAAAAGATGTTTCAATGAATGTTAAATCCCAGTTTGTTAATGGAGGTCTGTATCTACTAAGACTCATTTCCTGGATAATTCTTGGCTGTTAGAGTATATTAATGTAAACTTTAATTTAATTATTAAAGGACACTCTAGGGTTGTTTCTGAAGCTTGTCTCAGTAATCTGTCTTTGGATGAAGATCAGATGCCTCATATGTGACCTGCAACCAAGACTGGAAGAAGACACAATTTAAGGAACTCTCTCCAATCTGGATGGAAGGCCTTTTCTATCAGGTTCTCTTAACTAGCTCATACCCAGTGAAATAGAAGGGAAACTGACTCTTGGGTTAAATTCCACTTCCAAAGCCCCTAAGCTGGACTGGTCTATCTATAGAGAGGCCTGCTGACCTCAAGCTCACCTTAAAACAATGCTCAAACAGAGGAAACTACACTACACTAAGAAGAAAAGACGACATCAGAAGTAGACAGCTTGCTCAAGATGCTGATCTGACTTGTATTATCATTTATAACATTTTCTTGATTCCTTGGACCTATGCCTATCAATCAAATGTTTTCTATCATGGACATGATTCTATGCTAGTTAAAACTCAATCCAATTGTTGCGTTGTGGCCAATTACCTGTCTCTAGTACTTCTGGGTTAATTTGGTGGATTTCTGTTCTCTATGGCTCTGATTTGATATCCCCCAGGAAATTTATTTGGAGAAGGCAATGGCACCCCACTCCAGTACTCTTGCCTGGAAAATCCCATAGATGGAGGAGCCTCATGGGCTACAGTCCATGGGGTCTCTAAGAGTCGGACATGACTGAGCGACTTCACTTTCACTTTTCACTTTCATGCATTGGAGAAGGAAATGGCAACCCACTCCAATGTTCTTGCCTGGACAATCCCAGGGATGGGGGAGCCTGGTGGGCTGCAATCTCCGGGGTCGCAAAAAGTCGGACATGACTGAAGCCACTTAGCAGCAGCAGCAGGACATTTATTTTAGATGAATATTCAGTCCTGTTTTATCTATTCATGATATTACTAGATGGGATCCTCTCACCTGGCCAATTAATAATACCTGCTCGGATGCTAGCCATAGGTTTAAGTTTTCTCTTAGGGTCATTCAAACTCAATTGGAGTGAAGAGCTAAGTCTCAATAAAAAAAATTAACTCTCATTTATTTAGTTCCTCTCATCTATTAAACTCCCACAATTACGGGGTGGATCTACATGGTTAACACCAGGCTATGGTCATTTAAGTTTAAAAGCTCTTCTACATTCAGTTCAGTTCAGTTCAGTCGCTCAGTCATGTCCAACTCTTTGAGACCTCATGAATTGCAGCACGCCAGGCCTCCCTGTCCATCACCAACTCCTGGTTCACCCAAACTCTTGTCCATCGAGTCGGTGATGCCATACAGCCATCTCATCCTCTGTCATCCCCTTTTCCTCCTGCCCCCAATCCCTCCCAGCACCAGAGTCTTTTCCAATGAGTCAACTCTTCGAATGAGGTGGCCAAAGTATTGGAGTTTCAGCTTTAGCATCAGTCCTTCCAAAGAACATCCAGGACTGATCTCCTTTAGAATGGACTGGTTGGATCTCCTTGCAGTCAAGGGACTCTCAAGAGTCTTCTATAACACCACAGTTCAAAAGCATCAATTCTTCGGCGTTCAGCTTTCTTCACAATCCAACTCTCACATCCATACATAACCACTGGAAAAACCATAGCCTTGACTAGACGGACCTTTGTTGGCAGACTAATGTCTCTGCTTTTCAATATGCTATCTAGGTTGGTCATAACTTTCCTTCCAAGGAGTAAGCGTCTTTTAATTTTATGGCTACAATCACCATCTGCTGTGATTTTGGAGCCCAGAAAAATAAAGTCTGACACTGTTTCCACTGTTTCCCCATCTATTTCCCATGAAGTGATGGGACTGGATGCCATGATCTTTGTTTTCTGAATGTTGAGCTTTAAGCCAACTTTTTCACTCTCCACTTTCATTTTCATCCAGAGGCTTTTTAGTTCCTCTTCACTTTCTGCCATAAGGGTGGTGTCATCTGCATATCTGAGGTTATTGATATTTCTCCCAGCAATCTTGATTCCAGTTTGTGCTTCTTCCAGCCTAGCGTTTCTCATGATGTACTCTGCATATAAGTTAAATAAACATGGTGACAATATACAGCATTGACATACTCCTTTTCCTATGTGGAACCAGTCTGTTGTTCTATGTCCAGTCCTAACTGTTGCTTCCTGACCTGCATATAGGTTTCTCAAGAGGCAGGTCAGGTGGTCTGGTATTCCCATCTCTTTCAGAATATTCCACAGTTTATTGTGGTCCACACAGTCAAAGGCTTTGGCATAGTCAATAAAGCAGAAATAGATGTTTTTCTGGAACTCTCTTGCTTTTTCCATGATCCAGCGGATGTTGGCAATTTGACCTCTGGTTCCTCTGCCTTTTCTAAATCCAGCTTGAACATCTGGAAGTTCACAGCTCACATATTGCTGAAGGCTGGCTTGGAGAATTTTGAGCATTACTTTACTAGTGTGTGAGATGAGTGCAACTGTGCAGTAGTTTGAGCATTCTTTGGCATTGCCTTTCTTTGGGATTGGAATGAAAACTGACCTTTTCCAGTCCTGTGGCCACTGCTGAGTTTTCAAATTTGCTGGCATATTGAGTGCAGCACTTTCACAGAATCATCTTTCAGGATTTGAAATAGCTCAACTGGCATTCCATCACCTCCACTAGCTTTGTTCGTAGTGATGCTTTCTAAGGCCCATTTGACTTCACATTCTAGGATGTCTGACTCTAGGTCAGTGATCACACCATCCTGATTATCTGGGTCGTGAAGATCTTTTTTGTACAGTTCTTCTATGTATTCTTGCCACCTCTTCTTAATATCTTCTGCTTCTGTTAGGTCCATACCATTTCTGTCCTTTATCGAGTCCATCTTTGCATGAAGTATTCCCTTGGTATTTCTAGTTTTCTTGAAGAGATCTCTAGTCTTTTCCATTCTGTTGTTTTCCTCTATTTCTTTGCATTGATTTCTGAGGAAGGCTTTCTTATCTCTCCTTGCTATTCTTTAGAACTTTGCATTCAGATTCTTATTTTTTCCTTTTCTCCTTTGCTTTTCTCTTCTATTCTTTTCACAGCTATTTGTAAGGCCTCCCCAGACAGCCATTTTAGTTTTTTGCATTTCTTTTCCATGAGATGGTCTTGATCCCTGTCTCCTGTACAATGTCATGAACCTCATTCCATAGTTCATCAGGCACTCTATCTATCAGATCTAGGCCCTTAAATCTATTTCTCACTTCCATTGTATAATCATAAGGAATTTGATTTAGGTCATACCTGAATGGTCTAGTGGTTTTCCCTACTTTCTTCAATTTAAGTCTGAATTTGGCAATAAGGAGTTCATGATCTGAGCCACAGTCAGTTCCCAGTCTTGTTTTTGCTGACTGTGTAGAGCTTCTCTATGTTTGGCTGCAAAGAATATAATCAATCTGATTTTGGTGTTGACCATCTGGTGATATCCATGTGTAGAGTCTTTTCTTGTGTTGTTGGAAGAGGGGGTTTGCTATGAGCAGTGCGTTCTCTTGGCAAAACTCTATTAGCCTTTGCCCTGCTTTATTCCGTATTCCAAGGCCAAATTTGCCTGTTACCCCAGGTGTTTCTTGACTTCCTACTTTTGCATTCCAGTCCCCTATAATGAAAAGGACATTTTTGGGGGGATGTTTCTAAAAGGTCTTGGAGGTCTTCATAGAACCGTTCAACTTCAGCTTCTTCAGTGTTACTGGTTGGGGCATAGACTTAGATTACTGTGATACTGAATGGTTTGTTTTGGAAACAAACAGAGATCATTCTGTCATTTCTGAGATTGCATCCAGGTACTGCATTTCGGACTCTTTTGTTGACCATGATGGCTAGTCCATTTCTTCTAAGGGATTCCTGCCCACAGTAGTAGATATAATGGTCATCTGAGTTAAATTCACCCGTTCCAGTCCATTTTAGTTCACTGATTCCTAGAATGTCGATGTTCACTCTTGCCATCTCCTGTTTGACGACTTCCAATTTGCCTTGATTCATGGACCTAACATTCCACGTTCCTATACAATATTGCTCTTTACAGCCTCGGACCTTGCTTCTATCATGAGTCACATTCACAACTGGGTATTACCGCCCCTTGTCTATGTTGGGAAGGGTTAAATCATACTAAAAATTATCAACCTGGAAATTATGAGACAAGGCTGGGTGCTTTATGAACTATGTCTATTAGTACCCTTAGAAAGAGTGATTGGTATGGAACTCAAGTGGATTTGTGGCACTAATTTATGGCCTTCACATCTACAGGGATGGATACGAAGGTGTAGCCTGGGATTCCCATGAATTTAAGGTCATACATGTTAACAAATTAGAGGTAAGCACAACCAATCTACCATTGGTATGATCCCAGTGGGTCAAAGATCTGTGTTCTACTGGTATGATCACGCGTGTGTGTGTGTGTTTGCACACGCATGGCTTCAGTGGGTTCAGAGAATATAATAGGCCATATCGAAGGCTTAACAACATTCATAAGCTTTAAATGATAGTAACTGGGCCGTTAGCCTATTGAATTCTGCGATCTCTATGATGAGAAAGGCAGTGCTACACAACTGCAAGGCCCTTGACACCTTATAGCACCTCAGGAGATTTCTGTGCTATAATTCAAAGTGAATGCTGTATTTTTATATCTGATAAATCCTTTAATGTAACACATTTGATGAACTACATGAAAAATCAGATTTATGCTTTAAGTGACCCGTTGCCTAGTCTTGATGATCTTTTTTAAAAAAAATAAATAAACTGCTTTGGGGTGTGAGAGGCTCATGGCTAAAATATTTACTTTTAATTCCAATAATGTTATTAACTATACCATTTATATTTTGCTTGTTTCACAAGATTATTATTTCTTGTATTACCAAGTGTATGACTGAGCCTCCAATGAAAATGATGATTAGACTTGAAGCAGTTGATCAAATGCATATATCAAATGCATTGATATATGATCAATGATTGTAATAGTGTAACTCTAGATATGGGAAGATGGAACAAAAGGAAATACTTTACTGGACAATAACTAGAAGACAAGTGTCCAGAGATCTTTGACTATTAAGACCTAGTCCAGTAATAGCACATTGAGTGCCCTAACAACAAAAACCTTTTCACAACTGGGAACAAGCCTTCCCAGCAATGTTGAACAAAATGGTCCTGAAGTGCCCCCCAAAGTATAGTTGGATTTATGACTACAAGGGGGCCATATCAATTACAAATTGGCACTTACCAAGAGTAATGCCAACGACTGAACAACAAAGGCATTTGCCATCTGTCTGTATGGAGATTGAACCCCATTCTGCTATAGCTGTTGACCTTCAACAGGGCATTCAGGGTGGGGTGAGGCACTCTGTGCTCCAGATAGTTGGGTGATTTTAGGAATTTTAAGAGGAGGTGGCAAGAATACACAGAAGAATTATACAAAAAAGATCTTCATGAAGCAACTGACAAATAATTAATCTCAAAAAAACATACAAGCAGTTCCTGCAACTCAATTCTAGAAAAATAAATGACCCAATCAAAAAACTGGCTAAAGAACTAAACAGACATTTCTCCAAAGAAGACATACAGATGGCTAACAAACACATGAAAAGATGCTCAACATCACTCATTATCAAAGAAATGCAAATCAAAACCACAATGAGGTACCATCTGACACCAGTCAGAATGGCTGCTATCAAAAAAGTCTACAAACAATGAATGCTGGAGAGGGTGCGGGGAAAAGTCAATTCTTACACTGTTGGTGGGAATTCAAACTAGTACAGCCACTATGGAGAACAGTGTGGAGATTCCTTAAAAAACTGGGAATAGAACTCCCATATGACCCCGCAATCCCACTGCTGGGCATACACACTGAGGAAACCAGAATTGAAAGAGACACATGTACCCCAATGTTCATCGCAGCACTGTTTACAATAGCTAGGACATGGAAGCAACCTAGATGTCCATCAGCAGATGAATGGATAAGAAAGCTGTGGTATATATACACAATGGAATATTGCTCAGCTATTAAAAAGAATGCATTTAAATCAGTTCTAATGAGGTAGATGAAACTGGAGCCTATTATACAGAGTGAGTAAGTCAGAAAGAAAAAACACCAATACAGTATCAGTTCAGTTCAGTTCAGTTGCTCAGTCGTGTCCGACTCTTTGCAACCCCATGAACTGCAGCACGCCAGGCCTCCCTGTCCATCACCAACGCCTGGAGTTCACTCAGACTCACGTCCATCAAGTCAGTGATGCCATCCAGCCATCTCATCCTCTGTTGTCCCCTTCTCCTCCTGCCCCCAATCCCTTCCAGCATCAGTCTTTTCCAATGAGTCAGCTCTTCACATGAGGTGGCCAAAGTACTGGAGTTTCAGCTTCAGCATCATTCCTTCCAAAGAAATCCCAGGGCTGATCTCCTTCAGAATGGAGTGGTTGGATCTCCTTGCAGTCCAAGGGACTCTCAAGAGTCTTCTCCAACACCACAGTTCAAAAGCATCAATTCTTCGGCACTCAGCCTTCTTCACAGTTCAACTCTCACATCCAATACAGTATATTAATACATATATATATGGAATTTAGAAAGATGGTAATGATGACCCTATATGCGAGACAGCAAAAGAGACTCAGATATAAAGAACAGACTTCTGGACTCTGTGGGAGAAGGTGAG
The DNA here is from genome assembly GCA_935064755.1 of Tragelaphus eurycerus. Classification (NCBI taxonomy): domain Eukaryota; kingdom Metazoa; phylum Chordata; class Mammalia; order Artiodactyla; family Bovidae; genus Tragelaphus; species Tragelaphus eurycerus. The sequence continues at coordinate 9,395,028 of CAKXYN010000086.1, read as the reverse complement.
GGTGGGGTGATTTGAGAGAAACATGTATATTACCATATGCCACCGGCGCGCCATTTAAGAGCGACCTCGCCTGCCCGCGACCGGCGCGCCATTTAAGAGCGCCCCGCCGGCTGCGTCGCGCACTAAGAGCGCCCCGCCGGCTGCGTCGCGCACTAAGAGCGCCCCGCCGGCTGCGTCGCGCACTAAGAGCGCCCCGCCGGCTGCGTCGCGCACTAAGAGCGCGGCGGAGAGGAGCTACCCCACGACCGAGGAAGGACGGCGGTGAGGGCCAGCGCACTAAGCACGGCCGAGAAGAGCTACCCCACGACCGAGGTCAGGAAGGGAGGCGGTGAGGAGAGACCCCTCGTCCAAGGTAAGGTGAGATGGCTGTGCTTCGCTGGCCGGGAGCAGCCAGGAGCAGCCGGGATGAGATACCCCACGCCCAAGGTAAGACAAACCCAAGTAAGACAGTAGGTCTTGAAAGAGGGCATCAGAGGGCAAATACACTAAAACCATTCTCACAGATAACTAGTCAATCTAATCACACAAGGACCACACCCTTGTCTAACTCAATGAAATTAAGGCATGCCCGAGGGGCAACCTGGGATGGGCGGGTCATGGTGGAGAGATATGACAGGGTGTGGTCCGCTGGAGAAGGGAATGGCAAACCACTTCAGTATTCTTGCCTTGAGAACCCCATGAACAGTATGAAAAGACAAAATGATAGGATACTGAAAGAGAAACTCCCCAGGTCAGTAGGGGCCCAATATGCTACTGGAGATCAGTGGAGAAATAATTCCAGAAAGAATGAAAGGATGGAGCCAAAGCAAAAAGAATACCCAGCTGTGGATGTGTCTGGTGATAGAAGCAAAGTCCGATGCTGTAAAGAGCAATATTGCATAGGAACCTGGAATGTCAGGTCCATGAATCAAGGCAAATTGGAAGTGGTCAAACAAGAGATGGCAAGAGTGAATGTCGACATTCTAGGAATTAGCGAACTAAGATGGACTGGAATGGGTGAATTTAACTTGGATGACCATTATATCTACTACTGCGGGCAGGAATCCCTCAGAAGAAATGGAGTGGCCATCATGGTCAACAAAAGAGTCCGAAATGCAGTACTTGGATGCAATCTCAAAAATGACAGAATGATTTCTGTTCGTTTCCAAGGCAAACCATTCAATGTCACAGTAATCCAAATCTATGCCCCAACCAGTAACGCCGAAGAAGCTGAAGTTGAAAGGTTCTATGAAGACCTACAAGATCTTTTAGAACTAACACCCAAAAAAGATGTCCTTTTCATTATAGGGGACTGGAATGCAAAAGTAGGAAGTCAAGAAACACCTGGAGTAATAGGCAAATTTGGCCTTGGAATACGGAATGAAGCAGGGCAAAGACTAATAGAGTTTTGCCAAGAAAATGCACTGGTCATAGCAAATACCCTCTTCCAACAACACAAGAGAAGACTCTATACATGGACATCACCAGATGGTCAACACCGAAATCAGATCGATTATATTCTTTGCAGCCAAAGATGGAGAAGCTCTATACAATCAGCAAAAACAAGACCAGGAGCTGACTGTGGCTCGGACCATCAACTCCTTATTGCCAAATTCAGACTGAAATTGAAGAAAGTAGGGAAAACTACTAGACCATTCAGGTATGACCTAAATCAAATCCCTTATGATTATACAGTGGAAGTGAGAAATAGATTTAAGGGCCTAGATCTGATAGATAGAGTGCCTGATGAACTATGGAATGAGGTTCGTGACATTGTACAGGAGACAGGGATTAAGACCATCCCCATGGAAAAGAAATGCAAAAAAGCAAAATGGCTGTCTGGGGAGGCCTTACAAATAGCTGTGAAAAGAACAGAAGCGAAAAGCAAAGGAGAAAAGGAAAGATATAAACATCTAAATGCAGAGTTCCAAAGAATAGCAAGAAGAGATAAGAAAGCCTTCTTCAGCGATCAATGCAAAGAAATAGAGGAAAACAACAGAATGGGAAAGACTAGGGATCTCTTCAAGAAAATCAGAGATACCAAAGGAACATTTCATGCAAAGATGGGCACGATAAAGGACAGAGACGGTATGGACCTAACAGAAGCAGAAGATACTAAGAAGAGGTGGCAAGAATACACAGAAGAACTGTACAAAAAAGAGCTTCAAGACCCAGATAATCATGATGATGTGATCACTGACCTAGAGCCAGACATCTTGGAATGTGAAGTCAAATGGGCCTTAGAAAGCATCACTACGAACAAAGCTAGTGGAGGTGATGGAATTCCAGTGGAGCTATTCCAAGTCCTGAATGATGATGCTGTGAAAGTGCTACACTCAATATGCCAGCAAATTTGGAAAACTCAGCAGTGGCCACAAGATTGGAAAAGGTCAGTTTTCATCCCAATCCCAAAGAAAGGCAATGCCAAGGAGTGCTCAAACTACCGCACAATTGCACTCATCTCACACGCTAGTAAAGTAATGCTCAAAATTCTCCAAGCCAGGCTTCAGCAATATGTGAACCGTGAACTTCCTGATGTTCAAGCTGGTTTTAGAAAAGGCAGAGGAACTAGAGATCAAATTGCCAGCATCCTCTGGATCATGGAAAAAGCAAGAGAGTTCCAGAAAAACATCTATTTCTGCCTTATTGACTATGCCAAAGCCTTTGACTGTGTGGATCACAATAAACTATGGAAAATTCTGAAAGAGATGAGAATACCAGACCACCTGATCTGCCTCTTGAGAAATCTGTATGCAGGTCAGGAAGCAACAGTTAGAACTGGTCATGGAACAACAGACTGGTTCCAAATAGGAAAAGGAGTACGTCAAGGCTGCATATTGTCACCATGTTTATTTAACTTATATGCAGAGTACATCATGAGAAATGCTGGACTGGAAGAAACACAAGTTGGAATCAAGATTGCCGGGAGAAATATCAATAACCTCAGATATGCAGATGACACCACCCTAATGGCAGAAAGTGAAGAGGGGCTAAAAAGCCTCTTGATGAAAGTGAAAGTGGAGAGTGAAAAGGTTGGCTTAAAGCTCAACATTCAGAAAACGAAGATCATGGCATCTGGTCCCATCACTGCATGGGAAATAGATGGGGAAACAGTGGAAACAGTGTCAGACTTTCTTTTTCTGGGCTCCAAAATCACTGCAGATGGTGACTGCAGCCATGAAATTAAAAGACGCTTGCTCCTTGGAAGGAAAGTTATGACCAACCTAGATAGCATATTCAAAAGCAGAGACATTACTTTACCAACAAAGGTTCGCCTAGTCAAGGCTATGGTCTTTCCTGTGGTCATGTATAGATGTGAGAGCTGGATTGTGAAGAAGGCTGAGCGCCGAAGAATTGATGCTTTTGAACTGTGGTGTTGGAGAAGACTCTTGAGAGTCCCTTGGACTGCAAGAAGATCCAATCAGTCCATTCTGAAGGAGATCAATCCTGGAATTTCTTTAGAAGGAATGCTAAAGCTGAAACTCCAGTATTTTGGCCACCTCATGCGAAGAGTTGACTCATTGGAGAAGACTCTGATGCTGGGAGGGATTGAGGGCAGGAGGAGAAGGGGACGACAGAGGATGAGATGGCTGGATGGCATCACTGACTCGATGGATGCGAGTCTGAGTGACCTCCAGGAGCTGGTGATGGACAGGGAGGCCTGGCGTGCTGCGGTTCATGGGGTCGCAAAGAGTCGAACACGACTGAGCGACTGATCTGATCTGATCTGATCTGATCAGTTTCAATGCATGAAACAGGGTCCTCAGGGCTGGTGCAGTGGGATGACCCAGAGGGGTGGGATAGAGAGGGAGATGGGAGGGGGGTTCAGGATGGGGAACACATGTCCACCCATGGCTTATTCATGTCAATGTATGGCAAAAACCACTACAATATTGTAAAGTAATTAGCTTCCAATTAAAATAAATAAATTAATTTTTTAAAAGGATAATCATGGCACTAGGATCACTCACCTAGTGCCAGACATCCTAGAATACGAAGTCAAATGGGCCTTAGAAAGCATCACTACGAACAAAGCTAGTGGAAGTGATGGAATTCCAGTTGAGCTATTTCAAATCTTGAAAGATGATGCTGTGAAAGTGCTGCACTCAATATGCCAGCAAATTTGGAAAACTCAGCAGTGGTCACAGGACTGGAAAAGGTCAGTTTTCATTCCAATCCCAAAGAAAGGCAATGCCAAAGAATGCTCAAACTACTGCACAATTGCACTCATCTCACACGCTAGTAAAGTAATGCTCAAAATTCTCCAAGCTAGCCTTCAGCAATATGTGAACTGTGAACTTCCAGATGTTCAAGCTGGATTTAGAAAAGGCAGAGGAACCAGAGATCAAATTGCCAACATCCGGCGGATCATGGAAAAAGCAAGAGAGTTCCAGAAAAACATCTATTTCTGCTTTATTGACTATGCCAAAGCCTTTGACTGTGTGGACCACAATAAACTGTGGAAAATTCTGAAAGAGATGGGAATACCAGACCACCTGACCTGCCTCTTGAGAAACCTATATGCAGGTCAGGAAGCAACAGTTAGAACTGGTCATGGAACAACAGACTGGTTCCACATAGGAAAAGGAGTATGTCAATGCTGTATATTGTCACCCTGATTATTTAACTTATATGCAGAGTACATCATGAGAAATGCTGGACTGGATGAGGCACAAACTAGAATCAAGATTGCTGGGAGAAATATCAATAACCTCAGATATGCACATGACACCACCCTTTTGGCAGAAAGCAAAGAGCTAAGGAGCTTCTTGATGAAGTGAATGAAGAGAGTGAAAATTTTGGCTTAAAACTCAACATTCATAAAACTAATATCATGGCATCCAGTCCCATCACTTCATGGCAAATAGATGGGGAAACAGTGGAAATAGTGAGAGATTTTATTTTCTTGGGCTCCAAAATCACTTCAGGTGGTGATTGCAGCCATGAAATTAAAAGGCGCTTGCTCCTTGGAAGAAAAGTTATGACCAACCTAGACAGCATTACTTTGCCATATTGTAATATTGCCGTATTGCCAAAGGCCCATATTGTCAAAGCTATGTTTTTTCCACTAGTCCTGTATGGATGTGAGAGTTGGACCATAAAGAAAGCTGAGCGCCAAAGAACTGATGCTTTTGAACTGTGGTGTTGGAGAAGACTCTTGAGAATCCCTTGGACTGCAAGGAGATCCAACCAGTTCAATCTAAAGAAAATCAGTCCTGAATATTCACTGGAAGGACTGATGCTGAAGTTTAAACTCCAATACTTTGGCCACCTAATGCAAAGAACTGACTCATTTGAAAAGACCCTGATGCTGGGAAAGATTGAAGGCGGGAGGACAAGGGAACGACAGGATGAGTGGTTGGATGAAATCACTGACTGAATGGACATGAGTTTGATTAAGCTCTAGGAGTTGATGATGGACAGGGAGGGCTGCAGTCTATCGGGTCGCAAAGAGTGAGACACGACTGAGCGACTGAACTGAACTGATTTTAGGAACAGATTTTATGATCTCAATTCTTCCATGTCCTCATATCTAGAGAAGCACCAAATCCCTTCATGGTGACATCAGACCTTCATGACTAACAAAAAACTTTTTGTAAAATGAGCGCTTCATGTTATTGAACTCCCCTTTCACCAAAACCTTATATATTGACTTTTCCCCAGTGCTGCTTTGGAGCAGTCTCTCAGAGCTATCTGAGATGCTGCCTCTCGGGCTGCAGTCCTATTTTTCCCCCAGTAAAACTTAACTCGCAACTCTCAAGTTGTACATCTTTTTTTTTTAGTCATCAATCCTCTCTCTCTCTAACTGTAGCCTCTTTTCCCTCCTCAGCCCTTTTCGCTTGGCCAGGGCCTTCTGATTTTTTTGTCCCCAGTCAGAAGCCTTCCCTGACATCTTAAAACTGGCTTAGGCGCCTTTCCTGGGTGCTCCCGGACCGCCCAGCCATCCTACCATCACGGCTTTGCCCACGGCCCCTTCACTTGTCTTCGTCACTGGCCAAGTTTCTGGAGGGTTATTCTCATTACACCCCCAGTGCCTGAAAACTAGTAGCCCTTCGGTAGCTTTTGAATGTGCAAAGAAAACTTAAGAGTGAAAAGTACCTACCAATGCTAGGCACGAAAGTGATTTAGGCGCTTTTTTTCTTATAATCTGGAGAAGGAAATGGGAACCCACTCCAGTACCCTTGCCTGGAGAATGCCGTGGACAGAGGAACCTAGCAGGCTACAGTCCATGGGGTCGCAAAGAGTTGGACACGACTGAGCGACTTCACGGCTGTACCCTGCCAGGGTCCTCTGTCCATGGGATTTTTCGGGGAAGAATACTGGAGTGGGTGGCCATTTCCTCCTCCAGTGGGGGGGTGGGGGTGTCTTCCTGACCCAGGAATTGAACCCGCGTCTCCTGAGCGAGGGGCAAGTCAGGTAGGAAGGAGCACAGAATCCGTCGTCTAAGGCTAGGACGCTCGCTTCCCAAGCGGTGTGGCTCTGCTCCCTGACTGCCTAAAGCGCTGGTGGCGCTAACCCTGCTTCCGGGGCTGAACACACATCCCGCCCCCAGTGCCAGCAGGTATTAGTGCGCAGGCCCGGCCCGCCCCTCCTGCCCAGGGCCCCGCCCCTGCCCGGATGCCCCGCCTACCCCGTGCCTGGCAGGGGACGGGTCCGCAGGGTCGGGGCCTGGGTTGATGGGGCGGAGGGGCGGGCCGGACCCTGCTGGCTGTACTCTGCGAAAATGCGGTGGAAAAAGGCAACGCTGCAGTTCCAGGTGGCCTGGGGGCGTGGCCGGTGTTCCCCGAAAAGGAGTCGCTAGCCAATTTGAGACCCCGGCTCCCCTGTCAGCCTCACACAGGGACGCACGTAGGGCCGCCGGAAAGCCGTCAGGTAGCTGGCTGACGAGTTTGGAAACGCCTCAGATTCGCCTCACGTGAAGTCTGAGGGTGGTTATAAACCCCAACTGTCACAACAAGTTTGTTTTTCCGACAAGATTCCGACTCCGCCAGGCTGTAAACAATGACTTTGCCTTAGAAGTGGCAGTTGCCTAGGAAAAACTTGGAAAAGCCGTTAGAGTTGAATTGCCAAGTCCGAGCGTTTGAAGCTCCTCAGAAGTTTACTTGAACTGCGGCCCAAACTGTATCTTTTCCATAAGGGCTGGACATGTTTCAGGAATCTGGTGCTTCCTTGGAGAATGTTTTCCTCGGCCTGAACTGGAAGCTGCTCTCCATATTCTGCATTTCTTGTTCTCATCTGTTGAAACTGACCTTGTCCCAGTCCCTGAGAGCCCACCGTGTGTGAAGCAAGCCCACCGTGGCGCAGTAGTCAAGGCCACACACACCCTGACCCTTCTGATGCCAACTCGACGTCTCATTAGGAAGTTTTCCGGGCATTTTGGAACCTGAGGCCTCCGTTCTGCGTCTGCTCTGCATTTCCTTCTTAAGCACCTACTAGTGGGTCTGTGCCACAACACCCTGTACACCACCTCAGGGAGAGGACTCACATTTTCAATTTACCTAGTAGATGTTTTTTGATCTATCTCCCTCAAGAAGCTGGGAAACCTTAGGCCAGAAACATTCTGTTGTTCCTTTGTCAGCACAGTCCCTGGCACTTAGAAGTATGGTTGTGGAAAGAAGTTCCTTCAGTAGTCAGGAAGGAAAGCGTCTTCATCGTGTGGATTGTTTCCTTGACTGTGGAGAACAGGTCAGACAGGAAAATGCATTCAGATAAAGTATGAGGCATTGGAAACAAGGGGACAACACTTCCTTAATTTGATCTTTTATATTTTGAAGTCTCTCAGGATAGATGTTTGAGCCAAATAACTTGCCAGTTATTGCATTTTACATCTACCGTTCTTTCCTCTGCACCTTTAACCCACACTTATATCGATAGCAGTTATTCTGGGAATTCTGGAACTGTTAAATTATTTGTATTCAGTTAAGAGATTTTCATCTTTAACATTCCTTCCTTCTCCATATATTTCCATGCAGTATTCCATACATATTAGGTACTATAGGGATATTAATTTTGGGTGGTAGACTTTTAATGATCATGGAGGGCTAAGTGTTGAGTTTTCATTTCTCAAAGAAAGGAATCATGTTTACCCTTATCTCTAACATTCAGCTGTAGATGATTTTTAAATTTTCACTTAAATATTCAAATAATGTTGCCGAACATTGTATGCCTATTTAACAATGCTGTCTGTCATTTCTCAAAACATTTTTGGACATGTTTTAAGCCATAAGAAAAGTAGACTTGCTTCTTTATAGTAACTCCTTAAATACCCCAGAACTCTAAAGGCAAAATGAGCAGGCATGGCAAATGCAGTTAGAGTCCCCACTCTTCCTCCAAATTTCTTAAATTCACAATTAGTGTTCTTTCAACATGAGAAGACTAAAATATCTTCGTTTTCTGAAACAAAGGAACATAATAATTTACTGACCTTATTTAACCAGAGGAAACACATGGTGTCATTTAACACTAACTCCAGATTTGGATCGAATTTTGAGAGTGAGCAATGTCTGTGATTGAACTAAGCATCTCCTGCTGGAAAGGAGTCATGCAAAGCTTGGTTTGTTCAACTGAGAACAGAGCAGACCAAAGTTTACAATTATATTCCCTGGGTTTCTACAGGTTATTAAAATATTTGGCTAAATGGTTGAATACACTTAACTGAATATCACAATATTTTCAGATACAACATTTGAAATTGAGCTAATTGCTCTTCATCTCCTTCTCAAATGGATAATGTGGCCCTCTCAGAGATTCCCTTGGCAATGGGCTATGGGCTTTGCAAAATCATAGACTAATGGGACACAATTTCTGGGAGAATTGATTTTGCTAAATGGTCTTTAACTTAAATATTTTATATTAAAATACACAATATGTATAGAATGCAACATTTGTACAAATTTTTAGGATAAAACAGAGCATTTCAAAGAAAATTTTGCTTGCAGTGCTGGCACTGTCTCTCCAGTTGCCAAAGATACGTGTTCACTTTTTTTTTCCTTGAGATTGTTTGGGAGAAATTTAAGATGCTCTAACCTAATATGTTAATCTCAGTCAGAGCTCATTAAATGACCTTTAGAAAATCTAACCAACCTTGACATTGTGTCTGGTCCTTATAATTCTTTCTCCAACAACAAAAGGTGCTCATCTAAAGTTTATACTATCTTTATGGACTGAGAGAAGAGTGCCAAGTTATTATGAACTTTCTCTTTTTTCTTTCTTTTTTTCCCCTCCTAATTGTCTATAAACACCTATGTATTGTATATGAGGCTCATGGTTTCAGACCATGCTGGTTATCTCACACTGGTTGTCCCTTTCCCAAGAGTGCCAGTTCTCACACATACATACCAGCTTTGCATGATCCTTACCTGTGACTTAGAACTGTTCACATTAAGTCTACTCCCTCTGTAGCACCCTTAGTTTCTCCTTCCAGCTTCTTTCTAGAAATTTATGACTGCTTCTCTGGCTAGTCTATAGAGATAAGAGGTTAAAACATGAGATAGTTTCTGCTAAAATCTGATATGCATTTCTGCATTTCCCAAGTTGGCTAAAGGTAAACATAGTTTATGATGCCATTTTATATAATATTTAAGCCTGATATTTTCTTTAATTTTTTCAATTATTTCAACTCCTCCAGGTTTTGCACAAAGCCTGATAAAATCTGTTAGAGAAACTTTCTATAATAGAAAAAATAAAGGAACATGATATAAAAGTACTTAGAATATGAATAGAGATCAGAGTCTGAATTATGGATTTATTTTAAAAATACTGTCAAAATACCCTAACAAACGACCCTACTCTCCCTAACATAAGCCTGAGTAAGAGCAGGAAGGAAATGAACAGCCCACTGAGAGAAAAAAGAAAGACACTTACTCAACAGACTTCTTATTATACTCCAGGGAATCAAAAGGTAATGTCCAGGAAGAGAGTGGAACAGGGTGGAGAGACCCATCATGGGACAGATTTATGGTCCCTTCATCCGCTGAAGATGTTATTTACGAGAGACATGCAGTCAGGTCAGTGGAGAGTACAGAGAATGCATGACTCTGGACTTGACTCTAAACCTCATCATTAACTATGGCACAAATCATGTTTCCCATCCAAGCACACAGTAACTTAATGCTGGGTCTCAAGAGGTGTGCAATTAAGTCGTACCAGCACTAGTCAGAAGTTTTAAATTAAACAGACATGATGTATATTAATGGCCTAATGTGACATCAAAAGAGCAGTTTGGGATTATTTTCTTTCTTTCCCCAAATGGGCTTTGATCTGGCTCTCTCTCATATTGCCAGGATTAGTATGATGTCTAAAGGCTCAGTGTTAGAAATGGGTTGCCACTTAAGGACTCGTTGTGTGGCTGCAGCTGCCACTCCCTAAATCCAATTTCCTGCATAAAGACAGGACCATCATCAGTTCTGCTTGAAACAAAGCAAAGCACACTCAGGAAGGCTTAGGATATTGTACTAAAAAATAACAAAAATAAGGAGTGTGTTTCTATTATTTTATTTTATGACTCTGCTGTTTTTCAACTATTTTAACATAGAAGAAATAAAAAAGAATTGAAATTAACCTGTATAAAATATAATACTTGAAAATGGCATAAAGTGAAGTGAAGTGAAGTCGCTCAGTCGGGTCAGACTCTGCTACCCCATGGACTGTAGCCTGCCAGTCTCCTCCACCCATGGGATTTTCCAGGCAAGAGTACTGGAGTGGGTTACCATTTCCTTCTCCAGGGGATCTTCCTGACCCAGGGATTAAACCCAGGCCTACCCACATTGTAGGCAGATACTTTAGTGTCTGAGCCACCAGGGAAGATCCCGAAAATGGCATAGGTTCAGTATATCAGTAAAGCACAAAAACCGAACGAAATATAATCATTTGATTTCAAAATAATCCTCTTACTCCTACTGTTCTGCTGCTGCTGCTGCTAAGTTGCTTCAGTCGTGTTCGACTCTGTGTGACCCCATAGATGGCAGCCCACCAGGCTCCACTGTCCCTGGGATTCTCCAGGCAAGAACACTGTCCTACTCAGTGCAAATAAGGAAAGATGAATAAAAAATACACTGTAGGTCAGTAAATAAAATGGAGACCTTGAATGCCCTTTCTACTGCTGAGGAATTTGAGAGAGATATTTCTTCTTTTTGTAAATGTCAATTGATCTCATGAGCTTAATTCGTCATTTGTCATTCCTTTTCATGTCCCAGCATCCAAGCACTCTTTCTTATATTTGCAAACCCCCATCACCAGTACAGAAGCTAAAAATGCTGGATATTTCCTTTTCTAGTAGGACAGTCTTCCACTTAGAGTGGAGGACTCAAGATCCTCCCTATTAGATACCTCTCTCCAGGACTTTGTGTCGGAAGCTAGTGATACAAAGCTGTAGAGGTCACACTGCCTCTGTTCTGGCACAGGTAGGCACAATGGTGGTTTTGGCAACCACTTCCCAGAGGCAGCAAAGACACATTTTTTGTCCTTGTTCAAGACTTGATGTTGGGGCATCCCCAGTGGCTCAGATCAATTCAGTCATTTAGTCATGTCTCTCTGCGACGCCATGGACTGCAGCACGCCAGGCCTCCATGTCCATCACCAACTCCTGGGGCTTACTCAAACTCACGTCCATTGAGTCGGTGATGGAATCCAACTATCTCATCCTCCGTCATCCCCTTCTCCTCCCACCTTCAATCTTTCCCAGCATCAGGATCTTTTCAAAGGACTCAACTCTTAGTATCAGGTAGCCAAAGTATTGGAGTTTCAGCTTCAACGTCAGTCCTTCCAATGAATATTCAGGACTGTGGCTCAACAGTAAAGAATTCGCCTGTAATGCAGGAGCCACAGGAGACATGGGTTTGGTTCCTGGGTCGGAAGGATCTCCTGGAGGAGGAAATGGCAACTCACTACAGGTTTCTTGCCTGGAGACGCCCATAGGAGCTTAGTGGGCTATAGTCCATGGGGTCACGAAGAGTTGGATATGAATGAAGCAACTTGGCACGCATGTAAGACTTGATGTTAGTGGTACAAGTTGCAATTTGTGTGCCCAGCAGATTCCCTCTGTAGCATTATTATGGGAATGGTTCCCAGCTCATCTGCAACCCTTAATATTATGATTCTTTTTTTGGGGGGAAGAAACAATTTTATTTTTTAATTTCATGCTTCGAATTTATGTGTGTACATTAAGTACTATATAAAATTTGTTTTTAGGATAGCATCATTTGACTTGGACAATACTATCTCACCTCAATTTATTTGGAGAAACAATTTAGCCATTCTGCTTAAAAGTATAAAAAAAAACTGCCAAATTAGAAAATAGATCCCCCTACCCCATATACACACTTTACTACTGGGATGGCTGTTTTAATTAACATGTTTAAAGTAAGCAAAACATATTATCAAGGTATTATGCAAGAAATTACATCTTTTGCAATAAGTTGGTCTCCTGGGTTGCACCTGTTGACAAGAAAAAAAAATACACTGATGTTGTACACTATACTCATAGGTTACACAAGTTGCTGAAAGCAAAAGGAATCTTTAAGGTTGGAGGGACTGCTTAATAGTTAATCTTTGGGTTTAAGGAAAAAAAAAATAACCCCATACTCTCAAAAATAGCAAGTGTTTTAGCAGCTTAAAACCTTTCAGTTATATAAAACTTCTTACACTAGGATTTACTTTGAAATATAGTTTATAGCAAGATCAATTATAACATACATACACTGGCACTTCAGCACAAGGGCAAAATTTAAAAACAGGTTTGTTTGTTTGTTTTTTTGACCTTTAAAATTAGGCCATAGTATAAAAGAGTCCATGTCTTACATTCAGCAAATTCATATTAAAATATTATATTTTTGTAGGATAAATGCCAACAAAACTTTACATATGCTACAATTTTATTACATATATTTACATGGCTCTTTCCTAGGTATGCAGAACTTTCACATTATAAAGCTCCCAACTTTAAAAAACCTTTGCAGGGGTGATTTGAAACCATATCACTGTCAGAATAGCTTGTGCAGTGCCATCATACACGAATGTATTTTGAAAGCTACTCTGAACACCAAATACTGTTTCTATAAAAAATGGTTTTGGTGCATTTGATGGCAGACACCCATCCACTGCACATAACAGGGCCAATGGGGTATACTTGTTTCATTCTAAATAGCCCCTAGTGCCCTTTCCACATTCACCACCATACAGTTCATTAAAATACAACTATTCTTTAAAAAAAAAAAAAAAAAATTCACATTTTCTTTAGGCAGTGCATCAGGTTGTTGTCATACTACTGGTTTAGGTGTACTGATTTAGGTGTCTCTAGGACAATAACGTCTCAAAGATTAAAATAGTTTTCAACCCTTGTATGTCTTTAACTGGATGCTTATAATCAGATTTACCATATCTTAACAAGTCAATTGGAGAACGCGATGGCAGCCCACTCCAGTACTCTTGCCTGGAAAATCCCATGGATGGAGGAGCCTGGTAGGCTGCAGTCCATGGGGTCGCTAAGAGTTGGACATGACTGAGCGATTTCACTTTGACTTTTCACTTTCATGCATTGGAGAAGGAAATGGCAACCCACTCCAGTATTCTTGCCTGGAGAATCCCAGGGACGAAGGAGCCTGGTCGGCTGCCGTCTATGGGGTCGCACAGAGTAGGACACGACTGAAGCGACTTAGCAGCAGCAACAAGTCAATCTGCTGACCCATGAAATGATAATCTTTAGTATTTTCCCCCAACAAGCAATATAAAAAGTTGATTCCTTTAAATTCCCCAAATCTAAACTTGAATGGTTTCACTTGTATGGTTATTCAATTGAGAACACTAGTAAAGAGATCAAATACAATTATCCATAATTCAGTTATTTTAAACTGTACTGATTCTACCATCACAGTGCACATAAAACAATTAAGATGAAGTCTAATTATATTTTCTATGTTAATCAGTTTTACAGATTAATTCCCTAGTGAATTTGGTCTGAAACAATTGCCAGTTATCCTTAAATATGACTAAGTTTAAATGTTAGTACTTTCTCTCATTTTATACCTGTACTTTAAGTAAGGTTTTAGGTTGAAATGTCATTATTTCTTTATCAGAAGGATTAAAGAAAACAGGAACCCAGTGGCTTGCTGGTTTAGGAAGAACACTTGGTGGTGGTGGCTCACTAAATTTGACCCCGGCATAGTTCTGATTAGTTTGAGACTTAAAAAGTACGATGGGACTCGATAAGCTAGAGTTCCAGTTTTGATTGTTTGGAAAATTTTTGTTCTTCCCCTCATTTGCATGGCCTGCCATGCAGCTCATGATGAATTATAAGTATGTCCTCTTTCCTTTTTCTTGTGAACAATCTTCATCTGGGAATTATGATCCTTAGTCTTCTGTCTACTAAGCTGTTGTTGGTTCTTACTAACATTTTTAGTTTGAGGGGCTGGAATATTATACCTCTCCCCAGCACCCATCTTCAGCTTCTTTGTCACCTTTAAGTCGCTTTTTTGATTGCAGGATTTCCACTACCTGTCCTCTTCCTTGCTGCCACACCCAGGATAATAGATGTTGCTTTCTGACAGATACTTTGCTTTGTCTCAATACAGAAGTTTTCATGGGCCGATCTGCTGCGTTCAGCCTAGGAGCTGAGGCCAACATCTGAGTCTCCTCAGCACACAAGTTTGAGAGCAGTCTTAGAGATTTCAAGCCCAGGACTACGGTGGTGGTGGCTTCTGCTCGGGTTCAAAGCCCCAGTCCCCTTTCAGGGAGAGACGAGGCATGGAACAAAAAACTTTCTATGATGGTACTTTAAAAAAAACTTGTCTTTTGCAGCTACTGGACTTAAGATAGATAAAGCCAAACAGAAAGTTGGATCTTATTGATTGCCAAACTATATTAGTTGAATTCACAGATTCCCCAGTTCTAAAAGTGAAAATTGGAACTCTGTCTGGAAAAGAATGTTACCCCCAGGTTGAAATAGATCGTGTATTGAATCTCTGGTCAAATGCATTGGTCATAGCAAATACCCTCTTCCAACAACACAAGAGAAGACTCTATACATGGACATCACCAGATGGTCAACACCGAAATCAGATTGATTATATTCTTTGCAGCCGAAGATGGAGAAGCTCTATACAGTCAGCAAAAACAAGACCAGGAGCTGACTGTGGCTCAGACCATGAACTCCTTATTGCCAAAATCAGACTGCAATTGAAGAAAGTAGGGAAAACCACTAGACCATTCAGGTATGACCTAAATCAAATCCCTTATGATTATACAGTGGAAGTGAGAAATAGATTTAAGGGCCTAGATCTGATAGATAGAGTGCCTGATGAACTATGGAATGAGGTTCATGACATTGTACAGGAGACAGGGATCAAGACCATCCCCATGGAAAAGAAATGCAAAAAAAAGCAAAATGGCTGTCTGGGGAGGCCTTGCAAATAGCTGTGAAAAGAACAGAAGCGAAAAGCTAAGGAGAAAAGGAAAGATATAAGCATCTGAATGCAGAGTTCCAAAGAACAGCAAGAAGAGATGAGAAAGCCTTCTTCAGCAATCAATGCAAAGAAATAGAGGAAAACAACAGAATGGGAAAGACTAGAGATCTATTCAAGAAAATCAGAGATACCAAAGGAACATTTCATGCAAAAATGGGCTCGATAAAGGACAGAAATGGTATGGACCTAACAGAAGCAGAAGATATTAAGAAGAGGTGGCAAGAATACACAGAAGAACTGTACAAAAAAGAGCTTCACGACCCAGATAATCATGATGGTGTGATCACTGACCTAGAGCCAGACATCCTGGAATGTGAAGTCAAGTGGGCCTTAGAAAGCATCACCACGAACAAAGCTAGTGGAGGTGATGGAATTCTAGTGGAGCTATTTCAAATCCTGAAAGATGATGCTGTGAAAGTGCGGCACTCAATATGCCAACAAATTTGGAAAATTCAGCAGTGGCCACAAGATTGGAAAAGGTCAGTTTTCATCTGAATCCCAAAGAAAGGCAATGCCAAAGAGTGCTCAAACTACCGCACAATTGCACTCATCTCACATGCTAGTAAAGTAATGCTCAAAATTCTCTAAGCCAGGCTTCAGCAGTAAGTGAACCGTGAACTTCCTGATGTTCAAGCTGGTTTTAGAAAAGGCAGAGGAACCAGAGATCAAATTGCCAACATCCGCTGGATCATCGAAAAAGCAAGAGAGTTCCAGAAAAACATGTATTTCTGCTTTATTGACTATGCCAAAGCCTTTGACTATGTAGATCACAATAAACTGTGGAAAATTCTGAAAGAGATGGGAATACCAGACCACCTGATCTGCTTCTTGAGAAATTTGTAAGCAGGTCAGGAAGCAACAGTTAGAACTGGTCATGGAACAACAGACTGGTTCCAAATAGGAAAAGGAGTATGTCAAGGCTGTATATTGTCACCCTGTTTATTTAACTTATATGCAGAGTACATCATGAGAAATCTGGACTGGAAGAAACACAAGTTGGAGTCAAGATTGCTGGGAGAAATATCAATAACCTCAGATATGCAGATGACACCACCCTTATGGCAGAAAGTGAAGAGGAACTCAAAAGCCTCTTGATGAAAGTGAAAGTGGAGAGTGAAAAGGTTGGCTTAAAGCTCAACATTCAGAAAACGAAGATCATGGCATCTGGTCCCATCACTACACGGGCAATAGATGGAGAAACAGTGGAAACAGTGTCAGACTTTATTTTTCTGGGCTCCAAAATCACTGCAGATGGTTACTGCAGCCATGAAATTAAAAGACACTTACTCCTTGGAAGGAAAGTTATGACCAACCTAGATAGCATATTCAAAAGCAGAGACATCACTTTGCCAACAAAGGTTCGCCTAGTCAAGGCTATGGTCTTTCCTGTGGTCATGTATGGATGTGAGAGCTGGACTGTGAAGAAGGCTGAGCGCCGAAGAATTGATGCTTTTGAACTGTGGTGTTGGAGAAGACTCTTGAGAGTCCCTTGGACCGCAAGGAGATCCAACTGGTCCATTCTGAAGGAGATCAGCCCTGGGATTTCTTTGGAAGGAATGATGCTAAAGCTGAAACTCCTGTACTTTGGCCACCTCATGCGAAGGGTTGACTCATTGGAGAAGACTCTGATGCTGGGAGGGATTGGGGGCAGGAGGAGAAGGGGACGACAGAGGATGAGATGGCTGGATGGCATCACTGACTCGATGGATGTGAGTCTGAGTGACCTCCCTCAGTTGGTGATGGACAGGGAGGCCTGGCATGCTGCAGTTCATGGGGTCGCAAAGAGTCGGACACGACTGAGCGACTGATCTGATCTGATTGAATCTCTAGCATATTCTGAGCCTCCCTTGCTAAAGAAAGTTGCCCTGCTTCTCTTCTTATGAATCTATCTTGCTTTACTTGAAGCTCCTACAACAATTTACTTGCAAGAGTAAGTCATTTCTTCACTTGCCCTCTGCCCTCCGGTGTTTGTAAAAATACAAATATAATCAGAGCCACTTACAAACTCAGAGATTTTTGCTAATTTCTATTATGGAAAAAATAAGATGGAATACCTAAGTGATATTCTGATGGTGCTGGATCAAATAGGAAAGATTAAATTTTAGATTAGGCCGAAATTATCAATGTGGGAGAAATTATCAAAGATTCTGAAATTACTTGGCTAGGGGAAATTTACCTATATGCTCCATTTTTATATTAAAAGCTGGTCCACTGAAGCCAGCAGAGGCAATCTGGTATCCAGACCTGCTACAATAAATCTTCAAGTAGGCCTGATCATTTAGAAAGCCACAAAAGCAGAAGGAACCAGATTATGTACCTGCAGTTGACTAAGAAATTTCCTTCATGGAAGTAAGTGGGCCCCTGAATGAGGGCATGGGCTTTCTGGAATTGATATGAAAGATAGCCAGCCATTATTTCTAAACTCTATTGACCTGAAGAATTCATGATTCTGTGAGGTCTGCTGAGACCACCAAACTTAAGGTATACCTCTGTGGTTAACAATGGAGATCCTTAGGTGTTTGACTGCTCACACCAGGCATGTATCATTAATCATTTCTGTATGTTTTGCAGCAATTGTAAAACGAAGTGAGAGAAGTCTTAGCCAAGTCAGAGTAGTCGTTCTCATCAATGTACAAATATGGACTCTTGTGGACTGCCTAGGGAACACAGCCCCTCCTATCAACAGAAAATTGGATTAAAGATATACTGAGCAAGTAAATCTTGCTCAGTAAATCAGAGCAAGTCTCAGATTCCCCCACAGCCAGTCCCTCCCATCATAAAGTTTCCACAAGCCTCTTATCCTTAGCCATCAGAGGGCAGACAGAATGAAAACCATAGTCACAGAAAACTAACCAAAGTGATCATACAGATCACAGCCTTGTCTAACTAAGAGAAACTATGAGCCATGCCATGTGGGGCCACCCAAGATAGACGGGTCATGGTGGAGAGGTCTGACAAAATGTGGTCCACTGGAGAAGGGAATGGCAAACCACTTCAGTATTCTTGCCTTGAGAACCCCATGAACAGTATGAAAAGGCAAAAATAACACTGAAAGATGAACTCCCCAGGTTGGTAGGTGGCGAATATGCTACTGGAGAAGAGTGGAGAAATAACTACAGAAAGAATGAAGAGACAGAGCCAAAGTGAAAACAATGCCCAGTTGTGAATGTGACTGGTGATGGAAGTAAAGTCCGATGCTGTAAAGAACACTGCATCGGAACCTGGAATGTCAGGTCCATGAATCAAGGCAAATTGGAAGTGGTCAAACAGGAGAAGGCAAGAGTGAATATTGACATTTTAGGAATCAGTGAACTAAAATGGACTGTAATGGGTTTAATTTAATTTAATTCATATGGCCATTATATCCACTACTGTGGGCAAGAATCCCTTAGAAGAAATGGTGTAGCCATCATAAGTCAACAAAAGAGTCTGAAATGCAGTACTTGAATGCAGTCTCAAAAATGACAGAATGATCTCTGTTCGTTTCCAAGGCAAATCATTCAATGTCACAGTAATCCAAGTCTATGCCCCAACCACTAATACTGAAGAAGCTGAAGTTGAACAGTTCTTTGATGACCTACAAGACCTAGAACTAACATCCAGAAAAGATGTCCTTTTCATCCAAGGGGACTAGAATGCAAAAGTAGGAAGTCAAGAGATAACTGGAGTAACAGGCAAGTTTGGCCTTGGAGCACAAAACAAAGCAGGGCAGGGAGGGGGGAGTGAGGGAGGAGGGTTCAGGATGGGGAGCACGTGTATACTGGTGGCGGATCCATCTCGATGTATGGTAAAAGCAATACATTATTGTAAAGTTAAGCAAAATAAAATTTAATTAAAAAAATAAATAAAAAATAAAAATGAAAAAAAAACAAACAAAGCAGGGCAAAGGCTAACAGAGTTTTGCCAAGAGAACACACTGGTCTCTTCCAATGCACTGAACCCTCTTTCAACAACACAAGACATGATTCTACACATGGACATCACCAGATGATCAATACCGAAATCAGACTGATTATATTCTTTGTAGCTGAAGATGAAGAAACTGTCTACAGTCAGCAAAAACAAGACCAGAGCTGACTATGGCTCAGATCATGAACTCCTTATTGCCAAATTCAGACTTAAATTGAAGAAAGTAGGGAAAAACCATTAGGCCATTCAGGTATGACCTGAATCAAATCCCCTATGATTATACAGTGGAAGAGACAAATAGAGTTAAGAGATTAGATCTGATAGAGTGTCTGAAGAACTATGGATGGAGGTTCATGACATTGCACAGGAGGCAGTGATCAAGACAATGCCCAAGAAAAAGAAAGGCAAAATGGTTGTCTGAGGAGGCCTTACAGATAGCTGTGAAAAGAAGAGAAGCTAAAGGCAAAGGAGAAAAGGAAAGATATACCCATTTGAATGCAGAGTTCCAAAGAGTAGCACGGAGAGATAAGAAAGCTTTCCTTAGTGATCAATGCAAAGAAATAGAGGAAGACAATAGAATGGGAAAGACTAGAGATATCTTTAAGAAAATTAGAGATAACAAGCCAACATTTCATGCAGAGGTGGGCACAATAAAGGACAGAAATGGTATGGACCTAACAGAAGCAGAAGATATTAAGAAGAGGTGGCAAGAATACACAGAAGAATTATACAAAAAAGATCTCCATGACCAAGATAATCATGTTGGTGTGATCACTCACCTAGAGCCAGACATCCTGGACTGTGAAGTCAAGTGGGCCTTAGGAAGAATCACTATGAACAAAAGATACTCAGTTTGACTTACAATAAGTGACATGTAAATGAAAACTACAGAGAGATCATTTTCTACCAATTAAATTGGCAAAATGCCAAAAGCAGGACATCGCAATCTATTGGTAAGGTTGTGGGAAAACTAGCAGTCTCATAAACTACTGGCTGGAGTACAAAAATGCAACGGCCTCTACGCTCTAAAATGTCTGTATTCATTCATCTGATTACAAATGCACGTACCCTTTGCATTCTTATTTCTAGGCCTCTATAGGAGAAGGCAACGGCACCCCACTCCAGTACTCTTGCCTGGAAACTCCCATGGATGGAGGAGCCTGGCAGGCCGCAGTCCATGGGGTCGTACAGAGTTGGGCACAACTGAGCGACTTCACTTTCACTTTTCACTTTCATGCATTAGAGAAGGAAATGGCAACCCACTCCAGTGTTCTTGCCTGGAGAATCCCAGGGATGGGGGAGCCTCGTGGGCTGCCGCCTCTGGGGTCACACAGAGTTGGACACGACTGAAGTGACGCAGCAGCAGCAGCAGCAGCAGCAGCCTAAAGACATATGTGTGTATACAAAATGATGCAAGTACCAGGCGATTTATTGCAGCATTCTTTGAAATGGAAAAGATTGGAAATAATACATGTTCACTCTTCGCTAATAGGAAGCTATCACTTTACATTATATCCACACAACCCAATTCTGTGTGACTGTGAAAAAATTGTGAGCTTCATCCATGTACATAGAAGACATGTAGGATATATTAAGTGAAAAGCAAGGTACGGGACAGTGTGTATAATATGATGCTGCTTGTGTGAGAAAGGTGAGGGGGAATAAGAGTATTTGTTGCTGTTGCTTATAAGCCCTCTTATCTGACAGAGTGAGAGTATATCTGTATCTATAAATATTTACACATACCTATAAATATTTTAATACATAATCAATTGTGTCTAAATTAAACTAAATACGAGTTGATACCAAGATCTCTAATTCTCATCTGTTACCACATGGATCATTTTAACCTCCTCCCCTTGCTTCTCAGTAACCCCTCCTCCAACGATGAAAAACCTGACTCTCAGGGGCCCTCATCCATTTAGTTAACTATTCAGTTTCAACACATGTTCATGGTGGTATCATAATTGTTAACATATATTCCTGTGGGAAACAGCTTTATCAAGCAGACTACAAGGTTTATGCGCAAGGTTCGGTCTTCCTTTAGTCTTACAGACTGCATTCATTTTCAAGGTTACTGAGGTCAGCAACTCTTCCCCACTCCTTTTAGTGAGGCTGTTTCATAGACTTGTCACACATTTAGATTCTTTTGTCATTTTCTGTATGCCATCCTGGGATACCCTTACCTCCTAAATGATCTTCTAAATACTTGCATACATTAAGGGTAACTCTTTGTCTTATAAAGTTATAAGGGTTTTGACTAACACAGTGTCATGTATGCACCATTACAGTATCATAAAGAATTCATACCTTAAAAAATCTGAAGTAACATTTTAAAAACAGTTTTATGAGATATAAACCTTACATGTAATAACTGTACTTACTTAAAGCAAGTGATGAGCAGTTTCAGATTGGAGATGCATCACTTTATAGGGCCTTCAGAAATATAAATCCCCTGAAGAAATATTACCTACTCAAAGACAGATATAGAGATAAGTCACAAATCTAAAGGTTTTTTATTTTTTAACTCAACAAAAGAAATACACACTCATTGTAGAAAAATGACCACTGCAGGAGGCATGAGTTTGATCTCTAGTTAGGGAACTTAGATGCCACATGTTACGCGGTGCAGCCCCCAAAATAGGTAAAAATTTTTTAAAAAGAAAAATGACCAGAGATAAACAAAAAGGAATAAAAATCACATATCATCCTGCCACTCAGAGATAATCTCTGTAATCACTTTAATGTCTATAATTCTTTTTAAAAAAAATGCATTTATCTAGTTTTTCAACAAAAATGGAGATAAATGTTTAACATTATTGTTTTGCTACTCAATACTGTTTTGTGTTAGTCATGAGATTCGTCCTAAGAATATAATTTTATTACCTGTCTTTTTGTCAGAGTATTCGATATTGTCAACATTTTTTCATATCAATCAATATAATTCTTTAGCATCATTCCTCATAGTTGGTTGCATAGTATTTTATTTTATGGATATAACAATTCATGTAACAAAACTCTGTTTTGGAAAACTAAGTTATTCCCAGACTTTTTGCTCTTAGTTTTGCTAAATTCTTGTATACATCCTCAATTCTTTTCTTGGGATAAGGTCCTAGAAGTGGGATAAGGTCCTACAGGGCAGTCTTGTCAGACAACTTCAAATCAGATCTCCCATTTCTAGTCTTTGTTTTTTGGGCCCCTGGGCTACTGAATTCCCTATGGTGATGCAGATCAAGGGCCAGCTCACTCTGACCACTGCCTCAGAGAAGGAGAAGGTCTGCTCGGCCCACGACTCTCACCTCCAGGCAGGACTGAAGGTCACTTACAGTAAGGCCGGGGTGTTTCATCCATTGTCATTGTGGATAATTTGCTTTCAAAATATTCAAAATGTACCAACAGAAAGAAAGCCTGAAAACTGTAAAGTTTTAATTTGCAAAATGTTTTCATGTAAAATTTTAACCAGCATCCTGCTCCCATTTTGTTCCATATGTTAAACAATTTAATGTATGGCACATTTGAGCGACTAAACTGACCGACATTGATGCAGTTAGGCCAAATATTGATTTTAAAATATAATATTTTACATTTTAATTAATATCTGATTAATGTCTCAGATTGTAATGCATACCATACAGACTCAATTTCCATAGTGGGAACATATTCCAAGAATTCTTTACCAGTTGTTTAGAACTAGAATGAATTTACCTATTGAAAGCGATGTTATGAATTAGTTGTCAGTCCCTCAATTCTCACATAAAGTCCATCTGACTTCTAGTGTAGCTGCAATATTAATCAGGAGTTCCATGGTCAAGCTACAACTCCTACCCTAAAGATTAGGCTGGATTATGGAGAGTTATACCAAGAAGGCTTCCCTCATAGCACACTGGGTAAAGAATCTGCCTGCAATGCAGGAGACCTGGGTTCAATCTCTGGGTCAGGAAGATCCCTTGGGGAAGGAAATGGCAACCCACTCCAGTATTCTTGCCTGGAGAATCCCATGGATAGAGGAGCGTGGCGGGCTACAGTCCATGGGGTTGCAAGAGTCGGACACAACTTAGCAACTAAACCACCACATGTCAAGAAGGGAAGTTCCCAAACAAGCCAGTCCCCTGCTCCCTGATGCCCAGTCCCATGCAGTCCCTCCTGGGGACAGAGGCTCTGCTGCTGAACTGCAGATCCAGGCAGAAAAGAGGCACCTCCTGTTAGGTATGACTTCATGAAGGTAAGGGAAACTCTTACCTTCACAAGTGCTGGTTGGACCTTAACTGGCTCAGGCTTTTCCAAAGTTTCCATCTGGGACAGGACCACCTGGGTAGCTGTGAGTCAAAGCAGCATGATGGGAACAGACTCCCCTTGGACGCACCTTGGTGAGACAGGCCTGAAGGGACGCTCCCTCACATTTCACTTCCTCTGTGAACCTCCTCCTGACTCTTGCTATGTGTGGGCTCCCCGAGCACACAGGATGACGCAGACCGTGGTGCACTCACCTGTCACTACCATTTACATGTCTGTGTGCTACACCTTGGCTCAGTGGGGCCCAATCCTGGCTGCGCTTTCCAATCATCCAGAGAGCCTCAAACACTCCTGGTACCCAGGCTCCACTCCTGTCCAAGGAAAGCACCACCTCTGAAGGGGGAGCTCACACATCAAGGTGTTCTCCAATCTCCCCAAGGGATTCTAATATTCAACCAGGATTCAGAGCCACTTCCCTAAAGGAGTTCTTTGAAAGCAGGCATGTGCTGATTCATCGTTTGTGTTAGATGAGCTAATAAATCTCTTAGAAGAGTGCTGGCCTACACTCAGCTCTGCACAGCTGGGTGGTCAGTAGTAGTGGTGTAGTAGTAGCAGTAGTTGGAACTCCCCACTGGCCAAGCAGGCCACCTTCCCACCAGCTGAACTCACATAAAACTATATATTCTGAAGACAAAGAGAAGAGAGCACAACAAAAATAACCCTTTAGAAGGTGATTACATGGACCCCTCCACTCTATAAGCCTAGGTACCAGAGAAGTCTTGCAACTGGCAACCTGGATCTGCCTTTCCTTCTGTAAGTCTTAGTCCTATGGGCCTGCTTTTCACAGTGTGAGCATCTTGCTGTCCTGTATACAGGCAATTTGAAGAGTTTTTGAGTCTATGCGATTTTTACCAATGTAGTTAACAGGATAAATTCACTGCAAGTCTGAAGTCTAAGGTTCTGTCCCTGGCTCTGCCTCTTACTAGCTGGATGGCTTTGAGCAGGTTCCTCCAGCCTTCAGGGTCGCATTCATCTTTGAATCCCTCTCTTCTCTGATTCAGAGAAGGCAATGGCACCCCACTCCAGTACTCTTGCCTGGAAAATCTCATGGATGGAGGAGCCTGGTGGGCTGCAGTCCATGGGGTCGCTAAGAGTCGGACACGACTGAGTGACTTCACTTTCACTTTTTTGCTTTCATGCATTGGAGAAGGAAATGGCAACCCACTCCAGTTTTCTTGCCTGGAGAATCCCAGGGGCAGGAGAGCCTGGTGGGCTGACGTCTATGGGGTCACGCAGAGTCGGACACGACTGAAGTGACTTAGCAGCAGCAGCAGCAGCTTCTCTGATTTGGAAACCTGGGGGAACCCTATCTTGCACCATCTTGTCTGCTCCTGTGAGTCTGATGGATCAGGCTTGCAGTCATGTGCTGACCTCATTCCTGGCCACCCGGCCCACCTGCTCAGCGAGGCTCTCTCCCCACCAACGCCCCAGGAGGCCTCCCCATGCCTGGGGTTGTCAAGGGAGGCTGTTAGTATCAGTCCAAAATTGTTCAACAGCCATGTGTGTTGAATAGTCTTGGAAACCAGTTGCCACTTACACGTTTAGCCCAAAGGAAAAATACTCTGCTGTGGCCAAGGGGAAAGGGTAGTGCCATAAACAAATAAATCTCTTCTTTGCTAGATGCTGGTTCTGGGGAATAAAGAGAACTCTAGGATCCAGCTCAGGCTTTGAAGCATTTCTTTACAAAAACAAAACAAATAAAGGACCATCTGATGTTTCAGCCAGCTTGGCCTTTGCCCTACTTGTCCTAATCAAGGGAGGTTTCTTAGCCTGGTGTGCTTCGGAACAGCTGGATAGATGCCAAAAACAGCCCCCCAACCCACCCATTTGGTCAATTTTAAAATTCACAAAATCAATTGGAGAAATAAGGTCAATTCTAGTTAAGGATAAAATAACAGAATTGCCAACATTCTCTTGTTGTATTGAGACTCTTTGGGTAGAACCATGGAATTCTTGCTTTAACCATAAACAGGCATGTTCTAATGAAATTTGGCCTGCATTTAAAAATTGGGAAGTGACAAAGCTTTTAAATCCATGTTGTACGTTTGGAACTGCTGTATGTTAGTTTGGGTTTCTTTTGGTTTTGCTTTTGATTTTAAAGGGGTTGTGGACTGATCTTATTATGGTTTCCTGAGTGTCAGGTTGGTTTAATGAGATCAAATACACTCTAGAGTTGCCCATTAAATTCATCATCTAAATAAATTTGTTCTTCATGACAAAACAGGATTAGCAGAGTTAGCAACCTCTATTTTTTATCCACTTGGCCAACACATCTCTCTTGGCTCCCAGACTCCTTATGGTTAACAGTGATCACAATCATAGATGGCTGTGAAGTATTTCAGGTCGGCCTCTGCCTTGAGATTGCCAGCTCCACATGGGCAGGGATGCTGTCCTGTTCATCATGGTGACTCTACACCCACCCAGCAGAATACCTTCCACCCAGGAGGTCCTCTCTGATATTGACAGAATAAGTAGTTTCTCCTGTGTGGGTGGCTTCCTCTCCGGCACTTGTTTTCCTCTACAAATTCATGTATCTTTTTCCTGGACATGACTCAGTCTCCTCTTGAATGGAGAGGCCAGAGACAATTCCCCCAGAACTCACCCCTCTCTGGAGGAGTGAACTGTGAGGGGTACTAAGAACTCAAGTCTGAGTCACCGAGGTCTTGTGACACTTGCCCCCCACCCCCGGCTTCTAGTCACCTTCAAGAACTTCTGGAGCTACTTGTCTTATTCCCATATACCCATCTCTGGGGGCATAGCTACATGGGTCTGTTGCCCCTGGTCTCCAAGGAGCCACACAGAAGCCAGGTTAAACTGAGATCCTTTTCGAGTGCTCCCTCTGCTCATACCAGCTTGTGATTACTGCCCCTCAGCTGGAATGCGGGCGCTGTCAGCGTGCATTCCCAGCATCACGTCTCAGCTCATGATAGTCCAGTCCAAAGGGTTCAGACTGGATGTGTGGTTTAGCACAAAGTACTGCCGCCTCTTGCTGATGCTAAGTCTGTGACTTCAGTTTTCTGCTGGTGGTTTACTTGGCCCATTTCTGTTCAATAACACTCCCCTCCCCCACTCCAGTGGGTCATGGCCTTTTAGCCTTTGAGTAACTGCTCTTGGTGGACTCACAAGATTAGATTTTCCAGTTTTTCTTTGCTTGAGGTTAAGTTTCACAAGTTAGGAATCTGCTCAGACACCAGTTTTGCTAATTTCTATCTCTGTGTGAGAAATACAATCTATTGTCTTCATTGTCTGAGCAGACAAATCTGATTATACCATTGGGGAAACATCAGTTGCCTTTGAAACGATGTTCCCTCTTGTCTTCCATTTGCTATGTAGAAAAAGTACCCTGAGTTCACCGGTAGTCTCTGGGGATGTGTATGCAGCTATCTACATTTATTTTCCTGTGTATCCAGCCGATTTTGTTAACCTTTGTGCAAGTTCAATCATCATTTCCTTAAAATGTGAACGGCGAGCCTGTACTTTAAATACAAATGTTGTATGAACTCTGCTAGTTTTCTTACCTGTAAAACTAGGATAGGACATACCTCAGTGGGCTGTTGCCAGGGCTGAATGAATTAATACAGGAAAAGTGCTTGGCCTACAGTGTACACTAAATACATATCATTATCTGATCCTGGCCATGCAGTGTAGTAACCTCTGTAAGGGCAGAGAATTGTGTCTGCTTTAATCTTTGGTATATTCCAGAGTCGGAGAAGGCAATGGCAACCCACTCTAGTACTCTTGCCTGGAGAATCCCACGGATGGAGGAGCCTTATAGGCTGCAATCCATGGGGTTGCTAGGAGTTGGACACGACTGAGCAACTTCCCTTTCACTTTTCTGCACTGGAGAAGGAAATGGCAACCCACTCCAGTGTTCTTGCCTGGAGAATCCCAGGGACGGGGGAGCCTGGTGGGCTGCCGTCTATGGGGTCGCACAGAGTCAGACACGACTGAAGCGACTTAGCAGCAGCAGCAGAGTCAGGAATAAGGCCTGGCACATACCAAATGTATTGAGTCAATCCATCATATTACAGTTTACAGACCAAAGGAAATACTCCCCATTCCCACAGTCCCCCTGCTTTGTGCTCTCTCCTCTGCTTATAACACCATTTCTGCTGGTTAAATCATAACCCCTCAATGCTCAATTTAAATACCACCAGAATGAGGCTGTTCTTAATCATCCCAGGAGGAAGTCTTTCCCTAGACTACACTCTTAAGGTACACTGTGAACTACTCTTCAGCACTTAGCAGTTTTCTCTCTTCTATTTTGTGAACAACTTGAGGAAGTTACTATACCACTACTCAAGACTAAAATATTACCCAACAGTATTGTTTCTTGAATCTACGTATATGTGATTCTCAAAAAAGGAACATTAGCCTTGATAACCAAGAGCACTGCAATGCTGTGGCAGTCTTTGCTAGGATTAGCTCTGTATGAAGGCACAGTCCCATCTGCAGTGGGGCCAGGGATAGATATGGAAGAGGCCCCATGAGTAGAGTTTGCCTGTGTGCACAAGTTCCCCAGTTACAGACCATGCCCTCAACTTTTACCAGTCACTTCACATAGGGTGGGATTTGGACCTAGGTTTAAGGCACTTAGGAGAAGCAGTAATAATACCTTAAAGGACTTGGCCTTACTTGATCAAGTAAGTTTCTGCTGTTATTTTTCAGTTGCTAAGTCATGTCTAAATCTTGGTGACCTTACGTTTCGCAGCACCCTAGGCTTCCCTGTCCTTCACTATCTCCCAGAGTTAGATCAAATTCATGCTCATCAAATCGGTCATGCTATCTAACCATCTCATCCTCTGCCTCCCTCTTCTCCTTTTGCCTTCAATCTTTCCCAGCATCAGGGTCTTTTCCAATGAGTTGGCTCTTTGCATCAGGTGGCCAAAGTACTGGAGCTTCAGCTTCATCATCAGTCCTTCCAATGCATATTCAGGGTTGATTTCCTATAGGACTGATTGGATTGATCTCCCTGCAGTCCAAGGGACTCTCCTGAGTCTTTTCCAGCACTACAAATCAAAAGTATCAATTCTTTGGCACTCAGCATTATCTTACATCTCTATAAGCCTACTGGAAAAATCATAGCTGTGACTATACACTTTTGTTAGCAAAGTGATGTCTTTGCTTTTTAATGTGCTGTCTAGGTTTGTCATAGCTTTCCTTCCAAAGAGCAAGCGTCTTTGAATTTCATGGCTGTGGTTACTGTCCACAGTGATTTTGGAGCCCAAGAAAACAGTCTGTCACTGCTTCTACTTTTTCCCCTTCTGTTTGCCATGAGATGATGGGACTGGATGCCATAATTTTAGTGTTTTAATGCTGAGTTTTAAGCCAGCTTTTCACTCTCCTCTTTCACCCTCATCAAGAGGCTCTTTAGTTCCTCTTCACTTTCTGCCATTCGAGTGGTATCATCTGCATATTTGAGGTTTTTGATACTTCTGGCAATCTTGATTCCAGCTTGTGCTTCATCCAGCCTGTCATTTCAAATTATGTACTCTCCGCATGTAAGTTGAATAATAGGGTGACAATATACAGCCTTGTCATACTCCTTTCCCCATTTGGAACCAGTCAGTTGTTCCTTGTTGCTTGATTCTAATTGTTCCTTCTTGACTTGCATACATGTTTCTCAGGAGACAGGTAAGGTGGTCTGGTATTCCCACCTCTTGAAGAATTTTCCAATTTGCTGTGATCCACACAGTCAAAGGCTTTAGCATAATCAATGAAGCAGATGTAGATGTTTTTCTGGAATTCCCTTGCTTTCTCTATGATCCAATGAATGTTGGCAACTTGATCCCTAGTTCCTCTGCTTTTTCTAAACCCAGCATGTACATCTGGAAGTTCTTGGTTCACATACTGCTGAAGCCTAACCAGGAAGGATTTTGAGCATAATCTTACTTGCATGTTAAATGAGCCCAATTGTCTGGTACTTGGAACATTCTTTCACACTGCCCTTCTTTGGGACTGGAATGAAAACTGACCTCCAGTCCTGTGGCCACTGCTGAGTTCTCCAAATAAGGTAACATGTATAAACATTTTGATAATTATTATAGAATATTACTCATTGCTGTTGAAAAAAGTATCAAAGCATATTTAGACAAATATGGGAGGGGTAGGTCACTTTGAGTACATACTAATGAGAGCAAGTCAACTCATGTAACTATGCAAGTACCCTGAGTAGACCTACTCAAGTTTGAAGGATCATTCTGAACTATTCAATAACAATGTAAAGATGAGAAAGATCATACTCATGTTGAAAATGTTGCTTTTAAAGAATGTCAGTAACTTACCAGTTATTCCTATATTTCATTTTGGTGCTTATAACCAGTGTCAGATATTGGATAAATTATATTTTCACTTGACCCTTGATAGAAGTTCCAGTCTTCCACTCCCACAGTGATGGCAGTGGGATGTAACCTTGATGGGGAAGAATCTGCTTTTGAACTTTGCAATATTTAGCACAGCAAGAAGAGGTGGCAAGAATACACAGAAGAACTGTACAAAAAAGATCTTCATGACTCAGATAATCATGATGGTGTGATCACTGACCTAGAGCCAGACATTCTGGATGTGAGGTCAAGTGGGCCTTAGAAAGCATCACTATGAACAAAGCTAGTGGAGGTGATGGAATTCCAGTTGAGCTATTTCAAATCCTGAAAGATGATGCTGTGAAAGTGCTGCACTCAATATGCCAGCAAATTTGGAAAACTCAGCAGTGGCCACAGGACTGGAAAAGGTCAGTTTTCACTCCAATCCCAAAGAAAGGCAATGCCAAAGAATGCTCAAACTACCGCACAATTGCACTCATCTCACACGCTAGTAAAGTAATGCTCAAAATTCTCCAAGCCAGGCTTCAGCAATATGTGAACCGTGAACTTCCTGATGTTCAAGCTGGTTTTAGAAAAGGCAGAGGAACCAGAGATCAAAATGCCAACATCCGCTGGATCATGGAAAAAGCAAGAGAGTTCCAGAAAAACATCTATTTCTGCTTTATGCCAAAGCCTTTGACTGTGTGGATCACAATAAAGTGTGGAAAATTCTGAAAGAGATGGGAATACCAGACCACCTGATCTGCCTCTTGAGAAATTTGTATGCAGGTCAGGAAGCAATAGAACTGGACATGGAACCACAGACTGGTTCCAAATAGGAAAAGGAGTACGTCAAGGCTGTATATTGTCACCCTGCTTATTTAACTTCTATGCAGAGTACATCATGAGAAATGTTGGACTGGAAGAAACACAAGCTGGAATCAAGATTGCTGGGAGAAATATCAATAACCTCAGATATGGAGATGACACCACCCTTATGGCAGAAAGTGAAGAGGAACTCAAAAGCCTCTTGATGACAGTGAAAGAGGAGAGTGAAAAGGTTGGCTTAAAGCTCAACATTCAGAAAACAAAGATCATGGCATCCAGTCCCGCCACTTCATGGGAAATAGATGGGGAAACAAGCGTCAGACTTTATTTTTCTGGACTCCAAAATCACTGCAGATGATGACTGCAGCCATGAAATTAAAAGACTCCTACTCCTTGGAAGGAAAGTTATGACCAACCTAGACAGCATATTCAAGAGCAAAGACATTACTTTGCCAACAAAGGTTTGTCTAGTCAAGGCTATGGTTTTTCCTGTGGTCATGTATGGATGTGAGAGTTGCACTGTGAAGAAGGCTGAGCGCCGAAGAATTGATGCTTTTGAACTGTAGTGTTGGAGAAGACTCTTGAGAGTCCCTTGGACTGCAAGGAGATCCAACCAGTCCATTCTGAAGGAGATCGGCCCTGGGATTTCTTTGGAGGGAATGATGCTAAAGCTTAAACTCCAGTGCTTTGGCCACCTCATGCAAAGAGTTAACTCATTGGAGAAGACTCTGATGCTGGGAGGGATTGGGGGCAGGAGGAGAAGGGACGACAGAGGATGAGATGGCTGGATGGCATCACTGACTCGATGGACATGAGTCTCGGTGAACTCCGGGAGTTGGTGATGGACAGGGAGGCCTGGCGTGCTGTGATTCATGGGGTTGCAAAGAGTTGGACACGATTGAGCGACGGAACTGAACTGACAACACTGAAAACTGTTGGAAATGTTCAGGCCTTGAGAAATCTGCTTTAATGACTTTAGAAAACTGATTGGGATTTGGTCAATAGTTATTTAATCAATGTTAAATTCCTTGAACAACATTCCAGATTCAGCCAGGGTTTCCTGCTCCATTTTAGATCAATGATGCATCCTCAGAGGGAGTCTTGGGACTTCTCTGGCAGTCCAGTGGTTAAGACTGTGCTTCCAATGTTGGGGGCATGGGTGCAATCCCTGGCCAGGGAACTAACATCCCAGGTGCCCTGTGGTGTGGCTAAAAAAATAAAGGGGGGATGTGTGTAGTTCTGAGCTGTTTAGAAAGTAACGGTTTCCTGTAAGGCATCAGCCATTTTTTGACTGGACAATACATGGGCATATGCTATTTAAGATTTAGATTGTAAGAGACAACTAAATCTCAAGCCCACATTCTACTCTGGGAGTCTTACTGGGGTTATTTTATAGGGCTCAAGATATTTCTTGGTGTCTGGAGAAAATATTCAGCAAATGGCCTTCTTCAGTAGGTACTGCACATGTAGCTTTGCAGTGTGACTTCAAGCTACTCAGCAGCCTGACGCTTCATGAATATGACTCTTCGCATCTTTCATAAAATCTAAGGTCCTAATTCATGGTCACCTCAGTGATTGGAATCTCATACAGCTGTGATATTCTGACCATTATTCAGATCCTCATCACTGAGCCAATGAGATGCCTCTGTTGAACCGCAGCTGTAAATAAATACAAGTTGCTATAAAGCTCAATTAAGGAGAAATGATCTTCAACTTCCTAGTCCATTTATCTCTGCTGGCTTCAGTAGTTCAGGGAGACAGCACTCACTCAACAGTGCTTTTGCCTCAAGTTCTGCCACTTAATCTACAACTTAAATAAAATTAATTTCTCTTCTAATTGGCCATCATTTCTAATATACCATCATTTTAATCCTGGGTAAATCCACTATACACAAGAACTTGATTGGTAACTCACAAATATATCCTTAAATGGAACTGAGATGTGACTTCTAGAATGTTACAATGAAAATTATACCCAAAAGGTAATGTTTACCTCATAGATTACTTTGTATGGACTCTGTGACGTCCACATGTGAAGGTCATAGGGACTATAGTCTCAGAAGATACTTGAGACATAAGGAAACATGGGTAAAATTGTGTTCTAAGCTTAAGAAATAATTTAAGTCATGATTTAGATGCTGTTTTTTTGTTTGTTTTTTTGAGAGGTTTCTTTTAGTAAGAATCAAGCACTGTCATGCGTGCTGTAGTCCGTGCGGTGGCAAAGAGTCGGACATGACTGAGTGACTGAAAGAGAAATTGTCCATTCACTGACTTTGCAATACAAACCAGTATCAACTTCACAAAGTTACAGTAATTCTAGTATTTAATAGTTTCACTTAAAAAAAAAAAAAAAAAGAAATCCAAGTGCCAGATTAGCTGTTTAGAATTTTACAGAAATAGGCTCTTCACTCAAATATCTCCAATTAACACCACACAGACCCAGTTTTGTCTCACTTAGTTTTCAACTTCTAACAGAGTCCTCTCAGTTTAGATGTCAAGTCACCTGATTCAGGAGTTTTGTTTGTGGTTAAAATATGACAGATTAAAAAATTCAGAGTATCTTTTAAACACCATCTTATTTTGCTAGTGCCTTGATTCTGCAACTGTTTGCATTTGTGGTACTACTACGTTTGCCAGTTTAAGGCTATGTTTATGGTTAGAAAATTATTAATTTCACTTGGATCAGAGCTTTTTGTATCCAGATGATATGGCAAAAAACATTCCATGTTTGATTTAGAAAAACTGCAGCACTATATGTCACAGAATTCTCATCTGCTATTAACTCAGCAAATTTTTAGAGAGGATTGTTTATGAAAGTTTTCAGGACTATTTAAATAAAGAAATTAAATGGCAACAGTTTAAAGTAGGACAGGGACAAGTCGCTCTGCCAGAGATAAGGTTGATTCTAGAAGCAGCAGTGTGCATGCAACCCTGGAGCCCAAGAGAGCAGTACATCAATTTACCCTAAATACCAAGTGAAGCCAGATTTTCAGTCTAACTGATGGCTGCCAGGACTAGGGATGGCCGAGCTGTCATCACAGAAGGAAAGAACATGACAAGGTCCTTGACGCTGGTCTTCCTTACAACCTCAGCCGACAGGGTGGAAATCAAGGGATAACTCTCTGGGCTGCTCACCACTTCCCATGACTAGTCCTTGTTCTCTCTCAAGGCTGTTTTTCCCAAATCCAAATTAATATATTCTTCTCAGAATTTTACTGACTCAGACTGACTAAATCAGTTACCTAAAGGCTGTACAATTCTGGTTCACAGACTCCAGAAGGACAGCAAGCCATCCGATGTAAAGCGTACCGCCTCTTAAGAGTAGCTCCCTAGGAAGAGGGGCAATGTCTGTAGACACACAGTATGGTTTTGCGTTAAAATGTACAACCAGCAGGGGTTGTGCATTTTACAGAAGGGGAACAATCAATTTCAAGTTCACAAAATGTTTTACTATCATAAAGAAATTATACATAATAAAACACTCTTTTCAGACTTGCCTCATCAAAAACATGTCAATAATTAAGATATTACATACACATAGAAATAAATGATTTTCAAAGACAATCAAATCTACTTCTTCAAAGTTCAGAGCCTACCACTTAAATCTGTGTTTTAATTTATAAAATAATACCTAATAATTTTCTTAAGTATTATAGTGCTTCCCAGGTAGCGCTAGTGATAAAGAACCCACCTGCCAATGCAGGAAACAAGAATCATGGGTTTGATCCCTGGGTTGCAAAGATCCCCTGAAGGAGGACACAGCAATCCACTCTAGTGTTCTTGCCTGGAGATTCCCACGGACAGAGGAGCCTGGTGCGCTACGGTCCACAGGGTTGCAAAGAGTCTGACAAGACTGAAGTGACTTAGCATAGCACATTAAGTATTCTATTTTGGAGATATAAAACCAAAGGCTATTTTGAAAGAAACACTATTTTCTTCTGTGCTGCTATTAACACATGTAGTAAAATCATTTAAGACTGAAGGGGATACAGTTCTGCTTATACACTTTTATCAATGAGGATGGTTTACAGGAAGAGTACAGAATATAAAGTTCAAAGAATTATATCCACACTACAAAAGTTCCAAGTGCCAAACCGACCTATGTTTAACCTGTCTGCCAGTTAGTTACCACTATAATCACCTTTTATTACTTGCACTTGTTCTACTGGAAGACCCATTTCTAAGAAGCCAAAAAAGTTTTAAATATATTAACTGTTAAAAACAACAAAGAAGCGTTTAAAGAAAGAATATATTTGAACCATATAAACAAACAAAAAGGTATTACATAAGAAAAATAATGTAACAATTTATGTAAGTACCTAACATATGAGCATGCTCTTACATCTAAAACAAAAAATAAAAAGGTAACATTGGTACTATATATATATATTTGACAAGTGTGCATTAAAGAATTCTCTAATATAAAACATTTAAAATGTGGAGAGTATTTTGCCAAGACACAGAAAACAACTGTTAAGATAGGCACACCCACAATTCTTATAAAAACGTGCTTATGGAAGATAAAATTGATCCAAGCATTCATTTCTCAGATGCGAAGAAGCTATGAAACTGTAAATCACTGGATATTGCCTCCCACTTTCTCACTGTTTGAGTTTCAACACTGATTAGTAAAAATTATGAATTACACAATTAGTTTTATTTTTAAAATTTTAGTGTTTCTGCCAAGGTTCCATATAAAATGCATCTATTTAGTATGAATACTTAAAACAGCAACATCATTTGTATAAAAGTTACTTTCTAAATTTTTTTTAAAGCACTGTTGTTTAGAAAATAGTTATTATAACAAATAGTGCTCTGGAAAATCTGAAACTACAAATCAATATGCTCCATCAACCATAAGTAGATCTAATAAGCCCTAACTAAAAAGAACACAAATGTAAAAAGCTGATAAATTTAAAGATTATAAAATTGGTTTATTGTAAAAGCAATTCAAGAATACCCAGTTAAAATCTTATTCCAATGCCACCCAATACAACCAGGAAGCAGTTAAACACTTTTACATTAGGAACAAGGACAAAAAACAAGACCACATCAAGGCTGTGATTCAAATTCAGAAAGAGAAAGGCTTAGGTCTCCTTCAGGTCAGTACAACAGGTACGATTAGGTCAAAGCACCGTGTCCTTCAGACACCGTGGTGCTGTCACAACACTGAGGTATAACTGGGTAAATCCAAGTTGTAGGGGAATGAAGAACTCCATATTTTTGTTTTGTGGGTGTACTTAAGTGATTGAAATTTTAGGAACAACTGCCTTTAATGACAGCAATATGCAAGACAAGTTTTTATTGAAGAAAAAGAAGCTTATAAAGTTCTCTATCAAGGTCCCACTAAATCTTCACAACCCCCCTCCCATTTTCCCACCCTCTCCCCTAATCTAGAGCTACTCTGCTGATATATAAGATGAGATCTTAATTTGTGGCTTAATGGCAAATTCTAGGCACTCCTAAGTAGCTTTGATCTTCTGCATATAAAAAAGCCAACATGCTGTATCATCCATCCATAAACTCAATTATGCATTCTAGGCAGAATTTCATTATTCCTCTAAAAAAAAAAAAAATCAATACATCTATCTGCACAGTGGCCATTTCCCCCCAGACTTAATTCAAGATTTAATCTTTCTGCTGTTTTAATAATAGCCTTAGAGTCAATTATTACGAATGATCGACCTATGAATCAATATATATAACACAACGACTGCATTTTGAGCACTGAAATTACCTAATATAAAACTTTACTTCCAACTTTTGCAATCCTCTAAACTGAAGGGTCAAAATACTTATATTTTGTAATCAGAAAAAAAAACCCCACCTGTTTTCCTAAGCTGAGGCTTTTCATAGCAGTTTTAGCCAGGAAAAGAGAGATTTTATGTCTTATAAACCCTTGAAAATAAGGGCTTACTCTATAAACACTGAAAGACCCTTAATCGTAGAGGTGCTGCTAGCTGATGCCACTATAATTCACAAGCAAGTATTACTTCATAGCTTATATTGAAGGGTTGATTCATGCTCATTTTGTTCCTTTAAAAATACTCTTTGGAAAACATTATTATTCCTGTAGACACATACTCTAGTTATATCTCTTCCAGTAAAAATAAAAGTATAATCATGATTACCTCTATTTCTTTGCTAAAATCAACTAGTAATATACATTAATCTGATCACTTTACCAGCTAACTTATGACCTTACAGTATCCCATATACTATCCAGGGTAAATTCTCAGCATATAAAAGTAGGAGCAAGTCTTATAAGTAAAAACAATTCTGTAGGCAATATTTCAATGTAGTCTTTAATGTGTTCATTATAAAAGAGAACTAAACCACTAGATTTTACTTCCAAAACTAAGGCGAAGGTAATCTTCCAAAGCTAAAGGGGATAATAAAGCCATTTCTTGTTTACTTCTTTCAAATTCAGCAGATAATATCCACTGTGTGCCCAAAGGGCATACAAGACTCCTCGAGGCACTATCCATAAGAACAGCCCTTTCTAGAACCCTAAACCTCCACCACCTGCACACTACCCCAACCGGATTTAAACTACTTGTGAAATATAAACTACTAGTCTTGTAGTCTAAATGCATACATTCATAGCTACCATTTTAAAATAAATTGGAAAGTAGGGAAAACTCAAAAAAAAAAAAAAAAGACACATTCTGCTATCACACTATTATAAACATTATAAGTGTGTGTGTGGGTATATATAAAGAGAGCTGATTACCAAGATTTAAATAAGATGGTAAAAAAACTAGGACATGTAGATTTACCAAAGGAACTATAATAACTGTCCCAAGCTACAAGTATAAACAGATGCACTACAATGGTAATTTGCCTTAGATTCTGAGGAAAAAAGAAAAAAAGAGAAAACCCCTAAGACAATAAAAATCCCAATGAAGACAAAAAGAAAACAAACAAACAAAAAAACCCCACAATAAAACCCATCAAAATCTATACTAGAGTATGTGGCAATAATTAATATATTTCTATGGAAATTATCTCAAGCCTTATAAGCTCCTAAAATAAAATCAAGGTCACTATGTGACTAATGATAGCACTAGGAGGAAAAAAACCCACTGAAAGTAAAACAGTCTTCAGCCTTGGTTTCAGCTAGCTCTTCAAATCAGTCTAAGTACTAAACATCAGATACAACATTTTTGGCTTGTTAGACCAGTAAGTCATGTTTTTCCACTGGCCAAAGGCAGCTGAAGAACAATTGCTTGAACAAACTAAATGCCGTGACATGAAGCATTTGACTTCCAAGTCTGAGTATTTAGTTAAAATGATTGGTGAACATCTAACTGGGCAAAAGGAATGGCATCCATCATCCAAACAGGCTCACTTCCCCCAGCCCCCAAAACAAACAGTAGTTATAATAGCAAAAGAAACAAAAAAGTTTTTTTTTTTTTGATTCCTTAGAGCCAACTATGGAAGAGGTCAGCAATATATTAACAGCAGCAATGGACAAGGAAGAGCAAAATAGTGGATGAAAGAATCCTGCTGGACGTTTGTTCATCTTTTTCTGTATTAGCCAGAAGACTGCCCCTGGCTTAACTGGAAATTTCAGGTATAGGTCTTATCTCCTTAGATCCTTCACAGATTTAGAATTCAGTCTACCTGAGGGCTCTATAACCATGTAAGAAAGCTTTCTTTATCTAGCTTGGTGGCGGCCAAAACAGACTCCATGTCATTGAGGATGTCGGAGCTCAACGCTTCTTGCAGGCTCGGCATCAGCTCCTCCCCTTCTATGTTCATCCCATCTCCCTCCAGGGTTCCGAGGTCCACGTTTGTCCCAGGAATGGCTTCAAGATAGTCTGGGAAACGGTTCTGCTGGGAGGGCAGGGTGCTTTGGTTGATAGTGTCACCTAGATGGACCAGAGAGAGAGAAAGAAAACAGGTTCTTTTCGAAAAGCTGACATCATGACACGCACAGAGAAAGAAACCCATTCCTGACGCACTTCCTCCACTGATGCCCACAGTTTACTTTAGGTCACACGACCCACAGACAGTAAAGTAACAACGCCAAGTCTCCTTCTGCTTCATGTGTTCGGATACTGAACAAGTCTGACCGCTTATTACTGCGTGGTCAGCACTGAAGAGGGTCCTGGAAAGAAATTCGCTGAAACATTATATACTCAAGAGAGAGAGGACAGGTCCAACACAACCGCATCAGTACTTTTCGCTGAAACGTTATATCCAGTTGAGAGAGAGCGAGCAGGTGTGACACAACAGCGTCAGTACCTGGCTGTTCCAGGCAGGCACCACCACAGTAAGGTAAAACATAAAGATGAATGGGTGTACCTGTCTTTCTCTAAGTACACACTGGGGAACAGAATAAAATAAAAAGGCTGCATGAAACTCTATCCCACTCTCAGGAGATTCACATTCACAACAGTAAAACCACGCCTCCCACAAGTCCTTGGAAAAGTAAGTCTTCCTAGCTTTGCTTACAGGTCTCCCAAACTGACCTGGCCAAGAAACCTTTTTTGCCCATGATGATGTTAACATTCACGAACACTTCAATGGAATATGCTTTCAGAAAAACTGACATAAACCATTTATTGTTATAAAAGTTTAGAGAGAAGGGAGAAACGGGGGAGAGAGGAGTAAGGAAAGGTGTTATGAGTGAGATGGGTTTGAGGTGACTTGTATGGATGATTTAAGATCCAGATGAGGAGAGGGTGGTGTGGATTCCCAGGGACACTGACGCCATGGGCAGGATGCACACAGAGAAGCCCCGCCAAACGTTCCCAGAAGCGGCCAGCTGAGGGGCCAGCTAGCCGGAGAGCCATTTCCCTGCCCAGCCAGCTCGTGCCCTCTGACAGCTGCCAAGTCCAGGTCAAAGGGTAAGCCACAGGAGCAAGGGTTCTATCACCACTCCTGTGGGGCAGGTTTGCAAGCTCCTGCAACTCTTCTAATAAAGGAGGTAAGGTCACCACCTAACTTTTCCAACTTGCCAACCTGAGGCCCGCATCACCTAAGTTGGACAAAAGACCCTCACAAAAAGAGGGAAGCAGACAAAGAATCACATACACAGAGAGACATATAAATCAAATACAGAGCTTTTGCTCTGAAGAATACATATCCATATAATAGAGACTTATAATATGGTCCTCAACTGCCCTGCCCATTAACTCAATATTTTAAATGCTGCTGCTGCTGCTAAGTCGCTTCAGTAGTGTCCGAGTCTGTGCGACCCCATAGACGGAAGCCCACCAGGCTCCCCCGTCCCTGGGATTCTCCAGGCAAGAACACTGGAGTGGGTTGCCATTTCCTTCCTCAATGCATGAAAGTGAAAAGTGAAAGTGAAGTTGCTCATTTGTGTCCGACTCTTAGCGACCCCATGGACTGGAGCCTACCAGAATCCTCCATCCATGGGATTTTCCAGGCAAAAGTACTGGGGGTGGGGTGCCATTGCCTTCCCCAATTTTAAATGCTAAGTCATGTCAAATAGAGATAAGACATCCATGACATTTAAAAACTCGGAAAAGACCTCAATTACAAGATGTTATTAAAAGAAAGAAAAAAAAACAAAAACAAAACAAAACAAAAAAACCAACAAAGCAGGGCTCAATTAAGTTTACAGGATCCTAACTGGTTTTCTTCTGAATACTCTTGGCTCACTATAGTTTATCAGACTCGGCAATACAATGACTGTATCTGACTGAAAGCTAGATGACTGAGAGGAACAAAAAGTACCAACCTGTATCCATCTCATCAACACTGTTCAGGAAGTCGTCGGGGGTCCGAGGGACGCTGTAGCTGCTCATGCTCAGTCCGCTGTCTGTGCTCTCGTCGCGAGAGTGATAGGTGCCACTGCGAGGAATGAGGGTCACAGACCAACACAACACACGTAAGAAAAGATTCCAAGGTGAACACATAAACACTTGCTCAGTACCAACGTGATTCCCGGAGGACGAGCGAAGACTCCTGCCCCGCAGCATCTGAAACAAGAGCCCTCCTTCATGGCCCGTACCAAGCTCCTGTGCTATGAAGCGAGATGGACAAGTTGATACTAATTCAGACTGGAAACCTCAGGGGGTCAAAATTTCTCCTAAGGTTCTATGGTCATAAGGGAAAAGCAAGACACAGCTTTCCTGAGTGACAGGAAACTCTCGGTGTAATGCTGCTTGAATCGCGGGGCTCCATAAAGGTCTCTCTGCCCTGAGCGGCAGTGGTCACAGGCTTGTGTCAAAACACAGCTTCTAGGCGGTACTAAGACAGGCCTGCACTAGCTTCCTGCTGAATTCCTCGGCTCATGCAGAGAGTTTAAGCCAGAAAAATGAACCCTAAATAAAGAACCAGAATTTCTTTTTGGACTGGGCCAAAACAGATGAGTCACTGCAGATAAGAACAGAACTCACTAGCTTGATCTCCTTGCTTCTGTTTGGGAAAGTGGGGGGAACCCCGAACAAATACCTCAGCATGAAATAGGAATCCTGAGAGTTCCAATGGAAGGAACTGATTAAAAACAAAAACCAAAACAGCCCTGCAAGGCACAGAGCTTGAGAAAAACAGAACCAAGACCGATTTTTACTTTAGGCTGAATGAAAAGTATGCAGATTCACACACAAGCATGGTAAATGTCCTCAGAACACTGCTTTAATAAACAGAAGACTTCCCTAACCTAGAAGCACGGAGACACTAGGTGGCATCGACAGCAAAGCCGGGGGCTCTACTAACTCTAGAAAATCTCACAGCACAGTGTGAAATAAGGCAACTGTAATTCTCAACAGTCTCTGACCACAGCGTGAACTTAACTTTCCTCACAGCTTGGACGTTTGAAGAGCTGTTCAGTTTACACAAAAATCAAACAAAAAATAACTAAGCTTTAAAACCGAGCTTTCACAGTTGCTCAAGGTTGAGAGCTCGAGCCCTTAAACTTCTTCCCTACATTACTCAATGCACTTGCCTTGTTCCCCTCTTTCACACTGTATATTGCAACCACTAGTTTAATGCTTCTGTCAGATTCTGGCAAGATTCGAAAGCCTTGAATCCAAGAAAACACAAATTTGCCTCTGAGACCATTTGTACACAATGCAGCCACTTCGGAGAAGCCGTCAGGATGTGGTTTGTTTTTATTTTGCCTGACTCCATCTGGGACAAGGGCCTGGTCCTAGT
The DNA here is from genome assembly GCA_935064755.1 of Tragelaphus eurycerus. Taxonomy (NCBI): domain Eukaryota; kingdom Metazoa; phylum Chordata; class Mammalia; order Artiodactyla; family Bovidae; genus Tragelaphus; species Tragelaphus eurycerus. The sequence continues at coordinate 9,353,129 of CAKXYN010000086.1, read as the reverse complement.
CATCACTCTATTCCCACTGCTCACCACGGGGCACATATCAAGACACTCAAGACTCTGTTACAGAATGGCTGAATTTACACAGTTGTTCAGAGTTCTTTCCAGGCCTCAGGGGAGGCACATGGGCATTCCTGAGGACAGAGTTCACAAGGCAATTTCCCTGATTAGGAACTGCTCCCTGCAGCCCCCATCTCCCTTCAATGACATGCACTGAGCATCTGCTACTTTGTGATAGGGATGAGACAAGGCTGAGGAATCGGAGGTTAACAACAATGGCCTACAACCGATGTTTTCTGAGAGGCTCACAACTTCAGGGAGGGAGGGGAACAAATACACATACAAGGGCTACATGAGCGAAGTGCTTTCAGGAGAGAAAACTTTCAAAGATCAGGGGAAAGGCTTAATGGAGGGGAATGCCGGACCTGGCCTTGAAACATCTGAGTAAAAAGGAGAAGAGTGAATGTACCACCACCACCAGAGTAAATTCCACGACAAGTTAGGGGAACAAGTGCTTAGAGTTTAAGGAATATCATAAATTAAACACAGGCAGTGGGGGAAACCATCCAAAGTTTGTGAAAAGAAAAATGCTAGAGTTATATGTGTTTCAGAAACTGGGGTACTACAGACAGGAGACATGGGATTCTGCCCTGAGACTAGCAACTCTGGGGATGATTCACTCTGTTCTTTACCAGAAAACAGAATCTTAAACTATAACTCAGCTCTTATCAAAAGTTCTAAGAATCTGCACAAACGACTACCAGGAGGCTATGCGTTCTCCATCCCTCTTTTCTAGATGGTCTCATTTTATCCCTGGACCAATAAACACAGGCCTTCAGTGACATGGGTACTGGAATTACATTGATCTGAAATTTCCTCTGTGGGGGAAAAAAGGTCTACGGCTATGACTTTTCTGGCTATTAACCTCAGAATTATAATCTTCTATAAATACACTCAATTATTGGCAAGACTTTAAACTGCATGTGTCAGAGAGTAAATACAAAACTTAAATACATTTTAGATGGCCTTTGAGTTGTCCTGTTTTCAATGTCATTTGTTTCCAGGAGTTTTTCATCTCCCTTTTGATTTCCTTTTAGATGGCCTTTGAAATCAAATCAGTCAATCAGGCCACCAGCACTAATCTTAAGAGAGAGCAAGTTTACTGTACTCAACATTTTGGTATGACAAGATATCTTATTTTTCTTAGGGTCTGGATGTTTTCAATTCAACTTGTGAGAACTGAAAGGGTAGCATAATAACCTTCCTAAATCAATATACCTTTCAACATTCTTAAAAGTGCACTGTCTAAAACTGATTACAAACAAAGGCAAAGACCAGAAAGCATTTGTTCCTTATTTTAAAAATTGAAACTGCATAAATATTTGACAATCTACAGGAAAGAACTGTAGTCAAGTCTTAGTTTTAAATGCCTTTCTAGGCAAAGATGATGATCTGTCTCAGCTTGCAGTTTTCAACACAGCACTACATATAATAATATCTTTGCAATATGCCCGAAATCCAAGATTTCTGGTAATTCACTAAAAATCATCCTTAACTGTGCTATTTTGGAATACTCTCTAATATTAACACATTATTTGAAAGAGACACGATCTTACTTTCTATCTCCTTGACCTATAGCCCTTAAGAATATGAGGCCTTATAGTGCTCCTGTAGTGAAACTTCTCAGGTTGAACACTTACGTGGAAAATTCCTTCCAAAGATTCTTATAATGCTGCCCTAAGCAGGTTTAAGATGTCTTTTTTTTTTCCTGCTTTCATAGAAAGGCATTCACATGTTCCTTCACGATTCTGCAAGTAACTGTTAGTCAACAGCACAGGCACAAGCAAACACGTGACTCTGAGTAAGTATCCCTTCTACAAGTCTGAACAGCTCATTTCCTCTCACAGCAGCCAGCGTCTAATCCTCAAGCTTTATTGTACGAGCCATTTATGGAGAGATTCATTTACAGCCGTGGTTCTTGGCCCACACTGATGTTCAAACAGCTTATTATATATAAGCATTAAGGAGAACTCCGTAAGCTGTGATTTTTTTCAGATGCTGGCCAGCAGCAACTCTTACCAACCTGTTAAGAAAGGGATCTGAGCTATTGGTCGTCATGGTTCTCAATTCCTGAGACATCCCAGGAGAAGATACTGGATTTTGAGTCCCACCATCCTGCTCCAGTGTTGGTAACTGGCTACGGAGAGCTAATTCCTAAAAAAAAAAAAAAAAAAAATCAACACAAACAAACAGAATCAATCCACTAATTAACAAATTTATCATTAAAGTAATAAACCTGTACATATAAAGCTTAAGTATTAACATCTAAAAGTTACTGAGTTGACCAGTCAGAAGGGCCAAGTTCTTCTCTCTATTTCAAGTCACTGAACATTAAATTATATAAACTGAAAGTTTATCCAGGCTTATTAACCCCCCAACATATTCTTAACTAACTTAACTACTTAGTTCTCTCTTTATTTTCTTTATTCTGGCAGACATGCCTAAATCCTTCCTTTAGAATAGGGTAGCAAGTCTGACCAACTCTCATATGGTTTCATATATTTGGCACCAGTAATAAAAATAAGGTCAAAAGAACAAAATTTGGTGATTTACCAAGACACCAACACTCCTCACTGCCCTTCTGCACTGTTTTATACTTTGGTATCAAGCGACTCAATCTGACTTCAGGTTTTTCAGTCTTGAGCTACTGATATCTTCAGGGGTATCCAACAGTTTCTCAGCAGGATACCACCTGGAAACTGAGCAAAAGCTGTGAGCCATTACTACTGACTGTTTCAGAAGGCCTGCCCCAACATGCTTTCAAACATTCTAGGTCTCAGCTTTTCATCTGCCCAGGGCTTCAAGGCTAGTTCACTTCTCTCTGGCCAAGTCCTACACCTTCATTACCAGCTTGTCCTTTTCCTTGCCTTACTGTACCCTTTCCTGAGGATTTCCACTGTGCCTCTCAAGCTCTCATCAACACCTTCTGCTAGAGATCAGCTTTCTCTTCCTTGACAGTTTTGGTCTGACTTGAAACGTGGGTTTCTATCACAAAGGACACTTCCCCACCTCTTGCAAGTGGGCAAGCTTGCTCACTGAGGCACACACCACCTCCAAGACCCTCACTCCCAGGGCACCACTGGGTCCAGAGGCCGTGGAGGTATTCTCTGAGCTCTGCACCAACATTTCTAGACTTTGCAACAACCACTTTTTACTCAGGTTTCTCCCTTCTAGATATACCATCCTTTAAATGGTTTCTTAGCCAGAAAGTCAAGACAGAATGCAGAGGGTCTGTGAACTTCGATGGAGAAAAAAAGTTACATCTTTATTTCATTAAACTGTAACTGAAATTTAGCATTTTCTTCAATTATGTTAGGCAACAAACAGTAGTATTTACTATACCTTCGATTTTTCATCAGTAGAAAACATTTTCATATCATACTCCAGTTGTTAAGTTTCTTAAAAATGTTCACTACTATTCCAATATTAGTCATAAGACATGCCATGATCTCTCATTACTTATGCATTATGCAGATGATTAATTCAACATGAGAGCTCCGTAAATTTCTGGATTCCAATGATCTTTATCCCCACATACCTCAAAACCACCCATTTGTACAGCCAAGACCTTGCTATTCAAAACCAAACCTGCCTGTACAATCTTTACTCATGTTTGGGACAATGATCAGTGCTTCACTTTATTCAATCTGCACTTTACCACTTGGGAACTATCAACAGCCATGCACAAAATCTATATAGTAATCTTATGTTGAAATTCCTGGATTTCTACATTGCAACAGTACCGTTCACTACTGTATTTTCATCAGCAGCTCCCTTGTCACATCCTGAACTGGTATACAAAGTTCTTTCCCAGAAATCTTACACATGCTCATCCTGCTTTCTGGGACCATATTTTTCCTTTCCACCCAGTTCCACCCAATAAGAGGTAGAACTCTTACTATTCCAGGTTACTGGCTCTTTTCCTCTACAAGCTTGAACTCAGGCCTGATCATTTTATTTATTCCTTTAAAATTTGTTTTAAAATGTATTTATTCCTGGCTGTGCTGGCTGGGTCTTCCCTGTCATGTGTGAGCTTTCTCTAGCTGCGTGAGGGCGTCTGTTTCCCGTGGCCGCGGTCCCTCCTGCTGCAGAGCTCTGCTTGAGTGCGCAGGTGTGCGCGCCATGGGGCCCAGCCACCCTGAGACCTCCTTCTGAGTAGGGGGTTGAGTCTGTGCTCCCTGAACCGGCAGGCAGACCCCCAACTACTGAAACAACAGGGAAGCCCTGAGTGGATCATTGTAAATACATACAAGTACCTTTAAGATTCCTGATACACACACAAATTTTGTTTCAACACAGCAAATTCCAACAATGAATCAATACTAAAAATACGCTTGCTTCATTTCTATGCTGAGACTGGTAAGAAATGCTAAGAGAAAAACCATACAGCTATCCAGATTATCATAAATTAATTTTCTGGTCTTGGCTGGGCCTCTAGTATCACTTTTTTTTTTTTTTTTTTGGGTGGTGGTGGTGTGTGTGTGTGGGTGGTTCTTGGTTACTTTTTCTCACATTCTCATGATTACTACTCCAAATCTGGCACACTCTCTCAAGCCCCCAGTCACTCATGTGCTCTCCCTTTCTCCAGCTCCCTCCCATTTAAATCAGGACACTAGAGGTCATCAGCCACAATCATGGTTTTCTGGTTCCCCCTGTCACCCTGGGCTGCTCCCACAAAGCCATCTTCATTCATACTTATTTTACAACTTCTCTTCCAGGCTCAAAAAATGGATTCCCCACTGCCAACTCCTGTTGTAGGCCAACCCACGCTCCTAGCAGCTTCTGGGGATCCCATTTACTTGTTTTCTCTGTATCTTCTATCTCTAACATCACCCACACGCCACTTTCATCTTACAAAGTAACAAGTGACTTTAAAACAAAGATAGTTTGCACTCCCCACAGACTGTAGGTGTTTGATATGGCATGTTTTCCTGATACTATGTCTTTCATACACTCTTCTCTTGACTAAAAAAAAAAAAAACACAATACTTCTCTTATATTTAAGATCCAGTTACCTTCTCTAGGTAATTCTCCAGAATGACCCCATCTCCATCTTTAGACTGAATTACACAGATGGACATTATGTCTTTAACACCCTGTTCAGTTCAGTTGCTCAGTTGTGTCCAACTCTTTGCGACTCCATGGCCTGCAGCACGCCAGGCTTCCCTGTCCATCACCAACTCCTGGAGTTTGCTCAAACACATATCCATCGAGTCAGTGATGACATCCAACCATCTCATCCTGTCATTCCCTTCTCTTCCCACCTTCAATCTTTCTCAGCATCAAGGTCTTTTCAAGTGAGTCAGTTCTCTGCATCAGGTGGCCAAAGTATTGCAGCTTCAGCTTCAGCATCAGTCCTTCCAATGAATATTCAGGACTGATTTCCTTTAGGATTAACTGGTTTGCTCATTTGCAACTCCATGGCCTGCAGCACGCCAGGCTTCCCTGTCCATCACCAACTCCTGGAGTTTGCTCAAACACATATCCATCGAGTCAGTGATGACATCCAACCATCTCATCCTGTCATTCCCTTCTCTTCCCACCTTCAATCTTTCTCAGCATCAAGGTCTTTTCAAGTGAGTCAGTTCTCTGCATCAGGTGGCCAAAGTATTGCAGCTTCAGCTTCAGCATCAGTCCTTCCAATGAATATTCAGGACTGATTTCCTTTAGGATTAACTGGTTTGCTCATTTGCAACTCCATGGCCTGCAGCACGCCAGGCTTCCCTGTCCATCACCAACTCCTGGAGTTTGCTCAAACACATATCCTTCGAGTTGCTGATAAAATCCAACTGTCCAAGGGTCTCTCAAAAGTCTTCTCTAACACCACAGTTTAAAACCATCAATTCTTTGGCGCTCAGCTTTCTTTATGGTCCGACTCTCACATCCACATGTAACTACTAGAAAAATCCTAGCTTTAACTAGATGGGCTTTTGTTGATAAAGCAATGTCTCTGCTTTTTAGTGTGCTGTCTAGGTTTGTCATAGCTTTTTTTCCAAGGAGAAAGCATCTTTTAATTTCATGGCTACAGTAATCATCTACAGTGATTCTGCAGCCCAAGAAAATAAAATCTGTCACTGCTTCCCTATCTATTTTCCATGAAGTGATGTGACCGGATGCCTTGATCTTAAGTTTTTTGAATGTTGAGTTTTAAGCCAACTTTTCCACTCTTCTTTCACCCTCATCAATAAGCTCTTCTTTAGTTCCTCTTTGCTTTCTGCCATAAGGGTGGTGTCATCTGCATATCTGAGGTTATTGGTATTTCTCCCAGCAATCTTGATTCCAGCTTGTGCTTCATCCAGCCCAGCGTTTCTCATAACATACTCTGCATATAAGTTAAATAAGCGGGGTGACAATATTCAGCCTTGATGTATTCCTTTCCCAATTTGGAACCAGTCTGTTGTTCCATGTCCAATTGTAAATGTTTTTTTTCTCAATTTGCATACAGGTTTCTCAGGAGGCAGGTAAAGTGTCTGCTATATCCATCTCTAAGAAATTTCCACAGTTTGTTGTGATCCACACAAAGGCTTTAGTGTAGTCAATGAAACAGAAGTAGATGTTTTTCTGAAATTCTCTTGCTTTTTCTATGATCCAATGGATGTTGGCAATTTGATCTCTGGTTTCTCTGCCTTTTCTAAATCCAGTTTGAACATCTGGAAGTTCTTGGTTCACATACTGTTGGAGCCTAGCTTGGAGAATTTTGAGCGTTACTCCTCTAGTGTTTGAGATCAGTGCAATTGTGTGGTAGACTGAACATTCTTTAGCATTGCCTTTCTTTGGGACTGGAATGAAAAATGACCTTTTCCAGTCCTATGGACACTGTGGAGTTTTCCAAATTTGTTGCCATACTGACTGCAGCATTTTCACAGCATCATCTTTTAGAATTTGAAATAGCTCAGCTGGAATTCCATTACCGCCACTAGGTCTGTTTGACTTCACATGCCAGGATGTTTGGCTCTAGGTGAGTGATCACACCATCATGGTTATCTGGATTACTAAGATCTTTTTTGTATAGTTCTTCTGTGCATTCTTGCCACCTCTTCTTACAATCTTCTGCTTCTGTTAGGTCCATACCGTTTCTGTCCTTTATTGTGCCCATCTTGGAATGAAATGTTCTGTTGGTATCTCTAATTTTCTTGAAGAGATCTCTAGTCTTTCTCATTCTATTGTTTTCTTCTACTTCTTTGCATTGATCAATGCAAAGTTCAGTTCACTTCAGTTGCTCATTCGTGTCCGACTCTTTGCGACCCCATGGACTGTAGCACGCCAGGCTTCCCTGTCCATCACCAGCTCCCAGAGGTTGCCCAAACTCATGGCCATTGAGTCGGTAATGCCATCCAATCATCTCATCCTCTGTCGTTCCCTTCTCCTCCCACCTTCAATCTTTCCCAGCAGCAGGTGACCAAAATATTGGAGTTTAAGCTTCAGCATCAGTCCTTCCAATGAATATTCAGGACTGATTTCCTTTAGGATGGACTGGTTGGATCTCCTTGCAGTCCAAGGGACTCTCAAGAGTCTTCTCCAACACCACAGTTCAAAAGCATCAAGTCTTCGGTGGTCAGCTTTCTTTACAGTCCAACTTTCACATCCATACATGACTACTGGAAAAACCACAGCTTTGACAAAAAGATCTTTGTTGGCAAAGTGATGTTTCTGCTTTTTAATATGCTGTCTAGGTTTGTCATAGCTTTTCTTCCAAGGAGCAAGCGTCTTTTAATTTCGTGGCTGCAGTCACCATCTGCAGTGATTTTGGAGCCCGAGAAAATAAAGTCTCTCACTGTTTCCATTAAGGCTTTCTCTCTCCTAGAATTCTTTGGAACTCTGTAGTCAGTTAGACATACCTTTGCTTTGCTCCTTTTTCCTTTTGCTTCTCTTCTCACCCTGAGCATATACATGTACTTAGCACTTAGTACATGCTTATCTCAGCATTTATCACATGATATTGTAATGATTACAATATCTTCTCTGTCCCTAAAGGTACAAAGTGAGTAAATTAATGGATGCTTTGGAGCATAAAAGAGCTTCTAAACACTTTGAAAAATTTATATTGCTATTAAAATATGAGGATGTTAAAAGCAATAAAGTTTAAAATGAGTAAAATTACAGGCTCCAGATGAGGTCTATGCCTCAGGAAGAGGCATCCTTTTGTTTTCTGTGTACCTAGTTTTGAACTTCTTGCAACGTGAAGGAAATAGATCATTACTGAAACAACTTAATAAACTGGCTATACTTTTCATATTGTCCTTCACAACTTTCTGTCTACCCTTTTTGATCGTTTCTATTTTTTTAAGGTTTTATGAAGCTAAAGCTAATTGCCATGTGCAAAATCTCCATGTTCTCATTCTGCCACATTGCTTGTTGGAAGCTGATAGATTTTTACTTCTTGCTGCCTTTAACAACTGAATTTCTACTGTCAGCAGACACTGAAGAACCAACTATCCAAATTTACAAAGAAAGGTAGTTTAGAGATGTGAATAAGAAGGCCGATCTTTCTTATAAGTTGCTGAAGAAGATATCCAACACCCCCCACCCCCGGAAGGATATGGAAATATATACTTCTCATCAAATCTATTTTTGAGTCAAGACTAAGAGCAACTAACCTAGGGATTCACCTAAACTGAACTTGAAAGGAACAAGGGGAAAAAAAAATGCCACTTTATTTGCTGGGAGTGGTGGCAGGATGATGTTAGCATTAATAGTAGGGAATACAGTGTGAAAACAAACGTAATGTGGTAAGGCCAATAATACAAATAACATATGCATAGATTATAGAACCCATACACACCAGGTATGAATATTCAGCTGAGGTTCGAAACTTCTAGTTATAGGAAAAATAAACAAAATCCCAAAACCAACCAGGGTTGATTAGAAGTACTTTTTGCAGTTTTATTGAGGTATAATAGATATATAATAGTTTACACATATATTATCCAAAGATGGGTATATTTTCACATAGCTCAGTATTTGCTAAAAACAAAATAACTTCAAGTAACTGAAGCTGACTTGGTAGCTCCCTCCCCAAAACATTAATTCTTTTGTTAACATTTTCATCTGCTGTGAACATAATCTATTTTATGGACTTCAATAAGGAAAATCAACATTTTTGTTGATATTTTCAAGAAACTGTCAAGAGTTGGGGAGAAAAACCATATGTACTTATGTAGGAAAACAGGCCAACTTCTCCCCCACTTCTTATATATAAGTTTGGAGTTCACATGAATATGAAAACAGTAAGGCCCACTTCCACATAAACACACACACACATCCATATAGAGGTGGAAAATCGCAGAAGTGTCTGACTCTGCTTTGCCTCGTCAGGTTTTGAAGGAAAGTGAATGTGGAGTCAGGTTAACTGAGAGAGTTCCTCCCTAAAGCTGTCCTGCTGCCAGTGAGGAACAATTAGATCATGGGTTTTCATTGTGAGTAAGCTTTATAATTCTTTGTATTCTTAGCCAAGGACTGCAAATGTGAAAGTGAACACACTGCGTAAAATTAACAATTTTATAGTAAAATATTAAAAATATTGCAGAGTGTATAGAATTTTTGCTAGTGACTTTGTCAGCTTAGTTGCTCAGTTGTGTCCAGTTCTTTGAGACCCCATGGACTGTATCCCACCAGGCTTCTCTGTCAATAGGATTCTCCAGGCAAGAATACTGGAGTGGGCTGCCATTCCCTTCTCCAGGGGATCTTCCTGATCCAGGATCGAATCAGGGTCTCCTGTATTATAGGCAGATTCTTAAACATCTGAGCCACCAGGAAAGCCCAGTGCCTTTATAGAAAAATAATTACTTTAATATGGATAAGTATGAAATGAAGTTACATAATCTGAATTTTTTAATAAAAAATATTTCATATAAACTTTCTTCATACTATCCATCTTAAAATAATGCCTGTATATATCTACATATACCTACGTAGAATACATCCATTCTATTGCAATTATTAAAGCATTTTGGATGAATATGAACATTATTTTGTAATTGAGTAAATCTGGCATAGCTGTTTTAAAAATCAGCCTTGGGACATATTTGGATTGTCTACAAAAACTGATTTCAGTTGAAACATTTCATGTTGAAAGTTATGTCTATCTTTAAAGAAGCTTTTTATCCCCAACAAATGTCTAAAATTAGAATACTGAGCTAAAAATACAAGTTCGTTAAGCTTCTCTTTTCCCAAAGGTAGTCAGAATAAATAGTATGACAGACTTTCAAAAATGGAGAACTGAGCAAGTTATACGAAATTCGGCCAAAATTTATCATGCTTCTGTATTTCAAAGGTCAAACAGTTCTTTCAGAGTATTTGACTTTTTCTAACGGAAGCAAGTATTTTTAGCTCATTTTCTTCTGTAATAATACAAAAATGTGGTGACTTTTCCCACTGAGCCTGTAAATCTCAGCTAATCTGGGATGCATGTGGAGCCAGGGCTATCTGCACTGTAAGTAAAACTCATGGACCCAGTTTGGTCTGGAGGGAACTTTCCAGGATGGTTTATAAAAGAAAACAGGATGCGCCTGGTTCATATAGTGGACTTTTATGGACTCAAAATCTAGACATAAGCCATTGGTCCTTTTAAAATTTCCCTTCTCTTATTTAAATGGCAGTACCATTTCTCACAGGGTAAAAAAGATACTTTAAGATATTAAGTATTTTGGCCCCATAAAAAATCGATGCCTTGGTTCAGAGTATTTAGAAAAGTAAGGAGAAAGGCAGTAGAAGAAGTCAGGAGTCCGGAAACACTTTGAACACTGCTAGATTATTAAATTCTTAAGAGCACCCAAATGGAGGCATATGCCTATACAAAATCAAAATTTAGAAACCAGTCAAATATCTATCAATAGGTGTACAGATAAACAACTGTAGCATATCCGTACAACGGAATACTAGCAATAAGAGGGAATGAACTATAGATATAATATGAATAAATCTCAAAATAATCATGTTATAGTGAAAAAGTTATGATCCCATTCATAAAAAATCCTATAAAATTAATGTCAACTTTACTTTCTTAAAGCAATTTTTTTCTTCAGCCAATACTATTTATGTCTCATTTCTGGATAATACATGGTACACAAGTAAGTTTCCCCTTCTTGAACCCAATCAATTTATTTAAAGTAGGTTAGTTTAGTGAACTAGAAACAAAAATTTAGAAATGGAGAAAAACTCTAAAAATACACATCTTTTAAACAGTTTGTCTTAGTAATAGCAGTTTATGTTAACAATTTTTAAACATAAGGAAAAAAGCCATTTCCTTCAACCATTCAAGATAGGTTCTTGTCATACCCCATTTTCCAACACAGTTTTAAACCACCATAGAGTATTTAATTATGTCAAAAATTATTAAAACATTTAACCAATGTTGAGAATGCTTTTTGTTTTTTTAAATATTTGTGGCATCTACCAAAGTTATCTTCAACTTCAGAACAACCTTTTTGACTAAAAAATGTGTATATATGGATTTGGGGATAGTCATGAGAACTGTATGATAATCTTAAATTCTTAAAAAGTGATAATCAAAATAGATTTGCAGTTTTATGTTCCCACAGCATGATCCTGAGATTCAACACTCTGGTAGATTTCTTTTGTAATTTATGATACTTAACTGGTCTCAAAGTAATAAAGTTATTATAACATTGTTCAAATTACCATGACCTTAGTGAATAAAACAAATGAGATAATCTATTAGAGTACACAGAGCATGAGGCTGAATCTCCTCCGTTCTTATACAGTTTTCAATATGCCCATTAAAAATAAAATATTCATGGGAAAACACCAAAATGAATCTATGATTTACTCAATACTAGGACTTCAAAAAAGAGAGATAATCTTAGCTTTTCTAGTATCTGCTAACATAAAAGAGAGAGTCTGGAGGGAAAGAAAGCCAAAAATTTGCTATTATTAAATTCAGAAAAAAAAATTGTGGTGATTATTTTCACATGGCTCTGAAAAGAGGTATTATTTTGCTCTATTTGACTAAAACTATGGACATCTGAATTTCTTCACCATTTTGGGCTAAGAGTGTAGCACAATATGTTCGATATTAACACTACAATATTAATTTTTATTTATTTAAATTATTTTTTATCAATTTTTTTATCCCTCAAAACCAGTAACTGACCTTGGTGTGTATTTATTACTATATACATGGAATGGCAACTATACAATATTCATTAGTTGCAAAATATTTTTTTGCAATATAAATAATTTCTATTAAGCTATAATTTCTATGATGAGTAAAGCAATTACTTGCCCAAAAAATAAAGTTAAGATATCTATACATAGCAGTCTTATTTCTATTTTCTGGGTTTTTCAAGAATTCTGATGAGGGCTCTTGGGGATGTGTTTTAACCTAGGCTTGATGAAAGAAATGGAGAATCTTAATTACTAAAAGGGAAGGGCAAAAGGATTCCTCATGAGTGGGATCATGGCAACAAGACAGAGGCGTGCACTTGGCTGAAGGAAGGTAAGTGGCTTAAGCAGAATTGAGAGAAAGAAAGAAGACTACTGACCACAGACCATAAACGAGCCAGGCTGCAGAGTTTAGGCCTGATCTCACAGGTACTAAGGGAACCACAGGCAGTAAGAACCTCATTCGTAAGCCTAAAACAGGTAAAAACACTCACACTCAGGCAGGGGAACTATCTTTTCTTCAAGTTGAACATTATATGTATGCTCAATCTCACAGAGCACAGACAATGCTTACAGTTTCAAAGTTTTGTTGTTTTTTCCTGAGACTAGAAACTGCTTTAGAAACAAAAAAATAGCTAATCAGAATGAAATCAAACAATTTAAAGCTCTATGAGGACAAGTTTTTCCAAAATTCTGCCAACAAACCCTAACAGAGGGAATAATTTCCATTTTTAACTAAGAAGATATACTAATGCCTTTAAAGTTGTCTTAATTTTTCAGAATTTTGCATTACCCTCACCCATACTGACACTAGCTTACATGACCAGAGAATCCTACAGTATAGAGAATGCTACAGTACAGACATGTTTTGTTAATCCTATGCAGAAGTACTTAGTAATCTGTAACATTTTGAAGTCTGATACCTTCCCGCAGTCCATAGCAAATGAGCTATATAATTATAAAATAATGTCACTGATTTCACTGTGCTTGTTAACTCATCTGTACTAATTTCTATTAGAAAAGTAAAAACAAATAAAAACAAAGATATCTGACAACTTTGAACAAAAGTGCCTGGCACTCAAGTACTGAATGGATCCATCGCTTTTTGTTCATTATTCCTTTGTACAGTCTGTTCTTTGATACTGGAAAGTTTCTTCTTGCTTTCTTGATTATCTTGGTAACCTTATTTAAGGAGAAGGCAATGGCAACCCACTCCAGTGTTCTTGCCTTGAGAATCCCAGGGACAGGGGAGCCTGGTGGGCTGCCGTCTATGGGGTCGCACAGAGTCGGACATGACTGAAGCGACTTAGCAGCAACCTTATTTAAAGGCATCTTCACTAATTTTCCTGACATCTACATTAAGGTAATCTAGAAAATAAGCAGGATGAGAAAAACAGAAATACTTGCTTGATACAAATACCACCATTTTCTATGTATTTGAGCAATTCCAAACTTAGCCCTACATTGGAATTTCATACATTTTCCCAATTGTGCCAGGTAAATACACTGACAACGGAAACATATAACAAGCTAATAATATTTTATTCTCCACATATGCAAGGCTAATTTAAAAAATAAAACTTTTAATAAAACCTATCTCTTTCAGGTTTCCAGCTCTGGCTTAGACAAATCTAAGGGATCAACACTGTAATCTTAATACCATACAAATTTACTGATAATAGAATTTTAATTTATAAGCCTTAACTTTTATAAAGCTTTACTACTAAAAGAAGTATCTAAAAACTCCTGATAATTTTAATGAGAGCAACTATTTAAACTTATACTGATGTATCAACTAAAGACCTGAAGGTAGTTCATTTATTTATCAGATTTAAAGTTTAAGATCTTAATAGGAAAAAACAAACAGGAGACAACTTCAAAACACTTGAACACGGAGAACTTTTTGCTTGATCCTAAATTTCATTTGAATTAATTTCTGTTCCTACGTTTTCACTTTATTTAAGGATCCAATGCTACAGTGCTCTTCCCAGTCAAATGTGAAATTAGCAGCCCTCACTGTAAGAGTGTCTGCACTGCTTTAGCAAAGACGATGTTCATGGATTATTCCCTTACTTGATTTCTTGATTAAAGAAAGCATTTATGAGCGAGATAAAGAATAGAGATTTTCCTCTCACAAAGTTGACTGGTCTCTGTGAGGATTCTATCTAGTATAGTTTCTAGACAGACAAGTTAACAGAATCTAATGTGAGTGGAGTTCTGACAATTCCTACTTCCACAGTTCATTCCAACACAATGCACCTGTCGGCCTAGTGCAGAAGAGCTACAGAGAATAAAATGAAGTATTTGATGGTCACTTCTGCCCACCTGAAAAAAGTACAATAATCCCTTAGCTCCTAATTCCTCCATAATCAGTGAACCCTAAACACAGAGATCTCTTTGGTTTTAAGAATGAGATTCTCTTCATGAGTCAGACAAGTGCCTATGTTATAGAAGGAAAAAGTGGCCATAACCTTTGCATCTAAATAAGATACCTTCACAAGCAGTGTTTTTCTTTGGGTTCACCAGGGAGAAATGCTGATAAAAGCCAACAATGAAACCCAAAGGAGTACTCAGGTGGAGCACTGTTCACTTCTCTCTTCTAGTGATTTTGATATTCTTTCTTTGGAATGTCCACTAGAAAAAAACTTCTCCTTTCCTAGTAGTATCATTATACTCTAATAAGATTTCCTAAAGTAGCCTACCTAAGTAAATAATCTGTGCCACCTTTGTTACTGTTCAAATTTTTAATTCCTATAAGTCACTGTAAGCACTACTTTAGGCTACATAAATAAAAATCAGGCATACTTCAAGGCTGACAGGATGTACACACTAAATGTCAATGTGGGGGCTGAGGGGAGAGACCTCCGTGGAGTCAAAAGGACTACTGTTGTGGGAGGAGCAGACAGTGTCACTTTCTGGGAACAGCAATATTAACTTAAGTAGCTGGGTAGCAAGAGGCCTCAAAGTTATTCTTCAGTGAGGACAGACCCCCGGAGCACAAGTTTTTCTCTTTCCTAACAGCATATCTGTTTTCAATGCTAAAACATCAGACAAGAGCCTACCTGACATTTTGGAGAATTGGCTGTGCTGGGATTGATATTCCGCATTGCCTAAGAGTGAAAAATAAGATGGATAAAAATTACTTTAAGCCACATGGTTTGGCTGTGTAGGCTGACTTACAAATTCCATCCAGACATATCACCATAGCACAGAATTCCCAAGCTAGCTCAAGAAGAAGCAGACTGGGGGAGACAGGGGCCAGTGGAGTCACCACGGAACAAATGGAAGCCTCAGCAGTGTTCACAGCATTGAGGGCAGGACAGTAAGACTTCAGGTGTCAGGACTCAAACACAACCTGATATTGGTCAGGCAGGTTCTTTACTTCTGAGTATTAGATGAAGCAGGAAAAATATAATTTGATGTTTCAGTGATAAGAGGAAACTGTCAATGGAAGAAGTTCACAGGAAGCCAAAAGACTTAAACTGAATTTATACTGACTGCTAAAAACAAACACCTTAAACAATCCCCCATTAGTGTAAGATTAGAGCAGGTCGGTCACTTCAACAGAAGAAAGGACAACACAGTAGGCAGTAGAGAGACAAAGAAGTCACCTGTAAAGGAAGCTATTCTGTCCGGGACCGCCACCCAGAGTAAGAGTGGGAATAAGGCTTAGGAAAATTCTTTAGAATAAAGAATTTTAGAAGCAGCAGCATTCTGCCCACCGGGTGGCACGGGGATGGGAGACAGCTGATCTACAGCAACAAAATGACGGATTTTAATCTTTCTTATTAATAAGGTTTCTTGGTTTTGATGGTCTTCAAATCACATGTGAAATTATATTTACTTACACCATCTAGTACTCTAACGACAAAATGAAAAGCAAGCAACGAAAACAGGCTGCGTAAAACGTACCCTGAAATTACTTTATTTCTTCCAATAGCTATATAATTATATTCTTGATGGTGCTACCTTGTCCCGGTGATAAAGTTTTGTTTAAATGAAAAATATCTTTCCTTTATAGTAATATGTTAAAAGTCTGTCAGAGGTATAGTAAACTTGTTAACGTGCTTCCTTTTCTACTTTCTTAAAGGCAGATGAGAAAATACTTCTTTCAAGACCACTTCATGACACCACATACTGGCATTACCTCACTTCCTCACTTTTGGGGCCAACCACTCCAGATTACACTGGCAGGTTCCTGACAGCTCAGTGTACAAGTGTGGTGGCCTGGAATCCTCATGGCTCAGTTTAATCCTTGGCTACCAGTTCTTCAAACCCCAAATCAGAGTTCAATCACTATGTCAAGTTCATCTATTTCCATTAACACTCAAGTGACACTATTAAAATATAACCCTCATGAAGAAAACAGTACGTTCTTCAAATGTCTACATCCTGGCAACAAAAATGCAGCATATAATGATATTTTTAATGCCTGTTCTTAGCATGCTATGATTTAGGGCAGGGGCAGTAGTATAAACACATGTATTTTATGTTTGTAAATAAAGAGAATGTCTGGGGCGGGGGTGAGGGGAAGTATAAGAAATTGTTAGCTATTTACATCCAGAAAAGAGAACTAGAGAAATGGAAAAGGAGATTTTATTTTCACTTACACCTTTTGTACACTTTCAAAATCACACTGTTTTTATTATCCAAAATATTTATATACGAATTTTAAAACATACTAAGATCATGCCCCCAACATCTGAACTTTAGATTTTATCACTCTGAAACTGGAGATGAGGGATTGTACTCTTATGGCACAGAAAAACCAGTTTTTCTGAACGAAAATCGACAAAAAAGGCCCTAAAGTTTCCAGCTCTCTAATGTTAGAACCTGCCCTTCCCAATGTGAAAAAACAACCACAAGAAGGTAATTTTAAGGCACTTGGGGATCTTCTAAACTTGGGATAGCCTGTGTTACATTTTAAATAAAACACATCTTAGATTCAGCAACAGTGAAACATAGCTGTCATTTGAGAGGCATCATACTGGTATATTCTCCTAGACAAATAATTTGTTTAAAGTAAAAGATGTTTCTCCCCAAGTGATGTTCCAGAGTTTTTCCCTTAGTGAAATCTTCAGATATTAAATAGTCTGCAATTCCCTGTACAGACATACCTCGTTTTATTGCACTTCACAGACACTGCATTTTTTAAAAAACACATCGAAGCTTTGTGGCAACCCTGTGACTAGCAGCCTATCAGAGCCATTTTTCTAAAAGCAACTGCTCACTTCACGCCTTGGTGTCACATTTTGGTAATTCTCACAATATTTTGGCCTTTTTCATTATTATTTTATTTCTAACAGTGATCTGTGATGTTACTATTGCAAAAAGATGACTCACTGGAAGCTCAGATGATGGCTAGCATTTTTTTCAGCAGTTCAGTATTTAAAAATTAAGTACTTTAAAAAAATGTACAGTTAAGATATAATGCTATTACACACTTAATAGACTATAGTACGGGATAAACATTAACTTCTATACGCACCAGCAAACTAAAAAACTCATGTGATTCACTTTACTGTAATACTTGCTTTACTGTGGTGGTCTGGAACTGACGGGCAATATCTCCGAGGTATGCCTGTATATTTGAGGAAAAGCACCCTAGCTTCCTTTGCCTTCTGCCTGACTGCAGTGAACACGGCCCAAACGCCTCTGTGTGACCCAGGTTTACAGGTGACAGCCCACGCGCTCAGAGGCCAGCAAAGAAACTAAGACGAGGACAGAGCTGGACAGAATGTTTCTTTGTCACTCTAGTTTTAGAGAAACAACATTCCTCTGTAACCAACAAATGCCAAAATCAAACACACCCAGCTTCACGTAGGAAAACAAAGCCCCAAGAGTGGAAGGCTGGTCTCTAACCTGGGGCCTCACCTGCCGAAGCAGTTCTTGCTGCTTCAGTCGCAGTCTTTCCTTCTCCATCTGCAACTGCTGCAGCCGCATCTGTTGCTGCTGGTTGGAACTGCCGCCACCCAGGACTCCTCCCTGGGGGCTCTGGGGGGCCAGCGGGGGTGGCTGTTTCACTGGAGCACTTTGACTGATTCTCTGGTTCATGGCTGAAAGGAAACAGAAGATTTGTTCTAAAAAACTAGCAAAGAAAAAGGATATTTTGTTATTCACAAGCACGATGGGGATATTCAACATACCCTCTCCTGTAGTAAGACCAGAAATAACCTAAAAACCCACCAATAGTACAAAGGGTACATCGGTTTATTATTATTACAGACATCCTTGTCATCAGTGTAGTATGTGAAGCGGCCGTAAGACAAAACAAACAAGCAGCAGCTCTAACAGGCAGTGCCATGGAGCAGTCTAAGGCACACGAGGTTAAAGGCATAGTGCAGGACAGGAAAAGGGAGAGGAGGACTGTACTGACACATTACATGCATATCCAGAGAATCTGAATTGAAGGACAGCTAAGGAGCAATTAACATCTGTTGGCTCTGTAGCTGGGGAACTGGGTGACTAAAGAATTGACATTCAAGAGAGACATTTTTTGTAACTTTTCAAGTTTGAATAATGTGAATGCACTGCTTATTATAACATATATATCCAATTAAAAATAAATCCCTCAAAGTAACTAAGAGAAAGCAATCTAAGCATTAAAGTTCAAGATTATTAATCTTTAAATATAATGCTAACTAACAAATCAAGTAGTTAGATGCATGCTCCAAATAAAGCCTACATCTGGATGGCACAGATTGGTCTCATTCAACACCACTGTACCCCCCACACAGCCAAGGCAGTCAGTTATTTTCTGAGTTGAACCTGTAATACACCATTTGACAATTAGATTGGATTCTTATACTAGTGAATTTCTGTCACTGATACAACACTGATCAAACTATGGATTGTGTTAGCCTCAGTAAGCAGATGGAAGTTTTATTACGTGAAAATGGCAATAAGAATGATATATTACCTTTTCAGACATCTATTCAACTTTTTAAGGTGAAATTTCAGGTCACTGTTTAATACATACTGACACGTGAAGAAATGACACTAATTTTTTTTACAACCTTTTGCAGAGAACAGCAAAGAATGAAACCTCACAACGCTTTTGTGACCAGCATATCCCTAATACCTTACGAAGACATTAAAACAAAGAAAAATCATAGATGGCTCTCTCTCATCAACTTGCTACCAAAATCTGATATGATTCACTAGTGGTGCTCATGACTTACTAGACCCTGGCTACAAAGAAAACTCCTTGTGATGATCTTCACATGTCCTCTGTTGGACCATAGGTACAGCTCTTGGAGGCCACTTGAACAAACCTCCCAGCCTTTCCCAGAGTCTGCCATGTACATTAAGAATCATCTTCTTTCAGGGCACTGCCCTGGGACTTTGTCTACTGACATTTCTCACCTGACTATAATTTTTTATTTACAAATTTATATCTTCTCTTCCTAGGTGGCACTAGTGGTAAAGAACCCACCTGCCAATGCAGGAGACATAAGAGACATGCGTTCAGTCCCTGGGTCAGGAAGATCCCCTGGAGGAGGGAACAGCAACCCACTCCAGTATTCTGGTCTGGAGAATCCCATGGGCGGAAGCCTGGTGGGCTACAGTCCACAGGGTCACAAGCAGTTGGACACGACTGAAGCAACTGAGTACACACACATCTTGTCTTAGACAAGTGCCTCGGGAGTGGGGACAGAATCCCAACCACGCATATATTCTCAGTGCCTAGTCCAGCAGCTGGGCATAAAATCTGTGCTGGGAAAAAACACTGAAATGTTTCTAGTTCCTTTTTATGCACTGAGGCAGAAATTTAACTTTATAAATGATATGGCAATATAGAAATCCTACCAATTTCCCCATAGACTACCAACTCTTTTATGTAGCAGTATAACATTGATTTGAAATCAAGGATATTAGAAAAAAGGAAAATTACAGACGAATCCTCTCTGAGAATGCCTTAGTTCAATTCAACCTACTGAGATATTAATATAAGGTGATAACATTTTGGTTCTTACTTTCCCCCTCTATTTTTCCTGTATTTCTCCTTCTAACTTTTTAAAAAATTCGGCCATGCCAGATGGCATGTGGGATCTTAGCTCAATGCCCTGACCAGAGACTGAACCCATGCCTCCTGCTCTGGAAGCATGGGCTCGTAACCACTGCACTGCCAGGGAACTCTCTTTTTCTAACTTCTTCAGTTGAACTCACTTAGCTTAAATCTTTTCTTAGAACATTTAAGTCAATAAATTTACCTCTAAGGACTGATTTTCTGGCATGTCACACATTTGAAGTCATACATATAATTCATGATTGTTCTATTTCAAATATCTACAATTTACATTTTGATTTCCATTTAACTCAGGAGTTATTTAGGAGTACAGTTTTATACTCTTAAGCATATATTTAAAATTTTGAAAAATAACTGCCAGAGAGGCAGAAAAAAATATATTATGAATCCTCATGTAGCCATCACCCAGCTTCCCACTGATCAACACATAACCAATTTTGTTTTACATCTGTTCTGACTTTTCCCTCAGTTACTTTCAAGCAAATAATATAGCCTTTCATCTGTAAATAACCTCAATAGGTATCACTTGGGAGTTTTGCTAAGATTCTGAGATTTTATAACTACTTTCTTCCTAATGCTGAAAAATTTGATTCTAATAACATTAATATGTATTATCCTTTTATACATACACAATTATTTCAAAATAACATTATGACTGAATATTAAAGTTATGATGAACAAAATGATACTTAAAAGGTTTGAATACTTTGTCATTTTTTCTTGTCCTTAAGATACTTCATTAAGTATATCCAGCCAAATCAGCTGAAGTGTTACCTGAAATAATTCTTTATGTGACTGAGCCACCAACTCAAATACTGGTTCACTTGTGACACTGTGCTTTTGAATTTTATACATTTGCTGTACTGACCACCCACCACCGCCCTGAGCAGACACAGATAGCAGGGTGCTGTACGCCGCACTGGAGCAGTGTGATGCTAGTACACTCTTAATACTTAACTTCACTCTGCCTTTTTGATAATAATATCCTTGAGACTATGCCAAAGTAGTATTAGAGTTTTTCTACCATTTTCTTTTAAAAATAACTGACCAGTATTTCATTCAACTAACTTCCTATTAGGTACCACAGTTTTAATTATAATCTGTATGTTTTAATAGCTGGTGGGGCAAGCCATATTTTTTTTGAAGCCAACTTTTGATTATTGGGACCTAATTTTACTGCTTTGTGGTTAAAATAACCTGATCCGTACACGGCTTTGTGACACCTGTGACTGGTACGGGGGCAGGCCCTGCTTCTGCCCTAGGCCAGGGCCGGTCAGCCGCACCGCGCCTTTCCCCATCGGGCCTGCTTCACGCATCTCTCTGTGCTCTCAACACTCTGAGTTCCTGACATCCCAACAAGACAACTGGCCCAGCCCTGTCTGTGCTCCCTGTTCTTGTGTGGTTTTATTTTCTGACCGACAGAGACTTTTTTCTTTTAAATTTATGAATCGAGTTAATAAGTCTTTTTGCTTATTTCTTTTTAATGTTCCGTCTGACAGAGCAGAGAAGGGATGTCCAAAAAACATGACTTGCTGCTTCGTATTCTTCAAAGCCTTATTACTCTATCACACGCCAAAAAAGTCAAATTTAAGAAATGTCTTTACAAAGAATAAACAGCTGGTACTTTAATAATTATGGTTGACAGTATTTTACAGGGGAACGGATAGAAAAAAGCCAAACACTTAATAGGTAAGATTTGCTCCACTGGTGGCTCAGATGATAAAGAACCTGCTTGCAAAGCAGGAGACCTGGGTTTGATCCCTACGTGGGGAAGATTCCCTTGAGGAGGGCATGGCAACCCACCCTGGAATTCTTGCCTGGAAAATCCCCAAGGACAGAGGAACCTGTTGGGCTACAGTCCATGGGGTCGCAAACAGTCAGACACAACTGGGTGACTAAGCACAGCACAGCAACCACATTAATACAATTGCTTATATCTACCTGTCACCAACATTATTAGATTCACAACAGACAGGTATCATCAGTTCAATTCAGATCAGTAGCTCAGTCATGTCTGACTCTTTGTGACCCCATGAATTGCAGCACGCCAGGCCTTCCTGTCCATCACCAACTCCCAGAGTTCAATCAAACTCCATTACCATTGAGTCGGTAATGCCATCCAGCCATCTCATCTTCTGTCGTCCCCTTCTCCTCTCGCCCCTAATCCCTCCCAGCATCAGGGTCTTTTCCAATGAGTCAACTCTTTGCATAAGGTAGCCAAAGAACTGGAGTATCAGCTTTAGCATAAGTCCTTTGAATGAACACCCAGGACTGATCTCTTTTAGAATGGACTGGTTAGATCTCCTTGCAGTCCAAGGAACTCTCAAGAGTCTTCTCCAACACCACAGTTGAAAATTATCAATTCTTTGGCACTCAGCTTTCTTCAGAGTCCAACTCTCACATCCATACATGACCACTGGAAAAACCATAGCCTTGACTAGATAGAGCTTTGTTGGCAAAGTAATGTTTCTGCTTTTCAATATGCTGTCTAGTTTGGTCATAACTTTCCTTCCAAGCAGTAAGCGTCTTTTATTCATGGCTGCAGTCACCATCTGCAGTGATTCTGGAGCCCAAAAAATAAAGTCTGACATTGTTTCCACTGTTTCCCCATCTGTTTGCCATGAAATGATGGGACCAGATGCCATGATCTTAGTTTTCTGAATGTTGAGCTTTAAGCCAACTTTTTCACTCTCCACTTTCACTTTCATCAAGAGGCTTTTTAGTTCCTCTTCACTTTCTGCCATAAGTGTGGTGTCATCTGCACATCTGAAGTTATTGATATTTCTCCCAACAATCTTGATTCCAGCTTGTGCTTCTTCCAGCCCAGGGTTTCTCTTGATGTACTCTGCTGCTAAGTCACTTCAGTCGCGTCCGACTCTGTGCGACCCCATGGACTGCAGCCTACCAGGCTTCTCCGTCCATGGGCTGTTCTGGGCAACAGTAATGGAGTGGGGTGCCACTGCCTTCTCCCCATGATGTATTCTGCATATAAGTTAAATAAATAGAGTGACAATACACAGCCTCGATGAACTCCTTTTCCTATTTGGAACCAGTCTGTTGTTCCATGTCCAGTTCTAACTGTTGCTTCCTGACTGCATATAGGTTTCTCAAGAGGCAGGGCAGGTGGTCTGGTATTCCCATCTCTTTCAGAATTTTCCACAGTTTACTGTGATCCACACAGTCAAAGGCTTTGGCATCGTCAATAAAGCAGAAATAGATGTTTTTCTGGAACTCTCTTGTTTTTTCCATGATCCAGCGGATGTTGGCAATTTGATCTCTGGTTCCTCTGCCTTTTCTAAAACCAGCTTGAACATCAGGAAGTTCATGGTTCACATATTGCTGAAGCCTGTCTTAGAGAATTTTGAGCCTTACTTTACTAGCATGTGAGATGAGTGCAACTGTGCGGTAGATTGAGCATTCTTTGGCATTGCCTTTCTTTGGGATTGGAATGAAAACTGACCTTTTCCAGTCCTGTGGCCACTGCTGAGTTTTCCAAATTTGCTGGCATATTGAGTGCAGCACTTTCACAGCATTATCTTTCAGGATTTGGAATAGCTCAACTGGAATTTCATTACCTCCACTAGCTTTGTTTATAGTGATGTTCTCTAAGGCCCACTTGACTTCACATTCCATGATGTCTGGCTCTAGGTGACTGATCACATCATTGTAATTATCTGGGTCATGAAGATCTTTTTTGTACAGTTCTTCTGTGTATTCTTATTACCTCTTAGTATCTTCTGCTTTTGTTAGGTCCATACCATTTCTGTCCTTTATCGAGCCCATCTTTGCATGAAATGTTCCCTTCAGATCAGATCAGATCAGTCGCTCAGTACTCTGTGACCCAATGAATCGCAGCACGCCAGGCCTCCCTGTCCATCACCAACTCCCGGAGGTCACTCAGACTCATGTCCATTGAGTCAGTGATGCCATCCAGCCATCTCATCCTCTGTCGTCCCCTTCTCCTCTTGCCCCCAATCCCTCCCAGCATCAGAGTCTTTTCCAATGAGTCAATTCTTCGCATGAGGTGGCCAAAGTACTGGAGTTTCAGCTTTAGCATCATTCCTTCCAAAGAAATACCAGGGCTGATCTCCTTCAGAATGGACTGGTTGGATCTCCTTGCAGTCCAAGGGGCTCTCAAGAGTCTTCTCCAACACCACAGTTCAAAAGCATCAATTCTTCGGTGCTCAGCCTTCTTCACAGTCCAACTCTCACATCCACACATGACCACAGGAAAAACCATAGCCTTGACTAGATGGACCTTTGTTGGCAAAGTAATGTCTCTGCTTTTGAATATGCTATCTAGGTTGGTCATAACTTTCCTTCCAAGGAGTAAGAGTCTTTTAATCTCATGGGTGCAGTCACCATCTGCAGTGATTTTGGAGCCCAGAAAAATAAAGTCTGACACTGTCTCCACTGTTTCCCCATCTATTTCCCATGAAGTGATGGGACTGGATGCCATGATCTTCGTTTTCTGAATGTTGAGCTTTAAGCCAACTTTTTCACTCTTCACTTTCACCAAGAGGCTTTTTAGTTCCTCTTCAGTTTCTGCCGTAAGGGTAGTGTCATCTGCATATCTGAAGTTATTGATACTTCTCTCAACAATCTTGATTTCAACTTGTGTTTCTTCCAGTCAAGCGTTTCTCATGATGTACTCTGCATAGAAGTTAAATAAAGAGGCCTTGACGTACTCCTTTTCCTATTTGGAACCAGTCTGTTGTTCCATGTCCAGTTCTAACTATTGCTTCCTGACTTGCATGCAGATTTCTCAAGAGGCAGATCAGGTGGTCTGGTATTCCCATCTCTTTCAGAATTTTCCACAGTTTATTGTGATCCACACAGTCAAAGACTTCGGCATAGTCCTTAAAGCAGAAATAGATGTTTTTCTGGAACTCTCTTGCTTTTTCCATGATCCAGCGGATGTTGGCAATTTGATCTCTGGTTCCTCTGCCTTTTCTAAAACCAGCTTGAACATCAGGAAGTTCATGGTTCACATATTGTTGAAGCCTGGCTTGGAGAATTTTAAGCAGTACGTTATTAACGTGTGAGATGAGACCATCCCCATGGAAAAGAAATGCAAAAAAGCAAAATGGCTGTCTGGGGAGGCCTTACAAATAGCTGTGAAAAGAAGAGAAGTGAAAAGCAAAGGAGAAGAGGAAAGATATAAACATCTGAATGCAGAGTTCCAAAGAATAGCAAGAAGAGATAAGAAAGCCTTCTTCAGCGATCAATGCAAAGAAATAGAGGAAAACAACAGAATGGGAAAGACTAGGGATCTCTTCAAGAAAATCAGAGATACCAAAGAAACACTTCATGCAAAGATGGGCTCGATAAAGGACAGAAATGGTACGGACCTAACAGAAGCAGAAGATATTAAGAGGTGGCAAGAATACACAGAAGAACTGTACAAAAAAGATCTTCAAGACCCAGATAATCAGGATGGTGTGATCACTGACCTAGAGCCAGACATCCTGGAATGCGAAGTCAAGTGGGCCTTAGAAAGCATCACTAGGAACAAAGCTAGTGGAGGTGATGGAATTCCAGTGGAACTATTTAAAATCCTGAAAGATGATGCTGTGAAAGTGCTGCACTCAATATGCCAGCAAATTTGGAAAACTCAGCAGTGGCCACAGGACTGGAAACGGTCAGTTTTCATTCCAATCCCAAAGAAATGTTCCCTTAGTATCTCTAATTTTCTTGAAGAGATCTCTAGTCTTTCCTATTCTGTTGTTTCATAGTATGATATGAAAAACATGGCCTTTAGAGTCAAACAAAGCATGATTAGAGTTAGGCATATCAGTTCAGTACTTCATCTAACTCTCAGTTTCCTCAACTATACCTTGGGGATGGATCATTGTGGGTGTGTGTGCTCATTCACTTAGTTGTGTCCAACTCTTTGCAACCCCATGGACTGTAGCCCACCAGGATCCTCCTTCAGTGAAATTTGCCAAGCAAGAACACTGGAATAGCTTGCCATTTCCTCCTCTAGGGATTTTCCTGACAGCGATGGAACCTGTGTCTCCTACACTGGCAGGAGGATTCTCTACCACTGAGCCAGGTGGACACCACTGTGCGGCTTATAAGTAAAATGGAAAGCTTCCGTTATATTCCTGGAAGACAGTATGTGCTCCAAAAATGTTAGCCTCCTCCCCTCCCCAAACAGTTATTTCTAAAACTTGAAGATTACTAGTTTTTCAGATAATCAGCAGGGGCCACAGGACTAGAAAATGTTAGTTTTCATTCCAATCCTTAAGAAAGGCAATGCCAAAGAATGTTCAAACTACCACACAATTGCACTCATCTCACACATAGCAAAGTAATGGTCAAAATTCTTCAAGCAAGGCTTAAACAGTAGGTGAACCATGAACTTCCAGATGTTCAAGCTAGATTTAGAAAACACAGAGGAACTAGAAATCAAATTGCAAACATCCACTGGATCATACAAAAGGCGAAAGAGTTCCAGAAAAACATCTGTTTCTTTACTATGCCAAAGCCTTTGACTGGGTGGATGACAACAAAGTGGAAAATTCTTCAAGAGATGGGAATACCAGACCACCTTACCTGCCTCTTGAGAAATCTGTATGCAGGTCAAAAAGCAACAGTTAGAACCGGACATGGAACAACAGACTGGTTCCAAATAGGAAAAGGAGTACGTCAAGGCTGTATATTGTCACCCTGCTTATTTAACTTATATGCGGAGTACATCATGAGAAACGCTGGGCTGGATGAAGAACACGCTGGAATCAAGATTGCCGGGAGAAATATTAATAACCTCAGATACGCAGATGACACCACCCTTATGGCAGAAAGTGAAGAGGAACTAAAAAGCCTCTTGGTGAAAGTGGAGAGTGAAAAAGTTGGCTTAAAACTCAACATTCAAAAGACTAAGATCATGGCATCCAGTCCCATGACTTCATGTCAAATAGATGGAGAAACAACAGAAACAGTGACAGATTTATTTTCTTGGGCTCCAAAATCACTGCAGATGGTGACTGCAGCCATCAAATTAAAAGACACTTGCTCCTTAGAAGAAAAGCTATGACAAACCTAGACAGAATACTAAAAAGCAGAGACATTACTTTGCTGACAAACGTCCGTCCAGTCAAAGCTGTGGTTTTTCCAGTAGTCATGTATGGATGTGAGAGTTGGACCATAAAGAAAGCTGAGCGCTGAAGAACTGATGCTTTTGAACATGGTGTTAGGAGACTCTTGAGAGTTCCTTGGACACCAAGGAGATCCAACCAGTCCACCCTAAATGAAATCAGTCCTGAATATTCATTGGAAGGACTGATGTTGATGCTCCAATACCCTGGCCACCTGATGCAAAGAACTGACTTTTCCAATAAGACCCTGATGCTGGGAAAGACTGAAGGTAAGAGGAAAAGGGGATGACAGAGGATGAGATGATTGGATGGTATCACCGACCTGATGGACATGAGTTTGAGCCAACTCCAGGAGATGGTGATGGACAAGGAATCCTGGCATGCTGCAGTCCAGGGGGTCGCAAAGGGTCAGACACGACTGAGCAACTGAACTGACATATAACCACCTTGGCTTGAATTCCCATACCTTCTCTCCCCTATGCCTCCACTCCATCATGTCTGTCACTGTTTCTAAGCATTTTATGATTCACAAAGATATGTATATTTATCTTTTTCTACAAGATTTAAACAGGTGGTATTTAAAAAACAGGTGGTGGAGTTTGAGCCTTAGCTCAACCTCCTTAGGGATACTTCTCTTATGGTGAAAATGCTCCTGGCATTTCCAAAGGGCACTCAACATATTTTCTCAAAGAGATGTTTTCATACACTGTGTTATATCAGTTTTGAAAACGAGTTAAATACGGACTGGTGACTGATCTGAGTATTTGTCACGTATGGTGAACCTCTAACCATCTGATGTCTAGAGCAGAAAACTATTGGGAAAAACATTTTCCATTCCAAGCAGTTAAATAAATTAAAAAAAAAAAAAAAACTGCTAGAAAATAACCCATAAGTAAGTTGAAAAGTGTTGAAATGATAAAATATGACTGATTTCAAAACAGATTCTAGGGTTAAGAAACATTAAAAAAAAAAAAAAAAGCTTTGAACTTTCCACATTTAGTTTTTAATATTGCATATAACAAGTTTATGTAAATATATATTCTTGTGAAAAGTGGCTGGACAATAATAATATTGTATGAAAATAAACATCAGTATCCTCTGCTCCTCACCAGTTTCTCAGAATTAGATGCCATTAGCAGTAACCAGTAATGACAGCGACCACCGCTGATGGCACACTGAATTGGTTGGTGAGGTCGTTTTCAACCCTAAGCTGACTGCTAAAAACCAGAGAAAGGGAAAAATAGGGTATCAAAAGACGGAGTAAAAACTCCACAAAATTAAAAAGAAATCTGCACAAAATATGCAATAGATACAGTTTCTCTGGCTAATAATGATCAGTCTTTTTTTGGTTGTTTACTTAAATGCTGTTTGTTACCTGTGGATGCAAGCAGTCTGCAAGTTTCTGTACTGAGTTCACGTAAACGACCAATTCAAACAACCTTGTTTATCCACTGAAGCTGGGATTTCTTCTCTTCAGAAGCATCCAGTTCTTTACCTTCTGACCATCTCAAGCATTTCAACAAAGCACAGAGCTGCGCACCCACATGGGGTGCACCAGAGACCTCACAAGCAGGCAGGAAACAAAACAGGCTTTGTTTCATGGGGGAAGGGAGCAGGGCAGTTCAAAAAAGAAAAGAACTGCATTAGCAACTTCTTCCTCTAAGTGATCAACCATCAAAATCCAAATGTTTCCAGTTTTAAAGGTAAAGAGAAAATAAATCTTTAAAACAGGATAGAATTTTTTTAAAAAATATGCTATATTTAAAAATTCAGAGTCTGCCGCCTAATAGTAACTTTCAAGTTACTATTTAATAACTTGAACAAATCTGTCAGAAGCAAATCAGTCCTGACAGCTTTATGGTAACAAATTATACAATCAGCAATTACTGAAGGGAAAAAAAAAAAAAAAGACCACCTTCTCAAAAACAAAGGAGGTCCTCACCATGGGCTCTTTCCAAACGTCATTCTAAACATATTAGTTTTCAAACTTCACAGATTTTAGGTTTGCATAATTGGTATCTTTAGTCTTGTAATATTACAAAGTATCTCAGATCTGATAATCAACTGTAGACTTTGATAATAAAGTCTATCCCAGTAATGTCATTAAGTGTAAATTTAAACTTAGGAACATTTTTTTGAACTTTTAAAACATTAACTCACATCAACCCTCCCACAACACAAGAAAGCACTTCTTTACTTTGTCTAATATTTTATCAAGTTTCAGACATTACATAATTACATGTTAGAACGGCTGTAGTAGTTGGTTCATAACATTTAGAAAGAAATTTTAGGTTTTTCCTGTATTGATAAGGTACTTAAGACTTCTGTAAAATAGTAGGCTCATTAAAAGAAATGAAAGTGTTCTGAAAACAATCTAATAGGCCACCTGTCAGTCTTAAAAGGGTAAAAACAAAACACAAAACACCCACTGCTAGTTCAGTATGACTGAGGGAACTGCACTGTCCACAAAAAGTTGTTACTAACTGGCACAATAATTTATGCATTTTAAATTAGGCTAGGGTCCTAATTTAATGACTGAATTCCTTTTCATTATCAAAAAGGATGTCTTCCAACACTGTTAAGCTATACCTAAATGAAAAGTTATTCTGAGATACTTCACCCCTTTATCAGTAGTTTTAATAAAGTCATAGGACTGTGTGTAACCATCACCATTATCTAATTTCAGAACATTTTCATCATCCCCTAAAGAAGCCATGTATTCCTTTGTGAGTAACTTTCTGTTGCCCCTTCCCCAGTTGCTGGTAATCATTAAACTACTTTCTGTCTCTTTGGAACTGCCTATTCTGAACAGGTCATGTATGTGGAATCAATTTTGTGATTGGCTTGGTTCACTTGGTATGTTTTCTAGATTCATTCATGTTATAGCATGTATCAGCATTTTACTCCTTTTTATCACCAAGCAACTTTCCATTGTACAGATTTACTACATTTTGTTAGTTTGTTCATCAGTTGATGGAATACCTGTAATTTTCACCTTTTGCTTTTTATGAATCATGTGGCTACAGACATTCAAGTTTGCAGGTTTTTGTATGGACATATGGTTTCCACTTTCAGGCATACGTATCTAGGGCACAGAATTGCTGGGTCGCACAATGGGTGCAACTTTCTGAGAAACTGCAACAAAACGGTTTTCTCGAGAGGCTGCCTCCGTTTTCAATCACATAGACCATGGACGAGGGTGCCAGCTGCTCCACGTGCTCGTCAGCACTTACTGACGCCTGTCTCTCACTTCAGCCATCTTAATGAGAATAAAGTGGTATCTCATTGGGGCTTTGGTCTGTATGATGTGCTAACAGCTAACCTTCTCTAACAGTCCATGCTAGGTCTTATCATAGATAGGCACACTCTGTACTTTTCTCCCTTCCCAATTATCAACCTCCAGGCCCCCCAAACTGGGTTAAAGTATTTGAATCTTTATGAACTGTTCAAAAATATCAATAACGTTTTATTTGGATCACAATAAATTGTGGAAAATTCTTCAAGAGATGGGAATACCAGATCACCTGACCTGCCTCTTGAGAAATCTGTATGCAGGTCAGGAAGCAACCAGTTAGAACTGGACATGGAACAACAGACTGCTTTCAAATAGGAAAAGGAGTACATCAAGGCTGTGTATTGTCACCCTGCTTATTTAACTTATATGCAGAGTACATCATGAGAAACGCTGGGCTAGATGAAGCACAAGCTGGAATCAAGATTGCCGGGAGAAGTATCAATAACCTCAGATATGCAGATGACACCACACCTATGGCAGAAAGTGAAGAGGAACTAAAAAGCCTCTTGATGAAAGTGAAAGAGGAGAGTGAAAAGGTTGGCTTAAAGCTCAACATTCAGAAAACGAAGATCATGGCATCTGGTCCCATCACTTCATGGGAAATAGATGGGGAAACAGTGGAAACTGTCAGATTTTATATTTGGGGGGCTCCAAAATCACTACAGATGGTGACTGTAGCCATGAAATTAAAAGATGCTTACTCCTGGGAAGGAAAGTTATGACCAACCTAGACAGCATATTCAAAAGCAGAGACATTACTTTGCCGACAAAGGTCCGTCTAGTCAAGGCTATGGTTTTTCCTGTGGTCATGTATGGATATGAGAGCTGGACTGTGAAGAAGGCTGAACACCGAAGAATTGATGCTTTTGAACTGTGGTGTTGGTGTTGGAGAGGACTCTTGAGAGTCCCTTGGACTGCAAGGAGATCCAACCAGTCCATCCTAAAGAAGAACAGTCCTGGGTGTTCACTGGAAGGACTGATGCTGAGGCTGAAACTCCAATACTTTGGCCACCTCATGCGAAGAGTTGACTCATTGGAAAAGACCCTGATGCTGGGAGGGATTGGGGGCAGGAGGAGAAGGGGATGACAGAGTATGAGATGGCTGGATGGCATCACTGACTGGATGCATATGAGTTTGGGTGAACTCCAGGAGTTGGTGATGGACAGGGGGCCCTGGCGTGCTGCGATTTATGGGGTCGCAAAGAGTCGGACCACCTGATCTGCCTCTTAAGAAATCTGTATGCAGGTCAGGAAGCAACAGTTAGAACTGGTCATGGAACAACAGACTGGTTCCAAATAGGAAAAGGAATACGTCAAGGCTGCATATTGTCACCATGTTTATTTAACTTATATGCAGAGTACATCATGAGAAATGCTGGACTGGAAGAAACACAAGTTGGAATCAAGATTGCCGGGAGAAATATCAATAACCTCAGATATGCAGATGACACCACTCTTATGGCAGAAAGTGAAGAGGAACTAAAAAGCCTCTTGATGAAAGTGAAAGTGGAGAGTGAAAAGGTTGGCTTAAAGCTCAACATTCAGAAAACGAAGATCATGGCATCTGGTCCCATCACTGCATGGGAAATAGATGGGGAAACAGTGGAAACAGTGTCAGACTTTGTTTTTCTGGGCTCCAGAATCACTGCAGATGGTGACTGCAGCCATGAAATTAAAAGACGCTTGCTCCTTGGAAGAAAGTTATGACCAACCTAGATAGTATATTCAAAAGCAGAGACATCACTTTGCCAACAAAGGTTCGCCTAGTCAAGGCTATGGTCTTTCCTGTGGTCATGTATGGATGTGAGAGCTGGACTGTGAAGAAGGCTGAGCGCCGAGGAATTGATGCTTTTGAACTGTGGTGTTGGAGAAGACTCTTGAGAGTCCCTTGGACTGCGAGAAGATCCAACCAGTCCATTCTGAAGGAGATCAATCCTGGAATTTCTTTGGAAGGAATGATGCTAAAGCTGAAACTCCAGTATTTTGGCCACCTCATGCGAAGAGTTGACTCATTGGAGAAGACTCTGATGCTGGGAGGGATTGAGGGCAGGAGGAGAAGGGGACGACAGAGGATGAGATGGCTGGATGGCATCACTGACTCGATGGATGCGGGTCTGAGTGACCTCCGGGAGCTGGTGATGGACAGGGAGGCCTGGCGTGCTGCGGTTCATGGGGTCGCAAAGAGTCGGACACGACTGAGCGACTGATCTGATCTGATCTGATCTGAAAGAGTCGGACATGATTGAGCGACTGAACTAAATAACTAACTAACTAACTAACTTAGGTCAATTTGATATTGTCTTCCTTCAACCATCTATCAAAACACTGGCATGAAAATTCATTATAATGGTATTTTTCAAACAATACAACTGTGAATAGAGCTTAAAAAACATTCAACAGAACATTTTCTCCTCATCACCTCATTAAGCAGTTTGGGGCAGGACACAGGAGTTACTAAATGAGGTGAGGAGGAGAAGGGAGAAAGTAGTCTTAACTAGCCTTCAGCTCTGTCTCTAGGACATAACTATGTTTTTTCCCTCTACTATGAAAACAATGTTTAAAGTACAAATAATGAAATGACTGGTCTATAAAGAGACAGGGAATAACGTTTTAAAATCTACCTGGCATCAAGAATTCATGTTAGATTAATGAGTAAATAGTCCCATTAACAATAGCTTTATTTCTAATTACATGTAATTTATTACTCTTTCACTAGGGGAATTTATAATTTAAAAGAGATGAATCTGAGTTTTGACTGCTAAGCAGAAAAACTGGTCCTTTTAGGAGAGCTTGACTGGCTTCTCATCCTTTAATGTCCCTCTTCAAAAAAGTGTTCCTGACTACCTCACCTCATTCCCTTTTGGAGCACCTTATGATAAAGCCCTTCATTGTATTTAACAGGTTTTGTAATGGTTTATTTACTCAGTAGCCTGCAACCCCACCCCCAACTGTTAGCACAGTGCCTGGTACGTAACTGGCACTCATCTGCTGAATGAGTAAGTAAGTACAAAAAGTTTTTATCCCTGGTTAGTAGGATGCTATTAGTAATGCACAGGAGAATCTCCAAATTGAAGCAAGTCCAGAATGAGTTCTGAAGTGACCTCAGCAACCAGGGTAGCAGAACAACAGGAGCATAAAACAAAGAATACGAACCACTCCCCTTCTAAGTCACTCCAACTGATTTCAGCAGAAATCTAGCTGACTTTTCCCTCCGGAAGTCTATAATCTCTTTTTCTGTTTATCTGAATCTCTGGGTTGGCACAAAAAGTGGCACCACCAAATGGATCTCTTCTCCACTGCATTTTATAAGACACTTGCTACTAATGCAGACATGATGCTGGAATCAAGATTGCTGGGAGAAATATCAATAACCTCAGATATGCAGATGACATCACCCTTATGGCAGAAAGTGAAGAGGAACTAAAAAGCCTCTTGATGAAGGTGAAAGAGGAGAGTGAAAAAGTTGGCTTAAAGCTCAACATTCAGAACACTTAAGATCATGGCATCTGGTCCCATCACTTCATGGCAAATAGATGGGGAAACAGTGGAAACAGTGTCAAGACTTTATTTTTTTGGGCTCCAAAGTCACCACAGATGGTGACTGCAGCCATGAAATTAAAGGACGCTTACTCCTTGGAAGCAAAGTTAGACCAACCTAAATAGCATATTCAAAAGCAGAGACGTTACTTTGCCGACAAAGGTCCATCTAGTCAAGGCTATGGTTTTTCCAGTGGTCATGAATGGATGTGAGCGTTGGACTGTGAAGAAAGCTGAGCACCAAAGAACTGATGCTTTTGAACTGTGGTGTTGGAAAAGAGTCTCAAGAGTCCCTTGGACTGCAAGGAGGTCCAATCAGTCCATCCTAAAGGAGATCAGTCCTGGGTGTTCTTTGGAAAGAATGATGCTAAAGCTGAAACTCCAATACTTTGGCCACCTCATGCAAAGAGTTGATTCATTGGAAAAGACCCTGATGCTGGGAAGGATTGGAGGCAGGAGGAGAAGGGGACAAAAGAGGATGAGATGGCTGGATGCATCACCGACTCGATGGATGTGAGTTTGAGTGAACTCCGGGAGTTGGTGATGGACAGGGAGGCCTGGCATGTTGCAATTCATGGGGCCGCAAAGAGTCGGACACAACTGAGTGACTGAACTGAACTGAACTGATGCAAATGTAACTTGAAACACAGGTTTCTTTTAAAAATAAATTTTCTTATGTCTGATGGGAGGAGTTTTAGTAACACAAGCCGTTAAATTAACACTTGTTATACAAAGAAAATACTTCTTCACTATGTAATTATTTGTGTCACTGAACCATCATCAAATAGAAAATATGCATTAATTTCACCTCATTAATGTATGTGAGGAGGAGAGGGCGTCAGAGGATGAGATGTCTGAATGGCAACACCAATGCAGTGGACAAGAACTTGGGCACTTGAGCGCTTCAGGAGATGGTGCAGACAGAGGGCTGCAGAGAGTTGGACATGACTGGGTGTCTGAACAACAGTGTATGTCTACTCACCCTCAGGGAATAGAAGAGATTGCATATATGAATAATAGACTATTTTGACACTATCCTCCTGAATATAACATAAAAAAAAAGACTAAAACTGCAAACCTCAAGTTTGAACTAACTTTGATATTCCACAACCTTACACATCGAAACGTTCATTTCAATGTTTTTGTTTTTTGGTTTTTTTTTTTAAGTAAAAAAAAAAAAAAAAAAAAAAACCCAGTGAGGACAATTTGTAACAATTGCTAACAGTGTTTTAAACTGAGCTTCACTGAGTACATGGCCCGGGGAAGGCAATGGCACCCCACCCCAGAATCTTGCCTGGAAAATCCCATGGATGGAGGAGCCTGGTAGGCGGAGGAGCCTGGTAGGCTGCAGTCCATGGGGTCGCTAAGAGTCGGACACAACTGGGCGACTTCGCTTTCACGTTTCACTTTCATGCACTGGAGAAGGAAATGGCAACCCACTCCAGTATTCTTGCCTGGAGAATCCCAGAGACAGAGGAGCCTGGTGGGCTGCTGTCTATGGGATCGCACAGAGTCGGACATGACTGAAGCGACTTAGCAGCAGCAGCAGCAGCAGCAGCAGCAGAGTACATGGCCTGGAGTTATACTTCCAATCAGCTTACATCAGACTTTCTATTACAGCAACTTTAGGCAAGTTCTAAAGTTTAGAAACCAAGCACACCAAAATTGTATCCATCTTTAAAGTAGTAAAGCTGAACCCTACTAACACATACATGTTTAAATTCCTATATGTGTCAGAGTTTAACAGTGTAGACATAACTTAACTCTTCCATACAACACTGGCCATTCCCTGTCAGATGTTTGCCTGGGCATACTCACCATGTGATAAGGCTTATCTTTAGATTAAGCTGAAAGATTTCCTAGTCTCCTCTTTACAAGTAATTTCCAGCTGTGACCAGAGGGCCAAAAGCTAAACTTAAAAGGTGCAATAAATAGTTCAAAAGTATCTTTGAAACCTCAGGGCACTCAAATCCAGAAAGCTACTGAGAAGTAACCTTAAGCAAGGATCCAAAGCAGCCACTGAAGACTTCATACTCTAGCATATTCTATTAAATCACAATAATTAAGAAGGGGCTTCCCTGGGGGCAGAGATGGTAAGGAATCTGCCTGTAATGCAGGAGACTTGGGTTCAGTCCCTGGGTCTGGAAGAGCCCCTGGAGAAGGGAACTACAACCCACTCCAGTATTCCTGACTGGAGAATCCCGTGGACAGAGGAGCGTGGAGGGCCCCAATTCATGGGGTTGCAAAGAGTCGGAGACGACAATAATTAAGGACTGGAAATATTCTTAAAATCATCCAGTATATGAGTCCAAATAAGCTGAGAAGTCAGGTATCTTTCTGAATGAACTGGTTATATTGTGATACCAGAATAACTTGGGTCTCCTGATTTCTAACTGAGGAGGTACATTTTTGTACATCACAATTCAATTCATATTGAATTTTTCTGCATCACAGTTTTATTCAAATTCATATTGAATGTATTATGCAACTACTATGGAGAAAAGAGGATGCTAGCTGATTTCTTTTAAAGGATTTTTCAAGGTCATATAAAATGCCAGGTTAGGGATGTGTTGTAATTGTTTTTCTCACTGGACAATGTGCGTTTAAAAACTACAATGAGTGTTACATTTAAAGAGGCACTAGTTAAATGAAAGGCATCCAGAAGAAGGGAATTAAACTAGTAAAGAACTCAGAAAAAACTAGAGAAACCACAGTAAAAGGAGAACGTTCTCATATTAGGACTGTATTCACAAATTTGAAGGGAAGTAAATTTCTGAGTAATAAAGGAACACATACTTTCTGATCATTAGAACTTTCCTTAAATAAAATGGATTGACTTGTAATATGGTAAGATCCTAGTCAAGGGAAAGGTCAAAGGTGAGGTTGGAAGGTAATCTCTTAAGGATGTGGCAGAGGCGAGGCCTGATAACTGGAGGCCTGATAATTCAACTGGATGGTTTCACTTCTGTAGCTGGAAACTCACTACCTTGGTAATTTCCTCAAGATGAGTCACAATATGTAAGTCACAGTACATAAGTAAATGCATTAACCATTGTCATCTTCCTCCCTCTGAAATTCCCATGTATTAGTATTGGTGACTTAGGTGTGTTTCTGAAAGATTAACTGCTTGCAATCTAGATTTCTTTAAAATTCTAGGTGTCAAAAGATCAAGTCCAGATTCCAGTTCTGTCACTTAACTATGTAACTCGATAAGTCACGATTTTCCTAGATCTCAGAGAAACTCAGACTTGGGGCAGTATTCCCTACTTCTCCCAGTATTGTTTTTACACGGACGTTGGTGGGTTTGCAGTCACAGGACTGGGTGGCTCAGCGGGCAGGAGTCTAAACGCTCCTCAGTGCCCAGGGTACCCCCTCTCTCCACCCCTGAGGAAAGGTGAAGAGAAGAATCACAGGTTGCTTTTATGGGCCAAACTTGGTGAGATTTATCTCTTTCAAGACGCTGCAGTTAGCAACAGCTCTATTTACCTAAAACACAATGAAACACTTTTCCTCCCCACCCTAAGTAGTTAATAATATAGTTCACAAACCAAACTGACATTTTAGGACCAGTAGGCAATATTTAAAAGAGAGTAAGGAAAACAAAACAAAAAACAAAGGAAAAACTTGTTTTTAATGCATGGATATCAAGAGACTTGCTTTAGTAAAAGTTCAAATGAGCTGATGCTGGTATTCTAGCTACCTAAGACCCCATTAATGGAGTTACAGAGTTAGTTCCTACCGCCTTCAGCGCTTTCCCTTCCTCCAGAACAGAGGGTAAGATATTTAGTTGGTCATTAGGTGCATCTTCATTAAAAGGAAAATATTACTTTTAACAGCTATTGGAAACATTTGCTCTCAAAGGGAAAAGGTTAATGCATGTCTGAACACTTAAACTTAACTACACTTAACTACTGATGCAAAATATTTAACTGTGATCAGAAAGGTGTGCTGAACAACTTTTGGTTTGTGACTGAAAAGCAAGTTTTGGAATACCTTGAAACCACGGACCAAAATTAACATCTAGGTTTTAATTACCTGTTACATTTCTGTGCACAGAATGTCTATGCACAGAACTGCTGTTAGCAATTACAAAGGATATTGTGTTTTCACCAACCTAGATTATTTATTACCTCCTTTAAGACTCAAAAGATATACCTTTTAATCCACATCTCTAGTTCCAGTACTTTTATTTACACCAAATGTGTTTTTAATCTCTGTGGTCCCATCAGCACTTATTTCCAGAAACACAGATTCTAACACTATTTAATATGTTCTTTCACATAAACAGGGACATTACATAAAAGATCAGTTCACTGACCATTAGTATTCTGGGGTAGATTTTTCATTCTGAAGAATGGGAATTTTGTTTGCTTTCATTAGGGCTTTCACTGGAAAATATTCATATGGCTATATTATATAAAATAAATAATCTTACGATGTACAAGAAAATGAGCCTTTTTATGTTTGCCAGGTATAAAATTTGTAGGGGGAAAAAGTATAAATATGAAGTAATTTAATGATCTGTGTAATATTCAAGCATCAACTTACTTTAATAAGTGTAAAAACAGTCCTAGTACGATTCCTTAAAAATAGATAAAAGCCCTTTTTTCACAGTCAGTAAATATCAGCTAGTTCTTACTGCCACTGGATGTCACCTCATGATTTGTTATAAATGATCAATCAATGCTGTAAAATAATATAAATGTCAAAAATATACAGTTTTCAGAGAAGGGCAAGAAAAGAGTATGAGATTAAGAGATACAAACTACTATGTATAAAAAATAACCAATAGGGAAAAATACAGCACATGGAAACAGTCATTATTTTGTAATAACTTTAAATGGAGTATAATCTATAAAAATATTGAATCACTAAGTGATATACCTAAAACTAATACTGTAAATCAACGTAAAATAAAAACTTCAATAATTTTAAGATATAGTTTTTAAATCTTAAAGAACAAGAAAATAGGATAAAAAGGAACCAATACATAACAAATTACGAATTTCCTAAACTTATATGGATAACTTATTAACTTCAATGGGGGATGTGAAGAACTGATTAAAAAAATTATTCTAAATATAATTATTCCAAAGCATCTGATACAGAACAGAAATATAAAAGAGGCTGGTGTTTGAAGGTGATTAAGTGATAAAGTCAAGCTTATACAGAGGTCAAGTGTATTTTCCACTCTAAAATGGCAAAAGACATAGGTCAACTTAAGGTAAAAAATTGTAAATACTTTCATATAGATTTGGGGAATATAGGAAAGCAAATTTCACAACCATGAAGGGAACAACCTATCATTTGTTGGTGTTTGCATGGTTCAAAGGGTCAGAAAGGGGATAGTTTATATTTTTTTGGCAGATAAAATGCAATCTACCATAGAACTTCAGATTTCAAGGAAAACGCCTTCAAATCCAGCAGCTAACAGCTTGTCTCTATTTGCTGTCACTCTGGATCAGAGAAACCCACACTTTTTTCTTCCCCTTTCCTGCTCCCCTTCAGTTACACTTGAGCTCTCTGACTGAAAAGGTCTGGAACAGATTAGAAGTCGAGCCACAAAATAAAAAGCTTTGGCAAGCTGTCAAGCCTGTCTGGAATACACATACAACAGTGGGCCCAGAAGGGGAAACTAAAAGCGGTAAGAGTATTTTACGAAACCTTTTCTTGGCATACTTAATTGTACGCTGTGTGTACATATGTGTTGAGGTGGGAGGGAGACTATTATTTTTTTGGTACTTTCTCCCATTTAAAACAAAAGACCAAGCTGTGTGTGTAATTAATGGATCTATTTAAGCTCACAGCCAACTTGCTTTACTTCACTTTTTATTAACTGAAAATACTTAAAAACAAAAACCTTTGTTCCAACTGCTGATTTCTGTAGCTAAGAGTTAATCATCATTTTTCAGAACCTCATGTAGAGGGAAAGAAAAATCCCACAGTACCATTTTTTAAAATTTCCAAATGCGGACAAGCTGAATTCATTTCATTAAAGATGATCTGAGGAAACGTGGCTGTTATCGTTCTAGTCCTACAAATGGCCACATTTATTAAATTTTCTACCTTACTTGGGTTCCTGTTTCAACCACAAGGCCTTATTCAAGTATTAAACAGAATCTGAAGTTGCAAATTATTAACATGCCACATTACTTTTTTAACACCCAAATAGGTCTTGAAGCTCAAAAGGCTTGCATTTAAGCCAAACCGGGCATCTGTCAAAGTGACAGTCTCTGCCCTGATCCCACTCTGACTTTACCTGAATAGGGGTCGGTTCATGATGCTGACCAATCGGTGAGCTTGGGGCGGCAAACCCAAATGTCGGGGTTTTTAAAAGGTATACATACAGATACAGGACTGTTCAGAACCTCCCTAACAGGGCAGTCATTTTGCCCAGCCCTGGGTAGAGTGTTCTTTCTTCCCTTTACCCCAGACAGTGTTCTGATGGCACTCTAGGAGTTAACTCCTCCTTCCCGGAAGGGCCCTGCAGTTGTTGTTAGGTCAACCCCTGCAAAGCTTCAAAGCTTCCGAGCTCCCGCAGTCTGACCTACTCAGTGATCTGCACATTGTTTTCATTTAGCTACATCCAGTCCAAGACGAAAGCTTTAAAACCACAATGATCTGCTCCTTTTTAGATTCATTTTTCCATGGCTTTGGAAAAATATCTCAGAAACCCAACTGAAGAAAAGGAAAACAGTGAAAAAATATGGATAAAAAGGCCCCAAAGAGCTTGTATACTATTATCAAGATATGCACATTCGGGAGGGGAGTATTTCTTTGTGCAAATGGTGATTTTTGTCATTTGATCTGAGGGAGAAATATGGGTTTACTTTTTGTTTCCTAAATGAAAAACAAAGGAAAAAAAAAAACACAACCACCCTTAAAATATGGGTGTGGGGTGGGGGAGGGAGGGCAGAAAGGAAGAGAAGGGAAAAAGCGCTTCCATTGGCCCATCTCTAGGTGACAGGGGTCCCCGCCCCAGCTGAGGACAGAGAACATTTTAACACCAAGACACAGGATGGGAGTCACTGCTCTCTCAAGCTAAGCATAAGCAGACACCAGGTCACTCACCAACAAAAGCTGCTATTTCAGGTCTTAGATGAAGCAACAGCCTGATTATTTCTATAGCTAGAAAGATCATTTTAAACAAGATCACTGTGCTTCTCAAAAATGTGAAAGAAACAGTGAGTCTGGTTAGTAAACCACCACAACATTCCTCTAATCCCATCCCAAGAATCAAAGCTAAAAAGTTGATTTAGATCCAAATTCAAGTTTAAAGTGAAAGGCATAAAAATAGTAATAGATAAGTTGGCTAGGCAGTCATTTTTTAAAACTATAAAGCAACGCAATTTAATTTTAATGTACCTTCCAAAATTCATATACTAAAAAAACAGTTATCAAAAATATTTAAAAAGATTTTGAGATGAACCTTTACCAAAACGAGGGTCAAGCCTGGGGTCTAGCCAAGAGGTGGTCTTATTCTTGTGGTTTATATAGTATATTTCTCCATCCTGAGTCATGGCTTGTTCCCATCCGTCAGGAAGAGGACCTATAAACAACAGAAAAAAAAAAAAAAAAAAAAAAAAATCACAGTTGGTTTTTATTTGGTGCACCTAAAAATAAAAAAAAAAGTGGCAGAGGTGCTAATTTAAAAAGAAAACACATCCTGACATAAAACAACTCATTAAAGTAGAATTAAGCATCTGTTCAAAGAAGAAAGGTAAACCCCAATACTTGATTCTTCTCCACCAAGAAGAAATTATCCAATAATAAAATCTACATCCCCAGAGACATAGATGTAAACAAACTTCAGATTTTGGAAAAACTCTCTGGAAGTCATGACCTAAGCCATAACTATTAGTGTTAAGACCAGACATGGAGTGCCGCAGCTCAGGGACCATCCCCGCATCCAGCCTGTTTCATGACAGTACCTTCCTAGAGACCCCAGAGCTCTTAATAAGGAATCTGTGCAAGAGTTCTCACAGCACTACGGTATCATAAACTTTCTGCTTAATATAGAGCACAGTTTAGCTTAGCCTGCCAACTGCCATTGATCTCCATTATTTATGTGACTGACACACACCAAGAACACTATAATAGAGAAAACGTGGTTGAAAAGAGCTGATTCTTAAGCAGCCCAGAAGTTGCTAGGAGGTGGGGATGGGGCTGGAAGTTTCAGTCTGTCAAGAGACGTGGGAGAGGGGGAGAGTAAGGACCAGGACTGCTGGGAGGCACGTTTCTCAGGAAGAAGAAAAGTACAAATTCCAAAACTACAGCATGAGGAAGCAACACCTGGGAGATAGGGCTAAGAACACAGAAAGTTTAGGGATCATTCTAGGCTTCCCTCCTAGCTCATTCAGGAAAGAATCTGCCTGCCATGCAGGAGACCTGGGTTTGATTCCTGGGTCGGGAAGATGTCCTGGAGAAGGGAACAGCTACACATTCCAGTATTCTGTCCTGGAGAATTCCATGGACTGTATATTCCATGGGGTTGCAAAGAGTCAGATGTGACTGAGCGACTTTCACTCTCACTTTTGGGCTTCCCTGGTAGCTCAGTTGGTTAAGAATCCACCTGCAATGCAGGAGACCCTGGTTCAATTTCTGGGTTAGGAAGATCTGCTGGAGAAGGGACAGGCTACTCACGCCAGTATTCTTGGGCTTCCCTTGTGGCTCAGCTGGTAAAGAATCCACCTGCAATGTGGGAGACCCAGGTTTGATCCCTGGGTGGGGAAGATCCCCTAGAGAAGGGAAAGGCTACCCACTCTAGTACTCTTGCCTGGAGAATTCCATGGACAGAGGAGCCTGGCAGGCTGCAGTCCATGCAGACACAGAGTAAGATAAGACTTAGTAAGTAAACCACCACCAAGATGATGCTATCCTTACGAGGGAAGCAAGTTGCTTTTGAGAGGGAACAGTAATGAAATGAGAGACCCAGTATAAGTGATCCAACCCAGGCACATTTCCTCCTTGTCTCCTCCATGAGGATCAGGAGAGGCAAAGGGAAACAGATCAACAGGAACTGACTGCTCGCTGGGCGCCAGGCACTGTGCCAAGTACACACACGCATGGACTCATCTGGAGCAGACGATGTTGAGGATGCACGCGGCAGGACAATCTCCATTCTAACGGGAAACTGAGGCCGTGTGGCTCAGCCACACATCACAGATGATGCTCAAACCCAGCAGCCTGATTCCTGAGCCAGTTTCCTCATAACACTTCTTTTCTTTAAAATTTTATCATTTTTAAACTTTAAGAGAACTTATTCTTCAGGGGAGGATAACTGCTTCACAATGTTGTGCTGGTTTGGGTCACCCAAGAACGTGAGTGAGCCTTAAGTATACACACGTCCCCTCACTCTTGAACCTCCCTCTCACTCCCACAACTTTTTATTCACCTTCCACATCCAAGATTAGAGACTAAGTGTGTCTCCTGTGCAAAAATGGAACAAGTCCCTTTTCTCTAGGTAGTAAGTCCCCTGCATACGAACCTCCAAGTTGTGAACTTGCAAAGATGAAAATGTCCACGCCCAATCCTGTTTACGGTCGCTCACGTGTCTGGTACACACTGTCACACGTGTGCATGCCCTACACGTGGCTGTGCTTTCGTGCATTTCACTGCACAGAGCGCAGCAGTACAGCATGTAGTTACTACCCAGCATCATCGGATCATTCTTTCAAGAAGGTGGACAGAACTGAATGCAGCAAGGAGCCTGTGCTCCCAGTGCCAGCATGAGGGAGACCAGCTTGTCCTCTGCCTCCTATCACTGAGGTCCTTCATTCTGCTCCTCGTTCCACTCAGGAACCTGCCTGTTCACTTGATGCCAGTTTACGCCAGCCATCATACTCTACTACTGTACTTTTCAAGGTACTATACTGTAAGATTAAAACTTTTTTGTGTATTTTTTAATGTATTATTTTTGAAAAAAATATTATTAACCTATTACAGTACAATACTGTATAGCCTAATTGTATTAGTTGGGTACCTAGGATAACTCTTTTGAACTTATGAACAAGCTCTTGGAACCCAATTCATTCGTGTGCAGGGGACTGACTGTATTGGCAGTCCAAGACAGCCTTGTGAGTGGTGCTCGAAGACGAACTGTGGCTAACAGACCACTCACACGGGCCCATGGGACCCAAGGCCCTAATTCTAGGCCAGTTTCATTTGTATCAAGAACAAATCAATTTGCTATTATACTATTATCAAAGATCTTCTTTGATGGGGTCAAAATCATGTTAGTGCCAGTGGAGTG
The DNA here is from genome assembly GCA_935064755.1 of Tragelaphus eurycerus. NCBI lineage: Eukaryota > Metazoa > Chordata > Mammalia > Artiodactyla > Bovidae > Tragelaphus > Tragelaphus eurycerus. The sequence continues at coordinate 9,308,739 of CAKXYN010000086.1, read as the reverse complement.
TTCTAGACTCCTACTAGACACCACAAGGGAAGACCCTCCTCCAATCCTGAGTGTGAAGTTCTGCATATGATGCTATGTCCACAGCTGGGACTCTGCTGCAGGTATCCTGTGTTTCCTAAGAGGTGAGTGGGAAGTACACTTGGTAAACACGTATAAATAAAACCACTTCTCTCAGCAGCCTTCAGTGTCACTGTGGTCTCTGCTTACCCACCAGGAAGTCAGAAACTTCAGAACTATTGCTCCTTAGTCACTCAGTTGTGTCCCACTCTTCTGCGACCCCACAGACTGTACCCCACCAGGCTCCTGGGTCCACAGCATTCCCCAGGCGAGAATACTGGAGTGGGTTGCCATTTTCTTCTCCAGGGCATCTTCCTGACCCAGGTATTGAGCCCGCAGGTGGATTCTCTACTACTGAGCCACCAGGGAAGCCCAAAGGTTTGTTACTAACTTTAATTGCAGAAAATGGCTCTTACCTGGTTCAGAAGAAGAGCTGAAAATTATTGATTGCTAAATTCTCATAGATGGATTGAAGCAGATCAGAGAGTGTGAGTGGAGTCAAATATTCTATTATAAACAGAATGTATGAGTGATCTGATATTAATCCAGGGCTTTTTGCTCCCTAAATGTTTTCATTTTTATGGCTCATTTGATATCTTAAAAAGTGTTTAAAATTTGTAGAACAGTAAAATGGAAAAGAGAAAGTTTCTTGTAGTCTATTCTCCAGGAGAAAAACCAAACTTTTGTTTTGTGATATATTCTGGATTTTTTTCCTGTCCACATTTTGTATTACACATGTACAACTACTGACGTCATGCTGTACCCGAGCCACACTTGCTTTTATTCACTTAATATACATTATGGGCATCTTTTCTTAACACAACATGTAAGCCTCTCTCATTCTTTTTAATGGCTTCACAGATCTTACTACACAGATATACTAGAATTCATTTATCCCAGTGTTACATATCAGAGTTGTTTCCACATTTTGTCCTAAATTTGTTATAAACTGTGCAATGCACAGCACCCCCTGTAGCGAGGGCACCAGCTCCATTACTACACTGCACACCCTGTACTTAACCCCATCGTACTGATGAAACACAGTGACATTCAGACAGATCACTTGCCCAAGTTGGACAACAGAGTAAACTTTCCCAAGATAAAGATTTGAACCCAGTCAATCTGACATCAGAGAGATCCTGTTTAAATCATGAGCTATTTATCCTATATAAATCATATTTCTCTAGTATTTTTCATATATGCCATTAAGTATAATATTGAGGATTTCACTAAAAACAGTAGACTTCAAAAATTAAATTTAGCAAACTTGCCACTAGTTCTGTTCTTGTATACTATAAACAATCAAAAACAAACCTCTACACAGCAGAGGTTGGCACAACATTGTAAATCAACTATAGTTCAATTTAAAAACAAAAAATAAACCTCTAACTAATCTTAACTTTCTTTTCTTGGGCTCCAAAATCACTGCAGATGGTGACTGCAGTCATGAAATTAAATTAAAAGACGCTGGCTCCTTGGAAGAAAAACTATAACCAACCTAGACGGCATATTAAAAAGAAAAGACATCACTTTGCCCACAAAAGTCTGTCTGTCTAGTGAAAACTATGCTTTTTCCAGTAGTCAGGTAGAGATGTAAGAACTAGATCATAAAGAAGGCTGAGAGCCAAAGAACTGATGCTTTCGAACTGTGGTGCTGGAGAAGACTCTTGAGTGTCTCTTGGACGGCAAAGAGATCAAAACAGTCAATTCTAAAGGAAATCAACCCTGAATATTCATTGAAGGACTGATGCTGAGGCTGAAGCTCCAATACTTTGGTCACCTGATGCGAAGAGCCAACTCATTGGAGAAGACCCAGATACTGAGAAAGACTGAAGGCAAGAGGAGAAGGGGACGATAGAGGATGAGACGGTTGGATGGCATCACTGACTCAATGGACATGAGTTTGAGCAAACCCAAGAAGATAGTGAAGAAGAGGGAAGCCTGGTGTGCTGCAGTCCATGGAGATGCAGAGAGTCAGACACGACTCAGTGACTAAACAACTAATTTTAGACATGAAGATATAAAGGAGAGACAAGACTGGTACAAAAAAAGAACGTAGTGACTGTTGCCTATTTTCTCACCCTTATTTCTAATTAAAGAAGTAAATATGTACATATGAAGTAGAATAATCACAGTAAAATTTTATAAGCATTCAGTTCAGTTCAGTTGCTCAATTGTGACTGACTCTTTGTGACCCCATGAACTGCAGCTTGCCAGGCTTCCCTGTCCATCACCAACTCCTGGAGTTCACCCAAACTCATGTCCATCGAGTCGGTGATGCCATCCAGCCATCTCATCCTCTGTCGTCCCCTTCTCCTTCTGCCCCCAATCCCTCCCAGCACCAGAGTCTTTTCCAATGAGTCAACTCTTGCATGAGGTGGCCAAAGTATTGGAGTTTCAGCTTTAGCATCAGTCCTTCCAATGAACACCCAGGACTGATCTCCTTTAGAATGGACTGGTTGGATCTCCTTGCAGTCCAAGGGACTCTCAAGAGTCTTCTCCAACACCACAGTTCAAAAGCATCGATTCTTCAGCACTCAGCTTTCTTCACAGTCCAACTCTCACATCCATATATGACCACTGGAAAAACCATAGCCTTCACTAGATGGACCTTTGTTGGCAAAATAATGTCTCTGCTTTTGAATATGCTATCTAGGTTGGTCATAACTTTCCTTCCAAGGAGTAAGCATCTTTTAATTTCATGGCTGTAGTCACCATCTGTGGTGATTTTTGGAGCCCAAAAATAAAGTCTGACACTGTTTCCACTGTTTCCTCATCTATTTGCCATGAAGTGATGGGACCAGATGCCATAATCTTCGTTTTCTGAATGTTGAGCTGTAAGCCAACTTTTTCACTCTCCACTTTCACTTTCATTAAGAGGCTTTTTAGTTCCTCTTCACTTTCTGCCATAAGGGTGGTGTTATCGGCATATCTGAGGTTATTGATATTTCTCCTGGCAATCTTGAGTCCAGCTTGTGCTTCTTCCAGCCCAGCATTTCTCATGATGTACTCTGCATATAAGTTTTATACAGCCTTGATATACACCTTTCCCTATTTGGAACCAGTCTGTTGTTCCATGTCCAGTTCTAACTGTTGCTTCCTGACCTGCATACAGATTTCTCAAGAGGCAGATCAGGCGATCTGGTATTCCCATCTCTTTCAGAATTTTCCACAGTTGTTTGTGATCCACACAGTCAAAGGCTTTGGCATAGTCAATAAAGCAGAAATAGATGTTTTTCTGGAACTCTCTTGCTTTTTCCATGATCCAGCGGATGTTGGCAATTTGATCTCTGGTTCCTCTGCCTTTTCTAAAACCAGCTTGAACATCAGGAAGTTCACGGTTCACATATTGCTGAAGCCTGGCTTGGAGAATTTTGAGCATTACTTTACTAGCGTGTGAGATGAGTGCAGTTTTGTGGTAGTTTGAGCATTCTTTGGCATTGCCTTTCTTTGGGATTGGAATGAAAACTGATATTAAATATATATACTAAACACAAAAGAACGATTTTATGTTTAGGTTCATTTAACACTAGGTAAAAATTTAATGTGTGCAAGATCAGATTAGATCAGATCAGTCGCTCAGTCGTGTCCGACTCTTTGCGACCCCATGAACTGCAGCACGCCAGGCCTCCCTGTCCATCACCAGCTCCCAGAGATCACCCAGACTCACACCCATCAAGTCAGTGATGCCATCCAGCCATCTCATCCTCTGTCGTCCCCTTCTCCTCCTGCCCTCAATCCCTCCCAGCATCAGAGTCTTCTCCAATGAGTCAACTCTTCGCATGAGGTGGCCAAAATACTGGAGTTTCAGCTTTAGCATCATTCCTTCTAAAGAAATTCCAGGATTGATCTCCTTCAGAATGGACTGGTTGGATCTTCTTGCAGTCCAAGGGACTCTCAAGAGTCTTCTCCAACACCACAGTTCAAAAGCATCAATTCTTCGGCGCTCAGCCTTCTTCACAGTCCAGCTCTCACATCCATACATGACCACAGGAAAGACCATAGCCTTGACTAGGCGAACCTTTGTTGGCAAAGTAATGTCTCTGCTTTTGAATATGCTATCTCGGGCACTAAGAGCGCCCCGCCGGCGGCCGCGGCCGAGAGAAGCTACCCCATGACCGAGGAAGGACGGCGGTGAGGGCCAGCGCACTAAGCACTGCCGAGAAGAGCTACCCCACGACCGAGGTCAGGAAGGGTGGCGGTGAGGAGAGACCCCTTGTCCAAGGTAAGGTGCGATGGCTGTGCTTCGCTAGCCGGGAGCAACCTGGACGAGATACCCCACGCCCAAGGTAAGAGAAACCCAAGTAAGACAGTAGGTCTTGAAAGAGGGCATCAGAGGGCAAATACACTGAAACCATTCTCATAGAAAACTAGTCAATCTAATCACACCAGGACCACACCCTTGTCTAACTCAATGAAAAATTAATGTGTGCAAAGAGACTGTCTAAAACAGGATGTCCTCTTTACAGAAAAAGCTACTGATCAAAGGCAAAGGAGTAGATAAGGAAACATTACCTTTAAATAGCTTTGCATCACAATTGAATTCTAATAGAAAAAAACAAGATTGAAAAGAAAAAAAATCTTCAACCTCAAATGTGAACTAAATAAACAATAACAGATCTGAGCTTTATTCACATACAAGAGAATTTTGATTTAAATGCTCTCGGGATGAAATTCAGTGACTTGATTATACAGGTTTCTAAAACACTGTGTTAAACTAAGCTAACTGCTGAATAACCATAAGAAGCTGAGACAGCAAGAGTGACATATCTTCTAAATCAAGTGGCACAGGCTACTGAAAGTTTGATTCAAGCATCTGGGCTAGAGTTGGAATGTAGTAAAGTCAGTAAGTCTGTGGGGAAATCTGGGCTTCTCACAAAACTAGATTTACAAGAGGAGACTACAGGGATGCATCAAAATATATCCAGAAAATTTTTAAGTTCAATTTACATCCTGATTTTAGCATCATAAACATTAAAACTTCTCCGATAGGGAGTACATAAAATAAAGCAAATATAAGTAGCAATATTTTAATGACTTAGGATAAAATGTGAGCTAAGCCCCATCCCTAGAATTTCTGATTCAGTAGGTTTGCAGTTGGGCCTGAAAATGCCCAGATGACACTGATGCTGCTGGTCCAAGGAACACATTTTTGAGAAACAATGATATAAAAAATAACTGCTTACAATTCTTTAGCTGGTATATAACTGTTACCTGAATTCATCTAACTTTTATGAAGCTACAGTTGTTCACTGTTAGGCATCGGGGCAGTGCAGACCAAACTATCAAGTACTGCATGTCTGGGGACAGCACACAGTCACCTCTGCTAGAATAAGACGAGGCACGTGGCTCACCCTCTATCAGGATAAAGCAGAAGGGCAATGCTTCTTTAAAAAAACTGAAATGGCCCAAGCAACTATCATGGAGAAGCAGACTAGATACATTTGTTTTTGGCCTCTAATGACCACATGGTAACAGAGAGTAGGGACTATAAGTGAAAGTGAAGTCGCTCAGTCATGACTCTGTGACCCTGTGGACTGTAGCCCACCAGGTCCGCCATCCCTGGGATTCTCCAAGGAAGAATACTGGAGTGGATTGCCATTTCCTTCTCCAGGGGATCTTCCTGACCCAGGGATCGAACCCAGGTCTCCCGCATTGCAGGCAGACACTTTAACCTCTGAGCCACCAGCGGCAAGTAAACTGGTGTGATCCATGGGAATTATTACTCTTAACTGAGCTTCAGACCATTTTTAGTTGAGAACGCTTCACTTTCTCAATTCAAATGAGGAGTCCTCTCTCTGTGCTGACAAAATATTTTCTTTATACCTAATGCCATAACACTCATCACACGGTACTGTCCACACGTGTTTTCTTCTAGGCGAGACTGAAACACCTGAACAGAGAAGTATATATTATGCAGTTTTCTATTTTACTGTCGAGCAGAGTGTCTACTACGCAGAAAGGGCACAAATCCATGTTGCTGACAGTGATGCAATCAAAACAAAGTTCAATTAAAATTCTTCATTTATGACTGTGAGAGGAAAATATCCGGTTTTATCCTTTCCACATTAAGTTCAATTTCTCCATTAAGTATCACTGAAATTAAAGGCACAAGGATGTAACAAACTCTTTTATTCAACAAGTATGTATTGAGTCCCTACTATATTCAAGTACTAACCCAGGCACTGGCTATAGAGCAATAAGCAAAACAGTTCCTGCTTCTGGATTATGGTCTAGCCAGGAAGACAGATAGGTATGTCCAGTACAATGCTGGCTAATGACAAGTGCAGTGAAAAAAACTCAAAAAACTAAACCAAACCTGGAGACGGTCTTTCAGAAGTGTGGACTAAGAAGGGGCTCACTGAGATGGTTACCTTAGGGCGGAGACTCAACCACAAAGCAAGCCAAGATGGGATGACCCAGGATATGAGCAGCACAGCCAGGGGCCGGGAGGAGGGCAGACGAAGGGAGGGCTGACGTACGTGGTCACTGTGCTGTCAGGACCCAGGCTCGATTAGCACATCACCAAGCATTTGAACCGGCAAATGGTGGAGTGGGGAACACTACAGGGGATCACCAATCCTAAAGGATGGTAACAAGTTCTCCAAACTCATGGATCACCTCTAAATAGCTACAAGTGGGCAACAAACATTTTCATTCCAGGTAATGTGTGCATACATGAGACGCAGACCCTTAGACATGGGAAAGGTGTGGGAATCTTCCAAGGCTACGCTATCAGGCTTAACCACCGCAGCAAAGTCTTCTAGGGATAAGGAGGAGATAGAAAGTAGGCCCTGGATCACGAAGGTAAACAATAAGAGGTCATCACTTTAATAAGATGTAAACAGGGGTGAGAAATTTGAGTTAGGAAAAATAACAAAGAGTGGTAGCCTATAATTAATTAATTAGAGTTACTTATCTTTGGGAAAAATAAATTTTTATGTAGTATTTACTACTACTAGCTGAAAAACTACTATAACAAACACTAACTTCCTGTAATATTTTGAAAACAAACAAAATATTCTATGTCATAATACTGAAGGTGACTCAACGTCAACTTCCTGTTCTTGCCTAAGGACCCTCTTGCATCAGGAATGACTCAAACCATCTGCAATATCTAATCAAACCAGAAAGTCTTGATTATGCCACAAGTTAGATGATCAATCTCTCCCTCTCACCTGCCCCACAACTCAGGAATAAAGATGTAACCCAGGATACTGAAAGTTTATTAAACAAAACTTAGTGGTTCAAAGTACAGGGCTATCAAGAAGCAAGAGCAGCTGGAAAAAGTAGATGCAATACATCTTTCAAAGGAATCTAATTTTGACCAATTTCAGTTTTGAAATTCTGGTCTCTGACATTTATGATGAATCACAAACTGCATTACTACATTGTTCTAAGTTCTTTACAAGCACATACTACGTCAACTAACAGTCCCATGGTATAGGTCCTATTATTATCCTCACTTTACAGATGAGCAAACTCAACCACAGAAAAGTTGCCCCAGATTACTTAGCCCAGACTAGTAACTGGCAGAGCGTGGATTCAAACCCAGATAGTTCTAGCTTTCCAGAACTCATGCTCTTAAGTACTACGCTGCAATTATGACAAACATTAATCACAAAGAGTGTTTTTTAAAATTTCTTCTCCTAGAACTTTCATGAAATCTCATTGCTTCAGTCATATTCACATAGATGGCTCGTATATCTTTAATACTTCTCACAGGGACAACACCAGTCTTTCTCTTCCACCAAATGCACACCAACACTCCACAAAACATGTCATCATATTTGAGTTGATTTTACTTTACCATACAATTGCCCTTGTTCCTCAGATAAAACAAATGTACACTTTCGTATTTCCATGACTAAATTTTAGCAGTAACCTCCCAACTGGTCTTAATCAAGGACACATTTTATGTACCTTAAGAGCATCCTGCCTCACACCTCATTTGAGGAAGCAGCTCTATGACTCAGCACTCCCTAAGGCCCTGGGAGCCTGGGCTTCACTGGGCTATCCAGGGTCCTCTGTCGCTAGCCATTACAGAGCACACTGAAGAGGGCCCAAAGTGTCGCCACGACAGCTCACTCCCTCTCACTCTGTCTTCGTGGTTCAGACCTGCGGACTCCTCTCCCTTCTCCGAGGACCTCCCGCAGGGGCCCCTCTCCCGCCCTGCATTGCTCAGTTGCTCAGCCAACTCTTCCTCTTCCCTCCCCAGTGTGGACACACCTTCCTCAAGAGGGCTTCGCCTACAAACACAAAGGTTCATTCCTCTCCTATGCATCATGCGCTTCTTTGGTGAGATGATTCTAGCGCATCAGTAACTTAGTAATCCACTCAAAGTGAGTCCTCCTGGCATGGCCTGTCTTTCCAGTACTCAGCACAGTCATGCACTTTTCACCTCCACACATATCCCCAGTGCACAAACTCCACCGAGTCTTCACGATTTTTAGCCACTGAAATCCTGCCCTATTTTCATTTTCTATCTTTGTGAAGCTTTTCTTAATTTCCATCCCATTACTAACATTCTTCCCCACCTGTTAATAGAAATTGCACTTGTTTTTCATTTTTTGGATGCTTATCTTGTATTTGTTCTTTAATAGTGAGTTTAACTCAGAGTTTATCATTTTGCACTAGAAGCGAAAAAAAAAAGAGTTCTCCATGTTTTTTGAGTGGTACGTTCAATTTCTGCTTCATTAACAACGCTAAAACCTTTTGACTGTGTGGATCACAACAAACTGTGGAAAATTCTTAAAAGAGATGGGGATACCAGACCACAGTACCTGCCTCCTGAGAAATCTGTATGTCAACAAGCAACAATTAGAACTGGACATGGAACAACGGACTGGTTCAAAATTGGGACAGAAGTATGATGAGGCTGTATATCATCACTCTGCTTATTAAACTTGTATGCAGAATACATCATGAGAAACGCTGGGCTGCATGAAGCACAAGCTGGAATCAAGATTGCAGGTGAAATATCAATAACCTCAGATATGCAGATGACACCACCTTTACGGTAGAAAGCGAAGAGAAACTAAAGAGCCTCTTGATGAAGGTTAAAGAGAAAAGTGAACCCCATCTCATCCTCTGTCGTCCCCTTCTTCTTCTGCCCCCAATCCCTCCCAGCATCAGGGTCTTTCCCAATGAGTCAACTCTTCACATGAGGTGGCCAAAGTACTGGAGTTTCAGCTTTAGCATCAGTCCTTCCAAAAAACACCCAGGACTGATCTCCTTTAGAATGGACTGGTTGGATCTCCTTGCAGTCCAAGGGACTCTCAAGAGTCTTCTCCAACACCACAGTTCAAAAGCATCAATTCTTCCGCACTCAGCCTTCTTCACAGTCCAACTCTCACATCCATACATGACCACTGGAAAAACCATAGCCTTCACTAGACGGACCTTTGTTGGCAAAGTAATGTCTCTGCTTTTGAATATGCTACCTAGGTTGGTCATAACTTTCCTTCCAAGGAGTAAGCGTCTTTTAATTTCATGGCTGCGGTCACCACCTGCAGTGATTTTGGAGCCCAGAAAAATAAAGTCTGACACTGTTTCCCCATCTATTTCCCATGAAGTGATGGGACCGGATGCCATGATCTTAGTTTTCTGAATGTTGAGCTTTAAGCCCAACATTAACTTAACTTTTTCACTCTCCTCTTTCACTTTCATCAAGAGGCTTTTTAGTTCCTCTTCACTTTCTGCGATAAGGGTGGTGTCATCTGCATATCTGAGGTTATTGATATTTCTCCCAGTGATCTTGATTCCAGCTTGTGCTTCTTCCAGTCACTTCATTGCAAATAGATGGGGAAATAATGGAAAAAGTAACGGATTTTATTTTTGGGGATCCAAAATCACTGCGGATGGTGACATCAGCCATGAAATTAAAAGACGTTTGCTCCTTGGAAGTAAAGCTATGACAAACCTAAAGAGTATATTAAAAAGCTGAGACATCACTCTGCTGACAAAAGTCGGTATAACATATAGTCAAAGTTACGGTTTTTCCAGTAGTCAGGTACAGATGTGAGAGTTGGATCACAAGGAAGGCTGAGAGTCAAAGAATTGATGCTTTCGAACTGTGGTGCTAGAGAAGACAGTCAATCGTAAGAGAAATCAACCCTGAATAGTCAATGGAAGGACTGATGCTGAAGCTCCAATACTCTGGCTCCCTGATGTTAAGAGCCGACTCATTAATCAATGGACATGAGTCTGAGAAAACTCTGGTAGATAGTGAAGGACAGGGAAGCCTAGCATGCTGCAGTTCATGGGGTCGCTAAGGTAAGATTAAACTCTAGCCCATAAGCGAAGAAGAACTAAAAAGCCTCTTGATTAAAGTGAAAGAGGAGAGTGAAAAAGTTGGCTTAAAGCTCAACATTCAGAAAACTAAGATCACGGCATCTGGTCTCATCTGCTGCTGCTAAGTCGATTCAGTCGTGTCCGACTCTGTGCGACCCATGGACTGCAGCCTACCAGGTTCCTCCGTCCATGGGATTTTCCAGGCAAGAGGACTGGAGTGGGGTGCCATTGCCTTCTCCTGTAATTGCATCACATCAGATCAGATCAGTCGCTCAGTCGTGTCCGACTCTTTGAGACCCCATGAACCGCAGCACGCCAGGCCTCCCTGTCCATCACCAGCTCCCGGAGGTCACCCAGACTCATACCCATCGAGTCAGTGATGCCATCCAGCCATCCCATCCTCTGTCGTCCCCTTCTCCTCCTGCCCTCAATCCCTCCCAGCATCAGAGTCTTCTCCAATGAGTCAACTCTTCGCATGAGGTGGCCAAAGTACTGGAGTTTCAGCTTTAGCATCATTCCTTCCAAAGAAATTCCAGGACTGATCTCCTTCAGAATGGACTGGTTGGATCTTCTTGTAGTCCAAGGGACTCTCAAGAGTCTTCTCCAACACCACAGTTCAAAAGCATCAATTCTTCGGCGCTCAGCCTTCTTCACAGTCCAACTCTCACATCCATACATGACCACAGGAAAGACCATAGCCTTGACTAGGCGAACCTTTGTTGGTAAAGTAATGTCTCTGCTTTTGAATATGCTATCTAGGTTGGTCATAACTTTCCTTCCAAGGAGTAAGCGTCTTTTAATTTCATGACTGCAGTCACCATCTGCAGTGATTTTGGAACCCAGAAAAACAAAGTCTGACACTGTTTCTACTGTTTCCCCATCTATTTCCCATGAAGTGATGGGACCAGATGCCATGATCTTCGTTTTCTGAATGTTGAGCTTTAAGCCAACCTTTTCACTCTCCACTTTCACTTTCATCAAGAGGCTTTTTAGCCCCTCTTCACTTTCTGCCATAAGAGTCGTGTCATCTGCATATCTGAGGTGATTGATATTTTTCCCAGCAATCTTGATTCCAACTTGTGTTTCTTCCAGTCCAGCATTTCTCATGATGTACTCTGCATATAAGTTAAATAAACATGGTGACAATATGCAGCCTTGACGTACTCCTTTTCCTATTTGGAACCAGTCTGTTGTTCCATGACCAGTTCTAACTGTTGCTTCCTGACCTGCATACAGATTTCTCAAGAGGCAGATCAGGTGGTCTGGTATTCCCATCTCCTTCAGAATTTTCCATAGTTTATTGTGATCTACACAGTCAAAGGCTTTGGCATAGTCAATAAAGCAGAAATAGATGTTTTTCTGGAACTCTCTTGCTTTTTCCATGATCCAGCGGATGTTGGCAATTTGATCTCTGGTTCCTCTGCCTTTTCGAAAACCAGCTTGAACATCAGGAAGTTCACGGTTCACATATTGCTGAAGCCTGGCTTGGAGAATTTTGAGCATTACTTTACTAGCGTGTGAGATGAGTGCAATTGTGCGGTAGTTTGAGCACTCTTTGGCATTGCCTTTCTTTGGGATTGGAATGAAAACTGACCTTTTCTAATCTTGTGGCCACTGCTGAGTTTTCCAAATTTGCTGGCATATTGAGTGCAGCACTTTCACAGCATCATCTTTCAGGACTTGGAATAGCTCCACTGGAATTCCATCACCTCCACTAGCTTTGTTCGTAGTGATGCTTTCTAAGGCCCATTTGACTTCACATTCCAAGATGTCTGGCTCTAGGTCAGTGATCACATCATCATGATTATCTGGGTCTTGAAACTCTTTTTTGTACAGATCTTCTGTGTATTCATGCATAGTGATACACAAATTCAACTTACTGCTATGGGGGAAAAACACCATTTAATGACACACGAATCTGGTCCCATCACTTCATGGCAAACAGATGGGAAACAGCGACAGACTTCATTTTTGAGGGCTCCGAAATCACTGTGGATGGGGACTGCAGTCATGAAATTAAAAGACGCTTACTCCTTGGAAGGAAAGTTGTAATAACCTAGACAGCATATTCAAAACCAGACACATTACTTTGCCAACAAAGGTCTGTCTAGTCAAAGTTATGGTTTTTCCAGTGGTCATGTATGGATGTGAGAGTTGGACCATGAAGAAAGCTGAGCGCTGAAGAATTGATGCTTTTGAACTGTAGTGATGGAGAAGACTCTTGAGAGTCCCTTGGACTGCAAGGAGATCCAACCAGTCCATCCTAAAGGAGATCAGTCCTGAATATTCATTGGAAGGACTGATGCTAAAGCTGAAGCTCCAATACTCTGGTCACCTGATGCGAAGAACTGACTCATTGGGAAAGACCCTGATGTTGGGGAAGATCGAAGGCGGGAGGAGAAGGGGATGACAGAGGATGAGATGGTTGGATGGCATCACCGACTCAATGGACACGAGTTTGACTAAGCTCCAGGAGTTGGTGATGGACAGGGAGGTCTGGTGTGCTACAGTCCAAAGAGTCACACACAACTGAGCGACTGAATTGAACTGATATATTTTAAGGCTTTGACTGGAATTTCGACACTGCTACTTGCCTGTATTCTACTCACTACCATAAACTATGTCCCTGACCACTGTGCTCATGTCCCATTTCAGCAGATGCCTCAGTGAACTCCACTTATCTGCCTACATCCTGGCATGTCTTCCAGGAAGCTCTAAGTCTTAAAGGAAGTAGTTTGACTTTTTGGTTTATATATATCTTAAGGCTTAGCACTACCACCAAATACAACTGAAGTTTGTTGAGCTCAAATGATTAAGAACTTAACTGTGAAAAGAATGATGGCTTAATCTTGGTCAAGTCAGTCTCTCTGATCCTCAGTTTGTGCTTGTATAGATCATAGACTTTTTTTTTTTTAATAAGTTGGTAACATTTTGCAGTGCTCTTATACTAAATGAGCTCTCATGTGAAATGGTGGAGTAATTCATATGTAATAGGTACTTAGGAAAGTTTTTTTTTTTCTCACTGAAAATAGAAATAAGAATAGGAATAACAAAGTGGATCTTTAATAACATTTCTATGGTTTTAAGTTCACCATTCTAGAGTCATCTATCTGCGTGCGTAGTTCATGAACCAGCTGTCTGGCATCTCCTGGAAACTCGTTAGAAATACAGAATTTCAGGTCCTACTCATGACCTACAGAATCAGAATCTACATTAAATATATATATATACATATATATATATATATATATACATATATATATATATATATATTCCCAGGAAATTACTTTACACATTACAAGTTGAGAACCACTGATTTACAATACTGTGAACTGTGGTGTTGTGCTCTTGTGAGTCCCTTGGACTTCAAGGACCTCAAAAAAGTCAGTCCTAAAGGAAATCATTCCTGAATATTCATTGGAAGGACTGATGCTGAAGCGGAAACTCGAACACTTTGGCCACCTGATGCGAAGAACTCACTCATTGGAAAAGACCCTGATGCTGGGAAAGACTGGAGGCGACAGGAGAAGGGGATGACAGAGGATAAGACGGTTGGATGTCATCACCGATGATGGACATGAGTTTGAGTAAGTCTTGGGAGTTAGTGATGGACAGGGAGGCCTGGCGTGCTGAAGTCCATGGGGTCACAAAGAGTTGGACATGACTGAATGACTGAACTGAACTCAACAGTAATTACCAGGTAATGTAAACTAATTAAATTGTAAAATATCATATGAAATCACATTTAATTTATTATTCAGTATATTATACCAAGCACTGTATTTTGTTAATAATAATTTCTATGTACCCACTTTGTATAAAGATTGTATCATTTAATCTTCACCACAGCCCTACAGATTCAGTGTCACTATTTTTATTGTCACTCCATTTTCCAAGTGAAGGAATGAATGAGGCACAAGTAAATATACTCCTTTATCCAAGATCTTATAGTCAATTAAAAGACAGAGCTGGGATTCAAACCTGTGTCCACCTGACCCAGAGCCCTTGATCTTCAACCCTCATTCTAAACTCCTCCTGAGTTCACTCCAAAGGTGAAAAGCAGAACTTAAACACCTGTGAACTACAACTCATGAAGTAGGAACGAGCAACTCCTCAACTCTGAGGTCAGCTTTGTACTTTTCAAACATCCTTACCTCTTCTGCAGAGAAGGCAATGGCACCCCACTCCAGTACTCTTGTCTGGAAAATCCGACAGATGGAGGAGCCTGGTAGGCTGCAGTCCATGGGGTCGCTACGAGTCGGACATGACTGAGCGACTTCACTTTCTCTTTTCACTTTCATGCATTGGAGAAGGAAATGGCAACCCACTCCAGTGTTCCTGCCTGGAGAATCCCAGGGACAGGAAAGCCTGGTGGGCTGCTGTCTATGGGGTCAGACAGAGTTAGACACGACTGAAGTGACTTAGCATAGCATAGCATAGCATAGCATACCTCTTCTGTGTTTTTAAAGTTAAAAACCTCACCATCAACCTTTTACCTGTTATTGTTACATTTCACATCTGCTCTATGTCATATTTTTTTAGTAACAATCTCTCTTTCCCATCTGGAATTTGGTCCTCTATGAGAGATTACACAAAGCAGAAGTAATACAACAGGCAAATATCAAGGCACCTCCGAACGACCCACTATGCCTGCTTCTCAATGTTTCCCCCACAGCAATGGAGGTGCTGAGCAAATTCCTTCAACATGCATCATCTGCCACGATCAAGATGGCATTTTCTCCACCCATCTTGACAGATTTCCTAGGAATTCATGCAGGTTTTCATAACAGGGAAGTCAGAAAGTGCTGTATTGGCAGATTCAGGCATTAGTTAAATAAATGCCAGACTTAAACCATGAAAATAATGAATTCCTTAAAATGTACCTGTAACAAGACATTTGATTTTATCAAATTGTTATCGAAGGTAGATTTTTAAAAAGCAGGCAACAGAGGGTTCATTGACTTTGCATCATTTAAATCAAGGCTTATGCTATTTTTAATAATCCTAAACAGCCACCTGTCCTTTGGCACTAAGTTATTTCTGGATTATCACAGGATATATTTTCTTTATACTACAGCTTTAAGATTCAGCAATCTTGTGAATCATTGGTAACAAGCTACTAATAAAAAGCTTCATATAAATGGAGCTCTCACACACATACATGACTACTGGAAAAACCACAGCTTTGACTATAGAGACCTTTGTCAACTCTTTTTAATACGCTGTCTACATTTGTCATAGCTTTTCTTCTAAGGAGCATAAAAGGAGAGCTGGATCATAAAGAAGCCTGAGCACCAAAGAATTGCTGCTTTTGAACTGTGGTGTTGGAGAAGACTCTTGAGAGTCCCTTGGACAGCAAGGAGATCAAACCAGTCAATCCTAAAGGAAATCAGTCCTGAATATTCATTGGAAGGACTAATGCTGAAGCTGAAACTCCAATACTTTGGCTACCTGATGCGAAGAGCTGACTCCTTGGAAAAGATCGTGATGCTGGGAAAGATTGAGGGCAGGAGCAGAAGGGGATGACAGGATGAGATGGTTGAATGGCATCATGGACTCAATGGACATGAGTTTGAGCTAACTCTGGGAGTTGGTGATGGACAGGGAGGCCTGGTGTGCTGCAGTCCATACAGTTGCAAAGAGTCAGACATGACTGAGAGACTGAATAACAACAATGTGCCATAAACATAATACATTTTAATGTAACTTGTAAGGGGCAATCATCGATTTAATAGAATACAGTTTGTGTATACTTTTATATATTTATATATTATATATTTAATGTAAATAAAAGTAGAATTATTTTACTAATTATTCAAATTTCCTCTTATTTTGTAATTTTCTTTGCCTCACATTTCAAATTCCTTTTTACTAAGTTCACTGTCTTGCTAATTCAGTCAGTTCAGTTCAGTTGCTCAGTCGTGTCCGACGCTTTGCAACCCCATGAATTGCAGCAAGCCAGGCCTCCCTGTCCATCACCAACTCCCGGAGTTCACTCAAACTCACGTCCATCGAGTCAGTGATGCCATCCAGCCATCTCATCCTCTGTCGTCCCCTTCTCCTTCTGCCCCCAATCCCTCCCAGCATCAGAGTCTTTTCCAATGAGTCAACTCTTCACATGAGGTGGCCAAAGTACTGGAGTTTCAGCTTTAGCATCAGTCCTTCCAAAAAACACCCAGGACTGATCTCCTTTAGAATGGACTGGTTGGATCTCCTTGCAGTCCAAGGGACTCTCAAGAGTCTTCTCCAACACCACAGTTCAAAAGCATCAATTCTTCGGCACTCAACTTTCTTCACAGTCCAACTCTCACATCCATACATGACCACTGGAAAAACCATAGCCTTCACTAGACGGACCTTTGTTGGTAAAGTAATGTCTGTGCTTTTGAATATGCTATCTAGGTTGGTCATAACTTTCCTTCCAAGGAGTAAGCGTCTTTTAATTTCATAGCTGCAATCACCATATGCAATGATTTTGGAGCCCCAAAAAAGAAAGTCTGACACTGTCTTGCTAATTAAATGGCCAGTTAAAAGAATGTAAATTTCTTCATAGGATCAAGTAACTCTTGCCTCTAGAACCCTTTCCAGGTGCATCTTTAAGTGATTTCTCAGTGGCTCAGAGGTGAAGAATCTGTGTGCAATGCAGGAGACTTGGGTTTGATCCCTGGGTTGGGAAGATCTCCTAGAGAAGGGAAATGGGAACCCATTCCAGTATCCTTGCCTGGAAAAATCTCATGGACAGAGGAGCCTGGTAGGCTACAGTCGCAGAGAGTCAGACATGACTGAGCGACTAATACTAACAGAAATTTAGCCAATTATAAATCACATGCCTCCAGTCTAGCAATAAAACTCATCATTTCAACTGTGTACTGTGAAAAAGACATAAAATGCAAAAGTAAACTAATCATTTTTGCTAAACCAAATTCCAGTGAAAGAAACTGGATTTCATAAAATCTTAGAACTGGAGAAAATCTAAAAATATAGTTCCAAAACCTATGCAGAAACCTAGAGAGTCTAGAGAAAATATAGGAAAGTGATCTGATTAGAAATAATTAGAACAGAACACAAAGCTGGACTCAAATATTTGAATGAGGCGAGTTCTTTTATAAAAAGGAAGTTCCAGTTAAAATAATTAATGCTGCTGCTACTGCTAAGTCGCTGCAGTCGTGCCCGACTCTGTGCGACCCCATAGACGGAAGCCCACCAGGCTCCCCCGTCCCTGGGATTCTCCAGGCAAGAATACTGGAGCGGGTTGCCATTTCCTTCTCCAATGCATGAAAATGAAAAGTGGAAGTGAAGTCGCTCAGTCGTGTCCGACTCTTAGCGACCCCATGGACTGGAGCCCACCAGGATCCTCCGTCCATGGGATTCTCCAGGCAAAAGTACTGGGGTGGGGTGCCACTGTACTTTTTAATTAATGACTTTTAATTAATGACTTTTAATTAATTACTTTTTTAATTAATGACAAAAATGTAAATCAAGCTGCATTTAGCTTGATTAACTCAGTAAAGGGTTTCAAAAGAGCTGTGTATCCTTCTCTTATACAAAGGCTTCAGATTAGCAGGTTCAGAAGGAATTGTCTTCAAGGTGAAAACTGTCTGCAGATACCCTGCTTAACTGGAAATAGGCTAGCGACTTTGTCAATACCCTGAAAATTTATTTAAATATCCTCACAATTCTTGCTCACAGGCTCCAGGCTTTGAAAACTCAGACTATTTGCCAAGCACAGAGGAGCATCACTTTTGCTGCTTTACTCCAGGAGAAATCCTTGCCTGAGAGATAAGATCATTTTCTCTTAAAGCTATTCAAGAAATCATGCTCTGTACCTCAGTGGAGAATGCACAGTTGACAAACATCGTTGAGTTCAGTTCAGACGGAGAAGGGGAAGCCCCTGAGTTGAACCCTTATTAACATGACATTATGACTGTAACTGTACATGAACATGAGGTTATCAAGATTACAGTTCCCATGGCATTCATTCCAAAGCATCGCAACAACACGAAGTCTTCTATTTTTAAATAGCCACTCAAGGTTTCTCAAATGTGAAGTGAGATTAATAACAGCACCTAATTTAATGACCATTATGGGGACTGTACAAAATGACCTTAATTTAACACCTTGGTGGCTCAGATGGTAAAGAACCCGCTTGCATGCAGGAGACCTGGGTTCGATCCCTGGATTGGGAAGATCGCCTGGAGGAGGGCAAGGGAACCCACTCCAGTATTCTTGCCTGGAGAATCCCATGGACAGAGGAGCCTGGGGACTACTTGCAAAGAGCTGGACACAACTGAGCAACTAAGCAGAGAACAGCACATACCACACCACCACTTCAGTATGCCCAGGTCTCTGAGGGGTGGCTTTTCCCATTTCAGGTCCTGCCTTCAACTCTTCACATCCAAGCCTCTCTTCATACAACTCCCAGCCCCTTCCCACAAAAACACACCAACCCACTACAATTGTGCCTCCTGCCACTTTACTCAAACCGTTCCTGCCAAAGTCACCTCTTTAATTAACACAGCAGCAAGCATGTCTAGTAATTTTTATGCAGTACAAGAAAACACATTTCATATTTTACAAAACACAGAGCTGAAATAAAAATATACACAAATATTCTAAAATCCATTATCAATTTGATACATACTTTTGGTTTTAGACATAAACTTGATTCCAATTCTTTTCATTTCCTTAGACCATTACTGCTAGAAAATTTAATAGGAAAAACATAAACAAACCAATGTTCTAAAAGTATCATAATGAATCTTAAAGAAGCAAAATGCTTGATCTTCCAAGATAAAAGTTAATGAATTATTTTTTTACTAATTTCCCAGGTATAGTTTTAGTTGGATTATGACAAAATGAAAAACGAGCATCATCGTCTTTGAACTATAAATACAAAGCAGCTTCCACAACTTTCATTTGGATATTTGATAATTAAAAAAATAGCTGTCAAGTAAAAATATTAGTCAATAAATACTTGCATAATATTTGGCCTTTGAAAAAAGTTTAACTTCAATGTCACATATAAAACATATTCTGAGGATAAGAAAAGGTACTGACATTAAAATAAGTGCAGATAAAATGGAAACTTTATGACAAGAAAAGCTCAGTCACAAATCTTGCCTTGATTTTCATTTTCTTGAATTCTTTCAAGTGTTCAACCCATCGAAGGCAAGAATAGAGTTATGGAACAGCAAAACGTTCTAACACACTGTCATCATCTCTAGGGGTAGAAGGAGACTAAGTTTCATGAGCTTTCCTAGCCAAGGACTCCTTCTGACAAGGAATTATACCCCCTCTCCACCTCTACCAGTACCTTTCCAAAGGCTGCTGTTTAAGAAAATCTACAGTGCAGTTTCCAACAGCACAGCGCTGACTGGTCTGCTGGGTAGGGCTGTGAGGGGGAAGGCCATCACAGGCACTGCTGCTGCCATCTGTGCCTCAACCCAGGACTTCAGCGAGGGGGTAAAGCATGGGGGCAGGGGCGTGGTCAGAGGCCCAGCCCACAAGCTCCAAGCCCCGACCCCAGGCTTGGGGGGCATCTTCCCAGAGGAAGGGTTGGGGATGCGTGCTAAGTCGCTTCAGCTATGTCTGACTCTTTGTGACCCCATGGACTGTAGCCCACCAGGCTCCTCTGTCCATGGGGATTCTCCAGGCAAGAATACTGGAGTGGGTTTCTGTGCCCTTCTCCAGGGGACCTTCCTGGCCCAAGGACTGAACCTGTGTCTCTCAATCTCCTGCGCTGGCAGGAAGTTCTTTACCCACTAACGCAACCTGGGAAGCCCTTTTCCTACTATGCACAAAGATGCATAATGGGTAGCTATGGCCGTGGGCCCCTGTAATAAAGAAAGAAGCCATCCAAAATCTAACTGACATAGAGAAGAAGGAACTAAACCTTTACGTAGTACCCACTCCGTATTAGAAGTATAATATAAAAGCTTTATATGTATATTATTTCCTTTACTGTCTTCCTCTCTATAATAAGGGGCACCTGCCTGCCTGCCTGTCAAGTCGCTTCAGTCGTGTCCGACTCTGTGCGACTCCATAGACAGCAGCCCTGGGATTCTCCAGGCAAGAACACTGGAGTGGGTGGCCATTTCCTTCTCCAATGCATGAAAGTGAAAAGTGAAAGTGAAGTCGCTCAGCGGTGTCCGACCCTCAGCGACCCCATGGACTGCAGCCTTCTTGGCTCCTCTGTCCATGGGATTTTCCAGGCAGGAGTACTGGAGTGGGGTGCCATTGCCTTCTCCGAATAAGGGGCACTGTTACTCTCAATTACACAGATGAGAAAAACAGCAAATTTAAGCAAACTGCCAAATAGGAGACAGAAAAAAAATGTACACTCAGGTTTATCTTCTGTGAAAAAGGTGGAAATGTGTTAAATAACATGTACCAGCCCTAAGAAAGGTGCTTTGGGGTTTTATAAGTTGCTCCCTACCCGTTATTCTCAAGGTAGAACAAACATTTACGCTAAGAGGTGGCTTCCCATCCAAACCACAAAAGGAAGAGGGAAACTTCAACTCTAAGGTCTCGGACACAAGAAAGCAGTAGAATAAAGCACAAGAATGTCAAAATTAACCAAACTAGGAATTTGAGACACCCACTTCAGAAATGAAACTTGGAAAACTGCTGGCTTTCAATCACCAGGTCCCTTATGTGTTCATGATTAAACAAGGGTTTGGTATGGCAGGCTATTTGAAATTAAGTTTCTCTTATGAAAGAGGATAGACAATAACCACCACCCATGCTCCAGTTTCCCTGAAAGAATAATTACTGTCTTCCACAGAAAGTTTCACCAAAGCCCACCTGGCGTGCCCTCATGACAGCACCGCACTCACCCGAGGCCGAATTCATCATGTTCTGCTGCACCGGTGGGCTGGTCGGGGCGGTGACGTTCATCTGGGAGAGCATGGCCTTCCTGGGGTCCTGCCAGGTTGTTGTCTGATCTATGTGACTGAGACAAAAACATCCCCTGCGTTAGATAACACAGATGAGGCCCTACAAACAGCAGCCTTGCTTCTCAAAATAGGCGAGCTGTATGAACTAGCAGGCAGGATTCTAAGTAAGCTCCGTAAAAGCAGTCTTACCACCGCGCTGCCCTCACCCTTCCTCTGCAAACTTTCCTCATCCTTCTATCACTGAACTTTCTGCTCTGAGATTTTAGAAGTGCAAAATCTGAAAGTTATGTCGGAAATTTTAAGCGAAGGGAAATCATTTTCACCTAGTAGACAATTATCTTTCACAATTTAAAGTTGAAATGTGATTTATAAATCATCTATAACAGTAGTCATATAAGCTACACCCAAAATTCATTAGGGAATCACCCACTTTTTTTCCTCCCAAAGCTATAAATGCCAATTAACCATATAATTTGAAGACCTAAAACCCTTTACACTGAACAAACCACAAAAAGATTAAACATTATTATACTATACACTTCAAAGCCAAAACAGAAATACAAACTAAGTTTTGATTGTCTCCTGTTGATTATTGAAGGACTTTTTCATTTGCTAAACAAAACAGGTAAACATTTTCTATGTACTATTAACTTACTACAAAATGTCTAATACATATGCATATGGACATCTTCATCTAAAAAACTGGGGATTAAAAATAGCTAAAAATTATATGAATAAGAAACTACAAGGCATCTTGCACAGTATTTGGTTTACGAGCATGCAAAAAAAATATTAGTTTTCATCTTCCAGTGAAGTGTAATTATTTCAGTGAAAGAAAAAAAAAAATTAAACCCATGAAACTACCTGAAATTTATCTTGAAGAAATAGAGAAGTACTCAAAGATCTATGCCAAGTTCTCTTCTGTATAATTTATAAAAGCAAGACAACATCTAATGAAAGGCACTAATTAAATATTACTACATATGATGTGCTGTACTGCAGCTATTGAAAATACTTTAGAATAATATTTAATAGTATAGAAAATATTAATAATACAGATTATAGCAGAGTATACAGATTATTAGTTTATATGCTACTAAATATTATTCTAAAATATTTTCAATATATAGTACATCATATGTAACCATGTTAAACTAGTCCCTTTCATAAGATGTTATCTGGCTTTCAATTTTGGGCTTCCCTGATAGCTTCAGCTGGTGAAGAATCCGCCTGCAGTTCAGGAGACCCCGGTTCAATTCCTGGGTGAGGAAGATCCACTAGAGAAGGGATAAGCTACTGTCCTAATACTCTGGCCTGGAGAATTCCAAGGACTGTATAGTCCATGGGGTTGCAAACAGTCAGACACAACTGAGTGACTTTCAGTCACTCAAAGCTTTTTAAAGTAGACTAAAACAGTATGTACAGCATGGAGCTGTTTAAACCTGTGTGCTGGAAGCACATGGGAAGGATACACATCAAAAGGTTTCTTTTTAATGAATTTTTACTGGAGTATATATCTGCCTTATAATATTGTATTAGTTTCTTCCATAGAGCAAAGTGAATCAGCTATACATTCTAACATTAGAATGCTTTAACAGTGTTTCTCTCTAGATGGCAAAATTACAGAACTTTGCTTAATAATAGGAGAACCTAGAAAGACAGTCATGAACTCACTATCTTTGAAAAGGGTGTGGAAGGGCATTAGAAATAAGGGTTATTTTTTTTTTTAAAAAACTCAAATCATTTTTTCTATGGCTGTTTAAATTTCAAATCTGATTTCTCTCTTCTTGAATCATCCCCATGATACTCATGTAAATGGTAGGGACATGACACCCTGTGATTAATTTTCTTGAAACCTGAATGCTCTCGTTAATAATGTTATTTGATCAATAACACAGGGATCTAGGCTCTGACTAGTGCTGGGCTGTGATCAGTCGCTCAGTCCTGTCCAAATCTTTGTGACCACACAGACTGAAGCCCGCCAGGCTCCTCTGTCCATGGGATTCTCCAGGCAAGAACGCTGGGGTGGCTTGCCATGTGCTCAGGCTAGAACAGACCTTAAATATTATCTCCTGGAGATGGGACAATCCTTCTTCCTAAGAAAGGAGAAAGAAGAGGAAAACAGAGGGGGTAAAAATGTGAAAAATTTGTACACTTGGGAATAACAATGAAAGCTGACAACTGAATGCTATTACAGAGCAACTAACAATGCTGAGAGAAAATATTTAACTGAGTACACAGTCTCTCAAATATTGCCTGACCAGCACTTCTTCACCAGTCACAGGTGGTTTTCGGCAGTTGCACTAACATTGCTCAGGTCTAGACAATACACGGAAAACCCTCGTTCCAAGAGATCACCTTCCTGTCAAGCCCAGTAACGGCTAACTCTTTTCCCATTCTACAGTGAGTCACTGAACAAACTAAACCATAAAATGTTTTCTAGATAGTCTCGTGCTTATAAAGCAGTACACATGATAATTAATACAGTCATACTGAAGGAGAGAAACTTGAAACCTGTAAGACAAGCAAAATGTAGGGAAATGCTGTTTCTCACTGCCTGTTATAATGTTAAGAAATCAGGAAAAGTGGCCAGTGATTCATTATTACTACCTCTTAAATTTTAATGAAATCATGTGCCACCTGCCTACTCCTTGTCTGCAGTACTTCTGAAAATGTGTTACATTTCTGAGGGGTGAAAGAGAAGAGGACAGCAGGTTCAGGATTTTAACTGCTGAAGGTTTTCTAATATCTAACAGCTGGTTTCTCTGAAAACTAACCAATGACATAAATCACATTAATCCTTCATAACTAGATTGAATTCCACCTGATGGTTTAGGAAGACCCTATTCTGATGACTAATGGAACAACAAATCTTCCCAGATAGAGGAGGCAATCCATAAATCTGTTTTTAAGGTTTTCATCTCCTTTAAACAAATTAGGCTTTTAAATATAATGCAGAGAATGTATAGCTTCACTGCTCTTAAGAGTGACTATTTTGCTGAAATGCTACTAAGTGTACAAATGCTAAAATTTCTTCTCCTAAAAAGGTTTCTGCTGAACCTCAGGAAGCTAGTTTAGAGAGGTACAGAGCTATCCTATGTTACTTCAGCAAAGGTTTCACTTACTCAAAAAAAGGTCTCCTTTTCTTTAAGGAATAAATATGCCATCATCTAAACTGTCCCAAACATAAAAGTATTAAGTGCCTGAAGAACTACGGACAGAGGTTCGTGACACTGTACAGGAGGCAGTGATTAAAACCATACTCAAGAAAAAGAAATGCAAAAAGGCAAAATAGCTGTCTGAGAAGGCCTTACAAATAGCTGAGAAAAGAAGAGAAGTGACAGGCAAAGGAGAAAAGGAAAGATATACCCATTTGAACGCAGAGTTCCAAATAGCAAGGAGAGATAAGAAAGCCTTCCTCAGAGATCAATGCAAGGAAATAAAGGAAAACAATAGGATGGGAAAGACTAGAGATCTCTTCAAGAAAATTAGAGGTATCAAGGGAACATTTCATGCAAAGATGGGCTCAATAAACGACAGAAATAGTATGGACCTAACAGAAGCAGAAGATAATAAGAAGACGTGGCAAGAATACACAGATCAGATCAGATCAGTTGCTCAGGCGTGTCCGACTCTTTGCAACCCCATGAATTGCAGCACGCCAGGCCTCCCTGTCCGTCACCAACTCTCGGAGTTCACCCAGACTCATGTCCATCGAGTCAGTGATGCCATCCAGCCATCTCATCCTCTGTCGTCCCCTTCTCCTCTTGCCCCCAATCCCTCCCAGCATCAGAGTCTTCTCCAATGAGTCAACTCTTCACATGAGGTGGCCAAAGTACTGGAGTTTCATCTTTAGCATCAGTCCTTCCAAAGAAATCCCAGGGCTGATCTCCTTCAGAATGGACTGGCTGGATCTCCTGGCAGTCCAAGGGACTCTCAAGAGTCTTCTCCAACACCACACTTCAAAAGCATTAATTCTTCGGTGCTCAGCTTTCCTCACAGTCCAGCTCTCACATCCATGCATGACCATAGGAAAAACCATAGCCTTGACTAGACGAATCTTTGTTGGCAAAGTAATGTCTCTGCTTTTCAATATGCTATCTAGGTTGGCCATAACTTTCCTTCCAAGGAGTAAGCGTCTTTTAATTTCATGGCTGCAGTCACCATCTTTGCAGTGACTTTGGAGCCCAGAAAAATAAAGTCTGACACTGTTTCCACTGTTTCCCCATCTATTTCCCATGAAGTGATGGGACCTGCTGCCATGATCTTCGTTTTCTGAATGTTGAGCTTTAAGCCAACTTTTTCACTCTCCACTTTCACTTTCATCAAGAGGCTTTTTAGTTCCTCTTCACTTTCTGCCATAAGGGTAGTGTCATCTGCATATGAGGTTATTGATATTTCTCCCAGCAATCTTGATTCCAACTTGTGTTTCTTCCAGTCCAGCGTTTCTCATTATGTACTCTGCATATAAGTTAAATAAACAGGCCTTGACGTATTCCTTTTTGTATTTGGAACTAGTCTGTTGTTCCATGTCCAGTTCTAACTATTGCTTCCTGACATGCATACAGATTTCTCAGGAGGCAGGATCAGGTGGTCTGGTATTCCCATCTCTTTCAGAATTTTCCACAGTTTACTGTGATCCACACAGTCAAAGGCTTTGGCATAGTCAATAAAGCAGAAATAGATGTTTTTCTGGAACTCTCTTGCTTTTTCCATGATCCAGCAGATGTTGGCAATTTGATCTCTGGTTCCTCTGCCTTTTCTAAAACCAGCTTGAACATCAGGAAGTTCACAGTTCATGTATTGCTGAAGCCTGGCTTGGAGAATTTTGAGCCTTACTTTACTAGTGTGTGAGATGAGTACAATTGTGTGGTAGTTTGAGCATTCTTTGGCATTGCCTTTCTTTGGGATTGGAATGAAAACTGACCTTTTCCAGTCCTGTGATCACGGCTGAGTTTTCCAAATTTGCTGGCATATTGAGTGCAGCACTTTCACAGCATCATCTTTCAGGATTTTAAATAGTTCAACTGGAATTCCATCACCTCCACTAGCTTTGTTCGTAGTGATGCTTTCTAAGGCCCACTTGACTTCACATTCCAGGATGTCTGGCTCTAGGTCAGTGATCACACCATCGTGATTATCTGGGTCGTGAAGATCTCTTTTGTACAGTTCTTCTGTATATTCTTGCCACCTCTTCTTAATATCTTCTGCTTCTGTTAGGTCCATACCATTTCTGTCCTTTATTGAGCCCATCTTTGCATGAAATGTTCCTTTGGTATCTCTGATTTTCTTGAAGAGATCCCTAGTCTTTCCCATTCTGTTATTTCCCCCTATTTCTTTGCATTGATCGCGGAAGAAGGCTTTCTTATCTCTCCTTGCTATTCTTTGGAACTCTGCATTCAAATGTTTATATCTTTCATTTTCTCCTTTGCTTTTTGCTTCTCTTCTTTTCACAGCTATTTGTAAGGCCTCCCCAGACAGCCATTTTGCTTTTTTGCATTTCTTTTCCATGGGGATGAGAAGAACTATACAAAAAAGATATTCTCGATCCAGATAATCACGATGGTGTGATCACTCACCTAGAGCTAGACATCTTGGAGCGTGAAGTCAAGTGGGCCTTAGAAAGTATCATTATGAACAAAGCTAGTGGAGGTGACGGAATTCCAGCTAAGCCATTTCAAATCCTAAAAGATGATGCTGTTAAGGTGCTACATTCAATATTTCAGCAAATTTGGAAAAATCAGTAGTGGCCACAGAACTGGAAAATGTCAGTTTTCATTCCAATCCCAAAGAAGGGCAATGCCAAAGAATGTTCAAACTACTGCAAAACTGCACTCATTTCATGATAGCAAAGTAATGGTCAAAATTCTCCAAGTCAGGCTTCAACAGTACATGAACCAAGAACTTCCAGATGCTCAAGTTGGATTTAGAAAAGGCAGAGGAACCAGAGATCAAAATGTCAACATCCACTGGATCACAGAAAAAGCAAGAGAATTCCAGAAAAACATCTGCTTCACTCACTACGCTAAAGCCTTTGACTGTGTGGATCACAATAAACTGTGGAAAATTTTTTTAAGAGATGGCAATACTAGACCACCTTACCTGCCTTCTGAGAAATCTGTATGCAGGTCAAGAATCAACAGTTAGAACCAGACATGGAACAATGGACTGGTTCAAAAGTGGGAAAGGAGTATGTCAAGGCTGTATATTGTCATTCTGCTTATTTAACTTACATGCAGAGTATATCATGTGAAATGCCAGACTGGGTGAAGCACACGCTCGAATTAAGACTGCCAGGAAAAATATCAATAACTTGTGATTTGTAAGTGACAGCACCCTTACGGCAGAAAGCAAAGAGGAACTAGAAAACGTCTTGATGAAAGTGAAAGAGGAAAGTGAAAAAGCTGGCTTAAAACCGCTTTAAACTCAATATTCAAAAAACTAAGATGAGGGTATCCAGTCCTATCACTTCATGGCAAATAGATGGGGTAACAATGGAAACAGTGACAGACTTTATTTTCTTGGGTTCCAAAATCATTGCAGATGGTGACTGCAGCCACAAAAATAAGACACTTGTTTCTTGGAAGAAAAACTACAACAAACCTAGACAGTGTATTAAAAAGCAGACACGTTACCTTGCCAACAAAGGTCTATCTAGTCAAAGTTATGCTTTTTCCAATAGTCATGTATGGATGTGAGAGTTGGACCATAAAGAAGACTGAATGCTGAAGAATTGATGCTTCTGAACTGTGGTGTTGGAGAAGACTGTTGAGTCCTTTGGACTGCAAAGAGATCCAACCAGTCAACCCTAAAAGAAATCAATCCTGAATATTCACTGGAAGGATTGATGCTAAAGCTGAAGCTCCAATATTTTGGCCATCGGATGCGAAGAGCCGATTCATTAGAAAAGACCCTGATGATGGGAAAGATTGAAGGCAGGAGGAGAAAGAGCCGACAGAGGATGAGATGGTTGGATGTCATCGCTGACTTGATGGACATGAGTTTGAGTGAACTCCAGGAGGTGAAGGACAGGGAGGCCTGGGCTGCAGTCCACAGGCTGCAAAGAGACAGGACTGAGAAACTGAACAATGAACGATAGCAAACTGTCCAAACTCTAGAAGCATGTAACCATTTAGATGTCAAAAGGAATATGAAACAAGATTAACTTTAGAATGTTTGTCTTCACTTATAATTCTATAAGAATAATGAATACTGTTTTATCCTAAAGTCAGTTTGTAGCAGTACATCTAAAAATATCTAGTTTCCTTTTTACAAGAATAAGAATCTTAATAAAAACATTTCATACAACGAAGAAGTATTTTTTGTTAAGAAATTTTGCCAGGCCTACTCCTCCACCAGATATCTGCATGGGACTTTCCTTCATCTCCTCTGGTCTTTGCTCAAACGGCTTATCCCCAGTGAGGATTTCTGTAGTCATGGCATTTAAAATCCACCCTATTTAAACTCTACTCCTTCTTTGCTTTATTTTTGATTATGTTTTATTGATATCTGACACATAATATACTTATTGTATTCATCTATTTTCTCCAATAAGCTCCAGAGGAAAAAGTACTTTTACTTATTTTGTTAACTACCATATCTTCAACGATAAGTAGAATGCTTGATAAATATCTGTCAATGAATTAATGCTTTCTGACCTAGGACATCAAACAGTCTCCCAAAATCCTTGCAGCCTTAAGGTTTAACCTTATCAATACCCATCTTCTTTTCCAAAAATGTAATCACAGGGAAACACTACAGACCCACTAGAAACAGCAATAAGGAGATTACTGGTGACACTGGCAAGAGCAGCTTCAGGGGCGTGATGAGGGTACAGTCAATAGGAGGCAAGAAAAACCACCAATGATGGGTATGGATTTTTATTTTTTCAGGAAGAAACTCAAGCATTTAAATGTGATTGAAAACAGAGCAGCTGAAGATGTGTCCAGGGAGCATTTGAAGAGTTCCAGCCACCCATCAGAGCATGAGAAGGGCAGGTGTAGACACGGCGTCCAGTGCACCAGGAGGCGGGGGAGAAGGGGCAAGGCAGGGGCAAATGATTTCACGGTTGGTCAGCACATCGCATTCCAGTGTGATGGCTTCTACTCTCTTATTGGAAGATGTATCATTACGAGGATTAACGAGGATGTTCCTCCACTATGCAAATAGAAAACTGAGGGACTGAGGACTTCCTTGGAGCTCTAGTGGTTAAGAATCTGCCTGGCAATTCAGGGGACACTGCTTCAATCCCTGACTGGGGAACTAGGATCCCGCATGCCCATCACAATTGCAGCCCATGCAAACTGGAGCCTGTACACAACAACGGGAGCCTGTGCACGCCACTGAAGGACTGAGCCTGACCCACGGAGGTCCAGCGGGCAGCAAGCAAGACCTGACCCAGCCAAGTAAGTGAACAAACGCTAAAATAAGACCTGAGGCACGTGCACAAGGTCACACAGCCAGTCCACAGCAGGACCGCGTGGTGTCCAGGAATTCTGAAAGCAATTTCTGTACTGGAATACACACGAAAAGGGCAATACTTAAAAATATAAATCTTTGCAATATACACTGAAAAACAAATATACTACATAAATGCTGAAGAGGGAATATAATGGCATGGTATTGAAGACTTAATAAAAGATGACAAAATATTAAGAAACACAATCTCTATTCCTACTGGAATATAAACTTACTGATAAAGTGCGCCTGGGAGAGGGCCTCGTATACAGTAGGGCTCAGTGAACATGCGAACAGTGTAAATATTAAAGCAGTGTGCGCTATTTAAGAATGTAGGTAAGAATTCACATACTCATCTGAGAAAGGGTTGAAAAGAATTTTCCCTTAAACTGAAGATTCTAAAAATTGTCAAATTATAAATAACAGAACCAAAATATACAAACCAAGGAGACAAAATTAAGAAAAACTCATAAAACAGTATTTTCAGAGTTAAATGTATGAGTAGTTATATATAACATAGAAAATAATTTAAAATTTAGTTCATCTTGTTCCTAAGAATAGTCTAGCTGCTATACCTACTGTGAAAGTAAAAGTCACTCAGTCGTGTCTGACTCTTTGTGACTCCATGGATTGTATAGTCCATGGAATTCTCCAGGACAGAATACTGGAGTGGGTAGCCTTTCCCTTCTCCAGGGGATCTTCCCAACCCAGGGCTTGAACCCAGGTCTCCCACATTGCAGGCGGATTCTTTACCAGCTGAGCCACAAGGGATGCCCAAGAATACTGGAGTGGGTAGCCTATCCCTTCTCTAGGGGATCTTACTGACCCAGGAATCGAACCCAGGTCTCCTACACTGCAGGCAGATTCTTTACCAGCTGAGCTACAAAGGAAGCTTGTGTAGCCTATTCCTTCTCTAGAGGATCTTCCCAACCCAGGAATGGAACCAGGGTGGCCTGCATTGCAGGCGGATTCCTCACCATTTGAGCTACCAGGGAATCCCTACTATAGAAAAATTATGTGTGAAATTCTCTAGCCCCTTCAAGGTATGTAAATAAATTAGCTCCTGCTATTATTCTGGAAAAGGAAAGGTGACTGAATTTATGACCAAGATATGACCTTACTCTAGAGCAGTTATAGCTGGGAAACAGTGACCCTCTCAAAAGTTTAGACTGATGAAACATAAGCAGTTGTATTTTTTGACCAAGGTCTGATCTCTCCCCTGTATACAGAGCCACTCTCCTATTGGTTTCTGTCTTTTACTTTATACTGCAGAATTTGGCCTTATGTATTGGACGACTTGGCAATGGCACCCCACCCCAGTACTTTTGCCTGGAAAATCCCATGGACGGAGGAGCCTGGTGGGCTCCAGTCCATGGGGTCGCTAAGAGTCGAACACGACTGAGCAACTTCACTTTCACTTTTCACTTTCATGCACTGGAGAAGGAAATGGCAACCCACTCCAGTGTTCTTGCCTGGAGAATCCCAGGGACGGGGGAGCCTGGTGACCTTCCGTCTATGGGGTCGCATAGAGTCGGACACGACTGAAGCGACTTAGCAGCAGCATTGGACGACTTAGTAGATGCATGCAGACCACAAAACGGGCAGAAATCCAAAGTGAATTATTAGTACTATTGACTTTTTGCATAATCCCACAAAAGTTAATTGAGGCTACAGTATGCAGAAATATTTGAAGAGCTTTATATCCTCCTGTGAGATGTAAACCTTATGAAACTGAAGTGTGGGCAAGGAACGTAAGGAATTCTGACCTTATAAAGAAGAACATTACCATCACATCTTCAAATTGGAAGCAGGAAAACTGTAATAACCTGAAATGCTGCCGGAAGCTACAGTAGGGAGACCCAAAGATCCCATCTCCCCAGGATGGTGTTCAACAGCAAAGATGATACTGGGCCACTGTTCTATGAGTCTCTCACAAAGGCTGAACAAGATAATCATTTCCTAGTGCATTAAGATTAAGTGATATGCCCAAGGACAGACGACTAGTACGCAGAGAAATGGGATTTAAATTCAGGAATGAATTGATACAAATATCTGTACTCTTTGAACTCATTAGAATTCTCTTCTGCTGTGTGAGTACTGTCAGTGTTGTTTAGACTTCTTAAAACTAACCTCTACATCACTAACCTTCCCTCCTCCAACCCCTGTAATAATTAAGTACAAGGAGACAAAAATCTCTGCAACAACACCCAGTAGACCAAACACCCAATCACACAAAGCCAGGATTAAAATAAACATTTTTTAGCTTCTAGCTCAGTGTTCTTTTCACTTTAGTGTACTGATCACTAAATAGGAAAAGATTTTCTAAAATGATAATCTGACACCTCTACAGAATAAAATCTTTTCAGGGAATATAATTGAAGAAAATCAGAATTCTTTTAATAGTTGATGAATTTTGAACTGTGGTGTTGGAGAAGACTCTTGAGAGTCCCTTGGACTGCAAGAAGATCCAACCAGTCCATTCTGAAGGAGATCAATCCTGGAATTTCTTTAGAAGGAATGATGCTAAAGCTGAAACGCCAGTATTTTGGCCACCTCATGTGAAGAGTTGACTCATTGGAGAAGACTCTGATGCTGGGAGGCATTGAGGGCAGGAGGAGAAGGGGACGACAGAGGATGAGATGGCTGGATGGCATCACTGACTCGATGGGTATGAGTCTGGGTGACCTCCGGGAGCTGGTGATGGACAGGGAGGCCTGGCGTGCTGTGGTTCATGGGGTCGTAAAGAGTCGGACACGACTGAGTGACTGATCTGATCTGATCTGATGGTAGTGTTCACCAAGAAGTGTTCACCATGGAAGAAATACTGAACAACCAAAATTACAAAATGACTCAGTCACCTGACAGTAGGCAGCCTCTGTACTGATCAGCCCTGTGTTGGCATGGTGGACACATGAATGAAACTGAGCGACTGATCTGATCTGAATTGAAAATCAGGAAGCATGTAAGACTATCCCAGAAGACTTCCCTGGTGATCTGGTGGTTAAGAATCCGCCTTCCAATGCAGAGAGTGCGAGTTTGATCTCTGGCCTGGGAACTAACATCCCACAGCCCAGGGGGCAATTAAGCCACAACTACTGAGCCCACGCACCATAACTAGAGAAGTCCACATGCTCCAACGAAGACCCAGGGCAGCCCCAGAAAAAAGACTATTCCAGGACAAGCAGATGAGCTCTGCAATCAGAACCAAAGTTGTCTTTTGTAAAATGCACAGTCATTAGAGAGATGAATGATGGGTTAACTGATAGCACTAGTGAAGAGATAAATTGGATACGGAGTATTATGTCTCCATTTCTCATCTTTTAATCTGGTGGTTTGTAGCTCTGAAGTGACACTGGTTTTTCTCTTTCTTACTTTGTTTCCTACTTTGGAAACAAGATTCTTGGCTCTGGTATAAATTAAGATACAGGTATGATAACCTTCAAGTCGCTGCCCTATCTAGACCTTGTTCTCTTGTTATAACACAGGGTCTAATCTCCTGAGAAAGTACTTCCTTCTCAGGTTTTAAAGACTTCTGCTAAATCATTCCACAGAATCTACTGAAAGTAATTGTCCCTATTATTTACTTCAACAGATACTGTCACAATAGCACATAAACAACTGTTTTAAGAAAACAGTGAACCAATTTTGGAAGTGGTTCATGGAGAGATGGCTTAGATAGCATGTGTTACTTTATAAAAATCCCCTTCGCAAATCAAGTGTTATCAACATTATATAATCAACAGCCATATAAGCTTCATCTTCCACTGCACAGAATATAATTAGTCTAATTTAAGAAATGACCATCTGGTGATGTCCACGAACGAATACAGTCGTCTCCTGTGAGTGTTTGCTAGGACCAAAATATTCTCCTGACAAAACTATTGCCTTTGCCCTGCTTCATTTTGTACTCCAAGGTCAAACTTTCCTGTTACACCAGGAATCTCTTGACTTTCTACTTTTGCATCAGTCCCCCCTTTTTTTTTATCTTTTTATTTTATTTTATTTTTTTGCATCAGTCCCTTATGATAAAAAGGACATCTTTTTTTGGTATTCGTTCTAGAAGGTCTTTAGGTCTTCTTTGGCATTAGTGGTTGGGGCACAGACTTGGATTACCCTGATGTTGAACGTTTGCCTTGGAAATGAACTGAGATTATTTTATTATTATTGAGATTACACCCAAGTACTGCATTTCGGACTCTTTGTTGGCTCTGAGGGCTACTCCATTTCTTCTAAGGGATTCTTGCCCACAGTAGTAGACATAATGCTCATCTGAATTAAATTCACCCATCCCTGTCCATTTTAGTTCACTGATTCCTAAGATGTCAAAGTTCACTCTTGCCATCTCCTTGACCACGTAAAATTTACCTTGATTCATGGATCTAACATTCCAGGTTCTTATGCAATATTGTTCTTTGCAGGGTCAGACTTCCTCAGAATCTACTAAAAGTAACTGTCCCTATTATTTACTTCAACAGATACTGTCACAATGGCACATAAACCACCACCACCAGACACATCACAATTGAATGTCGTTTCTGCTTTGGCCTGGCCTCGTCATTTTCTCTGGAGCTATTTCTCCCCTCTTCCCCGGTAGCATATTGAACAGCTACCAACCTGGAGGGCTCATCTTCTGCTATCATATCTTGTTGCTTTTCATACTGTTCATGGGGTTCTTGAAGCAAGAATACTGAAGTGGTTTGCCGTTCCCTTCTCCAGTGGACCACGTTTTGTCAGAACTCTTGAACATGACCCAGGTGTCCTGGGTGGCCCAGAGTGGCACGGCTCATAGTTTCATTGAGCTACACAAGGCTGTGGTCCATGTGATCGTTGTGGTTAGCTCTGTGCAAGCTTCCTGATGGGAGGAGCTGGCTGAGGGGAATACATCTACTTCTGCTTTATTGACTATGCTAAAGCCTTTGACTGTATGGATCCCAAATTTGCGGAAAGTTCATAAGGAGATGGGAATACCAGACAACCTTACCTATTTCTTAAGAAACGTGCATGCAGGTCACGAAGCAATAGTTAGAAACAGACATGGAACAAAGGACTGGTTCAAAATTGGGAAAGGAGTAGGTCAAGGCTGTATATTCTCACCCTGTTTATTTAACTTATATGCAGAGTACATCATGTGAAATGCTGGGCTGGGTGAATCACAAGCTGGAACCAAGATTGTAATATCAACAGGCTCAGATATTCATGAAGGTAAAAGAGGAGAATGAAAAAGCTGGGTTAAAACTCAACATCCAAAAAATGAAGATCATGGTATCCAGTCCTATCACTTCATGGCAAATAGATGAGGAAACAGTGGACACAGTGACAGATTTTGTTTCCTTGGGCTCCAAATCACTGCAAACGGTGACTGCAGCCTTGAAATCAAAAGATGCGTACTCCTTGGAAGAAAAGCTAAGACAAACCTAAATAGTGTATCAAAAAGCATAAACGTCACTTTGCCAGCAAAGTGATATATTCCTATATCACATAGTCAAAGCTATTGTTTTTCCAATAGTCATGTAGAGATGTGAGAACTGGACCATAAAGAAGTCAGAGCGCCGAAGAACTTGATGCTTGCAAACTATGGTGCTGGAGAAGACTCTTGAAAATTCCTGAAACAGCAAGGAGATCAAACCAGTTAATCCTAAAGGAAATCAACTCTGAATATTCACTGGAAGGATTGATGCTGAAACTCTAATACTTTGGCCACTTGATGCAAAGATCTGACTCACTGGAAAAGACCCTGACACTGGGAAAGATTGAAGGCGGGGGGAGATGGGGACGACAGGATGAGATGGTTGGATGGCATCTCTGACTCAATGGACATGAGTCTGAGCAAACTTTGGAAGATACTGAGGGACAGGGAGGCCTGGCGTGCTGCAGTCCATGGGGTCGCAAAGAGTCGGACGCGACTGAGAGACTGAACACCAACCACAGGCTGTCAGTCAGGTCCCCTCACTTGCAGTCCACGAGATCGCAGAGTCAGACACAAGTTAGTGACTGCAACAATATAAACAGCTATTTCTTTTGAGACATCTGCTACATTTCTTGAGACTACTGTTCTTCCTCCGGTAATCTTTTCCCCAACTAGCCCACAAAATACTTAATTTCTACCTAAACTTCTCAAGACCCAGATCCTTCATTTCAGAATTCTCCTCTATGGAATAGTAAGAAAAAGCAGATATGGATTCATATCCCAGTCTCAAATTTGTCAATGACAAACTGTGTTGTACAGGAAGGTAGTTTTATCAAATGGTTTCATCTTCATTAAAATAAGACTGATATATTTACTTACTTGTCATGGTTTTGAGGATTAAATTCAGTAGCATATAAAAGAAGCAGCAAGTACTGTGGTTCCTGGTATACAAAAAGTCCTCAAATATTTTTTCTGATTTCAGTCAGTTCAGTCGCTCAGTCATGTCTGACTCTTTACAACCCCATGGACTGCAGCACGCCAGGCTTCCCTGTCCTTCACCATCTCCCAGAGAAGGCTCAAACTCACGTCCATGAAGTCGGTGATGCCATCCAACCAACTCATTCTCTGTCATCCCGTTCTCCTCCTGCCTTCAATCTATCCCATCAGGGTCTTTTCAAATGAGTCAGCTCTTTGCATCAGGTGGCCAAAATATTGGAGCTTCAGCTTCAGCATTAGTCCTTCCAATGAATATTCAGGACTGTTTTCCTTTAAGATTGACTGGTTTGATCTCCTTGCTGTCCAAGGGACTCTCAAGAGTCTTCACCAACACCACAGTTCAAAAGCATCAAAAGTATTTCTGACTTCATTTCTGTGCTAGTTCAAAACAGGAAAAACTTCACAGTAGACGGGTAAAGTCGAGAGAATATTTAAGAATGAGATGAGTTTGGTTAAGTGAGAATGACAGATTCAGGGCTTTAAGAACTCTGAAAAAGAGTTTCGTTTTCCTCTGATAGGTGATGAAGAGATGAAGTAGACAGACACAGGTTCTGGGGCAGAAAACAAAATGCCTCTGGACCATAAGTTCAGTCTGCACAGATCTATCTGCTTAGAATAAGAATGAACTAGAAAAGGAACCGTGCAAGTACAATCATACTGGCTCTGAGGGAAGAGCAGCTAAGTAATTTGAAAGTAAAAGAAAAATGCCATCCATATAAGCAAGTATCTTGAAATACTGTTAAAAAGGACTCCAATTCTTTTTAACTTAAGTCATAAGGTGGTCAACTCTATCCACCTGAACCCAAGGCAAAGAAAATGCTACATTTCTTATGAATGAGGCAAAGCCCATCTCAACAAATTCTAAGGTGCCCTTCAAATCTGTTCTTGTACATTTTATCTATCAAATACTAAATACATAACCTTTACTTAAGGAATATTGAGCAACATTATGGGAAATGAGTTTTATAGTGATAGAAAAATACTGATGACTTTTCTTCTATCCTAAAAACCTTATGTTATGCATTAGTGAAAAGTATTAGAGTATTAAGCTAACGTAGTTTAGTAAAATAATTTTGGTGATTAACGCTAATACTGATTAAGTTCGGACACCTCAAGGCCTGGATATCAAACAACTTCTCATGGCCCTGCTCCGTGAGAGCGTGGGCCTTGAGGGCTACCCTGGTGGCCAGTGGTTGACACTCTGAGCTTCCACCGCAGGGGGCACAGGTCCATCCCTGCCCAGGGAACTACGATGCTGCACGCCACGTGGCGTGGCCCAGAAATTGAAGAAAACAGAGTGCAGGCCTCCAGCCAGCAGAACTGACGAAACTTTGGCAGGAAGCCTCAGGCTCTGTCCAACCCGCTGATTAAGAATCTGTGGGCTAACAAGATCCAGAGGAGATCTATGTGCTCGTTATAGTTTGAGAAACACTGTCTTAGACACTGCTTTGAGACTGGATCACCTACGCTGTGTTTTAAGGATGACTACTGCCTGGAGGGTAAATATTTTGTATAAATGAAGAGCTATGCAGTTTAGATGTTACAGTTAAAGCGAAACCAATAACCTGTGGTAAAAACTCAAACTTCAATTTGCACCATTACTGCAGAAGGGTACACTGAAACCCACCAGTTACTGATTGCGACACAGTGAGGACACCACTTAGGTCCCAAGGAAAGAGCATCCCCACTGTGCTACAGCGCTGGCTGCGCGGCTGACAGTTTTTTCTACCCCTTCATGCCGACTCTTAATTCAAAACAAAACAAAGTGCTGCAGCTTTTCAAACACTGATTTGGTATTGCATGACACATCTTTATTTAAAGCAACAGTTTTCAATTTAGAAACTGGGGAAAGGGGATTTTTGGTTATCACAGTCATAAGCATCCAATGGGGAGAGAGTACTGGATGCTAGGTTTCCTGTGATGCAGCAGATGGTCTCCCACCACTTCTGAATGTGATGCCAGACATTCATGTATATAAAAATCCAAATTTTACACAAACCTTCATTTTATACATAGACAAAGTACGTTTTGCACAATTTTAGTTATATACCAAATTTTTCCGGAAGGCAATCAATTATACTTAGTTTTGTTTGGAAATCTGTTAATAGCGTATTCTTTTTGGATAATCACATCATCACAGCAATGCCCCCTTGTTATTTTAGTTACCAACTCAGCACAATTGGTCTTTATTCAAAACTGCCATGTTCACGGCAATTTTAGATACAGATGCAGGGACCTGACGACTTTATTAGAGCCTCGAATCTAATAGAAGGCCCAAACATTTACAGGGCTCCCTTGGTGGCTCAGATGGTAAAGAACCTGCTTGCAATGCAGGAGACCTGCGTGTGATCCCTGGGTTGGGAAGAGCCCCTGGAGAAGGGAATGGTTATCCACTCCAGTATTCTTGTCTGGAGAAGTCCATGGACAGAAGAGCCTGGTGGGCTACAGTCCATGGGGTCACAAAGAGTTGGACATGATTGAGCGACTGACACAGGCAAAATCTCTAAGTTAATACCTGCGTTGTTTGATCATAAATTACTTTGTTTCTCCTCCGTATTGTATACATTTGATATAATGTTGACTTTTAAAAATTATGTATGTAGTTACAAAAAATTTTACTTTAGGATGATAATAAACACTTTCCGAAATATTTCTTACTCAAAGAGGCTGATGGGATTGATAGAGATAAGAACCATTACATTTAGAGACCATAAACTATAAACAGCATTTTTAGCTTAAGCCTAAAATGTCTTTTCCATCAGATCATGACTTTCTGGAGGGTAAATGATCTCACTCTCCCTCCCATTCTACATTTCAATGAACACAGTGCTCTGCATAAATGCTCTGCATAAATAACTCCTCTGATGAATTTAAAGCTTATTCTACTGGGTTATTTTTTAACCACCAAGTAATACCGTGACCTAAATCCTAAATGGGTTCAATTGCAACGAGGGTGTGGCACATTTGTGAGAAATAAATAAATAAGTTAGATGTTGAGAATAAAGACGAAATCCTGCCCCCAAGACTCTAAGTAATGAAAATTAAACACCAATGTTTCAAGGTAAGGCGTTAAGTGTAACAATGCAGTTATACACAGTGAGAACAAAATGGTGGTTTACAACATCCTGGATTTTAGGTGGAGAAAAGACGGCAGAGAAGGAGTTCAGTGTCCTCGCAAGCCCCCAGTAAAATACTTGCAATCTTGGTTAAAATCTAGAACTAATACCAGTAAAATGAAGCTGCCATAAACTTATAAACTTGAGACTAACTATATAATTTGTATGGTTTATTCCCTTATAATCCACTTTTGAAAAGTTTTCTTCTAAACTGTAAAACCTCTTTTTCATAAAATCCCACCAGTGTCGTCCTAAATTGTCTGTACCTTATAGCTCCCTAATGAATTGGTTCTTTTCAACTTTGCCAAGATTCTGTGACATTAGATGGCACAAATTGGTCATAAGAATTTAACAACATAATTTACAAACTAAACCAATAGAAACTTTAAAAAATTACATCTGATAGATGCTTAATCTCCTAACACACCTTTGAGACCTTGTGTTGCAACAGGGGAAAACAAAACAAAAAAAGGGGGGTTTTGGACAATAGTGACTTGCTCCGATAGATCCTTTCATAAAATGCGTCTTTGTAAATTTATCTTTTGTTGCTTGGGCTTATAAATCAAGGACACTGTGGGAATTGTTGGAAGTTCCTACTTACTTCCAACAAAGGTAAACGAAGATGAAATGAGACAAGTGTGCTTGCTTTCATGCTTATAGACATCTGGGTCACCAAACCATCACAATTCTTTAAGAAAGTAAGAAAATTTGTATTTAAAAGTATATGCAAGACCACAAAACCTAAGTATCTAATGAGAAGACAAGTGACCAACCAAAGGATTCTTTTTGTCAAGCAAAGCTGACTTTTGAGAAACAACAAAAAATAAGAATAAAACTAGATAACCAGGAATAACACAAAGTAGATGTGAAAAATGTTTTCATATAAAAACTGTTACTGCTGTCAGGCCCTCGAAATACTACGATGGCAGAACTGGTTCTAAAATTCAGAAGAGCGGGCAGTCAGCCCAGATTTATTGCTCACTTATCAAGCCCATGTTTGTTGTGCAAGTGTTATTTATAGAGTCACATGCTAGAGGCTGTTCCCAAGCTAGCTAAACCTACACGCCTAATTGACCCTAGGAACAATGATACATTGTTCAACCTAATCCTTCTATGAGCTACAGTTCCTAAGCCACAACCATATGCTTTTTATATTTGTACATATCTACCAAGAACTATTTTTAGAATCTTCAAAAATTCAGAGATAGGCATATACTATTATTTCTTGATAAGGATGAGAAAACTTACAGACTTCACTTATACTACAACATAGTATTTATAATTAATGGAAATTAATATCTTATATTTAACTTTAACTGGACTATCACTAAAGGCTTAAAAATGAGTTAAAATTATGAACAATTAATTGTGGGCAGAAACATAAAAGCAAATGTGACAACTGATTATATTCCACTCTACAAATTGTACAACCGCAGTGCAATCTGATCCTATAGCCTCAGGTTGAATAAACTGAGTATTTGATCACAAGTAGGATGGAGGAGGAAACGGCAACCCACTCTGGGATTCTTGCCTGGAAAACTCCATAGACAAAGGAGCCTAGCAAGCTACAGTCCACGGGGTCACAAAGAGTCAAACACGACTGAGCATGCATGCACGTACAAACATGAAACCAAATGAAACACAAACTTAACCATGTTGTCATGTAAAAGTGACATGCCCATATATATCTCCCTTGGAAATGGTTATTCCCTAAAGCAGGCATGGGATGGAGCAGTTATGAGAATAATGACAAAGCTCTAGTGGAGGCTTCTTAAAACAGGCAGTTCTCCCAAACTTGATTCCAGATGGCTTTTATCTGTAGTTAGGTTCAGCAACATTCTTTCAATAATGACTGAGAACATTCTCAGCAAAAGTTCAAAAAAAAAGTGTTTGTCCTTATTCCATGTTATAGAAAAAGTAAGATGTCATCACAGCATGAACTGAGGCTCATAATTTTGTTAACAGAGGACCAGAGTTCAAGTCTCTTGATTCTCAATTATAAGGTCTACCTAGATTCTTTCATAAGAGTCATCTTAAAGAAAACAGAAATGGCTGAATAACAGAATTATGATGGAAAACATTTTTTTAGAGTTCTGAGAAATATTAAGACAGAGAAAATATATAAACATTATTCAAAATATAGTCCTTAAACCACGTGCATCACAATTACCTGGAAGGCTTATTAGCTCCTTGGTATTTTAAAACAGGATAAGACTGAGGAATAATTTATCAATTATTTTTATGTATTTTTTCATAATCTGAGATCATTACATATAATAATAAGACATTCATTTACCAGAGGAGCTAAATGAGGAATACAATACAACTACTCTAAAGCTGATGATTTTCTCACATGCCCCTGAAATCCTTAGAGTGATATTCCCTAGCAAATACTGTTTTAAATGAAACTACTAGATGTCAGATTGTCAAAATGAAGTGAACTTTCTTATATATGTTAGATCTTGGCAGTATCATCCTCTTCATTTTAAAACTGCCAGTCTAGGTTTAAACAACAACAAGCCCTGTGAAGGTAAGGAAACAAATGTGTTGAGTACCAACTCTGACCTCATTTGCCATGACATGACTTAGGCCTGAGGCCCTCAGCCAGGCACCAAGGAAGGCAGGTTTAGGCAGTCAAGCAAAGCTACAATCAGCCTTCTGCGTCTCATCAAACACCAGCTGGCTTCCAAATAAGGATGTGTTCAGGCTGTTGGCTCTTGTGTCTACTGTGAAGAAATCACATTAAATTACAAACCTGGAGCCATCTTCATTGCATATTTATGGCGACATTCAAGTTTTCAACTTATCAACAGAACATGGCTTGAGTCATCCAAAATATTAACACCTGAGGAGTCAAACAGCCTAGAAAACATTTCCCAAATGGTAAATCACCAGGAAGGCACAATGAACACCTTTAAGCAAGGTAGGCAAATGGCCGCACTTTTAATACCACCATCATTTTGATGAAAGTGATACAATGAAAGAATCTTATATATATATATGTATTTCATTCTTATATATATTTTTATTTTATTCACAACTTGCTTTAAACAATAACGATAACAGTGTAGAACATCTTCAATCATCTAAAATGAGTCTTACTGAAATTAGCAAAATAACCTGGGGAAGGACCCCAAAATCTCAATTGAGTGTATATTGCATACCGAGTGTATATGGCTGCACTCTATATGTCAGCAAATTTGGAAAACTCAGCACTGGCCACAGGACAGGAAAAGGTCAGTTTTCATTCCCATCCAAAGGAAGGACAATGCCAAAGAGTGTTGAAGCTAACATAAAATTGCATTCAGTTTACATGCTAGCAAGCTAATGCTCAAAATTCTTCAAGGCAGGCTTCAACAGTACATGAACCGAGAACTTCTAGATATACAAGCTGGATTCAGAAAAGGCAGAGGAACCAGAGATCAAATTGCCAGCATTTGCTGGATCACAAAGAAAGCAAGGGAATTCCAGAAAAACATCTACTTCCGCTTCACTGACTAGCTAAAGCCTTTGACTGTGTGGATCACAACAAACTGTGGAAAATTCTTCAAGAGATGGGAATGCCAGACCACCTGCCTCCTGAGAAATCTGTACACAGGCCAAGCAGCAACAGTTAGAACAGGACATGGAACAACAGACTGGGTCCAAATCGGGAAAGGAGCACATCAAGGCTGAATACTGTCAACCTGCTTATTTAACTTCTATGCAGAGTACATCATGAGAAATGCCAGGCTGGATGAATCACAAGCTGGAATCAAGATTTCTGGGAGAAATAGCAACAACCTCAGATAAGCAGAGGATACCACTAGAATGGCAGAAAGCAAAGAGGAACTAAACAGCCTCTTGATGAGGGTGAAAGAAGAGAGTTTTCAAGCTGGCTTAAAATGCAACACTCAAAAAACATGGCATCTGGTCCCATCACTTCATGGCAAATAGATGAGGAAAAAAATGCAAACAGTGACAGATTTTATTTTCTTGGGCTCCACAATCACTGTGGACAGTGATTGCAGCCATGAACTTTAAAGACACCTGCTCCTCAGAAGAAAAGCAATGACGAACCTATTATAAAGCAGAGATATTACTTTGCTGACAAAAGAACATATAGTCAAAGCTAAGGTTTTTCCAGAAGTCATGTACAGATGTGTGAGTTGGACCATAAAGAAAGCTTAGCACCAAAAACTTGACACTTTTGAACTGTGGTGCT
The DNA here is from genome assembly GCA_935064755.1 of Tragelaphus eurycerus. Lineage (NCBI taxonomy): Eukaryota > Metazoa > Chordata > Mammalia > Artiodactyla > Bovidae > Tragelaphus > Tragelaphus eurycerus. The sequence goes on along the minus strand of CAKXYN010000086.1, from coordinate 9,265,314 downwards.
ATACTCTTGAGAGTCCCTTGGACTGCAAAGAGATCAAACCAGTCAATTCTAAAGGAAATCAGTCCTGAATATTCATTGGAAGGACTGATGCTGAAGCTCCAATATTTTGGTTACCTGATGCAAAGAATTGACCCATTGGAAAAGACCCTGACGCTGGGAAAGACTAAAGGCAAAAGGCAAAAAGTCAACAGAGGCCAAGATGGTTGGATGGAATCACCAACTCAACACACTTGAAAACTTCGGGAGACAGTGAAGAACAGGGAAGCCTGGCGTGCTGCAGTCCATGGTGTCGCAAAGAGTCGTACACCACTTAGGGACAAAGACATCACATTTGCAGAATAAATATATATAATGCACGTTGAACAATGAGAGGTGATTTCTATACAAGAGTATTCAGAGTCTTATTCAGCCTTAACTGCATTTCATTAAATCTCATACAAAAAAACCTTTTTTATTTGATATCTCATTACTTAATAGTTAGATGTCATTTTAGGGGTGCTGTTTGCTCAGATAATTGAAAATTAGTAATATCTTCAAGGGTTTCACAAGGGGTTTCTCAGAAGACAGCAGGAAACTAGTGGAAATGTACTACGTTTATTTACTTAAATTGAGACTCATGGTACACAATCTTAGTCAATTCATTCAACTTTTCTGGACCTCATCTTCAGTAGCTGTGATAGGCTGCCATTTATTGATAAGAACCAATACTTCATTTCTTGAACACCTACTGTACAAAAAAAAACAAGCATTTTATCCATAGAGCTATTTTCAAAGTAACTAAGAATCTGATGGCAACATTTGGAAAAATTATTTTGAATGGACTGATAGAACCACTTAGCTAAATTAAGGTTAACAATTTATACTGGTAACAACTAATAATAAATAAATGAATAGATTTTATGTGTAGGACTTTTGCAGGAACTAATAAGGTGGTTTGCTAGGCCTGCATAAAATGTGCCAAAGGGGAGTAGGATTCTTTCATTCGTGGCCAAGTAGTCATTCACCTTTCTTCTATCCAGTAAGTTTTCATTATATGGTCATGCCATGCTATTTTTTTTTTTAATCAAAGAAAATAAATGCCAGACAGTCATCCACTCCGGGTTTACCTTTTTAGGTAGTGTTGACTTTATGATTTTTGAGGTTCTGCTCAGGTTGAAAACTAGGATTCGACTTGGTTTTCCTAAGTCACAGCTGAAATGTAACACTGCAACTGAGATGTCAGAGAAAACAGTTCTCTTCTTTGAAACTTTCAAGTTAACTGACTATGAAATTCAATCACACTATAAAATAGATTAACACCCTTTTGAAGGGGATTTTTATGGATATTGATAGAAAATGTTACCGCTATTCTCATTAAAAGGAAATTAACAAAAAGGGTACACTGTAAACACTAAGTAACATGATCACTTACGGACTGTCTCAGTTTTTGAACCACGTTTTTTGGTTCAACCCTCAATTTTACAGGAGACACTGCCCAAAGAGGCATTCTTAGGTACCTAGCTTTTAGATTTTCATTTTTTTCTTTGAGAACTCCGACGTACCCTCTCTACTCTGATTAAACTGGCAAATACCCACAAGCTTATGAAAACAAATCCAAATCCTAGGAATCTAAATAACTGATTCTTTAGAATAATATCAGAATGTACCATTGGATTTTTTTTAACATAAATTTAATTGGAGGTTAACTACTAATGTAAAACTAAAATACCTGAATTATAAATAAGTATTTCTTTGTATCTTGAAGAAAAAAAAAGCCCATCTCTGTACAAGAGTTTGCATGAAATATTTTCATCGGCTGCAACTTTGGCAAGGAGCGGCAGCTGAGTGGTAGAATGGGCTATAATGCCTGCTGATCATGAATCACTTATATCTGTGAAATTGTGGAAAGTTTTTGTCACTGTTGCTCAAGACCGACAAAATGGAGCTTTGGACAAAGACAGACTATTAAAATCGCTTGAGGGATGAAACAGACGAGGCCTATTTGGAACGCTTCAGTCTATAAAGATGAAGTCCAAGTGGAGATGTGATTAAAATCACAAATGGAAAGGAAAATTCTAAAGTTCTTAAAATATGAAAAACACGTCACGTCTGAAGGAAAATTTCTGCCATCAGCCTTCGTCTCCTGCCTCCACGCCTCTGCTCACACAGGGCCTCGGTGTCTTTCCCCGCATGTCAGCAGCTCTGAGCTGGCTCCAATGCCCACTGCTGGGCTTCCTGAGCTCTCTCCACCTCACTCGACCCTGTAACAGGTCTAACTGTCCTCTTCTGCCTTCATGGAGGTTTCTTTAGAGTTACTTTTAACACTATAGAAGTCAGAGGGCTATTATGCATATATGTTCAATCCCCACTGTAATATACATTTATTAATGTTTTATGGAACAAAAGGGACATAACATGGAATCTTGTAGATTTATAAAGTTCTATGGAAGTGTGAGGCATTATTTTTTGATAAAGTGCTACTCCACCATAGGGAGAAGGCAATGGCACCCCACTCCAGTACTCTTGCCTGGAAAATCCCACGGATGGAGGAGCCTGGTGGGCTGCAGTCCATGGGGTCGCTAAGAGTCGGACATGATTGAGCAACTTCACTTTCACTTTTCACTTTCACGCATTGGAGAAGGAAATGGCAACCCACTCCAGTGTTCTTGCCTGGAGAATCCCAGGGACGGGGGAGCCTGGTGGGCTGCCGTCTATGGGGTTGCACAGAGTCGGACACAACTGAGGAGACTTAGCAGCAGCAGCATTCCACCGTAACAAATATTAAGGCAAAGGAAACATCTAAAGGTCTTAGTTTCAATAGTATTGGGCCAAACTCTCATTCTATTACATGAATCATCTCAGATGCATAAAGTGAAAACACACCTGTATCAAGTTTTGATGTGATCAGCCAAGTGGCATGAGGGAGAAGACCTAGTATTTGTTTAGAGGAGCTCCTTGAGATCCCAGAATTACTTAATCCAACATACTCATGTTACAGATGAGGAAAATGGCAAACAAAAGATAAAAAAAAAAAAAAAAAAAAAAAATATGCTGTTAGCTTATGCAATTTGGAGAAGGAAATGGCAACCCACTCCAGTGTTCTTGCCTGGAGAATCCCAGGGATGGGGGAGCTTGGTGGGCTGCAGTCCATGGGGTCGCACAGAGTAGGACATGACTGAAGCGACTTAGCAGCAGCAGCAGCAGCTTATGCAATCTTCAAAAATCATGTAAAAGCCTTACAAAAACCATCAACTTTAGGCAGCTTAAAAGATCTCAAATCTGCAAAGCAAAAGAAACAAGTAACAGAATGAAAAGATACCCATGGAATTGGGGGGAAAAAAGTGCAAACCATATATATTTGGTAAGGGGTTACTATCCAAAATATTAAATTCAATCTCAAAAAGCCCCTACATAATCCCAATAAAAATGGGCGAAGGACCTGAAAAGACATTTGTTCAAAGAAAATACACAAAGGCACGTGAAAAGATGTTCAGGATCACTAAACATCAGAGAAATGCAAATGAAAACCATGATGAAATATCACTGCCAGACTGTGAGAATGGCAAGCATTAAAAAGAACAGACAGCAAATGCTGCAGATAGTGAGGAGAAAAGGGAACCCTAGCACACACTGGTGGCACTGCAAACGGTACAGCCACTGTGGAGAACAGTACGGGGGAGCCTCAAAAAACTAAAAACACAACTACCATACAATCCAGCTTTTGGGTCTGTATCCAAAGAAAGCAAAAACACTAACTCAAAAGGATGTATGGACTCCCATATTCATAGCAGCATTATTTACAATAAACAAAACAGGGAAACAGTCTAAGTGTCCACTGATGAGCGAACAGAAAAAGAAAGTGTGTGTGTGTGGGGGGGTGGGAACCATTCAGCCAAAAAAACAAGGAAATCTTGCCATATGAGACAATATGGATGAACCTTACGAGCATGATGCTAAGTGAAGTAAGTTAGAGGGAAAAGACCAATATTGTACGATCTCACTTATATGTGGAACCTTAAGGGGGTAAAAAAGCTCATAGAAGATGCCATCAGACTCATGGTTATTAGAGGTGGGCAGGGGAGGGCAGGGGTAGAGGGAACTGGATGAAATTGGTCAAAAGGGACAAACATGCAGTTGTAAGATAAATACGAGGGACATAATGTACAACATGATGACGACAGTTAATACCACTAAATGACACATGAATGCTAAAAGAATAAATTCAAAGGGTTCTCATCATTAGGAAAAACCACCCATTTTTTCCTTTTCCCATTATTTTTGTATCTATATAAGATGATGGACATCAAGTAAACATATTATGGTAATTATCTCACAATATATACAAGTCAAATCATTATGTTTACAAGTTAAACTTACACAGTGCTGCATGTCAACTCTATCTCAGTAAAAACTGGGGAGGAAAATCCCAAATCTTTTTGTTCTTTGAATAAACTGTTAAGGTCTGCTTTGTCTCATAAAACTTTAATTACTTCAGCCCCTAGTGATATTTTCTTTTCCAAAATTATCATAGTATAGTGTATTACTTATTGTCCAATCATTTAAACATTCATTTTCTTAACTCTAAGCATGGTAGTAGGTGCAGGGGAAACAATGAAGTCATTTCCTGGTTCTGAGGGATTCTACATCTACTGCAGGATGTCTGTCTGGTATGGTTTAGCTCACCAACTAGATTATAAACAAAATGTCTATAATTATTTGCTTATTGTTCATACACAAACATTTATATTCCTTTCCTATATACTATGTCAAGGCACAGAATAACAAACTCAAGTTAATGACTGGTAGGAAAAAAACTCAGAATATACATTACATATTCCAAGATGAACTGTCAAAAGTTTCATTTTAATCACCCAAAGACAGTACAACTTACTTCTACTAACTGAAGCAAGTCCTGAATTATATTTAGATCATTCAATTATTTCTATGCTATGCTATGCTAAGTCACTTCAGTCGTGTCCAACTCTGTATGACCCCATAGACGGCAGCCCACCAGGCTTCCCCATCCCTGGGATTCTCCAGGCAAGAACACTGGAGTGGGTTGCCATTTCCTTCTCCAATGCATGAAAGTGAAAAGAGAAAGTGAAGTCGCTCAGTCATTTCCGACTCTTAGCGACCCCATGGACTGCAGCCTACCAGGCTCCTCCGTCCATGGGATTTTCCAGGCAAGAGTACTGGAGTGGGGTGCCACTGCCTTCTCCGTCAGTTATTTCTAGGCATAACCTGAATCTTTTGAATCACTAAACTGGTATAAGTCAATATAATTAAAGAACTGCTGAAATTAAATGGCAAACTTACATAGAATAGTATAATGTTAGAACTGGAAGGAAACTTGAGGACCAACAGACCAATCGTTTAATTTTACAGACGGGGAAATGGACAGATACTAGAGTACTGTAACTCCATGCTTGCAGTGGCACTGTAACCGATTTCTGACTCACAGAGTAGCACAGTTTCCGCTGGCAACACCCAGCCTGATCTCCTAAATCAAGTAGCTTGGCCAAGAGAGGCCAGAGTGAAAGGTGCATGGGCACCGCCTCACCTGTCCGACACCTGCTAATATCAAGGTCACTGGCAGAAGCATCTGCAACTGCTTTATGCCTATGACTCAGAGGATGAACAACAACTCACAACAAAGCCATGTCATCAGCGTCTTACCTCATTAGCCAGGCGCTTACTGAAGACTGCATGTGAACGAGGTCACTAACAAAGGAGATGAGTGAACCCCAGGAGTTCTTTACAGAGAAGTGCGAGGACCTCTTCACTGGACTCTCAGTTTTGAGTATTAATTTACTATTAACTACTCTTTATTTGGAGAAGGCAATGGCACCCCACTCCAGTACTCTTGCCTGGAAAATCCCATGGATGGAGGAGCTTGGCAGGCTTCAGTCCATGGGGTCACAAAGAGTCAGACACAACTGAGCGACTTCACTTTCTCTTTTCACTTTCCTGCACTGGAAAAGGAAATGGCAGCCCACTCCAGTGTTCTTGACTGGAGAATCCCAGGGACGGGGGAGCCTGGTGGGCTGCCATCTATGGGGTCGCACAGAGTCAGACACGACTGAGCGACTTCACTTTCACTTTTCACTTTCCTGCACTGGAGAAGGAAATGGCAGCCCACTCCAGTGTTCTTGACTGGAGAATCCCAGGGACGGGGGAGCATGGTGGGCTGCTGTCTATGGGGTCTCACAGAGTCAGACACGACTGAAGTGACTTAGCAGCATAGCCCTCTATTTGAATTATAGGGAAAACGCCTGGAGTTACACTAAGACCTCTTCTCTTTCCTCCTGGACACATAGCGGTCTGCCCTCTGGTCCTGTGGGCTGTGCCACACTGCCTACAGGTGGAGCATTCTTGATCTTCCAAGTCCAATCCTCTCTCACCCTGTTAATGGCAAAACTGAGACCACGGTGGTCACTCAAGCACCTGCCTGAGATCGTGACACTAAGTGGGTGGTAAAGGCGGAACTAAAATCCCAGTCTCCCGTCATTCAACTTTTCTCTCCCCCAAGCCCTCTCCCATGCCACACACACAAAAGGAAGAAAACAGAAACAAAAATAAATCTACACCCAAGCCAAACAATATTATAAAACACTTACTGAACACTGCTAAGTGCAAGGTACTACTGATATCAAAATGAGTCAGACACGGTTCCTGACCTGGAAATGTTTCCTTTTAGTGGGAAACATCCACTAAGATAAAGTTTTAATTGAAAATGATACAGTGAGGCTCATGTTGTTTATGAAAAGGTTCTTCGTCCCACCTAGGTATACAGAGGACACACAGAGAAGATAACCTCTGACCCAAGTGCTCAAAAATCTATAAAATTAACTTGCTGATGAGGCTGGAAAAGCATTCCACAAAGGGAGAAACACAGGCTAAGTCACAGAAGTGTGGCTTTTGTTCACTTAAATAAAAAGGGCTGGAGTAGATTTCAATTAAACCACTGTGACTGAAAAAGACTTAACATCATTCGAACAAAGAACTATGTCTCCAGACATTAATAAATGTCCCCTAGGAGAGGGCAAAACCAATCCTGTTAGAGAAATACTACTCTAGACTTGAGAATAAAAATCATGTATTATTCAACTATGTACCTCTAGTTCCTAAAATTCCCTTATATGTTCTATAATGTTGATTCAACTATTTTTCTTGTAAACCGAACATGCTATATTAAAATGTTACCCTTTAGGACTTCTCTGGTGGTAGAGTGGATAGGAACCTGCCTGCCAACACAGGGGACGCAGGTTTGATCCCTGGTCTGGGAAGACTGCACATGCCACAGGACAGCTAACCCACTGAGCCCTTGGGTCACTGCTACTGCAGCCGCACCCCGCGACCAAGGAGCCCCTGCTCACCGCAACTAAGAAAGCTCCCGGTAGCAGCGAAGGCCCAGTGCAGCCCAAAGCATCTTGTGAGTGAGCAACAAAGCACTCAGACACCGAGAGCGTTTGGATCACGTGTTACCCAGCATCACCTCCCCATTCCAGGACAAAACACCAAAAAGCACTGCTACTGTCCGACACGTGTGCACTCAGATGCTTGAGACATGTGAGCACCTACTTCCTGAAGAGTCTTTATGCTGCTAAACTCAGCTATCACACACAAAAATGTAGAATTTTCACTATAAACACTATATTTTAAAAGATAAGCACACGAATAGACATTTCTCCAAGGAAAACATACAAATGGCCAACAAGCACACAAAAATATGTTCAACAACACCATTATCAGAGTCATTAGGAAAACAGAAACCAAGATCAAATGAAGAAAAACCCATTTGATGCCTATCAAAGAAAAGGGCTCCCCTGGTGCTTGGTGGTCAAGAATTCACCTACCAATGCAAGGGACGTGGGTTGGATCCTTGGGTCGGGAAGATGCCCTGGAGAAGGAAAGAGCAACCCACTCCAGTAATCTTGTCTGAGAAATCTCAGAGGAGCCTGGCAGGCTACACTCCACAGGGTCACAAAAGAATGGGACACGACTTAGCAACTAAACAACACCAATTTATCAAGAAAACAAAAAAGGAGTATGGGCAGGGAAGTAGAACACTTAGGGACTCTTGTGCATGGATGATATGAATGAAAATTGCTGCAGCCATTGTGAAGACATTTCGCAGTTCTTAAAAAAAAATTAAATATAAAATTAACATATGATTCAATACTTTCACTTCTAGATATATACTCGAACCAAGTGCTCAAGCAGATGTGTACATCAGTGTTCAAAAGTAGCATTATTCACAATAGCTAAAGGTGGAAACAACCAAGCGTCTGTCAACACACGGATGGATAAACAAAATGTGACACACACATATAGAATGTTATTTAATCATGACATTTACTAAAAAATGACAAATACTGCATGATAAAGGGCTTCCTTCATGGCTCAGAGGTTTAAAAAAAAAAAACAAAAAACAAATCTGCCTGCAGTGTACGAGACCTGGGTTCATCCCTGGGTTGGGAAGACCCCTGGAGGAGGGCATGGCAACCCACTCCAGTATTCTTGCCTGGAAAATCCCATGGACAGAGGAGCCTGGTGGGCTACAGTCCATAGGGTCACAAAGAGTTGGACACGACTGAGTGACTAACGCACACTTATAAGAAGGACCTAAAATAGGCAAATTCATAGACACAAAAATGCAGACTAAAGCACCACCTCCCACCCCACACCAAGGACTGGGGGAAAGGGGAAAACGGAGATCTACTATTGAACACTATGCGTACAGGGCATCTATTTCAGATGATGAACAAATTCTGGAAATGGATATTGATGATGGTTATGTAACATTATGAATGCACTTAGATGCCACCGAATTGTGTATTTAAAAATTGTTAAAGTGGTAAATTTTATGGTATATTTTTATATACCACAATTAAAAAAATTTTTTTAAGTTAATCATGCAGACTATTTGCTGTTTTCTTTTCCCTTCACAACCTAATGCCTGGTGAAATTCTTCTAAACGCAGTACTGAACCACATTCCCAATGTAGTCTAAGAACTGCCTCAAAGGAAGTTCAGTGATCCTGTACAGGAAAAAATTTAGTGAAAATCAAGATCTCTGTGCAGTATCTGTTGATTTCACAAAACCACCTAATACCACTGGCAGTGGCAGCCTTTGATAGCTACAGTATGGTAAGCAAGCAAGGTACCAGAAATTCCTGAAGAACTAAAGCAGAACTATAAACAATAAGCTCCAGCTACAAAACTAGAAAGGTAGACAGATACAGAACTAGAAAGACCCATCTTGTGTGCAATCAACAACGAGATATACTCACCTCAGGTAAAGGTTTCAGGCTCGTTTCATACTCAAAGAGGCAGTATTTTAACTGACTGTGAGAATACTGGATTTTGGCAAAATATTAAGTAGAATATTAAGCTGTGTATGGTGAAAGACTGGGTACATAGTTCTGTGACACTCCCACACAATCATCAAAAACAAGTAAGCATCTCTCGATGAAATCCACAGCCTAAATCCTAGAGTGACCAACATAAAGACAATATGTAGATTGAAAAATGGTCTGATAATTTCATCAAAACAAAGAAAATTAAATTTCAAACTATAACTACTGCTTAGATATGTATTTTCATAAAGAAGTGGACAAAAATATGTGTATGTAAGAATTTTTCATCCGCATATACAAATAATACCACCCTAAGGGCAGAAAGTGAAGAACTAAAGAACCTCTTCATGAGGTTGAAGGAGGAGAATGAAAGAGTTGGCTTGAATCTCAGCATTAAAAAGACTAAGATCATGGTCACATCACTTTATGGCAAACAGAAGAGGAAAAAGTGGAAGCAGTGACAGATTTTTTTCTTGGGCTCCAAAATCACTGAAGTCGGTGACTGCAGCCATGACATTCAAAGACGCTTGCTCCTTGGAAGGAAAGCTATGACAAACCTAGACACAATATTAAAAGCAGAGATATCACTTGGCCGACAAAGGCCACATAATCAAAGCTACGGATTTTCCAGTAGTCATGTATCGACCTGAGAGCTAGATCATAAAGAAAGCTGAGCGCTGAAGAATTCATGCTTTCAATCTGTGGTGTTGGAGATGACTTGAGACAGCTCTTCCTGTTTGTCCAGCCTGGAGAAGACAGACACAGACAGGCCCCTGTGCCAGTACAGGATGGCCCTGGTACTGCAGCATCCCTCAGTAAGGCACGTCCCTTCATTTGTGCAATCAGACGAGGAAGGTGCCTAAGCACCAACTGTGGGCAAAGCCCCCATGGAGGGGTGATGTGGGGAAGAGAAGGGAGATCCAGTCCCCAGCCAGAGCCCCAAGATTCCTCAGAGCAAGGATTAGAAAGGAAATAAGTTTAATATTTTATATAAATGCAATCAAAAGCTATCATTTTAACTTTCCCAAATTCTTTCCACCTTTGCACAATCACAAAAGCAGTATTAAATATTTACATGCCCCCGCCCCCATTTTTAACCACCTACACTCAGCAATAACGAGTTTGGCCAATCATTTCATATCCATCCTGATTAAAGGACTGAGACTTGACTCCCTGCCTCACAGGCCACCTTCCACACCAGCTGCTAGGCCAGCTTCCCTTAAACACAACTCCTATCTGTTCTCTCTCCTTCCTTTACGACAGTAAATCTGGCTTCCCCTATCATCATCCCTGGCTTAACACTTCATCTGACCTCCACCCCCAACCCCATATCTCATCAGCCTTTCCGTCCTTCAGATATACTGTTAACTTTTTATCCAGAACAGAGGTCATGCTCATCTTATTCCATCTTCTGGACAAACCATGCCTCTTCTTTCTATTATCCTATCAGATCAGATCAGTCGCTCAGTTGTGTCCGACTCTTTGCGACCCCATGAATCGCAGCACGCCAGAACTCTGTGTCCAACGAGTCAGTGATGCCATCCAGCCATCTCATCCTCTGTCGTCCCCTTCTCCTCGTGCCCTCAATCCCTCCCAGCATCAGTCTTTTCCAGTGAGTCAACTCTTCGCATGAGGTGGCCAAAGTACTGGAGTTTCAGTTTAGCATCATTCCTTCCAAAGAAATCCCAGGGCTGTCTCCTTCAGAATGGACTGGTTGGATCTCCTTGCAGTCCAAGGGACTCTCAACAGTCTTCTCCAACACCACAGTTCAAAAGCATCGATTCTTCGATGCTCAACTTTCTTCACAGTCCAACTCTCACATCCATACAAGGCCACTGGAAAAACCATAGCCTTGACTAGACGGACCTTTGTTGGCAAAGTAATGTCTCTGCTTTTGAATATGCTATCTAGGTTGGTCATAACTTCCCTTCCAAGGAGTAAGCGTCTTTTAATTTCATGGCTGCAGTCACCATCTGCAGTGATTTTGGAGCCTAGAAAAATAAACATTGACACTGTCACACAAAAAAAATGACACTGTTTCCATTGTTTCCCCATCTATTTCCCATGAAGTGATAGTGCCTTCAAATTCTTACTCCAAAACAGCTCCATTAGCTGTGCAATAAAAAATGTAACTTGTTTTTAAAAGTGGATTGATACAATGATCAGCTGGCAGATGAATGGATGTTTCAGATACTGTCCTGCTTTACAGAGAACAGTAAACTAGTATTTATAAGGCATTCGTGCTTCATGCTGAGTCACTCAGTCATGTCTGACTCTTTGCAACTCTGTGGACTATAACCCACCATGCTCCTCTGTCCACGGAAGTTTCTTTCAGGCAAGAATACTGGAGTGGGCTGCCTTTCCTTCTCCAGAGGATCTTCTCAACCCAGGGATCAATCCCATGTCTCCAGAGCCTCTTATATTACAGGTGGATTCTTTACCACTGAGCCATTGGGAAGCCCATTATAAAGCACATCAAATACTAACTACTCTAAGAGTTCCAGTGTTGACAGCTACTCCAAAACTGACACCAACGATGAGCAGGCATCATTAACTCTTGTGGGATCCTTAAACCTGGCACATTAATGCCTTCCAGAATCACCAGTGTGTGCACATAGGACTTACTGAACTCAATGAAAAAAGGTGTTAGTCACTCAGTCGTGTCCAACTGTGTGACCCCACAGACTGTAGCCCACCAGGCTCCTCTGTCCATGGGATCTTCCCAACCCAGGGACTGAAGTTGGGTCTCCTGCATTGCAGACAGATTCACTGAACTGAATAAACCACTGCTGAACTATGTCTTGGTTGCAAGTCTCTTTTTTTCCCCTCTTTTCCTCAAGATCTTTCAGACACAGAAATTAATCCAAGCCTGCTTTCCTTTTGCAGAAACACAGGCTGTCCTATATGTACACTTAGCTTTGAAACCAATGGTCTTTTAGGCTCCCGGAAAGCCCTGAAACCAGGTATATTTACAGATAAGCCAGACATTTACTTCCATTTTAGAGACCAATGTTGCATTCTTACAAGGCAACTAAGAAATATCATGGCATCCGGTCCCATCACTTCATGGCAAACAGAAGGGGAAAAGTGGAAGCAGTGACAGATTTTATTTTCTTGGGCTCCAAAATCACTGCAGACCGTGACTGCAGTCATGAAATTCAAAGAAGCTTGTTCCTTGGAAGGCAAATTATGACAGTGTATTAGAAAACAGTGACATCACTTTGCTGACAAAGGTCCACATAGTCAAAGCTATAGTTTTTCCCGTATAGTAATCATGTACGGTTGTAAGAGTTGGACCACAAAGAAGGCTGAGTGCCAAAGAATTGATGCTTTGAAACTGTGGTGTTGGAGAAGACTCTTGAGAGTCCCTTGGACTGCAAGGAGATCCAACCAGTCCATTCTAAAGGAAATCAACCCTGAATAGTCATTGGAAGGACTACTGCTGAAACTCCAACATTTTGGCCACCTGATGCAAAGAACTGACTCACTGGAACAGGCTGATGGGAAAAGGAGAATGTGGCAGCAGAGGATGAGGTGGTGAGACAGCATCACCATTCGAAGGACATGAGTCTGAGCAAACTCTGGGAGACACTGGAGGACAGAGGAGCCTGGCATGCTGCAGTCCATGGGGTCGTGAAGAGTCAGACAGGACTTCACAACTGAACAACAAGAAATACCAAGCTTCCTAAGGTAAAGCATGCTCTAGTCATTTCAGTTGTTATGAATGGTTAGATTTTAAAATACACTATTTAAAAAATTTTTTTTCCTAACACAGGCTAAACTTTAATTATTTTAAATAATCAAGGGTAGCCAAAGTTAGCATAGACTTAGAAAATTCACAAGAACACTTTTAAAGGTTTTAAAAGACTTTTCTAAAGCTTTATTTTGCTGAAAGGAATTTCAGCAATATACGCAAATAATTTTAAAAACATAAACAGTAAACATTTCCTTCTGCTTTTCATGACTATCACTCTAAATTGTTGTTTTTTTTTTAATAATCAGTTGCTGGCAGAGGCACCATGTGGCTAAAATAGTAAATACAGGTTAAAAAATCTTGATAATAGCTGTTGAGTTTTAGGATTGTGGAGAAAAAAAGACTTCTTAAAAACCAGAAAAAATAACACCACGGTGGTTCTGCCTGTTTAGAAGTCATTCTTGAGGCAGAGATCCAATGCTAAAATTGAACTCTGTATTTCTTATTCAATAGTTAATCTCTTTGAATCTAGTTTCTTCAATTGTAAAACAGGAATGATGTCCATCTTACGTGTAGAAAGTGGTCAATTGTAGCTTATTTCCTTTAAGTCTGGATTTATTTCAGCAATTTAATAATTTCAAAAGATAGAAGAAGCCTAGAGAAATCATTCTATTAACCTCAATACTCCAGTATGTAGATATAATGGTAAGAAATCCCTTATTCTTATCTCTTTACAGTGCCAAAATAGGGACTAGAATTTATAGAGATGACGAGATGGAGTATTCTGTTATATGACATTATAAATTTTCATGGTCCTGTGTTGAGAGTTATACGAGAAATGCAGTTAGAGCATATAGTGGATTACTAAATATTCAATTAGTTCCAAATAGGAAAAGGAGTACGTCAAGGCTGTATATTGTCATCCTGCTTATTTAACTTATATGCAGAGTACATCATGAGAAACGCTGGGCTGGAGGAAGCACAAGCTGGAATCAAGACTGCCAGGAGATATACCAATAACCTCAGATATGCAGATGACACCACCCTTATGGCAGAAAGTGAAGAACTATAGGACCTCTCTTGATGAAAGTGAAAGAGGAAAGTGAAAAAGTTGGCTTAAAGCTCAACATTCAGAAAACTAAGATCATGGCATCCAGTCCCATCACTTCATGGGAAATAGATTGGGAAACAGTGGAAACAGTGGCTGACTTTATTTTTCTGGGCTCCAAAATCACTGCAGATGGTGATTGCAGCCATGAAATTAAAAGATGCTTACTCCTTGGAAGGAAAGTTATGACCAACGTAGACAGCATATTCAAAAGCAGAGACATTACTTTGTCAACAAAAGTTCCGTCTAGTCAAGGCTATGGTTTTTCCAGTGGTCATGTATGGATGTGAGAGTTGAACTATAAAGAAAGCTGAGTGCCAAAGAATTGATGCTTTTGAACTGTGGTGTTGAAGAAGACTCTTGAGAGTCAAGAGACTCTTGCAAGGATATCCAACCAGTCCATCCTAAAGCAGATCTGTCCTGGGTGTTCATTAGAAGGACTGATGTTGAAGCTGAAACTCCAGTACTTGGCCACCTGATGCAAAGAGCTGACTCATTTGAAGAGACCCTGACAATGGGCAAGATTGAGAGCAGGAGGAGAAGGGGACGGGTATGAGTATGAGTATGAAAGTATGAGATGGTTGGATGGCATCACCAACTCAATAGACATGGGTTTGGGTGGACTCTGGGAGTCGGTAATGGATAGGGAGGCCTGGCATGCTGCAGTTCATGGGGTCGAAAAGAGTCAGACACGACTGAGTGACTCAACTGAACTGAAATATTCCATTATGTTTCAGTCTTGTGCAGTGGTTAAGAGTATGGACTTAGGTGTCAGACTGACAGAGCCAGGAAGGTGATATTGGCACTACCGATATACTCTTGCTTGAAGTGTGCCTTATTTTCCTCATCAATAAAATGGGAATAATAAGAGTTTTGGTGAGAATTCATTGAATTACTTCTTATAAAAGACTTAAATCAGTGCTTGGCCTCTAATAGTGTTAGTTGCTCAGTTGTGTCCAACTCTTTGCAAATCCATGGACTGTAGCCTGCCAGTTTCTCTGTCCATGGAATTCTCCAGGCAAAGTACTGGAGTGGGTTGCCATTCCCTTCTCCAGGGGATCTTCCCAACCCAGGGATTGAACCCAGGTCTCCTGCACTACAGGCAGACTCTTCACTGTCTGAGCCATTATAGTTTGGCCTATAATGAGCACTCAAGAAATACTAATTATTATTGTTACTATTGCTGATACAGTTTAGAACAAACCATGTCCTTGTAACCCACCTAAATATATTAATAGCCAAATGAATAATAAATTCAATCTCATGCAACAGTGCCTGAGCATAAACTACTGGGTGTTGAAGAGAAATTAAAGTTACAGCCCCGACAAACAGTACAAGTTTCAAAAGCTATGTGACCACAGAAACTCAATTCTCTGTAATATGTAGCAGAAGAGAGGTACTTTACTCATTAACCAAATCTAAGATCCCATGAAATGTTAAGAAGCACTCCAATTTCAGAGTGAAATTATGTTAGAATTGAATGTTATTCAAATTATGTTAGATTTTCTTCAATGTTAGAACTGAAGAAATGCTACTGGAATAAAAATTAGTGAACTTAATGCTACCAAAGTTGAGTAGGAAGGTTCAAATACTGTCAATGCAAGCTATGTAAACAAGATCTGTGCTGGCATCTGAGCTGGAGCTGCTTCTTAAATGATAAAATAAAAATTAGAAGTTGAGGGAACCAGAAAGGTAAGCAGCCCAAACAGAGGGAGCCTGCCATGCAGAGTTACACATGCATGAGCAAGCACCGTCTCTGCAGTGTGCGGTGCGCAGGGCGAGCAGGCGGGGGAGACAGATAGAGAAGAGGCTGGAAAGGACACTTGGGCAGGCGGTGAACTGTAACCTCTAGGCGAGCTGCTCCA
Source organism: Tragelaphus eurycerus (assembly GCA_935064755.1). Classification (NCBI taxonomy): domain Eukaryota; kingdom Metazoa; phylum Chordata; class Mammalia; order Artiodactyla; family Bovidae; genus Tragelaphus; species Tragelaphus eurycerus. The sequence continues at coordinate 9,249,310 of CAKXYN010000086.1, read as the reverse complement.
CTGGCTTGTACATGTGCAATCCTTATATGTGACTTAACTAATTTAACTACCAAACTAATTTATTGAATACCTCACTCAACTAATTCATCCTAAGTGAATCTGGATTAAGTACCCTGTCTTAACTGCCTGGGGTCAGAGCAAAGGGCTTCTCTTCTGTGTCTCTGGTGGACCATGGCTTTGGACAACTCCTTTGGTCCTGAAAGACTCACAAATAATCAGGCATCAAAACACCACAAATTCTGAAAAGCATAAAGAACAAGAGGAGTAGGCAAAGGACAGGAAAAGTAGAAATACATATAAGGCAACATGGATGTGAGAACAAGAATCCTGAATGTGGAAGTTATTATTAATCGGGTCGACTCCTTGGAAGGAAAGTTATGACCAACCTAGGTAGCATATTCAAAAGCAGAGACATTACTTTGCCAACAAAGGTCCGTCTAGTCAAAGCTATGGCTTTTCCAGTGATCATGTATGGATGTGAGAGTTGGACCGTGAAGAAAGCTGAGCACCGAAGAATTGATGCTTTTGAACTTTGGTGTTGGAGAAGACTCCTGAGAGTCCCTTGGACTGCAAGGAGATCCAACCAGTCCATTCCTAAGGAGATCAGTCCTTGGGTGTTCATGGGAAGGACTGATACTGAAGCTGCAACTCCAATACTTTGGCCACTTCATGTGAACAGTTGACTCATTGGAAAAGACTCTAATGCTGGGAAGGATTGGGGGCAAGAGGAGAAGGAGACGACAGAGGATGAGATGGCTGGATGGCATCACTGACTCAATGGACATAAGTTTGAGTGAACTCCGGGAATTGGTGATGGACAGGGAGGCCTGGCGTGCTGCGGTTCATGGGGTCGCAAAGAGTCGGACACGACTGAGCGACTGAACTGAACCAAGTGAAGACCTTTAAGGCTTGCTGTGTTTTGATTTTGAACAGTTCAAACCAATACGGTCAACATTTTACAGATATTTCACAGATGAACCTATTTACTTACGCTTCCTAATAATCTTTCTCTATCTTCAATTTTTTTTTTCTCAATTCAACGTTTATAGTTTCTAGGGCTTAACTTTCCAAGGATGAAAAGACTTAAATGATACACTTATTACATTTCTTTTCAAGTTGATTATATGTAACATAAAAATGGCCACTTCTCTACACATCTGAAGACAACCTCTGTGGTCCCAGCAGAGGAAGGCCTTAGGCAGCAGTGGTATTGCTGATTTACTAGAACTCCTTCCCAAACCCTGAAGAAAGTATTCCCATTTTCCCTCTCTTCCTCCCTACAAAGAAATACCTGCCTATCCACTGAAAAGACATTCAAAACTAACATGTGTATCTGTGATTCTGACCAAGTATAGGAAAACACCATAAGCACTGAATTGAACTCCAATCATTAAGCAGAGAACTTCTATTCTTAGGGAACAGCAGAGTTTGGTACGGTTGGCAACACTCCTGGCCTCTGGATTAAGAGGTCACAGTCTCACGTTTCAAGTAAGAACTCCAGTTTACAATTCTTGCTAACACTCCTGCAGAATAATTCAAGAGGCATTAAATGACAGTTTCATCAAAAGCCAAGTATCCAGTAAAATTTCAAATCTAGAAATATAATATGGAAATAAATTGCACAAACTAACCCTTTTAAGCAAAAGACTGTGACTTAAAAATGGTAGAAAGGCAGAGGGAGAAGAGGGAGAAGAGGAGGGAATGTGAGCGTGAGTGTGTATGTATTTTGGCCAAAGGCAGGCTAAATGAATTATATTTCATAACTATATTGACACTTGCCTTTAACACTGCCCTGTTCCAAAACAGGTAGGGCAATATCTGCAATAAAGATTTTATTAAAAGTAATCTTCCGGTCTTTAAATATTTCCAATAAATAATTTAGATTTATACTACAGTGATGGGCTAAAAATATATTAAAAAAAAGTTCTGCAAAAATGAAAGGCTGCATCAAGTGATTTCATGTAGACAATCCACAAGCACACAACTCAGACACGGTGGCACCAAGTGATTAACAGCCCTTTACAAAAATAGATAAATAATGTTGCAATACAGGAGCTCTCATTTGAAACACTAGAATGTATTCCTGAACGCAGAAACTTATTCTGTACTTTAAAAATAGGCATCCCACGAAAATCAATAAGACTTATTTAAAATTCATACACCAGGTGTCTTAAAGATTAGAGGTCCTAATATGCTACAAGGTAAATTTCCTAAATAAAACTTTTTTCCCTACTTAAAATTACACAGTCAAATACTTACTCCCAGGTAAATAATTCAGCCCTACAATAAAAACTATGCAACCTGAACTGCTATGTGTGTGAGTTGTAAATAGTCTTTTTATAATGTCATGAATTTTCAGTTTTCATTTTGAACAGGTTTGTCTGGTATTATTATTTTCAGCATTCAAACAGCTTTTAGTTATGAGTTTTTTTCTTTAAGAATAAAAAGAAAAATTTTTTTTTTTGGCCACATCTTAATCCTCTAACCAGGGATCGAACCCTTGCCCCCTGCAGTGGAAGCATGGAGTGTAAGCCAGTGGACCACTGGGAAAGTCCTTAGTTATGAGCTCTTATCACAGGTCGAGGGCCAGAAGGCATCCATGAGGGCATCCTGCCTCTTCTCACGTTGGACTGCCAATGCTCCAGTGCCCTCTATCACACACCTGCTTGCTCTTTAAACATCATTATAACGAAGGCCACTTTATCTTAATCATGTACTATAAAAAAATCATTCCTATTGCTTAATATTCCTAGAATTGGGAAATTCCAACTAGGACAATTCCATTAAGAAAGTTATACTAGGACCTCCCTGGTGGCTCCGTGGGCAGGAATCTGCCTGCCAACGCAGCGGACACGGGTTCAATCTCTGGTCCGGGAAGATTCCACATGCCGTGAGGCAACTCAGTTCACGCGCCGCAACTCCGGAGCCCAGTGTAGCAACTGGGGAAGCCCACAGGCCCGAGGGCCGCTCGTGCAGCTGCTGAAGCCGGAGCGCCTCGAGCCTGTGCTCCCAACGAGAAGCACTGCTCTCAACAAGAGGGGCCTCCGTTCGCCATCAGAGGGGGCCTGCAAGCAGCACTAAGACCCAGGGCGACCAACGACAAAAAGTAATTGGAAAAAGGAAAGTTGTAATGAATGAGTGGCAATTTGAATTTGCTGTTTTTCACAATTATGTGAAGGCAGAGCAACATGACGCTAAATCAAATCCTCATTAAATTCTAATCCAGTGGGTAAGTACTAACAAGTAATTCGCTGAATTAAAACACAGAAAGCAAGGTGCTCTGGGTAACCTCTTCTTCCTTAGTGTCTACACTATGTAACCTGCTCTTAGCAATACACAAAGCCAGATAATAAAAGACAACATTGATATAGTCCTTTACAGTTTATGAACTACTCTTGCATACATTACCACAAATGTATAAAACAGTAAAGGGACCTTAAATCAGCAGCGGCTGGGTGGGAGGCAGGCCAGCTGACCTCCACACGTGTCAAACAAGGATCCCGTCATTCCACGGCTTGATGCATTTAATAACACCAGAGTACAGCCTCCCGCAGAATCCTCTGAGGGCTGGTTCCAGAACCCCCTCAGACACCAAAATCCAAGGGTGCTCAAGTCCCTCATTTAAAATGGCGCTGTATTCGCATATAACCTCCACACATCCTCCTGTACCTTTAAGTCGTTTCTAGATTACTTATTAACAACAAACACAATGTAAATGCTATGTAAATAGTTGCTGATGCATGGAAAATTCAAGTTTTGATTTTGTAACTTTCTGGAAAATTTTTTTCCTGAAAATTTTCATTCCTCGAATGGTGGAACCCATGTATATGAAGGGTCAACCATATGTACAGAAGCATATGTTCAGTCTTAAGTCCTTTCAATTAATTCAACAACTTATAAGTAAAATCATATTAGAATTACTCTGGAAGCTTTTCAAAGAGTAGATAATTCAGCCTTACTGGTATCATTTAAGGAACCTGGTAAAGAAATGTCTGACTCTTTGTGACCCTGTGGATTGTAGCCTACCAGGCTCCTCAATCCATGGAATTCTCCAGGCAAGAATACTGAGTCTACAAAAAAAAAAAAAACAACCTCACAGGACAAAACCAAAGTTTATAATTGTAAAGAGATTTAATAGGAAGAGCTCATGCTGTGAATGACACAGGCCAGGATAGGTGAATCTGTAGACGTTACTTCACCTCTTCAAGGCAGAGGTCCAATCTATGTAACAGGAAATACCTACAGGACTATCAGATCAGATCAGTCGCTCAGTCGTGTCCGACTCTTTGCGACCCCACGAATCGCAGCACACCAGGCCTCCCTGTCCATCACCAACTCCCGGAGGTCACTCAGACTCACATCCATCGAGTCAGTGATGCCATCCAGCCATCTCATCCTCTGTCGTCCCCTTCTCCTCTTGCCCTCAATCCCTCCCACCATCAGAGCCTTCTCCAATGAGTCAACTCTTCGCATGAGGTGGCCAAAGTACTGGAGTTTCAGCTTTAGCATCATTCCTTCCAAAGAAATCCAAGGGCTGATCTCCTTCAGAATGGACTGGTTGGATCTCCTTGCAGTCCAAGGGACTCTCAAGAGTCTTCTCCAGCACCACAGTTCAAAAGCATCAATTCTTCGGCACTCAGTCTTCTTCACAGTCCAACTCTCACATCCATACATAACCACAGGAAAGACCATAGCCTTGACTAGGCGAACCCTTGTTGGCAAAGTAACGTTTCTGCTTTTGAATATGTGATGTAGGTTGGTCATAACTTTCCTTCCAAGGAGTAAACGTCTTTTAATTTCACGGCTGCAGTCACCATCTGTAGTGATTTTGGAGCCCAGAAAAAGAAAGTCTGACACTGTTTCCCCACCTATTTCCCATGAAGTGATGGGACTGGATGCCATAATCTTCGTTTTCTGAATGTTGAGCTTTAAGCCAACTTTTTCACTCTCCACTTTCATCAAGAGGCTTTTTAGTTCCTCTTCACTTTCTGCCATAAGGGTGGTGTCATCTGCATATCTGAGGTTATTGATATTTCTCCCAGCAATCTTGATTCCAACTTGTGTTTCTTCCAGAGAGGACTAAATGAGACAGTATGGTAAGTATTCATGGTTAAGTATCCACACAGCAGTATTCAAGGCATGGTTACTCTAACTTTAAAGCAGTAGTATATAAAATAATTCTGCATATTCAAAAGGAAGCTTCTTTAAATATTTTTCTTTGCTTTTAAATTTAAATCACTATCTGACTCACAAAATATTAACATTCTTCCATACACTGGAATGAATAAAGCAATGTAAATAATCATCAGCAATTTGCACTACCATTGACAATGGGCTAAAAAAAAAAAATTCTAAGTTGTGTCTGACAATCAAAACAGTCCAAAGTTACAGCTGACTATAAAGACCAGATGCTGCGAATATGGAAGGTGTCTGGGACCGCGATGCTGTGGCTCTGACAGATAGAGTGCTCTTCTTCAGAAGGCTGAAGGAGCCTTTTGTGGGGCTCTCGGGGACAGTGACTGCCTGTAGTTTCTGTGCCAACAGAGGAGCTACAGATGCCAGAGCGCTCCAAGTCTGAATCTCAAGTTGCTTCTTTCCAATGTTTATTTACAGTTTAATAGATAATAAACAATTATCTATATCTGTTAGTATTTTCTCCAACAAAATATTTCTTAAAATCAGCCTGGCGTGCAGCAGTCCATCGGGTCACAAAGAGTCAGACACGACCGAGCGAGCAACTGAACTCAACTCTTAGTAAAACCATACCCCAGAACTAATCACTGATTCTTTATCTATATGTACAGCCAGCCCTCTCTTTTCTAAGTCTTTCATCTCTATCAATTTCATCTTAAATTTCTACCTATATTCCTAGTGTCACTGTTAGAGCTCTTTTACTTTTCATTTTCCTTTATACTTAAGTCACAATAAGAAAAATCCCTCCTTTAGATATTAGTAATCCCCCTTCTATTGCCAACATTGCTAAGAGATTTTGCTTAATGGTGGTATTTACACATTAAACTTAGTATTTTTTGTGTAAAATGTATAGCACTGCAAATACAACATTACATCAACAAGTTACTTTGATACTTATATATAGACTTAGAATTCATGTGAATTTTTTTCATTGATTTTCACAGCATTTTAGAGCTGGCAAAGTTCTTAGAAATCATGTATTCTAATCCACTAATTTCACATATGGAGAAATCAAGGTTCCCAAGTAAGCAATCAGCCAGTCAGCCATATTACTAAACATTTATTAAATGCCAGACACTATCAGATCAGATCACATCAGTCGCTCAGTCATGTCCGACTCTTTGCGACCCCATGAATCACAGCACGCCAGGCCTCCCTGTTCATTACCAACTCCCAGAGTTCACTCAGACTCACATCCATCGAGTCAGTGATGCCATCCAGCCATCTCATCCTCTGTCGTCCCCTTTTCCTCTTGCCCTCAATCCCTCCCATCATCAGACTCTTCTCCAATGAGTCAATTCTTTGCATGAGGTGGCCAAAGTACTGGAGTTTCAGCTTTAGCATCATTCCTTCCAAAGAAATCCCAGGGCTGATCTCCTTCAGAATGGACTGGTTGGATCTCCTTGCAGTCCAAGGGACTCTCAAGAGTCTTCTCCAACACCACAGTTCAAAAGCATCAATTCTTCGGTGCTCAACCTTCTTCACAGTCCAGCTCTCACATCCATACATGACCACAGGAAAAACCATAGCCTTGACTAGGCGAACCTTTGTTGGCAAAGTAATGTCTCTGCTTTTGAATATGCTATCTAGGTTGGTCATAACTTTCCTTTCAAGGAGTAAGCGTCTTTTAATTTCATGGCTGCAGTCACCATCTGTAGTGATTTTGGAGCCCCCCAAAATAAAGTCTGACACTGTTTCCACTGTTTCCCCATCTATTTCCCATGAAGTGATGGAACCGGATGCCATGATCTTCGTTTTTTGAATGTTGAGCTTTAAGCCAACTTTTTCACTCTCCACTTTCAGTAAGTGCCAAAGACATAATGGTGAACTGAATGTGGGCTTTGTAATAGCCAATGGAGAAGACAAGCAACAGGTAACTGAAGTTCAAGTAAGAAGGAAATTTTTTCTCACTAGATACAGAATTTTACTAAAATCACATAATGTCAAGTTACAAAACCACACAAATTAAGCTGAATCAACAAAAGGACTCAACATTCAGTAAAGAATAAAATCCTCTTCCACTGAATCCTGTTTGTCCTTTAAATACAACCAAAGATCAAACTCTTGCCTAAATCTCTAATGACTTGGCGCAATGATCTCATCCTTTTCCAGGTTACTACCTAAGACTGACCACATTGCTTAGCAGTCAACTGGTCATATTCTTGGACCATTTCTATTTCACATACCTTGACTACTAACTGAGAAAGGGATCACGAGGTTCTTAATGTTTTACACCTCGGGCAAGCACGGCGCTAACGCTCTGTAAAGACATCAAAACAGACGAACATAACTCAGTGCCTCCAAAATGACTGAGAACAACACTTAGAAACAACTCTCAACACTTTTTTGGTGAGAAATTATTATGTGGTGGCACTATACTAGGTGCAGGGAGATATGATATCAACAGCTTTGAAGTGAAAATGTACTCTTTCATGACAGGCTCGAAGAGGGAACTTCAAGGCAGACTTGAGGCTAGAAAAAAATCCAGGAAGACAATCCAGGGGAATTAACATTTGAGCTGCATCTTGAAGGAATCTGTACTCATTTAAACAGTTCCCTGATGAAGGGCAGGGATCTGAGGGTGAAGAAAGCTACCATTTAGTAAAATACAGAAATGTCCTAAATCTCAACTTAGGTCACAGAACTAGGAAGTTTCCTTCAATTATGACTGCCACAATTAAGAAACTCACTATTTCATTCAATCAAACTGTGAAATTTAAGAGGATTATTCAGGGATTTGTCGTTTGGGTGCCACTCTTTCAAAAAACTCTATGTATTTTTGGCTGTGCTGGGTCTTAGCTGCTGCACATGGGCTTTCTTTAGCTGCGGCAGCCAGGAGCTCCTCTTCGGGGCGGTGCACAAGCTTCTGGCTGAGCTGGCTTCCTCTGCTGCGGGCACAGGTGTTAGGCTCTGCAGCTGTGGCTTGCTGACCCTACAGCACACAGGCTTCAGTAGTGGCAGGGCATGGGCTTAGTTGCTCCTTAGCATATGGAACCTTCCTGGACCAGGGATGGAACCTGTGACCCCCACACTGGTTGGCAGATTCTTATCAACTGTACCACCATGGAAGTCCAAGGGTGCCTCTTTGGAAAGGCCTAGTAACTTGGGGGTCACCCTATAAGGATACTCTTCTCTTTTTCCTTTTAGTCTATGCTATTGACTATCATGAAGTTTTTTTTTGTGGGGGCGGGGTGGTGGTGGTGGTGAGGGGAATTATAGAGACACAGTAAGTTAGGAAATAACTCACCTTTTACAGAAAATGTTCATGACTAGAAAATCACTTCAAATATATTACAGTTCCAAATGCACTTTCAAAGGAATTTGAATTGAAAGCACATTTCAATTCTTGTTAACATAATTCCTGATTTTATCAATTGATGCTTTCCTAAAATTAAAATTATAGGTATGGCTAAAAATCACTTTTCTCAGTCATTTAAAATTTCCCTGAAATTGAATCCAGAACAATGGAGAAAACAGATATTTTTTTTTTTTTTAGGATGGAGAAAATCATTGAATAATGTCTCAGTTTTTTAGGACAGCAGACTATAACATAGAAGCTACTAAGTTTTAAAAGTTTGACACCAAAGAGTCGAAAGTTTGTCAAATTCACATATTAGAAGTGTCCTATTTAAAATAAAATGGCTACTAATTTTACCCTGAGTGGACTGAAGCTCCCTGGTTTTCAATTAATCATTTGCTGTAATTAACAATTCCTAACCACATTCACCAGAGAAGGCAATGGCACCCCACTCCAGTACTCTTGCCTGGAAAATCCCATGGATGGAGGAGCCTGGTAGGCTGCAGTCCATGAGGTTACGAAGAGTCGGTCACGACTGAGCGACTTCACTTTCACTTTTCACTTTCATGCATTGGAGAAGGAAATGGCAACCCGCTTCAGTGTTCTTGGAGGATCTCAGGGACGGAGGAGCCTGGTGGGCTGCCGTCTATGGGGTCGCACAGAGTCGGACACGACTGAAGCGACTTAGCAGCAGCAACCACAATCACATAACCCAATTTCATCCTTTGATGACAAAAAAAAACAAAAAACCCCACAAATGAGACCATTTTCTTTTCTAACACTATTTAAAAAAGAAAAACTCTATAGAGAAATGATGTTTCCATACGTAGACAACAAAGGTATTTAAACTTTGAAAATCAAACTCCTCCCAATCACGGACTCAGATCTAAAGGACATACATGTTAAGCTGCAATTCCTGTGACAGACAACTCCTGTCATCGGTTTTTGTGAGCTTAAGCAAAACTGCTGGACAAGTTCTGCATTTGATAAGGTGACCTGATTTTAACTAACTAAAAGGGAGTTGGGGTGGGGTGAGGGGTGGGGTGGCAGTGGAGGGAATCACTGTTCTTGGATGCTGAACTATTTTCTGAAAACTTAAAAGCTAGCTTCTACTTTATACCCACTTAATAATCTAACTGTTCGGAATGCCTGAAACCTTCCTGCTCTTTAAAAAGTAAGCGACTGACAGGAACTGAAGAGGGCAAATTCTGCAGAGCAGGGTTACTGAGCTCCTACCCCACACAGGCTGCAGGGTGGGGGCCTCAGTGACTGCGGGCGTGTAATCACTGACTTGCTCAGCAACTTTGCTGTAATGGCTTCAAATTGCAGGCCTGAGGAAATGCTCCATAAATAGCAGCTCTTTTTTCTTGTAAAGCCTCTTCGTAGACCCAACAGAACTGCACTACCAAAAATGGAGGAGTCACTATGGACCTTTAAAAAAAAAAGGTCAAGAGAACAAGGAGGAATATCCTGCTAACCAGGTTACTCATTTTGGGGGAATGAATCACAGTACTGAAATCTGACCTACTGTTTGCATTCAACTTTTAGGTAACAAAAATTACAAGGGATTAAGTCAGTTTTTGTAATCATGCAATTTCATGAAAAGGAAAAAGAACTGTTGTTTTTATAGGCCTTTAGAAAAAGGGATGTATACTAAGTTTGAAATTAAATGTTTGAGAATGTCTTCTTACGGAGCAGGGCTCCTTCGGTGTCCATTCATAAACCACCTGCAAGCCGAGACATGTGGTGTGGTCACAGAATACACTCTGGGGAAGCAGGAATCACATATATACCAAGGCGCTAAGGTCACCGTTAGCACTCACACCTCCTGCACTCCTTATGTTCATGTATATTTACATACATGCATGTAACTTAATCATTCAGATAACTTACTGTAAATTAACAAAAACTCAATGAACAGCCACTTTAAGTCGAATATATTTGCAGTAACAGTGAAGATTTGTCTTAGCTGAATTCAGGCAGGGAAAGAAAGCAGCAATGCATTTAAATCAAACACAGATAGGGACCAAGACATTCAGGTTCCATGTCGCTCCAGTTTTCCATATGAGTTCATGCCTAAGTTAATCTACAACAAATAAGGCAGTTTTTAAAAATAAAACATGAGAGTCAAATTTTACAGGACAGGTACAATTAGTTGTCAATTAGAATTCATGGTTTTAAACACAAATGATGACTTGTAATCAAAAAGCCCGTATTCTAACTTACTAAATGGTTCAGAAACAACCTGATCGGATAGCACCTCAATTCAGATTACATTATTCACCAACAATTAGACTTTACATTTTAACTGTACAAACTGTTTTCCTGTGACATTATGCTTTACCCTGAGTTTTTTAGGCCTCAGGTGAAATTCAGCTATCCTGAACATCACTTTTAAAAAACTTCCATCCAAGTACGATAGGCTGAAAAACATGGCCACAATATTTTGCAGTTCCTCCCAGGAACAAAGAGTCTACTTTTCAAACCTTTCAATCTGAGCTGACAGAATGCAGTAACAAGTGACATTATGGAACAGCCTCAGAAGGCTTTGCAGCATCTGCCTTTATCCCCAGAAGGCTCCCACCAACACAGAGGGAGACCTCTGTGCCCCACCTGGCAGCCACCTACAAGCCAGGAGAACAAGCCTCAGGATGCAAACGACACTGATCCTAGGACTCCAGAGCTGTGAGAAACGCTAGGTGGTAGTTTAGGCCACCCAATCCACGTTGCTTATGTTGTTGCTGTTATGGTAGCCCAGTTTGGAAAGTCAACCAGTAAGAGCAAATAACCTCCATGTGGCTTACTACAAAACAGCTGGAAGTCTTCAGGACCTAATGTGCTGCTATCGGCCATACGCATGTCTTAATTACTAGCATTCCTGAAACTCCTAACTTCCTTCCAAAACCATGTTAATGAGTTTTGTGTAAAAAGAATTTTGACTGCTCTGTGTCCCACAAAAGTTTTATTAATAAATTTAAATCTGATTGTTTTAACTGTTACTGGGTGTTTTAACAGTAACTTATAATGGTGATAGGCAGAATATTAGATTTGTTTTACAATTTATTTTAATAAGAGTTGATTAATAAATATGCACTCAAATGTTTATTTGGTGTTGGAAATGTAAAATGGACTCTAAACTACCTGCCTTTGCTTGTCTATCACTCTAAAGTTTAAAGAATTCCTTAAATCTCTGAAAGAAAACAGTTATTAGCAGCTTTCCTACCAACTTTAAAACGTGAAGAATGTAACTTTTTACAGCATATTTTATTAGTAATTCAATTTGTCCAACAATAATATAAATGAATGAAAGGGCTTACATTCATTTTGTAAAATTTTAATCAAGTTTACTTGGTAAATAAACATCAAGCTAAACTTAAAAGTACCAGAAAGTTGAAAACAACCCCTTTTAAGCATTTCCTACAAATAATAGTGTTAAAAAGTAGCCAAAAAACAAAAAAACTTAAATAGCCTGTAACACTAAAACTTAAAAAAAACACATATAGGATACAAATGCATTTGACCATGTTCATGTAATGGATGGTCTGTAATAGATGGTCTTCACTTGTAAAACTGTTTTTTTCCCCCAGCAGTGAATAAAACCATGCTACTTAGTGGTTTTTCAAGTGTTTTGCTATAAGAATTGTTTTTCTTTTTTTTAAATGCCCAAGGTCAGAGTGCAGATGTAACCACAATTAATAGCTTCCTTTTGATGAAGGGAGGAATCTCTTAAGATGCAAAGAGAATTCAGGATGGGCAGGGCAAGCTCTTTGGCTGTTACCAAAAAATCTCTTTGCAGCTGTCTTCCACTTCCTATGCCCCCACATTCATTGAATTGAAAATACTAATTGTACAAGCTTCCCTGGTGGCTCAGATGGTAAAGAATCTGCCTGAAATATGGAAGACCTGGGTTCGAACCCTGGGTTGGGAAGATTCCGTGGAGGAAGAAAATGGCAACCCACTCCAGTATCCTTGCCTCGGGAATCCCATGGACAGAGGAGCCTGGTGGGTTGCAGACCACGGGGCTGCAAAGCGCTGGACGGGACTGAGCAGAGGAGAGCCCGATTGTATAACTTGAACACTGTATCTTCAAAGTCCCACTGCCATCACCTCATTCATTTCCCCCTGAATTCTCATAGCACTCTACTCACCGTATGTAATGCTTTAACAACATAATTTCATTTCTTACTCATTTAATTCTAAAGCAGTCGTATATTCCCTGTCTATGGAAGCCTAGATTATTCATTTATAATCCCAAATAAGTGTCTTTAATAGTTCTAGCTATTAGAGTTTAAAAATAATCTCAAACTTATAAACTTTAGAATACACAAGTAAGTACTCTTAGCATCTTTTTTAGCATGGAACGAATAACAATAACTAAGTAGGGGCTACAGGGATTAATCAGGGTGACTATCAACCAAGGGACTGAAATAAATCAGCAGCCTAAGGGACAGCAGGGGATTCCCTGGTGGCTCAGTGCTAAAGAATCTACCTGACAATGCAGGAGATGAGGGTTTGATCCCTGGGTGGGGAAGACCCGCTGGAGAAGGAAATGGCAACCCACTCCAGTATTCTTGCCAGGAGGATGCCATGGACAGAGGAGCCTGGTGGGCTACAGTCCATGGGGCAGCAAAAGAGCTGGACATGACAGCGACTAAATAACAACAAAGGGGCGTCATCCACCAATCAACACATCAAGAGCTACACACATAGTGCGGAACAAAGAATTATCTTCATTGAGTCCATGATGACCTAGCCTCCACAGCTTCTCCACTGAGAGATAATCAGCAACGAAAAGGCAAACCTGCAATAAATGTGTCCTGAGGCCTGTCTGGTCTATCAAGTCTGATATATCATTAATTTTGCCTCAACCTCACAGAGGGGATCCCAGCGAACCCTTAAAACAATGCCTTCTACATAAAACCAAGAGGTAAGGGCTTATTAAATGAAAAGACCACTAAGCACATATAGTGAATTCAAATAAGATAATTAAGAATAGGAGAGTGAAAGAAATCACAGACATATCAATATAAGTGATCCAACACACACCATCCAAAACCAAGTGGGTCTTTTTTAAGAAATATCACCCTGTGTTTGAGGGAGAAGAGGGAGCTCTACAAATCCCTACCTGTAGTGACAGGCACTAACTGAAAACCGAAAAACAGACCAGGGATATGGGGGGCGGTTATCTTCAAGCACAGAGGACAATGATACTAACTTTATCTATCACTGTGCAGAAACAGCGATTACTGCGTGACCCATAAGAAGAGATCTGTACCAGTCCTAACAGGAAAGTCTGCATACCCGTACAACTGGGAGGGGTCAACAGTGATCTATTACATCAGCTGGCGACCATCCAGACTACACAATTTCAGAAATATAACCTGTATCAGTCTGAACATGTGTAGAGGAAAAACAGAAACATCTGTATCTTGGCCAACTCTTCCCCAGAGTTATTTTTGTTTGTTTGTTTTTAAAATGGAAAAAAAAAAAAAAAAAGTTATCCGGGAAAGCTTGCTAAGTTTTAACTGTGACCCTATCACTGGTAACGATTAGTTCCAGGCATTCTCAGAAAGCTGATTTAGCTCATTTCTAACATTAGTACTTTGTCATTTTAACAAACCACCTTACATATTTAACTAAGATGTATTGATTCTGTTCCATTCCTCTACCTCATTCAATATTTTAATACCTTTTACCACCCCAATGCCAAGGAGTGCTCAAACTACCGAACAATTGCACTCATCTCACACGCTAGTAAAGTAATGCTCAAAATTCTCCAAGCCAGGCTTCAGCAATATGTGAACCGTGAACTTCCTGATGTTCAAGCTGGTTTTAGAAAAGGCAGAGGAACCAGAGATCAAATTGCCAACATCCGCTGGATCATGGAAAAAGCAAGAGAGTTCCAGAAAAACAGCTATTTCTGCTTTATTGACTATGCCAAAGTCTTTGACTGTGTGGATCACAATAAACTGTGGAAAATTCTGAAAGAGATGGGAATACCAGACCACCTGATCTGCCTCTTGAGAAATCTGTATGCAGGTCAGGAAGCAACAGTTAGAACTGGTCATGGAACAACAGACTGGTTCCAAATAGGAAAAGGAGTACGCCAAGGCTGCATATTGTCACCATGTTTATTTAACTTATATGCAGAGTACATCATGAGAAATGCTGGACTGGAAGAAACACAAGTTGGAATCAAGATTGCCGGGAGAAATATCAATAACCTCAGATATGCAGATGACACGACTCTTATGGCAGAAAGTGAAGAGGGGCTAAAAAGCCTCTTGATGAAAGTGAAAGTGGAGAGTGAAAAGGTTGGCTTAAAGCTCAACATTCAGAAAACGAAGATCATGGCATCTGGCCCCATCACTGCATGGGAAATAGATGGGGAAACAGTGGAAACAGTGTCAGACTTTGTTTTTCTGGGCTCCAAAATCACTGCAGATGGTGACTGCAGCCATGAAATTAAAAGACGCTTGCTCCTTGGAAGGAAAGTTATGACCAACCTAGATAGCATATTCAAAAGCAGAGACATTACTTTACCAACAAAGGTTCGCCTAGTCAAGGCTATGGTCTTTCCTGTGGTCATGTATGGATGTGAGAGCTGGACTGTGAAGAAGGCTGAGCGCCGAAGAATTGATGCTTTTGAACTGTGGTGTTGGAGAAGACTCTTGAGAGTCCCTTGGACTGCAAGGAGATCCAACCAGTCCATTCTGAAGGAGATCAATCCTGGAATTTCTTTAGAAGGAATGATGCTAAAGCTGAAACTCCAGTATTTTGGCCACCTCATGCGAAGAGCTGACTCATTGGAGAAGACTCTGATGCTGGGAGGGATTGAGGGCAGGAGGAGAAGGGGACGACAGAGGATGAGATGGCTGGATGGCATCACTGACTCGATGGATGCGAGTCTGAGTGACCTCCGGGAGCTGGTGATGGACAGGGAGGCCTGGCGTGCTGCGGTTCATGGGGTCGCAAAGAGTCGGACACAACTGAGCGACTGATCTGATCTGACCACCCCAAAGTATCCACCTTTTCAGTATCATTTAGCACTCTTCTCTAATGCTAGAGTGTTCTGGTCTGGTTTTGCGTTGGTCATGTAAGATTTTATGCAGTTTTTAAAAGGTTTGCTTCTTCTTTTTCTATTAAGAATTTCCAACTTTTTTAACTACTCAAGGAAGAGACTGCTGAAAAAGTGGATCTGAAGAAATTGAACTTGCTACCAACAAAGGGTCCTAACACTCTCTGTTACTATCTAAGGTGAATCCATTTTAAGCTAAACCCAGTTTTCATAAAATTCTAACTTTTTACACATCCATAGCTTTTTTATATGTAAACAATACTCTCTTAATATCACTGTATGACATCTACAATGGCCTGTCGAAGGCAGCACAGGTCACTTTTCCGAGCCATCAAGAGAGTACTTGTTAGAGAGCAACCAGCTACACTGAGGCGGGGTCACGCTGCGTGCCTCTGGGGGCTTGCCCACGCAAGGACACTAGTAACTGTTTAATGAGTTTAGACATGCATATGCGTTTTCTTTAACATCTATGTTGATAAAAACCAGGTGACAGGAAAAGAATGAAAGAAAATACATGTGCTGATTTCACAAGGCCATTTTACTTTTAAGCCCTACTTTTTAAAGCGGTGGATACTAGACAGAAAACTTGAAAATGACATAAAAACAGATAGGATCAGTTCCATTATTATCTGTAAGGATAGAAATTAAGTCTCCGGGCTCCATGTCCCTTCACACTTTTCAGGATCCAAATCTTCTGAACAAACTGATACACTGCCTAAAGCCAACCACCCTGCTATCAGAGCACACAACTCCCTCCTTTAGCGAAATCTAATACGATGACTGAAAGCAGCAAAATCGATGCTGAAAGAGACCAAGGACACGGAATTAATCACTTGCCTGGTCAAAGCACTTATTTTAAGTATTGATTTAAAAGCTATCCTGTAATATTTAAGTCAAATCATATGAATGTGTCAGTGGTTACTGTTTGGAGCTTAGAAAACTGGCAACTTTATATAGTCAAGTTAATGACTGCAAAATTGAAATCACAAAAATTAAGCCTATATTCGACTTTTTAAAACCTACTGCACACACTCTCTTCCCTGGTCTAGGCAGAAAATGCGAAATTTATGTTCCAGAGAAGCAGACTTAGAGGGTCTGGATTCACATACCTGGCACAGCCAAGAGCAAGGATGAAGCCCCAAACACTAGCTGCCAGTCTTAACAAGCATTCCACGGCCAGAGCTCTAGCGAGGGGGCTGGCAGATTTTATCTGGAGAAACTGGCCACTACAAGAGAGCTACTGACATTTAAGGCTTCCCACAACTTCAGGGCCTGGTTGGTTCCTATTACACCACTTTCCAGTGAAGCCCACTTAAGACACCGCAGGCAGAATAAAATTTAAGAAGAAACACCCACTGTAGTATCCTTAGAGGGCTATGACATTACTACATCCATGAAATAAGAACAGTATGCTATTAAAAAATAACAAAGGAACAATGAGCTCAGAAAAGAGTCCCTGGAAATTAAGAATGATAAATATCTTTCTGGAAAAACAAAAAAACAACTGAAAGTTAAGAGCTGAAAGAATATCCCAGAAAGCGTAACAAAAGGCTAAGAGAAGGAAAAACAGGAAGGAAAGATAAGAAAATTCAAGAGCTATTCTGACTGGCAGGAATTCCAAAAACAGAGAAGACATGAAAATAATTGGAAGAAATTATCCAGAAAATAATAAAAGACCCCAGGAGTGAAGTATAGGGAACTACACTGCAAAATTTTGAAGGGCACCATTCACACTGAGGATTGAGTTTCCAAACAACATGATTTTTACAATGAATTTTTAAAAGTGCATACCATAGCATACTATGAAATTTAATATGCCCCCCACCAACTAAAAATAAAGGGGGAAAAAACCCTAAAATCACCACAGAAAGCAAATAGAGTTTAACTGCTCAATAAGAAGACAGCATAAAATGGAGTATTACCTTCTAAACTCTAATGGAAAATAGCTTGAGTTCTACAACCAAACTGCCATCAGATGCCAACAGATAAAGATACTTTTAGACATAAAAGATCTCAAGTTAGCTACCTACACCCTTTTTCTCAGCAAATGCCTGAGCAAGTTCATCTCTAAGAGTGAATAAATCAAGAAAGAGAAAAACAGTAAACAGGGTATCAAACCGAGAAGGGTGATGTAGGGACTTGCCAGGCTGAGGGCGAAGCAAAGTCCTAGTAATATGACTCTGAAGCAAGCTGAAAGCAACCCATCTAGCGCAGGGCAGGAAGACAAAAGGTTCAGGGATGTCCCCAAGGGGCCAAAAGAGCAACAGGAATACAAATGAGAAAAATGAGGCACTTAAACAATTCCAAGAGAATATCCAAGTTGTTCAGAAAATCACATTACATTATACAACTCGGCTGTACGCAAACTCTAGAGTCTTAACAATACTAGTAAGAATACTAGCAAAACAGTTTTAGCAATTACAGTGGCAAAGGAAAGGAAAGGGGAATTTTAGAGGGCGCAGAAAACATTGTAAATGGTAGTGTAGCATATTTTATAAATACATAATTTTTAAAAAGGGGGAAATCTCAGAAGAACTGGAACTGTTTGCCTCTGGAGAATGTAAGTCAGAGATAAAGAAAAGTTCTGTTAAAACTGCTCTTTTCTTTATGACCCTTATAGCAGCAAGGGATTTTCTGAATCTATGTATATGTTACTCCCCTAAAATTAAACTTCAAAATATTTATTTACAGATGATGCTATATAAACATGAATGAATCTTCAATCACCTTTCTCTGGCAGAAATCTAGTGCTTCTCAACAATATTCTTTCCTGAATTTTCCAATTCTCTCTAATGAACATGTGTCACTTTCATAATTTAAAAAACACTTTCATTAAAAGTCCACAAAATCAGATACATGGGAGAAGAAAGAAGCAAAGGAAGGAAGGACAATTTTATAAATATAAAACAAAGGAACCCCACATTCATGATTCTATAGGAAAAAAAAAAAAAAAAAAAAAATCCACCTCTTACCCTACCTCCTAGATGATAGGATTTTCTAAGTTCTCTCCCCAAACCTTATTTCATATTATAGTCACCTCAGGATACGTGATAAGTTAAAATTTCAGGCAACTTTCTAAATACACAATCAACTGCGTGAAGGCTCAAAGTAGCACTCTGAAGAAAGACATTTTCACTCTAAAGCCCAGATCAACTAGTCTACAGCAAGTCTTCATGCATGTATCAAAAAGCTCATTCTCTAAACATATATTTATTGGTTAAACAAAGACCTTACTTTAAAAGTTTCCTCACTCTAGGTTAAGTAAGAAATTGCAAGAGCAGAGAAGGAGCTTCTAACAAACTGTACCCTCACCACCCTTAAACCAAGATTTAGTTGAAAAATTTGCTAAGTCTATTGAGTAACACTGTCCTGTGCAGAGAAAAAGCCCACTAAAGTGAAAATAAGTAGGTAATAGTACTAACCACAAACAAAACACTGAAAATATTTGGTAGAAGGAAATAGTAATATTTTAAATAGACAGCTCTATTCATTTTGCTAATTTCCAACACTATTCAGAGACACATCATCTTATCACTTGATGTGTTAAAGATTGTGATTCTTCTCATGCTAAGCGCCAAATAAGGATTAAACTACCGACCACTTTTTCTTGTCAAAAATATTAAAGGGAAGGGGGAAGAAAAAGACCATTGTGATTTATACCAAACTTCTTTTGTTTGCTTTCAGAAGGTGTCAAGCCCTGCGCAAATAGAAGTGCTTCCACGGGGGCAGTACTGTTCCCAGGAAACTTTGTGCCACAGTACTTGAGCATCCAGAACCATGAAGTAATTCTTCTTCATAAAAACAGAAATGTCCCTTTCATGGCTTGAAGTTCTGATTAATCCGAGAATCAGAAGCCCTTTTTGTAAAACTGCCATCACTTAGTAACCATAGTTATAGAATCACACAGCTCTTTAAGACTTTCTTTTACATGTGCTACTCAACTATTATTAAACTTTCAAGTCATAATTAATGGCTAAATTATACTATCACTTAAGGTAGCAAATTAAGTTCGAATAATCTTAACCCTTAACAATGGATTTTTTAAACAACTTCACTTTGATTTGCCCTAAGTCTAAACTTCACAAATATTTTGACAAATAGATTACATTTAAAGCTTACATCTTCCCAAAAATCTGAAGGTAAAATGAAAATCAGAGTCACACTAGCATTACTATCTTGAGATGCTATTTTCCCAAGTAAAATGTAAAACATACTTTTCTATATTACTAACGAGGACTGATCTCAGGGTTTCAAAAAGTTTTTAAAGTTTCAACTATTTGACTATCACCCAGGCTTTTTTCTACAGTTAACATGAAGCTTCGGGGGAGAAATACTCTAACGTTACTTTTTAAAGAAAATTTGCCTACCATCTTGCAGCTGAGTTTGCTGCAATTATGTTTAATAAAGGTCAAGTACCTGTCTGAGTTCACATTGACAATACTCATTATTTTTAGGAAAGTAAGTTCTACGTCCTATTTATTGTCACACTCACCATCTTCCAACTGTTTTTCCCTACCACCATATTCAACACTTTCGCCTGCGTTTTCCTGCCTAAATCTGTGGCACGGCGGGCCATTCTTCCTGGGGTGCCCACCCACTGAGCAGAAGGAAGCATTTTTCCTGAGAGCTGAGGGCGTGCTTTCATCTCTCTCCACTCAGTCTCAATCAGCGAGACAGACGGGTAGGTTGGCCATCCCCTCAGACAGGGAAGTAACTATGTTTGGGGATTTTTAAAACTAAAGTACAATTGACTTACAGTATTATATTAGGGAATATTTTGTGACTGCAATTTCAACTGTTTATGGGCTCCCCTCTCCCACCCTCCCATCCCCCTCTGCTTTTCTGGATTTGGTATTTTTGCAGCTTAATCAACAGTTAAGGGCAATATCACAGGCTTTTCATTTTTAGAGAGAAATCATTTGGGTTACATTGATATAGCAAGAAACCAAAGGAGCAGATTAGCCTCTCAATAAAACTTCCTTTTAAAAACGCCTAATATTTATTACAGTAGCAATACACATTATACATGTTCATACTCTTCTAAGTGTTTGGGACAAGATGCAAGATCCAATTATTAGAACAAGAAACAATTTAATTGATAATATGACTCCTTAATTGATGCATGTTTGAAGTAGCTTTACTTAGGGTAGAGGAACATTCATTTCGAAAACAAGGTAAAGGTCACAAAAAAAAGACTCCAATCACTTACAACAATTAATAACACCTAGAAGGCAACTTCATTTAATGTTGGAATACTGACTCATTTCTATGCTGTGGAATGTCAAAAATCTCTGAAAAGTACCTTTTAAAACTGTGAATCAAGATACTCAATACACTTGTTAATAAAATCACAGCCACGAGAAACCTTGAATCTTCAAGGTTTAAAAACAGAGTCCCGTTATTTAGAAAATGATAAAAAAAAAAACAGAAGTGAAACAAAATGACATCTTAAAAATTAGATTATAAAAACAATGAAAATCTACACATTTTTAAAATCACTGGATGAGACTTCTTAAATCAAATTATAAGTTCCTATATGCTAATTTTACATATGAAGTTCTTTGTATGTCATAACAATTACAGAGCATCAGAGTCAAATTGGAGAAGTAAGAACACTCTTGTAACCAGAGATATAGAATTCTAATTCAGGAAGTTATTCAGCAGCTTATAAAGAAATAGGAAGTTGTTGACCAACTACTTGAAGAACTATTTCCTGTAGGAAAACTGTAAGACAGATGAAGAAAGCAGTAATTCTCAAAGCAATAAAAGAATTCTCTTAAAGCTCAATACACAATTTTGAAGGAATTAGTTTTAAACAGTAAACTCAGTAGAACAAATATTATACCTAATACGCATACTATACTTAAAATACTTCATTATCATACCAGAACCTAAACATGTGTCACTGATAAATAGCTAGGACCATACTTCCACCTTATCACTTGCCAACCTAAGGCATGAGTCTTCTCCAGAAAATCTCACTGATGGAGGCAAGGCTTTGAAAG
This sequence comes from Tragelaphus eurycerus, assembly GCA_935064755.1. NCBI lineage: Eukaryota > Metazoa > Chordata > Mammalia > Artiodactyla > Bovidae > Tragelaphus > Tragelaphus eurycerus. The sequence continues at coordinate 9,227,736 of CAKXYN010000086.1, read as the reverse complement.
TCCCAACAGCTGCCTGCCTGTAATCCTTCACTAGTTATGCTGCTTTGAAACAACAGGATGGGCCAACTAACTTCAAAGTCATTTATCTAATGTCACAAGACAATAATCAGTTGCTTCCAAAGTAAATGTCTGTAAGTTTTAAATTATATCATCTTGCAAATCTGGACCATTTATGGTCAGATTTCTCCATGCCAAGTGTGTATTTCAACACATTATATACTTTGTAACTTAAAATTAGGGCCAACAAGTATCTTAAAAAATGTATAGTAAGGTGCAGCTTTCACTGTTGAAATGAGTGTGAAGTCTCTAATTTAAACCTTCATTCTACATCTAGCCAGCAATAAGAATCTTCTTTAGACAGAAGAGGAAAGTGCTGCTGATTGCAAAGAGAGCTTGCCTTTAAAATATCAAACCCAGAATAAAAATGAACTTTGACAACCCTGCTCCAAAAACTTCATTTATTACCTTCAACTCTAAGTCAAGGCAGATACTAATCTCATTTCCTATGCAACACACAAAAATAAGTTGTTTAGGACAACTCACATGCCCCACGACATCATGGAAATAGCTACCAACTGGATGTGAACTAATCTTTCTATAACTCTTCTCCAACTTACACACTGCTCATAAAGCAGATCCTTTAGAAGATACTAAATTTGTAAGTCCACATCCAACTTCCACAGCCAGTGCTTAGGGGCCCTCTCTGTAATTTCTGATGTGTACCAACTAACCCATGATTTTGCTGACTTTTACTGACCATCCATAAGGAGACACCTTTTTATTTCTGAAGGTTTGATGTGAGCCAAATATTCCATGGAGTCAAAAATCTTCATGATTCTTATCACATAATAAATCTAATTTTACTTCCAGTGAGAATCTCTCAAAAATCTTGAAAAACAATCATGCTAATCTATCTTCCTTCCAGTTTTTCTTTCCCATGGTAACCACTACCCATATGGCATAATTTTCAGATCATTTTGTCCTGGTTTACCTTCGCCAGAGGCTCACTTGAGTGGGGTGTTTGGGGTGGGGGGTGTTTGTCTGTGTATCCTTTGTTAATCCACCTCTGAGAGAAATACTTTCTCAAAGAAAGCAGCACTGGAAACTTTAAAAAGTAAAATACAGAACGTTTCAAGTCAAAACAAAAAGATCATTAAATATACCTACATAAAAATGTAGGCAGATGTCACCTTGAAGCAATTATTACAAGATACAAAAGACGAAAAGGGGAGCATAAATGTTGCTCCTTAATCACAGACTTTCAGCTATAACATCAACCAAAGAAGAGAGGCAAGCCAGCTATTAAACTGTTTAAAAATCTCCCCAGGTCAGCATGAGACCCAGCAGGGAGAGCTTCAGAAAAGTACAGCCTTTCTTTTTCCTAACAACCTGGTTTGTTTCCACTCCTTTTCCCTTCAAGACACATCCCTCACAGCGAGCAACTCTTTCAATCATTTACTGTGGATGTCTGCTTCAGAACAAATGATCTTGCTCATGCAGATGAGTTTGCCAGACTTGTGTGTACCTTCCAGTCTCAGGCTCTTTATTGTTCTGGTTGAAACCTGACCCTCTGAAATGGATACCGGGACACCAGAAAACTATTTAAAAAAGAAAAAAGTTGCAGGAAAGGGGGGGGCCAAAAATTGCAGAAACTTTTCAAGATCAAACTTTCCCCTCTGCTTTTCTCCTAAATAAGCCTGTCACAAAACTGTATCTTACACTGAAAGTTAACAACCTGCCCTGAAAGGCAATATAAAATATTAAGATATACAACAAAACAGTATTATTATTATTGTATTATCTGATCTAATGAATAAATGTTACATTTGCCTTGGGAGTAGACTGTCAAAGACAGATGTCAATCAAAACTTGGATTATTTTTATTTTATTATCTCAACATGACTGAACAGAACTAAGCAACTTTTTGAAAACATCCATTTCAGTCTATAATTACTTATAGGAAACATTCTGTACTTATGCCAAAGAAGCCAAATAAAAATATTAAAGTCTTATCCATAATTTCAAAGTGAGAGGAGACAAAATTCTACTTTGATCTTTTCAGCTTCCATGAAAATTTGCCATTTTGTTAAACACACAAAAAATAAAGCTGAGAAAAACAAATAACCCAAAAGCCTTGTTTTTGTTTACCCTGAGAAGAGGGATTCTATTTTGAAGACCTACTGGCTCAAAAGAAGTTTGCCACTGAACTGCTGCATATCAAATATGAAAATGCATATTTCTCTTTGCTTTTTGAGGGAGAAAATGATAACACAGATCAAACTGCAGCTAAAGGGTCCGTCATCTCACACCTAAAATACTGTAAAATCAGACTTCCAGGGAAGTTCTACTTATTTTTATAGTTCTTTTCTACCAGTAAAATGTTTAAAAAGGTAAGTAGTGCCCTACATGCCAGCCTCCTAATTCTCACAATTTGAAATTCTTCATGGGATCCTTTCAGTTTAGAGCTAGGCTAATTAACAGGTTTGGCACAAACTCAAAATGAGAACATCCTAACTGCCACAAAAAAAGTTTAGTAAGAGGCTATGAGCCAGGAATCCATAAAGCTTTCAAAATATTACCCAAAGAAGGTATTCGTACTATCCTGGAAAAAAAAATAATTATGGAAGACATCACTGAACTTGACATAAATATTAAGGAAAATATAAAAATAAATCGTATCTTGGTGCCAGAAAATGTTCCCCCACCCTTTTTCCACTTACTTTAAGAAGTACCTCTGACCAGAAGATGTCTTCGCCATCTCCCAGCCGGCTGGCAGAGGCACATCATCAGGGATCTCAAAGGAAGACTGTCGAAGGTGCTGAGCAGCCGGTGCGGCCGCCGGGCCGGAGACCACTCCCGTGGGGGTCAGCGTCCCCGGAGACACGGCTCCCAGCTGCAGGGACGCGGGGGACGAGTGAGCCCGCACGTGCTGCGGAGTCAGCGCCCCGGCGGTGCCTGCATCGGTACTGGCCTATCGGGAAGGTGAAAACAAAGGCTTCTTAAAATACGTTCTCAAAGAGAGTCCTTGCAAACTTCTTCAACAGATATTTGGTCGCCATGAAATTCTAAATACCAAAGGTAAATTTCAACATCTAACACAGAAATACAGGTTGCAGATGGATATTTTTAAAAGCCGAGGTAAACGCCAAGGCAGTGTGGGTGTTTTTCCAAGTTCTAAACTGTTTTAGGTATAAACAAAACCCAAAGAATCAAATGACTATGTACTCCCCATCTTTTTTCAAAACTGTTTACGTAATTGTTTTCAAGCCCTAAACACACGACAGGTGTCATTTTTTTCCTCACCATGGACAAATGTCATCAATACAGCAACCATCAAAATTTATACAACTTTTAAGAACTACAAAAGATCCAGAAACATCCAAAGATTCTTTAAAAGCCACCTAATGAATGAAATATCAACCCAGCCTTATGTTTGTACCTAGATGATAAAGATGTCAACAATGTAACTACAACGGTAACTTAAGAATTTACATACTTACATATTTACCACTGTGTAGCAGCACAAAAACTCCTGAACTCAGACCCTAAAGATATCGGTTTCAGTCCAACCTGGCTAGTGTGACACAATGGACAATATCTTACTCTCTGAGCCTCAAGTTTTCTCATTTGTAATAGCTTTTTTTATCCCCCCCACGATGGAAAAATAAGGTAATAAATGAACTTATATTCAAATATTCAATAATTTGTGAACAACAGTATTTACAACCCACATTCATACTATTCATAAGCAAATATAGTTATTTAAATTCCTTAATTAGGGTTTGATTATCAAAAAGTTAAAATTTCCCAGATTCATATAATCAAGGAAGAGAGACTGGAAGCAATCAGCAAGGGCACCTATGCCTTGATGTTAAATCATATATATATTCTGAGTTTCCAATCACAATAAATTGGAATTTAGGACTCATTAGCAGAAATAAAACTCAAACTTACAGATGCACACTTGGTCAACAAACGCATTAAAACAAATAAAACTGTAGTCAATTGTGAATATTATGAATCAATAAACTGCTGATACAAACTTTCATGCAATAATTCACTAGAAGAATAGGTACAATTTTCAATGGCAATTCTTTTCGGCTTATAGATGCCACAAAATGGGGAATTCAATATCCTATGACTTTTATGCTTTGGAAACATATTAACCAGCAGCATAGCTGTGCAGACGGTGGGGTGCAATGCCAACACACATTTTTACCCACGAGTCCGGAAACTCATTTCCAGGGCTAAGAGAAAGCAGCACACCTAAGTCTACTTCTTACAAACTGAAATATTTAGGGCAAGCAGCTAAATTGTTTTTCCTTCCTCTCCCTTAACCCAGGTTTTTGTCAGCAGGTTAAGTGAGTTTTTCTGAGTTCCCAAACCCCTTGGTCTGAGGGAGGAGAACTTATCACAGGCCTGCAAATAGGAGGGGCGATGGGAGTGGGGGCGATAAGTGTTCTTTCCGCTCAAGTTACAGTCAGGTGGACTAACTTCATCGCAGTTATTTGGAAAACCAATTAACTTTTGGGCAAAGTTCCTATGCTAAAGTTTAGCCTGAAGCAAGTTCTTTTTTAAAAAGGAAGGAGAGAAAAAAAGTCTCCCCTAAACAAATCTTCTGGGACAGATTGGAATGTTAACACTTTCATGATATAAGTTGCACTTCAACGCCGGATCACGTTGACAAAATAATCGAACGCTGTGTATGGGGGACAGCCATGTTCATATCCTTAGTAAGAATTAAAGAGCAATGGCGAGCCTCGAATTAGTCATCGCTTCCCAAACATTAACTTCTAATCACAGCTGAACTAGGCAGGACTCGGCCTGTGAGTCAACCTGCGGAGCGTTATCAAAGGCTTGTGTTAAACCCCAGGCGCGGTGCAACCCAGCCCAGGGCCCGCGCGCCGTGCAGATGTGGCCCATTTAAAAGCATTTCAGCGGACTGTAAATAATCGTCCGCCGTGGGGAAGCCAGCACGTGAGCCCACTGCGTTTCGGGGAGAGTGAGCCTGCGCGAGTTGCAGAGCGCAAGGGGGAAGGGCCGGGGTGAGAGCGCCCAACTCCATAAACAACTTCCAGGAAAGTCTGGATCCTGTGCTCTAAGAGAGCCGGGGCCGCGAGGAGAAGTGCGCCCGGGAGGGGGAGGGGGACAAAGAGCCCGGGACCGCCCGGGCCGGTTCGAGCCCCGGCCCTGCTCCACGCTGGCCAACGAGGGCACGACTCCGTGCCTCCCAGGGAGACTAGGGGGCCCGGGGAACCCCGGAGGAGAGGGGGCCTGGGGCGCGACTCCGCCCGCGGAAGCCAGGGCCGCCCCCGCTCGCGGCCCGGCGGCGGGAGCGGAGGTGCGGGGCGCGCGCGCATTGTGCGAGCCCCCCGCGGCCCGGCCGCCTCGCCCGCCCCGGCCTTCCCCCCCCAACTCTGCCGGGAGCCCGCGGGGGAGGAACGAAAGGAGCAGGCGAAGCGCGCCCCCGGGGGCTGCAGCCGCCGAGACGGACTCCCGGGGGCGGGGGGGTGCAAATCTCGGCCTCGGACTCCAGAGGAGCGCGGCGCCCCGACTGGCCCGCCCCTGCGCGCGCCCATCCCCGCCCCGCCGGCGCCCCCGGAGCCCGCACTCCCCAAGCGCCCCCGCAGGAGCCCCCCAGAGCCTCCGAGCCGGGGGCCCGCCCGGCGGGGAAACGGGGAGACGGGCGGCACGGTTACCTGTCGGGAGTGGGATTTGGGCTCGGGCGGCTTGAAGAAGGAGTCGGGCAGTTTCCGGAGCCTCATGGGCACGGTCTGCGGCACGTTGGCCGTCTTGGGGTTCATGACGGCGTTGAAGAGCGCCTCCAGGTCGGTCTCCGAGTCCCCCCGGACGTGCACGATCTGGTGGCCGGCTGGGGGGGCCTGCGGCGCCGCCGGGGGCCCCGGGGGCGCGGGCTGCCCGGGCGCGGATGGCGGGCCCTGGCCCTGGGGGGCCTGCGCGGGCGGCGGCCCCTGGCCCTGGGGGGCTGGCTGCGGCGGGGGCGGCCCGGGATCCATGGCTCCTGCCTCGCCCGGTGGGCGCGGGCTCCGCCCGGACGGCCCGGCTCGACGGGCCGCGGCGGGGGAAGCGGCGGGCGCGGCGCTGGCCTCGCGCTCAGGGCCGGGGGCTGCGCCGCGGCCCCGCAGCCCCCGCCCGGCGCCCGGCTCCGCGGGCCTGCGGCGCGTCGGGAGGGGCCGCCGGAGACGGGGGCCCGCGGCGCCCGCGCTCGCTCCCTCGGCCCGGGCTGCGGCCGCACGGCCCGCGCCGCTCCCCCTCCCCCCTCGCCCGGTTTCCTCTCCTTGTTCCTTCCTTCCTCCCTTTCTCTCCCCCGGCGGCGGCCGCTCCCGACTGAGACGCAAACTCGCCTCGGACGCCAAAACTAAAGTTGGGAGACGCGCCCGCCCGAGCGGCCGCGGCCCCGCCTCCTCGCGGCGCTTCCTTCCTCTGCGCGCCCGCCCGCGCCAGATGCTCAGGGAAACTTTCCCCGGCGAGGGCGCCGCATTCCTGCGGACTCCGGCCGCCGCCGCCGCTGCCCCGCCCGCCCGCGTGCCCGCCCGCCCGGCCTCCGCGGGGCCTCGCGGAGCCGCGGCCGCGGCCGGGAGCGTGCTTGGCGCCCCGCGCCCGCGGAGCCGCCGGCCCGACGACGCGCGCGGGGCGGGTCCAGGTCGGAGCCCTGGCTCCGCTGGGAACGCGGCCGCCCTGGTCGCAGGGGGTCCGCCCGGCCGCCCGGCCTGGGCCGCCTCCCCCTCGCCCTCGGGAGCGGCTTCGAGGCGCCCCTCGCCCCTCGATGCCGGACAGCTAAGGCAGAAAGGAGTCGGGCGAGGACGGCGGAGCCCACGGACGCCCGCCCCACGTCAGCCCGACCGCACCGACGGGAGTGCTCATGTGGGCTCACAGCGAGGGTGGACCTAAAATGGTACCCGTAACACACATTGACTTAATAAGGATCCATTTTTTAAAAAAAAACCACGAACTTGATACTTTTCACTTCTTAAACATGCAAAACCCACTTGAAAGACATAAACCAGTTTTGGGATTTGAAGCTTAAAGACTAAATCTGTGACTCAGTCTAATTTACTAAGTAACCAAAAAATTGCCTTTGTTTAAAGTGAAAACATTTTTTTAGTACTCAGATTTGCAACATAGTCGTGAAAACTTCAACGGGGAAGAAGTCCACGCTTAACTTCAAGTTTCAAGTATTGCTCTGTGTACCTGTCTTATCCTTGACGGGATGGGAGCCTACTTTATTTGTTACCCCAGTGCCTGGGACCTTAACTTTCACTTTGTGATAGTTGACCGAATAAGAAGTAAATGGGTGAGGAACTCACACCACGCACCTGGTTCTCTTTGTGGCGCTGACATACATGCAAGGAGTCCTCTTGGAATCACTAAAAAGCCATGAAAACGTGTTGGGGTTTTTTGTTTGTTTGACCGCGCTGCTTGCGAACTTGTGCCTCCAGCAGTGGAAGCAGGGAGTCCACTGGAGTGCCAGGGAATTCTCCAAAATTTGTTTCTTATTTCATACAATTTGATTTTTTTTTTAAAGCTGCTTTACTGAGATATCCCATTCCATAAAATGTGTCCATTCAAGCAATCCAGTATTTTTCATATATTCACGGGGTTATGCAACATCACTCTGATTTTAAAAACTAGCTTCCTGTTTTAATGATTGTGTCTGCAGTGCTAGTGAAACAGATGTGTAAGTAGGATTAAACAAGAAAAGGTCCCCTGAACAACAAAAACACACACAAAAAAACCACCTCTTCCTCCAGCCAGACCAGTCAGTTCATTTCAGTCGCTCAGTCGTGTCCACCTCTTTTAGACCCCGTGGACTGAAGCATATCAGGCTTCCCTATCCTTCACCAACTCCCAGAGTTTACTCAAACTCATGTCCATTGAGTCGGTGATACCATCCAATCGTCTCATCCTCTGTCGTCCCCTTCTCCTCCTGCCTTCAGTCTTCCCCAGCATCAGGGTCTTTTCCAGTGAGTCAGTTCTTCACATCAGATGGCCAAAGTATTGGAGTTCCAGCTTCAACATCAGTCCTTCCAATGAATATTCGGGCTGAATTTCCTTTAGGATTGACTGGTTGGATCTCCTTGCTGTCCAAGGGATTCTCTAGAGTCTTCTCCAACACCACAGTTCAGAGGGAGCTGTATCACTTGGTGTGTGTGTGGGGGGGGGGGGGGGCAGGGAAAGAGGCCTCAGGGCCTCAAGATTTTAAGACAAGTTTCTAATCAACTGCTCTGGATTCCACTTTTGTGTGAAGAATGAGATCTACCTCCATGATGCCCATGCCTGCTTTTATATTTATCTCTACCCCAGTACTCTTGCTTGGAAAACCCATGGACGGAGGAGCCTGGTAGGCTGCAGTCCATGGGGTCGCTAAGAGTCAGACACGACTGAGCGACTTCAGTTTCACTTTTCACTTTCATGCATTGGAGAAGGAAATGGCAACCCACTCCAGTATTCTTGCCTGGAGAATCCCAGGGATGGCAGAGCCTGGCGGGCTGCCGTCTATGGGGTCACACAGAGTTGGACACGACTGAAGCGACTTAGCAGCAGCAGCATCCCCAAATGAAGCCTCCCAGGGGGTGTTAATGGTAAAGAACCCCACCTGCAATGCAGGAGGCATAATAGACATGGGTTCAATTTCTGGGTCTGGAAGATCTCCTGGAGGAAGGCATGGCAAATCACTCCACTTTTCTTGCCTGGAGAATCCATGGACAGAGGAGCTTGGAGGCTACAATCCATAGAGTCGAAAAGAGTCAGACATGACTGAGTGACTTGTAATGCACATCCCCAAATGTCAAGTGCATTTAACCACAAATTTATAAGTTCTGGAGTTACAGATATTTGAATTCGGATCCCAGATCCACTATTTACTATCTCTGTGACATTGGACAAGTGACTTATTTCCTAGTCTTTATTTTCTTTAATGTTGGGGTCAGGTAATGACACCTACTGCATATGTTGAGACAAGGAGTCAGTGGACATAAAATAAGTATTAATACTTATTCCAGCTTTAGCCATGGGGTGAGATCTGCATAAATGTCAGCTCTCACTGTCCTGTGTTCACAGACTACTTCTGGCCTCTCCTTTGCCACAGTGCTCCTTGGGGACACTGCCGGCAGCCCCTTCCTCTCACATCTGATAATCAATCCACACAAATGAAGCCTTTGCACACAAACTATGCATTAAGTTTTTCAACTAAAAAAACAAAAGAACAAAACCTTTTTAAGAACGAAAGTGATTGAAAACCTGGGATTGTAATGCAAGTCGTCCCTTCACTAGAGTATTTATTACTATGAACACTGTAATTAAAGGGCTTAGGGTACAGCCGAGGTTGCTTTGTTCAGTATTGTTTCACCTGCCGTTCAGTTGAGAACAAAATTACTTTGATAAGTGGATTTAAAGGCTCTCTGGAGTGATGTTATGTTCTGTAAGCACCTCCGTAATATCAACCAAGATTTTGTAATTGACTATTCCTCATCTATAAATTTCAGTCACAGGTCAGCAAGGAATAAAGATAACATGAATTCAATCCTTCGTCCCCTCTGTTCCTCTCCAGCTCCACTTTTAGAGCAATAACTAACCCAAGGCTCTTTGAGACAGGGAGTTGCCTTCTTCATACCCAGACCTACAGCATCCCGGATCACTTTCCACATCCATGTAGATCACTTTGAGAACACAAGTCTTGCAATGACTTGCCCTCCTAAGCTACAGGGGACCGTCTTCTCCACTTCACTTTAGCGATCTGCACCTATGTCCACACCCCACCATCATCCAGAAATACTCTAATTGTGAAATCAAGCTGTATTATACTATTCCCTTAATGATTCATACCTCATTTAAACTATTAACATCTGTCTTTTCTACCAACCCATCACTCCTGCTTTCACTTCTTTCCCAATTCAGTTTAGAAATTGTAGCTCATTGCTTCAGCCTCTGTTATCATCTGTGTCCTCAAGTTTATTGTATTTCAATAAGCTGGATCTATTAAACTGGATTAATCCAGTCATCTGTTTTCCATTCTAATACCTGAGGCTGATGGGGGGCCTGGGCCCCACATTCATTAAAAGCCTCAAATGAAACATGTGACAGTTACAGCAGTCAGAATGGCCATCATCAAAAATTCTACGAACAGTAAATGCTGGAGAGGGTGTGGAGAAAAGAGAACCCTCTTGCACAGTTTGGTGAGATGTAAAATGATACAGCCACTATGGAAGACAGTAAGGAGATTCCTTAAAAAAAAAACTAGGACTAATACCACCATTTGACCCAGCAATTCCACTACTAGGCATAAACCCTGAGGAAATCTAAACATGTGACAGTTTGTCCAAATGAAGTTATCCTGTCATCCCACAGATATACCTTTGCAAGTACAAGAAAGCATTCACTGGAAACTTAAACTTTGTCCTTTTATTAAATGACACCATCTGTAATGCATTATGAATTAATATTTTAAGTAAACTCTGTAATTATGGAATGAATAGCACAATTTTATTGTGTAGTGATGATTGTCAATTATTAATTTGCGAAGTGTAAGGATTTGAAACATACTCTGCTTTTGTAACTCTCTCTTGGCATTTTAGCATGCTCAAATACACAGAGGGGCTTGAAAAGAGGAAGTGTCCAGCCCTCTCCCACTCAGCCTCCAGAAAGCCTGGCTGATACCCTGGTTCCTGGGAACAGCTGGAGGTAATCTCACAGGCAGGTGGATTGGTTCCCTTCCACATTCATAGTCCCTAACCATGTTTCCTGGTGTCCACAGTCAGCTTCTCACTCATATGATATTCTAAACTTTGCCACTCTCCTCCTCATGTTTATTTATCATCCCCCCCACTACCACCTTTCAGAAAAATCACATCACCTCCAGCTGCTCAGGGAACAGGAGACCACAATACACAAAAGACCTAGAAGTCTTCCCCTAAACCTCAGATTTACGCAGATGACAACACCCTAATGGCAGAAACCAAGGAGGAACTAAAGAGCCTCTTGATGAAAGAAGGGAGTGAAAAAGCTGGCTTAAAACTCAACATTCAGAAAACTAAGATCATGGCATCTGGTCCCATCACTTCATGGCAAATAGATGGGAAAACAATGGAAACAGTGACAAACTGTTTTCTTGGGCTCCAAAATCACTGCAGATGGTGATTGCAGCTATGAAATTAAAAGACGCTTGCTCCTTGGAAGAAAAGCTATGACCAACCTAGACAGTATATTAAAAAGCAGAGACATTACTTTGCAAACAAAGTCCATCTAGTCTAAGCTGTGGTTTTTCCTGTAGTCATGTATGCATGAGAAAGTGGGGCCATAAAGAAAGCTGAGCGCTGAAGAATTGATGCTTTTCAACTATGAAGAAGACTCTTGAGAGTCCCTTGGACTGCAAGGAGATCCAACCAGTCCATCCTGAAGGAAATCAGTCCTGAATATTCATTGGAAGGACTGATGCTGAAACTGAAACTCCAATACTTTGGCCACCTGATGCAAAGAACTGACTCACTGGAAAAAAACCCTGATGCTGGGGAAGACTGAAGGCAAGGAGGAGAAGGGGATGGCAGAGGATGAGACGGTGGGATGGCATCACTGACTTGATGGACATGAATTTGAGTAAGCTCTGGGAATTGATGATGGACAGGGAAGCCTAGCGTGCTGCAGTCCATGGGGTCACAAAGAGTTGGGCATGACAGAGCGACTGAACTGAACTGAACCTTCAGAAACATGTATACAACTGCACAAGCCCTTCTCTCCACAGGTACATTTTTGGGACAAGCAGTCTACATGCCTGTTCTTCACTTCCTCACCTTTTGATCATTTACCCTTTGACTCAACCCATCTGAAACTGAACTCTTTACCCCTACCCTTGTCCACCTTATACCACACACACACACCCTCCCAAGCCACATCCTCCTTCTGATTCACTGTCTCAGTTAATGGCATCAGGATCCACCCACCTGTTCAAACCAGAAAATTGAGTGTCCTTTTAATCACCTCCTTGTAACCATCCAACCAGTTAATATATGTGGTGATTTTCTTTCACATCTTTGAAAGTCTACCGCCCAACTCCAGGTCTGTTTCCACTTAGACTTCACTTCCCATCACTTTCTGCAGAGCTTCCCAGATCATGTCCCTGCTTCTAGTTTTGCATGGTTGCATCAGACATCTATTCTGACTCTAGTCACTCCACCAGAGTGACTTTTCCAATGTGCAGGTCTGATCATGGTGTGATATCATTCAAGACAAATTCAGCTCCCTTGGCATAGTATGCAAGGCCCTTTGCTTCTCTCCTCCACTGAACTCTTAAGACTCACTTGTATAAATTCTGTTTTCCAGGCTTACTGAACCACTTATGGTTCCTTGAGTAAGCCATTTGCGCTCTCAGCTTTGGCCTCTGCAGGTGCTACTCTTGCCTTTTGGAAACTTTACTCCCTTTCCACCTGGTTTCCCTTGGTACTTGAATTGCAAAGCTTCTCAGTGGGAAGTCCTCTTGGGCTCTGCCCTTCTCACTGGCCTCCACCCCACAGCAGCTGAGAGGCCAATCCTCTGGGCTCTCATAGAAGCCACCCACCACTTCCATCATGACTTTTTTTTTTTTTTGATCAAGAATCTCTTTTATTGATTATCAGAAACATTACAAACATCTAGTATGAACAAATTGTAACATGATAGTGTTTAGTTTGAACAATTAATACATTTCAGATATAATATTATACATATTTCAATGCTATTCTCCCCAATCATCTCACCCTCTCCCGGTCCCAGAGTCCAAACGTCTGGTCTATACATCAGTGTCTCTTTTGTTGTCTCATAAATAGGGTTATTTTTTACCATCTTTCTAAATTCCATATATATGCGTTAGTATACTGTATTTGTGTTTTTGTTTCTGGCTTACTTCACTCTGTATAATAGGCTCCAGTTCCATCCACCTCCTTAGAACTGATTCAAATGTATTCTTTTTAATGGCTGAGTAATACTCCATTGTGTATATGTACCACAGCTTGTTTATCCATTCATCTGTGGATGGACATCTAGGTTGCTTCCACGTTCCATCATGACTTTTTTCATAGTCATAATGTTTCTAAGTTTCTGTGTCCCCAGTACCACTCTGGGAGCTTCTACAACAATATCTCCCATCTTTTATTCTTATGCCAGTAAATGCTTAACAATAGACACTCAATAAAAAGAAAAGAAGGAAGGGAGAGAGGTCGGGAGGGATCCCAGAGCTCCAGAGTAAAGATTTGGGTTTGCTGCCATGACTCTGATTGTGAAAATTCAGTCTCCACACAACAGACAGATGTTTCTATATCATGTACCTCCAGGACTTACAACATTTAATAAACGCTAGTGAATTTACCTGACTTTTCAAAGGAACAGTTAACATTATGCCAGACACTGTGCTAAGTCATTTAATCCTTATAACAATTCTTTAAAATTAAAAATTCAAATTAAAAGAAACCTGTTATAGATGAGGAAATAGAGGCGGAAACAAGCTTGCCAAAGTTGTACTGCTAATAGATGGTAGAGCTGAATTTGAATCTGCAGTTTTAAGTCCAGAATTCAACTTCCCATAAGGCATATTACATTTAATTTCAGATAATTCAAAAGGGTTATTGACAAATTTATACATATAGAAAGATAAGAGGGTATAGGAACCCTGTCATCCAAGAAATATTTCTATTGACCAGTAAGTGATAGTTTAGGCTTATAAAGTCTTAGTGTTAAATGTCAAGGACAGTCTGGATTGATATTGGGGAAGTCCAACTGAAAATGTAAAGAGACACAATCTTTTGTCCCAAAGGAGATGCTTGGAAACGTTTTACTGTACAATATAATTTTAGGGCTTTTCATACCTTGAGGGACATAGATTACCTCAGTTCATGAGACTCTAACTTAAGAGTTGACAGGAAGGAGAAGGAAACAGTTCTAGTGCCTGGAGTCGGACATCATGGAGCATTACACTTTGCTCAGGATTCTTTGTAGCCCTATCCTTATGCTGTGTGTGTGGGGGGGGTGGGGGGGGGGCGGGGGGAGGGGATGGGGACTCTAAATCTTGCAGAATCCATCACTGTCTATTTGTAAATTCTCTTATCATAGTGACCTGTACTCAGCCTCTCTTTGGTCTAAAGCTGGAGAACTCTTTTCTTCCACCTCTTCCTCATGATTTCTCTTCACTCATAGCTTCAATAGCTTCAAAGCTTCTGCTTATTCCCTTCCATTTTTGGATCTTCCTAATGGTGTGCTAACTATACAAGTGGATGAAATTAAGATGAAACATTTGTATAAGTACTTGTAGAGTGCTAACTTTGTGCCAGGCATTGCTAGCAATTGGTATAATGATGCCTATTTCATAGGGTAATAAAAAAATTAAATGGGAAGTATGAATGAGTTTTTATTATTGCATCATGAGGATGATGCAATAATAAAAGAAGCTCCAAGATTTAGTTGACTTGGGATAATTCAGTAACTTCAGTCACTCAGTCGTGTCCAACTCTTTGTGATCCCAGGGACTGCAGCACACCAGCGTTCCTTGCTGCTGCTGCTGCTGCTGCTGCTGCTAAGTCGCTTCAGTCATGTCTGACTCTGTGCGACCCCATAGATGGCAGCCCACCAGGCTCCCCCATCCCTGGGATTCTCCAGGCAAGAATACTGGAATGAGTTGCCATTTCCTTCTCCAATGCATGAAAGAGAAAAATGAAAAGTGAAGTCACTCAGTCGTGTCCGACTCCTAGCAACCCCATGGACTGCAGCCTACCAGGCTCCTCCGTCCATGGGATTTTCCAGGCAAAAGTACTGGAATGGGGTGCCATTGCCTTCTCCGCCAGGCTTCCTTATCCATCACCAACTCCTGGAGCTTGCTCAGACTCATGTCCATTGAGTCGGTGATGCCATCCAACCATCTCATCCTCTATCAATCCCTTCACCTCTTGCCTTCAAAATTTCCCAGCATCAGGGTCTTCTCTTATGAGTCTGATCTTCCCATCAAGTGGCCAAAGTACTGGAGCTTCAACATCAGTCCTTTCAATTAATATTCAGGACTGATTTCCTTTAGGATGGAGTGGTTGGGTCTCCTTGCAGTCCAAGGGACTCTCAAGAGTCTTCTCCAACAGCACAGTTCATAAGCATCAATTCTTCTGTACTCAGCTTTCTTTATGATCCAACTCTCATATGCATATATGACTACTGGAAAAACCATAGCCTTGACTAGACGGACCTTTGTTAGCAAAGTAATGTCTCTGGTTTTCAATATGCTGTCTAGGTTGGTCACAGCTTTTCTTCCAAGGAGCAAGCGTCTTTTAACTTCATGGCTGCAGTCACCGTCTGGAGTGATTTTGGAGCCCTGCAAAATAAACTCTGTTACTGTTTCCCTTGTTTTCCCATCTATTTGCCATGAAGTGATGGCACCTGATGCCATGATCTTAGTTTTCTGAATGTTGAGTTTTAAGCCACCTTTTTCACTCTCCTCTTGCACTTTCATCAAGAGACTCTTTAGTTCCTCTTCACTTTCTGCATAAGGATGGTGTTATCTACATATCTGAGGTCATGGATATTTCTCCCAGCAATCTTGATTCCAGCTTGTGCTTCATCTAGCCAGGCATTTTGCATGATGTACTCTGCATATACAGCCTTGACGTACTCCTTTCCTGATTTGGAACCAGTCCATTGTTACATGTCCACTTCTAACTGTTGCTTCTTGACCTGCATACAGATTTCTGAGGAGGCAGGTAAGGTGGTCTGGTATTCCCATCTCTTGAAGAATTTTCCACAGTTTGTTGTGATCCACACCGCCAAAGGCTTTGGGCAGTCAATAAACCAGAAGTAGGCCAAACAACAGGGAGGAAACACAGCCTCACCCACCAACAGAAAATTGATATAATTGCATGAGAAGAAATTAAGGAACAGCTTTCAGGAGAAATTTCTACTTGACCTGATGTTGGAATTTTTATTCAGTTGCTAAGTTGTGTCTGTCTCTTTACAACCCATGGACTGTAGAACGCCAGTCTCCTCTGTCCTCCACTATCTCCTGAGTTTACTCAAATTTGTATCCATTGAGTCAGATATGCTGACTAATCATCTCATCCTCTGCCACCCTCTTCTCTTCTTGCCTTCAATCTTTCCCAACATCAGGGTCTTTTCCAATGAATAGTCTCTTTGCATCAGGTGGCCAAAGTATTGGAACTTCAGCTTCAGCGTCAGTCCTTCCAGTGAATATTAAGGGTTGATATTCTTTAGCATTGACTGGTTAGAGCTCCTTGCTGTCCAAGGGACTCTCCAGAGTCTCCTCCAAAACCACACTTTGAAAGCATCAATTCTTTGGCGCTCAGTCTTCTTTATGCTTCAACTCTCATATCCATTCATGACTACTGGAAAACCCATAGCTCTGATGAGAAAGACCTTTGTCGGAAAAGTGATGTTTCTCCTTTTTAATCTGCTATCTAGATTTGTCAGTTTTCCTTCCAAGGAGCAAGCGTCTTCTAATTTCATGACTGCAGTCACTGTCTGCAGGAGCCCAACAAAACAGAATCTGTCACTGTTTCTACTTTTCCCCCTTCTCTTTGCCATGAAGTGATGGGACCAGATGCCATGATCTTAGTTTCTTGAATGTTGAGTTTCAAGGCAGCTTTTTCACTCTCTTCTTTCACCTTGATCAGGAGGCTCTTTAGTTCTCCTTCACTTTCTGCAATTAGAGTGGTATCATCTGCATATCTGAAGCTGTTGATATTTCTCCTGGCAATCTTTACTCCACCTTGTGATTCATCCAGTCCAGCATCTCTAATGATGTTCTTTGCATAGAAAGTCACTCAGTTGTGTCTGACTCTTTGTGACTCCATGGAATTCTCCAGGCCAGAATACTGGTGTGAGTGGCATTTCCCTTCTCCAGGGGATCTTCCCAACACAGGGATTGAACCCAGGTCTCCCACATTGCAGGCGGATTCTTTACCAACTAAGCTATCAAGTAAGCCGGAGGCAAACCATTTAATATCACAGCAATCCAAGACTATGTCCCAATCAGTAGTAATGCTGCAGAAGCTGACGTTGAATGGGTCTATAAAGACCTACAAGACCTTCTAGAACTAACACCCCAAAAAGATGTTCTTTGCATCATAGGGGACTGAAATGCAAAAGTAGGAAGTCAAGAGATATCTGGAATAACAGGCAAATTTGGCCTTGAAGTACAGAATGAAACAGGGCAAAGGCTAACAGAATTTTGCCAAGAGAATGCACTGGTCATAGCAAACACCCTCTTCCAACAATACAAGAGAAGCCTCTACACATGGACATCACTAGATGGTCAATACCAAAATCAGATTGATTATACTCTTTGCAAGTGAAGATAGAGAGACTCAAAAGCAGGGACATCACTTTGCCAACAAAGATTCACCTAGTCAAGGCTATGGTCTTTCCTGTGGTCATGTATGGATGTGAGAGCTGGACTGTGAAGAAGGCTGAGCGCCGAAGAATTGATGCTTTTGAACTGTGGTATTGGAGAAGACTCTTGAGAGTCCCTTGGACTGCAAGGAGATCCAACCAGTCCATTCTGAAGGAGATCAGCCCTGGGATTTCTTTGGAGGGAATGATGCTGAAGCTGAAACTCCAGTATTTTGGCCACCTCATGCGAAGAGTTGACTCATTGGAGAAGACTCTGATGCTGGGAGGGATTGAGGGCAGGAGGAGAAGGGGACGACAGAGGATGAGATGGCTGGATGGCATCACTGACTCGATGAATGTGAGTCTGAGTGACCTCCGAGAGCTGGTGATGGATAGGGAGGCCTGGGGTGCTGCAGTTCATGGGGTCGCAAAGAATCGGACACGACTGAGCGACTGATTTGATCTGATACAGTCAGCAAAAACAAGAACAGAAGCTGACTGGGCTCAGATAATAAACTCTGTATTGCCAAATTCAGGCTCAAGTTGAAGAAAGTAGGGAAAACCACTAGACCATTCAGGTATGACCTAAATGAAATGCCTTGCAATTATACAGTGGAAGTGACAAATAGGGCTTCCCTGGTAGCTCAGAGGTTAAAGCGTCTGCCTCCAGTGCAGGAGACCCGGGTTCGATCCCTGGGTCGGGAACATCCCCTGGAGAAGGAAATGGTAAACCACTCCAGTATTCTTGCCTTGAGAATCCCATGGATGGAGAAGCTTTGTAGGCTACAGTCCATGGGGTCGCAGAGAGTTGGACACAACTGAGCGACTTCACCTTCACATTCACCAGTGACAAATAGATTCAAAGGATTACATCTGATAGACAAAGTGCCTTAAGAATGAAGGATGGAAGTTCATGACATTGTACAGGAGGCAGTAATGAAGACCATCCCCAAGAAAAAGAAATGCAAAAAGGCAAAATGGTTGTCAGAGGAGGACTTGGAAATAGTTGAGAAAAGAAGAGAAGTGAAAGGCAAAGGAGAAAAGGAAAGATATATCCATTTGAGTGCAGAGTTTCAAAGAATAGCAAGGAGAGATAAGAAAGCCTTCCTCAGTGATCAATGCAAAGAAATAGAGGAAAACAACAGAATGGGAAGGACTAAAGATCTCGTCAAGAAAATTAGAGATACCAAGGGAACATTTCATGCAAAGATGGGCACAATAAAGGACAGAAATGGTATGGACCTAACAGAAGCAGAAGATATTGAGAAGAGGTGGCAAGAATACACAGAAGAACTATACAAAAAAGATCTTCATGACCCAGATAACCACGATGGTGTGATCACTCACCTAGAGCCAGACATCCTGGAATTCGAAGTCAAGTGGGCCTTGGGAGGCATCACTACAAACAAAGCTAGTGGAAGTGATGGAATTCCAGCTGAGCTATTTCAGATCCTGAAAGATGGTGCTATGCAAGTGCTGCACTCAATATGCCAGCAAATTTGGAAAACTCAGCAGTGATCACAGGAATGGAAAAGGTCATTTTCATTCCAATCCCAAAGAAAGGTAATGTCAAAAATGCTCAAACTACCACACAATTGCATTCATCTCACATAGTAGCAAAGTAATGTTCAAAATTTTCCAAGCCAGGCTTCACCAGTACATTAACTGTAAACTTCCAGATGTTGAAGCTGGATTTAGAAAAGGCAGAGGAACTGGAGATCAGATTGCCAACATGGACTGGATCATAGGAAAAGTAAGGGAGTTGAAAAAAAAAAAATCTGCCTCTACTTCACTGACTATGCTAAAGCCTTTGACTGTGTGGATCACAGCAATCTGGAAAATTCTTCAAGAGATGGGAATACCAGACCACTGACCTGCCTCTTGAGAAATCTGTATGCAGGTCAGGAAGCAACAGTTACAACTGGACATGGAACTACAGACTGGTTCCAGTTTGGGTAAGGCATGCATCAAGGCTATATATTGTCACCCTGCTTATTTAACTTCTGTGCAGAGTACATCATGTGAAATGCCTGGTTGGATTAAGCACAAGCTGGAATCCAGATTGCCAGGAAAAATATCAATAATCTCAGATGACACCATCCTTATGGCAAAAAGTGAAGAGGAATTAAAGAGCCTCTTGATTAAAGTGAAAGCAGAGAGTGAAAAACGTGGCTTAAAGCTCAACATTCAAAAAACTAATATCATGGCATCTGGTCCCATCACTTCATGGCAAATAGATGGGGAAACAATGGAAACAGTATCAGACTTTATTTTGGGGGCTTCAAAAATCACTGCAGATGGTAACTGCAGTCATGATATTAAAAGATGCTTGCTCTTTGGAAGAAAAGCTATGACCAACCTAGACAACATATTAAAAAGCAGAGACATTACTTTGCTAACAAATGTCTGTCTAGTTAGAAGTATGGTTTTTCCAGGAGTCATGTATGGATATGAGAGTTGGACCATAAAGAAAGCTGAGCACTGAAAAATTGATGCTTTTGAACTGTGGTGTTGAAGACTCTTCTGAGTCCCTTGGACTGCAAGGAGATCCAACCAGTCCATCTTAAAGGAAATCAACCCCGAAGATTCATTGGAATGACTGATACTGAAGCTGAAACTCCAATTCTCTGGCCACCTGATGCAAAGAGCTGACTCATTTGAAAAGACCCTGATGCTGGAAACTTTTGAAGGCAGGACGAGAAGGGGAAAACAGAGGATGAGATGTTTGGATGGCATCACTAACCCAATGGACATGCGTTTGAGCAAGCTCCATGAGTTTGTGATAGACAGGGAAGCCTGGTGTGCTGCAGACCACAGGGTGACAAAGAGTCAGACACGACTGAAGGACTGAACTGAACTGACTCTGCATTGAAGTTAAATAAGCAGGGGTGACAATACACAGCCTTGTTGTCCTCCTTTCCCAACTTTGAAGCAGTCCATTTATCCATGTCGTGTTCTTTTTTTTAAAATTTATTTATTTTAATTGAAGGATGATTACTTGAGAATATTGTGATGGCTCTTTCCATACATTGACATGAATCAGCCAGGAGTACTTATGTTTCCCTCCATCTTGAACCCCCCTCCTACCTCCCTCCCAACCCTATCCCTCTGGTTATTCTGCGTTGTTTCGTGCATCAAACTTGCACTGGCGATCTATTTCACATATGGTGATATGCATTTCAGTGCTATTCTTTCAAATCATCCCACCCTCGTCTTCTCCCACAGAGTTCAAAATTCTGTTCTTTACATCTGTGTCTCCTCTGCTCCCCTGCATGTAGGATCATCTTTACTGTTCTTCTAAATTCCGTATATATGGGTTAATATACAGTATTTGTTTTTCTTTAACTTACTTCACTCTATATAATAGGCTCGTTTCTTCCACCTCGTTAGAATTGGCTCAAATGCACTCCTTTTTATAGCTGAGTAATATTCCATTGTGTATATATGTTCTACAACTTTCTTATCCATTCATCTGCCAGTGGACATCTAGGTTGCTTTCATGCCCTAGCTATTGTAAACAGTGCTGCAATGAACATTGGGGTACACGTGTTTCCCAAATCTGGTTTCCTCAGTGTGTGTGCCCAGCAATGGGATTGCTGTGTGGTATGGCAGTTCTGTTCCCAGTTTTTAAAGGAATCTCCACACTGTTCTCCATAGTGGCTGTACTAGTTTGCATTCCCACCAACAGTGTAAGAGGGTTCCCTTTTCTCCCCACCCTCTCCAGCATTTATTGTTTGTAGAATTTTTGGTGATGGCCATTCTGACCGGCATGCAATGGTACCTCATTGTGGTTTTGATTTGTATTTCTCTAATAATGAGTGATGTTGAACGTCTTTTCATGTGTTTATCAGCCATCTGTATGGCTTCTTTGGAGAAAAGTTTGTTTAGTTCTTTTGCCCACTTTTTGATTGGGTTGTTCGTTTTTCTGGTATTGAGCTGCATGAATTGTGTGCATATTTTGGAGATTAATTCTCAGTTGTTTCATTTGCTATTATTTTGTCCCACTCTGAAGGCTGTCTTTTCACCTTGCTTATAATTTCCTTAATTGTGCAAAAGCTTTTAAGTTTAATTAGGTCCCACTTGTTTATTTTTATTTCCATTACTCTGGGTGGTGGGTCATAGAGGATGTTGCAGTGATTTATGCCAGAAGAGTGTTCTGCCTGTGTTTTCCTCTAAGAGTTTTTGGTCTTATATTTAGATCTTTAATCCATTTTGAGTTTATTTTTCTGTATGGTATTAGAAAGTGTTCTAGTTTCATTCTTTTACACATGGTTGCAGTGCCAGTTCTAATTTTTGCTTCCGGACGTGCAGACAGGTTTGTCAGGAGTACCTCCTTATTTAACTCAAAGACATTAGTTTCAGAGTTCTCCATTTTAATAATTTAGAAGATATTTTGTGTGCATTTGTGAGTTAAAATAGTCCTGAAATTATTCTTTTATTCTAATTCATGTTCTAAATACTGAAATATAAATGTTTATCACCACAGCCTTTACTGATTGTTATGCATGTTCCATATTAGACGCTAATCAATAATTATAAAATAGTCTATGGTTTGAAGGAGATTCTTCTATAATAGCAAAAAACAACTGTGAATTGTTTAAAGTGCTTTAACGAGGGACATCTATATGTAAATAATTATTTTAAAAACCCAAATCATGTTCACCCCTGTTCAGTTACACAGTGTGAATTAGGGTAGGGAGCTGGATTAGAAAAGACATAAGCTAGAGTATGTAAACAGTATTTCTTTGTAAAAAGTTATAATGTCAACTTTTCACTGACTTCAATAGGCTTTTCTGACAGTTATGTGGACACTTTGCCTGAGAGCAGAAAAAATATTTATAAGTAATTATCCTCAGGTAAAGACTCTGCAATGCAGGAGACCTGGGTTTGATCCCTAGGTCAGGAAGATCCCCTGGTGAAGGAAATGGCAACCCATTCCAGTATTCTTGCCTGGAGAATCCCATGGACAGATTGCCTGGCAGGCTACAGTCCATGGGGTCACACAGAATTGGACACAACTTAGTGACTAAATCACCAGAAACCACCACTACTCAGGTTGCTACCTGGATGAGCTAGTTGCCTAAAGTAATAAACAATACACCAAGGTATAAATAGCCTTTCAGAAAAGGTTGGGGACATAAGTAGACTGTTCAGGTTTGTTCTTCTGTGTTGAAGGACATGTCAGGCCTATTACAGAAGGATCACTGTCAAATACATACATATAAAATATACAGTTTTAGCACTCTAATGCATTTTGGTTAATAAGCTTTTTTCAATGTAATGTCATATATAACACAGTAAAAAAATCATTAAAAATCAAATGTCTTTCTCTCCTAAAATTTAGCTGGTTATCCATATGGGAGAAATTAAAGTTTATTCTGAGAGTGGGATGTGAAGAAATTTGGAGTATGAAGACTTAGGGTAGAACTTAAGTGGAACATGTAGTCGAGCCCACAAAGAGCCTCTTTAGTGCTATACACAATATAGGTTGTCAAATTCAGGCTTGTGCTTTCCATATCCAGGCTTGAAAGGAAAGGTTACTAGTCTCAGCCTTTACTATACTTTTCTAAGTTATACTAAAAATGGAAAGGTGTCTTCTAAAAAGATTACATTTATTATATTCTCTATCAATAGTTCTCAAGGCGTGGTCCCCAAACCAGCAGCATTAGCATTGCTAAAAACTTGTTAGAAATGTAAATGTTCAGACCATAACCCAGACCTACTGAATCATAAACCCTGGAGATAGCAATCTGGAGCTTATCAATAAATATTACACATCATGCTTTGTAAACATTATGCTTCACTGTTCTATAGATAAGTATCCCTTTCATGTCATCATTTATTCTAGAAATATCTACATCTAGTATACAATATGTATTTGATAATTGGAAAATGTATGTTTGGTAACATATTCATGTTATAAAGGATCTCAAAGAGTGATGTCTTGAATATTACCTAAAAGTTGACAACTAATTCTATTTTAAAAGATCTAGAAACCAACACAACATTGTAAAGCAATTTTCCTCCAGTTAAAAAGTAAATTCAAAAAAGATCTATTAAGCAGTAATTCCAATTTGTCTGCAGTGTTAATGTCCTGTGATTATTATTTTAAAATGTGCATATCTTAAACATGACACGTGGCACAAAAATGGTTTAAAACTGTTAAATTAAAATCTGAGTTTCTTTTCAGGATTTAATATACCAAACTCTGAAAGTACGTCAATATAACTTATTTCCTCTTTAACTTAATTTGAGTTTGAGCAAACTCTAGGAGATAGTAAAGGATAGGGAAGCCTGGTGTGCTGCAATGCATGGGGTTGCAGAGAGTTGGACATGACTTATCAACTGAACAACAACAACAATAATGGAGAATATCTGGATACCACCTCTAATAACCCTTCATAAATACTTGAATATATTGTCTCCCATCAGTCTTTTTTTTCCTAAATGATCCCAGTTTCTTAACCTTTATTCACTGTCTTGTTTCTCAACTCTTTAATTCTCCTCTTGCAGTCCTCTAACTCTTTTCCAGGTACCCCTTATTTTTTCCAGCTATTAAGTCACAATATATGCTATATAGTGTCCAAAACATCATTTATACACATTTGATTTAAGTTGGTGAAGGTCATTATTTACATACTTTCTATATGTAAAAGTATATAATTTATTATTTGGAAATACAGTTTTAGGAAGTCAAAATTTGAACTCTTATATGAACATGAATTTTTTATGCTGACTTAGAATGACAGCATTTTAGAATTAAAAGGCAAAGGAGATCACTTAGCTCAGCTCCCACCTTTTACACAAGAAGAACTTAAGGTCTTGAGAAGTTATTCTGCACTGTCCAATATGGTAGCCACTAATCGCATATTAAATAGGAAAGTCAGTTCCCTTAGTCACACTAGCCACATT
Organism: Tragelaphus eurycerus; assembly: GCA_935064755.1. NCBI lineage: Eukaryota > Metazoa > Chordata > Mammalia > Artiodactyla > Bovidae > Tragelaphus > Tragelaphus eurycerus. Next base: position 9,203,454 of record CAKXYN010000086.1, on the reverse strand, counting down.
TTAAGTGCTCAGTAGCTATGCGTGTGATTAGCAGCTCCAGTATTAAGAAGAGATATAGAATACTCCCCTTACACCAGAAAGTTCTATTGGATCAGATCAGATCAGATCAGATCAGTCGCTCAGTTGTGTCCGACTCTTTGCGACCCCATGAACTGTAGCACGCCAGGCCTCCCTGTCCATCACCAACTCCCAGAGGTCACTCAGACTCACATCCACTGAGTCAGTGATGCCATCCAGCCATCTCATCCTCTGTCGTCCCCTTCTCCTCCTGCCCCAATCCCTCCCAGCATCAGAGTCTTCTCCAATGAGTCAACTCTTCGCATGAGGTGGCCAAAATACTGGAGTTTGAGCTTTAGCATCATTCCTTCCAAAGAAATCCCAGGGCTGATCTCCTTCAGAATGGACTGGTTGGATCTCCTTGCAGTCCCAGGAAAGACCATAGCCTTGACTAGGCGAACCTTTGTTGGCAAAGTAATGTCTCTGCTTTTGAATATGCTATCTAGGTTGGTCATAACTTTCCTTCCAAGGAGTAAGCGTCTTTTAAGTTCATGGCTGCAGTCACCATCTGTAGTGATTTTGGAGCCCAGAAAAATAAAGTCTGACACTGTTTCCACTGTTTCCCCATCTATTTCCCATGTAGTGATGGGACCAGATGCCATGATCTTCGTTTTCTGAATGTTGAGCTTTAAGCCAACCTTTTCACTCTCCACTTTCACTTTCATCAAGAGGCTTTTAGTTCCTCTTCACTTTCTGCCATAAGGGTGGTGTCATCTGCGTATCTGAGGTTATTCATATTTCTCCCAGCAATCTTGACTCCAACTTGTGTTTCTTCCAGTCCAGCAATTCTCATGATGTACTCTTCATATAAGTTAAATAAACATGGTGACAATATATAGCCTTGAAGTACTCCTTTTCCTATTTGGAGCCAGCCTGTTGTTCCATGACCAGTTCTAACTGTTGCTTCCTGACCTGCATACAGATTTCTCAAGAGGCAGATCAGGTGGTCTGGTATTCCCATCTCCTTCAGAATTTTCCAGTTTATTGTGATCTACACAGTCAAAGGCTTTGGCATAGTCAGTAAAGCAGAAACAGATGTTTTTCTGGAACTCTCTTGCTTTTTCCATGATCCAGCGGATGTTGGCAATTTGATCTTTGGTTCCTCTGCCTTTTCTAAAACCAGCTTGAACATCAGGAAGTTCACGGTTCACATATTGCTGAAGCCTGGCTTGGAGAATTTTGAGCATTACTTTACTAGTGTGTGAGATGAGTGCAATTGTGCGGTAGTTTGAGCATTCTTTGGCATTGCCTTTCTTTGGGATTGGGATGAAAACTGACCTTTTCCAATCTTGTGGCCACTGCTGAGTTTTCCAAATTTGCTGGCATATTGAGTGCAGCACTTTCACAGCATCATCTTTCAGGATTTGGAATGACTTGCCCATACAGCTTTTGTGTGACAGAGCCAGAGCATCCAGTTCCTGGTCCAGAGGTGTCTCACCATATTTATTTTAAAATAATAATGCTGCTGCTGCTGCTAAGTCGCTTCAGTTGTGTCCGACTCTGTGAGACCCCATAGACGGCAGCCCACCAGGCTCCCCCGTCCATGGGATTCTCTAGGCAAGAACACTGGAGTGGGTTGCTGTTTCCTTCTCCAATGCATGAAAGTGAAAAGTGAAAATGAAGTCGCTCAGTCGTGTCTGACTCCTAGTGAGCCCATGGACTGCAGACCACCAGGCCCCTCTGTCCATGGTATTTTCCAGGCAAGAGTACTGGAGTGGGTTGCCATTACCTTCTCCGTACACATATGCTACTCCTACCCATTTCCCTTGTTCCTTACAGAAGCAGTCTAACTGTAGAACAGTATTATATTTAAGAGACCCTCCAACTGGCCACCATTCACCATCCTCCAATGGATACCGTGGCTATGGTATCACATAGGAAGACCATGTGTGTCTTCTTTAAGCCCTGGGGATCAAACCTATCCTAGTTTTTCAGGATACAGTTCAAAGGAGTGAGGCTGGAATTGTTAGCTCCCATCTGTAAGAGAGGAAAAAAAAGCGACCAGGGCCATTTTTCTACTGGAGGCGTCCCTCCCTGCTCTAGATGGGGGTGTGGACAGACTTTACACCAAAAGCTTTTCCTTCCTGGTCGGACTTAGTCTGTCCCTTACCGACACAGGCACAGTACTCTTCCCTCTCGGTTCTACTACCTAGACAGGGTGGGGATGTACCAGGGGTAGACTTGATAGCATCGCTACTTGATGTCCAGCTCTTTGCCCTTAACTTGGCTTGCCTCTGAAGCCACCCAGGGTGCAATCAGAGAAACCTTCCAGAATGCCTCCCAAGCTAAGACCACTGGGGAAAACATTTGTCACCTGAGTGACAGGACCCTGAGTATTTCCTGACCACAATAAGACTGACACGAACATAAAACTGAGATGTTCTTTCCAAGCATCATCACACCAATATAAGAGCCTCCTCTGGTCCACTAAGAGCCAGCGTTAACAAAGGAAAAAACCCATTGAAGTCCCAATCTGAGTAACCTTTAACCTCAGATATATTCTTGGAGCTAGAGCTCCATTTTAGCTTCCAAACTTTTGATTCCTAGCGAGGCAAGGCACTTTCTTGACTACCAATCCAAGTTTGGGACCTAAGCCACAGTACACAGTAACAGTATAGATAATAATAATACCACCTTTTTTAAAAAGGCAAAATAAAATAGTTTACTTATCTATAACATTTATTAAGTTTTATAAAAAGCAGTGTGGAAGGCATGAATCCTGATCCCAAAAAGCTTTGATGAAAATTACATTAGGTGGGCTTGCTGCCTATTTAAAACAATAGCAGGAGGTTTAGTTACATCTCTCTAGTGGCCTCCAGTTATTTAATGTCTATAGCTGACTCTTGTACAGTGTGTGGGCTGGGGCTCCAACCCTCCCCACAGTCCAAAAGTCTGCAGATAAAATTACACTTCTCCCTTGATTTTACATCTGAGGATTCAACCCGCTCAGATCGTATGGTACCATGGTGTGTATTTAGTGAATGATAGTTGGGTGTGAGCCGTTGAAACCTGTGTGGTTCAAGGGTCCATTGTAAATGTATGCAAATGTGTATTCACTGAATGCACCAAATGTTTACTGAAGTGTATTCAATCCCTTTGATTTTCCCTGACCTATCAGACCCTTCTCAGTTCACACCTCAGTTCTTGCAGCCCACTCCTGGCTGGTCTCCTAGGCTGCATCTGGCCTTTCCCGCTTCAGTCAATTTTCTATAGTTCAAAATCCATTTCCCTCAAGTACCATTTTCACCCTTGATCTTCTATTCAAAACTGTAGTAGATTCCTAGTGTGTACATAAACTAACAAATATGATACAGTCAATGACTTGCATTTGCAATATAAAAACTTCACACATTACCCCATTTATTTCCATTTTTCTCCCCAGATTTCAAGGGCTTCAATTAACTGTTGCCCTTTTAGTTCACAAGATTGGTTCTTGTAAAATATTTTAAATAGACTTTTTCTAAAAGTTCAAAAACTGGGAACTTGAGAGTCAACCTCGACTTGTTCAGTTCCCACTTCCCAACTCCCAGTTCAGTCCATCAGAAAGTACTGTTGGTTTGGTTCTGGGTCCAGAAAAACATCTGGAATATATCCACTTCCCTCCATGTATTAGTTTGCTAGGGGTTCCATAACAAGTATCTCAGACTGTATGGTTTAAACAACAGCAATTTACTTTCCCACAGTTCTGGAGACCAGAAGTCCAACATCAAGGTGTGATCAGAGTGGGTTTCTTCTCAGGTTTCTCTCCTTGGCTTATAGATGGCTGTCCTCTTCTAGAATCTTCAGAGTCTTCGCTTGGTGTCTGTGTCCTAATCTCCTCTTCTTATAAGGATGCTACTCATATAGGATTCAGTTCAGTTCAGTTGCTCAGTTGTGTCCAACTCTTTGCGACCCCATGAATTGCAGCACGCCAGGCCTCCCTGTCCATCACCAACTCCTGGAGTTCATTCAAACTCATGTCCATCGAGTCGGTGATGGCATCCAGCCATCTCATCCTCTGTCGTCCCCTTCTCCTCCTGCCCCCAATCCCTCCCTGCATCAGAGTCTTTTCCAATGAGTCAATGGGCCCATCAATATGACCCCATTTTACTTTTTGTTGTTCAGTCACTAAGTCGTGTCCCACTCTTTGCAATCCCATGCTTGGCACCATGCCAAGCTACCCTGTCCTCCACTGTCTCTTGGAGTTGTCTCAAATTCAGGTCCATTGAGCCAGTGTTGCTATCTAACCATCTCATCCTCTGTTGTCCCCTTCTCCTCCTGCCTTCAGTTTTTCCCAGCATCAGGGTCTTTTCCAGTGAGTCAGCTCTTTGCATCAGGTGGCCAAAGTATTGGAGTTTCAGCTTCAGCATCAGTCCTTCCAATGAATATTTGGGTTGATTTCCTTTAGGATGGACTGGCTGGATCTCCTCACAGTTTAAGGGACTCACAAAGAGTCTTCTCCAGTACCACAATTTGAAAGCATCAATTTTTTAGCACTCAGCCTTATTTATGCTCCAACTCTCACACCTGTACGTGACTACCGAAAAAACCATAGCTTTGACTATGACAAACCATCACTTTGTTGACAAAGTGATGTCTCTGCTTTTTAAAATGCTATCTAGGTTTGTCATAGCTTTTCTTCCAAGGAGCAAGCATCTTTTAATTTTATGGCTGCAGTCACCATCTACAGTGATTTTGGAGCCTAAGATAAAATCTGTCACTACTTCCACTTTTTTCTCTTCTATTTTCCATGAAGTGATGGGACCAGATGCCATGATCTTAGTTTTTTGGATGTTGGGTTTCAAGTCAGCTTTTTCACTCTCTGCTTTCACCCTCATCAAGAGGATCTTTCGTACCTCTTCACTTTCTGCCATTAAGAGTGGTATCATCTGCATATCTGAGGTTGTTAATACTTCTCCTGGTAACCTTGATTCCAGCTTGTGATTCATCTAGCTCGGTATTTCACATGATGTACTCTGCATATAAGTTAAATAAGCAGAGTGACAGTAGAGAGCCTTTTCATACTCTTTTCCCCATTTTACATTCAGATCAGATCAGATCAGTTGCTCAGTCATGTCTGACTCTTTGCGACCCCATGAATTGCAGCACGCCAGGCCTCCCTGTCCATCACCAACTCCTGGAGTTCACTCAGACTCATGTCCATTGAGTCAGTGATGCCATCCAGCCATCTCATCCTCTGTCGTCCCCTTCTCCTCCTGCCCCCAATCCCTCCCAGCATCAGAGTCTTTTCCAATGAGTCAACTCTTCCAATGAGGTGGCCGAAGTACTGGAGTTTCAGCTTTAGCATCATTCCTTCCAAAGAAATCCCAGGACTGATCTCCTTCATAATAGACTGGTTGGATCTCCTTGCAGTCCAAGGCACTCTCAAGAGTCTTCTCCAACACCACAGTTCAAAAGCATCAATTCTTCGGCGCTCAGCCTTCTTCACAGTCCAGCTCTCACATCCATACATGACCACAGGAAAAACCATAGCCTTGACTAGACAAACCTTTTTAACTACCTCTTTAAAGCCCTTATCTCTAAAAACATATTCTGAGGTACTGAGTATGAGGACATCAACATAGGAGCTTTGGGGAGGACACACAATTCAGCCAGTAACATTCTATCTTCAACAAAACTATCCTAGCCCAAACTGTCTTCATTTCACATTGGACTATGGTAATAGATTCTCCATGGCTTCTCAAAGCCACTTATAACTTAACAGCCATGGTGACCTTTTGATCTTCTGAAAATGTACATCACTCTCTTGCTTCAAAACTTATAGCAGTTTCCCACTGCACTACCATTAAATTCTGAACTCATTTTATTGGTGAGACATGAGTGATCTTTCTCTTTCCCGGTTTCAACTCATGTCACTCTTGTCTGTTATGCTCTGTTCACAATGACTTCTGTCAATTGCTGGAACACACTAAACTCATGTCCCTCCCAGGGCCTTCACTATGGTGTATTTTTCCTGAGAACATTCTGAGACTATCATTGATTTATTTCCTAGAAAACTCATACTTTATAATTACTTTATGTATTTTATAGTATTTTTTGTCACTAGATTGTAGTGTTTTGGAAGCTATGATTTTTGGGTTTCATTTACCACTGTGTTCCCAGGGTTAGCATTGTGTCTGGCACTCAGTGAACATTAGATGAATGATCTATTTTTCTAAGCGTATCTACTGCTCTATTCAGTTCAGTTCAGGTGCTCAGTCATATCCAACTCTTTGCGACCCCATGGACTGCATCATGCCGTGCTTCCCTGTCTATCACCAACCCCAGGAGCTTACTCAAACTCATGTCCATCGAGTCAGTGATGCCATCCAGCCATTTCTCATCAAGTGGCCAAAATATTGGAGCTTCAGCTTCAGCATCAGTCCTTCCAATGAATATTCAGGGACTGATCTCCTTTAGGACTGACTGGTTGGATCTCTCTGAAGTCCAAAGGACTCTCAAGAGTCTACTCCAACACTACAGTTCAAAAGCATCAATTCTTTGGTGCTCAGTTTTCTTTATAGCCCAACTGCTCTATTCAAGGAAGTTCATAATCCTGAATGTTCTTTCTACCTCTATACCATAGCCTGAAACATTTTCTCTGCCTAGAAATCTTTCCCCTCAAGCTAATCCATAACTGTCCTTTCTTTTAAAATGTCCCTCAATTCCCTTCTCAAGGAGTCCTTTCATTATGAATCATCCTTGACTCTGATCTCTCTAGACTCCCTTAGAACTTCAGTGATAAGTTTTATATTTTATATGTAGGAAGTAAGCAGTTGCTTTATATGGAGGAAGTAAGTAGTTTTAAGCAAAATAAACATTTACAATGTGTTGAGGATAAAAGGTAACACCTGAGAAAAAATTTGGTTGAATGAAAGTTAATCTATATTGTCATAGATGGTTTCTATTTTACTACTTCTTTCACATATATTTCTAGTAACAAAAAAGAAAAATAATTTACACATTCTATTTGTTAAAGCTCAGTAACTTAGTTTTTTCTTTCTTAAAAAAAAAAAAAAAAAACACCAGGAATGATAAGTTTCCTTGTCATTGGTAAGACCAAGGCCACCTTGGTCTTCCCTGGTGGCTCAGATGGCAAGGAATCTGCCTGCAGTGCAGGAGACCTGGGTTCAATCCCTGGATTGGGAAGATGCCCTGGAGGAGGGCATAGCAACCCACTCCAGTATTCTTGCCTGGAAAATCCCATGGACAGAGGAGCCTGGCGGGTTACAATACACGGGGTCACAAAGAGTCAGACATGACTGAGCGACTAAGCACCCAAGTTTCAACCTTACTGAAATCCACTTCAGCCTGCCTATCCCAATCCACTTTAACACGTGTGCCAAGTCTCCTGACTTGAAGACTTACATTAGAGGATATCGGGTATGCTGCTGCTGCTGCTGCTAAGTTGCTGCAGTCGTGCCCGACTCTGTGCGACCCCATAGACGGCAGCCCACCAGGCTCCCCCGTCCCTGGGATTCTCCAGGCAAGAATACTGGAGCGGGTTGCCATTTCCTTCTCCAATGCATGAAAATGAAAAGTGGAAGTGAAGTCGCTCAGTCGTGTCCGACTCTTAGCGACCCCATGGACTGGAGCCCACCAGGATCCTCCGTCCATGGGATTCTCCAGGCAAAAGTACTGGGGTGGGGGTGCCACTGCCTTCCCCGATATCGGGTATACCAGCTACTAAAGTTTGCCAGTTGGACACTGCTAAATGTGGCTCTAAATGCACCTTTTTAGTGCTAATTAATGCAGCTTTTACTGTAAAAGACACATACTTCTCTGTCTTTAATTCTTTCCTTTCATCTATTCTCTTTTTTTTTTTAACTAGAGAAGTAGAAAGCAGTTGCCCAACCATGGAGTTGCCCACCAGAATGAATATATATTATCAAGGAAATATACAAAACTCAATGTTCCATCTCATAAAAAAATCAGAACAATTAAAATAATAATTACCATTTCATACAGATTTAAAATAATAAAAATTATGAGTGTGTCATTTCTCCAACATAAGTTTCTTGAGAGTAACTGGGTATTTCTTTCATTGCTCCTCACAAATGTTATGGGTTCTAGAATGTAAACTCCCCTGTATAGACATTTTTGTCTTTTTTGCTTATCACTGTATCTGTAGTACCTAGAAGGGCCCACCCAGCACATAGTAAGTAATCAATAAATATTTGTGAAAGAATGAAGGATATTAGTTCTTAACAAACATTTGCTGATTAACTGGATGAATGAAAAGCCTTCAGTCAGTTTTCAGAAACTTCAGACCTAGGTTTTTAAAGTTGTAAGGACCAAAGGTCCTTGAGTATGGGTTGAGTATGGGTTGGGGCAGGCAGAATGAGAGATTTCCCCTCTCCGACCATAGTTTCCTGATACAGTTCCCACTTCCCAGTTCTTAGTGCTTTAAGTACCCAACACTTCATAATTCACTCAATAGCTAAGTTTTGGGGGCCATGGTTAATTTTTTCCTAATGAGCACTCTATTGTCATGTACTTCATGATACCCAGAAAGGTCTCTATTGTTATTAACTCAGATCACTCAATTTTGTGTTTCAACAATTATTATAATTGTCTACTAAACCTTTGGACCTTGAACATTCTTCATACCAATTTATAACCGACAAACTAATCTTCCCAGAGCACCACTTTCATAATCCTACAACCCTGCTCAAAGGTCTTTCATGACTTCTATACATCACCTACTTAAAAGATTTAAATTCCTTAGCTTTGTACCCATAGCCTTCAGTGATCAGGACCCCATTCACTTGTCTTCCCTGTGTTATTACCCAGAGCTCCTGGACAGAACTCCTCAGTCCCAGTCAGTCCAGGTGTACTTACGTCCTCCTCAAATCACCTTGTGTTTGTTTCTATGTCTCTGTATTTATTTGCTTGCTCATGGGTCTTAAGAGTCCCAAGTTCTCTGTTATTCAGCCTAGGGCCCTTTTTTGAACGTCCAAGTTATAATTCTATGAGCCTTCTCTCTTTAAGTTACTTTCAGAATTTCTGAAGAATGCTCTCAAATTCTGGAAAACCATTCTGTTGTTGCTTGTCACTATGGTTGTTTTTTTTCACCCCAGAAAAATCCTCCACCCTCAGCTGATCACAGTTGACTCTTTCAAAGCTGGCTTTCACAGGCTGTTACTGTTCTCCAGGGACGATTTTGTCCCAGGCATGTTCCCAGGCTGCATATCTAATCCCACACAGTACAGCTAAATCCAAATTATAGTAGTTTGCAAAATCTTACAAAAGGCTTAGGAACAGTGAGAGGAAATACTGCATTATTGATACGCTTGGTCCTTACTCGCCCACCCTTCCCCCCGCCTCATCCCACACCTGCAGTCACACTTCAAGAGCCAGCTTCTCTCCAGCAAGTGGACTCAATCAGGAAACAGCTATTGAGTGTCAATTAAGTACCAGGCAGTGTGCTTGCTACACATTGGGGATGAACCAGATAGGCACAGTTCCTGTTTTCAAGACAGATATTAAATAAATTATTACAAATAATTGGGAAAATAATTCTAAGTATGCAAAATGCTGCCAAGAAATACCTGGAGTACAATTTTAAGTCCTCTACATTCTCTAGTGGCCCAGGGGGAGAGGGGCGTGGAAACCAGTTCCCATCTCTTACACATGCCTAATCAAATTAGTAATGGTATAATCTGTAGAAAAGCAATTCTGACCTTAAGGAAGATAGTATTTTACATTATGCAGACAATTTAGCTCCTAGTTTTTTTATTTCCTCCATGGAGAATGAAAAGAGCCAAAATGCATGAACACTTAAACTATGTTCTTGGTACCATTCTAAGCCCAATATATATTAATTATATAATTTCCACAATAACCAATGAAGGAGTCCTACTATTTTCCCCATTTCACAGATAAGGCAACTAAGGCACAGAGAGATTGTAATTAGCTGAAAGTCACACAGCAGATAATGGCAGAATTAAGAATCCAGGCAATCTGACTGCCAGCCCAAATTCTTTATTACTGGGCTATTACACCTCTCAGTACAGAGAATTTGCATAATCTTTTCTCAACAATACATTCCTATCTTCTGCCTCTGAATGTCCACCCCAGGGCTGGGCTGAGCGCCCCGCCACATTACGCTTCTCCACTCGCTGCACTGTTTCTCCTAGTTGCTGACAGCCCACTAGTTCCTCTATAGAAGCCAGAAGAGACCCTTCCTAGGTCTAGTACACAGGGATCTAGTACACAGGGATCACTTCCATCTCTGAATTTGTGTACAATCACTGTGCACAGACACACTCTTACAGATTATGTTCTCTACTAGGTTTACAGCAAGTGTGTTTCCCCAAAGTAAACAGCACGGTGCCTTGTACAGAATTGGTACTCCGAATTATTAAGAGAGGGTCCCTGGGTTGTGGGGGTCTGTATGATAGGCAGCAAAGTCAGTGGCAAATGGACATTTTAGTTCTTGATCTTATGTTGTTTATGATTTTTTTTTTAAAGTTTATGATTATTTTCCATATCTGGAAAATACTCTTTCAATAAACATTTAACATACCAAAGCATTGTGCTAAGTATTAGAAGTAAAACTGACTCTCTTTCCTGAACTATATACCTAAATTGCCAGCTGTCTTCCAGGTACAACTGCAGGTTCAAATCCAAGACTATTATCCTGATCCCTGCAACTCAGAAACGCATATTCCAAACAGCTCTTCCTCAGGGTTTCAGCATCTCTTGCAGGCTCTCCATCATCATCTTTGGGATACATGTCAATCATTAAAAAGATCAAAGTTATATATTCATTGTATGAAGGTAATGAGGGGCTCCCCTAATAGCTCAGTTGTTAAAGAATCAGCCTGCAATGCAGGACACCCTGGTTCGATTCCTGGGTTGGGAAGATCCCCTGGAGAAGGGAAAGGGTATCCACTCCTGTATTCTGGCCTGGAGAATTCCATGGACTTTATATAGTTCATGGGGTCACAAAGAGTTGGGCATGACTGAGCGACTTTCACTTTCAATGAAGGGACAGTACTAAGACACCCTGTACTTTACTCATCTGCCAACTTAATAATACCATGAGGGCAACTCTCTGTTTATACAGCTCTTGAATTAGTGGTGGGGCAGCTCCAATTTTTTTACATAATAAAAGAGTTTTCAATTATGCTCAGAACATTATTTTTTTTATTGAGAATTTTAAGTAGGACAAATGAAACACAGGAATTGTTATGCTTTTCACAGTTCCAGAAACAAATCTTCATGCAATGAAGAAACATAATTAAATGAAACTTAAATTTTAAAAGCTAACGATTCACATTAATGATTTATGGTTAGACATATTTAGTTTTCTCCCACAATTTCAATCCAGAATTAATTGGCTTCTAAAATAAAATACATGGAATATTGAAGACTCACTTGAAACTTAATGCAACAAATATGAACAAGATTTTTAGTTCTTAGTGACTTTCTGTAAAAATTCCATAACTGTATTGGTGTAGATTATGTTAGAGATAAAATTTGGTTCCTCTGTTGGTATTCTACAAAAATTTAAAGAAAGACATCTTGGTATTTGTTTTCTTCTGCTCTACACAGGTTCTTTACATTTTACTTGGATTAACTTGCAGAGCAAATGTTTATCTGTAAATCAGTGTTAAAATAAAAAATTGGTAAAGAAAAAACAGTAAGTGTAGATAACCTGAAAAAATATTAAGACACCTCCCCCACGCCATAACAGTGGTATAAAACATGAACATGACGCCTGATAGGATCCACAATAAAGTAAGAAAATGTCTGTTCATGACTCTTAGTTGAAGGGTAGCACACACCAACAGAATCCTGAAAAAGATAAACTTATTTAATATACAGCTACATTTAAATAATAATCAATACATTTAGCTATTATGTATTTTATATTAAAATATCATGAAACACATATCCAATCTTTGACAATAAGTTGGACAGCACAGTCTACTATGCCAACAATACATATATACTATACACACATGCATACTTGACCTTAAGGAATTTATTATCCAGAGGAAATTCTATCTTTTAAAAAAGTGCTAATATGGAAAAAATAGTTTTGTATTTTTCTTCTATCTTTGCTTTTGTTAGAACATAGTCTATACATACTATTTGGGCTGGGACTATGTCTCTTTTGTTTAACCCTGGACCCTAGCCCAGCACAGTAGCTGATACACAGTAGGAATTTTAAAAATAAGTATTCAGTGATTGAATAGTTACAAACTGCTTCATATGTATAATAATATTTTGTGCAATGCTAAAATTCAAGTATCAGATTCTGTGATATAAAAACATTTATGTCATTCTTACTTATTTGTCCTATACATTATGGTTTGACAAGTTTAAGGAACTGTGTTCTACCTCATCTGAGCTACAGATTTAGCTCTAAAAGAAGAAGTAACTATTATTAGGCATGGATAACAGAAAAGCTAGGGGGAAAAGTTCACCCCATTTTCCAAATAAAGCATAGCTCATCAACTTTTAATTTAAGAGAAAACTATTAAGTTTATGTTAACTATGTTCTGTGCATACAAGTATGAAGTAAAAAAGTAAAAGTGTTAAATCATTCAGTCACGTCCAGCTCTTTGGTAGACCCCGTGGACTGTAGCCCACCAAGTTCCTCTGCCCATGGAATTTTCCTGGCAAGAATACTGGAGTAGGTAGCCGTTCCCTTCTCTAGGAGATCTTCCCAATCCAGGGACTGAACCTGGGTCTCCTGCATTGCAGGCTTATTCTTTACTGCCTTGGCCACCAAGGAAGTGTATATACATGTGTATGTTCTATTAACCTTGTCTCTCCTAGTACAACAATCCTTTTAATAACAAGTAATAAATTGATTGGCTGCAAATTTCCCCCTCAACACTTACATATGCTGTAACTTTAAAAATAGAAGAGGTAATTTGTATTTTCTTGGTTTGAGGATTCTTCCGAACACTAAAATAGGGGGGAAAAGGAACATTTTAAAATTCAGCAAACACTAGCATAATATATTTAAGATACTGATCCCTTTTAGTACTTGGGTGTCCTCGTTCACATATAACATGGAAATATAAAATATCTAATTAAGTAGTTTGAACAGGACGGCATCTGTGGTTTCAGCAAGGTTGACCGAATTGAAATTGCAGAAAATGGAATTTTTCAGTTAGAGGATTTGAGGTCAGTTTGAGACTCAGATGATAAAAGCAGTCTCAGGCCAGAGACAATTATTGACAAACAAGAATAGGTTAAAGTTAGACTTAACGGTAAACAGCTGAAAGGGGTAGATAAAACATACTAAAGATTTAAACAGCCTGAACATAAATGCCAGTTCTGTCACCAATTTGTTATTCTACTTTAAGCAAGATTAATCTTTCTGAACATCAGTTTCCTCATGTGTGAACTCATGATATGGTTCCTTTTAGGATTATATGAGAATTAGGTGGAATAATATCTATTAAAACTATTTGTTAAATCATGTATTGCTAGATTAAAATCACTTTCTCTCCTAGCTCTCTTTCACTTATTCTCCCCACAAAAGATAATCTTTAGTAACATATAGTGCGGAAGTAAACTGAGGATTGGGGAAATAAATGACTTAAAATACATATAAATAAATACACATTAAATTTATAATGCTTTACAATCTGCAAAAAACCTTTTTATACTTTACTTCACATAAAGATCACACAACTCAGTGAGGTAGGCATCATTTTGCCGATTTAATAGACAATAGAACTGCTGCTGCTGCTAAGTCGCTTCAGTCGTGTCCGACTCTGCGCGACCCCATAGACGGCAGCCCACCAGGCTCCCCCGTCCCTGGGATTCTCCAGGCAAGAACACTGGAGTGGGTTGCCATTTCCTTCTCCAATGCATGAAAGTGAAAAGTGAAAGTGAAGCCACTCAGTCGTGTCCGACTCTTAGCGACCCCATGGAGTGCAGCCCACCAGGCTCCTCCGTCCATGGGATTTTCCAGGCAAGAGTTCTGGAGTGGGGTGCCATTGCCTTCTCTGAGACAATAGAACTAGAGAAGTTAAATGATATATTTAAGACATTCCAACTAAAAGTGGCATTTCTGGAAATAGAATGTAGGTGATAAGGAGTCCAGTTTTCTTTCTCTACATTTTACCTGTTTATCCTATACTTATGCTATAAATTCATATGCATCAAAGGTATTGTTCATGTGTTATGTGTGTAGTTTAAATTTAAAGGAAGGGCACCCTCTTCACTTTGTCAGGTGAGATCATTGCTTTCCCTTCACTATATATGTAGAAAAAATGACGGAAAGAGAGACAAGCAGGAAGAAGGCGGACTCTGGGGGAGGGTATGCATGTACATGTGTGTTTGAGCTTGGGCACCTGTTGGAGGTGGCCCCACATGGACCATTTCAGGGTTTAGGGTTCAAGATTCTTAGGGAGTTTTCATCTCAAAAACATTTCACCAAGATTTAAACCCAGGAATCATGCAATTATATTGATTTCTATCTATTTCTGTAACATGAATGGAGGTCATCTTCTCTCATTCCTAATGCCTAAGATACACTGCTTAAAAGTTGGAGACTACCTTTAAAACTTCTTGCTTATCATAGGGAAGACCATAACCACTACATATAAAACATTTATATATACCTATATGACCACCTAGATTAAAATACAGAACCTATCTATAGTTATATCTAATTTTCAATCTTGATCTGGAGGTGGTTATTTGGGTATAAACATATATAAAACTTCACTGAGCTTATGTGTACTATGATTTGTTGAGATTACTGTATACAAATTACTCCTTAGTTTAGAAAAGTCTAAAAAAAAAAAAAAAAAAACCCTTGTAAATGTTTGTGCTTATCAGATGAACTTGGAGGAAAATTTAGTATTTGATATTACCTATATAATCACTTAACACCTACAAACATGTAACATAGATGTCTTACTTTTAAAAAGAAACTGCATTGGTACACTATTAGAAGTTGGTTCTTAATAATATAAATATTATTCCACTTTACTATCTCTGATCCTGTATTACTGTTACTTTAAAATATCTCTAAGACAGTTTGTCTAATTTTTTATAAATCAAGCAAAGTACAGTATTATCTGTATCTCATAAGAAAAAAAAGAAAAGGAAATGTAAAGTGATATTCATTTGTGCCTTGGGGTGTTCTACTAACGACTGCATTATATCAGATTTTTAGCACTGCAGAGTACATCATGAGAAATGCTGGACTGGAAGAAACACAAGCTGGAATCAAGATTGCTGGGAGAAATATCAATAACCTCAGATATACAGATGACACCACCCTTATGGCAGAAAGTGAAAAGGACCTAAAAAGCCTTTTGATGAAAGTGAAAGAGGAGAGTGAAAAAGTTGGCTTAAAGCTCAACATTCAGAAAACTAAAATCATGGCATCTGGTCCCATCACTTCATGGGAAATAGATGGGGAAACAGTGGAAACAGTGTCAGACTTTATTTTTTGGAGCTCCAAAATCACTACAGATGGTGACAGCAGCCATGAAATTAAAAGATGCTTACTCCTTGGAAGGAAAGTTATGACCAACCTAGACAGCATATTGAAAAGCAGAGACATTACTTTGCCAACAAAGGTCTGTCTAGTCAAGGCTATGGTTTTTCCAGTAGTCATGTATGGATATGAGAGTTGGACTATAAAGAAAGCTGAGCACAGAAGAATTGATGCTTTTGAACTGTGGTGTTGGAGAAGACTCTTGAGAGTCCCTTGGACTGCAAGGAGATCCAACCAGTCCATCCTAAAGGAGATCAGTCCTGGGTGTTCGCTGGAAGGACTGATGTTGACGCTGAAACTCTAATACTTTGGTCACCTGATGCGAAGAACTGACTCAATTGTATAGACCCCGATTCTGGGAAAGATTGAAGGTGAGAGGAGAAGGCAACGACGGAGGATGAGATGGTTGGATGGCATCACCAACTGGATGGACATGAGTTTGGGTACACTCCAGGAGTTGGTGAGTGACAGGGAAGCCTGGCGTGCTACAGTCCACGGGATTGCAAAGAGTCGGGCCTGACTGAGCAACTGGACTGAACTGAAGTCATTCTCCAGGTACCATGGTTTTTAAGGATGTTGGAACATAATTTCCACATAAGTTCTTTTAAAAAATATGATTAGGGAATTCCTTCATGATCCAGTGGTTAAAACTTGGTGCTTTCACTGCCAGGGCTCCTTGTTGGATCCTTGGTAGGAGAACTAAGCTCCTGCAAACCTCACAGCACAGCCAAAAAAGAAGTTGGATGTTAACAGTATGATTATATTAATCGTTTAGAAATAAAATAATATGGTGATTGATTTCTTATCAATATCATTTGTGCTAATTTCTAAGGATTTGTCCCATATTGATTCTAAATGTCATGGTATACAGACCATTCTAGGTAACTCTGCTCATTTTAAGAAACAATAAGCCTATTGCTTAATAAGCATCAGAAGGCCATAATCTAAGCTGCTGCTGCTAAGTCGCTTCAGTCGTGTCTGACTCTATGCGACCCCATAGACAGCAGCCCACCAGGCTCCCCCGTCCCTGGGATTCTCCAGCCAAGAACACTGGAGTGGGTTGCCATTTCCTTCTCCAATGCATGAAAGTGAAAAGTCAAAGTGAAGTCACTCAGTCGTGTTTGACTCTTAGCGACCCCATGGACTGCAGCCCACCAGGCTCCTCTGTCCATGGGATTTTCCAGGCAAGAGTACTGAGTGGGGCGCCACTGCCTTCTCCTAAACCAGTTCAAATCATAAATCTGGGGGAGATATGTAGTTTGGGGAACCTCTCCAAAAAATCTGACAAGAGCATGTTTAATGTCTTTAAAATACGAAAGACAGAGGCACTGTGAGTATAGAATTGTTTCTAAGACATTTTTGAAATGTAATGAAACAATTGATCATTTACTGATAAAATGATTCTAAAGTATTGCCTATGTGATTTAAAGAAGCCATAATCCTTGAAAATAAGGCATTTCCCAAAACATTTAAAAGATGTCTATTATAGGAATTATATTAATAATTATGGATGAGGGATAAAATACCTTAAGAATGGTTTTATCCTTTTGTTTGAGCTGCTGCTGCTGCTGCAAAGTCGCTTCAGTAGTGTCCGACTCTGTGTGACCCTATGGACTGCAGCCTACCAGGCTCCTCCATCCATGGGATTTTCCAGGCAAGAGTACTGGAGTTGGGTGCCATGAGCTAGAGACCTCTAAAATGTGCCCTCTGTAATGTGGCCTCAATATCTACTGATACAAATATATGGGATCAACTTCTTTGCTAGAATTAAATAGTAACAATGTTTACATGCAAGTGCAGGTTAGATACTGTAAGGTAGCCACTGCATGTATAATTAGAAAGAGAGCAGATATTTTTCTAAAGCAGGTAAAACACCCAAATTTCAAGTAAAGGAACAGAAGAAAACCTTCTTGGTTAAGTTAGCTTGTCCAAATGACACGACTAGATATGTGGCTCAGAATTCTGAGAAATTACTGACGATACTTCAAGTCCCACCTATGGTTTCTCTACTTCTATATCCCTTGATAACGGCTATGTTGAACCACGCTGTATCTTTATATTAACCAATTCTAATCATAATTTTCTACTGAAGTTGCACTGAGAAGACTTCTTTTCCTCATTCACCAAAGAAACTCATAAGCATGCTTAAACTTGGATCATCGAGAGAAATATTTTATAGTTCTCAAAGAAAAGTAATGCTCTAACTGGCTAGTCTTCTCAGTCTCCAAGGAACAACAGACTTGCGGTGCATTGCCCCTGAATTTGGAACAGACTGCCCTCCTCTTTGCTGGCCCTTGTGGACTCCATTCCATCAAGAAATTCTTGACCACTTGTACCCACGCTGACAATGTCTTCTTTTGAACTTCCGAGGTTTTTATTACAGTATAAAGAGCTATAAACATTTGCCTATTCATAATTGAACATTGGATTATATAAAAAATCAGATCAGATCAGATCAGTTGCTCAGTCGTGTCCAACTCTTTGCGACACCAAGAATTGCAGCATGCCAGGCCTCCCTGTCCATCACCAACTCCTGGAGTTCACTGAGACTCACTTCCATGGAGTCAGTGATGCCATCCAACCATCTCATCCTCTGTCGTCTCCTTCTCCTCCCATCCCCAATCCCTCCCAGCATCAGAGTGCTCTCCAATGTCAACTCTTTGCATGAGGTGGCCAAAGTACTGGAGTTTCAGCGTTAGCATCAGTCCTTCCAAAGAAATCCAAGGGCTGATCTCCTTCAGAATGGACTGGTTGATCTCCTTGTAGTCCAAGGGACTCTCAAGAGTCTTTTCCAACACCACAGTTCAAAAGCATAAATTCTTCAGCGCTCAGCCTTCTTCACAGTCCAGTTCTCACATCCATACATGACCACAGGAAAAACCATAGCCTTGACTAGACAGACCTTTGTGGGCAAAGTAATGTCTCTGCTTTTGAATATGCTATCTAGGTTGGTCATAACTTTCCTTCCAAGGAGTAAGCGTCTTTTAAGTTCATGGCTGCAGTCACCATCTGTAGTGATTTTGGAGCCCAGAAAAAGAAAGTCTGACACTGTTTCCCCATCTATTTCCCATGAAGTGATGGGACCAGATGCCATGATCTTCGTTTTCTGAATTTTGAGCTTTAAGCCAACTTTTTCACTCTCCACTTTCATCAAGAGGCTTTTTAGTTCCTCTTCACTTTCTGCCATAAGGGTGGTGTCATCTGCATATCTGAGGTTATTAATATTTCTCCCAGCAATCTTGATTCCAACTTGTGTTTCTTCCAGTCCAGCGTTTCTCATGATGTACTCTGCATATAAGTTAAATAAACAGGGTGACAATATACAGCTTTGACGAACTCCTTTTCCTATTTGGAACCAGTCTGTTGTTCCATGTCCAGCTCTGCATATCTGAGGTTATTAATATTTCTCCCAGCAATCTTGATTCCAACTTGTGTTTCTTCCAGTCCAGCGTTTCTCATGATGTACTCTGCATATAAGTTAAATAAACAGGGTGACAATATACAGCTTTGACGAACTCCTTTTCCTATTTGGAACCAGTCTGTTGTTCCATGTCCAGCTCTAACTGTTGCTTCCTGACCTGCATACAGATTTCTCAAGAGGCAGGTCAGGTGGTCTGGTATTCCCATCTCTTTCAGAATTTTCCACAGTTTATTGTGATCCACACAGTCAAAGGCTTTGGCATAGTCAATCAAGCAGAAACAGATATTTTTCTGGAACTCTCTTGCTTTTTCCATGATCCAGCAGATGTTGGCAATTTGATCTCTGGTTCCTCTGCCTTTTCTAAAACCAGCTTGAACATCAGGAAGTTCACAGTTCACATATTGCCAGAGACTGGCTTGGAGAATTTTGAGCATTACTTTACTAGCGTGTGAGATGAGTGCAATTGTGCAGTAGTTTGAGCATTCTTTGGCATTGCCTTTCTTTGGGATTGGAATGAAAACTGACCTTTTCCAGTCCTGTGGCCACTGCTAAGTTTTCCAAATTTGCTGGCATATTGAGTGCAGCACTTTCACAGCATCATCTTTCAGGATTTGAAATAGCTCCACTGGAATTCCATCACCTCCACTAGCTTTGTTCGTAATGATGCTTTCTAAGGCCCACTTGACTTCACATTCCAGGATGTCTGGCTCTAGGTCAGTGATCACACCATCATGATTATCTGGGTCATGAAGATGTTTTTTGTACAGTTTTTCAGTGTATTCTTGCCACCTTTTCTCAATATCTTCTGCTTCTGTTAGGTCCATACCATTTCTGTCCTTTATCAAGCCCATTTTTGCATGAAATGTTCCCTTGGTATCTTTGATTTTCTTGAAGAGATCCCTAGTCTTTCCCATTCTGTTGTTTTCCTCTATTTCTTTGCATTGATTGCTGAAGAAGGCTTTCTTATCTCTTCTTGCTATTCTTTGGAACTCTGCAATCAGATGTTTATATCTTTCCTTTTCTCCTTTACATTTCACTTCTCTTCTTTTCACAGCTATTTGTAAGGCCTCCCCAGACAGCCATTTTGCTTTTTTGCATTTCTTTTCCATGGGGATGGTCTTGGTCCCTGTCTCCTGTACAAAGTCACGAACCTCATTCCATAGTTCATCAGGCACTTAATACTTACTTATAAAATATTTTAAGCAATTACTTTATTATTATTTCCTATGTTAACTTGTAATTTCTTTGAGGTCAGAGACCACCTGATGATGCCTCTTGCACTCCTGAGTGCCTCCTGATGACTCCTTAGTGCCTGCCAGGGTTCTGTGCCCAATATTAACACTTGCTGGTGGCCTAATCAAGTGACTCCATGGATACATTTCCTATTCTTTGTGTACAATGTCATGAATTTTGGCTACTCATTTTATGAGTGGCCATTACTCTGAGTCATACATTTGTTAGCACCCTCAAAACACAGAAGAGAAATCACAAGAATTCAGGAAAGAGAATGTGGGAAAAAACTGTAGTTTCTGTGATGTTTAGGTTCTGAAGTTGTTTCAAGTATCTCTAACAGAACCTCTTCCTCCACAGCACATGGCAGTGAGGAATTCCACAGGTTCCTGTGGCTGGTGAGGGACAGCACACTGTGGCGTGTGTGTTTGGGGTATGCTGAGGAGTATCTAGTGGGAGTGCTAAAGTCGTCTTGTAAGTTTTCATGGGCTGCAAACGATAAGAATATGCTCGATGTAGGTATGTGCATGCTGCTTCTGAAATTGTTTCTGTAATTTCTCTTCTAATAATCTTTATGAATTGACACAAAAACTGTTTCATAAAAATAAGAAACATATTATAGAAATATTTTTGTTTTTAAAACTGTATCGGAAATAAACTCAGTAGAGTAAATGAACCATGCAGTTTGTTGTACAGCTCTATGACACGTGTAATGGTTATGAGAATCAAGATGTTGAGGATAAGTAAAGTAATAAGAGTCTGATAGGAAGCTAGTTCTACTGTTTGCCTATTAAAGTAAAAATTTGTAACCAAACTCTGGGAACCTTTGCTTTTACTTTTTCCTATCCTGTTTGCCTATCAACATGATCCAATATCTTCATCATTGAAAAACCCAGCCATAGAATGTTCACTCGAATTAAAATACATCAAAGTTCTTATCCTCATGTGATCTTCAAAAAGAAAAAAAAGCCCTAGTTCAATACCAAAAACAAACCTAGGATTAATTTTGAAAAGATAAACACCTTGGTGAAAATTCTTCCCCCTCCTTAGAACAAAGGTAATTTTTTTACTACTATTTATTAGTAATAGTCAAGCAAATTCAAACATCCTGAGGGATCTCATGTCTCCTTGAGATTTAAAAGGAGGCCTGGGGGGAAAAGGGAGACCTGGAAGACAGCAGTTGCCAGTAAGGGATAAGAGTGAGTGACAGGCCTGGCTGAGGAAAGGTCAAGAGGCAGAAGACAGAACTCAGGACCAAAACAGGGTCAGAGAGATGAAATGTTCTAGTTTGGAAGTGAAGAAGGAGGCTCTGAGGAGGGAGCCAGAGAAGTGCTATTTGTGTTCACTTTGGTTATTAATAGATCCACAAATGGAGGCTGGGTAATCTCACCAGAGTTAAACAACTTCCTCTGCTAACCAGAGATTTACATATTGTAATAGAGCAACATTACCTCACTAGATCCTTATAGATAAGCTTTGTTGTTTCCAGATATGGATTAATTACATCTTCATATTGACAAAGGGCTCCACCAAGGCAAAGATGTTTGAAAAGACAAAACAGGAACTCTTCTCTCTCTGGTTGGCTGAATACTTCATATTTTTCTGAGTCTTCCACTAGCAAAACCTATATAAGATGATAAAATTCATCTTAATGTAACATAATTCGAGGTTCTAATTTTTAATCTTTCAAAAGTTTCAATTTATATGTTTAAAAGTGATTTTAGACCTATTTTAAGAACCAATCCCAAGGCCATGGAGAAGGAGATCTGTAAGACCTATGCTTATTTTCCCTCCATTAGGTAATAACACTCAGTGAAAGGAACAAATCTCAACCTAAGCCTTCTCTTCTGTTGCTTTGTTCTAGTTTAATCTTTAGTAATTTCGTGCTACTGCAATTTTAGTCTTGAGTCACTGTGAATCTCATTTGGAAACAATGGGAGTATAAATAAATGGAGAAACTTCTCCATCATAGTCTTTGCTTCCACCAAGAAACTAAACAAAAATTTTCATTTTCTAAGCCCTCTCATAGTGTTTGGATTACTACTTTCCTTATGCCTGCATTTACTCCATTTTGAACTATTCTGGTAGCTGGAGCCTCATAATCACCTCTCTTTTTTTCCTGCTCTCCTCTAATAATATCACCTTACACATCACCAACCTACATGGACTCTTGCTCTCTTGAGCCCATGCTATCTCTTTCGGAAAACAGTTTGGCTAGCTCTGATGTGGAGGATTTTCTTACATCATTGTGCATTACAGACAGTTGCTTAATTTGTTGACTGTGGTGGACATAAACAGGTGATGAATGTACATTACAAAATATATTCCTTTTTATTGAATTGCTTATATACCACTTACTTAAAAAAAAGAATGTGAAATAAGCTAACAATAAAATATAGATACACTAAGATAAAAATAATAAGAAACAAAAGAATGTAACCAAGACATAAATTGGGAAGAGAAAATAAATACATAGAAGGAACTCTAGATGGAGAAAAGGTATAAAAATTGTGTGTAACACTTAATACTGCCATACAGGTAAAGGAAGGACATATGAGTCATATAACAATCACAGTCTAGCAGTAAGAAGCACATTTTTATTAGGAAAATTGATTAAACTTAACCATTTTATTTACCTTAATCTCAAATGAAAATCACTCCAAGGTCATTACATAAAGAGGCATTTAAAAGTAATAAACTCTATGGTACTGTCTGTATATAATTTACTTATAATGACTTGATGAAAGCCAAAGTATATACAGTAAAAGATAGGTGAGGGCGTCCCCGATGGCTCAGTGGTGAAGAATCTGCCTGCCAATGCAGCAGACATGAGTTTGATCCCTGGTCTGGGACGGTCCCACATGCTGCAGAGCAACTAAGCCCGTGCACCACAACTACTGAGGCTGTGTTCTAGAGCCCAGGAGCCACAGCCACAACTACCTGCTGCAACTACTGAGGCCAAAACACCCTAGAACCCACGTCCCACCACAAGAGAAAGCCTACATACTTCAAGCAGAGAGGAGCCCCTGCTTGCTGCAAGTAGAGAAAAGCCCACCCCGCAACAAAGATGCAGCACAGCTATTAAAAATAATAATAATAATAATAAATAAAGATAGTTGAGAGAAAGTGGTCCACAGTTTATTATTCTTTGTGCCACATGTAACACTTGCACATCTTCCCTCCATCCCTTCCTCCCTCCCGATAAGGAAATGATGTGATACTGAAACCCAGGTTTGCAGCTGCTTAAAGCTCTGGCCCTTAAAGAACAGTTCACACATTTCTAACACAAGGACTCTCATATACTGAACTGATAGGCTGTGCAATTAAAAGATTGTAATAGAAAAATTTTGTAGTGAATGTTAAAAAAATAATGCTTTATGTCTGATCTCCCTGTTCACATACAGATCTGTTCAGTTGTGTAGCCCTCCAAGAGTAGATATGCAACAGTTAATGAGTCCAACTTCTGAGCCCCAGTCAGGAAGGATACTATGATCAGTTCTTACCTGAGAGCTGGCCTACAGAATCTGTGTTGCTACACAGTGGGAGGGGCCTTTCCAGTTCAGGCTAAAGCTAGAAGCTATTTTGGCACCCCACTCCAGTACTCTTGCCTGGAAAATCTCATGGACGGAGGAGCCTGGTAGGCTGCAGTTCATGGGGTCGCTAACAGTCAGACACCATTGAGCGACTTCACTTTGACTTTTCACTTTCATGCATTGGAGAAGGAAATGGCAACCCACTCCAGTGTTCTTGCCTGGAGAATCCCAGGGACAGGGGAGCCTGGTGGGCTGCCATCTATGGGGTCACACGGAGTCGGACACGACTGAAGCGACTTAGCAGCAGCAGCATTTATATATATATTTTTTAGCCAGAAAGCAATGAAGTTAAATAAAGCCTTCACTGTTGCCACAGAATGACAAAGAACACAAGAGCAAAACATAGAGGCAAGCAGCAAAAAACATGGAGCCCCAATACTTCCTGAATAGAGGCGCTATTCACCGCAATAAATAAAACAGGCAGCAACAGGTAGTTTTGCAGAGTATTCTCTTGAAAACTAAATCCTTTTAAAAAGTCCGTTGCTGAGGCTCTCTCTATAGAGGTGAGGGCATAGGAGTGAGAGTTCTTTTAGGTACTGTTCTAGTGAATATCAATATATAGACTGGTGGGATGCCCTCTGGTCTCCTTCAGATAAGCTTTCTGTGTCCAGAATGGTATACGAGTGGCTTCCCTAGTTCATTTTTATCTGGATTTGTAATATATTAGATTTGCACATCTCTCTTAATGTATAATAATAATAATAGTAATTAGTAGTAGTAGTTAATATTATTGAAAGATTACTAAGCGCTGGGCATTGTACAAAGCATTTTAAATGCATTATCTAACAAAATTCTTACATTATTCTGATTTCATATAAGAAACTGAAGCTTAGAGAGGTTAAGTATGACCATGATTAAGTGAAACAGCCTGAATTGGAACCTACATCTATTTGATAGCCCTAAATTTTTACCACATTGTAAATAATAATAATTCATTTCAACAGGATTTCATAAAATGCTTTCTCAACTCACTTTCTCAACAATTTTAGGAAGAGAGTAGAATGGACATTTTAATTTCCATAGTGTATAGATAAGATCTTGAGGCTCAAGATACTGAATGACTTGCCTAAGGTTATTATTCTCTTGTAAATAAATCAGGAATTAGGTGAATAATCCATGTCTTCTGATGTCAAGTTTAGTACCTGACATCATTAAAACCTCTCATTAAAACAAAAATTAACTTGGTTAATCAAATAGCTTTTTGATCTCAGCAATGAGACTGACAGATTATTTCACTCCAGGGATGTTTTTAAATACTAATTTCACATGTTAAGGGAAAATTTGAAAGAAAAATAGTCATCAATTTAATAGGCCGGTGTTTCTTGAGCTCAGGGTTTACTGACATTATGGGCCAGATAACTTTGTTTTGGGGACTGTCCTGTGCATTGTATGATGTTTAACATCATCCCTGGTCTCTACCCGTTAGATGTCAGTAAAACCCCACTAAGAACTAATGAAATATACAAATGAACAAGTTGATAAGAAAACTGCCATTCAAGAAGACACCTACGTGCAATGATTATTACTGATCATTATTCATTGATAGGAGGTATTTTATGAGTTTTAGGCAGGCAGAAGTTTTTGACATTAAGCATTTCCTGAGATGAAATTCTATTGTGAAAATTTTAAATTCTGTACTTACTTTTCGTAACTCATCAGAAATAAGGAAGGGATCACAATAAGAATCTAGACATTTAACAATATATCCATTGTCTCGTACAATAGCTTCATCATACAACCGATTAAAAAATGACATTGAAAGCTGTGTGCAAGGAATGTTTATAGCTTCAACTTTTTTCACTTCAGTTCCTAAATAAAGAGATATAAAAATTAATTTAGTATTCTCAATTACTTCCAAAACAAATATCACTATGCAGAGATTCTAAGAATTAACAAAAAAATGACATGTTTTGATATATTTAAAAGACACATTAGTTTGGGGATTTTATTAAATTCTTATTTTGCAGGTTATTTTTATTAATTATTAAAAATTTATAACAAAATTTCACCATTTCAGGCCTAGATGAAGGATATGTAAATTAGAAAATATCAATACTTGAAAATGAAATACATTTATTGAGTAGTAGGAGGTTCTTAGATCACTTTTAATGAATGATATCAGAACTACCTGTAAAAACACAGAAATTGCTTCATATGATTTTGGATTTGTATTATGTTTAATGCTTTATAATTCATAATACAAAAATTTTAATCAATGTAACAAGTGTGTTTCTAAAGTCATTGAGGGTGTTTTGAAAATATTTCTCTCCATTAAAAAATTTCTTCCTCTGATCTCACTGACATTGTTTATTACAAAAAAAGTTTTCTCCAAGCCAAGGTAAATTTTGAACCAGGTCCTACTCAAGTTATTACAAGTATGGAATTAGAGAAATTTGAAATCTATTGTTCTAATCTGGTATTCTATTTTTCTCTTTCAGTTCTAGTTCTTCCCCCTTCCAAACCTACACTTCCTCCCTGACATTTCCAGAATGTGTCTTTCAGTAATGTATTTTCCGTTAGTAGAGGTTCTATTAAGTGATACAAAGATATAAAGATTAAGGTGAATATTTTTATTATTGCCTCAGTGAATCAGTCAGTCAGTTTCTCTCTTTTGCGCACCTACATATGATCATGCACTCACTCAGATATAAAGGGATGGGGCTCTCCTTGTTCAAAGTTCTAGGAAGACTGCAGACAGACGTAGTATGTCCTCTCCCCAATACGTTTGCTGGATCTCTGATCTGAGAAGCAGTTTGAGCTTGAGAAGTGTAATATTGGTGATTATTTGCAATTCCACCCTGAGTCCTGGCTAGGCACTATTGCTCTCGTTCTGATCCTGAGCTGGGCTAGTGTGGAGGCAAGAAGACTGTCTGGAACCAAGAACTTGTGTGTGAGTCACTCAGCTGTGTCTGACTCTTTGTGACTCCATGGACACAAGGCTTCCCCCGTGGCTCAGATGGTAAAAAACTAGGTTTGCCTCAGTTATTTCAAAAGCTATGCTGCTAAGAAAAGCTCCTTTGTTTCAGAGGCAAAATTCTCTGGGGGATTAAAGTGAAAAGAAGATCCTGGAAAGTGATAAAGTAGGTCTGAGCAATATTGGAAAACCAAAGAACAAGAACAGTATAAAACCAGACAATCTTTGAACATGAGTCAGTGGCCAGAGGATAAGGGACTGACACTGGGCAACTTGCCACTTTAATAAACCTACCCTGGGTCTGATGTGGGGAGTGGCAGGAAGGTATGGATGGTGAGAGAATGTAATTAAATTCAAACCACTTAGTCTGAGACACAGAAATAGCATTTGCTATGGACTGAACTGTGTCCCTCCAAAACTCATAATGTTAAAACCCTGTCCCCAAAAGTGATGGTACTTTGAGATGGAGCCTTTAGAGAAAGTAATAAGGTCACGGTGGGTTAGGAGGACCTCAACATATGAAGTTTGAAGGGACACCATTCAGTCCATAGGCTTCTGCCCTTGTCCCCCTCCCAAATTTATTTTATCCCAACAACCTCAAAAAGACTCAATTCATTCCAGCATCAACCAAAAAGTTTAAAGTCCAAAGTGCCATCTAAATATCATCTAAATCAGATATGGGTGAGACTCGAGGTGTAATTTGTCCTGAGGTAAAATTCCGCTCCAGCTATGAACCTGTGAAATGAGACGTTACAGGCTTCCAGAATACAACGGTGAGACAGGTATAGGACAGACATTTGTAGTCCAAATGTAGTCCATTGGACTACAATTTGTAGTCCATTGGACTACAATTTGTAGTCCATTGGATTTGTAGTCCATTGGACTACAATTTGTAGTCCATTGTAGTCTACAGCTGACTCTGGGCAAAAAGGGAGAAATAGGGAAGAAGAAAGAGGTGATGGTCCCAAGCCAGTCTAAAACTTGACAAGGCAAATTTCATTAGACTTGAAGCCTCAAGAGTAATCCTCTCTGGTCCAATGCTCTGCCTGCCAGACCTACTGGATGGGGGGTGGCCCCGTGTTTCTCCCTCTGAGGGGAGTGTGTCACTGAAACAGGGGTGGCCCTGATGATCTCTGAATTGCCTTCTCAGTCCTTCTTCTCTTTGCTTGCAGCCATGGGCCACCCCAAATAAGATTTCACCCAAGCACCCTCGTGTTAGTGGATTCTTACCTGACCCTCTTCCCTTGGGTGGAATTGACCACTCCCCTCCTTTTGCTCCCATTGCTATGGGATATACCAGTGATATATTACTGTACATATTTTCAAACATATCAATGAATTCCTTGAGTACAGGTTTTCTCTTATTCTAATTTCTCTTATTTCTCATTCCCTGCATCTGTCAGAGTCCATGGATGGTGCATAATGAATACTTTCCAAACGAATGTAAAGAGAGAAAAATTGCTCTTATGTGCTAAGCCAGGATGTGTATAATGGACCCTTGGGGGGAAGATGTATGGCAGGCCTGGGACAAACGATTATTTTGACCTTGGTGTTATAAAACGTGAGTCACTATCCATAATTTGAATTTTAATAATGAAAATTCCTGAAGTGAAACTTTGTTATAATAGTAAAATAGTAATATGAAGAGATGAAAATAAATTTTGTTTACCTAATGTAAGCCACTCTCCAGAAGATTCTGAAAGTAACTTCAAATTGGGAATAACATTTGGATCTTTGAAAAAGGCCTAAAATACAAATTTGAGGGGAACAAAGTTAGTTAATTATCCACAATAATAAGAATTAACTTCTAAAATAACTATAATAAAATCTTATTTAAGTTGGGGAAGGAAAATCTTTAATTGGTAAAATGTCTAAGTAATTAATGTGTCATAACGAAATGAAGTTTTGTTACCTTCACTTTAGAACAGTATTAACAATAATGTCCAAGTAGCTACCTTTGGAACTTAATAAATAGAAAGTTATGATTTATAGTGAAAAGTAGGAAGTTAAATAATGTTTGGAAATTTTGTTTTCTTTTAACCTCGTTCTCTCAATTAGCTGACTTAGTAATCATTACTCCCACTCTCCCTACCTCCCAAATCTAAAAAGTAAAGTGAAAGTGAACATTGCTTAGTCATGTCCAACTCTTTGTGACCCATACATAGACTGTAGCCTGCCAGGCTCCTCTGTAGCCTGCCAGGCTTGTCTGTCCATGGAATTCTCCTGACAAGAATACTGGAGTGGGTAGCCATTGGCTTCCCTGGTGGCTCAGACAATGAAAAAATCTGCCTGCAATGCAGGAGAGTAGGGTTTGATCCTGGTGTCAGAAGAAAGGAATGGCTACCTACTCCAGTATTCTTGCCTGGAGAATTCCATGGACAGAGGAGCCTGGCAAGCTACACAGTTCATGTGGTCACAGAGAGTTGGACTTGACTGAGAGACTAACTAAATCTAAATGTAATTGTCAATCTAATTCTATCCAAGGGGCACAAAGAAAAGTGACAGATTTTGCTTTTTAAAAATGAAAACTTTCTATATAGCAAAAGAAGGAAAAGTAGCCATGAGTTTTACTTTTAGGCACTAGCAGCTGACTCTGGGCAAAAAGATCTGAAGAGACACTTATTAAAAGTATCTTAGGCAGTCCACATAATTTTCAGGAGATATAGAGAATCAGGCTAAGGCACTGGGAATAATATAGAATCATATGTAGAGTAGCCCTGATGAGGAAACAGTCTCCCTTGCTACAGCCTTGCCAAGCACTAAAAAATGCTATCATGATCCCTTCCTCACCAAGGCCACTGCTGTGCCAGGACTGCCCTGCCTGAAAGCTGGATGCCTTGGCCACCAACCCTTAGGGTTCTGTGTACAGAATCTTTCCTTAAGTTGCTCACTTTTTTTTTTTTTTTTTTAGTAAATTTATTTATTTTAATTGGAGGCTAATTACTTTACAATATTGTAGCGGTTTTGCCATACATTGACAGAATCTGCCAAGGGTGTACATGTGTTCCCCATCCTGAACCCACCTCCCACCTCCCTCAGTGGCTCACTTTTGAAAAACTGATTTTGTACTGAGTCGTGTGATTAGTAACACTAGATCTTAGGTTTGCACTCTGAGTGCAAAAAGAGGCAAGTATTACAAAATGAAGTAAACTGTCAACAAAATGAAAAGGCAACCCATTGAAAGGGAGAAGATATTTGCAAGTCATACACCTGATAAGGGGTTAATCCAAACTATATAAGGAACTCAGTTCAAATAACTAAAACTCATAACTCAGTAACAAAAACACTAAAAATATGATTTAAAAAATAGGCAACGTCTGAATAGACATTTTTTCAAACAAGACATGAAAAGATGCCCAACACTAATCATCAGGGAAATGCAAATCAACCCACAATGAGGTTATCACTTCACATCTGTTGGAAGTGCTATGAACAGTAAGACAAGAAGTAACTAGCATTAGCAAGGATGTGAAGAAAAGGGAATCCTCACGCACTGCTGGAGGGATGTGAATTGATGCAGCCATTATGGAGAACAGTATGGAGTTTCCTCAAAACATAAGAAGTAGAATTAACATATTACCCAGGAACTCCACCTCTGAGTATTTATTCAAAGAATATGAAAGCTCTAATTCAAAAAGGTATATGCATCCTATGTTCACTGGAGCATTATTTACCAAGAGTCAAGATATGCAAACAACCTAAATAACTTACATGTCCATATATGGATGGATGGATAAAGCAGCTGCATTATATATATATATGATGGAATATTAGTCATAAAAAGATTGAAATCTTGCCATTTGTGACTATGTGGAAGGACCTTGAAGCTATTACACTAAATTAGTGTAATAAGTCAGACAGAGAAAGACAAATACTCTATGGTTTCACTTATATGTAGAATTTAAAAAACAGAATAAATGAACAAACCAAACCAAGCAAGTGAGCTTCCCAGATGGCTCATTGGTAAAGAATCAGCCTGCAATGCAGGAGACATAGGAGACAGGGGTTCCATCCCTAGGTCAGGAAAATACCCTAGAGGAGGAAATGGCAACCCACTCCAGTATTCTTGCCT
This sequence comes from Tragelaphus eurycerus, assembly GCA_935064755.1. Classification (NCBI taxonomy): domain Eukaryota; kingdom Metazoa; phylum Chordata; class Mammalia; order Artiodactyla; family Bovidae; genus Tragelaphus; species Tragelaphus eurycerus. The sequence continues at coordinate 9,172,707 of CAKXYN010000086.1, read as the reverse complement.
AGAATGTCCATGGACAGAGGAGCCTAGTGGGTTACAGACCAAAGGGGCACAAAGAGTCTGACACGACTGAGTGAACAAACCAAACCAACAGATACAGAGAACACATTGGTTGTTGCCACAGAGAAGGGTTGCAAGGTAGATGAAATGGGTGAAGGAGGTCAACAGGTACAAATGTCCCATTATAAGATAAGTTAGTTATAGGGTATGTAATGAATAGCACAGTGACTATAATTAATGTATTGCATATTTGAAAGTTGCTAAGTGAATAAATCTTAAAAGTTCTCATCACAAGAAAAAAGAAATGTAACTCTGCATGGTGACAAAAGATAATTAGCCTTACTATGGTGACTATTTTGCAGTATGTGAATCATTATACACCTGAAACTAGTATCATATGTCAGTTATGCACTATCAGTCACTCAGTTGTGTCTGACTTTTTGTGACGCCACGGACTGTAGCCCTCCAGGCTCCTCTGGTCATGGACTTTTCCAGGAAAGAATACTGGAGCATGTTGCTATTTCCTTCTCCAGGGGATCTTCCTGATCCATGGATCGAATGCATGTCTCTTCAATCTCCTGCCTTTAACACTGAGCCACCTGGGAAGCCCATGACAATTATACCTAAAAAAAAAAAAGCAAGTGTTTTGGATTCTGCTTTGGACTTCCTAAAAAATTAAGAGTGAAAATCACTCCAAATCACATGTATGTTCAAAAAATATTGGGCAGTCAGAAAACATAATGACGCCCAGGATGAGCAATAAAAGAAAAACAACAGATTGGTAAGAAATATTTGCAATATGATTTAAAAGAGAGGGAGACTGATATCCCTACTGGCTTAAAAAAGCCCAACATTTATGATAAGAAAAACTGACAACCTGATTTAAACACAGCCAAAAGATAAAAAAAGCCATGTAAAAAAATACAAATAGCCAACAAACTTATGAAAAGATGTTCAAATTCAAGAGCAGTGAGAAAAATAAAAACAAAAGCCAGAAGATATCATTTTTACCCAATATACTGGCAAGATTTAAAAAGACTAGAAACTTTTGGTAGGAGTACCAGAAAATATGCAGTCTTACATACTGCTGGTAGAAGTGTGAATCTTTATAACTTTATATTCAGGGAGAACTGGATATTATCTTTAATATTAAAAACATGTAACTTATGACCCAACAAATTCAACTTTTGGGTATGTTATACAAAAATGAAACCACCAGTAGGTAAAATTTATGTACACGGAATTTTTTAATAGTATTGTCTGTAGTGTCAATACCTGAAAATTTCAATGCCCATAAGTAGAATGATTGAATAAAATGGCTGAATAATAATAAAATAAAATGGCTGAATACATCTACACCAGATGGCATGCAGTTACTGAAAAGAAAGTAACAGAATAGAATGTAAGCTCCAGAAGCTTGTTTTTCTTATACTGTTATATTGCCAGGGCCTGGAATATAGCAGTTACTCAATTTACTGTTTTGACTTTGAAAGAAAGCCATTAAGCATTTTGAGTAAAAAAGACAGTTTAAGAGTAATATATATGAAAAAAACAAAAATCTTTACACAAACATAAAGAAAAGTATGGAAGAATATATACCAAACCGTTGCCAATAGTCACCTAAGAAGTGATAGTTGTAGGCTTGTGGGAAGAGACGGGTTGAGAGGGTTGGATTAGATTGGGGTATTACATTGTTGACCCTGTGAATTGTTCTTTGCTGTTCAGATTGTTTCAATAAACATTTCTCTTATTGCGACACTTCCTTTAAGCTATTGCTCTATTCTCTTAAGTGGTTTCTTGAAAGAGGAGTCTATCTTGTTTCACTTCCCTGTCTTCCAGTTATTCTTCTATATCTGGCTCCTGCTCCTAACACGCAACTGAAAGTATCCTAATTCCCAAAATCAAATGGACATAGTCCTGCCCTCATAGAATCAACAGACTGAAAGGAGAGATGTTAACATATTAATGCAGCATGAATGTTATGAAAAAATACAGGGTGCTAATATTGAAGTATATAGTAGGCAGACCTACTCTAACAGCTGTGGGATGAAAGGTTAATGCAGAAAGAACATTTAGGTTCAGATCTAAAAGCTGGAGTAGGAGTCAGCTGGAAAAAATGTATACTGGTAAATGCTTAATAACTGAAACCCCCTCCTCCCTACAAAGCCCTGATTTGCAGCATTTGATGATTCCCAGGGTGGATTTCAAATCGCCAACAGTTTATCAGCCAGCAAAGAGTCCTGAACATTTAGGTTGAGCTGTCCTGAGCTGGTTCCAGCATGACACTGGAAAGACTATCTTTTTAAGGTGGAGAAAATGGCAAGTTTAAAATCTTTAAGGTGGAAATGGAGGGGACATCCTATTGAAGAAAAGTAATGAGGTTCATGGGACTTCTCTGGTAGTCCAGTCATTATCCGAGCAGTGCGGCCAAATAAAAGAAAAAGTAACGAAGGTCAGTGTGACCAGAGTCAATGGGCCAATGGGTCTGATGAAGTTGGGGAGTTAAACTGAGCTTTGGAGGTCAAAAGTCAAAAATTTTTATCTTAATCTCACACTGCTCTAGACTGATCAGTATTTTGAGCTACGGGCAGATGGAAGACCCTGAAGAGATTTAAACAAAAGAAAGATGTGATTAGAGTCATATTTTTAAAAGTTCATTCCTTCTGTGGTATGGAGAATGAAGTGAGGGGCTATAAAGAGACTGGTTAAGAGAGACAGTACTGCTGTAATCCAGGAAGGTCTCATGTTCACATGTCAAAATGATAGCAAGTGGGGAGGGAGAGAAGTGGATGGAATCCATGAATATTTAGAAGAAAGGGACGATGGGAGGAGGAGGACTCAAAGATGACTTCCCAAATTTTTGCATGAAAAATCAGGCAGAATGAATGTCATTTAATGAGAGGCAATAGTGGAGAGGACCAGGTATGTGGGTGAAGATTAGTACAACATTCAGCAAGTACTCATGAATAATGTCTACATTATGCCAAGCAAGACAAAGTCCCTGGTCCCATGGTGTTTACATTCAAATGGTGGAAATTAAAGACAAACACCTTACAGGTATCATATATGTCTAACTACAAAAAACATCTTACTCAGAAAAAAGGAAGTTACCTTATAACTTTAAAGAGTCAAATAAGGAGTGTTTGTTCAACTATTTTAATTCATATAACACACATTTTAAAAAGACATTTAAGCTGGAATCAATCCCAATTAATACTGGTTTTGAATGCTTTTTAGAAGTCTTCTGAAAGAATCAGCAAAAGGGGAAATTTAATTCAGATTTAGTAATTATACCTGGGGGGAATCCACTTACATTTTAAATGTCACTATGAATGCAAGTAGGTTAAGTGGCCTGCAGTGAATTGGCCTGGAGCCAATGGAATTAAGTCTTCATAAAAGGTCCAGTGATAACAAAGATACCGATATAAATGCAGGAGAAGGGAAACAACAGAGGACAAGATGGTTAGATGGTATCACCAACTCGATGAAAATGAATTTGAGTAAGCTCCAGGAGTTGGTGATGGACAGGGAAGCTTGGTGTGCTGCAGTCAATGGGATCACAGAGTTGGACACGACTGAGCAGCTGAACAACAGCAATAACAAAAGGCCCCTCAAATAAAGCAATAGTTGTTATGGAAATCATAATTATACACCTGAAGAATGAGTTTTCTTAAAAAATACAAGAACAGCCTGCCTTAATGTGTACAAATGTTATTTTGGGTTTGTTATAGAATTTCCAGTGAGGCATTAGAAGGGATTCTCTGAATCTCAGATAGCTTTAAGAAAGCTGACATGTTTTAGACTTTTTATTCCCAACTAGGAGTAATAACAAAGATACTGATATAAACAGTATGAACATGTATGAAAAGGCAACGAACCATGAACAGTATGAAAAGCAAAAAGATAGGACACTGAAAGATAAACTCCCCAGGTCGGTAGGTGTCCAATATGCTACTGGAGAAGAAAGGAGAAATAACTCCAGAAAGAATGAAGAGATGGAGCCAAAGCAAAAATAACACCCAGTTGTGGTTATGACTGGTGATAGAAGTAAAGTTTGATGCTGTAAAGAGCAATATTGCACAGGAACCTGCAAAGTTAGACCCATGAATCAAGGCAAATGGGAAATGGTTAAACAGGAGACAGCAAGAGAGAACATCGACATTTTAGGAATCAGTGAACTAAAATGGATTAGAATGGGTGAATTTAACTCAGATGACCATTTTATCTACTACTGTGGGCAAGAATTCCTTAGAAGAAATGGACTAGCCATCATGGTCAACAAAAGAGCCCGAAATGCAGTACTTGGATGCAATCTCAAAAACAACAGAATGATCTCTGTTCGTTTCCCAGGCAAATCACTTAATATCACAGTAATCCAAGTCTATATCTCAACCAGTAATGCTAAAGAAGCTGAATGGTTCTTTGAAGACCTACAAGACCTTCTAACACCTACAAAACCTACAAGACCTAACTAACACCCAAAGATGTCCTTTTCATTTAGGGGACTGGATTGCAAAAGTAGGATGTCAAGAGATACGTGCAGTAACAGGCAAATTTGGCCTTGGAGTGAAGAATGAAGCACGGCAAAGGCTAATAGAGTTTTGCCAAAAGAACGTACTGGTCATAGCAAACACCCTCTTCCAAAAACACAAGAGAAGACTCTACACATGGACTTCACCAGATGGTCAATACCTAAATCAGACTGATTATATTCTCTGCAGCCAAACATGGAGAAGCTCTATACAGTCAGCAAAAAGAAGACCGGGAGTTGACTGTGGCTCAGATCATGAACTCCTTATTGCCAAATTCAGACTGAAATTGAAGAAAGTAGGGAAAACTGCTAGACCATTCAGATATGACCTAAATCAAATCCCTTATGATTTTACAGTGGAAGTGACAAATAGATTCAAGGGATTATATCTGATAGAGTGCCTGAAGAACTATGACAGAGGTTTGTGACATTGTACAGGAGGAAGGGATCAAGACCATCCTCAAGAAAAAGAAATGCAAAAAGGCAAAATGGTTGTCTGAGGAAGCCTTACAAATAGCTGTGAAAAGAAGAGAAGTGAAGGGCAAAGGAGAAAAGGAAAGATATACTCATTTGAATGTAGAGTTCCAAAGAATAGCAAGGAGAGATAAGAAAGCCTTCCTCAGTGATTAATGCAAAGAAATAGAGGAAAACAATAAAAGGGGAAAGACTAGAGATCTCTTCAAGAAAATTAGAGACACCAAGGGAACATTTCATGCAAAGATGGGCTCAATAAAGGACAGATATGATATGGACCTAACAGAAGCAGAAGATATTAAGAAGAGGTGGCAAGAATACACAGAAGAACTATACAAATAAGGTCTTCATGACCCAGATAATCATGAAGGTATGATCACTCACCTAGAGCCAGACATCCTGGAAGCAAAGTCAAGTGGGCTTTAGGAAGCACTGCTACAAAGAAAGCTAGTAGAGGTGACAGAAATCCAGTTGAGCTATTTCAAATCCTAAAAGATGATGCTGTGCAAGGGCTGCACTCAATATGCCAGCAAATTTGGAAAACTCAGCAGTGGCCACAGGATCTGAAAAGGTCAGTTTTCATTCCAGTTCCAAACAAGGCAATGCCAAAGAATGCTCAAACTACCGCACAATTGCACTCATCTCACACAGTAGGAAAGTAATGCTCAAAATTCTCCAAGCCAGGCTTTAACAGTACATGAATTGTGAACTTTCTGATGTTGAAGCTGGATTTAGAAAAGGCAGAGGAACCAGGGATCAAATTGCCAACATCCGTTGGATCATTGAAAAAGCAAGAGAGTTCCAGAAAAACATCTGTTTCATTCACTACACCAATGCCTTTGACTGTGTGGATCACAACAAACTGTGGAAAATTCTTCAAGAGATGAGAATACTAGACCACCTGACCTGCCTCTTGAGAAATATGTATGCAGGTCAGGAAGCAACAGTTAGAACTGAACATGGAACAACAGACTGGTTTCAAATCAGGAAAGGAGTACATCAAGGCTGTATATCGTCACCCTGCTTATTTAACTTATATGCGGAGTACATCATGAGAAAACTAAGATCATGACATCTGGTCCCATCACTTCATGGCAAATAGATGGGGAAACAGTGGAAACAGTGACAGACTTTATTTTTGGGGGGGCTCCAAAATCACTGCAGAAGATGACTACAGCTATGAAATTAAAAGATGCTTGCTTCTTGGAAGAAAAGTTATGACCAACCTAGAGAGCATATTAAAAAGCAAAGACGTTACTTTGCCAACAAAGGTCCGTCTAGTTAAAGCTATGGTTTTCCCAGAGTTGGACTAAAAATGTGAGAGCAGAAACATGTTTCTAAATTAACATTTTATATAACAACAGTTTAAATGTATGTTTCTTAGATGACACACATTTGAAATATAAGTACATGTCTGACTCAATTATGTATCTGGCAGACTGTTGATTTCTGATCCAATATCACATCTCTCCTTCCTTAGATCAGATCAGATCAGTCGCTCAGTCGTGTCCGACTCTTTGCGACCCCATGAACCGCAGCACGCCAGGCCTCCCTGTCCATCACCAGCTCCCGGAGGTCACTCAGACTCGCATCCATCGAGTCAGTGATGCCATCCAGCCATCTCATCCTCTGTCGTCCCCTTCTCCTCCTGCCCTCAATCCCTCCCAGCATCAGAGTCTTCTCCAATGAGTCAACTCTTCGCATGAGGTGGCCAAAATACTGGAGTTTCAGCTTTAGCATCATTCCTTCTAAAGAAATTCCAGGATTGATCTCCTTCAGAATGGACTGGTTGGATCTTCTTGCAGTCCAAGGGACTCTCAAGAGTCTTCTCCAACACCACAGTTCAAAAGCATCAATTCTTCGGCGCTCAGCCTTCTTCACAGTCCAGCTCTCACATCCATACATGACCACAGGAAAGACCATAGCCTTGACTAGGCGAACCTTTGTTGGTAAAGTAATGTCTCTGCTTTTGAATATGCTATCTAGGTTGGTCATAACTTTCCTTCCAAGGAGCAAGCGTCTTTTAATTTCATGGCTGCAGTCACCATCCGCAGTGATCCTGGAGCCCAGAAAAACAAAGTTTGACACTGTTTCCACTGTTTCCCCATCTATTTCCCATGCAGTGATGGGACCAGATGCCATGATCTTCGTTTTCTGAATGTTGAGCTTTAAGCCAACCTTTTCACTCTCCACTTTCACTTTCATCAAGAGGCTTTTTAGCCCCTCTTCACTTTCTGCCATAAGGGTGGTGTCATCTGCATATCTGAGGTTATTGATATTTCTCCCGGCAATCTTGATTCCAACTTGTGTTTCTTCCAGTCCAGCATTTCTCATGATGTACTCTGCATATAAGTTAAATAAACATGGTGACAATATACAGCCTTGATGTACTCCTTTTCCTATTTGGAACCAGTCTGTTGTTCCATGACCAGTTCTAACTGTTGCTTCCTGACCTGCATACAGATTTCTTAAGAGGCAGATCAGGTGGTCTGGTATTCCCATCTCTTTCAGAATTTTCCATAGTTTATTGTGATCCACACAGTCAAAGGCTCCTTAAGGAAACTCAATTTTATTTGAAACAGCAATGTGCTCAGCTAAACATCTACGCTTCCTAGCAATCTCTCTGGCAAGTGATCCTGAGATATATGCAGAGTCTGGTCATGAGATATAAGCAGAGCTATGTGCAGACCTTCAGGAAGCTCTGTAAACTGAGGAGCTCCCTTGCAGTGAATTTGGAGGGTTCCTGTCATTATCTCTAATCCATGGTGAGAATGCCAGCATTATATTCTAAGCACAGAGCTCTCCTGAGACTCAAAGTGAGATCTTATATTCAACTATCTAGGATACTGCTCATCCTGGGTTGCCAACAAAGGTTCGCCTAGTCAAGGCTATGGTCTTTCCTGTGGTCATGTATGGATGTGAGAGCTGGACTGTGAAGAAGGCTGAGTGCCGAAGAATTGATGCTTTTGAACTGTGGTGTTGGAGAAGACTCTTGAGAGTCCCTTGGACTGCAAGGAGATCCAACCAGTCCATTCTGAAGGAGATCAGCCCTGGGATTTCTTTGGAAGGACTGATGCTAAAGCTGAAACTCCAGTACTTTGGCCACCTCATGCGAAGAGTTGACTCATTGGAGAAGACTCTGATGCTGGGAGGGATTGGGGGCAGGAGGAGAAGGGGACGACAGAGGATGAGGTGGCTGGATGGCATCACCGACTCGATGGATGTGAGTCTGAGTGACCTCCGAGAGCTGGTGATGGATAGGGAGGCCTGGCGTGCTGCAGTTCATGGGGTCGCAAAGAGTCGGACACGACTGAGCGACTGATCTGATCTGATCTGAGGATACTGCCACTTGGATGTACCTGAAATTTAGCATGCCTGAAACTGAAATCATTTTCGTTATTTATTCTTTTCCATTTTCTATACATTTAAATCTTCCACTCTAGTCAACCAAATAAAAAACTCGGTCATCCTCCATTTCATCCTTTGCCTGTCAGTTATCTTATCAGTCCTTGAGTACTACCTGTCTCATAAACATCTCTCCAGCCAATCTCAGTGCTTCTGTCTTAATTCAGGGCACCACCATACACGGTCTGGAAGGTAAGTTTCCAATTCAGTCTGTTTCCAGACTCAGTTCTAACAATCTACCCCCTATACTTCTACCAGGTGATCTCATTACTTTAAATTTTACTGTTTTGCTGAAAACCTTTCAGCAACTCTTCAGCTACATAAAGACCAAACTCCTTTGCATGGCACAGGAAGTCTTAAAAAGTATTGTCCCACCCACCTGTTTAACAATACCTGACTCTGCCTACCTGACAAACTCCTATTCATCTTTCAGGCCAGAGTTCAAGTGCCCTGTCTTTTGGAAGAGCACTTTTTAAACCTTTTTAAGGTTAACTTTTTAAACCTTTTTTACCCTTGGGTTAAAAACCTTTTTAAACCCTCCTTTAACCACCTCAGTCAAAAATGACCACTTTCTCTTTTGTGCCACCCCAGTACCTTGTGCATTTTATATGTACAGCTTCTCATTCTACAATGCACTTTTTGGTCTGTTTCCCTCTTTAACTGTGTCCTGCTCATCTGTACAGACTAAGGAACTAAAGAAATATTTGCTGGATGAATATTTCCTTCTTTCCATCCACTGACTACCTTAAAAACTTTTGTAACCTAATTTGTTTCTAAATTTTAAGGGAATATTCAAAATCTGGGATCCTACTTTAAGCAGCACTCTTTGCTCAGTTATGGGTTTTGTAGTCAAAATGACATGGAAGTTGGAGCCAAAAGGTCTAGGTTTTGCTATTTGCCGGGCAAGCTTGCACAAATTATTTACCCATTCTGAGCTTCAGTTTCCTCAGCTGTAAGCTGCTGCTCCTGCTAAGTCACATCAGTCCAACTCTGTGAGACCCCACAGATGGCAGCCCACCAGGCTCCCCTGTCCCTGGGATTCTCCAGGCAAGAACTCTGGGGTGGGTTGCCATTTCCTTCTCCAATGCATGAAAGTGAAAAGTGAGACTGAAGTTGCTCAGTCACGTTTGACTCTTAGCAACCCCATGGACTGAATCCCACCAGGCTCCTCTGTCCATGGGCTTTTCCAGGCAAGAGTACTGGAGTGGGGTGCCATTGCCTAAAGTGGGGGCCAAAACACAAAATCTACCAGATTGTTGTAAAGATTAGTGATAAATGGATAAAAAGTGCTGAAAGCTAAATGTGGCACACAGGAGTCATTATTGCTTTGGGAAAACATTTTGCAAAGCAGTATACAAAGGTCAGTAACAATAACAGCACTTATTATGAGCCAGGAATTTTGCTATTTTTATATTTCATTCAATCTTCATAATAATTCAATATATATTCAGCATTGTTTTCATTTTCAGAAAGTACTTGACAATTTTGTAGGAAAGCAAAGGTTGAAGAACCTTAAATAACTTGCCCAATGTCATACAGCCAGCAAGCAGCAGAGTTGGACAGACAGCTATCTAGAGGTCAAATGAAGGGAGGATCCAGGTTCTGCAGTGTCTTAAGCATGTACAATTTTAGGGGTTCTAAGAATATACAAGGTCTTCCCTTGGGGCTCAGCTAGTGAAGAATCTGCCTGCAATGCAGGAGACCTAGGTTTGATCCCTGGATGGGGAAGATCCCCTGGAGAAGGGAAAGGCTATCCACTCCAGTGTTCTGGTCTAGAGAATTCCATGGGTCCATGGGGTTGCAAAGAGTTAGACATGACTGAGCGACCTTCACTAAGAATACAAAACATTCAATTTTGAAAAATTCCAAAAACATATGACAATGTGAGTATGCTGCTGGAGTAGCTCAGAGTTCCTTGGAAGGGGATTCTGTGCGGGAGGAGCTTGAGCTGGTGAGGGGTCCTGAAGATTCAGTAGCTTCAGGGTAAATCCCCTTCTGGAGGCCATGCTCTCAGCCACAATGCTTTATCTCCTCCAAATTAGTTGCATGAGTGAAATTAATGATTCTATGAATACACTTCTTTATATTAAAATATGAGAATACTGCCTACTCACAAGAAAAAAAACTAGGATAAACATGAAGATATTGAAAATTATTTTGAAAAAAACTGCCTATTACAGAAATTTATTGTGCTCTATGGATTAATATTGATTCTGTTGAAGATCTCTGTGTCTATTGAACAAACCAAATTAATTCTACACTGTCTATGAAATTTTTCTGATACCAATGCCCCTCTATTGAGTGATCTTTTTCCTTGTGCCTAGGGCACCTTATATAGCCTCCAATATAGCAATTATTTTGTCTGGTAGAGAATTTTCTACACTTCTAGCTTCCAAACCTATACACATGACTTACATGCTGGGATCAAGTCTCTTTTTGTCTTTTTAACACCTCCCAGCAGGGATACAGTAAGTACTGGACAAATATTTGTTGAATAAATGACTTATATTAAAATTTTTACAGCACTCTAAAATTCAGTTAATTAAAATCCTGATGATCTTAAAAAAAAAAAATTCATTTGAGAGCCAGTCCTCGCATAAATGAAATACATTAAAAACTATAAAAATCTAGCTGAATGAGAAGTGGAATTAATATTATAATCAGTAGCATATTATATTAACATTATAACAATCTGAGGTAAAGGGAAATAGACTTTAAATGATCTACCCTCATTTTAGAGTTGAATAGTATTCCCTCAGCCCTCTGCCCAAAATTCATGTCCTTGGGACCTTGGAAAGTGACCTTCGTTGGAAACAGGGTTGTTGTGGATACAATTAGTTAAAGAGAGATTATACTGTAATAAGGTGGGCCCTTAATTCAATATGGCTGCTGCTGCTGCTAAGTCGCTTCAGTCGTGTCCGACTCTGTGCAACCCCATAGATGGCAGCCCACCAGGCTCCCCCATCCCTGGGATTCTCCAGGCAAGAACACTGGAGTGGGTTGCCATTTCCTTCTCCAATGCTTGGAAGTGAAAAGTGAAAGGGAAGTCGCTCAGTCGTGTCCGACTCTTAGCGACCCCATGGACTGGAGCCTACCAGGATCCTCCGTCCATGGGATTTTCCAAGCAAAAGTACTGGGGTGGGGTGCCATAAAGGAAAAGCGACACAGCTAGGAGGGAGACAAGGAAGGACAGCTAAGGGACTCTGACAGGAGTAGAGATTTACGTTTTGCAGCTGCAAGCCAAAGAATGCCAAAGATTGCTGGCAACCATGAGAAGCTAGGAAAAAGGTGAGGAAGGATTCCTCTCTACAGATTTCAGGGAGAGCACAACCCTGTTAACCACCTGATTTTGGATCTCCACCCTCCAAAACTGTAAGATAATACATTTCTCTTGTTTTAAGCCACCCAGTTTGTGGTACTTCCCTACAGCATCCCTTGAAAACTAATACACCCTCATAGTAAATATTTTGGTTTGTTAGATTAATATTTTGTTCACTGCACTATCACTCTGTATGAGATGATCTGATTTTTAAAATTTATTGGCAGTCTTGCCAGGAGTTGGTAAGATCCTTGAAAGCCAGGCTCCTGTCTTCTTCCTTCTGGCATCCCCACTACTTGACAGAATTTCTAGCACACGGTAGGCCCTAAGGAAGTGTTTATGAATGAGTGAATAAACTATGCCAACTGTACACTACAGTCAATGCCTGAGGACATGAACGGCAAAGATAATATCACAAACAATAAAAGTATTTTTCCATTTAACTGAGGACTAAAAAAAACCCTAGGATTTTAAATAACGTGAATGAAATACAGTGAACACACCAGAATCTGTACTTTGAAATTTTTTACCCCTTTCAAAGCAGCCACCTCTACCAGCTAAAGATTTATTTCAATAACTTAGTCACTGCTTAAAACTTTTTCTGGCATTCTTCATGTGGAACTGCTAATAGAGCCTCTTCTCAGGGTAGATTTAATTTTGAGAAACTACCAAAAGTAATTTGAAGCTAAGCCTCGTAAATAAAGCTGGTGATAAAGCTGGATAAGATTTAAAAATGAGGTGTGCCTACTAAAAAAGAGACCGATTTTCCAGGGAGAGACTAACTTTCCAAAATTGAAAAGTTCTTCACGGCGGCATACTGAAGAGCTAATTTATGGTGATGGAAAACATAAAAGTTCCTGTGGAACAATCGATTGAACCGTTTTATTATTCTCAAACTTCAAGAAAACGTCGTCACAGAATAATGCCGTGTTCACCAGAATCTATGCCAAAGTAGGGGGGAAAAAAAATGTAACATCAGCAGTGGTTCAAGGAACGCTCCAACTTCCATACCAACCATAACGAAATCATCCTTGCGATAAGTCTGAAACGTCTGGTCAAACCCGAACGCCTGCGCCTCGATTCTACCCAGCATAGACCTGCGGCAGAGAAGAGAAGGACGGTCAACTCGGGGTGGTACCCTCTGGGCAGCACGTTCATCCGTCCCACCCACGGAGCCCGCCCTTCTTGAGGGTAACGCTGCCTCCGGGTTTCACCCAGGACGGGGCCGCCTCGACGCCCGATCCGCGCCTCCACAGCCGAGAAGGCCAAGGGGCATAGAGAAGAGCCCCTCGGCCTCTCACCACTGGCGGAGCCGGCTGGTAGTCTGCGGGGTGCTCAGAGACTGGAAGGTTTTCTGAGGCAGGAATCTGAAGCTGTAGACGCCCAAATCGCCCGGCTCCCCGGCCGCCATCTTGGTCCTCACCGCGAGTTGGGGGCCGTTTCCAAGGCAACGCGGCGGCCTCGGGTGGGCGACGCTGCGGGGGCGGGGCGGGGCCACGGCTCTACTGCGATCAAGGAGTCCGCGGAGCCGGCGGAGGAGGAAACTAGGGGTCCGCGGCGGAGAAAAAGCTTCAGTACACACTTGTTGGCTTTAACCGTTAATAATAATTACTCTGCGTAGGTTAATTTCTTAGTTTCAAACATCTAATCTTAGATTTATAGCCGTCCAAGTTTAGTGACTCAACCATTTGTGAAGAAAAAGTTCTTCTGAACTAATTATTTTCAAGAGAGATGTCTATATAATTACTTGGGAAAGTGTTTCACCCTCTGGCTTTTTTATTTTTTTTCCTTTGAACGTTACATCTGAAGGCTAAAAATTTTTTCCAAATACACTACAGTACAACGTGCTGTTTAATAAAAACATATTTCTGATTTTGTATTGACAATTACGTTTCGTATGTGTAGTTTTGTTGTTGTCTTTTTGTTTTGTCTGATAGTTGTGTATCAGAAGGAGCTGAGAAATGGCAGAATGTGGTTCTTTGCCCCTTCTTTTCTAACTCCCTTTCCTTTTCCCTTAGTCCTCCATAATCTTGATTATTCCGTTTTCAGCCAACAGCGGTAGGAGAGAGAGGGAGGGAAACGCGCGCGCGCACACACACAGTATTCGTCGTCATTGTTGATTTTGTTTTCATTAACCATCGTCTTCTAAATATTTATATTAGTCCTTTTATATCATGAACATGGTTGAGTTTAAGACTACCATCTTGTTTGTTGTTTTGTATTTCTGTTCTTTTTGCCCTTTAATCCAACAAAGAAGAAATAATATTTTATTTCATTTTTCTCCTTTTTAGCTTTTTAATTATATGTTTTAGTGTAGCTTTTAATGATTACTCTAGAGATAAAATATGACTACTTTATTTATTTCATTCCACCTTAATTCATCAATCACTTTAACCATGTTTCAAACAAGAACCTTACAACAGGTAAAAATCTATTCACTTTTTACCTTTTGTTTGTTGCGGGGGATCAATATTTTACTTCTACCAAATGTCCAAAATACATTATTTTGTTACTGTTATTTTAAGCAGTGGATATTATTTCATATTTACTAGTATATTTACCCTTTGCATTTTTCTTATTCCTTCTAGCAGTTCTGAATTTGTAATATGGGATTTTCATTGAAATTGAACATCTTCCTTTAGTATTTCTTATCATTCAAGTCTGATAAGTAAATTTCTCAATTTGTTGTCTGAAAGTGTCCTTATCTTCGTGTTTGAGTGATATCTTACATCAGGCTGTGCAGAATTCTAAGTTGACAATTATTTTTCTCAGCACTTTATTTTATTTTATTTTTTTTTTTAAAAAAAACTTTATTTTAAAATTTTGGTTACAGTTTCATTTTTGTTTTCTTAACAAGTCTACTGTTTAATCTCTCAGGATTAAAAAAACAATTATTAATATTCTAAAGAATTAAACAACAAAGGAATGTCAAGGGAAGGGCACAACTGCCCCGTTCTCTAGGGGTATAATGTAGCTACTCCAGTTAACACCTAGCTTTAAAACAAAATGTATTTTTATATTTTCTAAATGAAGTAATGTACAACCACCATCTTCATCTGAGCTTGTAACTTTCAAACACAAAGCTTCATTTTAAGCTTGGTAAAAAACTTAACAAGAATGATGGCCGACCTTAGTATGTAGTATGTACCTTACAGGAAATGTTTTTTAACAATCATAACACAGTAATGCCATTAATGAAGTCCTCAATTTAGAATCTGGAACATTCTTCCATCAAAGGAGGGGAGGGGGAAATTCAGTCCAATGAGTCTGTCTCAAGATCTTCATCTCTTGTTTGCTCCACTTGTATTCTCTTTTCAGTAACTGGATTAATGCTTTGAGCCCAAAATGAGATATATTTTTTATTACTGTAGATTACATGTTGTTTGGTGCTCAGTTTCCATTTGTTCTTCTTGCTTGTGTTTTCTATCTGCAGCTTCTTTCTCGTGTTGTCCTTTGAGCATATTCCTTCTATGAGCAGTTTGAAAATTTCTTCCACCTTTTCTCTTCTTTTCACCTTCTTGATCATCTCCTTCTTCTTCAGAATCAGAGGTTGATGTAACCCCTGTTTTGGCTAAATTTTTCCTTTTTGATTCAACTTCCTTTTTCCCCTCTTTTTTATCTGGCTCTTTTCTTGGTTTTTCTTCTTCCTTCTGGCTCTCTTCATCCTTTTTAAGCTGTTTTTTAGGTTGTTTTTCCTCTTGCCCCTTTTTCTTGCCTTTGTCTTCTTCAGTTATCATGTCACTCTCTGAAGGACAAGGTTGTTTTACCATTTTGGGTCTGCCTCTTGGTTTTGGAATCTTGACCTCTGTGGCTGCAGGTCGTCCTCTTTTAGGACTCACTTTTAGATTAGCAGATGCTGTTGCTGTAGTCACTACTCCGGCCTCCTCAGTTTCTACTTGTTTTTCTGCCTTTCTCTTCCTCCCTCTCAGCACTTTAAATATGTATTCTATTGCCTTCTGGATTCCAAATTTTTGTTGTAAAGTCAACCATTATTTTTAGCGTTGCTCTTTTCAAAGCCATGAGTCTTTTTTTTTTTTTTTTTTTTGCCTTTGATTTCAGCAGTTTGGCTATTTCCACTGTCTCCGTTGTGTGTGTGTGTGTATATCTTGTATATATGTGTTTTTGTGTGTGTCGTGTTTTCATCCTGTTTGAGATGAGCTTCTTGAATTCTTTCAGTGATCTCTTTTAATCAGTTTTCACCAACTCAGCTGTTCTCTCTTCAAATATTCTACTTTGTCCTTTTCTTTCGGACTCCAATTACATGAATATTAGAACTTTTAACTATTTCCTGTATTTCTCTGTTACATCTTTTTCAAATCTTTGTCTCTTCTTGTGCTTCATCTTTTTTTACTCTTTATTGATCTACCTTTGAATTCACTAATCTTTCCTGCTTAATGCTCAATTTTAGATATTTTATTTTTTATTTCTCAAATGTCCATCTTAATCTTGTTTAATCTATTCTATTTAAGTCTCCATTTTTCATTTAGTACAACATTTTTCTTAACAGATTAATTGAAGTTATTTTTAAACCTTTGAGTGCTTCAATAGAAGAATTATTTTTGGATCTACTTCTTCTGCCTGCTTTATTTCTTGATTATAAATCATGTTTCTTTGCCTTCTCACACATTTAACAATTTTTTATTTTAGATACAACACTGTGTATTTGAAAAGCATAAAAAATTCAGAAGACGTATCTTCCACCAGAAAGTGTTCACTATTTGCTTTAGCCAATAACTTTAAAATAATCAGGGATTCAGTGGGCCAAGGCTGAAGTTTAGTTTTAGTAGGACTGAATTGCAGTCTTGTCAATTTTGTTTCTATACCTTGAACAGGCTTGATTGAAAATCTAATAGATCCTTATCTTCTGGGCCCCCCAAAATGAGAACATTCAGGTCTTCTTTTCAGAGGTATTGAACTTGCACTTCAGCTTCCTACATTCTTGAGCACTGAAGTCTAGCCGATGTCTTGACGGTGAGACTGAATGTGTATTTGAGACAGGCCCCAGCTCTTCACTAGGACTTTGTTTTCTAAGCACCAGGAAATTATGGAAAATCTCACTGTGCTTTAGAAGTTTCTGCAGAGCAACACCACATCCTACACAATAGTGCCCCAAATCAGCAAATTTACTATGGGAGTGTAGCCATGTTCAACCCTTAAAATTTCGTTGCATGACTACCAAAAGTCATTCAGTCTTAACTTTGCATCATTCAGTCAGTCAGTCAGTTCAGTCACTCAGTCGTGTCTGACTCTTTGCAACCCCATGAACCGCAGCATGCCAGGCTTCTCTGTCTATCACCAACTCCTGGAGTCCACCCAAAACCATTTCCATTGAGTTGGTGATGCCATCCAACCATCTCATCATCCTCTGTTGTCCCCTTTTCCTCCTGCCCTTAGTCTTTGCATATCTGTCAGTAAATGAGACTTTTGAAAACCTCAACTCATCTTGGAAGGGTTTTCTAGGGGAGGTATCAGAATGTAGATTCCTTGATTTCACCACCAGAGATTGAGATTCCTCAATTCTTGGATGGTGTGTAGGAATTTTATTTTTAATATGCACTTTGGATAAATTTGATGCAGATTTTCCATACTATTCAATGAGAAAAACTTTCCCACACTTTCTTTAAAATCTATAATAAATATCATCTCATGAAGAAATTTAATACTTCTGTCTGACTTTGTATGGATTTAGTTCATGCTAGACAATCAAGTTCAACTGGAATTCTATCACCTCCACTAGTTTTGTTCATAGTGATGCTTTCTAAGGCCCACTTGACTTCACATTCCAGGATGTCTGGCTCTAGGTCAGTGATCACACCATCGTGATTATCTGGGTCATGAAGATGTTTTTTGTACAGTTTTTCAGTGTATTCTTGCCACCTCTTCTTAATATCTTCTGCTTCTGTTAGGTCCATACCATTTCTGTCCTTTATTGAGCCCATCTTTGCATGAAATATTCCCTTGGTATCTCTAATTTTCTTGAAGAGATCGTTAGTCTTTCCCATTCTGTTGTTTTCCTCTATTTCCTTGCATTGATCTCTGAGGAAGGCTTTCTTATCTCTTCTTGCTATTCTTTGGAACTCCACATTCAGATGCTTATATCTTTCCTTTTCTCCTTTGCTTTTCGCTTCTTTTCTTTTCACAGCTATTTGTAAGGCCTTCCCAGACAGTCATTTTGCTTTTTTGCATTTCTTTTCTATGGGGATGGTCTTGCTCCCTGTCTCCTGTCAGATCAGATCAGATCAGATCAGTCGCTCAGTCGTGTCCGACTCTTTGCGACCCCATGAACTGCAGCACGCCAGGCCTCCCTGTCCATCACCAGCTCCCGGAGGTCACCCAGACTTGCATCCATCGAGTCAGAGATGCCATCCAGCCATCTCATCCTCTGTCGTCCCCTTCTCCTCCTGCCCCCAATCCCTCCCAGCATCAGAGTCTTTTCCAATGAGTCAACTCTTCGCATGAGGTGGCCAAAATACTGGAGTTTCAGCTTTAGCATCATTCCTTCCAAAGAAATCCCAGGATTGATCTCCTTCAGAATGGACTGGTTGGATCTTCTTGCAGTCCAAGGGACTCTCAAGAGTCTTCTCCAACACCACAGTTCAAAAGCATCAATTCTTCGGCGCTCAGCCTTCTTCACAGTCCAGCTCTCACATCCATACATGACCACAGGAAAGACCATAGCCTTGACTAGGCGAACCTTTGTTGGTAAAGTAATGTCTCTGCTTTTGAATATGCTATCTAGGTTGGTCATAACTTTCCTTCCAAGGAGCAAGCGTCTTTTAATTTCATGGCTGCAGTCACCATCTGCAGTGATTTTGGAGCCCAGAAAAACAAAGTCTGACACTGTTTCCACTGTTTCCCCATCTATTTCCCATGCAGTGATGGGACCAGATGCCATGATCTTCGTTTTCTGAATGTTGAGCTTTAAGCCAACCTTTTCACTCTCCACTTTCACTTTCATCAAGAGGCTTTTTAGCCCCTCTTCACTTTCTGCCATAAGAGTGGTGTCATCTGCATATCTGAGGTTATTGATATTTCTCCCGGCAATCTTGATTCCAACTTGTGTTTCTTCCAGTCCAGCATTTCTCATGATGTACTCTGCATATAAGTTAAATAAACATGGTGACAATATGCAGCCTTGACGTACTCCTTTTCCTATTTGGAACCAGTCTGTTGTTCCATGACCAGTTCTAACTGTTGCTTCCTGACCTGCATACAGATTTCTTAAGAGGCAGATCAGGTGGTCTGGTGTTCCCATCTCTTTCAGAATTTTCCATAGTTTATTGTGATCCACACAGTCAAAGGCTTTGGCATAGTCAATAAAGCAGAAATAGATGTTTTTCTGGAACTCTCTTGCTTTTTCCATGATCCAGCGGATGTTGGCAATTTGATCTCTGGTTCCTCTGCCTTTTCGAAAACCAGCTTGAACATCAGGAAGTTCACGGTTCACATATTGCTGAAGCCTGGCTTGGAGAATTTTGAGCATTACTTTACTAGCGTGTGAGATGAGTGCAATTGTTCGGTAGTTTGAGCATTCTTTGCATTGCCTTTCTTTGGGATTGGGATGAAAACTGACCTTTTCCAATCTTGTGGCCACTGCTGAGTTTTCCAAATTTGCTGGCATATTGAGTGCAGCACTTTCACAGCATCATCATTCAGGACTTGGAATAGCTCCACTGGAATTCCATCACCTCCACTAGCTTTGTTCGTAGTGATGCTTTCTAAGGCCCATTTGACTTCACATTCCAAGATGTCTGGCTCTAGGTCAGTGATCACATCATCATGATTATCTAGGTCTTGAAGCTCTTTTTTATACAGTTCTTCTGTGTATTCTTGCCACCTCTTCTTAATATCTTCTGCTTCTGTTAGGTCCACACCATCTCTGTCCTTTATCGTGCCCATCTTTGCACGAAATGTTCCTTTGGTATCTCTGATTTTCTTGAAGAGATCCCTAGTCTTTCCCATTCTGTTGTTTTCCTCTATTTCTTTGCATTGATCACTGAAGAAGGCTTTCTTGTCTCTTCTTGCTATTCTTTGGAACTCTGCATTTAGATGTTTATATCTTTCCTTTTCTCCTTTGCTTTTCGCTTCTCTTCTTTTCACAGCTATTTGTAAGGCCTCCCCAGACAGCCATTTTGCTTTTTTGCATTTCTTTTCCATGGGGATAGTCTTGATCCCTATCTCCTGTACAATGTCACGAACCTCATTCCATAGTTCATCAGGCACTCTATCTATCAGATCTAGGCCCTTAAATCTATTTCTCACTTCCACTGTATAATCATTAGGGATTTGATTTAGGTCATACCTAAATGGTCTAGTGGTTTTCCCTACTTTCTTCAATTTCAATCTGAATTTGGCAAGAAGGAGTTCATGGTCCGAGCCACAGTCAGCTCCTGGTCTTGTTTTTTCTGTTTGTATAGAGCTTCTCCCTTTTTGGCTGCAAAGAATATAATCGATCTGATTTCGGTGTTGACCATCTGGTGATGTCCATGTATAGAGTCTTCTCTTGTGTTGTTGGAAGAGGGTATTTGCTATGACCAGTGCATTTTCTTGGCAAAACTCTATTAGTCTTTGCCCTGCTTCATTCCGTATTCCAAGGCCAAGTTTGCCTGTTACTCCAGGTGTTTCTTGACTTCCTACTTTTGCATTCCAGTCCCCTATAATGAAAAGGACATCTTTTTTGGGTGTTAGTTCTAAAAGGTCTTGTAGGTCTTCATAGAACCTTTCAACTTCAGCTTCTTCGGCGTTACTGGTTGGGGCATAGATTTGGATTACTGTGACATTGAATGGTTTGCCTTGGAAACGAACAGAAATCATTCTGTCATTTTTGAGATTGCATCCAAGTACTGCATTTCGGACTCTTTTGTTGACCATGATGGCCACTCCATTTCTTCTGAGGGATTCCTGCCCACAGTAGTAGATATAATGGTCATCCGAGTTAAATTCACCCATTCCAGTCCATTTTAGTTCGCTAATTCCTAGAATGTCGACATTCACTCTTGCCATCTCTTGTTTGACCACTTCCAATTTGCCTTGATTCATGGACCTGACATTCTAGGTTCCTATGCAATATTGCTCTTTACAGCATCGGACTTTGCTTCTATCACCTGTACAATGTCACAAATCTTCTGTCTCCTGTACAATGTCACAAATCTCCATCCATATCATCAGGCACTCTATCTATCAGATCTAGGCCCTTAAATCTATTTCTCACTTCCACTGTATAATCATAAGGGATTTGATTTAGGTCATACCTGAATGGTCTAGTGGTTTTCCCTACTTTCTTCAATTTAAGTCTGAATTTGGCAATGAGGAGTTCATGATCTGAGCCACAGTCAGCTCCCAGTGTTACTTTTGCTGACTGTATAGAGCTTCTTTATGTTTGGCTGCAAAGAATATTATCAATCTGATTTTGGTGTTGACCATCTGCCTTTGACTGTGTAGATCACAATAAACTGTGGAAAATTCTGAAAGAGATGGGAATACCAGACCACCTAACCTGCCTCTTGAGAAATTTGTATGCAGGTCAGGAAGCAACAGTTAGAACTGGACATGGAACAACAGACTGGTTCCAAATAGGAAAAGGAGTACGTCAAGGCTGTATATTGTCACCCTGTTTATTTAACTTATATGCAGAGTACATCATGAGAAATGCTGGATTGGAAGAAACACAAGTTGGAATCAAGATTGCTGGGAGAAATATCAATAACCTCAGATATGCAGATGACACCACCCTTATGGCAGAAAGTGAAGAGGAACTAAAAAGCCTCTTGATGAAAGTGAAAGTGGAGGGTGAAAAGGTTGGCTTAAAGCTCAACATTCAGAAAACGAAGATCATGGCAACTGGTCCCATCACTACATGGGAAATAGATGGGGAAACAGTGTCAGACTTTATTTTTCTGGGCTCCAAAATCACTACAGATGGTGACTGCAGCCATGAAATTAAAAGACGCTTACTCCTTGGAAGGAAAGTTATGACCAACCTAGATAGCATATTCAAAAGCAGAGACATTACTTTACCAACAAAGGTTCGCCTAGTCAAGGCTATGGTCTTTCTTGTGGTCATGTATGGATGTGAGAGCTGGACTGTGAAGAAGGCTGAGCGCCGAAGAATTGATGCTTTTGAACTGTGGTGTTGGAGAAGACTCTTGAGAGTCCCTTAGACTGCAAGGAGATCCAACCAGTCCATTCTGAAGGAGATCAGCCTTGGGATTTCTTTGGAAGGAATGATGCTAAAGCTGAAACTCCAGTATTTTGGCCACCTCATGCGAAGAGTTGACTCATTGGAAAAGACTCTGATGCTGGGAGGGATTGGGGGCAGGAGGAGAAGGGGACGACAGAGGATGAGATGGCTGGATGGCATCTCTGACTCGATGGATGTGAGTCTGAGTGACCTCCGGGAGTTGGTGATGGACAGGGAGGCCTGGCGTGCTGTGATTCATGGGGTCGCAAAGAGTCGGATACAACTGAGCGACTAATCTGATCTGATCTGGTGATGTCCATGTGTAGAGTC
Organism: Tragelaphus eurycerus; assembly: GCA_935064755.1. Lineage (NCBI taxonomy): Eukaryota > Metazoa > Chordata > Mammalia > Artiodactyla > Bovidae > Tragelaphus > Tragelaphus eurycerus. Next base: position 9,150,471 of record CAKXYN010000086.1, on the reverse strand, counting down.
TTCTCTTGTGTTGTTGGAAGAGGGTGTTTACTATGACCAGTGTGTTCTCTTGGCAAAACTCTATTAACCTTTGCCCTGCTTCATTCTGTATTCCAAGGCCAAATTGACCTGTTACTCCAGGTGTTTTTTGATTTCCTACTTTTGCATTCCAGTCCCTCTATAATGAAAAGGACATCTTTTGGGGGTGTTAGTTCTAAAAGGTCTTGTAGGTCTTCATAGAACCGTTCAGCTTCTTCAGCATTACTGGTTGGGGCATAGACTTGGATTACTGTGAAACTGAATTGTTTGCCTTGGAAATGAACAGAGATCATTCTGTCGTTTTTGAGATTGCATCCAAGTACTGCATTTCGGGCTCTTTTGTTGACCATGATGGCTAGTCCATTTCTTCTAAGGGATTCTTGCCCACAGTAGTAGATATAATGGTCATCTGAGTTAAATTCACCCATTCCAGTCCATTTTAGTTCTCTGATTCCTAGAATGTCGACGTTCACTCTAGACATCTCCGGTTTAACTACTTCCAATTTGCCTTGATTCATGGACTTAACATTCCAGGTTCCTATGAATATTGCTCTTTACCTTTGAATCAGACCTTGCTTCTATCACCAGTCACATCCACAACTGTGTATTGTTTTTGCTTTGGCTCCATCCTTTCATTCTTTCTGGAGTTTTCTCCACTGATCTCCAGTAGCATATTGGGCACCTACTGACCTGGCGAGTTCCTCTTTCAGTATCCTATCATTTTGCCTTTTCATACTGTTTATGGAGTTCTCAAGGCAAGAATACTGAAGTGGTATGCATTTCCCTTCTCCAGTGGACCACATTCTGTCAGACCTCTCCACCATGACCCACCCGTCTTGGGTTGCCCCATGGGCATGGCTTAGTTTCATTGAGTTAGACAAGTCTGTGCTTCGCGTGATTAGATTGACTAGTTTTCTATGATAATGGTTTGTGTGTCTGCCCTCAGCAGTGGTCACAGGACTGGAAAAGGTCAGTTTTCATTCCAATCCCAAAGAAAGGCAATGCCAAAGAATGCTCAAACTACCGCACAATTGCACTTATCTCACACGCTAGTAAAGTAATGCTCAAAATTCTCCAAGCCAGGCTTCATCAATACATGAATCATGAACTTCCAGAAAACTAAGATCATGGCATCCAGTCCCATCATTTCATGGGAAATAGATGGGGAAACAGTGGAAACAGTGTCAGACTTTATTTTTTTTGGCTCCAAAATCACTGCAGATGGTGACTGCAGCCATGAAATTAAAAGACACTTACTCATTGGAAGGAAAGTTATGACCAACCTAGATAGCATATTGAAAAGCAGAGACATTACTTTGCCAACAAAGGTCCGTCTAGTCAAGGGTATGGTTTTTCCAGTGGTCATGTATGGATGTGAGGGCTGGACTGTGAAGAAGGCTGAGCGCTGAAGAATTCATACTTTTGAACTGTGGTGTTGGAGAAGACTCTTGAGAGTCCCTTGGACTGCAAGGAGATCCAACCAGTCCATTCTGAAGGAGATCAGTCCTGAGTGTTCATTGGAAGGACTGGTGCTGAAGCTGAAATTCCAATACTTTGGCCATCTCATGTGAAGAGCTGACTCAGTGGAAAAGACTCTGATGCTGGGAGGGATTGGGGGCAGGAGGAGAAGAGGACGACAGAGGATGAGATGGCTGTATGGTGTCACTGACTCGATGGACATGAGTCTGAGTGAACTCCAGGAGTTTGTGATGGACAGGGAGGCCTGGCGTGTTGCAATTCATGGGGTCCCAAAGAGTCAGACAGGATTGAGAGACTGAACTGAGACAATCAAGTATTTGATCATATACTATTTTGAATTTTTATGTTTCTGATTGTTTGGAAACTTCTTTCCCTAGAGATTACATACTATTCAGTATGGAATTTGACATTGTATAGAAACATTTTTCATAGGATCTAAGCCTATCTATTTGTTTAGTTAATTTTTTCTAGATTTCTAGCTTCATTGAGGTATAACCAACTTACAATGAACTGCACATATTTAAAGTGTAAAATGTGATGAGATTTTATATATGTGATCTTGGTGTTTTTTAAAAAGCCCTCAAATAAAAGTAAAGATATACTTATTTTGAATTTAGGATACTAATTTAAAAACTTCTTTGCTTAGTTTTGCATTACTCAAAAGTAAATCATTTTTACTTGTGTTGTTGATGAAATTCATCTTCTTTTTTTCAACCCTGTAATCAGTGATTATACTTTGCCTTTATAGTCTTAATTTCAGTATTTACTTGGAAATTGATAGTTTTCTAGTTGTTATTTGTTACTTAAATGTGCATGATTGGTATATCTTCTATACAAACTTTATTAATTCAGTCTTGACAGTAGTTTTTTATTTTTATTTCCCAATCACCTGGCCTTCTGTGATGGCTCAGCAGGTAAAAAAAAAAAAAAATCTATCTGCAAGGCAGGAGACACTGGAGACTCGGGTTTGATTTTTAATGAAGATCAGGGAGGTCAAGAAGATCCTCTGCAGGAAGAAATGGCAACTCACTCCAGTATTCTTGCCTGGAGGAACTCTGACAGGCTAAGCACAACCACAATCATCTTTAAGTTTTTCCTTTATTAAAAAATTACATAATATGTTTAACACAGGATAAAAATAAGTAAGCAAAAAGAACAGAAATATCCGTGATCTCAGAACTATAATTTTTCAAGTTCTTGGAACAGGGAATAACATTTTCCATAGGGAGATTTTCCAGAAAAAAAAGATGTTTTCAGTCTGAATTTCATTGACACACTCTAAGGCGCCTTGGCTAGACAAGCCTATGTAGGAAAAAAACCCTCCCATATTTACAAAACAGTTCTCACATTTAATTTTATGTATGTTTATGGTTTGTTTTTTCTTTATTTTTATTATCAGTTTTGGTATTTTCGAAGTATTGTTACTGATCAGGGTCCCTGGACTCTTTAATCAAAAGAAATTGATAAGAGACCAGACAAGGAGTTCAGACAAGGCTTTACTAGGACTCCTGCTGCAGCACAAGGAAGTAAAATCAAGTAACAGATTCTCCTGCTCACTCCCTGAGGGGCTGCTAGCTGGTCCCTGAAAAGGGGTGAGGGTGGAGCTGATGGGTAGTTCAGGCCAGAGGAGCTGCTTTGGCTATCTGCCCACTCACATGGTGGTGCTGTGTGCAGGGATCATTTACAGTGCCCTGCTTTTGCTCTCTGCACCTCAAAAGTGGAAGCTGGATTTTGGCCTTTTTGTATCTTGTTGTTCATAATTTTGTAAATTTGGCCTTAGAATACGGAATGAAGCAGGGCAAAGACTAACAGAGTTTTGCCAAGAAAATGCATTGGTCATAGCAAACACCCTCTTCCAACAACACAAGAGAAGACTCTACACGTGGACATCACCAGATGGTCAACACCGAAATCAGATTGATTATATTCTTTGCAGCCAAACATGGAGAAGCTCTATACAGTCAGCAAAAGCAACACTGGGAGCTGACTGTGGCTCAGATCATGAACTCCTCATTGCCAAATTCAGACTTAAATTGAAGAAAGTAGGGAAAAAAACTAGACCATTCAGGTATGACCTAAATCAAATCCCTTATGATTATACAGTGGAAGTGAGAAATAGATTTAAGGGCCTAGATCTGATAGATAGAGTGCCTGATGATATGGATGGAGATTTGTGACATTGTACAGGAGACAGGGATCAAGACCATCCCCATGGAAAAGAAATGCAAAAAAGCGAAATGGCTGTCTGGGAAGGCCTTACAAATAGCTGTGAAAAGAAGAGAAGCGAAAAGCAAAGGAGAAAAGCAAAGATATAAACATCTGAATGCAGAGTTCCAAAGAATAGCAAGAAGAGATAAGAAAGCCTTTCTCAGAGATCAATGCAAGGCAATAGAGGAAAACAACAGAATGGGAAAGACTAGCGATCTCTTCAAGAAAATTAGAGGTACCAAGGGAACATTTCATGCAAAGATGGGCTCAATAAAGGACAGAAATGGTATGGACCTAACAGAAGCAGAAGATATTAAGAAGAGGTGGCAATAATACACAGAAGAACTGTACAAAAAGATCTTCATGACCCAGATAATCACGATGGTGTGATCACTGACCTAGAGCCAGACATCCTGGAATGTGAAGTCAAGTGGGCCTTAGAAAGCATCACTATGAACAAAGGTAGTGGAGGCGATGGAATTCCAGTTGAGCTATTTCAAATCCTGAAAGATGATGCTGTGAAAGTGCTGCACTCAATATGCCAGCAAATTTGGAAAACTCAGCAGTGGCCACAGGACTGGAAAAGGTCAGTTTTCATTCCAATCCCAAAGAAAGGCAATGCCAAAGAATGCTCAAACTACCACACAATTGCACTCATGCTAGTAAAGTAATGCTCAAAATTCTCCAAGCCAGGCTTCAGCAATACATGAACCGTGAACTTCCTGATGTTCAAGCTGGTTTTCGAAAAGGCAGAGGAACCAGAGATCAAATTGCCAACATCTGCTTGATCATGGAAAAAGCAAGAGAGTTCCAGAAAAACATCTATTTCTGCTTTATTGACTATGCCAAAGCCTTTAGCTGTGTGGATCACAACAAACTGTGGAAAATTCTAAAAGAGATGGGCATACCAGACCACCTGATCTGCCTCTTGAGAAATCTGTATGCATGTCAGGAAGCAACAGTTAGAACTGGACATGGAACAACAGACTGGTTCCAAATAGAAAAAGGAGTTCCTCAAGGCTGTATATTATCATCCTGCTTATTTAACTTCTATGCAGAAGACATCATGAGAAATGCTGGACTGGAAGAAACACAAGCTGGAATCAAGATAGCTGGGAGAAATATCAATAACCTCAGACATGCAGATGACACCACCCTTATGGCAGAAAGTGAAGAGGAACTCAAAAGCCTCTTGATGAAAGTGAAAGAGGAGAGTGAAAATGTTGGCTTAACGCTCAACATTCAGAAAACAAAGATCATGGTATCTGGTCCCATCACTTCATGGGAAATAGATGGGGAAACAGTGGAAACAGTGTCAGACTTTATTTTTTTTGGCTCCAAAATCACTGTAGATGGTGACTGCAGCCATGAAATTAAAAGATGCTTACTCCTTGGAAGGAAAGTTATGACCAACCTAGATAGCATATTGAAAAGCAGAGACATTACTTTGCCAGCAAAGGTCTGTCTAGTCAAGGCTGGGTTTTTCCTGTGGTCATGTATGGATGTGAGAGTAGGACTGTGAAGAAGGCTGAGCGCTGAAGAATTGATGCTTTTGAACTGTGGTGTTGGAGAAGACTCTGCCACCACTTTCTCCTTTTGCTTTCAGTCTTTCCCAGCGTCATGGTCTTTTTCAATGAGTTGGCTCTTTGCATCAGGTGTTCAAAGTATTGGAGCTTCAGCATCAATCCTTCCAATGAATATTCAGGGTTGATTTTCTTTAGGATTGACTGGTTTGATCTCCTTGCCATCCAAGGGATTCTCAAGAGTCTTCTCCAACACAATTCAAAAGCATCAATTCTTTGGCTCTCAGCCTTCTTTATGGTCCAGCTCTCATATCTGTACATGACTACTAGAAAAACCAAATTATTGTTTTTCTCTCCTTTAACTGTTTATAGTTTTTCATCAATTGCTGTGAATCTCATTTTGCATCCTTAAAACATGAACTTTGCTTCATTGGATTGTAAATTGTTGCTACAATGGTTTAGTTGCTAAGTTGTGTCCGATTCTTGTGACTCCATGGATTGTAGCCTGCCGGCTCCTCTGTCCTTGGGATTCTCTAGGCAAGAATGCTGGAGTGGGTTGCCATTTCCATCTCCAGGGGATCTTCTGGACCCAGGGATCGAACCCAGGTCTCCTGCATTGCAGGCAGATTCCTTATCGACTGAGCTACAAAGAAAGACTTATGGATGTGTAATTATTACTGCTGGCTCTCATGCATTCATGTAACTGTAAAAGATTGTAAGTAAAACACTACCATTGTTCTGATATTTGGTCATTAAGTGAAGTCGCTCAGTCGTTTCCAACTCTTTGCGACCCCATCCATGGACTGTAGCCAACCAGGCTCCTCCGTCCATGGGATTTTCCAGGCAAGAGTATTGGAGTGGGTTGCCATTTCCTTCTCCAGGGGATCTTCCCAACCCAGGGATCAAACCCTGGTCTCCCACATTGCAGGCAGACGCTTTAACCTCTGAGCTACCAGGGAAGTTAACTGTTATTATTTGGACATTAGCTGTCATTATTCTTTCAGGTTTTATATTCTTTTCATTTGGCTAGTTTGCACATACCCTGCATGTTACTAGGCACTATGAGAGTTCCAAGACATATGAAATATTGATCCTGCCTGCAAAGCTCTTACAAATTAGTTGAAAATTATTGAACAGTCCTTCTCATCTTGTATGCGTGTTTAGTTGCTCTGTTATGTCTGACTCTCGAACCCCGTGGACTGTAGCCTACCAAACTCTTCTGTCCATGGGATTTTCCAGGCAAGAACACTGGAGTGGGTTGCCGTTTCCTACTCCATGGGATCTCCTGATCCAGGGATCAAACCGGGGTCTCCTGCATTGCCAGGCCAATTTACCACCGAGTCACCTGGGAAACCCATGTTATCTTGTCTTTCATGTGCATAAACTCTGCTTAGTTCCTCTCATTCTTCTAAAATTCAATCTAATCTTCTCATTGATCATTTACTTATCCTCTGTCACTGTTTAAGGCTGCCAAACTGCCAGCTTTTACCTGATAATTTACAATACACATCTGTTTGACCTAAAATAAGTCTGACTTTAACACATTCAATAAATTGAGGAGAGAGCTAATTCTAATATCGGCTTATATCAATGTGTCAAAATAGCACTTATGTTCTTTGTATAATTCTACTTGGTGTGAATTTTCTATGATTCTAATGATGTGAAAAAGATTTACGGAACACAGTTAGTAGCCAAGAACAATATTAAGTCGATTTTAGTGGTTGTGTGTTCCTAATAAATAAGGATAGAATTTTTACTTTGGAGGAATGAAATAGTAACTGTAGTCACAACTATTTGAAATTTGAAAAATGTTGTTTATCAATAAGTTACTTTGTTTAGATCAGTGGCTATTCCAAGTCAGTTCATAATAAAAAATTCATTTCGCCTATGGCCAAATGAACAAACTAAGCATGATATACTTTTTCATAAAATTAAATCCCTTCATATTAAAGAAGCTTGTTTATTTCTAAATTATGCTGTCTTTTTTTTTTTTTTTGTAATTAAAATCTCCTTTCCTTAGGAAATGGGCTTCCCTGGTAGCTCAGTTGGTAAAGAATCCGCCTGCAATGCAGGAGACCCTGGTTCGATTCCTGGGGCTGGAAGATCTGGTGGAGAAGGGATAGGCTACCCATTCCAGTATTCTTGGGTTTCCCTGGTGGCTCAGCTGGTGAAGAATCTGCCTGCAATGCAGGAAAACTGGGTTCGATCCCTGGGTTGGGAAGATCCCCTGGAGAAGGGAACGATGACCCACCTCAGTATCCTGGCCTGGAGAATCCCATGGACTCTCCATGGGGTTTCAGAGTTGGATACAACTGAGCGACTTCCACTTCCTTAGGAAATAGTGATATTAAATATAAGTTTTATAATCCTATGTCTATTAGGTTGATAGCATCTTGCTGCTCAAAGTGTGGTTGATGGTCAAACAGCATTGACATCATTTGTGAGCCTGTAGAAATGCAGTATCTCTGAACCCATCCCAGACCTATGGAATCAGATTCTGCAAGTGATTCATATACACATTAAATGAGAAATGCTGATCTAGAAATACCCATCCATTGGCCCTATCCCCTTTTATTTTCAAGTTATTCTGTCCTTCCATCTACCCATTTGCTCAATTCAGAAACCTAGGCCTTATCTTTGACCCTACCTGTCTCACCCCTCCCCTATCCTCTCCCATGTCAAACTCATCATTAAATTTCACAATCTTCTAAATATAGAAGATATCCATTTCTCTCCAGCTTCCACTGTTGACACTTCAGTTTAAGCCACCACCATCTTTTTGATTGGATGACGATCAGCAAGGCTTCCTACCTCCTCTCCCTCTTTCACTTCTCCCATCCTGACCTCCATTCTATACACAGCAGCCAGATTGAGCTTATGAAAATAATAAATCAGATTCTAAAACTTCACTGTTGAGAATCCTTTAATGGGTTTCCATTCAGTTCAGTTGCTCAGTTATGTCCAACTCTTTGTGACCCCATGGACTTCAGCACGCTAGGCTTCCCTGTCCATCACCAACTCCCGGAGCTTGCTCAAACTCACGTCCATTGAGTCGGTGATGCCATCCAACTATCTCATCCTCTGTCGTCCCCTTGTCCTCCTGCCTTCAATCTTCCCCAGCATCAGGGTCTTTTCCAATGAGTCAGCTCTTTGAATCAGGTGGCCAAAGTATTGGATCTTCAGCTTCAGCATCAATCCTTCCAATGAATATTCAGGATTGATTTCCTTTAGGATTGACTGGTTTGATCTCCTTGCAGTCCAAGGGACTTTCAAGAGTCTTCTCTGACACCACAGTTCTGTAGCCCTTAGGTAAAATCCAACCCCTGGTGGTCTATGTTCTTCATTTTCAGCTTCATTACTCACCTCCCTCTTGGGCTCCCTACTCAGAGATCATTGGTCTGGAAAGAGCCAAGGTCTTTTCTTGCTCTGCTGCTGCTAAGTCACTTCAGTCGTGTCCAACTCTGCGTGACCCCATAGACGTCAGCCCACCAGGCTCTCCTGCCCCTGGGATTCTCCAGGCAAGAAAACTGGAGTGGGTTGCCATTTCCTTCTCCAATGCATGAAAGCGAAGAAGTGAAAGTGAAGTCGCTCAGTCGTGTCCGACTCTTAGCGACCCCATGGACTTCAGCCCACCAGGGTCCTCCATCCATGGGATTTTCCAGGCAAGAGTACTGGAGTGGGGTGCCATTGCCTTCTCCGCTTTTCTTGCTCAGGGCCTGGTAAAAAGTTTATCTTTTGCTTGGAACACTTTTCTTCCTTTTACTTTCAGCCTAACTATTTCCTATGCATCCTTCACATTTTGAATTATTAATTGCTGCCCTAGAGGGACCTTTCTGACAGCCTGGTTAATATTGGTTTTCCTGGTTATTCACTCATAACACATACTTGTCCCTCATAAGCTTTATAACAATGTACAATTATTCAAATATTTGTGTGCTTCCATGGTTAATGTTTGTCTTCCTCACTAGCCATAAAAATTCAAGAGGTCAGAGACTGTTCAATGCATGTTTTTGGTCACTGACACACTGAAGGAAATTCCAAAAAAAATCTATTGAGTAAATGAGTCAGTGATTCTGATTTTACTAAGCTATTTCATGTTACATGGGCTTCCTTGGTGGCTCGGTGGTAAAGAATCTGCTCGCCGATGAAGGAAATGGCAATCCCTTCCAGTATTCTTGCCTGGAAATCCCATGGACCGAGGAGCCTGGAGACCTAAGGTCCGTAGGTTCACAACTTAGCAACTAAAGAACAGGAACATCACCATATCATATACAAATAAGACAAATAATTTGACTAAGTTGTGTTTTTGTTGTAAGCTTCCTGGATGGCTCATTGGTAAAGAATCCGCCTGCGGTGCAGTTGACACAGGAGATGCAGGTTCAGTCCGTGGGTTGGGAAGATCCCTTTTGGAGGAAGAAATGACAACCCACTCCAGTGTTGTTGCCTGGAGAACCCTGTGGACAGAGGAGTCCATAGGGTCAAAAAGAGTCTGACGTGACAGAGCCTGAGCACACACGAAAGCATTAAGTTTAGCTCCAGGCAGATTTGCTGCCTTCTTCTATCTGTTTAATTTAAAACAATTTGAGATCTTACGAATTAAGTCTATTTACAGATAACTTTTTTTTAGAGGTTTAATTTACAGGTAATTAGTACTGTGGGCTAAGCACAGATTTTTTTTAGGTCAAGCTATCTGCTCTTTACTCTGCCACATACTCATCTCTAAGCCTCAGTTTCCTCGTCTGGGTTGTTGCAAGAATATACATGCTTATCACAGTGCCTGTGTGTGCTGACTAAGGGACCATTATCGTTATTTGCTTACTGGCTTTGACTGTGTTTAGCACAGCAGCAGCCTGTAGTTCATCAACTCTTGTATCTGCAGCAGTTAAAAGGTCCTGCGGTAAAGGAAAGGGTTAAACCTGACGCCTCCTGTTTCTGGAAGATTTCTGCCTCCAGTAGTGCAGAGGGGGATGGGCAGGGCCCCAGGAAGAGATAAACAAGTTGGGGCTGGAACTTGTCTCTGCTCTGTGACAGGGCCGCTTACTGTCTTTGACGTTAAAGCTTTTCAGGACTGTCAAGAAAAGCAGCTCCTTTGCCTTTCTAATAGTTGGGTACAACTCTTGTTAGTGTTGTTTGGTTTCTATAAAAATATTTTTTATTGCAAAATCCTGGTTTTGGTTGACATTCGTTTAAACAAAATTTATGAAATGATGTATAGTAAGGGACCCTGATTTCCTACTCCAATCAGTACACCATGCCTCCAGCCCTGCGAGAGGGTTAAGGCCCAGGGAGGGGTGTCACTCTTGCCTTCGATGGAGGAAAACACTAAGAACCGAAGCAGGAAACTGGTGCTCAGAAATGAAGGTTGAGGGGGAGGGTGTGCACTTGATTATTATTTACAGGTTTTTCTTTATGGGTAGATCTGTAGATAAACCTCCACTTAGTCCAGGAACTGACTGTTCTGTTTACAGAAAGGGACGCTGAGCTGTTTCACACTAGTTTTTATTGGGAATGGAATTCTGGGGAGAGATCCTCCATGTTAACCTGTTAACCGTGACCACCCTTCACCCCCAACCGTGTCCTCCCACCTGGATTGCCTTTCCTCATCTCCTGAGATGTTCTGGCTCAATGTGTTGTTTCCTATTTGGAATTAGGAACATACTTGTGTGGCCCAGTCCATAGCTGTTCCTGCATGCTTCTTCCTAAGTGTAATATTTATCTAGCTTCTCACGCAGGCAGGCCCAGCTCCTCTTTCAAGGCTACAGGGAGTCTTTCATTTGTATGTTGCAAGGTCAGGGAGCTGCAGGAATGGGGTGGGGTGTCTCTCAATCAGAGCAGGTCTCCCTGCAGACCCAAGAAGACAAATTCTCCAGTTGTAAAAGGTTATTATTACTATTGTTATTTTTTACAAGAGATATGGACTATTGTTGATACTTTAAAGATTGTTGTGGTTTGTAAAACAGGGCTCCTCAGAAAGCACAGTGATTTGTTAAACCAGCTCATCATGTTCTTTAGACATATATTTAAAGAATTATTAATGCAGATGATAAGATGAGGTCCTTGAGATGTGCCAGTGTGTACACCAGTTTTTCTTGGCTATAGGGTCATGCTGTTTTCTTATCCATGCATTTCTTATCTTTGTAGCACTGTGAATGCTTTTAAATGATTTGGTTTGAATAAGCTGTAAAGGCAAATGGAGCTGTGCATGTGGCTTTTTGGTATTTTTTTCCTCTGCAACTTCTTCTTCCCCTTACCTTGCACACAGAGTGATATCTGTAGATTTTCAGGTGTGTCCAGGCCCCAGTGCTGCAAAGGAATAAACATACCTCCTCTCATTCATCCAGTCAATTGAGGTGGTGGATTGCAAGGATTAATGATTTAACACATGGAATGTGCTTAGACCAGTCTTCTGCACACAGAAAGCTCTCAAGTGTTAGCCATTGTTATTATTTATTGGGTGCCCATTATTTACACAGGGGCTTTCCATGCTTCTTAGAGACCAGTCTTCTAAAAGGAGAGACAGGACATGTACATAGCAGCTAGAGTTACTGCTTTAAAAAAAATGTGATCATACCTTTTGTATAAAAATCTTCAAACTCTTATCAGGCCTCTAGTGGTCTGTCTGCTTATACCTACCAACACAGTCGTATCTTGTACCAGTTTCTTCTTTGTTCTCTAAACTCTAGCTATATTGGATTATTTCATTTCCTGGAATGCAAACTCCACTAGGAGAAAGAATTTTCTTCTGTTTTTGTTTAGTGATGAAACTCCAGCACCTATGATGTAGTCTGGAACACAGGAAGAGATCTATCTTCTATCATTTGTTATTGTTGTTGAATAAGTGTTAGTGTTAGCATTTGCAACTCTCTTGGCTCAGCGGGCAAAGAATCTGCCTGCAATGCCGGAGACATCAGAGACTCGGGTTCGTCTGGGTTGGGAAGATCCCCTGCGGAGGAAATGACAACCTGCTCCAGTATTCTTGTCTAAAGAATCCCATGGACAGAGGAGCCTGGTGGGTTACAGTCCATAGGGTTGAGAAGAGTCAGACACACCTGAACGACTAAGCACAAGCATTTACTTGAATGCAACCCACTGATCCCCATTACCTTCTTTCACTGAGTTACTCTCTACTTATCCTTTTGGCCTGTGTTTAATATCTCTCCTTTGGAGAGTTGTTCCCTGACACGCTTGTCTGCATTAGATTTTGTGCTACATGCTCAAATTTAATTTTGTGTTATTGTGAACTTTAAAACTTCCAACTGTTTAAAGTATCGAGAGAATCATATCTGTTTTGTTCATTCTGTATCCCCAGGTCCTAGTTTATTGCCCCGGTCATTGAAAGTTCTTAATTATTCAACGTGGAAATAGCTCTGATAGAAGGTTGTTGTTGTTTAGTTGCTTAGTCATGTCTGACTTTTTTGAAACCCCATGGACTATAGCCCCCCAGGGTCCTCTGTCTAGGCAAGAATACTAGAGTGGGTTGCCATATCCTTCTCTAAGGGATCTTCCCAAACCAGGGATTGAACCCTCAACTCCTGCACTGCAGGCAGATTCTTTACTACTGAGTCATCAAGGAAGCTCCTAATGGAAAGTAGACTAAGATAAATGCTATAGTGCCATAAGAGGAATATAGATAAAGTGCTTGAAATTTAGAGGAGAAAAATATTATTTACGATAATAAGAATCAGGGAATGCTCAATAGAGGATGTAGTATTGCCAAGTCGCTTCAGTCGTGTCCGACTCTGTGTGACCCCATAGACGGAAGCTCACAGGCTCCCCCGTCCCTGGGATTCTCCAGGCAAGAACACTGGAGTGGGTTGCCATTTCCTTCTCCAGTGCAAGACAGTGAAAAGTGAAAGTGAAGCCGCTCAGTTGTGTAGGACTCTTAGCGACCCCATGGACTGCAGCCTACCAGGCTCCTCTGTCCATGGGATTTTCCAGGCAAAAGTACTGGGGTGGGGTGCCATTGCCTTCCCCGGGATGTAGTATTAGAGCTAGGCTTAATGGATGGGTAGGATCTGGAGGTGGTGAGAAATGTCCCCCTTGACCATAGCCTGAGCCAGTGTGTGAAATGGTGTAGACACTATGTATACCACCCAGAGTCCCTTGCGGAACTGAGGCACTCATTGCCCCAAAGAATGGAATTATGATCTGAGTCTCTCTCCAGGAAAGGCCCACAACCCAGGAGAGCTTCTCCACTCAAGTTTACTTCTCAGGGCAGCCACTATCCAGTGCCTGGACAGCATTGCCCCTTACTTCAATTTGGGACTTCTCATTTGAGTTTCAGAGGTCGTTCTAGTTTTTCCTGGAATCTCTGTTGTAACTGTTTCAGAGTTCTAATGTCTCTTTCTGTTTTCATCCTGCTTCCTTCACTCCTTTACAGGACAGAACTCCTTGATAAACCTTTTGTGCACAGATCTCTGCCTCAAAGTCTGTTTCCTGTAGACCTCAATCTAAATAAGCAGCAGACATTACAGGAGGATCAATTGGTCTAGAAAATGGGAGGTTCCCGCCCACCCCCCATTTAAAGCAGTTGAAACTCTTCAACAAAATTCTTGTCTGGAAACATCATCATGTAAATATGGTGAAAGGGGAGTTTCTGTACTTGAAGTGGGAGGGAGTGCTACTGTTTTTGCCTATTTTGGCTCCCTTATTCTGTGCCAAGATAATTCTCAGAGGGCTTTACACACCCACTAGGTCTCATCTGAGTACAGTTCAAAAACCAGTAGGAAAATCACAGAATCCATGGAATATAGTAGGAGAGAAAACAAGGTCAGGCTGTTGAGTGCTTTGAATGTCAGGACAGGAAATCTGAACATTATTCTGGAGGTGAGGGTAGGAGAATACTGACAGTAGTAAATTGAGGGGCTAACGTGATCAGAACTGCATTGAGGAAAATGGGTAAACATAAGAGGAATAAATGAAATCTCTTCCTCACATTATATAACAATGTCCAGGTAGATTACATACATACATGTAATGAAGTCATAAAATTAGTATAAAATTTATAAATGTATACAGAGTCTTGGGGTTTTCCTTAAAAACATGATACCACAAGAGCCACCTGGGGGGCATTCTTTTTAAACACGATACTCCAGAAAGAAAAAGATTGACAGATTTCGATGAAAAATTAGAAACATCTGCACATGTAAAACACCCTAACTAAAAAACCCAAATGATAATTGCAAAATATATTTTGAAATAGATTGAGCATTACTATCCTGAATACATAAAAGGCTCATGAAAATCAACTTAACAATAGAAAAATGAGGTAAAGTATATGTACAAATAATTCACACACACACACAAAAATGACCAAAATGAAAAAAATTTTAGTAATCAAAGAAATACATATAAATTAAAATAATGATGTCCCTTTTTTCACTCATCAAACTGGCAAAGTATGACAGGTACTGTTCTTTGCTTACCCCAAAGCTGCCTCCTAGTCTCTTCCTTGCTAACAGAATCATAGCTATGTTTTCAAACTGGGTAGCAGTTTACTGTTCTCAATGAAGGCAGTTCCAGTCCCTGGTTTAGGGGTAAATCTGAGGTCCTTTTAGGCTGCTGAAATAGAAGAGTAAATCATCAACCCTGAATATTCACTGGAAGGACTGATGCTGCAGTTGAAGCTCCAATACTTTGGCCACCTGATCTGAAGAGCTTACTCATTGGAAAAGACCCTGATGCTGGGAAAGGAGGAGAAGGGGGTGACAGAGGATGAGATGCCTGGATGACATCACAGACTTGACGGACATGAGTTTGAGCAAGCTAGGGAGATAATGAAGAGCAGGAAAGTTGGGTGTGCTGCAGTCCATGGGGTTGCAAAGAGTCAGACATAACCGAGCGACTGAACAACAACAGCTCCTGCATTAGCTCTTTAGCTCTACTTGTTTCTTTTCTTTTCTTTTTTTTTTTTTACTACTTGCTTCTTTACTTAATCATCTGTACAAATGTGCACCATTATCTTCCATCCTAAAAACAACATGAAAACAAACCTGTAAAAACTGCTTTGGATTCCATATCCCCGTCTGGTTACCATCCCATTTCTCAGCTTCCCTTCACAGCAACACATCTTGAAAACTTGTCTTAGTCACTGTTGTACTTCACATATTTTCCACCATCTGCTCTAGATACACTTGAATCTGTATCAATTCATTGAGATTTATCATCAAGATCATTAGTGACATCCAATGTCTCCAAATCCTACTGTCTTCCTTATTCTTTAAAAATATGAATGTATATAATATGATACATTTTATATATATATATCTCAATATATATATCATATGGGCTTCTCAGGTGGCACTAGTGGTAGAGAATCTGCCTGCCAATGCAGGAGATGTAAGAGACATGGGTTCAATACTTGGATCGGGAAGATCCCCTGGAGGAGGGCACAGCAACCCACTTTAGTATTCTTGCCTGGAGAATCCCATGGACAGAGCAGCCTGGTGGGCTACAGACCATAGGATTGAAAAGAGTTGGACATGACTGAAGAGATTTAGTATGCACACATACATATTATATAAATAAATATATTATTGGGCTGCATTGGGTCTTAGTTGCAGCACACAGACTTAGTTGTGGCATGTGGGATCTAGTTCCCTGACTAGAACTAGAACCTGGGCCCCTTGCATTGAGAACTTGGAATCTTAGCCACTGGACAATAAGGGAAGTCCTCTTTTTTATTCTCTTACTTGACGTTTTAGTATATGTTTATTCCTGATGTCTCTTTCTCTCCATATGAGGACCCCAGTCCTGTGGATTAGAGTTCCACTCTTATGACTTCATTTAACTGTAATGATTCCCTTAAAGGGCTTCCCAGGTGGCACTAGTGGTAAAGAACCCACCTGCCAATGCAGAAAATTTAGGAGATGTGAGTTCAATCCCTGACCAGGAAGCTCCCTGGAAGACAGCATATTGTTGCCCAATATTCTTGCCTGGAGAATCCCATGGACAGAGGAGCCTGGCTGGCTACAGCTCATAGGGTCACAAAGAGTCAGACACGACTGAAGCAACTTAGCATGCTCCCATGCATTTCCTTAAAGGCTCTATGGCCAGTTACAATCACACCATGGGTTAGGGTTTCAACCTATGAAATCTGGAGTGGTAGAAACAGTTTTGTACATAAGCAGTTATTTTAGTCTTAAATATGTCAACTTAAATAAAAAAAAAACCCTGACTCTGACCTCTCTTTGAAATTCCAGACTTGTATCTTCAAATGCCTCCTTAACATCTTGCATGAATATCTAACAAGCACCTAAATTTAACATGGCTTAAACATGAAGTGACTTAGCAGCAGCAGCAGCAAACATACATCAAAGCTGTATATTGTCACCCAGCTTATTTAACTTATATGCAGGGTACATGTGAAATGCCAGGCTGAGTGAATCTCAAGCTGGAATCAAGATTGCCAGGAGAAAGACAAAAAACCTCAGATATGCAGATGATTCCACTTTAATGGCAGATAGTGAAGAGGAACTAAAGAGCCTCTTGGTGAAGGAGGAGAGTGAAAAAGCTAGCTTAAAACTCAACATTCAAAAAATGAAGATCATGGCATCCAGTCCTATCACTTCATGGCAAATAGGTGGGAAAACATGGCAACAGTGTCAGATTTCATTTTCTTGGACTCCAGAATCAATGTGGTTGGTAACTGCAGCCATGGAATTAAAAAATGCTTGCTCCTTGGAAGAACAGCTATGACAAAAACCTAGACAGTGTATTTAAAAGCAGAGACATCACTTTGCCGACCAAGATTCATATACTCAAAAGCTATAGTTTTTCCATTAGTCATGTACAGATGTGAGAGTTGGACCATAAAGAAGGCTGGTCCAATGAACTGATGCTTTCAAATTGTGGTATTGAAGATTTTTGAGAGTCCCTTGGATTACAAGGAGATCAAACCAGTCAGTCCTAAAGGAAATCAACCCTGAATGTTCATTGGAAGGACTGATGCTGAAGCTGAAGGTCCAATATTTTGGCCACCTGATGCAAAGAACTAACACATTGGAAAAGACCCTGATGCTAGGAAAGATTGAAGGCAGGAGGAAAAGGGGTAATAGAGGATGAGATGGTTGGATGGCATCACTGACTCAGTGGACAAGAGTTTGAGCAAACTCCAGGAAATAGTGAAGGACAGGGAAGCCTGGAGTGCTGTAGTTCATGGGGTTGCAAAGAGTCGGACACCACTTAGCGACAAACAGGCCCCTCCCTCTTCTGCTTTCTCCACCACTTTCTAGTTTTTTTTCCATCCTACTCAACAACCTCTCCTTCTTTTTTGTAGTTTAAGCCCCAAATATAAGAATTCCTGTCTTTCCCCTATCTTTCACAGCATATCTACTAGGAGTTTCTATCAATTCTACTTGTAAAACATTCCAAATATGCCCATTTGTCTTCCTGTCTCCTATTCCCCTGCCAGTACAAGCCTACATTTTTTTCTCCCTTGGATAAAAAGTTCCTAATTGATCTGATTCTACTTTTGCTTCATAGTAATCCATTCTCATGGCAGCTACATGATCTTGTAAAAAGACCTCACCACTCTTCTGCTTAAAATCCTCCAGTGGATCATAGAACTGAATGTAAAAACAAAATACACAAAAGATTTGAGTGGGCACTTCATGAAAGATGTTAAAATGAATGGCAAAGAAATGCTCAACATCATTAGATATTAAGGAAATGCCAGTGAAAATGACAATGAGATCTTGTCACTCTTTTACTTAAAACCCTGTAGCATTGGGCCTAAATGTTAAACAGCAGAAACAAAAGAGCGACAACAGTAGGTCAAATGATTTAAACGGAGACTTCACTGAAGATGATAAAAGGCAAATAAGCTCTTGAAAAATTAGACATTAGGGAAATGAGAACCAAAACTAGAGTGAAATCTTGTCATTCCTGTTGCTCAAACCTAGGCCCAGCTCCCATCACTTCTCACTTGTACTGTAGATAGTCTTCCAGCCGATCTATCTGCTTCCGTTTTTGTGCCTCTTATTTCCCTTTATTGCACTTCAAAGATAATGCATTTTTAACAAATTGAAGGTTTGTGGTGACCGTCTGTCAAGTAAGTTTACCTGTGGTATTTTCCAGTGGCATTTGCTTTCTTCCTGTCTCTTTGTCACATTTTGTTAATTCTTACAATATTTCAACCTTTTTCTTATTCTGTATTTGTTATGGTGATTTGTGATCAGTATCTTTGAAGTTCAGTTCAGTTCAGTTCAGTCATTCAGTTGTGTCCGACTCTTTGAGACCCCATGAATCGCAACATGCCAGGCCTCCCTGTCCATCCCCAACTCCCAGAGTTCACTCAAACTCATGTCCATTGAGTTTGGATGGATGCCATCCAGCCATCTCATCCTCTGTCATCCCCTTCTTCTCCCTCCCCCAATCCCTCCCAGCAGCAGAGTCTTTTCCAATGAGTCAACTCTTCGCGTGAGGTGGCCAAAGTACTGGAGTTTCAGCTTTAGCATCAGTCTTTCCAAAGAACACCCAGGACTGATCTCCTTTAGAATGGATTGGTTGGATCACCTTGCAGTCCAAGAGACTCTCAGGAGTCTTCTCCAACACCGCAGTTCAAAAGCATCAATTCATCGGTGTTACTATTATAATTATTTTGGAGCACCTTAAATCACACACACACAAGACCTCAAGCTTAACTGATAAACGTGTGTGTCCTGAGTGCTCCACTGATCAGCTGTTGTCTGTCTCTTTCCCTCTCCTCAGGCCTCTCTATTTCCTGAGATACAACAGTATTGAGATTAGGCCAATTAATAACCCAACGATGACCTCCAAGTAGTCAAGTGATAGGAAGAGTTGCATGTCTTTAACTTTAAATCAGAAGCTAGAAATGATTAAGCTTAGAGAGAAAGTAAAGTGAAGTGAAGTGTAAGTTACTCAGTCGTGTCTGACTCTTTGTGACCCCATGCATTGTAGCCAGCCAGGCCCCTCTGTCCATGGAATTCTCCAGGCCAAAATACTAGAGTGGGTAGCCTTTCCCTTCTCCAGGGGATCTTCCCAACCCAGGGATGGAACCCAGGTCTCCCATATTGCAGGTGTATTCTTTACCACTTGAGCCACAAGGGAAGCCCAAGAACACTGGAAAGAGTAGCCTATCCCTTTTCCAGCAGATCTTCCCGACCCAGAAATCAACCCGGGTTCTCCTGCATTGCAGGTGGATTCTTTACCAACTGAGCTGTCAGGGAAGCCCTTTAGAGAGGAAGGCATGTCAAAAGCAGAGACAGGCCCAAAGCTAGGCATCTAGCCAAGCTGTGAATGCAAAGGAAAAGTTCTTGAAGGAAATTAAAAGTGCTACTCCAGTGAACACAGGAATGATAAGAAAGCCAAACAACCTTATTGCTGATATGGGTAAAGTTTTAGTGGTCTGGATAGAAGATCAAACCAAACACAACATTCCTTTAAGCCAAAGTCTAATCCACACTAAGGTCCTAACTCTCGTCAATTCTATGAAGGCTGAGGAAGGTGAGGAAGCCGCAGAAGAAAAATCTGAAGCTAACAGAAGTTGTTGAGCCTTAAGAAGCCCTCTCTATGACCTAAAAGTACAAGGTGAAGCAGCAAGTGCTGATATAGAAGGTGCAGCAAGTTACTGACATCTAGCTAAGGTCATTAATGAAAGTAGCACCACTAAACAGTAGATTTTCAATGTAGACAAAGCAGCCTTATAATGGAAGAAGATGGCATCTTCGACTTTCATAACTAGAGAGGGGGAAATGCTGACTTCAAAAGCTCTGAAGAACAGGCTGACTCTCCTGTTAGGATCAAATGCAGTTGGTGATTTTAAGTTTGAAGTCAATGCTCCATTTACCATGCCAAAATCCTAGGGCCCTTTAGCATAAGAATTATGCTAAATCTACTCTGCCTATTCTTTAAAAATGGAATAGCACAGCCTGAGTGTTAGCACATATGTTTACAACTACTTTATTCAATTTTTTAAGCCCACTCTGGAGACCTACAGCTCAGGTTAAAAAAAAAAAAAAAAAAAAAAAGATTCCTTTCAAAATATAACTGTTCACTGACAATGCACCTGGTCACCCGAGAGCTCTGATGGACTTGTACAATGAGATTAATGGTTTTTTTTTTTTTTTCATGCCTGCTAACACAACATGCATCTTGCAACCCATGGATCAAGAAGTAATTTTGAATTTCAAGTCTTTTTATTTAAAAAATACATTTCATAAGGCTACAGCCACCACAGACAGTGATTTCTCTGAGGGGTCTGGGCAAAGTAAGCTGAAAACCTATTGGAAACCATTCTATATGCCTTTAAGAACATTTGTGAATTGTGAATGGGAAGAGGTGAAAATATAAACATTTACAGGAGTTTGAGAGAAGCTGAGTCTAACCCTCATGGATGACTTTGAGAGGCTCAGAACTTCAGGGGAGGAAGTAACTGCAAATGTGGTGGGAAAAGCTGAAATTAAAGGTGGAGTCTGAAGATGTGACTGAATTGCTACAGTGAAATGAAAGTGAAAGCCACTTGATCATGTCCAATTTTTTGTGACCTGATGGACTATATACAGTCCATGGAATTCTCCAGGTCAGAATATTGGAGTGGGTAGCTGTTCCCTTCTCCAGGGGATCTTCCCAACCCAGAGATTGAACCCAGGTCTCCTGCATTGCAGGCAGATTCTTCACCAGGCGAGCCACCAGGGAAGCCCTGAATTGCTACAATCTCATAATGAAACTAGCGGGTGAGAAGTTGTTTCTTACGGATGAACAAAGTGGTTTATTTCTCTCTTTTTTATATTTATTTATTTAGTTTATTGTTTTTGGTTGTGGTGGGTCTTCGTTGTGGTGCACGGGCTTCTCACCGCAGTGGCTCTTTGCCTCGTGGGGCACAGGCTGTGGGAACGCGGGCTTTGGTCGCTGTGGTCTGCACTCCAGAGCACTGGCTCGGTGGCTGAGGCACACAGGCTTAGTTGCTCTGCAGCATGTGGGGGGTTTTCCAGGCCAGGTGTCAAACCAGTGTCTCTTGAGTTGTAAGGTCGATTCTTAACTACAGGACCACCAGGGAAGCCCAAGGAAGTGGTTTCTTGAGCTGAAATTTGCTCCCAGTGAAGCTGCTGTGACATGTGTTGAAGTGCCAACAAAGCACTGAGAGATTACATTAATCCAGTTGCTAAAGCACTGGCAGGCTTTGAGACCATCAAATCCAATTTTGATGTGGAAAGAAGTTCCACTGTAGGTGAAATGCTATCTAACAACACTGCATTTCACAAAGAAATTATTTATGAAAGGAAGAATCAGTCTATGTGGCAAACTTTACTGTCTTATTTTAAGAAATTGTCACAACCACCTCAAGTTTCAACAAAATACATAAATATCTTACAGAACTGAATATAAAAAATGAGACAATCCTATTAAAAATGGGCAAAAGAGCTCAAAAGAGATTTTTCCAAAGAAGACATACAGATATCTAACAGGTACACAAAAAGATGCCCAGCATCACTAATCATTCAGTTCAGTTCAGTTTAGTCAGTCGTGTCCGACTCTTTGAGACCCCATGAATCGCAGCACGCCAGGCTTCCCTGTCCATCACCAAATCCCGGAGTTCACTCAGACTCACGTCCATCGAGTTGGTGATGCCATCCAGCCATCTCATCTTCTGTCGTCCCCTTCTCCTTCTGCCCCCAATCCCTCCCAGCATCATGAAATCTTTTTCAATGAGTCAGCTCTTTGCATGAGGTGGCCAAGTTTTGGCATAGTCAATAATCACTAATCATTAGGAAAATGCAAATCAAAACCACAGTGAGGTATCACCTCACATCTGTTAAAATGGAGATTATCAGAAAGACAAGAAAGAAAGTGTGTGGAGAAATGGAAACACTGTGCACTGTTGACGGGGTCTAACCTGATGCAGTCACTACAGAGAAAGGAATAGAAATTCCTCAAAAGATAAGAAAATAGAACTGTCATATGATCTAGCAATTCCACTCCTTGAGTATTTACCTGAAGAAAACAAAAACACTAACTTGAAAACATGTATGCACCCCTGTGTTCATTGCAGCATAGTAGCTGAGATATAGAAACAACCTAAATGTCCATTGGTGGATGAATGGATAAAGAAGTTGTGAGATAAATACAAACACACACACACACGTATATATCTCAGTGAAGTCAATATGCTAAATGAAATAAACTAGAGAAAGACAAATACAGCATGCTCTCCTATATATGTGCATTCTAAACCACTCGCACCCAAGCTCATAGATGCAGAGAACGGTTGGCAAAAGGTGAGGGTAAAGGGGGTAGAAGAAGTGGGTGAACTGGTGTTTTTGATTTTAGTTTAAATAAATTGATTTTTTAAAAACCAACCAAAAAACAAAAAGAGAGAGAGAGAGAGAAAAACCAGCTAACTGAAATGAGCACTTCTGGGATATTTGCCAGCTGTCAGTTCCTTTCCTGTATGTGGGTCAGGAAGCAACAGTTAGAACCAGACATGGAACAACCGGCTGGTTCAAAACCGGGAAAAGAGCACATCACGGCTGTATACTGTCACCCTGCTTCTTGAACTTCTGTGCAGAGTATATCATGGAAAATGCTGACAGAGGATGAGATGGTTAGAGTGCATCACCCACTCAATTGACATAAATTTGGCAAACTCAGGGAGCTAGCAGAGGACAGAGGAGCCTGGCATGCTACTGTCCATGACGTCACAAAGAGTTGGATATGACTTAGCAACTGAACAACAATAACAAAGTCCCTTTCCTATAGCTAGAGAATAAATAAAGAATTTTGAATCATACATTGTACCACATAAAACTGTGCTTTAAATGGAACATGGATTTAAATTTAAAATTGTGAAACTTCCTAAAAGAGTTGAGAGATCATCTTTGTTATAGTGGGTTAGGTAAATATTTGTTAGGTATATATTTGTTAGGTAAATATTTTATTCATATTCATAAAAAATATGAATCATGAAAGAAAAAGGTTGATAATTTGGATTTCATTAAAATTAAAAGCTTCTCTTTAAAAGATCTTACACAAAGATTTGTATTTCAATGCTTATAGTAGTTTTATTCATAATAGCTCCAAACTGGAAGTAACACATATGTCCTTTCATTGGTAGGTAGATAACTTGTGGCATGCTCATGCAATGGAATACTACTCAGCAACAGAAAGGGAAAAACTACAGATCCAGGCAACAACATGAATGAATGATCACGCTAAGTAAAAGAAGCCAGATGCTAAAAACTGCATATTGAATGTAGGGCTGGCTTCAGAGGTATGTGATGTTTGTAGCCACATGGGCTCCATGCTCAGAAGGACCTTGTGTTTGGTTTAATGTTATGTTTTTGCTGCCTTGAAATTCTTAACAATTTTGTAACAAGGGGTCCCACATTTAAATTTTTCTGGGCCCTGCAAACTATGTAATTGTTTTCACTATGTGATTCCATTAGTATGAGATTCTAGGGAAGCTAAAATTCTGCTAACAACAAGTCAGTGGTTATAAGAGAGGGTATTGATGGCAAAGAGGCAGAGAGAAGCTTTTTGGAGTGAGGAAAATGTCTTATATCATAGATTGTGGTGTTTATTACATAATTATATGTATTTATTAAAACCAGTCAAATTGGAATTTAATGCTGCGAGTTTTTATTGTTTATGAATTATACTTATTTACAATAACTAAACAACAACAGCACAATCAGTAAAGATCACACACACATTTTCTATAAAGTCAAGTCTGATGCTTCCCTTCACATTTGGAACAGAACTCTGAACTCTTTTTACTTCTGCTGGGAGATCAGGTCTTCCTAACTTCTGTGACCTCACCTCCCTTCCCTGCTACACTCAGTCACTTGGCCTTATCACTGTTTATTACACAGACTGAGCTTCTTTCTACCTTAGGCCTCTGCACTAGCTTTCCATGTGACCGTGATTCCTTACCCTCATCTTTGCACAACTTGCTCTTATCATTTGCTCTCAATGTAAGTCTTCTTCAGTGAGGTCTCCTTTAACCATCCAATTGATAGTAGCCTCAGGGACTCAGTCACATCACCGCATTGAATTCTTTGCCTAGCTCCTATCCTGACATTCCCAGCTTATCATTTATTTATCTTCTCTGGTGGTTTAGTTCTGTCCCACTCTTGTGATCCCATGGACTGTAGCCCGCCAGGCTCCTCTGTCCATGGGATTTTCCAGGCAAGAATACTGGAGTGGTTTGCTCTTTCCTTCAGGGGATCTTCCCAGCCTAGGGACTGAACCCAGGTCTCCTTCATTGCAGGCAGATTCTTTCTTGACTGAGCTACCAGAGAAGCCCATTAAGAAGACTGGGAACCTAATCTGTTGCAGTCACCACTCTATCCTTGGTGTCTAGGACAGCACCTGACACGTAGTGTGTGCTTAGAAACATTTGCTGAATGAGAGAGTTGATGAAACATGATATGATAATTTAATGATATGAAAAGGGCTTAAGGGCTTCTTATTACATATTTTCATACTGATCATGGACAAGAATACTGAAGTGGTTTGCCATTGCCTTCTCCAGTGGACGACCTTTTGTCAGAACTCTCCATCATGACCTGTGCATCTTGAGAGACCCTACCTGGCATGGCGCATACTTTCATTGAGTTAGACAAGGCTGTGGTCCATGTGATCAGTTTGGTTAGTTTTCTGTGATTGTGGTTTTCATTCTGTCTGCCCTCTGAGGGAAAAGGAAAAGAGGCTTATGGAAGCTTCCTGACGAGAGAAACTGACTGAGGGGGAAACTGGGTCTTGTTCTGATGGGCGGGGCCATGCTGTGTAAATCTGCAATCCAGTTTTCTGTTGATGGGCAGGCCTGTGTTCCCTCCCTGTTGTTTGACCTGAGACCAAACTATGGTGGAGGTAATGAAGATAATGGCAACCTCCTTCAAAAGGTCACATGCACGCACTGCCATACTCAGTGCCCCCAACCCTCCAGCAGACCACTGCTGACCTACACCTCTGCCAGAGACTCCTGAATACTCATGGGCAAGTCTGGGTCAGTCTCTTGTCAGGTCACTGCTCCTTTCTCCTGGGTCCTGGTGCACACAAGGTTTTGTTTGTGCCCTCCAAGAGTCTGTTTCCCCATGTCACTTAAAAGTTGTTACTCTCTGCAAATTAAAGTAAGCCAGTCAACTACAGGGAGGGACCTTGAGACCCAAAAAAGAGGCAAAACAGATCTTCATGACACAGATAACCACGATAGTGTGATCACGCACTTAGAGCCAGACATCCTGGAATGTGAAGTCAAGTGGGCCTTAGGAAGCATCACTATGAACAAACCTAGTGGAGGTGATGGAATTCCAGCTGAGCTATTGAAAATCCTAAAAGATGATGCTGTGAATGTGCTACACTCAATATGCCAGCAAATTTGGAAAACACAGCAGTGGCCACAGGACTGGAAAAGGTCAGTTTTCATTCCAATCCCAGGAAAGGCAATGCTAAAGAATATTCAAACTACTGCACAGTTGCACTCATCTCACATGCTAGCAAAGTAATGCTCAAAATTCTCCAAGCCAGACTTCAAAGGTATGTGAACTGTGAACTTGCAGATGTTCAAGCTGGATTTAGAAAAGGCAGAGGAACCAGAGATCAAATTGCCAACATCCATCGGATCATTGAAAAAGCACAAGAGTTCCAGAAAAACATTTACTTCTGCTTTATTGACTATGCCAAAGCCTTTGACTGTGTGGATCACAACAAACTGTGGAAAATTCTGAAAGAGATGGGAATACCAGACCACCTGACCTGCCTCTTCATAAATCTGTATGTAGGTCAAGAATAAACAGTGAGAACAGGACATGGAACAACAGACTGGTTCAAAATTGAGAAAGAAGTATAATCAAGGTTGTATATTGTCACCCTGCTTATTGAACTTCTATGCAGAGTACATCATGTGAAATGCTGGGCTGAATGAAGCACAAGCTGAAATCAAGAATGCCAGGAGAAATATCAATAACCTCAGATATGCAGGTGACACCACACTTATGGCAGAAAGCAAAGAAGAACTAAAGAGCTTCTTGATGAAAGTAAAAGAAGAAAGTGAAAAAGTTGGCTTAAAACTCAACATTCAGAAAACTAAGATCATGGCATCTGGTCCCATCACTTCATGGCAAATAGATGGGGAAACAATGGAAACAGTGAGAGACTTTATTTGGGGGGACTCCACAATCACTGCAGATGGTGACTGCAGGTATGAAATTAAAAGATGCTTGCTCCTTGGAAGAAAGTTATGACCAAGCTAGATAGCATATTGAACAGCAGAGACATTACTTTGCCAACAAAGGTCCATCTAGTAAAAGCTATGGTTTTTCCAGTAGTCACGTATGGATGTGAGAGTTGGACTATAAAGAAAGCTGAGCACCGAAGAATTGATGCTTTTGAACTATGGTGTTGGAGAAGACTCTTGAGAGCCCTTGGACAACAGGGAGATTCAACCAGTCCGTCCAAAAGGAAATAGGTTTTGAATATTCATTGGAAAGACTGATGCTGAAGCTGAAACTCCAAAGAGATGGACACAATTGAATGAGTGAACTGAACTGAACTGATTACATATTTAGGCAAAAAACAGTCAGCAAAGAGAAATTGTGTAACAGTGATCCCTTTATTTACAAAACACAAACATTGTTCAGTCACTCAGTTGTGTCCAACTTTTTGAGACCCCATGGACTGCAGCACGCCAGGCCTCCCTGTCTATCACCAACTCCGGGAGCTTACTCAAACTCATGTCTGTTAATTCAGTGACACCATCCAATCTTGTCTTCTGTTGCCCTGTTCTTGTCCTGTCTTCAATCTTTCCCAGCATCAGAGTCTTTTCTAATGAGTCGGCTCTTCCCATCTGGTGGCCGAAGTATTGGAGCTTCAGCTTCAGCATCAGTCCATTCAATGAATATTCAGGATTGATTTCCTTTAGGATTGTCTGGTTTGATCTCCTTGTAGTCCAAGGGACTCTAGAGTCTTCAACACCACAGTTTGAAAGCATCAATTCTTCATCACTCAGCCTTCTTTATGTCCAACTATCACTACTGGAAAAACCAAAGCTTTGGATAGACATTTGTTGGCAAGGTAATATCTGTGCTTTTTAATATGTTGTCTAGGTTGGTCATAACTTTCTTCCAAGGAGCAAGCATCTTTTAATTTCATACCTGCAGTCACCATCTGCAGTGATTGTGGAGTCCCCCAAAATAAAGTCTCACACTGTTTCCATTGTTTTCCCATCTATTTGCCATGAAGTGATGGGACCAGATGCCATGATCTTAGTTTTCAGAATGTTGAGTTTTAAGCTAACTTTTTTACTTTCTTCTTTCACTTTCATCAAGAAGCTCTTTAGTTCTTCTTTGCTTTCTGCCATAAGTGTGATGTCACCTGCATATCTGAGGTTATTGATATTTCTCCTGGCATTCTTGATTTCAGCTTGTGCTTTATTCAGCCCGGCATTTCACATGATGTACTCTGCATAGAAGTTCAATAAGCAGGGTGATAATATACAGCCTTGAAGTACTCCTTTCCTGATTTGGAACCAGTCTGTTGTTACATGTCTGGTTCTAACTTTTGCTTCCTGACATGCATACAGATTCTCAAGAGGCAGGTCAGGTGGTCTGGTATGCCCATCTCTTGAAGAATTTTCCACAGTTTGTTGTGATCCACACAGTCAAAGGCTTTGGCACAGTCAATAAAGCAGAAGTAGATGTTTTTCTGGAACTCTCTTGCTTTTTCGATGATCCAATGGATGTTGGCAATTTGATCTCTGGTTCCTCTGCCTTTTCTAAATCCAACTTGAACATCTGCAAGTTCACAGTTCACATACCTTTGAAGCCTGGCTTGGAGAGTTTTGAGCATTACTTTGCTAGCATGTGAGATGAGTGCTCTTGTGTGGTAGTTTGAGCATTCTTTGTCATTGCCCTTCTTTGGGACTGGAATGAAAATTGACATTTACCAGTCCTGTGGCCACTGCTGTGTTTTCCAAATTTGCTGGCATATTGAGTGTAGCACATTCACAGCATCATCTTTTAGGATTTTCAATAGCTCAGCTGGAATTCCATCACCTCCACTAGGTTTGTTCATAGTGATGCTTCCTAAGGCTCACTTGACTTTGCATTCCAGGATGTCTGGCTCTAGATGAGTGATCATACCTTCGTGATCATCTGGATTGTGAAGATCTTTTTTTGTACAGTTCTTCTGTGCATTCTTGCCACCTCTTCTTAATATCTTCTTCTTCTGTTAGGTAGATACCATTTCTGTCCTTTATTGTGCCCATCTTTGCATGAAATATTCCCTTGGTAACTCTACTTTTCTTGAAGAGATCTCTAGTCTTTCCCATTCTGTTATTTTCCTCTATTTCTTTGCACTGATCACTGAGGAAGGTTTTCTTATCTCTCCTTGCTATTCTTTGGAACTCTATTCAAATGGATGTATCTTCCCCTTTCTCCTTTGTCTTTCGCTTCTCCTCTTTTCTCAGATATTTGTAAGGCCTCCTCAGACAACCATTTTGCCTTTTTGCATTTCTTTTTCTTGGGGATGGTCTTGATCCCTGCCTCCTGTACAATGTCATGAATCTCCATCCATAGTTCTTCAGATACTCTGTCTATCAGATCTAATCCCTTGCAGCTGTTTGTCACTTCCACTGTAAGGGATTTGATTTAGGTCATACCTGAATGGTCTAGTGGTTTTCCCTACTTTCTTCAATTTAAGTCTGAATTTGGCAATAAGCAGTTCATGATCTGAGCCACAGTCAGCTCCCAGTCTTGTTTTTGCTGACCGTATAGAGATTCTCCATCTTTGTCTGTAAAGATTATAATAAGTCTTATTTCAGTATTCACCATCTGGTGATGTCCATGTGTAGAGTCTTTTCTTGTGTTGTTGGAAAAGGGTGTTTGCTGTGGCCAAACTCTAATAGACTTTGCCTTGCTGCATTCTGTACTTCAAGGCCAAATTTGCCTATTACTCCAGGTATTTCTTGACTTCCTACATGTTTACTGCAGTCAATGATGTTTCTCCTTGGAAGGAAAGCTATGACAAACCCAGAGAGCATTTTCAAAAGCAGAGACATCACTTTGCTGACAATGGTCCACATAGTCAAAGCTATGGTTTTTCCAGTAGTCAAGTACAAATGTGAGATCAGATCAGATCAGATCAGTCGCTCAGTCGTGTCTGACTCTTTGCAACCCCATGAATTGCAGCACGCCAGGCCTCCCTGTCCATCACCAACTCCCGGAGTTCACTCAGACTCACGTCCATCAAGTCAGTGGTGCCATCCAGCCATCTCATCCTCTGTCATCCCCTTCTCCTCTTGCCCCCAATCCCTCCCAGCATTAGAGTCTTTTCCAATGAGTCAGCTCTTCACATCAGGTGGCCAAAGTACTGGAGTTTCAGCTTCAGCATCAGTCCTTCCAATGAACACCCAGGACTGATCTCCTTCAGAATGGACTGGTTGGATCTCCTTGCAGTCCAAGGGACTCTCAAGAGTCTTCTCCAACATCACAGTTCAAAATGTGAGAACTGGTCCATAAAGAAAGCTGAGCACTGAAGAACTGATGCTTTCAAATTGTGGTGCTGGAGAATACTCTTGAGAGTCCCTTG
The DNA here is from genome assembly GCA_935064755.1 of Tragelaphus eurycerus. Classification (NCBI taxonomy): domain Eukaryota; kingdom Metazoa; phylum Chordata; class Mammalia; order Artiodactyla; family Bovidae; genus Tragelaphus; species Tragelaphus eurycerus. The sequence goes on along the minus strand of CAKXYN010000086.1, from coordinate 9,120,697 downwards.
GACTGAAGGGAGATCAATCTGGTCAACTCTGAGTATTCACTGGAATGACTTGCTTAAGCTGAAACTACAATATTTTGGCCACCTGATGTGAAGAGCCCACTCACTGGAAAAGACCGTGACGCTGGAAAAGATTGAGAGCAGGAGGAGAAGAGGATGACAGAGGATGAGATGTTTGGATAGCATCATAGACTCTATGGATACGAGTTTGAGCAAACTCTGGGAGATAGTGAAGGACAGGGAAGCCTGGTGTGATGCCGTTCATGCAGTTGCAAAGAGTTGGACATGACTTAGTGACTGAATAACAACAACAAATAGTGGCTAAGTGGCTTCCTAGGTTTCTCAGTAGTAAAGAATCCACTTGCAGTGCGGGGGACACTGGGGATGTGAGTTTGATCTCCGTGTCACGAAAATACCCTGGAATAGGAAATGGCAACCCACTCCAGTATTCTTGCTTGAAGAATCCCACAGACAGAGGAGCCTGATGGGCTACAGTCCAAGGGGTGGCAAAGAGCTGGACACAACTGAATGAGCATGCACTCAGGCATAGTAGCGAAGAGTGTAGGTTCTGAGATCAGATAAGCTGTTGTAGAATACACACATTCTGTGTGGCTTTGGGCAAGTTTCTTAACTTCTCTATGCTTCACTGTTTCATTTGTTAAAAGGGATAAAATTGTCCCAACTTTATCATAAGGTTTTGAGAGTATTAAATGAAATTATCATGTACTGTGTCTAGCAAAATGCCTGACACATTGTAAGCGTGCAATAAATTGTCCTTAAATTATCATAGTCAATTTTAATTGATGTCAATCATAAGTGTCACGAAATTATAGTATCAATATAGTAACTCATCCCAAAGCTGTGCTTTATGGCACACCACTGATTATGTCTGAAAAGTTATCTAGAGCATCTTAATTTTATGAGGGCTTGACATAAAGTGGATCTTCAATAAAAGTTGACTGAAAATTTAGTTGGAGCTGTTGACTTAAGAAATAGTCAAAATCTTAAAGTTGAGAGTTATGTATTATTCGGTGGAAATTTTTAGGACTTTAAGCCGGGCGGCAGCAACTCCAGTAACCCGAGAAAACTGCCCTAAGGAAATGAAGTGAGGAACCAGATTATGTAGAAATTTTGCAACAAAGAGTAGGTAGTCTGGTCATCAAAAGATTATTGTTAATTAAAGGAAATCAGATATCCCAAGTTAAGGAATGTAGTACTTTTCTGTGTATGGGAAAATGCAAGAGTCCAGACTCACTGAAATCATTCCTTTCATACGCATCTCAGCTGTCTGGGGCCAGTATCCTTTGTGTTTCAGTCTGGAGCTTCCTTTCCTCAGGGCTCACTGTGAGCAGTGGCTGTAGTCGGATGGCTGCTAGATCGCAGGTATTCATCTTGTGTTCCTTTGGGGCTCACAGGGTCAGGTTGGAGGGCTGAAATTGCTGTTGACATCCTTGTTTATTGACGTGGCGGAAAATATTCCACTTCTGTTTCCTCCTCTTGGTCAGGAATTCGACCAATATTTGGAGACATTTCATGACCCATTTTTGTCCCACAGCACTGGGAGGCTCATCCCAGATCAGGCAATAATTCTCATCGATAACTCCAGGTGTTAATTTCTGGATCAGGCCCATTGATAAATAATAAAAGATTCTCTGGATCCTCTTTATTCTAACCTACTATGATTCACAAGATATTTCCCTTGTTGCTTCTTCCAGTGCCTAGAATCACACTGATCACACACATACATATGATCAATTGTTTCAAGTCACTTAATCATTGCTACATTTGTTGGAGGCCTGCTTACACATTGTGTGTTACACACAACAGTCATATAAAATAGATATAAGTAATGTTGCTAGTAACATTGACAAAGTTATAGTGTAGCAGACGCATAAAGCATAAACAATTTGAAAACAGAACAAATTAAAACAATGATCAGTGTAATTAGTTGTAATCCAGTTGCAATAAACCTTCAATTCACAGGAGAGCCAGCTGGAGAAGCCAAATTCTGGCAGGATCAGGTAGAGGGAAAAAGATAAATGTTTTATCTTTGTTTACAAAGGTATACTTTGTCAGCTTGGAGGTCACAGCATAAGAGAAAAAGGTTTATTGGAAAACAGATTCAAACTAGTATATTTTCAGAAGTCAAAGTTATAAATAATATTCAGCAGTTTGTTCAGTAATTGATCCTGTTGGTCTGCATGAAGTAATCAGGTTTTCCACTAGCGTTTGTCATTTGTTACCCAGTTCAGTGGTATTATATAAAGGCTATCAGAAACTTATATTTGTTTAAATAGTTCTTCTTATGAGACTTCTTGAAAATTTTGTAAAGGCAGTGTAAAGTTATGATAGTCTATAAAGGAAAAACAAAATAGCATGGTTAAAGATTTGAGAACAATGCAAGCAGCAGGAAACTTGGATATTTCTGTAACATATAACATTTTAGGATAATGACAAATTATGACTGATAACATTATATCAGGACATATCAAATGTTAGGGATTCCATATAAATTTTCCTTCTCCAGGGGATCTTCCCTACCCAAAGATCAAACCCGGGTCTCCCGCATTGTGGGCAGATGCTTTATCCTCTAAGCCACCAGGGAAGCCCATATCTATATTAATGACATTTAGGCTTCCCTGGTGGCTTAGAGGATAAAGTGTCTGCCCACAATGTGGGGGACCCGGGTTTGATCTCTGGGCAATGGCAACCCACTCTAGCACTCTTGCCTGGAAAATCCCATGGATGGAGGAGCCTGGTAGGCTGCAGTCCATGGGGTCGCTAAGAGTCAGACACCACTGAGCGACTTCACTTTCACTTTTCACTTTCATGCATTGCAGAAGGAAACGGCAACCCATTCCAGTGTTCCTGCCTGGAGAATCTCAGGAACGGTGGAGCCTGATGGGCTGCTGTCTTTGGGGTCGCACAGAGTTGGACACGACTGAAGCGACTTAGCAGCAGCAGCGTCCATACTAGTGAAACTGTGTGGTGGGTCTGTGTGCTGCTTGTGAACTTAACTCCTCCAGAGTCATTTCAGCTCATCTTACATGTCTGGTTGCTCCTTTTGGCAGTTTAAGACCACCATGGGTGCTTGGATAGATGAATGACCAATTCTTATTTGCGACCTCTGGGTGAGCAAGTGTTTTAATTAATGAGTGGATTTCCCTATGGGACCACTGTGAAGTTCGAAGGGTCAACCTCCATCACTCCTGTAAATTTCTCAGTCAACTGAGAAATCCGTAACTGGCTGGGATTAGTTTTGGCCCTTTTCGTCAGAGCCTAGCTCTCATATAATATCATTTTTATCCTGACAATTCTATTAAGGAAGCTGAATTAAGGAAAAGTGTCAGATCAGGCTTTTACCTAACCACTCAGCCAAGACCACTCAGTCTCCTGCTGCTGCTGCTAAGTCGCTTCAGTTGTGTCCATCTCTGTGCGACCCCATAGACGGCTGCCCACCAGGCTCCCCTGTCCCTAGGATTCTCCAGGCAAGAACACTGGAGTGGGTTGCCATTTCCTTCTCCAATGCATGAAGGTGAAAAGAGAAAGTGAAGTCGTTCAGTCATGTCTGACTCTTAGCGATCTCATGGACTGCAGCCTACCAGGCTCCTCTGTCCATGGGATTTTCCAGGCAAGAGTACTGGAGTGGGGTGCCATTGCCTTCTCCGACTCAGTCTCCTATACCTGAGCAAACCTTGGTGCCATTCAACCAGCCCCTCCCCTCAATGTCTTTCAACTGTGTAAGATAACCCTGTTATCTTACAACCAAGCCCCACCCAGTATTTCTCCACTAGGTGAGTATTCTCTGGTATCTTTCAACTGTCCGCCCCCACTGTCCTTGAGAGGGGGCATGTAACTGCCATACCCCACCAGATAAAACTCAGTATCATCAGTCAGTTCAGGCGACTCACTCAGATTCACGTGGACTCCTGAAGGAGGTGGATAGGTGCAGGAGGCCTCTGCTGCACCAAGGCTCCAGACCCTTGTAGAGTGCAGGCAGAGCACAGAAGTCCTTCTGGGTCCCTTCATGGTCTCCATAACTGTTGACTTAAAAAAGGGTCACAGCCTTAAAGTTGAGCGTTATCTATTATTCAGTGGAAACTTTTAGATGTCAGGCCTGTGAGGCAGCATTTCAAGCAACCCTGCGGAAACTGCTCTGAGGCGGTGAGGGGAGGAAGCAGGTAATGGAGAAGTTTTGCAACGAAGGGCAGGTAGTCTGAACATCAGAAGACTATTGTTAATGAAAGAAAATCAGATATCCCAAGTTAAGGAATGGAGCGCTTTTCTGTGTATGGGAAAATGCAAGAGTCTGGACTCACTGACATCGTTCCTTTCATATGCATCTCAGCTGTTGGGGCCAGTCTCCTGTTTTCAGTCCGGAGCTTCCTTTCCTCAGGGCTCACTGTGGGCAGAGTGGCTGTAGTCTGATGGCTGCTAGATCGCAGGTATTTGTCTTCTTGTGTTCCTTTGAGTCTCACAGGCTCAGGTTGAAGGGCTGTAATTGCTGATGACTGCGACATCCTTATTTACTGATAGGGCAGGGAATATTCCATTTCTGAGAGCTTTTTTGCCTTTCTGTTTATGGGATATGTGACTCTATTTTCAGATCATATATGTTAAATCAATTGTCATTTGAATTATTTTTATTTTATTCCTTTAATCTTAAAAGAGGGCATATCAAAATATTTCAATAACAGAAACTTTGAATTTTACCTTAAAATATAATTTATTCTGGAAATTGTGGAACAAAAAAGCAATCAGTATTTTTTATAATGAGAAAGTCTTAAAATAGCACACCTGAATATAAATATTTCTGATTAAGATTTTAATAGGAGTGTGGTCATAATCAGATCAGATCAGTCGCTCAGTCGTGTCCGACTCCTTGCGACCCCATGAACCACAGCACGCCAGGCCTCCCTATCCATCACCAGCTCTCAGAGGTCACTCAGACTCACATTCATCGAGTCAGTGATGCCATCCAGCCATCTCATCCTCTGTCGTCCCCTTCTCCTCCTGCCCTCAATCCCTCCCAGCATCAGAGTCTTCTCCAATGAGTCAACTCTTAGCATGAGGTGGCCAAAATACTGGAGTTTCAGCTTGAGCATCACTCCTTCCAAAGAAATCCCAGGTCTGATCTCCTTCAGAATGGACCAGTTGGATCTCCTTGCAGTCCAAGGGACTCTCAAGAGTCTTCTCAAACACCACAGTTCAAAAGCATCAATTCTTCGGCGCTCAGCCTTCTTCACAGTCCAGCTCTCACATCCATACATGACCACAGGAAAGACTGTAGCCTTGACTAGGCGAACCTTTGTTGGCAAAGTGATGTCTCTGCTTTTGAATATGCTATCTAGGTTGGTCATAACCTTCCTTCCAAGGAGTAAGCGTCTTTTAATTTCATGGCTGCAGTCTCCATCTGCAGTGATTTTGGAGCCCAGAAAAAGAAAGTCTGACACTGTTTCCACTGTTTCTCCATCTATTTCCCATGTAGTGATGGGACCAGATGCTATGATCTTCGTTTTCTGAATGTTGAGCTTTAAGCCAACCTTTTCACTCTCCACTTTCACTTTGATCAAGAGGCTTTTTAGTTCCTCTTCACTTTCTGCCATAAGGGTGGTATCATCTGCATATCTGAGGTTATTGATATTTCTCCCAGCAATCTTGATTCCAGCTTGTGTTTCTTCCAGTCCAGCATTTCTCATGATGTACTCTGCATATAAGTTAAATAAACATGGTGACAATATACAGCCTTGACGTACTCCTTTTCCTATTTGGAACCAGTCTGTTGTTCCATGACCAGTTCTAACTGTTGCTTTCTGACCTGCATACAGATTTCTCAAGAGGCAGATCAGGTGGTCTGGTATTCCCATCTCTCTCAGAATTTTCCAGAGTTTATTGTGATCTACACAGTCAAAGGCTTTGGCATAGTCAATAAAGCAGAAATAGATGTGGTCATAATACATAGACTTTAATATTGCTATAGCATTTTTCAGTCATAAGAATAAAAAATAGACTCATGATCTTGACAGATATATTATCTAGGCTTATTCAGAAGTCTTACCACACTCTTGCCTCCAAAGACAGAAAATGCTGTGTTTGTACCTTATTCCGTAAAATGATTCTGTTTTTTGTTATGTTTTCTCTTAAAAAATTTTCAAAGTGTTTGTGTTTTATTTAATGTTTATTTAGGTACCCAAGATGAAAGGTGAAGTTCCATGAATTATTTAAGAACTGATCTGACTGAAAGAGAATATGTGTCAGTGAAACTCCACGTATGAGAAATACTGTAGCAGATGTTTCTGTGAGGAGATGATCTTCAGTTCGTATCAAACTTACAAATATGCCTCAAAAGCTTAAAAAAAACTAATCTTGTCAGTTAAACCCCATGAATTTTAGCTTGTTTGTCATGGAAATAAACTGGAAGGTGAGGCTCTGATCATACTGAAGAGGCTGATTTCATTCTCTTTCATGAAAATGATGCTTTTGGCTCATGATTCATTTGGATGCATGAATTCTTGGCTCCCTGTCCAAGCACTCTTTCCAGGTCTTTTTTTCTAATGCTTTGATAGCATCTCTGGCTCTTTGATGGTTTTTTTGCCTTTCCAACTCATTTGGCAAAAAGCCAACTGAAAAAGGTACTCACTTCAGGCAATGTGCACACTTGAGAAGCAACCTCAGTATTTGCACTGGGGTAGTTCAGCTAGATTCTCCTAGAAATGTGGTATCTGCTTGCTAAATCTGTGACTTTAACAGTTGGTTTTTTTTTTCAATCCATTTGTTCTTTGTTTTTCTTCTTAGGTCAAGGAGAAAATAGTCTTCTCTCTGTTGATGAAATAGATTTTGTCATAGGTTTTTATTCTAATTCCTAGCCCTTAAAAATGTTTAAAAAAATCTTGAACTATTTGAACATTAGTTTGTGGTAATCAGTATGTAAAATAAAATATTTCACATACAAAAATGACACATCCAATGCATATTACTTATTTGAGACCTAAATTTCCATATGTGATTCCATGAGTGAGGATCTTTATAATTTAACATTCATTTATTTAACCATGAAACACATTTGCTGGAATTGTGGCTTCCTGCCTTTCTTCTGTTTATTTTTCTTTCAGTTTTACTATTTTCTGCTGCAGATTTATTTTCTCATCTCTTTTTTTTTTGGTGGTTTTAATTTTACAACAGCTTTATTGAAATATATTCTCATACCATAACACTTGTCCTTATAAAGTATACAGTTCAGTGGTTTTTTAATACCTTCATAGAGTTGTGCAATCATCACCACTATCTAATTTCATAATATTTTCACAATTCCATAAAAAACTCCATACCCATGAGCAAAAATTTCCTATTTCCTCCTCCTCAAGTCTCTGGCAACCACTAAACTATTTTCTGCTTCTGTGGATTTGCCTGTTCTGGACATTTCATATAAATGAATCATACAATACGTGACATTTTTTGACTGACTTTTTTCATTTAGCATGTTTTCAAGATTCATTCATGTTGTAGCATGTGTCAGTACTTACTTTTTAATCACTGAATAATATTCTACTACATGGATATATTGCATTTTATTGATCCATTAATCAGTTGCTGGACATTTGGGCCCATCAACTTTTTTAGCTATTATGAATAAGTTGATATGAATATTCATGTACAAGTTTTTAATGTGGAAATATGCTTTCAATTCTCTTGGATATAGATCTAGACATAATTTCAGTGCTGTTTTAAAATTTTTAATTAATTTAATTAGAAGTAAAATGTTTTTACATTTAATTCATATTTTCAGTTTTTTATGAATTATTTGTTCACATTGTGATGTTCATTTTTTTGATTTCTAATAACTATATATTCTACATATGCAAATTGTTGATTTTTAACAATTATTTTTATTTTAAACTTTACCAAATGTACATATAGCTTAAAAACCTACAAGTGCTGGGGCTTCTCAGGTGGTCTAGTGGCTAAGAACCCACTTGCCAATGCAGAGGACATGTATGGGTTCAATCCCTGGTCCAGGAAGGTTCCACATGCTGTAGGGCAAGTTAGCCCATGAGCCATGACTACTGAGCCTGTATGCAGCGACTACTGAAGCCCACACACCTAGAGCCACACTGCAGCTACTGAGCTCCCATCTTGCGACACTGAAGCCAGCAGGCCCTAGAGCCCATGCTGTATGACAGAAGAAGCCACTGCAATGAGAAGCCCACACACTGCAGCAAAGAGTAGCCCTTACTCGCTGCAACAAGAGAGAGCCTGTGTATACCAATGAAGACTCAGCAAAGTCAAAAATAAACGGTGAGAAAGTCTTCAAACATTACAAGCGTTATCATGAAATAATCACCAGCTGTATCCATTCTTTCTTCCCAGTGATAATCACTTTTAATTCTTTTAGTTTTTTTTCCTATTAATATTAGTATTTACCTCCATATTTCTAAGCAATGAGCTTATGCTGTCATTCTGGATAGCTCAGTTGTGTATGCGATACATTCACCTCCTACTGTAGTTCTTGGATTTCCTTGTCCCTCAGACAGTAAAGAATCTGCCTGCAACGTGGGATACGTGAGTTTGATCCCTGGTTTGGGAAGATCAGCTAGAGAAGGGAAAGGCTACCCACTCCAGTATTCTTGCCTGGAGATTTCCATGGACAGAGGAGGCTGGTGAGTTACATTCCATGGTGTCACAGAGCTGGATACAACTCCACTTCATTGTAGTTCTTATAGCCTTCTCTACCCTTTTCCCCATACCACATTTCCTTTCAACCTGTAAAATATTTACTAATATATTAAATTAATATTTAATAATTGACTATATAAATAATGGGCTTCCTTTATATAAATAATGGGCTTCCCTTATATAAATAATGGGCTTCCCTTATATAAATAATGGACTTCCCTTGTGGCTCAGCTGGTAAAGAATCCACCTGCAATGTGGGAGACCGAGTTCGATCCCTGGGTTGGGAAGATCCCCTGGAAAAGGAAAAGACAACCCACTCCAGTATTCTGGCCTGGAGAATTCCATGGACTGTATAGTCCGTGGGGTTGCAAAGAGTCGGACATGACTGAGCAACTTTCACTTTCACATTCATGTAAATAATAATTTTTTGCTTTTGTCATATAGTGCCCTATGAACATATTTATTTCTTGTTCAACCTTTTGTTTTGGTTTTTACTAAGAAATCATGATTTTCTGTTTAGCTTTTAATTGCATTTCATGCTCTTCCAGATTGCAGAGTAATAAATAACATCAAACAGAGTAGACTTTCTATCCTTTTTATGTTTTTTGTTTTTGATTTTTTACCCAGCTGCACTGCTTGTGGGGTCTTAGTTCACTGGCTATGAAAACGTGGAGTCCTAACCATTGGACCTTCAGGGAATTCCCTCCTTTTTATGTTCTTACAGTCATCTCTTCTGCATCTGTCTAAACTATTGCTTTCTAGGGTTGGTGCTCAGCTGGAATCTGCCTTTACCATTATCCTGGGAATTTAAGAAAAAAGTCCTTTTCCTGTGTAGGCTTTGGGTCTTCTAAGAACTAAATGCCAAGATGGGGATAAATGAGCAAATAATTTATTAATGAAATGCCTGTGAGTAGAAACAAGGATTTGGGAGAGGCTGAAGGAATCTATCAGATCAGAAGACAAGTCTGACCCTCAGGGATGGAGGGTTCGATGGAAAGAAGGTTAAACAAGCCTTCGTGTGGCCCATGAGAAGAATCCTGGGTCTCCCAGGAATAAGCCTTCCTTAGTAATGGAATAATTTGCTGGGACCAGTGCATGGAAAGCGCAGGCTGGGCTGGGTTTCTGAGCACAGCAGTTAGGATGCTTGGTCGATATTCTCCTATAGTTTGGAGGGTTGCCAGATGCATTCTTGTGGCCTCTAGGGCCACCTTGTTTCTTAGATTTTATATATTTTTTCCCCTTAGTTTAGGCCTTTGTTTTGGTAGATCATATCCTCTAGTTGCTTAAGATCATGGTGCACTAATATCCTGTGCAATATTCCTTAATATTTGGTTTATTCCCCTTTTCTCAGTGCTTATCCACTAAAACTGTTCCTCTAGGCAAGGACTGAGGGAATCTTTACAGTATATATTTGCTGGATGTATTGCAGAGTCCTTCTTCCTGGGAACCTAGCTATCTCTTCATTTGGTGGTTCCATATCTGAAAATGGGCTCAGGTCTGGGGACTGAGCAAGACTCTCTGCTGGGATCACTGTCCTCAGCCAGCTGCTCCTCCATTCCTACCTCTGATTGCAGATGTTAAGTTGGACCTTTGAAGGGTGCCTGGGCATTTTGTCCCTAGAAACCTAAATTTCTATTAATTCTCCCTCTGCCAGCTAAGTTCTCTCAGCTGCCACTTTGACCTTGCTGGTGGTTATGGTAACTGTGGTCCCTTGACTTCTGCAGTTAGTGCTGCTACCTGGTTTCTCTTATTCCGGGGACTCATCATGCCTGTCACCATTAGTGAGCCTGGCTCTGAGCTGTCTTTTCCTACATTTAGGAATGGATTACAGATAACTGGTACTAAAGTTCTTAGTGACAGCACTGTTTTCCATAAGAAGCAGCATTTACCCCTTGTAATGAGACAGGAAGAAAGGGGGCAGGGCACAAGCATTAAAAGGATACCACATCTATTGAGATCAGGATACAACAAAAACCAGTTAGAATCTACTAGGCCCAAGATGGGCTTCCCAGGCGGCACTAGCAGTAAAGAACTCACCTGCCAATGCAGGAGACATTAGATTCACAGGTTCCATCCCTGGTTGGGGAAGATCCCCTGGAGGAGGGGATGGCAACCCATTCCAGTATTCCTGCCTGGAGAGTCCCATGGACAGAGGAGCCTGGTGGGCTACAGCCCACAGAGTCGCAAAGAGTTGGACACGACTGAAATGACTTAGCACGCAGGCCCAAGATGGCAGGAGACTGGACTTCAGGAGACCCGGAGCCTCATTACGTGTTCATTGTAATACATCAGCATGCTAGTTGACTCACCCACAGGCACCAAGACAGTTCTGAGGTCAACCATAAAAGGCCAAAAAGTGAGTGATGGCCCAATTCCTGGAAATCTCCACCTCTTCCCCAAAATAGTTGGATTAAGAATAATCCTCCCACTCATTAGTCTATGAAATTATTCAGCCCATAAAAACTAATCATTCTCAGAATGTACTTTAGTGCCACTGAAATGTATAGATAAATATGGTTTAAAATAATGTTTTATATGAGATGACTTTCACCACCATAAAATAACATTAAACACACACACACACACACACACACACACACACACACAAACGAATCACTCTCACTTTCCAAGACCCTGACTGCATGCCCAGAGTGCAAGTCTGGCTTTCAAGATGGCCCATGCTCTGTCTTTGGATGCGTATCTCCCTGAATAAAAACTGCTTTCACTTCCTTAAGGCTCGCTCTTGAGTTCTTTCCTGTTCAAAGCCAAGGACCCTGACTTGGTGGCCTGACGCAGGGGCTCACCTAAGACTTGGGACACAATCATCCTTTTTTGTCTCATTTCTCCTACGACAGTAATCCCCTTCTGAGGCTTCTCCACCACAGCCCAGTGAGTACCCTTCAGAGTTGTCCCCACTTCCTCTCCTGGCTGCTAGGCAGATAACTGTTATTATATCCCAACACAATACAGCTGGGAAGTGCTGGACCTGAGGGTCTGCAAAGCAGCGTCTGGTGAGAGAGGTGCCAGAATCACCAAGAACTTCAGTACTGGCTCCTCTCTGTAGTTTGGGACTGGTGGTAGGACAGTGAGCACAGAGTTGGGGGTGTGTTGAGCCTCAATACCGGGGGACATCCACCTAGATGTCCCCATCCCACGTTTCAGGGCTCAGATCTTAGTGTAACAGAGGGTTTAATCACCTCTGTAGCTCCCAGTTGTAAATCTGCAAAGTCCCGTGATTGCTCCTGAGCTGTGTTCTCTGCCACTGCAGGGAGATAAGGATGGCTTTGTAAGAAGTACCCCCACAGGCACACGCTGGCTCTCATACTTAGCCTTGAGCTGCTCACTAACTGCCTTCAGTTTCGCGTTATCCCTCTGAAGGGCTTCCATTCACTTGTAAAGACTAGCCCCTGTCTTTGCAGGCACTGGCCCTCTTGTGTTGTTTAAAGGCCTCATTCATTGCATGGGTAAGCTTGATTTTCTGCACTGGGTATGTTTCCTCAGGCCATCATCTGTGAAATACTCAGCAGCTGAGACACCGCCTTGTGCCAGGGACAATCTGTGGCCCACATCCCACTGAGGTTGGGGTTTTCCTTGCCGGCCAGTGAGCAATCCACTCTCTGCCCTAGAGGCTGCCTTCTCAGACCATTTGCTAGTACCAGCTGTTCAGTTCAGTTCCTCTGAAAAGCAGATACCATGATGGAGTGGAGATGTACAAGATTTATTAGGAGGAAACACCTGCGAAGGATAAAGTGAACAAGAGCAGGTGTTAGCTAGGGAAGTTTTGACATTATGACGTGGGGCTGACGACTGAAAAAGGAGAGCAGGAAGGAAGCAGCAGCTCAGAGAGTCTTGACCAGGCTGGTGAGTCAGCTGTGAGGAGTCCCTGCTGGCCAGAATGGTCCTCCTCAAGTCCACTCACTATCAGTCACAGTGAGCGGCCTAGGCTGTGAATGTGGTGCTGGATCCTGCAGGTACAACACACGGAGGCTGTCAGCCAATATCCTTCTGGGGTCAAAGGTGTCTATCTAAAGAAAAACAAATGATGTAAAAGCTGTGAGTCAAATTTTATTCAGGAACCTTACTGAGGACTATAGCTTGGAAAATAGCCTTTTCAGGAGAGACTGCTCTAAGAGGCAGGGGAGGAGCTAGTTAGTATATATATGAGTTTTCTGGCTGAGAAATATTGTAGTCATGTGTGTGTGCACGTGCACGCATGCGCTCAGTTGCTAGGTCGTGTTTGACTCTTTCTGACCCTATGGACTGTAGCCCACCAGGCTCCTCTGTCCATGTGATTTCCCAGGCAAGAATACTGGAGTGGGCTGCTGTTCCCTTCTTCAAAGGATCTTCCCAACCCAGGGACTGAATCCATGTTTCCTGCATCTCCTGCATTGGCAGGAGAATTCTTTACCACTGAGCCACTTGGGAAGCTCCGAAAAATAACAAATGTCTCAATTTAATGACTAGTGCTTTTCTATCATAAGAAGATTCAAGAATCAGGGGTCATTGAAATTCTCCCTTAGGTATTCATCTTAACTCTCTAGGGGCCCAAATATCCAAAAACACAGAACTTTCATCTTGCTTTTCCAATCCTGAATTCCCCTTCGGATGCACTGTTGCTGTGTTTCATCTTAACCCATTTGTATGATCATAGACAACAGGCTTTGTTCCTTTTATTTACAAAGGGAGATCTGAGCAGTGCACCCCTGAGGGTCGCTTCCATCCTCCCCCACTGCTCTGTCATAAATCAAGTTTCTTTGTTTGTATGTGTTTATTTTGCGGTTCTCTAATCTATTCCATTGATTGGTTTTATAAGTATATCTGTGCTACTACCACATGATTTTATTTTGCAAGGACTTTCTATTAAGTCTTGTTATTTGTAAAGCAAATACATCCGTGTTTTTCTCCTTATAGTATCTGGGCTATTCTCCTTCATTTCCTCACTCACATAAATTTTCAGATTAGTTTGTTAAGTTTTAATGTTTTAGCTGGAATTGCATTCAATAGTTAAGATCAATGGGAAGAACTCTGTGTTCAAATCCAATGATATGGTATATACTTTCATTTCTTTCTTTTTTTTTTTTTATCAAGAATCTCTTTTATTGATTATCAGAAACATTACAAACATCTAATATGAACAAATTGTAACATGACAGTATTTAGTTTGAACAATTAATACATTTATTTCTTTTAAAATGTCTTTCGATATTATATGTATAAATTTTTCCCAGAAAAGTCTTGCATATCTTTTTCAATATTCAACATTGATAATTTAAATTTTTGTCCCTGATGTAAATGGTATCTTTTCTTCAAAAATGTTATATTTTCTGTTTCTTGCTGGTGTATAGTCATGCCTTTCAGAATTGTCCTACCTTCAGGCAAGGGGGCCTGGTCTTTATACCCCTTATCTACCAATTACTGGCTGAAGACTGCCCTCAGGGACTAGGCGTGACCCTGTGTGGGGAGCCTCTTGGCCTGAGGTCAGTGCCTCGAGAATGACTCAGTTGAGCTGCAGACATTCCCACCGGCTGGGCAAAAACCACCTAGGCCTGAAGGGGAGTTCTCAGCATTTAAGAGTCACAGAGATATTCAAGGCCCGTTAGCAGATTGAAGAATTCTCTTTTATTCTTAGGTTTGTTACGTGTTCCTGGGTTGGTAAAAGAAGAGGCCATGCCTACCTGTATGGTGTGCGGAACTGGTTGTGGGGTCCAGCCATTTTTTAAACAAGCTTTCTACTCCTCCTTTGTCAGCCTCCCCTTGCCTCGGCTAGCGCAAGCCTCTTCTGTGGTTTTGGCCATGCCTACCTGTATGGTGTGTGGAACTAGATGTGGGGTCCAGCTGTTTTTTAAACAGGCTTTCCACTCCTCCTCCGTCAGCCTCCCCTTGCCTCATCTAGCCCAAGCTTCTTCTGTGGTTTGCAGGAGAGACGGCTGGCTCTCAGGCTTCTCGGACTGCAGCACAGGGTTTAGCTTTCCCCCGTCATCCAAGTCAGTTCCCACTTGACCTCTGCTTTCTGGCCTTCAAAGGTCTGATGCTGTCTCCTCTGGTCTCTCTTTTTTATTCCTTAATTGTCATTTAAGTTGGGTTCAGGAAGGAGCATAGGTAATTCATGGGTTCAGTTGTTCTTGCTGAGAAACTCTCTCAGTGGTACTGATTCAGAGAATTATGAAACAAAGGTAAATTGGGCAGAGACTTCCCTGGTGGTCCAAGTATGGTGGTTAAGACTCCACACTTCCAGTGCAGGGGGTGTGGGTTTGACCCGTGGTTAGAGAACTAAGATCCCACATAGATCCCACATGGCTGTGGCAACCAAAAAAAAAAAAAAAAAGTGGGCAGAGTTTGACATAGGCTGTTTCTGAAGTTTGAAATTACCCTTTCTTTCTTCTCAGTCTTTGCTTGTCTAACCCACCCTTCAGGTTTCAGTCACATTCTCCAGGACACGTACCTTCACAGCCCAAGTCTGGGTTATATACTGCTTCTCTGTGTTGCAGTGTAAACTTTCTCTTGTTTCCTCCAAGTATGAATGGTAATATTGTATTTTTGCTTACCTAGTTTGCACTCTAGTGCAATATTAATAGTGTTTTACTATACTTTGTTTGAGGCTTCCCTGGTGGTAAAGAATCTTCCTGCAGTGCAGGAGATCCATATTCGATTTTTGGGTCAGGAAGACCCCCTGGAAAAGGGAATGACTATCCAGTATTCTTGCCTGGAGAATTTCATGGACAGAGGAACCTGGCGGGCTGCATAGAGTTGAACACGACTGAATGACTAATGCTTTCACTTTTTACGTACTTTGTTTTCAAAAGTGCAAACCACAGAATAAAAGTCATTCTGATGTAACCTTTCCAAGGAATTTCTTGGAGAATGTATTTTCATCAATATTCATATATCAGATCAGATCAGTCGCTCAGTCGTGTCCGACTCTTTGCGACCCCATGAACCGCAGCACGCCAGGCCTCCCTGTCCATCACCAGCTCCCGGAGGTCACTCAGACTCGCATCCATCGAGTCAGTGATGCCATCCAGCCATCTCATCCTCTGTCGTCCCCTTCTCCTCCTGCCCTCAATCCCTCCCAGCATCAGAGTCTTCTCCAATGAGTCAACTCTTCGCATGAGGTGGCCAAAATACTGGAGTTTCAGCTTTAGCATCATTCCTTCTAAAGAAATTCCAGGATTGATCTCCTTCAGAATGGACTGGTTGGATCTTCTTGCAGTCCAAGGGACTCTCAAGAGTCTTCTCCAACACCACAGTTCAAAAGCATCAATTCTTCGGCGCTCAGCCTTCTTCACAGTCCAGCTCTCACATCCATACATGACCACAGGAAAGACCATAGCCTTGACTAGGCGAACCTTTGTTGGCAAAGTAATGTCTCTGCTTTTGAATATGCTATCTAGGTTGGTCATAACTTTCCTTCCAAGGAGTAAGCATCTTTTAATTTTAATATTTTAATATTTATATTTATTTATATATTATAATATTAATATTTTAATATTCATATATAGGGAGAAATAAAAGCAAATTTATGGTTACTCATCTTCTGATTCTGAAGGTACAGGAGACTTCCTGTTTAACCTGGAGGGTGCTTTTGTGACAAGCAAACTTAACCTCCAATATTGGAAAACTGTCAGAGGAGCTGTAATTCAGTTTCATAGGAAATTTGGAAAGGCAGGCTTTCAGGGGCATTCTTTAGTTGTTCATGTGTACATTTTTGTCAAAGAAGACGTTCTCATTTGCTGTTAATTTTTTGACTTACCTGATTAAAAGAAAGCAATCAATGCACAAGGTAGATAGTGTGAAAAATATACTGCTGAGAAACCACTATTGCTAATGCTTTGTTTCATACATTTCCTGGTTTCCTTTCTCCACATTGGTTTCCTCTCATAGTTAAGACACTGTTAAGTATAGCTCCCTCTTTTCTCACGTAGCAATGAATCATTGTTTTTTCTTCGTTTCATTAAGTATTCTTTACAAACATGATTTTTATGGTTGTGTAATGGTCAACAGAAGAATGCATGTAATTTAACAATTTTCCTATTGTCATCTAGGGTGTTTTATTACATTTTTTTGGTAACAATAAACTTTGTTACATCTATTTGAAATGCTATTCTTGAGGAAATTTAGTCTTAAACTCTGAAGAGTAAAAGTGGAGAGGCTTTTTGTAGACACTTTGAGATAATGCATGTGAAACGTATATAAATTAAAAAATGTAATATATTTACCTGGTTTAGCTTTCTATTAATATTAGTGTATGGAGGAAGAAATGGCAACCCACTCCAGTATTCTTGCCTGGAAAATCCCATGGACAGAGGAGTCTGGAAGGCTACAGTCCTTAGGATCGCAAAGAGTTGGACACAACTGAAGTGATTTAGCATGCTTGGAGACTTTTACTTATATTATTTGTATTATTGAGCTTAACCAACTTACCATTTGGAGAAGAAAGTAGATCATATCTAAATTCAGAGTGAATTATATCATTAATCATAGTCTATTATATATATATACATAAATATGTAAAGTGAAAATAAAGTGTTAGTTGCTCAGTTGTTTCTGACTCTTTGAGATCCCATCAACTGTAGCCCACTAGGCTCCTCTGTCCATGGGATTCTCCAGGCAAGGGTACTGGAGTGGGTCACCATTGCCTTCTCCAGGGGATCTTCCCCATGCAGGGATTGAACCTGGGTCTCACACGTTGTGGGTAGATCCTTAGCTGTCTGAGCCACCAGGCAACACCAAATATATAAAACAATATATTAAAATGAAACAAGTATTGTCAGAGACCACTGATTTTCTTTTTAAAATTTATTTAAGTGGAGGATAATTGCTTCACAATGGTGTGCTGGTTTTTGCCTGTACACCAGAGCTAATCAGCAATAATGATTATATGTCCCCTCCCTCTTGAGTCTCCCCTCCCCTCATCCCTTCCTTTGAGGATGTTACAGACGTGAGGGCTGGGCTCCCTGTGTTATACAGCAGCTTCCCACTAGCCATCTATTTTACACGTGGTAGTGTGTGTATGTCGATTCTCCTACTTTCTCTTTCCCCTCCTGTGTCCACAAGTCCATTCTTTACATTTGCATCTCCATTCCTTCCCTGAAATAGGTTCATTAATGGCACCCCACTCCAGTACTCTTGCCTGGAAAGTCCCATGGGCGGAGGAGCCTGGTAGGCTGCAGTCCATGTGGTCCCGAAGAGTCGGACATGACTTAGCGACTTCACTTTCACTTTTCACTTTCATGCATTGGAGAAGGAAATGGCAACCCACTTCAGTGTTCTTGCCTGGAGACTCCCAGGGATGGCAGAGCCTGGTGCGCTGCCGTCTATGAGGTCACACAGAGTCGGACACGACTGAAGCGACTTAGCAGCAGCAGCAGCAGTACTATTTTTCTAGATTTCATGTATACGACTTTTTGATGATGGCCATTCTGACTGGGGTGAGGTGATACCTCATTGTAGTTTTGATTTGCATTTCTCTAATAATGCTGCTGCTGCGTCACTTCAGTCGTGTCCAACTCTGTGCGACCCCATAGATGGCAGCCCACCAGGCTCCCCCATCCCTGGGATTCTCCAGGCAAGAACACTGGAGTGGGTTGCCATTTCCTTCTCCAATGCATGAAAGTGAAAAGTGAAAGTGAAGTCTCTCAGTGGTATCTGACCCTCAGTGACCCCATGGACTGCAGCCTTCCAGGCTCCTCCGTCCATGGGATTTTCCAGGCAAGAGTACTGGAGTAGGGTGCCATTGCCTTCTCTGTCTCTAATAATGAGCTATGTTGAATATCTTTTCATTTTTCATGTGTTCATTTGCTATTTGTCTGTCTTCTTTGAAGAAATGTCTATGTCTTCTGCCCATTTTTTGATTGTTTTTCTGATATTGAGCTGTATGAGCTGTTTATATAATTCGGAGATTAATCCTTTGTCAGTTGCTTCGTTTGCACTGATTTTCAAACTGGGGGCAAGATATCAGTGAGTGAATGTATCTTATTGGTTGTAAGTAGCATAGCTTTGTTTTTAAAGTGAGATATGATTCACGGGTCTTCCCTTGGTGGCTCAGTGGTAAAGAATCTGCTTGCAATGCAGGAGACATGGCTTTGATCCCTGGATCGGGAAGATCCCCTGGAGAAGGAAATGGCAACCCACTCCGGTATTCTTGTGGCCTGGGAAATCCCTTGGAGAGAGGAGCCTGGCAGGCCACAGTCCATGGTGTTGCATAGAGTTGGCCACAGATGAGCAACAAAACAATTGATGTGTTACACTGTGTTACTTTTATGTGTATCAAATAATATATTCATTGCAAAATGATTAGCACAATAAATTTAGTTAACTTTCAAGCAACTTTCAAATTCCTCAAAAAATAAAAAGCAGTATTACCATATAATCAGGAGATTGTATTTCTGGGTATTTACCTGAAGGAAATGAAATCACTATCTCAAAAGATGTGCAAACCCCCATGTTCATTGCAGCATTATTTTCAATAGCTAAGGCATGAAAACAACTGCATGTTCTTTTTTAAACTTTTTTATTTTGTAGTCAGTTCAGTTGCTCAGTCATGTCTGACTTTTTCGACCCCATGGACTGCAGCACGCCAAGACTCCCTGTCCATTACCAGCTCCCAGAGCTTACTCAAACTCATGTCCATCCAACCATGGTTGATGCCATCCAACCACCGCATCCTCTTTGTCCCCTTCTCCTCTTGCCTACAATCTTTTTTTGTAGTGGGGTAGAGCACTTCACCGGAGAAGGCAATGGCACCCCACTCCAGTACTCTTGCCTGGAAAATCCCATGGGCAGAGGAACCTGGTAGACTGCAGTCCATGGGGAAGAGTCGGACACGACTGAGCGACTTCACTTTCACTTTCATGCATTGGAGAAGGAAATGGCAACCCACTCCAGTGTTCTTGCCTGGAGACTCCCAGGGACAGAGGAGCCTGGTGGGCTGCCATCTCTGGGGTCTCACGGAGTCGGACACGACTGAAGCGACTTAGCAGCAGCAGCAGCAGAACACTTCACTTTTCACTTTCACACATTGGAGAAGGAAATGGCAACCCACTCCACTGTTCTTGCCTGGAGAATCCCAGGGACGGGGGAGACTGGTGGGCTGCCATCTCTGGGGTCTCACGGAGTCGGACACGACTGAAGCGACTTAGCAGCAGCAGCAGTAGAGCAAATCCGGGTGAAACTACTGGCATTCATTGTGATAGAAAGTCTATTGTTTCCTAACCACTAGAGGGCAGTACATTACATTAGTTAAAAAAAAATATCTGACAGTACAGTGGATCTAGTTTTACAACTGATTATGAGACATAACGGAGAAGGCAATGGCACCCCACTCCAGTACTCTTGCTTGGAAAATCCCATGGATGGAGGAGCCTGGAAGGCTGCAGTCCATGGGGCCGCTGAGGGTCGGACACGACTGAGCGACTTCACTTTCACTTTTCACTTTCATGTATTGGAGAAGGAAATGGCAACCCACTCCAGTGTTTTTGCCTGGAGAATCCCAGGGACGGGGGAACCTGGTGGGCTGCCGTCTATGGAGTCGCACAGAGTCAGACACGACTGAAGTGACTTAGCAGCAGCATGAGACATAAAATTACACGTCATTTTGTGTTGGACTATTAATGTTATGTGAGAACCTACCACGTGGCATACACTGAGATAGGGATAAACTGCTGAATAAGACATGTTCTAGCGCTAAGAGTCGGACACGACTGAGCGACTTCTCTTTCACTTTTCACTTTTATGCATTGGAGAAGGAAATGGCAACCCACTCCAGTGTTCTTGCCTGGAGAATCCCAGGGACAGCAGAGCCTGGTGGGCTGCCGTCTATGGGGTCACACAGAGTCGGACGCGACTGACACGACTTAGCAGCAGTGGTGTTGGAGAAGACTCTTGAGAGTCCCTTGGACTGCAAGGAGATCCAACCAGTCCATTCTGAAGGAGATCAGCCCTGGGATTTCTTTGGAAGGAATGATGCTAAAGCTGAAACTCCAGTATTTTGGCCACCTCATGCGAAGAGTTGACTCATTGGAGAAGACTCTGATGCTGGGAGGGATTGGGGGCAGGAGAAGGGGACGACAGAGGATGAGATGGCTGGATGGCATCACTGACTCGATGGATGTGAGTCTGAGTGACCTCCGGGAGTTGGTGATGGACAGGGAGGCCTGGCGTGCTGCAGTTCATGGGGTCACAGAGTTGGACACGACTGAGTGACTGATCTGATCTGATCTGATCTGATAATTTAGTAAGAGGACGAGACAGTTACCCACTTTGGTATGGCTCCTGTCGGCCTTTCTAGCCTCCTACACTGCCACTCCCCAGCTTGCAACCTGACCTGTGGTCGTGCTCAACTCCTCCTAATCGTCTCACACATGCTGTTCTCTCTTCCTGAAACACTGTGCTTCTCTCTGCCTGTTGAACCCTAACTTATACTTCAACCTCCAATATCTTGACTTTCCCAGGCAAAGTTAAGTGCAAGCATGTGTTTTCTCCATTTCACTCACTCAACTTTAATCCTCTTAGAGCTGGTGACCTCTTTTCCCTAGGAAACTGAACTCCTGGAAGGCAAAAGACGTGTTGTTCATTTTTATTTCTCTAGTTGTGTCTGTGACATAGACAGTGCTTAAAATGCACATTTAATAAACAAGCAAAGAAAAGTGCTATGAACAGATACTGTGAGGAGGTAATTTCCTCATAATCTCTCCATTAGTTCTTCCACCCTCTCCTTCTAACCATGCCACTAAAAAGCATCTATCTAATCTCCATAGCAAACCAGAGAGGCTTTTTTTTTGACTTGCTGATGGTGAGGGAGAGTTAGGCTTTGTCAAACAAGGGAAGGGAAGGGAAAAGAATTTTGGAGGAAAATTTAGGTTTCCCTAATATTTCCCCATGACACTCGGGGATGATCTTCACTTTAGCAACACACAGCTGAGACTGAATAATCTTGGTTCTTCCATCCCTTTCTTAGACTAGCCAAGTAGGCGAAGTGGTTACGTTTGTCTTTTGGCTAGTAGTTAACAACCCTGACACTTTAGCATTAAGAAGACAGGGTGCCTAGTACATTCCATTGTGATCTACAAAAGCTGAAGGAATCAGAGTCAAGTTTCAACATGTTCCAAGTCCTCATATGGTAAATTAAACAGTTCTCCATCCAAGTGGTATATGTACCTGTTTATAAAAGTTTTTGTTCACGCACATATGGTCACCTTATCTTTGACAAAGGAGGCAAGAATATACAATGGATTAAAGACAATCTCTTTAACAAGTGGTGCTGGGAAAACTGGTCAAACACTTGTAAAAGAATGAAACTAGAACACTTTCTAACACCATACACAAAAATAAACTCAAAATGGATTAAAGAGCTAAATGTAAGACCAGAAACCATAAAACTCCTAGAGGAAAACATAGGCAAAACACTCTCTGACTTACATCACAGCAGGATCCTCTATGACCCACCTCCCAGAATATCGGAAATAAAATCAAAAATGAACAAATGGGACCTAATCAAACTTAAAAAGCTTCTGCACAACAAAGGAAACTATAAGCAAGGTGAAAAGACAGCCTTCAGAATGGGAGAAAATAATAGCAAATGAAGCAACTGACAAACAACTAATCTCAAAAATATACAAGCAACTTCTACAGCTCAATTCCAGAAAAATAAATGACCCAATCAAAAAATGGGCCAAAGAACTCAATAGACATTTCTCCAAAGAAGACATACAGATGGCTAACAAACACATGAAAAGATGTTCAACATCACTCATTATCAGAGAAATGCAAATCAAAACCACTATGAGATACCATTTCACGCCAATCAGAATGGCTGCTATCCAAAAGTCCACAAGCAATAAATGCTGGAGAGGGTGCGGAGAGAAGGGAACCCTCTTGCACTGTTGGTGGGAATGCAAACTAGTACAGCCACTATGGAGAACAGTATGGAGATTCCTCAAAAAACTGCGAATAGAACTGCCTTATGATCCAGCAATCCCACTGCTGGGCATATACACTGAGAAAACCAGAATTGAAAGAGACACGTGTACCCCAATGTTCATAGCAGCACTGTTTGCAATAGCCAGAACGTGGAAGCAACCTAGATGTCCATCCACAGATGAATGGATAAGCAAGCTGTGGTACATATACACAATGGAGTATTACTCAGCCATTAAAAAGAATACATTTGAATCAGTTCTAAGGAGGTGGATGGAACTGGAGCCTATTATACAGAGTGAAGTAAGCCAGAAACAAAAACACAAATACAGTATACTAACGCATATATATGGAATTTAGAAAGATGGTAAAAATAACCCTATTTACGAGACAACAAAAGAGACACTGATGTATAGACCAGACTTTTGGACTCTGGGACCGGGAGAGGGTGGGATGATTGGGGAGAATAGCATTGAAATATGTATAATATTATATCTGAAATGTATTAATTGTTCAAACTAAACACTATCGTGTTACAATTTAAAAAAAAAAAATAAAATAAAAGTACCAAAAAAAAAAAAAATAAATAAAAGTTTTTGTTATATGTTCACTTTAGAAGTTTGCAAAAAGATTAAAACATATTTTTAGCTTGCTTACAATCTTGTAGGTATGCCCATATTCAAGTGTGTTAATGTATGTTAGTGTGTGTTAGTTGCTCAGTCATGTCTGACTCTTTGCGACCCCATGGAGCCCTCCAGGCTCCTCTGTCCATACTCGTATCATCTGGGAAATTCGGCTCTGTAGAGAGACCTGATTGTATACTACAAGGGATAAATGGAGTATAAAGTCAAATGGACTATTGTGTGAGTCCTGGATATATCTTTTTTTCTAGCTTTGTGAACTTGGGCATGTTCCTCAACCTCACTTCACCTCAGTTCCTTCATTTGAAATATGGACACAGCAGTTCTTCCCTCAGTGGGGTTGCTAGGAGGATTAGACAAAGGCCTGCATGTAAAGAGCTTTACACAAGATTTGGCATATTGTGAGCTTTCAGTAGACATTCAGTTCAGTTCATTGCAGTTGCTCAGTTGTGTTCAACTCTTTGTGACCCCATGAATCGCAGCACGCCAGGCCTCCCTGTCTATCACCAACTCCTGGACTTCACTCAAACTCATGTCCATCGAGTTGGTGATGTCATCCAGCCATCTCATCCTCTGTCGTCCCCTTCTCCTCCTGCCCTCAATCCCTCCCAGCATCAGGGTCTTTTCCAATGAGTCAAATCTTCGCATGATGTGGCCAAAGTATTGGAGTTTCAGCTTTAGCATTAGCTCTTAGTATAAGATGAAGATCTTCAGTGCAAGATAAAATAATTTTTTCTTTGCTAGTTTTTCTTTTTTTTTTAAATAACCAGTGCTTAATGGATTCCCACCACCCCTCATTCTGCTGCTATGGCAGTAAGAAGTTTATTTCCCCATTTTGATAAAACATATGGCATAAGCTAATGGGGGCTTGCAAGCACAAGAACCTTGGCGGAGATGAAGTGAAGGCCCTGCTGTGGGTGCTATAGTCAGACTTTGTGGGCCTCAGAAAGTCTCTTCCAGTGTTTTCCCATCCAGAGAGCTCTTACCTTTGCTGCCCCTGTGAATGCAGTGGGGCATACAGCCTTGCTATTAAGCATTCCTGAGGCTCTTCTACTACTTTGGCAAGAGTGAGTTTTCTCTTCTTCAGCATCACTGATGTTGGCTTGGAATATGGTTTTCAAACAGATTGTCTAAATTATCAACTCCTGTGGGTAGGAACGTTGCTCTGTATAATACATATCAAAATGACATATATATTAATACATAAGTGTGTGAGTGTGTGTGTGTGTGCTCAGTCGTGTCCAACTCTTTTCCATCTTATGGATTTCCCAGACAAGAATACTGGAGTGGTTGCCATTTCCTGACCCAGGGATCGAACCTGCGTCAGCTGGGTCTCTTGCATTGCAGGCAGATTCTTTATCTCTGAGCCACTGGGCAAGTCACATACATAAGTACTTAATATATTTTAAAGCTAACTATTAATTATATGTTTTAATGTTTTATATAACTATAGTGTCATTTGTTCTGAGCCAAAAATGATAGCACAGTTGGTGAAGAATCTTCCTGCACTGGTTTGATTCCTGGGTTGGGAAGATTCGCTGTAGAAGGGGTAGGCTACCCACTCCAGTATTCTGGCCTATGAAGTCCATGGGGTCGCAAAGAATTGGACACCACTGAGCGACTTTCACTTTCATATGGTACAACAAAAATTTTTAAAACATTTTAAGAATTTAAAACATTTTAGCCTTTTAATTTTGAGATAATTTTAGACTTACCAAAGAGTGGCCATGACAGTACAGAGTTCCTAAATACCCATTACTCAGCTTTCCCTAATGTTAACATCTCATATAACCATGGTGGAGTTATCAAAACTTAGAAACAAACATTTGTACACTACTATTAACTAAACTACAGATTTTATTAGGATTTCACCATTCCCCCCCACCCCAGTAATGTCCTTGTTCTGTTTCTGAGTTCCACCCAAGACTTGATGTTACATTCGTTCTGTCCTTTAGTCTCTTCTAATCTGGGACAGTTCATCAGCCTTTCCTTTCATTTCACAATCTTGGCACTTTTGGAAAGTACTGATCAGGCATTTTGTAGAATGTCCTTAATTTGTCTGAGTTTGTGTGATGTTTTTCTCCAGATTATTGAGTTTGTAGAGTTTTGGGAGGAGTGCCACAGAAATGACACACCCTTCTTAGTGCATTAGATAAGGCAGTACAACATGACACTGCCATGCTCTCTTACTAGTCATATTTAGTTATTCACTGAAAGATTTCTTTTAATTGAAAAAGAAAAAATA
This sequence comes from Tragelaphus eurycerus, assembly GCA_935064755.1. Taxonomy (NCBI): domain Eukaryota; kingdom Metazoa; phylum Chordata; class Mammalia; order Artiodactyla; family Bovidae; genus Tragelaphus; species Tragelaphus eurycerus. The sequence goes on along the minus strand of CAKXYN010000086.1, from coordinate 9,095,227 downwards.
CATGAAATTGAGAAAATCTGATACATGTAAAAATTTATCTATCTATATACATACACACACAATGTAGTTTTCTCTAAAAGTATTGACATTTGTAGGAACACAGACATTGCCATTCTAACTTAAACTAACAAGGTTTTGTTCTTAGAAACAAAAAGTTACCTATATATTTCTTTTAAAAAATTATTTTTAATTGAAGGGTAATTGCTTTACAGAATTTTGTTGTTTTCTCTCAAACCTCAACATGAGTCAGCCATACTGCTGCTGCTAAGTCACTTCAGTCGTGTCCGACTCTGTGCGACCCCATAGACAGAAGATCACCAGGCTCCCCTGTCCCTGGGATTCTCCAGGCAAGAATACTGGAGTGGGTTTCCATTTCCTTCTCCAATGCATGAAAGTGAAAAGTGAAAATGAAGTCGCTCAGTCGTGTCCGACTCTTAGCGACCCCATGGACTGGAGCCTACCAGGATCCTCCATCCATGGGATTTTCCAGGCAAAAGAACTGGGGTGGGGGTGCCATTGCCTTCCCCGGAGTCAGCCATAGGTACACATATATCCCCTCCCTTTTGAACCTTCCTCCCATCTCCCTCCCCAGCCCACCCCTCTAGGTTGATACAGAGCCCCTGTTTGAGTTTCCTGAGCCATACAGCAAATTCCTGTCGGCTATCTATTTTACATATGGGAATGTAAGTTTCCATGTTATTCTTTCCTTACATCTCACCCTCTCCTCCCCCCTCTCTCCATGTCCATAAGTCTATTCTGTCTGTTTCTCTACTGCTGCCCTGTAAATAAATTCTTCAGTGCCATTTTTCTAGATTCTGAATATATGCATTAGAATACAATATTTATCTTTTACTTTCTGCCTTACTTCACTTTGTATAATAAGCTCATCAGAACTGGCTCAAATGTGTTCCTTTTTATGGCTGAGTAATATTCTATTGTGTATATGTACCACTTCTTTATGCATTCATCTGTTAATGGACATCTAGGTTGCTTCTATGTTCTAGTTATTGTAAATAGTGCTGCAATGAACAATGGGGTACATGTGCCTTTTTCAATTTTGGTTTCCTCAGGGTATATGCCAGGAGTGGGATTGGTGGGTCATATGGTGGTTTTATTCCTATTTTTTTAAGGAATCTCCATACCATCTTCCATAGTGGCTATATCAGTTTACATTCCCACCAACAGTGCAAGAGTGTTCCATTTTCTCCACACTCTCTCTAGCATTTATTGTTTGTAGACTTTTTGATGATGGTCATTCTGACTGGTGTGAAGTGATATCTCATTGTAGTTTTGATTTGCAATTCTCTAATAATGAGCAATGTTGAGCATCTTTTCATGTGTTTGTTAGCTATCTGTATGTCTTCAGAGAAATGTCTGTTTAGGTCTTTTTCTCACTTTTTGATTGAGTTGTTTGTTTTTCTGGTATTGAGTTGTATGAGCTGCTTGTGTCCTTTGGAAATTAATCCTCTGTCAGTTGTTTCATTTGCTATTATTTTATCCCATTCTGAGGTTTTTCATCTTGCTTATCGTTTCCCTTGCTATGCAAAAGCTTTTTAAGTTTAATCAGGTCCCACTTGTTTACTTTTGTTTTTATTTCTGTTACTCTAGGAGGTGGGTCACAGAGAATCTGTTTTGATTTATGTTATCAAGTGTTCTGCCTATGTTTTCCTCTAAGAGTTTTATAGTTTCTTACATTTAGGTCTTTAATCCATTTTGAGTTTGTCTTTGTGTATGGTGTTAAGAAGTGTTCTAATTTCATTCTTTTACATGTAGCTGTCCAGTTTTCCCAGCACCATTTATTGAAGAGGCTCTCTTTGCCCCATTGTATATTCTTGCCTCCTTTGTCAAAAATAAGGTACCCATAGGTGCATGGGTTTATTTTTGGGCTTTCTATCGCATTCCTTTGGTCTATATGTGTGTTTTTGTGCCAGTACCATACTGTCTTGATGACTGTAGCTTTGTAGTATAATCTGAAGTTAGGAAGGTTGATTCTTCGTTTTTAAGACTAATTTGGCTATTCGGGATCTTTTGTGTTTCCATATGAATTGTGAATTTTTTTGTTCTAGTTCTGTGAAAAATGCCATTGTTAATTTGATAGGGTTTGCACTGAATCTGTAGATTGTGTTTGGTAGTAGAGTCATTTTCACAATATTGATTCTTCCTACCCAGGAACATGGAATATCTCTCCATCTGTTTATGTCATCTTTGATTTCTTTCATTAGTGTCTTATAATTTTCTGTGTACAGTTCTTTTATCTCCTTAGGTAAGTTTATTTGTAGATATTTAATTGTTTTTGTTGCAATGGTGAATGGGATTGATTCCTTAATTTCTTTCTGATTTTTCATCGTTAGCATATAGAAATGTAAGTGATATCTGTGTACTGATTTTGTATCTTGAAACTTTGCTAATTACTGATTAGCTCTAGTAATTTTTTGATACTATCTTTAGGGTTTTCTATGTACAGTATCATGTCATCTGCAAACAGTGAGAGCTTTACTTCTTTTCCAATCTGGATTCCTTTTATTTCTTTTTCTTCTCTGATTGCTGTAGCTAGGACTTCCAGAAATATTTTGAATAATAGTGGTGAAAGTGGACACCCTTGTCTTGTTCCTGATCTTAGGGGGAATGCTTTCAGTTTTTCACCATTGAGAATAATGTTTGCTGTAAACTTTTCATGTACAGCCTTTACTATGTTGAGGTAGGTTCCTTCTGTGCTCATTTGTTGAAGAGTTTTAATCATAAATTGGTGCTGAATTTTGTCAAAGGCTTTTTCTGCATCTATTAAGATTATCATATGGTTTTTATATTTCAATTTGTTAATATGGTGTAATCACATTGATTTCCATATATTGAAGAATCTTTGCATCCCTGGAATAAACCCAACTTGATCATGGTGTGTGAGCTTTTTGATGAGTTGCTGAATTCTGTTTGCTAAAATTTTGTTGAGGATTTTTACATCTATGTTCATCAGTGATATTGGCCTGTAGCTTTCTTTTTTTGTGTTGCCTTTGTCTGGCTTTGGTATCAGAGTGATGGTGGCCTTGCAGAATGAGTTTGGAAGTGTTCTTTCCTCTGCAATTTTTTGAAAGAGTTTTATAAGAATAGGCATTAGCTCTTCTCTAAATGTTTGATAAAATTCTCCTGTGAAGACATCTGCTCCTGGGCTTGAGATTTTTGATCACAGCTTCAATTTCAGTACTTGGGTTGTTCATAATTTCTATTTCTTTCTGGTTCATTCTTGGAAGATTGAACTTTTCTAAGAATCTGCCCATTTCTTCCAGGTTATCCATTTTATTGCCATATTGTTGTTCATAATATTTTCTTATAATCCTTTGTATTTCGGCACTGTCTGTTGTAACCTCTCCTTTTTCATTTCTAATTTTGTTGATTTGATTCTTCTTTTTTTCTTGATGAGTCTGACTAGACGTTTGCCAATTTTATCTTCTCAAAGAAACAGCATTTAGTTTTATTAATCTTTACTATTGTTTCTTTTTCATTTATTTCTGCTCAGATCTTTATGATTTCTTTCCTTCTGATAATTTTGTTGTTGTTGTTGTTATTGCTGTTCTTCTTTTTCCAGTTGTTTCAGGTGTAAAGTTAGGTTGTCTATTCAGTGTTTCTCTTGTTTTTTGAGGTAGAAACAAGGTAGTTCTTAGAACGGCTTTTGCTGCATCCCATAGATTTTGAGTTGTCATGTTTTCATTGTCATTTGTTTCTAGAAATTTTTTGATTTACCTTTTGATTTCTTCATTAACCTGTTGGTTATTTAGAAACGTATTGTTTAATCTCCATGTGTTTGTGTTTTTTAGTTGTTTTCTTGTAATTGATATCTAGTCTCCTAGCTTTGTGGTCAGAGAAGATGCTTGATATGATTTCAGTTTTCTTAAATTTACTGAGGCTTGATTTGTGACCCAAGATGTGGTCTATCCTGGAGAATGTGCACTTGAGAAGAAGATGTACTCTTCTGCATTTGGAGGGAATGTCCTGAAGATATCAACGAGATCCACCTCATTTAATGTATCATTTAAGACTTGTGTTTCCTTATTAATTTTGTTTTGATGATCTGTCCGTTGGTGTGAGTGGGGTGTTAAAGTCTCCTACTATTATTGTGTTACTGTCAATTTCTCCTTTTATTTCTGTTCATGTTTGCCTTATGTATTGAAGTGTTCCTATGTTGGGGGCAGAGATATATACAATTGTTATGTCTTTCTCTTGGATTGATCCCTTGATCATCACGTAGTATCCTTCCTTATCTCTTGTAATCTTCTTTATTTTAAGGTCTATTTTGTCTGATATGAGGATTGCTGCTCCAGCTTTCTTTTGCTTCCCATTTGCATGGAATATATTTTTCCATCTTCTCACTTTCAGTCTATATGTGTCTTTAGATCTGAAGTGGGTCTCTTGTAGGCAGCACATATATGGGTCTTGTTTTTGTATTCACTCAGCCAGTCTGTGTTTTTTGGTTGGAGCATTTAATCCATTTATGTTTAAATTAATTATTGATAGATATATTCCTATTGCCATTTTCTTAATTGTTTGGGGTTGATTTTGTAGATCTTTTTCTTCTCTTGTATTTCTTGACTATCTAAGTCCCTTTAACATTTGTTGTAAAGCTGGTTTGGTGGTACTGAATAATCTTAACTTTTGCTTGTTTGAAAAGCTTTTTATTTCTCCATCAATTTTGAATGAGATCCTTGCTGGGTACAGTAATCTTGGGCTGTAGATTTTTCCCTTTCAGTACTTTAAATATATCCTGCCATTCCCTTCTGGCCGGCAGAATTTCTGCTGAAAGATCAGCTGTTAAACGTATGGGGTTTTCCTTGTATATTACTTGTTGCTTTTCCTTTGCTGCTTTTAATATTCTTTATGTCTAGTCTTTGTTAGTTTGATTAGTATGTGTCTTGGCATGTTTCTCCTTGGGTTTATCCTGTATGGGATTCTTTGTGCCTCTTGAACTTGATTGACTATTTCCTTTTCCATGTTGGGGAAATTTTCAACTATAATCTCTTAAAAATTTTCTCATACCCTTTCTTTTGCTTTTCTTCTGAGACTCCTGTAATTCTAATGTTGGTGCATTTGCTATTACCCCAGAGGTCTCTGAAACTATCCTCAGTTCTTTTAATTTCCTTTTATTTTATTCTGCTCTTAAGAAGTTATTTCCACCATTTTATCTTCTAGTTCACTGATTCATTCTTCTGCTTCAGATATTCTGCTATCAATTCCTTCTAGAGTATTTTTTAATTTCAGTAATTGTGTTGTTTGTATGTTTATTCTTTAATTTTTCTAGGTTTTTGTTAATTGATTTTTGCATTTTCTCCATTTTATTTTCAAAGTTTTTGATCATCTTTACTATCACTATTCTGAATTCTTTTTCAGGGGGTTTGCCTATTTCCTTTTCATTTATTTGGACTTCTGTGTTTCCAGTTTCTTCCTTCATTTGTGTAGTATTTCTCCTTCATTATCTTTTTTTTTTTTTTTAAACTTATTGTGTTTGAGGTCTCATTTCCCCAGGCTTGAAGTCTGGATTCTTTCTTCCTTTTGGTTTCTGCTCTCCTAAGGTTGGTCCAGTGGTTTGTGTAAGCTTCGTATAGGGTGAGATTTTTGCTGAGTTTTTGTTTTATTTTCTTCTGATGCACAAGGCTGAGTGAGGTGGTATCTTGTCTGCTGATGAGTGGGTTTATATTTTTGTTTTCTTTGTTGTTTAGATGAGGCATCCTGCACAGTGTGGTACTGGTGGTTGGGTGATGTTGGATCTTGTATTCAAGTGGTTTCCTTTGTGTAGGTTCTCACTATTTGATACTCCCTAGATTCTCTGGTTGGAGAAGGCAATGGCACCCTACTCCAGTACTCTTGCCTGGAAAATCCCATGGATGGAGGAGCCTGGTAGGCTGCAGTCCATGGGGTCGCTGAGAGTCGGACACGACTGAGCGACTTCACTTTCACTTTTCACTTTCATGCATTGGAGAAGCAAATGGCAACCCACTCCAGTGTTCTTGCCTGGAGAATCCCAGGGACAGAGGAGCCTGGTGGGCTGCCGTCTATGGGGTCGCACAGAGTCGGACACGACTGAAGTGACTTAGCAGCAGCAGCAGCAGGTTCTCTGGTAATCTAGGGTCTTGGAATTAGTGCTCCCATTCTGAAGGCTCAGGGTTTGATCTTTCTGTCCATGAGAAGATGAAAGGTAGACTTATTGCTTGAGGTGATGAGGCTGTGAATCTTTGTGGAAGAGTTTCAGTTTTGAGGAATTTCTGGATAGGAGTGAGAAGAAAGCACTCAGGTGCAATTACACCTCAGTTCTGTAGTCAGTGCCTTGATCCAGAAACTGCACTGGACAGCAGGACTTTACAGAGTGACATTGACCTTGAGGTGACATAAAGGGAAGGGAGATGAGAGTCAGAGAAAGGTTTGGAAAGCAAGAGTATCCTTTATGCAAATCTATATATTTCTTGTGTTGACTGGTGTTAGTGCATTTTACTTCTAACATGGATTTATTTTAAAAATTTTTATTGGAGTATAGTTGGTCTTCAATGTAGTGTTCATTTCTGCTGTACACAAAGTGAGTCAGTTATATGTATGCATATACCCACTCTTTTAAAGATTTTTTTCCCATGTAGGTCATTACAGGGTATTGAGTAAGGTTCTCTGTGACACATAGTAGGTCCTTATTTGCTGTTGTTCAATTGCTCAGTCATGTCCAACTCTTTGGGACTTCATGGACTGCAGAACTCCAGGCTTCCCTGTCCTTCACCATCTCCCAGAGTTTGCTCAAACTCATGTCCTCTGAGTTGGTGGTGTCATCCAACCATCTCATCCTCTGTCGTCCCCTCCTCCTCCCGCCTTCAGGTCTTTATTAATTATCTATTTTATATATAATAGCATGTATATGTCAATCTCAATCTTCCAATTTACCCCTCCCACTCTTTCCCCCTAGTAACCACAAGATTGCTTCCTACATCTGTGACTCTATTTCTGTTTTATAAATTCATTTGTGTCATTTTTTTAGATTCCACATATAAGCAGTATCATATGATATTCGTCTTTATCTGTCTGACTTACATCACTCAGTATGACAAGTTCTAGGATGACAAGTTCTAGGTTCATCCATGTTGCTGTAAATAACATTATTTCATTCTTTTTAAAGGCCGAGTAATATTCCACTCTCTCTCTCTCTCTCTATATATATATATATATACACACACACACACACATTATACACACACATCCCACTATATATATATTCTTTATCCATTCCTCTGTAGATGGACATTTAGGCTGCTTTCATGTCTTGGCTATGGTAAACAGCACTGTAACTAACAGTGGAGTGCATGCATTTTTAATAATTATGGTTTTCTCTGCATATGTGCCAAGAGTGGTATTGCTGGATTATATGACAACTTATTTTCAGTTTTTTTGAACCTCATAGAGGTTGTACCAATTTACATTCCATCAACAGTGTAGGAGGGTTGCCCTTTCTCCACATCCTCTCTAGCGTTTATTGTTTGTATACTTTTTGATGAATTCGGACTGATGTGAGGTGATAGCTCATTGTAGTTTTGATTTGTATTTCTCTAATTTAGTGATACCTCATGAGAAGAGTTGACTCATTGGAAAAGACTCTGATGCTGGGAGGGATTGGGGGCAGGAGGAAAAGGGGATGACAGAAAATGAGATGGCTGGATGGCATCACCAACTCAATGGACGTGAGTTTGAGTGAACTCCGGGAGATGGTGATGGACAGGGAGGCCTGGTGTGCTGCTATCCGTGGGGTCGCAGAGTCAGACATGACTGAGCGACTGAATTGAATTGAACTGAATTTAGTGATGTTGAGCATCTTTTCATGTGCTTTGCCAACATGGATTTAAAATGAGGTCACTGGTAATCATCTCTGATGCTAATTTTATTTTAATATTATATATATGTATATATATATTTCCTGGTACGATTTTATTTATGTAAAGGCCCAAAATGGACAAATTAAATCTCTGGTGATAGAAATCAGAATGGCAATTGTCTTCGGGGGTAATGTATAATACTTTGGGGTGCTAGTAATGCTCCATATCTTCATGTAGGTGGTGGTTACATAGGTGTGTTCACTTCATAAAATTTTATCAAGACATAGGACGTATCTATCTATCGATAATTTGTCCCCCCTTTATAATTAAAACATCTATTTAAAAAATTTCCAGACTCATCCTTAGTTCAAATATCCAAACATTTTTCATGCTCTTGGAAACAAGTATCCTCTATGACACCAGTTTTAAAGATAAACCTAAATTTCTTATCAGTTATTAGAAACTGTGTCTCACAGATCAGATCAGATCAGTCGCTCAGTCGTGTCCGACTCTTTGCGACCCCATGAACCGCAGCACGCCAGGCCTCCCTGTCCATCGCCAGCTCCCGGAGGTCACTCAGACTCGCATCCATCGAGTCAGTGATGCCATCCAGCCATCTCATCCTCTGTCGTCCCCTTCTCCTCCTGCCCTCAATCTCTCCCAGCATCAGACTCTTCTTCAATGAGTCAACTCTTCGCATGAGGTGGCCAAAATACTGGAGTTTCAGCTTTAGCATCATTCCTTCCAAAGAAATTCCAGGATTGATCTCCTTCAGAATGGACTGGTTGGATCTTCTTGCAGTCCAGGGACTCTCAAGAGTCTTCTCCAACACCACAGTTCAAAAGCATCAATTCTTCGGCGCTCAGCCTTCTTCACAGTCCAGCTCTCACATCCATACATGACCACAGGAAAGACCATAGCCTTGACTAGGCGAATCTTTGTTGGTAAAGTAATGTCTCTGCTTTTGAATATGCTATCTAGGTTGGTCATAACTTTCCTTCCACGGAGTAAGCGTCTTTTAATTTCATGGCTGCAGTCACCATCTGCAGTGATTTTGGAGCCCAGAAAAACAAAGTCTGACACTGTTTCCACTGTTTCCCCATCTATTTCCCATGCAGTGATGGGACCAGATGCCATGATCTTCGTTTTCTGAATGTTGAGCTTTAAGCCAACCTTTTCACTCTCCACTTTCACTTTCATCAAGAGGCTTTTTAGCCCCTCTTCACTTTCTGCCATAAGAGTCGTGTCATCTGCATATCTGAGGTTATTGATATTTCTCCCGGCAATCTTGATTCCAACTTGTGTTTCTTCCAGTCCAGCATTTCTCATGATGTACTCTGCATATAAGTTAAATAAACATGGTGACAATATGCAGCCTTGACGTACTCCTTTTCCTATTTGGAACCAGTCTGTTGTTCCATGACCAGTTCGAACTGTTGCTTCCTGACCTGCATACAGATTTCTCAAGAGGCAGATCAGGTGGTCTGGTATTCCCATCTCTTTCAGAATTTTCCATAGTTTATTGTGATCCACACAGTCAAAGGCTTTGGCATAGTCAATAAAGCAGAAATAGATGTTTTTCTGGAACTCTCTTGCTTTTTCCATGATCCAGCGGATGTTGGCAATTTGATCTCTGGTTCCTCTGCCTTTTCTAAAACCAGCTTGAACATCAGGAAGTTCACGGTTCACATATTGCTGAAGCCTGGCTTGGAGAATGTTGAGCATTACTTTACTAGCGTGTGAGATGAGTGCAATTGTTTGGTGGTTTGAGCACTCCTTGGCATTGCCTTTCTTTGGGATTGGGATGAAAACTGACCTTTTCCAGTCCTGTGGCCACTGCTGAGTTTTCCAAATTTGCTGGCATATTGAGTGCAGCACTTTCACAGCATCATCTTTCAGGACTTGGAATAGTTCCACTGGAATTCCATCACCTCCACTAGCTTTGTTCGTAGTGATGCTTTCTAAGGCCCATTTGACTTCACATTCCAAGATGTCTGGCTCCAGGTCAGTGATCACATCATCATGAGTATCTAGGTCTTGAAGCTCTTTTTTGTACAGTTCTTCTGTGTATTCTTGCCACCTCTTCTTAATATCTTCTGCTTCTGTTAGGTCCACACCATCTCTGTCCTTTATCGTGCCCATCTTTGCATGAAATGTTCCTTTGGTATCTCTGATTTTCTTGAAGAGATCCCTAGTCTTTCCCATTCTGTTGTTTTCCTCTATTTCTTTGCATTGATCACTGAAGAAGGCTTTCTTATCTCTTATTGCTATTCTTTGGAACTCTGCATTTAGATGTTTGTATCTTTCCTTTTCTCCTTTGCTTTTCGCTTCTCTTCTTTTCACAGCTATTTGTAAGGCCTCCCCAGACAGCCATTTTGCTTTTTTGCATTTCTTTTCCATGGGGATGGTCTTGATCCCTGTCTCCTGTACAATGTCACGAACCTCATTCCATAGTTCATCAGGCACTCTATCTATCAGATCTAGGCCCTTAAATCTATTTCTCACTTCCACTGTATAATCATTAGGGATTTGATTTAGGTCATACCTGAATGGTCTAGTGGTTTTCCCTACTTTCTTCAATTTCAGTCTGAATTTGGCAATAAGGAGTTCATGGTCCGAGCCACAGTCAGCTCCTGGTCTTGTTTTTGCTGGTTGTATAGAGCTTCTCCATCTTTGGCTGCAAAGAATATAATCGATCTGATTTCGGTGTTGACCATCTGGTGATGTCCATGTATAGAGTCTTCTCTTGTGTTGTTGGAAGAGGGTATTTGCTATGACCAGTGCATTTTCTTGGCAAAACTCTATTAGTCTTTGCCCTGCTTCATTCCGTATTCCAAGGCCAAATCTGCCTGTTACTCCAGGTGTTTCTTGACTTCCTACTTTTGCATTCCAGTCCCCTATAATGAAAAGGACATCTTTTTTGGGTGTTAGTTCTAAAAGGTCTTGTAGGTCTTCATAGAACCTTTCAACTTCAGCTTCTTCGGCGTTACTGGTTGGGGCATAGACTTGGATTACTGTGACATTGAATGGTTTGCCTTGGATACGAACAGAGATCATTCTGTCATTTTTGAGATTGCATCCAAGTACTGCATTTCGGACTCTTTTGTTGACCATGATGGCCACTCCATTTCTTCTGAGGGATTCCTGCCGACAGTAGTATATATAATGGTCATCCGAGTTAAATTCACCCATTCCAGTCCATTTTAGTTCGCTAATTCCTAGAATGTTGACATTCACTCTTGCCATCTCTTGTTTGACCACTTCCAATTTGCCTTGATTCATGGACCTGACATTCCAGGTTCCTATGCAATATTGCTCTTTACAGCATCGGACTTTGCTTCTATCACCAGACATATCCACAGCTGGGTATTCTTTTTGTTTTGGCTCCATCCTTTCATTCTTTCTGGAGTTATTTCTCCACTGATCTCCAGTAGCATATTGGGCCCTTACTGACCTGGGGAGTTTCTCTTTCAGTATCCTATCATTTTGTCTTTTCATACTGTTCATGGGGTTCTCAAGGCAAGAATACTGAAGTGGTTTGCCATTCCCTTCTCCAGCGGACCACACCCTGTCATTTCTCTCCATCATGACCCGCCCATCCCAGGTTGCCCCTCGGGCATGGCTTAATGTATCTAATTAAAAAAAAATTTTTTTTGATATTCTTTGCCTAAGAGATTATTGTACCTTGTAGTGATTTTATAAGTTTATTCACTGAGGAAAGTGGTATTTTCTTTGGTTTCTTCTAAGTTTACATTCTCAATTTGAAAGAGAATTCTTTTTTTCCCCCTAAAAGTTAAAACTCAGCACTTTTCTTACATTATTTGAAATGTATATATTATCACATTCTTAGTGTTCACTTTGGTCACATGCAAAACACTATGCACTTTCACTTTAATTTGCAAGGAATGTATATTTTTGTCCTTCTACTTTTCTCATTTAATGAAGCCACTCTGGTCTAAAATTTTAACATCTCTTTTTGGAGGAGTTAGGGCCAATAATGGGCTTCCCTGGTGGCTCATACAGTAAAGAATCTGCCTGGAATGCTGGAGACCAGGTTCAATACCTGGGTCAGGAAGATCCTCTGGAGAAGGAATGGCTACCCACTCCAGCCATTCCTCCAGGCAAGAATGGTTATAAATTCTTGCTTGGAGAATTCATGGGCAGAGGAGCCTGGCAGGCTATAGCCCATGGGGTCACAAAGAGTTGAACATGATTGAGCGACTGCCACACATACACACAGGGCCAATACTGCATGGGGATTCTGGTCATATTGCAGTTTCATAAAAGGACAATGTCATAATGTATTAGTAAAGTACAAATCTTGTCCTGCTTGACCAGTTTACTAGTGAGGTTGTTCTGGTCTAGCCTGACTTTGGATTTTTAATTATTTTTAACTATCCCTTGTTTAGAGATATTCTTTGATGTACAAATGAAAGGGATTAAAGTTAGGGATTATTAACTGTGGAGTTGCTTTAGCATGTAGGAGGTGGATGAATACATTTACAGCAACACATAAATATGAATCCTTGTCTTAAAAAACAAACACACCATGTTTTAATTTAAGATGTTTGAAATGCTTCACAAACATCATGGCACACCCATCTTGCCTGATTACCCCATGGGAATATAATTTTGTTTTATTTATTTTCCTGTAGAACAGCCTTCATTGTTTGAAATGTGAAGTGGGAGAGGAGAGGCTAGCACAGCTCAGGCTCCCAAGGGCAGCTCCACAGACCTGATATCAAAGGAGAACAAATCAGTACCTTGGGGAGGAGCCTGCTGAACCCTGCTGCTCCTTGGAGCCTGATGTCCGGATGCTCGAGTTTAGTACTCATGGACTGGAAGCCACTGGTACCAAAGGCATGACACAGAGAAGGCCAGAGCCCTTTCTGGACCTCTGCAATGACCAGGACTGAAGGGAAAGTTGTTTAATGCTATCGTGATTCACAGAGGTGTATTGATGGCATAAAAAAATGTCCAAAATGTTTACTGGTAGAGGCAAGCAACTTTTCTATTTTTTAAAATCTGAGCTCTAAATTTTCTGTTACCTTATTAAATTCTACTCTTATACACTCCAAATAAAACGGTACAAAATACTTTTTCTTTGAGTTGGTCATGATCTTGGGTGGGTTTAAGCTGTCTCTGGACTATGGTAACTGAATTAGTTCAGTTTAGTCGCTCAGTCGTGCCCAACTCTTTGCGACCCATCAGCATGCCAGGCCTCCCTGTCCATAACCAACTCCTGGAGTCCACCCAAACCCATGTCCATTGAGTCAGTGATGCCATCCAACCATCTCATCCCCTGCTGTCCCCTTCTCCTCCTGCCTTCAATTTTTCCCAGCATCAGGATCTTTTCGATGAGTCAGCTCTTTCCATCAGGTGGCTAAAGTATTGGAGTTTTAGCTTCAGCATCAGTCCTTCCAATGAATATTCAGGACTGATATCCTTTAGGATGGACTGGTTGGATCTCCTTGCAGTCCAAGGGACTCTCAAGAGACTTCTCCAACACCACAGTTCAAAAGCATCAATTCTTCGGTGCTCAGCTTTCTTTATAGCCCACCTCTCACATCCATACATGACTACTGGAAAAATCATAGCTTTGACTAGATGGACCTTTGTTGGCAAAGTAATGTCTCTGCTGTTTAATATGCTGTCTAGGTTGGTCACAGCTTTTCTTCCACGAAGAAAGTGTATTTTAATTTCATGGCTGTAGTCACCATCTGCAGTGATTTTGGAGCCCCAAAATATAAAGTCTCTCACTGTTTCCATTGTTTCCCCATCTATTTGCCATGAAGTGATGGGACCAGATGCCATGATCTTTGTTTTCTGAATGTTGAGTTTTAAGCCAACTTTTTCACTCTCATCAAGAAGCTCTTTAATTCTTCAGTTTCTGCCGTAAGGGTGGTATCATCTGCATATCTGAGATTATTGATAGTTCTCCCAGCAATCTTGATTCTAGCTTGTGCTTCATCTAGCCCAGCATTTCTCATGATGTACTCTGCATTTAAGTTAAATAAGCAGGGTGACAGTATACAGCCTTGATGTACTCCTTTTCCTATTTGGAACCAGTCTGTTGTTCCATGTCCAGTTCTAACTGTTGCTTCTTGACCTGCATACAAATTTATGAACAGGTGGGTCAGGTGGTCTGGTATTCCCATCTCTTTCAGAATTTTCCACAGTTTGTTGTGATCCACACAGTTAAAGGCTTTGGCAAAGTCAAGAAAGCAGAAGTAGATGTTTTTCTGGAACTCTCTTGCTTTTTCCATGATCCAGTGGATGTTGGCAATCTGATCTATGGTTCCTCTGCCTTTTCTAAATCCAGCTTGAACATCTGGAAGTTCATAGTTGACATACTGTTGAAGCCTGGCTTGGAGAATTTTGAGCATTACTTTGCTAGTGTGTGAGATGAGTGCAATTGTGTGGTAGTTTGAACATTCTTCGATATTGCCCTTTTTGGGACTGGAATGAAAAGTGACCTTTTCCATCCTGAGGTCACTGTACCTCACTCACATATGTACCCAAATGTCAGTTTCTCAGAGCCCTTCTCTGAGCACTTTACCTCTCTGTCTAAAATAATACTCCCATCATTCTCTGTCCCTTACCATGCTCTGATTTTCATTCAATGTTATCTGATATTATAGTATAACTATCTAATATTATAGTCTTATGTTTTAAAATCTGTAATTCTCACTAAAATTTAAGTTCCATAGTGGCAGACAGTTAGTTTTTTTATTGTATCCGTAGCACACAAAGCAGTACCTAGTACACAGTAGGGGCTCAACAAATTGAACAATTGAATATTTTTTCCTTGTTATTTTGATCTGCCACTATGTACCTTATTTTAATTTCAAAGGGCACAAATTAAGGACAATTTCTACCTTCTATAATTCTCTTGATCTAGAAGAACAGACATTTATGCACACAAATAATTATAATGCAGGGTACAAATTTATATGTAGTAGAGATTTATAGGTAGTGGAGATGATTACTAGAAAAAATTGGGAGGAAATTTAACCTAAACAGAATTTAAAAGAATGAATTGAAGTTTATCAGCAGATGTAAGTAGAGTGAAAGGGAAGGCATTCCAAGATAGTATCAATGGTATATGTACAGGCAGAGAGACATGAAATAGCAGGTTGTATTTGGGGGTCTGTAAGCAAGAGAGTTCCAGAAAAACATCTATTTCTGCTTTATTGACTATGCCAAAGCCTTTGACTGTGTGGATCACAACAAACTGTGGAAAATTATTCAAGAGCAGGGAATACCAGACCACCTGACCTGTCTCTTGAGAAACCTATATGCAGGTCAGGAAGCAACAGTTAGAACTGGACATGGAACAACAGACTGGTTCCAAATAGGAAAAGGAGTACGTCAAGGCTGTATATTGTCACCCTGCTTATTTAACTTATATGCAGAGTACATCATGAGAAATGCTGGGCTGGAAGAAGCACAAGCTAGAATCAAGATTTCTGGGAGAAATATCAATAACATCAGACATGCAGATAATACCACCCTTATGGCAGAAAGTGAAGAGGAACTAAAAACTCTCTTGATGAAAGTGAAAGAGGAGAGTGAAAAAGTTGGCTTAAAACTCAACATTCAGAAAACGAAGATCATGGCATCCAGTCCCATCACTACATGGGAAATAGATGGGGAAACAGTGGAAACAGTGTCAGACTTTATTTTTCTGGGCTCCAAAATCACTGCAGATGGTGACTGCAGCCATGAAATTAAAAGACGCTTACTCCTTGGAAGGAAAGTTATGACCAACCTAGATAGCATATTCAAAAGCAGAGACATTACTTTGCCAACAAAGGTTTGCCTAGTCAAGGCTATGGTCTTTCCTGTGGTCATGTATGGATGTGAGAGCTGGACTGTGAAGAAGGCTGAGCGCCGAAGAATTGATGCTTTTGAATTGTGGTGTTGGAGAAGACTCTTGAGAGTCCCTTGGACTGCAAGGACATCCAACCAGTCCATTCTGAAGGAAATCAGCCCTGGGATTTCTTTGGAAGGAATGATGCTAAAGCTGAAACTCCAGTACTTTGGCCATCTCATGAGAAGAGTTGACTCATTGGAAAAGACTCTGATGCTGGGAGGGATTGGGGGCAGGAAGAAAAGGGGACGACAGAGGATGAGATGGCTGGATGGCATCACTGACTCGATGGACGTGAGTTTGAGTGAACTCCAGGAGATGGTGATGGACAGGGAGGCCTGGCTTGCTGTGATTCATGGGGTTGCAAAGAGTTGGACACGACTGAGCTATTGAACTGAATTGAAAAAGTTCAGTATGCTGAAATAAGTGATGTGGTGAGAGAGTTGGTAAAGATGATGTAGGTAAACAGGGAGGACTCAGGATATGAAGAGACTTATATGCCATGCTCAGGTGTGTAAAATTTCTCTAGCAGCCAGAGAGGAAGCTCTACAGACATTTAAGTTGGCATTGATATGATTTTCATTCTGGTCACTTCACTCACACTTTAGAAATGCCACTCTAGCAGCCTTATTGGTGCCAGAGGTAAGAGATTCATCTTGAAATAGTCCAGCTGAGAGGTGATGAGAGCATGAAGGAGGAATACTTGATAAAAGGATGTATGCTGCTGATGTCTCAGTCATAGCCGACTCTGTGATCCCATGGATTGTGGCCCGCCAGGTTCCTCTGTCCATGGAACTTTCCAGGCAAGAATACTGGAGTGTGTGGCCATTTCCTTCTTCAAAAGGATAGATGAGACTATTATAATTTTATGAAAACAATTTTTTTTTATGATCATACAACTTTTGGTTTTGTTTCTATAATTTAAAGAAACAACCTTCTAATATAAATCTAGTTCCACCAATAGACACTCTCATTGGGAAAAGAACATACTGATCAGACAATTTAAGTAATCCAGCTGGGACTGAAGTTTACTTTTGATATTTATCATTTGCCTCATGAGCTTTGCTAGTAAAGCCAGTTCTTTAGAGGCTAATCACCCCTTTAAAATGTGATAACTTTAATTTCTGAACATGCAGAATTGAGAATAAGATCCTTTAGTAACATCTCCAAAGTACAGAGATCCTTCAAAGTCTTAAACAAATAGAATTACTATTTATGAGAGGTATTATTAATCATAAACTTTTTACACCATTCTATAAAAATTTAGAATTTATTAGGAATTTCAGCCAAAACAAGCTCCTGAACTATAGCTAACACATAATTTGAATAATAAAATATCTTACTTTTTAAATACAATGAATTTATTTCCAGTAGCATTCTCATTAAAAACAGTGAAGTATTTTCATTTATTAAAAATGTATTTATCAATAAAATACTTAATAAAGTATTATAAGCATAAATGTAAGTCAATTTATCTCCATTGTTCATGTTATTTGATGGTTATAGTATTTTAATAATTAACAGACACATAAATATATGTTTATAGGAGATTCTCAAAAATAATGATTCCATTTAATAACTATTGTTATACTCATCAGTATTTTCTCTGTGATCTGGATCCAACATCAGGAGATGGACTGGTCCTTGGCTGGCTGTTCTGTAACATAATTTCAGAATATATTCTTTTATTGTAGTATTCATAGACTTTAAGGTAAAATCTGTTAGGTGGATCTCCTTACAGATTATAGATTTTAATAAGACAGAACTCATAATTCAATTTCTCAAATGCTACATAAACATCAACCTCAACATGATGACTATCACTTTATATAAGGCATCATACTAATTATAATGGGTCATAATCTTTACTCTTTGCTATTGGCAAGATGTTTACAGGTGCTTTTTAAAAATCATAACCTGCTGTGTAAATGGTCAAAATTTAATAATTTTAGTTTCTACAGGAATCACTTTGAGCCCATATAATACCCTAGGAGTAGTTTAACAATGTTAGGCTAAAGAAGTTCTTGGGAAAGTGATTGTTAAAAATTCATTAAATTTATTTTATTAAAAAAGCAGGTAAAATATTCTAAACTGAAAATTCTGCTTCTAAGATTCCTAGTTTTTATATTGAAAAATCATGGGAGGGCCTGGAGGCTGCCCTGTAGCAACCCTTTTATCCTATATTGTTTGCATTTTATCTGTATGTCTGTGTTATAATGCACAGACTTACTTCCTTACTTGAGGAAAGGAAAGTGTTTCCTTTATTTGTTCAGTGAATAAAAATAGGCAAATATAATAGTTTTTACAAAAATAAAAAATCAGACTGCTACGGTTTCCAAAAAGAAGAACTTCTAAATTTTGGGTAAAACAAAGTCTGAGCTGGGTAAGCCTATCAGGGGGATGACACTGAAGTCAAGTCTTAAAAGAATAGAGGAGAGAGGAATTTAGGAGCACTCCTGTGAAGCAGTGGGAGCAGTGTGGGCCTGGGATGCTGCAAGAAGTTCCAGGGAGACCTGCTTCTTACTCAAGAGTATGTAAATTATGACCTGTAGAGCAACTGGAGATGAGGGTGAGAAGCTCTTGAGTGTAGTTCTCTGGAGTTTTTTAAAATTACTTTTCATTATCTATTTATTTTTGGGTGCACTGGGTCTTTGTTGCTACACTGGCTTTTTCTATCTGTGGCAAACAGTGGCTGCTCTTTGCTGCATTGGGGTGACTTCTCTTGTTGCAGAACACAGGCTCTAGGTGACGGGGCTTCAGCAGTTGTGGCCCGTGGGCTCTGCAGTTGTGGTTCACAGGCCCTAGAGCGCGGGCTCAGTAGTTGTGGTGCATGGGCTTAGCTGCTCTGTGGCATGTGGAATCTTCCTGGGCTGGGGATCGAACCCTGTCCCCTGCACTTGCAGATGGATTCTTATTCAAGGTACCACCAGGGAAGTCTTAATTTTATCTTTCAGGTGATGGGTAACTACTGAGATTGGGTTTTAAGAAAGAGAGTGTTATGTTCCTTCTTGGCGCTTTAAAAAGATCACTCTGATGGCGATGGTGTGAAAGACACAGTGGTGAGAGCAAAAAGGGAGGCTGTTGAAAAGTTCTAGATGAGACATGGTGAATTCTTAAACTAAGATAATAGTAGAAATGGAGAGGAGTCAGTGGATTTGAGATGCACTCTATTATTGGGAGGATTTATTGACTAGGGGTTAAGGGAGAATGAGAAGCCTGGATAAGATATAAATTTCTCTCTGGGAAATTTGGTGGATAATGGTGTCATTGATTGAAATAAGGATTATAAAATGTAGAACAGATTTTTGGGGGAAGATGGGAAAGTGTAAATTCTGACTCATCACTGAGAACTCATCACCAGAACTCATCACAGTTCTGAGAGTTGAGAAAATCACTTAATGTCGCCAACTTAGAAGATTAAACAGAAGAATATCTATGAGACCATTTGGTACAGTGCTTTGCAATGGTAGGAGCCTAGTAAGTGGAGTTTCCTTTTTTCTCTTATATCTCAAAAATGTTCAGTTGCCACAAAGACTGTATCGATTAAATGTTAACACTCGGGGGCTTCCCAGGTGGTGCACTGGTAAAGAATCCACCTGCCAATGCAGGAGATACAGGTTCGACCCCTAGGTTGGGAAGATCCCCTGGAGAAGGAAATGGCAACCCACTCCAGTATTCTTGCCTGGAGAATTCCATGGACAGAGGAGCCTGGCAGGCTGCAGTCCATGGGTCTGGAGTTGGACACAACTGAGTGAGTACACAGCAACATTAACACTCAGGGACTTCCCAGGTGGCCTGGTGGTTGGGAGCCCACAGGGCTAGGGGTGTAGTTGTGGTAGGGAAACCAAGACCTCAGCTGACAGGACAGCTGAGCCAGTGTGCTCTGGAGCCCGCGCTCTGCAACCAGAGGGGCCTGTGTGCCCACAACTGGAGAAAGCCTGAGCAGCCAAAGCAAACAAACAGATAAACAACACTCAGTAGAGGCCTTTGGAAGAACGTTAGAAACAGTGGTACTTTTATGGAGCATAAAACCCTTAGAATATTAAACAAAGTTTCAGGTTCACTGCATTTTATTGAAGTCTGAAAAATGTGGATAATTTATATATTCACAGACCATGTATAAAAAAGCCATATAATCTCCACCAATATTTTCAAGGATTGAGTATGTGCAAATTTCTATGAAGTGGGCTGCTGCTGCTGCTGCTAAGTCGCTTCAGTCGTGTCCGACTCTGTGCGACCCCATAGACGGAAGCTCATCAGTCTCCCCTGTCCCTGGGATTCTCCAGGCAAGAACACTGGAGTGGGTTGCCATTTCCTTCTCCAATGCATGAAAGTGAAAAGTGAAAGTGAAGTCGCTCAGTCGTGTCAGACTCTTAGCGACCCCATGGACTGGAGCCTACCAGGCTCCTCGGTCCATGGGATTTTCCAGGCAAAAGTACTGGAGTGGGGTGCCATTGCCTTCCCCGATGAAGTGGGCAGATAAGTGAAAAAAAGCCTCTAAGATCCAAGAAAGATTATTCACTTAGAAAGACAACTAACAAAGCACATATGGAGCATACATGTGTAAAACCAGATATACTGCAGTAGTAAGTGAGGAGGCTTAGAGTATCATAGATGGATTGGTCACAGCATGCTTCATGGGAGAACTAACATTAAACTGCAGCTTAGAGGGTTGTGTCTGAAGAGTAGAGCAAAAATATAGTGCAGATAGGAATTGGGCAAGAACGTAAGTAAAGCATGAGAAAAACATGAAAGCAGAGCAGAGCATTGCAAACTTAATTCACATTAAATACATTAAACATGTTTGGCTAGAATGGAAGATTGACATTGTACACTGTGGGATTAAAAATTGTTGTTAGAATAATTCATATTTTTTAGAAGAGAAGTTATACTCTGCGTGTAAATTTCATGTAAATACTTTTTGGAATTTCACTTTTTTTGGAGATAATTTAAACTAGTAAGATGACCATGTGCGTTAGTTGCTCAATCGTGTCTGACTCTGTGATCCCATCGACTGTAGCCCACCAGGCTCCTCTGTCCATGGGATTCTCGAGGCAGGAATACTGGAGTGGGTTGCCATTTCCTTCTCCAGGGGATCTTCCTGACCAAGAGATTGAATCCAGGTCTCCCACATTGCAGGCAGATTCTTTACCATCTGAGACACCTGGGAAGCCGAGGTGGTAATAATAATAATAATAGTGCAACTCAACATGTATTTAGCACATGCTATGTTATAGGTTCTAAGTGCTTTACATGGGTGATTACCTCACATAATGCTAATCAGTATTCTATGGGGGTGGATACTACTAAAGTGATTATTAGTGTTCAATGAAGGAATACAGGAAAGAGTGGGTTGAATACTTTTCTTCTGAAAAATCTCAGAACAGCACTTGCTCTAAGCAATAGCAGTTGACTGTGCTATGAAAGATACTGAGGTGGCTCTCCTGCTCAAAATTATTCCTCTAACCCAAGTATTAAAGTGCCTGAAATCCCACTATTAGAAATCCATTATTGTTCTTTCTAGATAATGGTTTCAAATGACTTAAATGGTTTTACACTTTTCAGAATGGTTTTTTATAATGATAAAATATCTTTTAAAATTCATACTAAACACATTAGGAAGAAAAAATACATCAGTTTACTTCTATGCCTGAGATGAGAAACCCAGATCAACACTATCAAGCACTGGTATGGGGGAAATATCCCAAAGGGCAACTGAATGGGGGTAAATATGCAAATAGCAACAACAATAAAACGATATATGTGGGGTGGGAGGGTGGTGGATTAATATATAAACTTTACTCAAGTTGTGAATTTTCCAGAGAGATATACAACTTCTGGGAATGGAACATCAATTCTCCAACGTTAAACCAATGACATTTTGGTTTTTAGTACTGGGGTACCTGATAGATATTATACAATTAGTGTTGCTAGGTGGAGAAATTTAGTTTCTTAATTAACTACATAACACTTGTACATTGTAAAGCTATAATATAGCATTATAATATAAAAACAAAAATTCTTGTTCATATGGATAGGAAAACATTGGAGATGAATGAAAAACAAAAAACACTGATAAAAAGCTTATCTGCAATATCTCCAAAATAACAAATACTTTTGAACAGACATTTTTGCCATTTAAAGAGATAGAAATATTTTTTGGAAAAATCTCTATTGACTAGAAATAGGCTATACTATAGGTGTCCTGGTAAATACAATTTTAATGGTCTCTTGTACATACAGAAAATGTAAGAATATGGTTATATATTGCCTTTTAAGAACTTTCATATTAAATAATTTTACATATATAAAATACAATGAAGATCCAAGAACAAATTTTGAAATCTTTTAAAAGACCAAAGTACATTGAAAGCCCATGCACTTTATTCCAAAGGGAGGAACTAAGTTTGGACATTTACAAGTGTGGACATCTGTTTTCAGGACTTAGATAACAAGCAGTTAAATAGAACTAGGCAAGATACAGGTAGAAATAAGCCCAAATGATTAAAAGAAAAACAGGCTACAAAAACATAAACTGAGAACTCTGCATTCATAATAACCTGAATAAAAAAATAAAAAATAACCTGAATCTAATCATGAGAAAACAATCAGACAAATTCAGATTATAGGGTATTCAGTATAATCGGTCTGGATGCTTCGCAAGTGTCAATGTAGATGAAAGATTGAAAAACAGAAGAGACTTTTCTAGGTTAAAAGATATAACAACCAAATGCAACATTATAATCCTGGGTTAGATCCTGGATCAGAGAAATAAAATAGTCACAGAGAGTTTTTTTTAGACAACTGAAGAACTTTGAATGTGGAATGTGTATCAAATAATATGTGATATTAAATTTCTCGGGTGTGATAATTTTGATGATGTAGGTGAATTTCTGTATGCTGGGGTATTAGAGGGGAAGTATCACCATGTCTACACTTTTAAGCAGTTCATTAAAATATATGTTTGTGTGTGTGTAACTATGCATCTTCTGTCCCATCTACCCTGTCCTATCTGAGCCCACCTATTCTACTTTGCTCTTTCATCTGCCCATCCATCCATACATCAGATAAACCAAAGACGGCAAAATGTCAACAGCTGGTGAATCTAAATGAAGAGTAAAATAACATAAAATAAAAACAGCAGACAGATGGGCAAACAAAAATAAAATGTTCAAATCTCCAGGCAGAATATGGCAAATGAAACCGTATTGATGGAGAAGGGGAATGGAGTAATTTTGATGTCATAACTCTGTGAATTTATACCATTTTCCCTCAGAAAGGAAGGTTGCTGACCGATGTTACTGATGTTAAAATAAGGAAGAGTAATGTGTTTAGAGAGAAAGTTAATGGTTACCATCTGTCAATTGATGAAATGCTCTCAATGTAAAAATCCGTATATTATGATTTTTTAAATGAGAGGATATTTGCTTGATTCTAAGAAAACATCTTTTAATTAAAAAGTTTATTGGGAAGAAAAGCTTCCTAAAAGTCAATCTCAAGAAAAATTATTACCAATAAAGGATTCTTACATATAAAAACATGATGTTTCCTAAAAAAAGAAAACAAAAAATACTCTGAAAGTACTTACCAGAAGTGGTATTATTTGTAAAGTACTTTTGATGGATGGATTTTTGCAAATGGTTTCTTGTATATCTGAAATAATTATACCATGATATATAAATAATTTAGTTATATATATTGAAAGGACTGGCTAAAGAATCAAATATTAAATTCTGATGTGTCAAAATATTCAAAACTGAATAAGAAACTTTTTTCCTTATTGTCCTCAGAAACAGTCAAGTTAATTTGATTAAAAACAATTATTATACACAAAATTTATGTTCCTAAAAAGACATTCCTAGTACTTTGACTGTTCCATACCAATCTTTATTCAAATGCTAGGTTATTTTTTTTTTTAAATGTTTCTATCTTCTTGTTTTTTTCTTTTTTAATTTTTCTATCTTCTTTTTAAACAAAAAACAAATTTCATTCTTGGAGGATCTCAGGAAAAAGGAGGAGATGTTCAGCTGCTGCTGCTAAGTCGCTGCAGTTGTGCGACCGCATAGACGGCAGCCCACCAGGCTGCCCCGTCCCTGGGATTCTCCAGGCAAGAACACTGGAGTGGGTTGCCATTTCCTTCTGCAATGCATGAAAGTGAAAAGTGAAAGTGAAGTCGCTCAGTCATGTCTGACTCTCAGGGACCCCATGGACCACAGCCTACCAGGCTCCTCTGTCCTTGGGATTTTCCAAGCAAGAGTACTGGAGTGGGGTGCCATTGCCTTCTCTGGATGTTTAGCTACTGAGGTGCAAAAAATTTAGTAATTTGGTCAGCTCTTGCCTTTTCAATGTTTTTGCTTTTGTCCATATAATAGCAAGGATCTGGACAAAAGAAAAAAATTAAGACAGAATCTTTTATATATGAAGCATTTAAGATGTGTGGAAGTATCTAAAGGAAAAAAAGAACCCTTCAAAAAAACTGACTTGATGCTTTTATTCTTTGTCTGCTTAATTTTTGGAGAAGGAAACGGCAACCCACTCCAGTATTTTGCCTGGAAAATCCCATGGACAGAGAAGCCTGGTAAGCAATGGTCCATGGGGTCACAGAGTTGGACGTCACTGAGCACAGCAGAGTTGCATAATTTTACCTTAAACCTACAGCTTTAGTTATGTATTGCTTTTGTAGATTCTGCACCCTGTCTTTTATTAATGAATTAAGTATTTAATTTTGAAATTAACACAAAGAGTATGTAAAACATATGTGCATATTTTAGTCAGTAATAATAAAGCTAATGTCTTGTGTAACTACTTAGACTAAGATATTTGAACATTATTATCACTTTGGAGAAATCCTGGAATACCTGAGATGCTCTGGGGATTGCATTCTTTTCACTTGCTCACAGAGGTGATGCACTAAACTGGCTTTGCTTCTTTATAGGTTTAATACATGTGTGCATATCCCCCAAATAACTGTCTAGTTTTGCATGTTTCTGAGCTTTACATAAATGGTATTTCTGTGATTTGCCTTATTTTGCTCAAAATTATATATTATTTGGATTCATCCATGATGACGTGTGTAGATCTAGTTTTCCATGTGTAGCTGTTCGTTTTCCTTGTTGAATAGTAATCGAGAACCTGAATATAGCACGTATATATGTGCGTGTATATATATATATATATATATGCTTTAAAATTTTTGGCTTTTGTTGTTATGATGATCTCTATCCGCTGGAGAAGGAAATGGCAACCCACTCCAGTATTGTTGCCTAGAGAATCCCATGGACAGAGGAACTTAACGGGCTACACTCCATGGGGTTGAAAAGAGTCGGACATGACTAAGAAACTAACACACACACACTACACATACTTATACATGTTTCCTGATACACATGTGCAGTTTTCTCTAGATATGCACCTAGAAGTAAAATTGCTAGGTTGTAGGGTATGTTCATGTTCAATTTATTACATGGGTAGCAAAACATTTCCTAAAAGATTGCCTCAGTTTACACTCCCATCAGCATTATCAGAGAGCTCTAATTGCTGTATGTCTTTGCCAACACTTAGCATTGCCACGCTTTTAAATTCATGTCTTTCTGATGAGTATATAACTGTATCTCATTGTTTTATTTTGCATTACTAATAATGTTGAATAATCTATTAGTGCTTATTGTCATTTGCATTGCCTTTGTTGTGACATTCCTGTTCATCTTCCCACACCTATTTTTCTACTAAATTGACTATTCTTATTGATATATAGAAGCTCTTTATTTGAATGATGTACTAAATTTTCTTCTGTTTTGTGGCCTGCCTTTTCATTCTTTTAATGTTTTGATACTAAGAAAAGTTTGTAACTTTAATACAGTCAAATTTATTATCTTTTTCCTCTATGGATTATGATCTTTGTGCTCTACTTAAGAAATCCTTTCTCGAAATCCTGAGATTACAAATATTTTCTATACTAGCTCCTAAAAGCTTTATATATTTTTTTCATATTTAATCTTTAATCACCTTGTAACTAATTTTTACTTATATTATGTAGTAGGAGCTCAATTTAATTTCTATTTGGTGCCCAACTGTTGCAATATGAAGTGACAAACAACTTGTCTCAAAATGACCCCAGACGTTCTTCATAGCTATTTGGGACCGAAGAATGGGTTCTCATCCTATGTGAAAGGGCTTTACCTAAATCCAGTCAGTAGCTCATTCCAGTGAAAAAGGCTGCAGTTTCTCACACTGGGATCCTAACCAGATGTTTGTTAGACTGGTTTATATTGTCCCATGGCTCTTAGATCCTCTGTTCTGGTGTTTTCCTTCAAACGTTTTGGTGTTTCAGTTTGGAAATTTCTCTCACCTATCTTTAAATTCATAAATTCTTTCCTCAGCTTTGTTGAATCTACCGACAAATACCTAGAATACATTACTAATTTCTGTTACAGTGTTCCTATTTCTCACATTTCTATTTGACCCTTTTGTATGGTTTCCATCTCTCTGCTGAAATTCTTATCTGTTCAGGCTTGTAATCTCCCATGTGGCCCAGCTTTTCCACTATAACCTTTAACATATTAGTCATAGTTATTTTAAATTATCTATCCAACAGTTTCAACATCTGGGACATCTGTGTCTCACTCTGTTCATTGCTTTGTCCCTCAACTGTGAGTTTTTTTCCTTGCTTTTTAAGTTTTGACTGAATGCTGAACTTCTTGTTTGAGGTAAATATGTTTGTGCCAGAAAATGGGCATGTCTTTTCTGTTAGACAATTGGTGTGTATGTACGTGTGTGTGTGTCGTTAATCAACTCAGTTTGAGTTTTATTGTTGCTATGGTTACCTTCAGTACATCAATGGTTTCAAAATTCTCTAGTGTTATTTTGTGCTTTTGCCGGTGTCCGAGGTTTTTCCCTTAAATTTTCCCCTCTACTTTCAGTTTTTGCCTCCCTGTGTGCCTGCACAGTACCACAAGACTCTCTATGCTTTGCTTTTCTCCAGCTGATTTCCATTGCTTGTTTTTTGGTACTTGCTGGCCTTGTAGTAGGGGAGTAGTGGAATTTTTCTGTTGTTTTGCTCCAGGCTTAGTCTTAGGCATGTCCTCTATGCCTCCTCAGTCATTCTGCTCCTCCTTTCCAGGGCAGTCCACTTTGTGCACTATATCTTTGGAAGGTTTTGTGCAAGACAATTTTGTGCCCCTTCTCCAACAGCACGATACTTCAGGTAATCTGGGTCTCTGCCTCCTTTTTGCCCCGTCTCCAAGAGTAGAAGTCTACTTCTCTTACCTTTCCACTACAAGTTTTCACTTGTGCCCTGGGGGCAATTAGCAAAGTTTGCTGCCTCTATCCCAATACCTGTGTGTGTGTGTGTGTGTGCTTAGTTGCTCAGTCGTGTCCAAATCTTTGCACACCAATGGACTGTAGCCCATCAGGTTCCTCTGCCCATGGAATTTTTCAGACAAGAATACTGGAGGGGGTGCCATTTCCCACTCCAGGGGATCTTCCTGATCCTTCCTGACCCAGGCATCAAACGCACATCTCTTTTGTCTCCTGCTTTGGCAGGTGGATTCTTTACCTCTAGTGCCACCTGGGAAGCCCAGACCTTCATTCTGCAGAAAAGAAGGTTCTGCATGCAGCTTGATACCTTTCCTACAGTGATGGCTACTCCCCTTCTCCAAGACTGCACCACTGAGAAAGCATTTCTCTAGTCTCCTGTTCTGCTTTTTTCTTATGAACACATAGTATAAGTTTATAAAGAAGAATCTGTGAGCTGTGTGAACTCTTATGCCTGTGACTCCCAGGGGTTTTATATTCCAGTAATAGCCCACATTTATCTGTTAGCAATTTAAACATAATTCCTAACATCAGCTTGTATGGAATCTGGCATTTCACCATATTCTGCCACAGTGAGCCAATGGTCATATTGTCTCTCCTCGGGGGTTCCTGTCTTTCCTTGGATGTCAGGCTACTTGGTTGTGCTGGGATCTCAGCTCTCTAATGGGTTCAAGAAAACCTACACTTTTGTCGTTTATCTGTTTTTTCTCATTCTTAGTGTGTGATTGATATATTCCAGTTTTCTACATTTTATGCAAAAGTGGAATATATACATGTATTTATACAGTAAATACATATATATTTTTATATATATTACATACAAAAAAAATATTCAGTAGTTCTCAACCATAGGTAATTTTCTTTTTGCCATTCAGAGGACATCTGGCTATGTCTGAAGACACTTATCATGATGGGGACATTCTATGATTTTTGAAGCCAGAGATACTGCTAAGCATGGTACAAGGCACAGCAAAGCCCCCCACAACAAATGATTATCCACCAAAAATGTCTGTAGTGACAAGGTTGAGAGACCTTGACAAATACATACATACCAGAAAATATTTTTATTATTGTTCACATCTAAATAGTTTGTAATTTCTATTATGCTTAATTTTCCAGAACATTGGTTTGTTTAGAAATGTTTTTCTTAATGGTTATTTTTTGTTACTCATGTTTAGTTCAATTGTATTGTGGTCAGAGGATGTGTATTATTCCAATCCTTTGAAATGTGTCAATGTGTTTTATAGTATAATATTGGTTCCTTTTAATAAATGTTCTATGTGTGCCTACAAATAATGTGTCCCTTTGATCAAGAATGTTAATCATGTTTGCTTCTTATATATCAATTTTTTTGGTCTATTTGTTCTATCAATTACTGATTGTAATTAATGTTAAAATATCCCCTAATGATGGCTAAAAATACTTTATACATTTTGAGGCTATGTTTTTAAATGTTTATACAATGAAAATATTTTATAGATTTTTCCTGTATTAAAACTTTGATCATCATGAAGTCATCTTTTTTATGTCTAGTAATGTTTTCTGCTTTATAGTCAATTTCATCTGATAATAATTCATCTAAACTAGTTTTCCTCTGTGCCCTTAGTAAGTAGCACAGACATACTTTATTCATCAACATCTAAAGTTAATTTCTGTCTCTCATGGACAGAGGAGCCTGGTGGGCTGCAGTTCATAGGATTGCTAAGAGTAGGATATGACTGAAGTGACTTAGCAAGCATGCACAAAGTTAATCTCTATCTTTACTCAATTCCACAACCATGTAAGAATTGTAGTACACTTTAACACCATTTATGTTCTCCAATTTATGTAATATTGTTGATAGGTATTTAAATTGTTTTCTCTTTGAATCACATACTACTTTTTAATTACATTTATTTTTTTTATACGATGTTTGTTCAAATTTATCCTCTCAGACTATCCATCTGAGATCACTTTCGGTTTGCTAAAGTACATTCTTTAGAATTTCCTTTAGTAAGAGACTGTTGTTGACAAAAACCTCTTAAAGAGTTACACAGACATACAGAGACATACAGAGGGGTGAAAAAGCTTGCATGTCTTCGCCCCTCATTTGTTTAATTCTGAGATTTGTTAGGCAAGCTTTTTTTTTTTTTTTTTAACCTCTCTCTTTGTCTCTCTGGGAGTGTGAGACTGCATAGGATGTAGCTCCTCGGTAGGCCCAACTTTAGGGTGGCAGGGTCTTCCATGAGACTACTCATCTTTAAGTAGGCCATGGATTTTGTCTTCTGTTCCCATTTTTCCATGAGGCCATGAAAAGCAAAGCTCAATTTCACTCTGTGGGTTAAATGTTCTCAAGAGAAAAGCTAGCAGCAGCACTCTCCTTATCACTCTAGGCTCTTATTTATATTTAGTTCCTGGTCCTATGAATTTCTATATTCTTATCATCTTATTGCTATATTTAAGATTTTAAAGTACATAATCCTGAATTTATGGTTGTTTTTGATGGATGGTAAATACAGAGGATGAGATGATTGGATGGGATCACTGACTCAATGGACATGAGCTTGAGTAAACTCAGGAAGACAGTGAAGGAGGGGGAGGCCTGGCATGCTGCAGTTCATGGGCTGACAAAGAGTTAGACATGACTTAGTGACTGAATGACAACAACAATCCTCAATTTGTGGTTGTTTTAGATGGATGGTAAGTACAGATAACTAGCTTGTCACATTGCTGAAATGGAAGTATATTCACACATTGCCAAAAGACAATTAAGCCTGCCAGTGAAACTGGTATCATTGTAAATGATATGAATACAGTATACTTGAAATAGTATATATACATTCAGATAAATTTTAAATTGTTATATTCTTGGTTCAAATAGGTGATAATCTGAACACATTTTGCATTTTCATTTTCAATTTTTAAATTAAATTAAAAAAAATTGTCTAAGGATAAAATACAAAATTTCCTGTATACAAAAAGTGTTCTTCCATACTTACAGTATAATCTTTCATCGAGATGATTAAGGGACTGTAGGATCTTTTGTTCTTCAGCTGATAGTGTGCAGATGTTAAATTGCTGCGTTTTATTTAAAGCCAGATTTGTTTGCTGTAGCTGCTTGCTATTCATGACAGTTAGAATCTCATCCTCAGGCACTGAAGCTTTCACTAGATTTTCAGCCATCAAAAATTCAGAAGTACTGCCTGAAACTACAGAAACTTTATATTAACTATTCTTTGATCTCTTTTTGTCTTTGGGATCTGTCCTTATATATAACTGACACGCCTGTATGTATTAATTTCACAAACAGAAACCCAGTAAATTTTTTGTTACTTTGCATTTTATTTATCAGGGTCTTCTATATCTAGCATTTTCCCATCCCTAATTAAAAAACAGATACTCGAAATGATGGCAGTGAGGTAATAAAAGTTCATAGTGTTAGTTTAACTAAGGAAAAAATACATTATGTATATGTAGATTATTTCTGTGTTGTTTTTATTATTCATTGGTAGAATAAAGAGATGAAATAGATTGTCTTATAATAGCAATTATGATGATAGGAGAAAAGGAACTTATGGAAATTTTAGAAAATTAGATGATCAGATGGACAGAACTGAAAGCTTAGAAACTGACCAAAAAAAACACCATATGACTATAGAAGGATCAAATACTTCAAAGAAGATGAGTTAAATAACTTAGTTTGTTGCTTATAAAATAAGCACTTTGGAGTTTCACTTCACATCATCTATTTAAACAAATTTCAAAGGAATTAAAGAGTTAAGTTTAATGAATCAAATCATTAAAGTAATCTAGAGGGAAAAGAAACATTTCTAACTTTCTTCATCGGGAAGTTTCTTTGGTAATGCAAAAATCACTAAGACAAAACCAAAAACAAATTTTTTAAGGTTGGTCTTCCCTAAGAGATTTTAAATTCTGAAGGCCAAGACTTTTTATATGTTTGGTTAATTATATATCCAAAATATTTAGTTGCAGGCAGGAAATTAGCTCCATAATTATTTGTTATTTGAAAAAATATAAAATAAGACTTCTATATGTGAAAATAAAACATAAGTGGAATAAAATGCACATAATAAAGTAGTAAAAACATTTATAACTAGCATAAGGGTCAGAATCCTTGATATTTAGAGTTTGCAGAAATGAGTGAGAAAATACTAAAACTCCAATATTTATAGGAAAAAAGAATATGAAGAAATAATTCACCCACATAAATACACATACAGAAACAATTAAGCTTATTATTAGTAAAAGGTACTCAAATAAGAACTAGTAACACACCATTTCTCTGTCATATATGCAAATAATAGATGTGATATTTACCTCAAGTTCACATACACCCCAGAAGAATTTTGAATGATAATACTTTTCATGAAAATGCTATAGGAATATATAAAAAAAAGCCACAACAAAATTTATTTCCTTTGACCTAGTACTCATATAATACACAGAGTTTCATTCAATAAATATTAGTTGGATGCCAATTAAGCCAGGTACTCTAATTTTAATTCTGGGTATATAAATATGGAAATCATCAAATAGGAAAAAATCTGATGTAGAAAGATGTTCAATATATTATTATTTAGAACAAATAAAAACTGGCAACAGTCTAAATGTGCAGGGTGAGGAGAATTCAGGTCCTAACTGGTGGTATAACAGTCATGTGACATGTAAGAACTTTGAAAATATGTAGGAACAACAAAAAAGAAATCATTGGGAACAAAGCTGAGAGGAAAATGTTTAAACTAAAACATACCTTCTTCAATATTAGAAGTACCCCTTGTAGTTTGTTTTGGCTCACTTGAACTTAGCTGGATACTTTGTCCAAAATTCTATAAAAATTGGATATTAAATCAGAATATAATTCCATATTTAAAATTAGTGATATATATTGGCTTAAAAACTTTTATTTGCTGTTTTTATTTTCAATTATCACTATTCATATAATACATATTTCCTTTTTTTTTTGGAGCAGAAATTAAGAATTACTAGAATAAGCCCTTTCTATGGTAACTAAATGGCTTCCCTGATAGCTCAGTAGGTAAAGAATTCGCCTGCAGTGTAGGACACCCCTATTTGATTCCTGGGTCAGGAAGATTTCCTGGAGAAGGGATACATGACCCACTCAGTATTCTTGGGCTTCTCTTGAGACCCAGCTGGTAAAGAATCCACCTGCAATGCGGGAGACCTAGGTTCGATCCCTGGGTTGCGAAGATGCCCTGGAGAAGAGAAAGGCTACCCACTCTAGTATTCTAGCCTGGAGAATTCAATGGACTGTATAGTCCATGGGGTCCCAAAGAGTCGGACACGACTGAGTAACTTCCACTTTCATGGTAACTAAAGATTATAAAAATGTTTTATGTCAATTTTGGTACATTTTCAGATTGCAATATCATCTTGGACATTTGCAAGAGGGAATTAAGTTGGGTGTTAATCAAAAGTATTAACTAAAGGAAAGGTTAAAAATTACCCTAAGGCTGGTTTATCATTTAAGGGTAGGTGACAATTACTAACCAAAAGTCTCTGATTGTGGCTTTATGCCAACGATAAGCAAGCATCTTAGATGACAATACTTAAAAAAGAAACAGCTGCCTCAATGCTGCACAGAACTGGGAAATAAGAAATATCAGAGCACTGGCAACTAGCATTTCCATTCAACACTCTTGAGTGGTACCAATTCTCCTTCCCTGGATATGGTCTACTTTGATTCTTTACTTAAGAAATGATTCTTAGATAAAGTTGCCTGGCTATGACTATACCTAGCCTTTGTTCAGTCTATTTGGAAGAGTAACTGAGGCAGGTTTTTGCAAAAACCCTGCTTCAAAAGCTCTCATAGCCTTGCCTGATCTCCATTATAGACTTGAGACAACCTGGACTGAGACCATGGCACAAAGTGGCAATTGTGTGTTTATCT
This sequence comes from Tragelaphus eurycerus, assembly GCA_935064755.1. NCBI lineage: Eukaryota > Metazoa > Chordata > Mammalia > Artiodactyla > Bovidae > Tragelaphus > Tragelaphus eurycerus. Next base: position 9,062,301 of record CAKXYN010000086.1, on the reverse strand, counting down.
TTCATTGTGTTGGAGAAGACTCTTGAGAGTCCCTTGGACTGCAAGGAGATCCAACCAGTCCATCCTAAAGGAGATCAGTCCTGGGTGTTCATTGGAAGGACTGATGTTGAGGCTGAAACTCCAATACTTTGGCCACCTGATGTGAAGAGCTGACTCATTTGAAAAGACCCTGATGCTGGGAAAGATTGAGGGTAGGAGGAGAAGGGGATGGCAGGGGATGAGATGGTTGGATGTCATCACCAACTCAATGGACATGAGTTTGAGTAAACTCCGGGAGCTGGTGATGGACAGGGAAGCCTGGCGAGCTGCGGTTCATGGGGTGGCAAAGAGTCGGACATGACTGAGCAACTGAACTGAACTGATCTCTTTTTGATTCTCTCCACACAGAAACAGTGGTTGGGAAAAATCCAGTGTGATAAAATACATTTCCTAATAACAAGGTGACAAGAGCCAGTGCTATAGAAACTGAATTCTCGTTTACCCTCTTGAGTGAAAACAAAGCCAAACTCAACCCCAAACCAAAAATCAAAACAAAACAATAGGGATGAAAAAAAATGAAACTTCAAAACTTTGTTTTGAGTCAGGAAACACTGACCTATTTTAAAGCTAATGAGACTTTTGTAGATGTGTAAGTGGAGTGAGTATGTGAAAGTGGAAGTGGAGCTTCTGGGAAGAATAGAAATGGACTCCAAAGGCAGCAAGATAGAATGCTAAGGAGCAACACACAGGAAAACAGAAAAAGACACAGGAAGACAGAGATGAATTTAGAGAGGACAGTAGTAATGGCATTTAAAATTCAGTTTGTTCATTTTTTGTTATAATAACTATACTTACTTATAAATTTTATATTGATAAAAATAAAGAAAAATAAAATATAAAAAATTTGTTGATGAGAGATTTTGAGATGTTTGATATGAACAACATGGAAGGTAAAAAGGAAGGACTTATTAGGTATTATTCTATTTGTAATCAGGAAGTTATATTTATAATTAAGTACTACGTTTGTTATTAAACAGTACTCATGTACTGGTAATGTGACAGCAGTATTTACATAAATAAAAAAACTAATGATTTGTTTTGCTAAATCATGATTGATTGTTCTCCATATTAATAACTAGCCATATAAAAATTAATAGTTCCTACAATATTCAAACAATAGGACCTTCTACCTTTAACTTGAAATACAAATTTTTCATAAAACATTTTATTTTCAATTCTATTAAAAATCAGAGGTGTTATTTAATGCTATTCACTCATCCATCTAGGCTTTAAAAAATATATTTTAAATACAATCCTTGGATCAAATTACACCTCTAGAAATGTTATATTTAGGTCACATTTACTTAGCTCTCACAGAATCTCCACTAACTTTTAAATCCACATTATTATGCTTCTGACCTTTACTGAAGGCCTCTATTTCAAACAGCACAGGAAACTCCTTATTTAGTTGTTGCTGACTGTTAATAGGGATATATCTATTATGAACTTCAAGGTCCTATATAGGAGATCCTCAATGATATAAACAAAGTCATTATTGATATCCCCTGAGAACAATGCAACATTCTATTTTCCTTCTTGACATGTCTTCCAGGAAGTTCAGGTTCAAGGAGGGCATTTAAACATACTGGAACTATATTAGTCTTTATGATAAACACATTGCTTTATTTTCAATGGCTCTGGTTTACTTTTCTTTTTTTCCGTTTTTTAATGTATAGTTAAATATTAATATTGTTGTGAATAAATTCAGCTTTTCCCCAGAGCTGACTATCAGATCAGATCAGATCAGTCGCTCAGTCGTGTCTGACTCTTTGCAACCCCATGAATCACAGCACGCCAGGCCTCCCTGTCCATCACCAACTCCCGGAGGTCACTCAGACTCACATCCATTGAGTCAGTGATGCCATCCAGCCATCTCATCCTCTGTTGTCCCCTTCTCCTCTTGCCTCCAATACCTCCCAGGATCAGAGTCTTCTCCAATGAGTCAACTCTTCGCATGAGGTGGCCAAAGTACTGGAGTTTCAGCTTTAGCATCATTCCTTCCAATGAACACCAAGGGCTGATCTCCTTTAGAATGGACTGGTTGGATCTCCTTGCAGTCCAAGGGACTCTCAAGAGTCTTCTCCAACACCACAGTTCAAAAGCATCAATTCTGCGGTGCTCAGCCTTCTTCACAGTCCAACTCTCACATCCATTATGTGACCACAGGAAAAACCATAGCCTTGACTAGACGAACCTTTGTTGGCAAAGTAATGTCTCTGCTTTTGAATATGCTATCTACATAATAACAAATAAAATGATGTGATTTCTTAAGCTTGGTTTAAAATATTCATTAGTAACTGATCATTTAGACAAACTAGAATATAGCATTTACATATAGTACAATAAGCTCCTAGCACAGAGAGTCCAGTGCTTCACAATGGCTTCAGCTATATCATTTATGTTGTGGAACAGTTTGCAGGCAGAACACGGACCTTTAAGAACATTCTGTTTTCCAAGCAATTTTTCACTATTGAATAGAGATGTCTACTAACGCGGTACTTACATTCATCTGCTCATTGTACTTCTGTCCTACAGATCCGGGGTTTTGTCTTTTTTGCTCTAAAAGACTTTTGTGCTTATTTTTGACAATTTGTTTTCTTCTTGTAACACTAGAATCTTAAACAAATACCATGACAAAGTCAAAATTTACATGAGTAGATAGTATATATTCACTGTAAACTTCCAAGTTACCTTCAAACATCACAGAAAACCCTAAGTTTCATTCATTCAGTTGGCAAGCTTTTATTGAACTTCTCTTACATGTACTATGCATGACACAGGTACCATAAAGATTTAAACAACATCTCTGCTTTTGAGGGGGCTATAGTTTAGAGCAGTGACCTCTAAAGTGTTGTGGCAGAACACCAGGAGGATATGCAAAATAAATCACTGTTGCACAGGAAGAACATGTTAAAATTTCATTTTCTATTAACTAAAAATTAGAAATTTAAAATTTACTGTGGTAAAACATGATTGATACTGGCACCCTGTGAGTTTGCAAGGTAGATGCATATAGTATGCATACAAGGAATGCACATTGCATACAGTAAACAGTTATCTTGGATGAAGTGCAGAGGTTCTAAGTGTGTGAGGTTGGCACTGTTATCTTCATTAGTGTTCTTTTGTGTCCTTCAATGCATTGAATTTTATGTGTGCCCTGGATTTATGGATATCTCATAGTATGGCACCCCACTCCAGTACTCCTGCCTGGAAAATCCCATGGATGGAGGAGCCTGGTGGGTTACAGTCCATGGGGTCGCTAAGAGTCATACATGACTGAGCAGCTGCACTTTCACTTTTCACTTTCATGCATTGGAGAAGGAAATGGCAACCCACTCCAGTGTTCTTGCCTGGAGAATCCCAGGGACGGGGGAGCCTGGTGGGCTGCCTGCCGTCTATGGGGTCGCACAGAGTCGGATACGACTGAAGCGACTTAGCAGCAGTAGCAGCGTAGTATCTGAATGAATCCTTACAAAGTAGAAAAGAGGCTAAAATGACTTTTGTAGGGCTTTTATTGTATGTGTAATGTTTTATTATTATTTTACTTATTTTCTCTATGACTAATTAAAAACATAGTCTTGCAACATCATAAAGACAATACTAATAGTGCAAGCGCAGGTGAATACTCTTTGCCACATAATAATAATGACAGTATAGTTACATTATAACAAAGGATCACAAATCTAAAAATTGTAAAAAATAACAATAAACCTCACTGTGTATTATGCCTTGAGATATCTAAGGATGGTATATAGAATGAAGTCATCATAAGTGATAAGACATTTGAAACCATTCAGAAAATTATTAATACTATACGAGAATTATTGCATGTTAATACATAGAAATATTTTTATAATTATTATTTTAAATGTATGATTTATAAGATACAAAATATAAAAATTATTTTTAAAGTCTGTATTTCATCCTTGTCTCAGTTAAAAATTTTTTCTATTTCTGGCTAAGGTGCTTAATGTATATATTAGTAGAGTAATATGTGTGTATGGTATATATGTATGTGATATTTGCTCAACATTTTTGTTAATGGTGGTACAATAAAAACTCTTGCAGTATTCCAGAAGAACGGATGTAAATTTAAATGGATTATTACAGTAAAGTGAATAAACTGTATGTGAAGTTGTAACAGAATTAAGTGAAAACACAGAGCCTTTTATGAGAATCAAGGAAGCTTTGATAGATGTTATGTTTAAGCTTGGTCTTAAAGGAGTAGTAGGCCTTCAAGTATAAGGATCTTTGAGTCAAAAGGAACATGATGTTCTAAAGTACAAAGTAACAATGATACATAGTTAATAAGATTCTTGGACTGAAAGGTGGAAAAAGCAATGAGTGTGTATAAGCACACAAATGTCTTGGGAGTGTATATGTGTGCTTCTGTGATATAGGTTTAGGTAGGAAAAAATATACAAGTATTTTCAGCTGAAATTATGTACTGAATTTTGGCCACCTCATGCGAAGAGTTGACTCATTGGAGAAGACTCTGATGCTGGGGGGGATTGGGGGCAGGAGGAAAAGGGGACGACAGAGGATGAGATGGCTGGATGGCATCACTGACTCGATGAATGTGAGTCTGAGTGACCTCCGAGAGCTGATGATGGATAGGGAGGCCTGGCGTGCTGCAGTTCATGGGGTCGCAGAGAGTCGGACATGACTGAGCGACTGATCTGATCTGATCTGATCTGATCTGATGTACTGAAAGAACACAGATATTTATGGTACCATAGCTAACTATCTGTATATTTTCTATATATAACATATATATAATTATATACATACACTGTAAGTAAATATCTATATCTATATAACAACAAAGACATAAAAGCTTTCAAATTTCAAGAAAGCTAGCTAGTAACTGAACATCTGACTTTTTAGAGTAAGAAATACTAACATAATTTTAGCTAACGTGTTGAACATTTATAGCTGCCCAGGCCTTGTTTTATACTACAGGCACTATTATCATCACTATTTTTATAGATAAAAAAACTGAGGCACAGGCAAGGGTTAGTTAACTTGCTCAAGGTGACAGAGCCAGTAAAGGGCGAAGATGAGATTTAGCTCAAACAGTCTCTAAAATCTAGAATTCTAGCTCTTACTCTCCATGCTATTAATTTTCATTTTGATTTGACTGTGTGTCATAGAAAGATATCTTCCATTGTAACCTGTGATGCACATATAGTTTTGTGAAATATATTCACTCTTACTACAGTGCCCTCTGGTAGTTTCTATTCTAGAACATTCTACAATTATATTTCATTAAAAATTTCTGGTTACTACTCATTAACTGATTTATAACCTGTTAATGAGTCATGATCTATAGTTTAAAAAGCACTGTATTATGTTTATTCTAATATGGGGATGCTAAATATGTTAAATGCTGGATATGTTTAATGTTAATAGCTTATAGTGAGATAATTTGGGGACCAATAAAGTTTTAATACTGTTTATTATGCTTGGATTGTCTTCTAAATCTTGAAAAGTCCCCATTTTTCTATTTTTGAACAGCTTTAAAAATATCTTAAATGAAAATTAACTTGGTTATATGACTGCTGTATTAATAATTTTTCTCTTCCTTCAGCCTGTTAATAAATCTTCTGGAGGCAAGATCTACCAATACTTTTGTACTTTCTTGGTTTGTAGCAAGCATAATTATTTGCTTTTGATTGTTATTTGTGTAGATGTTCAGTTTTGTGGATTATAGATTGATCCTATGAACAGATGAAAATATATGCTTAAAACCATTCACATACATGAACTTAAATACTATTTACTAATTAATATAATAGCTGAGAATATAGATATTTTTGCAAAAATAATATAGTTTGTACTGGCATCTCTAGCCAAATTTCTTGTCTCATATGAAAATTCTAAATATGATAGAATTACTACCAAAACTCAAAATAAAGCTACTTTAGGAAAGTATTACATATTTTAAAATTTGTAGTATTGTTAATTATAAACAAGGGGAAATTCTGGAGACATTCATGAAATTATAACTTTGGAAGAAATCTTAGATGTTAATTAGTTAGTTCAACCTCTTACTCATAAACCTAAATCGCTCAGAGGTGGACAGTCAACCTGTGCTTGAATGCTTAAGTGGTGGGGAGCCACTTCCCCATGGGGTACCTTCCTCAATTGTTGGTGGTATTAGCTCAAATTCTTCCTTATGCTGAGCTGAAAACATCTTTGCACATTTTACTCCTTCACTTAGTTCTGTTTCCTCCTTTTTTTTTACATAATAAACCTTCAAACATTTGTACAGAGCCTGTACATGTCTCTCTGGCTTGAGCTCCTTTAATTGGCCTTCAGACACAACCTCTCCTTCCACAGTTCTGGCTCACTCCAGTTTGTTTATATGCAGCTCTTAAAATATATAGCCTAAAATAATGTAGACTATCGCAGTACTTCCAAAGATCTGGCTATTATTGCCTAAAATTATATTGTTTCTAACAGATATAGTAAAGTTTTCTTTTTTGTTTGTTTAGTTTTGTCTTGATTTTTCTTTTCTTAAAGAAAAATTGTCAAGATAGATACCTTGCTTCTGTAAAAAAAAAAAAAAAAGACCACACACATCACAAATTGGCAAAAAATATATGCAATATGTATAACTGATGTAGAATCCTAGAATATATTGATATAAGGAACTTCTATCAATAAGGAAGAAAAACTCAGAACCCAAGAGCAGACATTTCACAAAAAAGGAAATGTAAATTCTGCATAAACATATGAAAAATGCTCAATTCATTAGTAACTAGGGCAATGCAAACTGTTATTAGACACCATTTCTCACTCATACTTTTGAAAATATTAAAAAGTTTGATTATTGGAGGTTTAGTGAGCATGTAGTAAAGGCACTCTTATTTATTGCTTCGGAAAATAATTTGGCATTACCTGTGGTAGTATACTTAACCTTATACACATACCCAGCAACATGTGTATCAGCAGATGTACAAAACTGTTCCTAGAAGCACTATTTACAAAGGTGAGAAACTGAAAGACCCCAAACGGCCAGGAGTAGGAAAATGAAAAATTTCCATAGACTGTAACACAGCAATTTTAATGAAATGTAATACAAAACAAATACAAATGATGTGCAGCTAAACTAATCAATAATAATGAATCCAAAACACAAAATTAATTGAAAAAAAAGCAAATCATAGAAGTATACAGATGAAATGGTTCTATTTATATGAGTTAACAAAACTAAAGCAAAACTAAATAATATGTTGTTTGAGATATATTTACATATGGTAAAGTTATAAAGAAAAGCATGGAATCATTTACACAATTCTATATAGTGTCATTTTGTAAGAGAGAAAGGGGATGTAATTAAGAAGAGGCATGTGAGATTTCAACAATACCAGTGATTTTCTGTTTTTGAAACTGGGCATTGGGTTCTTTTATTATCAGTCTTTAACTTGTTCTTGTATATTATGTACATTATTTTGTATGTAAGATACATTTCACAATTGAGAGACTTAAAAAAGTATATTGAATGCAGAGAGGGCAGAATAAATTGGAATACTGGGATTGATAAATACACACAACTATATATAAAATAAATAACTGAAAAGGACCTACTGTATAGCACAGGGATCTCTGCTCAATACTTTCTAATGGCCTATGTGGGAAAATAATTTTAAAATGAGTGAATATATGTATAACAGATTCATTTTGCTGTATACCTGAAACTAAAACAACATTGTAAATCAACCATACTCCAATAAAAAATTTTTAAAAACTGTATTGAATGCATATATATGACTATAGTTATCGCTACTAAACCATAGTTTTTTAGTTTTGGTTTATCAGCTTCAACTGGTAAAGATGATTTTAAATCTTCATGCCATTATTCATTTGATTAATGACTTCCTTTGTTACTCTGTACTTTTGACAAACTTTATTAGATGAATGTACTATTTTAAAAATGTGTATCACTGAAAAATTTGTGGTTATTCAGAGTTTCAAAAATTAATTTATACTCTTCAGCCTTAGTGAAATATTAATATAACATATTTAAGTTTAAGGTATACAATGTAATTAGTAGGTAACATATATATTTCAAAATAATCACCACAATGAGATTATCTCCATCTATTTTTGTTTTGGAGATAATCTTATTGTGGTGATTATTTTCCAACCTAGATAGCATATTCAAAAGCAGAGACATCACTTTGCCAACAAAGGTTCGCCTAGTCAAGGCTATGGTCTTTCCTGTGGTCATGTATGGATGTGAGAGCTGGACTGTGAAGAAGGCTGAGCACCGCAGAATTGATGCTTTTGAACTGTGGTGTTGGAGAAGACTCTTGAGAGTCCCTTGGACTACAAGGAGATCCAACCAGTCCATTCTAAAGGAGATCAGCCCTTGGTGTTCATTGGAAGGAATGATGCTAAAGCTGAAACTCCAGTACTTTGGCCACCTCATGCGAAGAGTTGACTCATTGGAGAAGACTCTGATGCTGGGGAGGGATTGGAGGCAAGAGGAGAAGGGGACAACAGAGGATGAGATGGCTGGATGGCATCACTGACTCAATGGATGTGAGTCTCAGTGACCTCTGGGAGTTGGTGATGGACAGGGAGGCCTGGCGTGCTGCAGTTCATGGGGTCTCAAAGAGTTGGACACGACTGAGCGACTGATCTGATCTGATCTGATTTTTGTTTTGTTTTTAATAACAGGCATAATAGCTAAGTAATTAACAGTAGAGATAACAGAGAAAGAATGCCTGAATTTTAACCCTGGCTCTGCCATTAGTCCTAGTCATGTGACTTACACAAGTTATAAGCCCTCTCACTGCTTCATTCTCCTCGTTTATAAGATGGGAGTATTATTATTTACTCACAGTTATTGAGAGAATTAAACTTGTTTCCACATGTAAAGTGCTTACAATAGTGACTGGCACATAGTAAATGCTACCTAATTTATACCTAGAATAATTTGCTTCAGTATCTCTAATTATATTTCTGATCTCATGAAAACTAGATTTATTCTAAGGTAAGAATAAATTCAGCTGCAATACAAAATTCTGGCTCTGCTTTGAACTACCTGTGTCATCTTGGGGTATATAATCTCATTAAGTGTATCAGTTTCCTCATCCATAAAGTATGGGAGCTAAACTCAATTGTATCTTTGATCTTTTCTAGTAATCAAATTTTTGGTTCCTTGAAGTTATTTTTAATACTCCCTGGAGAAGAAAACAAAGCATTCTTTTTGAAATCAGATTTCAAAGTATTTAGTATGTCAACATCATTTGGATATTTAAAAAACTGAAGTACAGCTGCCTATAGAAACATGCATAAATTGTAGTATTCAGGTAGACACACCTAGATGGCAGACACCCAAGTCAAGAAATAGAACATTCAGATCAGATCAGATCAGATCAGTCGCTCAGTCATGTCCGACTCTTCGCGACCCCATGAACTGCAGCACGCCAGGCCTCCCTGTCCATCACCAGCTCCCGGAGGTCACTCAGACTCACATCCATCGAGTCAGTGATGCCATCCAGCCATCTCATCCTCTGTCGTCCCCTTCTCCTCCTTCCCTCAATCCCTCCCAGCATCAGAGTCTTCTCCAATGAGTCAACTCTTCGCATGAGGTGGCCAAAATACTGGAGTTTCAGCTTGAGCATCATTCCTTCCAAAGAAATCCCAGGGCTGATCTCCTTCAGAATGGACTGGTTGGATCTCCTTGCAGTCCAAGGGACTCTCAAGAGTCTTCTCCAACACCACAGTTCAAAAGCATCAATTCTTCCGTGCTCAGCCTTCTTCACAGTCCAGCTCTCACATCCATACATGACCACAGGAAAGACCATAGCCTTGACTAGGCGAACCTTAGTTGGTAAAGTGATGTCTCTGCTTTTGAATATGCTATCTAGGTTGGTCATAACTTTCCTTCCAAGGAGTAAGCGTCTTTTAATTTCATGGCTGCAGTCACCATCTGCAGTGATTTTGGAGCCCAGAAAAACAAAGTCTGACACTGTTTCCACTGTTTCTCCATCTATTTCCCATGTAGTGATGGGACCAGATGCCATGATCTTCGTTTTCTGAATATTGAGCTTTAAGTCAACCTTTTCACTCTCCACTCTCACTTTCATCAAGAGGCTTTTTAGCCCCTCTTCACTTTCTGCCATAAGAGTCGTGTCATCTGCATATCTGAGGTTATTGATATTTCTCCCAGCAATCTTGATTCCAACTTGTGTTTCTTCTAGTCCAGCATTTCTCATGATGTATTCTGCATATAAGTTAAATAAACATGGTGACAATATGCAGCCTTGACGTACTCCTTTTCCTATTTGGAACCAGTCTGTTGTTCCATGACCAGTTCGAACTGTTGCTTCCTGACCTGCATACAGATTTCTCAAGAGGCAGATCAGGTGGTCTGGTATTCCCATCTCTTTCAGAATTTTCCATAGTTTATTGTGATCCACACAGTCAAAGGCTTTGGCATAGTCAATAAAGCAGAAATAGATGTTTTTCTGGAACTCTCTTGCTTTTTCCATGATCCAGCGGATGTTGGCAATTTGATCTCTGGTTCCTCTGCCTTTTCTAAAATCAGCTTGAATATCAGGAAGTTCACGGTTCACATATTGCTGAAGCCTGGCTTGGAGAATTTTGAGCATTACTTTACTAGCGTGTGAGATGAGTGCAATTGTGCGGTAGTTTGAGCATTCTTTGGCATTGCCTTTCTTTGGGATTGGGATGAAAACTGACCTTTTCCAATCTTGTGGCCACTGCTGAGTTTTCCAAATTTGCTGGCATATTGAGTGCAGCACTTTCACAGCATCATCTTTCAGGATTTGGAATAGCTCCACTGGAATTCCATCACCTCCACTAGCTTTGTTCGTAGTGATGCTTTCTAAGGCCCACTTGACTTCACATTACAGGATGTCTGGCTCTAGGTCAGTGATCACACCATCATGATTATCTTGGTTGTGAAGCTCTTTTTTGTACAGTTCTTCTGTGTATTCTTGCCACCTCTTCTTAATATCTTCTGCTTCCGTTAGGTCCACACCATTTCTGTCCTTTATCGAGCCCATCTTTGCATGAAATGTTCCTTTGGTATCTCTGATTTTCTTGAAGAGATCCCTAGTCTTTCCCATTCTGTTGTTTTCCTCTATTTCTTTGCATTGATCACTGAAGAAAGCTTTCTTATCTCTTTTTGCTATTCTTCGGAACTCTGCATTTAGATGTTTATATCTTTCCTTTTCTCCTTTGCTTTTCGCTTCTCTTCTTTTCACAGCTATTTGTAAGGCCTTCCCAGACAGCCATTTTGCTTTTTTGCATTTCTTTTCCCTGGGGATGGTCTTGATCCCTGTCTCCTGTACAATGTCACGAACCTCATTCCATAGTTCATCAGGCACTCTATCTATCAGATCTAGGCCCTTAAATCTATTTCTCACTTCCACTGTATAATCATAAGGGATTTGATTTAGGTCATACCTGAATGGTCTAGTAGTTTTCCCTACTTTCTTCAATTTCAGGTTTTACCTATTCTTCAACCTGACAGAAATGGAATATAATATGCATTTTTATGACTGGCTTCTTTTGCACGATATCCTGGTGTGAGATTTAGTCATGTTACTGTTTCTTAGTAGTGGTTGATTCATTTTTTACTATGCTATTACACTGAATGAATAACTTTTACTTTACATATTATAGCACTGAAGAACATTTGAGATCATTCTAGATTATGGCTATAAAACTGCTATGAAAGTTCTCGTACATATCTTCTGTTTTACATATGAATGAATTTCACACACACACACACACATACACACACACCTGTTGGTCTGGAATTGCTGAGTCATAGGATATGCATATATTCAAATTTAGTAGATGTGAGCTTCCAGGCATCACACATCCTTCTTAACAGCACTGTAGTTTAAAAATTTTAGCCCTTCAGATTTAATTTTATCTAATTATTTTAATGTGAATTCTTCTGAGGACTGAGGCTGAAGTCTTTCATATGTTAATTGACCATTTGATAAGCCTCCTTTATGAAAAGCTAATTCAAATATACTGCCTTTAAAGTAAATTGGTGTGATGGGTTTTTTGATATGTCACCTGTCTACAGTCCCCAGTTGTTCAACTAGACACTAATGTATTACTGTGAAGGTATTTTGTAGATATTATTAAAGTCTATTATCAGTTTGCTTTAAGTAATGGAGATTATCCTAGATAACCCATGTGAACTTGAGTCAATTAAGTCAAAGGCCACAAAGGTAAGTCTTTTTTGAGAGAACACAAAATTCTGCCTGTGAATGGCAAGTTTCATCTATTTCTGTGACTTTCTGCCCTTCTTCCTGGCCTGCCCTAAAAATTCATACTTGCTTAGATTCCCTGTCCCCCATATTTACGTAAGCCAATCTGTTGCAATAAACAATATATCTTACTGGTTCTGTTTTGTTGGTTCAAACATGACTCATATAACTACGTTGTCTTTATCTTATTGATCATAGGAATTCTTTATATATTTTGGATATGAACTCTTTGTTGGTATATGCATCTTCTTTCACTCTATAGTTTGCCTTTTCAGTATTTTAATGGTGTTTTGGATGAAAAAGTTTCAGTCTTATCCTTAATGGTTAGTGCTTTTTATGTCTATGTAAAAAATCTCTGCCCATCCCAAAGTCTAAGCACATTCCCTGTATTATCTTCTAGAAGCATTTCTTTTTCATTTTCCATATTCATATATACAGTTCACTTGGAATTGATTTTTGTGTATGGTGTGAGCTAAAAATCATTTTACTAATTCCATAAAATCATTCAATTGACTCAGTACCATTTAATAAAGACAAGTACTTTGTCCCTGCTGTGCAGTACCATCTTTGCCAAAAATCAAGCATTCAAATATGAGTCTGTTTTTAGACTCTATTTTATTCCATTGATGTAAAACATCTGGTGCAAAAAGCAATTGCAATCAGAAAGAAGAATGTAGATTAAATTACTAATTTTAGAGGTAAGGAAGTTATTGATGTTGATCCAGTCCAAAGTATGACAAAGGGAATGGGTACTTGAGGCAGAATAGTACAGAAAATCACTAGAGGTGAGAAAGGATTGAGAGAGATCAGGGTGTTGGATTGTTTGCTCACATGAATGCTGAGTCACCAGTATACTGGCAAAGCCTTTTCCAATAAAGAAAGACTGTGAACTAGATATCAAAGTCATCTTCAGGGGAAAATGACTTGAAAGGTCAGGAGTTGGTACAGTTGAATGGCTTGGGTCTCATGGAATAGAGTTTTTACTGAAAGTTTTGCTGGAGAGTTTTGGATATGCTAACAGAGAGCAAGACACCATCCATAATTGTCAACTCTGGGTACACTGACTATGAGAATAAAAATGCCCTAGCAAATAGCAGAGTAGAAAAAAATGAATAGATGCTCACTGAACTGTAATTCATGGGCTTTCCAGGTGGCACTAGTGGTAAACAACCAGCCTACCAACACAGGACATATAAGAGATATGGGTTCGATCCCTGGGTTGGGAATATCCCCTGGAATAGGAAGTGACAACCCACTCCAGTATTTTTGCCTGGAGAATCCCTGTGGATAGAGATCCTGTGGATAGAGGATCCTGGCAGGCTACAGCCCAAGGGGTTGCAGATTCAGATACGAAGTGACTTAGCCGTGAGAACTATAATTCAGTATTTCAAAGGATTCACTTGAAATGTTTAATATTAAAACAGTTTTAAAAAATGTTTGAATGACTGAAAATACAAAGTTTTGTTAGTATTAGATTTTCTAAGTATAACTACAATAGGAAATATAGAATTAAATAACAAAACAGCATGGTACTGGCACAGAAACAGACACATAGATCAACTGAACAGAACAGAGAGCCCAGAAATAAACCCACCCACTATGGTCAATTAACCTATGACAATTAACCTTTTGTCTTTTTCAATGGAGAAAAGACAGTCTCCTCAATAAGTGGTACTGGGACAACTGGACTGCTAAGTGTAAAAGAATGAAATCAGAATATTCTCTAACACAGTGTACAAAAATAAACTCAAAATGGATTAATGATCTAAATATGACTAGAAATCATAAACTCCTAGAAGAAAACATAAGTGTAACACTCTTTGACAGAAATCATAGCAATATATTTTTTTAGATTTGTCTCCTAAAGCAAAGGAAATAAGAGAAAAAATAAAGAAAATCCAGTTAAACTTAAAAGCTTTTGTACAGCAAAGTAAACCATCAACAAAACAAAAAGACAACCTCATGAATAGGAGAAAATACTTGTAAATTATATGACCAATTGTTGTTGTTCAGTTGCACAGTTATGTCTGACTCTTTATGATAAGGGGTTAATGTCTAAAATATGTAAACAGCTCAGATAACTCAATAGCAAAAAAAAAAAAAATAACCCTATTTAAAAAAAAAATAGGCAAAAGACCTAAATAGACATTTCTCCAGAGAAGACACACAGATAGCTAACAGGCACATGAAAAGATGCTCAATATCACTAATTTTTAGAGAAATGCAAATCAAAACCACAGTGAGGTATCATACCAGTCAAAAGTGTTATCATTAAAAAGTCTACAAATAATAAATTCTGGAGAGGGTATGGAGAAAAGGAACTCTCCTACACTATAGGAATGTAAATTGGTGCAGTCACTATGGAAAAGGGCATGAAGCTTCCTCAACTAAAAATAAGACTACTGTATGACCCAACAATTCCACTCCTTGACATATATATGATGAAAATGAAAACACTAATTTAAAAAGCTATGTGCACCTCAATGTTCATAGCAGCATTATGTGCAATAGGCAGGTTATGGAAGAAATGCAAGTGCTCATCAACAGATGAATGGATAAAGAAGATGTGGTGTACACACACACACACACACAGAGGAATATTATTCAGCCATAAAAAAGAATGAGATTCTGCCATTTGCAATAACATGGACAAACTTAGAGAGTATTATGCTTAGTGAATGAGGCAGACAGAGAAGAAAAACACTATTGTGATCACTTTCTTGCAGAATCTAAAAAATAAGACATATGAAAGTATATAACAAAACAGAAATGGACTCACAGTATAGAAAATGAGCCAGTGGTTACCAGTGAGATGTGTGAAGGGGGAACAGGCAAGATAGAGGTATGGAATTAAGAGATACAAACTACTATGTAAAATATAGATAAGCAACAAGGATATATTGTATAGTACAGGAAAATATACACATTAGCTTTTAATAACTTTAAATGAAGTATAGGACTTTCCTGGTGGTCCAGGGGTTAAGAATCCTCCTGCCAATGCAGGGGACACGGGTTCGATCCCAGGTCGGGGAAGATTCCATATGCCATGGAGCAACTAAGACCCTGTGCTAGAACACTTGAGTCTGTGCTCTAGAGCCCGGGAACTACAACTACTGAACCCATGTGCAGCAACTACTGAAGCCCTTGTGCCCTAGAGCCCGTACTCCGCAACAAGAGAAGCCACGGCAATGATAAGCCTGCACACCTCAACTAGAGAGTAGCCTCCACTCACTGCAGCTAGAGATAAAGCCCGCTTGCAGCAATGAAGACCCAGTGCGCCCAAAAATAAATAAATACTTAAAAAAAAAATAAATGAAGTATAATCTATAAAAATATTAAATCACTGTGATGTATACTGGAAACTAATATGATATTGTAAATCAACTATACTTCAATAAAGACAAAACAATGAACAAGAAAGTATGAATATATACAATTTCAATATTTCTCTTTAAAAACATGGCTAAAAATATTAAAATTTCCCAGTATTTCTTATACAAAGGCCCCTACTTTGATTATATGTTAGAAAAATATTTGTTTCTCAGATTATATATACAATATATATTTTTTCTTTTATCAGAGAATGAGAATATAATTTTCATATGTTATATTTTTATATTTATGCTATTGGGAAACTATATTTCCTAATGCTTTTCCTGATCATCTCAGACATATGTTTTCTTAATAATTATATTTATCACATAGCTTTAGTCCCATAGCTTTAGTATGGGACTTGGAGTCATAGATATTTGGATGAAAATACTATTTGTGCTATTTATTGATAATAGCTCTTGACTTTTCGCAATTCTATTTCCTTCTTTGCAAAATGAGGTTTTAAAAAATACGTATTTGTTAGAATTGCTATGAGGTTTAAATGAGATAATATGTATAAAGCACTTATTACTATAATTGGCAAAGAGTAGAAATTCAAAACAGTTAACCATCATAATTTCCTTTAAAATATCAAATCTACATGATGCTTTCATTTTTGGAAGCAGTGTGAAAACTAAAGTTACACTGTGAAGTGGCTGGATAAAAAGAAAGCAAAACCTTTAGTGAGAGAAATAATATTTAAAAATCTAGTTTAGAACTAGAGTCTTTGCATTTAGCTTCCCATCTGCTAACATGGCCTGTGTCCATTCAGTTTAAGAAAAGTCTGGGTGCTTATTAAGTGCCAGGCACTGTTAAAATCTGGGGATAAAGTAAAGAAGTCAAAAAAATTCCCTTGTTTTAAACATCTCATCGTCTAATTGAAGAAAGGTATAAATATTAAATCTAAGCTAACTCTCACTTTATATCTTAATATTTATTCATACCTTTGGGAAAAGAAAGAGTTGCTTTTCTGATTTTTTTCTCAAATCTTATGTATTTCTGACTAGTCATCTGATTTCTACTAGTAGAAAAATACATGGGCCTACAGTCCATTCCTTTAGAGGAAAGTAGCTTCATGAGGAGTCAATCAGGCCTACTAAGGGCAATGGCATAACACAGATAATTAATTTTCAAAAATGTTTAAAGGAATTCTATATTTTTTTCCTTCATATGAAACCTTCCATACATAGCCAATTAAAACAGAGCTGCCCCTCTTTTGGAAAGATAATGAGAGGGGTAGGCACACCTACTGTTAGCGAATAACAATGAAATTTAACAATTATTTTAAAGAAGAATAAAGAAAAGTATTATAATCACATTTATTCACTTGTTTAGAATAATTTAAACAAATATTTTCCACTGTGCTTACTTTGACAGAAATTTTGACTGTAACACTGCAGTAATAATAGAATGATATGGGATAACAATCAAACCACATTTCTTGTCTTCCCTCTTTTAAACTAACAAGTCATGGGAAAAATAGAGGTTAGCAAAAGTTTCTAATTTTAGTTAAGCAAAGGTTGGGTTATTTGCTTAAAAGTGTTCGCTACTAGACAGACAAGGGTACAATATTATGGGTGATGTTATTTCTATAAAGCTGTTATTGTTCAATTTTAATAGCTTATAAGGTACATTATCAAACCACAATAAGAAAAAGTTCACATTTTACCTATAAAAATATATAAAAATGTATTCTTACCAGCAGCCTTTTCATTTTGACCCAGAATATTATTCTGTCTTTTCCACAAGGGAACCAGTTCTTCTCTAGTAGTTTTAAGAGTCACAGAGGGATGACTTTCTTCATATGTTGGACATCTCTGGGGGCAATATAACATCCCATCTTGTGGGGCAAAAGTTTGCCTGCCATGTGAATGGTTTATTTTCGTTAACGTTTGGCACTCCGAAGAACAATATGGTAGAGCTGGCATCACAGTGACTAAGTCAGAACAGACATGAGGGAATGGAAGACTACTTTCTTGATTCCACTGATTCGACTTGTATTCTGTTGGAAGCATATGTTTTGAACTAAAGTAGTTACATGTACTGATGTTTTGAGAAGTTTCAGGCATTACAGACTGACACTGAGATGCTTGTATATTTTTACAACTTCTAATATTTAATTGAGATGTAGGAGGAGGATGAGGTACAATTAATTTACCCTGAGCTTGTACAAATGTGTTGGCTTTGCTCGCAGACTGTGGTCGAATAACAGTGCCTTTTCTGTTCATACATACAGAGCCTGACTGGACTTTAGCAGATCTTGTTCTTCTAATGACTTTCACTTCACTCCTTTGTGGATTAGTTTTCTGAGTTTTGGAACCACCACTCTTTACAGGGGATATACTTTCCTCCTCTGTGGAGTCTGGCCAGGCTTGTTTAGCAGTGTTATAACCTGAAGGTATAAAACAGTTCAAAGGCACATGGTCTATTCCAGATCCTAAAGCAGTGACATTTTCAGAGATAAAATTGTCCTTGGGCTCTTTTTTATTAGCAGAATCCACAGCAGAAGCAGGAATACTAGGCATGTTGCTGGCAGCACCACTTTTAGCTCGAATGTGGGATGGTTGAGACCACTGTTGAGATACTCTTTTTCTACTCTTCAGCAAATGACTATCTTCAGCATTTTTCCTTGTATTGCCAGTTTCATCAAACCATCTCAGTTTTTTAATAGTTTTTGGAGTTTCTGCACTTTTCCCTTTTTCTTTTGTTAATTCAATACTATCTCTGATATCTGCTGCTTTTTGACTTCCTAACTTAAAGCCTTGGTTTGTAACCAGAGCCTTAAAATAATCATGCTCATATTTAGATTCTTTCTTTAAAATACTTTTAAGAAATCTCACACTATTCTTCTCACAAATATTATATTTCATTTTCTTGTGCTGACTGACTAAGTCACAATTAGAAATTATATTAGATAATGATTTTGATGCTTCAGGTATTTTCTGTTTATCTTCTGAATCAGAGTTGTGAAGCATACAGGCTACTTGAAAATTATCTGAAAATAAAGACAACTCTTCCTCATTACAATTAAAATATTTTGTCTTTTCATCTTTAATGTCTTTCATTTCCCCTAACTTATCAGAACACTGCACTGGGTCAATTTCTTTTATGTGTATACTGCTCTTTGGTAAAGGCCTAGCTGATTGTGTATTCGATGGCAAAACTAAAGGTGTTGCCAAAGGTACAAATGAAGTAGGAACTGAAATAGTTCTATTTTCTTGAGTCATTTCAGAATATTTCTCTTGGTCTGAAATTATTGTAATTTCCTGGGTTAGAGAATCTGGAGTGTCCCAGGCTTTGCTGAATTTAAATTTTGGGCTTTCAGTAACTAACGGTCTCTCTCTTTTGAATGCTCCAGAAGAGGAGTCAGTTGTCCTTACAACACTAGTTTCAGATGTGTTTTTGCCTTTTTTATCTTGTACAAATATGGATGGACTATGTAGAACGGCTACTGAATTATTAGCAGTATTTATGGCTCTTTCCTCAGTTCTACTCAGAGCAGATGGATTTTGTTCTTTACTATTAAAACATTTACTTGAATCAGGGAGAACATTAGGTTTACTAAAAATATCGGAGAAAATATTTGGATCATCTATATTTATAAGCCAATTATTTATGTGTTGAGTTTTAGAGAATGACAGTTTATCTTCATCAAAGCAGCTTAGATTAGTTGACTGCAGATTTGCTGATTTGAGAGAAATAGAATTCTGCTGCTGGATTGATGTGGAAGGCTCCTTATTAAGTGTTAAATATATTTCTTCATGTTCCCCAGCCTCAAGACTGTCTATACTTGAGAGGGTTTCAGAATTTATTATCTGATTAACTTCATCACGAAATTTCTGAAAGAAAAAAAAGAACACTGTTTTATAGTTTAGAAATTTTAAGTGTCAACAAAAATGATTCAACATACCACCGTTACTTGGCACATAAAAGAGAGTAATATGACTATAGACAGTATAGGTTTATAAATAATCCATATCCCTGGAGCAGTCCTCACAGTGAAAAAGAGGGAGCCAACAAAGACAATAAAACGTATTTACCTTAGTTTCTTCACCTTAAAGTAACTACTCAATTATCCTAGCCATTAGTTATAGCTTAGAAAATAATTTTTGCTATTGCTGTTCCATTCAGAGAATAGTTTCCTGAAGGTTTCGTAACAGCATGTGAAATTCTGAAAAATAGTTATTTACAAAGGGTATTTTTTTCCCCTGAGACTCGGACTGGACTTGAATGAGGCTCTTAAAAGCTCTATGACTCTAATATGACTTTCCTATTGGTAAGGCTATACGTTCTTATAAAAGTTAATCTCATGGTCTATAAAAATGTAAGATGTTTATGAAAACATGCCTGGATCCTGCTGATTTAATACTTAGATGGAGTGTATGCACTGGTATTATTATTTTTAAATTCCCCAGGGAATTCTAATGTTGATTTAGAACTGAGAACTATTGATTTTAATGGCTCATTTTTGGAGATTTAGCACAGTAATAATTTCCATGAATTCTTCACAGTAAGAGTCTCATCATTACTTCAATGGAATCTAATGGAAATTATCAGTTTTTAATAAAATTTCATGATCACTTCAAAGTATTGTTGTTTGCTCAGTTGTGTCCAACTTTTTGCCACCCCATGAACCGCAGCATGCCAGGCCTCCCTATCCATCACCAACTCCCGGAGTTTGCTCAAACTCATGTCCATTGAGTCAGTGATGCCATCCAACCATCTCGTTCTCTGTTGTCCCCTTCTCCTTCTGCCTTTAATCTTTCCCAGCATCAGGTTCTTTTCTAATGAGTCAGTTCTTCGCATCTGGTGCCCAAAGTATAGGAGCTTCAGCTTCAGCACCAGTCCTTCCGAAGAACATACAGGGTTGATTTCCTTAAGGATCGACTGGTTTGATCTCCTTGCAGTCCAAGGGACTCTCAAGAATCTTCTCCAGCACCACAGTTCGAAAGCATCACTTCTTTGAGGCTCAGCCTTCTTTGTAATCCAAATCTCACACCATACATGACTACTGGAGAAACCATAGGTTTGATTATATGGACCTTTGTCAGCAAAGTGATGCCTTTGCTTTTTAATACACTATGTAGCTTTGTCATAGCTATTCCAAGGTTGTTGTTCAGTCACTCAGTTGTCCCAACTCTGCAACTCCATGGACTGCAGCATGCCGGGCTGCTCTGTCCTTTGCCATCTCCTGGCACTTGCTCAAACTCATGTTCATTGAGTCAGTGATGCCATCCAACCATCTTGTCCTCTGTTGTCCCCGTCTCCCCCTTCCTTTAATCTTTCCCAGCATCAGGGTCTTTTCTAATGAGTCGGCTCTTTGCATCAGCAGGCCAAAGTACTAGAGCTTCAGTTTTAGTATCAGTCCTTCTAATGAACATTCACAATTCATTGCCTTTAGGATTTCCTGGTTTGATCTCCTTGCAGTCCAAGGAACTCTCAAGAGTCTTCCTCAGCACCACAGTTTAAAAGCATCAATTCTTCATCGTTCAGCCTCCTTTATGGTTCAACTCTCACAAGCATACATGACTAATGGCAAAACCATAGCTTTGACCAGATGAATCTTAGTTGCCAAAATAATGTCTCTGCTTTTTAATATGCTGCCTGCTGCTGCTGCTGCTAAGTTCCTTCAGTCGTGTCCGACTCTGTGCGACCCCATAGACGGAAGCTCACCAGGCTCCCCTGTCCCTGGGATTCTCCAGGCAAGAACACTGGAGTGGGTTGCCATTTCCTTCTCCAATGCATGAAAGTGAAAAGTGAAAGTGAAGTTGCTCAGTCGTGTCTGACTTTTAGCGACCCCATGGACTGGAGCCTATCAGGCTCCTCCGTCCATGGGATTTTCCAGGCAAAAGTACTGGGGTGGGGTGCCATTGCCTTCCCCGAATATGCTGCCTAGGTTTGTCATAGGTTTCCTTCCAAAGAGAAAGCATCTTTCAATTTTGTGGCTGCAGTCACTATCTGTAGTGATTTTGGAGCCCAAGAAAATAAAGTCTGTCACTGTTTCCATTGTTTCCCCATCTATTTGCCATGAAGTGATGGGACTGGATGCCATGATCTTTGTTTTTTCAATGTTGCATTTTAAGCCAGCTTTTTCACTCTCCTCTTTCACCTTCATCGAGAGGCTCTTTAGTTCCTCTTTGTTTTCTGCCATAAGGGTGGTGTCATCTGCATAACTGATTTTATTGATATTTCTTTCTCTCAGCAATCTTGATTCCAGCTTCCTCCAGCCTGGCATTTCCAATGATGTACTCTGCACAGAAGTTAAATAAGCAGGGTGACAATATACAGCCTTGACATACTCCTTTCCCAATTTAGAACCAGTCCTTGTTCCATGTCTGTTTCTAACTGTTACTTCTTGACCTGCAAACAGATTTCTCAGGAGGCAGGTAAGGTGGTCTGCTATTCACATCTCTTTAAGAAGTTTCCACAGTTTGCTGTGATCTACACAGTCAAAGGCTTTAAACTGTGATCTACACAGTCAAAGGCTTTAGTATAGTCAATGAAGCAAAAGTAGATGTTTTTCTGGAATTTTCTTGCTTTTTCTGTGATCGAACAGATGATGGCAATTTGATCCCTGGTTTCTCTGCCTTTTCTAAATCCAGCTTGAACATCTGGAAGTTCTTGGTTCATGTATTGTTTAAGCCAGGCTTCCTTGGAAATTTGTGGTTGCAGTCACCATCTGCAGTGATGGTATAGTCAATGTTTAAAACTATTTCTAATTTCACACAGATATTTAAAAAGCATTAATCTGAATAACATATGTAGAAATAAATTCAAGAAGACTTTAATTTGTTAATCTAGTGAAAAAGCTAAATGAATTCAAAGAAAATTACTTCCCTTAAAATTTTACACAAATTTTAGAAAATTTAAATATTCTGATATTAAACAAAAATTTAGTATTTTTTTTAGCCCTGAAAATAAACTGAGAAACCAATGAAGTCAGTTACAGATTAAAAATATTTTAGTTTGTATAGTTAGTACTTATATATACTACTGTAAATGTTTTGCAAATGGTTCATAAGAGTTTGATATTACTGGCCTTTATTCCCTACCGGTCACTTCCTTCAACCTAACTCGAACAAAGCAAAGCACAGCTCCTTCAATGTCTGCTTTTGAAACAGAGTTATTTTAATTGATAATGAGGCTCCTAAAAGCTCTATGACTCTAACAAGAATTTCATCGAGATTGCATCTAATGAGATATAGAAATCTGGATTAGAAGGTCCTTTTAGACATAAGTATGATGTCTATGGCTTTAACATTTCTCTTTGCCTAGGTCTGTGGTTGTTTCATTTCCCAAAGCACCTAAAAAGAAGTTCAGCAAACTCTTTTTTTTTACTCAGAATTTTTCACTAAATCAAACTTTTTTTCTCAGAATTTTTCTTATCACTAAAAAAAAATGAAACATTGTGATCAGCTTCAAGCTTTGCTTGTAAGTTACTGATATAAATTATACTAGACTTAACATTGGAGAAGGCAATGGCACCCCACTCCAGTACTCTTGCCTGGAAAATCCCATGGATGGAGGAGCCTGGTGGGCTGCAGTCCATGGGCTCGCTAAGAGTCGGACACGACTGAGTGACTTCACTTTCACTTTTCACTTTCATGCATTGGAGAAGGAAATGGCACCCCACTCCAGTGTTCTTGCCTGGAGAATCCCAGGGATGGGGGAGCCTGGTGGGCTGCCGTCTATGGGGTTGCACAGAATCGGACACGACTGAAGCGACTTACCAGCAGTAGCAGTAGACTTAACATGCTTTGTCTTTTAATTCTTAAATCAACTCTATTGAGATATACTTATCTACAGTAAAATGCACTCGTTTTTTGGTTGGTTGTTATTGTATGTTTATGGAGTAAAATTCCATAACATAGAAGTTGGCTTAAAGCTTAACATTCAGAAAACTAAGATCGTGGCATCTGGTCCCATCACTTCATGGCAAATAGATGGGGAAACAGTGGAAATAGCAGCTGACTTTATTTTGGGGGGCTCCAAAATTACTGCAGATGGTGACTGCAGCTGTGAAATTAAAAGATGCTTACTCCTTGGAAGGAAAATTATGACCAACCTAGATAGGATATTAAAAAGCAGAGACATTACTTTGCCAACAAAAGCCCATCTAGGCAAGGCTATGGTTTTTCCAGTAGTCATGTATGGATGTGAGAGTTGGACTATAAAGAAAGCTGAGCACTGAAGAACTGATGCTTTTGAACTGTGGTGTTGGAGAAGATTCTTGAGAGTCCCTTGGACTGCATGGAGATCCAGCCAGTCCATCCTAAAGGAGATCATTCCTGAGTGTTCATTGGAAGGACTGATGTTGAAGCTGAAACTCCAATACATTGGCCACCTCATGTGAAGAGCTGACTCATTTGAAAAGACCCTGATGCTTAGAATGACTGAGGGTGGGAAGAGAAGGGGATGACAGGATGAGATGGCTGGATGGCATCACTGACTCAATGGACATGAGTTTGGGTAAACTTTGGGAGTTGGTGATGGACAGGGAGGCCTGGTATGCTGCGGTCCATGGGGTCGCAGAGAGTCAGATACGACTGAGCAACTGAACTGAACTGAATGGAGTGAAACTAGTAATAATCAAATAATTTATTATTTTTCAATATAAAATGTATTTATTCACATCTTTGAGAAGCTGCCATTTCTTCAAAAAATTTATGTACAAAATGCCAAGAAAAATTACAATAACATCTTATTTCAAACCAAAAATACACACATGATGTATACAAACTTTAAAAAACAAAATACAAGCAATGTGAATATAAATTATTTCAAAAATATTTCCAATGATATAGCTACAACTTAAATTATGTTAAGAGAAATAAATAACAGTGTTACCTAATATATTTACATATTTGTGTGTAATATTTTTTTGATGTGGATGATTTAAAAAAAATCTTTACTGAATTTTACAATATTGTTTTATATTTTAATTTTTTGGCCACGAGGCATGTGGTATCTTAGCTTCCTCATTAGGGATTGAACCTACACTCCTACATAGGAAGGTGAAGTCTCTACCACTGGACCACCAGGGAGTCCCTAAATTATCATATTTTTAAATGTATAGTTTGATAGGTTTTGACAAATTATTTACCCATAACTGTCATTCTGAAATCTTTAAGAACTTTCCATCTGTTGAATGGAGGGGCAACAGCACCCCACTCCAGTACTCTTGCCTGGAAAATCCCATGGATGGAGGAGCATGGTAGGCTGCAGTCCATGGGGTCGCTAAGAGTTGGACATGACTGAGTGACTTCACTCTGACTTTTCACTTTCATGCAGTGGAGAAGGAAATGGCAACCCACTCCAGTACTCTTGACTACAGAATCCCAGGGATGGGGGAGCCTGGTGGGCTGCCGTCTATGCGGTCGCACAGAGTCGGACACGACTGAAGTGACTTAGCAGCATCAGCATTTCTTGAAAGTTCCCTCATGCTTCTTTGTAGTAAATACCTACCCACCACTGACAACTACTAATCTGTTTTTTGTTACTATATAGACCTGAGTTTTCATTTGATATCATTTTCATTCTGCCTGAAAGACTTTCCAGAGGATCTTTTATTGTAGATACTGTTGTGTTCAGCTGTTGCTCATTTGAAAATGCCTATTTGGCTTTCATTTTAGAAGGACATTTTAGTTAAATATAGATTATAGGTTGGTAGTTTTTTTTTTCCTTGTCAGAACTTTGAAAATGTTTCAATCTCTTCTGGCCTGAAATTAGTGTGGTTCATCTTACCTTTGTTAACTTGCATGTAATACATCTTTTACTCTCTTTAGCTTAATTTAATTTTGGTAAGGTTTTTTTGTGATGGGCTGTGTGCACATACATATGAGTGTGTACTTACTTATCTTGGAGTTTGTTGAGCTTCTTTAATTTATGGATTTGCAGTTTCATCAAACTTGAAACATTCCCAGCCACTGTTTCTTTAAATGTTCCCTCTCCTCTTTGTGAAATTAATTAAATGTATGTTAGATTTAGATATTGTCCCTCATGTCACTAACTTTTGTTAAAATATATTTTTTCTGACTTTTTTTCTCCCAATGCTTCAGACTGGATGATTTCTGTCCACTGATCCTTTTGTCTATATTGCCTTCATTGATAAGTCCAACTAGTATAATTTTAATTTCAGGTAATATGTTTTTCAGATCTAGAAATTCTATTTGGTTCCTCCAAAAATTTCATTCTCATTATGTTCACTTTTCTTTAATTCTTTGAACACATTTGTAAAAGTTACTTTAAACTCTTGCCTGATAATTATCTCTGTCATTTATGATTATATTGACTATTTTTTCTCCTGGTTATGGGTCATATAGCTTTCTGCTTTTTCATACCTAGTGAGTTCTGAGTGTTGGACATTATGAACATTATGCTGGGTATGTCTAAATTTCAGGCTTCTTTAAAAGAATGTTTCTTTTTCTATGGATTTTTGCTGAGGCCCGTCAGGAGGATATGTCCAGGTAAAAAGCTTATGTGATCATATAGGGCTTACTTCATTTGTTTCCCTTTATTCAAGACCATCTCTTATACTACCTGTTCTGCACAGTTTAAAAATAACTGTTTCATATATTTTATTCAGAATTATAGTTGTGTGTGGCAGGATGGCACTTCTTCATAGCCAGACGAAGTCTCCTGTTTTGCTTTTCTAGCCTTGCCACAATTGCTCAGTTACTGGATAAACTAGGCCAAGGTTACAATTTTAATCTTGATATCAGCATACTAAGAATCTTATAAATGTGGGCAATTACTCACAAAAAATAAAGTGCATGAACATTTCAGGAAGTTTAGTATGAAATCCATACTCATTTGTAGGAAAAACCATAGTAAACACCATACTAGAGAGAAGAAAAACACCATTTCTAGCTAATTATGCCATTTATTTATCAAGAACTTAATATCCACATGTATTATAATTTTCAATTTGTATTTTATAATCCAATCTATCATGATACTTAAGATACATTATACTTTCAAATAACTTACATATTTTTCAAAAATAACATTCATAAAGCATATTTTTCTATGTATGAGATGTGGAAAAAGAAGAATAGCAGCAGAGAAAAAATTGGAGCAAAAAGCTAAAAATGCTAAAATCTTCTCTCATTAGTATCTGTGATGAATCTGTGCTGATTCATCCAAACATACCCTTGGCTAGTGTTATATATTTCTTTAGTGGATAACAATGCAAAAATGGGACAGAATTATTGCTATATATTAAAATATTAATAATGTATTTAGAGTTTCATACTTGCAAACTGCTTAGATGCTGATCTTCTAGGAGTTTCTGTGTTTCCTCCAGTTTAAGCTGGAATGCATCTTTGTTAGTAGTCAAGTTTGCCTTGCTGTTTTCCATTTCTTGACCACAATTGATTTTGGATATGAGATATTTCTGATGCTTATGATCATTTTTTGACAATGATGAAGGCACGTCATTATCTACAGCTCTGTGAACCACACATAAAAAATGTTTAGTATACTTAAAGTTAACATACAAATGACATATCATGTAATATGTGTTTGTGTGTCCAGATAATCATATATAAGGATATTGGAGAAATATATAGATATATTAGAATGGGAATTTAAAGGAATCAATAATAGAATAAAAATGGATGTGGGATTACAGTGTCAATAAAGCATTTCATCTTCATGTAGGAATGCCCAATTTTTCATGGCTTTGTTTATTAAATCCTATTCCTCTACTGTTTGGGATAGATACTGAAGTAATTACTATAGATGTACAGAGTCAGTCCTCAGTTTTTTAAGAGCATCCCTATCTGGATAATAATATGCTGCACTACGCTTAGTTCTGAGTTGATATCATAGATGGTGCTATCCCTATAACCCTAATGGAGTTGGTTGAAGATTCAAGTAGTTAGTATGAAAATTTCTTGTCAGGGTAGACTGGAATTTCCATCTAAGTTTAATACGTTTGGAAGCCTGGATTCCATCTAACTTTACTAGGTTTGGAAGATATTAACATATTTTTCTCAGTTGTATCAAAAATATAAGCATGGTTTTCATGGCACAGAGGGGGCACCTTTAATGCAGAGTCTATTTTTAGTGTGTTAAAGTGCCACCTCCAAATTATCAGTGGATGATATCATCCTGTTTCAGAGTTTTGCATCTTCTGGAAACTTACAGCATGTTACACTTCAGTATATGAACAAAGTGGAAAAAAAAGGAAGATTTTTTTGGGGTGAGTGAGAGATGAAAGTATATCAAAAGCTGACTGCTACTGCATTAGGGCCAGCAGTATGAATCCCAAGGGTATTTATCCCCAATTCACTTGAATTATCCTCAATACAATGAGGATTAAAATACTTTGAAAAGTGACTTGTGGCCACATGTGACATATATCTATCTCCAATACCCATATATATCTTTATTTGGACAGACTGGAATAGTCAAAGTCAATGATTACTAGATTCCTGACTATCCTTTTGCAACCACAGAGAGATCAAGGAGAGCAAAAAGGTATCTAAGTTCCTGAACACTGAGATTATGTTTCTCTTACATATTCCTTCCCTTTCAGTCACCCTTCCCAAATGAAGTATTGCTAAATCTACAAAAATATCTAATAAACTAAATTTATTTACCTTTTAAGTTGTCGTCTCTCAACTTTTTCTTCTCTATTTCTTTCTTCTCTACTCCACTTGCTTCTCTTCTCTTCTCTACTTTCTTCCCCCAGTGAGGAGGATTGAAGGAATGTATAGGAATAAAAGGAGATGGAGAGGCAGAACGACAGGAAGAGTGAAGCACAGGGGGAAAGGAAGAAGAAATCATAAAAGAAGAAACAGAAGGAATAGGAGAGGGGAAATCTAAATTTGCTGAAGGCAAATATGGAGAGGGAGATGAATACAGAGGAGAGGAAAAAAGAGGGACAGACAAAAGAGGTAAGAATGGAGAGGTAGTAGGGGAAGGTGAAGGAGAGGAGGAGAGAACAGATGAAGAGGAAGAAAGCTGTAGAGAGGATGAAGAAGAGGATATGGAATTAGAAGGTGAAGACAAAGAGGAGGATGGAGAATTACAGGGAGGCGGATTGGACAGAACTGACACAGATGGATGACCTACAAAGGCCTGGGGAAGATTTGACAATGTTATGGTTTGTGGGACAGATTGCTGGACTGATGGAAAAGGATCTAACTGAGCTGGATGTTCAGGCAACGGAGTGACAGCAGACAGAGTGGGGACTGGTTCATGAGGGGGATGACTGGCTAAACAGGAAGGCTTCAAAACAGGAAAACCTTCCAAAGGGGTTGGA
Source organism: Tragelaphus eurycerus (assembly GCA_935064755.1). Lineage (NCBI taxonomy): Eukaryota > Metazoa > Chordata > Mammalia > Artiodactyla > Bovidae > Tragelaphus > Tragelaphus eurycerus. The sequence continues at coordinate 9,033,351 of CAKXYN010000086.1, read as the reverse complement.
GGAACAGTCAGTTGAGCTGGAAGGGAACGACGGACAAGGGCAGGCATTAGAGTTGTTGGGGTTGAATGCTGTGCTGGAAGAGAATGTTCGGATCTGAAAGTTTTGTAAAACAACCTGCTCCGTGAGTCTGAATCAGGAATGACTGGTGAACCTCGGGGTGGGTGGGGTAAATGGTCAGGTGGGCCAGAAGGAATTGGGGTTGGTAGATGAGGTAAACTGCCAGGAAAGCTGGAAGTAACTGAGGCTGGTGGGCGAGGAAGATACTTGATCGGGTAGGATGGTAACGGGGCTGGTAAGAAGTTCTTTGGAAGAACAGAGGGGACAGATGGATGGATAGGCTGGCAGGTAGAAGAAACAGTTGGATAGCTAGGAAGAATTTGGGAATGGTGGGATAGCAATGGGGCTCTGAAGGGAGATAGCTTATTAGGTAAGTGGGGATCAGGTGTGGAGGTAGCTGGACAGGCAGGAATGGATCTGCACAGGTGGAAAAGCATTTGAACAGGAAGTAGAGAGACAGCCTTATTAAGATGGTTTTTCGCTGTACTGGGCTCCCTCTATGTTTTCAATTCATACTATGCTTTGTTCTGAGGGTCCATGCATTACGTCTTTCTGATCAACCAGTGTCCTCTCATGAGTTGAGAAATGTACATAGGTTACATATTCAGGTTCCCTTTTCTCATTCCTTGCTCTTCAACAGTATTTTCACCTCTCAGAAGTCTGATAGTCATACAGATAATGAATATGGGCTAGAAAATCTGGTTGAAAGTGATGATACAAAGGGCAAATAGAAGTCAAACAGATCAATGCTCAGCTTTGGTCAGATTTCTCAGGGTAGGTAGCCTGTGGTTCAGGATCAACTGTCTCACCATAAATACATGGATATTGGAGATAGATATCTAACAACATTATTTTAAAGTATAAAAATATGGGGAAAATGTAGTTTCTTTTGCTCTATGTGTGCGTCTACCAAAAGGGTCAAGTATATTATCTTTGTGATAAGGATTTGGTTGTGATGGAAGGCTTTTATTTTTATTAGTCATTTGTTATATCTCATTATTTCTTGAAGTAGTTTTTATTTTCATATGGACATAAGTCTTATTTTTCTTGAGGCTTAAGCACTGAATGCCTTCCATTTTTAATACAATTCTTCTCTCCTTTAGATTATCACATTATAGCATCTCAAATTATTTTTATCTACCACTAATATTTTCTACATTAGAACAATCATTTGTGAGTACAGATATATCTCCCCTTCTTTGGAAGGTGCCTATTTCTTGGTATGGCTTTATTGTTTAACACATTCTAGGTTTATACTGTACAGAAAATGTATTTTTAATGTGATAACTGCATATAAGTATTTGTAGCCTAATTATATTTTTAATCATAGTACATATAAATATTTCTATGAACTTAACACCTGATCTTTAATATTCCAAGCTTTCACATTTGTAGTACAGCATTTTTAGAGTTTATAAAGCATTTTAACATACATTATTTTAATACTGTCAGTTATCTGTGGAGAGCAGCTTAACTTTATAATAAGTAAACAAGGGTGTTCTCTCTATAAATTGTATACATTTGTTGTATTCCAAATACATAAAATTTATGTATGTGTATATAGAGATATAGACATCATGAAATCATAGTAATAATAGTATATTACAACAATAACTGAAAACTATGTATTCTAGTTTAGAATGGAAATAATTTCTTATAAAAGAAAATCGGTACAATGGTCCTAGCACAGATTTGGTATAACAATAACTACATGTTTGTTTGCTACAGTGAAATCAAAGTTGTCTGATGTGTTATCTTTTCTAAGACTTTAAGAGAGTGTATACTGTTGAACAAAAATGTCTATCCTTTTATTCACTGTGCAAAAGTTTTTTTGATGGAAAATAGTTGATGTTATTAGGATAATAATACACAGAAAAATAAATCTAATAGAGCAGAAAACCTGTATATAAAAATGCACATTACTTTCATACTAAATTACTTGAAATTTTTTATTCCTCTAAATTCCCCTGGACCCTAACCCCCTCTAATTGTCTGTCATCTTCCTTTTTGAGACAAAAATTTCCAGTGAGTACTCTAAAGTTACACTGTGTTCACTGCCTCAGCTTCCATTTGTTCCTTAATCTACTGCTGTCTGGCTTCTGTCTCTACCAATCCAATGTACTGCTTTTGCTAGTGATTAACTAATTGACCTAACTGCAAAAAGAGACACTTCTTGACCACTATCTTTCTTGACTTTAATTCCCTCGGTTTTCATATTATCATATGTTCCTGGATATTTTACAACTTCTCTGGTTGTTCCTCCTCAGGCTCTTTCTTGAGCTCCTCTTTCTTTGTTTGGATATGCTAGATTTTTTGAGAGTTATGCAATCCTCTGCTTGTCTATCCATATTCTCTGTGTAATCTTATTCATATTGTCTATGTGATCTTATCTGTATCTGTATGTAAGTGAAGGGTTACATACATCCTCTGTGGACCAGTTCAACTCTGGGTTAACTCTCTATCTCCGTTCCCTGGATTATTAGCAGAACTAGGACTGTGTTTCAGGCACACATAAAAAATGACCCTTCATGGATAAACTGTCTGTATTGACAGGACTGAATAAGTCATAGGAAGGACTTATAGGAAGGACTGGTAAGAAGCTATAGCTTTGGGTTTCCCCAAGTGTAGTAATTCTTAAAACTGAACATATCGCTTGCATGGAAGCTATTCATATAGTCATTGCAAGAAATATTGGCTCCTGTTTAGAACAGAGGATTTCTAACCCAGGTTGTCTGTGCATTGTGGGAAGAGAGGGATAGCAAAGATGAGCCCTTTAACTATTTCGCAGCATGCCATGAGGATTCCGCCTACTGAGGAGTGTTGCCTGTTGGCATGCAGTGTTTTATGTCTTCTAATTGAGGTCAAAGCTGGTCTACTGCAGTCATGAGTTTGAGTGTTCAGCTGAACCAAGACCACCACTGGTGGGCACCAAAGTGTTAGTCACTCAGTTGTGTCTGACTCTTTGTGACCCCATGCACTATAGCCCACCAGGCTCATCTGTCCATGGAATTCTCCAGGCAAGAATACTGGAGTGGGTTGCCATTCCCTTTTACAGGGGACCTTCCCAACCCATGGATCAAACCTGGGTATCCTGCACTGCAGGCAGATTCTTTACCATCTGACCCACAGGGACTGAACTATGGCTTTAACTTATCCATTCATTGACAACTATCACACCTACATTCATGACCCAGACATCTTACCAATGAGAAATTGACTCCAGAATAGCTCATAAGTGTCTCAAACTCACAATTTATCATCATCCTTCCAGTTACTTTCTCCCTTAAACCACTTTGTCCTGAATAGTCCTTATTTTGATAAATCATTTCACTATCCATTAACTAACCAAATCCATTCTCCACAGTCATTCTTGATTCCTCCCATTTACCTTTTGGTTCTTAAAAAGCTACCAAATCATGTTGATTCTACCTACTAAGTAGTTCTTCATAAGTCATTGTTTTCATTAACTAAACTACCATTTTGTCTAATTTTTCGACCTTTAGTCTTACTATATTCTTCCTCATCCTGAAAATATTCCTAAAATATAAATGTTATATGCTTGCTTAAAATCTCTCAGTAATTGCTTTTAGGACAAATTCCTTAACAAAGCTCTTCATGACTTAATTCATGGCTTCCTTTCTAAAACAACCTATCTGTCTACAATTTCTCAATGTACGCATTAGTCAAAATAAATTACCTACAGACTTATAGTTACCAGAAGGGAAGAGATAGATTGGGAGTTTGGGATTGACATGTACACACTGCTATATTTAAAATAGATAACCAACAAAAATCTACTGTATAGCACAGGGAACACTGCTCAATATTCTGTAATAACCTAAATGGGGAAAGAATTTGAAAAATAGATACATGTATATATACATAACTGAATCACTTTGCAATATACCTGAAACTAACACAACACTGTTAATCAACTATGCTCTGATATGAAATAAAAATTAAAATGAACAAAATGAACCACCTCTTTCAGCTCTCTTAATACATCATGTCCTTTTATACCTTTGTTCTTTTTCACATACTATTTGTTCCATCTTTCCGGAGTTCCCTCTCAATGTCTCTGATAAATATCTTCCTCATTTATTAAGCTTCAGGTCATGTTTATATCCTCTGAGTTTTCATAATGCCAGTGATGTTTCTGTTTAAAGTATTTGTTGAATACTTCCAACATGCACAGCACTGAACTAAGCATCATAGGGAATATTTGCATGAGTGAGATTAAGCTATTCTTCTCTACAATAGTACAGTTTGGTGGGGCAGGCATAACTACACATAAAAATTGAGCAACAACATATATAATCATGATTTTAAAATTTATTTCTATAGCCTTGAGCTCTTGTTTCATCTTAGGTTCAACTGTTTTTATACATTTCTACTTGGATATTTACTCTCTAAATTCAGAAAGCTCAAATGAAGTTTAATAATATCTTGTTAAACCTATACACTTTTATTACATTCTTTATAATTTTTAAAGTCAGGAAATTCCCTCAATGATCAAGATTCAAAATTTCACCCTCTTTTGATTTTTATACTTCTTTCATTTTCTTTATCCCACCATACACCAAAGCTATAATATAGTCTTTTCATGAAATATTTTTCTTCTGTCTTTCTTTTGTATTTCACTACCACTCTTTACGGAGAGGGCAGTGGCACCCCACTCCAGTGCTCTTGCCTGGAAAATCCCATTGATGGAGGAGCCTGGTGGGCTGCAGTCCATGGGGTCGCTAAGAGTCGGACACGACTGAGCGACTTCACTTTCACTTTTCACTTTCATGCATTGGAGAAGGAAACGGCAACCCACTCCAGTGTTCTTGCCTGGAGAATCCCAGGGACGGGGGAGCCTGGTGGGCTTCCGTCTATGGGGTCGCACAGAGTTGGACACGACTGAAGCGACTTAGCAGCAGCAGAAGCACCACCACTCTTTTAACATAAGTTCTTTTAAACTCATTGCTTGAATATCTCTTGATTTTCCTGCACTATCTGTTCCATACTCCAATTATTTTTATATCAAGACATACTTTATTCTATATGAAACTTATCACATTATTCTTATTCTTTAATTTATTCTTTGATGATTTACATTATTATGTTAAATTCATGTATACAGCACCTGATTCAGTATTTTTGCAGGTTATACTCAATTATAGGTTACTGTAAGATAATGGGCATAATTTTCTATACTATACAGTATATTCTTGTTGCTTATCTATTTTATTTTGTTATTATTTTTTTGATTACACAGCATGCAGGTTCTTAGTTCCCTCACCAGGGATGGAACCTGGGCCCCCTGCAGTTTAAGGGAATCTTAACCACTGGAATACCAGGGAAGTCCCATTTATCTATTTTATATATAATAGTTTGTATCTGTTAATCTCATATCTCTAATTTGTCCTTCCCCCTCTCTCTGGCAACCACAAGTTTGTTTCTATATATGCATGTCTGTTTTGCATGTACATTTATATGTATTTTTAGATTCCACATATAAGTGATATCATACTATCCCTGCTTTTGTTTGACTTATTTCACTAAGCACTGTATTCTCTAGGTCCATCCATGTTGCTGCAAATGGTAGAATTTTATTCTTCTTTATGGCTGAATAATATTTCACCACATACATAACACATCTTAATCCAATCATCTGGAAAACTGGGATTTGATTTCTAAGTATTAAACTGAACTGTTTATGTATTTTGGCTATTAGCCCCTTTTCAGCTATATCATTTATAAATATTTTCTCCAATTTTTAAAAAGTTATCTTTTTGTTGATGGTTTCCTTTGTTGTGCAAAAGCTTTTGCATTTAATTAGATAATATTAGTTTATTTTTGCTCTTATTTCCACTGATTTAAGAGACAGATTAAAAAAAATTGCTATGATTTATGTCAAAGCGTGTTATGCTTATGTTTTCTTCTAGGAGTTTTACAGTTTCTCGTATTACATTTATGTCTTTAATCCATTTGAGTTTTTACTTTTGTACACTGTGCTAGAGAATGTTCTAACTTCACTCTGTTGCATGTAGCTGTCCAGTTTTCCCTGCACTACTTGTCTTTTCTCTATTGTGTATTCTTGTCACTTTTGTCATAGGTTAATTGACTGTAAGTGTGTGGGTTTACTACTGGGTTCTCTATTCAGTTTCATTAGTCAATGTGTCTGTTCTGCCAATAACACTACTGTTTTGATTACTGCAGCTTTGTAGTATAGTCAGAAGTCTAAGAGGGTTATATCTCCAGTTTTGCTCTTTATTCTCAGGATTTTTTTTTCATTTCTGGATGTTTTGTGATTCCATATAAATTGTAGTATTATTTGTTATAGATCTGTGAAAAAATGTCATAGGTATTTTGATAGAGATTGCATTAAATCTGTAGATTGCTTTGGGTAGTATGTCCGTTTTAATGATATTACTCCCTCCAATTCAATAGCATGGAATATCTTTACATTTCTTTGAATCATCTTCAATTTCCTTCATCAGGTTTTACAGTTTTCAGAGTACAGGGCTTTCACTTTCTTGGCTAAGTTTACTCCTAGGTATTTTATTTTTTGATGTGATTTTAAACAGGATTGTTTACTTTATATTTCTGATATTTCATTATTAGTGTATAAAAGACAACAGATTTCTGCATATTATTCTTATATCCCACAACCTTGCTAAATTCATTAGTTTCTAATATTAATAGTTCTTGGGTGGAGACTATAGAAGTTCTCTATGCTATGCTATGCTATGCTAAGTCACTTCAGTCGTGTCCGACTCTGTGTGATCCCATAGACAGCAGCCCACCAGGCTTCCCCGTCCCTGGGATTCTCCAGGCAAGAACACTGGAGTGGGTTGCCATTTCCTTCTCCAATGCATGAAAGTGAAAAGAGAAAGTGAAGTCGCTCAGTCATGTCTGACTCTTAGCGACCCCATGGACTGCAGCCTACCAGGCTCCTCTGTCCATGGGATTTTCCAGGCAAGAGTACTGGAGTGGAGTGCCACTGCCTTCTCCAGAAGTTCTCTATATAGAGTGTTATGTCATCTGCAGAGCAAGTTTTACCTCTTCATCTTCAAATTTGGATTCCTTTTATTGCTGTTTCTGTGGTTAGGAATTCCAACACTATGTTAAATAGAAGCAGTGAAAGTGGACATTCTTGTCTTGTCCTTGATTTTAAAGGAAAATTAAAAAATTTTTCACAATTGAATATGACGTGGGCTATTGGATTTGTCATAAATGGCCTTCATTATGCTGAGATATGTTCCCTCTATACACACTTTGATGAGGGCTTTTTATCATAAATAGACACTGAATTTTGTCTGTTTTTCTCTGTTATCTATTGAGACAATCACATAATTTTTATCTTTCCTTTTGTTAATATGGTGTATCAAATCGATTGATTTATGTATCTCAAACCATCCTTGTGACCCTGGAATAAATTCAACTTGATTATGATGTATGATTCTTTTTATGTATTGTTGGATTTGGTTTGCTAACATTTTGTTGAAGATTTTTGCATCTATATTCATCAAAAATATTGGCCTATAATTTTTTCTTTTTTTTTTGTAGTGTCTTTGCCTTATTTTGGTATCAGGGTAAGGATTGTCTTGTAGGATGAATTTGGGAGTGTTCTAAAAAACTCTCCAAGTTTATGAAATAGTTTGATTAGGACAGGTATTAATTATTCTTTATACATTCAGTAGAATTGCCCTGAGAAGCTGTCCTGTTCTGGCATTTTGTTTGCTGGGCATTTTTCTTTTTTTTAAAATTAAACTTCATGTCTAGTGAATGATCTTCTGTTCGAATTGTCTGTTTCTTCTTGACTGTCTTGGCAGCTGTATGTTTCAAGAAATTTGTTCACTTTTCGTAGGCTGTCCAATCTGTTGGCATGTTAACTATTCATAGTACTCTCTTATGATTTTTTTGTATCTCTGTGGTATTGGTTGTTATTTATCCTCTTTATTTTCTTATTTTATTTGGATCCTCTCTCTTTTCTTCTTGGTGAGCCTGTTTATTTTTAAAAAAACTAGCTGTTGGTTTCATTCATTTTTTTCTACTGTTTTTTTCTCTCCTAGGAAATGACTTTTTAAAAAATTGAAGCACAGTTGATTTACAATATTGTATTAGGTATACAGTAAAATGATTCAGTTATATATATATTTTTCAGATTATTTCTATTATAGATTATTACATATATTAACTATAGTTCCTTATGCTATGCAATAAAATTGTTTATTTCATATATAAGTGGTTTGCATCTGTTAATCCCATAATTTATCCCTCCTTTCCCCTTTGATAACCATAAGTTTGTTTTCAATGCCTGTGAGTTGGTTTCTGTTTTGTATACATCAATACATTCATTCCTATTATTTTTCAGATTCCACATGTATGTGATATCATTATTTCCTTCCTTCTGCTAAATTTGGACTTTGTTCTTTTTCTAATTCTTTTAGGTGATAGGTTAGGTTGTTTTGAGATTTTTTCTTATTTCTTGAGGAAGGACTGTATTGCTATGAACTTCCCTCCTAGAACTGCTTTTTCTGTATCACATAAATTGGAAAGTTTTGCTTCCCATTTCATTTGTTTTGAGGTATTTTCTGATTTACTCTTTGATTTATTCGTTACCCTCTTTTTTTCTTTTTTTAGTAGCATGTTGTGTAGTCTTCACATGCTTATTCTTTTCTGTTTTTCTTTCTGTAGTTGATTTCTAGTTTCATACCCTTGAGGTTGGAAAAGAAAAAGCTTGATATAATTTCTATCCTCTTAAATTTGTTGAGTCTTGTTTTGAGACCTAGTATGTGATATATGTTAGTTGTTCAGTCATGTCTGACTCTTTGCAACTGGATGGACTGTTACCCACCAGGCTCCCCTGTCCATGGAATTCACCAGGCTCCCCTGTCCATGGAATTCACCAGGCAAGAATAGTGGAGTAGGTAGTCATTCCCTTAACCAGGAGATCTTCCTTACCCAGGGATCAAACCCAGATCTCCTGCATTGCAGGTGGATTATGTATAGTCTAAGCCATCAGAGAAGCCCCTTGGACTGCAAAGAGACCAAACCAGTCAATCCTAAAGGAAATCAACCTGGAATATTCATTGGAAGGACTGATGGTGAAGCTCCAATACTTTGAACACCTGATGCAAAGAGCCGACTCATTGGAAAAGACCCTGATGCTGGGAAAGAAGAGGCAAAAGAAGAGGGTGGCATAGGATGAGATGGTTAGATAGTATCACTGACTCAATAGACATGAATTTGAGCAAACTCCAGGAGATAGTGAAGGACAGGAAAGCCTGCACGCTGCAGTTTATGGGGTGGCAAAGAATTACTTTACCACAATTACCTTATTGATTTTCTTTTTAGATGATCTGTTCATTAATATCTGTGGGGTGTTAAAGTCTCCTGTAATTATTGCACTATTTGTCAATTTCTCCTTTTATGTTTGTTAGTGGTTATACAGTTAGGTGTTACTGTATTGGGTATGTATATGTTAAACAGTATATATCTGCTTCTTGTACTGAAGTGGATCTCTTTTTATCAGTACATAGTACTCTTTTTGTCTTTCATTAAGCCCGTGTTTTGTCATCTCCATTTGTGTAAAATATACTTTTCTGTCTCCTCACTTTCAGTTTGTATCTTTTGCCTTAAATGAATCTCTTGCAGGCAGCATATAGAAGGGTCTTTTAAAAAATCCAATTAGCTAGCTGTGTCTTTTGATTGAAGCATTAATCCATTGATACGTAAAGTAATTTATTAATAGGTATATGCTTATTACCAATTTATTACTTGTTTTCCAGTTGTTTTGTCATTTTTCTCTTTTTGTATCTCTCTTTTCCTGGCTTGATGATTTTCTTTTGTAGTATGCTTGAGTTCCATGCTTTTTGCTTGTTGTGTATCTATTTGTGGTTACCATGGTGTTCATATACGTTAAACCTTAGTCATTTAAGTTCAAACACATTCTAAGAGATCTACATTTTTTACTACTCTATCCCACATTTTGTATTTCTGATGTATTTTTTTACATCTTCATGTTTATCCCATAACTATTTATTGTAGTCACATTTGCTTTACCACTTTGTCTTTTAATCTATGTGCTAGCTTATTTAAGTGATCTTCAAGCCCCACTATATATGTCTTTCCTATTGGGGTTTTCCCTTTCCTATAGATTCTTCTTTTTCATTTTGAGAAGACCCTTCAACATTTCTTTTAGGGTAGGTTTATTATTGCTGAATTCTTTTAGTTTTTGCTTGTCTGAGGAGTTCTTTATCTCATCTTCTATTCTAAATGATAATCTCACTGGGTAGACTATCTTAGGTTGTGGGTTCCTCTGCCCTTTTATTTTAATTGACTTTCTGTGTCTCTGACTTTAGGTGAAACAGTTACCTATTACAGTCTTGAAGGGGTGTTCTTAAGTGGGTGTGTCCCTATGCAGACTGTGTGTGCCCAATGTATTTGGAGGGAGGGCTGGATTAGATGTGGATGCAAGTCTTGTCTTTCCTCATGGTATGCTTCCTTTAAGTGTGTATTTTTCCTTCTCCCTGCACTAGGCTTGAACATGGCCTAGTACTTGTGGGAATTCAAGTCTGAGCTATTTCTTGGGTGCTATTTGAGTAAGCACCAGCAATGGACACTGCTGTATCTAGACTACATCCCTGGCCCCCAGGACACCTTTGGATCTTTAGATTGACTCTTTCCCAGGTCCCGAATGCCTGAGATCCAGGGCCAAGCTGTGGCTTGGAGTGAGCAGGGTAACATTCACTTGGCTCAGACTGGGGGGTGTGGCATGGCGGCAGCTACTAGGGTACACCTCTCTCTGCCTTGTCTGGTGGCAAGCTAACACTTGTACTCTCCTCGTGAGTGGAGTCTAGGCTTCTCTAGCCTTCTCATTGGTTCTCCAAGCAGCCAAAGGGGCTTGTCTCCTATGTGCTGGACTCCAGGATGGGGATGCCCAGGCTATGGTTGGACTCACTCACTTCTCAGGGTGAGTGTCTGCCTACATGATTTCCCTTTTCCTTTTAGTCCTCTCCCAGAGGCACAGACACCCTACCTGATGCTTTTTTCCTATCCTGCCTGATTACATGTGTATCTTTCTTACAACCTTGGTTATATAAGGGTCCTTCTGCAAGTTTCCAGTTAGCTTTCCATGAATTGTTCCACATGTGGATGTATTTTTGCATTGTTTGTTATGGGAGGTAAGCTCAGGTCCTCTTCAGCTCCCATTTTTTATACTTTACTTCTAACACTTCTGATTGATCAACATTCTTAAACGTTTATATCTCTTTTCCGCCATAAAGGGCATTTTCATTTTTTCTTATTCTCTCATCTTTTCCTTCTAATCTCTCAAAATAATTTTATTCTTTATTAGATCTGTCTTTTCCTTTTTTTAGAAGTGTTTATTGAATTTGTTACAATATTGCCTCTGTTTTGCTTTTTTTGGCCATGAGGCATGTGGAATCATAGCTCCCCAACCAGGGATCAAACCTACACTCTCTGGAAGGCAAAGTCTTAACCAATGGATGACCAGGGAGGGCCCTCCTTTTCTCACTATACAAAACAGTACTATTTTAGTTTAGGTAGTAATGATCTGTCACTTGGATTAGCCCATTAAGTTTTTCTAGTCTCGTTTCCAGTTTCTTTCCATTCTTTTCATTCTCCAACATTCATACCAATTATCTTCCAATATAAAGAGGACTATGTTACTCTGTTTAAAAACCTCCATTGGCTACTAGTTATAGGATGAAATAAAAACTTCCTAGCTAGAAATACAAGCATTCACATCTCACCTCAATCTACATTTCTAGATAATCTCTTGTCCTACCAGCAACATATACTACAGTCTTGTTACTCTGAACAAATTCTATGTCCTCAGGTGTCTTTGCCTTTTATAACATTGTAGGCCTGAACATGCCAGAAATCAACTTGTGCTTCTTTAGTAGACAATATGTACTCATCCTTTAAGTCTCCTCTCCAACTTTAAATTTTGTACTTTATCACTTGTGTGTGTATGCTTAGTCACTCAGTTGTATCCAACTCTTTGTGACCCCATGGACTGTAGCCTGTCAGGCTCCTCTGTCCATGGGATCCTCCAGGAAAGAATACTAGAGTGCGTTGCCATTCCCTTCTTCTGGGGATCTTTTGACCCAACAATCAAACTCGGGTCTCCTGAATTGAAGGTGGAGTTTTTACTGACTGAGCCACCAGGAAAGCCCTTTATCACTTTGCTAGTATTTCTGTAACTGTCCACATTACACAGTATTGTTTGAGTCTTATGGTGTAATTACCATTACACAGTATTATAATGTAACTGCAAACACTTATTGGGCAGAGGACCATATTTCATTCATATTATAACTCTTAATAATGAATGTACAGCACATAATAGGTACTTAAGACTTCACATTTTTATTCTCTACCTTTCTAGACTGCATTTCTGTTACTTATTAGTTTAACATCCATATTTAACAGGATAATATTTCTTCCATCATAAGGGAAAAAGCCATATTTTGGGTCTACATCCCCTTTGGCTACTGTTCTATCACTCTTTTCCTTTCACATCCAAGCTGCAGTTGGTATTTTTTCTTTCTCACTCTGCAGTTTCCTTCCAATTCATTGCAGTCTCCTTTCTGTCTCCATCCCTCCACTGAAATTTGACAAAAACTGCCAGAGTGACTTTTCTGTCACTCTGAAATATATGGGACATATTTCCTCTAAGCTGGATATTTTCTCTTTGCCACTCCAGATTCATTTTCCACACTTATCTCTGCTAGGCAGAGACTGAATGATACTTGCCTTTTGATTTATGGCTGTTTTGACCAATGAAAGGTACTAGCAAGAGATGGGAATGTGACAGAACAAAGCGGTTTTTGATAACCACTCCTCCAGCTTCCTCTCGCTTGGCTTGGTTTAGCAGTGGCAATGCTCCTCTGCCTAGTAGCCCTCTCGTACAGCTACAGCTCTTTTCAGTTTAAAGTTTGTTATGATAATACTGAGTTTGCTGTCAGTTTTGGGGCTGCTTCATCATACTTTGTTGGCATCCCAGTCTCTTTACTAACCTCTTTTCAGTTATCCCTTTTAAATGCTACATGTTTTCTGCCAGTATCCCAACTGGTAAAACTTTTTATATTAATGATTACCTAGAAGCCATTTGATTTCCATAAGCTTTTATTTCCCATGAAAGTCTGTACTTGCTTAGTTCCATCTTCTCCCTATATATAGTCTCTACCAACTATTCTGTTCCTATCTGCCCATTTGTTTTTTTCATTTCCTTATATATTGCTCTTCTGTAGTGCTCTATCCTAGTTCTGCTGTCATAGTACATACTCTCCACTGCTGACTTCATCTATTGTTTTGGCGTCTAATATCTTAAGTCTAGATCTTTCTCTTGAGCTCCAGACCTATGTATTTTCAGTTACAGATACTGAAATAGTCTGTTTTGTCCTCTTTCAATCAGTTATCCACACTTGTTCACAATAGATTAGAATGATATGTTAAACAGGAAAGAAAAGGGAAAGGGAAGTCGCTCAGTCATGTCTGACTCTTTGTGACCCCATGGACTGTAGCCTACCAGGCTCCTTCATCCATGGGATTTTCCAGGCAAGAGTACTGGAGTGCGTTGCCATTGCCTTCTCCAGTGGATCTTCCTGACCCAGGGATTGAACCCGGTCTCCTGTATTGTAGGCAGACGCTTTACCGTCTGAGCCACCAGGGAAGTCTAAACAGAAAAAGTTGATCTTATTACCCATCCTTAACCAACTCCTCTTAAACCTCTAAGGATAAAGCTTATATTCCTTAGCATACAGGTGTATTTACTTTTCCAATCTCGTATCTAGTGAGGCTATTGCTATTTTGCATTCTGTTATTCAGCCATACTCTTATTCCTGGAACATATCGTTCCTTCTACTACTCTTGGCCTTTCCACACTCTCATCCCTCTGTCTGGAATACCATCTACCCACTTGTTTCACGATTAACTCCTATTTTCTTCAAAGCTTTGCTGAAGATTCTTCTATTCCATGAGGTCTTTCTAGGACTATAATAAAGACTTGAGAGAATGAATTTAATTGTTCTTATATCTGATTAAGAGAATAGTTTGCTACAGGTATTCTAAAAATGGAAATACTTTAGTACATACATTATAAATATTGTTAAAATATTAACATACTTTACATATGAATTATGTACATATATCTTTATATATGTAAACATTAAATATTATTATTACCCATTTGGTACTGTTCTATAGTTTTTAAAGCATTATTTCACTTTCTCCTAGATTATACTCTTGGGATTATATTTTTGAATATTATATTTCTTCATATCCCCTTCACAATGGCTGATCTACTGCTGTGTACATAGTAGGTTCAAGAAACATTTATAGTAAATAAATGGAAAATACAGGATGTCAGAGGGTACTCTCTAGTTGGTTGGTCCATCCTACTGAATCAAGATGATTCATTTAAACTAACCTAGAGAGGAACGAGGGGGCATTGTAGTAGCTTTTTAAAAGATATCCATCCAGGAAAGATTTTCAGTGAGGAAAACCCCATTTCTACCATAAAATTACTGTTTTTATCTAAATTTATATCACTGTTATTCAACTTTTTTTTCCTCTCAGTAAAACCAGTATCACTATTTTTAAATGGTTTTTATTATAGCTCCCATAGAAAATTACTCAACATAGGCAACACTAAAACTAAAGACAAGAAACTAAAATTTTTACTTACTCTTAAAGAAATTTATATTACACTCTAATTCAATGTGTGAAAATAAAATAGTATAGTATAAAATAGAGGTGAGGAGTAACTGATGAAAAGGCCTGTAAACTCAGCAACTAGAGAGCTATTTAATTACTGTGTATTAGTAACTATACATGATATTATAAGTTACTTACCTCCAGTTTATTATTGGTCTGTGGGAAGAGGGAAGGTTTACTTCTGATTTTAAGTTGGATTCCTGAATTTGTCTGAGGGCATCTTCTAAGGGAAGAACTGGTCTTTGAAGAACTAAGGAAATAATAAAGATCATATAGTATAGAATCACTTCAACAATCTCTTTATACATAATTTAATTGGTCAATGATAAAATACTATCTTAAAACTTTTGTGACAACCTTATTTTGAACAGTATATTTTAAATTTAAACATCCACTTTCCAATATGAAATAGTTATCTCAAAATTCTCATCACCAATTTTAAGAATACTTATTTGGAAAAATTAAATCTGAGAAATGTCCAGGCTCTTTGATCTGGCATGCAAACCCCATTATATCTAGCCTCATAATTCCATAAATTTCTGACAGAATTTACAAATATCCTTATTAAGAAAAGGCGAAGATATAAAAATAGCAGTTAACATTTATTGAGCATTTACTGTTAAAGACGTTATTTCTGAGCACTGTATAAGTATTAACTACTTTATTCTCACTAAGGCCTTTGAAAGAAAAAAAGCGTTAATCACTAAGTTGTGTTCAGCTCTTTGGAACGCCATGGACTGAAGCGTGCCACACTCCTTTGTCCATGGGATTCTCCAGGCAAGAATACTGGAGTGGGTTGACACACTGTTCTCTAGGAGATCTGCCCAACTCAGAGATCGAACCTGGGTCTCCTGCACTTCGGGCAGGTTCTTTATTGTTTGAGCCACCAGAGAAGCCCCAATCTCCATTTGCAACTGAGGAGACTGAAACATATCTAAGTAACTTATTCAGGGTCACACATTATATGGACACTCATCCATATATCATTCTGTACAACCTCTAATCCAATCCTAGTTCCCATAAGTATCCACTCTCCCAAGAATTTCCACTGTGCACTTTGGTACACACCTTCTTGTTCAAGTTGAAATGTACTTTCTATTTAAAGGATATTGCTTTCCCACAGCCCTCTTAGGTGGAGATACAAGTAACTACAAATAACTGAAGGCCTGGAGATAGGATAGCTGACTTTCTAGCTCTTCAATGATGCTACCAAATTATTTTTTTCTCCTTTCTCCTTAAAAAAACCCATATCAGCAGGATTCTGATGTTTGTTATTCACCTTAAAATTTTTAAGCAAAATCAGTATATTATTATGAATGTGTTAGTTCAAACTTGAACTCTAGAGTCAAGTGGTGACTGCATAAAATACTAGTGAAAAATGCCAGTTATGAGATGGTTTGCTGGATATTTTAGCCATGAAGGACCAATCCTCTTGAGGCAGAAACTATCAAGCTTTAGATTTTGATTGTTTTTCTAATGAGCATAAGCAATGTCCCAAATGATTGTTTATTGGTAAAATTAATGGCTAGATGCATAGTCTGATGAATATTAAAAATGAACTTTCTTTGTTGAAATTAAAGATATTCAAGACAGATGGACTTCCCTAAAGTATTTTAATCACTCCCTACCCTTGCATGAACAGAGCATAAGAATCTAGGGAGTCTATGCCCTTTACCTTTACAGATGGCACTGAGGTTTGACCTTTAATTAGTCTTGGCTCCAGCTGTTAAATAGGAACATTCTTGATTGTGCAGTGCCAGAAGGCACGTAATTTTGTCTCTAGAATGTGGCTGTGTAAGTCTAAATGGATCTTTCACATAAAGTTTAGTCAGAGCACCTAAGATAACATAGAGCTGGGACTTTATTGAACTCAGTGAACAATTACACTGATTGTTTTGTGCATGATTTGTTAAAAAAAATATTTAGTTGAGCTAGATTATAGCTTGAGATTTGCTTTAATTAACACTCACTTACTATCAAAGAGAATTTAAAATCTACTTTTAAAACGAACTTGAGTCATTTACAAACACTCATTGCTCTTTATTGTTGCTATTATCTAATGATCTCCTAGTCAGTATCTCCTACTCACTGAGGAATATTCAAGTCTACATTTTTTGAATATTTATTGTGTATTAGGGCTTTATTTGGAGAAGGAAATGGCAACCCACTTCAGTATTCTTGTCTGGAGAATTCCAGGGACAGAGGAGCCTAGTGGGCTGCTGTCTATGGGGTCGCACAGAGTCGGACACGACTGAAGTGACTTACCAGCTTACCACCAGGGTTTTATTATTCCATTTAAACTACTAGGCTCCTCTTTTTAGTTCTTTTGCCCTGATAGTCTAACTCCAACAATTCTCTGAGTCCAACAATTTTCTGACCTCATTAAAACCCCTAATCCATCCCTTTTTCATAGCAAGGGGAAGCATTAGCTATCATGCATTTTGGGTGAACCTTTGGTGTAACTCTAATATTTGAGAATAAATTAAATGAGTAGACAAGTAAACAGTTGTTTATCAAGCTTTGTTGTTCTTCATTATGACAGTAAACTTTCTTAAAATTTTAATTTAATATTTTGTACAGGTAACATATTCATATTTAGAAACCAAAAAATATAATACAAATTTGGAAGTTCTGCTCTAACTGGTATTTGTGTATTCTTTCACTGTTTATGCAGATATAAACATACATATTCTATTTTTAAAAGTTGAAGTATAGTTAATTTATAATACTATCTTAGTTTCAGGTATGCAATCACATATTTTATATTTTTACAGATTATGTTTAAAGTTGTTAAAAATAATGGTTATGTTTCTCTGTGAGGTATAATATATCCCTGTTGCTTAACTATTTTATTCATATTAATAGTAGCTTGTGTCTTTTAACCCATATCCCTATTTGTCCCTCCTTTTTCACTCTCTCCATCGTAATTACTAGTTTGTTCTCTATATCTCTAAGGTTTTTTTTTAAATTTTATTTATTTATTTGGGCTGCTGCTGGATCTTCGTTGCTTTGTGCAGGCTTTCTCTAGCAGTGGTGAGCAGAAGCTACTCTTGGCTGCAGTGTGCAGGCTTACGGCAGTGGCTTCTCCGGTTGCAGAGCACAGGCTCCAGAGTGCGGGCTCAGTAGTTGTGGTATGTGGGCCTAGTTGCTATGCGGCAGGTGGATTTTTCCCAGACTAGACACTGAACCCATGTCCCCTGCATTGACAGGCAGATTGCTAAATGCTGCACCACCAGGGAAGTCTTGTTTGTTTTTTTTTAAACATACATTTATTTTTAAAGAATTTTCATTTAAGTGATAACATATTTATTTTTAAATGTAAGTTTGTCTATGACATTTTAATAGGCATAACACTAAGTCCATCCACATTGCTGTAAATGGTGGAATTTCATTCTTTTTATGGCTGAGTAATATTCCATTACTGTTCAATATCCCATGAACGGTATGAAAAGGCAAAAAGATAGGACACTCAAAGATGAAGTTCCCAGGTTGGAGGGTGCTGAACATGCTACTGGAGATCAGTGGAGAAATAATTACAGAAAGAATGAAGAGACGGAGCCAAAGCAAAAACAATACACAGTTGTGGATGTGACTGGTGATGGAAGTAAAAGTCCGATGCTGTAAAGGGCAATATTGCATAGGAACCTGGAATGTTAGGTCTATGAATCAAGGCAAATTGGAACAGTGAACACTGACATTTTAGGAATCAGCAAACTGAAATGTACTGGAGTGGGTGAATTTAACTCGGGCAACCAAAGAGTCCGAAATGCAGTACTTGAATGCATTCTCAAAAATGACAGAATGATCTCTGTTCGTTTCCAAGGCAAATCTTTCAATATTACAGTAATCCAAGTATATGCCTTGAACAGTAATGGTGAAGAAGCTGAAGTTGAATGGGTCTATGAAGACCTACAAGACCTTCTAGAACACCCAAAAGAGATGTCCTTTTTATTATAGGGGACTGGAATGCAAAAGTAGGAAGTCAAGAAATACCCAGAGTAACAGGCAAATTTGGCTTCGGAGTACACAATGAAGCAGGGCAAAGGCTAACACAGTTTTGCCAAGAGAACACACTGGTCATAGCAAACACAATTATACAGTGGAAGTGACAAATCGATTCAAGAGATTAGGTCTGATAAACAGAGTTCCTGAAGAACTATGGGCAGAGGTTCATGACATTGTATAGGAGGCAGAGGATCAAGACCATCTCCAAGAAAAAGAAATGCAAAAAGGCAAAATGGTTGTCTGAGGAGGCCTTACAAATAGCTAAGAAAAGAAGAAACGTGAAAGGCAAAGGAGAAAAGGGAAGATATACACATTTGAATACTGCATTTGAATGCAGAGTTCCAAAGAATAGCAAGGAGAGATAAGAAACCCTTCCTCAGTGATCAGTGCAAAGAAATAAGAGGAAAACAATAGAATGGGAAAGACTAGAGATCTCTTCAAGAAAATTAGAGATACCAAGGGAACATTTCATGCAAAGATGGGCTCAATAAAGGACAGAAATGGTATGGACCTTACAGAAGCAGAAGATACTAAGAAGAAGTGGCAAAAATACACAGAGGAACTGTACAATTAAGATCTTCACAACCAAGATAATCATGGTGGTGTGATGACTCATCTAGAGCCAGACATCCTGGAATGCAAAGTCAAGTGGGCCTTAGGAAGTATCACTATGAACAAAGCTAGTGGAGGTGATGGAATTCCAGGTGAGCTACTTGAAATCCTAAAAGATGACACTGTGAAAGTGCTGCATTCAATATCTCAGCAAATTTGGAAAACTCAGCAGTGGCCACAGGACCGGAAAAGGTCAGTTTTTATTCCAATCCCAAAGAAAGACAATGCCAAAGAATGTTCAAACTACTGCACAATTGCATTCATCTCACATGCTACTAAAGTAATGCTCAAAATTCTCCAAGCCAGGCTTTCACAGTATGTGAATCGTGAACTTCCAGATGTTCAAGCTGGATCTAGAAAATGCAGAGGAACCAGAGATAAAATTGCCAACATCCGTTGGATCATCAAAAAAGCAAGAGAGTTCCAGAAAAACATCTACTTCTGATTTAATGACTATGGCAAAGCCTTTGACTGTATGGATCACAACAAATTGTGGAAAATTTTTCAAGAGATCAGAATATCAGACCACCTGATCTGTCTCTTGAGAAATCTGTATGCAGGTCAAGAAGCAACAGTTAGAACTGGACATGGAACAATAGACTGGTTCCAAATAGGAAAAGGAGTACATTAAGGCTGTATATTGTCACCCTGCTTATTTATTTTATATCCAGAGTGCATCATGGGAAACACTGGGCTGAATGAAACACAAGCTGGAATCAAGATTTCTGGAAGAAATATCAATAATCTCAGATGTGCAGATGACATCACCCTTATGGCAGAAAGCAAAGAACTAAAGAGCCTCTTGATGAGAGTGAAAGAGGAGAGTGAAAAAGTTGGCTTAAAACTCAGCATTAAGGAAACTAAGATCATGGCATCCTGTCCCATCACTTCATGGCAAATAGATGGGGAGACAATGGAAACAGTGAGAGACTTTATTTTTGACTCCAAAATCACTGCAGATGGTGAATGCAGCTGTGAAATTAAAAGACGCATGGTCCTTGGAAGAAAAGTTATGACCAACCTAGACAGCATATTAAAAGGGAGAGACATTACTTTGCCAACAAAAGGTCCATCTAGTCAAACTATAGTTTTTCCAGTATTCAGGCACGGATGTGAGAGTGGACCACAAAGAAGGCTGAGCACTGAAGAACTGATGCTTTTGAACTGTGGTGTTGGGAAAGACTCTTGAGAGTCCCTTGGACTGCAAGGAGATCCAACCAGTCCATCCTAAAGGAGATTCTGGGTGTCTGGGAGTTCATTGTAAAGACTGATGTTGAAGCTGAAACTCCAATACTTTGGCCACCTGATGTGAAGAAATGACTCATTTGAAAAGACCCTGATCCTGGGAAAGACTGAAGGCGGGAGAAGGGGACAACAGAGGATAAGATGGTTGGATGGCATCACTGACTCAATGGACAGAGTTTGAGTAAGCTCTGGGATTTGGTGATGGACAGGGAGGCCTGGCCTGCTGCAGTCCATGGGGTCACAAAGAATTCGGACAGGACTGAGCGACTGAACTGAACTGAATATTCCATTATATATATTTTCCTTAATTCAGTTAGTATTCTTATCACTATTGCTTTGAAGCCTCTGGTAAACTATTTCTGTTTCTTTTTCTCTTGCTCTTTCCATTAAGATCAATTTCTCTGTTTTCTCAATTTGCTTAACAGTCTCCATCTCTATGAAATTAGGTGAAACAGTTATCAGTTGCTGTCTTTAAGGGGTGTTCTTTTGTGGGAGCAACCCTATACAGCCTGTGTGTCCAGTGGTTTTGGGGGGAGGGCTGGATTTGACATGAACACAGGTCATATCTTTTCTCAAGCTGTGCTTCCATATTACACAGGGCATGCTTCCATATCACTTTGGAAGGACTGGGGCTGGGGAGGAGAGGCTAGGGCCAGAGCTAGGGCTTCCTCTGTTGTCAAGGACTATCATCACCCTATCAGGTCCAGGGTTGGGTCCCAAGTTCCTGGAATAGAAGCCCCAAGGAGCAGGTCTGAGCTAGCTCAGGTGTGAGCTTTTCTCTCTCCCATTATCAGCACTCTGGCCCCTGAGGTGAGCGGTGCTGGAGCAAGAGGGGCCAGTATGAGCTCCTAGTGTGTGACCAGGTGCAGGTTGCAACAGTTTGGCCACAAAGAGTTTAGGCCGCTTCTGATGTGCTGCCTGTGCAAGTGCCCATAATGGCTGTCCTTGCCCAAAGGATGCCACTTTTGTTCTGAGCTACCTCTGTGTCTCCTGGCTGAGTTCTTCCTTGGCTGGGGCAACCCTCACTCCAGGGTGGAGCTCTGCATACCCCAGAGCAGTTTCAGGAGACCAGCCAGTCAGTTGTGCAGTTTCAATCTGCCTTCTCTGCTCTCTTTTGGGATAAGTGTGTGTGCACTCCTCCCAAGAGGAGTCCAGGCTTCTTGCAGTCCTCCTGTTAGTCCCACCAGCCCTCCAGTCAGCCTAGGGGCTCATCTCCCTTGTGCTGGATACCAGGATGGGGGTGTCTAATATGTGGCTTGAACTGTTCACTCCATTCACAGAGGATTTCTGTCTGTGTAATCTCCCTTTTCCTTTGGGTATCCCTCCGGACAAAGGTCCCCAACTGACTGCTTCTCTTTCCTTCCTATCTTATTCTATGAGGATTTTTTTTTTCAGCCTTGGTTGTACAGGAGTGTTTCTGTCAGTTTCCAGTTAGTTTTCAGCAAGAATTTTTCCATATGTGGATATATTTTTGATGTGTTTGTTGGGGGAGGTGAGTTCCATATCCTCCTATGCCACCATCTTGATCTCCTCTCTTAACATATATTCTAATTTCTTCCTTTTCTTACAAAGAAGTCAGAATACTAAGTATACTCATCTGAACCTTATTTTTATGCTTAATAATAAATATATCCTGGAAATTGTATTAAAAAGCAGAGACATAATTTGCCAACAAATGTCCATCTAGTCAAAGCCATGGTTTTTCAATGGTCACATATAGATGTGAGAGCTGGACCATAAAGTAGGCTGGGTGTAAGAATTGATGCTTTTGAACTGTGGTGTTAGAGAAGACTCTTGAGAGTCCCTTGGACTGCAAGGAGATCAAACCAGTCAATCCTAAAGGAAATCAGCCCTGAATATTCATTGGAAGGACTGATGCTGAAGCCCCAGTAGTGTGGCCACCTGATGTGAAAAGCGGACTCATTGGAAAAGAGCCCGATGCTAGGAAAGAGTGAGGGCAAGAGAAGAAGGGGGAAACAGGATGAGAAGGTTGGATGGCATCACTGACTCAACGGACATGAGTTTGAGCAAACTCAGGGAGATAGTGGAGGACGGGGAAGCATGGCATGCTCAGTCCACGGGGTCGCAAAGAGTTGGACACAATGACTGAACAACAATAAATCCTGGAAATCAGGGATAGATCCGGGTTTTATGAAAGTATAAGCTTATACAATTTGAGGGCCCAATTAAGAAAAAATAATACAAAATTACTAATACAAAATTAGATGTAGGGACCATGACAGAGAGAGCCTCTGAAACTTGAACCTTATTGACTTCAGGGTAAATCTACGTCTGTTGGACATCATTCCATATCAGTCTGTAAACTGTTTCCTCTTCTTTCAATAGCTGCATAATATTTCATTGAGTGAATGTACATGCCATTTGTTTTTACTAACACTTCTGACTCTCTGTACCTAGGCCCTTGGGTAGTCAGCACTCTTCCTGGGTGAAGGATACCCAGGAGGGGTGAGTATTCTGAGGCATTTATCACAACTAAGTACATCCTCTTTCTTAAGAAAAACTACCTTTTCTTTTGCCTCTTATACAATTTTCTTTATTTCCTTTTATTTCCCATCCTGTTTTCCTGGTAACTACTCAAAATTCATTTTCAGTTTTTTTCTACCTATAATAAATGCTAGTGTGCATTTAGGTCTTATTTTTAGGCTCTATTTTCAATCTGTACTCTATATCTAATATTCACCTTATCTTTGCACATGGCTTCCTTTACCAGCTATGTATCTTTTCACTGGTGACTCACATACAATTTCTATTCTATATCTTTTTCTTAATTTTCAGTTAAACTTTTCTAGTTGTTGACTTGATTTCCTCATTTGCATGAATCAAGGAAGACTCAAAGTCTTTCATACCTCTAACTTAATTCTTTTCCTTTATTTGTAATCTTGATTAATATCATCATCCAGGAAAATAATTAATTCATTAACAAAGTAGTTATCGAGTGCTAAATATTTGTGAGGTTTTCTTCTAAGTCCTAGGGGCACTGTTCTCCTAGTCTTTGTTCCAGCACTTTTGATAATTCAGTAACTCAATCTATTGATTATATATACTGAATATATTACCTCCTATCTCTATATAAAGAGCAGTGCTTTAATTTAGCAACTTAACACTTCTTCCCACAAATACTGAAATAGTCTACTATTAGTCTACTTTAATGTATCTCTACTTCAATTCAGCTTCCATGTTGTACTGAGAATTATCTTTCTAACAAACAAATCTAATTTTTAGTAAAGACCCCTTGTTTCCTACCTAATATCCATTTTTCCCTTTGTTCTTTTGTACATAATGATGATGTGCGTGCAAGCTCAGTTGTGTCTGACTCTTTTGTGACCCCATGGACTATAGCCTGCTAGGCTCCTCTGTCCATGGAATTTTCTAGGCAAGACTACCTGAGTGGGTTGCCATTTCCTACTCAAAGGGATCTTCCCAACCCAGGGATTGAACTCAGGTCTCCTGCATCTCCTGCATTCACAGACAGAGTCTTTATCACTGTGCTACCTGGGAAGCCCTTAATCCTGAGTAGCATACTTTACATTGTTAGGGGTGGCAAATATAGCCACAATAAAGATACTGAAATGGTAAACAAGAATTTTGCTACTCTGAACGTTAAGTTTAATTTTCGTATTCTGTGTATGTTATGTATGCGTTTAAAGAAATTATTTACTGTTGAAAATAAAGTTCTAGAATATTGAAAAAAAAGTAAATCAATACTTCAATTAAAAACCCCTATATTTTCCAGTCTCCCTTGCAGATGGAGTTGCCAATTAGATATTAATATAAGCAGATAGATAGGGGCTTTTAGGAAAACAATTTAACAGGAGTTCAGAGGTACCCTTTTCTCCTTTATATATTTCTTCCTTCCCATCTACAACGCTGACAACAGTGACACGATGCTGGAGCTCTAGCTCTAGCTGTTACCATGTGACCAATGAAGGTGAAGCTATAAATATACTAAGGGTAGCTGAACTGAGACAGGAGTCCGGGTTGCCTGTGGCACTGCATGATCTTCAGACTAGCTCCTGACTGCCTACCTGAGTATTTCACATTATATAAGAGAAAAAAGCAACCTCTATCATGTTTAAGCTATATTAATTTTAGCAGTGTTACCAGTTGCTCTTACTTTCAGTAAGCTCTCTTACTGACGTAGTAATGGCTTGCTTTCCAGTTAAAAAACTTTAAGTGGACTGCATACTGGATAAAGATGAAATTCCTAGCATGGCATCCAAATTTCTTAGAGAATTGTCCCAATTCATTTTTCTAGTCTTGTATCCATTTTTCTTTTCTTTTTTTGTTTCCTATCCGACGCTTACTCCTTGGAAGGAAAGTTATGACCAACCTAGATAGCATATTCAAAAGCAGAGACATTACTTTACCAACAAAGGTTCGCCTAGTCAAGGCTATGGTCTTTCCTGTGGTCATGTATGGATGTGAGAGCTGGACTGTGAGGAAGGCTGAACGCCGAAGAATTGATGCTTTTGAACTGTGGTGTTGGAGAAGACTCTTGAGAGTCCCTTGGACTGCAAGAAGATCCAACCAGTCCATTCTGAAGGAGATCAATCCTGGAATTTCTTTAGAAGGAATGATGCTAAAGCTGAAACTCCAGTATTTTGGCCACCTCACGCGAAGAGTTGACTCATTGGAGAAGACTCTAATGCTGGGAGGGATTGAGGGCAGGAGGAGAAGGGGACGACAGAGGATGAGATGGCTGGATGGCATCACTGACTCGATGGATGCGAGTCTGAGTGACCTCCGGGAGCTGGCGATGGACAGGGAGGCCTGGCGTGCTGCGGTTCATGGGGTCGCAAAGAGTCGGACACGACTGAGCGACTGATCTGATCTGATCTGATCTGATCCTATGCTTTGGATACACTTTGGATTTGCAATTCATAATTTACTTGCAAAAGTTGTTCCTTATGTCTGGGATTTTAAAAATTGCCTCTTTGCTTAGCAAAATGCTTATTCTTTAAGATTCAAATTAAGCCATTTTTTTCAGGGATGATAGCCTGCAAGTTCCTATATATGTCCAGTGTTCTTTGTACTTCATAGTACTTTACACATTCTGCTACTACAGCAATTAGATTTATTGACATTACTTGTTTACATTACTCTCATCTCCAAAATAAACTGTGAGGTCTTTAACAGCAGAGTACAATTAGATTTTTCTGTATCTTGGCATCTTCACTTACCCCAGACTGGTGTACAATATAGCAGCACAACATGTGTTTGCTAAATACTCAAAGGTTCTGCCTGTCCTTTTTTTTTTTCTGAAGCTTTGACATTTTGTTGCTAATTCTGTGTTACTATTTAAGGCATAAAAATGTAGATGTGATACTGAAGAATCAAACATAATCATTTTAAAATTTTTAATTGGCTCCAGTCTTAGATTGTTGGATTATGCACCCTTTTAATGGATCTCTTTATTTTGCTGGTCTCTCAAATGTGAATTTGAATAAAAATGTGGACAAAATGAATCTGATATTAACTTATTAAATCTAAATGTTAAATTGTCTTTTAATGTTAAGCTATTTACTAAATCAGTTTTAAAAAGACAACACATTGTAAGCCAGTATGAAGTATAATCAAACTTGTATGCTTTTCAAATTTACCAACAGACCCAACAAAATATTAATTCTTCAAATTAAACCTATATCAAATTGCAATTTTCCATTTGGCAAAAGTCTTATTATTCAAAACATAAAGGCTGAATTTCCACTTTGTTTCTTAATTTATTTTACTGTCTACTCAAGTTGAATGTGATTACAACTTTCATTTTTATTTTTATATTGCTCTAGAAATTAAGGTACCTGTTCTCTTCCTCTGTGAAAAAGGAATATGGGCACGCTGGAATTTTTCAGTAACTTCTTCAACCTTCTGTTTTCGTTGCTGAAGTATCTGTTCTCTGATTTGGTGTTCTCTTTCTTCTTGTTCTTTTCGTTTTTCTTCAAATGCTCTATATTTAAAACATGCAGACAACAGAATTAGGTAGTATATTTAAAAAAAATCTCAACACAGAAATAGTTCTAAAGCAATCCATTTATTATATAATAATGCTTTCATGTTTCAAACATTGAAAATAAAATAAAAGGTTTAATTACTTATAAAAAACAACTTTTAAGTTAAAAAAAGGCCATTTGTTAACAGTTTAAATATCTTTGCAAGTAGTAATTTCAGAATCTTACCTGGGCCTTTTGCAACTAAAAGAAGGCATGTAATGAACTGCTTTCTAACTTGGGGCAGGCCTGCACACACTTCCCATTTTCAGTTTCCAAACCCTGTTGTGGAAAAAGTCTCTTCTAAAAAGCTACATTATTTTCTGTACTGTGAAGAAAATAACTGATTGGTAAAAGAGTAAGCCTTGCAAATTATGTAGTAGGCAGGAAGATAATGTGTATTTCTCCTTAAGCCAAAACTTTAAAATTGGCAGTCATGTTAAGTCTGAGCTGTGCTAAAAATTCAGACAATTTACATAAAAATAGTGATTCTCAACTTCTTTTGAAAACAAGAAAGACTTGACAACCCTGGATTCTTTATTCACTTATGTTTAGAAACATCTTCCCCTAATTCCTACCATCCTCTATTTTTCTTTTTTTTTTTTAAATAATTTTTTAATTTTTTAAACAACGGAGGTATAACAGATTTACAGGAGAGTTAGGAAGTACACAACAAGGTTATATATAATTCCTCTATATACTACAACTGTATTCTTAAGTAGATAAATTAAGATTTTTAGTTGGAGTTTCAATATCAAACTCACAAAAATTACTAGAATGATTATACAGAGAGGTAGAAGGATACAGTAGATCTGCAAAGCACTATGAATCAATTCAGTATAATTAAGATTTATACAATTTTCATACAAATTCTATTCAAGTTCTCATAAACTATAAACTAGAAGACACTGGAACATATACAGAGACATAAAACAAGGTGCAAAAATTTCATGGTCTAAAGGTATTGAAATCGTACAGAGTTTGCTCCTTTATCATTGTAGAATTATATTAGAAATTGTATTTGAAAATAACCAACATATTTTCAAGTGCAATGTGACATTTACCAAGAGAGATCTTTGACTTAGTCACTGAAAACCTCAATAAAGTTAGAAGACTGAAAAAACACAGAGGGTGAGTGCATAGAAGACATATTGAAATTAGAAAGTGAAAGTGAAAGTGAAGTCGCTCAGTTATGTCCGACTCTTTGCGACCCCATGGAATGTAGCCTACCAAGATCCTCAGTCCATGGGATTTTCCAAGCAAGAATACTGGAGTGAGTTGCCATTTCATGTATCAAAATGAAAAATTAATATCAAAGACATTTTTTTAAAATCCCATGGATTTGGAAATTAAATGTCCACTTTTAAATGATGGGTGTATCTAAGAAGCCATAACAAGGAAAATTAGAAAATATTTGTAATATAATAAAAATGAAAAGAGAATTTACTAGAATTTGTTGCATGCAGCTGAAGCTGCTCAATGCAACTAAATACAATGTGGAATCTTGAATAAGTAATGAAAACAATAATGGACACTTTCATAAAATTTTGTGAATCTGAACAAAATCTATACTTTAGTTAATAATACTGTATCACATGTTACTTTCCTGTTTTTTTTTTTTTTCTTTTGTTGTTGTTAACAACATAGTATTTTTTATATCCTCAGAACTGGATTAGAAGTTTCAAGCCTCATTCAATTTTTTCTTCTAAATTATTGAAAGAACAATAACAACAACAAAAAAAAGAGATGGAGAAATTGGAAAACATAAACTAAATGAAATGGGAGCACTAAATATGAAACAAAAAAAGTGAAACAAACTAGATAAAAGTAAAAGGTCATCATATAGTCCAGTTGTTTTTATTTTTAAAAAAAATTTTTTTTTATTTTTTATTTTTCCCCATCCTGAACCCTCCTCCCTCCTCCCTCCCCATACCATCTCTCTGGGTCGTCCCAGTGCACCAGCCCCAGGCGTCCGTTATCAGGCATCGTACCTGGACTGGCGACTCATTTAAAATATGATATTATACATATTTCAATGCTAGTCTCCCAAATCATCCCACCCTCTCCTGTTCCCAGAGTCCAAAAGTTTGTTCTATACATCAGTGTCTCTTTTGCTGTCTCGTAAACAGGGTTATTGTTACCATCTTTCTAAATTCCATATATATGAGTCTGAGTGACCTCTGGGA
The DNA here is from genome assembly GCA_935064755.1 of Tragelaphus eurycerus. Taxonomy (NCBI): domain Eukaryota; kingdom Metazoa; phylum Chordata; class Mammalia; order Artiodactyla; family Bovidae; genus Tragelaphus; species Tragelaphus eurycerus. The sequence goes on along the minus strand of CAKXYN010000086.1, from coordinate 9,004,508 downwards.
GCTGGTGATGGACAGGGAGGCCTGGCGTGCTGCGGTTCATGGGGTCGCAAAGAGTCGGACACGACTGAGCGACTGATCTGATACTGTATTTGTGTTTTTCTTTCTGGCTTACTTCACTCTGTATAATAGGCTCCAGTTCCATCCACCTCATTAGAACTGATTCAAATGTATTCTTTTTAATGGCTGAGTAATACTGCATTGTGTATATGTACCACTGCTTTCTTATCCATTCATCTGTGGATGGACATCTAAGTTGCTTCCAAGTCCTGGCTATTGTAAACAGTGCTGTGATGAAGATTGGGGTACACATGTCTCTTTCAATTCTGGTTTTCTCAGTGTGTATGCCCAGCAGTGGGATTGCTGGGTCATAAGGCAGTTCTATTCCCAGTTTTTTGAGGAATCTCCATACTGTTCTCCAAAGTGGCTGTACTAGTTTGTATTCCCACCAACAGTGTAAGAGGGTTCCCTTTTCTCCACACCCTCTCCAGCATTTATTGCTTGTGGACTTTTGGATCGCAGCCATTCTGACTGGCATGAAATGGTACCTCATAGTGGTTTTGATTTGCATTTCTCTGATAATGAGTGATGTTGAGCATCTTTTCATGTGTTTGCCTTCTTTGGAGAAATGTCTATTTAGTTCTTTGGGCCATTTTTTGATTGGGTCATTTATTTTTCTGGAATTGAGCTATAGGAGTTGCTTGTATATTTTTGAGATTAGTTGTTTGTCTGTTGCTTCATTTGCTATTATTTTCTCCCATTCTGAAGGCTGTCTTTTCACCTTGCTTATAGTTTCCTTTGTTGTGCAGAAGCTTTTTAAGTTTAATTAGGTCCCATTTATTGATTTTTGCTTTTATTTCCAATATTCTGGGAGGTGGGTCATGGAGGATCCTGCTGTGATGTATGTCAGAGAGTGTTTTGCCTATATTTTCCTCTAGGAGTTTTATGGTTTCTGGTCTTACATTTAGATCTTTAATCCATTTTGAGCTTATTTTTGTGTATAGTGTTAGAAAGTGTTCTAGTTTCATTCTTTTACAAGTGTTGGACCAGTTTTCCCAGCACCACTTGTTAAAGACATTGTCTTTAATCCATTGTATATTCTTGCCTCCTTTGTCAAAGATAAGGTGTCCATATGTGTGTGGATTTATCTCTGGGCTTTCTATTTTGTTCCATTGATCTATATTTCTGTCTTTGTGCCAGTACCATACTGTCTTGATGACTGTGGCTTTGTAGTAGAGCCTGAAGTCAGGCAGGTTGATTCCTCCAGTTCCATTCTTCTTTCTCAAGATAGCTTTGGCTATTTGAGGTTTTTTGTATTTCCATACAAATTGAGAAATTATTTGTTCTAGCTCTGTGAAGAATACCGTTGGTAGCTTGATGGGGATTGCATTGAATCTATAAATTGCTTTGGTAGTATACTCATTTTCACTATATTGATTCTACCAATCCATGAACATGGTATATTTCTCCATCTATTAGTGTCCTCTTTGATTTCTTTCACCAGTGTTTTATAGTTTTCTATATATAGGTCTTTAGTTTCTTTAGGAAGATATATTCCTAAGTATTTTGTTCTTTTCATTGCAATGGTGAATGGAATTGTTTCCTTAATTTCTCTTTCTATTTTCTCATTATTAGTGTACAGGAATGCAAGGGATTTCTGTGTGTTGATTTTATATCCTGCAACTTTACTATATTCATTGATCAGTTCTAGTAATTTTCTGGTGGAATCTTTAGGGTTTTCTACATAGAGGATCATGTCATCTGCAAACAGTGAGAGTTTTACTTCTTCTTTTCCAATTTGGATTCCTTTTATTTCTTTTTCTGCTCTGATTGCTGTGGCCCAAACTTCCAAAACTATGTTGAATAGTAATGGTGAAAGTGGGCACCCTTGTCTTGTTCCTGACTTTAGAGGAAATGCTTTCAATTTTTCACCATTGAGGATAGTGTTTGCTATGGGTTTGTCATATATAGCTTTTATTATGTTGAGGTATGTTCCTTCTATTCCTGCTTTCTGGAGAGTTTTTATCATAAATGGATGTTGAACTTTGTCAAAGGCTTTCTCTGCATCTATTGAGATAATCATATGGTTTTTATTTTTCAATTTGTTAATGTGGTGTATTACGTTGATTGATTTGCGGATATTGAAGAATCCTTGCATTCCTGGGATAAAGCCCACTTGGTCATGGTGTATGATCTTTTTAATGTGTTGTTGGATTCTGATTGCTAGAATTTTGTTAAGGATTTTTGCATCTATGTTCATCAGTGATATTGGCCTGTAGTTTTCTTTTTTTGTGGCATCTTTGTCAGGTTTTGGTATTAGGGTGATGGTGGCCTCATAGAATGAGTTTGGAAGTTTGCCTTCCTCTGCAATTTTCTGGAACAGTTTGAGTAGGATAGGTGTTAGCTATTATCTAAATTTTTGGTAGAATTCAGCTGTGAAGCCGTCTGGACCTGGGCTTTTGTTTGCTGGAAGATTTCTGATTACAGTTTCAATTTCCGTGCTTCTGATGGGTCTGTTAAGATTTTCTATTTCTTCCTGATCCAGTTTTGGAAAGTTGCCCTTTTCTAAGAATTTGTCCATTTATTCCACGTTGTCCATTTTATTGCCATATAATTGCTGATAGTAGTCTCTTATGATCCTTTGTATTTCTGTGTTGTCTGTTGTAATCTCTCCATTTTCACTTCTAATTTTATTGATTTGATTTTTCTCGCTTTGTTTCTTGATGAGTCTGGCTAATGGTTTGTCAATTTTATTTACCCTTTCAAAGAACCCAGCTTTTGGCTTTGTTGATTTTTGCTATGGTTTCTTTTGTTTCTTTTGCATTTATTTCTGCCTTAATTTTTAAGATTTCTTTCCTTCTACTAACCTTGGGGTGCTTCATTTCTTCCTTTTCTAGTTGCTTTAGGTGTAGAGTTAGGTTATTTATTTGGCTTTTTTCTTGTTTCTCGAGGTATGCCTGTATTGCTATGAACTTTCCCCTTAGGACTGCTTTTACAGTGTCCCACAGGTTTTGGCTTGTTGTGTTTTCATTTTCATTCATTTCTATGCAGATTTTGATTTCTTTTTTGAGTTCTTCTGTGATTTGTTGGTTATTCAGCAGCCTGTTGTTCAGCCTCCATATGTTGGAATTTTTAATGTTTTTTCTCCTGTTATTGAGATCTAATCTTACTGCATTGTGGTCAGAAAAGATGCTTGGAATGATTTCAGTTTTTCTGAACTTACCAAGCCTAGATTTATGGCCCAGGATGTGGTCTATCCTGGAGAAGGTTCCGTGTGCACTTGAGAAAAAGGTGAAATTCATTGTTTTGGGATGAAATGTCCTATAGATATCAATTAGGTCTAACTGGTCTATTGTATCGTTTAAAGTTTGTGTTTCCTTGTTAATTTTCTGTTTAGTTGATCTATCCATTGGTGTGAGTGGGGTATTAAAGTCTCCCACTATTATTATGTTATTGTTGATTTCTCCTTTCATACTTGTTAGTATTTGTCTTACATATTGGGGTGCTCCTATGTTGGGTGCATATATATTTATAATTGTTATATATTCTTCTTGGATTGATCCTTTGATTATTATGTAGTGACCTTCTTTGTCTCTTTTCACAGCCTTTGTTTTATGTCTATTTTATCTGATATGAGTATTGCTACTCCTGCTTTCTTTTGGTCCCTATTTGCATGGAAAATCTTTTTCCAGCCCTTCACTTTCAGTCAGTATGTGTCCCCTGTTTTGAGGTGGGTCTCTTGTAGACAACATATGTAGGGGTCTTGTTTTTGTATCCATTCGGCCAGTCTCTGTCTTTTGGTTGGGGCATTCAACCCATTTACATTTAAGGTAATTATTGATAAGTATGATTCCGTTGCCATTTACTTTATTGTTTTGGGTTCGAATTTATATACCCTTTTTGTGTTTCCTGTCTAGAGAATGTCCTTTAGTATTTGTTGGAGAGCTGGTTTGGTGGTGCTGAATTCTCTCAGCTTTTGCTTGTCTGTAAAGGTTTTGATTTCTCCTTCATATTTGAATGAGATCCTTGCTGGGTACAGTAATCTGGGCTGTAGGTTATTTTCTTTCATCACTTTAAGTATGGTACTGCCATTCCCTCCTGGCTTGGAGAGTTTCTATTGAAAGATCAGCTGTTATCCTTATGGGAATTCCCTTGTGTGTTATTTGTTGTTTTTCCCTTGCTGCTTTCAATATTTGTTCTTTGTGTTTGATCTTTGTTAATTTGATTAATATGTGTCTTGGGGTGTTTCGCCTTGGGTTTATCCTGTTTGGGACTCTCTGGGTTTCTTGGACTTGAGTCATTATTTCCTTCCCCATTTTAGAGAAGTTTTCAACTATTATCTCCTCTAGTATTTTCTCATGGTCTTTTCTTTTTGTCTTCTTCTTCTGGGACTCCTATGATTCGAATGTTGTAATGTTTAATATTGTCCTGGAGGTCTCTGAGATTGTCCTCATTTCTTTTAATTCGTTTTTCTTTTTTCTCCTCTGATTCATTTATTTCTACCATTCTATCTTCTAATTCATTAATTCTATCTTCTGCCTCTGTTATTCTACTATTTGTTGCCTCCACAGTGTTTTGGATCTCATTTATTGCATTATTCATTATATATTGACTCTTTTTTATTTCTTCTAGGTCCTTGTTAAACCTTTCTTGCATCTTCTCAATGCTTTTCTCCAGGCTATTTATCCATGATTCCATTTTGCTTTCCAGATTTTGGATTAATTTCACTATCATTATTCGGAATTCTTTATCAGGTAGATTCGCTATTTCTTCCTCTTTGGTTTGGTTTGGTGGGCATTTATCCTGTTCCTTTACCTGCTGGGAATTCTTCTGTCTCTTCATCTTGTTTAAATTGCTGAGTTTGGCGTGTCCTTACTGTATTCTGGCAGTTTGTGGAGTTCTCTTTATTGTGGCATTCCCTCACTCTATGTGGGTTTGTACAGGTGGCTTGTCAAGGTTTCTTGGTTAGGGAAGCTTGTGTCGGTGTTGTGGTGGATGGAGCTGGATTTCTTCTCTCTGGAGTACAATGGAGTGTCTAGTAATGAGTTATGAGATGTCTATGATTTTGGGGTCACTTTGGGTAGCCTGTATATTGGCTTGGTTTCAGTGTAGGTATGGAGACATTTGATGAGCTCCTGTCAATTAATGTTCCGGGGGATCAGGGTTTGGACTTAAGCCTCCTGCTTCCAGTTATTGGTCTTATTTTTACAGTAGTCTCAAAAAACTTCTCCTTCTATACTGCACTCCACAACTGGACCGCTCAGAGATGTTCACAGAGTTATACAGAGAAGAAAAGAGGGAGGAAGGAGACAGAGGTGGTCAGGAGGATAAAAGGAGGGAATGAAAAGGAGAGAGACAGATCCAGTCAGTAATAGGCACAAATTGGTTACATATACCAGAAAGCATAAATTAAAGATCTAGATTAGAGTTTGGAGTTTCAGGAATACAATGTCAAAGAAAAGATGAAGAGATAGAAAGAGGGAGGGAAAAAAAAAGTCACAGAAGTTATAAAAAAAAAAATGAATAGGTAAAAAATTGATAGCAATTACCAATAAGCTAAACTTATGAATCTAAAGCAGAGTTTGGAGTTTCAAAAGTACAATGTTAAAGGAAAGAAAAGAAGAAAAGAAAAAAAGAAAAAAAAAAAAAAAAAAAAAAAAAAAAAAAAAAGAAAAAAAAGGGTCACAAAAGTTATAAAAAATATATATGTGAAGTTTGGTGTTTTTTTTTTTCCTTTTAAAAAGAAGAGTCTTTTATTTATTTATTTATTTTATTATTTTTTTTTTTTACAAAGTAATAATAGGTTCTAAAAGTGGAAATTAATGGAGTACTAGAGGATCAAAAAATTAAAAAAATGTTTTTAATAAAAAATATATAAAAATATATTTAAAAAAAGGAAAGAAAAAAATAATGATGGTAAAAATAGTAACAATATATATAAGACTTTCTCTGTTACTGTTGTGGGTATTGTGGGTTCAGTTCATTTTCGGCTAGTTCCTTGTTCCAGCTTAAATTTCTCAAGATCTATAGGCCCCTTTCTCTGTAGTTGGTACTAACCACGGGGTTTTAGTTTATTGCCTGTCGCTTCCATGGCGGTTCCCTCTGTTATAGCTTCTTCTGTTTGCTGGTCTCTTCAGTGTCTGATTTCCGCCCTGATATAAAGGGGGCGGTGGTGGACACCCTTTTTTTTTTTTTTTTTTTAAGGCTTACTTGTTCAGTTGCGCTGCGGGGAGGGAGGGACGCTGCAAATAAATATCACTGGCGTGTGCTCGCAGTGGCTCAGCCACACTGGGTCTGCCTCTGCTCACAGTGCATGTAGCCTCCCTGCATACTCTGCTTAGGCTCTCTGTTTCCCCACCAGAACCATCTGTGACCGGCCCTGGGCTGCTTGCCCCTCCCAGGTCTAAGCCGCTCAAGTTCAGGCACTCGGGTAGTCCTCAGAGGCCCAGGCTCGGTTGGGCCTATGTTTTTGTGCCCTTCACAGAATCCAGCAGGGCAGGCAAGAGCGGCTTCTGCGACTTATCGCCTCGCCGCCCCACGGCGCACTTTCTTAGGCGGATGTTAGCTGACCAGAGCTCCAAGAAGTCTTAGTTAGCAATGAAGCCTGCTTACAGTTTTGTAGATAATGTCTCTCTAGGGCTGCAATTGCCTCCCTCCGGCTCTGGCTGCCTGTCACTGGAGGGGAGCGGACTGCAGCCAGCTATCTCTGTATAGTCCTTTGTTCTGTGCGCGGGCCTGGCGGTGTCTTGGGTTAGGGCTGGCTTTTCGTGTGGTAGGCATCCCACAGTCTGGTTTGCTAGCCCATATTATTCTGCTTAGGTAGCGCTCGGGATATTCAAGCCACTGCAGCCCGCGAAGCCACCCGGGCAGCAGCCCATGAAGCTGCCTGCTCCGCGCCTCCCTGCCCAGCCCCCGCTTGCTAATGGCAGATGCAGGCGTTTGCGCTGCTTCTCCGCTGGGGAAGTTATCGTAGGGCTTGATGCTAAAGCTGAAACTCCAGTATTTTGGCCACCTCATGCGAAGAGTTGACTCACTGGAGAAGACTCTGATGCTGGGAGGGATTGAGGGCAGGAGGAGAAGGGAACGACAGAGGATGAGATGGCTGGATGGCATCACTGACTCGATGGATGCGAGTCTGAGTGACCTCCGGGAGCTGGTGATGGACAGGGAGGCCTGGCGTGCTGCGGTTCATGGGGTCGCAAAGAGTCGGACACGACTGAGCGACTGATCTGATCCCCGGACAGAGGTCCGTCCTTCCCTCTTTGTCTCTTTTTTGTCTTTTATATTTTTTCCTACCTCCTTTAGAGGGCAATGAGTTGCTTTCCTGGGTGTCTGAATTCTGCTGGCATTCTGAAGTTGTTTTGTGGAATTTACTCGGCGTTTAGATGTTCTTTTGATGAATTTGTACAGGAGAAAGTGCTCTCCCCGTCCTATTCCTCCACCATCTTAGCTCCTCTCCTCAGTCCAGTTGTTTTTAAACATGCCTTCTCATTAGAAGCACAACTGGAGCTTTGGAGAAAAAAGCAATACCTGGACATTTTTATTTTTCAAAATTTCCAAGTGAATTCTGATATGCATCTGGATTTTAAAAAGTAATTCCAAGTTTTTGTATTAAATGGTAGTTTTAGAATTCTATTACTTTCTATGGACCAGTGGTATTGACCATGATCCAATGGTATTAGGCGAATAACAGTTACATAATCACAATAGTAAAAGATGTTTATCAGTTTTCACAATCAATAGCCAGACAAAAAATAAAAGATAACTACAATGGCAAGTCATAATGGAAACATGATTAACCTAACAATATAAATAGTTATATATAAGTTAGTGGGTTAAGTAGACTGATGTGGTAAGTGAAAGTTCATAAATGTACATGTTTTCATTTGCCCATCCAGTTTATGTCTCTTGGTTGGTGGATTTAATCCAATTACATTTAAGGTAATTATCAATATGTAGGATCGATCTTATTACTATTTTCTTAATTGCTTTGGAAGAAATTTGCTTTTATAAGAAATCCTATTTCTTACAGGTCTTTTCCTACTTTTGTGTTTCCTGCTTGAGAAGTTCCTTTAGCATTTGTTGTAAAACTTGTTTGGTGGTGCTGAATTCTATTAATTTTTGCTTTTGATTTCTGGGAAGTTTTTGATTTATCTGTCAAATCTAAATGAAAGGCTTGTTGGGTAGAGTATTCTTGGTTGTAGGTTCTTCCCTTTCATTGGTTTAAATACATCATGCCATTCCCTTCTGGTTGTAGATTTTCCGTTGAGCAACCAGTTGATAACCTATATCATATTTCCCTTGTTTCTTTTAATGTTTTATCTTTGTCTTTGATTTTCATCATTTTGATTACTATATGTCTTGGTGTGTTCCTCCTTGGGTTTATCCTACCTGGGACTCTGTACTTCCTGGACCTGACTGACTCTTTCTTTCCATGTCAGGTAAGCTTTAAGTTATTATCTCTTCAATATTTTCTCAGGTCTTTTCTCTCTCTCTTCTCCTTCTAGGACCCCCTATAATGTGAATGCTGTTTAAATAGGACCCCCTATTCACATTGTGTTTCATGTTGTCCCAGAGGTCTCTTAGGCTATCTTCACTTTTTTTGATTTTTTTCTATATTCAGTTGTGCTGTAGTGATTTCCACCATTCTGTCCTCCAGGTCACTTATCTGTTTTTCTGCTATTGATTTCTTCTAGTGTATCTCTGTTTGTTCTTTAGTTTTTCTAGGTCTTTGGTAAACATTTCTTGCATCTTCTCCATTGTTTTCCCAACATCCTGGATCACCTTCACTATCATTATTCTGAGATCTTTTTCTGGAAGGTTGCCTATCTCCACTTCATTTGGTTGTTTTTCTGGGATTTTATCTTGTCTCTTCATCTAGGACATAACCCTCTGCTTTTTCATTCTGTTAACTTTCTGTAATGTGGCTTTTGTTCTAGCTGCTGTGCGATTGTGGTTCTTCTTACTTCTTCTGTCTGTCCCCTGGTGGTTGAGACTAAGAAACTTGTGTAAACATCTGATGGGAGAGACTTGGGGTGCAGAAAAACTGGGTCTTGCTCTGGTGGACAGGCCTATGCTCAGTAAAACTTTAATCCAATTATTTGCTGATGGGTGGGGTTATGCTCCCTCACTGTTAGTTGTTTGGCCTGAGGTAACCCAGTCCTGGGGTCTATCGGCTCTACGGTAGGGTTACTGGCAACTTCCAAGAGAACTTATACCGAGAAGCATCTTCCAGGACTGCTATTGCTGCTACCACTGCTCCTGTCCCCGTAGTGAGCCACTGCAGACCCATGCCTCCACAGAAGACTCTCTAGCACTAGCAGGTAGGACTGGTCAGTCTCCTTTGGGATCACTTCTTATTTCCCTACAGAGGGGGGAAGCAGTCTTGGTGAGTCTTGATGCATGCAAGATTTTGTTTTGTCCTTCAAGAGTGGAGTCTCTGTTTTCCCCCATTGTGTGGAAGTTCTATAATAAAATCCCACTGGTCTTTAGATTCCTTGTGGATTCCCAGTCCCTTTGCTGAATCCCCAGGCTGAGAAGCCTGTCATGAGGCTCCAAACCTTCACAACAGTGAGAGAACTTCTTTGGTATTATTCTCCAGATTGTGGGTCACCCACACAACAGACATGGAATTTGATTTTATCGTGTTTGTGCCCCTCTAACGTCTTGCTGGAGCTTCTTCTTTGTCTCTGGATGTGGGATATGTCTTTTTTTTGGTTGGTTCCAGTGTTCTCCTGTCAAAGGTTGTTCAAGAGCTAGTTGTGAGTTTGGTGCTCTTGAAGGAGGAAATGAATGAATGTCTTTCTATTCTACCATCTTGAACTGGAAGCCTCCCATTCTCTATTTTTCTCTTTCCTATTTCATTTATTTCTGACTGTCCCTAGGCACTTGATTTTATATTCAAAGAACTAATATCAAAAGATTAATTTCATTTATAAAAATGTGTGTGTTTGAGTATGTCAATAATATCTCCTAGGTAATAAAAAAAGTGAATGCGCACTGGTATGTCTCACTGGAAGAGAAACTGTCAAGTATCTCTTGGGAGTACATGGGGTTGGGAGGTGGTTGGTAAGAACTCTTTAAATTTTTTAATGCCATAGGTCACTATTAGCCAACCTTCCAAAGATCTCCATTAGCTGGAACTACTTGCATGACTATTATATTTATAAAAAGACCCATAAAATTACAACTGTTAACAAGGATATGGAGAAATTGAAACCTTTATGCATTGCTGATGGGATTGTAAAACAAGCAGCTGCTGTAGAAAACGGTATAGTGAGCCCTCAGAAAATTACATTTAATTACCATATGATTACACTTCTGGGAATATACCCCAAATAAGTGAAATCAGGGGCTCAAATATATGTTTGTATACTTATGTTAATAGTTGCATTATTCACAATAGCCAAAAGGTGGAAGTAACTCAAGCATCCACTGACAGATGAATGGATAATCAAAAATATACCATTCACGTACAATGGAATATTATGCAGTATTAAAAATAAGGAAATTCTGACACATACTATAACATGGATGAACCTTGAAGATATTCTGCTAAGTTAAATAAGTCAATCACAAAAGGAAAAATCTTATATCATTTCACTTATATGAAGTACCTGGGCTTCCCAGGTGGTGCTAGTGCTAAAGAACCTGCCTGCCTGATGCAGGCAGATGTAAGAGATGTGGGTTTGATTCCTGGGTTAGGAAGATCCCTTGCAGGAGGGCATGGTAACCCACTTGAGTATTTTTGCCTGGAGAATCTCATGGACAGAGGAGCCTAGTGGGCTACAGCCCATGGGGTTGCAGAGTTGGACACAACTGAAGCAACAACATGCATGCATACATATGAGGTACCTAGAGTAGTCAAATTCATAGAGACAGAAAGTGCAATACTGGTGGCCAGGGGCTGGAGGGAGTGAGGGTATGATAAGTTAGTAATTAATAGGCACAGAGTTTCAGTTGAGAAGGTGAAAAAGGTCTGGAGATGGATGATGGTGGTGGTTACACAACACTGTGAATGTACCTAATGTCACAACTATACATTTAAAGGGCTTCCCTTGTGGCTCAGCTGGTAAAGAACCACCTTCAATGCAGAAGACCTGGGTTGGGAAGATCCCCTGGAGAAGATAAAGGCTACCCACTACGTCTCAGTGACTGAACTGAATTGATCCATTATTACTCTTGTAAGAGAGTTAAAATATAATTGATGTTTACATTGGTTTTATATTAGCAGACTGTTATTGTTTAGTCACTAAGTTATGTCTGACTCCCACCCAGGCTCCTCTGTCCATGGTATTTCCAAAGCAAGAATACTGGACTGGGTTGCCATTTTCTTTTCTGGTGATCTTCCTGACCCAGGGATTGAACCTATGTCTCCTGCATTGGCAAGAGAGTTCTTTATTACTCAGTCACCAAGGAAGCCCTTGTATTAGGAGATACAGACTAGCAAATGTGTGAGAACTTTTTATAGCTTGAATACTTAAAGGGAAATAAAAATGTACTGAGGAGAGAAATGAAAGCTATTTTTAAAAAGAAATAAGTGGAAATTTGGGGGCTGAAAAGTACAATATCTGAAAGAAAAATTTCCACTAGTAGGCTTAGTAGCAGATTACTGATAGCACAAGAGTCAGTAAACTTGAGGACTAATTAGAAATCATGTAGTCTGAACAACAGCACAGATGAGAGGGCAAAAGAATGAGTAACAACTTTAGTTACCTGTGGATCACCAAATGGTAAGTGGTCATTATCATGTGTCTGTAGTACAATATATGTATAATTGGAGTCCCAGAAATAGAAGGGAAAGAGAATAAGGCAGAAAATGTCTGAAGAACTACGGCCTGAAATTTTCCAAATGTGGTGAAAAACATTATATTACAGATAAGAGCAGCTCAGTGAACTCCTATAAAGATAAACACCAAACCACAGACCTAGGTAATTTAAATTAAACTAATGAAAACCAAACATAAAATATTAAAAGTAGTTACAGAAAAAAAGGTATACTACATATACAGGAATAAAACAGGAATGACAGCTAACATTTCATGAGAAAGACAGAAACATTATATTACAGATAAGAGCAGCTCAGTGAACTCCTATAAACACCAAACCACAGACCTAGGTAATTTAAATTAAACTAATGAAAACCAAACATAAAATATTAAAAGTAGTTACAGAAAAAAAGGTATACTACATATACAGGAATAAAATAGGAATGACAGCTAACTTCTCCATGAGAAACATGGAGGTCAGAAGACAAGAGAGTAGCCTTTTTATAGTGTTAAAGAAAATAGCTGTTAACTCAGAACTGTGGATTCAGTGCAACTATCTTTTAAAACTGAAAGTAAAATAAAGTTATCTTCAGATAAACAAAAGCTGAGAGTATTGCCAGATGTCCTGTACTACAAGAAATGCCAAAGGAAGTTCTTTAGGCTAAAGGGAAATTACACCAGATGGAAACATGGATCTACGCAAAGGAATGAAGAACACTGAAAACAATAAATATGCAGGTAAATGAAAAAGGGTATATTAATTCTCTCTTCCTCAACTGTTAAAAAGACAATTGGAAGTTTAGTACAAAAAATACAATATTGTATTGTGGGTTTATAACATGTATAGGTATAAAAAAAATGACAAAAACAGCACAAGGGATGCCAGGAAGATGGGTAAGCATAATTAAAATGTTGAAAGATCCTTATATTTTATGTGAAATGGTCTAATATTAACTATAAACATTTAAGAATAAATATTGCAATTTCAAGAGGAGACACGGAAAAAAGGAAAACTGAAAAAAAAAACCTTTTTTTTTTACTGAGTCAAAGGAAGACAGGAAGGAGGAAAACACAAACAATAGAAAAAATAAAGAATTAATAGAAAACAAAGTTAAATTATAGACCTAAATCAAACCATTTCAATAATTATTAAATGTAAATGAACTAAACACTCCATTTAAAAAGCAGAGTCTTGGTTTTGGGAGATAATTCTCTATGAATATTTCATGTTTCTACACAGTTCAGGTACTCTTTGAAGGCATTTACAGCCTAGTTAAAAATGTTTGTATAAGGAGACATTCCAGGATAGTAAAGCTTAGAAAGGTCTTTCTTCCTGGAGACAATCTGGGGTAGTAAAGATAGAGATCTCTACTTGTTTACATTCCAGAGTAAAGATAAGATGTCTCTCTCTCTGGAGGAGAGGATGGGCAGCAGCAATGTATAAGATTGGACTTGCCCAATTCTGTGCTTCCTACTCTGTAATGAACCCTACTGCATATATAACTGCTGTGGCCTTCACTGCATTGCCCTTTGGGGCCTGGAGGTTGGGAATTAACACAAGATATTCTTTGGCTACACATCTACAGCTGGGTATTCTTTCTGCTTTGGTTCCATCCCTTCATTCTTTCTGGAGTTATTTCTCCACTGATCTCCAGTAGCATATTGGGCCCTTACTGACCTGGGGAGTTTCTCTATCAGTATCCTATCATTTTGCCTTTTCAACCCCATGAACAGTATGAAAAGGCAAAATATTGCCAAAGAATAGCAAGAAGAGATAAGAAAGCCTTCTTCAGCGATCAATGCAAAGAAACAGAGGAAAACAACAGAATGGGAAAGACTAAGGATCTATTCAAGAAAATCAGAGATACCAAAGGAACATTTCATGCAAAGATGGGCTCGATAAAGGACAGAAATGGTGTGGACCTAACGGAAGCAGAAGATATTAAGAAGAGGTGGCAAGAATACACAGAAGAACTGTACAAAAAAGAGCTTCACGACCAAGATAATCATGATGGCGTGATCACTGACCTAGAGCCAGACATCCTGGAATGTGAAGTCAAGTGGGCCTTAGAAAGCATCACTAGGAACAAAGCTAGTGGAGGTGATGGAATTCCAGTGGAGCTATTCCAAATCCTGAAAGATGATGCTGTGAAAGTGCTGCACTCAATATGCCAGCAAATTTGGAAAACTCAGCAGTGGCCACAAGATTGGAAAAGGTCAGTTTTCATCCCGATCCCAAAGAAAGGCAATGCCAAAGAGTGCTCAAACTACCGCACAATTGCACTCATTTCACACGCTAGTAAAGTAATGCTCAAAATTCTCCAAGCCAGGCTTCAGCAATATGTGAACCGTGAACTTCCTGATGTTCAAGCTGGTTTTCGAAAAGGCAGAGGAACCAGAGATCAAATTGCCAACATCCGCTGGATCATGGAAAAAGCAAGAGAGTTCCAGAAAAACATCTATTTCTGCTTTATTGACTATGCCAAAGCCTTTGACTGTGTAGATCACAATAAACTGTGGAAAATTCTGAGAGAGATGGGAATACCAGACCACCTGATCTGCCTCTTGAGAAATCTGTATGCAGGTCAGGAAGCAACAGTTAGAACTGGTCATGGACCAACAGACTGGTTCCAAATAGGAAAAGGAGTACGTCAAGGCTGTATATTGTCACCATGTTTATTTAACTTATATGCAGAGTACATCATGAGAAATGCTGGACTGGAGGAAACACAAGCTGGAATCAAGATTGCTGGGAGAAATATCAATAACCTCAGATATGCAGATGATACCACCCTTATGGCAGAAAGTGAAGAGGAACTCAAAAGCCTCTTGATGAAAGTGAAAGTGGAGAGTGAAAATGTTGGCTTAAAGCTCAACATTCAGAAAACGAAGATCATGGCATCTGGTCCCATCACTACATGGGAAATAGATGGAGAAACAGTGGAAACAGTGTCAGACTTTGTTTTTCTGGGCTCCAAAATCACTGCAGATGGTGACTGCAGCCATGAAATTAAAAGACGCTTACTCCTTGGAAGGAAGGTTATGACCAACCTAGATAGCATATTCAAAAGCAGAGACATCACTTTGCCAACAAAGGTTCGCCTAGTCAAGGCTATGGTCTTTCCTGTGGTCATGTATGGATGTGAGAGCTGGACTGTGAAGAAAGCTGAGCGCCGAAGAATAGATGCTTTTGAACTGTGGTGTTGGAGAAGACTCTTGAGAGTCCCTTGGACTGCAAGGAGATCCAACCGGTCCATTCTGAAGGAGATCAGACCTGGGATTTCTTTGGAGGGAATGATGCTCAAGCTGAAACTCCAGTATTTTGGCCACCTCATGCGAAGAGTTGACTCATTGGAGAAGACTCTGATGCTGGGAGGGATTGAGGGCAGGAGGAGAAGGGGACGACAGAGGATGAGATGGCTGGATGGCATCACTGACTCGATGAATGTGAGTCTGAGTGACCTCCGAGAGCTGGTGATGGATAGGGAGGCCTGGCGTGCTGCAGTTCATGGGGTCGCAAAGAGTCAGACACGACTGAGCGACTGATCTGATCTGATCTGATTCTTTGGCTATTGCTTTTCCTATAGAAAGTTTATCTTCGAATTAGGGGGGTTATGTTTTACTTTTAGCCTACCAGAACATATATGAAATTGTGTAAACTAAATCATTAGCTTGCAAGCTGGTTAAAAATCTCAGACCTTTCACAGTTTATAACTGAAACACGTGCTAAATTGGCTATAAAGCAAAACCCAAGAGGACCACTGCAAATACAGATAGGATGAAAGCCAAAGGATGAAGCAGGAAAAAAAAAATTATATATATATATATGTATATATTAATACCAGATGAAGTAGGCCTTAAGACAGGAGTATTACAAGATGAAAAATAACATTTCATAATGAGAGAAGGGTCAGTTTATCAGGAAAACACAACAATCATAAATATGTATGCACTTAAATCACAGATCATCAAGACACATCACGCAAACAGAACTAAAGAGAGGAAGTGATAAATCCACAATCATAGTTGTATATTGTAACATCCCACTCTTAATAACTGATAGAACAACCAGATAAATAATATCAGTAAGAATATAGAAGATTTGAAGAACACTATCAACTACTTTGACCTTGTTATTTATAGAACTGTTTATAACCAACAACTTTTTTAGATACAACATATACATTTTTTTCAAGTACATAAGAAATCTTAGGTAGGGCCATAACATGTATGCCAATGAATCTCATAAAATTTAAACCCTACAGAACACGTTCTCTGACCAAAAAATTAGAAATCAATTATGATATCTAAGAAAGCTCCAAATAACTGGAAATTAAAAACCATCACAGCAATATACTCCTAGATAAGCCACAGGTCAAAGAAGAAATCAAAAGTAAAGAAAACTTTTTAAACTACCTGAAAATGCACATATAGCATATCAAACCTGTTAAATGTAGTTATAAGATTGTTAAGAGGGAAATAGCTTTAAAAGCCTATATTAGAAAAACAGAATGGTTTAAAATCAATAATTTAATTTCTATTTTAAGGTGTTAGAAGTAGAACAAATTTATTCTAAAGAAAGGAATAAACAAAAATCAGAAAGGAAACCAATGAAATACTAAACAAAATATAGAGACCATATAGACTAAATTTGCTTATGAAAATAAATAAAATTGATAAATTCCTATCAAAAGTGATAAAGAAAAAAAAAAGCAAACAAAAATGATCAATACCATGAATAAAAGATCACTACAAATACCCCAGGCATTTAAAAAATAGGAAAATATTATGAACAACTTTATGCTAGTAAATTGAACAACTTAGATAAAATGGACTAACTTCTTAAATAAGTTAGCAAAACTGCTATAGAAGAAAAACAAAATATGAAAAATTCTCCTCCTATAATGGTACAATAATCAAGGCAGTGTGGTATTGGTATGGAATATATAGACCAGTAGAACAGAATATACAACACAGAAGTAGACCTGCCCATACATGGTTCATAGATATTTGTAAAAAGAGGCCAGGGTCACTAAATGAAAAAAGAAAACAATTCCAACACATGGTGCCAGAGCAACTAGATACATTTACAGGAAAAAACTACCTCAACCTTTATATCACACACCACACAAATTGAGATGAATGAAAAACCTAAACTAAAATGCTAAAACTATAAATGTTTTGGAAAAAAACAAGAAGGCTATGTTTATAACCCTAGAGTAGACAAAAATATCTTATAGAGGACACAAAAAGACCTATCCATAGAACAAATGATAAACTGTTCTTTATTAAAACTAACAACTGCTTTTTGAAAGATTTCATTAAGTAAATGAAAAGGCAAGTCACCAACTGGAAGAAAATACTTATAATACATATCTCTGACGAAAAAACTATTCAGAATACATAAAAAAATCTTACAATGACAAGAAGATGAAAATCCAATTAAAAAATGAACAAAGTATGAAAACAGGGACTTTACAAAAACTATACAGGAATGACTAATCAGGGAATTGCAAAATAAAACCATTTAAAGTCTATAATATGGCTAAATGTGAAAAGGTTGAGTCGGAAGGTTAAAAAGCTACTGGGGTTCATGTACATTGTTAGTGGGTATGTAAAATGGTTAGCCCTTTTGGAAAATTGTTTGACAGCTTCATACACTGATAAACACACATATACCCTAAGATCCAGCAATTCTACTTTTAGGTATTTACTTGGGAGAAATGAAACACACATCCACAAAAAAAAATTTATCAATTTTTGCATGTTTTACCACTTCAGCTTGAATTATCACAGCCAGTAGCTTTATTAATAGTCCTGCTGCTGCTGCTGCTGCTGCTGCTAAGTTGCTTCAGTCGTGTCCGACTCTGTGCGACCCCATAGACGGCAGCCCACCAGGATTCTCCAGGCAAGAACACTGGAGTGGGTTGCCATTTCCTTCTCCAATGCATGAAAGTGGAAAGTCAAAGTGAAGTCACTCAGTCGTGTCTGACTCCTAGTGATCCCATGGACTGTAGCCTGCCAGGCTCCTCGGTCCATAGGATTTTCTAGGCAAGAGTACTGGAGTGGGGTGACATTGCCTTCTCCAATCAAATATCTACTAGTTTCTTTTTACTTTCTACAATATCACCTTCTATTTTCCTCTCACATACTTTATCATAGAGAAAAACAGAAGCTGTTAAGCAGAAAACTTGTTACACACCTAAAAATTTGCTTTTATCCATATTAATCTAAATTTGAGACTCTAGGAACAGTTTCTAATAAATCACATCTTCACCTGTTTTAAGCCTTCATTTTGCTTTGGAGGGGATGAACATTTTCCATGTTTAACTGTGTTCTGAAAGGCACTCTGCACATGGGTAAGAGTTTATATAGCTGACCTTTGTATTCTGGGCAGGGGATACAATCAGGATTCTAGGGACTGATTTAAAAAGGAAGTTTGGGTGAAGACTGCTGGGAAAGAAAAGTTCATTACTACACATAAGGCAACCTGTGAAAATGACATAATAATAATAATAATCATTTATTCCAGGTACTACTATGGTCAAGCATTGTATATGATAGGTATTTTCTGTGTATTATCTTGTTTTATCTCACAACAGTTCTCCGAGTTAAGTATTTTATAGATGAAGAAACTCAGTCTTTGAAAGGTTAAGTACTTTTTTCTAAGGTCACATTAATCACTAAGTGGAAGAACTGGTAGTCTAAACTAGGCAGTCTGGTTTTGGCTGGTTTTTAATCATTATATGATATACTATGTAACAGCCTTTTTGGGGTAATTTTTCTCTCTTTTTCTAAAGCATTTCTGTCTCTGACATCACTTGTAACAAAACTGGCTTCCCAAAGAACACTAAGTTTGATTTTCTTATAGTATTTGTCCACTAACCTGTAATCATCTCTTCAGTTTTCTGTATTACTTGTTAGACTCTCAGTATCTTAAGGAGGACAGTTGGGTTAGCACACAGCATCCTGCTTGGAATATTCATTGTTGAATCAAAGAATTAATCACATAGGAACTGTCTCTCCCCCATCAGATTCAGTTCTCTGGGTACAGGGACTGAAAACTTAATTTCTAGAATTCCTAGAATTTTGGTATTTCTGGAATACCAAAGCCTTGCACTTGGTGGATGCTCAATAAATAATTGTTGAACAAATGTCTGACCACATGTTAACATCAATAGATCAGCGCACATTTAAAAGCAGTTATTTATTATTTTAACTTAATAATTTATCTGCTGGGGATAAGTAAAACAGATATGGTCTATGTAGTTATTTATAATTTACTGAGGCAATCTACTCAAATAAACAAAGAATTCCTAATTGTCATAGTGCTCTGAAGTAAACAAACTTTAGTCCATGATAGGGAACCAAGGAAACTCACTTTAAATAAAGTAAACAGGGAACATGTCTCTGGAGACATGACATTTAAGCGACAATTTTCAGAATAAGGAGGCCAGTCATGAAAAGAATGAGGGGGAAGGATATGCTTTAGGTTGAAGAAATAACATGCAAAGGTTCTGAACTGAGAAAAAGAAAAAAAATTAGCAGTTTTTCAGATTGAGAAAATATTGAGAAAAAAACACCAGTTCAACAATTTGGCAATGAGGAATGATGGATTTCCAAAGCTAAGAAGTGATTATTTTCCATGCTATAATCAGAAGGTGATTTTGATAGCAAACTGCTATCACTGTAATTTTATAATGTTCCACAGTGGCCCTGTTCTCTGGGATAAAATGCATAAAGATAGTAAAAAGTAATTTCACACAGCACTTTCTTGTATCATAGGAAATATGGGCTGTGATAGACTGAATCAAATTAAACAAGGGATGGAATGTGATCAAAAAGCAGACGTTTCCACTCCCAAACTTAATAACAGGCTCAATAAAACAAAGTCTTACTAAAAAACTTTTTGCTTATTAAAAAAGTGATGATTAATGTGGTTCCTTCCTTATTCACTTAATGAATAGTTACTGATTTTCTTTTATGTTAATCTTATATGTCAGGCACTGTGGTAAGGACTGTGGGAATAAAAGGATCTGAGGATAAAAATGATAGACAGCTTCTCTGCCATTGCAGAATTCAGCACTGGAAGGGTATGCTGCTGCCTCCCATTTACCATGGAATTACACTTTTTCACAGAAGAAACATGGTCTTCTTTGGCAGTGTAAAAATAAATTTTTTGGATAAATAAAAATTGTATGTATTAAAGATTTACAACATGATGTTTTGATATACACGTACATACTGAAATGATTACAACAATCAAACTAATTAACACACCCATTACCTTTGACTACTTTGTGTGATAACTTGGGCTCTATTCTCTTAGCAAATTTCTGGCATATAATACATTATGATTTTTTATAATACATTATTATTAACTATAGTCACCAGGCTGTACATTTGGTTTGCAAACTTATTCACCTTATACCTGAAAGTTTGTACTCTTTGATCAATCTCTCTCCTTTTATCCCCCATCCTCCCCACCAGCCTCTGGAAACCATAATTTCACTTTGTTACCATGAGTTCAATTTTGTTTTTAGAGTCTACATGTAAGTGTAAGTGAAAGATCATGCAATATTTGTCCTTCTGTGTCTAGCTTATTTCACTTAGTATAATGTTCTCTAGGTTCATTCATGTCAGAAATGATAGGATTTCCTTCTTTTTTAAGGTTGAGTAGCATTCCATGGTGTTTATTTATTTACTTATTTTTTACTTAAAATTTTTTATTTTGTATTTGAGTATAGCTGATTAACAGTGTTGTGATATTTTCAAGTGGACAGCAATGGGATTCAGCCATACATATACATGTATTCATTCTCCCCCAAATTCCCCTTCCATACAGTCTGCCACATGACATTGAGCAGAGTTCTTTGTGCTATACAGTAGGATCTTGTTGGTTATCCATTTTAAATATAGTAGTGTGTACATGTTGATACCAAACTCCCTAACTATTCCTTCCTCCCATCCTTCTCCCTGGCAACCATAAGTTTATTCTCTAAGTCTATAAAGATATACCCATTTGAATGCAGAGTTCCAAAGAACAGCAAGGAGAGATAAGAAAGTCTTCCTCAGTGATCAATACAAAGAAATAGAGGAAAACAATAGAATGGGAAAGACTATAGAGATCTCTTCAAGAAAATCACAGACAGCAAGGGAACATTTCATGCAAAGATGGGCACAATTAAGGACAGAAATGGTATGGACTAACAGAAGTAGAAGATATTAAGATGAGGTGGCAAGAATACACAGAGGAACTATACAGAAAAGATCTTCATGACCAAGATAATCACAATGGTGATTATTCCAGACATCCTGGAATGCAAAGTCAAGTGGGCCTTAGGAAGCATCACTATGAACAAAATAAGTGGAGGTAATGGAATTCCAGTTGAGCTCTTTGAAATCCTAAAAGGTGATGCTGTGAAAGTGCTGCTTTCAATATGCCAGCAAATTTGGAAGCCTCAGCAGTGGTCACAGGACTGGAACAGGTCAGTTTTCATTTCAATCCCCAAGAAAGACAATGCCAAAGAATGCTCAAACTACTACACAAAGTAATGCTAGCATTACTCATCTCACACGCCAGAAAGTAATGCTCAAAATTCTCTAAGCCAGGCTTCAACAGTACGTGAACCATGAACTTCCAGATGTTCAAGCTGGATTTAGAAGAGGCAGAGGAACTAGAGATCAAATTGCCAACATTGCTGGATCATGGAAAAAGCAAGAGAGTTCCAGAAAAACATCTATTTCTGTTTTATTGACTATGCCAAAGCCTTTGACTCTGTGGATCACAACAAACTGTGGAAAATTCTGAAAGAGATGGAAATACCAGACCACTTAACCTGCCTCTTGATAAATCTGTATGCAGGTCAAGAAGCAACAGTTAGAATGGGACATGGAAGAACAGATTGGTTCCAAATTGGGAAAGTAGTACATCAAAGCTGTATATTGTCACCCTGCTTATTTAACTTCTATGCAGAGTGCATCATGTGAAACGCTGGGCTGGATGAAGTACAAGCTGGAATTAAGACTGTCAGGAGAAATATCAATAACCTCAGATATGCAGATGACACCATGCTTATGGCAGAAAGTGAAAAACTAATGAGCTTCTTAATGAAAGTGAAAGAGTAGAGTGAAAAAGATGGCTTAAAACTCAACATTCAGAAAACTAAGATCATGGCATCTAGTCCCATTACTTCATGGCAAATAGATGGGGAACAGTGAAAACAATGACAGGCTTTATTTTTTTGGGCTCCAAAATCACTGCAGATGGTGACAGCAGCCATGAATTAAAAGACGCTTACTCCTTGGAAGAAAAGTTATGACCAACCTAGACAGCATATTAAAAAACAGAGACATTCTTTGCCAACAAAGGTCCGTCTAGTCAAACCTATAGTTTTTTCCAGTAGTCATGTATGGATGTGAGAGTTGGAGTATAAAGAAAGCTAAGTGTCGAAGAATTGATGCTTTTGAATTGTGGTATTGGAGAAGACCCTTGAGATTCCTTGGAACTGCAAGGAGACCCAACTAGTCCATCCTAAGGAAATCAGTCCTGAATATTCATTGGTAGGACTGAAAGCTTAAAGTCCAATACTTTGGCCACTTGATACGAAGAACTGTCTCAGTGGAAAAGACCCTGATGCTGGGAAAGACTGAAGGTGGGAGGAGAAGGGGATGACAAATGATGAGATGGTTGGATGGCATCACTGACTCAGTGGACATGAGTCTGTAAACTCTGGGAGTTGGTGATGGACAGGGAGGCCTGGCGTGCTGCCATCCAAGGGGTCGCAAAGAGTCAGACATAACTGCGTGACTAAACTGAACTGATAATTATTTGTTTTGTAAATAAATTCATTTTTATCATTTTAGATCATGCATATAAGGGATGTTATATATTTCTCCTCCTCTGTTTGACTTCACTCAGTATGACAATCTCTAGGTCCATCCATGTTGCTGCAAATGGCACTATTTCATACTTTTTAATCGCTGAGTAATATTCCATACCACGTCTTCTTTATCCATTCTTTTGTTGGTGAACATTGAGGTTGCTTCCATGTCTTGGCTACTGTAAACAGTGCTGCAACTCTCTGACATAAATCTCAGCAAGATCTTTTTCAATTTCTCACCCCAAATACTACAAGTAAAAACAAAAATAAACAAGTGGGACCTACTTAAATTCAAAGGTTTCTATTCAGCAAAGGAAACAATAAACAAAATGAAAAGGCAACCCAGAGATTAGGAGAAAATATTTGCAAGTGATGTGACAGACAAGGGATTAGTCTCCAAAATCTACAAACAGCTCATGAGGTTTAACATCATCAAAACAAACAACCCAATCAAAAAAATGGGCAGAAGACCTAAACAGACATTTCTCCAAAGAAGACATACAGATGGCCAAAAGGCATGTGAAAAGATGCTCAACATCACTAATGATCAGAGAAATACAAATCTATACTGCAATGAGATACCATCTTACACCAGTCAGAATGACTATCATTAAAAAAAGAATCCAAAAAACCCACAAACAATAAATGCTGGTGAGGATGTGGAGAGACAGGAACCCTTCTACACTGGGGGTGGGGATGTAAGTTGGTATAGTTACTATGGAGAACAAATTCCTTAAAAAACTAAAAACAGAGCTACCATGTGACCCTGCAATCCCATGCCTGGGCATATATACAAAAAACATGGTCTGAAAGGATATATGCACCTCAATATTCATTGCTGTTTACAATAGCCAAGACATGGATCCATGGTATTTATATTCCACTTTTTCTTTATCCATTCATTTGTTAATAGAATTTTGGATAGGGTATTATGGATAATGTGCCTTAGCAACTTTTGAAGAGTCTATTTAAAATGTACAATTCTGAAAGATGTAGACCATGAAAGATGCAGACCACCTTGACTCAAAAGCGATACACTTCATGTAATGATGGCTATTTGCTAAACTGTTTGTTTGGTTTCCACAAACAATTTGGGAATCTACAATTATGGAGTATAATTTTTTTCTTTATATACTTGCTTAAAAAGTATATAAATAACCACCATGACAATTACTTTCTTTAACAACAGAACTGAAACAATAGTGACTAAGAGTAACTTCAATCAGAATAACACAAGCAGAACATAGCTCTCCTGCAACACAGGAGAGCTGGCCTTCTGTGATGCAGTTTTTTCTATTTGGAACCATAATTCAGATTTAGGTAATTATAACTTTCTAGAGATATGATCACATATAAATTTAAAATTCAACTATATTTTGAGATAAAGATATTTAAAAATAGAATAAAACATATTTTACATTAATGCATTTGGAAAAATAGTTTTTAAGAATAAAGTATAACATTTTAAACAAACAATAATGCCAATATCCTATAAGAAATAAAACAGCTCAAGAATATACTGTCAATTTTCACTGCATGGCAAAGAAACACATCTTATACTTGAAAAGAGTGAAACTTATTTGGAATGCCCCAAATCTATGTTGAATATCATATTTCCAACTTATTATCTGTCATCTGACTGGAAAAGAAAACAACAAAAAATGAAAAATTACCCTTATTGGAGGGGAAAATACCCAAACAACAAAGATTCATATTCTGACTTAACACATAGAATTAGTAATGTACATACTACAAAGGGAAAATATAATAGCACCTCATTTCTCTATAGGCTGAGGTACTGGCTAAAATAAAAATATCAATATCAACTAAAGCACATACATTTCAATCTTAAGAGTCTCAAGTCCTTATTCACATAATTTCTTATTAGATTCAATTCTGACAAAATCCTTTGTTTACTTAGGTAATACTGCATTAGAAATAAAAGAAGAAAGGTGAACAAGCGTCTAGAGGGAGAAATGTGTGTGTGTGTGTATGTGCTCAGTGTCTGACTCTTTTTGACCCCATGGATGTAGCTCGTCAGGATCCTCCGAACATAGGATTCTCCAGGCAAGAATATTGGAGTGGGTTGTCATTGCCTCCTCCAGGGGATCTTCCTAAGCCAAGGACTGAACTCACTTCTGTAGCTCCTCTATTAGCAGAGATATTCTTTACCACTGAGCCAACAGGGAAGTCCAGAAGAAGATATACTAACATCAAAAAGAAATTTTCCTTCTGAGAAGAGCAGACTTTCTGCTATGTCTTTCACTAAGTGCAAATAAAAATCTTGGACATTACATTTAAAAAAAAAATTTAGAAGAGTCTGAAAGATGGAGAAAAGGAGGCAAACTGGGTAGGGACCTCAGGATTCAAGGCAAAACATGGTCGGAAGCTCCCTGAGTTTTCTTTTGGCTTTGTATATCCCATACCTGGAGTGGGAGAAATAGGCAACATAGAAGTGTCAACAGGACAAAAAAGCACCATCTCTCACTTCACCACCACCATCAAAAAAAAAAAAAAAAAAGAGTCTGCTATCTCTAGCTCCATGAGGAGGAAAAGGCCAGTGTAGGAAGACAGAAAACTTTTTGACAATAATCTTACTACTCCATCCAAACATCACAGAAAAAAAGACCTGTGGTTCTTTTCCCATCTAAGCCAAGATTGAGTAGGGAGCCTAGATTTCAGTTCCATCCTCACCAGAATGTAGCCGGAAGTGGCTGTCAGAGCAGCTCAGTAGAGTGCTAGGCTTTCATCCCCATCCAGTGGTAATGAGGTCCTTCCCAGTCCCAGTATTAGCAGTGATTAAGTGGAGTGTTTGCACTATCACCTGCCTTGCAGTGATGCTCTATCCCCTACTTCCCCTGGTTGGATTCTGTTCAGGAGGCCTGTGGAAAGACAAAACTTTTTACCAACTCTCACCAACAGTAATGAGGCCACTTCCAATGTGGTGCCAATGGGGACCATGTGAGGAGCTGTAACTCCAACTGCCCAGAAGTGATAAGAAATCTCTTTCCTAACCGTGTCAACAGAGGGGTAAATCTAGACTTCCACCTCCAACTGTCAGCAATGAAGCAGTGTCTCCCCCTCCTATTCCCTTCCTCTGCTGGCACAGTGCCAGAGAAAGCCAGCTGAGGCTTAAGTAAGTTTCAGAGTCTCATAACAAGATACGAAAACGTCTAATTTCCAGTAGAAAAATCACTTGTCATTCTAAGAATCAGGAAGATCATAAACTAAATGAAAAAAGATAGTCCATAGGCCAACACCAAGTTGACAGGTTTGCAAATGAAAACACAGAAAGTCTCAAAAACTAAACAGAAGATATAAAGAAAAACCAAAAGGAAATTTTAGAACTAAAAAATACTACTGAAAGAAAAATACTCAGTGGATTTATTAGGAGGTAAAGCAATTCCTATAAAAATCCTAGTGACATTTTTTACAGATACAAACTAGATTATTTTAATTTTATATGTAAAGGCAAAATAATCAGCATAAAAGAATTTTGACAAAGAAGAGTAAAATGGAAGGAAGTGATTTGAGGACTTACAGCCACAGTAATCAAAACTGTTTAATAGCCTTGGTGGAGGGATCAGTTCAGTTCAGTCGCTCAGTCGTGTCCGACTCTTTGTGATCCCATGAATCACAGCACGCCAGGCCTCCCTCTCCACCACCGCTCCCAGAGTTCACTCAGACTCACATCCATCGAGTCAGTGATGCTATCCAGCCATCTTATCCTCTGTTGTCCCCTTCTCCTCCTGCCCCCAATCCCTCCCAGCATCAGAGTCTTTTCCAATGAGTCAACTCTTTGCATGAGGTGGCCAAAGTACTGGAGTTTCAGCTTCAGCATCATTCTTTCCAAAGAAATTCCAGGGCTGATCTCCTTCAGAATGGACTGGTTGGATCTCCTGGCAGTCCAAGGGACTCTCAAGAGTCTTCTCCAACACCACAGTTCAAAAGCATCAATTCTTCGGCGCTCAGCCTTCTTCACAGTCCAGCTCTCACATCCATACATGACCACAGGAAAGATCATAGCCTTGACTAGGCGAACCTTTGTTGGTAAAGTAATGTCTCTGCTTTTGAATATGCTATCTAGGTTGGTCATAACTTTCCTTCCAAGGAGTAAGCATCTTTTAATTTCATGGCTGCAGTCACCATCTGCACTGATTTTGGAACCCAGAAAAATAAAGTCTGACACTGTCTCCACTGTTACCCCATCTATTTCCCATAAAGTGGTGGGACTGGATGCCATGATCTTAGTTTTCTGAATGTTGAGCTTTAAGCCAACTTTTCCACTCTCCACTTTCACTTTCATCAAGAGGCTTTTTAGTTCCTCTTCACTTTCTGCCATAAAGGTGGTGTCATTTGCATATATGAGGTTATTGATATTTCTCCTGGCAATCTTGATTACAGCTTGTGTTTCTTCCAGCCCAGCGTTTCTCATGATGTACTCTGCATATAAGTTAAATAAGCAGGGTGACAATATACGGCCTTGATGTACTCCTTTTCCTATTTGGAACCAGTCTGTTGTTCCATGTCCAGTTCTAATATGTTAAAAAACAGAGAACCAAGAAATAGATCCATATAAATATGCACAAATGACTTCTGACAAGGGTGTAAAAAATTCATGGAGGAAAGATAGTTTTTGAACAAAGAATGCTGGACTAACTGGATATCCATAGGTTAAACAAAACAAAACCAAAAGACCATTACCTATGTCTCACACACTACAAAAAAATTAACTTAAAATAGATAACACACCTAGACCGTAAAAATACAAACTTTTTACAGTTTGTAAGTCTATAAACTTTTAGGAGAAAATATTCAGGATCTAGAACTAAGCAAACGCTTCGCCAAAAACGCAATCCATAAAAAGAAAAAGTGATAAACTGGACTTCATAAAAATGAGAAACTTGCTCTAGGAAAGATTCTATTATTAAGAAGGTGAAAATATAAACTCCAGTGCAGAATAAAATATTTGCAAACCACACATTTGACATAGGATTTGTACCTAGAATATATAGAGGGCTCTCAAAACTCGACAGTAAAAAAGCAAATAATCTAATTAGAAAATGGATGAAAAGTCAATCTAAGACAAAGCAAAAGACCCTGATGCTGGGAAAGATTGAAGGAAGGAGGAGAAGGGGACAACAGAGGAAGAGATGGCTGGATGGTATCACTGACTCAATGGACACGAGTGTGAGTAAACTCTGAGAGTTGGTGATGGACAAGGAGGCCTGGTGTGCTGCAGTTCAAGGGGTCGCAAAGAGTCGGACACGACTGAGCTGAAGACAAAGGAGGCAAGACTATACGTGGAGAAAAGACAGTCTTTTCAAGAAGTGGTTCTGGGAAAATTAGACAGCTACCTGTAAAACAATGAAATTATAATATTCTCTAACACCATATAAAAATAATCTCAAACAGATTAAATATCTAAATGTAGGGCTAGATACTGTAAAATTCCTAGAGGAAAATATAGGCAGAATACTCTGACACAAATCATAGCAACATTTTTGGAGCCATCTCTTGGACTAATGGAAATAAAAACAAAAATAAACAAATAGGACCTAATTAAACTTAAAAGCTTTTACACAGCTTTTGCATATAAACAAAATGAAAAGACAATCTATAGTCTGGGATAAAATATTTGCAAATGATGCTGCTGACAAGGAATTACTTTCTAAAATATAAAAACAGCTCACATAGCTTCAATATCAGAAAAACAAACAACCCAATCAAAAAAATGGGCAGAAGACTTAAAGAGTCATTCCTCCAAAGAAAATGTACAGATGGCCAATAGACACATGAAAAGATGCTCAATATCACTATTAGAAAATGACAATTACAGTTAGGTATCGCCGAAGAATTGATGCCTTTGAACTGTGGTGTTGGAGAAGACTCTTGAGAGTCCCTTGGACTGCAAGGAGATCCAACCAGTCCATTCTGAAGGAGATCAGCCCTGGGATTTCTTTGGAAGGAATGATGCTAAAGCTGAAACTCCAGTATTTTGGCCACCTCATGTGAAGAGTTGACTCATTGGAGAAGACTCTGATGCTGGGACGGATTGGGAGCAGGAGGAGAAGGGGACGACAGAGGATGAGATGGCTGGATGGCATCACTGACTCGATGGATGTGAGTCTGAGTGACCTCCGGGAGTTGGTGATGAACAGGGAGGCCTGGCGTGCTGCAGTTCATGGGGTCGCAAAGAGTCGGACACGACTGAGCGACTGATCTGATCTGATCATCTCATACTAGTCAGAATGGTCACTATTAAAAAGTCTACAAATAATAAATGCTAGAGAGGGCCTGGAGAAAAAGGAACTCTCCTAAATTGTTGATGAAAATTTAAATTGGTACACCCACTGTGGAGAACAGCATGGAGGTTCCTTTAAAAGCTAAAAATAGTTACCATATTATTCTGTAATCCCACTCCTGGGCATATATCTGGAGAAAATTCTGATTTGTAAAGATACATGCACCCCAATGTTCACAGCAGCACTATTTATAATAGTCAAGACATGGAACTGTTAGGTAGGAAGTTAGACATGAGCAATGAGGGGTGGCTTAAGGGAAAGGGATGCAAGCTGATCTCTAAACCCCACCTCAGACACTTCCAGGAGAGCTCACAGATATGCTACAAAAATAGCCACAGAGACTTTTCCAATTCTTGCCCATGTGTCCTAGGCACACAGTAGATACACTCACCACAGGGCTTCTCCAACTCTGGCACATTCTCTCTTGTACACAGCTGTGTCCTCAAGTATCCTTATGCAGCCAGGAGCCCATTAAAGTTTCATAAATATTCTATACATACATATGATTATAACAGATTGAAATCTGGGAAAGCAGGAGCAATAGAGCCTGTTATGTAATTTGCAACTATTAATCAAAGATCCCAGCCCACCCCCACCTAGATGATTATGTAAAAATGCTATTTTTGCATGTGCCCAGACACGCCCCCTTCCCTGATGGACCTTGAACATACACCTATTTGCATTCCCTTTCCTGATTGGTGGTGGGTACACAGGGCAGAACCAAGAGGAGGAGATGGGAAATATAAAAATGGAAGCCAGGAGGAACGTAGCCACAGCTGCTCCCACGTCTCCAGAGTGTACTATCCACTCTCTGGTTTAATAAAAGTCCTGTCTGCTTGAGCTGTAGTTGATCTGTAACTAGTCTCCTGTTTTGAATCCTTGCTATTATGGGACAACAGTCAAGATATCCTGCCTGCTTTAGCTGTAATTAGTCCATCATTCCAAATCTTTGTTATGGATGAGACAAAAACGGAGGGAGAGAAATAAACCAACCTGACAGAAGCAACCAAAATTTCCACTAACAGATGAATGGATAAATTAGTAGTATACATACACAAAGGCAATGGCACCCCACTCCAGTACTCTTGCCTGGAAAATCCCACAGACGGAGGAGCCTGGTAGGCTGCAGTCCATGGGGTCGCTAAGAGTCAGACATGACTGAGCGACTTCACTTTCTCTTTTCACTTTCATGCATTGGAGAAGGAAATGGCAACCCACTCCAGTGTTCTTGCCTGGAGAATCCCAGGGACGGGGAAGCCCTGTGGGCTGCCGTCTGTGGGGTCACACAGAGTCAGACACGACTGAAGTGACTTAGCATAGCATACACAAAGGAATATTACTTGGCCATAAAAAGAAAGAAATAAAATCATTTGCTTATGGACCTAGAGATTACCATATTAAGTGAAGTTAGAGAAAGACAAATATATGATACCACTTATATATGGACTCTAAAAAATGATACAAATTAACATATTTACAAAACAGAAATAGACTCAGACATAGAAAACAAATTTGTGGTTACAAAAGGGGATAGTGGGAGGGGCAGGAAGATAAATTAGGGGTTTGGGATTAAAATATACTCATTACTATATATAGGCTAGATAAAAAACAAACAACAAGGACCTACTGTATAGTACAGGGAACTGTATTCGATAGCTTGTAATAACCTATAATGGAAAAGAATCTAAGAACATGTATATACGTATAACTGAGTCACTTGGCTATGCACCTGAAACTAACGTAACATTGTAAATTAACTATACTTCAAAAAAATTGAAAATGGATAAAAGACATTATGAGAAATTTCATAGGCAGGTGGCAAATAAGCACATTAAAAGATATTCTGCATCAATAGGCATTAAGAAAATATCGGTTAAAACCACACCAAGACATTATTACACCTTTGTTGTTGTTGCTGTTTAGTTGCTAAGTTGTGCCCAATTCTCTGCAACCCAATGGAACTGCAGCCCACTAGGCTCCTTAGTCCATGGGATTTCCCAGCAAAGAGTACTGGAGTGCTTTGCCATTTCCTTCTCCACACTATACCTTTAAGAATGGCTAAAATACAAAATAGTTCCAACATCAATGCTAATGAGGATGTGGAAAGCTGGATCACTCTTACACTGCTGGTGGATAGTCACTCTGAAGACCAATTTAGCAGTTTTTTAAAAGACTAAACCACCATATGATCCAGAAATTGTACTCCTTCATTTATTCCAGAGAAATAAAAATGTTCAGTTCAGTCACTCAGTTGTGTCCAACTCTTTGCAACCCCATGGACCAAAGCACTCCAGGCCTCTCTGTCCATCACCAACTCCTGGAGTTTACTCAAACTCATGTCCATTGATTCGGTGATGCCATCCAACCATCTCATCCTCTGTCATCCCCTTCTCCTCCTGCCCTCAATGCTTAAACAAAAACCTATACATGAATATTTATAGCAGCTTTATTCATAGTAACTCCAAACTGGGAACTACCCAGATATCCTTAATGGGTGAATGATAATAATACAATATAATAATACTCAGCAACAAAAAGGAATAAGCTATTCATCCAGCAACCTGGATGAATCCCAGAGAAATGGGTTGAGTGAAAAAAGGCAATCCTGAATCATACATAAATCATCATATATATAATATATATACTATAGATATATACGATAGTATTTATATAATACTCTAGAAATGAGGGAGAAGGCAATGGCACCCCACTCCAGTACTCTTGCCTGGAAAATCACATGGACAGAGGAGCCTGGTGGGCTGCAGTCCATGGGGTCGCGAAGAGTCGGAGACGACTCAGTGACTTCACTTTCACTTTTCACTTTTATGCATTGGAGAAGGAAATGGCAACCCACTCCAGTGTTCTTGCCTGGAGAATCCCAGGGACGGGGGAGCCTGGTGGGCTGCCGTCTATGGGGTGGCACAGAGTCGGACACAACTGAAGCAACTTAGCAGTAGCAGCAGCTAGAAATGAAAAAAATTATAGAAATGAGAACAGATTAGTGATTTCCAGGGGATGGGTGTGGGAGGGAAGTGGGTGTGGGTATAAAAGGGCAATGTGAAATAACAGAAATGTTCTGTGCCTTGACTATATAAATGTCATTATCCTAGTTGTGAGATTGCACTACAGTTTTTCTAGATGTTACCACCAGAGGAAACTGAATAGAGAGTATTATGTGATCTTGGGCTTCCCCAGTGGCTCACTGGTAAAGAATACACCTGCAAGGCAGGAGGTGCAGGAGACGCAGGTTCATCTCTGGGTTGGGAAGATCCCCTGGAGGAGGGCCTGGCAATCCACTCCAGTATTTTTGCCTGGAGAATCCTATGGACAAGAAGAGCCTGGCCGGCTACAGTCTAAAGGGTCTCAAAGAGTCAGAAATGACTGAAGCAGGTCAGCATGCATGCATGGGATCTTTCTGTATTATTTTTTTACAATTGCAAGTGAATCTACAATTACCTCAAAATGGAGGCTTAGTGGTAAAGAATCTGCCTGACAATGCAGGAGACCTGGGTTTGATCCCTGGGTACAAAAGATCACCTGGAGAAGGGATTGGCAGCCCACTCCAGTATTCTTGGATGGGAAATCCCAAGGACAGAGGAGCCTAGTGGGCTACAGTCTATGGGGTCACAAAGAGTCAGAAATGACTTAGTGACTAAACAGTAACAACAACAAAGTTAAATTTAACTTTAAAAAAGAATTACAGCTATGCAGTAAGGGAAAAAATCTTTTAACAAAGAATTCACCAAGCTAACCAGTACTAACTAGGCTAGTACTGTAGACTAAGTAAAACTTAATAGCTCAAGGGCAACACAGTAACATAACAGTAAAATATCTGATGCCCATAATAATGATTCTAAGGCATGAAGAAAAGATCAAACACATTTATCATAATCTGTGTAAAAGATGACAGAAATATGCATTATAATTTAGATTTGTATTAAAAATGTCAAAATAAGGTTTGCATAATTGATGAGTTATCCACTTCTGACAATGCTCTTCATGCGCCACCCATAAGTGACCCTTGACTCCTACTGACCCTACTACTCAATCCTGACTCTGCCTTCATAGGCCAGCTTCATACCTTCTCTTGCTTGGATCCCCAGAACAGCTTTCTACCCCTCTTCTTTGCCTCCAGCCTATGCTTTCAATTCATTCTCTACCCTTTGTTATAATGAGATAAAATATGAACATGATCATCCATCTCTCTTTTACTTTTTCAACAGCATCTCAGGATAGTTTAATTTCTTTAGACTGGCACAAAAGTTATTTTAGTAATGTCTCCTGTCAGCTCTACAGCTTCCTCTCCTGATACCCTTCCACATTTTCCAGTGCCTAAATCACATAAAACTTTTTTAGTCTTTTATTTCATAACATTTAAGTTTTTTCACATATTGTTCTCTTTTGACGCTCAAGTGAGCTAACTCCTGGCTATCTAATAAGAATTTACCCTTCCAGGAATTATTTGTCATGTACTACATGAGATGTACTTCCACAGCACCTTGTTGGTGACTCAATTATAGTATTTACTGTACAGCACTACCATCTTTTTTTTTTTTTTTTACTACTTCATTATTAGTAAACAGAGAGCAAGAATCATGTATTTTATATTTTATCCTCTGGTATACGAAAGGTGGCTCAGATGGTAAAGACTCTGCCTTCACTGTGGAGTCCTTCATGTGGGAGACCCATGCTTGATCTATGGGTTGGGAAGATGCTCTGGAGAAGGAAATGGCAACACACTCCAGTATTCTTGCCTGGAGAATTCCATGCACCGAGGAGCCTGGTGGGCTATGGTCCACAGGGTCTCAAAGAGTAGGACATGACTCAGACTGAGAGACTAACACTTTCACAACACTTTCAAATGTTAGTTGAATGAATAAATGTTATCCTTTATAACATTTTCAATAGCTGAAAATAACTTCTAAATATCCTGAATTCCTTTCATTTCTCTTTAATATATTATGAATATATTATGGATAATATGGGCTTCACTGGTGGCTCGGTGGTAAAGAACCCACCTACAGTGCAGGAAACGTGGGTCTGATCCCTGGGTTGGGAAGATCCCCTGGAGGAGGGCATGGCAACCCACTCCAGTACTCTTGCCTGGAGAATCCCATGGACAGAGGAGCCTGTGGGCTACAGTCCATAGGGTACCAAAGAGTGGGACAAGACTGAAGCCACTGAGCACACAGGCATGGATAATATATCCGGGATATTTAAATCTACTGATAACAGGATTTATTTGAATCTGTTTATATTTTTTAGCTTATTCCATACATCTATATATGTAGGTTTGATTAATATGACTTAAATTGTAAAGTATAAGTCCTTATTTATTCTAAGGTACAGTTTTCCTGCTTCATGGGGAACTCCATACTCCACCATTCTCACAAATAGATAATGTAGCTACCTCATACTTTATGTTCACCAAATAATTCATCCTGTGATTCTCTAGGTAATTTTTTCCCTGCCTATAGGATATTTAAGGAATCTTCTTTATTACAGGTTTTAGAGATTCTTCCAAAGTGCCTGACCCTCACCACTTGCTAGTGTTTCCTCTTTGCTTTATTTGGGCAGTTTCCCCATTCAATCCTTTTCTTTCTTATTATGCCAGTTGGTTATATAGTTACATAGGAGTTTTGTCTGATCATCTGAACTTTTAAGCCTACATGCTTACATTATATTGTTGTAAAACTATTTGAATGTTTTTTTTGAGTTCTTCTTAAAATTTATTTCTATTTACTTTCCTCATGAAGCCACATTGGATCTGATTATTGACATTTCTAACTTATGATGATGAAACAGATTAACCAAAATTATTTTTTCTCCTAATATAGTATTTAATAGTTGGTACTCAATTAGCTATGCTGTTGATGAATAAATGCCTCTTCACTAATTTATCGAAAGATAGTTCTAAGTTGAAAATTAAAAACAATGTAGGAAGTAAGTTAATATTCTTTAAGTATGTGTATATATTAAAATTACTTGGTCCACAAAGCAGCCTAACTAGAAAGTTATTTGAGATTGTGTTCCCACAAACTAATATTACAAAACTAAACAAAAAAAGGGATGCTATGAAAGATAAGAAACTTATCTTATCTTAATTGCTAAGAGCAATTAAGGGAAGTCTCAGGATGCCTATTGTGATTAGGTCTATAGGTATATCTATTGCAGCAGTAACTACTGGTGGAGGAAGGTCTTGGAGACTGTATGAACACTGAGTGACAGAATGGAAAACTTAAGAATGTGATAAACACATACAAGAAAAATACTGGCAACAGAAAAACAAAAAATGGTAACAAGAAAATAAAATGTGTGTGATTTTAGGCAATTAATAAAAGTAAAAAAGAGTACTTGGTGCTATGAAGATCTTTTGAGTACTACTGGGGAAATAGTATTGACAATGTCAAAGTACAAATTTATCTCATTTTGTAGGAAAAAACCTAAGTGTTAGGAGATTATCTCTACCTGTAGGAAAAATAGTTTTTCTAAGATCAGATCAGATCAGATCAGTCGCTCAGTCGTGTCCGACTCTTTGCGACCCCATGAACCGCAGCACGCCAGGCCTCCCTGTCCATCACCAGCTCCCGGAGGTCACTCAGACTCGCATCCATCGAGTCAGTGATGCCATCCAGCCATCTCATCCTCTGTCGTCCCCTTCTCCTCCTTCCCTCAATCCCTCCCAGCATCAGAGTCTTCTCCAATGAGTCAACTCTTCGCATGAGGTGGCCAAAATACTGGAGTTTCAGCTTTAGCATCATTCCTTCCAAAGAAATTCCAGGATTGATCTCCTTCAGAATGGACTGGTTGGATCTTCTTGCAGTCCAAGGGACTCTCAAGAGTCTTCTCCAACACCACAGTTCAAAAGCATCAATTCTTCGGCGCTCAGCCTTCTTCACAGTCCAGCTCTCACATCCATACATGACCACAGGAAAGACTATAGCCTTGACTAGGCGAACCTTTGTTGGTAAAGTAATGTCTCTGCTTTTGAATATGCTATCTAGGTTGGTCATAACTTTCCTTCCAAGGAGCAAGCGTCTTTTAATTTCATGGCTGGGCAGTCACCATCTGCAGTGATTTTGGAGCCCAGAAAAACAAAGTCTGACACTGTTTCCACTGTTTCCCCATCTATTTCCCATGCAGTGATGGGACCAGATGCCATGATCTTCGTTTTCTGAATGTTGAGCTTTAAGCCAACCTTTTCACTCTCCACTTTCACTTTCATCAAGAGGCTTTTTAGCCCCTCTTCACTTTCTGCCATAAGAGTGGTGTCATCTGCATATCTGAGGTTATTGATATTTCTCCCGGCAATCTTGATTCCAACTTGTGTTTCCTCCAGTCCAGCATTTCTCATGATGTACTCTGCATATAAGTTAAATAAACATGGTGACAATATGCAGCCTTGACGTACTCCTTTTCTATTTGGAACCAGTCTGTTGTTCCATGACCAGTTCTAACTGTTGCTTCCTGACCTGCATACAGATTTCTTAAGAGGCAGATCAGGTGGTCTGGTATTCCCATCTCTTTCAGAATTTTCCATAGTTTATTGTGATCCACACAGTCAAAGGCTTTGGCATAGTCAATAAAGCAGAAATAGATGTTTTTCTGGAACTCTCTTGCTTTTTCCATGATCCAGCGGATGTTGGCAATTTGATCTCTGGTTCCTCTGCCTTTTCTAAAACCAGCTTGAACATCAGGAAGTTCACGGTTCACATATTGCTGAAGCCTGGCTTGGAGAATTTTGAGCATTACTTTACTAGCGTGTGAGATGAGTGCAATTGTGCGGTAGTTTGAGCACTCCTTGGCATTGCCTTTCTTTGGGATTGGGATGAAAACTGACCTTTTCCAATCTTGTGGCCACTGCTGAGTTTTCCAAATTTGCTGGCATATTGAGTGTAGCACTTTCACAGCATCATCATTCAGGACTTGGAATAGCTCCACTGGAATTCCATCACCTCCACTAGCTTTGTTCGTAGTGATGCTTTCTAAGGCCCATTTGACTTCACATTCCAAGATGTCTGGCTCTAGGTCAGTGATCACATCATCATGATTATCTGGGTCTTGAAGCTCTTTTTTGTACAGTTCTTCTGTGTATTCTTGCCACCTCTTCTTAATATCTTCTGCTTCTGTTAGGTCCACACCATCTCTGTCCTTTATTGTGCCCATCTTTGCATGAAATGTTCCTTTGGTATCTCTGATTTTCTTGAAGAGATCCCTAGTCTTTCCCATTCTGTTGTTTTCCTCTATTTCTTTGCATTGATCACTGAAGAAGGCTTTCTTATCTCTTCTTGCTATTCTTTGGAACTCTGCATTTAAATGTTTATATCTTTCCTTTTCTCCTTTGCTTTTCGCTTCTCTTCTTTTCACAGCTATTTGTAAGGCCTCCCCAGACAGCCATTTTGCTTTTTTGCATTTCTTTTCCATGGGGATGGTCTTGATCCCTGTCTCCTGTACAATGTCACGAACCTCATTCCATAGTTCATCAGGCACTCTATCTATCAGATCTAGGCCCTTAAATCTATTTCTCACTTCCACTGTATACTCATAAGGGATTTGATTTAGGTCATACCTGAATGGTCTAGTAGTTTTCTCTACCTTCTTCAATTTCAGTCTGAATTTGGCAATAAGGAGTTCATGGTCCGAGCCACAGTCAGCTCCTGGTCTTGTTTTTGCTGATTGTATAGAGCTTCTCCATCTTTGGCTGCAAAGAATATAATCGATCTGATTTCGGTGTTGACCATCTGGTGATGTCCATGTATAGAGTCTTCTCTTGTGTTGTTGGAAGAGGGTATTTGCTATGACCAGTGCATTTTCTTGGCAAAACTCTATTAGTCTTTGCCCTGCTTCATTCCGTATTCCAAGGCCAAATTTGCCTGTTACTCCAGGTGTTTCTTGACTTCCTACTTTTGCATTCCAGTCCCCTATAATGAAAAGGACATCTTTTTTAGGTGTTAGTTCTAAAAGGTCTTGTAGGTCTTCATAGAACCTTTCAACTTCAGCTTCTTCGGCGTTACTGGTTGGGGCATAGATTTGGATTACTGTGACACTGAATGGTTTGCCTTGGAAACGAACAGAGATCATTCTATCGTTTTTGAGATTGCATCTAAGTACTGCATTTCGGACTCTTTTGTTGACCATGATGGCCACTCCATTTCTTCTGAGGGATTCCTGCCCACAGTAGTATATATAATGGTCATCGGAGTTAAATTCACCCATTCCAGTCCATTTTAGTTCGCTAATTCCTAGAATGTCAACATTCACTCTTGCCATCTCTTGTTTGACCACTTCCAATTTGCCTTGATTCATGGACCTGACATTCCAGGTTCCTATGCAATATTGCTCTTTACAGCATCGGACTTTGCTTCTATCACCAGACACATCCACAGCTGGGTATTCTTTTTGTTTTGGCTCCATCCTTTCATTCTTTCTGGAGTTATTTCTCCACTGATCTCCAGTAGCATATTGGGCCCCTACTGACCTGGGGAGTTTCTCTTTCAGTATCCTATCATTTTGTCTTTTCATACTGTTCATGGGACTCTATATCAATAACCTCAGATATGCAGATGACACCACTCTTATGGCAGAAAGTGAAGAGGGGCTAAAAAGCCTCTTGATGAAGGTGAAAGTGGAAAGTGAAAAGGTTGGCTTAAAGCTCAACATTCAGAAAACAAAGATCATGGCATCTGGTCCCATCACTACATGGGAAATAGATGGGGAAACAGTGGAAACAGTGTCAGACTTTCTTTTTCTGGGCTCCAAAATCACTGCAGATGGTGACTGCACCCATGAAATTAAAAGATGCTTACTCCTTGGAAGGAAAGTTATGGCCAACCTAGATAGCATATTCAAAAGCAGAGACATTACTTTGCCAACAAAGGTTCGCCTAGTCAAGGCTATGGTCTTTCCTGTGGTCATGTATGGATGTGAGAGCTGGACTGTGAAGAAGGCTGAGCGCCGAAGAATTGATGCTTTTGAACTGTGGTGTTGGAGAAGACTCTTGAGAGTCCCTTGGACTGCAAGAAGATCCAGCCGGTCCATTCTGAAGGAGATCAATCCTGGAATTTCTTTAGAAGGAATGATGCTAAAGCTGAAGCTCCAGTATTTTGGCCACCTCATGCGAAGAGTTGAATCATTGGAGAAGACTCTGATGCTGGGAGGGATTGAGGGCAGGAGGAGAAGGGGACGACAGAGGATGAGATGGCTGGATGGCATCACTGACTCGATGGATGCGAGTCTGGGTGACCTCCGGGAGCTGGTGATGGACAGGGAGGCCTGGCGTGCTGCAGTTCATGGGGTCGCAAAGAGTCGGACACGACTGAGCGACTGATCTGATCTGATCTGATCTGATGACCATAATATGAATAGACACCACAAACTCAGATGCTGTAAAGCATAAATGGATAGATAATGGCAAGACCAAAAAAGTCACAATGATAGATATACTCTGAAGTTCAGAAGTGTATCTAAAATTTCGTTCCCTTTATAAAAGGTGAATATAGAAATAAATGATTAGTGCTTAAAAAAACTTCTATGGGGCTTTACATAAAAACAGGTTTTATTTACCCATCTGTAGGGCAACTGAAAAGGAAAACATAATGAAACTATATTGGAAAATGTACTGCCTCTTAGAATTTTAACCCCAAAATTTTCTTCTATATTTTCTACATCAGAATTCTTATGGTATTTGATGAGACAAGATAGGATGGAACTTTATGAATCAAATTCCACATATAAAGTCTGCCATTTCATACAGTAAGACTATTAAAAATGTACAATTGACAGATACTAATTTGTTAATAAGCTTTAATGTTGAAGCACTACATGACAAATATTTTGTATATGTGTTCTCAACTATTTCTATTATTAAACTTTTTTGCTCTACATAATAATTCCTTAAAACATATAGTATTAATTCCAATCATAAATGAGAAACTAAAGCTCAAAGAGCTTAAATAACTTGCTCTAACTGATGGAGCTAGGATTTTAACCTAGATCTCTGACTCCAAAGCCAATGACTCTTTCAACATAAGATTATTCATCTTTATTGAACATCTATCATTGCCTTTCATAAGCTTCAGGAGCTGAAAGGTAGGGGAAAAACAGAAATACACAAATAAAAAACAGAAACAAAATGAAGCTTCATTAAGTATTATCAGCTACACCTATCTATCTACAGGCGGTATAGAGCTACTCTAAAGAGAAATACAGCACCAGAAAAAAATTACAGGTAAACAATTTGGTATTCCCCAAATGGGATTTGCAACATATGCCCAATGATGTAGTTAATAAACTCTAGGGATTTTCTGCTATTCAGCTATTGCAGAAATATAAACAAGGTAGAAAGAAACAACAATAAAAATGGCATAACCACTCTGCATTAAAAAAATAAACCAGCAATTCAAATGAATTTTGAGAAATGTCAAGCAGAGATAGGCTTGTTTGCATTTGCATTTTTACTTTATTTAGTTGCCAGTTTATACTAGAAAGCTCTTTTCTTGAAGTGGCAATCATTTATAAAATTCTTTTTATAATATTTCCACCAGTATTCATATTTCCCCTATTTTTCTGACTGGATATATGGGGGAAGTACATATATAAAAATTATATATAAGTGAATAATAATTAAAATAAAATATATTCTATTAGAGCATAAATGCTAATTGGTCACCTTTTATCATAAAATGACACAAAAAATGAATATATTTTATAGTCATTTTAAGAAGTAGATATGACACTAATAAATTCTATGACAAGAAAAGACTACCTCAGTTACATTTACTAGATGATACATCATTCTGTAGTGTGGCAGAAAAACAATAAAATTTAAAAGTCACAAAAATTTTGATCAATTTTATACAGAAATCACTGTCATGACTTAGGTTCATAAAATGCTACAAAGTAGAGAAATTATTAAAGACTGAGTTTCTATGCTTTTGAATAAAATACAATTACTTACTTTTTTCTCCGGTTTGACTCCACAAAATATTTACGTGCTCGATTTCGACATATTTTTTGTTGCTGCAGTAATAGTTGGCGCTCTTCTTCTAAATTTTTCTCAAAATGAATTTTCATATCTCTAACAACAGCATAAAGTTAAGGACAGTGGTTTACATCTTTAGTGGATGAAGGCAGTGCTACCTGATAAATATAATTACAGCCTCATACTAATGATGTAATGATTTTTTGTGGAATAATTAGTATGTGTACACATTAGTGTCAGTGTATGACTGGCAGATGTTTTATTTTTTCTTGATAACAGAACTGAAGATATATCTCATTTTCTTTGAGGAAAAATTAATTACTTTTATACATCATGAGCCCAGATAAGGAGAATGTCTATCTTTTCTTTCATTATACAGATATTTGGGTACTTATTAACAAGTTGCTATTTTAGGAATGTTGGGCTTCCCATGTGGTGCTGGTGGTAAAGAATCTGCCTGCTAATACAGGTAGATGTTAAGAGACCTGGGTTTGATCCCTGGGTCAGGAAGATCCCCTGGAGAAGGAAATGGTAACCCACTTCCAACATTCTTGCCTGCAGAATCCCATGGAGAGAGCCTGGAAGGTTGCAGTCCATAGGGTTGCACAGAGTCAGACACAACTGAAGTGACTTAACACACACACATCTTAGGAATGTACGTAGAAAAATGAAAGGAGGTTATATTTCACTGATATAAAGTCAGATCAGAGAGATCAGATCAGTCGCTCAGTCGTGTCCGACTCTTTGCGACCCCATGAACTGCAGCACGCCAGGCCTCCCTATCCATCACCAGCTCTCGGAGGTCACCCAGACTCACATTCGAGTCAGTGATGCCATCCAGCCATCTCATCCTCTGTCGTCCCCTTCTCCTCCTGCCCTCAATCCCTCCCAGCATCAGAGTCTTCTCCAATGAGTCAACCCTTCGCATGAGGTGGCCGAAATACTGGAGTTTCAGCTTGAGCATCATTCCTTCCAAAGAAATCCCAGGGCTGATCTCCTTCAGAATGGACCGGTTGGATCTTCTTGCAGTCCAAGGGACTCTCAAGAGTCTTCTCCAACACCACAGTTCAAAAGCATCAATTCTTCGGCGCTCAGCCTTCTTCACAGTCCAGCTCTCACATCCATACATGACCACAGGAAAGACCATAGCCTTGACTAGGCGAACCTTTGTTGGCAAAGTGATGTCTCTGCTTTTGAATATGCTATCTAGGTTGGCCATAACTTTCCTTCCAAGGAGTAAGCGTCTTTTAATTTCATGGGTGCAGTCACCATCTGCAGTGATTTTGGAGCCCAGAAAAAGAAAGTCTGACACTGTTTCCACTGTTTCCCCATCTATTTCCCATGTAGTGATGGGACCAGATGCCATGATCTTCGTTTTCTGAATGTTGAGCTTTAAGCCAACCTTTTCATTCTCCACTTTCACTTTCATCAAGAGGCTTTTGAGTTCCTCTTCACTTTCTGCCATAAGGGTGGTATCATCTGCATATCTGAGGTTATTGATATTTCTCCCAGCAATCTTGATTCCAGCTTGTGTTTCCTCCAGTCCAGCATTTCTCATGATGTACTCTGCATATAAGTTAAATAAACATGGTGACAATATACAGCCTTGACGTACTCCTTTTCCTATTTGGAACCAGTCTGTTGGTCCATGACCAGTTCTAACTGTTGCTTCCTGACCTGCATACAGATTTCTCAAGAGGCAGATCAGGTGGTCTGGTATTCCCATCTCTCTCAGAATTTTCCACAGTTTATTGTGATCTACACAGTCAAAGGCTTTGGCATAGTCAATAAAGCAGAAATAGATGTTTTTCTGGAACTCTCTTGCTTTTTCCATGATCCAGCGGATGTTGGCAATTTGATCTCTGGTTCCTCTGCCTTTTCTAAATCCAGCTTGAACATCAGGAAGTTCACGGTTCACATATTGCTGAAGCCTGGCTTGGAGAATTTTGAGCATTACTTTACTGATATAAAGTAGATGAGTTAAATGTTTCAGTCGATATTTTAATTCACAGTATGAAAATCATATTAAAATATTAAAAATCAGTTAGCAATATAACTGGGAAAATTTGGTGATTTACTCATAGGTTATAAAAGAAACCATCAGGAAAACCATACATAGCAGTGTTTACAAGAAGTTTTCCATATAAAGAGTATTTTAGTTATCTAAATCATCATTCATTTGAAATTTATTTCTTTAAATAAGTTGAATTGCTGTGGTTAACTGATGTCCACATTTACTCAGCTGCATTTCAACTGGCATTACTGAATGCCTTTATCAAGTTTATCATAGTATTTTTCTGTTTTTAATGATTCTGAAGTTTTAAGAAGTGGTCATTGAATTACCATTTCCAGTACCTCATCATTAGATGTAGATGTATATAAGATTGTATTGAAGTTATATATTGTGAGCATGCCTAGTTGTCTTTTTAGAATAAACTATGTTTAAATCACTCCTCCCCCCAAATAAAGATTTGAAATTCTCTTTAAGAGGTCTATTTAATCAAAATTTTTATAAGATACAAATATTAGTGGTAAAACAACATATTAAATAATAAGTTAAGTAGTACATAATTTGTTAATTCAAAATGTCTTAATTTTAGGATCCTACAGTGTTTCAGCATCAACACAGTAAAAAAAAACTATCCAATACTATATATTTCAAACCAATCACATTTATTTGAATGTTTTAGTCATTTGAGACTTTGTGAATGGATGCTTTCAATTATGTTGCTATTTATCTATTTTTATGCCATTGGCCATAATTAATTTATTATAAAATTTTGTACCTCACCATAAACAAATACATGCACTTGCATACATGATATTTTTACTTAATGTTTCTTTTGAAGGATTTATAAAATTGAAACAAAAAAAAAAGGAAGGAATCTGGTTCTTTGTTAGCATGGAAAAAGCTAAAGATTTAGCTTCTTCTTCCAATAGAGTAATTTATTAGAAAGAGTCAGACTTCAACACGATGGCTAACTGCTAAGTCACAACATCTCAGTGGAGGAAAGTGCAACTTCCTTTCAAGGTACCCAAGATCAACACTGTTGGGTAGGAGGAAAGGGAGAAATTGCTTTAGTTCAGGTGAGAAATAGGAAGGAGTGAGATGCACGTGGAAACAATTGTGTTCAAGGTTTTAACATTCTTGCAGTCTCACCACAATAACAAAGAAAATCACAAATGTAATGTTTGTAATAATCTTCTGCCAACTATATATTGTTAGATTTAATTAAATCTCTCTCTACATATATATATATATATATATAGCTAATATATATATATATAATATTGTCTGCTGAGTTATAAAAAACGCTTTGCCTTTGCATCTCTTCAAAGTACGGTATTCAAATTTAAAAAATATTAGATGGCCGGTTAAACTTTTATTTTTCATACAAGCTGTACTGTAAAGGTAAGATACTTCCATAACAACCATAGTTAAATACTTGTTCAAAGAAAGGTTATATACTTATTAAAAATAAAAACAGTCAACAACAAAACCAAGAAAATTATAGGTTGTAGTACTGGCTAAGTAATACATAATGA
Organism: Tragelaphus eurycerus; assembly: GCA_935064755.1. NCBI lineage: Eukaryota > Metazoa > Chordata > Mammalia > Artiodactyla > Bovidae > Tragelaphus > Tragelaphus eurycerus. The sequence goes on along the minus strand of CAKXYN010000086.1, from coordinate 8,960,029 downwards.
TTGTAACTTATAAGCTTAGCCTAATATACCCCACCTCATCCTCTCCCAATATAGTCTTTTTCTAACTGCAGCTCATTTAGATTGTTTCAAATATTGTATCACCACTAATAACTATTAATCATATAACCAATACTCTTGTCAAATTATTAGAGCTATCCGGATTCTTTTTCTTCTCTGTACCTTCTTCTACAGCCTTGACTGTGATGCTCTAAATCCCTTGCCCAGACCACTTCAGTAGTCTTCAAACTCATATTACTCCTAAACTTGTCATCCTCCATTTGAACGTCCACAAAATCAGCTAAACACAAATCTCACTAGGTCTCTCATTCTTTGCTGTTCTCCAAAACCTCCCTGTTACTTTCATGATAACGTTAGAATATAAGGCATCCTATAATCTGGTCTGTTTTTTCATCTTCATTTTTCAACACTTCCCTACATGACTCCTAGCTCAGTCACACTATCACACTAAGATACTTATTAACAGAACAAGCCATGACATAGTATGCCATTATATTTTGGTACATGCTGGCTGCTGTTGCTGCTGCTAAGTTGCTTCAGTTGTGTCCGACTCTGTGCGACCCCATAGACGGCAGCCCACCAGGCTCCCCCGTCCCTGGGATTCTCCAGGCAAGAACACTGGAGTGGGTTGCCATTTCCTTCTCCAATGCATGAAAGTGAAAAGTGAAAGTGAAGTCGCTCAGTTGTGTCTGACTCTTAGCGACCCCATGGACTGCAGCCCACCAGGCTCCTCCATGCATGGGATTCTCCAGGCAAGAGTACTGGAGTGGGGTGCCATTGCCTTCTCCACATGCTGGCTAACTCTACCCATACTTTCAGGGACACCTCAAACAATTCCTACCCTATGAACTCTCACTGGATGATATGACACTCTCATGTGTACATCATGTCTATCTCCCCTACATTTCTATAAAATATAATATGCCTGGCATGATGCTTAGAATATGGTAATGGCATAATAAAAGCTTGCTGAATGATGTCCTTGGAGAAAATTCTCAGCAGATAAACTAAGACAAAAGGTATACATATCTATATAGCTTTCAGTGTCTCACAGACAAATTGATTTCCAAAAGGGTTATATAAATTTACATGTCATTAGAAATATATGAATATGAGTTAAAACCTCATGAGTATAAGGTAGTACTTTTAAATAAAGAAAGACCATGTGGAAAGTCAGGTTATAGTATGTATGCATTAGCAAAACAGAAAAATTGTCTTATTTGATACTAATTTTATTTTCCTCTTTGGTGAATTGTTAGTTCAGAGTCACTGGTCATTTATCTATTGAGAACTTCATTTAAAAAATCAATTTCAATAAATTCTATAGAGATAGAATAGTATAAATATTAAACTTCTATCATAATTACAAGTATTTCCTCCAGATAATTCATTTTATTTAATTATACAATTTCCCCTTACACTAAAGTTTTAAATTAACAAGTTATCTTTGAAATATTTTTCATTTGAAATTGGTTCTTGCGTTTCAAAAGGTAAAGTTACTATATCTTCAAGTTATGAAAAATGTGAAAATCTATTTTCTGTCAGTTTTTCTTTACAATTTTGTATTTACTTTTTATGAACCTCCCAGTAGCTCAGCTGATAAAGAATCTTCCTGCAATGCAGGAGATCTGGGTTCGATCCCTGGGTAGGGAAGATCCCCTAGAGAAAGGCATGGCAGCCCACTCCAGTATTCTTGCGTGGAGAATTCCATGGACTGAGAAGCTTGACAGACTACAGTCTATGCCTCTTTAAAAAAAATCAGTTCAAGTATATTTTGGAATGAAGTATAAAGTGTAACTCAAGGTAGAGACATTGCATTTAGACCACTCTTTTTTAGTGGTTTGAATAATGAGACAGGAGATATTAAAACAGTTTTAAGAGTTCTTATGATCAAAAGGTTTGATTTTTAGTTTTAAGGATAGCCAAGACTAGAGGGTGTTTATAGGCTTTAGGGAAAGAAGGCTATTAGAGAAGAGTTGGAAGTAAATTGTAATAGTTAATATAATTTACAGTCCAGGGTTACTGAAAAGAGAGGTGATGAAAACAGGACATAAGTGAATGGATTCACCTTCTACAGTAAAAGTGATATATCCTATCAGTGAGCCTGGATAAAAAGATAGGGTAGTGGACTGAGGTTGGTGACGGGAGTAGGATGGTTTGTGTTGTTTGTTGGGAGGGACCTGAGGGAGTTTATGCATCCATTCTCTTATGAAATAGTAAGACAGGGTATTAAGAATGAGGGAAGGTGATCAAGATCTGGCACAGAAATTAATTTAAAAGGAACAATACAGAATTTCGTTCTTGTTCTGGTGAAGCTGAGAACAATCAAACCACAGCAATCTTGTGACTTTTCTCTGACAGATTTTTTATTATTGAGTGAAGGAGCAGAAATATAGGGTGGTAATAGTTACTGGATGGTTGAGAAAGAAGAACAGGAGTACAAAGAACCAAGGATGTTGTTGAGAGAATATGTGTAGATAATTAAAAACAGGGTTAAACTGGGTAGGGAATAAAGAGAGGCAAGGTGGGTGCTAGGATAAAACAGGAGAAAAGATTGGATATACTTGTGAGAAAAAAGGAGGCCTAGTGTGAAGGGGACATGAGAGACCTTCCTTTTTTTTTGAAAACAAATTTTATTCTATTTCATTTTGAATTGTTTTAAGAAATTGAAATTATAGAACTTCATCTAATTTTAATTAGATAAACTTCATGAAGTTTTGTTCTTCCATAGCCTTTAGAGTTAGGAAATTCTGACTTAAGTAGAGAAATATAACCTCTGAGTACTGAATTCATATTTAGAAGTCACATGGAGAAATTTTACCAAGCCACTTCTTAAGTCTACAGTTCATTTTTTAAAATTTAGTTATTAATAAATTTGCACACCTACTCTGTACCAGGTATCCAATATGAAACATTACAGACACTGAGAACGTACAATATGACACAAGTTTTTAAGTGTTTCTCCAACTAGTAACAATGATATTCTTGATTTACTAGCAAATATATATGTATAAACTAGGAAAAAATGTATATTATATATAATACACATAGATGCATACACACACACACACACACCTAGCAAAAGTTGTTGGATTTTAGCAAAGGTTCAGGGTATCTACTGAAATGATTATTTACAACTTTCTTAATTTTAACTATATATTTAGTATTTAAGTATATTTTTAGTAATACATTTCTTTATAGGAAACCAACATTATAATTCTGGAATTATATCTATTTGGTTTTGTTCATTTGAAGTACTGCCAAATTTATTTTACAACTATTTCCTTTGTTGTATCAACATTCACACCTTAAAAATTTAAAAATATTAAGTCTATGATCATTTCACTAATGAAAATGATGGAAAGATACACCTTGTCAATGAGCCACTTAACAGTGCTTCCCTATTTTCTGATTTACAGATAAATCAGGGTCAGTGTAATAGGAGTTCAGGGTTCAAGTAAACACAATGTCAACGGGGTAGAATCAAATCCATACTGAAAGCAATCCAGTTTATTTCAGATGACACCTTGAGTCAGGATAGTTTTGAGGAGCAGCAAGGGCAAAAGCCAAAGTGAATGGAGTTAATAATGAATAGATGAAAAGAATTAGAAGCTGTCATTGCAGGTTAGCATTCTGAAAAGTCGACTAAAGCAAAAAAAGATGGGATAAAAGCTTGAGGAAGCATGATCAGAAGAGGGATATTTACCATTATTTAAGCTTTGTATGTACCTGTCTTCCTCACTAGAGTTGTATCCCAAGCACCTAGGCAAAAAAGGAGGCACTAAATGAAAATTGCTTGTTTACTTGCTTTTAAAAGTGCAACTCCCAGAACTGAGAGACAATAAGAAAGTGGGAATTAATTTAAAAGCAGAGACTCTCTGACAAGAATGAAGATGATTACATAGCATCATCACTACCAACCAAGTCCTCTGAGAATACAAAGGTTACACTCTAATTATCACAACATTCTCTGAAGGAATAAACATGGTTTACATATTCTGAAAACAGAACTGTTTAACACTTTCGATTTTCTACAATGCAACTAATAATAATGTCAGAGGTTGTCTAGATCAATTCTTAGGTAAGGACAAGTCAGTGATAAACCAGTGTGAAGGCTCCAGGTCCTTTGCTTCTCATTTTGTCTGTTGTCTCTCTGACAACAGACTGGGCAGAGGATGGAAAACAAAACAAATTAACCAACTATGTTAGGCTTTAGCAGCTCTGTAAAATAAATGAAGTGTTAGGTTAACTGTTAAGACGGACTATTTCAGGAGACCAAAACATTTTACTTACTTGCGGCATTTTCTCCAGGCAGCATGAATTATCAGGAGATGAATAATATGAAGTAAAGAACATAATGGCCTAACTCTACAAGAAAACAATCCCCAGAGAGCACGTTTACCTATTTCAAAACTCATTAAAAAAAAAAAAATTACCGCAAAGTTGAAAACGGGGGAGATAAGGTGGCCAGGAAAGTGGTCCTAGAATAGAAGATGGTTATTTCAGGTTTAAGGGGAGCAGCGACAGCTGCCGAAACAATACCCGCATTAAGATGACTGGCCGGTTTCTCTCATCTAGCATCTGTGATAATGGGAACAGAAAAGAAAAAGATGGGGCTCCCCACTTCCAACACCGCCACCCAGGCAACCACGGCTCGAAGGATACAGGTAGGCGCCAGGTCGGTGACGCCCGCCGCTCAAGCGAGGGCTGAGGGGGGCTTTGAGGTGGGTGTCCGAGGATTCAGCGCCCAGTCCTGCGACCGCGCTCCGGGCTCCAGGCATCCTGGTCAGCATCTTTCACCTCAGCGCCGCCTCCCGGCTATCCTCCAGAGCCTCCCTCATGGCAGCTCCTGCTGCCTCCTCCGGCCCTCCCAGCACTCCGTCTCTCAAGCCTCGCGTCACTGAGGCGGGAAAGTTGGCCGCCGCAGCTCCGGTTCCCGCACAGCGGCGCTCTCGGCTGTGGTGTCGACAGCAGCTGCCGCAGCGGCGACCTTGCCTGGAAACGGCAGAGGTGGCGACGCCGCCGCCATGTTGACAAGCAACCGACGCCGCGTCCTTCGCGACGGCGACCAGGGTGTGGGGGCGGGGCCCTGGAGACAGCCAATAGGAGGCGCGGGCCCCTTCCGGGTGCTCCGTCCCCCGCCCCACCTCCAACCCCCGAGTTGCCTGCGGGCGGCGGCCGGGAAGCTTGCATCCTCGGGGACACGAGTCCTCTCAGGAGGGCGTGCTGACTTTTGCCTCGGAACCTGACTCCCATCCACCTCGCTTTTATGAGGCTATTTTAGTGGGGGTACTAAGAGTGATGAAAGACAGTGAGATGCAAAAATCCCCAGATATTGGCAAAAGCCACCGTGGGGATTTGAAATGATTTCCTCGGAGGTAATTCAGGGTAGGATTTGTTGTTTAACTACCGAGTGCTGTTGTGTGATTCAAGTTCCGTCTTTCTGGAGCATCACTGTTCCCAATTACCATCTCTTTTAAAAAGCTTTGGGAGTGGAAATTTCCTTTCTCTGCATTCCATCACTCCCTCCCTGATGCTTCTGCCATTCCGTCTGTAAGTTGTCTTCCTTGCCATTTCCCTACTTATAAGATCTGCATTTCAAAGACTTTCAATGGTGCCAGCCTTGTTGCCAGATTCTGGAAATAGACCATCAAGGCATGGACGGCCAGGAAAGTAGTGCAGATTTAATTTAGTAATCTCCTGGGAAGACATGCCAAAAGAGATCATCATATTGAAACTGTTTCAGGAGGTATGGAAAATTGAATGGATTTTTGAGCCATCAGTTCAGAAGCTTTGCAAGTAAAACATTTGAAAAAAGGCTAAAACTTTTTGTTGGAGTTCATTGTAAAAACACATGTGAGTTCTGAGTATATTTCAGCGTGTTTTTTTTTTCTTTTTATGTGGAAAAACCTCCCATATTGGAAGCAGAATGTACAAACCAAATGAAAATCACTCACCCACAGCATTCAAATGCCTATGCCTTTGTGAATCAATTTGTTCATTTTTAGAGTTCAAAATAAACTTTTCCAGTTGAAGCTATTTGAAATAGAGTTTTTGCAAAGTTGGATGCAATGATTCAAACTGGAATGTGTTCTGATTAAAACTGCCACAACAAATCGAGTTTTGACTTAAAACACAAAGCACGTAAGCCCCCTTCAGGACCATGCCAAGGGGATACAATATGTAATCTTGGCAAAGAAAGGCTGTGTACACTAGGAGGATTAGCTATCTTTGAAAATTTTTAACTGACTTAGTCACAGGAATTTACATTGATTCTATTCCCACTGGCTATCATCACAAATCTGTTTCTCTAGAGCCAATTTGAGAGAGAGTAAGCAATATAGGGGAGTCTTCCCCAGTGGCTCAGTGGTAAAGAATCCACCTGGAATGCAGGAGCCTTAGGAGATGTGGGTTCAATCCCTGGGTAGGGAAGATCCCCTGGAGGAGGGCATGCAACCCACTTCAGTATTCTTGCCTGGGAAATCCCATGGACAGAGGAGCCTGGTGGGCTACAGCCCATAGGGTAGCAAAGAGTCAGACTCGTCTGGAGTGACTTAGCATGCAAATAATGTAGGTCAATAAAGTGCAAATAAAAATGAATGCTTGCTGTTTGAAGTATTTGGGCATGGTTAGCCTTCCTGATCCAGTATTCTTGCCTGGAAAATCCCATGGACAGAGGAGCCTAGTAGGCTGCAGTCCATGGGGCGGCTAAGAGTCAGACACGACTGAGTGACTTGACTTTCACTTTCACTTTCATGCATTGAAGAAGGAAATGGCACCCCACTCCAGTGTTTTTGCCTGGAGAATCCCAGGGATGGGGGAGCCTGGTGGGCTGCCGGCTATGGGGTCGCACAGAGTCGGACATGAGTGAAGCGACTTAGTAGCAGTAGCAGCAGCAGCTTTCCTGAAAGTCTGCTGCTGCTGCTGCTAAGTCGCTTCAGTCGTGTCCGACTCTGAAAGTCTAGTTTTTGCTATATTATAAGTTTTGTATGTCGTGACTTCTAGGCACCTTATTGTTTTGTCACATGGTGTATTAGTATTAAGAAGCATAATTTGGTTTCTTAGTTTCCTACAAATGCTGCCCATATAATCATTCTTCATTCAAGTGTTGCTTTACAATGATACTTCAAGAAGGAAAGAAATTTTAAACACAATGTTACCAATTTTTAAAAAAATTACAGGATTTTTTGATCTTTAAATTATTTCCTTTTTCAAAATGTTAAGCAGGCTTTTCACGTTTTAAGTTGTACAGTCCTTTATTAAGTTGCATAGATTCTAGAAAAACCTTTAAGATTAAATATTTGGATAGTAGATAATTTGAAGCATTTATAAGCTTTATCTTTTGGCAGGAAAGATAAGTATGATTTAAGCAATAATAATCTACTTCTGCTTTATTGACTATGCCAAAGACTTTGATTGTGTGGATCACAACAAACTGTGGAAAATTCTTCAAGAGATGGGAATACCAGACCACCTGACCTGCCTCTTGAGAAATCTGTATGCAGGTCAGGAAGCAACAGTTAGAACTGGACATGGAACAACAGACTGGTTCCAAATAGGAAAAGGAGTACGTCAAGGCTGTATATTGTCACCCTGCTTATTTAACTTATATGCAGAGTACATTATGAGAAATGCTGGGCTGGGTGAAGCACAAGCTGGGATCAAGATTACTGGGAGAAATATCAATAACTTCAGATATGCAGATGACACTTTATGGCAGAAAGTGAGGAAGAACTAAAGAGCCTCTTGATAAAAGTGAAAGAGGAGAGTGAAAAAGCTGACTTAAAACTCAACATTCAGAAAACTTAGATCATTGCATCTGGTCCCATCACTTTATGGCAAATATATGGAGAAACAGTGGAAACAGTGTCAGACTTTATTTTTTTGGTCTCCAAAATCACTACGGATGGTGACTGCAGCCAAGAAATAAAAATATGCTTGCTCCTTGGAAGAAAAGTTATGACCAACCTAGACAGCATATTGAAAAGCAGAGATGTTACTTTGCTAACAAAGGTCCATCTAGTCAGGGCTATGGTTTTTCCAAAGGTCATGTATGGATGTGAGTTCAATTCAGTCACTCAGTTGTGTCTGACTCTTTGTGACCCCATGAATCACAGCATGCCAGGCCTCCCTGTCCATCCCCAACTCCCGGAGTTCATCCAGACTCACATCCATCGAGTCAGTGATGCCATCCAGTCATCTCATCCTCTGTCGTCCCTTTCTCTTCCCACCCCCAATCCCTCCCAGCATCGGAGTCTTTTCCAATGAGTCAACTCTTTGCATGAGGTAGCTAAAGTATTGGAGTTTCAGCTTTAGCATCAGTCCTTCCAATGAACACCCAGGACTGATCTCCTTTAGGATGGACTGGTTGGATCTCCTTGCAGTCCAAGGGACTCTCAAGAGTCTTCTCCAACACCACAGTTCAAAAGCATCAATTCTTCGGCACTCAGCCTTCTTCACAGTCCAGCTCTCACATCTGTACATGACCACTGGAAAAACCATAGCCTTGACCTTTGTTGGCAAAGTAATGTTTCTGCTTTTGAATATTCTATCTAGGCTGGTCATAACTTTTCTCCCAAGGAGTAAGCATTTTTTAATTTCATGGGTGCAATCACTGTCTGCAGTGATTTTGGAGCCCAGAAAAATAAAGTCTGACTCTGTTTCCTCATCTATTTCCCATATAGTGATGGGACCAGATGCCATGATCTTCGTTTTCTGAATGTTGAGCTTTAAGCCAACTTTTTCACTCTCCACTTTCACTTTCAACAAGAGACTTCATAGTTCCTCTTCACTTTCTGCCATAAGGGTGGTGTCATCTGCATATCTGAGGTTATTGATATTTCTCCCGGCAGTCTTGATTCCAGCTTGTGCTTCTTCCAGCCCAGCGTTTCTGATGATGTACTCTGCATATAAGTTAAATAAGCAGGGTGACAATATACAGCCTCGACGTGCTCCTTTTCCTATTTGGAACCAGTCTATTGTTCCATGTGCAGTTCTAACTGTTGCTTCCTGACCTGCATATAGGTTTCTCAAGAGGCAGGTCAGGTGGTCTGGTATTCCCATCTCTTGAAGAATTTTCCACAGTTCGTTGTGATCCACACAGCTAAAGGCTTTGACATAGTCAATAAAGCAGAAATAGAAGCTTTTCTGGAACTCTCTTGCTTTTTCCATGATCCAGCGGATGTTGGCAATTTGATCTCTGGTTCCTCTGCCTTTTCTAAAACCAGCTTGAACATCTTTAAGTTTATGGTTCACATATTGCTGAAGCCTGGCTTGGAGAATTTTGAGCATTACTTTACTAGCGTGTGAGATGAGTACAATTGTGTGGTAGTTTTAGCATTCTTTGGCATTGCCTTTCTTTGGGACTGGAATGAAAACTGTCTTTTTCCAGTCCTGTGGCCACTGCTGAGTTTTCCAAATTTGCTGGTATATTGAGTGCAGCACTTTCATAGCATCATCTTTCAGGATTTGAAATAGCTCAACCGGAATTCCATCACCTCCACTAGCTTTCTTCATAGTGATGCTTTCTAAGGCCCACTTGACTTCACATTCCAGGATGTCTGGCTCTGGATGAGTGATCACACCACCATGATTATCTGGGCCATAAAGTTCTTTTTGTACAGTTCTTCTGTGTATTCTTGCAACCTCTTCTTAATATCTTCTGCTTCTGTTAGGTCCATACCATTTCTGTCCTTTATTGAGCCCATCTTTGCATGAAATATTCCTTTGGTATCTCTGATTTTCTTGAAGAGATCTCTAGTCTTTTCCATTCTGTTGTTTTCATTTATTTCTTTGCATTGATCACTGAGAAAGGCTTTCTTATCTCTCCTTGCTATTCTTTGGAACTCTGCATTCAGATGCTTATATCTTTCCTTTTCTCCTTTGCTTTTCGCTTCTCTTCTTTTCACAGCTATTTGTAAGGCCTCCCCAGGCAGCCATTTTGCTTTTTTGCATTTCTTTTCCATGGGGATGGTCTTGATCCCTGTCTCCTGTACAATGTCACGAACCTCTGACCATAGTTCATCAGGCACTCTATCAGATCTAGTCCCTTAAATCTATTTCTTACTTCCACTGTATTATCATAAGGAATTTGATTTAGGTCATACCTGAATGGTCCAGTGGTTTTCCCCACTGTCTACAATTTACGTCTGAATTTGGCAATAAGGAGTTCATGATATGAGCCACAGTTGGCTCCTGGTCTTGTTTTTGCTGATTTTATAGAGCTTCTCCATCTTTGGCTGCAAAAAATATAATCAATCTGATTTCAGTGTTGACCATCTGGTGATGTCCATGTGTAGGTTGGACCTTTATAGATATGAAGCTGAGCACGGGAGAATTGATGCCTTTGAACTGTGGTGTTGGAGAAGACTCTTGAAAGTCCCTTGGACTGCAAGGAGATCCAACTAGTCCATCCTAAGGGAAATCAATCGTGAATGTTCATTGGAAGGAGTGATGTTGAAGCTGAAATTCCAGTCCTTTGGCCACCTGATGCAAAGAACTGAATTACTGGAAATGACCCTGATACTGGAAAGATAGAAGGCGGGAGGAGAAGGGTATGACAGAGAATGAGATGGTTGGATGGCATCACTGACTCGATGGACATGAGTTTGAGTAAACTCTGGGAGTTGGTGATGGACAGGGAGGGCTGGCGTGCTTCAGTCCATGGGGTTGCAAAGGGTCTGATACAACTGAGCTACTGAACTGAATGGAAATGAAAAATCTCTATATTTTGTTAACAGAGATAAGTGAATTAAATATAATGATGAGTTTTTCACATCAAAAGCCATAAAGTAATCCATTCTTTTATTAAGAAAATAAATATTGACCAGTTACTATGTGCCAAGTACATATCCCACCACAGAGAAAGAGTGTATCCCACCACACTGTCTAGTGGTGGGATACAGCAGTGAGCAAAACTTCAAAGTCCCTGTGCTCTTTAAGCTTGTATTTATTTTTCTTTCTTACTAGAATATATTAGGTAATGAAAAGTACTATGAGGAAAAATGGAGTAGGGTAGAGGGATAGAGAACTGATGTCAGTTCTATTTTAGATAGTGTGCTCAGGAAAAGCCTCCCAAAATGGGAAATTTGGGAAGAGGTCTGAAAGGTTCATCTAGTCAAGGCTATGGTTTTTCCAGTGGTTATGTTTGGATATGAGGGTTGGACTGTGAAGAAGGCTGAGCACCAAAGAATTGATGCTTTTGAACTGTGGTGCTGGAGAAGATTCTTGAGAGTCCCTCGGACTGCAAGGAGATCCAACCAGTCCATTCTGAAGGAGATCAGTCCTGGGATTTCTTTGGAAGGAATGATGCTAAAGCTGAAACTCCAGTACTTTGGCCACCTCATGCAAAGAGTTGACTCATTGGAGAAGACTCTGATACTGGGAGGGATTGGGGGCAGGAGGAGAAGGGGACAACAGAGGATGAGATGGCTGGATGGCATTACTGACTCGATGGACGTGAGTCTGGGTGAACTCCGGGAGTTGGTGATGGACAGGGAGGCCTGGCGGAGAAGGCAATGGCACCTCACTCCAGTACTCTTGCCTGGAAAATTCCATGGACAGAAGATCCTGGTAGGCTGCAATCCATGGGGTTGCTAAGAGTGAGACATGACTGAGCAACTTCACTTTCTCTTTTCACTTACATGCATTGGAGAAGGAAACGGCAACCCACTCCAGTGTTCTTGCCTGGAGAATCCCAGGGACGGGGAAGCCTGGTGGGCTGCCGTCTATGGGGTCACACAGAGTCGGACACGACTGAAGCGACTTAGCATAGCATAGTGTAACATAGCATAGCCTAGGGAGGCCTGGCATGCTGCGATTCATGGGGTCACAAAGAATCGGACACGACTGAGCGACTGACCTGATCTGATCTGATCTGAATGAAGAAAGAAGGTTGCCACTCAAATATCTGGATGAAGGCTGTTATTCAGAAGCACTGGGGGCTTTAAGTACAAAAGGCTCTGAGGGCAGAATTTTAGTTGATATATTCAAGGAATAACAAGGAGACCACTGTATCCAGAACAGAGTGAGGTAGGGGAAGTGTCCTAGGACATGAAATTAAAGCAGTGTATGGGGGATGTCCTTCCAATGTGGTGGTGACTTAGGTAGTACATAAGGAATTAATATAAAATCCAACTTCCAATGGAGGGAAAGCCATTGGAAAATTTTGAGTAGGAGAGTAAGACCTAATTTAATCTTTCAAAAGGATGGCTCTAGTGGCTGTGGGGAAACTAGTCTACAGTTGATAACACTAGAAACAATGAGACCAGATTGGATGTTGTTATGGTAGGTTGCTTGAGAGATTATGGAGGCTTTTCCTAGGTAGTCAAAGCAGTAGTGAGAAGTTTTCAAAATTTTAACCTGAGTCATTAAGATGTGTTGATGCGTGGTTGTGGCAAGTGAGTGGAATTTTTTTTTAAAAGAAGAGTCAAATGTGACTCTCAGATATGGGACTGGAACCAACTACATAAGGAATATTGCCATTTACTAAAATAGGTTGAGTGTGGGGGAAGGAATAAGATTTAAGTTTCAAGTATGTTAAGTGTGAGGTGCCTATTAGATATCTGACTTCATTAACATGGTTTCAGAAATTGTTAATGATGTTCTGTTTACAGAAGAAAATATAGTAACCACTTTATGGTTACAAAACATTTTCACATAGTAATCTAATTTGGATACTCTCATAACCTTGAGAATTATGTGAGGCAGCGTGTGATGGACAATTTCTTGAGCTTTCAGTTTCTTCTTGGTTGAGGCTATTTTTTTCTTCTACCAAAGTACTTTCTTGCTGAGGCTATTACTTTTTCTGCTGAAGTTTTTTCTTGCTCAAGTAAGAATTTCCTGAATTTTTCTGTGGGCAAGCTGTGAAAGAACAAAGTATTTTAACGTCTGGCTGCTTTAAAATTACTAAAAATCTGCCATCTTCTTTTCAATTTTATAAGACTTCAACTAGAAATTTAAGAGTAAAGATTAATACTCGAAAATAATGATGACAATAAAAATAATAATGATACCACCTAACACTTGAATACTTGTCATTTCTCTTGCAGTGTGCCTAATGCTTACATACATCAAATAATTGAATCCACACAACAATCCCCATTCTACAGAGAAAGTAAGCTATCATGATATTAGGTAACTCAATGGCACCCCACTCCAGTACTCTTGCCTGGAAAATCCCATGGATGGAGGAGCCTGGTAGGCTGCAGTCCATGGGGTCGCTAAGAGTCGGACACGACTGAGCGACTTCAGTTTCACTTTTACTTTCATGCATTGGAGAAGGAAATGGCAACCCACTCCAGTGTTCTTGCCTGGAGAATCCCAGGGACAGAGGAGCCTGGTAGGCTGCCGTCTATGGGGTCGCACAGAGTCAGACACGACTGAAGCGACTTAGCAGCAGCAGCAGCAGCAGCATGCCCAAGTTTCCAGAGCAATGGAGTGGTGAATCAAGATTCATCCAAGAATCTGGTACCAGAGCCAGCACTCTCAACTAGCCCATATTGCCTCTTGGGAGAAACTGAGAAAATTTCAGCAGAAAAAGAGATGAGAGTGCTTGTATTTAAGCAGTGTGTAGTGAGGATGTAAAGTAAGAAAATAATCTAAGATATTACTTCCTTAATTACTATCTTAATACCTAGACCATACCACTCACTGTGGAAGTGCCATAAAAACTGTCATCTCTACCTTATGGTTCTTGGGCTAGGAATGGAAATGGAGATAATAATACCTTGATTTGAAAATAAAACTCAGAAAAGTCTTAATTTTAGGGTAATGAAGACTTAGGCATGTTTCTATAGGGAAAAGAAGGAGCCTCTACCATTGAGAATTTGAAAATTTATGAAAGACATTAATCTGTCAGAGAGATCAATCAGCTTTCAGAGAGTAGTGATTTTCATTAACAACAGTGCCCTTATGTTCACAATTGTTGAAATTTTAACACTGTTGATGTAAACATACAAATCAGTTATAGTCCTAGGAATTTGGTTTAGGTGGTTAATATGACCATCATCGATAGCTACATTCAGTTGTAAGAATGTTTTAAGTCTGAATTATCTGCTCTGGGTGTCCACCCTGATTAAATTTCTATTTAGTATTTTGTAGAAATAGTTTTAATGTATTAGTCTTCCACTCCATCATTTAAGTAGAAACTTAACTTCTACTTTCTTACTATTTTTATGCAAACTGGTTCACAGTAAGAGAGTTACACATTATCAAAAGCATTTGTTTCTGAGGAAAAAAATTCCTGGCTCATAAAACTTGGATAACTATAAATTCTTGGTTGCTTGCTTGATTTAGTTAGCTAGCTGGCCAGCTATTGCTTATATTCCAAAAGCATGAATTTACAATGCAGACATGTAGTGATAAAAAGGTTTTATATAACTTAGAATGGTGGGATCTCTGGAGGCTACCTTATTCCTTATATGAAGGGTGTTGTTTCAAACGAGGGCATGGAAACCAGTAAGTACTGGCTTCTGTTTTTGTTGTACACCTTCCAGAAATTTTCGACTGAAGACTCAATGTACTGGAGCTCTTTCCACAGAGGGCTAACTGATATTTGAAGAAAATTTTCATTTCTCCAACCAAGAAAAATATGATTTATCTTTTCCAAGCCTCACTCTTGTTCTTAAATCTATGTATTTTTACTTGTGGAGAAGCTATACAAGATAACTGTGTGCATCATTCTACGGTAAGAATTTCAACAATGTTATTTTACCTAAGAAAGCATGATTATATAGTTTTTAAGATATATACTAGGTGTTTGACAAGATTAATTACAGCACTCAATATAATTTATGGAAAAATTAAAGTGTTTATTTAGAAATGTTGAGACATGCTTAAATAATATTCTTTTTAAACTTAGGAAACTATAAACTGAAGATTGACTCTTAACACATTTCTTGTAAAAAATTGTTAAAGAAATTGCAGACTTCGGTTAAAAACTAGCCAACAACTTTCCACTTAACTTTAATAATGAAATATCTGATAGGCAATAAAAAGTTAATTTTACAAAACAAACAAAAAAAACTGTTCTATAAACTTTCATACTTCAAATATGATCTTGTACCTGGTTACTCAGGAAATTTTAAAATTTAAAATGAAAAAATTGTATTCCGAGCAATGTCAGAGTGATAGCTAAGACTGTATGCAATACTATGAGTAGATGGTGATTTGAATCTCCATAATTTAAATATTGGTTTATAATACTTAAATGTTATAAAATGTATTTACCACTGTATCAATACCAAATTCCAAAGTTGAAGCAAGAATAAATTCTAAGAAAGCTACAGAAATATTAGTAAGAATTCTCTGTGCTAAAAATTTAAGAATCTTATTTAGATCTAAAAAACTATAGTTGTAAACTATACCTGTTTTTGAAAACAGCTAATATGTCAATTGTTATAGGAGTATAGGGGAAAGAGCAAAAGTTAAAAGTAGATCTTTGTAGCAAAATGTATTTTGGGCAAATATCTTTTAAATTATGTGATTAGCTCTTCACTTTTCTCTCAATATCCATATCAAAGATGACAGATCTTGTTATTTTCTTTTAATTACAGTTATTTAAATCTTATAACTTCTACCAAAGAATGTTTTAATAATAAAAAACTGGTAATGTATGCTTTAACATTAAAAAACCCAACAATGTACCAATAAGAACCGATACATTTGGAATGACAGCTGTAATCGGCTTTTTTTCTTTTTTTGTGAACAAAGTAGTCTGTACTTTATACTCTCCTACCCCCTACCTTGTCCCTCTCTCCTTCCTTCTCCCTACTGGTATTCAAAAGTTTATAGTTGGTTGTTAGCTTTTGATTTTAGTTTAATTTTTAAAAATGTATTTTATTGAATTGTAGTTGATTTATAATATTGTGTTAATTTCTGCTATACAGCAAAGTGATTCAGTTATATATATTTATATCATATATATATATATATAATATGTATCCTTTTTCATATTCTTTTCCATTGTGGTTTATTATAGGATATTGAATATAGTTCAGAGTAGGACTTCATTGTTTATTCATTCTAGATACAACGTTGCTGGCTTTTTAAAATGACATCTGTTGTTGATTTTGCAAAGAAAAATTCCATTCTTTTTTTCTGTTATTATTATTGTTGCCTTTTAAGTCTATGAATACTTTATCTTTCAAATCTGTAAATACTTTAGCTTATATAAAAGTGACAAATCTCCTACACATTTTCCCCTCAGCCACACATCACAATTCCTACAAATTGGTGGCAAAATGTCCTTCTGGCATAGAAATATAGGCCTCTCAGGGAACCTTCTTAGTATCCATAGAAGGAATTTCAAATGGCATGATTCCTGAAAGAGGAATGGCTCAGCACTGTATCACACAGGGAAATGTGTAACAGTCAAAGCCATAAAACCACTGTAATGGAAAGTAGGCCCTAAATGAATCCTTTTGGAATTGGAGAGGAAAAAAGAGAGCAAAAGATTTGTTTGTGGAAGTTTGAATTAACAATTAATTATATAGTCTTTCTTTGTGTATGTGCTAAAATCTCATTTTTTTCTAGAGTCTTATTTATGATATATTAGGTAATATAACATACTTCATATATTTTTTCTTCTTATTTTTTTTTAATATAAAGGATTCTCCAGGAGTTAACATTGTAGAAGATGAATCTAATACAAAAGGTGAAAGTAAAAGTAATGCTACTGTTTACAAAGAAGATTGTGAGGAATCATGTGATATTAAAACTAAAATTACACGAGAAGAAAAATATTTCATGTGTAGTAAGTATTAAAAATAACCAGAAATTATAAAAGTATATGACTTATTATTTCTATGGTAGAGATGGAAAAATATACTTTAACATTTGTTGAGTCATTTACCATATATCCTGATCATCCTAGGCTACAGGTATATGTTTTGGGTGCATAGTAGGTGCTTCATACCTAATTTACCTAATTTCTAAATGAACAATTCCTTCTTCTATGTTATATAGCCCAGTAACATCAATTGACCACAGAAGGCCCTGACACTATCAATTTGCCTAGGACTATTTATTTTGAGGGGGGAATTAATTAATATTGAATAACTGCTACAATAGATATAGTACAAATTCATAGCCAATTTATGTAGCAAAGCGTAAAAAATAAAGAATTTTAAAATCTAGGTTTTTGTTTAAAACTATTTAGCAGCAGCACAGTAATTCTCATGATCTACTATATGTACCTAGGGGATGGGATGAGAAGGGGAATCAGAAGGGGAGGGAGTTCTGAGCCAGTTCTTATAGGACTTTAACTCCTAGGTCAGAAAGTATAAAAAGCTCACTTTATTGTGTTTAATTCTGTGTGTAACACAAATATCTCAGGCTTCTCAAACCAATGAGTGTAAGTTTAGATCCACTAAGACAAAGTCTAAATCCAGTGAGTATCTAATAGAAAGTGAGAGATTGAAAAGTAAAAATGACAGGTGAAACTGAATGAGGTAGATTTTAAACTATCAAGAGTTATTAATGGGATTCTACTGCTAGAGTGAAATTTAGGAAAATAGAAATGACGAATTTTTAGAAGAATAATTGTGCAATAATAGGGGACTTCTTTTGTTATAAAGGATATCATCAGTATAATTGAATAAACTTGGATTAAGTCTGAGAAATACATGGTAATCAATGCATAATTCCTGAATTTGATGGTTGTATTGGTGAGAATGTCTTTGGTGTAAAATACCCTGAAATATCCAGAGGCATCATGGTGGCGTCCTCTCAAAAGAAGAAAAAATTCTTCACACTGTTCTTACAACTATTCTATGAGTAAGATTGTTTTAAAGTAAAAACATTTTTAAAAAGAAAAAATACATGGTAAAAAAGTTTAACCAGAAACCAACCAGTCAAAAGTTTTGACTGAAGTTTATTATGGGTGTATATGCTTGTGTGTTTGCATTTTATTTATACAAAAATATAGCATTAATAGAAAAAAATTAAAAGAAAGATTTACCTTAGAAATTAACTGTTATGATATGGAATTATTGCCTTTTACTCTCTTAGTAGTAAGAATTGATTAATGTTTGACCTCCTGCTTATTTCTCTCTCATAAAGTGAGAACTGATATTCAGAATGTTATCTCTCATTTATATCAGATTAAATTAGGGGTTAAAATATATTATTAGGAAGCGTATTTTCATTGCGAGGTACTGAAACAATTGTTTTCTTTGTTAATCTTGAGTTAAACAAAAAAGTCCTAAGCAGAATATGCAACTCTATGTATTTAGTTAGATTGAGATGTTATTGCATTTACATATTTATCCAAAATCATTTAAAAATTCTTTATTTTTTACTGTAGTTATTTTCTGTAACAATATAATGTTTAGCAAACCCATTTTATTATAATTTAAGGGAATTTGCAAAATTCTATTGTTTCTTATACACGAAGTACCAAAAAACTACTAAGAAACATGATGGATGAGCAGCAAGCTTCCTTGGATTATTTAATTAATCAGGTATGGCTTTTTTTTTTTTTTTAGAATTGTGCTCTTATTGTATGTATGCATTGATATAGTTAGCTAGAAGTATAATTGTTTGATTTTTTTAATGTCCAGAAATCTATTTACTGCCTACTATGGCAGAGACACCATAGTAAAGTGCAGGCAAACAGAAAGCAATAACCAAAAAAGGATCTTCATGTAAAGCTTATTCAGTCTGAGCAGGGGGGTTGGGGGTGGGGCAGAAAAATGTACTGAAAATGTTGTGAATGCTGTTAGAAAGTTGCACAAAAGAAACTCGAAGAAAGTTGCACAAAAGCAATTCAAAATCTGAGCTGTGGGAAATTTCCCCAGATTATAGAGATTATGAACTGAGTCATGAAAGATGGATAAATACTTCAGAGGTCACAAAATTTGGGTAAGAAGGCTAAGAGCAGGACTTTCCATCCTTGGGGAACTGCTTGAAGTGGTGCAGGGGTGGAGTGACTGGTGAGGTAGAGGGTATTATAAGGAAAACTGACTCAAAGAAATAAGAACTAAATCATGCCACACCAAGAAGTATCTGAGCAGGGAAATGCAATGACTAGATTGGCAGCTGATGTGGAGGATGGCTTGAGGAAGAGCAGATAACGAACTACAGCAAAGGAGCAGACAAGATACAAAGAACAGATCTGCAAGAGTAGTCAAATATAGAAATGGGCAGATGAAGGCAGTGTTCAGGGGAAAATGGTACTGAATTTAATGAATGCTATTTAGCAATCTACTGCTTTATTATAGCAGTGAGAAATTCAAAAGAAAGATGAGCATTATATATGTTTCAAAGCTGGATTTATAAGAGGCTTAGGGATATCAGTTACAGAATTCAGCTAAAAAAGTTTTGTTCCAATACATATTTGCTTAAATGTATGCCTGTGTGTTTAGGTTAATGAGCTCATGAATCGAGTTCTCCTTTTGACAACAGAAGTTTTTAGAAAACAGCTGGATACTTTTCCTCACAGACCAGTTCAGTCACATGGTGAGAACTTTTGTATTTCAGCCTTTTCATATTTGTCTTTTGTTACTTTAACATTTCATGGACAGGTTGGTACATTTAGAACTTTTGTTTAAAAACTATAGCTTGTTATCATCTAACAGGCTGGAGGAGTAACACCTGCCATTAAGCAAATTTTGGCACAGACAATGCATACTTTTCTGAATTGGCAAACTTTTCTGACCATTTTAAAGCCATGGCTATAGACAGATACTCAGAATCTGTTGAAAATAGCATAGTTTTATTAATATGTAACCGAATGTAGGCTCTCCTTTTACATTTTAGTAATAATCAGTCTTTGCTTAGAAGAAAAGGTCTCAGAATTCCTCCCACCTGTAAAAAGTATTTTTAACATGCTTGAGATGTTTCAAATTAGAACATAAAATTTGAAGAAGCCTGATTCAGAAAGATACTGGAATTTAGCTCTTATGATGCTAAAATACAGTATAACAGTACAGTAATTCCTAAAGGAATAGGTTTCTAATAAAAATGCCCTATATATCTTACAGTTGTGAATTAATACCAAAGTTTCAAAGCAAATAAATGTTTATTGAAGGCCTAGTAAGCGATCTTTCTTTTTTTCCTTGCAAAGAGAAGGAAAGAAACTGTTACTGAGAGCACTTATGTGTCAGGGACTATGTCAGGCACTTTCACATGTTATTATGTTATTTTTTATTACGTTATTTTACCTCATTTGTGAGTAGTGAAGATAGTGTAACAAGGTGGTCATGAGGATGGACTCTGGTGTCAGATCATTTGTCTTCAAATCCACGATCCACTGTTTCCTGATATCAGTTTCCTCATCAGGAAACTAATAGTCTCCTCTGTCCACGGAATTCTCCAGTCAAGAATACTGAACTGGGTTATCATTTCCTCCTACGGGGAATCTTCCCAACCCAGCGATTAAACCCGGGTCTCCTGCATTGCAGGCAGATTCTTTATCATCTGAGCCACCAGGGAAGCCCAAACTTATAGTACCTACCTTGTATGTTTCTTGTGAGACTTAAATGAGTAAATACATCAAAATCTCCTAAAGTATTGCCTGAGCATAAGACAGTATAAGAGTTTGCTATGATGATGATTATCATCAGCTAAGGAATATGGAGTCCAGAAAAATCTAAACAATCTGTTCACATTTATTTGGATGGTGATGGCAAAGCAGATACTCTATCACAGATTAGTCCTTTGCTGTAAGCGTCTATCGTATCTCTAAGCATAAGCTTATCATAAAAATATCTCTTAGCAACTCAGAAGAAAGGCAACAAATCTGTATCTTTTGGAAGTAAAGGGGAAAGCAAACAATTTTTTACAGCTAACTTTTTGTAGATGATATTTTCTGTATATTTACTGTGTGCTAGGCACTATGCTCAGAGAAGGCAATGGCACCCCACTCCAGTACTCTTGCCTGGAAAATCCCATGGACGGAGGAGCCTGGAAGGCTGCAGTCCATGGGGTCGCTGAGGGTCGGACACGACTGAGCGACTTCACTTTCACTTTTCACTTTCATGCATTGGAGAAGGAGATGGCAACCCACTCCAGTGTTCTTGCCTGGAGAATCCCAGGGACGAGGGAGCCTGGTGGGCTGCCGTCTCTGGGGTCGCACAGAGTCGGACACGACTGAAGTGACTTAGCAGTAGCAGGCACTGTGCTAAGTGCTTTACATAATGTCTTATATGTATATTGTCAAAACAACACTGTGAAGTAGATAGTATTATTATTATAACAATATTGCACATGAAGAAAAGTAGTTAAGAAACTTAGCTAATAGTTCTGACTAGTAAAGAGTAGAACTAGATTCTAACCCAAGCTTCTGGCTCTGAAGTCTCAGGCTTTGATGTGTTTGTTCTCTGGGTAATTGATATTGTAAGATTAAATTTATTTTATTATATTTATAGGAGATAATACAAAATAAAGCATCTAGAGTAAAATGTAGCATTATATCCACGTAATAGTTATGTTTACAACCTGGAAAGTGGAATGCTTTAGAGAGGGTGATTGTAGATTGCTATAGTTCTAGCTCGGAGAAGGCAATGGCAACCCACTCCAGTGTTCTTGCCTGAAGAATCCCAGGGACGGAGGAACCTGGTGGGCTGCAGTCCATGGGGTCGCTAAGAGTCGGACACGACTGGGCGACTTCACTTTCACTTTTCACTTTCATGCATTGGAGAAGGAAATGGCAGCCCACTCCAGTGTTTCTTGCCTGGAGAATTCCAGGGACAGGGGAGCCTGGTGGGCTGCCGTCTATGGGGTTGCACAGAGTTGGACACGAGTGAAGCGACCTAGCAGCAGCAGCACAGTTCTAGCTATTGTCAACAG
This sequence comes from Tragelaphus eurycerus, assembly GCA_935064755.1. NCBI lineage: Eukaryota > Metazoa > Chordata > Mammalia > Artiodactyla > Bovidae > Tragelaphus > Tragelaphus eurycerus. The sequence continues at coordinate 8,938,222 of CAKXYN010000086.1, read as the reverse complement.
AGCGGGCTTTAGCCTCAGCATCAATTCCTCTGAAGAACATGATTCCTCCTTCCTCTCCCTTTGCTTGTTTTTAATGGGGGCCCCAATACACTAGAATATCTGAAGTTTCAAATATTGGAGAAAGGACGTGTCAATAGTAGCTAGCCTACTTATTCTTTTGGATTTTCTCCTTGTCATCATTACAGATTTCTATCACATATTATGTTCCCAAGATAAGTCTAGATTTCTGAAAATACATTATTTATTGGACAAGAGAGTGCATAATTGTAAAACATGTTAAATAAATGTTGATACCAACTGGGCAAATAATCAATAACAGTGAGCTATCAGTGAAGGTTTATTGCAGTGTAAATTATTTAGTCCCAGTTCTTCTGTTCATCTAGATTCTTATTTTTAATGATGAGATGATTTTTCCTTTTAAGAAGTTAAAATCATCATATCATTGTTCTTGTTCAGTTGCTCAGTCATGGACTGCATGATTCAAGAACCTCATGGACTGTAGCACGCCAGGCTTCCCTGTTCATCGCCATCTCCCAGAGCTTGCTCAAACTCATGTCCATTGAGTTGGTGATGCCATCCAACCATTTCATCCTCTGTCGTCCCCTTCTCCTCCTGCCTTCTATCTTTCCCAGCATCAGGGTCTATTCCAATGAGTCGGCTCTTTGCATCAGGTGGCCAAAGTATTGGCACTTCAGCTTCAGTGTCAGTCCTTCCAATGAATATTCAGGGCTGATTTCCTTTAGGATTGACTGGTTTGATCTCCTTGGAGTCCAAGGGACTCAAGAGTCTTTTCCAACACCACAGTTCAAAAGCATCAATTCATTGGTGCTCAGCTTTCTTTATAGTACAACTCTCACGTCCCTACATGACTACTGGAAAAACCATAGCTTTGACTATTACAGATCTTTGTTGGGAAAGTGATGTCTCTGCTTTTTAATATGCTGTATAGGTTTGTCATAGCTTTTCTTCCAAGGAGCAAGTGTCTTTTAGTTTCATGGCTTCAGTCACTATCTGCAGTGATTTTGGAGCCCAAGAAAATAGAGCCTGTCACTGTTTCCATCATTTCCCCATCTATATTCCATGAAGTGGTGAGACTGGGTGCCATGATCTTAGTTTTCTGAATGTTGAGTTTTAAGCCAATTTTTTCACTCTCCTCTCTCACTTTCATTAAGAGGCTCTTTAGTTCCTCTTCGCTTTCTGCCATAAGGATGGTGTCATCTGCATATTTGAGATTATTGATATTTCTCTCAGCAATCTTGCTTCCAGCTTGTGCTTTATCCAGCCCAGTGCTTCTCATGATTGCACTCTGCATACAAGTTAAATGAGCATATCATTCATGAACATTTTAATAATAATTTCACATAACACTGTCAATTTTTTATAATAAAATGATGAAGTCTTAAATGTATATGTGGAAATATCCTAAATAACTAATTTTACTTTTATAGGTCTAGATTGTACTGATATTAAAGATACCATTGGTTCTGTCACCAAAACACCAAGTGGTTTGTATATAATCCATCCAGAAGGCGCTAGTCATCCATTTGAGGTAAAGTTTTTCCTTATTATATATGGAATAAGATAGGCATCTAATATATTTAAATCATAATAGTTTTAATTGTTTTACTATTTTATTTCTTCTTAAAAAATTTCAAATAAATTACTATAGGTTCCAGTTTCGAAAGTTTTGTTTCCTGGGATGCTTTGCCCGAACCACAAACCAGTAAAAGAATTAGTCTTTTACTTTTCTATTTGAGTGTTTCTGGTTACATTCTTTAAAGTGAGTCCATATAGTGCTAGATCTTATCCTTACAGTAGATGGAATTATGCAAAATAAATACTTATTTGCTTTAATTAGTTTATGGATATTAAAAAATAATGGTGTACTTTGTCTTGGAGCTTAATAAAAATACTTTAATTTCTCTTCCTACACATGGATATACTTTGGATGGTAAATGACTTTTTGTGATTGTATAAAAAATTAATAATTTAATAAAACCTTTCACTAAATCTTGAGAAAGATTGAGAAACTGATCCATTTCTTAAACTGCATAAAATAAATTACTCATATCTATCCTTAGTAGTTGTCTACCATGATTTTTAGAGGCAATTTCAACTCTATGTATTATTAAAACTATGCTATTATATATTGTATATTAATATTATACATATATAATTTTCTGGTTACTTTTGTTCATTAGAAAGGTTGTAATATGAATATCATACCTTATTAATAGTCTTTATTATACAATAAAATAATTTTTCTAAGTAGATACTACCAGTTTCTCATCTCAGTTGCTAACATTTTCTGACATCTATTAATAGGATGTCAAAAATTGGGAATTAAGCAGGAAATAATTTTAAATTACCTAAATTATCTCACCTACAGATTCAGAAATGGGCCTGAACAGATGTGGAAAGGGAAGGTTGCTAATTTTGTGAAGAGTGGGGTGCATAATTACCTCTTTTGTGGGAAAGTGTTGGTTCCCTAACTTCCTCCACACTGCCTTTTTCTGTCTGTGTGTGGGAAGTTTCTGATGGGGAGGATTGCTCTGATTTTCTTGCTTTGTCACTTCCATGAGTCCTCCATGATGATCCTCTTAAGGGCATTTAGCAGAGCACCACAGCTGCATCTATGAGTGCTTGTTGAGATGTGGCATGTGCTAAGTTGCTTCAGTCACGTCTGACTCTTTGCAACCCCGTGGTCTGTAGCCCACCAGGCTTCTCTGTCCATGGGATTCTGCAGGCAAGGATACTGAAGTGCATTGCCTTGCCCTCCTCCAGGGGATCTTCCTGACCCAGGGATTGAACCTGCATCTCTTCGGTCTCCTGCAATGGCAGGTGGGTTCTTTACCACTAGCGCCACCTGGGAAGCCCCATAGATGGGGCTTAGACCATGCTTTTCTGTCTGAAAATCTCAATCTGAACACTGGCCATCCAGGCTAAGGAGAAAAAAAGCAATCAAAGACAGACACACAGGCATATTTGACATTGTTTTAAAAATCAGTGTTTTAATTAAAAGGAAAAGTTATTTATAAAGAAATGTATCACTCTGCCACATCAGATGGATGTCATTTGTTTTTGTTGTTGACTTAGCAACTGAACAACAATAAAAACAAGGAGCAAGCATGTTTTAATTTCATGGCTGCACTCACTGTCCACAGTGATTTTGGAGCCCAAGAAAAGAAAATCTGCCACTTTTATTACTCTAAAATCTGTCACTATTATAACTCAACTGAAAAATATTTATAAAGTTGAGGAATAAGAGCCTTAAAATGCTACAAACACATATATTGACTGACACAGGGACTGCAGTTAGGTTTGTTTTATAACAAACAGTATTATTTCTTGAGATTTAAAAAAAAATCTGAATATTCTAATGACATACAGTTACATTGAAACTTTCAGTGGCAGTATCTTCTCTTTCTCTAGGCTTAGGGTGAAGTATGGGATTCCCTAATAGCTCAGTTGGTAAAGAATCCGCCTGCAATGCAGGAGACCCCAGTTTGATTCCTCGGTCAGGAAGATCTGCTAGAGAAGGGATAGGCTACCCACTCCGGGATTCTTGGGCTCCCCTTGTGGCTCAGCTGGTAAGGAATTTGCCTTCAATGCAGGAGACCTGGGTTCAATCCCTGGGTTGGGAAAATCCGCTGGAGAAGAGAAAGGCTACTCACTCCAGTAATCTGTCCTGGAGAATTCCAAGGACTATAAAGTCCATGGGTTTGCCAAGAGTCAGACAAGACTGAACGACTTGCACAAGCTTGAAGTATGAGTTTTATATCAAAGAATGAAAATAATAGCATGTTGTTTTTGTCTTTTCTGGGTTTATTTTAGGTTATGTGTGACATGGATTACAGAGGAGGTGGATGGACTGTGATACAGAAAAGGATCGATGGGATAATTGATTTCCAAAAGTTGTGGTGTGATTATCTGGATGGATTTGGTGACCTCTTAGGTCAAATTTTATTCATTTCTCCTCTTGTTTCTTCTTTTTGGTATTATGCCTGTAGACTGCCTGTATTGGTCAAATTATTAGTAAAAATAGCAAATCCTGTGAATATAAAAACATGACTTAAAGTACTCTCTGGTCACTAGCCAAATTATTTAAAATAAATAGGTCTTCAGTTGGGATATAGATATCTTTATTTTTAGATGCCTGTTGAAATGTGATTTGACTGAAAATTATAAGCTGGGTATTTATTAAGTATTGATTATACACCCAGCAGCGTTCTGGCAGATGGTCAATAGTTATTTGTAGAATTAAATACTGAATGAACAGGGACCTTGAAATTCTTGAGATTTGTGCTGTGTCTGTACAAACAAATGAAATGGAAATTTGGGGTACATTATGTATAAGCTCAAATAATGTGAGCTGAAAGTAGTGCTTTATAAAAGCATCAGTAAAAATCACTATGCTCAAAATTTGGAAAATGGAAACCCCAGGTGAACTGTAAAATCTGTTCCCAATATTCCATGGCAACATCACTTTGGCTGTTGAACAGAAACATTAGTATTTCTGAACACTGCAGAATTTTACATTAATTGGAACATTTGCAGGTGACCTTGATCATTTTTATGCTATTATTTTAAGATGCTGTTGTTATAACTTAAAATATTTAACATCCCATAATAATGTCATTCAAGGATTTAGTAAGTGGTGGTGTTAGTCCTACTCTAAAAACCCTACTGCATGTCAGTGAGGTTAGAAAGTGTGTGAAATGTAATAAAATGTCACAAAGAAGGCCAAATAGCTGCCATACTATGGAGTGCAGTTGATATACTTGTGTTTTCTCAGCATTACTTCCAATTTTGCAACAAGCCCGGCCATCTGAATCGAGCAGTCATAGATCTGCATACTCTAAATTGTTATTTTCCTTACATAATCCTTATTTCTGTAGGGAGATAATTTTAGTTTTAATGAAAAATGTCTTCAGGCAGATATACTTTGGTAAACAGACTGCTTCGTATTTGGCTTATTAAAGAAATAAATGGTATTAAGGAAAGTATCTTAAGTTACACTTGGGATTTGGGGTATAGGGGAAGTACAGCAAGGACATTTAATTGGTGTCAGACTAGGAGAAACCAAGCAGTCCCGTCTTACTTGTCTGTCTTTCTTACTTCCTTTCTTCCTGTACTTCTTCAGAATGTCTTTAGTTCTAGGTGGGTATGCAGCTAAAATGCTCCTGCAAGCCCTTGAGAGTGACTTAATGTCTTAGCTATGGTTTTAAGAGTCTGAATGCTGTCACATTGTTCCCAACTCTTTGAAATTGATTTTACTAGACCTTACTTCCTTTGCTAATTTCATGATTCAGGCAGAGGGATGTGCTTCAGAGCAGGAGTGTCTACATTTAGGCCATGACAGTGAGTAGAGGGAGGTAGAAAGCCAATGGCTAGAACATGCAACTGTGCAGTTTGTATTACGGAGTTTAAGAATTCATCCTGGATCTACAATCATCTTGGAAATACTTACCCTAACCTGATGATACTCTGGTGTTTCTACCTTACATTTTCATTCATTCAGAGGTAACTGACAAGCTGCATTATAACAAAGAAATATTAGTTCACAAAACACTATTCTCAAAGACAGAGAAAGAATAATTTCTATTGAGCACTTTCAGGAAATATTAGGAGTTGCTGATTTGGAGATTAAACCTCTTATATTTACTGATACACATCATTTTGTTACTGGTACACTTGCCATAATATTTGAACTGGTAGTTTTTGTTGATATGCCTTAAGGTAGAACTTGACTTTTTACTTAATCTTTAAATGACTTTTTGAATTTAATTTAAGCAGATAAAAAATGAAACAATCTAGTTATCCTTGCTGTAGTAAAGCAGAAGTGGGAAGATATACACACACACACATATATATATTGGCAAATTAGGTACACAGTGCTAATTTGAGCTAGGGCCATCTATTCCCTCAAATAATTTATGTGCACCATCTCAGAGTTATTGAAACACCAAACAACATCAAGCACTTAATAATACAGGGTTATGCTAATAAAACAAGTTATTCTAAATATGCTATAACATATTTTAAAAAGCATTTTTTTTAACAGGCGAATTTTGGCTAGGACTGAAAAAGACTTTTTATATAGTGAATCAGAAGAATACCAGTTTTATGCTGCATGTGGCACTGGAATCTGAAGATGACACATTAGCTTATGCATCATATGATGATTTTTGGATAGAGGATGAAACAAAATTTTTTAAAGTGCACTTAGGACGATATTCAGGAAATGCTGGTAAGTTTTTTATTCCTAAAATTATCCAAAAGATTTAAATCTAGCTGATTCGATATTAGATGAAGATAAAAAATAATATATTTATTTTGGCATATATATATATATATTTATATAACTGTTGACAGATTAGATTAAGAATGAGAAAACTGTCTAAGTCTTGAGTTTTGAAACTCTGCTATGATGGTTGCATCATCTCATGGTTTTGAGCTGCTTTATACACTTTAAAACAACTTGCCATATGTAATCTCAATTGATTCTTTAGATAGCGATTCTGTGGGATAGGCTGGGAAGACATTATTTCCATTTTCATGTTCTGAGAGGCTAGCATTTAGAAGTCTTAGAACGTTAGAGCTGATCTTCACTCTTCTGGCTTCACAGGTGAAGAAAGATTAAGTGACTTCCCGGGATTGCCAGCTCATGACATCTGAGCTGTGGCAAGGACCCAGGCTGATAGAACAACTAGTTTAATGGGTTTTAAGGGTCTATATTTCAGTGCATCTACTCCTCCCACCCCCCAAATTATATTTGTTAGCACTTTAAAAATACTTGATGTTAAATTTATATTTTAATGTTGACATTTTAAACGAGTTAATATTAAATTTAGCTCTTCTGTTGATTGCTCATGATGGTTCTTGTTCAGTTGAATGAGTTATGCTTCCAGCTCTTTAACTGATCACAGTATAGAGGGGAAGATTAAGTAGAACTGAAAACAGAATAGAACAGAATACTGATACAGGTATGGAGGTTAAGAGGGAGAGAATGATTCTGACAAATTGCATCCAGGAAATCTTCATGGAAGGGTGATTTTCAGCAAAGAATTAATGTTAGATTCAGCCTGGGATGCTTTTTGAAAGTACATACTTGTGCAGAATCTGATGCAGTAAGTTTGGGCCCAGATATTTGTATCAACTAGATGGATATTTAGCATCCTTATAGTTGAGAATCAGTGATTTGTACTTGGAGGAATGGATGATGGCATTTGGACAAATGAATGTTGGCAAAGAGAACAGTTTGAGACAAGGCACAGAAATGGAGAACACATTAGTGAATGCCAGATAAAGGGGATAGGGCAGAGGTGGGACAGGATGGTATGCGGTAAAGGAGCAACACAGATCCTTGTGATAAGAGAACGTACAACAAAGTTTACATTACCCTTTCATGATTCAAAGATTCAGAAAAAAATTCCAGTGTTTGAAAAGTGCCATATCATGGTATATGTAGGATTTTTTTGGACAAAAAGGAAAAGAGAACACAAAATGGGCTAGATGATAAAGACATATTTGCTGCTAAGTTGCTTCAGCTGTGTCCGACTCTGTGCGACCCCATGGACAGCAGCCCACCAGGCTCCCCTGTCCCTGGGATTCTCCAGGCAAGAACACTGGAGTGGGTTGCCATTTCCTTCTCCAGTGCATGAAAGTGAAAAGTGAAAGGGAAGTCACTCAGTCGTGTCTGACTCTTCGAGACCCCATGGACTGCAGCCTACCAGGCTCCTCCGTCCATGGGATTTTCCAGGCAAGAGTACTGAAGTGGGGTGCCATTGCCTTCTCCAAAAGACATATTTAGGGAACTCTATTTGGCATTTCTTTCCTAAAGTGAGATGTATTTTCATGTTTCATTTGTTTTTAAAAAAAAAATACAAAAGAAGCCATCATTCAGTTCATACTGCTACTGTTTGGTCCTTTTATACAGTTAGCAAAGATGTAATAGTTTTCAATTTAACTGATAATATGCAGGGTTTTTTACCTAGGCCATCACAGCCCTCTGTAATTTGTGCCATTAAATGTCCACCTGTGGAGAAGGGCATGGCAACCCACTCCAGGACTCTTGCCTGGAGAATCCTATGGACAGAGAAAACCAGCGGGCGACAGTCCATAGCATTGCAGAGAGTTGGACACAACTGAGGCAACTTAACATGCATGCAATGTCCACTTGAAGATGTTTGTTATGTTGAGGAATTCATTACCAGATTTTGGCCTATTGCTCCTGGAGGAGAGATTTTAATCTGATATCTAGTAAAAAGTAATTTAAGCCTTAGTTTTAGATGCAATGCTTTTTCATGATTGGTTGGTAAAGGTTGATTAAAATTACAAAAAATGCCTTTAAATTTAGTCATCAAAAAAAATCTATTTTACCCAGGTGATGCATTCCGGGGCTTCAGAAAAGAAGATAATCAAAATGCAATGCCTTTCAGCACACCAGATGTTGATAATGATGGGTGTCGTCCTGCATGCTTCATCAGTGATCAGTCTGTGAAGAGCTGCAGCCACCTCAGTAACAATACTGGCTGGTGGTTCAGCCAGTGTGGTCTCGCAAATCTGAATGGCATTCATCACTTCTCTGGAAAGTTGATTACAACTGGAATTCGATGGGACACATGGACTAAAGACAACTCACCCATCAAGATTAAATCTGCTTCAATGAAAATTAGAAGAACTTACAATCCATATTTTAAATAATCTCATTTAAAAATTTAATGCTATTTTTGATAATATATAAAAGATTCTACATAAGTTCTCTTTTTACTGAGTGTTTTAAGCACATTTGCCAAAATTTAACCATAGATGACATTTAGGTATTATGAATCTAATCAGAAATCTTTAATTTTGTAGGGTTTTAATAAAGGAAAACATGGCTCAATGTATGCTTTTACTACTAGCTATATTAGTATTATATAATAAAATTTGTTTTGAATGAATTGCAACTTGTCTACCTAAAATCTATTGTCCTTTTAAAGGATTTTCCCTTTTCTTTAAAGCATATATAACCATAGTAGATTGTTAGGAAAATTAAAAAGGCATTATATTTATTTATTTGAAATAGTTACCCATATAATCCATAGATAATTTCTATAGAAGACAATTATATGGAATAATTTTGTGCAGATTAATATATAAACTCCACATGGTTTAAAAACCTATTTCTGAGTGACTCCATAATACTTTACAATTAATAAGAGTTTGCTGCAGAAATAAAGTCTTCCTTGGTTTCTTATTTTATTGTGGCTAATAAATTTACTTTTATTTGTAATAAACTTACTATACATTTGTATCCTGAGCAGATGAATTCTGATGCTGGCTTCTCTGGTAGCTCAGTAGATAAAGAATCTGACTGCAACCCAGGAGACCAGGGTTTGATCCCTGGGTTGGGAAGATTCCCTGGAGAAGGAAATGGCAACCCACTCAGTATTCTTGCCTGGAAAAATCCCACAGATTTTCCCATATCCTATAGGATATATCCTTTCCTCCTCATAGGATAGAGGAGCCTGTCAGGCTACACAGTCCATGGAGTCACAAGAGTTGGACACAACTAAACTACCAGTTCCAGTTGCATTTTAAAACACATTTGTATCTTAACTCTTTTTAAGCCAATAGGAATGGTGTGAACTTTAAGTGAAGAAGAAAGCAATCAGTGGGTTAGAGGTGGCTCTAGGAGCAAGCTTATCCCTTCTACTTTTTCATGAAGTTGGAAGGAGTTGGAATGGTTAGACTTCTATAGGAAAACATAGCAAGGAATGTGCTGGACCAAATTTCAATTAATTAAGAAAATTACGGTTGAACGGAAAAGTACTTTGTCCAGAGTTAGTATTATACAATATACAAAGGAGGGTAGAAGTATCTGAAAAAATGAGGTGAGAGGAGGTCTGAATTACAGGCAAAGACAAATATCTTGTGATATCACTTATATGGGGAATATTTAAAAAATGGTACAAATGAACTTATTTCCAAAACAGAAATAGAGATACAGATGTAGGAAATAAGCTTATGGTTACCATGGGGGAAAGAGTGGGGATAAATTAGGAGACTGGGAATGACTAAAATACATAAAATAGATAACTATTAAGAACTACTGTATAGCACTATTCTATATACAAGATCTTCCCTGTAGCTCAGATGGTGAAGAATCTGCCTGCAATGCAAGAGACCTAGGTTCGATCCCTGAGTTGGGAAGATCTCTGGAGAAGGGAATGGCAACCCTCTCCAGTATTCTGGCCTGGAGAATTCCATGGACAGAGAAGCCCGGTGGGCCACAGTCCATGGGGTCGCAGAATTGGACACAACTAAGTGACTAACACTACACTACTTTATAGCACAGGGAACTCTACTCAGTACTCTGTAATAGCTTATATGAGAAAAGAATCTAAAAAAGTGGATATATGTATATGTGTAAATGATTAACTTTGCTGTACAGTAGAAAATAACACAATATTGTAAATCAGCTATGTTGCTTTGTTGTTTAGCTGCTAAGTCATGTCCGACTCTTTGAGACCACATGTACTGTAGCCTGCCAGGCTCCTCTGTCTGTGGGATATCCCAGGCAAGAATACTGGAGTGATTTTGCATTTCCTTCCCATTTGATCCCAGCCCAGTGATCAAACCCACGTCTCCTGCTGTGCAGTTCCATTCCACGCATGAAGGTATAGAGATCACAGTGCATTATCTAAGTACAGCAAAAGGCTTAACTTGATTAGGACACAGAAACTGATTTAAGCTCAGGGATGAGCAAAATTAACATGATCACCTCTCAAGATTGCTTTCACTTTGATCGCCTCTCCAAGCAGTGAATAAATCATGTACAGAACATGCACAGGATATAGTTGCAAGTGGGTAAATATGGTTCTCCATGGCCTTCTGTCCATGAATAAATGGTCTCATTTTAAAATACAAATGCTTTGTTATTTTGTCAACTTAATTATCAGTAAACACTGAAATTGTGTCTGGTTTAAAAATCAAAAGAAAAATATACAGATCAAAAAACTGCTCTACATCAGCATGTGATAGTCACTCAGGCGTGTCCATGACTCTTTACAACCCTATGGACTATACAGTCCATGGAATTCTCCAGGCTAGAATACTGGAGTCGGTAGCCATTCCCTTCTTCAGGGGATCTTCCCAAACCAGAGATCGAACCCAGGTCTCCCACACTCCCAATTCTTTACCAGCTGAGCCACCAGGAAAGCCCAGCATAGATTAGTTATAAATAAAAAGTTAACATTCATAACAGCTTTGAGAGCTAAAGTGCTTAGAAGTAGGTTACTAATCTATTTTAAAACTGAGAAACATAAATGACTCTAAATGGCAGCATAGTCATGTTCTTTGAAGAGGAGATTTGGTGCAAATGGCTCCATGCTTTCCAGGTGGTGCTAGTGGTTAAGAACCTGCCTGCTAATACAGGAGACTTAAGAGATGCAAGTTCGATCCCTGGGTGGGAAAGATCCCTTGAAGGAGGGCATGGCAACCCACTCCAGTATTCTTGCGTAGAGAATCCCACGGATAGAGAAGCTTGTCGAACTACAGTCCATGGAGTGGCAGAGTTGGACTCAACTGAAGCGACTTAATACGCATATATTAATAGATATAAAATTTAAAAAAAAAAGAGAAAAAATTATCACTGTGATAAGAACTCATAGGATTTACTCTTATCAACATTTATACAGGGGGGAGGAGCTAAGATGGCGCACGAGTAAGAAGGGGAGAATACTTTCTCCTCCACAAATCCATTAAAAGAACATTTGAATGCTGAATAAACTCGATAAAACAACTTCTGAATGCCGGCAGAGGACATCAGGCACTTAGAAAGACAGCTCATTGTCTTCAAAACGAGAAAACGAGCCCTGCGGTAACTCCTTTTGCGGAGAACTGGCGCGGACACCAGCATTTGCTATTGGCAAGTGGGGGCTGGGCTAGGAGGAGCGGCGAGGCCTGCATTGCTTTGAGAAAGGATTTGGCCTGGCTATCTCGGGCGCTATTTGAGCGAAATAACCAGACTGTCGGTTATCTACTACATCAAAGGCCAGCCCTAACTTGGGACACCACCAGGACTACTTACGGAATAGGGGGCTGCACAGAGTTGGCCGGCTGCAGGCCATCCCACTCCGGTGACAGGCAACCAGGGCCAGAGGCGGGCAATTACAGCCCTAGAGAGACACTGTCTAACGGAACTGTGAGTAGGTTTCAGTGCTGACTCACGCTTCTTGGGGCTCTGGATGGTCAACATCTGCCTGAGAAAGTGCGCTGCTTGTATACCCAGAAAACTGAGTGGCGGAGAGGCGATAAGTCGCAGCACCTGCGCTCGCTGAACATTTCATCACCTGCGCTACTCGGATCTGGGAAGGGCATAAAACGCAGACTGAACCAAGTCTGTGCTTCTGAGGATTATCTGAGTGCCTGAACCTGGCCGGTTTAGATTTGGGTGTTCATCTCCGCCCCCTCTGTAACAAGGCAGAGATCAGATACTGAAAAGACCTGTAAACCGCCTCAATAAAGAGAATTCAACAAACTACCAGAATATAGTAAGGACACTCTAAATTTGGCAATTTTAACAAAATGAAGAGACAAAAGAATACCCAGCAGCTAAAGGAACAGGGTAGATCCCCACCAATCCAAACCAAAGAGGAAGAGATAGGGAATCTACCTGATAAAGAATTCCGAATAATGATAGCGAAATTAATTCAAAATCTCGAAATCAAAATAGAATCACAGTTAAAGAGTCTGGAGACAAGGATTGAGAAGATGCAAGAAAGGTTTAACAAGGACCTAGAAGAAATAAAAAAGAGTCAACACATAATGAATAATGCAATAAATGAGATCCAAAACACCCTGGAGGCAACAAATAGTAGAATAACAGAGGCAGAAGATAGGATTAGTGAACTAGAAGATAGAATCCTAGAAATAAATGAATCAGACGAGAAAAAAGAAAAACGTATCAAAAGAAATGAGGACAATTTCAGAAACCTCCAGGATAACATCAAACGCTACAACATTCGAATCATAGGAGTTCCAGAAGAAGAAGATAAAAAGAAAGATCATGAGGAAATCCTTGAGGAGATAATAGTTGAAAACTTCCCTAAAATGGAGAAGGAAATTACCACTCAAGTTCAAGAAATCCAGAGAGTCCCTAACAGGATAAACCCAAAGCGAAACACCCCAAGACACATATTAATCAAATTAACAAAGATTAAATATAAAGAACAAATATTAAAAGCAGCAAGGGAAAAACATCAAATAACTCACAAGGGAATTCCCATAAGGCTAACAGCTGATCTTTCAATAGAAACTCTCCAAGCCAGGAGGGAATGGCAAGACGTAATTAAAGTGATGAAGGAAAATAACTTACAGCCTAGATTATTGTATCCAGCAAGGATCTCATTCAAATATGAAGGAGAAATCAAAAGCTTTACAGATAAGCAAAAGTTGAGAGAATTTTGCACCACTAAACCATTTCTCCAACAAAAACTAAAGGACATTCTCTAGAGCAATACAATAATAGTGGGAGACTTTAACACCCCACTCATATAATCTGGCTATAATAGACAAAGTAAAGAGGAAAACATATTTACCTATGAGCCTCCAAAAATTCAGTTCACTCAGGAGAGCTTAAAAAAAAAAAAAAAAAAAAGACTTATTTGCTCACTCTGTGGAGGTTTATTGACTATTTTGTGGGTTTGGTACCACTTTGGGAAGTAGGCAGGAAGAGGTGACAAATGTGATCCTGTCCTAAATAATATATTGGGGTAAAGATAGACTTACCAATACAAAATACCAAGATGTGCCTAAAGATGAGGACACCCAAACTGGACTTTTTGTTTCCTGAACTTTTCATTTCGAGAACAAACCTCCTAATATAAGATGAACTCACCATGATTTTTTTTAAGTGTTCTTTGTGATTAAAAACAGAAAGCCATTGGTTAAGAAATTACATATACTCCTCCCCACCATCACTCCCCTTCTTTCTTCCCATTTCCCTCCCACCCTCATTGATCCTTTCCCTTGTCCATTTTCCCCTGCAAAAAATAAATAAATAAATAAATAAATCTCAAGCTAGTCAGTATAAAGTGGTGCCAGGTTGACTGTACCCTAGAACAGAGGTAGGCAAAAAAAAAAAAACAAAAACAAACAAACATTTATACATAATATATATAGCAGTACTAATTACCTTTATCATGTATTAGGTTGGCCAAAAAGTTTCTTTGGATTTTCCATAATATGGAAAAACTGAACAAACTTTTTGGTCAACCCAGTATATTGCATCATTACTACTTATTTGTCCTGTAAATGGGAGTTTGTACCTTTTGACTGTCTTCATTTAATTCCCCCTCACTGCAACCTCTTCCTCGGATGACCACAAATTTGATCTCTTTTTCTATGACTTTGTTTTTGAAGTATAATTTTCATTTGCTTTTGAAGTGTAATTGACCTACAACACTATTTAGCACCTGTTACACAAAATAGTGATTCAGTATTTCCATATCATTATTGTGTAGTTATATTTAGTCACCATACAAATATCAGATCAGATCAGATCAGATCAGTCACTCAGTTGTGTACAACTCTTTGTGACCCCATGAATCGCAGCACGCCAGGCTTCTCTGTCACTCACCAACTCCTGGAGTTCACTCAGAATCACGTCCATTGAGTCAGTGATGCCATCCAGCCACCTCATCCTCTGTCGTCACCTTCTCCTCTTGCCCCCAATCCCTCCCAGCATCAGAGTCTTCTCCAATGAGTCAACTTTTTGCATGAGGTGACCAAAGTACTGGAGTTTCAGCTTTAGCATCATTCCTTCCAAAGAAATCCCAGGGCTGATCTCCTTCAGAATGGACCGGTTGGATCTCCTTGCAGTCCAAGGGACTCTCAAGAGTCTTCTCCAACACCACAGTTCAAAAGCATTAATTCTTCGGCGCTCAGCCTTCTTCACAGTCCAGCTCTCACATCCACACATGACCACAAGAAAAACCATAGCCTTGACTAGATGGACCTTTGTTGGCAAAGTAATGTCTCTGCTTTTGAATATGCTATCTAGGTTGGTCATAACTTTCCTTCCAAGGAGTAAGCGTCTTTTAATTTCATGGCTGCAGTCACCATCTTTGCAGTGACTTTGGAGCCCAGAAAAATAAAGTCTGACACTGTTTCCACTGTTTTCCCATCTATTTCCCATGAAGTGATGGGACCGGATGTCATGATCTTCATTTTCTGAATGTTGAGCTTTAAGCCAACTTTTTCACTCTCCACTTTCACTTTCATCAAGAGGCTTTTTAGTTCCTCTTCACTTTCTGCCATAAGGGTGGTGTCATCTGCATATCTGAGGTTATTGATGTTTCTCCCGGCAATCTTGATTCCAGCTTGTGCTTCTTCCGGTCCAGCGTTTATCATGATGTTATCTGCATAGAAGTTAAATAAACATGGTGACAATATACAGCCTTGACGTACTCCTTTTCCTATTTGGAACCAGTCTGTTGTTCCACGTCCAGTTCTAACTGTTGCTTCCTGACCTGCATACAGATTTCTCAAGAGGCAGATCAGGTGGTCTGGTATTCCCATCTCTTTCAGGATTTTCCACAGTTTATTGTGATCCACATAGTCAAAGGCTTTGGCATAGTCAAGAAAGCAGAAATAGATGTTTTTCTGGAACTCTCTTGCTTTTTCCATGATCCAGCGGATGTTGGCAATTTGATCTCTGGTTTCTCTGCCTTTTCGAAAACCAGCTTGAACATCAGGAAGTTCACGGTTCACATATTGCTGAAGCCTGGCTTGGAGAATTTTGAGCACTACTTTAGTAGCATGTGAGATGAGTACAAGTGTGTGGTAGGTTGAGAATTCTTTAGCATTGCCTTTCTTTGCGATTAGAATGAAAACTGACCTTTTCCAGTCCTGTGGCCACTGCTGAGTTTTCCAAATTTGCTGGCATATTGAGTGCAGCACTTTCACAGCATCATCTTTCAGGATCTGGAATAGTGCAACTGGAATTCCATCACCTTCCCTAGCTTTGTTTGTAGTGATGCTTTCTAAGGCCCACCTGACTTCACATTCCAGGATGTCTGGCTCTCAGTGATCATGCCATCATGAGTATCTGGGTCGTGAAGATCTTTTTTGTACAGTTCTTCTGTGTATTCTTGCCACCTCTTCTTAATATCTTCTGCTTCTGTTAGGTCCATACCATTTCTGTCCTTTATCGAGCCCATCTTTGCATGAAATGTTCCTTTGGAATCTCTGATTTTCTTGAAGAGATCCCTAGTCTTTCCCATTCTGTTGTTTTCCTCTATTTCTTTGCATTGATTGCTGAAGAAGGCTTTCTTATCTCTTCTTGCTATTCTTTGGAACTCTGCATTCAGATGCTTATATCTTTCCTTTTCTCCTTTGCTTTTCACTTCTCTTCTTTTCACAGCTATTTGTAAGGCCTCCCCAGACAGCCATTTTGCTTTTTTGCATTTCTTTTCCATGGGGATGGTCTTGATCCCTGTCTCCTGTACAATGTCACGAACCTCATTCCATAGTTCATCAGGCACTCTATCTATCAGATCTAGGCCCTTAAATCTATTTCTCACTTCCACTATATAATCAAAAGGGATTTGATTTAGGTCATACCTGAATGGTCTAGTAGTTTTCCCTAGTTTCTTCAATTTCAGTCTGAATTTGGCAATAAGGAGTCCATGGTCTGAGCCACAGTCAGGTCCTGGTCTTGTTTTTGTTGACTGTATAGAGCTTCTCCATGTTTGGCTGCAAAGAATATAATCCATCTCATTTCGGTGTTGACCATCTGGGGATGTCCATGTATAGAGTCTTCTCTTGTGTTGTTGGAAGAGGATGTTTGCTATGACCAGTGCATTTTCTTGGCAAAACTCTATTAATCTTTGCCCTGCTTCATTCCATATTCCAAGGCCAAATTTGCCTGTTACTCCAGGTGTTTCTTGACTTCCTACTTTTGCATTCCAGACCCCTATAATGAAAAGGACATCTTTTTTGGGTGTTAGTTCTAAAGAGTCTTGTAGGTCTTCATAGAACCGTTCAACTTCAGCTTCTTCAGCATTACTGGTTGGGGCATAGACTTGGATTACTGTGATACTGAATGGTTTGCCTTGGAAATGAACAGAGATCATTCTGTCGTTTTTTTTTTTTTTTTTAAATTAAATTTTATTTTGCTTAACTTTACAATATTGTATTGCTTTTGCCATACATCAAGATGGATCTGCCATAAGTATACATGTGTTCCCCATCCTGAACCCTCCTCCCTCCTCCCTCCGCATACCACCCCCCTGGGTCATCCCAGTGCACCAGCCCCAGGCATCCGTTATCAGGCATCGTACCTGGACTGGAGACTCATTTCAGATATGATATTATACATATTTCAATGCTATTCTCCCAAATCATCCCACCCTCTCCCATTCCCAGAGTCCAAAAGTCTGTTCTATACATCAGTGTCTCTTTTGCTGTCTCGTAAACAGGGTTATTGTTACCATCTTTCTAAATTCCATATATATGCGTTAGTATACTGTATTTGTGTTTTTCTTTCTGGCTTACTTCACTCTGTATAATAGGCTCCAGTTCCATCCACCTCATTAGAACTGATTCAAATGCACTCTTTTTAATGGCTGAGTAATACTCCATTGTGTATATGTACCACTGCTTTCTTATCCATTCATCTGTGGATGGACATCTAGGTTGCTTCCAAGTCCTGGCTATTGTAAACAGTGCTGTTATGAACATTGGGGTACACGTGTCTCTTTCAATTCTGGTTTTCTCAGTGTGTATGCCCAGCAGTGGGATTGCTGGATCATAAGGCAGTTCTATTCCCAGTTTTTTGAGGAATCTCCATACTGTTCTCCAAAGTGGCTGTACTAGTTTGCATTGTGTTGTTTTTGAGATTGCATCCAAGTACTGCATTTCAGACTCTTTTGTTGACCACGATGGCTACTCCATTTCTTCTAAGGGATTCCTGCCCACAGTAGTAGATACAATGGTCATCTGAGTTAAATTCACCCATTCCAGTCCATTTGAGTTTGCTGATTCCTAGAATGTCGACATTCACTCTTGCTATCTCTTGTTTGACCACTTTCAATTTGCCTTGATTCATGGACCTGACATTCCAGGTTCCTATGCAATATTGCTCTTTACAGCATCGGACCTTGCTTCTATCACCAGACACATCCACAGCTGGGTCTTCTTTTTGCTTTGGCTCCATCCTTTCATTCTTTCTGGAGTTATTTCTCCACTGATCTCCATACAAAGATACTGTATGGTTATTGACTATAGTCCCCACACTGTACCTCTCACATCTGTGACTCGATCATATGGTAGTTTTATTTTTAATTTTTTGAGAAATCCTCATGCTGTTTTCCCTAGCAGCTGCACCAGCTTTCATTCACACCAACAGTGCTGAGGGCTCCCATTTCTCCATATCCTTGCCAATACTTCTTATTTGCAGTAATTTTGCTAATAGCTTTCTGATGGGTGTGAGGTGATATCTTATTGTGGTTTTGATTTGCATTTCTCTGTTGATTAGTGATGTTGATCGAGCATCTTTTCATGTGCTTGTTACCCATCTGTATGTCTCCTATTCAGATCCTGTATATCTATTTAAATCCTCTGCCCATTTTAAAATTAGATTGCTTGTGTTTTGATGTTAAGTTGTATGAGTTCTTTGTGAATTTTGGATACTAATTCCTTATCAGACATATAATTTGAAAATATATTCTCCCATTCATTAGGTGGCCTTTCTTGATGATAGTTTCCCTTGCTGTGCTATTAGCTTTTTAGTTTGATGTAGTCTCATTTATTTTTGTTTTTGTTTCTCTTGCCTGTGGAGCAATATCCAAAAAGTATTAGCAAGAACAATATCAAAAAGTTATTGCCTATGTTTTCATGTCTTGCAGTTAAGTATTTAAACCATTTTGAATTTGTTTTTGTGCATGGTGTGAGAGAGTAGGCCAGGTAGATTCTTTTGTATGCAGTTATCCAGTTTTTCAATACCATTTTTTGAGGAGGCTCTGTTTTCCCCATTTTATATCTTGTCTCCTTTGTCATAGATTAATTGCCTATCTAAGTGTGGGTTCATATCTTAGCTCTCTAGTCTGCTCTATTGATCTGTGTGTCTAATTTTGTGCCAGTACCATACATTTTGATTCTTATAACTTTGTAGTATAGCTTGAAATCAAGGAGTATGATATCTCCACTTGTATTCTTTTGTATCAATATTGCTTTGGTTATTTGGAGTCTTTTGTATTTTTATACAAATGTTAGAATTATTTGTTCCAGTTCCATGAAAATGCAGTTGGTATTTTGATAAGGATTGCATTGAATCTATAGATTGCTCTGGGTAGGATGATCATTTTAACAGTATTTATTCTTCCAGTCAGTGAATAAAGTGTATTTTACCATCCATTTGTGTCTTCAATTTATTTCATCAATGTCTTACAGTTACTAGTACAGGTCTTTTTCTTCAGCAAGATTTATTTTTAGGTATTTTATTCTTTTTGATGTGATTTTAAATGGGATTATTTTCTTAGTTTGTTTGATATGTGGATATTGAACCATCCTTGCATCCCTGAGATGAATCTCACTTGATCATGGTGTATGATTCTTTTACTGTGTTGTTGAATTTAATTTGCAAATATTTTGTTAAGGATTTTTGTATTCATGTTCATCAGATATATTGGCATGCAATTTTCTTTTTGTGTGTGATCTCTCTCTCTCTTTTTTTTGTATCAGGGTGATGTTGGCTTGGTAGAATGAATGTGTAAGTGTCCCTACAACTGCAATTTTTTTGGAATTGTTTAAAAATGATAGGTGTTAACTCTTCTCTAAATGTTTGGTAGAATTCACATTGAAGCCATTTGGTCCTGAACTTGTGTTGGTTGGGAGTTTTTTTTGTTTTGTTTCCCTGGCTTGGGAAGATCCTCTGGAGAAAGGAAAGGCTACCCACTCCAGTATTCTGGCCTGCAGAATTCCATGGACTGTATAGACCATGGGTCACAAAGAGTCGAACATGACTGAGTGACTTTCACTTCTTCTTTACCTTTAATTTTTTTTTTTGCCATTTTGTTTATAGCATATCTGGGTGTAATCTTCTTTGGACTGATCCTGTTTGGTATTCTCTGTGCTTCCTGGACCTAGATGTTTGTTTCTTTTTTCAGGTTAAGGAAGTTTTCAGCTGTTATATCCTCAAATATGTTCTCTTCCTAGTTTTTCCTCTCTCCTCCTTCTTGGGCCTCTACAAAGTGATTATTATTATGCTTTTGAGGTCTTCTTCAAATCTGAATGTTGATGTTGTCCCAGAAGTCTCTTTAACGATCCTTACTTCTTTTCATTCTTTTTTTTTTTTTTTCCTATTCAGCTTTAATGATTTCTACCTTTCTGTCTTCCAGCATGTTGATCTGTTCCTCTGTATCATCTAATCTACTGTTGATTGTCTCTACTGTATTTTTTATTTCAGTGATTGTATTCTTTATCTCTGTTTGTTTTTTCTTTATATATCCTAACTCTTTGTTGCAAAATTCTAAGTTCTCTGGTTGTTGTATCCTGGGGTCCTGTAGTTGGTCTGTCAGCCTTCTGAAGGGTGGGGCTGTGGCCCAGTGTATCTTGAGGCTAGTGCATGCTGACTAATGAATAAAGCTGGTCTCAGGGCTAGTGAGTGTGTCTGGGCCCCAGAGTGTCTGGTTGTAGGGCCCTGGAGATCCTGGGCCTAGTACTGGTACCCTGGTATGCTGGGCTTGATCTTGGGCCCCTGGAAGGTTGGATCTTGAGGCTGCTGTGGGCTAAGGGGATCTTAAGGCAGTTGGTCTGCTGGTGGGTGGGGTTCTCATGTGGTTAATGGCTTGGCCTGAGGGTCCCAGTACTGATGCTGATAGGCTCATTGGTGGGGCTAGGACCTGGTGCTAATAAACTAAAGGGAGGATTCCAAAATGGCACTTGTCAGTACCAGCATCCTTGTGGTAGAACAAGCTCCCCCAAATAGGTGCCCCCAGGGTTTATATCCCCAGGATGAGCTCCAGTTTTTTCTTACCTTTCCCAATGAGACTTCAAGATCGGCAGGTGGGTTTGACCTACTCCTTTCAAATTTCTGCTTCTGCTCTGAATCCCAGAGCATGTGAGATTTTGTGTGCATTCTTTAAAAATGGAGTCTGTTTTTCTCATGGCACACAGGGTATCCCTAAAGTAAGCCCTGCTGGCCTTCAAGTCCAGATGTTCAGAGGGTTTGTCTTCCCAGTGCAAGAACTTCAGGTTAGGGAGCCCACTGTGGGGCTCAGACCCTTCATTCTTTGAGGAGAACCTCTGTAATTATCTTCCAGCTTGTGGGTTGCCCTTCCAGAGATATAGGCTTGACTATTCTGTATCTCTACCCCTCTTACACATTTGATTTTTCCTTCTTTTTTATCTTTATGTATGGATTTTTTTCTTCTAGCCATCCAGTCTTTCTCATCAATATTTGCTTTTAAATAGTTGTAATTTTGATGTGTCTGTAGGAAGAGGTAAGCTAGGGGTCTTTCTACTCCATCATCGTGGCAAGGAGTGACATATGGAGGCTTACATAAATCTGGCCCTGCCCCTAAATATCTGTTGTCTACATTGCACTACTGTGCAGTGAATATTTCTTATGCTGCTGCTGCTAAGTCACTTCAGTCATGTCTGACTCTGTGCTGAAAGGTTGTGTTGAATCATGTGAAGACACCGGGATTCTTGGCCCCCGGAGGAGAAGAATTCAATCTGGGGCCAGAGAGGAGACTTGATCGCTCAGAGCTTTTGTGTAATAAAGTTTTATTAAAGTATAAAGGAGATAGAGAAAGCTTCTGACATAGGCATCAGAAGAGGGCAGAAAGAGCACCCGCTTGCTAGTGTTAACAATGAAGTTATATAATCCAAAGAATGTCTGGAGGTTGTAAAGAACTCGTCAGACCTACTCCCATAATTTACATTTTAAGATAACACTGTCCTCAGGTAGGATACATCCTTGTAAAGACCAGGTCTACTCCCATAATTTACATTTTAAGATAACAGAAGGTTTAATCCAGAGACTGTCCTTCAGATCAGATCAGATCAGTCGCTCAGTCGTGTCCGATTCTTTGCGACCCCATGAACTGCAGCACGCCAAGCCTCCCTATCCATCACCAGCTCTCGGAGGTCACCCAAACTCACATTCATCGAGTCAGTGATGCCATCCAGCCATCTCATCCTCTGTCGTCCCTTTCTCCTCCTGCCCTCAATCCCTCCCAGCATCAGAGTCTTCTCCAATGAGTCAACTCTTCGCATGAGGTGGCCAAAATACTGGAGTTTCAGCTTTAGCATCATTCCTTCCAAAGAAATCCCAGGGCTGATCTCCTTCAGAATGGACCGGTTGGATCTCCTTGCAGTCCAAGGGACTCTCAAGAGTCTTCTCCAACACCACAGTTCAAAAGCATCAATTCTTCGGCGCTCAGCCTTCTTCACAGTCCAGCTCTCACATCCATACATGACCACAGGAAAGACCACAGCCTTGACTAGGCGAACCTTTGTTGGCAAAGTGATGTCTCTGCTTTTGAATATGTTATCTAGGTTGGTCATAACTTTCCTTCCAAGGAGTAAGCGTCTTTTAATTTCATGGCTGCAGTCACCATCTGCAGTGATTTTGGAGCCCAGAAAAATAAAGTCTGACACTGTTTCCACTGTTTCTCCATCTATTTCCCATGCAGTGATGGGACCAGATGCCATGATCTTCGTTTTCTGAATGTTGAGCTTTAAGCCAACCTTTTCACTCTCCACTTTCACTGTCCTTAGGCAGGATAAATTATTGTTTTATAATCCTAAGGAATGTTGAGAAAGAAAGAAAGTTTGTCTTTTCTTCCTCCTTGAGAATTCCAGACCCCTCTCTCCTTGGGGACCCCTAGACTCCTTATCAACCTGCCTAGGAACTGACTCAGTGTGACCCCATAGACGGCAGCCCACAAGGCTCCCCCATCCCTGGGATTCTCCAGGCAAGAACATTGGAGTGGGTTGCCATTTCCTTCTCCAATGCATGAACGTGAAAAGTGAAAGTGAAGTCGCTCAGTCGTGTCTGACTCTTAGCGACCCCATGGACTGCAGCCTTCCAAGCTCCTCCATCCATGGGATTTTCCAGGCAAGAGTACTGGAGTGGGGTGCCATTGCCTATCGAATAGAATTTCTGAGGCTTGTCCTCCTTTGCTGCTGCTAAGTCGCTTCAGTCATGTCTGACTCTGCGACCCCATAGACGGCAGCCCTCGAGGCTCCCCCGTCCCTGGGATTCTCCAGGCAAGAACACTGGAGTGGGTTGCCATTTCCTTCTCCAATGCATGAAAGTGAAAAGTGAAAGTGAAGACGCTCAGTCATGTCTGATTCTTAGCGACCCCATGGACTGCAGCCTACCAGGCTCCTCTGTCCATGGGATTTTCCAGGCAAGAGTACTGGAGTGGGTTGCCATTGTCTTCTCCATGTCCTCCTTTATTTTTATAAAAAAAAGATGTGCAGTAAGGAATGCATTACTAGTACAATAAGTACATTAGATTGGATAACTGAAAGACTTGCAAGGCATCACAGATCATGACCTACAGAGGCAAATTATTTAGTACAGCAGGAGAAAGAGAGTGCAAGCAAGTATCTGGAGCCCAAGAAACTACCCAGTGCAGCTCCCCGTTCTTAATTGCGCAAGGATGCATTTTGTCTCCAGACTGAGTTACCAAGAATTGTGTGATGATAGATTTTTGAGATAGGAATTTGAATTTCCATCTTCGTCTTTTATGACTCTTCTGGTCGCATAGCCAAGCCAGGCTGTCTGACTGGTTACACTGGTGTAAACAATCAATGAAAAAAAACTGGTCCTGGCTGACACCAGGATAGTTCAAACTCTAAACAGCACATCATAAATCATTAGCTTACTGCCCTTAGCTTGGCTAAAAGTCAGAGCTAGAATCCCAGGCATTCCCAGAGATAAGCATAGAGCTGTCCTGGTCCAGCAGTAACATAACTATTCTGTATAATCTATGCTTTGACTAATGGTCATAGCTTTTAAATTATATGTTGCATATTATTCTTTTCCCTGAAACATGGGCAGGGAATGGAAAACTAAGAAAAGACATTTTCCAAAATAATACCTGTTTCCCAACGAGTATTGTTTTAAATAGGTGGTGTTTTAAACATGTTTTTAAACCAAGTTTAGTAAATTTCTAGCATAATCATGTAAAAACTTAATAATAATTTTATCTCTTTCCCTCAATAAAAAATTTGGGGAAGACAGAGTTGTTTTTTTTTTTAAGAATTGAGACATAATTTACAAGCCATAAAAGGTCATCCTTTAAAAGTATACAGTTCAGTGATTTTTAGTATATTCGCAAGATTGTGTAAGAATTTCTACTATGTAATTGAAAATTTTCATCATTCCCAAAAGAAATTCTATACCCATTTTAGGGCATAGGACACTGCCTATTATGAACACTTCATATAAGTGTAACAATACATGATTTTTTTGTAACTGACTTCTTTCACTTAGCATAATGCTTTCAAGTTTCATCTATGTTGTAACAAGTAACAGTACTTAATTTTTCTTCTTTAAAAAAATATAATTGAGACTATAATTCATATACTACTCAAATTCACAATTTAGAAAGTACAGTTCAGTGGCATTTAGTACGTTCAGAGTTGTACCACCATCAGCACAGTCAATGTTAGAACATTTTTATCTGATCTTTGAGTGTATCTTATTTAGAGTTTTTTTCAAATTGTGGTGCTGGAGAAGACTCTTGGGAGTCCCTTGGACTGAACAGAGATCAAACCAGTCCATCCTAAAGGAAATCAGTCCTGAATATTCATTGGAAGGACTGATGCTGATGCTGAAGCTCCAATATTTTGGCCATCTGATGAGAAGAGCCGATTCATTGGAAAAGACCCTGATGTTGGTAAAGACTGAAGGCAAAAAAAGAGGGGCGGGG
Organism: Tragelaphus eurycerus; assembly: GCA_935064755.1. Lineage (NCBI taxonomy): Eukaryota > Metazoa > Chordata > Mammalia > Artiodactyla > Bovidae > Tragelaphus > Tragelaphus eurycerus. Next base: position 8,913,284 of record CAKXYN010000086.1, on the reverse strand, counting down.
AGAGGGCAGCAGATGAGATGGTTAGATAGCACCACCGACTCAATGGACATGAATCTGGGCAAACTCCAGGAGACAGTGAAGGACGGGGGAGCCTGGAATGCTGTACTCCATTGGGTCACAGAGAGTCAGTCATGACTTGATGACTAAAAAACAACAACAGATTTTTGAACATGTAGATGAATGATTTTCCTCAAATTTGAGAAGTTTTTGGTCATTATTTCTTCAGATTTTTTTAATGCTTCTTTCTCTTTCTTGTCTCCTTCTTGGATTCTCAGTGTGCTATATGTTGGTACAGTTGATAGTGTCCCACAGGATTCTGAGACTCGATTCATTTTTTAAAAAGTTATTTATTTATTTGGCATTGTCAGGTCTTAGCTGTCGCATGAGAATCTTTTGCCGCTCTTCGTAGCCATGCATGGGCGCTCTAGCTGCGGCATGGCAAGTTGTGGCTTAGTTGCCCTGCGGCATGTGGGATCTCAGTTCCTCAGCCAGGGACTGAACCCATGTTCTCTGCATTGGAAGCAGATTCTTAATCACTGGACCACCAGGGAAGTCACTCTATTCATTTTCCTTTATTCTTTTGTCTTTCTGTCCTCAGACTAGGTAACCTCAGCTGACTTCTATTCAAGTCTTCTAGTTCTTTTTTCCTGCCTGTTCAAATCTTCTGTTGGGCTCCTAAAGTGAGTTTTTTAGTCCAGTTATTATATTCTTTGGCTCCAGAATTTAGTGACTTTTTAAAAATAATTTCTATTTTTAACTTATAATCTCTATTTGATGAGGTATCATTCTTATGCTTTCCTGTGAATCTTTACTTATGTTTTTTTCCCTTTATTTAAACACTGAATTTAAAGTTTTTGTCTACTAGTTCCAATATCTGGGCTTCCTCAAAAGCAATTTTTATTGAATGGTGTTTTTCATTTGTTGGTTTTGTTTATTTTTGTCCTGTGTTTTGATCATACATTTTTGTTCAGTTTCATGTCTTATAATATTTTGTTGAAAACTGGACATTTAAAATAATATAGTGTGGTAACTCTGGAATTCATATTCTTCTTGAGCTTCAGGGCTTGTTGTTTTTTGATGCTGTTATTGTTATTTGTAATTTTGTTTAGTGAGTTTTCAGAACCAATTTTGTAAAGTTCTTATTATTTTTCATATGTGGTCACTGAAGTGTCTGCTTGATTAGCTTGGTGGTCAAATAATGATTGGACACAAATTGTCCTAAGTGTCTGGAATCAATAAAGATCCCAGTCTCTACTAAGTGCCTCTGTATATGTGTTGGGGGCCTGCCTTAAACACTCAGCCAGGCATCTGACAATGGAACCTTAATCTTTACTTTTTCCTTGTGCAGAAACTCAAGGTCAGTTAAAGGCAAGAATTTAGGACCTTTTCATATCTTTCCTGAGTATGTTCATAGCCTTGTGAGTACACACAGCTCTACACATTCAAATGGCCTTCTAGATTCTCAGAAATCAAGAAAAATCCCAAGAAGATTCCCATGATTTATACTAAAGGATATACAGCTTTTTAAAGCCTTTATTGACTTTTGCTTGCCAGTTTTTCCTTTTAAGCTTTTTGATTAATCTATTGTTTTTCCCAACACTTATCTGTTGCTTTAGACAACTGCATGTTAAACAATTGTCTCTAATTGTTTTCAACAAGTGGCCATATTTTTTTCTTCCATTTGGATGAATATGCTTATGGGTCGATCTTGGGTTAGTGTGATCCCTAGGGTTCTAAATAACTATCTCTATTAAGTCTCCTACTAGTGTCTGAAAAGCTCTATTATCTGTCCAGTCTCCTTTCACTCTTCACCTTCCTCCTAAAACATGGGCTAAGTTTTCCCTCAGGATATTTCTCTTCTTTAAAGATAAATCTGGCTTGATCTAGGACTCCTAGATATGTTCACCCAGGACTCTTATACAGTATTTTGGCCAATGTTTGATTATTCACCTACTGTGTCATTGACATAGAGCATTTGGGGATTTTTGAATATATAGTTTTGACTTTAAAATGTTGAGTTCTACAGGATAATGCCACAAGGGTAGCGGTGGGTCAAAATATAGTTTGATTATGCCAAGAGCTTCCCATAGATGCTTTAAGCAGACAATGGGCTATTAGTAGTATGTATATAAGCCTACCAAGTCATGTCAACTGACATTGGTTTGTTTGCCTAGCATTCTTTACCTTGATTATTGCTCTTTATCTACAAAAACATGATCTACAGGCATTAGGGTACATGATGTAGTGACAAGTTGGGTGTGTAGCCAAGCCATCATATTTGGACACTTTTCTGTATAATTTAACAAATAAGGTAGTACTTACACAGTGATCTATGACTCTGCTACTGGGAAAAATTTTTCTTTGGCATTTGAGGAGCAATATTTTCCACTTGTCACCTCTGAAAGCATCTTTTGTAACAAATTAACTGGAGGCAATACATGTGAAAGATAAAGGAAATGGGAGGGGGACTGGAATAGAAATGGAATCAGATCAGATCAGATCAGATCAGTCGCTCAGTCGTGTCCGACTCTTTGCGACCCCATGAACCGCAGCACGCCAGGCCTCCCTGTACATCACCAGCTCCCGGAGGTCACTCAGACTCGCATCCATTGAGTCAGTGATGCCATCCAGCCATCTCATCCTCTGTCGTCCCCTTCTCCTCCTGCCCTCAATCCCTCCCAGCATCAGAGTCTTCTCCAATGAGTCAACTCTTCGCATGAGGTGGCCAAAATACTGGAGTTTCAGCTTTAGCATCATTCCTTCTAAAGAAATTCCAGGATTGATCTCCTTCAAAATGGACTGGTTGGATCTTCTTGCAGTCCAAGGGACTCTCAAGAGTCTTCTCCAACACCACAGTTCAAAAGCATCAATTCTTCGGCGCTCAGCCTTCTTCACAGTCCAACTCTCACATCCATACATGACCACAGGAAAGACCATAGCCTTGCCTAGGCGAACCTTTGTTGGTAAAGTAATGTCTCTGCTTTTGAATATGCTATCTAGGTTGGTCATAACTTTCCTTCCAAGGAGTAAGCGTCTTTTAATTTCATGGCTGCAGTCACCATCTGCAGTGATTTTGGAGCCCAGAAAAATAAAGTCTGACACTGTTTCCCCATCTATTTCCCATGCAGTGATGGGACCAGATGCCATGATCTTCGTTTTCTGAATGTTGAGCTTTAAGCCAACCTTTTCACTCTCCACTTTCACTTTCATCAAGAGGCTTTTTAGCCCCTCTTCACTTTCTGCCATAAGAGTCGTGTCATCTGCATATCTGAGGTTATTGATATTTCTCCCGGCAATCTTGATTCCAACTTCTGTTTCTTCCAGTCCAGCATTTCTCATGATGTACTCTGCATATAAGTTAAATAAACATGGTGACAATATGCAGCCTTGACGTACTCCTTTTCCTATTTGGAACCAGTCTGTTGTTCCATGACCAGTTCTAACTGTTGCTTCCTGACCTGCATACAGATTTCTTAAGAGGCAGATCAGGTGGTCTGGTATTCCCATCTCTTTCAGAATTTTCCATAGTTTATTGTGATCCACACAGTCAAAGGCTTTGGCATAGTCAATAAAGCAGAAATAGATGTTTTTCTGGAACTCTCTTGCTTTTTCCATGATCCAGCGGATGTTGGAATAGGAATGTGATATAGGTCTGACACTCATAAAAGAAAAAGAAGAAAGATTGGATAAGAAGAACCTCAGATTGTGGCTCAGATTCCCCAGGTTTGAGAAAGACTTGGCTAGCTATCAGGGAGCTAAAGAGCAAATATTCTCCTTTAGAGTTTCCAATACTGGGCAGAAATGGCCAGGTCTTATGATTCCCCTCTTGATCAATCACTTCCTGGAGCTGCTCAGAAAGAGTGTGGCCTCAAGTCAAATACTGAGAGATCCTTGAAAGCATGGACAGTGGAGGCTGTTGGTTTCCTAACTGTGCTCCATGCAGAAGGCTTTCCCTATCTCTCTGCTCAACCATGTCTGCTCTCCATATCTTTAATTACTCTATCTAAAGAATGTTGTGTAAATGAAGTCATATAGTGTATTCTTTTGAGATTTTGAGCTTTGTTTTCTCACAATTTCCTTGAGTTTTATGTAAATTGTTGTGTGTATTAATAGTTTCTTACTCTTTCTTGCTGAGAGGCATTTCATGGTTGGATCCACCACCATTTCTTTTACCATTGTAAAATTGATTTTTGTGTATTGGTTTTATATCTTGTAACTTTGATAAACTTGCTTATCAGTTCTAGTAACTTTTAAACATGCTTGATTAGATTTTTTACATTGATAATTACTTTGTTTATGAATAAAGTTTTTATAGATGCCTTTTATAAGGTTGAAAAATTCCCTTATAGTCCTATTTTGCTGAGATAATTTATGAATTATATTACTAGGTAAAGGTTTATGTCCTTTGATCAATTAATTGCTTTATTATAATAAGAGGACCCTCTTTATTTCTTAAAATACTCTTTTCTCTGAAGGATACTTTGTTGGTTATTAAGGTAGCCACTCCAGCTTTAGTCTGATTAGTGTTGGGATGAAAAAAAAGATATACCATGCTTAAAAAACCTATTTATATCTTTATATTTACAGTGTGTTTTTATAGGTAGTGTGTAGTTCAGTTTTGCTTTCTTATCCAACCTTAAAATCTGTGCCTTTAAATTGAGGACTTTCAACCATATGTATTTAATGTATTATTGATATGATTAGTTAAAGTTATCTTGCTCTTTGTATTTTTCTCATGTATTTGTTTTCTCTACCTCTCCAGTTTTGTATTAATGAAATCTTTTTTTTTATAATTCAGTTTTATCTCATTTTTTTGGCTCATTACTCCATCACTTTGCTGATGTACTCTAGCCATTGGTTCTTTTTTTCTCTAATTTTTGCAAAAATTTTAAAATATAATGTATAAATTTAAGGTGTGCAATATTATGATCTGATACATGTGAAAAGTGAAAGTGAACATACTCCATTGTGTCTGATTCTTTGCAACTCCATGGACTGTAATGGAGCCTGCCAGGCTCCTCTGTGCATGGAATTCTCCAGGCAAGAATACTGGTATCCATTCCCTTCTCCAGGAGATCTTCCCAACCCAGGGCTAGAGCAGACTCTTTACTGTCTGAGTCAAATGATACATGTCTGCAATGCAAAATGATTACAACCACAAAGTTAGTTAGCATATTCTTCTCCTCACAAATTGTCTTTTTTTCCCCTGGCTATTGTGAGAAACTTAAGATCTAATCTTTTAGCAACTTTCAAGTATACAATACAGTATTGTTAACTATAGTCATTATACTATGCATTAGAGTCCTAGAACTTATTCATATTGTAACTGAGAGTTTGTACCTTTGACCAACACGTCCCATTTCCCTAATCTCGTGTTCCCTGGCAGCCACCATTTTACTCTCTGTTTCTATGAGTTTGGTGTTTTGTTTTGTTTTTTTTTAATTCCACAGTGAGATCATATAGTATTTGTCTTTCTTTGACTTATTTCACTTAGCATAATGCCCTCAAGGGGCTTCCCAGGTGGCACTAGTGAAGTGAAGTCGCTCAATCGTGTCTGATCCTCAGCGACCCCATGGACTGCAGCCTTCCAGGCTCCTCTATCCATGGGATTTTCCAGGCAGGAGTACTGGAGTGGGGTGCCATTGCCTTCTCCGAGTGGTAAAGAAGGCTCCTGCTAATACAGGAGATGTAAGAGGCATGGGTTTGATCCCTGGGTTGGGAAGATCAGCTGGAGGAGGAAATGGCAGCCGACTCCAGTATTCTTGCCTGGAGAATCCCCTGGACAGAGGATCTTGGTAGGCCATAGTCCACAGGGTTGCAAAGAGTCAGACATGACTGAACCAAGGGAGCAAATGCCCTCAAGATTCATCCATGTTAATGCAAATGGAAGCTTTTGCTTCTCTTCTTTTATGGCTGAATGTTGTTCCATTATGTACATGCACAAATCTTTTTATAATCCATTAATTTGTCAAGGGATATTTAGGTTGCTATGGTGAACATGGGGTGCAGATATTTCTTTCAAATAGTGATTTCATTTCTTTTTGATATATATCCAGAAGTGGGATTGCTGGACTATATGACAGTTCTATTTTTAATTTCTTGAGTAACCTCCATACTGTTTTCAGTAGTGGCTATACCAATTTACATTCTTACAGTGTAAAAGTGTTCCTTTTTCTCTATATCCTCATCAGCATTTATTGTTCGTAGACTTTTTGATGATGGTCATTCTGAGCCATTGATGTTTGATTTCAAAATCATTCCTGGGACTTCCAACCCTTGTTTACTTGAAGACAGAATCCCTGATCCGCCCTGATGAATGGCACATGTCTCATTCCCTCAATCAAATCTTCTTAGAGAACAAGACATCAAACAACTAGTTATGAGCTCTGAAACCCATGCCTCATTGTACTGAAGCGATCTTTTGCTATTCAAGGCGGGGTGAGGGAAAGAGCTCTGATCCCTAGTTACTGCTAGGCCTCTTCTTTTCTGTTCTTTATTATTCTGAGTTTTCATTATGATGTTTCAACGGAAGCACTCTTCTCCTGGATCCCCAAGATACCCTGGCCTCAGCTACCTTCAGGCCTGACCTTATGTTATATCTGCCTCTTGTTCTAAGGGAATGACTTATACTGGGTGATTTGTCTGTGGTCAGCTGTGGCTTTCCTGAGCTGCCAGATCCTGACTATCTCCAGGCCTGAGGCTCCAGAGAGAAGCAGCTTCTCCAGCTGTGGACAGGGGTAGAGGCCTGTGTCTTTCCTCCTTCTCCAACATAGGATCAGGAGAACTCTTTTACACATGGCCTTATCCATCCTTTATGTCGATTGCTTTGTGAGACTTAAGGTTTCTTCCTGAGCTAGAGAGTTCCCAGCTGAGGAAGTAGAGATCTGCCTTGAGTGGAACTTACATAGTGGGGTCTCTGTTGTCTTACTCTTTCCTTGTCTGGTTCATTGTACCAGAAAAGGCATTATGGTAGGGAGGGATGGTGGGAAATGGGGCAGGGTCTCACAGTCACTATGATTCTTGGTTCAGGTGGATGATATTCAAATGGATCTACAGGATGTAGTAACAGTGCAGGCCCCTATTCAAGGGGGCTTAGAGCACTTTCACTTTTCACTTTCATGCACTGGAGAAGGAAATGGCAACCCACTCCAGTGTTCTTGCCTGGAGAATCCCAGGGACGGGGGAGCCTGGTGAGCTTCCGTCTATGGGGTCGCACAGAGTCGGACACGACTGAAGCGACTTAGCAGCAGCAGCAGCAGAGGTAGGTTTTCTCCTAAACAAGGATTTTATCTACCCAACTTTAGGAATGATTATTTAATATAAGTAGCAAAGATGTTTCTATTTGAACTAAAAGAAACTACTTTCATTTCTTATGAAGGAAGGGCCTCAAATGTGGGAGAAGGGCTGTGGACTTTACTACATCCTTTATTTGCTTGGTGCACTGATGGAAGATTCTCCTTTGAATATCCAAGGTTTACTGCTTTAGGAGCATAAATCACTGGGGGAGAGAAATCTTGGGCTTTCAAATGACCTCTTCCTCCTAGAAGTTAGGGAGAAGCTGTGGGTGAACCTCTGGTGATCCAGACTGAGTGAAAGTCATGGGCACGGGCAGAAAATCACCTTATGCTGGAGAATCTTCAAAAAGAACTCTGACAACTAATTATGGCTGTAGCAACCATTAACCTGGGAAGGGAGGAAATTCTCCAAACCTCACTGACAACTATCTAGTGAGTGTTTCCATCCTAGTGACCATGCCTTCAGAATTCATGATTAGGAAAAATGAGAAATGTGAGATGTCAGGGTCCGTGGCATATATTTAGAAGTCACACCCAGTTACCAGCAAGGACAACAGCAAAGTGCGGACAACTGGAGTATCAGCTACAGTTAAAAGCCTGGTCTTACTTGGCAGGAGGGTCAGCCACTTCACAGTAGCCCTGCATTCCGTCGTGGGAATTATTGTTCATTATATTTAACCACCACTCTAGGACTTTAAAGATGTCTCCTTTCTTAAGTCTTGATGGAAAGAGTATGCCTTCTGCATCCTTTAATATGATGTAATTGAATAGATGTGTGTGCATGCTAAGTCGCTTCAGTGGTGTCCCATTCTTTGTGACCCTAGGTACTATAACTCGCCAGGCTCTTCTGTCCATGGGATTCTCCAGGCAAGAATACTCGACTGGGTTTCCATGCCCTCCTCCAGGCATCTTCCTGACCCAGGGATCGAACCTGAGTCTCCGGCAGCTCCTGCATTGCAGGCGGATTCTTTAGCCCGGAGCCACTGGGGAAGCCCAATTATTTAGATAGTGATTTCCTAATTCATATATTATAAATCCACTCAGGATTTCTATATTGTGAAGTCCTGAATCGACAGAAATTCTTTGTTTACAATATACAAGCCAGAACCTAGCTAGGACCGCCTTTGAGTTCAAATTTCTGAGTTTGTTCAGAGGTAAACTGGAGACTTCAGCTTTTATAGTCAAATCCATAATCTGGTAATTCCACCCATATCTTTACCTTAGGCTAAATAAAGCCTAAGGTAAAGGTTAGAACTTGCTTGGTCTAGCAGCTTCACATTTCCTAGTTCAATCTCATACATGTTCCCATATTTTGCAAATTTAGGTAGCAATATTCTGCAGCTATTTTGACTGGTAAATTTTCCATTTATAATCGCAGACCATTCTTCCTCTACTGCCACCATGTGGCAAACATAGAGATGTGCCACTCAGGTCTCTTGCTGTTAGGGTTTCTAGTAGCATTGTGGGGAGTTCAGGACACAGCAGCTTCTAGCTGTGAGATCCTTCAGGATCTGCCTCTGTGGTCACTTTCCTCACTAACGATCACCCCCTTGCTGGGAAAGTTCATATCCAGTGACTGAATAGGAGAGGATGAAAAAGGCTGGGCATTGCAGCCCGAAACAGGACAACTCTGGTAAGCAGTATTCCCTCTTGAGTTCCCCGCCTGTTTGGTTAGAAGATTTGTTGGGCTTGCATCCCAAATTCCGTCTCAGATTGGTTCTAGAAAATCTAACCTGCGACAGTTGGTACTAGAAGTGGTATGGACTGAAAAATAAGTGATAAGTTGCGGTTTGGAGCTGGGTTATTCACTGCCCCACTGGTAATGAGGACCTTATGCAAACTTTCACTGGTGGCATATGGTGGTGGTCTACCATGTGGCAGGGTTGGTTGCACTAGTAGATGCAATGTGTCAGGTATTTGAGACATGAAGGAAATAGAAGCTATGAGAATGAATGAAGATGCTAAGCATCTTCATGCTTCAAAAGAAAATGAACAAGCAATTGAAATAGATGTGAAAGCCAGAGGACTTATTTGATTATATATAAAGATATATCCATTTCCTGCATCAGGAAGACAGAAAAAGATGACCAAACTTAGGACCCAGCGGTCTGAGTGATAGAATGTGAAAGATGGTTCACATCTTTAACAAATCTAAGCAGATTTGTTAGAGCAAGTTTAGGACTGGTTGAGAGACTCTGGACTCCTAACACCTGAGACAGGACTATTTGGGTAGATAAATTTTGATTCCCCTGAAATTTCTGAAAGTGCAGAAATGGCCCATATCTTCTTAATTAAGAGTTGCTATTTTGGGGTTGAAAGACAGTCCATAAGCATTTCTGCTACAAATCTTCCCACCCCTTGTCCTGGCCAGTAGGTATATTCATGATTCAGTTACAGAATAATCTAGTTTGAGAAGTGCCAGATTGGATTGGGAAGGGACAGGAGTATATCCAAAAGGAGTTGTAAAGTTTCTAGTAGGAGTTAGGGCATAAGCCTGAGACTAGATTGTGAGGGTCCTTAACTTTGGGACTGATTTCAATAACAAAATGTGAAAGAATTTATTGACTTGATAGTACTCTTTTGCGGTGAAAAATTTAAGCCTCAGAAAGACAGCAGGATGTGATGAAAACTTACTGTTCAGTTCAGTTCAGTCACTCAGTTGTGTCCGACTCATTGCAAGCCCATGAACTGCAGCATGCCAGGCCTCTCTGTCCATCACCAACTCCCGGAGCCCACCCAAACCCATGTCCATTGAGTTGGTGATGCCATCCAACCATCTCATCCTCTGTCCTCCCCTTCTCCTCCTGCGCTCAATCTTTCCCAGCATCAGGGTCTTTTCAAATGAGTCAGATTTTGACATCAGGGGGCCAAAATATTGGAGTTGCAGCTTCAAAATCAGTACTACCAATGAACACCCAGGACTGATATCCTTCAGGATGGACTGATTGGATTTGCTTGCAGTCCAAGGGACTCTCAAGAGTAATTTCCAACACCACAGTTCAAAAGCATCAATTCTTTGGCACTTAGCTTTCTTTATAGTCCAACTCTCACATCCATACATGACCACAGGAAAAATCATAGCCTTGACTAGACGAACCTTTGTTGGCAAAGTTATGTCTCTGCTTTTCAACATGCTGTCTAGGTTGGTCATAACTTCAATTACAAGGAGTAAGCATCTTTTAATTTCATGGCTGCAATCACCATCTGTAGTGATTTTGGAACCTAGAAAAATAAAGTCAGCCACTGTTTCTGCTGTTCCCCCATCTATTTTCCATGAAGTGATGGGACCAGATGCCATGATCTTCGTTTTCTGAATGTTGAGCTTTAAGCCAACTTTTTCACTCTCCTCTTTTACTTTCATCAAGAGGCTCTTTAGTTCTTTTTCACTTTATTCCATAAGGGTGGTGTCATCTGCATATCTGAGGTTACTGATATTTCTCCCAGAAATCTTGATTCCAGCTTGTGCTTCCTAAGCCCAGCATTTCTCATGATGTACTCGGCATAGAAGTTCAATAAGCAGGGTGACAATATACAGCCTTGACATACTCCTTTTCCTATTTGGAACTAGTCTGTTGTTCCATGTGCAGTTCTAACTGTTGCTTCCTGACCTGTATACAGATTTCTCAAGAGGCAGGTCAGGTGGTCTGATATTCTGATCTCTTGAAAAATTTTCCACAGTTTATTGTGATCCACACAATCAAAGGCTTTGGCATAGTCAATAAAGCAGATATACTGTTTTTCTGGAACTCTCTTGCTTTTTTGATTATCCAGAAGATGGTGGCAATTTGATCGCTTGTTCCTCTGCCTTTTCTAAAATAAGCTTGAACATCTGGAAGTTCACGTACTACTGAAGCCTGGCTTGGAGAATTTTGAGCATTACTTTGCTAGCGTGTGAGATGTGTGCAATTGTATGGTAGTTTGAGCATTCTTTGGCATTGCCTTTCTTTGGGATTGGAATGAAAACTAACCTTTTCCAGTCCTGTGGCCACTGCTGAGTTTTCCAAATTTGCTGGCATGTTGAGTGCAGCACTTTCACAGCATCATCTTTCAGGATTTGAAATAGCTCAACTGGAATTCCATCACCTCCACTAGCTTTGTTCATAGTGATGCTTTCTAAGGCCCACTTGACTTCACATTCCAGGATGTCTGACTCTAGGTCAGTGATCACACCATCATGGTTATATGGATCATTAACATCTTTTTTGTACAGTTCTGTGTATTCTTGCCACCTCTTCTTAATCTCTTCTGCTTCTGTTAGGTCCCTACCATTTCTGTCCTTTATCGAGCCCATCTTTGCATGAAATGTTCCCTAGATGTCTCTAATTTTCTTGAAGAGATCTCGAGTCTTTCCCATTCTATTATGAAACCGTAATGGCTATGAAGTCAACATGCTATGATTATTATGAAGACACTAGAGGGCTGAATTGGAAGATTCAGGGAAGTAAGCATGGTATAATAGCTGCATCTGCAATACTCAAAGGATGATTATGTTCTATGTAAACATATGGGCAATTTGTAAGAAGTCACATCAATTGGTTATGTGTCTGAAAGGAAAAAGACTGGAAAATCAGAGACAAGAACTTCCAGGGTAGTCATTTGGATGAATATGATAAAGTGGGCACAACATGTGAAGAATTTTGTGTCCTATGGTAGTGTTCACCAAGAAGTGTTCACCATGGAAGAAATACTGAACAACCAAAATTACAAAATGACTCAGTCACCTGACAGTAGGCAGCCTCTGTATTGATCAGCCCTGTGTTGGCATGGTGGACACATGAATGAAACAGCAATTAGCCCACCAGGCTCTTCTCTCCATGGAATTCTCAGGCAAGAATACTGGAGTGGGTAGCCATTCCCTTTTTCAGGGGATCTTCCTGACCCAGAGTTTGAACCCAGGTCTCCTGCATTGCAGGCAGTTTCTTTACTGTCTGAGCAACCAAGGAAATCCCATAGGGTCATTATATGAGCTATGTATGAGCCAATAATGTGGACTTCATTTACCAAGGATGATCTACCTACTGTTGCCTCTGAATGTCCAGCCTGCCAGCCACAGAGACCAATGCCAAATTCCTGCTATGGTACCATTTGTGGCAGGCAACCTCTATGATGGCCCCATGTATCCTGGTATTCTGCTTCCTGGTAATGATGCTTTGTGTATTCCCCTCACCATTAGTTGATTTGACTTAATAACATATTTTTAACAAATAGAATATTGAAAAAATAATCGATTCAGTTCAGTTCAGTTGTTCAGTTGTATCTGACTCTTTGCAACCCCATGGACTGCAGCATGCCAGGCCTCCCTGTCCATCATCAGCTCCCAGAATTTATTAAAACTCATGTCCATTGAGTTGGTGATGCCATCCAACCATCTCATCCTCTGTCATCCCCTTCTCCTCCCACCTTCAATCTTGCCCAGCATCAGGGTCTTCTGAAATGAGTCAGTTCTTTGCATCAGGTGGCCAAAGAATTGGAGTTTCAGCTTCAACATCAGTCCTTCCAATGAATATTCAGGGCTGATTTCCTTTAGGATGGACTGGTTGGATTTCCTTGCAGTCCAAGGGACTCTCAAGAGTCTTCTCCAGTACCACAGTTCAAAAGCATCAGTTCTTTGGCACTCAGCTTTCTTTATAGTCCAACTCTCACATCCATACATGACTACTGGAAAAACTATAGCCTTGAGTAGATGGACCTTTTGTTGGCAAAATATTGTCTCTGCTTTTTAATATGCTGTCTAGGTTGGTCATAGCTTTTCTTCAAGGAATAAACATATTTTAATTACATGGCTACAGTCACCATCTGCAGTGATTTTGGAGCCCAAACAAATAAAGTCTGTCACTGTTTCCACTATTTCCCTATCTATTTGCCATAAAGTGATGGGACCAAATGCCATGATCTTTGTTTTCTGAATGTTGATTTTTAAACCAACTTTTCCACTGTCCTCTTTCACCTTCATCAAGAGGCTCTTTAGTTCTTCTTTGCTTTCTGCCATAAGAGTGGTTGCATTTGCATATCTGAAGTTACTGATATTTCTCCCAGTAATCTTGATTTCAGCTTGTGGTTAATCCTGCCTAGCGTTTCTCATAATGTACTCTGCATAGAAGTTAAATAAGCACGGTGACAATATACAACCTTGATATACTCCTTTCCCTATTTGGAACATGTCTGTTGTTCCATGTGTAGTTCTAACTGTTGCTTCTTGCATACAGATTTCTCAAGAGGCAGGTCAGGTGGTCCAGTATTCTCATCTCTTGAAGAATTTTCCACAGTTTATTGTGATCCACACAGTCAAAGGCTTTGACATAGTCAATAAAACAAAAGTAGGTGATTTTTTGGAACTCTCTTGCTTTTTCAATGATTCAGTGGATGTTGGCAATTTGATCTCTGGTTCCTCTGCCTTTTCTAAAACCAGCTTGAACATCTGGAAGTCCATGGTTCATGATCTGTTGAAACCTTGCTTCGAGAATTTTGAGCATTACTTTGCTAGCGTGTGAGATGAGTAAAACTGTATGGTAGTTTGAACATTCTTTGGCATTGCCTTTCTTTGGGATTGGAATGAAAACTGACCTTTTCCAGTCCTGTAGCAACTGCTGAGTTTTCCAAGTTTGCTGGCATATTGAGTGCAGCACTTTCACAGCATCATCTTTTAGGATTTTCAATAGCTCAACTGGATTTCATCACCTCCACTAACTTTGTTCATAGTGATGCTTCCTAAGGCCCACTTGACTTCACATTCCAGGATGTCTGGCTCTAGGTGAGTGATCATATCATCGTGTGTTGGGGTCCAGCCCAGGTGGATCCAGGGAATTCTCGAGCATCTACCCCAAAAACCAGAGTCTGCTAACTTTCTGCTTTGTGCTCTCACCTACACCTCTGACTTTACGGGGAGCTGTCCCCCACTACCTCTCTGTCCCCCATAAAGTCAGAGGTGTAGGTGAGAGCACAAAGCAGAAAGTAGGCAGACTCTGGTTTTGGGGGTAGATGCTCGAGAATTTCCAGGGGGACTCCTGAGGCTAGATCTCACCTTTGTATATGCCAATCCTCCTTCCTTATGACCTTTGCCATGGGCGGAGCTCCTGCTCCCGGCAATTGTGGTTACCTGGGTTATGAAGATCTTTTTTGTGTAGTTCTTCTGTGTAGTCTTGCTGTCTCTTCTTAATATCTTCTGCTTCTGTTAGGTCCACATCATCTCTGTCTTTTATTGTGCCCATCTTTGCATGAAATGTTCCCTTGGTATCTCTAATTTTCTTGAAGCAACCTCTAGTCTTTCCCATTCTATTATTTTCCTCTATTTCTTTGCACTGATCACAGAGGAAGGCTTTCTTATCTCTCCTTGCTATCGTTGGAACTCTACATTCAAATGGGTATATCTTTCCTTTTCTCCTTTGCCTTTTGCTTCCCTTCTTTTCTCAGGTATTTGTAAGGCCTCCTCAGACAACCATTTGACTTTTTTTTGCATTTCTTTTTCTTGGGGATGGTCTTGATCCCTGTATCCTGTACAATGTCACGAACCTCCTTCCATTGTTCTTCAGGCATTCTGTCTATCAGATCTAATCCTTTGAATCTATTTCTCTCTTCCATTGTATAATCCTAACGGGATTTGATTTAAGTCATACCTGAATGATCTAGTGGTTTTCCCTACTTTCTTCAATTTAAGTCTGAATTTGGCAATAAGCAGTTCATGAAGGCAATGGCACCCCACCCCAGTACTTTTGCCTGGAAAATTCCATGGACAGAGGAGCCTGATAGGCTCCAGTCCATGGGATTGCTAAGAGTCGGACACGACTGAGCGACTTCACTTTCACTTTTCACTTTAATGCATTGGAAAAGGAAATGGCAACCCACTCCAGTGTTCCTGCCTGGAGAATCCCAGGGACGGGGGAGCCTGATGGGCTGCCATCTATGGGGTCGCACAGAGTCGGACACGACTGAAGCGACTTAGCAGCAGTAGCAGCAGTTCATGATCTGAGCCACAGTTAGCTCCCAGTCTTGTTTTTGCTGACTGTATAGAGTTTCTCCACCTTTTGCTGCAAAAAATGTAATCAATCTGATTTCAGTGTTGACCATCTGGTGATGTCCATGTATAGAGTCTTTTCTTGTGTTATTGGTAGAGGGTGTTTGCTGTGACCAGTGCGTTTTCTTGGCAAAACTCTATTAGCCTTTGCCCTGCTTCATTCTGTACTCCAAGGCCAAATTTGCCTGTTACTCCAGGTATCTCTTGACTTCCTACTTTTGCTTTCCAGTCCCCTATAATGAAAAGGATACCTTTTTTGGGTGCTAGTTCTGAAAGGTCTCATAGGTCTGGAAGGTCTCATAGAATCGTTCAACTTCAGCTTCTTCAGCATTACTGGTTGGGGCATAAACTTTGATTACTGTGATATTGAATGGTTTGCCTTGGAAATTAACAGAGATCATTCTGTCATTTTGGAGATTGCATCCAAGTACTGCATTTTGGACTCTTTTGTTGACTATGATGGCTACTCCATTTCTTCTAAGGGATTCTTGCCCACAGTAGTGGATATAATGATCATCTGAGTTAAATTCACCCAGCCCAGTCCATTTTAGTTCACTGATTCCTAAAATGTCAATGTTCACTCTTGCCATCTCCCATTTGACCACTTCCAATTTGCCTTGATTCGTGGACCTGACATTCCAGATTCCTATGCAATATTGTTCTTTACAGCATTGGACCTTGCTTCTATCACCAGTCACATCCACAACTGGATGTTGTTTTTGCTTTGGCTCTGTCTCTTCATTCTTTCTGGAGTTATTTCTCCACTGATCTGCAGTAGCATATTGGGCACCTACTGACGTGGGGAGTTCACCTTTCAATGTCCTATCTTTTTGCCTTTTCATACTGTTCATGGGATTCTCAAGGCAAGAATACTGAAGTGGTTTGCCATTCCCTTCTCCAGTGGACCACATTTTGTCAGAACTCTCCGCCATGACCTGTCCATCTTGGGTGGCACTACCCGGCTCATAGTTTTATCGAGTTAGACAAGGCTTTGTTCCCTGTAATACGATTGGTTAGTTTTCTGTGATTGTGGTTTTCAGTATGTCTGCCCTCTGATGGAGAAGGGTAAGAAGCTTATGAAGCTTCCTGATGGGAGAGACTGACTGAGGGGAAAACTGGGTCTTGTCCTGATGGGCAGGGCCATGCTCAGATCAGATCAGATCAGATCAGTCGCTCAGTCGTGTCCGACTCTTTGCGACCCCATGAATCGCAGCACTCCAGGCCTCCCTGTCCATCACCAACTCCCGGAGGTCACTCAGACTCACATCCATTGAGTCAGTGATGCCATCCAGCCATCTCATCCTCTGTCGTCCCCTTCTCCTCCTGCCCCCAATCCCTCCCAGCATCAGAGTCTTCTCCAATGAGTCAACTCTTCACATGAGGTGGCCAAAATTCTGGAGTTTCAGCTTCAGCATCATTCCTTCCAAAGAAATCCCAGGGCTGATCTCCTTCAGAATGGACTGGTTGGATCTCCTTGCAGTCCAAGGGACTCTCAAGAGTCTTCTCCAACACTACAGTTCAAAAGCATCAATTCTTCGGCGCTCAGCCTTCTTCACAACATGACCACAGGAAAGACCATAGCCTTGACTAGGCAAACCTTTGTTGGCAAAGTAATGTCTCTGCTTTTGAATTTGCTATCTAGGTTGGTCATAACTTTCCTTCCAAGGAGTAAGCGTCTTTTAATTTCATGGCTGCAGTCACCATCTGCAGTGATTTTGGAGCCCAGAAAAATAAAGTCTGACACTGTTTCCACTGTTTCCCCATCTATTTCCCATGTAGTGATGGGACGGGATGCCATGATCTTCGTTTTCTGAATGTTGAGCTTTAAGCCATGCTCAGTAAATCTTTAATCCAATTTTCTCTTGATGGGTGGAGCTGTGTTCCCTCCCTGCTATTTACCTGGGGCAGTGATCATGTATGGAAGTGAGAGTTGGACTGTGAAGAAATCTGAGCACCGAAGAATTGATGCTTTTGAACTGTGGTGTTGGAGAAGACTCTTGAGAGTCCCTTGGACTGCAAGGAGATCTAACCAGTCCATTCTGAAGGAGATCAGCTCTGGATGTTCTTTGGAAGGAGTGATGCTAAAGCTGAAACTCCAGTACTTTGGCCACCTCATTCGAGGAGTTAACTCATTGGAAAAGACTTTGATGCTGGGAGGGATTGGGGGCAGGAGGAAAAGGGGATGACAGAGGATGAGATAGCTGGATGGCATCACTGACTTGATGGACGTGAGTTTGAGTGAACTCCAGGAGATGGTGATGGACAGGGAGGCCTGGCATACTGTGATTCATGGGGTCGCAAAGAGTTGTTCATGACTGAGCAACTGAACTGAACTGAAACAATGGTGGCTTCCCTGGTGGCTCAGAGGATAAAGCATCTGCCTGCAATGAGGGAGACCTGGGTTTGATCCCTGGGTGGGGAATATTTCCCTGTAGAAGGAAATGGCAACCCCCTCCAGTATTCTTGCCTGGAAAACCCCATGGATGGAGAAGCCTGGTGGGCTACAGTCCATGGAGTTGCAAAGAGTCGGACACAACTGAGTGACTTCACTTTCACTTTCAAACAATGGTGGAGGTAATGAAGATAATGGCGACCTCCTTCAGAAGGTCCCATGGGGACACTGCTGTACTCAGTGCCCCCAACCCTGCAGCAGGCCACTGCCGACTCATGCCTCAACTGGAGACTCCTGGACACTCACAGACAAGTCTGGGTCAGTCTCTTGTGGGGTCACTGCTTCTTTCTCCTGGGTACTGGTGCACGTGGTTCTGTTTGTGCCCTCCCAGAGTCTATTTCCCAGTCCTGTGTAACTTCTGGCTGCTCTGTGGTGGGGTTAATGGCGATCTCCTCCTAGAGGGCTTATTCCATACCCAGGTCTGCTGCAACTGTCCGTGCAGCAGCCCACTGCTGACCCACACCTCCACAGGAGATGCTCAGAGATAGTTCTGTTTCAGTCTCTGTGAGGTCTCTGGGTCCTGGTGCGCATAAGGTTTGTTTGAGCCCTCTGAATGTCTCTGGTGGGAATGGGGTTTGATTCTAAATGTAAATTTGCCCCTCTTACCATCTTGCTGGGGCTTCTCTGCCCTTGGACATGGGGTATCTCCTCAAAGTTGCTCCAGGTCCACGCAGCCTGCAAAAGTGACAGGTAATAGTAAAAAATTATGTGTAATTCTTAATATTACTATTACTATTTTCTGTGAATATTCATGTCTTTTATCCAAGACTTTGACTCTTGAGAGCATCTATTTGAATGGGTGTAATGTCACAATCCCAAATTTGATGTTGGGGAAACAGAAGAAATGTCTGACTCCCATTGTCATCAACAGTGATATGCTGGGTATTGCTTCTGAGAAAGAAAATAAAACAATGAGGACTGTCTCTGTGTTAGTTTATAATTGTTGTTTAACAAACTACTACGGCTTAGTAAATTACAACAGAGCACATTTATTATCTCATGATTTCTGTGGGCAGGAGTCTGGGCATGGCTTAGGTGGGTCTTCTGCTCAGAATCTTATAGGGTTCCACTGAGGTGCCAGCCACACTGAGTTCTCATTTGGAGGCTTGTTGAGCAAAGAATCCTCGTCCAAGCTCATTCTGGTTGTTGGCAGAATTCGTGTCCTTGTTGTTATAGGACCGAAGCCCTCAGGCCCTCATGTAGCCTTCTCTGTAGGCCCCAAATGGTTGTTTGCTTCTTTAAGGCTGACTGGAGAATCTCTCCAGTTTCCTAAGACTGTGAGTCTTATATAATGTCAGCTAACAAGACAGTGACTTGTTAACCCCTTTGCCATTTTCTATTGGTATAAAAGTGAGTCATACACCCCACCTATACTCAGGGGAAGAAGACTATAGCAGGGCTACAAAGACATGACTTTTAGGGTGACTCAAGGTGTACTAGCTACAACCTCCCAGCTGCTGATCAGCTAACCGAAAACAAAGGGCAAATGTATGCCCCATAGCAAAATAACTTCAGCATATGAAGTGCCAAGAATATCTTATTCGTTGAAACAATTGATTTCCCTCTCTGATGACAAATTTGGCTTTTTCAGTTACCTTGATGGGGAAAAAGTATTATGGAATAATATGTCTCATTTTAACTTATAAATGAACATTCTTTATAACTTTCGCTGACATAAATCCATTACCATGTGTATTAGTCTGGGGTCTCCAGAGAAAGAGAGCCATTAGGAGACCTCCTTCTCTTTCTATTAAAGTCTTCAAGTAATTGAATGAAGCCCAGCCATATTATGGAGGTTTATCTGCTTTCCTAAAAATGTTTTAATGATTTAAATGCCAATATCATCTAAAAATAACCTTCACACAAATACCTAGAATAACATTTGACCAATCACCTGGATACTGTGCCCGAGCCATGCATGTGGTGGAGTGGGCTGACATGCCCTCATGGTGACCTAGCCATACTGACACATAAAATTAAGGACCACACCATGAAAGGCCTAGTTGTCTTTGTTAGTCTGGTCAACTGCTTAATTTATAGAGAGAAAACAAAGATGAACTGACTTGCATCAGGCTACACTGTGAAATATTGGTATAGAAACTGGCTCTGAACACTTATAGCTGCCATGCTTTATTTCTAATCATAAGAAGTTATTCATAAAATTACACTGGTGGCATTGGGCTTCCCTGGTGGCTCAGACAGTAAAGAATCCACCTGCAATTTGTGAGACCTGGATTTGATCCCTGGGTTGGGAAGATCCCCTGGAGGAGGCCATGGCAACCCACCCTAGTATTCTTGCCTGGAGAATTCCATGAACAGAGGAACCTGGAAGGCTACAGTCCATGTGGTAGCAAAGAGTTGAACACGACTGAGAGACTAAGCACAACACAGCAAAGTCTGTGTAGGTGTCTCTGTACCTCTAGCAATGGCTGGAAGTGCATTGTCTAAAAGTGGAGATCTGAAAGAGTGGTCTTACATTTAGAAAGCTGAGACACATGTGGACCCCTTCTTTGGGTTCCACATAGTTTTTTTTTTTTTTTTTTTTTTGGTCAGGGAGGAAGAGGCAGGTAAAGGAGAAGGCATAGAGAGTACAGCACTTTCTCGAAGCAGTTTGGAGAGGGAGAGACAGCAGCGTCCCTCCTGGAGGCAGCTGCCTTTTGGGGCAGAAAGGTCATCACCCAGCTGGAGCCTCGCATCCTTACATTGAGCCTGAAGTCTTGGCTAATGTTCTCCTCCTTGTGTGTCAAGGAGGGAGTGGGAAAAACACCACAGGTCTCTGCAGAGGGAAAAGTCATAGCACACTCCCAAAGTCACTCCTCTTTCAAGCATTATATTGCTCTTCACCAGAGCCACCATGAACTGGAAGGGATTCCCTATACCTATTTCTTTAGGACCAAAAGTCCAACCACATTCAGAGGTGTAGAATGACCTATATTTTTCTATACAAGTGCTAACTTTCCTCCTAATCTAGATGTATTCTTTGTGTAATCACATGCCTTTTCTCTCTGCCTTTCTTTCTGCTTTGGCACCAGGTGTAATTATGTGAGTACCGCACTTTAAGAATTCCCTAGAATCCTGGACTTGTCTTTAATGCCTTAGCAGAGAACCCGTCTCTACTCCCCGTTGTTGATAACCTAACCATGGCCAGGGATATGCTGAAGTATTCTTCAGTCTATTTTTCCTTTCAAGTTTCAGAGTGGGGTTTAATGTGTGCATTCACACACCAAAGCTGTTTTCAAAAACATAAAGTCTGAATTGTGCTGTAGGTTTCCTCAAGGTCTAGCTCAAGAGCTTGGGCTGTTCCAGAGGCAGATGGAAGGAGGCAGCACCAACAGATACCAGAAGGGCTTCAGGGAGACTGATTTAACTCATCCTTGTTACACTTGTGATTGAGGTAGAACACCCTGGCCAGAGTCAGTCACCAGTTGGTGACCACACCAGCCCCATGCTGTCCAGGGGCCCCACATGCCTGATGGGAACCCAGCTTCTGGCCAGCTGGCAGCAGTGGGCTCAGGAACCAGCTCAGGGTGACCCCGGGCCCCTGGTCCAGGCACACTCTATCCTGCAGTCTTAGAAGTTAGGATGACAGTGGACCAAATCCTGCATATAAATCAATACTCACAAATCCCCAGTTTGTGTATTTTCCCAAAGCATATTTTGTAATAGGCCTTAAGTATGTTCTGGTTTATATGATGATTCAAAGACTTTTCCTTATGAAGCTTTAAATTTTCATGTGAGATATACATTCACTGAAAACAACAGCATAAAATCAATTTAATTTAAAAAGAAAATAAGCATTACATCATTATATGAGAGTCTTAAATTATTCACCAGCAGATGGCAATATAATCATAAATGCTACTGATCATAGGCAATTAGATAGTTTGTAAAATATGGAAATAACATATTTCCATGTTTCCAAAGAAGTAAAATTCAATTTCACCCCACAGAATTTTCTTGCACCAAGACTTTTTGGTCTTTTTATATCCATTTAAAAGCTATAAAAAGTCATTAATTTTATGATCTTGATTTTATTTTTAAAGATAAATTTATAAAATTTTATTTAAAACATGAAAAAAACCCTAAACCATTACAGAGAAGCTATGTAAATCAACAATAGACTCAATATTGTAATTATGAATTTTATGAATTTTAAAATGTATAGTATCATTAGAATAGAACTTCTCTGATAGCTCAGATGGTAAAGAATCAGCCTGCAATGCAGGAGACACTGGTTCAATTCCTGGGTTAAGAAAATCTGCTGGAGATGGGATAGGCTACTCACTCCAGTTTTCTTGGGCTTCCCTTGTGGCTCAGCTGATAAAGAATAGTTAGAATAAGCTTTTTTTTTGGTTGTTGTTGTTGTAGTAGTGAGTCTTTAATTGCAAAATCAAACTAAATTATATATGCTAATTCTAATTTTTTTTTGACAATATGAACATGGTCTATATGCAAGTATTATTGACTTCTAAGGTTCAAAATACTCTCTTTTAAATGTCAGAACCCTACTGGTTAAGGGAATCCTTCTATTTTTTTCCCAATCAATTTCCCTATGAATTAAGCAACAGACACTTTTGCAGTGAGCTGCTAAGTTTAATATCTGAGCACTTCGATAACTAGAAGAGCTTAGATATATGATACATAGTTTTATTCTTATTGTTTCCTTCTATAACATATAAACTAAGCATGTGTATGGGTTTGTAATATGAAGTTAGTAAAGGATTAATCTGTTCTAATATTTTATAATTAACTGAAATTTCTTCAGATTTCTTTTGTCTTTATCAGATCAGATCAGATCAGATCAGTCGCTCAGTCGTGTCCGACTCTTTGCGACCCCATGAACTGCACCACGCCAGGCCTCCCTGTCCATCACCAACTCCCAGGGGTCACTCAGACTCACATCCATCGAGTCAGTGATGCCATCCAGCCATCTCATCCTCTGTCGTCCCCTTCTCCTCCTGCCCTCAATCCCTCCCACCATCAGAGTCTTCTCCAATGAGTCAACTCTTCGCATGAGGTGGCCAAAATACTGGAGTTTCAGCTTGAGCATCATTCCTTCCAAAGAAATCCCAGGGCTGATCTCCTTCAGAATGGACTGGTTGGATCTTCTCGCAGTCCAAGGGACTCTCAAGAGTCTTCTCCAACACCACAGTTCAAAAGCATCAATTCTTTGGCGCTCAGCCTTCTTCACAGTCCAGCTCTCACATCCATACATGAACACAGGAAAGACCATAGCTTTGACTAGACGAATCTTTGTTGGCAAAGCAATGTCTCTGCTTTTGAATATGCTATCTAGGTTGGTCATAACTTTCCTTCCAAGGAGTAAGCGTCTTTTAATTTCATGGCTGCAGTCACCATCTGCAGTGATTTTGGAGCCCAGAAAAATAAAGTCTGACACTGTCTCCACTGTTTCTCCATCTATTTCCCATGTAGTGATGGGACCGGATGCCATGATCTTCGTTTTCTGAATGTTGAGCTTTAAGCCAACATTTTCACTCTCCACTTTCACTTTCATCAAGAGGCTTTTTAGCCCCTCTTCACTTTCTGCCATAAGAGTGGTGTCATCTGCATATCTGAGGTGATTGATATTTCTCCCAGCAATCTTGATTCCAACTTGTGTTTCTTCCAGTCCAGCATTTCTCATGATGTACTCTGCATATAATTTAAATAAACATGGTGACAATATACAGCCTTGAGGTACTCCTTTTCCTATTTGGAACCAGTCTGTTGTTCCATGACCAGTTCTAACTGTTGCTTCCTGATCTGCATACAGATTTCTCAAGAGGCAGATCAGGTGGTCTGATATTCCCATCTCTTTCAGAATTTTCCACAGTTTATTGTGATCCACACATTCAAAGGCTTTGGCATAGTCAATAAAACAGAAATAGATGTTTTTCTGGAACTCTCTTGCTTTTTCCATGATCCAGCGGATGTTGGCAATTTGATCTCTGGTTCCTCTGCCTTTTCTAAAACCAGCCTGAACATCAGGAATTTCACGGTTCACATATTGCTGAAGCCTGGCTTGGAGAATTTTGAGCATTACTTTACTAGCGTGTGAGATGAATACAATTGTGCGGTAGTTTGAGCATTCTTTGGCATTGCCTTTCTTTGGGATTGGGATGAAAACTGACCTTTTCCAATCTTGTGGCCACTGCTGAGTTTTCCAAATTTGCTGGCATATTGAGTGCAGCATCTGAGTACTTTCACAGCATCATCTTTCAGGATTTGTAATAGCTCCACTGGAATTCCATCACCTCCACTAGCTTTGTTCGTAGTGATGCTTTCTAAGGCCCAAAACTATCAAGGAGCCCGTATTAGTTTAGTATACTTATAAAGAATCAGGAAAGCCTGAAAATTGCTTAGCTCCATGATATGTAAATTTTATTGCCTATTAGAATCACCTAGGAACCATCTAAAACTCACATCCAGGTCACTTCCATACAAATTAAGTAAGAATCTGAGGATGAGATCCATGTATCAGTAATTTTTAAAGTTCCTAGGGTGAAGCTAGGGTTTAGACTGAAAGGTTAGACTTAAAGGTTCATATAAACCACCTGAGGATCTTATTAATACATAAACATTCAGTAGATCTGGTGGGTTTTCATTTCCTGCTTTTGTAACCAGCTTCTAGGTGATCCTGCTGCATTTACCATGCTTTGGAAAGCATTGGCTTAGCTCTTTAAGGACACTGGTTCTCAATATTTTGTGTGAATCAGAATTACTTGGAAAAATTGGTAAAAACAGGCTCAGAACTTAGTATACTTCAATGAACCCAAGTGATGCCGACTCACAAAAAGTTTGAGGATGATTGTTTTAAGATAACTAGATTTCCTATAGGTAAATAAACCTAGACATTATCATTTGAACACTCTGTTTCTCTGAAAGTAACTTCAAACTTGACTGGCAAGGTGATTGGCCTGGCTGGATGCTTTTCTCAGTTGGAAATACCTTCCACCTCCTCTACTTGTAGAAATTCTACCTACCTTTAAGACCCTGCCCTACTGACAGTTGATCTATAAGGTCTGTCTGATAATCACTTCTAAGGGACTTGAACTCTCCTGCAGCTGTGCATAGCTCCATTGGCTCCTGTATCAACTTTTCTCTCCTGCTAGTGTTAAACTAAAACCAGAGGTTGAATTACCATTTCAGTTTTCTCTTCCTTTCCTCTGAGTTCTCCTTCAATCAGATTTGATCCCTTTCCTCATTTTAAACTGTATGGTGAATAAATACTCTATTCAGGAAAGAGTTAACATGATCAGATCAGATCAGATCAGTCGCTCAGTCATGCCCGACTCTTTGCGACCCCATGAACCGCAGCACGCCAGGCCTCCCTGTCCATCACCAGCTCCCAGAGGTTACCCAGACTCACACCCATGAAGTCAGTGATGCCATCCAGCCATCTCATCCTCTGTTGTCCCCTTCTCCTCCTGCCCTCAATCCCTCCCAGCATCAGAGTCTTCTCCAATGAGTCACTGGACTGGACTGGACTGGAAGAAACACAAGTTGGAATCAAGATTGCTGGGAGAAATATCAATAACCTCAGATATGCAGATGACACCACTCTTATGGCAGAAAGTGAAGAGGGGCTAAAAAGCCTCTTGATGAAAGTGAAAGTGGAGAGTGAAAAGGTTGGCTTAAAGCTCAACATTCAGATAACGAAGATCATGGCATCTGGTCCCATCACTACATGGGAAATAGATGGGGAAACAGTGGAAACAGTGTCAGACTTTGTTTTTCTGGGCTCCAAAATCACTGCAGATGGTGACTGCAGCCATGAAATTAAAAGACGCTTACTCCTTGGAAGGAAAGTTATGACCAACCTAGATAGCATATTCAAAAGCAGAGACATTACTTTACCAACAAAGGTTCGCCTACTCAAGGCTATGGTCTTTCCTGTGGTCATGTATGGATGTGAGAGCTGGGCTGTGAAGAAGGCTGAGAACCAAAGAATTGATGCTTTTGAACTGTGGTGTTGGAGAAGAGTCTTGAGAGTCCCTTGGACTGCAAGAAGATCCAACCAGTCCATTCTGAAGGAGATCAATCCTGGAATTTCTTTAGAAGGAATGATGCTAAAGCTGAAACTCCAGTATTTTGGCCACCTCATGCGAAGAGTTAACATGATGCAGACTGTTAAATAAGCTCCATGACTATGGGTCATGTGAGTCTTGCTACCCATCACATCCACTATACCTGACATATAATGGATATTCAGAGGTTGTCTTTGGCTCAAATAATAAGAGGAGTGGAAAAATTGGAGTCAAACCATAAAGACATTTTATGGTGAGCTAGGAATTTGAGAGTTGATCTTATAAATAATGTGACACAATTTTTCAATGGGGATATGGTGTGATTAATTTTTTTTTAAATATAGAAGTTTTGGAAAAAATAGAGAGGATGAGAATGAAGAGGAAAAAGAGGGCAAAGAGTCCCATTAGAAGGATATCATATAGTAATGGTTAGATTAGACATTAAGGGATGGAACAAAGTAAACCACCACTTTTATCGAGCAGCTACTTTATATTACTTATAATGCTAAGTACTTATTGCACATAATCTTTTATTTTTATAAATATGCCATATAAGAGATATTCTCACTTTATAGATAATGAAATCCAGGCTAAGTAACTTCTCACAGAGGTTATGTAACTTATTCAAGACTCATACTTGAGAACTGGAACTGGAACACCAAACACTCTAACTCCAAAACCTTACACTGCAGAAACAGTAATGGTAGGGATGGAGTAAAGGGGGCAGGTTCTGTATGTATTTTCTTAAAAAAATATCAGTCCTGGGGTAATTTAAAAAATAATTTATTTGGCTGCGCCTTGTCTTGGTTGGGTCACATGGAATCTTCGACCTTTGTTGCAGCATGTTTATCTTTCAATTGCTGCACGTGAACATTTTAGTTTCAATATGTGGGATCTAGCTCCCTGACCAGGGATTGAACCCATGGCCCCTGCACTGGGAGTATGGAGTCCCAGCCACTGGACCACCAGGAAAGTCCCTGGAGACATTTTTATTTTGAGGAGAACTAACTCACTGGGGTGACTGATTCAGGCTTATGAAAAGCAAGGGAGGGGAAGAAATACTATTGTGCAGCATCTCTGTGATTGCTTCTGCTTTGATATCAGCTGTAATGAATGCCATTATGTGTTGAAGACTGATGCGATAGGGTCTGGCTGTTACAGACTCCTAAGAAGAATGGCTCAGGAGAAAGGTAGTGGCTATATGATTCTGGCACAGGCCCCCTCATTCGTTTTCTGATTCTCTTAGTGTATTTGTATGGTAACTTGGACACATTATAAAAATAAAGATAAGTGTCTGAAAAAAAGAGTTTCTGCTGATATTTGGTATAGGAGGTAAGGCAGAGAGCATCTCTTGTGACTCTTCCATTTTTCTGGACCTGTTAAATACAGTATTTTAAGGAAAAATTTAATCAATACTGTGCCAACAGTATGTTTGCAAATCATGGATTTAGAGCTATAATTTGAAAAAAAAAATCAACAATAAGGAATTTGTTCATATTGCATAAAATTTAAAAAGCTCTGCTTACCTCTTACTTTCAGAGTGCAAATTAATTTAGTCTTGCTAAAATGGGAGAAGTTGTGATGTAATTCCAGATAAGAATAAAACTGATTGAATTTTCTGAGAATTGTAGTCTGGCTCTAACTTTAAAAATTCTACTTCAGTTTGGTGGGCATTTAAGTTTTTAGCTTCTATACAGTAGTGTCACAAATGATCTCTTGTTTTTTTTTTTTTTTTTTGCACATCTCTTGTACTTATGCCCATCAAACTGTTTCAGTCTATAAAGTACCTGAAACTCGGCATTATCTTAGTAACTGACAATGTAAAAAAATGCTTAAATGCCACTCAAGGATGTTCTGTATCTTTTCCAATGTTCTTAATTTTTAAAAAAATAATTAAAAATAATTTTAAATAAAATATTAAAAAATTATTTTGCTTATCACCATTTTCATAAGAATGCTTTTTGTAAGCTAATGAGATGACTGGTGACTAGGGCTCCTTAGATAGTGTCAGCACAAGATCTGGTCATTGGCAAGAACAAGGTGTGAACTTTCAGCATTACGCTTGACCTCAGGGGAAGGGAGAGGGGCTGGAGAATGAGCTAGTAAACTATCATGCTTACACGTAACAAAGCTTTCATAAAAATATTTAAACTATAGAGTTAGGAGAGTTTCTGGGTTGGCGAACACACCTGTGTTCAGGGAGGCTGCTGCTGCTGCTAAGTTGCTTCAGTTGTGTTTGACTCTGTGCGACCCCATAGACAGCAGCCAACCAGGCTCCCCCATCCCTTGGATTCTCCAGGCAAGAACGCTGGAGTGGGTTGCCATTTCTTTCTCCAATGCATGAAAGTGAAAAGTGAAAGTGAAGTCGCTCAGTCGTGTCCGACTCTTCAGTGACCCCATGGACCACAGCCTACCAGGTTCCTCCTTCCATGGGATTTTCCAGGCAAGAGTACTAGAGTGGGTTGCCATTTGCCTTCTCTGTCAGGGAGGTTCAGTTCAGTTCAGTTCAGTCACTCAGTCGTGTCTGACTCTTTGCGACCCCATGAATTGCAGCACGCCAGGCCTCCCTGTCCATCATCAACTCCTGGAGTTCACTCAAACTCAAGTCCATCAAGTCGGTGATGATATCCAGCCATCTCATCCTCTGTCATCCCCTTCTCCTCTTGCCCCCAATCCCTCCCAGCATCAGGGTCTTTTCCAATGACTCAACTCTTCGCATGAGGTGGCCAAAGTACTGGAGTTTCAGCTTTGGCATCAGTCCTTCCAAAGAAATCCCAGGGCTGATCTCCTTCAGAATGGACTGGTTGGATCTCCTTGCAGTCCAAGGGACTCTCAAGAATCGTCTCCAACTCCACAGTTCAAAAGCATCAGTTCTTTGGCGCTCAGCTTTCTTTTCTTCACAGTCCAACTCTCACATCCATACATGACTACAGGAAAAACCATAGCCTTGACTAGACAGACCTTTGTTGGCAAAGCAATGTCTCTGCTTTTGAGTATGTTATCTAGGTTGATCATAACTTTCCTTCCAAAGAGTAAGCATCTTTTAATTTCATGGCTGCAATCACCATCTGCAGTGATTTTGGAGCTCCCCAAAATAAAGTCTGACACTGTTTCCACTACTTCCCTATCTATTTCCCATGAAGTGATGGGACCAGGTGCCATGATCTTTGTTTTCTGAATGTTGAGCTTTAAGCTTTATGCCAACTTTTTCACTCTCCACTTTTACTTTCATCAAGAGGCTTTTGAGTTCCTCTTCACTTTCTGCCATAAGGGTGGTATCATCTGCATATGTTGGTTCACCCTAAATGCAGTGTTCAAGACCCTTTAATCCTCACCCTCTGTGCCTTTTCATCTAGCTGAAAATTTGTATCTTTTATAATATCTTTTATAATAAACTGGTAAACTTAAGTGTTAAAAATTATTTTTCTAATTCTGAAAAAATATTTTATAAAATATATAAGGGCATGAAGGAAAAAAAAGTTTCCCATAATCTCATTGCCAACCACTGGTAGTAACTTTGGGGTAAAAATATATCCACTCCTCCACCTGATTTTGTAATAGAGTAAATAGTATCCAATATTGTAATTGACACTCTGGAGGAAAGTATTAAAAGATGCAGAAAAAGAGGCATGTGGAAATGGATGTCATGTGATACCAAAAGATCCAACAAAGAATTATTTTATTTCACTGAAGGGTCCAAGGGATGCATTTACAATCAGGAAATATATTGAGAGAAATCAGCATCAAGTGTAAGTGCTGTGGTGGTTTCTCTGCAGGCCAAGGTTGACAGTAGGAAAATTGGTCATAGAGCTGGACTTATTAACTGCAGTGGAAATGACAGGGCCACAAAGCAATAGAGGTTGGTGGTGGTTAGCTTCCAGAAGCTGAGCAGTCACAGTTATCATAAGAGTCAGTAAGGTTGAAGTGTGTGTGTGTGTGTGTGTGTTAGTCATTCAGTCATGTCTAATTCTTTGTGACCCCATGGACTGTAACCTGCCAGACTCCTCTGTCCATGGAATTCTCCAGACAAGAATACTGGAGTGGTTTTAATTCCCTTCTCTAGGGAATCTTCTTGACCCAGGGATCAAACGCAGGTCTCCTGCATTGCAGGCAAATTCTTTACCATCTAAATCATTAGGGAAGCCCACTAAGGTTGAAGGGGAGTCATCAAAATGGCTTGACCTTGAAGGAATTGGAAAGATGATTAAAGTACATGATGTCACCAAGGGAAAAACAGGTTTAACTATACATGCTAAAGGCAGAAGACAAAAATACATAAACAGGAGATGGAAGTCAGTTACTCCCTGCTCCAACATAGTATCTTGCTCAAGACCTGGACTCGATACATTTCTCAGATCTGGAATCTGTTGACTGAAGAGGTGGTCAGGATAGAGTTAATAACTAAAATACTGGATGCCTAGTTAAATTTGAATTTCAGATAAACAACAGTGTTTTAGTATAAGCATGCTCTATACGATACTTGGAAAGTATTTTGGCTAAATATTATTCATTGCTTATCTGAAATTAAAATTTAATTGTGTCTTATTTATTTTTTTTTGTTAAATCTGGCCAGCATACCCCTAGAAATTCCACAACAAAACATATACTATGTTGATTCTTCTGATCTTTTCCTGAAGGGACCTATGGCTATTTACTTGGATGACAGTGCACTAGATGTTCTGAGGGATCTTGGACACAGAATTTGGGTTGACGTTGATACCTGGAGACCAGGAGCATCACTGTGGCTCCATTCTGGGCAGTAAATGGAGTAGTGGCCAAGTTTTAGTTTCCATTAGGTCTACTGAGTCCAAGACTGGGAGTCTCATGACCGTTTCCTTGGTTTAGGAATGTATTAATGGCATTGATATACATAGCAGCTGATGTAACTACCATATTCTAGACCTTATCCAATAGTGGGGAAGGCAAAGTGGGAGCCTTTAAAATTGTATGCATTCATCTCCAACCTCTACCTTCTGCTAAGATAAAGTAATCATTGCATATTTCAGGCAATATGGCAGAGATTATTTCCGCCACTAAGGATCATAAAGATGTAAGGGTGGTGGTTCCCTTCATCTATCTCTTTAATTTACCTGTTTCTTTCCTGCAGCAGTTGGATGGATTCTCAGAGAGATTATAGATTACTACAAGCTCAACTAAGTATTGGTACCCACTCTGGCTGCTATGCTGCCTGTGGAATCATAGCTACAGTATGTTAATAAGGTCTTGGGCACATGGTATGCAGACACTGATTTGGTAAATATGTTCTTTTCTCTCCCAGTCAGAAAAAAATCAGAAACTGCATTCACTGGGAATGAGCAAAAATTTACATGAGTTTTGCCATAGGGCTTTCTGTCACAGTATGGTCAAAAGAGATCTGAGCCATCTGAACAGCCTAAGAATATCACATCAATCCATTAAATTGGTGACATCATGTTGATTAAGCCAGATAAACAAGTTGTGGCTAGCATGCTGGAGATCACAGTAAAAAATTTACATTGAATGGGAAACAAAATATTCAAAGATTCCATAATGTGCCATTCAAGAAAATCTTAAAGGTCCAGTGCTCAGGGTCATGCTGGAACACCTATTACAATATGAAAGATAATTTGCAGCATATTGCGTCCTCTATTACAAAGAAAGAAACATAGGATCCATTTCTCTTTGGGTTTTGAGGGCAGCACATTCCACGCTCAGTAGTTGTATTCTAGACAATTTGCTGAGTGACCCAGAAAGCTGCCAGATTTGAGTAGGACCCAGGCAGGAATTGTTTCTGCATTAAGACCAGGCTCTGGTGTGATTAGCTCTGCTGCCTAGGCCATATTATTTGTCTGATCTATGATACTGAGAGAGTTAAAGCTTAGGCAGGTTGATTGGAAGTCCAAGGCCCTTAAGGGAGGAGGAGGCAAACATTCTTTTAAACATTTGTTTGCCTTAGTCAGGTAGGACATGTTTCTTTTATTCCCTGGGCTGATATAGCAACAATACATCTCACTCAAGACCTGGCCTTTCTTTAGGTCTGGAGCTAATGATTACACAGCACAATAATACATCTTACTCATTGGTATGCTTTTCTTAGGCTCTATGTTAATGATTATGTGTGAAAGTTGCTCAATTGTGTCCAACTCTTGAATTCTTCAGGCAAGAATAGTGGAGTGGATAGCCTTTCCCTTCTACAGGGGATCTTTCCTACCCAGGGATCAAACCTAGGTCTCCCACATTGCAGGTGGATTTTTTCACCAGCTGAGCCACAAGGGAAGCTCTACATGCAGAGTCTGTCATATGAAATGCTGGGCTGGATGAATCACAAGCTGGAATCAAGATTGCTGGGAGAAACAGCAACAACCTCAGATATGCAGATAATACTGCTTAATGGCAGAGGTTTCAGAACTGTATTATAGTCTGAAGAATTTCATTTTCTACTCCTATTTCCTTTCCCCTTAATTTTCATAGATACTACTTGTAGTAATTCACTGCAGATGATGACCGCAGTCATGAAATTAAAAGACACTTGCTTCTTGGAAGAAAAGCTATGACCAACCTAGACAGCATATTAAAAAGCAAGGACATTACTTTGCCAACAAAGGTCCTCCTAGTCAAAGCCATGGTTTTTCCAGTAGTCATGTATGGATGTGAGAGTTGGACTATAGAGAAAGCTGAGCACCAAAGAATTGATGCTTTTGAACTGTGATGTTGAAGACTCTGGAGAGTCCCTTGGACTGCAAGGAGATCCAACCAGTCTATCCTAAAAGAAATCAGGCCTGAACATTCATTGGAATGACTGAGGCTGAAGCTGAAACTCCAATACTTTGGTCACCTGATATGAAAAATTGACTCACTGGAAAAGCTCTGATGCCAGGAAAGATTGAAGGCAGGAGGAGAAGGAGATGACAGAGGATGAGATTGTTGGATGGTATCACTGACTCGATGGAAATGAGTGTGAGTAAGTTTTGTGAGTTGGTGATGGACAGGGAAGCCTGGCGTGCTGAAGTCCATGGGGTCGCAAAGAATTGGGCACGACTAAATGACTGAACTGAACTGAACTTTTAGTAAGGGCTTCCCAGGTGGTTCTAGTAGTAAAGAACTCTCCTTAGGAGACATAAGAGACACTGGTTTGATCCCTGGGTTGGGAAGAGCCCCTGGAGAAGGAAATGACAACTCAATCCAGGGTTCTTTAGGCCTGGAGAATTCTATGGACAGAGGAGCCTGGTGGGCTACAGTCCATGGGGTCACAAAGAGTTGGATGCAATTGAAGTGAGTTAACTGAAAGCCTCTTGTTTGTGTATCTTCTCCTGGGCATCTGTTTCCTGGAGGCCCCAAAAGATGCACAGACTTTTTAGGTTTTAACTATTTTAATAATGAATGTGACTTTAATTTTCAAAGTACATGTTTGAATAATTCTGTTTCCTGTTGTTTGCTTCTATGCATTGACTATTTTATTATACAATACTTTTTCACCCTAAATCAGAAATGTTCTTGATTACTCACACAGTTCAGTCGCTCAGTCATGTCCGACTTTTTGCAAGCCCATGAATCCCAACACACCAGGCCTCCCTGTCCATCACCAACTCCCAGAGTTCACTGAGACTCACGTCCATCGAGTCAGTGATGCCATCCAGCCATCTCATCCTCTGTCGTCCCCTTCTCCTCCTGCCCCCAATCCCTCCCATAATCAGAGATTTTTCCAATGAGTCAACTCTTCACATGAGGTGGTCAAAGTACTGGAGTTTCAGCTTTAGCATCATTCCTTCCAAAGAAATCCCAGGGCTGATCTCCTTCAGAATGGACTGGTTGGATCTCCTTGCAGTCCAAGGGACTCTCAAGAGTTTTCTCCAACACCACAGTTCAAAAGCATCAATTCTTCGGCACTCACCCTTCTTCACAGTCCAATTCTCACATCCATATATGACCACAGGAAAAACCATAGCCTTGACTAGATGAACCTTTGTTGGCAAAGTAATGTCTCTGTTTTTAAATATGCTATCTAGGTTGGTCATAACTTTCCTTCTAAGGAGTAAGCGTCTTCTAATTTCATGGCTGCAGTCACCATCTGCAGTGATTTTGGAGCCCCCAAAATAAAGTCTGACACTGTTTCCCCATCTATTTCCCATGAAGTGATGGGACTGGATGCCATGATCTTCGTTTTCTGAATGTTGAGCTTTAAGCCAACATTTTCACTCTCCACTTTCACTTTCATCAAGAGGCTTTTTAGTTCCTCTTCACTTTCTGCCGTGAGGGTGGTGTCATCTGCATATCTGAAGTTATTGATATTTCACCCGGCAATCTTGATTCCAGCTTGTGTTTCTTCCAGTCCAGCGTTTCTCATGATGTGCTCTGCATATAAGTTAAATAAGCAGGGTGACAATATACAGCCTTGACGTACTCTTTTTCCTATTTGGAACCAGTTTGTTGTTCCATGTCCAGTTCTAACTGTTGCTTCCTGACCTGCATACAGATTTCTCAAGAGGCAGGTCAGGTGGTCTGGTATTCCCATCTCTTTCAGAATTTTCCACAGTTTATTGTGATCCACACAGTCAAAGGCTTTAGCATAGTCAATAAAACAGAAATAGGTGCTTTTCTGGAACTCTCTTGGTTTTTCCATGATCCAGCGAATGTTGGCAATTTGATCTCTGGTTCCTCTGCCTTTTCTAAAACCAGCTTGAACATCAGGAAGTTCACGGTTCACATATTGCTGAAGACTGGCTTGGAGAATTTTGAGCATTACTTTACTAGTGTGTGAGATGAGTGCAATTGTGTGGTAGTTTGAGCATTCTTTGGCATTGCCTTTCTTTGGGATTGGAATGAAAACTGAATCAAGGCAAATTGGAAATGGTTAAACAAGAGATGGCAAGAGTGAATGTCAATATTCTAGGAATCAGCGAGCTCAAATAGACTGGAATGGGTGAATTTAACTCAGAGGACCATTATATCTGCTACTGCCGGCAGGAATCCCTCAGAAGAAATGGAGTAGCCATTATGGTCAACAAAAGAGTCTGAAATGCAGTACTTGGATGCAATCTCAAAAATGACAGAATGATCTCTGTTCGTTTCCAAGGCAAACCATTCAATATCACAGTAATCCAAGTCTATGCCCCAACAAGTAACACTGAAGAAGCTGAAGTTGAAAGGTTCTATGAAGATCTACCAGACCTTTTAGAACTAACACCCAAAAAAGATGTCCTTTTCATTATAGGGGACTGGAATGCAAAAGTAGGAAGTCAAGAAACACCTGGAGTAACAGGCAAATTTGGCCTTGGAATACAGAACGAAGCAGGGAAAAGACTAATAGAGTTTTGCCAAGAAAATGCACTGGTCATAACAAACACCCTCTTCCAACAACACAAGAGAAGACTCTATACATGGACATCACCAGATGGTCAACACCGAAATCATATTGATTATATTCTTTGCAGCCAAAGGTGGAGAAGCTCTATACAGTCAGCAAAAACAAGACCAGGAGCTGACTGTGGCTCGGACCATGAACTCCTTATTGCCAAATTCAGACTTAAATTGAAGAACATAGGGAAAACCACTAGACCATTCAGGTATGACCTAAATCAAATTGTTTATGATTATACAGTGGAAGTGAGAAATAGATTTAAGGGCCTAGATCTGATAGATAGAGTGCCTGATGAACTATGGAATGAGGTGCGTGACATTGTACAGGAGACAGGGATCAAGACCATCCCCATGGAAAAGAAATGCAAAAAAGCAAATGGCTGTCTGGGAAGGCCTTCCCAATAACTGTGAAAAGAAGAGAAGCAAAAACCAAAGGAGAAAAGGAAAGATATAAGCATCTGAATGCAGAGTTCCAAAGAATAGCAAGAAGAGATAAGAAAGCCTTCTTCAGTGATCAATGCAAAGAAATAGAGGAAAACAACAGAATCGGAAAGACTAGAGATCTCTTCAAGAAAATTAGAGATACCAAGGGAACATTTCATGCAAAGATGGACTTGATAAAGGACAGAAATGGTATGGACCTAACAGAAGCAGAAGATATTAAGAAGAGATGGCAAGAATACACAGAAGAACTGTACAAAAAAGAGCTTCACAACCCAGATAATCACGATGGTGTGATCACTGACCTACAGCCAGACATCCTGGAATGTGAAGTCAAGTGGGCCTTAGAAAGCATCACTACGAACAAAGCTAGTGGAAGTGATGGAATTCCAGTGGAGCTATTCCAAATCCTGAAAGATGATGCTGTGAAAGTGCTGCACTCAATATGCCAGAAAATTTGGAAAACTCAGCAGTGGCCACAGGACTGGAAAAGGTCAGTTTTCATTACTCACACAAATCATTCATACAGATATATTTGAGTGTGTCGACAATAATAACTTAGTATAACAATTCCACAGTGGGCTTCTGGGGTGAAAAATCTGCCAGCAGTGCAGGATCTACAAGAGATGCATGTTTGATCCCTGGGTCAGGAAGATCCCCTGGAGAAGGGAATGGCACCCACTGCAAGATTTTTGCTTGGAGAGTCCCATGGACAGAGGAACCTGGAGGCCTACAGTCCACAGGGCCACACAGAGTCAGACAGTACTGAAGCAACTGAGCACACAAAACAATTCCACCAGAAGTTAATTATAATATAAATTCCTGCTGGGTAAATGTGTCTTCATTCAAGGATGTACATAGGTAGTATGGACGTGTCATGTGGTAAAAGTATTCAGTAATTACAGAACCTTTACACTGCAACCTAAATGTAATTTGAATATAATTATAAATTTATGACTAAATAAATTTATGGCTAAATGTATTCCTGGCATAGTATATATTCAATATATATTTGTTGAATAAATGAATGAAATAATTGGCATACAATAATAGCTAAATAATTATTTAGGAGTTTTAAAGTAGAATTAGAAATATTTTAATCATTTTTCTGAAACTATATAATAATTATAAATCATTAACAAAATGTGGTAATTCCCAGGAAATTTCTCTTAGAAGCTCTTTGCACACAATCTCTGATTCCAATTACCGTGTCTCTTTTCCACACTTTCAGGCCCAGTGGGAGTTTCTTAGGACATCCTGTTGGTGTTAGACTCTAGGTACTGAATTATCCTTCACTGATTTCCATATGGCCTACCCAACCTATATAAATAATCTTTTCTGTTTCTTTTTCCCAGTTCACTAACTTGAGTGTGCCATCTGTTTCCTGCTATCCAGACTGAATAGAAGCAGAATAGCTCAAAAAGATTCCAACATACTATCAGAAGAGATAAAAAGTTATGCTTCAGTTTTTAGGAAGTCCCTCTGGAAGGACTGTTCACATTCTGCTGAGTAAAGCTAGGTGAAACGTACCCAAGGCAAGGATTTTGAGGCATTTGGCTAAGATATTTCCTAGAGAAACTCCACAGGTATGCGATGCAAAGTGCCACTCACAGTGTTGCCAAAGGGAGTTATCACAAGTTGATCTCTCTGGAAGTAGATAAGGAGATGGAGTTTAGTGTGAAAGATATGTGTCAGACATCAATACCTGCAAAAGGAAGGAGGAGGAATTGGGTGGAGGAAGCATCACAGTTATCAGGGTAGTGGCCAACACCACTGGGGGAAGAGGTGTAGCAGTGTGTATATTGTAGGGGGAAATAAGGGAGTGAGATGAGGCCCAGGTCAGGCCAAAATGGTTGGATCTTTATTCTTCCACTCCGTTCAGTCAGGGAATGCTGGCTGCCTCAGAAAGGCTAATATGTTGGTCAAGTCACATCCTTCATACATTGGCTTGGTTGCCAAGGGCTGAGAGATGTACTCTCCACAGCTGGGTAACAAGCTCTTTCTTGAAGGGAATCTGTGTGGCTTATCATTTTGTGTACAAAACGTGTATAAGGCTACTAACAGTAGTCTTACAGCTGCCAGGTTTTTTTTTTTTTTTTGGGGGGGGGGATAAATTTTGTTCATTTGATGGCAAACTAATTTGAAGTGTACAGTTCAATATGTTCTGATAAATGTAAGCACCCAAGCAACAAAACTATCCCAGTTAACATAACAAATACTTTTATCACTCCTATACAATTTCCTCTCTCTTATTCCTAGTCAGACCTCTCTTTTTTTTAATTTTTATTTTATTTAACTTTACAATATTGTATTGGTTTTGCCATGTATCAAAATGAATCTGCCACAGGTATACATTTGTTCCCCATCCTGAACCCTCCTCCCTCCTCCCTCCCCATACCATACCTCTGGGTCGTCCCAGTGCACCAGCCCCAGGCATCCGGTATCAGGCATCGAACCTGGACTGGTGACTCATTTCATATATGATATTATACTTATTTCAATGCCATTCTCCCAAATCATCCCACCTTCTCCCTCTCCCAGAGTCCAAAAGACTGTTCTATACATCTGTGTCTCTTTTGCTGTCTCGTATACAGGGTTATTGTTACCATCTTTCTAAATTCCATATATATGCGTTAGTATACTGTATTGGTATTTTTCTTTCTAGCTTACTTCACTCTGTATAATAGGCTCCAGTTTCATCCACCTCATTAGAATTGATTCAAATGTATTCTTTTTAATGGCTGAGAAATACTCCATTGTGTATATGTACCACTGCTTTCTTATCCATTCATCTGCTGGTGGACATCTAGGTTGCTTCCATGTCTTGGCTATTATAAACAGTGCTGCGATGAACATTGGAGTACATGTGTCTCTTTCAATTCTGGTTTTCTCAGTGTGTATGCCCAGCAGTGGGATTGCTGGATCATAAGGCAGTTCCATTCCCAGTTTTTTGAGGAATCTCCATACTGTTCTCCATAGTGGCTGTACTAGTTTGCATTCCCACCAACAGTGTAAGAGGGTTCCCTTTTCTCCACACCCTCTCCAGCATTTATTGCTTGTGGACTTTTGGATCGCAGCCATTCTGACTGGCATGAAATGGTACTTCATAGTGGTTTTAATTTGCATTTCTCTGATAATGAGTGATGTTGAGCATCTTTTCATGCGTTTGTTAGCCATCTGTATGTCTTCTTTGAAGAAATGTCTATTGAGTTCTTTGGCCCATTTTTTGATTGGGTCATTTATTTTTCTGGAATTGAGCTGTAGGAGTTGCTTGTATATTTTTGAGATTAGTTGTTTGTCTGTTGCTTCATTTGTTATTATTTTCTCCCATTCTGAAGGCTGTCTTTTCACCTTGCTTATAGTTTCCTTTGTTCTGCAGAAGCTTTTTAATTGTCATTAGGTCCCATTTGTTTATTTTTGCTTTTATTTCCAATATTCTGGGAGGTAGGTCATAGAGGATCCTGCTGTGATGTATGTCAGAGAGTGTTTTGCCTATGTTTTCCTCTAGGAGTTTTATGGTTTCTGGTCTTACATTTAGCTCTTTAATCCATTTTGAGTTTATTTTTGTGTATGGTGTTAGAAAGTGTTCTAGTTTCATTCTTTTACAAGTGTTTGATCAGTTTTCCCAGCACCACTTGTTAAAGATTGTCTTTAATCCATTGTATATTCTTGCCTCCGTTGTCAAAGATAAGGTGTCCATAGGTGTGTGGATTTATCTCTGGGCTTTCTATTTTGTTCCATTGGTCTATAATTCTGTCTTTGTGCCAGTACCATACTGTCTTGATGACTGTGGCTTTGTAGTAGAGCCTGAAGTCAGGCAGGTTAATTCCTCCAGTTCCGTTCTTCTTTCACAAGACTGCTTTGGCTATTCCAGTTTTTTTGTATTTCCATACAAATTGAGAAATTATTTGTTCTAGCTCTGTGAAGAATACCGTTGGTAGCTTGATGGGGATTGCATTGAATCTATAAATTGCTTTGGGTAGTATACTCATTCTCACTATATTGATTCTACCAATCCATGAACATGGTATATTTCTCCATCTATTAATGTCCTCTTTGATTTCTTTCACCAGTGTTTTATAGTTTTCTATATATAGGTCTTTAGTTTCTTTAGGAAGATATATTCCTAAGTATTTTATTCTTTTTCATTGCAATGGTGAATGGAACTGTTTCCTTAATTTCTCTTTCTATTTTCTCATTATTAGTGTACAGGAATGCAAGGGATTTCTGTGTGTTGATTTTATATCCTGCAACTTTACTATATTCATTGATCAGTTCTAGTAATTTTCTGGTGGAATCTTTAGGGTTTTCTACATAGAGGATCATGTCATCTGCAAAGAGTGAGAGTTTTACTTCTTCTTTTCCAATTTGGATTCCTTTTATTTCTTTTTCTGCTCTGATTGCTGTGGCCCAAACTTCCAAAACTATGTTGAATAGTAATGGTGAAAGTGGGCATCCTTGTCTTGTCCCTGACTTTAGAGGAAATGCTTTCAATTTTTCACC
This sequence comes from Tragelaphus eurycerus, assembly GCA_935064755.1. Taxonomy (NCBI): domain Eukaryota; kingdom Metazoa; phylum Chordata; class Mammalia; order Artiodactyla; family Bovidae; genus Tragelaphus; species Tragelaphus eurycerus. The sequence continues at coordinate 8,873,219 of CAKXYN010000086.1, read as the reverse complement.
ATTGAGGATAATGTTTGCTGTGGGTTTGTCATATATAGCTTTTATTATGTTGAGGTATGTTCCTTCTATTCCTGCTTTCTGGAGAGTTTTTGTCATAAATGGATGTTGAACTTTGTCAAAGGCTTTCTCTGCATCTATTGAGATAATCATATGGTTTTTACTTTTCAATTTGTTAATGTGGTGTATTACGTTGATTGATTTGCGGATATTGAAGAATCCTTGCATTCCTGGGATAAAGCCCACTTGGTCATGGTGTATGATCTTTTTAATGTGTTGTTGGATTCTGATTGCTAGAATTTTGTTAAGGATTTTTGCATCTATGTTCATCAGTGATATTGGCCTGTAGTTTTCTTTTTTGTGGCATCTTTATCAGGTTTTGGTATTAGGGTGATGGTGGCCTCATAGAATGAGTTTGGAAGTTTGCCTTCTTCTGCAATTTTCTGGAACAATTTGAGTAGGATAGGTGTTAGCTCTTCTCTAAATTTTTGGTAGAATTCAGCTGTGAAGCCGTCTGGGCCTGGGCTTTTGTTTGCTGGAAGATTTCTGATTACAGTTTCAATTTCCGTGCTTGTGATGGGTCTGTTAAGATTTTCTATTTCTTCCTGATCCAGTTTTGGAAAGTTGTACTTTTCTAAGAATTTGTCCATTTATTCCACGTTGTCCATTTTATTGCCATATAATTGCTGATAGTAGTCTCTTATGATCCTTTGTATTTCTGTGTTGTCTGTTGTGATCTCTCCATTTTCATTTCTAATTTTATTAATTTGATTTTTCTCCCTTTGTTTCTTGATGAGTCTGGCTAATGATTTGTCAATTTTATTTACCCTTTCAAAGAACCCAGCTTTTGGCTTTGTTGATTTTTGCTATGGTCTCTTTTGTTTCTTTTGCATTTATTTCTGCCCTAATTTTTAAGATTTCTTTCCTTCTACTAACCTTGGGGTGCTTCATTTCTTCCTTTTCTAGTTGCTTTAGGTGTAGAGTTAGGTTACTTATTTGGCTTTTTTCTTGTTTCTCGAGGTATGCCTGTATTGCTATGAACTTTCCCCTTAGGACTGCTTTTACAGTGTCCCACAGGTTTTGGGTTGTTGTGTTTTCATTTTCATTCGTTTCTATGCAGATTTTGATTTCTTTTTTGAGTTCTTCTGTGATTTGTTGGTTATTCAGCAGCCTGTTGTTCAGCCTCCATATGTTGGAATTTTTAATGTTTTTTCTCCTGTTATTGAGATCTAATCTTACTGCATTGTGGTCAGAAAAGATGCTTGGAATGATTTCAATTTTTCTGAACTTACCAAGGCTAGATTTATGGCCCAGGATGTGGTCTATCCTGGAGAAGGTTCCGTGTGCACTTGAGAAAAAGGTGAAATTCATTGTTTTGGGATGAAATGTCCTATAGATATCAATTAGGTCTAACTGGTCTATTGTATCGTTTAAAGTTTGTGTTTCCTTGTTAATTTTCTGTTTAGTTGATCTATCCATTGGATTGAGTGGGGTATTAAAGTCTCCCACTATTATTGTGTTATTGTTGATTTCTCATTTCATACTTGTTAGTATTTGTCTTACATATTGCAGTGTTCCTATGTTGGGTGCATATATATTTATCATTGTTATATCTTCTTCTTGGATTGATCCTTTGATCATTATGTAGTGACCTTCTTTGTCTCTTATCACAGCCTTTGTTTTAAAGTCTATTTTATCTGATATGAGTATTGCTACTCCTGCTTTCTTTTGGTCCCTATTTGCATGGAAAATCTTTTTCCAGCCCTTCACTTTCAATCTGTATGTGTCCCCTGTTTTGAGGTGGGTCTCTTGTAGACAACATATGTAGGGGTCTTGTTTTTGTAACCATTCAGCCAGTCTCTGTCTTTTGGTTGGGGCATTCAACCCATTTACATTTAAGGTAATTATTGATAAGTATGATTCCATTGCCATTTACTTTATTGTTTTGGGTTCGAATTTATATATCCTTTTTGTGTTTCCTGTCTACAGAATGTCCTTTAGTATTTGTTGGAGAGCTGGTTTGGTGGTGCTGAATTCTCTCAGCTTTTGCTTGTCTGTAAAGGTTTTGATTTCTCCTTCATATTTGAATGAGATCCTTGCTGGGTACAATAATCTGGGCTGTAGGTTTTTTTCTTTCATCACTTTAAGTATGTCTTGCCATTCCCTCCTGGCTTGGAGAGTCTCTATTGAAAGATCAGCTGTTATCCTTATGGGAATTCCCTTGTGTGTTATTTGTTGTTTTTCCTTTGCTGCTTTCAATATTTGTTCTTTGTGTTTGATCTTTGTTAATTTGATTAATATGTGTCTTGGGGTGTTTCACCTTGGGTTTATCCTGTTTGGGACTCTCTGGGTTTCTTGGACTTGAGTGATTATTTCCTTCCCCATTTTAGGGAAGTTTTCAACTATTATCTCCTCTAGTATTTTCTCATGGTCTTTCTTTTTGTCTTCTTCTTCTGGGACTCCTATGATTCAAATGTAACGTTTAATATTGTCCTGGAGGTCTCTGAGATTGTCCTCATTTCTTTTAATTCGTTTTTCTTTTTTCTCCTCTGATTCATTTATTTCTACCATTCTATCTTCTAATTCACTAATTCTATCTTCTGCCTCTGTTATTCTACTATTTGTTGCCTCCAGAGTGTTTTGGATCTCATTTATTGCATTATTCATTATATATTGACTCTTTTTTATTTCTTCTAGGTCCTTGTTAAACCTTTCTTGCATCTTCTCAATGTTTTTCTCCAGGCTATTTATGTGTGATTCCATTTTGATTTCCAGATTTTGGATTAATTTCACTATCATTATTCAGAATTCTTTATCAGGTAGATTCACTATTTCTTCATCTTTTTTTGATTTGGTGGGCATTTATCCTGTTCCTTTACCTGCTGGGAATTCTTCTGTCTCTTCATCTTGTTTAAATTGCTGAGTTTTGGGTGTCCTTACTGTATTCTGGCAGTTTGTGGAGTTGTCTTTATTGTGGCGTTTCCTCACTCTATGTGGGTTTGCACAGGTGGCTTGTCAAGATTTCTTGATTAGGGAAGCTTGTGTCGGTGTTCTGGTGGATCGAGCTGGATTTCTTCTCTCTGGAGTGCAGTGGAGTGTCTAGTAATGCGTTATGAGATGTCTATGACTTTGGGGTCAGTTTGGGTAGCCTGTGTATTGGCTTGGTTTCAGTGTAGGTATGGAGACATTTGATGAGCTCCTGTCAATTAATGTTCCGTGGGATCAGGGTTTGGACTTAAGCCTCCTGCTTCCAGTTATCGGTCTTATTTTTACAGTAGTCTCAAAAACTTCTCCTTCTATACTGCACTCCACAACTGGACTGCTCAGAGATGTTCATCGAGTTATACAGAGAAGAAAGAGGGAGGAAGGAGACAGAGGTGGTCAGGAGGATAAAAGGAGGGAATGAAAAGGAGAGAGACAGATCCAGTCAGTAATAGGCACAAATTGATTACATATACCAGAAAGCTTGTGTCGGTGTTCTGGTGAATGGAGCTGGATTTCTTCTCTCTGGAGTGCAAAGAATTGCCCAGTAATGAATTATGACATGTCTATGGTTTTGGGGTGACTTTGGGTCGCCTGTATATTGGAGCTCAGGGCTGTGTTCCTGTGTTGCTGGAGAATTTGCTTGGTATGTCTTGCCGTGGAAATTGTTGTCCCTTGTGTGGTGCTTGGTTTCAATGTAGGTATGGAGGCATTTGATGAGCTCCTGTCAATTAATGTTCCCTGGAGTCAGGATTTGGACTTAAGCCTCCTGCTTCCAGTTATTGGTCTTATTTTTACAGTATTCTCAAAACTTCTCCTTCTATACGGCATCATTGATAAAACATCTAGGTTAAAGATGAAAAGTTTCTCCACCGTGTGCAGAGGTTCACAGCGTTACATGGAGAGGAGAAGAGGGAGGAGGGAGTTAGAGGTGACCTGGATGAGATGTGGTGGAATCTATAGAGGAGAGAGCAGGCTACCCAATAATCACTTCCTTATGTGCACTCCACAACTGGACCGCTCAGAGATGTTCATGGAGTTATACAGAGAAGAGAAGAGGGAGGAAGGAGACAGAGGTGGTCAGGAGGATAAAAGGAGGGAATGAAAAGGAGAGAGACAGATCCAGTCAGTAATCAGTTCCCTAAGTGTTTTCCATTGTTTGGAACACACAAAAATTCAGAGTTGGGTAGAGTAGAGAGAGGTTAGGGAGGAGACGCAGGTGACCTGGTGGAGAAAAAGGAGAGTCCGGAGGTGGAGAGAGCATTCAAGCCAGTAATCTCGCTCCCTAGTAAAAAATGGGTACTGGAAGATTGGGTTCTTAAAGGTATAAAGTTGGTAACAAATACCTAAAAGCAAAAATTAAAAATCTATAGTAGAGTTTGGAGTTTCAAAATACAATCTTAAAGAAAAGAAGAAAAAGATAGAAACAAAAACAAAAACAAAGTCACAAAAAATATAAAGAAGTTACAGGTACAAATTGATAACAAATGCCAGAAAGCATAAATTAAAGATCTAGAGTAGAGTTTGGAATTTCAGGAATACAATGTTAAAGAAAAGATGAAGAGATAGAGAGAGAGAGGAAAAAAAGTCACAAAGGTATTAAAATAAGGTACAAAATTGATAACAAATACCAAAAAGCTAAAATTAAAAATCTAGAGCAGAGTTTGGATTTTCAAAAATAAAATGTTAAGAAAGGAATTTAAAAAAAAGTCACAAAAATTATAAAAAATATATATATAAAGTTTTTTTAAAAAGGGTCTTTTATTTATTTATTTACAAAGTAATAGAAGGTTATAAAAGTGAAAATTAAAGGAGTAATAGAGGATTAAAAATTTTTTTAAATTAAAAAAAAAAAGAAAGAATGATCGTAAAAATAGTAAAAATATACATAGGACTTTCTCTGATATTGTTGTGGGTATTGTGGGTTCAGTTCATTTTTGGTTAGTTCCTTGTTCCAGCTTATATTTCTCAAGATCTGTAGGCCCCTTCCTATGAAGTTGGTACTAACCACGGGGTTTTAGTTTATTGCCTGTCGCTTCCATGGCAGTTCCCTCTGTTATAGCTTCTTCTGTTTGCTGGTCTCTTCAGTGTCTGATTTCTGCCCTGATACAAAGGGGGCGGTGGTGGACATCCTTTTTTTTTTTTTTTAAGGCTCACTTGTTCAGTCGTGCTGTTGGGAGGGAGGGACACTGCAAATAAATAACACTGGCGTGTGCTCACAGTGCCTCAGCCACATTGGGCTTGCCCCCCACTCACGGCACATGTAGCCTCCCTGCCCACACTGCTCAGGCTCCGCAGCGAACCTTTCGCGGCCGGCTCTCGGCTGCTTTCCCCTCCCAGGTCTAAGCCGCTTAAGTTCAGGCCCTCGGGTAGTCCTCAGAGGCCCAGACTCGGTTGGGCCTGCGTTTTGTGCCCTTCGCAGGTCCGGGCAGTACAGGTGATGAGGTGTTGAGCAAGCGCGGCTTCTGTGACTTATTGCCTCCCCGCCGCTCGGTTTTTTGGGTGTACAACCAGCACACCTTCTCAGGTGTATGTTGGCCGTCCAGAGCCCCAAGAAGTCTTAGTTAGCAAAGATGCCTGCTTACAGTTTTCTAGATAATGTCTCTCTGGGGCTGTGATTGCCCACCTCCGGCTCTGGCTGCCTGTCACCAGAGGGGGACAATCTGCAGCCGGCTATCTCTGTACAGTCCTTTGTTCCGTGCGCGGGCCTGGCGGTGTCTTAGGTTAGGGCTGGCTTTTCACGTAGTAGATATCCCACAGTCTGGTTTGCTAGCCCAAATTATTTTGCTCAGGTAGCGCTCAGGATATTCAGGCCAGATCTTTACTCTAAGCAATGCAGCCCCCGCTGCGCCTCACTGCCCAGCCCCCGTTTGCTAATGGCAGATGCAGGCATCTGTGCTGCTTCTCTGCTGGGGGGATTACCGCAGGGCTCCTAATCTGTGGGTTTTAATTGTTTATTTATTTCTCCTCCCTGTTATGTTGCCCTCTGTGCTTCCCAGGCTCGGCACAGACTCAGCAGTGAGAATGTTTCCTGGTGTTTGGAAACTTCTCTCTCTTTGAGACTCCCTTCCCCGGACAGAGGTCTGTCCCTCCCTCTTTTGTCTCTTTTTTTGGCTTTTATATTTTTTCCTACCTCCTTTAGAAGGCAATGGGTTGCTTTCCTGGGTGCCTGATGTCCTCTGTCGGCATTCAGAAGTTGTTTTGTGGAATTTACTCAGCGTTTAAATGTTCTTTTGATGAATTTGTGGAGGAGAAAGTGTTCTCCCCATCCTATTCCTCCACCATTTTAGCTCCTCCCTCTTTTGTATATTATTTTTTATTTCAATAGGATTTTTAAAAATTATTTATTTTAAATAAAGTCTAATTACTTTACATAGTGTGATGGTTTTTGCCATACATTGACATGAATCAGCCATGGGTGTACATGTGTCCCCCTGTCTTGAAACACTCCCCCACCCTCCCACCTCCCTCCCCATCTCATCTCTCTGGTTGTCCCAGTGCACCTGTTTTAAGTGCCCTGTTTCATGCATCAAACTTGGTCTGGTGATCTGTTTCATATATGGTAATATACATGTTTCAGTGGTATTCTCCCAAATCATCCCACACTTGCCTTCTCCAACAGAGTCCAAAAGTCTGTTCTTTATATCTGTGTCTCGTTTGCTGTCTTGCATAAAGGGTCATCATTACCATATTTGTAAATTCCATATATATGCATTAATATACTGTACTGGTGTTTTCTTTCTGACTTACTTCACTCAGTATAATAGGCTCCAGTTTCATCCACCTCATTCAACTGCATTCTTTTTAATAGCTGAGTAATATTCCATTGTGTATATGTACTACAGCTTTCTTATCCATTTATCTGCTGATGGACATCTAGGTTGCTTCCAAGTCCTAGCTATTGTAAACTGTGCTGCAATGGACACTGAGGCACTCATGTCTCTTTCATAATGGTTTCATCAGGGTGTATGCCCAGCAGTGGGATTGCTGGTTCATATGGCAGTTCTATTTTAAGTAATCTCTACACTGTTCTCCATAGTGGCTGTAGTAGTTTGCATTCCCACCAACAGTGTAAGAGGGTTCCCTTTACTCCACACCCTCTCCAGCATTTATTGTTTGTGATTTTTGGATAATAGCCATTCTGGCTGGCATGAGATGATACTTCGTTGTGGTTTTGGTTTGGATCTCTCTGATAATGAGTGATGTTGAGCATCTTCTCATGTGTTTGTTAGCCATCTGTATGTCTTCTTTGGAGAAATATCTGTTTAGTTCTTTGGCCCATTTTTTGATTGGGTCATTTATTTTTCTGATATTGAGCTGCAGGAGCTGCTTGTATATTTTGGAGATTAATTCTTCGTCAGTTGTTGCATTTGGTGTTATTTTCTCCCATTCTGAAGGTTGTCTTTTCACCTTGCTTATAGATTTCTTCTCTATGCCAAAGCTTTTAAGTTTAATTAGGTCCCATTTGTTAATTTTTGCTTTTATTTCCATTACTCTGGGTTGTGGGTTATAGAGGATCTTGCTATGATTTATGTCGTCGAGTGTTCTGCCTATTTTTTCCTCTAGGAGTTTTATAGTTTCTGGTCTTACATTTAGATCTTTAATACATTTGGAGTTTATTTTTGTGTATGGTGTTAGAAAGTGTTCTAGTTTCATTCTTTTACAGGTGGTTGACCAGTTTTCCCAGCACCACTTGTTGAAGAGATTGTCTCTTCATTGTATATTCTTGCCTCCTTTGTCAAAGATAGGATGTCCATACGTGTGTGGATTTATCTCTGGGCTTTCTATTTTGTTCCATTGATCTATATTTCTGTCTTTGTGCCAGTACCATACTGTCTTTATGACTGTAGCTTTGTAGTATATTCTGAAGTCAGGCAGGTTGATTCTTCCAGTTCCATTCTTCTTTCTCAGGGTTGCTTTGACTATTTGAGGCTTTTGTGTTTTCATACACATTATGAAATTATTTTCTCTAGTTCTGTGAAAAATACCGTTGGTAGCTTGATAGGGATTGCATTGAATTTACAAATTGCTTTGGATAGTATACTCATTTTCACTATACTGATTCTTCTGATCCATGAACATGGTATATTTCTCCCTCTATTTGTATCATCTTTGATTTATTACATCAGCATTATATAGTTTTCTGTATATAGGTCTTTTGTTTCTTTAAATTAATTTATTCCTAAGTATTTTATTCTTTTCATTGCAATGGTGAATAGGATTGTTTCCTTACTTTATCTTTCTGTTTTCTCATTGTTAGTGTATGGGAATGCAAGGGATTTCTGTGTATTAATTTTATATTCTGCTACTTTACTATATTCATTGATTAGCTCTAGCAATTTTCTGGTGGTGTCTTTAGGGTTTTTTATGTACAGGATCATGTCATCTGAAAATAGAGTTTTGCTTCTTCTTTTCCAATCTGGATTTTTTTAATTTTTTTCTTCTCTGATTGCTATGGCTAAGACTTATGAAACTATCTTGAATAGTAGTGGTGAGAGGGGGCACCCTTGTTTTCTTCCTGACTTCAGAGGAAACGCTTTCAATTTTTCACCATTGAGAATAATGTTTTCTGTGGGTTTGTTGTATATGGCTTCTATTATGTTTAGGTATATTCCTTCTAGTCTTGCTTTCTGGAGAGTTTTTCTTTTTCTTTTTTTTATCATAAATAGGTGTTGAATTCTGTCAAAGGCTTTCTCTGCATCTATTGAGATGATCATGTGGTTTTTATCTTTCAATTTGTTAATGTGATGTGTTAATATGGTGATTGACTTGTGAATATTGAAGAATCCTTGCATCCCTGGGATAAAGCCCACTTGGTCATGATGTATGATCTTTTTAATATATTATTGGATTCTGTTTGCTAGAATTTTGTTGAGGATTTTTGCATCTGTGTTCTCAGTGACATTGGCCTATAGCTTTCTTTTTTTGGTGATATCTTTGTCTGATTTTGGTGTTAAGGTGATGGTGCTCTCATAGAATGAGCTTGGGAATTTACCTTCCTCTGCAATTCTCTGGAAGAGTTTGAGTAAGGTAGGTGTTATCTCTTCTTTTTGGTAGACTTCAACTGAAGTCATCTGGTCATGGGCTTTTATTTGTTGGAAGATTTTTGATTACAGTTTCGATTCTGTGCTTGTGATGGGTCTGTTAAGATGTTCCACTTTTTCTTGATTCAGTTTTGGAAGGTTTTATTTTTCTATGAATTCGTCCATTTCTTCCAAGTTGTCCGTTTTATTGAGATATAATTGCAGATAGTAGTTTCTTAAGGTCCTTTGTATTTTTGTGTTGTCTGTTGTGATTTCTCCATTTTCATTTCTAATTTTATTGATTTGATTCTTCTCCCATTTTTTCTTGATGAGTCTGGCTAATGGTTTGTCTATTTTATTTATTTTCTCAAACAACCAGCTTTTAGTTTAGTTGATTTTTGCTATAGTGTCTTTTGTTTCTTTTTCATTATTTCTGCTCTGATTTTTATGATTTATTTCCTTCTGCTAACTTTGGGGTTCTTCATTTCTTCTTTTTCTAGTTGCTTTAGGTGTGAAGTTAGATTATTTACTTCATGTTTCTCTTGTTTCTTGAGGTAAGCTTGTATTGTTATGGACCTTCCTCTTAACACCACTTTTACTGAATTCCATATGTTTTGGGTTGTCATGTCTTATTTTCATTTGTTTGCATGCATATTATGGTTTCCTTTTTTATTTCTTCTGTGGTTTGTTGATTATTCAGAAGAGTTTTATTTAGCCTCCATATGTTTGTATTTTTAATAGTTTTTTCCCCCCTATAGTTAAATGTAATCTTATATTGTGATCAGAAAAGATGCTTGAAATGATTTCAATGTTTTTGAATTTACCAAAGCTAGATTTAAGCCCTGGATGTGATCTGTCTTGGAGAATGTTCTGTGTGCACCTGAGAAAAAGGTGAAATTCATTGTTTTGGGGTGAAATGCCCTATAGATATCAATTACCTTTAATTGGTCCATTACGTCCTTAACAAAACTTGTGTTTTCTTGCTAATTTTCTATTTGGTTGATCTATCCATAGGTATGAGTGTGGTATTAAAGTCTCCCACTATTACCATGCTGCTGTTAATTTCCCCTTTCATACTTGTTAGCATTTGTCTTGTGTATTGAGGGGCTCTTATGTTGGGTGCATATATATTTATAACTGTTATATCTTCTTCTTGGATTGATCCTTTGATCATTATGTAGTGTCCTTCTTTGTCTCATTTCACGGTCTTTATTTCAAAATCTATTTTATCTAATGAGTATTGCTATTCCTGCTTTCTTTTGGCTTTCATTTGCATTAAATATCTTCTAGCCCTTCACTTTCAGTCTGTATGTGTCCCTTGGTTTGAGGTGGGTCTTTTGTAAACATCATATATAGGGGTCTTGTTTTTATATCCATTCAGCTAGTCTTTGTCTTTTGGTTGGGGCATTCAACCCATTTACATTTAAGGAAATTATTGATAAGTATGATCCCATTTCCATTCATTTTGTTGTTTTGGGTTTGAGTTTATAAACCTTTTCTGTGTTTCCTGTTTAGAGAAGATCCTTTAGCATTTGTTGAAGAGCTGGTTTGGTGGTGTTGAATTCTCTAAGTCTTGTTTCTCTGTAAAGCTTTTGATTTCTCCTTCATATCTGAATGAGATCCTTGCTGGGTATAGTAATCTTGGTTGTAGTTTTTTCTCTTTCATCACTTTAAGTATGTCTTGCCATTCCCTTCTGGCCCAAAGAGCTTCTATTGAAAGATGAGCTGTTATCCTTATGGGGATCCCCTTGTGTGTTACTTGTTGCTTTTCCCTTGCTGCTTTGAATATTTGCTCTTTATATTTGATTTTCATTAGTTTGATTAATATGTGTCTTGGGGTGTTGTGCCTTTGGTTTGTCCTGTTTGGGAGTCTCTGGGATTCTTGGAGTTGGGTGGCTCTTTCCTCCCCATTTTTGGCAAGCTTTCAACTATTATTTCCTCAAGTATTTTCTCATGCCATTTTCTTTTTGTCTTCTTCTTGTGGGACACCTATGATTCAAATGTTGGGGCATTTAACATTGTTCCAGAGTTCTCTGAGGTTGCCCTCATTTCTTTAAAATTTTTTTTTTCCTCTCTGCTCCATTTATTTCCACCATTCTATCTTCCAACTCACTTATCCTCTCCACTGCTCAAGTTATTCTCCTGTTGGTTCCTTTCTGAGTGCTTTTGGTCTCAGTTATTGCATTATTCATTATTGGTTGATTCTTCTTTATTTCTTCTAGGTTCTTTTAAAATATTTCTTGCATCTTCTCAATCCTTGTCTCTAATCTATTTATTGGTAACTTCATTTTGTTTTCAAGGTTTTGGATCATCCATGCTATCATCATTCTGAATTCTTTTTCAGGCAGACTCCCTATCTCCCCCTCTTCTGTTTGGTTTGTTGGGTATTTATCAGATTCCTTTACTTGCTGCATATTTCTTTGCCTTTTCATTTCATTTAGATTGCTGTGTTTGGGGTGCCCTTTCTATATGTTGGAAGTTTGTAGTTCCTCTTTACTGTGGAGCCTGCTCCCTGTGGGTGGTGTTGGACTAGTGGCTTGTCAAGGTTTCCTGGTTGGGGTACCTTATGTTTGTGTTCTGGTGGGTGAAGCTGGATCTCTTCTTTCTAGAGTGCAATGAAGTGTCCACTAGTGAGTTTTGGGGGTGTCTATGGGTTTGACATGGCTTTGGGAAGCATGTCTTTTAATGCTCAGTGTTGTGGTCCTGCTTTGTGGAGAATAGCATGGTATGTCTTGCACTGAAACTTCTTGGCTCTTGGATGGAGCTTGGTTTCAGTGTTGGTATGGAGACCTTTGAGTGAGCTCTTGTCTATTAATGTTCCCTGGAATCAGGAGTTCTCTGATGTTCTCAGATTTTATAATTAAGCCTCTTGCCTTTGGCTTTCAGTCCCTCTCACAGTATCATCAAGACTTCTCCATCCATACATCACAGATGATAAAACATCTAGGTTAATGGTGAAACAATTCTCCACAGTGAGGGACACCGAAAGAGATTCACAGAATTGCATGGTGAAGAGAAGAGGGAGATATAGGTGACCAGGAGGAGAAGAGGGGGAGTCAAAAGAGGATAGAACAGTCTAGCCAGCAATCAATTCCCTAAGTGCTATCCATAGCCTGGAAAACCCAGAGAGATTCACAGAGTTAATGGAGAAGAGAAGGGGGAGGAAGGAGATAGAGGTGATCTGGGGGAAAAAAGCTGGGGTCAAAAGAGGAGAGAGCAATCAAGACAATAATGAAATTCCTAAGTGAAAATGGACACTGAAAATTAGATTCTTAAAGGTACAAAATTGATAACAAATACCAAAAAGCAAAGATTGAAAATCCAGAATAGAGGTTGGATTCTCAAAATACAATATAAAAATCAGATCAGATCAGATCAGTCGCTCAGTCGTGTCCGACTCTTTGCGACCCCATGAACCGCAGCACGCCAGGCCTCCCTGTCCATCACCAGCTCCCGGAGGTCACTCAGACTCACACCCATCAAGTCAGTGATGCCATCCAGCCATCTCATCCTCTGTCGTCCCCTTCTCCTCCTGCCCTCAATCCCTCCCAGCATCAGAGTCTTCTCCAATGAGTCAACTCTTCGCATGAGGTGGCCAAAATACTGGAGTTTCAGCTTTAGCATCATTCCTTCTAAAGAAATTCCAGGATTGATCTCCTTCAGAATGGACTGGTTGGATCTTCTTGCAGTCCAAGGGACTCTCAAGAGTCTTCTCCAACACCACAGTTCAAAAGCATCAATTCTTTGGCGCTCTCACATCCATACATGACCACAGGAAAGACCATAGCCTTGACTAGGCGAACCTTTGTTGGTTCTATATTTCTATAAAAATAGAAAATAAAATTAATCAGAAAATTTAAAAATATACATATATGGAATTTGCTTTAAAAGTAAGGTCTTTTTTTTTTTTTTTTTTTTTTATTGGGTGGGTTGTGTGTCTTAATCAGCTCCCTGGTCCTGGCCGCTTAGTTTCCCGGGTGTGCCAGAGAGCACCATTCAGGTGTGCCATGTGTCTCCTCTGGGGAGCTGATATCAGGTTGCAATACTCCTGGTAGATGTAAACTGTCCAGGATCCCAGGAAGATGTGGTTAGTAACTGGGAGCCTGCTCACAGTTTGGAGCTCACTGGTGGTGAACGGGAGTGTCTAGGCTACCTCTCTACTGGCCATTTCTGTTAGGTGCCATTCTGTGGGCTTTTTTTCCTCCTGGTTATGTTGCCATCTGAGATTGCAAAACTCCCCACAGACCTGCCTGTGAGAGGGTTTCCTACTGTGTCTCCTTCTAGACTCCCTCCCCAGGTTGGGTCACTGTCTCTAACTTTTTTGTCTCTGTTTTTGTGTTTTTTATTTTGTCCTACCTCCTTTCAAAGAGAATGGGTTCCCTTTCTGGGTGCCTGGTGTCCTTTGCCAGCCTTCAGAAGTTGTTCTGTGGAAGTTGCTCAACATTCAGATGATCTTTTGATGAATTTGTGGGGTAGAAAGTGGTCTCCCCGGCCTATTCCTCCACCATCTTGGGATCATCCCTCTCAATAAGATGTTTTTGAGATTTATACACTTTTGTGTTTTAGTAGTTTGTTCATTTTTGCTGTCCAGTAGTTTTGCGCTGAATGAATGTGCCAAAATATGTCCATTCTACAAGTGGTAGAATATGTGGGTTGTTTATCCTTTTTTTTCTCTTATCAATAATATTGTAATGGGTAAGTGTTCTGTGGACATATGTTTTCATTTCTCTTGGGTAAATATCTGGGAGCAGAATTAGTGTATCATGTGGTAAATGCAAATTTAACTCATAAAGAAACTTCTAAACTGTTTTCAAGTGATTGTATTAGCTTACATTTTCACCAGCTATGTATGAGAGTTCGAGTTGGTTAAATTCTTGCCAGCACTATTAGTCTTTTAATTTTATCCATGGGTTTGAAGTTGCATTTACTGGTTGTTTTAAACTTGTATTTATTGATGTAAATTATCTTTCATCTTTTCATATATTTGTTGATTATTCACACATCTTCTTTTTCAAAGTGTCTGATGCCTATGTTTTCCATTAAGAAAAAATTGTTTTGTAGGATAAAAAGTTGATAAAAGTACTTTGCCATATATATATATTTATGCATATGTATAATTTGGCTTTTATTTTCTTAATGATTTCTTTAAAAAGCAGAAGCATTTAAATAAACTGCTAGGCCTTAATTAATCACTATTTTTTTCTTTTATGGTTAGTGATTTTTGTGTCCTATAAAATACTTGCTTCTCAGAATTGCAAAGATATTCATCTTTGTGTTCTTTTATAAAGTTTATGAGTCTATCTTTTTAATACAGATTTATGATTTATCTCATATTAATTTTAAATGGTGTGAGATAGTGATGGAGGTTGATTTTTCATGTGAGTAAGAAATCACTTTAGCACCATTTGTTAAAAAAAATATTCAAAAGCCAATTAACCATATATGAGTAAGTATATATTATCTGTGTGTAAATATGGTTTAGTATACTTAGATATATTTCTAAATTCTCTATCATACATATTGATTTATATGCCCATTTTGCGACCAATACCACACTATCTAGGTTACTGTAATTTTATAACATGTCTTAAAATCATGTAGTATCTTTCAGTTTGTTCCTTTAAAAGAGTATATTGGCTACTCAGACATTTGCATTTATTTATATTATTTTTGTAATCAACCTACTTATTTCTACAGGAAAAAATTTCTGCTGGGATTTGATTTGGTTTGAGCATCTACAGATCAATTTTGGGAGAATTAATATCAGTTCATGAGTCTTCAATTCATGAACATGGTGTATCTGTTCTTTATGAACATTCTTCTAAATTTCTCTCTGCAGTGTCTTCTAGTTTTTAAAATACAGATTTTGCATTTTTTTAAAAATTAAGTTTATTCCTACATATTTTGTTTTTTGATGTTTTGCAAATTGTTTTGTTTTACATTTATTTTCCAAATATTTGATGCTACCAAATATAAATGCAATTGAATTTTTGCCTATTGACCCTATATTCTAAAACACTGTTAAATTCATCCATGAATTCTAGACATTTTCCTGTTGATTCTCTAGTATTTTCTATATAAGCAATGATATCTTTTGTAAATAATTTTCTTTCCAATCTTTATTCCTTTCATTTCTTTCTCTTGCCATACCAGCAGAACACTTTATACAGTACTGAGTAGAAATTGTTATAGTAGACATCCTTTCTTTGTTCCTGGTGTTAGGGAAACCACACCCAATATTACCTTTAAGCATGATGTTAGCTGCCGGTTTTCATTGAGGCCATTTATCAGGTAGGTCTGAATTTTTATCATGAAGCCTTTTGTCTGAGTCAATTGAATGACCTCATTTTTAATATGTTTTTCTCCTTCATTCTATTAATATGGTAAATTACATTGATTGGTTTATGAATATTAAACCAGCCTTGCATTTCTGATATTCACCTTTGTGAATTTTATCTTGATGTGTTATCCTTTATATGTATTGCTGAATTTGCTTAGCAATATTTTATTAAGGAATTTTGCTTTTATCTTAATGAAAGGTATTATTTTGTAATATTCTTTCTGGTAAATTTTTTCCTCCAGGTTTCTGTATTGGGATTCTGCTGATGTCAGAAAACCAGTTGGAAAGTGTTCCTTCCTTTACAATTTTCATAAAGAGTTTGTATAAGATTGATATTTTTATTCCCTATATGTCATATAGAATTTAACAATGAAGTTATCTGTGCCTGGGGCTTTCTTTGTGATAAGGTTTTATTAACAAATTCAATTTTCATTGATAGAATGTTCATATAGTTTTGCTAAGTATTTATTTTTCAAGAATTTGCTTTTAACTTTAAGTTATTAAATTATCAGCATAAAGTTATTCATTAGTTTCTTTTTAATATGTTTAGAATCTATAGTTTTACTTCTTTTATTCCTAATATTGGAAATTTTTGTTTTCTTTCTTTTTTCCTTTTTAAGTCTTAAATAGGTATATCATTTTATTTATCTATTACAAGGACTTACCTTGTAATGTAAGTCTTTGTAATGTAAAATGTAAAGCATTTACCTTTATCATATTTCTCTGTTGCATGTCTGTTTTATATTTTATTTATTTCCACTCTCCTTATTCCTTTGCTCCTCTTCATTTTGGGTTTGACTGTCTTAACTTTGTAAGGTAGAAGCTTTTGTCATTGATATTATACTTTCTTCTGTCTAATATAAGTGATTAAAGACCATGATTTCCCTCTTAGGATTATGATATGACTTGGTTTAGCTTTCTTCATTTTCTTTTCGTGAAATTTGTTGAACTTTTTAGATCTGACAGTTTATAATATTCATCAAATATGAAAACAAATACTTGAGGATTTTTCATGTACATTCATCGATGTGAAAGTGTTAGTGACTCAGTTGTGTTCAACTCTTTGTGAACCCATGAACGGTAGCCCACCAGGCTCCTCTCTTCATGGAATTCTCTAGGCAAGAATGTTGGAGTGGGTAGCCATTCCCTTCTCCAGGGGATCTTCCTGACCTAGAGCTTGAACATAGGTCTCCTGTACTGCAGGCAGATTCGTAAAGAACCTGAGCCACCAGGGAATCAGTCTGTAATTTTCATTTTTTTTTTTTTTTTTTGTAGTGTTCTTCTCTGGTTCTGATATCAGGGTAGTGCTGGCCTCATAAAATGAGTTTGGAAAAATTCCTCTTCTTCTATTTTTGAAAGTGTTTGAGAAGGTTTGTTATTAATTATTCTTTAAATGTTGGTAGAATTCAACATAATATCATCTGATCCTGGACTTTTGTTTGTTGGGATGTTCTTTATTACTGATTCAATCTCCTTACTGAAAATTGGTCTATTCAGATTTTCTATTTCTTTGTGATTCAGCCTTTGTAGGTTCTTGTTTCTAGGAAATTTAAAATTTCTTCTAGGGTATTAATTTTTTTGGCATATAATTGATTATAGATTTCTCTCAATCCTCTGTATTTCTGTAGTGTCAATTGTGATGACTCCTATGCACTTAAAATTTTTATTTACTTGAGTCTTTTTTTCCACTTCATTTGCCTAGCTAAGCTTTGTCAGTTTTATCTTTTCAAAAAAATAGCTGTTAATTTTGTCAGTCTTTTCTATTGTTTTTTTCTGGTCTTTATTTCATTTCTTCTTTGATCTTTGCTATTTCCCTCTTTCTTATTACTTAGTTTGTTATTATTTTTTTAGTTCCTTGAGTTATGAAATTATTTATGATCTTTCTATCTTTTTAATATATGCATTTTTTCACTATAAACTTTCCTCACAGATTGTTTTTGCAACTTCCCACAGGTTTTGGTGTATTGATGTTGAAACTTCCCATTTGTTTCGAGTTTTTCTTTTTCTTTTTTTTTTAAATTTACCTTTTGATTTCTTCCCTGACCCATTGATTCAGGAATGTGCTCTTTGGTTTCCATGTGTTTGCAAAATTTCCAGCTCTCCTCTTGTTAATTTTTAAGTTTATGATATTTGGTATACTTTAAATCTTTAAAAGGTCTCTTGAGACTTGCTTTTGATCATCATATGGTCTATCCTGCAGACTGTCCCTTGGGTACTTGAGAAGACTATGGTGTATTCTCCTGTTGTTGGATGGAATTTCTATATATGTCTACCTGGTTGGCTTGGTCAAATACATGATTTAAGTCCCGTTTATCCTTGATTTACTTTCTGGATGATCTAACCATTGCTAAATGTGAAATATTGAAGTCCTTTACTGTTATTGTGGGCTTCACTAGGGGCTCAGCAGCAAATGATATGCCTCCAAAGCAGGAGCTGCAGGAGCTGTGGGTTCAATCCTGGGTTGGGAAAATCCCTGTGGAGGAGGGCAAGGCAACCCACTCCAGTATTCTTGCCTGGAGAATCCCACGGATAGAGGAGCCTGGTGAGCTGCAGTCCATAGGTTTGCAAAGAGTTGGACACAATTAAAGTGACTTAGCATGCATCCATGCAGTATTAGTGTATCTTTATCTCTTTCTTTCTTCAGAACAGTCAGTATTTGCTTAATATATTTGGGTGCTCTGATGTAGTTATGCTGTTAGTGTTGTACAGTTGCTTAGTCATGTCTGACACATCGCAACCCCATGTTCTACAGCACTCCAGGCTTTCCTGTCCTTCACTACACCAGAGTTTGCTCAAACTCAATCCACTGTGTTGGTGATGCCAACCAGCCATCTCTTCCTCTGTAGTCTCCTTCTCATTCTGCCTTCAATTTTTCGCAGCATCAGGGTCTTTACTAATAAGTCAGCTTTTCATATAAAGTGGCCAAGTATTGGAGCTTCAGCTTCAGCATAAGTCCTTCCAATGAATATTCAGGATTGTATTCCTTTAGGATAGACTGGCTTGACCTCCTCAAAGTCCAAGGGACTCTCAAGAGTCTTCTCCAACACAGTTCAAAAGCATCAATTCTTCAGTGCTCAGCCTTCTTTATGGTCCAACTCTCACATCCATTCATGACTACTGGAAAAACCATAGCTTTGACTATAAAGACCTTTGTTGGCAAAGTAATGTCTCGGCTTTTTAACATGCTGTCTAGGTTGGTCACAGCTTTTCTTCCAAGGAACAGGCATCTTTTATTTTCATGGTTGTAGTCACTATCTGCAGTGATTTTGGAGCCCCAAAAAAGAAAGTCGGTCACTGTTTCCATTGTTTCCCCATCTGTTTGCAATAAAGTGATGGGACCAGATGCCGTGATCTTTGTTTTTTGAATGTTGAGGTGTAATCCAGCTTCTTCACTCTCCTCTTTCACTTTCACAAGAGGCTATTTAGTTCCTCATTGCTTTCTGTCATAAGGACAGTGTTCCCTGCATATCTGAGGTTATTGATATTTCTCCCAGTAATTTTGATTATAGCTTGTGCTTCATCCAGCCCAGGATTTTGCATGATGTACTTTTCAAATAAGTTAAATAAGCAGGGTGACAATATTCAGCCTTGACATACTCTTTTCCTAATTTTGCAGTCTGCTGTTCCATGTCTGGTTCTGACTGTTGCTTCTTGACCAGCATACAGGTTTCTCAAGAGGCAAGTAAGGTGGACTGGTAATTCCCATCTCTTTAAGAATTTTCCACGGTTTGCTGTGATCCACAGTCAAAAGTTTTAGTGTAGTCGTGAAGCATATAAGCAGATACTTTTCTAGAGCTCTCTTGCTTTTGCTATGATCCAGCAGCTGTTGGCAATTTAATCTCTTGTTCCTCTGCCACTTCTAAATCCAGCTTGAACATCTGGATGTTCATGGTTCATGTTCTGATGAAGCCTAGCTTGGAGGATTTTGAGCATTACTTTGCAAGCATGTGAAATGAGTTCAATGTGTGGTAGTTTGAACATTTTTTGGCATTATCTTTCTTTGGAACTGGAATGAAAACTGACCTTTTCCAATCCTGTGGCCACTGCTGAATTGTCCAAATTTGCTAGCATATTGAGTGCAGCACTTTCACAGCAACATCTTTTAGGATTGAAATAGCTCAGCTGGAATTCTATCACCTCCACTGGTTTTGTTCATAGTGATGCTTCCTAAGACCCAATTGACTTTGCACTCCAACTTGTCTGACTCCAGGTGAGGGATCACACTATCATGGTTATCTGGGTCATGAAGATCTTTTTTGTATAGTTCTGTGTATTCTTGCCACCTCTTCTTAATCTCTTCTGCTTCTGTTAGGTCCATAGAGTTTCTGTCCTTTTTGTGCCCATCTTTGCATGAAATGTTCCCTTGGTATCTCTAATTTTCTTGAAGAGATCTCTAGTCATTTCCATTCTATTGTTTTCCTCTATTTCTTTGCATTGTTCACTTAGGATGACGTTCTTATCTCTCCTTGCTAGTCTTTGGAACACTGCATTCATAGGGGCATATCTTTCCTTTTCTCCTTTGCCTTTCACTTCTTTTCTCACATATTTGTAAGCCTGTCAGACAACTATTTTGTCTTTTTGCATTTCTTTTTCTTGGGGATGGTCTCTACCGCTGCCTCCTGTACAATTGTAATGAACCTCCATCTATACTTCCTCAGGCACTCTGTCTGTCAGATCTAATCCTTTGAATCTATTTGTCACTTCCATTGTATAATCATAAGGGATTTGATTCAGGTCATACCTGAATGGCCTAGTGGTTTTTCCCTACTTTCTTCAATTTAAGTCTTAATTTGACAATAACAAATTCATGATCTGAGCCACAGTCAACTCCTGGGCTTGTTTTTGCTGACTGTATAGAGCTTCTCCATCTTCGACTGCAAAGAATATAATCAATCTGATTTTGGTATTGACCATCTGGTGATGTCCATGTGTAGAGACTCGTGTTTTTGGATGAAGGTGTTTGCTATGACCAGTGTGTTCTCTTGGCAAAACTGTGTTAGCATTTTCTGTGCTTTATTTTGTATTTCAAAACCAATCTTGCCTGTCACTCCAGGCATCTCTTGACTTCCAGTCCCCTATAATGAAAAGGACATTCTTTTTTGGGTGTTAGTTCTAGAAGGTCTCAGATGTCATCATAGAACCATTCAACTTCAGCTTCTTAAACATTAGTGGGCTGGGTCATAAAGTTGGATTACTCTGAGAATGATTTGCCTTGGAAATGAACAAAGATCATTCTGTCATTTTTGAGATTACATCCAAGTACTGCATTTCAGACTCATCTGTTGACTCAAAGGGCTACTCCATTTCTTCTAAAAGATTCGTGCCCATATGGTAAATATAATTGTCATCTGAATTAAATTCGCTCATTCTGGTCCATTCTAGTTCAGTTCAGTTCAGTAGCTCAACTTTTTATGACCCCAGCAGTACACCAGGCTTCTCTGTCATCATCAACTCCTGGAGCTTGCTCAAATTCATGTTCATAGAGTCAGTGATGCCATCCAGCCATCTCATCCTCTAACGCCCTCTTCTCCTCCTGCCTTCAATCTTTCCCAGCATCAGGGTCTTTTCAAATGAGTCAGTTCTTTGCATTACGTGGCCAAAGTATTGGAGTTTCAGCATCAGCATCAGTCCTTCCAATGAATATTCAGGACTGATTTCCCATAGGATTAACTCATTTGCTCTCCTTGCTATCCAAGGGACTCTCAAGAGTCTTCTCCAACACCACAGCTCAAAAGCATCAATTCTTCGGCACTCAGCTTTCTTCACAGTCCAACTCTCACATCCATACATGACCATTGGAAAAACCATAGCCTTGACTAGACGGACCTTTGTTGGCAAAGTAATGTCTCTGTTTTCAATATGCTGTCTAGGTTGGTCATAGCTTTTCTTCCAAGGAGCAAGTGTCTTTTAGTTTCATGGCTGCAGTCATCATCTGCAGTGATTTTGAAGCCCCCTCCCCGCCCCCCATACCTCCTGCAATAAAGTCTCTCACTGTTTTCATTTTTTCCCCATCTATTTGCCATAAAGTGCTGGGACCAGATGCCATGATCTTCATTTGCTAAATGCTGAGTTTTAAGCCAACTTTTTCACTCTCCTCTTTCACTTTCATCAAGAGGTTCCTTAGTTCTTCTTTGCTTTCTGCCATAAGGGTGGTATCACCTGCATATCTGAAATTATTGATATTTCTCTCAGCAATCTTGATTCCAGCTGGTGCTTCCTCCAGCCTGGCATTTTACATGATGTACTCTGCATATGCGTTAAATAAGCATGGTGACTATATAGCCTTGATTTACTCCTTTCCCAGTTTGGGATCAGTCTGTTTTTCCATGTCTGGTTCTAACTGTTGCTTCTTGACCTGCATACAGATTTCTCAGGAAGCAGGTAAGGTGGTCTGGTATTCCCATCTATTTCAGAATTTTCCACAGTTTGTTGTGACCCACACAGTCAAAGGCCATGGCATAGTCAATAAAGCAGAAATAGATGTTTTTCTGGAACTCTCTTACTTTTTCAATGATCCAACAGATGTTGGAAATTTGATCTCCGGTTCCTTTGCCTTTTCTAAATCTAGCTTGAACATATGGAAGTTCATGGTTCATGTTCTTTTGAAGCCTAGCTTGGAGATTTTTGAGCATTACTTTGCTCTCGTGTGAGATGAGTCTAATTGTGCAATGGTTTGAGCATTCTTTGGCATTGTCTTTCTTTGGGATTGGAATGAAAACTGACCTTTTTCAATTCTGTGGCCACTGCTGAGTTTTCCAAATTTGCTGGCATATTAAGTGCCATCTTTAATAGCATCATCTTTTAGGACTTGAAATAGCTCAAGTGGAATTCCATCACCTCCATTAGCTTTGTTCATAGTGATGTCTCCTAAGGCCCACCTGACTTTATAGCCCAGTATATCTGGCTCTAGAAGTGATCACACCATCATGGTTATCTGGGTCATGAAGATCTTTTTTGTATAGTTCTTCTGTGTATTTTTGCCACCTGTTCTTAATCTCTTCTGCTTCTGTTAGGTCCATAGAATTTCTGTCCTTTTTTGTGCCCATCTTTGCATTAATTTTCCCTTGGTTTCTCTAATTTTGGTTCACTGATTCCTAAAATGTTGATTCTCAGTCTTGTTATCTCCTGCTTGACTACCTCCAGCTTACCTTGATTTATGGGCCTCACATGCAGGTTCCTATAAAATATTGTTCTCTACAGAATGGGACTTTACTTTCACCACCATATGCATCCCCAACTGGATGGTGTTCTGCTTTGGCTGGTGTAGAATATGGGTATATTTACAATTGCTATGTGTTCTTATTTAATTGAATCCCTTTATTATTATTTAATGACCAATTTTGTCTCTTTTATTGTTTTTGCTTAATGTTTATTTTGTCAAATGTAAATATCACTGCCCCTGCTTTCTTTGAGTTTCTATTTGTTTGGAATATCTTTCTTTTTTGTTTTTCTCTGACTTTGAGTTTCAAAGTTTCCATCCTATGTATCATTGATTCTATCTTCTGTTTGGTATATTCTGCTGTAGATGTTTTCTATTACAGTCTTCAATTCATTCATTGATTTCTTTAGCTCCAGAATTCCAATTTACTTCCTTTTTACGATTCTTCAGTTCAGTTCAGTTCAGTCACTCAGTCATATCCAACTCTTTGCGACCCCATGAAGCGCAGCACGCCAGGCCTCCCTGTCCATCACCAACTCCTGGAGTTCACTCAGACTCATGTCCATTGAGTCAGTGACGCCATCCAGGCATCTCGTCCTCTGTTGTCCCCTTCTCTTCCTGCCCCCAATCCCTCCCAGCATCAGAGTCTTCTCCAATGAGTCAACTCTTTGCATGAGGTGGCCAAAGTACTGGAGTTTCAGCCTTAGCATCATTCCTTCCAAAGAAATCCCAGGGCTGATCTCCTTTAGAATGGACTGGTTGGATCTCCTTGCAGTTCAAGGGACTCTCAAGAGTTTTCTCCAACACCACATTTCAAAAGCATCAGTTCTTCAGTGCTCAGTTTTCTTCACAGTCCAACTCTCACATCCATACATGACCACTGGAAAAAGCATAGCCTTGACTAGATGGACCTTTGTTGGCAAAGTAATGTCTCTGGTTTTCAATATGCTATCTAGGTTGGTCATAACTTTCCTTCCAAGGAGTATGCGTCTTTTAATTTCATGGCTGCAGTAACCATCTGCAGTGATTTTGGAGCTCCAAAAAGTAAAGTCTGACGCTGTTTCCATTGTTTCCCCATCTATTTCCCATGAAGTGATGGGACTGGATGCCATGATCTTCGTTTTCTGAATGTTGAACTTTAAGCCAAATTTTTCACTCTCCACTTTCACCTTCATCAAGAGGCTTTTTAGTTCCTCTTCACTTTCTGCAATAAGGGTGGGGTCATCTGCATGTCTGATGTTACTGATACTTCTCCTGGCAATCTTGATTCCAGCTTGTGCTTCTTCCAGCCCAGCGTTTCTCATGATGTACACTGCATATAAGTTAAATAAGCAGGTTGACAATATACAGCCTTGACATACTCCTTTTCCTATTTGGAACCAGTCTGTTGTTCCATGTCCAGTTCTAACTGTTGCTTCCTGACCTGCATACAGATTTCTCAAGAGGCAGGTCAGGTGGTCTGATATTCCCATCTCTTTCAGAATTTTCCACAGTTTATTGATTTATTTATTTATGATTCTTATCTCTGTTAATTACTCAGTTTGCTCACTTACTGTTTTCCTGGTTTTGTTGCATGCCTTTCTATTTTCTTGCAGTTTGTTGAAGTAAAGTGAAGTCACTCAGTCGTGTCTGACTCTGCTATCCCATGGACTCTAGCCTACCGAGCTCCTCCATCTATGGGATTTTCCAGGCAAGAATACTGGAGTGGGTTGCCATTTCCTTCTCCAGGGGAACTTGCCAACACAGGGATCGAACCTGGGTCTCCCACACTGTAGGCAGACACTTTACTGTCTGAGCCATCCTTTAAATAGCTATTTTGACTTTTTATTTATTATACTGCAAAATTTTGCCTTTGAATTCAGTTACTAGAGGATTATGAAAGTATGAAGCTCCAATATTTTGGCCACCTGATGGGAAGAACTGCCTCATTGGAAAAGACCCTGATGCTGCAAAAGACTAAAGGCAGGAGGAGAAGGGGATGACAGAAGATGAGATGGTTGGATGGCATCACATGAGTTTGAGCAAACTCCAGGAGTTGGCGATGAACTGGATAGGGAAGCCTGTCATGCTGCAGTCCATGGGGTCACAAAGAGACAGACATGACTGAGCAACTGAATGGAATGGAACTGAACTAGAGGATTATTATTACTTCTGAAGATAACATGTTTTCTTCATTATTCTTATTCTCTGGAGCTTTGCATTCCTATTTTTGTATTAGCTGTATCAATCACTTTCTCAAATGATTACTAGTTTAATGTGGTAGATTCTTTTTATTGTCCTTGCTTATATCTGGGAATTTCTCCAACAATGAATCCATGAATTTATTCCACACTTCTTGCTCATTCTTGGGTAGATGTCTTATGTCTTCTTGGTTCTTAGAGATCACCAGAGCAGCTTCAGGAAATTGCTCTGTTGTGTTTCAAAATTGGTGCTATTGTTTGTGTTTGTGGTTTCTCCCTACCTGATAGCTTGGCTTAGCTTTCTGAAGTTACTCTAGTGAATCTTGGCCACCAAACCCAGGTGTGTGCACAAGGATCTAGCCCCAGAGTTGGAGGAAATGTTCTCATATCACTCAATACTTGGGGTGCAAGGTGAGGGAATCCTAAAGTGAAGTTCTCCCAGTAGCCCTGGGTAGGTTTCTTGCTGGAGTCCTGAAAAAGTTAACAGGAACAGTGTCATTTTAATGCCCTTTGATATTCTTATCTACCTCTTTCCTCACCTTCCTCCCTATTGAGGAGGCCAACTTGCTAATCTGGGTGCTGCAGGAGAGAAATGTGTTTTTCTAGCAGTGTTCCACACAACTGGAGTAGCTGGGTACTCACTCACTGCTTTCCCTCCCCTTTGCAAGAAAGTTTCCCATGCTGCCTTGGGGGAGGGTTGGTGCTTTCAAATTTCCACTTATCTTCTCCAATGTATCCAAATTTGGGTACCCCCCAACCCCCCCTTTTTTTTTTTTGTTATTTTTGCTACAATGGAGTGCTAAAATCTCTATTTGGGAAGGATGGAGTTTTTTTTTTTTTTTAAAGGCCCTCTCATCCATTTTGTCTGCCCAAGCAGCACTCTCTAGGTTTTCTACAACCAAAGCTGAAAGGGACTGGAGCCCATTTGCCAGATCTTGCTGGTTTCACAATCTGTAGGGATATCTATCTGCCAATTCATATGTGGAACTCTTCTGGGTCCCTTGGCATATGGTGCTGGATCTCACAACTTCCACAGAGGTACTTTTGTTCATAGATGGATGCCAAAGTTTAGTTGTTGAAAAGGGGGCACAAATAGGAGGGGCATCTTATGTTGCCATGTAGCTGATATCACTCACCATATTCTCCAAAAATTTTTATTTACAAAAATAGTTGCTGGCCCATAAACTACAGTTTGCTGGTCCCTGCTATAGATAACATAGATTTTAAATGATATGTAAAAGAGAAAAATATGTAAACATTCACATACAGGAAGTTTTCTTTCCTCTCAGTTCTTCATTTACTCGATCACTGGGAAGCAGTGTACTCCATCAGTTTACTCCTGTGCTGAATATAAAAATTGCTCCAAATTCTGATGTGATAGAATCCAAAAGAATGATTTTTTAATATTATTTATTTTTTTTGTTGTTGAAAGATAATTGCTTTACAGAATTTTGTTGCTTTCTGTCAAACCTCAACATGAATTAGCCAAAAAGACGCTTACTCCTTGGAAGGAAAGTTATGACCAACCTAGATAGCATATTCAAAAGCAGAGACATCACTTTGCCAACAAAGGTTTGCCTAGTCAAGGCTATGGTCTTTCCTGTGGTCATGTATGGATGTGAGAGCTGGACTGTGAAGAAGGCTGAGCGCCAAAGAATTGATGCTTTTGAACTGTGGTGTTGGAGAAGACTCTTGAGAGTCCCTTGGAGTGCAAGGAGATCCAACCAGTCCATTCTGAAGGAGATCAACCCTGGGATTTCTTTGGAAGGAATGATGCTAAAGCTGAAACTCCAGTATTTTGGCCACCTCATGTGAAGAGTTGACTCATTGGAGAAGACTCTGATGCTGGGAGGGATTGGGGGCAAGAGGAGAAGGGGACGACAGAGGATGAGATGGCTGGGTGGCATCACTGACTCGATGAATGTGAGTCTGAGTGACCTCCGGGAGTTGGTGATGGACAGGGAGGCCTGGCGTGCTGCGGTTCATGGGGTCGCAAAGAGTCGGACACGACTGAGTGACTGATCTGATCTGATCTGATACATGTATTCCCTCCCTTTTGAACCTCCCTCCCCATCCAACCCTCTAGGTTGGTACAGAGCCCCTGTTTGAGTTTTCTGAGCCATACAGCAAATTCCCATTGGCTATTTATTTTACATATGGTAATGTAAGTTTCTGTGTTACTCTTTCCATACATCTTACCCTCTCCTCCCCTCTCCCCATGTTCTATTCTCTATGTCTGTTTCTCCATTGCTTCCCTGTAAATAACTTTTCATTACCACTTTTCCAGATTCTGTATATATGCATTGCTGCTGCTAAGTCACTTCAGTTGTGTCCGACTCTGTGTGACCCCATAGACAGCAGCCCACCAGGCTCCACCATCCCTAGGATTCTCCAGGCAAGAACACTGGAGTGGGTTGCCATTTCCTTCTCCAGTGCATGAAAGTGAAAAGTGAAAAGGAAGTCCCTTAGTCGTGTCCGACCATAAGAGACCCCATGGACTGCAGCCTTCCAGGCTTCTCCATCCATGGGATTTTCCAGGCAAGAGTACTGGAGTGGGGTGCCACTGCCTTCTCCGATATATGCATTAGAATACAATATTTATCTTTCTCTTTGACTTATTTCACTTTGTATAATAGGCTCCAGTTTCATCCACCTCATTAGAACTGACTCAAATGCATTCCTTTCTATGGCTCAGTAATATTCCACTGTGTATGTGCACCACAACTTCTTTATCCATTCATTTGTCGATGGATATCTAGGTTGCTTCCATGTTCTAGCTATTGTAAATAGTGCTGCAATGAACAATGGGATACATGTGTCTTTAAATTTTGGTTTCCTCAGGGTATATGCCTAAGAGTGGGATTGATGGGTCATATGGTTGTTTCATTCCTAGGTTTTTAAGGAATCTCCATACTGTCTTCTGTAGTGGCTATATTTGTACTCCCATCAACAGTGCAAGAGCATTATCTTTTCTCCATACCCTCTCCAATATTTATTGTTTGTAGACTTTTTAATGATGGCCATTCTGACCTGTATGAGGTGATATCTCATTGTAGTTTTGATTTACATTTCTCTAATAATGAGTGATGTTGAGCACCTTTTCATGTGTTTATTAGCCATCTGTATGTCTTCTTTGGAGAAATGTCTGTTTAGGTCTTTTCCTCACTTTTTGACTGGGTTGTTTTTCTGGTATTGAGTTGTATGAGTTTGTATATTTTGGCAATTAACCATTTTTTAGTTGTTTCATTGGCTACTATTTTTTCCCATTCTGAGGGTTGTCTTTTCACCTTGCTTATAGTTTCCTTTGCTGTGCAGAAGCTTTTAAGTTTAATTAGGTCTTACTTGTTTACTTTTGTTTTTATTTCCATTACTCTATGAGGTGAGTCATAGAGGATTTTGCTTTGATTTATGTCATCGAGTATTTGGCCTGTTTTCCTCCAGAGTTTTACAGTTTCTGGTCTTATATTTAGGTCTTTAGTCCATTTTGAGTTTATCTTTGTGTATGGTGTTAGGAAGTGTTCTAATTTCATTCTTTTATATGTAGTTGTCCAGTTTTCCCAGCACCATTTATTGAAGAGGCTGTCTTTTCCCCATTGTATATTCTTGCCTCCTTTGTCAAAAATAAGGTACCCATAGGTGAATGGGTTTATTTTTGGGCTTTCTATTTTGATCTATTGGTCTATATTTCTGTCTTTGTGCCAGTAGTGTACTGTCTTGATGACTGTAGCTTTGTAGTATAATCTGAAGTCAGGAAGGTTGTTTCCTCCATCTCCATTCTTCTTTCTCAAGACTGCTTTGGCTATTCGGGGTCTTTTGTGCTTCCATATGAATTATGAAATTTTTTGTTCTAGTTCTGTGAAAAATGCCACTGGCAATTTGATATGGATCACATTGAACCTGTAGATTGCATTTGGTAGTATAGTCATTTTCACAATTTTGATTCTTCCTACCCAGAAACATTGAGTATCTCTCCATCTGTTTATGTTGTCTTTCATTTCTTTCATTAGTGTCTCATAATTTTTTGTGCACAGTTCTTTTGTCTCTTTATGTAAGTTTATTCATAGATATTTAATTGGTTTTGTTGCAATGATGAATGGGATTGATTTCTTAATTTCTATTTTTGATTTTTCATTTTTAGCATATAGAAATGCAAGTGATTTCTGTGTATTGATTTTGTATCCTGAAACTTTGCTAAATTCACTGATTAGCTCTAGTAATTTTCTGATACTATCTTTAGGGTTTTCTATGTACAGTTTCATGTCATCTACAAACAGTGAGAGTTTTACTTCTCCTTTTCCAATCTGTATTCCTTTTATTTCTTTTTATTCTCTGATTGCTGTGGCTAGGACTTCCAGAACTACATTGAATAATAGTGGTGAAAGTGGACACCCTTGTTTTATTCCTGATCTTAGGGTGAATACTTTCAGGTTTTCACCATTGAGAATGTTTGCTGTAGACTTATCATATATGGCCAGGCTTATTATATATGGTAGGCTTATCTTTTGGCCATTCTTCCAAAAGAACAATTTTACTGTATCTTTACTTAAAAGTCTCTTTTTGCTATTTCCCCCCCTAAATAGCTGTGAATCTTGAAATCCTTTGTTTTTGGAAGGTATTTTTAAACTTCCCTTTATTGAACATAGGCATGATAGATTTTTGTGAAATCATTGCACATGGTGACTGCAGCCATGAAATTAAACGACGCTTACTCCTTGGAAGGAAATTTATGACCAACCTATATAGCATATTCTTTCTCTTCAAGAAAATCATTTCTCTTCAAGAAAATCAGAGATACCAAAGGAACATTTCATGCAAAGATGGGCACGATAAAGGACAGAGATGGTGTGGACCTAACAGAAGCAGAAGATATTAAGAAGAGGTGGCAAGAATACACAGAAGAACTGTACAAAAAAGAGCTTCAAGACCTAGATAATCATGATGATGTGATCACTGACCTAGAGCCAGACATCTTGGAATGTGAAGTCAAATGGGCCTTAGAAAGCATCACTACGAACAAAGCTAGTGGAGGTGATGGAATTCCAGTGGAGCTATTCCAAGTCCTGAATGATGATGCTGTGAAAGTGCTACACTCAATATGCCAGCAAATTTGGAAAACTCAGCAGTGGCCACAAGATTGGAAAAGGTCAGTTTTCATCCCAATCCCAAAGAAAGGCAATGCCAAGGAGTGCTCAAACTACCGCACAATTGCACTCATCTCACACGCTAGTAAAGTAATGCTCAAAATTCTCCAAGCCAAGCTTCAGCAATATGTGAACCGTGAACTTCCTGATGTTCAAGCTGGTTTTAGAAAAGGCAGAGGAACCAGAGATCAAATTGCCAACATCCGCTGGATCATGGAAAAAGCAAGAGAGTTCCAGAAAAACATCTATTTCTGCTTTATTGACTATGCCAAAGCTTTTGACTGTGTGGATCACAATAAACTATGGAAAATTCTGAAAGAGATGGGAATACCAGACCACCTGATCTGCCTCTTAAGAAATCTGTATGCAGGTCAGGAAGCAACAGTTAGAACTGGTCATGGAACAACAGACTGGTTCCAAATAGGAAAAGGAGTACGTCAAGGCTGCATATTGTCACCATGTTTATTTAACTTATATGCAGAGTACATCATGAGAAATGCTGGACTGGAAGAAACAGAAGTTGGAATCAAGATTGCTGGGAGAAATATCAATAACCTCAGATATGCAGATGACACCACTCTTATGGCAGAAAGTGAGGAGGGGCTAAAAAGCCTCTTGATGAAAGTGAAAGTGGAGAGTGAAAAGGTTGGCTTAAAGCTCAACATTCAGAAAACGAAGATCATGGCATCTGGTCCCATCACTGCATGGGAAATAGATGGGGAAACAGTGGAAACAGTGTCAGACTTTGTTTTTCTGGGCTCCAAAATCACTGCAGATGGTGACTGCAGCCATGAAATTAAAAGACGCTTGCTCCTTGGAAGGAAAGTTATGACCAACCTAGATAGCATATTCAAAAGCAGAGACATTACTTTACCAACAAAGGTTCGCCTACTCAAGGCTATGGTCTTTCCTGTGGTCATGTATGGATGTGAGAGTTGGACTGTGAA
Organism: Tragelaphus eurycerus; assembly: GCA_935064755.1. NCBI lineage: Eukaryota > Metazoa > Chordata > Mammalia > Artiodactyla > Bovidae > Tragelaphus > Tragelaphus eurycerus. The sequence goes on along the minus strand of CAKXYN010000086.1, from coordinate 8,842,450 downwards.
GAAGGCTGAGCGCCGAAGAATTGATGCTTTTGAACTGTGGTGTTGGAGAAGACTCTTGAGAGTCCCTTGGACTGCAAGAAGATCCAACCAGTCCATTCTGAAGGAGATCAATCCTGGAATTTCTTTAGAAGGAATGATGCTAAAGCTGAAACTCCAATATTTTGGCCACCTCATGCGAAGAGTTGACTCATTGGAGAAGACTCTGATGCTGGGAGGGATTGAGGGCAGGAGGAGAAGGGGACGACAGAGGATGAGATGGCTGGATGGCATCACTGACTCGATGGATGCGAGTCTGAGTGACCTCCGGGAGCTGGTGATGGACAGGGAGGCCTGGCGTGCTGAGGTTCATGGGGTCTCAAAGAGTCGGACACGACTGAGCGACTGATCTGATCTGATCTGATATAGCATATTCAAAAGCAGAGACATTGCTTTGCTAACAAAGGTCCGTCTACTCAAGGCTATGGTTTTTCCTGTGGTCGTGTATGGATGTGAGAGTTGGACTGTGAAGAAGGCTGAGTGCCGAAGAACTGATGCTTTTGAACTGTGGTGTTGGAGAAGACTCTTGAGAGTTCCTCGAACTGCAAGGAGATCCAACAAGTCCATTCTGAAGGAGATCAGCCCTGGGATTTCTTTGGAAGGAATGATGCTGAAGCTGAAACTCCAGTACTTTGGCCACCTCATGAGAAGAGTTGACTCACTGGAAAAAACTCTGATGCTGGGAGGGATTGGGGGGCAGGAGAAGGGGATGACAGAGGGTGAGATGGCTGGATGGTATCACTGACTCGATGGACATGAGTTTGAGTGAACTCTAGAAGTTGGTGATGGACAGGGAGGCCTGGCGTGCTGTGATTCATGGGGTCGCAAAAAGTCAGATACCACTGAGTGAATGAACTGAACTGAACTGAACTGAGCACTGTGTATCCCCTTCTTGGATAACAGCCTTGTTGCAGTGAAGGGGCTTGCATAGCTCAATGAAGCTATGAGCCATGCTGTGTAGGTCCACTCACGATGGATGGATAATAGTGAAGAGTTCTGATGCAACGTGGTCCACTGGAAAAGGAAATAGTATTCTTGCCTGGAGAACCCCATGGACAATATGAAAAGAAAAGAAAAAAAAGACAGTAGACAATCATATCCTCTAGGTTGGAAGTGTCTAATATGCTACGGAGAAGAGCAGAGGTCAATTACTAATAGCTTGAGAAAGAATGAAGTGGCTGGGCAAAAGCAGTAATGACGCTTAGTTGTGGATGTGTCTGCTGGTGAAAGTAAAGTCTGATGTTGTAAAGAACAATAGTGCATAGGAACCTGGAAGGTTAGGTCTGTGAATCTAGGTAAATTTACATGGTCAAGCAGTAGATGGCAAGATTAAACACTGATATCTTAAGAATCAGTGAACTAAAATGGATGAGAATGGGTGGATTTAATTCAGATGACCATTTAATTCAGGTGACTACTGTAGGCAAGAAACTCTTAGAAGATATGGAATGGTCCTCATAGTCAACAAAAAGTCTGGAATGCAGGACTCAAGTGCAGTCTCAAAAATGACAGAATGATTGCTGTTCCTTCCAAAGGCAAACCATTCAACATCACATTAATCCAAATCTATGTCCCAATCATCAATGCTGAAGAAGGTGAAGTTGATGGGTTCTATGAAGACCTACAAGATGTTCTAGAACTAACACCCCAAAAGATGTCCTTTTCATCATAGTGAATTGGAATGCAAAAGTGGGAAGTCAAGAGATACCTGGAAAAATAGGCAAGTTTGGCTTTGGAGTACAAAATGAAACAGGGCAAAGGTTAACACACTTTTGTCAAGAGAACATGTTGGTCATAGGAAACACCTTTTCCCCATAATCCAAGAGATGATGATACATATGGACATCACCACATGGTCAATACTTTTCTTTACAGCTGAAGATGGAGAAGCTCTATTCAGTCAGTGGGGAAAAAAAAGAAAGACCTGGAGCTGACTGTGGCTCAAGTCACGTGTTCTTTATTGTAAAATTCAGGCTTATATTGAAGAAAGTAGGGAAAAGTGCTAGACCATTCAGATATGCGGCTGCTGCTAAGTCACTTCAGTCGTGTCCGACTCTGTGCGACCCCATAGACATCTGCCCACGAGGTTCCCCCGTCCCTGGGATTCTCCAGGCAAGAATACTGGAGTGGGTTGCCATTTCCTTCTCCAATGCAGGAAAGTGAAAAGTCAGAGTGAAGTCGCTCAGTCGTGTCCGACTCTTAGCGACCCCATGGACTGCAGCCTACCAGGCTCCTCCATCCATGGGATTTTCCAGGCAAGAGTACTGGAGTGGGTTGCCATTGCCTTCTCCAGACCATTCAAATATAATCTAAATCAAATCTCTTATGCTCATACAGTGGAAGTGATGAATAGATTCAATGAATAGAGTACCTAAAGTACTATGAACAGAAGTTCGTAAAACTGTACAAGAGGCAGTGGCCAAAACCATCCCAGTCAAGTGAGCCTTAGGAAGCATTACTGAGAACAAAAAGTTAGTGGAGGTGATAGAATGCCAGCTGAGCTTTTTCAAATCCTAAAAGATGTTGTTGTTAAAGTATGACACTCAATATGCCAGCAAATTTGGAAAGCTCAGCAGTGGCCACAGTACTTGAAAAGGTCAGTTTTCATTCAAATCCCAAAGAAGGCCATGCCAAAGAATGTTTAAACTACCATACAATTGGGCTCATTTCACATGCTAGCAAGGTAATGCTCAAAATTCTTCAAGCTAGGCCTCAGCAGTACGTGAACCAAGAATTCCTACATGTACAAGCTGGATTTAGATAAGGCAGAGGAACCACATATCAAATTGCCAACATCCTTTGGATCACAGAAAAAGCAAGGGAATTCCAGATAAACATTTACTTCTGCTTCATTGACTATATTAAAGCCTTTGACTCTGTGGATCACAACAAACTGTGGAAAATTCAAGAGATGGGAATACCAGACCACCTTACCTACCTCTTAAGAAATCTGTATGCAGGTCAAGAAGCAACAGTTAGAATGGGACATTGAATTAAGGACTGTTTCCAAATTGGGAAAGGAGTACATCAAGGCTGTATATTGTCATTCTGCTTATTTAACTTATATGGAGAGTACATCATGTAAAATGCTGGACTGGATGAAGAACAAGCTGGAATCAAGATTGCTAGGAGAAATATCAATAATCTCAGATATGCAGAAGCAGATGATACTACCCTTATGGCAGGAAGCAAAGAGAAATTAAAGAGCCTCTTGATAAAGGTGAAAGAGGAGAGTGAAGAATTTGGCTTAAAACTCTACATTCAAAAAACTAAGACCATGGCATTCAATCCTATCACTTCATGTCAGAGAGATGAGGAAAAAATGGAAACAGTGACAAAATTTCTTTTCTTGGGCTCCAAAATCACTGAGATTGTGACTGTAGCCATGAAATTAAAACACACTTGCTCTTTGGAAGGAAAGCTATGACGAGCCTAGAGTGCATATTAAAAAGAAGAGACATCACTTTGCAGACAAAGATCTGTATAGTCAAAGCTATGGTTTTTCCAGTAGTCCTGTATGGATATGAGAGTTGGACCATAAAGAAGGCTGAACACCAAAGAATTGATTCTTTTGAAATGGTGCTGGAGAAGACTCTTGAGAGTCCCTTGGACAGCAAGGAGATCAGACCAGTCAATCCTAAAGGAAGTCAACCCTGAATATTCATTGGGAGGACTGATGCTTTAGCTTCAATACTTTGGCCACCTGATGTGAAGGGCTGACTCACTGGAAAAGACTCTGATGCTGTGAAAGATTGAGGGCTGGAGAGAAAGGGCCACAGAGGATAAGATGGTAGGTTGGCATCACTGACTCAGTGAACATGAGTTTGAGCAAGCTCTAGGGGATAGTGAAGAACAGGGAAGCCTGGTGTGGTGCAGTCCATGGGGTTGCAAAGAGTCAAACACGACTGAGTCACTCAACTGAATTGAACTTAAATTGGCTGAGAAGGCTTTACAAATGGCATATTCAAAAGCAGAGACATTATTTTGCCAACAAAGGTCCGTCTAGTCAAGGCTATGGTTTTTCCTGTGGTCATGTACGGATGTGAGAGTTGGACTGTGAAGAAGGCTGAGCACCGCAGAATTGATGCTTTTGAACTGTGGTGTTGGAGAAGACTCTTGAGAGTCCCTTGGACTGCAAGGAGATCCAACCAGTCCATTCTGAAGGAGATCAGCCCTGGGATTTCTTTGGAAGGAATGATGCTAAAGCTGAAACTCCAGTATTTTGGCCACCTCATGCGAAGAGTTGACTCATTGGAAAAGACTGATGCTGGGAGGGATTGGGGGCAGGAGGAGAAGGGGACGACAGAGGATGAGATGGCTGGATGGCATCACTGACTCAATGGATATGAGTCTAAGTGAACTCCGGGAATTGGTGATGGACAGGGAGGCCTGGCGTGCTGCGATTCATGGGGTCACAAAGAGTCGGACATGACTGAGCAACTTAACTGAACTGAATTGAGGCTTTACAAATAAATGAGGATACAAATAATTAGGTACAAACAATGTGAGGTAAGCCATGTCTAAGGGATGAGTAAGGTTTTTGTAGATGAAGAAAATGGAGGAGATTTGATTCCTCATTTCTTTATTTTTATAACAGAGGAAGTGGAGACTGGACAAGGTTAAGCAATTTGCCCAAAGAAGACAGAGGTTTCTCTTGTGTCTTATTACTATATTGAATTTATTCAATTTAGGTTCTAATTGATTATGTCTTTGTTTTTTAAAATGAGAATGATCTAGTACAAACTAGAGGAAGAATATTTCTATAAATAATTATGCACTGCTTGAGATGCCCATGATTGAAAAGCAGTGTATTTCTCTGATGAAGAGTTGATGTGGCCTTGCTTGAGTCAAGCACATTTGTGATTCATGTTGCATTGCCCTCTGTTTTAATATATGGTTCATTCATTCTTGGAGTTCCTAAATGCAGTAACCCAAAGCCAGAAATGATTAACATTTTTTATTTTAGCATTGTCTTAAAAATAGAAGTAAATATTGTTATTTTTCTGAAGTTTAAAATAGTATGTGTGACATTCCAATTCATGCTAATTATGAAGAATTTGACCACAAAAATCTAGCTGGTTATAATTAGCAGAGTTAATGATGTAATCATAGAATTTTAGACTGAAAGAGACTTAATATATCATTTTACCAGTGGTTCTTACTTCTTTTTAAGATTGTGGGTCACTCTGTATATCAAGATTTTGCACCATATTCTGTTGGATATATATACATATATATATATAAAATCACATATTTATAGTGTACATATATGTTAAGTTTTAGCCACCTTAAAGATAGCCAAACTTTATTCATAAAAACATCTGATCAGTTTTGACTTTGGAAAATAGCACTTGAAAGACTTTTAAGAAGCAGTTGATTAACATACAGGGAGATCTTTACTTCAATCATTCAAATAATTCTTATCTTTCTTTACTAATATAATACAAAACAAAGAATACAAGAGTAAAAGTCAAAATCAATTGATCCTGTAAATAGCTAGCTATTTGTTCTTGATATTATCACTTAATTCATCTGGACCTCACTTTCTTGTCACTAAACTAAAAAACTTGTGGAGCAAGAAGAAATTTGGAAATCAAATTCAAGTGCCTAAAAATAGAGATGTTAATACATAGGAACACCTTCCAGACCACAAATATTAATTTACATATGGATTTTTGGATTGCATTTAATAATTTTCATCATTTCCAGAGTTTTGTCAGACACAAAGTCTATCATTTAGCTAAAAAGACAAAGCTAACATACAAAACAATGGAGAAGGTACTGATTAGTATCAATACATATATGAGTTCCCTTGTAAAGGCAGAGGAAGTCTACTTGCCTAAGTTCATGTGACTCAGTAGTGGCAGATCTGGATGTGAACATAAACAGCTGTGTCTTCACTATAACACAAACATGGCTATTAAAGGCAAAGTCATTATCAACAGAGGTGGCTGGAGAAGCTCTTTGCGCGTGCTGATAATTGAGTTGCCTATTAAAGAGGAAGATCTAGTAGGGAAAGTAGACTTTCAGGTAATTTGAAGAGCATGGACAGATTTCACAAGGAGCTTAACACTGTTTACATTAATGTAGGCAGTGTAAAAATAGATATAGAGTCTTCTTGGCATTCAGTTTTCTCTCATAGAAATCATATTACTTCTAATCATAGAACGATCTGTGCTCTCTCTAAAATTTCTTTCCAACAATGGGCTGATACTCTTCCCCTTCTAACATTGCAGCTTTGCATGTCTCAGATGGAACTCTGTGCTCTTTCTGCTCCATGTGATTCCCAACATTTTAGAGAACTAGTGGAAGAAAATGGTGTCAATAAGGCTCTCTTTAGCTCTAAAACACAACAAGAATATAAGATTGGAAATAGTAATGGCCACAGCATGTCTTTTTGAGTGTGTGTAGTGTTCGTTATGGCAACCCACTCCAGTGTTCTTGCCTGGAGAATCCCAGGGATGGGGAAGCCTGGTGGGCTGCCATCTATGGGGTCGCAAAGAGTCGGACACGACTGAAGCGACTTAGCAGCAGCAGCAGCGGCAGTGTTCGTTATCCAAAAAATTATTGATCGTGCAATTTTCAAGTTATTTGTAGCAAACATTACATTCTTATTTCCTTCTCCTATCACTGTGAAAAAGTGTACCTCTAGACGTTTCCTCTTTGGGTAAATTTTGTGTATGTTATTTAAAAATATCAATTATATTTCTTTTTCTGGTTGCACATAAAACATTTTTTTATGTTATGTAAAGTCCACTTATGGAAACACAAAAACTGATTGCTTTGTCTTACTAAAATTCACAACGGGAATATTGGTACTTTTGTGAGGAATTTTAGACATCACTTCAAATGTCAAGTTCAAAAATGACAAATGACTGGCAAATGTATGTCAAAAATATAAATAAATTTTGTAGTTTTTTTTCTCTTCTCAGGCCCTAAGCTCTTTGTTCACACCTTATAATACCATTTTTTTTTTTTTTTTGAATTATGTTACTTTTCTCTGAGTCTCTTCCTCTGGAGTGTGAGCCTCCAGGAGGCAGTGAGTTCTTTGTTATCTCAGCCCTTGAAATAGTTACTGCCTATAATAGGGAGGGAGAGAGGGAAGAAGGGAATGGTAGATGAATGGATGAATGGATATATAGATAGATGAGCAAATGAGTAAAGGACATGAAGCGTGAGGGGGAAAATTCTGCTTAGCAAAATTTATTTTTAAAGAATCTTATTTTATTAATATGCATCCAAACATGTTGTACATATAATCATTTTCCACATTGACTAAAATATTATTTAAACAAATAATTTAAGATGCTTTAGTTTGCAAGGTGCAAGGATATACTTGAATTACCTTAAAGGTAAGAATGTTTATTTTTAGGGTGTGTGTGTGTTAGTTGCCTAGTTGTGTCTGACTCTTTGTGATCCCATGAACTGTAGCCTTCCAGGCTCCTCTGTTCATGGAATTCTCCAGGCAAGAATACTGGAGTTGGTTGCCATTCCCTCTACAGGGGATCTTCCCAACCTAGGAATTAAATATGGGTCTCTTGCATCACAGGCAGATTCTTTACCATCTGAACCACCAGGGAAGCCTTTATTTTTAGGAAAGTAAGTGGAAACTTCCAAATTTCTAAAGGGGAAAGTTATATATTAACTTGAAATTTAGGATTGTCTCAATTAATGGAGTCATAATGGCACCCCACCCCAGTACTTTTGCCTGGAAAATCCCATGGACGGAGGATCCTGGTAGGCTCCAGTCCATGGGGTCGCTAGGAGTCGGACACGACTAAGCGACTTCACTTTCACTTTTCACTTTCATGCATTGGAGAAGGAAATGGCAACCCACTCCAGTATTCTTGCCTGGAGAATCCCAGGGACGGGGGAGCCTGGTGAGCTTCCGTCTATGGGGTCGCACAGAGTCGGACACGACTGAAGCGACTTAGCAGCAGCAGCAGCAAGCTGTAGTTTTACATATTTAACTGATTACTTCCCCAAACCCACTATTATTCATCATTTTGTCTGGAATAACTTTAAAAATTCTTGAGTTGTTGTTTTCTCATCTAGAGAATAATTATATATTCTACTCACTGTGAAGTTTAAATAAGAGCATTTATTAAAAAAAATTAAAGTTCAGTGACTGGGTATTATTGGTCTAAACTATAATGTTAGTTTCATTCTCCATTTCTCTACTTAAAAAAACAAGGATAATTATATTTTGACTGTGTCACATCTGATTTGATGTTCACAATAATAAAGCATGTGAGTGGATTGTGAAAACTTAAGAGTTTCATAAATATTTGCTTGGTACTGATTACTGATACCAAACACTCAAGGTAGTAGCTAAACAAGGACCCAGAAACTTTTGATAGTGTCCTCTTTTTAAAAAAATCAAATCAGATTCATTTGAGTGCTTAAAAGTGAAGATTACATGCAAACCAAAATAAAATACAATCTATAGTCAAATATTTAAAAAAAAATCACAAATGAACTTTAATTTAAAAATAGGTGAAAATTGTCATTTATGTTTTTAGGAATTTCTGTAACAGTTCACTGGGTTTTTGATTTCTCAATAGGAAGTTGTCTTTCATTGCTTACTTCAGATCAAGCAGAAAATTCTGTTTCCAATAGCGTGTCATTATGAATAGCTTTATAATTGCTTCCAGTTTATATTTAAAAAAAATATAACAGCGGGGGTGCAGTACCAGCCCCCGCAGAGCCAAAGGGGTGAGGACAGATATAGTTGTCACTGAGAATTCCCCAGCGGTCCTCAGTATCTGACCAAGCTGTCTCAGGAGGGTATGGATAGCTTTCATGATTAGGAGGTCAGTTGATGGATGCGGGAGCCCACCTGCTGTCCTGGGAAGGTGGAGAAAGCTTCCAAGACTGGGGAAGCTGTCAGTGGGTGCTGGAAACTGTCCCTCTGTTTTGGAAGGGCGTAGATAACTCCCTGAAGGGAAATCTTCCAGTAGGGGCTGGGATCTGCCCTGCTCTTGCTGCTGGGAAATTCACCAGTGAGTGCCAAAACCTGTCCTGCTGTCCTGGGAAGCTTTAGAAATCTGTAATAACTGAGAAATCTGGCCCTGAGTGCTGGAAACTTGCTGTTCCTGGAGGGTGTGGATTGCTCTCGCTACTGGACAATCCATCAGCAGGTGCCAGAATCTGCCTTGCTGTTCTGGGAGTACACAGAAAAGTCTTGCTACTAGGAAATCTGCCAATGAGTGCCAGAATATGTGCCACTCCCAAGAAGGTGGAGATAGCTTCCCCAACTAGGATATTCATCCACAGGAAGAGCTGAAACCATAGATGAGCCCCAGGGGCTTTGTGGCTAAGGAAGAAGAGCTAAAATCTCTCCTTGTGGTTGCACAAACTGTGGAGTTACTCCTGTGCTTATACCTAAATTCAACACCTGCAAAACATCCAAAAGGACATCAAAGGCTGTTATAGCTAAGTCTGGCATTAGTAGCTAGCTGTGGGTCCTGTTGGCATGTGCATTTGGGAGTAGGGCAGATCAGGGCTTGAGTTGCCTCTATAGCTATTGCAGTGGTGTAGGTGCATGCCTCCTGCCATACTGAGACCTAACCTCAGTATACCTGCACCGGTGGCCCGGTGAAAGCAATGCTTGAGAGTCACCAGGGCCAATTTCTGGCACATCCACAGTTAAAGTGGGTCTGAGAGCAGTGCCAAAACTGTATACTTTGTGAATCTGTACATCTGGAGAAAGGGGACACAACAGAGCACATTCACAGTTGAACAGCTTCAAAGGAGGAAAACTCAGTGACTTCTCTCCCAATGGGAGTGCTCTAATCCTGCTTACCTTGAATGCAGATAGGAATCACAGCTAAGAAATAGATTGGTGGGCTTCTACTCCAACAACTAGGGAGCACACTCATGCCTGGTGGAAGTGAAAACCACAGAACAAAGGGGAGGCCCTACTCAATATCTAGGGCAGGCTCTAATAATCACACCATCAATTAAAATCCCCTAACAAGGAGATTCCCATCAAGGGGTTTCCCAGGGGGCACTAGTGGTAAAGAACCTGCCTGCAATGCAGGAGATGTAAGAGACATGGATTTGATCCCTGGATTGGGAAGATGCCCTGAAGGAGGGCATGGCAACCCACTCTAGTATTCTTGCCTGGAGAATCCCATGGACAGAAGAGCCTGGCAGGCTGCAGTCCATAGGGTTGCACAGAGTCAGACATGACTGAAGCAACTTAGCATGCATCAAGGCAATAACAGCATAAGCCTCTGAAAAACTTCATCCACCAGAGGGTAGACACTAGAAGCAAGAGAAACTGTGATCCCACAGCCTGTGGAAAGGAGATCACAACCACAGTAATTTTTACAAAATGAGATGACAAAAAATATGCTGCAGAAAGAGCAAGATAAAAATCTAGGAGAATGACTGAAGAGGAGATAAGCAATCTACTTGAAAAAGAATTCAGGGTAATGATAGTAAAGATGAACCTTAGATCATCTTGAAAACAGAAAGGAAGAACAGATTGAGAAGATACAAGAAAAGCTTAACAAAGACCTAGAAGAACTAAAGAATAAACAAAAAGAGATGAACAAAAGAGTAACTGAAATGAATAATACACTAGAATGAATCAATAGTAGATTAACTGAGACTGAAGAACAGATAAATGTGCTGGAATACAAAATGCTGGAAATCACTGCTCTAGGAGAGAGTAAAGAAAAAAGAAAAAAAGAAATAAGGACAGTCTCAGTGACCTCTGGGGAAACATTAAAAGCACAAACATTCAAATTATAGAGGTCCCAGAAGAAGAAGAAAAAGGGCCTGAAAAAATATTTGAATAAACCATAGTCAAAAGTTTCCCTATCATGGGAAAGGAAATAGATACTTAAGCCCAGGAAGCACAGAGAATTCCACGCAGGATAAACCTAAGGAGGAATATGCTGAGATACATATTAATCAAACTATTAAAAATTAAATACAAAGAAGAAATATTAAAAGCAGCAAGGAAAAAGCAACAAATATCCTCTATGAGAAAACTTGAATGAATCTTTTGGCCAACCCAATACAAGGTAATCCCCATAAAGGTTATCAGCTGATTTTTCAGCTGAAACTCTGCAGGCCAGAAGGGAGGGGCAAATTATAAGTGGTGAAAGGGGAAAAACCTACACCTAGGACTACTCTATGCAGCAAGGCTCTCATTCAGATTTGAGAGAAATCAAAAGCTTTACGGACAAGAAAAAGCTAAGAGAATTCAGCACCACCATGCCAGCTTTACAAGAATTGCTAAAAGCAAGAAACCCAAGAGAAGCAAAAAAAACCCATTTTTTTTCCATTTAAAAACAAATGGAAAGCAATTAAGAAAATGACAATAGAAGCATATATATCAATAATTACCTTAAATGTCAATGAATGAAATGCTTTCCAACCAAAAAATAGGTTGACTGAATGTATGCAAAAATAAGACCTATTTATATGCTGTCGACAAGAGACCCACATCACACCTAAGGACACATACAGGCTGAAAGTGAGGGGATGGGAAAAGATACTCCATGCAATTGGAAATCAAAAGAAACCTGGATCAGCAATACTCTTTATCACACGCAAGATATTTTAAAATAAAGACTGTTACAAGAGACAAAGAAGGATACTACATAATGATCAAGGGATCAGTCCAAGAATAAGATATAACAATCGTAAATATTTATGCACCAACATAGGAGCACCTCAGTATATGAGACAACTGCTAAAAGTCGTAAAAAGGGAAACAGTAACAGAATAATTTTGGGAGACTTTAACACCCCACTTACACCAAGGGAAAGATCATCCAGACAGAAAATCAGTAAAGGAACACAAGCTCTAAATACAAAAATATTTAGACCAAATACAATTGATAGCTATTTATAGGACACTTCATCTGAAAGCAGAAGAATACAACTTCAAGTGTACAAAGAACATTCTGCAGGATGGACCACATCTGGGGTCACAAATCAAGCCTTGGTAAATTTAGGAAAATTGAAATAATATCAAACATCTTTTTCAACCACAATACTATGAGTTTAGAAATCAATTACAGAAAAAAAAAATCTGTTAAAAACTCAAACACAAGGAAGCTAAATAATGTTACTAAACAACTGATGAATCACTGAAGAAATCAAAGAGGAAATTAAAAAATACCTAGAAACAGATTACAATACATACAGAACAATGCATGGTATGCAGCTAAAGCAGTTCTAAGAGGGACATTTATAGCAATATAATCTTACTTCAAGAAACAAGAAATATCTCAAGTATACAACCTAACCTTAAACCTAAAGTAATTAGAGGAAGAAGAAAAAACAAAACTCAAAGTTAGCAGAGGGAAAGAAATCACAAAAATCATAGCAGCAGAAATAACTGAAATAGAAACAAAGGAAACAATACAAAACATCAATGAAACAAAATGCTGATTTTCTTGAGAAGATAAATGAAATTGATCAACCTTTAGCTAGACTCATCAAGAAAAAAGGGAGAGGACTCAAATCAACAAAATTAGAAATGAAAAAGGAAAAGTTACAATTGACACCACAGAAACACAAAAGATCATAAAAAGACTACTCCTGCTGCTGCTGCTAAGTCACTTCAGTTGTGTCTGACTCTGTGCGACCCCAGAGACAGCAGCCCACCAGGCTCTCCCGTCCCTGGGATTCTCCAGGCAAGAACACTGGAGTGGGTTGCCATTTCCTTCTCCAATAAAAGACTACTACAAGCAACTATTAATATAATTGCTAATAAAATGGATAACCTGGAAGAAAGACACAAATTCTTAGAAAGGTACAACCTTCTGAGACTGAACCAGGAAGAAATAGAAAATATAAACATACCAATCACAAGTATTGAAATAAAAACTGTGGTCAAAAATCTTACAACAAACAAAAGTCCAGGACCAGATGGCTTCACAGGTGAATTCTATCAAATACTTAGAGAAGAGTTAACATCTATTTTTCTCAAACTCTTCCAAAAATTTCAGAGAAGAAACACTCTAAAGCTCATTCTGTGAGGCCACCATTACTCTGATACCAAGACCAAACAAAGATATCATGCAAAAAAGAAAATTAAAGACCAATATCACTGATGGACATAGACACAAATATCCTCAACAAAATACTAGCAAACAGAATCCAACAAAACATTAAAAGGATCATATACCATGGAGAAGTGGGATTTATTCCAGGGCTGCAAGGATTCTTCAACATACACAAATCAACCAATGTAATACATCATATTAACAAACTGAAGAATTAAAACCATATGAGCATGTTAATCAATGCAGAAAAAGCTTTTGACAAAATTTAATACTTATTTATGATAAAAATTCTCCAAAAAGTGAACAGAGGGAAACTATGCTGTGCTGTAACTAGTCACTCAGTCATGTCTGACTGTTTGTGACCCCATGGACTGCAACCCACCAGGCTCCTCTGTCCATGGGGATTCTCCAGGCAAGAATACTGGAGTGGGTTGCCATGCCTCCTCCAGGGGATCTTCCCAACTCAAGAGTAAAACCAGGGTCTCCTGCATTGCAGGCAGATTCTTCACCAGCTGAGCTACCAGGGACTCTACCTCAACATGCTGCTGAGTCACTTCAATCGTGTCCGACTCTGTGCGACCCCATAGACGGCAGCCCACCAGGCTCCCCCGTCCCTGGAATTCTCCAGGCCAAGAACACTGGAGTGGGTTGCCATTTCCTTCTCCAATGCATGAAAGTAAAAAGTGAAAGTGAAGTAGCTCAGTTGTGTCCAACTTTTAGCGACCCCATGGACTACAGCCTACCAGGCTCCTCCATCTATGGATTTTTCAGGCAAGAGTACTGGAGTGGGGTGCCATTGCCTTCTCCATGTAAATCAACTATGCTCTGCTAAACACTTAAAAAATAAACACATGCCAGTCAGAATGGCTGCGATAAAAAAGTCCACAAGCAATAAATGCTGGAGAGGGTGTGGAGAAAAGGGAACCCTCTTACACTGTTGGTGGGAATGCAAACTAGTACAGCCACTTTGGAGAACAGTATGGAGATTTCTCAAAAAAACTGGGAATAGAACTGCCTTATGACCCAGCAATCCCACTGCTGGGCATACACACTGAGAAAACCAGAATTGAAAGAGACACGTGTACCCCAATGTTCATAGCAGCACTGTTTACAATAGCCAGGACTTGGAAGCAACCTAGATGTCCATCCACAGATGAATGGATAAGAAAGCAGTGGTACATATACACAATGGAGTATTACTCAGCTATTAAAAAGAATACATTTGAATCAGTTCTAAGGAGGTGGATGGAACTGGAGCCTATTATACAGAGTGAAGTAAGCCAGAAAGAAAAACACAAATACAGTATACTGACGCATATGTATGGAATTTAGAAAGATGGTAACAATGACCCTGTTTACGGGATAGCAAAAGAAACACTGATATATAGAACAGAGTTTTGGTCTCTGGGAACGGGAGAAGGTGGGATGATTTGGGAGAATAGCATTGAAATATATATAGTGTCATATCTGAAACGAGTCGCCAGTCCAGGTACGATGCCTGATAACGGATGCCTGGGGCTGGTGCACTGGGACTACCCAGGGGGATGGTATGGGGAAGGAGGAGGGAGGAGGGTTCAGGATGGGGAACACATGTATACTTGTGGCAGATCCATCTTGATGTATGGCAAAAGCAATACAATATTGTAAAGTTAAGCAAAATAAAATTTAATTGAAGTGCTAAAAAAAAAACCAAAACACATTCACCTTAGAGGGAAAAAATGGCCCACCAGAATAATGTGAATTATTTGTATAGTTGCTTCATGTCTTTGGGCCTTGTGTAAAGAGAAGAATCTCTACTGAGCAAGAAGTGCAAAGGTTAAAAAGCTGGAGCCAGAAACAGTCTTACGGTTTAGATATTATCTTTTTCAGATTTCTTTTTGAATTATCTTTTCCAAGCAGTTATAGCCAAATTATTCAATAAACTAGGATTATTTAAGTAATTAAATTACAAGGACATGGCAGGTATAATATGGAATTATAACTCAGGTGGTAGAACCTAGATCTGAGGCAGTATTTAAATGAAGAAGAAACTACCATAAGGATCTTGAGCTTCGTTGGAAGTTGGCATGTGTACAACTTGGTGTAGCAGGCTGGCCATTGATGCTTTAGTGTGAAGAAAAAAAATCCACTGTTTAGAAATCCCTCTGTGTTCCTGAGCAGGTTGTAGTTTCCACACTGTAAACAATTGTGCTAGCCATACATTGATGCTGACCATTTTAGGACAGAGTAACTAAAGGAAATTAAATTTATACCCTTTAATGAGTGAGTAAAGAGTCGGACACGACTGAGCGACTGATCTGATCTGATTAGAATATTGACCTTTTCATGAATAGAAGCACTAGCTACTGGACACCAAATAAAAAGAAACAAAATCCCACATATCTTTTGTTCATATATTTTTAGTAAAAAAAAGTATTGTATCTAGTAGCACCCTAGTAGTGGAAGAGTTTCTTTCAATGAAATAATGTGATCCTCTTTAAAAAGACTGATCAGTTTTGATTTACCCTAGAAACTGGGTAAATTTTTGGTTGTGAAAAATTTTCACTGATGAACTCAGATAATTTTTCCTTATATTTTGTAGACTCAACATTTTTTATCTGGTCCAAACAATTTATTTATATGTGAAAATAAAATTAACTTTTATACAGTTCTCAAACAGCTTCTTTATCTTTTAAGGAATAAAAATTATATTCATAATTATTTAAAATATTAAATTATTTAAATTTTGTTTTTCTCACTATGAAACACAAATTATCATAAAAAAAATCTGGTTAAGTAAAGAATTCAGTGATCATTTGTCTCTAGATAGTGAGATTATAGGTTAGTATATTGGTGTTTACTCACTGTCTTTCACATATTCACATACTCATTTTTCCAAAATAGTGATTTAGAACATGTTTTGGACTTTTAAAAAATGTAATACTATATCTTGAAAATCTTTCTGTATCAATTAAAAATTCTTCTATAATATTTAAGTGGCTTATATTAATGTACCAAAAGTTTTAAAAGATTATTAGGTTTTGCCATTTTTCATTTTCATTTAGGTTTTTTATTGTTTTAAAAATAAAGACTGCTACATTTGAAGATCTATTCATGCTTATTTCAATCAGCATAAATTCCAAGAAAGGAATTTGCTGGTTCAAAAAATACCTACTTAAAATTTTTGTTGTTGTTTATACAGCCAATTGCCCTCCAGAAATGTTATAACATGAATTATCTCTAAGTAAAACCATATGAAATTTATCATTTTTATGTGGCGCTGATGGTGGTCTTGTTTAATTAAAAACACCAACAAGAAGTTTCCACTGTTAGAAAAAGTAGAAAAAAGGGAAGGAAAAAGACAATGGTCATAGAGCAAACATTGGAAAGATTGCTTTCAATATCAGGCCAAGACCTACTCTTACAGTTTGGAATAGACTTTCTTAGCAGACGAGGCCGGAGTAGGCAATGGCACCCCACTCCAGTACTCTTGCCTGGAAAATCCCATGGACGGAGGAGCCTGGTAAGCTGCAGTCCATGGGGTTGCTAAGGGTTGCTAAGAGTCGGGCACGACTGAGCGACTTCACTTTCACTTTTCACTTTCATGCATTGGAGAAGGAAATGGCAACCCACTCCAGTATTCTTGCCTGGAGAATCCCAGGGACAGAGGAGCCTAGTGCGCTGTCGTGTATGGGGTCGCACAGAGTCGGACACGACGAAACGACTTAGCAGCAGCAGCAGACGAGGCAAATTAAAATAGACTATAGGTGAGATTTTGCTTTGCCTTTTCAAAACCTCATTCTCTCAAAGCCCTTCTTTCCCCTACTTTTCTTTAATTTGCCTCTCTTATTTAGATAGTCGTTCCTCCATAAATGGCAACATTGACATTTGGCTAGTAATCCCTGGAAGGTCTTTCCAGTGTGAAGTTCATGAGTTACTTCAGGTCACAGGCCAGGGACATTGGTACCTTGGGATAGTAACATGTATTTCACCACTGACCCGTCAGCTGATCAGTTATAGGACTCCTGACATCACCTTATATTTTAAAAGAGCTAATTTTTTTAATCCACTAATATAAACCTTTATTGCCATTTCAGAACATAATAGGAGTTATTTCTCTTCATTATTTAACTGCTAACTTCTTACACAAAATTATTAATTTTAGAGAGTGCTGTCATAAATACAGTAGCCTATTATTTATTACCTCTTATAATTCTCAAGATTTGGTACGGGATCGACAGCATCAGGCTCACCTGGGCACTTGTCAGGAATGTAAATTCTCAGATCCTATTCCACTCCTACTGAATCAGAAACTTTGGTTTTAGGGCCCCCAGCTCTGTTTTAACAAGCCCTCTAGGATTCTGATGCAAAATGAAGTTGAAGAATCACAGATTTAAGACAATATTCAGGTTTCCAGGAGTCTTCGTTAATCAAGATGATTTTGGAAGAATTGACATTTATTAGTAAGAAAGACCTCTCTCTCCAGGTATTCCAATTAGTTGTGGCAAACAAAGCTTCAAAGATAACTTTAAAATATATGTAAGATAAACCACTTCTCACTGGAAGATAATAGGAAAATTGTTACATCTAAAATTACTGGGCAGAAAAGTTGTGCTTCTTAGGAGCATTTTGATGTTATACACCTCATTTAGCTGAGCACGGCTCAAAGAATGTTTCTCATTAGTTGTCCTTGTTTTCCCAGGGGTTAGCTGTACCCTCCCCACCAGGTTTCTGGTTATTATGAGTAAAAGGTTTAACATTATCATTCATTCAATTGCTTTCACTTGCAAAAACATAAAATATCCTGAGAGCAGCTAACCTCATTAGCATTTCCTTTGAAGCTTTATCCAGTTAAGACAATAGGATGATTGTTTGATCTGTTAAGGAATCTTTGGTTGGGTTAAGAAACAAGGTTAATGTCTACTTGGAAAAATGAGATTGCTGCTAATATTTACAGGGAGCTATGATGCTAAAGCTGAAACTCCAGTATTTTGGCCACCTCATGCGAAGAGTTATTGAGGGCAGGAGGAGAACGGGACGACAGAGGATGAGATGGCTGGATGGCATCACTGACTCGATGGATGTGGGTCTGAGTGACCTCCAGGAGTTGGTGATGGACAGGGAGGCCTGGCGTGCTGCGATTCATGGGGTCGCAAAGAGTCGGACACGACTGAGTGACTGATCTGATCTGATCTGATATAGTAAAGTAATGCTCAAAATTCTCCAAGCCAGGCTTCAGCAATACATGAACTGTGAACTTCCTGATGTTCAAGCTGAATTTAGAAAAGGCAGAGGAACCAGAGATCAAATTGCCAACATCCGCTGGATCATGGAAAAAGCAAGAGAGTTTCAGAAAAACATCTATTTCTGCTTTATTGACTATGCCAAAGCCTTTGACTGTATGGATCACAATAAACTGTGGAAAATTCTGAAAGAGATGGGAATGCCAGACCACCTGACCTGCCTCTTAAGAAACCTATATGCAGCTCAGGAAGCAACAGTTAGAACTGGACATGGAACAACAGACTGGTTCCAAATAGGAAAAGGAGTATGTCAAGGCTGTATATTGGCACCCTGTTTATTTAACTTCTATGCAGAGTACATCATGAGGAATGCTGGACTGGAAGAAACACAAGCTGGAATCAAGATTGCCAGGAGAAATATCAATAACCTCAGATATGCGGATGACACCACCCTTATGGCAGAAAGAGAAAAGGAACTAAAAAGCCTCTTGATGAAAGTGAAAGTGGAGAGTGAAAAGGTTGGCTTAAAGCTCAACATTCAGAAAACGAAGATCATGGCATCCGGTCCCATCACTTCATGGGAAATAGATGGGGAAGCAGTGGAAACAGTGTCAGACTTTATTTTTATGGGCTCCAAAATCACTGCAGATGGTGACTGCAGCCATGAAATTAAAAGACATCTACTCCTTGGAAGGAAAGTTATGACCAACCTAGATAGCATATTGAAAAGCAGAGACATTACGTTGCCAACAAAGGTCCATCTAGTCAAAGCTATGCTTTTTCCAGTGGGCATGTATGGATGTGAGAGCTGGACTGTGAAGAAGGCTGAGTGCGGAAGAATTGATGCTTTTGAACTGTGGTTTTGGAGAAGACTCTTGAGAGTCCCTTGGACTGCCAGGAGATCCAACCAGTCCATTCTGAAGGAGATCAGCCCTGGGATTTCTTTGGAAGGAATGATGCTAAAGCTGAAACTCCAGTACTTTGGCCACCTGATGCAAAGAGTTGACTCACTGGAGAAGACTCTGATGCTGGGAGGGATTGGGGGCAGGAGAAGAAGGGGACAACAGAGGATGAGATGGTTGGGTGTCATCACTGACTCGATGGACGTGAGTCTAAGTGAACTCTGGGAGTTGGTGATGGACAGGGAGGCCTGGCGTGCTGTGATTCATGGGGTCACAAAGAGCCGGACACTACTGAGCCACTGAACTGAACTGAACTGATGTAGCATATCTATTGTAAGGCAAAACTGCTAAGGTATGTGTGGCATAAGATATATGTTGTTGCTATGCTGTACTTTTGAATCAGGTGAAAGGGTCCCAGGAAAAATCAATTATCCAGTGAGAACAAGGACCTCTTTTATCAGTCAGTTTTCCTAATCAGAACTTTCCTAAGGACTGCAGACGAAATTTTGGGAAGGCATAGGTTTTGAGCAGTAGAAGAAGGAAAGCCAGTTAAATGAGGCAAGGGAGGGGCGAAGACTTGTTGCTTGAACACTAGGTCTTGAGACGGTTCTGACAAAATGCCGGCACACTTTCAGCTCTCTGGGGTGTGGTCAGACCTACTTCTTGCTACATTTGTGAACTGAGGGCAGGAGGAGCCATGATTACTAGAAGAAAGGGAGAGCAGCAGGTATATATAATAGCACTTTTTTGGTAGCCATCATTGAATTTCATTTTGTAGAAGCACAATCTACATTGTGGAAAATGATTGACACAATCTATTGAAATCTACATGATAAAAGGAATAAATTCAGTATTATACTTAAGAGAATAGAAAATCATATTTGAAAAGAATTTTAAGAGAAAATTATATTTCTGAAGGCACATTAATGACAATATTCAAAATAGATCTTGATACACTGAAACTGGAACTGACTGGGTGATGTAAAATTAGAAATTTCTGATTTACTGAAGAGTCTCTGTTTGCTGAAGAACTGCTCATTTTTATATATTTCAATGCAGATAGAGCTTTATTCTTTTAATTATTCTATCCAAATAACTTGTAATAATTATATAAAACTATAGGATTGATTTCAGAAATTATCTATTGGGATTTTTCTGACAAGGAGTGAAGGGAAAAGAAACCAATATTCATTAGTAGAAAAAATTTTCCCAATAAGTTTTTCACCTTATTTAGCTCTTAAAATCAATATTTATTGGTAGTTTGGGAAGTTACCTCATCAGATCAGATCAGATCAGTCACTCAGTCGTGTCTGACTCTTCGCGACCCCATGAACCGCAGCACGCCAGGCCTCCCTGTCCATCACCAGCTCCCGGAGGTCACACAGACTCACACCCATCAAGTCAGTGATGCCATCCAGCCATCTCATCCTCTGTCGTCCCCTTCTCCTCCTGCCCTCAATCCCTCCCAGCATCAGAGTCTTCTCCAATGAGTCAACTCTTCGCATGAGGTGGCCAAAATACTGGAGTTTCAGCTTTAGCATCATTCCTTCCAAAGAAATTCCAGGATTGATCTCCTTCAGAATGGACTGGTTGGATCTCCTTGCAGTCCAAGGGACTCTCAAGAGTCTTCTCCAACACCACAGTTCAAAAGCATCAATTCTTCGGCGCTCAGCCTTCTTCACAGTCCAACTCTCACATCCATACATGACCACAGGAAAGACCATAGCCTTGACTAGGCGAACCTTTGTTGGTAAAGTAATGTCTCTGCTTTTGAATATGCTATCTAGGTTGGTCATAACTTTCCTTCCAAGGAGTAAGCGTCTTTTAATTTCATGGCTGCAGTGATTTTGGAGCCCAGAAAAACAAAGTCTGACACTGTTTCCACTGTTTCCCCATCTATTTCCCATGTAGTGATGGGACCAGATGCCATGATCTTCGTTTTCTGAATGTTGAGCTTTAAGCCAACTTTTTCACTCTCCACTTTCACTTTCATCAAGAGGCTTTTTAGCCCCTCTTCACTTTCTGCCATAAGAGTGGTGTCATCTGCATATCTGAGGTTATTGATATTTCTCCCAGCAATCTTGATTCCAACTTGTGTTTCTTCCAGTCCAGCATTTCTCATGATGTACTCTGCATATAAGTTAAATAAACATGGTGACAATATACAGCCTTGACATACTCCTTTTTCTGTTTGGAACCAGTCTGTTGAGGTTCCTATGAGGAAGTTACCTCATAGGATGTATTAAAATTCATAAAATGTTTAAAAAGAAGATGGGCAATGATTTTTCTTCTTAAAGATGAGTGTCAAAATGAGAATTTTTGTCCTCAGTGATTTCAAGGTGCAACCTTTTCTGTTAAACAATGATTTATGAATAAAAACTTAAAAATATCCTTGGAGGATAATCATAATATGGTTACATTTTAAGTTGTCATGAAGATAGCAGTGAAAATACAGGTGAAATGTCCAGAATAATGCCTGAAACATAATAAAATCTTTTCTTCTCACATTTCTAGGGACAAGAACTCCTTCTTCTTTCACTCTGTTCTTGTACATTTCGGACTTTCTATGAATTCTTGCTTATTTATTGACAGTTGTGGCTATTAAAAAGGAGTTTTGCATTGTAAGTGGCTCAGAAAGGAATTGGAAGAGCTGAAAGTCATGCAGAGCATGACTGAGTAAAATGATCACAAGTCTAGTTTGGGTAACTTACCTAGATACTTGGTAACTATTAAACATATCGTTTCAAGGGATTAGATCAGATAGACAGACAATTGATTCAAGGGATTAGATCTGATAGACAGAGTGCCTGAAGAACTATGGATGGAGATTCGTAACATTGTACAGAAGGTGGTGATCAAAATAATCCCCAAGAAAAAGAATGCAAAAAGGCAAAATGGTTATCTGAGGAGGCCTTAAAATAGCTGAGAAAACAAGAGAAGTGAAAGGGAAAGGAGAAAAGGAAAGCCAAAGAATACAAGGGGAGATAAGAAAGCCTTCCTATGTGAACAATGCAAATAAATAGAGGAAAACAATAGAATAGGAAAGACTAGAGATCTCTCCAAGAATATTAGAGATACCAAGGGAATATATCATACAAAGATGGGCATAATAAAGGACAGAAATAGTAAGGGCCTAAAAGAAGCAGAAGACATTAAGAGGTGGCAGGAGTACACAGAAGAACTGTACAAAAAAGATGTTAATGATCCAGATAACCATGATGGTGTGATCACTCACCTAGAGCCAGACATCTTGGAATACTTTCGCAAGTTGGCCTCTGGAAGTGTCACTATGAACAAAGCTAGTGAAGGTGATGGAATTCTGGCTGAGTTATTTCAAATATGGAAAAGTGATGCTGTGAAAGTGCTGCACTCAATATGCTAGCAAATTTGGAAAACTCAGCAGTGGCCACAGGACTGGAAAACATCAGTTTTCATTCAAATCCCAAAGAAAGGCAATGCCAAAGAATGTTCAAACTACCACATAACTGCACTCATTTCTCATGCTATCAAGCCATTGTTCAAAATCTTCCAAGCTAGGCTTCAACAGTATGTGAACCAAGAACTTCCAGATATTCAAGTTGGATTTGGAAAAGGCAGAGGAACCAGATATCAAATTGCCAACATCCATTGGATCATAGAAAAAGCAAGAGGCTTCCAGAAAAACATCTACTTTTGCCTCATTGACTATACTAAAGTCTTTGACTATGTGGATCCTAACAACCTGTGGAAAATTCTTCAAGAAATGGGAATACCAGACCATCTTACCTGCCTCCTGAAAAGTCAGTATGCAGATCTGGAAGCACAATTAGAACTGGACATGGAACAATGGGCTGGTTCCAAATTGGGAAAGGAGTATGTCAAGGCTGTATACTGACACCCTGTTATTTAACTTACATGTATGCCTCATGCATGATGAAGCACAAGCTGGAATCAAGATTACTGGGAGAAATATAAGTAACCTCAGACATGCAGATAACACCACCCTTATGGCAGAAAGCTAAGAGGAACTAAAGAACCTCTTGATAAGGATGAAAGAGGAGAGTGAAAAAGCTGGTTTAAAATGCAGCATTAAAAAAACTGAGATCCTGGCATCAAGTCCCATCACTTCATAACAAATAGATGCAGAAGCAATGGAAATGTGACAGACTTTATTTTCTTGGGCTCCAAAATCATTGCAGATGGTGACCGTGGCCATGAAATTAAAAGATGCTTGCTTCTTGGAAGAAAAGCCATGACCAACCTAGACAGCATACTAAAAAGCTAAGACATTTCTTTGCCAATAAAGGTCCATCTAGTCAAAGCTATGGTTTTTCCAGTAGTCAGGTATGGATGTGAGTTGGAATATAAAAAAGGCTGAGCACTGAAGAATTGATGCTTTTAAACTGTAGAGTTGGAGAAGACTCTTGAGACCCCCTTGGACTGAAAGGAGATCAAGCCAGTCAACATTAAAAGAAATCAACCCTGAATACTCTTTGGAAGGAGTGATGCTGAATCTCTAATACTTTGGCCACCTCATGCGAAGAACTGACTCATTGGAAAAGACCCTGATACTTGGAAAGATTGAAGGCAGAAGAAGAAGGGGACGACAGAGTATGAGATAGTTGGATGGCAACACAGACACAATGGACATGAGTTTGAGGAAGCTCTGGGAGATGGTCAAGGACAGGCAAGCTTGGTGTGCTGCACTCCGTGGGGTCGCAAAGAGTCTGACAAAACTGAGTGAGTAAACAACAACAAAAGCATCTCAGGCTTTGGCTGAAAGTAAATTGCATAAGCTCATGGGATTTATGTGGTTTTGTCAGTTATTTTGGGGGCTGTGAGAATGAAGATTTTTTTTTCCTCAACTCCCTTATGTTTAATAAGTCTCATAATTTTTTGGTTTTGTTTTTTGGTATTTTCTATTGAGAAACTGAACTAATTCACGTATCCTGAAGACATACCTACACAAACAGACTAATAAACGTCAGTTTATTATAATATATATTTATATTATTATTATAAATATTATATATTTCAGATCAGATCATATCAGTCGCTCAGTCGTGTCCGACTCTTTGCGACCCCATGAACCACAGCACGCCAGGCCTCCCTGTCCATCACCAACTCCTGGAGGTCACTCAGACTCACATCCATCGAGTCAGTGATGCCATCCAGCCATCTCATCCTCTGTCGTCCCCTTCTCCTCTTGCCCCCAATCCCTCCCAGCATCAGAGTCTTCTCCAATGAGTCAACTCTTCGCATGAGGTGGCCAAAATACTGGAGTTTCAGCTTTAGCATCATTCCTTCCAGAGAAATCCCAGGGCTGATCTCCTTCAGAATGGACTGGTTGGATCTCCTTGCAGTCCAAGGGACTCTCAAGAGTCTTCTCCAAAACCACAGTTCAAAAGCATCAATTCTTCGGCGCTCAGCCTTCTTCACAGTCCAGCTCTCACATCCATACATGACCACGGGAAAGACCATAGCCTTGACTAGGCGAACCTTTGTTGGCAAAGTAATGTCTCTGCTTTTAAATATAAATTATATAAATAAAAATCACTGCAGGTGGTGACTGCAGTCATGAAATTAAAAGACGCTTACTCCTTGGAAGGAAAGTTATGACCAACCTAGATAGCATATTCAAAAGCAGAGACATTACTTTACCAACAAAGGTTCGCCTAGTCAAGGCTATGGTCTTTCCTGTGGTCATGTATGGATGTGAGAGCTGGACTGTGAAGAAGGCTGAGCGCCGAAGAATTGATGCTTTTGAACTGTGGTGTTGGAGAAGACTCTTGAGAGTCCCTTGGACTGCAAGGAGATCCAACCAGTCCATTCTGAAGGAGATCAGCCCTGGGATTTCTTTGGAGGGAATGATGCTAAAGCTGAAACTCCAGTATTTTGGCCACCTCATGCGAAGAGTTGACTCATTGGAGAAGACTCTGATGCTGGGAGGGATTGAGGGCAGGAGGAGAAGGGGACGACAGAGGATGAGATGGCTGGATGGCATCACTGACTCGATGGGTATGAGTCTGTGTGACCTCCGGGAGCTGGTGATGGACAGGGAGGCCTGGCGTGCTGCGGTTCATGGGGTCGCAAAGAGTCAGACACGACTGAGCGACTGATCTGATCTGATCTGATCTGATATAAATAAAAATATTATATGTTTATATTTATATAAACAAATATATTTATTAAATACATGTATATAAACTAGATTGTACACATATATACAAAATTTGTTGTAGAGTTGCTAAATCATGCCCAACTCTTTGCAACTCCATGGACTGAAGCGTATCAGTTTTCCCTGTCCTTCACTATCTCCTGGAGTTTGCTCAAACTTATGTCTATTGTGTCAATGATGACATCCAACCATCTCATCCTTTGTATACCAATTAAATACATATATACTAAACATATAAACTAAATAAAAACTACATATACATATAAGGAATTGTATATATAAACTCTAATACATATATAAATTAACTAAATATCATGTAAAACTAAACTATGTCAATATCTATGTCCATATCATATGTTTATCTACATATTCATTATAACTGGGTGTTGGCAAGGTGCTAGGAATTGTGTCAGAGATATAAGATGAATAAAATATAGTTCTGCCCTAATGAAATAGATAAATAAATATATAATATAGTGTTTATATGACATAATAGACATGTAACAAAGAGAAATAATGGTAGAAAAAAGAGCAGTCCTGCATAATAGGCTTTTGGACACAGTTATATTGCTTTCACTTCTCGGCCTTTTGGCTAAGATCCAGTGTAGTATGGGGGCTTCTCTTGTGGCTCAGTGTTAAAGAATTTGCCTGCCAATGCAGAAGATGCAAGAGATTCAGATTCGATCCCTGGGTTGGGAAGATCTGCTAGAGTAGGTAAATGGTAACCTGCTCCAATATTGTTGCCTGGAAAATTCCATGGACAGAGGAGCCTGGTAGGCTATAGAGAGTTGAACATGACTGGGTGATTGAGCACACAAGGCTTTATAGTATAGGTGACAATAAACTTTTATGGTGATTAGTAGTTCAACAAAAGGAAAAGGATTAGGGAGGGATCAAAAGAATAACATGATGAAAGTCATGATAATATGATAGCACATGGCTTGCTTTTGGGTGGAGTTGCATGACTACAGCTTGAATAAAGAAATTTGTGTTGAAAGGGTTGTAACAGCAGAAGATGAACATGAAAATGAACTGAAGAATTGCCTACCCTGAGCTAAAAATGGTTGCTACTATAATCCAGAGGCAAATATGCTATAGGCAAGGTGAGTGAAAAATTGCCTTTCTTTCAGAAATTTAAATTGGAAATTGAAAGGGACATAAACAAGCAGACTTAAGGTTAAGATGGATTGTGAAGAGAAGTCTAAACTGATGCATCTCAAATTGTAATGTGTGTAAGACTAGCCTGGAGACCTTGCAAGAACGCAGATTATGACTTGGTGTGTCTGGGGAAGCCTAGGCTGCTGGCTTGCAGACCATGATTTGAGCAGTGAGGGATCACCCTAAGAAGACTGAACAGAGAATTCAGTCCTGGTATGAATGGTCCAGAGTGGGCTAACTGAGAGCTGCCTCTAAGTGGACCATTAGGCCTTCCTGAACTTGGAGGAGGAGCTGAATTAGCAGGAGGAATAGACACAGATATGAGACAGTGGCTAAGATGACAGAGTAGAAAGACCCTGAGCTTAGCTCCTTTTGTGAGCTCACCAAAATTATAACTATCTGCAGACAACCATCTTTGAAAAAGACTGGAACCTACTAGAAAAGATCTTCTACAACTAAAGACACAAAGAAGGAACCACAATGAGACAGTTAGGAGGAATGGACTTGAGATATAGTCAAATCCCATATCCCTGGGTAGGCAACCCACAAACTGGAGAATAATTATTTGCAGAGGTTCTCCCATAAGAGAGTTCTGAGCCCCACATTGGGTTCCTGCACTGGGAAAATAAGACTTCAGAGCATTTGGATTTGAAAGCCAATGGAACTAATTTTGGGAACCCCACAGGATTGGGGGAAATAGAGACTTCAACCTTAAAGGGTGCTGCTAAAATTTCATACACACTGGTATCCATGACAAGAGGAGCAATTTGACAGGAGCTTGGGTCAGACCTACTTGCTGTTCTTAGAAAGACTCGTGGAGAGTCAGGGATGCAGTTGCATCTCACTCTGGGGACATAGACACTGATGTCAGTTATATTAGGCAACATTTTATCATGTGAACACTTCTGCTGGTAGCTACCATCTTATTCATTAGTTCCAAGACATGGCCTCACCCAACAGCCTCTAGGTGTCAGTGCTGGGATGTCTCAGGCTGAACACCTAATTGGGCAGTGACATAGCCCCACCCATCAGCAAACGGGTCTCCTGAGCCCACATATGTCCCTAGACATGGCCCTGCCCACCAGAGGGCCAAACCACAGTTCTACCCTCCAGTGGGCAAACACTGATCCTTCCTTTCAGGAAGCCTGAATTAGCTTCTAGACCAACCTCACTCATCAGGTGGAAGACATCAGTCACAAAACAAAACAAAAATATAATCCTGCAGCTTGTAGACTCAACACATTCACAGCAGGTCACAACCTACCCTTGAACAAGATGAGTCCTGGCCCTGTCTTTGAGTAGTAGGTCAATGCAAATTTTGGGACACCCTGGATCCTATATCCAACTGTATCAGAAATCAGCCAATCCCTACCAACAATCTTTGGGATCCCTAGACCCTCCACCCAGACTCCGGGAAACAGCTCTATCTGCCAGTAGTCCAGGACTAACCCTATGACTTGGCGTTGAACTCCATTGGGCAGAAAACAGCTCTGAAGTCTTCAGGACCCTGACTTTGCCCAGAAGTGAGCTAGCAGTAATGCTAGGGCTTGCTAGGGTTCTTCAGCCAGACACCTTGTGACCAGGCCCCATTAAACAGCACCCAGTAGCATCCACACAAGGCAGAGCTTGTTAACCAATCAGGCTAGGAGCCAACCAAGTCTACGAGATTGCTAATATTGTCAGCTACAACAGAAGGACCCACACAACCCTCCTTAGGGGAAACCCCTAGAGCATATAGCTTGGGTGATGAATGGGGAGGGCACTGCTGGGATGCATAGGATGTCTCCTAGATAAGGCCACTTCTCCAGGATTGGGAAGTGTAACTAACATACCACATACATAAAAATATAAACAGCAATGTAGGCAAAATGAAGTGGCAGGTGAACATGTTTCAGATGAAGGAACAAAATTAAACCCCCAAAGAAGAATTAAATGAAAGAGAAGTAGGCAATCTATTCAAGAAGCAATTCAGAGTAATAATTGCAAAGATGATCAAAGAACTTGGAAGAAGAATAGATATACGGGGTGGGGGGAGTTAAAGGTTTTTAACAAAGAGCTAGAAAATATAAGAACAACTAAACAGAGATGAACACAAAATCAGAAATAAAAATATGCTAGATGGAACCAATAGTAGACTAAATGATATAGGAAAATAGATCAATGAGCTAGAAGGTAGAGTAGTGAAAATCACTACCACTAAACAGAAAGATGGCAGAAAGTGATGAGGAACTAAAAAGTCTCTTGATGAAAGTGAAGGAGGAGAGTGAAAAAGTTGGCTTAAAGCTCAACATTCAGAAAATGAAGATCATGGCATCCGGTCCCATCACCTCATGGGAAATAGATGGGGAAACAGTGTCAGACTTTCTTTTTCTGGGCTCCAAAATCACTGCAGATGGTGACTGCAGCCGTGAAATTAAAAGATGCATACTCCTTGGAAGGAAAATTATGACCAACCTAGATAGCATATTAAAAAGCAGAAACATTACTTTGCCAACAAAAGTCCATCTAGTCAAGGCTATGGTTTTTCCAGTGGTCGTGTATGGATGTGAGAGTTGGACTATGAAGAAGGCTGAGCGCCGAAAAATTGATACTTTTGAATTGTGGTTGGTTTTGGACCAGACTCTTGAGAGTCCCTTGGACTGCAAGGAGATCCAAACAGTCCATCCTAAAGGAGATCAGTCCTGGGTGTTCATTGGAAAGACTGAAGTTGAAGCTGAAACTCCAATACTTTGGCCACCTGATGCCGAGAGTTGACTTATTGGAAAAGACTCTGATGCTTAGAGGGATTGACAGAGGATGAGATGGCTGGATGGCATCACTGACTCGATGGACATGAGTTTGGGTAAACTCCAGGAGTTGGTGATGGATAGGGAGGCCTGGCATGCTGCGATTCATGGGATCGCAAAGAGTCGGATACCACTGAGCGACTGAAGTGACCTGAACGGAACGTAAGAGTACCTAAATATGAGGCAAACTCTAAATATGAGGCAAATGCTAACAGATATAAAGAAACTGACAGTAACACAATAATAGTGGGGGCTACTTTAACTTGTTGCTTCAATGGATAGATCATTCAGATGAAATAAAAAAGACACATTAGATCAAATGGACTTAATACACATATATAGATATTTCACGGAGAAGACAATGGCACCCCACTCCAGTACTCTTGCCTGGAAAATCCCATGGATGGAGGAGCCTGGCAGGCTGCAGTCCATGGGGTTGCGAAGAGTCAGACATGACTGAGCAACTTCACTTTCACTTTTCACTTTCATGCATTGGAGAAGGAAATGCCAGCCCACTCCAGTGTTTTTGCCTGGAGAATCCCAGGGACTGGGGAGCCTGGTGGGCTGTCATCTACGGGGTCGCACAGAGTTGAACATGACTGAAGTGACTTAGCAGCAGCATAGCATATTTCATCCAAAAGAAGCAGAATGCACATTCTTTTCTAGTGCATATGGAACATTCTCCAGGATAGATCACATGTTAGGCCACAAAACTAATTTCGGTAAATTAAAAAATTCAATTAAAAATTGAATTGTATCAGGTACCTTTTCACACGATGCCATGATAATAGAAATTAACTACAAGAAAAAATAAACTGCAAAAAATACAAATATAGGGACTTCCCTCATCGCCCAGTGGTTGAGAATCTGCCTTGTAATGCAGAAGATGTTGAATCAATCCCTGGTTGGGAAACTACAATCTCACATGCTGTGGAGCAACTAATACTGTGTGCTGCAACAATTGAGCCCACCTTCCACAACTAGGGCGTCTGTGTGCCACAGTGAAAGACCCCACATAATGAAACATAAGTTCTGCATGCCACAACTAAGACCTGACATAGCCAAATAAATACAAACCTGTAAAGCTAATCAGTATGCTTCTAAATAATCAATGGATTACTTAAGAAGTCAAGGAAGCAATTTTAAAAACACATAGATAATAGTGACAACAAAAACACAATGATCCAAAATGTATAAGATGCAGCAAAGGCATTTCTAAGAGGGAAGTTTATAGCAATACAAGAAAAATCTCAAATAACCAAGCTTATCTTAAACCTAAAACAACTAGAGAAATAAAGAACAAAACAATCCAATGTTAGTAGAAGGAAAGAAATAAAGATCAGGGAAGAAATAAATGACACAAAGTCTAAAAACTTACAAAAGATCAGTGGAACTAAAAGCTGCTTTTTTTGAAAAGGTAAAATTGATAACCTTTCACCAGACTCATCAAGAATAAAAGAAAGACAA
Source organism: Tragelaphus eurycerus (assembly GCA_935064755.1). Classification (NCBI taxonomy): domain Eukaryota; kingdom Metazoa; phylum Chordata; class Mammalia; order Artiodactyla; family Bovidae; genus Tragelaphus; species Tragelaphus eurycerus. Next base: position 8,811,692 of record CAKXYN010000086.1, on the reverse strand, counting down.
AAATCAATAAAATCAGAAATGAAATAGGAGAAGCTACAACCAACACCATAAAGAAAGCTAAGCACTAAAGAACTGAGGCTTTTGAATTGTGGTATTGGAGAAGTCTCTTGAGAATCCTGTGGACTGCAAGGAGATCCAACCAGTCCATCCTAAAGGAAATCGGTCCTGAATAGTCATTGGAAGGACTGATGCTGAAGCTGAAGCTCCAATACTTTGGCCACCTGATGCAAAGAACTGACTCCTTGGAAAAGAAGACCCTGATGCTGGGAAAGATTGAAAGTGGGAGGAGAAGGGGACAACAGAGGATGAGATGGTTGTATGGCATCACCAACTCAATGAACATGAGTTTGAGCAAGCTCCAGGAGTTGGTGATGGACAGGGAAGCCTGGTGTGATGCAGTCCATGAGGTAGCAAAGAGTGGGACATGACTGAGCTACTGAACTGAACTGAATTGAACAACCAACACCACAGAAATAAAAAAGATCATGAGTCTAGTATGAACAACTATATGCCAATAAAGTAGACAACCTAGAATAAATGGACAACATCTTAAAAATGTATAATATAATCAGGAACAAATAGAAAATATGAACAGAGAAATTACCAGTAATAAAATTGAATCAGTAATTAAAAAGCTTTAAATGAACAAAAGTCCAGGACCAAATGGATTCATAGTTGAATTCTACTAAACATTTAGAGAAGCATTGACACCTGATCTTGTGAACTATTCTAAAAATTTTTCAGAGAAAGGACATTTCCAAAGGCATTTTATGAGGTGACCCTAATTCCAAAACCAGACAAAGATATCCAAAAAGAAAAGAAAATCAGAGGCCACTATCACTGGTGAACATGGATGAAAAATCTTCGATAAAATACTAGCAAACTAAATGTAACAGTACGTTAAAAGGATCATACACCATTTTCATGTGGTATTGGTCCTAGAGATGCAAGGATTTTTAAATATACACAAATTAACTCATATGATATACCACATTAAAAAATTAAAGATAAAATTGAATAAAACTATATGATCATCTCAATAGATACAGAAAAAGCTTTTGATAAAATTCAACATCCATTTATGAAAAAACTCTCCAGAAACTGTGTATAGAGGAAACCTACGAAAGAAAGAAAGTGAAGTCGCTCAGCTGTGTCCAAGTCTTTGAGACCCCAAGGACTGTAACCTACCAGGCTCCTCTGTCCATGGGATTTTTTTAGGCAAGCGTACTGGAGTGGGTTGCCATTTCCTTCTCCAGGGGATCTTCCCAACCCAGAGATTGAATCCAGGTCTCCTGCACTGCAGGCAGATGCTTTACTATCTGAACCACCAGGGAAACCTAGGAACCTACCTCAACATAATAAAGGTCATGTATGACTGAACTACAGCTAACATTATACTCAATGGTGAAAATATGAAAGTATTTTCTCTAAGATCAGGAACAAGACAAGAATGTCCATTCTTACCATTTTTATTCAACATAGTTTGGAAGTCCTTGCCACTACAATCAGAGAAGAAAATGAAATTTTTATTTCACATTGGATTCACTTTGGAAAGAAAGAAGTCAAACTGTTACTGTTTTGTAGACAACATGAATCTATAAATAGAAAACTACTAAGCTCATCACTGAATTTGGTAGGATTGCAGGATACAAAATTAACATACATAAATTTCCTGCATTTCTATACACTAACAATGAATCATCAAAAAGAAAAATTAAGGAAACAATCCCACTTATCATTGTATTAAAAATATTAAACTACCTAGGAATAAACTTACTTAAGGCAGCAAAAGATCTGTACTCTAAAAAGTTTAAAACATTGAAAACATTGAAGATGACACAAACAGATGGAAATATACAGTGTTCTTGGATCGGAAGAGACAATATTGCTAAATGACCATATTACCCAAGGTAGTCTACATATTAAATGCAATCCCTATCAGGTTACCAATAATGGCACTTTTCACAGAAGTAGAACAAATAATTTTAAAATTTGCATGGAGACACAAAACCCCATATTAGCAAAAACATTCTTGAGAAAGAAGAACAGAACTGGAGGAAACATACTTTTTGACTTCAGACTATACTACAAAGCTATGGTAATTAAAATAGTACGGTACTGGCAAAAAAACAGACACACAGACAAATGCAGCAGGATAGAAAGCTCAGAAATAAACACACACCTATGATCAATTAATCTATGTTAAAAGAGGCAAGAATATACAATGGAGTCTTCCTAATAAATGGTGCTGGTGCTGTGAATACTGGACAGCTACAAGTAAAGGAATGAAATCAGAACAACCCCTAACATATACAAAAATAAACTCAAGATGGCTCAAAGACCTAAATGTAAGATCAACTACTATAAAACTCCTGAAGGAAACCATAGGGAGAACAGTCTTTGACAAAAATTGAATCAATATAGTTTTGGATCTCTCTCCTAAAGTAAAGGGAAAAAAAACAAAAAATAGATTAAAGGGATCTAATTAATCTTATAGCCTTTTGCATAGCAAAGGAAACTATTGACAAAATGAAAAGACATCTTACTGAATGGGAGAAAATATTTGGAATGATATGACTGATAAGAGATCAATATCCAATGTATATAAATAGCTCATGCAATCACCATCACAAAAATCCCCCCAAAATCTGATTTAAAATGGTCAGAAGAACTGTATAGACATTTTTCCAAAGAGGAAATGCAAACGGCCAACAGGCATATAAAAAGATGCTCAACATCACTAATCTTCAGGGAGATGCAAATCAAAACCACAATGAAGTATCACCTCACATCTGTCAGAACTGCTGTCATCAAAAAGAACACATAGAACAATGTTGGCGAGGATGTAGATAAAAGGGAACCCTTGTACTCTATTGATGGGGGTGTAAATTGGTGCAGTTACTATGAAAAACAGTATGGAGGTTGCTCAGAAAATCAAAATTACAGCTACTATATGACTCAACAATTCCACTCCTAGGTATATATGTGAAAAACAAAAACAAAAACAAAAACAAAAACCAAAAACAAATAACACTAATTTGAAAAGATACATGTGCCCCAGTGTTCATAGCAGCGTTATTTACAATTGCCAAGAGGCAGAAGCAACCTAAGTGACCATCAATAGATAAATGTGCAAAAGAGGTCTGGTATGTCAAGGCTGCATATTGTCACCATGTTTATTTAACTTATATGCAGAGTACATCATGAGAAATGCTGGACTGGAAGAAACACAAGTTGGAATCAAGATTGCTGGGAGAAATATCAATAACCTCAGATATGCAGATGACACCACTCTTATGGCAGAAAGTGAAGAGGAACTCAAAAGCCTCTTGATGAGAGTGAAAGTGGAGAGTGAAAAGGTTGGCTTAAAGCTCAACATTCAGAAAACGAAGATCATGGCATCTGGTCCCATCACTACATGGGAAATAGATGGGGAAACAGTGGAAACAGTGTCAGACTTTATTTTTCTGGGCTCCAAAATCACTGCAGATGGTGACTGCAGCCATGAAATTAAAAGACGCTTACTCCTTGGAAGGAAAGTTATGACCAACCTAGATCACATATTCAAAAGCAGAGACATTACTTTGCCAACAAAGTTTCGCCTAGTCAAGGCTATGGTCTTTCCTGTGGTCATGTATGGATGTGAGAGCTGGACTGTGAAGAAGGCTGAGCGCCGAAGAATTGATGCTTTTGAACTGTGGTGTTGGAGAAGACTCTTGAGAGTCCCTTGGACTGCAAGGAGATCCAACGGGTCCATTCTGAAGGAGATCAGCCCTGGGATTTCTTTGGAAGGAATGATGCTAAAGCTGAAACTCCAGTATTTTGGCCACCTCATGCGAAGAGTTGACTCATTGGAGAAGACTCTGATGCTGGGAGGGATTGAGGGCAGGAGGAGAAGGGGACAACAGAGGATGAGATGGCTGGATGGCATCACTGACTTGATGGATGTGAGTCTGAGTGACCTCCGGGAGTTGGTGATGGACAGGGAGGCCTGGCGTGCTGTGGTTCATGGGGTTGCAAAGAGTCGGACACGACTGAGCGACTGATCTGATCTGATCTGATACATACACAATAGAATACTACTCAACCATCAGATCAGATCAGATCAGATCAGTCGCTCAGTCGTGTCCAACTCTTTGCGACCCCATAAATCGCAGCACGCCAGGCCTCACTGTCCATCACCAACTCCCGGAGGTCACTGAGACTCACATACATCGGGTCAGTGATGCCATCCAGCCATCTCATCCTCTGTCGTTCCCTTCTCCTCTTGCCCTCAAACCCTCCCAGCATCAGAGTCTTCTCCAATGAGTCAACTCTTCGCATGAGGTGGCCAAAGTACTGGGGTTTCAGCTTTAGCATCATTCCTTCCAAAGAAATTCCAGGGCTGATCTCCTTCAGAATGGACCCGTTGGATCTCCTTGCAGTCCAAGGGACTCTCAAGAGTCTTCTCCAACACCACAGTTCAAAAGCATCAATTCTTCGGCACTCAGTCTTCTTCACAGTCCAGCTCTCACATGCATACATGACCGCAGGAAAAACCATAGCCTTGACTAGGTGAACCTTTGTTGGCAAAGTAATGTCTCTGCTTTTGAATATGTGATCTAGGTTGGTCGTAACTTTCCTTCCAAGGAGTAAGCGTCTTTAATTTCATGGCTGCAGTCACCATCTGCAGTGATTTTGGAGCCCAGAAAAATAAAGTCTGACAGTTTCCACTGTTTTCCCATCTATTTGCCCTGAAGTGATGGGACCAGATGCCATGATCTTTGTTTTCTGAATGTTGAGCTTTAAGCCAACTTTTTCACTCTCCACTTTCACTTTCATCAAGAGGCTTTTTAGTTCCTCTTCACTTTCTGCCATAAGGGTGGTGTCATCTGCATATCTGAGGTTATTGATATTTCTCCCAGCAATCTTGATTCCAACTTCTGTTTCTTCCAGTCCAGCGTTTCTCATGATGTACTCTGCATATAAGTTAAATAAGCAGGGTGACAATATACAGCCTTGGCATACTCCTTTTCCCATTTGGAACCAGTCTGTTGTTCCGTTCTAACTGTTGCTTCCTGACCTGCATACAGATTTCTCAAGAGGTAGACCAGGTGGTCTGGTATTCCCTTGTCTTTCAGAATTTTCCACAGTTTATTGTGAACCACACAGTCAAAGGCTTTGGCATAGTCAAGCAGAAATAGATGTTTTTCTGGAACTCTCTTGCTTTTTCCATGATCCAGCAGATGTTGGCAATTTGATCTCTGGTTCCTCTGCCTTTTCTAAAACCAGCTTGAACATCAGGAAGTTCACGGTTCACTTACTGCTGAAGCCTGGCTTGGAGAATTTTGAGCATTACTTTACTAGCGTGTGAGATGAGTGCAATTGTGCGGTAGTTTGAGCACTCTTTGGCATTGCCTTTCTTTGGGATTGGAGTGAAAACTGACCTTTTCCAGTCCTGTGGCCACTGCTGAGTTTTCCAAATTTGCTGGCATATTGAGTACAGCACTTTCACAGCATCATCTTTCAGGATTTGGAATAGCTCCACTGGAATTCCATCACCTCCACTAGCTTTGTTTGTAGCAATGCTTTCAAAGGCCCACTTGACTTCACATTCCAGGATGTCTGGCTCTAGGTCAGTGATGACACCATCATGATTATCTGGGACATGAAGCTCTTTTTTGTACAGTTCTTCTGTGTATTCTTGCCACCTCTTCTTAATATCTTCTGCTTCTGTTAGGTCCATACCATTTCTGTCCTTTATCGAGCCCATCTTTGCATGAAATGTTCCTTTGGTATCTCTGATTTTCTTGAAGAGATCCCTTGTCTTTCCCATTCTGTTGTTTTCCTCTATTTTTTTGCATTGATTCCTGAAGAAGGCTTTCTTATCTCTTCTTGTTATTCTTTGGAACTCTGCATTCAGATGCTTATATCTTTTCTTTTCTTCTTTGCTTTTCACTTCTTTTCACAGCTATTTGTAAGGCCTCCCCAGACAGCCATTTTGCTTTTTTTGGATTTCTTTTCCATGGGGATGGTCTTGATCCCTGTCTCCTGTACAATGTCACGAACCTCATTCCATAGTTCATCAGGCACTCTATCTATCAGATCTAGGCCCTTAAATCTAGTTCTCACTTCCACTGTATAATCATAAGGGATTTGATTTAGGTCATACCTGAATGGTCTAGTGGTTTTCCCTACTTTCTTCAATTTCAGTCTGAATTTGGCAATAAGGAGTTCATGGTCTGAGCCACAGTCAGCTCCCGGTCTTGTTTTTGCTGATTGGATAGAGCTTCTCCACCTTTGGCTGCAAAGAATATAATCAATCTGATTTCAGTGTTGACCATCTGGTGATGTCCATGCATAGAGTCTTCTCTTGTGTTGTTGGAAGAGGGTGTTTGTTATGACTAGTGCATTTTCTTGGCAAAACTCTATTACTTCTTGCCCTGCTTCATTCTGTATTCCAAGGCCAAATTTGTCTGTTACTCCAGGTGTTTCTTGACTTCTTACTTTTGCATTCCAGTCCCCTATGATGAAAAGGACATCTTTTTTGGGTGTTTGTTCTAAAAGGTCTTGTAGGTCTTCATAGAACCATTCAACTTCAGCTTCTTCAGCATTACTGGTTGGGGCATAGACTTGGATTACTGTGACATTGAATGGTTTGCCTTGGAAATAAACAGAGATCATTCTGTCATTTTTGAGATTGCATCCAAGTACTGCATTTCAGACTCTTTTGTTGACCATGATGGCCACTCTATTTCTTCTGAGGGATTCCTGCCCGCCGTAGTAGATATAATGGTCATCTTAGTTAAATTCACCCATTCCAGTCCATTTGAGTTTGCTGATTCCTAGAATGTTGACATTCACTCTGGCCATCTCTTGATTGACCACTTCCAATTTGCCTTGATTCATGGACCTGACATTCCAGGTTCCTATGCTAAGTTGGACAGAGAAAGACAAATGTTATCATTTATATATGTGATCTAAAAAAATGCAACAAATTGTGAATGTAACAAAAAGGAAACAGGCTCACAGATAGAACAAACTACTGGTTACCAGTGGAGAGAGCATGGGAGAGGCAATATTGAGGGGGGAAAGTGGGAAGTACAAATTATTAGGTATAAGATAGGCTCAAGGATGTTTTGTAAAATGTCGGGAATATAGCCAATACTTTGTAATAACTGTAAATGGAAAATAACCTTTAAAATTGTATGTATACAAAAAGGAATAGACACAGAGGCAAGCAGAGGATGTTAGAAGAAAAATTAATTTAGAAAAAAATTATTAAAATTTCATGGTGGGAGCAGTCTCATATAATGAATGGCTATTGTTGCTGTGGTTTTAGTTGCTAAGTCGTGTCCAGATCTTTTATGTCCCTGTGGACTGTAGCTTGCCAGGCTCCTCTGCCCATGAGATTTCCCAGGCAAAAATACTGGAAAGAATTGCTATTTCCTTCCTCCAGGGGATCTTTCTGACCCAGGGATCAAACAGGCATCTTGTGAGTTGCAGGCAGATTCTTTACCACTGAGCCACCAGGGAAGCTACTATATAACTAATGATTCACAATAATTTTGCAGGTCCTAAAATAACATGATGAAGATTAGTAAAACTCTTTTTCCAAAATACATGAGTGTACTGTGGGATAGGGTGATGTTTACATGTTGTACTTTCACAAATGACAAACTGTTACCAATCCCTTTTCCATAAGCCCAGTACTTTGAAATTAAGCTTTGATCCGCTTTCAGTTGATAGACGTTTTCTCATTCTTTGAACTCCTGAGTCTTTCCATGACCTTGATACTCAGACAGCTCTCCGCCACTCATCTCGCCTCCTCTTCATCTATCAAAATAAACTAATATTTTAGTATTCTGCATTTTATTCCACTTCTTCCATCACCCTGTTGACATAGAAGACATCCTGAAATGGCTGGCCCTCACCCTGTGTAAGCAAATCTCCCCACAAGTGCTGTGAATTCCATCTTTCTTCTCCCGTTTCAGGATTTAGCTTCTTTGGTTACCTCATCCTCTCCTTGTATCTTAAATATCTCTCTTCAAGGAGTCTTTTCCATTTCCATCCAAATATGTTCCAATATCTTTATGTCAAGAATAGTCTCTCTGGAAGTTCCCTTCAGCTACTGCCTTCTTGTCTTTCTTTTACACTATATTTGACATGTCCTCAGCCAAGTGGCTTGGTGGTAAAGAATCTGTCTGCCAGTGCAGGAGATGTAAGACATGTGGGTCTTAGCCCTGGGTCATGAAGATCACCTGGAGAAGGAAATGGCAACCCACTTCAGTACTCTTGCCTGGAAACTTCCATGGACAGAGGAGCTTGGTGGGCTACAATCCACAGGGTCCCAAAGAGTAGGACACAACTGAGTGTGCATGCGTGGATGCATACACCTCACAGTCACATCATTAAGCCACTGAAATTTGATTTATATTCCCTTCCCAAAATGGCTTAAGTGAAATGACTCATGCCAAGTCACTGATGAACTGCTAAATGACACAGGCAGTTAAATGTCTTATTCTACTTGATGTTTGGTTCATCTTAATGTCAAAGTGTCCTTTATCTCTCATCAGTTCAATTCAGTTCAGTCGCTCAGTCATGTCTGACTCTTTGCGATCCCATGAATCACAGCATGCTAGGCCTCCCCGTCCATCACCAATTCCTGTAGTTTACCCAAACTCATGTCCATTGAGTTGGTGATGCCATCCAGCCATCTCATCCTCTGTTGTCCCCTTCTCCTCCTGTCCCCAATCCCTCCCAGCATCAGGGTCTTTTTCAATGAGTCAACTCTTCACATGAGGTGGCCAAAGTATTGGAGTTTCAGCTTCAGCATCAGTCCTTCCAATGAACACCCAGGGCTGATCTCCTTTAGAATGGACTGGTTGGATCTTCTTGCAGTCCAAGGGACTCTCAAGAGTCTTCTCCAACACCACAGTTCAAAAGCATCAGTTCTTCAGTGCTCAGCTTTCTTCACAGTCCAACCCTCACATCCATACATGACCACTGGAAAAACCATAGCTTTGACTAGATGGACCTTTGTTGGCAAAGTAATGTCTCTGTTTTTGAATATGCTATCTAGGTTGATCATAAGTTTCCTTCCAAGGAGTAATAAGAGGCTCCTTTACCTGCCTTTGGTGAGAGCACTTTCTTCTGTTCCTTTTTGACTTTGATTAAGTTCCTCCTTAGACTTTAAAATTTTTTCCACTTAGTCTCCCAAATTTGTTTCCCAGGTATAAAGCATATGGGCATTATATGTATTTTAGGGTTCTTAGGAATAACAAGGATTGTAGTAATGTAATTGTATACTACTGACACAGTTTGGACTCAGTAACTAGAATAAGTAGAAGAAGTATGGTTGTTAGACCTTTAGCCTTGGAATCAGACTTTCTGTGTCCCACTTCTGCCACTGTTCAGCTTGTAGCTTTGGGGAAATCCCTCAACCTGTTTTCCTTCATTTCTTCTTCTGTAAGATAGAGATCAAAGTAATACCTGCTTCATAATGTGAGTATTCAGTGATGTGGTATGCTTAAAACACTTAGTACATACAGTGCCTGGTAAATAAGTTCTTAATTATTATTAGCTATATTTATCTTATTACTCATTTGGCCATAAAATGTCCCTATACCAGCTTTAATGATCCATTTGATATTTATTGACTGACCCCCAAGCCTTTCCAACATTTAATTAAATTTTTTTTCTATTTTTTTTCTTTGAGTAGCTAATCTACCTTTTAAAAAGAATTTGAATAATGTGAACACACTTGCAGTTTCTAATTCATTTTCCTCTGATCTCTTCTGCTGAGTGAAGGACATCCTTCCATTCTACTGCTTATTTGGTAAAGAAGCTAGGTATACTCTCATTTTTGGAATTTTTGAAACCACTCAACAGGAATGTAGGGTGGTAAATATGCACTGGAACTGGGAACCAGAAGCCAAGATTCACATCCATGCTCCTCCACCAACTCGTCGTATGACTTTGGTCAACACCTACCCTTCTGGGCTTTAGTTTCTACAACTAAGAAATGAAAATATATGCTTCAAATATAAAGCACATAGAGAAAACGTCTAAAATTATGAATTGTGAAAATTAGTAAATTTCTAAATTATAAACACACTAAAAATATGAGATGTACCTAAAACTGCTTTATTTACAATCTCCTTTAGCATCTTGATAATGTAAATTTTGGTTATTATCACAAAATAAGTTTATATACTTTATGGCTCATTTAATCATGCATTGAAGAAGGAAATGGCAACCCACTCCAGTGTTCTTGCCTGGAGAATCCCAGGGATGGGGGAGCCTGATGGGCTGCCGTCAATGGGGTTGCACAGAGTCGGACACGACTGAAGCGACTTAGCAGCAACTATGCTACTATAACTTCCTGTCTTCACTTAATCTGGCTCTTATTTTTAACCCTTTGATTGCCCCTAGTTCTCTACTTCAGTGGTTTTGAATATTTTCATCTCAAGGCTTCAAAATTTTTCAAATAATGATTTTCCCTTTTGTCTTAATGGCATATTGAAGACAAATCAAAATAAATACTGTCTTTAGAGACACTTACGACAAAATCATGCCTTTTCTTGTTTCCAGTATAATGCTTTAAAATGGAAGAGAGAAAAAAAAGACAGGCTGATTGGTGCAAGTACATTTTCGGTAAACACATTTTCTCTTAGTGGACAATATTGGCTGATGAATTTCCACATAGTATCTACTGCTGCTGCTGCTGCTGCTGAGTCGCTTCTGTCGTGTCTTACTCTGTGCGACCCCACAGACGACAGCCCACCAGGCTTCTCCGTCCCTGGAATTCTCCAGGCAAGAACACTGGAGTGGGTTGCCATTTCCTTCTCCAATGCATGAAAGTGAAAAGTGAAAGTGAAGTCGCTCAGTCGTGTCCGACTCTTAGCGACCCCATGGACTGGAGCCTACCAGGCTCCTCCGTCCATGGGATTTTCCAGTATCTAAGCCAATCCTAATTATACTGGCACTAAGGATATCCTCACAGTTGATTCAAATTTGGATTGCACATGACTATGTCACTTTGTTTTGTGTTATTTGTAATCAACTGAATGAACAGAATATGAACTACATATAACACATGCAGTTTAACCAGGAGGAAGATGATTCTGCCAGCAGTGACTAAGATTTATCTCTGATAGGTTTTCAGTCAGCTAAATTTAGAAGCTTATAATTTTCTCCCAATTTAAGCTAAGTTTTCTCCAATGAAAAGTGCATTGGGGGTGAGTGGGTGGAGATTCTGTTAACTTTGTACTCACAATTTGCCAGTGTGGGAATTTATGCATTTGCACTTCATGTTCAGTTTTTTTTTTTTAAAATGCAAGAACAATGTCATGAACTTGAAATGGGTCATAGTGTTCTTCCGTCTTCCGTCTTTTCCTTAGTTTATAACTTACCAAAATAGTGGGATGTTTTGCAAAGATCATTAAACGGAATTTCTGTCTTTAGTCATGTATTTCTTATTTACAGTGTCTTATTTGCAGAAAATCTTACTTGCTCTTTCTCCGGCTGGAAATTATCTCTCTCATAAACTTTTATTTTGGAGCTCTTTTATGGCATGTTTCACTTCCTGTTTTAACATAGATACCTATAGATATTTTATTTTTCTCATTATAATGTAAAACAGCCTTGAGAAAAGATGCTCTATACACACAATACTTCCAGTATCTTGAATGGATGAGGTGCTTAAAATATAGAATACACAAAGAAGTCAATAAATATCTACACTGAATAACAGCAACAAGAAATTTGTAGTACCTGAGAGGAGACAGAAAGATCTAGTGAAAAATATCTCTTGACTTGAATAAAAAAAGAAGCACTGCTGTTTTCTGGTTACTAAGGAGTCTAAGTGGAGAAGGCAATGGCACCCCACTCCAGTATTCTTGCCTGGAAATTCCCATGGATGGAGGAGCCTGGTAGGCTGTGGTCCATGGGGTCGCTAAGAGTTGGACATGACTGAGCGTCTTCACTTTCACTTTCATGCAAGGAAATGGCAACCCACTCCAGTGTTCTTGCCTGGAGAATCCCAGGGATGGGGGAGCCTGGTGGGCTGCCGTCTGTGGGGTCGCACAGAGTTGGACACGACAGAAGCGACTTAGCAGCAGCAGCAGCAGCAGTAGCAGCAAGGAGTCTAAGAGTTGTTGTGATCTTAGTCAACATGCTTATTCTGTTTTTTTTTCTTTAAATTATTGGGGTATAATTTACAACACTTTTTTAGTTTCAGGTGTGCAATGTAGTGCATTTTTTTTTTTTTTTTAATTTTATGTCTATCTCCCAGAGGTAATAAGAAACTCTAAGTCAGGAAATACATGTCAGGGTGTTTGTTAACTTGAAAATACTATCTAAATGTAAGAATCAAACCATATGTGAAGGGGAATCTGGAGCTTTTGCTAATGTCCACATTTAACTGAATTTGAAGTCCTTAGGAGAAATTTATGAGCCTTATATTAAATATCTGGAAGAATGCCTTCTTAGAGCAGACACTCAGTACATATTTGGTGAATTGAATTATTGATAACTTCAACTATTGAAAGGGTTCCCTTAGTGAGTCAAGGAAACTATGCTCTGAGTTGGAACACAGGAATAAGAATGGACAGCTAGCATGGAACTTTGTGATGGTCTTTGAATTGTGCTCAGATTACAATTCCACAGAGCTTTGGATCATTCCACAGAGCTGTTAAGAAGATTTGTGTAGGATTTTACCCAGAGCTCTCAGCAGGGACCATTTCTTGAATTATTCAATAGGAATGTGCTCAGAAATTACCCTTGAGACACCCAGCTACTAGAAATCTGAAAGCTGCCCCAGAGGCAAGAAATACCCCAAATTTACAGTGGTAAATTGAGGTAAATTGGGGCAAATTGGGGTAAAGCAGATGCTGAAGACAGTTTTCACTGGTGGTTGCTGCTAAATGCAGTCATAGCAGTTATTAAGAACTATATCTTTATATAGTTTATTCAAGAACTATTTATTGAGTGCCTATACTGGGCCAAAGAGTGTTAAGACACAAGGATCCAGGTGAAGGCAAGGAGGATGAAAATTTCTGCCATCATGGATAAAATTTCTTGTTGTTGTCATTGCTGTTCAGTTGCCAAGTCATGTCTGACTCTCTGGAACAGCATGGACTGCAGCAAGCTAGGATCGTCTGTCCTCTACTGTCTCCTGGAGTTTGCTCAGATTCATGTCCATTGAGTTGGTGAGGTCATCCAACTATCTCATCCTCTGTCATCTCTTCTCCTCCTGCCCTCAATCTTTCCTAGCATCAGGGTCTTTTCCACTGAGTCAGTTCTTTGCCTCAGGTGGCCAAAGTATTGGAGCTTCATCTTGGCATCAGTTCTTCCAATGATTATTCAGGGTTGATTTCCTTTAGGATTGATTGGTTTGATGTCTGTGCAGTTCAAGGGACTCTCAAGAGTCTTCTCCAACACCATAGTTAGAAAGTGTCAATTCTTTGGTGCTCAGTTTTCTTTATGGTCCAACATATCCATACATATCCATATATGACCATTGGAAAAACTACAGCTTTGACTAGATGGACCTTTGTCAGGAAAGTGATGGCTCAACTTTTAAATATACTGTCTAGATTTTTCACAGCTTTCCTTCCAAGGAGCAAACCTCATTTAAATTTCCTGGCTGCAGTCACCATCTACAGTGATTTGGGAGACCAAGAAAATAAAGTCTGTAATTGCTTCCTTATTTCTCCCTTCTATTTGCCATAAAGTGATGGGACTGGATGCCAGGGTCTTAGTTTTTTTAATGTTGAATTTCAAGCCAGCTTTTTCCACTCTCCTCTTTCACCTTCATCAAGTGGCTCTTTAGTTTGTCCTCACTTTCTATCGTAAGGGTAGTGTCATCTGCATATCTGAGGTTGTTGATACTTCTCCTGGTAATCTTGATTCCAGCTTGTGATTCATGCAGTCTCATATTTCACATGATGTGTTCTGCATAGAAGTTAAATAAACAGGGTGACAATATATAGCCTTGATGTGCTCCTTTCCAAATTTGGAACCAGTCCATTGTTCCATGTCCTGTTCTACCTGTTGCTTCTTGACCTGCATACAGGTTTCTCAGGAGACAGGTAAAATGGTCTGGTACTTCCATCTCTTTAAGAATTTTCTACAGTTTGTTGTGATTCACAAAGTCCTATTGTAGTCAATGAAGCAGAAGTACATCTTTTTCCATAAGAATTCCCTCCTTTCTCCATAATTCAATGAATGTTAGCAATCTGAGCTCTCGTTCTTCTGTTCTTTCTAAACTGAAAGTGTACATCTGGAAGTTCTCAGTTCACATATTGCTGAAGCCTAGCTTGAAGGGTTTTGAGTATAACATTGCTAGCATGTGAAATGAGCACAATCATACATTAGGTTGAACATTTTTTCTCATTGCCCTTCTTTGGGATTGGAATGTCAACTTCTCCAGTCTTGTAGCCACTACTGAGCTTTCCAGATTTGCTGACATATTGAGTGCAGCACTTTAACACTATCATCTTTTAGGATTTTAAATAGCTCAGCTGGAAATCTATCACCTCCACTAGCTTTGTTAATAGTAACACTTCATAAAGTGCACTTGACTTCACAGTCCAGGATGTTCAGTTCTAGATGAGTGATGACAGCCTCATGGTTATCTGGGTCATTAAGACCTTTTTTGTACAGTTCTTCTGTGTATTCTTGTCACCTCTTCTTAATCTCCTCTGCTTCTGTTAGGTCCTTACTGTTTCTGTCCTTTATAGTAAGCGTTCTTGCATGAAATGTTCCCTTGATATGTCTAATTTTCTTGAGAGATATCTAGTCTTTCCCATTCTTTTTTCCTCAATTATTTTTCTTGCATTGTTCATTTAAAAAGGCCTTCTTGTTACTCCTTCCTATTGTCTGGAACTCCAGATTCAGTGGTTTATATCTTTCCCTTTCTCCATTGCCTTCTGCTTCTCTCTTTTCCTTGGATATTTGTAAAGGCTCTTCAGAAAACCACTTTAACTTCTTGCCTTTCTTATTCTTTGGGATGATTTTGGTCACTGTCTCCTGTACGATGTTCTGAACTTCTGCCCATAGTTCTTCAGGCACTCTGTCTACCAGATCTAATCCCTTGAATCTATTCATCACCTCCACTGTATAATCATAAAGGATATGATTGAGGTTGTACCTGAATGGCCTAGTTTTTTTTTTTTTTTTTTTTTCTGACTTTCTTCAATTTAAGCCTAAATTTTGCAATAAGTTGCTCATGTTCTGAGCCACAGTGGGCACCAGGTCTTGTTTTTGCTGACTGTGTAGAGCTTCTCCATCTGCAACAGCAAAGAACACAATCAATCTGATTTTGATATTGACCATCTAGTGATGTCCTTGTGTCCAAAATACTGTAGTGAGTTGCCATTTCCTCCTCCAGTTGACCGCGTCCATGTGTAGCATTGTTTCTTGTGTTGTAGGAAAAGAGTTTTGCTTTGAACAGCATGTTCTCTTGACAAAACTCTGTTACTATTTTGTACTGCAAGGCCAAACATTCCTGTCATTCCAGGTGTCTCTTGACTTCCTACTTTTGTATTCCAGTACCCTGTAATGAAAAAGACATCTTTTTTTGTGTGTGTGGTTCCACAGGGCCTTGTAGGTATTCATAGAACTGGTCAACTTCAGCTTCTTCAAAATCAGTATTTTGGGTATAGACTTGGATTACTGGGATGTTGAATGGTTTTCCTTGAAAATGAACAAAGATCATTCTGTCATTTTTGAAGTTGCACCCAAGTACTACATTTCAGGCTCTTTTGTTGACTTTGAGGACTACTCTATTTCTTCTAAGAGATTCTTGCCCACAGTAGTAGATATATGGTCATGTGAATTAAATTCACCTATTCCATTTTAGTTCATTGATTCCTAAGATGTCAATGTTCACTCTTGCTGTCACCTGTTTATTGCTGTACAGTTGTTCAGTCATGTCTGACTTTGTGACCCCATGGACTGCAGCATGTAGGGGTTCCCTGTCCTTCACCATCTCCAAGAGTTTGCTTAAATTCATGTTCATTCAGTTGGTGATGGCATCCAACCATCTCATCCTCTGTTGCCCCCTTCTCCTCCTGCCCTCAGTCTTTCCCACGGTCAAGGTCTTTTCCAATGAGTTTGATCTTCACATCATGTGGCCAAAGTAGTGGAGCTTCAGCTTCAGTATCAGTCCTTCCAATGAATATTTCGGACTGATCTCCTTTAGAGTTGACTGGTCTTGCAGTCTAAGGGACTCTTGAGTCTTCTCCAGTACCACAATTTGAAAGCAGCAATTCTTCAGCACTCAGCCTTCTTTATGGTCCAACACTCACATGTGTACATGACTACTGAAAAAATCATACCTTTGTCAGTAATGTGTCTTTTTTTTTTTTTTTTTAATGTGCTGTAGATTTGTCATAGCTTTTCTTTCAAGGGGAAAGGCTCTTTTAATTTCATGGCTGCAGTCACCATTCTCAGTGATTTTGTAGAAATGGTTTGTCACTGTTTCCATGGTTTCTCCATCCGATTGCCATGAAGTTTGTTGTGATCCATACAGTCAAAGGCTTTAGTGTAGTCAATGAAGCAGAAATAGATGTTTTTCTGGAATTCTCTTGTTTTTTCTATGATCCAGCAGATGCTGGCAATTTGACCTCTGGTTCCTCTGCCTTTTCATATCCAGTTTGGACATCTGGAAGTTCTTGGTTCATGTACTGTTGAAGACTAGCTTGAAGGAGTTTGAGCATTACCTTGCTAGCAAGTGAAATGAGCACAATTGTGTGATAGTTTGAGCAATCTTTGGCATTGCCTTTCTTTGGGATTGGAATGAAAACTGACCTTTTCCAGTCCTGTGGCCACTGGACTGAGTTTTCGAAATTTGCTGACATATTGAGTGCAACACTTTCACAGCATCATATTTTAGGATTTGAAATAGCTCACTGGAATTCCATCACCTCTACTAGCTTTGTATGTAGTGATGCCCCTAAGGCCCATCTGACTTCATACTCCAGGATGTCTGGCTCGAGGTGAGTGGTCACACCACATGGTTATCCAGGTCATTAAGATCTTTTTTGTATAGTTCATCTTTGTATTCTTGCTACCTCTTCTTAATCTCTTCTGCTTCTGTTAGGTCTGTACCTTTTCTGTCCTTTATTGTGTCCATCTTTCCATGAAACATTTCCTTGATATCTCTAATTTTTTTTTAAGAAATCTCTAATTTTTTTCCATTCTACTATTTTCCTCTATTTCTTTGGATTATTCACTTAGGAAGGCTTTCTTATCTCTCTTTTATTTTTTCCTCTTATCTCTCCTTGCTATTCTTTATAACTCTAAATTCAGCTGTATGTATCTTTCCTTTTCTTCTTTGCCTTTCACCTGTCTTCCTTTCTCAGCTATTCCCTGTTGATCCAACAAAGAGACTGAGAACCCCCAGGAAATTTGACTCTGAAGGCCAGTTGGATTTGATTATAGAATTTCCACAGGACTCGGGAACAGTGTCTTGGAAGGCACAAACAAAACCTTGTGAGCACCAATATCCAGGAGAAAAGATCAGTGACCCCACAAAAGACCAAGCCATACTTGCCTGTGAGTGTTTGGGATTCTCTGGTGGAGGTCTGTGCCAACAGCAGCTTGCTGCATGATCAGGGAAACTGACTGCAGCAGTCCTGGGAGGCACAGCATGCTGACATAAGTTCTTTTGGAGGAGGTCACCATTACCTCAATATTCTCCAAGCCAGGCTTCAACAGTGTGTCAACTGTGAAAGTCCAGATGTTTAAGCTAGATTTACAAAAGGCAGAGGAGCCAGAGATCAAATTGCCAACATCCATTGGATCATTGAAAAAGCGAGAGAGTTCCATAAAAACATCTACTTCTGCTTTATTGATTATGCCAAAGCCTTTGACTGCATGGATCACAACAAACTGGAAAATTCTGAAAGAGATGGGAATACCAGACCATCTGACCTGCCTCTTGAGAAATCTGTATGCAGGCCAAAAAACAACAGTTAGAACTGGACATGAAACAACAGACTGGTTCCAAATTGGGAAAGGAGTACATCAAGGCTGTATATTGTCACCCTGCTTATTTACCTTATATGAAGAGTACATCATGAGAAATATTGGACTGGATGAAGCACAAGCTGGAATCAAGATTTCCAGGAGAAATATCAATAACCTCAGATATGCAGATGACACCACCCTTATGACAGAAAGCAAAGAAGAATTAAAAAGCCTCTTGATGAAAGTGAAAGAGGAGAGTGAAAAAGGTGGCTTAAAACTCAACATTCAGAAAACTAAGATCATGGCATCTAATCCCATCAGATTGCCACTTTATGGCAAATAGATAGGGAAACAGTGACATACTTTATATTTTGGGCTCCAAAATCACTGCAGATGGTGACTGCAGCCATGGAATTAAAAGACACTTGCTCTTTGGAAAAACTCTATGACCAACCTAGATAGCATATTAAAAAGCAGGGACATTATTTTTCTGACAAAGGTTCGTCTAGTCAAAGCTTTGGTTTTTCCAGTAGTCATGTATGGATGTGAGAGTTGGACTATAAAGAAAGCTGAGCACTGAAGAATTGATGCTTCTGAACTGTGGTGTTGGAGAAGACTCTTGAGAGTCCCTTGGATTGCAAGGAGATCCAACCAGTCAATCCCAAAGGAAATCAGTCCTGAATATTCATTGGAAGGACTGATGTTGAAGCTGAAACTCCAATACTTTGCGCACCTAATGTGAAGAACTGACTGATTTGAAAAGACCCTGATGCTGGGAAAGATTGAAGGCAGGAGAAGAAGGGGATGACAGAGGATGAGATGGTTGTATGGCATCACTGACATGATGGACATGAGTTTGAGCAAGCTCTGGGAGTTGGTGATGGACAAGGAAGCCCGACATGTTGTAGACCATGGGGTTGCAGAGTCGGACACAACTGAGTGACTGAACTGAACTGAACTGAACCATTATTCCTACCATTGTTTGGACGCAGGTCAAACTATAGGGAGGGAACACATCCCCATCCACCAGCAGAAAATTGGATTAAAGATTACTGAGCATGGCCTTGCCCACCAGAGCAAGACCCATTTTTCCCCACAGCCCCCCATCCCATCAGTCTCTCCCACCAGGGACACAACCTCTTATCCTCATCCATCAGATGGCAGATAGAATGAAAACCACAATTACAGGAAACTAACTAAACTGATTTCCTGCTTGACCACATCCAATTTACCTTGATTCATGAACTTAACATCCCAGGTTCCTATGAAATATTGTTCTTTACATCATCTGACTCTATTTTCACCATCAGACATGTCTATAAATGAGTTTTGTTTCCACTTTGGCCCAGCTAGTTCAATCTGCCTGGATCTATTAGTAGTTGTTTCCACTCTTTACTAGTAGCATATTGGACACCTTCTGACCTAGGGTGCTCATATTCTGGTGTCATATTTTTGCCTTTTCATGCCATTCATGGTGTTCTCTTGGCAAAAACACTCGATTGGGTTGCTATTTCCAGTAGACCATATTTTGTCAGAAATCTTCATATGACCCATCCATCTTGGGTGGCCCTGTATGGCATGGATCATAGCTTCCTTGAATTATGCAAGCCCCTTTGATCCATGAAAGGGCAAAACTCCTTAGCAACAGATATTGGAACTTACTATCACCAGAAGGTGAGATTAGTAGATAACTCATCCACAAATAGAACACAGTGACAGATACACCTATGAAGGAAAAGCAGAGGTCTCTCCTCCGTCTCATTGTGAAACACCTTGACATGCATGGAGATCATTGATTTTTAAAAATAAATATGTTTCCCTAAAAAAAAAAAAAAAGTTATGGCTTGATTCTCATGTCAACTAATATTGATGAATTTTCACATCTGTGTGCAGTTTTTCTAACATTACAATCACTTTCTGGCTTATAGTTAACTTTTCTTAAAGGAAGCCACTGGTCTTCCCAGTGGCGCTTGTGGTAAAGAACCACCTGCCAATGCAGGAAATGTTAAAGACATGGGTTCAATCCCTGGGTTGGAAAGATCCCCGGAGGAGGGCCTGGAAACCTACTCCATTATTCTTGCCTGGAGAATCCCAGGGACAGAGAAGCCTGGTGGGGCTCAGGGTCCACAGGGTTTCAAAGAGTCAGACATGACTGAAGCAACTTAGCATGCACACAAAGGGAGGATAGACTTGAATTAATCAAAATTGTCATCATTGCTGGAAACTCTATACTTAACGATCTCTTTATTAAAGAAGTCTAAAATAGTTTTTTAAAAATTGAATGACTCAGTAACATTCTCTTCCCATGGCCTCTTGACATATTACTTTGACCCACAGTGAACTCCTTTGGACTTTTAGACATCATTATTTAGTATTCATTATTGTACCTTGTAATGATGCCAAAAAATTTGAGAAGGCATACTTATGGGATAGAAATGCATTCTGTAGATTCTTGAGTATCACTCCAAGCAGTTGACTGTACATAAACTAATAGACCTGGTGTTAATTAAATAAAAAATATGTTTTTCTGAAAATATTTACTGTTCAGAATGTGTGTCTACATACTAAATTTTTTGGTTATAAGCTCCAGATTAAGAGCATAAACTTGAGGTAAGTCTGCTTGAATTTCTACATTTATTAGTTATGTGATGTTAGGAGTTTACAGATTAGAACCCTACAGATAAAGAAACTGAGGTTCAGAGAGATAATTTTTGGTACCTACCTTAAAAGTTATTCAAAGGATAAAATAATGCAATTAAAGCACTTGGCATAGTGCCTATATCTTAATAAACATATTTAACTTTTCAATGATGGAGATACTACTTTTTCTAGTCATTTACATCTAAGCATATGGTTAATTCCCTGCCAGATACTGGTTTCATTACCATTCTATACTATTTTAATGATTATGAACAGTGGTGTTTAAATGTTTTAAACTCTTTAAAACCTTTTAATGGGCTTCTGATGTTTGAATCTCTTGTCTGCTAAATATTTTTACAAATTTTTGAGTGAAAAAGACAAAGTGGTTAACTTTGCAAGAGACATTTCTATTAATGATATTTAGTAGTTCAATTTGACTATTAACCTTAACTTCCATATAACCTTGGAAATGTAAATTCTTGTATGTATCAATCAACTTTCACTGAGGATTCCCTGTGTGCCAGTTATGTACACAGCAGGGAGTTGCTTAATTTAACAGTAGAGGTTTAAGTTGGCCCCAAGTTCAAAATGAGTTCATGGGTCTAGAATAGAGAGTGATAACAAATTTTTCCTTCAAGGACACCCTAAAAATAAGAATAATTTATGAAGACATCTGTTTGATGTGTCAGTTTTCGTATTTTTATTTGCAAATGACAGAAAAATCAACACTCACTGGCTAAAGCCATAATACAAACAAAAGCACAATAACAAAAAGGAAATTTATTGGCTCACTCAACTGAAAATTCCAGGTGCAGCATAATCCTGGGACTCAAGCTACATAATTGAAAACCAGTTTCTCTACATCTCTCATTTCTGCTTTCCAACTTATTCTGTTCCACAGATCACAAAGAAGGCTACAAAATAACCATCAATAGCTCATATCCATATTCTCCCATATATAAGTTGGTAGAAAAGGGGGTACCTTCCCAATATTTCTGGATTAATATGGATCACACATCTAAGTCGTTACTGTGAATGGGTGGACTCAATATGCTGATGAATTCCTGGGTTATTTATGCTACCCTTGAGACAAGGGTCCTTCCCAAGGACCATATAGGGTGAAATGAGGTAGAAGGGGAGCATGGTAGAAAAGTATGGGTATTATCCCTAAAATAAGGGAGAATATATGGTCAGTAGGCAAAAAGGAAGTATTTAAATTGAGACTGAACCTATCATTAATATTGTAGACTCTACAGTGTAGAGTAAATTCTGCCCTGAGTGGGAACTTAAATTAGGTGGCCATAAATGCCCAATTCTAAAATTTGTGTGATATTGTGATTTCATGAAATGGTGTTCATAAATCAGTATCTGTAAGAACAGAAAAAAATGCTTAAAATAATAGCTATATTGTAACAGATTTGATAGTCAGTTCTAAAGTTTAACAAATCATACCATAAATATAAGAGAAAATTATTTTTTGTTGCAATTTTCCCATTTAAAAAACCTCAAAACACCAGACACTGGTTCATAATGAGTCAGTTGTGGTGGTTGGCAAATCATAGATTCTCCATAAGACATACTATAATAGTGTTGAAGATGAATTGCCATAACTCTTTCTTCAAAGATCTTTGAATATGTCTTTAATTTCAGAGAGAATAAAATATATATAAGTAACATTTGAGTACCTCAAATGTGGTAGCCACTGCCTCTTAAGGTTCACATATATTACACAGTGAATTCTATCCCCAACCCTATGAACAGAGTAATATGATTATTCCCATACCAGACATGAGAAAGCTGAGGGACAGAGACATTAAATAACAAATAATGTGGCTTATAAATTATATACTATGTATGTATATATTATACATGTGTATATAATATGTATAAACCTATTTTCAGTGCTATGTGATATGATAACAGTTCAGATTGTTAAAGAATACAAAGAAAATTAAATTATGATTTAATCATAATAAGCACATTAATGCTGGATGAAGTACAAGCTGGAATCAAGATTGCCAGAAGAAATATCAATAACATCAGATATGCAGATGACACCACCCTTATAGCAGAAAGTGAAGAAGAACTAAAGAGCCTCTTGATGAAAGTGAAAGAGAAGAGTGAGAAAGTTGGCTTAAAATTCAACATTCAGAAAACTAAGATTATGCCATAGCAAATAGGTGGGAAAACAATGGAAACAGTGTGAGACTTTACTTTTGGGGGGCTCCAAAATCACTGCAGATGGTGTCTGTAGCCATGAAATTAAAAGAGGCTTGTTTTTTGGAAGAAAAGTTGTGACCAACCAAGACAGCGTATTAAAAAGCAGAGACATTACTTTGCTGACAAAGGTCCATCTAGTCAACGCTATGGTTTTTCCAGTAGTCACATGTGGATGTGAAAGTTGGACTATAAAGAAGGCTGAGCACTGAAGAATTGATGCTTTTGAACTGTGGTGTTGGAGAAGACTCTTGAGAGTACCTTGGACTGCAAGATCAAACCAGTCCATCCTAAAGGAAATCAGTCCTGAATATTCTTTGGAAGGGCTGATGCTTAAGCTGAAACTCCAATACTTTGGCCATCTGATGTGAAGAAATGATCCTTGGAAAAGACTGTGATCCTGGAAAGATTGAAGGCAGGAGGAGAAGGGGACAAGAGAGGATGAGATGGTTGTATGGCATCACCGACTGGATGGATATGAGAGTTTGAGCAAGCTCTGGGAGTTGGTGATGGACAGGGAAGCCTGGCATGCTGCAGCTGGACATGACTGAGCAACTGAACTGAACTGAACTAAGCACATTAATATTTTGTATTTTATTGATGTTGCATTTATTAATACCATACAATCAGTTCAGTTCAGTTGCTTAGTTGTGTCCAACTCTTTGCTGCCTCATGAACTGCAGCACACCAGGCTTCCCTGTCCATCACCAACTACCAGAGCATGTCAGACTCATGTCCATTGAGTAAGTAATGCCATCCAGCCATCTCATTCCCTGTCGTCCCCTTCTCCTGTCTTCAATACCATAAAAAAATGTACTACATGTTGCTATTTTTCAAAGCTTTATTTTGACAACCAGGAGTTTAATTATTTTGTATTAAACAGCTTCTTACTAAGAATTACACAACATATAATACTTTATAGTCTTGAGTGACTCATTTATAAGTAATTTAAAGAAAATATTTAGGAAATCAGTTCCTGTATTTTATAAAATTATGCTGAATAACAGATAACAGAATATTTTGACTGTGGGATGCAAATGATGTAGAGATAAAATAAGCTTTAAAATAATTGCTTTCTTCCTTTTGTACTACAATGCCTTTCAGTTCTTCAATCTATTATTCCTATGCATTTCTGTCCTTTATAATGTTTTAAAAATGCTTTTATAATGTTTAAAAAACAGTATTTAGAAAGACTTTGAGATTAAAAAAATTATTTTATTTATTATTAACTGATTATTGATTGCTTTAGAGTATTGATTTGATTTCTGTCACACATCAACAAGTATTAGTTATAGGTGTGCATACATCCCCTCCCTCTTGAACCTCCCTCCCACATCCCACACTTTCCCATCCCTCTTTGTTGTTATAGAACCCCTGTTTGAGTTCTCTGAACTTTGAGATTTTTTTTTTAAAACAAAATCAGAGGAACACATACAGACTTTGACCAAACTGGAAAGCCCCAAAAGTTGTGTCCTAACATTTTGAATGGGTAAAAAATGCAAAAGTCAGTAAAAAACAACAACAACAAAAACAACAACAACAACAACAAAAACTCAGTAAAAACATTAAACCTATTACATTGTCAGTTTACCGACATGTACTCCAATAAATATTTTGAACAAAGGTTCTTATATTGGGCTAGGAAATAGATCGTAAGGGTTGAAGTCTGGAACTGGACTTGTTATCCATTGCATGGCAAACTGGATACTATCACTAGTGGTAAACAGATTGTTGATAATTCTTGGTTAGTCAGTTCAGTCACTCAGTCATATCTGACTCTTTGAGACCCCATGGACTGAGACATGCCAGGATTCCCTGTCCATCACCATCTCCCAGAGCTTGCTCAAACTCATGCCCATCGAGTCGGTGATACCATCCAACCATGTCATCTTCTGTCGTCCCCTTCTCCTCCTGCCCTCAGTCTTTCCCAGGGTCACAGTCTTTTCCAGAGTCAGTTCTATGCATCAAGTGGCCAAAGATTGTAGCTTCAGCTTCAGCATCAGTCCTTCCAATGACGATTCAGGACTGATTTCCTTTAGGATGGACTGGTTGTATCTCTGTTGTCCAAGGGACTCTCAAGAGTCTTCTCCAACACCACAGTTCAAAAACATTAATTCTTTGGTGCTCAGTTTTCTTTATGGTCCAACTCTCACATCCACACATGACTACTGGAAAAACCATAGCCTTGACTAGATGGACCTTTGTTGGCAAAGTAATATCTCTGCTTTTTAATAAGCTGTCTAGGTTGATCATAGCTTTTCTTCCAAGGAGCAAGCATCTTTTAACTTCATGGCTGCAGTCACCATCAGCAGTGATTTAAGAGCCCAAGAAAACAAAATCTGTCACTGTTTCCATTGTTTCCCCATCTATTTGTTATGAAGTGATGGGACTGGATGTCTTGATCTCAGTTTTTTTAATGTTGAGATTTAAGCCAGGTTTTCACACTCCTTCAATTTCATCACGAGGCTCTTTACTACCTCTTTGCTTTCTGCCATAAGGGTGGTGTCTACATTTTCTCCCATTAAACTTGATTCCATATGATGCTTCAGCCAGTTCAGCATTTCACATGATGTACTCTGCCTAGAAGTTAAATAAGCAGGGTGACAGCTTATTTAACATATATTAAATATGTTATTTAACATATATTAAATATGTTATTTAACATATATTTAACAAATATACAGCCTTGATGTACTCCTTTCTTAATTTCAAACCAGTCTATTGTTCCATGTCCAGTTCTAACTGTTGCTTCTTGACCTGCGTACAAGTTTCTCAGGATTCCTAAAATGTGGTAATAGAAAATATGGATTTTAGTAAAGTGGTGAACAAGACCTTAGGAGAAGGTAATGGCACCCCACTCCAGTACTGCCTGGAAAATTCCACGGACAGAGGAGCCTGGTAGGCTGCAGTCCATGGGGTCGCTGAGGGTCGGACACGACTGAGTGACTTCACTTTCATTTTTCACTTTCATGCATTGGAGAAGGAAATGGCAACCCACTCCAGTGTTCTTGCCTGGAGAATCCCAGGGACAGGGGAGCCTGGTGGGCTGCCGTCTATGGGGTTACACAGAGTCGGACACGACTGAAGTGACTTAGCAGCAGTAGCAGCAGCAGAACAAGACCTTACAAATAATAGGTTGCTTATTGCCTGACTTGTGCCATATTAAATATATTTCTTGTTACTAGGTATCAGATATGATGACCTATATGGCAAGTGATGTGTGCTATTTTATGAGTTTGCTGCTGCTGCTAAGTTGCTTTAGTCATGTCCGTCTCTGTGCACCCCATAGACTGCAGCCCACCAGGCTCCCCTGTCCCTGGGATTCTCCAGGCAAGAACACCGGAGTGGGTTGCCATTTCCTTCTCCAATGCATGAAAGTGAAAAGTGAAAGTGAAGTTGCTCAGTCGTGTCCAACTCTTTGCAACCCCATGGACTGCAGCCTACCAGGCTCCTCTGCCCATGGGATTTTCCAGGCAAGAGTACTGGAGTGGGTTGCCATTACCTTCTCAAATTTAGGAGTTTGCCTTTTACTAAAAAGCAGACTGATAATATTAATCAAATTGGAATGGATGAAGACAGCAAAAATACGGATATGGAAAAAGAAACTAAATGAGAATGTGAATGTTTTAAATTAAGTTAATGTAAATTGTAAGTGACTGTGATGCTATGCTATGCTATGCTAAGTCGCTTCAGTCGTGTCCGACTCTGTGTGACCCCATAGATGGCAGCCCACCAGGCTTCCCCGTCCCTGGGATTCTCCAGGCAAGAACACTGGAGTGGGCTGCCATTTCCTTCTCCAGTGCATGAAAGTGAAAAGAGAAAGTGAAGTCACTCAGTCGTGTCTGACTCTTAGCGACCCCATGGACTGCAGCCTACCAGGCTCCTCCATCCATGGGGTTTTCCAGGCAAGAGTACTGGAGTGGGGTGCCATTGTCTTCTCCAAGTGACTGTGATAGGGGATACTAAAAAGTTTAGACAATGAGCCTTGTCTCAATGATATTATAATTCTTATCATTTACTTTAAACCCTTATTGTAAAGTCTAAAGATTATTTATAGAAGCACAGGCTCATCATATAAATTTTTCCCTCTCATTTTTTTTCCATCTGCAATTGCCAACTGGCCACAGTGGTCGTTCATCTTATTTTTCATTATCTCCTCATTATTTTTCCAAAAAGTCTCTCCTCTTAGCTCCAGGAACTCATACCTATTTGCACATTTTCATCTGTTGGCTCAATTCAGGAAGTTTTCAAATTGAAAATTCTTCATCATATTCAGCTTCTCCTTTTTTTTTTTCTCTTGCATAACTGTTTTATTTATTTTTTAAAATTTATTTATTTTAATTGGAGGCTAATAACTTTAGAGTATTGTAGTGGTTTTTGCCATGCATTTACATGGATCTGCCGTGGGTGTACATGTGTTCCCCATCCTGAAGCCCCTCCCCACCTCCCTCCCCATTTCATCCCTCAGGGTCATCCCAGAACACCAGTCCTGAGCACCCTGTCTCATGCATTGAACCTGGACTGGCGATCTGTTTCACAGATACATGTTATCTGTGAAATAATATACATGTTTCAATGCCATTCTCCCAAATCATCCCACCCTCACCCTCTCCCACAGAGTCCAAAAAACTGTTCTATATATCTGTGTCTCTTTTGCTGTCTCTCATATAGGGTTATCATTACCATCTTTCTAAATTTCATACATATGCATTAGTATACCGTATTGGTGTTTTTCTTTTATTTATTTTTTAATATAAATTTATTTAATAGGAGGATAATTACAATATTGTATTAGTTTTGACTTCACTCTGTTTAATAGGCTCCAGTTTCATCCACCTCATTAGAACTGATTCAAATGTATTCTTTTTAATGGCTGAGTAATATTCCACTGTGTATATGTACCACAGCTTTCTTATCCATTCATCTACTGATAGACATCTAGGTTTCTTCCATGTCCTGGCTATTATAAACAGTGCTGTGATGAACATTGGGGTGCATGTGTCTCTTTCAATTCTGGTTTCCTCTGTGTGTATTCCCAGCAGTGGGATTGCTGGGTCATATGGCAGTTCAATTTCCAGTTTTTTAAGGAATCTCCACACTGTTCTCCATAGTGGCTGTACTAGTTTGCATTCCCACCAACAGTGGAAGAGGGTTCCCTTTTCTCCACACCCTCTCCAGCATTTATTGCTTGTAGACTTTTGGATTGCAGCCATTCTGACTGGCGTGAGATGGTACCTCATTGTGGTTTTGATTTGCATTTCTCTGATAATGAATGATGCTGAGCATCTTTTCATGTGGTTGTTAGCCATCTGTATGACTTCTTTGGAGAAATGTCTGTTTAGTTCTTTGGCCCTTTTTTTGACTGGGTCATTTTTTTTCTGAAATTGAGCTGCAGGAGTTGCTTGTATGTTTTTGACTCAAAGATTAATTCTTTGTCAGTTGCTTCATTTGCTATTATTTTAAAATCAAGTAGATATATAAAGACTGGCTCCAATGCTGGGGATGTCATGCTATCATCCTGTCTGAAATATGACAAGAACTATTAACTTCATGAGGATCATTCCTGTAATCTTTATACCCCATGATGTCAATTCACTTTTGTTTGATACTTGTCACTTCCATTGTATTTTATTTAGAGAAGCAAGTGTGAAGACATAAAAGGCATCTGGCTCTCAAGCTTCTGGCTAGTACTTGAACTGAAATGTTAAGTTTTATATTTGCTCTGTGGGTCAGCTGACTCAGATTCTGTCAGGCACCAGTGGGTCAGTCATTTTAAAGGCCACATATCGTCCAGTGAGACTGTCCTGTCAGCTTTCCCCACTTCCTGCTACCATCTGAATACAGAGGTCATTCAGTGTGGCCTAGGTTGGAAATGATCTTTCTATGATAGTCAGGTCTTGTAACTGTTTTCCTTGCTTATTCTTTAAAACAAAGATGATAGTTGGTGAGTGTGAGATTTTTAAAGATAATCTTTCTGCTATAGAGTCTGGCTAGAAGCCTTTTGTTGCTGAACATTTTTATTCACTCTGTTATTACCAGGAACAGTTAATGCTTTTTCACTGACTCTGTGGTTCCTTTTTAAGTCCCTTTATTTCCAGAAATCAATACTAGTTATCTTTGGATGACTATATGGATAAAAACCTTCCATGCATAAAAAAATTAATGGGAGGTAGCAGCTAAGTGTAAACCACAATGTCAGAAATTCTAGATTTTCAGCTTTCTGGAAAACTAGACACATTTTCAGAATTACTCAAAATATTAATGTATGTTAAAACTCCAGTCTGATGAACCTAGTAGATATGGTCACCAAATAGCCAAATGGAAGATGTAATAGTTTTGCAAATCTTTGTCTTCCACAGTTCTCTACCCTATCCACCCCTTTCACTCTTTTTGTTGTCTGTTGTACTCCTGCTTCAACCACCTATGTAGTTTCTAACTGAAAATTGAATAAAATGTTATTCCTTCCTCATCTTCAGAGACCTAGAGTATAATGAAGGTAGGGAGAGATATTATATTCATAAATAACCACAGGATAACATATTGAATGTTCTGAAAATAGTAAATAAAAAGTACTCTGTATTGAGGATAAGATGACCAAAGAAGAGAAATTAAACTTAAACTGAGAGGGAGGAGGGATAAACTGAGCTTGTGTTCCTCTGGCATCCCTCTTCTATATAGAAAACTCTGCTGCTGGCTTAGTCTTTCAAACTCCTTCCGTTTTTTTTTTTTTTTTTTTTTTTACTATGGACATCCGATCAATCAGTGAAGCTTGTAGATCTATCTCCCTAAACACTGGCCTCTTCTCTCCAAGACTCCTCTCACTTCTGTTACAACCTTTCTCTTTAGTTTTTACCAGTCCCAAGCATTCTTGACAAAATTATGTTTCTTAGATCTAGAATTCCTTTCCTTGATCGCTTAATTAGGTTTTGCTCCTCCCATGAGAGTATTTGCTCTTGGAGGGCAGGGCTTATGAATGAGCAAGTGACTTCTCAGCTGAGTCTGTAACAATGGCTGGGAGCTTTATCCCAGATGTGAAAAGAAGACAGAGGCATGGATGAGTACAAGTAATTTGGGAATTTTAGGAGGTTTGCTGAAATTCTTCTGTTAAGGATCAGATTAATGAGAGAGCAGACATGTTTGTCAACAAAGGTCCATCTTGTCAAGGCTATGGTTTTTCCAGTAGTCATGTATGGATGTGAGAGTTGGACTATAAGGAAAGCTGAGCACAGAATAACTGATGTTTTTGAACTGTGCTGTTGGAGAAGACTCTTGAGAGTCCTTTGGACTGCAAGGAAATCAAACCAGTCCATCCTAAAGGAGATCAGTCCTGGGTGTTCATTCAAAGAACTGATGTTGAAGCTGAAACTCCAATACTTTGGCCACCTGATGCGAAGAGCTGACTCATTTGAAAAGACCCTGATGCTGGGAAAGATTGAGGGCGGGAGAAAAAGGGGATGACAGAAGATGAGATGGTTGGATGGCATCACCGACTCAATAGACATGAATTTGGGTAAACTCTGGGAGTTGGTGATGGACAGGGAAGCCTGGAATGCTGCAGTCAATGGGGTTGCAAAGAGTTGGACATGGCTGAGTGACTGAATTGAACTGAACTGAATTATTCATTACATTTATATTACAGAAACATCACTCTAAAACAATGTTGGGGATTGGTTGCCTGGAAGCAGGTTGTTGTTCAGTCACTAAGTCATGTCTGACTTTTTGTGACCCCATGGACTGACACACACTAGGCTTCCCTGTCCTTCATTATATCCTGAGTTTGCTCAAACTCATGTCTGTTGAATTGATGATGCCATCCAACCATTTCATGCTCTGGCACCCTCTTCTCTGACTGCCCTCAGTCTTTCCCAGCATCAGGGTCATTTCCAATGAGTTACCTTTTCACATCAGGTGGCCAAAGTATTGGAGCTTCAGCTTCAACATCAGTCCTTCCAGTGAGTATTCAGGGCTGATTTCCTTTAGGATTGACTGGTTTGATCTTGCAGTCCAATGGACTCTCAAGAGTCTTCTCCAGCACTACAATTTGAAAGCATCAGTTCTTCAGTGCTCTGCCTTCTACATGGTCCAGCTCTCACATCCATAAATGATTACTGGAAAAATCAGAGCTTTGACTAGATGGACCTTTGTGGCAAAGTGATGCTTTTTACTTCCAAGGAGCAAGTGTCTTTTAATTTCATGGCTGCAGTCACCATCTACAATGATTTTGGAGCCCCCCCCCCCCCCGCCAAATATAATATATCACTATTTCCACTCTTTATCCATCTATTTGCCATGAAGTGATGGGACTAGATGCCGTGACCTTAGTTTTTTGAATGTTAAGTTTTAAGACAGCTTTTTTACTCCCCTCTTTCACCCTCATCAAGAGGCTCTTCAGTTCTTCTTTGCTTTCTGTCATTAGAGTGGTATCATCTGCATGTCTGAGATTGTTGATATTTATCCTGGCAATCTTGATTTCACCTTGTGATTCATCCAGCTTGGCATTTCTCATGGAGTACTTTGCATGTAAGTTAAATAAGCAAGGTGACAATATACAGCCTTATTGTTCTCATTTCTCAATTTGGAACCAGTTCTTTGTTCCATGTCTGATTCTAACTTGCTTCTTGACCTTCATACACATTTCTCAAGAGGGAGGTAAGGTGATCTGGTATTACCATTTCTTTAAGAATTTTCCAAAGTTGTGATCACACAGTCAAAGGCTTTAGCATAGTGAATGAAACAGAAGTAGATTTTTTTTTTTTTTTCTGGAATCCCCTTGGTTTTTCTATGATCTAGTGGTTGTTGGAAATTTGATCTCTGGTTCCCCTGCATTTTTAAATCCAGCTTGTACATCTGAAAGTTCTGGGTTCACATCCTCTTGACAAGACTGAAAATTTGGAGAACTGTCAAGAATGAATCTGATTAGGAAATGATGAACATCTGAGCCATGGTAAGCATGTGAGGATGGAGTGGAGTGTGGAAATGTTTATAAATAAAGTTAGGTAGAATGTTGTACAAATTTGAGATGTAAGTGTTATTCTAGACTCCTAAATTTTCTCTCCACTCTTGAATAGCACACTTCACTGGAGCAGATGCCACTTAGAAAGAATTAAACTATGAGAAATTCTTTTTGAGTAAGGGTAAAGAATAAGAATTCATTTTGGATTCCCTGATGCTCCCATGGGACATCTGAATGGAGATATTCTTCTCTGGCCCCTCTGGCCCATGTATGGATCCATGCAAGAGGAGGGGGATACCTGGCTTGATTCCCTAAGTTTTTAGGATAAATTCAGCTCCTAAAGATACCTCATATAGAGTTGCTTAGAGAATTTAAGCTCTTGAAACATGCAAATGTATGTACCTTAACACATGTATCTTTTATTTGTCTTTCATACTTTTAACTTCTGATTGCACTTTTTGAAAAGAGGGCAACCTATGTAAAGTTAGACTTTGTTATTGTAGATTTGCTGACCAAAACCAGAGGAAAAGTGTGTTTACCAGAGGAGAATATATGCAATAGGAAGAGATAAGCATTAGGAATGGAATATGGGGAATTCATTTTATTCTTAAAACTTAAAAAAATAAAAGTTATTATTTATTTATTTTTAATTTGTTTCCAGAAGAGAACTTGGAAGTTAAAGGTACCAGACAAGGTAGAAAAAATTACATAACTACCATCTCAAACACTACCACTATTAAAATAGTTCTGTATAGATACTTCTGACATTTTCCCTCACATTTATAGGTTTTTTTTTTTTTTTTTTTTTTTTTGTATTTAACACCATTTGGAATGGGAACAATTGGAGGAAAAGGAATCTCTGAAGATGGTTGGAAGGTTGGAAGGATGTGGGAGCAGAAGCAAGAAAGAACTGGTAGAGAACATCACTGGAGAAGCTAAGGGAAGAAATGTTGACTCATCAATACTGCCAACATGACTGCTATTTAAAGCCATTTTATTTCATTTCATAATTAGAAAGTCTTCAGTTATTTTAGGTGGAACAGTTTAATGGGAAAGGTGACTGTATGGCTTAGTTTATAGTTGGTTAAATCTGCAGGCTGTTTTCATTAAACAGTGCTTTCAGCATATGGCTGTTGTGTTCAGTCATAAGGCGCATGAACACGCCCAAACTCTACAGACCTGCAGAAGAAGTCATACAACAAAGAATCTAGAAAAGATGAACAAATTACTAATCTTTGCCAGGGGAAAAAAAATCAGAAAAACACCAAATAATTCATAATACCAACAAACCATTTCATGACTTCATTGACTCAGTTTTTCTGGATATTATTTTGTAAGTTTCTGTATATATTTCTCATGGGAAGAACACCATTAACATAGTGGTTCTGATGAAGAGATCCTTCATTCAACACGCAAGTCACACTAAAATATGAATAGTGTTTTTATATGTAAATTCAGACTGTCAGATCAAAAAAAGTGACATGTTAAGGTATGTGAGCACACAAGAATTTTGTTACAAAGCATAGATTGAAGAGACTTTTGATTCCTTTCTTCAAAGTGTGAATAATTTCTTAATTTAGCTAACATATTTTTATCTTTTTGGATTGGAAAACCCTAGATAACAAGCTAAGAACCTCAAATATAGCATTTTATTTTCTCTCTTGCTTGTGACTCTTGCTTTGAAGATGTATTAATTATTTTTTCTCTTTCCCTTGATAAAAAAGGTTTTTCTTTAAGTGAAAAGTTTTATTTATTTAAATTATATACTTTATTTTATGATTGTATGTACAGATTTGTTCCCCTGGCAGCACCTCCTGAATATTAGGGAATGTTGCTACCTCTGTATCACTATTACCCCCTTGCTCAGAAGAAAAAAGGACTATTTGAAAGATTATTATTTTAAATCAAAGTATAGTTGATTTGCAATATTGTGTAGCAAAGTGATTTATATATATACAATATGTATATATACATGTGTTTATATTCTTTTCCAGATTATTCTCCATTATAGGCTATTACAAGATTTTGAATATAGTTCCCTTGCTATACAGTAAAGCTTCCCTGGTGGCTCAGAAGGTAAAGCATCTGCCTGCAATGCGGGAGACCCGGGTTTGATTCCAGGGTCGGGAACACCCCCTGGAGAAAGAAATGGTAACCCACTCCAATACTCTTGTATGGAAAATTCCATGGATGAAGGAGCCTGGGAGGCTACAGTCCATGGGATTACAAACAGATGGATATGACTGAGCAACTTGACTGGTTCCCTGGTTATTACTTATCTATTTTATAGACAGTGAAAACTGAAAGTGTTAGTCTCTCAGTCATGTCCGAGTCTTTGCAATCCCATGGACTATAGCCCAGACAATTCCAATCCCATGGAATTCTCCAGACAAGAATTCCGGAGTGGGTTGCCATTCCCTTCTCCCGGGGCTCTTCCCAACCAGGGAATTGAACTAGGGTCTCCTGTGCTGCAGGCAGATTCTTTGCCAGTTGAGTAGTATGTATCTGTTAATCCCGTACTCTAATTTATCTCTCCCTTATCCTTTCCCTTTGATAACCATATATTTGTTTTCTATGTTTTCAAGACTGTTTCTGTTTTGTAAATAAGTTTATTTGTATTATTTTTAAAGATTCCACATATAAGTGACATCATTGACAGGTTTTTAATCATAGATGACTCAGGAATAAAATGAAAGCCAAGAGATGTTTGTGATGCTTGATAATTTCCCCTAAAAAACACATTTTTTAAAAATTTTGCTTAACTTTACAATATTGTATTGTAAATACAACACATTTTTGGTGCATATGTTTTTCTGATTATTTGCTTTGTTACATATTTTGGAAATACTTTATCCATTTGAAAGAAGATTGGAAACATGTTTCCTCAGATCCAGGGATGTGTCTAAGGTGTTTGGAATTTTAATTGACTGCAATGGAGAAAAAAATAGATATGTAGTATGAACTTTGGAGATGGCAATGCCAACCCACTCCAGTACTCTTGCCTGGAAAATCCCATGGATGGAGGAGCCTGGTAGGCTGCAGTCCATGAGGTCGCCAAGAGTCGGACACGACTGAGCGACTTCACTTTCAGTTTTCACTTTTATGCATTGGAGAAGGAAATGGCAACCCACTCCAGTGTTCTTGCCTGGAGAATCCCAGGGACGGGGGAGCCTGGTGGGCTGCTGTCTATGGGGTCACACAGGGTCGGCCACGACTGAAGCGACTTAGCAGCAGCAGTATGAACTTGCATTTTAATGAAATTACCACCTCTTTACTTTGATTCAAGAATTATCATTTTTATATTTATTTTTAAACAACAATGGAAGTTGGAAAGCTTTTATGAGTATGCATATTCCTGACTGAGGTAGTGCTCTGTGGGCCTACTTGACAAGGCAAGTGTGAAAGTGTTAGTTGTTCAGTCATGTCTGACTCTTCGTGACCCCATGGACTGTAGCCCACCAGGTTTCTCTGTCCATGGGATTTCCTAGGAAAGAATACTGAAGTGGATTTCCATTCCCTTCTCCAAGGGATCTTCCTGACACAGGGACTGAACTCTGGTGTCTCACATTGCAGGCAGATTTTTTATTTGATAAGGAAGATGAGGTCAATGGGCTTCCCTGGTGGCTCAGCTGGTAAAAAATCCTCCTGCAATATGAGAGATCTGGGTTAGATCCCTGGGTTGAGAAGATCCCCTGGAAAGGGAAAGTCTACCCACTCCAGTATTATGGTCTAAAGAATGCCACAGATTGTATAGTCCACGGGGTCACAAAGAGTTGGACAGGACTGAGTGACTTTCACTCACTTTTCATGATGTCATTATGTTTTTGAAATGCATCCTACTTGTCCAGTACCGAGATAAATACAAAATTAAATGCTTAAATAGGGTTTCTTTTTTTTTCTTCAATAATTTTCAATTATTAAACAATTATTTATTTACTAAAAAACTTTATTTTAAATTTTTATAGGCTTCTTTGCTACTGCTAAGTCACTTGTCGTGTCCGACTCTGTGAGACCCCATAGATGGCAGCCCACCAGGCTCCGCCGTTCCTGGGATTCTCCAGGCAAGAACACTGGAGTAGGTTGCTATTTCCTTCTCCAGTGCATGAAAGTGAAAAGTGAAAGTGAAGTCGCTCAGTTGTGTCCAACTCTTAGCAACCCCATGGACTGCAGCCCACCAGGCTCCTTGATCCATGGGATTTTCCAGGCAAAAGTACTGGAGTGGGGTGCCATTGCCTTCTCCAATAGGCCTTTTTATTGAGATATAAATCATGTGACATGTGATGGACACATATAAAGTGT
The DNA here is from genome assembly GCA_935064755.1 of Tragelaphus eurycerus. Classification (NCBI taxonomy): domain Eukaryota; kingdom Metazoa; phylum Chordata; class Mammalia; order Artiodactyla; family Bovidae; genus Tragelaphus; species Tragelaphus eurycerus. The sequence continues at coordinate 8,775,628 of CAKXYN010000086.1, read as the reverse complement.
GCAGTTCAATGATTGTAAGTATATTCACAGAGTTGCCCAACTGGCACCACAATTGTAATTGATTTTCATTACCCCAAAAGAGACCCTATACCCCAGATTACTTTCAACATTTAAAAGGTACTATTATGCTATTATTTATGTGTTTTAGGTATGTATATTATTTCATTAAAAACAAAAATAAATATTAGAAATAAGTTTTCTAGAAGTAGAGAGAAGAGATGAGTGTACATAGGAGTATTTTACACACTTCATTAAGATAGCTGACCTTGATTTGGATCCAGATTAAAGAAGAATAAGAGGAAGGATTTAGTTGGTAAGGGAAAATGGGGCATATAAAACACAGGACCTGCTGCTTTCACTCATGACTGTCAAAAAAGGACAGCTGTTAGATATTCTCTCAAATCAAAGTGCAGAAAGTGTTTTTCAATCATCATTCTGAACCCTGATTGTGTTTTTTAAAAATAATTGTTATACTTGTCATACGGTATTGATAAGTTTAAGGTGTACAACATGATGATTTGACTTATTAATACTTACATCATGAGGTGACTACCACAATAGGTATGTGAGCATCAGATCAGATCAGATCAGATTAGTCGCTCAGTCGTGTCCGACTTTTGCGACCCCATGAACTGCAGCACGCCAGGCCTCCCTGTCCATCACCAGCTCTCGGAGGTCACTCAGACTCACATCCATCGAGTCAGTGATGCCATCCAGCCATCTCATCCTCTGTCGTCCCCTTCTCCTCCTGCCCCCAATCCCTCCCAGCATCAGAGTCTTCTCCAATGAGTCAGTTCTTCGCATGAGGTGGCCAAAATACTGGAGTTTCAGCTTTAGCATCATTCCTTCCAAAGAAATCCCAGGGCTGATCTCCTTCAGAATGGACTGGTTGGATCTTCTTGCAGTCCAAGGGACTCTCAAGAGTCTTCTCCAACACCACAGTTCAAAAGCATCAATTCTTCGGCGCTCAGCCTTCTTCACAGTCCAGCTCTCACATCCATACATGACCACAGGAAAGACCATAGCCTTGAGTAGGCGAACCTTTTTTGGCAAAGTGATGTCTCTGCTTTTGAATATGTTATCTGGTTGGTCATAACTTTCCTTCCAAGGAGTAAGCGTCTTTTAATTTCATGGCTGCAGTCACCATCTGTAGTGATTTTGGAGCCCAGAAAAATAAAGTCTGACACTGTTTCCACTGTTTCTCCATCTATTTCCCATGTAGTGATGGGACCAGATGCCATGATCTTCGTTTTCTCAATGTTGAGCTTTAAGCCAACCTTTTCACTCTCCACTTTCACTCTCATCAAGACGCTTTTTAGTTCCTCTTCACTTTCTGCCATAAGAGTGGTATCATCTGCATATCTGAGGTTATTGATATTTTTCCCGGCAATCTTGATTCCAGCTTGTGTTTCTTCCAGTCCAGCATTTCTCATGATGTACTCTGCATAGAAGTTAAATAAACATGGTGACAATATACAGCCTTGACGTATTCCTTTCCCTATTTGGAACCAGTCTGTTGTTACATGACCAGTTCTAACTGTTGCTTCCTGACCTGCATACAGATTTCTCAAGAGGCAGATCAGGTGGTCTGGTATTCCCATCTCTCTCAGAATTTTCCACAGTTTATTGTGATCTACACAGTCAAAGGCTTTGGCATAGTCAATAAAGCAGAAATAGATGTTTTTCTGGAACTCTCTTGGTTTTTCCATGATCCAGCGGATGTTGGCAATTTGATCTCTGGTTCCTCTGCCTTTTCTAAAACCAGCTTGGACATCAGGAAGTTCACGGTTCACATATTGCTGAAGCCTGGCTTGGAGAATTTTGAGCATTACTTTACTAGCGTGTGAGATGAGTGCAATTGTGCGGTAGTTTGACCATTCTTTGGCATTGCCTTTCTTTGGGATTGGAGTGAAAACTGACCTTTTCCAGTCTTGTGGCCACTGCTGAGTTTTCCAAATTTGCTGGCATATTGAGTGCAGCACTTTCACAGCATCATCTTTCAGGATTTGGAAGAGCTCCCCTGGAGTTCCATCACCTCCACTAGCTTTGTTCGTAGTGATGCTTTCTAAGGCCCACTTGACTTCACATTCCAGGATGTCTGGCTCTAGGTCAGTGATCACACCATCGTGATTATCTGGGTCGTGAAGCTCTTTTTTGTACAGTTCTTCTGTGTATTCTTGCCACCTCTTCTTAATATCTTCTGCTTCCGTTAGGTCCATACCATTTCTGTCTTTTATCGAGCCCATTTTTGCATGAAATGTACCTTTGGTATCTCTGATTTTCTTGAATAGATCCTTAGTCTTTCCCATTCTGTTGTTTTCCTCTATTTCTTTGCATTGATCGCTGAAGAAAGCTTTCTTATCTCTTCTTGCTATTCTTTGGAACTCTGCTTTCAGATGTTTATATTTTTCCTTTTCTCCTTTGCTTTTCGCTTTTCTTCTTTTCACAGCTATTTGCAAGGCCTCCCCAGACAGCCATTTTGCTTTTTTGCATTTCTTTTCCATGGGGATGGTCTTGATCCCTGTCTCCTGTACAATGTCATGAACCTTATTCCATAGTTCATCAGGCACTCTATCTATCAGATTTAGGCCCTTAAAACTATTTCTCACTTCCACTGTATAATCATAAGGGATTTGATTTAGGTCATACCTGAATGGTCTATTGGTTTTCCCTACTTTCTTCAGTTTAAGTCTGAATTTGGCAATAAGGAGTTCATGGTCCGAGCCACAGTCAGCTCCTGGTCTTGTTTTTGCTGATTGTATAGAGCTTCTCCATCTTTGGCTGCAAAGAATATAATCGATCTGATTTAGGTGTTGACCATCTGGTGATGTCCATGTATAGAGTCTTCTCTTGTGTTGTTGGAAGAGGATATTTGCTATGACCAGTGCATTTTCTTGGCAAAACTTTGTTAGTCTTTGCCCTGCTTCATTCCGTATTCCAAGACCAAATTTGCCTGTTCCTCCAGGTGTTTCTTGACTTCCTACTTTTGCATTCCAGTCCCCTATAATGAAAAGGACATCTTTTTGGGGTGTTAGTTCTAAAAGGTCTTGTAGGTCTTCATAGAACCGTTCAACTTCAGCTTCTTCAGTGTTACTGGTTGGGGCATAGATTTGGCTTACTGTGACATTGAATGGTTTGCCTTGGAAATGAACAGAGATCATTCTGTCATTTTTGAGATTGCATCCAAGTACTGCATTTCGGACTCTTTTGTTGACCATTATGGCCACTCCATTTCTTCTGAGGGATTCCTGCCCACAGTAGTAGATATAATGGTCCTCTGAGTTAAATTCACCCATTCCAGTCCATTTTAGTTCGCTAATTCCTAGAATGTCAACATTCACTCTTGCCATCTCTTGTTTGACCACTTCCAATTTGCCTTGATTCATGGACCTGACATTCCAGGTTCCTATGCAATATTGCTCTTTACAGCATCGGACTTTGCTTCTATCACCAGACACATCTACAGCTGGATATTCTTTCTGCTTTGGTTCCATCCCTTCATTGTTTCTGGAATTATTTCTCCACTGATCTCCAGTAGCATATTGGGCCCCTACTGACCTGGGGAGTTTCTCTTTCAGTATCCTATCATTTTGCCTTTTCATACTGTTCATGGGGTTCTCAAGGCAAGAATACTGAAGTGGTTTGCCATTCCCTTCTCCAGCAGACCACACCCTGACAGATCTCTCCACCATTATCCGCCCATCCTGGGTTGCATAGTGAGCATAGGTCATCTCATATAGACATAACATTTTTTTCCCCTTGTGATACAAACTCCTAGGACTTACTCTCTTAACAACTTTCATATATAATGTACAACAGTAGTAATTATGCTAGGCTTTGCTAGTGGCTCAGTAGGTAAAGAGTCTTCCTGCAATATGGGAAACCTGGGTTTAATTCCTGGGCCATGAGTGACTAACACACACACACACACACACACACACACACACACACACACATAGTAACTATACGATGTTATACCCCTAGTACTTATTTATCTTATGACTGGAAGCTTGTAACTTTGACCACCTTCATCCAATTCTCCCTCCTCACACTGCATTCCTGGTAGCCACAGTTTGATCTCTTTTTAAAATGATTTTATTTGTTTTATTTTTTGAAGCTTAATTGACCTACAACATAATGTTCATTCCTGATACACAACATAGTGATTTGATATTTCTGTATATTTCAAAATGATTACCATAGTAAGTCTAGGGGTCATCTGTCAACATACAAAGATATTGCATATTTATTGACTATTTTCACCACACCATACATTTCATATCTGTGTCTCATTTATTTTGCAACTGAAAGTTTGTATCTCTTAATCTCCCTTATCTAATTTCTCTCCTTCTCCCCACCTCTGAAAACTGCATGTTTTTTCTCTGTATCTATGGTTCTGTTTCTGCTTAGATACATTTGTTCACTTAATAGGGTTTTAGATTTGACATATAAGTAAATTCATATGGCATTCGTGTTTTTCTGTCTGATATTTCACTTAGCATAATACCATTTAACATAATACCATCTATGCTATCACATATGACTATGCCAAGGCCTTTGACTGTGCGGATCACAATAAACTGTGGAAAATTCTGAAAGAGATGGGAATACCAGACCACCTGACCTGCCTCTTGAGAAATTTGTATGCAGGTGAGGAAGCAACAGTGAGAACTGAACATGGAACAACAGACTGGTTCCAAATAGGAAAAGGAGTACGTCAAGGTTGTATTTTGTCACCCTGCTTATTTAACTTATATGCAGAGATCATGAGAAATGCTCGGCTGGAAGAAGCACAAGCTGGAATCAAGCTTGCCTGGAGAAATATCAATAACCTCAGCTATGCAGATGACACCACCCTTACGGCAGAAAGTGAAGAAGAACTAAACAGCCTCGTCATGAAAGTGAAAGAGGAGAGTGAAAAAGTTGGCTTAAAGCTCAACATTCAGAAAACTAAGGTCATGGCATTTGGTCCCATCACTCCACGGCAAGTAGATGGGGAAACAGTGGACTATTTTGGGGGGCTCTAAAATCACTGCAGATGGTGATTGCAGCCATGAAATTAAAAGATGCTTACTTCTTGGAAGGAAAGTTATGACCAACCTAGACAGCATATTAAAAAGCAGAGACATTACTTTGCCAACAAAGGTCCATCTAGTTAAGGCTACGGCTTTTCCAGTAGTCATGTATGGATGTGAGAGATGGACTATAAAGAAAGCTGAGCTCCGAAGAATTGATGCTTCTGAATTGTGGTGTTGGAGAAGACTCTTGAGAGTCCCTTGGATTGCAAGGAGATCCAACCAGTCCATCCTAAAGGAGATCAGTCCTGGGTGTTCATTGGAAGGACTGATGTTGAAGCTGAAACTCCAATACTTTGGCCACCTGATGTGAAGAGCTGACTCATTTGAAAAGACCTTGATGGTGGGAAAGATTGAGGGCAGGAGAAGAAGGGGACGACAGAGGATCAGTTGGTTGGATGGCATTACTGACTAAATGGTCACGGGTTTGGGTATACTCCGGGAGTTGGTGATGGACAGGAAGGCCTGGCATGCTGCAGTTCATGGGGTCACAAAGAGTTGGACACAACTGAGTGACTGAACTGAACTGAGTGCTATCACAAATGGCAAGATTTTATTTGTTTTATGGCTAATATTCCACTATATGGCTAATATTCATAAATATATAATATGCATATATACCTATCACGGAGAAGGCAATGGCACCCCACTCCAGTCCTCTTGCTTGGAGGATCCCATGGACGGAGGAGCCTGTTGGGCTGCGATCCATGGGGTCGCTAAGAGCCGGATGCGACTGAGCGACTTCACTTTCACTTTTCACTTTCATGCATTGGAAAACGAAATGGCAACCCACTCCAGTGTTCTTGCCTGGAGAATCCCAGGGATGGGGGAACCTGGTGGGCTGCCGTCTCTGGGGTCACACAGAGTTGGACACGACTGAAGTGACTTAGCATAGCATATATACATATGTATATACATATAAGCATTTATGTTGCTTCCACATCTTAACTATTTTAAATAACACTGCAATGAACACAGGAATGCATACCTCTTTTCAAGTTAGTGTTGTTTTGGCTTTCTGCCAATGCATATCCAGAAGTAAAATTAATAAATTGCATGGTAGTTTTATTTTTAATATTTTAGAAATCTCCATATTGTCTTTTGATAGTGGCTGCACAAATTTACATTTCCACCAACAGTGTACAAGTGTTCCCTTTTCTCCACATCCTGGCCAATCCTTGTTTCTTATATATATATATTTTTAAATAACAGGCATTCTGATAAGTGTGTTCTTTGTATATGTTGGATATTATCCATTTGTCAGATATATTGTTTGCAAATGTCTTTTCCCATTAGGTAGGTGGGGTTTTTTTGGGGGGAGGAGGAGCTTTGTTGGTAGTTTCCTTTCCTGTGCAAATGCTTTTCAGTTTGATGTAGTCCCATTTGTTTATTTTTACTTTTGTTTCCCTTGCTTGCTGCTGCTGCTGCTAAGTCGCTTCAGTCGTGTCCGACTCTCTGTGACCGCATAGACGGCAGCCCACCAGGCTCCCCCGTCCCTGGGATTCTCCAGTCAAGAACACTGGAGTGGGTTGCCATTTCCTTCTCCAATGCATGAAAGAGAGAAGTGAAAGTGAAGTCGCTCAGTCGTGTCCGACCCTCAGTGACCCCATGGACTGCAGCCCTCCAGGCTCCCCCATCCATGGGATTCTCCAGGCAAGAGTATTGGAGTGGGGTGCCATTGCCTTCTCCATCCCTTGCTTGAGGAGGCTTATAAAAATGTTACTAAGACCATGTCAGAGAACTTACTGCCTATGTTTCCTTCCAGATTTTTATGGTTTTAGTTGTTACATTTAAGTCTTCAATCCATTGTGAGTTGATTTTTGTATATGGTGTGGAAAGGTAGTCCAGTTTGATTTTTTTGTATGTAAGACCATGTCAAAGAACTTACTGCCTATGTTTTCTTCCAGAATTTTTATGGTTTTAGTTGTTACATTTAAATCTTCAATCCATTGTGAGCTGATTTTTCTATATGGTGTGGAAAAGTAGTCCAGTTTGATTTTTTTGTATGTAGCTGTCCAGTTTTCCCAAAACCATTTCTTGAAGAGGCTGTCCTTTATCAATATGTGTTGCCTCCTTTGTCATAGTTAATTATCCATATAATTGTGAATTCATTTCTGGGCTCTCTATTCAGTTACAATGATCTATGTATCTGTTTTGTTTTTGTTTGTTTGTTTTGATGGCTGGCAGCTTTTCTGCTGAAAAGTCATCTAATAACCTCATATGACTTCCCTTGTATGTAACTAGTTGCTTTTCCCTTGCTGAGGTTAATATTCTGTTGATCTTTATTTGGCATTTTAATTACTTTGTGTCTTGGTTTAGTCCACTTTGGGTTGATTATGTCTGCAATTCTCTTTGGTACCTGGACCTAGATGTCTGCTTTCTTTCCCAGGTTATGGAAGTTTTCAGCTAATTTGTTTTCAAATATTTTATCTGTCTCCCTTTCTATTCTCCTCTGGGACCCTTATAATGTGAATGTTGGTTTGCTTGATGCTGTTCTAGATGTCTCAAACTGTCCTCATTTTTTAAATTCTTCTTTTCTTTTCTCTTTTAGACCTGAGTGATTTCCACTGTCTGTCTTCCAATCACTGATCTGTTCTTCTATCATCTACTTTACTATTGATTACTCCTAAAATTTTTAAAATCTCAGTTATCACATTCTTCTATTATGTTTATTTATTTATACTTTCTAATTTTTGCTAAAAACTTTTAACTAGTCACTCAGTTCACCCACTTTTCTTTAGAGATCTTGGAGCATATTTATCATCATTACCTTAAAGATTTTAATGGGTAGTTTGCTTTTATCATATTTTCATTTTTAAAATTAATTAATTTATTTTAATTGGAGGCTAAACACTTTACAGTATTGTGGTGGTTTTTGCCATACATTGACATGAATCAGCCATGGGTGTACATGTGTTCCCCATCCTGAACCCCACAGTGGTTTGTTTTTTTTCACTTCACTCAGGTCTTCTTCTCAGGTTTTATCTTGCATCTTCATGTGGAACATATTTCTTTGCCACTTCACTTTGCCTAATTCATTATTTTTATTTCTATGTATTTGGTAGGTTATATACATATATAGTTGCTTTTCCTTTGCTGAGGTTATATATATATATATTTATTTATTTTAATTGGAGGATAATTATTTTACAATGTTGTGGTGGTTTTTGCCATACATCAACATGAATCAGCCATGGGTGCACATGGGTCCCCACCAATCCTGAACCCCTCTCCCACCTCTCTGCCCACCCCATCCCTCTGGGTTGTCGCAGAGCACCAGCTTTGAGTGCCCTGCTTCATGCATTGAACTTGCACTGGTCATCTGTTTTACATATGATAATATACATATTTCAATGTTATTCTATCATATCATTCCACCCTTGCCTTCCTTATATTTTCCAAGCTTGGAGGAGTGGTCTTATTTAGGAAATGTCCTTGGGAGCCCAGCAACATGCCTCTCTCTGGTCACCAGAGCTATATGTTTTAAGAATGCCCTATATATGGGCTTCAGGAGAAGGCAATGGCACCCCACTCCAGTACTCTTGCCTGGAAAATCCCACGGATGGAGGAGCCTGGTAGGCCGCAGTCCATGGGGTCGCTAAGAGTCGGACATGACTGAGCGACTTCACTTTCTCTTTTCACTTTCATGCATTGGAGAAGGAAATGGCAACCCACTCCAGTGTTCTTGCCTGGAGAATCCCAGGGACGGGGAAGCTTGGTGGGCTGCCGTCTATGGGGTCACACAGAGTCGGACACGACTGCAGTGACTTAGCATAGCACAGCATAGCATATATGGACTTCATGTGTACTTCTGCTTTTCAAGCTGACTACTGTGCCTGTCCCTGTGCCAGGACCTCCCATTTGTGGAGTCTGTTGGCTGCTCTTGGGAGGAGCTGGTGGCTAAGTTGATCCCATAACTGATGTCGGCTTGCTGGTGGGTGTGGCCAAATCCATGACATGGTTGACTGTGTGGTCTAGAGTGGCTCAGCTGACTGTGGGTTTTAGTGTCAAGAAACTGGTAGGATTTTCATCCTGAAACTGACATAAGTCTATAGATTAAAAGAATGGTATAAAAGACAGAAACATTCCATTAAAAGTGCCTTTCCTCTCCAGGCTTGTACAATTTTCACAATTGATGCTGATGGGTTTTACAAAATTTCCATATGCATATTTAAATTTATTTTATGGACATAAATATGATCAAGAAATCCTTGTGAAATTTATTATTTACTTGTTGACAATAATACTTTTTTTTATTAGCTTCTCCCCTTTGAGAATTTCTGAGTTGAAAATGAAACTCAAATATTATCAGAAAAAAATTTTATGTTGGCCAAAAGGAGGAGTTGGTAGATCTGAAGGTCTGTTCTCTATATATAGAGAGATTTCAAAACATAATGCAAAACTTGTCAGAAGCAACTTTGTGAGAACTCTGGAAAACAGTCAAAGATTTTTAGAAAAGAAGCAAACACCGTATTTTAAAAGGGAGCAACTTATGAATGATAAGAAAGCTTTGGGGTGTTCGCCTCCTCTCACCTCATTCCTTTGCTTGGTCTGATAGTAGGCTTGAAGATGGCCCCCTGTGTACACAGTGTGAGCCCTGGTATCTGCTTCTGGAGGGAGCAAAGTAGAATATATTCTCAAAGAATTGTGTTTGTATGTTTTGAACTATCTGGGGGCTACCCGAAGAACCAAAGTAAATTGCTTGCTTTTGTTTCACCTAAATTGAAATTTTCTCAGGGTGAAGAGTGGCCACACAAAGGGCATTCCTTGAAGTCATTTTAAAGGCAAATGAAAAACCTGCTGCTGCCTGGGGCAAAAGATTAAAGTTGAGGCAAAACAAAACAAACAACAGGAAAGAACAACAACTCAACCTTCAACAGCCTGGAAGGAAAACAGCCTCACAGGTATCTCACCCTGGTGAGAGAGGGTCTTCTTTCTTTCTTTTTTAAATTAGAATTTAGGGCATTTAATAGTCTTGCATATTCCAGGGAATCTAGAAAGACGTACATGCCCAGGGCAGGTGCATGCTCAGAAAAACTAGAGAACACCCATAGCTTTCTCCTCTGGTCAATCTTTAGGTTTAATGAAAACACAAGTTCAGGCTAATTCAGAGTTGTGAACAGCCTGGTTAAGCATCAAGAGAACTAATTTGCAAATGCTGGAAGAGATTTTTGCCTTTTCTTTCTTTCTTTGGATCTAGACATTCAAAGTGATCTCTGTCAACATTACTTGATTGCAAGAGACTTCAGAGACTACAGTTAACAAAAAATAAAAGCTCTACAAAAATAGTTTAGAAAGGTAACAACAACAGAAAACAAACTGCTAAAACCTACAGCAAGCAAGAGCAAGCTAAAATAATGTAAAATAAAATTTAGTAAATGAGGAGGGAAGAATATGATTTCCAGAGTTAATATATTGTAATATTCAAATGGCAACTGTTCCTCAGGCAACACATACATTGGGCTTAAAAGACAAAGATTTTTGAATCATCTGTTCCATATATGATAAAAGAGCTAAAGAAAACCATGGGTAAACTGACAGAGGAAACCAGTAAAATGGTGTCTCAACAAGTAAAGAATATCATTTGAGATATAGAAATTAAAAAATGTTAGGTAGGTAGAATAGAGAAAAGGAGTCCAAAATGGTGGTGGCTAAAAGACAAAGAAGGGAAAAGTCCACGAAAATAAAACAAAAGAAGGTCCGAGGACCGGAGTAAGGACCTCAGGTAAAACAAACTACACTCCTGGCTGGCCCAATTTACATAGGGCAGGCCCAGGGAGAGATAAACATATAAACAGAGGAGCCAAAGCTAGCTCTCTCCCTCTCTTTCTCCCACATGCTGGGGTGCTCTTCTCCTCATGTCTTTGGATCGACGTGCCCTCATGCCTCGAAGATGGATTTTCCTGCTACCTTCTAAATAAAATAGAACTGTAACATTGAGCTGTAACACTAATTTGTCTAAGAGCTTTATCATGGTCCATTTGAGACCTGAGAGCTATAACACGGTCTATCCAAGACCTGAGAGCTGTGACACGCCAAGGGGGCTTTAATGTCCGTCACTCCAAATCTTTGTTGTGACGAGACAAAGGGCCCAGGAACATACACTCGCGTGACAAAAAGAACCCCAAAGAAATTCTGGACTTAGCAGAGCAATAGTATAAATGAAAAACTCAGTAGTAGATTTTAAAAGCATGCCCATTTTAGCAGGCAGAAGAAAGGATCAGCAAACTTGAAAATAGATCAACTGTGGTTATCTAGGTTGAGGAGAAGAAAGAAAACAGAAGAAAAAGAGACTTGTTAGAACTACCAAGAGTACCAACAACTGCATCAGAGACCCCCAAAGGAGAGGAGACATAGAGAAATAGAAAGGGTATTTGAAGTAATAGTGGTCAGTACCTCCTAGATTCCCAGGTGGTGTTAGTGGTAAAGAATGTGCCTGCCAAAACAGGAGTCACATGAGACGTGGGTTTGGTCCTGGGTCAGGAAGATTCCCTGCAGGGGGAAATGACAACTCACGCCAGTATTTTTGCCTGGAAAATTCCATGAACAAAGGAGCTTGGTGGGCTACCATTCATGGGGTTGCAGAGTCGGAAGTGACTGAACGTCTGAGCACAGTACACATACAAGAAGCTAAGCAAATTCCAAGGAGGCTATACCCAAAGAGTACCATACTAAGACACATTATAAGCAAATTGTTGAAAGTCAAAAACAAGCAATCTTGAAAGCAGCAAGATAAGCAACTCATCATATACAAGTGATCCCCAACAAGACAATCAATTTATTTTTCAGCAGAAGCCATGGAATCCAGAAGGTTGTGGAATGACATCTTTAAAGTACAAAAGAAAAATATCTGTCAATCAAGAACTATATACCCAGCAAAACTATTCTTCAAAATATAAGGTAAAACTAAAGCAGACCACCTGATCTGCTTCTTGGGAAACCTATATGCATGTCAGGAGGCAACAGTTAGAGCTGGACATGGAACAACAGACTGGTTCCAAATAGGAAAAGGAGTACGTCAAGGCTGTATACTGTCACCCTGCTTAATTAACTTATATGCAGAGTACATCATGAGAAACTCTGGGCTGGAAGAAGCACAAGCTGGAATCAAGATTGCCAGGAGAAATATGAATAACCTCAGATATGCAGATGACACCACCCTTATGGCAGAAAGTGAAGAACTAAAAAGCTTCCTGATGAAAGTGAAAGTAGAGAGTGAAAAAGTTGGCTTAAAGCTCAACATTCAGAAAACTAAGATCATGGCATCTGGTCCCATCATTTCATGGCAAATAGATGGGGAAACAGTGGAAACAGTGTTGGACTTTATTTTTGGGGGGCTCCAAAATTACTGCAGATGGTGATTGCAGCCATGAAATTAAAAAACGCTTACTCCTTGGAAGGTAAGTTATGTCCAACCCAGATCGCATATTGAAAAGCAGAGACATTACTTTGCCAACAAAGGTCCGTCCAGTCAAAGCTATGGTTTTCCTGTGGTCATGTGTGGATGTGAGAGTTGGACTGTGAAGAAAGCTGAGCACCGAAGAATTGATGCTTTTGAACTGTGGTGTTGCAGAAGACTCTTGAGAGTCCCTTGGACTGCAAGGAGATCCAACCAGTCCATTCTAAAGGAGATTAGCTCTGGGTATTCTTTGGAAGGAATGATGCTAAAGCTGAAAGTCCAGTACTTTGGCCACCTCATGCGAAGAGTTGACTCATTGGAAAAGATTCTGTTGCTGGGAGTGATTGGGGGCAGGAGGATAAATCCTGTCATCTTCAGGATGACAGAGGATGAGATGGCTGGATGGCATCACCGAGTCGATGGACGTGAGTTTGAGTGAACTCTGGGAGTTGGTGATGGACAGGGAGGCCTGGCATGCTGCGATTCATGGGGTCACAAAGAATGGGACATGACTGAGTGACTGAACTGAACTGAACTGAATACATTTCCAGGTAAACAAAATCTGTGGTAGTTCATCAATAGTAGAGTTGTTCTAGAGGGAGCCCTACAGGTGGAAATGAAGGAACACAATTTGAAACCATGCAAAGATATATGAAATGTTGGTAAAGTTAGGTACATAGGTGAGTAAAAGAGTATTATTGTTTTAATATATTTTTGGTTTTTAACTTCCCTTTTTTTCTTGCATGACTTAAAAGGCAAATGCATAAAACATAAATTATAAATCTGTATTAATTAGTACATAGCATTGCTGTATAGGAGCATAAATATTGGGGCAGAGGATAATCAGTAGGAAAGTAACTAAAAAGATACAGAAAATAAAATATTCAAGGAATAAAGGATATAATAAATTAAACACAAAAGAAGAAAATAATAAAGGAATAGAGGAACAAACAAAATATGACATACAGGGAACAAATAGTAAAATCACAGAAGTAAGTCCTTCCTTGTCAGTAACTGCTTCAAAAGTAAATAGATTAATTCTCCAATTAAAGGGCAAAGATTGTCAGAAAAGATAAAAAAAATTATTTTAGTATATGCTGTCTAAAAGAGGCTCATTTTGGGTGGAGCATTCCTCTGATACCAAAGCCAGATAGTAACATCACAGAGACAGAAAACTATAAACCAACATCCCTTTATGAATATAGATGAAAAAATCCTCAATAAAACTAAGTAGCATGTTAAAGGGACTATATACCATGATCAAATGGAATTTATTCTCAGAATTCAAGTGTGCCTCAATATATAAAAGTCAACGTAATACACCACAGTGATATAATGGAAGGAAAAAAACTCACATATTCACCTCAATTCATGCAGAAAAATATTTGATAAAATTCAGCACCATTTCCTGATAAAACCTTTAACTAGGAGGAAGGAAACTTCCTCAATCTAGCAAAGGACATTTATGAAAAACCCACAACTAACTTCATATGCAATGGTTAAAGACTGAAGTTCTTCCTTGTAAGATCAGGAACAGGACAAGGAGGCCCACTTTCCCATTTCTGTTCAAGGTTATGCTGAAAGTTTTAGCCAGAGCAATGAGACAAGAAAAAAAAAGCATATAAATTGGAAAGAAAGAAATAAAACTCTTTCTATTCACAGATGACATGATCTTATATACAGAAAATCTTAAAAATCTGCAAAACCCATAAGAACTTATAAATGAACTCATCTAAGTTACAGAATACAAGATCAACTCACAAAGTCAGTTTTATATCTATACCCTAGCAATAAATAATGAAAAATAAAATTAAGAAAACTATTTCATTTATAATAGCATCCAAAAGAATGAAACAACTAGGAATAAATTAAACCATGGAGATGAAAACTTGTACATTGAAAAATTACAAAACATTGTTAGAAGAAATTACAGAAGATCTAAATAAATGGGAAGCTATCCTATGTTAATGTTTGGACAATTTAAAGGCAATAGTGCACAAAGTGATGTACATATTCATTGTAATCTCTATTAAAATTCCAGTTTTTTTTTTTTTTTTTTTTTTTGAGACTCAGAAAAGCCAGTCCTCAAATTCATGTGACCTTGCAAAGAGCCAAAACAATTTTGAGAGAGAACAAAGTTGAAGGACTCCTGTTGCTGCTGCTGCTGCAGCTAAGTCGCTTCAGGTATGTCCAACTCTCTGTGATGCCATAGAAGGAAGCCCACCAAGCTCCCACGTCCCTGGGATTCTCCAGGCAAGAACAGTACATTGGGTTTCCATTTTCTTCTCCAATGCATGAAAGTGAGAAGTGAAAGTGAAGTTGCTCAGTCGTGTCTGACTCAGCAACCCCATGGACTGCAGCCTACCATGCTCCTCCGTCCATGGGATTTTCCAGGCAAGAGTACTGGAGTGGGGTGTCATAGCCTTCTCCGTGAAGGACTCCTAGTTCATTTCAAAATGTACTAAAAAGCTACAGTAATCAAAACAGTGTGGTACTGGACAGATATAAAGATCAGTGGACTAGGATAGAGAATCCAGAAAAAAACCTTGACACATGTTGTTAATATTCAGGGTTGATTTCCATTAGGATTGACTGTTTTGATTGCCTTGAAGTCCAAGGGACTCTCAGGAGTCTCTCTAACACCACAGTTCGAAAGCATCAATTCTTTGGTGCTCAGCCATGGGGTCGCAAAGAGTTGGACATGACTGAGTGACTTCACTTTCACTTTCAGCCTGCTTTATGGTCCAGTTCTTACACCCATACATGACTATTGGCAAAACCATACCTTTGACTATACAGTTCTGTTTATATAAAAACCCAAAATAGGTACATTCAGAGAGACAGAGAGCAGGTTGGTGATTGCCAGGGGCTGGGAGAAGGGAAGAATTGGGAGTGCCGGCTTACTGGGTATGAAGATATCCTTTAGGCTAATGAAATGTTTTGGAACTTAATGTGGATGGTAGTTCAACAATATTATGAATGTAAATTTTGATATGAAATTTGCACCTCATTAAAATAAAAGCACTGGACTCTGAGTTCCAGGCAAGTGGAAACAACAAAAAAAAAAGACAATTTGATTTGAATTATTTGCTTACAAATAGATTTAAACTTAAGCGACTCACATAAAAGGTACTTGGGATCTTTCTGTCATTCCTACTTATAATCTCATTAAATATATAACTGCTGCTGCTGCTAAGTCACTTCAGTCGTGTCCGACTTTGTGTGACCCCATAGATGTGAGCCCTCCAGGCTCTCCTGCCCCTGGGATTCTCCAGGCAAGAAAACTGGAGTGGGTTGCCATTTCCTTGTCCAATGCATGAAAGTGAAAAAGTGAAAGTGAAGTCGCTCAGTTGTGTCCGACTCTTAGCGACCCCATGGACTGCAGCCCACCAGGCTCCTCCATCCATGGGATTTTCCAGGCAAGAGTAGTGGAGTAGGGTGCCATTGCCTTCTCTGAAATATATAACTATCCCCCCCCCCAAAAAAAAAAAAAAATTAGTTAAAAAACCTATCAGAGTTTGTTGAAAAACAGAGATGATTTAAAATTTGAGGCATAATCAATATATACTTAGGATTTTATACATTTGTGTATTTTTTTATTTGTTTAATAGACACCTACCACTTAATATGTGTCAGTCACAGTAACACAGTCCAAAGTGTCTTGTAAATATTAAAATGACTCAGTAATTTACTGAGTAACTCAGAAAATGGCTATTTTTAGTAGCCAGTTCCTGGAACAGCATCCCCAATGCTTGGCACTAGTAAGCACTTTATAGATATTTATAGATACTTGTTTAATTATTAGATAATATTTTCCCATGTTGCTCTCGTTGATTTTGCTTCAATATCCAAAATTTCACTATCTAGATTTCACCAAATTTAAGATATTTGACATCTTTGTTTGGGTTCTCCTAAAGCAGAGCCTGAGATTTGAAGTTGGGAGCAGGTATTTTGATTGGGATAGAATCCCAGGAAGTTGTAGTGAAGCAGCATAGAGCACAGGAAAGAGAAGAAACTAATATCACGATGAGTCATTGAAGCTGAGGCAGGCACAATTTTGTAAGAATCTCAGAGAAACATACAGATTACCTCTTGGGTATCTATTCATCTAAAAGAAAGTATAGGGCACTTCTCTGCCAGCTAGCATGCCCCTCTGATGGAATGTGCCTCTGGGGCCTTTAATCACCCATAATCCTGAGCTGTGGTTTTGCAGGGCTGAGTAAGCTCCTTGATTTAGATGAAATACACATGCTTAAAATGGGATGTTGGCCACTCCAAACTGCAGCTAGAATCTGAGGTGGGCTGTGAGGATGACATGGAGAACTGCAACAGTATTTGTTGCATTTAATGAATATAATTTTTAATTTAGTAAACAATTTTTAAATGATGATTAAAGGAAATACCATAAATGAAGTACTAAAATATAGTTATTACAAACTGAGTTGTTAAATACCTACAAGTCAGTGTCCATTTTCAGAAGAAATATCATTGCCTTAATGGCTTGTAGAAATATTTACGATAATATATACAACATATATTGTATACAACATATACAAACTGTCTGCGCTTAGGTTGTGAAAACCTGATGCTTGCTATTCTTCTACCCATTCCCTTATACTCAAGGTTTTCAGTTTATGGCTGACTCTTTCCAAGTGTCTGTGTTTACTAAACAGCAATTCAAACATTCCCATAAATGGCCTTTGGTTCTGTAGAAAAATGTTTTTCTTTCAGCATCATCAGTGCTGGGTATTGTCATTGCTTAGAATTTAAAGGAAGAGTTATGATGGACTTATACTCTGATATCATCAGTGGGCCTGTGACCCACCTGGAATTTGTAAAACAATATTTTCTCAGAAATTAGTCATGGGATGTGGAGTTATTAAAAGAAGATGAACACACATGTTTATCAAAGAGCACATCACTGCAGATGTAAAGTTGTGGCTATTTTAAAAGCATTAGCTGTATTTCATTTATTTTTAACCACATAGTACTGTTCACTGAATATAACAAGTAGACAGGGGTAAACTTTGTAACAGAAAGGTCTTTGAAAATCTCTTAACCATCTGTGCAATCTTCCAATTTTCACAGGAGGGGCATGCTTGAAAATGTGGAGAAAGAGGCCATAGTGTTTTATGTTGGCATAAATGTCTCATGGCTTACTGGGGTGGGTGGAGAGTTGTCTTAATTGTGGAAAAACATGGAGGTAATTTGGGGATCTAGCTGGGCTTCCCAGGTGGCACTAGTGGTAAAGAACCCACCTGCCAATGCAGGAGACTTAAGAGACTTGGGTTTAATCCCTGGGTTGGGAAGATCCCTTGGAGGAGGGCATGGCAACCCACACCTATATTCTTGCCTGGAAAGTTCCATGGACAGAGAAGCCTGATGTGATACATACAGTCCAGGGGATCACAAAGAGTTAGACACAACTGAAGTGATAGCACACACACATGTGGGCATGAGCTATCTTGAGAAAGCAAAGTAGTTTGGAATGTGACATGCTCAGAGTGGATAGGTTATCCTGCTGGATGGGATAGGGTATCCAGCATTCAGCTATAGGTCTTGGGAGCCTCTGCAAATTTTGTACCTATCGACTGTACAGTCTGGAAGACTGTTCCCAAGGGTAAGAATAATTTTGATTTGTAGTATTTCAAGGGGATCAGACCTCCCAAGGGATGTTGTGAGAGCAGCATGCCAATCAATATCATTCAAATGGAATTTAGGACATTTTCTTGATTAGTTATAGGAAAATTTGGCCTTTTAGGACCAAGTAGTCCCACGTGGACCCAGAAGTATCCTGGTTTATCTTTAAAAAATAATGGGAAAGAGTTTTAATCATTTACCAAAGCTATTTTCTCAAGCTGAGATGGCAAGATCAGATTGTGTTTCTTTTCAAAATGTTCTTAACTTTATTGAGGTTGATCTCACTTGTATGTGGAATCTAAAATAGCCGAATACATAGAAGCAGAGGGTACAGCAGTGGCTGCTGGGAATGAGGTTGGGGGGAACAAAATGCTGGTCACAGGGTGCGAAGTGTTGGTTGTGCAAGATGAAGGAGTTGTGGAGAGCTAAAGCACAGCCTGGTGATGATAGTTAACAGAACTGCACTGTATATTTTAAATTTGCTGAGAGAACATACTGGGTTTCTCAAACTTGAAATTTCAGTCTCAGCTTGTCTCAGGATGGATAAGCCAGTGACTCTCACTTTTTACTACCTCAGTTTACACTTGGCCCTTCTTTGTCCCTCTCTTCCCCTCTGCTGCTTTTTGCTTAAGTAAGGTTTAGGGATTTCACTTGCTACTTGAAGTAGTCTACACTTATTGTTTTATTAAAAAAAATTTGTATTGGTGTATAGTTGATTTATAATGCTGTGTTAATTTTAGGTATACAGCAAAGTGATTCAATTAAACATGTACATATATCCATTGTTTAAAATATTCTTTACCCACACAGGTCATCATCAGATCAGATCAGATCAGATCAGTCACTTAGTCGTGTCTGACTCTTTGCAACCCCATGAATCGCAGCACACCAGGCCTCCCTGTCCATCACCAACTCCTGGAGGTCACTCAGACTCACATCCATCGAGTCAGTGATGCCATCCAGCCATCTCATCCTCTGTCGTCCCCTTCTCCTCCTGCCCTCAATCCCTCCCAGCATCAGAGTCTTCTCCAATGAGTCAACTCTTCACATGAGGTGGCCAAAATACTGGAGTTTCAGCTTGAGCATCATTCCTTCCAAAGAAATCCCAGGGCTGATCTCCTTTAGAATGGACCCGTTGGATCTCCTTGCAGTCCAAGGGACTCTCAAGAGTCTTCTCCAACACCATAGTTCAAAAGCATCAATTCTTCGGCGCTCAGCCTTCTTCACAGTCCAGCTCTCACATCCATACATGACCACAGGAAAGACCATAGCCTTGACTAGGTGAACCTTTTTGGCAAAGTAATGTCTCTGCTTTTGAATATGCGATCTAGGTTGGTCATAACTTTCCTTCCAAGAAGTAAGCGTCTTTGATTTTCATGGCTGCAGTCACCATCTGCAGTGATTTTGGAGCCCAGAAAAATAAAGTCTGACACTGTTTCCACTGTTTCCCCATCTATTTCCCATGAAGTGATGGGACTGGATGCCATGATCTTCATTTTCTGAATGTTGAGCTTTAAGCCAACCTTTTCACTCTCCACTTTCACTTTCATCAAGAGGCTTTTTAGTTCCTCTTCACTTTCTGCCATAAGGGTGGTGTCATCTGCATATCTGAGGTTATTGATATTTCTCCCAGCAATCTTGATTCCAACTTGTGTTTCTTCCAGTCCAGCGTTTCTCATGATGTACTCTGCATAAAAGTTAAATAAACAGGGTAACAATATACAGCCTTGATGTACTCATTTTCCTATTTGGAACTAGTCTGTTGTTCCATGTCCAGTTCTAACTGTTGCTTCCTGACCTGCATACAGATTTCTCAAGAGGCAGGTCAGGTGGTCTGGTATTCCCATCTCTTTCAGAATTTTCCACAGTTTATTGTGATCTACACAGTCAAAGGCTTTGGCATAGTCAATAAAGCAGAAATAGATGTTTTTCTGGAACTCTCTTGGTTTTTCCATGATCCAGCGGATGTTGGCAATTTGATCTCTGGTTCCTCTGCCTTTTCTAAAACCAGCTTGAACATCAGGAAGTTCACGGTTCACATATTGCTGAAGCCTGGCTTGGAGATTTTGAGCATTACTATACTAGCGTGTGAGATGAGTGCAATTGTGTGGTAGTTTGAGCATTCTTTGGCATTGCCTTTCTTTGGTATTGGGATGAAAACTGACCTTTTCCAATCTTGTGGCCACTGCTGAGTTTTCCAAATTTGCTGGCATATTGAGTGCAGCACTTTCACAGCATCATCTTTCAGGTCATCATAGAGTATTGAACAGAGTTCCCTGTGCTATTCAGTGGGTTCTTATCAGCTGTCTATTTTATTCATAATATTGTGTATAGTGAAGTGAAGTCACTCAGTCATGTCCGACTCTTTGCGACCCCATGGACAGTAGCCTGCACTGGGCTCCTCCATCCATGGGATTTTCTAGGCAAGAGTACTGGAGTGAGTTGCCATTTCTTTCTCCAGGGAGTCTTTCCGACCCAGGGATCGAACTCAGGTCTCCCACATTGTAGACAGACACTTTACCGTCTGAGCCACCAGGGAAGTCAATGTGTATATGGTATATGCCTATCCCAATCTCTTAATTTATCCCTCCCCCATTATCCCCTGGTAACCATAAGTTTGTTCTACATCTGTGATTCTACCTCTGTTTTGTAAATAACTTCATTTGTAACCCTTTTAAAAAATATATCACATATAAGCACTATCATGTCATATTTGTCTTTTGTGTATGATTTACTTCACGCATTTCCACTGTAGTCTTAGAGGTAAGGGGCACTGATCTACTGAGTGTGTGTGCACATGTGTTTAAGAAAATAGTCCCTGGTATCTTCTAGATCAAACATTCTCACCCTACCACACATATTTCACTGTTTCTTTTTATGTAAAGTTTTACATCCAACACTAATGTGACATAGATGTGAAAATGCCGTATTCTAGAAGGAAATAACAGCACTGTTCACATATTTAAATCTACTCTCCTCCAGCTCAGCCCTGTCCCATGCATAAATCTTTGTGGGATAGTTTTACTCTCTCAGAGCCCTATCTCTGGTCAGCCCTCCTTCTGACACTGAAACTTGATAGTGCATCAATCTGGAGAACTGCCGGGCGTTTGAGCTTGTCTTACCCTGGGGATATGTCTCTTTGTAAAGAATATTGGTTGTGAGAGACCTAAACCAGGACTATTCCCATAAAGTATTTTAGTACACAGTGAACAGAGATATTCTTTTTGGGAACTTGGTGTGTTCTTCAGTTCACTTATAGTAAAAATATTGAGGAAAATGTTGTTTAGTTGCTACGTCATGTCTGACTTTTGTGACCCATGTACTGTAGCCTGTCAGGCTCCTCTGTCCATGGGATTTCTCAGGCAAGAATACTGGAGTGGGTTGCCATTTCTTTCTCCAGGGGATCTTTCTGATCTAGGGATTGAATCTGTGTTTCCTGCATTGGCAGGAGGATTCTTTATCACTGAGCCGCCAGGGAAGCCCCAGGGAAAATGTACTATGTGTTTAAAGTTATCCCCCTACTGGATCACTGAAATGTACTTCTATATATTTCTCCATTCTGCCTCATCATATTTTTGTTATACATATATTACGAGAAAGTTAGCAATTATAGTTAACATGTATTGAGTGCTTACTCTTTTTCAGGTACTGTGTTGAATCCTTTATATTCATATCTCATTTAATTATCAAACTGCTCCCACAAGTTAGATGATTATTATTCCTATTTTTAACCTAAGGTTTGCATTCTTTCCTGAAATCAGTAAAGTAGTTAAGCTTGAATTCAGTTTTGATTCCAAAATCAAAATTATTTACATTCTAATTGGAAAGGGATATGCAATAACATGGTGTGTGTGTTAAGTTGCTTCAGTTCTGTCCAACTTTTGCAACCCAAAGGACTGTAACCTGCCAGACTCCTCTGCCCATGGGATTCTCCAGGCAGGAATACTGGAGTGGGTTGCCATGCTCTCCTTCACAGGATCATTTCTTAACATGGGGATTAGTTCAATTAACAAGAAAAAAAAGTTTATCAAGTCTCTGTGGTATATAATTCTCTGTGCTAAAAGCTGGAGAATTAAAAGGCAAAAAAAAAAAAAAAAAATTGTATTGGTCTGCCAGGGCTGCTTTAAAAATGTACTACAGTCTGTGTGGTTTAGAAAATAGACATTTTTTTTGCTCATAGTTCCAGAGGCTAGAGATCTGAGTTGCATATTGACAGGTATCCCTTCTGAGACCTGAGAGGGAAGAATCTTTTCTAGATCTCTCTCCTTGGCTTTCACACGGCCATCTTCTTTATCTTCAGACAATCTTTCTTCTGTCTGTGTCTATGTCTAAGTTTCCTCTTCTTTTTTTCTTAAAAAACACACACACACACACACACACACACACACACACATACAACAACTTTATTGTGATATAATTTGCATACCACAAAATTCATTCCCTCTTTTTTTGGCTGCATTGTGCAGCAAGTGGGATCTCTGTTCCTTGACCAGGGGCTGATCTCACGCCCCCTGCATTGGGAACATGGTCTTAATTACTGGTCCATCAGAGAAGTCCCAGTTCTCTCTTTTTATAGAGACATCAGTCATATTGGCTTACGACTGGGTTAATGTGGTCAAGATGTGACTGGGATATACGGAAAGGACAGGCCATGTGAGGTCTTTGTGATCATACTAATGATTTTGATGTTTATCTTATAATCAAAGGGCAGCCACCAAATGATTTTCAGTAAGTCTTAAAGTACACAAATATTTGCAAGCACACATGCTTCTGCTCTGGGTATAACAGGAATGGACTTGAATTTTGGAAAGATTGCTCTGAATGCAGTGGGAAGAACTGTTGAAGGAAAGCCAAATTGCCTGTCAGAAGAACTGTGGGTTATTTCAGTAGAATAGTCAAGGCGATGGAGATGGGTCAGAGATCTATTTAGGCAATGATGTCAGTAGCAATGATCACATTTACTGCAAAAGTTTGGGGATCTGAGCACCATCCTAGTAAAATGGAGTGTTTAGTTGTTGTTCAGTTGCTAAGTCTTGTCTGAATCTTTGTAAGCCCATGGACTATAGCATGCCAGACTCCCCTGTCCTCCACTGTCTCCCGGGGTTTGCTCAAATTCATGTCCACTGAGTTATTGATGCTATGGAACCATTTCATCTTCTGCTTCCCCTTCTCCTCCTGCCTTCAGTCTTTCCCAGCATCAGGGTCTTTTCCAATGGGTCAACTCTTTGCATCAGGTGGTCAAAATATTGGAGCTTCAACTTTAGCAACAGTCCTTCCAGTGAACATTCAGAGTTTGATTTCCTTTCGGATTTACTGGTTTGATCTCCTTGCAGTCCAAGGACTCTCAAGAGTCTTCTCCAGCACCACAGTTCGAAAGCATCAATTCTTCGGTGCTCAGGTTTTTAATGGGCCAACTCTCACATCCATACATGACCACTGGAAAAAACCATAGCTTTGACTATATGAAGCTTTGTCGGTAAACTCATGTCTCTGCTTTTTAATATGCTGTTTAAGTTTGTTATAGATTTTCTCTGAAGGAGCAAGGATCTTTTAATTTCAAGTCTGCAGTCATTGTCCACAGTGATTTTGAAGCCCAAGAAAATAAAACCTGTCACTAGAGTTAAGGCTATTTCCAGGTCTGGAGAAGGAAAAAAGGAAATCCTGAAATATACTGTTGAGTCAGAAAGCAAAAGCATGTTCATAAATGATGGTGGTAAGTCAAAATGATTCAGAAGCCAGTGAACAAGCTAATAATGATAATGGATGATAGCACACTGAAGTCAGAAATAGAGTCTGTTATTATACAGTGATAAAATAAAAGTATGTGTGAAGAGAAAACTCTTTTTTACAAAAGAATGTCAGCTAATAAATGCAAAATGACTGACAGAATTAGACAACCATTATTTTGTAAAATCTGTATAATAATTATTCAAGCAAGATTCATCTGTGGATATTACATTTATTAGGATAAAAGAATATTCAATCTACAAAAACCACCCCACAGATTACTTTTTTAATTACAGAGAGAAAGCAGTGTTTTATAGGATTAACTTGGTAATACCACTTAAACCAAGTGATCAAATTTGGCATCATTACTATCAGAACAAACTGACATTACATACTTCCTTTAATCATGCACACATCTTTTGCAACACACAAAATCACTTAAGTAGTATTTTTGCCAAAAATGTTTAACTGGACTTCTGAAAGTGAGGGAGCCATCAGTCAAATACAGGTGAAGATAACTTTTATATGACAAATCACTTGGAGTCTTCAAAAATGCAAATATTATGAAGAACAAAAAAATGTGGTTGAGAATTTGTCACTTCTAGATTAAAGAAGACTAAAGGGACATGGCAGTTGAAAGTAATGTGTAAAAATCAATCCATTGATTGAATGTTGAATAGGGAAAAAATAGCTATAAAGAGCCTTTATCTAGTCAAAGATTATACCGGTGCTTATTGTGTTATTTTATCAATTTTTCCATTAGTTTGAAATTTAGGAGAGTAAAGAAACTAAAACAAAAGTAAAAAAAAGACAATAACAAGAAGGCCTTGGTGGTATAGGTCAGTGGGCATTGTATAGTTCAGCTGAAATAAATGTATTATCAATATAAATTCCATACAGGCATGAATTATAGAATAATACTTACATCTTAGAAACCCATATATATATATATATATATATATATATATATATATATATATATGTCAAAATTGTCCTAATTATAGTGTGTTTCATTAAAAGATATAGCTTTTATTAAATTTTTTTCTATATATATTGTCTTCATTTTTCGATTTTGCTCCTCTTATTGTGCAATGCTCGGCATTTCTAAATTGTCATCTCTTGAATACAGGTGTTTACTTTAATTGCTGTCAGGCATTGTGACAGGTGCTGAAGACACAAAGACACAAAGACACAAAGACAAATGAATAGAAAATGTTTTTCTTTCTCAAAGGAATTTATAGACTATTAAGGAAGAGAACAACAAACAGATAAATTACAATACTATGTCTCAAGAATCTTCACAGAAACTGATTCATTCCTGTGAGCTCCAGTTCAAAATGATGCCTATCAGCATTACCGGCAGCTGATATAGGTTATCTCACATTCTTTCTTAAAATCAAGTCACAGGAAAGGAGAAAAATGGCAACACCACTTAAAACTAAGGGAAAATCTAACGTCAGAATCTGGTTGCAAATCCCACTGACTTTTCCCCTCATTTTATTTGTTTATTTTCTAACTGGAATATACTCATTTTATGGTGTATTAGTTTCTACTGCACAATAAAGTGAATGAGCTATGTGTGTGTATATATATACATATATATATATATATATATACATACATACATACATATATACATATATGCCCTTCCTCTTGGACCTCCCACCTCATTGACTCTTAAGGGGGATGGCACTGGACTTTCGGTTTATGGAGCACGGGCTACTGAAAGAATCCCCATCTGTGTGTGCGTCCTGACTTAGATAACTCAGAGAGAAACACAGCTGCCTTCTTTAAGGCACTTGGCTACTCTCACCCTCCTTTCTCATACCAATTTTAGATTGTATAGTTAATTATGAAAATCTTCAAATGTACAGAAAAGTAGAGAAAGTGTATAACAGAAATTCATGTGTTCATTACTGGGACTTTAGAACATACCAAATCTCTGTTTTTAATTTAATGAAATAGAAGTGGAAACCTTCTCATTCCCATAGGGTTTACTCTCTTTCTTGTTAGAGGTAACTCTGAAATTAATATATATATATTCTTTCCATGTTGTTACTTTTTGATATTTTTAATAAGTTGGCTTATGTACATAAGATACATATTGCTGCTTTCTGTGTTTCATAAATATACATGACTTGAATCATACCAAACTTGTGCTTTTTAATCTATGTTTATTCATTCAATATTTTCAGTAATTATCCTTGTCAACATTTGTAAACCTTTCTTTTTTTTTTTTAACAGATGCATAAGTTTAAATTCTATTAAAAAGCTATGCTTTTCTATTCCCCTTATTTATTTGGGTCTTGAGAGCCATTCTTTATTCTTTTCTTCTCAGTAGGGGGTTTGAGTTCTTTAAAAAAATATTTCAGCTGGGAATACTCTCCTTTTGCCTTTGGGTTGAATTTAGCAACTGGGAGACACCAGCTGTAGAGCAGAATGAAAGCATAATAGTGATTTACTGTTTATACCCTGTTAGGCCACAGATTCATTCAGGAGGTCCTCTGCCATTGCGACAACCCGAATGGGTTCTGGGTACCCAGTGCAAAACCTTTCCCTCACCCCTGAGGCCTAGTCAAGGCAATGGCTTCCCCTGTTGCCAGCCGCTCGTGCTTTATCACCTCTTATTGCATTTTTAACCTTGCTCTACTTCTGTCAGTAGACTTCTTGAAATTATCAATTATAAGAATGTTTGGATGTACTATCTGTTTTTCTACCATGATCCCAACTATTAAAGTTGGAAATAAATAAATATAAATAAACCAATAGGTTTCCAATATACCAGTAATGACTAGCAAGTAGTACAGAAACATGTCTCATGTGCCAGAGCAAATATTTATCATTATGTAGGTGTCTGTATGTTCTGTAAGCTTTATTTATACACATCTACTTGATTTTGTGGGGCTTCCCAGTTGGCACTATTGGTAAAGAACCTGACTGTCAATGCAGGAGACCCAAGAGACTTGGGTCTGATCTCTGGGTCAGGAAGATCCCCCAGAGGATGGCATGGTGGCCCACTCTTGTATTCTTGCCTGGAAAGTTCCATGGACAAAGGAACCTGGTGAGCTACAGCCTATGGATTTGCAAAGAGTCAGACACAACTGAGCGATTTAGCGCACACACACACAAACACACACACACACATACTTGATTTTGTATATTGGCTTTCTATATTATATTCCTTAACATTTTTTAAGCAAGATGTATTTTTTTAAAAAAGTAGAAGTGACTAAATGATTCTGTATACCAGATTCCTTGGTGGACAGTTTAAATATCATTAAAAAAATCACTATCAGAATTAATTATAATAATCCCATTGGATTACTTTTAGAACTTGGTAGTGACTTTAAATTTGTCTTGAAAAATGAACAAATAAAGATAGCTAATAAAATTTTGAAGTTCATTTGAAGAGTAAGGAAATAAAGATAGTTAATAAAATTTTGTAAGTGTATTTAAATGTGGAAGTATTTGATACATCAGATATTATCAAAAAATGTGATATCAACATGAGGATTTAGAGACGAAAGGGATAATAAAGTAAGCTACAAAGAATCTCATGTGCATATATTTGATTTTATTAAATAATAAACTGCAAGTAATTAGGAGATAAAAGGAGTCAACCAATGTCTTAAAAAATGAAGTAATAATTTGAAAATATATAATATCTATATGTCTATATATATAATAAATTAATAGTAAAAATACATATCTATAGGTTAATATTCACATACAATATATACTATCTATATATTAAAATAAATTCCATATATATTGAGATGTTAAATGAAACAAGAAGCTGTTAAATTCAGGAGAGAATCTATGTATATATTTCTGTAGAGGTGTGAAATACTTTTATCTTAGAAGCATTCTAAACAATCAATTTCAAACACATAATTTGAAAAACTATTTTAAATGGAATTAGAGTTGACTCCATTATTGTATATATTTGATTTGCCATAATATAAATAAATTTGAAAGATGAGTGGAAAATTTTAGAAAACATTTATGTCAGTTGATAGCTTATTATGCAGAGACTTCTCAAATTCACAAATGAACATACACATATAATGTAATGAACAATAGGGCTATAAAATTATTCAAAATCAATAGAGAAAACTTTAAATGAGATAGTATGGTGCTAGGTATAACATCAAAGGCAAAAAAGCTTTAAATTTCAATCCCAAGATACAGATATCAGATCAGATCAGATCAGATCAGTCGCTCAGTCGTGTCCGACTCTTTGCGACCCCATGAACCGCAGCACGCCAGGCCTCCCTGTCCATCACCAGCTCCCGGAGGTCACTCAGACTCGCATCCATCGAGTCAGTGATGCCATCCAGCCATCTCATCCTCTGTCGTCCCCTTCTCCTCCTGCCCTCAATCCCTCCCAGCATCAGAGTCTTCTCCAATGAGTCAACTCTTCGCATGAGGTGGCCAAAGTACTGGAGTTTCAGCTTTAGCATCATTCCTTCCAAAGAAATTCCAGGATTGATCTCCTTCAGAATGGACTGGTGGAGGTGATGGAATTCCAGTGGAGCTATTCCAAGTCCTGAATGATGATGCTGTGAAAGTGCTACACTCAATATGCCAGCAAATTTGGAAAACTCAGCAGTGGCCACAAGATTGGAAAAGGTCAGTTTTCATCCCAATCCCAAAGATACAGATATGGTGACATCAAAAAAATCCTTTATGTGGTATAGCTGCAGGACTTACAAGGTTCATCCTCAGCTCTTAAATATCAGGTAACAAAGCTGTTGCAAAGTTGTTTTTTAATTGAAGTATAGAGGATGAGATGGCTGGATGGCATCACTGACTCGATGGATGTGAGTCTGAGTGACCTCCGGGAGTTGGTGATGGACAGGGAGGCCTGGCGTGCTGCAGTTAATGGGGTCGCAAAGAGTCGGACATGACTGAGCGACTGATCTGATCTCTGATCTGATAGTAGCTTTACAATATTGTGTTAGTTTCAAACATATAGCACAGTGAGTCAGAGATATATATGGACTTCCTTTTTGGCTCAGTAGCAAAGAATCTACCTGCCAATATAGAGAATGGGTTCAATGCCTGGGTTGAGAAGATCCCCTGGGGAAGGAAATGACAACCCACTCCAATATTCTGGCCTGGGAAATCCCATGGACAGAGGACCCTGGGGGGTTACAATCCATGGGGTTGTAAAATGATTAGACATGACTTAGGTGCTAAACAATATATATATACACACATACATACATACATATATATATCTGTATGTATATACATACATACAAACCCACTTCATTATATATATACTGAAGTGGGTTCATAAAAGTGGGTTCATCAGATTAGATCAGATCAGATCAGTCACTCAGTCGTGTCCGACTCTTTGGGACTCCATGAATTGCAGCACGCCAGGCCTCCCTGTCCATCACCAACTCCTGGAGGTCACTGAGACTCACATCGATCGAGTCAGTGATGCCATTCAGCCATCTCATCCTCTGTCGTCCCCTTCTCCTCTTGCCCTCAATCCCTCCCAGCATCAGAGTCTTCTCCAATGAGTCAACTCTTCACATGAAGTGGCCAAAGTACTGGAGTTTCAGCTTTAGCATCATTCCTTCCAAAGAAATCCCAGGGCTGATCTCCTTCAGAATGGACTGGTTGGATCTCCTTGCTGTCCAAGAGACTCATAAGAGTCTTCTCCAACACCACAGTTCAAAAGCATCAATTCTTCAGTGCTCAGCCTTCTTCACAGTCCAGCTCTCACATTCATACATGACCAGAGGAAAAACCATAGCCGTGACTAGGCAAACCTTTGTTGGCAAAGTAATGTCTCTGCTTTTGAATATGTGATCTAGGTTGATCATAACTTTCCTTCCAAGGAGTAAGAGTCTTTTAATTTCATGGCTGCAGTCACCATCTGCAGTGATTTTGGAGCCCAGAAAAATAAAGTCTGACACTGTTTCTGCATCTATTTCCCATGAAGTGATGGGACCAGATGCCATGATCTTTGTTTTCTGAATGTTGAGCTTTAAGCCAACTTTTTCACTCTCCACTTTCACTTTCATCAAGAGGCTTTTTAGTTCCTCTTCACTTTCTGCCATAAGGGTGGTGTCATCTGCATATCTGAGGTTATTGATATTTCTCCCAGCAATCTTGATTCCAGCTTGTGTTTCTTCCACTCCAGCGTTTCTCATGATGTACTCTGCATAGAAGTTGCATAAGCAGGGTGACAATTTACAGCCTTGATGTACTCATTTTCCTATTTGGAACCAGTCTGTTGTTCCATGTCCAGTTCTAACTGTTGCTTCCTGACCTGCATACAAATTTCTCAAGAGGCAGATCAGGTGGTCTGATATTCCCATCTCTTTCAGAATTTTCCACAGTTTATTGTGATCCACATAGTCAAAGGCTTTGGCATAGTCAAGAAAGCAGAAATAGATGTTTTTCTGGAACTCTCTTGCTTTTTCCATGATCCAGCGGATGTTGGCAATTTGATCTCTGGTTCCTCTGCCTTTTCTAAAACCAGCTTGGACATCAGGAAGTTCACGGTTCACATATTGCTGAAGCCTGGCTTGGAGAATTTTGAGCATTACTTTACTAGCGTGTGAGATGAGTGCAATTGTGTGGTAGTGTGAGCATTCTTTGGCATTGCCTTTCTTTGGGATTGGAATGAAAACTGAGCTTTTCCAGTCCTGTGGCCACTGCTGAGTTTTCCAAATTTGCTAGCATATTGAGTGCAGCACTTTCACAGCATCATCTTTCAGGATTTGGAAGAGCTCCCCTGGAATTCCATCACCTCCACTAGCTTTGTTCGTAGTGATGCTTTCTAAGGCCCACTTCACTTCACATTCCAGGATGTCTGGCTCTAGGTCAGTGATCACACCATCGTGATTATCTGGGTCATGAAGCTCTTTTTTGTACAGTTTTTCTGTGTATTCTTGCCACCTCTTCTTAATATATTCTGCTTCTGTTAGGTCCATACCATTTCTGTCCTTTATCGAGTCCATCTTTGCATGAAATGTTCCCTTGGTATCTCTGATTTTCTTGAAGAGATCCCTAGTCTTTCCCATTCTGTTGATTTCCTCTATTTCTTTGCATTGATCGCTGAAGAAAGCTTTCTTATCTCTTCTTGCTATTCTTTGGAACTCTGCATTCAGATGCTTATATCTTTCCTTTTCTCCTTTGCTTTTCACTTCTCTTCTTTTCACAGCTATTTGTAAGGCCTCCCCAGACAGCCATTTTGCTTTTTTGCATTTCTTTTCCATGGGGATGGCCTTGATCCCTGTCTTCTGTACAATGTCACGAACCTCATTCCATAGTTCATCAGGCACTCTATCTATCAGATCTAGGCCCTTAAATCTACTTCTCACTTCCACTGTATAATCATACATACATAGAAATCCACTTCAGTATATATACATACATATATTTATGTATACATATATATGTATATACATGTATTTATACATGAATACATGTATACATATATGCATATATATATGTGTGTATGTATGTATATATACTGAAATGGGTTCATAAAAGCTATCCCTTCAAATACCATTAGCTGGAGTTGAAATTGGATCATCTTTTCCTAAAGGCATTTTGACAATATTTGAAAAAAAGTGAATGGTTCTGTGAAAACCTGCAAGACCTTTTAGAACTAACACCCCCAAAAGATGTCCTTTTCATTATAGGGGACTGGAATGCAGAAGTAAGAAGTTCAGAAACACCTGGAGTAACAGGCAAATTTGACCTTGGAATATGGAATGAAGCAGGGCAAAGCCTAATAAAGTTTTGCCAAGAAAATGCACTGGTCATAAAAAACACCCTCTTCCAACAACACAAGTGAAAACTCTACACATGGACATCACCAGATGGTCAACCCTGAAATCAGATCCATTATATTCTTTGCAGCCAAAGATGGACAAGCTCTATACAGTCAGCAAAAACAAGACCAGGAGCTGACTGTGGCTCAGATCATGAACTCCTTATTATAAAATTCAGATTGAAATTGAAGATAGTAGGGAAAACCACTAGACCATTCAGGTATGCCCTAAATCAAATCCCTTATGATTATACAGTGGAAGTGAGAACTAGATTTAAGGGACTAGATCTGATAGAGTGCCTGATGAACTATGGAATGAGGTTCGTGACATTGTACAGCAGACAAGGATCAAGACCATCTCCATGGAAAAGAAATGCAAAAAAGCAAAATGGCTGTCTGGGGAGGCCTTACAAATAGCTGTGAAAAGAAGAGAAGTGAAAAGCAAAGGAGAAAAGGAAAGATATAAGCATCTGAATGCAGAGTTCCAAAGAATAGCAAGAAGAGATAAGAAAGCCTTCCTCAGTGATCAATGCAAAGAAATAGAGGAAAACAACAGAATGGGAAAGACTAGAGATCTCTTCGAGAAAATTAGAGATACCAAGGGAACAAATATTTCATGCAAAGATGGGCTCGATAAAGAACAGAAATGGTATGGACCTAACAGAAGCAGAAGATTTTAAGAAGAGGTGGCAAGAATACACAGAACTGTACAAAAAAGATCTTCACGACCCAGATAATCACGATGGTGTGATCACTGACCTAGAGCCAGACATCCTGGAATGTGAAGTGAAGTGGGCCTTAGAAAGCATCACTAGAAACAAAGCTAGTGGAGGTGATGGAATTCCAGGGGAGCTCTTCCAAATCCTGAAAGATGATGCTGTGAAAGTGCTGCACTCAATATGCCAGCAAATTTGGAAAACTCAGCAGTGGCCACAGGACTAGAAAAGGTCAGTTTTCATTCCAATCCCAAAGAAAGGCAATGCCAAAGAATGCTCAAACTACCACACAATTGCACTCATCTCACACGCTAGTAAGGTAATGCTCAAAATTTCTCAAGCCAGGCTTCAGCAATATGTGAACCGTGAACTTCCTGATGTTCAAGCTGGTTTTAGAAAAGGCAGAGGAACCAGAGATCAAATTGCCAACATCCGCTGGATCATGGAAAAAGCAAGAGAGTTCCAGAAAAACATCTATTTCTGCTTTCTTGACTATGCCAAAGCCTTTGACTATGTGGATCACAATAAACTGTGGAAAATTCTGAAAGAGATGGGAATACCAGACCACCTGATCTGCCTCTTGAGAAATTTGTATGCAGGTCAGGAAGCAACAGTTAGAACTGGACATGGAACAACAGACTGGTTCCAAATAGGAAAATGAGTACATCAAGGCTGTAAATTGTCACCCTGCTTATGTAACTTCTATGCAGAGTACATCATGAGAAACGCTGGAGTGGAAGAAACACAAGATGGAATCAAGATTGCTGGGAGAAATATCAATAACCTCAGATATGCAGATGACACCACCCTTATGGCAGAAAGTGAAGAGGAACTAAAACGCCTCTTGATGAAAGTGAAAGTGGAGAGTGAAAAAGTTGGCTTAAAGCTCAACATTCAGAAAACAAAGATCATGGCATCTGGTCCCATCACTTCATGGGAAATAGATGCGGAAACAGTGGAAACAGTGTCAGACTTTATTTTGGGGGGTTCCAAAATCACTGCAGATGGTGACTGCAGCCATGAAATTAAAAGACGCTTACCCCTTCGACGGAAAGTTATGACCAACCTAGATCGCATATTCAAAAGAAGAAACATTACTTTGCCAACAAAGGTCCGTCTAGTCAAGGCTATGGTTTTTCTAGTGGTCATGTATGGATGTGAGAGCTGGACTGTAAAGAAGGCTGAGTGCCGAAGAATTGATGCCTTTGAACTGTGGTGTTGGAGAAGACTCTTGAGAGTCCCTTGGACTGTAAGGAGATCCAACCAGTCCATTCTGAAGGAGATAAGCCCTGGTATTTCTTTGGAAGGAATAAAGCTAATGCTGAAACTCTAGTACTTTGGCCACTTCATGCTAAGAGTTGACTCATTGGAAAAGAGTCTGATGCTGGGAGGGATTGGGGGCAGGAGGAGAAGGGGACGACAGAGGATGAGAAGGCTGGATGGCATAATTGACTCAATGGACGTGAGTGAACTCTGGGAGTTGGTGATGGACAGGGAAGCCTGGTTTGCTGCAATCCAGGGAGTTGCAAAGGATCGGACACGACTAAGCAACTGTACTGAACTGAAAGATTTTATAGCAATCTCATTGAAATTTATTGTTTTAGACTTACTAGTCATTGCCAATCTAGCTTGCTCAGATTTCTTTTTAATTTATTTATTTATATTAAAAAAATTTTTTTTCTTGGGGGTATCAGATCAGATCAGATCAGTCGCTCAGTCGTGTCCGACTCTTTGCGACCCCATGAACCGCAGCACACCAGGCCTCCCTGTCCATCACCAGCTCCCGGAGGTCACCCAGACTCGCATCCATCGAGTCAGTGATGCCATCCAGCCATCTCATCCTCTGTCGTCCCCTTCTCCTCCTGCCCTCAATCCCTCCCAGCATCAGAGTCTTCTCCAATGAGTCAACTCTTCGCATGAGGTGGCCAAAATACTGGAGTTTCAGCTTTAGCGTCATTCCTTCTGAAGAAATTCCAGGATTGATCTCCTTCAGAATGGACTGGTTGGATCTTCTTGCAGTCCAAGGGACTCTCAAGAGTCTTCTCCAACACCACAGTTCAAAAGCATCAATTCTTCAGTGCTCAGCCTTCTTCACAGTCCAGCTCTCACATCCATACATGACCACAGGAAAGACCATAGCCTTGACTAGGCGAACCTTTGTTGGTAAAGTAATGTCTCTGCTTTTGAATATGCTATCTAGGTTGGTCATAACTTTCCTTCCAAGGAGCAAGCGTCTTTTAATTTCATGGCTGCAGTCTTGGGGGTATAGTTGATTTAAAATGTGTTTTTAGCTTCAGGTGCACAGAAAATGAAATCAGTTATACATATACATATATGACAGTTTTACTTCTTTCCAATTTGGATTTCTTTGGCTTCTTTTCTCTGATACCTGTGACTTGTGCATGTGTGCTGAGTTGTTTCAGTCCTATCTGACTCTGCAGTCGTGTCTAACTCTCTGCAACCCCATGGACTGTAGCCCACCAGGCTGCTCTGTCCATGGGTTCTCCAGGAAAGAATACTGGAGTGGGTTGCCATGCCCTCCTCCAGGGGATCTTCCCAACCCAGGGACTGATCTTCCCAACCCAGTCACCTATATTGCCAGGTGGGTTCTTTACCACTCGTGCCACCTAGGACGCCTGATGTCTGTGGCTTAGGATTTCCAAAACTATGTTGAATGAAAGTGACAAGAATGGACATTCTTGTCTTGTTTATGATCTTAGAAGAAATGCTTTCAGCTTTTCACCATTGAATACAATGTTAACTGTAGGTTTATCATATATGGCCTTTATTGTGTTCAGGTAAGTTCCCTCTATGCCCACTTTCTGGAGAATTTTATAATAAATAGGTGTTGAGCTTTGTCAAAAACTTTTTCTGCATTTATTGAGATGATCCTATGCTTATTTTTATTCTTCTTCTTTTTTTTTTTTTTTTAACAGTTTAAGGCTTTATTTATTTTTTTTTTTGAGGGGGGTGGGTCAGTGGCTGGAGACTCTTTCTTTCAGCTGTGCTGAGAGGCTTGCAGCATCTGAGTTACCTGACAAGGGATCAAACCTGTGCCCTCTGCAGTGGAATCTCAGAATCTTAACCACTGGACCACCAGGGAGGTCTCAAGGCAGATTCTTTTTTTTTTTTTTTTGGCAAAGCATTTTATTATTTTATTTTTTTTTAATTTTGCTTAACTTTACAATATTGTATTGCTTTTACTATACATCGAGATGGATCCGTCACCAGTATACACGTGTTCCCCATCCTGAACCCTCCTCCCTCCCCACTTCCCACACCATCCCTCCAGGTCATCCCAGTGCTCCAGTTTATTAATATGGTGTATCACATTGATCGATTTGCAAATGTAAAATCTTACACCCCTGAAATAAACCCCACTCAATCAGGGTGTATGATACTTTTAATGTGCTTTTGGATTCAGTTTGCTAGTATATTGTTGAGAATTTTTGTGTCTATGTTCATCACTTATATTGGTCTGTAATTTTCTTTTTTTCGTGATGGCTTTGTCTGGTTTTGGTATCAGGATGATGGTGACCTAATTGAATGAGCTTGGATGTATTTCTTTCCTTGTAGTTTTGTGGAAAAGTTTCAGAAGAATATGTGTTAACTCTCTTCTTAATATTTGATAAAGTTTGCCTGTGAAGCCTTCTGGTTCTGAACTTTTGGTTGTTGAAAGATTTTTTATTACAGTTTCAGTTTCAGCAATTGCGATTGTCTTTTCATTTCTATTTCTTCTTGGTTCAGTCTTGGAAGGTTGTACCATTCTAAGAAGTTGTTCATTTCTTCTAGATTGTCCATGTTACTGACATATATTAATAGTTGCTTATAAAAAAATAGTTGCTTGTAGTAATCTCTTATGATCTTTTGTATTTCTGTGGTGTCCATTGTAACTTCTCCTTTATCATTTCTAATTTTATTGATTTGAGTCCTCTCCCTTTTTGTCTTGATGAGTCTGGCTAATAATTTGTCAACTTTGTTTATTTTCTCAAAGAACCAACTTTCAGATTCATTGATCTTTGCTATTGTTTTCTTTATCTCTATTTCTCTCACTTCTGCTTTGATTTTAATGATTTTTTTTCCCTCTCCTAACTTTGGGTTTTATTTGTTCTTCTTTCTCTAATTATTTTAGGATTAAGTTTGGGTTTTTATTTGAGATTTTTTCTTGTTTCTTGAGGTAAGATTGTATTGCTATAAACTTTCCTCTCAGAACTGCTTTTGCTGCATCCCATAAGTTTTGGGTTGTCATATTTTCGTTGTCATTTGTTTCTAGGTATTTTTAACTTCCTCTTTGATTTCTTTTGTTATCCATTGGTTGTTAAGTAACATATAGTTTAGTCAAAGTGTATTTGTATTTTTTAGCTTTTGTCCCCTGTAATTGATTTTTAATCTCATAGTGTTGTGGTTGGAAAAGATGCTTGATATCATTTCAATTTTCTTAAATTTACCTAGGCTTGATTTGTGACCTAAAATTGTGATCTATCCTGAAGAATGTTCCATGTGCATTTAAGAAGAAAATATATTCTGCTACTTTTGAATGGATTGTCCTATAGATATAAATTATTACTAATTCTTTATGGTCTAATGTGTCATTTAAGGCTTGTGTTTCCTTGTTAGTTTTCTGTCTAGATACCTGCCCATTGGTATAAGTTGTGTGCTAAAATCTCCCGCTATTGTTGTGTTATTGTTAATTTCCCCTCATGAATTTTAGCATTTGCCTTATGTATTGAGGTGCTTGTATGTTGCATGCATATATATTTACAATTGTTGTATCTTCTTGGATTGATCTCATGATCATTATGTAGTATCTTTTCTTGTGTCCTGTGTTTATTTTAAAGTTTATTTTTTCCTGATATGAGTAATTGCTACGACTCCAGGTTTCTCCTGAGTTTAATTTGTATAGAATATCTTTTTCCAAACCCTGACTTTCACTCTGTATGTGTCCCTAAGTTTGAAGTAGGTCTCTTGTAGATGGCATATGTATGGTTCTTGTTTTTCTCTCCGCTCAGCCAGTTCATGTATTTTGGTTGGAGTATTTAATCAATTTATTTTTAAGGTAATTATTAATATGTACATTCTTATTAGCATATTATTAATTGTTTTGGGTTTATTCTTGTAGGTTTTTTTCTTCTCTTCATCATTTTTTCTCTTCTCTTGTGGTTTGGTGACCATCATTAGTGTGTTTCAATCACTTTTTCTTTTTTTCTCTTGAGTGTATCTATTGGCTTTCATTTCCCATGGTTTTGATAAAGCATACACACTCACATACATACTCACACACACACAAGTTGTTTTAAATTGTTGGTCTCAATTTCAAATGCAATTCCCATTTCTTGCATTGTACTCTCCTCACAGTTGCCAGATTTGGTACTGTATTTGCTATCTTCTCACTGTGTGTTTGCCTTTACCGGTGAGATTCCCATTTGTGATTTTCTTGTTTATTTTTGTAGTCTTTCTTTTTTTCCTGCCTAGATAACTTTCTGTAGCATTTGTTCTGAAGCTTGTTTGGTAGTGATGAATTTTCTGAGCTTTCTCTTGCTTGTAAAGCTTTTGATTTCTTCATGAAATCTAAATGAGAGCCTTGCAGTGTAGAATATTTTTGGTTGTGAAAGTATGAAAGTGTTAATTGCTCAGTCATGTCTGACTCTTTGTAACCCCATGGACTATAGCCTGCCAGACTCCTCTGTCCATGGAGTTCTCTAGGCAAGAATACTGGAGTGGGTAGCCATTTCCTTCTTCAGGGGATCTTCTCAATCCAAGGATCAAATCCAGGTCTCTAGTTTGTCCTTTATATCACTTTGAATATATCATACCACTCTCTTCTCGCCAACAGAGTTTCTGCTGAAAAATCAATTAATAACTTTATGGGGACTCCTTTGTTTGCTATTTTTGGTTTTTCCTTTGTTGCTTTTAATTTTTCTGTATTTAATTTTTGTTGCTACTGCTAAGCAGCTTCAGTCGTGTCCGACTCTGTGCGACCCCATAGACTGCAGCCCACCAAGCTCCCCCGGTCCCTGGGATTCTCCAGGCAAGAACACTGGAGTGGGTTGCCATTTCCTTCTCCAATGCATGAAAGTGAAAAGTGAAAGGGAAGTCACTCAGTCGTGTCTGACCCTCAGCGACCCCATGGACTGCAGCCTTCCAGGTTCCTCCGTCCATGGGATTTTCCAGGCAAGAGTACTGGAGTGGGGTGCCATTGCCTTCTCCTAATTTTTGTTAGGGTATTATATATCTTAGTGTGTTCCTCCCTGGGTTTATCCTGTAAGGAACTCTACATACTTTCTGAAATAGGGTGAATATTTACTTACCCACATTAGGGAAAATTTTCACTATAATCTCTTTAAATATTTTCTCAGGCCCTTTCTCTTCTTCTTCTGGGATCCCTATAATTTGAATATTGGTGCATTTAATGTTGTCTGAAATATCTCTTTGACTGTCCTCTTTTCTTTTTATTTGTTTTTCTTTATTCTTTTCCACAGCAGTGATTTACACCATTCTATCTTTCAGATCACTTATCTGTTCTTCTGCCTCAGTTATTCTGATATTTCTCTTTCTGATTTTTTTCATTATTATTGAATAGAATGGTGAAGGATTTCTATGTATTAATTTTGTATCTGGAATCTTTACCATATTCATTGATTAGCTCTAGTAATTTTTTTGTGGCATCTTTTTGGTGTTCTATGTAAGAATCATGTCATCTGCAAACAGTTTTACTTCTTTTCCAATATGAATTCCTTTTATTTCTTTTTCTTTTCTGATGCTGTGGCTAAGACTTCCAAAATTATATTGAATACTGGTGAGAGTGGGCAAACTTCTCTTGTTACTGATTTTTTTTTTTCATTTTTTTTTTTTTTTTTTTGCCATTGAGGATAATGTTTGCCGTGGATTTGTTGTATATGGCCTTTATTGTCTTGAGATATGCCTACTTATGTCCTTCTATGCCTACTTTCTGGAGAGTTTTTTTCATAAATGGGTGTTGAATTCTGTCAAAGGATTTTTATGCATCTATTGAAATGATCATATGGTTTTTATCTTTAATATGTCAATATTGTTTATCACATTGACTGATTTGTGTATATTGAAGAATCCTTGCATCCCTGGGATAAAGGCCACTTGGTCACGTTGTATGATCTTTTAAATATGTTGCTGGACCTGTTTGCTAGAATTTTGTTGAGGATTTTTGTATGTATGTCTATCAGTGATATTGTCCAGTAATTTGCATTTTTGTGTGATTATTTTTGCCTGGGTTTGGTATCAGGGTGAAGGTGGCCTTGTAGAGTGAGTTTAGGAATTTTCCTTCTGCAATTTTATGGAAGAGTTTGAAAAGGATAGGTATTAACTCTTCTCTAAATTATTGGTAGAATTCAACTGTGATGCCATATGGTCCTAGAATTTTGTTTGTTGGAAGGATTTTGATTATGGTTTCAATTTCTGTGTTTCTGATGGTCTATACATATTTTCTATTTCTTTCTGGTTCATTTTGGAAGTTTATACTTTTCTAAGTATTTGTCCATTTCTTCCAAGTTGTTCATTTTATTGACATATAGTTACTTGTAGTAGTCGCTTATGATCCTTTCTTTTTCCTGTGTTGTCTGTTGTAACTTCTTGTTTTCATTTCTAATTTCATTTTTTATTAATTAATTTATACATTTTAATTGGAGACTAATTATTTTACACTATTGTGGTGGTTTTTGCTATACACTGACATGAATCAGCCATGGTGTACATGTGTCCCCCAGTCCCAAACGCTCCTCTCATTTCCCTCCCCATTCCATCCCTCTGGGTTGTCCCAGTGCACTGGCTTTGAATGCTCTGTTTTGTGCATTGAACTTGGACTGGTCATCTATTTCACATATGGTAATATACATGTTTCAATGCAATTCTCTCAAATCATATAATCAGCAAACTGTGAGTTTTAATTCTTGTTTTAGAATCTGGATTCCTTTTATTTCTTTTCCTTCTCTGATTGCTGCAGCTAAAACTTCCAAAACTATGTTGAATAGTAGTGGTGAGATTGACACCCTTTTTTGTTCCTGAGTTTATGGAAAATACTTTCAATTTTTTGCCATTGAGGATAATGCTTGCTGTGGGTTTCTCATATGTGGCTTTTATTTATGTTGAGGTATGTTCCTTCTACACCTGCTTTCTGGAGAGGTTTTTTTTTAAATCATAAATAGGTGTTGAATTCTGCCAAAGGCTTTCTCTGTATCTATTGAGATAATCATATGGTTTTTACCTTTCAGTTTGTTAATGTGGTGTGTTAATGTGTTGATTGATTTGTGAATAGTGAAGAATTCTTGCATCCCTGGGATAACTCCCACTTGGTCATGATGTATGATCTTTTTAGTATGTTGTTGTATTCTGTTTGCTAGAATTTTGTTGAGGATATTTGCATCTGTGTTCATCAGTGTTATTGGCCTATAGTTTTCTTTTTTTTTAGCATTTTTGTCTGGTTTTGGTGTTAAGGTGATGGTGGCCTTGTAGAATGAGTTTGGGAGTTTACCTTCCTCTGCAATTTTCTGGAAGAGTTTGAGTAGGATAGGTGTTAGCTCTTCTCTAAATTTTTGGTAGAATTCACCTGTGAAGCCATCTGGTCCTGTGCTTTTGTTTGTTGGAAGATTTTTGATTACAGTTTTGACTTCTGTGCTTGTGATGGGTCTGTTAAGATTTTCTGTTTTTTCTTGGTTCAGTTTTGGAAGAATTTCTATGAATTCGTCCATTTCTTCCAAGTTGTCCATTTTATTGGCATATAGTTGCTGATAGTATCTCTTAAGATCCTTTGTATTTCTGTGTTGTCTGTTGTGATTTCTCCATTTTCATTACTAATTTTGTTGATTTGATTCTTCACTGTTTTTTTTTCTTGATGAGTCTGGCTAATGGTTTGTCTATTTTATTTATCTTCTCTAAGAACCAGTTTTTAGTTTTGCTGATTTTTGTCTCCTTTGTTTCTTTTTGTTTCTACTCTCATTTCTTCTTTTTCTAGTTGCTTTAGATATAAAGTTAGGTTATTTATTTGATTTTTCTGTTTCCTGAGGTAAGCTTGTATTGCTATGAACCTTCCTCTTAGCACTGCTTTTACTGAATCTCATAGGTTTTATGTTGTTTTGTTTTCATTTTCATTTGTTTCTATGCATATTTTGGTTTCTTCTGTGATTTGTTGGTTATTCAGAAGTATGTTGGTTAGCCTCCATATGTTTGTATTTTTAATAGATTTTTTCGCTCTGTAGTTGACATCTAATCTTACCACATTTTGATCAGAAAAGATGCTTGAAATGATTTCAAATTTTTTTGAATTTACCAAGGCTAGATTTATGGGCCAAATTATGATCTATCCTGGAGAATGTTCCGTGTGCACTTGAGAAAAAGGTGAAATTCATTGTTTTCAGTGAAATGCCCTATAGATATCAATTAAGTCTAACTAGTCCATTGTATCATTTTAAGTTTGTGTTTTCTTGCTAATTTTCTGTTTAGTTTACCTATCCATAGGTGTGAGTGGGGTATTAAAGTCTCTCACTATTATTGTGTTACTGATAATTTCCCCTTTCATACTTGTTAACATTTGCCTTATGTGCTGAAGTGCTTCTATGTTGGGTGTTGCTTTTGAACTGTGGTGTTGGAGAAGACTCTTGAGAGTCCCTTGGACTGCAAGGAGATCCAACCAGTCCATTCTGAAGGAGATCAGCCCTGGGATTTCTCTGGAAGGAATGATGCTAAAGCTGAAACTCCAGTATTTTGGCCACCTCATGCGAAGAGTTGACTCATTGGAGAAGACTCTGATGCTGGGAGGGATTGAGGGCAGGAGGAGAAGGGGACGACAGAGGATGAGATGGCTGGATGGCATCACTGACTCGATGAATGTTAGTCTGAGTGACCTCTGAGAGCTGGTGATGGATAGGGAGGCCTGGCGTGCTGCAGTTCATGGGGTCACAAAGAGTTGGACACGACTGAGCGACTGATCTGATCTGATTCTTCTTGGATTGATCCTTTGATCATTATGTAGTATCCTTCTTTGTCTTTTTCAGTTCAGTTCAGTTCAGTTGCTCAGACGTGTCTGACTCTTTGCGACCCCATGAACCGCAGCATGCCAGGCCTCCCTGTCCATCATCAACTCCTGGAGTCCATCCAAACCCATGTCCAGTGAGTTGGTGATGCCATCCAACCATCTCATCCTCTGTCGTCCCCTTCTCCTCCTGACCTCAACTTTTCCCAGCATCAGGGTCTTTTCAAATGAGTCAGCTCTTCACATCAGGTGGCCAAAGTACTGGAGTTTCAGCTTCAACATCAGTCCTTCCAATGAACACCCAGGACTGATCTCCTTTAGGATGGACTGGTTGGATCTCCTTGCAGTCCAAGGGACTCTCAAGAGTCTTCTCCATCACCATAGTTCAAAAGCATCAATTCTTTAACGCTCAGCTTTCTTTATAGTCCAACATTCACATCCATACATGACCACTGGAAAAACCATAGCTTTGACTAGATGGACCTTTGCTGACGAAAAAATGTCTCTGCTTTTTGATATGCTGTCTAGGTTGGTCATAACTTTCCTTCCAAGGAGTAAGTGTCTTTTTATTTCATGGCTGCAGTCACCATCTGCAGTGATTTTTAGAGCCCCCCAAAATAAAGTCAGCCACTGTTTCCCCATCTATTTACCACGAAGTGATGGGACCAGATGCCATGATCTTAGTTTTCTGAATGTTGAGCTTTAAGCCAACTTTTTCACTCTCCACTTTCACTTTCATCAAGAGGCTCTTTAGTTCTTCTTCACTTTTGCCATAAGGGTGATGTCATCTGCATATCTGAGGTTATTGATATTTCTCTCAGATATCTTGATTCCAGCTTGTGCTTCCTCCAGCCCAGTGTTTCTCATGATGTACACTGCATGTAAGTTAAATAAACATGGTGACAATATATAGCCTTGACGTACTCCTTTTCCTATTTGGAATCAGTCTGTTGTTCCATGTTCAGTTCTAACTGTTGCTTCCTGACCTGTATACAGGTTTTTCAAGAGGCAGATCAGGTGGTCTGGTATTCACATCTCTTTCAAAATTTTCCACAGTTTATT
Organism: Tragelaphus eurycerus; assembly: GCA_935064755.1. Classification (NCBI taxonomy): domain Eukaryota; kingdom Metazoa; phylum Chordata; class Mammalia; order Artiodactyla; family Bovidae; genus Tragelaphus; species Tragelaphus eurycerus. Next base: position 8,732,208 of record CAKXYN010000086.1, on the reverse strand, counting down.
GTGATCCATGCAGTCAAAGACTTTGTTTCTTTTCACAGTCTTTATTTCAAAGTTTATTTTATCTGATATGAGTATTGTTACTCCTGCTTTCTTTTGGTCTCCATTTGCATGAAATATCTTTTTGAGTCCTTCACTTTCAGTCTGTATGTGTCCTTTGGTTTGAGGTGGGCCTCTTGTAGACAGCATACATAAGGGTCTTGTTTCTGTATCTAATCAGTCAGTCTTTGTCTTTTAGTTGGGGCATTCAATCCATTAAAGTAATTATTGATAAGTATGATCCCGTTGCCATTTACTTTGTTGTTTTGGGTTTGAGTTTATAAATCTTTTCCGTGTTTCCCGTCTAGAGAAGATCCTTTAGCATTCCTTCAAGAGCTGATTTGGTGGTACTGAATTCTCTCAGCTTTTGCTTGTCGTAAAACTTTTGACTTCTCCTTCATATTTGAATGAGATCCTTTCTGGGAATAGTAATCTGGGTTGTAGGTTTTTCTCTTTCATCACTTTAAGTATATTCTGCCATTCCCTTCTGGCCTGAAGTATTTCTATTGAAAGATCAGCTGTTATCCTTATGGGGATCCCCTTGTGTATTATTTATTGCTTTCCCTCTGATGTTTTTAACATTTTATTTTCATATTTGACCTTTGTTAGTTTGATTAATATGTGTCTTGTGGTGTTTCGCCTTGGGTTTGTCCTGTTTGGGAGTCTCTGGGTTTCTTGGACTTGGGTGGCTATTTCCTTGCCCATTTAAAGGAAGTTTTCAACTATTATCTCTTCAAGTATTTTCTCATGCCCTTTCTCTTTGTCTTCTCCTGGGCATCTATGATTTGAATGTTGAGGCATTTAACATTGTCCCAGAGGTCTCTGAGACTTTCCTCATTTCTTTTAATGATTTTTTTTCGTTTTTCCTCTCTACTTCATTTATTTCCACCATTTTATCTTCCAACTCACTTATTCTCTCTTTTGCCTCAGTTATTCTACTGTTGGCTCCCTCCAGAGTGCTTTTGATGTCAATTATTGCATTATTCATTATTGACTGACTCCTCTTTATTTCCTCTAGGTCCTTTTTAAACATTTTGTGCATCTTCTCAATCCTTGTCTCTAGTCTATTTCTCTATAACTTCATTTTGTTTTCAAGATTTGGGATCATCTGTACTATTATTTTTCTGAATTCTTTTTCATGTAGACTCCCTATCTCCTCATTTTTTGTTTGGGTTGGCAGGCATTTATCATGCTCCTTTAGCTGCTGAATATTTCACTACCTTTTCATTTTGTTTAGATTGCTGTGTTTGGGGTACCTATTCTGTACGCTGACAGTTCATTGTTCCTCTATTTGGGTCCTAGGGGAGAGACCAGTCTAGCTAGTAATCAGATTCCTAAGTGCTCTCCACAGCCAGGAACACCCAGAGAAATTCACAGTTATGTAGAGAAGAGTTTTGGGGGAAGGATATAGAGGTGACCTGAGGGAGAAAAGGGAGAGTCAAAGAGGGAGAGAGCAATCAAACCATTAATCAAATCCCTAAGTGAAAATGGATACTGAATATTTGATTCTTAAAGGTACAAGATTGACAACAAATACCAGAAAGCAAAGTCTGAAAATATAGAATAGAGGTTAGGCTCTCAATAATACAATATAAAAAATACAAAGCAAAATCAATCACAAAAATTAAAAAAATATATATATGAAATTTGCTGTAAAATATAAGATCTTTCTTTGGAAGGTAGTAGTATGTTATGGAAAAGAAAATTAAAGAAGTAATGAAAAATTAACTTTTTTAAAAAAATTAAGAAGTGATAATTGTAAAAATATATCTAGGACTTTCTCTGGAGCTGTTGTGGGGTCAGTTCAGTTTCAGTTTCAGTTCCTTGTTTTAGCTTGTAATTTTTCTTAAGGTCTATAGACCTCCTCCAATACAGTCAATATTAATTGCAGAGCTTTAATCTATTGCACCTGTCACTTTCAGAGTGGTTCCCTCTTCTTTGTTTATTTTGGTTTCCTCTGTTTGCAAGTTTCTTCAGTGTCTAATTTCTGCCCTGACACAAGGGGGAAAGGTGGTCACTTATTTATGCTCACTTGTTCAGTTGTGTTGTGGGGAGGGAGGGACACTGAAACAAATATCGCTGGCACGTGTGGGGAGTGCTTGCATTGGATGGACCACACTGGGTTTGCCAAAGCCCAAGGCAGTGTGTGCTTCCTGGGTCTACACTGCTCAGGCTCCAGGGTGCTCTGCAAGGGCACTGTCCCAAGAGGGCACTGCGTTTCATGCACTTCCCAAGTCTAAGCTGCTCATGTTCTCAGGTACTCTGCAAGGGCACAGACCTGGTTGGGCGGTGCATTTTGTGTCCTTCCCACGTCTGAGCAGCTTAGGCAACTGGGTGCTTGGTGAGCGCACTGTCCTGTGTGAACCATGAGTCTTAAACATGCCCTGGTCCTGGCTGCTTAATCTTCTGGGCATGCCAGAGAGCTCCATTTTAGGTGTGCTTGTAGTCACCTCTGGGGAGCTGATCTTAGGCTGAGATACACCTAGTAGATGTCAACTGTCTAGGATGCCAGGAAGACATGGGAGCCTGCTCTCAGTTTGGAGGGAAGATGCCATCTCTAGGGCCAAGATTGCAGCAGCCCCTTGCCTTTCGGCTCTGGATGTCACATGCCTGCCTATCTGTCTCAGCAGGGGAGAGGCCTACACACAACTGGATAGCTCTCCTTTGGTATATCTCAATCCTTTGTTCTGTGAGCACCACCAGGCTGCGAGTTAGAGCCATTGATGGAAAAGGTTTTTTTTTTTTTTGTCTCTCTGACAATCCCATAGTTTGGGGTATTATCTCATGTTAACCCCTTAGATTGTTCTCAGGGCATCCAGGCTTGGTTCTTACCCTAATGACCGACGATGCAGCCTGTGCTTTCCTGCCCAGCCCCTGCTCGCTGGTGGTGGACATGAGTGTCTAGGTTACTTCTCCGCTGCCCGTTGTGTTTTTTTTTCTTCTTCTTCTTCTTTTCTCCAGATTATGTTGCCCTCTGAGATTCCAAAACTCCCCCCACAGAACTGCCTGTGGGATGATTTCCTACTGTGTGGAAACTGCTCCTTCTAGACTCCCACCTGAGGTTGAGTCTCCACTCCTAAATCTTATTTTTTGTCTTTCTTTTTGTCTTTTTTATTTTGACCAACCTTCTTTCGAAGAGAATGGGCTGCCTTTCTGGGAGCCTGGAGTCCTCTGCCTGCATTCAGAAGTTGTTTTGTGGAAGTTGCTCAACATTCCATGATCTTTTTATGAATTTGTGGGGGAGAAAGTGGTCTCCCTGTCCTATTTCTCTGCCATCTTTGGACCGGCCCCATTTCTAATTTTATTGATTTGAGTCTTCTGCCTATTATCTTAATGAGTCTGACTATGCTATGCTATGCTATGCTAAGTCACCTCAGTCGTGTCCGACTCTGTGTGACCCCATAGATGGCAGCCCACAAGGCTTCCCCGTCCCTGGGATTCTCCAGGCAAGAACACTGGAGTGGGTTGCCATTTCCTTCTCCAATGCATGAAAATGAAAAGAGAAAGTGAAATCGCTCAGTCATGTCTGACTCTCAGTGACCCCATGGACTGCAGCCTACCAGGCTCCTCCGTCCGTGGGATTTTCCAGGCAAGAGTACTGGAGGAGTCTGACTAACGGTTTGTCAATTTTGTTTATTTTTTTAAAAGAGCCAACTTTTAGTTTTATCTTTGCTCTAGTCTCTTTTACTTTTACCTTTCCTATCAGTTCAGTTCTGTTGCTCAGTCATGTCAGACTCTTTGTGACCCCATGGACTGCAGCAAGCCAGTTTTCCCTGTCACCAACTCCCAGAGCTCACTGAAACTTAAGTCTATCAAGCTGTTGATGCCATCCAACCATCTCATCCTCTGTCATTCCCTTCTCCTACTGCCTTCAATCTTTCCCAGAATAAGTGTCCTTTCCAGTGAGTCAATTCTTTGCAGCAGGTGGCCAAAGGATTGGAGCTTCAGCTTCAGCCTCAGTCTTTCCAATGTATATTCAGAACTGATTTCCTTTAGGATTGACTGGTTTGCTCTCCTTGCAGTCCAAGGGACTCTCAAGAGTCTTCTCCAACACCACAGTTCAATAACATCAGTTCTTTGTTTCTCAGCTTTCTTCATGGACCATCTCTGACATCCACATATGACTACTGGAGAAACCACAGTTTGACTAGATGGACTTCTCAGCAAGGTATGGTTCCTCTTTTTAATATGCTGTCTAGGTTGGTCATAGCTTTTCTTCAAAGGAGCACGTGTATTTTGATTTCATGGCTGGAGTTACCATTTACATTGATTTTGGTGCCCATGAAAATTAAGTCTTTCACTCTTTCCCTTCTTTCTCCATCTATTTGCCATGAAGCAATGGGACCACATGCCATGATCTTAGTTTTCTGAATGTTAAGTTTTAAGCCAGCTTTTTCACTTGCTTCTTTCACTTTCATCAAGTGGTTCTTCATTTCCTCTTCACTTTCTGCCATAAATGTGGTGTCATCTGCATATCTGAAGTTATTTTTATTTCTCCTGGGAAACTTGATTCCAGCTTGTGCTTCATCCAGCCCAGCATTCCATGTGATGTACTCTTCATAGAAGTTAAGTAAGCAGGATGACAATATACAGCCTTAACATACTCCTTTCCCAATTTGGTACCAGTCTATTGTTCCATGCCTGGTTCTAACTGTTGCTTCTTGACCTGCATACAGATTTCTCATGAAGCAGGTAAGGTGGTCTGGTATTCACATGTCTTGAAGAATTTTCCACAGTTTTCTGTGATCCACACAGTCAAATACTTTGGTATAGTCAATAAAGTAGAAGTAGATGTTTTTCAGTAAATCTCTTGCTTTTTCTATGATCCAACGGATGTTGACAGTTGGATCTCTGGTTCCTCTGCCTTTTTTAAATCCAGTTTGAACATCTGGAAGTTCTCAGTTCACGTATTGTTGAAAGCTTGGTGGTGAATTTTGGAATATTCTTTCTAGTCAAATATGGATAAGCTCCATACAGTCATCAAAAACAAGACTGGGAGCTGACTGTAGTTTAGATCATGAAATCATTATTGCCAAGGTCAGACTTAAATTGAAGAAAGTAGGGAAAACCACTGAACCATTCAAGTAGACCTAAATCAAATCCCTTACCATTATGCAGTGGAAGTGACAAATAGATTCAAGGGATTAGATTTGATAGACAGCGTGCCTGAAGAACTATGGATGGAGGTTTGTGACATTGTACAGGAGGCAGGAATCAAGACCATCCGCAAGAAAAAGAAATGCAAAAATGCAAAACGGTTGTCTGAGGAGGCCCTACAAAAAGCTGAGAAAAGAAGAGAAGCTAAAGACAAAGGAGGAAAGGAAAGATTTACCCATTTGAATGTAGAGTTCCAAATAATAGCAAGGAGAGATAAGAAAACCTTCCTCAGTGATCAATGCAAAGAAATAGAGGAAAACAATCGAATGGGAAATACTTGAGATCTCTTCAAGAAAATTAGAGATACCAAGGGAATATTTCATGTAAAGATGGGGTCAATAAAAGAAAGAAATGATAACAGAAGCAGAAGATAGCAAGAAGAGGTGGCAAGAGTACACAGAAGAACTATACAAAAATCTTCAGGATCCAGATAACCACGATGGTGTTATCACTCAGCAAGAGCCAGACATCCTGGAATGTGAAGTCAAGTGGGCCTTAGAAAGCATCACTACAAACAAAGCTAGTGGAGGTGATGGAATTCCAGTTGAGCTATTCCAAATCCTAAAAGATGATACTGTGAAAGTGCTACACTCAATATGCCAGCAAATTTGGAAAACTCAGCAGTGGCCACAGCACTGGAAAAGGTCAGTTTTCATTTCAATCCCCCAAAATGGCAATGCCAAAGAATGTTCAAACTACCACAAAATTGCACTCATCTCACACACTTGCCAAGTAATGTTCAAAATTCTCCAAGCCAGGCTTCAAGTACATAAGCCATGAACTTCCAGATATTCATGGAGCTGGATATAGAAAAGGCAGAGGAACCAGAGATTCAATTGCCAACATCCATTGGATCATAGAAAAAGCAAGAGATTTACTGCAAAGAATCTATTTTTGCTTTATTGACTATGCCAAAGCCTTTGACTGTGTGGATCATAACAAACTGTGGAAAATTCTTAAAGAGATTTTGAATACCAGACCACCTTACCTGTCTACTGAGAAATCTGTACACAGGTCAAGAAGTAATAGTTAGAATTGGACATGGAACCACGAACTGGTTTCAAATTGGGAAGGGAAAACGTCAAGGCTGTATATTGTCACCCTGCTTATTTAACTTCTATGCAGACTACATCATGCGAAATGCTGGGCTGGAAGAAGCATAAGCTGGAATCAAGATTAATGGGAGAAATATCAGTAACTTTAGATACGCAGATGGTACCACCTTTATGGCAGAAAGTGAAGAGGTACTATGGAGCTTCTTGATGAAAGTGAAAGAGGAGAGTGAAAAAGCTGGCTTAAAACTCAACATTCAGAAAACCAAGATCATGACATCTGGTCCCATCACTTCATAGAAAATAGATGGGGAAACAATGGAAACAGTGAGAGACTTTATTTTCTTGGGCTCCGAAATCACTGCAGGTGGTGACTGCAGTCAAGAAATTAAAAGACAATTGCTCTTTGGAAGAAGAGCTATGACCAACCTAGACAAGATATTAAGAAGCAGAGACATTACTTTCCCCTCAAATGTCCTTTTAGTCAAAGCTATGATTTTTCCAGTAGTCATTTATAGATGTGAGAGTCGGCTTATAAAGCTGCACGATGAAGAACTGATGCTTTTTAACTGGTGTTGGAGAAGACTCTTGAGAATCTCTTGGACTGCAAGAAGGTCAAACCAATCAATCCTAAAGGAAATCGTTCTGAATATTCATTGGAAGGACTGATGCTGAAAGTGAAGCTTCAATACTTTGGCTATCTGATGTGAAGAACTGACTCTCTGGAAAAGACCCTGATGCTGGTAAAGATTGAAGGCAGGAGGAGAAGTGGAAGACAGAGGATGAGATGGTTGTATGACATTAATGACTCAATGGACATGAATTTGAGCAAGCTCCTGGAGTTGGTGATGAACGTGCCTGACGTCTGCAGTCCAGACACGACTGAGTCACTGAAACTTTGTAAGTTCTGTAATCAAATCTCACTGAGCTTCCCCGTGGCTCAGGTGGTAAAGAAAGTGCCTACAATGTGTGTGACCTGGGTTTGATCCTTGGGTGGGAAAATGTCCTGCAGAAGGGAAAGGCTACCCACTCCAGTATTTTGGACTGGAGTATTCCATGGACCGTATAGTCCATGGGGTCTCAAAGAGTCAGACATGACTGAGAGACCTTAAATCTTTTCTATAGTCTGCTTTATTTCTTTTTCATTTATTTATGTTCTTATTTTTATGATTTATTTCCTTCTACTAACTTTTTTTTGGTTTGTTTGTTTTTGTTGCTTTAGGTGTAAGTTTGTTTATTTGATGTCTCTCTTATTTCTTGAAATAGGCTTATATTTCTATGAACTCTCCTCTTCCCTCTGCCATCTTAAGCCTCCCACTCTCGGATTTCACTACCCACATTTAAGGCCATAGAATATACCTGGAGGGCTTGCTAACCTCTGGGATTTATGTGTCTTTCCCAAAGATTAAAGAGTCATTCTCCACTATTTGGTCTCCATTTGGATCTTAGTTATTTACCATATCTTTTAATAACTTTAATAACTGCTTTAGATTTCAGAGACTTAACCTGTAACTTTACCTAGAGGAAAGTGGTCTATTTCATTAATGAATAGGCAAAAAGAATAGAGATCATTATTCTAAAAAATATATGCCAAATATTTGATTAAGAAATAATAAAATGACACATCAAAGTCTAAGTTGACAATTTAAAAGGCTTATGCTTAGGATCATCCATCTCTTGAAATCAACTTTGTTCCAGGACCCAAGAAGAATCAGATTAAATCTAAAAGTATATTTCAGTCTTATTTGCCTTTGGGCTAAGAGTCGGACACGACTGAGCGACTTCCTTTTCACTTGTCACTTTCATGCATTGGAGAAGGAAATGGCAACCCACTCCAGTGTTCTTGCCTGGAGAATCCCAGGGACAGGGGAGCCTGGTGGGCTGCCATCGATGGGGTCACACAGAGTCGGACACGACTGAAGTGACTTAGTATAGCATAGCATATTCCATGAAGTAGAATTGTTGTATCATTTGTAGTTCTATTTTTAGGATTTTATCCTACTACTATAGTGTTTTCCACAGTGGCTGCACCATCAGAATATGTGTTTATTTGTCACCATGTCATAATTGTTGGATGAACGGTCTTCCACGTGTTTTAAGAATTCGAGTTTTCCCTTCCAGGTTTCTTCATCATTCCCTAGGAACTGAAAGTCTTTCTGTGTATCCCTTTTTCAAGCCAGTAGGTGAGGAAGAAGGGGCATGTAGAAGATCACTGAGAGGTTTCTGATGCCAAGCTTGAAGATAACTTGCATTTATTTTGTTCTATTTCATTTGACTGAATTTGGTTCTTGTATTCTCACCTCTATCTTGTAATTTCAAGAAGGCTGGAGAGTATAGTCTGGTACACTGCCCAAGGAAGCAGAAACTGTGACTTATTTATCATTGCATCATGGTTCTATAACAGTGATAAGTGCGTAGTAGGAACTCAATATTTGTTGAATAATTGCTCTAATGAGTTTATGAGTTTGTGAATGAATGAATGAACCAATCCTTGTTAGTACAGTAGGAAAAATCATGTACAAGTAGGGAGTAGAAAGCACTGACGTCCATGGGACATTGAAGTTCAGTGTTGACATATTTAACTAGAGATGAGACCTAATTTCTAGAGCAGAAATTGCTTCTTTGGTCAAGTATAGGAAATATTTTGAAGACCTTCCTAACATTTGCTTTTTTGAGGATAAAGTGTCAGAATATATAATAAGGTTATACATTCACTATTATAGCATACAGAATTAAAAAAAAAACTATTTTTATTGGAATGGGCTATTAGGAAAATTTCTAGCTACAAAATTTATTTTTATAGGCATTATTTAAAACGTTTTTACTTTAAGTCTTCATTGTTTATAAAAGTAAGCTAATTGAAATAAGTCATCATAGAGTAATATCTGGTAATCATCTTAAGTGTGTAGTGTAGTGTGTTAGTCAGTCAGTCGTGTCAGACTCAATGCAACCCCAAGGACTATAGTCCACCAGGCTCCTCTTTCCATGGAATTCTCACTATTATAGCATAAAGAATTTATAAAAATAAAGCTGTATTTTTATTTGAGTGGGGTATTGGGAAATTTTTAGCTATAAAATTTATTTTTTGTTAGACATTACTTAAAATATTTTTATTTTAAAGTTTCATTGTTTGTAAGAGTATTCTTGTAAATTTTGCAGATTTAGAATACAGATATTTTGAAGCTGATTGCTATTAAAAGTATTTCTTCGAATTGATTTGTAAACACTTTTTTATGTTCTTTTGCGAACTCATGGACCTACCTAAAATTCGTTATGCCCCATTCAATGATTGAGTTTGAGAAATATAGACTTTTCTCTAAACTGTTACTATATAGTAAGAGTTAGTGTTTGATTGCTAAAGATATGTAGGAGAGGAAAGAGCCAGGCTTAAAGACTTGAGCTGAATCTAGACCCTGACACTTCTCAACCAGGTATGCTTGGCTATGTACATATATTCTCCTGGCCTTAAAAAAAAGAAAAAAATCACTAGTAAAATGGGACTAACATTTTGATACTAGCATTCTTGTAAGGGTTAAATGAGATTAAATAGACAGAAAATGTAGCAGTGTCTGACACTCTCTGGTTCTTCAAAAAGACAAAAAATGCTGTCTTTGACCTCTTATTCCTCCCTATATGCAAATTAGTCTTCAAACAGAATTAGTGTAGAGATATTGCCTAACATTGAATCATTGCCTCAGTGTGGTAAATTAATTTCAGTTTAGTGCTATAGTGGAAGGTGGTGAGAAGATTGCCAGATTCTTCCAGTTCCAGTGCAAAGGGTCCATGAATTTGGCTGATCGGTATTCTCTATTCAATTTCTTGCATAAACCCTACCCACAGTGCAGCATTTGCTGTCACCTATTTCTGTCTTTTTATGTCAAGTAAGCATTTAATGACACTGCAATGAATTCTGAAGGCAACATTTTCCTAGATTTTTCCGATTTTGTTCTCTATCTTTTTAAAGTTGTTTTTCCCACAACCAAATCAGTGGCAATTTTATGCTCAATTTTATTGAGTTTTCCCAAAGCAATCAATGAGTTTCACATGCGTATTTTTCTGTTCACATACTAGTTAAGCAAATTATGGAGAGAGAAATGACAACCAACTCCAGTACTATTGTCTGGAGAATTCCATGGACAGAGGAGCTGGATAGGCTGCAGTCTATGGGATCACAAAGAGTTGGACTTGACTGAATGATTAACTAGTAACTCATCAAATTATATGTTAGTTGCATAACAAATACAAATGGTATAACCAGTTTTGGGAAGAAACGCAAAGCATTCTTGTTTTCCATTCAATTTGAGTAAGACAGAACAACAGACATACAGGGCTGCCTGATACCATAGCTGCCATCAATAAATCTAAAGCAGGAAAGCAAAATTTGATTAGTCCAGTGAGCCAGTTAAGTAGAAGCTGATTAAAAGAGCTCATACAAACTGAAGTATAGGTTACTACATGATTTTCTCTTGCTGCAAACAAAGTGAATATAAATATGAAATGTGGCAATACTAAACATTCAGAACAAAACTATAAATTAGAGGCTCAGAAGATGGCAGAGGAATAGGATGGGGAGACCACTTTATCCCCCACAAATTCACTGAAAGAACATTTGAACACTGAGAAAATTCCACAAAATAACTTCTGAATGCTGGTAGAGGACATCAGGCACCCAGAAAGGCAGCCCATTGTCTTTGAAAGGAGGTAGGACAAAATATGAAAGATAAAAAGAGAGACAAAAGAGGTAGGGATGGAGATCTGTTCTGGGAAGGGAGTCTTAAAAGAGGAGAAGTTTCCAAACCCCAGGAGACACTCTCATTGGCAGGTTTGTGGGGAGTTTTGGAATCTCATGGGGCAACATAACCGGGAGGAAAAATAAATAAACAAAACCTAAAGATTACATGCCTAACAGCAACTCCCAGCTCTCGCAGCTGCCACCAGCAAGTGGAGGCTGAACAGGGAGGTACAGGCTGCATTGCTTAGGGTAAGGATCAGGCCTGAATGCCCTGAGGGCAATTTGAGGGAACTAACACGAGATAGCAACCCAAACTGTGGGATAGCCAGAGAAAGAGAGGAAAGAGAGAGAGAGAGAGAGAGAGAGAGAGAGAGAGAGAGAGAGAGAGAGAGAGAGAGAGAGAGAGAGAAACTATCCCGCGAAAAGCCTTAACCTAAGGCACTGCCGGGCCGCTCATAAAACAAAGGACTGAGTGAATACCAGAGGAGAGCTAGCAAGCTGTGGACCGGCCCATCCCCTGCTGGAGACAGGCAGGCGGGGGATAGCCAGAGCTGGAAAGGGACAAACTCGGCCCCAGAGAGGCATCCTCTACTAAACTGCAAGAGGGCTCCATTGCTAACCAAGACTTCTTGGGATTCTGGATGGTTGACATCTGCCAGGAGGGTCGCAGCCAGAGATCAGCTCCCCAGAAGATACACACAGCACATCTGAGAGGAATACACCTGAGAGGAGCGCACCTGCAGCCACCCAGAAAACCGAGTGGCTGGGACGGGGGAGGCGACAAGATGCACCCCCAACCTGGGGGAGACTGTGCTCGCCAAGCACTTGGTCGCCTGAGCTGCTTGGACCTGGGAATGGTGCAAAATGTAGGCTCAACAGAGTCTGCACCTTTGTGGAGTACCCAAGAACCTGAACCTGAGTGGCTTACACCTGGGAGGTGCACATAACCCAGGTGCACACAACTCAGACAGTTCTCTGGCAGAGCAGCCTAAAGTCTAAGTGTAGACTGGGAAAGTGCACTCACCGTGAGCAGGGGCAAACCCAGTGTGGCCGAGACACTGCGAGCACTCCTCAGACACACCAGTGATATTTGTTTGCAGCGTTCCTCCCTCCCCACAGCAGGACTGAACTAGTGAGCCTAAGTGAGTGACTACCTTCACCCCCTTGTGTCAGGGTGGAAATTAGACACTGAAGAGACCAGCAAACAGAAGAAGCTTAAATAAACAGAGGGAACTGCTTTGGAAGTGACAGGTGCAACAGATGAAAACCCTGTAGTTAGCACTGACTACATTGGAAGGGGCCTATAGATCTTGAGAAGTATAAGCTGGATCAAGGAACTATCTGAAACTTAACTGACCCTACACTGTCCACAACAGCTCCAGAGAAATTCCTAGATACATTTTTACTACTATCCTTAAACAAAATTTAAAAAATAATTTTTATTTTTAAGTCCTCTATTACTCCTTTAATTTTCATTTTTATAACCTACTATTACCTTACCTTACTTGCTCAAACTACCGAACAATTGCACTCATCTCACACGCTAGTAAAGTAATGCTCAAAATTCTCCAAGCCAGGCTTCAGCAATATGTGAACCGTGAACTTCCTGACGTTCAAGCTGGTTTTAGAAAAGGCAGAGGAACCAGAGATCAAATTGCCAACATCCGCTGGATCATGGAAAAAGCAAGAGAGTTCCAGAAAAACATCTATTTCTGCTTTATTGACTATGCCAAAGCCTTTGACTGTGTGGATCACAATAAACTATGGAAAATTCTGAAAGAGATGGGAATACCAGACCACCTGATCTGCCTCTTAAGAAATCTGTATGCAGGTCAGGAAGCAACAGTTAGAACTGGTCATGGAACAACAGACTGGTTCCAAATAGGAAAAGGAGTACGTCAAGGCTGTATATTGTCACCATGTTTATTTAACTTATATGCAGAGTACATCATGAGAAATGCTGGACTGGAAGAAACACAAGTTGGAATCAAGATTGCCGGGAGAAATATCAATAACCTCAGATATGCAGATGACACCACCCTTATGGCAGAAAGTGAAGAGGGGCTAAAAAGCCTCTTGATGAAAGTGAAAGTGGAGAGTGAAAAGGTTGGCTTAAAGCTCAACATTCAGAAAACGAAGATCATGGCATCTGGTCCCATCACTGCATGGGAAATAGATGGGGAAACAGTGGAAACAGTGTCAGACTTTGTTTTTCTGGGCTCCAAAATCACTGCAGATGGTGAGTGCAGCCATGAAATTAAAAGACGCTTACTCCTTGGAAGGAAAGTTATGACCAACCTAGATAGCATATTCAAAAGCAGAGACATTACTTTACCAACAAAGGTTCGCCTAGTCAAGGCTATGGTCTTTCCTGTGGTCATGTATGGATGTGAGAGCTGGACTGTGAAGAAGGCTGAGCGCCGAAGAATTGATGCTTTTGAACTGTGGTGTTGGAGAAGACTCTTGAGAGTCCCTTGGACTGCAAGAAGATCCAACCAGTCCATTCTGAAGGAGATCAATCCTGGAATTTCTTTAGAAGGAATGATGCTAAAGCTGAAACTCCAGTACTTTGGCCACCTCATGCGAAGAGTTGACTCATTGGAGAAGACTCTGATGCTGGGAGGGATTGAGGGCAGGAGGAGAAGGGGACGACAGAGGATGAGATGGCTGGATGGCATCACTGACTCGATGGATGCGAGTCTGAGTGACCTCCGGGAGCTGGTGATGGACAGGGAGGCCTGGCGTGCTGCAGTTCATGGGGTCGCAAAGAGTCGGACACGACTGAGCGACTGATCTGATCTGATCTGATCTGATTACCTTGCCAAAAAAAAGACTCTATTTTAAAAGCAAACTTCATATATATATTTTATAATTTTTGTGACTTTGTTTTTTTTTAATATTGTATTTTTGAGAGTCTAACCTCTCTCTAGATTTTTAATCTTTGCTTTTTGGTATTTGTTATCAAATTTTGTACCTTTAAGAACCCAATCTTCAGTACCCATTTTTACTCGGAAGTGTGATTACTGGCCTGATTGCTCTCTTCTCCTTTTAACTCTCATTTTTCTCCACCAGGTTGTCTCCCCCCTCACCCTTTTCTTCTCTACCCAACTCTGTGAATCTCTTTGTGTGTTCTGGGCTGTGGAGAACACTTAGGGAACTGATTACTGGCTGGATCTCTCTCTCTCCTTTTGATTCCCCCTTTTATCCTCATGGTCACCCCAGTCTCCTTCCTCCCTCTTCTCTTCTCTGTGTAACTCAGTGAACATCTCTGAGGGATCCAGACTGTGGAGAGCACATAGGAAGTGATTACTGGCTAGCTTCTTCTCTCCCCTTTTGATTCCTCCATTCTCCTCCTAGTCACCTCTATCTCCCTCCTCCCTCTCTTCTCCATATAACTCTGTGAACCTCTCTGGGTATCCTTCACTGTGGAGAAACTTTTCATCATTGACCAAGATGTTTTATCATTGGTGCTGTATAGACGAAGAAGTCTTGAAGCTACTGTAAGCATAAGATGGAAAACCAGAGCCAGGAGGTTTACGTCCAAAGCCTGAGAACACCAGAGAACTCCTGACTCCATAGAACATTAATTGATAAGAGCTCATCCAAAAGCCTCCATACCTACACTGAAACCAAGCACCATCCTAGAGCCAACAAGTTCCAGAGCAAGACATACCATGCAAATTCTCCAGCAACGCAGGAACATAGCCCTGAGCTTCAATATACAGGCTGCCCAAATTCACTCCAAATCCATTGACATCTCAAAACTTATTACTGGACACTTCATTGCACTGCAGAGAGAAGAAATTCAGGTCCACTCACCAGAACACCGACACAAGCTTTCCCAACCATGAAACCTTGACAAGCCACCTGTACAATCCCACCCACAGTGAGGAACTTCTGCAATAAAGAGGAACCACAAACTGTCAGAAATGGAAAGACCACCCCAAACACAGCAATCTAAACAAGATGAAAAGGCAGAGAAATACTCAGCTGGTAAAGGAACAGGATAAATACTCACCAAACCAAACAAAAGAGGAGATATGGAATCTAACTGAAAAAGAATTCAGAATAATGATAGTGAAAATGATCCAAATAGAAAATAGAAAATCTTAACAGACCCATCACAAGCACAGAAATTGAAACTGTAATCAGAAATTTTCCAGCAAACAAAAGCCCAGGACCAGATGGCTTCACAGCTGAATTCTACCAAAAATTTAGAGAAGAGCTAACACCTATCCTACTCAAACTCTTCTAGAAAATTGCAGAAGAAGGTAAACTTCCAAACTCATTCTATAAGGCCACCATCACCCTAATACTAAAAACAGACAAAGATGCCACACACACACACACACACACACACACCCCAAAATTACAGGCCAATATAACTGATGAACATAGATGCAAAAATCCTTAACAAAATTCTAGCAAACAGAATCCAACAACATATTAAAAAGATCATACAGGGGCGGTCCTAAGATGGTGGAAGAATAGGAAGGGGAGACCACTTTCTCCCCCACAAATTCATCAAATGAACATTTAAACGCTGATTAAATTCCACAAAACAACTTCTGAATGCCGGCAGAGGACATCAGGCGCCCAGAAAAGCAGCCTGTTGTCTTAGAAAGGAGGTAGGAAAAATATAAAAGACAAAAAAAGAGACAAAAGAGTTAGGGATGGAGCTCCATCCGGGGAAGGGAGTCTTAAAAGAGAGAAGTTTCCAAACACCAGGAAACACTCTCACTGCTGAGTCTGTGGTGAGCCTTGAAAGTACAGAAAGCAACATAATAGGGAGGAAAAATAAATAAATAATTAAACCCCACAGATTACAAGCCCAACGGTAACTCCCCCAGCAGATAAGCAGCGCAGATGCCTGCACCAGCCAGCTTAGAGTAAGGATCGGGCCTGAATGCCCCAAGGGTAATCAGAGTGAACTAATTTGGGCTAGCAAACCAGACTGTGGGATAGTGAGAGAGTCATTTCCTAGGCAGATTGATAAGGAGTCTAGGGGTCCCCAAGGAGAGAGGGGTCTAGAATTCTCAAGGAGGAAGAAAGGACAAACTTTTTTTCCTTCTCTACATTCCTTAGGATTATATAACCATAATGTGTCCTGCCTGAGGACAGTCTCTGGATTAAACCTTCTGGCTAATTCTGTTACCTTAAAATATGGGAGTAGGTCTGGTGAGGTCTTTACAACCTCCAGACATTCTTTGGATTCATTGGAGAGTATATAACTTCATTGCTAACACTAGCAAGGGGGTCGGAGAAGGCAATGGCACCCCACTCCAGCACTCTTGCCTGGAAAATCCCATGGATGCAGGAACCTGGTAGGCTGCAGTCCATGGAGTCACTGAGAGTCGGGCACGACTGAGTGACTTCACTTTCACTTTTCACTTTGATGCATTGGAGAAGGAAATGGCAACCCACTCCAGTGTTCTTGCCTGGAGAATCCCAGGAACGGGGGAGCCTGTTGAGCTGCCATCTCTGGGGTCACACAGAATCGGACACGACTGAAGCGACACAGCAGCAGCAGCAGCAGCAGCAAGTGGATACTCTTTCTGGCCCCTTCTGATGCCTATGTCAGAAGCTTTCTCTGTCTCCTTTATACTTTAATAAAACTTTATTACACAAAAGCTCTGAGCGATCAAGCCTTGTCTCTGGCCCTGGATTGAATTCTCCTCCGGAAGCCAAGATTCCCGGCATCTTTGCATGATTTAACAACAACCTTTCAATAGCTACCACGCGAAAAGCCCTAAGACACTGCCAGGCTCATGCACAGAACAAAGGGCTGAACAGAACTAGCCGGCTGCAGACCATCCTCCTCCAGTGACAGGCAGCCATAGCCTGAAGTGGGCAATCGCAGCCCCAGAGAGACATTATCTACCTAACTGCAAGCAGGCTTCTTTGCTAACTAAGACTTCTTGGGGTTCTGGACAGTCATCATCAGCCTGAGAAGGTGTGCCAGTTGTACACCTAGAAAACCGAGTGGCAGGGACAGGAGAGTTGCAGTGACTGTGCTCACCAAACACCTCATCACCCCAGCTACTCGGAGCTGGGAAGGGCACAAAACGCAGGCGCAACGGAGTCTGCGCCTCTGAGGACTACCCGGAGTGCCTGAACCTGAGCGGCTTAGACCTGGGAGGTGCATGCAGCCCAGGGCCGGCCTGAGCTGTGTGGGCGGGGCGGGGTAGACGTGCCGTGAGTGGGGGAAGGCCCAGTGTGGCTGAGACACTATGAGCACACACCAGTGTTATTTGTCTGCAGCGTCCCTCCCTCCCCACTGCACGAGTGAACAAGTGAATCTGCCCCCAACCAAAAAAAAAAAAAAAAAAAGTATCCACCACCACCCGCCTTGTGTCAGGATGGAAATCAGACGCTGAAGAGACCAGCAAACAGAAGACGCTAAAACCGAGGGAACTGCCTTGGAAGTGACAGATGTAATAGATTAAAACCCTGTAGTTAGTACTGACTACATAGTAAGGGGCCTATAGATCTTGAGAAATATAAGCCGGACCAAGGAACTATCTGAACATAAACTGACCCCACGTTGCCCACAACAACACCAAAGAAAGTCCTAGATATATTTTTACGATCATTCTTTTCTCTTTTTTTCTTTTTTTAACTTAAAAAAATTTTAAGTCCTCTATTTCTCCTTTAATTTTCATTTTTATAACCTACTATTACTTTAAAAACCAAACTTCATATATATTTATATATTTTAATAACTTTTGGGACTGTTCTTTTTTTTTTCTTCTTCTTCTTATCTTTAATATTGTATTTTTGAAAATCCAACCTCTACTCTAGAATTTTAATCTTTGCTTTTTGGTATTTGTTATCAATTTTGTACCTTTAAGAACCCAATCTTCAGTACCCGTTTTTACTTGGGAGTGAGATTACTGGCTTGCCTGCTCTCTCCCCCTTTGGACCCTCCTTTTTCTCCACCAGGTATCCTCTGCCTCCTCCCTCCCCCTTCTCTTCTCTACTCAACTCTCTGAATCTCTCTGTGTTCCAGATGGTGGAGAACACTTAGGGAACTGGAACTGATTACTGGCTGGATCTGTCTCTCTCCTTTTCATTCCCCACTTTTATCCTCCTGGTCACCTCTGTATCCTTCCTCCCTCTTCCCTTCTCTGTATAACTTCATGAACATCTCTGAGCAATCCAGACTGTGGAGTGCACATAAGGAAGGCATTACTGGCTAGCTTGCTCTCTCCTCTTTTGATTCCACCTCATCTCATTTGGGTCACCTCTAACTCCCTCCTCCAACTTTCTTCTCCATGGAACTCTGTGATCCTCTCTGGGTGTCCCTCACTGTTATCCTCTCTGGGTGTCCCTCACTGTGGAGAAACTTTTCATCTTTAACCTAGATGTTTTATCAATGGTGCTGTATAGAAGGAGAAGTCTTGAGACTACTGTAAAAATAAGACAAAACCAGAAGCAGGAGGCTTAAGTCCAAACCCTGAGAACATCAGAGAACACCTGACTCCAGGGAACATTAATCGATAGGAGCTTATCAAATGCCTCCATACCTACACTGAAACCAAGCACCTCCCAAGGGCCAACAAGTTCCATGGCAAGACATACCACAAAAATTCTCCAACAACACAGGAACACAGCCCTGAGCTTCAATATACAGGCTGCCCAAAGTTACTCCAAAACCATTGACATCTCACAACTCGTTACTAGACACTTTATTGCACTCCAGAGAGAAGAAATCCAGTGTCACCCACCAGAACACTAACACAAGCTTCCCTAACTAAGAAACCTTGACAAGCCACCGATACAACCCCACCCACAGCAAGGAAACTTCACAATAAAGAGAACCCCACAAACTGCCAGAATACAGAAGGGCCACCCCAAACTCAGCAATATAAACAAGATGAAGAGACAGAGGAATACCCAGCAGGTAAACGAACAGGATAAATGTCCACCAAACCAAACAAAAGAAGAAGAGATAAGGAATCTACCTGATAAAGAATTCTGAATAATGATAGTGAAAATGATCCAAAATCTTGAAATCAAAATGGAATAACAGATAAATAGCCTGGAGGCAAGGATTGAGAAGATGCAAGAAAGGTTTAACAAGGACCTAGAAGAAATAAAAAAGAGTCAATATGTAATAAATAATGCAATACATGAGATCAGAAATACTCTGGAGGCAACAAATAGTAGAATAACAGAGGCAGAAGATAGGATTGGTGAAATGGAAGATAGAATGGTAGAAATAAATGAATCATAGAGGAAAAAAGAAAAACTAATTAAAAGTAATGAGGACAATCTCAGAGACCTCCAGGAAAATATTAAATGCTCCACCATTCGAATCATAGGAGTCCCAGAAGAAGAAGACAAAAAGAAAGACCATGAGAAAATACTTGAGGAGATAGTAGTTGAAAACTTCCCTAAAATGGGGAAGGAAATAATCACCCAACTCCAAGAAACCCAGAGATTCCCAAACAGGATAAACCCAAGGTGAAACACCCCAAGAAACATATTAATCAAATTAACAAAGATTAAACACAAAGAACAAATATTAAAAGCAGAAGGGAAAAAACCAAATATCACACAAGGGAATTCCCATAAGGATAACAGCTGATCTTTCAATAGAAAGTCTCCAAGCCAGGAGGGAATGGCAAGACATACTTAAAGTGATGAAAGAAAATAACCTACAGCCCAGTTTACTGTACCCAGTAAGGATCTCATTCAAATGTGAAGGAGAAATCAACAGCTTTACAGACAAGCAAAAGCTGAGAGAATTCAGCACCACCAAATCAGCTGTCCAACAAATGCTAAAGGATATTCTCTAGATAGGAGACACAAAAACGGTGTATAAACTCAAACCCAAAACAATAAAGTAAATGGCAATGGGATCATACTCATCAATAATTACCTTAAATGTAAATGGGTTGAATGCCACAACCAAAAGACAAAGACTGGCTGAATGGATACAAAAACAAGACCCTATATATGTTGTCTATAAGAGGCCCACCTCAAAACAGGGGACACATACAGACTGAAAGTGAAGGGCTGGTAAAAGATATTCTATGCAAATAGAGACCAAAAGAAAGCAGGAGTAGCAATACTCATATCAGATAAAATAGACTTTAAAATAAAGGCTGTGAAAAGAGACAAAGAAGGCCACTACATAATGATCAAAGGATCAATCCAATAAGAAGCTATAACAATTATAAATATATATGCACACAACATAGGAGTACCGCAATATGTAAGACAAATGCTAACAAGTATGAAAAGGGAAATTAACAATAACACAATAATAGTGGGAGACTTTAATACCCCACTCACACCTATGGATAGATCAACTAAACAGAAAATTAACAAAGAAACACAAACTTTAAATGATACAATAGACGAGTTAGACCTGATTGATATCTATAGGACATTTCACCCCAAAACAAAGAATTTCACATTTTTCTCAAGTGCACATGGAACCTTCTCCAGGATAGATCACATCCTGGGCCATAAACCTAGTCTTGGTAAATTAAAAAAAAATTGAAATCATTCCAAGCATCTTTTCTGACCACAATGCAGTAAGATTAGATCTCAATTACAGGAGAAAAACTATTAAAATTCCAACATATGGAGGCTGAACAACATGCTCCTGAATAACCAACAAATCACAGAAGAAATCAAAAAAGAAATCAAAATATGCAAAAAACGAATGAAAATGAAAACACAACAACCCTAAACCTGTGGGACACTGTAAAAGCAGTGCTAAGGGGAAAGCTCATAGCAATACAGGCATACCTCAAGAAACAAGAAAAAAGTCAAATAAATAACCTAACTCTACACCTAAAACAACTAGAAAAGGAAGAAATGAAGAACCCCAGGGTTAGAAGAAGGAAAGAAATCTTAAAAATTAGGGCAGAAATAAATGCAAAAGAAACAAAGGAGACTATAGCAAAAATCAACAAAGCCAAAAGCTGGTTCTTTGAAAGGATAAATAAAATTGACAAACCATTAGCCAGACTCATCAAAAAACAAAGGGAGAAAAATCAAATCAATAAAATTAGAAATGAAAATGGAGCTATCACAACAGACAGCACACAAATACAAAGGATTATAAGAGACTACTGCCAGCAATTATATTGAAATAAAATGGACAACGTAGAAGAAATGGACAAATTCTTAGAAAAGTACAACTTTCCAAAACTGGACCAGGAAGAAATAGAAAATCTTAACAGACGTATCACAAGCCCAGAACTTGAAACTGTAATCAGAAATCTTCCAGCAAACAAAAGCCCAGGTCCAGATGGCTTCACTGCTGAATTCTACCAAGAATTTAAAGAAGAGCTAACACCTATCCTACTCAAACTCTTCCAGAAAATTGCAGAGGAAGGTAAACTTCCAAACTCATTGTATGAGGCCACCATCACCCTAATACCAAAACCTGACAAAGATGCCACAAAAAAAGAAAACTACAGGCCAATATCACTGATGAACATAGATGCAACAATCTTTAACAAAATTCTAGCAATCAGAATCCAACAACACATTAAAAAGGTCATACATCATGACCAAGTGGGCTTTATCCCAGGGATGCAAGGATTCTTCAATATCTGCAAATCAATCAATGTAATACACCACATTAACAAATTGAAAAATAAAAGCCATATGGTTATCTCAATAGATGCAGAGAAAGCCTTTGACAAACTTCAACAACCATTCATTATAAAAACTCTCCCGAAAGCAGGCATAGAAGGAACACACCTCAACATAATAAAAGCTATATATGACAAACTCACAGCAAATATTATACTCAATGGTGAAAAATTGAAAGCATTTCCCCTAAAGTCAGGAACAAGACAAGGTTGCCCACTGTCACCACTACTATTCAACATAGTTTTGGAAGTTTTTGCCACAGCAATCAGAGCAGAAAAAGAAATAAAAGGAATCCAACATGGAAAAGAAGAAGTAAAACTCTCACTGTTTGCAGACAACATTATCCTCTACATAGAAAACCCTAAAGACTCCACCAGAAAATTACTAAAGCTAATCTGCCGGGGTCCAGCCGCAGCAGGATCCAGGGGTACCCTCAGGATGATGGCTTAGGCTATTAGGGATAGATAAAAGAGAAGATAAAGAGGCTTGATCTTCCTTGATTTACACAGAAAGCCAATAAAGCTCCTGTGTTCCAAGGAGTCATCCTGAAAGAAGAACAGAGAGAGAAAAGGAGGGAAAAGGAAAAAAAAAAAAACAAGACAGGGAGACCAAGCTTCAGTGAGCGAGGCTCATAACTTTATTTTCAAAAGGAACTTTTATACCTTGACTTGTACATAGAGAGAAATGAAAGATGCAAAGTCATACAGAGTCAGCCCAAACATTACATCTGTTTTGTCTTTATCGAAACCAGGATTTTTTCTGCATAACTTTCCCATAAACAATGTTGTGTACAATATCTTCTGGCCTTAGAGGCCTGTGGACATTTTATGACTCTTTTTTGATAAAGGATGATCAGCCAGAACACTTGTTTTACCTTAAAGTGTTTCTTCTTTATTTCTCCCAGCCTCAGAAAGTACTAAACAGAGTTATATTCTCACGGAGCAAAGGTGCATTGAGTTACAACAAAGAAAGAACCAATTAGCTCAAAGGTCTGATGTAGTTAATTCCAAGGCTACTGCTTGTTTTTATTATTTTCCAACTATGTTAACTAATGCACTCCCAGGTGCACAATGGATAAGGGATATGGGCGCTTGGCAGCAAGCATTTTCCCAATAATGAAGTCCTTTACCAGTACTATCTATTCCAATAATTTTTCATCCCTTAAAGGACTCTATGCTCATTAGGACTTTTAGAATGTTTTGGCTTCCCATGCCTTTGAAGGTTGGGGAGTTGTGAACAATCATGTGTGTTAATTGCAAGAGTATGGATAAACCTGTCAGGCAAGCTAGAATGCCAACAGAGCGGTTAAAATAGAAATATTCCTTTCATGCCCAGAAGACTTATTAACTAAAGCCATAAGTTGATTTTTTCCAGAGAAAGGTGATGGGGGTGGGGTAGCCCCCTGTTAATGTCAGAAGAGTTGATTAAAGGCACAAAATAGTAAGACAGACAGATTTTGGTTTTGGGGTAGATGCTCGAGCAGATGCAGGGAATCTCTCGAGCCATGATCCACCTTGCTTGTCATGGCTCTTCCACATGACCTTGTCGTGGGTGGGATCTTCCGTGGTGGCTCCCGGTACTAATCAATGAATATAGTAAAGTTGCAGGATATAAAATCAACACACAGAAATCCCTTGCATTCCTATACACTAATAATGAGAAAATAGAAAGAGAAATTAAGGAAACAATTCCATTCACCACTGCAACAAAAAGAATAAAATAATTAGGAATATATCTACCTAAATAAAGACCTATATATAGAAAACTATAAAACACTGGTGAAAGAAATCAAAGAAGACACTAATAGATGGAGAAATATACCATGTTCGTGGATTGTAAGAATCAATATAGTGAAAATGAGTATACTACCCAAAGCAATCTATAGATTCAATGCAATCCCTATCAAGCTACCAACGATCTTTTTCACAGAGCTCGAACAAATAATTTCACAATCTGTATGGAAATACAAAAAACCTCGAATAGCCAAACCAATCTTGAGAAAGAAGAAAGGAACTGGAAGAATCAACCTGCCTGACTTCAGACTATATTATAAAGTTACAGTCATCAAGACAGTATGGTACTGGCACAAAGACAGAACTATAGATCAATGGAACAAAATAGAAAGCCCAGAGGATAAATCCACACATGTATGGACACCTTATCTTTGACAAAGAAGACAAGAATATACAATGGAGAAAAGACAATCTCTTTAACAAGTGGTGCTGGGAAAACTGGACAACCACTTGTAAAAGAATGAAACTAGAACACTTTGTAATACCATACATAAAAATAAAATAGATTAAAGGTCTAAATGTAAGAACAGAAACTATAAAACTCCTAGAGGAAAATATAGGCAAAACACAGGCAAAACACTCTCTGACATAAATCACAGCATGATCCTCCATGACCCACCTCCCAGAGTAGTGGAAATAAAAGCAAAAATAAACAAATGGGACCTAATTAAATTTAAAAACCTTTGCACAACGAAGGAAACTATAAGCAAGGTGAAAAGACAGCCTTCAGAATGGGAGAAAATAATAGCAAACAAAGCAACTGACAAAGAATTAATCTCAAAAATATACAAGGAACACCTGCAGCTCAATTCCAGAAAAATAAACCACCCAATCAAAAAGTTGGCCAAAGAACTAAATAGACATTTCTCCAAAGAAGACATACAGATGGCTAACAAACACATGAAAAGATGCTCAACATCACTCATTATCAGAGAAATGCAATTCAAAACCACAATGAGGTACCATCTCAGGCTGGTCAGAATGGCTGCTATCCAAAAGTCTACAAACAATAAATGTCAGAGAGGGTGTGGAGAAAAGGGAACCCTCTTCCACTGTTGGTGGGAATGCAAACTAGTACAGCCACTATGGAGAACAGTGTGGAGATTCCTTAAAAAACTGGAAATTGAACTGCCCTATGACCCAGCAGTCCCACTGCTGGGCATACACACTGAAGAAACCAGAATTTAAAGAGACACATGTACCCCAGTGTTCATCACATTAGTGTTTATAATAGCCAGGATGAAGCAACCTGGATCTCCATCAGCAGATGAATGGATAAGAAAGCCATGGTACATATACACAGTGGAATATTACTCAGCCATAAAAAGAATGAATTTGAATCAGTTATAATGAGGTGGATGAAACTGGAGCCTATTAAACAGTGAAATAAGCCAGAAAGGAAAACACCAATACAGTATACTAATGCAGATATATGAAATTTTGAAAGATGGTAATGACAACCCTATATGTGAGACAGCAAAAGAGACACAGATGTATAGAACGGTCTTTTGGACTCTGGGAGAAAGCAAGGGTGGGATGATTTGAAAGAATAGCATTGAAACATGTATATTATCATATGTGAAACAGATCACCTGTCCAGGTTGGATGCATGAGACAGGGTGCTTAAGGCTGGTGCACTGAGATGACCCTGAGGGATGGGATGGGGAGGGAGGTAGAAGGGGGGCTCATGATGGGGAACACATGTACACCCATGGCTGATTCATGTGAATCTGTGGCAAAACTGCTACAGTATTGTAATTAGCCTCCAATTAAAGTAATTAATTTAATAAAAGCACAAAACAAAACAAAAATATAAATTAACATCAGTCATCCAGATGTTTTCATTTGTAAAGACATAATTATAATGGCTGAATATTTCATTTTGCACCAAATCAGCCTACATTTTTGAATATCCCACTTTGTTTTGGGTGCTCAGTAAATAGTTGTTCAATTTATTAAAAGTGAATTCAATAAATTCACTTTCATTGAAAATAAAGTATTAAGTATTATTACAGTTTTCTGATCTTCAGTAGCTGGATAACTTTGGCTTTTTCTTCTTAAAAAAACTAGGCTATGTGGTAAACCAAAGAGCACTCTATGCTGTGCTCCCTCATACAGGCTGGACAAGACTCCCAGGAATAACATAGTTGATAGTATGCAAAGCAAGTGAAAAAAAAGTTTGATGAAAAAAGAAAAATATTATCCAAGATCCTCAACTGATTCAAAGGTATACCCAATAGACATGGAGTTGTTTCAGTAAAAGAAATTCAAGAGATCAGTTATAAAATAGACTATATTTTGAAAGACAAATAAGACATTAAAATAGAGAACTGAATTTAAAATACACATATGGAATCTTCTGGCCAAGAATGAATATTTTCCAGTTTCATTTTAAAAAATAATAAAAAGGGCTACAACCTATGCTGGAGGCAGTGAGAGGCAAAGCCCAGGCAGTGGAGTGAAATGTATATGCATTTTTTTTTTTTTTTTTTTTGGCTAGGGCAATTAACAGTGGGTAACCACTGAGCAGGTCCTTTCCCCCTTGTGGGGTCCTGACCACACGTTGAAGTCTTAGGTTTGAGACAGGTGTTTAGACCATGGAGCCGATTCTAGAGCTGTCATTTGCCCAGGGAAATGCAGACTTGCCTTTACATTTTGTTTTTCTCTCTAGTTTTTGGAGATCTCACTTTCTTACTATTTCAGCAATATATTCAAAAGCAAAACTGTTGCAATTCATCCAGGACAGGAAATTTTATTGCGGCAGAAGAGTTTGTCAGAGTATCTTGTCCCCCATATGGGAGACACTGGCCTGGTAATTTCTTAGGAATACAAAGAATGAATATAGAGTAGATGTCTAATTAGAGCACATACATGGACCTCAGCTCCCACTACTGAAAATAACTGCTTCTGTATTTTGCTTCAGCCTTTTTCTTCAAATGTTCTATAGCATGTTTCTTCTCAAGGCTCCATTGTGAAAATCACTATCAATATTTTCCTACTGATACCTTATTTGATGAACTTCCCTGATGGCTCAGACAGTGAAGAGTCTGCCTGCAATGCAGGTGAGCTGAGTTCAATCCCAGGGTCCAGAAGATCCCACAGAGAAGGGAAAGGCTACCCACTCCAGTATTCTTGCCTGGAGAATTCCATGGACAGAGGAGCCTGGCAGGCTACAGCCCATGGGGTCTCAAAGAGTCAGACACAACCGAGCAACTAACGCTTTCACTTTTTCTTCTTCGTCTCATTTGACATTGTCAATATTTAGATATTATCAGACAAAATATTCCTAATATTAACTTGACTGAAATTGTTTCTTCTCAGTTGGTAAGGACAAAACAAATTGAGTTCAATGCAACTAAGTTTGAGATAACTGAAATTTTCAACGTTTCAAAACCTTGTTGCAGTCTCTGAAGTAGAATATGATTATGTCTTCTAAACGGTGTTTTTTTGGCATTTCAGACAATGTGTAATTCAAAATAAGTGGCAATTTTTGTTTAAAAAGAAATGAAAATGCTATATTTAAAATATTTAGGCTTTGCATAAGTAATAGTTGTCATACTCCTTTGACCCCAATAAATTCTTTACAGGTTTCAGATTTTCATCTGTATTAATTAATGTTGGTTTAAAACATTAATACCATAATAGTGTATATTAATTTGATGTGGTGTGGAAGAACTTCTTTGAAATAATAGGAACACATAAAAAATGTTGTGAACTACATAAAATTAAATATTTCTGTACATTAAAAGCACTATGCTCAAGCAAAATACAAACCACCAATTATGAAAAGGACAAATTATGACAAAACTAAGGCAAATATGTAATATATTCTTATCAGATCAGATCAGTCGCTCAGTCATGTCCGACTCTTTGCGACCCCATGAACTGCAGCACGCCAGGCCTCCCTGTCCATCACCAGCTCTCGGAGGTCACTCAGACTCACATCCATCGAGGCAGTGATGCCATCCAGCCATCTCATCCTCTGTCGTCCCCTTCTCCTCCTGCCCCCAATCCCTCCCAGCATCAGAGTCTTCTCCAATGAGTCAACTCTTTGCATGAGGTGGCCAAAATACTGGAGTTTCAGCTTTAGCATCATTCCTTCCAAAGAAATCCCAGGGCTGATCTCCTTCAGAATGGACTGGTTGGATCTCCTTGCAGTCCAAGGGACTCTCAAGAGTCTTCTCCAACACCACAGTTCAAAAGCATCAATTCTTTGACGCTCAGCCTTCTTCACAGTCCAGCTCTCACATCCATACATGACCACAGGAAAGACCATAGCCTTGACTAGGCGAACCTTTGTTGGCAAAGTAATGTCTCTGCTTTTGAATATGCTACCTAGGTTGGTCATAACTTTCCTTCCAAGGAGTAAGCGTCTTTTAATTTCATGGCTGCAGTCACCATCTGCAGTGATTTTGGAGCCCAGAAAAATAAAGTCTGACATTGTTTCCACTGTTTCTTCATCTATTTCCCATGTATTCTTATAGATAAAGAAAAATATCATTGAACACTGTCAATGTTCATCCCTGTTAATAGTTGAATAATATTTAAAATATCATAACCATATTTTGATTATTGAATTGTCATAAAATTTTAAAACTTATAATGCCCAATCCCAGGAAGGTGAAGAAAGATTTGTGCTCTATGAACTGCTTGGGTCAGCTTATATTAGTACATGTTTTCTGTGGAGCAAGATTTCTGATAAGTTTCAGAAATATTAAAAATACTCATACCTTTAATCCAGTTGTTCCACTTTTAGAAAGTTGTGTTTATAAAATATACACAAGATTTAGTTAAAATGGTGTTTCTGTGCATGTGTGCTCACAACTCAGTGCAACCCTATAGACTGTAGACCGCCAAGCTCCTCTGTCCACGGGATTTCCCAGGTGATGATACTATAGTGGATTGTCATTTCCTCCTCCAGTGGATCTTCCTGACCCAAGAACTGAACTCCCATCTCCTGTGTCTCTTGCACTGGAAGATGAATTCTTCACCACTGAGTCAAGAGGAAAGTCCAAAATGATGTTTACTTCAACATTATTTATAATACAATTGATGTTACTGAATCCTAAAAGGTAATGATCATGTTAATTATGATATATCTATATGATGGAATATTGTGCCATCTATTTAATTAAATAGACTAAAATGAGGTATTTTTAAAGAATAGAAAAATAATATACAAAGTACACTTCTGTTTTGTATGTGAAAATTTAAAAAGAATTTAAAATTTAAAAGAATTAGGAAAAAATGAGTATAATTTAATTTAAAATATAATTTTAAATAAAATGGGTATAATTTAAAAATATAAATAATTATTCAGATACTGACATTATGGGTGGGCTTATTTTTGTCTATATTTTTTTCTGTAACATATTGTTCAGACTGAACAGTACTGAACATACTGAACATACTGGTTCCAAATAGGAAAAGGAGTACGTCAAGGCTGTATGTTGTCACCCTGCTTATTTAACTTATATGCAGAGTACATTATGAGAAATGATGGACTGGAGGAAGCATAAGCTGGAATCAAGATTGCTGGGAGAAATATCAATAACCTCAGACATGCAGATGACACCACCCTTTTGGCAGAAAGTGAAGAGGAACTCAAAAGCCTCTTGATGAAAGTGAAAGTGGAGAGTGAAAAGTTGGCTTAAAGCTCAACATTCAGAAAACTAAGATCATGCCCTCTGGTCCCATCACTTCATGGGAAATAGATGGGGAAACAGTGGAAACAGTGTCAGACTTCATTTTTTGGGGGCTCCAAAATCATTGCAGATGGTGATTACAGCTATGAAATTAAAAGATACTTATTTCTTGGAAGGAAAGTTATGACCAACCTAGACAGCATATTAAAGAGCAGAGACGTTAGTTTGTCAACAAAGATACATCCAGTCAAAGCTATGGTTTCTCCACTAGTCATGTATGGATGTGAGAGTTGGACCATAAAGAAAGCTGACTATGAAGAATTGATGCTTTTGAACTGTGGTGTTGGAGAAGACACTTGAGAGTCCCTTGTGCTGCAAGGAGATCCAACCAGTCCATCCTAAAGGAGATTGGTCTTGAGTGTTCATTGGAAAGACTGATGCTGAAGCTGAAACTCCAATACTTTGGCCACCTGATGCAAAGAGCTGACTCACTTGAAAAGACTCTGATGCTGGGAAAGATTGAGGGTAGGAGGAGAAGGGGACAACAGAGGATCAGATGGCTGGATGGCATCACTGACTCAATGGACATGGGTTTGGGTGGACTCTGGGAGCTGGTAATGGACAGGGAGGCCTGGCGTGCTGTGGTTCATGGGGTTGCGAAGAGTCGGACACAACTGAGCGACTGAACTGAACTGAACTTTCTGTAGCATAATGTTTCTTATGCTACACAATATAGTCATTTCTACATTTACATGTTTTTATAATATCAATCTACTAGTTTAATAATTACATAAAGAATGCTTCTCAGTTGCACTGAGTGGAATTTTAAGTTTGGTAAAAAAGAAAGAGGAAAGAGAGGGAAATGCTTCAGGGTAGATAAGAAAGGATGTGACAGAAATTTTTTTCTTTTTTCTATACTATTGGTGCTAGTGGTAAAGAAATCCCCTGCCAATGCAGGAGACATAAGAGATGCAGATTCAATTCCTGGGTCAGGAAGATCCTCTGGAGAAGGAAATGGCAACCCACTCCAGTATTCTTGCCTGGAGAATCCCATGGACAGAAGAGCCTCGTGGGCTATAGTCCACTGGGTTACAAAGAGTCAGACAGGACTGAAGTGACTTAACAGCAGCAGTATAGTTTCAAAAAGTGCCTTGGCTTGTATCTCAGTGGCAAGAGATGTGGATAAAAAGAAATAATAGAAGAAAAGCAGCTAATTCCATAGATTTGATGAAGCACTTAAATATATTGTTGGGAGATGTGATGGTTTATTGTATTGTCTATACATGAGTAGAAATAATTTATTCTTTTAGTAGAAATCAGAGTACATCTTATTTTTGATGTACATTTACACCAAAATGCAATGGAGACAAAATGCAATTGCTGTTTTATTGAGAGCTTTTAATATTCTTTTATCCTGTTATATTTTACATTCCTATGCCTAAGATTCAAATTTATAGGTTAATAACTTATTGGCATTGATAAATTAGAACTGACAACTAAGTAAGCTAGCACATAAGAAAGCAACAGTAATCGATTTAAATAGAAGAATTTTTTTTTGTTTTGGATGTGGGAATTCCATTCTTTCTCTATTTAAAGTAAAATTTGTTGTATCAGTTTTTATCGGCATTGCAATTCTGTTTCATCTGGTTATTAAGCATGAATTCTTTGAAATCAGTATGTTTTGAGAGTCGATGCATTTCTCTAAGTTTATAATGTGAGACATTCGCTCACTAGAACTTTCCGTTTTCACGTACAACTGTGGTCAGCAAGGAGAAAGTCAAAAATTCAGAGCTTAGTCTCACTTGAGAGGTCACAGAGATAGCACAGCATAGTATGTTATTATTCCATGTGGTTGAATTGCATTGTTTTGTCACAAATGTACTCAGAATAAATGTTCTTTTTTTCCTGTATGTGAGCAGCTCATGAGCTTTCACTCTCCCTTTCCTGTCTTCACAAGGATCAGAGCACAAATGCATTCATAATTCCCCTATTGAAAATAACTAGTTATTTCCATTTCTGTGTTCAATTTCAGAGACATAGGGTTTTCTAAATTCCAGGCACCTAATTGTATTATCTGGGCTCCCAGGCCTTCAGCATATTCTTAATGGTGGTGAAGCACTGACTCCCTCAGTGCTGTCTGGTTTTCTTTGCTTTCAGACTTTTGACTTTTGACTGCATCTGGCCCACTGAAATATTTCTAATTCTTATACCTGCCTCAGGCCTTGTTATTTACCTTACTACCAGATGATTATAATTCTTGTTTCAAAGGTGCCTTCTTTTTACCTGTCCTGTCTTAAGGTATTAATAGTTTTGGTTTTCAATAAAAATAGAAAATTATTATTTGACAACTTATGTTTTACATCTAAGAGTACGATTTCTTGATCTTTTCATGCTGATGCATAAAAATGCATTTCATCTTTTGGAATTGCTGCAGAGTAGTGTCACAATATGGTATCATAAAATTTATTTAACTATTTTCCTGTTGGTAGTTAAATAACAGGCTTTGATTTTTTTTTTTTTAATCACAATTGCTGGCTCAAAAGGTACACACTTTTAAAATTTTGATAACTAATTAATTCAGTTGCTAAGTCATGTCTGACTCTTTGCAACCCCATGGACTACAGCCCACAAGGCCCCTCTATCTGTGGGATTTGCCAGGCAATAATACTGGAGTAGGTTGCCTTTTCCTTCTCCAGGGAATCTTCTCAACCCATGGATCAAACCCGGGTCTCTTGCAATGACAGGTATGTACTTTGTCATTCAGCCTCCAGGGAAGCCCTAATAATTAATTACTTTTAATCGAAATTACCAAATTGTCCATTAATATGAATAGCTTACATTCTAGTAATCATACTTGAAAGTCAGTTTCTTCATATCTTTATCAACCCTGGTTGTAATCAGTCTCCACGATTTTTACTAATTCGGTGATGGGAAAAACCTCTTTAAAAATTGTTTATTTTGTTTCACTGTGCTGTGTGACTTATCAGATCTTTGTTCCCTGACCAGGGATCAGACTTGAGTCTATGGGAGTGAAAGCGTACAAGTTCTAATCACTGCACTGCTGAGAAATTTAAAAACTTGCATATTTTGATTGCTAGTAAAGGTAAGCATATTTTGAACTGCTTATTGACTATTTCTTTTTTGTGCAGTTCCTATTGTGACTCCCTATTTATTTTTATGTTTTAAAATTTTGTGTATGAAAGTTCCTTATATGTTAAGGACTTCATTTGTTCTTTTTATATTTTAACATTTTTTTGTTTTACTGTGAACTATAACACATACACAGAGAGAAAAATTCATATCAAGTTTTATTTATTTTTTGTCATACTTACATAACCTAGAGATGAACCTTATATGATTTAACTGGTGTTGTCTCAATCATGAACAGCTAATATTTTGTTGTCTTATCTCCCTTCCTTCTGGGAATAGTAAAAACTTTGCCCCCTGATCACAGAGGATAGGGGTGATAGATCTGGGCTATGGGAATATGAAGTCATTCTTTCTCTGTGGATGGAAGTGGAGCCAAAAAGATGAGAGAAGCAAATATAGGAGGGAGGAAGAGAGACTGAGAGAAGCAATAAGATGGTATCCATTTATCAAGTTTTATTCTGAAGTCATATAGCAATTCTGTACTTAGATTTGATGAAAGCACAATGTTGTTAGGATGATTTTTTTGTATGTTTAAGCTAGCTCAAGATAGATTTTTATGACATGTAGCAGAATACATCCTAATGAAGGCAGAATTTCTTCCCAATTTTGAGGTTCAGTTCAGTTCAGTTGCTCACTCATGTCCGACTCTGCAACTCCATGAATCACAGCACACCAGGCCTCCCTGTCCATCACCAGCTCCCGGAGGTCACTCAAACTCATGTCCATTGAGTCGGTGATGCCATCCAGCCATTTCATCCTCTGTCGTCCCCTTCTCCTCCTGCCCCCAATCCCTCCCAGCATCAGAGTCTTTTCCAATGAGTCAACTCTTCACATGAGGTGGCCAAAGTATTGGAGTTTCATCTTCAGCATCAGTCCTTTCAATGAACACCCAGGACTGATCTCCATTAGGATGGACTAATTGGATCTCCTTGCAGTCCAGGGGATTCTCAAAAGTCTTCTCCAACACCACAGTTCAAAACCATCAATTCTTCAGAACTCAGCTTTCTTCACAGTCGAACTCTCACATCCATACATGACCACTGGAAAAACCATAGCCCTGACTAGATGGATCTTTGTTGGCAAAGTAATGTCTCTGCTTTTCTTTTTTTTTTTTTTTCATGTTAGATGAATAGTGCTTTATTCCTTCCCTTGAGAAATAGTATTCAAACAGAGGCATGCTTAAGTAGGTGTGAAATATGCTCTCTGATACTCAGAAAGCTTTCTTTCTTCCAGCACTTATTAAAAAGTTTTAACATCTTTATTTAATTACAGTTAACTGTTATTGAACTCTGAGTTTGTTAAGGCCAGGATCTGTATCTTCTATCTTCTTGAACTTGTTTTAGCCCTAATATTCTTTTATTGTAATAGTTTGGCAACTATTGTGATTGAATGAATGAATAAATACATACACAAGGAATGAAGAAAGGCATTAAGACCAGAAAACTTCACAGATTTAAATACAAAAAGAAACATATGCAGTCTTTAATTTCTCTGCAGAATGTCATAGGCACTAACTCACTTAAATTTTCAGTAGATGAATAGGAAAATGTAAGAGTTGAAGAACCTCAACTTTTATAACATGCTAACATATTCTTGTGTACTTTTCATTTCTTTTAGACAACTGTTGAAGTACCAGCTTTAGAAAATTACTTGGTGTTCATGGACTGCATCCTTGGTAATATGGGAACTGAATGATTTCAGGCATTTCTTTGAAACTGTGTTCATTGGCACCCCTGTAGTTTTAAAAAACTTGATGCAGTTTCCCAAGGGATCACTTCTTCTCCCGCACCCCCACCTCCATGGAAAAACAAACTTGTCTCTGCTTTTCAATATGCTATCTAGGTCGATCATAACTTTCCTTCCAAGGAGTAAGCGTCTTTTAATTTCATGGCTGCAATCACCATCTGCAGTGATTTTGGAGCCCCCCAAAATAAAGTCTGACCTGTTTCCACTGTTTCCCCATCTATTTCCCATGAAGTGATGGGACCAGATGCCATGATCTTTGTTTTCTGAATGTTGAGCTTTAAGCCAACTTTTGCACTCTCCTCTCTCACTTTCCTTAAGAGGCTTTTTAGTTCTTCTTCACTTTCTGCCATAAGAGTGGTGTCATCTGCATGTCTGAAGTTATTGATATTTCCCCCGGCAATCTTGATCCCAGCTTGTGCTTCTTCCAGCCAAGCGTTTCTCATGATGTACTCTGCATAGAAGTTCAATAAGCAGGGTGACAATATACAGTCTTGACGTATTCCTTTTTCTATTTGGAGCCAGTCTGTTGTTCCATATCCAGTTCTAACTGTTGCTTATGACCTGCATACAGGTTCCTCAAGAGGCAGATCAGGTGGTCTGATATTCCCATCTCTTTCAGAATTTTCCACAGTTTATTGTGATCCACACAGTCAAAGGCTTTGACATAGTCAATAAAGCAGAAATAGATGTTTTTCTGGAACTCTCTTGCTTTTTCGATGATCCAGCAGATGTTGACAATTTGATCTCTGGTTCCTCTGCCTTTTCTAAAACCAGCTTGAACATCTGGAAGTTCACAGTTCACATACTCTTGAAGCCTGGCTTGAAGAATTGTAAGCATTACTTTACTAGTGTGTGACATGAGTGCAATTGTGCAGTAGTTTGAGTATTCTTTGGCATTGCCTTTCTTTGGGATTAGAATGAAAACTGATCTTTTCCAGTCCTGTGGCCACTGCTGAATTTTCCAAATTTGTTGGAATTTTGAGATAGATTACTTTATTCACTTCCAATAAAGAGTTTGAGTATAAATTTCTAGGGAGTGCTTAACAAGCCATTGAATAAAGAAGCTATGTTCAGACAAAAACTTTTTTTCATATGGGTAAGACAGATGGTATTTATTCTTTATTATCATGAGCTTTTCTTATTGGAATACAATTACTTTAAAATGCTGTGTCAGTTTCTGTTATACAACTAAGTGAATCAACTATCAGTTCAGTTCCGTTGCTCAGTTGCAGTTCTCTGTGACTTCAAGAACCATAGCACGCCAGGCCTCCCTGTCCATCACTAACACCCAGAGTCCACCCAAACTCATGTCCATCGAGTCAGTGATGCCATCCAACCATCTCGTCCTCTGTTGTCCCCTTTTCATCCTACCCTCAATCTTTCCCAGCATCAGGGTCTTTTCAAATCAACTATATGTATACATATATCCCCTCCCTCTTGAATATCCTTCTCAACCCTCTCCTATTCCATTCCTCTAGGTCATCACAGAGCACTGAGCTGAGTTCCCTGTGCTATACAGCAGCTTCCCACCAGCTATCAATTTTACACATCAGATCAGATCAGATCAGATCAGTCGCTCAGTCGTGTCCAAGTCTTTGCGACCCCATGAACTGCAGCACGCCAGGCCTCCCTGTCCATCACCAACTCCTGGAGGTCACTCAGACTCACATCCATCAAGTCAGTGATGCCATCCAGCCATCTCATCCTCTGTCGTCCCCTTCTCCTCCTGGCCCCAATCCCTCCCAGCATCAGAGTCTTTTCCAATGAGTCAACTCTTCGCATGAGGTGGCCAAATACTGGAGTTTCAGCTTTAGCATCATTCCCTCCAAAGAAATCCCAGGGCTGATCTCCTTCAGAATGGACTGGTTGGATCTCCTTGCAGTCCAAGGGACTCTCAAGAGTCTTCTCCAACACCACAGTTCAAAAGCATCAATTCTTCGGCGCTCAGCCTTCTTCACAGTCCAGCTCTCACATCCATACATGACCACAGGAAAGACCATAGCCTTGACTAGGCGAACCTTTGTTGGCAAAGTAATGTCTCTGCTTTTGAATATGCTATCTAGGTTGATCATAACTTTCCTTCCAAGGAGTAAGCGTCTTTTAATTTCATGGCTGCAGTCACCATCTGTAGTGATTTTGGAGCCCAGAAAAATAAAGTCTGACACTGTTTCCACATCGTAGTGTAATAATGGCAATGCTATTCTCTCGAAGGTAGGATGAATTGAGACAAATTTATTGATGAAGTATCAATACCTTTGACCCTTTTGTTTGTAGATTGCATATTTTAGTAACGTTGGTGGAGAGTAGGTGATAGAAGAATAGGGAGAAGGAAAGGATATGAATTTTTGAAAGGTTGTCAAAACCACTGATAAAATACAGAATAGGGATTTAAACTTCAGTTTTCTGTTCTAGAAGAGTTAATTTGTTCTTTTAAAAAATTGTCTTAGAAGATGTCGGAGGAATAGGACAGGGAGACCACTTTCTCGCCCACAAATTCATCAAAAGGTTATTTGAATGCTGAGCAACTTCCACAAAACAACTTCTGAATGCTGGCGGAGGACACCAGGCACCCAGAAAGGTAGCCCATTCTCTTCAAAAGGAGGTGGGACAAAATATAAAAGACAAAAAGAGAATCAAAAGAGTTAGGGACAGAGACCCATCCTGGTGAGGGAGTCGTGAAGGAGGAGAAGTTTCCAAATATTAGGAAACCCTCTCATAGGTGGGTCTGTAGGGAGTTTTGGAATCTCAGAGGGCAAAAACTGGGAGACAAAAAAAAAAAAAAAAAAACCCACAAAATACGTGCCTAACTGCAACTGCCAGTGGAGAAGTTGCCCAGAGGCTTGTATTGGCTACCAGCAAGCAGGGGCTGGACAGGGAGACTCAGGCTGCATAATCAGTACTTAGGGTAAGGACCAGGCCTGAATGCCTTGAGGAAAATCTGAGGGAGCTAACATGAGGTAGCAACCCAAATGGTGAGATTGCCAGAGAGGAAAAAAAAAAAATGAGAACTTTCCTGAGAAACGCTCTAACACACAGCCTGGCCTGCTCACAGAGCAAAGGATTGAGCAGACACCAAAGGAGAGCTAGGGGACTGCGTACAGACCCCTCCCCTTGGCCGGAGGCAGACAAGCAGGCATGCGACAGTCAGAGCCCAAAGGCAAGGGGCTGCTGCAATCTTGGCTACAGAGACCAGCATTTTCCACCAAACTGTGAGTAGGCTTCCAGTTGCTAACCACGTCTTCCTGGGGTCCTGGATGGTTGAAATATGCAGGAGGGTCACAGGCTGAGATCAGCTCCCCAGAGGAGACATGCCCTACAACTGAGATGGTGCTTTCACGGCACACCCAGGAAACTGAATGGCCAGGACAGGGGAAGTGATTAAGGAGAATGGTCCACCTGGGACAGTGCACTTGCCAAGCACCTGGTCGCCTGAGCTGCTGGGACCTAGGAAGGGCACAAAATGCACTCACAACCGAGTCTATGCCCTTTCAGAGTACCAGAGAACCAGAGTGGTTTAGACCTGGGAAGTGCATGAAACTCAAGGCCCACTTGGGACAGTGCCCTGCAGAGCACCCTGGGCCTGAGCAGTGTAGATCTGGGAAGCACATGCTGCCTTGGGCTTTGGCAAACCCAGTGTGGTCC
This sequence comes from Tragelaphus eurycerus, assembly GCA_935064755.1. Lineage (NCBI taxonomy): Eukaryota > Metazoa > Chordata > Mammalia > Artiodactyla > Bovidae > Tragelaphus > Tragelaphus eurycerus. The sequence goes on along the minus strand of CAKXYN010000086.1, from coordinate 8,694,638 downwards.
ATATTCTTCGAACACTTTGACACAAGCCAGCTGTATTTGTTTGCATGTACCTCCGTCTCCATAGCACAACTGAACAAGTGAGCCTAAAAAAGTGACCATCTTCACCCTCTGTGTCAGGGTGGGAATTAGACACTGAAGAGACTTGCAAACAGAGGAAGTCAAAATAAACAAATAAGAGGGAACTGTCCTGAAAGTGACAGGTGCAAAAGATTAAAACCCTGTAGTTAACATTGACTAAGCATTAGAGGGGGCCTATAGACCTTGAGAACAAGTACAAGCTGGAACAAGGAGTGATCTGAAACTGAACTGACCCCACACTGCCCACAACAGCTCCAGAGAAATTCCTAGATATATTTTTACTAGTATCATTTTTAATTTTTAAAGTTCTTTATTCTTCCTTTAATTTTCATTTTTATGAGCTACTATTACCTTCCCTAGTAATAGTCCATTTAGTCAAGGCTATGGTTTTTCCAGTGGTCATGAATGGATGTGAGAGTTGCACTGTGAAGAAAGCTGAGTGCTGAAGAATTGATGCTTTTGAACTGTGATGTTGGAGAAGACTCCTGAGAGTCCCTTGGACTGCAAGGAGATCCAACCAGTCCATTCTGAAGGAGATCAGCCTGGGATTTCTTTGGAAGGAATGATGCTAAAGCTGAAACTCCAGTACTTTGGCCACCTCATGTGAAGAGTTGACTCATTGGAAAATACTCTGATGCTGGGAGGGATTGGAGGCAGGAGAAGGGGACGACAGAGGATAAGATGGCTGGATGGCATCACTGATGTGATGGGCGTGAGTCTGAGTGAACTCTGGGAGTTGGTGATGGACAGGGAGGCCTGGCGTGCTGTGATTCATGGGGTCGCAAAGAGTTGGACACGACTGAGCGACTGAACTGAATTACCTTCCCCCAAAGACCCCATTTTTAAAGTAAATTTCATATTATATATTTTTTAATTTTGGGAATTTATTTTGTTTTTTATTTTTAATTTTCCTTAATTGAGAGTCTAACCTCTACTGTAGATTTTTAGTCTTTGCTTTCTGGCATTTGTTATCAATTTTGTACCTTTAAGAATCTAATCTTCAGTATCTATTTTCACTTAGGGGTGTGATTACTGGCTTGATTGCTCTTTCCCCTTTTGACTCCCCCACCTCCCCCAGGTCACCTCTATGTCCTCCCTTCCCCTTCTCTTCTCTACTTAATTCTGTGAATCTCTCTGGGTGTTCTGGGTTGTAGAGAACACTTAGGGAGCTGATTACTGGCTATATTGCTCTCTTCCCTTTTGACTTCCCCTCTTCTCCTCTCAGTTACCTCTATCTTCCTCCTCCTTCTTTTCTTCTGTACGTAACTCTGTGAATATATCTGGGTGTTCCAGACTGTGGAGAACCCTTAGGGAATTGATTACTGGCTAGATTTCCCTTCCCATTTTGACTCCCCCTCTTATCCTCCTGATCACATCTAACTCCCTCCTCCCTCTTCCTTTCTTCATGTAACTCTGTGAACCTCTCTGGGTGCAGAATTGTTTCACCATTAACCTAGATGTTATATTATCTGTGCTGTAGGGGTGGAGAAGTCTTGAGGCTACTGTAAGAATAAGACTGAAAGCCAGAGACAGGAGGCTTAACTCCAAAACCAGAAAACGTCAGAGAACTCCTGATTCCAGGGACCATTAATAGACAAGAGCTCAACCAAAAGCCTCCATACATACACTGAAACCAAGCTCCACTCAAGAGCTGACAAGTTCCAGAACAAGACATATCATGCTAATTCTCCTGCAAAGAAGGAACATAGCCCTAAGCACTAAAAGACAGACTGCCCAAAGCCATACCAAACCCATAGACACCAGAAAACTCATCACTGGACACTTCATTGCACTCCAGAGAGAAGAGATCCAGCTTCATCCACCAGAACACAGATGCAAGGTCCCCCAATCAGGAAACCTTGACAAGCCACTAGTCCAACCCCACCCACAGGGAGCAGCCTCCACAATAAACAAAAAATATTCAGCAGGAAAAGGAACATGATAAGTGTCCACCAAACCAAGCGAAAGAGGAGGAGATAGGGAGTCTACCTGAAAAGGAATTCAGAATAATCATAGTACAGATGATCCAAAATCTTGAAATCAAAATGGAGTCACGGATAAATAGATTAGAGACAAAGATTACAAAAAATGTTTAACAAAGACGTAGAGGAAGTAAAAGAAGTCAATCAATAATGAGTAAGGCAATAAATGAAATCAAAACACTCTGGAGGGAGCCAACAGTAGAATAACTGAGGTAGAAGGAGGATAAGTGAGGTGTAGAATGGTGGAAATAAATGAAGCAAAGAGGAAAAAATAATTAAAAGAAATGAGGAGAACCTCAGAGATCTCTGGGACAATGTTAAACATCCCAACATTTGAATCATAGGTGTCCCAGAGAAGAAGAGAAAAAGAAAGGGCATTAGAAAATACTGGAGGAGATAATAGTTGAAAACTTCGCTAAAATGGGCAGGGAAAGAGCCACCCAAGTCCAAGAAATCTAGAGACTCCCAAACAGGACAAACCCAAGGTGAAACACCACAAGGCACATATTAATCAAACTAACAAAGGTCAACACAAAGAGAAAATATTAAAAGCAGCAAGGGAGAAAAGCAAAAAATACACACAAGGGGATCCCCATAAGGATAATAGCTGATCTTTCAATAGAAGTTCTTCAAGCCAGAAGGGAATGGCAGGACATACTTAAAGTGATGAAACAGAGAAACCTACAACCCAGGTTACTGTACCCAGCAAGAATCTCATTCAAATATGAAGGAGAAATCAAAAGCTTGACAGACAAGCAAAAGCTGAGAGAATCCAGCACCACCAAACCTGCTCTTCAACAAATGCCAAAGGATCTTCTCTAGACAGGAAACACAGAAAAGATTTATAAACTCAAACCCCAAAAAACAAAATAAATGGAAATGGGATCATACTTATCAATAATTACCTTAAATGTAAATACATTGAATGCCTCAACAAAAAGACAAAAACTGGCTGAATGGATTAAAAAACAAAACCCCTATACATGCTGTCTACAAGAGACTCACCTCAAACCAAGAGACACATACAGACTGAAAGTGAAGGGCTGGAAAGAGATATATCATGCAAATGGAGATTAAAAGAAAGCAGAAGTAGCAATACTCATATCAGGTAAAATAGACTTTGAAATAAACACCATGAAAAGAAACAAAGAAGGACACTACATAATGATCAAAGTATCAATCCAAGAATAAGACATAACAATTATAAATATATACACACCCAACATGGGAGCACCTCATTACACAAGGCAAATGCTAACAAGTATGAAAGGGGAATTTAACAGTAACACAATTATAGTGGGAGACTTTAATACCCCATTCACACCTATGGATAGATCAACTAAAAAGAAAGTTAGCAAGGAAACACTGAATGATACAATGGACCAGTTAGACCTAATTGATATCTATAGGGCCGTTTACCCCTAAACAATGAATTTCACCTTTTTCTCAAGTGCACACGAAACATTCTCCAGGATAGATCACATCCTGGGCCAAAAACTTAGGCTTGGTAAATTAAAAAAAGTTGAAATCATTTAAAGCATCTTTTCTGATGACAATGTGTAAGATTAGATGTCAATTACAGGAAACAAACTATTAGAATACAAACACAAGGAGGCTAAATAACATGCTTGTGAATAACCAACAAATCATGGAAGAAATCAAAAATTAAATCAAAATATGCATAGAAACAAATGAAAATGAAAACTCCACAAGCAAAAGCCCATGGGATTCAGTAAAAGCAGTGCTAAGAGGAAGGTTCACAGCAATACAAGCTTATCTCAGGAAACAAGAGAAACATCAAATAATTAACCTAACTTTACACCTAAAGCAACTAGAAAAAGAAGAAATGAAGAACCCCATGGTTAGTGGAAGGAAAGAAATTATAAAAATTAGAGCAGAAATAAACGATAAATAAACAATGGGGACTATACCAAAAATCCGCAAAACTAAAAGATAGTTCTTTGATAAGATAAATAAAAATGACAAATCATTAGCCAGACTCATGAAGAAACAAACAGTGAAGAATCAAATCAACAAAATTAGAAATGAAAATGGAGAAATTACAACAGACAACACAGAAATACAAAGGATCATAAAAGACTACTATCAGCAAATATATGCCAATAAAATGGACAACTTGGAAGAAATGGACAAATTCTTAGAAAAGTATAACCTTTCAAAACTGAACCAGAAAGAAACAGATCATAACAGACCCATCAAAAGCATGGAAATCAAAACTGTAATCAAAAATCTTCCAACAAATAAAAGCCCAGGACTAGATGGTTGCATAGGTGAACTCTACCAAAATTTTAAAGAACTAACACCTATCCTACTCAAACTCTTCTAGAAAATTGCAGAGGGAGGTAAACTCCCAAACTCATTCAAAGAGGCCACCATCACCCTAACATCAAAACCAGACAACATACCACAAAATAAAGAAAACTATAGGCCAATATCACTGATGAACATAGATGCAAAAATCCTCAACAAAATTCTAGCAAACAGAATCCAACAATATATTACAAAGATCATACATCATGACCAAGTGGGCTTTAGCTCAGGGATGCAAGGATTCTTCTAAATTCATAAATTAATGAATTGAATTAACAAATTGAATGATAAAAACCGTATAATTTTCTCAATAGATACAGTGAAAGCCTTTGACAAAATTCAATCTTCATTTATGATAAAAACTCTCCAGAAACCTGGCATAGAAGCAACGTACCTCACATAATAAAAACCATATACAAAGAACTCACAGAAAACATTATCCTCAATGGCAAAAAATTGGAAGCATTTCTTCTAAAATCAGAAACAAGAAAAGGGTAGCACTTTCACCATTACTATTCAACATAGTTTTGGAAGTCTACAGCAATCAGAGCAGCAGCTACAGCAGAAGCTACAGCAATCAGAGGAGAAAAAATAATAAAAGTAATCCAGATTGGAAAAGAAGAAGTAAATCTCTCACAGTTTGCAGATGACATGATCCTTTATATAGAAAACCCTAAAGAGACCACCAGAAAATTACTAGACCTAATTAATGAATATTAAAAAGTAGCAGGATATAAAATTAATACACAGAAGTCTCTTGCATTCCTATACACTAACCATAAAAAAAACAGAAAGACAAATTAAGGAAACAATCCCACTCACCATTGTGATAAAAAGAATAAAATACTTAGGAATAAATCTACTGAAATAAACAAAAGGCCAGGACTTCTTTGGTGGTCCAGTGGTCAAGACTCTGCACTTCCAACACAGGGGACATGAGTTCAATCCCTGGTCAGGGAAGATCCCATATGCCTTGTGGCCAAAAAATAAAATTAAAAAAAAAATAAACAAAAGACCTATATATGGAAAACTGTAAAACACTGATGAAAGAAATCAAAGATTCCACAAATAGATGGTGAAATATACCATGTTCATGGATCAGAAGAATCAATATAGTGAAAATGAGTATACTACCCAAAGCAATCTATAGATTCAATGCAATCCCTATCAAGCTACCAATGGTATTTATCAGAGAACTAGAGCAAATAATTTCACAATTTGTATGGAAATACAAAAAACCTGGAGTAGCCAAAGCGATCTTGAGAAAGAAGAATGGAAATGGAGGAATCAACTTGCCTGACTTCAGACTATATTACAAAGCTACAGTCATCAAGACATTATGGTGGCACAAAGACATAAATATAGATCAATGGAACAAAATAGAAATCCCAGAGATAAATCCATGCACCTATGGACACCTTATCTTTGACTAAGGAGGCAAGAATATACAATGGATAAAACATAATCTCTTTAACAAGTGGTGCTGGGGAAACTGGTCAACCACTTGTAAAATAATGAATCTAGAACAGTTTCTGGTAGTCCTGTTGGATGTGAGAGTTGAACTATAAAGAAAGCTGAACGCTGAAGAATTGATGCTTTTGAACTGGGGTGTTGGAGATGACCCTTGAGAGTCCCTTGGACTGCAAGAAGATCAAATCAGTAAATCCTAAAGGAAATTAGTCCTGAATATTCATTGGAAGGACTGACGCTGAAGCAGAAATTCCAATACTTTTGCTACCTGATGCAAAGAGCTAACTCACTTGAGAAGACCCTAAGGCTGGGAAAGATTGAAGGTGGAAGAAGGGTATGACAGAGAATGAGATGGTTGGATTGCATTACTGAATCAATGAGCATGAGTTTGGGTGGACTCTGGGAATTGGTAATGGACAGGGAGGCCTGGTTTGCTGTGATCTATGGGGTTGCAAAGAGTCTGACACGACTGAGTGACTGAACTGAAGTGAACTGAAGAACCGTTTCTAATACCTTACTCAAAAATAATCTCAAAATGGATTAAAGATCTAAACATAAGACCAGAAGCTATAAAATCCTTAGAGGAAAACATAGGCAAAACATTCTCTGACATAAATCACAGCAAGATCCTCCATGACCTACCTCCCAGAGTAATGGAAATAAAAGTAAAAATAAACAAATAAGACCTAGTTAAACTTAAAACCTTTTCCACAACGAAGGAAACTAGAAGCAAGGTGAAAAGACAACCTTCAGAATGGGAGAAAATAATAGTAAACAAAACAACCGGCAAAGAATTAATCTCAAAAATATACAAGCAGCTCAATTCCAGAAAAATAAATGAGCCAATCAAAAAGTGGGCCAAAGAACTAAACAGACATTTCTCCAAAGAAGACATACAGACAGCTAACAAACACGTGAAACGATGTTCAACATCATTCATTATCAGAGACATGCATATCAAAACCACAGTGAGGTACCATTTCACGTGGGTCAGAATGGCTGCTATCAAAAAGTCTACAAATAATAAATGCTGGAGAGGGTGTGGAGAAAAAGGAATCCTCTTACACTGTTTGTGGGAATGCAAACTAGTACAGCCACTAAGGAGAACAGTGTGGAGATTCCTTAAAACACTGGAAATAGAACTGCCATATGACCCAGCAGTCCCACTGCTGGGCATACACATTGAGGAAACCAGAATTTAAAGAGACACATGTACCCCAATGTTCATCGCATCAGTGTTTATAATAGCTAGGGCATGGTAGTAACCTAGATGTCCATCAGCAGATGAATGGATAAGAAAGCTGTGGTACATATACATAATGGAATATTACTCAGCCATTAAAAAGAATGCATTTGAATCAGTTCTAATGAGGTAGATGAAACCAGAGCCTATTAAACAGAATGAAGTAAGCCAGAAAGAAAAACACCAATACAGTGTACTAAAGCATATATATAGAATTTAGAAAGATGGTAACGATAACCCTATATGCGAGACAGCAAAAGAGACACAGATGTATAGAACAGACTTTTGGACTTAATGAGAGGAGGCGAGGGTGGGATGACTTTTAGAGAATAGCATTGACACATGTATATTACCATATATGAAATACATGTCTAGTCCAAGTTCTATGCATGAAACAGGGCACTCACAGCCAGTGCACTGGGATAACCCAGAGGGATGAGATAGGGAGGGAGGTCTGAGGGGGGGTTCATGATGGGGGACACATGTACATCTGAGGCTAATTTATATCAATGTATGTAAAAAATCACAATATTGTAAAGCAATTAGCCTCCAGTTAAAATAAATTAATTTTAAAAATTGTCTTATTACTTTTATATAGTTTCCAATTCCTTTGAAATATTTTCAAGATTAAAGGATTTTAACATACTCAGCATACTTTTCATAGTGTGTATGATAATTCCAATAGATAAAGTATTTCTGAATATTTCAATTATCTTGTTCTTCCTGTGTTTTGTCTTTCTTTTTTATATGTTGATTTTTAAAGTGTGGTTTTCCAAGCTCAACAGTTAAACTTCCTTGTTATGGTTGTGTTGAAAATCCAGAAAAATGTTAGCCTACTTCCAGTTTACTCTTCCCCTGAGAGTCCCAATTTAAGGTATGGGTGGTGGTGTCTCAGGATGCCTCCTTAGGGAGGCACTGACTTTTGTTTTAGCTGTCATCAGTCTGAAAAGCTACTGAACCCCTGTTCTGTTCATAGCTCTCTCTTTATGTGGACAAATGCTCTCAAGGTAAAAGCGGTTTTGCAAACTGTTCTTACCTTATTGGGTTCCTATGTCTTCTTAGATTTCTACCTGGTAATTTTCATATAAATTGCCATTCATCTGTTTGCCATACATTATGTACATAATGTTGATTTTTAATTCTGCTAGGTGGAAAGCTGGTCTTAATTACCTGAGGCAACATACTAGAAGTGGAATTATTTTCTCCTAGAGCAGAAAGCAGATCAGGGGCTGCTAGAACCTGGGTGGGCAGGAAGATTGGCTACATATAAGGGATTTGCTACATATGGGTAGGAGGGAACCTTTGAGGATGATGCAAGTGTTCTAAAACTGCATTATGGTGATGGTTGTATAACTGTATAAATTTGCTAAAATGCATTGATCTATAAACCTAAAATGTGTAAATTTTATGGCATATGAACTATCCCACACTAAGGCTGTTTAAAGAAAGACTCTGGAGGTGGTTATTAAAGAATGAGAGAAATCTCAGAAAGATTGAGAAGGGGGTGTGCAAGCAGAGAGAGGTTGAACCCTCATTTTCCATTAGGTTCTCAGGTAGCAGACCATTTCACAGGGAGCCCCAAGGCCAACATGGAGAGCCTACATGTTGGAAATGATAATAATTGTGCATGTTTGAGTAGAGAGTGCTGGCGATCTCTTCCCTCTCTTAAAAACTGTCTTAGCTGGATATCATGAAGAGAGATCCAGAATTTCTCACACATTCTTGTGGAGAGCCAATGACATTGTCATGGCGAGGACTGGGCTAGCCACCTAACAGAGGCTGCAGTGTGACCAGCCAAAGTGAAGACTAGACAGAAAAAGCAGAAGAGATCCAGAGGACTCAGGAGCTGAGATGGGAGGCTTGGGGTGAAGGGCAACAACCACCTCATATGCTGGAGGGACAGACCACAAGTTATATAAGCTGAACATTCCAGAAGCAGATGTAGTGAGGACAGAAGCTACAGACAGACCTAGCAAGATGAAGTTGCTGGGGTATGTTATCTACACCTCCTCTCCATCTGGAACCTCAACCAGAGCCGGATTGGTGCTCCCACTGTTCCCTGGGTGTTCACGAGACTTACTCCGTTCCCAGAAACTGTCTCATGAAGGAAGAAAGCAGTCTGTTTGACAGGAACGGCAGCCCTGATGTATAGTTTGAACTTTGAATTGGCTGAATATCTTCCTGAACGGAACTTTTGTATTATAAAAGACCATTTTGGACTAGAAAAGAATGATTCACCTCTAATTGTCATTTTAATGTTCTGCCCCCATCCCACCCCCAGCCATATGCCAGAATGGTGCTTGGCAGGAAGCTTAGTGCTTTTGTAGATAAATTAAAACACTTCACTTTTGTTCTACCTCTGAGCTCTAGTGTGTAGATGTTGACACATGACTACCATTACTGTGGCATCATCTATGGCCTGTCAGTAACCAAAACAATAAATTCCAATGGGGAGAAGTGGCTGTCAAATGATACGTACTTGGATAAGAAAAGGCAAAGGGTGTTTTGTTTCTCTGGCTCTGTCTCTTTTCTTTGTCAATACCGGTATTTATTTCGCTTCTGCTTAAAAGAGCTCATCAGACAATCTGGTTAAGATGGCAAAGATTTTCAATAGTGTAGGTCCTGCTTTAGTTTCCCACAGTTTCAGCCAAGGTCAGTTAGGTCAGCTCTGTCCTAGAAATGTCACAAGCTGTGAGTGAAAGTCACTCAGTTGTGTCCGACTCTTTGGGAGCCCATGGGCTGGAGCCTGTCAGGCTTCTCTGTCCATGGAATTCTCTAGACCAAAATACTGGAGTGGGTACCCATTTCTAAATAAGATCTATTTTTGTTGCTGCTTTTTATCCTCCTTCTCTTCTCCACCTGGTCCAAACACTCTCTTTTTTCCAGGCTCAACTTGTACATCCTCCCTCATGGCTCCTCCTCCAAGCACTTTAAATCATACCCTTTTCCTACTCTTCTGGGCTCACATAGCACTTCAATGCAGACCACTTCTCTGGCTCTCAATCACACACTGCCTACGAGGGTAATTTAGCTATGTCTCATATGGTAATCTAAAACTTTCCCAAGCTATGTGAGGTTAGAATCTACAGCTTATCTGTCTTTGTATATACCTATAGAGCATGGTTGGTTCATTGTTTGGTTGCAGCCAAATGTGACTGCTGCTTTACTTATTCGATGACACTGAGCAAACACCTTAGCTTCTCTTAGCTTAAGTTTTCTCATGGGGCTGTTGAGAAGATTAGTGATATTAGACATGTAAAGAGTTTAGCTCAGTGTATGTATATTTTGGTATATGAATATTGAATATGAATCAGTTATCTTTTAGAGAAAGACCTTTAAGGGCAAAGATTGTCTCTTTTCCTCTTTCCTGTTAACTCTATCTTCAAAGTATATTCGCATAGAACCTCTTCTCCTTCAGCCAGCCTCCACTGATCCTGATCCCTGTCATCTCTGGTCTGAGAGGTAGCAGTGCCTCCTGACAGTTCTGCCTGCATCTCTCTTGTCTGCAGACCATCACCCCCCACAGAACCAGGAGAGATTCTATTGAACTGAAGAATGTTGGGATTCTGAGAAGACTTTGAAATCATTCGATAGCTTATTTCTCTATGTGTAAAGTCCTGTGATTTCAAGGTGTGCTTCCAACACTCACTTTGTGCCTTCGTCTCCACGACTGTTCCTTCAGTCACTTGACTTTGACCATGCTGGCTTCCTCCTGCCTCTGGACTGCAATCAGAATTTAGTCTGAGGACCCTAATACTCACTTTTTCACCTACATGTCTGCTCCCTTGCATTTTTCAGTTCTCTGTTCAGACCTTCTGAGGTCAGTCTTCCTTCATTACCTAAAGCAATACTATTTCTCATCTTGTCTTCCAACACTATCTCCTTTACTTAGCTTTATTTTTCTCTGATTCACTGACTCTCTGATCTATTTTTTATTTGTTTTCTGTCTCCTTCCACTGAAAGGCAAGCTCCATGTAGGTAGTCTTTTGTTCACTGCTCTATTCCCAATGTTTTTTAAAAAAATACCTGGCATAGAGCATAAAAGAATGAGTACATTAATGAAAAAGCAAATAATTAATTGCATTTGCTTATAGCTATCTGTTGAAAAGTTAGCTGTATTACCTTCTCTAAGGTGGTGGGAATATGGGTATTCTCCATGTTTCTATTTTCTAGCTTTAAAAACTAATGCACATGTATTTCTCTGTTAATTTTGCAAAATAAAAATTTTAAACAGAAAAAAAGAAAAGTCATCTGACTCCGTTTGCAATAGAAATGATGAGACATTTTAGTATGCAAGCCTATGCTATAACCTTCAAAGTTTTAGTATATTTTCTAACTAAATTAATTCTAATATCCCATGAGTTTTGATTATGTCTGGGTAGATATATTCATTGCATGCTATGTTTTGTACCATCTTTCATTCACTGTGTGGTGATCATAGTATTTATATTTTGTGCCCTGTTAGACTGTAGTCACTGGAATCCGTTACGAGTAGGGCTTCCAGATTGGTACGTAAAATACAGGATGCCTAGTTATATTTGAATATCACCGAAATAAATTATATTTTAGTATTAAGTATATGGCTCAGAGGATAAAGCGTCTGCCTGCAACGCAGGAGACCCGGGTTCGATCCTTGGGTTGGGAAGATCCCCTGGCAAAGGAAATGGCAATCCACTCCAGTGTGCTTGCCTGAAGAATCCCATGGATAAAGGAGCCTGACGGGCTACAGTCCATGGGGTTGCAAAGAGTCGGACACGACTGAGAGACTTCACACATTCACACATACCCCAAATACTTAAGGATCATACTTATCTTCTAAAAATTCAATGCTTGAAATTTAACTGGACATCTGTATTTTATCTGGCAACTGCAATTACTAGCATGAATATCCTAAACTGTTCGCCTTACAGTTCTGAGAGCTTTCTTTTCCAAATCAGAGTCAGGCAACTTTAGCCTGACCACCTTGGCCTATGCTTTGCTGTTGATGTACTTGACCACTAGAGGGATTATTTCACTTTTGTTTTGGCTCTTTGTAAAAAGTAAAGCCAAAAGATAGGAATGATTAAACAAGAGCCCTTCCTTACCCTGACTCCAGTAAAAGAGAGGCTAGAGGACACATAGTTGGATTAGAATTTTACTTTGTGAAGGAGCCTTGAATAATGATTTGCTTTCTGTAATGGCTTTAGTCATTTGTTTCAAGTATTAACTCACCATCATGAAACAGTAGATGGCCTGGTGTGGAATGTGCCTACAGAGCTCTGTTTATGGGGAAAAACTTTGCCAAGGGCTGTGTTTATTTGTCTTTTCTAATTACCCATTTGGTGGAGATATTTTTGGAATTTCCTGTGGTGAAAGTTACTTGGTTGAGGATTTGATTTGAAACCTATGTGGCTTGTGTGGCACAGCTAGCATCTAAGCTCTTGGCTTATTATGGTTTTGTGTATTGTCCATTGAGACATAAATAAAATAATTTTTGACATGAATGAGGGTCCCATAAGTTACTTCAAAAAATTTGCCTGTACCATAAAAGTGATTACTCTGCTGTGCAAAAATGTGTAACTTGGTCTGATACATTACTTTTCAATTTTAATATTCTTATTTAATAGGTTGTATTTACTTCTGATTTTAATCCCAGGCTAAAGCATCATCAGTTGATCTACATGTGAGTCACTACATCTGACAAGGCATTTAAATTTATCCAAATGCTTCTTAAGATATGGGCTTTTGGTTTTCAAAGCCATTTGACTCATTAATCAGAGTAAAATTCTCATATGCTGCTTTTTAGTTCTCCTATTTTATCCATAAACTATTCCTAGCTTTGACTTTCTAAAGATAAGTACAACTCTGTGAGGAAATTGCATTCTCAGAATTATTAAACTAGAGTGAATGGCAAACATTTATAAAGAGAGTAAATATTAAAAGAAGAGTCAGTGTGGTGTAGAGCTTGGATTAAATAGTATTTGGTTTGCTTTGTTCTCTTACCTTTCAAGTTTTGCTTACTCAGAGGCGCCATATGAAACAAAAATGTCTATTATTGTGTAAATATCAGGTTAGTAAGAAAGAAATGACACATCTTGAATAATATTAAGTGCCCAGTGTCTGTCCTCAAGGCTATTTTTCCCAGCTCAAGCAACAACAATAATAATAATAAGAATTACAGTTAATAGTTTCAAGCACTTATGATATGCCAGGAACTTTTAATATAATATTTTACTTTTTCTTCTTATTCATGGAGAAGAGCAATCATGTTAAAATTCTTCCATCAGATTGTAACTTCTTCAAGGATACTGACCATCTTTTTATCTCTGAATTCCTAGTAACTAGCACAGTTGTTCTATTTCTTCAGTAAATTAGATCAGTTGCTCAGTTGTGTCCAACTCTTTGCGACCCCATGAACCGCAGCACGCCAGGCCTCCCTGTCCATCACCAACTCCCGGAGTTCACCCAGACTCACATCCATCAAGTCAGTGATGCCATCCAGCCATCTCATCCTCTGTTGTCCCCTTCTCCTCTTGCCCCCAATTCCTCCCAGCATCAGGGTCTTTTCCAATGAGTCAACTCTTCGCATGAGGTGGCCAAAGTACTGGAGTTTCAGCTTTAGCATCATTCCTTCCAAAGAAATCCCAGGGCTGATTTCCTTCAGAATGGACTGGTTGGATCTCCTTGCAGTCCAAGGGACTCTCAGGAGTCTTCTCCAACACCACAGTTCAAAAGCATCAATTCTTCAGTGCTCAGCCTACTTCACAGTCCAACTCTCACATCCATACATGACCACTGGAAAAACCATAGCCTTGACTAGATGAACCTTTGTTGGCAAAGTAATGTCTCTGCTTTGGAATATGCTATCTAGGTTGGTCATAACTTTCCTTCCAAGGAGTAAGCGTGTTTGAATTTCATGGCTGCAGTCACCATCTGTAGTGATTTTGGAGCCCAGAAAAATAAAGTCTGACACTGTTTCCACTGTTTCCCCATCTATTTCCCATGAAGTGATGGGGCTGGATGCCATGATCTTCGTTTTCTGAATGTTGAGCTTTAAGGCAGCTTTTTCACTCTCCACTTTCACTTTCATCAAGAGGCTTTTGAGTTCCTCTTCACTTTCTGCCATAAGGGTGGTGTCATCTGCCTATCTGAGGTTATTGATATTTCTCCCAGCAATCTTGATTCCAACTTGTGTTTCTTCCAGTCCAGCGTTTCTCATGATGTACTCTGCATATAAGTTAAATAAACAGGGTGACAGTTTCAGTAAGAGGAGAGTAAATAAATGAATAAGTGAAAGAGAAGACTACTTTACTTAAAATGTTAGAGAATATTTACTGGATCATTTTATAGGATTTAGTCAAATCTGACAATATATAAAAATAATATTTATTTTCCTTTTTAATTTATATGTTGGAATATATACACAAAATAAAGCGTGGTATACTGATTAATCACAACCAGCAATCCAAATTAGATCTTAGTTCATTGCTAATAACTCTCACACACTTTTATCTTCTTCCCCTCATTTAGTCCTTGTTCCCCCCCACCCCACATAATGATTCCTATGAAATTTTGATTTATCGGGGGAGGAGCTAAGATGGCGGACGAGTAAGACTGGGAGAATACTTTCTCCTCCACAAATCCATTAAAAGAACATTTGAATGCTGAATAAACTCGATAAAACAACTTCTGAATGCCGGCAGAGGACATCAGGCACTTAGAAAGACAGCTCATTGTCTTCAAAACGAGAAAACGAGCCCTGCGGTAACTCCTTTTGCGGAGAACTGGCGCGGACACCAGCATTTGCTATTGGCAAGTGGGGGCTGGGCTAGGAGGAGCGGTGAGGCCTGCATTGCTTTGAGAAAGGATTTGGCCTGGCTATCTCGGGCGCTATCTGAGCGAAATAACCAGACTGTCGGTTATCTACTACATCAAAAGCCAGCCCTAACTTAAGACACCACCAGGACCACCTACGGAACAAAGGGCTGCATAGAGTTGGCCGGCTGCAGGCCGTCCCACTCCGGTGACAGGCAGCCAGGGCCAGAGGCGGGCAATTATAGCCCTAGAGGGACACTGTCTAACGGAACTGTGAGTAGGTCTCTGTGCTGACTCACGCTTCTTGGGGCTCTGGATGGTCAACATCTGCCTGAGAAAGTGCGCTGTTTGTATACCCAGAAAACTGAGCGGTGGAGAGGCGATAAGTCGCAGCACCTGCGCTCGCTGAACATTTCATCACCTGCGCTACTCGGATCTGGGAAGGGCATAAAACGCAGACTCAACCAAGTCTGTGCTTCTGAGGATTATCTGAGTGCCTGAACCTGGCCGGTTTAGATTTGGGTGTTCATCTCCGCCCCCTCTGTAACAAGGCAGAGATCAGATATTGAAAAGACCTGTAAACCGCCTCAATAAAGAGAATTCAGCAAACTACCAGAATATAGTAAGGACACTCTAAATTTGGCAATTTTAACAAAATGAAGAGACAAAAGAATACCCAGCAGCTAAAGGAACAGGATAGATCTCCACCAAACCAAACCAAAGAGGAAGAGATAGGGAATCTACCTGATAAAGAATTCCGAATAATGATAGCGAAATTAATTCAAAATCTCGAAATCAAAATAGAATCACAGTTAAAGAGTCTGGAGACAAGGATTGAGAAGATGCAAGAAAGGTTTAACAAGGACCTAGAAGAAATAAAAAAGAGTCAACACATAATGAATAATGCAATAAATGAGATCCAAAACACCCTGGAGGCAACAAATAGTAGAATAACAGAGGCAGAAGATAGGATTAGTGAACTAGAAGATAGAATCCTAGAAATAAATGAATCAGACGAGAAAAAAGAAAAACGTATCAAAAGAAATGAGGACAATTTTAGAAACCTCCAGGATAACATCAAACGCTACAACATTCGAATCATAGGAGTTCCAGAAGAAGATAAAAAGAAAGATCATGAGGAAATACTTGAGGAGATAATAGACGAAAACTGCCCTAAAATGGAGAAGGAAATAACCACTCAAGTTCAAGAAATCCAGAGAGTCCCTAACAGGATAAACCCAAGGCGAAACACCCCAAGACACATATTAGTCAAATTAACAAAGATTAAATATAAAGAACAAATATTAAAAGCAGCAAGGGAAAAACATCAAATAACTCACAAGGGAATTCCCATAAGGATAACAGCTGATCTTTCAATAGAAACTCTCCAAGCCAGGAGGGAATGGCAAGACGTAATTAAAGTGATGAAGGAAAATAACTTACAGCCTAGATTATTGTATCCAGCAAGGATTTCATTCAAATATGAAGGGGAAATCAAGAGCTTCACAGATAAGCAAAAGTTGAGAGAATTTTGCATCACTAAACCATTTCTCCAACAAAAACTAAAGGACATTCTCTAGAGCAATACAATAATAGTGGGAGACTTTAACACCCCACTCATATAATCTGGCTGTAATAGACAAAGTAAAGAGGAAAACATATTTACTTATGAGCCTCAAAAAATTCAGTTCACTCAGGAGAGTTTAAAAAAAAAAAAGACTTATCTGCTCACTCTGTAGAGGTTTATTGACTATTTTGTGGGTTTGGTACCACTTTGGGTAGTAGGGAGGAAGAGGTGACAAATGTGATCCTGTCCTAAATAATATATTGGGGTAAAGATAGATTTACCAATACAAAATACCAAGATGTGCCTAAAGATGAGGATACCGAAACTGGACTTTTTGTTTTCTGGACTTTTCATTTCGAGAACAAACCTCCTAATATAAGATGAACTCACCATGATTTTTTTAAGTGTTCTTTGTGATTAAAAACAGAAAGTCATTGGTTAAGAAATTACATATACTCCTCCCCACCATCACTCCCCCTTCTTTCTTCCCATTTCCCTCCCACCCTCATTGATCCTTTCCTTTGTCCATTTTCCCCTGCAAAAAAAAAAAAAAAAAAATTTTGATTTATCATTCCATCATTTTTATCTTTTATATTTTTATTACATACATACATGTGTCTAAAGAATGTACTATTAAGCTTTACTTGCTTTTGAGCTTTATAAAGTATAGTATCACACTAAATGAATTCTGCAGAAATATGCTCTTTTTTATTCAACATTAAATTCCTAAGATTCATCCATATTTTTTTATACAACTGTAGGTCATTAATTTTTACTACTGCATAATATTCCACTGTGCAAATTAACCATAGTTTATTTCTTCTTCTGTTAATGGACTTTTGGAGCTTTATGTTTTGCTGATAAAAAAATAGTGATGCTATCAATATTCTTGGACATGCCTTCCTGCCCACGTGCTAGGAGTTCCTTCAGATATATGCCTATAACTAGAATTCCTGGGACAAAGTATATGTGATGTTCATGTCAAATAATTTAAAATGGCCATCATCTTATCTTCTTGGGTGAGCCAGAACTGAGAATCCAAAGTTACGCAAATTCAAACTACTTACCTTGTTTTTCTTTTTAGTGTTATGACCCAGAGAGTACATATCTTGTTAAAGGGAAAATTCTAGCAAGGACAACATCTTAAGGCATAGAATTAAGTGTTTCTGGTGATAGCATATGATATACAAAGGATATTTATTGCATAACATCTGTGATTGATGTTTCTGTAAACCAAAAGCCTAAACTCTGTGGGGGTGGCAAAAATATAGAATGCTAGCATTGTCCTGAAGACTTTGTAATTCCAAGAGCTTCTCTTCATCTAAATCCCCCTGAACACAGAAGCTCTATTCTGAGGAAATAAAACGACAAAAGTATTTCTATTCCATTTTGTTAGGGTGGAGAACTGTTCAATATAGGATGAACTGAGCTAGTCAATTATTAGCAGGGTGTTTTTCCTTTTTTTATAATTTATCTTTCTCAAGATTGTGGGCTGGTCTGTCATATTGTAAGAAATGTAAAAAAAATCTGTTTAATGCAACTGATTTCTAAAAGAGTGTTTATCCACATATGTTCTAAGAAAAAATGTTAATGTAGATAATTATATACATACAGTCATATCTTTAAAAGGCATCTTGGTATGTCTACTACAGATTGGAAATTTTAACTGAGGAGAATCCACATATTTTAAGGATGCTTTCATCTGAGCTAAAATTGTGATCTATTTGGGAGATTACTTTCCTATAGATTCCAATTGTAATCCAGGTTCTTGAATTGACTATATTGTTCAGATTCAGACAAAAAGTGATATGATGTAACTATGGTACCACAAAATAGACCTACTATGTAAGAAACTACTGGTGTTCTGCTTATATGCAGCAGTCACTCCTCAAGTGTTGTGTCTGTGCTTTCAAATTGATCAAATCATTGGTCTTTTGTTTGAAATTTGTCTTTAAATTTCATATTCTCAACATTTGGAATAGGTAAGAGGACTGAATAAATAACAATTGATCTATTCTTCAAAGTACTGTTACTGAGCACACACCAAAGTGCTGTGTTCTGTACCAGATGCTATGGTAGTAGATGAGGATACAGCTTTACTCTGCCCTCTGGAGCTGCAGATGAATTTTATATTGTAATAAACAATAAACTCTGTAGTGTAGAACATCAAATGTTAAGTGAAAACTGTAATAATTTGGGGAGTAATCCAGCCATTGAACAACTTATTCATATTTCTGTCTACATTTATAAATCTAAATAGAAGATCAAAAGGCTTCTTTAATTTTATAGTTTCATATTTTGAATGGCTAGATTTATAATAATAATGGCTAATTATAATAGTAGCTAATTTATAATATGTTACATTTTTAATAATATTGAATCTATTCAGATGTAGATTTTTAATTACTAGAAGCTATTTTTTGATAAAGTTTGGTTCACACCTTATCCTTATTGTTTATAAAAGTGTTTAGCACATATTAACTGCTCAATTAATTTCATGGACTATCACCATTTAAAGTAATAAATATAAAACTGGATATAAAATATATTAAGCCAACTTAATGATATTCAATACACAGTGACCAGAAATAAATGGGAGGAGCTCAGCCAGTGTCTGAAAATATTGCTTATGGAATAACCGAGGAGTGAAAAAGGTAGAGTCCTATTCACCATAGCTATGCTCAAGATATTTTATTGTCAGATAATGAGACACAAGGTTCTTTGAGTACCTGTAAGGTTCTCCTTAAAACAATTTGCTCAAAGTCAACTTGGAGCAAGGAATGCATTGTTATATACATTCATGCCTAATTTATAATGAATTTCTTTAAAGAGCAAAATAGAAGATGGTAAACTAAAAAATAAGTCTATCTATCTATCTTTTTCTTACAAATATTTGCTCATATTTTTCCAGGGAAAGCATTAATCCAAAAAGGAAATAGTCAATCATTCACAGCATATAAATACCAGTAATCAGTGGTGGTCATAACTCACTGTGAATAATGAAAATTCTATTAAATACTTGTGAAGGTGTTCATGATTTGTAAAATGGTCTTCATACATATTTTTTCACTCACCTTTCCCTATATGTCTTTACATAGCATAACATCATACACACCAAACAGATAAGGAAACTGAGGCCCGTTTCGGTTGTGACTTCCCCAGTCTTTCATGATTAATAACTTGCCATTGTTCTTTCACTGTTGGGCTTATCCATATCATTTCTTCTATTATTGTTTTATGTGTTACATTTTAACTGAGTTTAACCATAATATACATAAAAACTACATAAAAGTTTATATTTGGCTTGCTTGCTACAATATATATTTGTGTTATTATTTAAGTTTTTCAATTATTATCCCTATTATCTGTGTAATATTTTATTGAAAGGATGTGAGTCACTTACTCCATTCATTGAAAAACATTTACTAAGCTCTTACAATGTTCCAGGCAGTAGGCAGCGAAGATATAGCACTGAACTAGGCAGTTGGTTGCTGTTAGGAACTAAAAAGTTTTTAGAAAGTATTTTCTAATATGTGATGCATATGGAAAAACAACACTACTTGCAGTGTTCAAAAAGACAGCCTTCAGAATGGGAGAAAATAATAGCAAATAAAGCAACAGACAAACAACTAATCTCAAAAATATACAAGCAACTCCTACAGCTCAATTCCAGAAAAATAAATGGCCCAATCAAAAAATGGGCCAAAGAACTAAATAGACATTTCTCCAAAGAAGACATACAGATGGCTAACAAACACATGAAAAGATGCTCAGCATCACTCATTATCAGAGAAATGCAAATCAAAACCACTATGAGGTACCATTTCATGCCAGTCAGAATGGCTGCGATCCAAAAGTCCACAAGCAATAAATGCTGGAGAGGGTGTAGAGAAAAGGGAACCCTCTTACACTGTTGGTGGGAATGCAAACTAGTACAGCCATTATGGAGAACAGTATGGAGATTCCTCAAAAAAACTGAGAATAGAACTGCCTTGCTGCTGCTGCTGCTAAGTCACTTTAGTCGTATCCGACTCTGTGTGACCCCATAGACGGCAGCCCACCAGGCTCCCCCGTCCCTGGGATTCTCCAGGCAAGAACACTGGAGTGGGTTGCCATTTCCTTCTCCAATGCATGAAAGTGAAAAGTGAAAGTGAAGTCCCTCAGTCGTGTCCGACCCTCAGCGACCCCATGGACTGCAGCCTTCCAGGCTCCTCCACCCATGGGATTTTCCAGGCAGAAGTACTGGAGTGGGGTGCCATTGCCTTCTCCGAGAACTGCCTTATGATCCAGCAATCCCACTGCTGGGCATACACACTGAGAAAACCAGAATTGAAAGAGACACGTGTACCCCAATGTTCATAGCCACACTGTTTACAATAGCCAGGACTTGGAAGCAACCTAGATGTCCATCAGCAGATGAATGGATCAGAAAGCAGTGGTACATATACACAATGGAGTATTACTCAGCCATTAAAAAGAATACATTTGAATCAGTTCTAATGAGGTGGATGGAACTGAAGCCTATTATACAGAGTGAAGTAAGCCAGAAAGAAAAATACCAATACAGTATACTAACGCATATATATGGAATTTAGAAAGATGGTAACAATAACCCTGTTTACGAGACAGCAAAAGAGACACTGATGTATAGAACAGATTTTGGACTCTGGGAGAGGGAGAGGGTGGGATGATTTGGGAGAATAGCATTGAAATATGTATAATATCATATGTGAAATGAGTCACCAGTCCAGGTACAATGCCTGATAATGGATGCCTAGGGCTGGTGCACTGGGACGACCCAGAGGGATGGTATGGGGAGGGAGGAGGGAGGAGGGTTCAGGATGGGGAACACATGTATACTTGTGGCGGATCCATCTTGATGTATGGCAAAGGCAATACGATATTGTAAAGTTAAGCAAAATAAAATTAAAAAACAATAAAAACAAATATGGTGAAAAAAAAATTAGCCTGCTGCCTATGATATTAGGGAAAAAACATATTTTTAAAATGACCCTTGACATATAAACTGCTTTTCAAATAGATTGAAAAATGTACATAGTCATTGAGTGTGTAATGACATTTAATTGCCCAAATTCTTACCAGAATTTAACTGTATACTTTTTTACAAATGTAGTTTTTCTCTCATGTGAAACATCTACTTATGGCTCAGTCCATTTGGATTTTGAAATACAAAAGTCAAAATAGAGAAATCCAGCAATATTTATGAAGAATCTATGTTTACTTTCCTAATTTTACCACCTTTTCCACATATCTAACTCACATATATTTAGACATGTTTCTGTCTTAGTTATATTTAAATAGCTAAATATACTAAATTCTAAATGTGGCTTAGTAATATCTGTTTAAAACACATTGTATTTAAATGCTTTTAAACATCTGATAAGGCACTTTGCCCCTTATTCATCATTCTATTCAAAAGATCATTTATCTACTTAATCATTTATCTACTTACTTTGATCATTTGTTTACTTCATTTACCTTGATAATGAAAGAAACATTATCATTTTCTTTATAGAAGTTCTATATGTAAGATTTGTTTTACTTATTACATACACATGCACAGGTTATGCATTTTTCAGTTTTTGCTATTATTCATGGACATAGTTTCTTTACAATTTCTAAATAGCTTTTTGACAATATGTGAGAAATTTTGAGGTTTGCTTATATATTTTCTAATTGGCCAACTTACTGAACATTTAATTTTCTTCCCTTATTTGCTTTGACTAAAAATTCAAAGACAAAATTATGATTTTGAATAATATGCAACAACGTGATATTTCAGTCTTTGTGATGAAAACAATTGGGCAAGAATTAAATTTAAAAATTAATCCACTAGATTGCTGTTGAAGCAATGAGAACTGGAATGGACAAAATTCAGGGGCAAGGAGAACCACAGTGAGCTGAATTGTTCTGGAGAGGCTTTAACCTAGGGAAGACCTGATATCGAAAGTGACAAATGCCATCCAGCATCGCCCCTTCTCCTCCCCCCCCCCCCAACCCCCCCCCCCCCCCCCGCATCAGAGTCTTCTCCAATGAGTCAACTCTGATGAAAGTGAAAAAAAAAGTTGGGAAGGGAAAAAGTGGCTTAAAGCCCAACATTCAGAAAACGAAGACGTGGCACGGTCCCATAACGAATAGGAAATAGATGGGGAAAGTGAAAAACTTTTTTTCTGGGCTCGAAAATCACTACAGATGGTGACTGCAGCCATGAAATTAAAACACGCTTACTCTCCTTGGAAGGAAAGTTATGACCAACCTAGATAGCTTATTCAAAAGCAGAGACATTACTTTGCCAACAAAGGTTCGCCTAGTCAAGGCTATGGTTTTTCCTGCAGTCATGTATGGATGTGAGAGCTGGACTGTGAAGAAGGCTGAGCGCCGAAGAATTGATGCTTTTGAACTGTGGTGTTGGAGAAGACTCTTGAGAGTCCCTTGGACTGCAAGGAGATCCAACCAGTCCATTCTGAAGGAGATCAGCCCTGGGATTTCTTTGGAAGGAATGATGCTAAAGCTGAAACTCCAGTATTTTGGCCACCTCATGCGAAGAGTTGACTCATTGGAGAAGACTCTGATGCTGAGAGGGATTGGGGGCAGGAGGAGAAGGGGACGACAGAGGATGAGATGGCTCGACAGAGGATGAGATGGCTGGATGGCATCACTGACCCAATGGATGTGAGTCTGAGTGACCTTCGGGAGTTGGTGATGGATAGAGAGGCCTAGCGTGCTGCGGTTCATGGGGTCGCAAAGAGTAGGACACGACTGAGCGACTGATCTGATCTGATCTGATCTAAGTGGCAGGAGAAAACAAACGATAGTTACGTTTTTTTCCCCTTTACTACACAAATTTAAAAAGAGGTTTCTCTTAAAACTCTGTGTTGCATAATGACACCTGGTTCCACCTGAACTTAACTTTTCTCAAATAGTGAACTTTTTTCTTACGGAAATGTTCGTCTTAACCTATGTTAATGAACTATGTATTTAGCCTAGACTCTGTCTTTCTTCAAGACTGTTCCATCTAAGACTTAGAACCAACTTGACAAACCTGTATGTTTTACTCATACATTGTTCTCCTAACTATGTTAATGAAACTACATATTTACTTGGAAACCTGCATTTCTTCAAGATTCATGTCAATCATTTTGTGGCCCAGGGTGACTCACCTGGTGCCAGTGTTATCTCAAAACACATGTTGTGGATGAGGGGCCGGGTGCCACTCTGAATTTGGATACAACTTTCTATAAGACAACTTGCTAGTAGCTATATAACATCCAGATAAGACTAGCAGGGGGAAATGCTCTCTGCCCCCTTCTGATGTCTATGTCAGAAGCTTTCTTTGTCTCTTTTACATTTTAATAAAATTTTATTAAACAAAATCTCTGAGCCATCAAGCCTTGTCACTGGCCCTTGATTGAATTCTTCTCCTTCAGAGGCCAAGAATCCCAGAGTCTTTCATGGCTCAGCAACAACCTTTCACTATCAAACAGTTTGGAAATGCTAAGCTACATCATGCCAAACACTATGACATGTCTGAATATATACTCTAGTTGAATCTGTTAAGCTGTATATCAATTTATCTTAAGCATTAAAGGAAAAACAGAGTCTCAAAACAAATGCACACTTTATTAAATGAAAATTCATCTTTTGACAATATAACATAACTTTTCATTTTGCAATGATACTAAAGGACAGAAATAACATTTTATGCCTTTTTTCACAAAATTTCTATTTGCATAAATTGAAAATTTTATAAATGAACATCTTGGAGAACATCCAATAATCTGCTAAGAATTACACAGTTCAGTTCAGTTCAGTCGCTCAGTCCTGTCCGACTCTTTGCGACCCCATGGACTGCAGCATGTCAGGCAACCAACTCCCGGAGCCTACTCAAACTCATGTCCATTGCATCAGTGATACCATCCAACCATCTCATCCTCTGATGTCCCCTTCTGCTCCTGCCTTCAATATTTCCTAGAATCAAGGTCTTTTCCAAGAAGTCAGTTCTTTGCATCAGGGGGCCAAAGTTTTGGAATTTCAGCTTCAGCATCAGTCCTTCCAATGAATATTCAGGACTGATTTCCTTTAGAACTGACTGGTTGGATCTCCTTGCAATCCAATGGACTCCCAAGAGTCTTCTCCAACACCACAGTTCAAAAGCATCAATTCTTTGGTGCTTAGCTTTCTTTATGGTCTAACTCTCACATCCATACATGACTACTTGAAAAACCATAGCTTTGACTAGACAGACCTTTGTCAGTAAAGTAATGTCTCTGCTTTTTAATATGCTGTCTATGTTGCTCATAGCTTTTTTTCCAAGGAGCAAGCATCTTTTAATTTCATGGCTGCAGTCACCATCTGCAGTGATTTTGGAGCCCAAGAAAAGAAAGTCTGTCACTGTTTCCATTGTTTCCCCATCTATTTGCCATAAAGTAATGGGACCTGATGCCATAATCTTTGTTTTATGAATGTTGAGTTTTAAGCCAGCTTTTTCATACTCTCCTCTTTCACTTTCATCAAGAGGCTCTTTAGTTCTTTGCTTTCTGCCATAAGGGTGGTGTCATCTGCATATCTGAGGTTACTGATCTTTCTTCCGGCTATCTTGATTCCAGCCTGTGCTTCATTCAGCCTGATATTTTGCATGATATACTCTGCATATAAGTTAAATAAGCAGGGTGACAATAAACAGCCTTGATGTATTCCTTTTCCTATTTGGAACCAGTCTGTTGTTCCATGTCGAGTTCTAACTGTTGCTTCCTGACCTGCATATAGGTTTCTCAAGAGGCAGGTGGTCTGGTATTCCCATCTCTTTCAGAATTTTCCACAGTTTACTGTGATCCACACAGTTAAAGGTTTTGGCATAGTCAATAAAGCAGCAATAGATGTTTTTTTGGAACTCTCTTGCTTTTTTGATGATCCAGCAGATGTTAGCAGTTTGATCTCTGGTTCCTCTGCCTTTTCTAAATTAGGCATATTTTAAAAAATAGGATTTGGGGGAAAGAATTGATAATTGATTCAAAAAGTAATATGAAAATTTAGAGACAAAATAAGCCAAAGCAGTAGAGAAAAAGTAAAAGTCAGACAATTTGCACATACTATGCAACTACAGTAATCAAGACTTGTGTTGTCTGTCAAGAAAGACATTTATGTCAATGTAATGGGATGCAAATTCCAGAAATAAGCATTTACATTTATGTTCAATTGATTTTCAGTAAAGCTGTCAAGAAAACTTAATGGTGAGTGGATAGTCTTTTCAACAAATATTGCTCAAAGTATGGGATATCATACGCCAATAAAAGAAAAATCTAGCTTCAACCCTTATGTCACATCATATACAAAAATTAACTCAAAATTGATCATACACCAAAATGTAAAAGTGAAAGCAATAAAACTTCTAGAAGAAAGTATAGGAGAAACTCTTTGTGACTTTGAGATAAGCAGAGATTTCTTAAGTATGACACCAAAAACCTGATCTATAAAAGCAAATGATTGATAAGTAGGATCTCATCAAATGAAAGCATTTTGTTCTTTGTTGTTGTTAAGTCGCTAAGTCTTGTCTGACTCCTCACAACCCTATGACCTGCAGCAGGCCAGGCCTCCCTGTCCTCCACCATCTCCCAGAGTTTGCCCAAGTTCATGTCCACTGTAT
The DNA here is from genome assembly GCA_935064755.1 of Tragelaphus eurycerus. Taxonomy (NCBI): domain Eukaryota; kingdom Metazoa; phylum Chordata; class Mammalia; order Artiodactyla; family Bovidae; genus Tragelaphus; species Tragelaphus eurycerus. Next base: position 8,668,509 of record CAKXYN010000086.1, on the reverse strand, counting down.
CAGTGATGCCATTCAATCATCTCACACTCTGTTACCCTCTTATTTTTTGCCTTCGATCTTTCCCAGCATCAGGGTCTTTTTCAGTGAGTCAGCTGTTTGTATTAGGTGGTCAAAGTATTACCCTTAAAGTATTTTGGTCCTTAAGAGACACCATTAAGGAAAAGAGAAGCTAAAAATTGGATGAATATGCTTGCAAATGTGTAATTGATAAAGGAGTTGTATCCATAAGATGTAAAGTACTATTGCAACTCAATAGCAAACAACCCAATTAGATCAATCAATTTTTTTTAATTGGCAAGAGATTTGAACAGACATTTTGCAGTGAAGATATATAAATGACTAAAAATGCTCACAGTTAGCTGTCCAACATCATTAGTCATTGGAGAATGCAAATTATGATCACAATGAGAAACAACTTTATATTCACTAGAGTGACTGCAATTGAAATTGACAAAACTGTCAACTGGAGCCCTTGTACAATGCTGTTGCTAAGTCACTTCAGTCGTGTCCGACTCTGTGCAACCCCATAGATGGCAGCCCACCAGGCTCCTCCCTAGCTGGGATTCTCCAGGCAAGAATACTGGAGTGGGTTGCCATTTCCCTAGAAGAGCTAAATGGTACATTTACTTTTGGAAGCAACTTGGGAGTTTTTTTTAAAAAGTTAATATGTACAATTTATAAATTCTACTTCTTGCAAAGCAAAAAAGACTTTTGATTGGGGTGGGGAGGGGTGATAAAATGTTTTAAAACTGCACTGTGGTGGATTGCACAATACTAAGAATTTACTAAAAAATTATTGAGCTGTACATTTGCAAATACTTAAAGTGTATGTCAATAAAGATGTTAAAACAACCATTACTACCACAACAAAATAGACTTTGGAAGACAAATATTTTGAAAACAAAAAAGCTGAAAATGTAAAGCAAGCATCACATGAATGCATTATTCATTATTTGTATAACTTTGGGCTAATTGTTTCATTTGTTGGGAGCTAGAGGTGGGCTACTGTCTCTGGGGTTGCACAGAATCGGACATGACTAATGCGACTTAGCAGCAGCAGCAGCAGCAGAGATAGTCCAGTTAAAAACTTATTCTACAGTGAAGAAATTGGATTTTATTTTACAAAGATCTGATGAGAACTTCCTATTCCACACTATTAGTCAATTTCTGTCTTGTAATTATCATTGCTTCAAAATGAGTCCTGTACATTTTGAGCAAGTTCCAGAAGAGTGCATACAACAGGTATACTTTCAAAAATTAAAAATAACTTTAAAAATATACTCCTAAGAAATGTATACATGAAAAATTATATGAAGAATAAAAATAATAAGAATATCACCAGTTTCAGGAAAGTGTTAAGCTTGAGTAGGGACAGGTAGAGAAATGGGATGGGGAGGAGGCAGATGGAGAAATTGGTTATGCTCCATGACTCCCATTGGGTGGTGAATTCATAGTATTTGTTATATTAATAATAAACATAGGAGGGAGATTGGTTCAAGATGGCAGAGTAGAAGGACATGTACTCATCTCCTCCTGCAAGAGCACCAAAATTGCAAATACCTGTTGAACAACCATCAACAGGAGCATGCTGGAGCCAATCAAAAAAAGATATCTCATATCCAAAGACAAAGAAGAAGCCTCAATGAGGTGGTAGAAGGGGCCCAATCACAATAAACTACCAGGTGGGCAACCCACAAACTGGAGAACAATAATACCAAAGAAATTTTTCCACTCTTGTTCTGAGCCCCATGCCAGGCTTGTCATCCTGGCGATCTGGCAGAAAGACTAGGAATCCCCAGGGAATCTTGATAGCTTACAGTGAGTAATGTTGGATTCATGATCTCAGAAGAAGATTTAGCTTTGGAATCAGGGACCAGGCTTGATCACTCAGGGCTCTCGTGTGGCAGAAGTTTTATTACAGTGAAAAAGGACAGAAAAGCTTCTGTCATAGACGTCAGAATGGAGACGGAGCATGCCCCACTCATCAGTCTTATCAAGGCCTTATATACTTTTACCAAACCCACTCCACAACATACATCTTAAATTAGCAAGATTAGAACTGCAATAGAAAGGTTTTACCAGACCTACTCCCACAACCTACCTTTTAAGAGCACATGATTAGTCAGAAGTTCAGTTCAGTCATTCAGTCATGTCTAACTCTTTGTGACCCCATGAATTGTAACACTACAGCCTTAGATGCCCATCACCAAACCCAGAGCCTGCTCAAACTCATGATCATTGAGTAACTGATGCCATCCTACCATCTCATCCTCTGTAATCCCCTTCTCCTCCTGCCTTCAATCTTTGCCAGCATTAGGGTCTTCTAAAATGAGTCAGTTCTTCCCATCCGGTGGCCAAAGTATTGGAGTTTCAGCTTCAGGATCAGTCTTTCCCATGAATATTCGGACTGATTTCCTTTAGGATTGACTGGTTTGATTTCCTTGCAGTCCAAGGGACTCACAAGAGTCTTCTCCAACACCACAGTTCAAAAGCATCAATTCTTTGGTGCTCAGCTTTCTTTATGGTCCAACTCTCACATCCATACTTGACTACTGGAAAAACCATAGTTTGACTAGACAGAACTTTGCTAGCAAAGAAATGTCTCAGCTTTTTAATATGCTGTCTATGTTGCTCATAGCTTTTTGTCCAAGGAGCAAGTGTCTTTTAATTTCATGGCTGCAGTCAGTATCAGCAGTGATTTTAGAGCCCCCAAAATAGTCTGTTGCTGTTTCCATTTTTTCCCCATCTATTTGCCATGAAGTGATGTGACTGGATACTATGATCTTTGTTTTCTGAATGTTGAGTTTTAAACCAGCTTTTTCATTCTCCCCTTTCACCTTTATCAAGAGGCTCTTTAGTTCTTCTTTGTTTTCTGCCACAAGGGTAATGTCATCTGTGTATATAAAGTTAGTGATATTTCTCCCATAAATTTTGATTGCAGCTTGCTCTTCATCCAGCCTGGCATGTCACATAATGTACTCTGCATATAAGTTAAATAAGGAAGGTGACAACATACAGCCTTAGCATATCCTTTCCTGATTTGGAACCAGTTGTTCCATGTCCAGTTCTAACTGTTGCTTCTTGATCTGCATACAGATTTCTTAGGAGGCAGGTAAGGTGGTCTGCTATTCCCATCTCTTTCAGAATTTTTCAGTTTGTTGTGATATACACAAAGGCTTTGGCCTAGTCAATAAAGCAGAAGTAGATGTTTTTCTGGTACTCTCTTGCTTTCTCTATGATCCAATAGATGTTGGCAATTTGATCTCTGGTTCCTTTGCCTTTTGTAAATCCGGCTTGAATATCTGGAAGTTCACAGTTCATGTACTATTGAAGCCTGGCTTGGAGGACTTTGAGCATTACCTTGCTAACATGTGAGATGAGTGCAATTGTGTGGTGGTTTGAACATTCTTTGGCATTGCCTTTCTTTGGGATTGGAATGGAAACTTACCTTTTCCAGTCCCGTGGCCACTGCTGAGTTTTCCAAAATTGCTGGTACATTGAGTGCAGCACTTTCACAGCATCATCGTATATGACTTGAAATAGCTCAACTGGAATTCTATCACCTCCACTAGCTTTGTCATAGTGATGCTTCCTAAGGCCCACCTGACTTTGCATTCCAGGATGTCTAGTTCTAGGTGAGTGATCACACCATCATGTTATCTGGGTCATGAAGATCTTTTTCGTATAGTTCTTCTGTGTATTCTTGCAACCTCTTCTTAATCTTTTCTTCTTCTGTTAGGTCCATACCATTTCTTTCCTTTATTGTGCCCATCTTTGCATCAAATATTCCCTTGGTATCTCTAATTTTCTTGAAGCGATCTCTTGTCTTTCCTATTTGATTGTTTTCCTCTATTTTTTTGCATTGATATCTGAGGAAGGCTTTCTTGTCTCTTCTTGCTATTTTTTGGAACTCTGCATTCAAATCGGTATATCTTTCCTTTTCTCCTTTGCCTTTCACTTCTCTTCTTTTCATAGCTATTTGTAAGGCCTCCTCAGACAACCATTTTGCTTTTTTGCATTTATTTTTCTTGGGAATGGTCTTGATCCCTGCTTCTGGTACAATATCACCAATCTCTGTTCATAATTCTTCAGACATTCTGTCTATCAGATCTAATCCCTTGAATCTATTTGTCACTTCCACTGTATAATCATCTGTACAATTGTCAAAATGTTCTTGTTAAAAATGAGAAACCTGTCCTCAAGTAACATACATTGTTGTTATATAATCATTAGTACAGAGCTTAAGGAAAAACATATCTTTCAGCAAGATGAGTTGTTTTGTTATGTATTCATTAGCTCAGGGCTTAAAGAAAATAACATCTTATGTAAAGGCTAAGGAAAGTAGAAAAAAAAAAGTTTTTCCTTTTCTCCTCCTTGAGAGCCTGAGACCCCTTTCACCATTTTGGGGACCCCAGACTTTTTATGAACCTACCTAAAAATTACTTCTCTCAATCTGACTTTGAAGACAAGCAAGATTTGATTACAGGACTTCTACAGGACTGGGGGAAACAGAGATTCCACTATTAGAGGGCACAAACAAAATCTTGCATGCATCAGGATCCAGGGGAAAGGAGAAGTGACCCCAAAGAATACTAGACAAAACTTACCTGCTAGTGTTGGAGCATCTCCTGTGGAGGCATGGGTCTGCAGTAGCTTGCCACAGGGACAGAGGCACTGGCAGCAGCAGTCATGGAATACTCCCCTTGGTGAAAGCCCTCTTGGAGTTAACCCTACCACAGAGCCTGTAGATTTCAGCTCTGGGTCACTTCAAGCTAAACAGTTAATGGAGAGGGGACACAATCTCACTCATCTGCAAAAAAATAGAATTAAAGTTTTACTGAGCATAGCCATGTCCACTAGAGCAAGACCCAGTTTTTCCCACTTCCAGTCCCTCCCATAATCTTGTCTGAGAAGTCCTGATAAATAGCTGGGAAAAGAAGAGAAGTGAAAGGCAAAGAAGAAAGGGAAAGATATACTGAACTGAACGCAGAGTACCAAAGGATAGCAAGGAGATATAAGAGAGCCTTTTAAATTGAACAATGCAAAAAAAGAGAAGAAAACAATAGAATGGGAAAGACTAGAGATGTCTTTAAGAAAATTAGAGATACCAAGGAAATATTTCCTGCAAAGATGAGCACAATATAGGACAAGAAGGACAAGGACATACCAGAAGCAGGAGCAATTAAGAAGAAGTGGCAAGAATACACGGAACTTAATGACCCAGATAACTATGATGGTGTGGTCACTCACCTAGAGCCAGATATCCTGGAATATGAAGTCAAGTGGGCTTTATGAAAGAAGCTAGTAGAGGTAATGAAATTCCGGCTGAATTATTTCAAATCCTAAAGGATGATGCTGTAAAAGTGCTGTGCTTAATAAGCCATCAAATTTTGAAAACTCAACAGTGGCCACAGGACTGGAAGAGGTTAGTTTTCTTTCCAACACCAAAGAAGAGCAATGCCAAAGAATGTTCATACTACCACACATTTGTGGTCATTTCTCATGCATCAAGGTAATTCTCAACATCCTTCAAGCGAGGCCTCAACAGTACATGAACCAAGAACTTCCAGATGTTCAAGCTGGATTTATAAAATGCAGAGGAGCCAGAGATCAAATTGCCAATATCTGTTGGATCATAAAGAAAGCAAGGCAATCCCAGAAAAACATCTATTTCTGCTTCATTGAATACACCACAATCTTTGACTGTGGATCACAGCAAACTGTGGAAAATTCTTCAAGAGATGGGAATACCAGACCACCTTGCCTGCCTCCTAAGAAACCTGTATGCTGGTCAAAAAGCAACAATTAGAACCAGACAGAGAACAATGGACTGGCTCCAAATTGGGAAAGGTGTACGTCAAGGCTGTATATTGTCACCCTGCTTATTTAACTTCCATGCAGAGTATATTACATGAATGCCAGGCTGGATAGAGCACAAACCTGAATCAAAATTGCCAGGAGAAATATCAGTAATCTCAGATATGCAGATAATAACACTTTAATCTCCTGGTGTGCTGCAGTTCATGGGTTCACAAAGAGTCAAACTTAGAGACTGAACAACAGTAGCAATCCCTCCAATCAGGAAGGTTACACAAGTCTCAGACTGATTCACCAGGAGGCACAGAGATGAAACAAGAACTACAATCTTCTGACCTCTGGAAAAAAATCCACATCACAGAAAATTCATCAAAATGAAAAAGCAAAGACTTTTGTCCCAGATTAAGGGACAAGATAAAATCCTCCCCAAACGACTAAATGAAGTAGAGATAGGCACAACCTTCCAGGAAAAGAATTCAGAATAATGATAGTGAAGAAGATCCAAGATTTTGAAAAAGATGGAGAAAATGCAAGAAATATTTACCAAAGACCTAGAACTAAAGAACAAACTAACACAGATGAAAAATACACTCAGTTCAGTTCAGTTGCTCAGTCATGTCTGACTCTTTGCGACCTCATGAATCGCAGCACACCAGGCCTCCTTGTCCATCACCAACTCCCGGAGTTCACTCAGACTCAAGTCCATCGAGTCGGTGATGCCATCCAGCCATCTCATCCTCTGTCGTCCCCTTCTCCTCCTGCCCCCAATCCCTCCCAGCATCGGAATCTTTTCCAATGAGTCAACTCTTCACATGAGATGGCCAAAGTACTGGAGTTTCAGCTTTAGCATCATTCCTTCCAAAGAAATCCCAGGGCTGATCTTCAGAATGGACTGGTTGGATCTCCTTGCAGTTCAAGGGACTCTCAAGAGTCTTCTCTAACACCACAGTTCAAAAGCATCAATTCTTTGGCCCTCAGCTTTCTTCACAGTCCAACTCTCACATCCATATATGATCACAGGAAAAACCATAGCCTTGACTAGACGAACCTTTGTTGGCAAAGTAATATCTCTGCTTTTGAATATGCTATTTAGGTTGGTCATAACTTTCCTTCCAAGGAGTAAGTGTCTTTTAATTTCATGGCTGTAGTCACCATCTGCAGTCATTTTGGAGCTCCCAAAAATAAAGTCAGACACTGTTTCCACTGTTTCCCCATCTATTTCCCATGAAGTGATGGGACCAGATGCCATGATCTTCATTTTCTGAATGTTGAGCTTTAAGCCAACTTTTTCACTCTCCTCTTTCACCTTCATCAAGAGGCTTTTGAGTTCCTCTTCACTTTCTGCCATAAGGGTGGTGTCATCTGCATATCTGAGGTTATTGATATTTCTCCCGGCAATCTTGATTCCAGCTTGTGATTCATCCAGCCCAGCGTTTCTCATGATGTACTCTGCATATAAGTTAAATAAGCAGGGTGACAATATACAGCCTTGACGTACTCCTTTTCCTATTTGGAACCAGTCTGTTGTTAGATGTCTAGTTCTAACTGTTGCTTCCTGACCTGCATATAGGTTTGTCAAGGGGCAGGTCAGGTGGTCTGGTATTCCCATCTCTTTCAGAATTTTCCAGAGTTTGTTGTGATCCACACAGTCAAAGGCTTTGGCATAGTCAATAAAGCAGAAATAGATGTTTTCCTGGAACTGTCTTGCTTTTTCGATGATCCAGCAGATGTTGGAAATTTGGTCTCTGGCTCCTCTGCTTTTTCTAAAACTAGCTTGAACATCAGGAAGTTCATGGTTCACATATTGCTGAAGCCTGGCTTGGAGAGTTTTGAGCATTACTTTACTAGCCTGTGAGGTGAGTGTAATTGTGCGGTAGTTTGAGCATTCTTTGGCATTGCCTTTCTTTGGGATTGGAATGAAAACTGACCTTTTCCAGTCCTGTGGCCACTGTTGAGTTTTCCAAATTTGCTGGCATATTGAGTGCAGCACTTTCACAGCATCATCTTTCAGGTTTTGGAATAGCTCAACTGGAATGTCATCACCTCCACTAGCTTTGTTCATAGTGTTGCTTTCTAAGGCCCACTTGACTTCACATTCCAGGATATCTGGCTCTAGGTGAGTGATCACACCATAGTGATTATCTAGGTTGTGAAGATTTTTTTTGTATAGTTCTTCTGTGTATTCTTGCCACCTCTTCTTAATATCTTCTGTTTCTTTTAGGTCCATACCATATCTGTCCTTTATTGAGCTCATCTTTGCATGAAATGTTCCCTTGGTATCTCTAATTTTCTTGAAGAGATCTCTAGTCTTTCCCATTCTGTTGTTTTCCTCTATTTCTTTGCATTGATAGCCGAGGAAGGCTTTCTTATCTCTTCTTGCTATTCTTTGGAATTCTGCATTCAGATGCTTATATCTTTCCTTTTCTCCTTTGTTTTTCACTTCTCTTCTTTTCACAGCTATTTGTAAGGCCTCCCTAGACAGCCATTTTGCTTTTTTGCATTTCTTTTGCATGGGGATGGTCTTGATCCCTGTCTCCTGTACAATGTCACGAACCTCATTCCATAGTGCATCAGGCACTCTAGCTATCAGATCTAGGCCCTTAAATCTATTTCTCACTTCCACTGTATAATCATAAAGGATTTGATTTAGGTCATACCTGAATGGTCTAGGGATTTTCACTACTTTCTTCAATTTCAGTCTGAATTTGGCAATAAGGAGTTCATGATCTGAGCCACAGTCAGCTCCCAGTCTTGTTTTTGCTGATTGTATAGAGCTTCTCCATCTTTGGCTGCAAAGAATATAATTGATCTGATTTCAGTGTTGAACATCTGGTGATGTCCATGTGTAGAGTCTGCTCTTGTGTTGTTGTAAGAGGGTGTTTGCTATGACCAGTGCATTTTCTTGGCAAAACTCTTAGTCTTTGCTCTGCTTCATTCCGTATTCCAAGGCCAAATTTGCCTGTTACTCCAGCTGTTTCTTGACTTCCTACTTTTGCATTCCAGTCCCCTATAATGAAAAGGACATCTTTTTTGGGTGTTAGTTCTAAAAGGTCTTGTAGGTCTTCATAGAACCATTCAACTTCAGCTTCTTCAGCGTCACTGGTTGGGGCATAGACTTGGATTACTGTGACATTGAATGGTTTGCCTTGGAAATGAATAGAGATCATTCTATCGTTTTTGAGATTGCATCCAAGTACTGCATTTCATACTCTTTTGTTGACCATGATGGCTACTCCATTTCTTCTGAAGGATTCCTGCCCTCAGTAGTAGATATAATGGTCCTCTGAGTTAAATTCACCCATTCCAGTCCATTTTAGTTCGCTGATTCCTAGAATGTCGACGTTCACTCTTACAATCTCTTGTTTGACCACTTCCAATTTGCCTTAATTCATGGACCTGACATTCTAGGTTCCTATGCAATTTTGCTTTTTACTGCATAAGACCTTGTTTCTATCACCAATCACATCCACAACTGCATATTGTTTTTGCTTTGGCTCCATCCCTTCATTCTTTCTGGAGTTATTTCTCTACTGATCTCCAGTAGCATATTGGGTACCTACTGACCTGGGGAGTTCTTCTTTCAGTATCCTATCATTTTGCCTTTTTATACTGTTCATGGGGTTCTCAAGGCAAGAATACTGAAGTGGTTTGCCATTTCCTTCTCCAGTCGACCACATTCTGTCAGACCTCTCCACCATGAAACCCAAGTAAGACGATAGGTGTTGCAAGAGGGCATCAGAGGGCAGACACACTGAAACCATACTCACAGAAAACTAGTCAGTCTAATCACACTAGGCCCACAGCCTTGTGTAACTCAATGAAACTAGGCCATGACCGTGGGGCCACCCAAGATGGGCAGAACAATACACTAGAAGGAATCAATAGCAGAATAACTGAGGCAGAAGAGTGGAGAAATGACTGCCACATAACAAAATACAGAAAAAAGAATGAAAAAAAAAAAAAAAAAAGAAGAAGACAGACCACTGGGGCAACATTAAAGGTACCAATATTCATATTATATGAGTCCCAGAAGTATAAGAGAGAGGAGCTGAGAAAATATTTGAAGAGATAATAGCTGAAAATTTCCATAACATTGGAAAGGAAATAATCAACCAAGTCCAGGAAGCACAGAGTACAAGGCAGGATAAACTCAAGGAGGAACACACAGAGAGACATAGTAATCAAACTGACAAAGATTGAGATTAGAGAGAACAAGATGGCGGAGGAGTAGGTGGATATGGAGTACCTTTCTCTCCATGGATACATGAGAAATACACCTTCAGACACAGAAGTGCGTGCAGAACACCAGCTGAGATAGGACAGGTGTACCTGACCAGTGGAAAAGAATATATAGAACCATGCAAAACTAGGTAGGACAAAGGAACTGGGGGAAAAACAGAAGTGTTAGTAGGACTGGACCTGCCTTCAGTGGGTGGGGGAACTGAAGCAGGGGTCTGATCCCCACATTCGGGCAATTGTCTGAGTCAGAGGAGAAACATTTAAGTGAAACAGCTGATCTGTGGCAGCCTAAATGGAATGAGAATCAGACAGTCCTTGCCACAGCCATACATACCCTGGACAGGGACACAGGTTCCCTGGAAGGTGCAGCAGCTGGGAGCTGGAGTTCAGGGATTGTGGACCAATCCCTGGGCAAGGCTGGTGTTGACTGTGGAGAAACGGATTGAGGGGATGTGAGGGAGGAGATGGTGGTGGAAAATGCCTGTGGAGGAAAGCCAGGCAGCCATGGAAGCAAGGAGATACTGCTGCGTCTTACGTAGGGGGTGGAGCCATCACCATAGCCTCTCTCCCCATAGGCCAGCAGCTGCAGCTGAACAATAGGGAGGCTGGCCCATGAATCACCTGAGACACTGAAGTACAGAGTAGGACCCTAAATAGGGTGCCCCTTTACGTGCTTGATAAGCTGAACTACAGAGTAGGACTCCAGCCGGGGGGCACTTCTATGTGCCTGCTGCTCCGAAGAACAGAGAAGGACCCCAGGCAAGGGAGCCCTCTAAGTGCCTGAATGGGCAGAGCTACAGAGAACACCCACTAAAGAGGCCTTCTGATTGCCAGCTACAAGAGGCTTGAAAAAAGACTCTCATAGGACCATAACTCCTGCAGCAGAGGCAGGCCATGTCCCTGCACACTTGGCGACACCAGGGTCCCTGCAAACCAAGCAGCTGTGCCACCTTCACGCTCAACTTTCACTGGGGCAGAGCTACCACAGGCAAAAAAAGTCTCACATCTATGTGCACAGGGTCATTTTGGTCCTGTCTGACTCTTTGTGACCCTGTAGACTGTGGCCTGCCAGGCTTCTCTGTCAGTGGGGTTCTCCAGGCTTTAATACCCAAGCATATTGGCCAACACTGGTTACCATACCCTTCTAGAGCACTATATTTCCTGCTGCGCTAGCTGCCAACTCCCCTGAGTACCTGGTGTTGCCAGAATCCCTGCAACCCAAGCAGCTGCACCACCTCCACCCCTGCCCCTCACAAGGGCAAACTCGAGTCCTCCAGAGCAGCCTCAGGAGCTAACCCCAATGGATGACCCACATACAGAGGTGGAAATAAAACCACAATTGAAACCCAGGGGCAGTGGGACTAAGCAAAAAGACCCAAAACATTACCACCAGCTGTACAAGCTGCATATTAAACCCACACAATCAACTAGGCAGACTCTGTGTCTATGGAATTTAACAAAAGATCATTGAGAGTGCCCACAAGAGAAAATGCATTTGTTCTGATAGATGTGGACATTAGAGGCAAAAACACAGAGTACTAGGACCCGATTAGAATCTGAGCTGCCCCTACAATAGGTCCAGAGATCAGCACAGTGTTGGAGGGTATCCTAGGGAGGTGAGGTGGACTGACTCCCAGCGATGGAAAGGACTCTGACAGCAGCAGTTCAAGAAAAACATTTATTATTCTTATGTTTTGACTTGTTCTGTAGATTCTTTTGGATTTTTTCTTTCTTTTTTTTTTTTTTCTCCTTTCCCTCCTGCTCCCCGTCCATCTGTTGTAGCTGTTGATTTTATTGGCACTATGAAATCTAATTAAGCCTTTGAGCTATTTCTTTTCCTTTTTTTCCCCCTCAGTCACATTTTTTATTGCTGTTATAAACGTCTGCCTCTACATTGGGCTTTTGCAATTCTGGGGAGTTTTCCTTTTTTGTTTGTTTCTTTTCTCTTTTTTAATTTTTTAAACCTATTATAATTTTCTCTATGTTTATTCCTTTGTTTGCTTTTCCTATTGTTCTTTTCCCCTTGCAGTTAATCTTTAATGTATATAAATCTTATTTATCTACCTCTATTTAACTTTGCATATCTATTTTTCTTTCTATTCTTTCTTTCCTTTCCTCTCAATATAGTAGCTCCACCCCCTCCCCCCATTGCTTTATTCCCCAATTGGCACCTTGCTTTAGTTTTGTTTTCCAGTTTGTGCTTTAGTTAGCTTTGTTCTGGTAGACATAATTTTTGGTTTCTTTTGTTCACTGAGTCAATCTATTGTACTTTCTTTGTTGTTGGGTTGTTTTGATTTTGCTTGTGGGTGTATATGTATATGTGTATGTTCAGTCACACTTTTTATTGTTGTTATAAACCTCTGCATCTATGTTAGGCTTTTGCAGTTCTCTGGAGTTTTAATTCTTTTTCTCTTTTTTCTTCATTCTTCCATTTTGTTTTTTCTTTTCTCTTTTGTTATAATTTTAACTTCTAATTTTTAAAATCTCCTTTAATTTTCTACATTTATTCCTTTGTTTGACTTTCCTACTGTTCTTTTCCCTTTGCATTTAATCTTTAATGTATATAAATCTTCTTCATCTACCTATATTTAACTTTGCATATCTATTCTTTATTTCATTTCTTTCTTTCCTTTCCTCTCAACAGATTTGTTAGTTTCATTTTCATTGCTTTATGCCCTACTTGGCACCTTGCTTTAGTTTTGCTTTCCATTTTGTGCTTTGGTTAGTTTTGTTCTTAACTGGTAAATATAATTTTTTATTTCCCTTGTTTTCCTGGTTAATCTATTGTACTTTATTTTTGCTGGACTGTGTTGACATTGCACATGGGTGTATATGTATATGTGTATATTCCATTAATTTAAATATTGTTTGCATGATTTTATAACTGCCATTTGTCTGGGATTCATCTTTGGTTTCTCGCTTTTGGATATTTCTTTTAATCTCATTTAATGCCATAACAAACCATGTGTGGAATCCTTGTTCCTGAACAGATATCAAGCCCCAAGCCTTTGGAGTAGGAGCACTGATGCCAAGAACCTAGACTACCAGAGAACTAACCCTAGGGAATATCAAACTGTGATAACTCACACAAAGGAAACCACCTGAATGCAAGACCGGGAATCATCCAACCACCAGTAGCACCCAGTGCAGGACACCTCATCCAAAGAACAAAAAAAACAAAAACACAAACCCAATCATCAGCAGACAGGATTGCCACCTCACTCAACCTTTTCCATAAGAGGAAAAACAAACAAAAAAACAAACAAACGAAAATTCAGCATGAATCTCACCCTATGCAAAGCTTACACAAATCACTAGACCAACCTCAGGAGGGCAGAAAACAAAAGGAAGAAAGAATTCAACCTTGAAGCCTGGGAAAAGGAGACCTCAAACACAATAAGTTTAAAAAAATAGTGAAAAGGCAGAGAAATACTACAGAAATGAAGGAACAAACTAGAAACACAGAAGTCCAAATAAATGAAGAGGAGATAGGCAAACTACCTAAAAAAGCATTCAGAATAATGATAGCAAAAATGATTAAAAAAAAAAAAAAACACCTTGAAAACAAAATGGAGAAAATGCAAGAATCAATTAACAAAAACCTAAAAGAATTAAAGAATAAATATGCAGAGATAAATAGAACAATTACTGATATTAAAAATACAGAAACAAACAACACAATTACTGAAACTAAAAATACTCTAGAAGGAACCAATAGCAGAATATCTGAAGCAGAAGAACAAATCAGTGAGCTGGAAGATAAAATGATGGAAATAAATTTTGAAGAGCAGAATAAAGTAAAAAGAATGAAAAGAACTGAGGATGGTCTCAGAGACCTCTGGGACAATATCAAACCACCAACATTAGAATTATAAGGGTCTCAGAAGAAGAAGAGAAAAAGAAAGGGCATGAGAAAATTTTTGAAGAGATTATAGTTGAAAATTTCCCCAACATGGGAGAGGAAATAGTCAATCAAGTTCAAGAGGTGCAATGAATCTCATTCAGGATAAACCCAAGTAGAAACACGTCAAGACACATACTAATCAAATTAATAAAGACCTAATACAAAGAAAGAATATTAAAAGCAGCAAAGGAAAAGCAAGTGACATACAAGGGAAACCCCATACTCTTAACAGCTGATCTTTCAGCAGAAACTCTGCAGGCCAGAAGGGAATGGCAGAATATATCTAAAGTACTGAAAGGGAAAAATCTATAACCCAAGATTACTGTACTCAGCAAGAATCTCATTCAAAATTGATGGAGAAATAAAAAGCTTTCCAGACAAGCAAAAGTTAAGAGAAATTAGTACCACCAAACCAGCTTTACAACAAATGTTAAAGGGACTTATATAGTCAAGAAATACAAGAGAAGAAAAAGGATTTACAAAACCAAACCCAAGCAATTAAGAAAATGACAGTAGGAAGATATATATCAATAATTACTTTAAATGTAAATGGATTAAATGGTCCAAACAAAAGATGCATACTGGTAGAATGTATATAAAAACAAGACCCATATATATGCTGTCTGCAAGAAACCCACTTCAGATCTAAAGACACATATAGACTGAAAGTGAGAGGATGGAAAAATATATTCCATGCACATGGGAAGCAAAAGAAAGCTGGAGTAGCAATCCTCATATCAGAAAAAAATAAACCTTAAAGAATATTACAAGAGATGAGGAAGGACACTACAGAATATCAAGGGATCAATCCAAAAGGAAGACATAACAATTGTACATATCTATGCACCCTACATAGGAACACTTCAGTATACAAGACAAACACTAACAGACATAAAATAAGAAATCGACAGTAACACCATAATAGTAGGAGACTTTAACACTCCACTCACACCAATGGACAGATCATCAAAACACAAAACTAATAAGAAACACAAGTCTTACATCATACATTAAAGTAGATGGATCTCATTGATATCTTCAGTACATTCCATCCAAATGCAGAAGAATACAACTTCTTCTCAAGGGCACATGAAACATTCTCCAGGATGGACCACATCCTGGGTCACAAATCAAACCTCAGTAAATTTAAGAAAGTTGAAATCATATCAAGCATCTTCTTTGACCACAATGCTATGAGACTAGATATCAATTACATGACAAAAACTTCAAGAAGCACAAACACATGGAGATTAAACAAAATGTTTCTAAATAACCAACAGATTACTGAAGAAATCAAAAGTGAAATTAAAAAAATTTTCTAGAAACAAATGATAATGAAAACAACAGTTCAAAACCTATGGGACGCAGCAAAAGCAGTTCTAAGAGGGAAGTTTATAGCCATACAATCCTACCTCAAGAAAAAAGAAAAACACCAAATATATAACCTAACTTTACACTTAAAACAACTGGAAAAAGAGAACAAAAACTCTACAAAATTAGCAGAAGGAAAGAAATCATAAAGATCAGAACAGAAATAAATGAAAAAGAAATGAAAGAAACAATAGTAAAGATTAATAAAACTAAAAGCTTGTTCTTTGAGTAGATAAACAAAATTGACAAATCTTTAGCCAGACTCATCAAGAAAGAAAGGGAGGCCTTACAAATAGCTGTGAAAAGAAGACAAGAGAAAAGCAAAGGAGAAAAGGAAAGATATAAACATCTGAATGCAGAGTTCCAAAGAATAGCAAGAAGAGATAAGAAAGCCTTCTTCAGTGATCAATGCAAATAAATAGAGGAAAACAACAGAATAGGAAAGACTAGGGATCTCTTCAAGAAAATCAGAGATACCAAAGGAACATTCCATGCCAAGATGGGCACGATAAAGGACAGAGACGGTGTGGACCTAACAGAAGCAGAAGATATTAAGAAGAGGTGGCAAGAATACACAGAAGAACTGTACAAAAAAGAGCTTCAAGACCCAGATAATCATGATGATGTGATCACTGACCTAGAGCCAGACATCTTGGAATGTGAAGTCAAATGGGTCTTAAAAAGCATCACTACGAACAAAGCTAGTGGAGGTGATGGAATTCCAGTGGAGCTATTCCAAGTCCTGAAAGATGATGCTGTGAAAGTGCTGCACTCAATATGCCAGCAAATTTGGAAAACTCAGCAGTGGCCACAAGATTGGAAAAGGTCAGTTTTCATCCCAATCCCAAAGAAAGGCAATGCCAAAGAATGCTCAAACTACCGCACAATTGCACTCATCTCACACGCTAGTAAAGTAATGCTCAAAATTCTCCAAGCCAGGCTTCAGCAATATGTGAACCGTGAACTTCCTGATGTTCAAGCTGGTTTTAGAAAAGGCAGAGGAACCAGAGATCAAATTGCCAACATCCGCTGGATCATGGAAAAACCAAGAGAGTTCCAGAAAAACATCTATTTCTGCTTTATTGACTATGCCAAAGCCTTTGACTGTGTAGATCACAATAAACTATGGAAAATTCTGAAAGAGATGGGAATACCAGACCACCTGATCTGCCTCTTAAGAAATCTGTATGCAGGTCAGGAAGCAACAGTTAGAACTGGTCATGGAACAACAGCCTGGTTCCAAATAGGAAAAGGAGTACGTCAAGGCTGCATATTGTCACCATGTTTATTTAACTTATATGCAGAGTACATCATGAGAAATGCTGGACTGGAAGAAACACAAGTTGGAATCAAGATTGCCGGGAGAAATATCAATAACCTCAGATATGCAGATGACATGACTCTTATGGCAGAAAGTGAAGAGGGGCTAAAAAGCCTCTTGATGAAAGTGAAAGTGGAGAGTGAAAAGGTTGGCTTAAAGCTCAACATTCAGAAAACGAAGATCATGGCATCTGATCCCATCACTACATGGGAAATAGATGGGGAAACAGTGGAAACAGTGTCAGACTTTGTTTTTCTGGGCTCCAAAATCACTGCAGATGGTGACTGCAGCCATGAAATTAAAAGACGCTTACTCCTCGGAAGGAAAGTTATGACCAACCTGGATAGCATATTCAAAAGTAGAGACATTACTTTACCAAAAAAGGTTCACCTAGTCAAGGCTCTGGTCTTTCCTGTGGTCATGTATGGATGTGAGAGCTGGACTGTGAAGAAGGCTGAGCACCGAAGAATTGATGCTTTTGAACTGTGGTGTTGGAGAAGACTCTTGAGAGTCCCTTGGAGTGCAAGGAGATCCAACCAGTCCATTCTGAAGGAGATCAATCCTGGAATTTCTTTAGAAGGAATGATGCTAAAGCTGAAACTCCAGTATTTTGGCCACCTCATGCGAAGAGTTGACTCATTGGAGAAGACTCTGATGCTGGGAGGGATTGAGGGCAGGAGGAGAAGGGGACGACAGAGGATGAGATGGCTGGATGGCATCACGGACTTGATGGGTGTGAGTCTGGGTGACCTCTGGAAGCTGGTGATGGACAGGGAGGCCTGGCGTGCTGCGGTTCATGGGGTCGCAAAGAGTCGGACACGACTGAGCGACTGAGCTGATCTGATCTGATCTGATCAAGAAAGAAAGAGAGAAGAATCAAATCAACAAAATTAGAAATGAAAAAGGAGAGGTTACAACAGACAGTGCAAAAATACAATGGATTATAGGAGACTATTATGAACAATTATATGGGAATAAAATGGATAACCTAGAAGAAATGGACAGATTCTTAGAAAAGGTCAATATTCCATGACTGAAGCAGGAAGAAATAGAAATTATGAACAGCTCAATTATAAGCACTGAAATTGTAGCTGTGATCAAATATCTCCCAAAAATCAAAAGCCCAGGACCAGTTGGTTTCACAGGAGAACTCTATCAAATATTTGGAGAACAGCTAATGCCTATTCTTCTAAAACTTTTTCAAAAAATTGCAGAGAAAGTAACATTTCCAAACTTATTCTACAAGGCCACCATCACTCTGATACCAAAGCCAAAGACAACACAAAAAAAGAAAACTACAGGCCAATATCACTGATGAACATAGATGCAAAAGTCGTCAACAAAATTTTAGCAAACAGAATTCAGCAATAGATCAAAAAGCTCATACACCATGATCAAGTTGGGTTTATTCCAGAAATAACAGGAATCTTCAATATACACAAATCAATCAATGTGATACACCATATTAACAAATTGAAAGATAAAAACCATACGATGATCTCAGTAGATGCAGAAAAAGACTTTGACAAAATTCAGCACTCATTTATGCTTAAATCTCTTCAACAAATGGGCATAGAAGGAACCTGCCTCAATATAATGAGGCCATATATGATAAGCCTACAGCAAACATTCTCAATGGTGAAAAACTGAAAGCAGCCCCCCTAAGATCAGGAACAAGATAAGGGTGTGCACTTTTGCCACTAATATTCAACACCGTTCTGGAAGTCCTAGCTACAGCAATTAGAGAAGAAACAGAAATAAAAAGAACCCAGATCTGAAAAGAAGTAAATCTCTCACTATTTGCAGATGACATGATATTGTACATAGAAAATCCTAAAGATACTATCAGAAGATTACTAGAGCTAATCAGTGAACTTAGCAAAGTTGCAGGATATAAAATCAATACACAGAAATCGCTTGCATTTCTATATACTAACAATGAAAAATCAGAAAGAAATTAAGGAATCAATCCCATTCACCTTTTCAATAAAAAGAATTAAATATCTAGGAATAAACTTAGCTAAGGAGACAAAAGAACAGTATACAGAAAATTAAAAGACACTGATTAAAGAAATCAAAGATGACATAAGGAGATGGAGAGATGGAACCCATGGTCCTGGGTAGGAAAAATCAATATTGTGAAAATGAGTATACTACCAAATGCAACCTACAGATTCAATGTGATCCCTATCGAATCACTAGTGGCATTTTTCACAGAAGTAGAACAAAAAAATTCACATTTGTGTTTCATTTGAAACTACAAAAGACCCCGAATAGCCCAAGCAGTCTTGAGAAAGAAGAATGGAAGTGGAAGAATCAACCTTCCTGACTTCAGATTATACTACAAAGCTACAGTCATCAAGACAGTATGGTACTGGCACCAAAACAGAAATATAGACAAATGGAACAAGATAGAAAGTCCAGAAATAAACCCATGCACCTATGGGCACCTTATTTTTGACAAAGGAGGCAGGAATATACAATGGGGCAAAAGCAGCCTCTTCAATAAATGGTGCTGGGAAAACTGGACAGCTATATGTAAAAGAATGAAATTGGAACACTTCCTAACACTATACACAAAGATAAACTCAAAATAGATTAAAGACCTAAATGCCATAAAAAGGAATAAAAAGCCATAAAAAGGAATACATTTGAGTCAGTTCTAATGAGGTGGATGAACCTAGAACTATTATACAGTGAAGTGAGTCAGAAAGAGAAAGATAAATATCATATTCTAGTGCACATATATGAAATCTAGAAAAATGGTACTGAAGAATTTATTTACAGGGTAGCAATGGAGAAACAGACATAGAGAATAGACTTATGGACATGGGGAGAGGGGAGCAGAGGGTGAGATGTAAGGAAAGAGTAACATGGAAACTTACATTACCAAATGTAAAACAGATAGCCAATGGGAATTTGTTGTATGGTTCAGGAAACTCAAACAAGGCTCTATATCTACCTGGAGGGGTGAGATGGGGAAGGGGGAGATTGGAGGGAGGTTCAAAAGGGAGGGGATATATGTACAGCTATGACTGATTCATGTTCAGGTTTGACAGAAAACAAAATTCTTTAAAGCAATTATCCTTCAATTAAAAAAAATAAATGAAAAAGAAACAAAACGGACAAAGATTAATAAAAAAAGATATAATATTAAAAGCAACAAGGGAAAAATGACAAATAACATAAAAGGAAATTCCTAAAAGGTTTTCAGCTGATTTCTCAACAGAGACTCTAGAACCCAGAAGAGAATGGAATGATATATTTAAAGTGGTGAAAGGGCAGAACCTATAGCCAAGTATACTCTACCCAGTAAGAGTATAATTCAGATTTGAGGAAGAAATCGAAAGCTTCCCAGAAAAGCAAAACTTAAAAGAATTCACCACCACCAAACTAGCTTACGGAGAAGGCAATGGCACCCCACTCCAGTACTCTTGCCTGGAAAATCCCACGGACGGAGGAGCCTGGTAGGCTGCAGTCCATGGGGTCGCTGAGAGTCGGACATGACTGAGCGATTTCACTTTCTCTTTTCACTTTCATGCATTGGAGAAGGAAATGGCAACCCACTCCAGTGTTCTTGCCTGGAGAATCCCAGGGACGGGGAAGCCTGGTGGGCTGCCGTCTATGGGGTCGCACAGAGTCGGACACGACTGAAGTGACTTAGCATAGCAAACTAGCTTAACAGTAGACACTAAAGGAACTTCTCTGAGCAGGAAACACAAGAGAAGGAAAAGACTTACAAAAAAATAAATGCAAAACAATTTAAAAAATGATAATAGGATCATACATATCAATAATTACCTTAAATATAAATGTATTAAATGCACCAACAAAAAGATATACTGGCTATGCAGGATGAAAACATGTACATGTATGCACTTCCACTTACCACATCACTCTACTTAACCCTTCTAATTGTACACAATTATTTTATGTTGTTAGCTTAATCGTTTCCATTATGGCTTGCAGTTGTAATTATCTTTTTATTTTTTGTCTGGTTATTGACAATGGAAGCTGATAAACATCTTTTAATATTATGATTAAGGAAACATTATTCATTTTAATACTATTGTGTCTTGGTTGGTTAACAGAAAATAATAGAATTCTGTATCACTAAAACAGTCATTTAATAAAAATCTATAATAGATTCAGAGAAGGTGGTGGCACCCCACTCTAGTACTCTTGCCTGGAAAATCCCATGGACAGAGGAGCCTGGTGGGCTGCAGTCCACGGGGTCGCTAAGAGTCAGACACGACTGAACGACTTGACTTTCACTTTTCACTTTCATGCATTGGAGAAGGAAATGGCAACCCACTCCAGTGTTCTTGCCTGGAGAATCCCAGGGACTGGGAAGCCTGGTGGGCTGCTGTCTCTGGGGTCGAAACAGAGTCAGACACGACTGAAGTGACTTAGCAGCAGCATAGTAGATTCAATGCAATCCCTATCAAGCTACCAATGGTATTTTTCACAGAACTAGAACAAATAATTTCACAATTTGTATGGAAATACCAAAAACCTCTAATAGCCAAAGCAATCTTGACAAAGAAGAATGTAACTTGAGGAATCAACCTACTTGAATTCAGACTATACTGCAAAGCTAAAGTCAAGACAGTATAGTACTGGCACAAAGACAGAAAAATAGATCAATGGAACAAAATAGAAAGCCCAGAGATAAATCCACGCCCCTGTGGACACCTTATCTTTGACAAAGGAGGCAAGAATATACAATCTCTTTAACAAGTGGTACTAGGAAAACTGGACAACCACTGTAAAAGAATGAAATTAGAACACTAACACCATACACAAAAATAAACTCAAAATGGATTAAAGATCTAAATGTAAGACCAGAAACTAGAAAACTCCTAGAGGCAAACATAGGCAAAACATTTTCTGACATATATCACAGCAGGATCTTCTATGACCCACCTCCCAGAGTAATGGAAACAAAAGCAAAAATAAACAAATGGGACCTAAGTGAACTTAAAAACTTTTGCACAAATAAGGAAACTAGGAGCAAGGTGAAAAGACAGCCTTCAGAATGGGAGAAAATAATAGTAAACGAAGCAACTGACAAAGAGTTAATCTCAAAAATATACAAGCAGCTCATGCAGCTCAATTCCAGAAAAATAAGAGACTGAAGAAAAAAAATGGGCCAAAGAACTAAACAGACATTTCTCCAAAGAAGACATACAGATGATTAACAAACACATGAAAAGACGCTCAACATCACTCATTATCAGAGAAATGCAAATCAAAACCACAATGAGGTACCATCTCAGGCTGGTCAGAATGGCTGCTATCCAAAAGTCTACAAGCAATAAATGCTAGAGAGGGTGCAGAGGAAAGGGAACCCTCTTACACTGTTGGTGGGAATGCTAACTAGTACAGCCACTATGGAGAACAGTATGGAGATTCCTTAAAAAACTGGAAATAGAACTGCCATATGACCCAGCAACCCACTGCTAGGCATACACACTGAGGAAACCAGAATTGAAAGAGACATGTGTATCCCAATGTTCATTGCAGCACTGTTTATAATAGCCAGGATGTGGAAGCAAACTAGATGTCCATCAGCAGATGAATAGATAAGAAAACTGTGGTATATATACACAATGGAATATTACTCAACTATTAAAAAGAATGCATTTGAATCAGTTCTAATGAGGTGGATGAAACTGGAGCCTATTATACAGAGTGAAGTAAGCCAGAAAGAAAAACACCAATGCAGTATGTTAATGCATATATATGGAATTTATAAAGATGATAATGATAACCCTGTATGTGAGACAGCAAAAGAGACACAGATGTAAAGAACAGACTTTTGGACTCTGTGGGAGAAGGCAAGGGTGGGATGATTTGAGAGAATAGCATTGAAACATGTGTATTATCATATGTGAAATAGATCACCAGTCCAGGTTTGATGCATGAGACAGGGTGCTCAGGGCTGGTGCACTGGGATGACCCTGAGGGATGGGATGGGGAGGGAGGTAGAAGGGGGGTTCAGGATGGGGAACACGTGTACACCCATGGCTGATTCATGTCAATGTGTGGCAAAAACCTCATACAAAGAGTTGACTCATTGGAAAAGACCCTGATGCTGGGAGGGATTGGGGGCAGGAGGAAAAGGGGACAACAGAGCATGAGATTGCTGGATGGCATCACCGACTCGATGGACACGAGTTTGGGTAAACTCCGAGAGTTGGTGATGGACAGGGAGGCCTGGTTGCTGCGATTCATGGGGTCGCAAAGAGTTGCACACGACTGAGTGACTGAACTGAACTGATGGCAAAAACCGCTACAATATTGTAAAGTGATTAGCCTCCAATTAAAATAAATTAATTAATTTTAAAAAACTTATTAGATCAGATCAGTTGCTCAGTTGTGTTGGCCTCTGCCATGTATCAGTAAGAATCAGCCACAGGTATACTTATGGTCCCCTCTCTCCTGAGCTCCCTTCCCATCTTCCACCCAATCCCACCCCTTTTGGTTGTCACAGAACACTGGGTTGAGCTTGCTATGTCACACAGCATATTCTTACTTTCTATCTATTTTGCATATGGTAATGTATATGTAAAATCCAGATGCATCTAGCAATCCAGCATCTAGCATTACTGCTAAAATCTAGAAACTTTACTATCTTAGTGATTTTCTTAAAAAAAAGTGGGTGAGGCTTGAAACTTCTAATCCAATTTTGAGAATATAAATACTATGTTGTAAAAACACAGGAAATTAACATGCCTGGCAGGCTACAGTCCATGGGGTCACAAAGAGTGACTGAGCGACTTCACTTCATTTCACTTCACAGTATCATTAACTAAAGTATAGATTTTGTTCAAATTTCACACACACACAAAAATAACATAAATAAATAAGCAAATGAATACACATAAAGATACTATTTTTCTCTGAAAAATAGTAATATCTCTAAGATGTTTTGAAGGTTACAATCTTTTAAAGGAAAAGGCAATCTATATTATACAAAGCTGAACACTTATTAATGTTTAAGTACAAAAAACTATGGATGGAATTTAAAGTTTGCAATGCACTTTTCTATTATCTCATATGATTTCTGTAATTATGCTATAATGCAGGCAAAGTAAATCCTATAATACCAATTTTCTTGATAGGAAATTGGAATTCTGATACATGAGGTGACTTACTCAAAGTAGCACAATTGAAAAATAAGGAAGAGTTAAGTCTTCACTTTGTGTTCTCAAACTCTTTCATTAAAGCTGCAATCTCTGAAGGTACAGAGTAGAAAGATGATTAAAGAGACGTATATGAGAAATAAAAGGTGAAATGTTAAAATGAAATGTGTATAATTTTGTGCCCCCTTGCAGACAGCACTTTCATTGCTTTCTACTTTAAGAATTTGGATACACTGAACTTACTGAAACCCCTTGGAAGTGGTTTTACTTGCAATGTGTTTTCCTGCGGCTCTTCAGTTTCAAGTTTAAACTTAGCTCTCAGTAGAGTTATTAATCAGTTGGTTGGCTGACTTTCTTTTGATTTTTTTTTACATGAAAAGTGACTTGGTGATTGGGATATTTGGGGCATTTCTTTCCCCAGGACATTTGAACTAATTGAAAGTGGATGTTTTTTATACTCTTTTGTTGTGAGTATGCAATTCAGCAGGATGTAGAGACCTTTAAAATGAATTAGGAATTTTAATTACAGTCCTCTGGGCCATTTGTGGTCAGTGGGCTTGTGAACAAGAGGTCACTACAGGCATTATGGCTTCCTTGCCAGTTTATAATGATTCATTTTTAATTTATAGAACATGTTCCTGCAAACTCTTTAATTATTCACACACTGTAGGGCAGAGTTGGATGGGGGCAGGGTAAATGAAAAAATAAATGTTTTTTTGACAAGTTATGACTGAACTTTTCTACCAAAGCAATTTAGTAACAAATCTGGATTCAGAGTTCAGTTATGTTAAATTCCTTAACAAAAAATAGCTTTACACCAGTTTAACTTGGAGGAAATACAGTTCCCAAAATCTTAACAATGATTATACTGGATATATGAGTTTATTGTATTTAAAAAAGCTCCTATCTTTTCCTAAAAAGCGTAGTTTTAATTGGATATCATATACCATAAATTACGGAAATATACTGTTTTTCTGTTGTAAGTTTAGTGGCTACTTTGTAAATATTTATTTAACATAAAAGTATTGTTATGAAAAGTACAGATGACTTTGATTCCATTTTCTAGCCAAACCTTTTCATTTACAAATAAGGAAATTAGGTCAAGGGGTTAAGAGACTTATGTTCAAAAGTTTATAGCTAGTAGGCAGCAGAATTAGGATTATAACTGAGATCACAAGATCCCATCCAGTGTACTTTCCACTCTACCATTTTTGTTGTTCAGTCGCTCAGTAGTGTCCAACTCTTTGCAACTCCAGGGACTGTAGGACTCCAGGCTTTCCTGTTCTCCACCACCTCTTGGAGCTTGCTCAAGATCATGTCCATTGAGTCAGTAATGCCATCCAACCAGCTCATCCTGTCTTCCCCTTCTTTCACCTTCAATCTTGCCCAGCATCAGGGTCTTTTACAGTGAATCAGCTCTTCACATCAGGTGGCCAAAGCACTGGAGCTTCAGCTTCAGGATCAGCCCTTTCAATGAGTATTCAGGATTGATTTCCTTTAGGGTGGACTGGTTGGATCTCTTTGCAGTCCAAGTGACTCTCAAGAGTCTTCTCCAACACCACAGTTCAAAAGCATCAATTATTTGGCACTCAGCCTTCTTTATGGTCCAATTCTCACATCCATATATGACTATTGGAAAAACCATAGCTTTGACTATGTGGACATTTATTGGCAAAGTAATGTCTCTGCTTTTTAATACACTGTCTCGTTTTGTCATAGCTTCTCTTCCAAGGAGCAAGAGTCTTTTAATTTCATGGCTGCTGTCACCATCTGCAGTGATTTGCCAGACCAAGAAAATAATGGCTGCCACTTTTTCTTTTGTTTCCCCATCTATTTGCCATGAAGTGATGGGACTGGATGCCATAATCTTCGTTTTTTGAATGTTGAGTTTTAAGCCAGCTTTTTCACTCTCCTCTTTCAGCTTCATCAAGAGGCTCTTCCATTCTTTTTTGCTTTCTGCCATAAGGATTGTGTCATCTGCCTATCTGAGGTTATTGATATTGCCCCCGGCAATCTTGACTTCAGCTTGTGCTTCATCAAGCCCAGCATTTCTCATGATGTACTCTGGATATAAGTTAAATAAGGGAGGTGACAATATACAGCCTTGACATACTCCTTTTCCAATTTGGAACCAGTCCATTGGTCCATGTCCAGTTCTAACGTTTGCTTCTTGACCTGCATACAGGTTTCACAGGAGGCAGTAAGGTGGTCTGGTATTCCCAACTCTTTAAGAATTTTCCACAGTTTCTTGTGATCCACACAGTCAAAGGCTTTAGGGTAGTCAATGAAGCAGAAGTAGATGTTCTTCTGGAATTCTCTTGCTTTTTTCATGATCCAATGAATATTAGCAATTTGATCTCTGGTTCCTATTTCTTTTATAAATCCATCTTGAACATCTGGAAGTTCTCAGTTCACAGACTGTTGAAGCCTAGTTTGGAGAATTTTGAACACTCTTCCATAATGCAGATTAAATTAAAAAATTCCAGAGTATAACATGGTTGCAGTTTTATTGCTCTATCGGTATTAGTGAAATATATGGGTGGGGTTTAGATTTTAGTCATTTTAAAAATTAAATTCTGAAAGTATTAATTGTTCAAACTAATCACTGTCATATTACAATTTGTTCATATTAGATGTTTGTAATGTTTCTGATAATCAATAAAAGAGATTCTTGATACCTAAAAAAATAAAAAAATAAAAATTAAAACTCTAAATGTGCACTTTTCACCAATCTTTTGATAAAGAATCCAAGGCCCACTGATTGGGCAACTCAAGGTTTTTCTTACATGTCACAGCAATGGTATAGCATTTACTCTTTCCCTTGTCAATTTTTTCAGTTTAGAGAACTTACATTTGCAAAGTAATTTGAATCCAGATTTTATTGGTCTCCTTCCCCATTCTTTTAAGTTAGCTCCACATATTAGGCAAGTTCTCTCTCTCTCTCCTTTCTGTCAATTTACTGGACTTTACGGAATCCTTTCAAAACTGTCAACTTGGTTCTTAGAAACAGGAGTTCTCTTTGTTTCCTTGCTCCTATTTCATCTATTTACATACTAGTCAATTAAATTACAAAATAACAGTAATAAGTGCAACCAATATGCACAGGCTTGGGCAACTCTAATAGATCCTTGTGAACATTACCTGATGGCAGCATTAATACTGACATGTTCTGGAGAGTGTCTTGCTGACTGTGACTGCTCAGTGTGTGCAAGGATCAGGATGTTGAGAGAGCAAGGGAACGGAGAGTCCATCAGTTTTATTAAACATAATACTTATAGTGTTAGGTGCTCAGGTGTGTTCGACTCTTTGCCACCCCATGGACTGAAGGCTGCCAGGCTCCTCTGTCCATGGAATTCTCCAGTGCCTGCTGCTGATACTGCTACTGCTAAGTCGCTTCAGTCGTGTCTGATTCTGTGCAACCCCATAGACAGCAGCCCACCAGGCTCCCCTGTCCCTGGGATTCTCCAGGCAAGAATACTGTAGTGGGTTGCCATTTCCTTCTCCAATGCATGAAAGTGAAAAGTGAAAGTCAAGTCGCTTAGTCGTGTCCAACTCCTAACGACCCCATGGACTGGAGCCCACCAGGCTCCTCTGTCCATGGGATTTTCTAGTCAAGAGTACTGGAGTGGGGTGCCATTGCCTTCTCTGCTCCAGTGCCTAAGTAATGATTAAAATTGCTTTTTGGGGGATTTCCCTGATGGGCCAGTGGTTAAGAATCCACCTTCCAATGCAGGGGACACAGGTCTGATCGCTAGTAAGGAAGCAGATTTCATGTGCTGTGAGGCAACTAAGCCTGTGCATCACAGCTAGAGAAGGCCACACGCTGCAGTGAAGAACCAGCACAGCCAAAAAGAATTGCATCTTTCATTGATTTACACTATGGATATTTCCCACATTAAATGTTTTTTCAAAGTATATATTTTAAATAATTTTGCAGGATTTCATACTATGAATTTCTTGTGTGCCTGTGAGCATGCTCAGCTGTGTCCAACTGTTTGAGACCCCATGGACCTGCTAGGGTCCTCTGTCCATGAGATTTCCCAGGCAAAAATACTGGAGTGGTTTGCCATTTCCTTCTCCAGGGGATATTCCCAACACAAGGGGTGAACCCGTGTCTCTGAGTTTTCCCAGAGCCTCAGAGGCTTCCCCAGTGCCTTCTCCAGGGGATATTCCCAACACAAGGGTTGAACCCGTGTCTCTGAGTCTTCCCAGAGCCTCAGAGGCTTCCCCAGTGCCTGGGGAAGCCTTAAAATTGCTTACCTAATTGAATATTATTGTATATTTAATTATCCTTAAGCCTTTTCTTCACTTCTAAGGAGAATATACTAGAATAAATAAAAACGTGAACTTTATGGTCAGTATTTGCTAATCATAGAATATGACACAAAGAATAAATTTCCAAAAATTAGTGTCATATATCTGGCAGTGCAAATCTTCATTCTCAATGTTTTAAAGCAACTTTTGTGGCTGTGTATGTGTATGTATGTGTATATATATATACACCTTTTGTGTAGTGGTTGGATTTGTATTATTCTTATAAATAAATTTGACAGGAAATAATATTGAGTCTTGTCATCAAGGAACATATGTTATCTTTCCATCTATTTACATTTTGTTTTAGCTCTCTTCATTTAGTTCTGTAGTTTCTTTGATATGGTGATGTATATTTCTTTTCAAGTTTATTCTGGGTATTAGTATTTTGTGATTATTGTAAAAAAAATGTTCTTTTTTGTTACATTCTAATTTGTAATGTACAATGGCACCCCACTCCAGTACTCTTGCCTGGAAAATCCCATGGATGTAGGAGCCTGGTAGGCTGCAGTCCATGGGGTCGCTAAGAGTCGGACACGACTGAGTGACTCCACTTTCACTTTTCACTTCCACATATTGGAGAAGGAAATGGCAACCCACTTGAGTATTCTTGCCTGGAGAATCCCAGGGATGGGGGAGCCTGCTCGGCTGCCGTCTATGGGATGGCACAGGGTCGGACACGACTGAAGTGACTTAGGAGCAGCAATTTGCTAAATTGTAAGCTGTTGAACTCTATTCTTAGTTTTTAAGGGCTTTTTAGTTAAATTTTTTAAAAAAATACCTATTTAATACAGCTGGTCATTTTAACTGAACATGAACTAATTAAACAGTTTAAAAGCAGAAGAAAGAAATGTCCAAATCAGGTAAGTTTAATAAAAACGCCCCTGCCTATACTGAGTCTGTTTTCCCAGTTGATTAAAACATGTACATTTTCATAACCTCATAATTTCTTAGCCACTTTGTAACTGACAGACTACAAAGAAAATCTGATGGGATCTAATGGAATTATGTTCACAGCTGCTGTCTTGTGCCAACAAGCTGAGATAGCAAATGAGCAACACACATCTGAGCTGCAGTGTTCTGGTCCTAGAACAACTTTCAGAGCATAGAATAATTTCTGCTTCATATCTACCTTTCAAATCTCTTTATAAGTGTCTCTTGAAGCCCATTCTGACCTCCAATAATTTGAAGAAAAGAATTATGGGAACCATGTTTCCAACTTAGCTAACTTGACACACTACAGAGTCACAACACCTTCCATTCCTGAGTCAAAATGTCTTATTAAGTGGAATTCTAAATTTTCATAACATATAGGTTGAAAACAATATCTAGCACCATGGTCAGTATAGTTGTATTAATATCTTGTCCTCAGGGCTGCTATTTCCCCTATCACTCTTTTATTTATTTAAAAATTTTTATCTTTTCCCTTTTTCTTTTAATCAGAAATTTTATTGTTGATTTCATCGGAGATAACTAGAATAGCATAGGTTAAAAATTTCCTTACTTTATCTTCATTATCAGATGGCACGCCCACTACCTCTGTGGTTTCCATTACCCAATGAAATATAAAATTAATGTTTAATGAAACATGCTTATTGGTATGCCTTTGTCTTTAAAAACACAGAGAATCACATTTGGTCAGATGACTTTCTAAAGTCAAGGTTCAATGTCTTGCATTCCTAATAGGTCTACTATGAAAGTGGCTTGCTGTCATTAGCCAACCCTATAAAACAAAACACCTTAGAATGTATTAATAGAAGAAGATAATTGGTAAATTGATATTCATTTGTTTGTGTAATTCTACGTTTAAATGGTGGTTATCTTCATTTTCTCCAGGGAAACTATTTTAGTACTTTTGTACATATGGTTCTTTGGGAGGCATTTTCATTATTTCTAATAAATAAAATGCAATGAATTATAAAATGCTGCAAATGGCATTTCTTTTTTATGCATAAAAGGAGAAAACAAAGAATATGATTAATGGCAAGAACTATGAGACTGGAATTTCTTAGTATTTTTCTCTCTACTCTCAACCTCTCTCTTTCCATACCCTCTCTGATAAATACAAATATTATGCTAATAACTTAAATGGTGGTGGTTTAGTCACTAAGTCGACTCTTGCCACCCCATAGAGTGTAGCCCACCAGCCTCTGTACATGGGAGTTCCAAGGCAGGAATATTGGAGTGGGTCACTATTTTTTTTCTTCAGGGTACAACTTAAATAGCTTATATACTTAGAATCTTCATTGAGTTATTAGATATAGTAAAAACTGTTGATAGGTAATTATGTTTTATATATTAAATATAAATTTTTAGTACATTAAATTTAAATCCCTAAGCCAAAAAATTGAAAGTGATTATGGGAGTAATTGGGCTTCCCTGGTGACTCGGAGAGTCAATAATCCATCTGCATCGTGGGATACCTGGGTTCAATTCCTGGGTTGGGAAGATCCCCTAGAGGAAAGCATGGCAACCCACTCCAGCATTAATGCCTGGAGGATCCCCATGGATAGAGAAGTGTGGCGGACTATATTCCATGGGGCTGTAAAGAGTTGGACACAACTGAGCAACCAAGCACAGCACGGCACAGCACAGAACAGCATATGGGAGTGATTCAGTCCGTCAGTTCAGTCACTCAGTTGTGTCCGGCTCTTCGTGACCCCATGGACTGCAGCACGCCAGGCTTCCCTGCCCATCACCATCTCCTGGAGTTTACTTAGACTCATGTCCATTGAGTCAGTGATGCCATCCAACCATCTCATCCTTTGTCGTCCCCTTCTCCTCCAGCCTTCAATCTTTCCCAGTATCAGGGTCTTTTCCAGTGAGTCTGTTCTTCTCATCATGTGGCCAAAGTATTGGAGTTTCAGCTACAGCATCAGTCCTTCTGGTGAATATTCAGGACTGGGAGTTAATTTGTTTTCAAAATTGTCATTTAAATGAAAAAAAAAAATCTGCCCAGAAGAAATTCTTAAGAGATGAATTTAATTAAATTCCTCTTGCCAGGCAATTCCTTTCTACTTCCTTTTAAATGATTTCAGCTTGATGGACCATCTGTTCTTTGAGTCTGTTCAGGGCCTAACTTCAGCTTCTTAAACTAGCCAGGTTACATTACTGTGAATTCCAGGTTTCATTCCTGCAAATGTTCCTGTCTTTGTGTCAAGTGGCCCCTGATTTCCTAAACCTTCTGCCTTAGAAATCATAGTGACTTTCTGTCACTTAGAAATCATTGGGACTTTCTGTCATATTTAAAATCTACAAGGAATAAATCAGTCAAGTCTTACTGCATGTAGTCTTGGCATCCAGTTATATCATTAGGATGCCCTAGGTGTCAATTAACAGAAACTAGCATATAAATGGGAAGAAACACAAACACATTATTTCATAAGGGGAAGTCCAGGGGTAGAGCAGACTCTAGGGTTAGTCAGTCAGTTGCATGGTACTTTCATTCCTCTTATTCCTCCTTATCTGTCCTCTTTGACAGAAGCTTTTCTTCAGGCTGGTATGAAGATGTTGGTAGGCATCTCTTCCAGACAAAACCATATCCCAAAGATGAAGAGAAGTGTTTCTTGTTTGGTTCACTCCAAAGAAAGAGGAAACTCTTTTCCCCAAAGCATTTCCCATCAGCTGCCCTTCCACCAGCAGGTTTCCTCTGTTATTGGCCAGAACTGATTTTCACTCCCCTCCTACACTGGTCAGTGCAAGGAGGATGCTTTCAATCAAGCACCCCTTCAGTGGGGGATGCTGTCTCCTTCTGAACTACATGGTGATGTGGGGAGAGCGAATATCTTAACAGCATTTGGGTTTTATCAAGAAGAAGAGAGAATGGATGCTAGTAGGCAACCTGTATTGCCTGCTATGTCACCATGCATTGCTTTGGTATGCATGGACCAAGCCTGGGCTGTGGGTTCAGTTCTTGAGTGAAGCTTGGACAGCCAGGTGACCTTGATCAAATAGCTTAGCAGTTATGAGGTTCAGGGCCTTTTCAACTTTAAAGCAGATACAAATGTAAATATCCTTTAGGGTTATTAAAATTGTTAAGTAAGAATAGCTACAACAACTATAAAACAAAAAAGTTTATAGAATTCTGTCCTCAGTAAGTTCTCAGTTTACTTTTTACCCTTCCATTAGTACTTGCTTAAACCTATAAACTCCCTATCCCAGAAAATCACTTCTAATTCTACAAATTTTACTAGTGGTTTAAAATGCAAGAATTTTCCTTAGAAACACAGGGTCAAACCTCTTCCAATTTTGCTACATAGCACAGCATTTTGTTTCCTTTCTATTGAGCATAGAAATGTTTATTATATTGGAGTATTAGCAAAATTTTCATTTATAAAATAAAATATTAATGATTACATAACCTGTCTAGCACAAAGACAGTGCCATGTTGTTTTGACTTAGAAAACTGTAAATTATGCAAAAGGGTGAGAGTCAGATACACTAGACATAAAATATGTGTCAATTTGTCACAAAACCTGAAACAAGTAGAGACCAACTTCACCTTCATGACATTTTATCCGACCTAATTTCAAAAAATGTTTTGAATTAAAGTTGGTCTTAGGCCAACAATACCCAAATTGGAATTGAGTGGTAACCTTGCAATAAAATCTCATTCCAATTTTTAATTGAAAATAAATTTGATGGCTCTCTTTAAATATTTGAATTCATTTTGATGAGTTCAAATTCTTTAGATGGAAGAATATGTGGTGAGTCCTGAGAGTAGGTTTGGAACAGGAAACTCAGTGAACTTTTGTGCAGAGCAGCAGTAGAGGCACAGACCTTGAGAACAGACTTATGGATACAGCTTGGGGGAGGAGAGGGAGAAGGAGAGGGTGGGAGGAAACATGGAAACATGCATTACCATATGTAAAATAGATAGCCAATGGGAACTTGCTATATGACTCAGGAAATTCAAACCTGGGCATGGGAAGAGCCTAGAGGGGTGGGATGGAAAGGGAGGTGGGAGGGACTTTCAAATGGGAGGGGACATGGGTAAACCTATGGCTGATTCATGTTGATGTTTGGTAGAAGCCAATGCAATACTGTAAAGCAATTATCCTTCAATTAAAAATAAATAAATTTTAAAAAAGAACTGTATAACTTGCATTGGTAAGTTCATTAATTATTCACTTAAACTTTTATAGTAAATGTATCTTGAGAGTAATAGTTTCCCATCCTTTCTCAGGGTACAATTTTTACCTTTTTACTCTAGGGCAGTCAGACACAGTAAAACAACAAGCTGACTTTCCACTTCTCCTGCTTGGGAGTTGAGAGTCATTATGAGAAATGATTTTCCTTAAGCTCCTGTGTGGAGGAGCAGCTTACTTGAGCTCTAGTTGGTCCCTGATAACTGCTACCTCACTGCCTGTAACAAAAAGCCATGTTCTCAAGGCCTATATGTCGTTGGCCTCACAAGCTATGATTGGAAACTCTACTCTGGTCTGGTTTCTCTAGCCTTTGCCCTGTTTTCTCTCTCTGGTGAGCCCTTTCTTACCAAGAATTTGGTTGGTGTCATGCCTGAGTTTCTATCTCAGATTCTCTTAAACTTGATCTTTTAATTCAATCTCAGGGCTTCGGTGCTGACTTAACTTTGAACTGGAGTATAAAACCATGCAAATATACCCTGTACCATTAGATTCTGCAGAAGACAGCCCTAAAACTATAACTACCTTCAATTCCTATTATCTATTTTTAGTTGAAATACAGTAGTCAACAGCATGGAATGTTAGTTCCAGGCATACAACATAGTGATTTGATATTTCTATGCATTACAAAGTGATAATTCTGATAATTATTAGATTATCACATTGATAATTCTAGTTACCATCTGGCACCATACAAATTTATTACAGTATTATTGACAATATCTCCATGCTGTATATTTCATCCCAATGGCTCATTTATTTTCTAACTGGAAAATTTATGCCTCTTCAGATCAGATCAGATCAGTCGCTCAGTCGTGTCCCACTCTTTGCAACCCCATGAACCGCAGCACGCCAGGCCTCCCTGTCCATCACCAACTCCCGGAGGTCACTCAGATTCACATTCATCGAGTCAGTGATGCCATCCAGCCATCTCATCCTCTGTCGTCCCCTTCTCCTCTTGCCCCCAATCCCTCCCAGCATCAGAGTCTTCTCCAATGAGTCAACTCTTCGCATGAGGTGGCCAAAATACTAGAGTTTCAGCTTTAGCATCATTCCTTCCAAAGAAAGCCCAGGGTTGATCTCCTTCAGAATGGACCGGTTGGATCTCTTTGCACTCCAAGGGACTCTCAAGAGTCTTCTCCAACACCACAGTTCAAAAGCATCAATTCTTCGGTGCTCAGCCTTCTTCACAGTCCAGCTCTCACATCCATACATGACCACAGGAAAGACCATAGCCTTGACTAGGCTAACCTTTGTTGGCAAAGTGATGTCTCTGCTTTTGCCTCATAATCTCCCTCAAATTAATATTATATTTTCTTCAGATAAATAGTCAGAAGTGGAATTGCTGGACTGTATGGAAGTTCTTCTTTTTTAAAATTTATTTGCAGTATTGTGTTGGTTTCTGCCAAATATCAATATGAATTAGCCATAGTTATACATATGTTCCCTCTCTCCCACCTCTCTCCCCATCCCACCCCTCTTGGTTGTTACAGAGCCCCAGCTTGAGTTCCCTGAGTTACACAGCAAATTCCCATTGGCCGTCTATTTTACACAGGGTAATGTATGTTTACATTATTGACTATGCCAAAGTGTTTGACTGTGTGGATCACAATAAACTGTGGAAAATTCTGAAAGAGATGGGAATACCAGACCATCTGACCTGCCTCTTGAGAAATCTGTATGCAGGTCAGGAAGCAACAGTTAGAACTGGACACGGAACAACAGACTGGTTCCAGATAGGAAAAGGACTACGTCAAGGCTGTATATTGTCACCCTTCTTATTTAACTTATATGCAGAGTACATCATGAGAAACGCTGGACTGGAAGAAACACAAGCTGGAATCAAGATTGCTGGGAGAAAAATCAATAACCTCAGATATGCAGATGACACCACCCTTATGGCAGAAAGTGAAGAGGAACTAAAAAGCCTCTTGATGAAAGTGAAAGTGGAGAGTGAAAAAGTTGGCTTAAAGCTCAACACTCAGAAAACGAAGATCATGGCATCTGGTCCCATCACTTCATGGGAAATAGATGGGGAAACAGTGGAAACAGTGTCAGACTTTATTTTTTGGGGCTCCAAAATCACTGTAGATGGTTATTGAAGCCATGAAATTAAAAGATGCTTACTCCTTGGAAGGAAAGTTATGACCAACCTAGATAGCATATTCAAAAGCAGAGACATTACTTTGCCAACAAAGGTCCGTCTAGTCAGGCTGTGGTTTTTCCTGTGGTCATGTATGGATGTGAGAGTTGCACTGTGAAGAAGGCTGAGAGCCGAAGAATTGATGCTTTTGAACTGTGGTGTTGGAGAAGACTCCTGAGAGTACCTTGGACTGCAAGGAGATCCAACCAGTCCATTCTGAAGGAATCAGCCCTGGGATTTCTTTGGAAGGAATGATGCCAAAGCTGAAACTCCAGTACTTTGGCCACCTCAGGTGAAAAGTTGACTCATTGGAAAAGACTCTGATGCTTGGAGGGATTGGTGGCAAGAGGAGAAGGGGATGACAGAGGATGAGATGGCTGGATGGCATCACTGACTTGATGGACGTGAGTCTGAGTGAACTCCAGGAGTTGGTGATGGACAGGGAGGCCTGGTGTTCTGCGATTCATGGGGTCGCAAAGAGTTGGACACGACTGAGTGACTGAACTGAACTGAACTGAACTGAATGTATGTTTACAGGTTACTCTCGCCATACATGGAGGGGAGCCTCCATGTCCATAGTCTTTTCTCTATGTCTGTGTCTCCATTGCTGCCCCACAGATAATTTCATCAATACCATCTTTCTAGATTCCATATATATAACGTTAATATACAATATTTGTTTTTTTCTTCTGACTTACTTCATTGTGTATAAAAGGTTCTACGTTCATCTACCTCATTACAACCGGCTCAAATGTGTCCTTTTATAGCTAATATTCAATTATATATATGTACCACAACTTCTTTATCCATTCATCTGTCGATGGACATCTAGGTTGCCTCCATGTTCTAGCTATTGTAAGCAGTGCTGCAATGAACAACGGGATACATGTGTCTTTTTCAATTTTGTTTTCCTCAGGGTATATGCCCTAGGAGTGGGATTGCTGGGTCATATGGTGGTTTTATTCCTAGTTTTTAAAGGAATCTCTGCGCTGTCTTCCATAGTGGCTGTATCAATTTACATTCCCATCAACAGTGTGAGAGGGTTCCCTTTTGTCCACACCCTCTCCAGATTTTATTGTTTGTAGACTTTGGATGATGGTCATTCTGACTGGTGTGAGGTGATATCTCATTGTCATTTTGACTTACATTTCTCTAATAATGAGCTATACTGAGCAGCTTAACTCTTATCACTATTATCCAACATAGTTCTGAAAGTTCTGGCTATGGCAATCAGAGAGAAAAAGAAATAAAAGGAATCCAGATTGGAAAAGAAGCAAAACTCTCGCTGTTTGCAAATGACAAGACACTATACATAGAAAACCCTAAAGATACTATCAGTACATTACTAGAGCTAACAGGTGAATTTAGTAAAGAGAGGATACAAAATCAATACACAGAAATCACTTGAATTCCTATATGCTAACAATGAAAATCAGAAACAGAAATTAAAGAATCAATCCCACGCACCATTGCAACAAAAAAAGAATAAAATATCTAGGAATAAACCTTCTTAAGGAGACAAAAGAGCTGTATATATAAAACTGTAAGACATTGATGAAAGAAATCAAAGATGACCTAAAGAAATGGAGAGATATTCCATGTTCCTGGGCTGGAGGAATCAATATTGTGAAAATGACTAACTACCAAATGCAATCTACAGATTCATTGTGATCCCTATCAAATTACCAATGGAATTTTTCACAGAACTAGAACAAAGTATTTCACAATTCATTTGGAAACAAAAGACTCCAAATAGCCAAAGTAATAATGAGAAAGAAGAATGGACCTGGAGCCTTCCTGACTTTATACTTTAAACTACAGTCATCAAGAGAGTATGATACTGGCATTAAAACAGAAATATAGGTGAATGGAATAAAACAGAAAGTCCAGAGGTAAACCCACATACCTCTGCATACCTTATTTTTGACAAAGGAGGCAAGAATATACAATAAGGCAAAGGTAATATCTTCAATAAGTAATTCTGGGAAAATCAAACAGCTACAAGTAAAAGAATGAAATTAGAACACTTCTTAATGCCATACACAAAGATAAACTGAAAATGGATTAAAAACCTAAATGTAAGGCCAGAAATTGTAAAACTCTTAGAGGAAAACAGGCAGAATACTCAATGACATAAATCACAGCAAGACGTTCTATGACCCACCTCCTAGAGTAATGAAAATAAAAACAAAAATAGAAAAGTAGTGCTTAATTAAAGCTTAAAAGCCTTTGCACAGAAAAGCAAACTATATATGAGGTGAGAAGACAACCCTCAGAATGGGAGAAGTAATAACAAATGAAACAACTGACAAAGGATTAATTTCCAAAATATACAAGCAGCCCACACAAGTCAATATCAGAAAAACAAGCAACACAATCAAAAAGTGGGAAGAAGATCTAAACAGATATTTCTCCAAAGAACACATAAACATGGATAATAAACACATGAAAAAATCCTTTTAATTTTTTAAGAAAACTGTATACTGTTTACACAGTGACTGCACTAATTCACATTACCACCAACAGAGAGAGAGGGTTTCCTTTGGTCCTCATCTTTACCAATACTTGCTCTTTGCTGTCTTTTTTTGATAATAACCATTCTGACAGGTATGTTGTGATAGCTTAGCATGTTTGGTTTTGTTATGCATTTCCCTGCTGATTAGTGACATAGAGCATCTTTTCATGTACCTGTTGGCCATCTTTATGTCTTTGGAAAAATGTCTATTTAGGTCCTCTGCTCATCGCTTAATTAGAAATATTATTTTAACCAGTTTATATTTTTACTCAATTTCATATTGGTGTACTAAATAATATATTTGGCTTCTTATGTGAGGGCAGTATAAATTAGCTTTATTTTGAGGGAGCAGTCTAAAATACTTAAGCATGACTATGTATTTATATTCTCTTAATTTTTCTTCTTATTAATTTTTTATTGAAGTATACTCAATTTACAGCATCATATTATTTTAGATATTTAGCATAGTGATTCACCATTTTTGCAAATTATATTCAATTATACAGTATTACAAGATAAAGGTTATATAATTCCATATGTTATACAGTATATCTTTGCTGCTTATCTATTTTATACACAATAGTGTCTATCTGTTCATCTCATATCACCAGTTTGTCCTCTGTTTGCCTCTCTTCTTTGATAACCCCAAGTTTGTTTTCTGTATCTATGAGTTTGTTTTTATTTTTCATGTGCATTCACTTGTATTGGGTTCCACATATAAGTCATATCATGGACTACTTGTCTTTATCTGTTTGACATTTCATTAAGCATAATATTCTCTAGATCCATTCATGGTAATGCAAATAGAAGAATTTCATTCTTTTTTATGGCTGATTAACAACCCATTTAAAATATATACCATGTTTTTGATTATTACAGCAGCAAAGATGGCAGAGGAATAGGACGGGGAGAACACTTTCTCCTCCACAAATTCAGCAAAAGAACATTTAAACGCTGAGTAAATTCCACATAACAACTTCTGAATGCTTGCAGAGGACATCAGGCACCCAGAAAAGCAACCCATTGCCTTCTAAAGGAGGTAGGAAAAAATATAAAAGACAAAAAAAAAGAGACAAAAGAGGGAGGGACAGACCTCTGTCCGGGGAAGGGAGTCTTAAAAAGAGAAGTTTCCAAACACCAGGAAACATTCTCACTGCCGAGTCTGTGCAGAGCCTGGGAAGCACAGAGGGCAACATAACAGGGAGGAAAAATAAATACACAATTAAAACCCACAGATTACAAGCCCTACGATAACTTCCCGGTGGAGAAGCAGCGCAAATGCCTGCATCTGCCATTAGCAAGCGGGGGCTGGGCAGGGAGGCGCGGCGCGGGCTGCATTGCTTAGAGTAAGGACTGGCCTGAATATCCGAGTGCTACCTGAGTGAAATAATTTGGGCTAGCAAACCAGACTGTGGGATATCTACCACATGAAAAGCCAGCCCTAACCTAAGACACCGCCAGGCCCGCGCACAGAACAAATGACAGTACAGAGATAGCCGGCTGCAGACTGTTCCCCTCCGGTGACAGGCAGCCAGAGCCGGAGGGAGGCAATCGCAGCCCCAGAGAGACATTGTCCACAGAACTGTAAGCAGGCTTCTTTGCTAACTAAGACTTCTTGGGGCTCTGGTCGGCTAACATCCGCCTAAGAAAGTGCGCCGTGTGGCGGCGAGGCGATAAGTCGCAGAAGCTGCGCTTGCTAAACACCTTATTACATGTGCTGCTGGATTCTGTGAAGGGCACAAAACCCAGGCCCAACCGAGCCGGGGCCTCTGAGGACTACCTGAGTGCCTGAACTTGAGCGGCTTAGACCGGGGAGGGGCAAGCAGCCCAGGGGCGGCCGCAGATGGTTCCCTAGAGCCTGAGCAGAGTGGGCAGGGAGGCTACATGCGCTGTGAGTAGGGGAAGGCCTGATGTGGCTGAGGCACTGCGAGCACATGCCAGTGTTATTTATTTGCAGTGTCCCTCCCTCCCCACAGCGCAACTGAACAAGTGAGCCTTAAAAAAAAAAAAAAAAAGGGTGTCCACAACCGCCCCCTTTGTATCAAGGTGGAAATCAGAAACTGAAGAGACCAACAAACAGAAGAAGCTATAACAGAGGTAACCGCCGTGGAAGCGACAGGCAATAAACTAAAATCCCATGGTTAGTACCAACTACATAGAAAGGGGCCTATAGTTCTTGAGAAATATAAGCTAGAACAAGGAACTAGTTGAAAATGAACTGAACCCACAATACCCACAACAATATCAGAGAAAGTCCTATATATATTTTTACTATTTTTATGATCATTCTTTCTTTTTTTTTAATTAAAAATTTTTTTAAAATCCTCTATTACTCCTTTTTCACTTTTATAACCTACTATTACTTTGTAAATAAATAAATAAAAGACCCTTTAAAAAAAAAAAAAAATTCACATATATATTTTTTATAACTTTTGTGACCCTTTTTTTTTCTTTTCTTTAGCATTGTATTTTTGAAATTCCAAACTCTGCTCTACATTTTTAATTTTAGATTTTTGGTATTTGTTATCAATTTTGTACCTATTTTTTAAATAAATTTTGTGACTTTTTTTCCTCTCTCTTTCTATCTCTTCATCTTTTCTTTAACATTGTATTCCTGAAATTCCAAACTCTACTCTAGATCTTTAATTTACGCTTTCTGGTATTTGTTATCAATTTGTACCTATATCTTCTTTATAATTTTTGTGACTTTGTTTGTTTTTGTTTTCTTTTTTTCTATCTTTCTTCTTCTTCTTCTTTTCTTTAACATTGTATTCTTGAAATTCCAAACTCTACTCTAGATTTTTAACTTTTGCTTTTTGGTATTTGTTATCAATTTTGTACTTATATTTTCTTTATAACTTCTGTGACTCTTTTATTTTCTTTCTCTTTTTCTCTCTTTCTTTTCCTTCTTCTTTTCTTTAACATTGTATTTTTGAAACTCCAAACTCTACTCTAGATTTTTAATTTTTCCTTTTAGGTATTTGTTACCAATTTTGTACCTTTAAGAACCCAATCTTCAGTACCCACTTTTTACTAGGGAGGAAGACTACTGGCTTGACTGCTCTCTCCACCTCTGGACTCTCCTTTTTCTCCACCAGGTCGCCTGCGTCTCCTACCTAACCCCGCTCTACGCTACCCAACTCTGGGAATTTCTGTGTGTTCCAAACGAAGGAAAACACTTAGGGAACTGATTACTGACTGGATCTGTCTCTCTCCTTTTCACTCCCTCCTTTTATCCTCCTGACCACCTCTGTCTGCTTCCTCCCTCTTCTCTTCTCTGTATAACTCCATGAATATCTCTGAGTGGTCCAGTTGTGGAGTGCACATAAGGAAGTGATTACTGGTTAGCCTGCTCTCTCCTCTATTGATTCCACCACATCTCATTCGGGTCACCTCTAACTCCCTCCTCCCTCTTCTCTTCCCCATGTAACGTTGTGAACCTCACTGGGTGATCCTCACAGTGGAGAAACTTTTCATCTTTAACCTAGATGTTTTATCAATGGTGCTGTATAGAAGGAGAAGTTTTGAGACTACTGTAAAAATAAGACTGATAACTGGAAGCAGGAGGCTTAAGTCCAAACTCTGACTCCAGGGAACATTAATTGACAGGAGCTCATCAAAAGCCTCCATACCTACACTGAAACCAAGCACCACACAAGGGACAACAAGTTCCACAGCAAGACATACCAAGCAAATTCTCTGGCAACACAGGAACACAGCCCTGAGCTCCAATATACAGGCTACCCAAAGTCACCCCAAAACCATAGACATCTCATAACTCATTACTGGACACTTCATTGCACTCCAGAGAGAAGAAATCCAGCTCCATCCCCCAGAACACCGACACAAGCTTCCCTAACCAAAAAACCTTGACAAGACACCTGTACAAACCCACACACAGTGAGGAAATGCCACAATAAAGAGAACTCCACAAACAGCCAGAATACAGTAAGGACAACCCAAACTCAGCAATTTAAACAAGATGAAGAGACAGAAGAATACCCAGCAGGTCAAGGAACAGGATAAATGCCCACCAAACCAAACAAAAGAGGAAGAAATAGCGAATCTATCTGATAAAGAATTCTGGATAATGATAGTGAAATTAATCCAAAATCTTGAAATCAAAATGGAATCACACATAAATAGCCTGGAGAAAAACATTGAGAAGATGCAAGAAATGTTTAACAAAGACCTAGAAGAAATAAAAAAGAGTCAATATATAACGAATAATGCAATAAATGAGATCAAAAACACTCTGGAGGCAACAAATAGTAGAATAACAGAGGCAGAAGATAGAATTAGTGAATTAGAAGATAGAATGGTAGAAATAAATGAATCAGAGGAGAAAAAAGAAAAACGAATTAAAAGAAATGAGGACAATCTCAGAGACCTCCAGGACAATATTAAACGTTACAACATTCGAATCATAGGAGTCCCAGAAGAAGAAGACAAAAAGAAAGACCACGAGAAAATACTAGAGGATATAATAGTTGAAAACTTCCCTAAAATGGGGAAGGAAATAATCACTCATGTCCAAGAAACCCAGAGAGTCCCAAACAGGATGAACCCAAGGCGAAACACCCCAAGACACATATTAATCAAATTAACAAAGATCAAACACAAAGAACAAATAATAAAAGCAGCAAGGGAAAAACAACAAATAACACACAAGGGAATTCCCATAAGGATAACAGCTGATCTTTCAACAGAAACTCTCCAAGCCAGCAGGGAATGGCAAGACATACTTAAAGTGATGAAAGAAAATAACCTACAGCCCAGATTATTGTACCCAGCAAGGATCTCATTCAAATATGAAGGAGAAATCAAAAGCTTTACAGACAAGCAAAAGCTGAGAGAATTCAGCACCACCAAACCAGCTCTTCAACAAATACTAAAGGACATTCTCTAGACAGGAAACACAAAAATAGTGTATAAATTTGAACCCAAAACAATAAAGTAAATGGCAATGGGATCATACTTATCAATAATTACCTTAAATGTAAATGGGTTGAATGCCCCAACCAAAAGACAGAGACTGGCCAAATGGATACAAAAACAAGACCCCTACATATGTTGTCTACAAGAGACTCACCTCAAAACAGGGGACACATACAGACTGAAAATGAAGGGCTGGAAAAAGATTTTCCATGCAAATAGGGACCAAAAGAAAGCAAGAGTATTCTGATATGAATATTCATATCAGATAAAATAGACTTTAAAACAAAGGCTGTGAAAAGAGACAAAGAAGGTCACTACATAATGCTGAAAGGATCAATCCAAGAAGAAAATATAACAATTATAAGTATATATGCACCCAACATAGGAGCACCGCAATATGAAGACAAATACTAACAAGTATGAAAGGGGAAATTAACAATAACACAATAATTATTAATAACACAATAAAGACTTTAATACCCCACTCACACCAATGGATAGATCAACTAAACAGAAAATTAACAAAGAAACACAAACTTTAAATGACACAATTGACCAGTTAGAACTAATTGATATCTATAGGACATTTCATCCCAAAACAATGAATTTCACCTTTTTCTCAAGTGCATATAGAACCTTCTCCAGGGTAGACCACATCCTGGGCCATAAATCTAGCCTTGGTAAGTTCAGAAAAATTGAAATCATTCCAAGCATCTTTTCTGACCACAATGCAGTAAGATGAGATCTCAATAACAGGAGAAAAACTATTCAAAATTCCAACATATGGAGGCTGAACAACACGCTGCTGAATAACCAACAAATCACAGAAGAAATCAAAAAAGAAATCAAATTCTGCATAGAAATGAATGAAAATGAAAACACAACAACCCAAAACCTGTGGGACACTGTAAAATCAGTCCTAAGGGGAAAGTTCATTGCAATATAGGCACACCTCAAGAAACAAGAAAAAAGCCAAATAAATAACCTAACTCTACACCTAAAGCAACTAGAAAAGGAAGAAATGAAGAATCCCAAGGTTACTATAAGGAAAGAAATCTTAAAAATTAGGGCAGAAATAAATGCAAAAGAAACAAAAGAGACCATAGCAAAAATCAACAAAGCCAAAAGCTGGTTCTTTGAAAGGGTAAATAAAATTGACAAACCATTAGCCAGACTCATCAAGAAACAAAGGGAGAAAAATCAAATCAATGAAATTAGAAATGAAAATGGAGAGATCACAACAGACAACACAGAAATACAAAGGATCATAAGAGACTACTATCAGCAATTACATGGCAATAAAATGGACAACGTGGAAGAAATGTATAAATTCTTAGACAAGTACAACTTTTCAAATGGGAACAGGAAGAAATAGAAAATCTTAACAGACCCATCAGAAGCATGGAATTTGAAACTGTAATCAGAAATCTTCCAGCAAACAAAAGCCCAGGTCCAGATGACTTCACAGCCGAATTCTACCAAAAATTTAGAGAAGAGCTAACACCTATCCTACTCAAACTGTTCCAGAAAATTGCAGAGGAAGGCAAACTTCCAAACCCATTCTATGAGGCCACCATCACCCTAATACCAAAACCTGACAAAGATGCCACACACAAAAAAGAAAACTACAGGCCAATATCACTGATGAACATAGATGCAAAAATCCTTAACAAAATTCTAGCAATCAGAATCCAACAACACATTAAAAAGATCATACTCCATGACCAAGTGGGCTTTATCCCAGGAATGCAAGGATTCTTCAATATCTGCAAATCAATCAGCGTAATGCACCACATTAACAAATTGAAAAATAAA
Source organism: Tragelaphus eurycerus (assembly GCA_935064755.1). Classification (NCBI taxonomy): domain Eukaryota; kingdom Metazoa; phylum Chordata; class Mammalia; order Artiodactyla; family Bovidae; genus Tragelaphus; species Tragelaphus eurycerus. Next base: position 8,623,843 of record CAKXYN010000086.1, on the reverse strand, counting down.
AACCATATGATTATCTCAATAGATGCAGAGAAAGCCTTTGACAAAGTTCAACATCCATTTATGATAAAAACTCTCCAGAAAGCAGGAATAGAAGGAACATACCTCAACATAATAAAAGCTATATATGACAAACCCACAGCAAACATTCTCCTCAATGGTGAAAAATTGAAAGCATTTCCTCTAAAGTCAGGAACAAGACAAGGATGCCCACTTTCAACATTACTATTCAACATAGTTTTGGAAGTTTTGGCCACAGCAATCAGAGCAGAAAAAGAAATAAAAGGAATCCAAATTGGAAAAGAAGAAGTAAAACTCTCACTGTTTGCAGATGACATGATCCTCTACGTAGAAAACCCTAAAGACTCCACCAGAAAATTACTAGAACTAATCAATGAATATAGTAAAGTTGCAGGATATAAAATCAACACACAGAAATCCTTGCATTCCTGTACACTAATAATGAGAAAATAGAAAGAGAAATTAAGGAAATAATTCCATTCACCATTGCAATGAAAAGAATAAAATACTTAGGAATATATCTTCCTAAAGAAACTAATATATAGAAAATATATAGAAAACTATAATATAGAGAACTAATATATAGAAACTAATATATAGAAAACTATAAAACACTGGTGAAAGAAATCAAAGAGGACACTAAGAGATGGAAAAGTATACCATGTTCATGGATTGGCGGAATCATTATAGTAAAAATGAGTATACTACCCAAAGCAATTTATAGATTCAATGCAATCCCCATCAAGCTACCAATGGTATTCTTCACAGAGCTAGAACAAATAATTTCTCAATTTGTATGGAAATACAAAAAACCTCGAATAGCCAAAGCTATCTTGAAAAAGAATCGAACTGGAGAAATCAACCTGCCTGACTTCAGGTTCTACTACAAAGCCACAGTCATCAAGACAGTATGGTACTGGCACAAAGACAGAAATTTAGATCAATGGAACAAGATAGAAAGCCCAGAGATAAATCCACGCACATATGGACACCTTATTTTTGACAAAGGAGGCAAGAATATACAATGGATTAGAGACAATCTCTTTAACAAGTGGTGCTGGGAAAACTGGTCAAACACTTGTAAAAGAATGAAACTTGAGCACTTTCTAACACCATACACAAAAATAAACTCAAAATGGATTAAAGAGCTAAATGTAAGACCAGAAACCATAAAACTCCTAGAGGAAAACATAGGCAAAACACTCTCTGACATACATCTCAGCAGGATCCTCTATGACCTACCTCCCAGAATATTGGAAATAAAATAAGAAATAAACAAATGGGACACAATTAAACTTAAAAGCTTCTGCACAACAAAGGAAACTATAAGCAAGGTGAAAAGACAGCCTTCAGAATGGGAGAAAATAATAGCAAATGAAGCAACAGACAAACAACTAATCTCAAAAATATACAAGCAACTCCTACAGCTCAATTCCAGAAAAATAAATGACCTAATCAAAAATTGGCCAAAGAACTAAATAGACATTTCTCCAAAGAAGACATACAAATGGGTAACAAACACATGAAAAGATGCTCAACATCACTTATTATCAGAGAAATGCAAATCCAAACCACTATGAGGTACCATTTCACGTCAGTCAGAATGACTGCTATCCAAAAGTCTATAAGCAATAAATGCTGGAGAGGGTGTGGAGAAAAGGGAACCCTCTTACACTGTTGGTGGGAATGCAAACTAGTACAGCCCACTATGGAGAACAGTATGGAGATTCCTCAAAAAACTGGAAATAGAACTGCCTTAGATCCAGCAATCCCACTGCTGGGCATACACACTGAGAAAACCAGAATCGAAAGAGACATGTGTACCCCAATGTTCATCGCAGCACTGTTTATAATAGCCAGGACTTGGAAGCAACCTAGATGTCCATGTGCAGATGAATGGATAAGCAAGCTGTGGTACATATACACAATGGAGTATTACTCAGCCATTAAAAAGAATCCATTTGAATCAGTTCTAATGAGGTGGATAAAACTGGAGCCTATTATACAGAGTGAAGTAAGCCAGAAAGATAAACACCAATACAGTATACTAACACATATATATGGAATTTAGAAAGAGGGTAACAATAGCCCTGTATACGAGACAGCAGAGGAGACACTGATGTATAGAACAGTCTTTTGGACTCTGGGAGAGGGAGAGGGTTGGATGATTTGGGAGAATGGCATTGAAATATATATAATATCATATTTGAAATGATTCGCCAGTCCAGGTTCGATGCTTGATACCTGATGCCTGGGGCTGGTGCATTGGGACGACCCAGAGGCATGGTATGGGGATGGAGGAGGGAGAAGGGTTCAGGATGAGGAACACGTGTATACCTGTAGCGGATTCATTTTGATGTATGGCAAAACCAATACAATATTGTAAAGTTAAATAAAATAAAATTAAAAAATATATATATACCTTGTCTTCATCCATCCATCTGTAGGCAGGCATTTGTGTTGTTTCCATGTCTTGACTACTGTAAATAGTGCTGCTGTGAACATTGAGATATATGTATTTCTTTGAGCTCTTGGAATGGAAAAATTAATATTGCTAATATGGCCATACTATCCAAAGCAACCTACAGATTTTTAAAAATTCCTACCAAATCACCCACGATGTTTTTCACAGAATTATAGCAAATAATCCTAAAATTTATATGAAACCAAAAAAGATCCAGAATTGCCAAATCAATCCTGAGGATAAAGAATGAAGCTGGAGGCATAACCCTTCCAGACTTCAGATAGTACTACAAGCTACAGTAATCAGAATAGCATAATGATGGCACAAAAACAGATATATGGATCAGTGGAACACAATAGAGCATCCAGAAATAAACCCTTAAACCGATAGTCAAGTAAATTGTAACAAAGGAGGCAAGAATAAATAATGGAGAAAAGATAGTCTACAGCAAGTTGTGCTGGGAAAGCTGGAATCTTCATGCAGATCAACGAAGTTAAGAACACTCCTTCACATTATACGTGAAGATAAACTTAAAATGGTTTAAAGACTTAAATGTAAGATGTGATGCTATAAAACTCTTAGAAGGGAACATAGGCAAAACATTCTCTAACATAAATCATAGCAATGTTTCTTATATTCTCAAGTCAGTCTCCTAAGGCAAAATAAATAAAAGTAAAAATAAACAATTGTGACCTAATCAAATTTAAATGCTCTTGCATAGCAAAAGAAACCATAAACAAAATGAAAAGACAACCTACAGAATAGGAGAAAATATTTACAAATGATGAAACTGAGAAGGGATTAATATCTAAAATATAAACAGCTTATACAGCTCAAGATGAGAAAGCCAAAAACCCAATTCAAAAATGGCCAGAAAACCTAAATAGACATTTTTCCAAAGAAGATATACAAATGGCCAATAAGCACATGAAAAGATGCTCAACATCATTAATTATTAGAGAAATTAAAAAAAAACTACATTGAGGTATCACCTCATACAACCAGAATCAGTTCAGTTCAGTCACTCAGTCATGTCCGACTCTCTGCGACCCCATGGACTGCAGTATGCCATGCTTCCCTGTCCATCACCAACTCCTGGAACTTGCTCAAAATCATGTCCATTGAGTTGGTGATGCCATCCAACCATCTCATCATCTGTTGTCCCCTTCTCCTGCCTTCAATCATTCCCAGCATCAGGGTCTTTCAAATGAGACAGTTCTTTGCATCAGGTGGACAAAATATTAGAGTTTCAGCTTCAGTTTCTGTCCTTCCAATGCATACTCAGGACTGATTTCCTTTGGTTATTGGCTATGACGTGATGGGACCAGAGGCCATAATCTTAGTTTTCTGAATGTTGAGTTTCAAACCAACTTTCTACTCTTCTCTTTGACTTTCATCAGTTCATTTCAGTTCAGTCGCTCAGTCGTGTCCGACTCTTTGTGACCCCATGAATTGCAGCACACCAGACCTCCCTGTCCAGCACCAACTCCCTGAGGTCACTCAAACTCATGTCTGTCAAGTCAGTGATGTCATCCAGCCATCTCATCCTCTGTCATCCCCTTCTCCTCTTGCCCCCAATCCCTCCAGCATCAGAGTCTTTTCCAATGAGTCAACTCCTCCCATGAGGTGGCCAAAGTATTGGAGTTTGAGCTTCAGCATCAGTCCTTCCAAAGAAATCCCAGGACTGATCTCATTCAGAATGGACTGGTTGGAACTCCTTGCAGTCCAAGGGACTCTCAAGAGTCTTCTCCAACACCACAGTTCAAAAGCATCCATTCTTTGGCCCTCAGCTTTCTTCACAGTCCAACTCACATCCATACACGACTACTGCAAACACCATAGCCTTGATTAGACGGACCTTTGTTGGCAAGGTAATGTCTCTCTGCTTTTCAATATGCTATCTAGGTTGTTCATAACTTTCCTTCCAAGGAGCAAGCATCTTTTAATTTCATGTCTGCAGTCACCATCTGTAGTGATTTTGGAGCCCAGAAAAATAAAGTCTGATACTGTTTCCATGTTTCTCCATCTATTTCCCATGAAGTGATGGGGCCAGATGCCATGATCTTTGTTTTCTGAATTTTGAGCTTTAAGTCAACTTTTTCACTCTCCTCTTTCACTTTCATCAAGAGGCTCTTTATTTCTTCTTTGGTTTCTCCCATAAGGATGGTGTCATCTGCATATCTGAGGTTATCGATATTTTTACCAGCAATTTGATTCCAGCTTGTGCTTCTTCCAGCCGAGCATTTCTCATGATGTACACGACATATAAATTAAATAAGCAGGGTGACAATGTAGTCTTGACGTACTCCTTTCCTGATTTGGAACCAATCTGCTGTTCCATGTCCATTTCTAACTTACTTCCTGACCTGCATACAGATCTCTCAAGAGGCAGGTCAGGTGGTCTTGTATTCCCATCTTTTGAAGAATTTTCTACAGTTTATTGTAATCCACGCAGTCGAAGGCTTTGGCGTAGTTAATAAGGCAGAAGTAGATGTTTTTATGTAACTCTCTTGCTTTTTTTATGATCCAACAGACGTTGGCAATTTGATCTCTGGTTCCTCTGCCTTTTCTAAATCCAGCTTGAACATCTGGAAGTGCACAGTTCACATACTGTTGAAGCCTGGTTTGGAGAATTTTGAGCATTACTTTACTAGCATTTGAGATGAGTGCAATTGTGCAGTAGTTTGAGCATCTTTTGGTATTGCCTTTCTTTGGGATTGGAATGAAAACTGACCTTTTCCAGTTCTGTGGCCACTGCTGAGTTTTTGAAATTTGCTGGCATATTGAGTGTCGCACTTTCACAGCATCATCTTTTAGGATCTGAAATAGCCCACCTGGATTTCCATCACCTCCACTAGCTTTGTTCTTAGCGATGCTTCCTAAGGCCCACTTGACTCACATTCCAAGAGATCTGACTCTAGGTGAGTGATCACACTGTCATGATTATCTGAGTCATGAAAATCTTTTAGTTCTGTGTATTCTTGTCACCTCTTCTTTTGTCTACTGCTTATGTTAAGTCCATACTATTTCTGTCCTTTATTGAGCCCATCTTTGCATGAAATACTCCCTTGATATCTCTAATTTTTTTGAAGAGATCTCTCGTCTTTCCTATTCTATTGTTTTCCTCTATTTCTTTGCACTGATCACTGAGGAAGGCTTTCTTATCTCTCTTTGCTATGCTTTGGAACTCTACATTCAAATGAGTATATCCTTTCTTTTGTCTTTTTTAAAAATATAAATTTATTTATTTTAGTTAGTTGGTTCAGTCACTCAGTCGTGTCCGACTCTTTGTGACCCCATGAATCACAGCACACCAGGCCTCCCTGTCCATCACCAACTCCCGGAGTTCACACAGACTCATGTCCATCGAGTCAGTGGTGCCATCCAGCCATCTCATCCTCTGTCGTCCCCTTCTCCTCCTGTCCCCAATCCCTCCCAGCATCAGAGTCTTTTCCAATGAGTCAACTCTTCCCATGAGGTGGTCAAAGTACTGGACTTTCAGCTTTAGCATCATTCCTTCCAAAGAAATCCCAGGGCTGATCTCCTTCAGAATGGACTGGTTGGATCTCCTTGCAGTCTAAGGGACTCTCAAGAGTCTTCTCCAACACCACACTTCAAAAGCATCAATTCTTTGGCCCTCAGCTTTCTTCACAGTCCAACTCTCACATCCATACATGACCACTGAAAAAACCATAGCCTTGACTAGATGGACCTTTGTTGGCAAAGTAGTCTCTGCTTTTGAATATGCTATCTAGATTGGTCATAACTTTCCTTCCAAGGAGTAAGCGTCTTTTAATTTCATGGCTGCAGTCACCATATGCAGTGATTTTGGAGCCCATAAAAATGAAGTCTGACACTGTTTCCACTGTTTCCCCATCTATTTCCCAGGAAGTGATGGGGCCGGATGCCATGATCTTCGTTTTCTGAATGTTGAGCTTTAAGCCAACTTTTTCACTCTCCTCTTTCATTTTCATCAAAAGTCTCTCTAGTTCTTCTTCACTTTCTGCCATAAGGGTGGTGTCATCTGCATATCTGAGGTTATTGATATTTTCCCTGGCAATCTTGATTCCAGCTTGTGTTTGCTACATCCCAGCGTTTCTCATGATGTACTCTCCATATAAGTTAAATAAGCAGGGTGACAATGTACAGTCTTCACGTACTCCTTTTCCTATTTGGAACCAGTCTGTGGTTCCATGTCCAGTTTTCATTGTTGCTTCCTGACCTGCATACAGATTTTTCAAGAGGCAGGTCAAGGGGTCTGGTATTCCCATCTCTTTCAGAATTTTCCATGGTTTATTGTGATCCACACAGTCAAAGGCTTTGGCATAGTCAATAAAGCAGAAATAGATGTTTTTCTGGAACCCTCTTGCTTTTTCATGATCCAGCAGATGTTGGCAATTTGATCTCTGGTTCCTCTGCCTTTTCTAAAACCAGCTTGAACATCTCGAAGTTCATGGTTCATGTATTGCTGAAGCCTGGTTTGGAGAATTTTGAGCATTACTTTACTAGTGTGTGAGATGAGTGCAATTGTGCAGTAGTTTGAGCATCTTTTGGTATTGCCTTTCTTTGGGATTGGAATGAAAACTGACCTTTTCCAGTCCTGTGGCCACTGCTGAATTTTCCAAATTTGCTGGCATATTTAGTGCAGCACTTTCACAATATCATCTCTCAGGATTTGAAATAGCTCAACTGGAATTCCATCACCTTCTGACATTAAGTTTTATGAATTATTGGTACATTTTGAATATTAACCCCTTATTTACCACATTGATTTAAATATATTTTCCAATTTAGCAGGTTGCTTTTTTTTGATGGTTTCCTTTGCTGTGCAAAAGTTTCTTAGTTTGATGTAGTTCAATTATTTATTTTGCTTTTGTTTTAGTTGCCTGAGTAGACATATCCAAAATAAAATATTGCTAAGGTCAATGTCAAAGAGTTTACTGCCCATATTTTCAAGGAGTTTTATAGTTTCAGGTATACATTTATGTCTTTAGTCCGTTTTGTGTTTATTTTTGTATATGTGATGTGAGAAAGTAGTCCAGTTTGATTCTTTTGCATGTAGCTGTCTAATTTTCCCAAGTTTTGAGAGACTGTCTTTTCTGCATTGAATATTCCTGGCTCCTATGTCATAGATTAATTGACCAAATAACATGGGATTTTTTTCTTGGCTCTCTATTCAATTCTGTTGTTCTATATACCCGTATTTTTTCTTTTTGTCAGTACCATACTATTCTCATTGCTGTAACTATGTAGTATGTAGTATAACTGAAGATCAGGAACATTATACCTCCATTTCTGTTCCTCTTCCTCAAGATTGCTTTGACCATTCAGTGTCTTTTGTTTTTCCATACACATTTTAGAATTATTTGTTTTGGTTCTGTGAAAAATGCCATTGATATTTTGATATCAGTGGGATTGCATCAAATCTGTAGATTTCCATGGGTAGTAAGGTCATTTTAACAATATTAATTATTTAAGCCTATGAGTATGATATATATATATATATTTCCAATGTGTTTTTTCAATTTATTTAATCAACGTCTTATAGTTTTCTTAGTACAAGTTTTTAGTACAAGTCCTACTTCTGTGGTATGGGCAACTGCTTTGTGAAACTAGGACTGGTCCTGGCCCAGTAGGTAGCCAGATGTGTGGAAAGGCTGCTGGTGGGCAGGCCTGGCTTCTGAGGATACTGGCTGAGGACTTTGGGGGTCTTGGGGCTGATGCTAGCCTGCTGGATCATATGGCACCTTTACAATGTTTTGAGAAAAAAAGTTACTCCTATATTATATAATACTATATAATGCTTAGGTATATTTCTCGGCTCTTTCTGAGGTTTTTTAAATCCATTGATTTCTTCTAAGAAAAGGTGATGTAGCTTAAAGATTTAGAGCATGGTCTCTGGAGCCAGAATATCTTGATTTCAGTCCTAACTCTGTTTTTAGAACCTGTGTGAATTAGAGCATAATACTCAGCTTCTCTGTGCCTAAGTTTACTTGTTACCTGTACAAGAGAAATTATTGTAGTCCCTACTTTATGACATAGTGTGAGGATCAAACTAATACCTATAAAACACACATTTGAATACATGAATAAATTATATATTAAACTTTAGGTACTATTCTAATTTGTTTTCTAGTATTATTTCCTTAGCTTTTTGTTAATATTGCATTCTTTAAATTATCATAGCTTCATAAGAAAGCCAGATATATGATAAAGCCAGTTGCCCATTCTGTTCTTTTTCAAAATTGACTTAGATACAGACTTCTGCTTCTGGTCAGGATGGAATAACAGAGGTTGGCTTGGCCCTCTGCCTTATACAATTGAAATATATGAAACAATGTGTTTTAGATATTGAACAATGGCAGAATAGGACAGTGATCCCTGAGAGAAGGGAAACAAATGAAGTGAACTTTATGATTGCCTCAATTTACTGTCTGGAAGGAATTTCCAAAGCCAAGGAGGAACCGAAACACTGTATTGCCTCCCAAGTTGTGGAGACATAGTTCAGAATTCAGGGAGACTAACATGGCTAGGACATTCAGGACAGAATATCAGACAGGGGGGAACTGGAGAGACAGAGAATATTGGAATTCTGTAGAGGGTTTGACAATCCTCAGATATGTGCTGATCAGTGCCTGCCTATGAGGAAACTATCTCAGGCCAGGATAAGAACCACTGTGAACAAGAAGGTGAAGAATTCCTGAAGTTTACACAAGGTTGGAGTAATTCACATTCCCAATAGCCAGACTGAAGAAATCTCATAATATATCTGGCACTGGGTTAAATATTCAGTGAACATTTTACTTTAATAAGATCCAAATAGCTCTTGGACTTAAGCCTCCTCTGATTCCACTTAACAAAGCTTAATAGCAAACTTGACATTTATTTGTTTCCAAATAATTTTACTGGGTTCCAGAAGACTGCTAAAAATATTTCAAGAAATGAAAAAATTTCACACCTAATAATGTAAAATTCACAAGGTTTGCCATTCAGTTAAAAAAAAATATTGGTTATGCAGAGAAGCAGGAAAATAGAATCCATAATGAGAAGGAAATGAACTCAATGAAAATAGACCCAGAAATGATGCAGATGATAGAATTATTAGAAAAGGACATTAAAGCAGCCTTTACAAAGCACTATGTCAAAAAAGGTAGAGTGAAGCATTCCATGTTAATGGAAGGTATAGAAGACACCTCTCCCCACAAAGGTAAAATGAGAGTCACTCCTGGTGATGGTACATACATACAATATCTGAGAAGAAAATACACTGGATGATAATAGCATATCAGACAATTCAGAAGAAAATATTAGTGAATTTTGAGGCAAAGGGATAGAAATAGTCTCAAATTAAGCAGAGAAAGAAAAAGGACTAAAAATAAATGACCCAGAGCAACAGCAAACCGGGATAACTTTAAATTGTCTGAAGATATGTTTAACTAGAGAACTCCCAGAAAGATGAATTGGGGAGTGGCGATGAAAAACTATGGAAGAAATAATGGCTGGAAATTGTCAAAATTTATGTAAATTATAAACATGCTGCTGCTTCTAAGTTGCTTCAGTCATGTCCGACTCTGTGTGACCCCATAGACAGCAGCCCACCAGGCTCCCCCCGGCCCTGGGATTCTCCAGGCAAGAACACTGGAGTGGGTTTCCATTTCCTTCTCCAATGCATGAAAGTGAAAAGTGAAAGTGAAGTCCCTCAGTTGTGTTCGACTCTTAGCGACCCCATGGACTGAAGCCCACCAGGCCCTTCCATCCATGGGATTTTCCAGGCAAGAGTACTGGAGTGGGCTGCCATTACCTTCTCTGAAATTATAAACATAGCGGTCTTCAAAACTCAACAAACCACAAACATAGCAAGCATGAAGAAAAAACACCAAAGTACATCATAATAAACTGCTTAAATTTGGTAAAATAAAGAAACTCTAAAAGGGATTAAAAGAACTTCTTGATGAAGGTGGAAGAGGAGAGTAAAAAGGTTGGCTTAAAACTCAACATTCAAAAAATGAAGATAATGGCATCCAGTCCCATCACTTTATGGCAAATAGATGGGGAAACAAAGGAAACAGTGACAGACTTTATATTCTTGGGCTCCAAAAATCACTGCAGATGGTTCACTGCAGCCACAAAATTAAAAGATGCATGCTTCTTGGAAGAAAAGCTATGACGAACCTAGACAGAGTATTAAAAAGCAGAGACATCACTTTGCTGACGAAGGTCCATATAATCAAAGCTATGATTTTTCTAGTATTCATGTACAGATGTGAGGATAGGACCATAAAGAAGACTGAGCACAAAATAATTGATGCTTTTGAACTGTGGTGCTGGAGAAGACTCTCGAGAGTCCCTTGGACTGCAAGGAGATCCAACCAGTCCATCCTGAAGGAAATCAACCCTGAATATTCATTGGAAGGACTGATACTGAAGCTGAAGCTCCAATACTTTGGCCACCTGCTGGGAAGAGCCAACTCACTGGAAAAGACTCTGGTGCTGGGGAAGATTGAGGGCAGGAAGAGAAAGGGGCAACAGAGGTGAGATTGTTGAATGGCATCATTGACCCAATGGACATGAATTTGAGCAAACTCTTGGAGACAGTAGAGGACAGGGAAGCCTGGCATGCTGCAGTCCATGGGGTCACAAAGGGCTGGACACAACTGAGTGACTTAACTGAACTGAACACAGACAGAAGTAGAATGACCATAGCACAAAAGTTAGAATTGGTGAAATGTAAGTAAGATGTTATATAAGGTATCTCCAGTGAGGGATAAAGTAGTATATTATTTGAAAGTAGAGTGGTAAGTTGAAGGTGTATACTACTAACCCTATCAGATCAGATCAGATCCGCCACTCAGTCGTGTCCGACTCTTTGCGACCCCATGAACCGCAGCATGCCAGGCCTCCCTATCCATCACCAACTCCCAGAGGTCACTCAGACTCATCCATCGAGTCAGTGATGCCATCCAGCCATCTCATCCTCTGTCGCCCCCTTCTTCTCCTACCACCAATCCCTCCAAGCATCAGAGTCTTTTACAATGAGTCAACTCTGCATGAGGTGGCCAAAATACTGGAGTTTCAGCTTTAGAATCATTCCTTCCAAAGAAATCCCAGGGCTGATCTCCTTCAGAATGGACTGGTTGGATCTCCTGGCAGTCCAAGGGACTCTCAAGAGTCTTCTCCAACACCACAGTTCAAAAGCATCAATTCTTCGGCTCTCAGCCTTCTTCACAGTCCAGCTCTCACATCCATATATGACCACAGGAAAGACCATAGCCTTGACTAGACGAATCTTTGTTGGCAAAGTAATGTCTCTGCTTTTGAATATGCTATCTAGGTTGGTCATAACTTTCCTTCACCACATAGTGACCACTAAAAAATAAGAATATCTAACAAGGAAATAAAGAAACTAAAATATAATATATGAATTTTCTATTACTATGCAACAATTATCACAAATTTAATGTTAAACAGCATATATTTATTATCTCACAGTTTCTGTGGGTCAGGAATCCAGGCACAGTTGAGCCTAGTCCTTGTTGAGGATCTCATGTGACTGAAATTCAAGGGGTTGCTTTGGCTTCATTCTTAGCCAGAGTTTTAACTCAGAAAGATCTGTTTCTAAGCTCATGCAAGCTACAGGCAAAATTCATTTAACTGTGTTTGCATGATTTTGTTGTTGTTGTTATAAGTCAGCGACCACTCAGCTCCTAGGGCTGCTCTCAGATCTTTGCTATGCTGTCCTCACAGGCCATTCCACATCATGTGAACTTAAGTCCTTAAGTTCAACAGGAAAGTCTCTACACTCTAATGTCCCTTTCTAAGGAAGGACTGGAGCTTAAATAAAAAAGGCTTACCAAGGATAATATCTTTTTGATTAGTTCAAAATCCATTGTTCAGGGGCCTTAATTACAGAAAAATGTCTTTATATTTGCTATATAAGTGTGCTCTGCTAAGTCCCTTTAGTCATGTCCAACTCTTTGCGACCCTATGGACTGTGGCCCACCTGGCTCCTCTGTCCATGGGATTCTCCAGGCAAGAATACTGTTGTGGTTGCCATGTCCTCCTCCAGGGAATCTCGCTGACACAGGGCTTAAACCCGAGTCTCCAGTGGCTCCTGTATTGTGGGCAGATTTCCTTTACTGCTGAGCTTCCTGAGAAGACCCCAAGTAGTGTGAACTAATAAAGAGCATAAAATTCTATCACATTCACGAGCCCCGTGCACACTCAAGGGTAGAGGAATAAACAGAGTGCACAAACCTGGGGCAACAATCTTGGGAGACGTCTGAGAGTTGTGCCTGCCACTTAGACGAATAAAGAAGACTTAACAAATATTATAGAGGGGAAAAAAAGGAAAAAGTGAACACAGAAGAGATGGGACAAATGTAAAGCAAAAAGCAGTAGATTTAAACTGAACAATATCAATACTTATATTAAATTTAAATGATCTAAACACCAAAATTAAATGGCAGAGATTTTTCTGTTGGATAAAGAAGATAGATGACTATGTGCTATCTATATGAAACCCATTTAAAATATAAACACACAAATAGATTAAAAGTAAAAGAACAGAGAAAAATAAACCATCCCAACACTAACCAAAGGAAAGCTAGAGTGGTTTTATTTATAACAAGGTCAATTTCAGAATCTTACTAACAGTAAATAAAGTCCTTTGATAATAAGTAAAGGGTAACTTTAAGCAGGGGGCATAACAATTTTAAATGTTTCTTTATTAATAACAAAGTTTCAAAACACATGAAGCAACAATGCTCTAACTGAAAGGAGAAATAGATTCCAGATGTAGTTGAAGAATCAGCACCCATATCTCAACAAATAGTAAAAATAAAATCAGTAAACAGAAGCCTGGAACAGCACTTTTGATAAATGTAACTAACTGACATTTTACAAACATGCTAGTCAAAGACAGCAGGATATACATTCTCAACCTTGGCACTATTTGCATTTTATCCTGGATAACTCTTGTGGGAGGCTGTCTTTTGAACTGTAGGATGTTTGGCAGCATCCTCAGCCTTTACCCACTGGACGCTGGCAGTATATTGCCTTCATTATAACAAACAAAAATGTCTCCAGGCTTTGCCAAATGTTCCCTTAGGGGCACAATCATCCAAGTTGAAAATTGCTGATTTAAAACATGGTTTTACTCTGAAATGTATATTTGAGGAAAAATATGGCTAGCTAGTTTTCCAATAAAGTCAGGTCACAGTTTCAAACACTGTTCTGATAAAATCAGTGGGCTTTCAAAAATTTAGTAACAATCCTCTCAGTTTCATTGCAAAATGTGGACTTGGGCTGTAGTTTATTCATGAATCTTCATTGTTATGTTAGTTAGAAACTGGCACATGGTGAATCAGCACTCCTCATTTTGTGCCGTTATTTATCCATTTAATTCAACAACTGTTTATACAACTGCCTTCTATCAGCTAGTTGCTGTTCTAGCATTGGGAATGTATCAGAGAACAAATGAATGCTTTCCCCTTAACAAAGCTCACATTTGGTAAAAGAATAGAATAATAAACAAGCAAATTCTCCAAGCAAGGCTTCAATAGCATGTGAACAGAGAATTTCCAGGTGTTCAAACAGGATTTAGAAAAGGCAGAGGAACCAGAGATCAAATTGCCAACATCTGTTGGATCATAGAAAAAGCAAGGGAATTCAAGATAAACATCTACTTCTGCCTCATTGACTATTGTAAAGTCTTTGACTATGTGGATCACAACAAACTGTGCAAAATTCTTCAAGAGATGGGAATACTAGACCACCTTACCTGCCTCCTGAGAAACCTGTATGCAGGTCAAGATGCAACAGTTAGGACTGGACATGTAACAATGGACTGATTCCAAATTGGGAAAGGAGTACATCAGGCTATATACTGTCACCCTGCTTATTTAATTTATATGCAGAGTATATCATGCAAAATGCCAGGCTGGATGAAGCACAAGCTGGAATCAATGCTGCAGGGAGAAATATCAATAACCTCAAATATGCAGATGATACCACCCTTATGGCAGAAAGTGAAGAGGAACTAAAGAGCCTCATGATGAAGCTGAAAGGAGAATGAAAAAGCTGACTTAAAACTCAACATTCAAAAAATGAAGATCTTGGCATCCCGTCCCATCACTTCATGGCAAATAGATGGAGAAACAATGGAAACAAAGAATTTATTTTGGGGGGCTCCCAAATCACTGCAGATGGTGATTGCAGCCATGAAATAACAGATGCTTGCTCATTGGAAGAAAAGCTATGGCACATCTAGTGAAAGTGACCCAGTCATGTCTGAGTTCTTTGAGACCCCACGGACTGTACAGTCCTTGGAATTCTCTAGATCAGAATATGGGAGTGAGTAGCCTTTCCTTTATCCAGGGGATCTTCCCAAACTAGGGATCAAACCCAGGTCTCTCCCATTACAGGTGGATTCTTAATCAGCTGAGCCACAAGGAAAACCCAAGAATATTGGAGTGGGTAGCTTATCCTTTCTCCAGAGGATCTTCCCAAGCCAGGAATTGAACCAGGGTCTCCTTCATTGCAGGTGGATTCTTTACCAACTGAGTTATCAGGGAACCCCATGACAAACCTAGACAGCATATTAACAAGCAGAGATGTTACTTTACCAACAAAGGTCTGTATAGTCAAAGCTAATGTTTTTCCAGGGGTCATGTATCCAAGTGAGAGTTGGACCATAAAGAAAGTTGAGTGCCAAAGAACTGATGCTTTTGAACTGTGGTGTTGGAGAAGACTCTTAAGAGTCCCTTGGACAGCAAGGATATCAAACCAGTCCATAGTAAAGGAAATCAGATACTGCAACTGAAACTCCAATACTTTGGCCACCTGATGCGAACAACTGACTCATTTGAAAAGACCCTAATGCTGGGAAAGATTGAGTGCAGGAGGAGAAGAGGATGACAGAGGGAGGGTGAGATGGTTGGATGGCATCACCAACTCTATGGACATGAGTCTGAGCAAGGTCAAGTAGTTGGTGATGGACAGGGAATGCTGCAGTCCATGGGGTCACATAGATTTGGACAAAACTGAGCTACTGAAACAAACATACAATTTGTAAGATAGCTATAGAGCTATGGAAATAAACAAAGTAGGATAAGAAAGAGAAGGAGTAAGGAAAGTGGTCAGGCATTGTGACAGTTTAACAGAGGACCTGAAAGAAGAGTGAGTAATGTAGATGTATGTTTTTCCATTTCAGGTAGAAGGACAAATAATAACCAAAAACTGCTTGAGTGTATTCTAGGAAGAGCGATGATGTTGGTGTAGAAGCAGCAGAGTGAGTTGGAGTGGTAGGAGATGAGGTTAGCGAAGTTGCAGTGTGGCCAGATCACAAAAAGCCTCTAGGTCACTGTAAATATTTTGGCTTTTGAGTGAAATAGAAAGCCATTAGAAGGTTTTAAGTGAAATGATGAGATACTAAAAATGTTGTAAGAGAATAATTTTTTTGGTTAGGTTGAGCCTAGATGGTAGGGAACAAAGTGAGAAGCTGAAAGACCAGTTAGGAGTCTGTTAGAATATTCCAGGTGGGCTATGATGCTGACTCTGTCCACAGTAGAAGCAGGAAAGATGGTAATAAGTATTGGATTTTGAAGTGCTTTTGGAGGCCCAACAAAAAGGGTTTTTTGGCAGGAAGCAGTGTAGGATGAATAAAAGAGCGGAGTCAATGATAACTGAGGATTTTAGCCTGTGAAACAGGAAGAGATGAGCTGGAGCTGTTATTTGCTAATATGGGGAAGATGGCAGAAGGACCGTGCATTTGGAGACATTTTAAATTTGAGATGACTTTTGGAAATTTATGTGGAAATATTGTGAACCACTGGCTAAACTAATTTGGAGTTTAGAAAAGCAGTCTGATCCAGAGAAATAAATGTGAAAGTTATCAATATTTATCTGGTATTTTATTTTGTTATTTATTTTCCAGTTTTACTGAGTTTTAATTAACATAAATTGTATCAGTATAATACAATGTTTTGATATATACATATATCACAAAATGACTACCACAGTAAATTTAGTTAACATATATCACTTCACCTAATTACAAGTTTTTAATTTCTTATAATGATGAGTTTAAAAATCTACTCTCTTAGCAGTTTTCAAATATACCATACAGGAGTGTTAATTAATGTCATAATGCTGTATATTACATCTCCAGAACTTATTTACCATACAATTGGAAATCTGTGCATTTTGACCCCCTTCACCCATTTCTTTCATCATGCCCCCTCCATCTCTGGCAACCACCAATCTTTGCTGTTTGTAAGAGTTTGTTTTTTAGATTCCATATATATTAATACATGAGATCATACAGTATTTATCTGAATTATTTCACTTAATGCTCTCAAGTTCTATCCATGTTGTTACACACAGCAGGATATACTTTTTTATGACTGAATCCTGTTACATATATATGCCACATCTTTATTTATTCATCAATGAACCGTTATGCTGTTTCCAAATCTTGGCTATTGTAAATAATGCTTCAGTGAACGTGGGAGGGCAGATATCTTTTTGATATAGTGATTTTGTTCTCTTTATCTAGATACCTGGAAGTGGGATAAATAGATCATATGGTAAGTACATTTTTTATTTTTTGAGGAACAGCTATACTGTTTTCTATAGTGAATGTACCAATTTATTTTTTATTTATTTATTTATTTTATTTAACTTTACAATATTGTATTGGTTTTACCATACATCAAAATGAATCTGCCACAGGCATACATGTGCTCCCTTCCCCAAACCCTCCTCCCTTCTCCCTCCCCATACCATCCCTCCAGGTTGTCCCAGTGCACCAGCCCCAAACATCCAGTATCATGTATTGAACCTGGACTGCTTACTCGTTTCACATATGATAGTATACATATTTCAATGCCATTCTCCCAAATCATCCCACCCTCTCCCTCTCCCACAGAGTCCAAAAGACTGTTCTATACACCTGTGTCTCTTTTGCTGTCTCACATACAGGATTATTGTTACCATCTTTTTAAATTCCATATATATGCATTAGTATACTGTTTTTGTGTTTTTCTTTCTGGCTTACTTCACTCTGTATAATAGGCTCCAGTTTCATCCACCTCATTAGAACTGATTCAAATGGATTCTTTTTAATGGCTGAGTAATACTCCATTGTGTATATGTACCACTGCTTTCTTTATCCATTCATCTGCTGATGGACATCTAGGTTGCTTCCATGTCCTGGCTACTGTAAACAGTGCTGCGATGAACATTGGGGTACACATGTCTCTTTCGATTCTGGTTTTCTCAGTGTGTATGCCCAGCAGTGGGATTGCTGGGTCATAAGGCAGTTCTATTTCCAGTTTTTTGAGGAATCTCCATACTGTTCTCCATAGTGGCTGTACTAGTTTGCATTTCCACCAACAGTGTAAGAGGGTTCCCTTCTCTCCGCACCCTCTCCAGCATTTATTGCTTGTAGACTTTTGGATAGCAGCCATTCTGACTGACGTGAAATGGTACCTCATAGTGGTTTTTTTTTTTTTTCTTTGTTGACAAAGTAATGTCTCTGTTTTTTATTTTTTTATTATTTTTTTTTTTTTGCAGTTTTAATGCAAGCTGACTTTTTCTTTTTTTTTTAATTAAATTTTATTTTGCTTAACTTTACAATATTGTATTGCTTTTGCCATACATTGAGATGGATCTGCCACAAGTATACATGTGCTCCCCATCCTGAACCCTCCTCCCTCCTCCCTCCCCATACCATCCCTCTGGGTCATCCCAGTGCACCAACCCCAGGCATTCGTTATCAGGCATCGTACCTGGACT
This sequence comes from Tragelaphus eurycerus, assembly GCA_935064755.1. Taxonomy (NCBI): domain Eukaryota; kingdom Metazoa; phylum Chordata; class Mammalia; order Artiodactyla; family Bovidae; genus Tragelaphus; species Tragelaphus eurycerus. Next base: position 8,605,566 of record CAKXYN010000086.1, on the reverse strand, counting down.
GGCGACTCATTTCAGATATGATATTATACATATTTCAATGCTATTCTTCCAAATCATCCCACCCTCTCCCATTCCCAGAGTCCAAAAGTCTATTCTATACATCAGTGTCTCTTTTGTTGTCTCGTAAACAGGGTTATTGTTACCATCTTTCTAAATTCCATATATATGTGTTAGTATACTGTATTGGTGTTTATCTTTCTGGCTTACTTCACTCTGTATAATAGGCTCCAGTTTTATCCACCTCATTAGAACTGATTCAAATGGATTCTTTTTAATGGCTGAGTAATACTCCATTGTGTATATGTACCACCGCTTTCTTATCCATTCATCTGCGGATGGACATCTAGGTTGCTTCCAAGTCCTGGCTATTGTAAACAGTGCTGCTATGAACATTGGAATACACGTGTCTCTTTCAATTCTGGTTTTCTCAGTGTGTATGCCCAGCAGTGGGATTGCTGGATCATAAGGCAGTTCTATTTCCAGTTTTTTGAGGAATCTCCATACTCTTCTCCATAGTGGCTGTACTAGTTTGCATTTCCACCAACAGTGCAAGAGGGTTCCCTCCTCTCTGCACCCTCTCCAGCATTTATTGCTTGTGGACTTTTGAATCGCAGCCATTCTGACTGGCGCGAAATGGTACCTCATAGTGGTTTTGATTTGCATTTCTCTGATAATGAGTGATGTTGAGCATCTTTTCATGTGTTTGTTAGCCATCTGTATGTCTTCTTTGGAGAAATGTCTATTTAGTTCTTTGGTCCATTTTTTGATTGGGTCATTTATTTTTCTGGAATTGAGCTGTAGGAGTTGCTTGTATATTTTTGAGATTAGTTGTTTGTCTGTTGCTTCACTTGCTATTATTTTCTCCCATTTTGAAGGCGATCTTTTCACCTTGCTTATAGTTTCCTTTGTTGTGCAGAGGCTTTTAAGTTTAATTAGGTCCCATTTGTTTATTTTTGCTTTGATTTCCAATATTCTGGGAGGTGGGTCATAGAGGATCCTGCTGTGATATATGTCAGAGAGTGTTTTGCCTATGTTTTCCTCTAGGATTTTTATGGTTTCTGGTCTTACATTTAGATCTTTTGTCCATTTTGAGTTTATTTTTGTGTATGGTGTTAGAAAGTGTTCTAGTTTCATTCTTTTACAAGTGGTTGACCAGTTTTCTCAGCACCACTTGTTAAAGAGATTGTCTTTAATCCATTGTATATTCTTGCCTCCTTTGTCAAAGATAGGGTGTCCATATGTGCGTGGATTTATCTCTGGGCTTTCTATTTTGTTCCCTTGATCTATATTTCTGTCTTTGTGCCAGTACCATACTGTCTTGATGACTGTGGCTTTGTAGTAGAGCCTGAAGTCAGGCAGGTTGATTCCTCCAGTTCCATTCTTCTTTCTCAAGATAGCTTTGGCTATTCGAGGTTTTTTTGTATTTCCATGCAAATTGAGAAATTATTTGTTCTAGCTCTGTGAAGAATACCATTGGTAGCTTGATGGGGATTGCATTGAATCTATAAATTGCTTTGGATAGTATACTCATTTTCACTATATTGATTCTACCAATCCATGAACATGGTATATTTCTCCATCTATTAGTGTCCTCTTTGATTTTTTTCACCAGTGTTTTATAATTTTCTGTATGTAGGTCTTTGGTTTCTTTAGGAAGATATATTCCTAAGTATTTTATTCTTTTCATGGCAATGGTGAATGGAATTGTTTCCTTAATTTCTCTTTCTATTTTCTCATTATTAGTGTACAGGAATGCAAGGGATTCTGTGTGTTGATTTTATATCCTGCAACTTTACTATATTCATTGATTAGTTCTAGTAATTTTCTGGTGGAATTCTTCAGTATCCACAAATCAATCAACGTAATACACCACATTAACAAATTGCACAATAAAAACCATATGATTATCTCAATAGATGCAGAGAAAGCCTTTGACAAAGTTCAACATCCATTTATGATAAAAACTCTCCAGAAAGCAGGAATAGAAGGAACATACCTCAACATAATAAAAGCTATATATGACAAACCCACAGCAAACATTATCCTGAATGGTGAAAAATTGAAAGCATTTCCTCTAAAGTCAGGAACAAGACAAGGGTGCCCACTTTCACCATTACTATTCAACATAGTTTTGGAAGTTTTGGCCACAGCAATCAGAGCAGAAAAAGAAATAAAAGGAATCCAAATTGGAAAAGAAGAAGTAAAACTCTCACTGTTTGCAGATAACATGATCCTCATAGTGGTTTTGATTTGCATTTCTCTGATAATGAGTGATGTTGAGCATTTTTTCATGTATTTGTTAGCCATCTGTATGTCTTCTTTGGAGAAATGTCTATTTAGTTCTTTGGTCCATTTTTTGATTGGGTCATTTATTTTTCTGGAATTGAGCTGTAGGAGTTGCTTGTATATTTTTGAGATTAGTTGTTTGTCTGTTGCTTCATTTGCTATTATTTTCTCCCATTCTGAAGGCTGTCTTTTCACCTTGCTTATAGTTTCCTTTGTTGTGCAGAAGCTTTTAAGTTTAATTGGGTCCCATTTGTTTATTTTTGCTTTGATTTCCAATATTCTGGGAGGTGGGTCATAGAGGATCCTGCTGTGATGTATGTCAGAGAGTGTTTGCCTATGTTCTCCTCTAGGAGTTTTATGGTTTCTGGTCTTACATTTAGCTCTTTTGTCCATTTTGAGTTTATTTTTGTGTATGGTGTTAGAAAGTGTTCTAGTTTCATTCTTTTACAAGTGGTTGACCAGTTTTCTCAGCACCACTTGTTAAAGAGATTGTCTTTAATCCATTGTGTATTCTTGCCTCCTTTGTCAAAGATAAGGTGTCCATAGGTGTGTGGATCTATCTCTGGGCTTTCTATTTTGTTCCATTGATCTATATTTCTGTCTTTGTGCCAGTACCATACTGTCTTGATAACTGTGGCTTTGTAGTAGAGCCTGAAGTCAGGCAGAGTGATTCTTCCAGTTCCATTCTTCTTTCTCAAGATAGCTTTGGCTATTCGAGGTTTTTTGTATTTCCATGCAAATTGAGAAATTATTTGTTCTAGTTCTGTGAAGAATACCATTGATAGCTTGATAGGGATTGCATTGAATCTGTAAATTGGTTTGGGTAGTATACTCATTTTCACTATATTGATTCTGCCAATCCATGAACATGGTATATTTCTCCATCTATTAGTGTCCTCTTGGATTTCTTTCACCAGTGTTTTATAGTTTTCTATATATAGGTCTTTAGTTTCTTTAGGAAGATATATTCCTAAGTATTTTATTCTTTTCATGGCAATGGTGAATGGAATTGTTTCCTTAATTTCTCTTTCTATTTTCTTATTATTAGTGTATAGGAATGCAAGGGATTTCTGTGTGTTGATTTTACGTCCTGCAACTTTACTATATTCTTTGATTAGCTCTAGTAATTTTCTGGTGGAGTCTTTAGGGAACTGCAAACAGTGAGAGTTTTACTTCTTCTTTTCCAATTTGGATTCCTTTTATTTCTTTTTCTGCTCTGATTGCTGTGGCCAAAACTTCCAAAACTATGTTGAATAGTAGTGGTGAAAGTGGGCACCCTTGTCTTGTTCCTGACTTTAGAGGAAATGCTTTCAATTTTTCACCATTCAGGATAATGTTTGCTGTGGGTTTGTCATATATAGCTTTTATTATGTTGAGGTATGTTCCTTCTATTCCTGCTTTCTGGAGAGTTTTTATCATAAATGGATGTTGAATTTCATCAAAGGCTTTCTCTGCATCTACTGATATAATCATATAGTTTTTATTTTTCAATGTGTTAATGTGGTGTATTACATTGATTGATATGTGGATATGTACCAATTTACATTCCCACCAACAGTGTAAGAAGATTCCCTTTTACCCACATCTTTCCCTATACTTATTTCTTATCTTTTTGATGATAGTTATTTTAGCATATGAGGTGATATCTCATTGTGGTTTGATTTTAATTTTAAATAGTTGGTATTTTTAAAGCCTTTAAATTAGCTATTTTAAGGCTATTAGGGGATGGGTATGGGAAATCGAAGATTCTAGGAATGAGCTCTGGTATAGGCCAATATATAGAGGTTGGATCGATGACTATATGGTTTGTTATTACTTATGAAATGAATTACCAAAAATTTAGTGGCTTAAAAACAGTAAGTTTTATTGCCTTATGAGTATGGAGATCTGAAGTCTAAAATCAAGTTCTTATCAGGACTTCAAGCCAGCATTCCTTTTGCAGGCCTTGGGGGACAGTTGTTTCCTTGTCTTTCTCTCTCTCTCTCTTTTTTAGTTTATAGAGGTGCTCAGCTTTCCTTGGCTCATGACCCTTCCTTGTATTATTCCAGCGTTTTGCTTCCATCATCACATCACTTACTACTGACTCTAATTCTCCTGTTTTTCTCTAATCAGAACCATCATGGTTACATTGAGCTCTCTTGGATAAGACAAGATAATCTCTATCTCAAGATCCTTAACTCAATCATATTTACAAAACCCTTTTAACCATGTAAGGTAACATAGTTATAGTTTTCCACTGTTAGCTCATGCATGCCTTTGGTGGACCAATATTTTAGCCCACAACCAAGAAGAATCAGAAGTTAAGACTAAAGGGAGCAGCATCTAGTGAGGTGGACACAGAACAGAGGAAGTGTGTTCTGGAGTTAGGTGAAGACAGTCCTTCAAGGAAAAAGGAGTGACCACTCTGTTATATTTCACTCATTGATCCAAGAAGATGCAGATGAGAATTAACTTAGAGATTTAACCCAATGGAATTCATTGCTGACCCTGACAAGAGCTACATTTGTGGAAATGTGGAAAATGAAAGCCTGAATGGAGTATCTTAGAAGATGGAGCAGGACCAGCTTAGTGGGTATAAGATCTGCACTGTCCCACAATGCCCCACTTTTGGATGAGCCACACAGGTGGATAAATGTTTTACTCTCACTGTAAAATCAGGAAAATTTTAGGAAAATTTTCGTCAGGAAAATCCCGTGGAGAAGGGCATGGCTGCCCACTTCAGTATTCTTGCCTGGAGATTCTCATGAACAGAGGATCCTGGCGGGCTACAGGCCATAGTGTGGAAAAGAATCAGACATGACTGAAGTGACTTGGCACACACACACGTCACTCTAGAAATTCTTAATTTTGAAAAAGGATCTTACAAAGAAGTCTCACAGTTTTATTTTGCATTGAGCACAGCAGATTATATAGCTTGTGCTGCAATGGAAGGCAAAAAAACAACAAAACAAACACAAAAACCACAAAACTGGAAACAGTGATCATGGATAACTCTTCTAAGGCATTTTGTGCAAATGAGATCAGAAAAATGGAGCTAGAGGAGGAAGCGGAGTCAAGTGAGAATTTTTAAGCTTAAGATGGTTGCTTTCTAGTTTGATGCTTCCTATGTAACAACAGATAGTCGGGACTGACCAAGACTGATTCTGTCTGATGCCAGATGTCCCACATGTGGTTTTAGCTGAGTTTACAGCATGATTTCACAGATCCCTGCGTAGGAAGACACACTTTTGCTTCTTGGCTCTCCTCTATTATTTTTCCAGTGAGTTGGTGGCTTCATGCAAGAAAGATCAAAACCTTATAAAGTTAAACTCCAGCATATCTTCTTGACCTATCAATCTGATGTTACTCTGAACTCTGGCATATGAGATAAATTTTCCAGCCTTTGTTCTTCACAGATTCATGGTCTTTTAGAAGCAATTGCAAACTGATTTTTATCATGATTTGCTCTAGCATTTTCCCAGGCATACCAGTTAAGCTGACTCAGGGCCAGAGACATTCATTGCTGGCCTCAGGAAAGATACACTCTTGGCACTCATCCAACTTTCAGGCAATTTCCAGCACCCCCCCCCCACCCCACCCCCCGTCCCATCTATCCTAGTCACTAGAAATAAATCGCACTGTTAAGCCCTGCTAACCAAACTTAACAAATAACCATTTGAAGAGCTTGCACTAAGCAGCCAAGCCTATCAACTCTCCTTTCAACTAAGTAAGCAAAGGTCTCATTAAGCAATATAACCTTCACTATTATAGGTTAGAAACTTTCAGAAATCCCTGAGATGATTGCTATTTATCTCAGATATCTCAGAAAAGAAAATTTGCCAGCCTCTCAAGCCACCTTTAATGTTGCTGCTGCTGCTGCTGCTAAGTCGCTTCAATCGTGTCCGACTCTGTGCGACCCCATAGACGGAAGCTCACCAAGCTCCCCCATCCCTGGGATTCTCCAGGCAAGAATACTGGAGTGGGTTGCCAGTTCCTTCTCCAATGCATCAAAGTGAAAAGTGAAAGTGAAGTCGCTCAGTCGTGTCCGACTCTTAGCGACCCCATGGACTGGAGCCTACCAGGATCCTCCGTCCATGGGATTTTCCAGGCAAAAGTACTGGGGTGGGGTGCCATTGCCTTCCCCGAACCTTTCATATTAAGCAATGATAATTTTTACTTATTGGATCCAATTATCTTTTGTATAGCTCTTTCAATTTTCAGTTCAGTTCAGTTCAGTCGCTCAGTTGTGTCTGACTCTTTGCAACCTCATGAACTGCAGCACGCCTCCCTGTCCATCACCAACTCCCGGAGTTCACTCAAACTCACGTCCATTGAGTCAGTGATGCCATCCAGACATCTCATCCTCTGTCGTCCCCTTCTCCTCCTGCCCCCAATCCCTCCCAGCATCAGAGTCTTTTCCAATGAGTCAACTCTTCGCATGAGGTAGCCAAAGTATTGGAGTTTCAGCTTCAATATCAGTTCTTCCAAAGAAATCCCAGGACTAATCTCCTTTAGGATGGACTGGTTGGATCTCCTTGCAGTCCAAGGGACTCTCAAGAGTCTTCTCCAACACCACAGTTCAAAAGCATCGATTCTTCAGCGCTCAGCTTTCTTCACAGTCCAACTCTCACATCCATACATGACCACTGGAAAAACAATGGCCTTGACTAGACAGACCTTTGTTGAAAAAGTAATGTTTCTGCTTTTGAATATGCTATCTAGGTTGGTTCTAACTTTCCTTCCAAGGAGTAAGCGTCTTTTAATTTCATGGCTGCAATCACCATCTGCAGAGATTTTGGAGCCCCCCAAAATAAAGTCTGACACTGTTTCCACTGTTTCCCCATCTCTTTCCTATAAAGTGATGGGATCAGATGCCATGATCTTCGTTTTCTGAATGTTGAGCTTTAAACCAACTTTTTCACTTTCCTCTTTCACTTTCATCAAGAGGCCTTTTTCATCAAGAGGCTTTCAATTTTACCCAGGGATAATTCCTCAATTAACTCTATATTAATAATTTAATAAAATTTAAATAAAATGATGTTATCTGATGTTTGGAAAATTCAAATTTATATAGGACTTTCTTTCCTTTCCCCTGAATTGGCAACACTCACTGCAGTGCTTTCCTTGATATGTATTTATTCAATAAGTTTCTTCCGATTTGCAGGTGATGAGGGAAGTATGAAATAATGAACACATGGATGAAAAGACAGGTGTCAGTAATTCTAAAAGCATTTTACTTGTATAATTTTTCCTTTTTAATTGAAGAATAGTTTACAAACAATGTTATATAAATTTCAATTGTATAATAGGTGATTTGACAATTACGTACATTACAGTTGATTTTAACTGGTAGCTCAGATGGTAAAGAAAGAGTCTGCCTGCAATTCAGGAGACCGAGGTTCAGTCCCTGGGTGGGGGGGCATCCCCTGAAAAAAGGATTGGCTACCCGCTCCAATATTCTTGCCTGGAGTATTCCATGGATATAGGAGCCTGGTGGGCTACAGTCCACAGGGTCGCAAAGAATTGGACAAGATTGAACAACTATCACTTTTACTTTTTCACTTTCAAATTACAAATTGATCACCATGACAAATATAATAACCATCTGTCACATGCAAAGTTATTACAGCATTGTTGATTATATTCTCTATACTATAGATTACATCCTCATGACAAATATTTTATAACTGGAAGCTTATTCTTTTGAACTTATCTGTTTGGCTCAACCCATTTCCATGTTCCCCTCTGGTGAACACCAATTTATTTTTGCATCTATGAATTGATTTCTCTTTTATTTGTGTTTGTTTTGATTTTTAGATTCCACATGTAGGTAAAATTATGTGGTGTTTATCTTTTTCTGTCTGGCTTTCTTCACTTAACATATTACATTTCAGATCCATTGATGTTGCAAATGGCAATATTTCATTCATTTTTAATGCTTAAGTAAACTTATATCCTGTTGGTGGGATCGCCATACTGTTTTGCATAGTAGCTGCACCAATTTGCATTCCAACCAACAGGGTATAAGTGTTCCCTTTTCTCCACATCTTTGTTAACACTTTTTATTTGTGGTCTTTTATTACAGCTATTCTGAGAGATGTGAGGTGACATTTCATTGTGGTCTTTTCATTTTCCCGGTGATTAGTGATGTTGAACATCTTTTTGTGTGCCTGTTGGCCATGTGTATGTTTTCAGAAAATGTTTATTCAATTTCTCTATTTTTACATCAAGTATTTTAAAAGTTTTTTTTTTATAGTAAGTTGTGTTAATTCTTTATATATTCTGGATATTAACCACTTATCTTTTAGACTATCTGAGGTCCCTCTAGTCAAAGCTTTGGTTTTTCCAATAGTCATGTATGAATGTGACAGTTGGACTATAAAGAAAGCTAAGCACTGAAGAATTAATGCTTTTGAACTGTGGTGTTGGAGAAGACTCTTGAGAATCTCTTGGACTGCAAGGAGATCCAACCAGTCCATCCTAAATGAAATCAGTCCTGAATATTCATTGGAAGGACAGATGTTGAAGCTGAAACTCCAATACTTTGGCTACCTGATGCAAAGAACTGACTTGTTTGAAAAGACCCTGATGGTAGGAAAGATTGAAGGTGGGAAGAGAAGGGGATGACAGGGGATGAGATGATTGGATGGCTTCACCGACTTGATGGACATGAGTTTGAGTAAGCTCTGGGAACTGGTGATGGACTGGGAAGCCTGGTGTGCTACAGTCCATGGGGTTGCTAAGAGTTGGACACGACTGAGCTATTGAACTGAGCCACTTATCAGATATATCATTTGCAAATATCTTCTCTCCCATTTAGTATGTCTCCACTTGTTTTGTTGATAGTTTGCTTTGTTGAGCAAAAATTTTTGATTTGGTGTCGTCTCATTTGTTACACTTGCTTGAGGAAGAAAGCATAGAAAAATGTAGCTAAGATTGAAATTAAAAAGTATATTTTCTATACTAAAATTTTTATGGCTTCAGCTCTTATATGTACATCTTTAACCCATTTAGAGTCTACTGTTGTATATGGTATAAGAAAAATGGTCTGGTTTCATTCTTTTGAATGTAGCTGTCCAGTTTTCCCAACCCCATTTATTGAAGAGACTGTCTTTTCCTCACTATATGTTCTCAGTTCCTTTGTTGTAAATTAAGTGACCACATGAGTTTATCTCTGGCTTCTCTGTTCTGCTCCTTTGATCAATGTTTTTGTGTTAGTACTGTATAGTTCTGAGTACTATAGCGCAGTAGTGTTCTTTTAAGTCAGAGAGCATGATGTATTACCTCAAGCTTGTTCTTCTTTCTCAAGATTGCTTTGGCTATTTGGGATCTCTTGTTTTTCCATACAAATATTAAAATGATTTGTTCTAGTTCTGTGAAAATATTATTGACATTTTAATATGGATTGCACTGAATCTGGAGATTGCCTTGGTTAGTATGTTCATTTTAACAAATTCTTCAAATTCACGATTATGATATATCTTCATTTTTTTGGGTCATCTTTGATGTATTTCATCAATGATGCACAGTTTTCTGTGTATAAGTCTTTTACCTTCTTGGTTAAATTTATTCATGAGTATTTTATTCTTTTAATGCAATGGTAAATAGGATTGTTGTTTTCTCTTTCTGAGTTATGTGTGTAGAAATACATCAGATTTCTGGTATACTGATTTTGTACCTTGTGACTTTAATAAATGTATTGATAGTTCTAATAGATTTTGATGGTCTTTAGGGTTTTCTATGAATAGTGTCATGTCATCTGCAAACAGTGATGGTTTCCCTCTTTTGTTTCCAATTTAGATGCCTTTATCACAATAAACTATGGAAAATTCTGAAAGAGATGGGAATACCAGACCACCTGATCTGCCTCTTAAGAAATCTGTATGCAGGTCAGGAAGCAACAGTTAGAACTGGTCATGGAACAACAGACTGGTTCCAAATAGGAAAAGGAGTACGTCAAGGCTGCATATTGTCACCATGTTTATTTAACTTATATGCAGAGTACATCATGAGAAATGCTGGACTGGAAGAAACACAAGTTGGAATCAAGATTGCCGGGAGAAATATCAATAACCTCAGATATGCAGATGACACCACTCTTATGGCAGAAAGTGAAGAGGGGCTAAAAAGCCTCTTGATGAAAGTGAAAGTGGAGAGTGAAAAGGTTGGCTTAAAGCTCAACATTCAGAAAACGAAGATCATGGCATCTGGTCCCATCACTGCATGGGAAATAGATGGGGAAACAGTGGAAACAGTGTCAGACTTTGTTTTTCTGGGCTCCAAAATCACTGCAGATGGTGACTGCAGCCATGAAATTAAAAGACGCTTACTCCTTGGAAGGAAAGTTATGACCAACCTAGATAGCATATTCAAAAGCAGAGACATCACTTTGCCAACAAAGGTTCGCCTAGTCAAGGCTATGGTCTTTCCTGTGGTCATGTATGGATGTGAGAGCTGGACTGTGAAGAAGGCTGAGCGCCGAAGAATTGATGCTTTTGAACTGTGGTGTTGGAGAAGACTCTTGAGAGTCCCTTGGACTACAAGAAGATCCAACCAGTCCATTCTGAAGGAGATCAATCCTGGAATTTCTTTAGAAGGAATGATGCTAAAGCTGAAACTCCAGTATTTTGGCCACCTCATGCGAAGAGTTGACTCATTGGAGAAGACTCTGATGCTGGGAGGGATTGAGGGCAGGAGGAGAAGGGGACGACAGAGGATGAGATGGCTGGATGGCATCACTGACTCAATGGATGCGAGTCTGAGTGACCTCCGGGAGCTGGTGATGGACAGGGAGGCCTGGCGTGCTGCGGTTCATGGGGTCTCAAAGAGTCGGACACGACTGAGCGACTGATCTGATCTGATCTGATCTGATCTCTCTCTCTCTCTTTTCTATTTAATTGAAATCAGACTGATTATGTTCTTTGCAGCTGAAGATATGCAGCTGAAGATATATGGAGAAGCTCTATACAGCCAGCAAAAACAAGACCTGGAGCTGACTATGGCTCAGTTCAAGAGTTCCTTATTGCAAAATTCAGGCTTAGATTGAAGAAAGTAGGGGAAACACTAGATCACTCAGTTCAGTTCAGTTCAGGTCAGTTCAATTGCTTAGTCATGTCCGACTCTTTGCGACCCCATGAATTGCAGCATGCCAGGCCTCTTTGTCCATCACTATCTTCTGGAGTTCACTCAGACTCATGTCCATCGAGTCAGTGATGCCATCCAGCCATCTCATCCTCTGTCGTCCCCTTTTCCTCCTGCCCCCAATCCCTTCCAGCATCAGAGTCTTTTCCAATGAGTCAACTCTTCACATGAGGTGGCCAGAGTACTGGAGTTTCAGCTTTAGCGTCATTCCTTCCATAGAACATCCAAGGTTGATCTCCTTTAGAATGGACTGGTTGGATCTCCTTGCAGTCCAAGGGACTCTTTAGAGTCTTTTCCAACACCACAGTTCAAAAGCATCAATTCTTTGGTGCTCAGCTTTCTTCAGGTATGACCTAAATCATATCCCTTAAGGTTATATAGTGGAGGTAATGAATGAACTCAAGGGCTTAAATCTGGTAGACCTAGTGCCTGAAGAACTAATGACTTAGGTTCTTAATATTGTACAGGAGGCAGTAACAAAAACCATTGAAAGAAAAAGAAACCAAGAAGGCAAAGTGGTTGTCTGAGGAGGCTTTACAAATAGCTAAGGAAAGAAGAGAAGCGAAAAACAAAGGAGAAAGGGAAAGAAATACCTAATTTAATGCAGAGTTCAAGAGAATAGCAAGGAAAAATAAGGCCTTTTTAATTTTTTTGAGAGAATAAGATAATGGTATATAATTAGGATGTTTTTGAAACTACAGATAAGTGCAAATTTATACATACAATACAGATGTTCTTTTTTTTTTTTTTACAATTAATTAATTTATTTTAATTGGAGGCTAGTTACTTTACAATTTTGTGGTGGTTTTTTATATACATTGACATGAATCAGCCACGGGTGTACATATGTTCAACCATCCTGAAGCCCCCTCCCACCACCCTCCCCACCCCATCCCCCTGGGTTGTCCCAGAGCACCAGCTTTTAGTGCCCTGCTTCATTCATCAAACTTGCTCTGGTCACCTATTTTATATATGGTAAATACATGCTTCATTGCTATTCTCTCAAATCATCCCACTCTCACATTCTCCCACGTAGTCCAAAACTCTGTTCTTTACCTCTGTGTCTCTTGTGCTATCTTGGATATAGGATCATCATTACCGTCTTTCTAAATTCCATATATACATGTTAATATACTGTATTTGTGTTTCTCTTTCGGACTTCATTCTGTATAATAGGCTCCAGTTTCATCCACCTCATTAGAAGTGACTCAAATGTGTTCTTTTTATACCTGTGTAATATTCCATTGTGTATATGTACCACAACTTCCTTATTCATTCAGCTGTCAATTGACATCTAGGTTGCTTACATGTTCTAGCTATTGTAAACAGTACTGCAATGAACATTGGGGTACATGTGTGTCTTTCAGTTCAGGTTTCCTTGATGTGTATGCCCAGCAGTGGGATTGCTGGGTCACATGGCAGTTTTAGTTTCAGGTTTTTAAGGTGTCTCTGCACTGTTCACATGGCAGTTTTAGTTTCAGGTTTTTAAGGTGTCTCTGCACTGTTCTCCATAGCGGCTGAACTAGTTTGCATTCCCACCAACAGTGTAAGAGGATTCCCTTTTCTCCACACCCTCTCCAGCATTTATCGTTTGTAGACTTTTTGATAGCAACAACTCTGACCGGTGTGACATGGTACTTCACTGTAGTTTTAGTGGATTCCTCTGATAATGAGTGATGTTGAGCCTCTTTTCATGTGTTTGTTAGCCATCTGTATGTCTTCTTTAGAGAAATTTCTATTGATTTCTTTGGCCCACTTTTTGACGGGGTCATCTATTTTTCTGGTATTGAGCTGCATGAGCTGCTTGTATACTTTGGAGATTAATTCTTTGTCAGTTATTTCATTTGCTATTACTTTCTCCCATTCCGAAGGGTTTATTTTCACCTTTCTTATAGTTTCCTTCATTGTGCAAAAGTTTTTATATTTAATTAGGTCCCATTTGTTTATTTTTGCTTTTATTTCCATTACTCTGGGAGATGGGTCATAGAGGATCTTGCTGTGATTTATGTCAGAGAAAGTGTTCTGCCTATGTTTTCTCTGAGTTTTATAGTTTTTGGTCTTACATTTAGATCTTTAATCCATTTTGAGTTTATTTTTGCATATTGTGTTAGAAAGTATTCTAGTTTCATTCTTTTACATGTGGTTGAGTAGTTTTTCCAGCACCACTTGTTAAAGAGATTGTCTTTTCTCCATTGTATATTCTTGCCTCCCTTGTCAAAGATAAGGTGTCCATAGGTATGTGGATTTATCTCTGGGCTTTCTATTTTGTTCCACTGATCTATATTTCTGTCTTTGTTCCAGTACCATACTGTCTCAATGACTGTAGCTTTGTAGTATAGTCTGAAGTCAGGAAGGTTGATTTTCTTCATTTCCATTCTTTTTCCTCAAGATTACTTTGGCTATTCGAGTTTCTTTGTGTGTGTTTCCATACAAATTGTGAAGTTATTTGTTCTAGGTCTGTGAAAAATATCATTGGTAGCTTGATAGGGATTTCATCGAATCTATAGATTGCTTAGGGTAGTATATTCATATTGACTATATTGATTCTGCCAATCCATGATCATGGTATATTTCTCTATCTATTTATGTCATCTTTAATTTCTTTCATCAGTGTTTGATAGTTTTCTATATATAGGTCTTTTGTTTCTTTAGGTAAATTTATTCTTAAGTATTTTATTCATTTTGCTGCAATGGTGAATGGAATTGTTTCCTTAATTTCTCTTTCTGTTTTTTATTGCTAGTGTATAGGAATGCAAAGGATTTATGTGTATTAGTTTTGTATCTTGCAACTTTATTGTATTCATTGATTAGCTCTAGTAATTTTCTGGTGGTGTCTTTAGGGTTTTCTATGTAGAGGATCATGTCATCTGCAAACAGTGAGAGTTTTACTTCTTTTCCAAACTGGATTCCTTTTATTTCTTTTCCTTCTCTGATTGCTGTGGCTAGGACTTCCAAAACTATGTTGAATAGTAGTGATGAGAGTGGGAACCCTTGTCTTGTTCCTGATTTTAGATGAAATGCTTTCAATTTTTCGCCATTGAGGATGTTTTCTGTGCATTTGTTGTATATGGCTTCTATCATGTTGAAGTATATTCCTTCTGTATCTGCTTTTTGGAAAGTTTTTAATCATAAATGGGTGTTGTATTTTGTCAAAGGCTTTCTCTGCATCTATTGAGATAATCATATAGTTTTTATCTTACAATTTCTTAATTTGGTGTATCACATTCATTGATTTGTGAATATTGAAGAATCTTTGCATCCCTGGAAAGAAGCACACTTGGTCATGACATATGATCTTTTTAATATGTTGTTGGATTCTGTTTGCTAGATTTTTTGTTGAGAAAATTTGAACCTCTGTTCATCAGTGATATTGGCCTGTAGTATTCTTTTTCAGTGGCATCTTTGTATCAGGATGATCGTGGCCTGAAGAATGAGTTTGGGAATTTATCTTTGGGATAATCTCTTTGGGAAAATCTCTGCAATTTTCTGGAAGAGTTTGAATAGTATATGTAACAGACTGGTTCCAAATAGGAAAAGGAGTACATCAAGGCTGTATATTGTCACCCTACTTATTTAACTTATATGCAGAGTGCATCATGAGAAATGCAGGGCTGGAGAAAGCACAAGCTGGAATCAAGATTGCTGGGAGAAATATCAATAATCTCAGCTATGCAGATGACACCACCCTTATGGCAGAAAAGTGAAGAGGAACTAAAAAGCCTCTTGGTGAAAGTGAAAGTGGTGAGTGAAAAAGTTAGCTTAAAGCTCAACACTCAGATAACTAAGATCATGACATCTGGTCCCATGATTCATGAGAGATAGATGGGGAAACAGTGGAACCAGTGGCTGACTTTATTTTGGGGGGCTCCAAAATCACTGAAAATGGTGACTGCAGCCATGAAATTAAAAGATGCTTACTCCTTGGAAGGAAAGTTGTGACCAGCCTAAACAGCATATTAAAGACCAGAGATATTACTTTGCTGACAAAGGTCCGACTAGTCAAGGCTATGGTTTTTCCGGTGGTCATGTATGGATGTGAGAGTTGGTCTATAAAGTAAGCTGAGCACTGAAGAATCGATGCTTTTGAACTGTGGTGTTGGAGAAGACTCTTGAGAGTCCCTTGGACTGCAAGGAGAACCAACCAGTCCATCCTAAAGGAGATCAGTCCTGGGTGTTCATTGGAATGACTGATGTTGAAGCTGAAACTCCAATACTTTGGCCACCTGATGCAAAGAGCTGACTCATTGGAAAAGACACTGATACTGGGAAAGATTGAAGACAGGAGAAGAAGGGGATGACAGAAGATGAGATGGTTGAATGGCATCACTGACTCGATGGACATGGGTTTGGGTAAACTCCGGGAGTTGATGATGGACAGGGAGGCCTGGTGTGCTGCGGTTCATGGGGTTGCAAAGAGTCGGACACAACTGAGTGGCTGAACTGAACTGAACTAGCTCTTCTCTAAAAATTTATGTAGAATTCAACTATGAAGCCTTCTGGTCCTGGGCTTTCATTTGTTGGAAGATTTATGATTGCAGTTTCAATTTTTGTGCTTAGGATGTGTCTGATAAGATTTTCTGTTTCTTCCTGGTTCAGTTTTGGAAGGATTTACTTTTCTAACAATTCATTCATTTCTTCCAAGTTGTCCATTTTATTGGCATACAATTGTTCATAGTAGTCTCATGTTCTTTTTTATTTCTGTGTTGTCTGTTGTGATTTCTCCATTTTCATTTCTAATTTTATTGATTTGTTTCTAATCCCCCCACCTTTTTTGGATGACTTTTGCTAATGGTTTGCCTATTATATTTATCTTGTAAAAAAAAACAATGTTGCTGACTTTTGCTACAGTCTTGTTCACTTACTTTTTCATTTATTTCTACTTTGATTTTATGATTTCTTTCCTTCTACTTTTCTTATTTTTATAGTAGCTTTAGATGTAAAGTTAGGTTGTTTATTTGATGTTTCTCTTGTTTCTTGAGGTAGGCTTGTATTGTTATGAACCTCCCTTTTAACACTGTTTTTCCTGAATCCCATAGGCTTTGGGTTGTTGTGTTTTTATTTGTTTGTATGCATATTTTGACTTCGTTTTTGATGTCTTCCATGATCTGTTGGTTATTCAGAAACGTGTTTTTAAGCCTCCATGTGTTTGTATTTTTAATGGTTTTTTTCCCCTGTAGTTGACATCTAATTTTACCATATTGTAATCAGAAAAGATGCTTGAAATGATTTCAATTTTTAAAAATTTACCAAGACTAGATTTATGGCCCAGGATGTGATAAACAATGAAAAGAAATTGAGGAAAACAATAGAATGGGAAAAGTAGAAATATCTTCAAGAAAATTGGAGATACCACCAGGGAATATTTCATTCAAAGATGAGAAAAATAAAGAACAAAAACAATGCTACAGAAGCAGACAAGGTTAAGAAGAGGTGGCAAAAATACACAGAAGAACTATAGAAAAAAGACTTTCATGACCCAGATAACTACAATGGTGCGGAAAGTGAAGTGGGCCTTCAGGCGCACTACTAATAACAAAGCTAGTGGAGGTGATGGAATGCCTGCTGAACTATTTCAAATCCTAAAGGATGATGTGGTTAAAATTGCTGCACACAATATATCAGCAAATTTAGAAAATTCAACAGTGGGCACAGGACTGGAAAAAAATCAACTTTCATTCCAATTCCAAAGAAAGGCAATGTCCAAGATATTCAAACTACCATTCTATTGTGCTCCTTTCACCTGCTAGCAAGTTTATGCTAGTGCTTATTATTTTTGCTTGCTCTTACTTCTTTCTCAATTGTAAAAATCTTTTTAGTGTTTGTATTTTGAATATTTAGAAATCATTTCTTTTAAACTGTTACAGCTTTAAGTCTGAGTTTAAAGTAAACTGATTACTTTTATTAATTATGGACTTGTTAATCATACACTTGTATCTTAATTTTAAAGTTTTTTTTGTGAAAGTGCTTTGTCTATTAAAATGTCATATAGACTCAGGGATAGATGAAAAAATATATAAACACATTTAAAACACACACACACACACACACACACACACATACCATGAACCCATAACTTACAGATGTAAAAGCTGATTTGGAAAAGATGGAGGAACCAGAGATCAAATAGCCAACATTCACTGAATCATAGAAAAAGCAAAGGAATTCCATGAAAAAACATCTACTTCTGCTTCATTGACTATTCTAAAGACTCTGACTGTGTGAATCACAGGAAGCTGTGGAAAATTCTTCAAGAAATGGGAATACCAGACCACTTTTCCTGTCTCCTGAGAAAACTGTATGCAGATCAAGAGCAACAGTTTGAACTGGACGTGGAACAATGGACTGGTTCCAAATTGGGAAAAGAGTACACCAAGGCTGTATATTGTCACCCTGCTTATTTAACTTCTATACAGAGTACATCATGTGGAATATCAGGCTGGATGAATCACAAGCTGGAATTAAATTTGCAGGGATAAATGTCAACAACCTCAGATATGCAGATGATACCACTCTAATGGCAGAAAATAAAGAGGACCCAAAGAACCTCTTCATGAGGGTAAAAGAGGAGAGTGAAAAACTGGCTTAAAACTCAACATCAAAAACCTAAGATCATAGCATTTGCTTCTATCACTTCATGGCAAGTAGAAGGGAATAAAGTGGAAGCGGTAGTAGATTTTATTATCTTGGGCTCCCAAATCACTGCAGACAGTGGCTGCAGCTATAAAACTAAAAGAAAATCTTGTTTTTTTTCTTCCTTGGAAGAAAAGCTATGACAAACTTAGACAGCATATTGAAAAGAAGAGTCATTACTTTGCCGACAAAGGTCAAAGCTATGGTTTTTCCAGTAGTCATGTATGGATGTCAGAGCTGTATTATAAAGAAAGCTGAGTGCTGAAGAACTGATGCTTTTGAACTGTGGTGATGGAGAAGACTCTTGATAGTCCCTTGGACTTCAAAGAGATCAAACCAGTCCATCCTAAATGAAATCAGTCCTGAATATTCATTAAAGGACTGATGCTGAAGCTGAAACTCCAATACTCTGACCACCTGATGAGAAGAACTGACTCATTGGAAAATACCTTGATGCTGGGAAAGATTGAAGGCAAAAGGAGAAGAGGGTGGCAGAGGATGAAGGTTAGATAGCTTCAACAATTCAATGAGTGTGACTTTTAGCAAACTCCAGGAGGCTCTAGTGGATAGAAGAACCTGACTTGTTGCAGTTCATGAGATCTGAACTATCTGGAGATAACTTAGTGACTGAACAACAACAAATCTCTGTTTCTTGTCTGATCACTTTTGCTAGGACTTCCAATACTGTGTTGAATAACGGTGTTAATAGTGGACATCCTTGTCTTGCTTCTTATCTCTTGTCTTGCTTTCATCTCTTCATGGTTCAAGTATGATGTTGGCTGTAGTAGCCTCATGTCTGCATGCTAAGTTGTTTCAGTTGTGTCTAACTCTTTGGGACCCCCTATGGAGCATAGACTTCCAGGTTCTGTCCAGGGGATCATCCCAACCCAGGGATTGACCCTGTGTCTCTTATGTCTCCTTCACTGGCAGGTGGGTTCTTTACCACTAGCACCACCTGAAAAGCCCAGGATTGCCCTATATAACATTTTTTATGTTGAGATATTTCCCTCTGTACCAATATTGTTGAGTTTTTGTCAAAAATGGATGTTAAATTTTAACAACCTATTTCCTGTGTATATAGAGATGATCATACACTATTTAGTCTCTTTTTATAAATATGGTATATCACACTGACTAATCTGTGAATTTTAAATCATCCTTACATCCCTGAGATAAATCCCACTTGACCATGATGTATGATTTTTTAATGTGTTGTTGACTTTGGTTTGTTAATATTTTTTGAGAATTTTTTATAAATAAGAAATGAATTTTTTTAGTTGTTTTTAGTTTTTAGTCATTTTTAGTCATGACGTTTTTAATCATTACTTCTTCAAGCAGATTTTCAGCCCCTTGTTGGTCTTCTTCTGAAGTGCCTGTATAACTGAAATGTTAGTATGCTTGATGTTCCAGAGGCCTCTGAAACTTTTCTCATTTTTTTTACTTTTGTTTTCTTTTGCTCTTCTGATTGTGTGATTTTCACTACCCTGTCTTCTAGATTGTAGTTTTCTCTTTTTAAAGTAGTCTTTGTCTAGTTTTGGTATCAGGGTGTTCCTGACCTCATAAAATCAATTTGAAAACATTTGTTCCTTTTCCTTTTTGGGGGACAGTTTCAGAAATGTAGGTGTAATACCTCTTTAAATGTTTGGTTGACTTCAGCTGTGAAGCTGTCTGAACCTGGGCTTCTATATATTGAGAGTTTTTTGATTAGCAATTCAGTTTCATTACTGGTAATTGGTATGTTTATATTTTCTATTTCTTTTTGGTTCAACCTTAGAAGACTGTGCATTTCTAGGAATGTATCCATTTCTTCTAGGTTATTCAATTTGTTAGTACATAATTATTCATAGTATTCTCTTATGGTCCATTATATTTCTGTCGTGTTAGTTGTAATGTCTCTTCTTTCATTTATGATTATATTTATTTGTGCCCTCTCCCTTTTTTTTTCTTGATGAGTCTAGCTGAAGATTTACCAATTTTTTTATCTTTCAGAGAACCAACTCAGTTTTTATTGCTTTTAATCTCTATTTTATTTATTTCTGCTTTGAGCTTTATTATATCCTTTCTTCTACTAGCTTTGGGTTTTAATTATTCTTCTAGTTGTAAAGTTAGATAGCTTATTTGAGATTTTTCTCATTTCTTAAGGTAGGCCTGTATTCTATAAACTCCCCTCTTGGAATTGCTTTTGGCATTCCCTGACGGCTCAAATGGTAAAGGGTCTGCCTTCAGTGCAGAAGATTCCCTGGAGGAGGAAATGGCTACCTACTCCAGTATTCTTGTCTGGAAAATTACATGGATAGAGGAGTCTGGCAGGCTATAGTCCATGTGTCCCAAAGAGTCAGACACAATTAAGCTACTTCATAGCTATATTTGCTTTTGCTGTGTCCCATAGACTTTGGAATGTTGGTTTCTATTTTCAACTGTCTTGAAGTCAGTTTTTGCTTCCTCTTTAATTATTTCAATGACCTATTGTTTGTTTAGCAGCAGATTGTTTATACTTATAATGTTTGTGCTTCTTCCAATATTTTTCATGTAGTTAATTTTTAGTGTCATATTGTTGTGGTCCAAAAAAATGCTTGACATGATTTCAATTTTGTAGAATTTATTGAGACTTGCTTTGTGATTTAGCATGTAATCTATTGTGGAGAATGTTTCATGAGCACTTGAGAAGAATGTGTATCTGTGTATTTTGTTGCTTTTTGATGAAAAGTTGTATTAGTTCAGTTCAGTTCAGTCGCTCAGTCGTGTCCAACTCTGTGCGACCTCATGAATCGCAGCACGCCAGGCCTCCCTGTCCATCACCAACTCCCGGAGTTCACTCAAACTCATGTCCATCGAGACAGTGATGCCATCTAGCCATCTCATCCTCTGTTGTCCCCTTCTCCTCCTGACCCCAATCCCTCCCAGCATCAGAGTCTTCTCCAACGAGTCAACTCTTCGCATGAGGTGGCACGTACTTTGGCCACCTCATGCAAAGAGTTGACTCATTGGAGAAGACTCTGATGCTGGGAGGGATTGGGGGCAGGAGGAGAAGGGGACGACAGAGGATGAGATGGCTGGATGGCATCACTGACTCGATGGACGTGAGTCTCAGTGACCTCCGGGAGTTGGTGATGGACAGGGGGGCCTGGTGTGCTGCGATTCATGGGGTCGCACAGAGTTGGACACGACTGAGCGACTGATCTGATCTGAAAGTATTGGAGTTTCAGCTTCAGCATTAGTCCCTCCAGTGAATACCCAGGACTAATCTCCTTTAGAAGGGACTGGTTGGATCTCCTTGCAGTCCAAGGGACTCTCAGGGTGCCTTCTCCAACACCACAGTTCAAAAGCATCAGTTCTTCGGTGCTCAGCTTTCTTCACAGTTCAACTCTCACATCCATCCATACATGACCACTGGAAAAACCATAGCCTTGACTAGATGAACCTTTGTTGGCAAAGTAATGTCCCTGCTTTTCAATATGCTATCTAGGTTGATCATAACTTTCCTTCCAAGGAGTAAGCGTCTTTTAATTTCATGGCTGCAATTACCATCTGCAGTGATTTTGGAGCCCCCCCCCAAAATGAAGTCTGACACTGTTTCCACTGTTTCCCCATCTATTTCCCATGAAGTGATGGGACCAGATGTCATGATCTTCGTTTTCTGAATGTTGAGCTTTAAGCCAACTTTTTCACTCTCCTCTTTCACTTTCATCAAGAAGGTTTTTAGTTCCTCTTCACTTTCTGCCATAAGGGTGGTGTCATTTGCATATCTGAGGTTATTGATATTTCTGACAATCTTGATTCCAGCTTGTGCTTCTTGTGTGTGTGTGTGTGTGTATATATATATATATATATATATATATGTATTCCATCTTATCTAACATAATAAAGACCAGTGTTGCCTTATTGACTCTGCGAGGATGCTCTATCCACTGACATAAGTAGGGTGTTACAATCCCCTTCTATCATTATATTATTGTCAATATTTTATTTTTATTTTTTAATTTTGCTTTATATATTTAGGTGCTCTTAAGTTGAGTGCTAAGATTTTATAAATATTATATCTTCTTGTTGAATTAATCTCTTTATCAATATATAATGTCCTTCTTTGTGTCTTGTTATAGTTTTCTATGTTCTTTTCTTTTACAGTCTTTGTTTTAAAGTGTATTTTCCCTGATATAAGTATTGCTACTAACTTTTTAAAAATTTCCATTTCTATGGAATACCTTTCCCATCCTTTCCCTGTTAGTCTATGTGTCTTTAGATCTGAAATGAGGCTCTTGTAGGCAGCATATAAGTAAGTCTTGTTTTTTTAATCCATTCAGCCATTATATGCTTTTAATTGGAGCATTTAGTTTATTTAAATTGAAAGCATCTATTGACAGATATGTATTTATTGTCATTTTGTTGATTGTTTTTTGGTTGTTTTTGTAGTTCTTTGTTCCTTTGTTTTTCTCTGGCTCACTTCTCTTACAATTTGATGACTTTTGTGTTATATTTGTATTCTCTTCTCTTTATTTTTGTGTATCTGTTACAGATCTTTTTGTTTATGGCCACCAGGGGTTCATTTGTAACAATTTATATATATAGCAGTCTATTTTAAATTGGTGTTCATTTGAGTTCAGATGCATTCTGAAAGCATTATATTTTTATTCCCCTTTCCCATGCTTTCTGCTTTGAAATCATATTTGGCATCTTTTAAATTTTTTGTAGCACTTAATAATTTTATATCAATATATCAATATTTACTACATTTGTCTTTTTTCATACTACCTTTATAGGTAGTTCATCTTTACTATATATTTGCTTTTACCTGTGAGATTTTTTTCTTTCATAGGTTTTTTTTGTTTGTTTATTTTAAAAAACCCTCTGTTTAAACAAATCTCTTTGGCATGTATTGCAAGTCTGGTTTAGTGGTGACAAACTGCCTTCAGCTTTTGCTTTCTGAATCTCTTTCAAGTCTGAATGATAATCTTACCAGGCAGAATATTCTTGTTTGTAATTTTTTTCTTTTCAGCTCTCTGAAAGTATTGTGCAATTCCTACTGGCCTGTAAAGTTTCTTCGAAAAACCAGCTGCTAGTTTTATGAGGGTTTCCTCATATGTGATTAAATTTTTTCTTGCTGCCTTGAAGATGGTCTCTTTAACTTCTGACATGTTAACTATAATGTGTTTTGGTGTGGGTCTCTTTGTTTTCTTCTTTTGGGGGCTTTCTGTGCTTCTGGTGCTTGGATATCTGTTTCCCTTGCCAGGTGGGGGAAATTTTCAGTCATTACTTCTTCAGGCAGATTTTCTGTCCCTTCTTCTTGCTCTTCCTCTGAGGTGCCCTAATTAAAATGTTAGTTGCGTGACCTCTGTGTTCCAGAGGTCTCTGAAACTTTTATTGTTTTTTGACTCTTGTTTTATCTTTTACTATTCTGATTGTGTGATTTTCACTACCCTGTCTTAGTCTAGATTGTGAAACTGTTCTTCAACACCCTTTAATCTTCTATTGATTGCCTGTGGCATATTTTTTTATTTCAGTTACTGTATTGTTCATTTATGACTGATTCTTGTTATATTTTTTCTCTCATTTAAAGTTCTTTACTCTGTTCATCCATTGTTCTTAGTTTGGTGAGCATGTATGAGACTAATTTTTAAACTGTTATTGAGCAACTAATAATAGTCAAAGATTATAATTGTACAATATTGAGAAGTATAGAGCAAAGATTATTAATTTAAAATATTTTTTTCAAGAAAATTGCTTATATCTATTACATTTAGTTCTTTTTAGGGGATTTGTCTTTTTCTTTCATTTGGAAGGTATTCCTTTATCTCCTAATTTTGCCTATTTATGCTTGTTTCTAAATAGTAGGTATATTAGCTATGTCTCCCATTTTTGAAAGAGTAGCTTCATGCAGAAGGTACTGTGGGGGTCTGTGAAGCCCAGTGGCATGATTCCTACCCTGTTCATCAGAACCAGGTGCTCCAGGGGTATCCCTAGTGTGGGCTGCGTGCATATTCCTATTTTGGTTGTGCTGCAATTGCTGTGAGTGTGCTTTTGGGTAGTGTTGGTACACAGGCTGGCTAGCTGCAAGACCCAACTGCGACTGCTGTGAACACTGCTGAGTGGGGCTGATTCCTGGTAACCATGACTGCTGTGGCTGTGCTGATGTGTCGGGCTGACCCCTCGGAGTACAAGTCACTTTGAAGGTGAGTAATGTTGGCCAAGATCATCTTCCAGATGAGGCACAGTTGGAGCCCCAGGAGCTCTGGAGAGGTACTGGTGCCACCTGTATTTGCCTGCTGGGTGGGGTGGGTTGGGAGCCATTTTGGAAGAGCTGGCTGAGTAGGTCATATGGTGTTAGCTAAGTTGACTGATAGTGATAGAAATGGTACTAACTAGCTAGGTAGATCAGATCAGATCAGTCGCTCAGTCGTGTCCGACTCTTTGCGACCCCATGAACTGCAGCACGCCAGGCCTCCCTGTCCATCACTAGCTCCCAGAGGTCACTCAGACTCACACTCATCAAGTCAGTGATGCCATCCAGCCACCTCATCCTCTGTCGTCCCCTTCTTCTCCTGCCCTCAATCCCTCCCAGCATCAGAGTCTTCTCCAATGAGTCAACTCTTCACATGAGGTGGCCAAAATACTGGAGTTTCAGCTTTAGCATCAATCCTTCCAAAGAAATTCCAGGGCTGATCTCCTTCAGAATGGACTGGTTGGATCTTCTTGCAGTCCAAGGGACTCTCAAGAGTCTTCTCCAACACCACAGTTCAAAAGCATCAATTCTTCGGCGCTCAGCCTTCTTCACAGTCCAGCTCTCACATCCATACATGACCACAGGAAAGACCATAGCCTTGACTAGGCGAAACTTTGTTGGTAAAGTAATGTCTCTGCTTTTGAATATGCTATCTAGGTTGGTCATAACTTTCCTTCCAAGGAGTAAGCGTCTTTTAATTTCATGGTTGCAGTCACCATCTGCAGTGATTTTGGAGCCCAGAAAAACAAAGTCTGACACTGTTTCCACTGTTTCCCCATCTATTTCTCATGTAGTGATGGGACCAGATGCCATGATCTTCGTTTTCTGAATGTTGATGAATGTGATGTTTTCTGAATGTGATGTTTTCTGAATGTGATGAATGTGAATGTTTTCTGAATGTGATGGAATTTCAGTGGAGCTATTCCAAATCCTGAAAGATGATGCTGTGAAAGTGCTGCACTCAATATGCCAGCAAATTTGGAAAACTCAGCAGTGGCCACAAGATTGGAAAAGGTCAGTTTTCATCCCAATCCCAAAGAAAGGCAATGCCAAAGAATGCTCAAACTACCGCACAATTGCACTCATCTCACACGCTAGTAAAGTAATGCTCAAAATTCTCCAAGCCAGGCTTCAGCAATATGTGAACCGTGAACTTCCTGATGTTCAAGCTGGATTTAGAAAAGGCAGAGGAACCAGAGATCAAATTGCCAACATCCGCTGGATCATGGAAAAAGCAAGAGAGTTCCATAAAAACATCTATTTCTGCCTTATTGACTATGCCAAAGCCTTTGACTGTGTAGATCACAATAAACTATGGAAAATTCTGAAAGAGATGGGAATACCAGACCACCTGATCTGCCTCTTAAGAAATCTGTATGCAGGTCAGGAAGCAACAGTTAGAACTGGTCATGGAACAACAGACTGGTTCCAAATAGGAAAAGGAGTACGTCAAGGCTGCATATTGTCACCCTGTTTATTTAACTTATATGCAGAGTACATCATGAGAAATGCTGGACTGGAAGAAACACAAGTTGGAATCAAGATTGCTGGGAGAAATATCAATAACCTCAGATATGCAGATGACACGACTCTTATGGCAGAAAGTGAAGAGGGGCTAAAAAGCCTCTTGATGAAAGTGAAAGCTAGGTAGAAGGAAAGTTAAAAAAAAAATCTGGTGTGTATCACTATTTCTGTACCACCATTTCCTTCCCTGGAGAAAGTTCCATCAGATCCCTGCCCCTGTGCCACATGCCCTAATATCAGCCAGTGAGTCTTCATTTTGAATTACTCAGGTGCTTTTCAAGCTGCTGCCTATGTTCTGTGACTCAGACTGAGTGAGTTTGTGCAGTAGCCCTTCAAGAGTGGATGTCTTGGTTTCTTACAACCTTCTGGTTCTCCTGGATGTAACACTGCTGGTTTTCAAAACCAGACATTATTCAAGCTATTTCCCTGGCACAGGTTCTCTGGTCTTAGGAACCCAATGTGGGACTCAGACACCTAACTCTTCTGGTAGGGACCTCCATGGTTGTGAAATCCTTCCTACTTGTGAGTTGCTGCATCAGGGATGCGGGTTCTAACTAGCCACATCTTTGCCCATTCTACCTGTCTTGATATTGCCTTATATCTTTAGTTGCAGAAAATGTGTTCTGTCAATCTTTAGATCATTCTCAAAGATAGTTGTTCTGTATGTAGTAGTAGTTTTGATATATCCATGGGAAGAAATAATCTCAGGGTCTTCCTACTGGGCCACCTTGACCTGGACTTGGTCTCAAGAAAATTGAAACAGACTTTTCATTCATCTACTCAGTTTTTCCTTAAAATTATATACACTAATGCAAGGTTCTTAAAGAGATGGGAATACCAGACTACCTTTCCTGTCTCCTGAGAAACCTGTATACAGGTCACAAGGCAACAGTTAGAACTAGACATGGAAAAATGGACTGGTTCAAAATTGGGAAAGGAGTACATCAAAGTTGTATATTGTCATCCTATTTATTTAACTTATAAGCAGAGTACATCATGTGAAATTCTAGGTTGAATAAATCACAAGTTGGAATCAAGATTGCTGGGATAAATATCAACAACCTCAGATATTCAGATGATACTACTTTAATGGCAGAAAACAAAGAAAAATTAAAGAGACTCTAGATGAGAGTGAAAGAGGAGAGTGAAAAAGCTGGCTTAAAACTTAACATTAAAAAAACAAAAATCATGGCATCTAGTCCCATTACTTCATGCAAAATGATGCAGAAAAAGTGGAAAAAGTGATAGATTTTATTTTCTTGAGCTACAAAATCACTGCAGATGATGACTGCAGCCATCAATCAAAAGAAATCAAAAGACACCTGCTCCTTGGGAGAAAAGCTATGACTAACCTAGACAGGCAATGGCAACCCACTCCAGTACTCTTGCTTGGAAAATCCCATGGACAGAGGAGCCTGGTAGGCTGCAGTCCATGGGCTCGCTAAGAGTCGGACACAACTGAGTGACTTCACTTTCACTTTTCACTTTCATGCACTGGAGAAGGAAATGGCAACCCACTCCAATATTCTTGCCTGGAGAATCCCAGGGACAGGGGAGCCTGGTGGGCTGCTGTCTGTGGGGTTGCACAGAGTTGGACACGAATGAAGTGACTTAGCAGCAGCAGCAGCAGCAACCTAGACAGTGTATTAAAAAGCAGAGAGATCACCTTGATGACAAAAGTCCATATAGCTAAAGCTATGGATTTTCCAGTAGCCATGTATAAATGTGAGAGCTGGACCATAAAAAAGGCTGAGCAGTGAAGAATTGATGCTTTTGAACTGTGGTGATAGAAAAGACTCTTGAGAGTCCCTTGGACCGTAAAGAGATCAAAGCAGTCAATTCTGAAGAAAATTACACTGAATATTCATTGGAAGGACTGATGCTGAATCTGAAGCTCCAATAACTTGGCTGTATGATGGGAAGAACCCACTCAGTGGAAGAGTCTGGTTCTGTGAAAGACTGAGGGCAAGAGGATGAGATGTTTGGATGGCAGCACTGACTCAATGGACATGAGTTTGAGCAAATTCCAGGAGATAGTGAAGGACAGGAAAGCCTTGCATGGGGTTTCAAAGAGCCGGACATGACTTAGAGACTGAGCATCAACAACACAAGGTTAGAAAATGTAATTCTTGAAAGCAAGCTGGGAGACAGATAAATGAACAAGAAATGATCTCATATTGTGAGAGGCGGCATGTAATCAAAACTTCAGTCTTTGGAACCCTCCCTTTCTTTCCCAGCTTTAATGAATCTTAAATCTCATTATGGTGCTCAGACTTCTCTCCTTGATTTGGTTTCTTTCTCTTATGTTTTCCATTCTTACCCTTCTTCCATTTGCACTTAGCTATTTCCATGTGTAAGTCACTTCAGTTGTGTCCAGCTTTTGTGATCCTCTGGACTGTAGCCCATCAGGCTCCTCTGTCCATGGAAGTCTCCAGGCAAGAACACTGGAGTGAGTTGCCATGTCCTTCTCCAGGGTGTCTTCCCCACCCAGGGATCAAACCCGGGTCTCTTATGTCTCCTGCATTGGCAGATGGGTCATTTACCACTAATGCCACCTGGGAAGCCCTACATATTTCCATATTTATTCTGAATTGATAAAATCTACTCGAACTATGTGAGTAATTGAATAGGTGGCCCTTCTTAATAACATTGCTAAACAATATTAAGTTCAGTTATAAATCTTGAAAGGTATTTTCTTCTTCAATTTTTATTTAAAAATAAGTTATGAGTGACAACTCCAGACATTTTGCTAGGCAAATGTGACATCCTAAGAAAATCATTGTCACCTAAGACCAATTAATATCTGCTTCGGGGGAATTTATAATTTATAATAATATCTTAATTTATAAAAAATTTTGAAGTTTCATGAATGTTTTCAGGTGTGTTTTATCATTTGGTATTTATGCTATGCTATGCTAAGTCACTTCAGTCGTGTCCGACTCTGTGTGACACCATAGATGGCAGCCCACCAGGCTTCCCCGTCCCTGGGATTCTCCAGGCAAGAACACTGCAGTGGGTTGCCATTTCCTTCTCCAATGCTTGAAAGTGAAAAGAGACAGTGAAGTCGCTTAGTCATGTCCGACTCTTAGCGACCCCATGGACTGCAGCCTACCAGGCTCCTCCGTCCATGGGATTTTCCAGGCAAGAGTACTGGAGTGGGGTGCCATTGCCTAGCCTATATATATTTTAATTATTTTTATTTTATGGAAGAAGAAACAGAAATGCAGGTCAGATTCACTCAGCTAGTAAATAACAGAATTCAAACATATCTACTTGCAATTTTAAATCTGGTACTTTTAATATTTTAATAAGACTTTTTTTTTTTTGCTTCTCCAGTTCCAAAAGCCAGGTTTCTGAAGGGCTCAGCCATATATTTGACTTGGCAAAAAGGAAAGAAGATAGAAAGGAAGGTAGGGAGGGAAAAGTGAAAAGTGGAGTGAAGGGAGGAAGGAGAGAAAAGAAGAAAGGAAAGAGTACAGAAAGGAAAGAAGAAGAGAAAGGAAGTAAAGAAAGAAGAAAAGAGGAAGAGTAAGGAAGAAAAGAGGAAGAGTAAGGAAGAAAAGAGGAAGAGTAAGGAAGAAAAGAGGAAGGAATGCTATATAATATAAAGATATCAATTAAGGTACAGGTGGAAGTTGAGACAACAGACTGAATATGCTCTGTGCTAAATGTGGTACACAAGAGGATAAGTTTCTCCCATAAACTCTTCCATTATTGCTCTTCCCAGCAGCAAGTCAAAAGATAGAGAATCCTGAAAATTAAAATAGATGGGTAAGTACAGAGTTTCCTTTGTCATATTGAAGCTTGAATTAACAAATTAGAAAAGTAACAGCTGGAGAGACATCTGCAGCTTTGTTGTGTCTAAGATCTTTACTGTAGTATGGCGTATTTATCAGGTGATTAACTTGGTAGAACCTTTACAAAAGATTCACTCTGTGCTGTTTGATGATCTTTGATCAAGGTAGAATAGCTTTAGTTATGAAAGATAAAATTAGCTTCAAGTAGGTTTAATCTATTATTCATATCTATAAAAAGAACAGATCAGATGTAGAAAAATTTAGTGATTTGAGTACTAATCTATAAGGTGGTTATTTTTGATGAAATCAGCCCACACTAGTTTCTTTTCTTTCTTTTTTTCCATATTAATTATTGAATATACATATGGATTTCATTTTTTCTTGTAGAAAAAAATCTTATTTCTCTTCTAGATATTTATCTTGATGTCAATGACATGTCAAATACTTTTAATATGAATTCCTTATAATATTTAGCAGAGTAATCACATAAAGAAATTCAGAATCACTCATTTTAATTAAAATAGCTTGAAATTTTATCAAAAGAATAACTTTATTTAAGAAAAAAATCCAATAAAACCTCAACTTTGTTCTCTTCCTTATATAAGAAGATGATTTCAAATAAAGCTATTCACAACAGTTATCTCAGTCAATTCATCTTATTCATAGAATGTTGCATACAGTAAAATCTCTTTAACAATGCAATTTCAAATAATTAGAATCTAGAAAATGTGTGTGTGTGTGTGCATGTGTGCTAAGTCACTGCAATTGTGTCCAACTTTTTGTGACCCTTAGACTGCAGCCCACCAGGTTCCTTTGTCCACAGGATTCTCCAAGCAAGAATACTGGAGTGGATTGCCATTTCATTCTCCAGGGGATCTTACCAACCCAGGGGTTGAAACTGCATCTTCTACATCCTCTGCATTTTACCTATTGTTCTTTAACAAAAAATCTTTTTTTTAATGTATAGAACAATTAAGGTGTACTTGATGTTACAATATCAAATCTTACAAACCGTGGATATAATATCTTTCTTCATTTATTGTCTTCTCTAATTCCTCTCATGTTCAATAATTTTGTTTGCAGAGGGTTTGTATATCTTGTGTTAAATATATTCCAAGGTGTTGATGTATTTTAACGTTTTGGTGGTGCTTGCATGCTCAGTGTCCAACTTTTGGCAATCCAATGGACTGTAGTTCCTTTGTCCATGGGATTTTACAGGCAAGAATATTGGAGTGGGTTGCCATTTCTTCCTCCAGGGGATCTTCTGATCCAAAGATTGAACCCGAGTCTTCTGCAGTTCCTGCATTGGCAGGTGAATTCTTTACCACTAAGCAACCTGGGAAGCTGTTCTAAAAGTTATAAGTATATAACTTTTATTTTCCAAATTTTGTAATGTTGATGATTATGTTAATATTGTATATAGAAACATTGCTGAATAATCAATTATACTAGTTTTTCTAAATTGTAAGTAGATGATAATTTTAAATTTTCTTCCAATACTCTTCCTATTTATTTATTAAACCCCATTGCACTGACCAAGATTTCCAGAAACATGATGAATATCAGTGGTGATAGTGTCATTCTTATCTCATTTGTCTTAAAAAAGCAGCTTTCACTATTTAATTATTATATACTGTATTTGCTAGAGGTTTTGTTGGTATCTCTTATCAAATTGAGAAAGTTTCCTTCTATTTCTAGTTGATAAGAGTTTTTATCATGATTAGGTGTTGGACTTTATCAAATGCCTTTTACACGTCCAATTAAAAAATTTATTGGAATACAGTTAATTTACAGTGTTATGTTAGTTTCAGGTGTACAGTAAAGTAAATCAGTTATATATATATATATATATATATATAGGCATACATCCACTTTTTAAAAATTTCTTTTCTCCATGAAAGTATTGATAATTAAATCTACTTAAGCAAGCCAGGCTTCAGCAATATGTGAACCATGAACTTCCAGATGTTCAAGCTGGTTTTAGAAAAGGCAGAAGAACCAGAGATCAAATTGCCAGCATCCATTGGATCATGGAAAAAGCAAGAGAGTTCCAGAAAAACATCTATTTCTGCTTTATTGACTACGCGAAAGCCTTTAACGGTGTGGATCACAATAAACTGTGGAAAATTCTGAAAGAGATGGGCATACCAGGCCAGCTGACCTGCCTCTTGAGAAACCTATATGCAGGTCAGGAACCAACAGTTAGAACTGGACATGGAACAACAGACTGGTTCCACTGGTTCCAGATAGGAAAGGAGTACATCAAGGCTGTATATTGTCACCCTGCTAATTTAACTTATATGCAGAGTACATCATGAGAAATGGTAGACTGGATGAAGCACAAGCTGGAATCAAGACTGCCGGGAGAAATATCAGTAACCTCAGATATTCAGATGACACCACCCTTATGGCAGAAAGTGAAGAGGAACTGAAGAGCCTCTTGATGAATGTGAAAAAGGAGAGTGAAAAAGTTGGCTTAAAGCTCAACATTCAGAAAACGAAGATCATGGCATCCGGTCCCATCACTTCATGGGAAATAGATGGGGAAACAGTGGAAACCGTGTCAGACTTTATTTTTGGGGCTCCAAAATCACTGCAGATGGTGACTGCAGCCATGAAATTAAAAG
Source organism: Tragelaphus eurycerus (assembly GCA_935064755.1). NCBI lineage: Eukaryota > Metazoa > Chordata > Mammalia > Artiodactyla > Bovidae > Tragelaphus > Tragelaphus eurycerus. The sequence goes on along the minus strand of CAKXYN010000086.1, from coordinate 8,573,365 downwards.
ATGCTTACTCCTTGGAAGGAAAGTTATGACCAACATAAATAGCATATTCAAAAGCAGAGACATTACTTTGCCAACAAAGGTCCGTCTAGTCAAGGCTATGGTTTTTCCAGTGATCATGTATGGATGTGACAGTTGGACTATGAATAAAGCTGAGCACCGAAGAATTGATACTTTTGAAGTGTGGTGTTGGAGAAGACTCTTGAGAGTCCCTTGGACTGTAAGGAGATCCAATCAGTCCATTCTAAAGGAGATCGGTCCTGGGATTTCTTTGGAAGGAATAATGCTAAAGCTGAAACTCCAGTACTTTGGCCACCTCATGCGAAGAGTTGACTCATTGGAAAAGACTGTGATGCTAGGAGGGACTGGGGACAGGAGGAGAAGGTGACAACAGAGGATGAGATGGCAGGATGGCATCACTGACTTGATGGACGTGAGTTTGAATGAACTCTAGAAGTTAGTGATGGACAGGGAGGCTTGGCGTGCTGCAATTCATGGGGTCGCAAAGAGTCGGACACGACTGAGTGACTGAACTGAACTGAAGTATAACTTTGCTTTACTTTTTCTTGAATTTCCATCAGTATATTTTGTTAAAATATGTTTGGAGATGGTAAGCATTGCTGTCAGGCTAAGAAACTTAAGCAAACAGTCTTTTCCTCCAAGCTGGTGTATTCTCTTCCAAATAAGTTACAATGTGAAATCATTATTGCACTTCATAGTGATTGAAAAGTTAGTGACTTGAATGGTCATACTGCCTGTTAAAATAAGAAAATTTAGTCAAGAACTTTTTATCTTTCTGATACCTTAAATCTTTGGAAACATCTATTTTAAGAAAACAATGCTTCTTTGTTTGAGCATTTACATTTTTCATATATTTGTATAAAAATGTAAGCTTAAAAGGAAATGTATCAACTTGGATTTAAAATTAAATCCAAGTTGATAAATAGGCACATATTTCAAGTAGTAACTTGGAACCACTGAAAGGAATAGTTGGGCTTGTCCAAAAACATCTGAAATAATTAACTCATTTATTTTTTCACTAATGTCTTGCAAAAACTATTTATAACTGCCTTGCATTCAAGATGTTTCTTTTTCTGTCCTAAAAGAAAGAAAACATCATTCTGTATAATGCACCTAATAGATTATACAAGCGTACAGGGTAAACCTGTTTAGCATTTCTCCATTTTAGGGAACATATCTTTCCAAGGCAATTTACCAAAGCAATCTTTCTAAGGCTAATTTATCTTATAAGCTACATGGTACATTTGTTTTAACCTGGTAAGGTTTCCACTCTAAGTAGAAATACTGAATCAAAAATTTAAAAATTATTAGCTACTAGGCCATTAAAAAAATAAAGCAGAATTCTGATTAGTATTAGCCCAGTGAACCTAGAGATAAGAGCTGTGGGCTTTCATCCTCCACAGCATGTGGTGTGACATGATGGGAGTGCGAACCCATTATCTGATTTCACAAAGACAAGAAGCCTTTTCCTGCACCTGCGACCATGACATCACAGTTCCATCCTTCATCTCTTGTTTGTTTTCACTGTGATTAGTCCAGTTTGCTTTCAAGACAGCTTCTTAAATTCAACCCAAACTGCCATACCTGAAGTGTATGTTGCATCTTTCACTGTTTAATCTGCTGAATAAACAGCATGATAAATTTATCCTCGTGCCTGAAGTTTGATCCCTGGGTTGGAAAGATCCCCCGGAGAAGGAAATGGCAACCCACTCCAGTATTCTTTGTGAGAAATCCCTTGGACAGAGGAACCTGACAGGCTGCAGTTCATGTGGTTGCAAAGAGTCAGACATGACTGAGCAACTGAGCCCATTCTATTTTGCTTTCACAGTGATTTTATGTGTACATAAAATCAGCTTGTGCACACACAGAGACACACACAGATATATTTTTTCCTGGGCTCTTAGGTCCATTTCTAAAAGCAGTAATGTGTAGCACATACAATTATCATGTTTTATGCTAAATGTTATGAGAGATAACAAGATGAATGACATAGTCTTTTGCCCAAGGGAGGAGATCTTGTGGAGAAAAGATCTACCAGATATATGAATAAATAAACAAATGCAATGTTTTTTTGGGGGCTCCCAAATCACTGCAGATGGTAAATGCAGCCATGAAATGAAAAGACACTTGCTCCTTGGAAGAAAAGCTATGGCCAACCTAGACAACATATTAAAAAGCAGAGAGATTACTCTTCCAACAATGGTCTGTCTAGTCAAAGCTATGGTTTTCCAGTAGTCAGGTTTGAATGTGAGAGTTGGACTATACAGAAAGCTGAGTGCTGAAGAATTGATGCTTTTGAACTGTGGTGTTAGAGAAGAGTCTTGAGAGTCCCTTGGACTGCAAGAAGATCCAACCAGTCAATCCTAAAGGAAATCAGTCCTGAATATTCATTGGAAGAACTGATTTTGAAGCTGAAGCTCCAATACTTTGGCCACCTGATGTGAAGAACTAATTCATTTGAAAAGACCCTGATGCTGGGAAAGATTGAAGGCAGGAGGAGATTGGGGCAACAGAGGATGAGATGGTTGGATGTCATCACCGACTGGATGGACACAAGTTTGAGTAAGCTCCAGGAGTTGGTGATGGGCAGGGAAGTCTGGTGTTCTGCAGTCCATGGGGTCGCAAAGAGTCAGACACGACTGAACTGAAATGAAATGTTAGAGAACATCTTTGGAAATTAATAAACAAGGTGACATTAAAAGTACTCCATGGATGTTGCATATTAAAAGCAATTCTACTGAGGTATCACTTATATACAATAAAATGCATCTATTAAAAAAAAAAAAAACACTTGGATTTTAAGTTCTTTTTGAGCCACTTATAAGTCTGTGACCATGAACACCTCTCTGATGGGATTGATTAATGTCAGCTTCATAGGCTCTTACTGAGTTTAAATTTAAAATAATGGATATGAAATGGAACCCCTTTATAATTACCAAATGATATACATATCAAAGTTATCTGTATTTTCAGCAAAAAATTTCATGGAGCGTGTGTAACTTTCATGACAATATCTTTAATAAGCAGGCAATCTTAAAATCTCTTTTGGTCCCTGGCTTCCACTTAGCTAAACTTCATCTCTCTCTTAAAAGGACAGATTTTTTAAACTATATTCCTGAATTCTTTTTTGAGATTTTCACACTTTGCTTTCTTCTGTCTAATTTTAAAAATTTATGTATTTTTTAATTGAAGGATAATTGCTTTACAGAATTTTGTTGTTTTCTGCCAAATATCAACATGAATCAGCCATAAGTATACATATATCCCCACCCTCTTGAAAGTTCCTCCCGTTTCCCTCTCCATCCCAGCCATCTAGGCTGCTACAGAGCCCCTATTTGAGTTCCCTGATTCATGCAGTAAATTCCCATTGGCTATTTATTTTACATATGTTAATGTAAGGTTCCCTGTTACTCTCTCCATACATCTCACCCTCTTATTCCTCCCCCGACATGTCCATAAGTCTGTTCTCTATGCCTGTTTCTCCATTGCTGCCCTGCAAATGAATTCATTGGTACCATCTTTCTAGATTCCATATATATGCTTTAGCATACAATATTTACCTTTCTCTTTCTGACTTACTTCACTCTGTATAATAGACTCTAGGTTCATTCACCTCATTAGAACTGACTCAAATCCATTTGCATCCCATTGTATATATGTACTACAGCTTCTTTATCCATTCATCTGTCGATGGACATTTAGGTTTCTTCCATGTTCTAGCTGTTGTGAATAGTTCTGCAATGAACATTGGGGTGCACGTTCCTTTTCAATTTGGTGAACATGTGTCTTTTTCCGTTTTGGTTTCCTCAAGGTATATGCCTAGTAGTGGGATTACTGGGTCATATGGTAGTTTCATTCCTAGTTTTTAAAGGTATCTCCATACCACCTTCCACAGTGGCTGCATCGATTTACATTCCCACCAACATTACAAGGGGGTTCCCTTTTCTCCACACCCTTTCCAGCATTTATTGTGTATAGACTTTTTGATGATGACTATTCTGTCTGGTGTGGAGTGATATCTCATTGTAGTTTTGATTTGAATTTCTCTAATAATGAGTTTGGGTGAATTCCAGGAATTGGTGATGGACAGGGAGGCCTGGCATGCTGCAACTCATGGGGTCGCAAAGAGTCGGACATGACTGAGCAACTGAACTCAACTGAACTGAATAATGAGTGATGTTGAGCATCTTTTTATATGTTTGCTAACCATCTGTATGTCTTTTTGGAGAAATGTCTGTTTAGATCTGTTCCCCACTTTTTGATAAGGTTGTTTATTTTTTCTGGTATTGACTTGTATGAGCTGCTTGCATATTTTGGAAAGTAATCCTTTGTCAGTTGTTTCATTTGCTATTATTTTCTCCTAGCCTGAGAGTTGTCTTTTCACCTTGTTTATAGTCCTTTGCTTTGAAAAAGCTTTTAAGTTTAATTAGGTCCCACATGTTTATTTTTGGTTTTATTTCCATTACTCAGGGAGATGGGTCATAGAGGATCATGCTTTGATTTACATCATCGAGTGTTCTGCCTATGTTTTCCTCTAAGAGTATTACAGTTTCTGGTCTTACATTTAGGTCTCTAATACATTTTGAGTTTATCTTTATGTATGGTGTTAGGAAGGGTTCTAATTTCATTCTTTTACATGCAACTGTTCAGTTTTCCCAGCACCATTTATTGAAGAGACTCTTTGCCCCATTATATATTCTTGCCTCCTTTGTCAAAAACAAGGTACCAATAGGTGTGTGGATTTATCTCCGGGTTGTCTATCTTGTTCCATGGGTCCATATTTCTGTTTTTGTGCTGGTACTATACTGTCTTGTTGACTGTAGCTTTGTAGTGTAGTTTGAAGTCAGGAAGTTTGATTCCTCCAGCTCCATTCTTCTTTCTCATGACTGCTTTGGCCATTGCAGGTATTTTGCATTTTAATTTGAATTCTGAAATTTTTTTTCTAGTTGTGCCATTGGTATTTTGATAAGGATTGCAATGAATCTGTAGATTAAATTTGGTAGTATAGTCATTTTCACAAAATGTATTCTTCCAACCCAAGAACATGGATTCTTTCAACAGTGTCTTTAATTTTCCACGTACAGTTCTTTTGTCTCCTCCGGTAGGTTTATTCCTAGATATTTTATTCTTTTTGTTGCAATGGTGAATGGGATTGATTCCTTAATTTCTCTTTCTGATTTTTGATTGTTATGATATAGAAATGCAAGTGATTTCTGGATATTAATTTTGTATCCTGCAACTTTGCTAACTTCACTGATTAGCTCTAGTAATTTACTGATAGTATCTTTAGGGTTCTCTATGTATAGTATCATGTCATCTGCAAACAGTGAGAGTTTTTTTCTTTTCCAAGTTGGATTCCTTTATTTCCTTTCTTCTCTTATTTCCATAGCTAGGACTTCCAAAACTATGTTGAATAATAGTGATGAGAGTGGACACCCTTGTTTTGTTCCTGATCTTAGACTAGGGAATGCTTTCAGTTTTTCACCATTGAGAATAATATTTGCTGTGGGCTTAACAACCTTTACTATGTTGAGGTAGATTCCTTCTATGCCCATTTATTGAAGAGTTTTTTTTTTTATCATAAATGGATGATGAATTTTGTCAAAGGCTTTTCCTTCATCTATTGAGATTATCATATGGTTTTTATATTTCAATTTGTTAATATGGTGTATCACATGGATTGATTCATGTATATTGAAGAATACTTGTATCCCTAGAATAAAGCTGACTTGATCATGGTGCTTGAGCTTTTTAATGTGTAGTTGACTTCTGTTTGCTAGAGTTTTGTGGAGGATTTTTGCATCTATGTTCATCAGTGACACTGGTCTGTAATTTTCTGTTTTTTTTTTTTTTTTTTTTTTTTTCATCTTTGCCTGGTTTTGGTATCAGAGTAATGGTGGCCTTATAGAATGAGTTTGGAAGTGTTCCTTCCTCTGAAGTTTTTTGAAAGAGTTCTAGAAGGATAGGTGTTAGCTCTTCTCTGAATGTTTGATAGAATTCAAACATTTCACTTGTGAAGTCGTCTGACCCTGGGCTTTTGGTTTTGGGGAGATTTTTTGATCACTGTTTTGATTTCAGTGCTTATAATTGGGTTGTTCATAATTTCTTTCTTCCTGGCTTGGTCTTGGAAGATTGAACTTTTCTAAGAATTTGTCCATTTTTCCAAGTTGTCCATTTTATTGCCATATATTTGCTTATAATAGCCTCATAATTCTTTTATTTCTGCATTGTCTGTTGCAATGTCTCCTTTTCCTCTTGTAATTTTGCTGATTTGATTCCTTTCTCTTTTTTCTTGATGAGTCTGACTAAAGGTTTGTCAATTTTGTTTATCTTCTCAAAGAATCAGCTTTTAGTTTTATTGATCTTTACTATTGCTGCTTTCATTTCTTTTTCATTTATTTCTGCTCTGATCTTTATGATTTATTTCCTTCTGCTGATGTCAGGCTTTTGTTGTTGTTCTTCTTCTTTTTCCAGTTATTTTAGGTTTAAAGTTGGGTTATCTATTTAATTTTCTTCTTATTTCTTGAGGTAGGATTATATTGCTATAAACTTCCCTCTGAGAACTGCTTTTGCTGCATCTCATGGGTTTTGAGTTGTCATGTTTTCATTTTTATTTGTTTCTAGGAATGTTTTGATTTCCCTTTTGGTTTTGTCAATTACCATTTGTTATTCAGAAACATATTGTTTAATCTCCATATGTTTGTGTTTTTTATAGGTATTTTCTAGTTATTGATACCTAGTCTCATAGCATTGTTGTCAGAAAAGATGCTTGATATGATTTCAATTTTCTTAAATTTACTGAGATTTGATGTGTGACTCAAGATGTGATCTATCTTAGAGAATGTTCCATGTGCACTTGAGTTTTTTCTGCTTTAGAACTCTAGAACTATTCTACTTCTCTTGGAAGAGTCAGTATGATCTTGTTTTAAAATTTTTTCATAATTAAGGCTTCACAATTAACTATTATCACTAACACAAAAAATTACCTATAAAAATTATACTCAAAAATAGATCAGATGCTCAAGCTCAGGAAATAAGAGTAGGAGTAATCTGTCACAAAGTACATGGGATTTGTACATGAGATTCTAATTTGTTAGAAATTCAGGAGCCTGTGGAAATTTAATTTCTGATATATTAATCTTATATCCCATTACTATGTTGATATGAAGCAAACAGCTACACCTAATACAATACAGTCAGCCAAGTTATCTTCCTCAACTTCTCATTATAGGATGTCTTTCAAAGATACAAAATGTTAACAATCCATATCCTAGTAACCACACGTCTTAGAGATCATAATTAAGAGTTACAGTTGCTGGTCAAACTATTTTTCCTTTCAAATAGTTTATTTCCAAAGAATCACATATAGGATATTTAAGGATTAACATACCAATTTTTCTAGTTATTTTTTGCTTTTGGTTGGGAGGAGGGATGGAAGAAGAGGCAAAGCCTGCCATGTGATATGTTTGAGATAAGCTTATAGTTGATAAAACTTGTAGTTGAAAAAATGTTTTAAACTCAGATAATTAAGCTTCATATCAAAAGGTTTGTTTTAGTTGTGTGTATTAAACTGACAACATGTTCACATATTTCATCTTCATTTGGGACATAATGGGGGTAATTGATATGCTTAGAATTTGTACTTCTTTAAAAATTAAATATATAACATTCGTTGTGCTCATCCATAGCCTTCTAAAATATTCTCTCACAAGCTGCTTTATTATCTAGAATTTATTCACTGTGTATTAATTCAAAAGGAAGTGAATGCATCTCCTTTGCCTGTGACTGTTTCTATGACATTTGTGTTACCCTGTTATTGTGATATAAAGAACAAGTATGTTTATATATTGTGTTTGATTGGTGTGACATTGTTAGATGCTATTTATGCTTATTAAGTCATCTGCAATTTTTTCAGTACCATTGAAATGTGTTAGGTGAGGGCTAGCAAATTGGATTACTCATATTTGAAAAATCAAAGGATATATTTTTCTTAAGAGGAATGTTTATTTAATCTAAATGTTATACAATGACTTTCATAATTGTTTCCAAGATTTTTCTCTCCTTGGAACCTGAGATTTTACAGCTATGTTAATTAATAACAATGTTTTGCAGTTCTGTGGCACCTTTTTGTCTGAGAATCTCGTTTACTTAATGTTCATCATATCTTTGGAGAGATGTGAATCAGTAATATTTTCTTTTTCTACTTTTTTTTTTTTTAATACAAGTAGTGCATGAATTTAAAAAATCCCTCTTTTTGTTCAGTAATGCATTTGCATGGTACACTGTGCAAATAAAAAGAGAGTCTCACTCAGATGTTGTTCTCAAGAAACCTGACTGGCCCTTAACTTTCTCGCCTTCATTTGGTGAAGGTGCAAATGAAGTCATAAGTAAAGCTACAAAAAAAGTCCATTTCATGGACTTCTTGGAGGTAAAGATCATGCTTTTGCATTTTTTTTTATTTTTCACATTATAGGTACGATCTAGGTAACTGTGAACTCCAAATACACACATTCTACAGGATAATGGAATGATACTATCCTTGTAGGCTAAGGTGAACTACAGTCACAGGGAATCTGAGAACTACAGATTAAGTCTAGATTCCTTGTGTTAGCAACCTACTGCTGCATAACAGTTACCACAAACTCAGGGGCCTCAAACAACACAGGTTTATTGTTAATATTTCACAGTGTCCAAGGGTCCAAGTCTGAGTTCTCTGCTTAGGATCTCAGAAAGATTCAACCAAACTGTTTGCTGGGATATGTTCACATTTGGAGGTTGATGGGAAGAATTCACTTCCAAGGTTACTTAGGATGTCAGCAGAATTCATTTCCTTTTGATTGTTGGACTGAGGACCCTGCCTTATTGCTGGCTGTTGGGTGGAAACCATTTTCAGATCCTAGCGACCATCCTCAGCTCCTTGCCAGGTGAGTCTTGCTGGCAAGGAAAAAGAAAGTTGGCTAGGGAAAAAGAGACTCTAGTTAATCTGCCAACAAGATAGTCTTATAAACATAATATAAACAGGAGGGACTTACCTTCTGCTTTGCCATTTTTCCACCAAGGAGAAGCAAGTGACAAGCTTTTCCCACACTCCAGGGAAGGCAATTCTACGTGGCTATGAGAACAAGGAAGTGGGGATTATAAGGACCACTGTAGACTCTGCTCATCCTAGTCCTTAGCCTGTCTGTATTGACTGAGATTAAGGAAAGTTGCTTATAATGGAAAAGCCAAGTTAATAGTGACTAAAGAAAAATTAGAACTTAATTTTTCTCTCACATAAAAACAGAGGAAGATAAATCTGGAAGAAAGCATGTCAAGACCAGTATGGCAGGTCCTCTTATTCATCTGGGACCCCAAATCTCTATTTGTTCTGTGCAATTCTTAGTGTATCTTTCAGTCACAACTTTTAGTCTTAAGGTCACTTCATCGTTCAGCATGGATATTGACAGTTGTAGCCATCACTAGCATAAAAAATAGAATAGATAGAAAAACAGAAAAATGTTCAACCAAGCTAAAGCAGCTCCAATAAAGCAGTTCATTACTTTGGACAAACCTTACATATAGCTAAGGCTTACATATACCTTAGTTGCACAGAGCTGACAGGGAGGCTGAAAGATGTAGTTTTTAATTGGAGCTATTGTTGCCCCCATTAAATCAAGGTTCTTTTTCTAAACAAGAAAATAAGAATAGCTATCGGGCGGTAAGTTGCTGTTTTTGCCATGCTGTCAATGAGAGCTCACTATAAGCTTTCCCTAACAAAATGTTGAACCTAACTGTCCTAACCTCCTATGGAAACATGTTCCTGGGCCTGTATTCAGCCATCCCTAAACAGAGAAACTGGGTTGGGAAGATCCCCTGGAGAAGGAAATGGCAACCCACTCCAGTATTCTTGTCTGGAGAATCCCATGGACAGAGGAGCTTGGTGGGCTACAGTCCATGGGGTCGCAAAGAGTTGGACACAACTGAGTGAGTTCACTTCACTAAACAGATAAACTATGGGACTTCCCTGGTGGCTGAGGTTAAGAGTTTGCCTCATAATGCAGGGGACATGGGTTCAATACCTGGTTAGGGAAATAAGATTCCCTCATGCTGCAGGGAAACTAAGACTGCCCTCCACAACTAGAAATTTTGTGTGCTTCAGTGAAAGATCCTGCATGATGCAAAGAAGATCCCACATGCTGCAACTAAGAAATGATGCAGCCAAATAAAAACAGAGGAACGATGTAGATCCTTTCCTGTGCTGGTCCAGATGTCTTTATCATGGAATGTTTCATACATTGGTTTTTCCCATCCTTGTCAGAGTTCCTGCATTGGTAACATGTGCAGTAAATCAATCAGAAATACTTGGACTGTGCTTTGTTTTGATTAATTCCATCCTTCATCCTCACCCCTTGGTTTCTAAAGCTCTTGAGTTGGTGTCCTGGCCCAGTGCCTGCCTCACTTCTACTTGGTGATTTATTGCCTGCTCTGGAATCCCCATCACTGTGTGCTGGCTTCATTTCAGGACACAGATCACTCCCTTTTATGTCTTTGATGCCACGTCCTTGTTTGGGTGTGTTGTGTTCTCTGTCCTCATGCTCCTGGCTACCATGCTATTCTGTCAGTTACAGCTGGGACTGACCCCAGTGCCTGTCCTATCTCATTGTCAGAGTGTAGTTCACAATTTATCCATTAATACCTGCAGCGTCAACCTGCCACGCCTACAGAAATTATATAGGCCACACCAGAGGTTGCACAGATGGTAATGATTAGCCTAGGTGTATGATAGGAAGTTGGTGAACATTTGAACTGAGTTTAATGAATATTATATTTTGGGAGAAGATTCTTTGATCATACTAATGCCAACTTCCCTTCCATACACAGGTTATGATTTTTTTCTTCTCCAAAAATATTCCAGTACAAATCCAAGGCCATTCTTAAATTCTTAAATACTTATGTCAGGCAATGGTCTTGGACCTAACTTTGACAATACTATAGGCCAAAAATCTCACTCTCTCCGCTCAAAACAGTTAGGACATCACAGTATCAGTTTCCATTCATACTACTAATATTTATGAAAAGTTTCTTTGTATAAGACCCTGTTCTTATTGTTTGGGAGACAGGACTGAATAAAATAATGTCCTAATCTTACATTATTTATAATCTAGAGAAAGACATAGACAGTGAACAGGGATATGAATGGACAAACATGCAAATATCAAGGAATGATAAATGCATTGCCAGAAATTAAAGTAAGCTATTATATTAGTGAGTGACTTATGTTTAAATAATTAAGAAAGACCTCTGAATAATTAATTAATCAATATATGCTGGGAATTTTTTCCAATAGCCAAGATATAGAAACAATCTGTCTGTTAACAGATGAATGGATAAAGAAAAGATCTGCCTCTTGAGAAATCTGTATGCAGGTCAGGAAGCAACAGTTAGAACTGGTCATGGAACAACAGACTGGTTCCAAATAGGAAAAGGAGTACGTCAAGGCTGTATATTGTCACCATGTTTATTTAACTTATATGCAGAGTACATCATGAGAAATGCTGGACTGGAAGAAACACAAGCTGGAATCAAGATTGCCGGGAGAAATATCAATAACCTCAGATATGCAGATGACACCACCCTTATGGCAGAAAGTGAAGAGGAACTAAAAAGCCTCTTGATGAAAGTGAAAGTGGAGAGTGAAAAGGTTGGCTTAAAGCTCAACATTCAGAAAATGAAGATCATGGCATCTGGTCCCATCACTACATGGGAAATAGATGGAGAAACAGTGGAAACAGTGTCAGCCTTTATCTTTCTGGGCTCCAAAATCACTGCAGATGGTGACTGCAGCCATGAAATTAAAAGACGCTTACTCCTTGGAAGGAAAGTTATGACCAACCTAGATAGCATATTCAAAAGCAGAGACATCACTTTGCCAACAAAGGTTCGCCTAGTCAAGGCTATGGTCTTTCCTGTGGTCATGTATGGATGTGAGAGTTGGACTGTGAAGAAGGCTGAGCACCGAAGAATTGATGCTTTTGAACTGTGGTGCTGGAGAAGACTCTTGAGAGTCCCTTGGACTGCAAGGAGATCCAACCAGTCCATTCTGAAGGAGATCAACCCTGGGATTTCTTTGGAAGGAATGATGCTAAAGCTGAAACTCCAGTATTTTGGCCACCTCATGCGAAGAGTTGACTCATTGGAGAAGACTCTGATGCTGGGAGGGATTGGGGGCAGGAGGAGAAGGCGTCGACAGAGGATGAGATGGCTGGATGGCATCACTGACTCAATGGACGTGAGTCTGAGTGAACTCCGGGAGTTGGTGATGGATAGGGAGGCCTGGCGTGCTGTGATTCATGGGGTCGCAAAGAGTTGGACACGACTGAGCGACTCATCTGATCTGATCTTATATATATATATATATATATATATATATATATATATATATAATATTCAGGCTAAAAAAGAAGGAAATCATCTTGTCATTTGTAACAACATGGATCAAACTGGTGGGCACTGTGTTAAATGAAATGAGCAGACAGAAAGAAAATACTGTATTGTTTTACTTATAAGAGAAGAAAGCAAGTTGCACAGTCATATGACTTTTTGCATCCCCATGGACTTTAGGCCACCAGGTTCCTCTGTCCATGGAATTTTCCAAGCAAGAATACTGGAGTGGGTTGCCATTTCCTTCTCCAAGGGATCTTCCTGACCCAAGAATTGAACCCATGTCTTCTGCATTGCAGGCAGATGTTTTACTATCTGAGCCACCAGGAAAGCTCGCTTACATGTGGAATTTATTTTTTTTTTAAAGTCAAACTCATAGGGACTTTTCCTCCCAGGGGACCTGGTAGCAGGCAGAATGGAGACAGGGACTCACACCAGCCCAGCCAACACTCAGTAAGAATGAAAGTCCCTCTGACCCACTACCTGGTTTCCAGGGAGGCCTCAGAGGTAGAGAGCAGGGCACCCCTCACAAGGTGTTTCTGATGCAAACAGTCAATCAAGCCAGCTGGAGGATACATCAGGAAGAGGATATAAGCATTGCCTTAAATTTTCTGTGGAAGAAATTATCCAAAAAGAAGTTACAGTGAACTGCACAGCTGAAGTACTGTACCCTCCAATGGGACAAGATCACCAGAAGTCAACTTCCCATTTGAAGGAGAAATTGGAGAAAACCCAGATGAGGAAGGAAACACATTTTATCAAAGACTCAAGTCAGTGAAGGAAACAATAGAAGCACAAAATATTCCAGACAGTTATGGAAATGTACATCCAGAAAAGAAGCCAATTCGACAGTTAGCCTGGGTTTCCAGTGGTTATATAATATGGCAAAATCCGACTGAAGATATATGGTACAAAATGGGAAAAATTCAGACTGTCTAGCAAGTGCAAAGAGATGATGACTTTACTGAGTTAGACTACACTATTCTCCTCCATGACATTGCATCTCAGGAGATTATTCATTGGCAAACTCAAGTTCTCTGGCATCCACAGTAGAGTACCAAAGTAAAACATAATAAGAGCCATCTGACCAAGGAAGCACAATTGGAATAAATGAAGACCGTAAGGTTGGATGAAGTGCAAATATGCTTATTAATGATGACTTGCATTCCAGTCTTCATTGATATCTAGCTTAAGGGGTTAGACAAATCCCCAAAGTGCCACTTTGTGTAAATGGCCTGATTACAGAACTATACTGCTTCTATAATAAAGAGCATCACAATGTAAAAGTGTCTTATCAACAGTAATAGCGCCATGTATATGTGTGTGTTAAGTTGCTTCAGTCGTGTCCGACTCTTTACAACCGTGTGGATTATAGCCCACCAGGCTCCTCTGTCCATGGGATTCTCCAGGCAAAATACTGGAGTTGGTGAGGGTGTGGTTGAAATAGAGAGAGGTTGGTCAAAGGTTAAATAAATAAATTTGAAGATTCTAACATATAGTATAGTGACCAAAGTTAATAATACTGTATTGTATACTTGAAATTTGCTGAGAGTAAATCTTTAGCATTTTTATCAAAAAAGAAAAAAAAAAAAAAATATATATATATATATATATATATATATATATGAGCCTTCAGTGTGGGAGACCCAGCTTCAATCCCTGGGTCGGGAAGACCTCTTGGAGAAAAGAAGCAACCCACTCCAGTATTCTTCCCTAGAGAATCCCATGAACAGAGGAGCCTGGTGTGTTACAGTCCATGGAGTCACAAAGAGCTGGACACAGCTAAGCGAGAAACACTTTCATTTTGTTTCACATGAGTTCATAGATATGTTATTTATCTTCCTTCTAGGACTCTTTCACAATGTATATATATATCAAATCATTATGCTGGACATTTTCAATATATTACAATTTTGTCTGTTATATCTCAATAAAAACACAAAAATGAAGTAAAATTTAAAAAATGTATAAGCTGGGATCTTCAAAATACTTATCACTACATGTTTAACAACATAATTTTTAATGTATCCATAAAGTATGCAACCACTAAAACTAATGATGATGTATATTTAGATAAAGAAGAAACTGTGTGTGTGTTTAAATGTGCATACAAGTTTATACTACAAAATGTTTATAATCACAACCTCTAGGTAGTGAGGTTAGGAATCATCTTTAAAAATTCTGCTTTTCATATGTTTCCTGACCTTTTTATTGCAGTGTGTATGATTTTTTTCTTATAAAAAGAAAAGAAAAGAATAGCAATACAAATTACATCATAAAATAGATAAAAAGGAATACAGACAGGCTGTCTCTGAGCATTTCTCTTTTGCAGATAAAGGCTGATGACCTTTGCCATCACAGGGAGGTGCTGATTTTCTTACGAACACTATTTTTAGACAACTAGAGTAAGCACTACCTAATACTAGATTTATTAGTGCTTCATCTAAATAAGATGGAGCCATGGGCAGCTTATAGTTGCAAGGAAAGGAAACCTCAGACAAGCTAATGGGAGAAGAAAGAAACAGGTCTCTGAAGATGTCTGCTTGTCACTGAGCTAAAACTTCTTTCCCGGATTACTTTTTTGCCAGCTGTGCTATGTGACCCAGTGCTTTGCCCATGAGAATGTCCACGTTCAATGGATTGTAGTGGAACAACAATTCATCCATGCAGGAACATTTGTATATTTCCAAAGAGGGAGCTTAAGCAAGTTCAAGAGCAAAATGAATCTTTATATTGTGCTGAACTCTTTTTTATATACATGCACATATCATAATTAACGCTCAGTTGACTAACTAGTTATTTATTATGAAGACATAACCCTTCTTGCTGATTCTGAAAGAGGGAGCTACAAATTATTATATGGGAACATTTATCCTATTTTTCCACTTCATTATACTTCTGGATAATTAATACTCTGCATAGAACTGCAGTCAGTATGTACTCAAATATAATACACATTGTACTGAAATGACAATTTGTAATTTTTTTTTTTCAATAAACACAGAGATTCGTTTCCATGTGTGTTACAATGTACTTACTCCTTGAAGTTGGATCCAAAGCCCTTAGAGTAAGAATGTACCTTGTTCCAGTAGTGGCAGAGATGTTTATCTCAGGAATTTGAGAATAACAAAAAGCAGGAAAGAAACTGTAAAGGATATAACCCTTAAAGGGGGAAAACTTCACTAGGCGGGATACTTTTTAATAAGGCTTTTTCTTTGAGGGAAATCTCTTGTTTGAGAGGCACAGAAAAGCTGGAAATGAGCAGAAGCCTGTTTTGTTACTGACTTGAGATATCAGAGGATAGAGCTGAGGGCTGCCAGAATGGCTGGAAATTGAGTGAGGAAATCCTAACAAGAAAGAAATCACAGAAGGAAGAGCCCCTAAATCTCTACATAAATTCCTCTCAAATCCTCCAACAGGGGAGATGCTCAGACACCCTACAGAAAGCAACAGTGGAAAGGTTGAAAGAAATTTCAGTTGCTTCCTCCATGAGGGAGAGAAGAGTTTAGAGTTTGGAGTCGGCTGTATTGGAAGGCTTGGTTAAGTCAAGCTGTTCATGGAAACCCCCCAAATTTCAAGTTACTGAACTAAAGACTATGTGCCAGATCTAAGGTTCACCCTAGGTCTGAACATAAATCATGAGACTCACTCCTGACATCATAGAAACAAGCCTTCACAAGTCCAATGTAAATGGCCAGTAATGTAATAGCCTGTTAGATCAAAAACAAACACCATCCAGAGGATGATAGGAGGATCCAGAGCCTCTGCACTCTTCCACCCACAATGTCTAGTACATACTAAAAATTAGTAGATATGCAAAGAACCAGGAAAATGTGATGCAGGGTCAAGAGAAAAATGAGCCAAAAGAACCAACCCTGATGACACCAATGTTGAAACTAGCAGAAGAGAATGTTAAAGCAGCTGTTATAACTATATGCAAACTGGAATTTATCTATTTATTGTTTCTCAGTTCCAATTCAACCTTTCTTTGCCCTGTTTTGATATTGAAACTAGAGCCTACCAACACTTCTCTTTTCCCAGCTGGCACAATGAAAAAGTTTGCTAATAGAAGGTACTAAATGAGTTATTGCAAGGGATAGAGGCTCCTCTTCCTGGTTATGGTGTGCTTTTAACTTTTTAAAAATGCTGGTTGTTGCAGCATGAGGCAGCCAGTAGAATGTGTGACACCAGAC
Source organism: Tragelaphus eurycerus (assembly GCA_935064755.1). NCBI lineage: Eukaryota > Metazoa > Chordata > Mammalia > Artiodactyla > Bovidae > Tragelaphus > Tragelaphus eurycerus. Next base: position 8,556,734 of record CAKXYN010000086.1, on the reverse strand, counting down.
GGTGGCTTTCCAATGAGCTTTAGCAGCACCTCAGCAGGCAGTTTCCTGCTTGTTTCTCCACTGGACTGTCATCCCAGCAGGGGATTTCCTGCTTTCTGTCTCTTGCCCAAAGTACACCATTAGCTTTCCTACCATCCAGTGGTCCAAAGGTGCGCTCAATCTAATGATGTATGAATCTCAGTCTTGAAGATGAAAGTGCCTTATTCCATGTCTATTTATAGCTCATTCCATGTCTATTTATAGCTCATTCCATGTCTATTTATAGCTCATTCCATGTCTATTTATACCTGAATCAGTGGCACTGGTTGCTCCCTGTGTATGTTACTTATATATTCTTTCGAGTTCTCTTTATCTGTCAGTAGTTAATTCCCTGGAACTAGTTAATAATTCTTTTAATTATACTTTTCCTATTCAAATTATTGGTGTATTTTCTATCTTATGGGTCCCTGAACTGCAAAACATATTCAAAATGCACACAAAGTTGTCTAAAAATAAGTTCAAAATGAATATGATACCTAAGTGGAGTTTCTGGAGCTAAAAACTAAACTGAATAAAATATAAAATAGCTATAGGAAAAATAATCAATATATAAAATATCTAAAAAATTTATGATATGAATTTACTAGCAGATTGAACATGACAAAATGTCTGACCTTAAAAATTGGATAATGTCTATGCATTTCTCTGACCTTAAAAATTGGATAATGTCCATGCATTTCTTTGTGTTTCCCTGGTGGCTTAGATGGTAAAGAACCTGCCTGCAATGCGGAAGACCTGGGTTTGATCCCTGGGTTGGGGAGGTCTCCTGGAGACAGACATGACAACCCCCTCCAGTATTCTTGCCTGAAGAATCCCATGGACTGAGGAGCTTGGCAGGGTATAGTCCATGGGGTCGCAAAGAGTCAGACACAACTAAGCGACACACACACACTCACATGTATTTCTCTGGTGAACTTAAAAAACAGAATGAATAAAAATAATTGAACAGAGCTTAGGGGTCTGTGGAATACCGTCACACAAATATACTATACATATAATTATAGTCTCAGAAAGAGAGGAGAAAGAGAAAATTAGAAGAACAGTTTTAAAAATAATGGCTGAAAAGTTCCCATCTTGGGGATACATATAAATCTAGATTCAAGAAGTTCAGCAAATTCTAAAGTAAATATATATATACTTTATATATATGTATATATACACACATATATATATACTATCTTTCTCATGCATATCATAGTCAAATTGCTAAAAATTAATTATAGAGAGTCTTGAAAATGCACCAAAAAATGATAATTATATAGACAACCAATAATGTAAATGGCTGCTGGCTTCTCATTTGAACTAATGAAGACTAGAATGTAGAAAACATCTTTAAAGTACTGAAAGAAGTAAAAAGTCTAATCTGAATTCTTTCAGTAAAATATCCTTTAAAAATATATCAAGATAAGTTAAAATAGATAAGAACTTTCTCAGATAAAAAAGAAAATTTGATAATTCATCATCATCTGCCCTATACTATAAGGGATACTTAAAGGGTTTTAACCTCAGATATGCATATGACACCACCCTTGTGGCAGAAAGTGAAGAGGAACTAAAAAGCCTCTTGATGAAAGTGAAAGAGGAGAGTGAAAAAGTTTGCTTAAAGCTCAACATTCAGAAAACGAAGATCATGGCATCTGGTCTCATCACTTTCTGGGAAATAGATGGGGAAACAGTGGAAACAGTGTCAGACTTTATTTTAGGGGGCTCCAAAATCACTGCAGATGGTGATTGCAGCCATGAAATTAAAAGACGCTTACTCCTTGGAAGGAAAGTTATGACCAACCTAGATAGCATATTCAAAAGCAGAGACATTACTTTGCCAACAAAGGTTCGTCTAGTCAAGGCTATGGTTTTTCCTGTGGTCATGTATGGATGTGAGAGTTGGACTGTGAAGAAAGCTGAGCACCGAAGAATTCATGCTTTTGAACTGTGGTGTTGGAGAAGACTCTTGAGAGTCCCTTAGACTGCAAGGAGATCCAACCAGTCCATTCTGAAGGAGATTAGCCCTGGAATTTCTTTGGAAGGAATGATGCTAAAGCTGAAACTCCAGTACTTTTGTCACCTCATGCGAAGAGTTGACTCATTGGAAAAGACTCTGATGCTGGGAGGGATTGGGGGCAGGAGGAGAAGGGGATGACAGAGGATGAGATGGCTGGATGGCATCACTGACTCGATGGACGTGAGTCTGAGTGAACTCCAGGAGTTGGACAGGGAGGCCTGGCATGCTGCAATTCATGGGGTTGCAAAGAGTCGGACACAACTGAGAGACTGATCTGATCTGATCTGAAGGGATTTCTTTAGAAGAAAATTACACTACATGGAAAATCATATTTACAGTTGGAAATGAAGGCAACAGAAATTTTAAATATATGTGTGAATGCAATGCAAACTGATTTTTTCTCTTAATTTTTTATAAAATTCATACAATCAAGTAAAGTGAAACAAAATTTATAATATATGCAGATATAAGATATATGAAAATACTAACACAAAGGTGATAACACAAAGTGAATGGAATTATGTTTCAAGGTTCTTACAGTTTTATAAAAAACAGAATTTTAATTCTAAGTAGAATGTGACAAATTAAAGAAGCAGAGTGTAATAGCTGCAGCTGCAATTTAAATAGAAGTATCAGTTCAGTTCAGTTCAGTTCAGTTGCTCAGTCGTGTCCAACTCTTTGCCACCCCATGAATCGCAGCATGCCAGGCCTCCCTGTCCATCACCAACTCCCGGAGTTCACTCAGACTCATGTCCATCGAGTCAGTGATGCCATCCAGCCATCTCTGGCATGCTGCAGTTCATAGGTCGCAAAGAGTCAGACATGATTGACTGAACTTAACTGAACACCGTCAAAGGCTTCAATGTAGTCAATAAAACAGATGTAGATGTTTTTCTGGAATTCCCTTGCTTTCTCTATGATCCAGCAAATGCTGGCAATTTGAACTCTGGTTCCTCTGCCTTTTTAAACCCAGATTGTACATCTGGAAGTTCTTGGTTCACATAATGCTGAAGCTGAGCGTGCAGGATTTTCCAATTTTCTTGAAGAGATCACTAGTCTTACCCCTTATGCTGTTTTCCTCTATTTCTTTGAATTTTTCTTTGAATAAGGCCTTCTTTTCGCTCCTTGCTATTCTCTGGAACTCTGCATTTAGTTGGGTGTACATTTCCCTTTCTCCCTTGCTTTTTGCTTCTCTTCTTTCTTCAGTTATTTGTAAAGCCTTTTCAGACAACCACTTTGCCTTATTTTTCTTTTTCTTTGGGGTGGTTTTGTTAACTGCGTCCTGAACAATATCATGGGTCTCTGTTCATAGTTCTTTGGGCACTGTTTACTATATCTAATCTCTTGAATTTATTTATCACCTCCATTGTATATTTATAGGGGATTTGATTTAAGTTGTACCTGGTTGGCCTACTGGTTTTCCCCACTTTCTTTAATTTAAGCCTGAATTTTGCTATGAGAAGCTGATGATCTGAGCCAGATCCAGGTCTTGTTTTTTGCTGACTGTATATGGCTTCTCTGTCTTTGGCTACAAAGAATGCAATCAATCTGATTTCGCTATTGACCATTTGGTGATGTCTATGTGTAGTCATCTCTTGTGTTGTTGAAAAACAGTGTTTTCTATGACCAGTGCATTCTCTTAGTAGAATTCTGTTAGCCTTTGTTCTGCTTCATTTTGTACTCCAAGGCCAAACCTGACTATTATTCCAAGTATCTCTTGACTTCTTACTTTTGCATTCCAATCCCCTATGATGAATAGAGTATCTTTTATTTTGGTGTTTGTTCTAGGAGGTCTTAAGGTCTTCATCAACATCAGCTTCTTTGGTGTTGGTGGTAGAGCATAGACTTGAATTACTGTGATGTTTAATGGTTTGCCTTGGAAATGAACTGAGATCATTCTATCATTTTTGAGATTGCACCCAAGTACTGTATTTAGGTCTCTTGTTGATTATGAGGGTTACTCCATTTCTTCAATGGGATTCTTGCCCACAGTAGTAGATATAAGGCTCATCTGAATTAAATTCATCCATTCCTGTCCATTTTAGTTCACTGATTTCTAAGATGTCAACGTCTACTCTTGCCATCTCCTGGTTGACCATGTCTAATTTACCTTGATTCATGGACCTAATATTCCAGGTTCCTATGCAATGCTGTTCTTTGCAGCATCAGATTTTACTTTCATCTCCAGACACATTCACAGCTGAGTGTCATTTCTGCTTTGGCCCAGCTACTTCATTCTTTCTTCAGTTATTGTCCTCTGCTGTTCCCCAGTAGCATATTGGACACCTTCCAACCTGGGGGACTCATCTTTCAGTGTCATATCTTTTTGCCTTTTTATACAGTTCATGACATTCTCACAGAAAATATACTGAAATGGTCTGCCATTCCCTCCTCCAGTGGATCATGTTTTGTCAGAACTCTCCACTATGACCCATCCACCTTGGGTAGTCCTGCACAGCATTGCTCAAAGCTTCACTGAATTATGCAAGCCCATCTACCACAACAAAAGCAGTGATCCTTGAAGGGGATAAAGATTGTTAGATGCAGTTATAATTGCATTGACTGAATTTTATAACTTTAAATGCTTATATCATTAATTTCAAACTCACTTTGTTAACCTTCCAGATTAAAAAGCTTCAAAAGATGTGCAAATTAAAACCAATCAATAAGTAGAAAATTAGCACATACATAAATTAACAAAACCTAATGTCCATTCTTTGAAGAGACTAATATATATTTTAAAAACCTAGTTCAAGTACATCAAGAAAGAAAGAAAAGTGAGAAAAAAAACCAACTATCTCCTCTTTAATTCCCAGTATTAATAATTTAACTACCTATGTCACAGGCTTAAAAATATAAAGGAAGGAGTAGCATAAACAACTATGAATCTGACAATAAATTCAATTTTATTGAATTAGAAAAATTTCTTGAAAAAAACATTTCAAAATAGATACAAGATGACATAGAATATATGTTACATTGTAGAAATATAAATTATGGTACTTGATAAATTAGAAGAGGAGAGTAATGAGTAAGAAAGTGGAATTGAGCAGGATACCAGAGCCATTGACTCAAGCAGTTGTGAAGACTACACTGATATTTATTGTGAAGGAAGAGACTAGAGGATAAATAGATTTTTTTTTTAAGAAGTGGGAGTGTATATGATATGAGTTCAGTTTTCAACTTATTAAGTGTGAGATTTCCCAAAGAATATATAAATAAGCAATTGTGCATATAGGTATGGAAGGTAGAGGATTGAGTGAGAGTTGTAAATATGAATAAAAATTTAAGCCACAGAAACAAAGACATTACCTAAAGAGGTGGTGGAGAAAAGAAGATGGCTTAGGCTGGAAACATATAAACAACATTTAGAGGTAACAGAAGTGGAGTCTATAAAAAAAGATAAAGAAAAAATAATCAGCAGATATGAAGAAAAACTAGAGCATACAATCATAAAAGCCAGGAGAAGATAGTGTTGAATTTTTTAAAATGTCTTTTCTGACTCTATTAACAAGACCATCTAAGTAATTCTCTTTTGTATCATTTCATTGAGTAATGTTAAGCCAACTTTGTATTCCTAGGAGATAATCATACTCAGTCACAATGGCTCATTTTTTAAATATTAATGTTTTATTAAGGATTTTTTATCCTTATTCATTGCTCATGGTAGCTATTGTTCTATGCTTTATTTCTGTTGTAATGTATCTGGCAAGTTGTGTTATCAAGCTTGCACTGGCCCCATAAAACCAGTTGAACAGTACGCTGCTGCTGCTGCTAAGTCACTTCAGTCATGTCCAACTCTGTGCGACCCCATAGACGGCAGCCCACCAGGCTTCCCCGTCCCTAGGATTCTCCTGGCAAGAACACTGGAGTGGGTTGCCATTTCCTTCTCCAATGCATGAAAGTGAAAAGTGAAAGTGAAGTCGCTCAGTTGTGTCTGACTCTTAGCGACCCCATGGATTGCAGCCTACCAGGCTCCTCTGTCCATGGGATTTTCCAGGCAAGAGTACTAGAGTGGGGTGCCATCGCCTTCTCCGGTTGAACAGTATGGCCTCACCCTATTGTCTCAAACATTTGTACAATGTTAGTACTTTCTTCCTTACATGTTTGATGCAATGGAAACATACAGTCCTATAGGTTTTCTTTGCTGGGAATTTTGATTTAAAAACATCCAGTGTCAGATGTTAGGTTATCTCATAGTTTCTATGGGCAGAAATATTGTTATTTAACTGGATGTCTCTGGCTCAAGTTCATTCATGAAGTCACAGTTAGGCTTAGGCTGTTGACCAGGATTACAGTCATTACAGGACTTGATTGGAGCTGAAGAATTCTCCTCTAAACCCCTGACATGGTTGTTGTAGGCTTCAGTTCCTTGGTGGTTGTTGGCCAGTTCCTTGCCACATGAAACTCTTCTTAGTTTGCTTGAGTGTCCTCACAAGTGGTAGCTAGCTTCCACTTCCAGAGTGAGCAATCAAAGTGAGAGCAAGATTGCAGAACAGAGTTCCCAAGAAGAGAGTCAGAGGTTTTTGGTTACTGAATCCTAGACCTGATATTCCATCACTTCTGTTATATTCTACTCATCAGAAACAAGAAACAAGGCCCTGTCCACACTCAAGTGGAGGGCATAACACAAAAGTGTGACTGCCAGAAAGTGGGGGTCACTGGAGGCTACTTTACAGGCTGCTCACAATACTCATCATTTCGCTCAGAAATTGGCCTTAATCTCTAGGTAGGAAGTAGCCCTGAGTTCTGGATGGTGACATGAATAATGGACACAAATTTGTGATGTCATTAAAGGTGTCAGTAATGCTCGTCTAGTCAAGGCTATGGTTTTTCCAGTGGTCATGTATGGATGTGAGAGTTGGACTGTGAAGAAAGCTGTGCACCGAAGAATTGATGCTTTTGAACTGTGGTGTTGAAGAAGGACTCTTGAGAGTCCCTTGGACTGCAAGGAGATCCAACCAGTCCATTCTGAAGGAGATCAGCCCTGGGTGTTCTTTGGAAGGAATGATGCTAAAGCTGAAACTCCAGTACTTTTGCCACCTCATGCGAAGAGTTGACTCATTGGAAAAGACTCTGATGCTGGGAGGGATTGGGGTAGGAGGAGAAAAGGACGACAGAGGATGAGATGGCTGGATGGCATCACTGACTCGATGGACGTGACTCTGAGTGAACTCCGGGAGTTGGTGATGGATGCTGCGATTCATGGGGTCTCAAAGAGTTGGACACGACTGAGAGACTGATCTGATCTGATCTGATCTGAATGCTGATTAGGCTTCCCTGGTGGCTCAGACGGTAAAAGAGTCTGCCTACAATGCAGGAGACCTGGGTTCGATCCCTGGGTCAGGGAAGATCCCTGGAGCAGGAAATGGCAACCCACTCCAATATTCTTGCCTGGAAAATCCCATGGACGGAAGAGGCTGATAGGCTACAGTCCATGGGTCCCAAAGAGTCGGACATAACTGAACAACTTCACTTCACTTCAATGCTGATTAAGTACCACTTCTGAAATAAACCCTATAATATTCACCACTCTAGAGTAATTACAGTTCAATGTAACTATAAACTTAGAAACACATTTAAATCATAGGCATAATCAAATTTGAGCCAAAAACTGACTTGTACACACAGATTACTTTTAAAAATCTCCCAACTGTATGTTCAGAAATAGGAACTGTAAAAATACTTCTCGGAAAATAAACAAATTAAAAAAAATATTTTGAATACATACATAACTCATGTACCTTATCCTAATATTAAATATTAATAAGAAAATGCGCATTCTATTTTTTTTCAAAGAAAGCAACCTCCTAAGCTAGTGTCAGCTTAATACAGCTTCATAGGTACTACCCACCTTTGTTAGTTGGTCTTACCTTTATGATTAGTCTGATAATCTTCCATATACCAAAGCAGAATTCTCTACAAGCCTTCTTCTGCAGAGCAGTCAAAGTAATCTTTTCAGTCATGGATCAGAGGAGATCAACCTTCTAAATAAAGCCTTTTGAAGGTAACTCACTGATATGTATGCCACTGCTTGCCATCCAATCTCATATAAAACCATCTTCATCTTTTACTATGTTCCTGCAATCATGGTCATCTTTCTTTTATCAAGCACACTGAACTGCTACCCACCTTGGAATCCTTTGTTCTTTTTGCCTGGAACACTCCTATTCAAGAGGGTGATATGGATGATACTTTCTTGTTATCCAGGACGCCACTCAAATGTCATCTCATTAAAAAGGCCCTTCCCTGATCAGCCAGGGCTATATAGTACAGCTCAAGAGGTCACTATTTACACTGTGGTCTATGCAATGGTACTGGAGTTGGGCAATGTACAGCCTGGTTTAGTTTTGTACACCCATCTTGAATCACTCTGTAAAATTGCTCCCTATCATTCTTGAACATAGAACCTTATTGTTATCTGAAATAATGTTATTTATTCATTTACTTTATAGAATGTGTACTTGCATATTGCCACTTTTATCCCAAGAAGACAGGATCCTTTCTTATTATTCATTGCTATATTCAGAAAATTTTGAGCAAAACCTGGAACATGGTTTGGCACTTCATATATATTTGTGTAATGAACAAATATATGGACAAATATAAAACAAACATGGGTCGTAGGAGTGTCTCCATGCAGATTATAGGTTATAGGTCTTGGCCCAGAGGTCTTGTTTGCGTGTTCCTAAAAGGGCTCAGTGGCTTACACTGATTTTTTGTAACAGATGCTAAGTGCTTAATAAATGCTTCTTGGATAAAATTATTGTTAAGACTCATTAATTAAGATGGTAACATATTCATGCAAGGATAGATAAATAGAAACATCGATACAAGAATGCAGATAATTAATTTCAAAAAGATTTTAATGTAATTAAAAGCACAGTGAATTTTATTTTGTCAATTAATGGTGCTGGGGAACTGGTAAATTCATATGGAAAAAAGAAACTCTTTATCTTATAACTTACACCTTATATAAAAATTTATTTTACATGAGACAGAGACCTAAATGTGAAAACTAAAATTGTCAAACTTCTTGAAGAAAGCAAGAGAATAGCTTTAAGACTTGGAGTATATAAAGATTTCCTAAACAGAAAACCAAAACACTAGCTATAAGAGAAAAAGTTATAATTAGACACTATAAAAATGAAAAATCTGTTCATCAAAAGACATCATTAAGAAAGTGGAAAGGCAAGTCATATGCTAGTGGAAGATATTTATAATTCATAAATTGATAAGATCTTATATCAAGATTATATAAAGAAAAGGAAAGGCAACCCTAGTTTTTTAAACACAAGCAAAATAAAATATCCAAAAAGCTGATAAATATATAAAAAGGTGGTCAGCATAATTCATCACTAGCAAAATGCAAATTAGAACCATAATCTAGCAGCACACAGTCCTTTAGTCCTCCCGAAGGACTAAAGTTTAAATGGTTGACAATACCAAGTGTTATTTCCAAGAATTTGGATCAGACAGTTTTTTGTTTTTTTTTTTTTAAACCACAGCCCAAATTGAAAACAGTCTTAATGGCAAATGGATAATGGTGTGGATACATTATAAACATGATGTGGCTGAATATGCCACATCATGGAAGAATGTTAAAACATTTGGTTGAATCAAAGAAGTGAAAAGAGTATGGAGCATATGATTTATTTTATATGAAGGTTTTTGTTGTTGATAAGTCACTCAGTCATGTCTGACTTTCTGACCCCATGGACTGCAGCATGCCAGGCCTCCCTGTCCTTCACTATCTCCAGGAGTTTGCTCAAACTCATGGACATTGAGTCTAGGTTGCCATCCAACTATCTCATCCTCTGTCACCCTTCTACTCTTGCCTTTAATCTTTCCCAGCATCAGAATCTTTTCCAATGAGTCAGTTCTTTGAATCAAGTGGCAAAATATTGGAGCTTCAGGTTCAGCATCAGTCCTTCCATGAATATTCAAGACTGATTTCCTTTAGGATTCACTGGTTTGATCTCCTGGCAGTCCAGGGGATTCTCAAGAGTCTTCTCCAACACCACAGTTCAAAAGCAGCAATTCTTCAGTACTCATCTTTCTTTCGGAGAAGGCAATGGCACCCCACTCCAGTACTCTTGCCTGGGAAACTCCATGGACGGAGGAGCCTGGTGGGCTGCAGTCAATGAGGTCGCTAGGAGTCAGACACGACTGAGCGACTTCACTTTCACTTTTTACTTTCATGCATTGGAGAAGAAAATGGCAACCCACTCCAGTGTTCTAGCCTGGAGAATCCCAGGGATGGGGGAGCCTGGTGGGCTTCCTTCTATGGGGTCACACAGAGTCGGACACAACTGAAGTGACTTAGCAGCAGCAGCAGCATCTTTCTTTATAGTCCAATTCTCACATCCATACATGACTACTGGAAAAACCATGGCTTTGACTAAAGGGACCTTTATCAGCAAAGTAATGTCTCTGCTTTTTAACACACTGTCTGGATTTGTCATATCTTTTCTTCTGAGGAGCAAGCATCTTTAAATTTCATGGCTAGAGTCACTGTCTGCTGTGATATTGGAGCCCAAGAAAATAAAGTCTCTCACTGTTTCCATTGTTTCCCCATCCACTTGCCATGAAGTGATGGGACCAGATGCCATGATTTTAGTTTTTTGAATGTTGAATTTTAAGCCAGCTGTTTCACTCTCCTCTTTCACTTTCATCAAGAAACTTTAGTTCCTCTTTGCTTTCTGCCATTACGGTGGTGTCAACCGTATGTCCAAGGTTATTGATGCTTCTCCCGGCAATCTTGACTCCAGCTTGAGTTTCATCCAGCCTGGTATTTCTCATCATGTACTCTGCATATAAGTTAAGTTAAGCAAGGTGACAATAAGCAGCCTTGACATACTCCTTTCCCAATTTGGAACCAACCTGTTGTTCCATGTCCAGTTCTAACTGTTGCTTCTTGACCTGCATACAAGTTTCTCAGAAGGCAGGTAAGGTGGTCTGGTATTCCTATCTCTTTAAGAATTTTCTACAGTTTGTTGTGATCTACATAGTCAAAGGCTTTCAGTGAAGAAGAAGTAGATGTTTGTCTGGAACTTCCTTGCTTTTTGTATGATGCAGTGGATGTTGACAATTTGATCTCTGGTTCCTTTGATTTTTCTAAATCCAGCTTGTACATCTGCAAGTTTTCAATTCACACATTGCTGAAGGCTAGCTTGAAGGATTTTTAACATTAACTTGTTGGCATGTGAAATGAGCACAATTGTGTGATAGTTTGAACCTTCTTTGACATTTCCCTTTTTTAGGTTTGAAATGAAAATTGACCTTTTCCAGTCTGTGGCCACTGTTGTTTTCCCAATTTGCTGGCATATTGAGTGTAACACTTTGACAGCATCATCCTTTAGGATTTGAAATAGCTCAACTGGAATTCTATCACCTCCACTAGTTTTGTTCATAGTGATGTTTCCTAAGGCCCACTTGAGTTTGCTATGGCTATATGTGAGGTCTGGCTATAGGTGAGTGACTACACCATCATTGTTATCCAGGTCATTAAGACCTTTTTTGTACAGTATTTCTGGGTATTCTTGCCACCTCTTCTTAATCTCTTCTGCTTCTGTTAGGTCCATATCTTTGAGAATAGACAAAATTTATGTTAGGATTGATTGGGAAGGTACATAGGGAATGAGGAAAATGTTCTTTATATATTTTTTAAACTGGAGTGATTATATGAATGTCTACATAGGAAAATTTCATTGACCTATGCAATTAACAATTGTACATTTCATTAAATGTAAATTAAAATTAATAGACTAAAAAAAAGAAGAGAGATATGTTTTGAGTTTGAGAAAAAGGAAATTGTTTATTACATAAAAATAAGTGTTCAACAAAGGCTGAAATACAATTTTTTCTTTAGAACCACATGCATCTCAGTTGATTTCAAGCACTTATTAATGCTGCATATTGCTTTAAAGTAATGAAAAATGGCAAAAAAAATTTATGTTCAAAATTTTGAGCTAAATTTTTAAACTCGTTTTTAACTGAAGGAGGAAGGAAGTTATGATTTCTACCCTATAAACAACAAAATTTCCCTAATGTCAGATCGTTGCAAATAGACCACATCAAACTGTGGCCCACAGTTATGAACCTATAATAACAGCAAGATGACCTTCCTCTCTGGTTCCATGAGATAAACAGCTTAACATCCTAAATAAGTTTCACAAATGTTATCTCAGTAGCAAAAAAAGGAACCTATTTATAAACTATGCTATGCACGTTTCACACTCTTCCTTTTATGGTTTCCAAATTCTGTCATTTTCCTTCTCCCTATATCTCTCATACTGAACTCCTCCTCTTCATAATTCAAGACCTTGAACATGCCTCATCGAGAGTGAAGATGGTATAATAAGGAAGCATGATGACATTTTCCCCAATTATCATTTGATTCTACTTTCAATAATGGCATCCACAGATTGCAGGGCTTTGCCTGGCTCAACTAAGTATGTATTATGACCCATTTTATTCTCATCACATGTGTCTTCCTTGAAGCCTCATAATATTGTTGTCACAATTGTTTTCTCTATTGTTTTTCTCATAATCCCCTCTACAAGTCAAAATAGTGATTTCCTATTGCATTTTTCACTGGTGCTTTTTCTCTCAGCCTTTCTGCCTTTATCTAGTATTTTGTGCTTAATATGTACCCACTGTCTTAGGATATGGCATAAATATAGGGTTGCCTAATGTTCTTGAAGGTCTTCCCTGGTGGCTCAGTGATAAAGAATCTGTCTGCAATGCAGGAGATGTGTGTTTAATCCCTGATCCAGAAGATTCCCTGGAGAAGGAAATGGCAACCCATTCCAGTATTCTCCCTGGAGAATTCTATGGACAGAGGAGCCTGATAGGTTACAGTCCATAGGGAAACAAGAATCAGACATTACTTAGCAACTAAACCACCACCACCAATGTTTTGGATATTCCTGCTTGCTTTTCCAAGTCTGCTCTTCACCTTTGCCACTAGGCTCTGTGACTTAGGAGGCTGACTGCTTTAATTGTCACTCATAATCCTTCACTCTCTAGACTCTGGTTGGATTTTGTGGATGACTTTCAACAGCCAGATATTAGAAATTGGGAATAGAGAGAGAAGTGGGTATTTATTTTGGGGGAAATATAATGACTGCATTCCTTCAGCTAAGGCCATAGTTACCATCACATGACATCTCACCCACACTATAAATTTGGTTGTTTTCTTAAAAGCTACCTCTACCTATCCTTACCCCTTCAACTAAAGAAAGGTAGAATCTTCCTGTGATTTCTAGTCCTGGGATTCATCACCACTCCTTGTGAGTTCCAGACTTGCCCACAGCCTCTTAAACCATTTCTTCATAAAAGCCTTTTTGCTTTCTTCTCTGGGTGTGCTATTTCCCAAGAACCTGATTGATTACATCTGTTTAGTGTAAAACAAACAACAAAAAATGAGACTTGAATATGTGACCATCTCAGAGAACATGAGTTGGTTTCCTAAGTTTTAAAATATTATTTTTTATCTCTGTTTCATATTTTAGAGGATGTGTATAGAGTGCAACAGTAGCCCAGAAGCCTCATGGAATTCTGTGTAGGCTTTTTAAAATGGGATTTACCTAGCTTTGGACTGCAAATTTCCCAAATTGCTTTGGAGATTTGAATTGTAGAGCCTTGAAATCAGAACCAGAAGGGGCTTCATCTAATAAAATACTGATTTTCCCAGCTATATTAATTGGACACAAATATCATGCAAATAACAAATAATAGCTAGGATTTATCAAAAGCTTACCATATACATTGGGATAATTGCTTTACATTCATTTTGTCATGTAATTAGGACTATGCTCCTCTCTACAAAAAAAAAAAAAAAAAAAAAAGCAATGGAACCTCACTCCAGGCTGTGAGGATTTTACGGAATATGAGTGTATAACTCTATGCTATAATGTTTGGCCCTTTCATTTGACAACTGTTAAGAGGTTAAGAAAATGAAAAGGTACATACTGGGATATCCCAAGATGTCTTTAAAGCTTACTCACTGGAAATATTTTGTTTCTCTAATTAAATTCATCACCTAAAACACCATCCCTAGTTGAATTTTCTTTATGGTGAACTGACTTGTGATGAGGTATTGCTATCAGTTAACACTTACTTAGCCTTCATTAAGTATCCTCTAGGGCTTTCCTGGTGGCTCGTTCAAGAGTCTGCCTACAATGCAGGAGACCTGGGTTCAGTCTCTGGGTCAGGAAAATCCTTGGAGATGAGAATGGCGGCTCACTCCAGTATTCTTGCCTAGAGAATCCCATGGACAGAGGAGCCTGGCAGGCTACAGTCTGTGGGGTCACAAAAGTCAGACACAATGTTCATTTTCACTCACCTGTAAAACACAGTTCTTTCAGTAACAGAGAGATGAACAAGACCAAGTCTGTGCCCTCAAAGAGCTCACAAACATGGACATCAACAAGATGACTATGCAAATATAAAGCATAACCTAGGTCCCCCAATTTTTATTAATTATATTAATAGTTCATGAAGGAAACTTGGAAACCACCTAATCCACCCTGCTCATTTTACACATCAAACCCAACTCTAAATGACATATGCAGTGCCCAGATTTATGAATTCATGGGCTCTTTAATGTTAAAATTTAAATGGCTACAAGTCCTCTTTCCTTATATTGAGGGAGTAATGTGTCTTACCAAATGTATGCAATTTGTCAGGGATTAAAAGTTTTGTGGTCCTGTTCCACTCCTACATTTTTGAGGGCACCCCACTCCAGTACTCTTGCCTGGAAAATCCCATGGATGGAGGAGCCTGGTGGGCTGCAGTCCATGGGGTCGCTGAGTCGGACATGACTGAGCGACTTCACTTTCACTTTTCACTTTCATGCACTGGAGAAGGAAAAGGCAACCCACTCCAGTATTCTTGCCTGGAGAATCCCGGGAACGGTGGAGCCTGGTGGGCTGCCCTCTATGGGGTTGCACAGAGTTGGACACAACTGAAGCGACTTAGCAGCAGCAGCCTCAGCAGCTGTAGTAAAGTCTTGCTTTCTGCAACCATTTAGTCCTCTGTCTCTGGGATGAAGAAGACATGAAGCATAGTCCCCCATCTCTGATGTCTCTGAAGCACCACCCAGACAAGGCAGTTGGCAGTTTTGAAGGTAAGGGAGAGACACACTATTGCATACCAAATCACATAAAATTTAATGTTGAACTTTATGGTTCATAAAAGTCACTAGTGCATTCCCTACATGAGGAATCATATGGAAGAAATAGTGTAATGAGCTAAGCCTTGAAGAACAATAGGATTTATACACTTAGAAATTGGGAAAACCAGGGCATTTATCAAGGAAGCATTAGAAACAAAGATAAGAATAGGGGTGGGATATGAAAAGTGATCTTTCATGAAAATGCTTTTCCAGATTGTCCACCACTGTTTCATCTGGCATCTACACACACATGCTTCATCTGGCCACAGTTGAGAGCTGCACTGGCGTAGGGATGTGGTTTTGCCATATTGAGGATGCATACTTGAGTACTGTGGATGAGAACTTAGAGAGCTGGGTTGGGGGGGGGGGAGATAAAGGAGAACTAGCCAAATTAAATTTTATTGCATTTTTTGAAGCTCAGGCTGATTTTTGTGCAGACGGGTGTCATGAGTAAACCTGGCCTGTTGGGAGATTGATCTGGGGAATTGGTTATAATATGTGTGGTGAATTACACTGGGGAGAGGGGGAAGGAGGAATCCAGCTGTGGTGAACAATGAGATATGCCCCCAAATGAGGGGAATGATGCTGGGAGTACTAGCCACAGGCAGCCTTTGATTGTCAGGCTTGCCATGGATTGGCTCAGCTATCTTGGCCAAGGTCAAGTTTCTGATAGGAGAAGCTGACATCCAGTGACTATTTTATGCAGTACTATAAAGGCTTCCCAGGTGGAGCTAGTGGTAAAACAACAACAACAACAACAACAACAAAAACCCATCTACTAATGCAGGAGACTTCGCAGATGTGGGTTTGATCCCTGGGTCAGGAAGATCCTCTGGAGGAGGGCATTGCAACCCACTCCAGTATTCTTGCCTGGAGAGTCCTATGGACAGAGGCGCCTGGCAGGCTATAGTCTATAGGGTCGTACAGAGCTGGACACAATGGAAGCAACTTAGCACTCATGCACATAAAGGCTTGCATATCTTGTCCAAACTTGGAACAGCTCAGAAGAGTCATCCTGGCTTCTGAGCTTCCTGTGGGGTTGGGCTGAGCTCAGGCTGCCCATGGACTTGATTGTGGCTTGACTTTTCTCTCTGTCCACTCCTGCTTCCTTTTCTTCCCTTCCACAGATATTGATCCCAAGGGCAATTCTTAATAAATATCCTGCATCCTAAACTCCATCTCAGAGCCTGTTTTCCAGGGAAATCTATCTGTGACATTACTCATGATATGACTGCACTACTCATCTAGGTGATAGGCAATAGGACATAAATTAGAGTAGTGTCATTTGGAATAAGAAGGGCAGATGTAATGGAATCAGCTCATCCATTGGATGGTTTTGCTGTATGTAGACACCCTTGGGGATCCTGTAATTAGGATTCACTAGGACCAATCTATGTGACTGCAAAAATGATTCAGCCTCATCCATTCAAAGCTTATGTGAGAACATGAATGAGTGAGTAAATTAATGAATAAATCAACAAGTGAAACAGATGTGGCAAGTTCATTTATAGTTTCATGAAGAGAGTGAGACCAGAAATACAGATTCTACTCTTTGGAGGGCTATGGTAACAAGCCACAGAGAAGCTGACTGGTTGTTTTTGTCCTTGCATCTGATTCTGTTGTACTTAGATATACAAAGACTGTGATGAGGAAAGCAGTGCAGAACATTTTCAATGAGATATTTACTGTGCTACAATTGCAAGTCCCATGAATGCTAATCAGGGATTTGAGATCCCCTAAATAGGTGCATCTTACCACAGTTCACTGCCAGCTGGGAAACCTTAAATGGCCCCTTTTCCCTTTTAAGGCACAAACTTTATAAGAGGGTGCACTGAAGCTTCACCTAACAAGATACAAATATTTGTAACTGTAAAGCATCCAGGAATTTTTTAAACCAACACCTTTACTTTATGATCTAGTCAAAATAAAGCAAGATGATAAAGAGAATTTACAATAAAGGAGTTATTTCTGTGGTAATGTCTCTTCTTACTAAAGTTTGAGAGCAAATAAAACTTGAATAATTTTAAATATTATAGTTGAGCACCAGCTAATTGGTTTCTTATTCTATTAAGAAAAGATAATTCAGAGGATAGTTTAATTTCTACACTGATAGAGACAGTTTTCTACCCTGAGTACATCCACAGCTCAGACATAATAGTTCTTAAATATTAAAATACAAAATATACTTAATTCTCAAAAGAAATTTGAACTGTGGTACTAGAGAAGATCCTTGAGAGTCCCTTGGACAGCAAGGAGATCAAGCCAGTCAATTCTAAAGAAAATCAATCCTGAATATTCATTGAAAGGATTGATACTGAAGCTGAAGCTCCAAGACTTTGGCCACCTGATGCAAACAGCCGACTCATTGGAAAAGACCTTGATGCTGGGAAAGATTGAGGGCAGAAGGAGAAGGGGATGACAGAGGATTCGATGGTTGGATGGCATCACCGACTCAATGGACATGAGTTTGAGTAAGCTCCTGGAGTTGGTGATGAACAGGGAGGCCTGGCGTGCTGCAGTCCATGCGGTCACAAAGAGTCGGACATGAATGAGTGACTGAACTCAACTGAACTGAAGAGTGAGCTCTACCTAGAAATCACAGAAGAATTCCTGACCAATAATAGCTGAGTTTCAAGATCATGAATTTTCACTGTTTCCAATCAACTTAGTTGTGCAGTGTTGGCCTCTGGAAACAGAGAAGGTGAGGGTTTGGCATTGACAATAGGCTCACAGTCTTCCTATGTACATCTAAGAACTGTTCTGGAGGACATCAGTGTCAAGATGGTAGCCCATAGCCCTACTCCATCATCAAAGTTCCTTTACCTTCTTTATTACAATTACATTTCTGGCCACTTCATTTTAATTGCTCACCCTATGGACATTTCATTAACTTTACTATGAAGCTTAATCACACATTATATGTAATGGGACCCCATTAAGATTCCAACTTAAGCTTCCTATTTTACCCCAAGCTATATGATTTTTCTTATCTTGTTTTGATCCCAGGTTTACTCATTTTATTCATTAATTGATGCTGCCCAGACTACAGCCTCCCTATGTTCTTGCACATGCCCTTTCCTGTCTAGATATACTTTTTTTTTTTTTTTGCCTGACAAAATTTGTTCCATATTTCAAAGTTATATCAACATCAGCTTTTCCAGGAATCCCTCCAAGTCCCCTTATCCTAAGCTTATTTTTAGTTATGTGTCTCCTAGATTGCTGCTCCCTCCCGGTTCTCTTTACAACTCTTCATATCCTGCAAAGTGATGATTAGTTTGTTTTCTGGTGTCCCACATAACTAAATCAAGTTGGGGTTGTGTTTTTGTTTAATGTCTGTATGCATGTAACCTAGCATAGTGACTTATAGTTTATCTATCTATTTATTATTATTATTTAGTTAAAATTGTATGTGTTTAATACTAGGTTTGAAGAAAAATGGAGAGATGCAGAAAATTATGATAGTTCAAAAACTATAAAAAAAAGCTTAGGGTAATAAACTGGGCAAATCTGACATAGTTTATTAAATAAGTGCTTGAAAACACTTGAAAGATATGCTCAATTCATTTTTAACATTCACTTAAGATATAAATATTCCTCTACTCAAAATTTCCTATACTTGATAAAAACTTTTGAATTAGATACCCATTTATGTGTAAGAATTTAATAAAACTAGATTAACATGCCAATTTTTAGTAACCTACACCAATATTCAGACTCTTGATGCCATGTACTTAGTTGCTCAGTGGTGTCTGACTCTTTGTGAACCCGTGGACTGTAACCCGCCAGGTACCTCTGTCCATGGGGATTCTCCAGGCAAGAATACTGGAGTGGTTGTCATGCCCTCCAGGGGATCTTCCCAACCCAGGGATGGAACTCAGGTCTCCCGCATTGCAGATGGATTCTTTACTGTCTGAGCCTCCAGGGAAACCCTTTGATGCTCTTATTTATGATTTCTTAAGCCGTGATACATCACATGTAACTCCTGAGAAAACATCTCAATATTAATATCAGTGATGTTGGATATTATGTGATACTGGACTGAAAAAAGTTATTATCAGATCAGATCAGTTATTATATTGTCCTTCAAATAAATATATTTTTTAAGGAACTGGGTATCCAGTGCATAGTCTGCCTGATTTATCTTGTGTGGAATAACATATACAGAAATAGATTACAGGTCAGTTATTAAAAAACAGAACTCAGGAATAGTCACATGGAAGACATGCATTAGGACAAGGTATGGGGAAAGGGTGTAGAGCTTTCCAAGCACTTCCCAGCACCTCTACTGACTCACCAACCTAAAGCTCAAAAAGTATTTTTTAAAGGGATTATCTGTAGATTCCAAAGCTTTGTGTTAAGCTTTGCCACTATGGAGAATTTAGCTGTGAGACCCAATAGGGTCCAGCCTCATTCTCTGCATTCCTCTGTCTGTTGATCATCTGTCCTCAATGGAGACGAAACAGTATTTTCACCATTCATAGAGCATTTTGCTATTTAGAAATGGTGATAAATAGTTGGTCTTTAAAAGTTAACTTTCACTGATCGAAGAGTTGTATAGCATTTCTAAGACAAAACAGTATAAGACTGACAGTGTAGTGCCAAAGTCTGAAGACGTTTAGAATTGCATTATTTATTTCTTTTTAAATTTTTTTTCTTACTTTACACTTTATTTAGTAGAGTTTGGACTGCATACAAATTTAAGATATGAACACCATTATTTGTTGTGTATATATTTTTTTTGGTCCAGGTCTCCTGGTCTAATCTCTTTGTTTTTGTACACCCGTGGTAGATGCATGTTGATGTATGGCAAAACCAATACACTATTGTAAAGTAAAAAAAAAAATAATGATAAAAAAAAAGAATTGCATTATTTAAATCTGGCAGTTTACGATGTAGCCCCCCCTGATCTGCTGCTGTTTCCCTCAGTAACTGATCTGTGTACAGAGCTCACAGGGTGGCGGCCATTTTGAGACGAGAATAATCAAATTCTAACGTCACTGAGCTGCCTGCAGACGTCACTCAGAGATAAGGCCAATGGCTCTGCACCTGTCTTCCGTTCCTCTCTTTTAGCCACTGGGTGGCTCAGACTGTAAAGCATCTGTCTACGATGCGGGAGACCCAGGTTCAATCCCTGGGTTGGGAAGATCCCTTGGAGAAGGAAATGGCAATCCACTCCAGTACTACTGCCTGGAAAATCCCATGGACAGAGGAGCCTGGTAGGCTACAGTCCATGGGGTTGCAAAGAGTCGGACATGACTGAGCAACTTCACGTTCACGTTCACATTCCCTCAAATAAAGAGGAAGAGAATTAACATTTTGTTGTCTATTATGCTGTCCAGCCTTACCATTTTATTTTATGTCATCTCATTCTCACACAGTACTACAAAGTAGATATTCCTTAAAATTTATGGACTAGGAAACTAAGGGCTACTTACATTAATTATTATTTTTTAATATAAATTTATTTATTTTAACTAGAGGCTAATTACCTTACAATATTGAATTGGTTTTGCCATACATCAACATGAATCCACCACAAGTATACACGTGTTCCCCATCCTGAACCCCACTCCCACCTCCTGAGGAAACCAGAATTGAAAGAGACACATGTACCTCAATGTTCATCACAGCACGGTTTATAATAGCCAGGACATGGAAGCAACCTAGATGTGCATCAGCAGACAAATGGATAAGAAAGCTGTGGTACATTAGTTATTAAGGGGGTCTCCTTAATGCTATTAAGGAGACCCCTGAAAAGAGCACAGGCTTTGGGGTCAAGCATTGGCCTTAACCATTTCCTAAGATATTTCAGAGGCAAACTGTTTACCCTCTCTAGTCTTCAGTGTTTAAATATGTAAATAATGATAATAAACATCTCAGAGCGTGATTTTGACAGCTAAGGTAACATATAAAGCACTTACCACAGTCCTAGGAACATAGGTATTACTAGGCACAGACACACACACACACACACACACACACCTACTTAGAGTCTAATATCTATATGTATTTATGGTAGGGAAGTCAAACTCTCCTGGACTTATTAACCTGTTCTTGAGCAGGGGATTTAAGTTCTACAAGTTTCTGTTTCTTTAGTTGTAAGATGCAGATAGTATAGATATTTGAAAGATAAAATGAGGTGATTTGTGTAAAAGTATTTGCAATAATATTTTAGTGTTTTCCACAAAAAATTACTGTAACTTCTATCATTTTTTGTATATCCAATACTTGAACTTCTATAACCATCCTCAGATCTTTCTCCACACAATTTCATTTAAAGCTCACAAAACCCTTGACATAATGACTTTTATTACCCAGTATTTACAGATGAAGAAATGAAAGCTTAGGGAGTTTAAATCACTATATAAGACACTTTACAAAGTAATTTGCCAGTAGAGACAAGACACAATGGCAGAAGTTAATTGTATCATGTAACAGAATGGTTAATACTCATAAGCAAGCACTTGGAAATTTTCTCAACCATTCATACTGAAGCTTCTTACATCTGAATTAACAGGAGCTGTGGGCAGTTATGAGTAGTCCAACATCACCTACCCTGGAAAGATATTGGTTCACTGCTAAGGCAGTGGAGGAAACCTTCATAAACATGCCCAGACTGATGGGGGCCTGGACACTGATGGAGGTTTTGTGAAGCACTGGAAAGAGCCCCAACTTGGCTTCACATACAAGTGGACTAGAAACCAGCTTTGCCATATTGTGGCTTTAGAAAGTTAGCGTTCAGTACCTCACTTTTCTTAGGAATGACTGTACATTAATGATTTCATTAACTTGATAGTACAAACAGTGACCCATAAGCCAGAAGATTTGCAAGAATATAACTAGAAAGTTAAAACATGTCTTCAAACTCTCACTAGGTAGATGTCATTAAAATAATAACTCATCAGTGTGGTCCACTTTATGATCCAAATATCCAAACTGAACTAGAACTTGTTTCATGAAAGGCAGAAGAGCTGACATGAAGCTTGCACAATCACACAAACTGTAATTTGAGAAATGTGAACACTTCATTGCAATATTGTTCTTCAATCACTAAGTCTTATCTGACTCTTTATGACCCCATGGACTGCATCATGCAGGCTTCCCTGTCCCTTACTATCTCCTGGCATTTGCCCAAGCTTATGTCCATTGAGTCAGTGATGCCCTCCGACCATCGAAACCTCTATCACCCTCTTTTGCTTCTACTTTCAATCTTTCCCCAGCATCAGGGTCTTTTCCAGTGAGTCAGCTGTTCACATCAGATGGCCAAAGTATTAGAGTTTCAGCTTCAGCATCAGTCCTTCCAATGAATATTCAGGGTTGATTTCCTTAAGGATTGATTAGTTTGATCTTGCAGCCCAAGAGACTCTTGAGAGTCTTCTCCAGCACCACAGTTCAAAAGCATCAATTCTTCAGCACTCTACCATTTTTATTGTCCAGCTCTCATATCTGTATGTGACTACTGGAAAGCCTTCACTATACGGACCTTTATGGGCAAAATTCCGTCTTTGCTTTTTAACACACTGTCTGGTTTTGTAATACCTTTCCTGCCAAGAAGCAATCATTTTCTAATTTCATGGCTGTAGTCACCATCCACAGTGATTTTAGAGCCCAAGAAGAGGAAATCTGTCACTGCTTCCACCTTTTCCCTTTCTATTTGCCATGAAGTGATGGAACAGATGCTGTAATGTAATTTTTAAAATATTGAGTTTTAAGCTGGCTTTTTCACTCTCCTTCACCCTCATCAAGAGGCTCTTTAGTTCCTCTTCACTCTGCCATTAGAGTGGTATCAGCTGCATATTTGAGGTTGTTGATAGTTTTCCCAGTAATCTTTTTGTTTTTTAATTTATTTTTTAATTGAAGGATAACTACTTTACAGAATC
Organism: Tragelaphus eurycerus; assembly: GCA_935064755.1. Classification (NCBI taxonomy): domain Eukaryota; kingdom Metazoa; phylum Chordata; class Mammalia; order Artiodactyla; family Bovidae; genus Tragelaphus; species Tragelaphus eurycerus. The sequence goes on along the minus strand of CAKXYN010000086.1, from coordinate 8,533,633 downwards.
TTGTTTTCTGTCAAATCTCAACATGATTCAGTCATAGGTATACATATATCCTCTCCCTTTTGAACCTCCTTCTCATCTCTCTCCCCATCCCACCCCTCTAGGTTGATACAGAGCCACTGTTTGAGTTTCCTGAGACATACAGAAAATTCCCATTGGGTATCTATTTTACATATGGAAAAGTAAGTTTACATGTTACTCTCTCCATACATCTCACTCTCTCCTCACCTCTACCCATGCCCATAAGTCTGTTTCTTATGTCTGTTTCTCCATTGCTGCACTGCAGATAAATTCTTTGGTACCATCCTTCTAGATTTTTTATATATGTATTAGTTTATGATATTTATCTTTCTCTTTCTGACTTATTTCACTCTGTATAATAGGTTCTAGGGTCATCTACCTCATTAGAACTGACTCAAATGCATTCTTTTATATGGTTGAGTAATATTCTGTTTTTTTTTGTTTTTTTTTTTTTTTTTACATATACCACAACTTCTTTATCTGTTCATCTGTTGATGGATGTCTAGGTTGCTTCCATGTTCTAGCTATTGTAAATAGTGCTTCAGTGAACAATGGGATACATGTGTCTTTTTCAATTTTGGTTTCCTCAGAGTATATGTCTAGGAGTGGGATTGCTGGGTCATATGGTGGCTTTATTTCTAATTTTTTAAGGAATCTCCATACCACCTTCCATAGTGGCTGTATCAATTTACATTTCCACCAACAGTATAAGAATGTTCCCTTTTCTCTACACCCGCTCCAGTTTTTATTGTTTGTAGACTTTTTGATGATGGCCATTCTGACCTGTGTGAGGTGATATCTCATTGTACTTTTGATTCGCATTTCTCTAATAAGGAAAAATGTTGAGCATCTTTTCAGGTGTTTATTAGCCATCTGTATGCCTTATTTGGGGAAATTTCTACTTAGGTCTTTTCCCCATTTTTTGATTGGGTTGTTTGTTTTTCTGATAACAAGTAGTATGAGCTGCTTGTATATTTTGGAAATTAATCCTTTGTCAGTTGTTTCATTTGCTATTATTTTCTTCCACTCTGGGGGTTGTCTTTTCACCTTGCTTATAGTTTTCCTTTGATATACAAAAGGTTTTAAGTTTAATCATGTCCCACTTGTTTACTTTTGTTTTTATTTCCATAACTCTAGGATGTAGGGCATAGTGGATCTTGCTTTGATTTACATCATCGAGTGTTTTGCCTATGTTTTTCTCTGAGTTTTATAATTTCTGGTCTTATATTTAGGAATTTAATCAATTTTGAGTTTATCTTTGCATATGGTGTTAGGAAATGTTCTAATTTCATTCTTCTACATGGAGCTCTTCAGTTTTCCCAGCACCACTTATTGAAGATGCTGTCTTTGCTCCATTGTATATTCTTGCCTCCTTTGTCAAAAATAAAAACCATAGGTGCATGGGTTTATTTCTGGGCTTTCTATCTTGCTCCACTGATATATATTTCTGTTTTTGTGCCAGTACCATACTGTCTTATTGAATGTAGCTTTATAGTATGATCTGAAGTCAGAAAGGCTGATTCCTCCAACTCCATTCTTCCTTCTCAAGACTGCTTTGGCTAGTTGGGGTCTTTTGTGTTTCCACATGAATTGTGAAATTTGTTGTTCTAGTTCTGTGGAAGATGCCATTGGTAATTTGATAGGGATCACATCACACTGAATCTGTAGATTAAATTTGGTAATATAGTCATTTTCACAATATTGATTCTTCCTACCCAGGACCATGGGTTCCATCGCTCCTTTTGCTTATATCATCTTTGATTTCTTTCATCAGTGTCTTATAATTTTCTGAACATTGTGCTTTTGTATCCTTGCTGCTGCTACTGCTAAGTCGCTTCAGTCGTGTCTGACTCTGTGCGACCCCATAAACAGAAGCTCACCAGGCTCCCCAGTCCCTGGGATTCTCCAGGCAAGAACATTGGAGTGGGTTGCCATTTCCTTCTCCAATACATGAAAGTGAAAAATGAAAGTGAAGTCGCTCAGTCGTGTCCGACTCTTAGCGACCCCATGGACTGTAGCCTACCAGGCTCCTCCATCCATGGGATTTTCCAGGCAAAAGTACTGGGGTGGGGTGCCATCTTAGGTAAGTTTATTCCTAGATATTTTATTCTTTTTGTTGCAAAGGTGAATGGGATTGATTTCTAAATTTCTCTTTCTGACTTTTCATTGTTAGTATATAGAAATGCAAGTGACTTCTGTGTATTGATTTTGTATCCTGCAACTTTGCTAAATTCACTTATTAGCTCTAGTAATTTTCTGATACTATCTTTAGGGTTTTCTATGTACAGTATCATGTCATCTGCAAACAGTGAGAGCTTTATTTCTTCTTTTCTGATCTGTATTCTTTTTATTTCTTTTTCTTCTCTGATTGCTGTATCTAGGACTTCCAAAATTATGTTGAATAATAATGGTGAAAGTGAGCGCCCTTGTCTTGTTCCTGATCTTAGAGTGAATACTTTCAGTTTTTCACCACTGAGTATAATTTTTGCTGTGGGCTTGTCATATATGGCCATTATTATGTTGAGATAAGTTATATCTATGCTCATTATTTTTGAAGAGTTTTAATCATAAGTGGGTGCTGATTTTTGTCATTTTTCTGCCTTTATTGAGGTTATCATATGTTTTTTATCCTTCAATTTGTTAATATGGTGTATCACATTGATCGATTTATAGATACTGAAGAATCCTTGCATCCCTGGAATAAACCAAACTTGATCATGGTGCATGAGCTTTTTAATGTATTGTTGAATTCTGTTTGCTAAAATTTTGCTGAGGATTTTTGCATCTATGTTCATCACTAATACTGACCTGTAGTTTTCTTTTTTGTGTGTTGTCTTTGTCTGGTTTTGGTATCAGGGTGATGATGGCCTCATAGAATACGTTTGGAAGTGTTCCTTCCTCTGCAATTTTTTGAAAGAGTCTTAGAAGGATAGGTATTAGCTTTTCACTAAATGTTTGATAGAATTCACCTATGATGGCATCTGGCACAGGGCTTTTGTTTTTTGGGAGTTTTTTTTTTTTTAATATCACAATTTTATTTCAGTGCTTGTAATTGGGTAGTTCATAATTTCTATTTCTTCCTGCTTCAATCTTGGAAGATTGACCTTTTCTAAGAATCTGTTCATTTCTTCAAGGTTATCCATTTTATTGCCATATAGTTCTTCATAACAGTTTCTTATAATCCTTTGTATTTCTGCATTGTCTGCTGTAAACCTCTCCTTTTTCATTTCTAATTTTGTTGATGTGTTTCTTCTCTTTTTTTCTTGATGAGTCTAGCTAAAGGTTTTTCAGTTTTGCTTATCATCTCAAAGAACCAGTTTTATTTTTATTAATCTTTATATTGTTTATTTCATTTCTTTTTCATTTATTTCTGCTCTGAACTTTATTATTTCTTTCCTTCTGCTAATTTTGGGAGTATTTTTGCTTTTCTTTTTCCAATTGTTTTAGATATAAAGTTAGGTTGTCTATTCAATGCTTGTTTCTTGAGGTAGGATTGTATTGCTATAAACTTCCCTCTTAGAGCTGCTTTGGCTGCACCTCATAGGTTGTGAGTTGTCATGTTTTCATTCTCATTTGTTTCTAGAAATTTTTTAATTTCCCTTTTGATTTCTTTAGTTACCTGTTCGCTATTTAGAAAAGTATTGTTTAATCTCCATTTGTTTGTGATTTTTACTGTTTCCCTCCCCCTCCCCTGTAATTGATATCTAGTCTCATAGCATTGTGGTCAGAGAAGATGCTTTGATACAATTTCAATTTTCTTAAATTTACTGAGGTTTGATTTGTGACCCAAGATGTGGTCTATCTTTGAGAATGTTCCACGTGCATTTGAGAAGGAGGTGTATTCTTCTGCATTTGGATGGAATGTCCTGAAGATATCAATGAGATCCAGCTCATCTAATGGATCATTTAAGACTTGTGTTTCATTTTTAATTTTCTGTTTTGATGACATATCTATTGGTGTAAGTTGAGTGTTAAAGTTTCTTACTATTATTGTGTTACTGTCAATTTCTCCTTTCATGTCTTTTGTGTGTGTGTGTGTGTGTGTCTGTGTGTGTGTGTGTATTGAGATGTTCCTATGTTGGGTGCACAGATATTTACAATTGTTATGTGTTTCTCTTGGACTGAACCCTCAATCATTATGTAGTGTCTTTACTTATCTCTTGTAATATCCTTTATTTTAAGGTCTATTTTTTCTGATATGAGGATTGCTACTCTAGCTTTCTTTTACTTTCCATGTGCATGGAATATATTTTTCCATCCTCTCACTTTCAGTCTATATATGTCTCTAGGTCTGAAGTGGGTTTCTTGTAGACAGTATATATATATATATGGGTCATGTTTTATTTCCTTTCAGCCAGTCTGTGTATTTTAGTTGGAGCATTTAATTCATTTACATTTAAAGTAATTATTGATATATATATGTTCCTATTGCCATGTTCTTAGTTGTTTGGGGTTTCTTTTTGTAGATCTTTTTCTTCCCTTTTAATTCCTGACTATATATGTACCTTTAACATTTGTTGTAAAGCTGGTTTAAGTAAGTAAGTGAAGTCCCTCAGTCGTGTCCAACTCTTTGTGACTCCATGGACTGTAGCCTGCCAGGCTCCTCCATCCATGGGATTTTTCAGGCAAGAGTACTGGAGTGGGTTGTCATTTCTTTCTTTCCTTCTCTTTCAATTTCATTCTTCTACTGAATTCTCTTTACTTGAGTTTGTCTGAAAAGCTTTTGATTTCTCCATCAATTTTGAATGAGAGCCTTGCCAGGTAGAGAATAATACTGGTTATAGATATAGATATTTCCCTTTCAGTACTTATATATCTTGCCATTCCCTTCTGGCCTGCAGAGTTTCTGCTGAAAGATCAGCTGTTAAATGTATGGGGCTTCCCTTGCATATTACTTGTTGATTTTCCCTTGTTGCTTTTAACATTCTTTCTTTGTGTTTAACCTTTGTTAGTTTGATTAGTATGTGTCTTGCACATGTTTCTTCTTGAGTTTATTCTGTACGGGACTCTTTGCACCTCTTGGACTTGACTATTTCCTTTTCCATGTTAGGGAAATTTTCAACTATAATCTCTTCAAAAATTTTCTCATACCCTTTTTTTCCCCCTCTTATTCTTCTGAGACCCCTATAATTCAAATGTTGGTGTGTTTGATATTTTCCAGAGATCTCTGAGATCATCCTCAGTTCTTTTCATTCTGTTTACTTTATTCTGCTCTTCAGAAGTTATTTCCACCATTTTATCTTCCTACTCACTGATCTGTTTTTCTGCTTCAGATATTCTGCTATTGATTCCTTCTAGAGTATTTTTAATATCAGTAATTGTTCTGTTTATCTCTGCATATTTATTCTTTAATTCTTTTAGGTTTTTGTTAATTGATTCTTAGATTTTCTCAATTCTGTTTTCAATAATCTTTACTTTCATTATTCTGAATTATTCTCCAGGTAGTTTGCCTATTTCCTCTTCATTTATTTGGACTTCTGTGTTTCTAGTTTGTTCCTTCATTTGTGCAGTATTTCTCTGCTTTTTCATTATTTTTTTAAACTTATGGTTTTTGAGGTATCCTTTTCCCAGGCTTCTTTCTTCCTTTTGGTTTCTGCCCTTCTAAGTTTGGTCCAGTGGTTTGTGTAAGCTTCATATAGGGTGATATTTGTGCTGAGGTTTTTTTTCCCCCCTCTGATGGGCAGGGCTGAGTGAGGTGGTAATCCTGTGTGCTGATGATTGGATTTGTATTTTTGTCTTGTTTGTTGTTTGGATGAGGCATCCTGCCCAGGTACTACTGGTAGTTGGGTGATGCTGGGGCTTGTATTCTACTGGTTTCCTTTTTGGGAATTCTCACGATTTGATACTCTGTAGGGTTAGGAATTCTGTGGTAGTATAGGGTCTTGGAGTCAGTGAGCCCACTCCAAAGGCTCAGGGCTTGATCTCTGGATTATGGAAATAGCCTTCTGATTTGTCTTCCTGCTTCTGCCTTGTCCGACTTCAGTTAGCTCTCCGTCACATTCTTCATGATCCTGTGTTAGAAGTTCGGTTTGTGTGGGTTTACCTCCTCTTGAAGCAAAAACCTTCTGTAAGTGCTAAACTTTTTCCAATTCTTCCTGAAGTTGGGAAATTAGTTCATCCTTTTCTTTCAGCTGCAGCTTCAGTATTAAGCGTTCATCTTTCATTATATCCTGACAGATCCTCTACCAGCTAAATCAGGAGCTCCAATGCTAAGACTGCCTGAGAGGAATGCACTCTCTCCTGGCAATCTTGATTCCAGTTTGCAAGTCATCCAGCCTGTCATTTTGCTTGACATGCTCTTCATATAAGTTAAACAAACAGGGTTACAATAAGTAGCCTTGTCCTACTCCTTTCTTAATCCTGAACCAGTCAGTTGTTCCATACAGGGTTCTAACTATTGCTTCTTGACCCGCATAGAGGCTTCTGAGGAGACAGGTAAGGTGGTCTGGTATTCCCATATCTTTAAGAGATTTCCACAGTTTGATATGATCCACATAATCAAAGGCTTTAGTGTAGTCAATGAAAGAGAAGTAGATGTTTTTCTAGAATTCCCTTGCTCTTTCTATGATCCAGAAAATGTTGGCAATCTGATAAAATGAGATGCATCCAATCTGTTGAGATGAGACAGTACAGAAAAGCTATTCCTTGTTTGTGTGTATGTTGTCTTTTATGCTTCATTAGTACTTTGGTACTTATTAACCCAAATCCTTTCAATACTGCCACCTCAGAGTGGAATGCAGGAGAGAGAGCTTTTGAGAAGGCACCTTCAGACAATACTAGAATAGTACTCACTCCCTTTGTCCTGAGGCAAAGTTCACAAAGGAACATCTCAGTTCACACTTAGATCTATTCATGGGGGAGAAGTGCATTGACAGTAAAGTGTTGACATGTTCTCTGTCTCCAAGGCAGAGATGTTTCATCATTTTTCAACAGTTTCCTATGCTGCTTACCACAGGAAGAGAACATGTTTGGCCTTCATCTGCTGTCACTGTGGCAGCTGTTTTCCACCGGGTAACGTTAGTCTCTTGTGTATTTTACCCAGCATGAGTCAAGTCCTCAGGGCCTGGCGATCTAGAGGCACTGACCCTATATTGTTTCTGGGCCTACAAAGCACGTTTTCTCAGAAAGTGCAGCTTCCCTCCACACACCAACCTATGTTACACACAGAGCACGCCCATTATGAAGAACTGCTTGGGTGTCATGAAAGGACTCTTGGATACTAAGGTTAGCATATAGATGCCTAGAAAATTATGAGAAAATGTACTCTTAAAAGAAATCCATTTTGCGACCCTAGGCAGGCCATGGGGAAAATGACCTATGCCAGTGCTTCCTGTCATCCTTCCTGTGACCTTGTTCCTGTTTCCTCAGATCTGTAAGAGCCTGGCTGAATCTCTGTGTTGCAAGACAACTTTATAGCATAAATTCAAAATTCACCTGAATATTTTAGTCTGACTTGATAATTTTCCAACTCTAGAAGTAAGTGAACACTTAACCCACTCAATACACCTGTGTACACATTACGTCTCAGGATGGGAGATGGCCGTCTGGATGAATGAGTGAATCTTCTGTTTATGGAGCACTTCATAACTTCAAATTCAGAAGAGAACAAAGTAGACAACATACTTATTGAATCTCAGATGAATTTTTCTCTTAAAAGCTGTCTCACACTTTTTAGTTTTCTTCTATCAGTTTGATTTCACTCATGTGAAATCAATTTGCTCTGAATTTACTTGCATAACATCATGAATAAAAACATTTTGAAGACTCCCTAGACGACCTGACAAATCGCACAGTCAACAATTTAGATGAAACAACTTTTTCTTTGCCACTTTATTTGTTTTTTTAATTGAAGGATAATTGCTTTACAGAATGTTGTGGTTTTCTGTCAAACATCAACAAGAATCAGCCATAGGTACAGCCATGTCCCCTCCCTCCCATTTCACTTCCTATCCCACCCTTCTAGATTGTCACAGAGCCCCTGTTTGAGTTTCCTGAGATGTACAGCAAATTCCCATTGGCTATCTATTACAACATTTTAAAAGTTCTTTCCCAGCCAAGGACCCTGGGGCTAGAGGAAAGGGAGGTTTTCTTTCTTTCCTTCAAGTGGCATTGGTGGCACTTCACTGATGCTTGTGTTCTTCCTTTCAGACTTTCCCTTGGGAACTCAAAATATTCCAGCCCTTTCAGATGATTTCTTTCTCTCATACCAAAAAAACTTTAAGCAGATTGGCCTTGCTGTGTAAAGGAGTCTTCTACTAGGTCCTAATGGACAAATTATGTAACAGTGTCAGACTTTATTTTTCTGGGCTCCAAAATCACTGCAGATGGTGACTGCAGCCATGAAATTAAAAGATGCTTACTCCTTGGAAGGAAAGTTATGACCAACCTAGATAGCATATTCAAAAGCAGAGACATTACTTTGCCAACAAAGGTTCGTCTAGTCAAGGCTATGGTTTTTCCTGCGGTCATGTATGGATGTGAGAGTTGGACTGTGAAGAAGGCTGAGAGCCAAAGAATTGATGCTTTTGAACTGTGGTGTTGGAGAAGACTCTTGAGAATCCCTTGGACTGCAAGGAGATCCAACCAGTCCATTCCGAAGGAGATCAGCCCTGGGATTTCTTTGGAAGGAATGATGCTAAAGCTGAAACTCCAGTACTTTGGCCATCTCATGCTAAGAGTTGACTCATTGGAAAAGACTCTGATGCTGGGAGGGATTGAGGGCAGGAGGAGAAGGGGACGACAGAGGATGAGATGGCTGGATGGCATCCCTGACTCGATGGACATGAGTCTGAGTGAACTCCGGGAGCTGGTGATGGACAGGGAGGCCTGGCATGCTGTAATTCATGGGGTCACAAAGAGTCGGACATGACTGAGCAACTGATCTGATCTGATCTGATGTAGAATATTCTTATTGCCATGTGATTGGGCAGTAACATTATGCTATAGAGTGAGGAAGCTTTTTTTTTAAAAAAAAAATATTTAGGACAATTAAAAATAAAGATATACCAGTCAGAATGGCTATCATCAAAACAATTTACAGATAATAAATTCTGGAGAGGATGTGGAGAAAAAGGAACTATTGCACTGTTAGTGAGAATGTAAACTGATAAAGCCACTTTGAACAACAGTATGGAGATTCCTTTAAAAACTGGGAATAAAACTACCATCAGATCAGATCAGATCAGATCAGTCGCTCAGTCATGTCCAACTCTTGCGACCCCATGAACTGCAGCACGCCAGGCCTCCCTGTCCATCACCAACTCCCGGAGGTCACTCAGACTCACGTCCATGGAGTCAGTGATGCCATCCAGCCATCTCATCCTCTGTCGTCCCCTTCTCCTCCTGCCCTCAATCCCTCCCAGCATCAGAGTCTTCTCCAATGAGTCAACTCTTCGCATGAGGTGGCCAAAATACTGGAGCTTCAGCTTTAGCATCATTCCTTCCAAAGAAATCCCAGGGCTGATCTCCTTCAGAATGGACTGGTTGGATCTCCTTGCAGTCCAAGGGACTCTCAAGAGTCTTCTCCAACACCACAGTTCAAAAGCATCAATTCTTCAGCGCTTCAGCCTTCTTCACAGTCCAGCTCTCACAGCAATCCTGTTATTGGGCATATATCCTGAGAAAACCATAATTTAGAAAGACACATGTATCCTGATGTTCACTGAAGCACTATTTATCATAGCTAGGGCATAGAAGTAAGCTAAATGTCTATCAACAGATGAATGGATAAATAATGTGGTAGATATTTACAATGGAATATTACTCAGCTATGGAAAGGAATGAACTTGAGGTGAACAGAGGTGGATAAACCTAGAGCCATTTATATAGAGTGAAATAAGTCAGAAAGAGAAAAACAAATATTATATAGTAATGCATATATGGCCTTCCCAGGTGGCGCTCACAGTAAAGAACTTGCTTGCCAATTAAACAAACATAAGAGACACAGGTTTAATCCCTGTGTTGGAAAGATTTCCTGGAGCACAGCATGGCAACCCACTCCAGTATTATTGCCTGGAGAATCCCCATGGACATAGGAGACTGGTGAGCTATGGTCCATAGGGTTGCAAAGAGTCAGACACAACTGAAGTGACTTAGCACAATCTAGGAAAATGGTAGCAATAAGCCTATTTACAGGGCAGGAATAGAGATTCAGACATAAAGAAGAGAATTGTGGATACAGGGGGGAAGGAAAGCATAGGATGAACTGAGAGATAGCATAGAAACATAACATTACAACATGGAAAAGCTAGTGGGAAGTTGCTGTATAATGCAAAGAGCTCAGCCCAGTGCTCTGTGAAGACCTAGAGAAGTGGGATAGGGGAGGGTAGGAGGGAGGCTTGGGAGGTAAGGGACATGTGTATATTTATAGCTGATTCACATTGTTGTAAGGCAGAAACAAACACAGCATTGTAAAGCAATTATCCTCCAGTTTAAAAAATTAATTAAAAAATAAAGATAAAACAGAGGCTTTTATTATTTAATGATTACAGAACTATCTAGAAATACTACTCTATACTCTTCTGTGGAATAACTGGTTAATTATAATCAATGATTAAAAAATTATTTTAAAATCTAGTATACAGTATCATAACCAATTATCAATAGTGATTCTGAAAATAAAGAGTTATAATAGCTATTAGTCTGTGTTTCAGAAAAAAATTAGCCATACTGTAGTTGATAATGCATCTCAAAAAGAAGAAATTTGATTAAGGTTCATCTGTTATGATCCTGGGATCATACCATATATGTGGTTATATAAACAATTTACATTGGATGGATGCTTGATCAGTCAGTGTCCAACTGGGGAAAGAGAAACACTTTATTTCCTTCAAACAGAGTAAGTGTAATACAAGACATTGGTTATACAGGGGTAGAAAAGTTTTTCTTTTAAAAAATTCAATTGGAGGTGCTGAGGCAATTTTGAGATTAGCAATAGCAGGAAGGTAACAGAAGAAATGCTTCCAGACTCTAAAAGCTAGAACTGTTTGGAATGTGTCAGAAGAAGATAGGCATTACTAGTTGAGAGCAGAGAACACAGCTTTCTAAGGTCTTGAACTCTGGTTAAGATCTGTCTGCTGCCAAACAACATAAGAAGAAGAGAAAGAGGGAGGGAAAGACTTTGGCTTATTCCTTCCTTCTGCCAGCTACACCAACTAGTCCAAATTACCATGAAGCCAGAAGGAAGAGATGCTAGAAAATATAGTTTTCCTATAGCACAGAGTATAAGAAGGAAAAGGTAGGATATTAATCTAAGAGAAAACAGAGTGTTGACCTACATTAATGCTATTTTGATAATCTGTATTTGTGCTAAGAGGCTCAGTTCAGTTCAGTCGCTCAGTCATGTCCGACTATTTGAATCACAGCACGCCAGGCCTCCCTGTCCAACACCAACTCCCAGAGTTCACTCAGACTCAAGTCCATCGAGTCAGTGATGCCATCCAGCCATCTCATCCTCTGTTCGTCCCCTTCTCCTCCTGCCCCCTATCCCTCCCAGCATCAAAGTCTTTTTCAATGAGTCAACTCTTAGCATGAGATGGCCAAAGTATTGGAGTTTCAGCTTTAGCATCAGTCCTTCCAAAGAAATCCCAGGGCTCATCTCCTTCGGAATGAAGTGGTTGGATCTCCTTGCAGTCCAAGGGACTCTCAAGAGTCTTCTCCAACACCACAGTTCAAAAGCATCAATTCTTTGGCACTCAGCCTTCTTCACAGTCCAACTTTCACATCCATACATGACCACTGGAAAAACCATAGCCTTGACTAGATGGACCTTTGTTGGCAAAAAAATGTCTCTGCTTTTCAACATGCTGTCTAGGTTGGTCATAACTTTTCTTCCAAGAAGTAAGCGTCTTTTAATTTCATGGCTGTAGTCACCATCTGCAGTGACTTTGGAGCTCCCAAAAATAAAGTCTGCCACTGTTTCCACTGTTTCCCCATCTACTTCCCATGAAGTGATGGGACCAGATGCCATAATCTTCGTTTTCTGAATGTTGAGCTTTAAGCCAACTTTTTCACTCTCCACTCTCACTTTCATCAAGAGGCTTTTTAGTTCCTCTTCACTTTCTGCCATAAGGGTGGTATCATCTGCATATCTGAGGTTACTGATATTTTTCCCGGCAATCTTGATTCCAGCTTGTGTTTCTTCCAGCCCAGAATTTCTCATGATGTACTCTGCATAGACGTTAAATAAGCAGGGCGACAATATACAGCCTTGACATACTCCTTTTCCTATTTGGAACCAGTCTGTTGTTCCATGTCCAGTTCTAACTGTTGCCTCCTGACCTGCACACAAGTTTCTGAAGAGACAGGTCAGGTGGTCTGGTATTCCCATCTTTTTCAGAATTTTCCACATTTTATTGTGATCCACACAGTCAAAGGCTTTGGCATAGTCAATAAAGCAGAAATAGATGTTTTTCTGGAACTCTCTTGCTTTTTCAACGATCCAGCAGAAGTTGGCAATTTGATCTCTGGTTCCTCTGCCTTTTCTAAAACCAGCTTGAACATCTGGAAGTTCACAGTTCACGTATTACTGAAGCCTGGCTTGGAGAATTTTGAGCATTTCTTTACTAGCGTGTGAGATGAATGCAATTGTGCGGCAGTTTGAGCATTCTTTGGCATTGCCTTTCTTTGGGATTGAAATGAAAACTGACCTTTTCCAGTCCTGTAGCCACTGCTGAGTTTTCCAAATTTGCTGGCATATTGAGTGCAACACTTTCACAGCATCATCTTTCAGGATTTGGAATAGCTCCACTGGAATTCCATCACCTCCACTAGCTTTGTTTGTAGTGATGCTTTCTAAGGCCTCTTAGAAGAGGCTAATGAGGTATAAATGTTGTGAAAATAATTTAGAAGGGACCTGGGCATTAACCTTTCCCACTGGACTTCTTCTCTCTTCCAAACTCTTCCTTTTGATGACACCCATCCATGAAAAGCTATCCTTCCTTAATCCAAGTTTCATAAATCTAACTGCACTCAGATGCTATACTGCCATAATTATATTCCATCTATTAATTCATAGATCATCCTCTAACACTCTTCTCTCTCCCCTTACCCTCTTTCTTTCTCTCCCTATCTCTATTTCTTTTCAGCCAAGACTGTAAATATTGAAGCATACAACATCAGATAATGTAAATACATAAAGCAAATACTAAGAGAACTGAAAGGAAAAATAGCCCAAAATACAATAATAGTAGGGAGCTTCAATACTTCATTTTCAACATTAGATAAATCACCCAGACAGAACCCCCATAAGGAAACAATGAATTTGAACAACATTAATAGACAAATGGACTTAACAGACATAAACATTCTAGGCAATAGCACTGAGATACATATTTTTATCAAGTATACATTGAATATTCTTTATGATAGGCCCCATGTTGAATTCAAAGCAAGTTTTAGCAAAATTAAGAAGACTGAAATCATACTATCTTCTGATCACAGTGGAATGAAACTAGGAGGGAAAGTAGAAAATTTACAAACACCTGGAAATTAAACAACATTCTCCTGAAAAGCCAATCTGTTGAAAAAGAAATTGAAAGGGAAATCTGCAAGTATCATGAGACAGACAACAAACAAAGTGAAACATAACAAAACTTATGGAATGAGGCAATAGGAGTCTGAGAGGGAAATTTATAGTGATAGGTGCTTATATTAAGAAAAAACATATGAAATAAACAACTTTATGCCTCAAGGAATTAAAAAAGAATCAAGTTAGCCCACACTTAGCAGAAGGAAGGAAATGATAAAGACTAGAACAAAAATCAGTGAAATAGAAAATAGTAAAAGGACAGAATAAAATATCAAAGTAAGCTTTTCTAAAAGGTTAACAAAATTGACAAAAATCTTAGCTAAACTACCCAAGGATAAAAGAAAGGACTCAGATTAAAGTAATAAAGAAAAAGAAGACATTATATTTGACACACAGAAATCAAAGGATCATAAGAGGCTACACTGAACAATTATATGTCAGCAATTGAACAACATAGGAAATGAATAAATTCCTAGAAATACATATCATACCAAATTTGAACTCATGAATATAATCATGGAATCATATCACTCAAATCATGCCAAATTTGAATCAGGTTAATAATGAGTAAGGCTTGCCTGGTGACTCAGACGCTAAAAGCATCTGCCTACAATGTGGGAGACCTGGGGTCAATCCCTGGGTTGGGAAGATCCGTGGAGAAGGAAATGGCAACCCACTCCAGTATTCTTGCCTGGAAAATCCCATAGATGGAGGAGCCTGATGGGCTACAGCCCATGGGGCTGCAAAGAGTCGGACACGACCGAGCGACTTCACTTCGATAATGAGTAAGGAGTTTAATCAGTAACCAAAATGCTCTCCAAAAAGAAAAGCCAGGATCTGAGCATTTCACTGATGAATTCTATCAGATATCTAAGGAGAATTAACTCAAATTTTTCTCAGATTGCTTCAGGGAATTAAAGAGGAAGAAATACTCCTAAATTCATTTCTATAAGACCAGATTACTATGATAAAAAAGCCAGATAAGGACACTATAGGAAAAACAACAACAAACCTACACACTAATAACTCTGATGAATAAAGTTATAAAAATTCCTAAGAAAACACTAATAAACTGAGTTTAACAGTACATTAAAAGGGTCATACAGTATAACCAAGAGGGACTTATCACTGGGATAAAAGGAGGGTTTACTAACAGAAATCAATAAACATGATTTATTACATTAATAGAATGATTGATAAAAATCACAGATTCTCTAAATAGGCACAGAAAACTGACAAAAATCAATGTCTTTTCATGATAAAAGCACTCAACAAACTCGGTATAGAAGGAATACACCTCAAGGTAATAAAGGTCATATATGGCAAGCCCATGGCTAACACCATGTTCAATGGTGAAATATTGAAATGTCTTCCTCCAAGGTCAAGAACAAGATAAAAAGGTGCCCACCTTCACCACTACTACTCAACCTAATGTGGAAGTCCTAGCTAGAGCAGTTAGGCAAATACAAACATACATATAACTAGATTTATTTTTTTAAAGAAAAGTATCCACATAGGAGAGGAAGAAGTAAAACAGTAGTTGCCAGGGACTGAGGGGTGAGGGAAATGAAGAGACATTGGTCAACTAGCACAAACTATCTGTCATAAGATGAATAAATTCCTGGGATCAAGGATACAGCCTGGTGACTATAGTTAGCAATACTGTATTGTATATTTGAAAGTTGCTATGAGACTAAAGTTTAAATGTTCTTACCATAATAACAACAATGACAAAATATAATATGTGAGATAAAGAATATGTTAACAAACTTTTGTGGTAGACATGCTGCAATATATATGTATATTAAATCATCACATTGTACACTTTAAACTTACACAATGTTATATATGTGACATATATATGTCAATTATATATATATATATGTCAATATATGTCTAAGGCTGGAGAAAAGTAATTTTGCTGCTGAATTTGCTTTTATTGATCTCTCCCTCTTTCATACTCTTTCTTTACTTGTAGTTGTGAAGCCAGTTACTCTAAGCTTTCCTCTTTCTTCCTAAATAAGTTTGCTGTTGTTGTTGATGATGTATTCCTTTCCCAATTTTGAACCAGTCCATTGTTCCATGTCTGGTTCTGTTACTTTTTGTTCTGCATACAAGTTTTTCAGGAGATAGGTAAAGTGGTCTGGTATTCCCATATCTTTAAGAATTTCCCACAGTTTGTTGTGATCCATACAGTCAAAGGCTTTAACATAATCAATGAATCTTAATTTATCCCTTGTCTTAAATAGGTAAGAGGTAAATTTGTTATCTGATGGCAAGGAGATAAGAAGAGGAAGGCAAGGCCAGTGGAGGAAATAATTTACTATCATTCTTGGAAAGAAGTTGGAAGGTAACTCCCAACCTACATAATAATCTCTCAGGGACAATCTTCTATTTTGTTCCCACTAAATGGATGCTAGTACCTATGAGATTTCTGTGGAATATACCACACTTCATTGGAAAAGGAAAGAAAATTTAGTAAAAGATCATACACAGGTCCCAGTAGAGTGGAAGCTATTAGGCCCAGCTACAAATCACATACTGTATTCAAGCTATGCTCATAATGCAGTGTAGCTGAGATAGGTTTGAAGCCACCCCCACCAGTGGTTGGAAAGTCTCCTGTATAGATTTATATCAAAGAACTAAAATCTTGGAGGGTACTACATTCTTTGCTGTGAGTTTTAGCGACATTAACAATTGTCCACTCCCATGGGAGATAGTCTGTCTAGTCTTTTGGTTTCCAGAATCTCTTTCTCTTTTAGCTCTTTGCACCCTGCCAGACATCTTACTGTACCCGCGCCAGCTGGCTGGGACATGCATTCTTTTCTCATTCCTGCCCAGATTTGTTTCTTTGGACTCAGCTTTGTTTTGAGTATTCCGTGGTTCATCTTAGAAAGAGATTATCCAGGGCATGTCTCTGCCATTTGGTTGCTATGTCTTTCTCTGATCTGTTCGTCTGTCCATGGGATTCTCCAGGCAAGAATACTGGAGTGGGTTGCCATTTCCTTGTCCAGGGGATCTTCCTGACCCAGGGATGGAACCCAGGTCTCCAATACTGAAGAAAGACTCTTTACCGACTGAGCCACCAGGGAAATCACCTTCTCTCCCCTCCTGAAATCAAATCTTTGCTTTGTTTCTTGAATGTGAAGCTTTGCTTCTTGATACAAACCTTGGTGTCCACCCTTTCCTAGGATCAAAAATTTCTATGCCATCCAACCATCTCATTCTCTATCCCCTTCTCCTCCTGCCTTCAATCTTTCCCAGCATCAGGGTCTTTTCAAATGAGTTAGCTCTTTGCATCAGGTGGCCAAAGTCTTGGAGCTTCTGCTTCAACATCTGTCCTTCCAATGAATACTCAAGGATTGATTTTCTCTAGGGTTGACTGGTTTGATCTCCTTGCAGTCCAAGGGACTTTCAAGAGTCTTCTCCAATACCACAGTTCAAAAGCATCAATTCTTTGGCGCTCAGCTTTCTTTATAGTCCAACTCTCACATCCATACATGACTACTGGAAAAACCATAGCCTTACTTAGACAGACCTTTGTTGGCAAAGTAACGTCTCTGCTTTTTAATATGCTGTCTAGGTTGGTCAGAGCTTTTCTTCCAAGGAGCAAGTGTCTTTTAATTTCATGGCTGTGGTCACCATCTGCAGTGAGTTCCAAAGAATAGCAAGAAGAGATAAGAAAGCCTTCTTCAGTGATCAATGCAAAGAAATAGAGGAAAACAACAGAATGGGAAAGACTAAGGATCTATTCAAGAAAATTAGAAATACCAAAGGAACATTTCATGCAAAAATGGGCTTGATAAAGGACAGAAATGGTATGGACCTAATGGAAGCAGAAGATATTAAGAAGAGGTGGCAAGAATACACAGAACAACTGTACAAAAAAGAGCTTCAAGACCCAGATAATCATGATGGTGTGATCACTGACCTAGAGCCAGACATCCTGGAATGTGAAGTCAAGTGGGCCTTAGAAAGCATCACTACAAATAAAGCTAGTGGAGGTGATGGAATTCCAGTGGAGCTATTCCAAGTCCTGAAAGATGATGCTGTGAAAGTGCTGCACTCAATATGCCAGCAAATTTGGAAAACTCAGCAGTGGCCACAAGATTGGAAAAGGTCAGTTTCCATCCCAATCCCAAAGAAAGGCAATACCAAAGAGTGCTCAAACTACCGCACAATTGCACTCATCTCACACGCTGGTAAAGTAATGCTAAAAATTCTCCAAGCCAGGCTTCAGCAATATGTGAACCGTGAACTTCCTGATGTTCAAGCTGGATTTAGAAAAGGCAGAGGAACCAGAGATCAAATTGCCAACATCTGCTGGATTATCGAAAAAGCAAGAGAGTTCCATAAAAACATCTATTTCTGCTTTATTGACTATGCCAAAGCCTTTGACTGTGTAGATCACAATAAACTGTGGAAAATTCTGAGAGAGATGGGAATACCAGACCACTTGATCTGCCTCTTGAGAAATCTGTATGCACGTCAGGAAGCAACAGTTAGAACTGGTCATGGAACAACAGACTGGTTCCAAATAGGAAAAGGAGTACGTCAAGGCTATATATTGTCACCATGTTTATTTAACTTATATGCAGAGTACATCATGAGAAATGCTGGACTGGAGGAAACACAAGCTGGAATCAAGATTGCCGGGAGAAATATCAATAACCTCAGATATGCAGATGATGCCACCCGTATGGCAGAAAGTGAAGAGCAACTCAAAAGCCTCTTGATGAAAGTGAAAGTGGAGAGTGAAAAAGTTGGCTTAAAGCTCAACATTCAGAAAATGAAGATCATGGCATCTGGTCCCATCACTACATGGGAAATAGATGGAGAAACAGTGGAAACAGTGTCAGACTTTCTTTTTCTGGGCTCCAAAATCACTGCAGATGGTGACTGCAGCCATGAAATTAAAAGACGCTTACTCCTTGGAAGGAAAGTTATGACCAACCTAGATTGTATATTCAAAAGCAGAGACATCACTTTGCCAACAAAGGTTCGCTTAGTCAAGGCTATGTTCTTTCCTGTGGTCATGTATGGATGTGAAAGCTGGACTGTGAAGAAGGCTGAGCGCTGAAGAATTGATGCTTTTGAACTGTGGTGTTGGAGAAGACTCTTGAGAGTCCCTTGGACTGCAAGGAGATCCAACCGGTCCATTCTGAAGGAGATCAGCCCTGGGATTTCTTTGGAAGGAATGATGCTGAAGCTGAAACTCCAGTATTTTGGCCACCTCATGCGAAGAGTTGACTCATTGGAGAAGACTCTGATGCTGGGGGGGATTGAGGGCAGGAGGAGAAGGGGATGACAGAGGATGAGATGGCTGGATGGCATCACTGACTCGATGAATGTGAGTCTGGGTGGTCTCCGAGAGCTGGTGGTGGATAGGGAGGCCTGGCGTGCTGCAGTTCATGGGGTCGCAAAGAGTCGGACATGACTGAGCAACTGATCTGATCTGAAAATAAAGTTTCTCACTGTTTCCTGATCTATTTGCTTTGAAGTGATGGGACTAGATGCCATGATCTTCATTTTTCAAATGTTGAGCCTTAAGCCAGCTTTTTCACTTTCCTCTTTCACTTTCATCAAGAGCTAATTCTCTTCTCCCTCATAAATCTTACTGACATGGGAGAAGATGGATGGGACCAGCTACTGAAATAGTTAAAGCATGCTCTTACAAGACAGGTTTTCTAAGGCTGGAAACTTTGAGCCTCTATTCACACTGTTCCCAACTGTGTCAAATATCGAAGAAGGAGATGTAGGAAGGATAACCATTGATCCAGACTCTAAAGAGTTTATGATCTAATTGAATAGATGTGTAAACAAGTGAAAAGTAACTAAACCTTAGTTCCAATCTGGACTCTCACAAACTGTGCGACTTTGAGACTTAAAGAGGTATAGCACTTGTCTTCCCTATAGTATATGAATAGAAACACATGGAGCAGGAGGCAGAGCCACAGAGAAGCTGCCTTATTGCTAGGGAAGGAGTCATAGACACAGAGAGAGGGAAGGAAAGGCCCTGGTTTCTCTTTTCATTCTGCCTCCTAGTCTTTAGGGAATGCTCGTAGTGATTCCATGGACTTCAGCCTACCAAGCTCCTCTATCCAGGCAAGAGTACTGGAGTTGGCTGCCATTTCCTTCTCCAGATTTCACTTCACATTAGCTGAGTCTTGCTGGAAGCCAGCTTATACAGAACTGGGAAGTTAAGTTGCAAAAGTTTATCCTCCATCCCCTCACTCCCTCTTCAATAAAGCCAGGGGGGAAAGATTTAGGGATAAGCCTGGCACTGACACACACACTTGCTGCAGGTGTTGTGTACCGGGTGGGGAAGGGAGTGAGCTTAGAGATGTGTAGTGTGTGTGCATGCAGGAGATAGGATGACATTGTTGGGGGGGGGGTGCAGAAATGCATGTGGGGGCTCTAGGAAGAGTAAGTCTAGGTCAGTAGCCAGTGATCATATGTAAGAAAACCAGACTGAAGCAACAGGCAGTGGGAGTGTTGATTACTGGGTGAGATCAGTGACAAAATGTGTGATACAGTGTCCAAGACAGGGCCTTGCAAGTATTAGTAGCATTTAGAGCCAAATAGATTTAGTACTTAAAATTTAAGTGGTGGCTGGTTTTAATAATCTACCTGCTGGCCTATCTGGTTAGTAAGAAACTAAAACTCATACTTTTTTAAAATCAATTTTAAAAAAAATTTCAGGTTGAAAAACCTCAGAACTTTCATAGGAATAATAAATGAATACAAAGAAGACACTCTCAAGAGTTTTTCTTTTTTTTTTTTATTTTGCTTAACTTTACAATATTGTATTGCTTTTACAATACATCAAGATGGATCCACCGCCAGTATACACGTGTTCCCCATCCTGAACCCTCCTCCCTCTCCCCTCCCCACACCATCCCTCCAGGTCGTCCCAGTGCTCCAGCCCCAGGCATTTGTTATCGGACATCGTACCTGGACTGACAACTCGTTTCAGATATAATATTATACATATTTCAATGCTATTCTCCCCAATCATCTTACCCTCTCCCGGTCCCAGAGTCCAAAAGTCTGTTCTATACATCAGTGTCTCTTTTGCTGTCTCATAAATAGGGTTATTTTTACCATCTTTCTAAATTCCATATATATGCGTTAGTATACTGTATTTGTGTTTTTGTTTCTGGCTTACTTCACTCTGTATAATAGGCTCCAGTTCCATCCACTTCCTTAGAACTGATTCAAATGTATTCTTTTTAATGGCTGAGTAATACTCCATTGTGTATATGTACCACAGCTTGCTTATCCATTCATCTGTGGATGGACATCTAGGTTGCTTCCACGTTCTGGCTATTGCAAACAGTGGTGCTATGAACACTGGGGTACACGTGTCTCTTTCAATTCTGGTTTTCTCAGTGTATATGCCCAGCAGTGGGATTGCTGGATCATAAGGCAGTTCTATTCCCAGTTTTTTGAGGAATCTCCATACTGTTCTCCATAGTGGCTGTACTAGTTTGCATTCCCACCAACAGTGTAAGAGGGTTCCCTTCTCTCCGCACCCTCTCCAGCATTTATTGCTTGTGGACTTTTGGATAGCAGCCATTCTGATTGGCGTGAAATTGTACCTCATAGTGGTTTTGATTTGCATTTCTCTGATAATGAGTGATGTTGAGCATCTTTTCATGTGTTTGTTAGCCATCTGTATGTCTTCTTTGGAGAAATGTCTATTTAGTTCTTTGGCCTATTTTTTGATTGGGTCATTTATTTTTCTGGAATTGAGCTGTAGAAGTTGCTTGTATATTTTTGAGATTAGTTGTTTGTCAGTTGCTTCATTTGCTATTATTTTCTCCCATTCTGAAGGCTGTCTTTTCACCTTGCTTATATTTTCCTTTGTTGTGCAGAAGCTTTTTAAGTTTGATTAGGTCCCATTTGTTCATTTTTGATTTTATTTCTGATATTCTGGGAGGTGGGTCATGGAGGATCCTGCTGTGATGTATGTCGGACAGTGTTTTGCCTATGTTTTCCTCTAGGAGTTTTATGGTTTCTGGTCTTACATTTAGCTCTTTAATCCATTTTGAGTTTATTTTTGTGTATGGTGTTAGAAAGTGCTCAAGTTTCATTCTTTTACAAGTGTTTGACCAGTTTTCCCAGCACCACTTGTTAAAGAGATTGTCTCTAATCCATTGTATATTCTTGCCTCCTTTGTCAAAGATAAGGTGACCATATGTGCGTGGATTTATCTCTGGGCTTTCTATTTTGTTCCATTGATCTATATTTCTGTCTTTGTGCCAGTACCATACTGTCTTGATGACTGTGGCTTTGTAGTAGAGCCTGAAGTCAGGCAGGTTGATTCCTCCAGTTCCATTCTTCTTTCTCAAGATAGCTTTGGCTATTCGAGGTTTTTTGTATTCCATACAAATTGAGAAATTATTTGTTCTAGCTCTGTGAAGAATACCTTTGGTAGCTTGATGGGGATTGCATTGAATCTATAAATTGCTTTGGGTAGTATACTCATTTTCACTATATTGATTCTACCAATCCATGAACATGGTATATTTCTCCATCTATTAGTGTCCTCTTTGATTTCTTTCACCAGTGTTTTATAGTTTTCTATATATAGGTCTTTAGATTCTTTAGGAAGATATATTCCTAAGTATTTTATTGTTTTCATTGCAATGGTGAATGGAATTGTTTCCTTAATTTCTCTTTCTATTTTCTCGTTATTAGTGTACAGGAATGCAAGGGATTTCTGTGTGTTAATTTTATATCCTGCAACTTTACTATATTCATTGATCAGTTCTAGTAATTTTCTGGTGGAATCTTTAGGGTTTTCTACGTAGAGGATCATGTCATCTGCAAATAGTGAGAGTTTTACTTCTTCTTTTCCAATTTGGATTCCTTTTATTTCTTTTTCTGCTCTGATTGCTGTGGCCAAAACTTCCAAAACTATGTTGAATAGTAATGGTGAAAGTGGGCATCCTTGTCTTGTTCCTGACTTTAGAGGAAATGCTTTCAATTTTTCACCATTGAGGATAATGTTTGCTGTGGGTTTGTCATATATAGCCTTTATTATGTTGAGGTATGTTCCTGCAGCCATGAAATTAAAAGACGCTTACTCCTTGGAAGGAAAGTTATGACCAACCTAGATAGCATATTCAAAAGCAGAGACATTACTTTACCAACTAAGGTTCGCCTAGTCAAGGCTATGGTCTTTCCTGTGGTCATGTATGGATGTGAGAGCTGGACTGTGAAGAAGGCTGAGCGCCGAAGAATTGATGCTTTTGAACTGTGGTGTTGGAGAAGACTCTTGAGAGTCCCTTGGACTGCAAGAAGATCCAACCAGTCCATTCTGAAGGAGATCAATCCTGGAATTTCTTTAGAAGGAATGATGCTAAAGCTGAAACTCCAGTATTTTGGCCACCTCATGCGAAGAGTTGACTCATTGGAGAAGACTCTGATGCTGGGAGGGATTGAGGGCAGGAGGAGAAGGGGACGACAGAGGATGAGATGGCTGGATGGCATCACTGACTCGATGGATGCGAGTCTGAGTGACCTCCGGGAGCTGGCGATGGACAGGGAGGCCTGGCGTGCTGTGGTTCATGGGGTCACAAAGAGTCGGACACGACTGAGCGACTGATCTGATCTGATGTTCCTTCTATCCTGCTTTCTGGAGAGTTTTTATCATAAATGGATGTTGAACTTTGTCAAAGGCTTTCTCTGCATCTATTGAGATAATCATATGGTTTTTATTCTTCAGTTTGTTAATGTGGTGTATTACGTTGATTGATTTGCGGATATTGAAGAATCCTTGCATTCCTGGGATAAAGCCCACTTGGTCATGGTGTATGAGTTTTTCTGATTTAATCAGAATTAAAATATACCTGGATTTACTCAGTAAATGGAATTAAATGGTTATTTGCAGAAATTTTTACACAGCTGCTTTGAAAATGTACAATATTATAAAATTCAGTTCTATTTCTAATGAATTTTCTCAGCTCTCTCTGTGTAATATAAATCAGGCTGTGTTAAAAAGCAGGTTTGAGAAAAATCTGTGGATTTCTTCTCATACAGTAAATTGGTAGTGCTGAGGTTCATACTGAAGTGTTTCTGCACTACTCTACAGTGTTGTTCCCTTCCCATTTATCTTGCTTGCCCACTGGGTGCTGAGCTTCCCTGGGGCAAGATATATTTTTATTTTCTGAAGCTCAGGACCTACCACAATGTCTGGCACACAGTAGGGTCCAAGTTCATCTTTGACAATTTGCTCTCATTAAATCAACTGTAGAATACTCTTCCAAATGAGGCCACAGGAGATACTGATACTGTTCCTGTTTCTTGTGTTTCCATGATAAGTTATCCAAAGAGGTCTTGAAGTACTGCTTCTGACAAAAGGTGGACTCATGTTCACTTCTCATGCTCCTTGATCTGTATTCAGATTTCCTCTCTACCATGCAAACTAGTTTCTACTCATGTGAAATGAGCTTCTCTGACCTCAGCATTGGCATTTTTAACATAAGCTCCCCATAGTTGTGTTCAGAAATCTGTGAAGGTGAAAGAGAATCACATAGCGGGAAATGAACAATAATGATTGAGCACTCACTATGAGCCTGGCATGGTGTCAGTCATTAATCTGCTAAAACATGACTCATTCCCAGTGGAGCTACACTTTGGACAGCTTTCCAGGTGATATGGAAGTCTCATTAATTTGAAACTACAGAGTTAACTTCAGGAAAGTTGACCAGGTGTATTGCAACTGCTTAGTTAAGTGTATGATCACCTCATACCTTTAACAATTCTTTTCTTCCATTAATTTCCCATGGCACAAAGTCCATCTGGTTCTTCCTCTGAAATATGCCTTCGATTTCATTTCTTCTATCTATTACCTTTGCTACCATATCAGATCAGATCAGATCAGTCGCTCAGTCGTGTCCGACTCTTCGCGACCCCATGAACCGCAGCACGCCAGGCCTCCCTGTCCATCACCAGCTCCCGGAGGTCACCCAGACTCACATCCATTGAGTCAGTGATGCCATCCAGCCATCTCATCCTCTGTCGTCCCCTTCTCCTCCTGCCCTCAATCCCTCCCAGCATCAGAGTCTTCTCCAATGAGTCAACTCTTCGCATGAGGTGGCCAAAATACTGGAGTTTCAGCTTTAGCATCATTCCTTCCAAAGAAATTCCAGGATTGATTTCCTTCAGAATGGACTGGTTGGATCTTCTTGCAGTCCAAGGGACTCTCAAGGGTCTTCTCCAACACCACAGTTCAAAAGCATCAATTCTTCGGTGCTCAGCCTTCTTCACAGTCCAGCTCTCACATCCATACATGACCACAGGAAAGACCATAGCCTTGACTAGGCGAACCTTAGTTGGTAAAGTAATGTCTCTGCTTTTGAATATGCTATCTAGGTTGGTCATAACTTTCCTTCCAAGGAGTAAGCGTCTTTTAATTTCATGGCTGCAGTCACCATCTGCAGTGATTTTGGAGCCCAGAAAAATAAATTCTGACACTGTTTCCACTGTTTCTCCATCTATTTCCCATGTAGTGATGGGACCAGATGCCATGATCTTCGTTGCTACCATATAACCATATGCTTTTACCCTCATGCTGGATTATTGCAATAATTTCCTCATCATCTCTTCAACACCTGCATTTCTGTCCTTCATTTCCATACATGCCTGCTAGATTTATCTTCCTGAATAATTTGCTCCAAACCTCACTTTGGTTAGAATTGCATTTATAAACTTTAGAATTTCAAAGAGTGTTTCTACAAGTCTTAAAAATAGAACAAAATAAAAGCTAAAAACTATTTTTACTTTTTTATTTAACATTTTAGGCAATGATTTTGAAAATAGCAGGATAGACATCTTTCCAAATATAGGATATTACATCAACTTGGTAGTTTTATTTTAATATAAAATTCATTAATATAACATTTCTTTACTGAGATCATAAAAAATTTTACCATAGATCAGTATTCAAAAACACTAAAATATGCATGTTGTTTAACAGATGTTTGGAACAAAAGGCATTCTCTAAAACTAAGCTCCAATAAATATTTAAGGAAGTTGGGGATTGGGAAGACAGGATAAGGAATGGAAATAATTTCTTCCATAAACTTTACTGAACTAGTTCTATTCCTTCCCTATTTCTGTAGGAAGTGGAAGTTCCCTGACTAGTCCCATGCAATCCACCTCTGTAACCTAACTTAATGTCTCATTGTTCCACTCACCCCTTGCTACTGGGAAGATTTCCATCCCTTGTTATCCCTGATCACATAAACCTTGCTCATCACTTAGATAGCAATAAACAAAGATGGAAAGTCCATGTATCCCAGATCATGAGCTTTGGACCCAGGAAACTATTTTACAAATCTCAGGTCTGCAGCTTAACTATATACAAGCAAGTGTCTTAAAATATCAGGGTAAAAATGTCAGTACACATAGTTCTTGGTATATCAAAATTGGTCAGTAATTGGTAGCTCTTATACTATAACTTTATTTTAGAACTTGAGAACAGCAATGGAAAAGGTAAAGGTGCTGTTTCAAAGCTGTTTGTAGGTGCTTAGTCATGAACAAAATAGAATTAAAGCTTCTGAGTCACTTTTATTTCCTTTCTCTTGAGCCATTTTGTTATTCACTTTGTCTTATTTTGTACAGCACAGCAACTATATTTCCTCTTACCAATATACAGAGAAGGAGTTCTGATTTTTCCTAACATCTATGTTAGTTGCACTAGACATCAATGGAATATGTCACATCGTTTGAGAGAAACAAAAATTCATTTTAAATGTAGCCTTCTGTCTTAATTCCATGTCTACTGCTAACTGCTAAGTCGCTTCAGTCGTGTCCAACTCTGTGCGACCCCATAGAAGGAAGCCCACCAGGCTCCCCCGTCCCTGGGATTCTCCAGGCAAGAACAGTGGAGTGGGTTGCCATTTCCTTCCCCAATGCATGAAAGTGAAAAATGAAAGTGAAGTCGCTCAGTCGTGTCCGACTCTTAGCGACCCCATGGACTGGAGCCTACCAGGATCCTCCGTCCATGGGATTTTCCAGGCAAAAGTACTGGGGTGGGGTGCCATCGCCTTCCCCGTATTCCATGTCTATGAAAAAGCAAACCAAAAAGGATGGCAGCAGGCAAATTCAGGAAATAAGAATCATGCGACTAGTCAGGGAACTTCCAATAAACCCTCAGAAAGAGGCTCAAAGGAAAGAGCTTCTGCTTAAGCAGAATAGTAAAGGTCACCCTTGCTTATTTTTGCTGTTTCAGGGAGAAAAGAGGAAGACTTAAATATATTCAAATGCTTAAAACAGAATGAAGTTGAGACTGTCTGGTTTATCTGACTGCTGCACTTTTTCAGCTGCACTGAATTCTAAACCATTCTAAACAGAGTCTATCTGTGTGAAGTGTTGAAAACCCACATTGAAAAAACAGATGACCCAGAACCACAAAGACGTGGTGGAAAACAAGCCAGATTTAAGAGAGCTGATATGCAGGATTTATGTTCTTACATATGTAAATATCACCTGTAAATATCATAAGACAAAGTACATCCTGAGCCTGGCATCTTATGGAAGTTAGTTTAACTCTCTTCCTGAGAAATCTGTGAAGATGTGAATTTCTAATACAGAATCTAAAAAAGCAGATTTTTCATCAAAGCAAAGCACCAAATTTCTACTTTAAATCTACATTTTAGAGTTAAGAAACTTTATCTAACCCAGTACTGATTTGTCCAATATCTAATTTGAAATGTTTACACAATCTTAGATTTCTTTAAATGTGTGTGTGTCCCATACATTATCAAAGTGTCTGACAGTGAAGACTGGAATGTGAGAGAAATACTGATGGGTCGTTCCCTCACCAGGAAGAAAGCTGTGAAGTGTGAAAAGCAAGTCTTAGGAGAAAGAGCTGGAGTGAAGGCAGAGTGACAATTACTTATAAATAGATAAGATCATTAACTGAACCGAGATTTCACAGCTATGCCCTTTACTCTCCTGGAATTCCCGGTCCTTTGGATAGCCAATGGGATCCTAGGTCAAACCCAGGAAGAATGAAAGTGAGCAATCACAACTATAAGGGAAACACAGAACTGTGAGTGGCTTAGCACACTGCACTGGAAACAAGTGAATTTTGAGCCCTCAAGAAAGTATAGAACAGTCTTTTGGACTCTGTGGGAGAGGGAGAGGGTGGGATGATTTGGCAAAATGGCATTGAAACATGTATAATATCATATATGAAACGAGTCGCCAGTCCAGGTTTGATGCACGATACTGGATGCTTGGGGCTGGTGCACTGGGACGACCCAGAGGGATGGTATGGGGAGGGAGTGGGGAGGAGGGTTCAGGATGGGGAACACATGTATACCTATGGCGGATTCATTTTGATATATGGAAAAACCAATACAATATTGTAAAGTTAAAAAAAAAAAGTTGTGGGTGATGCAGAAAGGTAGGATGGGATTAGAAAGCATTTGTGATGATGTGCTTAGAGCTACTCTGGATGGTTTCCCTTGGTGTCTTGAAATTCACATTTTTATCCAACATTTTAATTTTGCGGAGAGAGAGAAGGCCCCAAAAGATGAAAGTGGAGAAAGAAAAAGCCCCAAAAGATGAAAAAATTTTAGACAACGTCGTAAGAAAGTGAAAGTTTCTCAGTCTTGTCCCACTCTTTGTGACCCCATGAACTATACTGGCCATGGAATTCTCCAGGCCAGAATTCCGGAGTGGGTAGCCTTTCCCTTCTCCAGGGGATCATCCCAACCCAGGAATTGAACTGGGGTCTCCTGCATTGCAGACAGATTCTTTACCAACTGAGCTATCAGGGAAGTCCAAAGTCACATAACCCATTCATTTATTCCTGCTGCTGCTGCTGCTAAGTCACTACAGTCATGTCAGACCCTGTGCGACCCCATAGATGGCAGCCCACAAGGCTCCCCCGTCCCTGGGATTCTCCAGGCAAGAACACTGGAGTGGGTTGCCATTTCCTTCTCCATTTATTCCTAAGTATGGTCTATAATGGTACTTCCCTGGTGGTACAGTGATAAAGAATGCATCTGCCAATGCAGGAGATGCAGGCGGTATGGGTTCAGTTCCTGGGGAGGGGGGGGGGAATCCCCTCTGGAGAAGGAAATGGCAACCCACTCCAGTATTCTTGTCTGGAAAAATCCTACAGACAGAGAAGCCTGGTGGACTATAGTCCATGGGGTCACTTTACAACCCCACGTATTTGCCATTATCTGCCACATATTTGGCACATGTACCAGAAAATGACAAAGAATCCAGGTATTCTCTGTCATAATCCAGTGGCCTTGCTACTAAACTTAGGTTCTGGGGATATCATGAAGCCTCTAGATCCTTCTGATTTTACCATCTTCTTCAGAGGAAAATTGTGCCAGGTAATTCTTAATGTATCAAGAATCAACTAATTGCAATCTGCCTGCCTGTCTATTGAATCAAGTCAATGGAAATCTATGTCAGGTGCCATAGTCCAATTTGAAATGCCTGGACACTGTTAAATTTGTTCCTTGGCAAGAATAGATACTAGAAAAATGTAGGTGGATAATGCAAGCTTTGTTGACCAGTTTGGAGAGCACAGGACCCAGATTGGGCTTCCGTGGTGGCTCAGTGGTAAACAATCCACCTACCAATTCAGGATCCCTGGGTCAGGAAGATCCTCTGGAAAAGGATATGGTAATCCACTCCAGTAGTTCTGCCTGAGAAATCCCATAGATCTGGGTGGGCTGCAGTCCATGGGGTCACAAAAGGAGCTGGACATGACTAGTGACTTAACAACAAGCCCCAGATTGGCTGTGTGGTATACACATACCCCTCCAGTTGAAATTCCATTCCACTTACTCATCCCACCCCTCTAGGTCATCACAAAGCACTGGGTTGAGCTCCCTGTGTTGTATAGAAACTTCCCATTAGCCTTCTATTTTCCATATGGTAATGTATATGTTTCAGTGATACTATATCAATTTGGCCCACCTCTCCTTCCACCTGCTGTGTCCACAAGTCTGTTCTCTGTGTCTACGTCTCTATTCATGCCCTGCAGCTAGGTTCATTTGTACTGCTTTTCTGGATTCAGTATATATGTGTTAATACATACAGTACTTGTTTTTCTCTTTCTGACTTTCTTCACTCTGTATAACAGGCAAGAGGTTCATCCACCTCAGTCCGACTGACACAAATTCATTCCTTTTAAAGGCCAAGTAATATTCCATGATATATATACCAAATGCTGGAGAGGATGTGGAGAAAAGGGAACCATCTTGCACTGTTGGTGGGAATATAAGTTGATACAACCATTATTGACAACAGTATGGATATTCCTTATAAAACTAGGAATAAGAGTACCGTATGACTCTGCAATCTTACTTCTGGGCATATATTCTGAGAAAAACCATAATTGAAAAGGACACATGTACCCCAATGTTCACTGTAGCACTATTTATAATAATCAGGACATAGAAGCAACCTAGATGTCTGTTGACAGATGAATGGAAAAAGAAGTGATGGTACTACAGTTAATTTATCCATTCACCTAACTGAAGGACATCTTATTTGCTTCTAATTGTTGACAATTATGAATGAAACTACTATAATCATGCATGTGCAGGTTTTTGTGTGAATGTAAGTCTTCTTTATCCAACTTCTTTGGCTAAAAATCAAAGGGCATGATTGTTGGATCATGTGGTTAGAGAATGTTGAGTTTTGTTAAAAAATGCCTAAGTGTCTTCCCAAGAAACTGCCATTTTGAATTTCTAGAAGCAATGAATGAATGAGAGTTTCATTGCTGCACATTCTGGCCAGCTTTTGGGGCTGTCAATATTCTGGACTTCAGCTATTCTAGTAGTATGTGGTGGTATTTCTTTGTTTTTAAATTTCCATTTTCTTGATGACCTATGATGTGGAGCATCTTTCCAAACACAAATACTTAATTTCCATCTGTATATCTTCTTGGGGGAGGTGTCTGTTAAGGTCTTTGGCTCATTTTTAAGTTGAGCTAATTGTTTGAAGGTTATTTGAGGTTTTTTTTATTATTATAGTAATTTATCAAATATGTATTTTACAAATATTTGCTCCAGGTTTGTGGCTTGTCTTTCCTTTTATTCTTTTGATGATTTCCTCTGCAGAGCAGAGATTTTTAATTTTCATGAAGTCCAGCATATCAATGACATTGATTTTATATCTAAAAAGTCATCACCAAGCCCAAGAGCATCTAAATTTTCTCCTATGTTGTTTTCTGTGAGTTTTATAGTTTTACATTATATATTTAGGTCTGTGATTTTATTTAGAGTCAATTTTCATGCAGAATGAAAAGATTTTTGTTTAGATTTATTATTTTTTTGCATGCAGATATCTAGTTGTTCCAGCACAATCTGTTGAGAGCTTCTTTTCTCCATTGCTTTTGCCCCTTTGTCAAAGATTAATTGACTATATTAGTATAAATCAATTTCTAGTCTCCCTATTCTGTTCCACTGATATATTTGTCAATTTTCTCTTAAATACCATACTGTGTTGATTATTGTAACTTTATAGTAAGTTTCAAAATTGGGTAATATCAGTCCTGTAACTTTGTTCTGCTTCAACATTGCTTTGGCTATTCTGGATCTTTTGCCTCTCCATATGAACTTAGAATATTTGTTGATAGCCATAAAAGAGATTGCTGAATTTTTGTTGTGATTGCACTAAGTCTATAGATCAAGTTGGGAAGAAATGAAAATTTTACACTATTGAGTATGTCTATCCATGAGCATAGAGTGTCTTTCCATTTATTTAGTTTTTTGATAACTCTCATCAGTGTTTCATAGTTTTCCTCATATAGATCTTGTACATATTTTGTTAGATTTCTGTCTAAGCATTTTTGGAAGTGCTATTACAAATGGTATTGCTTTTTTAATTTCAAATTTCACATTTTCATTGCTGGTACACAAGAATGCAATTGATTTTTAAATATTAACCTTTTGTCCTTGCTCTAATTGTTTTATTAACTACAGGAATTCTTTGATCAATTCTTTTCATATTTTACATAGATGACCATGTAATCTGCAAAAAAAGATAGGTTTATTTCTTCCTTTTAATCTTCATACATTTTACAACCTTTTTTTTAAATTTTATTGCATTACCTGGAATTTCAATATGATGTTGAAAAGCATGGTGAGAGGGCATATCCTTGTCTTGTTCCTGATCTTAGTGGGAAAGCTGCAATATTTATCCACCATTAAGGATAACGTTAGCTGTAGGTTTTTTGTAGATATTCTTTAACAAGTTGAGGAAGTTCCCTTCTATTCCTAGTTCACTGAAAATTTTTGTTATTAATGGGTATTGGTTTTCCTCAAATGCTTCTTCTGCATCTATTGATATGATCAAGAAATTTTTCTTCTTTAGTTAGGTTACGTAATTGATAATATTAATGATTTAAATGTTGAATCAGCCTTGGATACTCTGGATAAATCCCACTTGGTCATAGTGTATAATTCTTTTAATATATTTTTGGATTTGATTCAACTTTGGAAAATTGTGTCTTTCAAGGCACTGATCCATTCATTTAAGTTATTAGATTCACGGTCATAGTTATTTACAGTATTTCTTTTTTCAGGTTGGTAATATAGAATCTATTAAAATAATGTTATGAGTTAATAGAAACAATAAGGAAGCAAAAAATTAAAATGAAAGCTATATAAAATTCCAATTAAAATCCAAAACTATTTAATATGTTCATACATTAGTTAATTAAAAACCGAAGAAAGATAAGTCACCCAATATAATAAAGCACTGGAAAACAATTGGCATTTTTCTGTTATCAAAATTGTGGATTTTGCATTCTATATCCTTATATTAATCAAAAAAAATTTATTTTGAATGTTATATGGCATATATATATATAACTGAATTGAAAATACATTAGAAATTTTGAAAAATGGTTGTAGATAAAGTATTTTACATGTTTCTTATAGGGAATATCATGGTTATGGCTACAAACATAGCATAAAATGACTAAGATAATAAAGAATAGACAAAATTACATGTTAGCTGTATGGTAGCACACAAGCAAGGCTCCTATCTACTCATGCAAGAATTACATAATACTGTCAGAAGAAAGTTCTTAGTATTTCTTAATTACTTTTAATATTCATGGTTTTGGCAGTGATGTTCTCCCTTACATTTCATTTTTCTTTCTTTTATTAAAGTATAGCTGATTTACAATATTATATTAGTTCTGATGTACAACATAGAGAGTTAATGTTTTTATAGACTATACTCCCTTTAAAGTTGTAAAATAGCTATATTCTTTGTGCTATAAAGTATATCCTTGTATTTTATCTATTTTATACATACTGTTTTGTACTTTTTAATCCTCTACCTTTATTTTGTCCCTTCTCTATCCCTCTTTCCATTGGTAACTACTAGTTTTTTTCTCTATATCTCTGAGTCTGTTTCTGTTTTGTTATATTCATTCCCTTATTTTATTTTTTTAGATACCATAAAAGTGATAACTCACAGTATTGTCTTTGTCTGAATTATTTCACTATGCTTTAATACCCTTCAGGTTCATTCACATTTAAATGCAAATTGAAAAATTTCATTTGGTGTTTGGGGGAGAATGGGTCCATGTATATATATGACTGAGAACTTTCACTGTTCACCTGAAACTATCACAACATTGTTAATCAGCCATACCTCAATACAAAATAAAAAGTTTAAAAAAAATTTTAATAATTGAGTAGTATTCAGATATATATACATACATATGTATATATATTATAATATACATGTATATATAATCACTTCTTTATCCATTCATCTATAGATGGATACTTCTTGGTTATTGTAAATAATGCTGCAATGAACATTGGGTTGCATGGATGTTTTCAAATTAGCATTTTCTTCAGATATATAGCAAGAGGAATTCCTGGATCATATTGTATTTCTATTTTTAGTTCTTTGAGAAACATCCATACTGTCTTCTATACTGGCTGCACCAATTTACATTCCCACCAACAGTGTACAAGTGTTCCCTTTTCTCAATCCTCTCCAACATTTTATATTTGTGTTCTTTTTGATAAAAGACATTTGGCAGGGGTAGGGTGATATCTTGTGGGGTTTTGTTTTTTGTTTTTGGTTTCTTTTTAAAAAAAATTATTTATTTTAATTGGAAGATAATCACTTCACAACACTGTGGTGGTCCCTGCCACACATTGACATGAATCAGTCATGGGGGCACATGCACCTCCACATCCTGAACTCTCCTCCCACTGCCTTCCCCATCCCATCCTTCTGGTCCCAGAGCACCAGCTTTGAGGGCCCGGCCTCATGCATCAAACTTGCACTGGTCATCCGGCCTCATGCATCAAACTTGCACTGGTCATCTCTTTTACATACAGTAATACACCTGTTTAATCGCTATTTTCTCATATCATCCCACCCTCGCCTTCTCCCACATAGTCCAGTAGTGTGTTCTTCACATCTATGTCTCTTTTGCTGCCTTGCATTTAGGATTGTCATTACGGTCTTTCTAAATTCCATATATATGCATTGATATACTGTATTGGTGTTTCTCTTCCCGACTTGTTTCACTCTGTATAATAGGCTTCAGTTTCATCCAACTCATTAGAACTGACTCAAATGAGTTCTTTTTACAGCTGAGTAATATTCCATTGTGTATATGTACCATGACTTCCTTATCCATTCATCAGCCGATGGACATTGAGGTTGCTTCCATGTCCTGGCTATTGTAAACAGTGCTGCAATGAACACTGGGGTACAAGTGTCTCTTTCAGTTTTGGTTTCCTCAGTGTGTATGCCCAAGAGTTGGATTGCTGGGTCATATGGCAGTTCTATTTCCAGTTTTTTAAGGAATCTCCACACTGTTCTCCATAGTGGCTGTACCAGTTTGTAATCCCACCAAGAGTGTAAGAGGGTTCCCTTTTCTCCACATCTTCTCCAGAATTTATCATTTATAGACTTTTTGATGGCAACCATTCTAACCAGTGTGACATGATACCTTATTGTGGATTTGATTTGTATTTCTTTAATAATCAGTAATGTTGAGCATCTTTTATTGTGTTCATTAGCTATCTGTATGTCTTCTTTGGAGAAATGTCTGTTTAGTTCTTTGGCCCACTTTTTGATTGGGTTGTTAGTTTTTCTGGGATTGAGCTGCATGAGCTGCTTGTATATTTTGGAGATTAATTGTCAGTTGATTCATTTGCTATTATTTTTTCCCATTCTGAAGGATGTCTTTTCACCTTGCTTATAGTTTCCTTAGGTCCCATTTGTTTATTTTTGCTTTTATTTCCATTATTCTGAGGTGGGTCATAGAGGATCTTGCTGTGATTTATATCAGAGAGAATGTTCTGCCTATGTTTTCCTCTAAGAGTTTTATAGTTTCTGGTCTTGCATTTAGATCTTTAACCCATTTTAAGTTTATTTTTGTATATGGTGTTAGAAAGTATTCTAGTTTCATTCTTTTACATGTGGCTTAGCAGTTTTCCCAGCATCATTTGTTAAATAGATTGTCTTTTCTCTATTGTATATTTTTTGCCTCCTTTGTCAAAGATAAGGTGTCCATTGGCATGTGGATTTATCTCTGGGCTTTCTATTTTGTTCCACTCATCTATATTTCTGTCTTCGTGCCAGTACCATACTGTCTTGGTGACTGTAGCTAGACTGTAGTATAGTCTGAAGTCATGAAGTTTGATTCTTCAAGTTCCATTTTTCTTTCTCAGGATTGCTTTGCCTATTCAGGGTCTTTTGTGTTTCCATACAAACTTTGAAATTATTTGTTCTAGTTTTATGAAGAACACCATTGCTAGCTTGATAGGGATTGCATTAAATCTACAGATTGATTTGGGTAGCATACTCATTTTCACTATACTGATTCTTCCAGTCCATGAACATGGTATATTTCTCCACCTCAAACCTAGGAACAAATACAGACTGAAAGTGAGGCACCAGGAAAAGATATTTTATGCAAATGGAGGGCAAAATAAAGCAGGATAGCAATGCTTATATGAGATAAAATAAACTTTGAAATAAAGACCATTATAAGAAACAAAGAAGGACACTACATAATACTCAAAGGATCAATCCAAGAAGAAGATATAACAATTAAAAATATATATGCATCCAACATAGGAGCACCTCAATATGAAAGCAAAAAATGCTAACAAGTATGAAAGGGGAAATTAAGAGTAACAAAATAAAACTGGGGAACATTAATAATCCACTCTTCTATGGATAGATCAGCCAAACAGAAATTTAGCAAAGAAACACAAGCTTTAAATGATACAATGAACCAATTAGACCTAATTGATATTTACAGGGCATTTCTCCTTTCGGTTTTGATTTGAATTTCCCTGATAATTAGTGTGGTTGAGTATCTTTATTATTATTATTTATTGATGTACAATATTCTGTAAGTTATAGGTGTACAAAGTTTTGCTCCATAGTTATTATAAAATATTGGCTATATTCCCCCTGTTGTATAATATATCCCTATACCTTACATTATTCTTGATAGTTTGTATCACTTAATCCCCTATACCTGTATTATTTCTTCCCCCACCTGTCTTCCCAATGATAACCAAATTCATTTTCTATATTTGTGAGTCTGTTTCTTTTTTTTGTTTATTCTTAGCTTGCTGTATATTTTAGATTCCTTTTATAAATAATATAATACTATATTTCTCTTTCTCTGTCTAACTTATTTTACATGATGCCATCCAAGTCAATCAGCATTGAACATCTTTTCATGTGCCTATTGCCATTTGTATTTCTTCCTTGAAAAAATGTTTATTCTGGTTTTCTGCACATTTTTAAATTGTTTTTAAAATATTGAGCTGTATGAACTGTTTACTCTCTGCATCAGGTTGCCAAAGTATTGGAGCTTCAGCTTTAGCATCAGCCCTGCCAATGAATGTTCAGGGTTGATTTCTTTTAGGATTGACTGGTTTGATCTTCTTGCAGTCCAAGGGACTGTTAAGAATCTCCTCCAACACCACAGTTCAAAAGCATCAATTCTTCTGCATCCAGTCTTCTTATGGTTCAACATCCACATCCATACATGACTACTGGGAAAACTATAGCCTTCACTAGATGGACCTCTGTCGGTAAAGTAACGTCTCTGCTTTTTAGTATGTTGTCTAAGCATCTTTTAATATCATGGCTGCAGTCACCATTTGCAGTGATTTTGGAGCCCAAGAAAATAAATTCTGTTATATATTTCTTGACCATAAATCTGTTTATTTATTTCTAGGGTCTCTATTCTGTCCTACTGACCTTTGTGTCTGTTTCTATGACAGTACCATATGTGTTAGATTACTGTAGCTTTATAGTGTAGCCTGAAGTCAAGGAGCTTGATATATCCAACTTTGTTCTTTTTATTCATTATTGCTTTGGCTACTCGGAGTCTTTTGTGGTACCATATAAATTTTAGGGGGCTTCCCTGGTGGCTCAGATGGTAAAGAATCTGCCTGCAATGCAGGAGACCTGGGCTCTATCCCTGAGTTGGGAAGATCCCGTGGAGAAGGAAATGGCAAGCCACTTCAGTATGCATGCCTGGAAAATTCCATGGGCAGATGAGCCTGGTGGGCTACAATCCATGGTGTCACAAAGAGTTGGACACAACTGAGGGAGGGATTATTTCTTCTAGTTCTGCAAAAAATATCGTGGATATTTGATAGAGATTATATAAAATCTATTTGATAGAGATTATATAAAATCTATAGATTTTAGTAGTATGAGTAGTATGAACTTTGCTTTGAGTAGTATGAACATTTCACTCATTTAAGGAGTATTAATTCTTCCATAAAAATAGGATATCTTTCAATTTCTTTGTGTCACTTCTAGTTTCCTTCGTCAATGTTTATAATTTTCAGAGTACAGGTCTTTCACTCTGTGCTTATGTTATTACTAGGTATTTCATTCTTTTTGATGTGATTTTAAGTGAAATTTTTTTTTCTTGGTTTGTCTTTCTGATATTTTATTATTAATGTATAGAAAAGCAGCATATTTCAGTATATTAATTTTGTATTCTGGAACTTTACTGAATTCACTTATTAGTTCTGATAGGTTTTTAGTGGCAACTTTAGGGTTTTCTGTATATAGTATCATATCATCTACAAATACTGATAATTTTACTTCTCTTCTAATTTGGGTGCCTTTTATTTCTTTTTATCATCTGATTGCTGTAGCTAAAACTTTCAATATTATGTTAAATAGAATTGGTGAGAATGAACATTCGTGTTCTTGAATTTAACAGGAAACCTTTTAGCTTTTCACTTGTGAATATAATGTTGGCTGTAGGTTTGTCATAAGTGGCCTTTATTATGTTGACCTAAGTCCCCTTTATACCCACTTTGATGAGGAATAAGAAAAATCTCAAATAAACACCCTATCTTAACATGTAAAGGAATTAGAAAAGGAATAACAAACACAAAGTCAGCAGAAGGAATATATACCAATAAAATGGACAAATTCTCAGGAAGCTACAAACTCCCAAAACTGAACCAGGAAGAAATAGAATATATGAACAGACTAATCTCAAGTACATCCCAATGATTTTGGAAAGTTATATTTTTATTTTCACTTCTTTTGAGGTATTTTCTGATTTTCTCTTTGATTTCTTTATGACCCATTGCTTTTTAGTATCATGTTGTTTAGTCTCCATATATTTTTGTTTTCCCCACTTTTCTTTCTGTAATTAATCTCTACTATTTCATACCATTTGATTAAGGTTGGAAAAGATGCTTAACACAATTTCTAGCCACTTAAATTTGTTGAGATATGCTTTGCAGCCCAGCATGTGATCTATCTTGGAGAATGTCCTATGTGCACTTGAAAAGAAAGTGTATTTTGCTGACTTGGGATGAAATGTCCTGTAGATCTCTATTAAGTCCAATTGGTCTAATGTGTAGTTTAATACCATTCTTTTCTTACTAATTTTCTCTATGAATGATCTGTCCATGATGTAAGTGAGACGTTAAAGTTCTCCGTTATTATTACATTATTGTCAATTTCTATCTTTAGGTCTGTTAATATTTGCTTTATGTATTTAGGTACTCCTATAATAAGTATATCAGAGAAGGCAATGGCACCCGACTCTAGTACTCTTGCCTGGAAAATCCCATTGACAGAGGAGCCTGGTAGGCTGCAGTCCATGGGGTCGCTAAGAGTCAGACAAGACTGAGCGACTTCGCTTTCACTTTTCACTTTCATTCACTGGAGAAGGAAATGGCAACCGACTCCAGTGTTCTTGCCTGGAGAATCCCAGGGACGGGGGAGCCTGGTGGGCTGCCTTCTATGTGGTTGCACAGAGTTGGACACGACTGAAGCGACTTAACAGCATAGAAAGTGTATATATGTTAACAAATGCTAACAAATTTTTGAATTAATTTCTGTATTATTATATAATGCCCCTCTTTGTCTTTTGTTATAGACGTTGTTTTAAAGTCTACATCATCAGATATGAGTATTACTACCTCTGCTTTTTTGTAATTTACATTTGTATGAAACATCTTTTTCCATCCCTCACTTTCAGTCCATAAGTCACTGTTATTTCCTTCTAGTGTATTTTTCATTTCAGTTATGGTATTCTTCATTTCTGTTTGTTTCTTCTAATTTCCCACTCTGTTAATATATTCTTCTCTTAGTTTTTTGAACATCTTTATGATCCATACCTTGAACTCTTTATTGGGTAGACACATTTAACTCCACTTCACTTAGTTCTTCTCCTAGAGCTTTGTCTTATTCCTTTGTTTGGAACATATTCATCTCTCACTTCATTTTGCCTAAATTTCTATTTTTATTTTTATGTATTTGGTAAGTGTTGAGAAGTGGCCTTTTGTAGAGAATATCCTATATGTCCCAGCAGTGCACTTCCCTCTGGTCACCAGAGCTATATGTTTTAGGAGTGCCCTCTATTTGTGCTTCATGGATCCTTCTGCTTTGGAGGGCTGGTGGTCTGGCTGGCATGGGTAACCCCCCAGTCTGGTTGGCTGCCAGGCCTTGACTTGTACAGAGGTTATTGGTCACTGGTGGGCAGGGCTAGGTAATGAGGTTGCTGGCTGTGAAGTTCTCAGAATCCAAGTGCTAGTGCTGTCCTATTGGGCAAAGCTGGGTTATGGAGTGGGTGGCTATGGGGTTGGTGGTGCTGGATCTGGCTTCAACCTGCTGGTGGGAAGGACCCGTTCTTGACACAATTGACTGCAGGTTCAGAGATATCCCCAAACTGTGCATACCCACTGGTGGGTGAAGCTGATCCTTGGACTAACTCTAGTGCACTAGTGCATAAGGCCAGGTTCTGGGCCTTCTAGTGGACAAGACAGGGTCACATTATGGCTCATCGGTTCTTAAGTCAGTAGGCCTGTTCATGGGTAGGACTGTGTCTCCACACAGCTAGTGTCTCGGTCTGTAGTGTCCCAGTATTGGTGAGCGTCCTAGTATTGGACAGGCTAGTGGATGTGGTTGGGTCCTGGGACTAATAAGATAGCTGCTGCTAAGTCGCTTCAGTCGTGTCCGACTCTGTGACCCCATAGATGGCAGCCCACCAGGCTCCCCCGTCCCTGGGATTCTCCAGGCAAGAACACTGGAGTGGGTTGCCATTTCCTTCTCCAATGCATGAAAGTGAAAAGTGAAAGTGAAGTCACTTAGTCGTGTCCCACTCTTAGTGACCCCATGGACTGCAGCCCACCAGGCTCCTCTGTCCATGGGACTTTCCAGGCAAGAATACTGGAGTGGGGTGCCATTGCTTTCTCCAAATAAGATAGCAGGAGATTCCAAAATGGCACTTGCCAGCACCTGGGTCCAAATGATAGAACAGTGCACCCCCACCCCCCCCATGGGTGCCACCAATGTTCATGTCCTCAGGATGAGTTCCTATTGCCTCTTGTCTCTCTGGGAGGCTCTCCATGATCAGCACGTAGGTCTGACCCAGGCTCCTTTCAAATTATTTCTTCTTTCCTAGGTCCTCAGTCATGTGAGACTTTCTATGTGTCCTTTAAGAGTGGAATCTTCCCACAGTCCTCTGGCTCCCTGAAAGGAAGCTCCACTGGACTTCAACCAAGTGTTTTGGAGGTTCATCTTTCTGGTGCAGAACCCCAAACTGGAGAGTTCAGTATACTGGTCGGACCTCTTGATGCTTGGGTGCAATCTCTGTAATTGTAATTATTTTCCCAATTGTGGGTTTCCCACAGAGGGTATGGGGTCTCGACTGTATCTGCCTCTGCTCCTCCTACTTCATTGTGGTTCTTTACATTTTTAGTAGTAGAAAATATTTTCTGCTAGTCTTCCGGTTTCTCTCTTCAATTAACTCTTCTCTAAATGTTTGGTAGAATTTGCCTGTGAAGCCATCTGGTCTTGGATTTCTATTTGCTGGGAGTTTTTGAATCACAGTTTTAATTTCAATACTTGAGATTGGTCTGTTCATATTTTCTATTTCTTCCTGGTTCAGTTTTGGGAGTTTGTAGCTTCCTGAGAATTTGTCCATTTCTTTCAGGTTGTCCATTTTATTGGTATATATTATTAGTTGCCTTTAGTAGTCTCTTATAATCCTTTGCATTTCTGTGGTATCTGTTGTAACTTCTTTTTCATTTTTTATTTTATTGATTTGAGCCCTGGTTAACTAGCTTCTCCTGAGGGCAGAGCTTATCAAGAATTAAAGAATGTTCTGGAATATTTAAAAAATGGTTTTGTCTCCACTTTCTCTGCAGGAAGTACTGGGAGATTTTCTCTTATATTGACCGTGATAATCTGGTAGAGTTTCAGAAAGTAAACTTCACAGACATGTGAGGGCCCCCTGATAACTGGCTTCTTTGGAGTTTTAATCTCTCAGATGGCCCATATCAAGCCTCCAGCATTTGTTAATTGCACTTTAGGGTTTCATACTCCACCACTGGTTCCCATGGACATTTCTGCTCCAGTGAGTATGGTTCTCTGTACTCGCTCCTCAGTCTCTCCAATTTAAGGGAGAAACACTTTGCCCTGTGACCACTTTTGTCTTATGGATCTAAGAAGAGTTGTTGAATTTTCAGTTTGCTCAGCTTTTTGCTTGTGGTTAGGGTGACTTTTTTTTTTTTTCAGGCATTGTTTCCTTTTTATTTTTTAATTTTCTTTCACGTTTTTATTTTTAATTGCTTTACATTGTTGTGTTGGTTTCTGCCATTCAACAAGGTGAATCAGTCATAAGTATCCATATGTTCCCTCCCTCTTGAACCTCCCTCCCAACTCCCACCCCATCCCACCCCTCTAGGTCAGCACAGAGCACTGGGTTGACCTCCCTGTGTTGTGCAGCCACTTCTGCTTAGCTATTTTACATATGATAATATATATGTTTCACTGCTACTCTCTCAATTTGGCCTGCCCTCTCCTTCTCACTGCTGTGTCCACAAATCTGTTCTCTACATTTGCCCTCTATTCCTGGCCTGCAAATAGGTTCATCATTACCAATTTTCTAGATTCCATATATATGCAATAATATATTTTTTTTCTCTAACTTCACTCTGTATAACAGGCTCTGATTCACCCACTTCATGAAATGACTCAATTTTTTTCCCTCAAACTCCTTAAATGCTGGCCAGAAACTGAAACTATCAATATATTTTAGCCAAATACACTGGAAAAGTAATGTTGGACTGACAACCATCTGGAGTTGTATTTGAGAGGGTGACCAGGGATATCCTAATAAAATTCAGAAGAATATTTTCAAAACTGAACATAATCAGATTTTTAGTCAAACTTACAGATGTTTAATATCTCATAGAGTTTACATTCCTGTCTGCATCTACTACATATAACTGGAGTCAGTGGTCACCCTGGAGAGGGCTCACTGGAGGAAATATTGTGTTATAATAATAAACTTTCCACATTTAAATTTTCTCTGTGACTGACAGAAACTGAGTTATCTTTGGAACAGAAAACCTTTTAAACTGTATTTCAGGAATATTTTGGTCTCATTCAGCTGGGAAAAAACAAATTTTCTATCTCCATATTTCCCTCCAATTCCCAAGGAGCTTCTAGGCCAAATCACAGACTAAAAATAGCTTAGACTAATTTAGGCTCAGTTAGGCAAGCTATTTTTCCTGTCTTACATAGTTCCTTTTTTTTTTTTTTTTGAACATCTAGTCATAGACATTCTATTAATGCTATGAAATAATCTATGTGGTATGGATAAGACTGCTGTACATATGGAGTCACTTTCTTGAAAGTAGTTCTCAGAATTCAGCTTTTGCTGAGCATCTACTATTTGTGTTTCCAACTGCAGTTTGTTACATGCCATTACCATATTATTACTGCAAATTCTTCATAATCTGCCTAGTTACTGAAAAACATGCTCAATTATATAAACAAGTACATTCTCAACATCTAAATATTTTGGTTGTAGAATTAGATAGTTTTATACATTTTCCTGCCTTTAATTTCTGGGTTTCTTTGGTCACTGTATATTGAGTATTTGTATTTATATGTATTTGTATTTTTATGTATTTGTATTTATATGTATTTGTATTTTTATGTATTTATATTTATATGTATTTGTATTTCTGTAGCTTTTCTCCCCTGCATATATACAATTTATTTGAGTGAAGATACTCCATTTCTTCCTTAAACATTGTGATTATTATTCATTAATGCTTCATCCATGCTTAGGTTTCTGACTCATTATATCTTTCAAGTTCTTCCTTCAATTTTTTTTCAATTTGTCTAAAATTTATCTAACATCTCTATTTCTTCATATGGCTTTTCATGAATGATCAACTTGTAATTCTCTCAGTGTGTAGAATAGTTGTAAAGACTAATTGTAAGTATGTACTTTCTATGGTTAAATACTTTCTGGTTATGCCTTCTCTTACCTACATTTTGGGCTTCCCTGGTGGCTCAGATGGTAAAGATTCTGCCAGCAGTGCAGGAGACCCAGGTCTGTCCCTGGGTGGGAAAGATCACCTGGAAGGGAATGGCAACCCACTCCAGTATTCTTGCCTGGAGAATCCCATGGACAGAGAAGTCTGGGAGGGTACAATCCACAGAGTCTCAAAGAATTGGACACTACTGGGAAAGACTAGAGATCTCTTTAAGAAAATCACAGATACCAAGGGAACACTTCATGCAAAGATGGGCCCAATAAAGGACAGAAATGGTATGGACCTAACAGAAGCAGAAGATATTAAGAAGAGGTGGCAAGAATACACAGAAGAACTGTACAAAAAAGATCTTCACGACCCAGATAATCACAATGGTATGATCACTCACCTAGAGCCAGACATCCTGGAATGTGAAGTCAAGTGGGCCTTAGAAAGCATCACTATGAGCAAAGCTAGTGGAGGTGATGGAATTCCAGTTGAGTTATTTCAAATCCTGAGAGATGATGCTGTGAAAGTGTTGCACTCAATATGCCAGCAAATTTGGAAAACTCAGCAGTGGCCACAGGATTGGAAAAGGTCAGTTTTCATTCCAATCCCAAAGAAATGCAATGCCAAAGAATGCTCAAACTACCACACAATTGCACTCATCTCACACACTAGTAAAGTAATGCTCAAAATTCTCCAAGCCAGGCTTCAGCAATATGTGAACCGTGAACTTCCAGATGTTCAAGCTGGTTTTAGAAAAGGCAGAGGAACCAGGGATCAAATTGCCAACATCCGCTGGATCATCGAGAAAGCAAGAGATTTCCAGAAAAACATTGGTTTCTGCTTTATTGACTATGCCAAAGCCTTTGACTGTGTGGATCAAAATAAACGGGAAAATTCTGAAAGAGATGGGAATACCAGACCACCTGACCTTTCTCTTGAGAAACCTATATGCAAGTCAAGAAGCAACAGTTAG
This sequence comes from Tragelaphus eurycerus, assembly GCA_935064755.1. NCBI lineage: Eukaryota > Metazoa > Chordata > Mammalia > Artiodactyla > Bovidae > Tragelaphus > Tragelaphus eurycerus. The sequence goes on along the minus strand of CAKXYN010000086.1, from coordinate 8,489,295 downwards.
AACTAGACATGGAACAACAGACTGGTTCCAAATAGGAAAAGGAGTATATCAAGGCTGTATATTGTCACCCTGCTTATTTAACTTATATGCAGAGTACATCATGAGAAACGCTGGGCTGGAAGAAGCACAAGCTGGAATCAAGATTGCTGGGAGAAATATCAATAACCTCAGATATGCAGATGACACCACCCTTATGGCAGAAAGTGAAGAGGAACTCAAAAGCCTCTTGATGAAAGTGAAAGTGGAGAGTGAAAAAGTTGGCTTAAAGCTCAACATTCACAAAACAAAGATCATGGCATCTGGTCCCATTACTTCATGGGAAATAGATAGGGAAACAGTGGAAACAGTGTCATACTTTGTTTTTGGGGGCTCCAAAATCACTGCAGATGGTGATTGCAGCCATGAAATTAAAAGACGCTTACTCCTTGGAAGCAAAGTTATGGCCAACCTAGATAGCATATTGAAGAGCAGAGACATTACTTTGCCAACAAAGGTCCGTCTAGTCAAGGCTATGGTTTTTCCTGGGGTCACATATGGATGTGAGAGTTGGACTGTGAAGAAAGCTGAGCGCCGAAGAATTGATGCTTTTGAACTGTGGTGTTGGAGAAGACTCTTGAGAGTCTCTTGGACTGCAAGGAGATCCACTGGGTGGATCTGGGTGTTCTTTGGAAGGAATGATGCTAAAGCTGAAACTCCAGTACTTTGGCCACCTCATGCGAAGAGTTGACTCATTGGAAAAGACTCTGATGCTGGGAGGGATTGGGGGTAGGAGGAGAAGGGGACAACAGAGGATGAGATGGCTGGATTGCATCACCAACTCGATGGATGTGAGTTTGAGTGAACTCCAGGAGTTGGTGATGGACAGAGAGGCCTGGCGTGCTGCAATTCATGCGGTTGTAAAGAGTCGAACATGACTGAACGATTGAACTTAACTGAACTGAAGAGACTTAGCTTGCATGTAGCTATATTTTAAGTTAACTATCCCAGCTTTTAGCAACTTTAAGTCTTGCCTCACTTTGTCATTCCTGCCCCCAACAAGTATCAGGTTCTGGGGTGCATTATATTTTGCTAAATTAATAAAGAGTAAAGTGGTTGAATTGGTAAGATCCAAGGCATATTTTTGATGTGGCCAATAATTTTTGAGTGCTAACTAAATGCCAAGCATTAATTCCTGTGCACTAAAAATCCATTGGTACAATAGAAAAAGTCCCTGTACTCAATAATCCAGTCAGGAAGACAGACAATGAACAAAATCAGCATTAGGTGCTATAAAGACAACTGGGAAAACAAGATAGGGAGTGATGTCCTGAATTTCTTTTTCATTGGATACATATTTTTATCTTTAATATTCAGAAAGGGCTTCTCTGGTGAGGTAACAATTAAAGGCTCAGATGTGAATTTGAAGGCGAGGAGTCAGCTGTCAGACATCTACAGGCAGGAGCATTTCAGGTGGGCGGAGCAGGATGACCAAAGGCTGGAAGGCAGAAGTGTTCTTGGCATGTTTGAAGAAGAGCCAGGAGAGGAAGTAAAAATGCAGAACCACATTTGCCAATCTCTGAAGCCATCGTATCTGCTAACACCTCTTGAGGAAGCAAGTCACACAGCCTACCTCAGAATCAAAAGATTAGGAAATCAACTCCACCTCTTTAGTAGGAAACTATTGTAATATGGCAAAGGGAATAGACAGAAAAACGGGTGAAAAATTGAGATTATCTATAATAATATTTATTCAAATCCCTAATTATTCACTTAGAATTAAAAAAAAAAAACAGGAATTAAGAGATGAATGATCTTTTCAGCATTTTCTTTTAAATTATTAACACACCAAATTGTTGTTCAATAATTCAGTTGCCTCCAACTCTTGTGACCCCATGGACTGCAGCACGCTAGACTTCCCTATCCTTTACTATCTCTCAGAGTTTACTGTCTCCCAGAGTCCCATGTCCATTGAGTCAGCGATGCCATCCAACCATCTCATCCTCTGTCGCCCCCTCCTTCTTCTTCTGCCCTTAATCTTTCCCAACATCAGGATCCTTTCCAATAAGTTGGCTGTTATCATCATGTGGCCAAAGTATTGAAGTGTCAGCTTCAGCATCAGTCCTTTCAATGAATATTCAGGGTTGATTTCCTTTAGGATTGACTGGTTTGATCTCTTGCTGTCCAAGGGACTTGCAAAAGTCTTCTCCAGCACCATAGTTTGAAAGCATCAATTCTTTGGCACAAAGTACCTTGCTTGATTTTTTAATATTAAATTCCTCTTACATTCTTAGGAAAAAGTCAATTTGTTCATTATGTACACGATACTTAGGTATTTATGCTTTTGTTTTGCTTGTATGTATTTGGGCTTTTTAAGTTATATGAATAAATAATAATTTGGAGAAGGAAATGGCAACCCACTCCAGTTTTCTTGCCTGGAGAATCCCAGGGGCAGGAGAGCCTGGTGGGCTGACGTCTGTGGGGTCACGCAGAGTCGGACACGACTGAAGTGACTTAGCAGCAGCAGCAGCCTAGAAATTTCTTCTCTTACATTGCCTAGTTTGCTCTGATATTGAGACTATGAAAGTAAATTGGAAAATATCCCACCTCCCTTTTTTTTTTTTTTTTTTTTTTACTCTTCTATGGATAAATTAGTTTCAGACTGGACTATGTTTCTTAAAATGTTGAAGTCATTTGATACTATTTTCTTTGTGGGGCAGTTTTAAATGCTGATTCAGTTCTTTAATAATGTAGGACTAGTAAGACATATCTTCTTGTGTTAGTTTTGATAAGCTGTATTTTACTAGGACTTCTGTAACTTTCATATGGTTATAACTGTTTATATTAGCTTTTCATTATTTCTTAGTGTCTGTAAGAGGTACAGTGATATTCTCTTACGAAAATTTTGTTGTTTTATTTTGCCCTTTCTTTCCCTTTTTTGGTAAGTCTTGCATTAGGTTTATCACATTCATAATTTTTTTTTTTAAATTGGCCTTTTATTGTACATTTTTACATTGCATTTTATTTCTTTACTTTCTGTGCTTTTTATTTATTTTCTTCTACTTTCTTTGGTATCATTTTGCTTTTGATTTTATTACATCATTATATGAGTAATTCCATCATTAATTTTTCACCATTCTCTTTTTGTAATACATGAATTTAAAGCTGAATTCTTTAAATTCTGCCTTAGCTTCATCTTTTAAAGTACAAAGTGTATTTGTGTTAGTAAGATAGGATGGGCTGTTAATCCAAATATCAGGGGCTCAGTACAGTAAAGACTTATCTTTGACTTATGTATGAGTCTAATGTGGATCAAGGAAAACTCATGGGCCAGTCTTCTGCAGGAGAAGGCAATGGCACCCCACTCCAGTACTCTTGCCTGGAAAATCCCATGGATGGAGGAGCCTGGTAGGCTGCAGTCCATGGGGTCGCTAGGGGTCGGACACGACTGAGTGACTTCACTTTCACTTTTCACTTTCACGCAATGGAGAAGGAAATGGCAACCCACTCCAGTGTTCTTGCCTGGAGAATCCCAGGGATGGGGGAGCCTGGTGGGCTGCCATCTATGGGGTCGCACAGAGTTGGACACGACTGATGCGACTTAGCAGCAGCAGCAGCAGCAGCAGCAGTCTTCTCCAGGTGGCCACTCAGACATCCAGGCTCCTTTATCTTATCAGTATGCCCGCCAAACCTCCTGCTATGAGAGAGTCCTTATGGAAGATAACTTGAGTAGGTGGGATTTATTGCTAGATATCAAAGTGGCATGTGTAACTCCTCTCTCTAGTTCACTGAAAACTGCTCTGGTCACTATAGCTGCATGACCACCCCCAGACTTAGTAGTATGAAATTACCATTTTTTTATGTTCACAGATTCCATGGGTCAGGTATTCTCATAGGGCACATCAGCTTGTCTCTCGCCCTCAAAGTCTGTGGCCTCGGTTGTTAACACTTTATGGCTTCAAAGCTAGGGCTGAAACTGTGACTGTCTCTGTGCATATATCTGGCTGTTGCTGCTGATTGTCACCTGGAACTGTCACCTTTCCATGTGGTCTGGATTCTTTACAGCATGAGGCTCTCCAATCAGACCTCCAGTTGGGTCATGTTAAAGACAAATGACCAGAGACAAGTGACCAGAGACAGTTGAGTGGAAATAGACTTTTTTTTTTTTTTTTTAACTTTGCCATGGCAGTTACTCATTATTGTTTCTCCTGCATTCTAATAGTTATAAATGGGTCATTAAAGTTGATTCCAATTCAAGGGGTGGGGACATAGACATATCAGTTGGAAAAGTGCCAACTGATATACAGAAATGTTTAGAACACCTTCATAGTCAGTTACATGGCCTTTAGGTGTAGAAGAATTTGATGAGTGCTATTTTATTACATGCTCAGAAAGAGGAAAACTAAATAGAATTTGGTGAATACATCATAAGTAGATAAAGCAGCATATTTCATCATTTATTAACAAAGCATTATGAGATCCTCTTTGACTGACATTTTAACATTTCAGGTATGTTTGTAAAGGTATGTGTATGGATCAGCATTTTGTTTTTCTCTGAAGAGTAAAGAGTAAATATTTTAAGCTCTGTGGGCCACTTATCGTCTTTGTAACAATTTTTTCTTTATTTTTTCACAACTATTTTAAGATGTAAAAACCATTCTTAACTCACATTTCATTCAAGAGCAGGCCACAGGCAGATTTCACCCAGTTTGCTGGCTCCTGCTCCAATTGATTGTTCTCTATATAACTATTAGTTATATATTGTCTACATGACTAATGTATTAGTCTATATATGATTAATAGATCATATATTGCCAATTTATTTCTACTTGTAGACCTATTAGTTTTTGTTTTACATATATTGAGGCTTTATTATTGAGAACTGTTATATAAGCAATTTCTGCTTAATATCCCCACGGAAATATGCCCATAGAAAAATGACATCATGTGCAAAAACACTAATCTGGAGTGTTGTTTAGTCACAAAGTCATGTTTGGCTCTTGCGACCCCATGGACTGTAGCGTGCCAGGCTCTTCTCTCCATGGGATTTCCCAGGCAAGAATACTGTAGTGGATTGCCATTTCCTTCTCCAGAAGATCTTCCTGACCCAGGGATCGAACCTGCGTCTCCTGCTTAGTAGGTGAGTTCTTTACTATTGAGACACCGGGGAAACCTCTGTAACTATCTATATGAATATAAAGTAACATGATAGGACACACAAAAAATGTTCAAAACACTACTTTTTAATCACCAAAGAAACTAGTTTATCAATATTTGTTAACCAATATCTTTTTTTGCATAAAATAACAGTTTCTTTTAGCACCAATAACATCTCAGGTAAACATTCATTACCTTTGTTGACACTCTGAATGCTTTTCAAAATGTCTACCTTTATAGCACAAAAACAACATTACAGATCAATATTTACTGTGAATATTGGTACAAAAATCCCAAATAAAATATTAGGAAGCAACATTCTGCGCCATATTTAGGACATAATATATTAATATAATGATCAAGTGGGATTTATTCTGGTACTGCAAGAATGGTTCAGTACTGTTATTCATTAGTATAATGGACCACATTAATAAATCTCAAGAGAAAATTTACATGATTATCTCCATAATGATTTGGAAAGCCTCTTTTTTTTTTAAAAAAAAATTAAAGTTCAAGAAAATAGAAATTGACAGACATTTCCTTAACATATACACCCCCTCACATACACACACATTTCTACTATTTATATTTAGTCTACAGTAATATTAACAATATTGTGGTAACCAGAAACAACTAGAATAGTAGAAATTTGAAAAAAAAAATAGAAAAGCTATCTCTCATTCAAATGATATGATGGTATTTCTGGAAACCCCTAGAGAGTCAATGATAAACTGAAAAAATAAAAGAACCCAGTAAAGTATCAGGATATAAGATTAACCTAGAAATCAGTTCATTTCACAAAAGTAAAAATAACTGTTTAGACAATATAATGGAAGATAATCCATATTTAAAATAGGTTATTAAACTCTTTAAATGTGGGAATGTGCTTAGAAAGAAATGTGTACAAGTTGTATGAAAAAAAACTTTAAAACAATTCTACAAGACACAAAAATAGATATGAGCAATGAAAAAAGCATCCCTTGTATTTGGATATAACTGAGAGCCATAAAGATGTCAGTTTGCTTAATTTATAATTGTAATGTGATCCCAATAAAAATACCAACGAATATTTTTTTCTGGAGTTAGAAAAGTTGATACCAAAGTTCATATGGAAAAATAAGCATACAAGAATAGCTAGGAAAACATAGAAAAGAAAAGCTAAGAGAAGGGACTAATCTTACAATATATTAAAATATATTATTAATCCTCTGTAGTTAAAATAGTTTGAAACTCACATCTGAATAAACAAACATTAATGGAATAGGATAGCAAGTCTGGATATAGACCCAAGTACACATGAAAATTTAATATATGATAAAGATGGTATCTAAAATCACGGGGACACAAGTTAAGTTTTTACTCAGTGGTGCTGGGGTAAGTGGATAGCCATGTGGAAGAAGATAAAAGTAAGTCCATATCCTACACCACACACAAGAATAAATTTCAAAATGATATAAAGTCATGCAATTACTAGAAAGGGTAATTTTCTCTACACCCATACAATCTAACTATGACTCAAAACCCAGATTTGATAAGATTTAACAAAGCTTGTATTGCTGTTTTCTGGCCCTTAGAGAGAAGTTACTACCTTAACTGAATTGTTGGTCCCCTGTGTATAATGTATTGTTTGCCACCAGCTTCTTTCAAGATTGTCTCCTTGCCTTTGGTTTTCAGCAGTTAATCTATGATGTGCCTACTTCCATACTGTAAATTCTTTTCAGATTCAAACCTACTATATGTAATAACTATTAATTACGGACAAAATACAAAAAAAAAAAAAAGACAAAGTCACTTAAGAATCATGAATAACTCGCTCAGGATTTCTTGAGGAGTGTGAAGACTTGAAAGAGGAGGCTCACAACACAGCAAGTTTTCCCCTTGTACAGCTTTTATGTGAGAACAGGCCAAAACAGTCACCAAGTAGGGTGGGTAAAACTCCAATATCCATAGTGTGTATAGACTATAGAACAAAGAACAGAAGTCCAGGCAATTTCAGCTGCTGGGAAATCTGGAGAGAGTCCTGAAATAAAGTCAGAGTAGAGTAATTTTCAAATTTTGTGAGTGACCTCTGGCTAAGTCTTTGGCTGGCCCTTGAACTATGCATACAAGGAGAGGAGAAGATGGGACAGAGAAAAGTATTTGAACATATAATTGCCTAAATTTTGTTTTTCAAATTCAAGAAACTGCATTTGCTTTTGATCCTGCTTCTTGGAATTTACTATAAAGATGTATCTCTAATAATATGAAAACACTTATATATAAAGCTATTAATTATAGCATCATTAATAATTTAAAATATTAGATACATCTTAGTATCAATACACTGGATATTATTTGAACAAATTTTGAATAAATTTCACCAAGTGATAGCCAATTTTTTTTTAAGAGCCAGATAGTAATTTTTGGCTCATACTGTCTCTGCTTCAGCTACTTACCTCTGTGGCTATAACAGTCATAAACAATGTAAGCAAATGTTCATGGCTGTGTGTCAATAAAACTTTATTTACAAAAACAGATAAATGGTAGGATCAGATTAAGCCAGTGGGTCATAATTTATCAAGCTCTGATTTATATAATGGAGTACTATGCATCTATTTTTTTAAGAAAAATTGACAGTCTCTCTGTAAACTCATGGAATAATTGTCAAGAGGCCCAATAAAAAGGGCCTAACAAAGGGCCATTTGAGTATTAAAATAATGACAATAATAGATTACAACACTTAGAATAAAATACATACAGAAAATGAATGAATGAATGGCAAGGAAAGAAAGCTTCTTTCTTAGAGTAGAATGCCAACAAATGAATAAGAAAGAATGATGATATTAGAAATATCACTATTTCTTATGGCTATTATTGTAGTCATGCTGCTGCTGCTGCTGCTAAGTCACTTCAGTCCTGTCCAACTCTGTGCGACCCCATAGACAGCAGCCCACCAGGCTCTGCCGTCCCTGGGATTCTCCAGGCAAGAACACTGGAGTGGGTTGCCATTTCCTTCTCCATTGTGTGAAAGTGAAAAGTGAAAGTGAAGTCGCTTGGTCGTGACTGACTCGTAGCCCCATGGACTGCAGCCTACCAGGCTCCTCCATCCATGGGATTTGCCAGGCAAGAGTACTGGAGTGAGGTGCCATTGCCTTCTCCATTGTAGTCATAATAATAGTTAAATCAGACAAGAATCATCAGTGGATGCTAAAACTAGGATGTGTAAAATTTGGTAAAGAACAAGGTATTTATTTTTGTAGATCCAATATATCACCCTAAAAATTACTAATAACAATGGGAAAATAATAACTTCACAGTAGAAGCCATCAGAGTACCATCTTAACCAAGTAATCAAGGTTAACAATACAAATGATGGACAAAATGACATTGTATGCTTCTTGATGAGCTTCACTGAGGAGAGCATATCATTTTTATAGTATTCCTACCCAAAATGTATTACTTCAATTGTCAGATGAACTGAAATTGGGAGACATTTGACAAAATAATTGACCTGTACCTTCAAAATACCAATATCATGGTGAAGACATTCAGAGAAACTGTTTCAGATCAGAGGAGACCAAAGAGATGGCATGTGAATGAAGTGCATGAACCTGGATGGGGCCCTGAACCAAACAAATGAAATTGCCAAAAAAGACTTCTTGGAGCAATTTGCAAAATTAGATTAAGTTCTGCAGGTTATACAAGAGAATTGTATAATGTTAAATTTTCTAGTTTTGATAGCTGTACCTGAATATCTTTGTTCTTAGAAAATTCATATTGAGGTGTGTGCATGCGTGCTAAGTCTCTTCAGTCATGTCTGACTCTTTGCAACCCCATGGACTGTATGTAGCCTGCCTGGTTCCTCTGTCCATGGGATTCTCCATGCAAAAATACTGGAGTGGGTTTCCATTTCCTTCTCCAAGGGATATTCCTGACCCAGGGATTGAACCCAGGTCTCCTGCACTGCAGGCAAATTCTTTACCACTAAGCCACATGGGAAGCCTAACACATCAAGTTGCCATTTTGCAGCAACAGAAGGTTCTCAATAAAACTTGCTACTTCTCAACAGAAAAATCTACATAAATGTGATTTTTGATGATGCTTCATCAATTGCATTTGGAATGGAACTCAACTAAATGCACATCATTTTGTTAAAAATGTTGTTTTTAGGTTGAGTATGTAAATATTAGCTTATTGCTTAGAAATCATGTCAAAAATGCTATAATGAGAACTCAGTACTTTCTATAACGTTTGGATATTGAAGGAAACTGGAAAATTATCACTAGGGGATGCTTGTGTTATGACCATATTTTCTAAGAAATTAAACACTGTATCACTATGAAGTTGTTGGTTTACAAACTCGGGAGTTCCTTCAGTGAAATCTGAAACTGGATCCCCTACACAGAAGGCAAGGAAAGACTGAAAAAAGCTCACACCACTCAATTGGTAAGCGCAGGATTAATAACCAAGACTTGTCTTGGGGGGCTGCAAGATGAGTAGATTTTTGCATCCACCTGCAAGCATCTCAAACATTTACAGAGAGAACTTGACTGGGCTCAGTCACATATACAGTCCAGGTGATCTCAAGAACACATACGATCTCAAGAACACATACGATCTCAAGAACACAATCGATCTCAAGGCTGTGTCCTTGAAACAGGTCTAAGTGTAGGTGCTTTCACACATTCCAAGGACAGGAAAGCCCAGGTTCAGTTTGAGGATCAATTGGGAGGCATGCCCTCTTGGGGATCTCTTCTAATAGAATGACCTTCCTTATCTCTGTCACCAAAATTAGTAATTAGAAGTGAAGTGATTCTGTAAACAAGACAAAAGAACATACAAACTAAACTGAAATATGCAGCATTTCCTCAGATACCAAGTGATGGTAGACAAATAATTTGTTATCAACTCCTGGAAAGAGGACAGTTCATATTACTGGTGTTATGTGGTAGGAAAAAATGTCAAAAACTGTCACCTCCGATTACTTGGAGAACAATGTACCTAATGAGGTGCTAACCATAAAGAAGAATTGAAAAAATGAATGTTCATAGCAAATGTTGGTTACTATTGGCTATATTTCGCAATTTGACAAGAAAGAGAGGATCTCTGAACAGTATTGGAAAGTTTGCGAGCAAAATTGAAAAAGAATAGTGTCCTGAAATTCAGAGACCTGTACAGTTAAAGGTTTCCCTGGTGGCTCAGACAGTAAAGAATCCACCTGCAATGCAGATCTGGGTTCAATCTCTGGATCGGGAAGATTCCCTGGAAGAGGGTATGGCAACCCACTCCAGTATTATTGCCTGGAGAATCCCATTGACAATAGAGCCTGGTGGGTTATAGTCCATAGTATCATAAAGAGTCAGACACAATTTTAGCAAATTAACAGGCACGCACGCATGCACATCAGAGTTAAAGAGGCTGTTGTTGGTTTTCATCCCCAAACAGTAAAACTATAAAATTGAGAAATTATTTGAGCCCCCAAAGATCCGTACCTCTCAGTCTTACGTTAAGGATCAAGTCAAAGTTGTAGCCATGAGGCTCACTGTTAAAATCCTGATGGACTTAGGTGGCACAGAGTAAATCCTTTCAAGAGCAGGAAATGGCTAAGAGTGTGGGGCTCCCGCTGCACCCTGATCTGTGCGAGGTGTCTGCATTTATAAAAGACAGTGAGGGAATAGGAGAGACATGGGGGTGAAGATGTAATGAAATGTGGCAAATCCAAGAAATGTGACTAGAAAAGAATGGGTATAAACACTGGTACATGAAACTTACTGGAATCAAATGGAAAGAAATTTTTTAATTTTCAGAAAATTATCTGTCAAAGGAGCTATAAGTCTACAATAGAGCTCAAACTTTAAGCTGCTGCCTCTTTGAAGACTCCCAGCAATTCAGGTGAGTGGCATCTGAGTTATATGTATTAACATTTATATATTTTTGCTTTTATTAGTAGATTCTGTAAATTTAAATTTTGCTTGTTTGTTTCAACTGTTGGTGAATGCTTAGACATGCATTCTTCACTTGAAGATTACATATTGTAAATAAATTTCACTCCTATCTTTCTCTAATAGGATTTAGAGATTTAAAATTATATTCACCTTTTTAATGCCTTCCATTAATTTTGACAAAGGTGGAGACCAGAATATCTCATCCAGTTCCATTTCTTCAACATTTCTTCATTTCCCCTCTTGAATTAAGATGTATTATCATATCATAAAATCTTTAATATATTGAAGTATTTCACCAAACTTTCTCTTATATTCTTTGGATGCTTCTATTTTGTTAATATGAATCTATTTGTTGTGAACAAATAATCAAAACTTATTCAATGTTTAATAGAGAAATATCTTTTCATTCCTTTTTTAAGTGAATTTTCTTACTTTTTTCACATCTATTCTTGGAAAAAATAAATAGTAGAGAAAAACCTGTCCTTAGAGGGAAAGACAATATTGAAACTACTACATTCCACTCAGTAATCTGTAAATTTTAATATCAATTTCATCACACTCTCAATAAAATTCATTGTATAATTTGAGTTAAGCCTTTGACTCATCTTAAAATTAGGTCCTAGTAAACTTCAAAAATTTTCTTTACAAAGATCTTACAGTGTTTGGTTAAATTTATTTCAATTTATTTTATGCTTGGTAAAGCTTTTATTATATTTTGAATGGCTATTGTTAGTATATAGGAAAGCTACTGAAGTTTCTATGCTTACCTTTATAACATAACATTGGTCCAAACACATTTTTTACTCTGTAGTTCTAATAATTTTCAGCTAAAGATCTTGAAATTTTTACAGTAGACAAGTATATCATCTGTAAACTAATAGATTTATGTTCCTTTTCAAATTTTTACTTCATTTATCATGTTTTATTTAGCTTATTATAGAAGTTCTTGGAGAAGGCAATGGCACCCCACTCCAATACTTTTGCCTGGAAAATCCCATGGATGGAGGAGCCTGGTAGGCTGCGGTCCATGGGGTCGCTAGAGTCCGATAGGACTGAGCAACTTCACTTTCACTTTTCACTTTCATGCATTGGAGAAAGAAATGGCAACCCACTCCAGTATTCTTGCCTGGAGAATCCCAGGGACGGGGGAGCCTGGTGGGCTGCCCTCTATGGGGTCGCACAGAGTCGGACACAACTGAAGCAACGCAGCAGCAGCAGCAGCAGCAGAAGTTCTTAGCTAATAATAATAATGATGGTAACATCTTTGTCTTATTCCTTACACTTATGTAAACATGTCCAGTATTTCCCCATGTTGGTTTTGTCTGAAGTAGATCTTCTTCACCATGTTAAAGAATGTACCTGTTTACTAAGCCTTTATGGGAAAAAAAAATAGTAAGTCAAGAAAATATGGAATTTTATCAGATGTGCATTTTGGATCCACTGAGATGACAATAAGTTTTGAATTTCATACTTTTCTTAAAGGATCTTAGAGTTCATTTAATTTTCCACAAATATATTGGCTCATTTTATAGCAAAACTTGAGGTCTAGGCTGAATTCGAATGTGTCCAGTGATGGAAACTAACTAGTTACCAAGTAACTCCATCTATTCTTGACATATCTCCATTTACTGAGCCTGAGTGACATTGATCCATAGACCAGCAATCTTCTCAGCAGTCTTCTGACTACTTCCAAATCATACATCTGCTCCTCAGTCTACATATTTCAATCTTACTGATAAATGTCACATAATGTCCTTGGCCAGTAGTTTACTGAAACTATTTTAATAATTTTATTAAAAGAGAGATTAATTTAGTCAAACATGACTTGTTCTAAGTGAAATCATGGTAATCACAGTGCTTCCAAAATATCCATATGATGTTAGAATTTTAGATAGCTATGTTAAGCTCAAAGAAAATATTAAAATAGGTCACTATTTTAACTTTTTGTTGTAGCTGTTTAGTCTCTAATTTGTGTTTGACTCTGTTGTGACCCCATGGATTGTGCCAGTCAGGCTCCTCTGTGCATGGGATTTCCCAGGCAAGAATACTGGAGTGGGTTGCCATTTCCTCTTCTAGGGGATATTCTTGACCCAGGGATCAAATCTGCGTCTCTGCATTGGCAGGCAGATCCTTTACCACTGAGCCACCATTTTAACTCTACTGCTTCTAATACTTAATATAATAAAGTGTTAATATCTGCAGTAGAGATTTAAATATAACCGTTACAGCCCTTTCACTTTAAAAATAAAGCAACTGAGGTTCAAAGATATGGTATCACCTGCAACTATTTCACTCAAACCAGAATTTACAGAGGACCTTTGTTCATAAATCAGGCCTTCTGAAGCTTCCAGGGTTATTGTTGGTTTGTTTGTTTTTTCCCCTGTAGATTCTCCCCTCTAGATTCTATGTGCGTGAGAAGACAGGGCTCTGGGTCTCCACATTTTGAATTATCTACATAAATTTCTGACTAAAGTATTATTTGTAGTTGTTGGTCAACTAACCCCAAGGCATTTCTCAGAAAAGCTCTTGTGCCAGTGGCTTCTCATCAATAGTAGCATCTGATAAACAGCAACTGCCTAAAGTCTTCCATGCAATGCCTTCTTTTTGAGTCATTAGGCATCTACTAAGGTTTTCTCAACCTTTTGTTCCTGATACCACTAGCAATATCATTTTCTTTCCCTTTGGGCTCTTGGTTTGAGAACTTCTAGAGGGCAACTCTTCTTATTGACTTTTCAAAATACTGCTGCTACTAAGTCGCTTCAGTTGTGTCCAACTCTGTACGACCCCATAGATGGCAGCCCACCAGACTCCCCCGTCCCTGGGATTCTCCAGGCAAGAATACTGGAGTGGGTTGCCATTTCCTTCTCCAATGCATGAAAGTGAAAAGTGAAAGTGAAGTTGCCTTAGCGACCCCATGGACTGGAGCCTACCAGGCTCCTTCGTCAATGGGATTTTCCAGGCAAGAGTACTGGCTGCTGCTGCTGCTGCTAAGTCGCTTCAGATCAAATCAGATCAGTCGCTCAGTTGTGTCCGACTCTTTGCGACCCCATGAACCGCAGCACGCCAGGCCTCCCTGTCCATCACCAGCTCCCGGAGGTCACTCAGACTCGCATCCATCGAGTCAGTGATGCCATCCAGCCATCTCATCCTCTGTCGTCCCCTTCTCCTCCTGCCCTCAATCCCTCCCAGCATCAGAGTCTTCTCCAATGAGTCAACTCTTCGCATGAGGTGGCCAAAATACTGGAGTTTCAGCTTTAGCATCATTCCTTCTAAAGAAATTCCAGGATTGATCTCCTTCAGAATGGACTGGTTGGATCTTCTTGCAGTCCAAGGGACTCTCAAGAGTCTTCTCCAACACCACAGTTCAAAAGCATCAATTCTTCGGCGCTCAGCCTTCTTCACAGTCCAGCTCTCACATCCATACATGACCACAGGAAAGACCATAGCCTTGACTAGGCGAACCTTTGTTGGTAAAGTAATGTCTCTGCTTTTGAATATGCTATCTAGGTTGGTCATAACTTTCCTTCCAAGGAGTAAGCGTCTTTTAATTTCATGGCTGCAGTCACCATCTGCAGTGATCTTGGAGCCCAGAAAAACAAAGTCTGACACTGTTTCCACTGTTTCCCCATCTATTTCCCATGCAGTGATGGGACCGGATGCCATGATCTTCGTTTTCTGAATGTTGAGCTTTAAGCCAACCTTTTCACTCTCCACTTTCACTTTCATCAAGAGGCTTTTTAGCCCCTCTTCACTTTCTGCCATAAAGGTGGTGTAAGTCGCTTCAGTCGTGTCCAACTCTGTGCGACCCCATAGACGGCAGCCCACCAGACTCCCCCGTCCCTGGGATTCTCCAGGCAAGAACACTGGAGTGGGTTGCCATTTCCTTCTCCAATGCATGAAAGTGAAAAGTGAAAGTGAAGTCGCTCAGTCGTGTCTGACCCTTAGCGACCCCATGGACTGCAGCCTACCAGGCTCCACCATCCATGGTGTTTTCCAGGCAAGAGTACTGGAGTGGGTGCCATTGCCTTCTCTGTTCAAAATACTGTGTTGCATTAAAATCAATCAATCAAACAAACTGCATGTATGTATAATGAGGTGAAAGTCCTCTCTTAATGGCATCCCACCCTTTGCCCATTGACACACGCAGCCTGCCTTCATCTCCACATCTCAGACCTACCACTTGGTGTTCTTTTTTTATTAATACCATAAACATATGACATACATACAACATAAAATTGCATAGCAATGTTTTAAGGTCTGTGAAAACTATACTTTCTTCTCTCAACCAACCATTTTTTACTTTTTTCTTTAACTCTATTCCCCAATTTTCTTCATTACTTCAGATATACTACTCAACAATGCCCCACTTGATTAAAAAAATACATTAATTGGTTGGGAGGTCATCTTCTTTTTAATGTAACTGAAGAGATAACGGCATAGGTAAGGATAAGATGCAGACAGTTAGAGACTGAGTTCTTTGTAATTATATCTCTGCTTACTGGTTAGTGAAAGAGGCAGAGAGAAATTAGATATCCTTTTTGAAAGTATACAGTTTTAGTTGGTGGAATGGTTAGAACAAGGCTTTCAGGCTTCTAGTCAAATGCTCTTTCCACTTCATCAGACCATTAAACTCTTTCAGAATCCTCTAATCCTTTGTCCATCACCTTCTCCCTTCTGTGAAAACAGCCCTGGAATTTTTTTTGGTCTGGCACTAACTACATTTCAAATAACAGAGAAAAGCATGTCTTATCTTGCAAAATGATAAATTTATATCACATTATAAGTTTACTGTAATAATTTTTTCAGTGTGAAGGTTGCTACCTGAGAATGAAAAACAGTGTTATAAGAAAAGGCACAAACAGCTCAACTAACTATGACAACACCATTAATTCTGTCTCAATTTTTGTTTTCTAAGTTAAAGACTAACACTTAAACTAACACCACCAGTCGTTTCTAACTTTTCTTTAGCTCACAGAATTTGAGTCAGTTCAAAAACATTTGATTACTCACCCCACTAATTTTTTTTTTTTTTTTGCGTGTTGTGACTTCATTTGCAGCACTGGGGGTTTCTGTCTAGTCAGAGCGTCTGAGCTTCTCTTGTTGCATAGAACACAGGCTCTAGAGCGTGCAGGCTTAGTAGTTGTGGTGGTTGGGGTCTCTACTTGCTTAGTTGCCCTGTGGCATATGGTATCCTGGCTCTCTGACCAGGGGTCAAACCCCCATTTCCTGCTTTGAAAGGCAGTTTCTTCACCACTGAACCACCAGCTCAGCTCAGTCGCTCAGTCATGTTCCACTCTTTGCGACCCCACGGACTGCAGCACACCAGGCCTCCCTGTCCATCACCAACTCCTGGAGTTTACCCAAACTCATGTCCATTGAGTCGGTGAGGTCATCCAACCATCAGGGAAGTCCTTAAATTGTTTACTATACTTGATGTTCTCAAACAGATTATTTTGGCACTATTTAATTAAACATTTATTAACTAATTTATTCAAGCATGAAAATTAGTGTTCTTATGGATAGTAATTGCCACAAACAAATTCCAAGCAGTGAACATTATCACTATGCATAATTATTAGGCAATAGTAAGAATTTTAAGCCATGGCTCCACATGATGAGAAATCCAAAGCGATTCTTAAATCAGGAATAATATACTTCAGAATGATGGCAATTAGTTTTTCACAGTAAATGTTGTTTTAGTGGTCAAGACTCTTTTCTTATTTTTTCTGTACTTCATCCATCCATTCATCTATCCATTGATTCATTCCACATACCAGTGACAAATACAGAACCAGACCCTCAGAATACAATGGTTCCTGTCTTCTCTGAGTTTTAGTTCTTAGTGTACTGGCCAAGTAAAAGCTCTAAATTTGTGGCACCTTTTCTCTTCTATTAAGTTCACTGCTTTCACACTTCCAACATACACTTTATCATCCACCTACTTATGGAATGCAAAATACCTTTACAACAGAATTTCTGACTGTCTGTCTTTCTTCTATCCTTTTGCAACCAGTTCTTGATCTTTTCATATCTGGCTCCTTGCCCTGTCCATTTCCACTTAACTAACACCTGCTTGGAAAGGCCTCTTTAAACCACCTAATAATATTAAATAGACAATCTCCAGTTATTATAACATCAACCTGTCTTATTTTTATTGTGACCTTTGTCTCTGATTTCTTTTCTATTTACTTGTTTAATCTCTGTCTCCTTCTCTTTCATTAAATCTCTACAAGGGCTGATGGGGGCCTTAGCTGGCTACTTTGCCTCTGAATCCTAAATCGCTGCTTGGAAACTGGGATCAATGAAATATTTGTTGAATAAATGAATGGATTCTTAATTGACAATTGCTTGAACTACTACAGTTAGTGATTCATCCTTGTTGAGTAGTTTTTTTTTTTACTTCACACGTGTACGGAGATTAAGTCAGAATTTAAAACTAAGTCTTAAAATTAAAAACAGTTCCGAAATGTGGGAAACATCTGGCAGAGAAGTAATTCTGGCATTTGCAATGATGGAAGAAAAGTTTTTTCTCTTTAGTAAGCAGGTTGTTGGCCTCTATTGGTGTTATCGGAAAATACTGGCCTATTTTGGTTGATTTGCTCAGGAACTGGAACCATCTGGCACTGGGAACACAGAACGTTGTTCATTATAAAGTGAAGAGTTATCACTTCGGGGGTAGGGAGGGGGAGAGAGAATGCCCTAAGAAGATGAAGGCAGTATGGAGCAAGGAGAGGCTCCTGTCTTTTAAAACAGTCGAGTTCTTGGTTCTCTGAGTCTTAAGAGAAGCTTCCTAGAAAGTTCTTCATTTGGATGGTTTCTAAATAAGCACTCTTAGGGCATAGGGGAAAAAAAAAAAAGTGTGTGTAGCTCCACCTACTTGAGGTTCCTCTTGGCTCTGAAAGTTGTGGCTCCACCATAGGCTTCGGCTGCTTTCTGGAACCTCGTTCCGATCCCTTTAAAGGTGGGATCATGACGGAGGGCGCGGGGGAAGAAGGCGGGAGCCGAGGGCTGGAGTCTCGGTTGACATAGTAACTCCAGCGCGGTCTCCCGGGCTCTCAGCTCTCAGGCTCCGCTGCCGCCCTCCGCCCCGCCTGGGCTCGCTCGGCCCGGGAGCCCCAGCCACCTCCTCGAGGGTCCCCGGCCCCGTCTGCTTGGCGCCCCACTACGTGGCGACTGCTCCCCGGGCCCGCGGGGCGTCTGCGCGCCCAGCCTCAGCCTCGCCCCGGGGGGCGCCGGGCCGCCGCGGGCCCCTGCGCACCGGGTCCCCGCGGGAATTGCCGAGGCGGCTCCGTCACGAGCGGGACCCCGGCCCGTCAGTCGGGCGTCCCCGCCATGAACCAGAGCCCGGCCACGTTCGGGCCCCGGAGGGGCGGCTCTCCTGCCGTGGTGGCCGGGGCTGGCGCGCGGCGCAACGAGAGCCAAGACTACCTGCTCATGGACTCGGAGCTGGGAGACGACGCGCAGCCCCCGCTGCCTGCCTACGGCTACTACCCCTGCTTGTGAGTGCTGGCGCCGCGGGCGGGGCGGGCGGGTCCCCCGGGGCCCGAGGGGGCCGAGCGCGCGGGGCGCCGGGTCCCAACGCCGCCACAGCCGGTCCGCTTCGTTTGCCCCGCGTCCTCGAGGAGCTCCCTCGTCACAGTCGTGGCCGGGGCTGATTCACAGTTGCGTCCCCTGTGGCACGCCGCTGTGGGTTGATGAGAATTCTCAGGGTCTCGGGCGCAGCTCGGCGCTCCTGCCCGCGGGGGGCTCGGGAACCCGCGCGCCCCGTCGTCCGAACGCGCCCCGCTGGCGCCCTTCAGGAGGCGCCCGCACTCCCGCGGGCCCTGGCCGGCCGCCGAGTTCGCAGGCGGCGGAGAAATGCCGCCTCCAGGCTCACCTCCCCGCCGCGCGCACTTCTCACCGAGGGCTCCCGGGAGGGAACTGTTACAGGTGCGCGCCCTGGAGACTCGGCAGGGGAGAAGCCCCAGAGGGCGGTGAGGGGTGGACTCCGAGGAACTACGAGATCTTATTCAAAAGTCTACAGGGTTTCTTTTTTGGGGGGTAGAGGATGAGAGTCAGGGGCGAGCCGAGGACAGAAGCGGGGCGAAGTCTCCCGCTCGCCGCAGGCCTGTGCCCAGAAGTTTGGTGGGCAGAGAGCCTTTCTGTCTCCCTGCCCCTTTAGTTGACTGTGCAGTCTGGTTTCTTGACACATCACATCATCTGCATGGGGTTTCCCACGGAAGCAGTTCTCACTAGCAGTTCTGTAAGCAGCTCTAGAGGTGTGTGTGTGTGTGTGTGTGTGTGTGTGTGTGTCTAGGGGCAGAATCGGGGAAGGCAATGGCACCCCATCCCAGTACTTTTGCCTGGAAAAATCCCATGGACGGAGGAGCCTGGTAGGCTCCAGTCCGTGGGGTCGCTAAGAGTCGGACACGGCTGAGAGACTTCACTTTCACTTTTCACTTTCATGCATTGGAGAAGGAAATGGCAACCCACTCCAGTGTTCTTGCCTGGAGAATCCCAGGGACAGGGGAGACTGGTGAGCTTCAGTCTATGGGGTCGCACAGAGTCGGACACGACTGAAGCGACTTAGCAGCAGTAGCAGTAGCAGGGGCAGAATAGGGGGGCAGGATGGATGTGTGTGTGTGTGTGTGTGTGTGTATGTGTGTGTCTAGGGGCGGAATAGGGGGGCAGGATGGATGGGGACACCTTCAGATCACTACTCAGGGCTGCCCAGCATCAAGGTCTGCTGTGGATCCTTTTCCCAGGAGGAAGTGACCCCCAGAAGATGCTGTATGTAATTTTCCCCCTAGATAAAAAGAAAAAAAATTGTAACTCCTTCCCTTCATCTATGTACTGTACGGTTTGAAAACATACTATTCCTTTTTTTTTTTTTTTTTTTTAATAAAACATTTCACATTTCATAAAATTTACCCATTTAAGTTACGCAGTTCAGTGGTGTTTAGTATATGCACAGAGTTGGGGAAACCATCACCACTATCTAATTCCAGGACATCCTCTCCTAAAGAAATCTTATACTTTAACTTGACATTAAATTAGAAAGTATTACTATGTCTGTTCCTACAGAAATTGTCAAACTTTAATGGCCACATGAATTATCTATGGAGCTTGTTAAAATGCAGATTCTGAGTCAGTAGGGTCTAGGTGCAGCCAAAATTTCTGCATTTCGAACAGTCTCTGAGAAGATGTGGAGACTGCTGGTCCATGGAGCATACTTTGAGTAGCAAGGAGATATATCTCAAGAAAAGACAGAATAGAAATCAATTCTGCATACTCTGAATGTGGCTACTTGCAAGTTTGCTTCGAAGGTATGTTTAAAACACATGGATTTTTTATACTGACTTAGGCTTGAGCTTACCCTTAAGTCTGCGGGTTGTGTTTGGTAATGTTACCTGTGAGTGAGTTAAGTAACTTATAAAAGCTATATTGCTTTTTAAAAGTTATGCTGTTCCATAGACAAAAATTCTATTTTGTTTAATCATTTAATCATTCTGTAGTCACTTGTTACTTTGTGGGGAAAACTGATTTTTAAAACTTGTGGATATATATTAGTAGTGAGAGAGACGAAATAAAATAGTAATTCCAAGTTGTCCTGAAAAATAACCCTAATGCTTTCTTCAAATGTGATTTCCTTCCTCATGGATTTATCTAGTTTTTATATCATCTACTATTTAGAGAAAAAGTGTTTTTCTGCATTAAGGAATCCCAGATCATTTTTAATGCATTGGTAACAGAGAGATCAACAGAAATATTTTAATGTGCTTCGATTCATAATGAGCACCTCCTGTCAGGTCACGCATATGATAGCAAACTTAAGAGTGAGCCATGTTTCTAAATAAGACTTTGGTCTTGTCCAAATCTATTATTTCCAAAAGGTTCTATGGTAACTTTTCATCACTGTTTATTCTTACAAGGTTTTTATTTTTTTCCTCTTGAATAATCAAGTTACTGAAAAATCTTCACCAATAAACATCAGCACTTCACACCTGTGATTTATGAGAAAGAATTAAGGAAAATTATTTCCTTCTGGTAGAGGATACAAATAAGCCCTTGTCTATGCTTTTGACTTATAATTTAAACAATTTCATATATTTTCCTAGAGTAGGAGGCATATTATTTTTGAAAGTTGAAATAACTAGAACACTTTAGGTTTGGTTTTGCCATTATCTCAAATTATTAAGATTTTTCCCATGTAAGAATAAATTTTTGCAAATTGTCATTTCTGTAGGATAAGTTCTATGGACTCTTGCTAAAATATTCTTTTTCATAGTTCACTTTTGTAGAAAGATTTTCTTACATATATTTATGAGGCTTTTACTACTGAAATTTGTGCCTAACTGTCTTGTTTGAGAGTACTTACATATTCTCAGGCTTTAAGTGCAATAAGTAGCATTTTGAAGTTAGTATTTAGAAGAAAAAGATTCAAATTCTTCCTTTTTTACAACTTCTAATTGAAAATAAATTAATTCAATCTATTTTAATCAGTTTGTAATGGTGATTAGCAAGAAATGTCCATGTCCTGGGAGGATCCCAGAAGTTATATCACAGAATTCCTTCATTTAGAAGGTAAATATGTCTTTAGTCCATCACTTCTGAACATGGAGAAGAATTCTGGACATAAAGCATGTTGAGTGTTTCTAAATTCTCAAGATCTGAAACAATCCAGCTAAAATTCCTGCTTGGAAATGACTGATTACAAACTGTAAACTAAAGCTCTGGCAAAACAGTAGACTGAGATATTCTGAAACAGACTCTTGGTTACAAATGCCTAGCAGTAATGGATAAAATAATTAAAAGGATTTTAACATGTTGCCCAATTTTGCAAAAAAAAAAAGTGATTACTATTTGCCAAAAGCAAGGAAGTTAAAAGCCAGAGGATACCCTGGGGACTGATGCTGTGGTTGCCCCAGGGGTTAGAGGTTTGGGTGACCAGGAAGTTGGAGTCTTAATATCCATTTGAGGTAGAGAGAAGCTAAGGCCTTAGCCCCAGATGAGGCTGCTGCTGCTGCTGCTAAGTCACTTCAGTCGTGTCCGACTCTGCGTGACCCCTTAGACGTCAGCCCACCAGGCTCTCCTGCCCCTGGGATTCTCCAGGCAAGAAAACTGGAGTGGGTGAGGCAGAGAGTTGGAATTGAGACATCCCTGCTGCTAAGGCACTTCAGTCCTGTCCAACTCTGTGCGACCCCATAGACAGCAGCCCACCAGGCTCTGCCATCCCTGGGATTCTCCAGGCAAGAACACTGGAGTGGGTTGCCATTTCCTTCTCCATTGCGTGAAAGTGAAAAGTGAAAGTGAAGTCGCTCAGTCGTGACTGACTCGTAGCCCCATGGAATGCAGCCCACCAGGCTCCTCCATCCATGGGATTTTCTAGGCAAGAGTACTGGAGTGGCTTGCCACTGCCTTCTAGCCCCTGCTTAAGACCAGGACCCTATATTAGTGAAAAGTTAGGCTAGAATAATATGCTCTCAGCACAGTGAGAAGAAGAAACTTTCTTTTCCTCTTAAAAGAACTTTTAAGAGGAAAAAAAATCTTCCCTTAAGAATTTCATTCTTCAACCCTGCACATCATGTGACTTTGTTTTGCTTTTGCTTTTTATACCACCTAACTGACATAGAAATCTTCAAATTGACAAATACCCCTGAGGCTCCTAGAAGAGTAAAACAGAAAACCATTCTGAAAGTACAGTAGTAACCATCTAGACTGCTAAGGATTTTCAAGAAAACAGCAAGCCCTGCTAAAGACATGATCACTGTAATACATGATGAAACACACAAGGAAGCAATCCACTAAACAAAAGTCAGCAGACGGTACAATCCATGAGAGGGAGAGTTAACATGAGACCTAACAGCAGTACTGGATCCTTAAAAACTTGAGATGATATTGCAGCATAAAAGAGAATATATAAAATGAATATGTGTATAGTTTTGAGGGCTTCCCTGGTGGTTTAGATGGTAAAGCATCTGCCTACAATGCAAGGGACCCAGGTTTGATCCCTGGGTTGGGAAGATTCCCTGGAGAAGGAAATGACTCCCCACTCCAGTATTCTTGCCTGGAGAATTCCATGGACACAAAACCTTGACAGTATAAAAGAAGACATTAAGCCCTAACAAAGAGTAAGTTATTTTAAAAAAACAAAAACCACAAATAGAAAACCTGTAAAAGAAAAATACAATTTTGAAATAAAAACTCAATGGAAGATTTAAAAGTGCAGACTAACCATGGTATAATTGATAGTAATACCTAGAATACAGAGATATAAATAAGTGGAGAATATAAACATTAAGGCAAAAGCTCCAGAAGGAGAAAATATAGAGAATGAGGGTGAGGCAATATTTGAATAGATAATGAGTGATAATTTTTCAGAAGTGATTCATTCTCATGTTTATGAAGTACAAGAATATTAGTGTGATGCAGAAACATAAACTTATTTAAATGTATAATATTGAAATTGGAGAACACTAAAGAAGAAACATTAAAAAATAAACCAAAATATGAGAGATTTGAATGAGTAAGTTTTAAAATTCAAAATATGGAAATGTACTCATACTGTATCTTGATACCTAGGTTATGCAATGTGAAGCTTGTGAGAACTATGGTTTTCTTTTATGTAAAGCACTTTTTACTCTCTAGTTATTAATGTAGTTTTTAATTTTTTTTAATACAAAGTCACTGCTCTATTGCTGGTAGGATTTGTTTAAACATGGATACAGACAAAAAGGGATTCCAAGGGTCATTAAATCATGGTGTCAGAGAAACCCAAAGAGATTCTTTAATTCACATGATGAAACAAAAATGACCTTTTAAAGAAATGTTTTAATGGATCACAGACCTTTTAAAATCGTTATTGACCTCAGGATGGTTTTGGACGAAACCTAATGAGCCCAAGGACCCAGACTATGAACTCCTGATTTAAGAGAGGTAACTTAATATCAAAGACCACAGATAAATAGAATCCCCCCATGTAGCCTTCTTTTCTCCAGCAAAATTATGTATTAGTAAGGAAATGAAAAAATTCAGGCTGCAGGCTAGAAAATGTTTTTCTGACATTAACTGTTGACAGAGTATAGTACATGACTCTCTTAAAGTTTGATTGAAGTTGCTGCTGCTGCTAAGTCTCTTCAGTCGTGTCTGACTCTGTGCAACCCCATAGACGGCAGCCCACCAGACTCCCCCGTCCCTGGGATTCTCCAGGCAAGAACACTGGAGTGGGTTGCCATTTCCTTCTCCATTGTGTGCAAGTGAAAAGTGAAAGTGAAGTCGCTCAGTCGTGACCGACTCTTAGTGACCCCATGGAATGCAGCCCACCAGGCTCCTCCATCCATGGGATTTTCCAGGCAAGAGTACTGGAGTGGGGTGCCATTACCTTCTCCGTTGACTGAAGTTAGGGTATGGATATAGCTTCAATCAAGCTTCAAGAGAAGTTTGCAGTGCAGGAGACCCCAGTTTGATTCCTGTGTTGGGAAGATCCACTTGAGAAGGGATAGTCTACCCAGTCCAGTATTCTTGGGCTTTCCTGATGGCTTAGCTGGTAAAGAATCCACCTAAAATGTGGGAGAACTGGGTTCAGTCCCTGGGTTGGGAAGATCCCCTGGAGAAGGGAACAGCTACTCACTCCAGTATTCTGGCCTGGAGAATTCCGTGGACTGTGTAGTCCATGAGGTGGCAGAGAGTTGGACACGACTGAGGACTTTCACTTTCTTTTAGAGTATACATCAAACCTATCAATCACATTACATTTTTATATGCTTGTTATACCGCCTTCATTTTTGCCTCCACATGTCTGATAAATACATTATTCAAACATCTATTTCACTTTTCTACACTTTTTTGCTCACATATCTCTTTCTACCAGACCGTCTGCCTCCAGAGGTGGGGCTGTCCTTCATCCCTTATACTTAGCAGATCAGATCAGATCAGTTGTTCAGTTGTGTCCGACTCTTTGCGACCCCATGAATCGCAGCATGCCAGGCCTCCCTGTCCATCACCAACTCCTGGAGTTCACCTAGACTCACGCCCATCAAGTCAGTGATGCCATCCAGCCATCTCATCCTCTGTCCCCTTCTCCTCCTGCCCCCAATCCCTCCCAGCATCAGAGTCTTTTCCAATGAGTCAACTCTTTGCACGAGGTGGTCAAAGTACTGAAGTTTCAGCTTTAGCATCAGAAGGTATAAATTAATTTATTCCTTAACAGAGACATGGTACTCTCTTCGGCATTTATTCTGATAAGAAATAAAGTGATGCTGGCTCTTTTTGTAAAATAGCATCTGAGTCCTTTAAGGAAGGTAAAAGAGTGAATGTCCACCTAGAAGGAGATACCTAGATCTTCTATGCCGGCTGCTGGTTCGTGGAGATTCACCCTCTTCTGGGGAAGCTGTCACTGATAACCTTGCCACAACACGGCTCTCCTTTTAGCTCTAGCCCCAGGCTTTTCCCTTCAGGCTCCTTCTGCTCACTTGAGGTAAGGCTGTATCTTCATCAGTCCACATCAGTTCAGTTCAGTCGCTCAGTCGTGTCCGACTCTTTGCAACCCCATGAATCGCAGCATGCCAGGCCTCCCTGTCCATCACCAACTCCTGAGTTTACTCACTTGTCAAATGCTTAGGGATAACATAAGAGAATTAACATACAGAGACAAACTCCCAGCTGGCTATGACTGTCTTTCCCCTTCATTTGTGAAGCTTCTTAAGGACTGACCCCTCCCTAACCGCAAGCTTCATCCAGTTGGCAGAGAGTATTCTCCAACCCTCCACCCCACAAAGACCATCCCCAATCTAGCTCTTAATAGTCTTAGCCCAGATGGATAAAGGAATACCACCCACTCCCTTTACCCAGTGTAAGATATGCCTTTCAAACTCCCATTTGTTTTTCTAGTTTCTGCTTCCTTTTTTCCTGGATAATTGACATTAGGTGTGTCTAATCCTTTAAACAGAGACCCCACCACTTACCCCAACAGGTATGACTTCACTCTTGGACCCACAGGGGCAGTTACTTGAGAACACAACCACCCAGCAGCTGTAAAAGGGATTTCCAAATAAAATCAAGGGTCTCATTTCCTTATAAAAACACACTTATCAAAAGAAACATGAAATCCATCAAAGGAAATACTGTGATATCATGATTTCTTATGATACCACAAACATATGTAGTTGTTTAGAATTCAGAGAATCTTAGTATCTATTATGTCCTTTGGAAAAAAATAGTATCCATAACCATAAAGCGAAAACCTGGACCTTGGTTAAGAGTTTGCAGTTTGGAAGCTGCAAAGCAAGTGTGAAAATCACCTTTGTCTCTGCTTCCTCTTCTTCATTTAGCAATCAACATCTCCTCTAGCTGCCATTTGGATTAATGGTGGATCTCTTTCAATTGACCACTTTGCAGGATTATGTTCTGCATGACAGAAACCAGATATTTTTTTCTAAATCTCCCTGGATTGAAGTAATCAACATCTGCTGATAACAGTTTATTGTTGTGAAATGTTATTAGGGTCTCAGCACTGTGAGTTGTTGCGTTACTGCCGGATGTGCTGAAATGCACACACTTGTTCTGTAACAGAATGTTTACCTCTATGAAGACCTTGCATAATTTTTTTTTTCTATAGACAGTTATGTTCCTTGAGTTTTAAAAAGTAAGTTAACTTCATAAGGCAATTCATCTTTGCCTCTTAGAGAGTAAATCATAAAAGGAAAACATTTTCTTGAGCCCATTCTTCGTTTCCTGCCTCTGTCATAAAAAAAAATGCTAAACATAATTGGATCCAATTGGGTAAAATTACCATTTGTGATTGCTCTTTGTTTAGGAGTCATCTGCTGGGTTTTAGTACATGGATAAGTGCTCATCTGTATTCCAAATTTCACTTAAACTTGTATATCTAAAACTTGGTATGCTGTTCAAGACCCTTAAGCAGTTGGAATGGACTGAATCACATTTCTTATAGAATGTCCATTTGGAGCAGGGTATATAAATGATACATGCTGTTACAATGAAACAATGATACCCAAACAACACATGTAGTTGCAGCCTAATTGTTCTCAGCCTCCTTCTAGTAAATCAGAAGGGACAAAGAGGAGCAATGGTGTTGACTAGAGTTAGTTATTTACAGGCCTAGGCAAGTTGCTGTTTCTGTAGAGGAGTAATCTGTAAAGTATTTACATATATTTTGAGGGACTACCATTTTTTGAATACCTACTCTGTAGCAGATCCTTTTCTAATTGTCATACAAATGTAATTTGCTCTTCAAGGCAACTACTTGGCTATTTTTAATGTCCATTTTATAGATGACCCATGCTGAAGTTTAGAGATGTTAGACAATGTTTAGAAAGTTACATAGCTGGCAAATTGTTGTCAAGTGGATAATAACCAAATGCATTTTAGATAGTGCAGGCTGGAGCTCATGGAGGAAGGGCTGGCTGGTTGCAGAGTCTCCTCTCAGCCTCCTGTATAATCATGCCTGTACCCAGCACAGCTGGCTATGTTGTGGGTGTGCTCTGGGAGTGCACACTCATCACTCCTTCTCATCTGGGTGTGCTCTGGGAGTGCACACTCATCACTCCTTCTCATCTCTTCCTTGATAGGCATTTGAGAAGCCACAGGTTGGCTCTGATGCACTGAACCAAGATTCCTGACTTGTGCTCCTTTTATCTAAGTTATACTCTGGCAAGAGAAGAAGACAGGAATAAAGGTTATGAATAGCAGGAATAAGTATGTTTCACTTCTACCTCTTCTGTCTGTTGAAATCTTAATCACCTGTGAAGGTCAAGCTTTATAGTCCACTAATTCATTAATCTGTTTATTCATTCATCTTTGACCTTATGTGATTATGTCGCATATTAATAACAATAGCAGCTAGATTTATTAGGGGTTTCTGTGTGCTAGGCCCTCCTCTAAGTGCTTTATAGGCTTTAATACTTCTAGCAAATCTGTGCACTTTTATAATCACTGTTTCACTGATATTTTATTGATAAGAAAGAAAAAAAAAAAAGCAACCACAGCAATGAGAGGGTAACTTGCCAAGGATTACACAGCCAGTAGTTGAAAGGAAGGAAAGAAAGAAAGGAAAGAACAGAAGATTCTTTTTTTATCACTTCTCTAGACAAACAGTGAAACTAGGTTTTAAATAACTGCCAATCTTTGTCACCAAAGGAAGATTAATAATGCATCAAAGCTAGATAATCTGTAAATTACTAATTTTACCAATGGTCCACAAGCTGTTTGTGACACTTTAAAGGTTACAAAAGATGAAACTTTCCTTTGGTCTTGATTTCTATCAAGTGGATAAATTGCTTCTGTGCTATAAAATAGGTTGTATCAGAAAAACTGACCTGACTCAGAGGGTAGTGTGATACTGTGGATTTATTTCATTGCAAGATTTGCATAATTTTTAAAGCATTTTACATGGTATTCATCTGAAAGTATATATTGCCAGAAATCAATTACAGCATGAATAGATACGTTAAGATTGATTGCCTTTTCAAGGCAGATTCCATGTTTTGGTTACAGAAACTCTGCTTGTAGCATAAAGAGCATTTTGCCCTGACATGGGTGGGTCAGCACAAAACCCTTGCACAAAACTGGGAAGCATTCTTTTCATGAAAATTACCAAGAAAATTATCTTGAAAGTTATAATAAGAATTGGAAATGATGTGATTTCTAAAACTCTTTTAATGTTTCTTTTAGGCAGTTAAACTGTTACAGTAATAATACAAATAAGTTTTCTTTATGTTAACCTTTTGAAACAGAATTTTGAATTGAACAGGTTGAAGGATGGCTGTGGTTGCTATGAACAACTGATTCCTGGACACTGTAAGAATCCTCTCCTCTCCCCAGGAAAATGTTTTCTGCAGGACCCCTTTTCTTAGAGGAGCATTCAGGGCCAGACACAGTATTCTTTCTTCAATAATGTATTCATTTTTTTCAGTGAATGTTTATTAAGCTCCTTTAATGAGCCAAGTTCCATATTAGAGAACTCTGGATATCATATTTCATAGAGTCCAAGACTCTATCAATTTTAACCTATCCTGATGTTTTATATGCCTTTGAAAAGCAAGAAAAGATGATATCAATTACATTATACCTTAGATTTCTATATGATAACTATTGAACTATATCTTTATACTTAATTATGGGCTTTCCTGGTGGCTCAGTAGTAAAGAATCCACCTGCAGAGCAGGAGATACAAGTTCAATCCCTGGGTCAGGAAGATCTCCTGGAGAAGGAAATTGCAACTCACTTCAGTATTCTTGCCTGGGAAATCCCATGGACAGAAGAGCCTGGCAGGCTATAGTCCATGGGGTGGCAAAGAGTCAGACATGACTTAGTGACTAAATAAAACAAGGTATAGGTTTGGGTCATATATAACTCATGCACATATGAAAAAAGAAAGTCTAAACAATGAATTTAGTTAAGTTCTAATAAAGCTTCTTAACATTAAGAGATGAACTTCCTGAGCCATTTTCAACTCAGAATTTTCCATATCTATGTTTCTTCACACAGTCTTATCCTCTGTTCCCCAAACCCATTGGTGATGCAGCATTTCTTTCAAGAATCCAAAGAAACCAAAGCTTTTGTTTCTAGGCAGTTAAGCTGACTTTGCAATTAAATGTGTTCAGTCCCTAAGTTGTGTCTAACTCTGCAACCCCATGGACTGCAGCATCCCAGGTTTCCCTGTCCTTCACTGTCTCCTGTAGTTTGCTCACATTCATGTCCATTGAGTTGGTGATGCTAACTATCTCATTCTCTGTAGTCCCCTTCTCCTGCTCTCAATCTTTCCCAGCAACGGGGCCTTTACCAATGAATTGGCTCTTTGCATCAGGTGGCCAGAGTATTAGAGCTTCAGCTTCAGCATCAGTCCTTCCTAGTGACTATTCAGGGTTGATTTCCTTCAGGAAGGGCTGATTTGATCTCCTTGCTGTCCAAGAAACTCTCAAGAGTCTTCTCCAGCACCACAGTTCAAAAGCATCTATATTCTTCAGCACTCAGCCTTCTTTATTGTCCAATTTTCACATCTGTACATGACTACTGGAAAAACCATAGCTTTGACTATATGGACCTTGGTCAACAAAATGATATCTTTGCTTTTTAATACACTGTCTAGATTTATCATAGCTTTTCTTCCAAGGAGCAAGTGTCTTTCAATTTCATGGCTGCAGTCATTCTCAGCAGTGACTTTGTAATTATATAGAGCTAGACTATTTTGGCTTAGCAGTTCCTGAATGTTGCTGAACAAATGTGATTCACGACCATTTCCCATGTATGATCCATCCTCCCCGATACACACATGCACAGACACACACGTATTAGTTTCTCAGGCTTGAGAGGTATGCTTATCTATTGTTTCCAAGATTTATTTTTAAGCCACTGTCATCCATTTTGCAATTTTGGAGCCATTTCTTTTAATTCTTACACAGATACTGGCAATGGAAAACTATCATGGTAATAATTGATATTTGACTAGCAGCAATTTCAAAAAGGCTGTATGATGACATGTTCTATTCCAGAGAAGTTGAAGTGGGAGAAATATATGTCCTAGAATCAGTGAAATTTGGTTTTTAGTGTGCTAGAGTTGGGTCAAATGAAAGCAGGTGAGATAGGAAAGATTACAAGGCAGACGATATGCTTTATTATCTGTACAGAATTTGAAAGTTTTGAATTTTAATCTCTACCTGTCTTTAAAACACAGGTAAGACCATACCAATCTTGTTTGATCATAACAGCAAACTTGTGTGATAGGTAGTGTTATTTCTACTTGTAAATGAGGAGACGAGTTCAGAAAGGTTAAGTACCGTGTCTATGAATTTATAGCTCTTAAAAATTTGAGCTTGTGTTTGAACTCATATTTGACTGTTTCATTTGTTTGCTTGTTTGCTTTTCACCTTCACTCTCTGAACTTCTTCCCCCACTGGAATGGCAGCTCTATGAGGGCAGGGATACAGTCTGTAAATGCTGACTAGCATTTGGCAGGGACTCAGTAAATATTTGGTGGGTGAATGAATGCAGAGTCTTCCTTATACAAATTGATTCCAGTTGATTGGTCTTACCACTAAAATTCTTTTTTTTCTGGGCATCATACAGTTTTGTGAGACTGCTTTTAGGGTACCATGTTTTCATCTTAGTCTTTTAAAGAATACTACAACATTAGAGTCTTGTATTCTTGCAGCTTCAGTCATTTAATGAATTCTAAGAGTTTATATATTTTATTTGATCCCTAACATTGTGCTTGTTAAATATTTTTAAATAATCCTACAAACAAGAAAATATGAATATAATGCAATTATTTTGCATTATGTTGATAGACCACTCATGGGGATTAATCTGTTTTTACTATAATGGCAAGAGGAAAGACACTTGAGTTTCTATTTGTTTAAGTTGAAAAAGTTTAAGTTGAAAAAGTTGAAAACTGAACTTCCAGAGACCAAAACTCATTACATTCAGGAAAGTTTAAATACATAAATGAAGAAAAAAAATCCAGCTTGCAATCTAGAAAGTGAGGAAAGAATGGTTAAATAAAATGATCTAAAAATTACATGTTAATTATAATGCAACTATTTGAATCACATTGTGCCTGGGCAAAACTTACAATGTCATTTAGTTGAGTTTCATGGCAATATGTCTTCTTGAAATTTGATTGGTTATTCTCAAATTATATTGCAACCTAACTCAGACTTAGACAACTTCCTTGGTCTCTTTCCTACATGTAAGAGTCTGATATACCCTCAACAGAAAAGTGTTGCACACTGACTGATGTGAACACAGAAAAAATGTCAGCAGCCTTTTGTCTAAACATGCATAAGATGATGGGGATGAAAAAATGTTTTTATCAGTGGTTTAATAATCTGGCTATATATTAGACTCAGTTCAGTTCAGTTGCTCAGTCGTGTCCGACTCTGTGACCCGATGGACTGCAGCACACCAGGCATCCCTGTCCATCACCAACTCCCAGAGTTTTATCAAACTCGTGTCCATTGAGTCAGTGATGCCATCCAACCATCTCATCCTCTGTCGTCTCCTTCTCCTCCCACCTTCAATCTTTCCCAGCATCAGGGTCTTTTCAAATGAGTCAGTTCTTCACATCAATTGGCCAAAGTATTGGAGTTTCAGTTTCAGCATCAGTCTTTCCAGTGAATATTCAGGACTGATTTCCTTTAGGATATACTGGTTGGATCTCCTTGTAGTCCAAGGGACTCTCAAGAGTCTTCTCCAACACCACAGTTCATAAAGCAGCAATTCTTTGGTCCTCAGCTTTCTTTATAGTCCAACCCTCACATCCATACATGACTACTGGAAAAATCATAGCTTTAACTAGACAGACCTTTGATGGCAAAGTAAGGTCTCTTTGTAATGTCTAGGTTGGTCATAGCTTTTCTTCCAAGGGGCAAATGTCTTTTAATTTCATGGCTGCAGTCACCATCTGCAGTGATTTTGGAGCCCCTCAAAATAAAGTCTCTCACTTTTTCCATTGTTTCCCCATCTATTTTCCATGAAGTGATGGGACCAGATGCCATGATCTGAATTTTCTGAGTGTCCAGTTTTATTTTTAAAAAATCCAAATTCCCTAATAATTATGAGAATCCAAATACATCAATATTTCTTACAGGGGGGTGTGGATATGGCCTAGGATTAACATTTTTTTTTTTTTTAATTTCCCCAGTTGATTCAAATCATAGTCCATTTTAGAAACCTGTTGTTTCAGCTACTTTAGATTCACTATGAAAACCAGTTAGGAACTAAACCTAATTTCCATCAAGAAAACCATTACTGTGTATTCATCCATGCAACGATATGAGATTGAAATTAATTTTTCTACCTAAGATCCAATGATCAGATAAATTGAAAAATAGTATATTTTAATTCAGCAAATTTTCATCAAATAACCTGCTCTATAGAATGTGTATTCTTGATATATATGGGAGAATAGTGATAATATAGGAAATATGCTTGATAAGATGTCAGGAGAGTAATAGCTTGTTTTATGAGAAAGTACATGATAAAAATTAGTCTGTTTTTTCTAGTCTGTTTCTTAAATCAAAACATAACACAATAATTTTATATTTAAATTAGAGGAGAATGTATTTTGTTTGAATTTTATTTTTATCTTAATGTTGACCTTCTTCATGGTTTGAATTATCTATTTTCAGAAAATATGGAGGACGTTTGACCGTCTTAAATCATCCACGATTTTATGAGTTAAAATTTCTTAAAAGGATGAAAATTCTGTTATATAAGCTTATTATCATTTAACTGGATTTCTTTTTCTGAATATTATGAAGTTTTGAAACACTCTTTTGAAATTCTGCCTCCAGCGGAATAATCTTGGTGATCATCCTGTTACAAAACAACTAGATTCTGCATGAAATATAGTAGTTTATATTTCTGTGCTTATAGGAAGTAAGGAAAATCTTATCCAACCCTGTATGCAAACACACACATGATAGAAGTCACAGATTTCTATCAGAGCAGTAGTGAACAGTGAACACTCTTTAAAGGCAGAATTCCACAATAAGGTGCTAATGTCAGCATTATGGTCAGGAGACTCAGCTTTGAACCTGAAAATTCTTAGTTAATCCTGGTCCCCTGGGTTCTCTACAAATTGGTAATCTTTAAATGTGATTATATATTTAATTTACAATAATTACACAAGAAAACAGCCATCAGAAGTAGGAGTCAGCAGAAATAACAAGCAAGATATAAACTTTTAAGCATGTCAATGTAAAGATTAAAGATAAGCACATAAAATTACTTTGAACTGTGTAAAGGCATAGAATCTCAAAAGTGAAAAAACAAAGGAAAGCTGTCAAAAATGAGCAAGCATATTTTAAAAAATGACAACACTAGAGCTTTCAGAAAAAAACCCAAAAGCTATTGAAATAAAAGTATCAATGGACCAAAGTTCTTTGTGGAAGATTAAGAGCAGCTAGCAAGAGAATTGATAATTAGGGAGATAGATACTAAAAAGTTTCTCAAAATGCAATACAGAAAGATAAGAATTGTAAAGTATGAGAGAGGTTAAGAAATATAAAGGCTAGAATTGGAAAGAACAGTTTACATATATTCAAAGTACCATAAGCAAAGAATAAAGGGAATGTAGTTGAGGAAACAATTAGAAAAATGGTGGCTTAGGTTTTGTTTTTTCCAGAATTAATGAACAATATAAAGCTACAGAGAAAGGCTTCTATGTATCAAATAAGATAAATAAAAGGAAACTCACACCTAGTTACAAGGAACTGAATGCAAAATATTAATATGACTTTGGACATATCATTCTTTTCTGCTTTCATTTCTTACTGTTGGGATATTTGCTGGAAGAAAATTCTCTTTCTTTGGTATATAATCTGTATTTTTCTGACTGCTTACAAAGTCTTTTTAATTTTTTTTTTTAAATATAGTTTCAGTTCCTTCTATCTAGGTGTGAATTTGAAATAAAGATACTTTCAGGGGAAAAAAAAATCAAAACCTTTGTTTTTTTACCAACATACCTACATGAAAAGAACTTGTAAGGGATGGACCATACTGCAAAAAGATGGAAACCTATCCTAGGAGGATGGTCTGTGATATTAAAGGAATGAGAGCAATGAAATTGATAAATGTGAATAAAATTAAATAATCATTCTCCTATAACATAATTATGTCTAATTTGTCTTTAAAAAAGAGGACAGAGATAAAGTACTGAACAATTTCCTATAAACTAGAAGTGAATTTTCAGACTTAAAAAATTCTGAAGTCCTTATGTTGCTTAGGAAGCAGTGGAGCTTAAAGTCTATATTATACAATTTCAAAGGAAGTCCATATAAGAAGAGAAATAGAGTACATAACTGTACGAATCAATTCAGTTCAGTTCAGTCACTCAGTTGTGTCCGACTCTTTGCGACCCCATGAATTGCCCCATGGCAGGCCTCCCTGTCCATCACCAACTCCCGGACTTCACTCAGATTCATGTCCATCGAGTCAGTGATGCCATACAGCCATCTCATCTTCTGTTGTCCCCTTCTCCTCCTGCCCCCAATTCCTCCCAGCATCAGAGTCTTTTCCAATGAGTCAACTCTTCACATGAGGTGGCCAAAGTACTGGAGTTTCAGCTTTAGCATCATTCCTTCCAAAGAAATCCCAGGACTGATCTCTTTCAGAATGTATAATATCATGTTTGAAACGAGTCGCCAGTCCAGATTCGATGCCTGATACCGGATGCCTGGGGCTGGTGCACTGGGACGACCTAGAGGGATGGTATGGGGAGGGAGGAAGAAGGAGGGTTCAGGATGGGGAACACATGTATACCTGTGGCGGATTCATTTTGATGTAAGACAAAACCAATACAATACTGTAAAGTTAAGTAAAATAAAATTAAAAAAAAAAAAAAAGAATGGACTGATTGGATCTCCTTGCACTCCAAGGGACTCTCAAGAGTCTTCTCCAACACCACAGTTCAAAAGCATCAATTCTTTGGCGCTCAGCCTTCTTCACAGTCCAACTCTCACATCCATACATGACCACTGGAAAAACCATAGCCTTGACTAGACGGACCTTTGTTGGCAAAGTAATGTCTCTGCTTTTGAAAATGCGATCTAGGTTGGTCATAACTTTCCTTCCAAGGAGTAAGCGTCTTTTAATTTCATGGCTGCAGTCACCATCTGCAGTGATTTTGGAGCCCAGAAAAACAAAGTCTGACACTGTTTCCACTGTTTCCCCATCTATTTCCCATGCAGTGATGGGACCAGATGCCATGATCTTCGTTTTCTGAATGTTGAGCTTTAAGCCAACTTTTTCACTCTCCACTTTCACTTTCATCAAGAGGCTTTTTAGTTCCTCTTCACTTTCTGCCATAAGGGTGGTGTCATCTGCATATCTGAGGTTATTGATATTTCAGTAGAGCGAAGATGAAAAGAAAGGAAAATGGAAAAAAAAAGAACTGGAAAGAAAAGGAAGTAAGAAAGACGCTGCCTAGGGGAAAAAAAAAAAGATAAATTCAAAGAATAGCAAGTTGGTAGAAACAAGTTCATATATATCAGGTAAAATAATAAATATAAACTGACTAAATTCACTGGGAAAAATCCCCAGAAGAATAAAGTTTTCTTAATTTAGTTATTTTTCATTTAAGTAGGAAGTATACTTAAAGAGGAAATGGCAACCCACTCCACTGTTCTTGCCTGGAGAATCCCAGGGACGGGGGAGCCTGGTGGGCTTCCTTCTATGGGGTCGCACAGAGTCGGACACGACTGAAGCGACTTAGCAGTAGCAGCAGTAGATACTTAAAGTTAATGGACATGGAAAGACTGGGATCAAGACA
Organism: Tragelaphus eurycerus; assembly: GCA_935064755.1. NCBI lineage: Eukaryota > Metazoa > Chordata > Mammalia > Artiodactyla > Bovidae > Tragelaphus > Tragelaphus eurycerus. Next base: position 8,452,968 of record CAKXYN010000086.1, on the reverse strand, counting down.
AGAACAAAGATACATATGACAAACACAAAGAGAAATATTGGTAGGTATAATAACATCAAATTCAACAAATGTTCTAAAGCAAAAATCATTGGTAGGAAAATAGAGGCAACAACAAAATAATAAAAGGAATAAATCATCTGGTAGGTATAGAAGTTAAAAACTTGCATACCCATCATAAAGTAGTGTTAAAAATATAAGAGCAGAGATCAAAAGAACTGTAAGAGCAACACTGACAAATCTGTCATCATAGTGGGAAATCTCAATTTTTGATAGGTTGAGCAAATAAAAAATTTTAAATAAGGAAACCTGAAAGTAAAATTATGAAACATTATTAATTGGGCATATATAGAACCTGGCAGTTTAAATAATATCCACTTTTTTAATGTGAAACATTAAAATTTGTTGAGATAGCTTTTTGGTATAATACATATAAATTTTACTGAAAGAATACATACCACATAGAAAAAAATATCTGATCACAATATATTTGAAATAGAGATGAGCAAGAAAAATAGTTTCCATCAATTTAAAAATTGATACGATAAATCTATCTGTCTATACACATACACACATTTCATGGAACAAAGAAGAAATTATAATAGAAATTTTAAAAAATTACAATGAAAATATTATATAGCAGTTTATAGTAGTGGTAGTAACATTGGTACTTAGACTTAAATGCTTAGAGAAAACAGAATTTAGCAAATATTTTTATTCTATAATGCTATATTTCTTGTGTTTATTCTCTTCTGTGCTCTCTTTCATAAATTAAACATTTAGCTAATGAATAAAATTAAAATTAAAAACAATAAAATAGTGGAGTGCGACAAATCTAAAAGTTTATTATTTTCAAAAACTAAGTAGAAAAGACTGGTGAGCTTTATCCACAAAAGATAATTCACAAATAAATAATATTAAGCATGAAAGATATATTCATAGGTACTTGAAAGATTGAAAAAGAACATAATGATAGAACATAATAGTAGTTATCAGAGGTTGGAAAAGGTATAATAATAGACTAAATTTATGCCAAAATTTGAAGCACAATGCTCCATTTTTAGAGTAACAGAACATATCAAAGTTCACTCAGGAAGATATCAAGGGCCCAAATAGTTTCATAATTATTTATTAAAGAAGTTTATTCAGTATATAAAAATTCTCATAAAGAAAAGATAGGCTCTGGGAGTCTTATAAATAAGTTTTAGTAAATTTCCTAAAAATAGATCCCTTTACTCTCTCACATACTCTTATAGGGAAGCCACTGTAACCATGATACACAACCCAAAATAGGAGTGCAAGGAAAGAAAGTTATAAGACAGTTTTATTCAAAACTTTCTGAACAAAGTATTGGTAAACCAAACCCAGCAGTTAAATTCTAAAGAAATAATTTATATAATTCATCAGATCAATAAATCAAAGAAAATATGTGATCATCTCAGTGATAAATGAAAAATCATTTGATAAACTTGAGTATTAATTCACAGTAAAACTCAACAAAATAGGAATCTCCCCAGATCTACAGGAAAATATTCCAGCACACTCCTTTTAAACTTCTAGATCTAGACACTGATGACCATCTCACTTCTTCTATGGTGTGTATTGAAGAATTAACAAGCACAAAGGAAAAGAACATAAACAGAAATAATAAGTTTGTAAAGGAAGAAAAGAACTGCTGTTATTATATAAGTATTGCAGCATTATTTAGAATAGCCAAAGTAGGTTTCCTCAATGAATTGATAAAGCAGATGTGGTATATATGTTTAATGGAATATTATTCCTCATAAGAAAGTGCTGGGGTGCAGCCCCAGCAGGATCCAGGGATACCCTCAGGATGACGGTGTTGGCAATAAGGAAAGTAAAAGACGAGAGAAAAAGGCTTGATCTTCTTTGGTTTACACAGAACTTGCTCTGTTCACGGAGGCCGCAGGCACCCTCTCGGTGAGGTAAGGACACAGGACACCCTCTCCCCAGTGAAGACGCAGGGCGCCTTCCCAATTGGGTCTTAGAAGCCCAGGCAAAAAAGTGAATTCAGAGAGCCCCTGTGCTCCAAGGAGTCATCCTGAAAGAAGAACAGAGAGAGAAAGAAAAGGAAAGAAAGAATGACACAGGGAGACCAAGCTTCGGTGAGTGAGGCCCATAACTTTATTTTCAAAAGGAACTTTCATACCTTGACTTGTACATAGAGGGAAATGAAAGATGCAAAGTCATGCGGAGTCAGCCCAAACATTACATCTGTTTTGTCTTTATTGAAACCAGGATTTTTGCTGCATACCTTTCCCATAAACAATGTTGTGTACATTATCTTCTGGGCTTGGAGGCCTGTGGACATTTTATGACCCTTTTTTGATAAAGGTTACTCAACCAGAAAACTTATTTTCCCTTGAAGTGTTTTTTTCTTTATATTTCTAATCTAGTCCTTTGCAACAGCAGGATGAACCATGAGGGCATTATGCTAAGCAAATTAAGCCAGGTAAATACACATATTTTGCACTGGTATCACTTATACGTAGACTTCTATTCTGCTTCTATAATTTTAATATTTTTCGAGTCTACGCCTCTCACCCAGAGGTGGCTGGGCAGCTTCAGCTGCCTTTTCTGAGAGAAAGCTGATTTTTTCATTTAAATAGTGATATGGAAATTGGACATCCATATGGGGGTTAAAAAGTATAATATAATTGGATCTCTAATTCACACCCTACAGAAAATTCTACTCCAGATGATTTTTAAGAGGCAAAACATTTGTTTTCATTTTTTTCTAAACATTTTAATGACTCTGGGATAGAAAAGGATTCCTATGGCACACACAAAAAAATCACAAAACATAAATCATAAAATTGATAAGTTTAACACATAAAAATTAAGGAACTATGCTTACTAAAATATACCATAAGTGGAAAAGGAAGATAAGATTACAGTTTAGCAAAAGATACTGAAAACATATAAAATAATGACAATATATAGAACACTGACAATATATAGATTCTCTAAAAATTAGCAAAGACACACAGCTTTTTCTTACAGCAGCAGAAACACAAATGACCAATAATCATCCACAGTCATATTAATAATCTGGGAAATGCCAAAGAAATCACAGAGAGTTACTCTTTGACATCCAGTAAATTGGCCAAAAAAAAAAAAAAAGAAGAGTTTGATTATATTAAGTATCTATGATGATGTAGATCAATGAAACCCTATACCCAGTTAGTAGGAGTTTACATCAAATGGGAAAAACTTTGTTAGAATAAAAATGGCAAAACTTAGTAAAGGTGAAGATGGGAACACCATATAACCCAATAATTTCACTCCTTGGCATATACCTAAAGCACTGGTCTTGATGATGTTCAGGTTGGTTACCCTACAAGAACATTAGCATCTGAAACTTTCATCATAATTTTAAATAGTTGCAGAAAATGTAATTGTCATTATATTGTGAAATTAATGTTTATAAATAAAATTGATCCATTACTTTTAAAATTGTGTGATAGTCACCATTAGCTTAAAAAATATGTAAGTTCTTTAATTACAAATTTTTACTTCCTTTTACTTGAAATCATTTTTTACATAATTTAACCATCATGTTGCAACATATTTTTGAAGGCTTTTTTGTTAATGACCTTAATAATATTTTCTGAAACAAATCTATTTAAAATGGATTAAGTTAAAAAAATGCTTAAGTTAAACAAGATTAAGTTAAAAAAATATCCTGAGATATTATTATTGCAATTAATAATTACAACAACAACAACTGTAGGCTAACACATATAGCATTTCCTATGTGCCAGATACAATTTTAAACATTTCTAGATATATTAATGTATATAATTTACACTTACACTATTTATGTGTATCATTTAATGTGAATAATTATCAAAAAAGGAACTTACCATTTGCTTTTTATAGAAGCGGAGTTTGAGGCACAGGGAGATTAAATAACTTTCACAGATAGTTAAGTAGTTCAGGATTGGATTCTATATATTTTGACTCCACTTTTCAGATTTTTAAAAATTAAATCTTCATACATTTTGATCAGTAATAGTTAATTTTTTGTTTACTAATGAGTAGAAAGGGCTTCTCTGGTGGTTCAGACACTAAAGAATTGGCCTGCAATACAGCAGACCCAAGTTTAATCCCTGGTTCAGGAAGATCCCCTGGAGAAAACTCCAGTATTCTTGCCTGGAGAATCCCGTGGACAGAGGAGCCTGGTGGGCTACAGTCCATGGCGTGGCAGAGTTGGATATGACTGACCCACTAACACACACACAAGTAGAAAAGCATCTACTACAAAGATGGACGGGGATACTTCTGATGCCCTGATTAAGAGAGGCGTAGTTTGGACTTTGGAACATTTGTTTAATATTCAAGAAGGCTTTACACTTGAGGTCAGTGCTAGGAATGGATGAGGGTCGTGTTTTTCCTTTGCAAAGTGAGACAAGGGCGACGTGGCTGGGGAGTGATGACTGATGACAAGCGTGTTCTGAGGGAAGCCTGAGGGGTGTTTTAGGAAAGAACACATACAGATATGGAGAAGTTGATAGATTTCAGTGGACTCTTTCCGACCCTTCACTTCTTGCAAAGTTGTGTTGTCCACGGGTAGCGGGTAGCGGTTCTCCAGTTTAAAGACAGAGCTCTGGAGCAGGGCTTCTCAAAGTGTGTGCCCAATAGCACTGGAAGTTGTTAGCAATCCAGATCGTCAGGCCTTATTCCAGACTAACTGAATCAGAAACTGAGGGTGGAGCCCAGCAATACGTGTGGTTTTTATTTGCTTTTTAAGGTACAGCCTGACTTCAGACCGCTGTTCAAATTGCCATAGAGTCTACACAGCTCTCAGGGCGTGATGCTCTTTTGTGCTATCTTTATGATCTCACCCAGTTGGAAGCACCCCAATTGTAAGATAAAGTCCAATTTCAAAGATTTTAAAATGTAAAAGAAGTATCTTTGATTGAATGAAGTGTTGTCCTGTCTTACCAGAGGATCGATCCTACCCAAAGGCAAGAATCGTGGCTTCTTTCTCTCTGTGTTTGTCTCACCCTTCAGGACTTGGTTATGTGGACCTATGGAGTAGAGACTTGCTGAGTGCATGTCAACATTGGGTTTCTCTGTTACATGTCCTTCTGGGTTCTTACTTTTCCCTTTTTTGCCCTGATAAGAGCCTCATCCTGAGGAAACAGGAGATGCTCAGTAAACATCTGTGGATTCACTGACCTATTATGAAAGGAGCAGTAGGCTGGTGTCAGGAATTGAGACAAGTAGGAATTGAGGACTTGGTGACATCTTTGGCTATGGAAGGAAGGATATAGCCACTGCTTATATTCCTAGATGGTGAGAAAGGGGACAGAGTGCCCTCTGCTCTGAGAAGTGTGGGGTTAGAGTCAAGAGATAAGTCTCTGATTGACCAGTATTAATCTCTCCATTATTTTAAATCATGCTGTGTGTATAGCCTCACTAGTGTATAATCTCAGTGAATGAGGGACTTAGAGACCCTTTCTACTATATTTTCACTGCCTAGAATGGCACCTCGGAGAAGGCAATGGCACCCCACTCCAGTACTCTTGCCTGGAAAATCCCATGGATGGAGGAGCCTGGTGGGCTGCAGTCCATGGGGTCGCTAAGAGTCACACACGACTGAGCAACTTCACTTTCACGTTTCACTTTCATGCATTGGAGGAGGAAGTGGCAACCCACTTCAGTGTTCTTCCCTGGAGAATCCCAGGGACAGGGGAGCCTGGTGAGCTGCCGTCTATGGGGTCGCACAGAGTTGGACACGACTGAAGCGACTTAGCAGAATGGCACCTATCTCATAAGATAATCAGTATGTTTTGAATAAACACTTGATTAAGGTATCAACTGAGGTTTACTAGGGAGAAGACAATGGCACCCCACTCCAGTACTCTTGCCTGGAAAATCCCATGGACGGAGGAGCCTGGTAGGCTGAAGTCCATGGGGTCGCTAGGAGTCGGACACGACTGAGCGACTTCACTTTCACTTTTCACTTTCATGCATTGGAGGAGGAAATGGCAACCCACTCCAGTGTTCTTGCCTGGAGAATCCCAGGGATGATGGGGCCTGGTGGGCTGCCGTCTATGGGGTCGCACAGAGTCGGACACGACTGAAGTGACTTAGCAGCAGCAGCAGCAGAGGTTTACTAAAACCCAGAAGGAGCTGTGATGTGTGTAGAAATTTTTTTACAACAATTCATGTTGTTTGTTTTTTTGTTTTGTTTTATTTATTTATTTGGTTGCATTGGGTCTTAGTTGTGACATGTGAATCTTCGCTCTTCATTTCAGCATGCGGGATCTTTAGTTGCAGCAGGTGAGTCTTAGTTGTAACATGTGAGATCCAGTAATAATTCCTAGACCAATGATCGAACCCCAAGCCCCCTGTATTGAGAGCTCGGACTTTTAGCCACTTGGCCACCAGGGAAGTCCCAATAATTAATGGCTTAATTTTATTCATTTACATTGAGTTGCAATATTTAAACCCTAGTGTTTCTCTAGTTTTAAAAAATATTTATTTACTTTATTGTTTTAATTGACATATAACATTGTATTAGCCTGAAGTGTTCAACATGGTTTGACATGTGTATATATTGCAAAAGGATCACCACAAATGTCTAGTTAACATCCATCATCACACATAGTTAACAAATCTTTTCTTAAAAATCTATTCTTTTAGTAACTTTCAAATATATTATACAGTATTTTTGACTACAGTCACCATGTGGTACGTTACATCCCCAGGACCTATTTATTTTGTAACTGGAAGTTTTGCTCCACTTGACTCACTTGGCTTCCCCCTCACCCTCTTGCGATGGCAACTACCCACCTGTTCTCTGTCTCTCTGATTTCATTTTTTGTTTTCAGATTCCACTTATAAGAGTGGCAGCCTGTGATTTAACAAGCTCTCTAGGTGGTTCTAATACATGCTAAGTTTGGCAAGCTGCTCCCCAAGAGAAATTTTCATTCATGTATCCCAGTGTATACATGCAGGAATGTTCAAAACACTGTTTCTAATGTCAAGCAGAAATTGTAGGCTGTCTGCAGACCTGTCAACTTGGAAAACAAATTAACAGTAGAGGACACTAACATAGGCAGAACCAGTCAATTTCCTTCATGTTAGTTTCCTTGGGAGGGAGGTCCTTGGACCTTCCCCTTGTGTGCGTGGATAGACATTGTCCATTGCTACAGCTCCATGAAGTAAACAAACATATAACCCTGTTTTCTCCCAGGTCACCTTTTCCTAACTCAAAATGTACAGGTAAAAAGTGGGATAAAGAAGGGAAATCCTTAGTACAAGCAGGATTGTACTAAGCATCCCTAGGCAAAGGATGAGGGGGCGTGATCTGCTCTCACCTTTGGTCTCCATCTGCCCCGGGGCTGTCTCCTCCTCGGGGTGTGCTCTGCTGACTCTTTCTGCCGGAACCTCTCTCCTCTCGTCCTGCCCTCCCCTCTCCTCCTTCCTCCAGCCTTGTTTCCAGATGCTCGTCTTCACCATCCTCACTTCATTCAGATTTGACTTTTAAAACTCATTACTTCAAAAATGTATGCTGAGCAGTCATGTGGTGAATCTTGTGCAAAGATAAGAAATTAAAAAGATGAACGAGACACACATAATGTCGGTGTATGGAGTTGAGATTTTTGTTACGCAGATGACTAATGAACAGCTTTAAAATTCCTTAATGTTTTCCTACATAAAATGTAGTCACCCTTCAAGCCTCCTTACAGTTAATTTTCCTGATTCATCAGCCCACCCCCACCCTTACAAGCATATGGGGACACACACAGGCGGGCACAGACAGACATGGTATCCTCTGTATTTCATATGGCATCTGGTCCAGAGGAGACCCTCACTCCATGTTTAATGACTGCCTGACTCAACTAATTCTGTTCCTGGAGTTTCTGTTGTACTACTACTATTATAATTATCCGTTTCTAACACAACACTGTGCCATAAAACTTTCTGGGGCCTTGTGTTTTATACCTGCCATGTCCAGTATGACAACCACTGGTACTAAGCCCCTGAAATGTGATGAAAGTAACCGAGCAACTGAATTTTTTAGCTTCATTTAATTTCAGCTAAGTTGAATTAAAGCTTCAATTGCTACTTGTGGCTAGAAGCCACTATATTGGACAGTGCTGTTCCAACACCTTGGCACAGGTTAGTTTTCCAGATTCCCAGCAGAGGGAGCTTTCATAAAAAACAGACAATGCACCAGGCACTGCCCTAAACATTTTCCACCTAGTAATTCATTTAAAACTCACTATAACGCTATAAGGTAGAGTTTAATGGACAGTCTTACAGCTTAAGATAACATGTTTGAAAATAAAATTCCCTTCTAATGATGACTTGAATCCTGCCACTCAGTGGGAGAGGCAGCAGAACTTGTAGGATCGTATCCGAAATTGACTTTATTTCATTTGGTTCCTATTTATTTTTAATTTTTATTTCATTGAAAAGGTAATGCTCAGGTTTAAGCAAGTTTTGCAAGTTTCTTTGTTGTCAGAAAACTGAAAGAAAGAAAGTAAGTGAGGCCGCTCATTTGTGTCCAACTCTTTGCAACCCTGTGGACTGTAGCCCACCAGGCTCCTCTGTCCATGGGATTCTCCAGGCAAGAATATTGGAGTGGATTGCCATGCCCTTCTCCAGGGGGGTCTTCCTGACCCAGGGATCAAACCTAGGTCTCCAGAATTTCAGGCGATACTTTACCCTCTGAGCCAACAGGGAAGCCCCTTCAGAAAACTGAATGTGTACACAAAAGTGGTTTTTTTTTTTTGGCAGGGGGGGGGGGGGGGCGGCGGTGATTACATAGATCTTTTTAAATGAAGTTGTTTTCTATGTGCCCTTTTCATAGCCACTTAGGTGGAGTGTCCCAGGTCGTTTATCATAATAAGCAGAAGGCAGTCTATCTGTGTTTTTCGTCTGTGATGCCTCTGATGCTCAGCACACCCCAGCCCACCTTCTCCTTCCTCTCCCTCAAGGCCCACGTCTCCTTCCCTCCCTCCTGAGCACCCATGGGCACACAGTGCACCTTGCCAGCTCCAACTGCACCATATTTATCTTTCCCCAAAGCCACACCTCCACCCACTGTCATCTCCATATAGAATAGGAAACGTAGGCAGACATAGCTAAAGTCATTTTCCCAATTGTCACCTCAGATTCAAACCCAAGCACTCTGACTCCAGAGTCTAGGATCCTAAACTCTTATTCTACACTCTCTAGTAAGATAGTTTTAATACCCATTTCCGGCATAATAATCCCAAAGGTCAGAAACAAGGAAAAAGATACATTTCCTTTTATACTTGAACTCGAAACAGAAGGTAATTACCTACTTATGAATATAAAGTGCATTACAAACTAAGATTCTTTGTTGGAATGTCTAGGACAACTTTGACCACTTTAAAATTTCAGGTTGTACAGAAAATGCCATTTTTATGAGAAAAGTTAAAAGGAAAGAGAATAGAGAAGAATTTTAAAATGCGTGATTTGCAAAGGGATTTACCCTGGTGACATTCTGGGACCAAGGATGAAGTCATAAGTTTCCTGAATTTAGGGACTGCCCCAAAGAGATAGTTACTAAATATATAAATGCTTATTCAAACCCTAGCAAGATCCATTGAAATTGGGTGATTTCCCATGGTTTCTTCTCTTCCTCTTGTGTACCTTTTCTTTTTTCAGTTCTTTATTTTTTAATTCCTTTCTTTTCCTTCTCTTCTATGACCTGGCCTATCCATTTTTAAGATGGTTAGAGGAGGAAGAATTAGGAACCACTCATGGTCAAAGCAGGTTTGGAATTTTAGTATCTCAAGATGTTTATTTCACTACAGGTTCACTCATCCGAGCAACTGAGATCGTCTTTTTGTGATGTTATGGTGTCTCTTAGGCATTTATGATGGAGAAGGCAATGGCACCCCACTCCAGTACTCTTGCCTGGAAAATCCCATGGATGGTGGAGCCTTGTGGGCTGCAGTCCATGGGGTCGCTAGGAGTCGGACATGACTGAAGCTACTTAGCAGCAGCAGCAGGCATTTATGAAGTTGTGCCCCAGGCAACTCATTAGTAACAAGGGTTAAAGGACTAATACCTCAAAGAAATGTGCTTTAAAAAAAAAGTTAAATTTTAGGGGACTTAAGGTAATCTCTTGGAGAAGGAAATGGCACCCCACTCCAGTACTCTTGCCTGGAAAATCCATGGACAGAGGAGCCAGGTAGGCTGCAGTTCATGAGGTCGCTAAGAGTCCGACATGACTAAGGGACTTCACTTTCACTTTTCACTTTCATGTGTTGGAGAAGAAAATGGCAACCCACTCCAGTGTTCTTGCCTGGAGAATCCCAGAGACAGGGGAGCCTGATTGGCTGCCATCTGTGGGGTTGCACAGAGTTGGACATAACTGAAGTGACTTAGCAGCAGCAGCAGCAGCAAGGTAATCTCTAGAATCCTGATATTGACCTGCCTTTTCATATGTTTTGTAGCGAGAGTAGAAGAGAAGAGTGAGACTTGTGTATAACCCAGCCTATACTGTCTGTATCCAGTCCAAGGAAGATTCTTTCCCTTTTGATATTCACCAGTTCGGATGTAGAGAGGAATAAAGGGATGAGAGCCACTGATCTCAAATGTATTCAAGTCTACATGAAAGTTAAAAAAAAGGGCAAGGAGATGGTTCTGAGTAAATAAAAGAGTTGGCATGAAGTTAAGGCATACTGGTTTATAAAAGTACTGATCCCAACCTAAATAAAACACATATTGTATGTATTTGTAATGAGTCCTATCCTTTACTTTTAGCCTATATTGTTTCAGGAATAACAAATAAGGGGGAGACAGCACTTGAGACTTCTTACTTTTCCCTCATGCTTTCCATTCACCTAACAGGTATATATCAAAAGAAGATGAGTCTACTCAAGGTACTTATTGATTGTATCTACCACCAACATTTATATCCAATTCTAAGATTTTTGAAAAAAATTCTTGTTCTTTGCTGCTCAGAAAAAGTTTACTGAAAATACCAAGTCCCTAAAAGCACTGAAATCTGCTATCTATCTTCTGCTAAATAATGTTTAGAAGTGTAGAGAGTTCTCCTGCCATACAGTCATGGCAGGTGACTACGTTCATGGAAGGTGAATGTAGTCTATTGGCATCCATGTGATTGGAGACAGACATGTCAAGTCTACACAGCCCTCTCCCGTTACATTTGGGATAGTGTGCTAAAGATTTGTTCCCTTTAATAATACAGACAGATTTTGGTAAAGTAGGGGGGAAAAAAGATGTTACTCAAATAGAATACTATTAACACAAGAGGAAGAGTCCCACTTATGAAAATGAAAGTGTTAGTTACTCAGTTGTGTTTGACACTATGCGATCCTATGGACTGTAGCCTGCCAGGCTCCTCTGTCCATGGTTTTCTTCCGGCAAGAATACTGGAGTGCATAGCCATCCTTTTTCCAAGGGATCTTCCCAACCCAGGGTCTGAATCCAGGTCTCCTGAATTGGCAGGGGTCATGGGATGCAAAAAAGGCAAAAATGGCTTCTGAGGAGGCCTTACAAATAGCTGAGAAAAGAAGAGAAGCGAAAGGCAAAGGAGAAAAGGAAAGATATACCCATTTGAATGCAGAGTTCCAACGAATAGCAAGGAGAGATAAGAAAGTCTTCTTAAGGTAATGCAAACAAATAGAGGAAAAAACAATAGAATGGGAAAGACTAGCTATCTCTTCAAGAAAATTAGAGATACAAAGGGAATATTTCATGCAAAGATGGGCTCAATAAAGGACAGAAATGGTATGGACCTAACAGAAGCAGAAGATATTAAGAAGAGGTGGCAAAAATACACAGATCAGATCAGATCAGATCAGATCAGTCGCTCAGTCGTGTCCGACTCTTTGCGACCCCATGAACCGCAGCACGCCAGGCCTCCCTATCCATCACCAGCTCCCGGAGGTCACTCAGACTCGCATCCATCGAGTCAGTGATGCCATCCAGCCATCTCATTCTCTGTCGTCCCCTTCTCCTCCTGCCCTCAATCCCTCCCAGCATCAGAGTCTTCTCCAATGAGTCAACTCTTCGCATGAGGTGGCCAAAATACTGGAGTTTCAGCTTTAGCATCATTCCTTCTAAAGAAATTCCAGGATTGATCTCCTTCAGAATGGACTGGTTGGATCTTCTTGCAGTCCAAGGGACTCTCAAGAGTCTTCTCCAACACCACAGTTCAAAAGCATCAATTCTTCGGCGCTCAGCCTTCTTCACAGTCCAGCTCTCACATCCATACATGACCACAGGAAAGACCATAGCCTTGACTAGGCGAACCTTTGTTGGTAAAGTAATGTCTCTGCTTTTGAATATGCTATCTAGGTTGGTCATAACTTTCCTTCCAAGGAGTAAGCGTCTTTTAATTTCATGGCTGCAGTCACCATCTGCAGTGATTTTGGAGCCCAGAAAAACAAAGTCTGACACTGTTTCCACTGTTTCCCCATCTATTTCCCATGCAGTGATGGGACCAGATGCCATGATCTTCGTTTTCTGAATGTTGAGCTTTAAGCCAACCTTTTCACTCTCCACTTTCACTTTCATCAAGAGGCTTTTTAGCCCCTCTTCACTTTCTGCCATAAGGGTGGTGTCATCTGCATATCTGAGGTTATTGATATTTCTCCCGGCAATCTTGATTCCAACTTGTGTTTCTTCCAGTCCAGCATTTCTCATGATGTACTCTGCATATAAGTTAAATAAACATGGTGACAATATACAGCCTTGACGTACTCCTTTTCCTATTTGGAACCAGTCTGTTGTTCCATGACCAGTTCTAACTGTTGCTTCCTGACCTGCATACAGATTTCTCAAGAGGCAGATCAGGTGGTCTGGTATTCCCATCTCTTTCAGAATTTTCCATAGTTTATTGTGATCCACACAGTCAAAGGCTTTGGCATAGTCAATAAAGCAGAAATAGATGTTTTTCTGGAACTCTCTTGCTTTTTCCATGATCCAGCGGATGTTGGCAATTTGATCTCTGGTTCCTCTGCCTTTTCTAAAACCAGCTTGAACGTCAGGAAGTTCACAGTTCACATATTGCTGAAGCCTGGCTTGGAGAATTTTGAGCATTACTTTACTAGCGTGTGAGATGAGTGCAATTGTTCGGTAGTTTGAGCACTCCTTGGCATTGCCTTTCTTTGGGATTGGGATGAAAACTGACCTTTTCCAATCTTGTGGCCACTGCTGAGTTTTCCAAATTTGCTGGCATATTGAGTGTAGCACTTTCACAGCATCATCATTCAGGATTTGGAATAGCTCCACTGGAATTCCATCACCTCCACTAGCTTTGTTTGTAGTGATGCTTTCTAAGGCCCATTTGACTTCACATTCCAAGATGTCTGGCTCTAGGTCAGTGATCACATCATCATGATTATCTGGGAAGCACTATACAAAAAAGATATTATGACCCAGATAATCACGATGGTGTGATCATTCACCTAGAGCCAGATATCCTGGAGTGCAAAGCCAAGTGGGCCTTATGAAGCATCACTATGAACAAAGCTAGTGTAAGTGATGGAATTCCAGCTGAGCTATTTCAAAACCTAAAAGATGATGCTGTGAAAGTGCTGCATACAAGAGGCCAGCAAATTTGGAAAACTCAGCAGTGGCCACAGGACTGGAAAATGTCAGTTTTCGTTCCAATCCCAAAGAAAGGCAATGCCAAAGAATGGTCAAACTACCACACAATTGCATTCATCTCACATGCTAGCAAAGTAATGCTCAAAATTCTCCAAGCTAGGATTCAACAGTATATAAACTGAGAACTTCCAGATTTAGAAAAGGCAGAGGAATGAGAGATCAAATTGCCAATATCCATCGTATCATCGAAAAAGCAAGAGAGTTAGAAAAAGACATCTACTTCTGCATTATTACTAAAGTCTTTGACTGTGTGGATCAAAACAAACTGTGGAAAATTCTTAAAGAGATGGGAATACCAGATCATCTGACCTGCCTCCTGAGAAACCTGTTTGCTGGTCAAGAAGCAACAGTTAAAACCAGACATAGAGTAATGGACTGGTTCCATATTCAAAAAAGAGCATATCAAGGCTGTATATTGTCACCCTGCTTGTTTAACTTAAATGCAGAGTATATCATGTGAAATGCCAGGCTGGATGAAGCACAAGCTGAAATCAAGATTGCTGGGAGAAATATCAATAACCTCAGATATGCAGAAGACACCATTCTTATGGTAGAAAGTGAAGAAGAACTAAAGAACCTCTTGATGAAAGTGAAAGAGGGGAGTGACAAAATTGGCTCAAAAACTCAACATTCAGAAAACTGAGATTATGGAATCTGGCCCCATCACTTCAATGGCAAATAGATGGGCAAACAATGGAAACAGTGACAGCCTTTATTTTCTTGGGCTCCAAAATCACTGCATATGGTGACTGCAGCCATGAAATTAAAAGCTGCTTGCTCCATGGAAGAAAAGCAATGACCAACCTAGACAGCATATTAAAAAGCAAAGATAGTTCTTTGCTGACAAAGGTCCATTTAGACAAAGCTATAGTTTTTCCAGTAGTCATGTATGGATGTGAGAGTTGGACTATAAAGAAAGCTGAGAACCAAAAAATTGATACTTTTGAACTGTGGTGTTGGAGAAGATAATTGAAAGTCCCTTGGACTGCAAGGATATCAAACAAATCTATCTTTGTTTGATAGATAAATCTAAAGGATATCAAACAAATCTATCTTTGTTTGATAGATAAATCTAAAGGAAATCAACCCTGAATATTCATTGGAAGGACTGATGCTGAATCTGAAGCTTTGGCCACCTGATGAGAAGAACTGACTCATTGGAAAAGACCTTGGTGCTGGGAAAGATTGAAGGCAGGAGGAGAAGGGGACGAAAGAGGATGAGATGATTGAATGGCATCACCAACTCTACGGACATGAGTTTGAGCAAGCTCCAGGTGTTGGTGATGGACAGGAAAACCTGGCACTCTGCAGCCCATGGGGTCACAGAGTGGGACACGACTGAGCCACTGAACTGAACTCCTGCATCGTGGGCAGGTTCTTTACTGTCTGAGCCACCAGGGATCCCTTATTTATGTAAGAGGAAGATTCCCACTTATAGCACTGGTATTTTATTGGCAGTGATTTAATCATTGACATTTATATTGCTCTTCTTGAGTCATCAAAAGAAATTTAAATTTATCATTCCATAATTTAAGAAAGAGGAGATGTATGCAATGCATTTTAGGAAGATTTTAAATCCAATATAGCTAACAAAAATGTCATGTTGTAAGACATGAGAGTAAACTGTAATGTTCCTTTATGTGGATTCTTTTTTTGATGCCACATATAATCTGAGGCCCTATGTGGGCAACTCAGTATACTGGCTTCTTCAATCTGACTTCTTTCCATCTCAAATGTCAATTCTCTTTACCTTTTTCCAGTCTTTGTGTTCTCACGATAAAAGTACAGACACTTTTTGACTGCTGTGCTTTTCTTTAGACTATTCAATCGGCCTAAATTATCCTCGTCTCCTTTGTTATCTGGCACACCCCTTCAGGGACTCCTTCCCTGAACCCTTTTATCCATTCCAGACTGGAGTTGCTGCACTTCAGAGCTCTCATATTGTTCAGAGCAGATCTCTGTCATTGCTTTTACAATGCCATAGTTCAGTGATTCATTCTTGCGTCTGTTGTATGGACTTCTGAGTATTCAAGGGCAGGGGGAAGGGCTAAGTAATGTAGCCCTTACTAGTTGCAGAACAGTGTCATTTGTTGTTGTTGCTGTTCAGTTGTTTTGTCATGTCCGACTCTTTGCAACCCCATGGACTGCAGCATGCCAGGCTTCCCTGTCCTTCACCATGTCCTGGAGTTTGCTTAAACTCATGTCCACGTGTTGCTATCCAACCATCTCATCCTTGGTCGTCCCCCTCTCCTCCAGCATTCAATCTTTCCCAACATCAGAGTCGGCTCTTCACATCAGATGGCCAGAGTATTGGAGTTTCAGCTTTAGTATCAGTCCTTCCAATGAATATTCAGGACTGATTTCCTTTAAGATTGACTGGTTTGGTCTCCTTAAAGTTCAAGGAACTCTCAAGAGTCTTCTCCAACACCACAGTTCAAAAGCATCAGTTCTTCATTGCTGAACCTTCTTTATGGTCCAACTCTCACATCCTTACATGACTACTAGAAAAACCATAGATTTGACTACATGGACCTTTGTCCACAAGTGATATCTCTACTTTTTAATATGCTGTCTAGGTTTGTCATAGTTTCACTTCTAAGGAGCAAGCATCTTTTAATTTCATGGCTTCAGTCACCATCTGCAGTGATTTTGGAGCCCAAGAAAATAAAGTCTGACACTGTTTTCACTGTTTCCCCATCTATTTGCCATTAAGTGATGGGACCAGATGCCGTGATCTTAAGTTTTTTGAATGTTGAGTTTTAAGCCAACTTTTTCACTTTCATCAAGAGGCTCTTTAGTCCTTCTTCACTTTCTGCCATAAGGGTGGTGTCGTCTGCATATCTGAGGTTATTGATATTTCCCCAGCAATATTGATTCCAGCTTGTGCTTCATCTAGTCTGGCATTTCTCATGATGTACTACAATATCTAAAAATGCCTGATGAATGCAAGACTGGTAGAAAGATTCAATAGTGTTAACTCAAATGCCTGGGCAAATTATGGAAAGAAATGAATCGAGTCTGCTGGAAAGGCTGGGAGTGTTGGGAGTGCTGTGACCTGGAGAAGACGCACTGTATGAAAGTGGCAGTCTCCACTTAGCACTTGTCAGTTGTCACCGTGAGGCACTAGAGGCCCATGCTCCTAAACCCTCCAGCTTTTAAAGAGAAGCCCAAGGTAAGGTTTTTATATGAGAAATATTTTTGTTTTTTAAAAATCAAATGATCCAAAAGGTCTACAGACCAGATCCAACTCCCAGACTGACAATTTTAAAAATTTAGAATGAGTAAAAGGTCAGTTTCCATGAAACCTTAGAGTTTTAACAAATTTTGCTTGCTGATATTCTATTATAATGGAATCTACCACATTATTCGTAAAAAGAGAATGTTACTATATCCTGGTGACATATAGGTTTTTATTGTAATTTTCAACTTGGACTTTTACAAAAGTAACTTTTATATGTTACTTTTACATAAGATGGAGATGTTATTTTAAAAAGGAATTATAAAAAAAAGTGAATTGATGCTTTTAGAGAAATAAATCTTGAAAAATCTCAGTAACAAAAATACCTCCAAATTATCAAGAAATTCTGTTAACTCCCTGGTTGAAAAAAAAAAAAAAACACCAAAACTGCTTTCCCTTATTTAAAGGTACATTCATGATTTTATGATTTTTAAGGTTTATTTACTCTGTTAAAATCTATAAAGATAATTTCATGCGAAAACACTCTCTAGGGATAATGCTCCTCAAAGTTTTATGGATAAATTTTTTTATGTAAAATTTTCAACATTTTGTATCCCCAGCCACAGGGGGAAAAAAAAAAAAGACTGGTTCTCATAGAAGCCTTTGAGACTGGTAGAGTCCACTGGAGGCACAAGTATTATTTGACATCTGCTTCCCAATACAAGTTTTCACTTTATTCCATAATGTTCCCATATTTATTGAGAAAGGAAATAGCTTTCCACCACCTCTTCTTCCAGAAAGATGTAATATGTTTATTTATAGTTTTGTGTACCATTAGGTCTTGCCACACACTCAGTAGTACTAATATAGGATGGGGAAGAGCCAATGAGTCACATTAGTGACTGTGAAAAGAAAATGTCAATTCAGACCCTTCCCAAACTCAGACCAATGAGCAAATACACTGAGCACCCAGGAACTTCCTAGACAGGAAAAGACAGTTAGGGGAGCCAAGAGGAAGCCTTTGTAAAATAATGGAATAAGAGG
This sequence comes from Tragelaphus eurycerus, assembly GCA_935064755.1. Lineage (NCBI taxonomy): Eukaryota > Metazoa > Chordata > Mammalia > Artiodactyla > Bovidae > Tragelaphus > Tragelaphus eurycerus. Next base: position 8,435,096 of record CAKXYN010000086.1, on the reverse strand, counting down.
AAGTTCCCTTTCAGCATGCTGAAAGAGTAGGATGCCACGTGGAAATGTTGAAAAGAGTGGTGTTTGGAATGAAAGAAATAAAATGGAGCCCCAATATGTTCCATGACTGGTTGACACCGAGCATAAAGCATCCTGCTTTGAAGAATAAGTGAAGAAAGCCGACTTCACCAGTAAGAGAGTCTGTTGGATCATCTAGTGAATGCGCACGCCATGTCCATACCAGCACCGAGAGGAAGCTCCAAAGCCTGAACTCCCCTGCACAGGGCTTGGCTAGTGAGGGCTCAGTGCATATCAGCCCTCGCTGTGCTGTCTCTGAAAATTAGGTAAACACTGATGCAGCCTGATTGCATTTGTGGGATAGCATCTTTGTGGCCTCTTCTATGACTCCGAAGTTGAGAGAATAAGATAAACTCTGAGAGGACAGGGAGGGAGCAGAGCAGGGGAGCTAGTGCCCACACCTGTGTGTGCTGTGCTTACTCGCTTAGTCTTGTCCAACACCCTGTGACCCCATGGACTACAGCCCACCAGGCTTCTCAGTCCATGGGATTCTTCAGGCAAGAACACTGGAGTGGGTACCCCACCCCTTCTCCAGGGGATCTTCCTGACCCACCGATTGAACTAGGTAAATTGATTCTTTACCAAGTGAGCTCCCCTACATCTAAGGTGAGGAGACAGGGCTGAGATCTCTCGAGGGAACATCCAGTTCTGATAGGTGGGCCAGCTGCTGTCGGTCTGAGCTTGCAGATTAAATTTCTTTATCGTTACTTAATAATTAATATTTTAGATTGGTTATATTTCATTTTTGTTTAAATTTTTTTTATCACTTTTTGCATGAGGCCAAAAACAGATGCGATGAGACAGATGACTTGTCTCTTGTTGCCCTGCCCTAGGCAGGTACCAGATGAAACTGGCCAGGACACAGGGGTTACTATAGTGGGCAGTGTCTCTCCCTGGAGCCAGGAAGACCCCCATATACCCAATCCATAGATACTTCACAATCAGAGTCATACAGACCTGGGAAACATGCGGGATTCCAGCATATTAGGCTACTGCTTATTCTCGTAAGAGGCTTACTTCCCACTGTTGCTCAGCTTTCAAGTAAGCTTGTGTCTAGTTGATATACCAAGCATAAAATAAATGAAAACAAAAGTTTAAGAAGATTAATATATACAAATGAAAAGTTTTTTGTACAGATTCTCTGAAACTGACCCCTCAATAATAAAAATGAAGTAAGAAGGGACAGTGCTGACTTTCAGTTCTTCCTGTTGAAATGACAGCACATGGTCTCATACTTCCTTTCTGTTACACACACTAGGCTGTCTGCCTGGGCTACAGACGGTGTTCCTTCCTCTTCACTTAGACAGCCTCTTTGCATTTTCTCAGTGTATTTTAAAATCACCTCCCTGTGAATTCCGCTCCAACTCAGGCTAAGTTCAGTGTGTCTGTTTCTGTATTTTCATGTTCATTATATAAACTTCTGGTGTAACATTTAAAACAAATATGAAAGATGCTCATGTGAACATTTTTGCCACTGAAGTATGAACTTATCACAGCTTCCTGTACAGAGCAGATGTTTACAAAATACTTCTTGTCTGCAAGTGTTTTATTTTCCTTTGTGTACATCCTATTACTACGGGTTGGTCTCTGCAACATGACAAACCTTAAGTGAATTTCTGTGGAAACAATGATGTGTGAGTGTATTTTCTCTTCTAGAACTAACTGTGGGGTTCAATGGAGACAAAGGAACTTTCAGATACAATGTGATTGAAAGTTTTATGATTCTATGTGGACCTGATACAGTGTGTGCTGAGATCTCAAGCAAGTCAACTGTTTAAGAAGGGAAGAAAGCCAGGAACTATTAGGAACATAGTCTAGGTTGATTCTACAGTTTTGGTCAGGAGTCTAGGTTATCATGTCCAAAAGCATGGGACCAAGTTACTTGGTTTAGGTGATTGGCATCCACAGGGGTCTGTTCTAACAGGTGGGCAAGGCAGCAGGAGTCAACTGCTAGTGAGACATTTAGATTCTTTCCATGACATCATCTTAATTATTTTTTATTCATCTATTTTGAAATAAGATATCAACTCTAATAAAGATTTAAGGAGAGAATTACAAAGCCTAGGCTGGGAGAAACATAAGAAAAGCAAGGCTGTATCAGGACTGGCAAATGTGGGACAGGTTATAGGGAAGAATACAGCTCAGGAGGATTCTGGTTTCTGCACCAGGACTGTTTCAATTCTTAACTTTACAGACTAGAGTAATTGACTGGTCAAGACCAGCTCAGATTCATAGTCTTGAGCATGAATCAGCTGCTGAGTCAGGCATGCAAAGAAGAGACTGCCTGCTTCTTTTTAAAATTACATTCCACCTCACAGCTCTTATCTTACTTCTCATTAATACCCTACTTCCTGACTTCTGCAAGCCAGACTTTAAGAAAGCTTCTCTTTTCACAGTAAATGAATACAGCTTAATTTCTTCTCCATTTTCAGAGGGAAAAAAATGATTTCCCAGACATGATATTTTTGTTTCATTTCTGTCACTTGCAACCAGAAAACCACACTGGATAAAGTCCAACAATATTTATAACGATCATTCTTGTTCACATAATAGCATTTACACACCTATTTTTCTAGGCATTGCCTAGAACCTGGAATTAGACCAGATCCTAACTTATTGGGGTAAGATAAATACTCAATACTAATACACAATAGTAGTGTGGGAGTTGTAGAGGAAATGTGCAGAGTTTTAGACACTTATAATCAATTGGACAGAATTTTTAAAAACTGGGTAGTCTGATAACTTAGGCAATTTCTTTTAGAATTCATGGTTGGAGTGCTCTTTTTTTTGGGGGGGGGGGGTGCTCTTTTTTGCGGAGGGGTGGGGGGTGCGGGCGGCAACAGATGAACAGACCTAAATGGAGAGAGAAGAAGATGTCTCAAGCGCAAAGCTTGAAGTTTCTGGCTTACTGCCTTAGCTTCTATTTTGTGCCAGAATGGATTGACTAAAATTTTATTATTTCATACAAATGCTTCCTGGACCATTTTTAGTTCTTGATATGTAAACCAATGAGACAGAAGGTGACACAAATATTTAGAGCCAAGTAATTTTGGAAAATTCTGTCCCATGTGGCTTTTTTTTATGATTTTTTTCAAATATAGGTCATTGTGTGTTTCGAATATGGGTTATGTTGATTTCTCTTCATCACGTATTTCTTTAGTCTCTTACGCTAACAGCAGTGAGCTGCACATTGGAAGATGTGCAGTGAGTGGCCCTGGCTTCATTTAGTTAAAGAAAATCACAATCAAATAAATCCTGAAAATAATTTATAAACTGTATATAAATTACATGTCTGATCTCCAGTATAGTGCAGGGTTTGAGATCTTACTTCACTTGCAGACTTACAAGACCACCTGTCACAGCTTCATAGACATTGGTAGAAGACGCAAGCCTCCTAGGTCAGAGATAAAGGATAGTTTGTTAGACTAGCAGTGACAGTGGCCAGTGTATTCTCATGCTTGGATTGTTCCCCCAAACCCCAGTTTCCACATGGCGACATGGGTGCTCAAGATGGTGCTGTCCTCAGTGAGTTACGTTGCAGGAGAGAAACTCTGAGCTTAGGGAACCTAAATCTTTAGAAATGGACAATGGCCGTGACTGCCCTTGTGCTCTGGAGAAAGACAGCATTTCTGTCTTCCAAGGCTGTTTGCTATCCCAGCATCCTGTAAATTATAGTTTGGAACAAAGGACAGTCATTGCCTCACACACAGACTATGTAGGCACTCTAGACTCATCTGTGAATAACTGAATTTTAAGAGTCTTTTTGAGACAATATATTGGGGGGAAAGGTGATTTAAAAATTGTAACTATAGAAAAAATTGCATACTTATGCCTATATGAGGAAATAGTGGAAAGAAATTTAACTTGGGTTTGAAAGTGTTAAGTCAGGTTTTTAAAAAATGTTATTTAGAAGGCTCTTGAGAGTCCCTTGGACTGCAAGGAGAGCTAACCAGTCCATCCTAAAGGAAATCAGTCCTGAATATTCATTGGAAGGACTGATCCTAAAGCTGAAACTCCAATACTTTGGCCATCTGATGGGAAGAACTGACTCATTGGAAAAGACCCTGATGCTGGGAAAGATTGAAGACGGGAGGAGAAGGGGACGACAGAGGATAAGTTGGTTGGATGGCATCACTGACTCAATGGACATGAGTTTGAGTAATCTCCTGGAGTTGGTGATGGACAGGGAGGCCTGGTGTGCTGCAGTCCATGGGGTCCCAAAGAGTCAGACACAACTGAGTGACTGAACTGAATTGACTGATTTCTCAGGAGAGCAATTTAAATAACATTATTCCTTTTTCAAAAACAGAAGTTATTCTCCCCAAATAAAAATAGTTTAAATGGTCAAAGCTAAATATTTTGGGCGTTTTTTTAAACAAACTTTTTATAAAAGTTTAAAATTAAGATTGTTACCCTAAATTGGCCATTAATATAGTTTACTCCAATGCTTTTAAGTTGGTCATGCTTAATGAGTGCCAATTCATGCTATTCATTTAGTCCTTTTATTTCCTAGTTTCACTGAATATATTTACTGATTAAATGTTAAATACTCATTTCTATGATGTTGAAATCATGCTATTTTTATAGAAGTATATTAAATTGAAAATATGTTCTTATATGGAGAAACTATTTTCTGATTATAAAAGAAGCATTTTCTCCAAGCAAGCTAGACTGTAGAAACTAACTACTTTATCCTAAATACTTACATATTTATAGTAATATAACTATTCTTAATGAAAATGATTGTTTTACTTTTGGCTAATCAAGCACCAAAAATTAAATTTTGGTTTCATTTTTAAATTATGTGATTCAGTTTCTTTTTAATATTACAAGTCAATAAAATGTAGGAATCATCTTTTACCTCACAAGACTTGTTAAGTGAACATAATGAACACAAAATTTAGCATGTGTGTTATTTTTTAAATAAAATGAAACATCAATGTGGAATCTTATAAAGTACTATATTTGATCCAAATGTTTAATATTTCTCTAAATGTTAAAGGTTATATTAATAGCTCCTACTCTGAATATATCACATATACTTTTGCTTAACCTGTTTGTGTTTTGTGATATGTCACCTTACTAAGTCTCTAAGAAACATTTATATATAAACAGTAATATAATATTCAACTGCCCTTTGTCACTTTTTATTACTGCTTATAACTAATTATAAATTTTGCAATTGAAATTAATTTTTCTTTTTGTTGCTTAAAAACACTACACTGTGTTTTAGGGTTATAAAATTTATCATTAGTTGCACAAATATTTTCAGATTTTTTTTCCATTCTATTGAGTTGTAAGAACTTCTTATATATTTTGAATGTTAATTCCTTATCAAAGAGATCACTCAAGTATTTTTTCTGATTCTGTTTATTTATATTTGTTTATTTTTGCTATTGTTGCCTGCACTTTTGTAGTCAGATGTAAAAAGTCATTGCCAAGACAGATGTCAGTGAACTTTACCTCAATGTGTTTTAGAAATTTTATGGTCTCAGGTCTTATGTTTAAGCCTTTTTTTAAAAAAAAAAATTAATTTTTTTTACTTTAATTGGAGGCTAATTACTTTACAGTATTGCAGTGGTTTTTGCTATACATTCACATGAATCCACCATGGGTATACATGTGTTTCCCATCCTGAACCCCCCTCCCACCTCCCTCCCCATCCCATACTTCTGAGTCATCCCAGTGCACCAGCCCTAAGCACCCTGTCTCATGCATTAAACCTGGACTGGCGATCTGTTTCACATATGGTAATATACATGTTTCAATGCTATTCTCTCAAATCATCCCACCCTTGCCTTTTCCCAGAGTCCAAAAGACTGTTCTTTATATCTGTGTCTCTTTTGCTGTCTCACATATAGGGTCATCATTACCATCTTTCTAAATTCCATATGTATGCGTTAGTATACTGTATTGGTGTTTTCCTTTCTGACTTACTTCACTCTGTATAATAGGCTCCAGCTTCATTCACCTTATTAGAACTGATTCAAATGCGTTCTTTTTAATGGCTGAGTAATATTCCATTGTGTATATGTACCACAGCTTTCTTATCCATTCATCTACTGATAGACATCTAGATTGTTTCCATGTTCTTGGTATTGTAAACAGGGCTGAGATGAACATTGGGGTACATGTATCTCTTTCAATTCTGGTTTCCTTGGTGTGTATGCCCAGCATTACTGGGTCATATGGCAGTTCAATTTCCAGTTTTTTAAGAAATCTCCACACTGTTCTCCATGGTTGCTGTACTAGGTTGCATTCCCACCAACAGTGTAAGAGTGTTCCCTTTTTTCCACACCCTCTCCAGCATTTATTGCTTGTAGACTTTTCGATCACAGCCATTCTGACTGGCGTGAAATGGTACCTCATTGTGGTTTTGATTTGCATTTCTCTGATAATGAGTGATGTTGAGCATCTTTTCATGTGTTTGTTAGCTATCTGTATGTCTTTTTTTGGAGAAATGTCTATTTAGTTCTTTGGCCCACTTTTTGATTGGGTCATTTATTTTTCTGGAATTGAGCTGTAGGAGTTGCTTGTACATTTTTTGAAATTAGTTGTTTGTCAGTTGCTTCATTTGCTTTTATTTTCTCCCATTCTGAAGGCTGTCTTTTCACCTTGCTTATAGTTTCCTTTGTTGTGCAGAAGCTTTTAAGTTTAATTAGGTGCCATTTGTTTATTTTTGTGTCGGGAGCCGGTTTGGATTAGCGCTCTGCCCATGACAAAGGTCATGAGGAAGGAGGCTTGGCACACGCAAGGGCGAGATCGAGCCTCAGGAGCCCCCTGGAAGTTCTTGAGCATCTACGCCCAAAAAGCCGGAGTCTGCCTACTTTCTGCTTTGTGTTCTCACCTACACCTCTGACTTTACAGGGGGCTGTCCCCCACTACCTTTCTCTGAAAAAAGAGCTAACTTACAGCTCCAGTTAATAATTCCTGGGTGTGACAGTGTTTCAGCCTACAAACTCCTTTTGGAAGTCCTCTAGCCTGCCTGAATAGGTTTTTCCGGCCACATGTGATTGTTTAGAGCCTCCCAACTGTGAGAGGCATGAGATGTTCTAAACTGTCTAAACACAGATTCCTTTGAGCCATTACAAGATTGATTAGAAATTGTATTGATGAAGGGTTTTTCACTTGTTGGGCCAATGTTTGCTGCTAAGTCTCCATGCTGCTACTGCTACTGCTAAGTCGCTTCAGTCGTGTCCGACTCTGTGCGACCCCATAGAAGGAAGCCCACCAGGCTCCCCCGTCCCTGGGATTCTCCAGGCAAGAACACTGGAGTGGGTTGCCATTTCCTTCCCCAATGCGTGAAAGTGAAGTCGCCCAGTTGCGTCCGACTTCTAGCGACCCCATAGACTGGAGCCCACCAGGCTCCTCCGTCCATGGGATTTTCCAGGCAAAAGTACTGGGGTCGGGTGCCATGGCCTTCCCCGAAGTCTCCATATCCCTTACCTATTGTGTCCTTGGCAGTGTATTGATTGATATAATTGGTTTATAGAAATGTAAGTAGTAGCTTTAATGTTTGTAACCTTGGACCCTTGAGTTAATTGTTTTTCTTGTTACAACCCACCACACCTTTGCCCTATAGAAATGCAACTCCAATGCCTTTGAGGGGGTGGTGCCTGACTTTAGAATAATCACTTATTTAGAGAAAATAAGTTCCTTAAAATGTTAATAGGCCTCCAGGCCATAAGATGATGTAACTCACCTAAACTTTTGCGTATGATAGGTTTGAAAGCCTGGCTCAGGGACTGCTGTCCCTGCATGACTCCACCCCTTCCCCGATTATCCTCTATGCATAACTTAAGGTATAAAAACCACTTTGAAAAATAAAGTGCAGGGCCTTGTTCACCGAAGTTTGGTCTCCCCATGTCGTTCTTTCTCTTACCTTCTGGCTGAATTATTCAGCCTCCTCTCTCCACAAAATGTTCTCACTGAATTTCCTTCTCACTGAGCTATCATTTCATCCGCTTTTCTTCACTGAATTTCCTCCTCACTGAGCTATCTTCATTTTCATCACTCTTTATATCTTTAATTAATATTTTAATAAGCAATTGTTTTCTGATCGCCTATGCCATCTCCCCTTCGAAATCCCTGGATCCACCGGGGCTGGATCCCAGCATTTTTGCTTTTATTTCCAATATTCTGGGAGATGGGTCATAGAGGAACCTGCTTTATCATTTCTTTCCTTCTACTAACCCTGGGGTTCTTCATTTCCTCCTTTTCTAGTTGCTTTAGGTGTAGAGTTAGTTTATTATTTGATTTTTCTCTTGTTTCTTGAGGTAAGCTTGTATTCATTTGAACCTTCCCCTTAGCACTGCTTTTACGGAGTCCCATAGGTTTTGGGTTGTTGTGTTTGCATTTTCATTCGTTTCTATGCATATTTTGATTTCTTCTGTGATTCTTGGTTATTCAGTAGTGTGTTGTTTAGCCTCCATATGTTTGTATTTTTAGTAGTTTTTTTTTTTTCCCTGTGGTTGACATCTAATCTTACTGCATTGTGATCAGAAAAGATGCTTGGAATGATTTCAGTTTTTTTGAATTTACCAAGGCTGGATTCGTGGCCAAAGATGTGTTCTATCCTGGAGAAGGTTCCACGTGCACTGGAGAAAAAGGTGAAATTCATTGTTTTGGGGTTAAATGTCCTATAGATATCAATTAGGTATAACTGGTCCATTGTATGATTTAAAGTTTGTGTTTCCTTGCTAATTTTCTGTTTAGTTGATCTATCCATAGATGTGAGTGGGGTATTAAAGTCTCCCATTATTATTGTGCTACTGTTAATTTCCCCTTTAATACTTGTTAGCATTTTTTTACATATTGTGGTGCTCCTATGTTGGGTGCATATATATTTATAATTGTTACATCTTGTTGTTGAATTGATCCTTTGATCATTATGTAGTGTCCTTCTTTGTCTCTTTTCACAGCCTTTATTTCAAAGTCTATTTTATCTGATATGAGTATTGCTAATCCTGCTTTCTTTTGGTCTCCATTTGTGTGAAACATCTTTTTCTAGCCCCTCACTTTCATTATGTATGTGTCCCTTATTTTGAGCCTTATTTTGAGGTGGGTTTCTTGTAGACAACATATATAGGGGTCTTGTTTTGTGTCCATTCAGCCAGTCTTTGTCTTTTGGTTGGGGCATTCAATCCATTTACATTTAAGATAATTATTGATAATATGATCCCATTGCCATTTACTTTGTTGTTTTTGGTTTGAGTTTATACACCTTTTCAGTGTTTCCTGTTTAAAGGAGATCCTTTAGCATGTGTTGAGAGCTGGTTTGGTGATGCTGAATTCTCTCAGCTTTTGCTTGTCTGTAAAGCTTTTGATTTCTCCTTCATATTTGAATGAGATCATTGCTGGGTACAGTAATCTGGGTTGTAGGTTTTTCTCTTTCATCACTTTATGTCCTGCCATTGCCTTCTGGCCTGCTGCTGCTGCTGCTGCTGCTAAGTCGTTTCAGTCGTGTCTGACTCTGTGTGACCCCATAGACGGCAGCCCCCCAGGCTCCCCCGTCCCTGGGATTCTCCAGGCAAGAATACTGGAGTGGGTTGCCATTTCCTTCTCCAATGCATGAAAGTGAAAAGTGAAAGGGAAGTCACTCAGTCGCGTCCGACTCTTTGCGCCCTCATGGACTGCAGCCCACCAGGCTCCTCCATCCATGGGAATTCCAGGCAAGAGTACTGGAGTGGGGTGCCATCGCCTTCTCCGGCCTTCTGGCCTGAAGAGTTTCTATTGAAAGATCAGCTGTTATCCTTATGGGAATCCCCTTTTGTGTTATTTGTTGCTTTTCCCTTGCTGCTTTTAATATTTGCTCTTTGTGTTTGATCTTCATTAATTTGATTAATATGTGCCTTGGGATGTTTTACCTTGGGTTTATCCTGTTTGGGACTCTCTGGGTTTCTTGGACTTGGGTGACTAATTCCTTCCCCATTTTAGGGAATTTTTCAACTATTATCTCCTCAAGTATTTTCTCATGACCTTTCTTTTTGTCTTCTTATTCTGGGACTCCTATGATTCAAATGTTGGGGCATTTGACATTGTCCCAGAGGTCTCTGAGGTTGTCCTCATTTCTTTTAATTCTTTTTTCCTCTCTGCTTCATTTATTTCCACCATTCTATCTTCCACCTCACTTATCCTATCTTCTGCCTCAGTTATTCTACTGTTGGTTCCCTCCGGAGTGTTTTTAATCTCAGTTATTGCATTATTCATTATTGATTGACTCTTTTTTATTTGTTCTATGCCATTGTTAGAATAAATAAAAAAGAGTCAAGTACTCTTGCCTGGAAAATCCCATGGATGGAGGAATCTGGTAGGCTGCAGTCCATGGGGTCGCTAAGATTCGGGCACGACTGAGTGACTTCACTTTCACTTTTCACTTTCATGCACTGGAGAAGGAAATGGCAAGCCATTCCAGTGTTCTTGCCTGGAGAATCCCAGGGATGGGGGAGCCTGGTGGGCTGCCATCTCTGGGGTCGCACAGAGTCGGACACGACTGAAGTGATTTAGCAGCAGCAGTCATTGTTAAACATTTCTTGCATTTTCTCAATCCTTGTCTGCAGACTATTTATCTGTAACTCCATTTTGTTTTCAAGATTTTGGATCATTTTTACTATCATTATTCTGAATTCTTTTTCAGGTAGACTCCCTGCCTCCTCCACTTTTGTTTGATTTGGTGGGCATTTATCATGTACTTTTACCTGCTGAATATTTCTCTGCCTTTTCATTTTCTTTAGATTGCTGTGTTTGGGGTGACCTTTCTGTGTGCTGGAAGCTTGTGGTTCATCTTTATTGTGGAGGTTCCTCCCTGTGGGTGGGGTTGGATGAGTGTCTTGTCAATGTTTCCTGCCTAGGGAAGCTTGCATCAGTGTTCTGGTGGGTGGACCTGGATCTCTTGTCTCTGGAGTGCATCAAGGTATCCAGTACTGAATTTTGAGGTGTCTGTGGGTTTGGTGTGACTTTGGGCAGCCTGTGTATTAATGCTCAGGGCTGTCTTCCTGTGTTGCTGGAGAAATAGCATGGTATGTCTTGCTCTGGAACTTGTTGGCTCTTGGGTGAAGCTTGGTTTCAGTGTAGGTATGGAGGCTTTTGGATGAGCTCATGTCTATTAATGTTCCCTGGAGTCAGGAGTTTTCTGGTTTTCTCAAGTTTTGGATTTAAGCTTCCTGCCTCTGGTTTTCAGTCTTATTCTGGCAGTAGCCTCAAGACTTCTCCATCCATACTGCACCAATGATAAAACATCTCGGTTAACAGAGGAAAGATTCTCCATAGTGAGAGATACCCAAAGAGTTTTGCAGAGTTACATGGAGAAGAGAAGAGGGAGGAGGGAGACAGAGGAAACCAGGAAGAGAAGGGGGGTAATCAAAAGGGGAGAGAGCAATCTAGCCAGTAATCAATTCCCTATGTGCCCTCCACAGCTTGGAATATTCAGAGAAGTTCACAGAGTTACATAGAGAGGAGAAGAGGGAGGAAGGAGATAGAGGTGGCCAGAAGTAGAAGAGGGGGAATCAAAAGGGGAGAGACAGATCTAGCCAGTAATCAGTTCCCTAAGTGTTCTCCACAGCTCAGAACACCCAAAGAGATTCACAGAGTTGGGCAGAGAAGAGAAGGAGGAGGGGAGAGATAGAGGTGACCTGGGGGAGAAAAAAGGAGAGTCAAAAGGGGGAAAGGGCAATGAAGCCAGTAATTACACTCCTAAGTAAAAATGGGTACTGAAGATTGGATTCTTAAAGGTACAAAATTGATAACAAATACCAAAAAGCAAAGATTAAAAATCTAGAGTAGAGGTCAGACTCTCAAAAAATGCAATATTAAACAAAATAAAACAAAATCACAAAATTATAAAAAATATATATGAAATTGGCTTTAAAAACAAGGTCTTTTTTGCAAGATAATAGTAGGTTATGAAAATGAAAATTAAAGGAGTAATAAAGGACTTAATAAAAAATGATAATGGTAAAATATATCTAGGTATTTCTCTGGAGCTGTTGCAAGCAGTGTGGGGTCAGTTCAGTTTCAGATAGTTCCTTGTTCCAGCTTATACTTCTCGAGATCTATAGGCCCCTTCCAATGTAGTTGGTTCTAACTACAGGGTTTTAATCTGTTGCACCTGTCACTTCAAAAGCGGTTCCCTTTGTTTATTTTGGCTTCATCTGTTTGCAAGTGTCTTCAGTGTCTAGTTTCCACCCTGCCACAAGGAGGCAAAGATGGTCACTATTTAGATTCACTTGTTCAGTTGTGCTGTGGGGAGGGAGGAATACTGCAAACAAATATCACTGACATGTGTGGGAGGGCTTGCAGTCTGGGCCACACTTGGTTTGCCCCAACTCACGGCATGTGCTTTCTTGGTCTATGCTGCCCAGTCTCCAGCTTGCTCTACAGGGGAACTGTCTAAAATAGGCCCTGGGTTGCGTGCACTTCCCAGGTTTAAGCTACTCAGGTTCACGTTCTTGGGTACTCCACAAAGGCACAGACTGGGTTGGGCCTGGGTTTTGTGCCCTTCCCAGGTCATAAAAGCTCAGGTGACCAGGTGCTTGGCAAGCACACTCCCACCAGGTGGGCGGTGCCTCTTATCACTTCCCTGGTCCCATCCTCTTGGTTTCCCGGGTGTGCAGCGGTAGCACTGTCTCACATGTGTCATGTGTCTCCTCTGGGGAGCTGATCTCTGGCTGCAACCCTCCTGGTGGATGTTAACCATCCAGGATCCCAGGAAGACTTGGTTAGCAAATGGGAGCCTGCTTGCAGTTTGGTGGAAGTTGCTGTCTCTGCGGCAAAGATTGCCCCTTGCCTTCTGGCTCTGGCTGTTGCCCGCCTTCCTCCCTGCCTCCAGCGGGCGATGGGCTGGTCCGCTGCTGGCTAACTCTCCTCTGGTGATGGCTCAGTCCTTTGTTCTGTGAGTGGGCCGGCAGTGCCTTAGGTTAGATCTTTTCATGGGAAAGTTCTCTCTCTGTCTCTCTCTCTCTGGCAATCCCACGGTTTGGGTTGTCATCGCATGGTAGCTCCCTTAGATTGTCCTCAGGGCATTCAGGCCTGGTCCTTACCCTCAGCAATGCAGCCCACACTTCCTTGTTCAGCCCCCATTTGCTGGTAGCGGATGCAAGCATCTGGGCTACTTCTCCGCTGGGAGTTGTGGCTAGGCGCGGTAATCCAAGGGTTTTATTTATTTATTTTTCCTCCCGGTTATGTTGCCCTCTGAGATTCCAAAACTCCCCACAGACGTGCCAATGAGAGGGTTTCCTGGTGTTTGAAAACTTCTCCTCTTTCATGACTCCCTCCCTAGGATAGGTCTCCGTCCCTAACTCTTTTGTCTCTCTTTTTATCTTTTATATTTTGTCTTACCTCCTTTCAAAGACAATGGGCTGCCTTTCTGGGTGCCTGGTGTCCTCTACCAGCATTCAAAATTGTTTTGTGGAATTTGCTCAGCATTCAGATGATCTTTCGGTAAATTTGTGGGGGGAGAAAGTGGTCTCCCCATCCTATTCCTCTGCCATCTTAGGACTGGCCTCCTATGTTTAAGTCTTTACTTCATTTTGAATTTATTTTTGTATTTTAAGATAACAGTCCAATTTTGTTGTTCTTTTGCTCGTTAAGATATTTGTCCAATTTTCCCAACCCCACTTAAAAAGAGACTGCTCTTCTTCCATTGTATGTTCTTACTGCCTTTGTCAAAAGTCAGATGCTGTATACTGTGGGTTTCTTTCTGGAGCCTCTATTCTGTTCCAATGATCTATGAGTCTTTTTTTTTTTTTTTTTTTTTAATTCAAATACTGTACTGTTTTGACTGCTATAGCTTTGTAATATAGTTTGAAATCAGAAAATGTGATGTCTCCAGCTTTACACTTCTTCCTCAAGATTGCTTTGGGGGCCTTCTGGAGTTCCACACAGATTTTAGGATTGTTTTCAATTTGCCATTGGGATTTTGATAGGGATTTCACTGAATCTGTGGATTTCTTTGGATGTATGGATATTTAATATTAATTATTCTAATTCATGAACGTGGAATATCTTTCTATTTATTTGTGTCATCTTCAATTTATTTCATCAGTTTTTCATAGTTTTCAATGTATTGCTCTTTCATTCCTTAGTTAAATTTATCCCTAAGTATTTTATTTTTTTTTGATGCTATTGCAATAGGGCTTTAAAAAAAGAATGTCTTCTTCAGATAGGTTGTTGTTTCTGTATAGAAATGCAACTCATTTTTGTATATTGATTTTGTACCTTGCAAATTTGCTCTATTCATTGATTAGTCCTAACAGTTTTTTAGTGGAGTCTTTAGGGCTTTCTGTATACAAGATTATGTTTAGCTTTCCTGACTAACTAAGGAAAAAAGAAAATGTGAAACAGTAGATTCAATGTTCCGGGGAAGGCAATGGCACCCCACCCCAGTACTTTTGCCTGGAAAATCCCATGGACGGAGGAGCCTGGTAGGCTCCAGTCCATGGGGTCGCTAAGAGTCGGACATGACTGAGCGGCTTCACTTTCACTTTTCACTTTCATGCATTGGAGAAGGAAATGGCAACCCGCTCCAGTGTTCTTGCCTGGAGAATCCCAGGGACAGGGGAGCCTGGTGAGCTTCCGTCTATGGGGTCGCACAGAGTCGGACACGACTGAAGCGACTTAGCAGCAGCAGCAGCAGATTCAATGTTCATGGTAAAACTTCTCTGCTTTGAACAGCCTTAAAGAATCTTAAGGTCATAATTGGCATCTCCAGCAAAACAGTTTACATGTAAGAAATGTGTGTGAATACATTTGAATGCAGTATATTTATTGGCATAACAATTTTGATGTTGAAGTTGGTTAGTAGTCTCACTTTAGTGCTTCTTGGTTTGCTCTGTAGCCATGAATATCAGAAATTAATAATAGGAAGAAAGAGGCAACAGGCTAGGAGAATATAGTGCCTATTGAGACCAAATAAAATATAAGTGTGTATAATCGTCAAGGCTGTATGTTGTCACCCTGCTTATTTAACTTATTTGCAGAGTACATCATGCAAAATGCCAGGCTGGATTAAGCACAAGCTGGAATCAAGATTGCCGAGAGAAGTATCAATAACCTCAGATAATCAGATGACACCATCTTATGGCAGAAAGCAGGAAGAACTAAAGAGCCTCTTGATAAAAGTGAAAGAGGAGAGTGAAAAAATTGGCTTAAAATTAAACATTCAGAAAACTAAGATCATGACATCTGGTCCCATTGCTTCCTGTCAAATAGATGGGGAAATAATGGAAACAGTGACAGACTTTATTTTTGGGGGCTCCAAAATCACCGTAGATGGTGACTGCAGCCATAAAATTAAAAGGCACTTGCTCCTTGGAAGAAAAGCTATGACCAACCTAGACAGCGTATTAAAAAGCAGAGACATTACTTTGCCAACAAAAGTCCATCTAGTCAAATCTATGGTTTTCCCAGTAGTCATGTATGGATATGGGGATTGGACTATAAACAAAGCTGAGCACTGAATAATTGATGCTTTTAAACTGTGCTTGGAGAAGATTCTTGAGAGTCCCTTGGACTGCAAGGAGATTCAACCAGTTAATCCTAAAGGAAATCAGTCCTGAATATACATCAGAAGGACTGATGCTGAAGATAAAACTCCTGATGTGAAGAACTGACTCATTTGAAAAGACCCTGATTCTGGGAAAGATTGAAGGCAGGAGGAGAAGGGGATGACAGAGGATGAGATGGTTAGATGGCATCACTGATTTGATGGACCTGAGTTTGAGTAAACTCCGGGAGTTGGTGATGGACAGGAAAGCCTGCGGTGCTGCAGTCCATGGGTTCGCAGAGTTGAACACCACTGAGTGACTGAACTGAACTGAACTGATAATATACCTGTTCCATTCTCTGTGTGCCTATGTTAGTGTATGTCTGGCTTTTGAAATGTCTGTTAGGACATGAGTCTGAAACTCTCACAGGAAGATTATCACCTGGATGTCTTCTAGGAAAGCCTGTTTTCTGTACAAAGTTTCTTACAACTCGCTGCTTTCTAATTTTCAGACAGAAAGAGACATTCATAAGACTAAGCTTTAACAGTAATTAATGCCCTCCTGGGGGTATGCTTGGCATAATTTGCAGGGATCATTTATTCTTAGTTTGAACCAAGGAGGTTTGGGGATTTCTAAATTCAGGTATTAGAATTCTAGAATGTTTTCCTTGCAGCAGAGCTTTTTTCTTTGCCATTCACCCTATGTATACTTTGGAGAACTTGAGCTGCTTTGTTATTTCCCATGTCAAAAAGGAAAAATTTTACTAGAATGGTAATTAAAAGACGCTTACTCCTTGGAAGGAAAGTTATGACCAACCTAGATAGTATATTCAAAAGCAGAGACATCACTTTGCCAACAAAGGTTCACCTAGTCAAGGCTATAGTCTTTCCTGTGGTCATGTATGGATGTGAGAGCTGGACTGTGAAGAAGGCTGAGCGCCGAAGAAATTGATGCTTTTGAACTGTGGTGTTGGAGAAGACTCTTGAGAGTCCCTTGGACTGCAAGGAGATCCAGCCGGTCCATTCTGAAGGAGATCAGCCCTGGGATTTCTTTAGAAGGAATGATGCTAAAGCTGAAACTCCAGTATTTTGGCCACCTCATGCGAAGAGTTGACTCATTGGAGAAGACTCTGATGCTGGGAGGGATTGAGGGCAGGAGGAGAAGGGGACGACAGAGGATGAGATGGCTGGATGGCATCACTGACTCGAATGTGAGTCTGAGTGACCTCCGAGAGCTGGTGATGGATAGGAAGGCCTGGCGTGCTGCAGTTCATGGGGTCGTAGAGAGTCGGACATGACTGAGCGACTGATCTGATCTGATATGAGTGCCTAGGACTCTTGCCTGGAAAATCCCATGGATGGAGGAGCCTGGTGGGCTGTAGTCCATGGGGTCACTGGGAGTCAGACACGACTGGGCGACTTCACTTTCACTTTTCACTTTCTCACATTGGAGAAGGAAATGGCAACCCACTCCAGTGTTCTTGCTTGGAGAATACCAGGGACAGGGGAGCCTGGTGGGCTTCCGTCTATGGGGTTGCACAGAGTCAGACACGACTGAAGTGACTTAGCAGCAGGAATCTTAAGCCCTGCCTTGCTCCTAGGTATAAGGATACTTTGGGGATATTGAGAACACTGGGTATGAAAGGCCTTTGTGAGTCTCTTTATTGGTGTCTCTCTATATGGGACCACAACCCTGAGACTGTATTATTTTTATTCTTTTATTTATTCATTCAATAATTTATTTATTTATCAATACTTTCACACTCAGAATAGTAACCCAATGTTTAGGTCCAAATTTCTTTCTCTAAATACTTCATTTTCATGGGGAGTGTGTTAGTCACTTAGTCCTGTCTGATTTTCTGCAACCCGAAGGCAATGGCACCCCACTCCAGTACTCCTGCCTGAAAAATCCCATAGACAGAGGAGCCTGGAAGGCTGAAGTCCATGGGGTCACTGAGGGTTGGACACTGAGCGACTTCACTTTCACTTTTCACTTACATGCATTGGAGAAGGAAATGGCAACCCACTCCAGTGTTCTTGCCTGGAGAATCCCAGGGACGGGGGAGCCTGGTGGGCTGCCATCTATGGGGCTGCACAGAGTCCGACACGACTGAAGTGAAGCAGGAGCAGCATGGACTGTAGCCCACCAGGCTCCTCTCTCCAAGGGATTCTCCAGTCAAGAATACTGGAGAGGGTTACTGTTTCCTTCTCCAGGGGATCTTCCTTACCCAGAGATCAAACCCAGGTCTCCTGCATTGCAAGCAGAATCTTTATAGTTTGAGCCACCAGAGAAGCCTTTTGATGCAGAATCCTGACAAATATATAAGATAAGCAAACACATTTTAAAGCATGGTAAAATATTACTTTCAAAAATTAAATCATTCAGTGGGCTACAACGTGACAGGATGTAGAGCTTCTTTAGCTAGGCTGTGCAAACAAGTAGTGTCTGAGGAGCAGAGAGCTACCTATAAATCTGGAGGGAAGTTCATTCTGGATAGACTGGAGAGACCCTGAAACAGGAATGGACCTGGCATATTCTTAGAACAGCAATGGCAACAAAGCCAGTGTCCGTGAGCAGAATGGAAAATGGGCAGAAGTGTGAGCCATATATTATCAGACTGCTAGTTACTGATTTGATTTTTTTTTTCCTAATTTGCCTTGGGAAAGAGTTTAATACTGTTTGATTGCAATGGGAAACTATTGGAATTTATCTTATACTAAAATAAGTATATTGTCTTATTTTATATTTTGAGAAAATACTTGGACCTCTGTGTAGGGGGCAAGAATGTACGCAAAAGAGCTGCTGTAGAGTTGTTGTAGATCAGGGATGGGGTTAGAGAGGCTTAGAAGAGGATTCTAGGAGCAGACACATGGGTGAGTATTAGATTCCAAATATATTTTGGAGATAGAAACACTGAAAATTTTACTTGTAAGGAAAAGACATAGATGAAGGATTGCTCCAAGTTTTCACCCTAAGTTTGATAGCAGGACTATTTGCTGAATTAAAGAAAATTGGGGAACAGGAAAAATAGATATAAGGGTACCATTTTGGTCATATTAATTTTTTTTAATGCCTGTTAGGCATCGGAAGTGGAATCAATGGCCTCAGGGATGAGGCTAGATCTGGGTATATTGATTTGATATTTAAAGTCACATACTGGATGAACTCTTCTAAGAAGTAAGTGGAAATAGAAAAGAGAAGGGAACCAGGACAAGGACCCTGGGTATTAAAACTTTTAGGCATCAGGCAGAGGAAGAGGGACTGAGTAGTACAATGGGAGAAGAACATGGGAATGTGGCATCTCAAGAACCTAGGGAAAATAAATCTTTCAAAAAGATAAAACACTTGTTTTGTGTCCTTGATGTCAGCACATCAGTCAAGATGGATATAAATCAATTGACTTTTGAATTTTCACAGTAGAGGTCAATAACCACCTTGGTGCAAAATGTTCAATGCAGCCAGTAAATACAAAACTCAGATTAGAATAAGTTGAGGACAGTATAAGGTTGAGAGGATGGAGATAATAGATCTATTCAAGACTTCTGAAAACTTTTGCTACTTAGGGGGAGTTTTTTTTGTAAAATCGAACTTCCAGTGCCCTCCCCACATTAGCCTGTTGAAAATACAGTAATTTATTGGTAAAATAAGAGGAGGTCAGTTAAGAAAATAGCCTGTATATGGTCATTGGATTGTGCCTTTAAATTGGAGAATTCAGGTATGTTAAAGAACATAAGGATTTGGATTCCTGATAAAAAATCTCTGACCCTAGTTTCACATATATAGATTTTATATGTATTTGTAAAAGAGAAGAAACATTAATTAAAAACAATGTCTAAGAATAATGATAATAAGTATACTTTTGTTCCTGTTCTTTATTGAGATACATATCACACATACAGAAATATTAAACCTATGTATGTAATAGCTTAAATAATAATTGTAAAATGACCTCCATGTAACCAATACCAAGATGAAGAAACATAACATGCAAAAACCCAGAAGACTCCCATGGGCTTCTTTCCAACCTGACCTTTGTAACGATCATTTCTTTGTTTCTCTTTACCTTTTTACCATCTGTGTATTTATTCTTTTTTAAAAAAAGAACTTTTTATTTTGTATTGGGGTATAGCCGATTAACAATGTTGCGATAGTTTCAGGTGAACAGGGAAGGGACTCATACACATACATGTATCCATCCTTCCCCAAACTCCACTCTCATCCAGGCTGCAGTAAAATATTGAGCAGAGTACCATGTACTAGACAGTAGGTCCTTGTTGATGATCCATTATTGTGTTTGAACTTTATGTAAGTGTATTATGCTATCTGTATTCTTTAATTTCGCTTAATTTGCTTTTATGATAATTTTGAGAGTCGTCAAATTGGTGTGTAGCTCTAGTTCATTTTCGTGACCATATGGTATCCCATTGTATAAATGTATTGTAATTCATCCATCCTATTATGTATAGTTATATGTGTTATTTCTAGCTTGGAGTATTATGATCAATACTGCAGTAAGCATTCGATAGTGCAGCTGTTAGGCTGTACTATCAACTATGGCAAGCACTAGACTGACAAATTTAAATTAGTTAATACTAGATGAAATTAAAAATGCAGTCTTTTAGTTGTGTTAACCACATCTCAAGTGTACAACAGCCACATTGTGTCACCAATACTATTGACTCACTTCAGTTCAGTCCCTCAGTCATGTTCGACTCTTTGCAACCCCATGAATCCCAGCACGCCAAGCCTCCCTGTCCATAACCAACTACCAGAGTTCACTCAGACTCACGTTCATCAAGTCAGTGATACCATCCAGCTATCTCATCCTCTGTCGTCCCCTTCTCCTCCTGCCCCCAATCTCTCCCAACATCAAAGTCTTTTCCAGTGAGTCAACTCTTCGTATGAGGTGGCCAAAATACTGGAGTTTCAGCTTCAGCATCATTCCCTCCAAAGAAATCCCAGGGCTGATCTCCAGAATGGACTGGTTGGATCTCCTTGCAGTCCAAGGGACTCTCAAGAGTCTTCTCCAACACCACAGTTCAAAAGCATCAATTCTTCAGTGCTCAGCTTTCTTCACAGTCCAACTCTCACATCCATACATGACCACTGGAAAAACCATAGCCTTGACTAGATGGACCTTTGTTGGCAAAGTAATGTCTCTGCTTTTGAATACGCTATCTAGGTTGGTCATAACTTTCCTTCCAAGGAGTAAGTGTCTTTTAATTTCATGGCTGCAGTCACCATCTGTAGTGATTTTGGAGCCCAAAAAATAAAGTCTGACACTGTTTCCACTGTTTTCCCATCTATTTCCCATGAAGTGATGGACCAGATGCCATGATGTTCATTTTCTGAATGTTGAGCTTTAAGCCAACTTTTTCACTCTCCTCTTTCACTTTCATCAGGAGGCTTTTTAGTTCCTCTTCACTTTCTGCCATAAGTGTGGTGTCATCTGCGTGTCTGAGGTTATTGACACTTCTCCCGGCAATCTTGATTCCAGCTTGTGCTTCTTCCAGTTCAGCGTTTCTCATGAGGTACTCTGCATAGATGTTAAATAAGCAGGGTGACAATATACAGCCTTGATGTACTCCTTTTCCTATTTGGAACCAGTCTGTTGTTCCATGTCCAGTTCTAACTGTTGCTTCCTGACCTGCATATAGGTTTCTCAAGGGGCACGTCAGGTGGTCTGGTATTCCCATCTCTCTCAGAATTTTCCAGAGTTTGTTGTGATCCACACCGTCAAAGGCTTTGGCATAGTCAATAAAGCAGAAATAGATGTTTTTCTGGAACTCTTGCTTTTTCGATGATCCAGCAGATGTTGGCAATTTGATCTCTGGTTCCTCTGCCTTTTCTAAAACCAGCTTGAAAATCAGGAAGTTCACGGTTCACATATTGCTAAAGCCTGGCTTGGAGAATTTTGAGCATTACTTTACTAGCACGTGAGATGAGTGCAATTGTTTTGACTGATAGCAATAATATTGGACAGCACCATTTCTAGCACATTTCCATCACTCTGGAAAGTTCTATTCAACAGCAATAGTCTAGGAATACATACTTGGGAATGGAATTGTTAGGACCTCAGATAGACATTTCCAGATGATGTCACATTGTTCTTCAAAGTGTTTGTACTAGTTTATATTCCACTCAACTGTATAAGAGAACCCTGCTCCTAAGGCCCCTGCATCCTCAACAGCACTTGGTTTGCAGCTCAGCAGCTAAGGCTTCTGTAACAAAGTACCACAAACTTGGTGGCATAAGCATCAGAAATTTATTTTCTAACAGTTCTGGGGGGTGGAAGCCCAGAATCAAGTTGTCAGCAGGCATAGTTCCTTTGGAGGGCTGTAAGGAAAGGATTTGTTCCAGGCTTCTCTATTTGGCTTGTGGCTGGCCATTTTCTCTAGGTATCTTCACACTGTATTCCCTCTGAATATCTCTGGGTGCAACTTTCCCTTCTGACCTCACCCTTATGACTTCGTTTTAACTTGATGCCCTTCCTATCTTCAAATTGGCTTCCCTGGTGGCTCAGAGGTTAAAGCGTCTGCCTGCAAAGCGGGAGACCTGGGTTCGATTCCTGGGTCGGGAAGATCCCCTGGAGAAGGAAATGGCAACCCACTCCAGTATTCTCGCCTGGAGAATCCCATGGGCAGAGGAGCCTGGTGGGCTATGGTCCACGTGGTCACAAAGAGTCGGACACGACTGAGCGACTTCACTTTCACTTTCAAATAAGGCCCCATTCTGAGGAACCAGGGGTTAGACCTCAGCAGATATATTTGGACAGAAGGGGCATAATTCAGCCTATAACAGGTATATTAGATGTTTCAGTATTTGCGAATCTGGTAGAAGTATAATGGTCTTGCACTATAATTTTAATTTTACTTCCCTGATTTTTCACATATTATCCTATTTTTTTCACATGTTATTTATAATCTGATAGTCTTTTTTTTTTTTTTCAAGTACCATGTGAAGGTTTGACCCTTTATTTCTCTTAGGCTGCCAACTTTTTTCATACTTCTTTATAGGAATTCTCTTTACTATTTTGGACACTAGTAGTTTTTTTTATCATCAGTTCAGTTCAGTTCAGTCACTCAGTCATGTCCGACTCTTTGCAACCCCATGAATCGCAGCATGCCAGGCCTCCCTGTCTATCACCAACACCTGGAGTTCACTCAAACTCATGTCCATCGAGTCGGTGATGCCATCCAGCCATCTCATCCTCTGTCGTCCCCTTCTCCTCCTGCCCTCAATCCCTCCCAGCATCACAGTCTTTTCCAATGAGTCAACTTTTTGCATGAGGTGGCCAAAGTACTGGAGTTTCAGCTTCAGCATCATTCCTTCCAATGAACACCCAGGGCTGATCTCCTTCAGAATGGACTGGTTGGATCTCCTTGCAGTCCAAGGGACTCTCAAGAGTCTTCTCCAACACCACAGTTCAAAAGCATCTATTCTTCAGTGCTCAGCTTTCTTCACAGTCCAACTCTCACATCCATATATGACCACTGGAAAAACCATAGCCTTGACTAGATGGAATTTTGTTGGCAAAGTAATGTCTCTGCTTTTGAATATGCTATCTAGGTTGGCCATAACTTTCCTTCCAAGGAGTAAGTGTCTTTTAATTTCATGGCTGCAATCACCATCTGCAGTGATTTTGGAGCCCCCCAAAATAAAGTCTGACAATGTTTCCACTGTTTCCCCATCTATTTCCCATGAAGTGATGGGACCAGATGCCATGATCTTAGTTTTCTGAATGTTGAGCCTTAAGCCAACTTTTTCACTCTCCTCTTTCACTTTCATCAAGAGGCTTTTTAGTTCCTCTTCACTTTCTGCCATAAGGGTGGTGTCATCTGCATATCTGAGGTTATTGATATTTCTCCCGGTAATCTTGATTCCAGCTTGTGTTTCTTCATAGGTGTTGCAATTATGTTCTCCTACTCTGTGGCTTGCCATTTACTTATTTTTTATAATAAAAGTAAGTTCTTGAATTTTTATTTGATTTAGTAAACATTTTCCTACGGTTTGTTTTTCTGTCTTGTTAAGAAATCCTTCCTTGACCTGAGGTTATGGATTTCTTATTTCTATATTTTCTTCCTAAAACTGTACAGTTTTGTTTCTGTCATTTAGGTCATTTTTCTACCTGGGATTGTTTTTTGTTTTTGTTATGTGGTGGTAAAGTTTTATTTTCTTTTTATAATAAAGAAAATTAGATTTCCACCAGCATTTATTGAAAGTTCTATTCTTTCTCCCCAAATCTTCTCTATCAAACAATGTCCATTGGTCTGTTTATACTACTTCATTTAGTTCTCCTGGTGCATTTTTCTACCACTATGTCTATATGACCCTTCTATATTATGAAAGTTTTACAATAAATTTTATTTGATAATGAAAGTCTTTCTAATTTGTTCTTCAAGAATTTCTTATCTATGATTTGATATTTGCATTTCCTAGTTTTTTATAGCCATGTTTTGACAGACTAAGTTCCCTTCTATTCCTGGTTTGCTAAGAGCCTTCTTTTTTTTTTTTTTTGAAATCATAAATAGAAGTTAAATTTTGTCAAATCTTCCTGCAGCTGTGCTTTACTTTTTCGAAAGTCTACTTTTTCCCAAATGATGTGTTAGATGCTTTATATATACATCATGTCTAGTCCTCAGATCAGTTCTGCCGAGTAAGTATAATTATTCCCATCTTGAAAATGAAAAAATAAAACAAAGCTCTGAAAGGCTAAGTAGTTTGCCCAGACTTCTAGGTACTAAGCGGAAGAGCTAGGATTCAAACTGAGATTCCTCTGGCCCCTTAATTCACTCATTAATTAATTTATGCATGTATTAAATCAGTAATTGTTATTGAGTAACCTCTGTGTTCCCTTGAAACCTTTGCACTTGCTGTTTTATCTCATTATCACCTGAGTCTGGGTACAAGTATACCTTGGAGGTATTGAGGATTCCACTCCACTGCAATGGAGTTAGTCACACAGAGTTTTTGGTTTCTTGGTGCACGTAAAATTTATGTTTACACTATAGTTTGTTAAGTGAAATAGCTGCTGCTGCTGCTGCTAAGTCGCTTCAGTCGTGTCCGACTCTGTGCGACCCCATAGACGGAAGCCCACCAGGCTCCCCCATCCCTAGGACTTAAGTGAAATAGCACTATATCTAAAAAAATAATGTACATACCTTAATTAAAAAATACATGATTGCTAAGAATGCTCACCATCCCCTGAACCTCCATATTTTTCTGCTGGTGAAGGATCTTGCCTCAATATTGATGGCTGCTGACTGATCAGGGTGGATACTGCTGAAGGTTGGGGTGGCTGAGAGAATTTCTTAAGAAAAGAAGTTTGCCACATCGATTGACTCTTCTTTTTAAATAAAGTATTATGTGTCAGGGAAGAGGGAGGCTGGCAGAGAGGGAAAAAGTTGGGAACTGCTGGTTAGTGAAATGGAACACACACATTTATCAGTAAAGTTCACCATCTATATGGGCAAGTTTCATGGTGCCCCAAAACAATTACAATGGAAACACCAAAGGTGCCTTGAGGACATGTTGTTGTTAAAAGTGCTAAACAGGCATGTGTGTTTTAGTTCTTGAATTATTGAGAATGCTAACAGGATGACACTGGTTATCTGTAAGTGGCAATTTAAAAAGGCATTTCCCCGTCCAACATCCTCCAAGGAATTTTGCAGTCCTTGGCAAAAGGAGGCATGAGTGGAGCCCTTAATCAGAAGCTGCATGTGAAGAATTCCCTCATCATATCCCATCCATTCAGCTTGGCCCTGGCCAAGCTTTTGATCTCATGGAGGCTATCAGAAATACAGTCTTTTAACATATAGCAACAAAGTTAAACAAGAGTGAATTTTAGTATACTCAAACACATATGATAAATGGGGACATTAAATACTACATAGAAGCCTGGGAAAATACATATGATAAAACATTTTTTAGAAAAGTATTGGCTATGGAATATACCACTTCTTCCCTTTGATTCATGTCTTTAAGAACGGTGAAAAGTGAAAGATAACTAGTTTAAGTACCTAAGTCTACTTGGTTCCCTGCCCAGTTTTTTTTCCCTCATCTGTTCTTAATCAGCTGTTAGACTTCCCAGTTGGGGAGAAGAGGCCTAAGGCAGTCTTCTCCTATCTACCCCATGGTGTTACATCATTTTCATTGCTGATAATTGTTTAAGCATTTCCTAGAAAACAGGAAGTTTTACACAAATGTGTTGCTCAGTGCCCAGAGGAGCTACAGACATTTTGAATAGATTTTTCATCTTCTTATATAACTCACTCAATTCCTTGCTGTATTTTGACATAACTGGAGACTTAAAGATGATTTAGTATTTCAGACATATAATTAATCTCAGAACAAAAGTAAATGATCCCATTGAAATGTCTATAATTGACTGAATGGCTGTTGCCTTTACCACCTGCCACTTCCTCAGCATTGATGCATGTAGTCTGTAATATACAGGTAGATCTCACTTCACAAACACCCCAGATTCATAAAATGCACAGTCTAGAGCATAATTAGGAGAAGGCAATGGCACCCCACTCCAGTACTCTTGCCTGGGAAATCCCATGGACCCTGGTAGGCTATAGTCCATGGGGCCACTAAGAGTCAGACACGACTAAGTGACTTCACTTTCACTTTTCACTTTCATGCATTGGAGAAGGAAATGGCAACCCACTCCAGTATTCTTGCCTGGAGAATCCCAGGGACAGGAGACTTGTGGGCTTCTGTCTATGGGGTCGCACAGAGTCGGACACAACTGATGCAACTTAGCAGCAGCAGCAGAGCATAATTAGATATATATTATAAGTAACTCTTTTTAAGAGTAACTTATTACTAAATTTCTTTACAAGAAAAGCTGCTACTGGGTGATTAAAATATGGCCCACTTTCTAAGAATGATACTTAGAAGAAATTTTTCAAAAATGTCTATATGTCTAAATTAGACTTGAAATTCTGAGAAGATGGTACCAGCAGAAGACATCTGGTTTTTTAAAATGTATTTGAATTCCCACACATAAACAACCAAGGTAGCTATTTAGCAGAACCAAAACCAATGGACATTTACAATAAAATTGGTAAAAACATATCTCCACAATACCCCAAAATGCAGGCTGCTGGCATAAACTGGCTGCAGCCACAAGGCCAGCTTGTTATCAGTGTCTGAGCTGCAGGTAGCAGAGGGCCCCTGAATGTGGGTTCTGAGAAACTGAGAGCAGGTCAGCTCACAGCTCTTTACCAGAATTCTCAGGACAATTGCAGAAACAGCAGCTGCAGCTGGGCAGCTGGGAGGGTTTTGCTCATCTCTGTAGCAAAGTGCAAGGGCTTACTGTCAGTCCTAAACATGCAAACAGCCGGGTCCCTGTGAAATCTCCAAACTGAACCTTTGGAGCTCCTTTTGGAGAAAGGTTCTCACAGTGAAATATGGAGTCAAAACTGAACATGATAAGAATGACGGAGAGAAAAAGGAAGGTTCAGATAAAATGAGTGAGCCAAGAGCCTCAAAAAGACATGGGGGAAACTTAAATTACATGTCACTAAGTGAAAGAAAATCTGTAAGACTTCATAGTGTGATAGTCAAACTACAACATTCTAGAAAGGGCAAATCTATGGAGAGGGTGAAAACCTCAGTAGCTGAGGGAGCTAGAGGGTAGGGAGAGATGAGTAGGCAGGGCAGAGGATTTTAAGTGTAGCAAAACTGCTGTGCTTGATGTTCTAATTATGGATATATGTCATTGTGTATTTGCCTAAACTCATAGAACATATCACGAGTGAACTCTAATGTAAACTGTGGTCTTTGATTGGTAATAATGTGTCACTGTAGGTTTATCTGTTTTAAGAAATATGTCACTGTCATGGGGGACATGACTCTAGAGGAGGCTCTGCATGAGTGGAGGCAGAGCATGTATGGGAAATCTCTGCACCTTCCAGTCAGTTTTGTTCATGAGCCTAAAACTGCTCTAAAAAGTTGTCGTTGTCGTTTAGTCACTATGTCATGTCTGACTCTTGCGACCCCATGGACTGTGGCCTGCCAGGCTCCTGTGTCCACGGGATTCTCCAGGCAAGAATACTGGAGTGGGTTGCCATTCCCTTCTCCAGGGGATCTTCCCGACCCAGGGATTGAACCCAGATCTCCTGCATTGCAGGCAGATTCTTAATAGACTGAGCTACAAGATCAGATCAGATCAGATCAGTCTCTCAGTCATGTCCGACTCTTTGTGACCCCATGAATCGCAGCACACCAGGCCTGCCTGTCCATCACCAACTCCCAGGGGTCACTCAGACTCACATCCATTGAGTCAGTGATGCCATCCAGTAATCTCATCCTCTGTCGTCCCCTTCTCCTCCTGCCCCCAATTCCTCCCAGCATCAGAGTCTTCTCCAATGAGTCAACTCTTCGCATGAGGTGGCCAAAATACCAGAGTTTCAGCTTTAGCATCATTCCTTCCAAAGAAATCCCAGGGCTGATCTCCTTCAGAATGGACTGGTTGGACCTCCTTGCAGTCCAAGGGACTCTCAAGAGTCTTCTCCAACACCACAGTTCAAAAGCATCAATTCTTTGGTGCTCAGCCTTCTTCACAGTCCAGCTCTCCCATCCATACATGACCACAGGAAAGACCATAGCCTTGACTAGATGGACCTTTGTTGGCAAAGTAATGTCTCTGCTTTTGAATATGCTATCTAGGTTGATCATAACTTTCCTTCCAAGGAGTAAGCGTCTTTCAGTTTCATGGCTGCAGTCACCATCTGCAGGGATTTTGGAGCCCAGAAAAATAAAGTCTGATACTGTTTCCACTGTTTCTCCATCTATTTCCCATGAAGTGATGGGACCAGATGCCATGATCTTTGTTTTCTGAATGTTGAGCTTTAAGCCAACCTTTTCACTCTCCACTTTCACTTTCATCAAGAGGCTTTTGAGTTCCTCTTCACTTTCTGCCATAAGGGTGGTGTCATCTGCATATCTGAGGTTATTGATATTTCTCCCGGCAATCTTGACTCCAACTTGTGATTCTTCCAGTCCAGCGTTTCTCATGATGTACTCTGCATATAAGTTAAATAAGCAGAGTGACAATATACAACCTTGACGTACTCCTTTTCCTATATGGAACCAGTCTGTTGTTCCATGTCCAGTTCTAACTGTTGCTTTCTGACCTGCATACAGATTTCTCAAGATGCAGATCAGGTGGTCTGGTATTCCCATCTCTTTCAGAATTTTCCACAGTTTATTGTGATCTACACAGTCAAGGGCTTTGGCATAGTCAATAAAGCAGAAATAGATGTTTTTCTGGAACTCTCTTGCTTTTTCGATGATCCAGCAGTTGTTGGCAATTTGATCTCTGGTTCCTCTGCCTTTTCTAAAACCAGCTTGAACATCAGGAAGTTCACGGTTCACATATTGCTGAAGCCTGGCTTGGAGAATTTTGAGCATTACTTTACTAGCGTGTGAGATGAGTGCAATTGTGCGGTAGTTTGAGCATTCTTTGGCATTGCCTTTCTTTGGGATTGGGATGAAAACTGACCTTTTCCAATCTTGTGGCCACTGCTGAGTTTTCCAGATTTGCTGGCATATTGAGTGCAGCACTTTCACAGCATCATCTTTCAGGATTTGGAATAGCTCCACTGGAATTCCATCACCTCCACTAGCTTTGTTCATTGTGATGCTTTCTAAGGCCCACTTGACTTCACATTCCAGGATGTCTGGCTCTAGGTCAGTGATCACACCATCATGATTATCTGGGTCATGAATATCTTTTTTGTACAGTTCTTCTGTGTATTCTTGCCACCTCTTCTTAATATCTTCTGCCTCTGTTAGGTCCATACCATTTCTGTCCTTTATTGAGCCCATCTTTGCATGAAATGTTCCTTTGGTATCTCTGATTTTCTTGAAGAGATCCCTAGTCTTTCCCATTCTGTTGTTTTCCTCTATTTCTTTGCATTGATTGCTGAAGAAGGCTTTCTTATCTCTTCTTGCTATTCTTTGGAACTCTGTATTCAGATGTTTATATCTTTCCTTTTCTCCTTTGCTTTTCACTTCTCTTGTTTTCACAGCTATTTGTAAAGCCTCCCCAGACAGCCATTTCGCTTTTTTGCATTTCTCTTCCATGGGGATGGTCTTGATCCCCGTCTCTTGTACAATGTCACGAACCTCATTCCATAGTTCATCAGGCAGTCTATCTATCAGATCTAGGCTCTTAAATCTATTTCTCACTTCCACTGTATTATCATAAGGGATTTGATTTAGGTCATACCTGAATGGTCTAATGGTTTTCCCTACTTTCTTCAATTTCAGTCTGAATTTGGCAATAAGGAGTTCATGGTCTTAGCCACAGTCAGCTCCTGGTCTTGTTTTTGCTGATTGTATAGAACTTCTCCATCTTTGGCTGCAAAGAGTATAATCGATCTGATTTCGGTGTTGAC
The DNA here is from genome assembly GCA_935064755.1 of Tragelaphus eurycerus. Taxonomy (NCBI): domain Eukaryota; kingdom Metazoa; phylum Chordata; class Mammalia; order Artiodactyla; family Bovidae; genus Tragelaphus; species Tragelaphus eurycerus. The sequence continues at coordinate 8,405,146 of CAKXYN010000086.1, read as the reverse complement.
CATCTGGTGATGTCCATGTATAGAGTCTTCTCTTGTGTTGTTGGAAGAGGGTATTTGCTATGACCAGTGCATTTTCTTGGCAAAACTCTGTTAGTCTTTGCCCTGCTTCATTCCGTATTCCAAGGCCAAATTTGCCTGTTACTCCAGGTATTTCTTGACTTCCTACTTTTGCATTCCAGTCCCCTATAATGAAAAGGACATCTTTTTTGGATGTTGGTTCTAAAAGGTTTTGTAGGTGTTCATGGAACCATTCAACTTCAGCTTCTTCAGCGTTACTGGTTGGGGCATAGACTTGGATTACTGTGATATTGAATGGTTTGCCTTGGAAACGAACAGAGATCATTCTGTTGTTTTTTAGATTGCATCCAAATACTGCATTTCGGACTCTTTTGTTGACCATAATGGCCACTCCATTTCTTCTGAGGGATTCCTGCCCGCAGTAGTAGATATAATGGTCCTCTGAGTTAAATTCACCCATTCCAGTCCATTTTAGTTTGCTAATTCCTAGAATGTCAACATTCACTCTTGCCATCTCTTGTTTGACCACTTCCAGTTTGCCTTGATTCATGGACCTGATATTCCAGGTTCCTATGCAATATTGCTCTTTACAGCATCGGACTTTGCTTCTATCACCTGACACACCCACAGCTGGGTATTCTTTTTGCTTTGGCTCCATCCCTTCATTCTTTCTGGATTTATTTCTCTACTGATCTCCAATAGCATATTGGGCCCCTACTGACCTGGGGAGTTTCTCTTTCAGTATCCTATCATTTTGCCTTTTCATACTGTTCATGGGGTTCTCAAGGCAAGAATACTGAAGTGGTTTGCCATCTAATCACACTAGGACCACAGCCTTGTCTAACTCAATGAAACTAAGCCATGCCCGTGGGGCAACCCAGGATGGGCGGGTCATGGTGGAGAGATCTGACAGGGTGTGGTCCGCTGGAGAAGGGAATGGCAAACCACTTCAGTATTCTTGCCTTGAGGTACAAGGGGAGCTCTAAAAAGTAAAGCCTATGAAAAAAACAGAGTGTGTGCTTACCTTAGTACTGTAAGGCATTGCTACAAACTTAGTGACTTAGAAACAACATAAATGTATTATCTTAGAGTTCTTAGGTCAGAATTATGAATGGTTTCAGATGACTCTGCTACGCGACTTAAACCAAAGTGTATGTGTCTGGGCTTTTATGGGGAGATTGTAGGAAGAATCCCCTTCTGTTCATTCAGGATGATGGCAGAGCTCTCTGCCTTGTGTTAAGGGACTCAGGTCCTGTTTCCTTGCTGTTTGCTCCAAGGGTCACTTCTCAGCATCCAGAGCTTGCCAGCATTCTCTGCTTAGTGGCCTTCTTCATTTTTGAGGCCAGAATCAGGGGCCTCTTCATGTGGGTCAGTCCTCCTATCTCAGATCTCTCTTATCTCTTGTTCTGCCCCATTCCTGTTGCCTCTAGCTAAAGAAAGTTCTCTTCTTTTAAGGCGCTTGTATGATTCAATTGGGTTTCCACAGATAATAATCTGGGATATCTCTCTGGATTTTAGTTTATGGTCTGTAAACTTAGTTATGTCTTCACAGGTTCTAGAGATTAGGACTCAGATATCTGGGGTGACCATTCATTCTACACTATGAGGAGAGGGGCACAGAGCCTGGAGATCTCAGGAAGCAAGCTGCTGTACAAAAATAACAGACGAGGGAGCTCCATGATGTTAAAAATTTAGCCTGAACTGTGCCTCCTTTTAAAAGTTCATAGAAACTAAATTCAACAAAAAGTATAAATATGGGCTTTTATAATATTTCAAAAATAAGCTAAAGATTTAAAGATATGGTATAAGACATGAAAGAACAATATTATTCAGAGAAAAATTCAGAAAGGAGGTAATGGAACTGGGCTGAGGTATTGGAAAATAAAAGGAAAAAAATTCAACACAAGAGAGAATAAAGAAATAACTTTAAGAAAAACTGATAATAAAAAAGAACAACATACCAAATATAAAACATGAAAAATTTAAAGAAGAATTGGAGATAAAGTTAAAAACACTGAGAACTGGCAATAAAAATTCAATATAAATGTTATTGAAGTCTCTGGAAAAAATTGAAAACAAAACAAGAAAATAGGAAAACCCACTAACCAGAAGACTTTCTGAAAATATGCATATATTTGAAATTATGTATTAGACGCACACTCAGTACCTAAGAATATCAACCTAGAATGACCAAAATCAAGATATATTCTAGCAAAATTACTACAGCTTAAAGGAAAAAAAAAAGCCTTATTTTTCATCTTGGCAAAATCAGCAGCTGATTTATAAGGGAAAGAAAATTATGTTATCATCAGAACTTTTTTGTTAGTAGTACTTTATGCTAAGAGAAAATGGAGTAACATAAAGTTAAGGTACTCAACGGAAGAAATGTTAGCCAGGGATTTTATATTCATCAGACTTACCTGCCAATTTAATGGGTATAGACAAAGAAATAGCATTAGAACTCAAGAAATAGTTCCCAAGATTTCTTCCTGAAGAAGCTTCTAGAGACTGTGCTCCTGAACTACCAAAATGACAAGAGAAACAGCAACATAAGGCCATGTGTTGTCATTAAATGTTTAGTTACTTATAAATCTCAAGAGTAAATGATTTTAGGACGAGAGAGGATAGTATATAGTGGCTATATGCTTAGGCATAATATAGTCCAACTACTAAGCAATAGCGAGTAAAAAAAGCACATATGTAAAAGAAAAAAATATTCACCCATTCTCAGTAATTATATAGGTAACTAATAATTCTAATATAGTAGAATTAGTATTGTTATTCTGAGACCCTTATGTGTGTAATGTGGGAAAAAGTAAATGAATACATGTGGGATATTTTGTTATTCCTTGTGTCCTTGAGACGTAGGATTCTTGGTACAAATGAAGAGTATATAAGAGAGAAGTGAAGTGAAGTGAAATGAAGTGAAGTCGCTCAGTTAGGTCAGTTTTGTGACCCCATGGACTATAGCCTGCAGGCTCCTCCGTCCATGAGATTTTCCAGGCAAGAATACTGGAGAGGGTTGCCATTTCCTTCTCCAGATATAAGAGATCAGATCAGATCAGTCGCTCAGTCGTGTCCGACTCTTTGTGACCCCATGAACTGCAGCACGCCAGGCCTCCCTATCCATCACAAGCTCTCGGAGGTCACTCAGACTCACATTCATCGAGTCAGTGATGCCATCCAGCCATCTCATCCTCTGTCTTCCCCTTCTCCTCCTGCCCTCAATGCCTCCCAGCATCAGAGTCTTCTCCAATGAGTCAACTCTTCGCATGAGGTGGCCAAAATACTGGAGTTTCAGCTTTAGCATCATTCCTTCCAAAGAAATCCCAGGTCTGATCTCCTTCATAATGGACCAGTTGGATCTCCTTTCAGTCCAAGGGACTCTCAAGAGTCTTCTCCAACACCACAGTTCAAAAGCATCAATTCTTCGGCGCTCAGCCTTCTTCACAGTCCAGCTCTCACATCCATACATGACCATATGAGATAAGTGTATATAATTGGGTTTGAATTGAACGTATCAGTACAAACATTATCTTAAAAAAAGATTAAATTATCTTAAACCTTTTACTAAAGGAAGTGACACTCGGTGGCTGCATTATTTTATCCCCATTTTCTACTTCTCCTACATGTTAAATCCAGAAACTTGATAAGCCACACCTAGCCCTTTAAATCCTTTACTTCTTCTTCATCCCCTCTTAACAGACAATCAGCCTGCAAATCCTAACAACTCTTGTTCAGTGGCTCAGTTGTGTCTGACTCTCTGCGACCATGTGGACTGCAGCACGCCAGGCTTCCCTGTCCTTCACTATCTCCTGGAATTTCCTCAAATTCATATCTATTGAGTCAATGATGCCATCCAACCATCTCATCCTCTGTCACCCCCTTCTCCTCTTGTTCTCAGTCTTTTCCAATGAATCAGCTCTTCTCATCATGTGGCCAAAGTATTAGAGCTTTTGTTTCAACATCAGTCCTTCCAATGAATATTCAGGACTGATTTCCTTTAGGACTGACTGGTTGGATCTCCTGGAAGTCCAAGTATTAATCAATTCCATCACTTCTTATCTGTGTTTCAGTCATCATCCTCTTTCCTTGGCTCTTTTCACTCACCTAAGAACATGCTTATGTTTTCCTTCAGATCACTCCCTGCCTTTGCTCAAGGAAAGACTCTCAAGAGTCTTCTCCAACACCACAGTTCAAAAGCATCAATTCCTTGGTGCTCAGCCTTCTTTATGGTCCAACTCTCATATCCACACATGACCACTGGAAAAACCATAGCTTTGACTAGACGGACCTTTGTTGGCAAAATGATGTCTCTGCTTTTTAATATGCTGTCTAGGTTTGTCATAGACTTTCTTCCAAGGCACAAGAGTCTTTTAATTCATGGCTACAGTCACCATCCACAGTGATTTTGGAGGCCAAGAAAATAAAGTCTGTCACTGTTTCCATTTTTTCCCCCATTTATTTGCCGTGAATTGATGGGACTGGTTCCCATGATTTTACTTTTTTAATGTTGAGTTTTAAGCTAGCTTTTTTACACTCCTCTTTCACTTTCATCAAGAGGCTCTTTAGTTCATCTTCACTTTCTATCATAAGGGTGATGTCATCTGCATATCTGAGGTTACTGATATCACTCTAACAACTCTACCTTTTAGATATTTCTCAAATCCATCCATTCTTCTACATCTTAATGGTGCCACCATCTAACCTGGGAGCTCTGCAGTCATCTCCTCAGTGGTCTTCTTGCCCCTCCAATCCATTCCTCATTTTGCAAAATGATCCCTGTATAGCAAGTATGATTATTCCTCTCCACATTTGAAACTCATCAGTGGCTTCCCAGAGTCCTGAGAGTGGTACATTGGCCTGGATGATGCAACTGCTGTTGATGCTGAGTCCTCAGATGCACCATTTCCCTCCAGCTCTGAGTTTTCAGTCCTGCTGGGCTTCTTTTGGCTCCTCAAACATGCCAGAGTTTTTAGGGCCATCATATGGATTGTTTTCTCTTCCTGTTACACATTCTTCCTCCTATTGCAGCATCTCATTCTTCCTTATAGCTTCAGGTTAAATATCACCTTCTCCAGATTCTCCTGATCACCACCCCTAGTTAGAGGAAATACCCCTGAGTATTTAACATCCTATACTTCTAAGAACACTCTGAGCACTTGTATTTTTAATGCCAATTTTCCCCATCAGCATGGGAGTTCCATGAAGAGAGGAATCTACCTATTTCCCACATAACTCCCATTTCCTAGCACATGACAGTTACTGATTAAATATTTACTGAATGAATAAGGGAGTGAAAGTGAAAGTCATTCAGTGTCTGACTCTTTGTGACCCCATGAACTATAGAGTCCATGGCATTCTCCAGGCCAGACTACTGGAGTGGGTAGTTTTTCCCTTCTCCAGGGGATCTTCCCAACCCAGGGATTGAACCCAGGTCTCCCACCTTGCAGTCAGTTTCTTTACCAGCTGAGCCACAAGGGAAGCCCATGAATAAGGGAATGATTGTCTAAATAGGCAAGATTGAGACATAAAAATGCTGGTTAATTTCTTTCCTCTAATCTTTGCATTTATTAAAACCAAGTGTGATGCCATCTATTTTATATTTATAGAAATATTATATGTAGGATATTCTCCCTTTCCAGAGTCATTTATCTGGCAATCAACTTTTTAAGTTGAAATTTTTCCAGTCAGGCCTTTAGATTTAATCACAGAACATTTTATTCTTTCCATCTAAACTTTTAAATGGACTTCTGAGGTGGCGCTAGTGGTAAAAAACAAAAACCCTGCCAATGCAGGAGACATAAAAGATGTGGATTTGATTCCTGGGTTGGGAAGATCCCCTGAAGGAGGGCATGGCAACCCACTCCAGTATTCTTGTCTGGAGAAGCCCATGGACAGAGGAGCATGGTGGGCTACAGTCCATGGGTTGCAAAGAGTCAGACATGACTGAAGTGATTTAGCTTGCCACGGAAAAACTTCTAATCAGTTCAATAAAAATGATTAACTAGTATTCTCAATTAGTAATGCTTTTATACTCTGCTTTTAACAGGCTAAGAAAGCACAACGAGGGGAAAGACTATTATCATAGATTTTACTAAATTGTAAACAGAACCACTCAGTTATGTCCCAGAGTTAGCCCAGCTTTCTATATTTTTTTTCTATTTGAGGTTAGCATGAATGTTCAGAATAAGGACCCTATGGTCCTCTGAAGTCCCACATCATGAAAAAAAGGTTTAATTATCTTGGCCTAAAAATGGGTAACTATTTTTATGAGGACTTTCAGTAATAAAAGTAAAAACAGGAAAAACAAAATAAAATTAATGGGTTGTTTGTATAGTAACTAAGTTAACAACAAAATAAATTAACCAGAACACATTACTTCTGAGCATCCTGGAAACGTTCAAGCTCCTCTTTTCTGTTACTATATATTTCTTAGTTGTTTTGGCATCCCATGTAATTTTATATGTGTGTATTTTCTCACATAAATCTTATGTCAGCTGTATATTATTTCTGTTGTGCAAATCAAGATTTCTTAATAAACTGTTGTTTTAATTTCTGAAAAAAAAAAAAAACAAAACAAAACACTGGATTAAAACTTTGGTTTGCTGTGGAGTATGCATGGTAGAGATGTGACCCATCACAACAGTTATGAACCACTGTTTCTACTGTGGGAATGAGAAGCTCTGAAGCTCCTTAGTTTCAGGATAAATGTGCCCTGAGTTCAGCTGTGCAGTGTGGTTGCTTGATCTGACCTCTGACCTTGCTTTTGCCTTGGCATCATGAGTAATTGGTCTGACCTGGGCCCTTGTTCATCCAGCTGTGCCTTTGTCTTAGGATATGGCTCACCTCATCTTCAGAGGTAATGACCTGCAGGGCCATCCCTGACCAGCTCATCTCTGCTATGGCTAAAACAGGAAGAAGGAGATGGAGAAAGAACACCAAGGACATACCTGTAGTAATCTGGGTGATAAGAATTTGAACTTCAGTGGAGCAGAGAGAGCAGGGAGAAGGGAGGGTGAACTTGACTGATTATCAGGGATGAAAAAAGGAAAACAGTACATGGAATTAATACCAAATGACTGGGAGAGGGGGAATGGATGTGGAAAAGTTGCTAATGTGGGTCTGCATATCTAGATTAGCTGAAAATACGACAGTAAAATTGTGTCAATACAGAAGGTATCAAATTATGTCTACTTTATTCATATTTACAGGATTCAGGAAGAATTTTGGCAAGTAATCTTCCTTTAGAACAACCAAACAGATATTCTTATATTCAAGATTGTGAATCAAAATATTTCTTAGAACACAGGCTATGCATGCTGTTCATACACATTATCACCGCCATTCATATTGTAGAGAATGTAACATGGAGTGCCTACCCAGATAAAAGGTAACACATTAAAGAGGTGAAGGTGGCAGACTTGGGCCAGACTTCCTGGCACCAAATCCAGCTTTGTCACTGAGGAGACCCTTGTGTGGCTAAGAGCAAGTTACATATGCTCTCATCCTCAGTTTCCCCATTTGGACAGTGGAGATACTATAGTTATATACCTTGTAGTATTAAAGTTGTTATCACAATTGAATTATTAATTATAAAATAAACTTTAGAATTGTACCTGGCATGTACAGAGTAAGTACTATCTAAGTATTTCATAAATAAATGTTTTCTAAGATTCTCCTAATTCTCAGATTATCAAATTTTATAGAAGGGTCTGTTCTGCCCAATCTTTAGCCTTATTTTACTTTGCCTTTAGGTGATTCTACATTGACAAATATTTTAAAACATACTGTTTATGTTAGTGTTAGTCACTCAGTTGTGTATGACTCTTTGCCACTACATGGACTGTAGCCTGCCAGGCTCCTCTGTACATGGGATTTCCCAGGCAAGAGTACTGGAGTGGGTTGCCATTTCTTCTTCAGGGGATCTTCCTGATCCAGTGATCAAACCTGGGTCTCCTGCATTGCAGGCAGATTCTTTATCATCTAAGCCAAAGGGAAACCCATGTACGTCAGAGGACCTAGTTACAGGACAAAAGTCTGCTCAGTGCACACTCATGCCTTTCCCTGGGCCATTTAATTCCTTTGCTGCCGCAGTAGCATCTGCTGGTCCCTCAAGAGAGGGCTCTGAAGGCAGGGCTTGCAGAGCCGGGAGGCAGCCTAGTATTCATCCTGGCATCCCATTGCTCTGTGTCACTCCATCCTAACTGAATAATAGACTGCATGTGCGTCGTCCTACTCCCGTCTTTAGCAGCATGCAGACTCCTTTAATCCTTCCTTATCTTGAACTTTGCTAACCTTCTGAGCTATAAACCTTTAAGTTCAGTTCAGTTCAGTCGCTCATCTGTGTCCGACTCTTTGCTACCCCATGAATTGCAGCACGCCAGGCCTCCCTGTCTATCATCAACTCCCAGAGTTCACTCAGACTCACGTCCATCGAGTCAGTGATGCCATCCAGCCATCTCATCCTCTGTCATCCCCTTCTCCTCCTGCCCCCAATCCCTTCCAGCACCAGTCTTTTCCAATGAGTCAACTCTTCGCATGAGGTGGCCAAATACTGGAGTTTCAGCTTTAGCATCATTCCTTCCAAAGAAATCCCTTTATAAAGCTATAAATGAAATCTTATGGATCTACAAGTCTGGCACTTAAACACATGAGAATCCTTAGCAAATATACTTTCTTTTCCTTGAAGTGGAGTGAAAGTCACTCAGTCGTGTCCAACTCTGCCACCCTATGAACTGTATGTAGCCCACCAGGCTCCTCCATGCATGGAGTTTTCCAGGTAAGAATGCTGGAGTGGGTTGCCATTCCTTTCTCCAGGGGATCTTCCTGATCCAGGGATCAAACCCCAGTGTCCTGCACTGCAGGCAGGTTCTTTACCACTGAGCTACCTGGAAAGCCCTTTTATTCCTTACTTTCAACTGAAATTCAGTTCATTAGTAGTTAAAAAGAGGAAAAGTGTGCTTGTCCATGGTTAATGCCTCCTTCCTACTGGTAGGTTATTTATTGGTTAGTTGGAAATTTCCAGGAAGTATGACTTGGCAAGGATCATTAATATTTTCATGATTTCCAGTACCAATTGGTGTTTGGTATTAGTTTATAAATTACTGCTTCATTTCTACACTCTTAGATCAATTTAACCTACTGGAAGATATCTAAGAACTTTTTTGGTCTGTCAAAATTCTGTTTGTCTGATAGGATTTTTCTTTGTACATTTACTTATGACCTCATACTCCTGAGCGGGTTTATATTTTTCAAATACACATAGGTGAGAGGGCATCACATGGCAAAAGCAATGGTCCTTCATCTTTATAGATTTATATGAGAAGAGAAAACAGCCTACAAATGAGAGGTAATAATAGAAACAATAAGGAAATAATGATAACAGCATTTATTGTGTCTTTATGCCAAGGGCCACACTAAGCAGTTCTTTATGTGTTATAATATATGGGGCTTCCCTTGTGGCTTAGGCTGGTAAAGAATCCACCTGCAACTGAGAGACCTGGGTTCGAGCCCTGAGTTGGGTAGATCCCTGGAGAAAGGAAAGGTTATCCACTCCAGTATTCTGGCCTAGAGAATTCCATACAGTCCATGGGGTCACAAAGAGTCAAACACTACTGAGTGACTTAAAAAAAAAAAAAAATAGAGGACACACCCTAAGGTGATATCTGTATTTTACAGATAATTTTTAACCAAAATATTTCATAATAAGATTACATTAGTGAATAAGATTACATTGCATACACTACTTTATGAACTGCATTGCATTTGTAAATCATATCTTAGTTTCCCTTTCCCCTTTTAAAATCACAGTAGACCTCTTTCCATGTCAGTATCTCTGAATCTCACATTTGGCTAATACTTATTAATCTGACTTTTACCTTTTCCATCAAACATGTTTAAAATAAAAAATAGATAAATGTAACATAAGTTTATTTATTCAAATAAATTTAAACCTGATTATAGACATGAATATACAGATAGACACAGATAAAATATATAATCCATTGTATATCAAAAAGTGTGGTGGCAGAGCTTTAAAGAAAAAATTAAAAACAAAAGGTGTAATCATTTAGTTACATCATTTTAAAACATGTTCTTTTGTAAACAGATAATTTCATGAAGTTAATTAATACATTTTAAATTGTGCCCCATTGTTTTTATAAAAGCCATAAAGTGTCCATGGTATGGACCTAACAGAAGCATAAGATATTAAGAAGAGGTGGCAAGAATGCACAGAAGAACTGTATAAAAAAGATCCTCATGAACCAGATAACCACGATGGTGTGATCACTCACCTAGAGCCAGATATCCTGGAATGTGAAGTCAAGTGGGCTTTAGGAAGCATCACTATGATCAAAGCTACTGGAGGCAATGGAATTCCAGTTGAGCTATTTCAGATCCTTAACAGTGGCCACAGGACTGGAAAAGGTCAGTTTTTATTCCAATCTCAAAGAAAGGCAATGCCAAAGAATGCTCAAACTACCGCACAGTTTTAGTCATCTCAAACACTAGAAAATAATGCTGAAAATTCCCCAGCCAGCTTCAACAGTATGTGAACCATGAACTTCCAGATGTTCAAGCTGGATTTAGAAAAGGCAGAGGAACCACAGATGATATTGCCAACATCCACTGGATCATCGAAAAAGCAAGAGAGTTCCAGAAAAACATCTACTTCCGCTTTACTGACTATACCAAAGCCTTTGACTGGGTGGATCACAACAAGCTCTGGAAAATTCTTAAAGAGATGGAAATATCAGACCACCTTACCTGCCTCCTGAGGAATCTGTATGCAGGTCAAGAAGCAACAGTTAGATCCAGACATGGAACAACATACTAGTTCCAAATCAGGAAAGGAGTACATCAAGGCTACATATTGATACCTGTTTATTTAACTTATATGCAGAGTACATCAGCCGAAATGCCACACTGGGTGAAGCACAAGCTGGAGTCAAGATTGCTGGGAGAAGTATCAATAACCTCAGATATGCAGATGACACCACCCTTATGGCAGAAAGTGAAGAACTAAAGAGCCTCTTGATGAAAGTAAAAGAGGAGAGTGAAAAAGTTGGCTTAAATCTCAACATTCATAATACTAACATCATGGCATCCAGTCCCATCACTTCATGGCAAACAGATAGGAAACAATGTATATAGTGACAGACTTTATTTTCTTGGGCTCCAAAATCACTGCAGATGGTGACTGTAGCCATGAAATTAAAAGATGCTTGCCCCTTGGAATTAAAGCTATGACCAATCTAGACAGCATATTAAAAAGCAGAGACATTACTTTGCCAAAAAAGGTCTGTTAGTCAAAGCTATGGTTTTTCCAGTAATCATGTATGGCTGTGAGAGTTGAACTATAAAGAAATCTGGGTGCTGAAGAATTGATGCTTTTGAACTGTGGTGTTAGAGAAGACTCTTAAGAGTCCCTTGGACTGAAAAAAGATCCAACCAGTCCTTCCTAAAGGAAATCAGTCTTGAATATTCACTGGAAGGACTGATGCTGAAGCTGAATCTCCAATACTTTGGTTGGATGGCATCACCGACTCAATGGACATGATTTTGAGCAGGCTCTGGGAGTTGATGATGGACAGGGAAACCTGGTGTGCTGCTGTCCATGGGGTCGTGAAGAGTCAGACATGACTGAGTGACTGAACTGAAAGTGTCCATGAAAACAATTAATGTATCATATGCAAACACACACATATGCCCATATACATATCCCATTTCACAAATGCATATAGTCTCCTGTAAATCTAGTATATAGTACTGGACCTCTGTCATCAAAATATAAATTGTGAAATCTATGTTTTCTCTCAACATTATATAAGAACACTTGCTTGCTCAGTCCAATCATTGTGGGCATAAAATGATCAAGCAAAGTCAAAAGATTTTACTTCATGAATGTTTAAGTGTCCTAGAAGATTCAATTTTAATTATAGGTCGTGGTTTCAATTGTTTAAAAAATTTTTTTAAGTTTTTAAACTTTTAAAAGTTTAAAAATAACTTACCAATTATTCTTAATTGGTAAAACAAGTTTAACCAAGACTTAGAGGCAATAATTCAACAGAGACCAGGAACATCACTTGGCATTTTCAGGAGAAGTGACGATTTCAGAGGAAAATAAATTTTCTATAGGAAACGAAAACCGAAAGAATACATTATTTTTATTTCTGAAAATTTATGACTACTTAATTTTTTCTTGTATTGCTAGTCATATTTCCTTCTCCAGTTTCAGTACTATGATTTTAAAATATTGTACAACCTTATACCTATACATTTTGAAATTGTAGCCTTTTTCATCCCATCAGCATTTGTGTGTATAGTGAATAGTATAATTCATTAGAAACATGACTTAATTAATTGTACTTTAAAATGTATACTTTGGGAGATGTCTATCTAATAAAATCATCTTTTGATATCAGAACATTCTAGAAAGTATTTATATATACAATAAAAGACAATTTAGGAATGGCACATCTGGAAAAAGCCCACTCAGTAAAAATTTACTGTGCTTATTGATCTTGATTTTAAAAAGGTGAAGGGAAACTAAGATGCATAACATTTTTGAAAATTAAGAAGCATATATAAGCTTCTAAGGACAGAAAATAAACCATAGATAGGTTATATTCAGTGTTTAATACAGTTTCATGTGGAAGTTAGCACTCAGAGCTTTAATGGGGATGGTAGTGCTCCTCTCTACGCTGGAGGAAACAATTCCATTATTTTGAGGTGTCTACATTATCCACATGAGTATTCATTGTTCAAAGGAGAGATGCAGAATGGGAAGGAGATTCATATTTATGCCTCTTCATTAATGTTTATATATATTGAACACTCTCCACATGCCAGAAATTGTGTGTGGGACTGAAAAAGAAAAGCTTGATTTTTGTCCTGCTTGAACTTACATTTTACCATGTGATGAAAGCTCATTATGGTAAGTACCCTACTATGCAGGCAGTGAGTGCAAAGGGCTATGGAGCACAGAAGGGAAGCCACTGCTCTTATCCAGGAGTCAGAGAAAGCTTTCCTGTGTGTTTCTCAGTTCCTGTTCTTGCTGCCCTGTGTTAGGCCGTCCTCATCTTGCACCCAGCTTTTAGCCATAGTCTCCTAACTGGTCGTCCTGCCTCATGTCCTTGCTCCTGTCCACTCTAAATCTAATTGAGAAACTTTCACTCTCCCCAAATCACTCTCAGGATTGCATTCAAACACGGCATTATGTCTCAAAACATCTTTAATAGTTGGGATGCCATGTTCTTCCCATCCTAATCTCTAGCTATCTTGTTACACTTGACCCTAACGTGTAACTAAACTACCTTGAGTTCCAAGGACATTATGTTTATGCATCTCATCTCCCCTGGTTCATGTACTTCCTCTTTCTAGAACATTCTCATTTCCTTTACTGCACCTGTACCTGGTTAATTCATTCTCATTGTTTAGGTTTCTGTTCAGATGTATTCATCCAAGCCAAAAACATAAGTGTCTTCCTACTATCTTACCTTTATCTTGACCTTTTCATTTAATCAGTCATCAAATCCTAAAAATTCTAAGACTGAAGCACAAGCTGGAATCAAGATTGCCGGGAGAAATATCAATAACCTCAGATATGCAGATGACACCACCCTTATGGCAGAAAGTGAAGAGGAACTAAAAAGCCTCTTGATGAAAGTGAAAGAGGAGAGTGAAACGCTATGCTACGCTAAGTCACTTCAGTCGTGTCCGACTCTGTGTGACCCCACAGACGGCAGCCCACCAGGCTTCCCCGTCCCTTGGATTCTCCAGGCAAGAACACTGGAGTGGGTTGCCATTTCCTTCTCCAATGCATGAAAGTGAAAAGAGAAAGTGAAGTCGCTCAGTCATGTCCGACTCCCAGCGACCCCATGGACCGCAGCCTACCAGGCTCCTCCGTCCGTGGGATTTTCCAGGCAAAAGTACTGGAGTGGGGTGCCATCGCCTTCTCCAGGAGAGTGAAAAAGTTGGCTTAAAACTCAACATTCAGAAAACGAAGATCATGGCATCCAGTCCTATCACTTCATGGGAAATAGGTGGGGAAACAGTGGAAACAGTGTCAAACTTTATGTTTTTGGGCTCCAAAATCACCACAGATGGTGACTGCAGCCGTGAAATTAAAAGACGTTTACTCCTTGGAAGAAAAGTTATGGCCAACCTAGATAGCATATACAAAAGCAGAGACATTACTTTGCCAACAAAGGTCCATCTAGTCAAGGCTATGGTTTTTCCTGTGGTCATGTATGGATATGAGAGTTGGATTGTGAAGAAGGCTGAGCGCTGAAGAATAGATGCTTTTGAACTGTGGTGTTGGAGAAGACTCTTGAGAGTCCCTTGGACTGCAAGGAGATCCAACCAGTCCATTCTGAAGGAGATCAGCCCTGGGATTTCTTTGGAAGGAATGATGCTAAAGCTGAAACTCCAGTACTTTGGCCACCTCATACAAAGAGTTGACTCATTGGAAAAGACTCTGATGCTGGGAGGGATTGGGGGCAGGAGGAGAAGGGGATGACAGAGGATGAGATGGCTGGATGGCATCACTGACTCGATGGACGTGAGTCTCAGTGAACTCCGGGAGTTGTTGATGGACAGGGAGTCCTGGCCTGCTGTGATTCATGGGATTGCAAAGATTCAGACATGGTTGAGCAACTGAACTGAACTGAAGCGCCTTTACTGTGAATTATTTAAATTTCTCCTACTTACTAACGCATACCTGCAAGGTTGGTATTCTTGTTCCCCTGGTAAAACTAAAGCTAAAAGAGATTAAGTTGCCAACTCAGGAGCACACATTTAACAGGTCACACATCTGGGATGAAAATCAAATTTCATCTGACTTCAAAGCCAAAATGCTCTAGCACATTGCCTTTCTCCTATGTTTCCAGACTAAACCATTGGGTATTTGCTCCAAAAATGTTGTTGCTTTAAGATGTTTAATTTAATTTTTTGTTTCTTCCATATTTATATAAAAATCATTGGCTAACAAAATTGAGCACTAGACTTTTACTTTATATTTCTAAGGGATAGAAAGTGAGAAATAATTGAAAAGTGAATGAAGCAGATATTTTCATTTTAAATAAAAGAAAAACAAATTATTTTAAAAGGATTTCAGGCTGATCTCACTTTATATGTAGAATCTAACAAAGCTGAATATACAGAGATGTAAGTAAAATGGTGGTTACCAGGGACAGGGAAATGGGATAAAGAGAGAGATGTTGGTCAAAATTTGCAGTTATGTAATATTAATGGGCTAGAGATTTCAAGTACAGCATGATAATTATAGTTAATAATTCCATATTGAATACTGGAAATTTGCTAGGAGAGTAGACTACAGGTATGCTTACTCTCACAAGAAAGGTAACTATGTGAGTAAATGGATATATTAATTAGCTTGACCATAGTAAGCATTTGCTATGTGTACATATATCAAATTATCATGTTGTAAATCTTCAATATAATCAATTTTATGAAAAAATAAAAATTCTAATCAGACAAAAATGTCATTGTAATTATAAATCTCCTATGAACAAATAAAAATTTTAAGATATTGCAAGCAAACTGTAGGAAATTCTACCACCCACCCACATATAACCATTGTTAGCAAATTTTCCTATATTTTGTAGATTATATATATAATAATGTATTCACATATATCATACTTCCTGCTAATCACTCTTTTGGGGGAAATGGAGAATATTGAAACAAAAGATCCAGTCTTGAAAGCAAAGCCCTTACAATATGGTAGAATTACATTTTGACTTAAATACATTCAGATCTAAGGGATAAAACAGGCCTGACAGACATTGAAGTCCCTGTCTTTAGACATTCACCAGAATGGTCTTGATGGGTACACAGTCCAAATTTGTGAAAGGGACACTACAGTGAAGATAAAAATTAGTATGAATGAGAGACTACTTCCAAATTGGAGAAATGCTAGCTGACTTTCACTGAGTAATCCCAAATTGACTTTGGCAAGGACAGGGCCTGTCTAGTTTCAGGAGATCCTTCCAAATTAGCTATTATAATTTTGAAACCATAAAAGAATACAGAGGCAGAGAAGTGAGAGAGAAGTGAAAGTTTGTCTCAAATGTTGACATGGGAGGGGCAGAAAATTTCATGTGGAATCATTGTATCCATTTTTTTATTTTTTAATGCATCAGAAAAATTGTAAACAACTTTTTTCCATTTATATATACATTACTTAAATAGTCATTGCAAGTAGAGAATATTTGAGTAGTGATTAGATACATTTTTATCACAAATGAATAGCTTTGGTCTTTTGTTTCAGTTTCAGATAAATATTTGTGGACAGTTGTTTAACCTAAGGGGAAATACAGAACTTTTGCTTTTTACTGAAGATTTCAGTTGGTTTTATCACAGAGTTAGTCTCCAATGATTAGTAAAATCTGTGTTTTATTTCTGCTACAGTTGATTTGAAATGTTTCAGAATAAAGACAAAACAAAAGAGAATTTCAGATAAAGGAAGACAAGGGTCACTGCATAGCTTCTAGTCTTCTAATATATCTTAGAAATGATAAAGAACAAGAAAGAGCAAATAAAATTTCACAGAAACGTACCCATGGTATAACTTGAAAACAAAGAGTGATCAAACTTCAATATAACTGAAATAAGAAAACGGAAAACAAACCTACTAAATCCTAGTGCAAGATCACATCCTCCTGACAGCTCTGCTCTACTGTGGCCTGCTTTGTTTTGGCACAAACAAGGACAGACCAAGAAAATCCATGGGTAAGAGAGAAGAAAGCTAGTGGAGAGTCTCAGGTTGGTCTAAAAGCACTGTCAGAAAGACTATGCTATGCTTAGTCACTCAGTTGTGTCTGACTCTTTGTGACCCCATGGACTATAGCCCGCCAGGTTCCTCTGTCCATGGGATTCTCCAGGCAAGAATACTGGAGTGGATAGGCTATCCTTTTGCTAGGGGATGTTCCCAACCCAGGGATCGAACCCAGGTCTCCCGCATTGCAGGCAGATTCTTCACCATCTGAGCCACCAGGGAAGCCCAAGAATACTGGAGGAGGTAGCCTATCTCTTCTCCAAGGGAACTTCCGTACCTGAACTGGGGTCTCCTGTATTGCAAGCAGATTCTTTACCAGCTAAGCTACCAGGGAAGCCCCAGAAAGATTAAGCCTACACTTAGTCTGAAAAATACTTAAAAAAAAAATGTGCCGTGGTAGATCAGAGCATGAACTCCAGGGAAAGAGCTACAGGGTATAGGTTGAGCATTCTTGAAAATGTATGCCTTCTAGGGGGAAAGGCAAAAATGATGTGAAAAGCCCCCTTTGGCTATTTATTAAGTAGTGAAAGATAAAAGAGGCCAAAAAGAGAAGTCTCTGTCCAGAAAGACAATGGATAACCAAAAATTTGAAGGATATACAACCTGATCTCCAACCACCAAAAGAGCAAGTCTTTGCGATATTAACAGAAGAGGGTACACTTGAACTAGGAATCTTGTACAATACAAAAAGGAACACAAAATGTTCCAGTTGTCCTGCATCCATACCAAAACATGGTGTGATCATTGTTTTTAATTTTAGCCATCCTAACTGCAGCCATGAAATTAAAAGATGCTTGTTCCCTGGAAGAAAAGTTATGACCAACCTAGACAGCATATTAAAAAGCAGAGGCAGTTCTATTGAGGTGGATGGAACTGGAGCCTATCATACAGAGTGAAGTAAGCCAGAAAGAAAAACACAAATACAGTATACTAACGCATATATATGGAATTTAGAAAGATGGTAACAATCACCCTGCTTATGAGACAGCAAAAGAGACACTGATGTATAGAATAGACTTTTGGACTCTGGGACTGGGAGAGGGTGGGACGATTGGGGAGAATAGCATTGAAATATGTATAATATCATATCTGAAACGAGTCAGTCCAGGTACGATGCCCGATAACAGATGCCTGGGACTGGAGCACTGGGATGACCTGGAGGGATGGTGTGGGAGGGGGGAGGGAGGAGGGTTCAGGATGGGGAGCACGGGTATTCTGGTGGCGGATCCATTTCGATGTATAGTAAAAGTAATACAATATTGTAAAAAAATAAAATAAAATAAATGTGATTATAAAAAAAAAAAAAAAAAAAAAAAGCAGAGGCATTACTTTGCCAACTAAGGTCTGCCTAGTCAAAGCTTTGATTTTTTCCAGTAGTCATGTATGGATGTACTACTGCTGCTGCTGCTGCTGCTAAGTCGCTGCAGTCATGTCCAACTCTATGCGACCCCATAGACGGCAGCCCACCAGGCACCCCCGTCCCTGGGATTCTCCAGGCAAGAACACTGGAGTAGGTTGCCATTGTCTTCTCTAATGCGTGAAAAGGGAAAAGGGAAAGTGAAGTTGCTCAGTCGTGTCCAACTCTTAGCAATCCCATGGACTGCAGCCTACCAGGCTCCTCCGTCCATGGGGTTTTCCAGGCAAGAGTACTGGAGTGGGGTGCCAGTGCCTTCTCCAGTATGGATGTGAGAGTTGGACTATAAAGAAAGCTGAGCACCAAAGAATTGATGCCTTTGAACTGTGGTGTTGGAGAAGACTCTTGAGAGTCCCTTGGACACCCAGGAGATCCAAGCAGTCCATCCTAAAGGAAAGCAGTCCTGAATATTCATTGGAAGGACTGATGCTGTAGCTCATGCTCCAATACTTACGTCACCTGATGTGAAAAACTGACTCATTTGAAAAGACCCTGATGCTGGGAATGATTGAATGCAGGGGCAGAAGGGGATGACAGAGGATGAAATGACTGGATGGCATCACCGACTCAATGAACATGAGTTTGAGTAAACTCCAGGAGTTGGTGATGGACAGGGAGGTGTGTTGTGCTGTGGTCCATGGGGTCGCAAAGAGTTAGACACGACTGAGCAACTGAACTGAACTGAATAAGTACTGATATCACATAAAGGTTATTGTTTGCATTAATTTAATGGCTAATAACATTGAGCATCTTTTCTTATGCTTATTTGTCATCCATATTTATTTTTTGATAAAATATATGTCAAATATTTGCTTATTTTTAACTGGGTTCTTTGTTTCATTGGGTTCTTTTTTTCTTTTTAATCAAATTTTGTTATTAACTATAAAAGTTCTTTATCTATTCTGGATACAAGTCCTTTATCAGATAGGTAATTTGCAAACAGTCAGTGACTTGCCTTTTAATTCTATTAACAGTGTCTTACAAAAAGTGAAAGTTCTTCACCTTGATGAAGCACAATTTACTAATTTTTAAATTAATGGATCATTACTTTGGTGTCATATCTAGAATTCTCAAAATTGTCTAATTTGTAGGCATAAGGTAGTTTATAATATTCTATTATCCTTTTAACATCTGTAGAGTCAGTAATAATGTCACTTTTCATTCTTGGCATTGTTTCTAATCTGATAGAGCTTTATAATTTATTTATTTTTAATTGAAACATAATTGCTCTACAAATTATGCTGTTTCTGCCATATATCAACATGAATCAGCCATAGGTATACATATGTCCCTTCCCTCTTGAACCTCCCTCTAACCTCCCACCTTATCCCATCCCTCAATGTTGTCATGGATTATGTCAAGGTTGTCACAGATTACTGGGTTTGAGCTCCATGCATCACAGAGAAAATTCCCACTGGCTATCTATTTTACATATGGTAGTATATATGTTTCAATGCTACTCTCAATTTACCCCACACTTTCTTTCCCCCGCTGTGTTCACAAGTCTGTTTTCTATGTCTGCATCTCAATTGCTGCCCTGCAAATAGATTCATCAGTACCATCTTTTTAGACTACATATATATGTGTTAGTCGGAGAAGGCAATGGCACCCCATTCCAGTACTCTTGCCTGGAAAATCCCATGGATGGAGGAGCCTGGTAGGCTGCAGTCCGTGGGGTAGCTAAGAGTCGGACACGACTGAGCAACTTTACTTTCACGCGTTGGAAAAGGAAACGGCAACCCACTCCAATGTTCTTGCCTGGAGAATCCCAGAGAAGGTGAGCCTGGTGGGCTGCCATCTATGGGGTCACATAGAGTGAACACGACTGAAGCGACTTAGCAGTAGTGGCAGCATATGTGTTAGTACATGTGATTTGTTTTTCTCTTTCTGACTCACTTCACTCTGTATAATAGGCTGTAGGTTCATTCACCTCATCAGAACTGACTCAAATGGGTTCCTTCTTATGGCTGAGTAATACTCCATTGTATGTGCCACAGCTTCTTTATCCATTCATCAGTTGATGAACATCTGGGTTGCCTCCTAGCTATTGTAAATAGTGCTGTAATGAACATTGGGATGCATGTTCTTTTTCAGTTATTGTTTCCTCAAGGTAAAGGCCCAGAAGGGGATTGTTGGGTCATATGGTAGTTTTATTCCTCGTCTTTTAAGGAATCTCCTTACTGTTCTTCAAAGTGGCTGTATCAATTTGCATTCCTACCAACAATGCAAGAAGGTTCCCTTTTCTCCATACCCTCTCCAGCATTTATTGTTTGTAGATTTTTTGATGATGGCCATTCTGACTGGTGTTAAGTGATACCTCACTGTAGTTTTGATTTGCATTTCTCAATAATGGGTGATGTAGGCATCTTTTCACGTGCTCATTAACCATCTGCATGTCTTAGTTGGAGAAAGGTCTGTTTGAGTCTTCTGCCCACTTTTGATTGGGTTGTTTGTTTTTCTGGTATTGGTATACAAACATCAAGTGTTTGTATATTTTGGAGATTAATCATGTCTCAGTTGCTTCATTTGTTATTATTTTCTCCTATTCTGAGTTTGTCTTTTCACCTCTTTTATAGTTTCTTTTGTTGTGCAGAAACTTTTAAACTTAATTAGGTCCCATTTGTTCTTTTGTTGTTGTTGACTGTTAATTTTTTTGTTTTTATTTCCATTTCTCTAGGAGGTGGGTCATAGAGGATCTTGCTGTGATTTATATCAAGGAGTGTACTGCCTATGTTTTCCTCTAAAAGCTTCATATTTTCTGGCTTTATACTCAGATCTTTAATCTATTTTGAGTTTATTTTAATATATGGTTTAAGGAGGAGTTCTAGCTTCATTCTTTTGCATGTAGTTGTCCAGTTTTCCAAGCAGCACTTATCGATGAGGCTGTCTTCTCTCTATTGTGTATTCTTGCCTCCTTTTCAAAGATAAAGTACCCATAGGTGTATGAGTTTATTCTTGGACTTTCTATTTCCATTGGTCTATATTTCTGCTTTTGTGCCAGTACTGTACTATTTTGATGACTGTAGCATTATAGTAGTCTAAAATCAGGAAGGTTGACTCCTCTAGCTCCATTTTTCTTTCTTAGGATTGCTTTGGCTATTTGGGGTCTTTTGTGTTTCCATACAAATTGTGAAATTTTTTGTTCTATTTCTGTGAAAAAATTGGTAGTTTGATAGAGATTGCATTGAAAATGTAGATTGTTTGGGGTAGTATATTCTTTTTCAAATATTGATTCTTCCAACCCAAGAAGATGATATATCTCTCCATTTGTGTCATCTTTGATTTTTTTATCACTGTCTTATAGCTTTCTGCATATAAGTCTTTTGTCTCTAGGTAAGTTTTTTCCTAGTATTTTATTCTTTTTGTTGCAGTGGTGAATTGGATTGTTTCCTTAATTTCTCTTCCTGATTTTTCATTGTTAGCATATAGGAATGGAAAGGATTTTTGTGTATTAATTTTATATCCTACAACTCTTACCATATACATTCATTAGCTCTAGTAATTTTCTGGTGGCAGCTTTAGGGTTTTCTATGTAGAGGATCGTGTCATCTGCAAACAGTGAGAGTTTTTCAATCTGAACTCCTTTTATTTCTTTGTCTTCTCTGATTGCTGTGGCTATGACTTCCAAAACTGTTGATAATAGTGGTGAGAGTGGGCACCTTTGTTTTGTTCCTGATCTTAGAGGAAATCCTTTCCATTTTTCTCTGGATAGAATTTTATAGATTGTATTGTTCTCAAAACAACAACAACAACAAACCTCTATATAATGCTGGTACTGAAATTACACCCACCCAATTTCTCATAAGCAATTAATCTAGGGTATATCTATTCATCTTTTCATCCATTCAGCAGACATTTACTGAGAATTTACTAGATGCATTGAGAATATGTTAGGTAAAAAGCGCATGCCTTCATAGAATCTACATTCTTGTGAGAGAAACAGATAATAAACAAGACAAATAAATAGAACATGTTGATGTTGATGATATGTGGTAGGATGAAATAAAAGCAGAACATGTTAGAGGTTTGGATTTTACTTTAAATAGTAACCAGAGAAGACCTCAATGAGAAGGTGACTATTAAGTGAAGACTTGAACTCAGATATTAGGCAGAGCATAGAAGTACAAAAGCACAAGCATGGTTGTCACATAAAGGAAGAGCAGTGAGGTCAGAGTGGCTGGAGAAAAAGGTCTGAGTGGGGCTGGGCTCTATACAGAGAACAGGCACAAAGTCCAGATTGTGCCTGGCCTTGTACGTCACAGTGAGAACTTTGCTTTTGTTTTGAGACAGGGAGCAGTTGTAGAGTTTTGAGATGAGAGGTGACACAATCTGAGTAATGTTTTAAAAGTATTGCCCTGACTGCTATTGTGGTAAGAATAGTCTTTCCTGGGTGGTGGTGACCATATGAGATGAAAGCAGGGTGGAGATGATAGCAGTGATTTAGATGATAGGGTCTGGACTAGGGTGGGAGCAAGGTGTGCTCAGATTCTGGATGCATTTTAAGGTACAGTTGAGGAAGATTTCCTAACTAGAGTAACTAGAAGATTGGAGGGCCACTAACTGAGACAGGGAACAAGACAAGATATGCAGAATTTGGCAAAAAGCATCATATTGTTGAATGTTTTCCTCACGTTTTCATCTGACTTCAAGTTATTCAGTTTTGTTTCTACCCTCAGAACTGTTGGAAATTAAGATAAGTATTCCATTATTTAAAATAAAGAAACAGAATCAAATATAGTATTAACTGGAATGGACCTTACAGATTCCTTTACAGGCAAGAAAATGGAAGACCAGAGAGGAATATTGATGCTTTTCTCTGAGTTGAATTCACTACTCTGGGCTTCAGCTAAGAGATGAAGTTTATAGATCCAGCCACATGTTTTGACTTTTCTCCTTTATCTGGCCACAGTCTCTATGGAATAAATTTAATACCAGCTATGAGACTGTCTGATAAACAAGAGGTACTTGTTAAATTTGGTCATTATCATAAGAAAATTCCTCTTAACAGACCAGAAGCTAATTTCCTTTATTTTAAAATTTATTTTGAGGTAATAATATCATGAGGAATGAAAATGAGTAAACAGTTCAGGGTTGTAAAAAGTTATTTAACATTGGGCAAGTTATTTGGGGCCTCAGTTTTCTTTAATAGAAAGTAACTTAAGGCAGAAAGTTGGAAGAGACAATTTATAAGTGCCCTTCTAACATTTCCAGTCTGTGCTCCCACTATTATTGCTTTGGTGGATAAAGTGAAGTGATGCAGAAATGTATCCCATACATTCAGACATTTAAGTAACTAACATTCACTAAGTGATTGATGGTATTAATAAAGAATCACAGAGTAGTATGCCGAGAGGAAATATGACCCTTGGGCAGGGTTCTCAATTTTTAATTTAATTTAATTTAATTGTATAGAAATTTAATGCAATTAATAAAAAAGGGTTTGTGTTATACCTATAGAAACTGAATTTCATTTTTACCATAAAAGAAGAAGGGTAAGCTAAGAATTACTACTCTGTGGAAAAGTAGACCCTTATTTTTTGCTCTACTACTACTACTACTACTACTAAGTCGCTTCAGTAGTATCCGACTCTATGCGACCCCATAGGTGGCAGCCCACCAGGCTCCCCGTCCCTGGGATTCTCCAGGCAAGAACACTGAAGTGGGTTACCATTTCCTTCTCCAATGCATGAAAGGGAAAATGGAAAGTGAAGTCGCTCAGTCGTGTCCGACTTCTAGTGACCCCATGGACTGCAGCCTACAAGGCTCCTCTGTCCATGGGATTTTCCAGGCAAGAGTACTGGAGTGGGTTGCTCAGGTGATATCAAATACTCTAGAGGTTAGTCAACTAGGGTTGCTTTGTGTTCTATCAAAGCAGTGGCTTCACTGGTTTCATTGAGCTTGTTTTTTCCTTTTCATCTTACTTTAGGGAAGTCATATGACTTTTTTAGCTCAAGTTGCCTTGAAAGTCCCATTTAAGGGAAGCTCACTTACCATGCCTCTGAAAGTTGAATATAGCTGCAGATGGAGATATAGACTTTCCATCCATGGCTCAGGATAACTAGTAGCTTTCCAATATGGGTAGTCATGCTATGGAGCTTTCCGTGTAATTTGGTGTTTTGTTTTCCTAAGATTATTATTTTTTAAAATACAGAGGAAAGAGGAGATGAAGCAAAGTCGGATAACTGACTTCTAAAGCCCTTATGGAATAAATAGGAGAAGGGCAAGGACCCTATTCCGTCTGGGGTGATTTGCCTTAACTCTGTGCAGCAGAGTCACGAGCTGCAGAAGGCCAGATGCCTCACCATGTGTCTGGCCAGATGCTACAGTTCAGGTGAACCCCTTGTTTCCCAGGACTCTGAGCGGTCGGTTGCTACCAGCTGACAGGGATCCTTGTAAACCATCAGGGAAGCTGGAGACAGACAGTGGACTGCAGACTGTGCTCTGCTGGCCCTGTCCAGGAGCCTCCCTCACCAGGAGAGTGGCAGAGTAGTTCCCTTTCCTTATTCTGCCAGGTTTGCACTAAGTACTTAGTTTTCCAAACTAATCTATATTATTTAGGGCAGACACAGCTATAATAATAATGTTAAGAATGTTTAATGCCAAAGCAAGGTGCTGGTGTAGTGGTCACTTGTTGCAATGTGTGGGGGAGATAGTAATTCAGAGTGGGCCACAGAGGTGTCCAAAGTTCCCAGTGGTCTATTCTTAGAGGAAAGGTGGGGGGAAGGGTTGGTAAATGGTGTTCATTTTACTATTAATCTTAAAATCATAGCTTTTTTTTTAGCATGTATGTTTCACAATAATAAAAATTAGATTAAAAAGTGAGATACATCTACAAAGCTATTTTATAATCTTGCTTTACTATATTTGTCATTAGTATGAACTTAGGGAGTATTTAGTGTATCATAACTAATTCCAGGTACTGTAGAGAGTTCATAAACATTTTTTAGGGTATTAGTTTTTTTTAAGCTATATTAAAAAATAGAGACATTACTTTGCCAACAAAGTCCATCTAGTCAAGGCTATGGTTTTTCCAGTAGTCATGTATGGATGTGAGAGTTGGACTATAAAGAAAGCTAAGCACCAAAGAATTTATGCTTTTGAACTATGGTGTTGGAGAAGACTCTTTAGAGTCCCCTGGACTGCAAGGAGATCCAACCAGTCCATCCTAAAGGAGATCAGTCCTGGCTGTTCATTGGAAAGACTGATGCTGAAGCTGAATCTCCAATACTTTGGCCACCTGATGTGAAGAACTGACTCACTGGAAAAGACCCTGATGCTGGGAAAGATTGAAGTCAGGAGGAGAAGGGGATGACAGAGGATGAGATGGTTGGATGGCATCACCAACTCAATGGACGTGAATCTGAGTAAACTCTGGGAGTTGGTGATGGACAGGGAAGCCTGATGTGCTGCAGTCCATGGGGTCGCAAAGAGTCGGACATGACTAAGCAACTGAACTGAATTGAAAAAATATAACAACAACAAAAATAACATTTTTCCCTATGCATACCATTTCTGATCCTGATTGATCTCTGAACATTTCTTCATGTGTATAGTGGAAGTAACAATACCAGCTTCAGCAACTGCAGGGAAATTAAATAAAATATAATTGATAAAAAGAGTGGCACATAGTAAACCCTGCTGCTGCTAAGTCGCTTCGGTTGTGTCCGACTCTGTGTGACCCCATAGACAGCAGCCCACCAGGCTCCCCCATCCCTGGGATTCTCCAGGCAAGAACACTGGAGTGGGTTGCCATTTCCTTCTCCAATGGACTGCGACCCCATGGACTGCAGCCTACCAGGCCCCTCCGTCCATGGGATTTTCCAGGCAAGAGTACTGGAGTGGGTTGCCATTGCCTTCTCCAATAGTAAACCTTAGTAATGATCAGTTTCACTCTCCCAGTTCTAGTCAAATTAATTTAACATATAGATTCATAAGAGTTTATCCAGTAATTTTGTTTATATTATTTTATTTTTTCTTGAAAGATAATTGATGTGTAGGGCTTTGCAGGTGATGCTAGTGGTAAAGAATCTGCCTGCCAATGCAGGAGATGCAAGAGGCATGGCTTTGATCTCTGGGTCAGGAAGATCCCTTTGAGTAGGACATGGCACCAGACTCCAGTATTCTTGCCTAGAAAATCTTTTGAGCAGAGGAGCCTGGCAGGCTACAGTTCATGGGGCTGCAAAGAGTTGGACAAATCTGAGCGACTAAGCATTGGAGAAGACAATGGCACCCCACTCCAGTACTCTTGCCTGGAAAATTCCGTGGACAGAGGAGCCTGGTAGGCTGCAGTCCATGGGGTCGCTAAGAGTCGGACACGACTGAGAGACTTCACTTTGACTTTTCACTTTCATGCATTGGAGAAGGAAATGGCGACCCACTCCAGTGTTCTTGCCTGGAGACTCCCAGGGACGGGGGAGCCTGGTGGGCTGCCGTCTATGGGGTCGCACAGAGTCGGACATGACTGAAGCGACTTAGCAGAAGCAGCAGCAGAGCGACTAAGCATAGCACAATCAATGTATAACACTGTGTTAATTTTAGGTGTACAATTTAATGATTTGAAATTTGTATGTATTGCAAAATGGTCACCACAATAAGTTTAGTTAGCATCCATCACAACATATAAGTGGAAATCTTCTTTTCTTGTGATGAGACTTTTTAAGATCTAGTCCCTTAGCAACTTTTGTTATCTTATAACTGGTAGTTTGTACCTTTGGCTCACCTCCTCCCATCTTGACCCTACTTCCTACCTCATGCCTCTGGCAACACTTTGTTCTCTGTACTAATGAGTTTAGATTTTCATTGTTGTTGTTATTTTTCTTTGTTTTGATGCTATATATAAGTGAAATTATACACTGTTTTCCTTTCTCTTACTTATTTCGCATAGCATAATGCCCTTGTCATCCACCCATGTTGTTGCAAATGGCAGGATTTTCTAGTTTTTTTTTTTAATGGCTGAATAATATTCCATTGCACACATACATCATATTTTCTTTATTCATCTGCTGATAGACACTAAAGTTCTTTCCATGTTTTGGCTAGTGAAAATAATTTTGCAGTGAATATGGGGGCACAGATACTCTTTTGAAATAACAATTTCATTTTCTCTGAATATATACCCAAAAGTGGGATTACTGAATCATATGGGAGTTCTATTTTTAAGTTTTCGAGGAACTGCCATACTGTTTTCCATAGCAGATGCACCAATTTACATTTCCAACATTGCATATGTGTTTTAATCTTATTTATATAACTTTTCCTTACAAAGCTAGAAAAAATAGTGACTATACAGTGAACTAACAACTTTACTTGACACAATTGGTATGCTAAAGATCAAGCTCTACCAAATTGCCATATTTCATTCTCACTGATATTCATGGACTGTATAGTCCATGGGTTCACAAAGAGTTGGACATGACTGAGCAAATTTCACTACACTTCACTTCATTATCACTGATGGTGGACAAATATATTTGATTTTATTACAAGTAAAAATTACTTTCAAATGCAATAGAATAATAATGCTGCTGCTGCTGCTGCTAAGTCGCTTCAGTCGTGTCCGACTCTGTGCGACCCCACAGACGGAAGCTCACCAGGCTCCCCTGTCCCTGGGATTCTCCAGGCAAGAACACTGGAGTGGGTTGCCATTTCCTTCTCCAATGAATGAAAGTGAAAAGTGAAAGTGAAGTCATTCAGTCGTGTCCAACTCTCAGCGACCCCATGGACTGGAGCCTACCAGGCTCCTCCGTCCATGGGATTTTCCAGGCAAAAGTACTGGGGTGGGACAAGACCATTTTTTGAACACTTAATATTAGTAAATAGTAAATGCTTTACATTCTTTATCTCATTGAGAATAATAAGAGTACTTACTATATAAGGTTGTTAAGATTACTTGAGTTAAGACTTGAAGAACACTTGTTACTATGCTGGGTCTATAACTGATATTTCCAAATAAAATACATACAGTTTTTTAACCCTCTCAGCAAACCTGTGAATGGGATAATTATCATCCTTATTTTGGAGGAAGCCAGGGAGTTAACAAATTGGCACATCAGAACCTGACTCCATACCTGGTTATGTATTTGTATTTAAACCACTGTGAATCTGAAGTATTTAATGAAAATGTATGATTTGGTCACAGGATGAGGAAGAAAATGTGTAGCTTTGCAAAGTCTGATGTTGCTGTACTAGGAATGGTAAAGGACACAGTTTTATAGATTAGTTTTGAAAGTCATTGGGGGCAATATTTACTTATTTATGGTACTTTCAAATACTTTGCCTTATATTTCTAAGGAACCAGCCTGTTAAAAAGAGAACACTGAGGATTATTGGGTGGCTAAGCTGCTAAAGAATCTGCCTGCAATGTGGGAGACCTGGGTTCGATGCCTGAGTTGGGAAGATACCCTGGAGAAGGGAAAGGCTTACCCACTCCAGTATTCTGGCCTGAAGAATTCCATGGACTGTATAGTCCATGGGGTCCCAAAGAGTCGGACACACCTGAGCAACTTTCACTGTCACTAAGTTGTATCGAGTATATAAAAATTGGTTGATTTAGCCATGTGACTATTTTAATATTTAGACACAAAATTATCTTATCCCACAAATTCATGATCTAAAAATCTGATGTGTTGTTAGATTACATCCTTCTGGATGGGAGAAATCTTAAATGAATAGACATTCATTTTGTAGGAAGTTTAGCAAGTGTGGTTATATCTACAGAGTAGTCTGTCTACTTTGCCCTCAGCTACCTGAATGATGCAGGAACATTATGAGAAGTTACCCTTACTTGGTGAATACAGGATGTACTTTTCAAAATTTAACTCCCTGCCAGCACAGGAAGCTTGTGCAGTATGGTTGTTACACACTTGGTTATTGAGGATAAATGATATTCGAAAGTGAAACTGAAGTCACTCAGTTATGTCCGACTCTTTGTGACCCCATGGAGTGTAGCCCACCAGGCTCCTCCCTGCACGGGATTTTCCAGGCAAGAGTACTGGAGTGGGTTGCCATTTCCTTCTCCAGGGGATCCTCCAGACCCAGGGATCGAACCCGGGTCTCCTGCATTGCGGGTAGACGCTTTAACCACTGAGCCATCAGGGAAGCTCAATGACATTCTAACTGTATAGTAAAAACAGTAGTTATTGATATGGAGTAAAAATTGGAGTGGGAAATGTCAATCCACTCCAGTATTATGGCCTGAAAAATTCCATATATAGAGGAGCATGGTGGGCTGCAGTCCATGGGGTTGCAAAGAGTTGGATATGACTAAGCACATGCTCACAGATATACATGGAATAAAATAGCTTTTGAAGCTCCTAGAAATGTGACAAAACAGGATGCTCTCCACTAATTTTTCTTTTCATACATGTTTCTTTCTATTACTTATTTATTCATGTGTAGATTCACAGACATTATAGGCACAGCTTGTGCCTGACACTGGAAAATTAAGATGAAATGGGGCTTTAAGAGCACATGTACACAAGAAGGGTAAGACAAACACAGTCAAGGGATGAAGAGAAAAGAGTGGAGCATTATTTAGGAACAGTGCAAGCAAGAATGAAGTTCAGAATATGATGA
Organism: Tragelaphus eurycerus; assembly: GCA_935064755.1. Lineage (NCBI taxonomy): Eukaryota > Metazoa > Chordata > Mammalia > Artiodactyla > Bovidae > Tragelaphus > Tragelaphus eurycerus. The sequence goes on along the minus strand of CAKXYN010000086.1, from coordinate 8,375,336 downwards.
AGATTAAAACAAAACTAAGGCAATGAAAGTAGTAAGGGAAAAAACAAGGGAAGATCAATTTGTCATTTTGGGCACATGGTACAAATTTAAGAGATTACATTGAGGAAAGGAAAGCCATTTAATGACTACTTAGCTTCCACCTTGTTTATTAAACAGAACATCTTCAAGCTGGAAAGCTTTGAACAATTATAGTTAAGAAGGATTTAATGTCCATAAAGCTTAAGGCATCAAATTACTTTAAGATGAATTGCGTGAGTCACCGATTTCATAGTAACTCTGCAAAGTTACATTATTCCCAGCTCCCCAGTTTACCCATTTAATAGCATTGGGTGCTCAGAGAGGTGATACAGCTAGTAAATGGCCCAATCAGGATCCCCAACAGAGTCTGTCTTTCTTCAAAGCAGTGTTCTTCCCAGTACTTGGCAGAGCTCCCCAGACTTGCCTCAAGTTCTTTAGATCCCTAAAGACTTAATTCTCAGCAGCCATATATGTGTCCTTAATTTTTCCAAACTTGTGCACTTGAATTATGTAACCTCCAAATGCCTCAGAACAAAGCCCCTTGAGCTAGAGACCTCACAATTGAATTCTGAAGCTTGAATCTCCTAAAATTAAATTATTAGCTTTTTACCTTAGAGTTATCTAAATTTTCACCTTTTTGCCTAAGGCATACATCCTAAGTGTTGAACTAAGATTAGCAATGGAACCCAGACCCCAGCTTCTAAATCCTGAGTCCTCAATCTTCAATTAAACTGAGTCAGGAATAAGAAGCCCCTTTGAGGAGGGAACTCCAGTGCATTCCAGCCATAATGGACATCTTTCCATTTCTTTGGACTGCTGACTTTTGCAAGTATGGTTGTCTTTGCCTGGAGTGCCTTTTTTCCTCTTCTCTCCCTTCTGCTAACTTCTTCCTTGTTCTAACAAGAAGGAAAATTCTTCAGAAGGCCTTCCTTGACTCAAAGATTGAGCTGAAAATTCCTTGCTCTTCATTTATATAGCATGTTGTACCTTTTGTTTATTAATATGCATCACCCTGTAATTTTCAGTTTATTTTTCTTCTTTCTGCCATGTCTTGAGTGTCTTTCCTTGAAGTGTCCCTCATATATCTTGTATAGTACCTGGTCGCAAATATTTGATCTGCTGAATGAGTGAACTTTTAAGATATGATGGTTGATATGAGGCGTGATAATGGTAAAATTATGCTGAATCAAAAAGAAAGACAGTCCACAATTTTGGTTCCTAAATCAATTAAACTATGCTCTGTATCCTTTAGTCATCTTTCTCTATATTTGTACTCCTTTATACATTCTGGGAGGAGAAGGCAATGGCACCCCACTCCAGTACTTTTGCCTAGAAAATCCCATGGACGGAGGAGCCTGGTGGGCTGCAATCCATGGGGTTGCAAAGAGTTGGACACGACTGAGTGACTTCACTTTCACCTTTCACTTTCATGCATTGGAGAAGGAAATGGCAACCCACTCCAGTGTTCTTGCCTGGAGAATCCCAGGGACGGGGAAGTTTGATGGGCTGCCATCTATGGGGTCGCACAGAGTCGGACACGTCTGAAGCGACTTAGCAGCAGCAGCAGTATACATTCTGAGTACGTATCGATTTAAACCTGCATTTTGAGCAACTGGATCTAGCCTCCAAGAAAGATGTTGAAAGCATGTCTCAGACTTATTATTTTAGTCTAGCACTGTTAGCTCTAGCAGTTGGCAGCTTCAGCTCGTGCTAAACACACAATCTTAACAATTCTAAATGTTTCAGTGCCATCACATTGCCCTCCTTCTCACCCTCACAATCAGAGCTGCTCCTCTTAAGCCTCATAGGAATATTAACTGAAATGTGGATAGATGAATCTTAGTAAAAGGCTAATTTTTAAGATATTGGACTGCCTGAAATTGAATGTGGGTGTCTCTCCTGACGGTTTATAGAAGGGAAAAGTAAACTAAGAAAGGTGACAAATAATGATGCATCAATGACTCATAAAAAAAAAAAAGATTGTAGACTTACAATTTTCTATGCCTGTTTTTATCAGTGGTTTCTGAAGGAGATAATCATGGCAAAGTTAAATTCACCTCCAGAGCATGTGTTTGGTGTTGTTGGCTTGCTCTCATGGCCTATTCTCCACCTTTGCACACTGCCCTCTGCCTGAGGGGCTGGCATCAGTGCAAACCTATCTGGATGGCTTCAGTGTGCTCCTTATCCCCAGGTTTTGGGCTGGGTGCAGCCCATGGGAAGGCCCCTCTGAGATATTAGAGGGTGGGAGAGTGAGGTCAGAGTATCAGTTCCCCTGATTTTTTCTTGAGGGTTGGCTATTACCCTCAACTAAAGGCCAGAAACACTGTCAAGTGGGCCTTGTCTTAGAGTTAACCCATTTAACTGCTTCTAACTTTTCCTCCTTTCGCCCCTTCAGTCTGAAGCCTCCCTTGTCCTAGACCAAGTACTGCAAGGCACCATGGTGGATTTCCCCAACTCCTGCCTCACAGTCTTAGTATCTCTTCATTAAAGTCCTCAGATTACCCAATTTAAGTATTCTTTTTCTTGCCCAGAATCTGTCTTATATAGAAGTTATTTTGGAATAGGAAAATATGCTTGTGTAATACACAGGACTATGATGGCTGTTGATATTGAGGCAAAGGGCTTAAAACTCTTTGGTGAGATAATTGGGATATATTTTGCTTGTATTAAACACAAACTTTTAATATCTCCAAGAGTACTCTGTCAAAACAAATAAAAATAAATCCATGGGCATTCTTTCTTTGAAAGAGCATTTCAAAGAAGGATGGCATGACACATGAAGTAAACTACAAGCTAAAGGCTGAGAAGAAACAATGACATTTCAGATTTAGTTGTTTTTAAAAAAATTCTATAACTGTTGCAGTATTTACTCACGTTTTCATTCTCTCACATAGTTTGGTTTATAATGTATATAAATGTCAATTGGTGATAAAAATAAACGAAAATACATAATATGCACAAGACATTTTTCAGTCACATTTTTGCTGGCTCCCACCTAAAAGTGACAAGCAGTTCAGGCCTCTATCATTTTGCAGAATACTGAAGCAATGGTGTGATATAGTGTGACTAATCAGATAGAAAGTTAGTGTTTGATGGACTAGGAAGAGTCCATGGGGGAAAATCGAAGCTAATTGAATCAAAATAAAGAACTGTTATCTTGAAAAGTACCTGGAGGATAAAGGGATTTCATAATATGTTGCGAGGATAGGTGGTTCTGCTCTAGGTGTGGTGTCAAGGGTAGACAAGGAAAACAATAGAGGTGAGATAATATTAGTTTTTTAAGGACAAAAGACTCTACTTCTGGATCATGGACAAGTCATGAAGATGCCACTTTTAAAAATATGCCTTTCAATTTTCTTCATTCCTTATTGAACTTGCCGCTTATTTGAAATGAATATAATTATTATACATACTCCAGGGCACGTTATGATTCAATCTTCATGATGTGTTCCTTTTATCTTTTTTGGTAGGGTTGTATATCTTAGTGATTTGCTTTTGCCTTAATAGCAAATAAACAGGCTTTGGTTTTTATTCCTGTGACAAGAGGGGTTCATACATTTGATGTTATGTCTGGAGTGTTCGCAGTATGCTTTCTGCTAAGCACTAGGAATCCAGTGTGGAATAAGGCATAATAGTCCTTGTTCTCATGAGAGAAAGGAAAACCACTACAGCTGTTTGTTAACCCCTCAGCCCCAGAGGAAGGACCAGAGGAAGCCCCAGAGGAAAGTGGGCAGCTAGAGATTAAGTAGAATAAAAAGTTTCATTACAAAATCAGAATAAAATTACTTTTATCATTTATCCTCCTAAAGTAGTATGCAAAATTGCTAGTTGAGTTGGTTGTTAACCTCTAATCCACATCTAATTTTTTCTGTGGATAATTATGCACATAATAAAACATACATCCTAGAATTGTTTAATTTTCACTTTCCTATAAGAAGTCTAAGGAGAAGGCAATGGCACCCCACTCCAGTACTCCTGCCTGGAAAATCCCATGGACGGAGGAGCCTGGAAGGCTGAAGTCCATGGGGTCGCTGAGGGTCGGACACGACTGAGCGACTTCACTTTAACTTTTCACTTTCATGCATTGGAGGAGGAAATGGCAACCCACTCCAGTGTTCTTGCCTGGAGAATCCCAGGGCTCCCATCTATGGGGTCACACAGAGTCAGACACGACTGAAGTGACTTAGCAGCAGCAGCAGCATAAGAAATCTAAAAGTCTACTCTTGTGACTTTTCCATGCTGCCTGGAATAGTTACATGCCATTTATGGTTTCAGCACTTCTGCTTTAGTAGAATTGTGCTTTATTTAAATATTTCAAGGATTTTTGAAGCAAAAAATAAAAGTGAAGATAGATACTTAATATGGAGGTTAGTTTGTAGGGGAGCAGTTCCATTTGATAAAAGTGTATCATATTTGAACAGGATGTAGAAAATTACTGCACATGTTCTGGCTTCAAACACATTGTCCATTTGACTCAGAAGCTAATTTGCATTGCTGGCATTTTCAATAGAGATGGGTTATTCCATCTCTCCCTATCTAGGGCAACAGGCACTATTTAGCCAACAAAAATCATCATAAAAATGAGGTATGTAAAAAAATTTTTCTTGACCTAATCAATATTTGAGTAGTATGGAGGCAGTGACTATTGATATTATTTCCTAGAACTGGTATTTGTGTATTGTGATAAAGCAAATTATAAAAATATAGTCACAAAAATGTAGGTTACTAAACATCCAACCATGCTAAATATGGCTAAAGGGTTGAAGAAAACAAAATCTTAATAAGTATTTTTCTTAAATACAAGAACCCACTTTTAAAGTGTGCACTTAAGGTGGAATGAAAATGTCTCTTTTGTTAACATAATGCTTTGGGCTATTGTTCCTATTTCTAGTAGACAGTTTTTCTAGGTTACATTTGCAATTAATACACAGTTCTACAATATAGCCTTGTAAAATCCATTCTCAGAGAGGTAATATAATCTAGCAATGTCTAGTATCTTTCTTGAAAGGCTTCAAATATTTGTCATTTAAAAAGCTGTTACACATTTTGCTTTTGTCTTTGACACTTAAGGATTAAGCATAACCACTTGTGACGAAATGCTATACATAGAGCCATTTGTTGCTTCTTTACACTGCAGTTGAGGTGGGCAAAGTGAAAATAAAAGTCACTCAGTCTCTGAATTCTCCAGACCAGAATGCTGGAGTGGATGACCGTTCCCTTCTCCAGGGGATCTTCCCAACTCAGGGATTAAATCCAGGTCTCCTGCATTGTAGGCTGATTCTTTGCCAGCTGAGCCACCAGGGAAGCCATTGAGGAAGACAAGGAGACAGCAAATCATGCATTTTGTCAACATGCAAATACTTTCCCTTTATCTCACTACCCATGCAAGGACTACTGCCTTCATTCTGCCTGTCAGAGTTATCTTCCTAAAACAATCCTAAATGCCTCTATAAACATTCTGTATCTGGCTTCCTATGGCAAAGTGCTAAGGAAATGAGGATGATCCAAGCCTTTTTATAAAAAGATATCTGAAATCTATGTCACTGCATATGATTAAAATTTGTGATAGAGACAGGAGAAGCTTTAAAACTGAAGAAAACATTTCCTCTGGAACTGTCTTTGCTGTTCTTCAAAAGGATGAAAGTTATAGGTATGAAAGACATAATAGTTTAGAAGGAGATTGGATATATCCTTAGTGGCTTGCCAGGGTAGAACCTGCCATTATTCATATTAATAACATTAAAGTCATAAATCGTTAATTTAGAAATTTAGAATGAAAGGTGTCACAACTCAGGCTTATTCTGCTGCTGCTGCTGCTGCTAAGTCGCTTCAGTCGTGTCCGACTCTGTGCGACCCCTTAGACGGAAGCTCACCAGGCTCCCCTGTCACTGGGATTCTCCAGGCAAGAACACTGGAGTGGGTTGCCATTTCCTTCTCCAATGCATGAAAGTGAAAAGGGAAGTGAAGTCGCTCGGTCGTGTCCGACTCTTAGCGACCCCATGGACTGGAGCCTACCAGGCTCCTCCATCCATGGGATTTTCCAGGCAAAAGTACTGGGGTGGGGTGCCATTGCCTTCCCCGCAGGCTTATTCTACCTCAGTGTAATTCAATGCATGAAGCAGGGCACCCAAAGCCAGTGCTCTGGGACAACCCAGAGGGATAGAGTGCAGAGGCAGATGGGAGGGGGTTCAGGATGAGGAAGACACATATATACCTGTGGCTGGTTCATGTTGATGTGTGGCAAAAACCATCAGAATATTGCAATTATCCTCAAATTAAAGTAATAATTTAATAAATAAATAAATCTCAAGTACTCTTAGGTGACAACTTGGTCCCAGATTATGTAGATTAAAGCACTCTTGATCATTATAAGAATGGCCTAAAATATTACATGGACGTCAAGTGGGAAAGCAAACAATATTATTAGAACTTGAACATTTCCATTTAAATACTTTCCACATTCATAATTTCAATTAAGCCTAGAAGTAATTCTGTAAAATAGATTGGAATGATTATTTCTGCTGATCTTATGGAAGAAAAAGAACAAGAAAGAGGCTTGGTTCTTAGCCTTTTGGTACTTGGTACTGCTGCTACTGCTAAGTTGCTTCAGTCGTGTCTGACTTTGTGACCCCATAGATGGCAGCCCACCAGGCTCCCCAGTCCCTGGGATTCTCCAGGCAAGAACACTGGAGTGGGTTGCCATTTTCTTCTCCAATGCATGAAAGTGAAAAGTGGAAGTGAAGTCGCTCGGTCGTGTCTGACTCTTAGCGACCCCATGGACTGGAACCTACCAGGCTCCTCTGTCCATGGAATTTTCCAGGCAAAAGTACTGGGGTGGGGTACCGTTGCCTTCCCTGGGTACTTGGTACTATTTTGTGTCAATTCTGTGTCTTTTTATTTTTTAGTTACACAAAAACCTTTCTTGCACTCCTAGTAATTTAATCTCACTTCTATAAATCCCCTGATCCTAGCTCTTTTTGCCTTTAATTTTACAGTTTTTCTTTCTCAGAGCATTAATCATGTTCAGGAGATGTCTCCCCCCCCCTGATTTTTGAGCGTCCTCCTATCTGCAACAGAATCTATGGAAAGGAATATATACAGAAGACACGAGAGGAAGTGAAAGGCTAAAGAGGTTGTTAGAAGCCAGAAAAGTGACAGAAAAAAATTACTTTCTCTTTGAAAAGACATTAGAAGTAATATTTATTTTTTAAAAATTGAAAATAATATCAACTAAGGATCATTAGTTACTTGAGGCAAAACTTTAATATAAAGTATAAAACAAACATAAAATAGAAATATAAAAACAAGCATAAAAAAGGAATAGGAGTAAATTCCCTGAAGTGTTCTGATCTGTGTCAGAGTCTTTATCACTGATGTCCCCAGAATTAGATAAGATACTGTGTTTTCAAAAGCAGAAAAAGGTATTATTTTTTTTTTTAATGTGAGGAATAAAAGATGTCCTTGCAAATTAAAAAGTAATAGCAGAGGGAAAATTTACAAAAGATATATTAAACTTGAAGAAATATCTCAGAGTATTGTACAAAATGACAAATAATTGGAAAATAGAGAAAAAAAGAGGAAAATAAAGGATTTTCCAGAATTACCAACATTCAAAAACAAGGAGTTCCAGAAACAAAGGACCCTGTAGACAAGAATCAAAAATATCAAAGAGTGTTCTGTTTATGTTTCCTCCAAAGAGTTTTACAGCATCTGGCCAAAATTGAAGCAAGGTTTTTTTTTTTTTTTTGACCCATCTTCTAGAGTAATGAAAATAAAAACAAAAATAAACAAATAGGACCTAATTAAACTTAAAAGCTTTTACATAGCAAAGGAAACCATAAACAAGATGAAAAGAGAACCCTCAGAATGGGAGAAAATATTTGCAAATGAAGCAACTGACAAAGGATTAATCTCCAAAATATACAAATAGCTCATGTAGCTCAAAATCAGAAAAACAAACAACCCAATCAAAAAATGGGCAGAAGATCTTAATAGACATTTCTCCAAAGAAAACATACAGATGGTCAACAAATACATGAAAAAACACTCTCTGACATACATCACAGCAGGATCCTCTATGACCCACCTCCCAGAATATTGGAAATAAAAGCAAAAATAAACAAATGGGACCTAATTAAACTTAAAAGCTTCTGCACAACAAAGGAAACAATAAGCAAGATGAAAAGACAGTCTTCAGAATGGGAGAAAATAATAGCAAATGAAGCAACTGACAAACAACTAATCTCAAAAATATACAAGCAACTCCTACAGCTCAATTCCAGAAAAATAAACGACCCAATCAAAAAATGGGCCAAAGAACTAAATAGACATTTCTCCAAAGAAGACATACAGATGGCTAACAAACACATGAAAAGATGCTCAACATCACTCATTATCAGAGAAATGCAAATCAAAACCACTATGAGGTACCATTTCACGCCAGTCAGAATGACTGCAATCCAAAAGTCTACAAGCAATAAATGCTGGAGAGGGTGTGGAGAAAAGGGAACCCTCTTACACTGTTGGTGGGAATGCAAACTAGTACAGCCACTATGGAGAACAGTGTGGAGATTGCTCAGCATCACTAATTATTAGAGAAATGCAAATCAAACTACAGTGAGATATCACCTCAAGCCATCAGAATACTACTACTACTACTGCTAAGTCACTTCAGTCGTGTCCGACTCTGTGTGACCCCATAGACGGCAGCCCACCAGGCTCACCCATCCCTGATATTCTCCAGGCAAAAACACTGGAGTGGGTTGCCATTTCCTTCTCCAATGCATACAAGTGAAAAGTGAAAGTGAAGTCGCTCAGTTGTGTCCGACCCTCAGCGACCCCATGGACTGCATGCAGCCTTCCAGGCTCCTCCACCCATGGGATTTTCCAGGCAGAAGTACTGGAGTGGGGTGCCATTGCCTTCTCCAAGCCATCAGAATAACCATCACCAAAAAAAGCATGGTGTGTATATATGTGTCTGTGTGAGAGAGAGAGAGAGAAGGGTGTGGACATAGGGTGGGAGATTGTGAAAGTGACCTAAAAATATTCAACTTTCACAATAGGAAGTCTGTAGGTAATACCACGGGGAAGGCAATGGCACCCCACCCCAGTACTTTTGCCTGGAAAATCCCATGGATGGAGGAGCCTGGTAGGCTCCAGTCTGTGGGGTCGCTAAGAGTCGGACACGACTGAGCGGCTTCACTTTCACTTTTCACTTTCATGCATTGGAGAAGGAAATGGCAACCCACTCCAGTGTTCTTGCCTGGAGAATCCCAGGGACGGGGGAGCCTGGTGGGCTGCCGTCCATGGGGTCACACAGAGTCGGACACGACTGAAGTGACTTAGCAGCAGCAGCAGGTAATACCAAATCTGGAAAATTAAGAAATAGCAATATTATCAAGTTATATGAATGTAAGGATTTAAATTATAAAATAATCAACTAAAATAGTTGAAATGTATTTCCTCTAAATATCAGGATGTGGAGAAAATGAAGAATAAGGGCCTGCTATTTTCTGTAACGGGGAAGGCAATGGCACCCCACCCCAGTACTTTTGCCTGGAAAATCCCATGGACGGAGGAGCCTGGTAGGCTCCAGTCCATGGGGTCGCTAAGAGTCGGGCACGACTGAGCGACTTCACTTTCACTTTTCACTTTCATGCATTGGAGAAGGAAATGGCAACCCACTCCAGTGTTCTTGCCTGGAGAATCCCAGGGACGGGGGAGCCTGGTGAGCTTCCGTCCATGGGGTCGCACAGAGTCGGACACGACTGAAGCGACTTAGCAGCAGCATTTTCTGTAACAAGCTTTTCAAGTCTTTCAGCATGCACATGCATGGCTTGGATGCATGTTAAAATGGAATTGGAACAAAACAATAGCTATAGAAAGAAAAATAGATGCATAAATAACTTCCTTATTATAGTACTTAATAAAAGCTATATATACATTATTTAAAGATCAATCTTAAAAATTATGGAGAGGTGAGAGGGAGGCTCTAGAGGAGGGGGGATATATGTATACTTTTTGCTGATTCACGGTATTGCATGGCAGAAACAAACGCAATGTTGTAAAGCAATTATCCTCCAATTAAAAATCTTAAAAGATTACTAGTATCATAGTAATGATACTAGTAATGTGTACTAGCCATGTTTGGCTATGGCCTCAACATCATTTTAAAGAATTTACATAGCTGTCTTTTCAGTAAAACAACTTGGTTAGTTTTAAGAGGCCGTGAATGGTTACACAGTTGAACAAAAAGTTCTGAAAAAATTTTGTGAATATGGCAGAACATTCTTCAAGCTCCTTGGAGAGACACAACCTATTTCTGAGCTCCAGACTTTTGCTAACTCCTTTGGGCATCATACTGCCATGGTTAACATTGCCTGGAGCTTTGGTATCAAGAGGGACAAGGGTTAGTTTGGAAAGAAAGTTAGCTTCTCTAGGCCTGGCCCCATAGAAGGAGAAGATGGTTTATGGGGTCTTTGGGTCTATTTAGATACTCTTCATACAGGGACGTTTGTGAGTCTTTGAAGGAGGATGACTTTTGGAACATTTATAAAGGTATGTGACATCAATCATCAGTCACACTTCCCTTCATTTCATACTACCCCATAATCTGGCTCTTTCATATTCTGCAGGAACTTATCCTTGTTGGGTTTCCAGTTAGTGATCGTGACACAGCTTCAAGCTCAAAAAGACCTTAAGTTTCTGATCACAGAGTGAAAGCGAACACTGAGGGCTGGCCACCCTTTTGATCCTTCCCATTTAACACCTGGGTCATAGCTTTTCAGGTTTCCAGTGATTTTTAGAATAATGCCTAGCAGAGTCCAACCCATTTATTTTCCCTGTCAATGAAACCCACACTGTGGCATTTAATTGATCCCTCTGCTGGAGGAAGCTCCCCACCTGTACCTGGCCTTGTCCCACTCGCACACTCTTTCCTTCCCACTTAACACCGGATCATAGCTTTTCAGGTTTCCAGTGGTTTTTAGAATAATGCCTAGCAGAGTCCAACCCATTTATTTTCCTTGTCAATGAAACCCTCACCGTGGCATTTAATTGATCCCTGTGCTGGAGGAAGCTCCCTAGCTGTACCTGACCTTGTCCCACTCTCCCCAAATACACTGTCACACTTGACTTCTATGCTTCCATTTTCTGCACATCATTTCTCTAGGAAGGTAGACTAGATGCCCCTGTGGTAGGTTTATCATGACAATTAAACAGCTAATAATGCTGCTGCTGCTGCTAAGTCACTTTAGTCCTGTCTGACTCTGTGCGACCCCATGGACTGCAGCCTACCAGGCTTGTCCGTCCATGGGATTCTCCAGGCAAGAGCACTGGAGTGGGTTGCCATTTCCTTCTCCAATGCATTCAAGTGGAAAGTAAAAGTGAAGTCGCTCAGTCATGTCTGACTCTTAGCGACCCCATGGCCTGCAGCCTACCAGGCTCCTCTGTCCATGGGATTTTCCAGGCAACAGTACTGGAGTGGGGTGCCATTGCCTCCTCTCAAACAGCTAATAATAGTAATGCACTAGTTGCCCATTTCTCCCTTTGGACTATAAGATTTATAAGGACAGAAACTTTATTTTGTTTTCACCATTGCTTTTTCCAGACCTTATATACTGCCTGACCCTGGCATAGGAGGGACTCAATAAATATATGTTGAGTTGAGTGGATTTGTTATTTTCCTACTTACTTTTTATATTTTCACACGCTATGTCATAATGGCAACATTTTGGTCTTTCTTTATCTATACCACCTGTAAATGAAAAACACATATTAATCTGTATGTGCACGTCACAGAGAGATTATGGGAACTGCTTGAACCTCCAACCAAATTAAAATGTTAAAATCTGCAAAATGCTTGACTTTCTAAAAAGAGAAATTGTTGGAATCCATTAACAAATAAATGTGTCTTCATTTGTATTATAGTTGGTCTAGAGCTGATGGGACAACATCTAATATGCTTGAGGACTGCATTAGATGAATGGCAGGTCATCTGACACACTAAAATGCTCTTAATGTAATTTGTTTACAATCTTTCTATTTTATTACAGCCGGGGCACCGACAATAGACTGATCCATCGGCGGCAGACAGTGCTCCGTGAGAAGGGGAGACGGTTAGCTAACCGAGGACCAGCGTACATGTTTAATGACCACTCAACAAGCCTATCTATTGAGGAGGAACGCTTTTTAGATGCAGCTGAGTATGGCAACATCCCAGTGGTAAGGAAGATGTTGGAAGAATGCCTCTCACTCAATGTCAACTGTGTGGATTACATGGGCCAGAACGCCCTACAGCTGGCAGTGGCTAATGAGCATCTGGAAATTACAGAACTTCTTCTCAAGAAAGAAAATCTCTCGCGCGTTGGTGATGCCTTGCTTTTAGCTATTAGTAAAGGTTACGTTCGGATCGTGGAAGCCATTCTCAGTCACCCAGCTTTTGCTGAAGGCAAGCGGTTAGCAACCAGCCCCAGTCAGTCTGAACTCCAGCAAGATGATTTTTATGCATATGATGAAGATGGAACACGGTTCTCCCATGATGTGACCCCAATCATTCTGGCTGCCCACTGCCAGGAATATGAAATTGTGCACACCCTCTTGCGGAAGGGTGCTCGGATCGAACGGCCTCATGACTATTTCTGCAAGTGCAGTGAATGCAACCAGAAACAGAAGCATGACTCCTTCAGCCACTCCAGATCTAGAATTAATGCCTACAAAGGCCTGGCGAGCCCAGCTTACCTGTCATTGTCTAGCGAAGACCCAGTCATGACAGCTTTAGAGCTTAGCAATGAGCTGGCAGTGCTGGCCAATATAGAGAAGGAGTTCAAGGTAGGTTTTTAACAAGTTGGAGTCAAGGTGAATTTATAAACTTCCACTATGTAGTAACACTCTGTTAGGTATCATAGATAGTAGGCAATTTTATATATTTGATTCAACAAGTTCTTTATTATGTAGAGTAAAAGTTGTGGTTACTACCATTTGGAGATGATCTACTATAGACATTTTGCATTTATTATGTCTGATACCTATTACAACCTTGGGAAGACCTTAGTTCCTTTTCAGAGGCAGAAATGGAGGTATAGAGAGGTTAAGTAAGACCCAAGATCCACAGCTGGGGAAATCACAGAGCTGGGATCAGAACCCAGGGATGCAGACTCTAAAACCCAGGTTCTGTCTCCTGTGAAACTCTTGTTTCTATATTCATATCATGGTGATAGCTACTGTTGAGGTCAGAAAGATGAATAAGATAAAGGAAGTCATAGTTTGATTTGAGAGACAGATGCATGCATGCATGCATACATATGTTATAAAGAGAAATGAAACTACTAGATAGGGCTATAAGCAGTGTGCTGTAGCAGTTCAGAGAAAGCAGTATTTAATTCAGATTAGATGTCGGAGAAGTTACATGAAAAATGGTATTTCAGCTGCATATGGCAGAATAAATAGCATATTTGAAGGCAGAGAATGAAGGAGAAGATATTTTAGGCCAAGGTAACAGCCAAAACTAAAGCTTGTAGATATGGGAGAAGTAGTCAAATATAATTGCTTTATGATGTTGTATTCATGTCTGCTGTACAACAAAGTGAATTGGCCATATGCATACATATGCCCCCTCCCTTATGAATCCCTCTCCGTCCCCTTGATCGTACCCCTCCAGGTCATCATGGAGCACTGAGATGAGCTCCTGTGCTTTGATGAGATCCCACTAGCTACCTGTTTTATATCTGATGTATACACAAGGTAGTGCACGTAAGTCAGCGCTGCTCTCTCCACTCATCCCACCCTTCCCTTCCTGCCCTGAGTCCACATGTCCTTTCTCTACGTCTGTGTCTCTGTTCCTGCCTCAAGGGAACTTTGAACAATCTCTGAATAAGAGGTAAGTGGGGAGACACGCTGTCAGACCTTGCCATTGTCTGCATGGTTTGTGCTTCATTTAGAGAGGGTGAAAGTTCAGATTCCTAGTCCAAGGTCACACACTCATATACACACACCTTAAATTTCCTCCACAGGTTATCTGACCTTTCCTATAGTGCTCATCATGTTCTGCTGTATATACTATTTAGGGTGGGCTTTTCTTTTTCACTCAGCTATATACTGCTTGGAATCAGGTCTGATTCATCAAATACAGTATTACACAAAGATAAATACTGGTTTCATTTTCTCTATCCTGTATGCTGTGAGAAAGCATGTCTCTCTATTCTGTACCTTGGGGTCTCTCCTGTGCAGTTTCTTGGTGCCTCTGTCACTGAAGGAACACTGCAAACCCCAGCCTAGCATGTGTCTCTCCCCAGGTCCTATCTGTCCAGGTGAGGAGGGCAGGTCACCAGTGACTGAAGCCTTCCATTGGCCCCCAGCATGGAGGGTGCTACTTTTCCTCTAGCTCCCTGGAAGCTGAGGATGTAGGACAAGCAGAAGATCTCTTTCAACAATGTTGCATTCTTTCCTACTTCTCACTTTGCTCCCAGAACTCAGGCAGGCAGGGAACTATGCTATCTTGGAAATCTGATAAATATGATCTTCAGTTCAGTTCAGTTGCTCAGTCATGTCCGACTCTTTGTGATCCCTTCCAAGGAGTAAGCGTCTTTTAATTTTATGGCTGCAGTCACCATCTGCAGTGATTTTGGAGCACCCCAAAATAAAGTCTGACACTCTTTCCACTGTTTTCCCATCTATTTCCCATGAAGTGATGGGACCAGATGCCATGATCTTCGTTTTCTGAATGTTGAGTTTTAAGCCAACTTTTTCACTCTCCTCTTTCACTTTCATCAAGAGGCTTTTGAGTTCCTCTTCACTTTCTGCCATAAGGGTGGTGTCATCTGCATATCTGAGGTGATTGTTATTTCTCCCGGCAATCTTGATTCCAGCTTGTGTTTTTTCCAGTCCAGCGTTTCTCATGATGTACTCTGCATGTAAGTTAAATAAACATGGTGACAATATACAGCCTTGATGAACTCCTTTTCCTATTTTGAACCAGTCTGTTGTTCCATGTCCTGTTCTAACTGTTGCTTCCTGACCTGCATACAAATTTCTCAAAAGGCAGGTCAGGTGGTCTGGTATTCCCATGTCTTTCAGAATTTTCCACAGTTTATTGTGATCCACACAGTCAAAGGCTTTGGCATAGTCAGTAAAGCAGAAATAGATGTTTTTCTGGAACTCTCTTGCTTTTTCCATGATACAGTGGATGTTGGCAATTTGATCTTAAAATTTATATTTAATTTTTATGAAACTTTACTGCTTAGGTTTCAACTTTCTGTTTCTGTAATTGTATCATTGTTTACACGATACTCTAAACCATTCTTTATTCATTCATTCACTTGCTTATATTTTCTGAGCCCATGGTTGTAGCAAATATTGCTCTGGGGAGAATCAAGAATGAGGGTGGAGATATCGCACAGCACAAAGACAGTTCAGTCAATAACCCTGCCCTCAATTAACTTGTAATTTAATAGGAGAGCAAAGGCCTGTGTGAAATAACTATAATATAAGACATGACCCTGTGGAATGAGGGGTGGGCTGATGGGCCAAAGGTGAAAGAATCAGATCTAATCAGAATGCGAATTTTTCATCATCCCTAAATGCACTGCATAATGTGAAGGGCGCTTTAGGTTTATGATAAATGAGGGATATGGATATCCCTTTACTTGTTCATCACACAGTGTTCTGCATACCTAGGTACGAAGTAAATGGATCAGGCACTTCCCCTCTATCCCTGCTTTCTCTGTGCAGGTCCACACTGTTAGCCTCTAATCAGGCGCACTCTTTGCTTAATGCCCTGCCTCCGTGAAGGGTTAATGGCAAAGAAAAGATAACTCTCTCTGAAAACAAAAATCTCTTTAATAATATGTTATTCCTAATATCTTTAAAAAGTCATCCCCAAGGATTAAAGTATACTGTTAAAAGAGGGTAGCAGTTTTAAAAATATTTTTAAAAGTATGTCCTAGAACTTGACAATTCAATAGCTTTTCTAATTAGAAATTTGACTTCCCAAATCATTGTATTACACAAGGAGAAAGGCCAGTTCCTGGCTGTTTTTAAAAGCCTTTGGCAAATACAAAACAAGAAAGCATAATGTTTTCTTTCTCACCAGATGGGACACTCTAGAACAATTATTTTATTCTCCCAGACTCGGTTGGCCCATAGAGGCAAGAACAGCCTCATGTGAGAATGCACCGCCGTGACTCTCATGTGTAAACTCAGGGAAAGCATATCGTGCTACCACACACGCTGGTGTGATGGTGCTAAACCTGCTCCAGCAGCCCAGCCCCAGTTTACAACAGGATGGGATCCAGAAGGGCTTGGCGTCTCTGGTGAGATTTGCTAAATCTGCTGCTCTATCCTTCAAGAATAACTTCTCTTTTCTTATTTTAAAAGAATACAGTTGACTCTTGAACAACACGAGTTTGAAGTATATGGGTTCACTTACATGTGGCTTTTTTTTCACTAAATATGCTTTACAGTACCACACAAGCCCAAGCTGGTTGAATCCATGGATGTGGAACAGTGGATGCCAAGGACCCTCTAGAGAGTTATGTGCGGAGTTTTCACTCAATAGAGTACTGGTTCTCCTTCCTTCTGCTTTGTTCAAAGGTCACCTTACATGATCATGTTAAAAAATAGTAATTTAAATATGAATAAAAATTTTAAAATAATTTCTAATTTTTATACTGCAACACGCCAACATGTATCCTTCCAGAAATAAACACTGATACTGCAAAGTGTCAACATGTATCCTTCCAGTCTTATTTTTAGTAGTCAAGCCCATTAGAGTCTCAGGGACCAAAGACCGTGAGATACCTCATAGGGATCTGAAATATTGTACTGGCAACAGGCAATCCTCTCTGCTCATGGTCTTCAAATTCTTTTGCTTCCTTTTCACCTGAAAAACATTTGAAAAATTCTGTGCTCATGAGTACATTTTTAAGTTGGCATCTAAATTTATTTATTTTTAAGTTTAAATAATTTTAAAAGGTATAATTTCTGCGTGGCCTAAATATTAACATTTAAAAATAGATATCTTAAATGGCTGCCTCAGATGTATCTAGGGGCCTTTAAGTGCTGTGATTTTATGCACACCATCACCTATTTTAAAAATAAACAACCTCCTCTTTAATATTCGTTAACAGTTATATCTTTCCTTTTCTCCTTAAACTTGTATTCTAGTCCATTTTCCTCCACAAATGTGATTTCTAATGTAATAGCTTTTTATTGTAAATCCTTTACAGATCACTTATTTTATATATATATATATTATATATGTATATTTTATATACATGATATATATATTGCATAACACGTGTAATGTGTATGTTTATAAGAAATTTTAGAATTTGTTTTACTTTCTGTTATCATCAGGCTCTACATATTTAAAATATTCTGGAAATACCATTATATTTATTAGCAATATATTTGATCAAAACTACGTAAATTGAACATAATTGTTCAAAATAACATACACAAATTCTGAAAAATTTTAAATATATGATACATTTCCTATTGGAAATGAACAAAGTCATTTAAAGGAACAAGTCATATCCATACTTTTGTTATGTATTTAATGAAAGAAAACCTTATAACCTGTTAAAATAACTTGATTTGTCAGCCAGCATATTGTTTTAGTTTTTGTTAATGGAATATGTAAATTATTAATGATTTTAGGGGATAGAATTAAGAGATAGTAGACTATATTTGGGATAAATATTTCTTGATATAATTTGATAACTGCTTTACTGAATGACCCACACTGATCTGAAACAAATCACATAAAGGTTTTATCCTTGTGCTTTAGCCAATAGCCTATGAAAATTTTTGAGTCCTGGAAACCATTCCAAGTCACAGTAAAAAGATTCATCCTGACTAAACTTTTCTGCCTTGCACATTTGTGATGTCTTTCTTCTAAGTTAATGATACATCCAAAAGATGAGTACTAAGAATGGTTTTAAATAAGGGTAAAATAAACTTGTTTACAAAACAGAAGCAGAGTCACAGATGTAGAAAATAAACTTATGGTTATCAGGGTGAAGGGGATAAATTGGGAAATTGGGATTGACATATACACTCTACTATATATAAAATAGATATCTAATAAGAACGTACTGTATAGCACAGGAAACTCTACTCAGTACTCTGTAATGGCCTATATGGAAAAAGAATCTAAAATAAGTAGGTTTATGTATACGCATGATTGATTCCCTTTGCTGTACACCTGAAACTAACACTGTAAATCAACTACACTCCAATAAATTTTTTAAAAAGTATAATTTTAAATAATCACTTAATTTAAATAACATGAAGTAGTGGGATTTTGTATTCAGTATTCCCTACTGATGTCTTCTTTATTGTCTTCTCATTTAAGAAGGATGCATTCTTTGATAGCTGTTGAAGAATGAAGAGGCAAAGTAGATTAAAATTCATCTAAATTCAGAATATCCCAACATGAACTGGCATGTTGTATTCCTAGCATTTAGCTTCATCTTCATTGGAAATGTGTATTAAGGAAAGGAAATACAGGAAACCCCTCAGGGAATGTGATACCTGGATTAATTATTAAAGGGGAATTTCCATTGTTTGCTGCAGGGGTGAGTGAGAGTGGAGAATTTTTGTAAAGGGAAGAATGATCTGTTCTCAAGAAAATTAGTTACAGGAAAGTTGAGGATCTAGACATTATTTCTCTTAAAACTATCAGTGTTCTGTGGCCCCTTTGAAAAGTCTTCATACTTCTCTGACTGAAGGCAACTAATCTATTTTATGAGAGTTAGAGATGAGAACGATCACAAAGATCGTAAACTCCAATATATAGCTTCTCTAAGCTCCTCCTAAATTCTCCTTTTCTGTATTAGTCCATAGTCGTTTAATAAAAGAGGACAGAGAAGGTGCGACTGAGTTCCTCGGGCAACTGTAGTCTGGCACTTTGACTCTTCTAGACAGAATGAATTGCACTCAGTACCAGTATCATCAGGTCTGAAGATGGATCTATGCAGAGGTGACAGCCAGAACACAGCAGAGAAATCTAACAGTTAGATGGAACCTCAAGAATAGAAGAAAACCAACAGACCTGAGAGACTACAGGTCTTCACAGTGAATGGGGAGAAGCCAGATTTAAAAGTTTCACCCATTCAAGTTCAATCTTTATATACTAAGTTTTTATCAATAACTTTTTGCTTTGGTAGAAAGAGACCTCAGCCACCTTAAATTAAACTTGGGGTAAGCCTAATTTGGGCAATATATACTCAGAATTTTGACTGTTTTTGATATTGGGAAAGGAGAGTATAAAACCTCCCTTCTCTCCTTGACTCAAGATTAAGAATCATTAGAAAGACAAAAGGATCAGTACCATTATTTTAGCAAATGCATTCTTCCAAATTTTTAACTTCCTTTTACTATCTCAGAATTTACCTATGACCTATGTCTCTGAACACTTTTTAAGCCTATTTCCATTTTAGATTGTGCTTCATGACCAAGATAATCACGATGGTGTGATTACTCACCTAGAGCCAGACATCCTGGAATGTGAAGTCAAGTGGGCCTTGGAAAGCATCACTAGGCACAAAGCTAGTGGAGGTGATGGAATTCCAGTTGAGCTATTTCAAATCCTCAAAGATGATGCTATGAAAGTGCTGCACTCAATATGCCAGCAAATTTGGAAAACTCAGCAGTGGCCACAGGACTGGAAAAGATCAGTTTTCATTCCAATCCCAAAGAAAGGCAATGCCAAAGAATGCTCAAACTACCGCACAATTGCACTCATCTCACACGCTAGTAAAGTAATGCTCAAAATTCTCCAAGCCAGGCTTCAGCAATACATGAACCGTGAACTTCCAGATGTTCAAGCTGGTTTTAGAAAAGGCAGAGGAACCAGAGATCAAATTGCCAACATCCGCTGGATCATGGAAAAAGCAAGAGTTCCAGAAAAACATCTGTTTCTGTTTTATTGACTATGCCAAAGCCTTTGACTGTGTGGATCACAATAAACTGTGGAAAATTCTGAAAGAGATGGGCATACCAGACCACCCGACCTTCCTCTTGAGAAACCTATATGCAGGTCAGGAAGCAACAGTTAGAACTGGTCATGGAACAACAGACTGGTTCCAAATAGGAAAAGGAGTATGTCAAGGCTGTATATTGTCACCCTGCTTATTTAACTTCTATGCAGAGTACATCATGAGAAACGCTGGGCTGGAAGAAGCACAAGCTGTAATCAAGATTGCCAGGAGAAATATCAATCACCTCAGATATGCACATGACACCAGCCTTATGGCAGAAAATGAAGAGGAACTAAAAAGCCTCTTGATGAAAGTGAAACAGGAGAGTGAAAAAGTTGGCTTAAAGCTCAGTATTCAGAAAACGAAGATCATGGTACCATCACTTCATGGGAAATAGATGGGGAAATAATGGAAACAATGTCACACTTTATTTTTGGGGGCTCCGAAATCACTGCAGATGGTGATTGCAGCCATGAAATTAAAAGACACTTACTCCTTGGAAGAAAAGTTATGACCAACCTAGATAGCATATTGAAAAGCAGAGATATTTCTTTGCCAACAAAGGTTCGTCTAGTCAAGGCTATGGTTTTTCCAATGGTCATGTATGGATGTGAGAGTTGGACTGTGAAGAAAGCTGAGCACTGAAGAATTGGTGCTTTTGAACTGTGATGTTGGAGAAGACTCTTGAGAGTCCCCTGGACTGCAAGGAGATCTAACCAGTCCATTCTGAAGGAGATCAGCCCTGGGATTTCTTTAGAGGGAAAAGATGCTGAAGCTGAAACTCCAATACTTTGGCCACCTCATGCGAAGAGTTGACTCACTGGAAAAGACTCTGATGCTGGGAGCGATTGGGAGCAGGAGGAGAAGGGGATGATAGAGGATGAGATGGCTAGATGGCATCACTGACTCAATGAATGTGAGTCTGAGTGAACTCTGGGTGTTGGTGATGGACAGGGAGGCCTGGCATGCTGCGATTCATGGGGTCACAAAGAGTTGGATACGACTGAGCGACTCACCTGAACTGAACAATGTTTCCTTTAATCACCCTAAAATCACCTTCTCTATAAATGTCAAAGTTTTCCTTTTACCCTGTTGTTCTGGATAAATAGATTTTCTGAAGCTTCACCAAATCCTGCCTGTCTTCCTAGGGCCCTGTATCTAAGCAGGCACCTGGCTGTCCAGACACCTTTGCCGTTGACTTAGACAAAAGGGAAGAAGACCCTACTGTACTTGTTTTTAAACTGTTGCTATTTTCTGGCATTCAAAATGTTCAAAGATGCCTGGCATTGTTTGAAAAAGAAATAACCTTCTAAGAAACAAACCAAGTTGAAAAGTAGTTTTTGTCAGCAGAAAGGCAGTGTGACTGTCATTATACCTTGGTAGGGTGACAGAGGTGTTGCTTGCATGCAAAATAGCCTACAGAGGCACAGGACAAGGGTCTAGGCCAAAGGGAAAGGAGGAAATGGACCATTGTTGAGCTTAATGAATTATTCTAAGTGGTTTACAATCTAACTTTATGATACAACAGCTTTTAAGTTCTCCATATGGTAAAAAATCTGCCTGCAATGTGGGAGACCTGGGTTCAATCCCTAGGTTAGGAAGATCCTCTGGAGAAGGGAAAGACTATCCACTCCAGTATCCTGGCCTGAATAATTCCATGAACTGTATAGTCTATGGGGTCTCAAAAAGTCGATCATGACTGAGCAACTTTCACTAGGTCCATCATAACTTTTCTTCCAGGGAGTGAGCATCTTTTAATTTCATGGCTTCAGTCACTGTCCGCAGTGATTTTGGAGCCCAAGAAAATAAAGTCTGTCACTGTTTGCATTTTTCCCTCATCTGTTTGCCATGAAGTGATGGTACTGGATGCCATGATCTTTGTTTTTTGAATATTGAGTTTTAAGCCAGCTTTTTCACTCTCCTCTGTCACCTTCATCAGGAGGCTCTTTAGTTCCTCTTCACTTTCTGCCATTAGGGTACTGTCATCTGCATATCTGAAGTTATTGGTGTTTCTCCCTACAATCTTAATTCCAGCTTGTGCTTCATCCAGCCCTGCATTTCACATGATGTACTCTGCATATAAATTAAATAAGCAGGGTGACAGTATACAGCCTTCATGTATTCCTTCCTCAATTTTGAACTGGTCCATTGTTCCATGTCCAGTTCTAACTGTGGTTTCTTGACCTTCATACAGGTTTCTCAGGAGGCAGATAAGGGGGTCTGGTATTCCCATCTCTTTCAGAATTTTCCACAGTTTGTTATGATCTACAGTCTGCTCAAGAGAGGCAGATGCATGAACAAATGCAGTAAAGTGTATGAGTCTGTTCTTGTGTTTGACTTTCCTATCAGTTTAAATAGATGGGCAGAGAAAATCCATTCTGGCAAAATTTTAGACCCAGTCAAGAGTTAGGGAGGGAAGTTAAGTGCAGCGGTTTGTAACCTGAGAGCCCTCAGCCCCTGAAGCATCTGTTTACCTTCATGGCTGCTCTTTAAGCTTCATGGCTTCAGCTGAACCTGAGAATTTCTATATTGAAGGAAGAATAAAAACTGGATCAAGCACTGTATTAAGTTAAATAAGTAGCTGCTGCTGTGGCAACAATCAGCATAAAAGTGAGGAGGATCTGACATATCTAGGAAAATGCCTGTCTTCAATTCTTGTCTGAAATTGTATCTCACCTCCTGTTACCTTTTCTTGAGAGCAGTATCTGATTTCCTTTTATGTCCCTCATAGCCCTGAGTAGTAGGTGCTGTATAAGTGCTTGTTACTCTTCTGTACACCAGCTGTGACAGGGCTCAGTGATCATCGTGCCATTTAGTGACAATTATCCTGAAGAGCAGGAAAGCCTTAGAGTTGCTTGTGGTTCCAAGAGCATGGCTGGTTAATTCAGTCACAAGCTGGATAATGATAGTCTATGCTTTCTTTATTCTTCAAGAATGCAATCTCATTTTAAAAATTCCGTCTGAGATAGAATGTGGTATCTATCACAGCACTGGTTGCTGAACATTTGTAGAACATTTGTTGAAATAATAAATGAATAATTGTTTTATTTTCAGTACATTCAAGTGACACTCAATGTTGATGAAAATACTCAATAAACAATCTGTAATAGTCTTAGAAAAGAGTTTTATTTGAGCCAAAGTGAAGCCTGGAAGACAGCCTCTCATAATTCTGAGGAACTGATCTGGAAAAGCATGGTTTTTAGCACAGTTTTATATCTTGTCAGAATAAAGAACATTAAGCAAGTCAGGCATACATTCCTCCAGGGTTTCAAAACACAGGTCAGCATGTACACAGTCAGTCTGGCCTTGGCACCTGGGAAAGGAATCTTATCAAAAAGGAGGACCAGTATTGGCTTCCCAGAAAGGAAGGCATTTAATTTTTACTTTTAACATGGACATTCCTTACTTCTGGTCAATGTGCCCTTTTCTTAATAATTAAAGCAGATGTACAATATATGTTTTGACAGGCCACAAACAGGCTACTTTAGTTAGCTTAAATTTAAGTTAACTCGTGTATAAGCCATAATGACTTACCCATATCTTAGTATGTGAAAATATCTTTTATCACTAGGAATTTCATCATGATTTTATATTTTTTAGTGCAATTTTGTGTCAAGGTACTGAGATGACTTGGGTATTTACGAAATGATGAAAACAACAACAATAATAATTACCATTGATTCAACCCATCCCTCAGCCAAGAAGTTAGCATTTGTTATCTTGTATAACCTTCACAGCAACCCTAGGAAGACCCTTATATTATCCCCACTTTATAAATAAGAATTTTGAGGCTGTAAGGGCTTAAGTAATTTTCCCAACTCATGCACCTAGTAAGTGACTGTACTTAACTTGAAATCCAGGTCTGCCCTTATCCAAAACTCTCTTAATTAGTGTTGATTCATGAGAATTAAGACATGCATTGTCCTCACCCTTTTAATTTCTATAGATCAGCCTTTTCTTTATGTGGAATTATGAATTAAAATTACACACTGTATCTTCTACTATATAAAAATCCAACTAAAATTACCCTTTGAAAGGATAATTGTATCAGGATCTTTTTATGTTTTATAATCTTTATGTTCTATTAACCCACTATCAGTCATCTCTTTAAAAGTCAAAAGTTAATAGGCAAGCACCCACTTTTAATTTATTAATGTATGGTGTGAATGTGTGAGCCAAAGGCAGAATTAAATCAACCGCCAGCTTCACTTTTTCTTTCAAAAAACTGAAATCGCAGTGTTAAGTAAGGCTTATGAACTCCTGCCAATATCTCACTTTAAGTTTACATTTCAGTGTGAGAGAACATAGATATGAAAACATTTGTAAATGATTCCCAAGGTGAAAAAAAGCATACATTTCTAAAAGCAGTCTTATTCTTTTTTTTTTTTTTAATGGGTTTTTGTTTTGTTTTTGCTTGAAATATATCTTGTGAATTAGCAATGAGTTGGAAATAATTTTTAAGATATTGAACAGCAAAGAACGCCTGTACTGTATCAATTCATGTGGTTTCTACTAAAAGTATTACTTCATATTTGAAGGGTCATACCCTCCTTTGAAATATCTAATTTCACATGAGCCTTATTGGAATTCTAGAGAGTATTGGTTTTGAGTCTTACATTTTTGTCTCCATAAGGACTAAGGATACATCTAGAATTGACTGCTACAGACAAGAGAGGCCAGGTATATTAAATTTTGTTATAACTCTATGGGTTCTTACTAATGTTAAGAAACAACTTGTTTTCAGGTCTTGCCCTTGATGATATAATACAATAATTATGTTTTATCAAGTGCTTGATATGCACTTCTTTATATAAAGTTTCTTTATATATATACTTTTCTTTACATATATTCTTTCTTTATATATAAAGAAATGTGTGATTTCTTTAGCACAACTAATCTCACTAGGCCTTGTTTTTTTTTTTTGTTTATCTGTAAAATGAGAATAATAATAGCACTTACCTCATAGGTTGATTTTAAGTTACCTTAGAGTGCATGGCTAAAAATTGAAAGAGCTGGGATTTGATCACAAGTATATCTAACCTTGGGCTTCCCAGGTAGTGCTAGTGGTTAAAGAATCTGCCTGCCAATCTAGGAGGTGTAAGAGACGCAGGTTTGATCCCTGGGTCAGGAAGATCTCATGGTAGAGGGCATGGCAACCGCCTCCAGTATTCTTGCCTGGAGAATCCCACGGACACAGGAGCCTGGCGGGCTACAGTCCATAGCGTCACAAAGAGTCGGACATGACTGAAGCAACTTAGCATGCGTGTAGCATGCATTTAACCTTAAAAGCCCAAGCTCCTAACCACTATAACATGGAATAGTGGGCATGGACAACATATGTACTTCCACACATCAAAGGTCTTCCCCATGACCTTAACCGACTATTTCACGAAAGGGGAAGAACTGTTTCCTCATGACCTTGCTTATACTATCTGACCAGATACCTGTGGAAAATTGTTTGAGTCATTCTCAGTTGAGACATAGTTTATGAAATTCCTTTTATAGAATCTGTTTGAACCTACAGTTAGCAAAGTGAAACTAACAGGGAGGAGCCCAAGTAGGTCCTTTGCATACACTCAGGATGAAACTGTTTTCCATATAGACTCCCCACAATGTAACCTTATTGAATCATATCTAGAGCCTCTCATATTCTCCAATATCTTCTTCTCTTGATCCCTGCAAGGAATCTTTTTATCCTATAACACGGGCGACTTCAAAATGGAGAGGACAACTAATTCTGAATCTGCAAAACTGATTTAAGAGTAAACTCACCGTGGAGGCTGTGACCTTAGTTTTTTGATGTGCCAAATGGAAATCAAATTTAGCTGGCTTACCTTGCAGTGCTTCATAGATCAAAACAGAAAAGCATTCTACAAAGAGACAAAGTGACAAAACTCTTACGGGCAAAGTGCAGCCAAACAGGGTTAAATTTAAAGCCTCATTTTGGCACCTATGCTGCAGTTTTGGATGTTACCTAAGGGATCCAGGTGACTGTGAAGATTAACTGAGATTCTATGATCCACTTGCAATACAACAAATTCTAGCTAATAGATTTTCTTTATTAACACTGGGTTATGAATGGCCTTATTTCCATGTAAGAGAATACAGAGGAAGGAAATTTTAGAAACCTGAATGAAGATATATATAGATGGTGTATGTAAATTCAAAAAGAGTATTTGATGTTTAAGTATGATCTGTAGTCTCCAAATCCTCTCAACATACTATTAGGTCCTCAGCAGTAGTTTATAATGAAAGTATTTTCATTAAACTTCCTTTTATCCAAAGAATCTGAATTTGAAGACTATATATTAGAAATTGTCTTTTGATCCCATAAGTTTGATAAGTAAAGTTCCTCAATAAGAATTTAGTAAATAGGGAAGTGATATATGTTTGCTTTTCTTGAAACCTTTCCAAATGTTCTGTGTTTCTCAACACTGTATATAAAGTCTTCCAAAGACCTAGCAAATGTGTGTATTATGTGCCTAGCTGATGAAGTTATGAACATAGGAGATATGATGTATGCAAGAAAGTATAATCATGATATGGGAAGAGTTGCTAACTTTTTATTTCTCCTGAATCAGCAGGTACAGTACTTTTTGGCAACTTTCATTGTGTTTTAGACAAATTTCCTCTTTTGAATATAAGGACAATCTTTATGGTGCTAATATATTTCAGAGATCACTCAACAGAATAGCAACTTAAGCATGTTAAAAAGAATAATAAACCTAAAAATAGAGCTTTTTTTATTCTCTACAGTCAAATCACTGATAAATTCTACAGTATAACATAGTAAAATGTGATACTTCTACTTTTTTTTTTTTTTTTTTGCTTTATCTTTCCTAGAATGACTACAAAAAACTGTCGATGCAGTGCAAAGATTTTGTTGTTGGACTCCTTGATCTGTGCAGAAATACCGAAGAAGTAGAAGCCATTCTGAATGGGGATGTTGAAATACGCCACAGTGGTGGAGATCACTATCGTCCTAACCTCAGCCGTTTAAAACTTGCCATTAAGTATGACGTAAAAAAAGTAAGATCAGGCACAAAGCCCCTTTTATGTTATTTCAGTTTTTATTGGTGCTAAATCAAGATGAAGGATTGGCGTAATTAGGTTAAGCTGGGTTTTTCTAATTAATTGCTCTAGGTAGGATCTCTAGTAAATTCTAATTGCCTGGCAGTGAGACATTTCACCTACACTAAATGCTGGTCTTTAAAAATGTAGACTTGTTTATCCAATGATTGACACTTTCTTTTACTTAACGAATGATGCAAAAATGGCTTTGTGTGTTCAAAGTACAAGGCATTTGTTGTAGGATGGGAACATCATTATTTAAGACCCATCTCCACTGATTAATTTAGTCCACTTCCGGACCAATGCCTTCAGTTCCTTCTTTAGTGCATTTGAATCTCCTGCATCTTTATTTGTGGAATATTTTTAGTCTCTGTCTTCAGGCAGTGCCTCCTATTCTTGATTGTTTTCTTAAGTCATGTAAGATATGTTTTATTTATTTTTTTCTTTAAAAAATTGTTTATTGAGATATAACATATACTCCATAAACAGCACATATCTTAAGTTGTATGTAAAGTCATTAATTCTTAAAATTTCACATTCTTTTTTTTAAATTTATTTATTTGGAGGCTAATTACTTTACAATATTGTATTGGTTTTGCCATATACTGACATAAATCCACCATGAGTGTACACGTGTTCCCCATCCTGAACCCCCCTACCTCCTCCCTCCCCATCCCATCCCTCTGGGTCACCCCAGTGCACCAGCCCCAAGCACCCTGTATCATGCATCGAACCTGGACTGGTGATCCATTTCATATATGATAATACACATTTTTCAATACCATTCTCCCAAACCATCCCACCCTTGCCCTCTCCCACAGAGTCCAGAAGACTGTTCTATACATCTGTGTCTCTTTTGCTGTCTTGCATATAGGGTCATCATTACCATCTTTCTAAATTCCATATATATGCATTAGTATACTGTATTGGTGTTTTTCTTTCTGGCTTACTTTACTCTGTATAATAGGCTCCATTTTCATCCACCTCATTAGAACTGATTCAAATGTATTCTTTTTAATGGCTGAGTAGTACTCCATTGTGTATATGTATCACAGCTTTCTTATCCATTCACCTGCTGATGGACATCTAGGTTGCTTCCATGTCCTGGCTATTATAAAAACTGCTGTAATGAACATTGGGGTACACGTGTCTCTTTCAATTCTGGTTTCCTTGGTGTGTATGCCCAGCAGTGGGATTGCTGGGTCATATGGCAGTTCTATTTCCAGTTTTTTAAGGAATCTCCACACTGTTCTCCACAGTAGCTGTACTAGTTTGCATTCCCACCAACAGTGTAAGAGGGTTCCCTTTTCTCCACACCCTCTCCAGCATTTATTGCTTCTAGACTTTGGGTAGCAGCCATTCTGGCTGGCGTGAAATGGTACCTCATTGTGGTTCTGATTTGCATTTCTCTGATAATGAGTGATGTTGAGCATCTTTGCATGTGTTTGTTAGCCATCTGTATGTCTTCTTTGGAGAAATATCTGTTTAGTTCTTTGGCCCACTTTTTGATTGGGTCATTTATTTTTCTGGAATTGAGTTGCAGGAGTTGCTTGTATATTTTTGAGATTAATTGTCAGTTGTTTTGTTTGCTATTATTTTCTCCCATTCTGAAGGCTGTCTTTTCACCCTGCTTATAGTTTCCTTTGTTGTGCAGAAGCTTTTAATTTTCATTAGGTCCCATTTGTTTATTTTTGCTTTTACTTCCAATATTCTGGGAGGTGGGTCATAGAGGATCCTGCTGTGATTTATGTCAGAGAGGGTTTTGCCTATGTTTTTCTCGAGAAGTTTTATAGTTTCTGGTGTTATGTTTAGATCTTTAATCCATTTTGAGTTTATTTTTGTGTATGATGTTAGTGTTCTAGTTTCAGTCTTTTACAAGTGGTTGCCAGTTTTCCCAGCACCACTTGTTAAAGAGATTGTCTTTTCTCCATTGTATATTCTTGCCTCCTTTGTCAAAGATAAGGTGTCCATATGTATGTGGATTTATCTCTGGGCTTTCTATTTTTTTCCATTGATCTATATTTCTGTCTTTGCGCCAGTACCATACCGTCTTGATGACTGTGGCTTTGTAGTAGAGCCTGAAGTCAGGCAGGTTGATTCCTCTAGTTCCATTCTTCTTTCTCAAGATAGCTTTGTCTATTCGAGGTTTTTTTGTATTTCCATACAAATTGAGAGATTATTTGTTCTAGCTCTGTGAAGAATACCATTGGTAACTGGATAGGGATTGCATTAAATCTATAGATTGCTTTGGATAATATACTCATTTTCCCTATATTGATTCTTCTGATCCATGAACATGGTATATTTCTCCATCTATTTATGTCCTCTTTGATTTCTTTCAACAGTGCTTTATAGTTTTCTATATATAGGTCTTTTGTTTCTTTAGGTAGATATATTCCTAAATATTTTATTCTTTTCATTGCAATGGTGGTGAATGGGGTTGTTTCCTTAATTTCTCTGTTTTATCATTGTTAGTGTATAGGAATGTAAAGGATTTCTGTGTGTTGATTTTATATTCTGCAACTTTACTATATTCATTGATTAGCTCTAGTAATTTTCTGGTGGAGTTGTTAGGGTTTTCTATGTAGAGGATCATGTCATCTGCAAACAGAGTTTTACTTCTTATTTTCCAATCTGGATTCCTTTTATTTCTTTTTCTGCTCTGATTCCTGTGGCAAAACTTTCAAAACTATGTTGAAATGTAATGGTGAGAGTGGGCACCCTTGTCTTGTTCCTGACTTTAGGAGAAATGCTTTCAATTTTTCACCATTGAGGATAATGTTTGCTGTGGGTTTGTCATATATAGCTTTTATTATGTTGAGGTATGTTCCTTCTATGCCTGCTTTCTGGAGGGTTTTTATCATAAATGGATGTTGAATTTTGTCAAAGGCTTTCTCTGCATCTATTGAGATAATCATTTGGTTTTTATTTTTCAATGTGTTAATGTGGTATATTATATTGATTGATTTGCAGATATTGAAGAATCCTTGCATCCCTGGGATAAAGCCCACTTGGTCATGATGTTTGATCTTTTTAATATGTTGTTGGATTCTGTTTGCTAGAATTTTGTTAAGGATTTTTTCATCTACGTTCATCAGTGATATTGGCCTGTGGTTTTCTTTTTTTGTGTGTGGCATCTTTGTCAGGTTTTGGTATTAGGGTGATGGTGGCCTCACAGAATGAGTTTGGAAGTTTACCTTCCTCTGCAATTTTCTGGAAGATTTTGAGTAGGATAGCTCCTCTCTAAATTTTCGATATAATTCAGCTGTGAAGCTGTCTGGTCCTGGGCTTTTGTTGGCTGGAAGATTTCTGATTACAGCTTCAATTTTCATGCTTGTGATGGGTCTGTTAAGATTTTTTATTTCTTCCTGGTTCAGTTTTGGAAAGTTGTACTTTTCTAAGAATTTGTCCATTTCTTCCAAGTTGTCCCTTGTATTGGCATATAGTTGCTGATAGTAGTCTCTTATGAGCCTTTGTATTTCTGTGTTGTCTGTTGTGATCTCTCCATTTTCATTTCTAATTTTGTTGATTTGATTTTTCTCCCTTTGTATTTAAAAACCAGTTTTTAAAGGTGGATTTTATAATAAAAGTAATACAGACTTATGATTGGCTTTCAAACAGTATAGACATAACCCCTTTCTGTCTTCCTATTTCTTAATGGAGAATAGTCAGTATTCTATTTATTTATCTTGGACATCTTCACATATTAGCATGTAAACATCGACTCAACCTTTTCAAAGCTTACATATCATTGTGCTGATTTATATCATTATGTTCCTTTAATCCATTTACTGTTTAAGGGTGTCTATTATTTTCTTTAAGTTTCTGTTATTTCAAAACATTTGATAAATTTCCCTCAAAAAAGGTACACGTCAACAGTTTATAGATTGGCTTATTTCTTCCACTCATGTATCATTACACCTTACCATTCTACAAAGACAAACATTGTATCTTGATTTAATTGTCTTTGACCGTTAACCATCCTTGCTATGCTATGCTATGCTAAGTCACTTCAGTCGTGTCCGACTCTGTGTGACCCCATAGACGGCAGCCCACCAGGCTCCTTCGTCTCTAGGATTCTCCAGGCAAGAACACTGGAGTGGGTTGCCATTTCCTTCTCCAATGCATGAAAGTGAAAAGAGAAAGTGAAGTCGCTCAGTCATGTCTAACTCTTAGCGACCCCATGGACTGCAGCCCACCAGGCTCCTCCATCCGTGGGATTTTCCAGGCAAGAGTACTGGAGTGGGGTGCCATTGCCTTCTCTGAACCATCCTTAGGAAACATTTTAGTTCCTTTATATAATCTGTCCTTTGTCTAACTTTTTAATATTCTTTAGCGATTGTTATTTTGGATTGTTGCTTTTTGTATATTAAATGATGCTGTCATATGTAGCGTTCATCTGTAAAAATTAAATATATGAGAACAAAAATATTCTGAAAAGTAAAAATTATGAAATTTAATTATATAATTTTCTTATTTGAAAGAGTTTATGGCACAGGAATATATCAATGGAATAGAATAGGCAGTCCATAAAAAGATCATATGCCAATGGGAATCTAGTATAAAATACATTTAGCACTTTAGGTCAGGGCAGAAAAGGTGGTATACTTTTTTTAAAAAAGTATGTAGACATCTAAATTAGCAGGATCTTTATATCATTCCTTCTAGATGGAAAAAGTGCATAATCATAAAAGTCCTTTTATAAAATATTGATGAAGCTTTTTATAACACTAAATTTTCAAAATTTGTCTATGCTTCGAAAGTCCATTAGACCTAAAGGAAAAGTTTGGTAAATTTGAATACTTGAATTTACATAAACTGTATTACAACCTCCTGCCACATTGCTTGATACCTGTCCCCTACATATTTTACATTTGTTCTTTAATTCTAACAATATTTTTTATGAGAAAGGACAGAACCTAATATTAGAACACAAGAAAAAAGCTTATGCTGAATCCTTCTTTAATCAAGCTGTTAAATGTTTTGTTACCCCCTGCTAGTTTGTAGCCCATCCAAACTGCCAACAGCAGCTCCTGTCCATATGGTATGAGAACCTTTCCGGGCTGCGGCAGCAGACCATGGCGGTCAAGTTCCTCGTGGTCCTCGCTGTTGCCGTGGGACTGCCCTTCCTGGCTCTCGTTTACTGGTTCGCTCCGTGCAGCAAGGTACGTCTGTGAAGCCGGGACCTCTGTCAGCCCCTCAAAGTCTGTCTGGTTTATTTATCAGAGCCAGTTAAGCCGGGAAAATTCTATTTCTCAAACAAAAATGTCAGGAAGTCAGAGTTGGGTTCACATTATAAAAATAACATATTTGCTATAAGAAATTTTTAAAAAGCAATGGAAAGAAAAAATTCACCTGTAATATCACTGTTAGTAATATGTGAAAGAAAACATCAGTTAGATTATTCCTATTTGTCTTCTCTCTAGTCATGCCTGTGCATATATCTCTACATTTTTAATGAAGCATGCATTGAGCAGAATTTCAAATAACATCCTAAAAAATGCTTCCTTTTGTTTGTCCCCCGCTGGCAAAATTTGAGATGAAAGTTTTTGTTTATCATTTATTTTAACTAATAAATCTTAATATAAATAAAGGGCAATTGTGTAAATACTCCTATAATGCTTGTTTCAATGAAGAGGATTTATTTTGGGACAGTATACATTGTAACCTGACAGCAAAAATAGCTTTTATTGTTTGTTTGCTTTTATTTGTAGCAGACTCCCTCTGCCCAGACTTTGATGAAATTGGTTTGTTCAAATGAACCTAGCCTTTCAGAACGAGTTTGGAAAATGTTGACCTGTCATTCTTTAACAGGCATAGAAATTTGCCCTGCATTGCCAACAATCTTATTCTTGATATTTTGGAAGCCACATTTCTGGAATCTTTTTAAGTTTCAACACTGAGAGCCAAACTTAAATAATTCTAAAGCTATGTAGCTAAAATGTCTATTGGACCATCTATTTAAGTGCTATGTAGATATGCCAGTTGAATCACTTGCTGTTCTTAAACCTGGATATGGCTTATTTTCACATGGGTCCAAACAT
Organism: Tragelaphus eurycerus; assembly: GCA_935064755.1. Lineage (NCBI taxonomy): Eukaryota > Metazoa > Chordata > Mammalia > Artiodactyla > Bovidae > Tragelaphus > Tragelaphus eurycerus. The sequence continues at coordinate 8,342,224 of CAKXYN010000086.1, read as the reverse complement.
CTTGCCATTGTTTTTTTATTTATTGCCAACATTCTTTAAAATTATTATTTAGTCACATATTTGGTGCTTTAACCTTATAGGAATGTTTCTAAGTGGCTTATAGTAAGAAGCTGGTGCAAAGCCTTTTTCACATAGTGGGAGCTTCATCATGACTTCCACTGATGAAGATAGGAACTGCTAGAAACTGGGCATTTTCTCCTGAGGATAAAATCTATCATCATAAATGTTTTCTCCATAAAGGCCAAAAATTGATTCATAAATAAAATATAAAGGAGGAAAATAAAATGAAAATAGTGATATTTACTAGAATTAGAATTTATAGCATGGATTTTTTTCTAGAAAGTTAAGCTTTTCCTTTTTTTTCCTTTTTTCATAGGAATGACAGATTTCATTTTGAAAAAACTAATTAATCCTCCTTACTAGAACATAGGCCACATCTTTGTATGTGGTCTCTATTCTGCTTTGACATACATTTCCGGGTTCTTCAGAGATTTAAACTGAATTATGCTTGTTATTACTCTGTGATCAGTTAAACTATAATATATTTTCTAAAGTGAATAATATCCCCTCTCCATAAAGAGCTCAAAAACATAATGCCTTTCAGAGGATTTGGTGTTTGATAGACTATTTTTGGCAGTGCTTAGAGTTTCACATTTCTTAATTTTTGATTAAATCCTAATCAACCTGATTTCCTTCACTATTTCTTCTTCCATAACTATGTTTCTTTCTGCCATCTGTTTTTCATCATCATTTAGATCATTAAGGCAAATAATCAAATTAAAAGGACATTGTCAATGTATTTTTTTCTCATATCTAAAATCTATTTTACTGACTCTTATTTAGGGTTTGAAGCATGATTATAAAATATATTTTATATTTTCCCTTTAGTGATACAGATATAAATATTACAGCTTAGAGAATTTTTTTTTTTTGTAATAAGGGAAAATTACTCAGGCTATATTAATACTTTTATTTAAAATACTGTTTTAAATACTTAAAAATTCAAAAATATCCATGAAAATTATACCAGATCAAATTTCAGGCCTAAGCACCTTGACAGAGTCCCTGTTTCTGTTTAGAGCTTGGTTTTCATTCCTCAAGTCTGCTCTTTAAGAAATTCTTTTTTGTCCTTACTTGTTCTCTTTTTTCTACCATAATCCAAATATGTTTTATGCTCATTATAGTAAAAATAGGTCATGCTGTGATTTCAAATCATTTTGGCTTCAGCTAGTATTAGCTTCAAACTTTTCTATTTACTATTGGTATTTAATAGCTATCCGATCATAAATACATACTTAAAAAGAATATGATGTAATATTTAAAGTTCTTCCTTTCAGTCATTTTTCAGGTACATCAGTTTTTGTGTTTTTTTTTTTTTTTTTGTGTAGCAGAGTTTGATTGAAGTGCAAAGCAACAGAGAAAACTTCTGACACAGACATCAGAAGGGGGATGGAGAATGCCCCCCTCACTAGTGTTAGCAAGGGGGTTATATACTTTTTAAATTAGTTATTACAATAAATCAAAAGAATGTCTCAAGATTGTAAAGATCTTACTAGACCCACTCCCACAATTTACATTTTAGGATGACAGGATTAGAACTTAACAATAGAAAGACCCTACCAGACCCACTCCTGTAATATATATTCTAAAATATCAGGATTAGTCAGAAGGTTTTCAGGAAACAAAAACTGTACTCAAGCAGGCTACATTGTTGTTATATAATCCCTAGTACAGAGTTTAAACTGAATTGTTTTTTGTGTGTAATCATCAGTTCTGGGCTTAAAAAAAAAATCAACAACCTTTTATGTGACTAAGACTGAGGAATGTAGAGAGAGGAAAAAAAAAAAAAAAAGTTTGTCCTTTCCTCCTCCTTGAGAATTCCAGACTCCTATCTCTTCCTCAAAAACCCCAGACCCCTCTCTCCTGGACTTCTTATTAACCTGCCTAGGAATTCACTCTCTCATTGCCCCCTTTTCTTTTAGCAGAATTATATTGCCAAGGGAAAGGGGCATCATTTTCTTTACATAACTACTTCCTGCTGTTGAGGGGCATGGTCCCTAAATCATTGAGGCAACATATTCTTCTAACCCTCATATGGAGGGTCTCTGATCCAGGGGCCCCAAGTAATAGTTGGAGAAGGCTGTGGCACTTGTAGGAGCTTGAACAACTTTTTGTAACCTAAAAGCTTTCAGACAGCGAGAAACAAATCCAGTTACACAGTTACAGATGTAAAGCAAACAGCAAAAACAGAACAATTAGAATTATTACGATTAAGATAGTTTTCCACCATGGGGAGCTAGTTAACGTTTCCCAAAGTGAGGCGACTGTGGCTTTAGGAGTATCCATAGCCTGATTCATTTTGTTCACGTGTTTAGTAAAGTGAGTAACACTGGTACTCATATCTGGTATATATGTACAACATTGGATATTAATAATAGCACAAGTTCCTCCTTGTATGGCTGTTAGAATATCTAAGGCCAATCTGTTTTGTAAAACCATCTTTCTAATTTGTATTTGTTCAGCTTTAAGGACTGAAAGTCAGAGCATCAACTCGTAGCATAACATCTGATCTGTAGTTCCCAAAACGGGAATGAATATTGTAGCCAGATAATCATACCAGTGAAATACAGACCTTGCCCAACAAGTTTTTTTCTTGGTGTAGTTTTTTGTTAATTTAATTAATTTATTTTTTATTGAAGGATAATTGCTTTACAGAATTTTGCTGTTTTCTGTCAAACCTCAACATGAATCAGCCATAGGTACACAAATATCCCCTCCCTTTTGAAACTCCATTAGTTTTTCACTTTGGTCAATTATTCTTTATTTTTTTTAGAAATTTGTTTACATCACAGAATATATAGATGACAAATTTTACTATGAGTAACTCAAAGTAAACTCAAAGGAGTAACTCCAGTTCATAATGTCTATCAAATCTCCTAGCATCTCTATAGGGAAATTCAACTCTCAATGATTTGTGATAATAAATGGAAAATATGAATATCCACACACATCACTTTAGTTTCCTATAAGCCAACTTTTTATGTGTTTTCTTGTTTTATTTTTTCTTTAAACCACAACCTTTAATAAGCAACAAAAGTGCTTGGTTTGATTCTCCTGTTTGCCCTCTGGATAAAATGAAGGAGTCGATTGCAGAGGGCTAGGAACCCTGTGAAGAGCGAGAGTGAGCCTGCTCAGGAGGGAGGTGCAGCTCATCGGCCTGGATAGCTGAATACTGGCTTGAGATGTGTTCAGACAGCTGAATGCAAGCTCCAGGCCTCTCAGACTTGAGGTCCACTCTAACGTGGGTGGCTCTCTTCTCACTCTGTTTTACGTCCCTAGCCTTTTCTCTTCTCCTGTTTAGTTTGTGCTTTCTTGAGTTTTTGCTATTTTGTGTTTTATCAGAAGGCCGCCTCTGATTCTCCCAGGAACAAGGCAGGGAATAAATAAGTTTTTCATAGATTTCACTACTAATAGTCAATGCCCCAATCCCAGTTTTCCACAACAGTCAAATAAATTGAGAACTTTAAAAATGTTCATTTAATATTTATAACAATAGATTTTTTTCACCAGAAAGATATTGAATCTTGCAGTAAATGATTAAATAAAGCTCATGCTACTGCTGCTGCTAAGTCGCTTCAGTCGTGTCCGACTCTGTGTGACCCCATAGATGGCAGCCCACCAGACTCCCCCATCCCTGGGAGTCTCCAGGCAAGAACACTGGAGTGGGTTGCCATTTCCTTCTCCAAAATAAAGCTCATACACAAGATCCTGTTTAAATAGAACTCTCATATAAAGTTAAAACAAATGAGAGAGAAAATAGGACTGATTTCCTTTTGCCTATTGTCCTTAGCCATGTTTTTCTTTAACTACGGAGTGTTAAAAACTGAACATTAATGCAACTTTAATTTCTTTTCCATAGTGTATCACATATACAACTTAAATTTGACATTGTTATATATATACAATTTATTGTGACTTGGCTATTTAATCATGTATTATATACAGTTTAATCAAATAAAGCTCATACACATGATTAAACTTTATATAATATATGATTAAATAGCCAATTCACAATAAATTGTATATATAACAATGTCGAATTTAAATTGTATATGTGATACACTATGGAAAAGAAATTAAAGTTGCATTAATGTTCAGTTTTTAACAGTCCATAGTTAAAGAAAAACATGGCTAAGGACAGTAGGCAAAAGGAAATCAGTCCTATTTTCTCTCCCATTTGTTTTAATTTTATATGAGAGTTCTATTTAAATAGGATCTTAAAAAGAAACAAAAAAATACTCTGATTCAAGCTAAGGAACATTTACTTAGGGAAGTATGCTTTTCAGACATGATTTTTACACCAACTTTTTAGAAATTAATTTTGGATTGGCTCTGCAATATATCTAACTGTATGGATCCATTGACTTAAAACTAGATTGTTATATTAATCTAGATAAACATAACCACACGCGCGCACACACGCACACACACACAAATGCACAACATGACATTCTGCCTGGCCTAAGTTAGAGAGAGAAAACAAATATCGTACATTAACACATAAAAATGGAACCTGGAAAAAACGCTACTGATGACCCTATTTACAGGGCGGGAACAGAGACGCAGACGTGGAGAGTGGACATGTGGACACGGAAGAGGAAGGGGAGGGCGGCGCAGGCGGGGAGAGCAGCACTGACATGCGTGCGCTCCCATGGATAAAGTAGATAGACAGTAGGAAGCTTCTGAGGCACAAGGAACTCAGCTCGGTGCTCTGTGATGACTCACAGGGGTGGGATGGTGCGAGAGGGAGGCTCAAGAAGAACGGAACATGTATATACATATACCCGATTCACTTTGTTGTATAGCAGAAACTAACACAACGTTGTAAAGCAATTATACTCCAATAAAAATTAAAAAAGAAGATTCTAATTAAGAGAGAAGGGACTAAGCTATGTGACTTATCATTCTAGCTCTAACTTTTATGATTTTGAAAACCATATGGACCGATTAAGTTTGTAGGAGCAGAGAATATTGATTGGATTTCTTCCATTATAGCATTTCTTTTTCCCTGATGGCTCAGGCGGTAAAGCGTCTGTCTACAATGAGGGAGACCTGGGTTCGATCCCTGGGTTGGGAAGATTCCCCTGGAGAAAGAAATGGCAATCCACTCCAGTACTGTTGCTAGGAAAATCCCATAGACAGAGGAATCTGGTAGGCTACAGTCCATGGGGTCGCAAAGAGTCAGACACAACTGAACGAACAACTTCACTTTGTTAAAAACCTTAGAACTTTTTTTTTTCCCCTTAAGAATTTACATGTATATGTACTTCCATGAGAAAATAAGAAATTGTGTTACAAACCAAATAGAAACATTAACTCTTAAACAAATATGCTGTGCCCAGTTGCTTAGTTGTGCAACCCCATGGACTGTAGCCCAACAGGATTCTCTGTCCCTGGGGATTCTCTAGGCAGGAATACTGGAGTGGGTAGCCTATCCCTTCTCCAGGGAAACTTTCTGACCCAGGAATTGAACCGGGGTCTCCTGCATTGCAGGCAGATTCTTTACCAGCTGAGCAACCTGAGAAGCCTAAAGTATACCTGAGTTCAAATTCCAGCTCTACCACTTAAGAAGCTAGGTTCTGGACCCTGCTTCCTCTTTTTCTTCATCTGTAAAATGGGCATTTCAGCAGCATATACCCCTTTGTATTGTTATAACCGTTAACATGTAGTTAATAGAGTAAAGCACTTAAAACAGAACTTAGCACATAAAAGTACTGGATAAGTGGTGGTGTTAATATTAATTTCTGTATTTTATTTCTATATTTTCTGTAATAATCAGTTAATTTAAAAAGTTGTTGAAAGCTATGAGCCCTCTCCTGCAAAAAAATATCCTTACATGCGTGTACTGAGTTTTGTTTACCATTCCAGGGGTGCACAGAGTCCCTGAGACACATCTTGGGCACACACCACACCTCTGCTCTGACTAGGATGCGTACATCTCAGATGGGAATGATTCCTGCACTATTGATGCATGGGAACTTTATGGTCTCCATATTTTATATGAAGACTCTGATTTTCACATAATTTAGGAAGTTCACTCATTGCTAACAAGGGAATGAAACTGGAACCTGAACCTAAAATGTTGGACTTTCAATGCAGTGTCATTCCAGGACATTGGTCCAGTGCATGACAGGACCTGCCCTGCTGTCCTGCCCTTGGCTGGGCATCCTCTTCTCGGTACTCCTGACTTCTGCTCCACACAGCATCTCCAACATACAATACCTTGGGAAGCCTGACCTGCACCCACAGCAGTTTAATTCAGTCACTCAGTCATGTCCGATTCTTTGCGACCCCAAGGACTACAGCACACCAGGCCTCCCTGTCCATCACCAACTCCTGGAGTTTACTCAAACTCATGTCCATGAGTCGGTGATGTCATCCAACCATCTCATCCTCCGTTGTCCCCTTCTCCTCCCGCCTTCAATCTTTTCCAGAATCAGGGTCTCTTCTAATGAGTCAGTTCTTCGCACCCACATCAGTGAAATACATATGCGGACAGTGCTAGTGCTAAGTCACTTCGGTTGTGTCTGACTCTTTGTGATCCTATTGGCCATAGCCTGCCAGGCTCCTCTGTCCCTCTGTCCATGGGATTCTCCAGGCAAGAATACTGGAGCGGGTTGCTATTTCTTTCTCCAGGGGATCTTCATGACTCAGAAGTTGAACCCACGTCTCCTGTGTCTCCTGCATTGGCAGGCAGGTTCTTTACCACTAATGCCACCTGGGAAGCCCAGAAGGCAAATATCAACCAAGGGTGTATACATGGCAAAGTATATTCAGTTTAATATTTTTCACTGCTGCTTCCTCAAAACTTCATGGCCACTAAATTAGTTTGTTTTTCATGAATAATTGTGATACTCTGCTCTGCCTTTTGTTATTATACTAATAAAATATTTTTGTCAGTATCACATATATTTTAAGAACTTAAATATTATTTTATAGAAGTGAATTTATTTAACTATCAATCCCAAATATCAGCATATATAGATGAGCAATGAGACAAAATTTTATATTAGCATAAAGGATTATTTTTCTATTATCAGTTATAAATGTACATAATTATCTTAGAAGAACATTGGACTGCACAGATGTTTGTTCTTGTGTATAGACATGTGTGTTTTGCAAAATGCACACAACAAAGCTAAGAATTTCTTTTGGTGTGTTTTGTGGCAGATGGGGAAGATAATGCGTGGACCATTCATGAAGTTTGTGGCACATGCTGCCTCCTTCACCATTTTTCTGGGACTGCTAGTCATGAATGCAGCTGACCGATTCGAAGGCACCAAAATCCTTCCTAATGAAACTAGCACAGATCATGCAAAACAGCTGTTCAGGATGAAAACATCCTGCTTCTCATGGATGGAGATGCTCATTATTTCCTGGGTAATAGGTAAAGACTGACTTTCTCTCATCATTTATTTTTGCAGCCATAGCAATAGGACTGAATGACACCTGTTCTCTCGCACGTCAGTTATATAAATATATGTGGCATAATACAATGCTCTGCACAATGTGATTTTGTGTTTTTAAAGTGCAGTTATCTAGGGTTCATTTTCAGTACCACAGTTCTCTCACATGCCACATGCTTTTTAGATTTCCAAGAAAAACCCAGGAAGAAAATGAACAGGATAGTATGAACCAAACCCTGCCAGTGATGAAAAACTGCCGTTCATATTTTGGGACAGCTGTGATTTCAAGCTTAAAAATAACCATATGATTTTATGTTGCAATTTAATAGGAACAGAAGGTCCTAGCCACTCACATCTATTGAACATTTGTTATGTACTAAGAACTGTTCAGATCATTTTACATTCATCACATTACACACTTTGTGCCTTAGTGGTCTAATCTATTGTATAATAATAATGTCTACACTATGGCTTTAGGTCTCCCAGATGGAAAGTGAAACAGAGAGAATGCAGTCTCAATTACTAGGCTGTCTTTAGAATCAGTCATCCATATTGCTTGACATTAAATATAATGCAAATAAAAGATATTTCAGTTGGATATTTATAAATGAATAGACTCAGTAGCTATTACCTATTGAGGATAATAATGTGAATAAAATGTAGTCCTTATAGTCAAGGAAGTTAAGTCTGTTGGAGGGGGGCAGGCAGGTCAACAAGTAAATCAACAAAGAAAACTATGTAACAAATAATATTACTGAGGAGCTATTAGAGGGTTATGAACATAAACAGATTGGGCACCTAAATCTGAGTGGGTGGGATGTGGAAGGGGCAGAGAAGGTCTCCCTAGACAGTACATTCAACCTGAGATTTTGAAGATAAGGGCATGTTAATCCTACTGACTGTTTATGGGGAGGTAAGGAAGGACTGACGTTGAGGCTGAAACTCCAGTATTTTGGCCACCTGGTGGGGAGAGCTGACTCATTTGAAAAGACCCTGATGCTGGGAAATAATGAGAGCAGGAGGAGAAGGGGACAAGAGAGGATGAGATGATTGGATGGCATCACCAACTCAATGGACATGGGTTTGGGTGGACTCCGGGAGTTGGTGATGGACAGGGAAGCCTGGCATCCTGCGGTTCATGGGGTCACAAAGAGTCAGACATGACTGAGTGACTGAACTGAACTGAAGGATACTACGAGGCATGAATCAAAAAGCTGAAGGCAAAGATGTGGAACTAGGTCCACACTTGGCATCTCATTTGCCAAGTCATGTGTTAGGCTCAGCTATAATGCCGGCTCATTTATGAATGTGAGTGATGGGAGAGAAGGGAGGAGACACGGTCAGAGGATGATTTTCAGCTATTGGTGCTGTGATTCCTCACCTTTTATAAAACACAGTTGGCTGTGAGGTAGAGGGTGACTTTGAGGAGGCGGGTCAGGAGGCTGAGAGACAATTGAAGCGATCCGTGTATGGAATGTGGGGCCAGAAGTCAGGGAGTGAGGAAAGGACTTGAGGCCTTTGTAGAAGATACTCTTCAAAAAATCTGGTAATGTACTGCACGTGGACAGGGAGAGCTGTGGATTCTGCCTTGGGTTAAGGTGCTGACTGCAAGTCTCTAAGAGGACGAATATAGAGGGAAGATAAGGATTGAGACCGGGAGAATGAAAAGCTGGTAAGGAAGTTTGCTTGAGATTGACTTTGAAGTGCCCATGGGATTTCCAGTTGAAGATGTCTACTAAGTAATAGGAAATGCAACCCCAGAGAGAAACCAGGCTGTGGACAAAGTTTCAGCTGTCTCCATAAGGTCCTGACTATGTGGAAGTTCTGCAGGGTAGATATGTGGAGAAGGAAGTGAGAAGAGAGCTCAAGGAATCTTTATCCAAAACCGTTGGCAGTCTGTAAGCTTGGTTCTCCCCTGGTGATCTGGAGAAGCATCTGTAGTCAGTTTTATGTTACTTCTGGGACAAGGGATATCTTTTTGGCTTCCTCATTCTGGAGCTGATAGAATAATCAATTGAAATGTTATGAAGCGCTATACAAATTACCTTATGAGCATTTTAAATGCACATGAGGTAATTTAGAAGCATTGCTGCTGCTGCTGCTGCTGCTAAGTCGCTTCAGTCGTGTCCGACTCTGTGTGATCCCATAGACGGCAACCCACCAGGCTCCCCCATCCCTGGGATTCTCCAGGCAAGAACACTGGAGTGGGTTGCCATTTCCTTCTCCAATGAAGCAAAGTGAAAAGTGAAAGTGAAGTTGCTCAGTTGTGTTCGACTCTCAGCAACCCCATGGACTGCAGACTACCAGGCTTCTCCATCCATGGGATTCTCCAGGCAAGAGTACTAGAATGGGGTGCCATTGCCTTTTCTGTAACAGCATTGAGAGTTATTCAAAACTTCTGAATCACTTAATTTCCTGATTATGTTCCAAGGAGAAATATAGTGTCTTAACATGTGAATTGCATCATTAAGGTAAACCTTGATAAAGAAGAATTTGACTGTCCACTTTTTCTTTTCTAATTTAATTGGTTTGTCTTATGCTATTAAGCCTGCCTTGGAGAATTTTGAGCATTAATTTACTAGCGTGTGAGATGAGTGCAATTGTGCAGTAGTTTGAGCATTCTTTGGCATTGCCTTTCTTTGGGATTGGAATGAAAACTGATCTTTTCCAGTCCTGTGGCCACTGCCGAGTTTTCCAAATTTGCTGGCATATTGAGTGCAGCACTTTCACAGCATCATCTTTCAGGATTTGGAATAGCTCCACTGGAATTCCATCACCTCCACTAGCTTTGTTCATAGTGTTGCTTTCTAAGGCCCACTTGACTTCACATTCCAGGATGTCTGGCTCCAGGTCAGTGATCACACCATCATGATTATCTGGGTTGTGAAGCTCTTTTTTTGTACAGTTCTGTGTATTCTTGCCATCTCTTCTTAATATCTTCTGCTTCTGTTAGGTCCATACCATTTCTGTCCTTTATTGAGCCCATCTTTGCATGAAATGTTCCTTTGGTATCTCTGATTTTCTTGAAGAGATCTCTAGTCTTTCCCATTCTGCTGTTTTCCTCTATTTCTTTGCACTGATCGCTGAAGAAGGCTTTCTTATCTCTTCTTGCTATTCTTTGGAACTCTGCATTCAGATGCTTATATCTTTCCTTTTCTCCTTTGCTTTTCGCTTCTCTTCTTTTCACAGCTATTTGTAAGGCCTCCCAAGACAGCAATTTTGCTTTTTTGCATTTCTTTTCCATGGGGATGGTCTTGATCCCTGTCTCCTGTACAATGTCACGAACCTCATTCCATAGTTCATCAGGCACTCTATCAGATCTAGGCCCTTAAATCTATTTCTCACTTCCACTGTATAATCATAAGGGATTTGATTTAGGTCATACCTGAATGGTCTAGTGGTTTTCCCTACTTTCTTCAATTTAAGTCTGAATTTGGCAATAAGGAGTTTATGGTCTGAGCCACAGTCAGCTCCTGATCTTGTTTTTACTGACTGTATAGAGCTTCTCTATCTTTGGCTGCAAAGAATATAATCGATCTGATTTCGGTGTTGACCATCTGGTGATGTCCATGTATAGAGTCTTCTCTTGTGTTGTTGGAAGAGGGTGTTTGTTATGACTAGTGCATTTTCTTGGCAAAATTCTATTAGTCTTTGCCCTGATTCATTCCATATTCCAAGGCCAAATTTGCCTGTTACTCCAGGTGTTTCTTGACTTCCTACTTTTGCATTCCAGTCCCCTATAATGAAAAAAGACATCTTTTTTGGGTGTTAGTTCTAAAAGGTCTTGTAGGTCTTCATAGAACCATTCAACTTCAGCTTCTTCAGCATTACTGGTTTGGGCATAGACTTGGATTACTGTGATATTGAATGGTTTGCCTTGGAAACGAACAGAGATCATTCTGTGGTTTTTGAGATTGCATCCAAGTACTGCATTTCGGACTCTTTTGTTGACCATGATGGCTACTCCATTTCTTCTGAGAGATTCCTGCCCGCAGTAGTAGATATAATGGTCATCTGAGTTAAATTCACCCATTCCAGTCCATTTCAGTTCGCTGATTCCTAGAATGTCGACATTCACTCTTGCCATCTCTTGTTTGACCACTTCCAATTTACCTTGATTCATGGACCTGACATTCCAGGTTCCTATGCAATATTGGTCTTTACAGCATCAAAATTCTCCAAGCCAGGCTTCAGCAATACATGAACCGTGAACTTCCTGATGTTCAAGCTGGTTTTAGAAAAGGCAGAGGAACCAGAGATCAAATTGCCAACATCCTCTGGATCATGGAAAAAGCAAGAGAGTTCCAGAAAAATATCTATTTCTGCTTTATTGACTATGCGAAAGTCTTTGACTGTGTGGATCACAATAAACTGTGGAAAATTCTGAAAGAGATGGGAATACCCGACCACCTGACCTTCCTCTTGAGAAACCTATATGCAGGTCAGGAAGCAACAGTTAGAACTGGACATGGAACAACAGACTGGTTCCAAATAGGAAAAGGAGTTCATCGAGGCTGTATATTGTCACCCTGTTTATTTAACTTCTATGCAGAGTACATCATGAGAAACGTTGGACTGGAAGAAACACAAGCTGGAATCAAGATTGCCGGGAGAAATATCAATAACCTCAGATATGCAGATGACACCACCCTTATTGCAGAAAGTGAAGAGGAACTCAAAAGCCTCTTGATGAAAGTGAAAGTGGAGAGTGAAAAAGTTGGCTTAAAGCTGAACATTCAGAAAACGAAGACCATGGCATCTGGTCCCATCACTTCATGAGAAATAAATGGGCAAACAGTGGAAACAGTGTCAGACTTTATTTTTCTGGACTCCAAAATCACTACAGATAGTGACTACAGCCATGAAATTAAAAGATGCTTACTCCTTGGAAGAAAAGTTATGACCAACCTAGATAGCATATTCAAAAGCAAAGACATCACTTTGCCAACAAAGGTTAGTCTAGTCAAAGCTATGGTCTTTCTTATGGTCATGTATGGATGTGAGAGTTGGACTGTGAAGAAGGCTGAGTGCCAAAGAATTGATGCTTTTGAACTGTGGTGTTGGAGAAGACTCTTGAGAGTCCCCTGGACTGCAAGGAGATCCAACCAGTCCATTCTGAAGGAGATCAGCCCTGGGATTTCTTTGGAAGGAATGATGCTAAAGCTGAAACTCCAGTATTTTGGCCACCTCATGCAAAGAGTTGACTCATTGGAAAAGTCTCTGATGCTGGGAGGGATTGGGGGCAGGAGGAGAAGGGGATGACAGAGGATGAGATGGCTGGATGGCATCACTGACTCGATGGGTGTGAGTCTAAGTGAAGTCCAGGAGTTGGTGATGGACAGGGAGCCCTGGTGTGCTGCGATTCATGGGGTCGCAAAGAATCGGACATGACTTAGCGACTGATGTGATCTCTGATCTGATGCTATTAAGCTCTAAGAAATATATTACATCTCACTTTGAATATTTGCTTTAAAGTAAGAATGATCATTTGGACATTGCCTTTATCTCAAGCTAAATGCCTATATGCCATCATGTTTTGTGTGTGTTAGTCTGTGTAACATACATAATACAGTACTTGGCACATTGGAAATGTTTAATAAATTTCAAATGGCTATGATTATTATTAAACTCTTCATTAAGAGCTCATATGTCTTATATGGAAGTGGTATTTTCTACTGAAAAGATATTAATCAAGATATGACTCTTTCATTCAAGGTTAAACTTTGAAAGCATTTAATTTTGTGTAAGGAGATTAGATATAATGAACGTTCATTTTATTCTTTTTCTTATTTTAAACTTTCTATTTTGTATTGGGGCATAGCCAGTTAACAAGGTTGTGATAGTTTCAGGTAAACAGTAAAAGGACTCATCCCTACATACACATGCATCCATGTTCATCTTATTCTTTATCAAACATAATTTACTCTTCTCATACTAATATTTTAATATAAGCATTAGAAGTTTTTCCTTTTTCATCTGGAAACCTAAACCAAGAATATTAACTTTTAATTTTATGAATAAAAGCATTTTCCTTGGAACAACTGGCCCAATAACCTTTATATTTGAGATTCGGAGATGATCTCAGTGTTCATTTAAAGGGAAAACAGTGAACAACTCAGAATGGACAACTGGTACTTTGTAGCATGTGTTAGACTCCTGGTTCAGTTTCTAACACTGATATTTATTTTTCTTTTTGAATTTTCTTGAAAGTTGTTGTACCTTCTGGAAATAATCATTACGTGGCCTACTTAGGTCTGATGCTTCATTCCCTGGTGGCTCAGAGGTTAAAGCGTCTGCCTACAATGTGGGAGACCTGGGATTCGATCCCTGGGTTGGGAAGATCCCCTGGAGAAGGAAATGGCAACCGACTCCAGTATTCTTGCCTGGAGAATCCCAAGGACGGAGGAGCCTGGTGGACTACAGTCCATGGCGTCGCAAAGAGTCGGACACGACTGAGCGACTTCACTTTCACTAGATCTGATGCTAGCTGGTTTGAAAGAAAAGACTGACATAATTGGTCACAGAAAGCAAATTGATATAATTTTTAGTGAAAAGTTGAAAAGCTGAATGATGGAATCTTTATTCCAGGAGATCTTGACAAGACAGAATGGTGAGCTCAAAACAAGGAGAAATGAGAAGGGTAGCAGGAACACAGGGAGGGGGAGCGTGCTTGATGACACTTCACAGGAAAGGTCTTAAGCAGCAGTTTTAGCCTAATGTCCAGTGTGAGCGCCGAGGAAGGAAATGCAATGCAGGACTGACTCTTCAACAGGAGGGAAGGACTGCAGGCAAGGGCTGTAATTATGTCCCTGAGCCACACTCTGTCTAGACCACAGCTGCAGGCAAGTTGGCAAAATAGGGAGCATTCCAAGTGGAAAGCCGTCAGAATAGTGAGTGGCTTCTCCACAGAAAAGCCCATGTTCGGAGTGGAGAAACTTACTCTGGAGGGCGGGAGGTAGGGAGGAACCTAGGGATTGTGAAGCCTGAAATTTAGTTTTTGGAGGGTCCCATTTAGAGAAAAAGAAGGCAAAATGGAGGATCTTGGGCAAATAAGGCATCCCAGAGTTCAAATTTCATTTGCTTCATGGGAAACCCACCTCTGCTCTAGAAGAATAAATTTAATGAGTGCACAGGTGTTTTTGCTTTTTTAAAAAATTTTGTTTTAAGAAATTTAAAAGTGGAGGGAGCAGATTCATTCTCTTGAGGGCAGAATTAGTACTGACAGATTCACAGTGAAGGGATACTTCCCGCAAAGTCAACAATGGGATAAGCAGCCTTTAGTAGGAGTAATTCAGGACGTATTCAAGCAGAGGCTCCACCCTGTGGAGGAGTTCTCTGCTTGTGGAGAAACTGGACTAGATGGAGGATTTTGAAGGGGGTCCTCAGAAAACATAATACGGACATTCTTCCTTCAAACAGAATGGTTTGCTGTATCTGTTTTATCTTTTAAGCTTTGGGAAGATATCATTTTTACCAAGAAGTGTATCCTTTAAAGAGACAGAAGATGGAGAAGTGGGAAGAAGGAGAGAAGCTTTGAAAACAACTAGACTACTTGAATTTTAAACCCCCAGTAATACGTTTTACAGCCACTCTAAACTACCTTGTTTCCTATTGAGGAAGCTGGGGGAACCCAGGGACAACATCCACACAAAGACTGCCCTCAGATTTTTTCACTCCTGCTCATAGTTTTTGTGTGTGTGTGCATGTGCATTTGTGTGTGCATGAGTGGACACATGCAGTGTTTCCTATTTTATTAATAAATTTGATCCACTAAAGTATATATGAATTCAATCCCAGCCTTCTCTAAATTTGGAATGATTTCAAAATAAGTTAAGTCGTGTAATACATTGAATGCTGATTTTGAGGAAAGCACAGTTAAGCTGTTGGAAGGGGATTCCCAGGTGGTGCTAGTAGTAAAGAACCTGCCTGCCAATGCAGGAGACACGGGAGACACAGGTTCGATCCCTGGGTTGGCATGATCCCCTGGAGAAGGGCATGGCAACCCACTCCAGTATTCTTACCTGGAGAATCCCATGGACAGAGGAGCCTGGCAGGCTACAGTCTATAGGGTTGAAAAGAGTCAGATACAACTGAAGTGACTTAGCATGCACACACAAGCTGTTGGAAGGACAGAGAGCATGGCTTTTTCAAACCCCTACAGGGCTTCACAATCATTCACATAGGTTCTGTGATAAAAGTTCATGACAAATATGGGGATTTGGGGAAGGTGATTAGTGGCAGAAAGGGTGGAAGATTTATTTCAACTAGGGGACCCTGGAGACTTCTTGATGGAAGTAGACTTTGAGGAATTGTTGGTGTTTAGGTTGTGTTTCTCCAGATGGCTCTAGGAGGAGACAGGACATCAGAGATTAGGATGTCTTAAAGATAATAGAGGTAAAGTTACTTCTTTTTAATAAAGAAAGAAAATATATACCAGACATATAAAATCTGAAATAGTAAATTCTCAATAAGTATTAGTTATGTTTTCAAGTGCCAGACACTGTGCTATGCATTTTTCATGTTATTTAAGTCTCATAACCATCCTATGAAGTAGGTACAAACTACTATCATCCCCATTTTGCAAGTTGAATTTTAGAAAGTTTCAGTAAGTTGCCAAAGATTGCACAGCTAACAAATGGATGACTGTGATTGTTCAGGCACCCAGCGGTGTCTGACTCTTTGTGACCCCATGGACTGCAGCGCGCCAGGCCTCCCTGTCCCTCACCATCTCCCAGAGTTTGCCCAAGTTTATGTTTGTTGCATCAGTGATACCGTGGTGTCTTATTCCAAAACCTGTGCTCCTAAGTAATACACTGTTTTAGAGTGGATGTGCAACATTATTAATAAACCCGCCATGAAGAAACTACTACTACTACTATGCTCCTGTAATTCCTTCTAGTCTTTTACTATGCTGTTTTAAACATAATATCATAGAATATATAAAATGTTTACTTGGCATGCTCGAATGTTTATGACATAAACATTTCCCATTGTGTATTAGTCTAGGTCCTCCAAGAAGCATATGCAAAGACAGAAATTAACATGCAACAATTTTATTAAGGGAAATTCTATGTGAGAGAAATGGGAGGGAGCTGAAGAAACCTTCAAGGGCTGTAAGACTGCGATGCAAGGTTGATGTTGAGGGCAGGAGAGAGGGAAGGAAGGTAGGACAGAAGCACCCTAGATCTCCATTCTGTCTAAAGAAAGTTTGACAAGTCTGTCAAGAGATCCTTGAGCCGAGGTCAGCCATCGGAGGAGTCCCATAACTCCCAAGAAGGGGTGCCCTCAGTCACTGGTGAGGAGCAGCCGATGAGAAGCATGGCCTTAGGGCAAAAGTGTCTACAGTCTTCAGAGTGCTGCAGCTTTGGCCCATGGCCAGTTGAATTCCTGTATTTGGAGGCCTGTGGGGCACATTCTTGTGGTCACTATTCCATGGTAATTAAAATATCATATGAAATGGCTACATAATAGTCTATTTGTGAAAGTCCCATGATTACTTCTATTTTGAGGATGTTAGTATCAGTGTTTTTACATATTTTTTTTTATTATAAAGAATCCTATAATGAACATCTTATGTACAGAATTAATGGATCAAATCATATTTGTTGCTTGAATGCCCTTAATGAACTTTGTCAAATTGCTTTATGATAATGCACTGATATTTTTGGACTATAGGACTTGTAGGGACAGGATAATTATGGCTGAATGGGTAAGATGAGGTCATATTTTGAAGGGTTTTGAACGTCAGCCTAAGACCTTTTAAATTTGTTTTGTTGAAAACTAAGGCTGGAATGAAATTGGATTTTAACCCCTATTTTAACCTCTTTCCCATACAGGCATGATATGGGCTGAATGTAAAGAAATTTGGACTCAAGGCCCCAAGGAGTACTTGTTTGAGTTGTGGAATATGCTTGATTTTGGAATGCTGGCAATCTTTGCAGCATCATTCATTGCAAGATTCATGGCATTTTGGCATGCTTCCAAAGCCCAGAGCATCATTGATGCAAATGATACTTTAAAGGATTTAACAAAAGTCGCACTGGGAGACAATGTGAAATACTACAATTTGGGTGAGTTTACAGTACCCAGTCAATATGTTTATAAAATGCAGAATTTATATGCTATCACTTGTATGCAGAATCTTTTAAAAAATGGTACAAATGAGCCTATTTATAAAACAGAAATAGAGTCACAGATGTAGAAAACAAGCTTATGGTTACCAAGAGGGAAGGGAGGGGAGGGATAAACACAAGAGAGAGATTGGAATTAACATATACACACTCCTATATATAAAATAGATAACTAATAAGTACCTATGGTATAGCACAGGGAACTCTACTCAATACTCTGTAATGACCTATATGGGAAAAGAGTCTAAAACAGAGTGGGTATATGTATAACTGATTCTCGTTGCTATATAGCAGGAACTAACATGGCAATGGCACCCCACTCCAGTACTCTTGCCTGGAAAATCCCATGGACAGAGGAGCCTGGTAGGCTGCAGTCTATGGGGTCACGAAGAGTTGGACACGACTGAGCGACTTCACTTTCTCTTTTCACTTTCATGCATTGGAGAAGGAAATGGCAACCCACTCCAGTGTTCTTGCCTGGAGAATCCCAGGGACTGGGGAGCCTGGTGAGCTGCCGTCTATGGGGTCGCACAGAGTTGGACACAACTGAAGCGACTTAGCAGCAGCAGCAGCAGCAACACAGCATTGTGATTCAACTGTACTTTAATAAAAATTTATTTAAATTTTTTTAGATAAATAAAATGATGAAAGAAAAAAAGGAACACATCAGTAGCAGTTTGGTTATTATTCAATTCTCATAAAATTATTGGTCAGTTTCCAGCCTCTTCAGATTATCTATATCTTTTATTATGCTTTCTACTTCTTTCCTGATATTTCTTCTGGCAGAAAACCTCTCAATCACAAGAATCATCTCCCCTTATCTCTGGGATTAATTGGCTAACCACCAAACTTCATTGAGAATGCTTGTATTATGTCGTGGATTTATTTTTTTCTTCTTGTCTATTAAAAATAGTACACATTTAAGTACCATTTCTGTTTCAGGCATATAAACTATTTGAAAGCAAGTGAATCATCGAAGGCTCCCAATAAATAGCACCCCTTTTTCTCACCCAGACTTTGAACTAGTGCTATGCTGTGCTTAGTCACTCAGTCGTGTCCAGCTCTTTGTGACCCATTGGACTGTAGCCCACCAGGCTCTCTGTCATGCGATTTTTCAGGCAAGAATGTTGGAGTAGGTTGCCATTTCCTCCTGAGTGGATCTTCCTGACCCAGGGATAGAACCCACCTGCTGAGCCATTGTGGAAGCCTTTGAACTAGATGAGAAATAAAACAAAGTGCCAGATCAGATCAGATCAGATTAATCGCTCAGTTGTGTCCGACTCTGCGACCCCATGAATCGCAGCACGCCAGGCCTCCCTGTCCATCACCAACTCCCGGAGGTCACTCAGACTCACATCCATCGAGTCAGTGATGCCATCCAGCCATCTCATCCTCTGTCGTCCCCTTCTCCTCCTGCCCCCAATCCCTCCCAGCATCAGAGACTTTTCCAATGAGTCAATTCTTCCCACGAGGTGGCTAGAGTACTAGAGCTTCAGCTTTAGCATCATTCCTTCCAAAGAAATCCCAGGGCTGATCTCCTTCAGAATGGACTGGTTGGATCTCCTTGCAGTCCAAGGGACTCTCAAGAGTCTTCTCCAACACCACAGTTCAAAAGCATCAATTTTTCAGTGCTCAGCCTTCTTCACAGTCCAGCTCTCACATCCATACATGACCACAGGAAAGACCATAGCCTTGACTAGGTGAACCTTTGTTGGTAAAGTAATGTCTCTGCTTTTGAATATGCTATCTAGATTGGTCATAACTTTCCTTCCAAAGAGTAAGCATCTTTTAATTTCATGGCTGCAGTAACCATCTGTAGTGATTTTGGAGCCCAGAAAAATAAAGTCTGACACTGTTTCCACTGTTTCCCCATCTATTTCCCATGTAGTGATGGCACCGGATGCCATGATCTTCGCAAAGTGCCAACATTAGGTCAAATCATCACCTTTAATACTGACAAAGTTTAGAGTGGATGATATAATTCTGAGTTTATTAGTCAACTGGCTCAGCAATACTGAATCCCAGGCTTAGGCAGATGTATCCTTCAATTTCCAGGCAGCCATGGACAGGGCAGTCATACCCAAAGAGGGGTATGGCAGCAGGTATCTGATCATGTGAGATTCTTCCTAGAAGATCAGAAGGAAATTCCCAAGATAAAGAGGGCAGAGCTGAGTCCAGTATGCTCAGTTTCCACCCAAGTTTAGCAATCAGATAAGTCATTCTACCTCCCCAGGAGGAAAGTGACTATAAAAGGAACAGAAGTAGGTTCAGTTATTGCTTAGGGAAAACCTCTCCTTGTAGAAACCTAGGGTGGGAAAAACAGATTCTCTTTGACTACTTACTTCAAGTCCTCCTCTGTTAAGATGTCAGTTAACATATGGTTGACATCTCTATGAGTTTTATTGGCTGTATCACATAGGGACTTATTTTTTATTATTTCTCTTTAATATTTTAATACCTAACAATTTTTAGAGCATATGTAGGGCTTTTATACAAGGATATATTGTACAGCACAGGGAATATAGCCATTATTTTATAAGAAAATTTTTAATATATGGAATTTTACAAGTCAAACTATTTGTATACTGTATTTATATTTAAAGTGCTATATAAAAAGAAACTGCTTTTATGACTTTATTGTTCCTAATTCTACTTCTCAGCAAATAAACAAATACAAATTTATAATTATGTTTTTCTTCTCTGTTACACACTGCTTTGCATTTTTCTTCATAATGGCTTCTTAATTAGATTTTTGATGTTCTGATGTAATAATGTTAGAAAAATTCATAAATGAGTAATTACTACATTCTATGATAAAAATAGACTTGAATGACCAATATAAATTACCTTAGTAAGTTTAAATAACTACAAGTACTGCACAGGCCCCAAATTACTTTATAGTGTAATTATAGTTTAAGACTAAATAATGATATCATTTACTAGAGCCTTATTTACTTTTATTATAGTTTAAGATTAAATAGTAAATGCTACTATTTAGCTAGTGCCAAGCACTTTCTAAACACTGAATGTATGTTGACTTACTAAATTCTGACAACAGATGAGAGGGTATAAACTGTATGTCATTTTTAAAGATGGGAAAATAAAACTATTAATAAGATAAATAATTTGTGCTAGTTCTTCTTGTTGATTTTAGATAGATTCATGCAGGAATGTGTGGTAAGTTGCTTGAATCGTGTCCAACTCTCAGCGACCCTACAGACTACAACTCACCACTGTCCTGTCCATGGAATTCTCTAGGAAAGAATATTGGAGTGGTTACATAAGCCAAGTCCATAGTTTGTACTCTCAATCATTATGCTATATCATTATGGAAAACTGCCAGCAAACCAGGGGGTAATTTTCTTTGTAAATTCAGAAGCTCAAATATACCTGACACTTAAAGAAGTTCCATTAGGAACTGGATTGCTAATGTAATTATATTTCTATCCCAGAAAAGAAGTTATCTAAGTAAAAAGTTTCCTTCTCCAGGAGATCTTCCTGACCCGGGGATCAAACCCAGGTCTCTTGCAATGCATACAGATTCTTTATACCATCTGAGCTACCAGGAAAGCCCCAAATAAAAAATGTAAATAAACTCACCATAACTTTTGTCTTTCCTTTCTCCTAGCCAGGATAAAGTGGGACCCCTCTGATCCTCAAATTATATCTGAAGGTCTTTATGCAATTGCTGTAGTTTTAAGTTTCTCCAGAATAGCCTACATTTTACCAGCCAATGAAAGCTTTGGACCTCTGCAGATATCACTTGGAAGAACGGTAAAAGATATCTTCAAGTTCATGGTCATATTCATCATGGTGTTTGTGGCCTTTATGATTGGAATGTTCAACCTCTATTCCTACTACATTGGTGCAAAGCAAAACGAAGCCTTCACAACGTAGGTATTTTTGGTTCTTTTAATCATGATGATTGTCAGTTAAATTTTAGCCTAATAGTGTGCATATGCAACAGTGGGGTAAATAATGTTTTAGTAAAGACATTATTTCCAGTTACTCTTTAGCGTTATGAGAGAAGTTTTAAATGCGTTGTAAGAACTCAACAATGTAGGCAACCTTTCTAACAGTAAGTAATAATAGTTAACAATTTCAGGGCCAGGAGCTACCTCACACACATCATCTGATTATTTCTGTTTCACACAAAAATGAACTGAAGCTCAGGGAAGTTAAATGACATGCTGAGTGTCTCATAGCTGCTAGTATGTAGAAAAGCCAGGACATAGTCCCTTGTCCACTGACCCTAGCATCTGTGCTCCTCACTGCTGTATCCTGCTCAGTTCAGACTCCTGGGGCCCTACAAGAATGGCTGCTTCCAAAATCAATCTGAGTTACCAGTAGCAACAAGGATTTTAACTTATGTTCACCATGGATGCACATTTTTTATAAAGTATGTTTGGAATACATTACTCAAATAGTAGGTATTCAGGTATACTTTGGCCACCTGATGCGAAGAGCTGACTCATTGGAAAAGACCTTGATGCTAGGAAAGACTGATGGCATCACTGACTCAATGGACATGAGTTTGAGCAAACTCTGGGAGATGGTGAAGGACAGGGAAGCCTGGCACACTGCAGTCCATGGGGTCACAAAGAGTCGGACACGACTGAGCAACTGAAGAACAACAAAAAAATCTTACAACGAGAAGTACTGATCGAAGCATAACCTATTATTCATATTCCTGTAAAGTTCAGTTTATCAGAGAAATTGAACCAACTGACCTAAGCAGATGAGCTTCCTTTTAGTCAATAATTATGCCTAATGCATTGAAATTCCTAAGACATGTCAGTGATTTTAGTAACACTGACTATGTTTATATTGTCATATTTTCCTTAAGACACCTTAAGACACATACCATTATCTATTTATTGGATATTAGAAGTATAGATGAGCAGAAAACATAAAAGAACTATAGATTACATTATTACATATATAAATTATAAATTACATATTGCATTATTTTTATTAATACATTTAATATTTTCTTTACCAAATCTATGGATTATTTAAATGTTAATGTCTGTGGTTTGAAGTTATGTTAGCATTTATTGAGCACTTATTATGTGCCAGATAGTGAGTTTTGTGCTTCATATGCAAAATATTCCCTTATCCTTGCAACAATCTTGGAAATAGTTATTGTACCCATTTTACAAAAAAGAAACTGAGGCTCAGGGAAGTGAAGAATTTTCTCATGAATATCTAATAATTTTCAGACATTAAATCAGCTTGCTTTTATTATGGTATCATTGTCATTCATTTGTATGCTTTATCATCTCCTTTATTTCCTTCTTTTTACCCAGAGTGGAAGAGAGTTTTAAGACGCTGTTTTGGGCTATATTTGGACTTTCTGAAGTGAAATCAGTGGTCATCAACTATAATCACAAATTCATTGAAAACATCGGTTACGTTCTTTATGGAGTCTATAATGTTACGATGGTCATTGTTTTGCTAAAC
Source organism: Tragelaphus eurycerus (assembly GCA_935064755.1). Taxonomy (NCBI): domain Eukaryota; kingdom Metazoa; phylum Chordata; class Mammalia; order Artiodactyla; family Bovidae; genus Tragelaphus; species Tragelaphus eurycerus. The sequence goes on along the minus strand of CAKXYN010000086.1, from coordinate 8,319,165 downwards.
ATGTTAATTGCAATGATCAACAGTTCATTCCAGGAAATTGAGGTATAGTCTATACATTTGTATCCTATGTGGTATATGTTTTAAATATTCCAGGGATCAACTCAGCAATGGTGGTGATAATATAGACTACTTTCTATCTGTTCTTTACCTTTTTATATACTTCTTTATATATTTTATAGAAAATTTATATTTTTTATATTCTTTATATGTAGTAATCAGAAAATTTTAATCCTTTGCTTCCAAGCGCAACATCTATGGGTGTGGTAGGATAGTAAGGAATAAGGATGAGAAATGTTGTATGATTTAGTATTATTATTTATAAATTCTTAGAGACACTATATCAGCATGAATTTATATTTCATTTAAAAATTATTGCTTATGAATGCCACTATTCTCCAAATCTTGCTTTGAGTGATGTTCAAAATTGACTTTTTCTCAAATTTAGAGTGATTTTTATTCCAAGAATCTTGGCGTGTGTCCCAAATTCATCAAAGCAGTGATTTGTTGAAAAATATAAGACTGAATAATTTTTCATAGTGTTTTTCAGAATATAGGAAAATAGCTTTATAACTTTCAGTGTATTTATAAATACACACAAGTTTTGAGATCTGTAAGAATGATAAATTTTTAAGTAAATTTTCCTAAATTTTCTTTCCTAAAAGTGTATGAATAGTACCTTAACATTTTTGAGAATATATTGGGTGGTGTTTGGGGTCTGAGATTGTTGTAGGTAACATTACTTCCATCTAGCCACACAATGTCAGAAGTATCCCAGTAATTCTGTTTATGCATTTCCTTGCTGAACTGTCATATTTATTTGTATAGGATGATGCTGATGTGGAATGGAAATTCGCAAGGGCCAAACTTTGGTTTTCTTACTTTGAGGAGGGAAGAACTCTTCCTGTTCCCTTCAACCTGGTGCCAAGTCCAAAGTCCCTGTTTTATCTCTTACTGAGGCTTAAAAAATGGATTTCTGAATTGTTCCAGGGCCATAAAAAGGTTTACAGGAGGATGCAGAAATGAACAAGGTGATTTGACTTAATAATTTGAAATTATGTTTTTAAACACTAAAACCATGATAAGCACCATACCACATCCCTTTATAAAGAAGCAGTTTGTGAGGACATGCCTATCCATTGCCAAATGTAGTCAATTAGCTCAGAGCAGTTCTTTGGCTTTTGTCTGTTTATTAGGAGCACACTGGACATTTTTTACTAAAAAATATAAGAAAAATCCATGAATGTAGCTACAGTAATGTGTCACATTTTCCAGAGTGGGTATTAAAAGGGAGAGCTATTCTGGGGGGCATTTTCACTGTTGTAGCTACATGTTCCTCCCTTTGCCTTCAATTTATACAGCTGGGTATAGTTATATACCTCAGCTTATGCAGCTTCGATTTTTTTTCACCTTCAACTTATACAGCTAGCTGATTATGACTTCAGGGACACTGATAGACTCTTAAGTTCTACACAGAGAACTTCAGAAATCAATTGCTCACATGTAATATGGGAGATGAGGCTTGGCATTACATCAAGAAAGATCTAAGGGTACTAATTGGAAACTGTAATCTCATGAAGCAGGGCCATCTTAAGAATCCGTGGAAGTGATCTATCTAGTGCCTGATGAAGGAGTAGAACCATCACAGAGGGTTAAGGAATGTGTGGAGCATGTGGAACGCTGTGTGGACTGCATGGGGGTGGGGAGGTTATTCTCTGCCAGGAATTCTGAGGGGACAGAACTCTGTATCCAGGAGGAGCAAAGACTAGATGCCGCTAGAGCAGGGCAGGAGGCAGACAGGTTTGAATATGCTGTCATAGATATGTGATGCAGTCAGCTGCTTCTAGAAGGAAGACGGAAGGGGAATACAATGAATAATTTTTACAATTCCCAATTTTAATGAGGAAACACATTTGTTTATTTTTTTCTTCAAATATAGGAAAAGAGGCCATGGGCAAAATTTGCTAATAGTTCAATTTTAGCTTTATGTAAAAAAAATTTTTTATAAAGATCTGTCCAACAGAATGGTGGGCTTTCTTATGAAATAGTCAGTTTCCTATCATTTTAAGTAATCAATAAATGCTGGATGACCAGTATTAGGATTTTATAGATTTTCTGCACTGGGTGGGCAACTAAGCCAAATGATCATAAAGGTCCCTTGTAATTATAAGGTTCTATAGATGGCTGGACGGGGAAGGCAATGGCACCCCACCCCAGTACTTTTGCCTGGAAAATCCCATGGATGGAGGATCCTGGTAGGCTCCAGTCCATGGGGTCGCTGAGATTCGGACATGACTGAGCGACTTCACTTTCACTTTTCACTTTCATGCATTGGAGAAGGAAATGGCAACCCACTCCAGTGTTCTTGCCTGGAGAATCCCAGGGACGGGGGAGCCTGGTGAGCTTCCGTCTATGGGGTCGCACAGAGTCGGACACGATTGAAGCGACTTAGCAGCAGCGGCAGCATAGATGGCTGGATGGCATCACTGACTCGATGGATGTGAGTCTGAGTGACCTCCGGGAGTTGGTGATGGACAGGGAGGCCTGGTGTGCTGCAGTTCATGGGGTCGCAAAGAGTCGGACATGACTGAGCGACTGATCTGATCTGATCTGATTATTGAATAAAAAGGAAATATTTTAATTCCTGCTGGGTTTGCCTCTTACTACTTGGGATTCTCAAGTTAAGCTCCCTGAGCTCCAATTTCACCTGTAATATGGGAATTACAGTTATATCTATGTCATGAAAATCAAATCAAATAAATATATGAAGTGCTTTGAGAATTCTTAAGCTTTCTTTAAATGTATGACAATTATTTTGGATAGAATTTTGGAAAAAATATATGATCTTTGGTGCTCTCCCAGATGTATATCTTATAGAACTCAGTGGGTTGAATAGCAAAAATTTCCCTCACCTTACTCCATGTTACTAAGCATGTCGCTCTTAGTAACATGTGGTTTGAACTGCAACCCCAGACAATTCAGTGTCCAAATGAAATGTCTGAGTATTCACCAAAGGGAAGACCCTAGTAAGAATATGTTCCTTTCAAAGAAACTTGCTGGAGAATTATACCAGATGGCTTTTAGAATATGGGATGAAGGAAGAGTGAAATTCATCTTACAGTTCTCAATATATAATTAGTGATTGTGCTCATTATACTCTCTATCTTTAAAAGAGAAATGAAGGAAAGAAATTTGGAATTTTGGGAAGTCATGAAGACCTTTCAAAATTATCACTTGACAGAAAACAGGTAAGATCACATTTGAAAATATGGAACCACACTTATGATCTGGCTTATCTTCTCAGAGAGAAGTACAAATATTCAGAAACAATTTTAAGAAACAGTAGACACATTAAAGAATTAACAATTTGGCAGCGCTCAAAGAATCTGCTACTGAGAAGTTAAAGCAAGCCTGTGTCCAGTGCATCAGCAAGAAGAATTACATGGATGTTTAAGGCAGATATTAAACATATATTTGGAGTACTCTGGGGTGATAAAATATAGACTTGTGATGTAAAGAAGGAAAAATTAAAATAATAGAGGAACTTGTCAGGGACCTGATGGAGATATAATTAATGTAATTCTTCACAGCTCAGGTGGCGATTATGCACACTTAGCAGAGCTGCATTATCTGTCAGTAATCGAGAGGTTGTCAAAAGAGGTTCCCTGAGAATTCAGTGGCTGCTCCAGTCAGCACAGTTTACAATGAGCAGTGCCCAAGACCTACATCAGGTGCCTAATTTGGAGTGGCAGAATCCCTCATGATGAGGACTTTTGATTCGTTCTGGCAGCAGGCACATAGTAGGGGCAAAAGGCAGAAGGAAATTATGAGTGAACTAATTAGGAGAAGAGCAATGTATTAGGTGAGACTTGCATTCAGTTGCACATAATAATAATAATAAACATGGTGATTTAAGCAAGACAGTTGTCTTCTCCCCTCTCTCATTTAACTCTCCAGAGTTGGCAGTACAGGGTTCTTGTCGGGATTGAGTCTCTGCGATTCCCCTGGATATTTTTATCATAGTCAAATACAAGATGACACTTTTACCTCCAGACATGACATCTACTATTAAGGCATGAAGAAGCAAGGGGGCAGAGGAAAAGTTGGGCACCAGAGGAATCGGTCACCACCCTCAGAAGTGCCTCCCAACATCTGTTCAGATCAGATCAGATCAGTCGCTCTTTCGTGTCCGACTCTTTGCGACCCCATGAATCACAGCACGCCAGGCCTCCCTGTCTATCACCAACTCCCGGAGTTCACTCAGACTCACATCCATCGAGTCAGTGATGCCATCCAGCCATCTCATCCTCTGTCATCCCCTTCTCCTCTTGCCTCCAATCCCTCCCAGCATCAGAGTCTTTTCCAATGAGTCAACTCTTCGCATGAGGTGGCCAAAGTACTAGAGTTTCAGCTTTAACATCATTCCTTCCAAAGAAATCCCAGGGCTGATCTCCTTCAGAATGGACTTGTTGGATCTCCTTGCAGTCTAAGGGACTCTCAAGAGTCTTCTCCAACACCACAGTTCAAAAGCATCAATTCTTCTGTGCTCAGCCTTCTTCACAGTCCAGCTCTCACATCCATACATGACCACAGGAAAAACCATAGCCTTGACTAGACGGACCTTTGTTGGCAAAGTAGTGTCTCTGCTTTTGAATATGCTGTCTAGGTTGGTCATAACTTTCCTTCCAAGGAGTAAGCGTCTTTTAATTTCATGGCTGCAGTCACCATCTGCAGGGATTTTGGAGCCCAGAAAAATAAAGTCTGACACTGTTTCCACTATTTCCCCATCTATTTCCCATGAAGTGATGGGACCAGATGCCATGATCTTCGTTTTCTGAATGTTGAGCTTTAAGCCAACTTTTTCACTCTCCACTTTCACTTTCATCAAGAGGCTTTTGAGTTCCTCTTCATTTTCTGCCATAAGAGTGGTATCATCTGCATATCTGAGGTTATTAATATTTCTCCCAGCAATCTTGATTCCAGCTTGTGTTTCTTTGAGTCCAGCATTTCTCATGATGTACTCTGCAAGTAAGTTAAATAAACAGGGTGACAATATACAGCCTTGACGTACTCCTTTTCTTATTTGGAACCAGTCTGTTGTTCCATGTCCAGTTCTAACTGTTGCTTCTTGACCTGCATACAAATTTCTCAAGAGGCAGATCAGGTGGTCTGGTATGCCCATCTCTTTCAGAATTCTCCACAGTTTATTGTGATCCACACAGTCAAAGGCTTTGGCATAGTCAATAAAGCAGAAATAGATGTTTTTCTGGAACTCTCTTGCTTTTTCAACGATCCAGCGGATGTTGGCAATTTGATCTCTGGTTCCTCTGCCTTTTCTAAAACCAGCTTGAACATCAGGAAGTTCACGGTTCACATATTGCTGAAGCCTGGCTTGGAGAATTTTGAGCATTACTTTACTAGCGTGTGAGATGAGTGCAATTGTTCGGTAGTTTGAGCATTCTTTGGCATTGCCTTTCTTTGGGATTGGAATGAAAGCTGACCTTTTTCAGTCCTGTGGCCACTGCTGAGTTTTCCAAATTTGCTGGCATATTGAGTGCAGCACTTTCACAGCATCATCTTTCAGGCTTTGGAATAGCTCCACTGGAATTCCATCACCTCCACTAGCTTTGTTCATAGTGATGCTTTCTAAGGCCCACTTGACTTCACATTCCAGGATGTCTGGCTCTAAGTCAGTGATCACACCATCGTGATTATCTGGGTCGTGAAGATCTTTTTTGTACAGTTCTTCTGTGTATTCTTGCCACCTGTTCTTAATATCTTCTGCTTCTGTTAGGTCCATACCATCTCTGTCCTTTATCGTGCCCATCTTTGCATGAAATGCTCCTTTGGTATCTCTGATTTTCTTGAAGAGATCCCTAGTCTTTTCCATTCTGTTGTACTATATCTCATTAGCCAGAGCTCTGTTCCAGGGCCACCACATGCAACACAAATGCCAAGGAGAGTTGTGATTTTGTTTTGTTTGTAAGCCAAGTGTGTTACCTCCTCTAACAAAATAGGAATACTCTTAAGTATTGATATAATATTGATATAGTGAGAGCATTGAACTAAGTAGTCAGAAGACTGAGATCTCATCTCATCTCTGCCACTTTAGCAATTCATTTAACTTCTTTGAACCTTAATTTCCTCATTGACAAAATAAGATTAATCAAGTTGTACAACCCATCACACAAAATCGCTGGGAGGATTCAGTTGAAGCTTTGTAAATCACAAACACTAGTAGGTACTTGTTACAGAGAAGCAGCTTTTGTCCTTTGGTTATAATTAACTCAACAAAATTTTTCAAAAAAAATAGGTCAGTGCAAGTTGGATTTGGGGCTTCCCTGGTGGCTTAGATGGTAAAAAATCTGCCTGCAATGCAGGAGACCCAGATTTGTCCCTGAGTTGGGAAGAACCCCTGAAAAATGGAATGACTACATACTCCAGTATTCTTGCCTGGAGAATTCCATTGATAAGAGGAGTCTGGTGGGCTACAGTCCATGGGGTCTCAAAGAGGTGGACATGACTGAGCAACTAATACTTTCACTTCAAGTTGGATTTTATAACTTTGCAGTAAGAAATTGCTTCTACTGAAAGTATGATGAGTGAATGATAACAATAAATCATTGAACAAGTATAAAAAATTTAAGGAGGATCAAAATGCTTTTTTCCCCTTTATGATAGAATCTATGTGTGTGTTGGAGAAGGAAATGGCAACCCACTCCAGTACTCTTGCCTGGAAAATCTCATGGACAGGGGAGCCTGGTAGGCTACAGTCCATGGGGTCACGAAGAGTCAAACACCATTGAGCATCTTCACTTTCACTTTTCACTTTCATGCACTGGAGAAGGAAATGGCAACCCACTCCAGTACCCTTGCCTGGAGAGTCCCAGGGACAGAGGAGCCTGCACAGAGTCGGACACGACTGAAGCGACTTAGCAGCAGCAGCAGCAGCTGTGTGTGTGTGTTGGTCACTCAGTTGTCTCTGACTCTGTGATCCCATGGACTGTAACCCTGCAGTCTATGTCCATGGAATTCTTCAGGCAGATAGAATCTGTAGTACCTTTCAAATGAAATAATTTTATTTTCTCTGTAGTTTCTCCAAAACTGTAGAAAATTAAAATTTGTTTAAATCATCTGAAAAATACACTTTATATCCTTTTAGCATGGCTGGATTACTTTATGCTTTCCCATAGCGTATATTTCATTCCCAGATTAAAATATTAAAATAAACTCTTTAAGATCAATACAAAGCCTCTGGTGTCTGACCCTAGTGGTGGATCAATAAAATGTTGATTTCAGTGTCAGCTGAACCTTCTGGTGTGTGCGTGCTCAGTTGCTTCAGTCCTGTTCAACTCTGTGCATCCCTGTTTACTGAAGCCCGCCAGGCTTCTCTGTCCATGGGGATTCTCCAGGCAAGAATACTGGAGTGGGTTGCCATGCCCTTCTCCAAGGAATCTGCCCGACCCAGGGATTGAACCAGGTCGCCTGCATTTCAGGCAGATTCTTTACCTTCCAAACCACCAGGGAGGCCACCAAGGAACATTCTAGAGTGGCTGTTTATTTTGGCAACCATGGATATTTATGGCTCGTATCTTCTTTCAAGAGAGAACCTGCTTCGGGTAACTCGGTCAGTTGGCAGCCTCCTGCTGTAGCCTCTTTGGGGCACCCTCAGCTTTCCCACCATGGTCATGCTTTTTGGGTCCTGGGCATTTCTTGTCAGCACAGAACCTCTCTTGGGGCACTCTGTGCCCAGCTTTCTCAGTCTTCCTACCTCTCCCTCTTTAACAAGTGAGCCAAGCTTCATAGTCTGGAAGCTTTTTCTGCCGTCTGCTCACACTTCCCATTATCTTTCAGAGGCATGATTCTGAACACATTTCATATTTCTGACACTGTCTTGGCATTTGATTCTCAGAGGACCAAACCAACACAGGTGTCTATTTCCCCTTGCCATGTAAGCTTATGATGAACAAAACTAGGCACATTTCACATAGTGTGCTTTTGCATGATACATTAACTATATTCCCGAGAAAAATGCTTTTTAAAGCAACCATTTGTAGCTCCATTTATTTTTGCCTGTTGTTGCTGAGGTGAACTCCTACTGCAGCATGTTTGACGCTCTTACGTACTAAGAAGAACTCTCATGGTGTGTTTTCCCTTATTCAGTTTGTGTAGCTTTTGCTCACTTTTTCATGAAGTCCATGTTTAGTTTCTATTTCACTCAGGTCTTCATTCTGACTCCTTGAAGTTTAAAGTGGTTAGGTCACATGAACATTCCTTCACATCTTCTTCTTGCATATATGCTCCATGTAAACTATAGAAATCAGTCAGATGAGCCATATAACAATACTTTTTGAAACAAAGTTAGCATTCATTATCTTTAGTCATCACTGTTAATTCTGTCACTCACTTTGGTGGTCTCCAGCATTAACTTTTCAGACACAGTGTCTGAAAGAACAGCATACATTCAGTCTCTGCTGTAGTACATTATATATGTAAACCTAAAAATGCCAAATAGCTTCTTGAATATCTGCTCTGTTCCAGCTCTAGAACAGATCACCTTCAAGTGTCAGTTTCAGAGCAGGTTTCACGTGACCCAGACAGTAGGCCAGTGTGGAGCATAAAGACATCATCTTAGCATTTTGGGTCCATTCTGCACTATATTGAATGAGATGTGTAGATTTTTTTCATCAGTTACATATCCAAGAACTGTGTCCTTAAGCTTTCCATTAGGTCAGAGGCTGTCTTTTTAGTCATCTGATGAAATAGTTATGATGAAACAGTTCCAATTACAATCACCAGGCTCATTTTGCCAGACAAATTTATACAAATTACCCATCCTCTGCTCTAGAGCTATCAAGTTAAGATCTCTGGCCATGGCACCTGGAAATGTGTATTTTATCAAGTCTTTAAGAGATTCTAATGCTCATCTGGGTGTGGGAATCATTGAATATTTCATTGCCTGAATGCCTTAGTCATGGACACATAAGTGAAAAGCAATATTCAGCAAAGTACCTCCAGGAAAAAAAAAAAAACAGGTTCAAACTAACCATGAAACAAGTCTAAAGCCACAAAGTAGATATTTACCCTTCCATATAGTAATAATAGTTGCTGACATTTGTACAATATCAACTGTATGTCAAGCTACATATTCTACATCACTTATATCTTTAATCCTCACATTAGCTCTAGGGATGTAGGTAATATTATTTTCCTTATTTTATACATGAGAAACCTGAAGATAACAAAGGTGAAATGAACTGCTCAAAGTCCCATTTCAGACATGTGCCAGAGCCAGAATTCAAATCCACATCTACCTGATTCCTAAGTAAGAGTTTTTACAAGCACTGTACCACGTGGCTTCATTCCCACACGTCAGCACCCACTCCTGACTGATCATATTGCCTATACCTTTTCAGTTCATTGCTTTGATCCCAGCCTCAGACCCTCCAATCCTTGTGGAGAGTGGGAAACTCTCAGAACTGTTGCTATGTCCAAACATAAAAAATTCTAAAGACTGAAGCTTGCTTGTTCCGCTTAATAAATAACAACAGTTATTTAGTATTCCTCACTCCTATCCTTCAGTGAAGCTGCAGCAAGATGAAAATCCTAATATCAAACTAATTACTAGGAAGTGAAAGAAAGACAACATAAAGAATACACAAAATGTGGTAGAAGGTATAAAAAAAAAAAGAGCAGGCGGTGCTTCCTTCAGAACTGGAGTGTATATCTGCATATTAGTCAGGTACAGAGCTCACACCCAATCATTCCTGCTTCCACTCACCAAACCCCCTTCCTCACTCCCATTGCATATTATACATCAGTATCATCTGTAAATGTCCAAATCACTAAGGGTTAAATGCTATTCATATTGCCCGCTGAATCGCTTCTACTTCTCAGTCTACTTTAGTGGCCGTACATCAAAACAAATATAAATTAGAATTTTCTGCCACCAAGTGGTTAAAATGCTTCTTTGCACCATTGGGTAAGTTTCTTCTCACATATTATTTCTTGGGGTTATTAAGTCCTTAAACATGTGCTTGTTGAATACCTACTACATATTAGAAACTCATTAGAAATTTTTGCTGTGTAGATGTTAGATTTGCATTCAAATTCACATTGCAGATTTAGAGCAGAATTCGTCACATAAAAAAGATCCAAGTGGATTTATTACTGTTTAGTTAGGTACCATTTAACTATATGTGGTTCCCAGTGAGAGCTGCTTTTGATCCCATATGACCAGCAGTCTAGGGTGTATTTGTAATACCTGGAGACAGGTTTGGTTGTCAAAACTAGTGATGGGTCCTATTATTGGCATCTAGGGGTGAAGACCAGGGATACTGGCAAACATTATACAATGCACTAGAAGACCCCCACAGTAAAGAAGTACCCAACCCATAAATGAAATGGGAGCACTGAATATGAAATAGAAAAAGTGAAACAGGCTAGATAAAAGTAAAAGATCAAATTAAAAACCTTATTTTTAAACATGGCTGCTCATTGGAATTACATCTGGAGCTTTGGAGCAAAAAAACAATACCTGGGTACTTGTATTTTTCAAAAAATTCCAATGTGCATCTGGATTTTAAAAAGTGATTATAGATTTTTCTATTAAATGACAGTGTTAGTGATATAAAATTCTATTGTTTTCTGTTACACATATTTTCTAATTTTCCTTGTAATGGCTTCTTAGATAACACCCGTCATTGAAAAGTGGACATTTAATTTTCAAACACATGGAATTTTTAAAGTAAAAAAAAAAAAAATTACTCAGCCCAAAGTGTTAAAAATGTTGCAACTGAGAAAGCCCAGACTCTGCCTTCTGGACGCATGCAAAGGGAAGCCATGTGTTATGCTAAAACTGTATGACATACTGTAGATCTACACTTTAGAAAACCTATAATTGTATGCATTCTTAAAACTGTTTTCTGGTTTTCCCTTGCCTCTTTTGTGTCATCCAGTAGGTTAGTTTTAAGTCATCTGCCTCAGACCTTAAAACCAGCTCCCCAGTTTCAGATATATCTTTCCCATGTGGTTGAGTTATAGCCAGCTGTTTCATGAACCTAGATTGTACATGCCTTGTACAGCAGGGTGTCTGGAAACCAAGTGATCTCCACTAGTTACCCAAAAGTACTTCCTCATTCATTTCATCAGCCAACTACTTCTGAGCATTTACCATCTGTCTCAGAGTGATGGCTCTGGGGAAACTGAGATGAACGAAACAAAATTCCCTCCTTCTGTGGAGCCCAGGAGGATGTAGACAATCACCATGGAAACAAGCCAATGAATAAAGTAACTGGAATGTTATGAAGGATACAAGAGGCTTCTTAGGTGGTGCTAGTGGTAAAGAACCTGCCTGCCAATTCAGGAGACATAAGAGACACGGGTTTAATCTCTGGGTTGGGAAGCTCCCCTGGAGGGCAACCGACTTCAGTAGAGGGCAACCCACTTCAGTATTCTTGCCTGGAGAATTCCATGGACAGCGGAGCCTGGTGGGCAACAGTCCTTAGGGTCACAAGGGGTCAGACACGACTGAAGCAACTTAGCATGCACAGAGCATGAAGGATACAAAAGGCCTAGCTTTCTCAAGATCTATTTTCATGGGGTGGGCAGAGAAAGCCATCTGAGGAGCTTATACATTGATCTCAACTCTAGAGGATCAGACAAAGCAAGTCAGTCAGGCAAAGACCCAGGAAGATAATGTTGTGGGAATTGGGAACAACAAATTCAAAGGCCTTAAGTTAGAAAAGAGCAAATGAAAGACCACCTGTGTGGTTATTAAGTTTTCAAAAAAGTATTATTGCCATAGGTGTGGTGTGTTGTGGAGCTGCTTTAATTTGGGATGATTGACACATCATGTACTAAGGTCCACACATTCATCTCTAAAATAATCTCAAAGAAGTATAAATTATCACTTTCTTATTTCCATGAACACCATTTGGATATGTTTGTGGCCTCTAACAAAATAAAACATTAAATTAATAACTTGCCACCATGAGGCTAGGCTGTGATGCCCCCAAATTCCCTTTGTCTGGATCCTTTCCCTCTGGTTAGGAACCTGTCCTCACCCTCCATGCTTTAGCTTAAAAACTGAAGGGTGGAAGTGAGCTTGACTCTCGTCATCATGTTTAATGATGTCTTTAAAGCATAAGTCACAGTTTGAAATTCAGGAATCATATCTAATATTATAGGTTAATATTATATTTTATATCATAAAAATTAATGATTATGTTATTTGCAAATGAATTAAATATTAAAATATGTTGAAGTTTACATTTGTCTCACAAATTCATAAATTAATGGGGTTTGAAGGACTCCAGTGGAGAAGGCGATGGCACCCCACCCCAGTACTCTTGCCTGGAAAATCCCATGGATGGAGGAGCCTGGTGGGCTGCAGTCCAGGGGATTGCGAAGAGTCGGACACTTCACTTTCAGTGAAGACCGTGCAACTTCACTTTCACTTTTCACTTTCATGCATTGGAGAAGGAAATGGCAACCCACTCCAGTTCTTACCTGGAGAATCCCAGGGACTAGGGGAGCCTGGCAAGCTGCTGTCTATGGGGTCGCACAGAGTCGGACATGACTGAAGCGACTTAGCAGCAGCAGCAGCATATATATAGAAAAGATTATGTATATGACTATTAGTTCATATGTGTAACTATCACATATGAAACTATGAGATAAATGCCATCACATTATTTAAAAATTAAATAAGAATCAATTTCTAATTCTTTTCAAATTACAGTTTGCACATAGTAAACAATCAAGTATAAGAAGCTCAGAAGATTTCCAGTTAAACAGTTTCACTAATCCTCCAAGACAATATCAGGTAAGCATGAGGTTTTAAAGAAATAAGACTAGTTATTTGTAATATTTAGAAACTCACACAATGCAATTATTGAAAGGATAATGACCTGTTATGATATTTTTTTCAGTAATAATGCACTAATACAAAAAATATTTATTGAGTAACTACGACATACCATGCACTTTCTGACTTCCCCGGTGGGTCAGACGGTAAAGCATCTGTCTACAATGTGGGAGACCCGGGTTTGATCCCTGGGTTGGGAAGATCCCCTGGAGAAGGAAATGGCAATCTACTCCAGTACTATTGCCTGGAAAATCCCATGGACAGAGGAGCTTGGTAGGCTACAGTCCATGGGGTCGCAAAGAGTTGCACACAACTGAGTGACTTCACTTCTATGCACTTTCTAAGTACTAGAGATACAGAAGTAAATAAAATAGATGAAATCTTGCCATCATGGAAATTAGGCCCTACATGTTTATTGTATCAAGACTATATTACAAAAAGCATAAAGAAGAGAGTAAAAGTCACCTCAAACCCTATAACTGAGCAATTAAGACTACTTGCTGCTGCTGCTGCTAAGTCGCTTCAGTCGTGTCCGACTCTGTGCGACCCCATAGACGGAAGCTCTCCAGGCTCCCCTGTCCCTGGGATTCTCCAGGCAAGAACACTGGAGTGGGTTGCCATTTCCTTCTCCAATGCAGGAAAGTGAAAGTGAAAGTGAAGTCGCTCAGTCGTGTTCAACTCTAGCGACCCCATGGACTGGAGCCCACGAGGCTCCTCCGTCCATGGGATTTTCCAGGCAAAAGTACTGGGGTGGGATGCCATTGCCTTCCCCGTAAGACTACTTACTTTTTGCGAATATTCTGCCAGATGATTATATGTGTATAATTTTACATACATTTTAATATTATTATAGAAATGTTTATGCAATATTGGGCTTCCCCGAAGGCTCAGTGGTAAAGAACCCACCTGCCAATGCATGAGATGCTGGTTTGATCCCTGGATTGGAAAGATCCCCTGGAGAAGGAAATGACAACCCACTCCACTATTTTTGCCTGGACAGAGGAGCCTGGAAGGCTACACTCCACAGCATCGCAAAAAAGTTGGACACAACTTAGTGACTAAACAGCAACAACAACAAATATGCAATGTTATCTAAATGAGTTAATAATATATAATGAGTAACAGTTTTCCACTTTGCAAAGCATATATTCATACTAATTTTAATGGATGTATTGTATTTCTTTGTACAAATAAATAATCCCCTATTGATGAACATTTAGGGTTTATTTTTTCCACTATTATAAGGAGTACTACTATGAACAGACTTGTTTGTATACCTAATTACATCCTTAGAATAAGTTTTTGAAAGTGGGACTTTATTGTTTATCATTTAATTTTGGGCTTCGGTACTAAGATTTGGTTTAGATATATATATCCATCCACTCAGGACTTCCTACATATGTGCTAAGCCTCTTATTATTTATAAAAAGTATATAGTAAAAGCAGTATCCTCGTGGTAGAAGCCAAGTGCTGGAGAAATATTATTACATTGAAACTAGCCATTCCTAAATTATCAGAAAGTATACAATCAAAACTGGCTACATTTCTTGGTAATGGAGGGGAAAATCCACAAATGAGGCACATTTACTTAACTTTCCATTCCCACAGGCCGAACTGCACACCTTTGACCCACCCAGCTGAAAGGCTGTGTCTTGTTCTAACATTTTGCAAGTAAAATACAAGCAATGAACATCAAGGATTACACGTTTGCTCTAAACTTACTCTTTTCTCATGAATTAACTTTTGAGTCATTAGCCCTGGTGATGTGAAAATTTACTTTAAAATCTGTAGATAGTATACATTCCCTATCAGATAAATCATCTTAATCTCTCATAGCTATCACTTCAAAGTATTTACTAAAGAGAGAAAGATTCAGAAGCTTATTCCAAATGAGAGATTGGTCATGAAAGTAAAACTAAGATGGATTTCTCCTTTCCCTGTCTAGAAAATAATGAAGAGGCTCATTAAAAGATATGTATTACAAGCCCAGATAGACAAGGAGAGTGACGAAGTGAATGAAGGTGAGTTGAAGTCAGCTGGTGAGCATAAGCCACACCTGGGGCCTGAGGCCGAGCTGAGGGAGAGCTGGAGAGGTGGGCGTGGGAAGGGTGGGCTTCAAGGAGAGGAGACCATATCCCACTGGGCATCAGCACTGCCTCATGCTGGGGAAATAGAGTTTATTTTTCCAAAGGGCAGATGCCGTTGGCTAGATAAGTAACTGTGGTCATCCCTTAGTCTTTGTGGGAGATTGATTTTAGGACCTGTGTCAATACCAAGTTCCTTATATAAAAAAGGAGTATTCCAGTCTATCCTTCATATTCCAGATGTGGAGCCTGCAGACAGGGAAAGTAGACTGTACTATTTTTGTGAGGGTGTTTAGAGGGAGAGGACATCCCTGGTATTCAGACAGTAAAGAATCAGCCTGCAATGCAGGAGACCCGGTTTGATTCCTGGGTCAGGAAGATTCCCTAGAGGAGGGCATGGCAACCCACTCCAGTATGTTTGCCTGGAGAATCGGAAGGACAGAGACACCTTCATAGGGTTGCAGAGAGCTGGACACAGCTGAAGTGACTAACACTTTCACTTACACTTGGAGGGAGAAATAAGTGAGTGTGGAAAGTGAGGGTCCATTGCCCCCAAACCCCTGTAACATTTGTTGCCAATGTTTCAATTATTTTAGGAGGACTTTCATTTTAAGTTTTCTCTATAATCTTTTCATTACCCAAAATACTTAGATGAGAAAATAGAAATCTGCCCCCATTAAGAGTGATTTCCTTTGAAAAGATTCAAAATACAGATGTGTGTGGAATTAAAACAGATTTTGATCTACACAGAATTACTAGTTTCTCTGCATTACATATTTACAATTGACTTCTTGTCACTCTTGTTTTTCAAAGGGGAACTGAAGGAAATTAAACAAGACATCTCAAGTCTCCGCTATGAACTCCTTGAAGAAAAAACTCAGAATTCAGAAGACCTGGCAGAACTTATTAGAAAACTTGGGGAGAAATTATCAATGGAGCCAAATCAAGAGGAAAGCAATAGATAATGCAGAGACTTTCTTAAAAATTCATATTTATTCGTCCACTTGAAGCCATATTATTTTCTGATTTATTTTTTTAAGTGTCACTGTGACCAGCTTTTAAAAAGAAAAAGTTCAAAGATAACTTGGGTCATCCTATCATTTGGAATTCTACTATTTAATATATATGGTGATTAAATTTCATTATTCAGGTTAACGATTGCAGATTATGATGAAAATTACACCCAATTGTTTGGTGCTTTTCTTCATAAACTGCTTTCTTGGGTCTAACTATCGTGATGATGTGACTGCCGTGTAGCATCTGTCTGGGGATTGTTTCTGCTGGCAGGGCAAACACACTGCACTGTGTTATTTCCCCTGATGGTGACTTCAGGCATCTTCTTGCCTGTTTTGTGGACCCCCTGATGGTGACTTCCAGACTTGAATTTAGAGAAAAATAATCTGTTGCCATTTAGAGAATACTATTTAATCATCCACCCTTCTTAGTCCCCACAAAATAGGATTGATATTGTCTGTGTAAAGTGGTGTTAAATCACTCCTAAATTTTCTGATTCATCTCTTTGGATATGTTAACCAGTGAAAAAGTGCTGCCTTCACTGAACCTTGGAAACAAAGTTCAGTGTGTGGTATGTGTGTGTGTGTGTGTGTGTGTGTGTGTGTGTGTGTTTGTGTGTGTGTGTATGTGCCCACATGCATATGAAATACTTGTCCTGTTTTCTTTTGCAGCCAGTGTAGATACTTAAAAGCTCTTTAAGTTGTACTTTTTATTGTGACTAAAAAGATGTTGGCCAAATAAGAACCTTTTATTGGAGAAGTATCAAAGCCACAGACAATTGTGGTTATTTGGTCAAATGACAACACAATTTTGTACCATTTCCAAGGGTCTTTATAGGTGATTTCCTACATTCGGCATCAGATGGAAAGGAAAAAAATGTGTAGACAGAACTTGCAAATACTTATCTGTTATTCTCAGTATATTCTACTCTCCACTCAAAATATATAAAACAAGAATTTGCATTCATGAGCATTTACCAAGAGGTTACTATTATGTATTGATAATGTGAGGCAATATCTAAAAGAAAGAAATGAAGGTTCACACTTCAGCTACCCAGACTATCAATATTTAGATGATGCTGGGCATTGACTGGAAGTGCTGCTTTAAACTCAATAAAGAGAGGCTTCATATGCAAAATTTTATTTTAAAGATAAAATGGTCACAGAGAATCTGATTAGCCCCAACTTTGATTTCGTTTACATCAAAAAACCTTTATGTAACCAGATCCGAAAATTTAGCTTAGATTTTATATTAGTTGATTTTTGTATTTATGGTTATCACTTAATTGAAAAGTTATTTAGTGATACAGAAAAGGTCTGTTTTCAAATGTTTTATGACAATATTTGAATCAGAAATTGTAAAAATCAAACTCATACCAAATGCACTACCCATGAATTAAAATAACCTAAATGCAAAAACCTTGTGTGTTATACCATGCAAGAGATTGGCCTCCATGCCAAGCAGCATTCTATGACAGCAAATGGGCTTGATTCTAGAAGATTCTACAGAAGATATTTAGATTCCTCAGCTCTCCAGCCACCAAGAGCACCAGCAGCTCCGCGGTGGCCAGGCTCACCAGGTTAACAGTTGGTGAGTTGGACTGACTTTTAAGTTTGATTGACCTGACAAGATGTAAGTTTTAGGAAATGCAACAGGCATGATGGTGGGCTCCCTCAGTAAAAGGCAAAGTGCTACGTGTTATTATTCAAATTATATGTCCTGAGATCAACATATTTCCTTCAAAGGGCAGCTGAATTGGCATCTCTTCTCATTTCCTTTTAACTGGAAGATGATAAGAGAAACCAAGCATATTTTAAGAAAGGGTTTAAGAATTCCAGCAAGAGCTTCTGAATTCAAGGCATATTGGCAAAGGATGGTCAAAGCACAACCATCCTGCAAAAGTCTCAAGATCACTGGCTTTAAATCATGTATTCATGTTGAATCTGCTTAACCTTTTACAATTAGGGGATTAAGAAATTTAAATGTGTTTATCCAAACTGTTCTCTCTCATACTTCCTCTCTGAGATTTGGAGCTTTCTGGACTTCGGGTCCCAGAAGGAGGACAGAACAGTGATGTCTGATACTCTGACCACACAGCTCCTCCCTGAGGGCCAAGCCTGCCCACTCCTGGGCCTGTTTTACTCTGCTCTTCTTACTCTGAAATTCAGAAACAATACAAATTCAATGTGATTTTACTAGGTGTATAAAATTAATCACCAGAATCTGTCTGCTTAAAACTTTGCCAGGGATTAAGAGATAGAAAATGCGTCTGACCTCAAGGAGACTGCAACCAAGTAAAGAAATGAGACTTAATACAACTATAAGAAGTGCTTACTGAATGTTCACCATCTGCTAAGTACTGTGATAAATGCTTTATGTGCTCTGTGTAATTTAATATAACTTAACGCTTACAATGGGTTTTCCTGGTGGCTCAGTGGTAAAGAATCTGCCTGCCAAGCAGGAAATGCAGTTCAGTCCCTGGGTCGGGAAGATCCCCTGGAGAAGGAAATGGCAACCCACTCTAGTATTCTTGCCTAGGAAATGCCATGGACAGAGGAGCTTGGCAGGTTACAGCCCATGGGGTCACAAAAGAGTCAGATATGACTAAACAACTAAACAACAGCAACCAATGCTTACAATAGCTGTAGAAGGTAACTATTATTACTATCCTCATTTTAGAAATGAGAAAACAGAGGCTTTTAGTGGCTAAGTGACTTGCATATAGAGTAAGTATCAGAATCAGGACTAAAACCTAGGCCTGCTTCACAACAGAGGTCTCACACATACCTGGGATCTTGACCAGCTAATCTGCAGTGTGATTGCCTCAGTGCAAAAGCTCATAGTTCAATCTGTAGGGGAAGAAAAACGACCTGTACCTGAAAATCCACAGTTCCATTGTATACCCAGTCCACAGGCACATAATCACATTAATCAAGGAAGGCTATGAATAAAGAGAAGATATGATTTCAAAAGGATTGTAGATACAAAAGAGAATAAGAGATGGAGATGTATATTAAGGGGAGAGGGGAGCATAGAGTGAGGAAGACCAGGAGTTGAACATGAGTGGGGAGCACAGAGGAAGAGACAGTTAATTCAGTGGCTGTTATTCAGGCTGAGGAGAAAAAATTGACTTTGGACAATCTATCCCACCCATCCAGCACTATTCCTGTATGAAAGAATCTTACCACTATATGAATAGTTAAAAAAGAAAAAAATATACTAAAATTTCAATTAAAATGGAGAGACTATTATTTGCCAACCAGGCAGCCTGACCTAAAAGTGCTCCGATAGAATCAGTCTGTACCAATATCCAGCTTCAGGCCAAGGAAGAGCTGTTTCTCCAAGTGCCACAGTCTAAGTATGACTTTCATCTGTTCCAACAAGCAGGTATGGCTTCCTTCTTCACCCTGAAACCATCCCTTGGGGGCACGTGCTAGGTGTTCTCACCACTCTGCTGAATGGTGCTGGGTGGGAGGTTCTACTGTAGTTAGAGCCTCTGCCCAACTAGAGGCTGCAGGTTAAATCACTAAAGAAGCAAAAAAATGATACACATTCTTTTTTTTTTAGATCTGAATCTCATTTTCATATAATTAAGAAAAGATTTTTTAGTAAGTACACATTTTTTAAAACTGTTTATTTAAGTACATTTTAGGGTTTTTTAATAGTTTAGCCTACTCTAAAAATGATATAGTATACATTAATACTCCTTTGAAAGTGAGATAAAGGAAATGAGTATATAATCTCTGTTTTACAGAATACTGGAACAAAAGTCCACTTCAATATAGGCAGACAATTTGAAGTACAGAAAAATGTTATAGAATTAAAAGGTAAATTTATTTCCTGGTTGAATTAGCAATAAGAAAAAATACCAAAGATGTCAGAACTAAAATGTTAATAATATAAAAAATTTGGTCTTAATCTGTTTTGATCATCTATCACTGTACAGAAGAAGTCATCTAGAGATTAGCTCAAGGTGGCAGAGTAGAAGTTCTCCCCCTTATGAAAATACCAAAATCACAACCAACTGCTGTACAAGCATCAACAAGAAAATGCTGCTGCTGGTGCTAAGTCGCTTCAGTCGTGTCTGACTCTGTGCGACCCCAGAGACAGCAGCCCACCAGGCTCCCCCGTCCCTGAGATTCTCCAGGCAAGAACACTGGAGTGGGTTGCCATTTCCTTCTCCAATGCATGAAAGTGAAAAGTGAAAGTGAAGTTGCTCAGTTGTGTCTGACTCTTAGCGACCCCATGGACTGCAGCCTATCAGACTCCTCCGTCCATGGGATTTTCCAAGCAAGAGTACTAGAACGTACCAAAAAGGATGTGAATTCTTGACCCAGACCTCTGTGTTGTACTTGGGAAACTTATCTGAGCAGCTTTCCAAGTGAGCAAGTTAATTACGGGTTGTATAGGAGTACAGCTCAGCATCTTACCACTGACAGTTAACTTCAAAATTCAGCTAAAGAGCTATTACCATACAAAACATTGACTTTTCTTTTTTTGATATTTTGTTTTTTTTATTTAATTTTATTTAATTTAACTTTACAATATTGTATTGGTTTTGCCATATATCAAAATGAATCTGCCACAGGTATACATGTGTTACCCATCCTGAACCCTCCTCCCTCCTCCCTCCCCATACCATCCCTCTGGGTCCTCCCAGTGCACCAGCCCCAGGCATCCGGTATCAGGCATCGAACTTGGACTGGTGACTCATTTCAAATATGATATTATACATATTTCAATGCCATTCTCCCAAATCATCCCACCCTCTCCCTCTCCCTCTCCCAGAGTCCAAAAGACTGTTCTATACATCACTGTCTCTTTTGCTGTCTCATATACAGGGCTATTGTTACCATCTTTCTAAATTCCATATATATGCGTTAGTATACTGTAATTTGTGTTTTTATTTCTGGCTTACTTCACTCTGTATAATAGGCTCCAGTTCCATCCACCTCATTAGAACTGATTCAAATGTATTCTTTTTAATGGCTGAGTAATACTCCATTGTGTATATGTACCACTGCTTTCTTTATCCATTCATCTGCTGATGGACATCTAGGTTGCTTCCATGTCCTGGCTATTGTAAACAGTGCTGCGATGAACATTGGGGTACATGTGTCTCTTTCAATTCTGGTTTCCTCAGTGTGTATGCCCAGCAGTGGGATTGCTGGATCATTCTATTCCCAGTTTTTTGAGGAATCTCCAGACTGTTCTCCATAGTGGCTGTACTAGTTTGCATTCCCACCAACAGTGTAAGAGGGTTCCCTTTTCTCCACACCCTCTCCAGCATTTATTGCTTGTAGACTTTTGGATTGCAGCCATTCTGACTGGCGTGAAATGGTACTTCATAGTGGTTTTGATTTGCATTTCTCTGATAATGAGTGATGTTGAGCATCTTTTCATGTGTTTGTTAGCCATCTGTATGTCTTCTTTGGAGAAATGTCTATTTAGTTGTTTGGCCCATTTTTTGATTGGGTCATTTATTTTTCTGGAATTGAGCTGTAGGAGTTGCTTGTATATTTTTGAGCTTAGTTGTTTGTCTGTTGCTTCATTTGCTATTATTTTCTCCCATTCTGAAGGCTGTCTTTTCACCTTGCTTAAAGTTTCCTTTGTTCTGCAGAAGCTCTTAAGTTTAACTAGGTCCCATTT
This sequence comes from Tragelaphus eurycerus, assembly GCA_935064755.1. Lineage (NCBI taxonomy): Eukaryota > Metazoa > Chordata > Mammalia > Artiodactyla > Bovidae > Tragelaphus > Tragelaphus eurycerus. Next base: position 8,297,553 of record CAKXYN010000086.1, on the reverse strand, counting down.
GTTTATTTTTGCTTTTATTTCCAATATTCTGGGAGGTGGGTCATAGAGGATCCTGCTGTGATGTATGTCAGAGAGTATTTACTTTTATATGTGACTAGCTGAGGTTAAAGACATACCACAAACAAAAGACCCAGGTAATGAAGGCAAATTAATTGAATAATTAGAATGATTGCTCAAAGTTTCTTCTTTACTTTGTATTTACAGCAACGACTGTAAATATTTTTATGGACACTAAAAACTTTCCCAGTATGAATTTGATAATACCTATTCTCAAATCACAGAAAGCTTTCATTTTGAAATCAATTTTTGATGAGACTTTTTACAACTGAGTAAATAGCTGGAGATACTGACCAACTGTATGATAGGCTTTTTTTTTTTTTTTATATTAATGCCATTTGACAGACATTTATCCATGGGGGCATTGATTCAAGTTTTTCAAACTCTTTGAAAATGACAAAGCAAGCAGCCAACTTATTCAATGATAAGGGGAATTATACCTACTAAAGAGATAATATTAGTCATAATGCTAAAAAAATAGTTTTTCAGATTCATAATAGTCATTGTACTCCCTAAGTATAATGTTATCAAAGACACTGAAGTAAAAACTAAGAGAAATATTGGTATTTACAGAATCTAAGAATGGTTTACTTTCTTCTTTTTCTAATGGCCACTTTGAAAGCCATAGCTTCTGTCATTATCCAAGCCAGGCTTCAGCAATACGTGAACCGTGAACTTCCTGATGTTCAACCTGGTTTTAGAAAAGGCAGAGGAACCAGAGATCAAATTGCCAACATCCGCTGGATCATGGAAAAAGCAAGAGAGTTCCAGAAAAACATCTATTTCTGCTTTATTGACTATGCCAAAGCCTTTGACTGTGTGGATCACAATAAACTATGGAAAATTCTGAAAGAGATGGGAATACCAGACCACCTGATCTGCCTCTTGAGAAATGTGTATGCAGGTCAGGAAGCAACAGTTAGAACTGGACATGGCACAACAGATTGGTTCCAAATAGGAAAAGGAGTTTGTCAAGGCTGTATATTGTCACCCTGCTTATTTAACTTATATGCAGAGTACATCATGAGAAATGCTGGACTGGAAGAAACACAAGCTGGAATCAAGATTGCCAGGAGAAATATCAATAATCTCAGATATGCAGATGACACCACCCTTATGGCAGAAAGTGAAGAGGAACTAAAAAGCCTCTTGATGAAAGTGAAAGTGGAGAGTCAGAATGTTGGCTTAAAGCTCAACATTCAGAGAATGAATACCATGGCATCTGGTCCCATCAATTCATGGGAAATAGATGGGGAAACAGTGGAAACAGTGTCAGACTTTCTTTTTCTGGGCTTCAAAATCACTGCAGATGGTGACTGCAGCCATGAAATTAAAAGACGCTTACTCCTTGGAAGGAAAGTTATGACCAACCTAGACAGCATATTCAAAAGCAGAACCTTTGCCAACAAAGGTTCGTCTAGTCAAGGCTATGGTTTTTCCTGTGGTCATGTATGGATGTGAGAGCTGGACTGTGAAGACTGAGCGCCGAAGAATTGATGCTTTTGAACTGTGGTGTTGGAGAAGACTCTTGAGAGTGCCTTGGACTGCAAGGAGATCCAACAAGTCCATTTTGAAGGAGATCAGCCCTGGGATTTCTTTGGAAGGAATGATGCTAAAGCCGAAACTCCAGTACTTTGGCCACCTCATGCAAAGAGTTGACTCATTGGAAAAGTTTCTGATGCTGGGAGGGATTGGGGGCAAGAGGAGAAGGGGATGACAGAGGATGAGATGGCTGGATGGCATCACTGACTCGATGGACGTGAGTCTGAGTGACCTCCAGGAGTTGGTGATGGACAGGGAGGCCTGGTGTGCTGTGATTCATGGGGTCGCAAAGAGTCGGACAGAACTGAGTGACTGATCTGTACTGATCTGACTGATAAACTGTAGGAACAGTGTGTAAAAGGTAGACAAATAGGCATGCCCTCTAGTAAATGCACAGAACATTAATATTTTTTCCTAAATCATTAGAGGAAACCTTGATGACGACATTCAAGAAATGAGTTTTGAACGTGACTGCCTTGCCTTTTTGTCCTCATCATTGTCCATGAAAATAGACTTCTGAATCATTACAAGAACAGTCTCAGAATAAATTTACTAATTATAATGTCTGAGACTAAAAGTACTATGGCATATCTCTGCTTCTGCCTTAACCTTTCCAGTATTTTGTGATTCAGTCGTCTGACATTTACCCTTCACTCTCCTTCAGGAAATGGACTATCCTTCAGAATAATTGGAAGAAGTAAAATTTCAGTGTTACATGATGTTTTAAAAAATGTTATCATTTTTATATTGCTGCTACTATTAATATGTAGAATAATATATATAGACACATTACATAGTTTATCATTATATTTAGTCTATAATCATATAATGCATGTAAAATATATGCCTGTTATATATATATATATATATATAAATCAAAACAAAGACATCTTTCAAAATATGGTTATAATCTTAGAAAAAAACAATTATGCTTGGGCTTCCCTGGTGGTCCATTGGTTAAGAATCTGCCTGCCAATGCTGAGGACATGGGTTCGATCCCTGCTCCTGGAAGATCCCACATGCTGCAGAGCAGCTACGCCTGCTCACTCTAGAGCCGATGTTCAGCAACAAGAGAAGCCGCTGCAGCCAGAAGCCTGCACACTGCAGTGAAGTGGCCCTGCTGGCCACAACTAGAGAGAAGTCTGCACGCAGCAATGAAGACCCAGCACAGCCACAAAAAATAGATAATGCTTACAAATCTGCACTTTTTGATTGTTTCTTTCTCATTTGTCCTTTTCTTTCATTTTCACTTCAATGATTTCAACTTTTCCCTCTAGTCTCTGTATCTACCTCCTCTACTGAGTTTCTTCACCCTAGTGGCTCAGAGTATACGATCTAGAGCCAGAACATGTGGGTTTGAATCTGACCTATGACAATCATCAGCTGTGCATTTGTCATTAAGCTGTTTAACCACTCTGAGTATACTTATCTAAATTCTGCAGATGAAAAGAAGCTAACATCACCTTCTGCATAAAGTTACTGTGAGGATAAAATGAGTTATCTTAGACTCAAAAATCATTCTTGCCATGTGTAAGTATTCAGTTAATGGGAATGTGGTTCTCAAATTCTACCCTGTCTTAAATCTCTCCCTCCGAAATCTCAATACTGTATGAAATTTATGTTTCAACTCATGTTGCTCTGATCAGTTGGAAAATGTTTCTGGAGAACTGTGCTAAGAAGGGATCTGTTGAGATCAGTAAGAAAGAAATATACAGAGACTATTTAAACAGTTCTTGCCATACAGATGAGAAGTTGGCCCTCTGGCCCAACTTCAAGGAAGGTTTTCCTTCCTTGAAAAGAGAAATCATATTTGAATAATATTTAGAAAACTCTTAAGGCATATGTGTTACTTTTGCTTGTGATAATTTTGTATTGTTATAAATTATCACAAAATATTTTAGGGCAGGTACTCTTAGAACTCAATCAAAAAATTTTTATTTAAAACCTATTATATTAATTGCAGTGTGCTGGGTGCCATTGCCAATAGCAGTGTTAGAAACAGAACAAGTAGTTTATGTAGAATCGATAGTTCGATGGGGCCTACTTTAATTTATTCATCCTAGAGAACCATACAACCATTGAGAAGAAATTCTTTACCATCTTCCAAGTAGAAAATGAAGCCTGGACTCTTTGTCAGTGTATTTTGACCTGGGCTTTACACGAGGAGTATCTAATGCTACTTTTGTTCCAGGAATTTTATGCATCTCCCTGCCTAGTACAGATCCTGAGTGTCAGCAATAGGTGGCTTATTCAGTCATTTCACTTAAAATTCAAACAATAATCAGGATTCATTTTTTACCCTCCAGGAGTCTTAGTCAGACACAGGAGTCAGACACGTCTCCTGTTTGATGCTGCGAAAGCCCCCAGGGGCCCATCAAGGTATTGGGGGAGAGGTGTGTTATTTAACGTCAATGAGACTTCTGGTTGGAAGTAACGTAGGCTGATACATTGTACTTTCCACATCCTGGAAATAGCGGTATTGGAAATACATCTGTGGTGGCTTGGCACGATGCTTGCTCTCATACAGGCTGTCTTAAATGTTTCCCAGAAGCAGACTTGGAATGAAGCCATGCTCCCAGGCCCAAGACAAACTGATGAAGAGTTGGGAAAAGCAGGATAGGGCAGGAGAAATCCTCACAAACGTGTGGTGCAGGCAAAATTTCCACTTGGCAGATGGTAAAGACTTTCTTCTCAAGGGTTGTATGGCTCTCTAGGATGAATAAATTAAAGTAGGCCCCATCGAACTATTGATTCTACATAAACTACTTGTTTTCTGTTTCTATCAATGCTATTGGCAATGGCACCCAGCACATTGCAATGAATATAATAGGTTTTAAACAAATTTTTTTTGATTGAGATATAATAGAGTACCTGCTCTAAAATATTTCATCAACCTGGAGGAAGTTCTGCCTCTGATCCATTGGTCTTCATCTAGGAGCTGCCCCAAGAGGACGAAAACTCCCAGGCTCTTTGAGTAAGGCTTCAGTAGCCCAAAAGCAGGCTTGCAGAGAGCACGTCAGGTACAGACACTTAGAAGCAAAAGCACACAGATGACAGGGAGGGGTGCACTGTAAAGGGGTCTGCTAGTATCTGGAGAAGCCCCGACAACACCCCTCCACTCCCAATGTACAGTGGGCGTGTACCTTTTTAAATTTTTCTTTTCTAATTAATTATTTTTTGGGCCATACTGGGTCTTTGTTGCTGTGTGGGTTTTTTTCTGGTTGTCACAAGTGGGGGCCCCTCTTTACTTGTGGTGCATGGTCTTCTCATTGTGGTGGTTTCTCTTGGGGAACACGGGCTCCAGAGTGCTTAAGGGTAACTCAGCCTTCAGTAGTCGCAACACGGGCTCAGTAGCTGCGATGCCCAGGCTCAGCAGCTGTGAGTATTCTGAGCACAGGCTCAGTAGTTTTTGTGGTGCACAGGCTTAGTTGCGCCATGGCATGTGGGATCTTCCCATGTTTTCCCAGGGGTCAAACCCTTGTCTCCTGCACTGGCAAATGGATTCTTTACCACTGAGTCAACAGGGAAGCCCCAAGAGACTCTTGAAACCAAGGAGATTCTGCGTAAGTTGTACTTGGGGTTAAAGCAAGCGGTGTCTGTACGCATTAGAAACAGGGCTGTTTCCAGAGGTGGCTGCTTACTTCATTGAACTAGATGTGTTGAGTGAGAGTTACACACACATGCTGGACCGACATACCTCATGAGGCAGCTAGGCCCTTCAGATTACCCACCAGTTGGCATTTCTTTAAGTAGAGATATAATATGTTCCTTTGAAATACAATTTTAATAAGGATGATATATTAAGCAGTTATGAACATCAAACTGAAATAATTTATCTAGACCTCTGGATAAAGAGGTCCTTTATAAAGAGGTCTTCATTCCTCATAAAGAAGAATGAGACCCAGAACTGGTTACTTTAGATGAAAGTGGGTCCAAGAAAAAAAAATCTAGAATATGGGGCTGTTCAATTAGACCACTTTACAACCAAGAACATCATAGCAGTTGTCCTTAGCTTAAAGCACAGCAGAAATGTAATAGAAGGCTGTGGAGAATGCAACAGCCCAGGACAGCCTTAATAAAATGCATCAAAGAGCATCAATGACCAATGATTCCCTTACATGTCCTACTCCACAATATGCACAAGTATTTGCATGAGCCCTCAAAAAACATATATTGCATCCGTGTGCTCAGGCATGTCTGACTGAGCATGGACTAGCCTGCCAGGCTCCCCTGTCCATGGGATTTTCCAGGCAAGAATACTGGAGTGGTTGCCATTTCCTTCTCCAGGGGATCTTTTCAACCCAGGAATCAAACCTGTGTTTCTTGTAATTCCTGTTTTGACAGGCAGATTCTTTACTACTATGGCACAGGATTCGTGTAACAGGTACTTACAGGGTTCCCAGCACATAGTGGGCGCTCAAAGTATATTTCCTGAATGAACATACATATTGGATGAATGTGTTTGGTGCCACTTGCTACTCCAGGAGGGCTTGCTATTCCCTAGGAGAAGAAAAACAGAACAGGCCTTGGGCAGACAAAACTCCTGAGAGAAACCCTTTCAAGACTTGCTGTCCAAACACTTTGATAGGAGACCCCAGTGACTTCCTGCAGGCTTGGTCAGCATTGCGGTCTAGTGAGGGACACAGATTTCTAATGCTGCAGAGCTCTCTCTGGTCACCATAGAGGTGTACTCTAGACTGACAGAGAGTACACACAAGTCTGGCCTGACCTGGGCTCTTTTTTCCACTTTTTGAGAAATTTATTCTGGTCCCAACCTCCTGGGTATCACCTTTCATCTACATCAGAAGAGAGATTAGAGTTGAGAGGAGGTCTACCTGGGTGACACGATGCGATTAGAATTTCTAGGGAGAAAGGTGCAGCAGGAAGCTGCCTTTATCTCTGCTACTTTGGCTTCCTTTATCATCAGAGGAGGGGAGTAATCCTTGCTGTGCACTTGACATCCTGAGATTATGGTGAAGTGCAAAAAAAGAAAAAAAAAAAATGGTATCTCTAAAATGTTTACAAATTGCCCTACAGAGCAAAGCAGCCTCCCTGAACACAAAGTCAGTGATGGAATTTCACCCCTTAAGAGATGTCATTTACTTGGAATAATTGAGACTCTTCTACCAAAATGTCATTGTTAAGTACTGGGAAAAGCAAATATCAACCCAGTCTTTGACTGGTTTCTTGAAAGGAGCTAATCGGTGGGTCCACTTTGGCTTCTACCATTCAAAATTCCTTTCATTCTCTTTTTTTAAAAAAATTGAGGTGTAATTGACATAATACATTATGTTAGTTTCAGATGTATAACGTAATGATTTGTTTATATTGTGAAATAAGAATCACAATAATTCTAGTTAACATCCATCACTACAAATAGTCACATTTTTTTTTTTCTTGTGACAAGAACTTTCAAGATCTACTCTCTTAGCAACTTTCAAATATACAATACAGTACAATTAACTATAATTACTGTGTTGTACATGACATCCAACTTGGGCTTTTTTTGTTCCCATTATGCCTGGCTGCTGACCAAACCACAAGGTATTCCATGCCAGATCTGGGAGGTCACACTGACACAGTTCGGGCAGGCTGGCGACAGGACCTGTGAGGAACCAGGCAGGCTGCCCCCACCCTGCTGATGCCAATGTGTGGCAATGTGGTTCAGAGATATGCACATAGCTTTTGAGACAGACATGGAAGGACACTTGCCTCCCACCTGCTGACACTGCCTTGAGCTTAGACAAATGTGGAACATTTCTGAGGGGCTCATTTTCCTCACTTGCTTAAAAATGCCTTCCTCATGACTTCCTCATAAGGATTAAATAAGCACATGTACAAAAAGCACTGTTTCTCTAACGACAGTACAACTGAACATCTTTGTCAGACATTGGGTGATACAATCCTCAGACATCTTTTACCTTCCGTCCTCCCCAGATACCCAATTCACTTTTTAAAACTGAAGTAGACTGATTTACAATGGTGTATTAGTTTCAGCTGTACAGCAAAATGATTCAGTTATATGTACATATATATCTATTTTTTCAGAGTATTTCCTTTACAGGTCATTACAAAATATTAAGTATATTTCCTTGTGGTAACCTATTTCATATATAGTACTGTGTATATATTAAACCCAAACTCCTAATTTATTGCTTCCCATTTCCCCTTTGAAAAGTGTTTTTCATGTCAGTGGGTCAGTTTCTGTTTTGTAAATAAGTTCATTTGTATCAGTTTTTTAGATTCCACATGTAAGTGATGTATAATATTTGTCTTTTTCTGACTTTACTTAGTATGATAACCTCTAGGGTCTTCTATATTGCTACAATGGCATTATTTCATTCTTTTTTATAATAGTAACATTCCATTGTATTATAAATATACCACATCTTTATCTGTTTCATCTGTTGATGGTCATTTAGGTTGCCCAACTCACTTTTGAGGTAAAATAATCCCAGGACACACCTCAGGATATGTATCTGGATCAATAAAGACCAGGTTGAGGCGTTCACTGACCTTTGCCAGGTGTTTGGGGGAGGGGAGTCACCCAGAGAAATATCAAGGCCCACACACCCCATTTTGTCTGTAGGCTTTGGTATCCTAAGTTTTCCCTCCAAACTTCACACATTAGGGTTAGCCTCCAATATAGGGTTGCTCTTTCTGATGGGGACAGCTTCATCCTGGGCTTTGTTTTCTGGTACCTCCAGGGTGTGGATGGCAGGGGCTTAGTTATTGGCACCCTCAGTCTTATATCCGTTCCTCAAAGTTAACTCTCCACAGACTGAAGGACTGTACTGCTGAGTCATAAACACACCGGCTTTCCGAAAGCCCACGGGATCAGAAACTCGACAACCCTGTGTGAGGCCCTCGTGCTCAGGCTTCGTATCTCCTGGAGTTTCCGTGCCCTACCTGAGACACAGTGCGGAGAACAGCGAGTTCGACACTTAATTTGTTGTAGAATAAACACGCTTTGCGCGTTTTGTCTCCTGTAGGAGGCACTGCCGCAGGGGCCGAAGGGCGCGCGGAACCTCTGCCTCCTCCCGGAACCCGCATTCAGGAAGGGGAAGTAGCCTAGAAGAAGAGTAACTAAGTGAAGTGCGCAGGGTGTTAAAAGGTGACGTGTGCTATGAAGAAAACTGAGGCACTGAGCCAGCTGCAATTTTAAGCAGGGTGGAAAAGGCCTCGTGAGAGAAGACCGAACGGAGGTGAGGGAGGGAGTTTCGCACCTACGTGAGCCCACCTGAGAACAGAGACACTGAGGCGGGAGAGTGTCTGCTGTATCTGAGGAACAAAGAGGAAAGGAAAAGGCTTGGAGCAGAGACGCGAACAGAAGAGCTAGAGATGAGAGCTCCGACCGGAAATGGGGGCCGGCCAGTTGGGAGGAGCTTTGACGTCACAGACGGCCAGGCTTTTACTCCGAGTTTCCTCAGGAGCCTTGGTGGGATCTTCAAGTCAGTGAGAGCAAAATTCTTCTCCAGCTACCTGCCTGGGGCCTGTTTCAGACCCTCATTTCTAGAAACTGGTGGAGGTGGTTTAGTCACTAAGTCGTGTCTCACTCGTGACCTCATGGACTGTAGCTTGCCCGGCTCCTCTGTCCATGGGATTTCTAGGCTAGAACACTGGAGTGGGTTGCTGTTCCCTTCTCCAGGGGATCTTCCTGACCTAGGGAGCAAACCCGCATCTCCTACATCGCCAGCGAATTCTTTACCACTAAACTTCCAGGGAAACCCCTTCTAGAAGCTGAGCCGTTTTTCTTCCTCTCATGTCACCATCATCCCTGAATGGCGCTTTGGTGAGATGTCAGGAGCATCTGAACTGGCTGGGTCAGAGTCCGCGTGGTAATGCTCTCTGCACACCTTTGCTCTTGGCATACCTGCAGGAACTGGGTAGTCACAGCCCTGTTTATACTCTCTCTGATCACAGCTTATACGTGCAAGCTTCTAGCTGAATCTTTCTCTCCTTTCCCCTTTCTTTCCCTGTAACTTCTTTAACATGGACTACGTTGCCCCTCGCATGCCAGGAAACTGGCACCAGTCTCAGGGCTTTCTGAATATCTTCTAGAAGCTAGTGACAGATACCAAGCTGCCTAGTGATTAACGGGAAGATTCTGTGCCCACTTCTCTGCCCATTTCTATCAAGAAATGACAATAAATGTACCAGAATGCTTGCCCCAAGAATTACAGGTCAAGAGCAGAGCTGATGAAGGAAGGAAGAACTTGCCATCATTTTCTTCACAAAACTGACTGACTTGAGCCAGTATTTCAGGACGAGCAAGATGCACTTGGTAACTCAGGGCTGGTGTAAGCCATATATTAGGGTCACCCTACAGCATCACTCCCTGGTAGAGAAGGGTCGATACTGTGGTTCTTCATTTGGTGGATTCAGCTTGAGTACCAGTGTGCCTTCCAGCCTCTGGAGCAGCGTGCTGGTAGCCCAATGCTAGCTCCATGGCTTTTCCAAGGTCACTGGTGGTCTCTAATAACCCTGCTCATAACCATGGCCTTTAAGAAGGTGCCCTGAAGACTATGTAAAGAGGGAATGCCATGAAGGCCTTGACTTGTTCAAGGGCCACACACAAATTTCTCCATCACATTTTCTTCACTAACAATGCATGGGACTCTGCTGTGACATTTGAGTTTCGCAAGTAGATGCATTCGACTATAAAATAAATCACTTCTAAAACTATAGAGATTCTTAAATGATAACATTTTTATTTCATAGTTTCAAGTTTTCATCATTTAAAGATCCTTATTACTTGCTGCTGCTGCTAAGTCACTTCAGTCGTGTCCGACTCCACGTGACCCCATAGACGTCAGCCCACAAGGCTCTCCTGCCCCTGGGATTCTCCAGGCAAGAAAACTGGAGTGGGTTGCCATTTCCTTCTCCAATGCATGAAAGTGAAAAGTGAAAGTGAAGTCGCTCAGTCGTGTTCGACTCTTAGCGACCCCATGGACTGCAGCCCACCAGGCTCCTCCATCCATGGGATTTTCCAGGCAAGAGTACTGGAGTGGGGTGCCATTGCCTTCTCCCTTATTACTTGTAGAACATTTAATAATAATCATCAGCCACAGTTGTCACCTATAAATCACTCATCAAGGCCAGATTTGTGCTAGGTCTCTACCTCTGTGGTCTTATGTACTGTCCAGATACCCCTGTGAAGTAGGTATTACTGTTTTAGCAGAAATGAGACCATTCAAGCTCACTCAGATCACATAATTTGGGCTTCTCTGGTGGCTAAGTGGTAAAGAATTCATGTGCCAATACAGGAGATATGGGTTCAATCCTTGAGCTGGAAAGATCCCACATGCCCCAGAGCAACTAATTCCAGGTGCCCTAATGATTGAGCCTGTTCTCCAGAGCCCAGGAGCCACAGCTACGGAAGCCCACCTACCCTAGAGCCCATACTGCACAAGAGAAGCCCCCACAATGAGAAGCCTGTGCACTGCAACTAGAGAAAAGCCCACACGGCAACAAAGACTCAGAACAGACAAAAATAAACAAATAAATAGAACTATCAGATCAGATCAGAACTATACATCACATGCTATGCTATGCTAAGTCACTTCAGTTGTGTCCGACTCTGTGTGACCCCATAGATGGCAGCCCACCAGGCTCCCTCGTCCCTGGGATTCTCCAGGCAAGAACACTGGAGTGGGTTGACATTTCCTTCTCCAGTGCATGAAAGTGAAAAGAGAAAGTGAAGTCGCTCAGTCATGTCCGACTCTTAGCGACCCCATGGACTGCAGCCTACCAGGCTCCTCCGTCCATGGGATTTTCCAGGCAAGAGTACTGGAGTGGAGTGCCATTGCCTTCTCCAATACATCACATAATTTTCCCCAAATCCTGCAGCATTAACTGTGCCTCGTATTACTGTGGTAGAATCAGGACTTAAATACAGGTCTGTTTGAAAACGACAGGACTGAAGAGGCAGTTCCGGTGTTGGAGTTAAAATGCCTGTGATTCACAGTGGTGGTCTCTGTGGACAGATGGATAGAGGGCGGCTTGCATGTGTTTAGTGGCGTTGAGCAGGGAGTGTTACAGTACTGCACAAATGGAAGGATGCGTCTCAGCTCCCACTACAATGTCCATCCCACACACTCTCACAGCCCATGGAGAACACTGCTCCTGAGCTGGGTGTGACAGCAGAGGTCTGCAGAGCCCCTGGTGGCAGGGACAGCTCCCCCTCTGCACCACTGGGTCCTGAGATCACAAATATGAAATATTTACTTAAGTTGGTCCCAAAGGGCCCAAGAAGCTAACATGCAAAGAATGGTTTTGCTGCTTATCGCCTTAGAATTCTCTTCCATTTCTTTGTCATATGGGGCGAAACAAACCTCAGCTCCACAGTAGGAATGAATTGGCGCTCGAGCTCTGCAACTGATAAAAGAGATACATAGGAGGTTCTGATAAGTATACAGAGTAAGTTTGGTTTAATTCTCCTTACAAAGCATTTAACTCAATATGATATAAAGGTAACTGAAATATTTGTTCATAATCACTGTGCCCCTCTGCTCATTTTTGTTGGGAATCCCATTTCCCATTTGACAGTTAAAGTCAATTTTCTAATACTCAGAGTAAGAAAATGTCAATGAGCAGTCCCCTTGGGGAATACTTGTTTAATGTGCACTAGTTTTGCCTGGAAAATCCCATGAATGGAGGAGCCTGGTAGGCTGCAGTCCATGGGGTCTCTAAGAGTCAGACATGACTGAGCGACTTCACTTTCACTTTTCACTTTCATGCATTGGAGAAGGAAATGGCAGCCCACTCCAGTGTTCTTGCCTGGAGAGTCCCAGGGACGGCAGAGCCTAGTGGGCTGCCGTCTATGGGGTCGCACCGAGTCGGACACGACTGAAGAGACTTAGCAGCAGCAGCAGTTTTCTTTGGGTGTGCTTCATGTGGTGCCTTACATATTTGCTTATTTCAGTCTTCATAGCAGTCCCCATATTGAGGTTTAAAGAAAAGAAGGAGTGAACATGTTTCTTGCTTGAGACCAATATTCTAATTCCAGAATTTTTAATGGCGAGGCTGGTACTTTATGCATGTATTTTACATAACCATAAAAGAAGAAACTATATTCAAGAGGAGGAGTGTTGAAGCAATCATCTAGTTCAGGTCAAGTTGCTCCTGTCTATCAGCAGTGAAGTTAGACAAAGAAGAACAAATTTTTTTTTAATTTACCAGGCAAGATCTACCAGGACCCTACCAAGAAGATCTTGCCTGGAAAATCCCATGGATAGAGGAGCCTGGTAGCCTGCGTTCAGTCCATGGGGTTGCTAAGAGTTGGACACGACTGAGCGACTTGACTTTCACTTTTTACTTTCATGCATTGGAGAAGGAAATGGCAACCCACTCCAGTGTTCTTGCCTGGAGAATCCCAGAGATGGAGGAGCCTAGTGGGCTGCCGTCTATGGGGTCGCAAAGAGACGGACACGACTGAAGACACTTAGCAGCCCCAGCAGGCAAGATCAGCAGAAGGCATATTGACAAAGGTCAGCCACGAGAGGGCGCCATTGCCCCACTCTGTAAAGCACTCCTGGGCTGTTACCCTGCTTACCTTCTGAAGCGATCCAGGTGAGAGATTCCCAAAACTCTGACTCTGTCTGTCTCTCTCTCTGTAGATATATGTTCCTGCACCCGTTCTCCACAAAACCCAGGAAATCAATAAGAAAATGTTCTTTTTAGCAAGCAGGAAATGGTGCTTTATGGTTACAGATAACTTGATGTCTTTGAAACCGTCTTCAAAAGATTTTTTAACTCACTTAAAAAATATTTTAAAATAAATGACTAAATGAAACCCAGGAGGGAAACAGTAGCTTATGTTTAAATTGAGCTAACTGAAACTAGAATTGAAATAATTCTAATTTTCTCTTTGTAGGCAGAGTGGATTAGTCTGTGAATAACGAGCTTCGCCCAGTTCTGTCAGGAAAATCAGAGTTTAAACTTGGATAGACAATGATTTCTAATCCCGTTTCCCCACCACCACCAATTCTAAACTCTCATCCAGCCACCTTACTGGACAGGGTATTAAAACAGTGAGCAATACAGGGACTCCGGTCCACATTGAGCACTTCATAACTGCTGGTTGAAAAATTCCTCCAAAGACTCCAATCTCTGCTCTAGTATCCCCGACAGTAACAAGGCGATGGTGACCTTTGCCAGATACGCCTCCTGCCACAGGTCCTGAGCTGTCCACCTCACACCTATCAGTAGTGAGCGTGTTGAAGATCAAGCATAGATGATGTTTAGATTTGTCCTTTTCCTTCCAGTGGTTGAAGGCAATGGCACCCCACTCCAGTACTCTTGCCTGGAGAGTCCCACGGACGGAGGAGCCTGGTAGGCTGCAGTCCATGGGGTCGCTAAGAGTCGGACACGACTGAGTGACTTCACTTTCTCTTTTCACTTTCATGCATTGGAGAAGGAAATGGCAACCCACTCCAGTGTTCTTGCCTGGAGAATCTCAGGGACGGGGGAGCCTGGTGGGCTGCCGTCTGTGGGGTTGCACAGAGTCGGACACTACTGAAGTGACTTAGCATTCCAGTGGTTACAGACACAACTCACACTTCTGGTATATGCTTCATAAATACCTGATGAGTTGAATAAGTAGGAGCTGACCCTAATTAGGAGCAACAGGTGAAACTGAGTCCTGGAAAACTGAAGATGGAACTATTTAAATGGGGAAAAGTAATGGTAAAATCCACTCCCGTGTGTAACCACCTCCCATCAGTAGCAGTGGCTGTCCCCCCACCTTAATTAACTCAGAAAAAGAAATAACTTGGCCCAAAGGCCAGTTTGCAGGATCCAGTGAGAGGGTGAGAGAGACAGAAGCAGTACAGCGAAGATGCTCTAATGGGTTTTCCACATCGAGGTTGATTGACTGTTGAGAAAAGAAAGAACAGCTTGTACTATTCTGGGTAGCATGAGCACTGTAATTTGTGACAGCTATAGGTCATGTATCTATTTTTCTGTCTGACAAGGACAGGGAGCAGCTGGTGGCTGGTACAAACCCAGATTGGCTTGTTCAGACTGTGAACTCTGGAGATAGAGCCTGGATTTTCAATCTGAGCTATACAGGAGGTAGCCTGTGGGGTTACTGCATGGATATCTGTGAAAACATAACTAGAGTGAACAGATTTCTGGCTGCAGGTGGGAAAATGAAGCTTAATGATTCTAAGAGCTCTGTCCTTAATTTCCTTCTGAGCATGAAAAGAAAGTTGGTTTTATGCCTCTCTCTTGCCTCTCCTCTCCCAGCTTCAGTTTAATTAAGTCTAACAAACATCAACCAAGTTCTTAGGCCTTGCAGGGTGCTAGGGGATGAGACAGTGAGGTGAGTGTGGCTTATTCCTTGTGCCTCCAGGACTAGTTTAATGCAGAAGGCAGACATGTGAGCACACGTAGGGTGGTAATTGTGACAATAGATTTATGCGTGAAAGCTACAAGATGCAGCAGAGAAAGGAGAGATTTATTCTATTGTTGTAGATAAGCCCTCCAGGGTCCTCTGTCCATGGAGTTCTCTAGGCAAGAATACTGGACTGGGTAGCCTTTCCCTTTTCCAGGGCACCTTACTGACCCAGGGACTGAACCCAGATTTCCTGCATTGCAGGCAGATTCTTTACTGTCTGAGACAGCAATGAAAGTGACGGTCGCTCATTTGTGTCTGACTATCTGCTACGCATGGACTGTACAGTCCATGGAATTCTCCAGGCCAGAATACTTAAGTGGGTAGCCTTTCCCTTCTCCAGGGGATCTTCCCAACCCAGGGGTCGAACCCAGGTCTCCCAGCAGGGATTCTCATAAATAAGAACTGTAGAAAACTTCTCAATTCATGCACATGAGAAGACCACACTAGGAAATACAAATGGCTTCCCAGTGCACAATTCTAACTTTCCCCTCCTGTAAGTTGATGAGAAAGAGCTGAGAGGGGAAAGGACACATCTAGATAGCATCTGTTCCTCCCAATGTGCCCCAAGCCCTGCCTTCCCTTCCAGGCCAAGCAGTGACCCTCCTTCCTTGGGCTGTTCCTCTGGCAGCTGCTCCACTGGTGCTCCCAGGATGGTACCATTATAAGATCTGTGCACCCAACTTTACTTCCTGATTTTTTTTTCTCCTGCAAAATGGTTATCTTCATTTTTATTTGCTTTAGACATTAAAAAAAAAAAAAAAAAACCTAGAAAATGTGTTTTGTCTTTTCCAGGCCAGAAGTGCCAACATTTCCCGTAAGAAAAGGGCATTGGCAAACTCCATGGAGTTAAGTCACAGAGTGAATGCAAGTAATTAAGTGTGGTAGTTTAGAGGGTCAAGCATACAGGGTTTCCTGACGTCTTCTACTTGTTCTTTACAAGCCCATTAAGTCTGTGTTGCTTTTCCCCTGGTGTCTCCCACTCCTCCCCACACCTTCCCCAGCCCTCCTCTCACAGGTCTTCTCCCTGCCTGCTTCTGATACCTCAAGGCAGGCCTCCTCATATAAGCTGTCAAATTTTGGCAAAATTGAAACCATTTAGTCAAAGATTTATGTCTTTTACTTAAAGTCTGGAATCCATGGGTTGGGGAAGTACAGTGCTCATGGCAGTGGAGCATTCTGCCCAAGAGGTTTGGGATGGAGTGAGTTTTAACAGACTTAGAAGTAGCAACGTAGAGACAGGACATAATTGGCTGGAAGGTCAAAGCCAAGGCAAAGCAGGTCCTATTTTCCAGGGAAAGGTAAGGTACCTAGAGCTGAGCTGGAGGACTGCATTTGGTGTTTGTTTGGTTTCCTTGACAGGAGTTTCCCCCAAGTGCAGGCTGACATAGGTTTAGATATGTGATCTGAGCTGGGGTCTCTGGGACAGCCTCTGTCTTGTGGTCTTGATATAGGAATGAATATTATCAACATCTGACATGTCTCCAGAAAAAAAAAAAAAAAAGATGGCCAAGAGGAAATTCCTGATGTCCCCTCGCTACGTGTCACTGTATTCACTTCTGGGCACGGATGAGGAATAAGCACGGTTGGGACGGAAAACAAGTCTGTGTATCTTGGAAAATCTCATATTCTTAGAATAAATACATGCCTTTGGATTCTTAATGAAAGTGATAAATTCATAAATATTGAAGTGAATTCTCCATGTTAAATGAAGAAAATTCGTGGAGATTTTAGAAGACATTACATGTAGCAACTGGAATATTCCACTGTGCGGCAGCAAGTGACTTCGCATTTGTGGACAGTCCCCTGAGGCCAGATTGAGCCTCATGATCGACAGAAAGCCAACAGCAAATGTTCCTACAGGGATATTTCTCCCAAACCCTAGGATTTTCTGTATCAGCTAAGCACTTACATCTTCAGGCACTTTTCTTTACTTGAGTCGATCATGCTCATCTATGTGGCAATGAGCCCCTAATTCCAGAGAGGACTTGGCAGAGGGGTTCACTCTGAATCAACTCAGGTTATCTTTAGGCCACAGCATGTACCAGAAAGCCTCTGCATGTACATGCGTCCTGGAGAGGTTTGCCAAACATGGGATGGTAGGGTACAAGAGATTTAAGGACAAACCACAGCCTAGGAGGCCTTCAAACCAAAGGGCAGTGTGGACTCATGGCTGTTATGTGCATGCATGCTCAGTCATGTCTGACTCTTCATGACCCCCAAGGACTGTAGCCTCTAGGCTCCTCTCTCCATGGGATTCTCCAGGCAAGAATACTGGAGGGGTTTGCCATTTCCTCCTCCAGAGGATCTTCCCAAATGAGGGATGATGTAACTGGCTGTTATAGTGTGTCACATAAATAGGAACCCTTTATTTAGGAAAATCTCGGCAGTTTTAATGTTGCCAAAGGTATATCCAGGGACGCAATCCACTTGCTTTCACTGCCAAATGAATTCACATTGTGACCTGTTTTCCACAGCCACCATGAGTTTGTCTTCTGATGAGACTCATTTGAACTTTGGAAAAAGGAATGAAAACCATTGACTGTACACTTTACAGTCTGGATCTGCCAACACAACGTTGAAGGCTGGCAGTGGCCACAGGACTGGAAAAGGTCAGTTTTTATTCCAATCCCAAAGAAAGGCAATGTCAAAGAATGCTCAAACTACTCTACAATTGCATTCATCTCACACACTAGCAAAGTAATGCTTAAAATTATCCAAGCCAGGATTCAACAGTATGAGAACCGTGAAATTCCATATGTTCAAGCTGGATTTAGAAAAGGCAAAGGAACCGGAGATCAAATTGCCAACATCGACTGGATCATCAAAAAAGCAAGAGAGTTCCAGAAAAACATCTACTTCTACTTTATCGACTACGCCAAAGCCTTTGACTGTGTGGGTCACAATAAACTGTGGAAAATTCTTTAAGAGGTGGAAATAACAGACCACCTTACCTGCCTCCTGAGAAATCTGTATGCAGGTCAAGAAGCAACAGTTACAACTGGACATGGAGAAACAGTCTGCTTCCAAATCAGAAAAAGAGTATGTCAAGGCTGTATATTGTCACCCTGCTTATTTAACTTATATGCAGAGTACATCATGTGAAATGCTGGGCTGGATGAAGTACAAGCTGGAATCAAGATTTACGGGAGAAATAGCAATAACTGCAGATACACAGATGACATGATGCTTATAGCAGAAAGCGAAGAAGAACTAAAGACATCTTGATGAAAGTGAAAGAAGAGAGTGAAAAGATTGGCTTAAACTCAACATTCAGTAAACTAAGATCATGGCATTCGGTGCCGTCACTTCATGGCAAGTAGATAGGGAAAAAATGGAAACAGTGACAGACTTTATTTTGGGGAGGCTCCAAAATCACTACAAATGGTGATTGCATCCATGAAATTAAAAGATGCTTGCTCTTTGGAAGAAAAGCTATGACCAACCTAGACAGCATATTAAAAAGCAGACATTACTTTGCCAACAAAGGTACATCTAGTCAAAGCTATGGTTTTCCAGTAGTCATGTATGGATGTGAGAGCTGGACTATAAAGAAAGCTGAGTGCAGAAGAATTGACGCTTTTGAACTGTGGTGTTGGAGAAGACTCTGGAGAGTCCCTTGGACTGCAAGGAGAGCCAACCAATCAATCCTAAAGGAAATCAGTCCTGAATAGTCATTGGAAGGACTGATGTTAGAGCTGAAGCTCCAATACTTTGGCTACCTGATGAGAAGAACTGACTTATTGGAAAAGACCCTGATGCTAGGAAAGATTGAAGGCAGGAAGAGAAGGGGATGACAGAGGATGAGATGGTTGGATGGAATCATTGACTCAATAGACATGAGTTTGAGCAAACTCCAGGAGTTGGTGATGGGCAGGGAAAGCTGGTGTGCTGCAGGGGTCACAAAGAGTCAGATATGACTGAGTGACTGAACTGAACTGAAAGTTGAAGGCAGGGACTACAGTTAGACCCTTATGTTGCAAGAGACCTAGCCAGGATGTTAAAATCAAATTGTTTCCAGTCTTGAGGGCTCTGGCTGCAGGAAGCTCCATAGAGAAGGGGAGCAGGGATCAGCTCTATTCCAGTTGACTCTGGAACCTCAACGTCTCACTTATTAGACAGAGGATGGCATCCAACATCCTTCTCATCCCTCCACCTTGCATTTTGCAGGTGTCAGTCTCTGGGGCATTACTTGTAGAAAGTTACCCTGTAGAAATCAGGATGGACTCCATGGGTTTTGTGGTAAATAATCTTGGCAAGTACTATCTATTCTATTTCCTCCTGAAGAATCACAGTATTTCTTCTTGGTTATTTTAAAGACTCTGAGAAATTCTGAAATCAAAACATTTTCATTTTTTTGTATTCATTCACACATTTTTTTAGTCCAGCACTTAAAAATTTTATTTAACCATTGTTAAAAGATAAACTGAAGCATATCGAATATTTTAAGAATTTATTTAACAGTAAAAGAGACACAGATATAAAGAAAGACTTTTGGACTCTGTGGGAGGTGAGAGTGGGATGATTTGAGAAAACAGCATTGAAACATGTATATTACCATATGTGAAATAGATGACCAATCCAAGTTCGATGCATGAAACAGGGCACTCGGGACCAGAGCACTGGGACAACCCAGAGGGAAGGGATGGGGAGGGCAGTGGGAGGGGGGTTCAGGATGGGGGACACATGTACACCCATGGCTGATTCATGTCAATGTATGGCAAAAACCAGAACAATATTGTAAAGTTATTAGCCTCCAATTAAAATAAATTAATTAAAAATTTTTAAGAAAAAGAATCTATGAGCAAAATCAATTTGTATCAGGCAGCAAAATGCTGAAGTGGTTAGGAGAACTCCAGTAGGAGCTAGAAGAAAGATTGATAAAGTGAGGAACAAAAAAATATATATATTATTATTATTATTATTGCTTTGCTATGGCTTAAAGCCCTGTAGGCTGTCTGTGACTAGTTGTCCTCAGGTTTCCGTCCTTAACCTCGGGGTCATTACGGGCTTAGATTTGGTTGGGTTACGTAGGTCACTGTGATGTTAGAGTTGCTTCAGTCTAATGGCTTTCAGGTTTAATTAATTTTAGACCATGAAACCATTTTGGCAGAACAGTTACTGGCATCTCAAGCAATGAGTGTTCAGCGGTATGCAAAAGTGACATGCACCTCACACAACAAATAAAAGTGGTACAAAGCTCCCCATGAGTGAGGAAGGATACTGACGAATGTTTATATGAACTCATGCTTTTGGAGCCTCGGGGAGTACTGTGATGTACACGGTCAGTACTGACCAGGTGATTCTTTGCTTACAAGTGAGGATGTACTTGGTGGAAGTGATCACTAATTTCAGCTCAAAAGAAAGGTGATTGGCACAGCAATCAAGGGGCTCGAACCTTTAGATCTTTCCATCAGACCACAAAGGGGCTCTTCTTGTCACATGACAAAAGCCTTGGGCTGGGTGGATTCTGAATCCTCAACAGAACCACACAACAATTCGCCTCGGGTGGGCCACATGTGGAACAGGCCTGTGGCTCCCTCATGGACCACCTGCCACACTAGAGGCATAAGTGAGGGGAGGGAAGGGGAGACCACACAGACTAAGATCAGAAGTTTCTTTGCCCTTTAATGATCAGCAGTTAAAGCCGATTTGGAAGGGGAGCCCTGAGCGTAAACTGAGAGACTCTGGCCTGGGAGGCTTGAACTGGCCTCACATTCTTCCAGCCCTGCTGTAGTTAAGTGTTGTAATTTATAGCTCTGTTGTGGATGAGAGTAGGCTTGGGAAACAGAATTCTTAGTCTGAGAGTGTAAGGGTGGCTTGGGGACAAACAAGTCATTAATTGAGGTTGTTTACCAGAGATCTGAGGAAAATATCCAAGAGAAAAAATTCCTCAGGAAAAACAAGCCCTGATGGAGGTTCTTACTTTCTGGCTTTTTTTTTTTTTTTTTTCCCTTCTTAGATCAACACCAAAGTCTCCTATTTTCATTTGGACCCTCCTAAACACAGATTCAAGACAGGATTGGTGCATAACAGGCTTACTCCAAGCATAAAGGGGGGAGAAGTCAGTGAGGTGGGCATAGTCAGGAGCCTGTGAGGAGAAGGGCCGAGAAGGATGGTGCAGTCGTGGGTGAGGAGGCTGATTCAACCTGGAGAGCACCGCGTCTCCACCACCCTAGCCGCCATCTCCTCATCATGTCTGGTCAGCTCTTGGTCACTGCTCAGGTTCACCAGGCCTCTGAGCTGTGGCACACTGTGGTCTACCTCCAGGATCTGTCTTGTCTCTGTGGAGACCAGACTACGACTTATATGGAGACATGATGGGGACCAGGAGCACTCATATTTTAGGGGATTTAATGACGACGTCATCCGTCCCCGGAGGAACTATGTCAATCAGCATCTGCAATCTGGCTGGGGTCTGGGAATTGAGCATGGAATTGTGGTTTTGTGTTGGAGCAACTATCCCCAGCCTCCCGCTCCTCCATTCTTCCTTTTTCTGGCAGTAGATTTTTTATAGCTCCCTTTTTGGCTGCTGTCCACTTTGCTCCTGGGAACGATATGCTCAATTAACCATCTACAAAACTCCCTGAAGATCAGGCCCTCTGGCTGCCCTCTGTGCATGCTAGTTATTATGGTAATTATGGCCTCCTGGCTTTTGGCAGTTAAATGCTAAGTACTGCCACCTCACCTCTAATCCCCCAAGGTTCCATCTTCCCCGTGGATACTAGTAAGCCCAGCTCTGTCAGTTCTGCGACTGCCTCTCCCACTGTAAGCACTGGCCTGCAGAGGAGAGCTGCCCTAAACTGCTGTCCTTATCATCAGTACATTACTGGTGACCTTGATGAATGGTCTGTCCTCTGGATCTTCCTGCAGAACAGAGTTCTGCTGCCCCTTCTGCCATCACAGAATAAATCCTTGCTGGCCTGCCCACGTCCCTCAGCCTCTTTATTCTTTCCTCCACTGTCTTCCAGGATTTAAGCATTTGCACTTAGCTCAATTTGAGCAATCAATTTCTCCAGGTTTCCAATAGCCTCCCTAGTAGTGAGTTTGCCTCATCCCCTAGGGTCCTGGCCAGGATGGGTGTTAAATTCAGTGTCTTGAGAAATTTCCCCTGAGTCAATGAATTCTTGCATGACCACTCGTAAATTCCATCACCTTTGATCAAATACTCTCAAAATCCAATAATGATACAGGATAGCCAATTTTTACAGCTCCTCTCAGTATATAATCTCTTCCTTCTCTTATTATGCCCAGAATATCTTCAACGGGTTATCAGTCTGGGATACAGGAGATAAAGAAGGAGAAGCTCTTATGAGGGGGTGCTTCTCACCTTGTTGGACAGAAGTCTCTGTTGCATCTTTCAGTATAGAGGAAAGTGTTGGCTCTTATTAAAGAAGGGTAGCTACTTGATGCAAATTCTGAGGATTGTCCAGGGTGTGTGTACAGAGCCAACATTCTCATACTCATCGGTGTACTTCTCAATGCCCTCATTCCATTTTTCAGGGTCTCAAGTTTTCTCAACTTTTTCCAAGCTTTCTCGCCATTTTTACATCTTAGGAGTTCGAACTTCAACATTTAGATCTCTGTTCAGCTATTCAACTGTGTCAGCTTTCCCACTGCAGGACATAAGGTACTAAAGAAGCCCTCTGGCACTCACATTTGGCTTTTAAATGCTTTACAGGTCTTCAGTTTTTCATTATCTTTGCCCAGGACATAAATATAGTTTAGCAGTCACTGACAAACTTCTCTGTCCCAGACATTGCACTGCCATGTTTTTCAAAAGCTTGAATCTTGTACCTGCAGTGATGTTCCCCTCCACTGAGGAGTTTCTCCAGTTACTGCTTGTGAAATATTTAACATTTCAGATGCCACCTTGTGCCTGAGACTACCCACTTTCACTTCACTTCCTTTTAGAAGCAGAAGTTAAGATGGGATTTGATTTCGTGAAGGAAAGGTTAATTAAGAATTAGGGGTCCACCCACCTCATTAGAATTTACTCAAAAGCATTCTTTTTCATGGCTGAGTAAAAACTCCAGTACTTTGGCTACTTCATGCAAAGAGTTGACTCATTGGAAAAGACTCTGATGCTGGGAGGAATTGGGGGCAGGAGAAGGGGACGACAGAGGATGAGATGGCTGGATGGTATCACTGACTCGATGGACGTGAGTTTGAGTGAACTCCAGGAGTTGGTGATGGACAGGGAGGCCTGGCGTGCTGTGATTCATGGGGTCGCAAAGAGTCGGACACGACTGAGCCACTGAACTGAACTGAATATTTAATTACTTATATGTACCACAACTCTTTTAACACACACATATATATGGAATCTAGAAAAAAGGTAAGGATGAACCTATTTGTAGGGCAGGAATAGAGAAGCAGATGTAGAGAACAGACTGTGGACATGGCAGGGGAAGGAGAGGGTAGGACAAATTGAAAGAGTAACATTGAAACATGCACATTACCATATGTAAAATAGGTAGCTAACAGGAAGTTTTTGCATAACACAGGGAGCTCAACTCAGAACTCTGTGACCACCTAGAATGGTGGGATGGGGTGAGGTGTAGGGGAAGGTTCAAGAAGAAGGGAACATAGGTACAGTTATGGCCTATTCACATTGCCGTATTGCAGAGGCTAACACAGTATTATTAAGCAATTATCCTCTAATTGAAAATAAATTTAAAAGAAAAAAAAAATTAAGGGGACAACACCAGAGAAGGCAGGGATAACCTTTAGTCCGTGGTACAAATTTTAATCCTTTGAAGACAGGAGGTCTTGAGAAAGTCAAGGGAATTGTGTAATAATGGTCTCAGACCACAACACAGTTCTATGAAAATTTCAGCCCTGTGGAAGTTCTCAAGCAAAGCCACATATTAAAAGAGTCTTGTGTTTTGAAGGAATAGTTCTG
Source organism: Tragelaphus eurycerus (assembly GCA_935064755.1). Lineage (NCBI taxonomy): Eukaryota > Metazoa > Chordata > Mammalia > Artiodactyla > Bovidae > Tragelaphus > Tragelaphus eurycerus. The sequence goes on along the minus strand of CAKXYN010000086.1, from coordinate 8,273,653 downwards.
TGTTAGCTCCTTGAAGATGCTCATCTATTAGCTGGGAGGAAGTCACAGGAAGCATGGTCTTAGCACACCACTCAGAAGGGCAGCCGCTGAGGCCACTGGTCAATTATACTCCCTGCAGCAGATCAGTCCTGTGTGTTCATTGGAAGGACTGATGTTGAGGCTGAAACTCCAACATTTTGGCCACCTGGTGCAAAGTACTGACTCATTTGAAAAGACCCTAATGCTAGGAAAGATTGAGGGCAGGAGGAAAAGGGGACGACAGAGGATGAGATGGTTGGATGGCATCACCTACTCAAGGGACATGAGTTTGGCTAAACTCTGGGAGTTGGTGATGGACAAGGAGGCCTGGTATGCTATGGTTCGTGGAGTCACAAAGAGTCAGACATGACTAAGTGACTGAACTGAACTGAAACATTTAGCTAATGAAGTCACTAAAAAGTGAAGAAATGAACCTAAACAATTAGAAAAAAAGAAATAACGATAGAGTCTTAGAAACCAATGAGTAAGACAATAGAAAAACAGCCTCAGAGATCAAGATGGTGGAGTAGAAGAATGCTGAGCTCACTTTCCCCCATGAAAAGATCAAAAATACATCTATATGTGGAATAATTTTCCCTAGAAGCAGACTGGATACTGGCAGAAAGACTCCTATATAACTAAGGCTGTAAAAATGTTCTACACAGAATCAGTAGGAAGAGAAGAGAAGCGAAGGTTGGGACATGCACTCCTGGGAGGCAACACAGAGAATGAGGGGGATTGCAAAGGCCTGGAGATCCTCCCTGGGGAGTAAGAAGCTTGCACTCCATACAGGATGCCCTTCCTCTGGGGACTGAGGCAGAAAGGCGCATATCCTTAGCTGATTTGAAAGTCAGTGGGACTGACATTGGAATTGTGAGAAATGTGTATGATTCCATGTGTACACACTTGCTTGCTCCCAAAACAAGGTGGAGAAAGCAAATTGAGATGCCTGGGACTCTGATGAGTCTCCCATGACTGCCCCAGGGCACACCCACACCAAGCCAAGTACCCACTTTGGCATGTTTAGCTCCTGCACAGCTTCGTACTAGTGCAAAAGTGGCCTTTGCTGAGGAGAGTGCACAGTTGTGGGTTATAGAGATGCCCTCCATCTGTGCAGCATTGAAACTGGGTGAGGGCAGCCATCACAAGCTTTCAGGGAGGTGATAGACTGGAAGCACTGCCTGGGGTGACAGGATCATCTCAGGATACCCTTGGCCCATGCCAAGCAATCGCTGCAGCCTCTACTACTTCAGTGCCACTCCTCTCTGGGGTGAAGGTGCCATTGATGAGAGTGGGAAAAGAGCACACCTAGAGGGAACAGAACTAGCTCAGACATGACCCCCAGGACTTCTGTTCTAGCACCTTGAAACTGTGATAAGCTGGTGATAGCTACTGAGCACAGGAGTAGCCCCAGATCACATCAAAGTGATAGCTACCGAAATGTCCTGGAGGAATATGTGGCTCTCGCTCACTTCAGGTCAAACTCTCCCACCAAAGATATTCAGATCAGATCAGTCACTCAGTCATGTCCGACTCTTTGTGACCCCATGAACTGCAGCACGCCAGGCCTCCCTGTCCATCACCAACTCCCGGAGGTCACTCAGACTCACATCCATCGAGTCAGTGATGCCATCCAGCCATCTCATCCTCTGTCATTCCCTTCTCCTCCTGCCCCCAATCCCTCCCAGCATCAGAGTCTACTCCAATGAGTCAACTCTTCGCATGAGGTGGCCAAAGTATGGGAGTTTCAGCTTTAGCATCATTCCTTCCAAAGAAATCCCAGGGCTGATGTCCTTCAGAATGGACAGGTTGGATCTCCTTGCAGTCCAAGGGACTCTCAAGAGTCTTCTCCAACACCACAGTTCAAAAGCATCAATTCTTTGGTGCTCAGCCTTCTTCACAGTCCAGCTCTCACATCCATACATGACCACAGGAAAAACCATAGCCTTGACTAGTGAACCTTTGTTGGCAAAGTAATGTCTCTGCTTTTGAATATGCTATCTAGGTTGGTCATAACTTTCCTTCCAAGGAGTAAGCGTCTTTTAATTTCATGGCTGCAGTCACCAAAGATATTAGGCACACACAGATTTCACAGGGACATTCTCACACAAGGACACCACATCAAGACCAAGGTAATTATTTCACATAGTTTCACACAGAGAGAACATTAAGCAAAATGAGAAAATGGAGGAAAAATAACTAATAAAACAGAGATAAATAATTTACAATATAAAGAGTTCAAGGTATTAGTAACAAAAATGCTAACACAACTGAGGAAAATAATAGGCAGAGTGAGAATTTTAACAAGGAATCAGAACATATATATAAAAAAGAAACAGTCAAAGCTGAAGAATACAATAACTGGAATAAAAAACATACTAGAGAGAATTAACAGCAAATCAAGTGACACATAAGAAAGCATAAGTGATCTGAAAATTATAAATTGATTCTGAATACACTGAAAAAACTGTTGCTGAAGCTCCAATATTTTGGCCACCTGGTGCAAAGAGCTAACTCATTGAAAAAGATGGAGTGGGAAAGGTTGAAGGCAAAAGAAGGAGGCAGCAGAGGATGAGATGTTTAGATAGCATCACCGACTCAATGGACATGAATTTGAGCAAATTCTGGGAGATAGTGGAGGACAGAGGGGTCTGGTGTCCATGGGGTCATAAAGAGTTGGGCACATCTTAGAGACTGAACAACAACAATATACCATATAAAGGCATTAGTAAAAGGAACACATAAAGCCAAAAGTCAGAAGAAGGACAAAAACAATAAAGATCAGAAAATAAATACATAAAGTAGAGATCAGAAAACAGTAGAAAAGACTAATGAAATCAAGAACTTTGTTCTTGAAAAGATAAAAAAATATTAACAAACCTTTAGCTAGGCTCATTAAGAAAAAAATAGAGATCAAAGAAACAAGATCAGATCAGATCAGTCGCTCAGTCGTGTCCGACTCTTTGCGACCCCATGAACCGCAGCACGCCAGGCCTCCCTGTCCATCACCAGCTCCCGGAGACCACTCAGACTCACACCCATCAAGTCAGTGATGCCATCCAGCCATCTCATCCTCTGTCGTCCCCTTCTCCTCCTGCCCTCAATCCCTCCCAGCATTAGAGTCTTCTCCAATGAGTCAACTCTTCGCATGAGGTGGCCAAAATACTGGAGTTTCAGCTTTAGCATCATTCCTTCCAAAGAAATTCCAGGGTTGATCTCTTTCAGAATGGACTGGTTGGATCTTCTTGCAGTCCAAGGGACTCTCAAGAGTCTTCTCCAACACCACAGTTCAAAAGCATCAATTCTTCGGCGCTCAGCCTTCTTCACAGTCCAGCTCTCACATCCATACATGACCACAGGAAAGACCATAGCCTTGACTAGGCGAACCTTTGTTGGTAAAGTAATGTCTCTGCTTTTGAATATGCTATCTAGGTTGGTCATAACTTTCCTTCCAAGGAGCAAGCGTCTTTTAATTTCATGGCTGCAGTCACCATCTGCAGTGATTTTGGAGCCCAGAAAAATAAAATTTGACACTGTGTCCACTGTTTTTCCATCTATTTCCCATGTAGTGATGGGACCAGATGCCATGATCTTCGTTTTCTGAATGTTGAGCTTTAAGCCAACGTTTTCACTCTCCACTTTCACTTTCATCAAGAGGCTTTTTAACCCCTCTTCACTTTCTGCCATAAGAGTGGTGTCATCTGCATATCTGAGGTTATTGATATTTCTCCCAGCAATCTTGATTCCAACTTGTGTTTCTTCCAGTCCAGCATTTCTCATGACGTATTCTGCATATAAGTTAAATAAACATGGTGACAATATGCAGCCTTGACGTACTCCTTTTCCTATTTGGAACCAGTCTGTTGTTCCATGACCAGTTCTAACTGTTGCTTCCTGACCTGCATACAGATTTCTCAAGAGGCAGATCAGGTGGTCTGGTGTTCCCATCTCTCTCAGAATTTTCCATAGTTTATTGTGATCTTGGCCTTGGAACACGGAATGAAGCAGGGCAAAGACTAACAGAGTTTTGCCAAGAAAATGCACTGGTCATAGCAAATACCCTCTTCCAACAACACAAGAGAAGACTCTATACATGGACATCACCAGATGGTCAACACTGAAATCAGATCGATTATATTCTTTGCAGCCAAAGATGGAGAAGCTCTATACAATCAGCAAAAACAAGACCAGGAGCTGACTGTGGCTCAGACCATGAACTCCTTATTGCCAAATTCAGACTGAAATTGAAGAAAGTAGGGAAAACTACTAGACCATTCAGGTATGACCTAAATCAAATCCCTTATGATTATACAGTGGAAGTGAAAAATAGATTTAAGGGCCTAGATCTGATAGATAGAGTGCCTGATGAACTATGGAATGAGGTTCGTGACATTGTACAGGAGACAAGGATCAAGACCATCCCCATGGAAAAGAAATGCAAAAAAGCAAAATGGCTGTCTGGGGAGGCCTTACAAATAGCTGTGAAAAGAAGAGAAGCGAAAAGCAAAGGAGAAAAGGAAAGATACAAGCATCTGAATGCAGAGTTCCAAAGAATAGCAAGAAGAGATAAGAAAGCCTTCTTCAGTGATCAATGCAAAGAAACAAAGTAAGAAATAAAAGAGGAGAATTTACGGCTGATACCACAAAGATAAACATATGAACAGCTACATAACGACAACTTGGATCACCTAGAAAACATGGATAATTTTAATTTTTTCAACTGAATAGGAAGAAACAGACAGTCTGAATAGATCAAATACTAATAGTGAAATTGAGCTGGTAATCAAAAATTCTCAACAAGCAAAAGTCCAGGACCAGACGGCTTAACAAGGAAACTCTGCCAAGCATATAAAAGACCTTTTCAAAATATTCTAAAAAATTGAAGAGGATAAAACATTCCTAAATTCATTCTACAAGGCCACCATTACCCTAATACCAAATAACTATAAAAAATAAAGCAAATTACAGGTCAATGTATCTGATGAATATAGAGGCAAAAATTTTCAACAGAATATTATCAAATCTAATTTAACGATATATAAAAAGGATCATATACAAGAATCTAGTTGTATTCATTCTAGAGACCCAAGAATGGCTCATATTTGCCAATTAATCAATATGATATACCACATCAGTAAAGGAAGTATAAAAATCACATGATTATCTCAGAAACAGAAAAATTAGTTGACAAAATTTGGTATTCATTCATGATAAAAAACACTCTCAGGAAAGTCTGTGAGAGAGAACATATCTCAACATACTAAAGTCCATTCATCACAAACCCACAGCTAGCATCTTACTCAATGGTGAAAAAATAAAAGCTTTTCCTCTAAAATAAGGGAAAAGAAAAGGATGTCCACTCTTGTCCCTTTCATTTAACATAATAAAGAAAAGAAATAAAAGAAATCGAAATTGGAAGAGAAGTAAATCTATCACTATTTGCAGAGGACATGATACTAATATATATATATATATATATAATGTACATATACCCCTAATGTCTCCATCAAAAACTCTTAGAACTAATAGATAAATTCAGTAAAGTAACAAAATATACAATTAACAGAGAAATCTGTACAATAAATTTACATTAAAAAATTATACTCTTAGCTTCACAAATAAAGAATGAGTGCTGCTAAAAAAAAGCAGGAGTGGAGGGAAGTAATAAAAACAATCCCATTGGAAATCACATCAAAAAGAATAAAACATCTAAGAATAAACTTCACACAGAAGTGAAAGACCTATACTCTAAAAACTTTTAAGATAGTGATAGGAAATTGAGGATAGCACAAACAAATGGAAAGATATCTCATATTCATGTATTAGAAGGGTTAATATTTTTTAAATGTACATATTACTCAGAGTAATCTATAGATCATTGAAATTCCTATCAAAATATCTATCACATTTTTTTTTCACAGAAGTATAACAAGTAATTCTAAAATTGGTAAAAGACCCTGAATGTCAGAGAAATCTTGAGGAAAAAGAATAAAGCTGGAGGTATCTTGGTCCCTGACTTCAGACCACACTACAAAGCTACAATAATCAAAAGAGTATGTTTTGGCACAAAAACAGACACATAGATCAGTGGAACAGAAGAGAGATCCCAGGAATAAACCCATATACTTATGGTCAATTGAACTATGACAAAGGATATAAAAATATACAATGGAGAAAATACAGGCTCTTCATAAGTGGTGCTGAGAGAACTGGACAGCTACATATAAAACAATGAAATTAGAATATTTTCTCATATCATATACAAAGATAAACTCAAAATGTATTAAAGTCCTAAATGTTGGATTGGAAACCATAAAGTTCCTTGAAGAAAACAGAAAACTTACATAAATCATAGCAATATATCTTTAGATCTGTCTCCTAAGACAAAGGGAAAAAAAAGCAAAAATAAACAATGAGGCTTAGTTAAATTAAAAAGTTTTGTACAGTGAAGGAAACCATTAGCAAAATTGAAAGACTGGAAAGGAGAAAGCATTCTCAAAAAATATAGGGGTTATAAGGGGTTATAAAAGATATAGGACTGATATGGGGTTAATATCCAAAATATATGAACAGTTTATACAACTCAGTATTGAAAAACAAAACAACCTAATTAAAAATAGAAGACTTGAATAGGCGTTTTTCCAAGGAAGATAGACAGATAGCCAGCAGGTGTGTGAAAAGATTCTCAACCTCTCTAATCATTATAGACGTGCAAAACAAAACCACAATGTGGTATGACTTTGCACTATCACAGAATAATATAGCCACATAATGATTATCATTAAAAAACGCACACACAAATAAGTGTTGCTGAAGATGTGGTTGAAAGGGAACCCTTTTCATTCCTGTGGGGATGTAAATTGGTGGAGTCACCATGTAAAAAAGTGTCTAGGTTCCTCCAAAGTTGAAAACAGGACTGCCATATGATCCAGCAATTCTACTCCTGGGTATATAGTTGAGGAAAATGAAAACAACAATTCAAAAAGATACTTGCAACCCAATGTTAGTAGCAGAATCATTTACAATTGCCATCATATAAAAGCAACCTAAGTGTCCATCAGCCAATGAATGGATAAAGAACACGTGGATCCCGGATGTTATCATTTATCTGTGGAATCTAAAAAGTAAACAATGAATGACAAACAGAAACAGATTCAGACTCAGGTGACCAATATTGTAAAGTAATTAACCTCCAATTAAAATAAATAAATTTATATTAAAAAAAAAAAAGAAACAGATTCAGAGATACAGAGAAAAAACTAGTGGCTACCAGTGGTGGGAGGGTAGGGGAGGTAGGAGTGGGAAAGGAAAGATGGGGTAGGAGATTAAAAGGCACAAACTACTATATATCAAATAAATAAGCTACAATGATATATTGTACAGCACAGGAAATTTTGCTAATATTATATAAGAACTCTTCCCTGGTGGCTCAGATGGAAAAGAATCTTCCTGCAATGCAGGAGACCCAGGTTTGACCCCTGGGTCAGGAAGATCCTCTGGAGGAGGAATTGGCAACCCACACCTGTATTTTTCCCTGAAGAATTCCATAGCTTAGCAGGCTACAGTTGGACATGACTTGGCAACTGAATGACAACAACAACATATTTTAATTAAAAATTAAATTCAAAAAAGAGAAGAGGAAAACAATAAGATCACTAAAACATGTATGATGTGTTTTGAAGTTACACAATAAAACACACATAAAAAGACAGTACCTAACCTAACCAGGAAAAATAAGAATACTCAAAGACAAAAAGTTGAAAAGTTAAAGGAAAAAAAAAAGTGGATTCTATCAGAAATTATTGAGTACTTTGGAAAATATGAAAACAGAAATGAATAAATGAAATGGATAAATTCATAAGGAAACAGAAATTCTTTATCTCATGTTATTTTAATAACATTTTGATTTCTTGTAAAGAGTTGATCTGTTTAGGTTTTCTAAGAGTTCATTCCTCACAAAAGGCCTACATAATCACTGCAGAGTTTTAAGCAGAGAAGTGAAGTGATTTGAGTTGGATATGAGTCTGAGTGACCTCCGAGAGCTGGTGATAGACAGGGAGGCCTGGCATGCCTCCCTGTTCATGGGGTCACAAAGAGTCGGACACGACTGAGCGACTGATCTGATCTGATCTGATCTAAAAGAGATCATTCCCAGTCTCCATCCAGGTCATTCCTTATTCTGAAGCCAGAGAGAATGATGTTAAAAAGCTATTACAGGCCACTAAAAGATGTTGGTGGCTCTCACTGGGGTAGTGGCAGTGAAGTTAAAGAGATGTGGGTAGTTTCAAAAGTATTCAACAGAATCAGCATGATTGTGATTGAGTGGATAAAGGGAAGGGATTGCACAGCAAACTGATCATATTCATCCTTTCACTTGTCTTTTTCCCTTGATTATCTTCATAGCCCCCAAACCTAGCATAGCATCTGTCACGTAATAGGTATTCTGTGACCTGTTCATTGTTTCCCTCAACACATATTTACTCTCAAATAGCTCTCAAGAGATGCTGACCTATTTTCTGGGTGTTGCTACTTAGTAAAAAAAAAGTATCTAGATGTAAAAATTAGGAGAAGGAAATGGCAACCCACTCCAGTACTCTTGCCTGGAAAATCCCAGGGACAGGGAAGCCTAGTGGGCTGCCGTCTATGGGGTTGCACAGAGTTGGACATGACTGAAGCAACTTAGCAGCAGCAGCAGCAGATGTAAAAATTGCTAAAGAAATAAAAAAATTTAATAAACAGACTATGATTCTTGCTTTTTATTTAAAATGGCTGTAGTGAATACATTATCAAAATTCTAAGAATTGAAGAGCATGGGTTGGCATTGGAGTGGCCATTTTCCACAGAGAAAGACTATTAACTTATGACCCCATTCACAAAGATACTAGAGTACAACTTTTAGTTTGTTCATACTTGATAAAAGCGTAAGCCCGTATGAATGAATTTGAAATGAAACCTAGGGTTTTAAAAGCATATTAGCAAGCACATAATGACTAAGCACATTAAAAATCCAATAGACTGAGACTCAACCAGCATACAATGTCTCAACTTGGAGTCAAAATTCCTAAATATTCAAAACGCTTTTTAAAAAAATTTTTCGTAACTGAAAGCCTTTTCAGTTTACCCCAGACAGGGTTCCTTGACTTCCCTTCCTTTAGTACAGCACTTACATTACATAAACATAATTGAATTTTTAGTCAATTATTTGAGTTTCATTTCATTTGAGTTTGAACTTCCTGTGGTCAGCAATAATGGGTTATTTATTTTTTTATGTCCTCTTGGATAATATTTAGCACACAATTAACGTTTAATAAATATTGAATAGATGAAACTCTGTGTTCACTGTTCCTTCCAAGAAACAAGTTTGGATTGTCAAAAAATGGATGGGCTGAGAGAAAGATGCAGTTTTAAAATGCTTTTGTTCTTTTTACCATGAACTACTGACAATGCAAGACTTACTCTTTCATGACTTAGCCTCTTCTTTTTGTCCAGGATTTCAGTCTCAGAACTGTAAACTTTTGGGCCTGGGTAGTTCTTTGTTGTGGGGGCTTCCCTGTTCCAAGATAGGCCGTCCAGCAGCACCCTCGGCCTTATTCACTAGATGCCAGGAGCTCTCTCATGGTAGCAGTCAAAAATGTCTTCAGACACTCTCAAATGTCCCTCATAAGGTAAAAATCACTCCAGATAGAGAACCACTGATTATGTCTGCCTGGGATTTTATGATCGGAGAAGGCAATGGCACCCCACTCCAGTACTCTTGCCTGGAAAATCCCATGGATGGAGGAGCCTCGTGGGCTGCGGTCCATGGGGTCGCTAAAAGTCAGACATGACTGAGCGACTTCCCTTTCACTTCTCACTTTCATGCATTGGAGAAGGAAATGACAACCCACTCCAGTGTTCTTGCCTGGAGAATCCCAGGGACGGGGGAGCCTGGTGGGTTGCTGTCTATGGGGTCACACAGAGTCGGACATGTCTGAAGCGACTTAGCAGCAGCAGCAGCAGGGATTTTATGGTATAAAGCAGTTAAGGAAAAAAAAATCCTGTCACTTGCCTTGTACAAGATTACATGACTTCAAAGCGACAGAGCAAATGCAGTCTTCAGTTGAGTTACAGTGGAAATAAAGCCTACTCTAGAGGTTTGTGGTAGGAATTATGTGATATAATATGTAAGCATGTCTGATATACTTTTCTTGGCTCATTTTGGCCTTGCAAGGCACTTATTGAATCTGAATGCTGATTGATACAGCATGTCTTTAGAAAGAGGAGTAAGTTAGCAAAAACTGGCAACAAAGTCATTTTGGGTTTGCTGTCAGCATCTTCAGCTGCTTTAGTGATGTTTTTCATGTTTTAATGTTTCTTACACTTCCTGAATCTTTTCTCAGATGTCCACTTCGGTTGCTGTATCAACAACACATACAGAAATCATGCTTGTCTACCAGTGCCCTTAGATATAACTCCTGAAACTAGTGTGGGATAGATGTCCATTAGCAATTCAACTATTTCAGTACAGTTCACAACTTTGGCAATAACATTGCTTCAACAGCATGTGAATAGTGTTTTGTAAAGCTTTTGCTTACAAATAAAGATCAATTTTGCATGTTTATTGACAAGTCATTGAAGAATATGCTAAATCATTAAACAAAGAAACACTCTTAAATTTTATCCTTTAAAGTCTCTTTATCACATAGCCAAATGCTTGCATTACCCAAATCTTAAACAAGGAGAAGCTTAAAAAAAATACAGTGTGCAACATGGCATTTTCTAGAAACCTGAATGGAAAATATTTTCCCAAATGGGATATATAGCTTAAGCGGCAGACTCTGCCTTATTTCCTGGCCCAGGCTTGAATATGAAAGGTCATGTCGTCCTGCAGAACAGGTCTCCATGGCCTTTCATTTTGCTATGGGAGAAGGAAAGAATAAAAAGAACTGTTTTCCTTTGCTTTCAGGCAGGCGCAACTCATCTCTTGGCAACTCTGCCACATTCCTCCTGGGTTTGGAAGCAGCCCACACAGAGTCCTTGAAGTCTTCCTACCCAGGGACTTCTCTGTAAGAGAACCATATTTGAGACAGCAGCAGGGCATAGCCTAAAACTCAGCTACCTGCTTTTGCACAGGTATCAGCTCAACGATCAGGTCTTGACTCTGCCACCACTGGAATATCTCAACCTCCCAGCCCTCCATCCCTGGTCTTGGTGCAGGTGAACCACAATGTCTCTCTCTTCATTTTTCCAGGCTGCCTTGGGGAACTTCCACAAGTCCCTGCTCTTCCAGTCCCACCACTTGCTCTGAACACTGCTTTAAATCTAGTCCCTGCTGTCCCCAATCCCCATGACCATGGCTTATCATGTTTCATGGCAATTCTTATTAAAAAAACTAATTTTGTTTTCTGTGCGCACAGGGACCTGTGACTGAGGGTTTACTCCTTTGGAAGCAGGGGGATTTATTCTTTAGTAGGAATCATAATGGATGCTTTTGCATTGTGGTTCTGGAGAACACTCTTAAGAGTCCCTCGGATAACAATGAGATTAAACCAGTCAAGCCTAAAGGAAATCAACCCTGAATATTCATTGGAAAGACTGATGCTAAAGCTCCAATACTTTGGCCACCTGATGCGAAGAGTCAATTCACTGGGAAAAACCGTGATGCTGGGGAAGATTGAAGGTAGGAGAAGTGGGCAGCAGAGGCTGAGATGACTGGATGGTATCACCACCTCTCAGTGGACATGAGTTTGATCAAGCTCCAGGAGATAGTGAAGACCTGGAAAGCCTGGTGTGCTTCAGTTCATGGGGTTGCAAAGAGTCAGACACAACTTAATGACTGGACAATGAGGAGGAAGACCCATAAAGGAACCATACAGGCAACCTTGCATGCTTAAGGCATATACATTTCTTAACCAGGTAGTAAAAATCGAAAACCTTGGTTTTACAGGTATCAGTACAGGAGGTTGTGTTCACACCCATCTAAGCTTAAAGACAGAACCCAAACACCATTTTCATTTTGAGATATAATTTTGGAGAAAAACAGTGCTGTTTCTTGTCAATGTTTTTGTAGTAACAATAAAGATGTCTGCACCAGGCACTCTGGGAACTGGTGAGATATTCCCTTGTCAGTGACTGGACAGAAATTGCTTCCTGTGACATGACCATTTAATTGCAGCTGAAGGAAACTGGAAAGAATGATGAACCTGGATACAGACTAGTAATAATAATGGAAATTCCATATATCATATTTTTAATCCTCACATAATCCTTTAAAATAGGTACAACTATTCCTCCTATTTTAACCAAAGCATAAAGTAGTTAAGGAATTTGCCCAGTGTTTAATAATTAATAGAGGAATATTCAAACACAGCTCTAATTCCAACATCTCTCTTCTCTATCACTGTTCTCCCTTGCTCCTGGGAATGTAAAGTCATATTAGTCCTAGTTTTGGAACCTATTTGTGACTTCATTTTGGTTTTCCTCAGTTAATTTACTTATTTAAAGAGGATGGCAACACTTGTCTCAGCGGGCCCTTGTGGAAATGAGAGGATAACAAATGTGGAAGTGGAAATATTTAGATTGTAGGATCTGTCACTTACAATAGGATGTTATACATTGTTAAGTTTATCGTAATGCTCTGGGGTGACTCCCAAGAGATGTTTTTCATAGCTGAATTTAAAAGAGTATAGCTTTATCTTTGTGTCCTGATCTTTTTAGAAATTCAGTTTGACTTACAACATTATTTTGTGACCCAGTTGAGTTTCAAATAAAACACCTTGGCCTGGGCTTTGGCAACCTGGATTAATTGTTGGTTTGTCACTCTGATCCTCAAAGAGGAAACAACAAAGATTGGGCATCTGGCATGCTTAATACTGGCAGTCACGTGGTCAAAACAAACTTGGAGCTTTAGTCAAGGTTTGTATTGGCAGAAAAAAGCAAACCGGTGCTATTTAATAGCATTTTAAGAAACTGGACTAACATTTCTTGAGTGCTGCAAAAACCACCGTGTATTCGAAATACAGAATAAACAAGGGAAATAAGAAGCAAAATAAGAGTTCTTGAAGAGAAATGATGAAACTTGAGGGCTGGTTCATGTGAAAATCATGTAACTGCTGCTTTATAAGCACAGAAGGATTCTCCTCCCCCAAACTCTTACAGTACAGATATTATTTTCCCTACTGGACCTATTTAGAAAATATTTTCACTTTATTTTCTTTCTCTGCCCCCATTTAATTATTTAAATACGTTAAAGGAAATAATTCCAGTTTCCAGTGTTTTGTTTGTTTGGTTTTTGTTTGTTTATTCTCTGGCTTTCTCTCACTGGGATGTGAACTGTGTCTTTCTACTCTGGCTGAGAGTCTGCTATTGGAGCACCCTTCTCAGTCCAAGTACCACACTTTTAAACCTGCCCTTCCTTTTTGAAAGGCGGCCCTGGGGTGCTACTAGCATGAGTAGTAGATTTCATTTCTAGTAGTTGCTACTAGATTTCATCAGTTTCTCAGAGTATTTTACTTTAAATGTCTGGTAATGGAAATAGAACTTGTTTCTAAGTCCAACAACTTGAGTTCATTTCAAATTTCAGCCTTACAACTTACTAGTTTTGTGATTATAAGTGAGTTACAGAAGCACTCTGTATCTCAATGAAGTTCTTGACCTAACAGTAAAAATAACAGCATTGTAGACTATTTCATGTGGAGAAGGCAATGGCACCCCACTCCAGTACTCTTGCCTGGAAAATCCTATGGACGGAGGAGACTGGTAGGCTGCAGTCCACGGGGTTGTGAAGAGTCGGACATGACTGAGCGACTTCACTTTCACTTTTCACTTTGATGCATTGGAGAAAGAAATGGCAACCCACTCCAGTGTTCTTGCCTAGAGAATCCCAGGGACAGAAGAGCCTAGTGGGCTGCTGTCTCTAGGGTCGCACAGAGTCGGACACGACTGAAGCGACTTAGCAGCAACAGCAGAAGCAGACTATTTCATGTAATTCTTACAACATACTGGAAGAAAGGCATGTAGATCCTGGTTTGTTATACAAGAAGCCCTTGGTAAACTGTTTTCTGCCCTGCTCCCACCTTTGTTCCCCAAGATTATTCATTTCCAATGTCAGGGAAATAGAAGGAAAAGAAAAATAGGAAGCTAGAACTGCTATCACCTTCGGAATAGTTGTGTCAGTTTTAACTAAAAATAGGAAGCTAGAACTGCTATCACCTTCGGAATAGTTGTGTCAGTTTTAACTAGATTTAACCAACACGTTCTCCCTCAGGTTATTATTCCAGCTATTGGAAGTATTCTTGGCAGCAATCTCATGCTAGAGGGAGCAGTTACTATTTAATTTTGTATTAGCAAAAGTATTTAGGAACAGTATTTTTTAAATGATGGATCACTTTTTTCTTTTTGTCTAGGGCTTTAAGCTACAGATAAATAGGCAGAATTCTTTCCTTCAAGGAGATTTCAGTCTTGAGATAGCAATTCTTCAACTTCAGATTTCTCACAGGCTATACAAGGCTGTTTTTTTTTTTTTTTTTTAATGGATAAAATAATCAATAGGTAACATCTGAGCAAACCACCTTTCCTTCAGTTTTTCAGATGAAAATCTTTGCCTTCATACAATGCAAAATTCTGGAGCCTCACCGAAGGGCTTGTGCTAATATTGGAGAAGAGATCATGCTCTTTCCTGGCGGTGGCACGGAGGGAAATGCTGGTTTCTCCTACTGCACCCCTCCTCCTTTTAAAATTATTTTTATTTAGCTGCACTGGTTCTTAATGTGCTGTGTGGGATCTTCAAAGCAGCATATGAGATCTAGTTTCCTGACCAGGGATCTAAGTCAGACCCCCTAGGTTGAGAGTGAGGAGTCTTAGCCACTGGACCACCAGAGAAGTCCCTGCTGCAGCCCTCTCTGCTGCTCCCTCCACCTCACGCCAGAGGGGCTTCCCAGCTGACCTTCTGTCAAGGCAAGTCTGCAAACCTCTCTCTCCACTTTCCATTCCATAGCATAGTGGCACCTCGGCCCTTTCCAGAGCTGAGAACTAAATCACTTAACTCGCACTAAAACTAGTACAGTGTTCTCGCTTTAGGAAATTCAATCCTGTGGTAGCTAAGATAGAGACAGTAGTAAACAAGGCATAGTCTGCATACAGGCAGTTTACAATCTGCTTAGAGGAGGCGAGTAAACGATTGGAGCCTGGATTTACTTCCTTTAAGGCATTTCAATAATTAAAAGAGGGCAGAGGAAGAAAATGAGGGAAAATATTTTCTATAATAGGGTAGTCAGGGAAAATTATCTTTCAGTTTCAAAAAAGAAAGTCATGCAAAGGTTTGGAGAAAAAGTAATTTACCAGGGGAACCAGTGGGTTCAAGGTCCTGAGGAAGATAAAGAGGAGTGCATTTAGAGGAAACTGAAGGGATTGTGGGCAGCCTGAAAGAAGCACATTGCAGGGAGAGAGAAGTGTGCCTTATATCTCTCTTCCTGTTCTTCATTGAGCAGAGATGAAGATAGTCTCACGTGAACCTCAAGACACTGATTCTTGTTGTGAGATTGGGTTTCAGAGGGGAAAGGATTACAACACCATCTGCCATACCACTTCCCCTTAACCTGCCAGAGGCAGGTGGGATGAGATAAGCTGCCTTGACCCCTCACTCAATTCCCTGAAGGAGCCTCTTCTCAAGACCTGGCCTGGCCTCTTGAAGATGTTTTTCTATTCAGCCCTCAAGGGCTTTGACACAGCTGATACCCAAACCTAGGGACATTAGTATAACACTGGAATGTTTTAGTGTTGGATAACTGTTCACTAGTGTGGCTTAGAAGGAATAGATATAAATATCTAATAATACAAATACTTAATAATGTGAAAAAGCTGACTTAACTCTGCTTTCAAAAAACTAAGATTATGTCATATGGTCCCATCACTTCATAACAAATAGATGGGGAATAAATGGAAACAGTGACAGATTATTTTCTTGGGCTCCAAAATCACTGCAGATGGTGACTGCACGTAGGAGATTAAAAGATGCTTGCTCCTTTGGAGAAAAGCTATAATCAACCTAGATAGTATATTAAAAAGCAGAGACATTACTTTACCAACAAAGATCTGTAAAGTTAAAGCTATGACTTTTCCAGTAGTCATGTATTGATGTGAGAGTTTGACCATAAGTAAGGTTGAGTGCTAAGGAATTGATGCTTTTGAACTGTGGTGCTGGAGAAGACTCTTGAGAGCCCCTTGGACTGCAAGGAGATCCAACCAGTCCATCCTAAAGGAAATCAACCCTGAACATTCATGGGAAAGACTAATGCTGAAGCTCCAATACTTGGCCACCTGATGCAAAGAGCTGATTCATTGGAAAAGACCCTGATGCTGGGAAAGACTGAGGGCAGGAGGAGAAGAGGGTGACAGAGAATGAAATGGTTGGATGACCTCTCCAAATCAATAGACATGAATTTGAGTCAACTCTGGGAGATAGTGAAGGACAGGAAGACTAGCACGCTGTACTTCATGGGGTTACAAAGAGTTGGACATGATTTAGTACTAAACAACAACAACAGTGTATTATTAGACTGAGGTGATTAAGGACATTTCTATAGAGCTGTGCCTCTCCTCTTCTCGATGTTCTTGCCTCATGTTCATGTTCCCCAAATTCCTCCATTTATTCTGTGATTGACTACCTTTTGCTACCAACCCAAATCTGCCATAGCTCAATAATTTTCAATAATCTACAATCACCCATTCCTACTGGCCACATCACTCTTTCAGAACTCTTTTCCCAAAATAAAAAGATAAGTTTAGCTTATACTTGATGTTGAGGTGGGAGTGGGCAGATGAATCATTTAAAAGAATCATGCTAAGCTGTAAATAACTGAGATTCCACTTCATACTTCCCCAAAGCATTTCCATTTTTGGAGAATAGTCTAATACCTCACAAAAATAATATTTTTCTGATGGTAAAATTCTAGAAAAAGTAACTTTGACTTTGTATGTATTAACTTAGCTGAGTGCAATCAAAGATTAAGAGCTATTGATAACATTTCAGGAGCTCATCTAAGGTTTGATTCTATTGTTTCACTTCATAATCACCAGATCTGAATGTAGATAAAACACTCTATTAGTAAATATGAATTTAATGAAATAAAAGTAACTTTTAAGCTAAATGGCCTTAAAAGCTAAATCTATTATTTTCTAGATATGTTATTATTAGATTTTCTATTATTTTCAAGCATATCTATATAATTAGTGTAGACTTTATTTTGGAATGGTTTTTAAGCACTAGAAGATGTGGGCACCACTGATTCACTCAGGATCTGTATGATCATGTTTGAGTAGTTTATTTATTCTTTAGGGCTTTTTCCTTATTTAGTAAAATGGTTGAGTTGAACTAGATGTATAATTTTAGTGATTACAAGAATGTCTGGTTTATATTATTTAGGAGCCCATGAAATACTTACAGTTTTTAACAATGTACCAGCTACGTCAGAGAGGCTTCTTTTGATAATCTTTCAATAGACACACATTTTAATCATAGCATCTTTCCCATAGTCAGTTGAAAATGTGATCATCTAAAATATGCAATTGTTCTACTAAATAATGTCTGAACTTTATTACAACAAAGAAAAGATTTTTAAAAATATAATATTAAAAATACACTTGTAATATAATCAATATATTTTGAAAAATATGCATATTTATTAATCTTAAATTTTTATATTTGATTTCTATTTGAAAGACAAAATACCAGATTCATTCTTTGGTTTTACACAAAGTGATCCTTTATGCTACAGAGAAGAGTTAAATACATTCAGCTGAAGCTGGAGAGAGTTTATGCATTGCCATGCACACAGCTAAGCAGAGGCAGGGCTCCGAGGACAACACTAACATAATTTGAAGATTTATATAGAGTTGGCTGAGGAGCCTGACCCAGGAGTTAGACTGAGTAAGGATTTTGACCAGATTAGATTTCTGATGACAATGGAAAAGAAGCCAGGGGCCAATGCTGAAAGGAAGACGCTCATTCCTTAAATCTGCCACTTTCACCTTTTCCTTTTAACAGTCCATCAAAACCCCCATTTCAAATTTTTCTGCTCTTGAAATTTTGTTTTGATCTGAAGCTCAATTGCATCTCTTCTTGAAAGATTTATCATCTAACCTAATTCCTAAGTAATAGTACTTGTTTATAATCATCTTTTCTTACTCCAAAGAGTATTCATATTTTATTTATTTCTATTATCTTCCCTAACACCCTTCCAAATTGTACAGTTTTGCCATTTTATCCTAATGAAAATTATTTTCTGTTTTCCCAGAAAATTCTCATTTTTCTATACAGATTCTCTGAGTCTGAACTTATAAGCATGCAAGACATTAATTACTACAAGTTAACACCTTAATTCTTGAAATTCAGGCTGTTAGTCTAAGGTAAGAGGCCAAAAATCAAGTCAAAAAAGGTAATAATTCATGCATTTAAATTTTGTGCCATTTTTTCTTGTGTTATGTTACTTACTGAAATTTCTATTTCTTATATAACTAGTGGATTTCTGAAGCTCCCTGTAGAAACTCTACACTTAATAAAGAGATGCTCCTATATTTAAACTATTTACAATTTTGAAAGAAAAATAAAGCTCATGCTTCCCATCATATCTTGTCTTCCAGACTGAATCTGTTTAAACAGAGCTCCAGACACCAGGTTTCAGTTCAGTTCAGTCATTCAGTCTTCTCTGACTCTTTGTGACCCCATAGACTGCAGCATGCCAGGCCTCCCTGTCCATCACCAAATTCTGGAGCTTGCACAAAATCATGCCCATCAAGTCAGTGATGCCATCCACCCATCTCATCCTTGGTCACCCCCTTTCCTGCCTTCAATCTTTCCCAGAAAAAGGGTCTTTCCCAATGAGTCAGTTATTCGCATCAGGTGGACAAAGTATTGGGAGTTTCAACTTCAACATCAGTCCTTCCAATGAATATTCAACACTGATTTCCTTTAGGATGGACTGGTTGGATCTCCTTGCAGTCCAAGGGACTCTCAAGAGTCTTTTCCAACATCACAGTTCAAAAGCATCAATTCTTCAGCATTCAGCTTTCTCTATGGTCCAACTCTCACATCCATACATGACTACTGGAAAAACCATAACTTTTACTAGATGGACCTTTGTTGCCAAAGTGATGTCTCAACTTTTTAGTATACTGTCTAGGTTGGTCATAGCTTTTCTTCCAAGGAGAAAGCATTTTTTAATTTCATGGCTGCAGTCATCATCTGCAGTGATGTTGGAGCCCAAGAAAATAGTCTGTCACTTATCTATTTGCCATAAAGAGATGGGACCAGATGCCATGATCTTTGTTTTTTGAATGTTGAGTTTTAAGCTAGCTTTTTCACTTTCCTTTTTCACTTTCATCAAGAGGCTCTTTAGTTCTTCTTTGCTTTCTGCCATAAGGGTGGCGTCATCTGCATATCTGAGGTTACTGATATTTCTTTCAGCAATCTTGATTCCAGCTTGTGTTTCATCCAGTCCAGTATTTCATATAATGTATTCTGCACATAAGTTAAATAAGCAGGGTGACAATATACAACCTTGACATACCCCTTTCTCAATTTGGGACCAGTCTGGTGTTCAATGTCCGGTTCTAACTGTTGCTTCTTTACCTGCATCCAGATTTCTCAGGAATCAGGTATGGTGGTCTGGTATTCCCATCTCTTGAAAAATTTTCCACAGTTTGTTTTGATATACACAGTCAAAGGCTTTGATGTAGTCAATAAAGCAGAAGTAAATGTTTTTCTGAAACTCTCTTGCTTTTTCTATGATCCAGCGGATGTTGGCAATTTGATCTCCAGTTCCTCTGCCTTTTCTAAAGCCAGCTTGAACAGCTAAAATTTCTCAGTTCACATACTGTTGAAGTTTAGCTTGGAGAATTTTGAGCATTACTTTACTAGCATGAGATGAGTGCAATTGTGCAGTAGTTTGAACATTCTTTGGCATTGCCTTTCTTTGGGATTGGGATGAAAACTGACCTTTTCCAGTTCTGTGACCACTGGTGAGTTTTCCACGTTTGCTGACATACCGAGTGCAGCACTTTCACAGCATCATCTTTTAGGATTTGAAATAGCTCAACTGGAATTCCATCACCTCCATTAGCTTTGTTTGTACTGATGCTTCCTAAGGCTCACGTGACTTTACATTCCAAGATGTTTGGCTCTAGGTGAGTGATCACACCATCGTGGTTATATGGGACATGAAGATATTTTTTATATAGTTCTTCTGTATATTTTTGCCACCTCTTCTTAATATCTTCTGCTTCTGTTAGGTCCATACTGTTTCTGTCCTTTATTGTATCTATCTTTGCATGAAATGTTCCCTTGGTATCTCTAATTTTCATGAAGAGATCTCTAGTCTTTCCCATTCTATTGTTTTCCTCTATTTCTTTGCATTGATCACTGAGGAAGGCTTTCTTATCTCTCCTTGCTATTCTTTGGAACTCTGCATTCAGATGGGTATATCTTTCCTTTGCTCCTTTGCCTTTCGCTTCTCTTTTTTTTTCCTCTTCTATTTGTAAGGTCTCCTCAGACAACCATTTTGGCTTTTTGTCTGAAACAACTAAACCTACTGGAACT
The DNA here is from genome assembly GCA_935064755.1 of Tragelaphus eurycerus. Lineage (NCBI taxonomy): Eukaryota > Metazoa > Chordata > Mammalia > Artiodactyla > Bovidae > Tragelaphus > Tragelaphus eurycerus. The sequence continues at coordinate 8,253,063 of CAKXYN010000086.1, read as the reverse complement.
CACCACAGACAAGCATGACTCCTGTCTCTCCAATTTTATTTGATTTCATTTCTCTATAAAAAGTGATCTAATGCTATTTCAATAGAACATTTCATCCAGAAACTTCCTGGGAGCAGGATCTTTATTGTCCTGATAAGTTCATCTTTGCACAGTAGCAGAAAGGTCCTTGATTAGTTAGTAGTATTTCAGTTATAAGCAAGGGAGACAACAATCAAAATGGTTTAAGAGACAGGGGAAATTATTGATCCATTTAACTGGGTTGTCTAGAGACAGATCTGGAATTAAGGGTCAGTTGGATCCAGGTGACCAATATCTATCAATAGAACTTCCTCTGATGTAGTTTATTAGCTTTACTTCTTTTTTTCTCTTGACCTCATTCTTTTCTTCTCTTACTTGACATGTTTTCCTTTACTCTTTTCAGTCCAGGAAGATGAGTGCTGGAGGCTCCAACATGACTCCTTCCTATAACTACAATCACCAAGGCAAGACATATACTTTCTTATTGGCTCTACCAGAGAAGTCCAGGTAAGAATCTAATTGTCTGACCTTGTTACATGCCCAATCATTGTTGTGGGTTAGGTGTGGGTAGAAATTCTGGCTGACAAGACTGCATTTCAAGCCCATGGTGATGTGACTGAGATATGAGAAGGGGTGTCTTGCGATTGACCACCCCCAATCCACTTAGACTCGGAAAGGGGTCTCTCCAGAGGAAGGGATGCCAGGCCAATAAATAAGGTGATTTATGATACAGAGCTCCTCAGTTTCCCAAGTCTTTGCACTGGTTTATTATTTTTTTTTTTCTCTAGAGGATACCTTCCTTACATGTGATACACTTTCTTCCACTGTTGCTGTCTACTTGGAGTTTACCAGTTATTTAATTAGGATTAAAGGACCTTTTAACCTTTCTCCAATAGGTAAGTTCAAATGGTGAATGCTCAGGGGATTCCTTGGGAATGTCTCTGTAAGTAAGTAATTGAATACAATAATATCATCTGAACTACAAGGATGATTAGTTGCCGATTTCCTAAGCATTTTCTCCAGGGCTGAAAAAATATTTTGGGTAAAGCTTCAGCCTTTACACAGATAGTGAGGGAGCCAAGCATTGCTGCTCCTGGCGGAACTCATGGCAGGGGCCACAACTTTAAGAACATGGGCTTGTGCCTTGGAAACCTAGCAAGAGGACCAATAATATATTTCTCCTACCCTATAATGTAAACGTAGTGAGGCTCCAGTCACATCTGTGTTATGGGTTAGATTTTTGGTATGTATTTTTAAAAATTGTCAGTCAGTCGTTTCTGATGCCTTGTGACCCCATGACCTGCAGCATTCCAGCCTTCCCTGTCCTTCACCATCTCCTGGAGTTTGCTCAAACTCATGTCCATTGAGTTGGTGATGCCATCCAACCATCTCATTTTCTGTCGCCTCCTTTTAAAATTATTTTTAAAATAATTTAATTTATTTATTTGTTTTTGGCTCTCCTGGGTCTTCCTTGCTGCTTGGGCTCCTCTCTAGTCGTGGCGATCGGGGGTTCCTCTCCAGTTGCGGTGTGTGCGCTTCTCACTGCGTGGCTCCCTTTGGTATGCAGCACAGGCTCTAGGGTGCACAGGCTTCAGTAGCTGGCGTGCATGGGCCCAGTAGTTTTGCTTCCTAGGCTTTAAAGCACAGGTCAGTAGTCATGGGGCACAGGCTTAATTGCTTTGCAGCATTTGAGATATTTCTGGACCAAGGATCAAACCCATGTCTTCCATGTTTGCAGGTGGCTACTTTCCTACCAAGCCACCAAGGAAGCCCCCTTGGTATATGTTGATGGCATGACTATATATGTCCAGTACTGCCTTGCCAGTCATCCCTAGTGATGGTTGTGATGGGTTGTTTTGTGTATCAATTTGACTGGGGCAAAAGGTGCCCAGATTAAACATTATTTCTCAGTGTGCATGTGAGGGTATTTTTGGATGAACATTTAAACCAGGGGATTCAGTAAAGCAGGTTGCCCTCCCCATTGTGGGTGGACATCAGCAAATCCATGGAGGACCATTTCACTGTGGCTTCTCTTTTGTCCTTGAATGTGGGGTACCTTTTTTTGGTGGGTTCCAGTGCCTTCCTGTCAGTGGCTATTCAACAGTTAGTTGTAATTTGATGCTCTGGCAGGAGAAGGTGAGTACATGTCTTTCTGCTCTGCCATCCGAATCTCCAGTATCTCTCTCCAATTTAAAATACTCAATAGAGGGATATGCCCACCAATGCTGCTATTGTTTTCTTATCATAATCATTACCATCATTGGGCTTCCCTGGTGGATGAGAAGTAAAGAATCTACCTGCAATGCAGGAGCCACAGGAGATGCAAGTTTGATCCCTGGGTAGGGAAGATCCCCTGGAGGAGAGCATGGCAAGCCACTCCAATATTCTTACCTGGAGAATCCCATGGGCAGAAGAGCCTGGTGGGTCAGAGTCCATAGGGTTGCAAAGAGTCAGACATAACTGAAGCAACTTAGCATGGACCATCATTACTCTTATCATTATTTAATATACTAAGTGCTTTATATTACCTCATTTAATAGTCACAGTAGACTCTTAGAGGTAGGTAATATTTTCTTTATACTACATTTAAGGAAAATGAGAGTTAAATAACTCTTAGGAGGTCACACATTTAGAAAGCAGTAAAGTTAAATTCTATCAGTGCTCCTCTAGAGCTTGTGTTTTTGCACTGTGTCATATGATTTCCCTGGAAGCTGGTATTCCAAGGATACACAGTGAGGTAAAGCCATATTGCCTCCAGGGACCTAAGATTAAATGGATTTAACAGTTTCCCCTACGTGTCCTTAATGCCCCATTATAGTTCTGGAACTTCTCCCATCTAACTGGAATCAATTTTCCATTCTTAGTAAGTTTAAATCACATTTAAGGCAGACTTCTTGGGCATGTTTTCATTTAGTTCAGACTGTTCAAGCTCAAGATAAAATTAAGTCTGCTTTCAACAAGTTGAGTATTTGCTCCATGAGTACTCTGATTTTTTGATCCATAGTGTGTGCATCTTTTTGTTGCAAGAAGTTCCTTTGAATTGGTAAAGCAAAAAGGAAATGTGCTATCTCACATAACAATAAACCTAGAAGTAGTGTGGATTCCAGGGTTGATCACTTCATCCTCCCTAGTCTTCAACTACACACAATAAGCCTTTCCTTATTATTAGCAAAGTGGCTGTAGCATTTGCAGGAGTTACCTCCAGAAATAATGTGATCTTGTTGAAGAAGAGGCATGATCTCTCTGTATTGATCTCTCTTAGGAGCAGTAAAACTTGTGAAATGAAGCTGAAACTCTCATGATAGTCTGGGTGCAATGATGTTGGACATTGTTCCTTTCAACTTGTAGACTGGTTCTACCCAGGGAGATTCACAGCAAACCATAGCTCTCACATATATAATTGTATAACAAGGCTGTTAGCTGATATTACTGGAGTTCCGGTTCTACAGATGTAGAAACTGAGAGAGGGTAAGGGTTTACCCATATGAAATGGCTAGCACATTGAATGGGGTGTGAAGTCAATGGGCATGGATCAGCAGCTAATGATAGAGTTTATTCTTTTATTTTCAGACATGACTCATGAATACAAATTTTGTCCTTGACTCTATGGCCAGAATGAACTGCTGAAGATGTGTGTGTGTGTGTGTGTGTGTGTGTGTGTGTGTGTGTGTGTGTATGTGTGTGTGTGTATGTGTGTGTGTGTAGATTTTCCTACCCTTTATTGACTAGCCTATTTCTAAAGTAGTGGTTCTCAACCCTGGCTGCTCATTATAATGAAAGCAAACCAAAATAAAACAAATAAAACCACTGGGAAGGTTTCAAAATTACTGGTGCCCCTGCCCTATCTCATAAAAATTAAATAAAAGTCTTTGGAAATGAGATATAGACTTAAAAAAAAAAAACTCCCCAGGTGATTAATGTGCATCCCCGTTGGGAATCATAGTCCTAAAAATAAAATCTAAGCTTCAATCTTGAGACATAAGACTCATCATGACCTGACCTCTCTTTCCTACATCACCAACGAATTTTTAGACTCTCTAGCCATGAAATTAAAAGATGCTTACTCCTTGGAAGGAAAGTTATGACTAACCTAGTCAGCATATTAAAAAGCAGAGACATTACTTTGCCAATGAAGGTCCGTCTAGTCAAGGCTATGGTTTTTCCAGTAGTCATGTATGGATGTGAGAGTTGGACCGTGAAGAAAGCTGAGCACTGAAGAATTGATGCTTTTGAACTGTGGTGTTGGAGAAGACTCTTGAGAGTCCCTTGGACTGCAAGAAGATCCAACCAATCCATTCTAAAGGAGATCAGTCCTGAGATTTCTTTGGAAGGAATGATGCTAAAGCTGAAACTCCAGTACTTTGGCCACCTCATGTGAAGAGTTGACTCACTGGAAAAGACTCTGATGCTGGAAGAGATTGGGGGCAGGAGGAGAAGGGGACGACAGAGGACGAGATGGCTGGATGCCATCACTGACTCGATAGATGTGAGTTTGAGTGAACTCTGGGAGTTGGTGATGGACAGGGAGGCCTGGCGTGCTGCAATTCATGGGGTTGCAAAGAGTCAGACATAACTGAGTGACTGAACTGAACCTAGTCCCCTTGGGGCTTTATACTCCAATCCCAAACTGTTTCTGAACAACTAAATGTTCCATGCTGTCTCACAACCCTGAGCCTCTGCACAAAACTTTCTTTTTGCCTGAAATGCTTGTTCAACCGCTACCTGTCCCTCAACATAAAATTTGATGAACTCCAGTTCAGGCTAATAACATCATCTGGAACATCTTCCTGGACCCCTGCCTCATTAAGTAAATGTAATAACTCTTTCTGCTGTGTTTCCTCATTTTTCATTTACAAATCTGAATACAATATCAAAATCATATACCAAGTGAAGTGAAATTGACTGTCATGTCTCCTCCTATGGGCCATGAGTCTTTTAAGAACAAAGACTGGATTTTCTTATTTTTAGGTGCTTAGCATGATGCCTAGCACTTGGAAAACACTTTAAATGTTTGTTGATTTAATGTCTTTTACTGTTTTTCTCAATTTCAAGAAAATGTTTCCTTTTAATTATTATTTTATTTGCAAAAGACATCCTCCTTTGTAGGCATTCCTCGTATAAAAAATAGAGCAGAAGCATTTTTTAAAAAAATTTTATAATCTACCTGCACATAGTCCAAATGTTTTTCTTACCATGTATGTGCAATCCAACAAGAGACTGTTGTGCTAACTTACCCTCTGATAGCTCCACTATAACAATGGGAAAATAATCACTCTTTCCTTTGGAAGAAAATCATGCTATTGCCAGTATAGCAATTTGATAAAAGTCCACTGTGTTCTTGTCTATCACATTCCAAGTTTAGGCTAGAAAATCTGACAGTCATTTTGTATTTAATCAGTGTAAGAAGAAAACAGGGCTGTCTGTGTACTGTGGAATGTTTTCTGTAATAAATCATTGAAAGTAACAATCTGATCTGGGGCTAGTCTGAAAAGACAAGTGAATATTGCCACAGATGCATTACATTCAGAGTGTATATGGAAAGTTAAGCAGAATTTTCTTATTCTTCCAGTCTAGCTTTCACAAGACACTATCAAACAGAGTAGAATCAGTATATCAAACTGAAAAAACTTGAAAAAAAAAACTGTGAATCTAGATGAAATAAAAATAATTAAAAAACATAGAAGGATTAATAACATGGAATGCATTCCTGTGAAACATAGATTTAATTATTTAGAAAGTAAGACTGAAGATGTTTTTATTGATATTGGCAATAATTATTTGACTATGACAACAAAAGCTCAAGCATAAAAGCAAAGACAACAAAAGCAAAAATAAGCAAGTAGGATTATATCAAAATTAAAGGCTCTGCATAGCAAAAGAAACAGTTAACAAAATGAACATGCAATCTACAGGATGGGAGAAAATATTTGCAAATCATACATCTAATAAGGGATAATATCTAAAATATATAAGAAGCTCATACAACTAAGGAGCCAAAAAAAATCTAATTTAAAATGGGCAAAAGATGTGAATAGATACTTTTCCAAAGAAGAAAGGTAAATGGCCACAGTTACATCAAAAGGTGCTCAAGAGCATTAATCATCAGGGAAATGCAAATTAAAACCACTATAAGATATACCCTTTATCTGTTAGGATCACTATTCTCAAAAATACAGGAGATTAAAAAGTGTTGGCAAGGAGTGGAGAAAAGTACATTGTTGGTACTCGAATGTAAGTCACTTCAGTCATGTCCAACTCTGCAACCCTATGGACTGCAGCCCACCAGGCCCCACTTTTCATGGGATTCTCCAGGCAACAACACTGGAGTAGGTCACCGTGCCCTCCTCCAGGGCATCTTCCTGACCCAGGGATTGAATCCACGTCTCTTAATTCTCCCGCATTGGCAGGCAGGTTCTTTACCACCAGCACCACCTGGAATCCCACACTGTTGATGGGAATGTAAGGTGGTGCAGCCACTACTGAAAAGAATATGGAGATTTGTCAAAAATTAAAGACTGGTCTTCCCTGGAGGTACAGTGAATAAGAAACTACCTGCCAATGCCAGGCACACAGGTTCGATCCCTGGTCTAGTAAGATTATATGTACAGCAGAGCAACCAAACCTATGCACCACAGCTACTGAGCCCACTGTCTAGGAACCAGGAGCCACAACTACCGAGCCTGCTCACTGCAACTGGAAAAAGCCCATGTGTAGCGATAAAGGCCCAATGCAACCAAAATAAATAAAGTTATTTTAAAAAATTAAAGATCAAACTACCATGTGATCAAGCAATGCCATTTCTGAATATATCTCTGAAGGAAATGAAATCAGTATCTTCAAAAAATATACTTACTATCACATTCACGGCTATTCAGTATACCCAAGATTGTGAACAGAAACAGAAACACTGTCTGTCAATAGCTGAGGACAAAGAAGATGTGATTATATACTGTGATTAAAATGTGATTGTGTTACATACACATGCACACACCGACATATTTTATTCAACCATTAAAAAAGGAAATCCTGCCATTTGTGACAACATGAATGAACTTTGAGAACATTACGCTAAGTGAAATAAGCCAGCAACAAAATTCAAATTCTTTATGATCTTGTTCATATGTGGTATCTAAAAAAGTCAAACACACAGAATCAGAATAAATTAACATAAGTGATTACTAGGGGCTATCAGTTCAGTTCAGTTCAGTTGCTCAGTCGTGTCCGACTCTTTGCAACCCCATGAACTGCAGCACACCAGGCCTCCCTGTCCATCACCAACTCCCAGAGTTTACCCAAACTCATGTCCATCGAGTCAGTGATGCCACCCAGCCATCTCATCCTCTATCCTCCCCTTCTCCTCCTGCTCCCAATCCCTCCCAGCATCAGGGTATTTTCCAGTGAGTCAACTCTTCACATGAGGTGGCCAAAGTACTGGAGTTTCAGCTTCATCATCAGTACTTCCAATGAACATCCAGGACTGGTCTCCTTTAGGATGGACTGATTGGATCTCCTTGTAGTCCAAGGGACTCTCAAGAGTCTTCTCCAACACCACAGTTCAAAAGCATCAATTCTTCAGCACTCAGCTTTCTTTATAGTCCAACTCTCACATCTGTACATGACCACTGGAAAAACCATAGCCTTGTCTAGATGAACCTTCGTGGACAAAGTAATATCTCTGCTTGTTAATATGCTGTCTAGGTTGGTCATAACTTTCCTTCCAAGGAGTAAGCGTCATTTAATTTCATGGCTGCAGACACCATCTGCAGTGATTTTGTAGTGCAGAAAAATAAAGTCAGCCACTGTTTCCACTGTTTCCCCATCTATTTGCCATGAAGTGATGGGACCAGATGCCATGATCTTCATTTTCTGAATGTTGAGCTTTAAGCAAGCTTTTTCACTCTCCTCTTTCACTTTCATCAAAAGGCTGTTTAGTTCTTGGCTTTCTGCCGCAAGGGTGGTGACATCTGGTATCTGTGGTTATTGATATTTCTCCCAGCAATCTTGATTCCAGCTTGTGATTCATCCAGCCCAGCGTTTCTCATGATGTACTCTGCATATAAGTTAAATAAGCAGGATGACAATATAGAGCTTGATGTACTCCTTTCCAAATTTGGAACCAGTCCGTTTTTCCATGTCTGGTTCTAACTGTTTCTTCTTGACCTGCATACAGATTTCTCAGGAGGCAGGTCAGGTGGTCTGGTATTCTCAACTTTTGAAGGATTTTCCACAGTTTGTTGTGATCCACACAGTCCAAAGCTTTGTTATAATCAATAAAGCAGAAATAGATGTTTTTCTGGGAAAATATGGCTTCCCAGGTGGCGCTAGTGGTAAAAAATAGACTTGCCTACTCAGGAGATGTAAGAAAAGTAGGTTCAGTCCCTGGGTAAAGAAGATGCCATGGAGGAGGCCACGGCAGCGCACTCCAATAATCTTGCCTGGGGAATACCTTGGACAGAGGAGCCTGGCAGGCTACAGTCCACAGGGTCGCAAAAAGTTGGACAAGACTGAAGCAACTTAATATATATGCAAATATATGTGTGTGTGTGTGTGTGTGTGTGTGTGTGTTTCTGTCTGTCTGTGTATCTGTAGACAGAGAGAGAGAGAGAGATTTCTTACAATATAGGAATTGACTCTTGTGACTGTGGAGGCTAAGACCAAAATTTGTATACTAGGCCAGTTGACTAGAGAGTCATGAAGTTAATACTGCAGTTTAATTCAAAAGAAGTCTGCTAGCAGAACTCTCTTTCCTTTGTTGAACACTGTCTTTTTCCATCAAGTCTTTCAAATGATTAGATGAGGCCCACTCACTCATAATCTCATCTGGAAAATATCTTCATAGAAACTTCTAGAATCAGTTCAGTTGTTCAGTCGTGTCTGACTCTGTGATCCCAATGACTGCAGCATGCCAGGCTTCCGTGCCCATCACAAACTCCCGAAGCTGACTCAAACTCATGTCCATTGAGTCAGTGATGCCATCCAACCATCTCATCTTCTGTTGTCCCCTTCTCCTCCCGCCTTCAATCTTTCCCAGCATCAGGGTCTTTTCCAGTGAGTCAGTTCTTCATATCAGGTGGCCAAAGTATTGGAGTTTCAGCTTCAGCATCAGTCCTTCTTCTAGAATAATAATCAACTAAGTAGCTGGATGTAGCCAGCTTAACATACAAAATTAATCATCACAAATAGCATGGGTGAAATGTAGAAATTAATTTATTAGTTAATTAAATGTAATCCCATTCACTCAGAGGATATAGTTCAAAGCATATAGTGGAAAAGAGTGATATTGAGGTTGTTCCAAGATCTGCTTCCTTCCTCACATTAGCACCAAGAGATGCAATGAGCTGATAGACACCCTAGAAAAATAGTTAGGATTATTACCTTGGCCGCTATGTTCTAATTAGGTGGACCAGCTGGCTTCTTGCCCTTCCTGACTTGAGCTGAGCAATGAGCAGCAGCAATATTGCTCACAGGTTACAGCTCTGCAGGGACACAGGGCGGGAAGGGCAGCACAGAGTTTTTGGAGAGGTAGGGATCACAAACTCCTAGGAGTCAAGCTGAGGTACATCACACTTAATGGCCCATCTTTACTTTACCATGATCCCATAACCAGCATCTAGCAAAAGGAAAACAGGAATTCTTAAATTCAGAGACAAAATGACAATCAAAATCACCAGTCATTTCAACAAGATATGTAAGGAACAGTAAAGAGAGCAATTTGACTAAAGAACAGAATGTCAAGGGATAATGTGACATGATATGACAATGGAGCATTAAGAAAGATCATGCAGGCCTTTGTAAGCCAGAAAAATTTTAACTTCATCCTAAGGGAAACTGAAATTGTTAAAGGATTTTCAGCTTTAATGTAACATGATGAATTAGAAAATAAAACAGATTATATGGCCACCAGTGCTACTAGATCTGAGAAACTTTCCATTTTCAGTTATGATAGACTTGGTAACCAAACCAAACTTTCCAGTGGTTACTAGTGAGGGAAGGGAAAGGGACGGAGATAATATAGGGAGGAAGGATTAAGAGGTACAAACTATTAAGTATAAAATAAGTTACAATGATTATTGTACAACACAGGGAATAAAGCCAATATTTTATAATAACTATAGGAGTATAACCTTTAAAAATTGTGAATCACTGTTTTATATACCTATAACTTATATTGCATGGCAACTACACTTCATTTTTTTTTTAAGTTTTAGATAGAATACAGAGTCATCAAATAAAGTGGAAAAATGTATGCAACACTGAGGTTAAATTCACATGAAGTCAGGAATCCAGATAGATAAAGAAACATAGAAACAAACTTTTGATCTGAGTCCAACTGAAACTACAGAATTCAAATTTATTCATCATTCTTGAGCACAGGCAAAATAAGACAGGGCAAGACTAACCAAAATAAAGAAGATAACAGGAGACTCAAACCTTTTAAAGCTGGTACTCCAGAAGGGACACTCTCAGTATTAGGGTACATTTAAAATAAGCTCATCTCCTCCTGATCCCTCTCTTGTTAAGGATAACTACCTGTTTCAACCATGACACTGAGTAAAGGGGGGAAAGATCCTTGTATTACTTAGCCATTAAAGAGAATGCATTTGAATCAGTTCTAATCAGGTGGATGGAACTGGAGCCTATTATACAGAGTGAAGTAAGCCAGAAAGAGAAACACAAATACAGTATACTAACGCATATATATGGAATTTAGAAAGATCGTAACAATAACCCTGTTTACGAGACAGCAAAAGAGACACTGATGTATAGAACAGACTTTTGGACTCTGGGAACGGGAGAGGGTAGGATGATTTGGGAGAATAGCATTGAAATATGTATAATATCATATCTGAAATGAGTTGCCAGTCCAGGTACAATGCCTGATAATGGATGCCTGGGACTGGTGCACTGGGATGACCCAGGGGGATGGTATGGGGAGGGAGGAGGGAGGAGGGTTCAGGATGGGGAACACATGTATACTTGTGGCGGATCTATCTTGATGTATGGCAAAAGCAATACAATATTGTAAAGTTAAGCAAAATAAAATTTAATTAAAAAAAAATCAGATCAGATCAGATCAGTCGCTCAGTCGTGTCCGACTCTTTGCGACCCCATGAACCGCAGCACGCCAGGCCTCCCTATCCATCACCAGCTCTTGGAGGTCACTCAGACTCAGATTCATCGAGTCAGTGATGCCATCCAGCCATCTCATCCTCTGTCGTCCCCTTCTCCTCCTGCCCTCAATCCCTCCCAGCATCAGAGTCTTCTCCAATGAGTCAACTCTTCGCATGAGGTGGCCAAAATACTGGAGTTTCAGCTTTAGCATCATTACGTCCAAAGAAATTCCAGGCCTGATCTCCTTCAGAATGGACCGGTTGGATCTCCTTGCAGTCCAAGGGACTCTCAAGAGTCTTCTCCAACACCACAGTTCAAAAGCATCAATTCTTCGGCGCTCAGCCTTCTTCACAGTCCAGCTCTCACATCCATACATGACCACAGGAAAGACCATAGCCTTGACTAGGCGAACCTTTGTTGGCAAAGTGATGTCTCTGCTTTTGAATATGCTATCTAGGTTGGTCATAACTTTCCTTCCAAGGAGTAAGCGTCTTTTAATTTCATGGCTGCAGTCACCATCTGCAGTGATTTTGGAGCCCCCCAAAATAAAGTCTGACACTGTTTCCACCATTTCTCCATCTATTTCCCATGTAGTGATGGGGCCAGATGCCATGATCTTCGTTTTCTGAATGTTGAGCTTTAAGCCAACCTTTTCACTCTCCACTTTCACTTTCATCAAGAGGCTTTTTAGTTCCTCTTCACTTTCTGCCAAAGGGTGGTATCATTTGCATATCTGAGGTTATTGGTGTTTCTCCCAGCATTCTTGATTCCAGCTTGTGTTTCCTCCAGTCCAGCATTTCTCATGATGTACTCTGCATATAAGTTAAATAAACATGGTGACAATATACAGCCTTGACATACTCCTTTTCCTATTTGGAACCAGTCTGTTGTTTCATGACCAGTTCTAACTGTTGCTTCCTGACCTGCATACAGATTTCTCAAGAGGCAGATCAGGTGGTCTGGTATTCCCATTTATCTCAGAATTTTCCACAGTTTATTGTGATCTACACAGTCAAAGGCTTTGGCATAGTCAATAAAGCAGAAATAGATGTTTTTCTGGAACTCTCTTGCCTTTTCCATGATCCAGCGGATGTTGGCAATTTGATCTCTGGTTCCTCTGCCTTTTCTAAATCCAGCTTGAACATCAGGAAGTTCACGGTTCACATATTGCTGAAGCCTGGCTTGGAGAATTTTGAGCGTTACTTTACTAGCGTGTGAGATGAGTGCAATTGTGCGGTAGTTTGAGCACTCTTTGGCATTGCCTTTCTTTGGGATTGGGATGAAAACTGACCTTTTCCAATCCTGTGGCCACTGCTGAGTTTTCCAAATTTGCTGGCATATTGAGTGCTGCACTTTCACAGCATCATCTTTCAGGATTTGGAATAGCTCCACTGGAATTCCATCACCTCCACTAGCTTTGTTCCTAGTGATGCTTTCATCAAATCAAAAAAAAAAAAAGATCCTTGTGAAGTGTGACATAAACTGACTATCTCAGGTATTTGTACCTCAAATTACCATGCCTGGGTAAAGCAAAATACGTCAGTGGTGATTTTACTTAAAATGATTCTACAGAAGTGGTGCCTCTATCTGCCAGAGCAGTAAAGCAAAACTGCATTGAAGTAAACTGTCTTTATCCTACATATCAAAGAATTTCCAAAAATATACTATGAAAATGCACAATTCACAGAAAATTTTGATAAAAATAAATTACTAGACTCTAAATAATTCAAGCAATCTTGAGTGAAAACCAACCAAAATAACAAACAGTTGAAGCAGATTAGCAGAGAATATAGATAAGTTTTGCTTACTTAAGTGTCAATGCAGGGAACAGGAAACTAGAATGACTTAGAAAAAAACATGAGCACCCCAGGCTGGAAGGTGTCTGATATACCACGGGAGCAGAGTGGAGGGCAATTACTAACATCTCCAGAAAGAATTAGAGCTTCTGGGTCAAAGTGGAAATGAAGCTCAATTGTGGATATGTCTGGTGGTGAAAATAAAGTCTGATGCTGTAATGAACACGTATGCATAGGAATATGGAATATTAGGTCCATGAGTCAAGGTAAATTGGATGTGGTCAAGCAGAAGATGGCAAGATTGGATATCAACTTCTTAGGAATCAGTGAACTAAAATTGACAGAAACAGGAGAAATTAATTCAGATGACCATCATATGTACTACGGTAGGCAAGAACCCCTTAGATGAAATGGAGTAGCCCTCATAGTCAACAAAAGAGTCCAAAATGTAGTACTTGGGAGCAATCTCAAAAATGACATAATAATCTCAGTTTTCCAGGGCAAACCACTCAATATCACAGTAATCCAAATATATGCAACCACTTATTCCAAAGAAGCTGAGGTTGATCAGTTTTATAAAAACCTACAAGACCCTCTACAACTAACACTGAAAAAGATATTCTTTTCATCATGCTGCTGCTGCTAAGTCACTTCAGTCATGTCTGACTCTGTGTGACCCCATAGACAGCAGCCCACCAGACTCCTCCGTCCCTGGGATTCTCCAGGCAATAACACTGGAGTGTGTTGCCATTTCCTTCTCCAATGCAGGAAAGTGAAAAGTCAAAGTGAAGTTGCCCAGCCATGTCCGACCCCCAGCGACCCCATGGACTGCAGCCTACCAGGCCCCTACATCCATGGGATCCTCCAGGTAAGAGTACTGGAGTGGGGTGCCATTGCCGTCTCCACCTTTTCATCATAGGGGATTGGAATTGAAAAGTAGAAAGTCAAGAGTTACCCAGAATAACAGGCAAGTTTGCCCTTGGAGTACAAAATGAAGCAGAGCAAAGTTTAACAGAGTTTTGTCAAAATAACATGCTGGTCATAGGAAACACCTTTTTCCATCAACCTAAGAGATAACTACACATCGACATCATGAGATGAACAATACCAAAATCAGATTGATTATATTCTTTGCAGCTGAAAATGCGGAAACTCCATACAGTCAGCAAAAACAAGACCTGGAGCCACAGCAGTTTAGATCATATACTCTTTTTTGTTTGTTTGTTTTAATATAAACTTATTTATTTTAATTGGAGGCTAATTACTTTACAGCATTGTAGTGGTTTTGCCATACATTGACATGAATTAGCCATGGGTGTACATGTGTTCCCCGTCCTGAATGCCCCTCCTACCTCCCTCCCCATCCCATCTCTCAGGGTCATCCCAGTGCACCAGCCCCGAGCACCCTGTCTCATGCATCGAACCTGGACTGGCGATCTGTTTCATATGATAATATACATGTTTCAATGCCATTCTCCCAGATCATGAGCCCTTTATTGAAAAATTCAGGCTTAAATTTTGAAGAAAGTAGGGAAAACCACTAGGCCATTGATATATGACCTAAATCAAACCCCTTATGATTATACAGTGGAGGTGATGAATAGATTCAAGGGATTAGATCTAGTAGATAGAGTGCCTGAAGAAGTGGGGTGGAAGTTTATAACATTGTACAGGAGAATGTGACCGAAACCATCCCCAAGAAAAAGGAATGCAACAAGGCAAAGTGGTTGTCTGAGGAGGCTTTCCAAATAGCTGAGGAAAGAAGAGAAGTGAAAGGCAAAGGAGAAAGGGAAAGACATACCCAACCAAATGCAGAGTTCCAGAGATGAGCAATGAGAGATAAGAAGGCATTTTTAAATGAACAGTGCAAAGAAATAGAGAAACACAATAGAATGGGAAAGACCAGAGATCTTCTCAAGAAAATTGGAGATATCAAGGGAATATTTCATGCAATGATGGGCACAATAAAGGATAGAAAAGGTAGCATTATAATAGAAGCTGAAGAGATTAAGAGGAAGTGGCCAAGAAGACAAAGAACTATACAAAAAAAGTCTTAATGACCCAGATAACCATGATGGTATGGTCACTCACCTAGACTCAGACATCCTGGGGTGTGAAGTCAAGTGGGCCTGAAGAAACATTCATATGAACAAATATAGTGGAGATGAAGGAATTTCAGCTGAGCTATTTCAAACCCTAAAAGTTAATGCTGTTAAAGTGCTGCACTCAATATGTCAGCAAATTTGGAAAACTCAGCAGTGGTCACAAGACTGGAAAGGGTCAGTCTTTTTTATTCTAACCCCAAAGAAATACAGTGCCAAAGAATGTTAAAATTACTGTACAGTTGCACTCATTTCATATGTCAGTAAGATTATGCTCAAAATTCTTCAAGTTAGGCTTCAACTGTACATAAACTGAGAAATTCCAGATGTACAATTTGGGTTTAGAAAAGTCAGTGGAACCAGAAACTAAATTTCCAACATTATTTGAATCATGGAGAACAGAAGTGAATTCCAGAAAAAATATCTACTTCTGCTTCATTGAATATACTAAAGCCTCTGACTGTGTGGATCACAAAACCTAGGAAAAATTCTTAAAGAGATGGGAGCATCAGACTACCTTACATGTTTCTGGAGAAACCTGTATGCAGGTCAAAAGGCCAAGAGTTAGAACCGGATATGGAAACATGGGCTGCTTCAAATTGGGAAAGGAAGACAAGGCTATATATTGTCACTCTACTTATTTAACTTATATGCAGAGTACATCTGGTGAAATGCCATGGTGGGTGTAGCACAAGCTGGAATTAAGATTGCTGGGAGAACTACCAATAACCTCAGATATGCAGATGATACCACTATAATGGCATAAAGGAAAGGAAACTAAAGAGCCTCTTGATGTGGGTGAAAGAGGAGAATGAAAAAGCTGGCTTGAAATAACATTAAAAAAAACTGAGATCATGGCACCTGGTCCATCACTTCATGGCATATAAAAGGGGGAAAGTGGAAAGTGACAGACTTTATTTTTCTTGGGCTCCAAAATCACTGCAGATGGTGACTGCAGCCATTAAATTAAAAGATGCTTGCTCCTTGAAAGAAAAGTTATGACAAGCCTAGACAACACGTAAAAAGCAGAGACAGTACTTTGCCAACAAAAGTCCATCTAGTAAAAGCTATGATTTTTCCAGTAGTCATGTATGGATGTGAGAGTTGGACCATATAGAAGGCTGAGCACCAAAGAACTGAAGCTTTCAAATTGTGGTGCTGGAGAGGACTCTTGAGAGTCCCTTGGACTGCAGGGAGATGAATTCATTAAATCCTGAAAGAAATCATTTTGAATATTCTGGAAGGACTGATCCTGAAGCAGAAGCTCCAGTACTTTGGCCACTTGCTGCAAAGAGTTGACTCATTGGAAAAGACTCTGATGCTGGGAAAGATTGAGGGCAGCAGGAAAAGGGAGTGACTGAGCATGAGATGGCTGGTTGGCATCACTGACTCAATGGACATGACTTTGAGCCAACTCCAGGAGATTGTGGAGGACAGAGAAGCCTGGCTTGCTACAGTTTATGGGGTTGCAGAGTTGGATATGACTTGGCAACCAAACAACAATAAGGTAGAAATCTGGAAAAAAAAATAAACCTCATATTTAACATAATTAATAGATCACTGAAATAGAAAAAAGTTTATAAGTTCAAAAATGGAAAATATAGCAGAAAAGTAAATCTGCACTGTAGCAAAAGAGCTTAACATATGGAAAATCTGAGAGATTAATATACAGAGGGGATTGAATTAGAAAGGCTAATATGTATTGTTCAGATTTCCAGAAAAAGAATAAGGTAGAAGCAATAAGAGTTGCTGAGAATTTCCCAAATCTAATAAAAGACGTCAATTCACAAATTCAAGAAATTTATTTCCAGTTTTTAAAGGAATCTCCAGCAATCCCACTGCTGGGCATACACACCGAGGAAACCAGAATTGAAAGAGACACATGTACCCCAATGTTCATCGCAGCACTGTTTATAATAGCCAGGACATGCAAGCTAGATATCCATTAGCAGATGAATGGATAAGAAAGCTGTGTACATATACACAATGGAGTATTCAGATCAGATCAGATCAGTCGCTCAGTCGTGTCCGACTCTTTGTGACCCCATGAATCGCAGCACGCCAGGCCTCCCTGTCCATCACCAGCTCCCGGAGGTCACTCAGACTCGCATTCATTGAGTCAGTGATGCCATCCACCCATCTCATTCTCTGTCGTCCCCTTCTCCTTTTGCCCTCAATCCCTCCCAGCATCAGAGTCTTCTCCAATGAGTCAACTCTTCGCATGAGGTGGCCAAAGTACTGGAGTTTCAGCTTTAGCATCATTCCTGCCAAAGAAATCCCAGGGTTGATCTCCTTCAGAATGGACTGGTTGGATCTCCTTGCAGTCCAAGGGACTTTCAAGAGTCTTCTCCAACACCACAGTTCAAAAGCATCAATTCTTCGGCACTCAGCCTTCTTCACAGTCCAGCTCTCACATCCATCCATACATGACCACAGGAAAAACCATGGCCTTAACTAGACGAATCTTTGTTGGCAAAGTAATGTTTCTGCTTTTGAAAATGCTATCTAGGTTGGTCATAACTTTCTTTCCAAGGAGTAAGCGTCTTTTAATTTCATGGCTGCAGTCACCATCTGTAGTGATTTTGGAGCCCCCCAAAATAAAGTCTGACACTGTTTCCACTGTTGCCCCATCTAATTCCCATGAAGTGATGGAACTGGATGCCATGATCTTCGTTTTCTGAATGTTGAGCTTTAAGCCAACTTCTTCACTCTCCACTTTCACTTTCATCAAGAGGCTTTTGAGTTCCTCTTCACTTTCTGCCATAAGGGTGGTGTCATCTGCATATCTGAGGTTATTGATATTTCTCCCAGCAATCTTGATTCCAACTTGTGTTTCTTCCAGTCCAGTGTTTCTCATGATGTACTCTGCGTGTAAGTTAAATAAACAGGGTGACAATATACAGCCTTGACGTACTCCTTTTCCTATTTGGAACCAGTCTGCCATTCCATGTCCAGTTCTAACTGTTGCTTCCTGACCTGCATACAAATTTCTACTCAGCCATTAAAAAGAATGCATTTGAGTCAGTTCTAATGAGGTGGATGAAACTGGAGCTTATTATACAGAGTGAAATAAGCCAGGAAGAAAAACATCAATACAGTATACTAATGCATATATATGGAATTTAGAAAGATGGTAACAATAACCTTGTATACGGGACAGCAAAAGAGACACTGATATATAGAACAGTCTTTTGGACTCTGTGGGAGAGGGAGAGGGTGGGATGATTTGGGAGAATGACATTGAAACATGTATAATATCATATATGAAATGAGTCACCAGTCCAGGTTCAATGCACGATGCTGGATGCTTGGGGCTGGTGCACTGGGATGACCCAGAGGGCTGGTAGGGGAGGGAGGTGGGAGGAGGGTTCAGGATGGGGAACACATGTATACCTGTGGCAGATTCATTTTGATATATGGCAAAACCAATACAATATTGTAAAGTTAAAAAATAAAATTAAATTAAAAAAATAAAAACATTTAAAAAAAGAAATTTAATAATTTCCTAATAGGATAAAAATAACTCTGCATTTAGGCACTTGTAATGAAAGTACTTAACATCAAACCTAAAGATATATTCAAAAAGCATGCAAGAATATACTTTTAAAAATGATAATAGATTGAGAAGTGACTTATCAGTAGCATCACAATGGAAGGGAAGATATAGTGAAATAAAATCTTTGATATCTTCAAGAAAATAACAATCTGAAGTATTTTACTGGATGCTTCTGGTGATTGCATATCAGCTTGTGCTACGTCAAGACTTCTAACAAAGACAATGCGAAAGACAGAATAAAGTAAAACAAAAATCTGTTCAAAGTTATCTAAGACCTACCCAGGCAGCAAGGAATTCACTGATCAAGATCAGAGAAGTTATCTTGACATCCACTGCCATTTTTCTTATTGAGTGCATTTATTATCTTCAGATGATAAGAGACTAAGAAGCTGAGCAGAGCTCTCAGTGGTCTTATAGGGCTGTGGGAACATAGAGCTCGGGGCCACAAGGAATGTGGGCCCTGATAAACACCCTAAACTGTCTAATCCCCAAAGGTCTACATTCTGAGAATAGGCATACATTAGAATTAAAATACAAGCCCTGAAGCATAGCTTGGAAACAACTTTAACTTTTAATTAAATTGAAACAATATATTTCAACATTAACTGCTTGACAGAAGAATGTAAAAAGAAAGAAAGTAGGTATAATGGTCATCTGACTAAAATTCGCCCATTCCAGTCCATTGTAGTTTGCTGATTCCTAAAATGTCAATGTTCACTCTTGCCATCTCCTGCTTGACCACTTCTAATTTGCCTTGATTCATGGACCTAACATTCCAGGTTCGTATGCAATATTGCTCTTTACAGCATCAGACTTTATTTCCATCACCAGTCACATCCACCACTGGGCATTGTTTTCACTTTGGGTCTGTCTCTTCATTCTTTCTGGAGTTATTTCTCCATTCTTCTTCAGTAGCGTATTGGGCACCTACCAATCTGGGGAGTTCGTCCTTCAGTGTCCTTTTTGCCTTTTCATACTGTTCATAGGGTTCTCAAGGCAAGAATTCTAAAGTGGTTTGCCATTCCCTTCTCCAGTAGATCACATTTTGTCAGAACTCTCCACCGTGACCCTTCCATCTTGGGTGGCCCTGCATGGCACGGCTCATAGTTTCATTGAGTTAGGTGCAGCTAACTCAATGGTTCATGTGGTCATTTTGATTAGCTTTCTGTGATTGTGGTATTCATTTTGTAGCCTCTGACAGATAAGGATAAGAGGCTTATGGAAGCTTCCTGATGGGAGAGACTGACTGTGGGGGAAGCTGGGTAAACTGGGTCTTGTTCTGACGGGCAGGGCCATGCTCAATAAATCTTTATTCCAATTTTCTGTTGGTGGGTGTGGCTGTGTTCCCTCCCTGTTGTTTGACCTGAGACCAAACTATGGTGGAGGTAATGAAGATAATGGTGACCTCCTTCAGAAGGTCCCATGCAGGCACTGCTGCACTCAGTGTCCTGAGCCTGGAGCAGGCCACCACTGACCCACAACTCCCCCAGGGACTGCTGGACACTCACAGGCAAGTCTGGCTCAGTCTCTTGTGGGTTCACTGCTCCTTTCTCCTGGGTTCTTGTGCACACAAGGTTTTGTTTGTGCCCTCCAAGAGTCTGTTTCCCCAGTCCTGTGGAAGTTCTGTAATCAAATCCCCCTGGCCTCTAAAGTCAAATTCTCTTGGAGTTCTCAGTCCCTTTGCCAGATCCCCAGTTTGAGAAATCTGTTGTGAGCCCTAGAAATTTCTTAACAGTGCAAAATTTTCATTGGTATAATTGTTCTGCAGTTTGTGGGTCATTTGCTTGGCAGCTGTATGGTGGGTTAATGATGACCTCCTCCAAGAGGGCTTATGCCACAGGCAATATGACCCAGGGAGCTGCACCCAGAGCCCCTGACCCTGCAACAGGCCACTGCTGATCCATACCTCTACATAAGACTCAAACACAGGTCTGGCACAGTTTCTGTGGGGTCTCTGGGTCCTGATGTGCACAAGGTTTTGTTTGAGCCCTCTGAGTCTCTGGCAGGTATGGGGTTTGATTCTAAACTCAATTTCACCCCTCCTACCATCTTGCTGGGTCTTCTTTGCCCTTGAATGTAGGGTATGTTTTTTTTTTTTTGGGGGGGGGGGAATCCAATGTTCTCCTATTGATGGTTGTTCAACAGGAGATGAATGTTGTAATTCACTGAGTTGTAATTTTGGAGTTTTCACAGGAGAAGATGAGCACATGTCCTTCTACTCCACCAACTTGCCAGAGTCTTGGGTTTCCCTGGTGGCTCAACTGGTAAAGAATCAGTCTGCAATGGAGGAGACTTGGGTTCAATCCCTGGGTTGGAAAGCTCCCCTGGAGAAGGGAAAAGCTGTCCACTCAAGTATTCTTGCTTGGAGAATTCTAGTCTGTGAGTAGCAAAGACTCAGACACAACTGAGAAACTTTCACTTTCAGCCCATTAAGACTATTCTAAAAATCATAGTCAAATATAGGATGAAGATAAATTAATATTTCAAATAAGTGACTCCATCAATATGTTCCTCAGTTGTATCTGTATTTTTTTCTCATAATTCACTTTATTTTTCATGATCATACAGGTGTGTTTTCTTTCCCAATAATTATTTGAATTCACATAAAAGGCAGAAACTTATGAAATACTACTCATGCTCTAAGCCTGCGGGCAGAAGAAATAATTTGAAAAGTGCCTGGATCAGGCTCACTTGCTGATTTTGGAGAACATTCTGTAGAGGTATAAGGAAACCAAGGCTCATACTCAAAACATAGGCACAGCAGCAGCAATTTAAGGGAGCTCATTCTACAATGCAGGAAGCACCATTTCAGAGTCCTCCCTTTAGCTTATTAGTGCTTCGGTCAGGGCCAGCCAGTAGGCAACAGTCCTTGGAAGCCTGGGGCCAAGCAGATAATTGCGTTAATATAGCCCCATGAGTCAGAATACAGGCTGAATAGACTTCCATGATCACCCCAGTCTTCCAAGACACAATACCATAGAACAGAGGACCCAAGACCTGGACCCACCCACTAGCAAACCAACACCAGCTCCAAGACCCACAGGCTCCCAAAACCAGAGACCCTGGGCTATAGCTTTACCCACTAACTGGTGGAAACCAGTCCTGGGACTATCACAGCCCCACAGCCAGCCACCCTGTGATTTGACCCTACCAACCAGTGAGCCAAGATTGGTCCAGGACCCAGTCTCCCACACCAGCTGGCTCACACTCATAGGTCCCAGAGTGAGAAAACTCAAGTACTGAGTTCTATCTGGTTCCTAGTCCCACCCACCAGAGAGCTTGTGAAAGCCCTGAAATCTGATATCAGTTAACAGTGGGCGGGGCTGGGGGCACTAGCCTTGCTACCCCATGAAAATGTGCCCCACACACCAGCATGAGACCCTAGCTACAAGTCATCCTAGGGCCCTCAGCCAGCTCTGTCAGTTACCAGTCATACCCACCAGCAGACCAGTACAAACCCAGGCCCTGGCCCTACACACTAGTATGCAACACCAGCTCTGGGACCCCTGGCCTGCAGTAAACTATCCTGTAACCCAATCTTGAACACCAGTGGGCTGACCCCAGGACTAGGACTCCCTGGGTCATGCAGCCAGATACCAGGACACAGCCCCACTCAATGTTAGCTGGCAGCCTCCATGCTACATAGGATCTAGCAAACAGGCGATGAGTCAGCCATTCCCACAGCAGTCAGCCCTACTATAACAAGAGGGTCCGTAGAAGATACTCTTAGAGCATATGGCTCTGGTTAGCAGAGGAGAGTGTAAGGCATTTCCAACATGAGACCACTTTTGCAAGATCAGGCAGTATAACCAACCTACTAATTTCATAGAAATAAAACCACTGAATTAGGCAAAATGAAGCAAAACAATGTCTTCCAGATGAAGGAATAAGACAAATTCCCAGAAGAAGAGCTAAGTGAAGTCGAGATAAGCAATCTACCCAATAAAGAGTTCAAGGTAAAATCATAAACATGCCGAAAGAACTGGGGAGAAGAAGGAATGAACACAGTGAGAAATTTAACAAGGAGAAACTATAAAAATGAACCAACCAGCACTGAAGAATACAATAACTAAAATTAAAAATACACTAGAAGGAATCAAGAGTACATTAGATGAGGAATGGATGAGTGAACTGGAAATCACACAAGGTGAACAGAAAACAAAAATTTTTTTAAATGAGTACATTACAAGAGACCTCTTGGACAACATCAAACATATTAACACTTTAAATATAAAGATACACACCTGCTAAAGTTAGAGGATGTAAAAAGATCCAAGTGAAAATGAAAGGAAAGTCAGGGTAGCCAACCTTGGTATCAGACAAAATATACATTAAAATAAAGTCTGTATTTAAGTATCATGTCTTCTTTATCCATTCCTCTGTCTATCGACATCTAGGTTGCTTTCATGTCTTGGTTATTGTAAAAATGATGCAATAAACATTGGGGTGCATGTATCTTTTCAGATCATGTTTTCCTCTAGATATATGCCTAGGAGTGAGATTGCAGGGTCAAATGATAGGTCTATTTTTAGTTTGTTTTTTTTTTTTTTTTTAAGGAATCCCCATACTGTTCTTCATTATGGTTATACTAATTTCTCTTCCTACCAACAGTGTAAGAGGGTTCCCTTCTCTCCACACCCTCTCCAACATTTACTATTTATGGATTTTTTTGATGACAGTCATTCAGCTGGTGTGAGGTGCTATCTCATTGTAGTTTTGATTTGCATTTCTCTAATAATTAGTGATGTGTAATGTCTTTTCATGTGCTTATTTGCCATCTCTATGGCTTCTTTATAGAAATGTCTATTTAGGTCTTCTGTCCATTTGTTCATTGGAATATTATTCAATTGTTAAAAAGAATGAAGTAATAGCATTTGCAGTAACATGGATGGACCTAGAGATTGTCATACTGAGTGACGTAAGTCAGAGAGAAGGAGGAATATCGTATGACACCCCTTATATGTGAAATGTAAAAAGAAATGATGCAAATGAACCTAATTTACAAAACAGAAAGAGACTCATAGGCTTAGAGAACAAACTTATGGTTGCTGGGGGGAAGAGATAGTTAGGGAGTTTGGGATGGACACACTGCTAAATTTAAAATACATAACAAATTGGGACCTACCATATAGCATATCGAACTCTGTTCAGTGTTATGTGGCAGCCTGGAGGAGAATTTGGAGGAGAATGGGTATATGTGTGGCTGAGTCCCTTCACTGTTCACCTGAAGCTATTACAGTATTGCTCATTGGCCATACCCCAATAGAAAGTTATGACCAACCTAGACAGCATGTTAGAAAGCAAAGACATTACTTTGTCAACAAAGGTCCATCTAGTCAAGCTAGATTTAAACTAAACCAAAAAGCTATGGTTTTTCCAGTAGTCATGTATGGATGTGAGAGTTGGACTATAAAGAAAGCTGAAGAATGGATGTTTTTGGTCCCACTTATTTATTTTTGCTTTTATTTCCAATATTCTAGGAGGTGGGTCATAGAGGATCCTGCTGTGATGTATGTCGGAGAGTGTTTTGCCTATGTTCTCCTCTAAGAGTTTTATAGTTTCTAGTCTTATGTTTAAATCTTTAATCCATTTTGAGTTTATTTTTGTGTATGGTGTTAGAAAGTGTTCTAGTTTCATTCTTTTACAAGTGGTTGACCAGTTTTCCCAGCATCACTTGTTAAAGAGATTGTCTTTAATCCATTGTATATTCTTGCCTCCTTTGTCAAAGATAAGGTGTCCATATGTGTGTGGATTTATCTCTGGGCTTTCTATTTTGTTCCATTTATCTAAAGCTGAAACTCCAGTATTTTGGCCACCTCATGAGAAGAGTTGACTCATTGGAGAAGACTCTGATGCTGGGAGGGATTGAGGGCAGGAGGAGAAGGGGACGACAGAGGATGAGATGGCTGGATAGCATCACTGACTCGATGGATGCGAGTCTGAGTGACCTCCGGGAGCTGGTGATGGACAGGGAGGCCTGGCGTGCTGCGGTTCATGGGGTCGCAAAGAGTCGGACACGACTGAGCGACTGATCTGATCTGATCTGATCTGATCTGTATTTCTGTCTTTGTGCAAGTACCATGCTGTCTTGATGACTGTGGCTTTGTAGTAGAGCCTGAAGTCAGGCAGGTTGATTCCTCCAGTTCCATTCTTCTTTCTCAAGATAGCTTTGACTATTCGAGGTTTTTTGTATTTCCACACAAATTGTGAAATTATTAGTTCTAGCTCTGTGAAAAATACCATTGGTAGCTTGATAAGCATTGCATTGAATTTATAGATTGTTTTGGGTAGTATACTCATTTTCACTATATTGATTCTTTCAATCCATGAACATAGTATATTTCTCCATCTATTAGCGTCCTCTTTGATTTCTTTCACTAGTGTTTTATAGTTTTTTATATATAGGTCTTTAATTTCTTTAGGTAGATATATTTCTAAGTATTTTATTCTTTTCGTTGCAATGGTGAATGAATTGTTTCTTTAATTTCTATTTACTCATTATTAGTGTATAAGAATGCAAAGGATTTCTGTGTGTTGATTTTATATCCTGCAACTTTACTATATTCATTGATTAGCTCTAGTAATTTTCTGGTGGAGTCTTTAGGGTTTTCTATGTAGAGGATCATGTCATCTGCAAACAGTGCGAGTTTTACTTCTTCTTTTCCAATCTGGATTCCTTTTATTTCTTTTTCTGCTCTGATTGCTGTGGCCAAAGCTTCCAAAACTAAGTTGAATAGTAGTGGTGAAAGTAGGCATGCTTGTCTTGTTCCTGACTTTAGGGGAAATGCTTTCAATTTTTCACCATTGAGGATAATGTTTGCTGTGGGTTTGTCATATATAGCTTTTATTATGTTGAGGTATGTTCCTTCTACAGAGAAGGCAATGGCACCCCACTCCAGTACTACTGCCTGGAAAATCCCATGGATGGAAGAGCCTGGTTGGCTGCAGTCCATGGGGTCGCTACGAGTTGGATACGACTGAGTGACTTCACTTTCACTTTTCACTTTCATGCATTGGTGAAGGAAATGGCAACGCACTCCAGTGTTCTTGCCTGGAGATTCCCAGGGATGGGGTAGCCTGGTGGGCTGCCGTCTATGGGGTCACAGAGTCGGACATGACTGAAGTGACTTAGCAGCAGCATGTTCCTTCTATTCTTGCTTTCTGGAGAGTTTTTTTTTTTTTTTTTTTTTTTAATCATAAATGGATGTTGAATTTTGTCAAAGGCTTTCTCTGCATCTACTGAGATAATCATATGGCTTTTATTTTTCAATTTGTTAATGTGGTGTATTACATAAATGCTCCTATATAAATCACAGCAGGATCCTCTTTGACCCACTTCCCAGAATATTGGAAATAAAAGCAAAAATAAACAAATGGCACCTAATGAAAATTAAAAGCTTCTGCACAACAAAGGAAACTATAAGCAAGGTGAAAAGACAGCCTTCAGAATGGGAGAAAATAATAGCAAATGAAGCAAGAGACAAACAACTAATCTCAAAAATATACAAGCAACTCCAGAAAAATAAATGACCCAATCAAAAAATGGGCCAAAGAACTAAATAGACATTTCTCCAAAGAAGACATACAGATGGCTAACAAACACATGAAAAGATTCTAAACATCACTCATTATCAGAGAAATGCAAATCAAAACCAGTATGAGGTACCATTTCACACCAGTCAGAATGGCTGCGATCAAAAAGTCTACAAGCAATAAATGCTGGAGAGGGTGTGGAGAAAAGGGAACCCTTTTACACTGTTGGTGGGAATGCAAACTAGTACAGCCACTATGGAGAACAGTGTGGAGATTCCTTAAAAAACTGGAAATAGAACTGCCTTATGACCCAGCAATCCCACTGCTAGGCATACACACTGAGGAAACCAGAATTGAAAGAGACATGTGTACCCCAGTGTTCATCGCAGCACTGTTTACAATAGCCAGGACATGGAAGCAACCTAGATGTCCATCAGCAGATGAATGGATAAGAAAGCAGTGGTACATATACACAATGGAGTATTACTCAGCCACTAAAAAGAATACATTTGAATCAGTTCTAATGAGGTGGATGGAACTGGAACCTATTATACAGAGTGAAGTAAGCCAGAAAGAAATACACCAATACAG
Source organism: Tragelaphus eurycerus (assembly GCA_935064755.1). Taxonomy (NCBI): domain Eukaryota; kingdom Metazoa; phylum Chordata; class Mammalia; order Artiodactyla; family Bovidae; genus Tragelaphus; species Tragelaphus eurycerus. The sequence continues at coordinate 8,226,355 of CAKXYN010000086.1, read as the reverse complement.
TATACTAACACACATATACATATGGAATTTAGAAAGATGGTAATGATAACCCTGTATGTGAGACAGCAAAAGAGACACAGACATATAGAACAGTCTTCTGGACTCTGTGAATGAGGGAGAAGGTGGGATGATTTGGGAGAATGTCATGGAAACATGTATCAGATCAGATCAGTCCCTCAGTCGTCTCCAACTCTTTGCGACTCCATGAACCGCAGCACGCCAGGCCTCCCTGTCCATCACCAGCTCCCGGAGGTCACCCAGACTCATACCCATCGAGTCAGTGATGCCATCCAGCCATCTCATCCTCTGTCGTCCCCTTCTCCTCCTGCCCTCAATCCCTCCCAGCATCAGAGTCTTCTCCAATGAGTCAACTCTTCGCATGAGGTGGCCAAAATACTGGAGTTTCAGCTTTAGCATCATTCCTTCCAAAGAAATCCCAGGATTGATCTCCTTCAGAATGGACTGGTTGGATCTCCTTGCAGGCCAAGGGACTCTCAAGAGTCTTCTCCAACACCACAGTTCAAAAGCATCAATTCTTCGGCGCTCAGCCTTCTTCACAGTCCAGCTCTCACATCCATACATGACCACAGGAAAGACCATAGCCTTGACTAGGCGAACCTTTGTTGGCAAAGTAATGTCTCTGCTTTTGAATATGCTATCTAGGTTGGACATAACTTTCCTTCCAAGGAGTAAGTGTCTTTTAATTTCATGACTGCAGTCACAATCTGCAGTGATTTTGGAGCCCAGAAAAACAAAGTCTGACACTGTTTCCACTGTTTCTCCATCTATCTCCCATGAAGTGATGAGACCAGATGCCATGATCTTCGTTTTCTGAATGTTGAGCTTTAAGAAATGAATTGCCAATCCAGGTTCGATACAGGATACTTGGGGCTGATGCACTGGAATGACCCGGAGCCATGGTACAGGGAGGGATGTGGTGGTGGTGGGGGGGGGGAGGGGGGTTCAAAAATAAATAAATAATCGGATCAGATCAGATCAGATCAGTCACTCAGTCGTGTCCGACTCTTTGCGACCCCATGAATCAGCACGCCAGGCCTCCCTGTCCATCACCAGCTCCCGGAGGTCACTCAGACTCGCATCCATCGAGTCAGTGATGCCATCCAGCCATCTCATCCTCTGTCGTCCCCTTCTCCTCCTGCCCTCAATCCCTCCCAGCATCAGAGTCTTCTCCAATGAGTCAACTCTTCACATGAGGTGGCCAAAATACTGGAGTTTCAGCTTTAGCATCATTTCTTCTAAAGAAATTCCAGGATTGATCTCCTTCAGAATGGACTGGTTGGATCTTCTTGCAAGAAAACAAAAACAAATGCACTTTATGAATCAGTTCCTATTTGTTCCTGGAACAAATACTACTCCAAACAGCACTGCAAAGAACCTTTAACACCAGGCCTACTCCAGCTGAGTTATCCTTATCCCCAATACTCAGATTCTCCAGTGAATAAGTTTACTTCTCCTTGATCCAGATTGATAGGAGAAAAGCTCTGTCATTCACTTTTTCATGTCATGAAGCACCTGTGTCCTGTGTCAAAGGCTGAATCAACAAAGTCTCCATGACCTGGCCTAGACTTCATCATTGGAGCACATTCCAACAAGGAGCAGAGATCTTGTCTCTCCCCTGAGCTGCTTCTGTTGCTCTGTTGCTGCCTTTGTTTATTATTTGTTAACAAGCACTTGGTGGTCCAGCAAGTTAGTCAACAAATGGCCTTCCCTTTCCTGTGGCTTGCTGTCATGTCCTGAACCCTGTGCAGCCTCTGGCATGATAGCAAGCAGAGCCATTTCAGCAGCCTACATTCTCAAAGCCAGTGATCTGAAAGAGCCTATAAAAGCTCAACTGTATTAGGTGCCACTGAAGGCAATGAGATTGCAACTCAGTGGGGATTTTCACAAGGATGTCATTTTATCTCCTGGTTAAGCAAATGAAAGAGTTCCAAAGAGAACCAGGGGGATGACCAAGAGCTGAGTCATAGCTTCACTAACTCCACTGTTCTTCATGCACTTTGGACCTGTTCCAAAAGGACAGAGAAATATGCATTAACATAATAAGAAATAATATCCTAGAGCTGCCAGTCAGAAAGCAAGAGGAACATGATTGTGATTGTCAGATACATGCACAAAATAATAGTAATAACAATAGGATGGGGGAAATTTTTGGAGGTGATGGATATGTTTATGGCATAGATTGTGGTGGTGATTTCTTTATACTCTTCCTGTTATACACATTACATATCTATACCACTCTTTGTATGTCAGTCAGCCCTCAATAAAATGTTTGTTAAAAAGGAAAGAAAAGCAAAGCCTGTAATAAGAGACAAAGCAGAGCATTATATAATGAGAAAGGCCAAAGGATATAACAATTATAAATACATATATACAGCCAACATATGAGCACCTAAAGACATAAAACATATATTCTCAAACAAAACAGGGAAATTGATAGTAACACAATAATATGAAGAAATCTAATACTCCACTTACATCAATGAACAGACTATCCAAACTAAAATTTAATAAGGAAACACTGGCCTCAAATAACACGTTAGTCCAGAAGGATTTAATGGATATATCCATAATCCAAAAGCAGTTGAATAGAAATTCTTTACAAGGGTGCATAGAACATACTCCAGGATAAACTATATAGTTGGCCACAGAATAAGTCTCAGTAGATTTAAGGTTGAAATCATATTAAACCTCTTTTCCGATTACAATACTATGACACTAGATATGAACCACAAGAAAAAGTCTATAAAAAACACAAATACTTAAAAACTAAATAGCATACTACTGAACATTCAACAGGCCACCAAAGAAATCAAAGAGGATATTAAAAAATACATGAAAAATGAAAATGGAAACACAATGACCCAGATTCCATGCAGCAAAAAAAAGCAATTCTTAGTGGAAATTTTATAGTGATACTACTATATAGTGAGCCTACTTTAGGAAACAAGAAACACTGCAAATAAATAACACAATCTTATATCTAAAGAGAAAACAAAAGAAAAATAAACAAAACTCTAAGTCAGTAGAAGGAAAACTAAATACAGAGCAGAAATAAAATTTTTTTAAAATAGCTAATATCAATGAAATTAAGAGCTGATTCTTTGAAAAGATAAACTTGATAAACCTTTATGTAGACTAATCAACAAAAAGGAGAGAGCACACTAATAAAGTTGTAAATAAAAAAGAAGTTGAAATTGCCACCACATAAATACAATCATAAAACTAAGAAAAATTATACAACAATAAAATGGACAAATGTAAGAAACAAATAATACAGAAAAATAAAGTCTCCCAAAAATGAATCAGGATGGGATGAAGACACCCAAAAGACAGTAAAAATTAGTAAAAAGAATTAGTAAAAAAGACACCCAAAATTAGTAATGTTGAATCAGCAATCAAAACCTACCAACAAACAGAAGCCCAGAACTACCTGGCTTCACAGATTAATAATACCAAATACTTAAAGAAGAGATAACACCTATTCTTCTCAAACTATTCTAAAAACTGAAAAAGAAAAATAGCCTCTAAACTCATTTTTCAGGGCCAGCATCATATTGAATACAAAAACCCAAAGACACTACAAAAAATGAGAAAATTACAGACTGATATCATTAATGAACATAGATTGTTGCTGTTTAGTTGCTAAGTTGTACCTCGCACTTTTGTGACCCCACGGACCATAGCCCGCCAGGCTCCTCTGTCCATGGGGTTGCCCAGGCAAGAATCCTGTAGCGGCTTGCCATTTGCTTCTCCAGGGCATCTTCCCAACCCAGAGATCAAACCCATGTCTCCTGCATTGACTAGTGGATGCCTTATCTTTGAGCCACCTGGAAAGCCCAAATGAACATAGAAACAATAGACCAAAGCAAAATATTAACCAGGCAAATTCAGGAGTGCATTAAATGATCATCTACTTTGGTGAAGTGAGATTTATCCTAATGATGCCAGAATGGTTCAATATCTACAAATCAACCAATGATACTTTACAGTAACACACTGAAAGACAAAAATCAAATGATCATTCCAGCAGCTGAAGTAAACCTTTTTAACAATACTTAACAATCATTTCTGAAAAAAATCTCAAAAAAGTGGGTATAGAGGGAGAAATATAAAAAGGCCATATATGAAAAACCATTTCCAAAATTATACTCAATAGTAAAAGCAGAAAACATCTTCTCTAAGATCAAGACAGAAAGGCCCACTCTCACCATGTTTATTCAACATAATATTGGAAGCTGGGTAGAAATCATATATCAATAAACATAAATCAAATGAATCCAAAGAGTAAAAGTGAAATTATCACTGTTTCATATGGCATAGTACTATTTATATAAAGAAGACCCAATAGCCTATGCCAAAAACCAATAGAAATAATGAATGAATTCAGTAAACTTTCAGAACACAAAATTAATATACAGAAATCTGTTATATTTCTTTACACCAATAACAATCCATACAAAAAAGAAATTATGAAAACTATCCTACTGGTTTTCATTCCAAACCCAAAGAAAGGCAATGCTAAAGAATGTTCAAACTACCGCATGATTGCACTCATCTCACATGCTAGCAAAGTAATGTTCAAAATTCTCCAAGCCAGGCTTTAGCAGTAGGTGAACCAAGAACTTCCAGATGTTCAAAATGGACTTAGAAAAGGCAGAGGAACCATAGATCAAATTATCAACATCCACTGGATCATAGAAAAAGCAAGAAAGTTCCAGAAAAACATCTACTTCTGCTTTATTGACTATGCCAAAGCCTTTGACTGTGTGGATCACAACAAACTGTGGGAAATTCTTAAAGAGATGGGAATACCAGATCACCTTACCTACCTCCTGAGAAACCTGTATGCATGTCAGGAAACAACAGTTAGAACCAGACATGGAACAACAGACTGGTTCCAAATAGGAAAAGGAGTAGGTCAAGGCTGTATATTGTCACCTTGCTTATTTAACTTATATGCAGAGTACATCATGTGAAATGCTACATTGAATGAAGCACAAGCTGGAATCAAGATTGCCCGGAGAAATATCAATAACTTTAGATATGCAGATGACACCACCCTTATGGCAGGACGTGAAGGATCTAAAGAGCCTCTTGATGAAAGTGAAAGAGAAGTGGGAAAAGCTGGCTTAAAACTCAACATTCAAAAAATTAAAGTCTTGGCATATGGTCCCATCATTTCATGGCAAATACATGGGAAAACAATGTAAACAGTGACAGAATTTATTTTCCTGGACTCCAAAATCACTGCAGATGGTGACTGCAGCCATGAAATTAAAAGACGCTTGCTCCTTGGATGAGAAACTATGACCAACCTAGACAGCACATTAAAAAGCAGAGACATTACTTTTCCAACAAAGGTCCATCTAGTCAAAGCTACGGTTTTTCCAACAGTTATGTATGGATGTGAGAGTTGGACCATAAAGAAAGCTGAGCACAGAAGAACTGAAGCTTTTGAATTGTAGTGTTGGAGAAGACTCTTGAGAGTCCCTTGGACAGCAAGATCAAACCAGTCAATCCTAAAGGAAATCAGTTCCTAATATTCATTGAAGGGCTGATGCTAAAGCTGAAGCTCCAATACTTTGGCCACCTGATGCAAAGAACTGACTCACTGGAAAAGATTTTATGCTGGGAAAAATTGAAGGTGGGAGGAGAAGGGAATGACAAAGGATGAGATAGTTGGATGTCATCACTGACTTGATGGACATGAGTTTGAATAAGCTCTGGGAGTTGGTGATGGATAGATAGGGAAGCAAGCCTGGCTTGCTGCAGTCCATGGTGTCACAAAGAGTCGGACATGACTGAGCAACTGAACTGAACTATCCCCTACGTAATTACATCAGAAAGAATAAAATACATAGAAATAAAATCTAATCAGGAAATGAAACACCTTTACTCTGAAAACAATAAGACACTGATCAAAAATACTGAAGAAGGCATAAACAAATGGAAAGATATACCATGTTCATGAACTGGAAAAATTAGCATTGTTAAAATGACAGTACTATTTAGGGCAGTCTATAAATTCAGAAGCAATTCTTATCAAAACACCAAGAGCATTTTCCACAAAACTAGAACAAATAATATAAAAATTTGTGGAAACAGAAAAGGGTCAATGTCCAGAGCAACTTTGAGAAAAGACAAATGTATCAACAATTCCTATATTTTAAACTACATTACAAATTTACAGTAACCAAAATAATATGATACTGGCACAATAAGACACATGGATCAATAGAACAGAACAGAAAAACCAAAAATAAACCCACACATCAATTAGTATATGAGAAAGGAGGCAAGAATATGCAACAGAGAAAAGACAGTCTCTTCAGTAAGTGGTCTTGAGAGAAATGGACAACATTGGTTAGCTTTACTTTAAGGGAAAATCGTTTAAAATAGGTAAGTATGACTATCTTCATACTTACATTGCCTTTTTATTCTTCCCTTATCAATTTTTTATTGAAGTATAATTGACTTACAACATTATATCAATTTTAGGTGTACAGCTAGCAATTCAGTATTTTCACAGATTATAGGTTATTACAAGAGAATAGCTATAATTCATTGTGCTATACAGTATATCCTTGTTGCTTATTTATTTTATACATAGTGGCTTGTTTCTGTTAATCATATACCCCCAATCTGTCCCTTTTTTCTTCTCCCTCTCCCCTTTGGTAACCACAAGTTTGTTTTCTATATCTGTGTGTTTCTATATCTGTGTTTCTGTTTGCATATGCATTCAAATGTATTCTTTCTTAGATTCTATGTATAAGTGACATCATACAGTATTTGTCTTTCTCTGCTTGACGTTTCACTAAACATAATATTCTCTAGGTCCATCCACTTTGCTGGAAATGACAAAATTTCATATTTCATAATTGAGGAGTATTACATACCACATTTTCTTAAGCCATGCATCTGCCAATAGTCACTTTATTTGCTTACATTTCTTGGATATTGTAAACAGTGATGCAGTGAACATTGGGATGCATGCCTATTTCTGAATTAGTGTCTTTATTTTTTCCAGATATATACCCAGAAGTGTAATTGGTGGATCACAAGGTAGTTCTTTTTTAAGATTTTTTTTTTTAAGAACCTCAACACTCTTTTCAATACAGACTGCATCTGTTTACATTTCCACCAGCACTGTGCAACAGTGCCTTTTCTATGCATTCTTTCCAGTATTTGTTACTTGTAGACTTTTTGATGATAGTTATTCTAAAAAGTGTGAGATAATACCTTATTGTGGCTTTGATTTTCATTTCTCTTATAATTAGTAACATTAAACACCTTTTCATGTGTCTGTTATCCATCTGTATGTCTTCTTTGGAGAAATGTCTGTTTAGGTCTTCTGTCCACTTTTTGATTGGGCTGTATTTTTCTTATTGAATTGTATGAGCTGTTTGCATATTTTACATATTAACTCTTTGTCTATCACACTGTTTGCAAATATTTTCTTCCATTTTGTAGGCTGCCTTTTGTTTTGTCAATAATTTCCTGCACAAATTTTTTAAGCTTAATTAGGTCCCATTTGCTTATGGTTGCTTTTATTTCCTTATCCTTAGGAAACTGATCCAAGAACATATTGCTCAATTTATTTCAAAGAGTATTCCACCTAAGTTCTCTTCTAGGTGATTTAGGGTTTCAGGTCTTAAATTTAGGTCTTAAACCATTTGAGTTTAGTTTTATATATGGTATGAGGGAATGTTCTAATCTCATTGTTTTTATATTTGGCTATCCAGCTTTCCTTGAACCACTTTTTGAATAGACTGTCGTTATTCTGCTGTCTGTTCGTGCCTCCTGTGTTGTAGATTAATTGACTGTGGGTCTGTGGGTTTGTTTATGGGCTCTCTATTCTGTTTAATTGGTCTATGTGTCTGCCATTGTGCCAGTACCCTGCTCTTTTGATTACTGTAACTTTGTAGTATAGTCTGAAGCCTAGGAGAGTCATTTCTTCAGTTTTCTTCTCTTTACTCTTGGCAATTTCCAGGGTCTTTTGTGGTTACGTATAAATACTAGGATAATTTCATATCTGTGATAAAATGACATGGGTATTTTGATAAGGATTGCATTAAATCTGTAGATTGCTTTGGGTAATATGGCCACTGGAAAAATATTAAGTCTTCCAATTCAGGAGCATGGGATACCTTTCCATTTCTTTGAATCATCTTCAATTTCCTTCATCCGTGTTTTGTAATTTTCAGAGTGCAGTTCTTCCAACTTGTTGGTTATGTTTATTTTAGGTGATTTTGATGCAATTTTAAGCAGGATTTTTAAAAACTTTTTCTTTCTGATATTCTATTATTGGTATTTAGAAAGGCAACATATTTCTATATATTAATTTTGTATCCTGCAAACATGAATTCATTTATTAGTGCTAACAGTTTTTCAGTGGAGAGTGTAGGGTTCTCTATATAGAGCATATTATGTCATCTGGTGATCAGATCAGATCAGATCAGATCAGTCACTCAGTCGTGTCCGACTCTTTGCGACCCCATGAACCGCAGCACGCCAGGCCTCCCTGTCCATCACCAGCTCCCGGAGGTCACCCAGACTCATACCCATCGAGTCAGTGATGCCATCCAGCCATCTCATCCTCTGTCGTCCCCTTCTCCTCCTGCCCTCAATCCCTCCCAGCATCAGAGTCTTCTCCAATGAGTCAACTCTTCGCATGAGGTGGCCAAAATACTGGAGTTTCAGCTTTAGCATCATTCCTTCCAAAGAAATTCCAGGATTGATCTCCTTCAGAATGGACTGGTTGGATCTTCTTGCAGTCCAAGGGACTCTCAAGAGTCTTCTCCAACACCACAGTTCAAAAGCATCAATTCTTCGGTGCTCAGCCTTCTTCACAGTCCAGCTCTCACATCCATACGTGACCACAGGAAAGACCATAGCCTTGACTAGGCGAACCTTTGTTGATAGTTTTACATTTTCCCTTCCAATTTGGATTCCTTTTGTTTCTTTTTCTTTTCTGTTTGCTTTGGCTAATCCAATACCTCCAATACTGTGTTAAATAGAATTGGTTAGAGTAGGTGCTCTTGCTTTGTTCCTAAATTTAGTGGGAAAGCTTTCAGCCTTGCACCATTGAGTATTATGTTGGCTGTGGGTTTGTCATAAATGGTCTTTATTCCTTTGAGATCTGTTTCCTTTATATTCACTTTGATGACAGTTTTTATCATGAATGTTAAAGTTTTTCGAAAGCTTTTTCTGTATCTTTTGAGATTATCATGTAATTTTTTATTTTCTTTTTATTAATGTGATACATCACATGGATTGATTTGCTTACACTGAACCATTCTTATGATCCTTTAATAAATCCAACTTAATCATGATGTGTGTGACCCTTTTTATATACTTTTGGATTTATTTTGCTGATATTTTGTTAATGATTTTTGAATCTATATTAATCAAAGCAATTGGCCTATAATTTATTTATTGAAGTATCTTTGGTTGATGTCAGGGTAATGAAGGTCTTGTAGAATGAATTTGAGAGTGTTCCCTCCTTTTCAGTCTTTTGTATAGTTTTAGAAGCATAGATATTAATTCTTCTTTATGCTTCATAGGATTCTCCCATGAAGCAATCTGGTCCTGGACTGTTGTTTGCTTGGAACTTTTTCATTACAAATTCAATTTCACTTTTAGTGATTGGTTTGTTTAGCACATTGGTTTCTTCTTGATTCAGTCTTGGAAAGCTATATATTTCTAGAAACTTGTTCATTTCCTACAAGTTGTCCACTCTGTTAGTACATAACTGTTCATAGTATTCTCCTGTGGTTTTTTTTGTATCTCGTGATATCAGTTATTATTTCTCTCTATTCATGTCTTATTTTATCTATTTGAGTCCTCTCTCTTTTCTTCTTTTGACCTTGGCAAAAAGCTTATTAGTTTTGTTTACCATTTCAGAAAAACAGATCTTGTTTTCATTGATTGTTTCTATTATTTTTTGATCTCTATTTCACTCTTTCCTCTTTGATCTTTTTTATTTCATTCCTTTTGCTAACTTTGGGTCTTGTTTATTCTTTGTTTAATAGTTCATTTAGGTGAACTAAATGAGGTTGTTTATTCAGTATTTTTCCTGTTTTTTACCAAAGGCCTCTATCACCTTGAATTTCCCTCTCAGAACTCATTTTCCTGCTTCTCACAGCATTTAGAAAATTATTTTTTATTTTCATTTGTCTTGAGATATTTTCTGGTTTCTTCTATGATTTTATCACTGACCCTTTGAGTTTTTTAAATCACTCTACATTCTAAGATTTGCCAGTAATATTTGAGCCCCAAAAAGGTAACAAGTATATCAATACAAAAACTAAATTTATTGTCATGTCTTTGCAATTTAAATATATTTAATCTTTTTTTATATTTTTCACTGTAAAAATTTCAATAAAGAAATCTGAATCTCAAAGGAAAATATTACTATTTTTTTACTTTTTTGTAAAATTTTACTGATTATTTCCCAGTCAATTCCTTTGTTTATTTGTTTGTTTTGGTAGGCAAAAACTTCTTATACATGTCTCATGGAAGTTTTATCATGGTCTCAACATGTAGCATAAAAAGTTGAATACACAGCTTCCTTGTCTTGTGGCAATAAAAATCTTTACACAATGAAGGAGGAAAACACAAGTGACTAGCAAATTCATGTTAATGTTTATTTGAGGAGGAATTATTTTATTTTGATGTTCTAAGCAAAAGGCAGTACCAACTCATTTGAATTCCTTTGAATTCTCCAAATAGAATGGAAAAATCCATAGGTACCAAAAAGAAAAAAGAATCCTACAAGTCTGATGCTAATGGAAGCCCCAGAAGTAAGGGGATGGGAATTTTACATGGAGATTTTGGCTACAGACTTGATTACGTGATTTGCTCTTAAAAGAAGTAAGAAATTAGAATTGAAACTTTTGCAAAAAGCCAGATCCTCAAATAGGTGAGTACTTAGTTCTAAAGGATGAGAGAAATACACTTATGTGGACCTCCCAAAGTTTACTCTTGCTGTTCCATGTGTCTTTTTTGTTTGTTTCTTTGTTTGTTTTTTAAAACTGTTATCTAATCTTTCAGCAAATACGCTCTTCCAACAACATAAGAGGTGACTCTACACGTGGACATCACCAGATCAGATTAGATCAGATCAGTCACTCAGTCGTGTCCAACTCCTTGCGACCCCATGAACTGCAGCACGCCAGGCCTCCCTGTCCATCACCAACTCCCGGAGGTCACTCAGACTCACATCCATCGAGTCAGTGATGCCATCCAGCCATCTCATCCTCTGTCGTCCCCTTCTCCTCCAGCCCCCAATCCCTCCCAGCATCAGAGTCTTCTCCAATGAGTCAACTCTTCGCATGAGGTGGCCAAAATACTGGACTTTCAGCTTGAGCATCATTCCTTCCAAAGAAATCCCAGGGCTGATCTCCTTCAGAATGGACTGGTTGGATCTCCTTGCAGTCCAAGGGACTCTCAAGAGTCTTCTCCAACACCACAGTTCAAAAGCATCAATTCTTCGGCGCTCAGCCTTCCTCACAGTCCAGCTCTCACATCCATACATGACCACAGGAAAGACCATAGCCTTGACTAGGCGAACCTTTGTTGGCAAAGTAATGTCTCTGCTTTTGAATATGCTATCTAGGTTGGTCATAACTTTCCTTCCAAGGAGTAAGTGTCTTTTAATTTCATGGCTGCAGTCACCATCTGCAGTGATTTTGGAGCCCAGAAAAACAAAGTCTGACACTGTTTCCACTGTTTCCCCATCTATTTCCCATGTAGTGATGGGACCAGATGCCATGATCTTCGTTTTCTGAATGTTGAGCTTTAAGCCAACCTTTTCACTCTCCACTTTCACTTTCATCAAGAGGCTTTTGAGTTCCTCTTCACTTTCTGCCATAAGGGTGGTGTCATCTGCATATCTGAGGTGATTGATATTTCTCCCAGCAATCTTGATTCCAACTTGTGTTTCTTCCAGTCCAGCGTTTCTCATGATGTACTCTGCATATAAGTTAAATAAACATGGTGACAATATACAGCCTTGACGTACTCCTTTCCCAATTTGGAACCAGTCTGTTGTTCCATGTCCAGTTCTAACTGTTGCTTCCTGACCTGCATACAGATTTCTCAAGAGGCAGATCAGGTGGTCTGGTATTCCCATCTCTTTCAGAATTTTCCACAGTTTATTGTGATCTACACAGTCAAAGGCTTTGGCATAGTCAATAAGGCAGAAATAGATGTTTTTCTGGAACTCTCTTGCTTTTTCCATGATCCAGCGGATGTTGGCAATTTGATCTCTGGTTCCTCTGCCTTTTCTAAAACCAGCTTGAACATCAGGAAGTTCACGGTTCATATATTGCTGAAGCCTGGCTTGGAGAATTTTGAGCATTACTTTACTAGCGTGTGAGATGAGTGCAATTGTGCAGTAGTTTGAGCATTTTTTGGCATTGCCTTTCTTTGGGATTGGGATGAAAACTGACCTTTTCCAATCTTGTGGCCACTGCTGAGTTATCCAAATTTTCTGACATATTGAGTGCAGTACTTTCACAGCATCATCTTTCAGGATTTGGAATAGCTCCACTGGAATTCCACCACTTCCACTAGCTTTGTTCATAGGGATGCTTTCTAAGGCCCACTTGACTTCAAGTTCCAGGATATCTGGCTCTAGGTCATTGATCACACCATCGTGATTATCTGGGTCGTGAAGATTTTTTTGTACAGTTTTTCTGTGTATTCTTGCCACCTCTTCTTAATATCTTCTGCTTCTGTTAGGTCCATACCATTTCTGTCCTTTATCGAGCCCATCTTTGCATGAAATGTTCCTTTGGTATCTCTGATTTTCTTGAAGAGATCCCTAGTCTTTCCCATTCTGTTGTTTTTCTCTATTTCTTTGCATTGATCACTGAAGAAGGCTTTCTTATCTCTCCTTGCTCTTCTTTGGAACTCTGCATTCAGATGTTTATATCTTTCCTTTTCTCCTTTGCTTTTTGCTTCTCTTCTTTTCACAGCTATTTGTAAGGCCTCCCCAGACAGCCATTTTTCTTTTTTGCATTTCTTTTCCATGGGGATGGTCTTGATCCCTGTCTCCTGTACAATGTCACAAACCTCATTCCATAGTTCATCAGGCACTCTATCTATCAGATCTAGGCCCTTAAATCTATTTCTCACTTCCACTGTATAATCATAAGGGATTTGATTTAGGTCATACCTGAATGGTCTAGTGGTTTTCCCTACTTTCTTCAATTTCAGTCTGAATTTGCCAATAAGGAGTTCATGGTCTAAGCCACAGTCAGCTCCTGGTCTTGTTTTTGCTGATTGTATACGGCTTCTCCATCTTTGACTGCAAAGAATGTAATCGATCTGATTTTGGTGTTGACCATCTGGTGATGTCCATGTGTAGAGTCTTCTCTTGTGTTGTTGGAAGAGGGTATTTGCTATGACCAGTGCATTTTCTTGGCAAAACTCTGTTAGTCTTTGCCCTGCTTCATTCCATATTCCAAGGCCAAATTTGCCTGTTACTCCAGGTGTTTCTTGACTTCCTACTTTTGCATTTCAGTGCCCTATAATGAAAAGGACATCTTTTTTGGGTGTTAGTTCTAAAAGGTCTTGTACGTCTTCATAGAACAATTCAATTTCAGCTTCTTCAATGTTACTGGTTGGGGCATAGGCTTGGATTACTGTCACATTGAATGGTTTGCCTTGGAAATGAACAGAGATCATTCTGTCGTTTTTGAGATTGCATCCAAGTACTGCATTTCAGAATCTTTTGTTGACCATGATGGCCACTCCATTTCTTCTGAGGGATTCCTGCCCACAGTAGTAGATATAATGGTCCTCTGAGTTAAATTCACCCATTCCAGTCCATTTTAGTTCACTAATTCCTCGAATGTCGACATTCACTCTTGCCATCTCTTGTTTGACCACTTCCAATTTGCCTTGACATGGACCTGACATTCCAGGTTACTATGAAATATTGCTCTTTGCAGCATCGGACTTTGCTTCTATCACCAGACACATCCACAGCTGGGTATTCTTTTTGCTTTGGCTCCATCCCTTCATTCTTTCCTGAGTTATTTCTCCACTGATCTCCAGTAGCATATTGGGCCCCTACTGACCTGGGGAATTTCTCTTTCAGTATCCTATCATTTTGCCTTTTCATACTGTTCATGGGGTTCTCAAGGCAAGAATACTAAAGTGGTTTGCCATTCCCTTCTCCAGCGGACCACACCTTGTCAGATCTCTCCACTATTACTGGCCTATCCTGGGTTGCCCCACGGGCATGGCTTAGTTTCATTGAGTTAGACAAGGCTGTGATCCTAGTGTGATTAGATTGACTAGTTTTCTGTGAGATGGTCAATACCAAAATCAGGTTGCTTATATTCTTTGCAACCGAAGATGGAGAAACTGTACAGTCAGCAAAAACATGGTGGGGAGCTGACTGTGACTCAAATCATAAAGTCCTTATTGCAAAATTCAGATTTAAATTGAATAAAGTAGGAAAAACCACTAGACCATTCAAGTATGACCTAAATCAAATCCCTTACAATTATGCAGTGGGAGTGACAAATAGATTCAAGGGATTAAATCTGATAGACAGTGTGCCTGAAGAGCTATGGATGGAGGTTCATGACATTGTACAGCAGGCAGTGACTAAGACCATCCCCAAGAAAAATAAATGCAAAAGGCAAAGTGGTTGTTTGAAGAGGCCTTACAAATAGCTGAAAAGAGAAGAGAAGAGAAAGACAAAGGAGAAAAAGAAAGATATGCCCATCTAAATGCAGAGATCCAAAGAACATCAAGAAGAGATAAGGAAGCTTTCCTCACTTATCAGTGCAGAGAAATAAAAGATAACAATTGAATGGGAAAAACTAGAGATCTATTCAAGAAAATTAGAGATACCAAAGGAACATTTCATGTAAAAATGGGCACAATAAAAGACAGAAATGGTACAGATCTAAGAGAAGTAGAAGATATTAAGAAGAGGGGGCAAATATACAAAAAAAGATCTTAATGACCTAAATAACCACGATGGTGTCATCACTCATCTAGAGTCTGACATCCTAGTGTGAAGTCAAGTGGGCCTTTGGAAGCATCACAACAAACAAAGCTAGAAGGTGATGGAATTCCAGTTGAGCTATTGCAAATCACACGATGCTGTGAAAGTGCTACACTCAATATGTCAGCAAATTTGGAAAACTCGGCAGTGGCCACAGGACTGGAGAAGGTCAGTTTTCATTCAAATTCCAAAGAAAAGCAATGTCAAAAAGTGTTCAAACTACTGCACAATTGTAATCATTTCACATGCTAGAAAAGTAATGCTCAAAATTCTCCAAGCCAGGCTTCAACAGTACGTGAATTGAGAACTTCCAGATGTTCAAACTGGGTTTAGAAAAGGCAGAGGAAGGAGAAATCAAGTTGCCAACATTCATATGGCAACATACAAAAAGCAAGAGAGTTCCAGAAAAACATCCACTTCTGCTTTATAGACTATGCCAAAACCTTTGACTGTGTGGATCACGACAAACTGTGGGAAATTCCTAAAGAAAAGGGAATACCAGAGCACCATACCTGCCTCCTGAGAAATTTGTATGCAGGTCAGGAAGCAACAGTTAGAACTGGGCATGGAACAACAGACTGGTTTCAAATAGGTAAAGGAGTACATCAAGGCCATATATTGTCACCCTGTTTATTTAACTTATATGCAGTGTACATCATGAGAAACGCTGGGCTGGAAGAAGCACAAGCTGGAATTAAGATTGCTGGGAAAAATGTCAATAACCTATGATATGCAGATGACACCACTCTTATGGCAGAAAGCCAAGAGGAATAAACAAACTTATTGATGAAAGTGAAAGAGAAGTGTTGAAAAAGCTGTCTTAAAACTCAACAGTCAAAAAACGAAGATCATGGCATCCAGTCCCATCATTTCATGGCAAAAATTGGGGAAACAATAGAAACAGTAACAGACATTATTTTCTTGGGCTCCTAAGTCACTGTATATGATGGCTGCAGCCATGAAATTAAAAGACGCTTGCTCCTTGGAAGAAAAGCTATGACCAACCTAAATAGAATACTAAAAACAGAGACATTAGTTTGCCAACAAACTAATGGCAAACTAATGTTTGCCATCTAGTCAAAGCTATGGTTTTTCCAGTAGTCATATATGGATGTGAGAGTTGGACTATAAAGAAAACTGAGTGCTGAAGAATTGATGCTTTTGAACTGAGGTGTTGGAGAAGACTCTTGAGAGTCCCTTGGACTGCAAGGAGATCAAATCAGTCCATCCTGAAGGAAATCAGTCCTGAATATTCATTGGAAGGACTGAAGCTGAAGCTGAAATACTTTGGCCAATACTTTGGCCACCTGATGTGAAGAACTGACTCACTGGATAAGACCCTGATGCGGGGAAAGACCGAAGGCAGAAGGAGAAGGGGATGACAGAGGATGAGATGGTTGGATGACATCACCAACTCGATGGACATAAGTTTGAATAAACTATGGGAGTTGGTGAGGCCTGGCGTGTTGCCATCCATGGGTCACAAAGAATTGGACACAACTAAGCAACTGAACTGAACTGAACTGAATATTTCAGACCAGGTTGGCTGATTCTAGCTTCACAGTTCATTCTCTAGGTATGATAGCCTCACTTTTCCTATCATATTTTCTTAAAGAATAATATTTGAGATATGGCCCCACCGTATTCTTCTAGAATTCTCTCTATCAGGTACAATTCAATAATAATGTGTTGGATTAAGTAGCTGCAAGTCAATAAAATGAAAATCTGCATTAGGAGCTCATCTCCACTGGAGAAAAAAAGGGGGGAGATAATAGACCAGGGTAGAAATAACTTTATGGATGGCAAGAGAAGGAAGAGCATAGTGTAATAATTAAGTCAGGGGGTAAGTCAGGCACAGAAAATATTAATATGAGATCTAAAATTCAGGGGGGAGATTGAGAGCAGGGTTCACAGTAGCATCTAGAAAGTGGTGACTCACTAGGTTTGTTTGAAACAATATTTAGTTTTTAAAATAATAATAATAGCATTTATAATAGACAATATTAATTAATTATGCACTATGTGCATACAATTGTTTCACTTATGGTATTTTATTTTATCCTCAAGAAATTATATATCATTGTAGATATAATTATGTTCATTTATATATCTTGAAGTTGAAACTCAGTAGATTGCAGTGTCTTTCCCAAGCTGCAACAAGAAATAAGTAGAGAAGTTGGCCCTGGAGGTCAGAACTGTGGGAGTCTGATGCCCATATTTTCTTCGCTATACTTCTTTGCCTGTTTAACAAACTTAAAGTGATTTGGCTAAGACTACCTTGCAAAAATAAGAAAACAATGAGTTGACATGCCAAATTTAATATGTCAAAGCTGAACCCCAAATCAACACTGTCCCCCAACCACACACACAAGTGCATACACCTCAATTCTGTTTCACCTACAGGTGAAGCTGCTATTGCCCATAATTTTAGTTGCTTAAGTCATAAACTTTCACAATATCTTTGGCTCCTTTTTTAGATATGTCCCACAGACAATTTAATCTGAAAGGAAACCTAGCAGATTCTACCTTCAAAATATATTCAGGATCTGATCACTCCTCATCATGTTGGTCTGCGCTCTCATCATCTTTTACTTGAATTTCTGTAACAGCCTCCGAACATAGTAGAGAATGAATCTTCTAAAAAGAAAGCCAAATCTTGTCATTCCTAGGCTTAAAACCTTCTAAAGCTCTCCAAAACCTTCTATTACCTGTATACAACCCACATCAAAGACAAGGGAAAGTGAGAAGCTAAGTGACTTGTCAAAGTTTGCAAGGCTTATTTGTGATTATAATGATGAGTAGAACCTCAGTGCAGTAAGATGAAAATGATTAGTTTCAGGCTTTTCAGTCACACTGATAATTTATTCAATTTAATTTGTAGTGGAGAAAATGTGGGAGAGGATTGTTTACCAAAATTAAAGTTTGTCAAGAGCAGTGATTAGCTCTTCTAACTCTAAAATCTTCCCACAGTCTTTCTTAAATGAAGGAACCATTCCATGTCAAAATGACCAAATGTGTAATGTAATTACTGACTTTCATAGTGTATACTGTATTCTAGGCTATGGATGTCATCCAGTAATATTTGTCACCATCAGGATTCTACTACTAATCTTCACTGTACTATATACCCAGCAAGTCATTAAGAAAATCTTCTGATGGCACATGTGTTTATAAACAGGAAGTGCTTGATAATTATAACAAATGATGAAAATATTAGTTGGATAATATTTTTGTACTCCTCAAATTCCCAGTACCATTTTTGTTAAGATCTTCTACTCTGTTGAAAATGTTCCCTTCTCCTTATCCTCCCTTTTACTTCTACACACATGTGAAATAAGCTCTGTTAATCTGAACTCCCTCTTTATGAAAACACACACACACACACACATTAAACCCTTGGCCCTGGGCCTGGTTCAAAATGTTATTTTTATACCACAGCTTTCTTATCCATTCATCTGCTGATGGACATCTAGGTTGCTTCCATGTCCGTGCCAGATTCATTTTGATATATGGCAAAACCAATACAATATTGTTGTAAAGTTAAATAAAATAAAATTTAAAAAAATGTTATTTTTTAAATCTGTGGTGAATGCTGAAAATGAGAGTTCTCTAGTAAACTTTGGGTAATATGGAGGCCCCCTTTCCAGGGGTAGCAGGCCCTATTTGCAGCTTCCCCCACAGAGGAGGTAAATATAAACCAAGTAGCCTAAGGTTATAAGGTAAATGTCTACCATGCTTTTGTATTATTCCATCTTATTAGGCTGCTTGATTCTAGAGAAGGGGATTCAGTTGATATTCATTGTTCTAGTATGTAAAATTTTTATTAATGCCCTTCACCAACATGATTTTCTTATAGTGACAAGCACAACATAATATTGTGTTATATATTTGCATGTTAGTAATCTCAAGCAATATAAAAAATCACTTTTTTCAATCAATTTTTTCAAATATATTTTAAAAGTGATATAACAAGTACTATTTGGGGTTTCATTCTCTAAGTATCTTGAATGCTTTATGTCATGTCACTCTAGAGAGCTATGTTTATAAAAACACTCTTTATTCTTTCTCATTTCCTTAATTTATCCAAAAAGAAATCAATTTATTCGCTCAAAGGCATGGGAGAAACAATGTTGGCACCAAGTCCCACGATACCACCACTCAACAGACACACAAGGCCATTTATTAAGTTCTGGTAAACAGTCAATCAGTGGAGAGGGATGGAACCAGAGACCCTGAAAGCTTTCCTTGCTCTGATTTCCTTGATTGGAAGCAGACTCAAAATTATTCCCCATTTTCTACAGTGAAAAATACTGCTTTTGAAGCAGCTCTTAAATGGCTATATGATGGGGTGCTGTCTGTGAAACAAACATTCCCCAGGTTGTCTCCATCCCAAACAACCACTTGCACTCAAGAGGGTAGTTTGTTTTTCATTTCACTTAAAAGACTTGTTCAGAAATTACAAAATAGATGGAATATCCTCAACGGAGGGCTCTTCATCTTTTGAGATGCAAGATGGAAAACAAAATTCCCGAAAATATTTCAATAGCATGAAGACTGTGCCTGGGGAAGTCATTTAAAGGCAGGGCACAGTGTTCTAGCTTGAATGAGTCTTACCACCGAGAGAAACTTAAGAAACAAAGTTCAGAACCTGATGATCATTCATTTCATGGTCCTTTAAGAACACACAAGGAGAACTAAAAACACGATGGGTTAAGCTCTAACAGGCTTAACATTTACTATCAGACCTGCCTCTAGTTAGCTATGAGACTTTAAGTCATTTAATCTCATCTAAATCTGTTTTGTTGTTATTGTGTGTGTGTGTGTTCTCAGTCATTTACTTGCATATTAAATGAGAATATTGAAACTAAATGATCATATAAGGCTCTTTTCTATGTTATAATTTGAAAACTATTCTTTGACTTCAAGAAAGTGTTTACCCTGAACCTCATGTCATTGCTTACTCACAACCAACTCACATATTCAACTGTTCTCCACAGTGAAAATTTAGTGTAATCTCACATTTTTTAGCAAACTGTAAAATCGTTCCTCTTTCTGAGGTGAGAATAATCATTTTGCAACACAATTCTAATTATGACATTCCCTAAATTAAAACACAGCATAATTCAGATAGCTAATACTTACTGAGTGATTATGATATTCCAGGCACTGTTCTCAGTGCTTCTTGTGGTACAAGTTGCTTGCTCTTTAAATAATCCTATAAGTGAGGTTTTATTCTTGTCAGCCCATTTCACAGATAAAGAAACTAAGACACAGAGTTCACAGTCCTAAACACTCTGCTGCCTTCTCTCACAGGATTATGGACAATGCATTTTCCCCATTGCCCTTAGGATAAAGTGCAATTCCTAACAAAGCTGGCAGAGTCCTTCAGGGATTGAGTTCATACGTATTAGCCGGATTTCTGGTCATGTCTCCTCCCAATACTCTGTTGTGACTGTACTGCACTCATTGCAGCTCTTCTGAAAGGCAGCCTTGAGGTGAGAGGAAGAATACACTGTTTCCTCTGCCTCTAACATTTCTCCCTTTGCCTGGGTAGCAAAAATGCCATACTTCAGAATTCACGTCATCCAGGGAAGTACTGTGTTTCAGGGTCCCTCTTCCAGTGCTCCTATATATCTCTGTCTACTCCTACTGTGCTGCTGCTGCTAAGTCGCCTCAGTCATGTCCAACTCTGTGCGACTCCATACATGGCAGCCCACCAGGCTCCTCCATCCCTGGGATTCTCCAGGCAAGAACACTGGAGTGGGTTGCCATTTCCTTCTTCAATGCAGGAAAGTGAAAAGTGAAAGTGAAGTCGCTCATTCGTGTCTGATTCTTCGAGACCCCATGGACTGCAGCCTACCAGGCTCCTCCATCCATGGGATTTTCCAGGCAAGAGTACTGGAGTGGGGTGCCATTGCCTTCTCTGACCCCTACTGTAGCACGCCTTAAATCATCTGTTTATACCACGCTTCTTTCTGTGGGTGGAAACTACGTATTCTTGGAGCCTAACATGTGTTTTAACTCAAATATTTATTGAATTCATAAAAGAAGGAAGTGTGGTTTGCTTTTATTCCTCTTCCCATCTCACATTCCTAATACTGCCACGTAAATTCTGAGAAAATACAGTGAATTTCATACTGTTATGAATCATTTTTTTGTCTTGTTTTCTTCTTCATTAAAACACCCATTTTATAATCTCTTCTGTCAAAGTATTGATCCACTTGCCCATTTGTCTAAGAGTGGTTCATGTTTCCCCATCAGCTTCCCAACATAGTGACTCCAGGCAATCTAGGTGTTGAGAAAGATGAGGTTTCTGTCCAAATCATACTGAAGGGCCTGCCTGTTTGATCAATACATAAACTCAGATGCAGCATTATGACACTTGGCTTTCAGAAATGTGTGGGCTTTGATGTTCTTCCAGTTAGCGTCATTATTGTTATTCCTGGGGATAATAGCTCTAGTTCAGAGAACGATTATTTCACTAATACTAAATACTTGTCTGAAACTTCTAGATTTGGGGAAATACTTCTGAGATTATTATCTTTTGCCTCTCAAATGTGTACATGGGTGTTTAAGACATAATTGCCAATTCTGTCTAGAGCAAACAATAAGAAAAAGGTTTGGTATCAGAAAACAAAGTTGCTTCTCCCCATGGGAGAAAGTTTAAAAAGCGTTGGGAAGAAAATCTTCACTTCGCCATTGATACCATGTCTGTTTAAGAGCCAGGATTACTTGACACTTTGTGCATCTACTGTTGATTGCCTTACACAGTTTCTTGGACTTAAGGTCTGAGGTTTATGCATTGTAAACATAGAAATGGGACAGAATGTGACTACAGTAGTCAATAATATCTGTTGTAAATTGAAAATCATTCTAACACTTCCTAAGCTTTCAAATACTGTGTGGAAGAGATTAAAGAAAGCAGGTTGCCAATAAAGGCATAGGAAGATGCACATTGCTAGTCTGGAGAATGACCTGCAAGCCAGGCAAACACGCAGTGACAGAGCTTGACAGTGCATGCCTGCTTAGTTGTGTCTGACTCTTAGTTGTGTCCCACGGACTGTAGCCCACCAGGCTCCTCTGTTCATGGGATTCTCCCGGCAAGAACACTGGGGTGGGTTGCCATTTCCTCCTCCAGGAGATCTTCCTGACCCAGGGATCGAGCCCATGTCCCTTGCATCTACAGCACTGCAGGTGGATTCTCTCCCCGCCTTCACTATTACAAGGGGGAATCCCAGGTAGTGATAAAGGAAGCAAATCCTTGTAGGTATGGTGGCATTAAATCAGCTTCTACAATATTTAGATTTGGGCTGGGCATCTAAGTTTTAGTGTTACAAGGGATGGTAACTTATTTGTCCTCACCAGGAATATACAAACTATTGTAGAAACTGTTGTTTGCAACAAATGAACGTCCATAAACAAGTCTAAACTTTAATTTCTGTGGAATTACTCTCTCTGGAGTTTAGATGACTTTGACTTTTAGGACATTGGAAATAATAGCTGTAAAAGCTAAAAGGGAGAAGTTTGAATAAGAATCTCTCGCCAGGGCATTTCTCATCTGATCCTCCTTAGAAGTGAATTTTTAGTGCACTAAGGACTTTCCTTTCTTCTGTTCCTTTATCCTGGGGAACATTAGCAAATTGTTATGAATAATAATATGTGGCATTTGACACAGAACTTTTACATGCATTATTTTGGCCCTATCAATACCTGACATCAGATAGGACAGTTGTTAGTACCTCAGTTTAGGAGATAAAGAAGTTGGCTACCACAAAAGTAAAATGACTTAACCAAATTCATTAAAAAAATAAAGGATAGTGAGGGTAAGAAGATAATCTTTGCTTTCTCTCTAGAACCAAAGATTTTTTTCTACTAGTTCTTGCTGCCTTACTTATTCCATTTATGATACTGATACATATAATTATTCATATTATTAAGAAGCACACATTACCTTCTTAATAGATACTTGTGGAATTAGCTAATGACTATTATACGGAGGAAGGAGAAAATTTAATCTTTGGAGGGTAGAAAAACACCTAACACGGAGAAACTTATTTATTCCTTGCAGTTACCTCATGAGGCAGCTACTATTGACATACCCATTTTACAGGAGGAAAAAAAAATGAATTTTTGAGATGCTTAAGTATGTAATTATTGAGGTATTTTTATGAGCTTGGAATGTGTAATTTGCTTTATATAATTGTTCCATTTGTGCTTAGTCGCTCAGTCGTGTCCAGCTCTTTGCAAACACATGAACTGTAGCCTGCCAGGCTCCTTTGTCCATGGAGATTCTCCAGGCAAGAATCTTCCCAACACAGCAATCAAACCAGGGTTCCCTGCATTGCAAGTGGATTCTTTAACAGCTGAGTTATGAGGGAAGCCCCTTGTAACTCATTTAATCTTCACAAAAATCTTATCTGATAAGTAGTATCATAATTTTTTTTCCATTTTACAGCAACCGAAAACTTAGAGAAGTTAAGCAATTTGCCCTGGGTCAGATAGCTGAGTTAGATGTAAATTCCTGGATTCTGATGCTTTTCCTGGTTTTTGCTAAACAAACCCTGACTCAGAGGCCCATTACAGCTGGAGTCAGGATTTAAGCTCAGACTTCATGAATGTACTGCCTCCTGGGTATCTAGGTACACATTAAAGGCTTGCAGTATAATAACAATTGAACATGGTTAAAATTTTTTTCTCCTATCAACTGTTCTATAAGAATCTTATACTCAATATAAATAAAACAAAATTTAAAAATTGGTCTTGTATAAAATCTCTAAGTGAAAAGAAACCATAAGTTCTGCCTTTTGAGACTTGCATTTGTTTGTTATTTATCTGTGGTCAGTACTTCAAACTTTCTGTCAAACATTAACATCTAAGTAGTTGCTGGTAGGGGAAAGCAATGGCACCCCACCCCAGTACTTTTGCCTGGAAAATCCCATGGACGGAGGAACCTGGTAGGCTCCAGTCCATGGGGTCGCTAAGAGTCGGACACGACTGAGCGACTTCACTTTCACTTTTCACTTTCATGCATTGGAGAAGGAAATGGCAACCCACTCCAGTGTTCTTGCCTGGAGAATCCCAGGGACAGGGGAGCCTGGTGGGCTTCCGTCTATGGGGTCGCACAGAGTCGGACACAACTGAGGCGACTTAGCAGCAGCAGCAGTTGCTGGTAGACTTTAAATGTATTTTTTATGTGAAAGCAGGAATTACCTAAACTGGGCTTATTTTGTAAAGAAGACTAAGAGGAATTCAAATTCCCTACAAATGAGATGATCTAAAGATCCACATGTAAATTACAAATGTCCTTCTTCTAGCAGACAGGAACACCTAAAATTGTGATACACAAACTTTTTGGAATTGTGAAGTCCCATGATCTGGTTCCATCACTACGTGGGAAATAGATGGAGAAACAGTGGAAACAGTGTCAGACTTTATTTTTCTGGGCTCCAAAATCACTGCAGATGGTGACTGCAGCCATGAAATTAAAAGACTCTTACTCCTTGGAAGGAAAGTTATGACCAACCTGCTGCTACTGCTAAGTCACTTCAGTCATGTCCGACTCTGTGTGACCCCATAGACGGAAGCTCACCAGGCTCCCCTGTCCATGGGATTCTCCAGGCAAGAACACTGGAGTGGGTCTAGATAGCATATTCAAAAGCAGAGACATCACTTTGCCAACAAAGGTTCGCCTAGTCAAGGCTATGGTCTTTCCTGTGGTCATGTATGGATGGATGTGAGAGCTGGACTGTGAAGAAGGCTGAGTGCCGAAGAATTGATGCTTTTGAACTGTGGTGTTGGAGAAGACTCTTGAGAGTCCCTTGGACTGCAAGGAGATCCAACCAGTCCATTCTGAAGGAGATCAGCCCTGGGATTTCTTTGGAAGGAATGATGCTAAAGCTGAAACTCCAGTATTTTGGCCACCTCATGCGAAGAGTTGACTCATTGGAGAAGACTCTGATGCTGGGAGGGATTGAGGGCAAGAGGAGAAGGGGACGACAGAGGATGAGATGGCTGGATGGCATCACTGACTCGATGGATGTGAGTCTGAGTGACCTCCGGGAGTTGGTGATGGACAGGGAGGCCTGGCGTGCTGTAGTTCATGGGGTCGCAAGGAGTTGGACACGACTGAGTGACTGATCTGATCTGATAGTGCAATTTTTTAGATTTCCAAATATCTGCACCTTCTTCTAAAGCAAAATGGAAATGTCTGCAAGTTTTCTAAATTTAGAGTGAATTTCATGTTAAAATCTTTTAAAAAATTTAGTAATTCTAACTGAGATGTGCCATGTTGCAAAACAAAAATTTCAATAGCAAATGAGTCATGGGAAATTTGATTGTGGAAGCAAAGTGCCAAAAATTTGATTGTGGAATCAAAGTGCCAAAAGTTTGTGGATGCAAAATCCCTCAAGCAAAGGCTATTCCACCAGCATTTAGTAAAATAGAAGAGATGGTATATATTCATAAAAGCTGTAATTTAACTCAAATATACAAATATTTTTAAGAATCAATTTTATGCTCAGAACTATATAGGATCCTATCTTTGATACAATAATGAATAATAAATGGTTTCTCTCATCTTGGGGGCTTCCCTGATCGCTAAGTTGGTAAAGAACCCACTTGCAATGCAGGTGGCCCCGGTTCAATTCCTGGGTCAGGAAGATCCACTGGAGAAGGGATAGGCTACCCACTCCAGTATTCTTGAGCTTCCCTTGTGGCTCAGCTGGTAAAGAGTCTGCCTGCAATGTGGGGGACCTGGGCTTGATGCATGGGTTGGGAAGATCCCATGGGGAAAGGAAAAGCTACCCACTCCAGTTTTCTGGCCTGGAGAATTCCATGTATTGAATAGTCCATGGGGTCGCAAAGAGTCGGACATGACTGAGACACGACTGAGTTCACTTTCACTTTTTCATCTTGGACTTTACATCCTAGTGGAGGAAACAAAATACACATTATATACTAGAAAAGGTAAAGTAGATATGATGTGGGAATTTTAAGATCAAAATTGATACATTCCAGGGAGGAAAATCTGGAATAGATTCTGGAACAATATATTAGAGATGTGTTTCCTACTCATAAAACAGGTGTGAAACCTTGGTACACACCAGTCAGGATGCCAGTCCAGTGTTGTATTAATACTTATCAGCCTTAATCTTAACTTTGCCATTCTGAAACATTTGATACTTGTAGCCTATCTGTTCAGAGAAGGCAATGGCAACCCACTCCAGTACTCTTGCCTGGAAAAATCCCATGGGCAGAGGAGCCTGGTAGGCTGCAGTCCATGGGGTTGCAAAGAGTCAGACACTACTGAGCGACTTCACTTTCACTTTTCACTTTCATGTATTGGAGAAGGAAATGGCAACCCACTCCAGTACTCTTGCCTGGAGAATCCCAGGAACAGGGGAGCCTGGTGGGCTGCCATCTATGGGGTCACACAGAGTCGGACACGACTGAAGCGACTTAGCAGCAGCAGCCTCTCTGTTCTTCCCTTCGTTAGCCTTCTGGTTTTCCTTCCCTCTCTCTTTCTCTATTCTCAATTGCCTCCTTTTCTTACCGATATAATGCTTCCTACGATGGTTCCTATGAGCTTCTGTCTTATGGGGCCATACACGCCCTCTAGTGACAGCATTCTTCACACGTCCACCATATGCTTATGTCTTCCAATTTAGTAACATATCCTCCTTTCTAACTGTTGCTTGAATGCTAAATCTGTACAACTATGCATTGACTGTATATGACCATGTGGTTATCACATTAACACCTGACCTCCATATGTTCAAAACCATATTTGATTTCTCTCAAACATGCTTCTCCTTCCCTGCCCCATGAGTGGCCCTGCATTTCTTTGAGATATTGGCATATCCCAACCTTATCTCACTCCTTCCTCCTTTCAGATAGTTAGCAAGACCTACAGATTCTACATCATCAGTATATTTCTTGGGTCTGTCCTGGATATACTCTCACTAACAGCTTCAGTTCAGGACTCATTACCCAGGCAGTAGGTTTCTTTTTGTATCCAGCTCATCCTCATCCATCTTCTTGCCACAGAGTCAGCAGGTCTTAAGAGCAAGACTTCTCAACTTAAAATCCAACTGTCTTTACCCAGTATTTATCCTGAATGCTGTGTGAAATAATAGAAGAATTTCTAACTCTGGGTGTCTTTGCTCCTGCCCATCTCTCTGGGCTCAATACTCAAGCCTCCTTCTTCATGCCCTGTCTTTTTATCTGCTCCCCCAGCCTCCAATATGGACACACCAGATTATTTTCAGGGACTGAGAAGCATCGTGCTATGTAATGCCATTGTGTCTACCAGCACAGTTTTTCCTAGAATTGTATTCTGTCCTCTCATGTAGTTATTCAGTCTTAAAAATTCAGCTCAATTATAATCTACTCTTTCACTGCCCACAATTTCATTGATATGACCTTTCTCTGCATTCATAGAACAAATGCATACCTTTATCAATTTTTAAAAAATTTTTGGCTGCACTTGTGTGGCATGAGGGATTTTAGTTTCCTGACTAATGATTGAAACCACAGCACCTGCAGTGGAAGCCTGGAGTCTTAACCACTGGACCAAGAGGAGTCCTTCAAAACTGTACTTTATGTGTGTGCATCCCCTTCTCACAAGACCAGCATTTCTTTGATATTTTTGGAGAGTCACAATTCTATCTTTGAAATTCTAATAAATACTTTGAAATATTTTCTAGAAAAATGTAGAGTCACATAAAATTTTCTCACAGTTTCCACTGACATACAAATACCTATCCAAGTATTTATGAATGAATTTCCAAGGATTCTAGACCAAGTGCCCCTTCGTAGATGGTACTACTTAAGGATAAAAGCTATATTTTTTCCTTTAATTGACTTTATTTTTCCAGTATTTAACACAATGCCTAGCATAAATTAGTATCTCATCATTAATTAAAAAAATGTTTATTAAATGAGTGAAGGGTAAGTCTGACATTTGGGTATGGCAAAGGGTTTAAGGAAAGATAGTGGTCTTTCAAGACAGATGAAACAGCTTGATGGATTATGGTTTTAACTTCATGGGCAATATGTAGTTAACTATTTTTCCAAGTGGTTATAACTGCAGAAATAAGATTGAGGGCTCAGTTAATTTTTCCTCATAAAGTTGAAAATATATACTGGTGATCTCATAAGTCTAACCATTCATCTGAAAACTGCTAAATGGATAGAGTCTAAGAGTATCTTATTTTTGGCTGCTCACGTACAACCTGCCTGATTTCAGTGCCTATAACTGAGAACTAACACCCAAAAAAGATGTCTTTTCATTATAGGGGACTGGAATGCAAAAGTAGAAAGTCAATAAACACCTGGAGTAACAGGCAAATTTGGCCTTGGATTATGGAATGAAGCAGGGCAAGACTAATAGAATTTTGCCAAGGGAACGCACTGCTCATAGCAAACACACTCTTCCAACAACACAAGAGAAGACTCTACACATGGAGATCACCAGATGGTCAACACCTAATCAGATTGATTATATTCTTTGCAGCCAAAGATGGAGAAGCTCTATACAGTCAGCGAAAACAAGACCAGGAGCTGACTGTGGCTCAGATCATGAACTCGTTATTGCCAAATTCAGACTTAAATTGAAGAAAGTAGGGAAAACAACTAGACCATTCAGGTATGACCTAAATCAAATCCCTATGATTATACAGTGGAAGTGAGAAATACATTTAAGGGCCTAGATCTGATAGATAGAGTGCCTGATGAACTACGGATGGAAATTCATGACATTGTACAGGAGACAGGGATCAAGACCATCTCCATGGAAAAGATATGCAAAAAAGCAAGACGCCTGTTTGAGGAGGCCTTACAAATAGCTGTGAAAAGAAGAGAAGTGAAAAACAAAGGAGAAGAGGAAAGATATAAGCATCTGAATGCAGAGTTCCACAGAAGAGCAAGGAGAGATAAGAAAGCCTTCCTCAGTGACCAATGCAAAGAAATAGAGGAAAACAACAGAATGGGAAAGACTAGAGGTCTCTTCAAGAAAATTAGAGATACCAAGGGAACATTTCATACAAAGATGGGCTCGATAAAGGACAGAAGTGTTATGGGCTTAACAGAAGCAGAAGATATTAAGAAGAGGTGGCAGGAATACACAGAAGAACTGTACAAAAAAGAGCTTCACGACCAAGATAATCACAATGGTGTGATCACTCACCTAGAGCCAGACATCCTGGAATGTGAAGTCAAGTGGGCCTTAGAAAGCATCACTACAAACAAAGCTAGTGGAGGTGATGGAATTCCAGTGGAGCTATTTCAAATCCTGAAAGATGATGCTGTGAAAGTGTTTCACTCAATGTGCCAGCAAATTTGGAAAACTCAGCAGTGGCCACAGGACTGGAAAAGGTCAGTTTTCATTCCAATTCCAAAGAAAGGCAATGCCAAAGAATGCTCAAACTACTGCACAATTGCACTCATCTCACATGCTAGTAAAGTAATGCTCAAAATTCTCCAAGCCAGGCTTCAGCAATACATGAACTGTGAACTTCCAGATGTTCAAGCTGGTTTTAGAAAAGGCAGAGGAACTAGAGATCAAATTGCCAACATCTGCTGGATCATGGAAAAAGCAAGAGAGTTCCAGAAAAACATCTATTTCTGCTTTTTTGACTATGCCAAAGCCTTTGACTATGTGGATCACAATAAACTGTGGAAAATTCTGAAAGAAATGGGAATACCAGGCCACCTTACCTGCCTCTTGAGAAACCTATATGCAGGTCAGGAAGCAACAGTTAGAACTGGACGTGGAACAACAGACTGGTTCCAAATAGGAAAAGGAGTACGTCAAGGCTGTATATTGTCACCCTGCTTATTTAACTTATATGCAGAGTACATCATGAGAAATGCTGGACTGGAAGAAACACAAGCTGGAATCAAGATTGCCGGAAGATTTATCAATAACCTTAGATATGCAGATGACACCACCCTTATGGAAGAAAGTGAAGAGGAACTCAAAAGCTTCTTGATGAAAGTGAAAGAGGAAAGTTAAAAAGTTGGCTTAAAGCTGAACATTCAGAAAATGAAGATCATGGCATCTGGTCCCATCACTTCATGGTAAATAGATAGGGAAACAGTGGAAACAGTGTCAGACTTTATTTTTCTGGGCTCCAAAACCACTGCAGATGGTGACTGCAGCCATGAAATTAAAAGACACTTACTCCTTGGAAGGAAAATTATGACCCACCTAGATAGCATATTCAAAAGCAGAGACATTACTTTGCCAACAAAGGTCGGTCTAGTCAAGGCTATGGTTTTTCCTGTGGTCACGTATGGATGTGAGAGTTGGACTGTGAAGAAGGCTGAACGCCAAAGAATTGATGCTTTTGAACTGTGGTGTTGGAGAAGACTCTTGAGAGTCCCTTGGACTGCAAGGAGATCCAACCAGTCCATTCTGAAGGATATCAGTCCTGGGATTTCTTTGGAAGGAATGATGCTAAAGCTGAAACTCCAGTACTTTGGCCACCTCATGCGAAGAGTTGACTCATTGGAAAAGACTGATGCTGGGAGGGATTGGGGGCAGGAGGAGAAGGGGACGACAGAGGATGAGATGGCTGGATGGCATCACTGACTCGATGGACGTGAGCCTGAGTGAACTCCGGGAGTTGGTGATGGACAGGGAGGCCTGGAGTGCTGCAATTCATGAGATCTCAAAGAGTCGGACACGACTGAGTGAGTGAACTGAACTGCACTGAACTGAGAGATAAGTAAGCTTATCAATGCAATTAAATAAAATAATTGATTAAGCATATGATCACAATTAAACATCATAAATAGTGTGCTGCATCATCCTAAATCTGATACAAGGAGTGTGTGAGTTTCCATGCTGTTTGTTAGTCATCCATAGTTTTCTGGTTGCTTTGAAAATTCATTCTTCACCAAGAGATGAGGAAAAGATTAGATTACAATAATTGCTACCTATGTGTGTATGTGTCAAAAGAATTCAGTTTGAGTGATTCATCCACACTAGTGATTCTCCCGCCTCTAATCCTTAGAATGTTGTTCTAAAGCTCTCTCTGCCCCAGAGCAGTAAACAGTCAGAATGATTTATTCCTGATCTTGAATACACATCAATACCTCCTTTCGTTTAATACAAAAATCTGCTTAATAACATACACTTTAAGCACACCGTTTTGATAGTAGTTGACAACATAGACTTTGGAATCAGATAAACTGGGATTCAAACACCTGTTCTGCTCATTTTAGTTGTGGTATTTTGGACAAGGCATTTTATAGATAAGGAAATTGGGGTTTTGAGAAGTTAAATAAAGAGAGTTTAATTTTACAAAATGGTACCTTCTAAAGTATTACTATTTTAGTAAGTACATTTTGCACATTAAATCAGAAAATAAATTATGTATAGAGTTGGATTTGACGTTTCAGGAAGAATTTATTTTTCATAGCATCTAATTACAAAGCCATGAGTCCAGTAGCATGGTGACCTAGATTTTAGAATTCCCAGTAATCACACAAAATGATATAAATTTCAAATGCACAGTCTAGTGATCACTCATTTAAGACCCTTAATAAATATTTACTGAATGAACAGTAGAGTTTAAAAGGAACAGATGATATTTTAGTCATACATTGAATGTAGATAGCCTTTCCAAAGGTATTTTCACATGATTATTTCACAAATATAAAAGATGTGGTACAAAAAAAAATTCTCTGTTGTCCCATAAACTGTTAGATATTTGAACAAAATGTGAATTATGGGATCTAGAAATTGCTTTGAAAAGAGACTGAAACTGTTGTGTAGCAACAATCATTTGTTAAATTTTATGTCAGTTATTTAAAATTTAGAATATTTTAATTTTTTCAAGTATTGCATAAGACAAATGTACAGTTATTGATAATAATGAGTGGGGAGAAGGATTTTGTTAATGTTAAAGCAAACATTTGCTAATTCCAATCAGGTGACTAAAGAAGACAGAAAAGCCTGGTATGTTTACATTTTTAACTGGCTTTGAGCACAACACATGCTATTTCTAAATGGCATTCTCAATTTTATAAAAGCTTCTCCCCCATTCCAAAGATCCCTGTAAATTCTGTACGAATTCTGGAGCAATTTAATTTTCTTGGAAAATATCTGTCAACATGTCAACCTCTGCATTAGCAAAATTATTTCTATTTAACAATCTGTACGGATCCTAGCTAATAGGTGACACTTGCCAACCAGTTTTACAGGGTTGTGTGATAGCATTTGGTTATCAGCAGAATTTTGAAAGTAAGACTTTCAGAAGGATTCTGAAAAGAAGGATAAATGTCTGAGATTTGTTCTTTATCACCTGTCCCAGTTTCTTGTCTAGAATGAAAATTGATGGCTGGACCTCCAAAAGACATTTTGGACCATGAGGTCATTGTGAAAGCAAAGGACTAGTAAAGCAAATTGACAGAAGGAACATGGGAACCTGACAATCACTGAGATACTCTATCAGCCTTGGGCTGCCTATCTTGTTGCTTTCTCTACATAATAGAAAAATAACTTATATCTCACTTGAAAATGAAAGTGTAAATCACTCAGTTATCTTTGACTCTTTGCAACTCCATGGACTGTAGCCCATCAGTCCATGGGATTCTCCAGGCAAGAATACTGGAGTGGGTAGACATTCCCTTCTCCAGGGGATCTTCCCAATCTAGGGATTGAACCAGAGTCTCCCATGTTGCAGGCAGATTCTTTACCATCTGAGCCACCAGAGAACTTACTTAAACAACTATTATTTTAAAGTGAAAGAAAGTGAAAATGAAATAACCATGTCAGACTTTTTGTGACCCCCTGATTTCCTGGTGGCTCTGATGGTAGAGTTTGCCTGCAATGTGGGAGATGCAAGTTCAATCCCTAGGTTGGGAAGATCCCCTGAAGAAGGAAATGACAACCCACTCCAGTATTCTTGCCTGGGAAATCCCATGGATGGAGGAGCCTTGGAGACTACAGTCCATGTGGTTGCTAGTACTCCACTATATGCAACTGAATTTAATTTGAACAACCTGAGGGTGTTAATAGGATAGGTATTGGGCACTTCTGAAACCTCCGTGCTCCTGTTGCTCGCTACTGCACACTGCTTCTCTCACTGGAATCCTCCAGTTGCAATGCTGTATGACAGTTTCTACTCCAGTTTATAAAATACTGGAGACTTATTTTCACTGACCTCCAAGAGAGGTTTAGTTAAGCAGCAGTTCTCTCCCAGCAAACTCCTTATATAAACCGACACCTGTTGGACCACCCTATCAGTTGCCAGAAACATCTGAATCCTCACCAGTGACAGAAGTTTAGGATTAATATGTGATTTCTGATTCACAAGCATTATTACATAAGCTGATGCTTCCTACTTTGAAACATATATAGTTCAAATACATTACAAGTGTTAAGTGAAAGATTTAAGGATAGGGCATGCCTTTTGCTTTCATCTCAGTTCCTGCTTTCTTTTTGCCAAGTGAAGTGAAAGGCACCCAGTTGTGTCTGACTCATTGTGACCCCATGGACTATACAGTCCATGGAATTCTCTAGTCCAGAATACTGGAATGAATAGCCTTTCCCTTCTCCAGGGGATCTTCCCAACCCAGGGATCGAACCCAGATCTCCTGCATTGCAGGATTCTTTACCAGCTGAACCATGAGGGAAGCCCAAGACATGGCTTTTTCCAAACCACATGCTTCCCTGGCTTTGGATCAGTAATTAAGTAATACAGCATTTGGTTCTTCACAGTATAAACACACAACACTGGTGGGAGGAGATAACCATCAGATTGGCAGTGCACCTATTCCTGCCCGAGAGTAAATGACACCAGGCTGGCTAGCTCCTCTGAGCAATGTGCTAAGTCGCTTCAGTTGTGTCTGACTCTTTCCAACTGTATGAACTATAGACTGCCAGGGTCCTCGGTCCTTGGGATTTTTCAGAAGAGAATACTGGAGTGGGTTGTCATTTTCTCCTCCAGAGGATCTTTCTGATCCAGGGACTGAACCCGTGTTTCTTACATCTCCTGCATTGGCAGGCAGGTTCTGTACCACCAGTGCCACCTCTGAGCAAAGGACACAGGGAAAAGACAAGAAGATGTTATGGAGCTTCTGTGAAAAGACAGCAAAAAGTCTCTACTCTCTGCAACATCATGCTGACAACTCTCTAGAGTCTACTATCTTCTTTAGGATAATTCATCATGACCTTATGGTTGAACCCTTTACTGCTCATAAAGGACACATCAATCAAGACACATCAATCACAAAGGATATATCAATCAAGATTTTAGGCTTATCCCCTTAGCTCATCTACTAGACAAACCAGGGAAACTCTTACACCATGTAGATTAGCTCAGCAATCTACATGACTTTAAATTTATTTCTTATGTATACTGAATACTGGCACAAATCAACCCCCCGCCCCATCTTTTATGGATTTAGGAATTTACAGTTTACATTCTAGTTTGTCAGGGGAAGGAGCTAGTTACACAAGTCCAAAGGTTTCTCCTCTACCTTTCCAAAACATTTTTATAGATCTAAATGACTTGTCCATGGTCCAAAAGCTAGTAACTAATGAAATATAGATCAAATTCAGATCTCTCTGATGCCATGGTGGTGAATTGTCATATATGAGTCTAATGGATAGATTTGATTGCTTCATTCCATCTCATAATGCTGGGAAGTGCTTCCCTCTGAAGATTAAAATGAACATCTCATCGACCTCCCAGAAAAAAAGATGAATCAGCAATCTGTTAAGTATCACTTTGATCCCTCTAGTCCTCTCCTGTCCTGTTCTTTGGTCCAGCTGCAGTTACAGTGACCAGCTCTTAATAGGTTCTAACACAACCTCCAACCACCATGTCTCATGCTGGTGCAGGTGCAGTGTACCTCTCATTTCCTCCATGGAGTGTGGTGCAGTAGGATCACACACATAATAACAGAAAAATGAGGGGTTCTATGCCCTGTAGAACAGAACTTTAACCCACGGCAAATATTTGAGATAATTCTTTGTCCTTCATTCCCACCAATGTACTACTCTGAAATCAGTTTATGTAGCTTCCTAACAATTGCCTTTTGGGCTCAACATTGTCATCTTCATTCCACTTTTCTTGCTTCACTGCCTATAGTCTAAGGGGAGGCACATGACTGATGAGATTAAAATATTTCCAAAAATGCCATTAAGAATTCACTATTATAAAGTGTTGTTTAGTTGCTAAGTTGTGTCTCTTTTGTGACTTCATGGGCTATAGTCCACCAGCCTCTTCTTGCTATGGGTTTTCCAGGCAAGAATACTGGAGTGGGTTGCTATTTCCTTCTCCAGTGGATCTTTCCAACCCAGGGATTGAACCTGTGTCTCCTGCACTGGTAGAAGGATTCTTTTTCACTGAACCACCAGGGAAGCCCTAGAGTAAAGTATATTAGCACAAATTATGCTGTGGCATGTCATAAAATATATGCTGTGGCATGTCATAAAGTATATTAAATTTGAGAACACATGGTATTTTAATGATGAAGTGATGGTAAGCATTTGTCCTGCATAAAAAAGATGAAAATCCAAGTTATTATTGCCAGAAGTGTCCTTATAAATGGTTTTGTTCAATCTTGCATCTTAGAAATAAAGAAACTTGATGAGTCTGGCTAATGGTTTGTCAATTTTATTTATCCTTTCAAAGAACCAGCTTTTGGCTTTGATGATTTTTGCTATTGTCTCCTTTGTTTCTTTTGCATTTATTTCTGCGCTAATTTTTAAGATTTCTTTCCTTCTACTAACCCTGGGGTTCTTCGTTTCTTCTTTTTCTAGTTGCTTTAGGTGTAGAGTTAGGTTATTTATTTGATTTTTTTTTCGTTTCTTGTGGTATGCCTGTATTGCTATGAACTTTCCCCTTAGTGCTGCTTTTACAGTGTCCCACAGGTTTTGGGTTGTTGTGTTTTCATTTTCATTCATTTCTGTGCAAAATGGAGAGATCACAACAGACACCACACAAATACAAAGGATCATAAGAGACTACTATCAGTAATTATATGCCAATAACATGGACAATGTGGAAGAAATGGAAAAATTCTTAGAAAAGTACAACTTTCCAAAACGGAACCAGGAAGAAATAGAAAATCTTAACAGACCCATCACAAGCACAGAAGTTGAAACTGTAATCAGAAATCTTCCAGCAAATAACTGCCCAGGTCCAGATGGCTTCACAGATGAATTCTACCAAAAATTTAGAGAAGAGCTGACACCTATCCTATTCAAACTCTTCCAGAAAATTGCAGAGGAAGGTAAATTTCCAAACTCATTCTATGAGGCCACCATTACCCTAATACCAAAACCTGACAAAGATGCCACAAAAAAAGGAAAACTACAGGCCAATATCACTGATGAATATAGATGCAAAAATCCTTAATAAAATTCTAGCAATCAGAATCCAACAACACATTAAAAAGATCATACACCATGACCAAGTGGGCTTTATCCCAGGGATGCAAGGATTCTTCAATATTCACAAATCAATCAATGTAATACACCACAGTAAAAAATTGAAAGATAAAAACAAATGATTATCTCAGTAGTTGCAGAGAAATCCTTTTACAAAACTCAACATCCATTTATGATAAAAACTCTCCAGAAAGCAGGAATAGAAGGAACATACCTCAACATAATAAAAGCTATATATGACAAACCCACAGCAAACATTATCCTCAATGGTGAAAAATTGAAAGCATTTCCCCTAAAGTCAGGAACAAGACAAGGGTGCCCACTTTCACCATTACTATTCAACATAGTTTTGGAAGTTTTGGCCATAGCAATCAGAGCAGAAAAAGAAATAAAAGGAATCCAAATCAGAAAAGAAGAAGTAAAACTCTCCCTGTTTGCAGATGACATGATCCTCTACATAGAAAACCCTAAAGACTCCACCAGAAAATTACTAGAGCTAATCAATGAATATAGTAAAGTTGCAGGATATAAAATCAACACACATAAATCCCTTGCATTCCTATATGCAAATAATGAGAAAATAGAAAGAGAAATTAAGGAAACAATTACATTCACCATTCCAATGAAAAGAATACAATATTTAGGAATATATCTACCTAAAGAAACTAAAGACCTATATATAGAAAACTATAAAACACTGATGAAAGAAATCAAAGAGGACACTAATAGATGGAGAAATATACCATGTTTATGGATCAGAAGAATCAATATAGTGAAAATGAGTATATTCCCCAAAGCACTCTATAGATTCAACGCAATCCCTATCAAGCTACCAACCATATTTTCACAGAGCTAGAAAATGTAATTTCACAATTTGTATGGAAATACAAAAAACCTCGACTAGCCAAAACAGTCTTGAGAAAGAAGAATGGAACTGGAGGAATCAACCTGCCTGACTTCAGGCTCTACTACAAAGCCACAGTCATCAAGACAGTATGGTACTGGCACAAAGACAGAAATATAGATCAATGGAACAAAATAGAAAGCCCAGAGATAAACCCACGCACCTATGGATACCTTATCTTTGACAAAGGAGGCAAGAATATACAATGGAGAAAAGACAATCTCTTTAACAAGTGGTGCTGGGAAAACTGGTCAAACACTTGTAAAAGAATAAACTAGAACACTTTATAACATCATACACAAAAATAAACTTAAAATGGATTAAAGAGCTAAACGTAAGATCAGAAACTATAAAACTCCTAGAGGAGAACATAGGCAAAACACTCTCCAACATACATCTCAGCAAGATCCTCTATGACCCACCTCCCAGAATATTGGAAATAAAAGCAAAAATAAACAAATGGGACCTAATGAAAATTAAAAAGCTTCTGCACAACAAAGGAAACTATAAGCAAGGTGAAAAGACAGCCTTCAGAATGGGAGAAAATAATAGCAAATGAAGCAAATGACAAATAACTAATCTCAAAAACATACAAGCAACTCCTACAGCTCAATTCCAGAAAAATAAATGACCCAATCAAAAAATGGGCCAAAGAACTAAATAGACATTTCTCCAAAGAAGACATACAGATGGGTAACAAACACATGAAAAGATGCTCAACATCACTCATTATCAGAGAAATGCAAATCAAAACCACAATGAGGTAGCATTTCACGCCAGTCAGAATGGCTGCTATCCAAAAGTCTACAAGCAATAAATGCTGGAGAGGGTGTGGAGAAAAGGGAACCCTCTTACACTGTTGGTGGGAATGCAAACTAGTACAGCCACTATGGAGAACAGTGTGGAGATTCCTTAAAAGACTGGAAATAGAACTGCCATATGACCCAGCTATTCCACTACTGGGCATACACAACAAGGAAACCAGAATTGAAAGAGACACATGTACCCCAGTGTTCATCACAGCACTGTTTATAATAGCCAGGACATGGAAGCAACCTAGATGTCCATCAGCAGATGAATGGATAAGAAAGCAGTGGTACATATACACAATGGAGTATTACTCAGCCATTAAAAAGAATACATTTGAATCAGTTCTAATGAGGTGGATGAAACTGGAGCCTATTATACAGAGTGAAGTAAGAAAGAAAAACACCAATACAGTATACTAACGCATATATATGGAATTTAGAAAGATGGTAACGACAACCCTGTATACGAGACCACAAAAGAGACACAGATGTATAGAACAGTCTTTTGGACTCTGTGGAGGGGGGGATGATTTGGGAGAATGGCATTAAGACATGTATAATATCATATAAGAAACGAATCGCCAGTCCAGGTTCGATGCAGGATACAGGAAGCTTGGGGCTGGTGCACTGGGATGACCCAGAGGGATGGTATGGGAGGGAGGTGGGAGGGGGGTTCAGGGATGGGGAACATGTGTACAGCCATGGTGGATGCATGTTGATGTATGGCAAAACCAATACAATATTGTAAAGTAAAATAATAATAATAATAAAATTTTTAAAAAAAGAAATAAAGAAACTATGGCCAGAAAAGTTAGGTGACTTCTTTCAAGTCACACAGTCAGTTGATATCAAAGCTTAGTTGGCATTTAGGCTTTGCCCAAGTCTCAGCATTGTCCTTCAAACATTACATCACAATGCTTATCCTGACCAGTGACATAAGCATGCTGTTCACTTGGCAGTTTTGGCTCACAGGGTAAAGAGTGAATCATCAGACCACCATAACTTGATGAAAACTATCCACTGCTACTGCTGCTGCTAAGTCGCTTCAGTCGTGTCCAACTCTGTGCGACCCCATAGAAGGAAGCCCACCAGGCTCCCCTGTCCCTGGGATTCTCCAGGCAAGAACAGTGGAGTGGGTTGCCATTTCCTTCCCCAATGCATGAAAGTGAAAAATGAAAGTGAAGTCGCTCAGTCGTGTCCGACTCTTAGTGACCCCATGGACTGGAGCCTACCAGGATCCTCCGTCCATGGGATTTTCCAGGCAAAAGTACTGGGGTGGGGTGCCATCGCCTTCTAAGAGCTCCAATTTATCATTCTCTGTTCTCCTGAAACCTTTCTGGTTGTTACACAGCTGTTTTCATTTTAATAAGAGATAGCCATACTTATTGTGCATGAATATTCAATCTACTTAATAGCTATATAGCAAAATGTAAAATATTTCGAATCAGTTACCCAGAATGTTATATTTCTAAGTAAAAGAACAAATAAAATTCTGTTTCCTGAGTTGGAGAGTCACTGGACAGGACTTCAGAGAATGAGCATGTAGCTACAGTAACATTTGAGTTGTCTGGCCAAAACAGAAGCCAGACTCCGATCCACAAGGCTTGACTTTCGGCTACTCTTTGTTTTCCATCAGTGAATGAAAAGTTTGCTCCAAGATACATGTTAGTTTATTTTAACAAACATCTTTTGAGGATCCACTATATTCAAGAAACTGAGCTTGTGAAAAATCTCAGAATCGGCTCAATTTTTCTCTTCCACAAAAATCTTTCACAGATATTGTAGCTCTCTCACCTTGAGTGACAACAGCATTTAAATCACGTATAATAATGGAAAAACCAATGTGGCATTATCGGTAATACTCTTTTATTCCTTCAAGTGAAGACTTTAAATGCTACAAAGAAAGGAACTGTATTAGCTCAGTTCAGTAGCTCATCTTGTCCGACTATTTACAACCCCTGGACTACAGCACACCAGGCATCCCTGTCCATCACCAACTCCCAGACTTTACTCAAATTCATGTCCATTGAGCCAGTGCTGTCATCCAACCATCTCATCTGCAGTTGTCCCCTTCTCCTCCCACCTTTGATTTTTCCCAGCATCAGGGTCTTTTCTAATGAGAAAATTCTTCGCATCAGGTGGCCAAAGTATTGGAGTTTCAGCTTCAACACCAATCCTTTAAATGAATATTCAAGACTGATTTCCTTTTGGATTGACTGGTTGGATCTCCTTATAGTCCAAGGGGCTCTCAAGAGTCTTCTTCAACACCACATTTCAAAAGCATAAATTCTTTGGCACTCAGCTTTCTTTATAGTCCAACTCTCACATCCATACATGACTACTGGAAAAACCATAGCATTGACTAGACGGACCTTTGTTGGCAAAGTAATGTCTCTGCTTTTTACTATGCTATCTAGGTTGGTCATAACTTTTCTTCCAAGGAGTAAGCATCTTTTCATTTCATGGCTCTAGTCACCATCTGCAGTGATTTTTTAAGCCAAAAAAAATTAAGTCTGTCACTGTTTCCACTGTTTCCCCATCTATTTCCCATGAAGTGATGGAACCAGATGCAATGATCTTAGTTTTTTGAATGTTGAGTTTTAAGCCAACTTTTTCACTCTCTTCTTTCACTTTCATCAAGAGGCTTTTTTGTACTTCACTCTCTGCCAAAAGGTTGGTATCATCTGCATATCTGAGGTTATTGATATTTCTCCCAGCAACTGATATTTCTCCCGGCAATCTTGATTCCAGGTTGTGCTTAATTCAGCCATGTGTTTCTCATGATGTACTCTGCATATAAGTTAAATAAGCAGGGTGACAATATACAGCCTTGACATACTCCTTTCCCAATTTGGAACCAATCTGTTGTTCCATGTCCAATTCTTACTGTTGCTTCCTGACCTGCATACAGATTTCTCGAGAAGGGGGGTCAAGTGTTCTGGTATTCCCTGGAGGATGGTTCGAGATGGGGAACACATGTATACCTGTGGCAGATTCACTTTGATATATGGCAAAACCAATACAATATTGTAAAGTTAAATAAAAAAAATAAAGAAAGAAAAAGAGGATTAAAAAAAAAAAGAATTTTCCAAAGTTTTTTGTGGTCCACACAGTCAAAGGCTTTGATGTAGTCAATAAAGCAGAAGTCGATGTTTTTCTGGAACTCTTTTACTTTTTCGATGATCCAATGGATGTCGGATCCAAAGATTTTGTGGTCCACACAGTCAAAGGCTTTGATGTAGTCAATAAAGCAGAAGTAGATGTTTTTATGGAACTCTTACTTTTTCGATGATCCAATGGATGTCAGCAATCCAATGGATCCTCTGCCTTTTCTAAATTCAGCTTGAACATCTGAAAGTTCATGGTTCACATACTATTGAAGCCTAACTTGGAGAATTTTGAGCATTACTTTGCTAGTGTGTGAGATAAGTGCAATTATGCAGTAATTTGAGCATTCTCTGGCATTGCCTTTCTTTGGGATTGGAATGAAAACTGACCTTTTCCAGTCCTGTGGCCACTGCTGAGTTTTCCAAATTTGCCAGCATATTGAGTGCAGCACGTTCACAGCATCATATTTAGGATTTGAAATAGGTCAACTGGAACTGTATATGTGTATATTTTGTTGTATGTTATAATCCCTAGTGTCTAAACATTACACAGCATGTGCAAGAATTTATTGAAAGTACTTACTGAATTAATTTTTGAATCACTTAATATTAGTCCTTCCCTGTGTGATAGCCAACTTTTCCCAATTTACTGGGAACTTTCTTATTTTTCACCAAAAGTCCTGTATCCTGGGATATTCCTAAGTCTTGGGTAAAAGAGGGAAGTTGATTACCCTATTATGAGAGTTCACCAGCTGGCCAACTCATGAAAAATATATCTTCTAAAATTACATACTCTGAGACTTTGCTGGATATGTAATAAATATGCATTTATTCTGATTTTTCTCCCTAGATACTTTTCTAACCAAAATTCTTTAAAAAGAGATTTTGTTTTGAAAAACTATTCCCCAAAATCTATCTTCAAACAACTAGAATTATCTTGAAGAATCTGCCCTCTGGCAAGAAATAAATTCCTCCGTCATTAAAATCTGACTCTCAGAGATGCTCAAGCAACCAAAGGTCAGGGCAGTTCGGAGGCAAGAGGAGAACACAGTGGCCTGGCAAGACCCCCTGAAGGGCCCAAAGGCTTCAGACATCAAAATGAGAGGAGGCAATTTCCCTTCGTTATTAGTGAGTGGCTAATATCTTGTAATCTTTCTTTAATGCAGCAGTACTGGCAGTTCCAATTTTTTTTTTTTTTTTGTCCCACATCCTGAAGGTGTAATAAAAATTGTAGAAAGCATTCTTCATTAGCTTAAGATTTTCTATTAATTTATTTTATTCAATTTCTCTTTTATGTCTCAAATAAATACTGCTATACATATATTCTTATTGTGTTAAAAATAGGAAATATATGAAATAAATAATTTCAAGTACAGGAAATCAACATTACCTTTATTAGCCCTACCATAGTTTGTCCTCAGGGCAAACATAGTGAGGGAGAACAGTTCTTTTTCAACAGAAAATTGGATTAAAGATTTATTGAGCATCAGAACAAGACCCAGATTACTCCACAGTCAGTTTCTCCCATCAGGAAGCTTCCATAAGCCTCTTATCCTTTTCCATCAGAAGACAGACAGACTGAAAACCACCATCACAGTAAACTAAACAAACTGATCACATGGATCACAGCCTTGTCTAACTCAATGAAACTATGAGCCATGCAGTGTAGGGCCACCCAAGACAAACGGGTCATGGTGGAGAGTTCTGACAAAATGTACACAGGAGAAGGAAACGGCAAACCAGAATTCTTGCCTTGAGAACCTCAAGAACAGTATGAAAAGGCAAAAAGATAGAACACTGAAAGATGAACTCCCCAGGTTGGTAGGTGTCCAACATTGCTAGTGAAGAGTGGAGAAATAACTCCAGAAAGAATGAAGAGATGGAACTGAGCAAAAACAATGCCCAGCTGTGGATGTGACTGGTGATGGAGGTAAAGTCAGATGCTGTAAAGATTGCATGCTGCTGCTAAGTCACTTCAGTCATGTCTGACTCTGTGCGACCCCATAGACAGTAGCCCACCAGGCTCCTCTGTCCATGGAATTCTCCAGGCAAGAACACTGGAGTGGGTTGTCATTTCCTCCTCCAATGCATGAAAGTGAAAAGTCAAAGTGAAGTTGCTCAGTCGTGTCTGACTCCTAGTGACCCCATGGACTGCAGCCTACCAGGCTTCTCTGTCCATGGGATTTTCCAGGCAAGAGTACTGGAGTAGGGTGCCATTGCACAGGAATCTGTAGTTATTTTTAGTATATGTGCTGCTGTAATTTTGGGTCCATGAATCAAAGTAAATTCGAAGTGGTCAAACAGGAGATGGCAAGAATGATTGTCAACATTTTAGGAATCAGTGAACTAAAATGGACCAGAATGGATGAACTTAATTCAGATGACCATTATATCTACTACTGTGGGCAAGAATCTTTGGAAGAAAAGCAGTATCCCTCATAGTCAACAAAACAGTTCAAACTGAAGTACTTGGGTGCAGTCTCAAAAATAACAGAATGATCTCTGCTCATTTCCAAGGCAAACCATTAAACACTACAGTAATGTAAATGTGGGCCCAAACACTAACACCAAAGAAGCTGAAGTTGAACCATTCTATGATAATCTATAAGACCATGTAGAACTAACAGAAGAAGAAAAAAAAAGATTTTCTTTTCATCATCAAATCAGATCAGATCAGATCAGTCGCTCAGTCGTGTCCGACTCTTTGCGACCCCATGAACCGCAGCACGCCAGGCCTCCC
Source organism: Tragelaphus eurycerus (assembly GCA_935064755.1). Classification (NCBI taxonomy): domain Eukaryota; kingdom Metazoa; phylum Chordata; class Mammalia; order Artiodactyla; family Bovidae; genus Tragelaphus; species Tragelaphus eurycerus. Next base: position 8,182,340 of record CAKXYN010000086.1, on the reverse strand, counting down.
TGTCCATCACCAGCTCCCGGAGGTCACTCAGACTCGCATCCATCGAGTCAGTGATGCCATCCAGCCATCTCATCCTCTGTCGTCCCCTTCTCCTCCTGCCCTCAATCCCTCCCAGCATCAGAGTCTTCTCCAATGAGTCAACTCTTCGCATCAGGTGGCCAAAATACTGGAGTTTCAGCTTTAGCATCATTCCTTCTAAAGAAATTCCAGGATTGATCTCCTTCAGAATGGACTGGTTGGATCTTCTCGCAGTCGAAGGGACTCTCAAGAGTCTTCTCCAACACCACAGTTCAAAAGCATCAATTCTTCGGCGCTCAGCCTTCTTCACAGTCCAGCTCTCACATCCATACATGACCACAGGAAAGACCATAGCCTTGACTAGGAGAACCTTTGTTGGCAAAGTGATGTCTCTGCTTTTGAATATGCTATCTAGGTCGGTCATAACTTTCCATCCAAGGAGCAAGCGTCTTTTAATTTCATGGCTGCAGTCACCATCTGCAGTGATTTTGGAGCCCAGAAAAACAAAGTCTGACACTGTTTCCACTGTTTGCCCATCTATTTCCCATGCAGTGATGGGACCAGATGCCATGATCTTCGTTTTCTGAATGTTGAGCTTTAAGCCAACCTTTTCACTCTCCACTTTCACTTTCATCAAGAGGCTTTTTAGCCCCTCTTCACTTTCTGCCATAAGAGTCGTGTCATCTGCATATCTGAGGTTATTGATATTTCTCCCGGCAATCTTGATTCCAACTTGTGTTTCTTCCAGTCCAGCATTTCTCATGATGTACTCTGCATATAAGTTAAATAAACATGGTGACAATATACAGCCTTGACGTACTCCTTTTCCTATTTGGAACCAGTCTGTTGTTCCATGACCAGTTCTAACTGTTGCTTCCTGACCTGCATACAGATTTCTTAAGAGGCAGATCAGGTGGTCTGGTATTCCCATCTCTTTCAGAATTTTCCATAGTTTATTGTGATCCACACAGTCAAAGGCTTTGGCATAGTCAATAAAGCAGAAATAGATGTTTTTCTGGAATTCTCTTGCTTTTTCCATGATCCAGCAGATGTTGGCAATTTGATCTCTGGTTCCTCTGCCTTTTCTAAAACCAGCTTGAACATCAGGAAGTTCACGGTTCACATATTGCTGAAGCCTGGCTTGGAGAATTTTGAGCATTACTTTACTAGCGTGTGAGATGAGTGCAATTGTGCGGTAGTTTGAGCACTCCTTGGCATTGCCTTTCTTTGGGATTGGGATGAAAACTGACCTTTTCCAATCTTGTGGCCACTGCTGAGTTTTCCAAATTTGCTGGCATATTGAGTGCTGCACTTTCACAGCATCATCATTCAGGACTTGGAATAGCTCCACTGGAATTCCATCACCTCCACTAGCTTTGTTCGTAGTGATGCTTTCTAAGGCCCATTTGACTTCACATTCCAAGATGTCTGGCTTTAGGTCAGTGATCACATCATCATGATTATCTGGGTCTTGAAGCTCTTTTCTGTACAGTTCTTCTGTGTATTCTTGCCACCTCTTCTTAATATCTTCTGCTTCTGTTAGGTCCACACCATCTCTGTCCTTTATTGTGCCCATCTTTGCATGAAATGTTCCTTTGGTATCTCTGATTTTCTTGAAGAGATCCCTAGTCTTTCCCATTCTGTTGTTTTCCTCTATTTCTTTGCATTGATCACTGAAGAAGGCTTTCTTATCTCTTCTTGCTATTCTTTGGAACTCTGCATTCAGATGTTTATATCTTTCCTTTTCTCCTTTGCTTTTCGCTTCTCTTCTTTTCACAGCTATTTGTAAGGCCTCCCCAGACAGCCATTTTTCTTTTTTGCATTTCTTTTCCATGGGGATGGTCTTGATCCCTGTCTCCTGTACAATGTCACGAACCTCATTCCATAGTTCATCAGGCACTCTATCTATCAGATCTAGGCCCTTAAATCTATTTCTCACCTCCACTGTATAATCATAAGGGATTTGATTTAGGTCATACCTGAATGGTCTAGTAGTTTTCCCTACTTTCTTCAATTTCAGTCTGAATTTGGCAATAAGGAGTTCATGGTCCGAGCCACAGTCAGCTCCTGGTCTTGTTTTTGCTGACTGTATAGAGCTTCTCCATCTTTGGCTGCAAAGAATATAATCGATCTGATTTCGGTGTTGACCATCTGGTGATGTCCATGTATAGAGTCTTCTCTTGTGTTGTTGGAAGAGGGTATTTGCTATGACCAGTGCATTTTCTTGGCAAAACTCTATTAGTCTTTGCCCTGCTTCATTCCGTATTCCAAGGCCAAATTTGCCTGTTACTCCAGGTGTTTCTTGACTTCCTACCTTTGCATTCCAGTCCCCTATAATGAAAAGGACATCTTTTGGGGGTGTTAGTTCTAAAAGGTCTTGTAGGTCTTCATAGAACCTTTCAACTTCAGCTTCTTCTGCGTTACTGGTTGGGGCATAGACTTGGATTACTGTGACATTGAATGGTTTGCCTTGGAAACGAACAGAGATCATTCTATCGTTTTTCAGATTGCATCCAAGTACTGCATTTCGGACTCTTTTGTTGACCATGATGGCCACTACATTTCTTCTGAGGGATTCCTGCCCACAGTAGTAGATATAATGGTCATCCGAGTTAAATTCACCCATTCCAGTCCATTTTAGTTCGCTAATTCCTAGAATGGCAACATTCACTCTTGCCATCTCTTGTTTGACCACTTCCAATTTGCCTTGATTCATGGACCTGACATTCCAGGTTCCTATGCAATACTGCTCTTTACAGCATCGGACTTTGCTTCTATCACCAGACACATCCACAGCTGGGTATTCTTTTTGTTTTGGTTCCATTCTTTCATTCTTTCTGGAGTTATTTCTCCACTGATTTCCAGTAGCATATTGGGCCCCTACTGACCTGGGGAGTTTCTCTTTCAGTATCCTATCATTTTGTCTTTTCATACTGTTCATGGGGTTCTCAAGGCAAGAATACTGAAGTGGTTTGCCATTCCCTTTTCCAGCGGACCACACCCTGTCATATCTCTCCACCATGACCCTTTTTTTTTTTCTTTTCATCATAGGGGATTGGCATTCAAAAGTAAGAAGTCAAGAGATAAATGGAGTAACAAGAAAGTTACTTCACAGAAGAAATATATGAAAAATATCTTCATGACCCAAATAACCAGGATGGTGTGATCACTCACCTAGAGCCAGATATCCTGGAATGTGCAGTCAAGTAGGCCTTAGGAAGCATCACTATGAACAAAACTAGTGGAAATGATGGAATTCCAGTTGAGCTATTTCAAATCCTAAAAGATGATGCTGTGAAAGTGCTGCACTCAATATGTTGGCAAATTTGGAAAACTCAGCAGAGGCCACAGGACTAGAAAAGATCAATTTCCATTCAAATCCCAAAGAAAGGCAATGCCAAAGAAAATTCAAACTACTGCATAAAGGCCCTCATCTCACAGACTAGCAAAGTAATGTTCAAAATTCTCCAAGTCAGGCTTCAATAGAATGTGAACCGTGAACTTCCAGATGTTCAAGCTGGATTTAGAAAGGCAGAGGAACCAGAGATCAAATTGCCGACATCCATTGGATCATCGAAAAAGCGAGAGTTCCAGAAAAACATCTACTTCTGCTTTATTGATTACACAAAGCTGTTGACTGTGTGGATCACAACAAACTCTGGAAAATTCTTAAAGAGATGGAAATAGCAGATCACCTTACCTGCCTTCTGAGAAATCTGTATGCAGGTCAGGAAGCAACAGTTAGAACTGGACATGGAAAAACAGATTGGTTCCAAATTGGGGAAGGAGTCTGTCAAGGCTGTATATTGTCACTCTGCTTGTTTAAAATTACATGCAGAGTATATCATGCAAAATGCCAGGCTGGATGAAGCACAAGCTGAAATCAAGATTGCTGGGAGAAATATCAATAACCTGAGATATGCAGATAACATCACCCTTATGGTAGAAAGTGAAGAGGAAATAAAGAGCCTCTTGATGAAAGTGAAAGAGGAGAGTGAAAAAGCTGGCTTAAAACTCAACATTCAGAAACTAAGGTCATGGCATCCGGTCCCATCACTTCATGGCAAATAGATGGGGAAACAATGGAAAAAGTGAGAGATTTATTTTGGGGGGCTCCAAAATCACTGAAGATGGTGACTGAAGCCATGAAATCAAAAGACGCCAGCTCCTTGGTATAAAAGCTATGACCAATCTAGATAGCATATTAAAAAGCAGAGATATTACTTTAACAACAAAGGTCTATCTAGTCAAAGCTATGGTTTTTCCAGTAGTCATGTGTGGATGTGAGAGTTGGACTATAAAGAAAGCTGAGCACCAAAGAATTGATGCTTTTGAACTGTGGTTTTGGAGAACATTCTCAAGAGTCCCTTGGACTGCAAGGAGATCCAACCAGTCATTTGAAAGGAAATCAGTCCTGAATATTCACTGGAAGAACTGATGCTGAAGCTGAAAATGCAATATTTTGGCCACCTGATGTGAAGAACTTACTCATTGGAGAAGACCATGATGCTGGGCAAGACTGAAGGCAGGAGAAGGGGATGACAGAGCATGAGATGGTTGGATGGCATCAACAACTCAATGGATATGAGTGTGAGAAAGCTCCAGGAGTTGGTGATGGGCAGGGAATCTGGCATGCTACAGTCCATGGGGTTGCAAAGGGTTAGACATGATTGAGCAGCTGAACTGAACTGTACAGGCAAGTTTGGCCTAGCATTACAAAATACAGCCGGGCAAAAGCTAACAGAGTTTTGACAAGAGATCTCACTGGTCATAGCAAACACCACTTCGAACAACACAAGAGACAACTTTACAGCTGGACATCACCACATGATCTATATGGAAATCAGATTGATTATATTCTTTGCAGCCTAAGATGAAGAAGCTTTATACAGACAGAAAAAACAAAACTGGGAGCTGATTGTGGCTCAGATCATGAACTCCTTATTGCAAAATTCGGACTTAAATTAAGAAAGTAGAGAAAATCACTACACTTTTCAGATGTGACCTAAATTAAATCCCTTACTATTATACAGTGAAAGTGACAAACAGATTCAAGGAATTAGATCTGATAGAGTATCTGAGAACTATGGACAGAGGTTCATGACATTGTAAAGGAGACAGTGATCAAGACCATCCCCAAGAAAAACATAAGCAAAAAGACAAAATGGTTCTCTGAGGAGGTCTTACAAATAGCTGAGAAAAGAAGAGAAGCAAAAAGCAAAAGAGAAAAGGTAAGAAATACCCATATGAATGTAGAGATCCAAAGAATAGCAAGGAGACATAAGAAAGTTTTTCTCAGTGATCAATGCAAAGAAATAGAGTAAAACTTTAGAAAGGGAGACTAGAGATCTCTTCAAGAAAATTAGAGATACCAAGGGAATATTTCATGCAAAGATGGGCAAAATAAAGGACACAAACATTATGGACCTAACAGAAGCAGAAGGTTTTAAGAAGAGCTGGCAAGAATACAGAGAAGAACTATACAGAAAAGATCTTCATGATCACAGTGGTGCGATGACAGACCTAGAGCCAGACATCCTGGAGTGCAAAGTCAAGAAGGCCTCAGGAAGCATCACCACAAAAAAAGCTAGTGGAGACGATGGTTAGCTATTTAAAATTCTAAAAGATGATGCTGTGAAGTGCTACACTCAGTATGTTAGCAAATTTGGAAAACTCAGCAGTGGCTTCAGGACTGGAAAAGATCAGTTTTCACTCCAATATCAAAGAAAGGCAATGCCAAAGAAAGTTCAAACTACTGCACAATTGCACTCATCTCACACATTAGCAAAGTAATGCTCAAAATTTTCCAAATAATGCTTCAACAGTATACAACCTGAGAACTTCCAGATGTTCAAGATGGATTTAGAAAAGGCGGAAAATTGCCATTCTCCATTGGGTCACGGAAAAAGCAAGAGAGTTCCAGAAAAACATCTATACCTGCTTTATTGACTACACCAAAGCTTTTGATTGTGTGAATCACAACAAACTGTGGGAAATTATTAAAAGAGATGGGTTTAACAGACTCCTGAGAAGTCTGTATGCAAGTAAAGAAGCAACAGCTAGAACCAGACATGGAGCAATGGACTGGTTCCAAATTACAAAAGGAGTATGTCAAGGCTGTGTATTGTCACCCTGTTTATTTAACTTATATGCAGACTGCATCACATGAAATCCAGGGCTGGATGAAGCACAAGCTGGAATCAAGATTGCCAGGAGAAATATGTATTATCTCAGATATGTAGATGACACCACTGTTATTGCAGAAAGCAAAGAAGAACTAAAGATCCTCTTGATGAAAGTGGAAGAGAAGAGTGAAAAAATTGGCTAAAAACTCAACATTCAGAAAACAAAGATCATGGCATCCAGTCCCATCACTTCATGGCAAATTGTTGGGAAACAATGGAAACAGTGACAAACTTTATATTCTTGGTCTCCAAAATCACTGCAGATGGTGACTAAAGCCATGAAACTAAAAGACACTCGCTCCTTTGAAGAAAAGGTATAAACAACCTAGACAGTATATTAAAAAGCAAAGACAATACTTTGCCAACAAAGGTCCATCTAGTCAAAGCTATGATTTTTCCAGTAGTCATGTATGGATGTGAGAGTTGGACTTTTGAACTGTGGTGTTGGAGAAGACTCTTGAGAGTCCCTTGGACTGCAAGGAGATCCAACCAGTCCATTCTAAAGGAGATCAGTCCTGGGTGTTCATTGGAAGGATTGATGCTGAAACTGAAGCTCCAATACTTTGGCCACCTGCTTCAAAGAACTGACTCATTTGAAAAGACTGATGCTGGGGAAGATTGAGAGCAGGAGGAGAAGGGGATGATAGAGGATGAGATGGTTGGTTGACATTACCGACTAGATGGACGTGAGTTTAAACAACCTCTGGGAGTTGATGATGGACCAGGAAGCCTGGCATGCTGCAGTCCATGAGGTTGCAAAGAGTCAGACACAACTGAGTGACTGAACTGCACTTAGTTATACCCAAGCCTGCTCAAATCTTTTCCTCCCTTTTGGGAACTGTCATAAATGATTTAGAGTGCATTGTTCTTGGACTTTTTTAAAGAAGTGAAACAGTGAAAGTCTCTCAGTTGGCCCAAATCTTTGCAACCCCAGGGACTATATAGCCCATAGAATTCTCCAGGCTAGAGAATGATTGGGTAACCTTTTGCTTCTCCAGGGGTTCTTCCCAACCTGAATCAAACCCGGGTCTCCTGCATTTCAGGTGGATTCTTTACCTGCTGAGCCACAAGGGAAGCCCAAGAATACTAGAGTGGGTAACCTATCCCTTCTCCAGGGATCTTCCCAACCCAGGGGTCTCCTGCATTACAGGCAGATTCTTTACCAACTGTGCTATCAGCAAAGATATATTACATATAAATATATAATTTCTTCATAAATAGAGTCATCTTTTTGCAATTGCTATTTCACATATATATCCTAGAGAATTGTCCATTAGTAATATAATTTACCTTATTACTTTTTATTCTTGTCTGTATATAGCTATTAAACATTTATCCTTATGCAATGTGTGCTTTCTAGTCTTTCTTAAATTTTATTTTCAATTTGAGGATAATTACTTTACAATAGTGGGATGGTTTCTGTCACACATCAGCATAGGTATATATATGTCCCTTCCCTCTTGAACTTCCCTCCCACCTCCACCTCCATCCCACCCCTGTAGGTTGTCACAGAGTATTGGCTTTGGGTTCCCTGGGTCACACAGCAAATTCCCACTAACTATCCATTTTACATATGGTAATGTATATGTTTCAATGTTACTCTGTCAAATCATCCCACTCTTTCCTTCCCCCACTGTATCCAAAAGTCTGTCCTTCATGTCTGTGTCCCCTTTCTTGCCCTGCAAATAGGATCATTGATACCATCTCTCTTGATTCCATACATAAACATTAATATATAATATTTGCCTAGTCTTTTAAAATAATGACAAATGGAGATATACAATTTATAGGATTTTATGAAACATAAAGGAGTTTTAAACTACAAAATGTTGTATATAATCAATAGATTATTATAAAGTTACTAAGTTCACACTTCAGGAAGGATCAGATCAGATCAGTTGCTCAGTCGTGTCCGACTCTTTGCGACCCCATGAACCGCAGCACGCCAGGCCTCCCTGTCCATCACCAGCTCCCGGAGGTCACTCAGACTCGCATCCATCGAGTTAGTGATGCCATCCAGCCATCTCATCCTCTGTCGTCCCCTTCTCCTCAGGAAGGATAGTACTATGTATATAGTTTTTAAATTTAAAAAATTTAGATAACAATCTATATTAACAGTTTTTAATTTACCCACTCCAGTATTCTTGGGCTTCCCTTGTGGCTCAGCTGGTTAAGAATCTGCCTGCAATGCAGGAGACCTGGGTTTGATCCTTGGGTTGGAAAGATCCCCTGGAGATACTGGAATACTGACTACCCAAGTCAGTATTCTGGCCTGGAGAATTCCATGGACTGTATAGTCCATGGGGTTGCAAAGAGTTGGACATGACTGAGCAAATTTCACTTTCACTGTTTTTAATTTAGATACAGTACAAGTGTACATTTCTGTAGGTTTTGAGAAATATACTGAGTCATAGATGCACCACAGGGAACAAAATAATTACATCATCACAAAAATCTCATGCTGCCCCCTTGCAGTCAACTTCACCCATTACCATACTGCTAGAAACTACTTTCTGTTCTCTGTCATAATTGTTTTATCTTCTTCAGAATGTCATATGCATGACATTTTACAACATGTCACATTTGAGACTGGGTTCCTTAACTTACCTGCTTTTAGGGTCATCCATGCTGTTGCGTGGATCAGGAGCTCCTTGCTTTCTATTGCTGAGCATCCACTGTATGGTCAAAATCACAATTTATTTATCAGTTCACCTATGGAAGGACAGTTGGGTTATTTCTAGCTTTCGATGATGCTACTATAAGCATTTGTGCTTTTTTGTGTGAATGTAAGTTTTCATTTCTCTAGGAGTCAGTTCGGTAGGTCACTTAATAAAGTATGATAAACTTACAAGAAATTTCCAGTTTTCAGAGTGGCGGTAGCACTTTACATTCCTACCAGAATATATGAGTATTCTAGTTGCTATGTGTTTTTTCTACTTTTTATATACATAGTACTTTTTATTTCATCCATTTCAATAGTTATATAGTGATGTTTGATTATGATTTAATTTGCATTTTACTAATGACCAATGATTTGGGGGCTGCCCTGGTGACCCAGAAGGTATAGAAGCTGCCTGCAGTGTGGGACACCAAGGTTCGATCCCTGAGTTGGGAAGATCCCCTGGAGAAGGGAGTGGTAACCCACTGCCGTAATCTTGCCTGGAGAATTCGATAGAGTGAGGATCCTGCCAGGCTACAGTCTATAGGATCAGAAAGAGTTGGACACAACTGAGTCACTAACACTTTCTTTTTCATTTGCAATGATTTTGAACACCTTTTAATGGGATTATTTGACCACTGTATATGCTTTTTGATAATGTGTCTGATCGAATCTTTTGGAATTTCATAAGAAATCCATTATTCTTTTCTCAATGTTGAGTTTTACTGTTTATCTTTTACTCAAGGATATTGATGAACAGTGCTTCCTTGGTGGCTAAGATAGTAAAGAATGTGCTGCAATGTGGGAGACCTGGGTTCAATCCCTGGATGGGTAAGATCCCCTGGAGAAGGGAATAGCAACACACTCCAGTATTCTTGCTTGGAAATCCCAGGGACAGAGGAGCCCTGCAGCTACAATCCATGGTGTTGCAAAGAGTCGGACACAACTGAACTGACATGAAAATTAAAATATTGATGAACAATATTACATTAGTTTCATTGTACAACATAGTGATTCAACAGTCAAATACATTACAAAATGATCACCCTTTTGTAAAGTACAGGCCAGTAACCATCTGTCACCATAAAAAGTTACAGTATTATTCCTTATGCTATATATTATATCCTGTGACTTGTTCAGTTGCTCAGTCATGTCTGACTCTTTGAAACATGGATTGCAGGATGCCAATCTTCCCTGTCCTTCACCATCTCCCTGGAGCTTGCTCAAGGTCATGTCCATTGAGTCAGTGACGCCATACAATCATCTCATCCCCTGTTGTCCCCTTCTCCTCTTGTCTTCTATCTTTCCCAGCACTGGGGACTTTTGTAATAAGTTGGCTCCTTGCATCAGGTGGCCAAAGTATTGGAGCTTCAACTTAGCATCAGTCCTTCCAATGAAGATTCAGGATTGATTTGCTTCACGATTGACTGGTTTGATCTCCTTACAGTCCAAGGGACTCTCAAGAGTCTTCTCCAACACCACAGTTCAAAAGCATCAAATCTTCAGTTCTCAGCCTTCTTGAAGCTCCAACTCTCACATCCATGCCTGACTACTGGAAAAACCATAGTTTTGGACAGACAGACCTTTGTTGGCAAAGTAATGGCTCTGCTTTTTAATATGCTGCCTAGGTTGGTCATAGCTTTTCTTCCAAGGAGCAAGCATGTTTTAATTTCATGGCTGCAGTCACCATCATAAATGATTTTCGAGCCCCAAAAAGAAAGCCTGTCACCGTTTCCAGTTTCCTCATCTATTTGCCATGAAGTGATGGGACTGGATGCCATGACCTTTGTTGTTTGACTGTTGAGTTTTATGCCAGCTTTTTCACTCTTCTCTTTCACCTTCATCAATAGGCTCTTTAGTTCCCCTTCACTTTCTGCCATAAGGGTAGTATCATCTGCATATCTGAGGTTATTGATATTTCTTCCGGGAATCTTGATTCCAGCTTGTGCTACATCTAGTGTGGCATTTCACATGATGTACTCTGAATATAAGTTAAGCAGACAAGGTGACAATATACAGCCTTGACATACTCCTTTCCCAATTTTAAAGCAGTTAGTTGTTTTATGTCCAGTTCTAACTGTTGCTTCTTGACCTGCATACAGATTTCTCGGGGGGTGGGGAAGGGGGTAGGGTGGTCTGGCATTCCCATTACTTTAAGAATTTTCCATGGGTTGTTTTGAGCCACACAGCCAAAGGCTTTAGCCTAGTCAATGAAGCAGAAGTAGATGTTTTTCTGGAGCTCTCTTTCTTTTTCTATGATCCAAGTGAGGTTGGCAATTTGATTTCTGGTTCCTCTGCCTTTTCTAAATCCTGCTTGAATATCTGGAAGTTCTCAATTTATGTGCTGTTGAAGCCTCTCTTGGAGAATTTTGAGCATTACTTGCCTAGTGTGTGGGATGAGTCCTATTGTGCAGTAGTTTGAACATTCTTTGGCACTGCCTTTCTTCGGGATTGGAGTGAAAACAGACCTTTTCCAGTCCTCTGGACACTGCTGAGTTTTCCAAATTTGCCAACATGTTGAGTGAAGCACTTTTACAGCATCATCTTTTACAATTTGAAATAGCTCAGCTGGAATTCCAGCATTTCCACTAGCTTTGTTCATAGTGATGCTTCTTGAGGCCTACTTGACTTCACACTCCAGGATGTCTGGTCTACATGAGTGATCACACCATCATGGCTATATGGGTCATGAAGATCTTTTCTGTATAGTTCTTCTCTGTATTCTTGCCACCTCTTCTTAATATCTTCAGCTTCTGTTAGGTCCAAACCATTTGTGTCCTTTATTGTGCCCATCTTTTGTGAAGCATTCCATTGGTATCTCTAATTTTCTTAAAGAGATCTTTAGTCTTTCCTTTTCTAATGTTTTACTCTATTACTTTGCATTGATCACTGAGGAAGGCTTTATCTCTCTTTGCTATTCTTTGGAACTCCACTTTCATATGGGTATATCTTTCCTTTTCTCCTTTGCCCTTTGCTTCTCTTCTTTAGTCAGCTATTTGTAAGGCCTCCTCAGAGAACCATTTGTCTTTTTGCATTTCTTTATCTTAAGGATGGTTTTGATCACCACCCCCTTTACAATGTTATGAACCTCTTTCCAAAGTTCTTTAGGCATTCTATCAGATTGAATCCCTTGAATCTATTTCTCACTTCTACTATATAATCCTAAGGGATTTGCTTTAGTTCGTACCTGAATGGTGTAGTTGTTTTCTCTACTTTCTTCAATTTAAACCTGAATTTGGAAATAAGAAGTTCATGGTCTGAGCCACGTCAGCTCCCATTATCGCTTTTGCTTACTGTGTAGAGCTTCTCCATCTTTGGCTGCAAAGAATATAATCAATCTGATTTCAGTATTGACCATCTGGTGATGTCCATGTATAGAGTTACCTTTTGTGTTGTTGGTAGAGTGTGTTTGCTATGACCAGTACTCTCTCTTGGCAAAACTTTGTTAGCCTTTGCCCTGCTTCATTTTGTACTCCAAAGCCAAACCTGCCTGTTACTCCAGGTATCTCTTGACTGCCTACTTTTGCATTCCAGTTTTCTGTGATGAAAAGAATGTTTTGTTTTGTTTTTTTTTGGTGTTAGTTCTAGAAGGTTATGTGGGTCTTCATAGAACTGTTCAAGTTTACCTTCTTTGGCATTCTGTAACTAATACATTTTAAATTTGGAATCTTCTATTCTTAACCCCTTTACCTATTTAACAAGTTTTCTCTCTGTATCTAAAGTCTGTTTCTGTTTTGTTTTGCTTGTTTTTGTTTTTTAGATTCCATATATAATCACCACACAGTATTCATCTTTCTCTGTCTGATTTTTTTCACTTAGTACTCTCTAGGACCATCTATGTTGGTATGTTGTCACAAATGATGTGATTTCATTCCTTTTTATGACAAAGTGATATTTCATTGTGACACACACTACTTATTTTTTATTCATTCATCAATCTATTGATAGACAAATAGATTGCTTCAATATCTTGACCATTATAAATAATGTGGCTGTGAACATATAAGGACATATATATTTTTGAGTTGTTGTTTTGTTGTCTTTGAGTAAATGTGAGAATTGCACCATCATATGGTAATTCCATTTTAAATATTTTGAGGAGCCTCCATATGGTTTTTATAGTGGCTATACCAACTTAAAGTTTCCATCAACAGTGCACAAAATTCCCTTATCTCCATATTCTCTGCAATATTTTTTTATTTTTTGTCTTTTTTGATGATAGCCATTCTGAAAAGTGTTAAGTGGTACCTCATTGTGGTTTTGATTTGCATTTCCCTGATAATTAGTGATGCTGAGTATTTTTTCAGGTGCCTGTTGGTCATCTGTATGTCTTCTTTGAGAAATGTCTATTTAGGTCTGAGTTCATTTTTCTAAATGGATTCTTTTTTTATATTGAGTTGTGTGATTTCTTTAGGAAATTTTGATCTTAAACCTTAGCAAATATATTGTTTGAAAATATTTTCTCCTATTTGGTAGGTTGACTTTTGACTTTGTTAACGATTTTCTTCCCTGTTCAAAAGGCTTCTGGTTCAAGGTAGTCCCGTTTATTTGTTTATGCTTTTGTTTCCTAAGGGGACAGATCCAAAACTAATTGCTAAGATCAATGCCAAGGAGCATACTAAGTTGCCTGTTATTATTTTTTTTTTTGGGGGGGGGGTTAGGGGATTTTATGGATTTAGGTATTATATTTAAAAGTCTTCAATCCTTTTGAGTTTATTTTTCTGTGTGGTGTAAAACTGTTGTTCAGATTAATTCTTTTTCATATAGCTGTTCAATTTTCACAATTTGTTGAAGAGGTTGTCTTTTCCCCATTGGATATTCTTGCCTCCCTTGCTGTAAATTAACTGATCATATAAGTATGGCTATATTCTCGGCTCTCAATCCTATTCCATTGATCTCTGTGTCCATTTTCATGCAAGCACCATACTGCTTTTATTACTACAGCTTTATGGTATAGTTTGAAATCAGGAAGTATGATATCTTCAACTTTGTTCTTCTCAAGATACTTTCGGTTATTTGGAGAATTTGTGTTTCCAAAAAAAATAAATTTGTATTATTAGTTCTAGTTCTGTGGAAAATGCCCTTGGTATTTGATAAGGATTCCACTGAATCTGCAGATTGCCTTGGGTAGTATGGTCATTTTAACAATATTAATTCTTCCAATTGATGAACATCTTTCCATTTTCAATTTCTTTTATCAATATCTTATAGACTTCAGTGTAAAGGTCTTTCACCACCTGGTTAGGTTTATTCATAGATATTTCATTCATTATGCTGAAATAGTAAATGAAATTGTTTTCCTAATTTCTCTTTCTGATACTCCATTTTTAATGTAAAGAAGCGCAACAGATTTATTTTATATTAATTTTGCATACTGCAGAAAGTGAAAAGGAACTAAAAAGCCTCTTGATGAAAGTGGAAGAGGAGAGTGAAAAAGTTGGTTTAAAGCTTAACATTCAGAAAACTAAGATCATGGCATCTGGTCCCATCACTTCATGGGAAATAGATAGGGAAACAGTGGAAATAGTGTCAGACTTTAATTTTGGGGGCTTCAAAATCACTCCAGATGGTGATTGAAGCCATGACATTAAAAGACGTTTATTCCTTGGAAGGAAAGTTATGACCAACCTAGATAGAATATTAAAAAGCAGACATTACTTTGCCAACAAAGGTCCGCATAGTCAAGGCTATGGTTTTTCCTGTGGTCATGTATGGATGTGAGAGTTGGACTGTGAAGAAAGCTGAGCACTGAAGAATTGATGCTTTTGAACTGTGGTGTTGGAGAAGACTCTGGAGAGTCCTTTGGACTGCAAGGAGATCCAACCAGTCCATCCTAAAGGAGATCAGCCCTGGGATTTCTTTGGAAGGAATGATGCTAAAGCTGAAACTCCAGTACTTTGGCCACCTCATGAGAAGAGCTGACTCACTGGAAAAGACTCTGATGTTGGGAGGGGTTGGGGGCAGGAGGAGAAGGGGATGACAGAGGATGAGATGGCTGGATGGCATCACTGACTCGATGGATGTGAGTTTGAGTGAACTCCGGGAGTTGGTGATGGACAGGAAGGCCTGGCATGCTGTGATTCATGGGGTCACAAAAAGTCAGACATGACTGAGTGACTGAACTAACCGCATACTGCAACTTTACTGAGTTCATTTCTTATTTCTAATAGTTTTTTGATGTTGTTTATAGTGTTTTCTATGTTTAGTATAATATCATCTGAAACAGTGACAGCTTTACTTCTTCCTTTCCAATTTGGATGCATTTCTTTTTCTTTTTTTTTTTTCTTGTCTGATTGCTATGGCTATGCTGAAAAAAATGTGTCTTGTTCTTGATCTTAGTAGAAATACTTTCAGCTTTTCATTATAGAATGTTGACTATGGTGTGGAAAACCATTACATGGAAGACTATAAAACATTGTAGCTGTAATGGTGATGGAAAAAAACTTAGAAGGGCAGATTCTATGCCACTGCACCACTTGGGAAGCCTAAGAGATCTTTTTAGGCTAACTTGTTAAATGAGTATATACTGGTAAGTAAGACAGATGGGGTCCTCATTCTCATGGAGCTTATATTCTACTCCAGGGAAACATGCAACATACAAATAAGCAAACACAGGCATCAGGTGTTTATAAATTCTGAGTCAAAATAAGTATGGAATGGAAGATAATCATGTGGGGGCATGATGTTTTGTATGGAGTCGGTATAGAAGGTATCTCTGACTAGAAGATGTTAAAACAGGGAGCTGAAGGAACTGAGAGGATTAGTCCTATAAACATCTGTAGGCAATAGGGTTTTAATAAGAAGCAGCACATGAAAAACAGGCAGAAATAAATTTAGTATGTTCAATTTCTTGGACTTTTGTATTTCTTGTCAGTCACTTGTTCATAGACTTTCTCTAAATTCCCACAGGGTCATTCCTTTTTTCTTATTAATAAAAAGGAACTCAGTATATTATGGCTAGTCATCTTTTATTTATGTTGCAAATATTTTCTCCCAGTTTTTTGTGTTTTTTTTTTTTTTTTTTAAGAGGAATTCCATACTGGGTAATTTTATTATTTATTGTGAACAGGAGTTTTAAAGTTTTTTGTCTGGTGGAAGAAGGTTTTCTTGAACAAGTTACTTTTATTTTCCCTGTGAAAATAGAGGTCGTAGTCATTCCAGATAAGTTATCCTCAAGTTATTTATTTTTTATTGCTCTCCTGACCCTTCTAGTATTCCTTCAGGAGCTCTTTTATTTGTTATTGTCATGTCCCAAGGAAGCTGCCATGTCCTAGGGAAGACACCTGCAATGGAGGAGACCCTGGTTTGATTTCTGTGTTGGGAAGATCTACTGGAGAAGGGAAAGGCTACCAACTCCAGTATTCTGGCCTGGAGAATTCCATGGACTGTATAATCCATGGGGTCGCAAAGAGTCGGACACTTTCGCTTTCAGGCAAGATGTAGTACTCTGGAATCACCACTAGCTGCTGTCTGTCATTCCAAGAAATGGATCTGCTCAATGAACTTCACAGCTATACACTGGGTAGAAGCTATTTTTCCTTCATTCAATGAAGAAATTAGATTTGGAATGATTTAATGGGGCTCAGAGATAACCTTAGAGTGAGTGTATTTGTAGGGTGTCCTCGGGTGGCTTTGAAAATGGCTTAGTGATGGGGTAGTCATAAATTCTTCCCTCCCCACATATTCCTAAGATTCCAGGAAGGTATATAACAAGGAAATGCAGAACACAATGAGGAATGGACCACTCAAAGCTTTGGAAGACAGATAGTTCAAAAGCTTGGATTGATTACAAACTCATTATGTGTCTTCTAGATACGGCATTCAGCAACTTTGAGATATAGTTCTCAGATCTGACAGAGGATCAGAATCATTCCCATGGCTTTCTAAAAATGCAAAACTTAAATCAAGAAACTGTAATTACCTATGTATGGTGTGAGTCTTGGAAACTAATTTCAAAGCCAAATGGGCAATGTAAACATCAAGTTCATATCTTGCCAATTGTCTATATGTATCTACCACATCTGTTCTGTTTCCAAAACAACTTCAGAGCACCAGAATAATAATGTTTTATAAGAATGATGAGTGGTAAATATTTTATAATATTGAGTGTAGATGCTTTTAATCATTCATCTTTATGAAATGAAACACACCTCACATTTGTAAGATTTTCTTGTTTGTTGTTTAATATGGAGTATTTTAACTTGCTCTTGTTCTGTTTCTTTCCACTAGTTTATTATTTTCTCAGAAGTAGGAATCATTTCAACTTTTTCCATCATAACGTCCAAAAAGGTCAAGAACAATATTGAAAGGTGGTTTATAAACATATTCATATCTGACCACATGCTCCAGAAATCAGGAAACAGACTAAATCACTATTAATTCTTAAGAGTTAGGTGTCTAAACAGCATAATTAGGTTCTTTATGTACTAACCATAAAGAAAGATGTCTTACTGTTAACAATCATCATAAAAAGTAACCAACTCTAAGGCCAAACAGAAGAACTTCCTAATATTGAGTGAAGTTCTAAGCCATCAAGAGGATATTCAACTAGTGAGGTTAGAAAATAAAATACATATGGAAATTCAAATAGCAGAATGTACAAGTAATGTGATTTCCTTCTGAAAGATCAGATTTGAGTGCATTAGGGAGACTTGGGAGACATGTGGAGGATGCAGTTCCAGGCAGATTTTGCTATTTTTATGGCCCTAAAAAATCATTGTAGGAGTATGTCATTCTAACCCCAGTCACAAGACAGAAAGATACTCTTCCTTGCCCTAACCTCCACACAGCTGAAAAACTAAGTTTATGATTCTCTCAGGAATCCATGACTCACTTTGGAAGAATCAGAGGCCAACACAAGCTGTCAAGTCTTCTGCTTCTGACTGAGACAGAGCAGCCCACATTTTCAGACCTCCATCTATGAAACTCTGTTTTACTCAATTCATCCTCAGTCTAGCTGTATACTTTTCCATGTTCCCCATCATCCAGCTTCTTACTTGCATCTTTAGTCTTTGTTTCTCCCTAGGTTCCACTCCTCATACTCTGCACTCCACAAGGATAACAAAAACATCACAACATAAGCATCCTTGTTTACTTCTTTGTACTTTCTAAGAAGCAGTCTATTTGTACTAGTCAGCTTTTGCATTATTTAACTCTGGACATCATTTTATACTCAATATAGGAGACAAATGAAGAAATTAAAAAGGGTTACAATTATATATATAAACTATATACTACATGGTATTATTATATTTTATATAATGTATAATAGTATGTTCTTGTTGTTCATTCACTAAGTCGTGCTTGATACTTGTGATCCATGGAAATTAGCTCACCAGGCTTCACTGTCCTTCACTATCTCCTGGATTTGCATGAACTCGTGTCCATGAGTCGGTGATGCCATCCAACCATCTCACCCTCTTTTGTCCCCTTCTCCTCCTGCCCTCAATCTTTCCCAGCATCAGAGTCTTTTCCAATGGGTCAATTCTTTGCATCAGGTGGCCAAAGTATTGGAACTTCAGCTTCAGTATCGGTCTTTCCAATGAATATTCAAGGTTGACTTCCTTTAGGATTGACTGAATTGATCTCCTTGCAGTCCAAGGGACTCTCAAGAGCCCTCTCCAACACCACAGTTTGGAATCATCAATTCTTCAGTGCTCAGCCTTCTTTATGGTCCAACTCTCACATCCATACATGACCGCTGTAAAAGCCACAGATTTGACTATAGGGACCTTTGTTGGCAAGTGATGTCTCTGCTTTTTAGTATGCTGTCTGGGTTTGTCATAGTTTCTTTCAAGGAGCAAGCATCTTCCAATTTCATGGCTGCAGTCACCATTGACAGTGATTTTAGAGCCCAAGAAAATGAAATCTGCCACTGTTTCCAATTTTCCCCATCTATTTGCCATGAAGTGATGGGACTGGATACAAAGATCTCCATTTTTTGAATGTTGAGTTTTAAGCCAACTTTTTCACTTTCCTCTTTCATCCTCATCAAGAAGCTCTTTAGTTCCTCTTGAATTTCTGCTATTAGAGTGGTATTATCTGCATATATGAAGTTGTTGATATTTCTCCTGGCAATCTCTTGATTCTACCTTATGTGTCATCCAGTCTGGCATTTTGCTTGATGCACTCTTCATACAAGTTAATAAGCAGGGAGACAATATTAATCCTTTCCCTATTTGGAACCAGTCCACTGTTCCATGTCTGGGTCTAATTATTGTTTCTTGCCCTGCATACAGATTTCTCTGGAGGCAGATAAGGTGGCCTGGTATTCCCATCTTTTGAAGAATTTTCCATGGTTTGTTGTGATCCACACAGTCAAAGGCTTTGGTGTCGTCACTGAAGCAGATGTTTTCTGGAATTCTTTTGCTATGATCCAATGGATGTTGGCAGTTTGACCTCTAATTCCTCTGCCTTTTCTAAATCTAGCTTGTACATCTGGAAGATCTTGGTTCATGTACTAAGCCTAGGTTGAGGGATTTTAAGCATTACCTTGCTAGCATGTGAAATGAGTGAAATTGTATGGTAATTGGAATATTCTTTGGCATTGCGTTTCTTTGGGATTGAAATTAAAACTGACCTTTTCCAGTCCAGTGGTCATTACTGAATTTTCCAAATTTGCTGGCATATTGAGTGCAGCACTTTCACAGCATCATCTTTTAGAATTTGAAATAAGCTCAGCTGGAATTCCACCACCTCCACAAGCTTTGTTCCTAGTGATGCTTCCTAAGGCCAACTTGGCTCCACCCTCAGCATGACCACACCATCCTGGTTATCTGTGTCATTAAGACCTTTTTTGTATAGTTCTACTGTGTACTCTTGCTACCTCTCTTAATCTCTTCTATTTCTGTTAGGTATTTTCCATTGTTGTCCTTTATGGTACCTATCTTTATATGAAATGTTCCCTTGGTATCTCCAATTTTCTAGAAGATATAATATATTAAATGTTATATTTTATGTATGTTATATTATACACACACACACACACACACACACACACACACACACACCTATAACAGAATAAAAACTTTATGCTCCCAACCATATACTGTGCCAATGACTGGGTATTATAGGTACAAAAATAAATAAATAAATAAGTCTGTTTTTCTGGGAAGTAGGGACGCAAACCTGCATGGTTTATTCTACCTAGCCTTCCCTCAGTAGATCAGGCCAAGGCTAGATTTCATCTGTATCTTTGCTCAGATAAAAAGAAAGTTCTATCTTTCTTTTTATCCTGGTTTCTTTTATTGGTTCTTCTTGAAGAATTCTCCCTGAATAGATCACATGAACACCAATCCCTGCCTCAGGTTCTGTATTTATGCTTTTAAGTGACCCAAACAGAAACAATGTCTAAAAAGGACTTTTAAGGATCTTGCTATATCCTAAGTGACTTTCTATAATTCCAAGCTTTTTGATACTGACATTCTTTTTTTTTTTTTTTTAACTCTTCCTTGAGATGACCTTGAGGAGAAAAGCAAGAGAGCCAGATTGTTCATATTGTAATGAACTCCGATTTTCATAAAAAAATTTACCTTACCTTCTCTTCAGATCTTCTTACATGCTGTCCCCTAAGTTTAGGACAATTTTCACCTTATTGTATGTGTGCGTGTGTCTAGAAAAACTCTAATTTATCCTCAGCTAAGTTTCCTTCAGGAACCCTCCCAGATGTCTCTCTACCCTGTTCTCCTAAATCTATGTAATGTGTGTGTGGGTGTCTCTCAAGTATTCTTGTAACACTCTAGAACATCTTCCAGACATCATATATTATAAACTCAAGAAAGATATGGAATGAGTCTATCTTGATCATTTCTGAATCTCCAGAATCTAGCATAATATCTGACACACAATAAAGATGCCCTTTTAAATAAAAATAAGTGAATATGCAAATGCTAACAAAATGGAAGATATGTTGGATGGTCTTGTTTCTTATGATCCTTAGTATAGTCTTAAACATGATATAGGCTGGGAACAATTTTTCTCACCAGGTGGACATTTGCAGTCTGCCCCTCATCTAGCCTCCTCCAAGCTCTTTCCCACCACCTTTCCAAAGTAGGGCTGTGAATGGGAATGGAAGGCCCTGAATATGACATTTGGAAAGAACTTGAATTAAGATCATTAGATGGCAAACTGCTTAATAAGAATGGATTATACCTCATTTACCTCTTTATTCCAAAATGCTATCATAGAGTTTAGCAAAGGGAAGATAGTCAGAAAATACTGAATAAGAAAATGAGCTGTTTCCTGATGCACAGTCTTAGTTCAGTTCAGTCGCTCAGTTGTGTCCGACTCTTTGCAACCCCATGAATTGCAGCATGCCAGGCCTCCCTGTCCATAACCAACTCCCAGACTTCACTCAAACTCACATCCACAGAGTCGGTGATGCCTAGTGCCATGTAAATTATTTAAAAGTAAACTTCTGAATCTAACTTTCCTACCTACCTCTTTCATTGCTAGTTTTTAATACTGTGCTTAACTTCCTCTGGGGAAGGCAATGGCACCCCACTCCAGTACTTTTGCCTGGAAAATCCCATGGATGGAGGATCCTGGTAGGCTCCAGTCCGTGGGGTCACTAAGAGTCGGACATGACTGAGCGACTTCACTTTCACTTTTCACTTTCATGCATTGGAGAAGGAAACGGCAACCCACTCCAGTGTTCTTGCCTGGAGAGTCCCAGGGACGGGGGAGCCTGGTGGGCTTCTGTCTATGGGGTCGCAAAGAGTCGGACACAACTGAAGCGACTTAGCAGTAGCAGTAGCAGTAACTTCCTCTAGTATAAACTTACATTCCTCTTCCACTGCCAGTTATCATCATGCCTCTGTATATGTGGTTCTCATCATCTAGAGCACCTTCTCTATGCATCCAAATCCCACAGAATTCACAGAAATCCTCAGCTGATTCATGAGGCTTCCTTTCCCAGCATCTTCCAGCTATTGTTGATCTTCTTCATTGGATTTCATCAATGTAAAACCACAGAAATGTTGTCATCTCCTCTAGGGCAGGAACTCTATCTTAGACACTGGGAATGCAGAGATAAATGCCAAAGCACAATCAGCATTTAGTATTCTTTTTAAATGTCAGTATAGTGGAGTGGGGGTTGAGCCAAAAAATCTTTAATCATTTTCTGTAATCTAGAGCTAAATTTAGGATTAGAAAAACAGCAGCTTGGGCCCAGGGATATTCATTGGCTGTTAATGTATAGAAATTTACAAATATATCCAAATACCCAATGTAGTGAAAAGGTTAATGTATTTTTTTTTTCTTCTGTGTGGAAAAGTGAAGTCGTTCAGTCGTATCCAACTCTGTGATCCCATGGACTGTAGCCTACCAGTCTCCTCTGTCCATGGGATTTTCCAGGCAATAGTACTGCAGTGGATTGCCATTTCCTTCTCCAGGGAATCTTCCTGACCCTGGGATCGAACCCAGGTCTCCTGCATTGTAGACAGATGCTTAACCATCTGAGCCACCAGGGAAGTGGCATGTGGGATGTTATTTCCATGACCAGGGATCAAACTCACATCACCTGCAGTGGAAACATGGAGTTTTAACTTCTGGATCACCAATGAAGTCCTAATGTATTCTTAACACTAAAAATAAAACAAAACAGGATTTTTTTTAACCCAATACAGATTGTCAACATTATACTAATTTTAAAAATATGAATGGCTCATATAGAATCAATGAGAAATTCAGAAGGGAAATAATCTGTATTGTGGCAAAGTATGGTTGATTTTAATTAATACTCAAGAAAAAGTGCAGTCATAGACCTGAGTTGAAGCCATCACACAATTTTATGCCCTTCTCTACTGTCTATAGAACATCTTCTTCCTCAAAATAATAAGCACTGAGACAAGAACCCACTTTTCTCCTCAAAAGCATTTACATTCTGCAGTTGTTGGAAGTCATGAAGTTTTCAGAACCTCATAGAGAAAGGAAGTAGCACATTGTGGGAAAAGAAATGGTACTTTCTGGGGATAATGGGTTACAATAGGAAAACTGATATAAAGAGGTTAAATTAATAAATATTGCAACTGAAGGAGGGTGTTTGAGGACATACCCCTGTGGAATACCTTAGGAGTTCTGTGTAAGAGATCAAGACTCAAATGACTTCAAGAGACAGAAAGGTAGAGAGTACTGGAGTCTCTGTTACATCAAAGAAAACTTGTATAACTTACAGGCATTTAAATTTTAAAAATCTGACCACAAGTTTGCAACTCATAGCCCAGGCAGTCTTGTGTTTTTTGTTAGTCTGGGAAATACACATGATCCACAGACATGCCCTAAATCTTAAATAGCTTCAAGAAAATTGCAAAAATCTCTTGGTGAGTACCACTGAAGTCCAGGTCACATTTCAGCTGGGAAGATGAACGACACAGTTCTTGTAATAAGAACAGATACCCTCACTACATTTTCCACTATGATCAGTCAATGGACATTAACAGCATCTTGATTTTGTATTACTGAGTAGGAAGGAAATAATCTCCTAGAGAAAGAAACAATACTTTAACTTTCCTCTATACTTTAACTATACTTTCCTTTACCAGACGGTAGACTGAAACACACTTAGCACCAAAACAATGTCCAAATCTTAGCTATACTACAGGCCACCTGTGTGCCTTTAGGCAATTCATTGGATTGTCTTAACTTCAATCTTTTTTTTTTTTTTTTTTTTTCGGCTGTGGTAAGAACATTTGGGCTGAAAGGTGTTTTGGGGTTCCTAACAACTCTGAAAGTTAACTTTATTATAAAACTTTATAATGTATTCTGTACAACTTTATTTTTTTTTAATTTTATTTTGCTTAACTTTACAATACTGTATTGCCCCTGCCATAGATCAAAATGAATCCACCACAAGTACACATGTGCTCCCCATCCCGAACCCTCCTCCCACCCCCCATGTACTTACTAATTTGACCCTTTAATGTAATATTCTCCTAGCTAAACATCTCTCCCAAATGGTTGTCATCACTATAATTTTTTAAATTTTATTTTTAATGGGAGGATAATTACCTTATAATTGTATTGATTTTCACACATCACCATGAATCAGCCATAAATATATATAATTCTCCTCCCTCTTGAACCTCCTTTCCTCCTACATCTCCCCACCCTTCTTGGCTTTCACAGAACACCAGGTCTGGGTTCCCTGCACCATATGGTAAATTCCCATTGGCTGTCTATCTTACATATGGTAATGTGTATGTTTCAATGCTCCTTTCTCAAATCATACCACCCTCTTTATCCACCACTGTGTCCAAAAGTCTGTTAAAGGGTGTGTGTCTGTTTGTGTTAGTCACTTAGTAGTATCTGACTCTTTGTGACCCCATGGACTGGGGCCTGCCAGGCTCCTCTGTCCATTGAATTCTCTAGGCAAGAATATTGGAGTGGGTTGCCATTCCTTTCTCCAGGGGATCTTCCTGACCTAGGGATTAAACCTGGGTGTACTGCACTTCGGGCAGATTCTTCACCACACGTCTGTTGAGGACAGCAGTAAGATTTATCAAGGGGCTTGAGTGAAAGTACACACTTAGTGTGAAACAGACACACACACTTTAACATACTTGTGGACACAGTGGTGGATAAAGAGGGTGGGATGATTTGAGAGAGGAGCATTGAAACATACTCATGAACTATATAGTCCATAGAATTCTCCAGGCCAGAATCCTGGAGTAGGTAGCCTTTCCTTTCTCCAGGGATCTTCGTAATCCAGGGAATGAACCCAGGTCTCCTGCATTTCAGGCAGATTCTTTACCAGCTGAGCCACAGGCAAAGCCCAAGAATACTGTTGTGGGTAGCCTATTCCTTCTCTAGGGGATCTTCCTGACCCAGGAATCAAACCAGAGTCTCCTGCATGACAGGTGGATTCTTTACCCACTGAGCCAGCAGGGAAACCTATCAAGGGGATTTACTATCATCCAAATATATCTATGAAATGCCTTTCAGTAAGCAATTTTAAAGCTTTTTTCAAAAGATTTAAAGTGGGTTTGTAAAGTATGATTTGTTCTTATTGGAGATATCCCCTGGTGATATCACTTCACTTCTAAGTACTATGAATAATAATAACAATAATACCCAGTCTTATAGATCATTTAGTATGTGGCTGCAATCTTTGACATGCCTTAAGAGAATTTAATCTTCACAGGTAAGATTAGGCAACTAAGTAAGACAGGTACTCCAATTTTACAGCTGAGGAAACTGAGGCACATAGAGGTTATATAAGTTGATGCAAGCCATACAGCTGGAAAGTGTTAAAGCCAGCATGCAACCTAGTTAGTCTGACTTTGCCTTATATTCATCCTAAAATTCTGCTGAGAATTGTTCAGTTTGATATCTAGATCATAATATCTAGCACTCATTTCTTCCCAGTAATTGCTTAGTATTTTCCCATATCCAGAAGTTTGGCACGTCTGTTTTCTGTGATTCTTCAAGCACTTCAACTTCAAGTCTTTTTCAAAGACCTCTATAAATAAGTTAAGCATTCTTATTTTGGGTCTCCATTTAATGTGATTGCTTACCCTTTTCAGTTATAAATCCTTGATAGAGATAAATCATCAACCGAGAGCTAATTGTCATTCTGTCTACCATTTGTTAACCTGGGCATGGGTCTGCCCCTCTTTGTGCTTCTCTGATCGCCAAACCGTTTGCATTTCCATTAAAAATTCTAAGTTCCAGTTCCTTCTGGTCTTTGTCACTTTTAAGTATTTAGTGTCATTCAGTTGCCTCAGATCAACAAATGTCTGTGTTGTGTTAGTCTCTCATTCATGTCCAACTCTTTGGGACCCGATGGACTGTGACCCACCAGGGTCCTCTGTCCATGGGATTTTTCCAGGCAAGAATACTGGAGTGGGTTCCATTCCCTTCTCCAGCAGACACACATGCAGCAGATAAAAAATAAATAAAAAAGCCCGACAATGCCTTTAGAAATGACCACCATGCTCTGTGCCCACATCTCTACAGATTAAATTTGCAGCTCAGGGATGGATGGTGAGCCTGAGGAGACAGCTTGGCAGACGCCAGGAACCATGTCTCAAGGTAAGAGGCCTCGGAGGGGCAGGGAGACACGGGGGAAGCTCTCCGTCACAGCCGTCCATGATTAGTGTTCAGATCCGGAGTCCCACCCCGCATGTCCTAAGAGGCGTGCTTCCTGCCGGCTGGATGGCCCAACACAGTGGCGGCCAGCCCAGGACACCGCTAGGACACTTCGACCATGAACTTTGGCAGGATCTCTGTGAGCTTCTCAGTCTCTCAGAACCACTTAAGACTGCCAGAGACCACCGCTGTCCTCTGGAAATCTCCAGGCCCTCACAATGCCTTCAGGTAATAAGTGTCTTCTCGCTGGTGAGACTGCCCCCAACCCCACTCCACTCCACACAACAGCCCCGCAGGAAGGAAGGGCAGGATAAAGGCCCCAAACCAAGGGACCCGCATGGGCTTGGGGCCCTGTGTCAGCAGTGCTGAGCACTAACTACATTCCACCCCACAGCCCAGGGGTCACCTCACCCCTCCTCCCCACGGCCCAGGGCTCACCTCACCCCTCCCCCCACGGCCCAGGAGCCACCTCCCCCCTCCCCCCACGGCCCAGGGCTCACCTGCACCCGCCCGTCGCCCATGGCCCATGGAGACTATAAAGTGACGGCTCTTGGGAGACAGGGGCCGCAGGAAAGGAGGCCCAGGCAGAGTCACCCGTCAGAAACTGTGCTGATGTGAGGCCAGGGAGAAAGACGGTTCAGATCAAGGCGGCCAGGGGCCAGCACCATGGCGCGGTGTCCGGGCCTGTGAGACGCCCTGCAGGGCCTCAGGGCCCTGTGGAGACCACGGTCATAGCTGGGCAGCTGGGTGCTGATTGGCGGCTGGTGGCTGGGTGGAGCCTGCGTCACGTGTAGGAGCGGCTCCGGCTGGAGAGGGGTCCCCGCTTGCCTCTCCGGGCCTCTCAGACTGGGTCTGAGGGGACAAAGAGAAGCGGGGAGTGTTTTGTAGGGTGAGGGCTCTAGGTGCAGGCTCGGCAGGCCTCCCAGGCCCTCTGGGCCTCTCCCAGTCCCTCTTCACAAATGCTTATTGAGAATGTATTATGTATCAGCCACTAAGAAAATCTGGGGATCAAAAATGATAATGGCATAGCCCCAACTCTGAAGGAGCTCACAGTTTAGTAAGAGGAAAGAAGTAACTTAGAAAATACTGGTGAAACTTCAGAAAGTTCAGACCGTTCAGTTCAGTTGCTCAGTCCTGTCCGACTCTTTGTGACCCCATGAATTGTAGCACACCAGGCCTCTCTGTCCATCACCAACTCCCGGAGTTCACTCAAACTCAAGTCCATCGAGTTGGTGATGCCATCCAGCCATCTCATCCTCTGTCGTCCCCTTTTCCTCCTCCCCCAATCCCTCCCAGCATCAGAGTCCTTTCCAGTGAGTCAACTCTTCGCATGAGGTGGCCAAAGTACTGGAGTTTCAGCTTTAGCATCATTCCTTCCAAAGAAATCCCAGGACTGATCTCCTTTAGGATGGACTGGTTGGATCTCTTTGCAGTCCAAGGGACTCTCGAGTCTTCTCCAACACCACAGTTCAAAAGCATCAATTCTTCGGCGCTCAGCCTTCTTCTCAGTCCAACTCTCACATCCATACATGACTACTGAAAAAACCATAGCCTTGACTAGACGGAACTCTGCATTTAGATGTTTATATCTTTCCTTTTCTCCTTTGCTTTTTGCTTCTCTTCTTTTCACAGCTATTTGTAAGGCCTCCTCAGACAGCCATTTTGCTTTTTTGCATTTCTTTTCCATGGGGATGGTCTTGATCCCTGTCTCCTGTACAATGTCACGAACCTCATTCCATAGTTCATCAGGCACTGTATCTATCAGATCTAGGCCCTTAAATCTATTTCTCACTTCCACTGTATAATCATAAGGGATTTGATTTAAGTCATACCTGAATGGTCTAGTAGTTTTCTCTACTTTCTTCAATTTCAGTCTGAATTTGGCAATAAGGAGTTCATGGTCCGAGCCACAGTCAGCTCCTGGTCTTGTTTTTGCTGATTGTATAGAGCTTCTCCATCTTTGGCTGCAAAGAATATAATCGATCTGATTTCGGTGTTGACCATCTGGTGATGTCCATGTATAGAGTCTTCTCTTGTGTTGTTGGAAGAGGGTATTTGCTATGACCAGTGCATTTTCTTGGCAAAACTCTATTAGTCTTTGCCCTGCTTCATTCCGTATTCCAAGGCCAAATTTGCCTGTTACTCCAGGTGTTTCTTGACTTCCTACTTTTGCATTCCAGTCCCCTATAATGAAAAGGACATCTTTTTTGGGTGTTAGTTCTAAAAGGTCTTGTAGGTCTTCATAGAACCTTTAAACTTCAGCTTCTTCAGCATTACTGGTTGGGGCATAGATTTGGATTACTGTGACATTGAATGGTTTGCCTTGGAAACGAACAGAAATCATTCTGTCATTTTTGAGATTGCATCCAAGTACTTACAAATAGCTGTGAAAAGAAGAGAAGCAAAAAGCAAAGGAGAAAAGGAAAGATATAAACATCTAAATGCAGAGTTCCAAAGAATAGCAAGAAGAGATAAGAAAGCCTTCTTCAGTGATCAATGCAAAGAAATAGAGGAAAACAACAGAATGGGAAAGACTAGGGATCTCTTCAAGAAAATCAGAGATACCAAAGGAACATTTCATGCAAAGATGGGCACGATAAAGGACAGAGATGGTGTGGACCTAACAGAAGCAAAAGATATTAAGAAGAGGTGGCAAGAATACACAGAAGAACTGTATAAAAAAGAGCTTCAAGACCTAGATAATCATGATGATGTGATCACTGACCTAGAGCCAGACATCTTGGAATGTGAAGTCAAATGGGCCTTAGAAAGCATCACTACGAACAAAGCTAGTGGAGGTGATGGAATTCCAGTGGAGCTATTCCAAGTCCTGAATGATGATGCTGTGAAAGTGCAGCACTCAATATGCCAGCAAATTTGGAAAACTCAGCAGTGGCCACAGGACTGGAAAAGGTCAGTTTTCATCCCAATCCCAAAGAAAGGCAATGCCAAGGAGTGCTCAAACTACCGCACAATTGCACTCATCTCACACGCTAGTAAAGTAATGCTCAAAATTCTCCAAGCCAGGCTTCAGCAATATGTGAACCGTGAACTTCCTGATGTTCAAGCTGGATTTAGAAAAGGCAGAGGAACCAGAGATCAAATTGCCAACATCCGCTGGATCATGGATAAAGCAAGAGAGTTCCAGAAAAACATCTATTTCTGCTTTATTGACTATGCCAAAGCCTTTGACTGTGTGGATCACAATAAACTATGGAAAATTCTGAAAGAGATGGGAATACCAGACCACCTGATCTGCCTCTTAAGAAATCTGTATGCAGGTCAGGAAGCAACAGTTAGAACTGGTCATGGAACAACAGACGTTCCAAATAGGAAAAGGAGTACATCAAGGCTGTATATTGTCACCATGTTTATTTAACTTATATGCAGAGTACATCATGAGAAATGCTGGACTGGAAGAAACAGAAGTTGGAATCAAGATTGCCGGGAGAAATATCAATAACCTCAGATATGCAGATGACACCACTCTTATGGCAGAAAGTGAAGAGGGGCTAAAAAGCCTCTTGATGAAAGTGAAAGTGGAGAGTGAAAGGGTTGGCTTAAAGCTCAACATTCAGAAAACGAAGATCATGGCATCTGGTCCCATCACTGCATGGGAAATAGATGGGGAAACAGTGGAAACAGTGTCAGACTTTGTTTTTCTGGGCTCCAGGGTCACTGCAGATGGTGAGTGCAGCCATGAAATTAAAAGACGCTTGCTCCTTGGAAGGAAAGTTATGACCAACCTAGATAGCATATTCAAAAGCAGAGACATTACTTTACCAACAAAGGTTCGCCTAGTCAAGGCTATGGTCTTTCCTGTGGTCATGTATGGATGTGAGAGCTGGACTGTGAAGAAGGCTGAGCACCGAAGAATTGATGCTTTTGAACTGTGGTGTTGGAGAAGACTCTTGAGAGTCCCTTGGACTGCAAGAAGATCCAACCAGTCCATTGTGAAGGAGATCAATCCTGGAATTTCTTTGGAAGGAATGATGCTAAAGCTGAAACTCCAGTATTTTGGCCACCTCATGCGAAGAGTTGACTCATTGGAGAAGACTCTGATGCTGGGAGGGATTGAGGGCAGGAGGAGAAGGGGACGACAGAGGATGAGATGGCTGGATGGCATCACTGACTCGATGGATGCGAGTCTGAGTGACCTCCGGGAGCTGGTGATGGACAGGGAGGCCTGGCGTGCTGCAGTTCATGGGGTCGCAAAGAGTTGGACACGACTGAGCGACTGATCTGATCTGATCTCTGACTAGACGGACCTTTGTTGGCAGAGTAATGACTCTGCTTTTCAATATGCTGTCTAGGTTGGTCATAACTTTCCTTCCAAGGAGTAATCGTCTGTTAATTTCATGGCTGCAGTTACCATCTGCAGTGATTTTGGAGCCCCCAAAAATAAAGTCTAACACTGTTTCCACTGTTTCCCCATCTATTTCCCATGAAGTGATGGGACCAGATGCCATGATATCAGTTTTATGAATGTTCAGCTTTAAGCCAACTTTTTCACTCTCCTTTCACTTTCATCAAGAGGCTTTTGAGTTCCTCTTCACTTTCTGCCATAAGGGTGGTGTCATCTGCATATGTGAGGTTATTGATATTTCTCCCAGCAATCTTGATTCCAGCTTGTGCTTCCTCCAGTCCAGCGTTTCTCATGATGTACTCTGCATAGAAATTAAATAAGCAGGGTGACAATATACAGCCTTGACATACTCTTTTTTCCTATTTGTAACCATTCTGTTGTTTCATGTCCAGTTCTAACTGTTGCTTCCTGACCTGCATATAGGTTTTCCAAGAGGCAGGTCAGGTGGTCTGGTATTCCCATCTCTTTCAGAATTTTCCACAGTTTATTACTTTGTAGAGTGTTTTCTTACTGTTCAGTTGCTAAGTGGTATCTAATGCTTTGCAACCACATGAAGTGCAGCAGCCAGGCTTTCCTGTCCTTCACCATCTCTCAGAGTTTACTCAAACTTATGTCCACCCAGTCAGTGATGCCATCCAAGCATCTCATTCTCTGTCGTTCCCTTTTCCTCTTTCCCTCAATCTTTCCCAGCACCAGGGTCTTTTTCAATGAGAAGGGTTTTTGTATCAGGTGGCCAAGGTATTGGGGCTTCAGCATCAGTCTTTCCAAAGAGTATTCAGGGTTGATTTCCATTAAGATTGACTGGTTTGATGTCCTTGCAATCCAAGGGACTCTCAAGAGTCTTTTCCAGTATCACAATTTCAAAACATTAATTCTTCAGTGCTCAGCCTTCTTTATGGTCCAACTCTCACAGCTATACATGACTATGGGAAAAAATCATAGCTTTTACTAGAAAGATGTTTGTCAGCAAAGTTATGTCTTTGATTTTTAATACACTGTCTAGGTTTGTCATAGGATTTCTTCCAAGAAGCAAACATCTTTTAATTCCCTGACTGTAGTGATTTTGGAGCCAAGAAAACAAAAACTGTCACATTTCCAATTTTTCCGCATCTATTTCCCATGTAATGATGGCAGCGGATAACAGAGTGTTAGAGGTCCTTCTTTTTCTACCTGGAACTTTCACTTTCAAATTTGTCCTAACTTTCAGAAGAATAGTTCTACCTCATCCTTCCACCAATGGAAGCTGATTTTATTTTACTTAAGTCATAAATCAGTATTTACTTAGCAAAAGAATCATAGAATGTTAAAGTTAGAAAGAACTTTGAAGATCTTCTTGGCCAAATTCCTGAGGAAACAAAGGCCAAAAATTTACCCGATGGAGTCAAAAGTATAACTGACTTCTTACATAGTCCTCTGTCCAATTCACAGAGCACATATTTAAGACCCTGAGAAACTGCCCTCAGATTCCATGTTGCTCAGAAGAATGCTTGCATGCTAAGTCTCTTCAGTCATGTCTGACTCTTTGCTACCCTATAAACTATAGCTCTTCAGGCTTCTCTGTCCATGGGGATTCTTCAGGCAAGAATACTGGAGTGGGTTGCCATCCCTCCTCCAGGGGATCTTCCCAACCCAGGAATCGAACCCATGTCTCTTATGTCTTCTGCATTGGCAGGTGGGTTCTTTACCACTAGCAGCACCTGATTAGAAGAATAGAGCTCATTAAATAAAAGGAAATATAGTTTGTCTTTATTTTTTAATAAATAAAATTGTGATACAGTCATAAATACACATATACATACACATGCACACATACCTTTTTTTATACACAGATTTCTTCAGGTTCAATGCCAATAAAATGTCAGCCATTAATGGACTAGGAGGAGAAAATAAAAGGAAGTTTGAAGGAAGATACAGAAAGAGCCAAAATTAATGCAAGATATAGGAAAATGGGAGGGGAAAACTGAAGGGAGGTTTTAAAGCAAGTCAATTGTAGGATTTAAAGAACAGTAGCTTCCAAAGTTTTTGCTGTTTTCTCAGTCAGTGCTATTAGATGCCATAAATTGCAAGAGAACAGCTTATCACAAAGCAGATTTAGGTGGAATTACTTTTTCTGTGGATCCATCTATTTGATGTTCCATTTCATACTGTGGCATGGTGGAAAAAAGGACATAAACTGCTCTTCAGTATGGAATCTGGCCCAGTGAAAGCATGCCTCACAATTACACATATTGCAAATGTACATGGTGAATAATACATTACTCTTCTCAAGATTTTGGTTTTAGGGGAAAGCTTTTAGTGGGAGTTTGGTGAATTATTTTAGGGATTGTGTTCCCCAGAAGTTTAAGATAAGAATTAAATGAAGGGTTTACAATTTTGTTATAGTACTTAGAAGTCCGAATGTAAGTTGCCAACAATTTTTGCTATTAAAAAAAGAAATGATGCCTAAGAATCTTTTGATCATCACTTTGCCTCTTTCCAGTCTCATTTCCTCCACATGTTTTCTTCTTAACCAGTACAGAGGAGATACAGAAGTAACACAAATACTCTCAATGTTATCATCTGCATAAAGTTTCTGTGGTCTAAAGCTTCCTACTACTTTTATGAACTATATCATTACATTGGTACTTCTTAAATATTGTATTATACTTCTTTGTATCTACAGTATAGTCTAGAGAAGAAGTAGGCAAAATGAAAAATTTATAAATAAATGTCACACAACTTCCAAATTAATATACTTTTTTAGTATAAGAATTAATATACTTCATTTTCCTAAGACCAAATATTTTCTCTATATTTCCGTATAAATATATGCTAGAAAATTCAAACTCATTATAGCTGAAACAAAATTTAAGGTTCTTCTCTACCTGCACTAACCAAACATGATTTTTTTTTTTGCCTGTGTTCCCTAACCTAATAAATGGTCCTGTATCTATTTATGATAGAAACCTGAAAAATCATCCCTGATGTTTCCCTCCCACTATCACAATCTGTCTCCAATTCCTATCCCTTCTATTTCTGGAATATTTCTTGAATCCATCCATCTCTTCACATTGCCAGCACCTTAGCACTTTCATCTCTCTCCAGAGGTCCTGCAGTATCCCTGTGATCTATTTTCTCATCCATTCTTTCTAGACTCTCTGCCTCTCAGTTTCTCTTCAGGCATTGATCAGAGGTATCTAGTTAAAATTGAAATTTTGATGAAGCTATTCCTCTGCTTAAAACACTATAAATTTTTATTACCATTAGGACAAAAATTTTAATATTTTGCTTGGTTTTTCAGTTCCGCAATGATTTGTTCCCTAATTTCATTGTAAAACTGCTGAGTTTCCACATCTATAAAATGGGGATAATAATTGTACATGTGTCATAAAATTATTATTATTTTAAGAATATTTGTGGTTTTTATTTTTTGTTAAGTTTTTTTAAATTTTAATTGGCGGATAATTACTTTACAATATTGTGATGGTTTTTGCCATACATCAGCATGAATCAACCATAGGCATACATATGTTATAAGGGTTAAATGAATACCTATTTGTAAAGCACTTACGGCTTTCCTGGTGGCTTAGCTGGTAAAGAATCCACCCACAGTACAGGAGACCTGGGATCAATCTCTGGGTTGGGAAGATCCCCTGGAGAAGGGGAAAGGCTACCCACTCCAGTATTCTGGCCTGGAGAATTCCATGGACTGTACAGTCCATGGGGTCACAAAGAGTCGGACACAACTGAGTGACTTTCACTTTCACTTTCAAAGCACTTATAGATGTTCCTGGCTGGCATAGAATAAATGCTATACAAATGTTTATTAAATGAAAAAATTAAAAAATCTTATCTTCAGTTAGTCTTCCTATATTTTATTTTCTCTATCACATTCTCTCCTTTAATTTCTAGCTACTTCAAGGTTGTTTCTCCTTTGGTTCTATGTCCAATTAAACCTCTCTACCAGGAATTTCTAGCTCTGACCTTATCCTTGTTATTACCGAGTTTAAAAAGGGAGGTTTTTATGATGCCCAACTTCCAGACTAAATTAAATTCCCTAAATACAAATGTTAAAGCACTCTTTACTTTTTCTTTGTTGGATTTATCACAGTTTTAAGCATTGGCATAGTTTCCTCCCCAGTGCCCATATACCTAGCTGAACTAGAAGCCGTCAGGTGTTAGCATTACGATTGTGTTTGTATTGCTTGTGTTCTAATCTCATCATTTATCACAGTAAATAGTCCATGGTAGGCTCCCAATAAACATTTAGAAAATGAATGAATGAATGAAGAAATAATATTCCCAACATTCCATCCTTGTATGCAATTCTAGTTTCATATCTACCTTGAAACAAAATGGCAATTTAGTCTTGTCAGTTTATGAAAGACAGATGTGCCAAAGCTGAGTTTTAGACACTCAGTTTGAGTGACTTTGTACAATGTGATTAGTTCTTTAAAGTTATCTTAATACAAATATTATTACTCAGTGTTATTCTCCTTAAACCTCTGTCTCACACAATGTAGCAAAAGTAATAAACCCCAGCCCAGTAATTTATATCCTTAGTCATAAAGAAGGAGTTCAAATAGTGTTCTGCTTATAAGATGTTCTCTTGTTATCAGTCACTTTATAATGAGTTGCATAACTCTTTCTAAAAAGGCAAGCATATCTCAGGGTCTTAAACTGAACAACCCTCCCTTTTCCACATGTGGGGTCTCAGAACAGCAAGCAGAGGAAGTCATCTCCACAGCATCCTTCTGTGAAGCATGTGTGAGACTGAAATGCAGTGCTATGGACCAGTGAGGAATGCTTACTTGTCCTCTTCACCATTTTATTTATTTTTTTTTCTCTTCACCATTTTAGAATGAAAAAACAGACACAGTAAACAACTTTGTTTCCAAGGAAAGAGTGCAGTTGAATTGCAATTGCTGGAGGGGTCAAAAAAACACACTTTTAGCTACCCCTTAAAAAAGCATCTGTTCATTTCTATACTTGCTCTTATGCTCTGAAACATCTCAATCTTGGATTGAGTGATATATGAAGGGATCAATCAGCTTGCCTGGGAGCCAAGCACTCTCCCTGTAGCCAGCTAAGGATATAACCACTTTCATGGCAGCAGGGTGTCTTGACATTATGAGGTAAATTACCTCCTCTTGGATAACAAGTGGTACCAGGAAAAAGTAATTTACCTTCTTCAGGTTACACTCCCCCAGAGGATAAAGCACTCACCTAGATGAGCAAATTGCTTTTTCCTTATCATTATGAAATACCATCCTGCCACAGTGTTCTCTTTGCCCTGGTCCATCAGCGGGCTGATTTTTGTCATTCTTTTTTTTTTTTTCCTTTTCTCCCTTTTCAACGCAGAGCTTGGGAAAGAACTCAGTGACAAAATGAAGAGTGCTGTTTTCACTGAAAATGGAAGGCCGCAACTTAATGGAGTAATATTGGTTTGGTTATTCCTCAGAATTTGTGTCCTTAAAACAGATGAGATCTAATCTAAAGATTGAAGTGTATTTCCAAACATGAAGTGGAACAGCAAGGTTCAAACATGTTCAACCAGGCTGGTTTGCAGCCACAAAGAAGCAGTGTGTTCTGTATACCTGTGGCAGATTCATTTTGATACATGGCAAAACCAATACAATATTGTAAAGTTAAATAAAATAAAAATAAAATTTTAAAAAAAGCAGTCTGACAATAAACATTCTGAATGATAGTTCTCAAGATGATTCATTGCAACTACTTACAACTATTTTACTGAAGTCTAGAGCACTAACTCTAGAGTTTAATTTGACATTTAATGGTCCTACAACCCCTTTAGTGAGAATGAGAAGATGACCTCTTTCAGGATATCCATGAGTTCTTTTCAGCCATGAGAGCATTGTGTTACGTCCTCAAAAACATAATTTTATTAATTTTATTAATTGCAGTTTTATTAATTGTCCTTTATGTTGTCCAAGAGTTAATGTGACCATCCTCCTCCCAAATGACTCACTCTCTTCTCATCCTCAGAGACAGGTGTGCCATAATTTGATTGCATCAAAATAAGCAGTAACCGAGAATAGAATGTTTACAGAATTAAAGCAGGAGAAGATATTAGACATACATCAAGATAGGCCAGTTTAAAAATACACAAGGGTGTCCTGACCCATCATAGTTTTCATGGAAGAATTAACTTCAAATAGGCAACAATTTTTGTGGTTTGTTTCATTTTGTTTTCTGGGAACACTGCTAATTTAATCGAGAAAACTAAAACATAGATCACAAGCCTTCACGTGTACAGCTATTATTTTGGTAATGTGATTTTGCTCTTAAGCTTTATCTTTAAATATGGCCTCAGTTTGAAGCCATGGAAAATTAACATTTAAAAAGTAATAAATACAGCATGTAAAATATGAAATGCTTCCAAACTAATGATATCTTAAGTTATCCTTTGAAGGAAAATGAAATTAAGAGAAAAATAGTGTGGAATTAAGCTGCTTTAAATATTAATAGTAAGTAGCAAATGAATGTGATCTAGAATACTGCTCACTTCCCCTTGGACTACTGCAAGTCCTTCTTGCATTTCCTTTTCATATTCCCTTTTTTCACAGCTCTCTCAATTTTATTATATGAAAGGAATTTTCAAACTAGTGTGTATTACATAAACTTGTTATTTGTATCTCTTTTCCCAGGTACAGCTGGCTCTTAACCTTAATTTATTCAACCTATCATTTATAGAGTGAATATCGTATGCTAGTAATTGTGTTAGACAGTGGGGTTGCTGCATCACAGAGCACATAGTTGTTCTTGCTCCAACACATATCAAGTTTGCAGATAGAAAGTTATGTTGTGAGTACACAAACTAGCAAAAGACAAAAAAGGTACATACTTTTATATGTATGTATATATATACACACACACACACACACACACACACACACACACACACACACACCTTGATTCTGAGTTGGCAAAAGTAAGTAATAGAAAGGTAAGAGAAAATTGTTTCTGGATAAGATAAAGTATTTGGAACTGAATTTACCTCTCTGTATGAAATAACTCAAAACTGAACAAAATATATGGAAAACTGGCATCAAGTATTAAATCAGTTCAGTTCAGTTCAGTAGCTCAGTCCTGTCTGACTCTTTGTGACCCCATGGACTGTAGCACACCAGGCCTCCTGTCCATTACGAACTCCTGGAGCTTGTTCAAACTCATGTCCATTGAGTGGTGATGCCATCCAACCATCTCATCCCCTGCTGTCTCCTTCTCCTCCTGCCTTCAATCTTTCCCAGCATCAGGGTCTTTTCAAATGAGTCACCTCTTTGCATCAGGTGGCCAAAGTATTGGAGTTTCAGCTTCGATAGCAGTCCTTCGAATGAACACCCAGGACTGATCTCCTTTAGGATGGACTGGTTGGATCTCCTTGCAGTCCAAGGGACTCTCAAGAGTCTTCTCCAACACCACAGTTCAAATGCATCAATTTTTCAGCGCTCAGCCTTCTTCACAGTCCAGCTCTCACATCCATACATGACCACAGGAAAGACCATAGCCTTGACTAGACGAATCTTTGTTGGCAGAGTAATGTCTCTGCTTTTCAATATGCTGTCTAGGTTGGTCATAACTTTCCTTCCAAGGAGTAAGCGTCTTTTAATTTCATGGCTGCAGTTACCATCTGCATTGATTTTGGAGTCCCCAAAATTAAGTCTGCCACTGTTTCCACTGTTTCTCTATTTGCCATGAGGTGATGGAACCAGATGCCATGATCTTCATTTTCTGAATGTTGAGCTTTAAGCCAACTTTTTCACTCTCCTCTTTCATTTTCATCAATAAGCTCTTTAGTTCTTCACTTTCTGCCATAAGGGTGGTGTCATCTGCATATCTGAGGTTATTGATATTTCTCCCAGCAATCTTGATTCCAGCTTGTGCTTCCTCCAGTCCAGCATTTCTCATGATGTACTCTGCATATAAGTTAAATAAGCAGGGTAACAATATATAGCTTTGATGTACTCCTTTTCCTATTTGGAACCAGTCTGTTGTTCCATGTCCAGTTCTAACTGTTGCTTCCTGACCTGCTTATAGGTTTCTCAAGAGGCAGGTCAGGTGGTCTGGTATTCCCATCTCTTTCAGAATTTTCCACAGTGTATTGTGATCCACAGTCAAAGGCTTTGGCATAGTCAGTAAAGCAGAAATAGATGTTCTTCTGGAACTCTTTTGCTTTTTCCATGATCCAGCGGATGTTGGCAATTTGATCTCCACTTCCTCTGCCTTTTCTAAAACCATATTGAACATCTGGAAGTTCACGGTTCACATATTGTTGAAGCCTGGCTTGGAGAATTTTGAGCATTACTTTGCTAGCGTGTAAGATGAGTACAATTGTGTGGTAGTTTGAACATTCTTTGGCATAGCCTTTCTTAGGGACTGGAATGAAAACCTACCTTTTATAGTCCTGTGGCCACTGCTGAATTTTCCAAATTTGCTGACATATGGAGTTCAGCACTTTCACAGCATCATCTTTTAGGATTTGAAATAGCTCAACTGGAATTCCATTACCTCCACTAGCTTTGTTCATAGTGATGCTTCCTAAGGCCCACCTGACTTCACATTCCAGGATGTCTGGCTCTAGGTGAGGGATCACACCATCATTATTATCTGGGTCATGAAGATCTTTTTTGTACAGTTCTTCTGTGTATTCTTGCCACCTTTTCTTAATATCCTCTGCTTCTGTTAGGTCCATACCATTTCTGTCCTTTATTGAGCCCATCTTTGCAGGAAATGTTCCCTTGGTATCTCTAATTTTCTTGAAGACATCTCTTGTCTTTTCCATTCTATTGTTTTCTTCTAATTCTTTGCACTGATCACTGAGGAAGGCTTTCTTATTTCTCCTTGCTATTCTTTGGAACTCGGCATTCAAATTGGTTTATCTTTCCTTTTTTTCCTTTGCTTTTGGCTTCTCTTCTTTTCACAGCTATTTGTAAGACCTCCTCAGACAGCCATTTTGCTTTTTTGCATTTCTTTTTCTTGGGTATGGTCTTGATCCCTGTTTCCTGTACAATGTCACAAACCTCCATCCATAGTTCATCAGGCAGTCTGTCTATCAGATCTAGTCCCTTAAATCTATTTCTCACTTCCACAGTATAATTGTTAGGGATTTGGTTTAGGTCATACCTGAATGATCTAGTGGTTTTCCCTACTTTCTTCAATTTAAGTCTGAATTTGGCAATAAGGAGTTAATGATCTGAGCCACAGTCAGCTCCCAGTCTTGTTTTTGCTGACAGTATAGAGCTTCTCCATCTTTGGCCACAAACAATATGATCAATCTGATTTCGGTGTTGACCATCTGGTGATGTCCATGTGTAGTCTTCTCTTGTTTTGTTGGAAGAGGCTGTTTGCTATGACCAGTGCATTCTCTTGGCAGAACTCTATTAGCTTTTGCCCTTCTTCATTCTGTACTCCAAGGCCAAATTTGCTGGTTACTCCAGGTGTTTCTTGACTTCCTACTTTTGCATTCCAGTCCCCCATAATGAAAAGGACATATTTTGGGGGAGTTAGTTCTAGAAGGTCTTGTAGGTCTTCATAGAACCATTCAACTTCAGCTTCTTCAGCATTACTGGTAGGGGCATAAACTTGGAATACTGTGATATTGAATGGTTTCCCTTGGAGACGAACAGAGGTCATTCTGTCATTTTTGTGATTGCATCCAAGTACTGCATTTCAGACTCTTGTTGACTATGAATGTTACTCCATTTCTTCTAAGGGATTCTTGCCCACAGTAGTAGATATAATGGTCAGTTCAGTTCAGTCACTCAGTCATGTCAGACTATTTGCGACCCCATGAATCACAGCACGCCAGTCCTATAATCATCATCTGAGTTAAATTCACCCATTCCAGTCCATTTTAGTTTGCTGATTCCTAAAATGTCGACTTCACTCTTGCCATCTCCTGTTTGATCACTTCCAATTCATTAAATACCAGGCTATTAAGGACAAGACTGGAAAGAAATGAGGTGAGTCCTACAAATTCCTTAGCTTACTATCTTGAGATAGTTTCTAAGCTACAATAGGGGGAAGAGAAACCTAGGCAAAGCCTGGTCAGATTTGAGATTTTAGACCCAATGGTTCAGAGAGGTCAAATTAGCTGGAGTAAGCAGGACAGAATACTGCAGAGGAGAATCTGCATAGAAAGAGGACTCTTCCAAAAAAAAAAAAAAATAGAGAGAGAGAACTGTAGATGTCTCTGTGGGGTCCTTTTGAGCCTACAGCGGAGTATTAATAAACTCATGTATGTTCTAAATCTACACAAATCAGTGGAGGAAAAAAACTCAAAATACTTAGAAGTTACAGTGTTGAACCTCATGCAAGAAAATGGTGCCTTTTCCCACCAATCAGACTATAATTTGTATACCTAGTTCATAATTTATAGGGTATTAGGTACAGTACCAGAATTGTCTTGCCTCAGTAATAATGGAATAATTATGCTAGATTAATCACAAAGAGTCGGACACGACTGAGCGACTGATCTGATCTGATCTGAATCACTGTTCTTATCCTACTTAACATTTTTTAAAAGCAAGACTAAAAAGAATCAACCTGTTTCTAAGTAATAAACTGCATCCCAGAGCAAAGCTCACAATGCTAGGCATCCATTCAAAATCAGCAAAATGCAAAGAAATAAGAAGATATGAATCCTGGATAAGAGAAAAATCAATCAATTAAAGTAAACAAGAACTGACGCAGACATTAGGGTTTGCAGAC
Organism: Tragelaphus eurycerus; assembly: GCA_935064755.1. NCBI lineage: Eukaryota > Metazoa > Chordata > Mammalia > Artiodactyla > Bovidae > Tragelaphus > Tragelaphus eurycerus. The sequence goes on along the minus strand of CAKXYN010000086.1, from coordinate 8,141,317 downwards.
AAGGACATTAAGTGGTTCTTATAATTGTATTACATATTTTTAAGAACTTAAATAGTGACATGGAAAATATAAAAACGGCAAGTTCAAATTTCTAGACATGAAAACTTCTATGTCTGAATGGGAAAATGCAGTGGATGGGAATAGTAGCAGGTTAATCATTTACAAAGAAAAAGATTGCTGAACTTGAAGACACAGAAGTAAAAATTATAAAAACAAAGCATATGAATGAAAAAGAATTTTCAAAAACTCAGTGAGTTATAGGGAAACATTACAGTCTAACATCATGTAAGTGCTATCCTTGATAAGAAAGTCAGAACATAAAGATATTAAAAGAGATAATGCTCAAGATTTTTCCTCAATCTTTCCCAGCAGCAGGGTCTTTTCCAAAGCGTTGGCTGTTCGCATCAGGTGGCCATAGTATTTGACCTTCAGCTTCAGCATTAGTCCTTCAAATGAGTATTCAGGGTTGATTGCATTTGGGATTAAGTGGTTTGTCCAAGGGACTCTCAAGAGTTTTCTTCAGCACCACAGTTTGAAAGCATCAGTTCTTCAGAGCTCTGCCTTCCTTATGGTCCAGTTCTCACATCTGTACATGACTACTGAAAAGACCATAGCTTTGACCATTAGGACCTTTGTTGGCAAACTGATGTCTCTGCTTTTTAAAACACTGCCTAAGTTTCTCATAAATTTCCTTCCAAGAAGCAAGCATCTCCTTCTTTCATAGCTGCAATCATACTCTGCAGTGATTTTAGAGCCCAAGACAAGAGAACCTGTCACTTCTTCCACTTTCCCCCTTCTATTTGTCATGAAGTGATGGGACTGGATGCCGTGATTAGTTTTTTTAATACAGAGTTTTAAGCCAGCTTCTTTACTCTCCTCTTTCACCCTCATCAAGGGACTCTTTGGTTCCTCTTTGCTTTCTGTCATTAGAGTGGTACCATCTGGATAACTGAGCTTGTTGATATTTCTCCCAGCAATCTGATTCCAACTTGTAACTCATCCAGCCTGGCATTTCACACAATGTACTCTGCACATATGTTAAATAAATAATATACAGCCTTGTTGTATATAGAATATTTTTCAGCAATAAAAGGGAATAAAATAATGAAACAAGCAAAAACACTGATGAATTTCAAGATAAGTATGCTGAATTAAAGAAACCATAAAATAAGTAATAAATACATATGATTCCATATATGTAAAACTAAAAATGTAAAATAATCTATAGTCAAATAAAGCAAATTAGTGGTTGCCTGGGGATGGGGATGTGGGAAAAAAAACAGGCAGGAGGGAATTACTAAGAGTTCTAAGAAAAATTTTTTGGATGATAACTGTGTTCATTATCTTGGTCATCATATACATTTTATAAATGTGTATGTATATTAAAACATCAAAGGTGACAGAAAATAGAGGCAGTTCTTTGTTTACTCATTATTCCCTAATGCAAAAAAAAAAAAAAAAAAGAAAAAGAAATAGATAAATCATGTTAATGTTAAAAATATTTGAGGTTAGATATCAAAAGATGCGGGCTTGGGTCCTAGCTCCCCTACTCTCTAGCAAAGTGAGTTAAGCCATGCCTCAAATATCTGCTTCCTAATTTATAAAAACAGTAATATCTATCTCATAATGTTGGCATTGGACTAAATGAGATAATACAACCAAAACAGCACTTTGTGAACTACAAGACATTACAGAACAGTAGATAGATACTAGTTAGATGACAGATACATAGATAGATAAATACATAGGTAGATATATATAGATACATATATACATAGATAAAAGTACAGTTATTTTTGTTACTTTAGTAACATTAAAGCTCTGATCTAATTTTAATTGCCAATGTTTCTCAAATATCATTACTGCCAATATTTTTCTAAAAGAGGTCATATTTTGATATTTTCAATCAACAGTACTTTTAAAACAAGTAAATTTGAAAATTAATCTTTATTGGGTTTTATAAATATGGTAAATAGAAAGGCACATGAAGCCCACATATAGGCTGTCACTACAGCAAATAAATCTGGTGACCAGAGAAGAGTGTGTTGCTGGGATCCATAGGACAGCGCCTATGTAAGGCTGCCTCTCAAGATCAGAAAATGTAACTGGTCTACCTAGAAATAAAAACAGAGAATTAGACAATTGAACATTTAGTGGACTATAGTCCAAATGAAATAATAAGACAGAACCTCAGAAAAAGAACTAGATGAAGTGGAGATAAGCAACCTACTCAATAAAAAGTTTGAAGTAATGATCAAATGCACTGGGATGACCCAGAGGGATGGTATGGGGAGGGAGTTGGGAGGGGGGTTCAGGATGGGGAACACGTGTACACCTGTGGCGGATGCATGTTGATGTATGGCAAAACCAATACAATATTGTAAAGTAAAAATAAATAAATAAATAAATAAGTAAAATAAAATCTAAAAAAAAAAAGAAGATGTTCAACAAGCTCCACAGAAAAATGAATGGGCGCAGAGAGAATTTAACAAAGAAAATATAAAGAATCAAACAGTGCTGAAGAGTACAATAAATGAAATTTTAAAATACACTGGACGGAAACAGTAGTAGATTAGATGATACAAAGGACTGGATCAGTGAACTGGAAGACAGAGTAGCGGAAATCAGGCAAGCTGAAAAAGGAAAAGAAGAAAGAATTTTTAAAAATGAGAACAGTTTAAGAGACATCTGAGACAAGGGCAAAGTATATTAATATTTGCATTGTAGGGACCCAAAAAGGAGATGAGAGAGAAAGGGAAAGATACCTTATATGAAGAACTAATAGCTAAAAACTTCAGCTAACCTGGTAAAGGAAACAAAAACCCAGATTCAGGGAGAAAGAGAGTCCCAAACAAGATGAATCCAAAGAGATCTACAGCAAGATACATTATAATTAAATGAGTAAACACCTGGGGCTGGTGCACTGGGACGACCCAGAAGGATGGTATGGGAGGGAGGAGGGAGGAGGGTTCAGGATGGGGAGCACGTGTATACTGGTGGTGGATCCATCTCGATGTACGGTAAAAGCAATACAATATTATAAAGTTAAGCAAAATAAAATTTAATTTAAAAAAAATGAAGATAAAAAGAATGTTAAAAGCAGAAAGAAAAAAAAAAAACAAAATTATACATTAAAGAAACTCCCATAAAGCTAACAGGTGACTTTAACTGTTAAAGAAACTTTGAAAACCAGAAGGTTTGGCACAATATATTCAAAGTAATGAAAGTAAAAAACCTGGAACCAAAAATATTCTATCCACCAAGGCTCTGATTCAAATTTGAAGGAACAATAAAAGGTTTTACAAACAAGCAAAAGTTTAGAATTTAGTACCAGTAATTTGGCTTTCCAAGAAATGCTGTAGAGGTTTCTGTGAGTGGAGAAAAGTAGATCATAACTATAAATATGAAAATTATGATAGAAAAGATCTTATCAGTAAATGGAAACATACAGCAAAGTTAATAGAGCAACCACTTACAAAGCTAGTGCATGCCTGCAATGATGCTTCAGTCATGTCCAACTCTTTTTGGCCCTGTGGACTATAGCCTGCCAGGTTACTCTGTCCCTGGGATTCTCCAGGCAAGAATACTGGAATGGGTTGTTATACACTCCTCCAGGGGATCTTCCTGACTCAGGGATTGAACCCACGTCTCTTACAACTCCTGCATTGGCAGACAGGTTCTTTACCTCTAGTGCCACCTGGGAATCCCATAAAGCTAGTAGGAAGATTCAGACAGATACAGAAAAATCATCAATATCCATGATAATTAGTGGTTGTATACAAAAAAGAAGATGTAAAATATGAGGTCAAAAATGTTAACTATGGGAGGGAGTGAAAATGCAGGGTTGTTAGAAACATTCAAACTTAAGAGATTATCAGCTTAAAAATTTAACATATGTTTATGTTTACATATGAACCTCATGGTACCAGTAAACCAAACATCTATAATAGATACTCACATAAAAAGAGAAAGAAATTAAAACATAACATTAAAGATGGTTATCAAATCATAAAGGAAGAGAGGAAATAAAGAAACAGAAAGAACTAAAAACAACAGCAAACAAATGCCAGTAAGTACACACCTATCAATAACTACTAAAAGTGTAGATGAATTAAATGCCCCAATCAAAAGATATAGAGTTGTTGAATGGATAAAAACAATACCCATATAAATGCTGCCCAAAAGACACTCCGGAGAAGGCAATGGCACCCCACTCCAGTACTCTTGCCTGGAGAATCCCATGGATGGAGGAGCCTGGTAGGCTGCAGTCCGTGGGGTCGCTAAGAGTCAGATATGACTGAGTGACTTCACTTTCACTTTTCACTTTCATGCATTGAAGAAGGAAATGGCAACCCACTCCAGTGTTCTTGCCTGGAGAATCCCAGGGACGGGGGAGTCTAGTGGGCTGCCATCTATGGGGTCCCACAGAGTCGGACATGACTGAAGTGACTTAGCAGCAGCAGCAAAAGACTCTCACTTCAGATTAAAAAACATTTAAAGACTTTTAAAGTCAGCTCTTTGGCCACCTGATGCAAAGAGCTGACTCATTTAAAAAGACCCTGATGCTGGGAAAGATTGAAGGCTCGAGGAGAAGGGGACAATAGAGGATGATATGGTTGGATGGCATCACTGACTCAATGGACATGAGTTTGAGTAAACTCCGAGAGCTGGTGATGGACAGGGAGGCCTGGCATGCTGCAGTCCATGGGTCACAAAGAGTCAGACACTACTGAGCGACTGAACTGAACTTAAAAGACACACAACAGTATGTGCACTGTGAACTTCCAGCTATTCAACATGGATTTAGAAAAGGCAGAGGAGCCAGAGATCAAATTGCCAACATCCGATGGATCATTGAAAAAGCAAGAGTTCCAGAAAAACATCTACTGGGGTCACAAAGAGTCAGACATGACTGAGCAACTGAACTGAACTGATTCATGCTGAAGCTGAAACTCTAATACTTTGGTCACCTGATTGAAGAACTGACTCATTGGAAAAGATGCTGATGCTGGGAAAGATTGAAGGCAGGAAGAGAAGGGGACAACAGAGGATGAGATGTGTGGATGGCATCATGGACTCAATGGACATGAGTTTGAGCAAGCCCTGGGAGAATTGATGATGGACAGTGAAGCCTGGCGTGCTGAAGTCCAAGGGTTCACAAAGAGTTTGACTGAACTGAAACATATCAATAGATCACTGAAGAAATAAAGGAGGAAATCAGAAACTACCAGGAGACAAAAGAAAATGGAAACACAATGAACCAAACCATACAGAACACAGCAAAAGTAGTTCTAAGGGAGGGGTTTATAGAAATACGAACTTACTTAAGGAATTAAAAATAATTTCCAATAAACCAAACTTATACTTAAAATAGTATAAAAATAATAAACTCAAAATTAGTATCAGGAAATAAATAATAAAGATCAGAGCAGACATAAATGGAGACTAACCAATAATAGAAAGTATCAGTGAAACTCAGAGCTAGTTATTAAAACATAGTAAAGCTGATAAACCTTTAGCCAGACTCATCTTGAAAAACAAAAGATATAAGGCCTCAAACAGAATTTATTTCAGAAATAATAATATCAGAATATCAGAAATTAATGATGTCAGAAGTTAAAGAGAAATTGTTATAATAGACAAGCTAGAAATGTAAAGTTTCATAAGAGATTACTACAAATTATGTGATAATAAAATGTACAACCTAGAAGAAATAGAGAAACTCCTAAAATATACAGTCTCCCACCTATCCTTCTCAAGCTATTCCAAAAATCTAGAGGAAGGAATATTTGAGGCTAAGTCAGTCAGTCAGTTCAGTCGCTCAGTCATGTCCGACTCTGCAACCCCATGAATTGCAGCACGCCAGGCCTCCCTGTCCATCACCAACTCCCGGAGTTCACTCAAACTTACGTCCATTAAGTTGGTGATGCCATCCATCCATCTCATCTTCTGTCATCCCCTTCTTCTCCTGCCCCCAATCCCTCCCAGCATCAGGGCCTTTTCCAATGAGTCAACTCTTTGCATGAGGTGGCCAAAGTATTGGAGTTTCAGCTTTAGCATCAGTCCTTCCAAAGAAATCCCAGGGCTGATCTCCTTCAGAATGGACTGGTTGGATCTCCTTGCAGTCCAAGGAACTCTCAAGAGTCTTCTCCAACACCACAGTTGAAAAGCATCAATTCTTCGGCACTCAGCTTGTCACCCTAACACTAAAACCAGAAAAAGATATCACAAAAAATAAAATTTTAGGCTAGCCTCACTGATTAAATTAACACTGAATATTCATTGGAGGGACTGAAGCTGAAGCTCCAGTACTTTGTGTCTACACCTCATGCGAAGAGCCAACTTATTGGAAAAGACCTTGATACTGGGAAAGATTGAAGGTAAAAGAAGGAGGTGACAGAGAATGAAATAGTTAAATAGTATCATTGAGTCAATGGATATGAATTTGAGCAAACTCCAGGAGATAGTGAAGGACAGGGAAGCCTGTGGTGCTGCAGTCCATAGGGCTGCAAGGAGTCAGACATGACTTAGCAACTGAAAAACAACAACAAAATCACTGACAAACGTGGGTGAAAAACCCTCAGTAAAATGTTAGCAATCCAGTTCAATAGCATATTAAAGGGATCAAACATCATGATCAAATGGGATTTATCCCAGGAATTCAAGAATGGTCCAATATCTGCAAATCAATTACTGTGACACATTACATTAACACACTGAAGAATAAAAAATCATGATCACTGCAATAGATGCAGAAAAAGTTTTTGACAAATTTCAACATCCATTGATTATAAAAAGTCTCAATAAAATAAGTATGGAGGGAACGTACATCAACATTTTATAGACCATACAGGACCAGACCTATACCAGCTAACATGATAGTCAGTGGTAAAACATTGGAAGCATTTCCTCTAAAATCAGGAGCAAAACCAAGATTCCCACTCCTGTCACTTTTATACAGGATAGTATTGGAAGTCCTAGCTACATCAATCAGACAAGAAAAATACATAAAAGACATCCAACTTGGAAAGGAAGAAGTAAAACTGTCAGTGTTTACAGATGACATCATATTGGGCTTCCCTGGTAGCTCAGCTGGTAAAAAATCTGCCTGCAATGCAGGAGACCCCAGTTCAATTTCTGGGTCAGGAAGATCTGCTGGAGAAGGGATAGGTTAACCACTCCAGTATTCTTGGGCTTCCCTGATGGCTCAGCTAATAAAGAATCTGCCTGCAATGTGGGTAGACCTGGGTTTGATCCCTTGGTTTGGAAGATCCCCTGGAGAAGGGAACGGCTATCCCTCCAGGATTCTGACCTAGAGAATTCCATGGACTAAGTCCATGGGGTCGCAAAGAATCGGACATGACTGAGCAACTTTCATAACCAACTGTTCTAGTGGTATTAAAAAGTAATTTTTTTAAAGGATATATTTGAGGTTTTTATTTTCTTTTTTATCGAAGTATGGGATTCTTCCCACTCAACAGCATGATATATCCTTCCATCTGTTTGTGTCATTTTTAATTTCATTTGTTAGTGTCTCATAGTTTTCAGCGTAGAGGTCTTTTGTCTCCTCAGGTTGGTTCATTCCTGGGTGTTTTATTCTTTTTGATATGATGATAAATGGGATTTTCATTAAATTCTCTTTCTGATAGTTTGTTATTAGTGTATAGAATTGCAACATATTTCTGTATCCTGAAACTTTACTAGATTCATTTATGAGCTCTAATAGTTTTCTGGTGGTATCTTGAGGATTTTCTATGTATAGTATCTTATCATCTTTAAACAATGACAGTTTTACTTCTTTTTCCAATTTCAATTCCTTTCATTTGTTTTTCTCCTCTGATTTCTGTGTCTAGGACTCCCAAACTATGTTGAAAAGAAGGCATCCTTGTCTTGGTTCTTGATCTTAGAGGGAATGCCTTCAGGTTTTCACCATTGAGTATGATATTGGTTATAGGTTTGTCATGTGGTTAGGACTCCATATTTTCACTGCCTAGGACTCAAATTGGATCCCTGGTCAGGGAACTAAGATCCTATGAGCTGTGCCGTATGGCAAAAAAAAAAAAAAAAAAAAAAAAAAGAAGAAGAAGAAGAAGACAGAAAGAAAGAAAGAAAATTGAAGAATTTTGAAACTTTTAATATTTGTACTTGCAAAGTTTCACCCCTCAGGAATTATTAGTAATTCAGAGTTGTTTCTTTCTCTTCTTTTTTCTCTCAATCACCTGACATATAAACACTCCAAATTAGCATCACTTGAGTTATTTCAGACTTGTGTCTTCTTGCCAAAAAATACTTTGTCATTTAAAATAAAATCTGAGTGCTATGCAACAATGAAAGATTTTTCTAAGGACTTACATACAAAATGATATTTTTTTTTGACTCAGGGATTAATTTATAGAAAAACTTGGTTAGGCATATATGAAAATCAGAAAAATTTGGTTGTTGTTTGATGGAGAGGATGGTAAAGAAATTTTGTGAGAGAGTAATGGAAAGAATTGTCTTGCAATTTCTTTAACAGGCAGAAGAGGAAAGAAGAGGAGAGTGTTTCAAGAAGATGGAATAACAAGGAAAGTAAAAGAGAAAAATGGTGCTTCAGGGTCCTGTCAATGACTGGATTTTAGAAATCATATGAAGAAAAAGTGGGAGGCAGGCCTAGGACTCAACCCTGAAGTGGCTTATGGTGGTAATTTCTTCCAAATTTCAAACTGAGACATATGGTCAAATGACAGATATTTCCTCATTTGTGAATTTATTTACTAGAACATTCTGATAAAGCATAGATTTTTAAGCCAAATTTCATTAGTCATTTAACAAACTGCTTCTGTGAAAGGGATAAAATCTTTATGAAATTATATTATTGGCTATGTGAGCCATCACTGATGTCTTATGTGAAGTCGTTTGCAAAAGACAAAATGAGGAATATTTTGGTGCATTTATGATTTTTAGTACATATCATAAGAATGTTACAGTATTTTTCATCAAACATCCTTATGTGATGTGCCAGTCCATATTAAGCAATAGAGCATATACAGAGGAGATATTAGTAGCTTTCAAAAATTTTTGTATAGTGAGTTGGAATTAGGCAACATGAGAAGAACAAGCAAAAAGAAATATTGGAAAAACTGATTTCAAATAGGGATATGCTTTAAACCTCTGGAAAATGCCAACTACTAATACAGAACAACTCAGGATGGGAGCAATTCTCTTGAGAAAGAGTCTCATGAAATCAATCAGGGAACATATACATGAAGTATACATGGTTCAGAACTCCAGAGGGGTATTATAGCAGGAAGAGCAGAGATCCTTGTTCTTTCCCATATTAGAGAGACAGTGTTCCAAGAGCCAGTTCGCTGAGAAGATTCAGTTTCTTCTTACTTAAGACATTTTTAGATCATAAAGTTTAAAGCTGCTTGCTATAAAAACAGAAAAAAGTCTTAAGTACAAAATAGAAAGAATCAATATAGCCCCATGACCCAGAGTTATGGGTATCGATCAAAATCCAGAGTATTTTGTTCCCCTAAAATTTCAACATAATGAAGAATTTTCAAACCAATAACGAAATCTTGAAACCTTTACCTGTGAGATCCACTAATATAAATCCTTATGAAAAGAAAACACAAGCTTCTTACAAAATGTACCTTTCCCTTATTTACTATTTAAAGCAAACCTGTATACCTAATGGGGTACTTCCTTATGAATATACCACTGCCCTGCTCTCTGTCAAATAATTTGTGTGTGTGTGTGTGTGTGTGTGTGTGTGTGTGTGTGTGTGTGTGTGTGTGTGTAAATGGAGAGAGTGAAGGCTTGATATGGAAAGTACAGTCTGGAGGAGAAAGACTAAAGAATAGAATGGGTGTGATTTCTTTGGAAGGAATAATGCTAAAGCTGAAACTCCAGTACTTTGGCCATATCATGCAAAGAGTTGACTCATTGGAAAAGACCCTGATGCTGGGAAAGAGTGAAGGCAGGAGGAGAAGGGGACGACAGAGGATGAGATGGCTGGATGGCATCACTGACTCAATGGACATGAGTCTCAGTGAACTCCAGGAGTTGGTGATGGACAGGGAGGCCTGGCGTGCTGCGATTCATGGCATCTCAAAGAGTCGAGTCGGACACGACTGAGCGACTGATCTGATATCTGATCTGATGTATGCATGTACGCTGTCACTTCAGTTGTGTCTGACTCTTTGCGACGCTATGGACCATAGCCCGCCAGGATCCTCTGTCCATCGTATTCTCCAGGAAAGAATAATAGAGTGGTTTGTTATGCCCTCCTCCAGGGGATCTCCCCAACCCAGGGATCGAACCCATCATGTCTGTTAGGTCTCCTGCGTTGGCAGGCAGGTTCTTTCCCATTAGCGCCACCTTGGCACCAATGCAATTGTTGCATGGTAAAATCTGATGCAACTAATACAGAGCAACATCTGACTTTGGGAACAAGCAGAGCCCTTTGGTTCCAGATGAAGAAGGCTCCTTCTGAAGCAGGCAGCTACTCTACCTGCCAGAACTTATACCTATTGGCATAGGTTTCATTGTTCTAATCCATAAGGCTCTTCAGTCTCAATTGCTTCACTGCTGTATTTAGGGAATAGAAATTTGGGGGGATGTTCCAAAAGTTTTCTTTTGGGGGATATTCTCTCAGCAATACTTCTACAAAGCCAGGTAGAGTATGAACCCTCAGCAGGCTCCAGTATCTCCCCAACATCTTCTAGCCCAAGAGGGTCTCATTCTAGTCAACAAACAGGGTTATGCTGGGAAACAACATTCTTCTTCCAAAATATTTTGACCAAACATTGGCCTCTCTTTGTTCATTAGAGAAAGAAAAGCCACAAAAACTTACAGGTTTTTCTATTCTTTTCACTGACACATACCTTTCTTAAATCAGTGAATGCAGACCAGTAACAAACTTAAATTTAGCGGAAATGAAAGGGAAAATTCAGATAGACAAAAGTAATTTGTAAGTCATTATTTCAAATATACTTCAGATACAATTTTTGACTCATGTAATTATTTGTTATCTTAGATTTCTAAGCAAATTCTTCTATTGTATTTAGCACTTTGATGGATGCCAAATCAAAACCTACAAAACTCAGCTCAGAAAATATAGAGAAATGTACTGTTGGGCACACCCATATCCTCAATTCGGATGTTGTGAAAGAATGCAAGGGGGTAGAAGCAGCAACTTGCTTGCTCCTGATATAGTGGTACCAAGAGCACTGGTAATACATAGAAAAACCAGCATCCACATCCCTTCCTGTACATGAATTGTGTAACATTGGATGAATCACATATTTATAGTTGTCATACATTTAGACAGTAATTTTCTTAAAAGAAGGAATCACATTTGATTGTTTCCATCTTTATATCCTCAGAAATGAGCACAATAATGGTACATTCTTGGTGTGCAATGTATGTTGAATAGATGTATATTTTTAACACTTCAGAACTTCAAATTTCTTATCGGTATGAAGTGATAATATCAGCTTCTGCTAAGAAGATTCAGTGAACCTTCATATGTAATTAAGTCTGACAAACCCTGAAAGAGCAGGCATTAAATAAATAATAAGTCCTCCCTCCCTTCCACTCCCTTTCCTTTTTCTCTTTTCTCCTACATTTCACTATTCAGTGAATTTTCAAAATCTATAAGGTTTTTTTTATTTTCCTACAATATGTATAGTGTCTGCCTGTTGATTGACCCACAAGAGACAGCTGTCATCATTATTAACAGTGAAAGAAAGTGAAAGTGAAGTCACTCAGTCGTGTCCAACTCTTTGTGACCCCATGGCCTGTGTAGTCCACCAGGCTCCTCCATCCGTGGGATTCTCCAGGCAAGAATACTGGAGTGGGTTGCCATTTCCTTCTCCAGGGAATCTTCCCTACCCAGGGATCGAACCCAGGTCTCCCGCATTCAGGTCTCCCGCATTCAGGTCTCCCGCATTCAGGTCTCCCACATTGCAGACAGACGCTTTAACCTCTGAGCCACCAAGGAAGCAGTAACAGCATATATAATACTTGAGTGTGTAGTCTGCTACACATTGAATTGCTAACTTTGTCAATTGCTTTGGAGGAAAAAACTGCCCGCCCCTCCCCATCACATCTGCATCAACCTTTTACTTCACTGCCACTAATCCAGGTAAATTAACATTCACTGTCTCTCTCCTCTTTGGAACAAGGACATTCTTCCTTTAGTGACACCTAGCTGTTTCCCAACTAATACTTCTAATCTGCCATCTATCTACATTCAGTCATTTGAATTTTCTTCCACAACCTAACATTTACCTTTTTGTGGTTAGTCAGTTTTGAAAGATTATCGAAAAATTACTTCATTGTCAGTAAGGACATATGGCTTAAGATTTATATGTATTCATTTCATTTTCTCATATCAACTGAATTCCCAAAGGGGTGAAATATCAAGTAAGAAATGACCATTTCTCTACCTTAAAACAGCAATTATAAAATTTGTTCTGTAAATAAATTTTTCCTTTGCATGCAGATAAATGCTAAATATAATTATATTCTGGTAAGGTCAGAGTTATAAATAGAATTCAGAAGCATAGCTTATTTTAACTCATTGCCTAGAATAAAACTATAAAAAACAACACAAACTAAATGGATGCTACTAAATAACCAATGGATCACTGAAGAAATCAAAAGGGAAATTTAAAAAATATCTAGAGAAAAATAACAATGAATAAGTAACAGTCGAAACCTTTGGAAAAGCAAAAGCAGTTCTAAAATGGAAGTTTATAGCAAGACAGTCTTACCTCAGGAGACAAGAAAATCCCAAATAAACATTGTAACTTTGTATCTAAAGCAACTAGAGAAAGAGGAACAAACAAAACCCAAAGTTAGTAGAAAGAAAGAAATCATAGAGATCAGAGCAGAAATAAATGAAATAGAGATGGAGAAAGCAATACCAAAGACTGAAATGAAAAGCTGGTTCTTTGAGAAGACAAACAAAACTGATAAACCTTTAGCCAGACTCACCAAGAAAAAAGACAAAACAAAACTGAAGGAACTCAAATAAAATTCGAAATGAAAAGGGGGAAATTACAATAGATATCACAATACAAAAGCTCATAAGAGACCACTATAAACAACTGTTTGCCAATAAAATGGACAACCTAAAAGAAATGCACAAGTTCTTAGAAAGATACAACTTTCTAAGACTGAACCAGGAAGAAATAGAAAATATCAACAGCCATATCACAAGCACCAAAATTGAAATCATGATTTAAAACCTTCCAACAAATACAAGTCTAGAACCAGATGGTTTCACAGGTGAATTCTATCAAATATTTGGACAAGAGCCACACCTATCCTTTTGACACTCCTCCAAAAAAGTCCAGTGAAAGAAACATTCACAAGTTTATTCTATGAAGCCACCAAATGCCTGATGCCAAAACCAGACAAATACATCATGCAAAAAGAAAACTACAGGCTGATATCACAGATGACCACAGATGCAAAAATATTCAACAAAGTACTAGCAAACTGAATCCAACAATACATTGAAAGGATCATACACCATGCTCAAGTGAGACTTATCTCAGGGATGCAAGGATGCTTCAATGTCCAAAACTCAATTTTTGTGTTAACCTCATTAACAAACTGAAGGAAAAAAAAAACATATGATCATCTCAATAGATGCACAAAAAACTTTTGACAAGTCCAATACCCATTTATGATAAAATCTCTCCAGAAAGTGAGCATAAAGGGAATCTACCTCAATGTCATAAAGGTCATATAAAACAAACCACAGCTAACACTATCCTCAGTGGTGAAAGGCAGACCTTGCCCTGTATGATCAGAAATAAGGAAAGGATGTCCATTGTCACCATTTTCATTCAACATAGTTTCGGTAGTCCTAGCCATAGCAATCTGTTACTCATAACGAGAAGTTTCCATAAGCCTCTTATCCTTATTCATCAGTAGGCAGACAGAAAGAAAACCACAATCACAGAAAACTAACCAAAATGATCACATGGACCACAGCCTTGTCTAACTCAATGAAACCAGGATCCATGGCATGTAAGGCTACCCACGATGGAGGGGTCATGGTGGAGAGACCTGACAGAATGTGGTCCATTGGAGAAGGGAATGCCAAACCACTTCAGAATTCTTGCCTTGAAAACCCCATGAACAGTATGAAAAGGCAAAAAGATAGGACACTGCAAGATGAGCTTCCCAGGGTGGTAGGTGTCCAATATGCTACTGGAGAAGAGTGGATATATAATTCCAGAAAGAATGAAGAGAAGGAGCCAAAGCAAAACATCCAGTTGTGGATGGGACTGGTGATGGAAGCAAAGTTTGATGTTGTAAAGAGCAATATTGCATAGGAACCTGGAATGTTAGGTCCATGAACCAAGGTAAATTGGAAGTGGTCAAACAGGAGATTAAAAGAGTGAACATCAACATTTTAAGAATCAGTGAACTAACATTGACTGGAAGGGCGAATTTCATTCAGAAGACCATTATATCTACTACTGTGGGCAGAATTCCTTAGAAGAAATGGAGTAGCCATCATAGTCAACACGAGTCCAAAATGCAGTACTTGGGTGCAATCTCAAAAATTACAGAATGATCTCTGTTCATTTCCAAGGCAAACCATTCAATATCAAAGTAATCCAAGTCTATGCCCCAACCACTAATGCCAAGAAGCTGAAGTTGAAAAGTTCTCTGATAACCTACAAGACCTTTTAGAACTAACACCGTGCCCCCCCCCACCCCAAAAAAGATGTCCTTTTCATCATAGGGGACTGGAATGCAGAAGTAGGAAGTCAAGAGATACCTGGAGTAACAGGCAAGTTTGGCCTTGGAGTAGAAAATAAAGCCAGGCAAAGGCTAACAGAGTTTTGCCAAGAGAATGCACTGGTCATAGCAAACACCCTCTTCCAACAACACAACAGACAACTCTACACATGGACCTCACAAGATGATCAATACCAAAATTAGATTTATTATATTCTTTGCAGCAAAAGATGGAGAAGCTCTATAGAGTCAGCAAAAATAAGACTGGGAGCTGACTGTGGCTCAGATCACAAACTTCTTATTGCAGAATTCAGACTTAAATTGAGGAAAGTAGGGAAAACCACTAGACTACTCAGGTATGACCTAAATTAAATCCCTTATGATTATACAGTGGAAGTGACAAATAGGTTCAAGGGATTAAATCTGATAGACAGAGTGCCTGAAGAAGGAGGAAGAAGGTTCCTCACAGAAGGAGGAACATCACAATGGAAGAAGGTTCATCACAGTGTACAGGAGGCAGGGATCATGAAAGAGAAAGGCAAAAAGGCAAACTGGTTGTCTGAGGCCTTACAAACAGCTGAGAATAGAAGAGAAGATGGTGACTGCAACCATGAAATTAAAAGACACTTGCTCCCTTGGAATAAAACCTATGACCAACCTAAACAGCAAATTAAAAAGTAGAAACAGTACTTTGCCAACAAAGGTCCATCTAGTCAGAGCAATGGTTTTTCCAGTAGTCCTATACAGATGTGAGAGCTGGACCATAAAGAAAGCTGAGTGCTGAAGAAATGATGCTTTTGAACTTTGGTGTTAGAGAAGACTCTTTAGAGTCCCTTGGACTGCAAGGAGATCAAACCAATCAATCCTAAAGGAAATCAGTCCTGAATATTCATTGCAAGGACTGATGCTAAAGCTGAAACTCCAAAAGTCTGGCCACCTGATGGGAAGAACTGACTCATTGGAAAAGACCCTGATGCTGGGAAAGATTGAAGGCAGGAAGAGAAGAGGGCAACAGAGGATGAGATGATTGGATGGCATCACCAACTCAGTAGACATGAGTTTGAGCAAGCTCCGGAAGTTGGTGATGGACTGGGAAGCCTGGCGTGCTGCAGTCCATGGGATCTCAAAGAGTCGGATATGACTGAGACTGAACTGAACTGAACTGAGCCATAGCAATCAGCGGGGAAAAAAGAAATAAATGAATGTAAAATGGAGAAGAAGTGTAAACTGTCACTGTTTGCAGATAACATGATACTGTACATAGAAAATCCTAAAGATTCCACCAGAAAACTACTGGAGCTGATCAGTCAGTTCAGTACAGCTGCAGAATTGAAATTAATGTAAATAAATCTCTTTTTGTATACACTTGCATTATTATACATGAATAGTAAAGAAGATCAGAAAGAGATATTAAGGAAACAATTCCATTTATTATTGCATCAAAAAGAATAAAATTTGAAAACCTAGGAATAAATTTACCTAACATAAAACCCTTTCCTCTGAAAACTCTAATACACTGATGAAAGAAATTAAAGATGACACAAAGAGATGGAAAGTTATACCATGTTCTTAGATTGGAAGAATCAACATTATCAAAATGTCTATACTACCTAAGGTAATCTACAGATTCAATGCAATCTTTATTATTATCAATGACATTTTTCACAGAACTAGAACAGAAGTCTCTAAAATTTATATGGAAAAACAAAAGGCTACTAATTGCCAAAGCAATTCTGAGAAAGAAAAATGGAGCTAGCAGAAACAGACTCCCTGACTTCAGACTGTACTACAAAGCTAAATTAGTCAAAATAGTATGCTACTGGCACAAAAACTGAAATATAGATCAACAGAGCAGGATAGAAACCCCAGAAAAAATCACACCCCAATGATTAATTAATCTACAGCAAAGTAGGCAAGAATATACAATGAAGAAGCGGACATAGAGAACAGAGTTATGGACATGGGGGAGAGAGGAAGAGAGGGTGAGATGTATATAGAGAGTAACATGGAAGCTTATGTTACCATATGTAAGATAGATAGCCGGTAGGAATTGCTGTATGACTCAGGGAACTCAAACAGGGGCTCTGTAACAATCTAGAGGGCTGAGAGGGGGAGGGAGATGGGAGGGAGGTTCAAGAGGGATGAGATATATGTATACCTATTGCTGATTCATGTTGATGCTTGACAGAAAAAAAACAAAATTCTATAATGCAACTATCCTTTTGTAAAAAAATTATTTATTTTAATTGGAGGCTAATTACCTTACAATATTGTAGTGGTTTTTGCCATACACTGACATGAATCCGCCATGGGTGTACGTGTGTTCCCCATCCTGAACCCCCCTCCCCCTCCTTCCCCTTCCCATCCCTCAGGGTCATCCCAGTGCACCAGTCCTGAGTGCCCTGTCTCATACATTGAATCTGGACTGGTGATTTGTTTTACATATGATAATATACATGTTTCAATGCTATTCTCTAAAATCATCCCACCCTCACCTTCTCCCATAGAGTCCAAAAGTCTGTTCTTTACATCTGTGCCTCTTTTGCTGTCTTGCATATAGGATCATCATTACCATCTTTCTAAATTCCATTTATATGTGTTAATATATGTTAATATACTGCATTGGTATTTTTCTTTCTGACTTACTTCACTCTGTATAATAGGCTCCAGTTTCATCCATCTCATTAGAACTGATTAAAATGTATTCTTTTTAATAGCTGAGTAATATTCCATTGTATATATGTACCACACTTTCTTTTTTTTTATTTAATTTTATTTAACTTTACAATATTGTATTGGTTTTGCCATATCTCAACATGAATCTGCCACAGGTATACATGTGTTCCCCATCCTGAACCCTCCTCCCTCCTCCCTCCCCATACTGCCCCTCTGGGTCATCCCAGTGCACCAGCCCCAAGCATCTAGTATCGTGCATTGAACCTGGACTGGTGACTCATTTCATATATGACATTATACATATTTCAATGCCATTCTCCCAAATCATCCCACCCTCTCCCTCTCCCAGAGTCCAAAAGACTGTTCTATACATCAGTGTCTCTTTTGCTGTCTTGCATACAGGGTTATCATTACCATCTTTCTAAATTTCATATATATGCATTAGTATACTGTATTGGTGTTTTTCTTTCTGGCTTACTTCACTCTGAATAATAGCCTCCAGCTTCATCCACCTCATTAGAACTGATTCAAATGTATTCTTTTTAATGGCTGAGTAATACTCTATTGTGTGTATGTACCACAGCTTTCTTATCCATTCTTCTGCTGATAGACATCAAGGTAGCTTTCTTGTTCTAACTATTGTAAACAGGGCTGTGAAGAACACTGGGGTACACGTGCCTCTTTCAATTCTGGTTTCCTCAGTGTGTATGCCCAGCAGTGGGATTGCTGGGTCGTATAGCAGTTCTATTTCCAGTTTTTTAAGGAACCTCCACACTGTTCTCCATAGTGGCTGTACTAGTTTCATTCCCACCAACAGTGTTGAGGGTTCCCTTTTCTCCACACCCTCTCCAGTATTTATTGTTTGTAGACATTTTGATGGCAGCAATTCTGACCTGTGTGAGATGGTGCCTCATATTGTGGTTTTGATTTGCATTTCTCTGATAATGAGTGATGTTGAGCATCTTTTTGTGTGTTTGCTAGACATCTGTATGTCTTCTTTGGAGAAATGTCTGTTTTGCAATTGTCCTTTAATTAAAAAATAAATAAATGAAAAAAATGTTTCTGCCTCATGCATAAATTCCCCTAAAGCAATATATCTCAAATAGTTTATCTGTACACTTTGAAAAATTTTGTTAGATGACTGAAGAAAATCTGAAGATAAAAGCATAAAGGTTAAGTATGCAGTGGATAGTTTAAATAAAATTTGACTATAAAGTTTGAAAATGGATAAAATCTAAATTAGTACAATGTGTATAAGAAAATCTAGGAACTCCCCTGGTGGTCAGTAGTTAATACTCTGCACTTCCACTGCAGGGGGTGCAGTTTCAATTCCTGGTCAGGGAACTAAGATCCCACAAGCTGGAGGAGTGGTCATAAATAAATAAATAAGAAAATTTGAAATACGAATTCATAATTCAATTGATAAACTCGAATATTACAGGTAGATATTTTGACCACTTCATTTACATTGTTAGAATGTAAATGAATATTTACATTTACAATTGTATAGTCATACATCATTAGAAATAAAGATTGTTTAAATTAAATATAATAGTGACTCTATTGCCCACACAAGGACACTCTTAAAGTGTAAGGGAAACTATAATAAGTAGATGAGGAAACAGATATAAACAGTCAGTGACTCAACCAACCAACATATGTTTATTCGTGGTATATAGTCCTATTCATGCATTTTTCTTCTTAAGAACTGAGACTGTGTTATGCACCTTTTATATACTCTGACTAGTAAGGTGTTTGCCATATGGTACATAGTGAAATGTTTAAACTGATAGAGAATAAAATAATTGTTTAATTAAAATAAAATACAGAGATTTGACCCCAAAAAAAGAAGCATCAGAATTTCATCCTTTCACTCCAGTTCTATAAATGTAGCCAAAACACCAATAGAATGTGTTTTACTGACATTTTTCCTTGAAGACTAAATATTTATAAATTTGCTAAATGATTTTTGAGAAAGGATTGATTAAAAATAACAACAAATGAGAAAAACAAGTACAGGATATTATCCACAACTAATCCTTTTAAAATTATACGAAACATAACTAAGGATTTCAAAAAATTATTTAGCAAATTTATAAGAAATAAAGCCATTCACACTTGATGAGTTAGAATAGCTGAACCCATGATACTCCCAGCCCTACTTAATATAGATTTAAGATGCCTGGTTTCCTCAAATGACTGGAAAGACAGTTTAGACTAGACAAAGTCTGGAAATATGGAAATAAAGTTCACAACAATATAAAATATTAATGGGGTAATTAAAGGTCAGAAAATATGAGAAAAGGCTTATAGCTTTGAGTGCAGATAGCAGCTGACATGTAGAAGAATGATAAAGAAGCCAATGTTTAGAAAAGCAGAGATTAAGTTCATGAAATGGTACTTGATTGGCAGTTAGGAGGCTTCGTTTCCTTTAATCTTTGTTCTGAATTAAATGTCTTGCCCTGCCCAGAGCTGCTCAGCCTCTGCATCTTCCCAGCCTGAGGCCTGGGTCCATCACTCTGTGAAGAAATACCTCCAGCAAGTTGGACAAGCATTCTTACAAGGTTGCTGCCGTTAACCTGGCCACCAGGGGATGCAAAGTCTCAGACCTCACAGAGGATAAGACACCAGGCCCGATGCACATGTGAGAGATGGTCTCCGCCTCTGAGCCACTGAAGTGTGTCTGGTTTGCCCACTGCTGGCACCTTGACCATGGAGACAGCTGTCTTCATCGCTATCTTCATCGAGACTCTCATCACCCTGTGTGTTGAGGTGCGGTGGTCCAGCTACAATTATCTTATCCACCCAGAACCATGCAGCAGCTGGAAGGGTGAAAGAGATGAGGTGCATAGAGCAGAAACTGTACTTCAAGGACAGGTGGCTCAGCATGATTCTGGATGATACTGGCACCTCACCAGCCTCATTCACACCAAGTACCCGCAGTTCCTGTCCAAGGCATCTACAAAGAGACCACAACAGGGGTCCACAACTGGCACACAGGGTCCTGAAGATGCCTGCTATCAACGGCAATGACTCCATTACCAAGAGCAAGCTTGACAACCTCTCTGGCTGCCAGGAGCCCCTCATAGATGGCATCAAGCAGATCGCAGGCGATGATTAGGGTGGTGGAAGCAGGCTATGGCAATGGGGGCAAGGGCTGTGCCCAGGCCCTGAGGGGGTTTTGGGCCACGTCATCATCATGGAGATCTACATTGTCAGCACACTCCAGGTGGCCACAGAGGGCTATGAGGTGACCACCAGGGATGAGGCCTGTCCGGAGTGCAGCATCTTTGTTAGCACCATAGGCTGTACTAACAAAACTCTTGGCCCGCCCTTTGAAGAGATGAAAGATAATGTCATTGTGTGTGTAACTTTGACACTTTGTGGACACTTTGACATGGAGATTGATGTCCAGTGGCTGAACTAAAATGCCGTGGAGGTGAATATTAAGACCGAGGTGGACTGCTACTTGAAGAATGGACGTTGCATCATCCTGCTAGCCAAGGTCTGGCTGTCCGACCTGGGATGAACCATGGGTCATCCCAGCTTCGTGATGAGCAACTCCTTCACCAAGCAGGTGCTGGCACATTTCGAGCTGTGGACCCACCCAGACAAGTACCCTGCATGAGAAGCTAGATGAAGCAGTGGCTGAAGCCCCCTGGGCAAGCAGAATGTGAAGCTAACCAAGCTGACTGAAAAGGAGCCTAGTACCCGGGCATGTCCTATGATGACCCCTTCAAGCCTGATCACTACTGCTATTAAAAAGCAGACCTGCTCTTTGCCTTTGAGCTGCTGTCCTTGCCTGGATCCCACTTCTCCTCCCTAAGAACAAATGGAACCACCTTTGAGATTGGTTTGATAATGTCTGTCATTGATACTCTGGGACTAGTCACTCAGTATTTGGCCTCTGCTGCATTCTTCATGCTGTTCCAAGTGTGGCACGGGGAATTGAGAAGTCCCTCCTCAAGTTCTGGTCAGGATGGAGGTACGTGGGATTTACCCACAAGGAACCATGAGCTGAAGGGCTTTGGAACTTTTCACTCAGTCCTTCTTTCTCACCTAGAGCCAGACATCTTGAAGTGTGAAGTAAAGTGAGCCTTAGGAAGCATCACTACGAACAAAGTTAGTGGAGATGATAGAATTCCAACTGAGTATTTCAAATCCTAAATGGTGATTCTGTGAAAGTGATACACTCAACATGTCAGCAAATTTGAAAAATGCAGCAGTGGCCACAGGACTGAAAAAGTTCAGTTTTCATTCCAATCCCAAAGAAGGGCCATGACAAAGAATGTTCAAACTACTGCACAATTGCACTCATTTCACACACTAGCAAAGGAATGCTGAAAATTACCTAAGTGAGGCTTCAACAGTACATGAATTGAGAACTTCCAGATGTTCAAGATAGATTTAGAAAAGAGGAACCAGAAATCAAATTGCCAATATCCGCTGGATCATAGAAAAAGCAAGAGAGTTCCAGAAGAGCGTCTACTTCTGATTCATTGACTATGCTAAAGCCTTTGTGTGGACCACAACAAACTTGGAAAATTCTTCAAGAGGTGGGAATACCTGACCACCTTACCTGCCTCCTGCAAAACCTGTATGCAGTTCAAAAAGCAACAGTTAGAACCAGATATGGAACATGGACTGGTTCTAAATTGGGAAAGGAGTACATCAAGGTTGTACATTGTCATCTTGCGTATTTATATGTAAGATTTATATGTACATATAAATTACATATATGTTAATTTATATGTACAGTCCATGGAATTCTCCAGGCCAGAATACTGAAATGGGTAGCCTTTCCCTTCTCCAGGGGATCTTCCCAACCCAGGGATAGAACCCAGGTCTCCCACATTGCAGGCATTCTTTACCAGCTGAGCCACAAGATGTGTCCTATATGTAGAGTACATCATGCACAATGCCAGGTTGGATGAAGCACATGCTGGAATCAAGATTGCTTGGACAAATACCCATAATCTCAGATATGAGGAGAAATATCCATAATCTCAGATATGCAGGTGACACCACCCTTATGGCAGAAAGCAAAGAAGAATTAAAGTGCCTCTTGATGAAGTTGAGAGAGGAGAATATAAAAGCTGGCTTAAAACTCAACATTCAAAAAACTAAGATGATGGCATCTGGTCCCATTGCTGCTGCTGCTGCTGCTGCTAAGTCGCCTCAGTCATGTCCGATTCTGTGCAACCCCATGGACGGCAGCCCACCAGGCTCCCCCGTCCCTGGGATTCTCCAGGCAAGAACACTGGAGTGAGTTGCCATTTCCTTCTCCAATGCATGAAAGTGAAAAGTGAAAGTTAAGTCGCTCAGTCGTGTCCAACTCTTAGCAACTCCATGGACTGCAGCCCACCAGGCTCCTTCATCCATGGGATTTTCCAGGGAAGAGTACTGGAGTGGGGTGCCATTGCCTTCTCCATCTGGTCCCATTACTTCATGTCAAATAGATGGGGAAAGAATGGAAATGGTGACAGACTATTTTCTTTCTTTCTTTTTTTTTTTTTTTTTTATTTTGCTTAAGTTTACAATGTTGTATTGCTTTTGCCATACATCAAAATGAATCCACCACAAGTATACACGTGTTACCCATCCTGAACCCTCCTCCCTCCCCATACCATCCCTCTGGGTCGTCTCAGTGCACCAGCCCCAGGCATCCATTATCAGGCATCGAACCTGGACTGGCAACTCATTTCAGATATGATATTATACATATTTCAATGCCATTCTCCCCAATCATCCCACCCTCTCCCTCTCCCAGAGTCCAAAAGACTGTTCTATACATCAGTGTCTCTTTTGCTGTCTCGTAAACAGGGTTATTGTTACCATCTTTCTAAATTCCATATATATGAGTTAGTATACTGTATTTGTGTTTTTCTTTCTGGCTTACTTCACTCTGTATAATAGGCTCCAGTTCCATCCACCTCATTAGAACTGATTCAAATGTATTCTTGTTAATGGCTGAGTAATACTCCATTGTGTATATGTACCACTGCTTTCTTATCCATTCATCTGCGGATGGACATCTAGGTTCCTTCCAAGTCCTGGCTATTGTAAACAGTGCTGCGATGAACATTGGGGTACACATGTCTCTTTCAATTCTGGTTTTCTCAGTGTGTATGCCCAGCAGTGGGATTGCTGGATCATAAGGCAGTTCTATTCCCAGTTTTTTGAGGAATCTCCATACTGTTCTCCATAGTGGCTGTACTAGTTTGCATTCCCACCAACAGTGTAAGAGGGTTCCCTTTTCTCCACACCCTCTCCAGCATTTATTGCTTGTGGACTAACTTTTCTGCAGGAATTGTTAGCAAGCTCAATTCCTTATAAGCAATACAAATCAGGGCACAAAGTCCTAAGTGGACTCATTGACAATCAATATAGAAACATTTGACTGCCTAAAGAAAAATGGCAAAAATCATCGGGGGCTGAAATTAAACTGTTATGTTCAGTTCAGTCACTAAAAATTTAGCTCAACTACTAAACTTTCCTGCAGAGAATCAAATAGGTGTTTCAAAAAAATTCAGTTGCTGTCTAACATGTAGAGGTATAACTTTATAACTCAATATTTTCTGCATTTTTAAAGACAGCCATTGAAAATTTATTCTTACCTAGGGACTGTTCATAGTTTTAGGTTGTGGGCTCCCAGGAAGTCATAATTCTTCTTATGTAAACACTATAAAACATCAGTATATTAAAAATAAAAGTAAAATCATTGAACATGGAATTCTGCAATATCTGAAATTAAATTCAGTCACACATGACTGATGTGAATTAGCATGCATGCAAGTCAATTATACTTCCATTAACAAACTTTAATATTAAAAAAATAGTGAACATTCTTAAACAGCACAGTTTGCTGTTATTCTCTCCAATTAATAAGCAATCTTGGAATTTTTGAAATGAATGTTGAGGAGCATGTATCTTTTAACATTATGGTTTACTTTGGATATATGCCCAGGAGTGGATTTGCTGGATCATATGGTAGCTCTGTTTTTAGTTTTTTAAGAAACCTCCATGGTGTTCTCTTTAATGGCTATACCGATTTACATTCCCATCAACAGTGTGGGAGGGTTCCCTTTTCTCCATATCCTCTCCAGCATGTATTGTTTTTAGCCTTGCTGATGATGCCCGTTCTGACCACTGTGAGGTGATAGCTCATTGTAGTTTTGATTTCAATTTTTTAATAATTAGTTTTGTTGAGCATCTTTTCATGTGCTTTTTGGCCATCTGTATGTCTTCTTTGGAGAAATGTCTGTTTAGATCTTCCTCCCATTTTTTGATTAAATTGTTTTTTAGATGTTGAGCTGCATGAGATGTTTGTATAGTTTGGAGATTAATTCCTTATTCAGGAGGACATGAATTTGAACAAACTCTGGAAGATAGTGAAGGACAGAGGCACTTAGCATAACCATACTCCATACAAAAAGTTGGACACATAGTGACAGAACAAGAATAATTCCTTGTTTGTCACTTCATTTGCAAGTATTTTCTCCCTTTCTGTTGGTTGTCTTTTCATTTTGTTTATGATTTCCTTTGCTATGCAGAAGCTTTCAAGTGTAATTAGGTCTGATTTGTTTATTTTTATTTCCATTACTCTGGGATGTGGATCAAAAAAGATCTTACTGTGATTTATGTCAGAGTGTGTTCTGTCTGTTTTATTCTAAGAGTTTTATAGAATCAGATCTTACATTTAGGTCTTTAATTCATTTTGAGTTTTGTACATGGCATTAGGGAATGTACTAATTTCATTCTTTTACATGTAGTAATTTCCCAGCTTGACTGTTTAAAAAAGTTAGGACATGTGGTCCATATATACAATGAAATATTGCTCAGCCATTAAAAAAAAGAATGAAATAATGCCAATTGCAGTGCATGGATGGACCTAGATATTGTCATACTGAGTGGAGTAAGTCAGGCAGAGGAATACAGATATCATATGATATTGTTTAAATGTGGAATCTTAAAAAAAAGGTACAAATGTGCTTATTTACAGAATAAAATTAGAGTCACAGATATATGGGAAAAAGTTGTGGTTACCAAGGGGAGAAGGGGTTGGGAGGGATAAATGGGGAATTTGAAATAGACACATACACACCACTACATGTAAATAGATAATAATAATAATCTATTGTATAGCATAGGGAATTCTATTCAATAGTCTCTAATGAGCTATATGGGAAAAGAATCTTAAAAACAGTGTGTATAAGCATATGCATTATTGATTCACTTTGCTGTACAGCAGAAACTAATACAACATACACAATTCAAGTGATAATATTGAGATCAGAGTACTCAGGTATTTGTGAAAAATTATTCTTAAAATCTATCTCCAATGTCTGATTTATCACCTATAAAAACTGGAAAATATGCACAAATTAAATACATACTAGGAAGTAGGACTAGCATAGATATCGATGGTATAGAAAATGGAGAAAACTGCTGCTGCTGCTGCTACTGCTAAGGTGCTTCAGTTGTGTCCGACTCTGTGCAACCCCATAGACAGCAGCCCACAAGGCTCCCCGTCCCTGGGATTCTCCAGGCCAGAACACTGGAGTGGGTTGCCATTTCCTTCTCCAAGAGAAAACTGACAAAGGCAAAAATTGGTTCTAAAAAAATTAATAAAATTGACAAATGATTAGAAGAGTTGGTCAAGAGATATAAGAAAAAAATGCTACCATACATCAACATGCTGCATGGCAAAACCAATACAATATTGTAAAGTAAAATAATAATAATAAAAAGAAAAAAATACTACCAATCTTGATTATAAAAAATTGACTATCACTAGAAACTCTCTAGAAATTAAAGTAAAATGAAGAAACATTAACAGTTTTAGCCAACAAATTCATCTGTTTGAAATTCCTTTAAATATAAAACTCATCAAAGGTTGAAACACTAAGTCTGTACAGTCCTATACCTGTTAAAGTAGAAAATTAAATTTAAGTACACTCTTACTAATAAATTTGCAGGCCCAGATTGTTTTATGATAAATTAAATCTATTATTTAAGAGATATGGAGATGGAAATGGCAACCCACTCCAATATTCCTGCCTGGAGAATCCCAGGGATAGAGGAGCCTGGTGGGCTGCCATCAATGGGGTCACACAGAGTCAGACACGACTAAAGCGACTAAGCAGCAGCAGCAGCAGCGTTTAAGAAATAAGTTATACAAATATTTTTTTTTAATAGAGGAGGGAAGAACACATTAACATTCATTTTATGAGGCCAACATAACTAACACTAAATCATGATAAAGATGTTACAGATAAAAAATAATTGCAGACCAATACCTCTCATAAGTATAGATGGAAAAAAATCCTTAACAAAATATCAGATAGTATTCAATAATAAATGAAAGAATAATATATTGTTATCGGGAAAGTAGAATTGCTTTAACACTCAAAAATCAGATCAGATCAGATCAGTCGCTCAGTCGTGTCCGACTCTTTGCGACCCCATGAACCGCAGCACGCCAGGCCTCCCTGTCCATCACCAGCTCCCGGAGGTCACTCAGACTCGCATCCATCGAGTCAGTGATGCCATCCAGCCATCTCATCCTCTGTCGTCCCCTTCTCCTCCTGCCCTCAATCCCTCCCAGCATCAGAGTCTTCTCCAATGAGTCAACTCTTCGCATGAGGTGGCCAAAATACTGGAGTTTCAGCTTTAGCATCATTCCTTCTAAAGAAATTCCAGGATTGATCTCCTTCAGAATGGACTGGTTGGATCTCCTTGCAGTCCAAGGGACTCTCAAGAGTCTTCTCCAACACCACAGTTCAAAAGCATCAATTCTTCGGTGCTCAGCCTTCTTCACAGTCCAGCTCTCACATCCATACATGACCACAGGAAAGACCATAGCCTTGACTAGGCGAACCTTTGTTGGTAAAGTAATGTCTCTGCTTTTGAATATGCTATCTAGGTTGGTCATAACTTTCCTTCCAAGGAGTAAGCGTCTTTTAATTTCATGACTGCAGTCACCATCTGCAGTGATTTTGGAGCCCAGAAAAACAAAGTCTGACACTGTTTCCACTGTTTCCCCATCTATTTCCCATGCAGTGATGGGACCAGATGCCATGATCTTCGTTTTCTGAATGTTGAGCTTTAAGCCAACCTTTTCACTCTCCACTTTCACTTTCATCCAGAGGCTTTTTAGCCCGTCTTCACTTTCTGCCATAAGAGTGGTGTCATCTGCATATCTGAGGTTATTGATATTTCTCCCGGCAATCTTGATTCCAACTTCTGTTTCTTCCAGTCCAGCATTTCTCATGATGTACTCTGCATATAAGTTAAATAAACATGGTGACAATATGCAGCCTTGACGTACTCCTTTTCCTATTTGGAACCAGTCTGTTGTTCCATGACCAGTTCTAACTGTTGCTTCCTGACCTGCATACAGATTTCTCAAGAGGCAGATCAGGTGGTCTGGTATTCCCATCTCTTTCAGAATTTTCCATAGTTTATTGTGATCCACACAGTCAAAGGCTTTGGCATAGTCAATAAAGCAGAAATAGATGTTTTTCTGGAACTCTCTTGCTTTTTCCATGATCCAGCTGATGTTGGCAATTTGATCTCTGGTTCCTCTGCCTTTTCTAAAACCAGCTTGAACATCAGGAAGTTCACGGTTCACGTATTGCTGAAGCCTGGCTTGGAGAATTTTGAGCATTATTTTACTAGCGTGTGAGATGAGTGCAATTGTTCGGTAGTTTGAGCACTCCTTGGCATTGCCTTTCTTTGGGATTGGGATGAAAACTGACCTTTTCCAATCTTGTGGCCACTGCTGAGTTTTCCAAATTTGCTGGCATATTGAGTGCTGCACTTTCACAGCATCATCATTCAGGACTTGGAATAGCTCCACTGGAATTCCATCACGTCCACTAGCTTTGTTCGTAGTGATGCTTTCTAAGGCCCATTTGACTTCACATTCCAAGATGTCTGGCTCTAGGTCAGTGATCACATCATCATGATTATCTAGGTATTGAAGCTCTTTTTTGTACAGTTCTTCTGCGTATTCTTGCCACCTCTTCTTAATATCTTCTGCTTCTGTTAGGTCCACACCATCTCTGTCCTTTATCGTGCCCATCTTTGCATGAAATGTTCCTTTGGTATCTCTGATTTTCTTGAAGAGATCCCTAGTCTTTCCCATTCTGTTGTTTTCCTCTATTTCTTTGCATTGATCGCTGAAGAAGGCTTTCTTATCTCTTCTTGCTATTCTTTGGAACTCTGCATTCAGATGTTTATATCTTTCCTTTTCTCCTTTGCTTTTCGCTTCTCTTCTTTTCACAGCTATTTGTAAGGCCTCCCCAGACAGCCATTTTGCTTTTTTGCATTTCTTTTCCATGGGGATGGTCTTGATCCCTGTCTCCTGTACAATGTCACGAACCTCATTCCATAGTTCATCAGGCACTCTATCTATCAGATCTAGGCCCTTAAATCTATTTCTCACCTCCACTGTATAATCATAAGGGATTTGATTTAGGTCATACCTGAATGGTCTAGTAGTTTTCCCTACTTTCTTCAATTTCAGTCTGAATTTGGCAATAAGGAGTTCATGGTCCGAGCCACAGTCAGCTCCTGGTCTTGTTTTTGCTGACTGTATAGAGCTTCTCCATCTTTGGCTGCAAAGAATATAATCGATCTGATTTCGGTGTTGACCATCTGGTGATGTCCATGTATAGAGTCTTCTCTTGTGTTGTTGGAAGAGGGTATTTGCTATGACCAGTGCATTTTCTTGGCAAAACTCTATTAGTCTTTGCCCTGCTTCATTCCATATTCCAAGGCCAAATTTGCCTGTTACTCCAGGTGTTTCTTGACTTCCTACTTTTGCATTCCAGTCCCCTATAATGAAAAGGACATCTTTTGGGGGTGTTAGTTCTAAAAGGTCTTGTAGGTCTTCATAGAACCTTTCACCTTCAGCTTCTTCGGCGTTACTGGTTGGGGCATAGATTTGGATTACTGTGACACTGAATGGTTTGCCTTGGAAACGAACAGAAATCATTCTGTCATTTTTGAGATTGCATCCAAGTACTGCATTTCGGACTCTTTTGTTGACCATGATGGCCACTCCATTTCTTCTGAGGGATTCCTGCCCACAGTAGTAGATATAATGGTCATCCGAGTTAAATTCACCCATTCCAGTCCATCTTAGTTCGCTAATTCCTAGAATGTCGACATTCACTCTTGCCATCTCTTGTTTGACCACTTCCAATTTGCCTTGATTCATGGACCTGACATTCCAGGTTCCTATGCAATATTGCTCTTTGCAGCATCGGACTTTGCTTCTATCACCAGACACATCCACAGCTGGGTATTCTTTTTGTATTGGCTCCATCCTTTCATTCTTTCTGGAGTTATTTCTCCACTGATCTCCAGTAGCAATATTGGGCCCCTACTGACCTGGGGAGTTTCTCTTTCAGTATCCTATCATTTTGTCTTTTCATACTGTTCATGGGGTTCTCAAGGCAAGAATACTGAAGTGGTTTGCCATTCCCTTCTCCAGCGGACCACACCCTGTCATATCTCTCCACCATGACCCGCCCATCCCAGGTTGCCCCTCGGGCATGGCTTAATTTCATTGAGTTAGACAAGG
The DNA here is from genome assembly GCA_935064755.1 of Tragelaphus eurycerus. Classification (NCBI taxonomy): domain Eukaryota; kingdom Metazoa; phylum Chordata; class Mammalia; order Artiodactyla; family Bovidae; genus Tragelaphus; species Tragelaphus eurycerus. The sequence goes on along the minus strand of CAKXYN010000086.1, from coordinate 8,111,301 downwards.
GTGTGGTCCTTGTGTGATTAGATTGACTAGTTATCTGTGAGAATGGTTTCAGTGTATTTGCCCTCTGATGCCCTCTTTCAAGACCTACTGTCTTACTTGGGTTTCTCTTACCTTGGGCGTGGGGTATCTCATCCCGGCTGCTCCTGGCTGCTCCCGGCCAGCGAAGCACAGCCATCGCACCTTACCTTGGATGAGGGGTCTCTCCTCACCACCGCCTTCCTGACCTCGGTCGTGGGGTAGCTCTTCTCGGCCGTGCTTAGTGCGCTGGCCCTCACCGCCGTCCTTCCTGACCTCGGTCGTGGGGTAGCTCCTCTCCGCCGCGCTCTTAGTGCGCGACGCAGCCGGCGGGGCGCTCTTGGTGCGCGACGCGGCCGGCGGGGGGGCGCTCTTAGTGCGCGACGCAGCCGGCGGGGCGCTCTTAGTGCGCGACGCAGCCGGCGGGGCGCTCTTAGTGCGCGACGCAGCCGGCGGGGCGCTCTTAGTGCGCGACGCGGCCGGCGGGGCGCTCTTAGTGCGCGACGCAGCCGGCGGGGCGCTCTTAAATGGCGCGCCGGTCGCGGGCAGGCGAGGTCACTCTTAAATGGCGCGCCGGTCGCGGGGAGGCGAGGTCGCTCTTAAATGGCGCGCCGGTCGCGAGGAGGCGAGGTCGCTCTTAAATGGCGCGCCGGTCGCGGGCAGGCGAGGTCGCTCTTAAATGGCGCGCCGGTCGCGGGCAGGCGAGGTCGCTCTCAATCTAATTAAAAATATTAGTAGATAGATAACCATATAATTATCTCAAAGATGTTCAAAGTTTAAAAATTTTAAACTATTCATGATAAGAACACTCAAAAAACTAAGGATAGAAAATAAATTCCTGAAATTAATCAAAGAAACTGGAAAATCCTACAGATATTATCATACTTAATTGTGAAATGTTTAATATGACCTCCTTTGAGTCAGAATCATTGCACAAAAGCCACTACACTCATTCAATATTTCTCTGAAAGTTTTAATTATTGCAACAAAAAGAAGTAAAGGGCATCAAAACCAGAAAGGAGAATTAGTACAACTTTTTGTGGACTGATGACTTCATTGTTTTCATAAAAAATTTGTAAAGAATATACAAGGAAATAATCAGAAATAATACCTACCTTGGGCAAGAACACAGGCTGCAAAGTTAATGCACAAAAGTTAATTATATGTTTATATATTAGATAAAACAATTGAAAATGAAGTTAATAAAATTATATTTACAATAATGTCAACATACAATCGGAATACATTTGACAAGATAAATGCAACATGTCTACATTGAATACCACAAAAAATGGCTGTGGGAAAGTCAAAAGGACCTAAGTAAATGGAGACATATAACTTGTTTATAGGTTGGAAGACTCAATATTTTATAATGTCAGTGTCAACTCTAACCAAGTCAATCATTTATTCAATGCAATCCCAATCAAGACCTAGGCATAATTTTTTGCAGAAATTAACAAGCTAACTTTAAAACTTCACTGAAAGTTAAAAAAATCTAGATTATTCCAAGCAATTTTGAAAAAGTTGGATGACTTACACTACCTGACTTACTGTAGAATGGAAAACAAAGTGATAGCTGGCATGAAAACCAGCAAATAAATCAGTGAAATTGGACTGAGAACCTAAAAGTAGACTTGCACCTATATAATCATCGGATTACTGGCAAAAGCATCATGTGAAGAAAGAAAAGTCTTTTAAACCGATAGTGTGGGCACAACTAGATAGCAATAGAAAAAGATAAATCTTGACCTCCTAACTCAAGTACACAAAGATTAATTTGAGATGGATCACCAATCCAAACATAAATGCTAAAACTGTAAAGCTAAGAAGAAAACAGGAGGGTATTTTTGTGACTTGGAGGTAAACAAAGATTTCTTAGACTCAACACAGAAAGCAGTAACCTCCTAGAAAATTGCTCAACTTCATCAAGATTTAAAATTTGTCTTCATCAAAAGGTGTTATAAGAAAGTGAAAAATCAAACCATAGACTGAGAGGATATATATTTACAATGCATATATTCGATAAAGGTGACAAAAGATAGGTATCCAGAACATGTAGAGAACTACTACAACTGAATAACAAATACACAAATAATACAATTTTTACATGTGCAAAAATTTGAAGAAATTCTTCAGAAAGGGAAATATATGAATGGCAAAAAAAAGAAATTTAAAATTCTCAAAATAATTAGTCATCAGGAAGCTTAAAATTAAGACTACAATGAGAAATCAGAACACACTCACAGAGTGGTTAAAAAGACTAATAGCACCAAATATTGACGAGCATGTAGAGAATTGGACTTTTCAAATGGGTAGGACCGAAAAACAGTACCATGGAAGAGGGTGTTAAATTCTTAAAACAACTAAAACTTGACTTGTAACCTAAGTAGTTACCAAAGAGAAATAATTAAAAAAAAAAAAAAAAGTGTCCAAAAAGAAAAAAAGACATGATCTGTATTGTCCATAACTATGTTATTAATAATAAATTTGTAATTAAATTAGATGGAAAACAAACCCTGTATATTCAGACAAAGGAATACTACTCTCCAATTTAAAAAGCAAGAAACTACTGATGTATGTAACACTATAGATGTATTTCAAAACATTGGCTGAGTCAAAGAAGCTTTACATGAAAATGTGCACAGTGTACGATTCCACTAATATTAAGTTTTACAGCAGGGAAACTATTCTATAGAGGTTGCCACATGGAATTGATGACTGAGAAAAGGGCATGAGAGACATTTCTGTGGTGATGGTAACGTTTCACATCTATGTGTGCTTTAAAGGTGCATGCAATTGCCAAAATTCAGCTTATCTTAAGATTTGTGCTTTTGAGGGGAGGAGCTAAAATGGTGGAGGAATAGGATGGGGAGAACACTTTCTCCTCCACAAATTCATCAAAAGAACATTTAAACGTCGAGTAAATTCCACAAAGAAAATCCTGAATGCCGGCAGAGGACATCAGGTACCCAGAAAAGCAACCCATTGCCTTCTAAAGGAGATTTTTAATTTTTGAGTTTAGGTATTTGTTACCAATTTTGTACCTTTAAGAACCCAATCTTCAGTACCCACTTTTTACTAGGGAGCGAGATTACTGGCTTGACTGCTCTCTCCACCTCCAGACTCTCCTTTTTCTCTACCAGGTTGCCTGTGTCTCCTCCCTAACCCCTCTCTACTCTACCCAACTCTGAATTTCTGTGTGTTCCAAACGAAGGAAAACACTTAGGGAACTGATTACTGACTGGATCTGTCTCTCTCCTTTTCATTCCCTCCTTTTATCCGCCTGACCACCTCTGTCTCCTTCCTCCCTCTTCTCTTCTCTGTGTAACTCCGTGAACATCTCTGAGCGGTCCAGTTGTGGAGTGCACATAAGGAAGTGATTACTGGTTAACCCGCTCTCTCTTGTATTGATTCCACCTCATCTCATTCGGGTCACCTCTAACTCCCTCCTCCCTCTTCTCTTCCCAATGTAACGCTGTGAACCTCACGGGGTGACCCTCATGGTGGAGAAACTTATCATCTTTAACCTAGATGTTTCATCAGTGGTGCTATATAGAAAGAGAAGTTTTGAGACTACTGTAAAAATAAGACCAATAACGAAGCAGGAGGCTTAAGTCCAAACCCTGACTCCAGGGAACATTAATTGACAGGAGCTCATCAAAAGCCTCCATACCTACACTGAAACCAAGCACCACACAAGGGACAACAAGTTCCACGGCAAGAAATACCAAGCAAATTCTCCAGCAACACAGGAACACAGCCCTGAGCTCCAATATACAGGCTACCCAAAGTCACCCCAAAATCATAGACATCTCATAACTCATTACTGGACACTTCATTGCACTCCAGAGGGAGAAATCCAGCTCCATCCACCAGAACACTGACGCAAGCTTCCCTAACCAAGAAACCTTGACAAGCCACCTGTACAAACCCACACACAGTGAGGAAACGCCACAATAAAGAGAACTCCACAAACTGCAAGAATACAGTAAGGACAACTCAAACTCAGCAGTTTAAACAAGATGAAGAGACAGAAGAATACACAGCAGGTCAAGGAGCAGGATAAATGCCCACCGAACCAAACAAAAGAGGAAGAAATAGCGAATCTACCTGATAAAGAATTCCGAATAATGACAGTGAAATTAATCCAAAATCTGGAAATCAAAATGGAATCACAGATAAATAGCATGGAGAAATGCACTGAGAAGATGCAAGAAAGGTTTAACAAGGACCTAGAAGAAATAAAAAAGAGTCAATATATAATGAATAATGCAATGCAATGCAATGCTGCTAAGTCGCTTCAGTCGTATCCGACTCTGTGAGACCCCATAGACGGCAGCCCACCAGGGTCACCCATGCCTGGGATTCTCCAGGCAAGAATACTGGAGTGGGTTGCCATTTCCTTCTCCAAATAAATGAGATCAAAAACACTCTGGAGGCAACAAATAGTAGAATAACAGAGGCAGAAGATAGGATTAGTGAATTAGAAGATAGAATGGTAGAAATAAATGAATCAGAGGAGAAAAAAAGAAAAACTAAAAGAAATGAGGACAATCTCAGAGACCTCCAGGAAAATATTAAACGTTACAACATTCAAATCATAGGAGTCCCAGAAGAAGAAGACAAAAAGAAAGACCATGAGAAAATACTAGAGGAGATAATACTTGAAAACTTCCCTAAAATGGGGAAGGAAATAATCACTCAAGTCCAAGAAACCCACAGAGTCCCAAACAGGATAAACCCAAGGTGAAACACCCCAGGACACATATTAATCAAATTAACAAAGATCAAACACAAAGAACAAATATTAAAAGCAGCAAGGGAAAAACAATAGATAACACACAAGGGAATTCCCATAAGGATAACAGCTGATCTTTCAATAGAAACTCCCCAAGCCAGGAGGGAAAGGCAAGACATACTTAAAGTGATGAAAGAAAATAACTTACAGCCCAGATTATTGTACCCAGCAAGGATCTCATTCAAATATGAAGGAGAAATCAAAAGCTTTACAGACAAGCAAAAGCTGAGAGAATTCAGCACCACCAAACCAGCTCTCCAACAAATACTAAAGGACATTCTCTAGACAGGAAACAAAAAGCGTGTATAAATTCGAACCCAAAACAGTAAAGTAAATGGCAACAGGATCATACTTATCAATAATTAACTTAAATGTAAATGGGTTGAATGCCCCAACCGAAAGACAGAGACTGGCCGAATAGATACAAAAACAAGACCCCTACATATGTTGTCTACAAGAGACCCACCTCAAAAGAAGGGACACATACAGACTGAAAGTGAAGGGCTGGAAAAAGATTTTCCATGCAAAGAGGGACCTAAAGAAAGCAGGAGTAGCAATACTCATATCAGATAAAATACACTTTAAAACAAAGGCTGTGAAAAGAGACAAAGAAGGTCACTACATAATGATCAAAGGATCAATCCAAGAAGAAGATATAACAATTATAAATATATATGCACCCAACATAGGAGCACCACAATATGTAAGACAAATACTAACAAGTATGAAAGGAGAAATCAACAATAACACAATAATAGTGGGAGAATTTAATACCCCACTCACACCAATCAATAGATCAACTAAACAGAAAATTAACAAGGAAATACAAACTTTAAATGATACAATAGTGCAGTTAGACTTAATTGATATCTATAGGACATTTCATCCCCAAACAATGAATTTCACCTTTTTCTCAAGCGCACACGGAACCTTCTCCAGGATAGACCACATCCTGGGCCATAAATCTAGCCTTGGTAAGTTCAGAAATATTGAAATCATCCCAAGCATCTTTTCTGACCATTGCAGTAAAATTACATCTCAATAACAGGAGAAAAACTATTAAAAATTCCAACATATGGAGGCTGAACAACACGCTGATGAATAACCAACAAATCACAGAAGAAATCAAAAAAGAAATCAAGATTTGCATAGAAACGAATGAAAATGAAAACACACAAAAAAACCCAAAACCTGTGGGACTCTGTAAAACCAGTCCTAAGGGGAAAGTTCATAGCAATACAGGCATACCTCAAGAAACAAGAAAAAAGTCAAATAAAGAACCTAACTCTACACCTAAAGCAACTAGAAAAGGAAGAAATGAAGCACCCCAAGGTTAGCAGAAGGGAAGAAATCTTAAAAATTAGGGCAGAAATAAATGCAAAAGAAACAAAAGAGACCATAGCAAAAATCAACAAAGCCAAAAGCTGGTTCTCTGAAAGGGTAAATAAAATTGACAAACCATTAGCCAGACTCATCAAGAAACAAAGGGAGAAAAAAATCAATAAAATTAGAAATGAAAATGGAGAGATCACAACAGACAACACAGAAATGCAAAGGATCATAAGAGACTACTATCAGCAATTATATGCCAATAAAATGGACAACGTGGAAGAAATGGACAAACTCTTAGAAAAGTACAACTTTCCAAAAATGGATCAAGAAGAAATAGAAAATCTTAACAGACCCATCACAAGCACGGAAATTGAAACTATAATCAGAAATCTTCCAGCAAACAAAAGCCCAGGTCCAGACGGCTTAACACCTGAATTCTACCAAAAATTTAGAGAAGAGCTAACACCTATCCTACTCAAACTCTTCCAGAAAATTGCAGAAGGTAAACTTCCAAAATCATTCTATGAGGCCACCATCACCCTAATACCAAAACCTGACAAAGATGCCACAAAAAAAGAAAACTACAGGCCAATATCACTGATGAACATAGATGCAAAAATCCTTAACAAAATTCTAGCAATCAGAATCCAACAACACATTAAAAAGATCATACACCATGACCAAGTGGGCTTTATCCCAGGAATGCAAGGATTCTTCAATATCCACAAATCAATCAATGTAATACACCACATTAACAAATTGAAAAATAAAAACATATGATTATCTCAATAGATGCAGAGAAAGCCTTTGACAAAATTCAACATCCATTTATGACAAAAAATCTCCAGAAGGCAGGAATAGAAGGAACATACCTCAACATAATAAAAGCTATATATGACAAACCCACAGCAAACACTATCCTCAGTGGTGAAAAATTGAAAGCATTTCCTCTAAAGTCAGGAACAAGACAAGGATGCCCACTTTCACCATTCCTATTCAACATAGTTTTGGAAGTTTTGGCCACAGCAATCAGAGCAGAAAAAGAAATAAAAGGAATCCAAATTGGAAAAGAAGTAAAACTCTCACTGTTTGCAGATGACATGATCCTCTACGTAGAAAACCCTAAAGACTCCCCCAGAAAATTACTAGAACTAATCAATGAATATAGTAAAGTTGCAGGATATAAAATCAACACACAGAAATCCCTTGCATTCCTGTACACTAATAATGAGAAAATAGAAAGAGAAATTAAGGAAACAATTCCATTCACCATTGCAATGAAAAGAATAAAATACTTAGAAATATATCTACCTAAAGAAACTAAAGACCTATATATAGAAAACTATAAAACACTGGTGAAAGAAATAAAAGAGGACACTAATAGATGGAGAAATATACCATGTTCATGGATTGGCAGAATCAATATAGTGAAAATGAGTATACTACCCAAAACAATTTATAGATTCAATGCAATCCCCATCAAGCTACCAACGGTATTCTTCACAGAGCTAGAACAAATAATCTCTCAATTTCTATTGAAATAAAATACTCAAATAGCCAAAGCTATCTTGAGAAAGAAGAATGGAACTGGAGGAATCAACCTGCCTGACTTCAGGCTCTACTACAAAGCCACAGTCATCAAGACAGTATGGTACTGGCGCAAAGACAGAAATATAGATCAATGGAACAAAATAGAAAGCCAGAGATAAATCCACACACATATGGACACCTTATCTTTGACAAAGGAGGCAAGAATATACAATGGAGAAAAGACAATCTCTTTAACAAGTGGTGCTGGGAAAACTGGTCAAACACTTGTAAAAGAATGAAACTACAGCACTTTCTAACACCATACACAAAAATAAACTCAAAATGGATTAAAGATCTAAATGTAAGATCAGAAACTATAAAACTCCTAGAGGAAAACATAGGCAAAACACTCTCTGACATACATCACAGCAGGATCCTCTATGACCCACCTCCCAGAATATTGGAAATCAAAGCAAAATAAATAAATGGGACCTAATGAAACTTAAAAGTTTCTGCACGACAAAGGAAACTATAAGCAAGGTGAAAAGACAGCCTTCAGAATGGGAGAAAATAATAGCAAATGAAGCAACAGACAAACAACTAATCTCAAAAATATACAAGCAACTCCTGCAGCTCAATTCCAGAAAAGTAATGACCCAATCAAAAAATGGGCCAAAGAACTAAATAGACATTTCTCCAAAGAAGACATACAGAGGGCTAACAAACACATGAAAAGATGCTCAACATCACTCATTATCAGAGAAATGCAAATCAAAACCGCTATGAGGTACCATTTCATGCCAGTCAGAATGGCTGCAATCCAAAAGTCTACAAGCAATAAATGCTGGAGAGGGTGTGGAGAAAAGGGAACCCTCTTACACTGTTGTTGGGAATGCAAATTAGTGCAGCCACTATGGAGAACAGTATGGAGATTCCTCAAAAAACTGGGAATAGAACTGCCTTATGATCCAGCAATCCCACTGCTGGGCATACACACTGAGAAAACCAGAATTGAAAGAGACACGTGTACCCCAATGTTCATCACAGCACTGTTTATAATAGCCAGGACATGGAAGCAACCTAGATGTCCATCAGCAGACGAATGGATAAGAAAGCAGTGGTAGATATACACAATGGAGTATTACTCAGCCATTAACAAGAATACATTTGAATCAGTTCTAATGAGATGGATGAAACTGGAGCCTATTATACAGAGTGAAGTAAGCCAGAAAGAAAAACACAAATACATTATACTAACACATATATATGGAATTTAGAAAGATGGCAACAATAACTCTGTATACGAGACAGCAAAAGAGACACTGATGGATAGAACAGTCCTTTGGACTCTGGGAGAGGGAGAGGGTGGGATAATTTGGGAGAATGGCATTGAAATATGTATAATATCATATTTGAAATGAGTCGCCAGTCCAGGTTCGATGCCTGATACCAGATGCCTAGGGCTGGTGCACTGGGACGACCCAGAGGGATGGTATGGGGAGGGAAGAGGGAGGAGGGTTCAGGATGGGGAACATATGTACACCTGTGGTGGATTCATTTTGATGTATGGCAAAACCAATACAATATTGTAAAATTAAATGAAATTTTAAAAAGATTTGTGCTTTTAATTGGATATAAATATCACTTCAAAAGAAAACAAATTGCAGACAAATTTTGTATTAGTTGTTAGGAGTAAGTCTCCTGATGGCAATTGTTTCAAAATGTATCCAAATATAAGATCGTTAGAGGAATGGAGAGATGAGTAGAAAAGCTATAGGGCACATATAGTATCGATGGTACAACTGGTGTGGTGAGCGTATGGGCATTCACTATATGTTTTCAAATTTTCTGTTTATTAGAATGTTTCCAGAGGAAAATGTCAAGAAAGTAAGTATTTATACATCCATACACCTTTATAAAGTGCATTTCACTGTATATTTACTTCAAAAAAAGACTTGTAACAAAGTGAGACCCCATGCCACTTACTCCTTGAACACTTGCCTCTATATCTGTATACACTTTTGTACATTCCTCTATTCTTTTCCCCTTTTTGCTCTTCTCCTCCTCCTTGCCATGCTTTCTTCTCTCTCTCTTCCTTCCCTTTCTCACCAGCCTTCCTCCTCTATGCCACACCACCACACCAGCCTCTCTCTCTTCAACTCCCTTCAACTCATATCCTCAAGTCAGAACTGGAAGTGGGGGTGGGGGACATAGCACACAAATAGATTTTTAAAGTATCTTCATTGTAATTAAAACCATTGCAAATTAATAGCCATTCTTTTTATTTTTTTTAATAAATCTACAATCTGATTGCTAAACCATAAAAATATATCATTAATTTTAATTAAAAAAGAATAAAGTCACAAGTCAGAGACCACATTTTGAGTTCCACTGAACTAGATGGCAGAGACTGTTGAAATTTCTTTATCATCTTAACTGATATGTCCTAGTAGCTATAACAAGCCCCAACACATTATAAGGAAGTATTAAGTAAGTATTTATTAAACAGCAAGAGTAGCAGTACACATAAGTGTATATGTGTGCATTTATTCATGCATACAGGCTTTCCTGGCAGCTCAGATGGTAAAAAATCTGCCTGCAATGAGGGAGACCTGGGTTCGATCCATGGATTGGGAAGATACCCTGGAGGAGGTCATGGCCACCCACTCCAATATTCTTCCCTGGAGAATCCCCATGGACCGAGGAGCCTGGTGGGCTACAGTCAATGGGATTGCAAAGAGTCGGACACAGCTGAGTGACTAAGCACAGTACAACATACATGTATACTGTTAAATTACTTAAACAAGAAGACCAAAGATTAAAAAAACTCTAATGCAGTGGTAGCCTACATAAGCAAACCAAAATCTCAGCCTATAAATGCCTCAAGTTTACAAAATCAAAATACTAAGGAAAACCATCACAAATAGCCAAAACATCCAACTAGGTTTTAACCAGTAGCCAAGTATATAATTTCTTTCTTTGCTTCTACACGTTTTCTCTGGGTCTTTCCCCTGCCTCCTGTCTGACAAGTACTCTAACTACTTCTGCTTTGGTGCTGTCTGATTGAAATTGATTTTTTGCTTGATATGAAGATTTGTAATATGTCTCAATCTATCTTTTGCTAAGGGGTTGGTGGAGAGAGGCAAGGAGGGAGAGAAAGGGACTGGAGGGCCCCAGATAATTTTCTTCATGATTTTGCCCAAGTCAGTTCTACCAGAAACAACAAACAGTTTTGGAATGGATAAAAACCATTCTACCCACAGCCATGAGCATAATGCCAAGCCTATAATTTTGGAGGGTGCCACTCAGTTCAATGATCTATATCCTTTTCTCCTACTTCAAAAAATTCACTCACTGTAAACAGGGTCATAGTATGACTTCTGTGGGCCAAGGGCCTCTTTGCCTTTGTGGACACTTCCTCTGTAAAAAATTGTATTTTATGACCACGTTGGTATAAAGACAAATGTATTCCTAACTAGATTTATTATCATGTACTTATTATTTTCATTTTTCTTCAAATTTAAAAGATAGGAAAACCTTTTTTTATTTTCATGGACCATTGTAAGTATCATAGACACTAGGCACTGTTCCTTCTGTGTCCAGTGGACAAGCTGGTCCTGACGGTTAGGGTTCCCTATTGAATAATAATTTTTTGATAGCTTTCTAAAAAAATTTCCTTTTTTTCAGCAGTCAGCCTTTCAATTTCTCTTTCTGAGAGTGGAGAAGTTATCCTGTTATACATTTATCTTCTTCTCAATCAGAGCCTGACTTGATCATAGAGCTTCTATTGAATTGAGAGAGTACATTTAATATGCCCTGGGCTTTTGAATGACAGCAGTGTTAATATTCTCTTCATTCTGTTACCTAATACAAATGAAAAGCCTACTCTTTCTCCTGCAGTCCTGAAATGAATTTTAAAATAAATATGAGTAGTCATCTTTTCTTACCTTAAAAAAACACATCAGGGAGTCCAGTAATTTTGGGGAAAATTAGCTTGTATTACCTTTTTCTAGTTCTAAGACCAAAGAAGATGGATCATTATTCCAGGGGAAGCATATATGAAAACCATTCAGTCCAACATATCTAATTTGAGAAACTATATATTCTGTGTTGTCCTCTAGGCACTGGGTTACATGAAACATAAGTGAAGCACTATTTCTGTCCTTAAGGGACTTGAGGTCTACACAAGAAAATAGAGCAGAAATAATATCAACAAAATGTGTTAAATTATATGAGAGCATGTACATAGGAATGAGTGCCAAGGCAAGCAAAGAAAGTTTTAGAGACCATTCCCAACTATCTTTTCACTTCATATGAGCATTATCTTTATCCACATCCATGTCACTTGAGTATATATCTATAGGTAGACTATATTTTTCCATTTCATTATCAGGCTTGGCTATATTACTTACCTGCACCAAAGGAGTATTAGCAGAAGTGATAATGTATTGATCACAAACAGAACCTTTAAAGTGAACTGTTCATTATTACTTGGTCTCTTGAAGATCATTGCCACAAAAATAATATGCCCTAGATAGGCATAATTCCTTCTTCCTGGATCTTAGAAGGAGAATATATGTATACCCAAACAGAGCAAAACTAGGCTGAGTTGAACAAAAACCACCCCACTTACGATGATCAAAAAACAAATGTGGCTGTAAGCTATTCAGACTTTTTTTTATTACAGCAAAGGCCAAAAATACATATATGTTTAGCCACCATAGTTTATCACAGATTTTCTATGATCACCCATACATCTGAATCATAAAATCAGATAACAGAGTAATTACCGATATTGCTACAATTACTTGGAAAATGAACCCTGGACCATGATAGTTTACCATAATTCTTTAAAAAGATCCAGAAAATCATATCATAAAAACATGCATAAAAATCTAACTTTGTGAACATCTTGTGAAATTTGTACTCTCATTCTTTTCTGACTGCATTGTAATTGGTCCCAAGTCTCAATGAAAGTAATTATGTAAACTGTAAAAATGTTTCTATTTTGGTTCAATAACACCATTTCTGGAAATATGTTTTCAGAAATTTTTTATTGAGAAGAAACAACTCACTAAAGGGCTTTCTCCCCTCAAAATTATCCATGATGGTAGGAAATTATAAAGTTATTCTTAAATATACAGAGTAATGTGGACATATTAAGGAAAATATGGCAAACCTGTTTTATAGAATGTTATGACATGTTCAAGTGGAACTTATGAACCCTAATTATGATCTCACAATTGAAATTTACCAAATACATGAATAAATAATTCACTGATTCAGCAGAAACTACAACAAATAAGATTAGACCTCTTAAGACTTTCAGTTCAGTTCAGTCTCTCAGTCGTGTCCGACTCTTTGCGACCCCATGAACTGCAGCACGCCAGGCCTCCCTGTCCATCACCAACTCCCGGAGTTCACCCAGTCTCACGTCCATCGAGTCAGTGATGCCATCCAGTCATCTCATCCTCTGTCGTCCCCTTCTCTTCCTGCCCCCAATCCCTCCCAGCATCAGAGTCTTTTCCAATGAGTCAACTCTTCGCATGAGGTGGCCAAAGTACTGGAGTTTCAGCTTTAGCATTATTCCTTCCAAAGAAATCCCAGGGCTGATCTCCTTCAGAATGGACTGGTTGGATCACCTTGTAGTACAAGGGACTCTCAAGAGTCTTCTCCAACACCACAGTTCAAAAGCATCAATTCTTCGGTGCTTAGGTATTGGAATTTTCAGATAAAGAATAAAAATGACTGTGCTTAATACATTTAAAGAAATAAAGTCTAGAATACAAAAAAAAAAAAAAAATGAGCAAGAAACAATGCACTATAAAAAATAACCAGGCATAAATGACAATACCAAAGATCCTCCAGAAATAAAAATTCAATTGTTGTATTTATTTGTTTGTAGGATAACTAATGGAAAAGTTACTTAACTGGATAATACATTTACAAATTTATTACTCAGAATGCATCGCAGAGATATAAAAGATTAAAAACTATATGAAAATGCAATAAGCAACCTAAAAAAATAGAATAAAGCCTAACAGATATCCAATTCCAATTTCAGAAAAGATGAAAAGATAGAATGGGAAAACAGTAATACTAGAAAAGATAGTGGCTGAGAATCAATCCAGTGGCACAAAACTTATCAAGAAAGATAAATAAAAACAAAACCATACTTGCATGCATGCTAAGTTGCATCTGACTCTGGACCCAATGGATGGGAACCCAACAGGCTCCTCTGTCCATGGGATTCTCCAAGCAAGAATGCTAGAGTAGGTTGCTATGATCCTCCAGGGGATCTTCCTGACTCAGAGATGGAACCCGCATCTATTTATTCTCCTGCATTGCAGGAGGATTCTTTACCACTGAGCCACTGAGTGAAACCCCGAAACCATATTCAGACACACCAAAATCAAATTTCAGGGCAATGAAGTAAACAAAGAAAAAGAAAATATCCCACTTATAAACTGACAAAGTTTCTAAGCATATGTCTTTCTTATAACAATTTACCAAAGACAGACAGAAACCAATGCACTACCCAAAAAAAGAAAATTGTTTTCTGATTCCCCTCCTCTATAATAGTAAGCTTATTAGGTAGAGGATTTTTGGTCCCCATAATCAAAAGGGATATTTCACTGATGTTTTGTCACTGAACAAAATGCATTATCTTTTCAGTCTCTAATTGCAATTTTCTTACTATGCATACTGACTCAAATCAATGTCAGTTGTTTTTTTATGTTTTTATATATTTTAGGTTTCTATGAGGCATTCTACTTTGATCTATGTACAGGTTAAGATCATCTAGGTAATATACAACTCCCAAGATTTAAGGGTCTTAAACAATAAAGATTTATTTCTTACTCAGGCAGTTGGCCAAAGGCTCTATTTCATGTCATACTAACTTAGTGATTCAAGATGAGAAAGAATCCACAGTTAAGAATGTCACATTTGGGGAGTAGAAACCAAAATGCCCTACCCAGAATCTGCTTGAAAGAAGTTTCTGCCCAGTTGCAGGTAATAGAGTCACCAGACATCAGGGCCAGGATTAGATTGAGGCAAACCAGGCAAATGAGGCATTTGCCTCAGGTACAGACTTTAAAGGGACATCAAAAAACAAAGCAGTCAAGATGTTATGTTTTAACAAAATATTTTAAAAATCAAAAGTAATGAAAAAATCTGTAATAAAAATGTCAAATTTTAAATAACACCTGGCTATTGGCTCTTTTAGGGTCAGTTTAAGCTATAGAAAACCCCTTGCCCAAGCTTACAGCCTTCCCAGGGCAGTCAGCATCTGGTGACTGAGTGAGATTGGGGTACAAAGGAATAGACATTGAACCCCCAAAATATAATGTTGAGTAAAAAAAAAAGTTGCAGAAAGACACAAACAAAATGATGCTACTTTTAAATTTTTAAATAAATAAATAATAATAGGTATACAAACATATACATTTTGACATTATGACAAAATTTAAAGGAGTGATGAGTCTTCAGCATTAGAAAAAGAAAACAATATTGAGCAGTAAATCCATAGGAGGCTTAAAAGAAATTGATGATTCTTGACTTCTTGAGGTACATAATGTCTTTGTTTTAGGGTTCTTTTTGCTAACATATATATTAAACTAGATATATAGACAAGCATTATGAATGACTTCATAACTAAACATGTAGAAAAAATATACATGATATAACCCTAATTAGGTTAATATATGTAATATACATATTATAATATACCAGAAAAATGCACATACATTTATCTAAAGGTACAGTTCAACTAGTTAGACACAACTTGAGAAATATTTAACCAAAACCCTAAGTCCATACTGAAATCGCAGAAAAAATACATTCCCTTTGTTCCCCAGTGTGTGTGTGTGTGTGTGTGTCGTGTACGTGCATGTGTGCTCCATCATTTCCAACTCTTTGCCACCCCATGGACTGTAGCCCCTCAGGCTCCCCCGCCTGTGGAATTTTCCAGGCAAGCATATTGGAGGAGATTACCATTTCCTTCCCCAGGGGGTCTTCCCAAGTGAGCGATCAAGCCCACGTCTCACATCTCCTGCATCGGCAGGCAGGTTCTTTATCAGCTGAGCCACCAGGGAAGGGCCCGAGCTTGAAGTTAAATGTCAAACACTTAACATTGTCAAATAGTTTATGTGCTTCAAAGAGGTGAGTGAAAAAGGTCAAACATCACTCCTTTTTCATCAGTTAAGTGTACTCTTGGCATAATAAGCTTTTGATATCTACAACATACAAGGCAGTTGATCAGATACTTCTCAGGTTATTCTAGCTTTTTTCTTCACCTTCATTTATACCATTGGACCTGATGTGAGGTAGCAAAAGTAGGCCTTGACAATCTATTCCCCAAAGCAAACATGAGAGAGTGAATTTAAAAAGAAAGCACTCCGTAAGACTTTCTGTTCCATCAGATTGTTGTGCTCCTCTTATTGTACTTGATCTGTATTCAGGGTTAGAGAGGCAAGAAGGGATCTCATACTGATCTGATGCACAGGCTTGTTGGAAAGTCTCTGGGAAGAAGAGGTGGGTTTGGAGCAGGCCAGGTGTCATTATTGTGGCCAAATACTATAATTCCTAAGTAGGTATTATAAGGGCTGTTCTTATAACACTGAAGCAACAGGTCAGGCTAGTCAACTCAGAAAAAAGTCTGTTCACTGGGTAATGTAACTATGACCCAGTCAGTACCTGCAGCGGGTAAATGCAACAGTACTGTAGGAAAGGCCAGCACAGCGAAAGCTCTGCAACCGCCACGACTTTGCTTAATGGTCCTCTAACGTCTCCTGGCCTCTGTTTCCCCCCGGAAGCTGTCTCTCTCAGTGCCATACCTTAGTGCTGTTATGCTCTCCGTCCCTCTTCCCACCACCCAAACTTTGTCTCAGACAATTGTCCTTCTGGAAAGAATCAGAAAGGTAAGAATCACACTGATATATGTGACTGAAATAACGTATGGACTATTTCTAATAAAATAATTTTTCTAGCACAACCTCTAGCACACAGTATAAGAACTTATCCAGAGGTTTTTTTTTTTTTTTTTTAAATTGTCTGTTTCACTCTAGTAGAGTTGAAGCTTCATAACAGCAGAAACTTCATTTTTCTAATTAATTGCAGAATCTCCAGGGAGTCTTAAGACATAACATACATAACCTCAACATAAGTGCTCAACAATCACTCCTGATGCTGATGGAGCTAAAGCCATCAGTGCAGTTTAGAAAAGCCAGCTTAAAGAGGTAACCATCATCCAGGAAAATAAAAAGCACACCCAACATCTTGTGATATTTTTTCTCTCTTAATAGTTCATATCTCTTCTCTCCAGCTAAAGACGATCATCTCCTCTTGCCTGAATCAATGAAACAGTGCTAAAACTTTCCAGCTTATGATCTCATTTATTTTGTTATATTTGTAACCCTGATTTAATTAATTTCTTATAGGTGTGGGTAGAGCTCCTTTATCTGTGGAGTATATTAGTGTAGCACATTAGCACATATTGAGATTTAAAAATTGCCGAGGCAAAGCCAACTAAGAAAATACATTAGGGACTCTACTAATAATTGCTAGTAGTTTTTACTATTTTTCAGAAATTTAACACTATTGTACTGAGTTAGATCTTTTGGAATAGTGGATCTACAAATTAACATTAAGGAATGTGTGCGATTTCTTTCCAAACTCTTGAAATCATAGCTTAATTGAAATTTTAACCATTACTTTGAGAATGTTTCTATTGATTAAAAATACCTGCAGTTTCTCATTTTTCCTTTCACTTTGAATGCAACCTCTTTTCCTAAGGTCTTTCATCAACTATGTATCATTTTGAAAACCCTATTTTTTTCTTCCAATTTTATTGGGATATAACTGACATACAGCACCGTATAAGCTTGTTATACAGTGATACGATTTGACTTACATACATGGTGAAATGATTATCACAAGTTTAAATACCCATCATCTCATACAGATATAAAGTTGAAGGAATATAAAAGTTTTCCTTGATTTGGAAATATTTTCCCTTTTAACAACTGTCATATATAACTTACAGCAGTGTTAAATTTATCATATTGCACCTTCCATCACAAGTAACTATCTCACATCAGGAAGTTTATACATTTTCGCTACCTTATTCTAACTCTGGGCTCCAAAATCACTGCAGATGGTGACTGCAGTCATGAAATTAAAAGACGCTTACTCCTTGAAAGGAAGGTTATGACCAACCTGGATAGCATATTCAAAAGCAGAGACTGCTGGGCATACACACTGAGAAAACCAGAATTGAAAGAGGCACGTGTACCCCAATGTTCATAGCAGCACTGTTTACAATAGCCAGGACGTGGAAGCAACCTAGATGTCCATCCACAGATGAATGGATAAGCAAGCTGTGGTACATATACACGATGGAGTATTACTCAGCCATTAAAAAGAATACATTTGAATCAGTTCTAATGAGGTGGATGGAACTGGAGCCTATTATACAGAGTGAAGTAAGCCAGAAAGAAAAACACAAATACAGTATACTAACGCATATATATGGAATTTAGAAAGATGGTAACAATCACCCTGCTTATGAGACAGCAAAAGAGACACTGATGTATAGAACAGACTTTTGGACTCTGGGACTGGGAGAGGGTGGGACGATTGGGGAGAATAGCATTGAAATATGTATAATATCATATCTGAAACGAGTCAGTCCAGGTACGATGCCCTATAACAGATGCCTGGGACTGGAGCACTGGGATGACCTGGAGAGATGGTGTGGGAGGGGGGAGGGAGGAGGGTTCAGGATGGGGAGCACGTGTATTCTGGTGGCGGATCCATCTCAATGTATAGTAAAAGTAATACAATATTGTAAAGTTAAGAAAAATTAAAATAATAATAATAATAATTAAAAAAGAAAGAAAAAAAAAAAAAGCAGAGACATTACTTTACCAACAAAGGTTCGCCTAGTCAAGGCTATGGTTTTTCCTGTGGTCATGTATGGATGTGAGAGCTGGACTGTGAAGAAGGCTGAGCACCAAAGAATTGATGCTTTTGAACTGTGGTGTTGGAGAAGACTCTTGAGAGTCCCTTGGACTGCAAGAAGATCCAACCAGTCCATTCTGAAGGAGATCAGTCCTGGAATTTCTTTAGAAGGAATGATGCTAAAGCTGAAACTCCAGTATTTTGGCCACCTCATGCGAAGAGTTGACTCATTGGAGAAGACTCTGATGCTGGGAAGGATTGAGGGCAGGAGGAGAAGGGGACGACAGAGGATGAGATGGCTGGATGGCATCACTGACTCGATGGGTATGGGTCTGGGTGACCTCCGGGAGCTGGTGATGGACAGGGAGTCCTGGCATGCTGCAGTTCATGGGGTCGCAAAGAGTCGGACACGACTGAGCGACTGATCTGATCTGATCTGATCTGATTCTAACTCTCCTCCCCAAAACCCCCATTTGGTACATACAAATCTGATTTCTTTTTCTATGACTTGGATTATTTGGTTATTTTTGAGATATAATCAATCTACAGCACCATGGTCGTTCTTGATAACACAACATAGTGATTTGATATTTCCATACATTTGAAAAATGATCATCATAATACATCTATTTAGTACCTGCCATCAAATAAAGAGATTAAATAATTATTGACTATATTCCTCACACTGAACATTTCACATCCGTGACATTAATTTTGTAATTGAAAGTTTGTACCTTTTATTCTCCTTCACCTATTTACCTCCTTCCTCCAACTCCCATCCCTCTGGCAACCACATGTTTATGCTCTGTATCTGTGACTCTGCTTCTTTTTAGTTATATATGTTTATTTGTTTTGTTTTTTTAGATTACACATATAAGTGAATTCATGCAGTATGTGTCTCTGTCTGACTTATGTCAGCAAGCATAATATGTTCTAGGTTCATCCATGTTGTCACAAATGGCAAGATAACACTTTTTATGGCTGAGAAATATTTCACTGTGTGTATACACACACACACACACAAATATATATATATATATATATATATATATATGCTATGCTATGCTAAGTCACTTCAGTCTGTGCGACCCCATAGACGGCAGCCCACCAGGCTTCCCCGTCCCCAGGATTCTTCAGGCAAGAACACTGGAGTGGGTTACCATTTCCTTCTTCAATGCATGAAAGTGAAAAGAGAAAGTGAAGTCGCTCAGTCATGTCCAACTCTCAGCGACCCCATGGACTGCAGCCTATCAGGTTCCTCTGTCCGTGGGATTTTCCAGGCAAGAGTACTGGAGTGGGGTGCCATCGCCTTCTCCATATATATATATATATATATATATATATATATGCACCAAATATTTCTTATCTCTTCATCTATCAATAGACACTGTATTGTTGGTTCCATATTTTGGCTATTATAAAAAAATAATATGCTGCAATGAACATAGGAGTGCATGGATCCTTTTGAACTTGTGTTTCAGTTTCTTTGGATAAAGACATAAATACCTTGGAGTAGAATTGCTGAATCTTGTGGTAGTTCTATTTTTTTTTTTTTTTTATGAATTCACATAAAATTTGCCATAGTATCTGTACCAATTTATATTCCCATCAACAGGGCACAAGTGTTCCATTTTCTTCACATCTTCACCAACACTCCAATACTATAAAGTGATGAAAGTAGGTACTCTGTCTTGTTCCCTTAAAGGAAATGCTTTTAGCATTTTATCATTGAACATGTAATTAGCTATGGGCTTGTCATACACTGTCTTTATTATGTAGAAGTAAGTTTTCTCTATGCACATTTGTGGAGAGTTTCTATCATAATGGACATTAAATTTTCTCAAAAGCCTTTGTGCACCAATGAAGATCATCATATAATTTTTAGTCTTCAGTTTGTTCATGCAGTGTATCACATTGATCAATTTGTGGATCATAAACTTTATTCCATCTTGTGATCAATTCTTGTTAATCATGGTGTATAATCCTTATAATGTACAGTTGAGTTCAGCCTATTAATATTTCATTGATGATTTTAGCATCTACTTTCATTAGAGATATTGGTTTCTTACAACCATCCCAGCACACACCCCAGTCCATGGTGAGTCCTGGCTCCAGCTCCTCTAATCTCCAGACACTCCAAGCTGCTGTTTACAAGGAGAGTGTACACATAGGGGAGAAGGAGCCAATATGGACCTGGTACTGTATCTGATTAGGGTGAGAACAGCTATTGCTGGTGCTTGTGGAGGTGGCATATTGGGAGCTGCTGGAGGTCTGATTGGCCTGCCAAGACATCCCAAAAGGTGCATCAGCCTGTGTCGAGCACCCTCTCTAGCCACTCTAGCTCCAGTGCAGCTCACACTAGAATGAAGGCTGCCATTGCCAAAGAGAGTGCACACTTGAACGGGACAGAGCAGCTCAGATCTGGCATTGCATTTGAATATGGCAAGGGCCACCATTGTTGGCACTCATGGAGTTGGTGGATTAGGAGCTGTCTGGAGCTCTAGATGGCATGCTGGGGACTGTCCTAGTACATGTTCCAGCCCACACTTGCTTTTGGCCTGTTCCCCTTTGGGGCAGCATGCCATTGCTGAAAGGGCGCAAGAGATTCTTGGAAAAAAACAGCTCAGACCCAAATCTCAGGGCTTCTTCTCCAGCACCATGGGACCCAAGCCCACCACTGATAAGGTGATAGTGGCCCCTGAGCATAGGAGACTCTCCAGCTCACACCTGGCCCTAGATCTAGTCCCCCATCTCTAGCTCCACTTCCCACCAAGGTGATAGCTTCTAGCACACCCTGGTGGAACACATGGCCCATGCTCATTTCAAATCTAGATCCCAGACAAAACCACTGGGCACAAGCATAATGCATAGGAACAGTCCCACACAAGGACACCCTGTTAAGGTCAGGAGAGGCAGCTGTGTCACCTTATTCCATAGAGACAGAAAAATTAAGCAAAATGAGAAAACAGGAATTTGTTTCAAATGAAGAACAAGGGGAAAAGAGCTAATCAAACAGATAAATAATTTATCAGACACAGAGTTCAAATCATTAGTAATAAGAATACTAATTGAACTTGGCAAAATGATAGATGAACACAATGAGATTCTTAACAATGAAGCAGAAAATATTTTTTTTTTAAAGATTCAGAGCAGAAGACTAAATCACTAAAATTAAAAATACACTAGGAGGCATTAACAGCTAATAAGTGGATATAGAAGAATGCATATGTGATCTAGAAGATAGAATAATGGATATAACCCAATTGGAGCAGCAAAATGAACAAGAAATTTTATCTTTATTTATTTATTTTCATTTAAAATGTATTGGAGTATAATTGATTTACAATGTTGTGTTAGTTTCAGGTGTACAGTAAAGTGAATAATTATACTGCACATACATCCACTCTATTTATGATTCTTTTCCCATATAGGTCATTACAGAGTATTGAGTAGAGTTTTCTGTGCTATACAATACACCCTTATAAGTTATCTATTTTATATATAGTAGTGTGTATGTGTCAATCCCAGTCTCCCAATTTATCTCTCCCCCACTTACACCCTAGGAACCGTAGTTTGCTTTCTACATCTGTAACTCTGTTTCTGTTTTGTAGATAACTTCGTTTTTACTCTTTTTTTAGACACCATATATAAGCAATCGTATATCTGTCATTCTGTGTGTGACTGACTTCACTCCATATGACAATCTCTAGGTCCATCCATATTGCTGCAAATGGCATTATTTTCTTTTTCAAGGCTGAGTAATATTCCACTGTGTATATGCACCACACCTTTTTTACCCATTCCTCTGTTGATGGACATTTAGGTTACTGCTGTATATGAGCTAAGTTGCTTCAGTCATGTCGGACTCTTTGTGTCTCTATGGAATGCAGCCCACCAGGCTCCTCTGTCCAGGGGATTTTTCAGGTAAAAATGCTGGAGTGGGTTGTCATACCCTCCTCAAGGGAATCTTTCCACCCCAGGGATAGAACCCAGGTCTTTTATGTCTGCTGCACTGATGCACAGGTGGGTTCTTTACCACTAGCACCACATCATCTATGTCTTGGCTACTGTAAATAGTGCTGCAATGAACATCAGGTCCATGTATTTTTTCATATTATGATTATCTCCAGATATATGCTTAGGAGTGGGGTTGCTGGATTACATGGTAGTTCTGTTTTTTAAGGAAATTCTATACTGTTCTCTTGTAGTGGCTATACCAGTTTACATTCCCACCAACAATGTAGGAGATTGCCCTTTCCTGCACACCCACTCCAGTATTTATTGTTTGTATATTTTTGGTGATGGCCATTCTGACTGATGATGCTGTGAAAGTGCTGCACTCAAAATGCCAGCAAATTTGGAAAACTCAGCAGTGGCCACAAGATTGGAAAAGGTCAGTTTTCATCCCAATCCCAAAGAAAGGCAATGCCAAAGAGTGCTCAAACTACCGAACAATTGCACTCATCTCACACGCTAGTAAAGTAATGCTCAAAATTCTCCAAGCCAGGCTTCAGCAATATGTGAACCGTGAACTTCCTGATGTTCAAGCTGGTTTTAGAAAAGGCAGAGGAACCAGAGATCAAATTGCCAACATCCGCTGGATCATGGAAAAAGCAAGAGAGTTCCAGAAAAACATCTATTTCTGCTTTATTGACTATGCCAAAGCCTTTGACTGTGTGGATCACAATAAACTATGGAAAATTCTGAAAGAGATGGGAATACCAGACCACCTGATCTGCCTCTTAAGAAATCTGTATGCAGGTGAGGAAGCAACAGTTAGAACTGGTCATGGAACAACAGACTGGTTCCAAATAGGAAAAGGAGTACGTCAAGGCTGTATATTGTCACCATGTTTATTTAACTTATATGCAGAGTACATCATGAGAAATGCTAGACTGGAAGAAACACAAGTTGGAATCAAGATTGCCAGGAGAAATATCAATAACCTCAGATATGCAGATGACACCACTCTTATGGCAGAAAGTGAAGAGGGGCTAAAAAGCCTCTTGATGAAAGTGAAAGTGGAGAGTGAAAAGGTTGGCTTAAAGCTCAACATTCAGAAAACGAAGATCATGGCATCTGGTCCCATCACTGCATGGGAAATAGATGGGGAAACAGTGGAAACAGTGTCAGACTTTGTTTTTCTGGGCTCCAAAATCACTGCAGATGGTGACTGCAGCCATGAAATTAAAAGACGCTTACTCCTTGGAAGGAAAGTTATGACCAACCTAGATAGCATATTCAAAAGCAGAGACATTACTTTGCCAACAAAGGTTCGCCTAGTCAAGGCTATGGTCTTTCCTGTGGTCATGTATGGATGTGAGAGCTGGACTGTGAAGAAGGCTGAGAGCCGAAGAATTGATGCTTTTGAACTGTGGTGTTGGAGAAGACTCTTGAGAGTCCCTTGGACTGCAAGAAGATCCAATCAGTCCATTCTGAAGGAGATCAATCCTGGAATTTCTTTAGAAGGAATGATGCTAAAGCTGAAACTCCAGTATTTTGGCCACCTCATGTGAAGAGTTGACTCATTGGAGAAGACTCTGATGCTGGGAGGGATTGAGGGCAGGAGGAGAAGGGGACGACAGAGGATGAGATGGCTGGATGGCATCACTGACTCGATGGATGTGAGTCTGAGTGACCTCCGGGAGCTGGTGATGGACAGGGAGGCCTGGCGTGCTGCGGTTCATGGGGTCGCAAAGAGTCGGACACGACTGAGCAACCGATCTGATCTGATCTGATCTCATTCTGACTGAAATGAGATGATACCTTATTGTAGTTTGGGTTTGCATTTCTCTAATGATAAGTGATGTTGAAGTGTCATTTTATGTGATTTTTACCCATCTGTATGTCTTCTTTGGAGAAATGTCTATTTAGATCTTCTACCCATTTTTTAAACCAAGTGCTAGCAAACCAAATGTAATGACACATTAAAAGGATCCTAAACCATGATCAAGTAGAATTTATCCCAGGAATGCAAGGATTTATCAATACATGCAAGTCAAACAATGTGATACACCATATTAACAAACTGAAACAAAAAATAACATATGATCATCGCAACTGATGCAAAAAATGCTTTTGACAAAATTCAACATCCATTTGTAATGGAAACTCTCCAGGAAGTGGGCTGAGAGGAATCTACCTCAATATACTAAAAGTCATACATGACAAACCCACAGCAAACATCATTCTCAATGGTGAAAACATGAAAGCATTTCCTCTAAGATCAGGACCAAGACAAACATGCCCATTCTTACCACTATTGTTCAACATAATTTTGGAAGTCCTAGCCATGGCAACAAGAGATGAAAAAGAAATGAAAGAAATCCAAACTGGAAAAGAAGTAAAACTATCACTTTTTGCAGATGACATGATACTATACATAGAAACCCTAAAGTTGCTAGTAGAAAACTATTAGATCTTATCAACAAATTTGGTAAAGTTTCAGAATACAAAATTAACACAGAGAAATCTCTTGCATTCTTATACAGTAACAACAAAAAAATCAGAAATAGAAACCAAGGAAACAATCTCATTTACCATTGCATCAAAAACAAAATATCTAGGAATAAACCTAAGGAAACCAAAGTCCTATACTCAGAAAACTACAAGATACTGATGAAAGAAACCAAAGATGACATGAATAGATGAAGAGATATACCATGTTCTTGGATTGTAAGAATCAATATTGTGAAAATGAATATAATATACAAAGCAGTCTAGAGATTCAATTCAATCCCTATTAAATTATTAATGGTTTTTTTCAAAGAACTAGAACAAAAATTTTTACAACTTGTATGCAAATACAAAGGACCTCAAATAGCTTAAATAATCTTCATAAAGAAAAATGGAGCTGGAGGAATCAGGCTCCCTGACCTCAGACTACACTACAAAGCTACAGTCATTAAGACAATATGGTGCTGGGACAAAAACAGAAATGTAGATCAGTGGATCAGGATACAAAGTCCAGAGATAAACCCATGCATCTCTTGTCATCTAATATATGACAGAGGAAGCAAGAATATGCCATCGTGAAAAGACAGCCTATTCAACAAGTGATCTTTGGAAAACTAGACAGCTACATGAAAAAGAATGAATTTAAAACATTCTCTAACACCATGCACAAAAATAAATTCAAAATGGGCTGAAGACCTAAATATAGTGATGGATACTGTAAAACTCTTGGAGGAAAATATAGGCAGAACACTCTTCAACATATATCACAACAAGATCTTTTATCAATTCACTCCTTAGAGTTATGAAATTTTTAAAATGAGGACATTTAAATGACCTGAGACAATACAAAGTGTACAAATATTCACATTATATGGTGTCTCAGAAAGAGAAGAGAGAAAAAGGAAATTGTTGAAATTTAGCTGATGAAATTATTGCTGAAAATTTTCCATACCTGAAGAAGAAACAGAAACCCATACAGAAAGTACAGAAAGCCCCAAACAAGACAAACACAGAATCAGACTGAAACATAATTAAAATGGAAAAATGTGAAGAAAATTAGACTATTTTAAAGGCAGTAAGAGAATATACAAGAGATATCCCCAAAGGCTATCAGCTTATTTTTCAGCAGAAACTTTGCAAGCCAGAAGGGAGTGGCAAGATATATTTAAAGTGCACAAAGTGAAAAATCTAAAATCTAGAATCCTCTACCTGTAAAAGTTATCATTAGAATTGAAGGATAGATAAAGAACTTCTCAGATAAGCAACAACTCAAAGGGGCTATCAATAATAAACTAACCCTAAGGGTCTTCTCTAGGTGAAAAAATGACTTAGAATTAAGAAATTATAGGAAAAGAAAACACCACTAAAAAGCAAATACATAGTAAAAGCTGTAGATCAACCATTTAAATAAGCAAATATGAAGATATGAAGATTAAAAGACAAAAATTGTAAAAGAAACTATAACCACAGTAAACACTTAACGGAGGAACATGAAGATGCAAAATATGACATCAAAAACACAAAATATGGGGGAGCAGAGTGAAAAATGTAGCTCTTTTAGAATGTGTTTGAACATAAGTGGCTATTAGTTAAAACAAGTAGGTATAGTTATAGGTATTTGAAACCCATGGTAACCACAAATCAAAAATCTACAGATTATAAACAAAAACTAGAGAAAAATGTATCTTAAAATGTATAGATGGAGAAGCTCTATACAATCAGTAAAAACAAGACCAGGAGCTGACTGTGGCTCGGACCATGAACTCCTTATTGCCAAATTCAGACTGAAATTGAAGAAAGTAGGGAAAACCACTAGACCATTCAGGTATGACCTAAATCAAATCCCTATGATTATACAGTGGAAGTGAAAAATAGATTTAAGGGCCTAGATCTGATAGATAGAGTGCCTGATGAACTATGGAATGAGGTTCGTGACATTGTACAGGAGACAGGGATCAAGACCATCCCCATGGAAAAGAAATGCAAAAAAGCAAAATGGCTGTCTGGGGAAGCCTTGCAAATAGCTGTGAAAAGAAGAGAAGCGAAAAGCAAAGGAGAAAAGGAAAGATATAAACATCTGAATGCAGAGTTCCAAAGAATAGCAAGAAGAGATAAGAAAGCCTTCTTCAGCGATCAATGCAAAGAAATAGAGGAAAACAACAGAATGGGAAAGACTAAGGATCTATTCAAGAAAATCAGAGATACCAAAGGAACATTTCATGCAAAAATGGGCTCGATAAAGGACAGAAATGGTATGGACCTAACAGAAGCAGAAGATATTAAGAAGAGGTGGCAAGAATACACAGAAGAACTGTACAAAAAAGAGCTTCACAACCCAGATAATCATGATGGTGTGATCAATGACCTAGAGCCAGACATCCTGGAATGTGAAGTCAAGTGGGCCTTAGAAAGCATCACTACGAACAAAGCTAGTGGAGGTGATGGAATTCCAGTGGAGCTATTCCAAATCCTGAAAGATGATGCTGTGAAAGTTCTGCACTCAATATGCCAGCAAATTTGGAAAACTCAGCAGTGGCCACAAGATTGGAAAAGGTCAGTTTTCATCCCAATCCCAAAGAAAGGCAATGCCAAAGAGTGCTCAAACTACCGCACAACTGCACTCATCTCACACGCTAGTAAAGTAATGCTCAAAATTCTCCAAGCCAGGCTTCAGCAATATGTGAACCGTGAACTTCCTGATGTTCAAGCTGGATTTAGAAAAGGCAGAGGAACCAGAGATCAAATTGCCAACATCCGCTGGATCACCGAAAAAGCAAGAGAGTTCCAGAAAAACATCTATTTCTGCTTTATTGACTATGCCAAAGCCTTTGACTGTGTAGATCACAATAAACTGTGGAAAATTCTGAGAGAGATGGGAATACCAGACCACCTGAGCTGCCTCTTGAGAAATCTGTATGCAGGTCAGGAATCAACAGTTAGAACTGGTCATGGAACAACAGACTGGTTCCAAATAGGAAAAGGAGTACGTCAAGGCTGCATATTGTCACCATGTTTATTTAACTTATATGCAGAGTACATCATGAGAAATGCTGGACTGGAGGAAACACAAGCTGGAATCAATATTGCTGGGAGAAATATCAATAACCTCAGATATGCAGATGATACCACCCTTATGGCAGAAAGTGAAGAGGAACTAAAAAGCCTCTTGATGAAAGTGAAAGTGGAGAGTGAAAAGACTGGCTTAAAGCTCAACATTCAGAAAACAAAGATCATGGCATCTGGTCCCATCACTGCATGGGAAATAGATGGACAAACAGTGGAAACACTGTCAGACTTTATTTTTCTGGGCTCCAAAATCACTGCAGATGGTGACTGCAGCCATGAAATTAAAAGGCGCTTACTCCTTGGAAGCAAAGTTATGACCAACCTAGATAGCATATTCAAAAGCAGAGACATCACTTTGCCAACAAAGTTCACCTAGTCAAGGCTATGGTCTTTCCTGTGGTCATGTATGGATGTGAGAGCTGGACTGTGAAGAAGGCTGAGAGCCGAAGAATTGATGCTTTTGAACTGTGGTGTTGGAGAAGACTCTTGAGAGTCCCTTGGACTGCAAGGAGATCCAACCGGTCCATTCTGAAGGAGATCAGCCCTGGGATTTCTTTGGAAGGAATGATGCTAAAGCTGAAACTCCAGTATTTTGGTCACCTCATGCGAAGAGTTGACTCATTGGAGAAGACTCTGATGCTGGGAGGGATTGGGGGCAGGAGGAGAAGGGGACGACAGAGGATGAGATGGCTGGATGGCATCACTGCCTCGATGGATGTGAGTCTGAGTGACCTCCGAGAGCTGGTGATGGATAGGGAGGCCTGGTGTGCTGCAGTTCATGGGGTCGCAGGGAGTCAGACACGCCTGAGCAACTGCTCTGATCTGATCTGACCACTAAATAAAATCATCAAGCCACAAGGAAAGTAATGAAAAGAAGAAAAGAAAGAGAACTGAAGAAATGTGGAGAAAACAAGTAACAAAAGGAAAACAAGTCTATCAATACTTACTTTAGATAGCAATGGACTAAGTGTTCCAATCAAAAGACATAGGTGGCTGATTGGAACAAAAACCAAGATCAGTTTATATGCTGCTTACTAGAGAAGCACTTCAGTGCTAAAGACATACACAGATTGAAATCAAGAGGATGGAAAAAGATCTTTTATATAATTGTAAATAACAAAAAAAAATGGAATAGTAGTACTCATATCAGACAAAGTAGACTTTAAAATAAACTCTATAACAAAAGACAAAGAAGGTCATTATACAATGATAAAAGGATCAATAAAAGAATAAACAAGCATCTAAGATAGGAATACATATATATATATATAGAGAGAGAGAGCAATATTAACAGACATAATATTGTATTTTTGTATGACAATACAATAATAGGAAATTTTAACATCTGGGTTGCATCATTGGAAAGACCATCCAGACAGAAAATCAGTAAGGAAACATTGAAATAGTGTCCTTAAATGACACATCAGACCACTTGGATATGATAAATATCCACAGGATAGTCCATCCAAAATCAGCAGAATGAATATTGTTAACAAGTGTATATGAAAAAGTCCCCAGGATAGATCACATAGTAGGTCACAAAAATATGTCTCAATAAAAAATAAGAGTATAGAAATTATATTAACCTTTTTTCTTTTTCTGAACACAATGGCATAAAACAAGAAATCAATTATGGAAATAAAAATAGGAAAAACCTGAAAAAAGAATAAACAACATTCTACCAAAAAAAAACTGGAGAGGTGAAAGGCTACCCACTTGAGTATTCTTGCCGGGAGAATTCTATAGACAAAGAAGCCTGGTGGGTGACGTTCTATGGAGTCACAAAGAGTCAGAAATACTTGAGCAACTAACACACACTTAAAAATAAAAAAGATTGGTCAATGAAAAAACCAAATGGAAATCAGCAAATACTTTAAAATAAATTGAAATAAAAACATAACATTCCCAAAGCAAAAGCAGTTCTAAGAGGGAAGTTTATAATAATACAGGCCTACTTGAAGAAACACAAAAAATCTAAAATAAACAACTTAACCTACTATCTAAAAGAATTTAAAAAGGAAAACAAGCCCAAAGTCAGCAGTAGGGAGGGAATAATAAATATCAGAGAGGGAATAAAATAAGAGATATCATATGATATTTTTCTGTATTTGACTTACTTCACTCAGTATGACAACTGTTGTGAAAGTGAAAGTCACTCAGTTGTGTCCAACTCTTTGTGACCCCATGGACTATACAGTCCATGGATTTTCCAGGCCAGGATACTGGAGTGGGTAGCCTTTTCCTTGGTTTCTACAAATGACAGTATCTTCTTTTTTTATGGGTGCATAATATTTCATTTTATATATATATATATGTATATACCACATCTTCTTTATTTATTCATCTACTGATGGAAACTTAGCTTGCTTCTATGTCCTGGATATTATAAATAGTGCTGCAGTGAACACTGCGGCCCATGTTCAAACAATGATTTTTTTCTAGGTATATGTCCATAAGTGGGATTGCTGAGTCATATG
This sequence comes from Tragelaphus eurycerus, assembly GCA_935064755.1. Lineage (NCBI taxonomy): Eukaryota > Metazoa > Chordata > Mammalia > Artiodactyla > Bovidae > Tragelaphus > Tragelaphus eurycerus. The sequence continues at coordinate 8,080,665 of CAKXYN010000086.1, read as the reverse complement.
ATACTTTTATTTTTAGTTTTTTAAGAAACTTCAATCTCCATACTGGATGCACCAATTTACATTTCCACCAGCAGTGTAGGAAGTTTCCCTTTTCTTCATACCCACTTTTTTACAGTGGCCAGTCTGACCATTGTGAGGTGATAATACTTCATTGTAATTTTATTTGTATTTCTCAAATAATTAGTGATGTTGAGCATCTTTTCATGTGCTTTTTCACCACTTGTATGTCTTCTTTGTTTATTTAGGTCTTCGACTCATATTTTGATTGGGTTGTTTGTTTTTTTTTTTTTTATATTGGGCTTCACGACCTGTTTGTATATTTGGGGGATTAATCCCTTGTGGGTTGCTTCATTTGCAAATATTTTCTCCCATCCTGGAGTTTGTGTTTTTGGTTTTTTTTATAGTTTCCTTTGTTGTGAGAAAGTTTTTAAGTTTAATTAGATTCCATTTGGTAAGGTAAGAGGTCCTCGCTCCTATGGCTGGAGGGACCTTTACAATCTCTCATTTCTTGTTTCCTTGAACCTCCCTCGAACAGGAGGGTGGCAGGGGCCACAATTGAGGGACTCTGGAGTGGCTACTCCTCAACATGTCCCAAAGACACTATCTGCTGAGCCCCAGTAGCTCTTACTCAAGCCGGTAGGGGTTCTTCCGTCTTTTCTCTTCTCTTTGCCAAGGATCAGACCAATGAAACTGTGAGCACCGGTCAGATATTTAGCAAATTTTCCAGCGGGCTATGAAGGGGATTCCTTGGCACGTTTTTCCCACTGCTTTTTCCTACTGTCCTTCAGCTCTCTCCCAGGACTCAAGCCCGGCCAAAACTAATGAAACTCAGGCTCTGATGTTTCATTACAAAAATTCATTGAGAGACAAAGTGATAAGAGGTGGATTTGTTAGGATCCAGAGAGAAGCCACACTTTAGGGTGTGAACCATTGCTGAGGGCAAGGGCTGGGGCCATGGAATTAGGCCTGGCTAGGTTTTGTGACAGAGAAGGCAATGGCACCCCACTCCAGTACTCTTGCCTGGAAAATCCCGTGGACGGAGGAGCCTGGTAGGCTGCAGTCCATGGGGTCGCTAAGAGTAGGACATGACTGAGTGACTTCACTTTCACTTTTCACTTTCATGCATTGGAGAAGGAAATGGCAACCCACTCCTGTATTCTTGCCTGGAGAACCCCAGGGACAGGGGAGCCTGGTGGGCTGCCATCTATGGGGTCGCACAGAGTCAGATAAACTGAAGCGACTTAGTAGCAGCAGCAGCAGATTCCATTTGATTATTTTTATTTTCATTATTCTAGGAGATGGGTCAAAAATGATCTGGCTATGATTTATGTTAAAGAGTGTTCTGCCCATGCTTTTCTACAATAGTTTTATTGCATCCAGGCTTACGTTTAGGTTTTTAATCCATTTTTAGTTTACTTTTGTGTATAGTGATAGGGGTGTTCTAATTTCATTCTTTCACATGTAGCTGTCCAGTTTTCCCAGAACCACTTATTAGATACAGTGTCTTTACATAAATCTCTGGCATTTCTATACAGAAGATTCTCTTTAAAATATTCAAAGAGATATCAAACTAATAAATCTAGTAGAATTCTCTTTCTTGGCAAATATAAATTAGTTGTCGGATTTAGGGGATAGATTGAGAAGTACTTTGTAGAAGTAGGTTTTTTATGTGTCCTACATCTTTGTTCAATAGTAAAAATCTGCCTGCCAAACAGGAGACATGGGTTCGATCCCTGGGTTGGGAAGATCCCCTGGAGAAGGAATGGCAACCCACTCCAGTATTCTTGCCTGGGAAATCCCATGGATGGAGGAACCTAGTGGCCTACAATCCATGGGGTTGCAAAATCCACATGACTTAGCAGCTAAATAACAACAGCACAGCTCTTTGACACCAGAAATTAGAGGGACATGCATGGCAGCTCATTGCATCCTGAAGTGATTTGTTGTCAGTGGGAGGAAAAAAATGTAAAACAGGACCTGAGGCAAAGTGGCCTTTATCAGTTATTTATTTAGCATTTACTGTATGCCAAAACCCTATGCCCCACAGAGGTGATAAATCACTGAAAAATACAATGGCCAAGGACCTGCTAAGATTTTTTTTTTTTTTTTTTACACTATTATGCTTCTAGCACCTAAATTAGCACCTGTCATATGGTAAACACTGTATTTCTGGCAGGCAGGGAGGGAGGGAGGAAGGGAGGAAGGAACAGGGAAGGGAGTAAGGGAGAAAGGAAACTTCAAATCTAATCAGATATACAAGCATTAAAAACAAATACAGGCAAATCATCTTTTAAATGTCAGAATGAAGACCTCAGTGGAATAGTCCACAACTCTAAAACAAGGAAAATACAAACAAAACAACTTAAATGAACTACTTTGTGTTCAGTTGCTCAGTTGTGTCCAACTCTTTGCAATCCTGTGGATTGCAGCCTTCCAAGCTTCTCTGTCCATGGGATTTTCCTGGCAAGAATACTGGAGTGGTTGCCATTTCTTCCTCCAGGGGATCATCCCGACCCAGGGACCAAATCCCTGTCTCCCACATCTCCTGCTTTGCAGGCAAGTTGTTTACTGTTAAGGCACCAGGGAAGCCCACTTTAGAACTCTGTCAATTAATCTACAGAATGAAATGAAATCGTCTACTCAAGAATCTACTAAACCTTGATAAGACAGTGGGGTTTGTGACATCTGACTGACTCCAACCTCAGCTCATAGTTGGAGGGATGCGGTTTCCCTTAGGGCATTACAAAAACAATGGTAAACTTCCGGCAACATCCAAGGGCCTGAGGTTATAAATTCAGCTGGGGGAAACCAGAGCTAGACTACAAAAGGGAATTTTGAAAAGCTCCAATATATTGATGAGGGCTTCCGTGGTGGCTCAGCAGTAAAGAATCTACCTGCCAGTTCAGGAGACATGAGTTTGATCCCTGGGTCAGGAAGATCCTCTGGAGAAGGAAATAGCAACCCACTCCAGTATTCTTGCCTGGGAAATCCCATGGAAAGTGGAGCCCAGTAGGTTACAGTCCATGGTGTCTCAAAAGAGTCAGACATAACTTGGTGGATATAAGTAGCTAGATCTAAGAGATATTTTAAAGGTAGAATTTGTCAGAATTTGATGGTGCTTATCAACATCCTGTGGGGGAAGGCAATGGCACCCCACCCCAGTACTTATGCCTGGAAAATCCCATGGACGGAGGATCCTGGTAGGCTCCAGTCCATGGGGTCGCTAAGAGTCGGACACGACTGAGCGACCTCACTTTCACTTTTCACTTTCATGCATTGGAGAAGGAAATGGCAACCCGCTCCAGTGTTCTTGCCTGGAGAATCCCAGGGACGGGGGAGCCTGGTGAGCTTCCGTCGCACAGAGTCGGACACGACTGAAGCGATTTAGCAGCATCAACATTCTGACTTGAACTTTCAGGTAGTAGTAGATGGTAGTTTCTTCTTCTTCTTCTTCTTCTTTTTAACTGAGATGGAAAGCACTGAGGGCTTCCCAGGTGGCACTAATGGTAAAAAATCTGCCCGCAAATGCAGGAGCCTAAGAGACTCAGGTTCAGTCCTTTGGTCAGAAAGATCCCCTGGAGGAGGAAATGGCACCTCACTCCAGTATTCTTGCCAGGAGTCTCCTACGGGCTGAGGAGCCTGGCAGGCTACAGTCCATAGGGTCACAAAAGAGTCAGACGCAACTGAGCATCTGAGTGAGTGAGTGAGAAAGGAAATACTGAAGAGGAGGGTAGATGAGTCAAGAATCCAACATGGGGCAGGTTGAGCTGGCCTTCCTTTATAATTCAGGAGTAAAGTGTGAGAAGATAGAAGGGCCTAAGGAGGAGTGCTGAGGAGAAGCTATGTGCTTAAAGAATGATCAGAGAAAGTGGCGGAGGAAAAGTAGGATTGAGAAGGAACATGCAAGAAGGAGGGAAGAATGCTAGAAGAATGTGTGTCGTAGAAATCTAGAGGGAATTTTCAAAAAGGAGGAAGCAATCAAAAGTGTCAAATGTAGTTGAGGTCAAGTGAGATAAAAACAAACAAACAAAAAGTATTCTTTCAATTAGCACAAGTAAGTTGTTGCAAACTTAGAAGAGAAATTCTTATGAAGATGTGGGTGGTGGTAAAATTGAAGTAGATTAATGAGGTGGGGATGGGAAAGAAAACAAATAAGCAAATAGAAACATCATAGCTTACATAGAAAATCCTTTTCAGAGTTAAAACCCTAGAGGAGAAGGCAGGAGTTAAGAGCAGCAGTTTCTTTGTTTATTGAGTAACAGTGACTGATGTATGTGTAAATATTGATGCAAAAGATGAATACAGAGAAGCTGACTTGACAAAGTATATATTCAGTAGTGCAATTTTCTTGAGAAGGCAAGAAGTCAAATGTTTAAGAGCAAAGGTAAAGAAGCAAATCTTACATAAGAGACATTGGTAGTCCTCCTTACTGTTAGAATGAAAGTGAAGAGGATATGGATGAGGTCTGTATAGACTTGATGATATAAAGTTGAGAGACTTTCTGAATGAAAGTTTCTCCTTGATCTGCAAGATGAAAGGTGGTGTCTTTTATGTAAAATGAAAAGTATTGGTGAGGAGTGTCCTAGGTCTGACAAAAATGGAAAATGTTTGAGATAGTCAGTTTGAAACAAAAGAATGAGGCAATTGAATAAACTATTGCTGGCCTTGAGGGCCTCGATTGGACTGGACAGCTGTGTCTAATAATGTGGCGTTAGTTGTCCTATGGAGAAGGCAGTGGCACCCCACTCCAGTACTCTTGCCTGGAAAATCCCATGGATGGAGGAGCCTGGTAAACTGCAGTCCATGGGGTCACGAAGAGTGGGACACGACTGCACGACTTCACTTTCACTTTTCACTTTCATGCATTGGAGAAGGAAATGGCAACCCACTCCAGTGTTCTTGCCTGGAGAATCCCAGGGACGGAGGAGCCTGGCGGGCTGCTGTCTATGGGGTCGCACAGAGTCGGACACGACTGAAGCAACGTAGCAGCAGCAACAGTTGTCCTATTGCCAAGATTTTTCACAATAGGGCCCAAGTGCTCACATGGAGATGGACGGTTGTCTAATCTCAAGTTTTGAGTTTGTGACGTAGATACAGTAGAAGCACAATATGGCAAGTAAGTGATTAAATTGCTTGAAGGAATCTAAGCTAGATAGGGAGAAAAGGGACAGGAAAGAGTTGATAGATAAGAGAAAATGGAATGATCTAAAGACTGTAGGTCCTATAAATTCAAAGAACAGACATACAGTGAATAAGTGAGAGTGGGCTATTTTAATTAATGATCTCAGTGGTAGAGGGGGCAAGCAGAATTGAATTTGGGCTTGCATAAAAATAGAATCAAAAGATACTGTTTCAATTACTTTTTTGACATCAAGAATCATAAGTTTAAATAAAATTATATTCAGATGCCATTTTTAACCAAAGACAGGCAGAGATTAAAATATTGGATAATACTCTGCTAACAAAAATGTGGAGAAAGAGGCATTTTTATAAATATATTGCTAGTAACTGTGTAGATTGATATGATCTTTATGAAGGGCAATTTCACAAATTTAATCAAAATTTCAAGTATGCAATTCCCATGATGAAGCAATTTCATTTGTAAGGATTTTACCTAAAATTAGTTTGCATATGTGAGAAATGTCAGATGTACAAAGTTATTTATTGAAACATACTTTGTATAAGGAAAAGGCTGGAATCAGCCTGAATATTTTTAAATAGGCAAATAGTTAAATAAGTTATCATCTATCTACACAGTAGAATTCAGAAAATTCACAGAAAATTATTCAAAGATGACTTTTTATGTTACTATGTAACAAACTCTAACATAACTATTAAATAAGAGGTACGTGATTATTTGTGTAAAAGGAGGAAAAGAATAAAAATTTATATATAATTGAAATATATATAATATAAAACTATAAAATATATGTAATTAAAATGCATAAAATAATATATTGAATGATACATAAGGAAACTAAAAAATCACTTGCCTATCAAAAGAGAAATTAAGTGGCCAGGAAACAAGGATGGAAATTTTATCACTGTATCTCTTCCTATGCATTTTAAATTTAGACCCACATTATTAAATTTCTAATGCAATTAATTAATTAAAACATATTCATTAATTGTGTGTTTTAATAAATTATCAAGTATGTATATCTTACATATAAGCCACTATAGGCTTAACTTAGAATGTGTTCCTATAAATCACTATTCATGTGTATATTAAAAGATAGAAAGCAAATAGATATCAGAAAATATTTTAAAGGTATACAATATGACAGAGATAAAAGCAATATACTAATTACAACAACTGTTGGAAATGCTACTGTGCTGGGCTCAGTTGTGTCTGACTCTTTGTGACCCCTTGAGCTGTAGCCCACCAGGCTCCTCTAGGGGTTAATCTTTCTTATAATTATTAAAAATGATAACCACAGTAACAGGTTAAATATGTGATTTAAAAAATATTTATATATATTATTTGTTCAATTCTCAAATCCTATGAAGAAAGTACTTTACTAAAGAGATGATGAAAATGAGAGTGAATAGGGTTAATTAATTTGCTCAAGAACACATAGCTAAGAATGAAGAATTATCTCTGGCTTCAAATGCAGCAGAGTATTATGGGATTAAATATAAAACTATAAGCCTCTTAAAGAAAAATAGCCATACCAGGTTAAAGAATAACAATCCATATGCTAGTTACAACTGCAAACACAAAGTCACAAAGATGTTAAAAACAAAAGAAATTATGTCAGATAAACAATAACACAAGAAGTAACTGAAATCAACAAGGTGTGAAATCAACATTTTTAAAAAATAAGAAGCAAGGGGAAAAGAAAAAAAGGAAAGTTTGGAGAAGAGAAATGAAGGGAGAGAGGGAGAAAAGGAAGAATTTGTAATAGAGAAGTAGGATTTTAACTTCTAGTATAGGTGGTCTGGGCTTCCCAGGGGTAAAGAATCTGCCTGTAATGAAGAAGACACAGGAGACATGGATTCAGTCTCTGGGTCGGAAGATCACTAGAGTAGGAATGGCAACCCTCCCCAGTATTCCATGGACAGAGGAGTCAGATGGGCTGCAGTCCATGGGATCGCAAAGAGTTGGCCATGACTAAGAACACAAGATATGTGGTCTAGGCAATTTGAGCCAACCATCTTACTGAAGGTAACCAAAAAACAATAAAAGAAATAAAATCTATCTTAAAGTATAAACACACTAATGATACAGGAAGGAATTATTTTGCCCAAATCTGGAAGCTGAAAAGAGGAAGCCTAGTTTTCTAAGCCACTTTTTCCATGAGGGAATTTGCAACATGAATTTTGATGTATTTTCAATGAAGAATACAAAAGTCAAAGTTAGCCCAAGAAAACCAATCCCCTTCAAACTAGCCAAGGTCTGATATAACTTCTAAAGGGTTCCAACTTGCCAGTGAATTGAAAGTAAAACAGCTCTCGTAGATTTGTGGTCTGCATATGTATTACCAGAATTGCTCAGAGGGTAGCATGTAAGGACCAAGAACCAACAGAAATAAGAGCCATCTAAAACCAACTCACAAAGACTTGAGATAGTGGAGCTATCAAAATTTAGTAGTTATAAAATAATTAGGCTTACTATGTTTAAGAGTAGAGAAAACATACTTGGAAATATCTAAAGGAGGGAAAAGAAAACTAAAAACAAATTAGGCAAGAGGCAATAAAACCAGAAATAGGAACTCACATTAAAACAGATACCCATAAACCAGGTTTAAAATACTCTGTTCAAATCAAAGAGAAAATAAACAGTTAAAACCTCAGAAATTATAAAATGTTGGTTAAAAACAGTACCTGACAGGCATCTCTTAGTGCAGCTATTCTAGTGTTTCCCGTAACACAGCTTTTGAAGTGTTATAAAAAGACAAGTAAAAAGAAAAGTTAGACAGCTAAGGGTAGTATCAGAATCTGTAGGAAGGGTATATTCAAAAACATTCAGCTGATAGAACTAGAAAAAATTCCACTGAGGCATATTTTTGCTTACTTATCTAAGAGTTGCCATATAAAACAGACACACCTTTAAAAGAGATATTAAGAAAATATTTAATATCTTCATCACTGCCTTTTGATCTGAACATCCATGATCCAATGAGAAGATAGCCATATAATACATACATGTATATAGAACCTTGAAGAAAGTAGGGAAAACCACTAGACCATTCAGGTATGACCTGAATCAAATCCCTTATGATTATACAGTGGAAGTGAGAAATAGATTTAAGGGACTAGATCTGAGAGATAGAGTGCCTGATGAACTATGGAATGAGGTTCGTGACACTGTACAGGAGACAGGGACCAAGACCATCCCCATGGAAAAGAAATGCAAAAAGCAAAATGGCTGTCTGGGGAGGCCTTACAAATAGCTGTGAAAAGAAGAGAAGTGAAAAGCAAAGGAGAAAAGGAAAGATTTAAGCATCTGAATGCAGAGTTCCAAAGAATAGCAAGGAGAGATAAGAAAGCCTTCCTCAGCGATCAAAGCAAAGAAATAGAGGAAAACAACAGAATGGGAAAGACTAGGGATCTCTTCAAGAAAATTAGAGATACCAAGGGAACATTTCATGCAAAAATGGGCTCAATAAAGGACAGAAATGGTATGGACCTAACAGAAGCAGAAGATATTAATAACAGATGGCAAGAATACACAGAAGAACTGTACAAAAAAGAGCTTCACAACCCAGATAATTACAGTGATGTGATCACTGACCTAGAGCCAGACATCCTGGAATGTGAAGTCAAGAGGGCCTTAGAAAGCATCACTACGATCAAAGCTAGTGAAGGTAATGGAATTCCAGTTGAGCTATTTCAAATTCTGAAAGATGATGCCGTGAAAGTGCTGCACTCAATATGCCAGCAAATTTGGAAAACTCAGCAGTGGCCACAGGACTGGAAAAGGTCAGTTTTCATTCCAATTCCAAAGAAAGGCAATGCCAAAGAATGCTCAAACTACCACACAATTGCACTCATCTCATATGCTAGTAAAGTAAGGCTCAAGCCAGGTTTCAGCGTGAACGTGAACTTCCAAATGTTCAAGCTGGTTTTAGAAAAGGCAGAGGAACCAGAGATGAAACTGCCAACATCCGCTGGATCATGGAAAAAGCAAGAGAGTTCCAGAAAAACATCTATTTCTGCTTTATTGACTATGCCAAAGCCTTTGACTGTGTGGATCACAATAAACTGTGGAAAATTTTGAAAGAGATGGGAATACCAGACCACCTGATCTGCCTCTTGAGAAATTTGTATGCAGGTCAAGAAGTAACAGAACTGGACATGGAACAACAGACTGATTCCAAATAGGAAAAGGAGTACGTCAAGGCTGTATATTGTCACCCTGCTTATTTAACTTCTATGCAGAGTACATCATGAGAAACGCTGGGCTTGAAGAAGCACAAGCTGAAATCAAGATTGCCAGGAGAAATATCAATCACCTCAGATATGCAGATGACATCACCCTTATGGCAGAAAGTGAAGAGGAACTAAAAAGCCTCTTGATTGAAAGTGAAAGAGGAGAGTGAAAAAGTTGGCTTAAAGCTCAACATTCAGAAAATGAAGATCATGGCATCTGGTCCCATCACTACATGAGAAATAGATGGGGAAACAGTGGAAACAGTGTCAGATTTTATCTTTTTGGGCTCCAAAATCACTGCAGATGGTGACTGCAGCCATGAAATTAAAAGACGCTTACTCCTTGGAAGGAAAGTTATGACCAACCTAGATAGCATATTCAAAAGCAGAGACATTATTTTGCCAACAAAGGTCCGTCTAGTCAAGGCTATGGTTGTTCCTGTGGTCATGTATGGAGGTGAGAGCTGCACTGTGAAGAAGGCTGAGCACCAAAGAATTGCTGCTTTTGAATGTGGTGTTGGAGAAAACTCTTGAGAATCCTTGGACTGCAAAGAGATCCAACCAGTCCATTCTGAAGGAGATCAGCCCTGGGATTTCTTTGGAAAGAATGACGCTAAAGCTGAAACTCCAGTACTTTGGCCACCTCATGCGAAGAGTTGACTCATTGGAAAAGACTCTGATGCTGGGAGGGATTGGGGGCAGGAGGAGAAGGGGACAACAGAGGATGAGATGGCTGGATGGCATCACTGACTCGATGGATGTGAGTCTGAGTGAACTCTGGGAGTCGGTGATGGACAGGGAGGCCTTGTGTGCAGCGATTCATGGGGTCGCAAAGAGTTGGACACGACTGAGCGACTAAACCAAACTGAACCGAACCAATATAGATCCATTCCTCTCTTCTTTCTTACAAACGACCTAAAATTTTGCTTTTGACAGCAATATATACAGCTAAAACTGTCACTTTCCAGCTGAACCTACAATTAGGACTGGCACTGTAACCTCATTCTAGCTAATTACTGTGAGTAGTGATGATTCAGTTCAGTTCAGTTGCTCAGTCATGTCTGACTCTTTGTGATCCCATGGACTGCAGCACTCCAGGCCTCCCTGTCCATCACCAACACCCAGAGCTTACTCAAACCCAAGTTCATTGCATTAGTAATGCCACTCAACCGTCTCATCTTCTGTCATCCCCTTCTCCTCTGGCCTTCAATCTTTTCCAGCATCAGGGTCTTTTCCAATGAGTTGGTTCTTCACATCAGGTGGCCAAAATATTGGAGTTTCAGCTTCAGCATCAGTCCTTCCAGTGAATATTCAGGACTGCTTTCCTTTATGATGGACTGGTTGGATCTTCTCTCAGTCCAAGGGACTCTCAAGAGAGTCTCAAGAGGGATTCTTCTCCAACACCACAGTTCAACAGCATCAATTCTTCAGTGCTCAGCTTTCTTTGTAGTCCAGTTCTCACATCCATACGTGAGTACTGGAAAAAACCATAACTTTGACTAGATGGACCTTTGTTGGTAAAGTAATGTCTCTGCTTTTTAATATGCTATCTAGGTTGGTCATAGCCTTTCTTGCAAGGAGCAAGGATCTTTGAATTTCATGGCTGCAGTCACCATCTGCAGTGATTTTCAGATCAGATCAGATCAGATCAGTCGCTCAGTCGTGTCCGACTCTTTGCGACCCCATGAACTGCAGCACGCCAGGCCTCCCTGTCCATCACCAGCTCCCGGAGGTCACCCAGACTCGCATCCATCGAGTCAGTGATGCCATCCAGCCATCTCATCCTCTGTCGTCCCCTTCTCCTCCTGCCCTCAATCCCTCCCAGCATCAGAGTCTTCTCCAATGAGTCAACTCTTCGCATGAGGTGGCCAAAATACTGGAGTTTCAGGTTTAGCATCATTCCTTCCAAAGAAATCCCAGGGCTGATCTCCTTCAGAATGGACTGGTTGGATCTTCTTGCAGTCCAAGGGACTCTCAAGAGTCTTCTCCAACACCACAGTTCAAAAGCATCAATTCTTCGGTGCTCAGCCTTCTTCACAGTCCAGCTCTCACATCCATACATGACCACAGGAAAGACCATAGCCTTGACTAGGCGAACCTTTGTTGGCAAAGTAATGTCTCTGCTTTTGAATATGCTATCTAGGTTGGTCATAACTTTCCTTCCAAGGAGTAAGCGTCTTTTAATTTCATGACTGCAGTCACCATCTGCAGTGATTTTGGAGCCCAGAAAAACAAAGTCTGACACTGTTTCCACTGTTTCCCCATCTATTTCCCATGCAGTGATGGGACCAGATGCCATGATCTTCGTTTTCTGAATGTTGAGCTTTAAGCCAACCTTTTCACTCTCCACTTTCACTTTCATCAAGAGGCTTTTTAGCCCCTCTTCACTTTCTGCCATAAGAGTGGTGTCATCTGCATATCTGAGGTTATTGATATTTCTCCCGGCAATCTTGATTCCAACTTGTGTTTCTTCCAGTCCAGCATTTATCATGATGTACTCTGCATATAAGTTAAATAAACATGGTGACAATATACAGCCTTGACGTACTCCTTTTCCTATTTGGAACCAGTCTGTTGTTCCATGACCAGTTCTAACTGTTGCTTCCTCACCTGCATACAGATTTCTTAAGAGGCAGATCAGGTGGTCTGGTATTCCCATCTCTTTCAGAATTTTCCATAGTTTATTGTGATCCACACAGTCAAAGGCTTTGGCATAGTCAATAAAGCAGAAATAGATGTTTTTCTGGAACTCTCTTGCTTTTTCCATGATCCAGCGGATGTTGGCAATTTGATCTCTGGTTCCTCTGCCTTTTCTAAAACCAGCTTGAACATCAGGAAGTTCACGGTTCACATATTGCTGAAGCCTAGCTTGGAGAATTTTGAGCATTACTTTACTAGCGTGTGAGATGAGTGCAATTGTTCGGTAGTTTGAGCATTCTTCGGCATTGCCTTTCTTTGGGATTGGGATGAAAACTGACCTTTTCCAATCTTGTGGCCACTGCTGAGTTTTCCAAATTTGCTGGCATATTGAGTGTAGCACTTTCACAGCATCATCATTCAGGACTTGGAATAGCTCCACTGGAATTCCATCACCTCCACTAGCTTTGTTCGTAGTGATGCTTTCTAAGGCCCATTTGACTTCACATTCCAAGATGTCTGGCTCTAGGTCAGTGATCACATCATCATGATTATCTAGGTCTTGAAGCTCTTTTTTATACAGTTCTTCTGTGTATTCTTGCCACCTCTTCTTAATATCTTCTGCTTCTGTTAGGTCCACACCATCTCTGTCCTTTATCGTGCCCATCTTTGCACGAAATGTTCCTTTGGTATCTCTGATTTTCTTGAAGAGATCCCTAGTCTTTCCCATTCTGTTGTTTTCCTCTATTTCTTTGCATTGATCACTGAAGAAGGCTTTCTTGTCTCTTCTTGCTATTCTTTGGAACTCTGCATTTAGATGTTTATATCTTTCCTTTTCTCCTTTGCTTTTCGCTTCTCTTCTTTTCACAGCTATTTGTAAGGCCTCCCCAGACAGCCATTTTGCTTTTTTGCATTTCTTTTCCATGGGGATAGTCTTGATCCCTATCTCCTGTACAATGTCACGAACCTCATTCCATAGTTCATCAGGCACTCTATCTATCAGATCTAGGCCCTTAAATCTATTTCTCACTTCCACTGTATAATCATTAGGGATTTGATTTAGGTCATACCTAAATGGTCTAGTGGTTTTCCCTACTTTCTTCAATTTCAATCTGAATTTGGCAAGAAGGAGTTCATGGTCTGAGCCACAGTCAGCTCCTGGTCTTGTTTTTGCTGATTGTATAGAGCTTCTCCATCTTTGGCTGCAAAGAATATAATCGATCTGATTTCGGTGTTGACCATCTGGTGATGTCCATGTATAGAGTCTTCTCTTGTGTTGTTGGAAGAGGGTATTTGCTATGACCAGTGCATTTTCTTGGCAAAACTCTATTAGTCTTTGCCCTGCTTCATTCCGTATTCCAAGGCCAAATTTGCCTGTTACTCCAGGTGTTTCTTGACTTCCTACCTTTGCATTCCAGTCCCCTATAATGAAAAGGACATCTTTTTTGGTTGTTAGTTCTAAAAGGTCTTGTAGGTCTTCATAGAACCTTTCAACTTCAGCTTCTTCGGCATTACTGGTTGGGGCATAGATTTGGATTACTGTGACATTGAATGGTTTGCCTTGGAAACGAACAGAGATCATTCTGTCATTTTTGAGATTGCATCCAAGTACTGCATTTCGGACTCTTTTGTTGACCATGATGGCCACTCCATTTCTTCTGAGGGATTCCTGCCCGCAGTAGTAGATATAATGGTCATCCGAGTTAAATTCACCCATTCCAGTCCATTTTAGTTCGCTAATTCCTAGAATGTCGACATTCACTCTTGCCATCTCTTGTTTGACCACTTCCAATTTGTCATGATTCGTGGACCTGACATTCCAGGTTCCTATGCAATATTGCTCTTTACAGCATCGGACTTTGCTTCTATCACCAGACACACCCACAGCTGGGTATTCTTTTAGTTTTGGCTCCATCCTTTCATTCTTTCTGGAGTTATTTCTCCACTGATCTCCAGTAGCATATTGGGCCCCTACTGACCTGGGGAGTTTCTCTTTCAGTATCCTATCATTCTGTCTTTTCATACTGTTCAGTGATTTTGGAGCCTCCCAAAATAAAGGCAGTCACTGTTTCCACTGTTTCCCCATCTATTTGCCATAAAGTGATGGAACTGGATGCTATGATCTTAATTTTCTGAATGTTGAGGTTTTTTAAGCTAACATTTTCACTCTCCTCTTTCACTTTCATCAAGAGGTTATTTAATTCTTCTTTGCTTTCTGCCATAGGGTGGTGTCATCTGTGTATCTAAGGTTATTGATATTTTTCCTGGCAATCTTGATTTCAGCTTGTGCTTCATCCAATCCAGCATTGTGCTTGATGTACTCTTCATAGAAGTTAAATAAGCAGGGTGACAACATACAGCCTTGAAGTACTCGTTTCCCGATTTGGAACCAGTCTGTTGTTCCATGTTCAGTTCTAACTATTGCTTCCTATCCTGCATACAGATTTCTCAGGAGATGAGTCAAGTGGTCTGGTATTACCATCGCTTTAGGAATTTTTTACAGTTTTTTGTGATCTACACATTCAAAGGCTTTGGTGTAGTCAATAAAGGAGAAGTAGCTGTTTTTCTGCAACACTCCTGCTTTTTCAATGATACAGCAGATGTTGGCAATTTGATTTCTGGTTTATCTGCCTTTTCTAAATCCAGCTTGAACATCTGGAAGTTTGCAGTTCATGTACTGTTGAAGCCTGGCTTGGAGAATTTTGAGCATTACCTATGCCGTAGTGTGAACATTCTTTGACATTTCCTTTATTTGGGTTTGGAATGAAAATTGACTTTTTCCAGCCCTGTGGCCACTGCTGAGTTTTCCACATTTGCTAGCAAATTGAGTGAACCACTTTTACAGCATTTTTTTTTAAGATTTGAAATAGCTCAACTGGAATTCCATCACCTCCAGCAGCTTTGTTCATAATGATGCTTCCCAAGGCTCACTTGACTTTGGACTCGAGGATGTCTGGCTCCAGGTGAGTATCACACTATCATGATTATCTTGGTCATGAAGATCTTTCTTGTATAGTTCTGTATATTCTTGCCACCTCTTCTTAATATCTTCTGCTTCTGTTAGTCCATACCATTTCTGTTCCTTACTGAGCCCATCTTTGCATGAAACATTCTCTTGGTATCTCTAATTTTCTTGAAGAGATCCCTAGTCTTTCCCATTCTGTTGTTTTCCTCTATTTCTTTGCATTGATCACTGAGGAAGGCTTTCTTATCTCTCCTTGCTATTCTTTGGAACTCTGCATTCAAATGAGTATATCTTTCCTTTTACCCTTTGGCTTAAGCTTCTCTTATTTTCTAAGCTATTTGTAAGTCCTCCTACAACCATTTTGACTTTTTGCATTTTGTTTTCTTTGGGATGGTCTTGATCACTGCTCCCTGTACAGTGTCATGAACCTCTGTCCATAATTATTCAGGCTTTCTGTCTATCAGATCTAATACCTTGAATCTATTTGTCACTTTCAATGTATAATCATAAGGGATTTGATTTAGGTCATACTTGAATGGTCTAATGGTTTTCCCTACTTTCTTAAATTTAAGTCTGAATTTGGCAATAAGTAGTTCATGATCTGAGCCACAGTCAGCTCTCAGTCTTGTTTTTGGTGACTGTACAGAGCTTCTCCATCTTTGGCTGCAAAGAATATAATCAGTCTGATTTTGGTGTTGACCATCTGGTTATGTCCATGTGTAGAGTCTTCTCTTGTGTTGTTGGAAGAGGGTGTTTGCTATGACCAGTGTGTACTCTTGGCAAAACTCTGTTAGCCTTTGTCCTGCTTTGTTTTGTACTCCAAGGCCAAATTTGCCTGTTACTCTAAGTAGTTCTTTACTTCCTACTTTTGCATTATAGTCCAATATAAGGAAGAGGACATCTGTTTTGGGGTTTTAGTTATAGAAGGTTTTGTAAGTCTTCATAGTACCATTCAACTTCAGCTTCTTCCACATTACTGGTGGGGGCATAGACTTGGATTACTGTGATATTGAATCTTTTGCCTTGGAAGCAAACAGAGATCATTCTTTTGTTTTTGAGATTGCATCCAAGTACTGCATTATGGACTCTTTTGTTGACTATGATGGCTAGTCCATTTCTTCTAAGAGATCCTTGCCCACAGTAGTAGATAAAATGGTCATCTGAGTTAAATTCACCCATTCCAGTCCATTTTAGTTTACTGATGCCTAAAATACTGATGTTCACTCTTGCCATCTCCTGTTTGACCACTTCCAATTTGCCTTGATTCATGGACCTAACATTCCAGGTTCCTTTGCAATATTGTTCTTTACAGCATCATTCTTTACTTCCATCACCAGTCACGTCCACAACTGGGTGTTGTTTTTACTTTGGCTCCATCTCTTCTTTCTGGAGTCACTTTTCCACTCTTTTCCAGTAGTATGGTGTGTACCTACCGACCTGGGGAGTTCATCTTTCAGTATCATACCTTTTTGCCTTTTCATACTGTTTATGGGGTCTCAAGGCAAGGAGATTGAAGTGGTTTGCCATTCCCTTCTCCGGTGGACCATGTTTTGGCAGAACTCTATGCCATGACCTGTCCATGTTGGGTAGCCCTACAGAGCATAACTCAGTTTCATTGAGTTAGACAAGGCTGTGGTCCATGTGATCAGTTTGGTTAGTTTTCCGTGATTGTGGTTTTCATTCTGTCTGCCCTCTGATGGTGAAAGATAAGAGGCTTATGGCAGCTTCCTGATGGGAGAGGCTGACTGAGGGCAAACTGGTTCTGATGGGCAGGGCCATGTTCAGTAAATCTTTAATCCAATTTTCTATTGAAGGGCAGGGCTTTGTTCCCTCCAGGTTAATTTTTATACAGCATCAAAACTGTATTAGTTTTCAAAACTGAATCAAAACTTTTAAGTACAGTACTTGTTGTGTTACAGAGCTTTTTACTGATGGGAACATGAAAACAGTTTCACCTTTTTCTAGCCATTTCTTGATGAGCTGTGTGCACCTTATCACATGAATTCATCTTGGCTGAATGTGGTAGAAAATATGGTCCAAGACCAGACTTAGCAGTGTCTAAGGAGCTTGTGGTCTTCCCTGGTGGCTCAGATGGTAAAGTGTCTGTCTACAATGCAGGGACCTGGGTTTGAGCCCTGGGTTGGGAAGATACTCTAGAGAAGGGAATGGCACCCCACTCCAGTACTATTGCCTGGAAAATCCCATGGACAGAGGAGCCTGGTAGGCTACAGTCTATGGGGTCACAAAGAGTTGGACACCACTGAGTGGCTTCACTGTCACTGTCTGTTGCTTGACCTGAGGCCAAACTGTAGTGGAGGTAATGAAGATAACAGCGACCTCTTTCAAAAGGTCCCATGCACACACTGCTGCACTGAGTGCCCCCAACCCTTCAGCAGCCCACTGCTATACCGGTGTCTCCTCTAGAGACTCCTGGACACTCATGGGAAAGTCTGGGTCAGTTTCTTGTGGGCTCACTACTCTTTTCTTCTGGGCCCTGGGGCACACAAGGTTTTATTTGTGCCCTCCAAGAGCCTGTTTCCCAGTGCTATATAAGTTCTGGTGCTTCTTTGGTGGGGTTAATGGCAACCTCCTCCAAGAGGGCTTATGCCATATCTAGGTCTATTGCACCCAGAGCCCCTGTGGCAGGCCACTGCTGACCCCGTACCTCCACAAGAGACACTCAGACACAGTTCTGGCTCAGTCTTTGTGGGCGGAAAAACCATAGCTTTGACTAGACGGACCTTTGTCGGCAAAGTAATGTCTCTGCTTTTTAACATGCTGTCTAAGTTGGTCATAGCTTTTCTTCCAAGGTGCAAGCATCTTTTAATTTCATGGCTGCAGTCACCATCTGCAGTGATTTTGGAGCCCAAGAAAATAAAGTCTATCATTGTTTCCAGTCCCATCACTTCATGGCAAATAGATGGGGAAACAACGGAAACAGTAGTAATGATTAAGTGGGTAGAATTTCCAGGAAAAAAGCATTTTTTAAGTTGCAGATTCTCATTGCACATGTATTTAGCCACTTTATTTGCCCTTTTTTCTGGTTTCATGGCTATTATCTTGCCATCCTAAGGACAAAAGCCTCATGGCAAGGATAGTGGAACAGTAAGACACAGCCAACTCCTGGCGGCATCATTGTATCTTCATACCAACCCTGACTGCCTATGTCTCCTTGTGTCTGTTTTGTTACATGAAAAACAAGCAAGCAAAAACAGTTGCCTATATGTATAAAGCCACTGTCACTTGTTTTTCTGATACTTAAAGGTGAACTCTTTTTGTAACTTATATGTTTGGGGTCTAGAGTTCAGTAAAAAGTTACCTTCTATTATTGAAGGTTGCTTTTTGAGTGGACAGAGGATCTATGTTCCTCCACACTCCTACCACTCAAAATACATTTCAAACTCCTCAGCCTATGTTCAAAGCTCTGTATAGTCAAATTTATTCTACCTATTCAATCATTTGGCTGGATATTCCTGATCATTAGTCCCACATGTTTCTGTCAAAAAACTGCAAGGTCAAAGACATTCTCAACCTCCATTCTTTGTTCTCACTCCTGTAAAACTTCCCAGACTGTCTTATTTGCATCAATTTCTCCTTTGTATGAACTGTCTTTGTACTTGCTAGCTATATCACCTACTTTGTCAATTAATAATATACCCTTCTATAATGCTATTTATATCACAAGATTTATATATCTTGCATTTTCAACCAGACTGAATTTTTTTTTTTTAATGCATCTCCTTCAACACCTAGGACAGTAGGACATGCCTAACCTCATTGACAAAAATCAATTAAAAAATGATGAACAAATAAAATTTTCACATTCTTGTTTATAGTGATGATGATCAAGTTTCTTTTCAAAAGGCTTAACCTCTGTTTCACATCTTTCCCATTTCTACTTACTGCAAAAAAATATGAGGCATAACCTGAACTATATCCTTGTGAATTGCCTAGGCAAGCCCATAATGGCATCCTCCAGAATACTGGACACCTATTGTTTTTCATTCTACCCTATGAAACATCCTATAAAAATAGATAAAAATGCATTACTGTGTGGTATCATTCTTGTTTTCATCCACATAAATATCTTAATATTTAAAACATTCTAGAAATTTAGATATTAAAAAATATTTAAATGGGTTTTTTGTTACATTGAAGTGGAATAAAATAATTTGCTTTATTTTTCAAATAGAACAGAGAGAAAAATATTATAATTCTTATTTCAATTTTAGGCTTTTAAAAATAATGTACTCTGACTAATGACAACCAACATTTGTGAGCCATTTGCATTTATAAGGTGCTTTCACATCTATTTCCTCACTGATACCTCTCAACAAAATGGTGATTACTTCCATTCATATATGAAGAAACTCAAATATGCAAAGTGACTTACAGTAAGTGTCAAAATTGGAAAGTGTTCATAGGTCTTACAATTCCAAATTCAAAGTGCATTTCAACTCCTTTGGGTTTCAAAGGAAGAGCTTCCAATGAATGTTAAATTTAAGATCAAGAATAATAAAGTCTTTCTATGGGTTTAAGGTCCTTCAATAAATGAACCCCTTCCTACATTTTTTGTGAAGAAAGGAGCCATTACTATCTAACATGATATTTAATAGCATAAGCTCTAGAGGCAGAATACCTGGATTTGAAGTCATTAGCTTTGGGATGCCAGGAATATTATTTAACTCCTTTTGTGCTTAAAATTCCTAATAAGTGAAATCAATGCAATAATGGCACTTAGCTCATGGAATTTATGTGACTTGTAAAGTACTCACCACAATATCTATCATATAGTCAATTTTCAAAATATTATCATCACTATTAGTATATTCTTAAAGAAAGCCACTTAATTCTGAATAATATTTATTATCTATATACTGTGAATTGCATGTGGCACATTATCTTTGTGTCTTTTACTTTTCTAAGTATTCAATCCCTCAATGCAAATGTGACTACTCTTAATTTACAAATTAATATATTGAAGTTGAGAGTGCATGGTTAAGTAGCAAGTTCAAGGCTTCACTGACAGATATTCTGCTTAGGTTCACCTAATGTCAACTCTTGTTCTTTTCATCTCTATCTGTTGACTCTGTGATTGGGCAATTGGGCTGAATTTCACGTGTGCCTTAGTTTGGTAAAGTCTTAGCGATGGTTTGTACAGTGTTCCCAGAGGACAGAGAGCTATTCTCCCCCAGCATGGGATCAGAGCATCTTTGTGCTCAGCCAACACACCAACTGAACCAGGACTGCATGTGCTGCCCAAGTATTGTCCCAGGAGGAAGGCCACTGTTCACCTCTGGTTCTCTGATCATTTTATGCAACTCCAATAAGCCACTTCTTTCAACAATGACTCTCTTACTTTAGCTAAAAGGAACATCAGTCTGAGAGTTATGCTGTGAGAATAATGGGCTTAATCTTTCCATCCCACCACTACCTCCATACAATATACACAATTCTAGAAATCTGGTAGACTTAAAATAATAATATACTTAAGTTAATTTATATATTGAATTTATATATCATATCTTTTGTTTAGTAGTAAAAATCCTCACCATATAATTTACTTATGAAGAGTTGTGAAGTGGTTAAGAGAAATGTAGCTTACAGAACTGTAGAAATAACAGTAAACAATTATGAAGGAATGGGAACAGAGTGGAGGTAGGGGGAGGTCTTTAAAGAGGGACTTTGGTTTAGGAGGTAGCATAACAGGTTTAGGAATAAAGATTAAAGTGGGTATAAATCCTGGTCTCTAAATGCAAGTTTGCAAGATAAGTTCCAATATTTCTTTTAGTCAAATTAAATCTGATTTTCTCAAATTAGGATAAGAAGCTCCTTTCTGGTCTCCTCCCTGGTCCCCAAAAAATACAAGTCAAGGAAATGCCTGGACTGTATTACTTGTATGAATGAGGAAGGCCTTCTAGCTTCTTGTCCATTATGATCACCACAGGTACCCTCAGTTTCAAAACTTGGACTGTCTAAAGACGAGAGTGCTCTGGATGATATGTTTGAACCAAGAATCTTTCCCAAGGTCAGGAATGGTGAGATATACAGTTGAGCATTTCTAGGTATATTATGGGCACAATAAAGGACAGAAAGGGTATGGACCTACAAGAAGCAGAAGATATTAAGAAGAGCAGGCAAGAATACACAGAAGAAGTATACAAAAAGATCTTCATGACCCAGATAACCATGATGGTGTGATCACTCACCTACAGCCAGGCATTCTGGAATAAGAAGTCAAGTGGGTCTTAGGAAGCATCACTATGAAGAAAGAGAGTGGAGGTGATAGAATTCCATGTGAGCTCTTTCAAATCCTAAAAGATGAAGTTGTGAATGTGCTGCACTGAATATGCAGCAAACCTAAACTAAGCAGTGGCCACAGGACTGGAAAAGGTCAGTTTTCATTCCAATCCCAAAGAATGGCAATGCCAAAGAATGCTCAAACTACCACATGACTGCACTCATCTCACATGCTAACAAATTAATACTCAAA
Source organism: Tragelaphus eurycerus (assembly GCA_935064755.1). Taxonomy (NCBI): domain Eukaryota; kingdom Metazoa; phylum Chordata; class Mammalia; order Artiodactyla; family Bovidae; genus Tragelaphus; species Tragelaphus eurycerus. The sequence continues at coordinate 8,059,195 of CAKXYN010000086.1, read as the reverse complement.
CTCCTCCAAGCTAGGTTTCAACAGTATATGAACTGAGAACTTCCAGATGTTCAAGCTGTATTTAGAAAAGGGAGAGGAACCAGAGATCAAATTGCCAACATCCATTGGATCATTGAAAAATCAAGAGAGTTCCAGAAAAACATCTACTTCTGCTTTATTCGCTACACCAAAGCCTTTGACTGTGTGGATCACAATAAACTATGGAAAACTCTTCAAGAGATGGAAATACCAGACCACCTGACATGACTCCTGAGAAATCTGTATGCAGGTCAAGAAGCAACAGTTAGAACCAGACATGGGATGACAACAGACTGGTTCCAAATTTGGAAAGCAATACGTCAAGGCTGCATATTGTCACCCTGCTTATTTAACTTATATGCAGAGTACATCATGAGAAATGCTGGGCTGGATGAAGCACAAGCTGGAATCAAGATTGCCAGGAAAACATCAATAATCTTCAGATAAACAGATGACACCACCCTTTTGGCAGAAGTGAAAAAGAACTAAAGAGAATATTGATGAAAGTCAAAGAGGAGAGTGGAAAAGTTGGCTTAAAAACATTAAAAAAACTAAGATCATGGCATCCAGTCCCATCACTTCACAGCAAATTGGTGGGAAAACAAATGAAACAGTAAGAGACTTTATTTTGGGAGGCTCCAAAATCACTGCAGATAGTGAGTGCAGCCATGAAATTTAAAGATGCTTGCTCTTGGAAGAAGAACTATGACTAACCTAGACAGCATATTAAAAAGCAGAGACATTAATTTACCAACAAAGTTCCATCTTGTCAAAGCTATGGTTTTTCCAGTAGTCATGTATGGGGGTGGACTATAAAGAAAGTGTGGAAGAATTGATACTTTTGAACTGGGGTGTTGGAGAAGACTCTTGAGAGTCCCTTGGACTGCAAGGAGATCAAACCAGTACATCCTAAAGGAAATCAGTCCTGAATATTCATTGAAAGGTGAAGCTGAAACACAAATACTTTGACCAACTGATTTCTCTTCATTGAAACAGACCCTGATGCTGGGAAAGATTGAAGGTGAGAGGAGAAGGGGACAACAGAGGATGAGATAATTGGATGGCATCACAGACTCAATGGATGTGAGTTTGAGTAAGTTCCAGGAGTTGGTGATGGATAGGGAAGGCTGGTGTGCTGCAGCCCATGAGGTCACAAAGAGTTGGACATGACTGAGCGACTGAACTGAACTGAGGTATATTATATGGCTATCGCCTTTCATGCCTTTCCTCCTCAAGGCACCAACACTAAATGTCAGGACATTGTTTGCTCTTTTCCAATCTGTACAATTTTCCAGTTTGTTTTATAGTCTTAACAAATCTTTCCCTCTCTTTTCTAATAACTTATATTGCTTTCAAAGTTAGTTGTTTCTTATCAAAAGCAATAATCACAAGTTCTTCAATAAATTTAAAAAAATTAAAGACAAAGAATACATAACAGCTAAACATTCACTATCTGCAGTTAGGGTTAGGGTGAAAATCTGTGTACCACAAAACCATAGATATCAGTTGAAATTTTTCATTTAATATTTGTGTACATATTCATAAGGAGACAAAAAAAAGTAGAAAAAAATTATATCAAAATGAAAAGACTGATAAAACATATCAAAATGCTAACAGTAGTTATTTTTATACCTATGTCTTTCCCATATTTGCTAGAGTGTTGCTTTGGGTATAGTAACAGGAAGCTAGAAGGTATTAATATAACAGAAGACCAGAAGAAGCATATATCTCCACCTAAAAAGGTTATGAAATGACCTAGCTGTAGTCTCCCAAGCATTCTCAGACACTGGTTAGAACCATCCTTGAGGAGCACATTACTCAGTTTTAACCCTGCAGAAGATGCAAAGTTGTGTCAGATGGAGACTGCTACCTGACAAATGTCTTTGCTGAAGGCTGTCCTAGACATCTTAGCAATGCAGCTTCACTGGTTTGCATAATCCACTCCTTGCTCTGCAATGATCCACACATCTATAGATGGTTAGGAGGAGCTCCTTTATGCTTCTTGTGAACCTCTCCACCTGAGAAGTGGAGAGGGAATTAAATTTAGAAGAGGGAAGTTAGTAGTATGAGCTAACACCCATAGTTCAGTTGATTTCAGTGTGGTGACGGGTAGTGATTTCTCTTCTTCCCCTTCCTCCACTATCCATTCCAGATTCCTCACTCAACTATCATCGTTACAGGTCTTGTCAAATGATATGATTCAAACCTTCATTCTTAAGTGGTTGGACCTTTGATAATATGCTTCTAAGGCTGCATGTGATACAGTTACAACTAGCATGAGAGTCATAACTTGCATGTGTAGCTACAATTGGTGTGTGAGAATGAAAAGATGTCCAATTGGATCATGTAGGCCCCACATGTATCATTCCTTACCTCCTTTATGTATGAGCAACCCTCCTTCCTCCTGTTTATCAGAAGCAATCACTTATACACAAAGAACACAAGAAGCAGGCATATCTTACATTTCAGTGAGATCTTTGTTGCATTCCCTGGCAAGAGTGCTCCCTTCACACATCAGAATCACTAAACCTGCATAGCTTAGAACTGTCAGAACAAGAAACAAAAATTCCTGCTGTGAGACTGGGTTGTGGAGGGGGTGGCCACAACTTTATTTTATTCTTATGGTAGACTGATGCTGGACCAAATTGATTCTTATAACTTAATTTCAGCAAAACTCTGTTAATGGCCAGAAGGGCTGAAATGAGGGTTATGTAGTACTCTAGGGCCAAATAGTCTGTTTCAGTAGGGCACAGTGATATTCCAGAAACTATTAGAAAGGTATATAACTCCTGCTGAAAGTAGCATGGTTCTGCTCTGGAAGCAGAACCCACACTATAGTTCTCCCATTATAGCTTGCCATTAATTCTACCCTGAGTCTTTTCTTAGATTAAAATTTAATTAAAAGATGCTTACTCCTTGGAAGGAAAGTTATGACCAACCTAGACAGCGTATTTTTCCACAAAGGCCCATCTAGTCAAGGCTATGGTTTTTCCAATAGTCATGTATGGATGTGAGCGTTGAACTATTAAGAAAGCTGAGCACAAAAGAATTGATGCTTTTGAACTGTGGTGTTGGAGAAGACTCTTGAGAGTCCCTTGGACTGCAAGGAGATCCAATCAGTCCATCCTAAAGGAAATCAGTCCTGGGTGTTCATTGGAAGGACTGATGTTGAAGCTGAAACTCCAATATTTTGGCCACCTGATGCAAAGAGCTTACTCATTTGAAAAGACCCTGATGTTGGGAAATATTGAAGGCAGGAGGAGAGGGGGATGACAGAGGATGAGATGGTTAGATGGCATCATTGACTCATGGACATGAGTTTGGGTAAATTCTGGGAGTTGGTGATGCAGAGGGAGGCCTGGCATGCTGTGGTTCATGGGGTCGTAAAGAGTCGGATACGACTGAGCGACTGAACTGAACTGAACTCAATCTTTTTCTATCGCTGAAACCTTAACATCTAAACTCATGCTGGATTACATTTTCAATCAAACCTCCTACAGAGACTTTACCTATTCTGGCCCCATTCAACCCTGGCAATAGGTATATGGATTATAGCAGTTTCCCCAGGTTTGAAGTGTATTGTCTTCCTTGATGAACATATTAACAATTAGCCCTCTGGGGATGGGTAGTGGGGAGAGGGCGAACAACATCTTTTGTAGTGCTTGTTGATTTCCAGAATGTAAATACTTCCCCCATGAACAATTTCAAGCTTCCATCAAAGATCTCCAGAGATACACATTTGAACAACACACTTGACCTGGTCAGAGTCAGGTCCTTTAGGGTAGAATTGCCACAACATTAGAGAATCTTACCTTTGACAACATGATCATGTGTTTTTTCAATGAATTCTAGATCTGAAAATTGACTTAGCTTCAGGAAGACAGCCTAGCCCTCAGTTTCCTGTTTCTCCTATCTTGCCTTCTTCTGATTTAAAATATCATGTACATCCTTGTTGATTGCCCATCTACTTTGCTCCTTGGGACATCATGTTCTATTAAGCATCTTGACAACTCTAAGGTCAAGCCCCCTTGGCTGCTCCTCTGACATTACCAGTTGTGATTGGTAACTGGTAATTGGTAATGGTAATTGGAGCTGACTGAGCTCTGGCGAATAAGCATTGTCAATGCTTATTGTAATTCTGGAGCTCTGGCCATCCCATTGGCCATAAGGGAACCCAGCTTTATGACTGCTTTTCCGACCATTGCCCATAGCCTTTAGTGGAAAGTAACCATTGAATTTATTCGTGAAGCTTGTGCCTCAGCACCTTCCTGATAGCCTTGGTGAATGTTGTGTCCCCTGGACTTATGTGACTTGGTGAGTCCTCTGGCTTCACAAAATATATCCATGCCAGAATGCTCACTCCATGAGCCTTTCCATTTCTTCCTCTACCACTTGCCAAGACAACTCAGGCATTTCTATTTCTCTTCTTGTAGACCATCACTTTCTCCAAGTTCTAAGAACCACCCTACACATAAATTGGCCATGTCTCCCACATCCTTGTCAAGAAGTTAAAATCTGTGTCGTGAGAAAGTGCTTCCAAGCTAGTGAATTCTTGCTTATTCAATATTATCTGTGGATACCTTAATCAAGAATGCTTAAAATCTAATCTGAGACATAATTCCTATCTTCTGGTAATAAGCATAATAGCTTATTTTTGCAGACCAGTTAGGGGTACAATCTTCCCTTCTTTATTAGGCTCAGACCATCTCCACCTGAGTTATGCTGGGATTCAATCCTAACTATTGGCCTTGCATCCAGAAAAAAGATGAAGGAAATGCTCTGAGAGGTTACCTGATGTAGAGAAGAGGAATCTATAGTGTATTCCTGTATTAGAGAAATTCTAGCTCTTATTAGAGAGAGGTTGGCTATCTCATCAAGCTCTGAATCCTAGCCCAAATTTCTCAGGGTAGCAGCCCCAAGATAACCCTATCCTGTATTTAAGTGGCTGAGGTTTTCTCAACCAAGGTCCTGACCTTAGCATAACAGATCTCTCTGGACTGAGCATTTAAAATTCTCTGGCAGTCCATGGGGTTGCAAAGAACAAGACACGATCAAGTGACTGAGCACACAAGGAGCTCTTATATTAAGGTCTGATCTTACTTTTCCATTGTGCCCACTCTTCCACTATATGAAATAAGGGCCAAGAGCCCTGTGACTCTAATACATAATCTTTTTAATTGCCCTATTTTCATTATACCTCTGCATCAATACAACTGATTAATAACGAGTCAACTCGTTGTCCCTCTAGAAATCCCTCAGGCATTGCAAAAGTGTTTTAGCCACAGTTTTGAAATGCCTGAATCATCTCACCATTAAGGTCATTCCCATCCACCAGGGCTTTTAACCAGATCAATCCTGGTTAAAAGTTTTAGCCGTTGGCCTATCACCTAGGGACAGGCTTTCCCATGCCCCACATCCACATGGGATGGAGTTCCTCTTGACAGCTAGGCAGTGAGTGGGCTAGTCCTTGAGCCCCATCTCACATAAATCTGATTTCTTAGGCCATTGTTGGTATACATTATACAGCTCTTCAGGAAAAAGATGCCAATGTGGAACCAGGCATGCAAGACATTTATTGGGGTAAAATTTCTGTGAGAAATAAGGAAAGAGGTAAGGGAAGAAGGAGTAGGCAGTGAAAACAATGACAAACTTATTCAGGGGTATGACGGTGCCCTGATGCTAGAGGAAGTTCTTCCATTAAACCTCAGTTCTGCTTTCTTGAAGAACTTCGTCACCCATTGTTTTCTGTAGGTACTGACTTGATTCTCTGATAGGAATAGGGTTTTAAACTATTACCTTATATGTCATATCTGTTATGACTGCTAGGCACTACGTCTCCCCTGAGGGATATTTGGGCAAATTTGGAAGCCCAAAGTTTACGGCTTGAATAGTCATAAACTTTACCAGACTAGGCTCATGTTTTCTTCGGCAAAACAATTTCCTCAAAGATTTAGAAATCTCCAGGTTTGTTTCCTATCAACTTCATGTGCCAACAGCTCCACCCATATGTTATTTTCTGGATACAACACACAGGTTTATGTTTCCTTGCTGCCTTGCTCCCATGCCTCTGCTTTACCTTAATTGCTTCCACTGAAGTCATCTGAATACAGGCTTGACTGAGAAGTCTCTATTTCAATCTGCTCTTTGAAGCAGGGCTAGGTCCTTTTGCTTGAAAATTCTTCATGAGAGACATTTGAACAATAAGAGTCCTTTTCTTGCTATCGGATATACAAAGGCTTTTCTAAACCTGCAAGGTCCAAAAAAAAAAGTTTGGCTTTCTTTTAACCTCTGTTGACAAATCTATTAATTTTTGACTTAGTTAAATTTTCTTCCCTGTTTTACCTTGTTAAAAGCATCAAGGAACAGCCAACACAGGAAATTTTTACTCTTTCCAAATACTTCCCTTAAAGCTTTAGCCCTAGTAAGCTCTCATCCTGCCTTCCAATTTATCACAGGGAACTGACTTAACAAATATTTTACCACAACATCCAAGGATAACAGATTTCAAACTTAACTGCTAAGATAATACCACATAGTTTGGGTTTCTCTTATGGACAGAATATGAGTACAAATTATGAACTTTAGATAATAGTAAGGGTGAACTAAAAAAAAAATCAAAATAATTCAGTGACTTAAGAATTATACAAGTTTCTGTCCTTTTTATGAAACATTCTAGAGAGGGTATTTCATATAGATAAGCAATTGATATTAGCTCTACCATCTTCAACATGGTGGCTCTGATCATCATCTTTTTAAGACTAAAAAGCATTGAGGTACATGCATAGAAGTCTAAAAGAGGCATAAATAATTTCTGCTCATGTAATATTTGGGGAATTTATTTATGTAAGATAATTCCAAGGGGCTTAGGGTACTGTATTGCTACACTCATAGCTTAGTTACAATTCTATCAGTATGAAAGAAAGTAAGAATGTATTCCCACTGATAGCTCACTCTAACAGTTTCAGCTATTTCAATTTGTTTTCTCTTCAAATTCAACATGTCCATAACAGAACTCATTATTTTCTCCCATATTCAGCTCTTCATCCTGCTTTTTGTACATCTGTTAATGGCATCACCATTCTTCCCAACACATTAGAGTAATGGTTGGCTATTTCTTCACTTTTATTATCCATATCCAACTGAATATCAATAAATTACTTGTTTTTCTTGATTGGTGCTCTCCATGTCATTCTATTTTTTATGTTTCCAAGCCACCAATTTAAACCATTCCTCATTACTACTTAACTCAATTATTGTGATGACTTTTTCTGAGTTGTCTGCACAACTCCATATGTTTTCCAATTTTCCAAATAACCTGATGAACTAGCTTTCCAAAGCATATCTCTGAACTATTAGTTTTATGTCCAACAGCTTTTAAGAGCCTATACAAAATTATATACCCTTTAATCTGCTATCCAGTCTGATTATATACTCTTTAATCTGCTATCCAATCTTGTATTCTATGTCTTTGGCTTTTATTCCGAAAAGACTACCTGCCAATGCCCACCACCCCGGATACATGTGCTTTTTTCCACTTCTAAGCTTTTGCTAATCCTATCCTGTACTATGAAATTCACTTTTCCCCTATTTTTAAAGATAATATAGGCTCTGGAGACCTGATTTCTATTCTCAGTCTCACCACTAGTACATTGACTTTGACAAGATATCTAATATTTCTGTTTCATCACTTTTAAAAATAAGAATGAAAACACCCACTTCTCAAGGCTATTTTTAGGAATAAATACAATTAAGTCAATAAAGTGCCTATGGGAACCAATAGTAGACTAACTGAAGCAGAAGAATGGATGAGTGAGCTGGAAGATAGAATGGTGGAAATAATTGATGAAGAGCAAAATAAAGGAAAAAGAATGAAAAGAATTGAGGATAGCTTTCAGAGACCTCTGGAACAATATTAAACATGCCAACATTCAAGTTATAGGGGTCTCAGAGGAAGAAGAGAAAAAGTAAGTCAATGAAAGAATTTTTGAAGAGATTATACTTGAAAACTTACCCAGCATGGAAAAGGAAATAATCAACTCCAAGAAGTGCAGAGAGTTCCATACAGGATAAACCCAAGGAGAAACACGAGACACATACTAATCAAGTTAACAGATATTAAACACAAAGAAAGAATATTAAAAGCAGCAAAAGAAAAGCAACAAGTAACATACAAGGGAAAACCCATATGATTAACAGCTGATCTTTCAGTGGAAACTCTGCAGGCCAGAAGGGAATGACAGGATATGTTTAAAGTACTTAAACAAAAAATATATATACAGCCTAGATTACTCTATCCAACAAGGATCTCATTCAAAATTGATGGAGAAATCAAAAGCTTTACAGACAAGCAAAAGTTGAGAGAATCTAGTGCCACCAAACCAGTTTTAAACAATTATTATAGGGACTGGTGGTTCAGACAGTAAAGCATCCACCTGAAATGCAGAACACCTGTGTTTGATCCCTGGGTTGGGAAGATCTCCTGGAGAAGCATATGGCAACCCACTCCAGTATTCTTGGCTGGAGAATTCCCAAGAACAGAGGAATCTGGCAGGCTACAGTCCATTGGGTCACAAAGAGTTGGACATGACTGTGTGACTAAGCACAACACATATAGGCAACAAACACAAGAGAAAGAAAACACCTACAAAAACAAACCCAAATAATTAAGAAAATTCCAACAAGAACATATATATCAATAATTACTTTAAACGGAAATGGATTAAGCTCTCCAACAAAAAGACAGACTGGCTGCATGGATACAAAAACATATGCTGTCTACAAGAGACCCACTTCAGACCTAGACACACACACAAACTGAAACTAAAAGGATGGGAAAAGATACTCCATGCAAATGGAAATCAAAAGAAAGTTTAAGTGTCAATTCTCATGTCAGACAAAACAGACTTTAAAATAGGAAAAGGAGTTCATCAAGGCTGTATATTGTCACCCTGCTTTTTTAACTTATATGAAGAGTACATCATGAGAAACGCTGGACTGGAAGAAACACCAACTGGAATCAAAATTGCCAGGAGAAATATCAATCACCTCAGATATGCAGATGGCACCACCCTTATGGCAGAAAGTGAAGAGAAACTAAAAAGCCTCTTGATGAAAGTGAAAGTGGAGAGTGAAAAAGTTGGCTTAAAGCTCAACATTCAGAAAACGAAGATCATGGCATCTGATCCCATCACTTCATGGGAAATAGATGGGGAAACAGTGGAAACAGTGGCAGAATTTATTTTGGGGGCTCCAAAATCACTGCAGATGGTGACTGCAGCCATGAAATTAAAAGACGCTTACTCCTTGGAAGGAAAGTTATGACCAACCTAGATAGCATATTGAAAAGCAGAGACATTCTTTTGCCAACAAAAGTCTGTCTAGTCAAGGCTATGATTTTTCCAGTAGTCATGTATGGATGTGAGAGTTGGACTGTGAAGAAAGCTGAGTGCTGAAGAATTGATGCTTTTGAACTCTGGTGTTGAAGACTCTTGAGAGCCCCTTGGACTGCGAGGAGATCCAACCAGTCCATTCGGAAGGAGATCAGCCCTGGGATTTCTTTGGAAGGAATGATGCTAAAGCTGAAACTCCAATACTTTGGCCACCTCATGCGAAGAGTTGACTCATTGGAAAAGACTCTGATGCTGCGAGGGATTGGGGGCAGGAGGAGAAGGGGACGACAGAGGATGAGATGGCTGGATGGCATCACCGACTGGTGAGTTTGAGTGAACTCCGGGAGTTGGTGATGGACAGGTAGGCCTGGTGTGTCATGATTCATGGGGTTGCAAATAGTCAGACATAACTGAGCAACTGAACTGTACTGAACTGAACCCAAAGAAACCTACAGATTCAATGAAAGTCATATCAAAATATTACTAGTAGTTTTCAGAGAACTCAAACAAATATTTCTAAAATTTGTATGGAGGATGGGAGGAGCTAAGATGGTGGAGGAATAGGATGGGGAGAACACTTTCTCTTCCACAAATTCATCAAAAGAACATTTAAACGCTGAGTAAATTCCACAAAACAACTTCTGAATGCCGGCAGAGGACATCAGGCACCCAGAAAAGCAACCCATTGCCTTCTAAAGGAGGTAGGAAAAAATATAAAAGACAAAAAAAGAGACAAAAGAGGGAGGGACAGACCTCTGTCCAGGGAAGGGAGTCTTAAAAAGAGAGAAGTTTCCAAACACCAGGAAACATTCTCATTGCCGAGTCTGTGCCGAGCCTGGGAAGCACAGAGAGCAACATAACAGGGAGGAGAAATAAATAAACAATTAAAACCCACAGATTAGGAGCCCTGCGGTAACTCCCCCAGCAGAGAAGCAGCGCAGACACCTGCATCCGCCATTAGCAAGCGGGGGCTGGGCAGGGAGGCGCGACGTGGGCTGCATCGCTTAGAGTAAGGATCTGGCCTGAATATCCCAAGCGCTACCTGAGTGAAATAATTTGGGCTAGCAAACCAGACTGTGGGATATCTACCATGTGAAAAGCCAGCCCTAACCTAAGACACCACCAGGCCCATGCACAGAACAAAGGACTGTACAGAGATAGCCGACTGCAGACCGTCCCCCTCTGGTGACAGGCGGCCAGAGCCGGAGGGAGGTAATCGCAGCCCAAGAGAGACATTATCTATAAAACTGTAAGCAGGCATCTTTGCTAACTAAGACTTCTTAGGGCTCTGGATGGTCAACATCCACCTGAGAAGGTGCGCCGGTTGTATACCTAGATAATCGAGCGGCGGGGGAGGCAATAAGTCGCAGAAGTTGTGCTCACTAAACACCTCATCACCTGCACTGCTCAGACTTTCGAAGGGCACAAAACGCAGGCCCAACCGAGTCTGGGCCTCTGAGGACTACCCGAGTGCCTGAAATTGAGCGGCTTAGACCTGGGAGGTGCAAGCAGCCCAGGGCCGGCTGCGGATGGTTCCTGGCAGAGAAACCTAGAGCCTGAGCAGTGTGGGCAGGGGAGGCTACACGCGCCGTGAGCGGGGGCAGGCCCAGTGTGACTGAGGCATTGCGAGCACACACCAGTGTTATTTATTTGCAGCATCCCTCCCTCCCCACAGCGCAACTGAACAAGTGAGCCTAAAAAAAAAAAAAAAAAGGGTGTCCACCACCGTCCCCTTTGTATCAGGGTGGAAATCACACACTGAAGAGACCAGCAAACAGAAGAAGCTATAACAGAGGGAACCACCGTGGAAGCGACAGGCAATAAACTAAAATCCCCTGGTTAGTACCAACTTCATAGGAAGGGGCCTATAGATCTTGAGAAATATAAGCCGGAACAAGGAACTAGCCAAAAATGAACTGAACCCACAATACCCACAACAATATCAGAGAAAGTCTTATGTATATTTTTACTATTTTTACGATCATTCTTTCTTTTTTTTTTAATTAAAAAATTTTTTAATCCTTTATTACTCCTTTAATTTTCACTTTTATAACCTTCTATTACTTTGTAAAAAATAAATAAATAAATAAAAGACCCTTAAAAAAAAAAACTTCATATATATATATATATTTATAACTTTTGTGACTTTTTTTTTCTTTTCTTTAACATTGTATTTCTGAAATTCCAAACTCTACTCAAGATCTTTAATTTATGCTTTCTGGTATTTGTTATCAATTTGTACCTATATCTTCTTTATAATTTTTGTGACTTTGTTTGGTTTTGTTTTCTTTTTTTTTTTCTATCTTTCTTTTTCTTCTTCTTTTCTTTAACATTGTATTATTGAAATTTCAAACTCTACTCTAGTTTTTTAACTTTTGCTTTTTGGTATTTGTTATCAATTTTGTACCTATATTTTCTTTATACCTTTGTGACTCTTTTTTTTTCTTGTATTTTTGAAACTCCAAACTGTACTCTAGATTTTTAATTTTTGCTTTCAGGTATTTGTTACCAATTTTGTACCTTTAAGAATCCAATCTTCAGTACCCACTTTTTACTAGGGAGTGAGATTACTGGCTTGACTGCTCTCTCCACCTCCGGACTCTCCTTTGTCTCCACCAGGTCGCCTGCATCTCCTCCCTAACCCCTCTCTACTCTACCCAACTCTGTGAATTTCTGTGTGTTCCAAACAATGGAAAACACTTAGGGAACTGATTACTGACTGGATCTGTCTCTCTCCTTTTCATTCCCTCCTTTTATCCTCCTGACCACCTCTGTCTCCTTCCTACCTCTTCTCTTCTCTGTATAACTCCGTGAACATCTCTGAGTGGTCCAGTTGTGAAGTGCACATAAGGAAGTAATTACTGGTTAGCCCGCTCTCTCCTCTATTGATTCCACCTCATCTCATTCAGGTCACCTCTAACTCCCTCCTCCCTCTTCTCTTCTCCATGTAATGCTGTGAACCTCTCTGGGTGACCCACACAGTGGAGAAACTTACCATCTTTAACCTAGATGTTTTATCAATGGTGCTGTTTAGAAGGAGAAGTTTTGAGACTACTGTAAAAATAAGACCGGTAACTGGAAGCAGGAGGCTTAAGTCCAAACCCTGACTCCAGGGAACATTAATTGACAGGAGCTCATCAAAAGCCTCCATACCTACACTGAAACCAAGCACCACACAAGGGACAACAAGTTCCATGGCAAGACATACCAAGCAAATTCTCCAGCAACACAGGAACACAGCCCTGAGCTCCAATATACAGGCTACCCAAAGGCACCCCAAACCATAGACATCACACAACTCATTACTGGACACTTCATTGCACTCCAGAGAGAAGAAATCCAGCTCCATCCACCAGAACACCAATGCCAGCTTCCCTAACCAAGAAACCTTGACAAGCCACCTGTACAAACCCACACACAGTGAGGAAACGCCACAATAAAGAGAACTCCACAAACTGCCAGAATACAGTAAGGATAACCCAAACTCAGCAATTTAAACAAGATGAAGAGACAGAAGAATACCCAGCAGGTCTGAATGCCGAAGAATTGATGCTTTTGAACTGTGGTGTTGGAGAAGACTCTTGAGAGTCCCTTGGACTGCAAGAAGATCCAACCAGTCCATTCTGAAGGAGATCAATCCTGGAATTTCTTTAGAAGGAATGATGCTGAAGCTGAAACTCCAGTATTTTGGCCACCTCATGCGAAGAGTTGACTCATTGGAGAAGACTCTGATGCTGGGAGGGATTGAGGGCAGGAGGAGAAGGGGACGACAGAGGATGAGATGGCTGGATGGCATCACTGACTCGATGGATGCGAGTCTGAGTGACCTCCGGGAGCTGGTGATGGATAGGGAGGCCTGGCGTGCTGCGGTTCATGGGGTCGCAAGGAGTCGGACATGACTGAGCGACTGATCTGATCTGATCTGATCTGAAAGGAACAGGATAAATGCCCACCGTACCAAACAAAAGAGGAAGAAATAGCGAATCTACCTGATAAAGAATTCTGAATAATGATAGTGAAATTAATCCAAAATCTTGAAATCAAAATGGAATCACAGATAAATAGCCTGGAGAAAAGCATTGAGAAGATGCAAGAAAGGTTTAACAAGGACCTAGAAGAAATAAAAGAGTCAATATATAACGAATAATGCAATAAATGAGATCAAAAACACTCTGGAGGCAACAAATAGTAGAATAACAGAGGCAGAAGATAGGATTAGTGAATTAGAAGATAGAATGGTAGAAATAAATGAATCAGAGGAGAAAAAAGAAAAACGAATTAAAAGAAATGAGGACAATCTCAGAGACCTCCAGGACAATGTTAAACGTTACAACATTCGAATCATAGGAGTCCCAGAAGAAGAAGACAAAAAGAAAGACCATGAGAAAATACTAGAGGAGATAATACTTGAAAACTTCCCTAAAATGGGAAAGGAAATAATCACTCAAGTCCAAGAAACCCAGAGAGTCCCAAACAAGAGAGTTTCACCAGGATAAACCTGAGGCGAAACACCCCAAGACACATATTAATCAAATTAACAAAGATCAAACACAAAGAACAAATATTAAAAGGAGCAAGGGAAAAACAACAAATAACACACAAGGGAATTCCCATAAGGATAACAGCTGATCTTTCAATAGAAACTCTCCAAGCCTGGAGGGAATGGCAAGACATACTTAAAGTGATGAAAGAAAATAACTTACAGACCAGATTATTGTACCCAGCAAGGATCTCATTCAAATATGAAGGAGAAATCAAAAGCTTTACAGACAAGCAAAAGCTGAGAGAATTCAGCACCACCAAACCAGCTCTCCAACAAATACTAAAGGACATTCTCTAGACAGGAAACACCAAAAGGGTGTATAAATTCGAACCCAAAACAATAAAGTAAATGGCAACGGGATCATACTTATCAATAATTACCTTAAATGTAAATGAGTTGAATGCCCCAACCAAAAGACAGAGACTGGCCGAATGGATACAAAAACAAGACCCCTACATATATTGTCTACAAGAGACCCACCTCAAAACAGGGGACACATACAGACTGAAAGTGAAGGGCTGGAAAAAGATTTTCCATGCAAATAGGGACCAAAAGAAAGCAGGAGTAGCAATACTCATATCAGATAAAATAGACTTTAAAACAAAGGCTGTGAAAAGAGACAAAGAAGGTCACTACATAAGGATCAAAGGATCAATCCGAGAAGAAGATATAACAATTATAAATATATATGAACCCAACATAGGAGCACCGCAATGTGTAAGACAAATACTAACATGTATGAAAGTAGAAATCAACAATAACACAACAATAGTGGGAGACTTTAATACCCCACTCACACCAATGGATAGATCGACTAAACAGAAAATTAACAAGGAAACACAAACTTTAAACGATACAATAGACCAGTTAGACCTAATTGATATCTGTAGGACATTTCATCCCAAAACAATGAATTTCACCTTTTTCTCAAGTGCACACGGAACCTTCTCCAGGATAGATCACATCCTGGGCCATAAATCTAGCCTTGGTAAATTCAGAAAAATTGAAATCATTCCAAGCATCTTTTCTGACCACAATGCAGTAAGATTAGATCTCAATAACAGGAGAAAAACTATTTAAAATTCCAACATATGGAGGCTGAACAACATGCTGCTGAATAACCAACAAATCACAGAAGAAATCAAAAAAGAAATCAAAATTTGCATAGAAATGAATGAAAATGAAAACACAACAACCCAAAACCTGTGGGATACTGTAAAAGCAGTCCTAAGGGGAAAGTTCATAGCAATACAGGCATATCTCAAGAAACAAGAAAAAAGTCAAATAAATAACTTAACTCTACACCTAAAGCAACTAGAAAAGGAAGAAATGAAGAACCCCAGGGTTAGTAGAAGGAAAGAAATCTTAAAAATTAGGGCAGAAATAAATGCAAAAGAAACAAAAGAGACCATAGCAAAAATCAATAAAGCCAAAAGCTGGTTCTTTGAAAGGATAAATAAAATTGACAAATCATTAGCCAGACTCATCAAGAAACAAAGGGAGAAAAATCAAATCAATAAAATTAGAAATGAAAATGGAGAGATCACAACAGACAACACAGAAATACAAAGGATCATAAGAGACTACTATCAGCAATTATATGGCAATAAAATGGACAACGTGGAAGAAATGGACAAATTCTTAGAAAAGTACAATTTTCCAAAACTGGATCAGGAAGAAATAGAAAATCTTAACAGACCCATCACAAGCATGGAAATTGAAACTGTAATCAAAAATCTTCCAGCAAACAAAAGCCCAGGTCCAGACGACTTTATAGCTGAATTCTACCAAAAATCTAGAGAAGAGCTAACACCTATCCTACTCAAACTGTTCCATAAAATTGCAGAGGAAGGTCAACTTCCAAACTCATTCTATGAGGCCACCATCACCCTAATACCAAAACCTGACAAAGATCCCACAAAAAAAGAAAACTACAGGCCAATATCACTGATGAACATAGATACAAAAATCCTTAACAAAATTCTAGCAATCAGAATCCAACAACGCATTAAAAAGATCATACATCATGACCAAGTGGGCTTTATCTCAGGAAAGCAAGGATTCTTCAATATCCACAAATCAATCAATGTAATACACCACATTAACAAATTGAAAAATAAAAACATGATTATCTCAATAGATGCAGAGAAAGCCTTTGACAAAGTTCAACATCCATTAATGATAAAAACTCTCCAGAAAGCAGGAATAGAAGGAACATACCTCAACATAATAAAAGCTATATATGACAAACCCACAGCAAACATTATCCTCAATGGTGAAAAGTTGAAAGCATTTCCTCTAAAGTCAGGAACAAGACAAGGATGCCGACTTTCACCATTACTATTCAACATAGTTTTGGAAGTTTTGGCCACAGCAATCAGAGCAGAAAAAGAAATAAAAGGAATCCAAATTGGAAAAGAAGTAAAACTCTCACTGTTTGCAGATGACATGATCCTCTACGTAGAAAACCCTAAAGACTCCACCAGAAAATTACTAGAACTAATCAATGAATATAGTAAAGTTGCAGGATATAAAATCAACACACAGAAATCCCTTGCATTCCTGTACACTAATAATGAGAAAATAGAAAGAGAAATTAGGAAACAATTCCATTCACCATTGCAATGAAAAGAATAAAATACTTACAAATATATCTACCTAAAGAAACTGAAGACCTATATATAGAAAACTATAAAACACTGGTGAAAGAAATCAAAGAGGACATTAATAGATGGAGAAATATACCATGTCCATGGACTGGCAGAATCAATATAGTGAAAATGAGTATAATATGCTATGCTATGGTATGCTAAGTCACTTCAGTCGTGTCCGACTCTGTGTGACCCCATAGACGGCAGCCCACCAGGCTTCCCCGTCCCTGGGATTCTTCAGGTAAGAACACTGGAGTGGATTGTCATTTCCTTCTCCAATGAATGAAAGTGAAAATAGAAAGTGAAGTCGCTCAATCATGTTCAACTCTTAGCGACCCCATGGACTGCAGCCTACCAGGCTCCTCCATCTGTGGGATTTTCCAGGCAAGAGTACTGGAGTGGGGTGCCATTGCCTTCTCTGAAATGAGTATACTACCCAAAGCAATTTATAGATTCAATGCAATCCCCATCAAGCTACCAATGGTATTCTTCACAGAGCTAGAACAAATAATTTCTCAATTTGTATGGAAATACAAAAAACCTCGAATAGCCAAAGCTATCTTGAGAAAGAAGAATGGAACTGGAGGAATCAACCTGCCTGACTTCAGGCTGTACTACAAAGCCACAGTCATCAAGACAGTATGGTACTGCACAATGACAGAAATATAGGTCAATGGAACAAAATAGAAAGCCCAGAGATAAATCCATGCACATATGGACACCTTATCTTTGACAAAGGAGGCAAGAATATACAATGGATTAAAGACAATCTCTTTAACAAGTGGTGCTGGGAAAACTGGTCAAACACTTGTAAAAGAATGAAACTAGAGCACTTTCTAACACCATACACAAAAATAAACTCAAAATGGATTAAAGATCTAAGTGTAAGACCAGAAACTATAAAACTCCTAGAGGAAAACATAGGCAAAACACTCTCTGACATACATCACAGCAGGATCCTCTATGACCAACCTCCCAGAATATTGGAAATAAAATCAAAAATAAACAAATGGGACCTAATCAAACTTAAAAAGCTTCTGCACAACAAAGGAAACTATAAGCAGGGTGAAAAGACAGCCTTCAGAATAGGAGAAAATAATAGCAAATGAAGCAACAGACAAACAACTAATCTCAAAAATATTCAAGCAACTCCTACAGCTCAACTCCAGAAAAATAAATGACCCAATCAAAAAATGGGCCAAAGAACTAAATAGACATTTCTCCCAAGAAGACATACAGATGGCAAACAAACACATGAAAAGATGTTCAACATCACTCATTATCAGAATTATCAGAGAAATGCAAATCAAAATCACTATGAGGTACCATTTCATGCCAGTCAGAATGGCTGCCATCCAAAAGTCTACAAGCAAAATGCTGGAGAGGGTGTGGAGAAAAGGGAACCCTCTTACACTGTTGGTGGGAATGCAAACTAATACAGTCACTATGGAGAACAGTATGGAGATTCCTCAAAAAACTGAGAATAGAACTGCCTTATGATCCAGCAATCCCACTGCTGGGCATACACACTGAGGAAACCAGAATTGAAAGAGACCCGTGTACCCTGATGTTCATCGCAGCACTGTTTATAATAGCCAGGACATGGAAGCAACCTAGATGTCCATCAGCAGATGAATGGATAAAAAAGCAGTGGTACATATACACAATGGAGTATTACTCAGCCACTAAAAAGAATACATTTGAATCAGTTCTAATGAGGTGGATGGAACTGGAGCCTATTATACAGAGTGAAGTAAGCCAGAAAGAAAAACACCAATACAGTATACTAACACATACATATGGAATTTAGAAAGATGGTAACAATAACCCTGTATATGAGACAGCAAAAGAGACACTGATGTATAGAACAGTTTTTTGGACTCCGGGAGAGGGAGAGGGTTGGATGATTTTGGAGAATGGCATTGAAATATGTATAATATCATATATGAAACGAGTCACCAGTCCAGTTTCGATGCCTGATACCGGATGCCTGGGGCTGGTGCACGGAGACAACCCAGAGGGACTGTATGGGGAGGAGGGAGGAGGGTTCAGGATGGGGAACACCTGTATACCTATGGCAGATTCATTTTGATACATGGCAAAACCAATACAATATTGTAAATTTAAATAAAATTTTAAAAACTAATTAAAAAAAATAAAATTTGTATGGAACTCAGATAGCCAAAAAATCTTGAGAAAAAAAAAACAAAAACAAAACAAAGTTGGAGGTATGCTCTTTGCATTAAAACTACCTACAAAGCTACAGTTATCAAAACAGACTAGTACTGACCCAAAAACAAGACATCAATCAATGGATCACAGAAATGAACTCACACGTATATGGGTAATTAATCTATGCTATAGGAAGCAAGAATATACAGGAGGGAAAAGAAAGCCTCTTCAATAAATGATTTTGGTATACTGGACAGCTACATGTATAAGAATAAATTGGACCATTTTCTTACAACACATATAAAATAAACTAAAAATGGATTTAAGATTAAATATGACTGGAAACCTTAAAACTGCAATAAGAATACAGCCAGTATGCTCTTTGAATTCAGCCTTAGCAACTTAGGGGCTGGTGGGATAGGGATCTATCACCTGTGGCTACCTGAAACTAAAAACTTTGCTTTTAGTGAAAGCAAAATGAAGGGAACTATCAACACAATGAAAGGCAAGCTACTGAATGGGAGAAAAATATTTGCAAATGATATATTAGACATAATTATACAAAGAAATGATACAATTCAATCTCAAAACAATGAGCAATTCCAATTAAAAATGGGCAAAGACCTGAACAGACACTTTTCCAAATAATACATTCAGGTGGCCAACAGAGACATGAAGAGAGACTCAACATCACTAATCTTCAAAACAGGTAAATCAAAAACCACAGTGTTATATCACCTCATGCCTGTCAGAATGGCTTTGACTTAAAAGCCAGCAAATAAGTGTTGGCGAGGATGTGGAGAAAAAGGAACCAATGTGCACTGTTGGTGAGAATGCAAACTGGTGTGGCCGCCACGGAAAACAATATGGAGGGCTTTTTTTTTTTTTTTATCTATTTTAAAAGAAACCACCATACAATCCATCAATTCTACTACTTGGTATTTACCTCAAGAAAACAAAAACACTAATTCAAAATTATATGTGCACTCTTATGTGTTTACTGCAGCATTATTTACAACAGCCAATGTATGGAAGCAACCTAACACTCATTGATAGATAAATGAATAAAGAAGATGTGTCATAATGCAATATTGCTCAGCCTTTAAAAAATGAAAACATTCCATTTGTGATGATATGTTTGACCCTAGAGGGTATTATAATAATTGAAATAAGTCAAACAAAAAATTACAAACGTCCTTTTGAGTGGAATATAGGTAACAAAAGAACCAGCAAACAAAACAAAATATTATAGTAATATACTTACAGACAGAGCAAATTGATAACTGCCATAGGGAGAAAAATCCACAGTTAGGGAAAATAAGTGAATAGTATTCAGAGATGCAAACTTCTAGCTATAACTCAAACCACAAGGGTATAATACACAGCATATGCAATATAGACAATAATACTATAATAATTGGGGGTTACCTTGTTGACTCAGCGATAAAGAATCTGCCCGCCAAGCAGGAGCCATGAGTTCAACAGGTGGGTCGGGAAGATCCCCTGGAGAAGGAAATGGCAACCCACTCCAGGATTCTTGCCTGGGAAATCCCATGGTTAGAAGAACCTGGCAGGTTACAGTCCATGATGCTGCAAATAGAGTCAGACATGACTTCAGTTCAGTTCAGTTCATTCGCTCACTCATGTCTGACTCTTTGAGACCCCATGAACCACAGCACGCCAGACCTCCCTGTCCATCACCAACTGAGGGAGTCTACCCAAACCCATGTCCATTGAGTCAGTGATGCCATCCAGCCATCTCATCCTCTGTCATCTTCTTCTCCTCCTGCCCTCAATCTTTCCCAGAATCAGGGTCTTTTCCCTCCCCTCCCCTCCCCCCACCCCACCTCTCTAGGTCATCGTTATTACAATCTCTCTCTGGCTCAGTGTTTCAGGAAGGAGGCTTGCATGGGCGGGGTGGGGGGCAGGTGGTGATGGAGGGGTGGGCAGGGGAGGGGGGTAGTTGGTTGTGGTGAGGGGTGAGGTGGGGGGAAATGCTGCAAAGCCCTGAGTTCTACTTCAAGGCTGAGGAGGAACTAAACCAGAGACTGCCCCCCGGGAGGGCAGCCAGATAAGAGCTACACGGAGATTAGCAGAGATAAAAAGATGAACTCAGAAGTCCATAAATATGACTAATTATTTTATTGTTGTAACCAGCCAACTCATGAGTCTAACAGAAAACAACAAACAACCTAGTATCCCAGAGAAAGGAGGAGTGACTGTGTTATTATCTGTGGTCTTTCAACTCCTCACCATAGTTACAATAACAGTTTAGCTCTTTAAATCTCCATGGGTGGGGGATGCATTCAGTGAGCTCTGTTTCCATCATTAAACATTATTGTTACTCCAAATATTCTCTCTACCCTATACCTTAGAATTAACCTTATATAAACCACTCCCTCTCCTCACTGTAATTAATTATACATTCCAACACACCATAGCAGTAAGCATCTTTCTTTAATAAGAAAAAACCCCATGAATCTATGGAGTCAGTTTAAAATAAACAACTACATAAGCATGTAAAAAACTCATCTATGAAGGCCTTTGAAATATTTTAAATTTTATTTGCAAATATATTTGAGTCCATTTTTGATTATTCACTGCTTTCTTCACAGAATATCTAGGTTTATCACCATGCGTTCAGAGTTGGTGCTTGCTTTTACTTCAGTATGCCTAACAAAAATCTTTGACGATGTATCAGCAGCATGAAGCATCTTTGTGTGGCTTAAGGAGAATTTATCATCTCATGGGTCCCTTGGGGCAGTAGTCTGGACTCAGATGAAAGAGGCACTCTGCTCAATGTCTCCCCAGAGGAAGTCAAGGGATTAGCTGGGGCTGAAATCTCATCTGGGTCTCAGGACTTCAAGAAGCATCTTGCACATGTCTTTAAGAACATGGCTATTGAAATAATATTTCCTTTCTATTAGGCTTACGAACCAGAAATGCAAGTTAGCGGACTTTTGGATTTTTACAAGACTGAGGGACTCTTGCATTTCGAGTGTAAGATCTGGGAGAACGTAAACATAGTGCAGTGTGAGGGACAGTCCTGCTCGTGAGGAACTGTCCCCTACAACTGTCAGCATGCCCCACTGAGAGACACCCTTGTATTCTACTGAGATGGCAGAGGCTCACAGATACATTGAAAGAGAACCCAACTTCTTTGACTCATCTATATGAACGACTCCAAAGATTAAACTCCTGTGGTTGTTATGCCACCTTGTTTCACTCTACAGGTGATAAACAGGGAATGACATAGGACAGTATCCAATCTACGGAGGTCAATCATGCCATCATGAGCTTATGATGCTGGTTCATTCATCAGGGCAATCAAATATGCCAAGATATATGTCTACTATTACTAACAAATGAATCAGAAACTAGGCATTATTAACCGGTTGTTTTTAAAATGTTGACTGAGTTTCTACTTTCTACTATTAAAACATTGAAAGTGAAAGTCATTCAGGCACATTCAACTCTTTGCAAGCCCATGGACTATACAATCCATGGGATTCTCCAGACCAGAATACTGGAGTGAGTAAGGGAAAGGGAGTATCCTTTCCCTTATCCAGGAGATCTTCCCAGTCCAGGGATCGAACCCAGTTCTCACACATTGCAGATGAATTCTTTACCAGCTGAGCTACAGAGAAGCCCATTGAATAACAGGTAAAAGAAAATATTAAAGATGGGAGGGGTGTTTGGGAGAGAATAGATGCATGTATATGTATGGCTGAGTCCCTTTGCTGTTCACCTGAAACCCACAATATTGTTAACCACTATACCCTAGTACAGAATAAAAAGCTTAAAGTTTGAAAAAAAAAGAAACTGTTAATGATTAAAGACTCATAAAGACAGTAATTTCCTGATTGCTGACAAAAGAATATCAAATGCAAATAGATTTTGACAAAGATTATTTGTTTGACTTTGCTATCCAGAGTGAGCAGGAAAGAGTTTTTCGACAATTATCAATGACCAATACGTAGGATGAAGGAGAGCACTCACACTGTGCATTTGCCATCTGAGATATTAAAAAGGCTCTCACATGGTTTTCTCTATGCATTGTAATTGTAATTACAGTGACTCAATAAATGTGAGAGCTATAATACTATCAAATATCACTGTATACTATGTGGATGATAGATGATGAATCTGTTATTAAAGCAACTTTAATTGCCCATTTAAGTATATGTCTTGATAGTGAAAATATAATATAGGTTATTATAATACTATTGTATTATATTGCATATTATAATAATGCTTAATTAGATCCAAGATCTTGATATTAAATACCACAAAGTTTCTCACTGGGCTTCTCTGATACCCATTGAATTTATTAGTTCTACTTAAGACTATACGCTTTCACTGAAGAGCACCCAGGTTCACTCTCTGGTCAGGAAACTAAATCCTGAAAGATGCCTGGCATGATTAATATATATTATATATATAATATACAATATACATATTATATAATATATAACAACATATCACAAATATTATATACTATCTATATAATATATAATATGTATATTATACATATTATAGAAGACTCTTGAGAGTCCCTTGGACTGCAAGGAGATCCAACCAGTCCATTCTGAAGGAGATCAGCCCTGGGATTTCTTTGGAAGGAATGATGCTAAAGCTGAAACTCCAGTATTTTGGCCACCTCATGCGAAGAGTTGACTCATTGGAGAAGACTCTGATGCTGGGAGGGATTGAGGGCAGGAGGAGAAGGGGACGACAGAGGATGAGATGGCTGGATGGCATCACTAACTCAATGGATGTGAGTCTGAGTAACCTCCAAGAGTTGGTGATGGACAGGAAGGCCTGGCGTGCTGCAGTTCATGGGGTCGCAAAGAGTCGGACACGACTGAGCGACTGATCTGATCTGATCTGATCTGATGCTATGGTAGCTAGTGAGACTATACATCCAAATGTTAACAAGCAATGCATATGGGGGAAGGCAATGGCACCCCACCCCAGTACTCTTGCCTGGAAAATCCCATGGACGGAGGATCCTGGTAAGCTCCAGTCCATGGGGTTGCTAAGAGTCAGACACGACTGAGCGACTTCACTTTCACTTTTCACTTTCATGCATTGGAGAAGGAAATGGCAACCCACTCCAGTATTCTTGCCTGGAGAATCCCGGGGATGGAGGAGCCTGGTGGGCTGCCTAGTGAGACTATACATCCAAATGCTAACAAGCAATGCATATGGGTAGTTACACCATGAAAATATGGAATTGACTGGCAGTTCTACTGTGAGATCTAGATAGATAGCTGGAATTAAAAGATGAATATTCTAAAATTAAACTGAATATTTTTGCTATTGCAAAACTCAGCATTGTTTAGGCTTACTATGCCTTATTTAGGAGTAGTAACTATTTATTGTGAGACCGCTGAACCAAGAACATCAATTACTCAGCTACTGAGATGAAAATGTTACTACTCTTATTTATTATCATTTGAATGTTGGCCACATACTTACCATACCTCTGAACCACTTCTGATTTCTTTTCTCCTGTTTATAAGTTGTTATAGTTAATGCAATTCTATTAATCTAAAATAAGAACACTAGATCTTCAAGAGACCAAAAGAAGATTTTATTAAGTGACTTTCACAGAATGAATAAGTCAGTCTTACTAAAAATACCTATCTAAGAATGGAAATTTTTGGAAAAATTTTTTTAAATATATGGAATATATCTTAAGAATTATTTTACAGTATGAAAAGAAAATTTAACAAGGTTTCCAGAGATTAGTTTGATACTTTTAAAAATTATAAAAATTCAGAGATCACATTCAGAGTGGATTTTTAACTGGAAGAATATAAAGTGTGCAATTTGAGAGTCCCTTGGACAGCAAGGAGATCCAATCAGTACATCCTAAAGGAAATCAACCCTGAATATTCATTGGAAGGACTGATGCTGAAGCTGAAACTCCAGTACTTTGGCTACCTGATTTGAAGAACTGACTCATTTGAAAAGACCCTGATCCTGGGAAAGATTAAAGGCGGGAGAAGAAGGGGATGGCAGAGGATGAGATGGTTGGATGAAATCACCAACTCAATGGACATGAGTTTGAGTAAGCTCCGGGAGTTGGTGGTGGACAGGGTACTCTGGTGTGCTGCAGTCCATGGGGTCGCAGAGAGTAGGACACGATTGAGTGACTGAACTGAACTGAAACCATAAAACAAAATTCAGAACATACTACACTAATTTTCCAACCCCAAGTTCAACCCTTGTTTATACTGACTTGTAAAATTAATTGGAGAATATTGGGGAAAAGAAAAATATAACAATTAAAATATTAGTAAAACAATCAAATTCAAATTATGGGTGTTTATCAGACCTTGATTCTTTAAATCAAATGGCAATCACACTTAATCCTGGCTACTTGATACAGTTTAGAAAGTAATTGCTGCTGCTGCTGCTAAGTCGCTTCAGTCGTGTCCGCCTCTGTGCGACCCCATAGATGGCAGCCCACCCGGCTCCCCCATCCCTGGGATTCTCCAGGCAAGAACACTGGAGTGGGTTGCCATTTCCTTCTCCAATGCATGAAAATGAAAAATGAAAGTGAAGTCACTCAGTTGTGTCTGACTATTAGCAGCCTCATGGACTGCAGCCTACCAGGCTCCTCCGTCCATGGATTTTCCAGGCAAGAGTACTGGAGTGGGTTGCCATTGCCTTCTCTGAGAAAGTAGTTGGGCACACTCAATTGGGCTGGGTATAATATATATTTTCTAGTATCCAATAACTTATGCTTTTGCTAAGTAGTATTAACAAAATCCTATTGTTAAGATTTTTATAGTGTTTCAGATTTACAAAATACTTCCTCTTAACTCTCTCCCTTACTTACTCATAACAATATCCTTGTGATATTGTGTGAAGGATATCTCATTTTATGCACTTGTAAATTGAGAATCCTGCTGTTAAGTGATTTGACCAAAACTGTAAAGGTTCTATGGGGCAGGAGATGGAGATCAATGGTGGCAACCTGCCTCTAATTCCCGTATTCTCCCTGGCTCATCTCTCTCATCTTTAGTACCCCTCATTAGCTGAGGACACCCTGATGAGACTGTTCTACTGTTTCAGCATAATGAAAAAAAGCACTCAATGGAAAGCATTCCGGTTCTCAGATTCCTGTGTATGTATATATTCATCCATTCAGCACCATCTCAATGATTGCCTACTACTTGCCTAGTAAGTAGTTCCTTCCTGTAGTAAGGAAGGAAGGAAGAATTACTTCCTGTAGTAAATAATTGCCTTCCTGACAACTGACGGTGCAGGAACAGCAGTAAACAAAATATATGGCAATCTCAGCCTCGTTTTAATATGGAGACATATATATATATATATAGAATAAAAATTAAAGTACTGAAATGCAGTAAGTTAAAAAGTAGGAAATTCTGTTGAAGAAGGAAAATTAAAAGCACAGAAGGGAAGTACGGAGTACCGGGAAGGTGAGAGAAGTGTAAATAACGGAGGTAAGATCTTAAAGATAACTTGTGAATGAAGTTCAAAGCAAAGAAAACAGAAAGTCCAAGACTCCAAGTCAAGAATGTACAGGGAAGGGTTAAGGAAGGGTCCCCAAACCCTAGCACAATAAGAAATATAAATCATAGCTACAGTGGGGGACCAGATTTAACAGTCCACCATGAATTATTTTAAGAACTTTGACATTTATTCTAAACGGAGAACATCAGAAGGGAAAAAAGATATATTTCCAATCACTGGTTAGTTAGACATATACTTAGTATTGGTTCAAAACTCTAATAATCTATTCTTCCACTTTAAATGGGAAGGATGGACAAAGCATTATAAATATAGCCACAAAGAAATGCTGAGTTATAATTTAGTAATAGCTATAAATGTGGTAGTTTAGTAACTGTGAATTGTAAAATAGAGCAATTTTTCAGTTTTTATCCTTTAAAAAATGATCACATGCCCAGTAACCAAGATGAACTGCACACTGTGGGAAGCAATAAATAGAATGAAGTCACTGAGATCTAGGTGAAATATCTGTATTTTTTGAAAAATGAAAGTGTTAGTCACTCAGTCATGTCTGACTCTTTGTGACCCTATGGGTTGTAGCCCACCAGGCTCCTCTGTCCATGGTATCCTCCAGGCAAGCATAATGGAGTGGGTTGCCATTCCCTTCTCCAAGGGATCTTCCTGGCCCAGGATCAAACCTGGATGTCCTGCATCACAGGCAAATTCTTTACCATCTTAGCCACCAGGGAAGAGTACTAGAACTGAAATCAAACAACATAGCTTGAGCCCAGATTCAGACATATATGTGATTCTGAGCAAATTACAGAATTTTTCTGAATTCCAATTCCTTCTATCTGTTTTGTCTATCTCCAAAGGGCATCAATGAAACCAAATGAGGCTCTGAGTATGTATGTGTGCATGTAAGCACTATAAATCATTTTATATATTAAGTGTATAGAACAAATTATTACAAATAGTAGTAATGATGCAATTTAGAAATACTCAAATAACAAGAAATGGAATTTACATACATAAATTAAATTGAAACTATTAACTCTAGAGGGCCTTTTCTGCCTTTTGATAAATGAGGATGTTGTCCAGAATCCCATCTAGAATCATCTAGTTTTGTTCTCCTCTACTCTTAGTCTACATATTTATCCTGAAGTCTAGACCTATATTTCCAGGAGCTTATTGAATATATCCACAAGTATGTAACTTCCAAATTAATATTGACCAAATTAAGTCCACTATCTTTCTCCTTCCTTCTTTCCACATAGTCCCTCCCTCGGTGAATAAAACTGCCATCTATCAAATTCCTCAAGTTACAAACCTGACAGTTTTCATGTACCACTCCTTATCTCTCACATCCTCTATCATTTGAGACTATTCTAGAAGTAATGCTTAATGGCTTGATTTAGTCTTGGTTCTGCTAAGCAGTGAGACCTCAGTGGGTAGAGGGAGGGGGAACATTTAACCTCTTGGTACTTCAGTTTTTTTATTTATAAATTTGAGTATTAAATTTTCTACTCCACAGGGTGCATATGAGTGTTAAACACACAGCCATGTCCCACAGATATCATAGGACAGTTGTAAACTGGGTACAACATGATTGTTTTCTGTTAGGAGTATTATTATTAAACCAAACAGGTTCTCCCTTAGCATGATGCATGGGTGCTAACTTCATCCTCTTCTCCCATTATCAGAACCTTACTCCAAGGTTTCATCATCTCTTACTTAAATGCACTTGTCCTATCCTTTTCATGCTTAGTGATGGATCATAACAGAAAGATGGATCGACTTGCCTGCTTCCCCTCTGGACAATGAGCACTGAGGGTAGGAGGTTTTACTCATTTTCATATCCTCAAAGCCTAGTACAGGGTTCTACTCAACTATGATGTCTACTCAATAGATATTTACATATTTACCAAAAGGTGTATAACAGATATTTACTGAAAGGAAGGAAGAAGAGAGGAAAAAAGGGGGTGAGGAGAAAATGGAAAGAGGAAAGAATGGATAAGGAGGAGGAAAGAACAAAGTATATGGAAGTAAGGGGGAAGGAAAGAAAGTGAAAATGTGAGAGGGAAAGAAGTAACATGAGCTCGGTTTCTTTTCAACAGTTTTTATCTCTTGAATCTACTTTCCATACTGCTAGAAGACTTAACATCTTAAAGCAAAATGCTCAAGTTAAACATACATTAAGAAACTTGACTCCTCAATAGGATAAAGGACAAATTCAGAGCATGGAACCTCTGTTTTATAACTATCTGTCCAAATTCAACTTCTACTATCACATCCTTACCCATGTATCCCATTCTCTAGCTATCCTAAATTTATTGCTGTTCAGTCACTCAGTCATGTCTGAATCTTTGCAACCCCATGGACTTCAGCACGCCAGGCTTCCCTGTCCTTCACCATCTCCTGGATCTTGCTCAAACTCATGTCCATTGAGTTGGTGATGCAATCCAACCATCTCATCCTCTGTCATCCCTTTCTCCTCCTGCTCTCAATCTTTCCCAGCATCAGGGTCTTTTCTAATGAGTCAGGTCTGCATCAGGTGGTCAAAATATTGGAGTTTCAGCATCAGTCCTTCCAATGAATATTCAGGACTGATTTCCTTTAGGATTAACTGGTTTGATCTTACAGTCCAAGGGACTCTGAAAAACCACAGCTTTGACTATACAGACCTTTGTCAGCAAAGTAATGTCTCTGCTTTTTAATATACTGTCTAGGTTTGTCATAGTTTTTCTTCCAAGGAGAAGCATCTTTTTAATTTCATGGCTACAGCCACCATCTGCAATGATTTATGAACCCAAGAAAATAAAATCTGTCACTGTTTCCATTGTCTGCCCACTTATTTGCCTTGAAGTGATGGGACCAGATGCCATGATCTTAGTTTTTTTAATATTGAGTTTTAAGCCAGTGTTTCCACTCTTCTCTTTCACCTTTATCAAGAGGCTCTTTAGTTCCCTTTAGCTTTCTGCCATAAGGGTGGTGTCCTCTGCATATCTGAGGTTATTGATATTTCTCCCAGCAATCTTGATTCCGGCTTGTGTTTCATCCAGCCTGGCATTCCGCATGGTGTATACTCTGCATACCTGGAGAAGGCAATGGCAACCCACTCCAGTACTCCTGCCTGGAAAATTCCATGGACTGAGGAGCCTGGTAGGCTATAGTCCATGGGGTCGCAAAGAGTCAGACAGGACTGAGCCACTTCACTTTTCACTCTGCATATAAGTTAAATAAGCAAGGTGACAATATACAGCCTTGATGTATTCCTTTCCCAATTTGGAACCAGTCCATTGTCTCTTGTCTGTTTCTAACTGCTGCTTCTTGTCCTGCATACAGATTTCCAAGGAGGCAGGTAATGTGGCCTGGTATTCCCATCTCTTTAAGAATTTTCCAGTTTGTTGTCATCAACACAGCCAAAGGCTTTAGCATAGTCAATGAAGCAGAATTAGATGGTTTTCTGGAGTTGTCTTGCTTTTTCTATGATCCAACGTATGTTTGCAATTTGATCTCTGATTCCTCTGCCTTTTCTAAATCCAACTTGAACATCTGCCAGTTCTCAGTTCATGTACTGTTGAAGCCTGGCTTGAAGAATTTTGGATATTACTTTGCTAGCATGTGAAATGAGTACAATTGTGTGATAGTTTGAGCATTCTTTGGCATTGCCTTTCTTTGATATTGAAATGAACCCTAAATTTCTTGCCATTCCCTAACCTAATCAGAAACTTCCACCACTCACTTCTATTCACTTTCCCTGGATGGCTCGGCCTCTTGTTTGTCTGGCAAACTTTTACTTATCACCTATAAATCTTGGGCTTCCCTGGTGGTTCAGATGGCAAAGCATCTACCTGTAATGTGGGAAATCTGGGTCCAGTCCCTGAGTCGGGAAGATCCCCTGAAGAAGGGAATGGCAATCCACTCCAGTACTCTTGCCTGGAGAACTCCATGGACAGAGGAGCCTGGCAAGCTACAGTCCATGGGGTCACAAAGAGTCTGATATGACTGTACGACTAACACTCTAAATCTCAGCTCAAATATTTTCTCTATTGTGAGGGTTTTTTTAGATTGCCTTAAATATAGACTTTTTCAAAGAATTTTTTTTCTTTCCCTTTACTGTAACACTTGCTTGGTTGAATTGTTTTTTTAATGCATTGACACATATAGTCTGGTGCTTCTTGAGATCAAGGATTGTTCATTTCCATGACTCCTGACACACAGAGAGCTCTCCATGGGTGATTTATTGAATGAACAAATATGTTGAATGAAAGCATTGACTTTTTCCATTTTGTTTCTATATAGAGAAAGTGAAAAGTGAAAGTTTTAGTTGCTCAATCGTGTCCAACTCTTTGCAACCCTGACTATTCAGTCCATGGAATTTTCCAGGCCACAATACTAGAGTGGATTGCCATTCCCTTCTCCAGGGGATCTTCCTGGCCCAAGGATTGAACCCAGGTCTCCCACATTGCAGGCAGATTCCTTACCATGGAGCCATCAGGGAAGTCATTGGTCACCAAATCCATTTATGGATAAGTATGATGTTGATTCCAAAAGAATCAATGGATAAGTGAATTAAAGGTTCTAATCATCAGAGATTCTGAATCAATAGGTGACTTATATAGCCCACTAATCTTTATTTTAACAAGCTCCACAAGTAAGACTGCTTGTGTACATTTTTCCCTACACAGATATGTCCAGCTAATGGAATGAGAGCTGAAATCTATACCAGGCTTCTTTCTGGAAGTCAATTTTGTGTGATCTAGGACAATGGTCTCCATTTTTTTTCTTTTTCTAAGAATATAATTGTTTTATAATGTTGTGTTGACTTCTGCTATACAACAATGTGAGTCAGCCAAATGTACACATACATCCCTTTCCTCCCAAGCCTCCCTTCCACCCCTCTAGGTCATCATAGAGCAACTCTTTTGGCACTAGGGATCAGTTTCATGGAATACAGTTTTTCCACAAACAGGGGTCAGGGAGGGATGGTTCAGGCAGCAATGCAAGTGATGGGGAGTGGCAGATGAAGCCTTGCTCAGTTGCCCACCATTCACCTCCTGCTGAGCGGCCCCATTCCTAATAGGTTGAGGACCGGTACCCGTCCTGGCCCAGGGGATGGGGACCCCTGCTCCAGGAGAAAAAAGCACAGCTTCTAAGACACAATAAAACACTGTGGACACTAATGTGGCCCTTCTCAGAGGATGTTGTTGTTGTTTAGTCACTAAGTAGTGTCTGATTCTTTAGCAACCCCATGGACTGTAGCTTACCAGGCTCCTTTGTCCTTGGGATTTTCCAGGCAAGAACACTGGAATGGGTTGCCATTTCCTTCTCCAAGGGATCTTCTCAACCCAGGGACTGACCCCATGTCTCCAGTATTCATAGGCAGATTCTTTACTGTTCTGTCATCTGGAAGCTCACCCTCAGAGGCTACTGAATCTAATTAAAAACAAAGAAGAATTTATTGATAATATCAGAGATTAACCTCTAACCACCAAGGCAAGATGTGGAGATATTTTTTAATTACTAAACAGTCATCATTTGAGGTTATTTTAAAACAGCTCCTTGAAGATAGGGTTAAAAAGATTTCCTAACACATTCTAGCTTCCAGTATAAAATTGAATATTAATTCCAAGAAATAAGTATATGTGATCTTTTGCTTAATAAAACCTGCTAAAATAAAATTTCATTGGAATCCTAGAACTTGAAATATTATAATAGTTTTGTGTTTCTAAATGATGGTAATATGAGAATCTGTTTAAACATTAACTAAAAATCAATTGATTGTCTAGATTTCAAGTCCATTTCTCACAATGGTGTTTTCCTCTATACTTAGTTTAAATGGTTAAACAAAGTACTACCCAGAATTTACAACTTAAAACCCAGTAAATGCTTTTAAAAGCTTCATGTATTTGGGTATTTTTTGAAATGGTAACAAAACAGGTACTTCTACATGTCAATGGTTTATATGTGTTACACCTTTACCTGACCAGGCCATCCCTTCTCTCTTCATCTGACAACATTTCAGGCATCCTTCAAGCCCAGATCAGATATGCAATTATGTTTTTAAATATGTGTGCCATTGGCTCATTGCTATTATTTAACAAAATAAAAGCAAATGAGAGGAGGGAAGCAGTGAGGAGAGAGAGAGATTCTAAAGTTTAAGATCTTAAATGCCCAGATCAATGACCTTTTACCATGCTGACATATATTTTGCTGAAAAGGAAATACAGTATCATAGAAATGACAGCATAGTAGCTGGACGGGATAGTACAATCACAAGTTCAATAATGCTATGGTGGGAACCAGACTTTGGAGCCAGACAATCTATAAAGCCAGAAAGTAAGTCTGGCTTTATTGTGAGGACTCAAGGAACTTATGCAATATGTCTCTGTTTTTGTTTCTTTAAATCAAAAGTAGAATTAATATGAACCAACTTGATGTGGTCAGAACATTAAAATAAACAATAAATTTGAAGGAGTAGCCTATGTCATACTGGGTGCAAATGGTAAAAAATAGCCACTGGTATACAGTTAATGATATTGACCAGGAAGTTTCATCCAGATTTTTCTTGAATTATGGGCAGTCTATTTTCAGCTCAGACTTCAATAATGAAGTTACTTTTCCCACCAAAAAAGCAACATCTAAAGGAAAGGCAGAATACAGAATCCTGATCAAGTGGAATTCACAGAGAACTCATGTCAGATAGTGCTATGTGGAACAAGAAGAAAAAGGCCATTTCTGAATAATTAATGCCAGAGACTTACACAGATCAGGAGGAAGAAAACAAATTTTTATACTGATGAATAAAATTTCTAAAATGAACTTTGAGGAAAGACAGAGGCTAAGACTGAGAGGTGTTTGGGTTTTTTTTGGTAAATAAGTCTTATAACAAAACATAACTATCCCCAGTCTATGCGGTCAACAGTTATTCAACCCTCACATACTGAAGTCCCATAGGTATAATACTCTGCTATATTAGTGAGAAAGACACCTAAGAAGCTAGTGGCAGAGATCTGCCCAAGATACCAAGCAAATGACTGATATTACCTGAATACCAAGAGCAAAATAAAAATATAAAAACATAAACCAGACTGGATAAAGTATATATTCTTAATATAAACAAATACAACCATTTCAGTAAGGCAGAGTTTGCCTCATGGTGATGTCAGGGAACTTGAAATTAACATTGGGACAGTTTCTTATATATAGTTTGTTCTTCAGTTGTCTGGTTCGGTTGTCTGTCTCACTAGTTGGTACAGTTCTTCTCAACCTTTTTTTCCCCCTTTGGCACAAAATTTAAAGCATAGAAGTATCTCCAATTATTGCTATATATTGCTTTCTGGACTAAAGGCTCACTGCTTGTCAATTACAGTAATGTTTCTTGTGTTCAAAACAGGCATACCATCTAAGCAAGGCACATAGTTAGAGAATATAGTTTGGGAAAGAGATTTCACTCAGCACATCTGTGAAGGTCTTTAAGGCAATTTGAGGAAAAATTTAAATTACCAGGAAATATTAATTAGGATCATTTGTTCACATCCTTCTATTCTTCTACTGTTGTAAATCACATATTTTGCCCCAATTCTCAAGTTCCTTAGGGTGAGATGAAAAAATGCTCAAGCACTAAGGTTTTCCAATAGACTATATATAATTGACTAAAGACTGAAACCCTAACAGATGCTTCTGCTAAAATCTACAGAAAGAAAACAATTTGAAAGTTGCCTGCAGTGTGCCTGAACTCACTCTAGAACACTGTGATCCAGGGCATTAAAATACAGAAATATTTTAGGCAATTTCTGTTTAAAAAAAATCACCAGCCTGTTTGATTTGAAGCAGTTGCTCCTCCAAGTTTACTTTATACAAAAAATAGCACAGAAAACCTGAAGACTGCAAAGTAGATTGGAAGATGACACAAATGACTTTTAATGGAATATTATGTGTCCAAAACACAAAGGATTTAAATTAGTATCTTAAAATGTTTCATTTACCACATATCACAGGAATTAAGAGTCTTTTTTTTGGGGGGGGGGGGTTTCTTTTCAGCTACATTTCTCCAAATCCTTGACCAGTTGAACTGTTTGTTCCAGGTCATCAACCTCCTTAATAATTCAAATTCCCAAATTTATATTGAGAAAGGATATGGCTGGTTATGTATTACTGTCAGTTCACTCAGAAAAAAATAATGCTGTACATACACACGTGCCTGTACACACAAACACACATGCCAATCTAGCATATGCACAATTATTTCAGAAGCTTAGAGTATGTCTATTATCACAAAGGTAAGTATAAAGTGCATTTTAATTGTAAACCAGCATATGGCAACTATGTCAAAGCCTGATTTATCTTTCAAAGTTTAAATTATTTACAGTCTCTCCCATGTGATGCCAAATTGTCTCAGTTCCCCTCAGGTCTCCCTCTGACATGTGGCCCTACTGGCTTTAGATAAAACAACATAGGCCAGCCTTTCTCAATGCAGTCTCTAAAGAAAATTCATTTCTATAAGATGTGAATTTTTGTCACATGGAGAAAGAAATAGCCTCTTGGTCAAAGTGGGCAATGTTCGGTTAAATAAAGCTAAATAGGTTTTCATTTTTCACTTGCTATTAATAATAGGTAAGGTTTCTCACAAATGTTAATAAGCATTGTTCATAAAATGTTAATGTAAGTTGTGAATTGGGAAATGGATGAAGACTCAATGCTAAATGTGGTATACAGCCTTCTCCCAAGTTATTTGAACATCTCAGATTAAAGGAGTAGTATTACAAGGCAGATGTGGCTGGAAAATGCTAAGTGCTTTGCATTCAGGACCCCCCTCTTTTCCTTTCAGGGCTCTTTAACCTCCCCCCAGCCCCATCATTCCTAATCATCATTCCTCTCACAAGCCAAACACATCCCTTATGTGCTCATGCTCCTCTTAACCCTCCCATTACTAAAGGCTAATTTTTTTCCGAATGTTGGCAATTATTTATTTCTCTGGAGATTTTTCTTTATTTATAATAATAGCAAAACTTAGAATGTTTTCTTGTTTGCCATATGTTAGTGAAGTAATATGACCCATATATTTTTAAATTAAAATTTTTGTGGTATAATATGTGATTATAAGAAATATAAGAATCATATATATGTCAAACATAATAAAATAGTGTCTATTAATCCACCATGGAAACTAAGAAAAATAGCATAATAAACAATTTAGCACCTACCTAAGTGTTCCTCGCTTCTTCAATAACTCATGCTACCAGAGGTATTCACTATATGATTTTTTGAAAGTATTTTCTCTTGATTTTAAAATTGTTAAGAGTTTTTCAGATATATATCTATCCTTAAATAATGTTTTTGCTTGTCATTGAGATATATAAAAGCAGAATTATGCTATATGAAATCTTCAATGAGTTGAATTTTTCACTAAATATTTTCTAAGATGCAGCCATATATTGTATGGTAGGAATTCATTCTTGCTTTCCTGTTGCTTAATATTCCATTGTATGAATATACTGCAATTTACCTATTTTACTGTTTATGAATATTTCAGGTGTCTCTAGTTTTTTGTTATTACAGAGAATAGTACTATGAATATTCTTGCACATTTACAAATTTTTCATTAGGGTATATAATTAAACTCATTAATTCACATGGGAGAAGGAAATGGCAACCCACTCCAGTATTCTTGCCTGGAGAGCACCGTGGACAAAGGCACCTGGTGGGTTGCTGTCCATGTGGTCGCACAGAGTTGGACACGACTAAAGCGACTTACTATGCATGCATGAGTTGGAGAAGGGAATGGCAACCCACTCCAGTGTTCTTGCCTGGAGAATCTCAGGGACAGAGAAGCCTGGTGGGCTGCCATATATGGGGTCGCGTAGAGGCGAACACAACTGAAGCGACTTAACAGCAGCAGCAGCAATTCACGTGGCTATAATGAGTCATATTATATGACACATAAGACTGTTAATCTTTAAATATAAAGTCATGTTGCTTACCAAAGTGAATCACAAAGTGATTGTACAAATTTATATCCCCACCAACAATATATGAGTTCGTATTGTTTGTACTCATTTATAATAGTTACTTTATTAGGTGGATACAAGTTTAGAATTGTTATAAATTCTAGTGAATTAAACTTATGATCATTGTATATTGACCCTCTCTATAGCAAAATATTACTTTTATCAGAGATGCATTTTTCTGATATTAACATATATCCTTGCTTTCTTCCTTTTTTTGGTTAATATGCCTGACATATCTTTTCCAGGCTTACTTTTTGGCTTTATATTTCTAGGTCTTCAAAACTGATATACTTCAAAAAAATACTTCTATTGTTTGTCAAGTTTATTCCATTTATGCTTACTGTGATCACTGATATATTTGGATTTGCTACATTTGGATGTCTTATATTTATATATCATACTTGCATTATTCCTCTATTTTATTTTATTGGATGATTTTCACTGTTATATGTGTTTTCTTCTGAGATTATCCTAAAAATTATATGATTTATATTTATCTTTAAAAATGTTACTCAGTATTTTAAGCACTCAAGTAACAAAAGAACTCTAGAATCTTGGTACCTAAAGTCTATGGATCATTATTACCACGGGTCTTACCTGGGAGCTTGTCAGAAATGCCCATTCTCACACCCCACCCTAGAACAACTGCTGTAGTTGTTCTACAGGAAAATGATGCCCTATCCAAAATCTGGTTCAGATGTCAAGTATGATGATACCATACATACATAAACACACACACAATGAGATACGTCTATAAATGCTATTTTTTTCTCAAGTTTTAAAAAGTCAAAAAAACTTTAAAAAAAAATGCTTGTTACTTAAATAATGAGGCTTGCTGGGTTGAGCAGAGTGTGTCTTAAGCAAACCTGAAAATGGCATCAAAGAGACAAGAAAGGAAACTTTTGTAGAGGTTTAGGGTTGGGGTGGCCACAGTTGGCACTGTGAGCTGAATGTCTAGACTAGAACTGCAACTGCTAGGTTTGTTTCTCCTTTTGCTTTGCTTATTAACTGGATCTGTGTCCTGCAGGTGAGCTTTCACTTTGACCTGTGCCATTCTGCCCTGTTTACTGAGTCCATTGAAGACTCTGTTATAGACTTAATCAATTTAACTCAGAAGTTATAATTAGCTTAAGGGGTGGGAGGGGGTGACCAAGATGATAGAGTAGGAAGAACTTGAGCTCGCCTCTTCTCACTGGCACACTAAAATTACAATGACTTAAAGAGCTACTATTGATGAGAAAGATAAGAAAGCCAGCAGAAAAGATTTCCTACAGCTGAAGATATGAAGAAGGAACCACAACGAGACAGGAAGGATAGATAGAAATGTTGTATAGTCAAGACCCTCTCACTTGGGTTGCTGACCCAGAAATGGGAGAAATATTACAGTTTAGGATGTTTATCCAAGGAGCAAGAGGTCTAAGCTCCACACTGGGCTCCCCTCTGTGGTAGGCGGTGCCCACCACCAGGAAGATGAGCCCACGAAACATTTGGCTTTGAAGGTCAATGGAGTTCACTTTTGGAGGAGACAGAGGGCTACAGGAAATGGAGATTCCATTCTTTTTCTTGTAAAATAATTGTATGTATGTACAAACAATTATGTTTGGCTGTGTGGAGTCTCCATTGCTTCATGGGCTCTTCTGTAGTTGCAGCTCGTGGGCTTCTCATTGTGATGGCTTTCCTTTTTGAGGAGCACAGGCTCTAGTGTGTGGGCTTCTGTAGTTGTGGCACACAGGCTTAGTTGCTCTGCAGCATATGGGATCTTCCCAGGTCAGGGATCAAACCTGTGTCTCCTGTATTAACAGGCTAATTCTATACCAGTGAGCCACCAGGGAAGCCCCTAGAGATTCTGTTCTTAAAGAGTGCACACAAAGACTTTAAACGCTCTGGGACTCAGAGAAGAAACAGTAATTTGAAAGGAGCCTATGTCAAGCCCACCTGCTGATCTTGGAGAGACTTTAAGAGTGGACTTTAAGACTGGAGTTATTCCTTGGGACAGACAATGGAAGCAGCCATTTTGGGGAGTTTGTTCTACCATGTGGACACTGGTACCAACAATGTTTCAGAAACCTCCCTGTAGTTTATTATTGCTGGGACCAGCCCCACCCACCAACCTGTCAGCACCAGTGCTGGGATGCCTTATGCCAAGCAACTAACCAGACAGGGACCCAGTCCCACCTACCAGTAGATCAACTAACTTAAAACCTCCTTATCCCACAGCTACGCCCTGAAGTTGCCCTGTTTATGAGAGGACCCAGAACTTGGACACACATACCAGTGCAACAGCACTAGCCCTGGGACCACTGGAGCCCAGAGCCAGAGACCTTGAGACTAGCACCACCCACAAGCAGGATGATAGCATCCCCCAGGGATACTGCCCCACCTCATGAGCAGGCCAACATCAGCTCTGAGACAACATGAATCCCACAGCCAGCCATCCTAAGATCTAGCCTCACTCACCGACAACAATATCAAGAAATAGTCCCATCCAGCAGTAGGCAAACACTAAATCTAGGACCCCAGCCTCACAACTACTCACCCCAGAACAGGGCTCTGCCTACCAGTGGGACAGCACTAGCTCCAGGATTGCCCCCACCCCAGGACTCTGCATCCAGCTGTCTCACGACTCAGCCCGGCCCATCAGCAGTCAATATCCTCTTCACATGGGAGGACTCAGCAACCAGTCAGGGAGGGGCCAGCCATGCCCACTGCTGCTGCTAAGTTGCTTCAGTCGTGTCCGACTCTGTGCGACCCCATAGACGGCAGCCCACCAGGCTCCACCGTCCCTGGGATTCTCCAGGCAAGAACACTGGAGTGGGTTGCCATTTCCTTCTCCAGTGCATAAAAGTGAAAAGTGAAAGTGAAGTCGCTCAGTCGTGTTCGACTCTTAGTGACCACATGGACTGCAGCCCACCAGGGTCCTCCGTCCATGGGATTTTCCAGGCAAGAGTACTGGGGTGGGGTGCCATTGCCTTCCCCGAGCCATGCCCACAGACCACTTGTAATAGTAAACCTGTCATGAAAAAAGGACCCATGCAGCTCTCATAGGGGGAATCCCTAGAACATATTGCTATGATGACCAAAGAGGAGTGTGACACTGGATGTATAGGATGTCTTTTGCAAAGGACTACTTCTCCAAGGTCAAGAAAAGTAAGCAATGTACCAAATATATTGAAGTAAAAGCAGCAAATCAGGCAAAATGAAGCAACAGAGCACTATGTTCCAAACAAAGGAACAAGAGAAAATCCACCAAAGAAAAATAAGTGAAGAAAGAAAAAATAATGAAAACATAAGCAATTTATCCAATAAAGGCTTCATTGGTAATGGTAAAGGTAATGATGGTAAAGATGTTCAAAGAACTTGGGAGAAAATTCAATAAACAGCATAAGAAGTTTTCAATACATAATTTAAAAATGTAAATAATGAAATATAAATGAATAATCCAATAACTGAAACTTTTAAAACACACTGCTGCTGCTGCTAAGTCGCTTCAGTAATGTTCAACTCTATGCAATGTAAAATTGCATAGGAAAATGTAAAATAAAGATAGCAAAAAACCATGTATAAAGCTATTAGAAAGATTGAAAGACAAAAAGAGTTAAATCATCTATATCCACTTAAGGAATAAGTATTTAAGAAAGCATAAAACAAAAAGAAGTAAATTATAATGTCAGAAACAGTAAACAAGGGAGGGAGGTAAAATGCAGGATTATTGAAACATATTTGAACTTAAAATATAAGCAAACTATAATAATTATATATATGATTATTTCACATATGTATATATGCTATATATAGAACATACATAAGTGTTATATATCAGATCAGATTAGTCGCTCAACATGTCCGACTCTTTGCCACCCCATGAATCTCAGCGCACCAGGCCTCCCTGTCCATCACCAACTCCCGGAGGTCACTCAGACTCACAGCCATTGAGTCAGTGATGCCATCCAGCCATCTCATCCTCTATCGTCCCCTTCTCCTCTTGCCCTCAATCCCTCCCAGCATCAGAGTCTTCTCCAATGAGTCAACTCTTCGCATTAGGAGGCCAAAGTACTGGAATTTCAACTTTAGCATCATTCCTTCCAAAGAAATCCCAGGGCTGATCTTCTTCAGAATGGACTGGTTGGATCTCCTTGCAGTCCAAGGGACTCTCAAGAGTCTTCTCCAACACCACAATTCAAAAGCATCAATTCTTTGGCACTCAGCCTTCTTCACAGTCCAGCTCTCATGTCCATACATGACCACAGGAAAAATCATAGCTTTGACTAGGCGAACCTTTGTTGGCAAAGTAATGTTTCTGCTTTTGAATATGCGATCTAGGTTGGTCATAACTTTCCGTCGAAGGGGTAAGCGTCTTTTAATTTCATGGCTGCAGTCACCACCTGCAGTGATTTTGGAGCCCAGAAAAACAAAGTCTGACACTGTTTCCACTGTTTCTGCATCTATTTCCCATGAAGTGATGGGACCAGATGCCATGATCTTTGTTTTCTGAATGTTGAGCTTTAAGCCAACTTTTTCACTCTCCACTTTCACTTTCATCAAGAGGCTTTTGAGTTCCTCTTCACTTTCTGCCATAAGGGTGGTGTGATCTGCATATCTGAGGTTATTGATATTTCTCCCAGCAATCTTGATTCCAGCTTGTGTTTCTTCCAGTCCAGCGTTTCTCATGATGTGAAGTTAAATAAACAGGGTGATAATATACAGCCTTGATGTACTCCTTTTTCCCGTAGTTACCCCGCATCCCAGGTCAGGGGCAGCGGCTCAGAGGAGATACCCCACGGCCTAAGCCCGAGGCCAGGGGCGGCCGCTGGGAGGAGCAATCCCACGCCCGAGGCCAGGGGCGGTGGCCGGGAAGACAAAACCCACATCCAAGGAGCAGTGGCTGCGCTGGCGCAGGAGGGCCTAGAGGAGCTATCCTACGTTGAAGATCACAAAGGGCGGTGGTGAGGAGAGACCCCTCGTCCAAGGTAAGATGCGATGGCTGTGCTTTGCTGGAGCAGCCGTGAAGATACCCCATGCCCAAGTTAAGAGAAATCCAAGTAAGACGGTAGGTGTTGCAACAGGACGTCAGAGGGTAA
This sequence comes from Tragelaphus eurycerus, assembly GCA_935064755.1. Taxonomy (NCBI): domain Eukaryota; kingdom Metazoa; phylum Chordata; class Mammalia; order Artiodactyla; family Bovidae; genus Tragelaphus; species Tragelaphus eurycerus. The sequence continues at coordinate 8,017,846 of CAKXYN010000086.1, read as the reverse complement.
ACACACTGAAACCATACTCACAGAAAACTAGTCAATCTAATCACACTAAGACCACAGCCTTGTCTAACTCAATGAAACTAAGCCATGCCCGTGCGGCAACCCAGGATGGGCGGGTCATGGTGGAGAGATCTGACAGGATGTGGTCCGTTGGAGAAGGGAATGGCAAACCACTTCGTGTTCTTGCCTTGAGAACTCCATGAACAGTATGAAAAGGAAAAATGATAGGACACTGAAAGAGAAACTCCCCAGGTCAGTAGGGGCCCAATATGCTACTGGAGATCAGTGGAGAAATAACTCAGGAAAGAAAGAAAGAAGGGAAGGAGCCAAAGCAAAAACAAAACCCAGCTGTGGATGTGTCTGGTGATAGATGCAAGGTCCAATGCTGTAAAAAGCAATATTGCATAGGAACCTGGAATGTCAGGTCCATGAATCAAAGCAAATTGGAAGTGGTCAAACAAGAGATGGCAAGAGTGAATGTAGACATACTAGGAATCAGCGAACTCAAATGGGCTGGAATGGGTGAATTTAACTCAGATGACCATTATATCTACTACTGCGGGCAGTAATCCCTCAGAAAATGGAGTGGCCATCATGGTCAACAAAAGAGTCCAAAATGCAGTACTTGGATGCAATCTCAAAAATGACAGAATGATCTCTGTTCATTTCCAAGGCAAACCATTCAATGTCACAGTAATCTAAGTCTATGCCCCAAACAGTATTCTGAAGAAGCTGAAGTTGAAAAGTTCTATTAAGACCTACAAGACCTTTTAGACCAGATCAGATCAGATCAGATCAGTCACTCAGTCGTGTATAACTCTTCGAGACCCCATGAACTGCAGCACGCCAGGCCTCCCTGTCCATCACCAACACCCAGAGGTCACTCAGACTCACATCCATCCAGTCAGTGATGCCATCCAGCCATCTCATCCTCTGTCGTCCCCTTCTCCTCCTGCCCTCAATCCCTCCCAGCATCAGAGTCTTCTCCAATGAGTCAACTCTTTGCATGAGGTGGCCAAAATACTGGAGTTTCAGCTTTAGCATCATTCCTTCCAAAGAAATCCCAGGGCTGATCTCCTTCAGAATGGACTGGTTGGATCTCCTTGCAGTCCAAGGGACTCGCAAGAGTCTTCTCCAACACCACAGTTCAAAAGCATCAATTCTGCGGCGCTCAGCCTTCTTCAGAGTCCAGCTCTCACATCCATACATGACCACAGGAAAGACCATAGCCTTGACTAGGCGAACCTTTGTTGGCAAAGTGATGTCTCTGCTTTTGAATATGCGATCTAGGTTGGTCATAACTTTGCTTCCAAGGAGTAAGCGTCTTTTAATTTCATGGCTGCAGTCACCATCTACAGTGATTTTGGAGCCCAGAAAAATAAAGTCTGACATTGTTTCCACTGTTTCCCCATCTATTTCCCATGTAGTGATGGGACCAGATGCCATGATCTTCGTTTTCTGAATGTTGAGCTTTAAGCCAACCTTTTCATTCTCCAATTTCACTTTCATCAAGAGGCTTTTTAGTTCCTCTTCACTTTCTGCCATAAGGGATCTGCATATCTGAGGTTATTGATATTTCTCCCGGCAATCTTGATTCCAACTTGTGTTTCTTCCAGTCCAGCATTTCTCATGATGTAATCTGCATATAAGTTAAATAAACATGGTGACAATATACAGCCTTGACGTACTCCTTTTCCTATTTGGAACCAGTCTGTTGTTCCATGACCACTTCTAACTGTTGCTTCCTCACCTGCATACAAATTTCTCAAGAGGCAGATCAGGTGGTCTGGTATTCCCATCTCTTTCAGAATTTTCCACAGTTGATTGTGATCTACACAGTCAAAGGCTTTGGCATAGTCAATAAAGCTGAAATAGATGTTTTTCTGGAACTCTCTTGCTTTTTCCATGATCCAGCAGATGTTGGCAATTTGATCTCTGGTTCCTCTGCCTTTTCTAAAACCAGCTTGAACATCAGGAAGTTCACGGTTCACATATTGCTGAAGCCTGGCTTGGAGAATTTTGAGCATTACTTTACTAGCGTGTGAGATGAGTGCAATTGTGCGGTAGTTTGAGCATTCTTTGGCATAGTCTTTCTTTGGGATTGGGATGAAAACTGACCTTTTCCAATCTTGTGGCCACTGCTGAGTTTTCCAAATTTGCTGGCATATTGAGTGCAGTACTTTAGAAAGTAGGGAAAACCACTAGACCATTCAGGTATGACCTAAATCAAATCCCTTATGACTATACAGTGAAAGTGAGAAATAGATTTAAGGGCCTAGATCTGATAGATAGAGTGCCTGATGAACTATGGAATGAGGTTCATCACATTGTACAGGAGACAGGGTTCAAGACCATCCCCATGGAAAAGAAATGCAAAAAAGCAAAATGCCTGTCTGGGGAGGCCTTACAAATAGCTGTGAAAAGAATAGAAGACAAAAGCAAAGGAGAAAAGGAAAGATATAAACATCTGAATGCAGAGTTCCAAAGAATAGCAAGAAGAGATAAGAAAGCCTTCTTCAGCGATCAATCAAAGAAATAGAGGAAACAACAGAATGGGAAAGACTAGGGATCTCTTCAAGAAAATCAGGGATACCAAAGGAACATTTCATGCAAAGATGGGCTTGATAAAGGACAGAAATGGTATGGACCTAACAGAAGCAGAAGATATTAAGAAGAGGTGGCAAGAATACACAGAAGAACTATACAAAAAAGAGCTTCACGACGCAGATAATCATGATGGTGTGATCACTGACCTAGAGCCAGACATTCTGGAATGTGAAGTCAAGTGGGCCTTAGAAAGCATCACTACGAACAAAGCTAGTGGAAGTGATGGAATTCCAGTGGAGCTATTCCAAATCCTGAAAGACCTTTTAGAGCTATCACCCAAAAAAGATGTCCTTTTCATTATAGGGGACTGGAATGCAAAAGTAGGAAGTCAAGAAACACCTGGAGTAACAGGCAAATTTGGCCTTGGAATACTCAATGAAGTAGGGCAAAGACTAATAGAGTTTTGTCAAGAAAATGCACTAGTCATAACAAACACCCTCTTCCAACAACACAAGGGAAGACTCTATACATGGACATCACCAGATGGTCAACACCGAAATAAGATTGATTATATTCTTTGCAGCCAAAGATGGAGAAGCTCTGTACAGTCAGCAAAAACAAGACCAGGAGCTGACTGTGGCTCAGACCATGAACTCCTTATTGTGAAATTCAGACTGAAATTGAAGAAAGTAGGGGAAACCACTAGACCATTCAGGTATGACCTAAATCAATTCCCTTACGATTATACAGTGGAAGTGAGAAATAGATTAAAGGGCCTAGATCTGATAGATAGAGTGCCTGAGGAACTATGGAATGAGGTTCATCACATTGTACAGGAGACAGGGATCAAGACCATCCCCATGGAAAAGAAATGCAAAAAAGCAAAATGCCTGTCTGGGGAGGCCTTACAAATAGCTGTGAAAAGAAGAGAAGCAAAAAGCAAAGGAGAAAAGGAAGGATATAAGCATCTGAATGCAGAGTTCCAAAGAATAGCAAGAAGAGATAAGAAAGCCTTCTTCAGTGATCAATGCAAAGAAATAGAGGAAAACAACAGAATGGGAAAGACTAGGGATCTCTTCAAGAAAATCAGATACCAAAGGAACATGTCATGCAAAGATGGGCTCGATAAAGGACAGAAATGGTATGGACCTAACAGAAGCAAGAGATATTAAGAAGAGGTGGCAAGAATACACAGAAGAACTGTACAGAAAAGATCTTCACGACTCAGATAATCATGATGGTGTGATCACTGACCTAGAGCCAGACATCTTGGAATGTGAAGTCAAGTGGGCCTTAGAAAGCATCACTAGGAACAAAGCTAGTGGAGGTGATGAAATTCCAGTTGAGCTAATCCAAATCTTGAAAGATGATGCTGTGAAAGTGCTACACTCAATATGCCAGCAAATGTGGAAAACTCAGCAGTGGCCACAGGACTGGAAAAGGTCAGTTTTCATCCCAATCCCAAAGAAAGGCAATGCCAAAGAATGCTCAAACTACCGCACAATTGCACTCATCTCACACACTAGTAAAGTAATGCTCAAAATTCTCCAAGCCAGGCTTCAGCAATATGTGAACCGTGAACTTCATGATGTTCAAGCTGGTTTTAGAAAAGGCAGAGGAACCAGAGTTCAAATTGCCAGCATCCGCTGGATCATGGAAAAAGCAAGAGAGTTCCAGAAAAACATCTATTTCTGCTTTCTTGACTATGCCAAAGCCTTTGACTGTGTGGATCACAATAAACTGTGGAAAATTCTGAAAGAGATGGGAATACCAGACCACCTGATCTGCCTCTTGAGAAATTTGTATGCAGGTCAGGAAGCAACAGTTAGAACTAGACATGGAAAAACAGACTGGTTCCAATCGGAAAAGGAGTTCATCAAGGCTGGTATATTGTCACCCTGTTTATTTAACTTACATACAGAGTATATCATGAGAAACACTGGACTGGAAGAAACACAAGCTGGAATCAACATTGCTGGGAGAAATATCAATCACCTCAAATATGCAGATGACACCACACTTATGGCAGAAAGTGAAGAGGAACTCAAAGCCTCTTGAGGAAAGTGAAAGTGGAGAGTGAAAAAGCTGGCTTAAATTTCAACATTCAGAAAACTAGGATCATGGCATCCGGTCCCATCTCTTCATGGGAAATAGATGGAGAAACAGTGGAAACAGTGTCATATTTAATTTTGGGGGGCTCCAAAATCACTGCAGATGGTGACTGCAGCCATGAAATTAAAAGACACTTACTCCTTGGAAGGAAAGTTATGACCAACCTAGATAGCATATTCAAGGGCAGAGACATTACTTTGCCAACAAAGGTTCGTCTAGTCAAGTCTATGGTTTTTCCTGTGATCATGTATGGATGTGAGAGCTGGACTGTGACGAAGGCTGAGCACTGAAGAATTGATGCTTTTGATTTGTGATGTTGGGATTTCTTTGAAAGAATGATGCTAAAACTGAAACTCCAGTACTTTGGCCACCTCATGCGAAGTGTTGCCTCATTGGAAAAGACTCTGATGCTGGGCGTAATTGGGGGCAAGAGGAGAAGGGGATGACAGAGGATGAGATGGCTGGATGGCATCACTGACTCGATGGACGTGAGTCTGAGTGAACTCCAGGAGTTGGTAATGGACAGGAAGGCCTGGCGTGCTGCGATTCATGGGGTCGCAAAGAGTCGGACACGACTGAGCAACTGATCTGATCTGACTCTGCATAGAAGTTAAATAAGCAGGGTGACAATATACAGCTTTGACATACTCCTTTTCCTATTTGGAACCGGTCTATTGTTCCATGTCCAGTTCTAATTGTTGCCTCCTGACCTGCATATAGGTTTCTCAAGAAGCAGGTCAGGTGGTCTGGTATTGCCATCTCTTTCAGAATTTTCCACAGTTTTTTGTGATCCACACAGTAAAAGGCTTTGGCATAATCAATAAAACAAAAATAGATGTTTTTCTGGAACTCTTTTGCTTTTTTGATGATCCAGCCACTCAGCAATCCCACTCTTATGCATATACCCTGAGAAGACCAAAATTGAAAAGGACACATGCATCCCCTTTGTTCACTGCAACACTATTTACAATAGCTAGAGCATGGAAGCAACCTAGATATTTCATCAACAGATGAATGGATAAAGAAGTCATGGTACATATACACAATGGAATATTACTCGGCCATATAAAGGTATGCATTTGAGTCAGTTCTAATAAGGTGGGTCAATCTAAAACCTATTTTACAGTGTGAAGTATGTCAGAAAGAGAAAGGTAAATATCTTATTCTGACACATACATATGGAATCTAGAAAAATGGTACTGAAGAATTTATTTACAGGGCAACAATGGGGAAACAGACATAGAGAATAGACTCACAGACATAGGGAGAGGAGAGGAGAGGGTGAGATGTATGCAAAACATGGAAACACACATTCCCATATGTAATGTAGATCAGATCAGATCAGATCAGTCGCTCAGTCGTGTCCAACTCTTTGCGACCCCATGAATCGCAGCACGCCAGGCCTCCCTGTCCATCACCAACTCCCGGAGTTCACAAAGACTCACGTCCATCGAGTCAGTGATGCCATCCAGCCATCTCATCCTCTGTCGTCCCCTTCTCCGCCTGCCCCCAATCCCTCCCAGCATCAGAGTCTTCTCCAATGAGTCAACTCTTCGCATGAGGTGGCCAAAATACTGGAGTTTCAGCTTTAGCATCATTCCTTTCAAAGAAATCCCAGGGCTGATCTCCTTAAGAATGGACTAGTTGGATCTCCTTGCAGTCCAAGGGACTCTCAAGAGTCTTCTCCAACACCACAGTTCAAAAGCATCAATTCTGCGGCGCTCAGCCTTCTTCACAGTCCAGCTCTCACATCCATACATGACCACAGGAAAGACCATAGCCTTGACTAGGCGAACTTTTGTTGGCAAAGTAATGTCTCTGCTTTTGAATATGTGATCAAGGTTGGTCATAACTTTCCTTCCAAGGAGTAAGTGTCTTTTAATTTCATGGCTGCAGTCACCATCTACAGTGATTTTGGAACCCCCCAAAATAAAGTCTGACACTGTTTCTACTGTTTCCCCATCTATTTCCCATGTAGTGATGGGACCAGATGCCATGATCTTCGTTTTCTGAATGTTGAGCTTTAAGCCAACCTATTCACTCTCCACCTTCACTTTCCTCAAGAGGCTTTTTTGTTCCTCTTCACTTTCTGCCATAAGGGTGGTGTCATCTGCATATGTGAGGTGATTGATATTTCTCCCAGCAGTCTTGATTCCAACTTGCCTTTCTTCCAGTCCAGCATTTCTCATGATGTACTCTGCATATAAGTTAAATAAACAGGCAGCATATTCTTTATTTAAATTTTTTACTTAGGTTCCAAAGTTACCCACTTTGAATGGGGCCCCCTCTAGCAAAAGGCTATAGAATTTGTTCAGATTGCAATATGACAGATATCCCCAGTAGTGTTTCCTAGAAATTCCTTCATTGCAGAGGTTTTAACAACCTTTTCTCATGCCTCCTGGAGACTGGCCATTCATGATGGTCTTAAGTTGATCATGAGCTTCTGATATAAGAAACTGCTTGCCTCAGTTCCATCTCATATATTAGTATTATTAGAGTCATGACTACTGGCCACATACTGGGCTTTCTTGGAAATAGAGGCTATCACAGGCCCTAACCCATGGCCCCCTTTATACCCATTTTCCTGGGCTATGAAAACAATACGCTGAAATCTCTACTTGGCCACCAAGCCTGCTTTACTACAGAATGGAATCAAACCTAGGTCCCCTACATGTCTACCTGCAGGAAGGGGTAGCTACCCCTAACTTTAGGCTCTTGTCAGATGCCATGCTGTAAGAGGAGGCCAATCCTCTCACAGGTCTCCTAGATACTTAGGGAGTCCCTTGATATAAAGCAATGAGCAAGCAGAGTCCAACCACTGTATACATAACAATATGGAGTTAAATGGAGAGTTACTGCTTCTTACCCTTTAACCAAGATGTCAGCACAGTTGGCCAAACTTCAGGCACTCATCTGGTTTACAGATGACCTTGTGAAAAGTCAGCTCCACCTGCATATCTTACAGACTCTCGTGCCATTGTCGATGGTCTGTCTGTGTGGACAAACAAATGGCAGAAACCACTGTTCTTTGTACAAGGTTGCAAGGATTCTTCAAAGAACCTTTGGAATTTCTTGCTTCATAAATGCACAAAATATAAATCATAAGTTATATGTATCTCTGCACATACTAAAGAAAGACACTCCTGGTACACTTCAGAGTTCTAGATTCCATTGATAGTGACCAAGGCACTCATTTTACTTCTCAGAGGAAATAATGTTGAGCTCCTTAATAAGGCTTTTAATGGAACTTTCATCTCCCTATTGGCTTCATGGAGCACTACAATGGCTTATTAAGTTTAAAATCAGTCACACGATGACTGGGATGAACAGTAATAGGGCCCGACTCCATTTTTTCTCTCACGCTGAGCTACTGACAGTTTTTAAGCCTCATCCCTCACTCTTCTCCTTGTGCCACGCATCTGAATAAGCCGAATAAGAAAGCCCAGGTACTCACTCCTTGGCCACTTGTGAGAAGTTCAAAGCCCCTCGTAAGAACCCTCAGCCAGCCCACCACTACCCACCATAAAAACTCCAGGCAGGCTTCCTCTTCTGGCTCTGTCAAGTCAATTTTGGAAGGCTTGGCAGCTAACCTCTTCTTTCCAGCAAGCCTCATAATACGAGTGATAAACTTTTACAACTTCTCCTGGGATGTATGTGCGTGGGTGTCATCATTAATTCCAACATCTGAACCAAATTTTTATGTGAACATATTTCCAGTTTCTTCAGAGTGGCTACAACATCTGCTAAATGACAATTAACTGTTTAAAAAACTATTCCCAAGTGAATAAGATATTCAGTACTTCTCCAGAACACTTTATTACCGCTGTCTCTTCCCAACTAACATCTTATTTTTATTTACCTCGGTTCTTTTTTTTAACTTATAAATAAGATAGTACTATTTTTATTGCTTCACACAATGTTTATGTGATGTTGACCAACTTGAGTACCATTTCCTTAATCTCCTACCTCCTATCTGAGGTCATTCTTTTTTCCTTCTTTCTTTTAGAAGTATTTTTATCTTAACAGATCCCAGTGTTGACATTCTTTGTAGATGATCCACCTTGCCTCCTTGGCTGCTTTTAAGAGTTCCCCTTTGGATGAACTTAGAGAGAAGTATGTCAGAAGGAGAAAAACAAATATTGTATATTAATGCATATATATGGAATCTAGAAAACAAAGGTGCTGAAGAACCTATTTGCAGGACAGGAATAGAGAAGCAGAGAATGGACTTGTGGACATGGGGGCAAGGAAGGAGAGAGGGGGACTAATTGAGAGTGTAGCACTTGCATATACACCTAGCTAGTGGGAAGCTGCTGTTTAGCACAGAGAGCTCAGCTTGGTGCTCTGTGATGACCTAGAAGGGTGGGGTGGGGAAGGGAGGCTCAAGAGGAAGAGGGTATACATACAGCTGATTCACACTGTTGCACAGCAAAAACTAACAGAACATTGTAATTATACTGATTCAAAAAATAAATTTTAAAAAGTTCCTCTTTGGTTTTGTGCTGTTTCATCACAAAGAGTGAAGGTTTTAAATTTTTTTCTTTGCACCACTTATGTATAGATTGATGCTTTTCATGATATTATTTTCACCCATTATTTCTGCAAATGTTTTCTCTTTTCAACTTTTATGATTTTCTGTCAATTTCTTCAAAGCCATCAACTTATACTACACCTTATTCTTTCCTCAATATTTCTAAAAATTTCTATTTCCATACTTTTGTTTTTTTCTGTACTGAATGATTTATTTCAGTACACTCATTCTTCCTTCAGCTATATCTGATCTGCTATTTAACTTACCTAATTGCTTTTTTTTTTTTTTTTTTGATCAAGAATCTCTTTTATTGATTATCAGAAACATTACAAACATCTAGTATGAACAAATTGTAACATGATAGTGTTTAGTTTGAACAATTAATACATTTCAGATATAATATTATACATATTTCAATGCTATTCTCCCCAATCATCTCACCCTCTCCCGGTCCCAGAGTCCAAAAGTCTGGTCTATACATCAGTGTCTCTTTTGTTGTCTCGTAAATAGGGTTATTTTTTACCATCTTTCTAAATTCCATATATATGCGTTAGTATACTGTATTTGTGTTTTTGTTTCTGGCTTACTTCACTCTGTATAATAGGCTCCAGTTCCATCCACCTCCTTAGAACTGATTCAAATGTATTCTTTTTAATGGCTGAGTAATACTCCATTGTGTATATGTACCACAGCTTGCTTATCCATTCATCTGTGGATGGACATCTAGGTTGCTTCCACGTTCTGGCTATTGCAAACAGTGCTGCTATGAACATTGGGGTACAGGTGTCTCTTTCAATTCTGGTTTTCTCAGTGTATATGCCCAGCAGTGGGATTGCTGGATCATACCTAATTGCTTTTTAAAAAAATATTAACAATTGTGTTTATATACTTAAAATGTATATTTAATTTTTTATTCTTTTAAAAATATATATATTTAACCAATTCCTTCATAGTTACTTTGTAATTTCTGATAATTTAAATAGCTAAAATTTGTTATTTTTGTTAAATATCAGTTACAAAGGCTTCCTTTTCAGTAATTTTGTTGATCCTGATTGTGAGATAAATTTGCTTAGATTAATCTGTGAAAATTCTGCAGCCTAAATAGAATTTTCCAACTTCTAGAGAGGATTTAGATTGGTTTCTGCTAAGAGCTGAGGGATTGTTGTCGACATGGACTCACTTAGGCTCATATTAAAGATCCTAATGAGTAAATATCAGATTTCCCATCTTGCAATTGACAGAGTATTTAGCCTCTTATTACTCCAGTAATATTTGCATATTCTGGGGAGCAGCTTCACTTTTCCAGTTTGCTTTCCAGTTACTGCTCATTGATCTACTCCATCCTAAACTCATAAATTTATTTGAATATTTGTTTACTTAGGAAATTAATCTTGTAGATACTCCTTAACATTCTTGGATCTAGCAATGCTAGATCTAGCAATATAATAAAATAATGTTTTATTTAGGATCTAGTTGATTTGTAGCAGAAGCATCTTCAGAATTCATCTTACTTCTAGAAGCAGAAGTTTATTTTAATGATTAGAATATGAATCCTTCAAACTGGAGAGATATTTAGATACAAAGATAAGATGTGCCTCAACTCACAGCCCAGAGCTTCCTCACCCTACCACCATAGGGATAGTCCTTCTCTTACATTTAAGCAGAAACAGGAGAGGAACTAAATAAACTCTTGATGAAAGTGAAAGAGGAAAGTGAAAAACCTGGCTTAAAACTCAACATCCAAAAAAGGAAGATTAGGGCATCCAGTTCCATCACTTCATGGCAAATAGATGGGGAAACAATGGAAACAGTGACAGACTTTTTTTTCTTGGGTTCCAAAATCACTGCAGATGGTGACTGCAGCCATGAAATTAAAAGACATTTGCTCCTTGGAAGAAAAGGTATGACAAAGCTGCTGCTGCTGCTGCTAAGTCACTTCAGTTGTGTCCGACTCTGTGCAACCCCATAGATGGCAGCCCACCAGGCTCTGCCGTCCTTGGGATTCTCCAGACAAGAGTACTGGAGTGGGTTTCCATTGCCTTCTCCGATGACAAAACTAGATAACGTATTAAAAAGCAAAAGCATTATTTTGCTGACAAAGGCCCATATAGTCAAAGCTATGGTTTTTCAAGTAGTCAAGTACGGATGCAAGAGTTGGACCACTGGAGAATTGATGCCTTTGAACTGTGGCGTTGGAGAAGATTCATGAGAGTCCCTTGGACTGCAAAGTGATCAAACCAGTCAATCCTAAAGGAAATAAGTCCTGAATATTCATTGGAAGGACTGATGCTGAAGCTGAAGCTCCAACATTTGGTCACCTGATGTGAAGAACTAACTCAGTTGGAAAAGACTTTGATACTGGGAAAGACTGAAGGCAGGAGGAGAAGGGGATGACAGAGGATGAGATGGTTGGATGGCATCACCAACTCAATGGACATGAGAGTGAGAAAGCTCAAGAGATGGTGAAGGACAGGGAAGCCTGAAGTGCTGCAAGTATATGGGGTCACAAAAAGCCAGACACGATGCTCAGTGGTAAAGAATCCACCTACAGTGCAGGAGACATGTGTTTGAACCCTGGGTCTGGAAGATGCCCTGGAGGAAAGCACAGAAATTCACTCCAGTATTCTTGCTGCAAAAATCCCATGGACAGAGGAGCCTGGTGGGCAGCACACTCTGAGGTTCATACAGTCACAAAGAAGCAACTGAGCACGTATGCATAGGAGACTATTATGTAAGTCTTCCAGATTTCATTCTTTCCACTGTCTAGAATTATATTCTAATTAAAAATATGATTTTTTATGAGAGATCAGTTATCTCTCTGGTTGTTATATTTTTATTTTTGCTTCATTTTTAGGACATTTAGTATTACTTTTCAAAATGCTTCCATGTGCTGACAATAATCACTAAATAGATACTATTCCAAAGTTGTTTGTATTCTAATTCTGACAAACTAAAAACTATTTAAAACTCTTTACTTGGTCTTATCAGTTTGAGAATTTGATTTATACCTTGAATAAAAAGGTTAGATTTTACTCAGAGTTTAGTAATTACTAAATTTTCATTCAGCAGTCCATTTTTCCTGAGCTTCAGGCTCTAACTGTTGTAATTGTGTACAGAATTTGGAATAGCTATGTGTCACCTTGGTTGTTTAGCATATAACTAATAGGTTACAATCATAACAGCAAAAAAGAGTTTAGAGAAGCAAATTAGTTTAGTAGCAATTAAATCCAGAGAATCATTCCAAAAAAAAAAAAAAAAGCTAAGTAATAACTTTAATTGAGTTGTATGCAAAATGGGAAAACTTTAACATAATGTTTCTAAACCTTGTAGAAAAGTGACAGTCTACCTATAATTACCTTGCTTAATCACTTTTTGGCTACAAAGAAAAAAAATTTATGGAAGGATTTTACACTGCTAAAGTGCTCACAAAATGTAAAGGTGACATTTATATGTTAGTAAACTCTCAAAATATAGTTTTTCATTTTTTAAAGGGGAAATATTAATTTTCACATGCTATTTATTGCTACTTTTCAAAAGTGAAACAAGATGAAAAAAGTTTTTATGTGATTAAAATCACCAAGAAATCACTTGCAACCTCCTATAATTTAAAAGACTCCAAAATGTAATCATTTTCCTTCCCAACAGGGGATTTGTCTTTGAATTTTATTATAATCAAAGTAAATAAATGTATTATAAATTTATCTTAATAAAAACCCCACTTCTTGTCATATGGAGTAACTGATTTTGAACTAACCTTTCTGCCACACACAACTATAAAAAAGTGCAGGACTTTAATTTATGAGAAAGGAGATGCACATAGAGTATCATATTTATCTAGGCATTCTCCATGGATGCACATTAGGATTATAGAAGTTGGAGGTTAAATCAAACAGAACAGAATGATCTTTCTGTGCCAAGAGGTAAGAAACTGGATTCATAGTAATAAGGCAGTTGGAATTTATAGGGTATATCACTTTGCTCATGAATCTGCAATTTTAGCAGGACTTAGTAAGGACACCTAATTTCTGCCTATTCAATCATATGGGGTAGCTTGAAAGATATGGGCTGGAATCATCTGAAATTTTTTGTTCATTCACACATCTGGTGCTTGACATTGGAAAGATTCAAGTTGTTGGAGGCTAGAATATCTGGAGCTCCTTGGGTGTCTCCATCTCTGAGAGGACTCTGTGTGTTCTATGTAGCCAGAAATTTTTATGGTAGCCAGATTTCTCATTTGTCTACTAAGAGCTTCCAAGGCATGTGTCTCAAGAGAGGTAAATGGGCAGAAGCTGAATTGTGTCTTTTTTTAACCTAGCCTTATAAGTCATTCTCATTTTATTAATTCAGGCTCTCTTCCTTTTTTCTTTACGAGTCTAGCTAAAAGTTCATCAATGTTGTTTATGTTTTCAAAGAACCAGCTTTTAGTTTCCTTGATCTTTTTCATTATTTATTTAGCCTCTATTTTATTTTTACTCTGATCTTCATTATTTCTTCCCATCTGCTCACTTTGGCTTGTTTTTTTTCTCTATTTCCTTTTGGTGTAAAGTTAGGTTACTTATTTGAGATTTTTTTCTTATTTCTTGAGGTAATCTTGTATCACTATAAACTTCCCTTTTAGAACTGCTTTTGCTAAGTCCCAAAAGTTTTGGATCCCGTGGAGAAGGGAATGGCTACTCACTTCAGTATTCTTGCCAGGATAAGTACCATGTACCAATGAACTTAGCAGGGTACAGTCCATGGGGTCACAAAGAGTTGGACATGACTGAGCAACTAACATTTTCACTTTCAAATGTTTTGGATCATCATGTTCTCATTTTCATTTTTCTGTAGGCATTTTAAAAATTTTCTCTTTGATTTGTTCAGTGATAGATCGGTTGTTTAGTAGCATATGGTTTAGGCATCCACATGTTTGGGTTTCTTCAGTTTTTTTTTATTTTTCTTGTAAATGATTTATAATCTCATAGAATCATGGCTGCAAAAGATGCTTGAGATGATTTCAATATTCTTAAATTTAATGGGGCTTTGCTTTATAACCTAGAATGTGATCTATTCTGGAGAATTTTCCATGTGCACTTGAAAAGAATATGTATTCTGCAACTTTCTGATGAAATGCTCTCTCTCTCTCTAACGGTTAAGTCCTTTTGATATAATGTGTCATCATACTCAATGATGAAAAGGTGAAAACATTTCTTTTAAGATCGGGAACAAGACAAAGATATCCACTTTCATCAGTTTTATTCAACATAGTTTTGGAAGTCACAGCCACAGCTATAAGAAAAAAAAAAGAAATACATCTAAATTGGAAAGGGGGCTTCCCTGATAGCTCTGTTGGTAAGGAATCCTCCTGCAGTGCAGGAGACCCCAGTTTGATCCCTGGGTCAGGGAGATCTGCTGCAGAAGGGATAGACTACCCATTACAGTTATCTTGGGCTTCCCTTGTGCTCAGCTGGTAAAGAATCTGCCAGAAATGTGGGAGACCTGGGTTTGATCCCTGGGTTGGGAAGATCCCCTGCAGAAGGGAAAAGCTGTCCACTTTGGTATTTTGGCCTGGAGAATTCCATGGACTGCATAGTCCATGAAGTTGCTAAGAGTCGGACATGACTTTCACTTTCAAATTGGAAAGGAAGAAGTAAAACTCACTGTTTGCAGAGTACAGGATATTATACATAGGCAATTCTAAAGATGCTACCAAAACTATTCAACCTAATAAATTAACTCAGTAAAGTTGCAGGATACAAAATTAATATACAGAAATCTTGGGCATTTCTACATATTAAAAACAAAGTTTCAGAAAGAGAAATTAAGGAAACAAGCTCATTTACCAACAGATCAAAAAATAAGATAACTAGGAATAAATCTAGTTAATGAGGCAAAAGATCTGTACTCTGAAAACTATAAGATGCTGATGAAAAAAATGGAAGATAATACACAACAGATGGAAAGATACACCATGTTTTTGGACTGGAAGAATCAATACTATCAAAATGACTATCCTATCCAAGACAATCTACAGTTTCAACACAATGTCCATCAAATTATCACTGGCACTTTTCACAAAACTAGAACAAATTTTTTTAAATTTGTATGGAAGCACAAAAGACCCCAATAGCCAAAATAATATTTTTCTTTAAAAAATATTTTTCAATTGCAGAAAAACTACCTTATAATATTGTGTTGGTTTCTGCTGTGCATCAACATGAATCAGCCATAATTATACATTTATCTTTTTCCTCTTGAGCCTCCCTCCCCTCCCCCATCCCACCCATTTAGGTAATCACAGAGCACCAGGTTGGGCTCCCTATGTTATACAGCAACTTCTTGCTAACTATCTATTTTACATATGATAATGTATATATGTTGATGCTACTTTCTCCATTCATTCCACTCTCTTTCCCCCACTGTGACCAAAAGTCTGTTCTATACATTTTTGTCTCAATTCCTTCCTTGAAAATAGCTTCATCAATACAGTTTTTCTAGATTTCATATATGATATGTTTTTCTCTGTCTGACTTTACTTCACTCTGTATAACAGGATCTAGCTTCACCCTCCTCAGTAAAACTGACTGAAATTTGTTCTTTTTGTGGCTGAGTAACATTCCATTATATATATGTATCATATCTTCTTTATCCATTAATCTGTCAGTGGACTTCTAAGTTGTTTCCATGTCCTGGCTATTGTAAACAGTGCTGCAATGAACATCGGGGTACACGTGTCTCTTTCAATTGTGGTTTCCTCAGTGTGTATGTCCAGCAGTGGGATTGCTGGGTCATAAGGCAGTTCTATTCCCAGTTTTTTGAGGAATCTCCATACTGTTCTCCATAGTGGCTGTACTAGTTTGCATTCCCACCAACAGTGTAAGAGGGTTCCCTTTTCTCCACACCCTCTCCAGCATTTATTGTTTGTGGACTTTTGGATAGCAGCCATTCTGACTGGCATGAAATGGTACCTCATAGTTGTTTTGATTTGCATTTCTCTGATAATGAGTGATGTTGAACATCTTTTCATGTGTTTGTTAGCCATCTGTATGTCTTCTTTGGAAAAATGTCTATTTAGTTCTTTGGTCCATTTTTTGATTGGGTTGTTTATTTTTCTGGAATTGAGCTGTAGGAGTTGCTTGTGTATTTTTCAGATTAGTTGTTTGTCTGTTGCTTCATTTACTATTATTTTCTCCCATTCTGAAGGCTGTCTTTTCACCTTGCTTATAGTTTCCTTTGTTGTGCAGAAGCTTTTAAATTTAATTAAGTCCCATTTGTTTATTTTTTATTTTATTTCCAGTATTCTGGGAGGTGGGTCATAGAGGATCCTGCTGTGATGTATGTCGGACAGTGTTTTGCCTATGTTTTCCTCTAGGAGTTTTATAGTTTCTGGTCTTACATTTAGATCTTTAATCCATTTTGAGTTTATTTTTGTGTATGGTGTTAGAAAGTGTTCTAGTTTCATTCTTTTACAAGTGTTTGACCAGTTTTCCCAGCACCACTTGTTAAAGAGATTGTCTTTTCTCCATTGTATATTCTTGCCTCCTTTGTCAAAGATAAAGTGTCCATAGGTGTGTGGATTTATCTCTGGGCTTTCTATTTTGTTTCACTGATCTGTATTTCTGTCTTTGTGCCAGTACCATACTGTCTTGATGACTGTGGCTTTGGTTATTTTATAGTCTAGAAATAGTCTATGTAAATTGCTTTGTTCAGTGCCTGAATGTTTTTGTAATTTCATATGAAGTCAGAGCAAGCAATTAAAAAAATCATATTGTATATATATATACAATAGCAAGCTGATCTTTTCCCTGAATTCATTAATTGATTCTTTTGAGATTACTAGATAAAATACATGTGTTTATATAATATGTACATGTGTTTATATAATATGTACATATATACATCTCCTTATCTACCTACCTATCTAGATAGATAGCTATAGATCATCTTCATAGGTAGGTAGATAGATATTGATAAACAGGCACATAGATACATAATAGAGAGATAAAGTGTCAGAGGGATACAACTCATATATATTTATCATTAGGCATGGAAAAATATTTAGCAGGCTCATATTACCTTTGCTGCTGCTGCTGCTGCTAAGTCATTTCAGTCGTGTCCGATTCTGTGTGACCCCATAGATGGCAGCGCACCAGGCTCCCCCATCCCTGGGATTCTCCAGGCAAGAACACTGGAGTGGGTTGTCATTTCCTTCCCCAATGCATGAAAGTGAAAAGTGAAAGTGAAGTCGCTCAGTCGTGTCTGACTCTTAGTGCCCCATGGACTGCAGCCTACCAGGCTCCTCTGTTCATGGGATTTTCCAGGAGAGTACTGGAGTGGGGTGCCATTGCCTTCTCCGATATTACCTTTAGATATATCTATTAAAAAATACTGGTTCGTTACATAATATTTATTATTTCAAATTTGGTATATTGATTGAAGGGAATAAATATGATATTTGTAGTTGTACAACTGTAAATGCCTTAGGTTTACATTAAATTTGATTATTAAGATTAGTTTTACACTTTATAATACATTTTCAAACTAAGGAAGTAAATATACAACTTACATCTGAGCTCCTGGTCTGATACAACTTTGGCAAGCAATTTGTTACATTTCACACACCAGGAAAGAGCTTCCCTCTGATGTCCCAAGAACGCACGTAGTCCAGGAAGCCAAAAGTTATAATTAGTTGTGAATACACATTCTGGGTGAGTTTATGACTGGGACAAATACGATCCCATTTAGGACCATCACTTTCTAATGCTTCTCTTCCAACCCCTGCTGTCATACCGCTGTGAGAAAAGCAAAGCAGTGGTTTCCGGTTTTACTCCCATTCTTTCAAAGGAGAGTAAACTGGGAAAACCTGTAACATGATTTTTCACCTTGAGTGGGAGCTCCCTGACCCTGAATGGCCTTTATCTTAAAGATTAAGTATGTTTTTCAGAAGTAGAAGCTTGTATTTTAAGTTAACAGTGGTTTTCATAGATAAATACTGTCCTGGACACAGATCCATATATTCTTGTTCATTAGACATACACATTTCAGATAATTATGAAACCAAATTCATACTTATTTCCTCTGGTGTAACAATAGAGTTGGGCTTCCCTGGTTGGTCAGCTGATAAAGAATCCGCCTGCAGTGCAGGCAACACCGGTTCAATACCTGGGTTGGGAGGATCCGCTATAGGAGGGATAGGCTACCCATTCCATATTCTTGGGCTTCCCCAGTGGAGCTATGGAAATCAATATGAAGTTTGGAGTCTGATCATGAAAATGGATCACCAGAAAAATTGCTTCAGTATGGTTATTAAGTCACATACAAAGTCACAGTCAAAACTCAACTCAAGAAAGTTTGTGAATTCTCATCCAATGTATTTGATGTTTATCACAATGTTTATGTGATAACTCCATGTCACAGGAAGACTCTGAAGTTATTTGAATTTGAAGTTATTGAAGTTATTGAATTTGAAGTTATTTGAATTTTATGGTATGTACCATAAAATTAGATATGTTGGACTTAAGCAGGATTACAATTCTATAACGCCAAAACAATTGGAAAGAAAAAATCAAATTGTCTTATTACTCTATATACATACTATAAGGGACATAAGGGATGAGATGGAACCAAAACAGACTTTGTAGTGAAATGGATGGGCTTCAAGTCTCACGTTTGTCAATTAGTAGCTATGAGACCCCACTCCAGTACTCTTGCCTGGAAAATCCCATGGACGGAGGAGCCTGGTGGGCTGCAGTCCATGGGTTCGCGAAAAGTCGGACACGACTGAGCGACTTCACTTTCACTTTTCACTCTCATGATTGGAGAAGGATATGGCAACCCACTCCAGTGTTCTTGACTGGAGAATCCCAGGGACGGGGCATCCTTGTGGGCTGCCGTCTATGGGGTCGCACAGAGTCCGACACGACTGACGTGACTTAGCAGCTTAGCAGCAGCTATTTGACATTGTTTATTGTCTCTAAAGCTCTAATTTGTAAAACAGAATAACATTTTACAAATTATTGGGAAGATCAGTAATAATCCAGGTGAAGTTTCTAAGATGTAATAGGTGTACTACAGAAGTCTTTATTTAAATTAGGTGAAATTGGACTTTTAGTTGACTTTACATTTAAAAGCAAAATTTAATATAAACATATATAATCTCCAAATAATTAAAGAATTTTAGGATTACATGTAATTTATATCTGATCCCCCTACTTAATATAATATCTGATACACAATTTTCCTGAAATGAGTTCATTTAACTTCTCTTGAAACTTTCCAGTGGCAAACAAAAGGCTGCGCTTGTCTTCAAAACAGGGACAACCATGAGTTAAGCACATCTGATATGCAGATGATACCACCCTTATGGCAGAAAGTGAAGAGGAACTCAAAAGCCTCTTGATGAAAGTGAAAGTGGAGAATGAAAAGGTTGGCTTAAAGCTCAACATTCAGAAAACGAAGATCATGGCATCTGGTCCCATCACTACATGGGAAATAGATGGAGAAACAGTGGAAACAGTGTCAGACTTTGTTTTTCTGTGCTCCAAAATCACTGCAGATGGTGACTGCAGCCATGAAATTAAAAGACACTTACTCCTTGGAAGGAAAGTTATGACCAACCTAGATAGCATATTGAAAAGCAGAGACATCACTTTGCCAACAAAGGTTCGCCTAGTCAAGGCTATGGTCTTTCCTGTGGTCATGTATGGATGTGAGAGCTGGACTGTGAAGAAGGCTGAGCGCCGCAGAATTGATGCTTTTGAACTGTGGTGTTGGAGAAGACTCTTGAGAGTCCCTTGGACTGCAAGGAGATCCAACCGGTCCATTCTGAAGGAGATCAGCCCTGGGATTTCTTTGGAAGGAATGATGCTAAAGCTGAAACTCCAGTATTTTGGCCACCTCATGTGAAGAGTTGACTCATTGGAGAAGGCTCCGATGCTGGGAGGGATTGGGGGCAGGAGGAGGAGGGGACGCCAGAGGATGAGATGGCTGGATGGCATCACTGACTCGATGAATGTGAGTCTGAGTGACCTCCGAGAGCTGGTGATGGACAGGGAGGCCTGGCGTGCTGCAGTTCATGGGGTCGCAAAGAGTCGGACACGACTGAGTGACTGATTTGATCTGATCTGATGTGCTTAACTTTCTGATGGCTTTTCAGTTGGTCTCATCACTTTTCTCCTTCCTTGGTCAATATTTGAAGTCATTTTTGATTATTACTTTGCTGCTTGCCTTCCAGTGGAGCTGTTCATGTTCATCAGTTCTGCTCTGAACCTAGCTCCAAGGACTAAACACAACAAAAGTCATGTGGGTTGGGTCATGTTATAGTTCAAGAAAATTATTAGTTCTCTCCTCCTTTGTAAACCTATTATTTTTTAAATTTTCTATGAAACCAAAGGGGGCATTAGCATTTTGAAAGAATATTGGTTCATGTTAAGTTTTATTAACCACAATTCTTAGTTTTTACCTCCTATTTAATAGGGTTTTTACTTCAATATTTGATCATTGCTAGGTAGCAGAGAAGAGAGTCCTAATAGTAATTTGAGATTCCTCAACCTCATAATGCTTGGTATTCCTGATGCAATTCTTAGTAATTCCTCCTCCTTGAAAACAAAACTATAAAACTCCCCAGGCACAATTTGTAACAGAATGTAGTTAAATCTGCACCATAAATTTACCCTTTATGTCAGTGTAATTTACTCACATCACCTCTATTTAACTCAATCTTAAGGCCATTAAAATTTACAAGATGATTCAAACCCTTGTTTTGATATAATTCATTATTCATTTATGTTTTTAAAGATGAAGACGGTTATGTTATCTCCAAATGAATTTATTACATTCAATAAGCAATACAATATTAAATATCTAAAGTTTTGCCATTATGGCAAGGTCAAATGTGGTATGTTTTACTCTATTGATTCACATTCATGACCCAAATGAGGTTACTGCTTATGCACAGGGTGCAATTATATCAAGGTTAGACAAGAAGACTTCTCTAGCACAAGATAGAGCACTATGAAATCATACAGTAGCGCTAAAATTTGGATTGGTGTTATTCTTCGTGACATAGTATCTAGCTTTCCCAAATATTAACAAAGTGGATCTTTATCTCTGCTACTGAGTTTAACTTTCTAACCTATACATATTGATAATGTGATACTTTTTCAGTTATACTTAACTGTAGCTATATGATAATTCTCTTATTAAAATGGAAAAAAGTTATATGGCATATTTCAATCACATATATAAAAAAAAAACTCATGAGAAAATTTCCAAATTTTCCTCTTAAAAGTAGCCATGCCATAATTCTGTTTAAGAATATACTCTCACATTAAAGTTCTCATATCTCAAATTTTTTAAATAAGTACATAATAATACCAGTAAAATTTGCTTTAAAAGTTAAACTATTTTAAAGGATAATCACAGAATATAATGAGAATATATGCTAATACTTAAGTTATAATTAAGCACAAAAATGTATCAAGCAATTTGGAAACCATGCCATATTAAATCTAGGTTCTTTTATAGTCTGGCATATTTGTGTACATTAAGAAATAATTTTGCCTATTATTGCCTCCATTATTTTGAAACATCACTACAAAAATTACACAACTAGATTTGATGTTTAATAAGTAAGAGTAGTTGATATTCCTGAATCTGTATTTTGTGTTACAATGAGATAAGTATATTGGAGTGAGTTTATCTAATTGCACTTACATTGACCTCATTTATTAAAAAAAAAAACAACAACAACACAAAACAGCCATGGAAGCATATCACACACATGGAACAATTTCATTATTGTTTCTATATCCTGGTTTTTCTGGACAGATATGTGTTAGTAAAACTGCTATGATGCATAGTGCATGCAACTGCTTATCTGAGTGTCAGCTTTCACATGCAAAACTGTTACACAAATCCTACCATTATCAGAATGACTGTTGTGCCAGTTCAAACAACAAGGAAATAATTCTGCTACCGATTTTGAAATGGTCAAGAGCATTTCTTTCAACATATGTCTTCTTTTAACTCTTTGCCCTCAGAAAATTTGCTAGCCTCTGTATAAAAAAATCTCTGCCAAACCAAATTCCATTTATTCAAATATAAAATAAATCTTCTTTGAAATTTTATCTTTTTTCAATCCTTCTTCACAAGGTTAAAACCATTCTCCTAATTCTTCAGGTTAAAAAGTAACCATTACTTTTCTTGTATTTCTAAAATCTACTTAGTCCACAAGCATAGTCAAAGCTACCTCTCCAGTGGATCATTTCCTCTTCATTTTCATTGCCACTTCCCTAGCAAATTCTTCAGTGACTACTGATCTATAGTTATAAACATTAAGTTCCATGGGAAATTTTCAAATATTATTTTAAAAATTAGATCCTATTTCTGTTCAAGTTTCTACTCACAGTCCAAAAATCTTAATCAACTTCTAAACTCAAGCATATAATGAATGGTCCTTCAAAATCATAGCTCAAATAAAAGAATATAGTGAAAATGGTCAAACAAATCAACACAAATAACATATTATTTTCAAAGACAGTATAAGTTTATCTTTCCAACTTGTTTAGTTGTGATAAAATGTTAAACAAGCCATACAACTGGGGCAAACAGAATAATACAGAAACTAGATGAAAAAGTATAAGCATTTTCAATTCTTTCTGGAGGAAGATACAGTGAAAATGAAAGAATGGAGAAGGAAATTAGTGATTAATTGTTTACAAGTGTTTATAATACACTACTTATAGAATTACAGCAGATGTGTGCATATAGTTTTATAGTACATATTGATAAAGAGGGCTTTTTGGGTGGCGCTAGTGGTAAAGAACCCACCTGCCAGTGCAGGAGACATAAGAGATGCGGGTTTGATTCCTGGGTCAGGAAGATCTCCTGGAGGAGGGTATGGCAATCCACTCCAATATTCTTGCCTGAAGAATCCCCATGGACATAGGAGTCTGTTAGGCTACAGTCCACAGAGTCACAAAGACTTGGACAGAACCAAAGCAACTGAGCATGCACGCATGCACTGATAAAGAATCCACCTGCAATGTAGGAGATGCAGGTTTGATCCCTGGGTCAGGAAGATCCCCTGGAGAAGGAAATGACAACTGATTCCAGTATTCTTGCCTGGGAAATCCCATGGACAGAGGAGCCTGGTGGGCTATAGTCCATGGGCTTGCAAGAGTCAGACACAACTTAGCGACTAAACCACCACCATACACACACACACACACACACACACACACACACACACACATTAGCCTTTCTACTTGTTGGCACTTCTTTTCTCTAAGCTGTGTTGCATAAGAATGCATGGTGAAATTTTCAAAACAGTGCTCTGCACATATCATTCTTGTACCCACCATCCTTCATTCATTCCTCATTGCTTGCAAATTAAAATACACAAACTTTGATATGAAATGTAAGGCTCTCATAAACCTATTCTTAAGTCACTTTGCTGAACTTTCTGGCTCCACTAACCCCTCTCTCTATAATCATTCTTCCAGTCACAAAGTTTAATACCTTTGTGTTTTTTGATTCCTCTATCTCCACTGGTTAGGTATCCAATAGTCAAGAATTCACTTAAATCTATTTTTTTTTACTCTATGTACATGGAAACAACATGCATTACTTTCTCTCTCCAACTCATGTCTCTTAATGTTCACTTTCCTATGCTGTAATAAGATTGATTTTCCACTCTTGCCTAGACAAAGCTTTGTCTGAGTCTGATAAATCTTCCTCTATTTTTTCCTACCTTAAATTTCCTTCCTCTATTTTTTCTTATCTACATTAAGATTTTAGACTCTGTGCTAGCTCAACTTTGCAGAGTTAAGGGTCTCTTAATCTGTGTATAAGAAACTCAAGCTACCATGGCTATTATTTTTAAATTTTTGCTTTTCTAAGCCTGTGTCACTGACTTGCTTCTTTTCCTTTATAAAAAGCCTTACTGGATGGTATATTTGATTCACTTAACTCACATTTGTTGTTGTTCTTCAGTCATTAAGTTGTGTCTGACTCTATGCAACCCCACAGACACACAGAAAGTACACCAGCCTTCCCTGTCCTTCACTATTGCTTAGAGTTTGCTCAAACTCATTTCCATTGAGTTAGTGATGCTATCTAATCATCTCATCCTCTGCCACCCCCTTCTCCTTTTGCCTTCAATCTTTCCCAGTATCAGGGTCTTTTACAGTGAGTCTGTTCTTCACATCAGGTGGTCAAAGTATTGGAGCTTCAGCCTCAGCATCAGTCCTTCCAATGAATATTTATGACTGATTTCCTTTAGGAAAGACTGGTTTGATCTCCTTGCAGTCCAAGGGACTCTCAAGAGTCTTTTCAATACCACAGTTCAAAAGCATCAATTCTTCGGCACTCAGCTTTCTTTATGATCCAGCTCTCACATCCATACATAACTACTAGAAAAACTACAGCTTCAAGTAGATGAACCTTTGTCGGGTGACATTTCTGCTTTTCAGTACATTATCTAAGCTTGTCATAGCTTTTCTTTCAAGGAGCAAGCGTCTTTTAATTTTGTGGCTGCAGTCACCATCTGCAGTGATTTTGGAGTCCAAGAAAAGAAAGTCTGTCACTGTTTCATTGCTTCTCCATTGGCCATAAAGTGATGGGATCGGATGTCATGATCTTTCTTTTTTGAATGTTGAGTATTAAGCCAGCTTTTTCACTTCCATCAAGAAGGTCTTTAGTTCCTCTTCACTGTCCACCATAAGGGTGTGTCATCTGCATATCTGAGGTTATTGATATTTCTCCTGGAAATCTTGATTGCAGCTTGTTCTTCATCCAGCCCCACATTTCTCATGATGTACTCTGCATATAAGTTAAGTAAGCAGGGTGACAATATGCAGCCTTGACATACTCCCAATTTGGAATCAGTATGTTGTTCCAAATTGTCCGGTTCTATTGCTTTTTGACCTGCATACAGATTTCTCGGGAGGTAGGTAAGGTGGTCTGGTATTCCCATCTCTTTAAGAATTTTCCAGTTTGTTGTGATCCACAGAGTCAAAGGCTGTGGTATAGTCAATGAGACAGAATGATCCATTCGTTTCCAAAGCAAACCATTTCAGTTCAGTTCAGTTCAGTCACTCAGTCATGTCCGACTCTTTGCGACCCCATGAATCACAGCACGCCAGGCCTCCCTGTCCATCACCAACTTTCGGAGTTCACCCAGACTCACGTCCATCGAGTCAGTGATGCCATCCAGCCATCTCATCCTCTGTCGTCCCCTTCTCCTCTTGCCCCCAATCTCTCCCAATATCAGACTCTTTTCCAATGAGTCAACTCTTCGCATGAGGTGGCCAAAGTATTGGAGTTTCAGATTTAGCATCATTTCTTCCAAAGAAATCCCAGGGCTGATCTCCTTCAGAATGGACTGGTTGGATCTCCTTGCAGTCCAAGGGACTCTCAAGAGGCTTCTCCAACACCACAGTTCAAAAGCATCAATTCTTCGGCTCTCAGCCTTCTTCACAGTCCAACTCTCACATCCATACATGACCACAGGAAAAACCATAGCCTTGACTAGACCGACCTTTGTTGGCAAAGTAATGTCTCTGCTTTTCAATATGCTATCTAGGTTGGTCATAACTTTCCTTCCAAGGAGTATCAGATCAGATCAGATCAGGTCAGTCGCTCAGTCGTGTCTGCCTCTTTGAGACCCCATGAATCACAGCACGCCAGGCTTCGGCATCCACTATCAACTCCTGGAGTTCACTGAGACTCACGTCCATCGAGTCAATGATGCCATCCAGCCATCTCATCCTCTGTCGTCCCTTTCTCCCCCTGCCCCCAATCCCTCCCAGCATCAGAGTCTTTTCCAATGAGTCAACTCTTCACATGAGGTGGCCAAAATACTGGAGTTTCAGCTTTAGCATCATTCCTTCCAAAGAAATCCCAGGGCTGATTTCCTTCATAATGGACCAGTTGGATCTCCTTGCAGTCCAAGGGACTCTCAAGAGTCTTCTCCAACACCACAGTTCAAAAGCATCAATTCTGCGGCACTCAGCCTTCTTCACAGTGCAACTCTCACATCCATACATGACCACAGGTAAAACCATAGCCTTGACTAGACAAACCTTTTTTGGCAAAGTAATGTCTCTGCTTTTCCATATGCTATCTAGGTTGGTCATAACTTTCCTTCCAAGGAGTAAGCGTCTTTTAATTTCATGGCTGCAGTCACCATCTGCAGTGATTTTGGAGCCCAGAAAAATAAAGTCTGACACTGTTTCCACTGTTTCCCCATCTTTTTCCCATGAAGTGATGGGAACGGATGCCATGATCTTTGTTTTCTGAATGTTGAGCTTTAAGCCAAGTTTTTCACTCTCCACTTTCAGTTTCATCAACAGACTTTTTAGTTTCTCTTCACTTTCTGCCATAAGGGTGGTGTCATCTGCATATCTGAGGTGATTGATATTTCTCCTGGCAATCTTGATTCCAGCTTGTGTTTCTTCCAGTCCAGTGTTTCTCATGATGTACTCTGCATATAAGTTAAATAAGCAGGGTGACAATATACAGCTTTGACGTACTCTTTTTCCTATTTGATACCAGTCTGTTGTTCCATGTCCAGTTCTAACTGCTGCTTCCTGACCTGCATACAAATATCACACTAATCCAAGTCTATGCTCCAAGCATTAATACCTAAAAAGCTGAAGTTTAACAGTTCTTGATGACCTATAAGACGTTCTAGAACTAACACACACACACAAAGATGTTCTTTTCATCATAAGGGACTGGAATGCAAAAATAGATAGTCAAGAGATACCTGGAGTAACAGGTAAGTTTGGCCTTGGAGTACAAAATGAAGTAGGGCAAAGGCTAGTAGAGTTTTGCCAAGAGAACACACTCATAGCAAACACCTTCTTCCAGCAACATAAAAGAAGACTCTATACGTGGACATCACTAGATGATCAACACCAAAATCAGATTGATCAATTCTTTGCAGCCAAAGTTGGAGAAGCTCTATACAGTCACCA
Organism: Tragelaphus eurycerus; assembly: GCA_935064755.1. NCBI lineage: Eukaryota > Metazoa > Chordata > Mammalia > Artiodactyla > Bovidae > Tragelaphus > Tragelaphus eurycerus. The sequence continues at coordinate 7,990,699 of CAKXYN010000086.1, read as the reverse complement.
AAAAAAGACCAGGAGATGACTGTGGCTCAGATCATGAGCTCCTTATTGCCAAATTCAGACTTAAATGGAAGAAAGTAGGGAAAACCACTAGACCATAATCCCTTACGATTACACAGTGGCAGTGGCAAATCGATACAAGATAGTAGATCTGATAGACAGAGTGCCGTGGATGGAGGTTCATGACTGTTGAAGCCTAGTTTGAAGGATTTTGAGCATTACCTTGATAGTATGTGAAATGGTTATGTACACAGTATACAATAGATTCTTTTCAAACCACTCTCCTGGTTTTATTTCTTTAATCTTCCTCATGTTAGTCTTTCTAGAGCCCCAGCATGAACATATGAAACAGATCCATGTTCTAAGACATTAAAAGCATCTATAAACATAATAGCTCATTGATATCAATGAATACCTTATAACCCTTACTAGATTTCATTGGACTGGATAACACTCACCTAAATCCAACTACATATATCATGAGCTTTTCTAACAAACTGAATTTTAAAAACTCATCTATACTATTTTTTCTATTTCTGTGTTAAGTATGTTGAAACTTGTCTAAGTCAAGTAGATTTTACTTCATCCTAACTAATTATAAAAGAATGAGAATACTACTTTAAAGAATTGAATCAAAGAAAATACTAAGAGTTTTGTTAGTTAATAATGTCAGGTACATAGCCTTGATGAGTGCTTTTGACGTGTAAAGCAAGCAAACTGAACACATTTATCAAATCTAGGCATTACAATGTATATATGCCAATACATCCTCAAAAGGGTTATAATAAGGGTGGTGCTAATGAGAGAATGCTGATTTTCCTGTAATTTTAGCTTTCTTTCATTTTCCAAGGCATAGTCCTATTACTTTCTAATCAGGTGCAATTTTTTTTTTTTTTTTTTTGATTTCTTTTATACTATTTACTCTGAGTTGTAGCTGAATTTTTGGTATCTTTCTCTTGGTTAAGGTAATATTTGATAACCTTAGTAACCATGGTTACACACATGACTCATAACTTTGTCTCTGTCTCCATTTGGTTTCTGATCCCTACCTGAGAACATGTATAGGTTCTATTTCATCTTTCTCTCTCATGTTTACTTACTTTTGGTTTCTCCCTAATAAAATATAGATCACTCATGTTTAAAAATCTTTTGGACTCTATGGGAGGGAGAGTGGGGGGATGATTTGGGAGAATGGCATTAAAACATGTATAATATCATATAAGAAATGAATCGCCAGTCCAGGTTTGATGCAGGATACAGGAAGCTTGGGGCTGGTGCACTGGGATGACCCAGAGGGAAGATATGGGGAGGGAGGTGGGAGGGGGGTTCAGGATGGGGAACACGTGTACACCCATGGCGGATTCATGTTGATGTATGGCAAAACCAATACAATATTGTAAAGTTAAAAAAAAATTAAATTAAATTTTTAAAAATCTTTCAATCTGTAAAAAAAAAATTGTTTATGAAGCAATATGGTTATGTGCACATAATTTCACCATGAAGAAAATGGACACAAGATATTAAAAGATTTGGCAGATTTTGTACATGAATAAATTAAAAGCATAAAAATATTGAAATAAAATATAATTCAGGAAGTACTGAATAGGAATTGAAATATAGAAAGATTTTAGTAAAAATTCTTTTTGGATACTGTAAATATGGATTTGAAACAATATGGTAAACTGATCATATCAGATCTGAAATAAAATACTTCCAGAGTGGCAGCAAATATATTGTTTACAGGTTTTCTTGCTATTCATAAAACACCTAGTCAATATGAAGTGCATACTGAATGAGTTTAGCTACACAGGAAAGCTTTAAACTTTATCTCCTTGAGAAATCAAAACCAGAAAATTTCAAGACTAGTTTTTGTGTCTGAATCTACCTTAAAGAAACTTTTGGCATTGAAACCATATCACCTTGAACACATGTATCCAGCAGAGCTTCTAAGATGGTAATAGAGGTTGTTAAGGATGTGTTAAGCCTCTTGCTGCTGCTGCTAAGTCGCTTCAGTCGTGTCCGACTCTGTGTGACCCCATAGACGGCAGCCCACCAGGCTCCCCCGTCCCTGGGATTCTCCAGGCAAGAACACTGGAGTGGGTTGCCATTTCCTTCTCCAATGCATGAAAGTGAACAGTGAAAGTGAAGTCGCTCAGTCGTGTCCGACTCTTAGTGACCCCATGGACTGCAGCCTTCCAGGCTCCTCTGTCCATGGGATTTTCCAGGCAAGAGTACTGGAGTGGGGTGCCATTGCCTTCTCCGTTAAGCCTCTTAGAGGACTGTTTTATTCTTTAAAGGTATAGTAAACATCAATTCCATCTAAAGAACTCCTGTGATGATACTGACATTTATTTAAAAGCTTTTATGACTTCTCTTAGACTGCTTCCAAGCTTGAAATGAAAACTGTCCATTAGCCATTATTACAATAACCCCTAATCTGATCTCTTGTGCTTCATCTATATGACAGTATTATCGGCAAAGGGTAAAAAAAAAAAAAAAAAAATTATCTGGTACTCTTACCACATTTAGTGAGGAGGTGACTTGTTATCCATTCCCTATTAAATTAGCATAACATTCACATAGATATGAAGCTAAAGAATTGTATTTGGAATTTCTGGTTTTATCTTTCAGTCCAATCAAGCTTTTAGGTTTTAGGCTGTGAAGGGCAGCAGAGTCATAACTATGTCTCTGTTCCATGAGATCAAGCTATGTGCCTTATTTTCTCACATCTGTGCTTCTCGTGTGTAACACGGCTTGCAACACATAAAAAAGGAACTAAACGAATAATTATTGGATGTGTAAATGACTGAAAGCTGATTCAGCCAGCTACAATGACCTAACTAAATGAGACTTCATGAAGCATCTGGCTTATGCTTCAGGCAATAAATTTGCTAGATTGAAAAATTGTAACTAAGAATATAAAAGGAACACTTTTTCTCTAAGGCTTTCCTTCTTTCCCACTGACTCTTACTAATCTTTCAAGACTTTTCAATGTGTCTTCCTCTCCAGGAATCTGTTGGCCCTTTCTTTAGGCTAGGCTAAGAGCTGATCTCCTTTATGAATATAACTCATGGTGTAACAAGGAATTAAAATCAAATCAGTATTATTTAGAAAGAACAGTGAGAGAATGTCATGAGCTGAAGCTGAAAAGTTAGGAGGGAGCCAAACACTGAAGATTAAACTCAGAAGGTCCCAGTGCTGATGGGCTGAAAGATCACCCTGTGGGTGATATAAAGCCATTGAAGGGATTTATCAAGTAGTAGCATTGACATATTTTAATTTAAGATAAATCATTTTGAAAAACGGTGATGGTGGGGGTGAGGAACAAGATTGGATATAGAGATTATCTCAAGAGCCTAGGTAAAAGATGACAAGAGCCTGAATAGAACAGGGGTGAGAAGAGAAAACAGATTGAATAACTATCTACAGGATAAAATCAATAGGACTTGATATTGGTTTACATATAGGGAAGAGATATGGATCATTCTTAGTCATTTATTGAAGTATTTATTGACTATATCCTATATTCCAGGTACTGAATTTAGGTAGGGGAGACAGGATGAAAAATGGGTACTACTAATACCCTCAGGGGGATTAGTCTAGTGAAAGAGATCTTAGTGTTGATTTGAACCAGAGAGTGGATCTTGATGACTTATAAGTTCCTAGCTTAGCCTGTATAGATGATAGTGCCATTAACTGTAAAAGAAAACACAGGAGTTGGAGGGAGGAAAGCAAGATATAAAATATGAATAAATCAATTACAAGGCAACTTATAAGTAATGTAATATAAATTACTAATAAGATGACAGAATCTCATTTCTTTAAAATTAGTGTTTCAGACTAAATAATCTCCTAAAGCTAACCTTTTATTATTCTGTACTCTTTTTCTGTTTTTTTTTTTTACTTTTTATTTTATATTGAAGTATAACTGATTATCAATATTGTATTAGTTTCAGCTGCCCAACAAAGTGATTCAGTTATACACATACATGTATCCAATCTCAAGTTCTCCCAACTAGGTTGTCACATAATATTGGGCAGAGTTCTCTGTGCTATACAGTACATATTTATTTGTAGGAAAAATCAGCAACTAAAGCTTCTAATTAGCAGAAAAAAGTAATTTTTTATCTTTAAAACAACTCTTAGTTTCTTAAATAGAATAATTTCTAGGAAAGTCATCTTAAATATTGAGCTCCCTCTAGTAAATATAAGTTGTGATCTGCCTTGCCAGATGTAGAGCTTCACAAATATTTTCAGAAATTAAACTTTCCTTTAGCTGCTTCTGAACACGGAGAAAGCACAAAACAAAGAAGTGATTAAGGTGGAATGCACTGAACATGACTGAGTATGGAAAGTGGGAACAAGTTCAGAAATTTAAATTAAAATGGATTTGCTAGGAAACAAGAGCACATGGGCAACAACAAACAATAAAACAGAATGATCCTGAGGTGCCCTGTTGGTGGAGGGTTCCGAAATGTAGACTGAGAAATTCATATTTGGTTTAAATAAAAGGAAGTATTTCTCATAAAGTGGTGCTATCAAGAGAATGAAAGTGAAAGTGGGAGTCACTCAGTTGTGTCCAACTCTTTGTGACCCCATGGACTATCGCTCGCCAGGCTCCTCTGTCCATGGGATTCTCCAGGCAAGAATAACTGGAGTGGGTTGCCATGCCCTCCTCCAGGGGATCTTCCCAACCCAGAAGTCAAACCCCAGTCTTTTGCATTGTAGGCAGATTCTTTACTATCTAAGCCACCAGGGAGAATGACCTAAACATAACGTTTTTTTAAAAAGAAATTATCCTGGCAATTTTATGGAGGATAGAGTACAATTAGAAAGAGTGGAGGCAGGGACACCAAGGCTATGATATGAGCATGACCCGACAGTACAACAGAGACAAGTTCAGTGACTTATTCCACACGGGAAATATCAGCTAAAAAAAAAAAAAATAGGTAACTTTTTCCAGAAGACTGCTTTCCTTTTATAGAACGATTGCTGTGAGGTTATTTGGGAAATGTCACACTTTAGAAATGAATAGGAAAATCTTGGCATGTTGCAATTAACATGAACAATTTCAGCGATCTCAGCTCTAGGAAGTGGCACACTTTGGAGGGAGGAACAAATGATAAACCTTAGATCTGAAAGTACTGGGAGTTTAAAAGACTTAGTAAGAGCAGCTGAAATGATATCACTTTAGCTGCATAAGTGTTGCGGAACCATCAAAAAATTATGATTACATTACTGACTCAGTCCTTTATTGCATCAAGAAATGCTAGGTTTTCCAGATTACTAACAAACGAAATGGGAACAAAAGCACAAAACATGCTCTATAAATGATAATATATACTTCAATGGCAAAATGTCAAGACACTGAAGTTTATGAGGTTAAGTCAAAGCAAATTTCTCATTTCGTTCAATTATGCTTGTTGAAAAATAAATGGTGTTCTGGAGCAAACACATTTTTTAAAAATATGTATAAAGTCGACTTAAATATGATTTGGGTGCTCAATGTTAAAATTACTGTAGTCTGAAAAATTTCCTTTTAAAAATGTCAACACTTCCTTAATGGCACACAAGAGAGTGTAGATGATTTACAAGGTATCTCCATGGATTCTGGTTAGCGTTTTTAGAACAAGAGCAAATAAAACCATGTTGACATTAGCTGTGTTGTTAATGATACAAACAAGGCAGAAGTAAAACAGTTCTGTTGGCCGCAGCCCAGACAGATTCTCTGTTAGCCAAATTTATAAAGTGTACAACAGATGGCAAGATAAAAATGTATTTTTAATTTTCAGTAATATGATCATATAAAAATATATGTTGTAGCAATAAGTAGAAAAATACCTGCTTCATGTGTATGTTTACATAGATATCACTTAGTATATAAAGTGTGACATGCAGAGATTTTAAAATGAAAGGATTCCAAGTAAATTAATAAATTCAAAATGTAATATAGACAAATATTCTCCTGTAACTATGAAGAAACATGTCATAATCACCCTGTTGGGTGTCTGGCATTATATCAAACAGTTCTGATATAGATACTAATCTTAAGATTATGTAATAAAGATATAAAAATACATTACATAAATAGAATATAAAATATATAACTATAATCACACATTGGTGGAAGTGTTGGATCAAATGATGCTGGTAGACTAGAGCTGTGGCCCCCAAATGCTAAGGCTGGGCTGACTGCATAGTCATGAAGGAAACATTTTACAAGTCCAGATTCCTTGGCCCTGTCCTGGATTCAATAGGTCTGAAGAGGGGCATGGAAATACGGAATTTTTAAAACTCCTCTTCATTTTTGTGTTCAGTCATGCCTGTGAGTCATAGGACTAGAGAACCTACTGAGTAAAGGCTTATTGGAAGAGGTGGGCCTTGGCTTACACAATAGTTTATCAAACACCATTTACTGAATAGTAGCTATTTGCCAGGTACTAGGAATACAAAATCAAAAATAAACCAACTATTAGGGAAGTTGTGATAATTCATTTAAAAGTGGTATATACAAGATGCCAGGGAGCTCATGAAAGAAATATTTATATCAAGAAGGATGCTCAGAATCACATTTATGGAAGAAATGAGGCTGCAGCTAAAGCTTGTAAGATAGAGAGAAGGATTTAGAGAAAAGAGATAAAGGTAATAGAACAGCAAGTATGAGGAGAGGAATATCAAAAAGAAAGCTTAGTTGAAAAGACATTTATTAAAACTAATAGTTTCTAAAAATTCAAAAGTTTAAAGATACAAATGATTTAACCACTATTCAGGTATATTTCCCAAATGTATACACATCCATTTTCATAATGGAATAGTCCCCAGAATATGTTAATGCCATTTTTGTCTTTCCTATTGTTTTGAAAATACAGGGAATGAATGTTTTGAAAATACAGGGAAGGAAAGATATAGTATCAGGATCTCAATCTTAGCTTCACCATTTAGTAAATATATGTCCTTGAGAAAAACATCTGCCCTTTCAAAGACTCAATTTCTGCTTTTTAAAAAATATTACCTCATGTTTTTTATTAGAATTTAAGTGAGAACTGCACTGATTATTTTCCTCTCCAGGGCCACTTCCGTTCCCGGTCTCAGCATATGGTGCTACCAATTGTCCAAACCAGAAATCTCGCTTATTGTTGACTATTCCCCCAGGGCCACCAAAACCACGAGGCACCTTTGTGTAATTTAAGAAAGCTTCCTTCTTCCTCCCAGCAGACACAAGCCATGCCAGGGAAACACTCAGGTGAGCTTGGCTCAAATTAGTTTTGAGCATCCACTCATTTCCTGAGCAGTCACCCTGTGCAAGGCAACACCTGCAGAACTGAGAACAGAATTTCTGTTTTCCTTTGCCTCAATGTCACATCCCAGCACTCCCCAAGTACTACTATTATTGTTTTCCTTATTTTTTTAATTAATCTTTTTAATTGGAGGCTAATTACTTTACAATATTGTAGTGGTTTTTGCCATACACTGACATGAATCAGCCATGAGTGTACATGTGTTCCCCATCCTAAACGCCCCCTCCCACCTCTCTCCTCATCCCATCCCTCAGCGTCCTTTGAACCTGTATACTTCTTGCCACCCCCAAAGCTCCTTTTCTTAAAACTACTCATCCTTATAACACAGATGATTTTTAGCAGCCTGTTCATTACATTTGGTATAACTTCCTCTGTAATCTAACATGCAGCGAGAATTAAACTTTTCAATGACAAATATCAATCACCTATCAATGTCTCTACTGAAAACCTAGCCTGGCAATGTCTTACTATTGCCCTAGAAAAAAGTATATAGAGTACTTCATGGGTACTGCTTCACAGAAATACAAAGTCTTTCATTAATGATTAGTTCTCTTCTTACTTCTCTGGACTCCTTTATCCTCACTCCACACTGATTGCAGTGCTTCATGAAAATTGTTCTGATTCCTCTGCTTCTTTGTGGATACTGCTTGTTTTTTGGAACTTTCAATCGCCTCTTTTTTAAAAAAAAAAAAATAAACTGAAATACAGTTGATACACAATATTATTTTAGTTTCAGATATACTACATAGTGGTTTGGTATTGACATCAGATCAGATCAGTCGCTCAGTCGTGTCCGACTCTTTGCGACCCCATGAACCGCATCACGCCAGGCCTCCCTGTCCATCACCAGCTCCCAGAGGTCACTCAGACTCACACCCACTAAGTCAGTGATGCCATCTAGCCATCTCATCCTCTGTCGTCCCCCTTCTCCTCCTGCCCTCAATCCCTCCCAGCATCAGAGTCTTCTCCAATGAGTCAACTCTTCGCATGAGGTGGCCAAAATACTGGAGTTTCAGCTTTAGCATCATTCCTTCCAAAGAAATTCCAGGATTGATCTCCTTCAGAATGGACTGGTTGGATCTTCTTGCAGTCCAGGGGACTCTCAAGAGTCTTCTCCAACACCACAGTTCAAAAGCATCCCAAAGAAAGGCAATGCCAAAGAATGCTCAAACTACCGCACAACTGCACTCATCTCACACGCTAGTAAAGTAATGCTCAAAATTCTCCAAGCCAGGCTTCAGCAATATGTGAACCGTGAACTTCCTGATGTTCAAGCTGGATTTAGAAAAGGCAGAGGAACCAGAGATCAAATTGCCAACATCCGCTGGATCATGGAAAAAGCAAGAGAGTTCCAGAAAAACATCTATTTCTGCTTTATTGACTATGCCAAAGCCTTTGACTGTGTAGATCACAATAAACTCTGGAAAATTCTGAGAGAGATGGGAATACCAGACCACCTGATCTGCCTCTTGAGAAATGTGTATGCAGGTCAGGAAGCAACAGTTAGAACTGGTCATGGAACAACAGACTGGTTCCAAATAGGAAAAGGAGTACGTCAAGGCTGCATATTGTCACCATGTTTATTTAACTTATATGCAGAGTACATCATGAGAAATGCTGGACTGGAAGAAACACCAGTTGGAATCAAGATTGCCAGGAGAAATATCAATAACCTCAGATATGCAGATGACACCACCCTTATGGCAGAAAGTGAAGAGGAACTAAAAAGCCTCTTGATGAAAGTGAAAGTGGAAAGTGAAAAGGTTGGCTTAAAGCTCAACGTTCAGAAAACGAAGATCATGGCATCTGGTCCCATCACTACATGGGAAATAGATGGAGAAACAGTGGAAACAGTGTCAGACTTTATTTTTCTGGGCTCCAAAATCACTGCAGATGGTGACTGCAGCCATGAAATTAAAAGACGCTTACTCCTTGGAAGGAAAGTTATGACCAACCTAGATAACATACTCAAAAGCAGAGACATTACTTTGCCAACAAAGGTTCGCCTAGTCAAGGCTATGGTATTTACATACATAAATGAAATGATCAGCACAGTAAGTCTAGAAACCATGCATCCTCATTTAAAGTTATTACAATCTTACTGATTAAATTTCTCACTGTGTATATTATATCCCATGGCTTATTTATAACTGGAGGTTTGTAACCCTTAATCTCCTTCACCCATTTTGCATACTCTGACTCTCTGGCAACCAACACTCTATATCTATGAGCCTGTTTTCATTCGTTTGGTTTGTTTTTAAGATTCCACATATGAGATAATGCAGTACTTGTTTTTCACTGTCTGACTTATTTCACTTAGCTTAATATCTGCTAGATTCATCCATATTATTACAAATGGCAAAATTTCACTTATTTTTAATATCTGAGTAATAATTATATATGTATATATATACACAGTGTACTGTGCTTAGTCACTCAGTCATGTCTGGCTCTTTGCAACCCCATGGACTCTAGCCCACCAGGCTCCTCTGTCTATGAATATTCTCTAGGCAAGAATACTGGAGTGGGTTGCATTGCCCTCCTCCAAGGGATCTTCCCAACCCAGGGATCGAACCCAAGTCTCCAACATTGCAGGTGGATTTTTTACAATCTGAGCCACCAGGGAAGCCCAAGAATATTGAAGTAGGTAGCCTATTCCTACTCCAGGGGAACTTCCCAACCCAGAAATCGAACCAGTGTCTCCTGCATTACAGGTAGATTCTTGACCTGCTGAGTTACCCAGGAAGCCATATATATATATATCAGATCAGATCAGTCGCTCAGTCGTGTCCGACTCTTTGCGACCCCATGAACCGCAGCACGCCAGGCCTCCCTGTCCATCACCAGCTCCCGGAGGTCACTCAGACTCGCATCCATCGAGTCAGTGATGCCATCCAGCCATCTCATCCTCTGTCGTCCCCTTCTCCCCCTGCCCTCAATCCCTCCCAGCATCAGGGTCTTCTCCAATGAGTCAACTCTTCGCATGAGGTGGCCAAAATACTGGAGTATATATATATATATATATATATATATATATATATATATATGTGTGTGTGTGTGTGTGTGTGTATATATATATACACATACACACACATGCACACTTTATCAAGTTGTCTATTGATAGATATGTAGGTTGCTTCCATATCTTGATAATTGTAAATAATGCTGCTGCTGCTGCTAAGTCGCTTCAGTGGTGTCCGACTCTGTGCAACCCCATAGATGGCAGCCCACTGAGAGAGTCATTTTCCTAGGCAGGTTGATAAGAAGTCTAGGGGTCCCCAAGGAGAGAGGGGTCTGTAATTCTCAAGGAGGAAGAAAGGACAAACTTTTTTTCTTTCTCCACATTCCTTAGGATTATACAACAATAATGTATCCTGCCTGAGGACAGTGTTATCTTAAAATGAAAATTAGGGGAGTAGACCTGGTCTTTTCAAGGATGTATCCTGCCTGATACAAAAGTAAGAAGTCAAGAAAAACCTGGAGTAACAGGCAAATTTGGCCTTGGAATATGAAAAGAAGCAGGACGAAGACTAATAGAGTTTTGCCAAGAAAATGCACTAGTCATAAAAAACACCCTCTTCCAACAACACAAGAGAAGACTCTATACATGGACATCACCAGATGGTCAACACCGAAATCAGATCGATTATACTCTTTGCAGTCAAAGATAGAGAAGCTCTATACAGTCAGGAAAAACAAGACCAGGATCTGACTGTGGCTCAAACCATGAACACCTTATTGACAAATTCAGTCTTAAATTGAAGAAAGTAGGGAAAACCACTAGACCATTCAGGTATGACCTAAATCAAATACCTTATGATTATACAGTGGAAGTGAGAAGTAGATTTAAGGGCCTAGATCTGATAGATAGAGTGCCTGATGAACTATAGAATGAGGTTCGTGACATTGTACAGGAGACAGGGATCAAGACCATTCCCATGGAAAAAAAATACAAAAAAACAAAACGGCTGTCTGGGGAGGCCTTACAAATAGCTGTGAAAAGAAGAGAAGCAAAAAGCAAAGGAGAAAAGGAAAGATATAAGCATCTGAATGCAGAGTTCCAAAGAATAGCAAGAAGAGATAAGAAAGCCTTCTTCAGCGATCAATGCAAAGAAATAGAGGAAAACAACAGAATGGGAAAGACTAGGGATCTCTTCAAGAAAATTAGAGATACCAAAGGAACATTTCATGCAAAGATGGACTCGATAAAGGACAGAAATGGTATGGGCCTAACAGAAGCAGAAGATATTAAGAAGAGATGGCAAGAATACACAGAAGAACTGTACAAAAAAGATCTTCACAACCCAGATAATCATGATGGTGTGATCACTGACCTAGAGCCAGACATCCTGGAATGTGAAGTCAAGTGGGCCTTAGAAAACATCACTACGAACAAAGCTAGTGGAGGTGATGGAATTCCAGTGGAGCTATTCCAAATCCTGAAAGATGGTGCTGTGAAAGTGCTACACTCAATATGTCAGCAAATTTGGAAAACTCAGCAGTGGCCACAGGACTGGAAAAGGTCAGTTTTCATTCCAATCCCAAAGAAAGGCAATGCCAAAGAATGCTCAAACTACTGCACAATTGCACTCATCTCACACACTAGTAAAGTAATGCTCAAAATTCTCCAAGCCAGGCTTCAGCAATATGTGAACTGTGAACTTCCTTGTTGAAGCTGGATTTAGAAAAGGCAGAGGAACCAGAGATCAAATTGCCAACGTCCACTGGATCATGGAAAAACCAAGAGAGTTCCAGAAAAGCATCTATTTCAGCTTTATTGACTATGCCAAAGCCTTTGACTGTGTGGATCACAATAAACTGTGGAAAATTCTGAGAGAGATGGGAATACCAGACCACCTGATCTGCCACTTGAGAAATTTGTATGCAGGTCAGGAAGCAACAGTTAGAACTGGACATGGAACAACAGACTGGTTCCAAATAGGAAAAGGAGTATGTCAAGGCTGTATATTCTCACCCTGCTTATTTAACTTACATGCAGTGTACATCATGAGAAACGCTGGACTGAAAGAAACACAAGCTGGAATCAAGATTGCTGGGAGAAATATCAATAACCTCAGATATGCAGATGACACCACCCTTATGGCAGAAAGTGAAGAGGAACTAAAAAGCCTCTTGATGAAAGTGAAAGAGGAGAGTGAAAAAGTTGGCTTAAAGCTCAACATTCAGAAAACAAAGATCATCAGATGGGCATCTGGTCCCATCACGTCATGGGAAATAGATGGGGAAACAGTGGAAACAGTATCAGACTTTATTTTTCTGAGTGCCAAAATCAATGCAGATGGTGACTGCAGCCATGAAATTAAAAGACACTTACTCCTTGGAAGGAAAGTTATGACCAACCTAGATAGCATACTAAAAAGCAGAGACATTACTTTGCCAAAAAAGGTCTGTCTAGTCAAGGCTATGGTTTTTCCTGTGGTCATGTATGGATGTGAGAGTTGGACTGTGAAGAAGGCTGAGCACTGAATAACTGATGCTTTTAAACTGTGGTGTTGGAGAAGACTCTTGAGAGTCCCTTGGACTGCAAGGAGCTCCAACCAGTCCATTCTGAGGGAGATCAGCCCTGGGATTTCTTTGGAAGGAATGATGCTAAAGCTGAAACCCCAGTACTTTGACCACCTCATGCAAAGATTTGACTCATTGGAAAGGACAACAGAGGATGAGATGGCTGGATGGCATCATTGACTCGATGGACATGAGTTTGAGTGAACTCCGAGATTTGGTGATGGACAGGGAGGCCTGGCATGCTGTGATTGATGGGGTCACAAAGAGTCAGACACGACTGAGCAACTGATCTTATCTGATCTGATATGATTATTGTGGAAAATGTTCCATGTGTACTCAAGAGGAATGTATATTCTACTGTTTTAGGATGGAATGTTTCTATATATCTGTTAAGTCTACTGATCTAATATGTCATTTAAGGTCACTGCTTCCTTACTGATTTTCTGTCTGGATGATCTATCCATTGATTTAAGTGTGGTGTTAGTGTCTCCTCAGTTCAGTTCAGTTCAGTCACTCAGTTATGTTTGACTCTGTGACCTCATGAATCGTAGCATGTCAGGACTCCCTGTCCATTACCAACTCCTGGAGTTCACTCAAACTCATGTCCATTGAGTCGGTGATGCCATGCAGCCAACTCATCCTCTGTCATCCCCTTCTCCTCCTGCCCCCAATCCCTCCAAGCATCAGAATCTTTTCCAATGAGCCAACTTTTCACATGAGGTGGCCAAAATATTGGAGTTTCACCTTTAGTATCAGTCTTTTCAATGAACACCCAGGACTGATCTCCTTCAGAATGGACTGGTTGGATCTCCTTGCAGTCCAAGGGACTCTCAAGAGGCTTCTCCAATACCACAGTTCAAAAGCTTCAACTCTTCAGCGCTCAGCTTTCTTCACAGTCAAACTCTCACATCCATACATGGCCACAGGAAAAATTATAGCCTTGACTAGATGGACCTTTGTTGGTAAAGTAATGTCTCTGCTTTTTAATACACTATCTAGGTTGGTCAATACTTTCCTTCCAAGGGGCAAGCGTCTTTTAATTTCATGGCTGCACTCACCATCTGCAGTGATTTTGGAGCCCCCAAAATAAAGTCTGACACTGTTTCCACTGTTTTCCCATCTATTTCCCATGAAGTGATGGGACTGGATGCCATGATCTTTGTTTTCTGAATGTTAAGCTTTAAGCCAAGTTTTTCACTCTCCTCTTTTACTTTCATCAAGAGACTTTTTAGTTTCTCTTCACTTTCTGCCATAAGGGTGGTATCATCTGCATATCTGAGGTGATTGATATTTCTCCCGGCAATCTTGATTCCAGCTTGTGCTTCTTCCAGCCCAGTGTTTCTCATGATGTACTCTGCACAGGGTGACAATATACACCCTTTTACTATTTGAAATCAGTCTGTTGTTCCATGTCCAATCTAACTGTTAAATAAGCAGGGTGACAATATACCCCCTTTTCCAATTTGGAACCAGTCTGTTGCCCCATGTCCAGTTCTAACTGTTGCTTCCTGACCTGCATACAAATTTCTCAAGAGGCAGATCAGGTGGTCTGGTATTCCCATCTCTTTCAGAATTTTCCACAGTTTATTGTGATCTACACAGTCAAAGGCTTTGGTATAGTCAATAAAGCAGAAATAGATGCTTTTCTGAAACTCTTGCTTTTTCGATGATCCAGCGGATGTTGGCAATTTGATCTCTGGTTCCTCTGCCTTTTCTAAAACCAGCTTGAACATCAGGAAGTTCACAGTTCACGTATTGCTGAAGCCTGGCTTGGAGAATTTTGAGCATTACTTTACTAGCGTGTGAGATGAGTGCAATTGTGTGGTAGTTTAGGCATTCTTTGGCATTGCCTTTCTTTGGGATTGGAATGAAAACTGACCTTTTCCAGTCCTGTGGCCACTGCTGAGTTTTCCAAATTTGCTGGCATATTGAGTGCAGCACTTTCACGCCATCATCTTTCAGGATTTGAAATAGCTCCACTGGAATTCCATCACCTCCACTAGCTTTGTTTGTAGTGATGTTTTCTAAGGCCCACTTGACTTCACATTCCAGGAATTTTGGCTCTAGGTGAGTGATCAAACCATCGTGATTATCTGGGTCATGAATATCTTTTTTGTACAGTTTTTCTGTGTATTCTTGCCACCTATTCTTAATATCTTTTGCTTCTGTTAGGTCCATACCATTTCTGTCCTTTATTGAGCCCATCTTTGCATGTAATGTTCCCTTGATATCTCTCATTTTCTTGAAGAGATCTCTAGTCTTTTCCATTCTGTTGTTTTCCTCTATTTTTTTGCATTTATCACTGAGGAAGGCTTTCTTATCTTTCCTTGCTATTCTTTGCAACTGTGCTTTCAGATGTTTATATCTTTCCTTTTCTCCTTTACTTTTTGCTTCTCTTCTTTTCACAGCTATTTGTAAGGCCTCCCCAGACAGCCATTTTGCTTTTTTGCATTTCTTTTCCATGGGGATGATCTTGATCCCTGTCTCCTGTACAATGTCATGAACTTCATTCCATAGTTCATCAGGCACTCTATCTATCAGATCTAAATCTGATAAATCTATTTCTCACTTTCACTGTATAATCATAAGGGATTTTATTTAGGTCATACCTGAATGGTCTAGTGGTTTTCCCTACTTTCTTCAATTTCAGTCTGAATTTGGCAATAAGGAGCTCATGATCTGAGCCACAGTCAGCTCCCGGTCTTGTTTTTGCTGACTGTATAGAGCTTCTCCATCTTTGGTTGCAAAGAATATAATCAATCTGATTTTGGTGTTGACCATCTGGTGATGTCTATGTGTAGTCTTCTCTTGTGTTGTTGGACTCTTATTGTAGTGTAGTCTTCTCTTGTGTTGTTGGACTCTTATTGTATTGTTATCAATTTCTCTCTTTAATATTTTCTGTTCTTACTTTATACATGTAGGGATTCTTATGTTAGATGCATGAACTTACTTGGTGGCCCAAATGCTAAAGAATCTGCCTGTAATGCAGGAGACCTGGATTTGATCCCTGGTCCAGGAAGATCCCCTGGAGAAAGGATTGGCTACCCACTCCATTATTCTTGCTTGGGAAATCCCATGAACAGAGGCGCCTGTTGGGCTACAGTTCATGGGATTGCAAAGAATCAGACACAACTGAGCAACTAATACAAACACACATTATATGCATATAGTTAATGAATGTTATATTCTCTTCTTGTATGCATATCTTAATCATTATCTAATGCCTTTCTCTTTTTATAGACTTTAAAATCTACTTTCTCAGATATGAGTATTGCTTACATTTACATGAAATAACTTTTTCCAACCCCTCACTTTCAGTCTGTGTGTGTCTTTAGCTCTGAAGTAAGTTTCTTATAAGCCGTGTTTAGATGAATTCTGCTATTTTTTAAATCCAATCAGCTATTCCATGTCTTTTTTTCACGCACATAGTCCATTGACAATGAAAGTGTATGCTGCTGCTGCTGCTAAGTCGCTTCAGTCGTGTCCGACTCTGTGCGACCCCATAGACGGAAGCTCACCAGGCTCCCCCGTCCCTGGGATTCTCCAGGCAAGAATACTGGAGTGGGTTGCCATTTACTTCTCCAATGCATGAAAGTGAAAAGTGAAAGTGAAGTCACTCAGTTGTGTTCGACTCTTAGAGACCCCATGGACTGGAGCCTACCAGGATCCTCCATCCATGGGATTTTCCAGGCAAAAGTACTGGGGTAGGGTGCCATTGCCTTCCCCGATGAAAGTGTATATGTATGCATTTATTGTCATTTCCTTATTTTCTGTGGGGTTTTTTTGTTGTTGTTGTTGTTGTATTTTTTCTTTGTTCTCATATTTTTCTTTTATTTTCTTCCCTTGTGATTTGATCATTTTCTTTAGTGGTATGTTTCTGGTCATTTCTTTAGGTTTGTGTGTATCTGTTGCAGGTTTTTGATTCATGGTTATGATGGAATTATAACAAGTATACCATATATGTTGACCTATAACTGCTTGCTTTAAACTGATAACATTTAAGATCAAACACATTGTGCAAAGATATACATTTTTTACCCTCCTCACCTCATTTTGTGCTTTTGATGTCATATTTTATATCCTCATATTTATCCCTTAATGGTTTCTTGTAGTTATGGATTCCATATATATTTGCCTTTACTAGTGGGAATTCTGCTTTCCTATAAATTCTTCTTATTGAACCTCTTTGTTTCCCCTTAGATAAGTCCCTTTAACATTACTCTTAGGGTTGGTTTAGTATTAATGAACTCTTTAAGTTTTTGTTTTGTCTTAGATGTTCTTGATTTCTCCTTCAATTATACATGATAACCTTGCTAGGTAGAATGTCCCACAGTACAAAATTTTCCCTTTAAGTACTTAACCTAAAATTCTTGTGCAACTAACTTTTTACAAAATTTACTTTTTGAAATAGAGTTGGTGCTGTGTTCATTTCTTCTGTACAGCAAAGTAATTATTATATACATACAGATAAATATTCTTTCTCTTATCTTTTCCATTATTTTTTATCATAGGATACTGAACATATTTCTTGTGTTATACAGGAGAAGTTTGTTGTCCATCCATTCTATATTATAAATAACAGCTTGCATCTGCTAATGCCAAACTTCCAGTTCTTCGTTCCATCTCCCTCCCCTTGGAAATCACAAGCCTATGTATCTCCTTCTGTTTTATAGGTATGTTCATTTGTGTTACATTTTAGATTCCACATGTAAATGATATCAAATGATGTTTGTTTTTATCTTTCTGATCACTTTAGTTTTCTTCCCATCGTGGCTGCAACAATTTAAATTCCCACCAACAATATAAGGATTCCTTTCTCCACACTCTCCACAGCATTTGTTATTGGTAGATATTTTAATGATAGTCATTCCAACTCATATCAAGTGGTACCACATAGTAGTATTATTTGCAGTTCTCTAACAATTAGTAATGATGAGCATTTTTTCATGTTCTTATTGGCCATCTGTATATCTTCTTTGGAGAAATGTCTATTTAGGTCTTATGCCTGTTTTCTGATTGGGCTTTTTGCTTTTTTGTTACTAAATTGTATGAGCTATTTGTATATTTTGGAAATCATTAGTTGTCTCTTTACTTGTGGTTTCTTTTGCTATGCAAAAGCTAACAAGTTAGATTTGGTCTATTTGTTTATTTTTACTTTCATTTATTTTCCCTTGGGAAAGTGACCTTAGAAAACATTACTATGAATATCAGAGAATATTTTGCATATGTTCTCTTCTAGGAGCTTTATGTTGTCATGTCTTATTTTTAAGTGTTAAAGTCATTTAGATTTACTTTTGTATACGGTGTGAGGGTGTGCTCTAAGTTCATTGGTGTACACACAGCTGTCCAGCTTTCCCAGCACTACTTGCTAAAGAGACTATCCTTTCCCCATTGTATTCAGTCAGCCACAAACAACGTCCATTTGGGTCATTATGTAGCATATCACAGAAAAACCTGAATGAACTTTTTAGCAAACACAATATGTTCTTGCCTTCTTTGTCAGATAATAATTGACCATAAGTGTATGGGTTTATTTCTGGACACTATTCTGTTTAATTGATCCATGTGTCTATTTTTGTGACAGTATCATGCTCTTTTAAGTATTTTAGACTTGTAGTATTGTCTAAAGTCTGAAAGGGTTATGCCTCCTGCTTTGTTCTTTTTCCTCAGGAGTTCTTTGGCAATTCTGTGTCTTTATATGTTTCCATATAAATTTTAGCATTATTTGTTCTAGTTCAGTGATGCTAGAGGTCTACTTTGCTGGGGAGGTCTCTTAAACTATCAACAATTTTAAAAATTCCTTTTTCTTTATTCTGTTCAATATGGGTGATTTCTACTACTCTGTCTTCCAGATTGCTAATCTGTTGGTATCATCTAAATTACTTTTTCTAGTTTATTGTTTATTTCACTTATTTTATTTTTCAGCTCTATTTGGTTCTTTATATTTTCTACTTTTTGTTGAAATTCTCACTGTGTACATTCATTCTTCACATGAATTCACTGAGAATCTTTATGATCATTTCATCTTTGGCATCATTACAATCATCTTTATTAAGTGTACTACTTCAGTTCAGTTCAGTTCAGTTGCTCAGTCATATCCGACTTTTTGCAACCCCATGAATCACAGCACGCCAGGCCTCCCTGTCCATCACCAACTCCCAGAGTTCACTCAAACTCACCTCCATCGAGTCAGTGATTCCATCCAGCCATCTCATCCTCTGTCGTTCCCTTCTCCTCCTGTCCGCAATCCCTCCCAGCATCAGAGTCTTTTCCAATGAGTCAACTCTTTGCATGAGGTAGCCAATGTACTGGACTTTCAGCTTTAGCATCATTCCTTCCAAAGTAATCCCAGGACTGATCTCCTTCAGAATGAACTGGTTGGATCTCCTTGCAGTCCAAGGGACTCTTAGGAGTCTTCTCCAACACCACATTTTAAAAGCATCAATTCTTCAGTGCTCAGTTTTCTTTACAATCCAATTCTCACATCCATACATGACCACAGGAAAAACCATAGCCTTGACTAGACAGACCTTTGTTGGCAAAGTAATGTCTCTGCTTTTGAATATGCTATCTAGGTTGGTCATAACTTTCCTTCCAAGGAGTAAGCGTCTTTTAATTTCATGGCTGCAGTCACCATCTGCAGTGATTTTGGAGCCCAGAAGCATAAAGTCTGACACTGTTTCCACTCCCATGACGTGATGGGACCAGATGTCATGATCTTTGTTTTCTGAATGTTGAGCTTTAAGCCACTTTTTCACTCTCCTCTTTCACTTTCATCAAGAGGCGTTTTAGTTCCTCTTCACTTTCTGCCATAAGGGTGGTGTCATCTGCATATCTGAGGTGATTGATATTTCTCCTGGCAATCTTGATTCCAGCTTGTGTTTCTTCCAGCCCATCATTTCTCATGATGTACTCTGCATATAAGTTAAATAAGCAGGGTGACAATATACAGCCTTGACGTACTCCTTTTCCTATTTGGAACCAGTCTGTTATTCCATGTCCAGTTCTAACTGTTGCTTCCAGACCTGCATATAGGTTTCTCACAAGGCAGTTCAGGTGATCTGGTATGCCCATCTCTTTCAGAATAGGGTGTACTACTTATCTCCACTTTGTTTAGTTCTTTTCTGTTCTGGGTTGTTCCTTCATTTGGAACATACTCCTCCATCTCATCATTCTGTTTAACTCTATAGGTTTATTTCAGTGTGTTAGGCTGGTTATGTTAGTCTTGGAGAAGTGCTCTTATGTAAGAAACATCCTGTGAGGCTCAGCAACACAGTTTTCTCTGGTCACCAATGTTACATGTTCTAGGGCTTCTCCGTACGTGGGCTGTGCGTGCTATTCTGTTGTGGTGGGGTCATCTATTCTGAGTACACTGGTAGGCAGGCTGGCCCTAACCCAGTTGTATAAGGTTGTGCCTCAAGCAGCGGATGCAGCCCCACTGGAGGCCACAGTAGGCATCCTACATGGCTGCTGTGGGGATGTTGCATCCCCACTGCTGAGCTGGGCCAGTTCTACACACAGCTGTTTGTGAAGACTGTAGGCCAAGGAGTGGGCACGGGACTGGTGCTAGCCTGTTGAAGAGTGGACTTAAATATTTTAGCCAAATCTTGTACTCATCTCACACATTAGTAAAGTAATGCTCAATATTCTCCAAGCCAGACTCTAACAGTATGTGAACCATGAACTTCCAGATGTTCAAGGTGGATTTGGAAAGGCAGAAGAACCAGAGATCAAATTGCCAACATCTGCTGGATCCTCAAAAAAGCAAGAGAGTTCCAGAAAAACATCTACTTCTGTTTTATTGACTATGCCAAAGCCTCTGACTGTGTGGAACACAAAAACATGTGGAAATTTTTGAAAGAGATGGGTATACCAGACCACGTGATCTGCCTCCTGAGAAGTCTGTATGCAGATCAGAAAGCAACAGTTAGACTGGACATTGAACAACAGACTGGTTCCAAATAGGAAAAGGGTGTATATTGTCACCCTGCTTATTTAACAGTTAGACTGGACATGGAACAACAGACTGATTTCAAATAGAAAAAGGGTGTATATTGTCACCCTGCTTATTTAACTTATGTGTATAGTACATCATGAGAAATGCTCAGCTGGATGAAGCACAAGCTGGAATCAAGATTGCCAGGAGAAACATCAATAACCTCAGATATGCAGATGATACCACCCTTATGGCAGAAAGCTAAGAAGAACTAAAGAGCCTCTTGATGAAAGTGATAGAGGAGAATGAAAATGTTGGCTTAAAGCTCAACATTCAGAAAATGAAGATCATGGCATCTGGTCCCATCAGATCAGATCAGATCAGATGAGTCGCTCAGTCATGTCCGACTCTTTGCAACCCCATGAACCTCAGCACGCCAGGCCTCCCTGTCCATCACCAACTCCCAGAGGTCACTCAGACTCACATTCATCGAGTCAGTGATGCCATCCAGCCACTTCATGGGAAATAGATGGGTAAACAGTGGAAACAGTGACAGATTTTATTTTCTTGGGCTCCAAAGTCATTGCAGATAGTGACTGAAGCCATGAAATTCAAAGATGCTTGCTCCTTGGAAGAAAGGTTATGACCAACCTAGACAGCATATTAAAAAGCAGAGACATTACTTTGCCAACAAAGGTCCATCTAGTCAAGGCTATGGTTTTTCCAGTGGTCATGCGTGGATGTGAGAGTTGGACTATAAAGAAAGTTGGATATTGAAGAATTGCTGCTTTTGAACTGTGGTGTTGGAGAAGACTATTGAGAGTACCTTGGACTGCAAGGAGATCAACCAGTCCATCCTAAAGGAAATCAGTCATTAATATTCATTGGAAGGACTGATGCTGAAGCTAAAACTCCAATACTTTGGCCAGCTGATGCAAAGAGCTGACTCATTTGAAAAGACCCTGATGCTGGGAAAGATTGAAGGCAGGAGGAGAAGGGGATGACAGAGGATGAGACAGTTGGTTGGGATCACTGACTCAATAGACATGAGTATGAGCAAGCTCTGGGAGTTAGCAATGAACAGGGAGGCCTGGCGTGTTGCAGTCCATGGGGTTTCAAAGAGTCGGACACAACTGAGTGACTGAACTGAACTGTTTATATTTCATTTCTGAGCAGAGATATCACTTTTCCTGCTAATCTTCCCTCAACAAAGTAGTTTGGGCTTCTCATCTATGTTTTTCTTTGCCCAAAACAAATATTTTCTCTCTGTAATATATTTATCCTATATTATAGTATATGTAACTATCTTCCCAACTAGGCAATAGTACTGTATTGTACTCAAATACTAAATAGATCCATCTGTGAACAGGCATTGTCCTCTTTCATCAACTCATGGCTGTGACTTTATAAAGAGGAGCTACTGAAAGTGGTGTATACAGAGGGGATCTAGAGTGTTTGTTTATATAGCTTATTTGTGTACTCTGATCCTGTTCATGTTTAGTCTTGATGTTGTTCAGGCACTAAGGCATGTCCAACAGTTTGTGACTTCATGGATTGTAGCATGCCAGGCAGGCTTTCCTGTCCTTCATCATCTCCCAGGGTTTGCTCAAACTCATGTCCACTGAGTTGGTGGATGCCATCAAACCATCTCATCCTCTGTTGTCCCCTTCTGCTCCTGCCTTCAAACTTTCCCAGAATCTGGTTTTTTCAAATGAGTCAGCTCTTTGCATCAGGTGGCCAAAGTATTGGAGTTTCAGATTCAGCATCAGTCCTTTCAATGAATATTCAGGGTTGAATACCATTAGGGTTGACTAGTTGGATCTCCATGTAGTCCAAGGGACTCTCAAGAGCCTTTTCCAACACCACAGTTCAAAAGCAGCGATTCTTCAATACTCAACTTTCTTTATAGTCCAACTCTCACATCCATACATCTCCACTGGAAAAACCATAGCATTGAAAAGACAGACCTTTGTTGGCAAAGTAATGTCTCTGCTTTTTAATATGCTGTCTAGGTTTATCACAGCTTTTCTTCCAAGGAGCAAGTGTCTTTTAATTTTGTGGCTGCAGTCACCATCTGCAATGATTTTGGAGCCCCCAAAAATAAAGTCTGTCACTGTTTCCATTGTTTCCCCATCTATTTGCCATGAAGTGATAGGACCAGATGCCATGATCTTAGTTTTTTGAATGCTGAATTTTAAACCAGCTTTTTTACTCTCCTCTCTCACCCTCATCAAGAGGCTGTTTAGTTCCTCTTTCCTTTTTGCCATTAGCATGGTATTATTTGCATATCTGAGGTTGAAATTTCTCCTAACAATATTGATTCCAGCTTATGCTTCATCCAGCTTGGCATTTTGCATGATGTACTCTGAATAGAAGTTTAAAAAACTGTGTGACAATACAGAGCCTTGATATATTCCTTTCCCAATTTGGAATTAGTCCATTGTTCATTGTCCAGTTCTAACTGCTGCTTCTTGACCTGCATAGATTTCTCAGAAGGCAGGTCAGGTGGTCTGGTAGTCCCATCTCTTTAAGTATTTTCCACAAATACTTTGTGGAAAGTATTTGACTGTGATCCACACAGTCAAAGGCTTTAGCATATTCAACGAAGTAGAAATAAAGGCTTTTATGGAATCACCTTGCTTTCTCTATGATCCAATGGATGTTGGCAATTTGATCTCTGGTTCCTCTGCCTTTCCTAATTCTAGCTTGTATATATGGAAGTTCTCAGTTAACGCACTGTTGAAGCCAATTTGAAAGATTGTGAGCATTACCTTGCTAGCATGTGAAATGAGTGCAAATGTGTGATAGTTTGAACATTCTTTGGTATTTCCTTTCTTTAGAACTGGAATGAAAACTAGTATCTTCCAGTCCTGTGACCACTGCTGAGTTTTCCAAATTTGCTGACTTATTGAGTGTAGCACTTTAATAGCATCATCCTTTAGGATTTTAAAAGGCTCAGCTGGAATTCCAACACCTCCACTAGCTTGTTTGTAGTAATGCTTCCTAGGGCCCACTTGACTTCACACTCCAGGATGTCTGGCTCTAGGTGAGGGAACACACCATTATGGTTATCTGGATAATTAAGACCTCTTTTCTCTTGTTCTTCAGTATATTCTTGCCACCTCTTCTTAATCTCTTCTGCTTCTGTTGTTACCATTTCTGTCCTTTATTGTGCCCATTTTTGCATGAAATGTTCCCTTGTTATCTCCAGTTTTCTTGAAGAGATCTCTAGCCTTTTCCATTCTATTTTTTCCTCTCTTTCTTTGCACTGTTTACTTAAGAAGGCTTTCTTGTCTCTCCTTGTTATTCTCTGGAACTCTGCATTCAGTTGGGAATATCTTTCCCTATCTCCCTTTCCTTTCACTTCTCTTCTTTCTCAGCTCTTTGTAATGCATTCTTAGATAGCCTCTATGCCTTCCTGCATTTCTTTTTCTTTGGAATAGTTTTGGTCATGGCATCTTGTATAATATTATGAACCCCCAACCATATTTCTTCAGGCATTCTGTCCATCAGATCTAACCCCTTGAATTTATTTGCCACCTCCATGTTTAATCATAAGGGATTTGATTTAGGTCATGTCTAAATGGTCTAATGGTTTTCCCAACTGTCTTCAATTTAAGGCTGAATTGTGCAATAAGGAGTTCATCACCTGAGCCACAGTCAGCTCCTGGTCTTCTTTTTGCTGACTGTATAGAGCTTCTCCACCTTTCACTGAAAAGAATATAACCAATCTGATTTCAGTAATGACCATCTGGTGATTTCCATGTGTAGAGTTGTCTCTTGTGTTGTTGGAAGAGGGTGTTTGCTATGACCAGTGTGTTACCTTGGCAAAACTCTTTTAGCCTTTGCCCTGCTTCATTTTGTACTCCAAGGCCAAACTTACCCGTACTCCAGGTATCTGGACTTCCTACTTTTGCATTCCAATCCTCTATGATGAAAAAGACATTTTTTTTTTTTTTTTTTGGTGTTACTTCCAGAAATTCATGTAGGTCTTCATAGAACTTGTCAGCTTCAGCTTCTTTGGTATCAATGGTTTGGTCACTGACTTGGAATACTGTGATGTTGAATGTTTTGCCTTGAAAATGAACTGAGATCATTCTGTTGTTTTTGAGACTGCACCCAAGTATTGCATTTCCTACTCTGTTGACTATGATGGCTACTCCATTTCTTCTAAGGGTTCTTGCCCACAATAGTAGATATAATGGTCATCTGAATTAAATTTGCCCATTTTCATTCATTTTAGTTGACTGATTCTTAAAAAGTTGATGTTTACTCTTGCCATTTCCTGCCTGACTACATCCAATTCATGGACCTAACATTCCAGATTCCTATGCAATATTGTTCTTTACTGCATTGGACTTTACTTTCACCACTTTTAGACACATCCAGATCTGAGTATCATATCTGCTTTGGCCCAGGCTCTTCATTCCTTCTGGAGCTATTTCTCCACTTTTTCCCAGTAGCATATGGGACACCTGCAGACCTGAGGGGGTCATCTTCAGGTGTCATATCTTTTTGCCTTTTCATACTGTTCATGGGGTTCTCAAGGGAGGAATACTGGAGTGATTTGCCATTCCTTTCTCCAGTGGACCATGTGTTGTCAGAAATGGGTTTGTTTTTGTGTGTGTGTCAGAACTCTCCACCATGACCTGTCCATCTTTGGTGGTCCTGCACAGCACAGCTCATAGCTTCATTTTCACAGGCTGTGATGGGGTTTCTGGCCCAACCTTACGACTTGGTGGGTTTGACAAAACCAAGGTAATGATGAGTAGTCCTGAATGCCATAGTGCCCTGTGGTCAGATGCCCCATCTACCAGGGCCTGGTAGCATGCTAGCAGCTGTTCTTCAAAAGGCATATTATTCTCTAATCTGATGATATGACTTTGTTCATAGACCCCAAGTCTCTGTGTGTTGCTTTCCACTGCAACTTGCCATATACAAAATAGCACCCTGATATCTCAAACATTATAAGATTTTTCATGTGTCATGTCCTCAGAAATAGGGCTGTTTACACTGCAGTCCATACCTGCTACAAAGCCCTTTTCCCATCCAGGCCCTATTAAAGTAGTAGCCTTTCTTATTTTCTAGTATGTGGACCAGAAAGATACTCGTTGTGAAATATGCTACTTCTAGAACCTGAAAAGGCTACCAAGATTGTATTTCTTCTTTTCATTGGGAGATCAAATATGAAATGATTTGTCCTTTACTTTGGATGGATGCCTTGATACACCTCTGACAACTGGAGACCAAATAATTTCTATGATGTAGTGAGCTCCTGAATCTTCATAGAGGTTGTCTCCTGCCCTCTGAAGAATGTGTTTTACACAGACTTTGTGGTATGCACATCTTGTTTACTTGGCATAACTAACTGACATTGTCAAGTTAACAGCTCACATGGCTTCAGACTGTATTTTGACAAAGTGAGGTAAAATTGTTAAATGCATATTATTGTACTTTTCATAAATAACTATTTATGATTTTCTTTTCTGCTATATAGAGAAGATAATACATTTGTCAAATCCTTGATTATATACCATGTAGCATGAAATCTGATGAACAAAGATATTACATATAGTGCAATCTGTCACTTATTTGTGTCCCACTCTTTGTGACCCTATGGACTATAGCACTCCAGGCTCCTCAGTCCATGTAAATTTCCAGGCAGGAATATTGGAGTAGATTCCCATTTTCTACTCCAGGGGATCTTCCCAACCCAGGGATTGAATCTGTGTTTCTTGGGTTTCCTGCATTGGCAGGTGGATTCTTTCCCATTGTGCTGAACCATTGAGGAAGACCTCAGTTATATCCAACCAGCTTCTTAAAATTAAGTGTTACCATTTGGCCTCAATTGTTTTGGGCCCTATCATTCCCATTGCTGTTGATGAACCTAGTTCTGCAATGGTCTCTCCTACCATCAGCCCTGCTCTACAGAGAAAAATCTACTCCCAGATTTTTAGTAAGTGCCCCTCCCACAAGTGTATTCCATATAGCCTCCAGTTCAGTTCAGTTCAGTTCAGCCACTCAGTCATGTCCGACTCTTTGTGACCCCATGAATCACAGCATGCCAGGCCTCCCTGTCCATCACCAACTCCCAGAGTTCACTCAAACTCACCTCCATCGAGTCAGTGATGCCATCCAGCCATCTCATCCTCTGTCGTGCCCTTCTCCTCTTGCCCCCAATCCCTCCCAGCTGCAGAGTCTTTCCCAATGAGTCAACTCTTCACATGAGGTGGCCAAAGTACTGGAGTTTCAGCTTGAGCATCATTCCTTCCAAAGAAATCCCAGGGCTGATCTCCTTCAGAATGGACTGGCTGGATCTCCTTGCAGTCCAAGGGACTCTCAAGAGTCTTCTCCAACACCACAGTTCAAAAGCATCAAATAGCCTTAATAAATGATATATCCTCTGTCGCTCCCCCTTGGAAGAATCCATCATCTTTTAAACTTAAAATAATTTTCATAAATAATGAAAATAAATGATTACAGGAGTTTATAACCATAAGAAATAAGGCATCATGAGCAAGAACCAACAGAAATAGAAAAAAAAATTCAGTAAGAGTTTAGACATTGGAAATTACCAAATGTGAAGTATAAAACAGGCATCTTATTATGTTTAAGGAAATGAATGATGAATTTGAAAATATAGGAAAAACTATAAAAAATGAGTTGTATATTTGAAGAAAAAATTATGAGAATGAAAAATTCAAGAATTTTAAAAAAATAATAAAACCCAATCATAATAATAAAATAATAGGTTTAAAGAATAAAACCTAATCTGGTGAGTTTTCCAGCCATAAACAGTCTATCTACTCTACATGCCTACTTCCCTGAATCTTTAAATCCCTTATTACAGCACACCTGGCATTTCAACCTCACTTAGCATGAACAATTGCTTTCTCCATGCTTCTGGAAGTCACTCTAAAGGCAATTCCTCATCATCTTCTAGGGTCTTGTTCAGTTCATTCAGTTCAGTTGCTCAGTTGTGTACCACTCTTTGCAACTCCATGGATTGCAGCATGTGAGGCTTTCCTGTTCATCACCAACTCCTGGAGCTTGCTCAAACTGATCTCCAAGTCGGTGATGCCGTCCAACCATCTCATCCTCTGTCATCCCCTTCTCCTCCTCCCTTCAAACTTGTCAGCATAAAAGTCTCTTCCAATGAGTCAGTTCTTAGAATAAGGTGGTCAAAGTATTGGAGCTTCAGCTTCAGTCCCTCCAGTGAATACCCAGGACTGATCTCCTTTAGCATAGACTGGTTGGATCTCCTTGCAGTCCAAGGGACTCTAAGGAGTATCCTCCAACACCCCAGTTCAAAGGCATCAATTCTCTGGTGCTCGACTTTCTTTATAGTCCAACTCTCACATCCATATATGACCACTGGAAAAACCATAGCATTGAAAAGACAGACCTTTGTTGGCAAAATAATGTCTCTGCTTTTTAATATGCTGTCTAGGTTGGTCATAGCTTTTCTTCCAAGGAGTAAGAGTCTTTTAAACTCATGGCTGCAGTCCCCATCTGCAGTGATTTTGGAACCCAAAAAAGTAAAGTCTCTCACTGTTTCCATTGTTTCCCCATCTATTTGCCATGAAGTGATGGGACCAGATGTCATGATCTTACTTTTCTGAATGTTGAATTTTAAGCCAACTTTTTCACTCTCCTCTTTTACTTTCATCAAGAGGCTCTCAAGTTCTTCCACTTTGTGCTATAAGGGTGGGGTCATCTGCATATCTGAGGTTATTGATGTTTCTCCAGGCAGTTCTGATTCCAGCTTATGCTTCATCCAGCCTGGCATTTCGCATGATGCACTCTGCATATAAGTTAAATAAACAGGGTGACAATATACAGCCTTGACATACTCCTTTCCTGATTTGGAACCAATCCATTGTTCCATGTCTGGTTCTAACTGTTGCTTCTTGACCTGCATACATATTTATCAGGAGGCAAGTAAGGTGTTCCCATCTCTTGAAGAATTTTTCACAGTTTGTTGTGATCCACACAGTCAAAGGCTTTGGCATAGTCAATAAAGCAGAAGTAGATGTTTTTCTGGAACTCTCTTGCTTTTTTCAATGATCTAGCTCATGTTGGCAATTTGAACACTGGTTCCTCTGCCTTTTCTAAACCCAGCTTGAACATCTGGAAGTTCGTGGTTCACGTACTGTTGAAGCCTGGCTTGGAGAATTTTGAGCATTACTTTACTAGTGTGTGAGATGGGTGCAACTGTGCAGTACTTTGAGCATTCTTTGGCATTTCCTTTCTTTGGGATTGGAATGAAAACTGACCTTTTCCAATATTGTGGCCACTGCTGAGTTTTCCAAATGTGCTGACATATTGTGTGCAACACTATCACAGAATCATCTTTCAGGATTTGAAATAGCTCAACTGGAATTCCATCACCTCCACTAGCTTGTTCATAGTGATGCTTCCTAAAGCCCACTTGACTTCACATTCCAGAAAGTCTGGCTCTAGTTGAGTGATCACACCATTGTGGTATCTGGGTCATGAAGATCTTCTTTGTATAGTCTTCTGTGTATTCTTACCACCTCATCTTAATATCTTCTGTTTGTTATGTCCATACCATTTCTGTCCTTTATTGTGCCCATCTTTGTATGAAATGGTCCCTTGGTATCTCTAAGTTTCTCGAAGAGATTGCTAGTCTTTCCCATTCTATTGTCTTCCTCTATTTCTTTGCACTGATCACTGAGGAAAGCTTTCTTATCTCTCCCTGCTATTCTTTGGAACTCTGCATTCAAATGGGTATATCTTTCCTTTTCCCTTTTGCCTTTAGCTTCTCATTTTCACAGCTATTTCTAAGGCCTCCTTAGACAACCATTTTGCATTTTTGCATTTCTTTTTCTTGGGGATGCTCTTGATCACTGCCTCCTGTACAGTGTCACAAACCTTTGTCCATATTTCTTCAGGCACTCTGTCTATCAGATCTAATACCTTGAATCAATGTGAAACTTCCACTGTATAATTGTAAGGGGTTTGATTTAGTTTATACCTCAATGGTCTTGTGGTTTTCCATTTAAGACTTCCATTTAAGTCTGAATTTTGCAATAAGGAGTTCATGATATGAGCCACAGTCAGCTCCTTAGGTTCTGGATAAGTTATAAATTCTGTTATCTTGGAAAGTTAAATCATTAAACTCCTTTCTCCTTTCTCAAGATAGCTTTGGCTATTCGAGGTTTTTTGTATTTCCATACAAATTGAGAAATTATTTGTTCTAGCTCTGTGAAGAATACCGTTGGTAGCTTGATGGGGATTGCATTGAATCTATAAATTGCTTTGGGTAGTATACTCATTTTCACTATATTGATTCTACCAATCCACGAACATGGTATATTTCTCCATCTATTAGTGTCCTCTTTAATTTCTTTCAGCAGTGTTTTATAGTTTTCTAAATATAGGTCTTTAGATTCTTTAGGAAGATATATTCCTAAGTATTTTATTGTTTTCATTGCAATGGTGAATGGAATTGTTTTCTTAATTTCTCTTTCTATTCTCTCGTTATTAGTGTACAGGAATGCAAGGGATTTCTGTGTGTTAATTTTATATCCTGCAACTTTACTGTATTCATTGATTAGTTCTAGTAATTTTCTGGTGGAATCTTTAGGGTTTTCTACGTAGAGGATCATGTCATCTGCAAACAGTGAGAGTTTTACTTCTTCTTTTCCAATTTGGATTCCTTTTATTTCTTTTTCTGCTCTGATTGCTGTGGCCAAAACTTCCAGAACAGTGTTGAATAATAATGGTGAAAGTGGGCATCCTTGTCTTGTTCCTGACTTTAGAGGAAATGCTTTCAGTTTTTCACCATTGAGGATAATGTTTGCTGTGGGTTTGTCGTATATAGCTTTTATTATGTTGAGGTATGTTCCTTCTATTCCTGCTTTCTGGAGAGTTTTTATCATAAATGGATGTTAAACTTTGTCAAAGGCTTTCTCTGCATCTATTGAGATAATCATATGGTTTTTATTCTTCAGTTTGTTAATGTGGTGTATTACGTTGATTGATTTGCGGATATTGAAGAATCCTTGCATCCCTGGGATAAAGCCCACTTGGTCATGGTGTATGATCTTTTTAATGTATTGTTGGATTCTGATTGCTAGAATTTTGTTAAGGATTTTTGCGTCTATGTTCATCAGTGATATTGGTCTGTAGTTTTCTTTTTTTGTGGGATCTTTGTCAGGTTTTGGAATTAGGGTGATGGTGGCCTCATAAAATGAGTTTGGAAGTTTGCCTTCCTCTGCAATTTTCTGGAACAGTTTGAGTAGGATAGGTGTTAGCTCTTCTCTAAATTTTTGGTAGAATTCAGCTGTGAAGCCGTCTGGGCCTGGGCTTTTGTTTGCTGGGAGATTTCTGATTACAGTTTCAATTTCCGTGCTTTTGATGGGTCTGTTAAGATTTTCTATTTCTTCCTGATCCAGTTTTGGAAAGTTGTACTTTTCTAAGAATTTGTCCATTTCTTCCATATTGTCCATTTTATTGCCATATAATTGCTGATAGTAGTCTCTTATGATCCTTTGTATTTCTGTGCTGTCTGTTGTGATCTCTCCATTTTCTTTTCTAATTTTATTGATTTGATTTTTCTCCCTTTGTTTCTTGATGAGTCTGGCTAGTGGTTTGTCAATTTTATTTACCCTTTCAAAGAACCAGCTTTTGGCTTTGTTGATTTTTGCTATGGTCTCTTTTGTTTCGGAACTGGAGGAATCAACCTGCCTGACTTCAGGCTCTACTATAAAGCTACAGTCATCAAGATAGTATGGTACTGGCACAAAGACAGAAATATAGATCAATGGAACAAAATAGAAAGTCCAGAGATAAATCCACACACATATGGCCACCTAATCTTTGACAAAGGCGGCAAGAATATGCAATGGAATAAAGACAATCTTTTTAACAAGTGGTGCTGGGAAAACTGGTTTAACACTTGTAAAAGAATGAAACTAGAACACTGTCTAACACCATACACAAAAATAAACTCAAAATGGATTAAAGAGCTAAATATAAGACCAGAAACCATAAAACTCCTAGAGGAAAACATAGGCAAAACACTCTCTGACTTACATCACAGCAGGATCCTCTATGACCCACCTCCCAGAATATCGGAAATAAAATCAAAAATGAACAAATGGGACCTAATCAAACTTAAAAGCTTCTGCACAACAAAGGAAACTATAGGCAAGCTGAAAAGACAGCCTTCAGAATGGGAGAAAATAATAGCAAATGAAGCAACAGACAAACAACTAATCTCAAAAATATACAAGCAACTTCTACAGCTCAATTCCAGAAAAATAAACGACCCAATCAAAAAATGGGCCAAAGAACTTAATAGACATTTCTCCAAAGAAGACATACAGATGGCTAACAAACACATGAAAAGATGCTCAACATCACTCATTATCAGAGAAATGCAAATCAAAACCACTATGAGGTACCATTACACGCCAGTCAGAATGGCTGCGATCCAAAAATCCACAAGCAATAAATGCTGGAGAGGGTGTGGAGAGAAGGGAACCCTCTTACACTGTTGGTGGGAATCCAAACTAGTACAGCCACTATGGAGAACAGTATGGAGATTCCTCAAAAAACTGGGAATAGAACTGCCTTATGACCCAGCAATCCCACTGCTGGGCACACACACTGAGAAAACCAGAATTGAAAGAGGCACGTGTACCCCAATGTTCATAGCAGCACTGTTTACAATAGCCAGGACGTGGAAGCAACCTAGATGTCCATCCACAGATGAATGGATAAGCAAGCTGTGGTACATATACACGATGGAATATTACTCAGCCATTAAAAAGAATACATTTGAATCAGTGCTAATGAGGTGGATGAAACTGGAGCCTATTATACAGAGTGAAGTAAGCCAGAAAGAAAAACACAAATACAGTATACTAACGCATATATATGGAATTTAGAAAGATGGTAACAATCACCCCGCTTATGAGACAGCAAAAGAGACACTGATGTATAGAACAGACTTTTGGACTCTGGGACTGGGAGAGGGTGGGACGATTGGGGAGAATAGCATTGAAATATGTATAATATCATATCTGAAACGAGTCAGTCCAGGTACGATGCCCTATAACAGATGCCTGGGACTGGAGCACTGGGATGAACTGGAGGGATGGTGTGGGAGGGGGAGGGAGGAGGGTTCAGGATGGGGAACACGTGTATTCTGGTGGCGGATCCATCTCGATGTATAGTAAAAGTAATACAATATTGTAAAGTTAAGAAAAATTAAAAAAATAATAATAATAATAAAAAAAAAATAAACTCCTTTCTCCATTCTTATGTGTCTGTTCTTTTGATTAAGCATCCTCAGAATTCAGTCTAATGTGCAGTTATTTGGTTCTGCCTATCCAGGCTATTGAGGTTTTACAGCTTTTTTGGATATAGTTCCTTTCCTCCATTTTCAAGCTCAGTACTTCCCAGCTTGTTTATGCTATACATCATCTTAGTTAATTAGTTTTAAATGGTAAGGGGAGCATTTCTTCAGTTGAAGGTGAATAGATACAGAGAAAGCTGGCCAGGTCTGAAGGCTCAGAGGTTTCAGAGAAATGTAAGCATTTACTATTTGGGGAAAACAAGCTGGAGGCTTCCTAGTAGCTCATCAGTAAATAATCTGCCTGTAATGCAGGAGATGTAAAGGTGTGGTTTTGATCCCTAGGTCAGGTAGATCCTCTAGAGGAGGAAATGGCAACTCACTCCAATATTCTTGCTAGGAAAATCCCATGGACAGAGGAGGCTGGCGGGCTACAGTCCATGGGGTCACAAAGAGTCAGACATGACTGAGCATTGCAGGAGCAGCAGAGGGCAACAAGGCAGATGTTCCCACTACATATGTTAGGATCCTGTTCTTTCAGAGCAGACTTGCATTGACTAGGAGTTTAACCTTCTTTGAAGTTTAGTTACTCTGATGATTATGTACTATGTCTGACCTGCCTCTATAGGAGATAAAGGCCACTTGTAAGTTATAAAGAAGGCCCACTGGCTTGCACACTGGCTTTCCATTGGCTATTTATTGGTTTCAGTCTTTTTGTAGTCTTTTTTTTGAGTGTCAAGTGAGCTTAGTAACAGCCATCCAGTCTCATTGTCCTTACAATTACTTTCCCCTTATACATTTTGAATGCTTGAGATGCAGATCATAGTTCCTTTCCTTTTCCACCATTTTACCAAGTCAGCTGAATGCCCTCAAAAGCTGTGACTGTTGGGCCACCACCATGTGCCTAGGACTGTCTGTGGTCCGCCTGCTTCCAGTGATGGATCTGACATCGCCAGCTGAGTATCAATCAATTTTATTCCAAAACACAATCACCTGCTTTCCCAAGCCACACCAGGGGCCAACTGTTGCAGAATGAGTTCCCTGGGAATTAGAATCTGCTATGAGGTTTCTTTTGAAGAATGTTTGTTAGGGAATAGCCTAATATCAATATCTATGGTGGGGAGGAGGAATCAGAAGTGAGCAGAGGGAGAAGTTCATCTGTGATGCAAGTTGAACAGCAGACTTCATTAAAAAATGCTGAAGCAAAAATGGCCCATGAGAGTTATCCTGCACTGGACAAAAAATGGTCATGCCTCTATGCCACAGCCTTAATCAGTAAGTAGATGTGACCTCACATGGGAACAGTGAATTTGGGCAAGGGGTCTCACTGCAATTTTGCCAATCAAGAGGGGCTGGTAGCTTAGTGCTGTTTGCAAAGAGCATTCTCAGTAGTTAAAACAACAGGATTTTTTTTTTTTTTAATTGAAAGAAAACTGCTTTACAATGTTGCGTTGGTATTTGCAGTACAATCCAATTCAGTCATAATGATACGTATTGTAATATATAATGTCTCCTCCCTCTTGAACCTCCATCCCTTTCCCCCCCATCCCACCCTTGTAGGTCAACACAGAGTACCAGGCTAGGCCCCCCGTATTATATAGCAACATTCACCAGCTAGCCATGGAGATCTAGGAGCATGCCAAGGACTCTACCACAAAGGAGAGCCAGGTTTCAAATCTACACAATCTGATCAAAGAGTTTTTAGTCTTAATCTCTATGCTATACTCTCTCTCTCAGTTCAGTTCAGTTCAGTCGCTCAGTCCTATCCGACTCTTTGGGACCCCATGAATCGCAGCACGCCAGGCCTCCCCGTCCATCACCAAGTCCCAGAGGTCACTCACACTCACATCCATCGAGTCAGTGGTGCCATCCAGCCATCTCATCCTCTGTCGTCCCCTTCTCCTCCTGCCCCCAACCCCTCTCAGCGTCAGAGTCTTTTCCAATGAGTCAACTCTTCACATGAGGTGGCCAAAGTACTGGAGTTTCAGCTTTAGCATCTTTCCTTCCAAAGAAATCCCAGGGCTGATCTTCAGAATGGACTGGTTGGAGCTCCTTACAGTCCAAGGGACTCTCAAGAGTCTTCTCCAACACCACAGTGCAAAAGCATCAATTCTTCAGTGCTCAGCTTTCTTCACAGTCCAACTCTCACATCCATACATAACCACTGGAAAAACCATAGCCTTGACTAGGCAGACCTTCGTTTGCAAAGTAATGTCTCTGCTTTTGAATATGCTATCTAGGTTGGTCATAACTTTCCTTCCAAGGAGTAAGCCTCTTTTAATTTCATGGCTGCAGTCACCATCTGCAGTGGAGCCCATAAAAATAAAGTCTGACACTGTTTCCACTGTTTCCCCATCTATTTCCCATGAAGTGATGGAACCAGATGCCATGATCTTTGTTTTCTGAATGTTGAGCTTTAAGCCAACCTTTTCACTCTCCACTTTCACTTTCATCAAGAGGCTTTTGAGTTCCTCTTCACTTTCTGCCATAAGGGTGGTGTCATCTGCATATCTGAGGTTATTGATATTTCTCCTGGCAATCTTGATTCCAGCTTGTGTTTCTTCCAGTCCAGTATTTCTCATGATGTACTCTGCATATAAGTTAAATAAGCAGGGTGACAATATACAGCCTTGACATTCTCCTTTTCCTATTTGGAACCAGTCTGTTGTTCCATGTCCAGTTCTAACTGTTGCTTCCTGACCTGCATACAACTCTCTCTCTCCAAGATACTAAATATTTCTACCACTTTCATACAAGAAAATTAAAACACAACAAACAGAGTCATGCTACTCACCCAATATAATCTGAAATTGAACCTTAGTTTTCTTAAAACCAAAAGTTTATGGATCATTTGATTTCTTCTTATATCACCCAGATATCACTTATCCTACTGTAAAATTTCAAAATTGTGCTCATAGTCATTTCCATAATTTTCAGTAAAAATCTCTAAATTTTTATGTAATCAGTCACTTAGCTCTAATGCCAAATGTTAGATAGCATCAGCAAAAATAATGACTCAGAAGTTATACACTTTTTAAACTAAAAATAAGCAAAACTGAGCCTAATTTCCATGTAAGTCGTAAACAATATGATTCTGAAACTCTGTAAAAAATAGAAAAATGGTTTCTGAACATGGCTTAACTGGCTTAGTAGCAACACAAGCAAGCATTCATTAAGTAAATTTATAAAGATGATGCATGGCAAATCAAGCAAAATGTTCAATTTGAATTTAACTCCTCTTTCTGTAATTGATAGTCCACAAGAAGATGGCTTAAATCACCTTTTTAAACCCTGCTCCTTTTTTATACTATTTATTTTCTCATACCCATGATTGGCCCAGTGTGAACTACAGTCACCAATTCCCTGAAGGCATCCCCAAATTTCCTGATTTTCTTTGTGCTTTTGGTGATCCTGTTCCTTTTGCATTATTTTCTATCTCTACCCACTTTTACATTAAACATGTTTTGCCCTTTATCAACCGACACTTCACTTATCTTTCAAAGTCTATCCACATATTCCATGAAGCCTTTCCTTGATCCCATCAATTGAATCACAGATATAAAACATTCACTGCCTCCAAAGTGTCAAGTATTTCATGTATAATCCCTAGATCAACCTCATAAAACTGGTTTTATTCTCAACTTATTATTAATGGGGATATTGCCCTCACCTACTTTGCCCAAAGTCACACAGCTGTAAAATGACCAACCATCCTGGTTCTCTCAGTGTTAAAACTGAGACCAAGTGGTTTCTCTGGCTGCAAAATCTTCAGTGTTAAAACTGGGACAGTTCTGGACAATCCAAGACCATTATTCACCCTACTGGTAACTGGTAAGCTGATGGTTGGGATACAAACCCATGTCTATTTTACTTCAGAGCTCAAGTTCTATTACCATGTGTTGCCTCCTCTATGGAGAAGGCAATGGCACCCCACTCCAGGACTCTTGCCTGGAAAATCCCATGGACGGAGGGGCCTGGTGGGCTGCAGTCCATGGGGTAGCTAGGAGTCGGACATGACTGAGCAACTTCACTTTATTTTTTCACTTTCACGCATTGGAGAAGGAAATGGCAACCCACTCCAGTGTTCTTGCCTGGAGAATCCCAGGGACAGGGGAGCCTGGTGGGCTGCTGTCTATGGGTCGCACAGAGTCGTACACGACTGAAGCGACTTAGCAACAGCAGCAGCAGCAGCAGCCTCCTCTAAGAATTGTTTTAAATTCCTGTGGTACCTTTTGAAAATTCTTTCATGAAAATTGTTATATCTAGCATTATATCATAATTATCTGTTTACTTGTTAAATTTCCTCCAATAACCTCTTTAAGATATGGGGCTAAGTCTCATTCATCTTTGAAGCTCAGGTAGCAGCTAGCATAGGACTAGCTGTGGACTTGGTCCCAGTACATTTCTGGTATCATCACTTACTTCTTTACCTTCTCAGAGTGCTATCTTGACTGCCCTGTTTAAATCTGCACTCCACCTTCGCATCCCACTCTCCCAGCCCCCTTAGGATGGTCCAGTTTTCCCTTCTGACACAGCACTATGACCTTTTAACATTCATGGCATACACTCACTGATTTTTAGTGTTTATTGTCTGGCTCTCCTGCTATGCCATTAACTCCACAAGGTCAAAATATTTTGTTCACTGTGGTATTCCAATAACCTAAAATAGTGTCAGTAATATAGAATATTTTCAATAAGTATTTGTAAATGAATGAATAAATTAGGTTATTTTATTACATGCAAAATGCACAAAAAGTGAAATGACCAGGAACATATCAGGGCCATAAATAGTGCAAGAAAGTCACAGAGAATATCTCAAGATGGAGATTT
Organism: Tragelaphus eurycerus; assembly: GCA_935064755.1. NCBI lineage: Eukaryota > Metazoa > Chordata > Mammalia > Artiodactyla > Bovidae > Tragelaphus > Tragelaphus eurycerus. Next base: position 7,952,787 of record CAKXYN010000086.1, on the reverse strand, counting down.
CCTCTAAGCTAAAGTTCAGGGCATTTATAGATGATGCTTTCTGTCTCCTCAGCCAATAAAAGACAGATGCTCCTACATCTCTCTAGAACTGCACTCTTAAATACTGTAGCCACTATGTATGGAACACTTGAATTGCGGCTAGTCTGACTTGAGATATGATATAAGTGTAAAATACACACCAGATCTCAAAATCTGAGTATGAATAAATGTAAAATATCTTACTAACATTTTTATATTGATTACATACTGAAATGGTGATTATTTTTTATATTAATATATTAGGTTGTCTTGGTCTGTTTGGACTTCTATAAAAAATTACATAGACTTGGTGGCTTTTAAACAACAGAAATTTATTTCTCACAGTTCTGGAGGCGGGAAAATCTAAGACACAGGTGTCAACAGGCTTAATGTCTTCCAAGCCCACATTTTGTTAGGGAGATAACCACCTTCTCTCTGTGTCCTCACATGGAGGAAGAGGAAAGAGTTTGCTGAGATCTCTTTTATGGGGGCACTGATCCCATTCCAGAGAGCTCTGCCCTCCTGACCCAGTCACCCACTGAAGGCCCCTCGCATCCCCTAGTGAAAGGCCTGGAGCAGTCGATATCCACTGAATAAAATTAAAGCCTCTCTGCATCACCCCCTATCAGGCTCAGTGACTGTTCTCAGGACCTCTGCTAGAACACTGCTGCCTCCTCCTTCCCTGCTCACAAGCTGCAGGCTCATTCTTCAGCTTTTAACTTCAAGAGCTTATTCAGGGAACATTTCATGACTACCCAAATTAGATTGTGTCCTTGCTAACAAGCTTTAATAGAAATCTTTTTTTCATTTATGTTGATTTCAACTCTACTCTCAATGCTATAAACTGTATACAGAGTCTGGATTTTGCTGTTGCTATTTTAAGTGATTAAGTAATGTGTAAATAATTACATAAATAATGAGTCACAACACACCTAGTGGAGGTGATGGAATTCCAGTGGAGCTATTCCAAATCTTGAAAGACGATGCTGTAAAAGTGCTGCACTCAATATGCCAGCAAATATGGAAAACTCAGCAGTGGGCACAGGATTGGAAAAGGTCAGTTTTCATTCCAATCCCAAAGAAAGGCAATGCCAAAGAATGCTCAAACTACCACACAATTGCACTCATCTCACATGTTAGTAAAGTAATGCTCAAAATTCTCCAAGCCAGGTTTCAGCAATATGTGAACCGTGAACTTCCTGATGCTCAAGCTGGTTTTAGAAAAGGCAGAGGAACCAGAGATCAAATTGCCAACATCCGCTGGATCATCGAAAAAGCAAGAGAGTTCCAGAAAAGCATCTATTTCTGCTTTATTGACTAGGCCAAAGCCTTTGACTGTGTGGATCACAATAGACTGTGGAAAATTCTGAAAGAGATGGGAATACCAGACCACCTGATCTGCCTCTTGAGAAATGTGTATGCAGGTCAGGAAACAACAGTTAGAACTGGACATGGAACAACAGACTGGTTCCAAATAGGAAAAGGAGAACGTCAAGGCTGTATATTGTCACCCTGTTTATTTAACTTCTATGCAGAGTACATCGTGAGAAATGCTGGACTGGAAGAAACACAAGCTGGAATCAAGACTGCTGGGAGAAATATCAATCACCTCAGATATGCAGATGACACCACCCTTATGGCAGAAAGTGAAGAGGAACTAAAAAGCCTCTTGGTGAAAGTGAAACAGGAGAGTGAAAAAGTTGGCTTAAAGCTCAACATTCAGAAAATGAACATCATAGCATCTAGTCCCATCACTTCATGGGAAATCGATGGGCAAACAGTGGAAACAGTGTCAGACTTTATTTTTATGGGCTCCAAAATCACTGCAGATGATGACTGAAGCCATGAAATTAAAAGAGGCTTACTCCTTGGAAGGAAAGTTATGACCAACATAGATAGCATACTAAAAAGCAGAGACATTATTTTGCCAACAAAGGTCTGTATAGTCAAGGCTATGGTTTTTCCTGTGGTCATGCACGGATGTGAGAGTTGGACTATGAAGAAAGCTGAGCACTGAAGAACTGATGCTTTTGAACTGTGGTGTTGGAGAAGACTCTTGAGAGTCCCTTGGACTGCAAGGAGATCCAAAGAGTCCGTTCTGAAGGAGATCAGCCCTGGGATTTCTTTGGAAGGAATGATTCTAAAGTTGAAACTCCAGTACATTGGCCACCTCATGTGAAGAGTTGACTCATTGGAAAAGACTCTGATGCTGGGAGGGATTGGGGGCAGGAGGAGAAGGGGACGACAGAGGATGAGATGGCTAGATGGCATCACTGACTCGATGGACGTGAGTCTGAGTGAACTCTGGGAGTTGGTGATGGACAGGGAGGCCTGGTGTGCTGCAATTCATGGGGTCACAAAGAGTCGAACAGGACTGAGTGACTGAACTGAACAGAACTGACACACCTTTTTCCAATAGTTTAAAAGAAAGTAAAACATAATTAGCATCATAAAGTACACAAATTTCACCAAGTAAAATAAAACCCATTTACAATCCAATTGGAATAAAACCCAAAGTCACAGGTGATCATATCACAGAATCAGAAAATCCTTGACATAAAAGACACATCAGAACCTCTAGATCAGAGGTTCTAATCTATCCTATTTTCTTCATTCATTCTTTTTTTAAATTTAATTTTATTTAGCTTTACAATATTGTATTGTTTTTGCCATATATCAAAATGAATTTGCCACAGATATACATGTGTTCCCCATCCTGAACCCTCCTCCCTTCTCCCTCCCCATACCATCCCTCTGGGTCGTCCCAGTGCACCAGCCCCAAGCATCCAGTATTGTGCATCGAACCTGGACTGGCGACTCATTTCATATATGATGTTATACATGTTTCAATGCCATTCTCCCAAATCATCCCACCCTCTCCCTCTCCCAGAGTCCAAAAGACTGTTCTATACTTCAGTGTCTCTTTTGCTGTCTCGTATACGAGGTTATTGTTACCATCTTTCTAAATTCCGTATATATGCATTAGTATTGAAGGCAATAGCACCCCACCCCAGTACTCTTGCCTGGAAAATCCCATGGATGGAGGACCCTGGTGGGCCACAGTCCATGGGGTCGCTAAGAGTCGGACACGACTGAGCGACTTCACTTTCACTTTTCACTTTCATGTGTTGGAGAAGGAAATGGCAACCCACTCCAGTGTTCTTGCCTGGAGAATCCCAGAGACGGGGGAGCCTGGTGGCCTGCCGTCTCTGGGGTCGCACAGAGTCGGACACGACTGAAGCGACTGAGCAGCATACTGTATTGGCGTTTTTCTTTCTGGCTTACTTCACTCTGTATAATAGGCTCCAGTTTCATCCACTTCATTAGAACTGATTCTAATGTATTCTTTTTAATGGCTGAGTAATACTCCATTGTGTATATGTACCACTGCTTTCTTATCCATTCATCTGCTAATGGACATCTAGGTTGCTTCCATGTCCTGGCTATTATAAACAGTGCTGTGATGAACATTGGGGTACACATGTCTCTTTCAATTCTGGTTTCCTCAGTGTGTATGCCCAGCAGTGGGATTGCTGGATCATAAGGCAGTTCTATTCCCAGTTTTTTGAGGAATCTCCACACTGTTCTCCATAGTGGGCTGTACTAGTTTGCATTCCCACCAACAGTGTAAGAGGGTTCCCTTATCTCCACACCCTCTCCAACATTTATTGCTTGTGGACTTTTGGATGGCAGCCATTCTGACTGGCGTGAAATGGTACCTCATAGTGGTTTTGATTTGCATTTCTCTGATAATGAGTGATGTTGAGCATCTTTTCATGTGTTTGTTAGCCATCTGTATGTCTTCTTTGGAAAAATGTCTATTTAGTTCTTTGGCCCATTTTTGATTGGGTCATTTATTTTTCTGGAATTGAGCTGTAGGAGTTGCTTGTATATTTTTCAGATTAGTTGTTTGTAAGGAGGCAAGAATATACAATGGATTAAAGACAATCTCTTTAACAAGTGGTGCTGGGAAAACTGGTCAACCACTTGTAAAAGAATGAAACTAGAGCACTTTCTAACACCATACACAAAGTAAACTCAAAATGGATTAAAGAGCTAAATGTAAGACCAGAAACTATAAAACTCCTAGAGGAAAACATAGGCAAAACACTGTCCGACATAGATCACAGCAGGATCCTCTATGACACACCTCCCAGAATACTGGAAATAAAATAAAAAATAAACAAATGGGACCTAATTAAACTTAAAAGCTTCTGCACAACAAAGGAAACTATAAGCAATGTCAAAAGACAGCCTTCAGAATGGGAGAAAATAATAGCAAATGAAGCAACTGACAAACAACTAATCTCAAAAATATACAAACAACTCTTCATTCATTCTTTCTTTTTTCACTTGTCTGAGTGATAAATACATAAGTTATTGTGGTGTAGAAACTCGGATCATGGACTCTGAAATCAGACCGCCTGAGTTGGAGTCCTGAGTTTGCCATTTGTTAGGTGTATAACATCAGGCACATTACTTAATCTCTGTGCCTCAGTTTTCTTACCTTTAAATGGGGATAGAAACAGTATTACCTTTATAAAGATGTACATGTAAAATGTTTGAACATTAATACACAGTAGTACATGAAATATTACCTATTACCTTTACTACTGTTCATCAAGCACTATAATAAATACTGGGAATACATAAGCAAGACTGGAACCCTAATTTCAAGTGCTTACAGCCTAACAGCAGAAGTTTAAAATCTAAGTGTCTCAGGTCCAGAGAGATTTTACATACTAAAGTCTTCTAATGAGAACATCTCTTTCCTAATATATGGAGAAAATAAGTTGTATTTATGCAAATGAAGTCATGTTATTATTAGCAGTAACTGCTAAGATTATCAATGCACCTGTGCTGTGCATAATTTATGTATAAATAAAATATATACACACATTATTTTCTAGATGGGCATGTCAAATAGAATCTACTAGACATATTTATAATTAACTATATAATACCAGACAATACACTCGCCACAAGTGTGATGTAACCTTATTTTTCATATTGCCTTAATCACTTCCAAGTTTTATGTCCTTTTTGGAACAAAAAAGAAATAATATATTTAATAAAAAATGCATAAAAGAACCAGGAGTAGTAATCTGGCTAAGAAGACATAATCTAAATCTAATCATGAAAAAAAAATCAGACAAACCCCCCCCCCCAAAAAAAAAAGACAAAATTTGAAGCACCACCAAGCTGGAGGCAAGTTTCCCATTTCTACTTCAGTATCCTTTAGTATGGATGCAAGACTGTCTGAAATCAGAAGTAGATGACAGGATGCATACAGAGTTTCAGGAGAATCTCTCTAGTTCTGGAATAGATAAATCCACAGCAAAGTTGGAGAGCTGAAGTTGGAATTCAGCACTCCTCCCATGATAACAAATAGAAGTAGAAAGAAAAATTGCAAAAATGTAGAACTGAATATCAACCAGCTGAAATGTTACAGGGTCATGCATCTTAACACAGCAGAGTAGTTATTCATTTCAGTTGCACCTGGAACATTCACCTGATCATATCCTGAGTCATCACACTTAAAAAGAAACAAAATCATACAAAGTATGGTGTCTGACAATAATGAAATCAATCTAGGAATCATAACACAAAGATAATAGGAAAATACTCAAATACTTGGAATTCAGACAACATATTTCTAAAATATCCATGGGTCAAAGAGGAAGTTTCATGGTAAATTTAAAAATATTTTGAACTTAAAGAAAATGAAAATGGAACATATTAAAATTTATGTGATGCAGCTGAAACAATGTTTAGAGAGAAATTTATAGCATTAAATGTTTATATTAGAAATGAAGGAAGCTTCATTTAGAAATATTAGAAATATATTAGAAATGAATGAAGCTCACAAATAATGTAAGCTTCAACCTTAAGAAACTAATACAAGAAGATAAAAATAAACCCCAAACAATGGTGAGAGGAAATAATAAAGAGCAGAAATCAATGAAACTAAAACTGAAAAATAAAACAGATCATTGAAACCAAAAGCTAGTTCCTTAAGACATCCATTAATTTAGTAAACCTTTGGCAAAACAGATAAAATAGAGATCTGAGATAACAATACCAGGAATGAAATTAAAGATATCACTACAGATCCAACAGATATTAAAGGGTAACAAAAATTATTACGAATAATTACCTGCACAAATTCAATAGCTTAAATTAGATAAACCAATTCCTCAGGAATCTTTTACACTAAAAAAACTCAACAAAGATGAAAATAGATAACACAGATGATTGTGTGATGATTAAAGAAATTTAATTCATATTTAAAATATTATTAAAAAAGAAATTTCTAGACCCAAACGTATATATGAGCAATAACACAAAATCTATATATTTTTCCCTAAGACATAGAAAATGGAACATTTCCAAGCTCATTACAGTGCTACCCTGAGACCAAATAAGGACAACACAAGAAAACTATAAACCAAAATCCTAAACAAAGTACTAGCATATCAAATTCAGCAATATAGTAATATAACAATAACAGTATACCATGATAAAGTGAGGTGTATCCAGGAAAAACAAGATGATACACTATTCAAAAATGGAGCAATGGCATCTACCATGCTAAAAGTCCTTAAAGAAGAAAAAATGGTCACATGATTATATCCAGTGATCGATAAAAATCACTGTAAAGAGCACATACATAAAACCTGCAGTTAACATCATGCTTAAGAGTAGACTCTTGAGAGTCCCTTGGACTGCAAGGAGATCCAACCAGTCCATCCTAAAGGAGATCAGTCCTGGGTGTTCTTTGGAAGGACTGATGCTAAACTGAAACTCCAATAGTTTGGCCACCTCATGCAAAGAGTTGACTCATTGGAAAAGACTCTGATGCTGGGAAGGATTGGGGGCAGGAGGAGAAGGGGACAACAGAGGATGAGATGGCTGGATGGTATCACCGACTCGATGGACGTGAGTTTGAGTGAACTCCGGGAGTTGGTGATGGACAGGGAGGCCTGGCGTGCTACAATTCATGGGGTCGCAAAGAGTCGGACACGACTGAGTGACTGAACTGAACTGATCTAAGAGTAAAAGATGCTGCTGTCCCCCTAAAACATAAAAAGATAATTGCTTTTCAGTTTCATTGATTTCTGCTCTTTATTATTTCCTCTCTGGTCTTTGCTTTGGGTTTATTTTTATCTTCTTAAATGTTTGTTCATACCACTCCTTGTCATCATACTGGAAGTCTTGGCCAGTGCAACAAGGCAAATAAGATAGAAAGGAGGAAAAGAAGGGTGAAAGGGAGAAAAGAAATGTACAGGAAGTCCTCTGAATACAAATCTTCAAGCTGTGAACTTCCAAAAATGCAAAGGTCTGTTTCATCAACATCAGACATGAGTGAGATTGCAGCTTGTCCTCTGTCTCCTGCTGTTGAGGAGCTCTGTTGGCTGGCAGAGCTCTACCATTTTCACTCTGTCAATTTCCACACCTTTCCCTCCTCCAATCAGTTACTTTTACTGTCTGTTCACTCGATGCCAGCTCCTGTAGGCCAACCGTTGTACTGTACTACTGTACTTTTAAAGGCACTATAGATTAAAATGTTTTGTGTTTGTTTGTTTTCATGTATTATTTTTGTGAAAAGCATTATGAACCTATCACAGTACCCACTACATAGCTGACTGTGTTAGTTGGGTACCTAGGCTAACGTTATTGAACTTACAAACAAATTGGGCTTATGGTCCCATTCTCAGAATGGAACACATTTTCCCATAGGGAACAAACTATACAGATTTGTAAAGAAGAAAGAGAACTGCCCCTGTTCACAAAGGACAGAACTACCTACCTAGAAAATACAATAGAATTCATAAAAAACTATTTGAAGTATTAGATCAGTTTAGAAATGTCATAACAACCTAGAATAGCAAAAACACTTTTGGGAAAAAAAAATAAAGAAACAATCATACCATCTGATGATCAGAATTACTACAATCTACGAAACAGTGTGGTAATGATAAAGAAATAGATACATAAATTAATGACACTGAATAGAATCAAAAATTAGACCCAGACAAAGATGGTCAATGATTTTTTTTTTTTTTACAAATTTGCAAAGATAATTTAAAGAAGAAAGAATACTTTTCCAATAAACTGCATTGGAATAATTTGACATCCAAAAGCAACAAAATTAAGTTAGATGTAAGCCTTGCATTTTATACAAAATTTAACTATAAATTAACCATAGTTCTAAATGTACAGCTTAAAACTACAAAACTTCCATGAGAAGATTTTTATGATTTAGGTTAAAGATTTTTTAGATATGACATAAAGACTCAATCAATAAAAGTTAACTGAATCTTACTTCATCAAAATAAAAATGTTTGCTCTGTAAAAGACACTTTTAAGAGAATGAAAAGACAAATGACATAGGGGAGGAACTATTCACAGATCACACATCTAACAGAGAACGGAGTATATAAAGAACCCTCAAAACTCAGAAAAGGAAATAACCCAGTTAAAAAGTGTGCTGAAGACTTAAAGAGACTCTCTACCAAGAGAATATGAATGAAAAAATAAGTACTTTTTTAAATGTACAATATTACTAGCCATTAGGGAAATGCAAACTAAAATTAGAATGAGAGCCCACAAAATTTCTGTTAGAATAACCAAGGTAGAAAAATACAACACCAGGTTCAGGCAAGCATGCAGAACAACTGGGACTCCCATCCAGTGCTAGTGGTCATGCAAAATGGTGTAGACATTTCAGAAAAGAGAATCATACTTTCTTATAAAGCCAAACATATACTTAACATATAACCCAGCCACCCCACTCCTAGGCATGTACTGTAGAGAAATATTTACAAGAAAACTTATCATTACACAAATACTTATACACAGATGTTCACAGTCATTCTATTCACAACTACAAAACATTGTAAAGAATTGAAATATACTTCATGGTTGAATGCATAAGCAAGTCGTAGTACATTCAGAAAAGAAACACTCCTTAGAAGTCTGAAAAACAATTATTGATATATGTAACAGGTTGAATGAATCTTCAAGGCATTTTGGTGAGTTAAAGAAGCTTGTCTCAAAAGATTACATGCTGCATGATTCCATTCATATAATATTCTGGGGCAAAAAATGATATGACAGAGAACAGATGAGTGGTTGCCAAGGGTAGGTTGTGGGGAGAGAGTGATTACAAAGGGGTAACACTGAAATTGGGGTGATACAATTTTACCCTGATTGTGGGCCAACTACATCATCTACTTATGTGTTAAAATTCATAGAACTCAATGGCAAAAATCAACTTTACTGTATGGTCATCTTAATAATTTAATTAAAAAATACCTAAGAGAGAAATTGTCAGATCATAGGTAGGTTTAGTTTATTTTTAAAATCCCAAACTTTTCTCTAAAGTGATTAAATGGTGCATTTTATATTTTCATTAGTAATAAATGAGAATTTCAGTTGTTCCACATTCTAATAAAAATTTAGTATTACTAGTCTTTCTAATATTAGTCATTCTAATGGGTATGGAATTACATCTTACTGAGCTCTCTATATGATTTTTTAATCACTGCATATTATTGTGTTACTTGCCACTCTCACAATTAACTCAAACCATGCATAGGGAAGTTTTTGACTCTTTCTTTCTGTATGCTCTAGAATTCATTACCCATAGACACCCAGGTTTATCTAGCCAACATATGTGGACTTATCTTAATGTTGTCATTCCAGAAACAAATTGATAGAGACAGTGGGGCTGAAAACACATGTGATCAACCTCTCCCATTTATCCAATTCTTAAGCATCATGAAGTTATAGATATTTTAGAGATGTAAGGATCTCTAGAGATCATATTCTCCAAACCTTTCATTTTACAAATCAATAAATGAAGACCATAGAGACTGCATTGCTTTGCCTGGGTCATATCTCTAGCTAGTGTTATAATGCTTAAGAGTTGAAGATCATATCTTCAATGTTACCGTGACATTTACTGGGAAGAACTTTTAATGAATCAAAATTATTTTAGGAGCATATTCCAGGAATGTATTCATTCATATGATAAATATTGAATACCTCTCGATGCCAAACGTTATACCAGGTTCTAAGGATGTGGAAAGAAACAGTAAACATTTCAAAGAAACACAGAATCTAGTTAAGATACAAATGCATCTCATTCTATACTATATGCCATGTGCTGTATACAAAATATAGCATAAAGTGGACAGTGCCCCAGTAGGAAAATGAAGTTCTTTAATTGCACTGGGAACGTCAAGGAAGGCTTCACTGAGGAAGTGATATTTGATTTAGACTTCGAGTGAAAGGAATTATACTTCTGTTTAAGATGAGATACCAATGGAATTATGGAGAGTTTCTAATATTTAAATTAAGATTACATATAAGTACAGAAAATGTATGTAATCATTTCAAATACAGACTAACTTCCACATTTTCTGAGAAGTAGTTAGCATAAAAGAGAAGAATAAGAAAAAAAGAATCAAGTAACTTTGAAATGAGCTTGGTGGACGTTTTGGTTAAAAAAATGACTGGAAGGCATCCCAGTGGGGAAGAAAACAATTTTTTTGGTTTGGGTAACCAAAGCATCATGAACTGTGGATTGTTTTTAAAAGTTATAATAAACGTAGACACATATAACTCATTTTGCTCTTAATTCTAAAAATATATCATAATTGGAGATGAGCCAAGTGAGGTGACATAAACTGGTTTAGTACTATAATCAAATAAATAATGAAATTAATTGGACATTCCAAATTAATGCCTAATTTTTATATTTCTACATGGTAATTAGCCACAATTATTAAATACTCATATTTGTAAAATTATTTTTACCCAATCAAACCAAATATTTGCAGGTCCAGTTAATGAAAGGAAAAGGAGAATGGCAGAGTGGAAAGTTTACAATATGCCACCTAAAAATGTCATACTAACTCAAACCAGGTCTTTGACTTTCCTATCAGTAAGTAAACACAGACTTGGACTTCTAATACCATTGTCAGCATCACTCATTATTATTATTAAGCAGTTACAATCTAATAAACTGCATAGCAGATATTACACCAACTTTAGGATCTCAGTGTATTCCTACATGAACATTACTAGATATTATCTAATCCACTTTGAAGATAAGACAAAAGCAGTACAAAGAATTTAAATAATTGGTCCAGAGTCATATGGTAAGTAAAACAGAGGAAACTTTGCGCAACATGTCTCAATTTCCAGCAAAAATTTGGTGGAAGCTTAGCTTTAAATCATTGTCTTTCTCTAAAAGGCCATAAAGTAAACAAGGACAATAAGAAAAATGCAAATTTGATTTTCAACAAAGGCAGAAGAAACACCTGGCAACTACAAATTTTCTGTAAAAATGCTGAATTCAGAGCTGGTAGCAGAGCCTTGCATAAAACTGTGCTGGGACATAATAAAAGTTAAGGAGAAGAGTAGGGAAAGCATGGGAAAACGAACCAGCAGACCTGGAGAAGGACCCATTCTGACTGGAACTACTGTGAGGAGGACAGGAGCACAGGGAGAAGCAGAGAGAGAGGGCTCATGAAACAATCAAGAACAGATCTTCTGAATATTAGTGACTCCCCCAAAGGCAGCTGCTGTCTGCTCATGGCAACAGCAAAGTAGAACCTGCAGAAGTTTAGGTATGGCAATAGAAATCTCCTTGAACCAGCTCAGGTTCAAGAAGTAGAGGAAACAGTCTTTCATCTTCCCCATCGTGTGCTTCCTGTAAAAAAAAAAAAAGAAGAGCTGGTCCCAAAAGAATAAAACTTAATGAAGTATGTGAAAGAGAAAAGGAACAGACTCCACATGCACACAACAATACCATGTTTTCAAAATGTGAAAAGAGCAATAAAACTTGCCTATAGAAAAACATTCGCCAGAAAATATTATCATTATCAGATGAAAAATTTAAACCAAATCTTGTTAGAGAAATAATGAAGCAATCACCATTCTGAAGGAAGATCACAAAACAGAAATATAAAAACTCAGGGAAGAAATGGCTAGAAAACATTTGGTAATAATGTGACAACAGGAGATGAATTGAGAACTTGAAAAGGTTGGGTTAAAAAAAAAAAAAAAGAAAAAAGGCCAAAAGATGTCAGAAATAAGGGTAAATTTGAAGGAAAAGAGACTATAAAAAAGCCTTTAACAAAATTCTAACACATTGTCATTAGACAATTTTGAAAAAAATAAAAATAACAATAGAATACTGTTTGAATAAACTAAAGTTTATATGCACACACTGGAGTACTATGTAACTGTAAATATTTATTAATTAATAAGATACATATGAACTTAAATAGTGTGATTTCCAGGAAATGTTATTAAGTGATACAGATACCATTATATGCAAAAAAAAACAAAGAGAGAGAGAGAGAGAGAGAAATAAAATGGCTAATTTATCTTTTTATATTTACAGAAGGAAAAACAGGAATATAAACCTAGTAGCAATAAAATTGGTTATCTGTGGGGGAGTATTATAAAGGCAACCTCATGCGAAGAGTTGACTCATTGGAGAAGACTCTGATGCTGGGAGGGATTGAGGGCAGGAGGAGAAGGGGACGACAGAGGATGAGATGGCTGGATGGCATCACTGACTCGATGGATGCAAGTCTGAGTGACCTCCGGAAGCTGGTGATGGACAGGGAGGCCTGGCGTGCTGCGGTTCATGGGGTCGCAAAGAGTCGGACACGACTGAGCGACTGATCTGATCTGATCTGATTATAAAGGTAAAAGGGACAAAAGAGGGCATGGCATTTCTCTAAGAAAATATAACATTTCTGTAATTATGACTTCTGGAAGCATGATAATATTCTACATATTCTAGAAATAAAAACTGATCACCAAGAGGCAGAAAAACAAAAAAAAATTTAAAATTAAAACCAAACAAAACCAATGTATTCCACTGTATTTCAAATGAATTACAATAATACTAAAAAGAAAGAAATTCAATCTTTTTATTTATTTTTTTTAATTGAAGGATAATTGCTTTACAGAATTTTATTGTTTTCTGTCAAACTTGAACATGAATCAGACATAGGTACACATATATCCCTTCTCTTTTGAACTTCCCTCCCATCTCCCTCCCCATCCCATCCCTCTAGATTGATACAGAGCCCCTGTTTCAATTTATTGAGCCATACAGCAAATTCCCATAGGCTATAACAGACTAGTTCCAAATAGGAAAAGGAGTTCGTCAAGGCTGTATATTGTCACCCTGTTTATTTAACTTACATGCAGAGTACATCATGAGAAACGCTGGACTGGAAGAAACACAAGCTAGAATCAAGATTGTCGGGAGAAATATCAATCACCTCAAATATGCAGATGACACCACCCTTATGGCAGAAAGTGAAGAGGAACTCAAAAGCCTCTTGATGAAAGTGAAAGTGGAAAGTGAAAAAGTCGACTTAAATTTCAACATTCAGAAAACGAAGATCATGGCATCTGGTCCCATCACTTCATTGGAAATAGATGGGGAAACAGTGAAACAGTGTGAGACTTTATTTTTCTGGGCTCCAAAATCACTACAGATGGTGACTGCAGCCATGAAATTGAAAGATGCTTACTCCTTGGAAGGAAAGTTATGACCAAGCTAGATAGCATATTCAAGGGCAGAGACATTACTTTGTCAACAAAGGTCCGTCTAGTCAAGGCTATGGTTTTTCCTGTGGTCATGTATGGATGTGAGAGCTGGACTGTGAAGAAGGCTGAGCACTGAAGAATTGATGATTTTGAACTGTGGTGTTGGAGAAGACTCTTGAGAGTCCCTTGGACTGCAAGGAGATCCAACCAGTCCATTCTGAAGGAGATCAGCCCTGGGATTTCTTTGGAAGGACTGATGCTAAAGCTGAAACTCTAATACTTTGGCCACCTCATGCGAAGAGTTGACTCATTGGAGAAGACTCTGATGCTGGGAGGGATTGGGGGCAAAAGGAGAAGGGGACGATAGAGGATGAGATGGCTGGATGGCATCACTGACTCAATGGACGTGAGTTTTTGTGAACTCCGGGAGTTGGTGATGGACAGGGAGCCTGGCGTGCTGTGATTCATGGGGTCGCAAAGAGTCGGACACGACTGAGCGACTGATCTGATCTGATCTGATCTACATTACATAGGGGAATGTGTGTTTCCATGTTACTCTTTGCATAGATCTCACCCTCTCCTCTCCTCTCCCTATGTCTGTGAGTCTATTCTCTATGTCTGTTTCCCCATTGTTGCCCTGTAAATAAATTCTTCATTACTATTTTTCTAGATTCCATATGTATGTGTTAGAATAAGATATTTACCTTTCTCTTTCTGACTTACTTCACGCTGTAAAATAGGTTCTAGATTGACCCACCTTATTAGAACTGACTCAAATGCATACCTTTATATGGCCGAGTAATATTCCATTGTGTATATGTACCATGACTTCTTTATCCATTCATCTGTTGATGAAATATCTAGGTTGCTTCCATGTTCTAGCTATTGTAAATAGTGTTGCAGTGAACAAAGGGGATACATGTGTGCCTTTCAATTTTGGTTTCCTCAGGGTATATGCCTAAGAGTGGGATTGCTGAGTGGCTGGATCATCAAAAAAGCAAGAGAGTTCCAGAAAAACATCTATTTTTGTTTCATTGACTATTCCAAAGCCTTTTACTGTGTGGATCACAAAAAACTGTGGAAAATTCTGAAAGAGATGGGAATACTGGACCACCTGACCTGCTTCTTGAGAAACCTATATGCAGGTCAGGAGGCAACAATTAGAACTGGACATGGAACAATAGACCGGTTCCAAATAGGAAAAAGAGTATGTCAAAGCTGTATATTGTCACCCTGCTTATTTAACTTCTATGCAGAGTCAGATCAGATCAGATCAGTCGCTCAGTCATGTCTAACTCTTTGCGACCCCATGAATCGCAGCACACCAGGCCTCCCTGTCCATCACCAACTCCTGGAGTTCACTCAGACTCATGTCCATCAAGTCAGTGATGCCATCCAGCCATCTCATCCTCTGTCGTGCCCTTCTCCTCTTGCCCCCAATTCCTCCCAGCATCAGTGTCTTTTCCAGTGAGTCAACACTTCGCATGAGGTGGCCAAAGTACTGGAGTTTCAGTTTTGGCATCATTCTTTCCAAGAAATCCCAACATCACAAATCAAAAGCATCAACTCTTCAGCACTCAGCCTTCTTCACAGTCCAGCTCTCACATCCATACATGACCACAGGAAAAACCATAGCCTTGACTAGACGAAGCTTTGTTGGCGAAGTAATGTCTCTGCCCTTGAATATGTTATCTAGGTTGGTCATAACTTTCCTTCCAAGGAGTAAGCGTCTTTTAATTTCATGGCTGTAGTCACCATCTGCAGTGATTTTGGAGCCCCCGAAAATTAAATCTGACACTGTTTCCACTGTTTCCCCTGTTTCCCCATCTATTTCCAATGAAGTGATGGGACCGGATGCCATGATCTTCATTTTCTGAATGTTGATATTTAAGCCAACCTTTTCACTCTCCACTTTCACTTTCATCAAGAGACTTTTGAGTTCCTCTTCACTTTCTGCCATAAGGGTGGTGTCATCTGCATATCTGAGGTGATTGATATTTCTCCTGGCAATCTTGATTCCAGCTTGTGTTTCTTCCAGTCCAGCGTTTCTCATGATGTACTCTGCATGTATGTTAAATAAACAGGGTGACAATATACCAGCCTTGACGAACTCCTTTTCCTATTTGGGAACAGTCTGTTTTTCCATGTCCAGTTCTAACTGTTGCTTCCTGACCTGCATACAAATTTCTCAGGAGGCAAATCAGGTGGTCTGGTATTCCCATCTCTTTCAGAATTTTCCACAGTTTATTGTGATCCTCACAGTCAAAGGCTTTGGCATAGTCAATAAAGCAGAAATAGATGTTTTTCTGGAACTCTCTTGCTTTTTCCATTATCCAGCGGATGTTGGCAATTTAATAACTGGTTCCTCTGCCTTTTCTAAATCCAGCTTGAACATCAGGAAGTTCACGGTTCACATATTGCTGAAGCCTGGCTTGGAGAATTTTGAGCATTACTTTACTAGCGTGTGAGATGAGTGCAATTGTGTGGTAGTTTGAGCATTCTTTGACATTGCCTTTCTTTGGGATTGGGATGAAAACTCACCTTTTCCAGTCCTGTGGCCACTGCTGAGTTTTCCAATTTTGCTGGCAGATTGAGTGCAGCACTTTCACAGCATCATCTTTCAGGATTTGGAATAGCTCAACTGGAATTCCATCACCTCCACTAGCTTTGTTCGTAGTGATGCTTTCTAAGGCCCACTGGACTTCACATTCCAGGATGTCTGGCTCTAGGTCAGTGATCACACCATCATGATTATCTGAGTCGTGAAGATCTTTTCTGTACAGTTCTTCTGTGTATTCTTGCCATCTCTTCTTAATATCTTCTGCTTCTGTTAGGTCCATACCATTTCTGTCCTTTATCGAGTCCATCTTTGCATGAAATGTTCCTTTGGTATCTCTAATTTTCTTGAAGAGATCCCTAGTCTTTCCCATTCTGTTGTTTTCCTCTATTTCTTTGCATTGATCGCTGAAGAAGGCTTTCTTATCTCTGCATCTCTGGAACTCTGCATTCAGATGTTTATATCTTTCCTTTTCTCCTTTGCTTTTTGCTTCTCTTCTTTTCACAGCTATTTGTAAGGCCTCCCCAGACAGCCATTTTGCTTTTTTGCATTTCTTTTCCATGGGGATGGTCTTGATCCCTGTCTCCTGTACAATGTCACGAACCTCGTTCCATAGTTCATCAGGCACTCTATCTATAAGATCTAGGCCCTTAAATCTATTTCTCACTTCCACTGTATAATCATAAGGGATTTGATTTAGGTCATACCTGAATGGTCTAGTGGTTTTCCCTACTTTCTTCAATTTCAGTCTGAATTTGGCAATAAGGAGTTCATGGTCTGAGCCACAGTCAGCTCCTGGTCTTGTTTTTGTTGACTCTATAGAGCTTCTCCATCTTTGGCTGCAAAGAATATAATCGATCTGATTTCGGTGTTGACCATCTGGTGATGTCCATGTATAGGGTCTTCTCCTCTGTTGTTGGAAGAGGGTGTTTGTTATGACCAGTGCATTTTCTTGGCAAAACTCTGTTAGTCTTTGCCCTGATTCATTCCATATTCCAAGGCCAAATTTGCCTGTTACTCCAGGTGTTTCTTGACTTCCTACTTTTGCATTCCAGTCCCCTATAATGAAAAGGACATCTTTTATGGGTGTTAGTTCTAAAAGGTCTTGTAGGTCTTCATAGAACCGTTCAACTTCAGCTTCTTCAGCATTACTGGTTGGGGCATAGACTTGGTTTACTGTGATATTGAATGGTTTGCCTTGGAAACGAATAGAGATCATTCTGTTGTTTTTGAGATTGCATCCAAGTACTGCATTTCGGACTCTTTTGTTGACCATGATGGCCACTCCATTTCTTCTGAGGGATCTACTATGCAGAGTACATCATGAGAAATGCTGGGCTGGAGGAAGCACAAGCTGGAATCAAGATTGCCAGGAGAAATATCAATAACCTCAGATATACAGATGACACCACCCTTATGGCAGAAAGTGAAGAGGAACTAAAAAGCCTCTGGATGAAAGTGAAAGTGGAGTGTGAAAAGCTGGCTTAAAGCTCAACAGTCAGAAAACGAAGATCATGGCATCTGGTTCCATCACTTCATGGGAAATAGTTGGGGAAACAGTGGAAACAGTGTCAGACTTTATTTTTGGGCGCTCCAAAATCACTGCAGATGGTCACTGCAGCCATGAAATTAAAAGATGCTTACTCCTTGGAAGGAAAGTTATGACCAACCTAGATAGCATATTAAAAAGCAGAGACATTACTTTGCCAGCAAGGTCCATCTAGTCAAGGCTATGGATTTTCCTGTGGTCGTGTATGGATGTGAGAGTTGCACTGTGAAGAAAGCTGAGTGCCAAAGAATTGATGCTTTTGAAGTGTGGTGTTGGATAAGACTCCTGAGAGTCCCTTGAACTGCAAGGAGATCCAACCAGTCCATTCTGAAGGAGATCAGTCCTGGGTGTTCATAGGAAGGACTGATGCTGAATCTGAAACCCTAATACTTTGGCCACCTCATGCGAAGAGTTGAGTCATTGGATAAAAGACTCTGATGCTGGGAGGGATTGGGGGCAGGAGGAGAAGGGGACAACAGAGGATGAGATGACTGGATGGCATCACCAACTCAATGGACATGAGTTTGGGTAAACTCCGGGAGTTGATGATGGACAGGGAGGCCTGGCATGCTGTGATTCATGGGGTCACACAGAGTCAGACCCGACTGAATGACTGAACTCAACTGAACTGAATTGATGATGGTTTTATTCCTAGTTTTTTAAAGAATCTCCATACTATCTTCCATAGTGGCTGTATCAATTTACATTCCCACCAACAGTGCAAGACGATTCCCTTTTCTCCACACCCTCTCTAGCATTTATTGTTTGTAGACTTTTTGGTGATGGCCATTCTGGCTGGTGTGAGGTGATATCTCATTGCAGTTTTGATTTGCATTTCTCTAATAATGAGCAATGTTGAGCATCTTTTCATGTGCTTGTTAGCCATCTGTAAGTCTTCTTTGGAGAAATGTCTGCTTAGGTCTTTTTCCTGCTCTTTGAATTGGGTTGTTTGTTTTTCTGGCATTGAGTTGTATGAGCTGCTTGTATATTTTGGAAATTAATCCTTTGTCAGTTGTTTCATTTGTCATTACTTTCTCCCATTCTGTGGGTTGTCTTTTCACCTTGCTTATAGTTTCCTTTGCTGTGCAAAAGCTTTTAAGTTTAATCAGGTCCCACTTGTTTACTTTTATTTTTATTTCCATTACTCTAGGAGGTGGGTCATAGAGGATCTTGCTTTGATTCATGTCATCAAGTGTTTGGTCTGTTTTCCTCTAAGAGTTTTATAGTTTCTGGTCTTAGATTTAGGTCTTTAATCCATTTTGAGTTTATCTTTATGTATGGTGTTAGGAATTGTGCTAATTTATTTCTTTTACATGTAGCTGTCCAGTTTTCCCAGCACCATTTATTGAAGAGGCTGTCTTTGCCCCATTGTATATTCTTGCCTCCTTTGTAAAAAATAAGGTACACGTAGGTGAATGGGTTTATTTCTGGTCTGTCTTGTCCCATTGATCTATATTTCTGTTTCTGTGCCAGTATCATACTGTCTTGATGACTGTGTAAGTGTTAATTGCTCAGTCATGTCTGACTCTTTGTGACCCCATGGACTGTAGCCCACCAGGCTCCTGTGTCCATGGAATTATCCAGGAAGAATAATGGAGTGGGTTGCCATTTCCTCCTTCAGGGGATCTTCCCAACCCAGGGACTGAATCTGAGTCTCCTGCATTGCAGGCAGTTTCTTTACCATCTGAGCCATGAGGGAAGCCCCATGGTGTAGCATTGATTGTATTGATGACTGTAGCATTGTAATATAATCTAAAGTCAGGAAGGTTGATTCCTCCAGCTCCATTCTTCTTTCTCAAGACTGCTTTGGCTATTTGGGGTCTTTTGTGTTTCCATATGAATTGTGAATTTTTTTTTCCTAGTTCTGTGAAAAATTTCATTGGTAATTCGATAGGGATCACATTGAATCTGTAGATTGTGTTTGGTAGTATAGTAATTTTCACAATATTGATTTTTCTTACCCAGGAACATGGAATATCTCTCCATCTGTTTATGTCATCTTTTATTTCTTTCATCAGCATCTTATAATTTTCTGTGTACAGTTCTTTTGTCTCCTTAGGTAAGTTTATTCCTAGATGTTCAATTCTTTTTGTTGTAATGATGGATGGGATTGATTCCTTAATGTCTATTTTTGATTTTTCATTGTTAATATATAGAAATGCAAATGATTTCTGTGTAGTGATTTTGAATCCTGCAACATCGCTAAATTCACTGATTAGCCCTAGTAATTTTCTGATACTATCTTTAGGGTTTTCTATGTACAGTATCATGTCATCTGCAGACAGTGAGAGTTTTACATCTTTTCTTCTGATCTGGATTCCTTTTTTTTTTTTTTTTTGCCTTCTCTTATTGCTGTAGCTAGGACTTCAAAAACTATGTTGAATAACAGTGGTGAAAGTGGACACCCTTGTCTTGTTTCTGATCTTAAGGGGAATGTTTTCAGTTTTTCACCATTGAGAATAATGTTTGCTGTAGGCTTATCACATATGGCCTTTATGATATTGAGGTAGGTTCCATCTAAGCCCATTTTATGAAGAGTTTTTAACATAAATGGATGCTGAATCTGTCAAAGGGTTTTTCTACATCTATTCAGATTATCATATGGTTTTTATCTTTCAATCTGTTAATATGGTGTATCACATTGATTGATTTGCATATATTGAAGAATACTTGCATCTCTGGAATAAACCCAAGCTAATCATGGTGTATGAGCTTTTTGATGTGTTGCTGAATTCTGTTTGCTAAAATTTTATTGAAGATTTTTGCATCTATGTTCATCAGTGATATTGGCCTGTAGTTTTCGTTTTGTGTGTGTGTTGTATTTGGTTTTGGAATCAGGGTGATGGTGGCCTTGTAGAATGAGTTTGGAAATGTTCCTTCCTATGCAATTTTTTGAGAGTCTTAGAAGGGTAGGCATTTGCTCTTCCCTAATTGTTTGATAGAATTCTCCTGTGAAGCCATCTGGTCCTGGGCTTTTGTTTTATGGGAGGCATTTTATTACAGCTTCAATTTCAGCGCTTATAATTGGGTTGTTCAAAGTTTCTATTTCTTCCTGGTTCAGTCTTGGAAGATTGAGCTTTTCTAATAATCTGTCCATTTCAAATCTGTTCATTTGTCCATAATAATCTGTCCAAAGGTTATCCACTTTATTGCCATATAGTTGTTCATAATAGTCTCATAATCCCTTGTATTTCTCCACTGTCTGTTGTAATCTCTCCTTTTTCATTTCTAATTTTGTTGATTTGATTTTTCTCTTTTTTTCTTGATGAGTCTGGCTAAAAGCTTGTCAATTTTTTTATCTACTCAAAGAACCAGCTTTTAGTTTTATTAATCTTTACTGTTGTTTCTTTCATTTTCTGTCCTTTATTTCTGGTCTGAATTTTATGACTTATTTCCTTCTAATTTTGGGGGGGTGTTCTTTTTCAGATTGTTTCAGGTGTAAAGTTAGGTTGTCTATTCAATGTTTCTCTTGTTTCTTGAGGTAGGATTTACTGTTCTAAACTTCCCTCTTAGAACTGCTTTTGCTGCATCCCATATGTTTTGAGTTGTCATGGTTTCATTGTCATTTGTTTCTAGAATTTTTTTTATTTTCCTTTTGATTTCTTCAATAACCTGTTGGATATTTAGAAATGTATTGTTTAATCTCCATGTGTTTGTGTATTTTACAGTTTTTTTCTTGTAATTGAAATCTAGTCTCATGGTGTTGTGGTCATAGAAGATGCTTGATACAATTTCAATTTTCTTAAATTTAATTAGGTTTGACTTGTTACCCAAGATGTGGTCTACCCTGGAGAATCTTCCATGTGCACTTTGAGAAAAAGATTTATTCTTCTGCCTTTGGATGAAATGTCCTGAGGATATAAATGAGACCCCAATCATCTAATGTATCATTTAAGACTTGTGTTTCCTTAATAATTTTCTGTTTTGATGATCTGTCCATTGATGTGAGTCAGGTATTAAAGTCTCCTACAATTATTGCGTTACTGTCAATTTCCCCTTTTATGTCTGTTAGTGTTTGTCTTATTGACAAACACCTCTATGTATTGAGGTGGTCCTATGTTGGATTCATGCTGCTGCTGCTGCTGCTAAGTCGCTTCAGTCGTGTCTGACTCTGTGCGACCCCATAGACGGCAGCCCACCAGGCTCCCCCGTCCCTGGGATTCTCCAGGCAAGAACACTGGAATGGGTTGCCATTTCCTTCTCCAATGCATAAAAGTGAAAAGTGAAAGTGAACTCGCTCAGTCGTATCTGACTCTTAGCGACCCCACAGATTGTGGCCCACCAGGGTCCTCTGTCCATGGGATTTTCCAGGCAAGAGTACTGGGGTGGGATGCCATTGCCTTCCCCGTGTTGGATTCATAGATATTCGCAATTGTTATGTCTTCCTCTTGGATTTATCCCTTGATCATTATGTAGGTCCTTCCTTATTTCTTGTAATCTTATTTATTTTATGGTCTATTTGTCTGATATGAGGATTGCTACTCTGGCTTTCTTTTACCTCCAGTTTGCATGGAATACATATTTCCATCCTCTCACTTTCAGTCTATTTGTGTCTTTAGGTCTGCAGTGGGTTTCTTGTAGACAGTGTATAAATAGGTTTTGTTTTTGTATCCATGCTGCCAATCTGTCTTTTGATTGGAGCATTTAATCCATTACATTTAAAGTAATTATTGATATATATGTACCTATTGCCATTTTCTTAATTGCTTGGGGTTAATTTTGTAGATCTTTTCTTTCTCTTGCATTTCTTGACTGTATAAGTCCCTTTAAGATTTGTTGTAAAGCTGGTTTGATGATACTGAATTCTTTTAACTTTTGCTTGTCTGAAAGGCTTTTTATTTCTCCATCAATTTTGTATGAGATCCTTGCCAGGTACAGTTATCTTGTTTGTAGATTTTTCTCTTTCAGTACTTTATATATATCTTGCCGTTCCCTTCTGGCCTGCAGAGTTTCTGCTGAAAGATCCGCTGTTAAATGTATGGGGTTTCCCTTGCTGCTTTTAATATTCTTTCTCTGTGTTTAGTCTTTGTCAGTTTGATTAGTATGTGTCTTGGTGTGTTTCTCCTTGTGTGTATCCTACATGGGACTCTTTGTGTCTCTTGAACTTGATTGACTATTTCCTTTTCCATGTTGGGGAAATTTTCAACTATAATCTCTTCAAAAGTTTTCTCATACTCTTTCTTTTTCTCTTTTTCTTCTGGGACCCCTATAATTCAAATGTTGGTGCATTTGATATTGTTCCAGAGGTCTCTGAGACCATCCTCAGTTCTTTTCATTCTTTTTACTTTATTCTGCTCTTAAGAACTTATTTCCATCATTTTATCTTCCAGCTCACTGATTCATTCTGCTTCAGATATTCTGCTATTGATTCTTTTCAAAGTATTTTTTTTAATTTCAGTAATTGTGTTGTTTGTATATTTATTCTTTAATTCTTCTAGGTCTTTGTTAATTGATTCTTGCATTTTATCCATTTTATTCTCCAGGTTTTTGATCATCTTTACTATCATTCTGAATTCTTTTTCAGGTAGTTTGCCTATTTCCTGTTGATTTATTTGGATTTTTGTGTTTCTAGTTTGTTCCTTCATTTGTGTAGTATTTCTCTGCCTTTTCATTATTTTTCTTTAACTTATTGTGTTTGAAGATTTCAAGGTTGAATTCTTTCTTCCTTTTGGTTTCTGCCCTCCTAAGTTTGGTCCAGTGGTTTGTGCAAGCTTCATATAGGGTGAGATTTGTGCTGAGTTTTTGGTTTTTTTTTTTAATCAAGAATCTCTTTTATTGATTATCAGAAACATTACAAACATCTAATTTGAACAAATTGTAATATGATAGTTTTTAGTTTGAACAATTAATACATTTCAGATATAATATTATACATATTTCAATGTTATTCTCCCTAATCATCCCACCCTCTCCCGGTCCCAGAGTCCAAAAGTCTGGTCTACACATCAGAGTCTCTTTTGCTGTCTCGTAAATAGGGTTATTTTTACCATCTTTCTAAATTCCATATATATGCGTTAGTATACTGTATTTGTGTTTTTGTTTCTGGCTTACTTCACTCTGTATAATAGGCTCCAGTTCCATCCACCTCCTTAGAACTGATTCAAATGTATTCTTTTTAATGGCTGAGTAATACTCCATCGTGTATATGTACCACACCTTTCTTATCCATTCATCTGTGGATGGACATCTAGGTTGCTTCCACGTTCTGGCTATTGCAAACAGTGCTGCTATGAACGTTGGGGTACACGTGTCTCTTTCAATTCTGGTTTTCTCAGTGTGTATGCCCAGCAGTGGGATTGCTGGATCATAAGGCAGTTCTATTCCCAGTTTTTTGAGGAATCTCCAGACTGTTCTCCATAGTGGCTGTACCAGTTTGCATTCCCACCAACAGTGCAAGAGGGTTCCCTTCTCTCCACACCCTCTCCAGTATTTATTGCTTGTGGACTTTTGGATAGCAGCCATTCTGATTGGCATGAAATGGTATCTCATAGTGGTTTTGATTTGCATTTCTCTGATAATGAGTGATGTTGAGCATCTTTTCATGTGTTTGTTAGCCATCTGTATGTCTTCTTTGGAGAAATGTCTATTTAGTTCTTTGGCCCATTTTTTGATTGGGTCATTTATTTTTCTGGAATTGAGCTGTAGAAGTTGCTTGTATATTTTTGAGATTAGTTGTTTGTCAGTTGCTTCATTTGCTATTATTTTCTCCCATTCTGAAGGCTGTCTTTTCACCTTGCTTATAGTTTCCTTTGTTGTGCAGAAGCTTTTAAGTTTGAGTTTTTGTTTGTTTGTTTTTCCTCTGATGGGCAAGACTGAGTGATGTGGTAATCCTCCCAGCTGATGATGGGCTTTGTGTTTTTGTTTTGTTTGTTGTTTAAATGAGACATCCTGCACAGGGTGCTACTGGTGGTTGGGTGATGTCTGGTCCTGTATTCAAGTGGTTTCCTTTGTGTGAGCTCTCACTATCTGATAGTCCCTAGGGTTAATTCTCTGGTAATCTAGGGTCTTGGAGTCAGTGCTCCCACTCCAAAAGCTCAGGGCTTGATCTCTGGTGAGGAACAAAGATTCCACAAGTGGTTTGTTATGGAATTAAGTGAGATTAAAACAAATACCCAAAAATGAGAAACCAAAGATAAACCCCAGACAAATGGCAGTTACAAAATCAGGCAAATGATAATTAAAATAATGTAATATACACATATACATATACATCCATAAGGGAAATCAAGAGTCCGTCAAAAATAAAGTTCAGTGGTTTGACCCAGCCAACAAAGGAAATCAAAACTTATATCTACTAGTTAAGAAAAAAACTAAATAAAGCAGAAACTGGAAAGCAAAACTAAAGCAAGGTGCCAAGTGGGGAGTAAAGCAATGAAAACAAAACTAGCAAATATGTTGAGAGGAAAGGAAAGAAAGAAAAGAAAGAACTGATATGCAAAGCTAAATAGAGGTAGATGAAGAAGATTTATCTACAGTAAAGATTAACTGCAAGGGGGAAAGAACAGTAGGAAAAGCAAACAAAGGAACAAGTGTAGTAAAAATATAATAGGTTTAAAAAATTAAACATTAAAATTTAAAAAAAGAGAAAAGAAAAAAAATGGAAGAAAGATAAAAACAAAACTCCAGAGAACTGCAAAAGCGCAAGGTAGAGACCGAGATTTATAACAATAAAAAGTGTGACTGGATATACACATATACATATACACCCATAAGCAAAATCAAAACAATCCAACAAAAATAAAGTACAGTAGATTGACCCGGTGAACAAAGGAAACCAAAAATGATATCTAGCAGTTAAGAACGAAACTAACTAAAGCATAAACTGGAAAACAAAACTAAAGCAAGGTGCCAAGTGGGGAACAAAGAAATGAAAATGAAACTAACAAATATGTTGAGAGGAAAGGAAAAAAATAAAAGAAAGAATAGATATGCAAAGTTAGATAGAGGTAGATGAAGAAGATTTATATACAGTAAAGATTAACTGCAAGGGGACAACAACAGTAGGAAAAGCAAACAAAGGAATGAATGTAGAAAAAAATAATAGGCTTAAAAAAATTAAGATTAAAAAAATAAGGAAAATGCCACAGAACAGCAGAAGCCCAATGTAGAGGCAGAGGTTTATAACAACAGTAAAAAAGTGGGGGGAGCGGGGAATCTCAAAAGCTTAATTAGATTTCATAGTGCCAATAAAATTGACAAGTACAACACAAGGGGGGAAAAAGGAAAGAAAAAAAAATCCAAATGAATCTACAGAACAAGTCAAAACATAAGAAAAATAAATGTTTTTCTTGAGTCACTGTTGTCAGAGTGCTTTCCCTCCCTGGGACTCACAGTCTACCTCGCCTCCCTAGGATGCCCTGCAACACTGTGCTGGTCTCTCAACCTGCTGTGGGGGCAGCTCAGACTGTAACCTGGTCCTACTCCTGTGTGTGTTCTTGCCTCCAATGTCCACAGCTATCAGAACTAGTGCATTTTCTTTTGTGGGAGCTGTCAATGTCTTTTTATATATTCCATAGACACAGAGTCTGCCTAGTTGATTGTGTGGATTTAATCTGGAGCTTGTACAGCTGGCGGGAAGTTTTGGGGTCTTCTTCCTTAGCCACACTGCCCCTGGGTTTCATGTGGTTTTATCTCCACCTCTGAATGTGGGTTGTCCACTGGGGTTTGCTTCTGAGGCTGTCCTGGAGGACTTGGGTGTGCCCCTGTGACAGCCAGGTGCAGAGATGGTGCAGCTGTTCAGGTTCCAGGGGTTCTGGCAGCACCAGGTAATCAAGGGATTTGGCAGCTAGGGTAGTAGGGAATAAAGTGCTCTAGAAGGGTATGGTAACCAGTATTGGCCAATACGTTCCAGTATTATTGTCTGGAGAACCCCCCCCCCCGACAGAGAAGCCTGGCAGGCCACAGTCCACAGGGTCACAAAGAGTTAGACATGACCAAAGTGTCCCTGTGTGCAGACCCAAGACTTTTTTGTCTCTGGCAGCTCTGCCCCAGTGAGAGTTGAGTGTGAAAGTGGCACAGCTGCCTGGGTTGTGGGGACCCTGGCGGCGCCAAGTGTGCAGGGACATGGACTGCCTTTGCTGAAGGAGTTATGGCCCTATCAGAGTCTTTTTTTGAGCCTCCTGTAGCTGGCGATTAGAAGGCCTTTTTGGCCAGTCTTCCTCTGTACCTTTGCCAGTTCAGACACTTAGAGGGCTCCCTTGCCTGGGGTCCTTCTCTGTTCTTCATGTCAGGCACATAGAGAAGCCCCTTGACTGCAGTCCTATTTCTAGAGATTGGTGCCTTAGGCACTTAAAGGGGCACTATGGGTGGGGTCCTACTCTGTAGTTCAGTGCCTCAGGCGTTTGGTGGGCCAGCCTCTCTACTATTCAGCTGCTGATGCTGTGTGGCGGGAGAGAAGCTGTGGTGATGGCTCCACCCCCTACACATGACTCAGTAGTATCCCCTGCTTCCATGGCTGCCTGGCTTTCCTCCACTGGCATTTCCCACTACAATCTCCTCCCCTACACCCCCTCGATCTGTCTCTCCACAGTCAACAGCAGCCCTCGCCCTGGGATTGCCCCACAAGCCCTAAACTCCAGCTCCCAGCTGCTGCACCTTCCAGGGGACCTGTGTCCCTGTCCAGGGTGTGTATGGCTGTGGCAAGGACTATCTGATTCTTATTCCATTTAGGCTGCCACAGATCAACTGCTTCACTCTCAGCCTTAAATATTTATCCTCTGACCCCCACCCGCTGAGGGCAGATCCAGTCCTATTAACACTCCTGTTTTTTCCCCTAGTTCCTTTATCCTACCGAGTTCTGCGTGGTTCTATATATTCTTTTCGAGGAAGGCAATGGCACCCCACCCCAGTGCTTTTGCCTGGAAAATCCCATGGACAGAGGAGCCTGGTAGGCTCCAGTCCATGGGGTCGCTAAGAGTCGGACACCACTTTCATTTTTCACTTTCATGCATTGGAGAAGGAAATGGCAACCCACTCCAGTGTTCTTGCCTGGAGAATCCCAGGGACGGGGGAGCCTGGTGAGCTTCCGTCTATGGGGTCGCACAGAGTCGGACACGACTGAAGCGACTTAGCAGCAGCAGCATATATTCTTTTCCACTGGTCAGGTACTCCTGTCTGCTCTCAGCTGGTGTTCTGCATGAACTACTGTGTCTGAAGGTGTGTTCCTGATGTATCCGTGGAGAGAGATGTACTCTTCATCCACCTACTCCTCCACCATCTTGTTATCCTCAAACAATTTTTAAACATGGTATTTAACTATATGTCTTCAGTCAGAGGGAGGAGGGAAGAGATGGGAAGAAATAGCTTAAAAAAAAAAAAAAAAAAAAAAAACCTGAATTTTTTGTAGGCAGTTTTATAGTAGTACGGATGAAACAACTCTGAAATTATCTTAAGTATATTGTTGGGTTGAGGAAATTAAATAAATGCTTTGAATGCTTTCATGTTGTTAAGAACCAAGATTCTCACTATGGAAGAAGAGAGATACAAACATAGGATGATGCAGGGCAAGGAAAACTCTATGGAGATGAACTGGATTTCAAGGTATATGTAAGAATAGTGATTTCTGGTATCTTCATACGTAGATGATTAGATTATATAATACATTATACATAAATATTATACAGATCACGTGTGTATAGTAGATTATATATGCATACATGTACACTGTGCATACACACACACACACACACACACACACACACATTTCTTAACTCTGCTGAAAGGGCCTACAGGCAAAGATAAATACTCCAGGAGCAATGGGCACATTGAAATCTACATTTTGACTTCTAATTGCATTTTCCACTAAAATGACCAAGTTTCCTCAGAGAAATGGATGATTCAATGGCGGGACAGGGTTTGCAAAGTGATCCCAAAACATATTAAGCCACAAAGTAATAAAATGTTAAAAATGACTGGGACATGTTAAAAGGACAATGGAGCTAAGGAACTCTGATGAACAGCAACGGGAACTCCCACTGGGCCAAATCTGGTGTAATATGAGTACTCAAATTCAGTGTAGAGAGATAAAAAGTTTAAATTAAAAATAGGAATTTATGAGGTCACTTTGATAATGAATGGCTTGGGCAGGTAGATGAATGAATGAATGAGGGAGAACTTTCCTGACTGATAAAGGTGGAGAGAAAATTGGAGTAGGGAAATAAAAATAATTCAACTGTAATAATAAAGATTGTAAGAGGGAAAGAGCAAATATATGGTGGGTAAACTGAACAGTACCTTGACCAAATGATCAAAATCAATATAGCAATGAGGGGCAGATATGCCATGAGTGCCATCCCAAAGTGATGTTCTCAAGACAGGACATCATTTCTGTCTCCAACTTGTGATGCTTAACTCAAAGCTAATCATAAGGAAACATCGGAATAATCACAATGAGAGGGATATTCCCTTTTTTAAAAACATGCCTGCATCTTCAAAATATCAAAGTCATGAAAGAGTGAGAAAAGCTAAGAAGTTATTCCAGGTTAAAGGAAACTAAAGATACATGACAATGAATGATAACACATAGGTCTGAACTATAGGAAAAAAAATGTTATGAAGAATATTATTTGATCTACTGACAAAGTTGGGAGTATGATGACATAAAGTATTTTGTCAATGGTAAATTTCCTAAAAGTGATGATCACACCATATAAGAGAACATTTTTCTTAGGAAACACAAAAAATAGTATTTATGAGTACAGATATATGATTTGTGCAACTCAGTCTCAGATGGTTCAGAAAAAAAATATGTATCTATATTAACAGACATAATGCCACAGATTAGATAGATGGATTAGATTAGATTATGTTAAGTGAATAAAGAAGTAAACAGCACAAAATGTTGGGGAATCTGGGTAAAGGGCATATGGAATTTTGGGGTACCCTCATTAACATTTTCTTTACATCAGAAATTATTTCCAAGCAAAAAATTCTTATTTAAATTGGGAAAAGAAAGAATATAGACACCATGTATAAGGGGTCGAACTGTGTCCAACATAAAAGACATATTAAAGTTCTTAACTCTGGTATCTGTGAATGTGACTTTATTTAGTTAGAAAAAAGAACTTTGCAAAGTAATGAGTTAAAGGTTTTGAGACGATATCAATTTGGATTAGCTGCTGCTGCTGCTGCTACTGCTAAGTCACTTCAGTCATGTCCAACTCTGGGCGACCCCAGAGACAGCAGCCCACCAGGCTCCCCTGTCCCTCGGATTCTCCAACCAAGAACACTGGAATGGGTTGCCATTTCCTTCTCCAATGCATAAAAGTGAAAAGTGAAAGTGAAGTCGCTCAGTTGTGTCCGACTCTCAGCGACCCCATGGACTGCAGCCCACCAGGCTTCTCCATCCATGGGATTTCCCAGGCAAGAGTACTGGAGTGGAGTGCCATTGCCTTCTCCACATTGGATTAGAGTGGGCCCTAAATCTCATGCCTTATATACTTAATAAGGAAAGGAGAGAACACAAAGACAAATAACGATGGTCATGAGAAAACAGAAACAGAGATGAATGTGATACAGATAAAAGTTAAAACTGCCAATGATTTCTGGGTGCCACCAGAAGCTAGGAAGAGGCAAGGAAGAATTCTCTCCCGGAAATGTCAGAGGGAGCAGGACTCTTCTGACACCTTGAATTCAGATTTCTGGCCTCCAGAACTGTAAGTGAATAAATTTCTATTGTTTTGAGATACCATATTTTCAGTAATTTGTTACAGTAACCTTAGGAAATTAATATATCATGAAAGACATAATAAGTGCTATAGAAGATAAATATCAGAAAGAAAAAAGTCAAGAAAATAATGGAAAATAAATATATAAATCAGGCAAAAGAGACTCAATACTTGCATAAATGGAATCTCCAAAGAATAATCAAACAGAATAAATAAATTATAATTAAAAACAGAAAATAATTGAATCTACATTTTTAAACAGCACATCATACTGCAAAAAATTTGATACAGAAGAGTCAACATGATATTTACCTTGGGAAGTTTACTAGATTTTGGTGATAAAGGCTCTTTCAGCAACCAGACAACAACTTACAATGGAAAGAAAAAGAGCATCAGACTTTTGCACTGAAACTACTTAAAGAAACCAAGATATGGCTGTAGAACCTTCAGCAGTGAGCATTTGATTTTTAATCCATGAAAATCTAAAATGAAAACAAACATTGAGATAAGGGATACATGGTAGGATATTCTATTTATGAATTATATAAATTAAAAGAGAGATAAAAGATAGAAAAGTAAAAAATGCTCTATGACTCATCTCTTTGTGCAAATGAGAACCCGAGAATAAAGGTGAAGATCAAATATAAGTAAAGCATATTAAGTAATACAACAGGAAACAATGAGGGAAGATAACACTATTGACTAAAATTGAGTTGTGGAAGAAAGCAAAGGAAGAGAAAGAAGATACATCTTGAACTGATATGTTATTTGAATTCTAATGGTAAAATTACTTTTGTTTGTTTTGCCTCGCTGCATGCCTTGCGGGATCTCGGTTCCTTTACCAGGAATCGAACTCATACTGTCTGCAGTGAAAGCACTGAGCCCTAACCACAGAACTGCCAGAAAATCCCCCAAATGACTTTTCTTTAAAAGAGACACTGAATTTGTGTTTTTGTTTCTGGCTTACTTCACTCTGTATAATAGGCTCCAGTTCCATCCACCTCCTTAGAACTGATTCAAATGTATTCTTTTTAATGGCTGAGTAATACTCCATTGTGTATATGTACCACAGCTTGCTTATCCATTCATCTGTGGATGGACATCTAGGTTGCTTCCACGTCCTGGCTATTGTAAACAGTGCTGCTATGAACATTGGGGTACACGTGTCTCTTTCAATTCTGGATTTCTCAGTGTGTATGCCCAGCAGTGGGATTGCTGGATCATAAGGCAGTTCTATTCCCAGTTTTTTGAGGAATCTCCATACTGTTCTCCATAGTGGCTGTACTAGTTTGCATTCCCACCAACAGTGCAAGAGGGTTCCCTTCTCTCCGCACCCTCTCCAGCATTTATTGCTTGTGGACTTTTGGATCGCAGCCATTCTGACTGGCGTGTAATGGTACCTCATAGTGGTTTTGATTTGCATTTCTCTGATAATGAGTGATGTTGAGCATCTTTTCATGTGTTTGTTAGCCATCTGTATGTCTTCTTTGGAGAAATGTCTATTTAGTTCTTATATATGGAATTTAGAAAGATGGTAAAAATAACCCTATTTATGAGACAGCAAAAGAGACACTGATGTATAGAACAGACTTTTGGACTCTGGGACCGGGAGAGTGTGGGATGATTGGGGAGAATACCATTGAAATATGTATAATATCATATCTGAAACGAGTCAGTCCAGGTATGATGCCCTATAACAGATGCCTGGGACTGGAGCACTGGGATGACCTGGAGGGATGGTGTGGGAAGCGGGGAGGGAGGAGGGTTCAGGATGGGGAACATGTGTATACTGGTGGCGGATCCATCTCGATGTATAGTAAAAGCAATACAATATTGTAAAGTTAAGCAAAATAAAAAAAAAAATAAATAAGCTGCAAGAATATATTGTACAATACAGAGACCATAACCAATATGTTGTAATGACTATAAATGGAGTATAATCTTTAAAAATTATGAATATCTTGTACACATGTAATGTATATAATATTGTACATAAATTATACTTCATTAATAAAAAGGAAAGTTGCCAACTAAAAAAAAAAAATAAAAGAGACACTGATGTATAGAACAGTCTTTTGGACTCTGGGAGAGGGAGAAGGTGGGATGATTTGGGAGAATAGCATTGAAATATGTATAATATTATATTTGAAATGAGTCGCCAGTCCAGTTTCGATGCCTGATACCAGATGCCTGGGGCTGGTGCACTGGGACGACACCGAGGGATGGTATGGGGAGGGGGGTGGGAGGAGGAGGGTTCGGGATGGGGAGCACATGTGTACTTGTGGTGGATTCATTTTGATGTATGACAGGGGCAATACAATACAATATTGTAAAGTTAAGCAAAATAAAATTTAAAAAAATAAAAGTAGTTTTCACCATGATTTTCTCATAAATCCTAAAAATATGATTTCAAGAGGAAATCTGTGGCTATTTTTGTGGTTTACATGAAGCACTTTAAATTCTTTAAAGTTTTTTATTATGAAAAACTTTTATCAATGCCTGTCATATCAAACATTTTGATAAATACAGTAATATACTGCTGCTGCTGCTGCTAAATCGCTTCAGTCGTATCCGACTCTGTCCGACCCCATAGACGGCAGCCCACCAGGCTCCACCGTCCCTGGGGTTCTCCAGGCAAGAACACTGGAGTGGGTTGCCATTTCCTTCTCCAATGCATAATAGTGAAAAGTGAAAGTGAAGTCGCTCACCCGTGTCCAACTCTAGCGACCCCATGGACTGCAGCCTACCAGGCTCCTCTGTCCATGGGATTTTCCAGGCAAGAGTACTGGAGTGGGGTGCCATTGCCTTTTCCCCAGTAATATACTAATAAACTTTATTTCTCTCATTTTTTATGGATAAGGATCAAGAGTTTGGGAAGAGATGAGAAGAATATATGGCTGAGTGAAAACTGGCAGAGGACAAAAATCATTAAAAATAACTATCTAGGAGAGTAGAGTTCTTGCCTTAACTGTAGGAACCAGGCTGAGAAACAGCACAGGGAAAGAGAAAGTAATAGAAAAGTGAGGGAGGTAGGATTCCTCATAGCAATAACACATAAATCACCATCCTAGTCCAGCATCCTTTTTTCTTCTCTTTTATTTCTGCTTACCAGAATTGCTATACACAGGTTACTGTTTATGATGAGAAATACTAGTGTTTTCTATTTTCTAAATTTAGTTATGCTGTTAATATTGTGCTTTCACAATAACAGGTGTTCTAAAAATTTAATGGCTTCTTCTAAGCCTAGATTTCCACATTTTCAAATGAATTGGTTAGTTTTTTTAAAAAGCCAAAATAATGGACAAATGAAGTTTGTCTTTGGGAGCAATGAATTTGGCTTACAACTGAAAAAAAATGCCTCCAGTTCCAGAAATGATCTGGCATCAAGTACAATTTTTTTTTTTTTTTTGCTGCACTTGATCTTACACTTTAAATTTTGTTTACCCTATATTTTGCAAGTTATATGGATTATGTGGGCTTCCTCGTGGCTCAAACAGTAAAGAATCCGCCTGCAATGCAGGAGACCTGGATTCGATCACTGGGTTGGGAAGATCCCCTTGAGAAGGGCATGGCAATCCACTCCAGTATTCTTGTCTGGAAAATCCCATGGACACAGGAGCCTGGCTGGCTACAGTCCACGGTGTCACAATAAGTTGAACACGATTGAGTGACTAAGCATACATATGGCTTATGTGGATATACACCTCTTCCAGATTGGGTGGAGGGATCCACGCCAATGTTCTTCTCAGTGTTAATAACACTTGTATGTAGTAGAACTGCAAAACTAAAAAAAACTTTATTTTTATATTTTATGTATTACAGCTTGAAACATAATTATCATAGTTCCCTTATTTTAACCTTTAATTAACCCTTAATTTAACTATACAATTACCATTGATCTTCTTATCAACCTTATAAGGAAAGTATCATTTCTGGTATTTAATGTAGGAAAAACAGCTATTTTATTAATATACAGCATTTGTTCTTGTTTTTTATCAAAATTACCCAGAGAAGTACTAGACTCCTTTGCTCCTTCTAAGACAAATTTGAAGTTTATATAATAAAATTTTTAATGAATGATTCACATTAAACAGTATCAACTATAGGTTAACTATGATAGATCTTTAGTACCTATTAATATATCTGCCAATCATTCCTCATCCCACATCATTCCATATAGATTTTTAATGGTAATTTGGAAAATTCCTAAAAAATCCCATTACTTTAAGGAAAAAAACTAGGCTATAAAATTAAATATTTCAGAACTGTAATACAAGCCATGTATGTAAGTGTATATAGTTCCAAGAACAGACAAATGTAAAAAATGTACTTATTTGTAAACTCTGGACAACTACATGCTAAACTGTAAAACCCAAAAAATGAATGCCATAGGGAGTAATTAGTGCAAAAAGTTGAAGAATAAGTCAGTGTACATAGAAGGATATACTGAATTCATAGTCATTTAAAAATATTATATTAGAATCACAAGTATGTATGAATGTATACATGAAAAATATTTATTGTTAAGATAAGTTGTGAAGATAATATTTATGAAAATAAGTAGGCTATCAAATTCATTCATAGATGACTGTGAATTTCTTTCTCAGTTTACATTAAATATCATTTAGGATTCTGAGTAAAATAAGACTTCAAATAATGTCAGATACTACTTGTTGAATTTCCATCCTAGCTTTTACTCCTTTCTAACATAACCCCAATTTTAGTAGCAAAGTAGGCAGAACAGTGGACTCAGCTGCAGGAGATGAATCACAATTAATCTAATCAAATTTTCCTTTGAGTAATAGGTTTAGTGGGGGGCAGATGACCTAGTTCTAGCCAATAAGTCTTGATAGGATGTCTATGAGGTCAGCTTCTGGATAAGGTTTTCTTCCTTGATTTAAAGAAAAAACATGTCAGGAGAAACTTGCCTTATTCCTAATTTTGGCTGAAGTTATGTGAGACTCTGATGCCATCTTTGGGCACTAGGGAACAATAAACCCCAAGCCTCTGATGCCAGATGACTGGAAAGATTAAGAGTGAAACCCTGAGGACACAGTGACCTACAGTTAGCCAACCCTAGAACTACTTTCCTGTCATGGGAGATGATAAACAACTATTATTAAGTCACTCTTTATTGAGCACCCTGTCACTTGAAGTCAAAATATATCCTACTTGACATGGGTACAAAAAGCAGGTATTATCTGGTAGCTGGTCAGTACATCTGTGGAGAGGCCTGAATAACCCAAGAGTTGTATGGAGCGCTAGATTCAGAATTCAGGGAGACGTGCCAAGAGGGGTTATAGAAGTAATCTGTGTATATTGACTTCAAGGACCAACATTCATCGACAATCATCCCTTTACAAATACAGAAGAATTCTAGCTCACAATGTTGTATAAACAATAAAAAATTCCAAACTAACTAAATCATAGGTCTAAGTGGTGTGAAATGCCTTTCTGAATGTTTCATATTTCTGATGCCTTTGATCAAGCAAATATTTCTACACTATTCCATAACCCTTGACAACCAATAGCATGGGACTGTAAAAATACAGAAACACTATGTAAAGTGAAAACCGTGCTAGATTTGAAATTAAAAGTCATAGTAGTGAGTTCTGACTCTACTAATTATTCGGTCTGTGACCTAGTAATTTTCTCATCTGCAAAGTTGAGATGTGTGCTGTGTGTGCTTAGTCATGCAGTTGTGTCCAACTCTTGCAACCCCATAGACGGTAGCCAGCCAGGCTCCTCCTTCCATGGGATTCTCCAGGCAAGAATACTGGAGTGGGTTGCCATTTCTTTCTCCAGGGGATCTTCCCCACCCAGGAATCGAACCTGGGTCTTTTGCATTGCAGACAGACTCTCGTGACTGAGCTATGAAGGAAGTCCTAAAGTTGAGATAATAATGTTTTTATTACAAAGTTATCAGAGCCTTATATAAGATAGTGTAGAAAATATGAAGGCTGATGTTTGTAAAATGAATTAACAATTCCTTTGTTGACTATAAAAAGTGGATTAAACTTGTCAAAAGTCAATCATCTTTCCAAGTTTACAAAAGCTTCATGGATTTCTTTGCATGCTATCCCCACTGTCATAGTGAAAAGACAACAGCAAAGAACAGCCGGTGTCAAAATACATGTATTTGTGGAGACCATAAATTTTGTTGTATCTTTTGCTTTATTCTCAAAATATGAAAATATGCCATTTATTTTTTGAAATCCATAATACAAAAACCCAAAGTCATTACACAAAAAGTTGCTCAGTCATGCCTGACTCTTTGTGACGCCATGGGCTGCAGCACATCAGGCTTCCCTGTCCTTCATCAACTCCTGGAGCTTGCTCAAACTCATGTCCATTGAATCAGTGATGGCATTCAACCATCTTGTCCTCTGTCATGCCCTTCTCCTGCCTTCAATCTTTCCCAGCTTACAGGTCTTTTCCATGAGTTAGCTCTTCACATCCCTTGTGGCTTAGCTGTTAAAAAATCTGCCTGCAATGTAGAAGACCTTGGTTCAATCCCTGGGTTGAGAAGATCCCTTGGGGAAGGGAAAGGCTACCCACTATAGTATTCTGGCCTGGAGAATTCCATGGACTGTATACTCCATGGGGTTGCAAAGAGTCGGACATGACTGATCAATTTGCACCTTAGCTTTCAGCTCTTCGCATCAGGTGGCCAAAGTTTTGGAGCTTAAGCTTCAGCATCAGTCCTTCCAATGAATAGTGAGGTATGATTTTGTTTAGGATTGACTGGTTTGATCTCCTCCCAGCCTAAGGGACTGTCAAGAGTCTTCTCCAGCACCACAGTTCAAAAGCATCAATTCTTCAGCATTCAATCTGTTTTATGGTCCAACTCTCACATCCATACATGACAAACTAGAAAAACCACAGCCTTAACTAAATAGACCTTTGTTGGCAAAGTAATGTCTCTCGTTTTTAAAATACTATCTATGCTAGTCATAACTTTTCTTCCAAGGAGCAAGAGTCTTTTAATTTCATGGCTGCTGTCACCATCTGAAGTGATTTTGGAGCCCCCAAAATAAAGTAGCTCACTGTTTCCATTGTTTCCCCATTTATTTGCCATGAAGTGATGGGAATGCTGAGTTTTAAGCCAACTTTTTCACTCTCCTCTTTCACCTTCTCAAGAGGCCCTTTAGTTTCTCTTTCAGTTCTGTTCAGTTCAGTTGCTCAGTCGTGTCCAACTCTTTGCGACCCCATGAATCGCAGCACGGCAGGCCTCCCTGTCCATCACCAACTCCCAGAGTCCACCCAAACCCATATCCATCGAGTCGGTGATGCCATCCAACCATCTCATCCTCTGTCATCCCCTTCTCCTCCTGCCCTCAATCTTTCCCAGCATCAGGGTCTTTTCCAATGAGTCAGCTCTTTGCATCAGGTGGCCAAAGTATTGGAGTTTCAGATTCAACATCAGTCCTTCCAATGAATACCCAGGACTGATCTCCTTTAGAATGGACTGGTTGGATCTCCTTGCAGTCCAAGGGACTCTCAAAAGTCTTCTCCAACACCACAGTTCAAAAGCATCAATTCTTCAGTGCCCAGCTTTCTTTACAGTCCAACTCTCACATACATACATGACCACTGGAAAAACCATAGCCTTGACTAGACAGACCTTTGTTGACAAAGTAATGTCTCTGCTTTTTAATATGCTGTCTAGGTTGGTCAGAACTTTCCTTCCAAGGAGTAAGCATCTTTTAATTTTATGGCTGTAGAAACTATCTGCAGTGATTTTGGAGCACAGAAAAATAAACTCAGCCACTGTTTCCACTGTTTCCCCATCTATTTGCCATGAAGTGATGGGACCAAATGCCATGATCTTCGTTTTCTGAATGTTGAGCTTAAGCCAACTTTTTCACTCTCCTCTTTAACTTTCATCAAGAGGCTCTTTAGTTCTTCTTCACTTTCTGCCCTAAGGGTGGTGTCATCTGCAAATCTGAGGTTATTGATATTTCTGCCAGCAATCTTGATTCCAGCTTGTGCTTCATCCTGCCTGGCATTTTTCCTGATGTACTCTGCATATAAGTTAAATAAGCAGGGTGACAATATACAAGCCTTGATGTACTCCTTTTCCAATTTGGAACCAGGCCATTTTCCATGTCTGCTTCTAACTCCTGCTCCTTACCTGCATACATATTTCTCAGGAGGCAGGTAAGGCGGTCTGATATTCCCATCTCTTGAAGAATTTTCCATAGTCTGTTGTAATCCACACAATCAGAGGTTTAACAGAGTCACTGTAGCAGAAGTAGATGATTTCCTGAAATTCTCTTGCTTTTTCTATGATCCATCAGATGTTGGCAATTTGATCTCTGGCTCCTCTGCCTTTTCTAAATCCAGCTTTAACATCTGGATGTTCTCAGTTCACCTACTACTGAAGCCTCACTTGGAGAATTCTGAGCATTACTTTGCTAGCATGTCAAATGAGTGCAAATGTATAGTAGTTTCAACATTCTTTGGCATTGCCTTTATTTGGGATTGGAATGAAAATTGATCTTTTCCAGTCCTATGGCCACTGCTGAGTTTTCAAAATTTCCTAGTGTATTGAGTACAGTACTTTCACGGCACCATATTTTAGGATTTGAAACAGCTCAACTGAAATTCCATCACCTCCACTAGCTTTGTTCATAGTGATGCTTCCTAAGGCCCACTTGACTTTGCACTCCAGGATGTCTGGCTATAGATGAGTGATCACACCATCGTGGTTATCTTATTAAGATCTCTTTTGTATAGTTCTTCTGTGTTCTTGCCAACTCTTCTTGATATCTTCTGCTTCTTATAGTCCATACCATTTCTGTCCTTTATTGTGCCCATCTTTGCATGAAATGCTCCCTCGGTATCTCTAATTTTCTTGAAGATATCTATATTCTTTCCCATTCTATTGTTTTCCTCTATTTTTTTTGCAATGATCACTTAGGAAGGCTTTCTTGTCTCTCCATGCCATTCTTTGGAATTCTGCCTTCAGATGGGTATATCTTTCCTTTTCTCCTTTGCCATTCACTTCTCTTTTTTTATCAGCTATTTGTAAGGCCTCCTCAGACAACTATTTTGCCTTTTTGTATTTCTTTTTCTTGGGGATGGTTTTGATCACCACCTCCTATACAATGTTACCAACCTCTGTCCATAGCTCTTCAGGCACTCTGTCTATCAGATCTAATCCCTTGAATCTATTTGTCACTTCCACCGTATAAATCATAAGGGATTTGATTTAGGTCATACCTGAATGGCCTAGTGGTTTTCTCTACTTTCTTCAGTTTAAGAGAGCAACCAATATCCCTCAATATATAGAAATTCTACCAAGCTTTTAACAAATGAAATGTAATATAGGTAGATCACATCATGACTAACTAAGGTTTATCCCAGGAATACAAGGTTGGCTTAACAATCAAAACTCAATTTATATAACTCACCATATTAACAAACTAATAAAGAAAAGCCTTAAGGATCATCTCAATAGATAGATCATCTGACAAAAAGAAAGCACATGTACTCCTAATTATCTCTCAGCAAAGAGAGGAATGGAAGCTTACATCCTGAATTTGATAAGGAGAAATCTATAAAAAAAAAAATCTGCAGCTAACATCATACTTAATGGTGAAAGACTGAATATTTTTCCCAGTATAATCAGGAAACCACCAGGGACATTCACCATCCATCACTTCAATTCTGGTGGCGGATCCATCTCGATGTATAGTAAAAGTAATACAATATTGTAAAAAAAAATAAAATAAAATAAAAGTCTAAAAAATAAAAATAAAAAAAAAATAAAAATCAACTGTATTTCTAAATACTAGAAATGAGAAATATAAAACAATAGTTAAGTATAAAATGGTCTCCAAAATTTTCTCCCCATAGTGTACATGATTTATATAATTAGTCCCATTGAATGTGAGTAAGATTGGTCAAAATGATGAATTTACTCCCATGATTATGTTACATTTCTGGCAAAAGGAAATCTGTTGATGTAATTAAGTTTCCCAAATCATTGTGAGTTGATCAAAATGGAGAGTATCTAGTGGGTCTGACTTTGTCAGGAAGAAGACCTTTAAAAGCATGAACAAAGGGACCCAGTGGTTAAGAATCTGTTCAGGAGATGTGGGTTTGATCCTTGGTCAGGCAACTAAGCCCGAGTGCCACAATTAGAGAGTCCACCCATGCTTCAACTAGACCCTGCCAAATAAACAAATAAATACAATTTTTTAAAGCTTGAATACAATCTCCTGCTGACCTCAAAGAAGACGGAAGCCACACTGAGTCTGAAAGCTGTAAGGAACTAAACTCTGTCATTACCTGAATGAACCTGGAAGAGCAGGCTGAGCCTCT
This sequence comes from Tragelaphus eurycerus, assembly GCA_935064755.1. Classification (NCBI taxonomy): domain Eukaryota; kingdom Metazoa; phylum Chordata; class Mammalia; order Artiodactyla; family Bovidae; genus Tragelaphus; species Tragelaphus eurycerus. The sequence goes on along the minus strand of CAKXYN010000086.1, from coordinate 7,912,085 downwards.
CATGATGATGTGATCATGGCTGACCCACTGGTAAGCCATGTGAGCCCTGAGCAGCAGATTCAGCCAACCCATGCCCAGATTCCTGACCCATGGAAACAGATAGTCACTGGGTGATACTTAAGCCACTAACTTGACTTATTATTATTATTATTAACTACATAAATTATGGTCATTTATTTTTCAGCGTTAGAAAATTTATATAGATACCATTCATAATAACATTAAAAATATGTAACAACTGGAGATTAAACTGACAAAAATGTGAAAGATCTGTACAGCAAAATCTTCAAAATATTGCTGAGAGAAATTAGGCCTAAAGAAATGGAGAGACACACCATCTTCATTGGAAAATGGATAATTTAATTTAATGTTAATGAGATATCAATTCCTCTCCAAAATGATCTATTTCAATTCAATCCCAATCAATATTTCAGCAGACTTGTTTGTAGAATTTGTTAAACTGATTCTAAAATTTAGATGAAAATACAAAGGAATCAAAAAAACCAAAATAATTTTGAAAAAGAAATAAAGCTGGACCAGCATAATACTTCAAGTGTCTAAGATCTATCACACAACTACAGCAATCAAGACAGTGTGTCACTGACATAAAGATTGTCAGACAGAAGAACAAAACAAAAATGCAGAACCTGGAAAGAGACCCCCACTAACTGATTTACAACAAAATTATAGAGGCAATTAAGTGGGGAGAGAATATTCTTTTAGGCAAATCATGCTGGAACAACTCAATACTCATATACAAAACAAAAATAAAAACTTTGATCTACACCTCACTCCACATTAAAAAGTAACTTAAAATGATTCATAGATGTAAATGTAAAACTAAAAACTATAAAACCAAAAGAAAATACAGGAATAAACTTTTGTGACCTTGAGTTTGGTGAAGATTTTTAACTATGACACTCTTAAGAGAACTTAAAGATAAGGTATAGGTTAGGAGAAAATACTTTCTAATCACATATATAACAGTGGACTTACATCAGAATTCATAAAGTCCTCATAAATTTCAACAATAAGGAAATAGTTTTTAAAAAGCAAACAAATATTTTTAAAGACACCGTAAAGAAGATACACAGATGGCAAATAAGCACATTAAAAGATGATAAACATCATTAGTCATTAGGGAAATGCAGTTAAAACCACAATGAGATACCACTACATTATCTATTAGAATTGTCACAATTAAAACTGACCATACTAATTGTTATCTGGCATATAGAAGAATTAGAACTGTAATATACTACTGGTGGGAACGTAAAATGGTATGGCAACTTTGGAAATTGTAGGGTAGTTAAACGTACACCTATTAATTTATCTGGCCATTTCATTTCTGCATATCTACCCTTGAGAAAGTAAAACACATGTCCACACAAAAATCTGTAGACACATTTTCATAGTAGCTTTGCCTGTGATCCTTAAAAACTGGGGAAAAAAATGAAATGTTTATCAACATATAGATTGAAAAACAAATATGGTATATCCATACAATGGATTATTACTCAGCAACTTTTAAAAAATGAGCTTTTAGGTTCGTCTGGTCAAGGCTATGGTTTTTCCTGTGGTCATGTATGGATGTGAGAGTTGGACTGTGAAGAAGGCTGAATGCCAAAGAAATGATGCTTTTGAACTGTGGTGTTGGAGAAGACTCTTGAGAGTCCCTTAGACTGCAAGGAGATCCAACCAGTCCATTCTGAAGGAGATCAGCCCTGGGATTTCTTTGGAAGGAATGATGCGCAAGCTGAAACTCCAGTACTTTGGCCACCTCATGCGAAGAGTTGACTCATTGGAAAAGACTCTGATACGGGGAGGGATTGGGTGCAGGAGAAGAAGGGGACAAGAGGATGAGATGGCTGGATGGCATCACTGTCTTGATGGATGTGAGTTTGAGTGAACTCAGGGAGTTGGTGATGGACAGTGAGGCCTGGCGTGCTGCATTTCATGGGGTCGCAAATAGTCAGACACAACTGAGCGACTGAACTGAGCTGAACAATATAAATGAATCTTAAATATCCTGAGTAAAAGAAGCTAGATGAAAAAAGCATATGCTATAAGAGTCTAAGAAACAAAAATAAATGTAGAACACACTTTAGCACTCAGATACTAATTTCTAATATCATTTTCCAATACATGGCTGATTCTAGGACTGGAGCCGTAAACAGACGAGCTGAGTCTAAGCACATTTTGAAATGCCAGAAATTAAGAAATTGCTCACACACACACACACACACTGAACAAATACATACATGAGTTTCCAATGTCCAAAGATGGAACAACTTAAGCATAAAAATAAAATCGATTGTAAGTCAAAGTATAAAATAAATACCCATGAGTTCATACTGATATAAATAAAACACTGAATAAATTGGTAAATGGGAGAGAAGAGGTAAATCTCCCGTGCAGAAGAATTCCAAGTAAGTTATGTAGATACTCCACCCTAAAGGAGGGAACTAGTATTAGGTTAGTGCAAATCTAATTGCAATTTTGGATTGTGAATTTTAAATCATTATAACATCTTTTTTAATCAAGATAGGAACCATTACACTCAACACATTTTTGCCAACGAGAAATAAAAGCCTGTTTATTCCTGTAGCATAAAAATCCTCGCTTTGGGATTCATGGAACTCTTGGGAAGCATTTTTCCTGCAAAAAGTTATCGAGATGCTTGAAGAAGGGGTAGTCAGTTAGCAAGAGGTCAGGTGAATATGGTGGATGAGGCAAAACTTCGTGTGTGATGTGCTGTCCTTAGTCGCTCAGTCAGTCTGACTCTTTGTGACCCTGTGGATGTAACCCGCCAGGCTCCTCTGTCCAGGCAAGAATACTGGAGTGGGTTGCCATGCCCTCCTCCAGGGGATCTTCCCAACCTAGAGATCAAACCCAGGTCTCCCTCATTGCAGGCAGGTTGTTTACTGCTGAGCCACCAGGGAAACCCTAATTGGGCCCCTTCTGTTGACCAACACCAGCCACAGGCACTCCAGCTTTTGGTGCACCTCATCGGTGTGCTGAGCATACTCCTCAGAGGTAACGGTTCTGCTGGGATTCAGAAAGCTGTACTGTGCCAGACTGGCAGCAGACCACCAAACAGTGATCTGGATTCGTTTGGTTCAAGTTTGGCTTTCAGAAGTGCTTTGGAGCTTTTTCTCAGTCCAACCACTGAGCTCAGTCCAACAGCAGTCCCTGACTGTTCGATACGGAGAGATGGTTTGTTGTTATGTAGAATAAGAGAAGTCAACAGACACTTCAAAATGACGATTTTTTTTTTTTTTATTTGCAGTCAGTTCATGAGGTACCCACTCATCAGGCTTTTCACCGTTCTAATTTATTTCAAATGCCAAATGACCATGGAAAGTTTGGCAATTTCCTGTGTAACTATAAGAGGATCGGTGTCAATGATCCTCTCATTGGTCACTGTCAACTTCCAATGACTGGTTACTGTGCTCTTCTTCTTCAAGGCTCTGTCTCCTTTGCAAATCTTCTTGAACCACCACTGCACTGTATGTTCACTAGCAGTTCCTGGTTGATGCGCTGTTGATGTTGTGAGTTGTCTTTGCTGCTTTATGACCCATTTGAACTTGAATAAGAAAACTGCTCGAATTTGCTTTTTGTCTAACATCATTAGGGATAGTGAAAGTCGCTCAGTAATGTCTGACTCTTTGCAACCCCACGGACTATTTAGTCCATGGAATTCTCCAGGCCAGAATGCTGGATCTTCTCCAGGGGATCTTCCCAACCCAGGGATAGAACCTAGGTCTCCTGTATTGCAGGTGGATTCTTTACCAGCTGAGCCACAAGGGAAGCCTAACATCATTTCCCTGGTCTAAAATAAACATAACATAAATAGCAAGTAGTAAGTCATTAGCAAAAAAACAAAAAACGAAAAATGCACCACATTAAAATGATGCAGAATATAACCACATTTAAGAATGTATTCCAATATCAAATGGCAAAGTTCAACAATGCAAAATCGCAATGACTTCTGCACCAGCCTAATAGCAATATTAGTTCCTTAATTAATAACTATACCATATTAATATGGCAATAAGATAAACTACACAGAGGATGTAAGAAAACTCTGTACGATCTGTTTAATTTCTCTGTAAATGTAAAGCTATTCTAAAAAGCCTGTCAATTAAAAAATTAAATCAGATACTTAGTCCTGAAAAAAACTATGTGTATATAACTTAATACATTTAATAAATCAATTATAAATTTTTTAAAACTAATGTATAGTGACAAAAAAGCAGATTATTGGTTGCCTATAGATTCACGAGAAGTGACAGAGATTGGAGGGGATAGAAAAAATGAAGGGATTGAAAAGTGGTATGAGGAAACTTCTAGAGGAAGATATGGTATAATTATCATCTTTTTTGTGGTGATGGCTTCAAAAGTATACATTTATGGTAAAGCTTAACAAGATGTACACTTTAAATATAAGCAGCTTATTATATGACAATTTTATTTTAATAAGGCTTTTTCTTGCTTAAACAATTTTAAAACTTCCAGACTTGAACTAACTAATTGTATTTAAAAAAATAGTCTGCAGTAATATTTGGAGTTGGCCCCATCACACCTGAATTTAAACATTGAGCTTTTTTCTTCCAGTTTTATTCAGATATAATTGACATACAGGACTATATTAAGTTTAAGGTGTACAGTATAATGCTTTGAGTTACAGCCATCATGAAATAATTATCACAGTAAGTTCAGCGAATATCCATCATCTTATATATATAATATTAAAGAAATAGAAAATTTTCCCTGTGATGAGAACTCTTAGGATTTACTCTCTTAACAACTTTCATATATAACACAAGCACTGTTAATTAAACTTATCACATTGTACATTTAGTTATTTATAACTGGGAGTTTGAACCTTTTTACTGCATTTTTCAGTTAAACCCCTTCCCTTGCCTCTGGTACCCACAAATCTGATCTCTTTTTATATGAGTTTGTTTGTTTTAAAAGTATAATTGACTTACAACACTATGTTAATTCCTGTTACACAACATAGTGATTCAATATTTCTATACATTTCAAAATGACCATCATGATAAGTCTAGTTATGATATGTTAGCATACAAAGATATTACAGTTAGTGACTATATTTCCCACACTGTGCATTTCATATCCCTGATTCATTTATTTTGCAACTGGTAGCTTCTTTCACCTAATCATCCTCATCTATTTCTTTCATACCCCACCCCCCAATATTCCCCTCCCTCTGGCAACCACCTGTTTGACCTCTGTATCTATAACTCTGTTTCTCTTTTGTTATGTTTGCTTATTAGTTTTCTAGGTTCCACACATATAAGTGAAATCATACATTATTTGTCTTTCTTTGTCTGACTTATTTCAGGTAACATACTGCCCTCACAGTTCATCCTTGTTGTTGCAGATGGCAAGATTCCATTCTTTTTTAGAGTTGAGTGATATTCCATTATATATTACATATATATCACATCTTCTTTATCACATCTATATCACACCTATTAATGGGCACTTATATTGCTTCCATATATTGGATACTATAAATAGTGTTGCAGTGAACATACAGATATATACATCTTTTATAATTATTGTTTGTGTTTATTGTTTTTTTCTTTTTTCTAATTTTTTTTAAATTTAATTTTATTTTTTAACTTTACAATATTGTATTGGTTTTGCCATATATCAAAATGAATCCGCCACAGGTATACATGTGTTCCCCATCCTGAACCCTCCTCCCTCCTCCCTCCCCATACCATCCCTCTGGGTCATCCCAGTACACCAGCCCCAAGCATCCAACAGCCATTATGGAGAACAGTGTGGAGATTCCTTAAAAAACTGGAAATAGAACTGCTTTATGATCCAGCAATCCCACTGCTGGGCATACACACTGAGGAAACCAGAACTGAAAGAGACGTGTGTACCTCAATGTTCATCGCAGCACTGTTTATAATAGCCAGGACATGGAAGCAACCTAGATGTCCATCAGCAGATGAATGGATAAAGAAAGCAGTGGTACATATACACAATGGAGTATTACTCAGCCATTAAAAAGAATACATTTGAATCAGTTCTAATGAGATGGATGAAACTGGAGCTTATTATACAGAGTGAAGTAAGCCAGAAAGAAAAACACCAATACAGTATACTAACGCATATATATGGAATTTAGAAAGATGGTAACAATAACCCTGTATATGAGACAGCAAAAGAAACACTGATGTATAGAACAGCCTTGTGTTTATCTTTTAAATAAATACCCAGTAGCAGAACTGCTTGATCATTTGGTAGTCCTACTTTTAACCAGTGTATTTTAATAGTGAGCTTGTTTCACTTAAAGATGAATATATTTAGGAATTCTTTTTGTCAACAATGCTAATGACGCAGCAACAAATTTCATGACCTAATGATGATTTAGGACATGTTGAGAATTTTTATTATTGTTTTCTTATTTCAGGAATTTGAATCTTGTGGAAATATCTTAGTCAGATGTGTCTGGTTTGAGAGAATTTTTATAGTCAATCAAAAGTAAGCCAAATATCAGATCAGATCAGTCGCTCAGTCGTGTCCGAATATAGTGTGTCATTTAAAATGAGACCGTGCCAACGTTACGGCTATAGCAACCTGGAACCCCCATTCTAAGCCATCTGCTATTTAAAAATCACACTCCTAGGAATACTGGCATTTGATCACCTGGGGCAAATATGGGTATGCTACTTATTATCTTTAGAATATTGGGAAACTGAAAGCTTCAGTTTTCTCAACTATGTAATGCAAATAACAGTACCTACTTTGTGGAACTGTTGAAAGGTTAAACAAGTTAACACATGTAAAGGTCTTAGAAGACTACCTGGCAGTGCTATCCAGATTCTACAAAATCTACAGATTCTTTGGCATTAACCATCGGGCAAATGTAAATCAAAAGCACAGTGAGATACCTCTTAATCTCACACACTGTGAGAGCTATAATAAAAAGACAGTAACAAGCATTTCCAAGAAAGTGAAGAAATTGGAACCTTTATACACTGTCAGTGGAAATACAATATGTCTAGTCACTTTGGAAAGCAGTCTGCAATTCTTCAAAAGGTTAAACCTAGAGTTACTATATGACCTAGCAATTCTAATCCTCGGTATGTAACCCAGAGAAATGAAAATATATGTTCACATGAAAACTTATACACGAATGTTAATAGTAGCCTTATTCATAATAGCCTCCAAACAGAAACAGCCCAAATGTCCAACGACTTCTAAACAGATAATCAAAATCATAGCATATTCACAAATCATAGTATAGTAATCAAAGTATATTCATAGAATGAAATATTACTTGGCAATAAAAAAGAGTGAAGTGCTGATACATGCTACCATGTGATTGAAACCTTCTTTCACATGCTATGTGAAAGAACCCAGTGTAAAAGACCACGTATGGTATGATTCTATTTATATGAAATGTCCAGGATAGGCAAATGCAGAGAAGGAAAGTAGATTCAGTGGACTGTTGAAAAGGTTTTAAGGGAAAAAGAGGAGTTATTGCTAATGAATATGGAGTTTCTTTTAGGGGTGATGTAAATGTTCTAAAATGAATAGTGGTGATAGTTACACAACTGTGTATAAGCTTAGAACCACTGAATTGTACTGTAAGACAGGTGAACCATATGGTATGTGAATTATAGCCAATAAAGCATGTTAAGTAGTTTAAAATAAAATGGAAAAAGGAAAGCTAAAAACAACAACAGTATTAATAATAATAAATTAGTTCACTTCTCTGGCCTTATCCTCTTCCATTCTCCAGTTTACCCCATGTGCTATCCATAATGGCCTCCTTGTGATTCCCATATTATATCTTCCTATTTGATGTTCTGTGAACATATTATATCTGCTTCCTGGAGTTCTCTTCAGCCCTCTTCTGCCTGCCTAACTCCTTCATATTTAAAACTAGTCAATCAGAGTAAGCTAATGGCCCAAAAGATTGATTCCCAGTGACCTGATATGATAAAATTTACTTCTATCTCATGTAGACACTACCCAGGTGTTCAGGGATCCAGGCTCCTTACCTCCATCAGCTCTGCCCGCCCAGGAGTCTTTCACTGTATTCTCTATACCAGGCTGAGAAAACCAGTGGGGCATCAGCACAGATAGAACTTGAGGAATTTTCCAAATGATTAAGTCACTTTTGAACATGGTATCTTTAAGAGATGTCAGGATACCCAGCAGTCTTGGGTTCAGCACAGAGACTATTTATTACCCTATATCTCAAATGCATTGTATTACCTTCCTTCTCTCTACATCTTCAGGAAGAGGTGATTTGCTTTAAAAATTCAAAGATTATTTTTAAGAATAAGAATGCTGAGGGGAGAAAAAGTAATATTCAACATCTCTATTGAGGAGCTGGTGATGGACAGGGAAGCCTGGCGTGCTGCAGTTCATGGGGTCGCAAAGAGTCGGACAGGACTGAGCGACTGATCTGATCTGATCTGATCTGATCTGATCTGATTGAGGAATTTATGATGTAGCACAACATGGAAGCTGAAGCTAAAGGAAACTTTCCTTAAAGCGCTATTTATTAAAAAATGGAACGCACTTCTTAGGACAATTCAAAGTGTAAACACACAACATCCAAACTTCTTGTACAGGTAAATTACTGTTTTCAGCTATCTCCTGCCCCCAAATTTCTCTGCCACATTGAGGACAGTTCAAGAGGACTAGAGGACATGTTGGTTGCAGCGAGAGACATTTGAAAGCACTCACTTTTATGGAAGTCATAAGAGAGAAAAATCTCTCTCATGTTATTTAGAATTATCCTCGATATATTTATTCTAAAAAAAAATAATACACATAGCCAAATACCGTTCTCTGTGTAAAATCTTTACAAATCTGAAATGCTGAGAATTCAGCTTCTGATACAATCCATTCACTTTTCCAGTTAGACTGGTAGTGGTACTGAGTTGGCAGTACAAAATCGAATGTGCTTATGCAGCTCATCCCAGTACCTGTTAATTTGGGCTGGCACTTGGAATTTCAGATCTGGTCCCTCCGCGGAGCGGGGCGGAGCCGTGGGCGGGGCCTGCCGCGGGGGAGGCGGGGTGCTGGGAAAGCCGGGGGGCGGATCTGCTAGTGAAGCCTCGTAGTATCTGAGCGTGCGAGGGTCCGCGGCGCGAGCCAGCGTGCTCCGCGAGGCTTCGCTTCACGTGGCATCGCAGTGGACCCCGCAGCTCCGGGCGCTCCGTGCTAGCGGACTGCCAAGAGATGTGAGCACCGTGGAGATGCTCTTGGCGAGCGACCGGGAGCCGGCAGAGACGGCGCTGCTCCTGAGGATGGGCTGCGCCGAGAGGCCGATACAGCCCCGGGGTGTCCGGGGGAAGGGACGGGGACCGCAGCCCGGGACCGGGAGCATCCCGGCGCTGGAGCAGGCGGAAAAGTCAAGAGCCACAGCCTCTGTCCAGTGGTTGCGAAGCCGCCGCCCCTGGGGTGCGCCCCGCGGTTTGTGAGTACTCTGCGTCGCCTGTCCGCAGACGGAAGCCGGGGAACACCCCTGGAGAGCTCTACGGGATCCCCACAACCGCCGTCGCCTGGTCTCCCCACCTACCTCAGGGACAGAGTGACTGCCACCCCCCACCACCACCTGCGGACCCAGGGCGAGGGCGGAGGCCCATCGGGGCCGCCCCCTTCACACCCAGGAGGTGGAGAGTTCACCCCCCTCTCCGCCATCCGCTCCAGCCAAATTCAACTCCTGTTCTCTCCTCCCGCGGCCCCGAGCCTCCTGACGCCCCCTGGTCCTCCCGCTATCCCTCCCTCCCCAGAGACAGGGGAGGAGAAAAGGGGAGCCCAGGGCGTCATGACTGAGCTGAAGGCGAAGGGTCCCCGCGCTCCCCACGTGGCGGGCACAGCGCCCTCGCCCACCCAGGTCGGAGCCCCTCTGCGGGGACGCCCAGACGCGGGCCCCTTCCAGGCGGGCGAGGCCCTCAGGCCCGACGCCCACAGCCTCGGGCCTCCCCCTCTGCCTGGACGGACTGATCTTCCCTCCGCCCTGCCAGGCTCAGGACCTGGACGGGAAGACGCCGGACCCAGACTCGCTGGCAGACGTGGAGGGGGCGTATTCCAGAGGGGAAGCCGCAGAGGGCGCTGCTGCGAGACCCCCAGAGAAGGAGGGCGGGTTGCTGGACAGCGTCCTGGACACCCTGCTGGCGCCCCCGGGCCCTGAGCGGAGCCCCGCCAGCCCCGCCGTCTGCGAGGCCCCCAGCCCTTGGTGCCTCTTTGGCCCCGAGCTTGCCCAAGACGCCCGAGCTGCGCCTGCCGCCCAGGGGGTCCTACCCCCACTCATGAGCCGCCCGGAGAGCAAGGCTGGCGACACCGCCGGGGCCGCCGCCGGCCAGAAGGCGCTGCCCCGGGGCCTGGCGCCGTGCCGGCAGCTGCTGGCCCCGACGGCCTCTAGCCACCCCTGGCCCGCGCCCGTGCCGAGGCCGTCTCCGCAGCCCACGGTGGTGGAGCTGGAGGAGGACGACTCGGATCCCGAGGGCTCTTCGGGGCCGCCCCTGAAGGGCAAAGCCCGGCCCGCGGGAGGAGACGCGATCAGCGCTCCTGGGACGGCCGCGGGAGGCGTCGCCCCGGTGCCCAAAGAAGATGCCCGCTTCTCGGCGCCCAGGGCCGCCCCGGCGGAGCATGACGCGCCCGCCGCGCCCGGGCGCGCCTCGGTGGCCACCGCGGTGATGGACTTCATCCACGTGCCCATCCTGCCGCTCAACTCGGCCTTCCTAGCCGCCCGCACCCGGCAGCTGCTGGAGGGTGACAGCTATGACGGCGGGGCCGCCGGCGCCTTCGGCCCGCCGCGGGGCTCGCCCTCCGCCTCGGCCGCCCTGGGCGCGCCCGGAGACTTCCCCGACTGCGCGTACCAGCCTGAATCCGAGCCCAAGGACGACGCGTTCTCGCTCTACGGGGACCCGCAGCCGCCCGCCCTGAAGATCAAGGAGGAGGAGGGGGGCGCCGAGGCAGCCGCGCCCTCCCCGCGGCCGTACCTGCTGGCGGGGGCCAGCCCCGCCGTCTTCGCTGACTTCCCGCTGGCGCCGCCGTCCAGGCCGGGGGAGGTGGCGGTGCCCGCGGCTGCCACGGGGGCCCCCGGTTCCTCCGCGGCCGCGTCGGGGTCCGCCCTGGAGTGCGTCCTGTACAAGGCAGAGGGCGCGCCGCCCCAGCCGGGCCCGTTCGCGCCGCCGCCCTGCAAGCCTCCGGTCGCGGGCGCCTGCCTGCTGCCGCGGGACCTGCCGTCCACCTCGGCCGCCGCCGCCGCCGGGGCCACCCCTGCGCTCTACCCGCCGCTCGGCCTCAACGGGCTCCCCCAGCTCGGCTACCAGGCAGCGGTGCTCAAGGAGGGCCTGCCGCAGGTCTACCAGCCCTATCTCAACTACCTGAGGTGAGGGCCCGGCGCGGCGCGCGAGGACCGGTCCGGCCGCCCCCCGGCTCCCGGCACCCGGCTCCCCAGAGTGGCCGCCAGGGGTGGGTGGCCGGGGCGGGGCGCAGCGCAGCTCAGCTTGGCTTCCTTTTCCTCACCTCTTCTCATTTTTTATTTTTTTTCTGAGGAGGGGACACCGCGGGGGCCCAGATTATGCTGTTTCTAGAGCGGGCGTCCCCGACAATATGTTTCTAAACTTTCCAGATCTGCGCAGTCCCAAGGAGAACCAGCCTCGAGTTCGAAAAGTGCAGCGTCACTCTGGGTCCGCCGTAGCCCCGCGGAGCCGAAAGGGTGCGGCGAGTCCGGGGTTTTATAAAATGCTTTTCTTCCTAGAAGGACAGTTACCGAGAACGTGAGTTCCGGAGAAGAGACTGTAACGCATCGTTCTCCCGGGCGGGGTGGCGCTGGGTGCCCGGCCAGAACCCAAAGTAGAACCAACCATCTTAGGGGTCTGGACACTTAGCGCTTCATTTTCATCCGAATCTCTAGATTGAAATTAATTTATGTGTAATATATTTACAGTATGGTTTTAAATATCAATCACTTCAGTGCACTGTAGGCTAGTATTGTTTCAAGTTCTCTACTACTTTTAGCATACAAGTTTTGAAAAACATTTTAATGTACATACGAGAGTTACAGAATCTTAAAGAAAAAAGAAAGTGCTCTGTATTTGGAATCTTGTGTTGTGAATAGTCAAAACAGTGTCAATATATTGAACAATGCTTTAAAAAGACAAACACGGGTACTTGTTTAATTACAGAGATGACTTTTTAAAATGATTGTACTTTTAGAGCAAAACCACGTTTATTGTTTCTCACCGTGCAACAAGGTTATAACATTTGTCAAAAGACTAAATTGATTCTCTGTAATGAGTTTTGCAGGAAGTTTTTTATTTTTTTTCTGAACATAAAATTAAATATTAATTATTTATTACGTTTGTTGGTACTCCTGATGAGAGGCTAATAACTTGCAAGTCTGGTGAATCCAGTAACAGGTAGTATATCAAGTTCAGTTTGGTATGTTTTTCAGATCTGTATTTATATATGGCTGTAATTTTTAAAAACCTTGTCACTCTGTCTATTCTGGGTTAAGGAAACTTTAGTATTAGATAGTGGTGCACTTAAAAATAAATTGAGTACTTTGTTTTGCATTTCAAGGCCGGATTCAGAAGCCAGCCAGAGCCCACAGTACAGCTTTGAGGCATTACCTCAGAAGATTTGTTTAATCTGTGGGGATGAAGCATCAGGCTGTCATTACGGTGTCCTCACCTGTGGAAGCTGTAAGGTCTTCTTTAAAAGGGCAATGGAAGGTAGGCTCCTTTCTTGTTGGTTTAATTGTAAATGACACCATCTAATATTTTACAGATCTGAATTAGCCCTTGCTTCTTCTAAGAAATGATAGTATTTCCATATAACTAAAAATATATGATGATATTTTAACAATGTATTTTTATTTATAATAATCTGTATTAAATGCGGTTGGATATTATAATTGTGTAATATTTGACTAACACTTTTAATATTAGACAAAGCATATGAATTTTGCAACATGCTAACATTGTTCATTAACTTTAGAGAAACAACTTTATTCTGATGGAATTTATATATTTCTATCATATTTATGTAAGATAACACTAAATTAAAATTTTCTTCCAAAAGTAAAATGGTAGAAGTCATCAAAATTATATATGTACATATATATGATGCAGTTACAAGTTTTCTTCATAATTATGTCCTTTCCCTGTATGATGTTTATGTAATAATTATATAATGGTAATTACAGAAAAAAATGGTTAAAGTTCCCTTTTTGTTTAGTGCAAAAAATTTAAAGCAAAAGAAAAATTTGGACTCCACAGTAATTTAATTTCTACAGAAATATTTTGCTTTAAGTAAGTCTTTCATATTTTTAAAATCATCCAAATTACATATTTACCTAATGATTTTAGATTGATTTGCATAATGTATTTCATATTTGAACTTTTATAAAATATATGTTTTAATTTCATCCTTTCTATCTACACTAAACTCTAAGCTCCCAAGCACATTTATATTTGAAGTTAGAAATACACTTAGACATCATTTCACATTTGAATTCTAGCAATAACTGTATTTTATAACAAGTGGACATGAGTTTATGGTTGTCTCTGGAGTTTTGAGATTACACCTAGACAAGGAACCAAAGATCTGAATGTCTGCTTTTTTGCTTACTGTTTGTGAATTTTCTGATTTCAAGAGTCCTCTACATATAAGTAGGAAAGGAGGGAGTGGGGAATTTTTACCTTAAGGGAGCATTCAAAGGAGTTGACATGCATATTTAATACACATTTACCCTAAGTCACTTCAGTCATGTCTGACTCTGTGCCGCCCCATAGACGGCTGCCCAACAGGCTCCCTCATCCCTGGGATTCTCCAGGCAAGAACACTGGAGTGGGTTGCCATTTCCTTCTCCAATGCATGAAAGTGAAAAGTGAAAGTGAAGTTGCTCAGTAGTGTCTGACTCTCCGCGACCCCATGGACTGCAGCCTTCCAGGCTCTTCCATCCATGGGATTTTCCAGGCAAGAGTACTGGAGTGGGGTGCCATTGAGGTTAGTACTTCTAACTCCCAAGGAGTTAAGAAATGGTCAAAGAAACTGAAAAGTTTGACCAAGAAAGGAGAGTTTGGTCCACACACTTTGCCCATTTCTGGTCAGTTCCCAAAGGAGATATTGGGTGCCTCTTGGCATTGGCAGGTCGGTATAAACCCCTGACAGGTTTCTGCCATAAGCCGTATGAGATCACCATGGAACCGCAGAGCAGGGCTCCTTACTTGCTTCATGCAAGGCATGTCATTCATTCACACAAGCACACCATAGAGTTAATAAAGCACAGCAGAAAATGCATTTGCTAAGAGGACAAAGAACTAGAGCTCCAAGCATCCTTATCTTGTCCTGGAGGATGCCGGACGAGCCCCCAGGATGAAAGGTTGTTGTTGAATCACACGAACACACCAGGATTCTTGGCCCCCGGAGGAGAAGAATTCAATCCGGGGCCAGAGACGAGGCTTGATCGCTCAGAGCTTTTGTGTAATGAAGTTTTATTAAAGTATAAAGGAGACAGAGAAAGCTTCTGACATAGACATCAGAAGGGGGTAGAAAGAGTGCCAAAAAGATTAATCCAAAAGATGTTTAACAAAAAAATTCACTATCCCTATAGATTGCTAACATATAATTCTTCATAACTATTATGCCCTTTTAGTGAAAATGATTCTCATCTATTAATGGTATATGTACCCCTCCTACTGAAATTAATGCTTCAAGAAAAGTAATTGTTCTTGTGCATTTTTAAAATATGATTGTTTCTCACGAAGGATGGATGTATTTAACTGATGTTGAGCGTATGTATTAAACTTAAGGGGACTTTAATTGCATTTTAAATTAGTTGAGGTGCTATGACAAGAGGCCATGTGAGAAAATGGGACAACTGAGGGTAGTCTTAACTTTCCACTGACATCATTTAGTCATAGTTACAGTTTGAAGCCCTTTGTGTGCGTGGAAGAGTTGATTGTCCAGTGGGTAATTGAAGTTACTGTTCCCATCTGACTTTGTTCCTGGTTTCCTGAACATTCCCCTCTGCATTAAAGTGATTTTCTTTATACTTACAGTTTTATTAGTATAACTAGTAAGTGAATGACCCTGTTGGAGTCTCCGCAAAGTCAGTTTATTCTAGCCCAACTCTCTCTTTCTACAGATACACAAGTCCTAAAGACATACATCTAAGTTTCTAAAGAGCATACAGATAGTTGGTAGCTGATTGTTAGTCAACATACGTTAGATTTTCTTTCATTGCAATGCTTATAAATCAGAGATGGTATGCAAAAGTAGGCATATGACAAATGCTACTTAATTCTTGAAAGTTACTTCAAATTGCATATAGGACCAAGAATACTCTAATTAAAATATAAATGTTTTCACATCATTATTATCAGAATAGCATCCTAAACATAAAAGATGTCTTCCGAAATTTGCAATGACAAAGCATTTGTTGGACCACTACTATTGGCATGGTTCTGTTTTAATTTTGAGTAATAGAAATGAAGTACCTTTATTCAACATTGTTTACGAAGAGGAGCTCAAGATAAAAGTTGATAAATCATTTGGCTGTTAAATGACGAGTAAAATTAAGTGATCTCTGGACATTGAGAAGAGCTTGTAAAGTGTAGATATTCAAGGAAAACTGATGAGATTAAGATTAAACTAAGACTTGAAGATCCATAGTAGGAAATTATTAAAGGTTAAGAAGTTTGATTGCCAGTGTTTGCTTGAATCAGTCATTTAAGGCAAGAAAATAGAAGGTTCTTTGAGTTTTCAAGAGTGAGAAAGAAGAGTAGAAGAATATTTGTAATTGAAAAGAAATACCCAGTTTGAAATCTTAGAATAAAATAGGGCTGTGTAATGAACAACTTCAGGGTAGAACTATATGTGGATGCCAGTATGTCCAGAAATTGAATGTCATAGTCAACAATATGAATAGTCAATACCAAAGATAATGATGATAATGGCCTTCCGGAGTGCTTTCTGAAGTGCTTTCACATGTGCCTGTGACTATTTTAATGTTGTATTGTTCTTGACCATTTTAAGCCATATAGTGTAGACATTATCATCATTTTCAGTTTATAAATGAGGAAACTGCCTTTGTAAATTGCCTTAAATCACAAGAAGCAGTGGAATCGGATTCAAATCCAAGGTGTTTGACCCCAGAATCTATGCCTTCCACCACTACACTTTCTTTCTCATAATAGGAAATTCAGTTTCAGCTTCACAAAGAAACAATAGAGGGTTGGAAGAAAAATAAATGAGCCAAGTGAGAAAAACATCTAAGAAGGTAGAAGGGAATCCTAACTGGGAATGCGATATCAAGGGTGATTGAAAGTGTGTAATGTAAATGGATGGATGATACTAACACCACATTTAGGGCTGCAGTGAAAAGACACATTCAGGAGCCAAGAGCCAGTTTCTCCACCCCTGCTCCAAGTTAGAAGTGGGAAACCATAATGTGTATGGAGAAGTTAACTCAGGAAAACTGGATTTCTCTTGGTATGAAATAAAAAGAGAAGAGGCAGAGAAAAAAGACATCCCTCAGGAAGTAGGAGTATGCAGAGGAAAGAAATGACCTCTTAAGCTAAAAAAAAAACAAAGAAAATATTAGCCAAAAAATAGTTGCTTGAATACCCCATTGCATTCCTTTACTAATACTTGGAGTGAACCAGGAAGTGGTCAGAAATTGCCTTAATGCCTTTCAAGGAGAAGTCATAATGACCTGCTAGTCCTATAAATGCAGGCCTTGTATTAAGAAGGAAAAGATAATTTCTCACTGGCTTACCTCAGTATGCACTGTGAGTCGCTCAATGCTAGGAGTACTAAACAGTCAGTGTGTAATTGTTTGCTAAGTGAACCAGTCATAATAAATGATGCAAAAAAAAAAAAAAAAATGATGCCAAGCTTTTACTCTTTGCCTATTTTATACCGTGACAGCATTTGTAGTAAATATATTTTATGGAATCAGATCAGATCAAATCAGTCGCTCAGTCGTGTCCGACTCTTTGCGACCCCATGAACCACAGCACGCCAGGCTTCCCTGTCCATCACCAGCTCCCGGAGGTCACTCAGACTCGCATCCATCGAGTCAGTGATGCCATCCAGCCATCTCATCCTCTGTCGTCCCCTTCTCCTCCTGCCCTCAATCCCTCCCAGCAGGGTTGAGAAATATTGTTAATATAGTTGAAACATAGTGTTTAGAAGATAGGAAACTAAGTAGATGTTGATGGATTTTTAATTATATTACATTATGCCTCATTTTTCTATCTTAATTGAGGTATAAGTGACAAATAAAATTGTGAGATATTTAAAGTATACCCTGTAATGATTTGATATTATAGGTTCATGGTGAAAGAATTCCTCCCCATCAAGTTTTTTAACATACCTCAGGTATTTGCCTTTCTTTTTGGCAAGGACATTTAAGTTCTACTGTCTTGGCAAATTTCAGTTATATAATGTTATACAATGTTATCAACTGTAGTCACAGTGTTACACATTAGATCCTCAGGCCTTATTCACCTTATACCTGAAGATTTGTATCCTTTTACCAATCTCTCCCTATTTACCCCCACCCTCCAGCCCCTGGTAACCACTTCTCTGTTCTGTGTTTCTATAAATTCAACTTATTTTTAAATTCCACATGTAATGATATCTGTGGTATTTGTCTCTGTCTGGCTTATTTCATTTAGCATAATATGCTCTATGTTCAGCTAGTTTTTTGTTTTTGCGTTAATTAACCAAATGTTTGTTGAGCACCTGCTGTATGCTGGGGACTATACTAGGTGCTGGTTGAAAAGTAAAACAGGACAGACCTAACTGGCTGCAGCACTAGTGGAGTTTTTAGTGTATTGGAGGAAAGGGACATTCTATCAGTTAGCATGCATTTAACAAGTTATTATATATTAATGAGTTATGCCTGGACAACTAGTCACTTGACCCATCTGACAGATGCTGGGGATGGTAGAGAAATCTTTAGAATTAGAAAGACACCCTCATAAGCAGTCTTCCCAGGTGGTCCTACTAGTAAAGAATTCACCTGCCGATGCAGGAGACATAAGAAACCTATATTCCATCTCTTGATTGGGAAGATCCCCTGGAGGAGGAAACGGCAACCCACTCCAGTATTCTTGCCAGGAGAATCCCATGAATAGAGGAGCCTTGCAGGCTGCAATCCATGGGGTCACAAAAAGTCAGACACAACTGAGCGTCTGAGCCCATCATAAGCATACCACAGAGGAAACGGAACAGAAATGAAGTATTTTTAAGAACAGCATATTTCTTTCTGAAGTTGAGTGGAATTGGTGTCATAGTCTAAGAATGAAAACTGATGTGGTAGAATCATTCTCCATGGTATGACTTCTAAAGCAGAAATAATGAACATTCAAATTTGTGAAACATTATTTTTAAGAGCAATTTTAGGTTTATAGCAAAATTGAGAGGAAGCTACAGAGATTTCCCATGTACGTCCTGTGATTGCACATGCATGCTGCTGCTACTGCTGCTAAGTCGCTTCAGTCGTGTCGGACTCTGTGCGACCCCATAGACGGAAGCTCACCAGGCTCCCCTGTCCCTGGGATTCTCCAGGCAAGAACATTGGAGTGGGTTGCCATTTCCTTCTCCAGTGCATGAAAGTGAAAAGTGAAAGTGAAGTCGCTCAGTTGTGTCCGACTCTTAGCGACCCCATGGACTGGAGCCTACCAGGCTCCTCCGTCCATGGGATTTTCCAGGCAAAAATACTGGGGTGGGGTGCCATTGCCTTCCCCGATAGCTTCTCTTATTATCAAAATTCTCCACCAGAGTAGTATGTTTGTTGCAACTGATGAATCTATGTCAACACATGCTAATCACCGAAAATCCATAGTTTACATTAGGGCTCACTCTTGGTTTTGTACCGTTGAGTGGATCTGGACAAATGTATGATGACATGTATCCATGGTTAGAGTTTCATACAGAGTATTTTCACTACCTCCCCAAATCTTCTGTGCTCTTCTGTTCATCCCTTCCTCATTCCCAACTCCTGTCAACCACTAATATTTATATTGTCCCCATAGTTTTTCCTTTTCCAGAATGTCATATAGTTGGAATCATACAGTAGGAAGCCTTTTCAGATTAGCATTTTCCCTTAGCAATATTCACTGAAGCTTCTTCCATGTGAAAGGCTCATTTCTTTTTAGTGCTGATTGGAGTTGGTGATGGACAGGGAGGCCTGGCGTGCTGCATTTCATGGTGTTGCAAAGAATCGGACACGACTGAGCGACTGATCTGATCTGATCTGAGCATTCCATTGTCTGAATATACCACAGTTTATTTATTCATTGATCTACTGAAGGACACCTTGGTTGCTTCCAGGTTTTGGCAGTTATGAACAAAGCTGCTCTAAAGATTTGTCTGCAAGTATTTGTGTGAACATCAGTTTTCAACTCCTCAGGGCAAATACCAGGCTTTCCTGGTGGCTCAGTGGTATAGAACTTGCCTACCAAAGCAGAAGTTGTGGGTTCCATCCCTGGGTCAGAAAGATCCCCTGGAAAAGGAAATGGTCAGGGGAGTCTGGCAGGCTGCAGTCCAAGGAGTCGTGAAAGACTTGGACATGACTTAGCAATTAAACAACAGCAGCACGGCAAATACCAAGGGATGCAGTGGCTTGGTTGTATGATAAGTGTATGTTTAGTTTTAGAAGAAACCACCAAATTTTCTTCCAAAGTGGCTGTATCATTTTACATTCCCACTGGCAATAATCGAGAGTTTGTCTTATTCCATGTCCTTGCCAGCATTTGTGTTTCTAGTGCTTCAGATTTTCTCCATTCTAACAGGAGTGTAGTGCTAGCTCATTGTTGTTTTGACTTAAATTTCCCTGATGACATATTATGTGAATTATATTTTCATATGCTTATTTGACATCTCTATATCTTCCTTGGTGATGTGTTTATTACAATTTTGGCCCATTTTTTTTTCTGTTGAGTTTTAAAAGGTTTTTTGTGGATTATTTTTGTTTGTTTTTTAGATAACAGACCTTTATCCTAGGTATTTTGCAAATATTTTCTCCCACTCTGTCTTTTTGTTCTTTTGATAGTGTATTTTACATAGTAGACAAGTTCATTTTTAATGAAATATGGTTTCTCAATTCTTTTGTTTCATGGATTATGACTTTAGTATTATATCTGAAAGATGTCATCAAACTCAAGGTCATGTGGATTTTCTCCTAGGTTATCTTTTAGTAGTTTTATAGTTTTGAATTTTATGTTTAGTTCTCTGATCCATTTTGAGTAGATTTGTAAAGGGTGTAATGTCTGTGTTAAGATTGATTTTTTTGCATATGGATGTCCAGGGTTGTTCTAGTACTATTTGTGAAGAAACTGTCTTTTTTCTATTGTAGTACAATTTCTCTTAGTTATTTTTTTAATTGATTTATTTATTTTAATTGGAGGCTAATTAGTCTACAATACTGTACTGGTTTTTGCCATACATTAAACTGAATCAGCCATGGGTATACATGTGTTCCCCATCTTGAACCCCTCCTCCCACCTGCCTCCCCATCTCATCCCTCAGGATCATCCCAGTGCACCAGCCCCAAGCACCCTGTCTCATGCATCGAACCTGGACTGGTGATCTATTTCACGTATAGTAATATACATGTTTCAATGCTATTCTCTCAAACCACCCCACCCTCGCCTTCTCCCAGAGTCCAAAAGTCTTTTCTATACATCTCTGTCTCTTTTGCTGTCTCACATACAGGGTCATCATTACCATCTTTCTAAATTCCATATATATGTGTTAGTATACTGTATTGGTGTTTTCTTTCTGACTTACTTCACTCTGTATATTAGGCTCCAGTTTCATCCACCTCATTAAAACTGATTCAAATGCATTCTTTTTAATAGCTGAGTAATATTCCATTGTGTATATGTACCACTGCTTTCTTATCCATTCATCTGCTGATGGGCATCTAGGTTGCTTCCATGTCCTGGCTATTATAAACAGTGCTTTGATGAACATTGGGGTACACGTGCCTCTTTCAATTCTGGTTTCCTTGGTGTGTATGCCCAGCAGTGGGATTGCTGGGCCACATGGCAGTTCTGTTTCCAGTTTTTGAAGGGATCTCCACCCTGTTCTCCATAGTGGCTGTACTAGTTTGCATTGCCACCAACAGGGTAAGAGGGTTCCCTTTTCTCCACAGCCTCTCCAGCATTTATTGTTTGTAGACTTTTGGACAGCAGCCATTCTGACTGGCGTTTGATGGTACCTCATTGTGGTTTTGATTTGCATTTCTCTGATGATGAGTGATGTTGAGCATCTTTTCATGTGTTTATTACCATCTGTATGTCTTCTTTGGAGAAATGTCTGTTTAGTTCTTTGGACCATTTTTGATTGGGTTGTTTATTTTTCTGGTATTGAGCTGCATGAGCTGCTTGTATATTTTTGAGATTAATTCTTTGTCAGTTGCTTCATTTGCTATTATTTTCTCCCATTCTGAAGGCTGTCTTTTCATTTTGCTTATAGTTTCCTTCATTGTGCAAAAGCTTTTAAATTTAATTAGGTCCCATTTGTTTATTTTTGTTTCTATTTCCAATATTCTGGGAGGTGGGTCGTAGAGGATCCTGCTGTGGTTTATGTTGGAGAGTGTTTTACCTATGCTCTCCTCTAGGAGTTTTATAGTTTCTGGTCTTACATTTATATCTTTAATCCATTTTGAGTTTATTTTTGTGTATGGTGTTAGAAAGTGTTCTAGTTTCATTCTTTTACACTTGTTAAAGAGATTGTCTTTTCTCCATTGTATATTCTTGCCTCTTTGTCAAAGATAAGGTGTCCATAGGTGCATGGATTTATCTCTGGGCTTTCTATTTTGTTCCATTGATCTATACTTCTGTCTCTTGCCAGTACCATGCTCTCTTGATGACTGTAGCTTTCTTGTACAGTCTGAAGTCAGGCAGGTTGATTCCTCCAGTTCCATTCTTCTTTCTCAAAATTGCTTTGGCTATTTGGGGTTTTTGTTTGTTTGTTTGTTTTCCCATACAAATTGTGAAATTATTTGTTCTAGTTCTCTGAAAATACTGTTGGTAGCTTGATAGGGATTTCATTGACTATATAGATTGCTTTGGATAGTATACTGATTTTCACTATGTTGATTCTTCCAATCCATGTACATGGTATATTTCTCCATCTATTTGTGTCCTCTTTGATTTCTTTCATCAGTGTTTTATAGTTTTCTATATATAGGTCTTTATTTCTTTAGATAGATTTATTCCAAAGTATTTTATTCTTTTCATTACAGTGGTGAATGAGATTGTTTCCTTAATTTCTCTTTCTGTTTTCTCATTGTTAGTGTATAGGAATGCAAGGGATTTCTGTGTATTAATTTTATATCCTGCAACTTTACTATATTCACTGATTAGCTCTAGTAATTTTCTAGTGGTGTCTTTAGGGTTTTCTATGTAGAGGATCATGTCATCTGCAAACAGTGAGAGTTTTACTTCTTCCTTTTCAGTTTGGATTTATTTTATTTCTTTTTCTTCTCTGATTGCTGTGGCTAAAACTTCCAAAACTATGTTGAATAGTAGTGATGAGAGTGGGCACCCTTGTCTTCTTCCTGACTTTAGGAGAAACGCTTTTAATTTTTCACCATTGAGGATAAAGTTTACTCTGGGTTTGTCATGTATGGCTTTTATTATGTTGATGTATGTTCCTTATATGCCTGCTTTCTGGAGTGTTTTTATCATAAACAGATGTTGAATTTTGTCAAAGGCTTTCTCTGCACCTATTGAGATAATCATATAATTTTTATCTTTCAATTTGTTAATGTGGTATATCACATTGATTAATTTGTGAATATTGAAGAATCCTTGCATCTCTGAGATAAAGCCCACTTGGTCATGATGTATAATCTGTTTAATATGTTGTTGAATTCTGTTTGCTAGAATTTTGTTGAGGATTTTTGCATGTATGTTTATCAGTGATACTGGCCTTTAGTTTTCTTTTCTTGTGGATTCTTTGGTTTTGGTATTAGGGTGATGGTGTTCACATAGAATGAGTTTTGTAGTTTACCTTCCTCTGCAATTTTTTGGAACAGTTTGAGGATAGTTGTTAGCTATTCTCTAAATTTTTGGTAGAATTCACCTGTGAAGCCATCTGATTCTGTGCTTTTGTTTGTTAGAAGATTTTTAATTACAGTTCAATTTCTGTGCTTCTGATGGGTCTGTTAATATTTTCTATTTCTTCCTGGT
Organism: Tragelaphus eurycerus; assembly: GCA_935064755.1. Lineage (NCBI taxonomy): Eukaryota > Metazoa > Chordata > Mammalia > Artiodactyla > Bovidae > Tragelaphus > Tragelaphus eurycerus. Next base: position 7,888,851 of record CAKXYN010000086.1, on the reverse strand, counting down.
TCAGTTTTGTAAAGTTGTACTTATATAAGAATTCGTCCGTTTCTTCCAAGTTGTCCATCTTATTGGCATATAATTACTGATAATAGTCTTTTGTGATCCTTTGTATTTCTGTGTTGTCTGTTATGATTTCTCCATTTTCTTTTCTAATTTTGTTGATTTGATTCTTCTCCCTTTTTTTCTTGATGAGTCTGGCTAATGGTTTGTCTATTTTATTTATCTCCTCCAAGAACCAGCTGTTTGTTTTGTTTATTTTTGCTATAGTCTCCTTTGTTTCTTTTTCATTTATTTCTGCCCTAATTTTTATGATTTCTTTCCTTCTACTAACCCTGAGGTTCTTCATTTCTTCCTTGCTTTACGTGTAAAGTTAGGTTATTTAGTTGATTTTTCTCTTGTTTCCTGAGGTAAGTCTGTATTCCTATGAACCTTCCTCTTAGCACTGCTTTTATTGAATCCCATAGGGTTTGGGTTGTTGTGTTTTCATTTTCATTTGTTTCTATGCATATTTTGATTTCTTTTTTGATTTCTTCTGTGATTTGTTGGTTATTTATAAGCATGTTGTTTAGCCTCCATATGTTTATATTTTTAATTGGATTTTTTTTTTCCCCATGCAGTTGATATCTAATCTTACTGCATTGTAATCAGAAAAGATGCTTGGAATGATTTCAGTTGTTTTGAATTTACCAAGGCTAGATTTATGGCCCTGGATGTGATCTATCCTGGAGAATGTTCCATATGTACTTGAGAAAAAAGTGAAATTCATTGTTTTGGGGTGAAATGTCCTATAGATATCAATTAGGTCTAACTGGTCCATTGTATCATTTAAAGTTTGTGTTTCCATGCTAATTTTCTGTTTGGTTGATCTATCCATAGGTGTGAGTGGGGTATTAAAGTCTCCCACTATAATTATGTTATTGTTAATTTCCCCTTTCATACTTGTTAGCATTTGCCTTACATATTGCGGTGCTTCTATGTTGAGTGCATATATATTTATAATTGTTATATCTTCTTGGATTGATCCTTTGATCATTATGTAGTATCCTTCTTTATCTCTTTTCATGATGTTTGTTTCAAAGTCTATTTTATCTGATATGAGTATTGCTACTTCTGCTTTCTTTTGTTCTGCATTTGCATGAAATATCTTCTTCCAGCCCTTCACTTTCAGCCTGTATGTGTCCCTTGTTTTGAGGTGGGTCTCTTGTAGACAGCATGTATAAGGGTCTTATTTTTCTATCCATTCAGTCAGTCTTTGTCTTTTGGTTGGAGCATTCAACCCATTTACTTTTAAGGTAATTATTGATAAGTATGATACTGTTGCCACTTACTTTATTGTTTTGGGTTCGAGTTTATAAGCCTTTTCTGTGTTTCCTGTCTGCTGCTGCTGCTGCTGCTGAGTTGCTTCAGTCGTGTCCGATTCTGTGCGACCTCAGAGACGGCAGCCCACCCGTCCCTGTGATTCTCCAGGCAAGAACACTGGAGTGGGTTGCCATTTCCTTCTCCAATGGATTCCTGTCTAGAGAAGATCATTTAGCATTTGTTGAAGAGCTGGTTTGGTGGTGCTGAATTGTCTCAGCTTTTGCCTGTCTATAAAGCTTTTGATTTCTCCTTCATATTTGAATGAGATACTTGCTGGGAATGATAATCTTGGTTGTAGATTTTTCTCTTTCATCACTTTAAGTATGTCCTGCCATTCCCTTCTGGCCTGAAGAATTTCTATTGAAAGATCAGCTGCTATCCTTATGGTAATCCCCTTGTGTGTGATTTGTTGCTTTTCCCTTGCTGTTTTTAATATTTGCTCTTTGTGTTGATCCTTGTTAATTTGATTAATATGTGTTTTGCCTTGGGTTTATCCTGTTTGGGACTCTCTGGGTTTCATGATCTTGGGTGGCTATTTCCTTTCCATTTTAGGGAAGTTTTCAACTATTATCTCCTCAAATATTTTCTCATGCCCTTTCTTTTTGTCATCTTCTGCTGGGACTCCTATAATTTGAATGTTGGGGCATTTAACATTGTCCCAAAGGTCTCTGAGGTTGTCCTCATTTCTTTTAATTCTTTTTCTTTTTTCCTCTGTGCTTCATTTATTTCCACCATTCTATCTTCCACCTCACTTATCCTACCTTCTTCCTCAGTTATTCTACTGTTGGCTCCCTCCAGAGTGCTTTGGATCTCAGTTATTATTCATTGTCAATTGACTCTTTTTTATTTCTTCTAGGTCCTTTTTAAACATTTTTTGCATCTTCTCAATCCTTGTCTCTAGTCTATTTATCTGTAACTTCATTTTGTTCTCAAGATTTTGTATCATCTTTACTATTATTATTCTGAATTCTTTTTCATGTAGACTCCCTATCTCCCCCTCTTTTGTTTGGTTTGGTGGGCATTTGTCATGGTCCTTTACCTGCTGAATATTTCTCTGCCTTTTCATTTTTTTAGATTACTGTGTTTGGGGTGGCCTTTCTTTAGGCTGGAAGTTTGTGGTTCTTCTTTATTGTGGAGGTTGCTCCCTGTGGGTGGGATTAGACTAGTGGTTTGTCAAGGTTTCCTGGTTAGGGAACCTTGCATTGGTGTTCTGGTGGGTGGAGCTGGATCTCTTCTGTCTGGAGTGCAATGAAGTGTCCCATAGGAAGTTTTGGGATATCTGTGGGTTTGGTGTGACTTTGGGCAGCCTGTATTTTAATGCTCAGGGCTGTGTTCTTGCTTTGCTGGAGAATTAGTGTGCTAGCGTGCTATGTCTTGCTCTGGAACTTGTTGGCTCTTGGGTGGAGCTTGGTTTCAGTGTAGGTATGGAGGCTTTTGGATGAGCTCTTGTTGATTAATGTTCCCTGGAGTCAGGAGTTTTTTGGTGTTTTCAAGTTTTGGAGTTAAGCCTTCTGCCTCTGGCTTTCAGCCTTATTCTTACAGTAGCCTTGAGACTTCTCCATCCATGCAGCACAGATGATAAAACATCTAGATTAATGGTGAAGAGATTCTCTACACTGAGGGACACCCAGAGAGGTCCACAGAGTTACATGGAGAAGAGAAGATGGAGGAAAGAGATAGAGGTGACCAGGAAGACAAGAGGGAAAGTCAAAAGGGGAGAGACCAGTCTAGCCAGTAATCAGTTCCTTAAGTGTTCTCCACAGCCCAGAGTACCCAGAGAGATTCACAGAGTTAAGTAGAGAAGATAAGGTGGAGGGAGGAAATAGAGGTGACTTGGGGGAGAAAAGGGAGCATCAGAAGGGGAGAGAACAATACAGCCAGTAATCACACCCCTAAGTAAAAATGGATAGTGAAGATTAGATTCTTAAAGGTACAAAATTGATAACAAATACCTAAATGCAAAATTAAAAATCTAGAGTAGAGGTTAGACTCTCATAAATAAATATTAAAAATACAAAACAGAATCAATCACAAAAATTATTAAAAAATATGTACATGAAATTTGCTTTAAAAATAGGTTTTCATCTTTTTTTGCAAGGTAATAGGTTACAAAAATGAAAATTAAAGGAGTAATAAAGAATGTAAAAATAAAAAATGATAATAGTAAAAATATATCTAGGAATTTCTCTGGAGCTGTTGTGGGTAGTGGGGGTCAGTTCAGTTTCAGATAGTTCCTTGTTCCAGCTTTCACTTGCTCTCAGGGTCTATGCTGCTGCTGCTGCTAAGTCACTTCAGTCGTGTCTGACTCTTAGCGACCCCATGGACTGCAGCCTACCAGGCTCCTCCATCCATGGGATTTTCCAGGCAAGAGTACTGGAGTGGGGTGCCATTGCCTTCTCTGCTCAAGGTCTGTAGGCCCCCTCCAATGCTTAGTTGGTGTTAACTGCAGAATTTTAATCTGTTGCACCTGTCACTTCCAAAGCAGTTCCCTCTTTGTTTATTTTGACTTCCTCTGTCTGCAAGTCACTTCAGTGTCTAATATCCACCCTTACACAAGGGGGCGAAGGTGGTCACTTATTTAGACTCTTTTGTTCAGTTGTGCTGGGGGGAGGGAGGAACACTGCAAACAAATATTGCTGGCATGGGTGGAGGGTGCTTGCAGGGTATGGACCACACTGTGTTTGCCCCACTCACAGCATCTGTGCTTTCCCAATCTACACTACTCAGGCCCAGGGTGCTCTGCAGGGGCACTGTCCAGAGTGGGCTCTACATTTCATGCACTTCCCAGGTCTAAGCCGCTCAGGTTCAGGTTCTCGGATACTCCATAAGGGCACAGACATGGTTGGGCATGCATTTGTGCCCTTTCCACATCTGAGCAGCTCAGGCGACCAGGCGCTTGGCAAGCACACTATCCTAGGTGGGCAGTGCATCTTAATCACCTTCCCAGTCCCAGGTGTTTTGTGTGTCTCCTCTGAGGAGCTGATCTCTGGCTGTAACCCTCCTGGCAGATGTCAACCGTCCAGTATTCCAGGAAGACTTGGTTAGCAACTGGGAACGTGCTAACAGTTTGGTGGAGGATGTGTTTCTGGGGCTGAGATTGCCCCTTGCCTTTTGGCTTTGGCTGCCACCCGCCTGCCTCTCTGCCTCTAGAAGGGGAGGGCCAGTGCACAGCTGGCTAGCTCTCCTTTGGTGTCACTCAATCCTTTGTTCTGTGAGCAGGCCAAGGTGTGCCTTGGTTAGAGCTTTTCATGGGAAAGTTCTCTCTCCCTTTTTCTTTTCTCTCTCCCTGGCTATTCCACAGTTTGGGTTGCTATCTCATGTTAGCTCCCTCAGATTGTCCTCAGGGCATTCAGGCCTGGTCCTTACCCTAAGCATGCAACCTGTGCCTCCCTGTCCAGCCCTTGCTGGCTGGTGGTGGCCACAAGCATCTGGGCTACTTCTCCACTGGCAGTTGCAATTAGGCATGTATTCTGTGGGGTTTTTTTTTTTTTTTTCCCTCCAAGTTATGTTGCCCTCTGAGATTCCAAAACTCCTCAAAGACCTGCCTGTGAGAGGGTTTCCTGGTGCTTGAAAAGTTCACCTTCACGACTCCCTCCCCAGGATGGGTCTCTGTCCCTAATTCTTTTGTTTCTCTTTTTGTCATTTATATTTTGTCCTACCTCCTTTCAAAGCGAATGGGCTGCCTTTCTGGGTGCCTGGTGTCATCTGCCAGCATTCAGAAGTTGTTCTGTGGAAGTTGCTCAGCATTCAGATGAACTTTTGATGAATTTGTGGGGAAGAAAGTGGTCTTCCTGTCCTATTCCTCTGCCATCTTAGGAGCACCCCCTCCCCATTTCTCTTTTATTAGAGATAAATTGACTGTATTTATATGGTTCTGTTTTTAGGCTTTATATTCTGTTCAATTGATATATTTGTCTGTTCTTTCACAATGTCTTGATTATTGTAGCTTTGTTGTAAGTCTTGAAGTCAAGTAGTGTCAATCCACCAACTTCAATATTGTGTTGCCTATCATGAGTCATTTGCCTCTCCATATAAACTTTAGAATCATTGTGTTAAAATCCATAAAATAGCCTTCTGGGATTTTGATTGGGCTTATACCTGTGGATTGTTTTGGGAAGAACTGACATCTTGACAGTACTGAATCTTCCTATCCATGAACATAGACTATCTTCTCATTTGTTTAGTTCTTTTATTTCATTTATTAGAGTTCTGTGATTTTCCTCATGTAAATTTTATATATACTTTGTTATATTTATACATAAGTACTTCATATTTGGGGGTGCTAATTAAATGGTATTGTATTTTTAATCTAAAATTCCACTTGTTCATTTCTGGTACATAGGAAAGCAACTGACTTTTGTATATTAATCTTGTATCTTGTGACCTTGCTATAATTATTAGTTTTAGGAGTTGTTCTGCCAGTCCTTTTTGGATTTTCTACATAGAAGAATATATCATCTGCAAACAATGAGTGTTATTTTTTCCTTTCCAATGAGTGTATCTCTTATTTTCTTTCTTTTTTGTCCTATTGGATTTGTAGGACTTCTACTACAGTGCTGAAAATAAATGGTGAGATTAGATATCTCTGATTTTTCCTGACTTGATGGAAAATCTTCTAGTATCTCACCACTAAGTATGACCTTAGCTGTAGATTTTTTGTAGATTTTTTTAAATCAAGTTGAGAAAGTGCCTCTCTATTCCTCGTTCACTAAGAGATTTTTTTCACGAATGAGTGTTGAATTTTGTTGAATACTTTTTCTGCATCTGTTGATGTGATCAAGTGGTTTTTCTTTTTTAGCTTGTTAATGTAATGGAACACATCAATTTTCAAATGTTGAACCAGTATTGCATAGGTGAATTAAACTCCACTTGGTTGTGATGTACAGTTATTTTTACACTTTTTTTGTATTTGATTTGCTAAGATTTTGATGAGATTTTCCACATCTACATTCATGAGAGATATTAGTATATAGTTTTCTTTTTTGTGATGTTTTTGTCTAGTTTTGTATTAAGATAATGCTGGCTTCATGGAATGATTAGGAAGCATTCTTTCTGTTTTCATCTCTAAAAGAGAATGTAGAGAGTTGGTATAATTTCTTCCTTAAATGTTTGGTAAAATTCATCATTGAACTCTTTGGGCATGGTGCTTTCTGTGCTGGTCAGTTACTAATTATTGATTCAGATTCCTTAAAAAGTTCTGTTCAGATTGTCTGTTTCTTCGTATGTGAGATTTGGCAGATTGTCTCTCTCAAAGCATTGATCCCTTTTCATCTGAGTTATCAAGTTTTTAAGCATAGAGTTGTTTATAGTATTCTTTAGTATTCATCTCATGTCCACAGGATCTATAATGATGTCTCCTCTTTCGTTTCAGATATTAGTAATTTGTATCCTTTCTCTTCTTTTTTTGTTAGCTATCCTGGCTAAAGGCTTACTAATTTTATTGATGTTTTCAAAGAACCAATTTTTGGTTTTGTTTATTTTCTTTACTCACTTCTTCTTTTCAATGTCATTGATTTCTGATCTAATTTATTATTTTTCTTCTACTTATTTAGCTTAATTTACTCTTTTTTCTAGTTTCATAAAGTGAAAGTTTAGAAGATTAACTTTAGATATTTTTTCTTTTCTGATGTAATATTTAATGCTATTTTATTTTCTAATATACTTAATGCTAAAAAAATTCCCTCTAAGCACTGCTTTTGATGTATCACACAGGTTTTGATATTTGTGTTTTCATTTAGTTCAAAATATGTTTAAATTTCTCTTGACATTTCTTCTTTAAATCATGTTTTATTTAAAATTGTGTTGTTAAATATCCACGTACTTTGAAATTTTCCAGTTGTCCTTCTGTTATAATTTTTAGCTTATTAGTTTCTTTGTGGTATAAGAACAGACATTGGATGATTTCTGTTTTATGAATTTGTTAAGGTGTGTTTTATGGCATAGAATGTGGTTTACCTTGATGGATATTTCATGTGAGCTTGATAAGAAGGTATATTCTGCTGCTGTTAATTGAAGTAGTCTATTGGTGTCAATTATGTCTAATTGATTGATGATATTGTTGATTTCAACTCTGTCCTTACTGATTTTCTTCTTGCTAGATCTCTCTATTTATGCAAGAGAGGTGTTGAAGTGGCTGACAACTAGTGGACTCATGTATTTCTCCTTACATTTATGTCATTTTTACCTTACCAGATTTTGATGATCTTATGTCAGATGCATATACATTAATAATTGTTATGTCTTTTTGGAAAATTGGCCTCTTTAGCATTATGTAATGCTCCTCTTTATTCCTAATAATTTTCCTTGCTTTGAAGTCTGCTTTGTTTGTTAATTTTTTTTTTTTTTTTTTGACAGACTCATGAACTTTTTTCCCTGCACTTGGAGCTCTATGGTGCTTTTTACACCTATTTTAGTCCACAAAATTATCCAACCTTCCCTTCCATGATAGTTTCTTTGACTTATATCTGGGCTCTTAAGAAGACAGTTTGCCAATAATCTTATTTAATATTCTCCCCATAGAAAACTGTGGCAGTTTTCCTGTTTCCCTAAAAATAAACATGTAATTCCCTGGACTTTACTTCTAAACTCTGTAAATAATAATACATCCTATTAGTAAAGATAATAAGTTGGATAATTTATTCTTAAACTGCATGTCATTCAGGTTAATATTTTGCATGAGGAGTAAGCTGGTTTCAGGCACAGTTTTGTGCTATGACCCATTGATGTAAGCCTCTGCTTTACTGAAAAAGAAATGGTGAGAATGATGGAATTTGGTGACATGCTCAGAATATGGTTATGTAGCATTCTCAAATTATTATTCTCCTCCAGAACCTGCATCTTAACCCTAGTGCAGAAACACAAGGGTAGGTATTGGTGTGAAGACATGCATGCTAATGCTAACAGGTAGTGCTTTTCCTCCAGACTTTAGATTGTTGTACTTTAAGTATTCAAGTATGCGACAGTACAGTCTCCTTAAAAAGTATCAAGACACTGCCAATGAGACTTAAGTTCTCTTTATAACTACCTCTAATCTGTTCTTGCCTACCATTCTTCTACACTTCTCTTAGTTTTTTACATTTTTGTGTATGTGTGTCTGTAATATGTTGTTTTAGATATGTTGATACACAAATGATATCATATATCATAATTTGTGTATGGTGACTGCAGCCATGAAATTAAAAGGCGATTACTCCTTGGAAGGAAGGTTATGACCAACCTAAATAGCATATTCAAAAGCAGAGACATTACTTTGCCAACAAAGGTCCGTCTAGTCAAAGCTATGGTTTTTCCTATGGTCATGTATGGATGTGAGAGCTGGACTGTGAAGAAGGCTGAGCACCAAAGAATTGATGCTTTTGAACTGTGGTGCTGGAGAAGACTCTTGAGAGTCCCTTGGATTGCAAGGAGATCCAACCAGTCCATTCTGAAGGAGATCAGCCCTGGGATTTCTTTGGAAGGAATGATGCTAAAGCTGAAACTCCAGTACTTTGGCCACCTCATGCAAAGAGTTGACTCATTGGAGAAGACTGATGCTGGGAGGGATTGGGGGCAAGAGGAGAAGGGGACGACAGAGAATGAGACGGCTGGAGGGCATCACTGAATTGATGGACGTGAGTCTGAGTGACCTCCGGGAGTTGGTGATGGACAGGGAGGCCTGGCATGCTGCGATTCATGGGGTCTTGAAGAGTCGGACACTACTGAGCGACTGATCTGATCTGATCTCATCTTATTTGTTTCATGAAACAATGACTGGAAGCTCCATATGTTTATATATAATCCTAACATTCTTTTAACTATTCAGTTTAGTTCAGTTCAGTCACTAGTCATTTCCAACTCTTTGTGACCCCATGATTCGCAGCATACCAGGCCTCCCTGTCCATCACCAACTCCCGGAGTTCACCCAAATTCACATCAAAGGAGTCGGTGATGCCTTCCAGCCATCTCATCCTCTGTCATCCCCTTCTCCTCCTGCCCCCAATCCCTCCCAGCATCAGAGTCTTTTCCAATGAGTCAACTCTTCGCATGAGGTGGCCAAAGTACTGGAGTTTCAGCTTAAGCATCATTCCTTCCAAAGAACACCCAGGACCAATCTTCTTTAGAATGGACTTGTTGGATCTCCTTGCAGTCCTTTTAACTATTACATAATACTTTATAAGATGAAAAGCCTCCTATGAAGACATTGCCATTATTTGAGTAAGCATTTTGGCAGTTGACTACTTGGGTATGTGCCTTGCTCTTCTTTCTGGAATATAATTATTTTCTTTGTTTGACTGTGCAGGGTCTTCTTTGCTGTGTGAGGGTTTTCTCTTGTTGTAGCAAGTGAGGGCTACTCTTCGTTGCAGTGCATGGGTTTCTCATTGCAGTGGCTTCTCTTGTTGCAGAGAACAGGCTCTAGACGGCAGTCCCAGTAGTTGACAATGGGCTTTGTTGCCTTGAAGCATGTGGAATCTTCCTGGACTAGGGATTGAACCCATGTCCCCTGCATTGGCAGGCAGATTCTTAAAACACTGGACCACCAGGGAGGTCCATAATTAAGTATTTTTATGCTATGCTATGCTAAGTCACTTCAGTTGTGTCCGACTCTGTGTGACCCCATGGACGGCAGCCCACCAGGCTTCCCCGTCCCTGGGATTCTCCAGGCAAGAACACTGGAGTGGGTTGCCATTTCCTTCTCCAATGCATGAAAGTGAAAAGAGAAAGTCAAGTCGCTCAGTCATGTTCAACTCTTAGCAACCCCATGGACTGCAGCCTACCAGGCTCTTCTGTCCGTGGGATTTTCCAGGCAAGAGTACTGAAGTGGGGCGCCATTGCTAATATAAATCTGTATAAATTAAATATAAGCTTGCTTCTTGCTGCTAAAACAACTTAATTCATTAATTTTTCACTCCAGATGAGTATGTTGATACTTAACTGCATTTAAATGTTACTTGTGCTGGGAATACAAGTGAATCAATGTGTATGCAGTCCGTGTCTTTGACATGCACAAAACCAAGAAGACAAAAACACAAACAGAAACCCTGTTGATAAATTAGTGAACACAAGAATACATCGATATGTTATGCCAAAGCCATGAATGATTCCCCCTAGGGTTCAGTTAGATAAATCCAGAAGAATTGCAGTTTTTTCCACTCAGTTCAGTTCATTCAGTTCAGTCGCTCAGTTGTGTCCAACTCTTTGTGACCCCATGAATCACAGCACGCCAGGCCTCCTTGTCCATCACCAACTCCTGGAGTTCACCCAGACTCACGTCCATCGAGTCAGTGATGCCATCCAACCATCTCATCCTCTGTCGTCCCCTTCTCCTCCTGCCCCCAATCCCTCCCAGCATCAGAATCTTTTCCAGTGAGTCAATTCTTCGCATGAGATGGCCAAAGTACTGGAATTTCAGCTTCAGCATCATTCCTTTCAAAGAAAATCCCAGGGCTGAGTTCCATTGTTGTATAAGAACCTTATTCATTTAACAAATACCTTTGGGCTCCAAAACCACTGCAGATGGTGACTGCAGCCATGAAATTAAAAGACACTTACTCCTTGGAAGGAAAGTTATGACCAACCTAGATAGCATATTCAAAAGCAGAGACATTATTTTGCCAACAAAGGTTCGTCTAGTCAAGGCTGTGGTTGTTCCTGTGGTCATGTATGGATGTGAGAGCTGGACTGTGAAGAAGGCTGAGTGCCGAAGAATTGATGCTTTGGAACTGTGGTGTTGGAGAAGACTCTTGAGAGTCCCCTGGACTGCAAGGAGATCCAACCGGTCCATTCTGAAGGAGATCAGCCCTGGGATTTCTTTGGAAGGAATGATGCTCAAGCTGAAACTCCAGTATTTTGGCCACCTCATGCGAAGAGTTGACTCATTGGAGAAGACTCTGATGCTGGGAGGGGTTGGGGGCAAGAGGAGAAGGGGATGACAGAGGATGAGATGGCTGGATGGCATCACTGACTCGATGGACGTGAATCTGAGTAAACTCCGGTAGTTGGTGATGGACAGGGAGGCCTGGCGTGCTGCGATTCATGGGGTCACAAAGAGTCGGACACGACTGAGCGACTGATCTGATCTGATCTTACTACACTTGACTGTGATCAGGTGCTATTCTGAGTGCTTTTGGTATTAAGTCATTTAATTCCTCTAAGAGTCCCACGAGGTGAAGGTACTCTCACTATTTGTATTTTACCAGTGAGAATACAAAAAGGTTACTACACAGTGCAGGGGCCAAGGGCCCAGCACAGGGCATCTGACTCCAGCTTCTGTGCTTTGTGTGCTTCTATACTGTCTCTCCAGATTGTTCTGTACTTGAATATATACTAATTACTTTATAATTTTTCAGACAAAACATATTTCATGGGGAAATGGTTTTCAAGTTGTGCTTCTTAACCTAGTCCCATTTCTTCTTTGTGCTTCTTAGCCCAAAACAGCCCTGCTTTTATTTGTTTATTGGTTTGACTCTTCTGCTTAACATTTTATTTGAACAAAGAATTCTCTGCCAGCATTTTTGTTGAACACCACTGCATTATGACAGGAAACTGTTAGCCTCAGTCAAGTGTTTATCCAGGTACTTGAGTCAATCCTACACAGTTTCTTGACTGTTTGCTGAAAACTTTTGGGCATTGGTACAAAGATAGGATGAACTTTTGGTCAAGATTTCAAATCTAACGCTTCAATATTTTAAGAGAATATCAACATTGTCACCTGAAAATTACATCTGAGTTATGGAGCTCTATCTTTCGTCAGCAAAACAAAGTAACTGCAGGAAATGTCTCATTAAATTCTTTAAAGGACTGGTTGAAATAGTTCATTCTTAAGACAGAGACCTCAAAATAGGCACACAAATTTTTTACTTCCCTGGATTTTTCAACTTTTCCTTATTTGAAACATCAGAAAGTCACATCCTCTGTAATCTGTTGCTGCTTAGTCACCTCAGTTGTGTCCAACTTTTGCGACCCCATGGACTGTAGCCCGTAAAGATCCTCTGTCCATGGGATTCTCCAGACAAGAATAAAGGAGGGGGTTGTCATGCCCTCCTCCAGGGGATCTTCCTGACTCAGGGATTGAACCCACGTCTCCTGCATTGTAGTCAGATTCTTTACCAGTGAGCCACAGGATAAGCCCCTGTAATCTTCTCTATCCACCTGATTTGTAGGAGGGAGATGAGCACAGTCTCCTTGTTGCTGGATGACCTTCGTATAGTAAACTACATAATGCACACTTCATATCACCTATTAGCCTATTGTGTTTTCCTTTTTACTTTGATTTATACAAAGCAAAGAAGTAACTTTCCATGTTCAATTTTTTTAATGTAATTAACTTAGATTTCTGATTTCATTCTCAACTGCTGCTACAGTGTTGGTCTTATGTACTTTATGTAACATTTTAAGAAATCATATAATCCTTTTTTTGAAGCATAGTACTTGATAATAATCATTATTTCTTAAGGGAAAATACTTGCTATGTTATTTTCTCTTCTATAATATAATGAATTATTTATGAATTAGAATAAGCAAGTAGTGAATATGGACCATGAGCTCAACATTGTGCTATAACATTTGTAGGGCTTCAGTGGTAAAGAATCTGCCTGTCCAGCAGGAGATGTGGATTTGACCCCTGGGTCATGAAGATGCTCCCCCACCACCACCCCCGAGAAAGATATGATAACCCACTCCAGTATTCTTGCCTGGGAAATCTCATGGGTTGAGGAGCCTGGCAGGCTATATGGCAAACAGTTAGACACGCCTTAGCAGCTAAACAACAACAACAAATAAAAATTAAAGTGTAAAAATAGTGGTTATTATTTATTTAGTGTTTATTAAATTTAGGCACTGCTCATAAGCTACATGTGCTAGCTTATTTAACCCTCAGAACAATCCTCTCAGGCAGGTTCTGTTTTCTTCATTTTACAGATAAGGTTCATCCAGTTGGTGAGAAGTAGGGCAGAGCTCAGTTCCTGGAGTTCATGCTATAACCCTTTCCTGGATCCTGTGGCCTGTACAGTAGAACAGCAGTCTCCAGCCCCTTTTGGTACCAGAGAGCAGTTTCGTGCAAGACAGTTTTTCCATGGACTGGACGCAGGATGGGAGGATGGTTTCAGGATGATTCAAGCTCAGTAGGGTTTGTGCTCCTATGAGAATCTATCGCCTCTGCTGATCTGACAGGAGATGAAGCTCAGGCAGAAATGTGAGAGATGGAGAGCAACTGTAAATACAGATGAAGCTTCGCTCTCTCATCCACCTCTCACCTCCTGTGGTGCAGCCTGGTTCCTAACAGGCCACTGACCACTACTGATCCAAGGCCCAGTGGTCGGGGATCCGTCCAGTAGAAGGTACAGTCCTTGATTTCAAGGAACTTGCAGACAGCTGATAGTTTAGTGACTGATTGCACTCTGTGATGCAGACAAAGTGCTGAAGTACATCAGGGGAGAAGCTACCAGTATCTGTCATTACTGACTACCTATGGGACAGGAACCATGCTAAATGCTGTCTATTCATTCTCTCTGTTCTTATCCCCACTCTTTAGTGTCTAAGCAGAGACTCACTCACAAGTTAAGAAGATGACAAAAGCTAGTAGGTAATGGTGTAAGAGCTTGTTTATTTTGTCCTGTAATAGTTAGAAAAGGTGACTTATGGGAAATAGTAGGATTTATTCACAATAGAATAAAGAGTAGGAATTAAGAGTCTTCCATTTTAGCTGGGTTATTCAGTAAATAGTCTTGGAACTACTGGCTCACTGTGCCAAAGAAAAATTTCAGGTGGGTCAACTGTTTTAAGTTTTGGTTTTTTGTTAAGGAAAAAAAGATTTAAAAAACATGGAAAGAAAAGATGGAGGTATGTATTTATAATATTGGAATGGCAAAGCTTTCTTTTATTACATGTAATAAAGCTTTCTTTATTACATGAAGTTCAGAATTCAAAATCAAACATGGTCAATTTTGCTACATAAATGAATTTGAAACTTTTTCTATAAGAAAAAAAAAGTCAAAGGACAGATTGCAAAGCTATTTGTAACACATGTATAAGTCAAAATGATGTTATTGCTAAGGTACAGAATATTCTTTCTAACTTTTGTTGTTACAAAGGAAAAAAGATGAAAAGCCAAAAAGAAAAACAAGCAATAGGTATGAAAGCAATTTATAAAACATAGTCTAGATGTATGAAAAATGCTCAATGTACTAACAATTATTACTAATTAAAATAATGGGCATGCTGAATGTGATTCACATTCTGAATGTGACTGTATATGATTATATGGATAAAACAATGAATAATGACCTTCTGAAAGTTGGAGAGCAATTTGATATTATCTTTTAAAAGTATTCATTACTTTGGCCCAACAATTCTACTTCTAGAAATTCATCCTTAAAAGAACTCTAAAAATGTGTAAAATACCTCCAGGTAGATGTTGAGTACTACATTGTTTGCAATACTGAGAAAATGAAAACAGTTCGAATGTCTGTTTATAGGTTAAGAAATTATGACACACCCTTGCAATAAAATACACTGTGGTGTTTTAAAAGAGTGAGCTACCATCCTTCTGGGTCATCCCAGTGCACCAGCCCCAAGCATCCAGTATCGTAAAACCAATACAATATTGTAAAGTTAAAAAATAAAATTAAATTAAAAAAAATAAAAATAAAAGAGTGAGCTAGCTGTCTATATTTCAAGTATGAAAAAGCATCTTAAATATATTGTGAATAAAAAGAAACTATCATTTGGGGTAAAAATAATTTCACCCATTTGATATTACTGTGTATAGAAGAATATCTGAGAAAAAATACACCGAGCTGTTTACTGCTAGGATATGATATGATAATATGTTTTGTTCTTTAATCAAAAATTTCCTGAGAACGCCACTGTTGCACATCCACCTAGTGTCTGACTTCCCTCCACACTAGCTCTACCTAGTGTGAGCTGTAGCTAATGGCAGTGTGCACCACTTTTCACCTTCAGGCACCCAAGGAAGTTGAATGAAACTAACAAAAGGTGACACGGCAGAAACACTCAGGAGAACAGCCAGAGGTCACCCTGCAGCATGAATTAAGGAATGGAGCCTGACTACAGAGCCAAGAACTGACAGAGGTCCATAACTCCTCATCACAATGTCCGTATTCAGAAAGACATGCAAACCAAAGTTTCACTGTAGTCCCTTGTCAGTGATACTTGATTTGACCTGACCTGAATTCACTTGACAGCAGAACCTAACCCACACTCATGTTTTATAGGCTGTGTGAATATTCATACATTTTCCTGCATAAGTATTAATGTGTTTTATTACAAAGTTTTGCTCTATTATCAACTATGTAAAATCTAAATAAGTCTGAATTCTGAAATATATCTTTAAAAGGTTTTGGTGAATAGATTTGGATATGTATGAAGAAACAGATTCATAAATTTGTTGAACACAGTGTCCACAGTTTTGCAGTATAGCAGCCCTGAACACTTCTCAGCCTTTTGGTTGAGCTAAGTGTAGTATGGAGGGCTTCCCAGGTGGCACAGTGGTAGAGAATCCACCTGCCAGTACAGGAGATGCAAGAGACTTAGGTTTGATCCCTGGGTCAGGAAGATCCCCTGGAGTAGGAATCTGTTCCAGTCTTCTTGCTTGGAGAATTCAGTGGGCAGAGAAGCCTGGTGGGCTACAGTCCATGGGTACACAAAGAGTCAGATTGACTGAACATCTGACACAGCCCTGAAAATTATAATGAATATTCACTGAACAATTATTGATATTCTTCTTATACCCACTCCAGTGTTCTTGCCTGGAGAATCCCATGGACAGGGTACCCTGGCAGGCTACAGTCCATGGGGTCACAAAGAGTCAGACACAACTGAGCGATTAACACTATACTTTTACTAACATGCTGGATTCTACAGAAGGCTACAATAGATAAATGAACCATAATACCTAACCTCATAGTTTTTGATTTCATCAGGGAGATGACAACCTCATAACTAAGTATAATATAGAATGTAGTTGGGATTTCAAAGGAAAAAAGATCACATGTAATTCAGTTCAGTTCAGTTCAGTTGCTCAGTCATCTCCAACTCTTTGCAACCCCATGAATTGCAGCACTCTAGGCCTCCCTGTCCATCACCAAACCATCCTGGAGTTCACTCAAACTCACATCTATCAAGTCGGTGATGCCATCCAGCCATCTCATCCTCTGTCGTCCCCTTCTCCTCTTGCCCCCAATCCCTCCCAGCATCAGAGTCTTTTCCAATGAGTCAACTCTTCGCATGAGGTGGCCAAAGTACTGGAGTTTCAGCTTTAGCATTAGTCCTTCCAAAGAACACCCAGGACTGATCTCCTTCAGAATGGACTGGTTGGATCTCCTTGCAGTCCAAGGGACTCTCAAGAGTCTTCTCCAACACCACAGTTCAAAAGCATCAATTCTTTGGTGCTCAGCTTTCTTCACATTCCAACTCTTACATCCATACACGACTACTGGAAAAACCATAGCCTTGACTAGACAGACCTTTGTTGGCAAAGTAATGTCTCTGCTTTTGAATATGCTATCTAGGTTGGTCATAACTTTCCTTCCAAGGAGTAAGCGTGTTTTAATTTCATGGCTGCAGTCACCATCTGCAGTGATTTTGGAGCCCCCAAAAATAAAGTCTGCCACTGTTACCACTGTTTCCCCATCTATTTTCCATGAAGTGATGGGACCAGATGCCACGATCTTAGTTTTCTGAATGTTGAGCTTTAAGCCAACTTTGCCACTCTCCTCTTTCAGTTTCATCAAGAGGCTTTTTAGTTTCTCTTCACTTTCTGCCATAAGGGTGGTGTCATATGTAATTAGAGCTTCCCTGGTAGCTCAGAGGTTAAAGCATCTGCCTGCAATGTGGGAGACCTGGGTTCGATCCCTGGGTTGGGAAGATCCCCTGGAGAAGCAAATGGCAACCCACTCCTGTATTCTTGCTTGGAGAATCCCATGGATGGAGGAGCCTGGTAGGCTACAGTCCACAGGGTCGCAAAGAGTCAGACACAACTGAGCAACTTCACTTCACTTCACTTCATATGTAATTAAGGAGACCAAAATGTATTTTTGTGGGGAAGATAGCACTTTAGGTGGACTACTGAGAATGCAGGCTTTTGATAGCAGGAGTTGTCATAATGGCTTTTATAAACAAAATGTAGGAGCAGAAGCACAGTTTGGCTAAAGCATGGAACATAGTCAGGGACCCACAGATCTTTTATCCTTATATATATATAACAACTTGATGGTTTTTTTCCCCTGGGGTATTGTTCTCATGAGATTTTCAAAGGGAGATTTTCAGAGGGATCAGTGACTCCTCCCAAAAGTTAGGTGCCACTGCCATAGAGGAATGGTGAAATGTACTATTCAATGGAAGGTTGAAAACATGTGGGATGACAAAATGTGATGTTTGACAGTTAATTGCGTGGAGAATGAGATACCCTTAACATTTTTTGTGCACTGTGGTGACATATTCCAGTATGTTACTTAGGAAATGTAATATGTTCAGAGTGTCTATGGAGGATTGTGGAGAAGGCAATGGCAACCCACTCCAGTACTCTTGCTTGAAAAATCCCATGGACGGAGGAACCTGATAGGCTGCAGTCCATGAGGTCGCTAAGAGTCGGACACGACTGAAGCGACATCACTTTCACTTTTCACTTTCCTGCATTGGAGAAGGAAATGGCAACCCACTCCAGTGTTCTTGCCTGGAGAATCCCAGGGACGGGGGAGCCTGGTGGGCTGCCGTCTATGGGGTCGCACAGAGTCGGACACGACTGAAGTGACTTAGCAGCAGCAGCAGCAACGGCAAAATAAAGATCTAGGGTACAAAGAGAAATGCATGCCTGTGAGAAATTTCCTGTTACATGGGGATATTTGCTAAATCCATAGGAATGGAGACGTCTGGCAACAAATTTGGCATTATTTACTGCCTTGTGTTTTCATTACCTTCAGCTCCCCTGAAACCTTAAGTGAATGTCCACTTTACATAATCACTGTGCCTTCCTGTTGTTTTGGGGATATGAAGGAAGCTGGTGATGTCAGTATAGGTGGCAAGAAACCCAGAAAGAAAAGACTGTAGCATAATGAGCCATGAGAACTTTCTACGGCTGGAGAAAGCCATTTATCCCCAAATATACTATACCACCCATTTTCTGATATGGTGGACCATTTCTGATATGGTGGACCCACCCCAGGGCCTGTGCATTGACATGCGTGAAAGAATTATTATAGTTTATATCTATTATTATACAAAAATAGGAAATGAATTATATCAATGGTATCTGTCCTAGTACACTCTTTCAAAGTATACATCAGAGGCTTTGGAAGCACAAGACCTCCTAATGGAAGTGATCAATGCAAAGAAATAGAGGAAAACAACAGAATGGGAAAGACTAGAGATCTCTTCAAGAAAATCAGAGATACCAAAGGAATATTTCATACAAAGATGGGCTCGATAAAGGACAGAAATGCTATGGACCTAGCAGAAGTGGAAGATATTATGAAGAGATGGCAAGAATACACAGAAGAACTGTACAGAAAAGATCTTCACGACCCAGATAATCATGATGGTGTGATCACTGACCTAGAGCCAGACATCCTGGAATGTGAAGTCAAGTGGGCCTTAGAAAGCATCACTACGAACAAAGCTAGTGGAAGTGATGGAATTCCAGTTGAGTTATTCCAAATCCTGAATGATGATGCTGTGAAAGTGTTGCACTCAATATGCCAGCAAATTTGGAAAACTCAGCAGTGGCCACAGGACTGGAACAGGTCAGTTTTCATTCCAATCCCAAAGAAAGGCAACGCCAAAGAATGCTCAAACTACTGCATAATTGCACTCATCTCACACACTAGTAAAGTAATGCTCAAAATTCTCCAGGCCAGGCTTCAGCAATATGTGAACTGTGAACTTCCTGATGTTCAAGCTGGTTTTAAAAAAGGCAGAGGAACCAGAGATCAAATTGCCAACATCTACTGGATCATGGAAAAAGCAAGAGAGTTCCAGAAAAACATCTATTTCTGCTTTATTGACTATGCCAAAGCCTTTGACTGTGTAGATCACAATAAACTGTGGAAAATTCTGAAAGAGATGGGAATACTAGACCACCTGATCTGCCTCTTGAGAAATTTGTATGCAGGTCAGGAAGCAACAGTTAGAACTGGACATGGAACAACAGACTGGTTCCAAATAGGAAAAGGAGTACGTCAAGGCTGTATATTGTCACCCTGTTTATTTAACTTCTATGCAGAATACATCATGAGAAACGCTGGACTGGAAGAATCACAAGCTGGAATCAAGATTGCTGGGAGAAATATCAATAACCTCAGATATGCAGATGACACCACCCTTATGGCAGAAAGTGAAGAGGAACAAAAAGCCTCTTGATGAAAGTGAAAGTGGAGAGTGAAAATGTTGGCTTAAAGCTCAACATTCAGAAAACGAAGATCATGGCATCCAGCCCCATCACTTCATGGGAAATAGATGGGTAAACAGTGGAAACAGTGTCAGACTTTCTTTTTCTGGGCTCCAAAATCACTACAGATAGTGATTGCACCCATGAAATTAAAAGAGGCTTACTCCTTGGAAGGAAAGTTATGACCAACCTAGATAGCATATTCAAAAGCAGAGACATTACTTTGCCAACAGTGGTCCATCTAGTCAAGGCTATCCTGTGGTCATGTATGGATGTGAGAGTTGGACTGTGAAGAAGGCTGAGTGCCAAAAAATTGATGCTTTTGAACTGTGGTGTTGGAGAAGACTCTTGAGAGTCCCTTGGACTGCAAGGAGATCCAACCAGTCCATTCTGAAGGAGATCAGCCCTGGGATTTCTTTAGAAGGAATGATGCTAAAGCTGAAACTCCAGTACTTTGGCCACCTCATGCGAAGAGTTGACACATTGGAAAAGACTCTGATGCTGGGAGGGATTGGGGGCAAGAGGAGAAGGGGACGACAGAGGATGAGATGGCTGGATGGCATCACTGACTCGATGGACATGAGTCTGAGTGAACTCCAGGAGTTGGTGATGGACAGAGAGGCCTGGCGTGCTGCAGTTCGTGGGATTGCAAAGAGTCGGACATGACTGACTGATCTGATCTGATCTGAAGTTCCATATTACAGACATGTTGGTGAATGCAAATTCCCCCCTTAATTCGGGTTTAGGATATAGCGAAGTATTGCAGCTTAGTTGGATCTGCAGTGAAACCATAGGTTAAAAATAATCCCAATTAATTAAGCATAGTGAACAAGAAAACTGGCAGGGCTAGAATTCCTCCTGCTGTTGCTGCTGCTGCTAAGTCGCTTCAGTCGTGTCCAACTCTGTGCAACCCCACAGACGGCAGCCCACCAGGCTCCCCCGTCCCTGGGAATCTCCAGGCAAGAACACTGGAGTGGGTTGCCATTTCCTTCTCCAATGCATGAAAGTGAAAAGTGAAAGTGAAGTTGCTGGGTTGTGTCCGACTTGCAGCGACCCCATGGACTGCAGCCTACCAGGCTCCTCCTTACATGGGATTTTCCAGGCAAGAGTACTGGAGTGGGGTGCCATTGCCTTCTGTGGGAATTCCTCTTACCTCTCTAGCAATAGTTCCTCTGATACAGAGCTCTAGATAGTGTAGTCAGGCATGCCAGGCCATCAAAACAATTAGAATTTACCAAGATGACAGTTTGAAATACGAATTTATATACATTATCATAAGACATGAACCTTGCTTTAGGAATATGTTTCTCTAGATATGTTGGCTAATAACTATGTGAAACCATTATTGTAAATTAAACATTTAAAATTTAGTACTCTGAGGTACTCTGAGGACAAACCTGTACAATTTTTTAACAAAGGTTTAAGTTAAGGTCATGTGATACTCAATTTTATCATTCACAAATTGCATTTAACCTAATGAAAAATGTTTAGAAACGTCCTTTAAGGGTTTCTAAGGAAAAACCACAGGTTTTTGGTATTCTTCCTATGACAGAATAAGTGACTGAAATACTACATCTGAAACACAACAAAAAATAAATGTAAAATAACTGGATGGCCAGATAAAATGCATTCAGCAAATACTTTTGAAAGATAAATAGAAAACATTGCTCAAGATCTAAATAAATAAATATTAGAAAAATATAGTGTTGGAGGTTTAGTATCGTGTTCAACTCTGTGACCCCATGGACTGCAGCATGCCAGGCTTCATCAGGCAAGTGAAGGAACACAGAGTTTCACATCTTGGTTTGTATTACAGTGAGTTACTGCCAAAACGTAGTCACCAAAAAATTCAATTCAGTAAAATTTGCAGTTGTGTTACTCAAGGCTGATGAAATGACTGGGGCAGGCTTGCACAGCCTGGTGATTTGAATCTCAAGTAGCCCAGACCCATCTAGTTTCAGTTGTCATTTTACTCTGAGCTTAAGCCAGTGGTTTAAAACCAGAGGCTTTACACCAGTGGGAGAGATTCTGGGTCTCATGCACAGAGAGTGCAGGAGATCTCCTGGTGGCTACTACCCATTTTGTTGATCTACCTGGGGGCACTAGCTCATACAGAGGTGGATGAGGTTGCCTGCCCTTTCTCTGCCCAGCCTTACTCTCCTCTTGATTTTCAGAATAGGAGCTGGTGGAGGACTGAAGCTGTTTGAGGGAGTTTATCTGAGTTAACATTGTCTCATGATCATCAGTTGCTTTATGATGGGATTTTACCGATTGTTAGGTTCTATGTCAATAATGAAATACACAGAAAAAGTGTTTTTGATGAGTCAGTAAAGCAAAGATGTAGTCTCAATAGTAATTGCTTTTTTACTAAAAGAATGTTTTATGGAAAGACTGCATAAACTCCTGATAGGATTTTTACTGTGATATTAAAAAACAAATCCAGGTTAAGGTTACAGGTAGCCTCATGGAAATTGACTTACTACTTCCTTCATAGACAAGCTAGACACTGCAGCAAACAAACAAGTGGAAATTTTAAGTGAACAAAGCTCTGCAAGGTATCATTACTGTGACTGATTTTTAATAGAAGGCCCTGAAGATACAGAAGAGTCATAATGGTACTTTGCAATATAATGAGGCATGACAATGAAAATCTTTTACCACACGATGGTTTCTCATTGCACATTATTTTAAAGAAATTGTAGGATTTTAAAACAAGCTATATATCCTAAAGTACTGATCTTTCCTATGATGACAGGTGTCTCGGTTGTATGCTACTTAGCAGAAGGGGCACTTCATTTGCCCCTTCAATTTAAAGCCAGTGTTTTGATAGAAGAATGGAAGTGTCTCCCTTTTGCAAGACTGCTGCAATCTAAAGAGCATTTTGAAAAACATTTGTCTGTAGATGATTCTCTTATATGATTTTATTGTGAAGGCATTATGAGTACATTATAGATATAAGGTTTCATAACTATATACACTTGAAAATAGAATTTTCTACTTATTAAAAGATTTTTCCCGAGTGTCGATGGTTATTATATGTAGTAGTAAGAGGCATTTGTGGTCTTCCCTGATGGTTCAGTGGTAAAGAACCTGCCTCCCAGTGCGAGACATGGGTTCGATCCCTGGAGAAGGAAATGGCAACCCACTCCAGTACTCTTGCTTTGGAAATCCTATGAACAGAGGAACTTGGTGGGCTCAATCCATGGGATCACAAAAGAGTCTGATGTGACTTGATGACTAAACAACAATGGAAGCATTTATGTAACACTTATTACATATAAGAACTTGGCTGTATGTATTACATGAAGCACAAAGTGGTTAAATCACTTGCACAAGCCAATAATGAATAAATGGCAAAACTGAGACTGGAACCCAGAGAACCCTCTATCTTATCCATTACATCTCTTCTTATCCATTATATAGTGTCTCTTGATCTTAATTGTTTGTAATGAAAACTAATTTACATCAGATCAGATCAGATCAGTCGCTCAGTCGTGTCCGACTCTTTGCGACCCCATGAATCGCAGCACGCCAGGCCTCCCTGTCCATCATCAACTCCCGGAGATCATTCAGACTCACATCCATCGAGTCAGTGATGCCATCCAGCCATCTCATCCTCTGTCGTCCCCTTCTCCTCTTGCCCCCAATCCCTCCCAGCATCAGAGTCTTCTCCAGTGAGTCAACTCTTCGCATGAGGTGGCCAAAATACTGGAGTTTCAGCTTTGGCATCATTCCTTCCAAAGAAATCCCAGGGCTGATCTCCTTCAGAATGGACTAGTTGGATCTCCCTGAAGTCCAAGGCACTCTCAAGAGTCTTCTCCAACACCACAGTTCAAAAGCATCAATTTTTTGGCGCTCAGCCTTCTTCACAGTCCAACTCTCACATCCATACATGACCACAGGAAAGACCATAGCCTTGACTAGGCGAACCTTTGTTGGCAAAGTAGTGTCTCTGCTTTTGAATATGCTATCTAGGTTGGTCATAACTTTCCTTCCAAGGAGTAAGCATGTTTTAATTTCATGGCTGCAGTCACCATCTGCAGTGATTTTGGAGCCCAGAAAAATAGTCTGACACTGTTTCCACTGTTTCCCCATCTATTTCCCATGCAGTGATGGGACCAGATGCCATGATCTTCGTTTTCTGAATGTTGAGCTTTAAGCCAACTTTTTCACTCTCCACTTTCACTTTCATCAAGAGGCTTTTGAGTTCCTCTTCACTTTCTGCCATAAGGGTGGTGTCATCTGCATATCTGAGGTTATTGGTATTTCTCCCAGCAATTTACATAAGGGAGGATAAAACTTCACTAGCTAAATTTCAGGTGGGGCGAGGGGGGACTTTGCATAATTGATAGGTGGAATTAGAAACTGAATATTATGACTAAATAATCTGTCCTGCAAATAGTCCTTTCATTGTCCTTGGTTTCTGGATGACCCTCTTCCTCCTCCTTTTCAACCTTCCAACACTCTCCCATCCTCACTTTCAGCTATGCTTCCTAACTTTCTGAAAACATTTCCAGAAAATGCTTCCACCACATGTACCCCCATGGCATCTAACTCATAATTGAATTTTCCTCCTGTTACTGGGAATCTGTGGTCCCCCCACAAGACAGCCTATGGCCCTTGTGCACTAGGTCCTGACTAATGGGCAGGCTCCAGAAATTCTTCCCCTCCCCGAATTATTATTTTTCTCTGATTGATCCTTATTCTCGGCATGTAAACATGCTATTATTTCTCCCATCTTAAAAATAAAACCAAGATATTTCTGTTGATTTTCTAATCCTTCAGGTAACAACCATTTCTCTACTAATTTTGCAGCCAACTCCTCCAATAAATTTTTTTCTCCCTTTGTTTCTTAAGCCTAATCCAGTCGGTCTTTGTCTCTTCCACTCACTTCACCAGAATTTCTCTTGTCAAGATTGAAAATGAAAGTGAAACTGTTAGTCACTCAGACATATCCAACTCTTTGCAACCCCGTGGATTGTAGCCTGCCAGACTCCTCTGTCTGTGGAATTCTTCAGACAAGAGTACTGGAGTGGGTTGCCATTCCCTTCTCCAGGGGATCTTCCTGACCCAGGGATCAAACCCCGGTATCTGGCATTGCAGGCAGATTCTTTACCATTTGAGCTACCCAGGAAGCCCTTGTCAAAATTGAGTTCAGTTCAGTTCAGTTCAGTCACTCATTCTTGTCCGACTCTTTGCGACCCCATCAATCGTAGCACACCAGACCCTCCTGTCAATCACGAACTCCTGGAGTTCACTCAAACTCATGTCCATTGAGTTGGTGATGCCATCCAACCATCTCATCCTCTGTCCTCCTTCTCCTCCTGCCCCCAATCCCTCCCAGCATCGGAGTCTTTTCCAATGAGTCAACTCTTCGTGTGAGGTGGCCAAAACACTGGAGTTTCAGCTTTAGCATCATTCCTTCCAAAGAAATCCCAGGGCTGATCTCCTTCAGAATGGACTGGTTGGATCTCCTTGCAGTCCAAGGGACTCTCAAGAGTCTTCTCCAACACCACAGTTCAAAAGCATCAATTTTTTGGCACTCAGCTTTCTTCACAGTCCAACTCTCACATCCATACATGACCACTGGAAAAAATTACCACATTGCAAAATCTGGCCGACAATTCTTAGTCCCATCTTACTCGATCTGTTGGTGGCACTTGACAGTTGATCACCCCACCTTCCTGGAACTGCTTTCTTCACTTGGCTTTCAGGACAAGACACTCTTGATTTTCTTCACTAGCTCCTGTTAGTCTCCACTTCCCCTTTAACTTTTAAAATTGGAGATCTCAGTGCTCTGTATTTGGACCCCTTCCTTTCTGTTTTTAAACTTGACTCAGATGATAAAGAATCTGCCTGCAATACAGAAGACCCAGGTTTGATCCCTGGGTCGGGAAGATCCTCTGGGAAAGTGCATGGCAACACACTCCAGTATTCTTGCCTGGAGAATCCCATGAACAGAGGAGTCTGGCGGGCTACAGTCCATGGAGCCTCAAAGAGTCAAAGGCCTCAAAGAGTCCTCAGACACAACTGAGTGAGTTTCAGCTTCCTTTCTGTTTTTAAACTAATTCCTTAGAGCTGTCTGGGCTCATGACTTTAGATAAATCAGCCATATCCTGATGCCATTTCCTTCTCCAATGCATGAAAGTGAAAAGTGAAAGTGAAGTCGCTCAGTCGTGTCCGACTCTTCGCAACCCCATGGACTGCAGCTTGCCAGGCTCCTCCATCCATGGGATTTTCCAGGTAAAGGTATTGGAGTGGGTAGCCTTTCCCTTCTCCAGGGGATCTTCCAGACCCAGGGATCAAGTCTGTGTCTCTTGCATTGCAAGTAGATTCTCTACCATTTGAGCCACCAGGGAAGCCATGCAGTCCCTTACCACCTCTAAATGCATATGGGTTTTCTAAATAGATAATTAGAAGTACTAGGTGTTGCTGGTTGAATACTGCATAAAATTTAGTGTTTTAAAACTTAAAAGAAATGTGGATAGTTAGGAGAGACTTCAGAACAGATCCAGAGGCATCATTTTGTTTATAAAGAGAGCATAGAACTAGCCTCGAGAGAATAAATGAAAGCTGATCCACTGTCAGAAAGAATTTTAATTTAAAAGAGATGAAGAGAAGAAAGAAGAAGCAATTTTGAATAGTAGCATCGAGGCCTTTAAAAAATGAAACACTGGAATGTCACTGGTTAGATTCTATAAACTACTTAGTTCCTTTTTTGGATTATATCCAGAATCTGATCTCTTATCACCATCTCCACTGACCACTTGGTTTCAAGTAACAATTATTCCCCTTGGATCTATCGAAACAACCTCTTAACTGGTCTCATTTCTCTCCTTGTCCTCTTAGATTTTATACTCAACCTAGAAGCCAAAGTGATACTGTTAAAATTTAAGCTACATCATGTCAGTCCTCTGATCAAAACTGCAGTGGCACTATTTTCTTTCAGAGAAAAAATCAAAGTTCTTACGGTGGTCCCCAAGGCTCTTCAGGATCTGAGGCCCTTTACACTCTGACCTTCCTCTCTAACACGATTCTCACTTGACTAGGGCAGCTCTTACATTATTAGTTTGCTCAGACAATCCAAGTCAGCTCCCAGGGTGTTGGCCACTGGCTCTTTCTGTTTTAATTCCACTTCTTGACTCACTGCTCATCCAACTCATTCTAACTTGCAGGTTCAGTGAATGTCCTGAACAAACTTTGGTGACTTCAAACCTCTCATTTAACAGTTACATTCCTCCACTAGAATATTTCTAGTTCTTTAACACCTCTATCAATAATATGTAGATTTAATTTTAGGAAAAAGCATACATGAATTGACTTGCTAAAAGAAACAGAAGAAAAATTTGGGTAATAATCTGCTTTGAGTTCAGTTTAGTTCAGTCCCTCAGTCGTGTCCAACACTTTGCAACCCAATGGACTGCAGCATGCTTCTCTGCTGTCTCAGATGATAAAGAATCTGCCTGCCATGCAGGAGACCTGGGTTCAATCCCTGGGTTAGGAAGATCCCCTGGAGAAGGGAAAGGTTAACCACTCCAGTATTCTGGCCTGGAGAATTCCATGGACTGTATAGTCCACGGGGTCACAGAGAGTCGGGCACGACTGAGTGACTTTCACTTTCACTCTGGATTGCAGCATACCAGGCTTTCCTGTCCATCACCAATTTCCAGAGCTTGCTCAAACTTACATCCATTGAGTCAGTGATGCCATCCAACCATCTCATCCTCTGTTACCATCCCCACTTTCTCCTCCTGCTTTCAGTTTTTCCCAGCATCAGGGTCTTTTCCAGTGAGTCAGTTCTTTGCATCAGGTGGCCCAAATATTATAGCTTCAGCTTCATCATCAATCCTTCCAATGAATATTCAGGATTGATTTCCTTTAGGATGAACTGGATGAATCTCCCTGCAGTCCAAGGGACTTTCAAGAGTCTTCTTCAACACCACAGTTCAAAAGGATCAATTCTTCCATTCTGATCTTTCTTTATAGTCCAACTCTCACATCCATACATGACTATTGGAAAAAAAAACATAGACCTTTGTTGGCAAAGAGATGTCTCTGCTTTTTAAGATACTGTCTATGTTGGTCATCATAGCTTTTCTTCCAAGGAACAAGCATCTTTTAATTGCATGGCTACAGCCACCATCTGCAGTGATTTTGGAGCCCAAGAAAATAAAGTCTGTCACTCTTTCTGTTGTTTCCTGATCTATTTGCCATGAAGTGATGCGACCAGATGCCATGATCTTAGTTTTCTGAATGTTGAGTTTTAAGCCAGCTTTGTTACTCTCCTCTTTCAATTTCATCAGGAGGCTCTTTAGTTCTTCACTTTCTGCCATAAGGGTGGTGTCATCTGCATATCTGAAGTTATTGATATTTCTCCCTGCAGTCTTGATTCCTGCTTGTGCTTCATCCTACTCAGCATTTCACATGATATACTCTGCATATAAGGTAAATAATCAGGGTGACAGTATACAGCATTGATGTACTCCTTTCCCAGTTTGGAACCAGACCATTGTTCTATGTCCAGTCCTGTTTTTTCTTAACCTGCATATAGATTTCTCAGGAGGCAGGTCAGGTGGTCTGGTATTCCCATCCCTTTCAAAATTTTCCACAGTTTGTTGTAATCCACACAGTCAAAGGTTTTGGCATGGTCAATAAAGCAGAAGTAGATGTTTTTCTGGAACTCTCTTGCTTTTCTGATGATCCAATGGATTTTGGCAATTTGATCTCTGCTTCCTCTGTATTTTCTGAATCCAGCTTGAACATCTGAAAGTTCTCTGTTCTGGGTCATTAAGATAATTTTTGTATAGTTCTTCTGTGTATTCTTGCCCCCTCTTCTTACTGCCTTCTGCTTCTGTTAGGTCCATACCATTTCTCTCCTTTATTGTGCCCATCTTTGCATGAAATGTTCCTTGTTATCTAACTTTCTTGAAGAGATCTCCAATATTTTGTATTCAATTGTTTTCCTTTATTTCTTTGCATTGGTTACTGAAGAAGGCTGTCTTATCACTCCTTTTTTTTTTTTTTGCTTTGGAACTCTGCATTGAGATGGGTATACCTTTCCTTATGTCCTTTTCCTTTTGCTTCTCTTCTTTTCCTAACTATTTGTAAGACCTCCTCAGACAACCTTTTGCCTTTTTGCATTTATTTTCCTTGGGGATGGTCTTGATCACTTCCTTCTGTACAATGTCATGAACCTTCATCCATAGTTCTTTCAGCACTCTGTCTAGCAGATCTAATCCCTTGAATCTATTTGTCACTGTATGATCATAAGGGATTTGATTTGGGTCATACCTTAATGGTCCAGTGGTTTTCCCTACTTTCTTAATTTAAGTCTGAATTTTTCATTAAGAAGTAGCCCTCAAGTCAACAAAAGAGTCCAAAATGTAGTGAAAGAAAGAAAGTGATGTCACTTAGTCACGTCAGACTCTTTGCAACCCCATGGACTGTAGCCTGCCAGGCTCCTCCATCCATGGGATTTTCCAGGCAAGGATACTGGTGTGAGTTGCTATTTCCTTCTCCAGGGGATTTTCCTGACCCAGGGATAAAACCTGCACTGCAGGCAGACTCTTTACTGTCTGAGCTACCAGGGAAGCCCTTAAAATGGAGTACTTGGGTGCAATCTCAATCCCGTCTCTTATGTTGTTGGAAGGGGGTGTTTACTATGACCAGTGTGTTCTCTTGGCAAAATTCTGTTAACCTTTGCCCTGTTTAATTTTGAACTTCAAGGCCAAACTTGTCTGTTACTCCAGGTGTCTCTTGACTTTCTACTTTTGCATTCCAGTCCCCTCTGATGAAAAGGCCGTCTTTTTATGGTGTTAGTTCCAGAAGGTCTTGTAAGTCATCATAAAACTGTTCAACTTCAGCTTCTTCAAATGAGTGGTTGGGGCATAGACATGGATTACTGTGATTTTGAGTGGTTTGCCTTGGAAATGAACAGAGATCATTCGGTCATTTTTTGAGATGGCAAAATGCAGTACTTGGGTGCAATCTGTATACAGTCAGCAAAAACAAGACTTGGAGCTGACTGTGGCTCAGATCATGAGCCCTTTATTGCAAAATTCAGGCTCAAATAGAAGAAAGTAGGGAAAGCACTAGAGCTTTCAGTTGTGACTTAAATCCCTTGTGATTATACAGTGAAAGAGCAAATAGATATAAGGGATTAGATCTGATGGAGTATCTGAAGAACTGTGGGTGGAGATTCATAACACTGTATAGGAGGTGGTGACCAAAACCATCCCAAAGAAGAATAAATGCAAGAAGGCAGACTTGTTGTCTTAGGAGGCTTTACAAATAGCTGAGGAGAGAAGAAAAGGAAAAGCAATTGAGAAAGAGAAAGGTATACTCAGCTGAATGTAGGGTTCCAGAGAACAGCAAGGAGAGATAAGAAGGCCTTCTTCAATGAACAATACAAAGCAATAGAGGAAAACAATAGAATGGGAAAGACTAGAGATCTCTTCAAGAAAATTGGAGGTTTCAAGGGAACACTTCATGCAAGGATTGGTACCATAAAGGACAGAAATGGTAAGGACTTAACAGAAAAGGTTTTAAGAAAAAGTGGCAAGAATACATAGAAGAACTGTACAGAAAAGGTCTTAATGACCCAGATAACCATGATGATGTGATCACTCATCTAGAGGCAGGCATCCTGGAATCCAAAGTCAAGTGGGCCTTAGGAAGCACTATTATGAACAAAGCTAGTCAAGATGATGGAATTCCAGCTAAGCTACTTCAAATCCTAAAAGATGGTGCTGTTAAAGTGCTGCACTCAATGTGTCAGCAAATTTAAAAAACTCAGCAGTGGCCACAGGACTAGAATAATCAGTTTTCATACCAATCCCAAAGAAATCAGTGCCAAAGAATGTTCAGACTAATATAGAGTTGCAGTCACTTTCACATGCTAGCAAATTTATACTCAAAATTCTTCGAGCTAGGATACAACAGTATGTGAACTGAGAATTTCCAGCTGTAGAAGCTGTATTTAGAAAAGGCTGAGGAACCAGAGATCAAATTGCCAACATTTGCTGGATCCAAGAGAAGGCAAGGGAATACTGGTAAAACATCTACTTCTGCTTTATTGACTATGCTAAAGCCTTTGACTGTGTGGATCACAACAAACTGTGGAAAATTCTTAAAGACATGGGAATACCAGACCACCTTGCCTATCTCCTAAGAAACCTGTGTGCAGATGGGGGACACATGTATAGTTTTGATATATGGCAAAACCAATACAATATTGTAAAGTTAAATAAAATTTAAAAAAAAAAAAAACATACACAGACTGGTTCCAGATTGGGAAACAGGTTTGATAAGGCTGTATGTTGTCACCCTGCTTATTTAACTTCTATGCAGAGTATATCATATGATATACCAGGCTAGATGAATCAAAAGCTGGAATCAAGATTGCTAGGAAAAATATCAACAACTTCAGATATGTAGATGATACTGCTCTAATGGTAGAAAGTGAAGAGGAAATAAAGAGCCTCTTGATGAGGGTGAAAGAGGTACTGCTGCTGCTGCTGCTGCTGCTAAGTCACTTCAGTCGTGTTCGACTCTGTGCGACCCCATAGACGGCAGCCCACCAGGCTCTCCTGTCCCTGGGATTCTCCAGGCAAGAACACTGGAGTGGGTTGCCATTTCCTTCTCCAGTGCATGAAAGTGAAAAGTGAAAGTGAAGTCGCTCAGTCGTGTCCGACTCTCAGAGACCCCATGGACTGCAGCCTTCCAGGTGGAACCCATGGGATTTTCCAGGCAGAAGTACTGGAGTGGGGTGCCATTGCCTTCTCCGGGGAAAGAGGTGAAAAGCAGTTAAAAAACTGCCTTGAAACTCAACATTCAAAAAACTAAGATCATGGCATCCAGTTCCATCACTTCATCAGAAATGGAAGAGGAAAAAGTGAAAGAAATGACAGACTTTATTTTCTTGGGCACCAAAATCACTGCAAATGGTGACTGCAGCCATGATATTAAAAGATGTTTGCTCCTTGGAAGAAAAGCTATGACAAACCTAGATAACATATTAAAAAGCAGACATCACTTTGAGAGAAAGGTCCATATAGTCAAAGCTGTGTTTTTGCCAGTCATCATGTACTGATGTGAGAATTGGATCATACAGAAGGCTGAGCACTGAAAAATTGTTGCTTTCAAATTGTGGTGCTGGAGAAGCCTTTTTGAGATCTCTTTGTACTACAAGGAAATCAAACCAGTCAATCCCAAAGGAAATCACCCCTGAGTATTCGTTGGAAGGACTGATGCTGAAGCTCCAGTACTTTGGCTATGTGATGTGAAGAGCCAACTCATTGGAAAGACCCTGATGCTGGGAAAGACTGAGGGCAGGAGAAGTGAGTGGCAGAGGATGAGATGGTTGGATAGCATCACTGACTCAGTAGAGATGAACTTGAGCAAACTGCACGAGATTGTGAAGGATAGGGAGGTTGCAAAAAGTGGGACACAACTTAGCAGTTGAACAACACGACATGTATTTTTGTTTATGAGGATTACATGAAATAAACCAGTTAAGTTCGTAATATACTCACCCATGATGTGAGTCTATAAAATTTTATCTCCTTCCTTCTTCCCCCAACACCTTTTTTCTTCATTTTAACCAAAAATCCTGGAATCTTACCTTAAGATACTTTAAAACTTCTGTTATTGTCCGGCTCTTTTTCACACTCTGCCGGAAATTTACTCTTTCCCACTCTCTTCACTCTGGTTTTATATGACCAGCCCAGTTTGGCTAATATGAAAAACTGGTTCAAACTTTTATCTCATTCTATATGTGTCTGCAGAATACTGTGCTTCTAAAAAAATTCAGAATACTGGTAAATGAATGTCTGTACTCAACTATTTGAAATTAAGTTGCAGACATAGTACTTTACCTCTCAAGATTTCAAATGTGTTCCTAAGGACAATTACAAAGTAATCACAATATTTTTATCACATCCCAAAATTTAACATTGATATAATGACTTTATCTGGTATATAGCTATTATTCAAATTTTCCCAGTTGTTCCTAAAATGTCCCATGTAAAAAAATTTTTTTCCATGCAAAGTCCAATCAAGAACTATATATTTCATTTGGGTAAAAAGTTTCTATAGTTTTTCATATAAAATAATCACCCAGCTTTTTTTTCTGTCTTTCATCACATTGACATTTTTAAGGAGTCCAGGCAAGCTGTTGTAGAAATTCTCAGTCTGGATTTGTCTGATTTTTTTTTTCTATGTGATTAGATTCAGGTTAAATATTTTAACAAGAATCATATACAAAAAAAGTAGTTATTAAATACTCTGGTCTCCTGATCTTGTTACATGCTTAAAATTATGGGGAGTCCAAAGAATTTTTGTTTGTGTGGATTATATCTCTCAATATTTGTTATATTAGAATCAAAACTGATAATTTTTAAAACATTTTATTAACTCACTTAAAAGGCAGCAAACCCATGAGATGTTAATTTTCCAATCCAGAAAAATTTAGTGGCAACAGTGACATTGTTTTAAATTTTTAAGTCATTTTAATGTCTGCCTTAATTGAATTCAGCTGTGTCTCATAACTTTGTCTGCATGTAATCTGTTGCAATATGTTGTTTTGCTTGAAGCATATGAAGAAAATGCAGCATCACACAGATACGTAATTGGAAAAAGGAGGAGTTTTTTAATAGTCTTTTCATCCTTCACAGGTGGTGGTCATTTCTTTAGAGATTGCGAAAGGGTGATATTCTACTTCTGTTATTCCTTCTGATTTTATCAGCTTTAAAATATTTTTTAGAGTTCATTCTCTATTCCAAAAGGCAATTTAGATGTATTTGTTGCTCAGTTATTTCTTTTTAATTATCAATTTTCAAAGTAATAAGTTTATACCCTGGCAACCTCCAGTAGTTTACATTGAGTTCATTTTCTGTTCATGGCTTTTTATCTAGTCACTGTGCTTTAATAGGGCTTCCCCAGTGACTCGGCATTAAGGAATCTGCCTGCAAGGTAAGAGACGGGGGTTCAATCCCTGGATTGGGAAGATCCCCTGTAGGAGGCATGACAACCCGCTCCAGTATTCTTACCTGGAGAATCCCATGGACAGAGGAGCTTGGTGGGCTACAGTCCATGAGGTCACAAAGAGTGATCACAAATGAGGCGACTTAGCAGGCAGGCTAGTGTTTTAATCACTTAAACTAAATTATTTTTGATGTAGAAATTGTCTTATCTTTGGTCAGGATGACTTGAACACACTTCATTAACTCTCAGTAACATGAAAGTCAGTCACAATAGAACATCCCAGTCCCAACTTGTGCATTTCGCATCCCAGTGCTGCGTCAGCCATTTCTCCACAGAGCTCTGATTGCTTTCATATGAAAATGATATTAGACTCGACGATCAGTCTGCATCCTAGCATTTATTGCTGCTGTGGTTGTCCTTGCTTCTGGGCATTTTCAGTGGACAGACCTAGAAAATACATCTCTCTGAAAAAATGGGGCAATCATGAGTTAGCACCAAGGTTTCCTCAAGTGTGGCACTATTTCCATTTTGGACCAGTTAGTTCTTTATTGTGGGGAGTGCCCTGTTCATTGTAGGATCTTTAGCCACACCCCAGTTTCTCTTCAGCATCTAACCCCTCATTTATGTAAAACAGCGGCGTCCCCAGGCACTGTGTGATGTCCCAGAGTGGAGTTGGGGAAAAGAGGCAAAATTGCCTCTACTTGAGAATTACTAGTTCACACTTATTTTTCTAGCAAGGTTTAAATAACTCCCTAACTGTTTTATACTCACACACATGCACACCATTTTTTTTTCTTCAAAATGCCACTATCAGGATGACTTTATCCTTCCATAGTTTACATGAAATCTTAGTCCAATCCTACAGTTTTTAATCAGAAGAACAATCTTATTTCCGAATCAAAATGTACTGGCCAGCAATACAGTAAAAACTGCAAACTCTCATCTAAGTTGGGGTCTCTCCTCTGCCCTTGCTCAGCCTGCTTGGAGCCTGAAGCCTGCAGGGAGGAAAGAACAAGGTCACCTCCTTCTCACCCTGCTCACTCTCGGAAGAACTATTAGAGCTACTTTTGACCTTTTCAGGGTTAAGGTATGGGAAGAGGGCTTGGAGGGAGAGGAACAGATGTACATGGCATGTACACATGTGACTGTCCCTAGAGTTCTCTGTGTTGGGTGGAAGATCATAGTTGACTGTTTCTCTGGCAGGATACTTTGGTGGGACTCTGGGGGATATGCCGCTGGGAAGCCCCAGTTGTATCCTGTAATGCAGGTAATGTTTCTGTTCTTTTCTGGACTCCTCAGCTCTGGATTTATGGTGGTCAGCTCTACACACAGACTCTCTCTGTTGGATCACACTGCCTTCCACACTGTCCTCATAGGTGGACGTTTTTACAAAGAAAGAGGAAGGTTTTGATTGACATAAATATCTTCAGAAAAAGTGCTTTAGTTAAAGATGTAGATGTTAATGAATTGTTGTCAGTCACTCAGTCATGTCCAACTCTTTGTGACCCCATGGACAGCAAACCATGGAAACTTTGTTACCATCACCCTCAAAAAATGTTTTAAATCATTCGCTTTCTAAAAGTCCCCTTGCATCCTGTCCAATCACTCCTTAAAAGTAGCTATCATCCCAGCTTCTAACATCATAGATGGTTTTAACTGTTTTGTAAATTTTTATGCCTGAAATTATACAGTGTTTTACTGTGTCTCGGGGAAGGCAATGGCACCCCACCCCAGTACTCTTGCCTGGAAAATCCCATGGATGGAGGAGCCTGGTGGGCTCCAGTCCATGGGGTCGCTAAGAGTCGGACATGACTGAGCGACTTCACTTTCACTTTTCACTTTCATGCACTGGAGAAGGAAATGGCAACCCACTCCAGTGTTCTTGCCTGGAGAATCCCAGGGACGGGGGATCCTGGTGAGCTTCTGTCTATGGGGTCGCACAGAGTCGGACACGACTGAAGCGACTTAGCAGCAGCAGCAGTTACTGTGTCTGCTTCTTTCCCATAACATTATACTTACTGAGTCCATTCACATTTTTACATGGACTAGACATTCATTCTCATTACAGTATGATGTATTAAATGAATAAAGTGCAGTTTGTTTATAAATTATGCTATAGATGATCATTTTGATTGCTTTCAATTTGGGGCTATTTATGAACAGTTTCTCGGAGAAGGCAATGGCACCCCACTTCAGTACTCTTGCCTGGAAAATCCCATGGACAGAGGAGCCTGGGAGGCTGCAGTCCATGGGGTTGCTGAGGGTCGGACACGACTGAGCGACTTCACTTTCATTTTTCACTTTCCTGCATTGGAGAAGGAAATGGCAACCCACTCCAGTGTTCTTGCCTGGAGAATCCCAGGGAAGGGGGAGCCTGGTGGGCTACTGTCTGTGGGGTCGCACAGAGTTGGACACGACTGAAGTGATTCAGCAGCAGCAGCATGAACAATTTCTATAAAAATTCTTATACAGATTTTTTGTGTATATGTATACCTATCCTTACAATATAAGTTTTTTCATTTACCCCTCCCAGGACCCTGAGAATTTCACTGGTCCTAGACTATTTGTTCTGTGGTGCAGGTTTATATAACATAGTAGTGAAAATCACCTCTGAAAAAGGCCAAGATTTTTGTTTGTTTTATTTTTAGTCATGAATAATTCCTCTCCCAAGTCAAAGTTTTGGACACATTTCTGGCTTAAATGGTATATTCTTGATATTGTAGTCTTGGTATTATTTTCATGAATAAGGAAGCCTTTTGAGAGTCTCCATCTTAAGGAGACTTCAGTTCCTGTCCCTGTCTTCCAGATGGCCTAATGTCACGTACTCCAAACCCTCATGAGCTTAAAATGCTAGTTTTCAGCTCCTGGGTCCCTTATCTGTATCTGCAACTATTCTTGGACTACTGCAAAGTTCACTTGGATTTATCCCTCTGGCTTTCATATCTTTCTTTTTTTCTGACTTATGAGATTTTCTCTTATTTTTTCCTCTGTTTCTTTCTTCCCTCTCTTTCTTCCTCTCTTTGTCCTTCCTTCTCTCCTCCTTCCTTCCTTGACTATAATTTATTGACATGGTTCTGTCATAATTTACCCAACATTTGTGTGTTTATGGTGGAAAGAGTGTCCTCATAAGCATCAGCTCATGTTACCTCAAGCCTAAATTTTTGTAGGTTATATTGTACATTTTTTTCTTTGGTCCTTTATCTGTTGAACATATACTCATTTCTCTTATCATTTTGCTACTTATTTCCCTCTTCTTATCATAAAAAGACATGAA
Source organism: Tragelaphus eurycerus (assembly GCA_935064755.1). Classification (NCBI taxonomy): domain Eukaryota; kingdom Metazoa; phylum Chordata; class Mammalia; order Artiodactyla; family Bovidae; genus Tragelaphus; species Tragelaphus eurycerus. The sequence continues at coordinate 7,851,862 of CAKXYN010000086.1, read as the reverse complement.
AAATTGTGACTTGACTTAAACCAAAGTGAAATGTGCTCACTTGTGCTCTGAGAGGCAACACAAATAATACAGATTTCTTATTTTAAAGGTAAATCTCTTTCTAGCTTATAATAAAGAGATTCAATTAAAATGGAATTTTAAGCCTGTATTAAGAGAAATTTTAAAAGAAAAGGACTTTTATTTTTCAGGTATCTAAAATTGTTGTATGTCACTAGGCAAGTAAAATGGTCATATTTTAATAGTACTTTTATATTCAGAGAATGTGATTTTTTAATAATAGTAGTGCTTGGAAGTTATATTAAAATGGTAAATATAGAGACCGATTAGAAATAATATATAATTATATAAATTATAATTTTTAATTAAATTTTATTTTGCTTAACTTTACAGTATTGTATTGCTTTTGCCATACATCAAGATGGATCCGCCACAAGTACACATGTGTTTCCCATCCTGAACCCTCCTCCCTCCTCCCTCCCCATACCATCCCTCTGGGTCGTCCCAGTGCACCAGCCCCAGGCATCCATTATCAGGCATCAATATAAATATAATTTATATTTATATAAATAGAAAATATATAAATATAAAAATAAAATCAGATTGATTATATTCTTTGCAGCCAAAGATGGAGAAGCTCTATACAGTCAGCAAAAACAAGACAAGGGGCTAACTGTGGCTCAGACTATGAACTCCTTATTGCCAAATTCAGACTTAAATTGAAGAAAGTAGGGAAAACCACTAGACCATTCAGGTATGACCTAAATCAAATATCTTATGATTATACAGTGGAAGTGAGAAGTAGATTTAAGGGCCTAGATCTGATAGATAGAGTGCCTGATGAACTATGGAATGAGGTTCGTGACATTGTACAGGAGACAGGGATCAAAACCATCCCCATGGAAAAGAAATGCAAAAAAGCAAAATGGCTGTCTGGGGAGGCCTTACAAATAGCTGTAAAAAGAAGAGAAGCAAAAAGCAAAGGAGAAAAGGAAAGATATAAACATCTGAATGCAGAGTTCCAAAGAATAGCAAGAAGAGATAAGAAAGCCTTCCTCAGTGATCAATGCAAAGAAATAGAGGAAAACAACAGAATGGGAAAGACTAGGGATCTCTTCAAGAAAATCAGAGATACCAAAGGAACATTTCATGCAAAGATGGACTCGATAAATGACAGAAATGGTAAGGACCTAACAGAAGAAAAAGATATTAAGAAGAGGTGGCAAGAATACACAGAAGAACTGTACAGAAAAGATCTTCACGACCCAGATAATCATGATGGTGTGATCACTGACCTAGAGCCAGACATCCTGGAATGTGAAGTCAAGTGGGCCTTAGAAAGCATCACTATGAACAAAGCTAGTGGAGGTGATGGAATTCCAGTGGAGCTATTCCAAATCCTGAATGATGATGCTGTGAAAGTGCTGCACTCAGTCTGCCAGCAAATTTGGAAAACTCAGTAGTGGCCACAGGACTGGAAAAGTTCAGTTTTCATCCCAGTCCCAAAGAAAGGCAATGCCAAAGAATGCTCAAACTACCGCACAATTGCACTCATCTCACACGCTAGTAAAGTAATGCTCAAAATTCTCCAAGCCAGGCTTCAGCAATCTGTGAACCGTGAACTTTCTGATGTTCAAGCTGGTTTTAGAAAAGGCAGAAGAACCAGAGATCAAATTGCCAACATCCACTGGATCATGGAAAAAGCAAGAGAGTTCCAGAAAAATATCTATTTCTGCTTTATTGACTATGTCAAAACCTTTGACTGCGTGGATCACAAAAAACTGTGGAAAATTCTGAAAGAGATGGGAATACCAGACCACCTGATCTGCCTCTTGAGAAATTTCTATGCAGGTCAGGAAACAACAGTTAGAACTGGTCATGGAACAACAGACTGGTTCCAAATAGGAAAAGGAGTCCGTCAAGGCTGTATATTGTCACCCTGTTTATTTAACTTATATGCAGAGTACATCATGAGAAACGCTGGACTGGAAGAATCACAAGTTGGAATCAAGATTGCTGGGAGAAATATCAATCACCTCAGATATGCAGATCACACCACCCTTATGGCAGAAAGTGAAGAGGAACTAAAAAGCCTCTGGATGAAGGTGAAAGTAGAGAGTGAAAAAGTTGGCTTAAAGCTCAACATTCGGGAAATGAAGATCATGGCATCCGGCCCCATCACTTCATGGGAAATAGGTGGGGAAACAGTGGAAACAGTGTCAGACTTTATTTTTCTGGGCTCCAAAATCACTACAGATGGTGATTGCAGCCATGAAATTAAGACGCTTACTCCTTGGAAGGAAAGTTATGACCAACCTAGATAGCATATTCAAAAGTAGAGACATTACTTTGCCAACAAAGGTTCATCTAGTCAAGGCTATGGTTTTTCCTGTGGTCATCTATGGATGTGAGAGCTGGACTGTGAAGAAGGCTGAGCGCCGAAGAATTGATGCTTTTGAACTGTGCTGTTGGAGAAGAGTCTTGAGAGTCCCTTGGACTGCAAGGAGATCCAACCAGTCCATTCTGAAGGAGATCAGCCCTCGGATTTCTTTGGAAGGAATGATTCTAAAGCTGAAACTCCAGTACTTTGGCCACCTCATGTGAAGAGTTGACTCATTGGAAAAGACTCTGATGCTGGGAGGGATTGGGGGCAAGAGGAGAAGGGGACGACAGAGGATGAGATGGCTGGATGGCATCACTGACTCAATGGACGTGAGTCTGAGTAAACTCCGGGAGTTGGTGATGGACAGGGAGGCCTGGCGTGCTGTGATTCATGGGGTCGCGAAGAGTCGGACACGACTGAGCGACTGATCCGATCTGATCTGATATAAATATAATCATTCAATAGTCCCTTTTTTGTATGTCATAAACAAGTTTTACTAAAATAATAAAAAGTCTCTGGTTTTCCCGGGAAGGCAATGGCACCCCACCCCAGTACTTTTGCCTGGAAAATCCCATGGACGGAGGAGCCTGGTAGGCTCCAGTCTGTGGGGTCGCTAAGAGTCGGACATGACTGAGCGACTTCACTTTGACTTTTCACTTTCATGCACTGGAGAAGGAAATGGCAACCCACTCCAGTGTTCTTGCCTGGAGAATCCCAGGGACAGGGGAGCCTGGTGAGCTTCCGTCTATGGGGTCGCACAGAGTCGGACATGACTGAAGCGACTTAGCAGGTAGCAGGTGCCTCATGGTTTACTAGTATAAAAAGGCAAGGAATTTACTGAAATAAAAGGCATTCTTTAATAGTAAATATTGAAAGGTAGTAAGTAAAAATCTGGATCAAGTGATTTTTATATGACATTAATTGAAACATTATTATAAACCTTTTATTGTTGAGTATATTTATGACTATTATTGTTGAGTATATATATGACAGTAAAACAGTTCATGTAATTAGATATGCATGTTTCCAACAATATTTACCAAACTCTTATTAGACACAGGACTCTAAAGACCTAGTTTCTACTCTCACAAAATGTAGGGAGAAACAGGCACATAGCATTTACACGAGGAATACCTTGAATACGCAATTGCACAAAGAAGAAATGGCCAGATCTTTCTATCATCAGTCAGGTAAGACCAGACTTGAAAGATGAGTAAGAATTTGCCAAGTAGATAAATTTGAAAAGGGAGGAGAGTCATAAAGACGTGTTTCCTAAACTCATATGTCAAGAGTTTAGGAAAAGACAGTGATGTCAGTACAACTGGACCATAAAGAAAATAAAAGGAAGTATATAATTTAGAAGAAATCTTGGTAGTTAGCACTCGTCTTTTGCTTTTCCCACCATAAAGGAGGTAAGAAATTTTCCAAGGAGAAAGAAAGCAAGGTTCTCTATTGTAGACTTCAGCTAATAGTTCCTCAGGTTTCGAGAGGGGTCAATGATCCATATGTGAAAGTGGAGATGGAGATGGTATCTCCTACTTGGGTAAACTCTCCTATTGTTAACCACATGCCACTTATCCTGTTTGTGGTGGCCTAATGAGAAGGGGACGACAGAGGACGAGATGCCTGGATGGCATCACTGACTCGATGGACATGAATTTGAGTGGACATCGGGAGTTGGTGATGGACAGGGAGTCCTGGCGTGCTGTGATTCTTGGGGTTACAAAGAGTCGGACATGACTGAGCAACTGAACTGTACTGAACTGATAGCTTATAAATTGATGAAAGTGGGGAAAACCACTAGACCATTCAGGTATGACCTAAATCAGATCCTTTACAATTATACAGTGGAAGTGAGAAATAGATTTAAGGGGCTAGATCTGATAGAGTGCCTGATGAACTATGGACGGAGGTGCGTGATGTTGTACAGGAGACAGGGAGCAAGATCATCCCCATGAAAAAAAAAAAAATGCAAAAGCAAAATAGCTGTCTGAGAAGGCCTTAGAAATAGCTGTCAAGAGAAGCAAAAAGCAAAGGCGAAAAGGAAAGACAGACCCATTTGAATGCAGAATTCCAAAGAATAGTATTGAGATAGCCGGCTGCAGGCCATCCCACTCCGGTGACAGGCAGCCAGGGCTGGAGGCGGGCAGTCACAGCCCTAGAGAGACACTGTTTGCAGAACTCTAGGTAGGTTTCTGTGCTGAGTCACACTTCTTGGGGCTCTGGATGGTCAACATCTGCCTGAGAAGGTGCGCCATTGTATACCCAGAAAACTGAGCGGCGGGGAGGCGATAAGTCACAGCAGCTGCGCTCACTAAACATTTCATCACCTGCGCTACTCGGATCTGGGAAGGGCATAAAATGCAGACTCAACCGAGTCTGTGCTTCTGACGATTATCCGAGTGCCTGAACCTGGCCGGCTTAAATTTGGGTGTTCATCTCTGCCCCCTTTGTAACAGGGCAGAGATCAGATACTGAAAAGACCTGTAAACTGCCTCAAGAAAGAGAATTCAACAAACTACCAGAATATAGTAAAGACACTTTAAACTTGGCGATTTTAACAAAATGAAGAGACAAAAGAATACCCAGCAGCTAAAGGAACAGGATAGATGCCCACCAAACCAAACCAAAGAGGAAGAGATAGGGAATTTACCTGATAAAGAATTCCGAATAATGATTGTGAAATTAATCCAAAATCTCGAAATCAAAATGGAATCACAGTTAAAGAGTCTGGACACTAGGATTGAGAAGATGCAAGAAAGGTTTAACAAGGACCTAGAAGAAATAAAAAAGAGTCAACACATAATGAATAATGTAATAAAAGAGATCCAAAACATCCTGGAGGCAACAAATAGTAGAATAACAGAGGCAGAAGATAGGATTAACGAATTAGAAGATAGAATCCTAGAAATAAATGAATCAGAGGAGAAAAAAGAAAAACGAATTAAAAGAAATGAGGACAATCTTAGAGACCTCCAGGATAACATTAAACGCTACAACATTCGAATCATAGGAGTTCCAGAAGAAGAAGATAAAAAGAAAGACCATGAGGAAATACTTGAGGAGATAATAGTTGAAAACTTCCCTAAATTGGAGAAGGAAATTACCACTCAAGTTCAAGAAATCCAGAGAGTCCCTAACAGGATAAACCCAAGGCGAAACACCCCAAGACACATATTAATCAAATTAACAAAGATTAAATATAAAGAACAAATATTAAAAGCAGCAAGGGAAAAACAACAAATAACTCACAAGGGAATTCCCATTAGGATAACAGCTGATCTTTCAATAGAAACTCTCCAAGCCAGGAGGGAATGGCAGGACATAATTAAAGTGATGAAAGAAAATAACTTACAGCCTAGATTATTGTATCCAGCAAGGATCTCATTCAAATATGAAGGAGAAATCAAAAGCTTCACAGATAAGCAAAAGCTGAGAGAATTTAGCACCACTAAACCATTTCTCCAACAAAAACTAAAGGACATTCTCTAAAAATTGACTTTAAAGATCCTGAAAAGGAGACAATCAAGGTTATACATAATGACTTAAAGGAACAATCCAAAAAGAAGTTATAATAATTATAGATATATACGCACCCAACATGGGAGCATTGATATATCTAAGACAAACATTAATTAATATGATAGAAGAAATATGCAACAATACAATAATAGTGGGAGACTTTAATACCCCACTCATACAATCTGGCTGTAATAGACAAAGTAAACAGGAAAACATATTTACTTATGAGCCTCAAAAAATTCAGTTCACTCAGGAGAGTTAAAAAAAAAAATTGACTTATCTGTTCACTTTGTAAAGCTTTATTGACTATTTTATGGGACTGGTACCACTTTGGGTAGTAGGGAGGAAGAAGTGACAAATGTGATCCTGTCCTAAATAATATATTGTGGTAAAGATAGACCTACCAATACAAAATACCAAGATGTGCCAAACATGAGGACACCCAAACTGGACTTTTAGTTTCCTGAACTTTTCATTTTCAGATCAAACCTCCTAATATAGGATGAATTCAATATGATTTTTTTAAGTGTTCTTTGTGATTAAAAACAGAAAGCCATTAGATAAGAAATTACATATACTCCTCCCCACCATCATTCCCCTTCTTTCTTCCCATTTCCCTCCCACCCTCATGAAAAAAAAAAAAAAAAAAGCATCACTATGAACAAAACTAGTGGAGGTGATGGTATTCCAGTTGAGCTATTTCAAATCCTAAAAGATGATGCTGTGAAAGTGCTGCACTCAATATGCCAGCAAATTTGGAAAACTCAGCAGTGGCCACAGGACTGGAAAATGTCCGTTTTCATTCCAATCCTAAAGAGAGGCCATGCCAAAGAATGCTCAAACTACCGCACAATTGCACTCATCCTACACGCTAGTAAAGTAATGCTCAAAATTCTCCAAGCCAGGATTCAACAATACATGAACCGTGAACTTCCAGATGTTCAAGCTGGTTTTAGAAAAGGTACAGGAACCAGAGATTAAATTGTCAACATCCGCTGTATCATAGAAAAGGCAAGAGAGTTCCAGAAAGATATCTATTTCTGACTTATTGACTATGCCAAAGCCTTTGACTGTGTGCATCACAATAAACTGTGGAAAATTCTGAAAGAGATGGGAATGCCAGACCACCTGACCTGCCTCTTTAGAAATATGTATGCAGGTCAAGAAGCAACAGTTACAAATGGACATTGAACAACAGACTGATTCCAAGTAGGAAAAGGAGTATTTCAATGCTGTAGATTGTCATCCTGCTTATTTAACTTATATGCAGAGTACAGCATGACAAACATGAGTCTGGATGAAGCAAAAGCTGGAATCAAGATTGCCTGGAGAAATATCAATAACCTCAGATATGCAGATGACACCACCCTTATGGCAGAAAGCAAAGAGGAACTAAAGAGCCTCTTGATGAAAGTGAAATAGGAGAGTGAAAAAGCCGGCTTAAAGCTCAACATTCAGAAAATTAAGATCATGGCATCCAGTCTCTTCATGGCAAATAGATGGGGAAACAGTGGAAACAGTGACAGACTTTATTTTGGGGGGCTCCAAAATCACTGCAGATGGTGGCTATAGCCATGAAATTCAAAGATGCTTACTCCTTGGAATAAAAGTTATGACCAACCTAGATAGCACATTAAAAAGCAGAAACCTTACTTTGCCAACAAAGGTCCATCTAGTCAAGGCTATGGTTTTTCCAGTAGTCATGTATGGATGTGAGAGTTGGACTGTAAAGATATCTGAATGCCAAAGAATTGATGCTTTTGAAATGTGGCATTGGAGAAGACTCTTGAAAGTCCCTTGGACAGCAAGGAGATCCAGCCAGTCCATCCTAAAGGAAATCAGCCCTGAATGTTCATTGGAAGGACTGATGTTGAAGCTGAAACTCCAATACTTTGGCTACCTGATGCAAAGAGCTGACTCATTAAAAGACACTGATGCTGGGAAAGATTGAAGGTGGGAGGAAATGGGGACGATAGAGGATGAGATGGTTGGATGACATCACCAACTCAATGCACATGAGCTTGAGCAAGCTCCAGGAGTTGGTAATGGACAAGGAGGCTTGGCGTGCTGTAGTCCATGGGTTCTCAAAGAGTCGGACATGACTGAGTGACTGAACTGAACTGAATTGAGAGCTTATAAATACTTCTGAATTTGTAATTCCTGGTAATGAAAGAGTGGGTAGACAGCAAGGAAGTTAGAAGGTAGACTGCAGGGTGGTTTAATAGAGAGACTTTTTATAGACTTGTTATATAACCACAGTGTGTATAAATTTGGCAGTATGCAATTTGAACCCTCAGTCTATGATTTATGAGAAATCAGCAGCTGGATCTGGACATGAATGTTTTTTTTAAATCAAGGATATAAATTTGTCTGAAGAAAAGTGGTGGCAGCAGACATCATGCTGGATTTGCTACCATCACAGTTTAATATCTTGCAGACTTCCCAGATAATGCTCTAACAGAGCTAGTGCTTTTAGGTGTGAATTTTCCTCATCTGCATATACAGCCAACTATTTGATGGGTTAATACATATAATGGAGTTGTCCTTTCTGCATTCTTGCCTTTTTTGGTGGCTCTGAGCCTTGGGCAAGTGTTGTGATACAAAGTTAGGTCTGGGCCCCCTGCCAAAATATCTTAGTCACCTCTAGTTGGAATTGACGGGCTGCAACATTTCTTAGGTCAAAAGATTTCTTAGAGAAGATTAACCTCTAACTATATATGTCCTATATTTTGCTTGCATGATGCTATATCTGCTTTGCAGTTTTGACAGCCCAATATTAGTGTTGAAGATGACCGTAGCTTAGAATGCACAAAGCTTCCAGATATCTTCCATTCTGTATGGAAATCTGTGATGCTATGCTATGCTATGCTATGCTAAGTCACTTCAGTCGTGTCCGACTCTGTGTGACCCCATAGACGGCAGCCCACCAGGTTTCCCCGTCCCTGGTATTCTCCAGGCAAGAACACTGGAGTGGGTTGCCATTTCCTTCTCCAATGCATGAAAGTGAAAAGAGAAAGTGAAGTTGCTCAGTCATGTCCGACTCTGTGCGACCCCATGGACTGCAGCCCACCAGGCTCCTCCATCCATGGGATTTTCCAGGCAAGAATATTGGAGTGATGATATGAGGCATGCCAGTTCCTCACAGTAGTGACTGCATGCCAGTAGTCTTAATTACCAGAGATTCTCCTTCCCATCAAACATCAAATTTTAAAATGCTCAGTTGTTTTTCCCCCAAAAGTTATAAGAATTGCATTCTATTTGGTAACTATAATTTATATATTTTACTTAAATATATCTTTCAATGTGTTTAGTACTGGCTATCCTTCACACCTTTCTAAGGCCCATTTGACTTCACATTCCAACATTAAGAAAACGAAGATCATGGCATCTGGTCCCATCACTACATGGGAAATAGATGGGGAAACAGTGGAAACAGTGTCAGACTTTGTTTTTCTGGGCTCCAAAATCACTGAAGATGGTGACTGCAGCCATGAAATTAAAAGACGCTTACTCCTTGGAAGGAAAGTTATGACCAACCTAGATAGCATATTCAAAAGCAGAGACATTACTTTACCAACAAAGGTTCACCTAGTCAAGGCTATGGTCTTTCCTGTGGTCATGTATGGATGTGAGAGCTGGACTGTGAAGAAGGCTGAGCGCCGAAGAATTGATGCTTTTGAACTGTGGTGTTGGAAAATACTGTTGAGAGTCCCTTGGACTGCAAGGAGATCCAACCAGTCCATTCTGAAGATCAATCCTGGAATTTCTTTGGAAGGAATGATGCTAAAGCTGAAACTCCAGTATTTTGGCCACCTCATGCGAAGAGTTGACTCATTGGAGAAGACTCTGATGCTGGGAGGGATTGAGGGTAAGAGGAGAAGGGGACGACAGGGGATGAGATGGCTGGATGGCATCACTGACTTGATGGGTGTGAGTCTGTGTGACCTCCGGGAGCTGGTGATGGACAGGGAGGCCTGGCGTGCTGCGGTTCATGGGGTCACAAAGAGTCGGACACGACTGAGCGACTGATCTGATCTGATATGATCCTTCACACCAGACTGCCTCCCTCATGCATCCTCTGTTGCAGCTTACCTGCTATTAGTCAAACTAAGCATTTCAGAATCTCTTTTGGAAGAGTGGTGTATCAGGGCCTTATTTCCTGATTTTTATGCGTATTTGAGAATGTCTTTCTGTTGACTTTAAAAGTGAATAAATTGGCCAATTTTACATTTCTTTGGTCACCTCTAAAACATATCTATCTGTATTTGGGATTTAGGGATGTGTCAGTAAATCATAGTTGTAGTAGACATTCCCTAAGTACTTGCTATATGATTAACTATTCCAAGCTCTTATGTGAGCTCGTTTAGTTCTTAAATGTGACCCAAAATACTAAGTGTCCTCCTTTTACTTGCCATTGGTCACCAGCTAGCAGGTAGTGAGGCTGAAATGTGAACTGATGCAGTATTGCTCCAAAGTTCATACCCTTAATTTCCTATACAACCTTTTGGGTGAATTAACCTAAAATTTCTGCCTGTGTGACATTAAACATGTTACTTAACTTCCCTGTGCCTCAGTTAACTCTATAAAATGGGATCGATAGTACCTCCAAGATTGAGTTAATACATGCAATAGCATGTAACAGTGGCCAGCACATAGTAAGTGCTTAGTAATTGTTGCTGTTATTATCATCTTAGAGACTGTAATCTTCAGATATGAGCTATGAACAAGCAATCTGATTTCAGTAAATGCTCTTCTGTGCTACATTATCAATAATTAAGATGCATTTCAGTTAAGTGGGGAAAAGGGATTACTCGAAAAGCAGTATTGGACGTAATAAACACTCAATCAATACTTGTTGAATTAATGAGAATTTTCTAAAAGTGTGTATATATTCACTCAACAAAGAGATGTTAGATACCTTCTAGATCTGTATAGATAGGCTAGAAGGAAACCCGAAAATCAAAGTAGTTGCATGGTAATGAGATTGTAGATAATTTCCTTTTTTAGAATTTCTGCAATCTGTTAAAAAAATTCTTAAATGACACAGTTTATGAAACAATTTGACCAGATAACTACTGAATTCTTTTTCATATGTTGAGTTCAAGATATCTACCAGGAGGTGGTTGGAAGGTCAGAGTTTAGGATGAGATTTTGGAGCCATGCACAGATGATGAGATTACACACATGGTGTTTACAATGGAATACAACATATAAAGTGGAGAAGGAAATGGCAACCCACTCCAGTATCCTTGCCTGGAGAATTCCATGGACGGGGAGCCTGGTGGGCTACAGTCCGTGGGATCGCAGAATTGGCCACGACTGAGCACACAGCATACAACATATAAAGCAAAGGCAAAGGTATGGACAGTGGGAACTTAAAAGGAATGGTTGGAAAGAAGATGAAGAGTCAGAAGAGATGTGCTTCAAATAAAAAAAAGCAGGGGCAGGGGGACCGGTGGAGAGAGAATTACTCATGGCAGATTGTACAGAAAGTCAAGAAAGAATCACTGCTCTTAAGAATGAAGACATCGTTGATGGCATTACTCTGCTTTATAAGCACAGTGGACATATAAGCCCAGCTCCAATAAGCTGAGGAGTAAAGGTTGAGATGGTTGGATGGCATCACCGACTTGATGGACATGAGTTTGAGCAAACTCTGGGAGTTGGTGATGGACAGGGAGGCCTGGTGTGCTGCAGTCCATGGGAAAGAGTCTGACACAACTGAGCGACTGAACTGAACTGAATTGAAGAGTAAAGGAAACTGATTAAAGTCTGCAAGTGCAGATGACTTTTTCACCAACTTAGATGACAAAGAAAAGGATGAAGTCAAGGAAAATTAAGAGTGAGACACACAGTTCCTTTTTTTTTTTTTTTTTTTTTTCTTGATTCTAGAATTTTTGAAATGGAAAAGCTTGAAGAGAAAAGAAGACATCCTTGAAAGGGGAGCAACTGAAGATTTTAGGAGGAAACTGATGGGGAAGGTTTGAAAGCAGGTAGAAAGGAATGGTTTTAGCAACATGCAGTGAGTACCCTCTAATGGGGACTTCTTCTCTGAGACACTGAAGAAGGAGGTGCTATTGTAAATCATTTAGAAATGGAAAAGAGACCTCTTAAAAGCATTCCAGCTGCAAATGGTTTAGGCTTTTTTCCTGGATGTTTTTGACAGAGGAGTATAGAGAAGAACAGCCTGCCCTTAAACAAGGGCAGTTACATCTCTGAGCACCGTTTAAGTGTGTTCTCTAGAGAGGATGGAAAAATCCTGCTTTCTGTTCTCTCATGAGAAATCAGTGCAGAGTCAAGAAAAATTATCATAGATAAACAGATAAACTTACATACACTTTCGGGCTTCTCTGGTGGCTCAAACAGTAAAGAATCAGCCTGCGATGTGGGACACCTAGGTTCAATCTCTGGGTTGGGAAGATCCTCTGGGGAAGGACATGGCAACCCCTCCAATATTCTTGCCTGGATAATCCTCATGGACAGAGGAGCCTGGTGGGCTATATTGTGTGGGGTCACAAAGAGTCGAATGCAACTGAGCAACTAAGCACAGAACAACACAAACACTTTTACTCCCACAGTCATTCCTGTAGCATATATATATGGCTATGCTATGCTATGCTAAGTCACTTCAGTCGTGTCCGACTCTGTGTGACCCCATAGACGGCAGCCCACCAGGCTTCCCCATCCCTGGGATTCTCCAGGCAAGAACACTGGAGTGGGTTGCCATTTCCTTCTCCAAAGCATGAAAGTGAAAAGTGAAAGTGAAGTTGCTCAGTCATGTCTGACTGTAGCGACCCCATGGACTGCAGCCTACCAGCATCCTCTGTCCATGGGATTTTCCAGGCAAGAGTACGGGAGTGGGATGCCATTGCCTTCTCCGTATATATCTGGCACCTCACTCCAATACTTTTGCCTGGAAAATCCCATGGACGGAGGAACCTGGTAGGCTGCAGTCCATGGGGTCGCTACAGTCGGAGACGACTGAGTGACTTCCCTTTCACTTTTCACTTTCATGCATTGGAGAAGGAAATGGAAACTCACTCCAGTGTTCTTGCCTGGAGAATCCCAGGGATGGGGGAGCGTGGTGGGTTGCCGTCTATGGGGTCGCACAGAGTCGGACACAACTGAAGTGACTTAGCAGCATATATATATATTAAACCAGAGTCCAATTAGAAAGTAGCGTGCAATGCATTCCACTAATTCTAGTGGGAATAGTTGTGGAGCTTCATAACCGTTCTTTGGAGAGGGGCAAGAGAATGAGCACTAGTGTGTGAAAGTTGTGTTGGTGGTTTAGTCACTAAGTGATGTCTAACTCTTGCAACCCCATGCACTGTAACCCACCAGCCTCCTCTGTCCATGCAATTCTCTAGGCCAGAATACTGGAGTGGGTAGCCATTCCCTTCTCCAGGGGATCTTCCTGACCCAGGGATCGAAACTAGGTCTCCGGCATTGCAGGGCGATTCTTTATCATCTGAGCTACCAGGGAAGCCCAGTATGTGAGAGTACATGAATAGAAGTTTGTGGAGGAATCCATTTTGGGGCAAAGACTATCTGATTTTCTAAAATGTCCCAGGTCAAGAATCATTTTGTTATTAGCTATCTCGTAAGACGTGGCCTTTGTGCCATTTGTCGTTGCAGCGTAGCCTTTTATTGCTCAGTTAAACACACATTTAAGGGACCTCTGTGTTCCTTTACTACAAACTTTGGTTAAAAGAATGGATATGATTTTAATGTCAACTAATACAAAATACTGGGCTTCCCAGGTTCTTCAGTGGTAAAGAATCTACCTGCCAAGCAGGAGAAGTGGGTTCACTCCCTGGGTCAGGAAGATCCTCTGGAAAAGGAAATGGCAACAGCCTCCAGTATTCTTGCCTGGAGAATCCCATGGGCAGAGGAGCCTGCTGGGCTGCAGTCCTTGGGGTCGCAAAAGAGTCAGATATGACTTAGCAAATAAACAACAATATAAAATAGTATAGGAAAATTCCATGGTATTTTAAAATTGAAAATTTCAACTTTTAAAATTATTTTTAAGCAATTTGATGATGTTAAAAGTCTCACAGGCTACATCATAGGAATTCAATGGAAAATAAGAAGTGCCAAAGCAGTAAATTTTCTAGTTAATTAATATTTATATGTCTAAGCTGACAATTGTTTTCATTTTTATTTGACCTAAATAAATTAGATTGCTCCATGCCTTATTAAATATAACATATTTTGGTTTAAATAATCATCATTGTTGAATATTAAGCTTTTTCCCCAGACTTTTTGCATAAGTAACCACTTATACAAAAATCCATCAAAATGAGCACAGGGTCATGTTTTATCCTTATTTCTTCTGTAATTCTTCTCTCCTGTCTTTCATTGAGTTTTTCTCATTGTTTTAAATTATTCTCCCTTCATCATTATTTCTCGCCATCCTGTTTTCTAATTTTAGCCAAGATAAACAAGTTCATGAGATTCTTTAAGAGTGAATTTGCTCCAAGATTCTCCAAAACGATTAAGCACATAGGTTTTATTAAAAAGTCTATCACAGAGACTTCTTTGTCTATATCTGTTCTCTTGATAATCCTGTATACGAGACAGCAAAAGAGACACTGATGTATAGAACAGTTTTTTGGACTCTGGGAGAGGGAGAGGGTGAGATGATTTGGGAGAATGGCATTGAAATATGTATAATATCATATATGAAACGAGTCGCCAGTCCAGGTTCGATGCACGATACTGGATGGTTGGGGCTGGTGCACTGGGATGACCCAGAGGGATGATATGGGGAGGGAGGAGGGAGGAGGGCTCAGGATGGAGAACACATGTATACCTGTGGCAGATTCATTTTGATATATGGCAAAACCAATACAATATTGTAAAGTTAAATAAAATAAAATTTAAAAAAATAAAAGGTTTTACTAGAACTTGACTATCTTAACACACTAATGCTTATCAACAACATGTACCTAATCTTGAAATAACGGTGATCTAAAGACATTCTAATGCTGACACCATTAATAAGATGCACAGGAATATTTTACAAAAGATGTTTAAAGGAGTTCTGGAATTAGTTTCTAAGATGTGTTCCCCTCATTTAGGTTCCTGAAGGCGCGGGTTTATTGCATGAGGTTAGAGCATTACACGGAGAAGGCAATGGCACCCAACTCCAGTACTTTTGCCTGGAAAATCCCATGGACAGAGGAGCCTGGTAGGCTGCAGTCCATGGGGTCGCTAAGAGTCAGACATGACTGAGCGACTTCACTTTCTCTTTTCACTTTCATGCATTGGAGAAGGAAATGGCAACCCACTCCAGTGTTCTTGCCTGGAGAATCCAAGGGACGGGGAAGCCTGGTGGGCTGCCGTCTCTGGGGTTGCACAGAGTCCGACACGACTGAAGCGACTTAGCAGTAGCAGAACATTACAAGCATTCAGCTAGGCCAAGCAAGAGGCCAGCTGAGACAGTCATGCTCTTGCTAACGGGCACCTCTCCTCTTTTAGTTGTCACTGCATAAGCTTTCCAGCAGTCTTTAGATATTTTAAATAATTGTTCCCTATTTTTTGTTTTTTAGGACAGCATAACTACTTATGTGCTGGAAGAAACGATTGCATTGTTGATAAGATCCGCAGAAAAAACTGCCCAGCATGTCGCCTTAGAAAGTGCTGTCAGGCTGGCATGGTTCTTGGAGGTAATGATGATGTTTTTATCAATAACTGTCTGATATTTATATTAAATTCTGTCTGATATTTGTATTATAAAACCATGGGTCAGAAAATCTTAGTTTTCTTATTTCTATCTTGATTATTGGTGTCTGGATGAAGCAGTTGACACCATTTTATTAACACTGTGGATTTCCAGCAGGTTAAGTTTGTTATAGATATGTAGTAAACTTCAATTTATCTATATTGCTTGTAAGTAGATGTTATGGGAAGGTCGGGCTTTCCAGGTGGCACAGTGGTAAAGAATCTGCCTGCCAGTGCAGGAGATACAGGAGACAACGGGTTAGATCCCTGGGTCAGGAAGATCCCCTGGAGTAGGAAATGGCAACCTGCCCCAGTATGCTTGCCTGGAAAATTCCATGGACAGAGGAGCCTGGCAGGCTACAGTCTATGGGGTCACAAAGAGCTGGATGTGACTGAGCACAGCATGGGAAGTTTACCAGCCTCTCGTTAAGTGACACGGGTTCGAGTGTAGGCTCTGCTGCTCCCCACCATGTAGCCTTGAGTACATCACCAGCTGTTTCTGGGCACCAGTCTCTGTCTGCAAAATGAGAGCAGCGAAGTCTCTTGCAGCTCAAATACTGATTCTGTGAACTGGATAAGTACATTAATCTCCATCTCTTCCTGCTTCCATCAACCCCTCCCTTTTGATGACCCTTCCTCATTCTCTTTAAATAACTTAATATTGAGCCCTCACACTTACCAGGTACTATTTTAAGTTCTGGGAGTTCTACAGTGAGCAAAATGGACCAAATCTCAGACTTCATGGAGCTTACACTTTAGGCAGAGGAGAGCAAAACATATATGTGTATATATATATATATATATATGTATATATATGTATATATACATATATATATACATAAAAGCAGAGACATTACTTTGCCACAAAGGTCCGTCTAGCCAAGGCTATGGTTTTTCCAGTGGTCATGTATGGATGTGAGAGTTGGACTGTGAAGAAAGCTGAGCACTGAAGAATTGATGCTTTTGAACTGTGGTGTTGAAGAAGACTCTTGAGAGTACCTTGGACTGCAAGGACATCCAACCAGTCCATTATAAAGGAGATCATCCCTGGGTGTTCTTTGGAAGGAATGATGCTAAAGTTGAAACTCCAGTACTTTGGCCACCTCATGCAAAGAGTTGATTCATTGGAAAAGACTGATGCTGGGAGGGATTGGGACTAGGAGGAGAAAGGGACTAAAGAGGATGAGATGGCTGGATGGCATCACTGACTCGATGCATGTGAGTTTGAGTGAACTCTGGGAGTTGGTGATGGACAGGGAGGCCTGGCGTGCTGCGGTTCATGGGGTCACAAAGAGTCGGACATGACTGAGTGACTGAACTGAACTGATGGATATATATCAAGTGATGATAAATGCTATGCAGTGTGTTAAGCAGGCAGGGTTCATTAATGGGAATCTCAGAGAGGGGCTTCACTCCTGAACCCTTTACTCTGATTAAAATTTTCATTTTAGTCATTTCCTAAGCAGTAATATCTCTAAAATCCTGAATTTGATGTAGTAGTTCTAATTTTTCTACAGTGAGTTTTAAAAATTCATAATTTATTGAATACATATCTAATAAACCACTGGCCACACTTCATATACCATAAATGGTATCTGTTACCTTCTGAGAAGGAGTGTATGAGATCAACATTTTTTGACTGCTGACTGTGTTAAGCAACCTGCTTAGTTCTGTCTCTACAGCCTGTGAACATGTACAGTCTAATCCCTAATAAATAATTGTCAAACAGAAGAGTGAATGATTTAAGAGTGGTGCCAAACATTATTATGCAGATAAAACAAAGGAATGAATTAATTCTATCTGAGGGAGCTGGCAAAAGCTTCTGAGAGGAGGCTTTCAAAGAATGAATACAAATGTTATCAATGGAAAAGGAGAAAAGTATTTACAATGAAAAACATGATGCATTGTAGTGATGATTTTTCTAGAAAGTCAGTTGTTTAGTGGGAACAACAAGAAATGAAGCTTGAAAGTTACCTTGGCCCAGCTGGGTTCTGGAGGTTGAACTCTGTTCTGTATGCAGTGGGACCAGTGATCTTTCTGACAAACCGTGGATCATCCATGGAATACAGCCCACATTTCTAAGTGCAGCACACCAGCCCTTTCCGCACCCAGTAATTGCCCTCTCTTTTTCTAAGCCCTTCTCTCACCAGTCCTGGAGGAAGCCTACCCTCCAGTCTACAATACTCACCTGTCTTTGCACACTTTTGAATTTTGCCTGCGCTGTTCTTAAACTCCTTGTGAACTGTTGTATTTCCTTCACATTAAGTTCAAGTGTCATATTTTTTGTGAAATCTTCCCGTCTCCCTAGTCACTGCAGAGATAGGGGTGGAGACAGTTAAATGTAGTGCTTTTCATGTCCGGGGAGGCTAAGCGTCCTTGAGTCAGCCTGGACTGGACCTTGCACTACCGATACTTACTTCTGCATTCCTGCCCTTCCAATGGGAGACTGACCCAAGTGGGAGTGATGAGACCCAGCAGTTCCCCCTCATCCCAGCCCACACGAGGGACTGCAAATTCACTTTCTCTCTCTCCTCCCACAGTTTCTTGTATTTACATTCTTCTTTGTACTTCCTTCCTTGTTTTAAAACTATTTACTTGTATCCCATTCAATGATTTCTCCTAATCCAAGTTTGAGTTGTTTACAAACAGGAATTTCATTTTAGTGTTTCAGCACCAAAGTACTTGTTTAAGAAGTGCTCACTAAATAACTGTGACAATTATTTTACAGTCAGAATCTGCCTGCCAATGCAGGAAACAGACGAGATACTGGTTTGATCCATGAGTCAGGAATATCCCCTGGAGAATGAAATGGCAACCCACTCTGGAATTCTTTTTTTTTTTTTTTTTAATTTATATTTTATTGAAGGATAATTGCTTTACAGAATTTTGCTGTTTTCTGTCAAACCTCAACTCATTATTAGAGAAATGCAAATCAAAACTACGATGAACTATCACTCTGGTATTCTTGCCTGAAAGGTCACATGGGCAGAGGGGCCTGGCAGGCTACAGTCCATGGGGCTGCAAAGAGTTGGACTTGACTTAGCACACAACGTACTTGCATGCATTCTTGAATATAAGGTCCAATGTAGTCATTACTAGAACGCAAGAAAGAGTGTTTGGAGGAGGCAAAGAGGATGTGGTTTCATGTAGTGTTTTTCATTTTGAGGGACGGTGCTAGCCCTTTAAGCAGTCTTCCATTCCATGACTGAATTTATTTTACTGGTCTTAACTGTAATGATGGAAAAGTGATTTAAGATGCACCAGTGTAAAAATGATGAGACACCTAGGCACTGAGAAACTTGAGTTTGTTCAGTAGAGAGATTTGGGGGTTCCAACCAGCAACAAAATAGATGCTCAGTAAGAAACAGAGTGATGAGAAGAAGAACACCTCAGAGAAGACTCAGAACTAGGATGCAGGGGGAGGGTTCGAGTCTAGGGACAGAGGGTAAAGCAGCATCAGAGCAGGGTCAGCAGCAACAAACATCCTTGTACCTGTGACATTGTGTGTATCTAGGCTGTATATCTAGAAAGCTAATCACTTTCTGGTTCACTGAGATATTGTGTACCTTTAAACTTACTGTTACCTAATCACCAAATTACCCTCCAGAGTCTGCTTCTACCGATGTTTGAGAGCTCTTGTTATTATGATGTTATGTAGCCTTACCTGTACTTTCAACCTTTTAAATTCTTCTAATTTGATGGTCCTAAAATTGATATCTAATTTAGTTAATTTGTGTGTCCTAGATTATGGTGAGAGCAAATATTGCTATATTTATTGGCTGCTTGTATTTCCTGTTCTGTGATTTAGCTATCCATATTTATTGGCCATTTTTCAACAGTATTGTCTTTTTTGTTACTGACCTCTGTACTCTCCTAATTCTTTATTACCTACATACAATTTATGTCTTGACTTTTTACCTTTTTTATAATGCTGCTGCTGCTGCTACTAAGTCATTTCAGTCGTGTCCGACTCTGTGTGACCTCATAGACGGCAGCCCACCAGGCTCCCCTGTCCCTGGGATTCTCCAGGCAAGAACACTGGAGTGGGTTGCCATTTCCTTCTCCAATGCATGAAAGTGAAAAGTGAAAGTGAAAACACTCAGTCGTGTCTGGCTCCTAGCAACCCCATGGACTGCAGCCCACCAGGCTCCTCCATCCATGGGATTTTCCAGGCAAGAGTGCTGGAGTGGGGTGCCATTGCCTTCTCCATTCTCATTTTTATATGATCACATGTGTCAGTATTCTCCCTTTATGTTTCTTAGCCCTGAAATTATATAGCTAATTTACTGAAAATCATCTAAAATTTTAAAAGTTTATTTTTATATTCAAGTCCTTAACTTCCCTCCAAGTATTTTTTTTTTTTTTTTTTTTTGGCAGGGTAGTAACATCCTTTTATTCTTTTTTGGTACAATTCCTAGATTTCTTTAAAATACATGTAAATTAGCCTTTTGACACTTACATGTTCCCAGATATTTATTTATTTATTTTAAATTTTATTTTATTTTTTAACTTTACAATATTGTATTGGTTTTGCCATATATCAAAATGAATCTGCCACAGGTATACATGTGTTCCCCATCCTGAACCCTCGTCCCCCCTCCTTCCCGTTACCATCCTTCTGGGTTGTCCCAGTGCACCAGCCCCAAGCGTCCCAAAGTACTTTTTTTTTTTTTTTTTTTGTAAGAAGACAAGAATGAAACTTTATTTTCTATATGGATAACCAGTTGCCAGAGCACATTTACTGATAAATGGTTTTCAGTATTTTTTGATGCTGCAGTCCTATAGAAGTAAACATGTTCTGAGCCTCCACACTGCCTCAGATCTATTCACAAGTAAATTATACATATGTACTACTATCAAATTATATATTAATGATACTTATTTCTTTTTATTCCCTTACTAAAATATAAATATTTTTCTAGTACTCCAGTTACAAATTCCACTGGAACTTGTAGTGCTATATGTGATGTATATCAAATTTCCATATGTATTTACATCTCTTCCTGGTTTCTACCACACACTCTGAAGTGGTATAGCTCTCAAACTGTGTTTCAATACCTGGTAGAATAAGTCTCCCTAAATTACACTTTTTCCAAATTATTGGCTTTTCTTGGCCCTCTGAATTGTACTTATAAAAGTTTGATGCTTAAAAGGTTTATTCACAATGGTATCTAACACTTAAAAACATGAGTTCTAACCCCCGGGACTTTGTTATATATCAAAATTCTTTGTCTCTTTTTTTCCCATCAAATAATCTTTAAATCCTGTGGTCATCATCACAAACTGGGAAATACCATTTAATTATTTCATAAGTGGCTCTTCACAGAGGTTTATTAGAAAGAAGCTGGCAGCACACTCTTTTATGTCTGTCCTGATGTTGTTCTTCCTGGGAGAGTCAGTGGCAAGGGTCTGGGAGTCAGTAATCTAACTCCTGAAAACCAGGAAGAAGGTAGTAAATTCACTGGATCAGATTCTAATTGCTAGCCCTGTGTTAAAATTCTGGAGTAAGGGAGGATGTACTTGTGGTCTTTTGAGAATGAGAACTTCTTTTTCATGATGATGAGAACAGCTCAAAGTTCAATTCTTCAATAATTAGAAGAGTTTCAATGAAGTAATAGTTGCCTCAACACTATTGAAGATAGAGCCTATGTTCTCTCCCTCCCTTCTTTCCATGCATCCTTCCTTCTTTTCTTCTTTCATTCTTCATGTTCGTCACTTTTCCGAGGTTTTGCATTCTCAGTGTAGTTGTTGTTCAGTCGCTTAGTCGTGTCCAGCTCTTTGTGACCCCATGGACTGCGGCACGCCAGGCTTCTCTGTCCTTCACCATCTCCCAGAGCTTGCTCAAACTCATGTCCATTGAGTCAGTGAGGCCATCCAACCATTCTCATTCTCTGTCGTTCCCTTCTCCTTCCACCTTCAATCTTTCCCAGCATCAGGGTCTTTTCTAAAGAGTCAGGTCTTTGCATCAGGTGGCCAAAGTGTTGAAGTTTCAGCTTCAACATCAGTCCTTCCAATGAATACTCAGGACTGATCTCCTTTAGGATGGACTGGTTGGATCTCCTTGCAGTCCAAGGGACTCTCAAGAGTCTTCTCCAACACCACAGTTCAAAAGCATCAATTCTTCAGCTCTCAGCCTTTTTTATTATCCAGTTCTAGTACATGACTACTGGAAAAACCACCAGATCAGATCAGTTGCTCAGTCGTGTCCAACTCTTTGTGACCCCATGAATTGCAGCACGCCAGGCCTCCCTGTCCATCACCAACTCCTGGAGTTCACCCAGACTCACATCCATCGAGTCTGTGATGCCATCCAGCCATCTCATCCTCTGTCGTCCCCTTCTCCTCTTGCCCCAATCCCTCCCAGCATCAGAGTCTTATCCAATGAGTCAACTCTTCGCATGAGGTAGCCAAAGTACTGGAGTTTTAGCTTTAGCATCATTCCTTCCAAAGAAATCCCAAGGCTGATCTCCTTCAGAATGGACTGGTTGGATCTTGCAGTCCAAGGGACTCTCAAGAGTCTTCAACACCACAGCTCAAAAGCATCAATTCTTCAGCGCTCAGCCTTCTTCACAGTCCAACTCTCAAATCCATACATGACCACAGGAAAAACCATAGCCTTGACAAAACAGACATTTGTCAAAAAAGTGATGTCTCTGCTTTTTAATATGCTGTCTAGGTTTGCCATAGCTTTTCTTCCAAGGAGCAAGCATCTTTTAATTTCATGGCTGCAGTCACCATC
The DNA here is from genome assembly GCA_935064755.1 of Tragelaphus eurycerus. Lineage (NCBI taxonomy): Eukaryota > Metazoa > Chordata > Mammalia > Artiodactyla > Bovidae > Tragelaphus > Tragelaphus eurycerus. The sequence continues at coordinate 7,829,495 of CAKXYN010000086.1, read as the reverse complement.
TGTAGTCATTTTGGAGCCCAAGAAAATAAAGTCTGTCACTGTTTTCATTGTTTCCCCATCTATTTGCCATGAAGTGCTGGGACCAGATGCTAATATAGAGTCATTTGAATAACAATAGATGAAACAGAAGAGAATATTGACTATTGTAAACAATGCTGCAATGAACATGTATTTTCTAGTTAGTTTTTTTTTTTTTTTTCTTTCAGATAAATACCTAGAAATGACATTACTGGATCACATGGTAGTTCTATTTTTAGTTTATTTGAAAACTTCCATGCTGTTTTTCCAATTTAAATTCCCACCAACAGTGCATGAGAGTTCCCTTTTCTCCACATCCTCATCAAAACTTGTTATTTCTTGTCTTTTTGATGATAGGCATTGTGACAGGTGTGAGGTAATTATCAGTGTGGTTTTAATTTGCACTACCCTGATATTAGTGATATTGAGCACCTGTTCTTGGCCATCTCAATGTCTTCTTTGGAACAATGCCTATTTAGATCCTTTACCTATTTTTCAATTAGATATATGATTTGCAAATATTTTCTCCCATTTAGAACTTAACCTTTTCAATGCAACATTATTTACAATAGCTCTGACATGGAAACAACCCAAGTGTCTATTGATGGGTGAGTAGATAAAGAAAATATGAGGTATATTATATATATATATATATATATTTGTATGTATGTACACACACACAACATTCAGAAAACGAAGATCATGGCATCTGGTCCCATCACTACATGGGAAATAGATGGGGAAACAGTGGAAACAGTGTCAGACTTTATTTTTCTGGGCTCCAAAATCACTGCAGATGGTGACTGCAGCCATGAAATTAAAAGACGCTTACTCCTTGGAAGGAAGGTTATGGCCAACCTAGATAGCATATTCAAAAGCAGAGACATTACTTTGCCAACAAAGGTTCGCCTAGTCAAGGCTATGGTCTTTCCTGTGGTCATGTATGGATGTGAGAGCTGGACTGTGAAGAAGGCTGAGCGCCAAAGAATTGATGCTTTTGAACTGTGGTGTTGGAGAAGACTCTTGAGAATCCCTTGGACTGCAAGGAGATCCAGCCGGTCCATTCTGAAGGAGATCAGACCTGGGATTTCTTTGGAAGGAATGATGCTCAAGCTGAAACTCCAGTATTTTGGCCACCTCATGCGAAGAGTTGACTCATTGGAGAAGACTCTGATGCTGGGAGGGACTGAGGGCAGGAGGAGAAGGGGACGACAGAGGATGAGATGGCTGGATGGCATCACTGACTCGATGAATGTGAGTCTGGGTGACCTCTGAGAGCTGGTGATGGATAGGGGAGGCCTGGCGTGCTGCAGTTCATGGGGTCGCAAAGAGTCGGACATGACTGAGCGACTGATCTGATCTGATCTGATCTGACACACACACAGTGAAATATTATTCAACAATAAAAAATGTAATTTTTGGCAACATGGATTGGTTGGACCTTAAGGGCATTATTCTAAGTGAAATAAATCAGAGAATGATAAATACTGTATTATCTCACTTATATGTGGACCATAAAAAGTGAGCTCAGAGATAGAGGACAAATTGTTGGTTCCCAGAGGCAGACAATGGGGGTGGTGAAATGCGTGAAAATGGCCAAAAGGTACAGAGTTTCAGTTATGAAATTAATGTCAGGGCCTTCCTTGTGATTCGGTGGTAAGGAATCCACCTTCCAGTGCATGAGATGCCGGTTCAGTCCCTGGGTCAGGAAGATCCCCTGGAGAAGTAAATGGCAACCCACTCAAATATTCTTGCCTGGGAAATCTCATGGACAGAAGACACTAGTGAGCTACAGTTCTTGGGGTCACAAAAGAGTTGGATACAACTTAGCAACTAACCAACAATGTAATGTACAACTTGGTGACTCAAGGCTAATAATCGATATTGTATGGTATCCTGTATTGTATATTTTAAAGATGCTAAGTGGGTAGGTTTTAAAATTCTTATCACAAGAATAAAATGATTAGTAGCTATGTATGAGATGGATGTTAACTAGACTTTATTGTCGTGATCATTTCACAATATACACAAATAATAAATCATTCTGTGATACATCTAAAACGAATATATCAATTTTGTCTCAGTGAAAAAGAGAGAACATGAAAATATTTAAAAGAGTTAGCAAAATCTTATGATAGAGTATCAAAGGTCAGAAATATTAGTGTTTCTTACATGTCATGACGTAGATTTGCAGGTTTGCTTCAGCAGCTATGGTCTGGTTATGAGAATTATGTTTGAGTTACTTGGTCTCTGAGTTGCATATGATTCTTGTTTTTAATGACTCACTTCCCTTACCTTCACTAGGTCACAATGAACTTTTGCATTTTGTTCATTGCTGTACAGTACTGAGTAAGAAAGATAGTTATACTCTGAAGGACGGTAATATATCTTCTAGTTTAAGTGTTCTACTTCTAACTTATTTCCTTTAGAAAATATTTTGTGTAACAACTCATAAATTTTTTTTCTGAAATGACTATAGCTCTGTATTTTTTTATTTATTGTAAAAATGTTAAACTATTATAAACATACTTTGCTCTTTCAAAAATAATAGCCTTCTACATAAAAGAATGATTAAATGCATGGTTATATTGCTGATTTTTTAAAGCTGGAGACTATTTTTATAGGTTTGTTTTTGTTTTGTTTTGTTGGTAGAGAGGCTTATCCTCAAATTTTAAAAGGTTATGTTTGAAAGCAGTTTCTCTCTTACCTCCTCCTACACCTAGATTGGCTTCATTCTCTTGGCAAAGAGCTGCAATTTTCTGGGCTGCAAGATCATGTGGTAAAGTATTCTGTTTTTTTCCTCCTTCTACATTTGAAGACAGCAGAGCCTCAATTTCTTTTCCGAAGAATTCCAAAATTCTTGACTTTGGGACACTGAAAAGTACCTTTTCTGGAAATTCAGATGCCTCCTCTATGCTTTTGATTACTATTTAAAAAATGAAATCTATCCTCTCTAATGCAGGAGTTGCGGTGGGTGATGCCTGCCACCTACCTCTTTAGAACTCTCGTGGTCTTCCTCTGATGAGCACCTCCTTTTCCACCCAAACCCTAGTCTTTGCATCACCAACCCCTGCAGAGACAGTACTCACACTGCTTCCCTACGTTGGCATATTGAAGCCTGCAGATAAATAGTGTATTTTGGTCGCTGCCTTATTGTTCACTCTAAACTTCATCCCATACACACTTGGTAAGGATATTACTTAGAGTATTCATTCTCACTTCTTTGCTTTGAGTTTTATGGGAGTTTGAACAAGCAGTCTGGCTTGTTTGAAAGATGGAGACATTTACTCTTTTAAAAACTCAACTCTAATATACTTGTTGGGCAAGTACCTATTTATTTATTTATTTTTTAATTTTATTTAACTTTACAATATTGTATTGGTTTTGCCATACATCAAAATGAATCCGTCACAGGTATACATGTGTTCCTCATCCTGAACCCTCTTCCCTCCTCCCTCCCCATACCATCCCTCTGGGTCGTCCCAGTGCACCAGCCCCAGGCACCCGGTATCAGGCATTGAACCTGGACTGGTGACTCATTTCAAATATGATATTATACATATTTCAATGCCATTCTCCCAAATCCTCCCACCCTCTCCCTCTCCCAGAGTCCAAAAGACTGTTCTATACATCAGTGTCTCTTTTGCAAGTACCTATTTAAATCTTATACTTCCTATTCTCTAGCATTTTTGAAGTATTTTGATATGGGAAGTAGAATTAGATCCTGAAGGAGGAAAAACAAGCTAAGTCAGTGCTGTAAGGGGTTGTGAGAGCATAGTCCCAGTGGACTGATCCCACAAACATCATCCTTTTGCTAATCCAAAGTAAGTGCATGTATCTAGACATAATCTACTGTAGGGGTGCTGCTGCTGCTGCTGCTGCTGCTGCTAAGTCGCTTCAGTCATGTCTGACTCTGTGCGACCCCACAGACGGCAGCCCACCAGGCTCCCCCGTCCCTGGGATTCTCCAGGCAAGAACACTGGAGTGGGTTGCCATTTCCTTCTCCAATGCATGAAAGTGAAAAGTGAAAGTGAAGTCGCTCAGTCGTGTCCGACTTCAGCGACCCCATGGACTGCAGCCTAACAGGCTCCTCCATCCATGGGATTTTCCAGGCAAGAGTACTGGAGTGGGGTGCCATTGCCTTCTCCAACTGTAGGGGTAGTTGCTGGTAAATTCACCCAAACTACAGCATCAAGTACGGATGTAAGAGTTCGACCATAAAGAAGGCTGAGTGCCAAAGAATTGGTGCTTTTGAACTGTGGTGTTGGAGAAGACTCTTGAGAGTCCCTTGGACTGCAAGGAGATCAAACCAGTCCATCCTAAAGGAAATCAACCCTGAATATTCACTGGAAGGACTGATGCTTAAGCTGAAACTCCAATACTTTGGCCGCCTGATGCAAAGACCTGACTCGTTAGAAAAGACCCTGATGCTGGGAAAGATTGAGGACAGGAGGAGAAGGTGGCGATAGAGGATAAGATCGTTGGATGGTATCACCAATTCAATGGACATGAGTTTGAGCAAACTTTGGGAGATAGTGAACAGGGAAGCCTAGTGTGCTGCAGTTCATGGGGTCACAAAGAGTCAGATACAACTTAGCAGCTGAACAACAACAACAGTGATGCTTATTATAATCCTCATAATGTCAAAGGATTTGCACCATTAACTTGTCTACTGATCTTTACCCTCTATTTCCCCATTTGATTCTCAGAAAGCATTCTGGCTGTCATAAAATTTCCATTTCAGTACCCTACATAATATTCTTCACTTACTTCTACTTATCAGGTCCAGCATTATCTTGTGAGATTTATATCTCCATTCAATATAAAATATTTTTACCAGAAGTAAGACAAATAGCAGAAAGAAAGGCCCAGCAAAGTAAACAGCACTCATTTTCAAACATGATCTAGAAATAATACTCAGTATTATTTTATTCAGTCTAGTAGATTACTTACATATTTACCTATTTGCTTGCTTTTTTTCTAATTCACAAAGTCATCCAGTTTATTTTTGAAATAAACTTCATAAGTTCCTTCTGTAAGAATTTGTGATACTCATTCACTCTTTATATTTCAGAAAACATCTCTATCGCACTTTTAATTAATAATTTTGCTGATTATAAAACTGAGGGTTGAATTTTTTTCCCTCTACTCCTTACTAATGGAAAGGAAATGGCAACCCACTCCAGTATTCTTGCCTAGAGAATTCCATGGACGGAGGAGCCTGGCAGGCTACACTCTATCAGATCAGATCAGATCAGATCAGTCGCTCAGTCGTGTCCGACTCTTTGCGACCCCATGAACCGCAGCACGCCAGGCCTCCCTGTCCATCACCAGCTCCCGGAGGTCACTCAGACTCGCATTCATCGAGTCAGTGATGCCATCCAGCCATCTCATCCTCTGTCGTCCCCTTCTCCTCCTGCCCTCAATCCCTCCCAGCATCAGAGTCTTCTCCAATGAGTCAACTCTTCGCATGAGGTGGCCAAAATACTGGAGTTTCAGCCTTAGCATCATTCCTTCCAAAGAAATTCCAGGATTGATCTCCTTCAGAATGGACTGGTTGGATCTTCTTGCAGTCCAAGGGACTCTCAAGAGTCTTCTCCAACACCACAGTTCAAAAGCATCAATTCTTTGGCGCTCAGCCTTCTTCACAGTCCAGCTCTCACATCCATACATGACCACAGGAAAGACCATAGCCTTGACTAGGCGAACCTTTGTTGGTAAAGTGATGTCTCTGCTTTTGAATATGCTATCTAGGTTGGTCATAACAAAAAGTCAGACATAACTGAGTGAGTATCCATACCACCCCTAACTAATGTTAGTCTGCTCTTTTTGCTTGTATCATTTTTTCTGAGAATTCTCCCATGTATCTAATAGTTGTTTCTTTGAGGTAATAATTTCTCTGAATTTGTAGACAATGTTTTTTATACTTGGTTCTCCAATTTCACTCTAACATAACTAGTTTTAAATTTAGTTTTATTTGTTCTACTGGAAATCATTGTAACCTCTAAATCTGGGAATTTATGTCTTCTATTACTACCAGAAGCGTTGAAACCATTCCAGTATTCTTCAAATATTTCCTTCCTTTTCATTGCCTCTTTCTCCCTCTGGACTACCTCTTGCTGCTGCTGCTGCTAAGTCACTTCAGTCGTGTCCGACTCTGTGTGACCCCATAGACGGCAGCCCACCAGGCTCCCCCATCCCTGGGATTCTCCAGGCAAGAACACTGGAGTGGGTTGCCATTTCCTTCTCCAATGCAGGAAAGTGAAAAGTAAAAGTGAAATCACTCAGTCGTGTCCGACTCCTAGCAGCCCCATGGACTGCAGCCTACCAGGTTCCTCTGTCCATGGGATTTTCCAGGCAAGAGTACTGGCGTGGTGTGCCGTTGCCTTCTCCAGACTACCTCTTAGACATATATTAAGTTAGTGCATGTGTCTTCTATATCTCACTTTTCCTGTTTCATCATCTTTCTGCGCTATATTCTGTGTAATTTCATCAGTTCCGGCTTCCAGTTCATCATTCTTTCATTTTAGTGATGGTATTTTTTTTAAACATTCTACATGGTTCATTTAAAAATTTACCTATTTCTTTTTAACTAACATTTCCATTTCTGATGTTTTCATTACTTATCATATATCTTTAATAATTATAAAATATATATTGCAAATATTTGTGTTGAGTAATTTCAGAGCCCCATAGCTCAGCATATAGTTGTGCTCTTCTGGTGTGGTGGTTAAAAATATATCATTGATTATGGATATGGTTTCTCAACGAGTTTTAATTTTTTGTAAAATTCTGTGTGACCTTAATTGAGGGAGTTTCTCTCAGAGAGAATTTTCATTTTCTTCTTCCAGTTATGATAGGGATTTCATCAGCAAAGGACCATTTTCCACATTTTCTTTTTGCCTCTGTGTTCCCCATACCCTGCAGGTAGAAGTTAGAGTATAGCATCAGAACAGTAGGGTTTGATTTCACTTTCTCCACTAACAGCTGCTGGACCTCAGGCACCTACACTGCTTTTCACATCTCTATTTTCATTTCTATTTTGACCACATAGTGAGAGTTATTATGAAGGTAAATGAAATGATGCATCTAAAGCATACAGCACAATGGCTGGCATGCAAAGATTTCTGAGTGGTAGCTTAAAATAGCCTTTATTCTTAACATCATTTAGTGCAAACACTATCATTGGCAGACTAAGGGTTTAACTTTAATGCAAAAGCTGTTCTTATTTCTTTTAGTGTTTCATTATTTCTTTGTAGGAACCATTGAAAAATCAATGCAGAAATCTTGGAATTGAAATTAATTTACACAGTCATAGCTAAGAGAGGTATTTACTTAATAGTTATTAAATAGTCATTGTATATACTTATGTTTTCAAGCCATGTTTCCCATGGGAACATGATCTGAAAGAAATTATATATATTTTACATGGCAAAAAAATTTTTCTAAATGATTGAAAATGTTCTTTAGTTGAAGATTTGGGAGTTTTGATTTTTTTTCTCTTAGAGGAGAATGTCCTAGTCATATTGATTTTTATAAGTGCTTTGATAAGCTGTTTGGGATAGAGCCTGTGACCCCAGGAGCATGCTGGGTTATGAAAGATATTTGCTAATTTTATCCATCAAAGGCAAAAAGGACAATTTGTGTGGTTTAGGATGAAGAGAAGGATGTAAGAGAAGGGAAGTGAAAAGGGAAGGTGAAAGTGAGATGCCTACTACGTGTACTACTTCCCATGGCCTTCCAAATCTTCACTAAGATTCTATTAAAGCATGGGAAGTGTGTATATGGCCCTTCCCATGAAATCTGTATATAATGCCATTGTCTTTTTTATTGAAGTGTAGTTGATTTAGAGTATTGTGTTAGTTTCAGGTGACATAGCAAAGTGGTTCAATTATATGTATTTTTTAGAGTATTTTCCATTATAGATTATTATAACATATTGAATATAGTTCCCTGTGCTATACAGTAAATCCTTGTTACTTATTTATTTTATGTACAGTTGTTTGTGTCTGTCAATCTCATACTCCTAATTTATCCCTCCTTCCTTTTTAGAACCATAAGTTTGTTTTCTGTGTCTATAATTTGTGTCTGTTGTATATTTAGATTCATTTATATTATTTTTTAGATTCCACATATAAGTGATATCATATATTTGTCTTCCTCTGACTTACTTCACTTAGTATAATATTCCCTAGGTCCATCCATGTTGCTACAAATGACAATATTTCATTCTTTTTATGAGAAGGCAATGGCACCCCACTCCAATACTCTTGCCTGGAAAATCCCACGGATGGAGGAGCCTGGTAGACTGCAGTCCATGGGGTTGCTAAGAGTCAGACACAACTGAGCAAGTTCACTTTCACTTTTCACTTTCCTGCATTGGAGAAGGAAATGGCAACCACCTCCAGTGTTCTTGCCTGGAGAATCCCAGGGATGGGGGAGCCTGGTGGGCTGCCGTCTATGGGATCGCACAGAGTCGGACACGACTAAAGCGACTTAGCAGCAGGAGCAGTATTACACTGTGTGAAAGTATGTGTATATTTGTGTGTGTGTGTGTGTGTGTGTGTATGTATCACATCTTTTTTATGCATTAATCTATTGAAAGACATTTAGGTTGCATCCATGTCTTGGATATTGTAAATCATGCTGCTATGACCATTTGCATCTTTTTCAAATTAGAGTTTTTGTCTTCTGACAAGGGCTTAATATCCAAAATATACAAGCAGTTTATATAACTCAATATTAAAAAACCCAATCAAAAAGTGGACTGAAGACCTAAACAGATATTTCTCCACCAATGGCCAACAGGCACATAAAAAGATGCTCAACATCACTAATTATTAGAGAAATGCAGTAAAAGCCACAAAGAGGTACCACCTCACTTTGGTCAGAAGAGCATCATCAAAAAGTCTACAAATAATAAAGGCTGGGGAGAGTGTGAAGGTAAGGGAACCCTCATACACTGTTGGTGAGGATGTAAATTGGTATAATCACTGTGTAAAACAATATGGAGGTTTTTTTTTTAAAGGAAAAATAAAAACTAAAAATAGACCTACTTATGGGATCCAGCAATCCCATTCCTGGGTATACAATGCCATTGTCCATAGGCTTCTAATTTAACTGAAAATAAATCTGATATTCTAATTTATTTTTATTTATTGATCATCTGCTTCTTTTTCCTGACTATTTCTTAATCCTCGATTTTCAGTAATTTCATCAAGATTTAGCTCTAGCTTAATCTGTTAACTTTCTTAAAACAAAGTAAGCTCCTCTGGGTCTGAAAATTCAAGTTTCCTTAGATATTGGCAAAGTATTCCCTTAATATTACCTTTGAATCTTTTTTCCTCTTTCATTTTTTCTTTCTCTTTTTCATGATCCCCAAGAATAATCTATATGTTGATTCTCTATTTATCTGTCTTTTATATCTACCTTCTTTTCTCTATTAACATTTTAATCCTTTGAAACTTCATTTGACAATTTTTCTCAAAATCTTCATGTCTGTGCTTCAGTTTTTACACTGGCAGTTCTCCTTTCTTATTCTTATGACAGGTTTTAAAATCTACAATGATTTTATTTATATTTTTAATTTAAAAATATATTTATATTTATATTTAATAAATAAAATAAAAATATATTTATATTTAAGCCGGGATGAGATACCCCACGCCCAAGATAAGAGAAACCCAAGTAAGACACTAGGTCTTGAAAGAGGGCATCAGAGGGCAAATACACTAAAACCATTCTCACAGATAACTAGTCAATCTAACCACACAAGGACCACACCCTTGTCTAACTCAATGAGATTCAGCCATGCCCGAGGGGCAACCTGGTATAGGCGGGTCATGGTGGAGAGATATGACAGGGTGTGGTCTGCTGGAGAAGGGAATGGCAAACCACTTCAGTATTCTTGCCTTGAGAACCCCATGAACAGTATGAAAAGACAAAATGATAGGATACTGAAAGAGAAACTCCCCAGGTCAGTAGGGGCCCAATATGCTACTGGAGATCAGTGGAGAAATAACTCCAGAAAGAATGAAAGGATGGAGCCAAAACAAAAAGAATACCCAGCTGTGGATGTGTCTGGTGATAGAAGCAAAGTCCGATGCTGTAAAGAGCAATATTGCATAGGAACCTGGAATGTCAGGTCCATGAATCAAGGCAAATTGGAAGTGGTCAAACAAGAGATGGCAAGAGTGAATGTTGACATTCTAGGAATTAGCGAACTAAAATGGACTGGAATGGGTGAATTTAACTCCGATGACCATTATATCTACTACTGTGGGCAGGAATCCCTCAGAAGAAATGGAGTGGCCATCATGGTCAACAAAAGAGTCCGAAATGCAGTACTTGGATGCAATCTCAAAAACGATAGAATGATCTCTGTTCGTTTCCAAGGCAAACCATTCAATGTCACAGTAATCCAAGTCTATGCCCCAACCAGTAACGCCGAAGAAGCTGAAGTTGAACAGTTCTATGAAGACCTACAAGACCTTTTAGAACTAACACCCAAAAAAGATGTCCTTTTCATTATAGGGGACTGGAATGCAAAAGTAGGAAGTCAAGAAACACCTGGAGTAACAGGCAAATTTGGCCTTGGAATACGGAATGAAGCAGGGCAAAGACTAATAGAGTTTTGCCAAGAAAATGCACTGGTCATAGCAAATACCCTCTTCCAACAACACAAGAGAAGACTCTATACATGGACATCACCAGATGGTCAACACCGAAATCAGATCGATTATATTCTTTGCAGCCAAAGATGGAGAAGCTCTATACAATCAGCAAAAACAAGACCAGGAGCTGACTGTGGCTCGGACCATCAACTCCTTATTGCCAAATTCAGACTGAAATTGAAGAAGGTAGAGAAAACTACTAGACCATTCAGGTATGACCTAAATCAAATCCCTTATGAGTATACAGTGGAAGTGAGAAATAGATTTAAGGGCCTAGATCTGATAGATAGAGTGCCTGATGAACTATGGAATGAGGTTCGTGACATTGTACAGGAGACAGGGATCAAGACCATCCCCATGGAAAAGAAATGCAAAAAGCAAAATGGCTGTCTGGGGAGGCCTTACAAATAGCTGTGAAAAGAAGAGAAGCGAAAAGCAAAGGAGAAAAGGAAAGATATAAACATTTAAATGCAGAGTTCCAAAGAATAGCAAGAAGAGATAAGAAAGCCTTCTTCAGTGATCAGTGCAAAGAAATAGAGGAAAACAACAGAATGGGAAAGACTAGGGATCTCTTCAAGAAAATCAGAGATACCAAAGGAACATTTCATGCAAAGATGGGCACAATAAAGGACAGAGATGGTGTGGACCTAACAGAAGCAGAAGATATTAAGAAGAGGTGGCAAGAATACACAGAAGAACTGTACAAAAAAGAGCTTCAAGACCCAGATAATCATGATGATGTGATCACTGACCTAGAGCCAGACATCTTGGAATGTGAAGTCAAATGGGCCTTAGAAAGCATCACTACGAACAAAGCTAGTGGAGGTGATGGAATTCCAGTGGAGCTATTCCAAGTCCTGAATGATGATGCTGTGAAAGTGCTACACTCAATATGCCAGCAAATTTGGAAAACTCAGCAGTGGCCACAAGATTGGAAAAGGTCAGTTTTCATCCCAATCCCAAAGAAAGGCAATGCCAAGGAGTGCTCAAACTACCGCACAATTGCACTCATCTCACACGCTAGTAAAGTAATGCTCAAAATTCTCCAAGCCAGGCTTCAGCAATATGTGAACCGTGAACTTCCTGATGTTCAAGCTGGTTTTAGAAAAGGCAGAGGAACCAGAGATCAAATTGCCAACATCCGCTGGATCATGGAAAAAGCAAGAGAGTTCCAGAAAAACATCTATTTCTGCTTTATTGACTATGCCAAAGCCTTTGACTGTGTAGATCACAATAAACTGTGGAAAATTCTGAAAGAGATGGGAATACCAGACCACCTGATCTGCCTCTTAAGAAATCTGTATGCAGGTCAGGAAGCAACAGTTAGAACTGGTCATGGAACAACAGACTGGTTCCAAATAGGAAAAGGAGTACGTCAAGGCTGCATATTGTCACCATGTTTATTTAACTTATATGCAGAGTACATCATGAGAAATGCTGGACTGGAAGAAACACAAGTTGGAATCAAGATTGCCGGGAGAAATATCAATAACCTCAGATATGCAGATGACACCACTCTTATGGCAGAAAGTGAAGAGGGGCTAAAAAACCTCTTGATGAAAGTGAAAGTGGAGAGTGAAAAGGTTGGCTTAAAGCTCAACATTCAGAAAACGAAGATCATGGCATCTCGTCCCATCACTGCATGGGAAATAGATGGGGAAACAGTGGAAACAGTGTCAGACTTTGTTTTTCTGGGCTCCAAAATCACTGCAGATGGTGACTGCAGCCATGAAATTAAAAGACGCTTGCTCCTTGGAAGGAAAGTTATGACCAACCTAGATAGCATATTCAAAAGCAGAGACATTACTTTGCCAACAAAGGTTCGCCTAGTCAAGGCTATGGTCTTTCCTGTGGTCATGTATGGATGTGAGAGCTGGACTGTGAAGAAGGCTGAGTGCCGAAGAATTGATGCTTTTGAACTGTGGTGTTGGAGAAGACTCTTGAGAGTCCCTTGGACTGCAAGGAGATCCAACCAGTCCATTCTGAAGGAGATCAATCCTGGAATTTCTTTGGAAGGAATGATGCTAAAGCTGAAACTCCAGTATTTTGGCCACCTCATGCGAAGAGTTGACTCATTGGAGAAGACTCTGATGCTGGGAGGGATTGAGGGCAGGAGGAGAAGGGGACGACAGAGGATGAGATGGCTGGATGGCATCACTGACTCGATGGATGCGAGTCTGAGTGACCTCCGGGAGCTGGTGATGGACAGGGAGGCCTGGCGTGCTGCGGTTCATGGGGTCGCAAAGAGTCGGACACGACTGAGCGACTGATCTGATCTGATCTGATGTCAGTTACTGGTGTACAGTATAATGTACACACAATTTTTAAAGGTCATTTATAGTTATTATGAAATTGGCGATACTACCCCTGTTTTGCAATGTATCCTCATAGTTTATTTTATACATACTTATTTGTACCTCTTAATCTCCTACCCTATGTTTCTCCTTTTGCCTTCTTCCTTCCCAGTAGTAACCACTAGTTTATTCTTCATATCTGGGATTAAGTTTCTTTTTTGTTGTTTTCATGGTTTGTTGTACTTTTTAGATTTCACACTTAACTGACATCATCCAGTGTTTGTCTTTCTCTCTCTGACTTATTTCACTTAGCATAATACCCTCCAAGTCCATCCATGTTGCTGCAAACGTCAATATTTCTTTCTTTTTATGGCTGAGTAGTATTCCATTATATATATGTACTACATCTTCTTTATCCATTCATCTGTTGATGAACACATATCTTAGCAATTGTAAATAATTCTGCTATGAACATTGGGTACATGTAACTTCTTGAATTAGTGTATTTGGGTTTTTTCAGCTATATATACTCAAGAGTAGAATTGCTGGGTTATGTGATAGTTCTATTTTTAGTTGTTGAGACAACTTCACACTATTTTCCACAGTGACTGCACCGTTTACATCCCCACCAACAGTGTCTGAGTATTCCATTTTCTCCATATCCTTGCCAGCATTTGTGTGTTTTTTTGACGATTGCCGTTTTGACAGGTTTGAGATAATACCTCACTGTGGTTTTGAATTGCATTTCTACAATGACTAATGATGCTGAGCATCTTCTTATCTACCTGTTGCTGCTGCTACATTGCTTCAGTTGTGTCTGACTCTGTGCGACCCATAGACGGCAGCCCACCAGGCTCCCCCGTCCCTGGCATTCTCCAGGCAAGAACACTGGAGTGGGTTGCCATTTCCTTCTCCAATGCATAAAAGTGAAAAGTGAAAGTGAAGTCGTTCAGTCGCATCTGACTCTTAGCGACCCCATGGATTGCAGCCCACCAGGCTCTCTGTCCATGGGATTTTCCAGGCAAGAGTACTGGAGTAGGGTGCCATTGCCTGTTGGACATCTACATTTCCTCTTTGGAAATATGTCTGTTTATTTCTTCTCTCCATTTTTGGGCTTCCATTGTGGCTCAACTGGTAAAGAATCCTCCTGCAATGCGGGAGACTTGGGTTTGATCTCTGGGTTGGAAAGATCCCCTGGAGAAGGGAAAGAGTACTCACTCCACTATTCTGGCCTAGAGAATTCCATGGACTGTATAGTCCATGGGGTTGCAAAGAGTCAGACACGCCCATTTTTTAATGGAGTTGTTTGCTTGTTTGTCTTTTTTAAAATGTTGAGTTGAAGCTGTTCGTATACGTTGGATATTAACCCCGTATCCATCATGTCATTTACAAATAGATGCCACAAAATGAAATTGTTTCCATAATTTCTATTTCTAATAGTTTGTTGTTAATGTGTAGAAATTGTTTTTATAAATTAATTTTTCTTTATTTTTAAAGCTTTTTCTCTGTCATGCCCCATTTTATCTCACTCTTTTTTGTAATTAATTTCATCTTTTATTTAATGTTTTTGTTTCTATTCTTTGATTTCATGAAACTTAGATGCCACTTTATCTTTGAAATACAGTGAAAGGATTGCATAAGGCCATTTCCTACAAAAATTCTTACTCTACTTTGTAATCATCTGATTTTTGATTTTACATTCCCTTTTTATCATTTCTGAAAATATTTTTGCTTAAATTCCAAATATGCTTGCTATTTACTTCACATTTAAGTCTACATAATTCTAACTTGGCCTGCTATTGGACTTAGTAATTGCTAGCTGGTTCTCCTTGTTTTCCTTCCTTGTTTGACTATCCATTTATAATTTGAGCTAGAAGATATGAAGTCTGTTGTTTGGTTTGATATAGAAAGAGAGAAACAGTGTTTAGGGACATAAATGTAGCTATTTTAGAAAGATTGTCAACAGCTGGTTTGCAAGCATATGTGAACCCAAACATTCTACTATAAAATATACTACATTTTTTGCCTACATTGCATCTTTTACTAAAGGGAAATTCTACTTAGAGTTCTCCCTATTATTCAAGAAGTGGAAGTAATATGGCAGGAAGCCAGATTATTGTTCAAGCTCTTGTGGAAACAAATTGGTTTGTTGCTGTGCAGCTGTTAATTTGTTCAGTAAAATGATTGTGTAGTACTATATGTAAGTGCTATGCTTTCAGTAAGGAGCTTATGTTTTAGTTGAGGCAGAGATGATTATCAAAATAATTACATCAGATAAAATATTATATCCTGATAGAAGATTATAAATATTAATAAAAAAATAAAACAGGGAAGCACGTTTGAAGGCATAAAAGGTTACTGTTCATTTGCCTCTGCTCAGTCAAATATGACCAGTAACTCCAAAAATAACTCTCAGTTTTCCGTTGCTTCTCTCTCTACCTCTTGTCTGGTTTGCCCTTCAGATTTAGAAGACTAAGTCATGGGGTTATAAGTAGTTGATAGGACCACATAGTCCTGATTCATTTATCTGTTGCCATTCTATTATGAAAATGGACTAAAAGACTTATGTCCTCTGCTTTCCCTGTAGTCGTCATGTGCCCAAGTGGAGGTCCTCTCACTCACTACTTTTAACATATATTAAGGTGTACTGCCAGAGAAGGCGATGGCACCCTACTCCAGTGCTCTTGCCTGGAAAATCCCATGGAGGGAGGAGCCTGGTGGGCTGCAGTCCATGGGGTCGCTGAGAGTCGGACACCACTGAGCGACTTCACTTTCACTTTTCACTTTCATGCATTGGAGAAGGAAATGGCAACCCACTCCAGTGTTCTTGCCTGGAGGGTCCCAGGGATGGGGGAGCCTGGTGGGCTGCCATCTATGGAGTCGCACAGAGTCGAACACAACTGAAGCGACTTAGCAGCAGCAGCAGCAAGGTGTACTGCATGAATTTCCTGAGTGTTCCTGGGTTCTGCATTCTATTCTGATGATCTATAGGTCTATTCCATGAAACTATTAATAATTTAATAGTTTGGGTTATGGTAGTATCATTGTAAATTTTAATATATAGCATGGCATATAGTACAATCAGTTGCTCTTTTAATGAAATTGTCTTGTCTACTATCACACACATTTATTCTTCTAGTTGTTGTTGCTCATTCACTCAGTTGAGTCTGACTCTTTGCAACCCCATCAGGTAGCCAAAATATTGGAGCTTCAGCTTCAGCATTAGTCCTTCCAAATACTCAGGGTTGATTTCCCCTAGGATGTACTGGTTGGATCTCCTTGCAGTCCAAGAGACCCTAAAGAGTCTTCTCCAGCACTACAGTTTGAAAGCACCAATTCTAAATTCCATATATAAGTGTCAGTATACTGTATGGTAAAAATAACCCTATTTACGAGACAGCAAAAGAGACACTAATGTATAGAACAGACTTTTGGACTCTGGGACCGGGAGAGGGTGGGATGATTGGGGAGAACAGCATTGAAATATGTATAATATCATATCTGAAATGAGTTAGTCCAGGTATGATGCCCTATAACAGATGCCTGGGATTAGAGCACTGGGATGACCTGGAGGGAGGGTGTGGGAAGGGGGGAGGGAGGAGGGTTCAGGATGGGGAACACGTGTATACTGGTGGCGGATCCATCCCGATGTATAGTAAAAGCAATACAATATTGTAAAGTTAAGCAAAAAAATAAAATAAAATAAAGACAAAAAAAAAAAAGAAAGCACCAATTCTTCAGTATTCACCCTTCTTTATGGTCCAGCTCTCACAGCTGTGCATGACTACTGATTTATTCTTCTAATTGAACAGTAAAACCATCATTCCTAATTCTAAAAATTGTTAGATTTTGATTGAAGCAGTATAAAATGTATGTATTAATTTGGACATATTGACACTTTAAGGTTTTCAATTCAGGTACAGATGTCTTTTCATTAATTCACATGCCTTGTGTGTCCTATTAGAGAATTTTACAATTTTAATACAGGTCCTATGCTTTTCTTCAATATATTCTATAGTATTTTGTAAACTTCATCCCTTGTGATAGAATATTTTCTATTTTTCAAGTGGCAATTTTTGGAAGCAATAAATTTAGTGATCTTTATAAACATGTTCTTTCTAGCCATGTAACAATTATCTCAATGCTTTGATAGATTATTAGTTGTCCTTTCAATTTTCTATAGTCATTTTATCTAGAAGTTAAGTATTTCATTATTAATATTGTTACTTCTTGGGAAATAGATGGGGAAACAGTGGAAACAGTGTCAGACTTTATTTTTCTGTGCTCCAAAATCACTGCAGATGGTGACTGCAGCCATGAAATTAAAAGACGCTTACTCCTTGGAAGGAAAGTTATGACCAACCTAGATAGCATATTCAAAAGCAGAGACATTACTTTGCCAACAAAGGTTCGCCTAGTCAAGGCTATGGTCTTTCCTGTGGTCATGTATGGATGTGAGAGCTGGACTGTGAAGAAGGCTGAGCGCTGAAGAATTGATGCTTTTGAACTGTGGTGTTGGAGAAGACTCTTGAGAGTCCCTTGGACTGCAAGGAGATCCAACCAGTCCATTCTGAAGGAGATCAATCCTGGAATTTCTTTGGAAGGAATGATGCTAAAGCTGAAACTCCAGTATTTTGGCCACCTCATGCGAAGAGTTGACTCATTGGAGAAGACTCTGATGCTGGGAGGGATTGAGGGCAGGAGGAGAAGGGGACGACAGAGGATGAGATGGCTGGATGGCATCACTGACTTGATGGGTGTGAGTCTGAGTGACCTCCGGGAGCTGGTGATGGACAGGGAGGCCTGGCGTGCTGCAGTTCATGGGGTCGCAAAGAGTCGGACATGACTGAGCGACTGATCTGATCTGATCTGATTGTTACTTCTACTTGCCATGTTTTGTATTTTCCTAGTTCATCTTTTCTCATCTTTTAATTTTCAGCTTATTTTTCTATATGTTTTTGCATTTCTGATGAAAACTTTGCTAGCTTGATCACATTTCTCTTCATTTTATTTTCCCTATTCAATCCTCCTTGTTAAATTGTAAGTTTTACTCTGCTTTCCCATTTTGCTAATGCTTACATCCCATCCTGATGTCATAATGAAATCTATATGCCTCTGTTATTATATAACAATTAAACAGTAACTGTGATTATTTAACCAATTGTTTTATTAACATATACTAGACAAGTTCATAATCTTTTGTTCCTTCTCCTCCCACTCTTACATATCTTTTCTCTGTCAAGAACCTTTCTTAACAGTTATCTTATGAATTCCTACTTATGGTAATAGCATCTATTCAGATTCAGTTATGTATACATCAAGAATAATTTTACAGTATTGTATCCTTAACTCAACATTCAGAAAACTAAGATCATGGCATCCGGTCCCATCATTTCATGGCAAATAGATGAGGAAACAATGGAAACAGTGACGGACTTTATTTTCTTGGGCTCCAAAATCACTGCAGATGGTGCTGAAACCATGAAATTAAAAGATGGTTGCTCCTTGGAAGGAAAGTTATGACCAACCTGGACAGCGTATTAAAAAGCAGAGACATTACATTGCCAACAAAGGTCCGTCTAGTCAAGGCTATAGTTTTTCCAGTGGTCATGTATGGATGTGAGAGTTGGACTGTGAAGAAAGCTGAGCGCCGAAGAATTGATGCTTTTGAACTGTGGTGTTGGAGAAGACTCTTGAGAGTCTCTTGGACTGCAAGGAGATCCAACCAGTCCATCCTAAAGGAAATCAGTCCTGAACATTCATTGGAAGGACTGATGCTAAAGCTGAAACTCCAGTATGTTAGCTACCTCATGTGAAGAGCCAACTCATTTGAAAAGACCCTGATGCTGGGAAAGATTGAAGGTAGGAGGAGAAGGAGATGACAGAGGATGAGATGGTTGGATGGGCTCACTGACTTGATGTACATGAGTTTGAGCAAGCTCCAGGAGTTGGTGATGGATGAGCAAACCTGGCATGCTGCAGTTCATGGGGTAACAGAGTCAGACATGACTGAACTTAACAGGACTGACTTTATCCTTCCTTTGCATGCTGTTTGAATGTCATAATTTTACTATAAAATATGTTATTGATATACAACAACTTATGCATAAAATGTACTCTGCATATAAGTTAAATTAGCAGGGTGACAATATACAGCCTTGACATACTCCTTTTCCTATTTGAAACCAGTCTGTTGTTCCCTGTCCAGTTCTAACTATTGCTTCCTGACCTGCATACAGGTTTCTCAAGAGGCAGGTCGGGTGGTCTACTATTCCCATCTCTTTTAGAATTTTCCACAGTTTATTGTGATCCACACAGTCAAAGGCTTTGGCATAGTCAATAAAGCAGAAATAGATGTTTTTCTGGAACTCTTTTGCTTTTTCCATGATCCAGCGGATGTTGGCAATTTGATCTCTGGTTCCTCTGCCTTTTCTAAAACCAGCTTGAACATCAGGAAGTTCATGGCTCACATATTGCTGAAGCCTGGCTTGGAGAATTTTGAGCCTTACATTACTAGTGTGTGAGATGAGTGCAATTGTGTGGTAGTTTGAGCATTCTTCAGCATTACCTTTCTTTGGGATTGGAATGAAAACTGACCTTTTCCAATCCTGTGTCCACTGCTGAGTTTTCCAAATTTGCTGGCATATTGACTGCAGCACTTTCACAGCATCATCTTTAAGGATTTGGAATAGCTCAACTGGAATTCCATCACCTTCACTGGCTTTGTTCGTAGTGATGCTTTCTAAGGCCCACTTGACTTCACATTCCAGGATGTCTGGCTCTAGGTGAGTGATCACACCATCGTGATTATGTGGGTCGTGAAGCTCTTTTTTGTACAGTTCTTCTGTGTAGTCTTGCCACCTCTTCTTAGTATCTTCTGCTTCTGTTAGATCCATAACATTTCTGTCCTTTATCGAGCCCATCTTTACATGAAATGTTTCCTTGGTATCTCTCATTTTCTTGAAGAGATCTCTAGTCTTTCCCATTCTGTTGTTTTCCTCTATTTCTTTGCATTGATCACTCAGGAAGGCTTTCTTATATCTTCTTGCTATTCTTTGGAACTCTGCATTCAGATGCTTATATCTTTCCTTTTCTCCTTTGCTTTTTGCTTCTCTTCTTTTCACAGCTATTTGTGAAATAGGAAAAGGAGTACATCAAGGCTGTATATTGTCACCCTGCTTATTTAACTTATATGCAATGTACATCATGAGAAACGCTGAAAGAAACACAAGCTGGAATCAAGATTGCCAGGAGAAATAACAATAACCTCAGATATGCAGATGACACCACCCTTATGGCAGAAGGTGAAGAGGAACTAAAAAGCCTTTTGATGAAGGTGAAAGTGGAGAGTGAAAAAGTTGGCTTAAAGCTCAACATTCAGAAAACGAAGATCATGGCATCCAGCCCCATCACTTCATGGGAAATAGATGGTAAAACAGTGGAAATAGTGTCAGACTTTATTTTTCTGGGCTCCAAAATCACTACAGATGGTGATTGCAGCCATGAAATTAAAAGACGCTTACTCCATGGAAGGAAAGTTATGACCAACCTAGATAGCATATTCAAAAGCAGAGACATTACTTTGCCAACAAAGATTCGTCTAGTCAAGGCTATGGTTTTTCCTGTGGTCATGTATGGATGTGAGAGTTGGACTGTGAAGAAGGCTGAGCACTGAAGAATTGATGCTTTTGAACTGTGGTGTTGGAGAAGACTCTTGAGAGTCCCTTGGACTGCAAGGAGATCCAACCAGTCCATTCTAAAGGAGATCATTGATCATTGATCTCCTTTAGATCCATTGATCCAATGATCCAGTGATCATTTAGGTCCATTCTAAAGGGATTTCTTTGGAAGGAATGATGCTAAAGCTGAAACTCCAGTACTTTGGCCACCTCATGCTAAGAGTTGACTCATTGGAAAAGACTCTGATGCTGGAAGGGATTGGGGGCAGGAGGAGAAGGGGATGACAGAGGATGAGATGGCTGTCACTGACTCAATGGACGTGAGTCTGGGTGAACTCCGGGAGTTGGTGATGGACAGGGAGGTCTGGCGTGCTGCGATTCTTGGGGTCACAGAGTCGTACATGACTGAGCAACTGAACTGAACTGAACTGATGCATATAATGCATATGACCTATATGAAACAATATAATGAAAATTCACATATGAATTCATCTGGCTTAGGAAATTTATTACCATTGGTCTTGAAACTGACTGTGTATTTCCTCCTGGTCCTTTCAGTTTTCCCAGGAAACTTCTAGCTTTAATTTTAAGTTTTTCATTCTGTTGTATAATTCTGTAGGCTTTCTGATTATCTATGTGTCCCTTAACAACATATTCTTATGTGTGTGTTGACTTTGAAGGCTATTGCATACAGTGCAGCAGTGAACATTCTTGAGTCTTCTAGTGCTCATATGCAAGAGTTTCTATAGGTAAGGTATGCATCTGATTATAATGTATATTCATCTTGGTTTTATTAGATAGTGCCAACTGTTTTCAAAATAGTTATACCAATTCACATCCCATGTCAGCTCTGTATGAAAGTTCTTATTTTTGTGTCTTTGCCATGCTGGATAGGTTGTATTTCATGGTGACTGTAATTTGCATTGCTGTAGTTACTAATAAGATCAATTGTATTTTTGTTCCCTGTTTTTATATTTTCTTCCTCTTTAAAATGTCTGTTTATGTATTTCTCTCTGATTTAAGGGATTCTTCGTATACTGCCTGGAGAAGGAAAATGGCAACCCACTCCAGTATTCTTGCCTGGAGAATTCCATGGACAGAGGACCCTGGCTGCAATCCATGGGGTCGCAAAGAGTCAGACATGACTGAGCTACTGACACTTTTGTATACTATGGATATATATGTTGCTGCTAAGTCGCTTCAGTCGTGTCCGACTCTTAGTGACCCCATAGACTGCAGCCTACCAGGCTCCTCCTTCCATGAGATTTTCCAGGCAAGAGTACTGGAGTGGGGTGCCATTGCCTTCTCCGGATATATATGTTACAAATATCTAATTAAAGAATGAGAAAGAATAGCCTATCTGATAAAGTGGTTATGGTTGTTGTTTAGTCACTAAGTCATGTCTGACTCTTTGCAACCCCATGGACTGTAGTGGTCCAGGCTCCTCTGTCCATGAGATTTCCCAGCCAAGAAAACTAGAGTGGGTTGCCATTTGCTTCTTCAGGGCCTCTTCTGAGCCCAGTATTGAACCTGCATCTCTTTTTCTTTTTTTTTTTTGAACCTGCATCTCTTGCATTGGCAAATGGATTCTTTACCACTGAGCCACCAAGGAATTTTGGTCAAGTGGTAGTTGGGCATAAATCTAAATGAAATGAGAAGTGAATCTTGTACATATTTAGGTGAAAGACTATTTCAGGTAAGGGAAATAGAGTAAAAGCCTGAGGCAGGAACAGAAGCAAGTTCCTCAGAACTCAGTGAGTTCCAAGAACATGGGCATCAGGTGGATGGAGCTGGGGACACTGTTAGAGTCTTTGCAGACTCTTTGCAGAATGATATTGGGCTTTGTAGAGTTTGATAAAGAATTTGGACTTCATTCTAAGTAGGATGAGTAGTCACTGAACGTATTGAGCAAGGAGTGAAATAATCCGAATGAAGTTTTTTTTTCCCGCCATGGAAAAGCATTTTATTTTAATTATAGCAGTGTGTACATGATTGACGTTTTGAAAGGCCCATTCAGCTGAGTAGAGAATAGGCTGTGGAGGTACAAGGATGAAAGCTGGGAAATCAGCCAGCACGTGTTGCAGTAGTACAGCTCTGATGACGGTGGCTTAAACAATGGAAGAAGTGGAAATGGGGAGAAATGACTGAAGTGGATTATTATTTCATAGTAATGCACCAGGATCTGCTGATGAATTAGATATGAAGTGAGAGAAGAAGTGAGGTAGCAAGAATGACACCAGAGTTTTTCCAGAGCAATAATGTAAATGGAGTTGAAAAATGGAAGCTTCAATTTGGGGACAGGTGTATCAAAGTTTGCTCTAAAAACATTAAGTCTTGGGGAGGGTGTTATTAGATATACAAGTAAAAATGCTGAATAGTAAGTAAGATAGTTGAGTCTCGAGTTCCCTGAGAAAATTGAAGCAAGGGTTATACCTTTGCAACCGTTCCATATATACATGGCATAAAGATATGAGTAGATGCAGACATGTATGAAGAGAGTATAGCTGTGTAGGAGAAGTCTGAGGACTGAGTTTGGAACTCCACAATTTAAAAGTTGGGAAGATGTAAAGAACAAGCCAGAGAGACTACAGGAGTGGCCACGAGAGGTATGTGGAAGCCAAGAGACTAGAGTGTTAGAAGTAGAAGGAAATGATCAACTGTGTTGAGCACCACTGATGGTTTGATTAAGATAAATAGTGAGCACTGACCATTGTTTTTTGACTGGTGGAAACCACTGGTGTGCTTGCCAAGAGCAGTTATTGGAGTAGGGAGAAAAATCTGACTGGAATAGGTTCCAGGGAGAATGAGAAGAGAGAGAGTAATCTCACTTCGGTAGATAGATTGTGCATGAGAGGATTAGAGGCTGCAGGCACAAGTGCAGACAGTTGCAGAGATAAGTCCTTGAGTAAATGAAGAAGAATAGGCAGTCCATGCATTGCAACAGGAAGGAGGCAGAGTATCGGGCTGCGAGTAGTGCACATCAATTACAAAGAAAACACTCTCTAGATGGATCTCCTCTTTCCCTAAGCCTCAAAAAAGTAGCTGCTCTGCTTCTGCTTCCATCCTCAAAACAATGTCCATTAGGTGGAATGAGGGACAGCTAGCAAATCTTTCTCTCCACATTATTTCTAACACCTCCATGCCCATCCCTTAGCATCTGAGCCCATCTTCCCTCCTTCCAGCAAAACATTGAAAACTCCTAAAGATAGATGCCAGGGGGTGAGTTGAGGGTGGCTACTGGGCTCACACACCTAGTCTCTACTTAGGTTACCAAACCACCAGGTACTGTTGTTTTTCAGAAGTACATAAATAATGTTACATATTATACAGAGTTATTCTGTATTTTTTCTGAATTCTGGGTATTTTTACCATTATCTTTTTTCTCGGTCAACATTCATATGAAATTATATAGATTTGTTCATTATATTAACTGATTTTTGTACATGAAGGTTAGGAATCACTTCTTTGAAAGACCACCTTAAATGAAATTCAGCAAATCAGAAAAAAAATCATATTGCTGTTCCCATTTTCTTCTTAGTCAAGCTCTATGTTAAGCCAAAATAATAACTTCAGTAGCTCAAGAAACATTCCCTGGTGGCCCACTGCGCTGTAGGTGGTTTGGAAGACTTCAGGTCTGCGTTGGTAACTGCAGGAGACCTGGCCCTTGTCCTCATGGTGCCTGGTGGAGGTGGAGGCTGTGTACTCGGAAAGAAGCAGATACAGCAATGGAGAAGAACTATAGAAAGACATAATCATATATTCTTTAATCCACTCAGCAGAGATTTATTGAGGCAGTACCAGACACTGAGTGAATATACAAAGCTGACAAGGAGGCCATCTCTTCTTTGAAGATCACTGTAAAGAACAAGGGAACTTTCTCTTTAACCCTTTTCTTCTCTTAACATTATCTTCCCTTGGGGATTCTGATTTGTATCTACAACACTGTATGTTGCTACAATAATTGTATATCTAAATTTAAATATCTATGCAAAATTTAAATATCTATGCAAACTTTAATCTACTGTTGCCCTCTGTGGGGCTCTGGACCTTAACTTAAAATTGCTGTTGGTGGCAGAAATAAAGAACAGCACTCCCTTCTATATTTTGCTCTATGATGAAACAAAGGCAATTTAAGTTTGGTGCAGATGTACCTGTGTTTTTACAGTTCACATTTTATATAATGTCAAAAGAGTTAAGGTTAATTGTATTTTTAATAACAGCTGATTGTTTTATTTAACTTGCTAAGAGAAAAAGCCAGAGACTGGATGCTGGACAATGGAACTAATGAGGTCCAACTCATAGTGAAAAAGTGAAAGTGTTAGTCACTCAGTCATATCTGACTCTTAGTGACTCCATGGACTGTAGCACACCAGGCTCCTCTGTCCATGGGATTCTCCAGGCAAGAATACTGGAGTGGGTGGCCATTCCCTTCTCCAGAGGATCTTCACAATCCTGGGATTGAACCCAGGTCTCCCACATTGCAAGCTAATTCTTTACCGTATGAGCTATAGGCTTGATTTCAAGTGCAAACCTCATAGAGAAAAATATTCTGAAGTAGTGTTTTCCAAACTGTTAATTCCCTGAGATACTAACAGATCTTTCATCAAGTAAAAAGGCCAGATAGACGTGGAAAGCATGGTATATTAACATTTTTCTCTTAGAGAGCCATAATCCAAACAATGTATTGAAGGTCCTCAGATACAGGACTAAGTAAGGTAAGGATATCACTTTAACTTTATTAACACAGCATTGCTTAAACATATATGCCCATAGAAGCCTGTGTTCTTTGTTTGTTTCCTTGGGTTTTGGATGGAGAGGAATATAAGTGATTAGGAACATGTTTTAATATGAGAAAATTCAAACAAACAAAGTTATAGTTTCACTTCCTCTCAATTCTTTCTAATCATGTTTCAAAAGTCAGAGCTAATGTTAGTGAGTGTCTGCTATATGCCAGGCACTTGACCACATACCTTACACATTATCTTATCTAGACTGATGACAGTATTGAGAGGTAAATTCCCTATTTAAAAGCTGAATAAACTGATACTTGGATAAATAAAATAGTCTACCCCCCATATAATGCTTCTAAATGATAGGATTCATACACAGATATAGCCAACCCAAGGTCCATTTTTCCCACATGCCACACGTTCATGAGCTATAGATAGATGAGTTATTACATCTCTTAAGATATGTTTTGGGAAGAACAAACATGTCTTGTAGGGGGTGGAATATAGAGGTGGCAAGATTGTAACAATTTAGAGCTTCAGGAAAAGTGCTTCAAGAAAAGTCAGAGGAACCAGAGATCAAATTGCCAACATCTGTTGGATCAACAAAAAAGCAAGAGAGTTCCAGAAAAACATCTACTTCTACTTTATTGACTATGCCAAAGTCTTTGACTGTATGGATCAAAACAAACTGTGGAAAATTCTTAAAGAGATTGGAATACCAGGCCACCTGACCTGCTTCCTGAGAAATCTGTATGCAGGTCAAGAAGCAACAGTTAGAGCTGGACATGAAACAGCAGACTAGTTCCAGATGGGGAAAGGAGTATGTCGAGGCTGTATATTGTCACCCTGATTATTTAACTTCTATGCAGAGTACATCATGCCAAGTGCCGGGCAGGATGAAACACAAGCTGGAATCAAGATTGCCAGGAGAAATATCAGTGATCTCAGATACGCAGATGATACCACCCTTATGGCAGAAAACGAAGAAGAGCTAAAGGAGCCTCTTGATGAAAGTGAAAGAGGAGAGTGGAAAAGTGGGCTTAAAACTCAACAGTGAGAAAACTAAGATCATGTTATCTGGTCCCATCACTTCATGGCAAATAGATGGGGGAGACAAGGGAAACAGTGACTGACTTTATATTTTCAGGCTCCAAAATCACTGCAAATGATGACTGCAGCCATGAAATTAAAAGGCACTTGCTCCTTGAAAGAAAAGCTATGACCAACCTAGACAGCATATTAAAAAGCATAAACATTACTTTACCAACAAAGGTCCATCTAGTCAAAGCTATGGTTTTTCTAGTAGTCATGTATGGATGTGAGAGTTGGACTTTAAAGAAAGCTAAGCACCAAAGAATTGATGCTTTTGAACTGTGGTGTTGGAGGAGTCTCTTGAGAGTCCCTTGGACCGCAAGGAGATCCAACCAGTCAATCCTAAAGTGAATAGTCATTGGAAACACTGATGATAAAGCTGAAGCTCCAGTACTTTGGCCACCTGATGCGAAGAACTGACTCATTGGGAAAGACCCTGTTGCTGGGAAAGATTGAAGGCAGGAGCAGAAGGGGATGACAGAGAATGAAATGGTTGGATGGCATCACTGACTTGATGGACATGAGTTTGAGCAAGCTCTGGGAGTTGGTGATGGACAAGGAGGCCTAGTGTGCTGCAATCCATGGGATTGCAAAGAGTCAGACACAACTGAGCGACTGAGCTGAACTGAACTGAGTACTTAAGGAAAGCATCTTTTAATAATACTGTACATTTATTCAATTCTTATTAGTTCTACTGGTGTGCAAAATTCTCCTTTAACATATACTGTTTGATCTGCTCTGAAAGAGTCATTAGCCTACAGATTTAGAGAAATAAAAGCTATATGAAGGGGCAGCAGTGTGATCTGGTGGAAAGACCGTAGTCTTTCCCTGACCATTTTAATTCTGTCCTGTTCCCTCAGGTTACTTTCTATTACCGTTACCCATTTCACTCATAGTACACGCTATTGTTTGGTATTATCTTGCTCTTTATTTGTTTACAGGTCCTCTCCATTTTCCCCTCAGAATATAAGCCCCACGAAAGCAGATACTTTGATTATTCAGTGCTGCAGTTTCAGAACCTTAAATGATGCCTAGCACATAAAACCACTCAATAAACGTTTTATGAGTAAGTAAAAGAAAGACTAAAAGAAATTAACACTTGATTAATATTTCTGCTCTGGCATTTATTATCTATAAACTTAGCCAATTACTTAGCCTCTGTAAACCTATTCCTCATCTTAAAAAATGGAAATGCTAGTGTTTATTTCAAATGGTTGAGCATCAAGTTAAATTATATAAGATAGATATGTAAATAATCTAGTTTAATGTTAGTTCACCTTTCAATTTTGCTTTTATCGCGTGTCCCCCATTCTTTTTCACTGGGATTCATGAAAAGACTGGATCACAAACAGAAATTTGAACATTTCTATATTAATTCAAATTGCACTTTGTATAATCAACATGTTAGGAAATTGTCTTGGAATTTATTTTTTGTATAAGGCTTGTTACACTAATCAAAGTGTAAAATATTTGCTTTGGTTTTCAGTAAAATTACATAGTTTCATAGTGTAATCAAATCCTGATAAAACCAGAATTGAACTCAGCTATGAAAAGGAATGCATTTGAGTCAGTTCTAATGAGGTGGATGAAACTGGAGCCCATTATACAGAGTGAAGTAAGTTATAAAGTGCAACACCAATACAGTATATTAACACATATATATGGAATTTAGAAAGATGGTAATGATGATTCTATATTCAAGGCAGCAAAGAGACACACATGTAAAGAACAGACTTTTGGAGTACGTGGGAGAAGGTGAGGGTGGGATGATTTGAGAGAATAGCACTGAAGCATGTATATTACCATGTGTAAAACAGATGACCAGTACAAGTTTGATGCATGAAGCAGGGCACTCAAAGCTGGTGCTCTGGGACAACCCAGAGGGATGGGGTGGGGAAGGAGATAGGAGGGGGTTCAGGATGGGGGACACATGTGCACCCGTGGCTGTTTCATGTCAATGTATGCCAAAAACCATCACAATATTGTAAAAGTAATTATCCTCCAATTAAAATTAATTAATTTTTTAAATGGAAAAAAGAGAAAGGCGGTTAATGCAAATTAAAAAGAAAACCATGTTGGAGTTGTTGGGGAGAGAAGAGGCTGGTAAGGGTGTAAAAGTCTTATTTTCTGTTAATCACAATATTTTAGGATTGGAAGAAATCAAACCTTTGTGTTTTTTTCAAGCATCTCTCACCTAAACTTCTTTTTCAGAATCCTCCCAGACGACCATGAAGTCCTTGCCTGAAAACCCAGGGAGATTGTGTGAGAAAGAGTTTGAACTCAGAGTCCACATCATCCAAGTTCTATCACTCTAATATTGGGCATGCCATCTTCTCTACTCTTCTTCTTCCTAATTTATAAATGTAATTAATAATTCCCACTTAGTGTGAGGCAATATGATACATATATAAAGCAGATACTCCACAAACATTAATTCCTTCCCCTCAAAGAACTCATTCCTTCGCAAAGAAACCTGCTTCATCTCCTTAAACACTTCTGGATCCTTTCTGTGTTTTGACTGGCATTTGCTTATCTGTCCCCTGCAGGTTTTAGCACAGTTTGGGGGGACTCCATAGAATAAATAAAATCCTTTTTCTTAATAACAATACCTGAGCTGAGAAATTACCAGGGCAAGTGCTTGCCGAGTCCAGGCAGGTCATTTAAGTGGGCAGAGTGATCCAATTTAAGAAACCTGACCAAAGGCCTACCACCAGTTTGCAGGCTGTCTGTGCCCCGTCCAAAGCAGCAGCCAAAGCAGCAGCTGCAGCATGGCTTTAACAGATTGTTGCCACCCAGCTAATTCAGAGATGTTTTCATAACTCTGGGAAGAATTGTGTCAGCCAAAGAAAACACGTCTGTGAGCCAGAACAGGCGTTTGAAGACAGCCGACTGCAATCTCTGCTTAGATAATTGCGAAGCATTATCAAGCCTCCCTTAGCCTTTTTTTTCCCCCAGGTGGAACAGCACAGACACCTGATACCATTAAGCTGCCCATGCCTGGCATAGAGTCGGCAGGGGCTGGAGTCCAGCCTGCCCTCTGATCACCCCAGGGCCTCTGGGAACTAGCAGTGGCCCAGCTGTATATCCTGGTCCCCTTCAACCACTCCTCATGTGGCGGATTTTCTACTCATCTTCCTGTCAGATCGTTTTTCTTCCTAACACATCGCAATTCAGCAGTGGAAAGAATTCTAGGAATAGAAATTCTACAAATGGTCTAGAAATACAAATGTGGTCTGACCAGCACAAGATGTGGACTCTCTCCCCTCTTAATTAGAAATGAGGTTCTTTGTTTTGGGTCCTTAGATCTCATACTACTCCAAGTATTGATTTCAGGGAACTTCAACTGATCATGAACTCACTGAAATTGTGTACAAGATTTTGTGGGGTTTGCATGTGTATATGCATATCCTTTAACAGATTCTTAAAAGAACAAAATTCAAAATAAGACTCAACATCTACTAAAGGTTGTGTTTTAATTAACGTAGTTTTTAGCAATAATTTTGGGACAATTTTGTCAGAATAGTAATAACTATTCTAATACTCCTATCAGAATATTGACCAACAGTGAACTTGCGTGCATGCATGCTAAGTTCACTTCAGGCGTGTCCGACTCTTTGCAACCCTGTGGACTGTACCCCACCAGGCTCTTCTGTCCATGGGATTCGCCAGGCAAGAATACTTGAATGGGTTGCCCTTCCCTCCTCCAGGGGATTTTCCAGACCCAGGGATTGCATCTCTTATGTTTCCTGTATTGGCAGACGGAATCTTAACCACTAGCGCCACCTGGGAAGCCCCCAAAACTGAGCTTAGTCTCTACTAAGAGCCATTTGTCTTTTCTACATGTTTTGTTTTTTTTTTACTGCAAAGCTCCATAACCTTGCCTTGGATACTGGTGTAATTACCCAAGCCTATCTAGTGAATACTGCTGTAATTAATTCTTTAATCCATGTCTGAGACCTAACCCTTTTACTTACTAGGTCTCATTGTATTAGACTGATAACCAAAACCTATAACGCTATAATGCTGTAATTTTAAGACATTAGAAATAATTTTCTGCTGGAACATTTAGTTTCTGTGTATTTACATGATCTTCCTTTCTTCTTCTTCTTTTTTTTTTTTTTTTTCCTCTGTAGGCCGAAAGTTTAAAAAGTTCAATAAAGTTAGAGTTATGCGAACACTAGATGCTGTTGCCCTCCCACAGCCGGTGGGTATTCCAAATGAAAGCCAAGCCCTAAGCCAGAGAATCACTTTTTCACCAAGTCAAGACTTGCAGTTGGTCCCCCCACTGATCAACTTGCTCATGAGCATTGAACCAGATGTGGTCTATGCAGGACATGACAACACCAAACCTGATACCCCCAGCTCTCTGCTGACAAGTCTGAATCAGCTTGGCGAGAGACAACTTCTTTCAGTGGTCAAGTGGTCTAAGTCACTGCCAGGTAATAATAATTTGTATATAATAGCATGTCATAAAAATGTTTACTATGGCTTCATACTAGTGGGTGGCTAAATAAAACAGGCCGTGCAATAAATTAAATGGAGTATAAACACGGGGTTGTTGCGTGTGTTTCAGCAGTTCAAAATATTTATCTAGGCCCCTATATTATATACTGTTTGTCTAGGACCCTACTGTGTGCTATGGAAATAAAAAAGACAGATAACATTTTGAGTCTTGTTGATGAATCAAGAATTACATATATGAAGCAGTTAAGGAATAGCATAACTCTGTATTATCTACTAGATAGTATCATAGTTCAGAAAAAGACAGATTGACCATCTTCTCAGAAATGTCTAGTTCATTCCAAATCCAAATTTAACCAACCTCATGTGGTTGAAAATAAGACTGAATGTATCTATTCATATAACAAGTCAAAATAGTATTCAGAGTATAGCAGAGTATCTAAAGTCAACTAAGAAATAAAATTGCTAAACCTAAAACAAATAATTTGGACACAAAGAAACCTCCAGTCACTATTTTTGTGAATTTATACGCAGACAGTGAGAATTTGAATTATGTCATCATGAAAGGATTTTAGTCACTTTATTAGTTCCTCTGCTCTCTCAGCACAGTCCCATAGGAGCCAAGAGACTGAAAGAATTACAGGGATGTAGTTCTCACCTCGGAGAAGGCGATGGCCACCCACTCCAGTACTCTTGCCTGGAAAATCCCATGGACGGAGAAGCCTGGTAGGCTGCAGTCCATGGGATTGCTGAGAGTCAGACACGACTGAGCGACTTCACTTTCACTTTTCACTTTAATGCATTGGAGAAGGAAATCGCAACCCACTCCAGTGTTCTTGCCTGGAGAATCCCAGGGATGGCGGGGCCTAGTGGGCTGCCATCTATGGGGTCGCACAGAGTCGGACACGACTGAAGCGACTTGGCAGCAGCAGCAGCAGTTCTCACCTGCTAAACCTTGGACTGCAGAGCTAAGAGACTAATACATGGGTAGTAATTACTTGTCAGGTGGCGCTAGTGGTAAAGAACCTGCCTGCCAATGCAGGAGATATAAGAGACGCCACTTTGATCCCTGGGTTGGGAAGATCCCCTGGAGGAGGGCATGGCAACCTACTCCAGTATTACTGCCTGGATAATCCCGTGGTCAGAGGAGCTGGACTAGCTACAGTCCTTAGAGTCACAAAGAGTCAGACATGACTGAAGCAATTTCACACGCATGTACACAGTTACTTGTGGAGGCATTAATCCCATAATTAGAAATAAAACCTTTTTTAAAGTTATTTTCTCTTCACACTGATAGTAACCTTATACTCCATTAGACTAGTTTATTTTTCCAATATCTGATCACGAATTAAACATATTATACATTTTAGTCTCCAAGTAAATTTAATAGTCTTTTTTTAAAAAATATTTCTCATTCTACCTGAAAGGTTTGAAATATAATAGATGAATTGTTATTGAAAAATCAAGTTTACATAAGACAGAAAGAAATAGATTCCTGTTTGTTGACTCTTTAAAAAAATATATGTTGAGAAAATTAAACTCACTATTCTAGTGAAGATAAAGTAACATCTAAAATGAAAATGCCCAGGTTCTTATTAGCTTCACTCTTGTTGAAAGGCTTTGGACAGGTAATTTTTTTTTATTAGAAAAGTTCTGAATTTTTTAAAAAGTTTACTGTAAAGTGGTTATCAAACTTAATAGATTTTTATTAAACTATTACAATAACATTGGCCAACTTTTTCGGTTTTAAAATATGAGTGTTCATGTGTTTAAACATTTATGTTTTTCTATTATTTGGAAAGGTTCTTTCTTTGATTTTTGTTGACATAGCTCGTATTTCTTTGGTTTTTACTTTGTATATTCTCTACTGTTAAAAAAGACTCTATTATCATTTGGCAAAGTTAGAAAATAACCAATTATAATTACAAAGATAATTTATTCATTTTGGAAAAAAAACTAATTGAGGCTCCTAAGTTGAAATACAACTGTCTAGATTTTTGATCCCCACACACCCTCCAAAAGAATGAGAGAAAATTTTCACATTGCATTTGGTGGCAACTTTTTTAATGTTCCCAAATGTAATTTGTGTACAAGTTAACAAGAATGATGGCATCACCAGTATTACACATGTTGTTTTCATTAATAAGGGAAGCATTAAAATTATCAAAGTACTGAGTGGCCCATGGTCTTTCAAACCATATTTTCATGGTCTGAATTCTGAGAGTAACTTGAATGATGATGAAAGCAGTCAGTGAAGCAGAGTGACCATACTGACCTCTGTGGGAGGACTCAGAAGGACACGTGTATAACAATTTGCTCTCAAAACTACTAGCTGCTCAAACACTTCCAGCTTTATTTGCGTGAGTCACTCAAGAAATGTCTATTGCACATTTCCTTTGTGCAAGACGTGACCCTTACTCGGTGGTGGTAGAGGAGCCAGCAGGCTGGGCTCGTGATGGCACTGCATTGTACTGCAGCCCATCCTCGCACCTGGTCATCAGTTTTGTCCATAAGGGAAACTTCTTTTATCTATCCACTCACAGGTTATTGGTCCGTGAAAGATGGACTTGGTTAAATGAAGCTTATTGGTAGTTTACTTATTTAAAGTGGGAAGAAAAAAAAAAAGATATTGCTCAGAAAATATGTAGGTAGATCAGGCAGTTCTTTCACAAACAGAAAGTGTATTTTGGGAGTCAGCTTAAGATAAGATTTCAGGACTTCTGAGGCATCAGAGAAGAGAAATCTGCCCCGAAGCCCTGGGGAAAGGAATCATGGCCCTAAACTAAACAGGGACAGCACTTATTCACAATATCCTGCGTTGTCTGGTTAGGCTCGTTTGAATAGTAGACCTGTAGGGATTTGAAGTGAAAACACCGTATGTAATAAGTGTTTTTTCAAGACCTAAAATTCCTTGGGTATATATGTTTATCCAAAGAAACCAATGCCTTTTAACTTTGCAAAGAAAAAAAAAGATAATTTTAAACACTTCTCTGGGAGAGAAAAAGATCAGATGCAGGCTGATGATCATCACCAAGGTGTCAGCACGCATGAGAGCCACAGGGAAGCTCCTGTCTGCAAGCCCCCGAGAGGACTTGTGCTGCCTGCTCAGGGACTCCCGTTGCATCTTTGTCTGTGCTCTCCTTTGTCTTCGACAGGTCACAGTGATCACAGCATATCTGACATCTTTACCATACTATTTCAGAAATACCTTTCTTTTTCTATTTAATGGAGACTTACAAAATATGCCTCATGACAGTACATTTACAAGTGATTTCTGAGGTTACGTTGTCTCTGACATATTGTATCTATATATGAATGATTTTACATTGACACTTAGCTCCAACCTCAGTAGGTAATGTTTTCCTTTTTGAAACTTGAAGTAGCATAATATTTGCAAAATTTAAAAAATGAGCAAGATGTATTCCCTCTGTTAAGGAATATGCAAAACAGTGTAATGAAAGATACTCAAAAAGTGAAAGTGTCGATCAGTTGGGTCTGACTCTTTGTGACCCCATGGGCTATAGCCCACAAGTCTCCTCTGTCCATGGAATTCTCCAGGCAAGAATACTGGGGTGGGTAGCAGTCCCTTATCCAGGGGATCTTCCTGACCCAGGGATTGAACCCAGGTTTCCTGCATTGCAGGAAGGTCCTTTGCCATCTGAGCCACCAGAGAAGCCTCAAACAGCTATACAATTGACCGTAGTACAGCGAGGGAGTTAGGGGCACTGACTGTCCAAGCAGCCAAGAATCCACATATAGGTAAGAGAAAGCATTCTGAATAGAAGGAATAGTGAGGCTAATACTGTAAAATAAGGAAATCAAGAGGTATGTTTGGTGAGTAATAAATTAGACCAGTTCTGCACCTACAGATTCAACCAACCATGGATCATGTAATACTATAGCACTGAAAAAAATCTTGGGTGAGTGGACCCATGTTCAAATCTGTGTTATTCAAAGATCAACTGTAATAGTATGTGAAAGTGACATAAGGTATGTATTTTAAAAAATGGAGACAGAAGAACATTTTTGTCTTTAGGGACAAGAGAAGGATTTAGAGACAAGGTATCAGTTAAAGTACACCATGAAGGAGAAGTGAAACTTTGATAAATAGTGTTAAGAAGAGAAAGCATTCTGGATAGAAGGAATAGTGTGGCTGATGGTGTAAAATAAGGGAATCATGAGGTGTGTTTGGTGAATAATGAATTAGACTAGCATAAGAATGGCTCTAGAAGAGTGAAGTTCCCTTAGTAACATAAAAATGTTATCATACCTTCCTCCCATAGTATAGTAATTAAAATTGTTAATAGTTGCTGATTGAGAGAATACAATGTGCATATGGTTTTTCAAACACCACTGGCGTTCTGGGGGTTTCCTCATCCAAGAATTAAGAAACCACTGAGAAAATTGTATTGGAGAGAATCACAGAAAGTAAATTTAGAGGTGTACATTGTGGGCTGAGTCAGGGTAGACTTTGGATAGTAAATGTTTAGTACTCATTCCCAGTCCAACTTCATCCTTATTCTTTATTCTGTGTATTATAGCAGAATACATCATAGCAGAATTGATGTGAGAGAGAGGTTCAGGAGAAATATTTCCTTTGCATAAATTTTGCCTTGATTCTTCTATTTATTTGCTGGAAAAAAATATTCAGGCCAATGCTTTGACATTTGTAAACATATTTTACTTCTCAGCCAGACTACTTGCATTCATCAATATCAGAAGACTAGAACAGTCCTTTGCCTGTTTGTTTGTTGTTTTTTTGCCTTTGAAGCATCCCAAAATATCTTTTGAGTCAGTAATAGCCATTGCATGCATGACAAAATATTTTTGTCTCTCTCCCTAAATCAAATGAATAAATTAAACTACTTCTTCCCCCACCCCAAAAAAAAGTAATGGAAAAGAAATGAGATTAGCCCTCTTGGAGTAAAGTCAGGCTTTGATAGTATTTTCATGAAGACATTAAAAAATGATTTTCTAATATTCTATTTCACTGAAACTACTATTGCCAATGTCACCAAAATCTTTTGTCAAATCAAATGAGTACTTTCAGCCCTTACCATGTTTCATGTACCTCTGAAGCCATGACGAAGGAGCCGTGACTTGCTGAAACTCTTCCTGTAGCGTTCATTCCCTTCCAGGCAGATATGTTTCTCTCGATTTACACATCTGTTTCCTTTGTGGACTTGTTCTCCCATGAATTTGGCATTTCCTGGTTCCATCTTCTATTCCAGTAGTTTCTCAGTCTGCAGGGCTGGATTTGCTCACTTACGGCCTTGTCTTCAGCTCCCATTATATTCTCATGATTCCTACTTACATGGTGACAACCTAGATCCTCTACAGAAGTATTGGACCATATATTTCTTGTGTTTATTACACATTTCCGCCTACATGAGCTTCCAAGCCAGCATGACCTTCTACTCCATAAGCCTAAGACCTTTCTTTGTATCTTGAAATGGCACTGCAGACAGAATCTTGATTATAATCCTTCACTCACTTTTATCCTTCACCTCTGTCAACTCTGCTTATTATATGCATGATTCATTGTACATGCTATTTACACTGCTACTACTTTGAGCTATTTTAAGTCTTTATCATTTTCCCCTAGGCTTCAGTCACAGTCCCCGACTGACACTATTATCACAGTTTCACACTGCCCGCAGATAGTCCTCAATTCTGCCACTAGGATCATCTTTTCAAAAGCAATTATCATCTGTTATATTATTCCCATCCCTTTCCAGAACAACGTCAAACTTCTTAGCCTTACTATTTCAGGTCCTTCCGGCTCCTGAATTTACATCCTCTCTCACTCTCCCACTTCAAGCACCTCTGAGGCTTGGTTCCCACAAAGCTCTTTGCTCAATTTCCAGCCTTTCTTCATCCACTTTGTTTTCCCTACCTGGTGGCCCTTTGCTTCTCCCACATTTTCCCCTAGCTAGTTCCTAACTAGTCTTCAGGATGCTAATCAGCTTGCCCTAGGAAGATTTCCCTAAGTCTCCCCAGATTGAGTCAAAGGTCCCTTAGCTTTTTGAGAAGTATGCTGCCTTAAATCTTTACACATCAAGTTCACATTTATGCATAAGTTCATCAAATGTATGGTAGTGATTACACTTGCTGTGCTGAAGCTTCTTTGTGCTTGTGTGGGAAGGTGCTGAGATAGTTGATGCTCTTCCCTTGTTATAGATTAACTGTTTCAGTACATGACAGTTTTTACAGGAGCACAACCGGTATATTTTATCAAATCTTTGGGATTAAGCCAGGAGAACCTAGAAGGTCATGTAGGCCAGGTGTTACCGTACACTTTCTTTTCAATTTGTTTTAGGCATTAAGGCTTGGACAATTTGTGACAGAAATTATCAGGTCAAGTCACTTAAAAGGAAAGAGCATTTTTCTTTACTACTTGTTGAACACAATTACAGGTCATCCATCACTTCTCTGTGTGAAGGTTTTCATTTTGATCCTCATCTCAAAAGTACTGAGTTCACCTGATCATTATCATCAATGGGAATTTGATCTCAGTGTTCCCGTCTTTGTTTCAGTATAAAGTAATGAATGATATTACAGTTAATGGCTTCAAAAAATTGCACTTCTGTACTAAGCATGTTAAAGTCAATTTAAGATTGTACACTTATCTCAGATAAACTCACTTAAAGGGGGAGTAAAGCTATTTTTCTGATTTTTTTTTCATTCTGTTACATAGAAGGAATATACTTTCTGCTATAAATATTGGTAATTTTATATTTTATTTCACCAAGATTTGCCTTTTATATTATAACATACCCCAAATAAGCCAAGTCTATATGTGCCTCCCTTGAGAGAGTCTTGCTTTTCAGGAATTAGGAAACTTTATTATTTATCTCTTATCAAATTATCCTAAACTTAATGGAAGAAGTAATTACCCATTTTTTAAAGCCTATAAAGTATGCAGTTTACAAGTGGCATTTCTGTACTAGATGTATTGAGTGACTCATAATTTTAAAAAAAAAACAGGTAATATATAAACATGAACTTCAAGATGCATGTATGACATGAAAATAAAGAGAGAATTATGAAAATTGCATGCCAAGTTTTTCTTGGCTAGTTATTTTTAGAGAGTCTTTCTGTACCTGAGTCAGTCAGGAAGTAAGTAGTAAACACCAACTGTACTAAGTTTTAAAAACCAAAAACATCCTGCTATCAAAAACCAAACAAAAAAAGAAAAACATAGTTCTCTGAAAAGACGTCAGGGATTCACTGAATAGAAGGACAAGTCTGAAGAGGAGACAGAAACCAGGGCCTCTCTGGAGGGCCAAGACAAGCATCACAAATGACCCCATTGGATCCCACTGTCGTTAGGCACAACCACCATCCTAAGTAAAGCCTAACCATATCTTGATCTTTGTTTTACTATTTTTTGCTTCAAAGTCCAGATAGTAGGTATTCTACAGATCAAACCTAGATCACAAACCCAGGGAACCAGAGGCCTTAGCCAGCTTCCTTGTGGGAACGTAGGGTACTTGCTTTTGTAGTTTGGTTGACCAAACTGCAAACAAAGGGAAGCTATTTGCATAGAGGGAAAAAGAGACGGGGAATCAGAGGGAGGTCCCGCCGTCTCTAAAGGGGCAAATAGGTACTGCTGATTATGAATATGTGCTAAGGCTGTTTTAGGTCTCTCTAAGACTAAGAATTTCCAGGAAGAAAAGAGTAGTCTTCTTGCTATTCATACGAAGATGGGAATAACAGGAAGTACATGAAGTAAAGATAGCCTTTTCTGTTTACTTCAAGATAATTAACCAAATCAGGAAATAAAGTTCTTTTACACTTTAGATCTAAAGAATTAAGTTTGACTCTTGAAATAGGTCCTTTGTAAGAGGACTTCAGCAGAGTCTTAGAAGGAATAGACGTTATTTAAAAAGTTTTATAGAACATGGTTGATTATCCTACCAAACTGTTTGTTTTCTTTATACCTTTAATGAAATATTTCATCCACTTTTACTGTTTCAAGTACTCAAGTACAAATAATTTAGAGTTTTATATCTTTTGCTCGGTATGTCCCCATACCTCTAATTCCTATGCAAACAGATCTTCCATTGGTCCCTCAAACAGGTCCAAAGCTTACTTATTTTCTCTCTCCCCTGTTTTTTCTCCTTTATTTTGTCTCAGTGATGTTGTTATCATCATCATGCATCATTCAAGTAAAAACTGAAACATCTATTTGACTTCCTATTTTTCCAATCTGTATACATTCAGTTGCCAATTTCTTTAATTTTACTCTTTAAAACTTTCTCCTGTGTGCTCTATCTTCTCTACTCCTACCTATTGACTTATTTTGAGCTTTTATCATCTCTCTCCTGGCCTTTAGCAATACCTCCCAATTTCTCTCCCTAACTTCAGACCTTTTCCCTTGAACACATCCTCCACATGGCTACCAGTGAGCTGTGCATAGTGTAAATCAGGCTATATCACTCCCCTTGCTGCTTCATAGGCATGCAAGACCACCCATGATCTAACACCAGCCCACACCTCCAAACACCTCTTTGCCTTACCCTCCTTTACATTATCAGTGCTGAACTGGTTATCTTTCCCCAAGCAGGCAAAAAGCGAATTGGAAAGAGTTGGGAAAAAACACTGACTATGTAAGTCACCATGCATTTGCCCCTTTCCTGCCATTCTTCCTCTGCCACCAAAACCAGAGAAAGATGTAAAAGGGAGAGGTTGTGAAGGTGTGAAAGACCAGGACACTCACACCACACACACACACACACACACACCCATATACATACAGACTCTAAAGCTCTTAAACCATCAGATCAGATCAGTCGCTCAGTCGTGTCCGACTCTGCGACCCCATGAATCGCAGCACGCCAGGCCTCCCTGTCCATCACCAACTCCCAGAGGTCACTCAGACTCACATCCATCAAGTCAGTGATGCCATCCAGCCATCTCATCTTCTGTCGTACCCTTCTCCTCCTGCCCCCAATCCCTCCCAGCATCAGAGTCTTTTCCAATGAGTCAACTCTTCCCATGAGGTGGCCAAAATACTGGAGTTTCAGCTTGAGCATCATTCCTTCCAAAGAAATCCCAGGGCTGATCTCCTTCAGAATGGACTGGTTGGATCTCCTTGCACTCCAAGGGACTCTCAAGAGTCTTCTCCAACACCACAATTCAAAAGCATCAATTCTTTGGCGCTCAGCCTTCTTCACAGTCCAGCTCTCACATCCATACATGACCACAGGAAAGACCATAGCCTTGACTAGGCGAACCTTTGTTGGCAAAGTAATGTCTCTGCTTTTGAATATGCTATCTAGGTTGGTCATAACTTTCCTTCCAAGGAGTAAGCATCTTTTAATTTAACCATAGGGGAGTTTAAAATGAAACTGGATTAAGTTTCAGAAAGCAAAAGTGATCAGAAACCTGTGGAACCCACTCAAACCTTAATTAAGAGTTGTTAAAGAAAAATTAGAGGTAGCAAAACTGAAAACAGGGGTTTTACAAAATAAACCAATTTATGTTTAAATCCCAAAGAATTGAGATTCCTCACCAGTCTGACTTTCTTCTGGCATTATCTCTGTCTGGGGCAGTTTTCCTACTCTCTCTACTGCCTGGTGGATTCCTTCTTACTTTCTCTATCTTTTAAGATTCTTTTTAGGGCAAGGGTTTTGTCCTACTCATCTTTGTAACGCAGCATTTTAACACAGTGCCTGGTCCATAATTGACTCTCCATAAATAAATGTTGCATGAATGAATGATACATGTTTAATTTGATTAGCAAGTTCCCAGAAATGCTAAATCACAATGACTAATTTTAATGAATTCCAATCTCTTATCCTTTTTAATTTTTTCTGACTTTATTATTATTATTTCCTGTTTTGTTTTGTTTTGTTTTTTGTATATAAATATTTTGACTGAAAACTTTACCCTTGTTGTTGTTCCATTGCTAAGTCGTGTCCAACCCTTTGCAACCCCAGGGACTGTAGCACACCACGCTTCCCTGTCCTTCACTATCTCCCAGAGTTTTGCTCAAACTTGTGTCTGTTGAGTCAATGATGCCATCCAACCATCTCATCCTCTGTCACCCTCTTCTCCTCCTGCTCTCAATCTTTCCCAGCATCAGGGTCTTTTTCAATGAGTCAGCTCTTTGCATCAGGTGGCCAAGGTATTGGCACATACCCTACTTAACATCTGTTTTCAAATGTTTATTTTTCAGGTTTTGACATAGTGATTTTTGACACAGTGATCATTCTGTTTTTAAATTTGTTTTGTAGGTTTTCGGAACTTACATATTGATGACCAAATAACTCTCATCCAGTATTCTTGGATGAGTTTAATGGTATTTGGACTAGGATGGAGATCTTATAAGCATGTCAGTGGACAGATGCTATATTTTGCGCCTGATCTAATACTAAATGAGTAAGTAGTAACTTGACTTTTGTTGTTATTATTATCAAAAGTGTATAGGTAGGATAATCTTCAAAACTACATTTAAGTAGATGATCATACACCCAGTGTCCTAAGTAATAAAAATTTCCTGAAATGTTTCTTGGAACTACCTCAAAATATAACTTGAACTGACAATATTAGTAAAAATGTATTATCCATGATTTGCTATTTAGAGCTTTTTCTTTTACTTCAATATATAGTAGTTGTCACAAATAAAAATTCCTTAAACTTCATAAATGTATCAAGAAATACATTTGGTCTTCTTAAAGACCAAATAAATGTTTAGTTTATCAAGTTAAAATTTTTACATTGGCAGTAATGAAGATAATGAAGTAAACAAGGAATAATTTTGCTTAAAAGTATTGACTTACCTTCATCGCAGCACTGTTTATAATAGCCAGGACATGAAAGCAACCTAGATGTCCATCAGCAGATGAATGGATAAGGAAGCAGTGGTACATATACACAATGGAGTATTACTCAGCCATTAAAAAGAATACATTTGAATCAGTTCTAATGATGATGAAACTGGAGCCTATTATACAGAGTGAAGTAAGCCAGAAAGAAAAACACCAATACAGTATACTAATGCATATATATGGAATTTAGAAAGATGGTAACAATAACCCTGTATACGAGACAGCAAAAGAGACACAGATGTATAGAACAGTCTTTTGGACTCTGGGAGAGGGAGAGGGTGGGATGATTTGGGAGAATGGCATTGAAATAAGTATAATATCATATATGAAATGAGTTACCAGTCCAGGTTCAATGCCTGATACTGGATGCCTGGGGCTGGTGCACTGGGACGACCTAGAGGGATGGTATAGGGAGGGAGGTGGGAGGAGGGTTCAGGATTGGGAACACATGTATACCTGTGGCAGATTCATTTTGATACATGGCAAAATCAATACAATATTGTAAAGTTAAATAAAATAAAAATTTTAAAAAAAGTATTGACTTACCTTCAAAAAGTAAAAATATTATTTGTCTTCCTAGAGGACAAATTAGACTAGTAATTTATTTAAAACATTGAAAGATAATAAAATCGAATCCAATTTGCTTGATTATATTGGAATTACTATAATTAACTTTCTACATATAACTTTAAACTGAATAAGAATCTTTTCATGAAAGTATTTGTACTGTCCTAATGGAGTCTGTTGACTCAGAATTATATAAAATGATAAGTTATACTAAACTTTACTAAACTTACTAAACTTTACTAAACTTACTAAACTTTACTAAACTTTAGAGATTGCAGGTAACTTTCAGATCAGATCAGATCAGATCAGTCGCTCAGTCGTGTCCGACTCTTTGCGACCCCATGGATCTATTTTATCCCACAGTCCCTTGAAATTTATAAGGAATCAGCACCCTTTATTTCACAGTTCAGAAAACTAAGGCAGAGGAGACTTCGTAATTTGCCAAAGAATCCAAGTGATGGTTGGGATTAATTTTATCTCTCCTGAGTCAAATCTAGTTTTGTTTTTCC
The DNA here is from genome assembly GCA_935064755.1 of Tragelaphus eurycerus. NCBI lineage: Eukaryota > Metazoa > Chordata > Mammalia > Artiodactyla > Bovidae > Tragelaphus > Tragelaphus eurycerus. The sequence goes on along the minus strand of CAKXYN010000086.1, from coordinate 7,786,637 downwards.
CACCATTCCTGATCACTTCTTTGACTAGTGCAGATACTACAAAACAGTACATAGCTGAGAAAATACCTTAAGTAAATGCCCTCAGTATTCATAATTCATGTTTGTCTTGTCCATTATTTACTGCTGCTAATGTTCTCTTTTCTATATCACCATCTATTCCCTCTAAAATCATTCACAGTGTAGCCATTTTACACGAATATTCTAAACTGAAGGCACCGAAGTATTCTACACTATTCAATTTCTGTGAATTGAATTCACTCTCCCATTGGATTGCACACAAAATTTTATATATTTTATCCGCAAGGAAAGAAAATCAGTAAATAAATATTTTCTGAGTGTTTCTCAGCACCACATTTTTAACTCCTACAACTTTGCTCTCCTTTCTTGGGTTAGGTTTTTAACATGTGATAGTAAAAGTGAATAGCAACATTAATCTTAGTTAATGTGTATTTAAAATAAACTTCCAACTTCAAAAACTTTTAACCTCAAAATCCATTAGTGTGAGTAAATTTAGAAGACATTTTAAATTCCAAATATTGAGTTTGTTTATAAAAAGCCATGTTCAGTAAATCAGGTAATAACTAAAACTCATAATCGCTCATAAATTACCTAAACTGGCTAAGACCCTGTGTGTGTTTATTTTTTTTTCTACTGTTGGCTTTTCTTTGGTGTGCTGTGTGTGGTGCAAGACAGCGGATGAAGGAGTCATCATTCTATTCATTATGCCTAACCATGTGGCAGATCCCACAGGAGTTTGTGAAGCTTCAAGTCAGCCAAGAAGAGTTCCTCTGTATGAAAGTATTGCTACTTCTTAATACAAGTGAGTATAAGTAACTAAATGCAAGAGATTTGCTTTTTTAATTTTTAATTCATTAAGGATGTCTCAAACAACAGTACTATTGTATGATTATAGATGAGTTATGAATCTTAATGAGTTGGAAACTGCAAAAGAGAAGCATCTATAGACTATAATAAAGTTACCTCATATTTCTCAGATTTTATCTATCACCTAATACTAAAATAGCCCATTAAATAAGCCAGTTTCTATTCTTTTTTTGGGTAAAACATGATTAAATTACTTTTTCATATTCATCCAATTAAGTATTATAAACAAATTAATACTGCATAAACACAGACTATGCTTCCCTTCACCCCCACCCTACAAAGGATTTACTCTATAAAACACACAGTTCTATTTGTAACTGTTCACTTCATGTCAGGATAGTCTAACAGTTATAACACATAACTGCAAGAATCAGTAGCATAATATAATAACAGTTTATGGACCATTCACAGTCAGTCCAGTGGGTTGGCCAAGAAAACCCAGTCTCCTTTCATCCAGAGGCTCTACCCTTTGTATCAGCTTGGAGTCTTCCATTTTATCTGACTAGAAGATGAGCACTGAGTAAAAGAAGGTTTGAAGACTAGATCTGGATCTGTCTTCTACCCACGTCCTATAGAAAGAAAGTGAAGTTTCTCAGTCCTGTCTGACTCATTGCAACCCCACGGACTGCAGCCGACCAGGCTCCTCTGTCCATGGGATTCTCCAGGCAAGAATACTGGAGTGGGTTGCCATTTCCTTCTCCAGGGGATCTTCCCAACCCAGGGATCGAACCCAGATCTCCCACATTGCAGGCAGACGCTTTAACCTCTGAGCCACTCTATGGTCCACCCTAATTGTAGGAGAGCTCAGGAATGCCCCTTAGCTGTGTACCCCAAAGAAATAGTGCTGGTCACCACAAGAGTGGGCAGACGTCCATTCATTCATTCTCACACATAAAGAACATGTGCCCCTCTGCCTCCATGGATCTCCCAGGGTCTGAGTGGAAAACTTTTTAAATTGCTTCCACCTTTTACCCTTTCCTGTGCGCTTCCCACACACAGGTAGACTCAACCTTGACTGTTTGAATTGGTTCCTCCTTCAGTCATTGTGATTTGAAAGGAAACCACAGAGAGCTAAAACCTGAGGTAGTAAGTGAGACAGGAGTCTTTCTCAGAAAAGATTTCTGCAAAGATTTCCTTCTAGAGGCATGAATCTTACATGGTAGGGCTGGGGGAGCATATCAAGAGGAAAGGCAGAAAAGCTGAACTCTTAAGAAGGCAGTTTACCTCATGAAGTCTGTGCCCAGATACAGATTAATACAGGATCTAGGGAACCATAGCCCTTTACCCAACCCTTGGAAACTCTATCTGGAACACAGGCCTTCAAGCATAATTTGATTTAAAAAAGCACAAAGTAGACAAAGGAATTGATATGGGACTGGCCAACAGTCAACTGAAAGAACCTTAATAATATAGCAGTTAACTCCTGTCAACTCTTTTCTTGATAGTAATGAATTCAACAGTAGATATATCATAGATGGTCCTAGGTCTCTCAAATTAGTTGATAGCATTAACATAATACTGTATTTATGGGTAGGCTACATTATGCAGGGAACCAAACAAGTCCTAAACCTCAGTAGCTTTAAAAAATTTTAAGTACTTATTCTTCTTACTATATTTTCACTGCAGATCTACAGGGAGGCTCATTGTTATCACTCAGGTGTTCAGGCAGATGGACGCAGCATCTTGACACCTGCCTCCATAATCACTAGAGCAGTGTTAAAGGAAGACAGTTGTAAGGAAAGGAGGGGAGATACACATGACTTCCACTCACATACCATGGAAGGCAAGGTTTTCAGCCATTTGCAACTTTAAGAAAAGGGAAAATCATGTACTTAGTGAATAGTACTACATTTATACACATATATAAATTATTTAGTGTTATATGTAATAATTTGTGTAATAAAATCTACACAAATTTTAATGGGATTTTGAGGAGACACGGCACAGCTATTGAAATTCATCTTTAAATCTTAAAAAATAGGTAAGTATTACAAAAATATGGGGATGGGGAGAGAATTAGAAAGTTAGAATAATTAATAATGTGGAAAATACATACTCTGAATTCTTAGTCAAATCAGACTGTATATACTAGAACTTTATATCCTATAATGGAAACACTAGAAGTCTTTGAGTATGGAACAAATAAATATTGTTGAGAAAACAAGCTTTATGTTTGAGGAAAACTTAGTTTGAATATTTAGCTCAAATTGTATCCTAAAATAAGTGGCTCATAGTTGTAAACACTTTAGCTTGTTAAAAACAAGCTAAAAGGAATAAAAATGAGAAATATCAAAGAATACTTATAAAAAATATATGCAATAGAAAAGTTGGCCAAAGAAAAGTTCAATGACTTGATAAGAATTTAAACCATCCATTTGCCACTAAAAATTAAAATACAGATATCCAGGAAAATATGGTAGGTTGAATACACACTTTAATCATTGTTCCTTTTAAACTACATAAAACTATTAGTCAAGGGACTTCTTAAAAAATAAAATAAAGTAAATAAAATGAAAGAAATATCAGTAGCAATAAAATCTCACAACCCAGCAAGCAGAAACTAATTTAGTGTCCCTGAGAAAGTGGATGGCACCCCACCCCAGTACTTTTGCCTGGAAAATCCCATGGACGGAGGATCCTGGTAGGCTCCAGTCCATGGGGTTGCTAAAAGTCAGACACGACTGAGCAACTTCACTTTCACTTTTCACTTTCATGCATTGGAGAAGGAAATGGCAACCCACTCCAGTATTCTTGCCTGGAGAATCTCAGGGACGGGGGAGCCTGGTGAGCTTCCGTCTATGGGGTCGCACAGAGTCGGACGCGACTGAAGCGACTTAGCAGCAGCAGCAGAGAAAGTGGAGGGCTTCCCGGGTGGTTCAGTGGTGAAGAACCTGCCTGCCAGTGCTGGAGACACAGCAGATGCAAGGTTCTGTCTTTGGGTCAAGAAGATCCTCTGGAGGAGGAAATGGCAACCCACTCCAGTATTCTTGCCTGAAAGAACCCATGGACAGAGGAGCCTGGCAGGCCACAGTTCACGTGGTCTCAAAGAGTCAGACGTGACTGAATGAGAAAGTGGTTTCTAAGCCCGAAGTAAGAAAAGTCAAAAAGCAAGCACCTTGATTTGTATCACTGAACCTCTAACATGTTTCGCAGTCAGTGACACCAGTGATCTTTTTTTTTTTTATGAGAATGAAAGTAGAATTAAAAACACCAAGTTCTCTTGAAAATGTGTTTCTAAATATCCACCAATGGTGCAGTTGTTCTGCAACTAAGGCAGAGATTATAGGTTTATTCCCTGAAGAGGATGTAACAGAAGGCAGTTGGGTTGGTGGACTGCAGGCACTGAGGGTGAAGGGGGCTAGTGTAAACAGATGAAGATTATATACCAAATGTTGAGACAACACCCTCCAAAATCACTAGTCCTCTAGAACACTGTCATCCAGGTTTATATTCTCCAGACAGGAAAATGAAAGATTCTTTTATAAAGAATGTATTAAGCTATGAAAAAAAAAAAAAAGAACTAAATATGCTAATAACAAGGCTTTCTCTTTGAAATAGCTCAGCCAGAATGCCCTGCACTAAAGTGTATATTCAATAATAACTACTCATTCAAACAGAACTAGCAATCAGCTTTTTAGTTTCCATGCTTGAATATAAATAAACAACCAGGGCATCTGAGGAAGGTCTTTGATATCAAACATAAAGACAAAATAGAAAAATAATTTAGAGGAAAGAGAGACCATGGAGAAATTTAAAAGCTATCCTTTGTTGTTGTTGAGTCGCCCAATCACGTCCGGCTCTTTGCGACCCCATGGACTGCAGCATGCCAGGCTTCCCTGTCCTTCACCATCTCCCAGAGCTTGCTCAAACTCATGTCCATTGAGTCAGTGATGCCATCCAACCATCTCATCCTCTATCGTCCCCTTCTCCTCCTGCATTCAATCTTTCCCAGCATCAGGGTCTTTTCCAGTGAGTCAGGTCTTCACATCAGGTGGCCAAAGTATTGGAGTTTCATCTTCAGCATCAGTCCTTCCAATGAATATTCAGGACTGATTTCCTTTAGGATGGACTGGTTGGATCTCCTTGCAGTCCAGGGGACTCTCATGAGTCTCCTCCAACACCACAGTTCAAAAGCATCAATTCTTCAGCACTCAGCCTTTTCATGGTCCAACTCTCACATCCATACATGACTACTGGAAGTGAAATTTGCTCAGTCATGTCCGACTCTTTGTGACCCCATGGACTATAAAGTCCATGGAATTCTCCAGGCCAGAATACTGGAGTGGGTAGCCCTTCTCTTCTCCAGGGGATCTTCGCAATTCAGGGATCAAATCCAGGTCTCCGGCATTGCAGGCAGATTCTTTACCAGCTGAGCCACAATGACTACTGGAAAAATCATAACTTTGACTAGACAAACCTTTGTCAGCAAAGCAAAATCTCTGCTTTTTAATATGCTGTCTAGGATGGTCATATCTTTTCTTTCAAAGAGCAAGCATCTTTTAATTTCATGGCTGCAGTCACCACCTGCAGTGATTTTCGAGCCCAAGAAAATAAAGTCTGCCACTGTTTCCATTGTTTCCCCATCTATTTGCCATGAAGTGATGGGACCGGATGCCATGATCTTCGTTTTTTGAATGTTGAGTTTTAAGCCAACTTTTTCACTCTCCTCTTTCACCTTCATCAAGAGATTCTTTAGTTCCTCTTTGCTTTCTGCCATAAGGATAGTGTCATCTGCATATCTAAGAGAATGAGTGAGTGAAAGTCGCTCAGTCATGTCTGATTCTTTGCAATCCCATGGTCTGTAGCCTGACAGGCTCCACTGTCCATGGAATTCTGTAGGTAAGAATACGACTGGTTTGCCATTCCCTTCTCCAGGGGATCTTCCTAACCCAGGGATCGAACCCAGGTCTCCCACAATGCAGGGGGATTCTTTACCATCTGAGCCACCAGGAAAGCCCTATCTACATATCTGAGGTTATTTATATTTCTCCTGGAAATCTTGATTTTAGCTTGTGCTTTATCCAGCCCAGCATTTTGCATGATGTACTCTGCATGAAAGTTAAACAAGCAAGGTGACAGTATACAATCTTGACGTACTCCTTTCCTTTCCCAATTTGGAACCAGTCCATTATTCCATGTCTGGTTCTAACTGTTGCTTCTTGTCCTGCATACAGTTTTTGCAGGAAGGAAGGAAGTTGGTCTGGTATTCCCATCCCTTTAAGAATTTTCCAGTTTATTTTGATCTACACAGGCAAAGGCTTTAGCATAGTCAGTGAAGCAGAAGTAGATGATTTTCTGGAATTTTCTTGCTTTTTCTATGATCCAGCAGATTCTGGCAATTTGATCTGTTGTTCCTCTGCCTTTTCTAAATCCAGTTGAACATGTGGAAGTTCTCAGTTCAGGTACTGTTGAAGCCTCACATGGAGAATTTTGAGTATTCCTTTGATAGTTTGTGAGATGAGTGCAATTATGCAGTAGTTTGAATATTCTGTGACATTGCCTATCTTTGGGATTGGAATGAAAACTGACCTTTTCCAGTCCTGTGGCCACTGATAAGCTTTCCAAATTTGCTGGCATATTGCATGCAGCACTTTCACAGCATCATCTTTTAGGATTTGAAATAGCTCAGCTGGAATTCTATCACCTCCACTAGCTTTGTTTGTAGTGATGCTTCCTAAGGCTCACTTGACTTCACACTCCAGAATATCTGGCTCTTGGTGAGTGATCACACCATCATGATTATCTGGGTCATGAAGATCTTTTTTTTGTGTAGTTGTTCTGTGTCTTCTTGCCACCTCTTCTTAATATCTTCTGCTTCTGTAAGGTCTATACTGTTTCTGTCCTTTATTGAGCCCATCTTTGCATGAAATGTTCCCTCAGTATCTCTGATTTTCTTGAAGAGATCTCTAGTCTTTCCCATCCTATTTTCCTCTGTTTGTTTGCAGCATTCACTTAGGAAGACTTTCTTAGCTCTCCTTGCTATTGTTCGGAACTCTGCCTTAAGATGGATATATTTTTCCTTTTCTCCTTTGCCTTTCACTTCTCTTCTTTAGAAAGATAAAAGAACATATTCTATTCATGAAAAATACTGAATATATGAAAAAGGAATAACACAAAGACAAGAATTCTTGGAAATATATATATATATATATATATGGCTAGAGACTTTGAAAGTTGGAAAACCTCTCAAAAGCAGAGGAAAAAATATCACTGTGCAGAAGGAAGTGTGTTTGTGTGCATGCTCGGTCATTTAGTCACGTCCAACTCTTTGTGACCCTATTGATTGTAGCCCACCAGGCTCCTCAGTCCTTGGAATTCCCAGGTAAGAATACTGGAATGAGTTGCCATTTCCTTCTCCAGGGGATCTTCCAACCCAGGGATTGAATTTGCATCTCCTTCAGGCAGATTCTTTTTCCACCGAGCCACCTTGGATGCCCTAAATAGACATTGGCAAAATTTAAAACGTCGGTGTATCAAAGGACCCAACACAAAGAAAGGTTAATCCATTGATTTGCTGAAAATATTGAAAAAGATTTCTGCTAAAGTAAGAGCATTAATATCCAGATGACTTAAAGAATCTCTACAATCCAACAACAACAAAAAATAAACCAATTTAAAAGTAAAGGCCTTAATAGACATTTCTCAAAAGAAGATTTACAAATAGCCATTAAGCACATGAAAGGATGCTCAGCATCACTAATTATTAGAGAAGCATAAAAGCCACAGGTGGATACCACTTCACACCCATTGGTATGGTTACTTACTCTCAGTAAAACTAAAAAATTATACTTGGAAAGAAATGCTAGTTAATTCTATATGACTTGACTGTGGTAGCATTTTCCATAGCTAAAATAATAAACATTGAATACTGATCTAAGAAATATTATGAAAATTACATTAGGAAGATGAGGAACAGGAAGTTCTTCCTATGTGACTATATGATTGTGGTATAGGAATGATGATCTGGAATATGGAAATAGAGCTTTAGCCCTATTTTCCATACTGTTAAGAATTCAAATAACAGCAATATAAGGGTGTCACTTAAAACTATGGAAGGAAAGACCAAAAGAAATAGATGAAAAAATTGAAAGCATTGGCTTTCTGAGCAGGGGAAAATTGGGTTGCCTAGGTAGGACTCTTTGCCTTAATAAAGTTACAGCCCTGATTAAATATTTTAAAACTGGGCTTTAAACCACAAACTTAGAAAATGTTTTAAATATATCTTAGTACAAAAAAAATGAGTACAAAACAGAAAAAAATTTTAAATAAAACCAAATCACTAATAAGTATTAAAAAATTATTCAACCTCACTAACAATTGGAGAAATGAAAATTAGATGATATTTTATTTTTCTCTATAAAAAAAAGATTAAGTCTGTTCTATACATCAGTGTCTCTTTTGCTGTCTCATAAGCAGGGTGATTGTTACCATCTTTCTAAATTCCATATATATGCGTTAGTATACTGTATTTGTGTTTTTCTTTCTGACTTACTTCACTCTGTATAATAGGCTCCAGTTCCATCCACCTCATTAGAACTGATTCAAATGTATTCTTTTTAATGGCTGAGTAATACTCCATCGTGTATATGTACCACAGCTTGCTTATCCATTCATCTGTGGATGGACATCTAGGTTGCTTCCACGTCCTGGCTATTGTAAACAGTGCTGCTATGAACATTGGGGTACACGTGCCTCTTTCAATTCTGGTTTTCTCAGTGTGTATGCCCAGCAGTGGGATTGCTGGGTCATAAGGCAGTTCTATTCCCAGTTTTTTGAGGAATCTCCATACTGTTCTCCATAGTGGCTGTACTAGTTTGCATTCCCACCAACAGTGTAAGAGGGTTCCCTTCTCTCCACACCCTCTCCAGCATTTATTGCTTGTGGATTTTTGGATCGCAGCCATTCTGACTGGCGTGTAATGGTATCTCATAGTGGTTTTGATTTGCATTTCTCTGATAATGAGTGATGTTGAGCATCTTTTCATGTGTTTGTTAGCCAACTGATGTATAGAACAGACTTTTGGACTCTGGGACTGGGAGAGGGTGGGACGATTGGGGAGAATAGCATTGAAATATGTATAATATCATATCTGAAACGAGTCAGTCCAGGTACGATGCCCCATAACAGATGCCTGGGACTGGAGCACCGGGAGGACCTGGAGGGATGGTGTGGGAAGGGGGGAGGGAGGAGGGTTCAGGATGGGGAACACGTGTATTCTGGTGGCGGATCCATCTCGATGTATAGTAAAAGTAATACAATATTGTAAAGTTAAGAAAAATTAAAAAAATAATAATAATAATAAAATTAAAAAAATAAAAATAAAAAAAAATATAAACATCAAAAAAAAAAAAAAAAGATTACCCTAAATGAAAATTGCTCACAACCAACCACCCAACAGATAAGTAGTAAGAAGTGTTGATAATTTAGAAATATATATTTTGAGTGTTAAGAAAGTTAATACCTTTTACTCTAATAATTCCACTTATAAGAATATATCCTTTAAATGTCAGAAATGACATTCATCATAGTTCAGTTCAGTTGCTCAGTCATGTCTGACTCTTTGTGACCCCATGGACTACAGCCCGCCAGGCTTCTCTGTCCATCACCAACTCCTGGAGCTTACTCAAACTCATGTCCATTGAGTCGGTGATGCCATCCAACCATCTCATCCTCTGTTGTCCCCATATCCTCCTGCCCTCAATCATTCCCAGCATCAGGGTCTTTTCCAGTGAGTCAGTTCTTCCTACCAGGTGGCCAAAGTACTGGAGTTTCAGCTTCAACATCAGTCCTTCCAATGAATATTCAGGACTGATTTCCCTTAGGATGGACTGGTTGGTTCTCCTTGCTGTCCAAGGGACTCTCAAGAGTCTTCTCCAACACCACAGTTCAAAAGCATCAATTCTTCACATTCAGCTTTCTTTATAGTCCACCTCTCACATCTATACATGACTACTGGAAAAACCATAGCTCTGACTAGACAGACCTTTGTTGGCAAAATAATGTGTATCCTTTTAATATGCTGTCTAGGTTGATCATGGAGAAGGCAATGGCACCCCACTCCAGTACTCTTGCCTGGAGAATCCCATGGATGGAGGAGCCTGGTGGGCTGCAGTCCATGGGGTCGCTGGGAGTCGGACTCGATTGAGCGACTTCACTTTCTCTTTTCACTTTCATGCACTGGAGAAGGAAATGGCAACCCACTCTAGTGTTCTTGCCTTGAGAATCCCAGGGACAGGGGAGCCTGGTGGGCTTCCGTCTATGGGGTCACACAGAGTCGGACATGACTGAAGTGACTTAGCATAGCATAGCATAGCATAGGTTGATCATAGCTTTTCTTCCAAGGGGCAAGCGTCTTTTAATTTCATGGTTGCAGTCACCATCTGCAGTGATTTTGGAGCTCAAAAAAATAGTCTGTCATTGTTTCCACTGTTTCCCCATCTATTCCCATGAAGTGATGGGACCAGATGCCATGATCTTCGTTTTCTAAATGTTGACCTTTAAGCCAACTTTTTCACTCTTTACTTTCACTTTCATCAGAAGGCTCTTTAGTTCTTCTTCGTTTTCTGCCATAACAGTGGTTTCATCAGCATATCTGAGGTTATTGATATTTCTCCTGGAAATCTTGATTCCAACTTATGCTTCCTCCAGCCCAGAGTTTCCCATGATGTACTCTGCATATAAGTTAAATAAGCAGGGTGACAATATACAGCCTTGACGTACTCCTTTTCATGGAACCAGTCTGTTGTTCCATGTCCAGTTCTAAGTGTTGCTTCCTGACCTGCATACAGGTTTCCCAAGAAGCAGGTCAGGTGGTCTGGTATTCCCATCTCTTCAAGAATTTTCCAGTTTCTTGTGGTACACAAAGTCAAAGGTTTGGCATCGCTTATAAAGCAGAAGTAGATGTTTTTCTGGAACTCTCTTGCTTTTTTGATGATCCAGCAGAGGTTGGCAATTTGATCCCTGGATTCTCTGCGTTTTCTAAATCCAGCTCAAACATCTGGAAGTTCACAGTTCATGTACTGTTGAAGCCTGTCTTAGAGAATTTTGAGCATTACTTTACTAGCATGTGAGATGAGTGCAAGTATTATTTATATTTGTAAAATATTGCATGATGTTGCATGATGCAAGTGTTGAATGATAAAATAATTAAATAACTTGCATTTACTACACATTTCTGTGATATTAAATTTTATGTGAGAATTAAAACATTCATATATGAACAATTTTGAATGATTTAATTATGTAAATATTCTCAATATAATATTATTAAATATCCCAAACTACTGGATTTTAGGATCTCAGGTAACTTATAATTTTCTTTGTATTTTCAGTGTTTTTCAAAATTTTTCTAATTGATACACACTATTTTTAAATAACTAAACCAAAAATAAATATTTTTAAAGTATTCTCATCTAAAATAGCAAGCATATTGCTAACTTCCCTTGACTCACTCTCTCCCACTTGCCGCTAATATATTTACAAGGAATGCTGAAAACCCACATATGGAATCAATGAGAATCTCAGAAAAAATTCTCCAGTCATGTAATGCTGAGTGTAATAATTAAGAAAACAATGAATTAATATAAAGAGCTCAAATAAAATAGAAATAACTTTTTTACAGCTGGTTCATCATAGATCTGAAATCTAAGGAAGAGAGTGGAAAGGAGAATAATTTTCAGGATGAGAGTCTGGTGATTAGATTATCATGTCCTGGGAGCATGTTGTTAGTGGTTGAAACTAATAGCATGAGGCAGGATGAGAGTAGACCTGATTTTCATGAAGTAAGGATAATTGCTTCAAGTCTGGTCCTCAACAGGTAGATGGATAGTGTCGAAGGCTTTGGGTTACTAGTTTTCCAGCTCTTTAAAGCCCAATTAGAAAATAATACTTCAGTAATCAGAAGAAAAAATAATTTTATAGTCATGGTGAAGAATGAGGGAGATGTGAAAATTGGTTGGGATGTTTAAAAAGTTATGGATGTTTAAAATAGTTGCTATATGAAGTAAAGGGGATAGGTTATGATACTATGTGTTATGATACACATAACATATACATACAGTTAAGTTTTCAGTTGGTGCAAAAGTGTCCTGTTGCCCATTTATACTGAGCTCTTGAAGACTCTAAACCAGAGTTAACTCTTAGTTTCTATTGGCTTATTATCTCTAGCCTTCTTTTTCCAAGGGAAGTAGAAGTCAAGGTCTGTTGGGATACAGGGAATAAAGAAAGAGGTTTTTTAAAAGCTTTATTTATCTACCTTTGCTGGAGACATAGAGCTGACTTTGCTCAAATGAAGTACACTTCTCTCTGGAAATATTGCTAAAAGTGAAGATCATAAATATCTAGATGCATAAGTCCATCAGATCAGATCAGATCAGATCAGTCGCTCAGTCGTGTCCGACTCTTCGCGACCCCATGAATCGTAGCACGCCAGGCCTCCCTGTCCATCACCAACTCCCGGAGGTCACTCAGACTCACATCCATCGAGTCACTGATGCCATCCAGCCATCTCATCCTCTGTCTCGTCCCCTTCTCCTCTTGCCCCCAATCCCTCCCAGCATCAGAGTCTTTTCCAATGAGTCAACTCTTCGCATGAGGTGGCCAAAGGACTGGAGTTTCAGCTTTAGCATCCATAGATTATGTCATTTTTCTTTCAGTAATCTGGATATAGTTGCCGAAACTTCACTTATGGTTGAAGATTTGTTTGTGGGACAGTTGCGACTGAAGTAAAAGGAAATAAGGAGGCTGGGAATTCTGGTAATACAGTTGCTAAAGAAACCAACCAGGACATCTCAGACAGGTCACAACAGAAGAACTGGAAAGACTTAGGAGAATGGCTGTAGGTTTATTGACTACATAGTGGAAACAAGAGAATGGGCTATAGTAGGATGTTGTGCCTAATATTTGGATGTATGAATTAAAGGTTTCTGAGGTAGAAGTGTGAATTACCAGTTAACATCATAATGGAAATGAGAGGCATTTATCAATAAAATCAGCAACAAAATTTGAGTATTTACCATTACTGTTATTATTTAATATTGTTCTGGTAGACTTAACCAATGTATTGAACCATGAAGGAGAAATGACAGCTACAACTGTTGGAAAGTAGAAAATACGGATATTATTTGAGTATGATATTGTCATATACCAAAAAAAAGATAATCCAACAAAAACTATTAGATTTAACAATATTAATAAATGAATACATAAATAAAATAGAGTATAGCCAAGTGGCTGAATATAAGAGGAAATTCAAACATCAGTGACTTTCTCTTGTATCAATAGTCAGGAGACAAAAAACAAAAAAGATGCAGCATATGTGTAGTTGTAAACTTTAAATATTTGAGGCAGGAATGTACAATAATGTCAGATGCTCTTTTGAGCAGATGCTAAGTCAAATGTGTAATCCATTAATATGGCTCTAAAATAAGCTGTGATGTTCTGTAACTTACCTAGTTGTTGTTACCATATTCTGCAAAATATTATATTATAAAGTGCTAGTGTCATCTTTTTAAACATAACTGCCACTTGTAATTATCTTCTTACAGTTCCTTTAGAAGGACTAAGAAGTCAAAACCAGTTTGAAGAGATGAGATCAAGTTACATTAGAGAACTCATCAAGGCAATTGGTTTGAGGCAAAAAGGAGTTGTCCCTAGCTCACAGCGTTTCTATCAGCTTACAAAACTTCTTGATAACTTGCATGATGTAAGTATTTTGGTTTTTAGAATATCAGTGATTATTTTCTGAATTCTATCTATTACTTTTAAGTGTGAAGTACAAGTTTTACTTCATGTGTGTTCGTCAAATTTGTTTTGTACTTACACTTTAAAACAGTACTTGCGTCGTACTGCTCACAATTAATATTGTACTTTTTTTTTTCATTTTCAGTATAGATCACTGAAATATCCTTTTACTAGCATTTGTGAAATTTGAGAGTAATTTAATGGTTGATAGGAATTGTGATGCATATTCCTGAAAATGCTCCAAAATGTTTTTGTCTTAAGTTAGAAAATATTTTATGTAAACTGGAAAAGCAAAGATATGGATGTGGAGAAAAAGACTCTCATACCATTTTGGGTGGAGTTATAAGTGAAAGTGAAGTCGCTCAGTCGTGTCCGACTCTTTTCGACCCCGTGGACTGTAGCCTACCAGGCTTCCTCTGTCCATGGGATTCTCCAGGCAAGAATACTGGAGTGGGTTACCAATTCCTTCTCCAGGGGATCTTCTCGACCCAGGGATCGGATCCAGGTCTCCCACATGGGAGGCAGGCGCTTTAACCTCTGAGCCACCAGGGGAGTTATAAGTCAACAACAATGCTAATGGACAATCTAGCAGAGTGTGGCAATAGTTAAAGGTTTCATTCTTTTCAAATACCCACTTTTTAGGGTTTATCTTAAATAATTAGGCAAGCATTTAAGATACTTGCTAAATTAATAAATACTAAATTAATAATTACTAAAATAATAAGGCATAAAAAGCTCTCTGCTCACTAGATGAAATATGAGGCCCCACTGCTGAATGTGAACAACCAAGAATTATTAGCCATTTATATAAAGTCTCTCAAATGTAAGGCAGAGAACAAAATAAACAGAATATATATATATATATAACTTGAAGGAAAAAGCTCCAGTGTAGATAACAGAAGAAAGCATCAAAAATTAAAATACTCACAGAAATAAGAATGATGTTGCATCTGTGAAATAAGACCAGAAAACATTTTAAAAAGAACATTTAGTGAGAAAATACTTGTGGATAATTAAAGGAGGCATAAATTAAAAATTCAATACAAATATAAAACTCAGAAAATATAAATCTCAGGAAAACTCAGATAAAAGTAACAAAAAAGAAAAAGATATGAAAATGTAGGGAGATAGCAAATTTAGGGGATTAATCCACAGGGCTTCATTTCCAGTTTGTAGTAATCTCCAAAAGAAAGGGTGGAAAAAATCAAGGAGAGGAAATTGCATAAGTAATCTTAAAAGAAAGGTTGCTAGAACTGAAGGATATGAATTTTCTGAGCATAAGGGCCCAGTATACAGACTCAACCCAATTGAACCAAGGCACATTATTGTAAAATTTCAGCATACCCAGAATAAAGAGGGTATCCTAAAATATACCAGTGAAAAAAGAAACAAGTCACATCAAATCATCAGGATTCAGAATGTTGTAGAACTTCTCAACAAAAATACTGGAACCCAGAAAATAATGGAGAATTTTGAAGGAAAGAAAAACCTGCAAATAATTTTGTACCAGCCAAACCATCAAGCAAATATGATGGCATCATGAAAGTATTTTCAGACTTTCAAGGTCTCCTAGACCTTACCTCAAATATAGCCTTTCTCAAGGGCATCTGCAGGATTTCTTACAACAGAACCCTGGCATAAGCCAAAGGAGTGTGAGATTCAACCCAGGAGAGATGCAAACGGGTGTCCCAGCACAGTAACTAATGCACATTCAGGGTACTAGCACCAAGAAAAAAAAAAAAGTTAGAGTTGAGATATTACTAGTTGTATGAACATACTGAAGTAAGTTTTTACAATTCTGTCAGAGAATTTGACTATGGTTTTGTGATAAATATAGAAAAAGCAAACAAACAAAAAAAAAACCAGACAAACATGAGGTGATTAGCACTAGCAAAATTAAAGTAACTCATATAGGAAAGGAAATGTAATCCAGCAAGAATCAATAAAAATTTTTATAATATAAATGCTAGATATTGATTTAGCCAAACATTGAGATATATCTATATAGAGAATAGGAAGAAGAGAAGGTGTGTGTAGTTGAGGAGATGGGTGTATAATACAAAAAAGCTAAATCCTTATCTAATAAGGTCTTAATAATGTAAACTTTGGGAAATATAATTTATTAGAAATACAGAGGTAAATATCAAATGACCCAAACTAAACAAATTCAAAGTGGTTGCCTCTGTGTTTTTGCTCCTGTAGGTATGGCAGTACTAACTGACTTTCAAAAATATGTGCATCAATTATTTTGAAAGAATTAAAATTAGATTAAAATGCTGCTTTCCTGGCAGCCCAGTGGTTAAGATTCTGTGCTGCCAGTGCAGGGGGTATGGGATTGATCCCTGCTTGGGGAACTAAGATCCCGCATGCAGTATGGTGTGGCCAAAAAAAAAAGTAGATTAAAATGAATCAGATTGGTTTGTTTGTATTGACATAGAAGAGTCTGCCTATTGTTATGTGGGAAAAGCTGGATTAAGATATAGACTATAAAGTGATTTCATTTATGGAAATATATATATGCATATATTATTATTATTATGCATGTACTTGAGTATGTGTAAACAGAAAAACTTGAAATATACCAAATGTTCACACTGCTTATCCAATAGGACTACAGAATACTTTCATTTCTTTAAATCTTTCTATATATTAGAATATTTCATCATATGTATGTAATATTTTATATATTATTCTATAAATGGAGGGAGTTTTTTCATTTTGGTAAAAACCAACATCTGGAGCATTTCTATTATTAGAAAAATAAGCTTTGATGTTTACATAGTTTAGAAATTTATTATTTTCCTTACATGTTTCTTATCCATTTGTTAAACCAACAGCTTGTCAAACAACTTCATCTGTACTGCTTGAATACATTTATCCAGTCCCGGGCACTGAGTGTTGAATTTCCAGAAATGATGTCTGAGGTTATTGCTGCACAATTACCCAAGATCTTGGCAGGGATGGTGAAACCTCTTCTCTTTCATAAAAAGTGAATGCCATTTTTATCTTTAAAAAATTAAATTTTGTGCTATGTCTGTTTTTTGGGGGGAGGTCATGATTATGAGGTCACGAGTTTTTACTGTTTTTCTCAAGGCCTTACATTTATAACATGTCATACTGTGTAAATTTCAAAGAAAAGTTGTGAGGTTTAATTGTTTTCCTTTATAAAGCGTAATTCAGATTTTTAGTGTTTTTGTGCACCCATATTTTCCTTAAGAGTTTGCAAGGTTGAAACAGTACTAAAGTGATTGTTAATGTTAATCTTATCCGTATCCTTTCATATCATTCAGGTGACATTTTTATCTTTCACATATAACAAATCTACTTTAGAGAAAAGAAGAATCTTACACGTAAAAACAAAAAGCTGTTCTATGTTCTTTCTATATAGCTCCTTTTGTCTCCCTGATTATATTTACAAAAATGAAACAAATCGGTATGCAAAATTGTAGCTATATGAGTGTATATACTTTTTTGTGAGAAGGTAATTTATAACCTTAACCATATTTTCCAAAGGGTTTTTACTGCAAAAAATATATAGAAAAAGAGTTTAAAATTCTTGAAATAGATTGATGCTCCTCAAACTAAGAAAACCAGCTTATGTGTTAAGACTGTTTCCCAGATCTGAAACACGGATCTCTAAGGAGGTTATAAAGGAAGGAGAGCCATATGTAATGACAAGTATATCACAAGTTTTGCAGTTTTCTACTAGCCTTTTTCGGGGGGAATTGTCCTTTAACAAGGCATTCTGAATTGAAATAGGAAGCCAGAAAGTCTGTGGTCTAACTCCACCCGCTACATCTAGGGCATGTGAACAGTCACTTATCCTTACCAAGTCTCTATTATATTTCCTCATCTTTAATAATAACTTTCCTGTAATAATAACTTTCCTGTAGAATGTTCCTTTTGGTCAGAGCTTGTTACTCACTTTTCACATCAAAGAAGAAAGGGATGGAGGGTGGGGGGAGGGGAAAGAAGGCAAGGGAAAAAAGAGCAGTATTACTCGCTCTACTCAGTGGGCATAGTGGACAAATCACAGTTAAAATGTTATCAGTGTCTCTGATCCAGAATAAGAGATATTTTAGGAAACATTAAATACTGGCTTAAAATAATATAACCAATAACTAGAAAACACACAGTTCACATTGTTATATGAGCTGAAAATATCCCTTTAGGAGACACACGAGTTTTTTTCTGAGGTATCACTGGACACCTAGATGTCACTATTTTAAACAGGTCTATGTAAAAAAAAAAAAAAAAAAAAAAGGTGTCACTGTTTATTTTAGTAGACCTATTTAAAAAAAAAACACACACATACATATAAAACAGGAAGAACCACTGGTAAAAACAAAAACCAATCATTTTTTCTTCTAAATAAAATAATTTGTACCAATTTTAGGCATATATATAATTTTTAACAGTTCAGAGAAACTAGTAGACCTAATTCTTTTTTGAAATTTCTTTAAAATTGGACATTCCCTTATAAATAAACCATACTACTTTATGTAGATTAATAGTTTTAATTAATGAGAAAAATAAAAAAAACTTTGAAATCAATATAGGAAACATTTACTAAAGCATCGATTTCTTAATGCATTTTTAAATTACCCATTTCCTTAAACTGATACTTAAAGTTTACCAAGGGACAATAACATAGAATCATCAATTAATGAATAATAATACGACCCCCAAAACAAGATAGAGTGATTTCATCTGACAAAAAATACCTGGCAGATCATAATGTTACCGTAACTGTTTCTTGCCAATAACTTCTTCCATTTTCAGAATGAATTAGATATAGAGCAACTGTAAACAGTGAATCCTCATAAAATAGAGGATTCTATTTGAAATAGAGATTAAAACAATTTCTAACCAGGACCCATGAGTTCTTTAGGTCCATGTGCCAAACAGGTAGTAAACAAATTTCATAATGCTTAGTTATAACGTTCAATAAGAGTTTAAACCAAGAATTTCAAATAGTCTTAACATTAGTAAAAAAAAAGGTCTCTTCCTTAGTATGTGTGTCTGCATGTCTTTTTCAGTGAATACATGTGTGTTCCAATACAATGCTGACTGCTATCTAGTCTTTCAAAGTCTTAAACACACAGACTCATTCTCTCTCCATTTTCCAGGCCAAAGTTATTTTCCTAAAATGGATCTAATTTTGCCATTTCCTCACTGGAAAATATTCATTGACTTCCAGTCACCCACTGCAGTGTTTCTCAACTATATATATATAGCTGCACATTACAGTCTGAAAGAACTAATCACTCAACTGTGTCTGACTCTTTGTGACCCCTGGACCGTAGCCCACCAGGCTCCTCTGTCCATGGAATTCTTCAGGCAAGAATACCAGAGTGGATAGCCTTTCCCTTCTCCAGGGGATCTTTCCACCCCAGGGATCAAACCCAGGTCTCCCACAATGCAGGCAGATTCTTTACTGTCTGATCTACTAGGGAAGCCCACTGCAATCTCTAGGAGAGCTTGTTACAAATATCCTTTCCTGGGCTCCATCTTCAAAGATTGTATTTTAATTGGTCCAGTCTCCTTATCAATGCAGCGACATAGGAGTCACTCTGAAATGGTGTTCAAACCTCGGTTCCTGTAACTTAACTCTCTTTATCCTCCCCTGTCATACATTCACCTTTTATTCCAGCCACACAAATCTTTAGGGTCAGTCTTCTGCCTTTATTTCCCCCTTTTGATACCAGTCCTGTCTCAGCTCAAGGCTCAGCAAAACATCACTTCTGTTGTATCTTCCCTGCATCTTCCAGAGAGTGACTTGTTTTCTCCTAAGGTTCTGCGGATTTTGTGCAGATCTGGATTACAATAGTGCATTATTCTATATTCTTACTTACTACTAGTCTGAAAGACACTTTGATATAGGACAGTCATGTTCCTTGTCAGGGAATTGAATGACATGTTCTCTGGGTTTGCTATTATAATGAATCCCATGTAGGTTTGTTGCATCAGGACATGTTTCCGTGTGCATAACTTGATCACTTTCTCTTCCCATGGCCCCTAACTTCATCTCTAAATATTCTACCTTTTCTTTTCCCGCTTTGTGAGTTTTCTCCTTGTACTGACTATAACATAGAAAATATAAGTACATTTTTCATTTAGTAAGAACACACTTTATGCTCCCTGTTCTAAATTTTAAAACAGAATGGAGTATTCTGTTTTAAATGGAGTATTATTTCCCATTCCACAAATGGGATTGTGGAAAAATTCCACAAATATAATTGTTTCTTAAGAAAATATAAGTAGCTCCAAACTGTATTCTAAATACAATTGAGGTTTGTATTAAAAACCTCAGTATACAAAATTTTCTCATCTCTGATTTCATTCAATAAATATTTATTGAGTGCCTGTTATAGCACAAGAAAATGAAGGTGTCTGAGTCCTAGGATTTAATATTTCAAGCTAAGGTTTAAAAAAGTTAAAGCTTTTGGAAAAGAACATGACATAACCAAGTGGAAGATATGTAGCCTCTAAATCTTTTCCTCTACAAATTTCTGCTTATTAATATCTCTGTTCCTATGTAGTCACATAACTTTTATCTTAATTTTATAGGTCATGTGCTTTCTGGAGGTTCTAAAGTGAAATTAAATCACACGAAGAAGGTTATATATTAGACAGTACTTGAAGGACACTGAAATAGATTATTGAGTTAATAAAAATATTTCCCTGAAAAAGGTTTGAGAAGCCCTTTGGGTCTGAAGCAATTATACCTCCAGTGTCAGTTGTTACATAACAATTGCGTTTTTATTTTTAAAATGGCACTTTTAAATTAGGCAGTACTATCATTTTTCATATTTCACATTAAAATAATTAGTTGCAAATATGGTAGGTAATGTGTTTTCTCCAGAAGGAAGCCCCTTTCAAATAGCCATACCCTGTCAGCCTATAACGTCTAAACAGCTACAGTGGATGGCGAGTGCTGTGTAGAGAGCTGATCTAGACCCGCTCTACCTTTCTCTGCCGTTTAATACCTGGCTGAGCAAGTCTGATTAAAATTGCCTGGAGCCAATTGTTTTGTGATTAATAGAAATGAAAATGAAAAGAAATACACAAGTGTTCAGAAATAGTAACTTCTATTTTTATGTTTTCTTTAAGCCATAGTTCTAGTTATGATTTTATCAGATTAACCTGGTATATTCTATAATGAAACCAAGAAATCTAGAAAATGAAGTTGCTTTATTGCTACCTCTATGTGCATATGAGTATTTAAAATATTTGATTTGAAATTAGAGTTCAAGGTATTCAGTTAGTTTCTTCCTCTGAAAAAAATATAGTCTTTTGAGTTTGTGGCCTGCTTTATCAAAAATCTAAAGAGCCAGTTCCATTCATTATAATATAAAGAATAAAGGTACTGATATTGACCTTTTTAAAAAAGTATTTCTTTAAAATATAGAGAGGTTCACTAAAACACAGCCATTCCAAAAATCTATGCTATATAGTTCATGCTCAGATTATTTTTACTGTGGTAATAATTCTGCATAAAAGAACAATGGGTCTGGAAATAATAATGAAGTCATCAGCTCCCTAAAAATCATTCCTGTCCTTAAGGCTATGTTATAAAATTCCCAGAAGAGATCTTCATGTCTGCTTTGATCTTGAATTCTTTTGGTAAGAAAGCTATTAAATTTCTAGAGTTTTTACTGTGAATACCTGAGCAATTTCTCTCATGTACATGTACTCTTTACATACCAGATTTCAGAACAGAATATCAGTTCTTTTAAATATTCATACAATCTCCAGAGAATGGTGTATAAGTGCTCAAAGAAAATTTTTTTTTCAATTTTAAAGCTATTTTATTTTTATACTTGAGAACTCACCAACCATGTCTCCATTGATAAAGTTAATGGATAAGCAGACAACCCAAGAAAGGGTAACTACCAGTTGGATATGGGGAATCTTTGCAACTCTTAAATTTTGCAGGAAATCCATAGCCGGAAAATCTCACAGGTTTGCCAAGTCCTAAATTGCTTATTCACACTAGACTAAGCCATGTAATGATGTTGATGAAGATAATATTGCTTGATTTCTGTGGTTTCACTCTGTTTTCCCTACTCAAAGTTTAGTGAAAAAGACAGTCTCTATCTCTCCACCTTGCATCCATTATCTATTTAATATACCATCATTCCACACTCTCTGGTCCTTATCAAATTATCAAATTTCACAAGTTAAACAAAAAACAGTAAAATAAATGACTGCTTGCTTCATATTATGGAATCTAATCCAACCTGGATTGATTTATGTCCATATGAATCCAGAATGTGAACTGGGTCTAGATAACTGCATTCAGGTTGGCTCACATTCCCATTTAAACTCAGGAAAAGTCCTTACAGACCATCAGGGGTCTGTAAGACCATCAAAAGTCCTTACAGTCCTTACTTGGGGCCAATAAAACCTGTACGTCCAGAGTTAGGCATGAAACAGTATGTCCTTAAAAACGTGAAAGAAAAGAGGCTAAGTAATAATTTGTCCTCTGTATCATTAGACAAGATTTGAGAATTTAGGGAAGGGGGCATTGGTGATAAGTCAAAGAGCAGTAGTTCAGTTCAGCAGTTGTTGTTCAGCCGCTAAGTCATGTCTGACTCTTTGTGACACCATGGACTGCAGAATGCCAGGCTCCTCTGTCCTCCTCCAGTCTCCGGAGTTTGCTCAAATTCATGTCCATTGAGTCTGCAGTGCTATCTAACCATCTCATCCTCTGCTGTCCTCTTTTCCTTTTGCCTTCAATCTTTCCCAACATCAGGGTCTTCTTTTCCAGTGAGTCGGCTCTTCACATCAGGTGGCCAAAGTATTGGAGCTTCAGCCTCACTCCTTCCAATGAATATTCAGGGTTGATTTCCTTTAGGATTGAGTGACTTGTTCTCCTTGAAGTTCATAGTGGCAGTGATTTAACACGTACATTACCGAAATATCCTATCGCTGAAGCAAAGACAATCTCAAAGGGCTCTGCTCCTCTTCTTGGAGTTGATCGCGTTCCAAAGCAGCGCTCCGGGCACTTGCCTGGAGGCTGCGCCCCGGCTTGTCCACAGCCCTGTGCAGCTGTGGAGCTTGGAAGAGTGTTACAGGACTGCTGGATTAGCCCCAAAATGTCAACCTCATTTTCAGTTTACTGGCTCTTGTTGCTTTATGTCATGCTGACCTTACATGAGTTTGTTTGCTTTCTTTCTACTCGCGGAGAGATGGGAAGGCATTACTTTAAGCTTTTGAAAGCTAAAGCTGGTTGAAAGCTTTAACTGACAAAAGACTTACAGAGAAATGTGAATTAAGCAGCTAAGAAAGCTTACCCTCTCCATTGCTTTAAAGAAAATTAAATTATTAACTGCAGTGCAACATCAGTATCATGGTCAACATTTAGATATATATGAGCAAACTATTTAAATGATATTGTAATCTTTTGAAATTGCTCTTAATACATCAAATCCTAATATATCCAATTTAGCAAGCATGCTGCTAAGTCACTTCAGTCGTGTCCGACTCTGTGCGACCCCATAGACAGCAGCCCACCAGGCTCCCCTGTCCCTGGGATTCTCCAGGCAAGAACACTGCTGTGGGTTGCCATTTCCTTCTCCAATGCATGAAAGAGAAAAGTGACAGTGAAGTTGCTAAGTCGTGTCCGACTCCTAGCTACCCCATGGACTGCAGCCCTCCAGGCTCCACCGTCCATGGGATTTTCCAGGCAGAAGTACTGGAGTGGGGTGCCATTGAAACCTACTTAAAATGTTTTCCTCTTGTCAATTACATATAAAGCTTAACACCTCTTTGTACGAAATCTACTTACCTGTGAGAGGTTTTTGTTGTTGTTATAAATTATTTATATAAAGCAGTTGTTTAAAACTTTTTGCCATTAAACTTTTACGAACCCCCACCCTCAGGAAGCTAGATTTTAAAGTATCTCCCCATCAAACTGTATTCCTATTAAGAAATAATTGTTTTGTTTTCTTCACATTTTTTATTCAAAGATATATCAATTAGAGTTGCTGAGTAACAATCATGTCCACACTGATTTAATGGATTTTGTGCAACTTTCACTGGGTAAATGAAAAAATGTTTTTAAAATATGTAATAGAAAAATAATCAATGGCCGTCTATCATAGCTTTCTCTAAGAGCTTTAAAACTCATGAGAAACACCAGAAGTTTTATGTAAAGTTAATAGAATCATATCATATTCTCATCAAAACAGAGATATGCAGCTCTGCTTATTCTCTATAGACTCAGAATAGTATCCAACATTTACTGAAAATGGTGAGTCCTATATTTGATATAACTGAGTAACTGAGGGTGGAAAGAGATTTTCAAGTGGCAGTCTTTAGGAACTCATCATTTTAACCAATTTAGTTTCTTCTTATGAGTACAATGTGCATTTTCACTTTTTCTGATACATGTACATCCACAAGAAAAGTCAGGACATAGAGGTTTTTTTAAGTTTTTAATGTTGAAAGTTAGGATAAAAACAAGAAAAATATAAAAATTCTTCATATTTCGCAAGGAGTAAATACAACGTACAGAAATGAAGTACTCTAACAGTAGCTTTTCCCCTTTATTATTGAGTGAACAATTATGCTAATGATGCAAAACATGAATGATTATCTACAGTGATAACAATGGTAAATGTTAGAAAAAGAATCACATACTCTCCAATCATATAAAATATAAATATGCCGAGAAACTTACTTTTTGCTTTTTAATAAAGATGCCCATTTTCTAACTTGAGGATAAATAGTTTAGAAAAAAATCACTGATCTTTAAGTTTCTGTTTAGCTGCCAATTAGGTGTCAACACGTAAAAAGCAGGGAGAGAAAAAGGAGAGGGGAGAAAGAGGGAGAGAGACAAGAGAGGGGGAAAGAAAGAGAAAGGGGGCAGGAAAGGAAGAATGAAGGAGGGACTACAAGAAAGAAGGAAGGAAGAGGGGAGGAAGGAAAAGGTTAGGAAAAATTATCCATTTCAACTAAAATTTTATTAATAGTTTACATTAATATAAAGTAACTGACTCTCAGTTATCTATGTTAATATAAAGGAAAAAAAAGGCTCTGAAATACAAAAACAAAAAAATTGTGGGTTTTTTTTTTTTTTTTTTGCAAAGTTGAAAAGTCTTACTTTAGGAGTCAGTTTTTAAATTTATCTGATTTAGGAATCATTTTGTTCTTCACCAGTCAGTTACAAACATTACTGTGTTGCATGTCAGTTATTCTACCAGAATGTGGAAATAAGCAATGAATAAAATACATTAGACAGCAATCCTACCTTCTCTGAGTTTACAGTTGGATGGGGACTAGACTCAGGTAAATAGATAGTCACGATGTTGTGTATTGAATGTCATGGTAGAGAAAGTACAAGGAGCTGTCGGAGCACATGAGGGGCACCTAGGCTGAATTTAAGAGTGGACAAAGGCATCTTGATAAAAGGTTTCTCAGTCGTGATCTAAAAATGGTTTAATAATTAGTTGTGCATGCAGAATTAACAAACGCCCAAGGCAGGAAGGGAAGAGTATTCCAGCCAGAAGGACAGGCACAGGCACAGACCTGATGGTGAAAGGACAGGTGGGGGCTGATGATGAGACGGAAGAAAACCAGGTCCAGGAAAGTAATGGTCTTGTAACCATGTTCAATCGTGCAGTCTTGATGGCTGTTTAAACAGGAGAGCAACAGAATTCAGATTGATGTATAAGGAAGCTCACCCTCACTGCCATCTGGAGAACAGAATTGGAGACAGAGAGAACATTTGTTAGGAAGTTGCAGTATTCTAGTGGAAAATAGTGGCCATAAACATAAGAGTTGGAGGTGATCATTTCCTCCTCCCTAGTTTTCCAGAGATTAAAAACAAAAGCAAAGAATTGACAGAGTTTATGGAAATAGGTAAAATATGCCATATACATTATCAAACATAGGTCAGATGCCTGTTCTGTCACTGTTGAAATTTCAAATTTTTCATTAAAAAAGATGATAAAAAACTAAGAAATGTAGTATACCAAGTTCTAGAATCTTATCAAACAATCTCTACCCCTCTACCAATATCCTCACCTATTAAATCTCAAGATCCTGGTTTTTGCACAAAGGTAAGACTAGAACAGCTTAAGAATCAGCAAATGGGAAAAGAAAGGGAAACTAAGCTGTATTCAGCTAAAAAAAAAAAAAAAAAGACATCTTTTGTATAGATCCTTCTTCAGATGCTGTTATTCAGTATAATTGCAAAATAGTACATACAAAAATGCTTAGTTCTCTGCAAGGAGTCTTGACTTCTTGATGATGTCTTATTCATGAAGACTTCTTTGTGATGTCTTCACAGAGGGAGTGGAGTCATGGAAGGAGGGCTGGTGAGTGAGAGAGTGGGGAATGAACTTGGCACATGGAAATAGCCTATCTATGACTTTTCGTTTCACAGAGCCTTATTTTGAATTATCTCCCCCAGTTTCCATCCAGTGCTGTTCTTCCTTTTCCTTTCCACTAACCCATGACACGATGAATGCGAGTCTGAGTGACCTCTGGGAACTGGTGATGGATAGGGAGGCCTGGCGTGCTGCAGTTCATGGGGTCGCAAAGAGTCGGACACGACTGAGCGACTGATCTGATCTGATCTGAACCCATGACAACTGGGAAAAGGAAGACACTTACATGGGGGCAGTGGTGATGGGAAGGGGTCTTCTTTCTCCTGGACCTCAGTGGCCTCGCTCGTCCCTCACCACGCCTGGTCATCAGAACCCACTGCTGTCACCTCTTGTTTAAGACACCGGCTCATAATCGCATTTGTTCTCTTTTGTCCAGGATGCAGGGGGCTGTGACCTCTTTGTGACTTGTCTGATTTTGTCTGATTGTCTGACTTGTCTGATTTTGAAGGAATCTTTCATTCCTTCCTGGCTCAGCACATCCTTCTGAGGCACAGCTGCTTTCCCCATCTGGCTTCTGTGTGTGATCACCTTTTCTGCAAAGCCCCCACCCAGCCGGCACCATGTTGAATCCATGCTTTCCTGAGATGCTTGCAGACTTTATATCCTTGCACTAAAGCCATGGTTTTCTTGGATTTCCCCTGACTAGTCTGGGTATTCCTTTGCTCATCTCACTTCCTTCAAAACTGGGACGCTATCATCTGACCTTCTTACTCTTCCAGTTCCCTCTTCTGAATCACAGACGCCTCTCACTTCCTCTTCCTGTCTGTTGGAGGCTTCCCCTGGGTCTTAGACTGAGTCTTCTTCATCTATTCCTGGGAATCCTTTCTGTTTGAGTCCACCGCTTGAGGATGTCTTTGAGATTTAGAGAATCATTTTATTTTTTACTTGGAAAGTCCCACCCTCCAGACTTGTCTTGCTCTAGATTTCAAGGACTAATTGTGAAATCAGAAGGTAAATGTTAACTTCCTTTAAGCATTTCTGCTGTAACCATTCTAATTCTTCTTGGAACAACATAGCTGCTTCCAACTGACTAGGACCAGGTGTCAAAAAGAAAAACACAAAAATTAATATATCTCAATAAATACATTCTTTGGATGTGCTTTTGGAATCACATGAATTTTTCTGTCAAGAGGGTGAGACTCTCCCTTCCCCTGTACACTCCTGGTTCTGTGTGTGTGTGTGTGTGCTCAGTCATGTCCAACTCTTTGTGAATCCATGGACTCTACCCCTCCAGGCTCCTCTGTCCATGGAATTACTGGTTGGTAACAAATGCATACCTATAAAAATTATAGCATAGTGGGCTTTTAATGGCATCATCACATACTTATTTTTAATCTAATGCTTTGTACTCACCTGAAAGATTTAGTAGACTTCTTGACACGTAGTTGATTTTTACATTTTGTTATGTTGAAGTTGATGAAAAATCCTCTCTATTCCTTGTTAGTTAAACTAGTGTAATATTTGGCAAGAGATACAAGGAATCATCATTTTCCTCCCTCAAGATCCATACCCCTTTAGGTTTCCATTGCTACTATCCTATTTTCAGTAGATTGTAGTGTTGATACAGAAGATTTATACCTCGAAAGAGATTTTAGCCCCGATAGACTTCTTGAGTCCAGCTCCACACTCCTAGCTCCTCATTTTTAAGTGGAGAGACAACATTTGAAATTCATCTGAGGTTCTTACAGAGAGGCTTAGATTCTCCTTTTGTGTTTGCCTGGCACTGGTTCCCTGGTGATGGTCGGGTGACAAATGCAAAACTAAGAATCAGGTGATAGTGAGCGCCTGACAATCCCGTCACACACTTCTTCTCAATCTAATGTTCAGAACTCTGCTTTGTTTTTACACTAGAGGTAGACTTCAGAGAAAATATTTTGTGATTCACGTGAAAAAACTGAGTCAGTCTGCTCCACTTGACAGGGGTCTGACGTTAAATTGGTTGGTAGTTTGAAAGTGAAAGAAATATATTTTCCAAACAACAATTTACCACTAATTAGTCTGTGTGATATTAAAATAAGCACTTCTATATGTCTTTCTTAATGAATTAGAGCACCCAAAACCTCAATACAGTTATATACAAGATGCATAAAATCATCAGTCACTTTAAATTTATGATCAACATTTCAGGTTGTATGGTAGTGAATGTGGTGAGATTATATAGGTTATATATTATATAGGTAATATACTTGACTGTGTCTGTTTCAATGAAGCAAGGACTGACTCTCAAGATAATTACATTGAACCCAGCTAATTGTTCATGAAGACAAAATGCACTCAACTGTTTTCTAATAAGATTCAATAATGCAGTGTATCACACTGGTGAAGTAAAAGGTTTACTATTTATTATACAAAATATTATTGATTTTCATATGAAATTTAATGCATTTAACATTAAAGTGAAAAGAATGTAATCTAATTACTAACAAAGTACTTCAGACAATTACTGTGAATTTGGTTTCATTATTATGAATATAATTTAATACTGGACATATGCAAATATGCTCCTTTGGTAAATAAGTTCCTGTTGAAGTCATACATAGTTGTGTAAAAACATTCCCTTGCTAGCTCCTTGTAAGATCAAAAAACATCCCTGCTGCTGCTGTTGCTAAGTCGCTTCAATCGTGTCCAACTGTGTGAGACCCCATAGACAGCAGCCCACCACTCCTCTGACCCTGGGATTCTCCAGGCAAGAACACTGGAGTGGCTTGCCATTTCCTTCTCCAAACATCCCTGCTGCTGCTGCTGCTGCTGCTAAGTTGCTTCAGTCGTATCCGACTCTGTGCGACCCCATAGACAGCAGCCCACCAGGCTCCCCTTTCCCTGGGATTCTCCAGGCAAGAACACTGGAGTGGCTTGCCATTTCCTTCTCCAGTGCATGAAAGTGAAAAGTGAAAGTGAAATCGTTCAGTCGTGTCCGACTCTTAGTGACCCCCATGGACCATAGCCTACCAGGCTCCTCTGTCCACGGGATTTTCCAGGCAAGAGTACGGTGTGAGTATATATTCATTCTTAATTCATAGACTCCCACTGCTTCTCCTTCTTTTAATCTGTGTTTATATCAATTCCTGTTTATTTAGATCAGGAATCAATATGCATTTGATAAATATTACCAGTCCTTTTAGCTGCTACTTGAGTAGATGCTATGCACAGGCCTTGTATTGGGAAGAAGTTTTACATATATTATCTCTAGTTCTTACAGTAATCTTTGCGAGTTAAATATTGAGTTCCGTTTTACAGTAGAGAAGACAGAGGTTCAGAGTAGTTCATTAAATTTGAAAAACAATTTCTTGCACTATTGCTCTTCAAAAAAAGAGAGAAAAAAGGACACTCCGTCACTTTTTTTTCCAAATTAAATTAGTTTTCCTGGCATACATATTAAATCTTTTGTAATAGTTTTTATTTAAGAAATGAAGAAACAAAATCATCCTTATTAATAGATGTGCTGTATGTTTAAGTCTCATGAAGGTGAATTGGCTTTGAAATTCTTACTAGAAGTATAAAAAGCTTCTGGAATGGGGAGTCACTTTTCTGGGGAAACCAAAATATAAATAACATCAATTTCCCAACATTATAGCTTCTGTTCAGGAATTCATCAAATATCAAAGAAACTCAACTCCTCCCCTACTAAATTTATTACTAAATATTTAAGTCAGATTTAATCACTAGAAATTATATATAAAGAAAGACAAAGATTTGTGCAAGCAGTTAATTGACATGGTCTGACAGTTGTAAAAATGGGTGTTTTATTGATAGAGAAATAACTTTGGATTGAACAGTTCACTGATAGCTTACAGGTCTTAAAAATTACTAGAATACAGTGCCTTTTAAAATATTTACATATTAAAGTATATTTTAAAATCCTACTCAAAGTGAAATTAGGGAGTATAATATACATCCTTAAAAGTCATAGTTTCTTAATTTGTAGCCTCAGGGTGGCTCCAAGTGCCTTGGCAATGAGTACTTTTTAACGGTTGCAATTTTGAGGATATATTCTCAATATTTCCATTATTATATTTACTAAGTGGTTTTGATAAATTGATGCCTTAGTGCCTGTCCTACTTCAAATATCTTGCTCTATGTTTTAATCCTTATGTACCAGAAGGTTAAGATAAATAACCATCTAATCTTTATTTAAAGGTAAGACAGATAGAGACACAAAGTATTTTTGTTAAAAATTACTTAAAATTGGACCATGTTCTAGATAAAGAGAAACAATTGTGGTAAATATAAAATTATTCATAGAATTCATAATTAAATTTTGAAATTCTTCCTGAATTTATTGACAGTTTTAGCAGAACTGCACGATGAAATTGTTTCCTTTAAGTAAGATTTAAATCAGACCAATGTGGATGATATGAAATAAAAGAAATGGTTTTATTTGTCAGACTTATTTTGTTCTTCACAAATTTTACACATTTTCTAATGGTGACTGTGATTTAAAGATGTACTCTTCTTGCTGAAACATTATAGAGTCATAAATAATTTATCAAAGGAAAGAATAATTTTAGGAATTTGGATCAATGTCCAAAAAGAATTAGATTTTTTGTGAAATTTTAATAGTTTACAAGCCATTATTACAGTTATTCAAGTTCCTAAATGACATGTAAATTATTGAAATTATGCGTGGTAAGAAATTCATATTATCTAAATTCCCACAAAATGTGAGAAAATATAAAAAAGGGGGAAAATCTATAAATTATGCAACAAAATTTAAGCTGAGGGGA
Source organism: Tragelaphus eurycerus (assembly GCA_935064755.1). NCBI lineage: Eukaryota > Metazoa > Chordata > Mammalia > Artiodactyla > Bovidae > Tragelaphus > Tragelaphus eurycerus. Next base: position 7,755,889 of record CAKXYN010000086.1, on the reverse strand, counting down.
GAACTACTATATTCACGTTAATTGAGCCAGGGGATCTACAGTTAGCTTGGTCAAATTTCAGAATTTTGGTTGAAGTATGTTGTTCATTTATTAAAGGATAATTATCACTAAGAATTTCTAAAAAAAAATAATAATAATAATGATGACCTGGTTGAAAAAAGGTAAGCATGGAGTGAACCAGAACATGCATACTTGTTTATCTTGTAAGTAGAGGTTGAAGCACCAGTTTCAGATAGTTCTTAAAGTTACCCAAATACATGTAGAAAAAACAAACAGCAATATTGCACTTAGTTTTAAAAGATTCGTTACTTCCCTAAAATATAATGATTTGTGATCATAGTATCTGTCTTCAATTCTTTGAAGCTCAATGTCTTCACCTACCTAGCAGAGAATATTTCAACAAAGAGCTTTGCTTTTAAATGAGATGTCTATAAGATTCCTTTGCACACTGTAAAACACTATACAGATATATTTTTTCTAAGAAATAGATAAGCACATGCTAAAAATCCTTAATAGTTACAACATATATTTTATGATGTAAGTAGTTAACAGTAAATCAACTTTTGGTGGCCAAATAAATACGATTTTTAATAACCAAACCAATAAATTCACTGATAGAGCTCCTTATTTGTTGAAAAGCCATAAAAGTGAAAATCCTCACCCAGCAAATGAGAATGCTGATTGGGCACAGAAGCACGTGAGAGAAGGCAGTGTGTGTGGAAGCCCGCCTGGGGGCTAGGCTCCCCAGTCTGTGCACCTTCAGGCTGCTAAGCTCACGCTTGAGTTTGTGGACCTGCTCAGTCTGCTCGACCACAGCCTATCATAGGTGATTGCTACGAGGGTTTTTTCTTAAAAAAAAAAAAAAAAAGAATATTGTCAAAAATGGTTGTTTGCACATCCCGTGAATTTTTCTTCCTTCCAAATGGAGACTCATGTTCACGACTACTATTTAAAAGTTTAAAGCACATTTTATGAAAATAAAATAATTCCATGTTTAATGTTCATGTATACTTATTATCTTCTCTACACGTAGCTCGGTTAATAGAGTGTTTTTTAATAACAAACATGTTTTTGCAGTGAGGAAACCGGCCCAAGTAGAGGTGATCTGGGGACAGGAAGAGGTTATTGTTTGTTTCTAAATTATCTGAGTTGGCCATCTAAGACTCTTGTCTGGTGGTTTATTTTACCTTTGCTGTGGAGATACATAATAAATTTCTTCCAAAATCTAAGAAAATACTCAATTCAGAGGCTATTTATCTTTACATCATTTTCATATTTTTAATAACTTTCTTGCACAGAATTAAGTTGCATATATCATGTGGAGCTATAACTCTTAACCTTATTGCAATGTCAAGTTATCTATATTGAAGTAGGGCTTACGTTGAAAGTATTCTGGGATGGAGAATGTCTCAACTCCACATGCATACATGAGTGCAAGCTCGTGTACACAGCAAGCTAGAGAAAGATGTAGCTAGAGAGAACAAGGGTCACCAGTGCAGGCCAAAATACAGAGGGAAATAGTTTGGAAGTTTAAAAGACTTGTGTTCTCTGCTGTACTCTGACACTTCTTACTGCGCCAGTGTGAATTACCTAACCTGTCTGAACCTCATTTTCCCTATCTGAAAAATGAGGACATATGATATACAGGTATCTCAAAAGTTTCGGAACTTACAGTTCTATTCACTGCATTGTAGACTCTTTAACTTTGCCTTTTCTTTACATTGAAATCTAGACAAAAGTAGTTCAATCTAACTTTTAATAGATTTTTAATTTATATCTTGGCTTTGTTTAACCTCATGCAATTTGAACTTGAGTGTTTACATTTAACTTCTGAAAAAAATGAAAGGAAAACTTACTCTTTACTTCCTACACATCTATCAATAATCTGAAAATTATGGTACTTACAGAAATTTCCCCAAAGTGATTTTTACCCTCTCAGTTATAAAATTGGATAGCTATAGTATATAACACTAATGAAATTTAAAATATTGACTTGTGATATTTTCAAACCTAATGTATTTTTCCTGCATTAAAACCTACTTTTCTGTACTTTATTGTCAGTAAATTCTAATTCTCTGAAATAGTGATTTGTGTCTGATACGCAAAAACAATATTCCTTTCGTCTTTCCATCTCCTCTCTACACATTCCTTTTAATAACACCTTGGTTCTGAAAAACAAATTACGTTTTCCTTTATACTTTCTTGAAGTTGATTTTAATGTTATAATTCAAAATGTTAATTTGCATTTTAATTCTTCCCTGTTATATTCATATTATCCTATTGTTTAACTGCTTAAAATAATAAGCAAATAGCTTCGAACCATATCCTGAGGATAAATGGTTTAGATGGGAATATGGAAGTCATTTTATTAAGTCCAAGTTAATTGTGAAATAATTTCAACTGAAAATTAACAGTGTGCATGATAAAGGTAAAAAATAGTTATTTAAAAATCGTCTTCAAAATGTGTATTTCAAATTAATAATGTCTTCTGTATTAATTTGAACGTCATTATGTTTTAATTGTTCTCTGAATCAGTATATTTTTCTATATGGAATTTTTGAATGACATGAAAAGAAAATGTACCTCTAGAGATGTATAAGTTAATTCATCTTGTAATAAATAGAAATTTATCATTTAAAACATTACTGTTAAAATGCATTATTAGTGCTGATATATTCACTTCTGCATATCAAATTCATTATTTTAACCACATTCCAAACATCACAAACAAGTATCTAAATTGATCCTCTTACCCAGATATATGTTGTACTTGAATTATCTTTTTGCTATGTATGTAATATGTTTCTTCCCTTTTTTCTCTCATTATACTATTTAAGGTGATTTAAAGCAAAAATATGTTCAGAGAATCATAGGATACTAGAGTTACACTGGCCTTTAAAAATCCTCTGGTTCATGAGTTCTGTATCTGTGGCTCAAGGAGTGCCTTTGAGCAGCTTAAATCCCAACACAGTCTGTGTATAATTTTCGTGTCCGTATGTACGTGTGTCTTCCATTGCTTTCATTGACTTTTTAACTCAGCAACAACAACAAAAATTTGTAAGGAAACAAATCAATTCGACCACCTCATTTTGCAAATAAAGAATCTGAAGCTCAAATGAGTTTACAAGTCATCCAAGGTCATGGAGGTTGTGACTGTAAAAGTTGGAGTGAGGTACCAATTTGTAGGTTGAACACTGAATGTTGCTGCTCAAGTAGAGCTCCCAACAGAAGTGGGTTTTCAGCAGATATAGAGGCTGGAAAATTGCGGGTTCCCTTTAATTTTGTTCACATAGATTTGAGATAGTGACTTTAACCTCCCATTTCAGTTAGCATCACAATATTATTTTGTTACAACTATAAGTTAATTCCCTGGAGAAGAAATGGAAACCCACTCCAGTATTCTTGCCTGGAGAATCCCATGGACGGAGGAGCCTGGGCGGCTACAGTCCACAGTCGGACACAACTGAGCAACTTCACTCACTCACTCATAAGATAATTATTATTTGCTATTTGCTATCCATATTTTATGGATTAATATGTATAGCAATACAATATGGATTTATTGAAAAATTGAAATGAATTTCTCATATTTCTGCAGATAAGTGAAGTTGTTTTGGGACACATTAAACTTCTATCGTTCTTTTTTCTCAACCAAAAACAATGATAGAATGATAGAAGTAGGCATTTCTGCTCCACTGATGATTATCTCTGACCTATTCATCAATAAATGTGTGAAATCTTTTACTTTCTTATTTTCTCAGGCTAAAAGAGAGACAAAAGTAAAGATCAGAATAAAGTTTAATGAAGAGTTTATTAATTCTAGACATTTGTAGCTTATCTACATCTCATCACTAACTTGCACAAAATTCAGTAGAGTGATTTCATATATGAAATGACTAAATGAATGATCTCTCTATATATGTTTTCAAGTATTTAAAATCACAGTTTTGTAAACCTGGAAGAGGAATGAAACTGCATTATCTTCCAAAAGTAACCAAGATAAAAAAAAAAAGAAAAGGAAAAAAAGAAGATGTAGGTTTGTATCTAAATGCTTGATCCAATGACCTTTAAAATAGAATCCTATTTTAATGAATGAAGGTCTATTAATAAATTGGCTTAAAATGATTAGGGGGTAATGAAATAGAAAACATTTCTTCAGACCATCTAAGAACCTAAAAAATGACAAGATGGAATGTCCCCCACAGTCCCCAAGAAATTAACCAACATACATCAAGGTTGCATCATGTGCCATTCAAGATCTTAAAGGGCTATCTAAATAGAAGACAAAGTCCACCCACATTTAATTCATGATCTTAGTAGAGCTGAGGAATACTGCACACATGATAAAAACTCAAGGAAATTTATGCCGTTTTATAACTAAATCTTAAATCATAGGTTTCAATTCTAGTGTTATAATTCAGAGAAGGGAGAGAAGCTAATGTAGCCCAAAGGAACGTAATCTGGAGCTGGGTCTGTTGGGCTTGGAAAGGTTGACAAAAGGGAAATAGCAAGTCAGAGTGGTAGCCTGAAATGCTTCATAGATGCAAACTTTTGACAAAGTCTTTGGATAACAAGGGCGATGAAAAAGCCAATGAAAACAGTAGGGTTTGAGTATCTGAGAACTTCATATTATGAAAACAACAGTTCAGTGAAAAAGGGGCCTAAGACAAGCATCTTAGTAAGAAAACTACCATGGTTTGACAGTGTCATTAAAAAAAGATGTTAAATAAATAAGAAAAACAGGAAAGATTATTGAAAGAGAAAACTTAGAACTTGAAAAAGAATTAAACTGTACTGTCACATGAAAAATGTCACAGTAAATAATTCTTGTTCCCACAGTCATCTGCAAGGGCCGTTCATTTGGGAATTATTTAATAGCTAATTATTTCTGAAAGCTCTGTCGCTGCTATTATGACTTATTTTTATGTTCCTTTTCCAAATAAAAATTTCAACATTTGAGAAATGCAAACCCAACTATGTCAACAGAGCAGCCACTCACTTTACAAGGAACCCAAAGAGACACAGAAAAAGAGCCTAAACAGGTGCTGGAGGTGGGAGGGAGGGTAGGTGAGTTGGTCCCATAGCAGACCGTAGTCCCTTATGGAGTCAGAGTCCTTTGCCAGAAGAAGCAGTTGAAAGAAAATGTAACAAATCAGCTTCTCAATTACATTAACAAAGGTTTTGGCTTCCTATGTACAGTACTTTTAACACTCCTCTGTGTTCTAGCTGTGAAGGTCAATGACCATTCCCATGAATCTTTGTGTGTTTATATCAAAAGTACAGTGTGAACTTTGGCAAAGGAAGTGGCTCTGGGTTAGCTGTGCTTTATAGGTAGTTACTGTAAATACAATTGAAAGCTAGCTAATTTTACACTATTGCTAAAGAATGAGCACATTTATTAATGGCATCTGAAGACTCAGAAGTGATCCCAGAGAGTTGTGAAAGCAGAAATTTGTCTTTTGCACCCACACGGCTACTGTGTCTCTGCCATTTCCCTTAAGGCACCTTCCACGTGTCTGCAGGGGCTTTGGGAACTCAGTCAATCCCAGGCACACGAGCCTCCCCCAGCCCAGGTATTTGCTGCACACTATACCTCTCCACCGGGGAAGGCAATGGCACCCCACCCCAGTACTTTTGTCTGGAAAATCCCATGGACAGAGGATCCTGGTAGGCTCCAGTCCATGGGGTCGCTCAGAGTCGGACACGACTGAGCGACTTCACTTTCACTTTTCACTTTCATGCATTGGAGAAGGAAATGGCAACCCACTCCAGTATTCTTGCCTGGAGAATCCTAGGGACAGGGGAGCCTGGCGAGCTTCTGTCTATGGGGTCGCACAGAGTCGGACACGACTGAAGCGACGTAGCAGCAGCAGCAGCATACCTCTCCACACTCACTCCCTGCAAATCCACTCTCAGAGAACTGCTTCATAGGAAGCAACTGATCAATTAATAATCTAAGAAGTGAATAAATTAAAAAATACACCTTCCTGTCGCATCCATTTCATAAAGGAAAACATGTCTTATCCATAGGAAATAGTGTGATTTCTGTATTAGGCATAGGCCTCTTGAGGAGAGGTTTCCTGGATAGTGAGGTCTTGGAATTTAGTTTAATAAAAAAGTATTTTTGAAAGGATTACATTTTTTGTTGATGAGGGCTCCTATGGCTAGAAATAGTCCAGAGTAACCCACTCCCGTGTTCTTGCCTGGAGAATCCCAGGGACCGGGCAGCCTGGTGGGCTGCTGTCTATGGGGTCACACAGAGTTGGACACGACTGAAGTGACTTAGCAGCAGCAGCAATGAAGGTCTAACATCTCTCCAGGTACTGCTATGAGAGAAGATGCATATACTTTCCAATGAGACTAAAATTGTTACACAAGTGGGCCCTGATAATGCTTCCCTATAAATGTGTACTTATTTCTTAGGGTCTGTTGGAGACCTTGAGAAGTAAATAAGGCAGTATAAATGTGTTTAGAGTCCACAATTCTTGTCTATTGTAAGTGTCCGAACATCTGACAAATAATAGGGCTTTAGGGCAGGAAAGGACTGGGGCCATTCCACTTTGCCCTTTGAGTAAAAATCTTAAAACTTTCAGAAGTTTCAAAGGAAACGAAAGTGAAACTTTTTTTTTTTTTTCACCTTGGCAGATTTGTGGGTGTTATGAGTCGGGTTTTGAAGGGAACAAGTTCAGAGTGAATCAGAAATCAACTCAGAGTGCCATGGGTCCAGCCAGCACCTATCATTTACGCCATTTCTTGAACTTGGAATATGCTCTGTTTTTGTTTTTGTTTTTTTCATTCTTAAAAGGCCAAAAAGAGATGCTTCAACTAGAAATATACTTTTTAAGAGTACATTAATTCAGGTAATATATTTAAAAAAATTCTACAACATAAAAGAAAGTTTTAACATATATCAAGTGTCCATGTAAGTAGGCAAGTTGTAGCACTAAGACATACTAAATTAGGTATAATTCTTAAAATAGGTGAAGAGAAATAAGAGCAATGAAATCAATGGTAACAATCTCCCATGAGTATCCTCCTCTGCTTTGTTATTTGTCTTTTAAGTCTATTTTATCCTTTAAGAATTGAATCCAAATCTTTCCTAAGATGATTTCCCTAATCCTTTTAGTAAGGAACAATGTTTCCTTCCTAGGAAGACCTTTCTTAGTGTGGCAGCCACAGGAAGTGGACACAGAAGACCAAGAAACACTAGGAGGCTTTGCTGAGAGACAGAAGGCGAACACTCGCCAGTCAGGTTTGCTTCTCAACATCACTGACTCTTTTGTTAAAATATCCCATGAAATATCTATTGTGGAAAGGTTTTAATTAATAAGAGTCTTAGTTTGTTTAAAAATTTTATAAACAAATTAAAAAAAAATTAAAATCCAAATATTTTAAGCTGTTCCTTCCTACCTCATACTATTTTTTCTACTTATCTATTAATATTATATTTCCTATAGGACTATCTTTCATTTTAAATAAGACTCAGGTATCTTTGAGATTTAAAGCACCAGGAATAAAAACAAAATAGGTGTTAAATCTTTTAATGGAATATGAAAAAGAACATATATATATATGTATAACTGAATCACTTTACAGTATAGCAGAAATTATAAATCAACTATGCTTCAATAAAATTTTTTAAAAAATAAAAACCAAAACACATAATGAAATGGAAGTAGTAATTTAACTTCTCCCCTTAAATAATGCCTATGGATTCTTAAAGCATTAGAATTTAATTTAGCATGCCTTTCTTCACTTCTTCAAGCAGCAGCTGACATATTAATAATTGCTGATATTTGGATTGACTTCTACCATTTGAAAAACTTACACAATCACTGTCTCATGTGTTGTCTGGAAAAGCATCCCTGATGGAAAGCAAGAATTTATTATCACTACATTTTTGAAGTACAGAAAATGAAACTCAGAAAGCTGATCCGCCTCGTCCAATGGTAATGAGCCGAGCATGAGAAGGAAATGTGGCTTTCGTCCCTCTCCAGGTCCATTCCTCTCCCCTCCTTCAGCTCCATCTTTGCTTACTGTTAGACTAGCCTCTTTGTTGGAACAGGTCAGTTTGGAGAAGGACCATAATTCTCTATTCTTAACATTCATAGAGACACTGGCTGCCAGTCAGACTGCCCATGTGATTTAATTTTTAAATGTAAACCATTTTCTAGAATTTTTTAAAACCATGTAAAAAGCTTTGAACAAGCAAGCCTAGTAGTGTTGCTTTCCTCCACCATTAAATGAAGGGTTTGAAAGTCTGGTATTTAAAACTATATTTATCCTATTCATCTATGTTATCCCACCCAGCAGTGCTAGCAACATGGAAGATTTTTATTTAGATTTTTTTTTCTTATCTGAGAGTGCATACCTATTAGATTTGCATCTTGTAATGCATTTCTAAGCCAAATCACTTTATACAACCAAGAAACCCAGCACACATTAGGCCAGTTCTGGTATCGTGATTAAGAGGAAAATTATCATCAATATTGGTGGAAATTATGCCTTAACTAGGGCTAAAAGAAGCAATAAGAATCTGTAATTTCCCACGAGAGACACTAGTTATGAAGAAAAAATAAAGACTTTTAAACTTATACTTTCTTGTTATTTGTTGTTGTTTAGTTGTAAGTTGTGTCCGACTCTTCTGTGACCCCTCGGACTATAGCCCACCAGGCTCCTCTGTCCATGGGATTCTTCAGGCAAGAATAATGGAATGGGCTGTCATTTCCTTCTCCGGGGGTGGGTTAGGGTTAGAACCCAGACTTCCTGCATTGCATGCGGATTCTTTAAGCCTTGAGCCACCAGGAAAATAACCCTTTCTTGTTATTGCAGTTTCTTAAATTCACTCCACATCTGTAAAATTTAGATAATACTTTTCTTTCTAGGATTGATATGCTGCTGCTGCTGCTAAGTCGCTTCAGTCGTGTCCAACTCTGTGCAACCCCATAGACAGCAGCCTACCAGGCTCCCCGTCCCTGGGATTCTCCAGGCAAGAACACTGGAGTGGGTTGCCATTTCCTTCTCCAATGCATGAAAGTGAAAAATGAAAGTGAAGTCGCTCAGTCGTGTCTGACTCGTAGCAAATCCATGAACTGCAGCCTACCAGGCTCCTCCATCTATGGGATTTTCCAGGCAAGAGTACTGGAGTGGGGTCCCATTGCCTTCTCCAGGATTGATATAAGAACTAATAACAATAGAAACTGTTTATTAAGGGGGCTTCCCTGGTGGCTCAGATGGTAAAGAATCCACCTGCAGTGCAGGAAACCTGGGTTCGATCCCTGGGTTTGGAAGATCCCCTGGAGAAGGGACTGGCTATCCACTCCAGTATTCTTGCCTTGAGAATTCCATGGACAGAGAAGCCTAAGGACCACTTCTGGTACTACTAATAATTTATGAGATATTTTATTAGTGTTCCTGTGTTATAAGTTAGAATATTAGTGTTTAGAAAATCAAGATTCAAATTCAGAAACTTGGAGTCTAACCACAAGTCTCTCTGCCCTCTGTGAGGTGATTATACTAACAGAATAAAACCATCAATACAGGTGACACCACAAGAGGAAAAACAGTCAAGTACAAGAATTCTATGAAAATGTAAAATAGAAGTCTTTTGGACTCTGTGGGAGAGGGAGCGGGGGATGATTTGGGAGAATGGCATTAAAACATGTATAATATCATATAAGAAAAGAATCGCCAGTCCAGGTTCAATGCAGGATACAGGAAGCTTGGGGCTGGTGCACTGGGGTGACCCAGAGGGATGGGATGGGGAGGGAGGTGGGAGGGGGGTTCAGGATGGAGAACACGTGTACACCCATGGTGGATGCATGTTGATGTATGGCAAAACCAATACAATATTGTAAAGTAAAAAAAAAAATAATAATAACCTAAAAAAAAAAGTGATCACAAGCATACTAAGAAACACTGTAGAAGTAATCAGATTAAAAAAAAAAAAAAAAAAAGAAAATGTAAAGTCCTTATCCAGAGAACAGAAAGTTCTTTTTTTTTCCCCTTTTTTATTATTGAGCCCTTTGCCTATCATTGCATGAAAAAGGAAACGAGCAGCTTACAGGATTTCTTGTCATGAGTCTAAAGGGCCGCAGATCTACACGCCTGAAATGCAATGACTAAAGGAGGCAGACTGGCCTAGAGCCTGGGACAGTCAGCATCAGAGCGGTGAGGCCCTTCCTTCTCTTTGCAGCGGCCGTGCTCCACTCTTACTCAGAAAGAAGCAAATTCACACCAGGAGGATTTTTCTTTTTTTTTTTGAAGAGTTAATTCTAATAGATTTAATCCATGTTTTAAGAAGAATTTGCCAAATCCCACCTCAGCACAGGTATCTGGCAGCCCTCACCAGAACAAAGAAGCGGCAGAGAAAACTCCTCTCCCCGCACTGTCCCTGAAAGGAAGCTCCTAACAAGAAAACAGAAGGTAGTGATATGGGTTACAATGTGGAGGCAATAATATTTCAGTGAAGTGTGCTTCACATTCACAAAGACTTGATGATATTGATTATGACTGGTCCTGAACCTGAGGATCTCAGGCTGAAAGATGCTGGACACTGGGTAAAAAATTCAAGGTGTTGTTGTTTGTTTGTTTGTTTTTCTGAGATCCCAGCAAGCCTATTTTAGATGACCATTTAAAATGTTCATGTTCTTGGCCACCTCCTGGTCACACACAATCATCTTTATTTCACACACAAGCCAATATTTCCTCTGCCCACTCACAGTGCCAATGAGATAATGCACCTTTTCCTCAGCACCTTTAGAGTCTGCTGAGCTCTCCTGTTTGTTCACAGCTGTCTGCGTTCAACTCTGCCAACTAGACTTATTTTTTTCCCCTAATGGATCCTGTCTGTTTACTTGTAAGGCAAATGAGGAAGCTGTGTTGGCGCCAAGGGCTTCAGAAGTTGATAAGAGTTTCCTCATCCAAGAACACCTATAAGAAAGGAATGGAAAGGTTGAACCTTCCCCTAGATGTACTTAACCCAACAATCAGGAACAGGTAGCCCACTAGCTGCATTTAAGATTGTGTTGCTTGGTCCAACAAAGCTTTCAATATTCCGAAATATTTGCCAACACTCTGAAAGCAAGGGATTACAGACACATACCCAGATCTCAGCACCTCTCAAAAAATCAGAAAAGCCTACATTTTTGCATGGCAACGTCCACTTATTTAATCCTCCAACAGTAAGTAAATGCCATGAGAGTACATCTATTCTAAAGAGAGGGAAACTGAGGCCAGGACCTGAGTGCAGACAGTCTGGCTCCCGAGCCCCTGAATTCCACTGCCTTTGCACCCACGTCTCTCCTGTCTCCTGCACTTTCAGGCAGGATCTTCACCACTGAGCTGCCAGGGAAACCCTACTGCCCTCCAGCCCTACCTGTTTGCAGGTGGGTAGGTAGACCTTCGGGGGTTTCCCAGGTGTTTCAGTGGTAAGGAATCTGCCTGCCAATGCAGGAGATATAGGAGAGATGGGTCCAATCCCTGAAGCTAGAAGATCCCCTGGAGGAGGAAATGACAGCCCACTCCAGCATTCTTGCCTGAAAAATCCCATGGACAGAGGAGCCTGGTGGGCTACAGCCCACGGGGTCCCAGAGAGTCAGACACGACTGAGCAGCTAAGCACGTGGAGGTTAATAGGTCTGTGCCTTTTAGGTACAGCGTTCTCTAAATCATGAGTCTTACTTGGTCACTTTGCACTTTTATGTTACCTGCCTGAACTCTAAGTTTGGCTGTAAGATCCCTGCTAACCCATGCTTTCTTGGCCATATCCCTCTCAGTAGATTCTGTCTTTCACCTTTTAAATTTTGCTGGGGAGTACTCTGGGAGGAGAAGTACGCTAGTTTATAGAAGTTCCATAACAAACTATATGATAGATATTATCTCTATTTTTTTCTGATAGAAAAACTGAGGCTAACAGAGGAGAGCTGCACAGAATTAGACAATTAAGTTCACTGCTAAATAAGGACTCCAACCTGGTTTTCTGACCCCAAGCCCAGCCTTATCTCCATTTAAGTATAATTCCTATTGACCACTGAAGCTTGTGTCAAGACATTTGGTGACAGGAACCAAATGACTGCAAGAAACAACACATATACTAAAATACAATTTATACTTAGAAATGAACAAGCAAACACGTTATGTAAAGCTAAGGAGGACTTTAGTCTTCCTTGACAGTGAGAGAGCTGAGGCTTTGCACAACTGCAGAGAGAAACACTGGGTTGGGAGCCGGAAGGCAGGGCAGCAGACCCCTCCACTCACTCACCTGGTCACTTTGAGACAGGCCTGGGAACTGGGGCCCTTTGCTGCCATGTTATGAGGCTTACACCTGAGCACACCGCTCCTTGAGCGACAGCATACAAAGAAACTGTGTGGAACTATACCTGCGTGCATGCCCAGTTGGGGCAAATTTGGACCCAAAAGATACAAAGAGACCAAACACCCAGCTTCCACTTTTGAGGAGCCTGGGGTCAAAAACAGGGTGTTGGGAGCAAAAGCAGGATACTGACACGCCCCCTGCACACACACCATCTAAGGGGTGGGCAAAAACAAGCCAGCCCTCTGGCCCAACCCCTGGGCTATCCTAACTTCACTCTATTTTCACCTGCAGGAAAGGGGCGCCTAGGGAACCTGGTGTTTGTTCTGGCTCTACCCTGCTTGTCGGGGCAGAGGCCCCAACCAGCCCAGCTGCCAGTTTCTGAGCCCAGTTTCTTGTCTGGCCTCTAGCCAATTTCTATTAACTGGGGGAGGCCAAGGACTCTAACTGGTAACAGCATGAAAGTGAAGTGAGGGGAAGTGAAGTGAAAGTTGCTCAGTCGTGTCCAACTCGTTGTGACCCCTTGGACTATACAGTCTATGGAATTCTCCAGGCCAGAACACTGGAGTGGGTAGCCTTTCCCTTCCCCAGGGGATCTTCCCAAGCCCGGGTTCAAACCCAGGTCTCTGCATGGCAGGCAGATTCTGTACCAGCTGAAAATGTCTCCTGTTTATTTCATGCCTCTGTGTGTACTCAGGATTTTATAACAGTCTTCAGACATAAGTGGCAGCATCCTCTGTTCAGAGACAATCAGCTCTGTCACTCTGCAACCCCTGAGTTTTCTCTTCATTCTCCCTTCTCCCTCTTTTTTTCCCAAGTCTACCTTTTCTGACTTGAACATTTTCCCTGGCCTTTCTGTCATAAGTCTATTTTGTCCATCTGAAGTAGAGCATCCCTCTGGAAAGTACTTAGAGATGAATACAGAGAAAACATTTGTAATAGAGAATGAACTCTATCTAGGTGAAAAGTGTTCCTGTGGGCCATTTGTTGTAATCAGATCAGATCAGATCAGATCAGTCACTCAGTTGTGTCCGACTCTTTGCGACCCCATGAATCGCAGCACGCCAGGCCTCCCTGTCCACCACCAACTCCCGGAGGTCACTCAGACTCACATCCATCGAGTCAGTGATGCCATCCAGCCATCTCATCCTCTGTCGTCCCCTTCTCCTCTTGCCCCCAATCCCTCCCAGCATTGAAGTCTTCTCCAATGAGTCAACTCTTCGCATGAGGTGGCCAAAACACTGGAGTTTCAGCTTTAGCATCATTTCTTCCAAAGAACACCCAGGGCTGATCTCCTTCAGAATGGACTGGTTGGATCTCCTTGCAGTCCAAGGGACTCTCAAGAGTCTTCTCCAACACCACAGTTCAAAAGCATCAATTCTTCGGTGCTCAGCCTTCTTCACAGTCCAGCTCTCACATCCATACATGACCACAGGAAAGACCATAGCCTTGACTAGGCGAACCTTTGTTGGTAAAGTAATGTCTCTGCTTTTGAATATGCTATCTAGGTTGGTCATAACTTTCCTTCCAAGGAGTAAGCGTCTTTTAATTTCATGGCTGCAGCCACCATCTACAGTGATTTTGGAGCCCAGAAAAATGAAGTCTGACACTGTTTCCACTGTTTCTCCATCTATTTCCCATGTAGTGATGGGACCAGATGCCATGATCTTTGTTTTCTGAATGTTGAGCTTTAAGCCAACCTTTTCACTCTCCAATTTCACTTTCATCAAGAGGCTTTTTAGTTCCTCTTCACTTTCTGCCATAAGGGTGGTGTCATCTGCATATCTGAGGTTATTGATATTTCTCCCAGCAATCTTGATTCCAACGTGTGTTTCTTCCAGTCCAGCATTTCTCATGATGTACTCTGCATATAAGTTAAATAAACATGGTGACAATATACAGCCTTGACGTACTCCTTTTCCTATTTGGAACCAGTCTGTTGTTCCATGACCAGTTCTAACTGTTGCTTCCTGACCTGCATACAAACTTCTCAAGAGACAGATCAGGCAGTCTGGTATTACCATCTCTTTCAGAATTTTCCACAGTTTATTGTGATCTACACAGTCAAAGGCTTTGGCATAGTCAATAAAGCAGAAATAGATGTTTTTCTGGAACTCTCCTGCTTTTTCCATGACCCAGTGGATGTTGGCAATTTGATATCTGGTTCCTCTGCCTTTTTTAAAACGAGCTTGAACATCAGGAAGTTCACGGTTCACATATTGCTGAAGCCTGGCTTGGAGAATTTTGAGCATTACTTTACTAGCGTGTGAGATGAGTGCAACTGTGCGGTAGTTGAACTGTGGTGTTGGAGAAGACTCTTGAGAGTCCCTTGGACTGCAAGGAGATCCAACCAGTCCATTCTGAAGGAGATCAATCCTGGAATTTCTTTAGAAGGAATGATGCTGAAGCTGAAACTCCAGTATTTTGGCCACCTCATGCGAAGAGTTGACTCATTGGAGAAGACTCTGATGCTGGGAGGGATTGAGGGCAGGAGGAGAAGGGGACGACAGAGGATGAGATGGCTGGATGGCATCACTGACTTGATGGATGCGAGTCTGAGTGTCCTCCGGGAGCTGGTGATGGACAGGGAGGCCTGGCGTGCTGCGGTTCATGGGGTCGCAAAGAGTCGGACACGACTGAGCGACTGATCTGATCTGATCTGTGCGGTAGTTTGAGCATTCTTTGGCATTGCCTTTCTTTGGGATTGGGATGAAAACTGACCTTTTCCAATCTTGTGGCCACTGCTGAGTTTTCCAAATTTGCTGGCATATTGAGTGCAGCACTTTCACAGCATCATCTTTCAGGATTTGGAATAGCTCAACTGGAATTCCATCACCTCCACTAGCTTTGTTCATAGTGATGCTTTCTAAGGCCCACTTCACTTCACATTCCAGGATCTCTGGCTCTAGGTCAGTCATCACACCATCATGATTATCTGGGTCATGAAGATCTTTTTTGTACAGTTCTTCTGTGTGTTCTTGCCACCTCTTCTTAATATCTTCTGCTTCTGTTAGGTCCATACCATTTCTGTCCTTTATCAAGCCCATCTTTGCATGAAATGCTCCTTTGGTATCTCTGATTTTCTTGAAGAGATCTCTAGTCTTTCCCATTCTGTTGTTTTCCTCTATTTCTTTGCATTGATCGCTGAAGAAGGCTTTCTTATCTCTTCTTGCTATTCTTTGGAACTCTGCATTCAGATGCTTATATCTTTCCTTTTCTCCTTTGCTTTTTGCTTCTCTTCTTTTCACAGGTATTTGCAAGGCTTCCCTAGACAGCCATTTTGCTTTTTTGCATTTCTTTTCCATGGGGATGGTCTTGATCCCTGTCTCCTGTACAATGTCACGAACCTCATTCCATAGTTCATCAGGCACTCTATCTATCAGATCTAGGCCCTTAAATCTATTTCTCACTTCCACTATATAATCATAAGGGATTTGATTTAGGTCATACCTGAATGGTCTAGTGGTTTTCCCTACTTTCTTCAATTTAAATCTGTATTTGCTGTAATACATACCTTTTAAAGCAGATTCATCATATTCTTATGGAATTACAAATAAAACTCAAGATTATTAACAAAATACTCATTTTAAAGGTTAGGTTGTAAATCTATATGACATAACTGGATTGGTGAGTTCAGTTACTCAACATATAAATGGGGAGAGAAGCATAACACAGTGAAGGTCTGAAATGGGTACATACATCAACCATACATATGCATGGTAAGTCATATCTCACAAATGTTGAGCCTTTTATATCAGGGTCCCTGGTTCCTTCAAAAATGCAGGTGAACGTAGCAGCACTCAGCCACCATGTATGTTAAGCACAGCATTTCTTCATGATTGATACTCTTCAGTTCTGCAAATGGTTTAGTAGAATGAGGAGGAAGAAGGATTCCATTTGGCTGACTGTAGCTGAAACTCAACTACACTGCTTAACCAATATGGTTTTTTCCCTCACAAAACAGCGCAATTTGCAGCTATATTCCACAATAACATAAATGACCCAGGCTCTTTCTTGCTTTCACCTTTAGGGCTACAAAATTGTTGCTTCACCTCCAGACTCTCATCCAATTTCCAGGCAGGAAGAATAAGAAGAGAAATCACAATGAAAAAGGGTGTAGCCCTTAATCAAGAAAATAAAACTGAAACCTGCATAGAAACTTTCCATTTATAACCTTTATTTACATATTCGAGGCAGAAACTGTATCAGATAGTCTTCATATTGCAAAGGAGTCCAGGAAATATAGTTCTTCAACTGGGCATATTGTCTCCTTGCTGTGCTGTGCTTAGTCATTCAGTCGTGTCTGACTCTTTGCCACTCCATGGACTGTAGCCCACCAGGCTCCTCTGTCCATGAGATTCTCCAGGCAAGAATCCTGGAGTGAGTTGCCATGCCCTCCTTCAGGCGATCTTCCTGACCCAGGGATCAAACCTAGGTGTCCTGCATTGCAGGTGGATTCTTTACCATCTGAGCTACCAGGGAAGCCCAAGAATGCTGGAGAGGGTAGCCGATCCCTTCTCCGGGGGATCTTCTCAAGCCATGAATCGAACCAGGGTCTCCTGCATTGCAGGCAGATTCTTTACCAGCTGAGCTACCAGGGAAACACACTATCTCCTTAAAGGAAATCTAAGTTCCATAAGCATGGAAGAAGATCCGATTTGGGTAGGCCACTTACACAGTGCTCCTTCTCTGGGCTCAGAGAACGTGGTTTCCTGGGGCTCACAGTCTAGTGACTCACAAATAGCTAACAGAGAGATACAAGCCAGATGGTATACTCTGTGATGAAAACGTGATTCAGGTCGCCTGATTCAGAACCCGCCTGCTAATGCAGGAGACCCAAGAGACAAGGGTTCAATCCCTGGATCAGGAAGATCCCCAGGAGAGGGCATAGAAACATACTCCAGTATTCCTGCCTGGAGAATCCCTTGGAAGAGGACCATGCTGGGCTATAGTCCAGTGGGTCGCAAAGAGTCAGACACAGCTGAAGTGACTTAGCATGCACACACAGAAGCTATATATACTCAGCTGGAGGACACGGCTTTTGTTTACCTATGAGGTTACAGGTGCTAGTGACTAACTCCCTAAGCTAAGTAGCCAATCATGCCTACTTCCAGTTATTCCCTTGGCTGCCCTTTGACCTCCTGGAAAGCTACTAGGGAAGCCCCTGGGTTTATTGCCCTGTGTCTCTCTTCCTGGTATCACTGCTTACAAGGTCTGTAGGTGAGCAGAAAATGAATGTATTTATTAGCATACAAATGCAACAGAGGCTTTGAAGGAAAGAGAAGTTTCTCTTTCATGTAACAAGCAAGTGGCCTAGGAGGATGGCAGTTGTGCTCCATGAAGTCATGAGGGGACTCCTCCGACTTTTATCTTGTTGCTCTAGCCACACTTCCTGGGCGGCACGAAAGCACTCACCTTTCAAGAAGCTGGATGCAGGAACAGAGTGAAGAAGAGATTGTCTCCTATCTTCCAAGAAGGAAGATGTAATTATTTATTCTCTTATTGCTTTGTTGGAACTTTACTCATAACACTAAAGAAGGCTGGAAAATGTAATTTTCTTTTCAGCTACCATGCTACTGCTACGTCACTTCAGTCGTGTCTGACTCTGTGCGACCCCAGAGACGGCAGCCCACCAGGCTCCCCTGTCCCTGGGATTCTCCAGGCAAGAACACTGGAGTGGGTTGCCATTTCCTTCTCCAATGCATGAAAGTGAAAAGTGAAAGTGAAGTCACTCAGTCATGTCTGACTCTTAGCGACCCCATGGACTGCAGCCCAACAGGCTCCTCTGTCCATGGGATTTTCCAGGCAAGAGTACTGGAGTGAGTTGCTATTGCTTTCTCTGTGAGCTAACATATCACAAGCTAAAAAATGGGGTTCCTATTACTGTGAGAGAAAGGAGGACTTTGAGAGTGCTGGGAACTGACAGTGTTCACCATACTCAGCTACTGCTGCTGCTGCTGCTAAGTCACTTCAGTTGTGTCCGACTCTGTGCGACCCCATAGACGGCAACCAACCAGACTCCCCCATCCCTGGGATTCTCCAGGTAATAGTACTGGAGTGGGTTGCCATTGCTTTCTCCGATACTCAGCTACAAAGCCCAGGATCTCAGGATTCTCAGTGCTTTGATCCCATAAGTATTGTTTCAATGATCTATATGGTCCTATAATTATTGGTTCAATGATCTACATGGTTCCATAATTATTGTTTCATAATCTATGAAAGTGAAAGTGAAGTTGCTCAGTCGTGTCCGACTCTGTGTGACCACATGGACTGTAGCCTATGAGGATTCTCCGTCCATGGGATTTTCCAGGCCAGAGTACTGGAGTGGGTTGCCATTGCCTTCTTAAGTAAATGATCTATATGGTCCCATAATTATTGTTTCCATGATCTATTGCTACATAGACTGTGCCAAAATTTGGTGGCTTAAAAGAATTCATTATTTGTCATGCTTTTATGTGTCAGAACTTGAACAAGTGCGTTGCTGTGTTCATACGACTTGTCTGGGGCCACACAGAGCTGGCTTCGGGGCTGGAGCACGCGACAATGCTACTCCCCATGTCCTATTCCTGTGGCTTCAGATAATTGCTTGTATTACTCTCAGCTTCTTCACAGCGCACTGAGGGGCTAGCGTCCCCGAGCTGGCCCAGAACTGGCACAGCAATTGTACCACGTTCTACTCGTCACAGCCAGCCTAGATTCAGGAGGAGAGTGACCTGTTCCAACTCTGGAAGGGCGGAGAGGACATGGGCAGTGAAGACTGTCTGCCACTTCTAGAAGACTACCGCACTCACCAAGCACAGTTTGGAATTTTGATTCTTCCTGCCTCTCCTTTCCCCCACTCCTTGCGATTTTAACAGGCAGAAGGTAGAGGCCAGTTGGTCCTTAAGCAATTCCCCACTATTTCCATGAATCAAGTTTTATTATCACTAAGAAAAGCAACTCTTTTAAAGCATCCATTATAAGAGGTATTGGTTTAAGGTAATGTTTGTCACCTAAAAAGACCTGATAACTATATATCTCTTTTTAACATACATTGGGGAAAAATGGCTAACATATCCAAGCCAGACTTCATAAACATTGCTATGACAAGACTAAAAATAAAATCCTCTGCCACCTTCAGCAGTTTCACTCACTCTACAACCCCTGAGTTTTGTGCTTCACACCACTCAACACCCCCTGGGGAGAGGGAAGACTGGTTTGCCCCAGGAGTCCCGAGACACCCACCATCAGGGAGAGAGTGTGAAGGCCCTCTGCTCTGCAAGGACCAGAAAATTCCTTCTGGCATAAGGATCTCATGAGTTCCCAAAGCAGAAGAAAGGCCACCTCCTCGGCTTCTAGGTCATAACTTGGCCCCAGGCAACAGGCTGACACTGGGGTCTAAACCCCCTGCAGCTGCCTCTGGCCCCCTTTAGGACCATCCCCTTGACGTGTACTGTGGTCCCAACATTTCCTCACCAAACAGCTGCAGCATTTGGCTGGCATGAGATTTCGAGCTTAGTCAACAGAGCCTCATTCCTTGGGTCAAGGTGTCCCCACTCAAACTCCACTCCCACCTTCAGGGTCAACCCCTGGTTCTGACAGACACGCTGGTCACAAATGTTAGCGTCCATGTATGCAGCAGCATTTGGTATTCTTGATACTGGAGAAGGTAGATCAACTGAATTCTGAAATTTGAGAGTTTGATCATACCTACGGACCGTCTTGCTGAGAAGGAAAATGTGCATATACTGACAGCCTATAGGGAGTTCACAGCACCCCCCCTACCAACCCAGGAATCCTATCCTTTAAATTCCAGTTAAAGCCCCTGATTTTGTGGGCTGCACTAAGCAATCAATCTCTTAAGCATTGCCGCTAGTCAGCGCCTGGAGGGCTGTGCATCAGAGAGGCTCAGGCAGGTGAGCCTGTCACCCACTGCCACCAGTCACGGAGCCCAGGGTTTTTGGCTGTTTCTTTCAGCATTGATAGCTTTGTGCATTGCCGGTATTGCTGTTCCTTCCCCAGTACCCTACAGACATCTGAGCCACATTTGAATCCCCTAAATTACTCATTCAAACAATGGCCATGTCATGTCACTTCGACCTCTGGAATGAATCATTTCCTTGGACTGACCCTGTTTGTCTTTCAGGGTTGAGGTAACATTGCCTCCTCAGCTTGCAGGGTCTGATACACATGCTCGATACTCAAACACAAGCTCCCCCTGCATTCTGGTCTCCGTAAAGCTAATCTGATCACATCCCTCTCCCTAAAGCCTTCTTGCCGCTCCAGATTGGCCCTCCTCATGAAATCAGCTCTGCTCGTTTGTACCTCTTTCTATCCTCCCACCATCTCCCTTTAATCTCGAATGGGAGAAACCCCACTCAACTGTTTGCTGGTGGTGGTGTTCAGCTGCTTTACAATGTTATGTTCGTTTCTGTTGTATAGCAAAGTGAATCAGCTACACATACACACATACCCCTCTTCCTTGGATTCCCTCCCCATTTGGTCCTCACAGAGCACTGAGCAGGGCTCCCCGGGTGGTACAGTCAGCAATCATTAGTCACCTATTGTATACAGTGTAGTGCATATATGGGGCTCCCAGATAGCTCAGGGGTATCGAAATTGCCTGCTATTGCAGAAGATGGAGGTTTGATCCCTGGATCAGGAAGGTCCCCCAGAGAAGGAAATGGCAACCCACTCCAGTATTCTTACCTTGAAAACCCCATGGACAGAGGAGCCTGGCGGCCTACAGTCCATGGGGTCGCAGAGTTGGACGCTACTGAGCGACCAAACAACAGAACAAGTGGATACATGTCAATCCCAACCTCCCAGCTCACCCCACCCCCACTCACCTGGAAGTCTCTGGGTCTCTGTTCCCTTGATTCCTCGCCCATGTTCCATTCTTGAAGGTCTACTGAGGACATTTCCCTTCATGTGTAAAAGCTTTCACATGTGTTTCTCTATCACACTTTCTTCATTTGTACCATTGTTTTTAACTCATGTCTGTCTCCCTCATGGAGCTATGGACTTGAGAACAAAGACCATATCTATTATTTTTTTAAATGGTGAGCAACTAGAACACTGCTTGGTGCTATGCTTTGTTATTTGAAAGGATGAAGACACGGAAAGAGAGGTAGTGCAGCTCATCCCAGCCCTTCCCCACTCCCCATTCTCATCCCTCCCTCTCCCCACCCCTCACTGAGAGCCCTTCAGCTGCGCAAGGGGAACTCCCACCTGCCTGCAGAGCCCTGCCCCCTTCAGCTTCTCAGTTGGCCAAACTCCGTTGGATGGCATCCAGGCACAATCGCCCGCAGTCTCTCTCTGCATACAATCTACTAGTGTATTCCTTGTCATCACCTCTCCATTTCCTAGATTCAGAACAGTGCCTCTCCTCTGTGGTCTCACAGCAGAGCACAGTGCTCCATCTTCTCAACATTTTGACATTTCATTGATTTATCTATTATCCCAATAAACCACAGTCCTCTTGAAAGGAAGAATAATGTCTCATTTACTCGGGCTCTCCAATGATTTGCATAGGTCCTGGTGCTCAGTAATTGTCTTTTGAGACTTGTCTAAATTCTCATTTTTCTGTTTTTCTTTGTGAAGCCCTGACAAATGGTGAGTCATCCAGATGCACTTAAACACTATGACGGAAAGCTGTGCTTTGAGTTCATTCCTTGAAGTGTTAGTGATAAAACTACTTTTAAAAAAGCTCTGCATCAATTTTTGTGACTTCTTCCAAGGGGTCTTATCTTTGGCCTTTAGAATAATAAGACATAAGCTCTGTCTCTTCTTGCCCTTGGATCTCCCTGAAAGCTTCATCAAACTTTCAATAAATCCGTGCTTTTCAAGTGTAGTGTTTATACAAAGGCACTCAAAATCTTATTACTATCAGACGATGCTTCAGAACACCTGAGAGTCTACATCTTTAAACAGCTCTTGGATGGTTTCAAGGTTACACATGGAGTAGCAATTCTCTGGTCTAAAACAATTGTCAGAGAGCAGGGCTTGAATCCTCTCACCATCTTCAGTTTTCTTCTGGGTAAGGTTGAGTTTGCCAAAGACCTCTTTCAAATGCAGTGGTCTGTGAGTTTTTACCACACCCCACTTAGTGTCCTTCTTGGTGGTTCAGCTGTATAGAATCTGCCTGCAATGCAGGAGATGCACAGGAGACCGGGTTGGACCCCTGGGTCAAGACAATCTCCTGGGAGAGGAAATCGACAGAGGAACCTGACGGGCTACAGTCCATGAGGTCGAGAAAGAGTCAGACATGACTTAGGGACTAAACAACACGCTGATTGTAAAGAGTACTGGATTTCAAAGCAGACACGTGGGCTTGAGTCCAAGTTACCACTATCAACTATCTGACCTTTGGGAAGTTGGAGAAAATAACCTTTTACTCTCAGTTTTCTTAAAAAAAAAAAAAAAAGATATCCAATGTCTGTGTCTAGTAGTTGGAAGGATCAGAGCATCATGAGACATTATGGACTTCTGGTTATGTACCATGTTTTTGGTGCCATTGTTTATTTAATGTCTATTATTACAATTTAAGGTTTCACTGGTTCTTTTGCCATTTACATCAGAAAGTTGCAAAATCATCATATGCTTAATTTAATAATAATTATCCAGTAATATTTATTAGGTTCAAGGCATTGGGCTAGATATTTTATATCTACTTTTCAGAAATTCTTGAACACCGAAAATAATTTTGTTTCTTCCTTTTATAATAGCCAATGCTAGTGAATATTATCTTTTGCCTTCCCATTGCATGTGTACCCATCAGGGAAGACATCCTTCATCAGAGGATATCCTTTCCAGATAAAGTTAAGACTTTTCAAAGGTCAGAGAATATAAGAAATTGTCCTCCTCACACATCTAAAAATTAGTGGTCAGATCACAGCAGAGGATTCCAGGATTCCACTGAAAACATACTGACATGGCCCTCAGTTTTCTAATTAGTGATATGAGAGATTCTGACTCATTTCTAAATCTTGTTCTCAAAAGCCTCAAGGATTCTAGATGCCAAAGGCTGTGGGCCTGGATGCGGGAACACACAGAGATGTACCCACTAGTAGCTAGGCTCACGTGTTTAACATACTGGCTTCCAAGCATGAATTATTGAAGAAATATTTTTGCTTTTGTTGCTCCAAAAATGTTTGAGAGACATTTGAACTGTAATTGCTAAGGCAACATACAATGCACTCAATCTGTGAAAAATAAACTTGTCTGTAGATACGTGACTCAGTGATATCAAAATCCATAATGAGTATTGGGAAATCTATGTTATTATTTTCCTTTCTCTAGCCCAGGCTGACCAAGGGAATCTTCCTTAGTAGACTAGCTCCTGGTAATTTGGAAAGGTAGAAAGTTTCAGGTAACTTATTTCTATCAACCAGCAAAGCCCGGCTGAATGCCATGCTTGGGTCATTGACATGAAACACCCAGAAACAGCATTTGTAATTAAGTATTCAATTAGTATTTTGGGAACTTGTGTTCCCAAGGGTGTCCCATATGAAGAGGGGACACCTCTTCAAATGTTCTCATCTACATTGTCTTTTTTTTTTAATAGGAAGAAGTGATGTGTTTTTCAGTTTTAAGAACTCAACTTCTCTGGCTCAAGAAATTCAATTTTAAGTTTAGCATACTTTAATTTTCAAATTTTGGAGTTATTTTGTATGGAATGGTTTAGAAAATCGAGCACTCCCACATCACTGCCAAATCATCCAGCTTAATTCAAGTATTTACAGGTCTATCAGAAGAACAGAGACATTACTTTGCCAACAAAGGTCCATCTAGTCAAAGCCATGGTTTTTCCAGTAGTCAGGTATGGATGTGAAAGTGAAAGTCACTCAGTCGTGTCTGATTCTTTGGGACCCCATGGACTGTATAGTCCATGGAATTCTCCAGGCCAGAATACTGGAGTGGGTAGCCCTTCCCTTCTCAGAAGATCAAGTCTTGTATAATCTCTATACTTAAGAACATTATATAATGATCATAAAGGAAGGGTATGTTTTCTCCATTAATATATAAATAACTTCAGGATAGAACCATGCATTTAGCGGATGTTAAAGAATGAATCCCATTATTCCTGGACAAGGAGATATAGACACAAAAGCAACACAGGTGGATTCTCTAAACTCTAGAAATCTTTATTAGTATATTCATTCATTTAATGAAAGGGGCTGACCCTACTGTAGACCAAACTCTGATCTAGTGCCTGGATTCAGTGATGAATAGGCAACATGTCCCACACACAGATCCCAATTTAGAAGGGGGAAACAAGTAAAAGTATTTGTCTTGAACAAAAGCAACTTAAATTCCACAAAGGAAACAAGGTACTCCCAGTTTATTTCGCTATCTTGGGGCTACTTTCTGGTACTGTTTTCATTTTTTACATTATTAACTAAACTTTAGATTGTCTTTGGACATCATCCTTTTTCCACTTCTATCTTCTTTCCTTTCTAGAATGCAATCCAGGGATCTAGTCTTCCAAGTCTCCTCTGATCTGTGACTCTTTCTCAATATTATCTTATTTTTCAAGACTTTGACAATCTTGAGACGTACTGACCTAGTATCCATCCTGTAAAACGTTCCCCATCTGGATGTACCTGACATTTTTCTGATGATTAGACTGGAGTTATGGGTTCTGGGAAAGAAAACCACAGAGGTGATATGCTCTTCCCATCACATCGTCTTAAAGGTTACAAGACAACTGCACAATATCCATGATGATAATTTTTATCACTTGGTTAAGATCTTGTCTGTCAGCCTTCTCCTCTGTAAAGGTACAATAATTTTTCTGAACTCTATTTTTAGAAGCTGGTCATTAAGCCTAGCTCATCCTCAAGTGGGGAAGGGTTTAACTCAAATCCCTACAGGAAAAAATAATAAAATATCAATTGTTATTTGAAATTCTTCTGTATAGAATATTTGTCTCTTCTCTATTTTACATTTATTTATATAAATGAAATTTATTGCCATTTCCTTGCATCAGTGTGGTTATGGACATTTTACACTTTGAGTTATAATCCAATTAGCCAATGCTACATAACTTATTTTGATGTTTTAAGCATTCCAGATTTGCCTGTTAGGATATATATATAATACTTTTTAAAAAAATTATTTCTAAAATATCAGTTATAAGAGATTCCATCTAGGTCAGTTTCTTCTAACCTAACACTCTCAAACAGTAGCTGATCTATAATGATCTCTAATACCTATCCTACAGTCCTTTCCTGCTTAATCATATGGGAATTTATTCACATTATCTTTTTATTCCAATAGATCTTTGTCATGAATTTATTGCTTCTCCTCTTGACACGGAAGAAATTTGAACAAATCAGGTTGTATGCCCAATGACTCTGTTACTAACCCATCAGGCTTAGTTTTTGCAATGTGATTTGTTATAATCTAATAATCCACTTAGCACCAAAAAATAAACACATGATTCTCTTTTTTGAGGGAGAAAAGTAAAATTTCTAGCTAGAAGTCAGAGTGACCACGTGCTCAGTTGTGTCTGACTCTTTGCAGCCCCAAGGACTGTAGCCTGCCAGGCTCCTCCATCCCAGGCAAGAATACCTCCTACTCCAGGGGATCAACCCAGGGATCAAACTCCTGTCTCTTGCCTCCCCTGCATTAGGAGGCAGATTCTTTCCCACTAGCACCACCTGGGAAGCTAAACAATGACCAAAAGGGTCACAGAACTAATAAACATCTAAGAGGATGATGTGTATGCTGATATGTCTTCCTGGTGCTCAGTGGTAAAGAATATGCCTGCAATTCAGGAGCTGCAGGAGACATGAGTTCCATCCCTGGGTCAGACAATCCCCTGGAGCAGGGCATGGCAACCCACTCCAGTACTCTTGCCTGGAGAATCTCATGGACAGAGGAGCCTGGAGGGCTACAGTCCACAGGGTCACAAAGAGTCGAACATGACTGAGCACGCACGCTCTTCTTTCACAGTACACTTGTGAACTTTCATGTATTTATTTCAGGTAAGCCTACATACCTGTTTTTTTTTTTTTTTTTATTGATAATTTGTGATTTATTTGCTTCTTTTTTCTGTAGACATCTGCATTATTATTACTTTAAAATTTTTTATTTTTATTTATGATTGCACTGAGTCTTTGTTGCTGTCCACGGGCTTTCTTTATTTGCAGCATGCAGGGGCTAGTCTTGTTGTGGTTCCCCGGCTTCTCATGGAGGCGGCTTCTCTTGTTGAGGAACGCACACTCTAGAGTGCACAGGCTTGGTTGCTCAGTCACCTGGAATCTTCCGGGACCAGGGATTGAACCTATGCCCTCTCTATTGGCAGACAGATTTCTATCCACTGTGTCACCAGGGAAGTCCAGTACCTGCATTACTAGTAAGTACCAACATTACATTTGCTCAGGAAAGGGTCCAATTATCAGGAAAAAGTTATCAATTCTGTTATGATTTTTCCATTCAGCCACACCCAAAATGACCATTCACAGTACCTGAAACTTTGATTTTTCTCTATATGAATCCAAGACAGCTGCCCTCTAACACAGTGGGTTTTCAAATACAAAGACTAAATTAAAATGTGCTAAACATAGTTTATTTTTAAAGTACTTTAAAATACAGTGTAAACATAAAGAAATTGTGGCAATTCAGATAAGGAATAACATGAAGTTATTTACATGTTTGTATATGTATGTGTGTGTGTGTATATATATATATACACAAAGTGCAGATAAATATAAGACACTACAAAATAAACAAAAAATTCAATATGATAATTTACTGACAATCATTTTCATACTTATTATTTAATTTGTTATGTTAATAATGGCTTCAGACAAATTCCTAATACTGAAATATATCATCTAAATATTCAATTTTTATATAAACTATAGTACCTCAAATTTAACAGTATATAAATAGGATTTGAATTAAAAAAAAACAACAAAACAGTCATCTTCCCTGCCACACTCTCAATTTATTGTAAAGGCTTCAGCTTAGAGTTCAAAAAGATTCTTGAAATCACAGCCCTCGATTTGTGATGACTTCTCAGCTGTTAAGCATAAATCATGACTGAAGATACAGAGGCAGACATAAAATCTCCAACATTCTGCATATAAAAAACAATGCACACCATTAATCTAAGAGACAACGGATTCAAGGCAAAGTTGGGCTCTGGAAGGGTAAAGACCGTGGGAAACCTTGTCAAGAAATGGTACAAAGGGGAGAAAGTGATCATCTAACTAAAGTGGGGTAGGCATCTCCTCCAACACCGGAGGTCCTCATGTGGCCCTGGATGTAACCATCGTGGATGGTGGAGGATATTTGTGTTTGTGATCCTTGTAAATGGCACTGCCTTTGAGACTCTTCAGCAAACACAGAGACTCCATTTCTCCCTATGGCACCAAAGAAAGAATGTCCAACCTCTGAACGTGGCATCTTCTCCTGTGAGTGCCATGGATTGAGGATCACCTGTTGGCACTCCCTAAGTCACACAATGACTTCTAAACTTTGGTCGAGAACATGTAATCAGTTTTCTGCCTATGGCTTGATGTGAATGCTGTCCATGTACTTGAGATTTCTTGTTTAAAACAGCGAACACAACAGTCCAAAAAAAAAAAGTGAAAAATCCTATTTATTGATCTGATCCTCTAAAAGTCCATGCCATTTGTAAATGTGAATTTGTCCAAGGTTACTACCATATAGATTTGGGGGAGGGAGATACTGGTGACAACAAATGGATACAGTGAATGTGGTGAAGAGATGTGAGAGTCGTTGACAAATACTTGAATTATGTCTGAGGATTAACAGGAGACAGGCAGGATACAGAATATTCAGAAGTCTATTCAATAGGCTAATAATTCTCTGGGAAAAGTGTTTTGATTTTGGAAGGTAAGCAAACAGGGTAGGAGGCAAAAGTTAACAGCAATATCTACTCAAAGTGGGAAACTTACACTAAAGAAGAAAATAACTTCTGGACAGTAATTAAGTCTCAACTTTTTTCCTTTAAGCAAATGACATGACTTTGGGGTCTAACTCCGTGATGTTAGGTTATAGTAATAGCTGCAAATGTAAAACTAAAGAACAAAACCTATTCTGAAATGAGTCCACCTCTAACTTCAGTCAACAAAGTACAAATCAAGAAAGGGTTCTAACTGCTGATTAAGGCGTGCCACATATCTAACTGGGGGAGGCATACTAAAAATGGAAGGGGTTTGAAGAAAGGCTCTGCGGGACCCTTGTAAACTAGCATCCTTGTGAATGAGACCCTGCACATCAGACACACACAGACCTGAAGAAGGCCGGGAGTGAGGAGGCTAGCAGGGTTTATTTCCCAAGACTGCGGTGCAGATTCAGTTTCCTGACATCATGGTGGATTTTTAGGGAACATGCCACACTAAGGAAAAGCTATTACCACAGAACAGGAAATAATCACCAAATCACCATGTCTCTTTGTCTTCTTTTCCTATTTGAGAACCTGGAAAGTTTGGAAGGCACATTCAGGAAAAAAAAAAAAAAAAAATCTGTACCCTTCTGTACCCTGGAAGAGCTATCAGGTGAGCTACTGTCGGGATGCCTGGTTATACCCATTCACAGTGCAAGGCACAGAGAGCGCATACAAGGGTAAAACCACTCCCGTCAAACAAGGAGAAATGGTACCTCCTCATGCCTCACAGACTTCAGAGTGATACAGAGATCATTTCGTGCTCAGGCATTTACACAAAACAAAAAACCTTCACTTAACTGACTACTGCTTATAAGCCGGCAGATATGGTACAAGTCACCTGTGAAACACAGCAAGGTTTTGTACTCAAGGATATCTTCATCTAACAGGTGAGATGATTGACCTGGACTTATCAGTCTCACCCTCCTTGTTCCACTGTCAGCAGTGATTAGGGTGCCCATCTGGCCTATTCCCAAGGTGTGGATGTGGCAATTCTGTGGTATCTTCATGAAGTCTCTGAAAGGCTATGGTTTCTTTACTGAAACACTGTTGTCATTTCAAATGTGATCTTCTTGTAGTGACTGACATGTACCTTCTGGTGAAATGAATATTCCACGTGATCAGAGCACATGCCCTGGTTTTCTCAATGTTCATGAATACTTTTATCTGTTGGAAACACTTCTAGGGAAAAGCAGCTTCATTTGAGCGCTAGCATAGGGCCAAGACTTGCTTCCACACATAATCAATGTGAAGGGAAAAGAACCATTCTCACAAATCTGTGAGATTAAAACTTCAAACAAAAGCACAATTGGAACAAGCACTTTTGCAGCTTGTTTCAAAAAAGGGACCATATCAAGTACTGTCACAATATATGACTCACCATGAGGAAGGAGAGGGGCTTCATGCCCATGACTTTTAGAGCAAAAGGTTTAATTCCTCACTGAGCATCTGTAGAATTAGTTCATAGACAACTCAGAGGCAGGAACACGCTGGCCCGTGTTAAAGGAAAATGAAGGTTGAGATTTCTCTCTGCAGCAGCAAGTGAAGTAGGACTCTGAATCACTTTTCAGAGTCAAGTTGGTCTTTGAAAGAAAATCAATTTGCCTTAAGAGGCTCTAATTTAGCAGGATGCCAGATGCTAGCAAGGGTGGTTAAACTGAGGGTGTTGTGGATGAAGGGCCTGGTCCCCTAGGGAGACTACCTCTGTTCCAGCAGAGGGCAGTCAGGATGTCAGCAATGCAATTACTAAGGACCACCAAGGATCTAGAGGTCAAGAAGCTCTAGCGACACAATCATAGTGTACAAAAGTCAACAGTAGCAGGTAAAAAAGAAAAAAAAATAAGGAGACAAATGTACCAGATTTTTCCATTATATTACTAATTTTTACAACATTAAATATTTTCAACTTCTTTATTTCCATGCTGATATTTATTTCTGGTTGTAATTCTGCCTACTGTTATTCTCTTTACCTTTAAATCCTAATCCACTATTCCATTTTAAATTTTAAAAGCATAAATGCTCCAAGGCATAGTTGTGTATGTGTATGTATATAATTTAACCTATTAACGCTAGAAACATTAACTTAAAGTAGAAGAGATGGAGATTACAAATCAATATCATGTAAAAAGAACTGTCTATAGTCAATACCTGAGTGTCTATACAGTGAAGAACTTTGAAGTAGCATGTAAAATACTGTGGCCAACGGGCCAGCGCTGTGGCAATCGGTGGCAGAGAACCAGTTTTTGGGAATCTTGAGAAGAAAGGCTCTTTGCCACATGCAGATATGTTAGAAATAATATGAGGATTATTAAATAGAAATAATGGAAGAAGTGGTCAACATATGACCAGATAATTATGGTGTATATAAATGGACAGTAAATACCTATTTCTATGCTTTATAAATACAGTGAAATTTCTATTAAAGGCTGTAAATCGAAAGGCATAATGGAAAATTATATGTGATTTTATTCCTGCTAAAGATGATGAAATAATTTCAAAATAATTTAAGAATCTTGTACCTTTATGTTAAGAGTATGCCTCAACTAATCATAGACTTTAGAAGGCATAGTGTTCCAACCACTGTCTTAATACATCATCTTTATCATTTGGAGCCAAAAGGGTATCAATAAAATCTTTGGACACTTTGCTGAATAACAAGTAGAATTTAAGCTGTATGCTTGTATACTGTACTTTTCCATCATTTTCCTATCATTGTAATTATTCATTTGTGATACCGTTATAATGATTCTAGCAGAGGATATATGCATATCACTTGTCAGTATTTATATGTTAATGGAATAAAATTTCATAAAATCTCAAAGTAATACAGACAGTTTTAAACATCCTCCAAACCAGGGATCAGCAAACCATGACCCATAAGGCAAATCCGGCTTGTCACCTGCTTTTGTGTGGCACATCAGCTATAAATTTCTATTTTTAAATGATTTTTTAAAAGTCAAAGAAGCTTAATATCTTATGGCATGACAGATTCACAATTTCAGTTCAGTGTCCTGAAAGAAAGCTGTATTGGTCCACAGTCACACCCATTCACGTGCTGTCTGTGACTACTTTCCACTACAATGGCAGTATGGACAGTGTGATGGAGACAACAGGTCCTGCCGAGCCCCCAATATTCACTATTAAGCTTTTGCACAAGTAGTTTGCTGATCCCTGCTCTAAGCCCATAGACAGCACCTGGAATGCTGGACAGAGTGTTTACAGTGGAATCAGTGTATGACTTAACTTGGTTTCATTTACAGACACCATATACATTATTGCTTTTGAATATTATCATCTATTTGGTAAACAAATAAAAATAAACTTATGTTTAAAAAAACCCCTTATTTCCTTGAAATGTTTAGGACCAGCAAAACAATCATATATAAAAGCACTATATTTTTAAGAAAAAATAATAAATGAACAGTGTAAATTACATTTTTTTAGCAATGATTTCAAGGTTTCTCAGAGAATACCAGACAGTAAAGGTCAGGTCTTAAAAGTCTTATAGCAGATTTCTGGTTTCCAAATTTCTGGGATATAGTACTTAACACAGTATTTGAGATTTTTAGAAATGTTATGAGAAACATTGTGGAGAGTTACTTATTTAAAAAAAAAAAAGGGATGGGGATAAGCTATTTCAAAATAAGAAATCAGCCCAAGATAAAAAGAATGGCAAACAATTTAAACATTTTTTTCTCTTTCCGTTAATAGAGGTACATAGTCTGCTTTGGAAACTGGCTAGAAATGGATTATTTTTCATTTTAATGGGCTGATCCTCATATCTGTGTCAGATAAAATCACATCACTTATTACTTGTTACCATGGATACCATGAAGATACTGCCGTCCACTAAATAGCATTAGAGGAAGACAACATAATTTTCTGGGACGAGTCCTGTTTTGCCTTCATAAGTTGCCTTCAACCATCCTGGTTCCACTGATGGGTACACTGGCAAAGATAAAAATACATTAATAAATGTCACTCAGTCAACATTAGCTTCAAATAATTGCACACACAAATGGGTAAAAATCCACATCAGATTGTATGCATACACTCAAGCTGTCAAAACAATGTCACGGGACCCGTAAAGCTGGAAATGCCTTTTGCATTCACATAACCAATCACTCCGGTCGGGAAGATCCCCTGGATAAGGTAATGCCTACCCACTCCAGTATTTCTGCTTGGAGAATCCCATGGGTGGAGGAGCCTGGTGGGTTACACAGTCCAAGGGGTTGAAAAGAGTTGGATGTGCTGAGCAACTAACACTTTCACTCTCTCTCTCTCTGACACAGGAGAGGAAATCTGTTCCAGAGGAATTTGATGTGTTTACTTGTACAGCTACAAAAGGCAGGGCCTGGGCTGGATCCCGAGTCTCCTGTTCTCCTTTAGATTGCTCCTTCGTCCTTCTATGACTGTAACCTTAGCGCAGGGAATAGGTGGACTTACCGTTGGAGAACAGCGCCCCCTGTGGGAAGGAAAGCTCATGGCTGTGCTCTGCTTTACAGGAGTACATGGCTTTGGCTTGGCTGAAAGAGCAAGAGGCAATCTGTGAAAACCACAACACTCAAGGATGTTTGCACTGGACACTACTCTTAAAAAATGATTCTAGTTTTCAGTTATAATTAAAGCATAATACACACAGTGTGCACACAGAAGCATGCATAAGTGCATTTCACAAAGTGCACACACCCGTGTAACCAGAGCACACCAATAGCACAAAGCCTTTCTCATGTTTCCAGGTAACGCTCCCAAGAGTAACCACCTGCCTTAGAAGAAATGAAATAATCTAGTTTTAAAGAATGCCAGGATTTGTTAGTATTCTGCTAAAGAGGCTATTTTTCAGCTCCACAGGGGCTCACAGGTACATTAAAGCACTATGTATTTACTTGCCACTTTAATTTCAGAGTATCAGATGTGAGCTCCACATATTAAAAGGCCTACAGGGTATGGAAAATTAAGTGGGCGTGCTATAAGAAAAAAAAATAAGATAAGCTGATGATAAAGGGGAACCAACAACAGCCTCACTGTCAGGGAGACATGAAGACGTGTCTTTGTAAACCACAGTATACGCAGCTCTTTAAAAGGGAAGCCAGTACTCATCTCCAACATCTGGTCCCATATGGGAGTTCAGTCTTCGTGTAGGCAGATACTCTGGCTTTTTTTAACAGGAGCCAGAATTTCTGAGTTTTGTATGAGACCTCCTTAAAACAATCTGAGCTAAGACTAAAAAGCCATCCTCTGAGGCTGTTAACCAAGTCATCTAATCAGCGAAGTCGCTTTTACTCTGCAGCATCTGATGACGTGACGACACTCCTTCTCACCATCTCTACTTCAACCAGAATCCGAGCCAATATCATCTCTACCATAGCGCACTGAACGGCCCCCTAACTTCCTAAATCCTCCATGTTTCTTTCCTCTCCAGTCCCCTTGCCATCCCTTCTACACAGAGCAACCAGAGGGCGGTTTGAAAGGTTTTGATGATCACATGATCTCCTTGAAAACAACCCGTCAACTGGTTCCCAACTTCGGCCTCCACGCTGTGCCCAACCAGGCGCCTGCTGGGCTCTCCCGCTTCTCCTGAACCTGCCTCTATGCACCTGCTGCACTTGAGTCACACTGGCCCGCCTTCTCCTCTTCAAACATGCCAAGCCCATTCCCTCCTCGGGGCCAGCTGAGATTCTTCCTCATCTTCACTCAGCTCTAGCCTTCTAGTTTACCTTAAATCTCCTGAGTTTCACTGAAGGCCAGGTCTTCCCTGCAACACACTCTGAACAGCTCCCAGGTAACTTTCACATTCCCCTGTTTTAAGTCTGAAGGGTACTCTGTTGTCGTTCTTGAATGTAACCTCTATGAACAATGCCTGATGCTAACTAGTAACTCAGTAAATATTTGCTGAATGAATGAGTTAAAAAAAAAAAGGCGGGGGGGAGATGTTGTGGTCTCCAACCTCTTCAGCACCAGGGCCTGGCTTCATGGAAGACGATTTTTCCACAGACTGGGGGTCGGGGGTGAGGAACAGTTTCAGGATGATTCAAGCACATTACATTTACTAAGCCGCCACGGATCTGTTAGGAGGTGGAGCTCAGGTGATAGTGAGAGCAATGGAGAGCAGACATAGACATAGACGGGGCTTCTCTCGGTTGCCCACCGCTCACCTCCTGCTGTACAGCCCTTCCTGACGGGTTGCCACTCAGTACCAGTCTGTGGCCTGGAGCCTGGGGACCCCTGCTCTGGACTCTTTTTTTTTACATGATGAGTCCTTTCAAAGATTCAAGGTACCCTGTCTTTCCTGCCTGAGGTCCCAATACTTGATCTGCAAAGAGGCATCAGCAGTATTTGCATTTGCATGCTCTCAAAGCAAGAGTATAACATGATGATTACATTTCTCTGTTGGAACAAAACTCTGGACCTTATCTCCATACTTCCAGAATGAGGCTCGGTCACCTGAACCAGGGTTTCCAAGTGGCTACTGAAGATCAGAAAGGTTAGAGAGGAGAACTATGGCCCTGCCCCTGGAGTCTTTTTCACATGAGGTGGGTCTCAGGCTGTACTTTCAAGAACTTGGCTAGGAGAGTCTGCAGCAAGCAGGTTTAAGAAGGACCACCAGCCCACACAATCCCACTTGCCAGTTAAACGTGGTTTAAAAGAAGAGCTGATGAAGTGGACGCAGCCCAAGAAGGACAGAGTTTCACACTAAAGAGGGGCCATGCGCACGCGTGCTGCACATGGGTGTGTTGGCTGACAAGGTCTGGGGGCAAGGAGAGGGTGCCGCCAAGTTACGAAGACTTCTGATCATGAGGCTCTGAGGACCTGACGTAGAAAGAATGTTAGTTTTTCATAGAAATCTTCCAGTCGAGTATACTCATTTGATCTGATATAATCTGGTATTTCTTGATCTGATATTCATAAAAAGAAAAATACTCTTCACTATCACTTATATATGGAATCTTAGAAAAAAAAACAACAAATGAATATAACAAAACAGAAACAGACTCACAGATACAGAGAACAAATAGCTGTTACCAGTGGGAAGAGAAAATAGGAGAGGGCTCAAACAGGGGTGGGGACCAATGGATAAAAATTACTTTGTATAAAATAAATAAGCAACAAGGATACACTGTACAGCACAGGCAAATAGCCATTATTTCATAATCACTTTAAATGAAGTATAATGTACAAAACTATTATATCACTAGGCTATAAACCTGTAACTTATATAATATTCACTTTTTAAAAATGCATTTTTCAGGGACCACTCTCAGACTTATTACACTAGAATCTCAGATATGGGAGTGGGGGTTGGGATCTGTTATTTAAAAAATATAACCTTAGGTGACTGTTCTTTTTTTGGAGCTTCATTGAGATATGATTGACAAATAAAAACTGGATATAGTTATTAAAAAATAATTGTACCTGATATCTGAGCTATTTCTCTAAAAATATGTAAAGACTTTTTAAAATGTCAAATTTTCTAGCAGCAATGATTTCCACAGATAAATACTGTCTTATTACCTTGAATCATTAAAATAAATTAAGAGATACATAAGGAAACAAATTCCAGAGTTATAGAAATGTTTAAGATATAGTAATTCTTGCAATGATATACCTCATACTTCAAATGCAACTTAATTAATTTATAATAATATTTCAGATATGAGTGTGCTTAGAGTATTGTATGAGATTGGCTGGTGAGGGAACACAAGCAGAACAATATCACTAAATTAACGGATACTATTAAGTGTGTCAAAATACATAGGACAAAGTAATATCTGTTACGACTTTCCAATTATCTGTGCATGTGACTTAAACAACTATAATTTTCTTCCACTGAGATCTGTAACTACAGGTTACAGCTCCGTTCAGAGCTCTGATGATTTGATGTAGAATTCTGTGACAGCGGAGTTTTCTTTTCAGGTGCTAATGCTTTTTCTTTTACTGTCTTGGTGTATTGAAGAAGATGTGAAAATAACACTGTCACCTATTGAGTCTCTGTTCACAAGATTCTAATATCCTTTGAAAAGGATTTTGAGGATCCTGCTTCCTGTCGCATTGGAGAGTAAGGTGATGATGCTTGCTATCCTGAAAGCCCATTTCTTCCCTTATAGTTTTGAAGATGATCTGTCCACAAGCCCCATTCCTAATACTAAACATTGTCTAATG
This sequence comes from Tragelaphus eurycerus, assembly GCA_935064755.1. Taxonomy (NCBI): domain Eukaryota; kingdom Metazoa; phylum Chordata; class Mammalia; order Artiodactyla; family Bovidae; genus Tragelaphus; species Tragelaphus eurycerus. The sequence continues at coordinate 7,719,516 of CAKXYN010000086.1, read as the reverse complement.
CCAATGAGTGAACTCACACAGGTTTGACAAGGTCAGTGTGCGAAATTCACAATACGCATCTTAATCATAAGCAAAATAAAAAATTCACCACATCAAAACTGATACAATGTTTTCTGAAGGGCCACTTAACAATGATACACACACACACATATGCCATCTCTCATATCTATTTTTTGTATGCTAAGAATTTCACTTCTGAAGAGAGCAGGAATGCACTCCTGAGGGAGTAGAAGAAATAGTCAAAAGGGTAGCAAAGAAGTAACACACACAACAGCAAAGCTAAAAACAAACAGATCACAACAATCTAAGTGTTCATCAGTAGAGAATTTAATAAATAAAATATGCCAAATTCAATAAATTAGTAGGTAGTTATTATGAATAAAGCTACAGAAGAACACATACATACATGAGCAGTATTCAATAAATTAGTAGGTAGTTATTATGAATAAAGCTATAGAAGAACACATACGTGAGCAGTATTAGGATGTAAGGCAAATATTTTACCGAAAAATTAGTCACTGGCAAGACCTCTAAACTTCCCAAGATAATTTGCAATAAATATTCATAAATAATGCAATAAACACACATTTGCTTCTTGGTCATTGGTTGGAGACTTTTAAAATTAGTTACACACCCTTTTCTTAAGTTTTTGCCAACAAAAATGAGCTGTTTCTGGCTTGGATGTCTGAGTGCTGGATGCCTCAAAGCTAATCTCTCATAGGAGGTTGTAGAGTTAGAGCTGCTATGTCAAAGAAAGAATATTGCAACTCTAATAAAAATGAAATGAACACATGAATAAGAAAATCTTTTAAGGTTAAAATGTATATTTTATCTATTTACCCAGCAACTCTGTTGAGCGCCTACTTTGTTGGGCACCAATGTAAGAGGAACACCATGAGCACCACCTTCGTGGGTCCTTTTCTGTGCTCATTACAGAGGAGTGGGTCTCTAAGTGCACTCAAGGGAATCTGGAAGGAGGGGGAGGTGGGACCTGAGAGGCACTGCTCTGACAGCTAACGGAACGTGTACGAGGGTCCATTTATTTTCCACTATGCCAGATATTAGGGCTTCCCTGTGGCTCAGACGGTAAAGAATCTGCCTGCCATGCAGGAGACCCAGGTTCGATCTCCAGGTCAGGAAGATCCCCTGGAGAGGGGATGGCAACCCCCTCCAGTATTCTTGCCTGAAGAATTCCATGAACAGAAGAGCCTGGAAGGCTACATCCATGGGGTCGGAAGTCAGACATGACTGAGTGACTGACACTTTCATGGCAGATATTTAGGAGATCTGCAGAAACGTAAAATAATGCAAGTTCTCAAGTTCCAGGCAATGAGCATCATTAAGCAACAGAGCTGACTGCAGCATGGGGGGTGCACAGCGGAGGAGCAGACTTCTGTGTGGCTTAGCTCAGGGGAAGAGGAGACACAACTCCTGTTGTCTTAGAAATATGATCTTTGGAAGAGGGAAGAAATGGGAAGGTGAGACCCTTTTAGGACTTTGGGGCCAGGCACATAAACTATCTAACTAGATTTTACAGAAAACAGTGATTCCCATATCCTGGGGGTCTTGTGATGATCCAGATGATTTCAGTCATATAATGAGTTTGGATTTTGAAAGGAAATCTACGTATTTCCTTGGCCTAACTTCTATAATGTAGAAATGAAGGTCAAGAGAAATTAACATTATGGCAGAGTAAGGCTAAAACCTGCATCTCCTGATTGCTGACCTAGTGAATATCTGGTGAATCCACTTAAATGTCATCTGTAAAATCCCAAGATAACGTCACTGAGAAAATCACTTCCACTATCAATAACAGCTGACTGTTAATGAGAGTGAATAATCACATCTACACAGTGCTATTGTTATGTATTAGTTATATGAACTTATTTTTATTTTAAGTAAATTCATAAACATCTAAAAATGTTCTCAGTTTAAATTTCTAATACCACAAATATTAATAGATATAATTCACACAAACAAAAGCTCTTTGGAGATCTTCAGTACGTTTTTTAATTGTGTAAGTTGTTTTGAGACCAAAAGCTTTTGAGAACCACTGTCAACTGATAAGATTAGATGGCTGTGCATCAAAATGCAGTTATCCTTAGGGGATGAAATGAGTGGGGGTTTTCATTCACTTTTTTAGCATTTTAGTATTCTTCATACTCTCTTAAAAACAGAAAAATCAAGCTATTCTTCCTAGCCATGGCTTCCTTTGTCTTCCTTATGAGTGTTCTATCCTGGGTGTCTTACATGCGTCACTGTGCTCTGAACCAGTGACCTACAGCCTTTTTTTAATTTATTTTAAATTGTGTATTTATTTATTCAGCTGTGCTAGGACTTAGCTGTGGCAAGCGGGATCTTCAATTTTAGTTGCGGCATCAAGTTGCCTAGCCAGGAATTAAACTGGGCCCCCTACGCTGGGAGCATAATCAAAGCCACTGGACCACCAGGGAAGTTCCTTTACGGCCTTTTAAATGGACAAATTCACTAGATGAGAAGACTGTGCTGAGGTCTGTTTTGTAATTATTAAAAAAAATATATTGTTTTTAGATTATTGTAACTCTTTGGAAGGAATGATGCTAAAGCTGAAACTCCAGTACTTTGGCCACCTCATGCGAAGAGTTGACTCATTAGAAAAGACTCTGATGCTGGGAGGGATTGGGGGCAGGAGGAAAAGGGGACGACAGAGGATGAGATGGCTGGATGGCATCTCATGGACGTGAGTCTGAGTGAGCTCCAGGAGTTGGTGATGGACAGGGAGGCCTGGTGTGCTGCGATTCACGGGGTCGAAAAGAGTCAAACACGACTGAGCGACTGAACTGAACTGAACTGAACAGAAAATTTGATTGCTTATAATGAGTCAAGCACTCAATTCTTAATTAATTCTCTTAATTCTCAAGCATGTAATTCTCAATTAAACCTTCAGAAGATATTGGTATACCTTGCCTAAATTATACTACTTTAAAGTGTATGTCCCCACTGCCCAACTGATTGAGACAGAGGTGAAAGCTTTAAGGGTCCTGTTTTCCATGGGCTTTTGTGATGCTGAGACAGAGCCTAGTTCCATTTGCCTCTTGAAAGCATTTTATAGGTTAAGAGAACATTTAGTACTATGGCATTTTTTTCTCTATTCCAATGGTTCTCAAAGGTTTTGATATACATAAGGATCACTTAGGGAAGCTGTCAAAAATACATATTCTCTAGGCCTGTTTCAGACACTATGGTGTACAGAGTCTGAGCAAATTCAAGAATCTTCATTTTAACAAGTCTGGCACATCAAGTTCCTTTGACAGAGAGAGCGGCCCCTCCCACTCCACTGAACCCAATTTCTGAAAGGTTTCCAGTGAGGTCTTAGACGTAAAAACCAATACCCTTCTCTAATGATCTCCTTGACCTTTTGTTAGCACCCATCACTGGGTAACCCTACCTTCATCTATGCAGTGTGGCTGCTGTGCAGAAGTCTCTCAAAGGGGCATCAAGCTTTACGCTCTCTCCCAGTTCCAGCTGCAGGTCTCTCACTGCCTCTCAGAGCTCCTCAGCCTTCTCAGACAATGGGGCTAATACTTTCCTTGCCTTTCTATGTACTCACACAAGCTGAACTCAGAAGCTAAATCAGCATTCTTTCTTGCAGTCAGTCTTAAAAACCTAGAATCTTCTTTACCTGTCTCTCATTCCTAATATCAAAGCAATTGCTCGACTCTAGTTCTATCCATAAAATTCTGCTTACAGTTTATCATGCTTTTGTTAATGTTCTAATTAAGGTCTTTTAAGTATCACCTATTCCATCCTAAATGGTTTTCTTCCCATCAACAACCTCCTAGAGAAGCCACCTCAATTATCTGATCGAGTGCATCACTGATTAGATCAGCTCTTTGCTCAATGACTCCCAGAGCCTGCAGTTAATCCAGATGTGTTACTTTTCTGTTGCTCAAGACCATCCACTAAAATCTCCCAACTGTGGTATTTCTCATAATGGCTGGTCTCCCTATGACCCACTACTGGTTCATCCTTCTTTGAGGTACAATTCAAGAGTACCCTAAGTTCCCCAGAAGGAAATCAAAATAGGTATTGTGGGGGGTCAGTAAGGGAAATATCCTCATTTTCTATTGTTCAGTTGTATTTAATGGTACAAAAGGCTTTCAAGTGACTGATAAATATCCAAATACCTAATACATTTTAATCAGAGGCTTGAATACCTTAAGTAGTTTCAACGATAATAGTTATAACAATATTAGCTATTATATACTGCAAAGGCAGTATATGGAGAGCTGACTGTGTACTTCAAATACATTGCTTCCTACACTCATAATCTGTCAAAAAGGGAATCATGACCTTGACTTCACAGATTAAAAAAGTGGATTTCCCAGAGTTCAGACCAAGGTGACAGAGTAAGAGAATGTGGAACTCATCTCCTTCCATGAACACATCAAAAAATACATCTACATGTGGAACAATTCTCACCGAAAACTAACCAGAAACTGGCAGAAGAACTCCTGTACAATCCAGGCTGAAACATACACACGTAATGAAGGGAAGAAAAGCATCTGAATCAGAACTCGTGCTCCTGGGTGGGGACTTGTCCAAGACTTGTCCAGGAAGTGAGCACCTGAGCCACAGCCCGGAGACCCCAGTCCGGAGGTCTTGAGTGGGAAAAAAAAAACCCTGGCTGGCTGGGGGACTGGGGGAAGCCTGGCTCCTCTTGAGAGGGCAGGAAGGAGAGAGGTCGACCCTTGAGGTTGCAGAGTTTCCTGCGATCTCCTTGCTCAAGTCAAGCTGACGCTCCATCACCACTGACTCCACATTCGAACGCAGCTCTGGACTTCTCCCATGACTAGGGAAGAGACTCGACTGTGGGGTGCACAGGTGAGCCAGTGCCCGGCAGAGCCTGGGGGTGCAGAGTGCCTACTCCAGCAGTGGATCAGAAGCTACCCAGATCTCTGATGGTAGCTGTTCCACCACGGCTCCTTCCCACCCCAGCCCATGCACACAGGGTCCACGTGGGTCCTGCCAACCCCGTGAAGTCAGGCCGGTGAGCAGCCGGGAGGAACAAACGCGGCTTGTGCCAGAGGCTGTGGCCGAGCAGAGCCATGGGCGTCTGCACAAACAGTGCATCGGGCCTCAGTCAGCAGCTGACATGGGCTGGGAGTCAGCCCAGGCCCCATCTGCGTTAGCATCTCAGAGGCAAGGGTCCCAATTCAGGGAGAGAGGGTACACACATCTAAAGGGTACAGGGCTTCCCTGGTGGCTCAGATGGTAAAAAGTCTGCCTGCAATTCGGGAGACCTGGGTTTGATCCCTGGATCAGGAAGATCCCCTGGAGAAGGACATGGCAACCCATTCCAGTATTCTTGCCTGGGAAATCCCATGGACGGAGGAGCCTGGTGGGCTACAGTCCCTGGGGATGCAAACAGTTGGGCACGACTGAGCGACTTCATTTTAAAGGGGACACAGCCAGGTCAGGCCAGACCATCAGGGCTTCTGCTCCATGAAAGTGAGATCAGCCGCAGTCCCTGGCAGGAAAGTGATGGTCACTGAGCAGAAGAGAAGCTTCACTAACACTCTGCAGAGGCTCTGGTTCCTCCAGCACCAGCCACACCCCTGAGCAAGCTGAGAGCGGCCAGCACATCCTGAGAAAAGAGGTGACTTGGGTCCACGTCAAACCCACCTCTTCCAACAAAGGCACTGGACACACACAGTCTGTACAGGGATGCGCCACTTAAGCTTCCCCTTTGAAGGCTTAAAGAGGTAACTATTTTACCTAAATGCATAAAGGCAGACAAAGTTAAGTAAAATAAAAGTACAGGTGAAAAGTTATGACACTGTCCACAAGTACTGCAGACTAAGACTTAATCTTCAGTGTATCACTGAGTGAGCTCTAAATTTATGCTGGCAGCTTATTAGAAGTGGATTTAGACTATTTGGAGCGTAAAAGTATGTTTTAAATGCATAGGATGAGTGTTGAACATGTGAGTAAACTTACTGTATAACAGCTTCATTAATTTACTGTCATACTAATTTATTTCATTAATACCTTGCTGTCTTTAAGCTCTTAACAGATCATCTCTTTGATTCCAGTACTTAATAGATTGTTTAGCTGCTAAGTTGCTAAGTCGCTTCAGTCGTGTCTGACTCTGTGCGACCCCATAGACGGCAGCCCACTAGGCTCCTCTGTCCCTGGGATTCTCCAGGCAAGAATACTGGAGTGGGTTGCTAGTTCCTTCTCCAATGCATTGAAAGTAAAGTCGCTCAGTCATGCCCAACTCTTAGCGACCCCATGGACTGCAGCCCACCAGGCTCCTCCGTCCATGGGATTTTCCAGGCAAGAGTTCTGGAGTGAGGTGCCATTGTTTAGTTTCCTAATAAAAGGGCTCCATCTAGTGGAGCAATTCAATCATTTTTGCAAGACAGTAGCAAGGTTAAATCCCTTGTATTAAGGCCTGACACTGGTGATAGTTTCAGGGAAATTTTTGTTCTGAGCAGCACAGTGCCTAGTTTTCACCCTGCCTTGATAAAAAGGCAGAAGACAGAGGTAAGGTACATGCAAGTATGCTGGGATTTGCTATATAAATTCAAGGCATTAACCATCAGTAAGACACCAAAGTGGCTCTCCTCTAAAAACACTAATTTACAAGTGTGCTCGCTAAGCTTTTGAAAACAGAGTTTGAAGTTTATTATTGTCTCTAGTAAGTAGGACAAGCCTCATATTGTGTAGGTGCTTAAGAACTGCTAAAAAGGTCCACATACTTTTATAAGGTCAATAAAAATGCTATGGCTGAATAACTTCTAAAAGAACTATATAGTAATACTTTAATCATATTTGACTCCTTTCCTTCACAGCCTCAATTAACTGGTTGTGGCAAGCTCAAAATTTCCTGAATACATCCAAAAAAAAAAAAAAAAACCTAGGTTGGTCCTTCAAATGTTCCCATTTATATTCCCTTTCAAAAAGCATTTTATTGAATACTTACAACATGCACTGGTTGCTGATGGTAAAAAAAAAAAAAAAAAAAAATCCATTACTTTAGACATATTCAAAATTAAAACCAAAGTCTAAGGAAGATGAGAGAATCAATTTGTACTAAAAGGAGAGGAAGCAGGAACCTTAGATGCAAGCAAATGAATAGCAGCAAGACATAATAATTCATATCCTGTTAACAATGGAGCAGAAGGTAAAATCTGAAAACCTTGAATGAAGCAGAGTACTCAAACCCCCACGCCGCCTGGAGTAATCAGCTCCCCAGCACCACAGGCCACTAAGAATGAGCACAGTCTGGACCTAGAGACTGTCACACTAAGTGAAGTCAGCCAGCCAGAGAAGGGAAAGCATGGTATGGCATCCCTTATATGTGGACTCGAAAAAGAAATTACACAAATGAACTTACTTACAAAATAGAGAATGAAACCTACGGTTGCTGGTGGGGGGTGGGAGGAGGAGGAAGAAGGGACAGTGAGGGAGTTGGGATGGACATGGATACACTGGTATATTTAAAATGAACAATCAACAAGGACCTACTATACAGCACAGGGAACTCTGCTCAGTGTTATGTGGCAGCCTGGATGGGAGAGGGGTTTGGGGGAGAATGGACACGTGTATATATGGCTGATGCCCTTCGCTGTTCACCGGAAACTATCACAGCACTGTTTGTTAACTGGCTATACCCCAATATCATACAAAATTAAAAGTTAAAAAAAAAGAAAAAGTATGCAGTTTTGGTGCATGTTCATGAAGCTTATTACAGAAAAAAAAATACATTAAATTTTACAAGACCAAATATACATTTGAATAATTTCCACAAACTGTTATCAAAAAAGTCTTTGGTGTACAAAGAGTTATTGCAACTTGTCTTTTAGAAAACCTGCCTGTGTTTAGAACTCTTCCTTTGTGAAGGTTTTAACAAACAAGGTACTGCAGTAATACTCTGAGATGCTAAATGCTATATATATGGTCATGACCATTTATTCCCTTGTCAAGATATAGCAGATGTGAATTTGACCATTTGCAGAAGTGAGGGGGCAGAGCAGTCAGAGATGACCTGCCACGTTAACACAAAACCATGTCACCATTATTTTATGTTTTTTTACTGGGAAGTTGAGAACTTACCGCCCAGAAGAAACTGGCTTAACTGAACCAACGTTTTCAAACAGTTGGGCCTTTGCTGCCACACTGAAAAATAATTTCAAAATGCAAGTTTCATTAAAATCCATTAGAGAATCATGCAGCTCAAAGCAAAATTTAGAGTTAGCAGTTAACCAAACAAAAAAATGAGTTAAAAATTGTCCCTAAAATATGAACTGAATTTTAAGTGTTTTAAGTTTTAATACAGAAGTAAGTTTTAGATCTAGTTTCTAGTTCACCGAGTACCAGATGGGAATAAACCTGTATCTACTTCCTCTGGGGATCGCACTGTCTGCATTTTTTGCACCTCAGAAAACTGGGGGAGCAGAAGAAAAGGAAACTTTTATCTCCCCACTCCACTTCTGGAAGTCCTGCTATTGACTCCATGGAGCCACAAGAGAAGAGTCACATCCACAAGACAAAACAAGAGCTGCTTTGTATTCTCATAGTTAAGACAAAACAAATTCAAAGACTGTTTCATGTATTTTTAAAATACTTGAACATACTTCCTATAAAGTGAAAAGAGAGAACTCTGAAAATATGACCAATAAGTAAATTTGTGGATTCCAATCTTGTTTCAAAGCATGACAAGGGAAAGGCTACTATATGAAAAGTGAGACTACAGGGTAGAATGAAAAGAATTAAAACTAATGCAACCTAGCTAATTAGATAAGTTCCTATATTTACTAGAAGAGAATACAAATTTCTTTGAATGATGTTTTAATGAACTAAATATTTAAAACCTACCTTATTTCTTAAATTGACAAACCTTTCTCCCAGAATTGAGTCATTTGATAATCTGCAGGATCATTTTACATCTAACGCAGAACAAACACTGTCTACAATTTAAGTTCTATTTTAACAGTAAATCACAAAATAGAAGCTCTTCTCTTTCCCTCACAAAAAATAAAGTTTATATTTTCTCATCTCCTTTTATACATTTGGCTTAAAATTCATTTCCCTTAAGGGCTAGAACTATGCACACCAGGGAATAAACAAACTTACACAAAATCTGGCTAATATTGTGGGAGCTAGATTTCTGACCACGAGATAGAACATATGTGAAACTCACTCTGAAACCAAACGTTCTTGTTAATGGGATGAATGAATGAATGAAAGATGTTGTTCCTATGGAAACAGGCTTAGTGAAATGTCTTACCGGACTGTCAGTGAATAATTAAAAGGTCAGCAACACCGCCACATTACAACTGGGCATGGCATTAGAGAAACAGCACAGACTCAGCTGGAGAACCCCAGGTTAGAATCCTGGCTCCGCCACTCACAAGCTGAGTGAGTGTGGACTGGCTCCCTGACTTCCCAGGATGAGTTCTCCTCATCTTTAAAACAACGTTCATACTGTCTCCTGCAGGAGGACACTGTGGTCCTTAAGTAACATGTATGAGGATGCTCAGTAATAGTTCCCACAGAATCTGGAACAGCTCAGCCAAAGTCAGAAACATAAGATGAAAAGGAGGAAGAATGTCCCCCTTTGGATTCTGCTTCCGAATTTACCCTGCTCCCTGCTTTCTCCCATCTGCGCCCTCATTGCTCTTGTCTACACATCCCACCCTCCCGGCCTTTACACTTCAGGGTCGTATCCTGCTCTTAGAAGCACACTCTCTTGACTTTCCTGCTCCCTGTCCTCCAGGAGTTGTTTAAATCAGTGAGTATTCTGTTTGGGGAGACAAACGGAGAGGAGAGGAGACCACCCCGGCTAGAAAACAGCCGTATTTCTAACGAAGAGGTAGGACTGAGGATATGGGTAGACCAATAGCGGAGTGGTGGGTGTTTAGTTTCCAGACTCCAAACCACTATATTATACAGAGGCTTTCACATCCTTAAAAGAAAGCCTGCTTCCAAGGAAAGTGCCTGAAGTGTGTACTAACGTTCACACCATTTGCACAAGAGGACAGGGTCCTGCAGAAGTTGGTGGTACCCACTCTACGGATGAGTGTTCTGCTGTGGGAACCCCGAGGGTTCTTTTGCACACGCTCAAGCCCTGTGTACCCACGGGAGACACAGAAAACTCCAAACAAACACCCTGTCACTTACACGGAGCCAGGGCGCTGGTAGCCGTTGCCGGTGTCCAGCCTTAATCTCCTGCACATTTTTGGAGGCAGATCTGGGTTTGGTGCGGCTTTGGGTGTCTCTTTGGAACCTATGGAAGTTAAGCTTTGAATGGACCCACTGTAGCTCTTGTTTCCTGAAAAGAAAGCCCAAGAAAACAGGCGAGGTGCTATTAGACAAAATAATAGCAATAACACAGTCCACAGGTGTAACAAAAGGAAGCCGTTGTCTCTGTGTCCAAATGAGAAGGCACAGAATGTTCTCCGAGCCCAGCAGCCCGTCTTTCAGGGGAGGAGATCACAATCAGAAGTAATTGCAAATACATCACCGCTCAGAGAGGGAGAGGTCCAGGAAAAATGCCGCAGCACACAGGAGGTTTAAAGCTTCCAGCTCAGGGACAAAGCGGAGAAGCACCGTTTGTGCCCTCGCTGTTCACGCCTCCCTTCTGAGTCATAAAGCTCCACAAGCCGGCAGGCGACGCAGAGACACGACATTAGCCGAGGCTCAATCCTGGCTTACCTTCGGCCGCAGAGACGGATCTGAGGGAGGAAGCCGAGGCTCTTTTCAGTCCCGAGAGCCCATAGGGCCCCTTCTTGGCCAGGTCGATGGGTGGAGACGCATCCCCGGGACTGGTGACGGAGGTGACGCTCTGGCAGTCTGATTCCGCGTCCGTTTTGGTTGCGTCTTCTCGAGAACTTGACTCGGGACTCGTGGTCCAGAGACCAAGACTCTTCTGTCCGTTGCTGGGCGATGGGGACGCTATCCAGGGGATCCCGGTGGACTTCTCCCTGGGCTGGCAGGAGGCAGGCTTCGTGGTGCTATTCTGCTCGGAGGAGTGAGAGGAGAGGGACTCGATGCTCCCCATGGGTGTGCTGTCTGGGCTGCTGCTGTAGGAATCACCTGGGCGGGCCGGGCAGAGACAGGAGAGTCAGGGACGGGGCCCTTCTGATCTCAACCTCCCAAATGCTCCGCAGCCACCTGACCCCACTGCAGTGCCAGACCTGGCTTAGAGAACTGTCCTCAGTTGTGCAGAAATGCTTTAAAACATTCATCTGAACTACACTATTCAAGGGAGGCTGTCTATGTGTCCCTATGAAATCATGTTGCTTCTTGAAGCATCAGCGGGGCTGACTTGAAATCAGACAAAATGTGCTTTTGAAATAGGACTCACCAGTAGGAGAAGCAAGATGCCTTGATGATATAATAAGAAATCAATGGAAAGGGGGAATACTGAGACATATTTCTGCCTTCTACTTTTCTGATCCTAGGTGATTCCGAGTTACCATGTATCTGAGTCCTCCTGGTAGTAAAGGTGCTATTAAATGTCAGCAGCTCCACAATTTTTATTTTTATCGTTTTTTTTTTTTTTTTTTTTTTTTACAATTTTTAAAAGGAAAGCTTGTGGAAGAAAATAGGAAAGGATTTCTTTCCTTTCCCTGCTAAGAATATACCAACATAAGAAAACTTGCTGTTTAACTGGGTATATTTTTTAATGTTTCTAAAAGCTAAGGTGTAAGAAAAAACATGAGAGAAGCAGTAAGGGAATATTCAAATACTATATCTAAACAGCAATTGTGGGGAAAACTGAAGGTGGACGGAGAGGGCTGGGTGTACAAAATACAGCGAAAATGGCCAAAGTTGAACTCACGCTTTGAGCTGAAGCTGCCACCCACGTTATGGTGGGGCTTGGCTCAGAATAATAAGTTAGGGATAATGTGTGGTGTAGAATCTCTTTTTATTTCCTTTATCTCTCCTTCAGACACTTTGATACCTGAGATGATGCTTTAAGAACATAACGCGAAGGAAAGAAAGAAAGAAAATGACTGCCTGGGCCAGGCTCCCCAGCTTTCTTTCTGACCATTTTGACAACGGGACAAAAGCTGCTACAAAGTAGCACCCGATGTACTTAATCACAGCTACAGGAAAGGGCACTGAGCACAAACTATTTTTTTTCCCTTTGCAGCAGGAATGAATTGTCCATTGGACAAGATCTATCCTGACGGAGAACATTTAAATGTGGTGGAGGGCGCTGGTGTTGGAGACAGCGTCAGTAAGGACATTTCCTTTCTACCTAATTGCCCATAAGGTGGGATAGAGCTGAATTAACGAAGATGGCATCTTCCTGAGGGTGGGACACTTACTGTCGGGTTCTGCCAAACACGGAGTATACCTCCCCCTGGGCTTCCGGGAGCCCGAGGAGAGGCAGATTGCACGCGTCCTCCGGGATCCAGATCGAGACTGAGGCTGAGGAAGAGGGATGCTGGGGTCTGGGGCAGTGTGAAAAATCTACATGGAAGAAAAATGGACCGAGGTCAACAGAAGGGTGACACTGACATTTTCATTATAAAATAAGCTTTGAGTGCTATTAAATGATCTTAGAACTCTATGCTCCTGAATCAGTTGCCTGGCAAGAAATAAACTTTCTAGAGCAATTACAACTTTCTTTTCCATTTACACTGAATAATGCTTCTCCTCTGGGTTTTTTATTCTTCCCTATTCCTCAGCAGTGAAATTCAGATTTTCCAATATTTTTAAGAAATGTGTCAAATAGCAACGAATGTCTATGTCAAGACAGGCGGATTCTTTTCACTGTTACAGTCACTCTTCCCCTTCATCCTGAACATAATCTGAGGGGAAGAGGACCCTGCTCTTATGATTCCCCAGCTAGCAGCCCCTTGCTTCTCAGAAGGTGTTGGCATGCTACTGGCCCTGAGCTGCAAAGAATGTGACAAGCTGCAGGCAGGTGTTTGAGCATGGCTACAAGATGCAGCTGTGGACTCCAGGGCTGTGAAAGCACTTCCAGTCTGAGCAAGGCTCCAAGGCTATCCTACAGGCACTAGAAAGCAACCCGGAAGGAAAGAGGCACCCCCGTGCTCTCACAAGGACGGTGTCAGACATAAATAAATCACAATGTTTAGACCTTCAATGGCTGAGTTCGCTTAACAATCAGATCATTTTGGTCTTCCCATTTTCTCACTTTCATAATTATTCTAAGATCTCATTCCTAAAGAAAGCCTGCTTAGTGACTGGATATAAAGAGGATTTCAAGACTGTTCTCTGATTTTTATCTAAAAATGTGAGGAGTTCTTGTTTAATGAATACAAAGTTTCACTTTGGGAAAATGAGAACATTTTGTATATGGATGGTGGTAATGGTTCACAATAATGTAAATGTGTTTAATACCACTGAACTATATACTTAGAAATGGATAAATGTTATATATATTTTACCACAATAAAAAAAATAAAAGCTTTTGACAAAAAAAAAAATAAAAAAAATAAAATATTAGTTCTACTGTATAATGAGAATCTAATTCCAAAGAGATAAAAAAGTTACAACAGACTTAACCATAAAATGATTCTAAAGTATTTTCTGAATACTGAGTAAAAACTTAATTATGTAAATATTAAAGAAGAAAATCTTGACAAGCAAATGATGTAGAAAGAAGGGAAACCATCTACCTAGAGGATTTTGAGAAGTATGTAAAAACGGAATAAGAAAAAAAGAAAAGAAAACTCTGCATAAATAATTCATACAAAATTTATAAGACTGACACCATATAGGCACCCGAGAACACAATGAGATCATAGATGATACAAATGCAAAATTCCTTCGTAGAAACAAGATAACAAAGTGTTATACTTCCACGTGAAAATCCAGCCTACCTTTTCATAGTGCTCTATCAGAATTTCAACCACAATGTTCTGAAACTTAATATTCATCATGGCAGCCACAGTTTCTTCCTGTGCTCTCATTAGAGTTGGACCAAATATAACACCAAGGTTTGAGACTGTCATGAGATTTTGTTGACTATGTAGGGACACTCTGCAAATAAAAGCAACAAAAATATTTTAAGTTATATGTTTAATAATTATGGAATGTTCTCATCTACCAAATAATGGTAAGATGTAAATATGATACATTTTATGTATGTATGATACATAAAGATGTAAATATGATACATAAAATGTAAATATGCCACTGCAGACTAAATTTCTCAAACAGTCAGGTCCAGCCACTACCAGCTGGCATTAGAGGGGTATAGTATAAATAGATGTAAAAAGTTAATAAATATTAGTGCAATAAAACATAATTACTAAGGTTAATCTCTTAAAGGAAAAAAAAGTCTTGTTTTTCTTAAATCAAGTACAATTGCCCTTGGGAAACTACTAGCTGTTTGACAAACCCTATGGTAGTATACTCTTTTAGAACAAATGGGTAAGAGTAGCCTGGTTGCGATTATATTTGGACTTACCAAACACATTATTAAGAAACTGCTACTAAACATTTTCACAGATAACACTGTACTTAATTTTTGAAAAAGTCAGTTTTTCCTACTGTACAGATTTTAAAACAAGAAGCTCCTAAAGTAAGCATGATGTACCTGAGGTCATAGCAAATTAGGGACACAGAGCTTTGATTTAAGTTAGATCTCCTGACTACAGGTCAACAGTCTCCCTGAGCTCCCCATGTCCGATGACTGATCAGGACATGTTCCCATCCTGTCTTCCATCTATCCATGCACCCATCTATCCATCCATCTCCCACTTCCCTGAGGGCCTCCCAAGTGCTCAGCACTGTGTTAGGCAAACAGCAAGACAAGGAGATCTGGAAGCATTAGTACTGGCTTGAAAGAGTCTCTGATATTACCGACCTTAGCAAAGTAACCCCAGTGAACTCACAAAAACCACTTTGACTAGTTAACTAATTAATTTGGAGACTGGATGCATTCTTAAGAGGTAACCTCATTTTATTTAACCAGTCTTCTAGGGTAACCACTGCTTTTTCTATCTTACTCCCAGCAGGGCTGTGAGGATGAAAAATTCTAGTGAGGAGCACAACACAAGATAATGTTTATATATGACTGAGTATGCACACTAACTCCATTCTAGAAGCAAAAGTTAAATTTTATGAGGAATCCAGGATTCTGGATTATTCACCCAACATTTGATGTAGGGCAGGAAGAGCCGACTATCCCATTGACTGAATTTACCCCTTGTGCCCAAGACAGCGTTAGCTAAGAAGATTCTTGGTTAGCATAAGAAGAATTTCATTCTAAGTTTCCTTTTAATGCAACCAAATATTATAAATTAATTGTTTAATAACTATTAGAGAGCTTAATATGTCATCTGTAAAGGCAGTGAGCCTGTCTGGAATTAAAGCTTGGGTCCTTCCAATGTGGAAGCTGGGTGCAACCAGCCTTGTTATTTAATCTCTCTTAAGGCTTCAGTTCCCTCATCTGTAAAGTATAAGAATAATAACCCTGATAGCAGTGTTGAGAAAATTAAATAAAATGAGTTAAATAAAATATGATCTTAAAATAATATTCTTCTCTGTAATTAAATTCGCTCTGGGTATTCTTGCTAAAAAGTAAGAATGCCTGGCAGTATATGTAACCTAGAATAAGATTAATATGAAGCTCACTGGAAATGAATTTAGAAATCATAAAAAAAAAAAAACTGCTCTATTTTGAAAATGAAGTTGATAACCACATTCTTCGGAAGATGAAATAATTTGATCACCGTATTCCTCTTCACTGAATTTCCCTTCTGCTGGGCTAGTCAGCTGATATAGATTCTTATCATCCCATGTTCGGCCAGTTCTGCACTCTACCCCCTCCACTTGTATATGAAGCACATTCTCAACTTGCACTTTTAAAAATGTAAAGTTTAAGTCATAGAGGAGACCACATAAGGCCTTGTGTTAAAGACAATGCATTCTCAGAAAGAAGTCAATGATTTATACCATGTTTCAGAGCTAGTTACTGGGGATTTATAATCAGTCATTGGTCCTTTAGGCCAGTGAGCAATCTAGCTCATTGATTTTAAATTCCCCTAAGTCAATAAGGTGGCCAGGGACCAAGATTGTTGTCAGTTGCTACTAGTTTACTTAAGCAAACTACTAATGCCCGCCTGGATGAAGCACAAGTTGCAATCATGTTTGATGGGAGAAATATCAACAATCTCAGACATGCAGATGACATCACTCTAACAGTAGAAAGTAAAGGGGAATGAAAGGGCCTCTTGATGAGGGGGAAAGAGGAAAGTGAAAAAGCTGGCTTGAAACTCAATATTCAAAAAACTAAGATCATGGCATCTGGTCCCATCACTTCATGGGAAATAGAAGGGGAAAAAGTGGAAGGGATGACAGATTTTCTTTTCCTGGGCTCCAAAATCACTGTGGATGGTGACAGCAGCCATGAAATTAAAGGACACTTGCTCCTTGGAAGGTAAGTTATGACAAACCTAGACAGTATATTAAAAAGCAGAGATACTACTTTGCCCACACAGGTCCATATAGTCAAAGGTATAGTTTTTCCAGTAGTCATGTATAGATGTGAGTTGGACCATAGAGAAGGCTGAGCACTGAAGAATTTATGCTTTCAAACTGTGTTATTGGAAAAGACTCTTGAGAGTCCTTTGGACTGCAAGGAGATCAAACTAGTCAATCCTCAGGGAAATCAACCCTGAATATTTACTGGAAGGACTGATGCTGAAGCTGAAACTCCAATACTTTGGCCACCTGATGTGAAGAGCCAACTCACTGGAAAAGACCCTGATTATGGGAAAGATTAAAGGCAAAAGGAGAAGGAGGCAGCAGAGGATGAGATGGGTGGATACCATCACTGACTCAACGGATAAGAATTTGAGCAAACTCTGGGAGATAGTAGAACATAGAGCAAAGAGTTGGACCTGACTTAGTGAATGAACCATAAGAAGAATTAAGTAAGTCATTGGTGATATGAGCACACATTCTACTGCTGCTGCTCAGAGGAGATTGACATTTTTAGGTTCAGCTAGGAATGGTGATGAAGGTTGGGCAGAAGAATTTTCAGTACTCTTTAGTGGCTAGATATACTCTATTTCCTGTATTACAGTCACAACTAAAGGTAAGCTTGTGTTCATCTAACATTCTGGATAATTAAGGAAAAATATTTTATGTGACACTTATGAAGCTTTTAAAGTGTATTTTAAAAGGCTTTGCTAAAAATTTAGCTTGAATGTAGCAAGAGAATGCCCACTAAATGTTGTATGGTTAAGTTTCAAGAAAAGGACACACAACTCAAAAACATAATTCAAGACCATGTAATTCAGACCAAGGATAATGAGTCCCTGTTCATTAGCTAAATGCCGACAAGGGCGATGGTTAACAATAAACTTGAAATGCAATCATTCCTAGTGGATTTCCTTCTTATTTCAAGGAGGGCCAACTCATATTATCTTAAATCCTGCAAGTTAAGATGAGACTGATTAATATAGAGCACAGTTTCAAATGTGCGTGGCTCAAATTAGCACAAATTGGGTTACTACTTGTAGCAAACAAGGAAGGATTAATCATTTGACTGTGAATTGCAGTAGTCATTAAGACAAAAACTGTTCCCATTTGTAAATGAGACTATAAGGGAATTCTTAAGTAAGTTTAAAACCTGAATTTGGACTTCTGTTTCCAGCAGCATGGTAGCTGAACTGAAATCTCTGAATTAAATGTGTGTGTGAATCAAGATAGATCTGTTATGGCTAATGCTACATGTCAAATTTGCTAGGCTGCAGTACTCCAATATTTGGTCAAACATAATCCTAGATGTTTCTGTGAAGGCATTTTTAGATGACATTAACATTTAAATTAGTAGGCTTTGAGTAAAGCAGACTACCATCCATTACCTGGTTGGGCCTCATCTAAACATTAGTTTAGGGTCTTAAGAGAAAAAGACTGAGGTCCCCGAGGAAGAAGGTATTCTGCCTCCAGACTGCCTGGACTTGGACCACAACATCAACTTCTCTGGGTCTTCAGCCTGCCTTGAAATCAGCCTCCACAACTGTGCAGCCAATTCCTTGCAACCAACCAGTCTCTCTTACATATATATGTATGTATACATAGACACACATATAACAACCTATTAGTTCTGTTCTCTGAAGAAACTTGATTAATACAATATTTATCAAAACTTTTAAATACAGAAGAGTCAAAAAGATCTTCAGAAACCAAAGACACTAGGAATCTGGGGAAGGAAGCTAATATTCCAGTGGCATGTTGACCTGGTAGAACCTGGTGACCCTAGTAAAACAGAGACCTGGTCTTCAAACTTCAGGTTTACGATGCATCTAAAAGAATTGGGAAAGAACTATATACTCCTTCACATATTTCTAAGTTGACATTTCATTATAACAGTTGTAGGGACATAATTATTTGCATGTCATAAACACACAGATACACACACACATAGATTATATCTTAAAAACAAACTGCCACATCATTTTTCAAGCAATTAAATGGACTCTGATTACAGTAGCAAAGTTACAGCTCTATCACCCCCTTTAAAAGACATGAATATACTCAAGTTTAACAGATGAACAAGTAAGTGAGCAATCTAAGTCAGAGAATTACTTGACCAGGTGCTTTATCAAGATGTCCAGCATCTCTCTGTTTTTCTCAGGCAGCTTGTGCACCAGTGCATGTACAGCCTCCACCCGGTAGTTCTGGTCATCAGACTCTGTAACATGAAAAAAGGTTATGAATATTCAAATGCTAATCATATAAACATTAATAATTTAAACATCATAACCACTTCCATCCGTCATGCCTTGTAAGCACTGCTTCACAGGGTAAGTATTATCACTATTATTTCCTAAGGCTTAGAGTCACTGGGTAACTTGTCCATGATCTGCAGTCACTAAGTAGAGAACTCAGTTCTATCTAATCCAGACCTATGCTCTTAGCCTCTGAACTGTATACTTTATACAATCATAACTCATTTCCTCCATTGGCTTTGTTACAAAAGGAGAGAATACAGCTTTTAGTAATTAATATGAGTGATGGCAGTAGTTGTTACAACTGGTCTAATGTGCCAGACACCACAATACACTTTATCACTTTGAAATCTCTGAGTGACTTCATCAGACCAGAGGAAGGAGGTACTCTTTTCTAAATTTTATAGATTAAAAGATGGCAGAGAGTTATTTTTCTCAGGTGTCAGGATAATTGCACAACCAAAGGCCTAGTAGATTTTAGCCCATGCTGACCATGGTATACCTGAAAAAAAAAAAAAAAAAAAAAAATTATCTCAAGCAGATTCAGCCTGCAAGGAAAAAGCCAAGAGGCTGACAAGTTGGCTAGAGAAACTTGTAATGCTTCAGAAAAAGGAATCTATTTAACAGTCTCTTACTATAATAAACGAATTCTAGGGTGACTGCCCACCCTGCCAAGCCCTTTCTCCAGAAAGTGCCCACTGCACAGGGTTTATAAGAGACCTTCATCTCTTCTGGGCACAGCTATCTGCACATGAGGTGAGGAAAGGGCCTGGTTTTCATCAGGCTAAACATGAAGTCTCTCCCAGGAGTTGGAATGGAGACACCAAAACTCTGATCTGTCTGCTGGATTCGTGCAAAGGCAGATCATGTAAAACAAGGCAGACCATCACCAAATGTGCTCCCAAGTGGAGAAAAATCTGTGTGCAAATGAGGTAGATATGAAGCAGAGAACAAAAATGAGAGACATCTGAAAAGAGCTGGGAGGGTGGATTAGAAACATCTACTCCCAACTTTGTGGTTCCTGGGTGCAGACCACGGTAGGCAGGACCCATTCTCTGCCAAGGAGTTCTGACAGACTCCCCTTAGACTCTGAGTAACTTGCTCTTTCTTCCTGAGCTAAATTTCTCTTGCTTGAAGCCAAATGATACCTATTTCTATTGACCCAGACAGAAGATGGATTCTTATACATGCTGCTGCTAAGTCACTTCAGTCGTGTCCGACTCTGTGTGACCCCATAGATGGAAGCTCACCAGGCTCTCCCGTCCCTGGGATTCTCCAGGCAAGAACACTGGAGTGGGTTGCCATTTCCTTCTCCAGTGCATGAAAGTGAAAAGTGAAAGTGAAGTCGCTCAGTCGTGTCTGACTCCCTAGCGACCCCATGGACTGGAGCCTACCAGGATCCTCCGTCCATGGGATTTTCCAGGCAAAAGTACTGGGGTGGGGTGCCATTGCCTTCCCCGTCTTATACATGAGATGTGCTTTAATTATCATGGTAGTGAATAATATGATCACTATTTGCCACAAAAGTGAAGAAAAAAAAATCTTGTGACCAAATGTTGGCAGCAAAACAACCAGCTCACTGAGCCATTCTAGCTAACTGGACCAAACACATTTGTTATAAGATGAATTTCTTGTAACAAAGTGTTCTAGGTTAAGAGTCAAAAAACCTGGCTTGTAGTCTTGATATTGCTTTGAATTTACTAATGTCCTTGGACAAAGTCACTTGCCCCCTCTGGGTCATGATTTCATCGTTAATAAAATGAGGTTGGATTATGTACTTTCTAAGGTCTCATTGTTCTTACAGGGATGGATTTCTACAAAGAGGAAGTAGAGTGCAGAGCCTTCAGGAGAAAGCTAAATGGTATAGATGTTCATGAGATCATGTGGTCAGTCATGCATGCAGGGCTGCACATCAAGGCCATTCAGCTTTATCTGACACTTTTAGCAGCAGGTAACACCCCCTGTGACAATGTATGGTAATAAACCAATGCAGTTGATTTCTTTCTTGGATTGTGAAAAATACTCTTATTACAGTCATATCTCATATATCTTAACAATGAAATGCCAACTCTTAACTGTTACAACTTGAGACTGGCTCAGACGGCGATCTGGCCCTTGAGCCCAATGTTTTACACAACTCTAATTGCTCAGGTTACATGACTGTCACTGGCCCCCTCCCCTGTTCCCCACAATTTTGAATTAAACCTGTTTATTCATATAACATTAAGGCAGTCACATTATCTAAAGAAACAATATAGATATCTGATAAGTTTGTGAGTGTGTGTGTGCTCAGTCATGTCTGACTCTTTGCAACCCCATGGACTGTAGCCCGCCAGGCTCCTCTGTCCATGGAATTTTCCAGGTAAGAAAACTGGAATGGGTAGCCATTCCCTACTGTAAGGGATCTACTCACCCAGGGATTCAACCTGCATCTCCTACACTGGCAGGCAGACTCTTTACCACTGCAGCATCTGATCATCATCAATAAATGTAATAAGAGAGAAAAGGTGTTGTTGCCTGCCAAAAATAGCTGATTCTTTCTCCAGATTTAGGAACAAAGTGTGTGAGCACAGTAGAGGCGGGGGCATAACTGATTGTACCTCTTTGTGGTCTTGTTTATTTAACCATGAAGTTGCTCTTGTAAGAAACTAACATTCATTAATCAAGGAAAATGTAATTTGAGTAATTAATTCCTCACAGCTCTTTCTAATCACAGCATATATGCCACCCCAAAGAGTCTTACTAAGTAATAAAGTATTTTAGTTCATTCTGTGACTTCTCATAACCATATTGTAAACTATTAAGTTATGAGAATGACAATTTCTTAAGCCATAGGTAGGAAAATGTTAACTAGCAGGTTTAAATTTACAACCTCTGATAACAGCATAAAACCACGTCAATTACAATGCAGCCAATGGAAATATACTTACTAACAGCAACAATAAAATCTTTGTGTAATTTGTAAGTCATCAGTGGTTCTGCAAGGCACCTGCAAGAGAGAATGAAGCAGATTTTAGAAGAGCAGTTACTTTCTGATTTCCCCTGAACTTTCAGTGCTTTTGTGAGAACTGGATGACTACATGTACAATAAAGTCCTACCAGGGAGTTGACAAGTAGCTCTAAAATGCAGACCTCAAAGATACCCATGTCCTGAGCACTTCTTGCTGTCACTGTATTAAAATGGGAGAGGCCGGGGGAATTATTTTTTAATACTTCGTGAGAACTACTGGACTACAGGAACAAAATCACTCTCAGATAATGGGGGCAATAGTTTTTTTTTTTTTTTTAATTTGCAATTCAGCTTGTGATGTTTTATTAAAAAAAATATGAAGACCTGAATCTGAATCTAATATGAACCAGAAATTATTATTTAGCACTCATAAACTATCACAAAGTTTCCTGTTTGAAGCAAGCACATATAAATCCCAGAACACTGAACGTAACTGTGACCACTCTGTGCTAGTCCACCTCAAGTGAACGAGCTGTGGTAAGGAGGGAAGAGGACCCCATGGGGCTCCCTGCGGTCCACGGTGTCGGCCCACAGGGGTGACCGAGAGACCACAGCAGAGTGGCAGCAGGCAGGCCCACCTCACCTGAGGTAGTTTTTCAGTCCACTTGTTATTGTCTTATTATCCCACAGTTCAATATCAATGTCCATGTCAGGGGGGGATTTGGGAGCTGAAAAGAATTAAAGTAAGCTGTTTAAACTGTGCAATTCAAAATATCATGAGCACCATTAAGAAGATGGATGCAGACAAAAGTAGATCAAAGAGAGAGGCATGTATTTCTTAGAAGGCCAGTCGAGTTAACTTCCGGGATGTTGTATGCCTGAGTTGGTGCAAAGCTCATTCTGACACTGAACCTCAGAGATTTCTTATGGAACACAGTTTCTCAAATCAGATGTTTGCTAATTGCTAACATCACAGCATACTTACCATGCGCTGGGCATGCTTCTCAGTGCTTAATATGTGTTAACATATCAGATTCTTATAATTCAATGAGCCTCCTCTATAAATGAGGAGGTGAAGGCACAGAGGGGTTAAGCAAATTACCCAAGGCCACAGAACTTTAAACCGGCTGAATCAAGAGTCCAGTTCAGGCCATCTGAATCCCAGCACCCATAAATCTTACTGTACCTCTAGCTAATCAAAGAATTCTTGAGGAAAAATTCAATATTATACAAAGGGCCCCTTTACAAATTCTGATTGTTCATCTATAATAATGGACATTAAAAATGAATACAAATATTAATTTCAGATATGACTTGAAAATACTCAAAGACAAGCAATAATCTATATCTCAAAAAAACCTATGGTTTGAATTTTCTATAATAATGTAAAAGTTAAGTAAGTAAGGGGCTTCAGCCAAAACTTACAAAATGTGGTATTCATGAGTTTCTGCACTTTGGAATTCACTCCTCCTATTCGGTAGAGACCTAAAATGGTGATGCCTAATGAGAAGGAAACAAATCACAAGAAAACGGCATAAGACACAAGTTCCAAGTACAGAATGTTAAAAACTCAGATATATGCCTACATACAATCTGGAAGGTATGCTCCAATTTTACAGTCTAACTTTAGCAAACCTACCCTGAAAATATTCATCAGACATATATTTCTTAGAGCAGATGATGAACAGTGATTTGAAAGTCTATGAAGAGCTTCAAAATGGCAAAGTACAGCTGTCTATTCACCACTACCTGAATATAAAAAACCATCCAAAAAAACAACAACAACAACAAAAAAAAACCATCCAAGATGAGAAAGAATGATCAGTATTTCTCACATTATGTTTCCTCAATCATAGAGTCTTATGTGTTGAACGGATATTGAACAGTTGGATGGAATTGCTAACTTCATTTTAAAGGCGAGGATGAGATTGACATATACACACTTCTGTGTAAAAAGGGATAACTAATAAGGACTTACTGTATAGCATAGGGAATTCTACTAAATAGTCCATAATTGTCTATATGGGTTAAGTATCTAAAATGTGGTAGATATATGCATGTGTAAAATTGATTCACTCTGCTATACACCTGAAATTTACAACACTGTAAATCAACTATACCCCAATAAAAATTAAACAGAAATAAAGGTGAGAAGACAGATTTCAGAGATTTTAAGGAAATGACTTGAGTTCTCAAAACTTAAATGGCAGCACCAAACTTTGAATCTAAGTTTAAAGAATTCCAAAGCCCGATAGGAGGTTTTACTTTAGGCAAGTTTTCCTGGAAGTAAAAGGCAACTAGAGTGGACTTCAGAACAGAGGTCATGCCTAGAATGAAAACAGGCACTGAATTTGTGATGGTGATGAAAATCACTCTGAAATATAATGCAGGGAAGGAGGAAAGCTGAATTCAAACTCCTCGGGAGTCTTACTTCCTACAGCTTGGAAAAAAATAATAATATCAGTCCATCAAAGTAAAGTGAGCCATATCATGAAACTTCATGAAAAAGAAGTATGTTTGTAGTATGATTTTGGCAAACTGAAGTTCAAAGTACAGCTATTTACATGTTTGTATAATTTATAAATCATATGTTTCTTAAAATTAAGCTCCTATTGACAACAAAGTACATCCTGATTTCTGAGCAGTTTCTATGTAAGAAGGGACCACACAACAGTAACGGTATACCCATCAGGCAGCACTGACCTCTTGTTTCCACAGCTTGGATGCATTTTCTCACAAAGTTGAACCCTGCTTCATTTAAGTACACTGAAAATAAAAGAAAACCATATTAAATGTTTATGATGAACTAACATCACTGCTTCAGTCGGCTTTACTGTCTCAGGGCTTGATGGCACGTAGGTTGTTACTGAACTTATCAAATATTTTGGTTAGCATCTGACTTTTTGTTTGGGGGTAGAAGTGAAAGAGGGAGGTTCATATTCACGAATGTTTTCATATCAACTTGGCTCATTAGAAACACAGATCTTTCACCGAAAGTAGTATGCAAAATTGAGCCCATCCATTTCCCCTAAAATTAACATTATCCTTTACCATATATTTTTCTGGATGCTAGAAGCAAATACAATAAAAATAAACTTTTACTGTGTGTTAATAATTATATTACAAAGGTATTCATGTGTTTTTCCCATGAGATTCTCCAAACAACACTATGAGGTATAGATAAAGCACTGCAATCTTAAGGTGAATACCAAGTTGCTGAAAACTGCTTTTTTTTGTTCTAAGGTCTAGAGCCACATTTTAACTCAGGTCTCCTGAATTCTATGTACTATTCTATTTCATTTCATATCATATTCAAAACAATTCAAAAAATGCATAGTAAGGCCACTAAAAATCCTCTCAAAGATCCTCCATTATGAAACTGCAATTTATTTTCATTGCTTTTTGACAGTTTTTCTTAAGATTTAGAGGTCAAATCAAATTAGACTACTTGTTTAAGGAGAAAGGATTTAAAAATTCCAAATAATAACCCACAGGGAAAATTCAAAAAGTTTTGATACTATAATATAAATTTTTACCAAATATAGTGACTATATGATATCTCTTTAATATTCCCAAATAGTAATTTATGAAGACAAACACAAACCATTAAAAAATTAAAACTGGTTTCCATTTAAAAATGGTGGATTAAACACATACAGGTAATGACATAGATCCACAAAAAATATACATCTAGAAAATTAGGCTAGAAAAAGGTGCCAGGAAAGATGAAAAACTTTGAAGAAATCCTAGGCACAGAAAATCACTGAAACTGAACTGACTGAAAGGTTTGAGAAATCTGAGATGAGAAATGAGAAATTGAAAAACTAGAGGTACTACACTGAGATGTCATCTCACACCGATCAGAATGGCCATCACACACACACACACACCAACAAAACAAATAACAAATGTTGGCAAGGATGTGGAAAAAACAGAACCCGTGTACACTGTTGGTGGGAATATGAATTGGTGCAGCCACAGTGAAAAACAGTATAGAGGTTTCTCAAAAAAGGAAAAAATAGAACTACCATATAACCCAGCAATTTTACTCCTGGGGGGAATTAAAAAACAAAACACAGAACACTAATTCTAAAAGGCCCGTGCTGATGTATGGCAAAAACCATCATAATATTGCAAAGGAATTGTCAAGATGTGAAAAAATAAACTGTGTTGGCCAAAATAACCATGCGTTTTTGTTTTACTCCCTTTGAACATCCTTTGCTATTGCCTGAACCAGTATACGGAGGTTCCGGTATAGATGTAACACTCAGCTTTGCTTAGAGTCAGGTGAACCTGGGATTGGATCTCAACTCCACTGCTTTATGATGGAAGTGTGCCTATGAACCTTTATGAACACTATCCTTTCATCTAAGAGGGATGGGATAGGGAGGGAGGTGGGAGGGGGTTTAAGGATGGGGAACACATGTACACCCATGGCAGATTCATGTCAATGTACGGCAAAACCAATACAATATTGTAAAGTGAAAAAATAAATAAAACTGAGATTAAAAAAATAACCCCAATGTTCATCACAGCACTGTTTATAATAGCCAGGACATGGATGTCCATCAGCAGATGAATGGATAAGAAAGCTGTGGTACATATACACAATGGAGTATTACTCAGCCATTAAAAAGAATACATTTCAATCAGTTCTAATGAGGTGGATGAAACTGGAACCAATTATACAGAGTGAAGTAAGCCAGAAAGAAAAACACCAATACAGTATACTAACGCATAAATATGGAATTTAGAAAGATGTTAACTGTAACCCTGTATGTGAGACAGCAAAAGAGACACAGATGTATAGAACAGTCTTTTGGTCTTTGTGGGAGAGGTGGGGGGTGGGGGGCGGGATGATTTGGGAGAATGGCATTGAAACATGTAGAATATCATACAAGAAATGAATTGCCAGTCCAGGTTCGATGCAGGATACAGGATGCTTGGGACTGGAGCACTGGGATGACCCAGAGGGATGGTATGGGGAGGGAGGAGGGAGGGAGGTTCAGGATTGGGAACACATGTACACCTGTGGTGGATTCATGCTGATGTATGGCAAAACCAATACAATATTGTAAAGTAATTAGCCTCTAATTAAAATAAATAAATTAAAAAAATAAATAAAATAAAGAAAAAGAGGGACTAGTTAAATAAAAAAATAAATAAATAAAAATGAGGGAAATCACACTACATATCTTAGAGGGTTGCAGTAAGATGAAGACAAAACCACATGAACTACTGAAGAGCAACAAACATGGAATAAATGTAATTAGATGCTGGATTCCTTCTTCATGTGCTCCTATAACAGAAGAAATGATAAAAACAGCAACAAAAAAAGTCAGCCACTATTGCTAAGCAGAAGAAACAGACAATAGTTACTCTCCCACTTAGTAACTGTATTACTGGGGATAGTTTTGATTCTTTCTCTATCTCATTTTCCTCTTCCATAAAATAAGGATAATAGTAATACTGTCTACATAGGGCTATTCCTAGATGAAATATCTTAACATTTGCAAATCTCCTAGAAGAGTACTGAGAATATAGTGCTACAGAGTGTTGGCTCTTACCATCATCATCATTGTTATTGACTAGAGGAGAATGTAAAGTTTAAATATGCAAATCACATGAACAAGGCATTCTTTGGGCAGCGGTGAAGTCACTGGGGACTGACGTACTATCTGCTTGGAGCATTATTCTTCAAAGAGGCATCAGTTCAGTTCACTTGTTCAGTCATGTCCCCACGGACTGCAGCACAACAGGCCTCCCTGTCCATCACCAACTCCCGGAGCTTGCTCAGACTAAAGTCCATTGAGTTGGTGATGCCATCCAACTATCTCATCCTCTGTTGATCCCTTCTCCTCCCGCCTTCAGTCTTTCCCAGCATCGGGGTCTTTTCCAATGAGTCAGTTCTTTGCATCAGGTGGTCAAAATATTGGAGTTTCAGCATCAGCATCAGATCTTCCAATGAATATTCAGGACTGATTTCCTTTAGGGTTGACTGGCTTGATCTCCTTGCAGTCCAAGGGACTCTCAAGAGTCTTCTCCAACACCATAGTTCAAAAGCATCAATTCTTTGGTGCTCAGCTTTCTTTATATTCCAACTCTCATATCCGTACATGACTACTGGAAAAATCATAGCTTTGACTAGATGGACCTTTGTCAGTAAAGTAACGTCTGCTTTTTAACATGCTGTCTAGGTTGGTCATAGCTTTTCTTTCAAGGAGCAAGTGTCTTTTAATTTCATGGCTAGAGTCACTATCTGCAGTGATTTTGGAGCCCAAGAAAATAAAGTCTCTCACTTGGTTCCATTGTTTTTCCATTTATTTGCCATAAAATGAAGGGAGCGGATGCCGTGATCTTAATTTTTTGGAATCTTGAGTTTTAAGCCAGCTTTTTCACTCTCCTCTTTTACTTTCATCAAGAGGCTCTTTAGTTCCTCTTCGCTTTCTGCCATAAGAGTGCTGACATCTAGTATCTGAGGTTATTGATATTTCTCCCGGCAATCTTGATTCAGGCTTCTGCTTCATCCAGCTCAGTGTTTCTCATGATGTGCTCTTCACAGAAGTTAAATAAGCAGGGTGACAATACACAGCCTTGATGCACTCCTTTCCCAATTTGGAACCAGTCTGTTTTTCCATATTCAGTTCTAACTGTTGCTTCCTGATCTGCATACAGATGTCTTAGGAGGCAGGTAAGGTGGTCTGATATTTCTATCTCTTTACAAATTTCCCACAGTTTGTTTTGATCTACACAGTCAAAGGCTTTGGCATAATCAATAAAGCAGAGGTAGATGTTTTTCTGAATTCTCTTGCTTTTTTGATAATCCAATGGATATTGGCAATTTGGTCTCTGGTTTCTCTGCCTTTTCTAAATCCAGCTTGAACATCTGGAAGTTTATGGTTCATGTACTATTGAAGCCTGACTTGGAGAATTTTGAGCATCACTTTGTTAGCGTGTGAGTTGGGTGCAATTGTGCGATAGTGTGAGCATTCTTTGGCATTGCCTTTCTTTGGGGTTGGAATGAAAACTGACCTTTTCCAGTCCTTTGGCCACTGTTGAGTTTTACAAATTTGCTGGCATATTGAGTGCAGCACTTTCACAGCATCATCTTTTAGGATTTGAAATAGCTCAACTGGAATTGCATCACCTCCACTAACTTTGTTCGTAGTGATGCTTCCTAAGGTCCACTTGACTTCACATTCCAGGATGTCTGGCTCTAGGTGAGTGGTCACACCATCGTGGTTATCTGAGTCATGAAGATCTTTCTTATATAGTTCTCCTGTGTAGTCCATCACCTCCTCTTAATATCTTCTGCTCCTGTTAGGACCATAGGACCTAAAGGACCATGTTTCTGTCCTTTATTGTACCCATCTTTTCATGAAATGTTCCCTTGGTATCTCTAATTTTCTTGAAGAGATCTCTAGTCTTTCCCATTCTATTGTCTTCCTCTATTTCTTTGCAGTGTTCACTGAGGAAAGCTTTCTTATCTCTCGTTGCTATTCCTTGGAACTCTGCATTCAAATGGGTATATTTTTCCTTTTCTCCTTTGCCTTTAGCTTCTCTTCTTTTCTCAGCTATTTCTAAGACCTCCTCAGACAACCATTTTGCCTTTTTGCATTTCTTTTTCTTGGGGATGGTCTTGATCACTGCCTCTGTACAATGTCATGAACCTCCATCCATAGTTCTTCAAGCACTCTATCAGATCTAATCCCTTGAATCGATTTGTCACTTCCACTGTATATTGTACAGTATTTGTTTTAGGTCATGCCTGGATGTTCTAGTGGTTTTCCCTACTTTTTTCATTTGAATCAGAATTTTCAATAAGGAGTTCATGATCTGAGCAACAGTAGGCTCCTGGTCTTGTTTTTGCTGACTGTATAGAGCTTCTCCATCTTTGGCTGCTAGGAATGTAATCAATCTGATTCCACTGTTGACCATCTGGTGATGTCCATGTGAAGAGTCTTCTCTTATGTTGTTGGAAGAGGGTGTTTGCTATAAATAACAATGAGCAGACACATCCTCTCATTGGAACTAAACAGATTATAGTAGCTTGGGACTACCATTCACCTATATTTGTTGCCCCTTCCTGTAGGATGGTTGTGTTTCTCGGCTCTCACTAAGACAGATCAGATCAGATCAAATCAGTCGCTCAGTCGTGTCTGACTCTTTGCGACCCCATGAATCACAGCACACCAGGCCTCCCTGTCCATCACCAACTCCCGGAGGTCACTGAGACTCACATCCATCGACTCAGTGATGCCATCCAGCCATCTCATCCTCTGTCATCTCCTTCTCCTCTTGCCCTCAATCCCTCCAAGCATCAGAGTCTTCTCCAAAGAGTCAACTCTTCGCATGAGACAGTTTGGTCATATAATATATACTAGCCAATGAAACATGAACGGAAGTGACAGACATCATCATCCACCAATCAGGAAGAACTGATATGTAGGAGTTTGACATTTCCTAGTCCCCTCTGGCACAAGATCATCAATGTTAGAAAGACAAGGTACTCCATGAGCTTGGATTTTAGAGTAAAAACTATAAATAAGAGAATCACAGCATGATCAAGACATGAACCTTCACTGTGGTACATCTCTCAACCACAGCATAACCTGGTGTTTCTGATTTAATTATATATAACTTCAACAGTTTTCTACTCAAAAAGGACTAAATGAAAGAAAGCCAATCCCACACTCTTAGCTTTTACTTGCGTAACTGGAATATAGCAGAGGTTTTTTGGCTACTGACTTGCCAATTCCTATAGAAAGACACCAAAAGGCAATAATAGCAGTACCCACTCATGGCTGCCTTACAAACTACTACTCTTGCCTTTACACAAGAATTCAGCAGTTTCTGCTGAGTCTTAGGAGAAGAAAACGATATGGCTTAAACATGCTCCAGAATCCTCTGTCTCCCAGTGACTGATGGAGGAGGAAGTCCCAAGGAGCGGTGCTTCTGAGGGAAGTAAGGGAGGAACACATTCTGTAAAGGAATCCTTTCAATCTTCCAAAGCCACATAGGCTATATTCCACTTAGTATACTTGTGCTAAAGAGAATTCAACAAAAATAAGTCTCTATAGCTTATAAAAGTCCTTATGCAGGACTTCCCTGGTGGCTCAGACAGTAAAGCATCTGTCTACAATGCAGGAGACCCAGGTTCAATCCCTGGGTTGGGAAGATCCCCTGGAAAAGGAAATGGCAATCCACTCCAGTACTATTGCCTGGAAAATCCCATGGACAGAGGAGCCTGGTAGGCTACAGTCCATGTGGTCGCAAAGAGCTGGACACAACTGAGCGACTTCACTTCACTTCTATAGCTTATCAAAGAAAGACTGGGAACTCTTCAGTGTTCAAATGAAAAAAATCAGTGTAAGGAGTTCTTCCTAAGTAAGATCACACCATTAAAAGCTGATAATTTATACTAACTTTTCTTTAGTGGAGGGCAAGTATTCCTGTTGCAGCAGCAGAGAGGGCAGTATACCTGTCTGTATGAAACATGGACTGCTCAAAGCCTCCCAGAGCAGGCACCCAAGAAACGCCTGCTGATCACTGGCTGGCTAGTTACTGGTTTGTAGCTGACTTGCTTAAGTACCCTCTGGCTTCTACAAGGGTTAGAGCTTATCAGCCAACAGAAGCTGCTTTGGTCAACTCTGCAGGACCCTTACCCCAGCACTGTATCTCTCTGTGAAGACCAGGGTTAGGCAGAGTACAACTATCACAAATTTCCAGGAATTGAAATCCTATAGTATTAATGATACTTGGCCTTTAGGGGTAAAGCAGAAGAGAGGCTAACTTAAAGAACTCAATTTATTCAATCAAAACTTAAAGAGAAACATTATTATTTTTCCCCTGACAACTAATGAAAGCTCAAGTTCCTACTGAAATCCAAGTAAAGTTTTCAAAAGGCAGTTTAGCAACACAAAAAGCTATTAATCTCAACAGAATTCCAAAAGCCATGAGAAAAAGAATAGTCTTCTGTGCAGCTAAAAAGTGAAAGTCCTTGTATCTTCAATTTCCTAGTAATTAAAAACCCAGCGTGTCCTTACAGACGTAATCTACTTGGCCTTACAATACACTCCCAGGATTGACAAAACAAAGCAACACTTGCCTTCAATTTTGAATTCATATTTCTAATCTGCCATTTTAGATTAAAAAGGCTCCTATCACACACAACTAATATCATAGTCCATGTGGCTGGAAAGAAACAGAAGAAAATGAGTGCATTTATGGGCATTCATGGTTCCCACAGGACCTTTTCTCTTCTCCCTAAAGGTGACTGCAGCCATGAAAATAAAAGACTCTTGCTCCTTGGAAGAAAAGCTATGACCAACTTAGACAGCATATTAAAAAGCAGAGACATTACTTTGCCAACAAAGGTCTGTCTAGTTAAAGCTATGGTTTTTCCAGTAGTCATGTATGGATGTGAGAGTTGGAAGATAAAGAAAGCTGAGGGCCAAAGAATTGATGCTTTTGAACTATGGTGTTGGAGAAGACTCTTGAGAGTCCCTTGGATGCAAGGAGATCAAACCAGTCAGTCCTAAAGGAAATCAGTCATGAATATTCATTGGAAGGACTGATGCTAAAGCTGAAACTCTGATACTTTGGCCAGCTGATGTGAAGAACCAACTCATTGGAAAAGACCCTGATGCTGGGAAAGATTGAAGGCAGGAGGAGAAGGGGACGACAGAGGATGAGTTTGTTGGATGGCATCACTGATGTGATGGACATGAGTTTGAGTAAGTTCCGGGAATTGGTGATGGACAGGGAGGCCTGGCGTGCTGCAGTTCATGTGGTCGCAAAGAGTCAGACAGGACTGGGTGACTGAACTGAACTGAAAGGAAAAGAAGGTAACTCTTCATAGCCCTGACCTAAACTGTTTTCTTTCTGTTCCATCCAGGAAGGGGACTTGATTTCTGACTCTCTTCCTTGGTCTTGGTGATGAGAACAGAACTGTACTTGATTAGAGGCCTTGGGGAGAGTGTAGTGAAGGAAAATGATTAAGCCAGGGATGTCTGAGAATTTCCATAATAGAACTATCTAAAGGGCAATAGGAACTGCCCAAACGTGCATGACATTACAGCACTTGTCATGGATAAGAATGAGTTTGCTTTTCCTGTTTGGTTCCTGGGAGAATAAATTCCTTGAGTACACATGGGGAAAGCCACTGAAACACAGAGTGGCAGAAATTTGGAGTTGTTGGGAAATTTTGAAAGTGTCTTCTGGTTCAATACCTTTGGTTTTGTATCAAGACTGACTGTTAGAACACTATACCACTATACAGCCTAGTAGTGACTTTAATCAGAAAAGTATTTGAAAGACCTCCTTTTTCTTATTCACAATGATTCAGTTCAGTTCAGTTGTTCAGTCGCGTCTGACTCTTTGTGACCCCATGAATCGCAACACGCCAGGCCTCCCTGCCCATCATCAACTCCCGGAGTTCACCCAAATTCACGTCCATTGACTCAGTGATGCCATCCAGCCATCTCATCCTCTGTCGTCTCCTTCTCCTTCTGCCCCCAATCCCTTCCAGCATCAGAGTCTTTTCCAATGAGTCAATTCTCCTCATGAGGTGGCCAAAGTACTGGAGTGCACAATGATTAGAATAAACTAGCTCCATAATGGAGTATTGCTGAAATGAATTGCATGAGAGAATGAGAACTAAAAAATTTGCCTTTCACAATTCCAATTTCTCCAGACCTGGGATAGAGGGATCGACTGAAAAGTCATCACAGGAAACATATGCATGAGTGGAGACAAGGCTCAGGGCACCAAAAGAGAATTCCAGAAGAAGCAAGCCTACAGAAAAAGACAACTGCCTCCACTCCTGTTAACAACTAGGGCCATTATGGGAGTCTTGGAAAAGAAAAGATGCGTCAAGACAAATACTTTGTTTTTTTTTGAACAATGGGCTCAAATGGCATAATTACATTTTCAGTGGTATGGTTTGAAGAACAGCTGGGTTCTAATTTTAATTGAGTGATATCTGTTTAGTTACTACTCTCAAAATAAATCCATTCCCAAAGTTAAGTTCAAGAAAAGGATACTGTGGAATATTTTACAGCCAGCAAAGAATCTGTGGATTTAATATCTTGTAACGAACTGGTGCTCTAGCTTTGTAACTTGATATTTTTTTCATAAAGGTAAGTTTTCCTTCTCTGCTGAATTATGTTAGTCTGATTTACGGCATCAACACTCTTCCCTGGTGGCTCAGATGGGTAAAGAATCTGCCTGCAATGCAGGAGACCTGGTTCAATTCCTGGGTTGGGAAGATCCCCTGCAGGAGGGCATGGAAACCTACTCCAATATTCCTGCTTGGAGAATCCCATGGACAGAGGAGCCTGGCAGGCTACAGTCTATGGGGTCACAAAGAGTTGGACACGACTGAGCAACTGAGCACACACAGCAACACATACTCTGAAAATGGTAAATCGAGAGTAACCACAAAGGAGGGAGACTTTCAGGTTAGGCTGTAAAGAGCCTCATTACTCTGCATTCACAGCATGGTTTCATGCTCCATCTCATGGCATGTGCTCCCTGTACTTTCACAGCATGGCCCTATTTTAGGACACTGATGGGGGAGCCTGGTGGACTGCCGTCTGTGGGGTTGCACAGAGTCGGACACGACTAAAGCGACTTAGTGGCAGCAGCGGCAGATAGTTCTTTGTCTGCTGCTTATGATAGATTATATGTTTGTCCACAAAAGCACAGACACATGATGGCTCCCAACGGGTGACATTCAAAAAAAATTTTTATCTGAGTTTTTTTTTTAATTTAATTTTATTTAACTTTACAATATTGTATTGGTTTTGTCATATATCAAAATGAATCTGCCACAGGTATACACATGTTCCCCTTCCTGAACCCTCCTCCCTCCTCCGTCCCCATACCATCCCTCTGGGTCGTCCCAGTGCACCAGCCCCAGGCATCCGGTATCAGGCATGGAACCTGGACTGGCGACTCGTTTCATATATGATATTATACATATTTCAATGCCATTCTCCCAAATCATCCCACCCTCGCCCTCTCCCAGAGTCCAAAAGACTGTTCTATACATCAGTGTCTCTTTTGCTGTCTCGTATACAGGGTTATTGTTACCATTTATCTGAGTTTTGTATTTTACTATCTTAAACTTCAGTATTATCTTTTGCAATTCAAACACACACACATTCCTAGCAAAACTGAGTTTCCAAAGGATAATAGGAATAATTTAACACAAAAGGAATCCATCTGAATTGCCAAGGCTATAAAGAAGCACTTCTAGAGGTAGCAAATGAATAAGGGCTGGTACTGGTTTCAGATGCCAATTGTGAGAGATGTTAAAGACTTAAATAGACACAATGCTATGTTGGGAGAGAGTCAAGTGTCAAAAGGCGACACAGATCTCAGAAAAACAAGATGATATATAGAAAAATGGTCAAAGGTACAAACGTAAAGAAGACATAGCTGCTAAACTCAAAACAGGATGAGCCTGCAGGACTTATTCAAGACTTAAGAAAGAGGACTGACACTTCACAATCCCTAGAATATCAATTTGAACTGAAACAAATAAAATTCTGGATGTATCACTAGGAAGGAAATATGATGCTACTCAAGTGCTTGAATCTGGAAAACTGTTTAGCATAAAGATGTATCTTATGAGTTGTTAAATCACTAGCAAAATAATGATATGATACATGAGAAGGGGGTAAAATTACAGCCTAAGCAAGTCAAAAGCCCATTAATAAATATAAGGCCTTGATGTAGTAGATTATTCAAAATTACATGCAAAATGATGAAATTCTGAGAAACTGGCAAAGCACTTCATTGCATGTTGGATTGAAAGAATGTTTAGAAAGCCTCACCTACGCAAACTGGATATACCAAAATATCTACCAAGAGCAAGGGGAGTTTACTTCTTCTAGAAGGTGCATTCAATCCTGTGCCTCTACTACTCAAGTTACTTTTATTGGTGGCATATGCCATAGTCCACTCCAGTGTTCTTGCCTGGAGAACCCCAGGGACAGGGGAGCCTGGTGGGCTGCCGTCTATGGGGTCGCACAGAGTCGGACACGACTGAAGCGACTTAGCAGCAGCAGCAGCATGCCATAGTCCTGACTTTTAAACAGAGCACTGATTCTGTAAACAAATTTGAATCTCTAAGAAGGTGTAAAAACAACCAAAACCAAGTGCAATTTTGGATCACTTGGTTTTATAGGAATGTGTAACAAGACATTCTGAAGCAGCTACACAATTTCACATGTAATTTTAGAAAGTTTAGAATACTTTAAAAAGTATTAATTTGTGCATTTTTAAGCAAATTTACTAGACTACAAAAGTTGTTTGGATGTTTAGCGAGATTATATTTATCAGAATCATTAATCCGTCTTGTTAGGGTGTTAATCTCATTTTATTAGAGGATGAAATTTAGTAGCTTTACAATTATAACTTGATATGTTTCTAGATATCATACATATGACAAATATATAGATATATATGTTACATATAGTTATATACAGATATAACATCAATAACCATAGTATGCAGATGACATCATTCTAACAGCAGAAATCAAAGAGAAACTAAAGAACCTCTCGATGAGTGTGAAGTAGGAGAGTGAAAAAGCTGGTTTAAAACTAAATATTAAGAAAACTAAGATCATGGCACCTGGCCCCATTACTTCATGGCAAATAAATGGGGTAAAGATGGAAGTAGTGACTGATTTCATTTTCTTGGGCTCTAAAATCACTGCGGATGGTGACTGCAGTCATGAAATAAGAAGACAATTGCTTCTTGGCAGGAAAGTGATGACAGACGAAGGCAGTGTGTTGAAAATCAGAGCCACCACGCTGCTGACAAAGGTCCTTATAGTCAAAGCTCTGGTCTTCCCAACTGTCACATAAGGTTGTGAGACCTAGACCGTAAAGAAGGCAGAGTGCCAAAGAATTGATGTCTCTGAACTGTGGTGTTGGGGAAGACTCTTGACAGTCCCTTGGACAGCAAGGAGATCAAACCAGTCAATCTTAAAGGAAACCAACCATGAATATTCATTGGAAGGACTGATGATGAAGCTGAAGCTCTAGTATTTTGGTCATCTGATGCGAACAGCTGACTCATTGAAAAAGTCCCTGATGCTAGCAAAGACTGAGGGCAGAAGGAGAAGATGGTGCCAGAGGATGAGATGGCTGGATGGCATCACTGATATAACAGACATGAACTTGGGCAGACTTTGAGAGATGGTGAGGGACAGGGAGGTCTGGCGTGCTACACTTCATGGGGTCAAGTCAGACACACTGGGCGACTGAACAACAATGTTTATAGAAGCTTGCTTGATTAAATACATAAGTGGGAAAATTCTAGAAGATTTATGAAAATATAAAGAAGTAAAAATGACTTACTTTTAAAATTAGTACATTTATAAATAAGACTTGTATGATGATTAAAAATGTTTCAAGAAAAATTATGGTTTAAGACAAAATAAAATTCAATAAATAAAAATAAAATTCAAAACAGATTTAAGATTTATAATTTCAGGTACTACCTATCAATAAAGCAAAGGTAATTTAAATATCCCTTTCATAATCAAAATCTTCCCCTTGGCAATAAAAGCCTAGTGGAACTAAGTAAGAATGAAACCAAGCAGGACCCTCTGGGGCCCCTGGGCAGGAAGCTCGTTTGTGTCTTCTGTTCCTGCTTTGACCTCCCCTGAGTTCCCAAGGGCAGATTCAAGCAGCTGCTAATTAGGGAAGGGAGGAGATGCAGAGACAAGGAAGGAACAGTCAGGAAACAATAGTGCAGCCTTGGAGAAGTGTCCTGGTTCTTCCTCAGGAGACACACAGAATAATATGTTTACAGTTCTTCATAGAACTAAAACCTAACCAAGGGAAGATGTCAGCATTCTTCAGACCAGAGAAGACCACCTGAGACTAAAGGAACCAGAGTAGCTCACTATGAGATTATCTTTAAAGAAGTGCAGGCCCTGCACACACTCTGAACTTCTGAGAAACCCTACCCTTGAGCTACTGCTAAAAAACTCCTCACCAAGTCCTCCTGGGTTGGGACACACAGTTTTTTAGTGGTTTTTCTTTTTTTGATGGTGGTGGGGGGGACACCGATTTTTAAGGTCAGGAGCTCTCTGTGACCCCCTTTGCCTGGCAAAGCAATAATGCTATTCTTTTCTATTTCATCCAAAACACTGTCACCAAGATTCTATTCAGCACGGGGCCAAAGAGGCCAAGTTTTCAGAATCAAGAATAAGAACAAATACGTGCTGAGCACACATCTCAGGGGAAGTCTGCATGGAGAACTATGGAGGAGAAATGCGATCTGTCACAAGGAACTGAGGGAACCGGTGGAAAACTAATATGTCATATCAAGAGTCAGAATGTGATAAATCATGCAAACACATGGACCCTTGAAGTGCCATTTTTCTGAAAGACATATCAATTTATAATTACACCTGGTGGCAAAGAGATGCTTCAAGTGCCTAAGACTACAGGAAAGCTGATTTCCAAAAGAAGAAGTCTTTACTACAAGAAGAAGTATAATCTCCCTTCATCACAGCATAAATATATGTGATAACTTTCTCATTCAAGTTACCTAATTATGATTAAAAAAAAAATAACTAGTTCCGAGATTCATTAAGTATCACGTATATTCTGACTGACTTGATCACATCCTATTCAAAAGCTCTATTCAGTATCATACAGATGTTCATTTATTTTTCAGGGAGGATTGTCCTTGAGAATGTTCATTTGAATTTGAAAGGACTATCTTTATACTGGATTTGCACAATGAACCAGTATTAGAAAACACATTTCAAACTCTAGACAAATGCAAATTACACAACAGATTACTTTTTAGGTAATTGTTTAGAATGAACATTCAGTACTTAAAAACCTCTTAATGGCTGGTTAATGTTTTTGTGATTAGATAAAAGTGGGCAATGAAAGATATACTAATCACTCTGATTGGCAATAAAGAAAGAAATACATGAATAAACACTGAGAATATTTTTAAAATCTTTAACATTAAAGGTATTTAAAATTATGTATTTTCTTTTGATAATTTTTGAAATTAACCACTAGGAAGCACTTCATTCAGATAAAATGACAGGCTTTGCATATACTCAATATTTATGACTTTCAAATGAGTGCTTTCCGAGTTTTTAATCTATACTCCATTCTAACATATTTTAATAGCAATATAAAAGTCAGGGTTATTAAGGCTGTTTTAAAAATAAATTTAGACATTATGAGAGAAAGTCAATTAAGTCAAATAAAATTTGAAAGTGCTTTAAAGGATATACATACAACCTTAGAAACATATAAAACTTGATTTTAAATGTCAAATAATTTGACTATTATAAATTACATATGAAAATAAACTAACCAAGGATTAAAGGTGGCAGATGATTAAAAAGGATTCAGAGTATGATGGAAAATACATAAAATGTTTTCATTCAGAATGGTTTGATACTAAGGATTCAGTAATGAAACAGTGACAACATGTTTTCTTATGTATCCCAGGTGTTTTAACCATGTCCTTAAAGCTCATGATCTTGTAACAATTTCCTAAAATTAGCAGTGTTCATGTATTCAATCTTGTAAAGTGGAGCAGAAAAAATAAAAGAAGCCTTGTATTGCCATTTAAAGAAAATCAAACTAAATGTTAATTGCCTCAAATCTCTTTCTGGGATAAAGTAGGGTATATACTTCTAAGTAATAAATACTAAATAAATAATTAAATAGGTTACTATAAAGTCCAGTAGTTAGTGGTTTTAATGTGAGAAACTTACCTTTCAATGAAAATTTCAAATTTGCTGAATAACATCAGATCAAAGGTGTTTTACTATGATTTTCCAAAGTTAACTCCTAACATTACATAATACCTCTGTGATAAAAGTAACTATGTGATGGAGGTTGAATCAAGACGCTGACTTGGGAAGATGCTGATTCTACCTCCTCCCACAGGCACACAAAATCTGCAACTATACAATGGATCAATTTCCTCTGAAAAAGACCCAAAAAACTAGCTAAAACGTTCCTCAACAAAGGATTAAAGGACAACATCAACATGGGTAGGAGAGTCAGAGGTGCAGTCTCATCCAAAATCTCGCCTCTGGTACAGCAACCCGGAGGTGCCAGAGATCTCACACAGGTGGAACTTCTCCCGGAGGAGCTGGGGGTTTGTGCCCCGTATCAAGCACCCCAAACCTTACAACCTGTACTGGAGAGATAAGCTCCCAATACTTTTGGCTTTGAAAACAGGGTGGATATTCAGAAGATGCAAAAGGCTGAAGGGACTGAAAAGTTCCCTCATGCAGAGCAACTCACACCAGGACTCAGCACAAACCCAACAGTGTGGAAAGCTCCTAGACCATATATGAAGGAGATCCATTAGTTAAGATGAAAGGCTCTGGCTGGAATGCAGAGGCCTGTGAGAACCTCCTGAGACAGAGGAGCTGATATTTCTGGGCTCTCCTATCACACTGCTAGAGCCATAGGACTTGCCTTCCCTCCACGCGCTCCCCAGTCCCACTGAAGCCAGGGGGCTTACTCACATGTCCCTGTGGTCCTGCTGCAGCCCTGCCTCCTATGTTCCTGGGGCCTCACTGTGGCCAGTGGGCTACCGTGCACTCTTGTAGCACCAGTGCAGTCAGCAATCCCACGCTAGGCTCTCCTGGGGCCCACTGAGCTGTCAGGAATGTTCATTCCATACAGGAGATACACCTTGCCCACCTGGCCAGGATCCAGAGACGACTGGATTTCTGGGCCTTATGGGTCTGAGGCAATTGAAGAGACAGTTCACAGTAGTGAACCATCACAATATAGACAGTAGACTGAGACACACCCCTGGCCTTCCCGTGGAAAAGCTCGAATTACTTGTCCCAGAGCTCAAGTGAGTGCAAGGCTTCCAGTTCACCACATATCCAGAAGCTGCAGAGGAGCTCCCAGATCAGAGAACACAGACTGGGGGAGCCATCTTCACACCGTTCCTTGGCCTGTGACAGCTCACCTGTACCTGCCAGAGAGAAGCTTATACGTTCATTTGGAGCTTTGATTTTGGCAACTGTCACCAAGGGGACACCTCAGAACCACTTGAAGCTAGCAGGGGTTATAACAGCGGTCACATAAAACTGTGTATATATACATACACACACACACACATTTTTTAAAAGCTGATTTCCAAAGGTCTACATTCCAAACAGCCTAAAGCTAAGTGGGGAATTAGATCCCTCTCTGTGGAACACTGATGGTGACCTATCAAGAATAAAATTAAACTACTTAGATAATTACAAATGCTCCAGAGACAACAAAGAGCTAGGGCAGTGCTGAAAAAGAAGGTTCATCTCCTACAAGTCACTCCAACAAGACTAGAAGTAACTACTTTGCCTAATTTGTAGAAACAAACACAGAGAGACAAGCAAAATGAGAAAACAGAGGAATGTGTCACAAACAAAAGACAAAAACTCAGGAAAAAAAATCCCTTACTGAAATGGAGGTAATTTACCTGATAGTTTAATGAACATAAACACGCTCACTGATCTCTTGGAAGAACAGATGAATACAATGAGACCTCCCACAAAAAGATAGATAATATAAGTAAATACCCAAAATAAATCATGGACCCCAAGAATACTCTAACTGAAAAAAAAAAAAAAATATATATACTGGAGGGTTTCAGTAGCAGATTAAATGAAGCAGCAGAAAGGATCAGCAACCTGGAAGACAGAAAAGTGGAATTCATTGTAACAGATCAGAAGAAATAAAAGTGTTTAAGAGACCTATGGTACAATATCAAGAGGAATAACATTCTCATTGTAGGGGTCCCAGAAAGAGAAGAGAGAGAGAAAGAGGCAGAATATTTAGTTCAAGAAACAATGGCTAAAAACATCCCTAACTAGGGGTAAGAACAGACACTGAGGTTGAGGAGGCATGGAGCATTCCAAGTAAGATGAACCCAAAGACATCTACATGAAGGCACAATATAACTAAAATGTCAAACATTAAGACAAGGAAAAAATCATAAAAGCAAGAAAAAAAATTATTTGTTATATACAAGGGAAACATCATAAGATTATCAGCTGATCTCTTAGCAAAAAATATACAAGCCACAGGGAATGGCACCTGTAAAGCACTGAAAAGAAAAACCATTCAACCAAAAATACTCCACAGGCAAGGTTACTATTCAGAACAGAAGGAGAAATAAATAGTTTTCTACAGAAGTAAAAGCTAAACATCATCAACACTAAATCTGCCTTACAAGAAATGTTAAAGGAACTTCAAGATGACAAAGAAAGCCATTAAATAGTAACAAGAAAACATAAGAAAGTAAAAATCTCATGAGTAGAGGCAAACATATAGTAAAGTTAGTGAATTAACCATTTATAAACCTAGAATGAAGGTTAGAAGACAAAAGCAAGTAAAATTAACAATACAATAATTAACGGAAACAAAAACAATATATAACATCAAAAATATAAAATGAGGATGGGAGAACTAAAAATGTTTTTAATGTTTAGAATGTGTCAAAACTTAACTTCCTCTCAGCTTAAAATATATTACTATACATACATACATATGTTTTTTATATATGAATTCCATAGAAACCAAAAACCTATTGTACATACACTAAAGATAATATATACATATAATGTTAAAAAAAAGTCATCAAATCACAGGAAAGAGAACCAGAGAAGAAAGGAACAGAGAGAAACTATAAAAACAACCAGAAAACAAGTCACAAAATGACAGGAAGTATTAATACATACGTGTTAATAACTACCTTAAATTTAAATGGACAAAACTTTCTGATCAAAAGCCAGAGCAGCTAAACATGTTTTAAAAAACACACAATCATACAGTGCCTACAAGAAACTCAATTTAGATCTGAGGACACAAACATATTGAAAGTGAAGAGACGAAAAAAGATATTTCTTTCAAACAGAAGCAAAAGGAAAGCTTGTGTAGTTATATTTACATTAGACAAAATAGAAGTTAGAACACAGATTGTAATAAGAGACAAAGAAGGGCATTACATAAGGATAAAGGAGTCAATCCAACAAGATGTCATAATATTTTTGAATATATATTAACTAATACAAGACCACCTTAATATAG
This sequence comes from Tragelaphus eurycerus, assembly GCA_935064755.1. Taxonomy (NCBI): domain Eukaryota; kingdom Metazoa; phylum Chordata; class Mammalia; order Artiodactyla; family Bovidae; genus Tragelaphus; species Tragelaphus eurycerus. Next base: position 7,676,758 of record CAKXYN010000086.1, on the reverse strand, counting down.
GAAACAAATATTAACCCACCTAAGGGGAGAAAAATAACAGGAATACAATAATAGCATGGAATGCTAACACCCTGATTTCATGAATGGACAGATCATTCAGACAGAAAATTATTAAGAAAACATTGGCCTTAACATATTAGATCAGCTATACTTATAGAACATTCTATCCAAAACCAGCAGAATATACATTGTTCTCAAGTACACATGGAACATTCTCCAGGATGTATTACATTTCAAGCAATAAGACAAATTCCAATAAATTTAAGCAGACTGAAGTCATGTCAAACATTTTCTATAACCACAATGGTATGAAACTAGAACTAAGAGAAAACTGAAAAAAATCACAAATATGTGGAGATTAGGTAACACACTACTGAGCAACCAATGTCAATGAGGAAATCTGAGGGGAAATGAAAAATAATTTTAACAATGGAAACAGAAATACAACATTTCAAAATCTATGAGACAAGGCAAAAGCAATTTTTAAAAAACTATTACTTTTGGCTGCCCTGGGTCTTCATTGTGACGAGTGGTCATCTTTAGTTGTGGCTCACAGGTTCTGGAATACAGGGGCTCAGTAGTCACGGTGAGGGGGCTTAGCTGCCCTGCAGCATATGGGATCTTCGTATCTCGACCAGGGATCAAATATGGATCCCCTGCATTAGAAGGTGGGTTCTAATGCACCTGGATTCTAATGCACCTGGTCTAAGCTGGACCGCCAACTAAGTCCTGGAAAAGGCTTTTAAGACGGAAGTCAGGCCTACCTAAAGAAAAAAGACAAATCTCAAACAATCTAACTAGAAAAAGAAAAATGAAGTCCAAAGGTAAGAGGAGGAAGAAAATCATAAAGATTAATGTGGAAATGAATAAAACAGAGGCTAAAACTATAATAATAAAAAGGATGAAAATTAAGAGCTAGTTCATTGCAAAGATAAACAAAGATGACGAACTTTTAGTTAGACTAACCAATAAAAGAGAGAAGGCTCAAACAAAGCGAGAAATGAAAAGAGGAGAAATTGCAGTGATACTAAAGAAATACAAAGAATCATGGGGGACTTCTAAGAACAATTATAGGACAAAAAATTGGATCAGTTCAGTTCAGTTGCTTAGGCGTGTCTGACTCTTTGCAACCCCAAAGACTGAGCACGCCAGGCCTCTCTGTCCATCACCAACTCTCAGAGTTTGCTCAAACTCATGTCCATCGAGTTAGTGATGCCATCCAACCATCTCATCCTCTGTCGTCCCCTTCTCCTCCTACCTCCAATCCCTCCCAGCATCAGAGTCTTTTCCAATGAGTCAGGTCCTCACATCATGTGGCCAAAGTACTGGAGTTTCAGCTTCAGCATCAGTCCTTCCAATGTATATTCAGGACTGATTTCCTTTAGGATGAACTGGTTGGATCTTCTTGGTGTCCAAGGGACTCTCAAGAGTCTTCTCCAACACCACAGTTCAAAAGCATCAATTCTTCCGCACTCAGACTTCTTTATGGTCCAACTTTCACATCCATACATGACTACTGGAACAATCATAGCTTTGACTAAATGGACCTTTGTCAGCAACATAATGTCTCTGCTTTTTAATAAGCTGTCTAGGTTAGTCATAGCTTTTCTTCCAAGGAGCAAGCATCTTTTAATTTCACGGCTGCAGTCGCCATGTGCAGTGATTTTGGAGCCCCCAAAATTAAAGTCTTTCAGTGTTTCCACTGCTTACCCATCTATTTGCCATTAAGTGATGGGACCAGATGCCATGATCTCAGTTTTCTGAATGCTGAGTTTAAGGCAAATTTTTCACTTTCCTCTTTCACTTTCATTAAGAGGCTCTTTAGTTCCTCTTTGTTTGCTGCCATAAGGGTGGTATCATCTACATATCTGAGATTATTGATATTCCTCCTGGCAATCATGACTCTAGCTTGTGATTCATCCAGGCTGGCATTTCACATGATGTACTCTGCATATAAGTTAAATAAGCAGGGTGACAATGTAAAGCCTTGATGTACTCCTTTCTCAATTTGGAACCAGTCTGTTTTCCATGTTCAGTTCTAACTGTTGCTTCCTGATCTGTATACAGATTTCTCAGGAGGCAGGTAAGGTTGTCTGGTATTACCATCTCTTTAAGAATTTTCCAGTTTGTTGTGATCCATACAAAGAATCTGGCATAGTCAATAAAGCAGAAGTAGATGTTTTCCTGGAATTTTCTTGCTTTTTCAATGATCCAGCAGATGTTGGCAATTTGATCTCTGGTTCCTCTGGCCTTTTAAAATCCAGCTTGAACATCTGGAAGTTCACAGTTCACGTACTGTTGAAGCCTGGCTGGGAGGATTTTGAGCATTACTTTGCTAGCGTGTGAGATGAGTACAGCTGTGTGGTAGTTTGAACATTCTTTGGCATTCCCTTTCTTTGGGGTTGGAATGAAAACTGACCTTTTCCAGTCCTGTGGCCACTGCTGAATTTTTCCGAATTTGCTGGCATATTGAGTGCAGCACTTTCACAGCATCATCTTTTAGGATTTGAAATAGCTCAACTGGAATTCCATCACCTCCACTAGCTTTGTTCATAGTGATGCTTCCTAAGGCCCACTTGGCTTCACATTCCAGGATGTCTGGCTCTAGGTGAGTGATCAAACCATCATGGTTATGTGGGTCATGAAGATCTTTTTTATATAGCTCTTCTGTGTATTCTTGTCACCTCCTCTTAATATCTTCTGCTTCTGTGAGGTCCTTACTGTTTCTGTCTTTTATTGCACCCATTTTTGAATGAAATGTTCCCTTGGTATTTCTAATTTTCTTGAAGAGATCTCTAGTCTTTCCAATTCTACTGTTTTCCTCTATTTCTTTGCCCTGATCACTGAGGAAAGCTTTCTTATCTCTCCTTGCTATTATTTGGGACTCTGCATTCAGATGGGTATATCTTTCCTTTGCTCCTTTGCCTTCAGCTTTTCTTCTTTTCTCAGCTATTTCTAAGGCCTTCTCAGACAACCATTTTGCTTTTTTGCATTTCTTTTCCTTGGGGATGGTCTTGATCACTGTCTCTGTACAACGCCATGAACCTCCATCCATAGTTCTTCAAGCACTCTGTCTATCAGATCTAATCCCTTAAATCTATTTGTCACTTTCACTGTATAAAGTAAGGTATTTGTGTTAGGTCATGCCTGGATGGTCTGGTGGTTTTCCCTACTTTTTTCATTTGAATCAGAATTTTCAATAAAGAGTTCAAGATCTGAGCCACAGTAGGCTCCTGGTCTTGTTTTTGCTGACTGTATAGAGCTTCTCCATCTTTGGCTGCAAGGAATATAATCAATCTGATTTCAATACTGACCATCTGGTGATGTCCATGTGTAGAGTATTCTCTTGTGTTGTTGGAAGAGGATGTTTTCTATGACCAGTGCGTTCTCTTGGCAAAACTCTGCTAGCCTTTGCCCTGCTTCATTCTGTACTCCAAGGCAAAATTTGCCTGTTACTTCAGGTATCTCTTGTCTTCCTATTTTTGAATTCCAGTCCCCTATATTGAAAAATCCATCTTTTTGGGTGTTAGTTCTAGAAGCTCTTGTAGGTCTTCATAGAACAGTTCAACTTTAGCTTCTTTAGCATTACTGGTTGGGGCGCAGGAATTGGATAACTTAGATCAAATGGATAAATTCCTAGAAACATATAACCTTCTATGGTTCTAAAGAAATAAAATATCTGAATAGACAGATTATTAGTAAAGAGACTGTAAAAAAAAAATCCCAACAAACAGAAGTACAGCATTAGACTCTTTCACCTGTGAATTTTATTAAACATTCAAAGACTGAATATCTATCCTCAAACTAATCCAAAAAGTGAAGAAGATAGAACATTTCCAAACTCATTTTATAAAGCCAGCATTATCCTGATAACAAAAAGAGACAAGGACACATAAAAAAGGAAAATTACAGGCCAACATCTCCAACGAAAATAGATGTAAAAGTCTTCAACAAAATATTAGCAAACTGAATTCAGGTATGCTGTGTGCTTTGTTGCTTCACAACTGTGTGCTAGTTATGCCCAACTCTTTGCAACCCTATGGACTATAGTCCACAAGGCTCCTCTGTCCATAGGATTCTCCAGGTAAAAATACTGGAGCGCGTTGCCACGCCCTCCTCCAGGGGATCTTCCTGGCCGAGGTTTTGAACCCTCCTCTCTAGTGTCTCCTGCATTGGCAGGCAGGTTCTTTAACACTAGTGCCACCTGGAAAGCCAAACTGAATTCAACCACATATGAAATTAAAATAAAAAGGGGGAAAAAAAAAAAGGAAAGGATGATCATGATCATCAAGTGAGACTTGTTCCAAGGATGCAAAGCTTGTTCAACCTCTATAAATCAATAAACATGATACTCATACTTACTTCATAAAAAATGTAGACTGTCTCCATAGATGCAGAGAAAGCATTTCACAAAATTCAGCATCTTATTATGATAAACACTCTTAACAAAAGTGGGCAGAGAAGGTACATATTTTGACATAATAAAGGCGATATATGACAAGCCCACAGATAATATCATACTCATTGGTGAAAAGCTGAAAGGTATTCCTTTAAGATTATGAACTATATAGAAGAATGCTCACTCTAACTACTTTTATTCAATATAATATTGGAAGTCCTAGCCACAGTAGTTAGGGAGAAAAAGAAATAACAGGAATCCCAACAGGAAAGGAAGATGAAAAAATGTCAGTATTTGCAGATGACATGATACTATATAGAAAAAAACACACTATAGAGTCCACCAAAAAAAAAAACAAAACCCACCTCTTAGAACTAACAAATGAATTCAGTAAAGTTTCATCATACAAAATCAATATATAGAAATCTGCTGTATTCCTATAACTAATTAAAAAATATCAGAAAAATAAATTAAGAAAACAATCACATTTACAACTGCATAAAAAAGAAACACCCTAGAATAAATTTAAACAAGGAGGTGAAAGATATACACTGAAAACTCTAAGATACTGATGAAAGAAATTAAAGATGACACAAATGGAAAGGTATACCACACTTATAAATTGGAAAAAGGAATATAATTAAAATGATGATACTAACCAGGGCAATTTACAGATTCAGTGCAATCTCTATCAAACTACCAAAGGTATTTACCACAGAATTAGAACTAATAATTCAATAATTTTATGGAACCATGAAATAATCTGATAAGGCAGATTTCAGACCAAAGAATCATCAGAAAAAATAAACCCCCAAATGAGTAAATACATAAATAAAGCTGGAAGTATCAAACTCCTTGATTTCAAACTAAACTACAAAGTTACAGTAGTCAAAAGAGGATGGTACTGGCATAAATACAGACACACAAATCAATGGAAGAGAGTAAAGGGTCCAGAAATAAAACCACATATTCATGGATACATAATTTATGACAAAGGAGTCAAGGATATACAATGAGAAAAGGCAGCCTCTTCCATAAACGGTGCTTGGAAAACTGGACAGACACTTGCAAAGAAATGAATATAGTACCACACACAAAAATCAAATTGAAATGGATTACAACTTAAACATAAGACCTGAATCCATAAAACTTGTAGAAGAAAATGTAGGCAATAAGCTTCTTAGTATCAGTATTGACATGGAATTTTTTTGATTTGACCTCAAAAACAAAGGCAACAAAAGCAAAAATAAACAAGTAGGCCTCTATGAAACTGAATAGCTTCTGTGCAGCAAAGGAAATCATCAACAAAATGCATTGGTGACCTACTGAATGCGGGGAAAATATCCGCAAATCATATATATGATAAGGGGTAAATATCAAAACATATATAAAGAACTCAAACAATTGAATACTAAAAAGCAATTTACTTAAAAATGGGCAGAGGATTTATATATTTTATTCAAAACACATACAGATAGTCAATAGGCACATGAAAAGACATTTAACACCACTAATCATCAGAGAAGTGCAATCAAAATGAGATATCACTCACACCTACTAGAATGGCTATTATCCAAAGGACAAAAAAAGAAGTTTTACAGAGAATGTGGAGAGAAGGGAAACTTTGTACACTATCGGTGGGAATGTATACTGGAGCAGCAACCATGGAAAACAGTACAAAGGTACCCCAAGGTTTAAGAACAAACTACCATAAGATCAAGCTATACCACTTCTGGGTATTTATCCTAAGAAAATGAAAAATACTAATCTGAAAAGATATATCCATCTCTATGTTCATTGTGGCATTATTTACAATAGCTAAGACATGGACACAAACTAAATTAATACTGATGGGAGAACTAGATAAAGAAGATAAGGTATATACACAAAATGGACTACTGCTCGGCTATAAAAAAGGAAATTTTTTGTTTGTCATTTGCAATAATATGGAGGGAACTCAAAGGCATTTTGTTAAGTGAAATAAGTCAGAGAAGGACAAAAACCATATGAATTCACTTATGTGTGGAATATAAAAAATAAAACAAACAAAAAAGAAACCAAACTCAGATTCATGGTTATCAGAGGGAAGGGGTTGGAGGCTGGGGGACAACTTTATGGTGACAGATGGTACTAGACGTATTGCAGTTATCATTTTACAGTTTATACAGAAATTAATTATTTTGTTGCACAGCTGAAATCAATTTGTTATTTTTGTTGTTGTGGTTTAGTTTGTCAGTCCTGTCTGACTCGTTGAGACCCGACGGACTGTATCCCGCCAGGCTATCCATGGGATCCCCCAGGCAAGAATACTGGAGTGGACTGCCATTTACTTCAACAACAACAACAACAACAACAACAACAAATCTACATGATAACATTTCAAATAATTATTAAAACAACTTACTTTCTTCTTTCTTGCTAATAATCGCAGGCAGGGTATAAATCTAAAAAACAAAAGAAGTCAGCCAGTCATCTGCCGTTAATGAGCCACAACAGACTGACCAGGGTAGTACTGGTTCAGTGATATACAAAGGGAGTGTCTTGATTTCAAGGTGCCACCACTACTGTGTGCACAACGCCCTCCTCCAGTCTTGCCTCCCACTCCTTTTCCTCCCTTGCTGTCCTGCCCTGGGCAAAGGTTTACCCCTTTCCCTCTGATCTAAGCATCTCATTCTATTCTCCAGCACGATATACAATCTCCCTTCTTCAGGAGGTACCTCATGATGAATGCACCTGATTGTTCCTCCTCAAATTACCTGCTTAGTGTTTTTTTTTCAGCATGTACCCTAACTTGTGCTTGTCAAGCTATCACACTCTCTTCTAAATTTTCTCTAGGTTAGGGCTTGCCTCTCAACTATTAGCAGTAAAGAGACAAGTTGCTTAGTAAATGTAATAAACAATCAAGAATAGACAGTCTACATTTTTTTATTATTAAATTCAACAGATGTAAAATGACTTCTAATTGCTACAAAATTTTCCAGATCCTTAATCATAATCTCTGTACTCAGTGTAGCCTGGTAATAGTTTGTAGGATAGATTCAAAGTCTAGGGTCCACACTTTGTGTAGCTCTGCTGTTGCACAGGTACTTTTCACAAGTTCTTTGCCATTTAAAAGACAGTTTTCCAGGGACAGGCTGGTGTCTTCTACTGGCTCTGTGTGCTCATCCCTCTAAGCACTCGGTGCCGTGTGCGTCACAGACGTCATCAGTGGCGTATTCCCTTTTTTATATAAGCCTCCCTGATTATTTCAAGTAAATTTATGTCAACATCAAAATATCTATTATAAAAATGGGGATCTGGATTGAGGGAAATGTCAAGTTACAAACAGTTTTATCAAAGGAGACTTCTAACCCGTGGTCTAGGTTACCCTGAAATTTGTTCATCATGCTGATCATAAAACCTCACACTGGCCTTGCAAAGAGTAGACACTCAAGAACTATTAATAAAACAAAGCAATCCAATCAATGTAGCCAAATAAAATTACTTTTTTAAAGTAATTTTAGGGTTTTAAATTAGTCCTAGAAATCTCCCTGAAAAACAAATTCAAAAGTTGTTGTTATATACCAGTGACACAACACTAGAAAATAGTATGAGTCTTTACTCCTGATTTGCTATTTTAATATTTTCAAATAAACTATATATAGATGTATAAATTTTTTTAGATGTACTTTACAATTATTAGAACAATAAAATCAAAATTAGAGAATGTGTCATATTCCTACCGGTTCCTTTCCATCCATGGCTTCAAGCCAGAGTTTTCGATTAGCTTCTGAAAAGGCTTGCAATGTGATGATCCCATGCCTATTAAAAATAAGTATTATATATATTCAATTCACTTATTTATGCCTTTAAACATATGCTACTTATTTAAATTCTTAGTTGACTATAAAGTAAAATTTGAAGAAAAGGCAGGAAAGAGAAAAAATTGAAAAGAGAGAAATAATATAGATAGGAGAGAAAAGAAAAAATAAATTAAAAAATTGAAAAGAAATCCTAAGTGTTTTAGGTACAAGACTGTCTGAAGGAGGCTAGGCTCAAACTACTTTGCCTAAAATGACTGAAAAGGATGACAGAGCCACATTCATCAAACTTCAAAACCACCTAAACATTCCATAAGATGTGAATAATTAAGAATATGACCCAGGGTATTATCATCTAGTCACTAAAAATAATTACAATGAATATACAGCAATGTGAACTTCCCTGGTGGCTCAGACAGTAAAGCACCTTCCTACAACGTGGGAGACCCAGGTTCAATCCCTGGGTTGGGAAGATCCCCCGGAGAAGGAAATGGCAATCCACTCCAGTACTCTTGCCTGGAAAATCCCATGGATGGAAGAGTATGGGAGGCTACAGTCCCTGGGGTCGCTAAGAGTAGGACATGACTGAGCCACTTCAGTTTCATATAGCAATATGAGAAGCCATATACCATAACAACCCTTTGATGTGCGTAGTGACTAGCCTTGTTTTACAGATGATACAACTGAAGCACAGGGTTTAACAGCGTGCTCCAAGGTTTTATATCTAGAAAGCACTGAAAAAAGAAAAGTCACTAATATGTTAGTATTCATCTACACAGAAAAATCAAGAAGTTCCTATTACAAAATTATTAAAACCAATGGACATAGATTGATATATAAAAAAATTACTCATCTTTGCAGTTTCAACCATAAAACAAAAGAGTTTCTACTAATGAAAGAATCCTATTCAAAATTTCAATGAAAAGAAGACACCCAAAAACAAAATGCGGGGGGGGGGAAGATATATAAAATCTTAAGGGGACTTCAATTTACCATTGTTTAACTAATAACTTAATAGAACTCCAGTCAAAATCCCGAGGGAATTTTTGGAGAGAAAAGTAAACTTGCTCAGCAGATCTACAAAGTATAAGAACACAGGGCCAAAACAGCTAATACTGTTTTAAAGAAGCATAAGAATGGGGCCATGTCCTACTAAATAATTATAATCTATAGTATATGTAAGCTATGGTATATAACGGTGTATACAGTATGTCAGAATGTTATATATATATATGTGGTATATATTCACGCATACTAAATAATTATAATCTATAGTATATGTAAGCTATGGTATATAACGGTGTATACAGTATGTCAGAATGTTATATATATATATATATATATATGTGGTATATATTCACGCGCAAAGCTAGAGTATTCAGAAGTATAGTGGTAATACAGGAGAAGAATAGATTATGGAATATAACAGAGATCAAGAAACATACATACTTTTCCTGACTGTTTCTATTCTACTTGAAACAATAAATGAGTACAGCGAAACAATTCAGTTAGATGACGAGCTTGGCTGCACCCCTTTATGTCTCTCCCAATATCCTGTGACTAAGAATGCCCAGAACAGTGCTGTGTGCATGGAAGGCACGGAATTTCATTGGCCGAAGGACGCTTACGGCAAGTGCAGCAGTGTCTTTTTTTATACTTTGGCACAAAGCCACTAGGTTTCAAAACCATACAGAAAGGCTGGCCCAGGAGCCATGAACAATGCTGTCAGGTTCCTTCACTGGGAAGCGGAACTTAGTCCACAATGTGTGCTTTTGACCAAGACAGTCATTTACACTGATTTTTCAGATTCTTCGTTGCGTGACATTACCCTTTGGTAGCACTCTGTGTCTAATTTATTTTTTTGAAAGCATCATGTAATCCATATTTATTGAATAAACAAGTGAGAGAATGAATTAAACACATATTGCTTTTTTAAAAAGAGACTGAAAAACAGGCACTTTATGCTGTTTAATATTTATAGCTATACACAGAAAAACATTAATCTAAACCAAATTAAAAAATACAAAGTGAGAAGTTCAAACCTTTCGACCACTTCTATGTCAAAGCAGAATCGTTTATCAATTGAATCTGTCTTTCGTCGGATACAAGATTTTAATTTAAACATTTCTGGTGAGCTAGTAACAAGGCCATTCTGAAACAAGAAGTGGAAGATATTTTTGACATGATGACAGAGTGAACTGAAATATATTAAATATACCATCTAAAGTTTCCATATTAAAATAACTTAGAGTACAGTTTATGTATAAAGATCATAATTATGCCCTATTTCAATAAATGTTAATACAAAGATGTCTGGCTAATGTTAACTTCCCAACTGTAATATACCAAACCATTTATTAATAAATTAATCACACATATATGTTTTATTCAAAGAATTCTGAGACTTCTCTGCCTATCACCCTTCAACATATTCACTTATCATGTTAAATTATACTATAATGTGTATATATTTGAATCATAGCTGTGGAGTATTAAATGACAGCTGACAGTTGACTCCAAATCTCAAGAGAGTTACCAAAATAATAAAGCTCTAGTAGATACTTGTTATAACGCTATTACTATCATGCATACCATGTGATTCTTCTGCTGGTAACCAATTCCTAGTCTGCTTCTGAAACTAAACCTCTTTGGACAGAATCCAACATAAGCCCAATTCATAATTCTCTTCTATACCTGAAAAGCCATTCAATTTTAAGGAGAATATTTACCTAATGCCTGGTTAATTCTATTGTCTCTGGTTGCAAATCTTACAGATTTATTCACAGAACTCTGGCTTGGTCTGTTTATTATCTCACTACTGTCACATGAACTCACTTCTGGGCAACAGCTTTTCTTACGAAAACTTGAGAAGAAACTAAGGTGTGATTACAGCATTTAACAACTTCTTGTGATGGTAGCAATCTAAGATTTCTCCTTCTCTGGTATGTTCTCCTTTACTTTATATCTGGCACTTTGAATTATTATTCTCTACTGAATGCCCAAGCACAATAAGTTTCAGTTGATATATTTGAATATGTGCCTAAATTAGGTCAACATTTACTACTCCATGATCTATACCACAAATGAGGTGAGAAGTCACTTACTTTCTACCATCTTTATCTTCTAGTCAGTTAAAAGGAGGCAAGCTCCAATAATCTTTAGGATAACTTCCAGCTCTAGGATTCTCAGATGATGGCCCAGTCATCTTATTTATAGGTCTCCTTGTCTGCCATATTCATATCTTAACTCACAAAAAGATTGCAAACTGCATGTAATAAAGCTGCTACACTCGGCAGCACTTACGCAAACAAAGTACACTTAGTTTGTACTGCTCACCACCCGTGTGAGACATTCAGTGACTGATTGACTTCAGGGGTACATGAGCACTCACTGATTTCTTTTGAGAAACTTTGTTGGCCAGCATTTCAGCAAGAAGGACTCAGTGCTTGCCGGGACTATGGCATGCAGGGACAAACGCAGGCTCCCACAGGAAACCACCGGGAGGAAAGAGGTGAACTCTGTGAGCCTCAACCCGCCCCTAACAACCTCTGCGGGCTGCTGGCAAACCAACACCACAAACAACTCTGCTGCCAGGAATGTGAGATGCCATCCACCAAGGTGTCCGTACACGTAATAGCTGCTTATAAAGATTCACGGCCAAAGTGAAAGAGAAGTCCTGGCTGTTCTTTTTAAGTCATCGAGGTCATTTAAAGTGAGAGAAAACTTTTGTGACTTTTCAATTTTTAAAAACTGTGAAAACGTTTATTAGAAAAATAAGCGCAAAAGATTTTTATTTCCATTACTTAAATAACAAGTTCAGTTAAAAAACAATAGAAAAAAAAAATGACTCACCATTTTCCCACTGGATTTCATTTCTGAAACACTCATTGTAAAAGTTTTACTTCCTTTATCATATGTACAATAATGTTTAATCCATGTAAAACCAAGAGGTCCTAATGAAAGGAAACAAACAATACAGACTGTTAATATATGAGTTGCATCCAAGTTTGTGCAGTTTTCGATGCTATGAAGTACAATTGAGGATTTCCATAGACCATGCAAGTCAGGAATGCTTACTGTGAGTGAGAAAGGCCAGTCTGGAGCTAGAGTGGTGTAGGGCAGAGTGTCTTGCAACCAGACAACTTGGCTTAATTTGCAGCTCTGACATGTACTTGGTAAAATCAAGAGTTACTTTAGCTCTTAGCTTCAGTTATCTCATTTGTGAAAGTGGTTTATCCATGGATGTGGGAAGGATGAGAAGGAACAGTCTGAGGTGCTATATCAGGTCTCCTTACATCTTCCTTTATGGTCTACTTTCAAAATTGCCAGAAATACCCTGCTCAAAATTTAGCTAGGTCATTTCATCCTTTTGTTCAAAACTCTCCAGTCATTTCTCACATCTCCCCAGATATAAACCGAAGGCTCCAAATGATCTGGATGCTAATGCTATGCTAAGTCACTTCAGTCGTGTCCAACTCTGTGTGACCCCATAGACGGCAGCCCACCAGGCTTCCCCGTTCCTGGGATTCTCCAGGCAAGAACACTGGAGTGGGTTGCCATTTCCTTCTCCAATGCATGAAAGTGAAAAGAGAAAGTGAAGTTGCTCAGTCATGTCTGACTCTTAGCGACCCCATGGACTGCAGCCTTCCAGGCTCCTCCATCCGTGGGATTTTCCAGGCAAGCGTACTGGAGTGGGGTGCCATTGCCTTCTCTGAATGATCTGGATAGAAGAATATTATTGGTCTTACAGCCTTTTGCCTCCTACACTCAATGCTAGTTACACTGGGCCCTGCTGGTCTCTGAACATGGAGGATGCATTTCTACCCCAGAGCATTTCCACTCACAGGATGACATTTCCACTCCTTCAGATGCCTGCATGACTTACACTATCACTTCCTTCAGGTTTTTTCCTAAATGGCCCTTTCTGTAGAGATAGCTAATATCACAACACCTTCACCATGACATTTCATTTCTTCTCTCTCTCTTTTTTTTTTTTTGCTTTACTTTCTTCTCAGCAGTTAACAGGTATATGATAAACACTTTGCTAATTCATCTTATTTACTGTCTGCATCCATCACTAGAATCTAAAGCTCTATGAGAGAAGGAACAAGTGATGTTCTGTGGAATAGCCTATTCTTAATCCATAGAACAGGGCCAGACACATAGTTGTTGTTCAATAAAGATTTGATGAATGAAGGAATGAATTATTCATCTTTCTCTAAAACTTTATTGACCACAGAGCTGTTCCCTTTTAACACTAATCTGAAAAAATTAAATTCAGATCTCTCTTTAAAATGAAGGGTTGGTTTCCTTGGTGTCTCAGACACTAAAGAAACCGCCTGCAATGCAGGAGACTCGGGTTCGATCCCCGGGTCGGGAAGATCCCCTGGAGAATGGAAAGGCAACCCACTCCAGTATTCTTGCCTGGAGAATCCCTTGGACAGAGGAACCTAGTGGGCTTACAGACCATGGAGTCAGTGGTGCTAGTGGTAAAGAAGCCACCAGCCAATGCAGGAGCCATAAGAGATGTGCATTTGACTCCTGGGTTGGAAAGATCCCCTGGAGGAGGGCATGGCAACCCACTCCAGTATTCTTGCCTGAAGAATCCCATGGACAGAGCAGCCTGGTGGGCTACAGTCCAAGGAGTTAAACACAAGTGAAGCAACTTAGCATGCATGCATGTATAATGTTCACTTTCATTTTCCCATAAATATAACCTCGCTGGGGTATGCAACCCTTTCCCACTGCATACCACTCTGCCATCCAGTGTTCTTAAAAACTGGTTGATGCTGCTTCACCTGGGCAAACGGATGAATCACAAGTTCAATTATTTCATGACCTCCGTAAAAGACTTCATCTTTCCCAAAGGGAAGCCAATTATCTTGCACCCAAGTGTCCCAGTGGGCTGAGTGGGTTGAAAGTGGAGCTTGTTTCCTAAAACTTCTGCACACAGGGTCCTATCTGGACTAACACCTGGATCTCTCTAGCAACAATTATATATAATGTTATTGCTGGCTGGGTTTTATAACAATGTATTCAAAACCAAGAAACAGAATTGTAAAAATGCACCTCTTGAGAAAAGTGTTTCATGAGCCATTTGAATTTTTTTTTTCTGTAATAATAGTGCCCTTGGTGTCATATGTAGCTTTAATACTTAAACCACTCCAGACTTTAAAATTATGGGGTGCAGCTATATACTTGGTAATCACAAAGGATTACTGCAATTAACTTCAATTCTGTTTTGGGACTATTTCACACTGTAATACTTAATAATACTTGTTGATAACTCTGTTACATGTGGTGTAAAATACTTAAAGGCTTACAGTTGATTAGTGGAGAGTGGCTGGATAGAAATCCTTATAGTGATTTTACTACTTAGGAAGCAATTTATGAAACAATATTAGCTATAATTTTTAAATAAAGCTGCTGCAACACTCTGATGACCTATTAGACCCAAGATGTTTCATGCTGCCTCTATGTTAACTTCAGAACCCCATGCATTTGGTCTTCAAGTGTGCTGCGCACACATGCTGCTTTCTTTAAAGTTGCTTGGCACCAGGCCAGTGCAGATGTTCTTAGGCAAGTGATTCTGAAGTCCCTAAAAAAAAGTCTGGGAAAATAAAATTTATTACAGCTCTGAAGTTGCAAACCAAAACAAGTTTAATTATCTTATCCAGTGATCATCTGAGGTTGCTGAGATGTCTGTGGACTGGGAGGGAATTAACATTCACTGGATACCTACTAAGAGTCAACATTTTATCTAGGAACTTTCAAAGTCAGACATTATAAAGAGCATTTTACATAAAAGAAAATAAAGCTTAAGAGCAGCAGATGGTGCTGCTTTCTTCATTAAGAGGGCATGTGGTTGGAGTTGTTCTTTTTAGAGGAACGATACTTCTGAGGAGTTGTTTTAAGAATTAAATGACATAAATACAAATTGCACAGAATAGTAAGGGCTCCTGGAAATACAGTGGTATTACTATTCACCACTACTGATAACAGAGACATTCTACATACATTATCTCTAATTCTTACAATGTTATTATGAGATTATATATAAATATCCCTCTTTCAAAAATGAGGAGACTGAGCTCAGAAAGTTCCCTACCCAGAATTACCCAGTTAACAGGTAGCATAAAATTCCAATATACTTCTATCTGACTCTGGACTCCAATGCTCTTCTTGCTTAAACTGGAATCTATCAGAATGCAATTCACTGTATACCTGGAGGTGGGTAACATACAAACCACATACTCAGGTGAAGTGGAGTGCTGTGTCTAAATAGCAATCATCTGCTACCATCCCATTACATCCATCTCCATTTATCAATCAGTTTACAGCTCTCATATTTACTATTGATCACTAGTTGCTAATTGTGTAAGTCTATCTGTCTTGTACCTCCCACAACTGAATAAACATCTTGGAGCCATACTCTTCATCTCCTCTTCTGTTCTCCACAAGACTTACTCAGTGACAGCAAGAGCACAATCAGTGTGTCTTAGTGAAATGGTCAGATTTTCTTAATATAAATGCTCTCAAAGATTCCAAGAAGAAAGGGGCTTTGAGTACTTTTTCCTCATAGAAAAATAATTCTAAAGCATATAATCCCATTCATTTTCCTTTTTAAATCCCTAGGCAAAAGGAAGAAGTGAGGATGGTAAGTGGGAATGAAAGGAGTGAGGGATTTACAGGGAGGCAAATTAACACTTTTGAGAGTGATGAATACATGTGTTATGTTGACTGTGGTGATAGCTTCAAAGGTGGATACATGTTGCAAAATTGATCAAACTGTACATTTTAAATATGTGCAATTTATTGCATGCCAAGTGTGCCTCACTAAAGCTATAAAAAAAAGTACAGGTAGATAAAGAGTAAAATGGAGATGGATGCTGTCCTGGGAACAGGAAGAATGTCATAAGAGAGGATGCTACAAATAGAGGGGAGCCTTGAATGCCATGCCTGACCATGGCCATCACAGGAGAGGCACAACCAAGAAAGCACTGCAGAGGAAGCTGCTGGAAGCTCTCTGAGAACAGACTGAGGTTGACAAGCTGGAGGCAAAAAAGAACAGTAAGGAGGCCAGCGCCAAGACTATGGAGATGGAGAGAAGGTATGGGTTCACAGGTTATTAAGGAGATAGACAGACTTGGTCCCAGGCTATAGAGACACTGGAATTGAAGATTTACCTGAGTTCTGTAGCCTAAAAGCAGATGTTAGAGGGATAGAAACTCTCAGAGAAAAGGTCAGTGCCACAGAGGGCTTTATGATCATTTCAGACTGACCCAGAGAAGAAGTCAGGCATCTGAGAATAAAAGATATCAACATCAGACAGGTGCATAAAACACTGCATTCTGTCTATGCATCCAGACCCCAGATAATTAAAGGGCTTATGCTTTTAGTATGATCCAAATGTCCAACAGCTGGGGAATAGGTAAGCAAAGCTTGGCACCATCCAATGGATGGGCTACCAAGTTGTGGCTGAACAAGACATATGTGAAGATTATGTATACAAGAATTTTGCTAGGTAATCCAAAGCTTTTTTGATTAGAACATGATATTGTATACCCACAATGATTTTAGCAACTGTGTTAACAATAGGGGTGAGGAGGTACCTCAAGAAATAAAGCATTGCTGAGTTGCAGTGAATAAAAAAATCTTTGGGCAACAGGATCACACCTCCTCTACCAGATGCAGATTTGACAAGCCTCACTATCCACATATTCCGCCACTAGGCACAGTATAAGCTCCTCTCCATGTACCCTCACACTGAGGCTCTTAAATATGAAAAAACTATTCAGTATGCAGAATCTTTCTTAGGGTCCTGAGTTAAATCCATATACTCTTGCATATATGATCAATGGATCTTTTCTCATGAAATTTCAGAAAAACCTATTTATTATATTTTAGACTATAAAGGCAGGACATTAGATTCATCATTTTAACATCTGAAAACAGTAGACTGGTCAAGGTAGATAGTTATGAGAGGGAAAATCCTGAAACCAGATCCCCTGAGCCAATAGCCCACTATCACCAATGTAGTAATAATTGTTTGCTGAGACTACTGGATCAAACTGTTATCTGCTTCTGTACTGTTAAGGAACAAATGACAATCATCTGATCATGTCAAATATAAACTACCTTGGCATATTAGTGATCATTTTGCATTATGCCCCCAAAACTTTCACAGTCAACATCTACAGCTTCCACATCTCAAACCCTTTAACTATAATGTCTTCAAGAAAACTACCCTGATCTATTCTCTAGAGATGGGGAGACTTAGGGCAATGTTACTCCATGTCGTCTTCAAGTCCACACATGTGAGAAAAACTACAGAAAGTGAAAATAGGCATTTACCAACTTTTAGAGCAATCTGAGATTACTGCACAATCCACACACGTGATTCTGTGTTTTATGAAGACCCTGGCCCGTGATGCACTGGAAATGCAAACAACTGTTCCTTCAACACAAAGAGTAAGAGAGTGCTTTAGGGCATTCTGGTTTGAAACAGAGAGTTAATGTAATCACTGGTTCCACTTAATGACAAAAAGGGACCCTAGTTATACAAGTTTGAATGGCTTTGGCTTTTATTAACTTTTGTGAGAAAAACTTTCTCAGTGTGAGGCAATTATAATAATGCTCTATTGGATCTGAAGCTTATTTCCCAACACTAGGAAGTAAACCGTGCCAGTTTGATGTTATGTAATTGCCAGTTTTATTCCTGAAAACTGTCAGAGCACAGAATTAAATGAAATAATGTTGCTGAAAGGGAAAACCACTACCAAAGTCACCAAGATGATTCATCTGATAAAGGCTTTGGGTTTTAATTCTCCATGAAACTTTGCATTGAGATCAGACACCATAATTAAATTCTAAAACTGAACTCATGTTACGGCATCATCATGAAAATTCTAAGTTCCAAGTTTAACAACATACCAGCTTAGAGAATCCAATGGTGAAAAGTGGAAAAACTTCCACATTCAGTGATAGTCCTGGCCAAGCAGACCATATAGGATAAAGCTGTTAGGAATATCAGTCTTCCTTCTTGAAGGAAAAGCAAGTAACCAACTCATGTCTCATAGAAACACAATGTTAATCTTAAGAGACATTAATTTACATCTTTGCAACTCACGTTTCTCCTGAACATACAAGTAGCCTTCCATTGTCCACTGGCTGGGTGGCCTGTAATCTTGATTGGCAGATTTCATCCTCTGCATCAATCGCTCTACCTCTTGTCGAGTACTTTCAAAATTATTCCTTGTCTTTAGTAAATAGAAACAACAATTTCATTCAGTGTTTTCTACCAGTTTTGAGGAACAACTAGTCTAAGGTTTTAAAACTACAAATGGTGCAAAGGATAACCTTGACTCTTTCAGGACTGTTCACCATATCCACCACCATCTACACTGAATCCTAAGCTTTAATTTTGAATTGCTTTAGTGGAACTTTTCTGAATGACCTTCTGCATGTTTCTCTTTGAATCTGTTTATGTGTGTATTTTATCCAATTTCCCACTTAACATTATCTAGGGAACAACTTATAGCTTTACAAATATAAGATATTAATTAAAATAACATTTTATATCCCATAATATCTAAGATAAAAAAAGCAGATACACAACAACTTAATTTATTTTGAGGGTTAAAATAAATTCACATAGTTTTGATATATGTGGCACTTATTAAGAAAAGGTTCATCATTTTTATTCCAAACACCTCTTTGAAGAAATATCACTTACCTTGTTTTCCGAAAATCCTAACATAGTTATGAGGAGGTCAATGCATAAATTAACACACAAAAATGAATAGGTTTCCAAGTTCTAATGTCTTCTATTGTAGGAAATAATTTACTTACAAAATAGTGAGTTTACTTAAGGGAAGATATAGAAAGTATATGGCTTTTCTCTACGAAAATCAATTTTGCATTCAGGTCATATTATCTCAACAATATGCACTTGGAAACATAAGAATAATCACCAACCTGTGAGGCAGTGATGATTACCATTTTGTTACGGCCCCAAATAAAAGATCTGAATCTCAAAGTAAAGTTAGGAAAGTTTTCTTAATTGCCACTTTTGCTGCTTTTCCCTTTAAAACATAAGGATATGATTTTTTTCCAATACTTTACCTGTCTCTTGTTCTCAAATCCCAGGAATCTTACTAGAATTGCATTTAATATGGAAATAATAAAAATACTTTGGGTTTATAATTTTCCCTTTTAATATTTACTGAGAAAGCCCAAATGGATTCCATATTGAAAAACAATGGAATGAATTGCATGTGAAATTGATTCTGTGAGAAAATCTAGGTTAAATAAAAAGCTGAATGCAAAACACAAGTAGAATAAATGCAATTACTTACTTCTCATGGTACGCTCCAAATACATATTTCTATTTGCTGAACATCTTTACAATGGCAAAAATCAGGTAAGGAGTGAAAGGCATGCTTTTTATAGAAAATTAAGCGAAACCTTCACAAACTATTTTAGCTACAGAGTACTAGACACGGTTTCAGAAATAACTCTTCATTTACACAAAATCTTCAGTAATTAACATTTTGTTATTGGCATCATTGACTCAATGGACGTGAGTTTGAGCAAACTCCGGGAGATAGTGAAAGGACAGGGAAGCCTAGTGTGCTGCAGTCCAAGAGGTTCCAAAGAGTCCAGACATGACTTAGCAACTGAACAACATATTTGATAATACAGAAAGGATTGGCTAACTTTTTAAAGCATAACTGGTATTCAGTACATGTAAATCAGAATTTGTATAACTGCAATCAAATATTAAAAGCATTTACTGGACAACTTTACAAAGTAAACTGTCCCAGAAATAGATAGGGTGTTTTTAAATAATTTTTCCTGAAGCTTTAAAGCAGCTTTTATTGATGCTTCAGGGAGGAAAGGGACAGAGCATGAAAGTCCATTGTGAAAGTTCCTTTCACAAATATAGAAATACTGCCCTCTCAGGAAATATGACATGCCTAGGGTCACTCAGCAAAATAATGAAAACACTAGATAAAGGCAACAGTTTCCAAGGTTTCTGCACTCAGACATTTTCATTTTCATGAAGTTTGGCAATATATATTTTTCAAACATGAGATTAGCTCTTATTTTAAAAAGTTAATATATTTATTAAGGGCTTTATTGTACTCAGATAAGTTTTTGAAAGACTCTAAAGTTCAGCTTGGCTATAACTCAGTTGCCCTGGGATCATCTGATGAACTAAGGAGAGGCAATGAGAACAGGTATAGTCTTACATTCTGCAAGTTGAACTGCAGCTGTTGTTTATATGGTGCAAATTCCTGGGCGAGTTCATATCCCTCGTGGTAAAAAGTAAATAAACCCTGAAGGAATGATAAAAGCTGCAAAAACAAAGAGATAAAAAATAAACCATAAAAATGTGTTTTTAAAAAAGGATGATCATCAAATAAAATAAATTAGAGAAATTATATTTCACTCTAATTCCTCTAGCTAGTAAGTTTTGAATATCCTCAGCTAAGTTAGCACTAAAATTAGATATG
The DNA here is from genome assembly GCA_935064755.1 of Tragelaphus eurycerus. Lineage (NCBI taxonomy): Eukaryota > Metazoa > Chordata > Mammalia > Artiodactyla > Bovidae > Tragelaphus > Tragelaphus eurycerus. The sequence goes on along the minus strand of CAKXYN010000086.1, from coordinate 7,656,041 downwards.
AAACAGAAGCCATAGAACCTAATTTTTACTTCCTTTTTGGCAGACGTGATTTAACTTTTAGGTCTTGTCATGGACAGTTGTCATGTTAACTACTCTTCAAATGCACTGATAAAATATCCAGGAGAGAATTAATGGGGATAAAGATGAAAATAACACAGTTCAGTTCAGTACAGTCGCTCAGTCATGTCCGACTCATTGTGGCCCCATGATCAAGAGTTTTCTCCAACACCACAGTTCAAAAGCATCAATTCTTTGGTGCTCAGCTTTCTTTATAGCTCAACTCTCACATGCATACATGACTACTGGAGAAACCAAAGCTTTCACTAGACAGACCTTTGTTGGCAGAGTAATGTCTCTGCTTTTGAGTATTCTGTCTAAGCTGGTCATAACTTTTCTTCCAAGGAACAACTGTCATTTAATTTCATGGCTCCAGTCACCATCTGCAGTGATTTTGGAGCCCCTCAAAACAAAGTCTCTCGCTGTTTCCATTGTTTCCCCATTTTTTTGCTATGAAGTGATGGGTTCAGATGCCATGATCTTAATTTTCTGAATGCTGAGTTTTAAGCCAAGTTTTTCAGTTTCCTTTTTCACTTTCATCAAGAGGCTCTTTGGCTCTTCTTCACTTTCTGCCCTAAGGGTGGTGTCATCTGCAAATCTGCTGCTGCTAAGTCGCTTCAGTCGCGTCCGACTCTGTGTGACCCCATAGACGGCAGCCCACCAGGCTCCTCTGTCCCCGGGATTCTCCAGGCAAGAATACTGGAGTGGGTTGTCATTTCCTTCTCCAATGCATGAAAGTGAAAAGTGTAAGTGAAGTCACTCAGTCGTGTCCAACTCTTCACAACTCCATGGACTGTATATCTGAGGTGACTGATATTGCTCACAGCAATCTTGATTCCAGCTTGTGCTTCATCCAGGCCACCATTTCTCATGATGTACTCTGCATATAATTTAAATAAGCAGGGTGACAATATACAGCTTTGACTTACTCCTTTCCCGATTTGGAATCAGACTGTTGTTCCATGTCCAGTTCCAATTATTGATTCTTGACCTGCATACAGATTTCTCAGGAGGCAGTTAAGGTGGTCTGGTATTCTGATCTCTTTAAAAATTTTCCACAGTTTGTTGTGAGTCACACAGTCAAAGGCTTTGGTATAGTCAATAAAGCAGAAGTAGAAGTTTTTCTGGAATTCTGTTGCTTTTTTGATGATCCAAAGGATGTTGGCAATTTGATCTCTGGTTCCTCTGCCTTTTCTAAATCCAACTTGAACATCTGGAAGTTCAAAGTCACATACTGTTGAAGCCTGGCTTGGAGAATTTTTAGCACTACTTTGCTAGCGTGTGAGATCAATGCAATTGAGTGGTAGTTTGAGCATTCTTTGGCATTGCCTTTCTTTGGGATTTGAATGAAAACTGACCTTTTCCAGTCCTGTGGTCACTGCTGAGTTTTTCAAATTTGCTGGCATATTGAGTGCAGCACTTTCACAGCATCATCTTTTAGGATTTGAAATAGCTCAACTGGAATTCCATCACCTCCACTAGCTTTGTTCATAGTGATGTTTCTTCCTAAGGCCCACTTGACTTCCCATTCCAGGACGTCTGGCTCTAGGTGAGTGCTCACACCATTATGGTTATCTGGGTTATGAAAATATTTTTTGTATAGTTCTTCTGTGTAGTCTTGCCACTCCTTTTTAATGTCTTCTGCTTCTGCGAGGTCCAAATGGTAACAGGCTTCCCTGGTGACTCCAATGGTAAACAATCTCCCTGTAATGTAGGAGACCCTGGTTTGATCCTTGGATTGGGAATATTCCCTGGAGAAGGGAATGGCTACCCACTCCAGGATTCTTGCCTGGAGAATCCCATGGACAGAGGAGTCTGTTGGGCTATACAGTCCATGGGGTCAGAGAGAGTCAGACATGACTGAGTAACTAACAGCAACTAACTAACCCTAGAAGAGATTCTAACCAGAAGTCGGAGATCAAAAATGTGCAGATGTGAAGAATACTAAGCCAGTAAGCCAGAAATAAGAAGTACCCAAAGAGAACGAATAAGGATGGCCAGGTGAAATTCAGGAAAAGATCACGAGGTGGCAGTACTGGTTTACGTAAAAAACAGACAGTATTTTAGCAAGCAGCAGGAAGAACTCAAAAAAGAAGCAAGAGTTGAGCAAAAACATGAAGCTAGATACAGATCTTTTCATGTAAGAGTTAAAATAAAATTTTCTTTGCAAAAGCACAATTTCCATGACCCTAGCTTTCTAATCCCACATTTATATGCACTTATTTATGATGTTTTTATTTGTAAAGAGCAGCTGTCCATGAAGTTATCGGACATGGTCATTTATATGAAATGTTATAACTGAAAAATAATTTATTTAAAATTTTCATTTAATTTCCTGGGATTTTATTCCATATACATGTCTATCAATTCAATCTCTTCCACAACTTCCTACAATAAAATTAGAAAACACATTTGAGAAGATGCTAATATTTTTCTAATTCAAACAGCATAACATGTCTGTAAACTTTTATTTTATATGAGGAAAGAAACACAGTTTGAAATCATCTTCATATGTGAATAATATCCTGTCATTTCCTCTGTCTGGGGAAGAAGGAGGATTTAGTCAAGCATCAATTGGTATGTGTGTTATGATTTCCAACAGTTACATACTGGTTCTGCAATGATCTAATGCTTCTCTTCCTAAACAAGTTAACTTCTTACAAAATCATACACATTTTGGAAAGCATATACTTTCAAATTGGTGTTAAGTTGTTACATTTTAAGGAATTTCCTTTATTTGTTCAACAGTTCCTGATGATGTGTCAAAATACATTGTCTGTAATTTTAGAATTATTTTATGCTGTCAATTTTATATCAACAAATAATTATTAGGGAAACTAAAGATTTAATAGATAACCCTTTATTAAAAGGATGTTACATAATTTATTAAATTATTCAATAATATAAGGTATATAGTCTGCACATATTCTGACCCAATTTAAAAGAACTGTATCTTAAAATAGTATTAAAAAACCTTTAATTAACCATGGCATAGATATGTAAATTTACAGATTTTCAGAGAAAAAATAAGAAAAAGCCTTTGAAGTACATACTTAGGTAACAGTAGCCTTCTAAATACTTGCATAGTAGTTATGAAATTTGTTGAAAGTAATATTGTTTCATTTCTTAATGTCTATACTGTCTTACTAGAAACTGGATATCATAAAAGAAGCATACTATTGTAATGTTATGCAAAGTATAGAGAATTCAACTTACAAAGGAGATATATTAAGAACATCTGCAATAAATATTCCTATAAGACACCCAATTCCCTGAGATCCATTCCAATGCCAAATACATTCTACTGGCAACTTCTGGTAAAATTCAGATTTGCTTAGTAGTAAACAAGTATGTTTTAATCTCATAGTGCATGCTGAGCACACACTAGGGAAAGGACAATTCTTTAGGGCGTAGAGAAAAATTATATACAAAGAGTTACCCACCTTTTACTTTTGTTCCACATCTACTCTGGAAGCAGCATTTGAGAAAGTTTAATCAAGACAGCATGTATGACATAATTGCCTCTAGGTGGTGGCAAAGTTAAATGTTTAGTTCATTTTATCCTTAACAAATTCTATGATGCTGCATCAAGGAAACTTAACAGGACAGCCTGACAGTCTTTATGAATTCCATTTCCACTGTGTCACTTTCTTTGTTCAATGGGCCTGGGTGGGTGGAGTGCTAGGAAAAAGACTATTCTCTCAGCTCACCTTAAAGTAAATCTGACTTTTAAAATGATAATATCAATAACAATAAGCCAGTACGTAGATTAGGTTTTAATATTAAAAATGCGCTTTTACCATCGGGAAAAACTCATATAGCACTTTATGATTTGCAAGAGTTTTAGAATCAATTTACCTCATCACTGCAACAAACTGACCAAATGTAAAAACTAATACTGCATTTATAGATGAATAATCATTCGTGACGTTGTACAGGAGACAGGGATCAAGACCATCACCATGGAAAAGAAATGCAAAAAAGCAAAATGGCTGTCTGGGGAGGCCTTACAAATAGCTGTGAAAAGAAGAGAAGCGAAAAGCAAAGGAGAAAAGGAAAGATATAAGCATCTGAATGCAGAGTTCCAAAGAATAGCAAGAAGAGATAAGAAAGCATTCCTCAGCGATCAATGCAAAGAAATAGAGGAAAACAACAGAATGGGAAAGACAAGAGATCTCTTCAAGAAAATTAGAGATACCAAGGGAACATTTCAAGCAAAGATGGGCTCAATAAAGGACAGAAATGGTATGGACCTAACAGAAGCAGAAGATATTAAGAAGTGGTGCTAAGAATACACAGAAGAACTGTACAAAAAAGATCTTCATGACCCAGATAATCACGATGGTGTGATTACTCACCTAGAGCCAAACATACTGGAATGTGAGGTCAAGTGGGCCTTAGAAAGCATCACTAAGAAAAAAGCTAGTGGAGGTGATGGAATTCCAGCTGAGCTATTCCAAATCCTGAAAGATGATGCTGTGAAAGTGCTGCACTCAATATGCCAGCAAATTTGGAAAACTCAGCAGTGGCCACAGGGCTGGAAAAGGTCAGTTTTCATCCCAATCCCAAAGAAAGGCAATGCCAAAGAGTGCTCAAACTACCGAACAATTGCACTCATCTCACACACTAGTAAAGTCATGCTCAAATTTTCCAAGCCAGGCTTCAGCAATATGTGAACCGTGAACTTCCTGATGTTCAAACTGGTTTTAGAAAAGGCAGAGGAACCAGAGATCAAATTGCCAACAACCGCTGGAACATGGAAAAATAAGAGAGTTCCAGAAAAACATCCATTTCTGCTTTATTGACTATGCCAAAGCCTTTGACTGTGTGGATCACAAGAAACTGTGGAAAATTCTGAAAGAGATGGGAATACCAGACCACCTGGTCTTCCTCTTGAGAAACCTGTATGCAGGTCAGGAAGGAACAGTTAGAAGTGGACATGCAACAACAGACTGGTTCCTAATAGTAAAAGGAATACATCAAGGCTGTATATTGTCACCCTGCTTATTTAACTTCTATGCAGAACACATCATGAGAAATGTTGGGCTGGAAGAAGCACAAGCTGTAATCAAGATTGCCGGGAGAAATATCAATAACCTCAGATATGCAGATGACACCACCCTTATGGCAGAAAGTGAAGAGGAACTAAAAAGCCTCTTGATGAAAGTGAAGGAGGAGAGTGAAAAAGTTGGCTTGAAACTCAACATTCAGAAAATGAAGATCATGGCATCTGGTCCCATCACTTCATGGCAAATAGATGGGGAAACAATGGAAACAGTGTCAGACTTTATTTTGGGGGCTCCAAAATCACTGCTGATGGTGACTGCAGCCATGAAATTAAAAGACACTTACTCCTTGGAAGGAAAGTTATGACCAACCTAGATAGCATATTCAAAAGCAGAGACATTACTTTGCCAACAAAGGTCCATCTAGTCAAGGCTATGGTTTTTCCTGTGGTCATGTATGGATGTGAGAGTTGGACTGTAGAGAAAGCTGAGTGCTGAAGAATTGATGCTTTTGAACTGTGGTGTTGGAGAAGACTCTTGAGGGTCCCTTGGACTGCAAGGAGATCCAACCAGTCCATCCTAAAGGAGATCAGTCCTGGGTATTCATTGGAAGGACTGATGCTAAAGCTGAAACTCCAGTACATTGGCCACCTGATGCGAAGCGCTGTCTCATTGGAAAAGACTCTGATGCTGGGAGGGATTAGGGGCAGGAGGAAAACGGCATGACAGAGGATGAGATGGCTAGATGGCATCACCAACTCGATGGACATGAGTTTGACTCAACTCCAGGAGTTGGTGATGGACAGGCAGGCCTGGCATGCTGCGATTCATGGGTCACAAAGAGTCAGACACGACTGAGTTACTGAACTGAACTGAACTGAATCATTTAGCAAAACCCATAGCATCAAAAGAATAGCTTATTCACACTTTCTCAGCTGATTAATCACCATGTCACAGCTTAGTTGGCAAAGAATCCACCTGCAATGCAAGAGACCCTGGTTCTATTCCTGGGTTGGGAAGATCCACTGGAGAAGGGATAGGCTACCCACTCCAGTGTTCTTGGGCTTCCCTTGTGGCTCAGCTGATACGGAATCTGCCTGCAACGTGGGAGATCTGGATTCGATCACTGAGTTGGGAAGATCCCCTGGAGAAGGGAAAGGCTACCCACTCCAGTACTCTTGCCTGGAAAATCCCATGGGCAGAGGAACTTGTTGTGCTACAGTCCATGGGGTTGCAAAAAGTCGGACACGACCAAGCAACTTCACTTTCACTTTCACCTTCCTGCATTGGAGAAGGAAATGGCAACCCACTCCAGTGTTCTTGCCTGGAGAATCCCAGGGATGGGGGAGCCTGTGGGCTGCCGTCCATGGGGTTGCACAGAGTCGGGCATGACTGAAGCAAGTTAGCAGCAACAGCTAGCATGGGAGTAAGGAGCAGGCCTCTGAAGCGTCCTTCACCATCTGCTGGAGTTCCACAAACTCATGTCCACTGAGTCAGTGATGCTATATAACCATCTCATCATCTGCAGCTCATTCTTCTCTTGCCCTCAATCTTTCCCAGCCACGGTCTTTTCCAATGAGTTGGCCCTTCACATCAGGTGGCCAAAGTATTGGAGCTTCAGCTTCAGTCCTTTCAATGCATATTCAGAGTTGATTTCCTTTAGGAATGACTGGTTTGATCTCTCTGCTGTCCAAGGGGCTCTCGGGAGTCTTCTCCAATACCACAATTCAATAGCATCATTTCTTTGGTGCTCAGCCTTCTTTATGGTACAACTCTCACATCTGTTCATGACTAATGGAAAAACCATAGCTTTGACTATATGGACCTTAGTCAGCAAAATGATCTCTCTGCTCTTTAATACGTTGTCTAGGTTTGTCATAGATTTTCCTCCAAGGGACAAGCATTTTTTAATTTCATGACTGCAGTCAACCATCCACAGAGATTTTGAAGTCCAAAAAAATAAAGAAAGAATGTGAAGTAACTCAGTCATGTCCAACTCTGCGACCCCCATGGACTGTAGCCCACTAAGCTTCTCGGTCCATGGGATTTTCCAGGCATGAATAGTGGAGTGGGTTGCCATTTCCTTCTCCAGGAGAACTTCCCAACCCAGGGATCAAACCTGGGTCTCCCGCATTGTAGGTAGACACTTTACCATCTGAGCTACCAGGGAAATCATTTTTTAAAAATTAAAAAAAAAAAAAATAAAATCTGTCACCGTTTCCACTTTCTCCCCATCTATTTGTTATGAAGTGTCATGGGACTCGATGCCATGATCTACATTTTTTGAAAGCTGAGTTTTAATCCAGCTTTTTCACTCTCTTCTTTGACCTTCATCAATAATAGGCTATTTAGTTCCTCTTTGCTTTCTGCCACTGGGGTGTTAGCAACTGCATATCTGAAGTTGTTCATACTTTTCCCAGCAGTCTTGATTCCAGCTTGTGCTTCATCCAGCCCAGCATTTCTCATGATGTACTCTGCATATAAGTTAAATAAGCAGGGTGACAATATACAGCCTTGACATACTCCTTTCCCAATTTGGAACCAGTCTGTGGTTCCATTCCAGTCCTAACTGTTGCTTCTTGACCTGCATACAGATTTCTCAGGAGACAGGTCAGGTAGTCATATTCCCATCTCTTGAAGAAGTTTCCACAGTTTATTGTGATCCACACAGTCAAAGGTTTTCGCATAGTCAATGAAGCAAAAGTAGATGTTTTTCTGGAACTCTCTTGCTTCTTCCATGTTGCAGTGGATGTTGGCAATTTGGTCTCTGGTTCTTCTGCCTTTTCTAAATCCAGCTTGAACATCTGGAAGTTCTTGGTTTACCTACTGCTGAAGCCTGGCTTGGAGAATTTTGAGCATTTTTTGCTAGTGTGTGAGATGAGTGCAACTGTGCAGTAGTTTGAACATTCTTTAGCATTGTCTTTCTTTAGGACTGGAATGAAAACTGACCTTTTCCAGTCCTGTGGCCACTGCTGAGTTTTCCAAATTTGCTGACATATTGAGTGCAGCACTTTCACAGCATCATCTTTTAGGATTTTCAATAGCTCAGCTGGAATTCCATCACATCCACTAGATTTCTTTGTAGTAATGCTTCCTAAGGCCCACTTTACTTCAGACCCCATGATGTCTGGCTCTAAATGAGTGACCACACCATTGTGGTTATCTGGTCATTACATCCTTTTACGTATAGTTCTTCGGACACTTTTATTCTTGCCACCTCTACTTAATCTCTTCTGCTTCTGTTAGATCCTTGCCTTTTCTGTCCTTTGTTGTGCTCATCTTTGCATGAAATGTTCCCTTGGTATCTCCAATTTTCTTGATGAGATCTCTAGTCTTTCCCACTCTAATACTGTTATAGTGTGCAGGATTCTCACTATGGTGGCTTCTCTGGTTGCAGGGCACCAGCTCTAGACTCAAGGGCTCAGTAGTTCTGGTACATGGGCTTAGTTGCCCCATGGCCCATGGGATCTCCCAGAGCAGAGATTGAACTCACGTTCCCTGCATTGGCAGGTGTATTCTTAACCACTGGATCACCAGGGAAGTCAATGAAAAAAGTATGAATAACAAATGAAGGAATGAATGGAAGAACAAATGAAGGAATGAATGAACAGATTCAATTAATTTCAAAAGCCAAAACTTTCTGAAGTCATGGCTATATATTGCCTCAGCAGTGAAGACTCACTGGAGTTTCTAAAGATGAATTTCCAATATTCCAAGGGGATGCAATTCAGATGAAACAGACATGGCTGAAACTTCTTCAGAAAGAAACAAGGCAATAAAGAATAGTCAGCTTATCTTTTCAACTAAATGGGAATGAAGAAGGTAACGTGGCCATCAATGTGATAAAATTCAGCAGAAGCTATGTTGAGACCAGGCTTTTACATGATGGATTTCTAAAATGAAGTATAGAGATGAGTCAGTTAAATAGATAGAATGCATTTTTCTGACTTCTCCAAAATTCTTCATGGTCTAACAGTCACTGCAAACTTCAAACTTTCGGTAACAGTCAGATCAGAGATCAGTCGCTCAGTCGTGTCCGACTCTTTGCGACCCCATGAAACCGCAGCACGCCAGGCCTCCCTGTCCATCACCAGCTCCCGGAGGTCACCCAGACTCATACCCATCGAGTCAGTGATGCCATCCAGCCATCTCATCCTCTGTCGTCCCCTTCTCCTCCTGCCCTCAATCCCTCCCAGCATCAGAGTCTTCTCCAATGAGTCAACTCTTCGCATGAGGTGGCCAAAATACTGGAGTTTCAGCTTTAGCATCATTCCTTCTAAAGAAATTCCAGGATTGATCTCCTTCAGAATGGACTGGTTGGATCTTCTTGCAGTCCAAGGGACTCTCAAGAGTCTTCTCCAACACCACAGTTCAAAAGCATCAATTCTTCGGCGCTCAGCCTTCTTCACAGTCCAGCTCTCACATCCATACATGACCACAGAAAAGACCATAGCCTTGACTAGGTGAACCTTTGTTGGTAACGTAATGTCTCTGCTTTTGAATATGCTATCTAGGTTGGTCATAACTTTCCTTCCAAGGAGTAAGCGTCTTTTAATTTCATGACTGCAGTCACCATCTGCAGTGATTTTGGAGCCCAGAAAAACAAAGTCTGACACTGTTTCCACTGTTTCCCCATCTATTTCCCATGTAGTGATGGGACCAGATGCCATGATCTTCGTTTTCTGAATGTTGAGCTTTAAGCCAACTTTTTCACTCTCCACTTTCACTTTCATCAACAGGCTTTTTAGCCCCTCTTCACTTTCTGCCATAAGAGTGGTGTCATCTGCATATCTGAGGTTATTGATATTTCTCCCAGCAATCTTGATTCCAACTTGTGTTTCTTCCAGTCCAGCATTTCTCATGATGTACTCTGCATATAAGTTAAATAAACATGGTGACAATATGCAGCCTTGACGTACTCCTTTTCCTATTTGGAACCAGTCTGTTGTTCCATGACCAGTTTTAACTGTTGCTTCCTGACCTGCATACAGATTTCTTAAGAGGCAGATCAGGTGGTCTGGTATTCCCATCTCTTTCAGAATTTTCCACAGTTTATTGTGATCTACACAGTCAAAGGCTTTGGCATAGTCAATAAAGCAGAAATAGATGTTTTTCTGGAACTCTCTTGCTTTTTCCATGATCCAGCGGATGTTGGCAATTTCATCTCTGGTTCCTCTGCCTTTTCTAAAACCAGCCTGAACATCAGGAAGTTCACGGTTCACATATTGCTGAAGCCTGGCTTGGAGAATTTTGAGCATTACTTTACTAGCGTGTGAGATGAGTGCAATTGTTTGGTAGTTTGAGCATTCTTTGGCAACGGTAACAGTACCTAGAACTAAATCCAAAAGACCAACAAGCTTTTATTTAAATTTATACAACCTGCGGAGAGCTTTATTGTTTCATTTTTATAGAATGACTGTACTTAGGTTTTTAGCAGAATAGAAATATAACTTTTCATCTAACAATGTCTTTTTTTTAAAAAAAAATACTGTCTTATTTTCTCATTTTAATCTACTCTAAATTTTCTATACTAAGGTTAACCAATTATATTGAAAATGAACACAAAATCTTTTGCTTTCAGGACCTGAAGGTCTACATACTATCTGATAGACCTTTTTAACTTAGCAAGTAGTTGTTCAGTTTCAAAATTATTCACATCTATTAGAAAAGCTAAAAAGCATTTTATAAGTATACTTCATGATATAATAAGCTAAAGAGCTAAAGCATGTTAACTAAATTACCTTAGATTTTTTTCAGAAAATGATTTAAAAATAAATTTAGCAGTCTAAGGGGTGAGTATTAAAAGGAGCATGCTTCAGTTTATATTTAATTGCTTATTTTCACTTTTCCACATGACGTTTGAACATAATACAAAAAGACTGAAGTCTAAAAAATTAAGTGAATATGTTCTTATAGAATTTATATGCATATTTTAAAGCATGTTAAAATTAAAAGTGTGGTTTTGAAAAAGCTTTATCTGGCTTTGAAGTGCACTGATAAATGACTCATTAATATTGTTTTCTTATCTAGTGCTAACAGCCCATGTGCAAGCTCACACTAGCTTATTGGTGCTTATGACAAACCAGGTACACTGGGCATTACCTGCATCAGATGTGACAATTCTGGAAACTACACACAAAGTTTATCCGCGACTGACGGATAAAAACCAGGGGATCACAGAATTGGAAAAGCATTCCAAATCACAGAGCTGTAAGGCTGAAGCCAAATTTCAACTTATAGTCACTCAGGCATTATACTTTGTCTCTACATGAAAAGTGGCCAGTTACCTGTGGCCTCGGGAGACAACGGAAAACAGAATTATAAAAGAAGGATGGAAGAACAAGTGAATGAGTGAACAGATATGTGCCTAGACTCAATCATCTTTACCAAAGTGAAGAAAAACCTCTTATTTTCTTCCTCTAATTTTTAAGGAATTAAAACAGCTTTACAGTCCAGTTTTCTAGGGTCATCCATTTTATTTGGTCAGAGCAAGCAATAAGAACTAACTTTTGTAATGAAGCATTCCTTAAGGCTCTTCCTGGTATGAAACAGTTAACTCTGGACTTGGGTTCGGGCTTCCTGGTTCTCCCTCTCTTTAGGTTTGTGACCTCAGGCAACTAATAGTCTTTCTGTGACTTAAGTTCCTCATCTTGAAGGATAAAAACTACCAATAATAAAGCCATGGTGGGGTTCACATGGGAGAACGCGGAAAACACAGGACATAGAGTAGTTGCTCACAAAACACTAGTCCCAACTACATATGCTTGCAGGATACAGTCAAAACATCCACCAAACTGCAGCTGAATGAACCATAAGGGACTTAAGTTATAACAAGATTATTTTGGTTTTCTGAGCTACAAAGTTCATGTTCCATAACAGACTTTCAAGACAGGGCATTCAACTCTCTTATGTAGGCTGCTCATGTTCAGCTACTTCTCAAGGTTTTTCTCCTAATCTCTCAAAATTCTCATAAAATCTGGGCAACTCTGAGAAATAGGAGGATCTTATAATCAAGGATCAGGAAATCATATTTCTCCCTCTCCGATCTCTTTTCCCCCATTACAGACCTGAACTCACATATCTTGTTGGCAAATCTGAAAGAATACAGTCTAGCACTGCTAGACAGAAATATAACACAAACCACAAAAGCAAACTAATGTGAAAAATTTGATTTTCTAGTAGTCACAAGAAACTTAAACCAAGTAAAATTTAATATTTTATATAGTGTATCCAAAAGATTATCATTTCAACATGTAATCACAGATCATGAACTCCTTATTGCCAAATTCAGACTTAAATTGAAGAAAGTAGGGAAAACCACTAGACCATTCAGGTATGACCTAAATCAAATCCCTTATGATTATACAGTGGAAGTGAGAAATAGATTTAAGGGCCTAGATCTGATAGAGTGCCTGATGAACTATGGAATGAGGTTCGTGACATTGTACAGGAGACAGGGATCAAGACCATCAACATGGAAAAGAAATGCAAAAAAGCAAAATGGCTGTCTGGGGAGGCCCTACAAATAGCTGTGAAAAGAGAAGCGAAAAGCAAAGGAGAAAAGGAAAGATATAAACATCTGAATGCAGAGTTCCAAAGAATAGCAAGAAGAGATAAGAAAGCCTTCTTCAGCGATCAATGCAAAGAAATAGAGGAAAACAACAGAATGGGAAAGACAAGAGATCTCTTCAAGAAAATTAGAGATACCAAGGGGATATTTCATGCAAAGATGGGCTCGATAAAGGACAGAAATGGTATGGACCTAACAGAAGCAGAAGATATTAAGAAGAGGTGGCAAGAATACACAGAAGAACTGTATGAAAAAGATCTTCACGACCCAGATAATCACAATGGTGTGATCACTGACCTAGAGCCAGACATCCTGGAATGTGAAGTCAAGTGGGTCTTAGAAAGCATCACTACGAACAAAGCTGGTGGATGTGATGGAATTCCAGTTGAGCTATTTCAAATCCTGAAAGATGGTGCTGTGAAAGTGCTGCATTCAATATGCCAGCAAATTTGGAAAACTCAGCAGTGGCCACAGGACTGGAAAAGGTCAGTTTTCATTCCAACCCCAAAGAAATGCAATGCCAAAGAATGCTCAAACTACCGCACAATTGTACTCATCTCACACGCTAGTAAAGTAATGCTCAAAATTCTCCAAGCCAGGCTTCAGCAATATGTGAACCGTGAACTTCCTGATGTTCAAGCTGGTTTTAGAAAAGGCAGAGGAACCAGAGATGAAATTGCCAACATCCGCTGGATCATGGGAAAAGAAAGAGAGTTCCAAAAAACATCTATTTCTGCTTTATTGACTATGCCAAAGCTTTTGACTGTGTGGATCACAATAAACTGTGGAAAATTCTGAAGGAGATGGGAATATCAGACCACCTGACCTGCCTCTTGAGAAATCTGTATACAGGTCAGGAAGCAACAGTTAGAACTGGACTTGCAAAAACAGACTGGTTCCAAATAGGAAAAGGAGTACGTCAAGGCTGTGTATTATCATCCTGCTTATTTAACTTATATGCAGAGTACATCATGAGAAACGCTAGACTGGAAGAAGCATAAGCTGGAATCAAGATTGCCGGGAGAAATATCAATAACCTCAGATATGCAGATGACACCACCCTTATGGCAGAAAGTGAAGAGGAACTAAAAAGCCTCTTGATGAAAGTGAAAGAGAAGAGTGAAAAAGTTGGCTTAAAGCTCAAAATTCAGAAAACGAAGATCATGGCATCCAGTCCCATCACTTCATGGCAAATAGATGGGGAAACAGTGGAAACAGTGTCAGACTTTATTTTTCTGGGCTCCAAAATCACTACAGATGGTGACTACAGCCATGAAATTAAAAGATGCTTACTCCTTGGAAGGAAAGTTATCACCAACCTAGATAGCATATTGAAAAGTAGAGACATTACTTTGTCAACAAAGGTCCATCTAGTCAAGGGTATGGTTCTTCCTGTGGTCATGTATGGATGTGAGAGTTGGACTGTGAAGAAGGCTGAGTGCTGAAGAATTGATGCTTTTGAACTGTGGTATTGGAGAAGACTCTTGAGAGTCCCTTGGACTGCAAGGAGATCCAACTAGTCCATTCTGAAAGAGATCAGCCCTGGGATTTCTTTGGAAGGACTGACGCTGAAGCTGAAACTCCGGTCCTTTGGCCACTTCATGTGAAGAATTGACTCATTGGAGAAGACTCTGATGCTGGGAGGGATTGGGGGCAGGAGGAGAAGGGGACGACAGAGGATGCGCATCACTGACTTGATGGACGTGAGTCTGAGTGAACTTCGGGAGTTGGTGATGGACAAGGAGGCCTGGTATGCTGCAATTCATGGAGTCGCGAAGAGTTGGACATGACTGAGTGACTGAACTTAACTGAACTGAATAATACTTCTTTAAAAAAGAAAGGCTTTCTTTTTCGTACTAAGCCTTTACAATCTAGTATGTGTTTCAGGTTTGGAGCACATCTTAATCTACACTAGTCTCATTTCATGGGTTTGACAGTCATACATAAGTAATTGCTACCACACTGAGTAGTGCAAGTCTAGAGATCATGAATTAGCTACCATCGCATTCCAAATAAACTATGTTAAACAGGGGGAAAAGGCCATTAAAATCATATAGCTATTGGAGAACTGAGTTTAAAAAGCTGGCTTTCTATATATTTCAAAAACAGTAATTTATAAAAAATTTATAAATGTCCCTCTTTTCCCATATATTAGACCCAGATTCTCCTAAGAATAATAAAGCTGTAGGAACATCTTTTCCTGGTACCACCTGAATATTCTGTAGACATTTTATCATAAGTACAAGCTGACCCTTAAACAATGTGGGAATTAAGGATGCCTATATGCTCATGTGCATGTGTGTGCACACAACACACACACACCTTTTGGAACTCTGTGTAAAACTTTACAGTCGTGGCATCTATTGCTCTGCATCCGCAGACCTAACCAACCCACAGACTGTGTAGTACTGTGGTATTTATTGAAAAACATCCGCATATAAATGGGATCCACACCGTTCAAAGTCGTATTGTTCAAAGGTCAACTATAGGAGGATCTTGACGTTAATTGAAATCATGGAAAATTAGTCTCAAATGATCATCATAAATTAAGAATATTATTTAATGGGAATCAACAGGACCATTTATATTTTCTACTTGCTATCACAGCAACTGTTTAAGTCACATACTTTGCTTTACTCTAATGCTTATTTGTCAAACAAATCTCAGCTAAACTAGCATAGATAGCTTCATTTCTTCAATATAAAGCTTTACACAACAGGAATTGGATTTCTGCAGGAAATAACCTTCAAAGATATTAAAGTATCCTCATGTGTTTTTATCTTTATAGCTCCTGGAGGCTTTGTTTTTGAAATCTTAAAGGCTTTTTTCCTCTAAATTAATTTGTAAATGTATAACCTAAAGAGTAGCAACTCCATGTTCTAGTGCTCCTGTTTCTATTCTTCTCAGTACGGGGGTGGAAATTAAGTAAAATCCCATGGATGAGACTTTGTGGCTGGAAATGGAATGAGACTAAACTGACAGTACTATTTGGTTTGGCCAGACATTCTAATAAGAAAAATCCAGCAGCCAGGAAAATATTTTGGAAGAAGAACAAATTTAACATCGACCTTGACTGTGGTGTCACCAGAAAGGCATGCATTATAGAAGACTTATCAGACCATCCCAGGATGGGATACCACAGAGGGAAGGAAGAAACATTTCAGCTGAAGGACAGTTTCCACTTCTCTACCTGTATTGTCACATGAATTCATAAATTCTTAGCATTTCTTCTGTGACCTGTGAGCAAACGATTTTACAATCTTTTCCTTATATACCTGATGTCATCTTACAGAATGGTCTGGTTCATTGTTCCCAGACAGGATGGGCTATAAAAGAGTCTTGGATGGGGAAACAGGCTACACGCGTGCCTCTTCAGAGGAGAGAGTTACTACAGCTGTGGAAGGATCATTCCAGGTGCGAGGAAGACCCGCACAGCAGATGAGCACAGTATCTGCAGGGAATGGGAACATACAAGGGAGGAGGGTGATGGGAAAGCATCAGAACTAATGGGGACACTCTAACAAAGAGCTGACTTTCAGAAATCCCAAGAGGCAGGCCAGAGGGGGAAGTGTGCCAACAAGGAGACAGGCTTCAAAACCCATGATATGACTCAGAGGCAGGACCTACTCCATGAGAAGAGGAGTAGGAATTTTAAGAATTAGTCATCTTCCTTGATGAGGGCTTGCCAAGCTGACCATATGTCCAAGAACCCCAGCTGAGTTTCAGAAAGCCAAGTAAAAGTTTATCAGATACCAAAGCATCTGCTAAATAAGAGGCTATCAATTGAAACTAGGGGGTTTAAGGACTTAGTGTTTGGAAACAGAACTTGGAGTCAAGGCTGTCATCACAGTGAAAGTTGCTCAGTCGTGTCCGATTCTTTGCGATCCCATGGATCCTATACAGTCCATGGAATTCTCCAGGCCAGCATACTGGAGTGGGTAGCCTTTCCCTTTTCCAGGGGATCTTCCCAACCCAGGGATCGAACCCAGGTCTCCCGCATTGCAGGTGGATTCTTTACCAACTGAGCTATATAAAGTTAAATTCTTGAGCCTGGGGTGTGGTCTTCAGTCCCTTAAAACCTTGGAGGTGAAGGGTTGGTCTTGGAAACTTGTGAAGCAGCCAGCAGAAAGGCAGGTGGCTCTACTTGAAGGGACAGGAGTGAAGCAGGGGTACAGAGCCAGGCAGGGGCTAAGACTCTTCCTGGACTCTGCTCTGTCCCAGTTTCCCATCACCTTTAGGTAATCATTGATGGGTTTTCATCAGGAAATAAAATTTCCAAATATATTTAGAAATGTATCTTCCCTTCTCCCTATAATCCACTAAATTAGGAATAGGGTATTTTATTGCTCATAATAAGTAATTTTTTTTTTTTTAATAAATTGATATAGGAAGAAAAGATGGGTTAAATTATATATTTGATTTCTTATATTTTATGATCAATACCCTATCATCTTGACTATAGAACTTACCCTTATTCAGTCACAGATGATACCTCATGAAAATGTCTATTCAGGCAATATTGTAATATATTAAGGTATTACTTGGGAAAAAATGCCAAGAAAACGAAGTAAGTTTATAAAGACCAGCCACCTGTTCTTTTCTGCAATGCAGTTTACATTAGGGAATCCATTACTTTTTATACTGACTTAGGAAAATAAATGACTTCACTGGAAAGTCAGGCAGGTCCCCGCCTTGTAAGGAAGCAGACTGGAACAAAGGAAGAAATACAGCCTTACCTTCTCTCCCTTCAACTAAAGGTTTGATAAATGGGTCACTGTAGTGGTGAGGTGTTTTCCTTTAGGTATATGTAATATACATGTTTTAATGTTAAGTTTTAGGCTTTTTAAATCAACAGGCTATTTCAGAGCAGTGCTAGATTTACAGAAAAGCTGAACAGAAATTAGAGCTTACCACCCACCCCCAGCCCTTACCCACACGGGTTCCCATTATTAACACCTTGCATCATTGTAGCACATGGGTTACAAAATGATAACCCAGTACTGACATATTATTATTATTATGCAAGTTCATAGTTTACATTACAGTTCACTCCTGGTATTTGCTACACAGGTTTTGACAAATGTATAATGAATAACATGTATCGACCATTACAGTGTCCCATAGATTAGGGCATTTCATTGCCCTAAAGTGCTCCATGCTCCACCTACATACTCTCTCACGCTTCTCTCTCTCCTTTTATTTTTAAAAACCATAACTGTCAACAGAAAAAAACTGTAAATTTTTCTTAGAAGATGTATCATAGCTACTATTTTATACAGAAAATAGATCTTACCGGTTCGACAAATTCAAACTTCTTTTTTTCCTGAACCTCTTGAATTTTAAAGACGTATTCTAGTGATGCCTCATAGAAGTTCTGATGTTCTCGGTCAACCTGTGTATCTGCCTAAAAAGCACAAAAAGGCAAATCATGACACATAGAGTGATTATTGAAGGTTCTGTGTTAGGGAATCAAATATTATTCTACTACGAAAACTTTTTTAAAAATTAAGTCCTACAAAAAGTTTGAATACAGCAATTGTATCTTGGGAATACAAAGACTAGGAAAACACAGTCTTTGTCCAAGAGAGCTTATAATGTGTGGAATGGGAAGAAAATGCACACGCGCACACACACAGACACACACACAGAGCAAACATACAACATTCATTAAATTAAAAATGATTATAAAAGGGTATGCAAATCTATATGAAAATCTAAGCAATCACAAAAGAGAGTCTAAATTCTGGGGAAAAATGGTGGCGCTCTGAGTTGAATCTTAAGATGAATAACTGGCTGTGACTAGTCAAATATAAGCAAGGGGTCACTCCCATGAAAACGCAGAGGCATGAAAAAGTCTGACAGAGTCTGCCTTCAGGGTAAGTGGAGGGAAGGAGGCAGTGGAAAGACTTGAATAACACTACAAAAGATCCTGAAAACTGCATGTAGTGGTTTAGTCACTGAGTCATGTCCGACTCTTACAACCCCATGGACTGCAGCCTGTCAGGCTCCTCTGTCCATGGGATTCTCCAGGCAAGAATGCTGGAGTGGGTTGCCATAGCCTTCTCCAGGGGATTTTCCTGACCCAGGGATCGAACCAGGGTCTTCCGCATTGCAGGCAGATTCTTTACCATTTGAGCCACAGAAGGAAGCCACAATATATCAAAAGAATAATAGAAACCAAGTGGGAAATTCGCACCAGTAGCTTTTCAGTACCCTAAGTTAGTATTTCACACAAATTATATACATTTTCTTCCTACCACTTAGAGGAACACACTATATATAGAATAAATGGTAAGGGGATATAGGTGGTAGTATGCTAATAAAGTTTAACAATTGGATCCCTTGGGAGTGGGGGAGGGGGAGATGCTGATTTACACTATTTGCTGGTCTCTGTGGTATAAATATTCCCAAAATAACCAGTTCCAAAGCACAAATACAACATCACTGAACCAGCAACGAGAATGAGATGAAAAAACTGGCCCTCCAAGAGAAAGCTCCAGTGTACACCACAGGGTGTAAAAGATGCAAAATATTTTCAGTCTCAGAGATAACAGTCTATCCAACAAATTATTTCTGAAGCTTCTGTTTACTTTAAAAGATGATCTTTGTGTCAACTCGCACACAGGAACAAAACTGAATGCTTGAAATACTGTTAAGAGCCTAAAATTATTATTACAGGTTAACAGAGCTGTGCATAAAAGAGTTCGCAGAGCAGGCATGCTAGCCATTGAAAGGCCTGCTTCGATTAAAGAGAGGTTCTAAGCTATGACTCATGCTCCAACACTACGGGAATGTGATTTTAGGAGGGCTCCCACCTAAAGATCAGATCAGATCAGATCAGATCAGTCGCTCAGTCGTGTCCAGCTCTTTGTGACCCCATGAATCGCAGCACACCAGGCCTCCCTGTCCATCACCAACTCCCGGAGTTCACTTAGACTCACGTCCATCGAGTCAGTGATGCCATCCAGCCATCTCATCCTCTGTCATCCCCTTCTCCTCTTGCCCCCAATTCCTCCCAGCATCAGAGTCTTCTCCAATGAGTCAACTCCTCGCATCAGGTGGCCAAAGTACTGGAGTTTCAGCTTTAGCATCATCCCTTCCAAAGAAATCCCAGGGCTGATCTCCTTCAGAATGGACTGGTTGGATCTCCTGCAGTCCAAGGGACTCTCAAGAGTCTTCTCCAACACCACAGTTCAAAGGCATCAATTCTTTGGCACTCAGCCTTCTTCACAGTCCAACTCTCACATCCATACATAACCACACGAAAAACCATAGCCTTGACTAGACAAACATTTGTTGGCAAAGTAATGTCTCTGCTTTTGAATACGCTATCTAGGTTGAGCAAATGAGCAAGAGGGTGTGGTCAGCTCTCCCCTCCACAACCTCTAGCTCTCACCCTACGTTTTGTAAATCACGACTGTGTAACAGCTGAGAGCTCTTACAGCGCAGGCGCATGCCCGTCACAGGGAGCTCACCTGGCCACGGGCTATTTGTGTTTTGGAAGCATCCGTGAGCTCCACCTGAAAAAGCCCCTTGGTCCACCTTATGGTGGGGAGGCTGAGTCTCTGCTGCCGCCTGGGTCAACACCAAAGAGAGAGGACGGCGTGCCTGCTGCTCTGGCTGCTGCGCCAGTCGGGAGAGAAGAAATGTGTTCGTGGCTCCAACAGCTCCATGAGTCTTCTTCCTGTTTCCCTGCTTGCGCCTTGCCTATCTTGGGTTCCACGAACACTGTGCAACAGTGTGAACAGCGAGACACCACCCGCCTAACGGATGAAAGTAGTTCACTAATACTAAAACTGTGTAGGTGATATGGGCTTTTTTGAACCCCTGCTTTGTATCTGGGAGTCTGGAATTTGCCTACATGACAAGCAGAAGGTGTCTACATGACCCGCCTCCAGTTATTGGCTCTCAGTCTACGAGATTCTAGTAGATACCCTTTCACATATGTTGTCGTGACTCGTTGCTGAGGGAATTAAGTCCTGTGTGTCCCCTCTGGGAGACGATTCTTAGAGGCTTGTGCCTGGTTTCCCTTAGACATCGACAACTAAATTTAATATACAAACCTGCTTTGAAAGGTCATCTAGAATGCAGTTCTAACAATACAATAGCTTAATTTTTTTTTTTCAGTACCAGATTTAGAAAGACATGTTTTACCTCAGATGAATTCCTTTAGTCCTTGAGCTCATAGCATGTATCAGTTGCTATCTACTCATTAACAACTGTGGTCATGTATTTTGTACTGGAGAACTAAGATGACTATGTAATTCATAGTCCAAACGTTTAAAAATGAAAGGGAATAGTAATTACTCCAGAACAAAAGATTGCTTAAGTAGCTGTTGTTTACGTAGCAAAGTCATCCCAATAAGAAACCAAATTAGGTACATAAGAAAACTGCACAGTTCAGCAGATAGCAGATACCTAAATTCTTCCTCACACACCCTAAGCTGTCTCAATTCAAAATAGAGGAAAAAGGGATAGTGAAAAAAAAAAAAAAAACTATCACTCAGATGACAGCTGCTGATTTATTCCCAGAGGGAAAAGGATTTAAGCTGGATGCTGAGGAATGGAGAGGTTCAGAGAAGGTGGAGATAAGAATTTTAGTGAGGGACTAAAGTCAGGAGAGGTTATGTTCTCATAGATGGAGCAAAGGGGTTTGTCTGAAACTGTCAGAAGTGACAGCCGAGGCAGCACAGAGAGAATGAGCACACACTCATAAACCAGGCAAGAACTGGAGGAAGGTGTAGTCAGGATCAGAGCTGGACTTCAAGACGCTTAGAGGATTAGCGTGAGCGCGGTATAGAATGCATCGATTCAGCGGTGAAGCTGGGTGCACCTGAATATAAGGCGACCTCTTACTTGATACAGGTGAAGGTGTTTGGTATATCCTAGTAAGACAAGCTTGAGGATGCAGGTGTGAGAAGCAAAGGGGGAAAAGTCAAAGATAATTTTGACACAAGAAATAACACCAAGCATGAACAGAATTAAAGAAGTGCGAAGCAGGGTCAAATTGGAGAAAATTTTCACATATGTCACTATGGTGTCGTAGTAATCCGTCAGTGGATAGTGCAAAGGTGGTCAGGATGGGAAATACGGTGGGAAACACTCACATGGGGGGAAAAACATGGTGGGAAACCCTCCCTGAGATGTTACAGACAATATGAAAGGCGTAGAGCCACTGGGGACACAGAGAAGGACAAGAATAGCGGAAAGTAGAACCTGAGGGATTCCCTTCACTCAGGAGGTGGGAGAGGAGAACCGTTTTACTTATAGATATTAACAGAAACCCAAACTCTTGACTCCTAAAAGGAACCCCTATACTATTCTCCTAACTATAAAATTAATATGTACTCATTACTATATGTTTATTCATTGTTCATTATTAAACAGGGAACTGTAAAGATAATAAATTAACTGCAGCCTCACTATAAATATTTACAACATGCACACAAAAAATTACTTTAAAAATATGAATAATAGTATATATTCTGGTGTAAATCCTGTTATTCCACACTTAGGCTAACAAATATTTACAAGTGTCTTTAAATGCTTTTCCAAATAAAACTTTCACAGTCATATCAATTCTGTTTTTGGCCAAGCTCTATTTGTGTATTTATCCCAGTCATTCTTTTGTGCTATTTTGGATGTTTCTAAAATTTTTATTGTGAATAACTCTTGGATCAACATATTTACACAATTTATTTTTATACTCATTTCTTCTGGTCAAATTCCTATCAACAGAAATCATTTCAGCTCTCTTGGACATATAAGGTTGATTGAAATATGGTCAAATATACCTCTAAAGTTTTTGAATGATTTCTATCCCCACCAGAATAACCAAAGTCTGCTTAGTTACCCATACCTTCACTAACAATAGATATTATCTTTTAATAAGTTAATGTGCTGCTACTATTATTAAATTATACTTTAAAAATATACAATATAGAAACTTACAATATTTATTATGGTTTATATTTCTTCTTTGATGAAATACCCTTTCATATTCTTACTCCATTTTTTCTACTAAAACCTTTATCTTTTCCACACTGATTTCCAAAAGCATCTTATACATAGGAGATGGTTATCCTGTGTCATGTTATATAAGTCCCCTAATACTTCACCTTTTAATTTGATTTAAGGCCTTTTGAAAGAGACAGATTACTTTTATGCATTTTGGTCTTTTTACATTTCCTTCATGATCTCTCGGGGAAGGCGATGGCACCCCACCCCAGTACTTTTGCCTGGAAAATCCCATGGACGGAGGATCCTGGTAGGCTCCAGTCCATGGGGTCGCTAAGAGTCGGACACGACTGAGCGACTTCACTTTCATTTTTCACTTTCATGCATTGGGGAAGGAAATGGCAACCCACTCCACTGTTCTTGCCTGGAGAATCCCAGGGATGGGGGAGCCTGGTGGGCTTCCTTCTATGGGGTCGCACAGAGTCGGACACGACTGAAGCGACTTAGCAGTAGCAGTCATGATCTCTTCCTCATTAGTTTATGCTTAGAAATTATCTATTCACATTTTAAATATTACTTCTTTTTGTGTACTGTAAAGTCCATAATTTTGACAAGTCTGTTTCTAATTCTGTGTACTCCAATGGTCCATCTAATAGATGGCCTTGGAGCTTTACCAACACAAGGTGACCCCTAATTCAGTCCTGGTAATGGGTAGTCACTCACATTCCATGAGCAAAACAAACAAAGAGTCAGCTGTGTCAGTGAAAAGACACAGAAGGGTCTTTCTGAGAACAACTTCATAGGCTTGGAGCCGACAGAAAGACCAGAGCTGCTCTGGAAGTGAACAAATGAATTTAATGCCATGTTACAGAATTAAACATGCATAGCAGCATCTCCCTGTAACAGGTTTGACTCCTGGAAGGACTGAGGAAAAAGTAAAAAACAAACTACATTTTTCCTTTTCTATACTATGTGCTCTGAGGAGTTGCTTTAGACCATATTTGTGTTGTATTTGTATTTGTGTCATATTCTATCATGGGCTGTGCCTCCTGGAAAAAAGTGTGTGTATGTGTGTGTCTATGTGTGTGGTGGGGCAAATGGAAGATGCTACTAACCATGTTACAGGTTTTTTCTATCATCCAACTAAATATAAAACCCGAATGAATATTGTATTCCATCATATCCCAAGGGATTAAGAGCCACTAACAAGTATTAAATATTGAGCTACACTGTCAGGGAAAATTAAACCATAACCTCTAGAGGACTTTACAATTATGATAGAGTTACAAAGTCAAACCAAGCAATCCCTAAGGGAAATCAGTCCTGAATATTCACTGGAAGGACTGATGCTGAGGCTAACGCTCCAATACTTTGGCCACCTGATGAGAAGAGCCAACTCACTAGAAGTTTCTGATGCTGGGGAAGATTGAGAGGAAAAGGAGAAGGGAGTGGCGGAGGATGAGATAGTGAGACAGCACCACTGATTCCACGGACCTGAGTGTGAGGGAACTCTGGGAGATGGTGAAGGACAGTGGAGCCTGGTGTGCTGCAGTCCACGGGGCTGCAAAGAGTCAGCCAGCTATGGGCAGCCTCTCATGTTCACCAAGAATCTGATAACTCTTCAGAGACTCTATGCATTGCCCTTGATTTTGAGGCAGTCGATTTTTAGAATGTGACTTGGCCTTGGTCTTTGGTACAAGATGGTGACAACTGGGGGAGCCTTTCTACAGATGACTTCATCTACATATTGCATTCTATCTCAGGTTTATTCTAAGGCAGTGTTTCAAAGTTTAAATAAACACGCATTTAAGAAGTTTAGAATATATGAACACAATATTAAAGAACATAGTACACTATAAGATTAAAAATATCCATGAAAATTAAAAATATAATTTCTCTTAATAACAGATTTTTCTCCACTTCACATTAACCCCAAAATCTTTCCATAGGCACCCGATGGTCTATTAAATTATCCTATTTTAACAGCAGGTATTAATAACAAGTTATTTATTATAGTGAAATACAAATCTTTCCAATGTTCAACATTTTAAGTGAGGAAATTCAATTCCCTCTAGGGGAACATAAAAATACAGTAAAAAGGAATCAGAAGTAACTCTTCCATGACTTTTTGACTGCAGTTCCACTGCACTTGAACTTGTCAAGCATGCCTTGTGGCTGAACAAGAAGGTCAGAGAAATAAGAATAGGAATAAGTAGGGCGGAGGACCAAGCTGAACTTGAACAACAGTTCAGGAAGGAAGGTGACTTTGCTAGAGGATCAGAATGAGACATTTAAAAGAGTTCAACGATGCAATCCCTAGAAATACAGAGAAGAGATGAAGAAGAGACTGCAGGAGGCTCAGCGCCCTGCAAGATTCCCTGGGGCGGGCTGGGGGCAGTGATAGCTGCCAGTGCTCAACAAGTCCCGGTTCAGCTCTGAGACACACTGCTGTACGCTGGGGCAAGTGTGCACAGTGAAAGACAACAAAGCCATTTAGAAAAACAAATAAAACATATGCTATCACTAGAGCTGAAACTGCATCACTCCTCAGTAAGAGTTTTCTATCCGGCTAACTATAGTTAAAACACTACCAACAAGAAGAGCAAATTTTCAGGAAAAAAGGGAGAAATGCATTCCTTGTATGAGAACACTGTCCACATTAGTAAAATATTTCTGTTGACTTATTAACATTGACAAAAAATAATGAAGATTTCAAAACATGTAACTGTATATCTTTTCTCCCTTAATGCTGATGTAACAATTGAAGAACAGATATTTTTAACTTAATATAAATGTTACACCATGAATTTGGTAGGTCTTGCTATTTAGGATGGCTTTCTAGGTGGCTCAGTGATAAAGGATCACCCTGCCAAACAGGAGACGCAGGTTCAATTCCTGGGTTGGGAAGATCCCCCAGAGAAGGAAATGACAACCCACAGCAAGATTCTTGCCTGGGAGATCACGTGGACAGAGGAGCCTGGTGCGCTTCAGTCCATAGGGTCACACAGGAGTAGGGCATGACTTAGTGACTAAACAGCAGCAGCAGTTATTTAAAATATGCACAACAGGAAGAAAAAGAAATAGCCTTGTTTCACTCTTTTTCATTATTGAAGGAAATACTAATCTTTCTCTTGGAACTGTTAATTTTAAATGTCACAAAGCATGTAAAATGCTCAGCACCATTCCTGTCTATAGCAAATGCTCAATTAGCTTAAATATTCTTATTATTTTATTAATCAGGAGCAGATTCTGAGATAATGTCTACTTGTGGAAATCTGGGCTTCACATGACAATGCTAATGCTCTTTTCACACTTCAATTGGAAAAACTTACCTCTTGCAAATGAGATTCCTTTTTCTTTGCAGACAAATTTAAATGTTTGTCAAGAATGGAATAGTATTTTTCACTCTCTTTGTCAAATTTCTTCTTTCCATCCTAGGAGATCATAAAAACAACAAAACATTCAAATCAGAGAATCAAGATAACTTTGATTCCCATCATGCCCGTCAAGCATCCAATAAAATTATTTAATAAAGATTCGGTGAACTTCAACTATGTGGAAAACTTGATGAAGTAGGAAGAAGGATATGAAGCAAAATCATCTGAGTATGTATTCTGCTCTCAAAGAAGTTCATAGAACTTATAGTATGGAGGGGGCAGGCTGCCTATAACAGAATCCCTGTGAGCACTCTATAACTGATTCTCAAGAAATTTTGACTTAGAGATCTGGGACATAGCCAAGAGAAAAATGTTTCTTTTAGGCTTTTTTGGTGATTCGGATGAGTTAACATACAAACAGTTTAGAGACCACTCACAAACTCTTTGCAAGGAATCATATTATTTCCCAAGTCACAGAAAAAGATGTTTGCTATTTCAAACAAGTCATTCTCATTTTTTTAAGTAGAAGAAATTTTTATGGGCTTTCCAGGTGGCTCAGTGGTGAAGAAACCACCTGCCAATGCAGGAGACAGGTTCGATAATTCCTGAATTGGGAAGATCCCCTGGAGAAGGAAATGGCAGCCCACTCTAGTATTCTTGCCTGGGGAATCCCATGGACAGAGGAGCCTGGTGGGCTATTGTCCATGCGGTAGCAAAAGAGGTGGACATGACTTAGTGACTAAACAACAACAATTCTTTTATGGAAAAGGGGAGATGGGGAAGGGCTATTATAAACAAAAAGTCCACTGGAGGAAATTGGGAGTTTGAAGTATAGTGGCTTTTCAAGGGTTTAATTTGACAGTTTCACATTGGCTGAGTTGTTCAAATAGCACATTCTTGATAAAAAGGAAAATAAATCTTCACAAACTGGCGGTGTGAAATAATTAGACCAGTTCAAAGTCAAATCAAAAGGATTAGAATCATCTGTGTCATACACTCAGCATAACTTAATTGCTGACCTTTGCAATGCCTAAAATGATACTGTTTTATGGGTTCAGCTGTAACCAGGCTAGCCCTTTGTTGGAAGAGAATACCTTTCCCCTAAGGCATACTTCTATAGAAATGCAAACAATACAGTTCTAAAGAGAACAAGGCATGCCTAGACACATGATCTTCTCCAACTATAAATATGTTATCCACCAGGTATGTTTTTTCCATTTATGAGTCCATATGAAATAAATACTACATGACCACAGTCATAAATTTCACTGGCCAAAGAAGTACTACTCCTTCCTTTTATCTCAGTGTTTCTTGATGTGCAATGTCTGGACCACATTAATCAAAGTTAAGTATTTTAAAGGGTACTCAAAATGTAGATTCCTATTTCCCTCATAGAGAGATTCAGACAGGTCTTTTTAACAAGCAGTGTGACTATTACGGATAATGGTTTTCATTTATTTGAATCAGTAAATATTTGGAGGAGATTAATTAAAAATAGTGGGTGAATGGATGGATGAGGAGAGGAGGAGAGACTCTGGGAGGAAGCGGGGAAGAGAGGAGAAGACAAGCAGGCCTCTCTCTGGTTTATCTGTCTCACAATTCAGGTTGTCAGATCCAGACTAACGGATAAAGGTATTCTATTCTGATCCAGTAGCACTCTAAACTTTTATCCACTCAATTATATTTCCAGGAACCCATCATGATCTAGTTGCACGGATGGAACTTTAGAAACTTAACTGGTAAAGTTGCATTGAATGAAAAGAACAAGTAGGGTTCTGCTGTAAACATTCTAGACCTTTGAAGAAGTGCGGGAATGTTTGTGCATTGCTGTATTATACCTGTAAATAAGGCAGGGGAGTCACATCTTCAAAGGATTTTTATCATTTAAGGAGAAAATGTGGCTCTACTAGGTGAAACACAATTGGAAAATACCAAGTGGCATTCCCATCCAAAAAGGGGTCGGTGGAGGAACTCGCACAACAAAATGTGGCGGAGAGGAGCCAAAAAGAAGCAAAGAAGTCCAAGGTTCAGGATGGGAGGCGCTTGTCCCTCCACTGTAGAAACAGATACCTGAGTGAACATTCCATTGTCTGCTCCTCAATCTGGTATTTGATCCCCACAGCTGACCTGCTCAAGCAATCTTTCCAAAAGTCTCTCTCATTAGCCATTCTGAGTACCTGTTCTTTTTTCTCTACAGACTATAAATATAAATGCTTATTTCTTCTAAGAGCCACAGCTTCAAGTTAAAGCTACTCTTAGCATCCAGCTTAAACGGACCACATTCACAAGTCCGCTTCACAAGTTTCCTCTGCTTTGTAACTGTTCATCTAATTTTATAAATGGGTCTCTTACTGTGTTCAAGCCCTACACTGCAGCAGGGAAATGCATATCCTAAATTTACATCATATATATATATGAATGATGTGTGTGTATATATATATATAGATATATATATCTATATATCTCCTATGCTTCTTAAAATTTAGAGTGCTCAATAAATATTTAATGAACATGCAAAATTATTCCTCTTGTAACAGAGGGCATTACAATCCCTCACAAACATTCTATTTGATCAAAAAATTGATATCCTTGATACAGGCAGTGATTCTGCACAAATGGCCTCAATTCAATCCCTGTGATACAAGAGCACTGTAGGGGGTGGGGGGCCACCAGCTGCCTTAGAGACGAGTACGGGAAACTGACTCACTTTCATCTTACAATAGGGGGCTTAAAATTTCTCACTGATCGCAGAAGAAACGAGGTGGGGGAGAAGGGAGCACAGCTGTGGCAACTACACTTGCATCTTTGTTTTTCAGTGTTTGCTGGCATTTTTGGAAATGTTAACTCAGTGCCAACATACCAGCATTCCTGGCAATACAAAAATCATTCCCAGAAGAACTTCCTGGACTCCAAATCAAACCCTGGCCCTTCACACCACCAGGCCAACAAAAGAGATCTACTCAAAGGTTCCAATGATGCAGATAACACAAACACATTCAGTTCTAGTATAAAATTAAAGAGCTGAATTGAAAGAGGAGGGCACATGAAGGACAACTATAGTCTAGGGAACCATATTCTTGAAAACAAAGAGCACTTTTTGTGACTCACATCTGCCCCCAAAAGCCATGATTTACTCTCATGTAAATCAGGTCCTATTTGGTTTTAGTAACTTAATACCACACAGCTACCGATTGTCTATTATAGACTTGTGGATATCAAGCTAAGACTTTTCTCCAAAACCAGTGCTGCAGAAAGAAGGGAAAATAATGCATGAATCTTTACACTAAACACTGTATGTGATTACTGACTTCTCACTGTCATAACGACTCAAATAAATGGAGACTATGTTATAATGGAATGGTTTTCTGTAGATCCACCATAACTGCATCTGAACCAGGTAGTCATGTACAATGAGGTCATATATATGTGTGATATGTTTATATGTGTATATTTTTAAATCTTTAAAAAACGCCATCAAAAATGGCAAGTTAATCCCTAAACCCAATTATAGTGGCAAATGTGTAAGATAAGTTCAAGGTCTGTAATCAATTTGTGTTCCAAGCTACACTGTATTTACTCTGATCACATGATCACATTATTATTTAGCATATGAGATTAGCAACTGACGTTATGTTGCACTTTCATCATATCCCCTGAGCTAAGGAATGGGAAGAAAACTCCAAGTGTCAGTCTTAAAGTTGTGATATATAACAAACAAATAGGCAAAAAATAAATCAAAATACTCATATAAACAATAGGTCTATCACAAATTATACACAAATGTTAAATACAAGGCCAAATCAACACCTTCTATTGACCACAAGAGGGTACCAAAGGGAATAGACTCTACCACAATAGCTAAAAAGTCACAAACAGATATATCTCAAGCTTTATCCAATTGTTTTTTCTCTATAAAAGACAACTGCAAAGCTTTGTTTAAACAACTATTTTAGCAACCTTTATATTAACATTATCATGATCAATTTTTTTTTAAGTAGAGGCAGTGAAAAAATATTTTCTATATTTCTTTTAATGAAGCACACATTTAGAATTCATGCATCTAATTTTTAAGACAATTTCAAGGTTATAATTGAAACACAGGATATTGCAAAATTTCCCATGCAACTATTTATGCTACCATGTTAGTATAAACATTAGCTAAATAAGCACTAAGCATATATTTTTAAAATCCTTTTAAATGAGTGCACAGTAGCAGAAATAGTAATAATAAATACCGATAAATTTCTATTTCACAAATGCATAATTCTTATAAACTGGCACTATGCTAGGCATTGAGAGGACAAGATACAGCCCTAACTACCAGTCTTGGCTAGACTTCCTCCTTCTCTGATAGTGGGATTTCCTCACTGCTTGGAAGAGTGACCTAGGGTGACATCATAATTTCTAAGTCTCAGAAAGAACAGCTGCTTGGATATTCCTTAGACCCAAGAGATTCCTGGTGTCCAGAAACTCAGGTTGTTGAGACTCTTAATACAGCTTTCACAGCAACATCCCAACTGCAGATGACTGCACCAAATCATTCGCAACCATGTCTCTCCTCCTCAATCTGCTGAAATATTGACATTTCAAAAGGGCTTCCTTCTGCACAGTTACACCAATATAATTCACCACATCTTCCCCATTCCAATTTATCTTGCACTACCACCACCAGGTGATCAGATTCCTAAGAGCCAAAGGTTTCATATTTGCCTGTATGAGGAACTCCTACAAAATGGGGCTTCCCTGGTGGCTCAGCTGGTAAACAATCCACCCACAATGCGGGAGACCTGGGTTCCATCCCTGGGTTGGGAAGATACCCTGGAGAAGGGAAAGGCCATCCACTCCAGTATTCTGGCGTAGAGAATTCCATGGACTGTATAGTACATGGGGTTGCAAAAAGTCAGACGCGATTGAGCATCTTTCACTTTTAAAAAATGGAAAGATAGAGAAACAGATAAAAATATAGATGAAGGATATGAAGGGATAACCAACAGAAGAGGGAAGTCAAAAGGTTAACAAGCATATAAGGAGTTTTTCAAACTCATTAATAATTAAAAGGAAAGCAAATAAAAATATTGAGATATCACACTATATGTATCAGATATTGGTTGGCAAGAGTTATAAAGGTGAATAATAGGTTGAATGCCTGTGGAAACATAGGAACTCACATATGGTAGAAACACAGGAACTCATAAAGGGGTACAGGTACAGCCTTTCTAAAGAGAAATGTTGCATTCAACATTTCTAAGTGGTCTATATGCGTGACTTAAAAACAAGCTTCTGGGTGCACATCCCAAAAATATCCTCACAGAAAACTCCATAAGCAAACCTGAAAAAGGATGGAACAGGAAGATAGCCAGGGTATTTACTGGTGAATAAAAATGCATTAGAAGCATACCACAAAGTGGCAGGCAAGAAGTAAATACTACAAATAGATGGATCTTAAAACATAATTCTGAGTGAAAACCACAAAACACAAAATAGGTAAGTAACACAAAATCATTTATGTAAATTGAAGGCATGAATAGAAAAATAATATCAATTTTGTAAGACAAATATATACACATTAAACTTATGAGAATGGTTGCTATATAAGAAAGAAAATGTGAATGAGGATTGAGTGAAAGAATAAAACAAAAGAGTTGTGAACTGAAAAAGAAAAGAGATGAGAAAAGAGAATTAGGAGATTAATCAGGAAATCCAACCTCCGACTAACAGAAGTACTGAAAGAAAAATGAAGAGAGGAATTACCAAAAAAAAAAGAAAAAATCACGAAAATTTCCAGAATAAAAAAAAAGTATCCATATTAAAATGACACAATATATACAAAGTACAATAAATGAGAAAATATCTGCAAGATATATCATACACTATTACAAAACCATGATTAAAAACAAAAATCTAAAAACAGAGGTCAAACAAATATCATCAGAAACCAATCAGATCAGATCAGATCACATCAGTCGCTCAGTCATGTCCGACTCTTTGAGACCCCATGAATCGCAGCACGCTAGGCCTCCCTGTCCATCACCAACTCCAGGAGGTCACTCAGACTCACGTCCATCGAGTCAGTGATGCCATCCAGCCATCTCATCCTCTGTCGTCCCCTTCTCCTCTTGCCCCCAATCCCTCCCAGCATCAGAGTCTTTCCCAATGAGTCAACTCTTCTCATTAGGTGGCCAAAGTACTGGAGTTTCAGCTTTAGCGTCATTCCTTCCAAAGACAGGGCTGATCTCCTTTAGAATGGACTGGTCGGATCTCCTTGCAGTCCAAGGGACTCTCAAGAGTCTTCTCCAACACCGGAGTTCAAAAGCATCGATTCTTCGGCGCTTAGCCTTCTTCACAGTCCAACTCTCACATCCATACATGACCACTGGAAAAACCATAGCCTTGACTAGACTACCTTTTGTTGGCAAAGTAATGTCTCTGCTTTTCAATATGCTATCTAGGTTGATCATAACTTTCCGTCCAAGGAGCAAGCGTCTTTTAATTTCATAGCTGCAGTCACCATCTGCAGTGGTTTTGGAGCCCAGAAAAATAAAGTCTGACACTATTTCCACTGTTTTCCCATCTATTTCCCATGAAGTGATGGGATTGGATGCCATGATCTTCATTTTCTGAATGTTGAGCTTTAAGCCAACTTTTTCACTGTCCACTTTCACCTTCATCAAGAGGCTTTTTAGTTCCTCTTCACTTTCTGCCATAAGGGTGGTGTCATCTGCATATCTGAGGTGATTGATATTTCTCCCGGCAATCTTGATTCCAGCTTGTGTTTCTTCCAGTCCAGCGTTTCTCATGATGTACTCTGCATATAAGTTAAATAAGAAGGGTGACAATATACAGCCTTGACGAACTCCTTTTCCTATTTGGAACCAGTCTGTTGTTCCATGTCCAGTTCTAACTGTTGTTGCTTTCTGCCTCTTTCTCAAGAGGCAGATCAGGTGGTCTGGTATTCCCATCTCTTTCAGAATTTTCCACAGTTTATTGTGATCCACACAGTCAAAGGCTTTGGCATAGTCAATAAAGCAGAAACAGATAAGTTCACAATAACATCACAG
Source organism: Tragelaphus eurycerus (assembly GCA_935064755.1). NCBI lineage: Eukaryota > Metazoa > Chordata > Mammalia > Artiodactyla > Bovidae > Tragelaphus > Tragelaphus eurycerus. The sequence continues at coordinate 7,623,016 of CAKXYN010000086.1, read as the reverse complement.
GAAGTAATAAAACAAAGGTACAGTGCCTTTAAAATTCTGAGAAATAATGAATTCCAACTCTGATTTCTATATCCAAATTGTCAATCTAGATTCATGGTAGTATAAAAATATTTACAAACATACAGGGTCTCAAAATTAATATCTAAAAATTTGTACCATTTTCCAGAAAGATACTAAGGGATGTGCTAAACCAAAATGATGGAATAAACCAAAAAAATCAAGACATGAGATCTAGGAAAACAACAGTTTAAAGAGGCAAAGAAAATTCCCAAGAAAATGGTAATATGACCTTCCATGAAAACACACAGACAAATAAGCCTATGAACTTTAAAGTGGCAGTTAAGATTAGAGTCCCAGAAGGGATGTGTCTTTAAAAAATCTGGAGAAGATATTCAATGCATACAAATGTATCAAGATGTATTTTGTAATTACACGAATGCATTTGGGAACAGAGACTTTTATGAAAAATTTAAAGATAACTACTGCTACTGCTAAGTTGCTTCAGTTGTGTCCGACCCTGTGCAACCCCATAGACGGCAGCCCACCAGGCTCCCCTGTCCCTGGGATTCTCCAGGCAAGAACACTGGAGTGGGTTGCCATTTCCTTCTCCAATGCAGGAAAGTGAAAAGTGAAAGTGAAGTCGCTCAGTTGTGTCCGACTCTTAGGGACCCCATGGACTGCAGCCTACCAGGCTCCTCCATCCATGGGATTTTCCAGGCAAGAATACTGGAGTGGGGTGCCATTGCCTTTTCTGTTAAAGATATATTCACTCTAAAAAAAAAAGTCTCCCCCTCCTTTATGCATATATGTGTGTTTATGTATAAGTGAAATACATGACAGCAATGGTACAAGGACAGGAGGAATTTTGATATTCTATTTACACTGCCTGTGAAACAGTGCAACATTATATCTAAAGTCGATCTGGATTAGTTTTAAATGTACATTTCAAATGTACAAATTTGTAAATGTACAAATGGATGAAATAGGGAAAAAGAGAAAAAAAAGATAAGAAATGGAAAAGAGTGGGAAGCAGAGGAGGACTTTATAATGCCACTTTAGGGCAATCATTAAAAAATGTTTTTAAAAAGTATAATTGATACAGTAAGAAAGCAGAGAAAATGAAATCATATAAAGCACCCAATTAAAGCTGTGGTACATATACACGATGGAGTATTACTCAGCCATTAAAAAGAATACATTTGAATCAGTTCTAATGAGGTGGATGGAACTGGAACCTATTATACAGAGTGAAGTAAGCCAGAAAGAAAAACACAAATACAGTATACTAACGCATATATATGGAATTTAGAAAGATGGTAACAATCACCCTGCTTATGAGACAGCAAAAGAGACACTGATGTATAGAACAGACTTTTGGACTCTGGGACCGGGAGAGGGTGGGATGATTGGGGAGAATAGCACTGAAATATCTATAATATCATATCTGAAACGAGTCAGTCCAGGTACGATGCCCTATAACAGATGCCTGGGACTGGAGCACTGGGATGACCTGGAGGGATGGTGTGGGAAGGGGGGAGGGAGGAGGGTTCAGGATGGGGAACACGTGTATTCTGGTGGCGGATCCATCTCGATGTATAGTAAAAGTAATACAATATTGTAAAAAAAAAAAAAAATCACAAAAGGCAGAAAAATAGTGGAAGAAAAAAATAGGAACAAAGAACAAGGGGAAAAAGTAGAAAACAACTGTAAATATGGTAGATATTAATCCAACTATAGCAATCATCACTTTCAAAATCCACTGATTAAAACACAGACATGGTGATAGTGAATCCAAAAAACAAGACTCAATTACATGTCTTCTATAAGAAACCAACTTGAAATGTAAAGACATATGCATTTAGAGCAAAGAGAGAAAGATAAAATTTGCTAACACTAAAAAAAGAGAGAGCAGGAGTAGCTATACTTATGTCAGATCAGATTTCAAAACAATGAAAGTTACTGGGGATAAGGAAAGAGGATTACATAACGCTTAAAAGGTCAGTTCTTCAAAGACAATAATTCTTAATATGCATACATCAATGTGTATGCAGAGCATAAGAGTAGAGCATCAAATATGTGAGGGAAAGACTGACAGAACTTCAAGGAGAAATAGGTAAATCCACTGTCATAGATGAAGACCGTAACACCCATCTACTAGAAATGAACAGATCCAACAGGTGGAAAATCAGTGAGACCACAGCTGAACCCAACAGCACCGTCAACCAACTGGATATAATGCTTTTCATTTAATAACAGCAGATTATACATTCTTCCCAAGCTCACATGGAACATTTACCAACACAAACTACACTGTGGGCCATATCTTAGCAAATTTAAAATAATAAAAATCATTCTTGGTGAGCTCGGCTTCCTCAACATGGCAGCGCCCTTGTCAGTGGAGGTGGAGTTCAGAGGTGGTGCGGAGCTCCTGTTCGACGGTGTGAAGAAGCATCAGGTCACCTTGCCTGGACAGGAGGAACCCTGGGACATCTGCAGCCTCCTTGTTTGGATGAAGAAGAATTTGCTAAAAGAGTGGTCAGAGCTGTTCATCCAAGGAGACAGCGTGCGGCCAGGGATTCTGGTGCTGGTTAACGATGCTGACTGGGAACTTCTAGGGGAGCTGGGCTACCAGCTTCAGGACCAAAACAGCAGCCTCTTCACCTCCATGCAGCACGGGGGCTAAGGGCCCCTCTCTGTGCCTGGGCCCCCTTGCGGTCGGGAGAACAGAAGAATCAGACAATCCCCTGGGGCCCTACTTCCAGATCTTCCTGTCCCCTTTGGCTACTTTCTTCACTACTCTGTCCCTTGAGCTCCCTCCAGGCAGGGAATAGGCCAGGTGCTAAAAATGAGTGTTTCGCGGGCACATGAGCAGGAGAAGGCAGGCACCCGAGCCGGACACTTCTCCTCCCAGCCGCTGAGGTTGGGAAGGGTCCCTTCACGTGGCCGGAGTGGAAGGGGTCTGTGCGGCCAGGTGACCCAACTGCTGCCCCTCCTGTCTCCCTGAGTGACCGCTGACAAGACACTGCCGCTCCTGGGCTGCGGTGCCTTCCTAGGGAAGAGGAATGAACCTTACTAGCTGATGGCAGGCCCCTCCCATCTCAAAGACAGGAGGAGCCTTTGCCTCAGTTTCCCCATCTGGACAGCAGGGGGCTCTGCCTGTCCCCCATTGATATGATTATAGAACCCAAGCTGGGGACTGCCTCCCACACACACACACACAGCAGCTGCTCCTCCAACCACACCCTTCCTCCTGCTCCCCCACCCACAGCCCTTGATCCTGGCCAGCCTCCTCCCACACAGGCCACCAGATGGGCTCCTGAGACCCTCCCCCACAACACATGGCAAAAGGCTGCCTATGTGCAGCTCATTCCACTGGGGGTGGAGAGCGGGAGGGTGTATGCTAGACCTTGGACTGGCAAATAGAGGCCTGGGGTGGGGGGCGGTCAATGTGCCTCAGTTTCCTCCCTAACGACAATGGAATTTTTATAGTATCTGAAAACTGAGGGGGCTTCCCTGGTGGCTCAGACAGTAAAGAATCCACCTGCAATGCAGGAAATGTGGGTTCGATCTCTGGGTCGGGAAGATCCCTTGGAGAAGGAAATGGCAACCCTCTCCAGTACTCTTGCTGGGAGAATCCCTTGGATAAAGGAGCCTGGTGGGCTACAGTCCATGGGGTCACAAGAGTTGGATACGACTGAGCGACTGACACACATACACAAAATTGAGATACTTGATGGTGCAAGGGCACACTGTATCTACTCTCCCATCTCCTGCAGGAAGCAGGATGGGGTAGGCAGCACCTGGGAGGCAGCGTGACTCCCCCTACCTCCATCCCTGCTGGAAGTCTTGGGGCCTGTGTGCCTGCAACAGCTGGCCTTGGGCAAATAAAAGACTAAGTTGTTTACTGGTCAAAAAAAAAAAAAAAAAAATCATTCTCAGAGCACAATGAAATAAGCTGGAAATCAATGACAGAAAGATAGCTGGAAAAATCACAGAATACTTAGAGATTAAAGAAGCTTCTAAATGACACATGGGTTTGTTAGCCATCTACAGATGGCTAACAAACACATGAAAAGATGCTCAACATCACTCATTATCAGAGAAATGCAAATCAAAACCACTATGAGATACCATTTCACGCCAATCAGAATGGCTGCTATCCAAAAGTCCACAAGCAATAAATGCTGGAGAGGGTGCGGAGAGAAGGGAACCCTCTTGCACTGTTGGTGGGAATGCAAACTGGTACAGCCACTATGGAGAACAGTCTGGAGATTCCTCAAAAAACTGGGAATAGAACTGCCTTATGATCCAGCAATCCCACTGCTGGGCATATACACTGAGAAAAACCAGAATTGAAAGAGACACATGTACCCCAATGTTCATAGCAGCACTGTTTGCAATAGCCAGAACGTGGAAGCAACCTAGATGTCCATCCACAGATGAATGGATAAGCAAGCTGTGGTACATATACACAATGGAGTATTACTCAGCCATTAAAAAAAATACATTTGAATCAGTTCTAAGGAGGTGGATGGAACTGGAGCCTATTATACAGAGTGAAGTAAGCCAGAAACAAAAACACAAATACAGTATACTAACGCATATATATGGAATTTAGAAAGATGGTAAAAATAACCCTATTTACGAGACAGCAAAAGAGACACTGATGTATAGACCAGACTTTTGGACTCTGGGACCAGCAGAGGGTGGGATGATTGGGGAGAATAACATTGAAATATGTATAATATTATATCTGAAATGTATTAATTGTTCAAACTAAATACTGTCATGTTACAATTTGTTCATATTAGATGTTTGTAATGTTTCTGATAATCAATAAAAGAGATTCTTGATAAAAAAAATAAATAAATGACACATGGGTTAAAGAAATCTGAAAAGAGATTTTAAAAAAGCATTTTGAACTGATTTTAAATTAAATGTTAAAATGTGTAGGACATAGCAAAGTCAGTGCTTATAGGGAAAATTACTGCTCTGAAAACATTAAAGAGAACAAATGGATGAAATAGGAGAAAAGAGGGGAAAAAGACGAGAAAGAGTGGGAAGCGGAGGAGGAACTTATAATGCCATTTTAGACTGTGGGAGAGACAGATAATGCTGCTGACAGTTTCTGATGATGTTTGATTGTTAACTGTCTCTTGGGCTGTGTGAGGACAGAGCGGACTGGGATTGGGTGGGTGGATAGTATTTGGAGTGGCTATAATTTTATGGGCTCTGGCATGACATCATGCATAAAACCAAGTTATACAACTGAACAAACTCCAGGCAGGGCGTGTGGAACACACTCCAGACAGAAAGTTTGGAAAAGTATCCTGAGTGAATATAGGGATTTCCTAATTAAAAGTAACACAAAGCTCTGCTTTACACCCACATTCACATTTCTCTTCTTGCTTGACAGAGACCTTGGAGAATGAAATTAAATATTCAGTTAAAAAAACAAAAGCACTGATAACATGTAAGGAAGAACTAACCTGGGGACAAAAGACTGACACTTATGAAAGAGCATGCTCATGAGAAGCCTGCATCTGACTGAAACACAGAGCGGTGTCTTTCCTTAACTCCCAGGGTGAAAGTCATAGCAAGTAGAATTTAATTTCACATATTATGATAATGTTACACTTTTTTAGGGCAAAATTCCTAGAAAACAGAGCCAGAGGCAAAGCTTGCCTGCTACAGCTTGGATGCAATCCATGGGGAGTAGGAGTAGAGAAAAAGGGAAGAGAGACAGGAAAGGAGGAAGGAAAATACAAGCATTTATTCCTGAACTAACTGCACAAACAGGAGGAGAAACAGCCAGTTGCTCATGTAATAAGGCACACCTCCATTCAGGTTTCACAAAACCAACACACCTCTGGACATTTCAGTTGGGTAAGCAAGGATTTACCTGCCACTTTGTAATTGGTCAACATCTGCCCCATGGATAAGAACTCTCTGGAGTCCTTTTGGACTGTCATCTGCTTGCTCAACAGCTGTGTGAGGGGCCAGAACCCAGGGGCCCCCCTGGCACTTCATAAAGGGTCCAGACACGATGGGGAAGAGCCAATGGGACCGCGAGGCTGTGCATCGCTTGTGAGGAATAAGAAGCGATAATCCTCGGCCAGAGTTCTCTTCTGAGCAAATCCCAAGGGTCTGGGAAGAGCAGAAACTGTGCCCAACAACAACACACACATTCCTAAGATGCAGATATAAGATTTTATCTTTATTGAGGGTGCTATATTTGCAACTTTAGATAATGAAAGTATAACATTTTCAAGGGATTTGCAGACTCATTCACAACCTTGTTCTCTTGAGCCTGTTTTGTATATTTCGCTATCAGAGGGTTTTCAAGAAGATCATGTTTATAAATAGGACAGAAAGAGTAAGTTATCATGACTCCCATGTTTTACTGTGAAAAAAAGAGGTTCATGGAAATTAACCATAGGCACTCAAACAGCAGAAGGGTGGAGTTCAGACTAAACTACAAGTTCTTTCTCAACATGAGCGTAAATGACACAACTGCTCAGTTTTAACATTTTAAAAGAAAATGATCCCCATCCTCCATGGGATTGAAGTGCCTTGGTCAAGATCAAAGAATTAGTCACATGAGTCTAAGCTTGGAATAGCCATCTCCTGTGTGCAGAATTCATGGAATTGTAAATTTCTACTGCTTTTATCAAAAGCCCTTTTTGGCTGTGTGCCATCCTTTTTCACAGTAATAGAACCCCAGATTATAGCAAGGCACACAGCTGCCACAAATACAGAATACATTTAATACATTTCCCAATCTCCTACCAAGGAGATGTGTCCATGTGAGTAAGCTTTGAAGAATAGGAGCAGAAGCATTGCAGTGGGGGTAGCTTCCAGAAGCCTCCCAGAAATGCCTGGTGCTCCTCCCTCAACCTTTGCTCCCACAAAGGAAGAAAAGGGTCTGATCGGGCACTGCAGAATATGTCCTTTCTGCTCATTTCCTCTGCTCTAACTTCCCTGACATCCAGCATTAGGTTCATCTCTTTAAAAGAGTTGTACTTTCATGAGAACAGTTCCATGAAAAAGTTATTATTGCAGGTATTTCTGCCTAAAGGTCTAACTTCAACAGCCAGACTGAAGGACTTCCCTAGGATACAGATGAGTGGAAAGACAAGGAGATAGAGTCAGAGAAAGAGAGAGATACTGATTGACTGATTCAGCCCAACATGTTAATAGTGTGGAGGCTGAGAAATCCTTTACTAGGCTATCAGCTAATGCGGTATTTCCCAGTAGAGAAGTCTCAATGTGTAACTGCCGAGTGAACGAATTATAACCAGCCCATTCTGTAACCACTTGTCACATAGTCATGGCCATTCTCTAGAATCGATCACCAATCGTATTACCCGGAACACTGAATAACTCTGGGGTCTTCGTCATCTTATCTGTCGCCTAACAGTTAGACTCAATGAGTTCAGCTTAGACATTCTGGAGGCAAGTAGCATATAAAGAAGTGCCCGATTACTGAAAACACAAACATGATTATTTCTCCTGCATTGCTCTACATAAAGCTTTTCCTAGGTATACCCACCAAAAGAACCACTTCAGAGGGATGGCCATTGATGGTGTGGGCCTGCCAGCTGGCAAACAATCCCTGATATAAAAAGATCAATATCAGCAGTTGGTAAGTAGCAATTAGTGAGAAATAGCTACCCGTTCACTTTCAGCTACCATAATTTTAGTTGCTCCTTCGTCTTATTGAGCTTGGGGTTTTACACTCCAAAGATAAGAGCCAATCCTCAAGATGTCACACTAATTGCCAAGAACATGAAGAGCTTAAAGGAAGGAGAGAAAGCACCATAGGCTGCCAGTGCTGGAAGCCGTCCACTCAGCAGCTAAATGTGGAGGCCAGGGGGCATTGCTTCCACTTGGCTACTTTCAAGCCACGTGACTTAAGCCACAAGCTTCAGAATAAATCTCAACTTTCATTCACAAAAATGTACTCTTCACTGCATGGGTTGAGCGTGCAGTGCTGTTTGTGCCTGAAGTTTAAACAGCTCCATATCACTTCTGCTGTATAAACAAGAAGTCTCTCTGTTTCATCCTATAAACACGATGAGCACACTTGTGAGATGTAGTCTGTGTAGTCTAGAGTCATCGTCGCTTCTTGCGACATTACCAAAGTTACCATCCCTACAGCTCCCGGAAGTTTGGATCATATTTATAACGACGCCAGTTGGGGAGGGCTGGTCAAACCTGATGCTATTAAACTGAAATACCCTGAATGACTATTTGGCAGAATACATTTAGACACTTCTTCAGATCATAGGAGTAGAAGAGTGGATAACTGAGAAATCTCCATTATTAGGGATCTCCAATCACAATGGCACCCCACCCCACTACTTTTGCCTGGAAAATCCCAAGGACGGAGGAGCCTGGTAGGCTCCAGTCCATGGGGTCGCACGACTGAGCGACTTCACTTTCACTTTTCACTTTCATGCATTGGAGAAGGAAATGGCAACCCACTCCAGTATTCTTGCCTGGAGAATCCCAGGGACGGGGGAGCCTGGTGAGCTTCCGTCTATGGGGTCGCACAGAGTCAGACACGACTGAAGCAATTTAACAGCAGCAACAGCAACAGCAATCTCCATTATTTTTAATGGAATGCAAATACGCTAAAATTGAAGAACATCACTCACAAACAATGCTTAACTCTTTCTCATTTATCAAATAACATAGAAAAACTAAAAGACTTTGGTTAGTAAAATGTGAGCTTAATTAATAAATATTTTTAATGACAATCTTAGTCTAGTTTTGAGCCTTAAAACAACCAAGATGTTAAAATGAACAATGAAGAAAGCTAAATTAAATTTTTCCACCAAGTGTACGTAGAGACTGATTTATGAAATAGAATTATTCTTTATCAGGGAGCTTACCAAATAGAATTAGCAAAAGTAGTTCCTAAAAGTTTAGTTTTGCAGCTGCAAAAACTCCAAAATTGATTAATACGAATTTATATTATTATTTCTTCCAACTATTAACATGCCAATCAACATAAATATTTAGGTATTATAATTTTCATAGATTTAATATCCAAAAATACTTATACCAAAGGATATAATTTCCTTTCAGTGAGATAAATGAAAAGAGTAGCCATCTGTGCTCTCTGTCAATTATTTTTGTTTCCAAGTTTTCTCTCCCCTTAACTCTTATTTGATGGCCTTTGGGTCATTCACCATGGTCATTCCAAATTAGTGAAAAGGAATGTTTTAGCCCAACCAAATCTACTTTGTATATTATTCACAATACACTTAGAGTTTATTACAAAGTTCATTTTAGTGCAAAGGCTAAGAATAGGAGTATCTATTTGTTCTCTCTCAGAGTCCAAGGAGGATGAGGGGACGACAAAGAAAAAGATGGTTGGATGGCATCACCGACTCAATGGACATAAGTTTGTGTAAGCGCCAGGAGATGGTGATGGACAGGGAGGCCTGGCGTGCTGCAGTCCATGGGGTCGCAAAGAGTCAGACACGACTGAGCAACTGAACAACAACAAGATTCCAAATATCTTCTCTCTTTACCATAAGTCCAACCTTAAGTTCAATAAATTTAAGTTGGATAAAATAAATTTAGAACAGCCTAAAGGTACAAGTTAAAACCCTAAGACTCAAAAAGCTCTAATTTAGTTCCATAAAGAAACACATACACACACAGCCTGCTACATGTTGTCTAAAGAGTGGCATTGGTTGAAAAGGGATTCTGTCATTTCTTATAAAATGATCCCTTGACCTGAAACCACATTATTCAAAGGCTTCTGGCCTCCTGGAGGATGAGCACAGGAGGGAAATCCAAGGTGAAGGAAGTAATGTACAAGTTCTTCCAGCTGCTTGTAAAACCTGAGTATTTCACATGGTGGCCACCTGCTCTCCAACTCCAGTTGAGAAAACAGCAGAAGGAAATGGACTACACCTGAGTTATTTAGGTTAGTCATAGGGAAGAATTTTTTAAAGTACTTAGTATATCTGACAATGCTGGTAGACATGAGGTACTAACAACTACTAAATAGGACTGAGCGGGCTAGGAATCTTCTTTCTGAGAGCTCAGTCATGGGGTTTACATGGAAAGCCAGAGATAAAAAAGTGCTTCTGTTTTATGGGCAGAGAAAATCAATAGCTAACTTGACAGTAAAACGGAATTATGGTGACTGACTAGAACCCTGGTATTTTAAGACCTGTCTAACGGGAAGCCTGGTGGGCTGCCGTCTATGGGGTCGCACAGAGTCAGATACGACTGAAGCGACTTAGCAGCAGCAGCAGCAGCAGAAGCAATTACAAGTCCTTCTTTGAGAATATTATTTTCTTCTTCACTTGGTTCTAGACAGATGTCATACATAATCAGTTCCATTTATACTTACAAAAATGACTTCTCTTTATCACACTTTCTAAACACAGGACTCAGACACCAGATTTAACAGTGTGAATCAGGGATAAGCCTCACAGCATCACTTTTATCAATTAGTAAGCTGACTATTCAAGAAACTGACTGCTGTTGGTTATAATTTGATGCAGATCAGGAGCCACAAAGTATCTGTTTTCAGAGCAACAGATTACTCCTAGGACACAGCTAGCTTGCCCCACCATGCTAGTTCAAAAATACATACAATGTAAAGTATATCTTTCAGGTACTTCCATTGCTGCAACTTGTTCAGCCTCTGCCCACATTACACAGGGGTTTTGGTTCAGGGCATTTTATTATATACATTTTTTTTCTTTAGTGCTTTTCTCTAGGAATGATCTAGGGAAGGCTACCCTTCCCTTCCAAACACTCTGATTTATTCATTCAATGAATACTGAGCAATCAGGTCTCTAGGGGACAAATATGAGCAAGACATACTGTGTATGTTTAAGGCCCAAATAGTTTAGGGGTAAAGGGACAAAGCAAAGCAAAAATAAAATGCACTAGTCAGACAAAGGGGACCAGCGCACAATCAATGTAAATCAAGACATGGGTCAGGGCCAAAAATTATTTGACTTCAAAGTGCAAAGAGGCTATTTGGGAGTTAAATCATGGCTGCCAAAGAATAAGATTTTTGCACATGCTGAAAAGTTTTAGACCCTAAAAACTATGCTTTATATCATTTGTAGATTTTTATTTGGAGGGAGGTTTCTTGGGCTCCAAAATCACTGCTGATGGTGACTGCAGCCATGAAATTAAAAGACTCTTGTTCCTAGGAAGAAAAGATATGACCAACCTAGACAGCATACAAAAAGCAGAGACATTACTTTGCCACCAAAGGTCCATCTAGTCAAAGCTATGGTTTTTCCAGTAGTCATGTATGGACGTGAGAGTTGGACTATAAAGAAAGCTGAGTGCTGAAGAATTGATGTTTTTTTTTGTTTTTTGTTTTTTTTTGTGTGTGTGTGTAATAAAGTTTTATTAAAGTATAAAGGAGACAGAGAAAGCTTCTGACATAGGTGTCAGAAGGGGGTAGAAATAGTACCCCCTTTTCTTTTAGGAGAATTATGTTCCCTAGGGAAAAGGGGGCTTCGTTTTCGTTCCAACTGCTTCCGAGCTGACAAGGAGCGTTGTCCCTAAATTGGTGAGGCAACATATTCTCCTAATCCTCATATTGAGGATATCTGATCCAGGGGCCCCAAATAGTAGTTGGAGGACGCTACAGCAGTAGCAGGAGTTTGAGCAACCATTTGTAACTTAAAAGCTTTCATGTAGCTAGAAACAAATCCAGTTATACAATTACAGATGCAGGGAGCAAACAGCAAAAACAAAACAATCAGAATCAAAATCAAAAGTCACATTATGTCCATAGTTAAAGTGCAAAGTTTTGCACCAGTCCATTTTAGGGTTGGTAAATGTCATTAGATGAAGAAGAGGCATCGCATGTGATTGTTGTCAAAGGTATCGCAGACTTGGAGAAAGTCTTTTCCTTGAAGTGGGGATGTCCACCACGGGAAGCCTTCCACTGATGAAGAGGGGAGGGCTCCGCAGACCCAGCAGTTAGACCGATTGTGGAATGCAGCGTAGGAGTGAGCCCAGGACAGGAAGACATTGTCTTGAGGATCAAATGGCAGACTCAGGATTTTTGGAGTCAGCAGAAGTAGACTCACATAGATTATCAGGCCCATCTGCTGCCCTTTGCTTAACTCTAGAGCTCGTGTCAGGGCCACAAGCTCTGTTAACTGAGCACTGGTTCCCTGGGGGAGAGATTTTGCTTCCAAAACCTGTTCATCAGTCACCACGGCATAACCTGCTTTACGCTTTCCATTACGAACAAAAGAACTGCCATCTGTAAATATTTCCATGTCAGGATTGTCTAATGGGGTATCCATTAGATCCTCCCGAGCTGCATAGTTTAAAGTTAGGAATTGAGAACAATCGTGATCAGGTGTTTCATTTTCCTTTTCAGGAAGGAAAGTGGCAGGATTTAAATTTCCACAAACTTTGAGTTTAGTTACTGGTCCTTCTAACAACAATGACTGATACTTAAGAAGCCTACTGTCTGTCATCCAAATATTAACCTTAGAATTTAAGATTCCACTCACATCATGAGAAGTCAGTACAGTAAGTTTTTGTCCATTAATTATTTTTAAAGCCGCTGCCCCAATTACTCTTAGGCAGTGGGGCCACCCACGTGAAACTACATCTAATTCCCTGCTTAGATAAGCAATAGGTTGCTGGTGAGGCCCTTGGGGTTGTGTCAAAACTCCCAATGCCACACCTTTTCTTTCAGTGACAAACAAATTAAATTCTGACCCTGTGGGCAAGCTCAGAGCTGGAGCTTGCAGGAGAGCAGTCTGAAGAACCTTAAAAGCCTTTTGAGTTTCTGGAGACCAAACCAGTTTATTGGTTTGGGCCTGCTGAGTTTCAGCTATAAGTTTATATAAAGGCCGGGCAAGTTCCCCATAACCCGGAATCCAAATGCGACAGTAACCTGTGATTCCCAAAAATCCTCTCAATTGTCTTAAAGTCATAGGTAGGGGATGATTTAGTATAGGTTTAATTCTCTCAGGGCCTATGGCCCTAGTCCCTTCTGATATGATTAGGCCCAGATACCTAACTGATTGCTGACAAAGCTGAGCCTTTTCTCTTGATGCCTTGTAACCACAGCCTGCCAGAAAGTTTAAGAAATCTTCTGAGGGTCACGAACAAGCTTCCTCTGTCTCAGCACAGAGCAAAATATCATCTACATATTGTAACACCACTGCTTCTTATGTGGAAATACATGCGGGTCTTTGAGTTTAACAACTACAGGAATAGCATTTTATGCTCGACCCACAGATTTTCTATCAGCCCATACTCTAGGATTTACATTTTGTTCAACTAAAGGGAGAAAAAGGAAGGGCTCCATATTCATGAAAACAGAGGCATGGACCTTGCTCAGTATATCTCTTTCCAAAAGGGGTGAGGGAGATTCTGGCACGATCAGAAACTCGTGTGAAAACAGCACAGAATCCCAGCTGCAAGATAAAGGATAACTGAAATAATACCTTTTGGCTCGTCCAGACAGTCCCATTACGGAAGCGGATCGGGAAAAAAGTGGGCCAGGGGCTTCAGTAAACACAGAATAAGTTGCCCCAGTATCAAAAAGGAAATTGACGGATTGGCCCCCCACAATTATTAATACCCGGGGTTCCTCAGATGTAATTAGGACGGGAGCTTGTGTGGAGACCCCTGGGCACCTTCAGTTCTGATTGTCTTGAGAGTCTGACCCCGGAGACCTACGCCTCTGGGGGCAGTCTCTCTTCCAGTGTGGTCTTTTGCAGACCGGACATGGAGCCAGGGGCGGCTTAGATGCCTGAGGGCAATCCTCCTTGAGGTGCCCCTCCTTTCCACAGTAATAGCAAGCCCATCCCTTTTCACCTGGGCCCCTCTGGGCATTTTTTTCAGGCTGTTTAAGAGCGTTTTTCATAGCCATGGCGAAGGCTTCCACCTTTTCCTTTGTCTTTTTTTGCCTTTCTTTCTTTTCCTCATATTCCCTACCCTAATAGACTGTCTGAGCCAGTTGTAACAGAGTATCTAAAGACTGATTTGGTCTATACGCCCATTCTAATAGCTTATGGCGGATATCTGGAGCCGACTGAGTGAGAAATCTATCCTTTAAGATCACTTTTCCCTCTTTACTTTAGAGATCAATCTCAGTGAATCTGCAAAGGCCTTCTCTCAGTCTAATTTACCAGGAGCTTCCTTCTCTTCCTGTTCTGTCTGCCAATTTGCCATAGTTTAAAGGCTTAGAAATTTGGCCTTGGAATACGGAATGAAGCAGGGCAAAGACTAACAGAGTTTTGCCAAGAAAATGCACTGGTCATAGCAAATACCCTCTTCCAACAACACAAGAGAAGACTCTATACATGGACATCACCAGATGGTCAAAATCAGAAATCACCGAAATCAGATCGATTATATTCTTTGCAGCCAAAGATGGAGAAGCTCTATACAATCAGCAAAAACAAGACCAGGAGCTGACTGTGGCTCGGACCATGAACACCTTATTGCCAAATTCAGACTGAAATTGGAGAAAGTAAGGAAAACCACTAGACTATTCAGGTATGACCTAAATCAAATCCCTTATGATTATACAGTGGAAGTGACAAATAGATTTAAGGGCCTAGATCTGATAGATAGAGTGCCTGATAAACTATGGAATGAGGTTCGTGACATTGTACAGGAGACAGGGATCAAGACCATCACCATGGAAAAGAAATGCAAAAATGCAAAATGGCTGTCTGGGGAGGCCTTACAAATAGCTGTGAAAAGAAGAGAAGCGAAAAGCAAAGGAGAAAAGGAAAGATATAAACATCTGAATGCAGAGTTCCAAAGAATAGCAAGAAGAGATAAGAAAGCCTTCTTCAGCGATCAATGCAAAGAAATAGAGGAAAACAACAGAATGGGAAAGACTAAGGATCTATTCAAGAAAATCAGAGATACCAAAGGAACATTTCATGCAAAAATGGGCTCGATAAAGGACAGAAATGGTATGGACCTAACGGAAGCAGAAGATGTTAGGAAGAGGTGGCAAGAATACACAGAAGAACTGTACAAAAAAGAGCTTCACGACCCAGATAATCATGATGGTGTGATCACTGACCTAGAGCCAGACATCCTGGAATGTGAAGTCAAGTGGGCCTTAGAGAGCATCACTACGAACAAGGCTAGTGGAGGTGATGGAATTCCAGTGGAGCTATTCCAAATCCTGAAAGATGATGCTGTGAAAGTGCTACACTCAATGTGCCAGCAAATTTGGAAAACTCAGTGGAGGCCACAAGATTGGAAAAGGTCAGTTTTCATCCCAATCCCAAAGAAAGGCAATGCCAAAGAGTGCTCAAACTACCGCACAATTGCACTCATCTCACACGCTAGTAAAGTAATGCTCAAAATTCTCCAAGGCAGGCTTCAGCAATATGTGAACCGTGAACTTCCTGATGTTCAAGCTGGATTTAAAAAAGGCAGAGGAACCAGAGATCAAATTGCCAACATCCGCTGGATCATCGAAAAAGCAAGAGAGTTCCAGAAAAACATCTATTTCTGCTCTATTGACTATGCCCAAGCCTTTGACTGTGTAGATCACAATAAACTGTGGAAAATTCTGAGAGAGATGGGAATACCAGACTACCTGATCTGCCTCTTGAGAAATGTGTATGCAGGTCAGGAAGCAACAGTTAGAACTGGTCATGGAACAACAGACTGGTTCCCAATAGGAAAAGGAGTACGTCAAGGCTGTATATTGTCATCATGTTTATTTAACTTAAATGCAGAGTACATCATGAGAAATGCTGGACTGGAAGAAACACAAGCTGGAATCAAGATTGCTGGGAGAAATATCAATAAGCTCAGATATGCAGATGACACCACCCTTATGGCAGAAAGTGAAGAGGAACTCAAAAGCCTCTTGATGAAAGTGAAAGTGGAGAGTGAAAAGGTTGGCTTAAAGCTCAACATTCAGAAAACGAAGATCATGGCATCTGGTCCCATCACTACATGGGAAATAGATGGAGAAACAGTGGAAACAGTGTCAGACTTTATTTTTCTGGGCTCCAAAATCACTGCAGATGGTGACTGCAGCCATGAAATTAAAAGAAGCTTACTCCTTGGAAGGAAAATTATGACCCACCTAGATAGCATATTCAAAAGCAGAGACATCACTTTGCCTACAAAGTTTCGCCTAGTCAAAGCTATGGTCTTTCCTGTGGTCATGTATGGATGTGAGAGCTGGACTGTGAAGAAGGCTGAGCACTGAAGAATTGATGCTTCTGGAGTGTGGTGTTGGAGAAGACTCTTGAGAGTCCCTTGGACTGCAAGGAGATCCAACCGGTCCATTCTGAAGGAGATCAGCCCTGGGATTTCTTTGGAAGGAATGATGCTAAAGCTGAAACTCCAGTATTTTGGCCACCTCATGTGAAGAGTTGACTCATTGGAGAAGACTCTGATGCTGGGAGGGATTGGGGGCAGGAGGAGAAGGGAATGACAGAGGATGAGATGGCTGGATGGCATCACTGACTCGATGGATGTGAGTCTGGGTGACCTCCGGGAGCTGGTGATGGATAGGGAGGCCTGGCGTGCTGCAGTTCATGGGGTCGCAAAGAATCGGACACGACTGAGCGACTGATCTGATCTGATCTGAATGGCTTAGAATGTGCCTGCCTAAGTCCTTCAAGAATACATCTAACAAAATGACTCTGATCCCATCTTCCTTTAGCTGTGTTGTAGTCCCAGTCTGGTTCTATAGTTGGGACTGCCTGATTCCCAGTGGGGAGGGCCGCTATCTCGTTCTCCCTCTTCCCTACTGATTTATTACCAAGCCATTCATCTCCATAAGTAACCGCTTTTCCCAAAACTCGAGTCTTTGACTCGGGAGTCAACGTTTGTCCCAAGATATACATCACATCCTTCCAAGTGAGGTCATAAAGCAGAGTAACACCTTTAAAAGCTTTAATATATTTTTCTGGGTCCTCTAAATAGTCTCCCAGATCCTCCTTGATTCTTTGTATTTCTTGATAAGAGAAAGGCTTATTAACTCTCACAGACTGATTATTTCTCCCAGTGGGTGTTTCATAAAGAGGCAACAGCAAATGTGGCTGTTCCTCAGTCTCTCTGGCTGCTCTGTGCATATGATCCCAGGGATAGATTGGAGAAACCTATTTTTCCTCTTTTCTTTGTCTCCTGTCCTCCATCTCATCTCTTACTTCAATGGTCTGAGTTTCTACTGAAACCAGAGTAGTCTGAGGTCGTACTGAGACAGGAGTTGTTTGGACCTTCATGTGGGCAGTTTGGATCTCGGTTTGGATTTCCACTGAGACCAAAGCAATCCTTCTGAGAGGGGTTCTCTGGCTTTCAGTTTGCTCAGCTTGGAGCCCCAGGTACGGGGGCAAAGTAGGAGCACAGGAGGGAGCTGAAGGTTTCACGTCCAAATCTATACCCTTAGGACATAAGTCTGGCATATTTCCATCCAGACAAAAAAGGGCAACACATATGCCACTTCTATCCATTTCCCTTGTACCCTACAGAACCAGTCTAATTGTAGAACAGTATTATACTTAAGAGACCCTCCAACTGGCCACATTCGCCATCCTCCAATGGATACTGTGGCCATGCAGTATCACATAGGAAGACCAGGTGTGTCTTCTTTAAGCCCTGGGGATCAAATCTATCCCAGTTTTTCAGGATACAGTTCAAAAGAGTGAGGCTGGAATTGTTAGCTCCCATCTTGTGCACGTGCTTGTGTCTCAGAGGCTTCACTGAGAGGGCCTTTCTGCTTTGTGTGTCTGGCTGGATGGAAAATACAACTTCTATTCGGTCACCCTGATAAGGCTCAAAATCTTTACAAACAACATCTAGAGAGAAGTAAGCTGTGTGATGAATGAACTCAACACCTTCCATCAGAGAGTTCATACAGCCAAGTGAGATTCTAGTACAGGAGTCTGGCAGTTCATCACCATGGCTATTATCACAGAAAGCATCTACCTTCCAGGAGCCTCTGATGCTGCGCCCTCTCTGCTTCTGATGAGTCCACCTTCCTCCAAAAGGCAAGAGTCCTGGAAATAAACCGGAGCATAGTCCTGTAGTCAGGGCAGCCTAGGCTCCGCGTGACACTGGGCACAAGGCTTGCTTCTGTCTAATCCTCTGCCTCCAAGCCGCACTCTGATGACAGCAGCTGCCCAGAGGCCGTGCCTGCCTCTCTGCACCGCCCAACTTCTAGTAAGGCCCTCACACCAGAATTGATGTTTTTGAACTGCTGGTGCTGGAGAAGACGCTTGAGAGTCCCTTGGACCGCAAGGAGATCCAACCAGTCCATCCTAAAGGCCATCAGTCCTGAATGTTCATTGGAAGAACTGATGCTGAAGCTGAAACTCCAGTACTCTGGCCATCTGATACAAAGAACTGACTCTTTAGAAAAGACCCTGATGCTGGGAAAGATTGAAGGCAGGCAAAGGGGACAACAGAGGATGAGATGGCATCACCAACTCGATGGACATGAGTTTGAGCAAGCTCCAGGAGTTGGTGATGGACAGGGAGGCCTGGCGTGCTGCAGTCCATGGGGTCGCAAAAAGCTGGACATGACTGAGCAGCTGAACTGAACTTAGGGAGAGAGAAAGATCAGATTTATTTTAAGTGATCTTTCTCTGGCAGCAAAATGAATGAAGCATTTGAGAGTGGTAGTAGAGCCAAGAGATAACTGGGGCCTGAATTTAAAAAAAATACAGGAGCAAGCACCAAGGTACCAATTCAGGAAATCACTCATGACTTCGTCACTGTATGGACATGAGGGGTGTCAGCATGTGTGAACAAACACAAAGCTGGGGAAAAACACAGCTTTGTCTAAAAACTAAGACAGGAAACCTCTTCAGATTGCTCCCTTTCCCTAAACACCCACATCCATGTGTCCTACCTATGATTTTTGCCTTCAAAGTATATTTCAAAACTCCCCCTTCTAGATTTCAAATTCACTGTAATTATTTAGGGCCTTCAGGTCTCCTGGCTAAACTTCCAGCTAATTAGCACTGACCTGGTCTTCCTGCAGATGGTATTCTTGCCCGTACTGGTTATCCACATTTCAGTTAGAATAATTAATCTAAAACATAGTTTTTATTATCACATTTCCCTAGGTAAATTTTCCCAAAACTACAGAAAAAAAGTCCATTCTTGGTAAAGCAAATAATACCTTTGGTAATGCAGCACCGACATAGCTCTCTGATTTCATCTCCAATACTTCCAACTTCATATTTTATGTTCTCATAACACCAGAAGACCTCAAGTTCTGCCCACAAACCATCATCACCTCTTGCCTGCTTTGCTATGCTCTATTCTGCACAAAGGCCCTTCTTCCCTGGCAAAGATTGCCAGGGAAAGGTCATCTTTCGATTCACCTCAGACATTACCTTTCCAGAGACTAGACTTCCACATTAGATCAAGTGCTTTTTGTGTCCACAAAGCATTATTTACCTATGTATACCTCTGTTGGTGTTCAGTTGCCCAGCCATGTCCAACTTTTTGTGACCCCATAGACTGAAGCACACCAGGCCTCCCTGTCCCTCACCATCTCCTGGAGTTTGCCCAAGTTCACGCTCATTCAATCAGTGATGCCGCCCAGCCATCTCATCCTCTGATGCCCTCTTCTCCTTCTGCCCTTGATCTTTCCCAGCATCAGGGATGTTTCCAATGAGTTATCTGTGTACATCAGATGACCAAAATACTGGAGCTTCAGTTTCAGCATCAGTCCTTCCATATGCATATACCTCTAACCCAGCATTTATCATGACAAACTCCAGTGTTCTTGCCTGAAAAATCCCATGGATGGAGGAGCCTGGTAGGCTGCAGTCCATGGGGTCACTAAGAGTCAGACACAACTGAGCGACTTCACTTTCACTTTCATACATTGGAGAAGGAAATGGCAACCCACTCCAGTGTTCTTGCCTGGAGAATCCCATGGACGGAAAAGCCTGGTAGGCTGGAGTCCATGGGATCGCACAGAGTTGGACACGACTGAAGCGACTTAGCAGCAGCAGCCATGTAGAAGGTCAGTAAATGTTTTTAGACCAAAGTGTCTGAGAAATATATATGAATTGTGTGAATTGGGGGACTGGGTTCAGAAGAGACAGGACAGGAAAAGAAAAGAGATTTGCTACAGATTATAATGATTTTCACTTTCATGCATTGGAGAAGGAAATGGCAACCCACACCAGTGTTCTTTCCGGGAGAATCCCAGGGACAGGGGAGCCTGGTGGGCTGCCGTCCATGGGGTCGCACAGAGTCAGACATGACTGAAGTGACTTAGCAGCAGCAGCAGCAGCATAATGATTTTTGGCCTTGATTCTTCTGTGGATAAAAGTATTATGAAATATCTGCTTGGAACTAAAATAAAGTCATATTTTAGTAAATACTTTCCTTTTGGGGGAGGGGCTAAGAGTTGAGATATTATGGTTTATAATAAGAAATATATAGTCTTCATTACCATTTCTGGCACAGGGCTTCCAAAAACCCTTGGCATTTCCCAAGTGATAAAAATGATAAATATATCTTGATATTCATATTACATCTCTTTCATTAACACCTGAGTTTAAGTTAATAAGATGACTTCTGAAAAGCCCCAAAAGATGGAAGTTGGTTATCAATGGAACCAACTGTGTGATTAGAGGGTTGAAACTTTCAATTCCACCACCTTTCCCCAACCCTCCAGGAAAGGGAAAGGGCCTGGAGATTCAGTTCAATCATCAATAGCCAATGATGCAATCAATTATGCCTAAGTTATGAAGCCCCCATAAATCTTACAATGACAGGGTTTGGAGAGCTTCAGGGTTTGTGAACTTGTAGAGGTTCTAGGAGAGCATGGAAGCTCTGCATCCATTCCCATGTGACTTATCCTACCCATCTCTTTCATCTGGTTGTTCCTGAATTGTATTCTTTTATAATAAAAGAGTCATATAGTAAGTACAATTCTTCTTTGAGTTCTGTAAACTGTTCTAGACAATTATTCAAATTCAAGCAGAGGACCATGGGAACCTCCCACCTACAGTGAGTCCGAAGCAGAGGTGACAATTTGCACTTGCCATTCGTGTCTGGGGACTGGGTGGCGGGGTGGATGCTACAGATTTGTAGGACTGAACCCTTAACCTGTGGGATCTGACACTATTCCACAGGTAGTGTAAAAATGAGCTGCTTGGTGGTATAGGAAAACTACCTACATCAGAATAGTACTATTCCTTCTCACCAGTCTCATATGCCTCAGAAGAATCAGATTTATCCAGAAAATAGTTTCAAAGCCAGGAAGTAGTTGTGGATAAGGGAGAGATGCCACCATTCATTTACCTTGTCTGCCCTGAGATGCTAAGAGCCCTCTCATTATCAACCACAACATCTCTCTTGGAGAGAACCACGGTGATGAGATGACACAGCTGTGAAGCAGGTGCGGCACTCAAAGACTCGGAGCTCTTTCTTGAAAAACACACTGCCATATACCCACGTCCCCAGAAGACCTCTAGATACTAGATTATTTTAATGAATATCCTTGATAATAGGGTATCCCATTGCTCAGCAATGGAATTTATGAAACAGGAAAATTGATCTACACTTAATAAAATACTAGTTTTTGCCAGAGGCACAGAACACAAGGATAGTTCAGGTAGCATTTAAACAAAATTTTTACTTCAAAACCATTAAAATCTGTCTTATTGATTAAAAAATAATATTACATAAAAATAGTATATTGTATCTGTACCATATAATATGTTATGAGCACAGCCTTTAGTGATAAGTCATACAGTCTGCTTCCAAATCCTGATTCTACTACTTAATAGCTATGGAAGCCTTAACAGGTGATTTTAGTTCTCAATTTTCCTCATCTGTATAATAGAAATAAAAATAGTGCTAACTATGAAGTCCTTCAGCTTCCTGGTGGCTCAGATGGTAAAGAATCTGTTTGTAATGCAGGAGACCTGGGTTCGATCCCTGGGTTGTGAATATTACCTGGAGATGGGAACTGCAACTTACTCCAGTTTTCTTGCCTGGAGAATTCCATGGACAGAGGAGCCTGGTGGGCTGGTTGCAAAGAGCTCGATGTGACTGAGAGACTAACAATTTCTCTTTTACTTTCAAGAAGTCCTTAAAAAAAGTAACTGAGGCAATCTCTTATAAACTATTTAGTATTGGGTTGGCCAAAAAGTTTTTTTGGGTGTGACATCCTAGGGAAAAACCAGAACAAACTTTTTGGACAAACCAATATAGTTCACAGCACATAATGAATACTTGGTACTTATGGAACTTATAGGATAATATACAGAGTCATCAAAAATCAATTAGACCTTTAAACCATGAAAGGACATAAACATAAAAGAACTTTGGAAAGATCATGGGCCTGAAACTTGGGGGAAGTGAAACACCAAGGATCAGGTGTGGGCTGCAGAGCTGCTTTAGATCATGAGGGGCCATCAGTGGACGCAAAAACACAGACCTTCAGAAGAAACAGCGACAAGTGGTGGGGTCAGAATGGCAGAGTGAGAGCAGCCCTGATATACTTTCCACCACTGTCTGTGAGAATGACCTGAAGACCAGCAGAGAAGGTGCCCCCCAACCAAAGACACAGCAGACGAAGTCACAGTGAGATGGCAGAGTGAGCACAGCCCTGACCTACCTTCCGCCACTGTCTGTGAGAATGACTTGAGACCAGCAGAAAAGGTGCTCCCCAACTAAAGATGCAACAGATAGAGTTACAGTGAGATGGCGGAGTGAGCACAGCCCTGACCTACCTTCCACCACTGTCTGTGAGAGTGACCTGAGACCAGCAGAAAAGGTGCCCCCCAACTAAAGATGCAACAGATAGAGTTACAGTGAGACAGGCAGGAGGGAGACAGATGTGGTCTAGTCAAGACACACATTCCTAGGTCAGTGACCCACAAATGGATGAGACAGCACAACCGCAGAGATCCTACCCAAAGGGCAAGGGACCTTAAATGACACATTAGACCAGATCAACTTAATAGATATCTATAGAACATTCCATTCAATAATATTTCATCCAGAATGACATTCAAGTGCCCATGGGACATTCTGCATGATGAATCACATGCTAGGCCACAAAACAAGTCTAAGTAAATTTAAGAGTGCACTCATAACAAGCGTCCTTTTTTACCACAATGGTATGAGACAGGAAATCAAACTACAGGGGAAAAAGCACAAACACCTGGAGTCTAAAGTATATGGTAATAAACAAGCAATGTGTCACTGAAGAATCAAGAGAAAATTTTAAATTATCTTGAAAGGAAAAAAAACAAAAACCTTGAGATAAATGAAAATGAAACAGAAACACAATGTTCCAAAATCTATGGGATACAGAAAATGCAGTTCTAAGAAGGATGTTTATAGTGACACAGGCCTAGCTCAGGAAACAAACAAACAAAAAAATTAAAATAAACTAACCTTATACCTAAAAGAACTAAGAAAAGAAGAACATGCAAGACCAAATATGACAAGCCCCCATTGAGCATCATACTTTACCACAAAAAGCTGAAAGCATTTCCTCTTAAGATCAAAAACAAGATAAGAGTGACCAGTCTCACCACTTTTATTCAGTATAGTATGCAATTCCTAACCATAGCAATCAGAGAACCCTGGGAAAGCTAGTCAGATACACATAAAAGAGTTACACATTATGAATGATTTTAAATAAATTCAAATGGATTAAAGACTTAAACATAAGGCCTGAAATCATGAAACTTCTAGAAGAAAAGAGCTAGTACACTCTTTCACATTGGTCGTAGCAATATATTTTTTAATCTGCCCCCAAAAGGGACTAGATCAAATTATTAAATAGTTTTTTCACAGAGAAGGAAACTATCAATAAAACAAAAAAGCAGCCAACTGAAAGGGAGAAGATATTTGCAAATAATATATATGATCAGGGGTCAATATCCAAAATATATAAAGAATTCATACAATTCAATATTAAAAAGAAATCTGACTTTAAAAAGGGCAGATCTAAATAGACATTTCCCCAAGGAGACACAGAAATGGTCAACAGACACATAAAAAGATGCTCAACATCACTAATTATCAGAGAAATGCATATCAAAGACTCAATGACATATTATCTCACACCTCTTAGGATGACTTATCATCAAAGAGACAATAACAACTGTTGGTGAGAATGTGGAGAAAAAGGAAATCCTAGGGCACTGTTGTTGGTAATAACAAATAGGTGCAGCCCCCGATAGAAAATAGTATAAGGTTTTCTCAAAAAATTCAAAATAGAACTACCATATGATCAAGCAGTTTCACATCTGGGTATTCACCTGAAGAAAACAAAAGTACTAATTAAAAAAGATATATGCACAATGTTTACTGCTGCATAACTTATAATAGCCAAGGTGCGGAAGAACTCTTAGTGTCCATTAATACACAAATAAAGAAGATTAGTGTGTGTGTACGTATGTATGTGTGTGTGTATGTGTGTGTGTGTGTGTGTGTGTACGCTCAGTTGTGTCTGGCTCTTTGCAACTCCATAGACTGTAGCCCACCAGACTCCTCTGTCCATGGAATTTTCCAGACAAGAATACTAGAGTGGGCTGCCATTTCCTACTCCAGGGGATCTTCCTGACCCAGGGATTCAACCCACGTCTCCTGCATCTCCTGCACTGGTAGGTAGATTCTTTACCACTGCACCACCTGGGAAGCATATATATATATATATATTTATATATATATATGTGTGTGTCATATAAATATATAATAGAATCTTGAAGTGAAGTGAAGTTGCTCAGTTGGGTCTGACTCTTTGCAACCCCATGGACTGTAGCCTACCAAGCTCCTCCAACCATGGGATTTTCCAGGCAAGAGTACTGGAGTGGGTTGCCATTGCCTTCTCTAGAGGATCTTCCTGCCCCAGGGATCAAACCTGGGTCTCACTTAGCCATAAAAAAAGAAATCTTGCCATTTGCAAGAACATGAGAAGATATTGAGGGTTCTACACTAAAATGTGAAATCTATAAAACAAAACAAACAAAATTTAAAACGACTCACAGATACAAAGAACAAAATGGGAGGTGCTGCAGGGAAGGTGGTAGGGGGCTGGGCAAGCAACTGAAGAGGACTAAGAGGTACAGACTTCCAGGCATGAAATAATTAAGTCACAGCAATATAATGTGACAGCGTAAGGAGTCCTCAGGCCAATAACACTGTAGTAACCTTATATAGAAACAGAGGGTTAGTAGACTTCTCTTGATCATTTCATAATGTGTTTAGATGTTGGAATCACTGTGTTATGTATCTAAAGCTAATATCATACAGTACATCAACTATGCTGCTAAGTCACTTCAGTCGTGTCCGACTCTGTGCAACCCCATAGACGGAAGTTCACCAGGCTCCCCCGTCCCTGGGATTCTCCAGGCAAGAACACTGGAGTGGGTTGCCATTTCCTTCTCCAATGCATGAAAGTGAAAAGTGAAAGTGAAGTCGCTCAGTCGTGTCTGACTCTTAGTGACCCCATGGACTGGAGCCTATCAGGATCCTCCATCCATGGGATTTTCCAGGCAAAAGTACTGGGGTGGGGTGCCATTGCCTTCCCCGGTACATCAACTATATTTCAATTAAAAAACTAAAGATGTGACCACATGAGAAAAATCGATCTCTGGATTCCTCAGAACTGCCTTTATCAGAGTGCTGCCTTAGTTCCCTAAGTCTGGGCCATCTCCCCACCCTTTGGATTTTGTGTCTTATTTCTTCAGATTTGTTTCTTACCATCCTATTCCTTTCCTGACTTAACTTCAGCCAGAAAATGCCAAGCTTTTAAGCCTTCTGAATATGGTTAAGTCCTAAAAGCTGGCTTTGACTATTTGTCACTAGACACAGATCTGAGAAATTGGACTCTGAAGAATGGCCAGAACATGGAATGATAGACAAGGAAGGATAACAATCAAGTCAAGGAAATGAGGAAAGTGTGTGCAAACATCAGCTAACAAAATGTACTGCTAGAAGTGAGAAAAGACTGAAGAGAACATACAGACTTTGTCAGGACTAGTCTGATTTTCATCTTTCAGAATAAAAAAAAAAAACTTTAAATAACTATATGGTGATAAAAAAAGACAACTGGATTAAATCTGAAAATAGAGTGTAGACCAGACCATTTATTAAATGTACTAACAAAGGGAAAGTTTCTTAACCTCTCTGACCTTCACTTTTCTCACACTGCCTAACACATTCATCCACCTCAGTGATTCATTAAGCATTCACTAATCGCTTACTATGGTCTCTAACTATATTATTTAAGACACAGCTTTATTTAGAAGATCTTATTTTCAAATAGAGGAGAGAATTCAGTATGTATATTTGCATAAAGCACAATAGAAATTCCTATAGCAAATACCATAATAGAAATTTTGATAAAGTGCCCTGGAACCCAGAGGATAAAAGACTGGCTTCTGAAGTGAAAATACCACACCCAATAGATTTTCACACATTATAAAAATATGATGATATTAGAACTATACCACCAATACCAGTGTGACCATCACCACTGAATATACCAGCTGCTGCTGCTAAGTCCCTTCAGTCGTGTCCGACTCTGTGCGAACCCATAAATGGCAGCCCACCAGGCTCCCCTGTCCCTGGGATTCTCCCGGCAAGAACACAGGAGTGGGTTGCCATTTCCTTCTCCCATGCATGAAAGTGAAGTTGCTCAGTCATGTCCAACTCTTAGCGACCCCATGGACTGCAGCCCACCAGGCTCCACCGTCCATGGGATTTTCCAGGCAAGAGTGCTGGAGTGGGGTGCCATTGCCTTCTCTGGAATATACCAGCACTCTTTTTCATATCAGGAAGAACATACTCTTGCTTCTTCTACAATGCTACATATTTTTGAAGAACCCTACTAAATCCTTTTTGCTCTGTAAACAATTAGAGTCAACTATTTTTTAATTCTAAAAGGTAAAGTACTTGGAATGTTATTTTAAGCCTTTTTATGATAAAACAAAAAATTGGTTCCGTTTAGTCAACAGAATCCTTTTAAATGCCATGAAACTAAAGGTAATTTGCATTTTCCACAGGCACTTAAAATATACTTTAATAAGTGACCAAAAAATGCCAGCGCTAGAAGGAAAAGTAATATGTACAATTACAACAAAACCTGCACACATTCCCACACACATTCACAGCACCCTTCCATCTTGTTTTAGGTCAACCATTCTACTCTTCTCTATGCAATGCTTCATAAAACCCCAGTTTTGTCTAAAATATGTCTCAATTGTCATTTTGAGGGCACTTTTACAAAGATTGAAATGATCATTATGGACAAAAAGTTTGGTGCAGCCTGCGGATATATGTCAAACTAAATTATGGAAAAGCATTGAAAAGGGAAAGGCTGTTTTTCATGGAGGTCAGAGACGTTGAAGCCCTAAATGACGTGTGTGGCATTAAACTTCACGGTGAAGCGTACCTTCTTATTTAAAATGCTTCCATGTCTCTCTGTCTTAACCCTTTTCACCCTGAGGAAGGTTCTATTAGTCTGAAAACAGCTTTCAAAGAAAAAACAAAAAGAAGAAAGAAAGAAATGAAAAAGCATTGTTAAATAAGATATGGGACTGGATAGGGTAACAGAGAGAGGTTTTATAAAGCACACTGCCGTCAGATAGGTTCTATCCATGACTAGTTAGAGAGATGGGAACTGTGATGCGAGACACAGGCCAAGGCTTACAAGGTGTGAGCCTTTGGAGCTAGAATCATCGGTTCCAACTGTCTTGGAGTGGGCTCTCCACAACTTTTTAGCCCTGCTTCTATCATCCACTGCATGTGGGCTGCCTGAATGTGTCCTTACCCAAGAGAGACCCATGAGCTGGGAAGAAGCTGACAGCTGTGGGTGTCTGCTCACGACAGAACTGCAACAGCAGGGACAGCAAGTCCCCCGCAAAGGGGGATCTGGGTGGTTTGTCTCGCATCTATCACTTAACTTCACTCAGTTATATTGCATCACAGCCCACACCTTAGGCAAAGGCTTCAAATGAAACTGTTAAAATTACAACGTAAGAAAGGCAGGGCTTTTTGAGCTAGAAAAGGCCCAGGGAAATCATCTAACCTCATTTCAAAAGGTGGAAAACAAAGACAGAAGTGTTTAAGTGGTTTGAATGAAGGTGAGGAGAGAGATCTCATCTCTGATGGGGTAAATATCTGGTGGCATATGGTGGAGAACAGGATTAGATTCCATCAGCTCTATATGAGCCTGGAGAAGGGAAGCTACAGAGATCCAGAGGGGAGCTTCCTAAGAACCTGGACTTCACAGTTGAAGTCAATGTGTGGCCAGTATTCAAAACGAGACTAGGTCCATAACAACTGAAATGTTCAATAAAGAACTTCTGCACAGAGCTGTGGACAGCCGAAATGAATGCCTCTGAGGAGTGTCTTTCCCTCTGGCCTGAGTAGAAGACAGAGTGAGTACTAACGGAGGGGACTGGAAAGGCTGTGGCAGACCGGTAGTTGGACTACATGGTAAGACCCCATTTGGGAGCTGCCATGACTCAAAATCCAAGTCTCCTAAATCCTAATTAGTGCTTTTCTTTTAAACTACCCAATTTAACATGGTACTGAAAGAAATCTTCATTTTAAATTGAGGATAATCTACATAAAGTATAAAACTGAGTGTTCTGCCCACTATAATTTATTTCTTCTCAAAAATGTTAAACCATTCTGCAATCTTGCAAATACTACAATCTTACTGTTAATTTGACGTTAGGTGAATCCGCTAGTAAAAAAGATACTCTGATTAATCTATAATTTCTAATGATTAATTTCTTATAATTTATAATATAATTTCTTATAATTTATAATTTTCAATACAATGGATAATGTATCAATCATTGAAATAATATGTAACCCCCGAACAGGGACATGGGCTTCATTTTGATCTGTAAAATTAGTCCAGATACAAAAGCAGATTCTTTGTGACCATCATTAAGAAATTAGAAGGAATAAAGAGTTACTCCCAAAAGTCATGGGATAATTTCTAAACCAAGGAACAGCAAAAGGGAGTATTTTTCTAAAAATTTACAAAATTAAGCAATCAGAGAACCCTACAGTTTGAAGAAAACTAAGAGGTCATTTAGTTCACTCTATAAAGAAAAGTATTATTCCATATTCCCTACAGATGATTAGTCAGACTCTGCAGGAACTTTTTGCCTCACTGTTTTTCAAGAAAGTCAGTTCCCTGTAGGATAGCTATGTTTTTAGATTAAAATAAATCACAGGAAAAAAATGCTTGTTTTGAAAAAGGACAAGCTGGAAATAAGCTCATTATAATGGAAAAGAATAATAGCTAACAGTTGAATAATACTTCAGATTTCACAAAACATTTCACATTAGAAAATTCATCTGGTTCTTTCAAAACACAAAGAGATGCCGATGAGAGGTATTTTTTGATACTAACTTTCCCAAAGTTATCCAACTTTAAAGCTTTAAAATAAAAAAGAATGCAGCCATCAGAACTTCTAATGCAAGAGATGTTACCCATTGAAAGAGGTTAAGTAAAAGCTCAACTTGTCCTCTTGGCTTTAAACTTACTCCATTGAGAACTGTTTAAATCACAGTGCTTTTAGAGAGAAGCAATGCACTTATTTTCCCAAAGTACTTAATTAGTTCTTTTTGTAGAAGTTTGAAAAGGATATACATTCAGTAATTTGAAATATGTCTGCATAAATTTATACATATGTTTTGATTCCAGTCATCTTACCTGATTTAAAATATGTTATTGATTCTTGCAGTTGCATTTATTCCTGGGCAAAAAAATTATAAAAATCCAATCTGAAGTTTTAGGCAATGTACTTTTTGTTCTATGTATTATAATTAAGCCCAAGTACTTACATGTGATAAGTCAACAACAAAATGTGTTAAAGAAGTTAACAGAAATGTAGTTTTGCAAAGAAACTCGTTATGAATTGGACTTCATAAAGCCAATTTTGAATAAATATACTCAAGCTCAAACACAAAGGTTTTTGCTTTTTTTGTTTTTTAAGTGGAAGTTAGGACAAAAGCATTTGATATTCCAGTGAAAATAACGGGATTGATTTAATCCGATTCAATGAGAAATGGAATTTGATGCTTGCTCTGCATAAGCTTTAAGGCAGCAGGGCAAGTGATATATAAATAATCAAAGCCAACGGTTGACATGAAACATTCTGTAAGATTCTATAGGGAATCAACCTGGGATAACATAACAAACATATTTAGCTCTTTACACTTTCTGGCACCAATAAAGATGGTGAAATCATAGGACCCAATCACTGAATTAACTTAATTTGCCCCAATGCCCTGTCTGGCATAAGGAAAACGGCTGCTGCTAAATTTTCTTAGGCTTGAATGACAAGGCACAGCAGAAAAACCAGAGTTTTCAAGTCTATCGGAATCCACATCCCAATTCCACCATCTAATTAATTCTGCCTCATCTTTCTATGACCAAACCAGGGCATCTTTGGGTGCTGCTGGATCTAAGCTGGCAACTGCTGAATGTGCCACATACTCGGTGAGGAAGGAAAAATACTCTGCAGTGAGAAAGTAATTCCTACACTGATGATCAGGCTCACTGCCAGGGAAAAGCAGGCAGGGAGAACTGGCTTCATTTGAATCTGTGATGACACCCAACCCTAAAATTTCGTATTGTCACCATCATATGACCACCCAGGCTCTCAGTCTTCTTGGGCCTTTTTAAGATTTGCTGCTTTTAGCATTCTTTCTGGGGCGGGGCCTTGCAGCAGGATTCAGCTCAGTTTGTACCATAATAAAACTCAGTATTTCTCGAATCCACAAATTGCTGTATCTGATTGTTAGTTCTTGAGAGGTAAGTACCCAAAAAGGATTTGGAGATTGTCTGAAATATGAATAATAAATGTCACTAAAGTCATAGAGCAAAAGAAACTTGAGAGGTAGGACCGGGGGACAGAACTCAAATGAAACGGCAAGTGAAGTGTTATAAATCTATTTTGTTTCGTCAATGACATTTTCATTTTTGTGACTTTGTCATCTAATGATTCCATTTTGGCTTCTATTTAACATCTCTGTATCAATTTGCTAGCTAGCATTAAATGATTACTTTCAACGTCTTTTGAGTTTATTAGGCATATAGAATTGTTTGTGAAGCTGAATTTCTAACTTTGAAATGTCAGCCCCCTAAAAATAAATACAACAGAGTGAGAGAAAGAAGGCTGCATCAAAGCCTTGGGTTGGATCTGGGGACATTCACAGTCAAAGGATGTATGCATCAAACTGTTTTTGTGGACCAGTTTTAAAGTCTTTATTGAATCTGTTACAACATTGCTTCTATTCTATGTTTTGGTTTCTTGGCTATGAGGAATGTGGGATCTTAGCACCCTGACCAGGGATCAAACCCACACCCCCGGCACTGGAAGACGAAGTCTTAACCACAGGGTTAGTCCCTGTGCGGCATATTTTAAACCACTACCACCAATAACAAAAAGCTTACTGCTCTTAAGACAAGTTTTAACTTTTAATTACTATGGTGGTTATAAATTTTGCTGAAACAATAACTTGAGCAATTTATAGTAATCAGAGAAAACCAACTGGTACCAAGCCCAGGTTGGTAGGTTTTATGTTACAATCAAGGAACTAAGCAAGACTACACATTATATCCTATAATGAGAACACAGTGGTTAAGACCACATATAAAGGCAGGACTAAATGGTACAAAGTGAATAAAATGAAAGGGCCAGTGCAGGAGTGGGAACAGCCACCAAGTTCCCATTCTAATTATGCCTAAAGTAGTATTAATGATGAGTTTCAAGGGTGACAACCGTGCACAAACTGTTGTCATAAATGTAAAATTACTAGCGTCAAAATGTTCAGCATTGTACAGACAGGATAAACTACCCTGGATATTATCTTCTAAAAACATTCTGCACTCAGAGAACCACACTCATCTCTAGGGCTATGCAGGTACCTCACAAAGACCCACAGAGAGTCCTACCTTCCCTCCTGTTGACCCCAAGGATTAAGCCTGTCCCTTGTTCTTATCTAAGTATTTTTATCAGCAATCTTCATCTCCCAAATCAAACATTCAGCTCCTCAGTCTTGAGAATTTTGCTATTAGTGAGCCAACAGACATGCTATATCAACACCAACATTTATACTGTTTTGCTCAGTGCCAAGCTCTGGAGCGATCAATAATCTGTCTTCCAGGAGCTCAGTAGGGAGACGAAGGTGGGCATGTAGGAAGATAAATTACAGCCTGGCTCAAAGGCTGCGTGCTGAGCAGGAGAGTTCAGTGACTACTAAAGCCCACTGACTCCAGACTAAGAGGTGATCTTAAAATTTGAGCCCAAAAGATTTTAGTTTTAGATTTTAACCCTTTTGCCAGATGATCTTCTCACCTGAAAACCATACTGAACACAGAGGGGAAAAAAGGGCAAAGAAGAGGAAGGAGACCCAAAGCAAGCTAGAAGAGAGGAGAAAGGGGGTGATTATCAACAGTTAGGAAAAGCAGTCCCTTGGGACAGCAAGGAAATCAAGCCAGTGGATCCTAAAGGAAGTCAACCCTGAATATTCATTGGAAGGACTGATGCTGAAGCTCCAATACTTTGGCCACCTGATGTGAAGAGCCAACTCATTAGAAAAGATCCTGATGCTGGGAAAGACTGAGGGCAGGAGAAGGAGGCAACAGAGGATGAGATGGTTTGATGGCATCACCAACTCAATGCACATGAGTTTGAGCAAGCTCCAGGAGCTGGTGATGAACAGGGAAGCCTGATGTGCTGCAGTTTATGGGGTTGCAAAGAGTTGGCCATGACTGAGCGAGTGAATAACAACGACAAGAAAAGCAGGGAAAAAAAAACTCCTGAAACATAGCCAGGGAAGGAGGAGAGATATCAAAATTAACCAAACATCATGAGCTCAGAGTCTGCAGGAATGTAAGTGACAAAGCAGGAAACATAAATTGGAGGACTGAGGATGGAAGATGAGAATCAGACCAAAAGGAATGGTGATACCACAGTCTGCAATCTTCTGCCCCAAGAAGAAACCCCCAGCAACACTGATGAGTACTTAATATGTTCACACACATGCGCGTGCATGTGTGCACATACACAGAGCCCATCTCTGAAGGAGCTGACAACTGCAACCTGGCCAGAGATGACAGTGGTACAAGCAGACAAGTTCATATACATGTGGAACTGCAATTAAACACACAGCTGGGAAAAATAATTTTCATAGATATCTCCTGAGTCATCTCTCTGAAGCCAGTTAATTACTGCAAAACTCGGGGATAATCCCCAACATAGAGAGGACCTCATCAGAGCCGCAGATCCCCAGGAAGTGACGCAGAGCAGTGCTTTTTAAATTTATCGTGCATTTGAATTAACTAGAAATCTCGTTAAAATGAAGATACTAATTCAAAAAGTTTGGAGTGGGACCAAAGATTCTGGATTTCTATTAAGCACTGAGCTGATGCTGCTGGGCAGCGGTTTGAATGAGAATAATATGGAGAACCCTTTTTCTGCTACAAAATAGAAAGCTGATGACAGGAGCAGAGAGGATCAGCCAGATTATATGAATACAATCTAAAAGGAGGCAGTTTAAAGTGAGGCCAAGGAAAAGCTGGAATTAGTCCACTGCTGGAACAGAATGAATGGGAATTGACATTTATTAAGCATCAGTTTTGTACCTGGCATGTTCACACACATTCACTCTAACAAATCCTGGGAAGAACGGGATTCTCCTTTTATTGTCATGAACATTTAGGAACTGTCCTAAAGTTAACCAAACATTATGAGCTCAGAGTCTGCAGGAATGTAAGTGACAAAGCAGAAAATGTAAATTGGGGGACTGAGGATGGAAGATGAGAATCAGACCAAAAGGAATGGTGATACTACAGTCTGCAATCTTCTGCCCCAAGAAGAAACCCCCAGGAACACTGATGAGCACTTAATATCTTCACACACATGTGTGTGCATGTGTGCACACACACACACACAGCCCTTCTCTGAAGGAGCTGACAACTACAACCCAGCCAGAGATGACGGTCAGAGATCAGATCAGATCAGTCGCTCAGTCGTGTCCGACTCTTTGCGACCCCATGAACTGCAGCACGCCAGGCCTCCCTGTCCATCACCAGCTCTCGGAGGTCACTCAGACTCACATTCATCGAGTCAGTGATGCCATCCAGCCATCTCATCCTCTGTCGTCCCCTTCTCCTCCTGCCCCCAATCCCTCCCAGCATCGGAGTCTTCTCCAATGAGTCAACTCTTCGCATGAGGTGGCCAAAATACTGGAGTTTCAGCTTTAGCATCATTCCTTCCAAAGAAATCCCAGGGTTGATCTCCTTCAGAATGGACCGGTTGGATCTCCTTGCAGTCCAAGGGACTCTCAAGAGTCTTCTCCAACACCACAGTTCAAAAGCATCAATTCTTCGGCGCTCAGCCTTCTTCACAGTCCAGCTCTCACATCCATACATGACCACAGGAAAGACCATAGCCTTGACTAGGCGAACCTTTGTTGGCAAAGTGATGTCTCTGCTTTTGAATATGCTATCTAGGTTGGTCATAACTTTCCTTCCAAGGAGCAAGCGTCTTTTAATTTCATGGCTGCAGTCGTGACGGTGGTTCACATCAAACCAAGGTCTATCTGACTCAAAAGCCTTTTTCCTCTAAAAAAACTGACTCTGAAAAGTCGAATTCAAGATACAGCCAATCTTGAGGCAGGAGTTTTAAGGAGAAATCATATAAAGCTGCAGCCTCTCTTTCCTAAACATGAAGTCCTCCAGGGTAACTAAAGGAAATGCAATTAAAGATTCCATCGCAAAATTCTAACATACAGAGTAAACTTACATGAGCATATACAGTAAATACCATAGAGCCAAAAAGTAAACACAAATTTGCTTCCCAAAGGAGACTTGTTTTTCAAGGTAAACATTAAAACCAAAAATTGCCCGAAAGCAAAAAAAAAAAAAAAAAATTGCCCCAAAGCCTAAATAAGGTAAGCAGCACAGTAGACCAGAAAACACATAAAGAAAATTTACAAAGTGTCAATGTATCTGAGTTTTAATTTTCAAAGAATACTGTTCTTTCAAATTTGATGTAGTCCACAGCACATCAAGAAGCACTACCCAAATACCATTTTACTCTCTAATTCTAATGGATTAAAAAAAACAAAAATACAAGAATTTAGCTTAAGGAGACAGTACATCTCACAATGAGCTCACCAGCATTACCAACTGGGACCAGTTAACCACATTTACCAAATAAGGCAAGTTTTTCCAATGCTTAAAATCTTTATACAGTGAGCTCACTTCACTTCTCACTGGGTTTCTAAATTGTAGAGGTCATCTCTCCACCTCAGGGCCAGTAAATCACCAGGCTTACCATGCAAACGAAGGCACACAGTCCCTGGAGAGCATTCGGTTTGGCTTTATTACTGACTGTACACAGAAGAAAAAGACACAAAATCTACTCTAAAGGCAGAACAGCAGGAAGCTGTATGAAGCAAAATCTATTCATAAAATCTATGAGAGCTGCTTACCACTGTGAATAAAAATGGCAGATCTTACTTTATTTTAATATATTTGTCCAGCTGCAGAACATGCTTCTTGCTATCTAGGAATGAGTCTACACAAACATATCCACAAATTTTAATAATCTTGGTTAAAAAATGAATCATCTTATCTGCAGAGCCCTCCCTCCATTTTTCCCCATTTAATTGACTGTTTTTGTATAGTGTAACTGTGTACATGGACAACAGAAAGTTAAACCTATGATGAAGTTTATCACACTCCTACTTAAAATGACACTCTTAGGAGAAGGCGTGTCCACCCTCTGTAGCAGTTCATGCTTGTATTTGAAACCTAAACAAAAGCCTGCAATTGTAAGTGGTTTTGACTTGGCCTTGTCTTAAGTATTTAAATACATTCTCCTTCAGATGTAATAAGGATTTTTCACCTTCTTCTTATAAATGGCCTGTGTGCCAAACCATAGCCATAAACTGAGCATATGTACTTGGATTCAAAGGTAAAATATTCACAAAATGATAAATATACTTCATATAAAAACTCTGGTTTGTGTTACAAACATGACTTTTAGTCACTTGTCCAAAGGGTCACAAAGAATCAGACATGACGGAAGTAACTGAGCACAAGCACACATGTGCTGAAGCTCACACCCAATTTTGTCTTGTTAAAAATTCTGTAGTTTTCCAACATAGGAAGCTTAATTATGATACTCATGCTAACTCTGTGATATCAGAGAAGGTCTTGCTTTTTGGGGTTTTGCTTATTTTTATTGAAGTATACTTGATTTACAATGTCATGCTAGTAGCAGATGTACAGCACAGTTACTCAGTTATACATAAATGTTTATTCTTTCTCAGATCCTTTTCCCTTAAAGGTTATCACAAAATATTGAGTATATTTCCCTGTGCTAGACAGTAGGTCCTGGTTGTTATCTATTTGGTATCTATATTTTATATATATATATATATGTATATATATATATGTTATCTATTTAATCTATTTTATGTATAGTAGTATATATATCGGAGAAGGCAATGGCACCCCACTCCAGTACTCTTGCCTGGAAAATCCCACAGACAGAGGACCCTATTAGGCTGCAGTCCATGGGGTCACTAAGAGTTGGACATGACTGAGCGACTTCCCTTTCACTTTTCACTTTCATGCAGTGGAGAAGGCAATGGCACCCCACTCCAGTGTTCTTGCCTGCAGAATCCCAGGGACAGAGGAGCCTGGTGGGCTGCAGTCCATGGGGTCCCTAAGAGTCAGATGCAACTGAGCGACTTCACTTTAACTTTTCACTTTCATGCATTGGAGAAGGAAGTGGCAACCCACTCCAGTGTTCTTGCCTGAAGAATCCCAGGGATAGGGCAGCCTGGTGGGCTGCCGTCTCTGGGGTCACAGAGTCGGACACAACTGAAGCGACTTGGCAGCAGCAGTATATATGTATTAATCCCAAACTCCTAACTTCCCCCCCTCCGCCATGCTCTCACTTTTAGTAACCATAAATTTGTTTTCTATGTCTGTGGGTCTATTTCTGTTTTGTAAATAAGTCCATTTGTATACTTTTTTAAGATTCCACATATAAGTGATATGGCACTTGTCTTTCTCCACCTGATTTACTTCGCTTAGTATGATAATCTCTAGGTCCATCCACGTTGCTACAAATGGCATTGCTTCTTTTTTATGGCTGAGTAACATTCCATTGTGTGTATATTATATATATTGTTTTATATATCATATCTTCTCTAATCATTCATCTGTTGGAAAACATTTAGGGTGCTTCCATGCCTTGGTTATTGTAAATGGTGATATGAACATTGGGATACATGTATCTTTTCAAATTATGGTTTCCTCAGGAAGGTTCCATTCGAATGAAGATTTAAGAGACTGCAGAGACAAAAAATGAAATTTGTCTCAGGCTTTAGACCAAGGATTGCCAACTGCCTTCTGCAAGGGAAGAGATAAAAAACATTGTATGCTTCGTGGGCCATGTGGTCTCTGACACGACTACCCAACTGTGCAGCTGTAAGGTAAGAGCACGTAAAAAAACACAAATGGGCAGTGTAGTGTTCTAATAAAACTTTACTTATAGGCACTGAAATCTGAATGTCACATAATTTTCACTTATCACAAAATGTTATCCTTAATTTTTCAAAAGCCATTTAAAAATATAAAACCACTTCCAGTTTGCGGGAAAGAGACAGGGCCAGACTTGGCTCAGTTTGCAAATCCTTAAACATAAAGAATAAAAAGTATATTCTCAGCTCAAGAAAGGAAACAAAGAACACCCTTAAACTCTTCAGGGTGGAAAGCATCCTCAGGTAGAATGGAAGAACTTGGGTCTCTACTGCGACACTTGCTCTGAGCTGGCGCTGGTGCAGAAAAGTTGGCAAAACCCTTCACAGGGGAGTAGGCTCACGTCCTCCTGTGCCTCCTTTCCTTGGGGAACTTGGTAACAGCAGAATACACAGACAGAGAGATAAGTTTCTCATGTCCAAAGCGAAGGACAGAAGCTAATTTAAAAAGGAAACATGTTGCAGACTGGAGAACTATACTGACTTGAAAAGCATTACAGTGGCAACAGCTACTGAATCAAAGCAGAAAATGAGAAAGGCAGTGCCAAAAGGAAACTGGAAGATTAACAAAGAGGCTCCTCTGTGAACCCCATGGAAAAGATCAGATCTCCAGCGGTTTGTAATGTGCTGAAGGGTAGTCAGTGGGAGTTTACAGTCAAAGACCTTTGCGATCTGCCACAGGCTTGAGGTTGTCTTCTCTGGTGCCCTCCTGCTGGGGAGATTCTCTGTTCCAAGCCTTGTATGGCAGGCGGTTCACAGGCATGATTGGAGGCCCTGATGGTTTAACCAAATATATCCTGAATATTCTACTGAAGATGTTGATGAATTATTGACTGGTAACCTGGTCTCTCTGACTCTGCCTCTCACAATGCTCACAAACTATCTTCTTGAAAAAACAGATTCAAGGTTCAACTGGCCTCATGAGAACAGGGTAACGACCAGGGACATGTGTCTTAGAGCCCAACTGCCTGGGTTCAACCCCTGCTTTGTTGCACACTAGGTACCAAATCGGGAAAGGAGTACGTCAAGGCTGCATACTGTCACCCTGCTTCTTTAACTTCTATGCAACCGGCTTGGATCAGCGCTCCACCCATGACAAAGGTCATGAGGAAGGATGCTCCGCATATGCAAAGGCGTGATCAAGCCTCAGGAGCCCCCTGGAAATTCTCGGGCATTGACCCCCAAAAACCAGAGTCTGCCTACTTTCTGCTTTGTGTTCTCACCTACACCTCTGACTTTACGGGGGGCTGTCCTCTACTACCTCTCTCTGAAAAAAGAGTTAATTTACAGCTCCAGTTAATAATTCCTGGGTGTAACAGTGTTTCAACCTACAAACTCTTTTGGAAATCCTCTAGCCTGCCTGAATAGGCTTTTCTGGCCACATGTGATTTTTCAGAGCCTCCCAGCTGTGAGAGGCATGAGGTGTTCTAAACTGTCTAAATACAGATTCCATTGAGCAGTTAAAAGATTGATTAGAAACTGTATTGGTGAAGGGTTTTTCACTTGTTGAGCCAATGTTTGCTGCTAAGTCTCCATGTCCCTTACCTACTGTGTCCTTGGCAGTGTACTGATTGATATAATTGGTTTATAGAAATATAAGTAGTAGCTTTAATGTTTGTAACCTTGGACCCTTGAATTAATTCTTTCTCTTGTTATAACCCACCACACCTTTGCCCTACAGAAATGCAACTCCAATGCCTTTGGAGGGTGGCGCCTGACTATCACCTTTAGAGAAAAATAAGTTTTCTGAAGAAGGGGTCTTAAAATGTTGACAGGCCTCCGGGCCAGAAGATGATGCAAATCACCTAAACTTTTGCATATGATAAGTTAGCAGGAAGAAAGCCTGGCTTACTGCATGACTCTACCCCTTCCCCCATTATCCTCTATGCATAACTTAAGGTATAAAAACTACTTTGAAAAATAAACTGTGGGACCTTGTTCACTGAAGCTTGGTGTCCCCATGTCGTTCTTTCTCTTACCTTCTGGCTGAATTATTCAGCCTCCTCTCTCCGCAAAATGTTCTCACTGAACTATCCTTATTTCATCCGCTTTTCTTCACCGAATTTCCTCACTGAGCTATCTTCATTTTTATTACTCTTTATATCTTTAATTAACACCTAATTAATCATTTCCTGACCCCCACCAACACCATCTCCCCTTCGAATTCTCTGGATCCACCGGGGCTGGACCCCGGCAGCAGAGTACATCATGCAAAACGCCAGGCTGGAGGAAGCATAAGCTGGAATCAAGATTGCCAGAAGAAATACCAATAACCTCAGACATGCAGATGACAGTACCCTTATGGCAGAAAGTGAAGAACTAGAGAGCCTTTTGATGAAAGTGAAAGAGGAAGAGTGAAAAAGTTGGCTTAAAGCTCAACATTCAGAAAACTAAGACCATGGCATCCAGTCCCATCACTTCATGGCAAATACATGGGGAAACAGTGAAAACAGTGACAGACTTTATTTTGGAGGGTTCTAAATCAGATGGCTGCAGCCATGAAATTAAAAGACGCTTATTCCTTGGAAGGAAAGTTATGACTAACCTAGACAGCATATTAAAAAGCAGGGACATTTGCTTTTTGCCAACAAAGGTCCATCTAGTCAAAGCTATGGTTTTTCCAGTAGTCATGTGTGGATGTGAGAGTTGGACTATAAAGAAAGCTGAGCACCGAAGAATTCTGCTTTTGAACTGTAGTGCTTGAGAAGACTCTTGAGAGTCCCTTGGACTGCAAGGAGATTCAGCCAGTCCATTCTAAAGGAAATCAGGCCTGAATGTTCATTGGAAGGACTGATGCTAAAGCTGAAACTCCAATACTTTGGCCACCTGATGTGAAGAACTGACTCAATGGAAAAGACCCTGATGCTGGGAAAGATTGAAGGCAGGAGGAGAAGGGGACGACAGAGGGTGAGATGGTTGGATGGCATCACCGACTCGATGGACATGAGTTTGAGTAAACTCAGGGAGTTGGTAATGGACACAGAGGCCTGGCATGTTGCAGTCTATGGGGTCACAAAGAGTTGGACATGACTGAGTGACTGATCTGAACCAAACTCAGCTACCTTATTCTAGGCAAATAAGATTACCCCTCTCTGTAGCTCAATTTACTCTTTGAAAAGAAGAGAGTGAAAACAATAGCCCCTAACTCATAGGGTTGTTGTAAAGATTAAACAAAAGAATATATGAGCTCCCTATAAAACAGTCTGACATAAATGATCATTATCTAGCCCATTCTGATTATCATAATTATCATTAACCAAACAGCTCCCTGGTGCAGCACAAAACTCCCCACTATTCTGCCCCAGCTGAGTATTTTTCACTGATTTGCTCCTGAGTGAAATTTTCACTAATTAGTATTTTTCACTAATTTTACTACCCCATTTTTCACTAATTTATCCACGTCTTCCATTTTCATACACAGGCTAAGCTCAGATGCAATATTTATTTATACTATGGGTTATAGCATACTAAAAAATACCAGATTACATCACGTATATAGAAGTATCTTGCCACATATAATCACTGTTTGTGTTTTGTTTTTATTTTCTATTGGAGTAAAGTTGCTTTACAACATTGTGTTAGTTCCTGCTGGAGAACAAAGTGAATCAACAAAACGCATGTTCATATCCCCTCTTCTCCAGATTTCCTTCCCGTGTAGGTTACCACAGATCATTGAGTAGAATTCCCTATGCTATACAGTGGCATATATAGCACTCCTATATATATTTTCACTCCTTATCTATTTTATATATAGTAGTGTATGTATGTCAACCTCCATCTCCCAGTTTGTCCCACTCCCTCTACCTCCTCGGTAACCATAAGTTTGTTCTCTACATCAATGACTATTTCTGCTTTGCAAATATCTTCATCTGTACCATTTGCCTAGATTCCACTTACAAGTGGTATTTTACAACGTGTGTTTTTCTCTTTCTAATTTACCTCGTCTGTATGACAATCTCTAGGTCCATCCACATCTCTGCAAATGGCACTGTTTTGTTCCTTTTTAAGGCTGATTAATATTTCATTGTACACATGTACCACATCTTCTATATCCATTCCTCTGTCATTGGACATTTAGGTTACTTCCATGTCCTAGACATTGTAAATAGTGCTGCAATGTACATCAGAGTGCAGGTATCCTTTCAAATTATGGTTTTCTCTGGATATATGTCTAGGAGGGGGATTACTGGGTCATAGTGTCTGTTTTGTCTTTTAAGGAACCTCTATACTGTTCTCTGCTTTCCTGGTGGTTCAGATGGTAAAGAATCCACCTGCAATGCGGGAGACCTGGGTTCGATCCCTGGGTTGAGGAGATCCCCTGGAGAAGGGAAAGGCTACCCACTCCAGTATTCTGGCCTGGAAAGTTCCATGAACTGTCTAGTCCATGGGGTCACAAAGAGTCGGACAAGATTGAGCGCTTTCACTTCACTTCATACTGTTCTCTGCTTCCCTGGTGGCTCAGATGGTAAAAAATCGGCCTGCAATGTGGGAGACCTGGGTTCGATCCCTGGGTTGTGAAGATCCCCTAGAGAAGGGCATGGCAACCCACTCCAGTATTTTTGTCTGGAAAATCCTCATGAACAGAGGAGCCTGGTGGGCTACAGTCCATGGGGTTGCAAAGACTTGGACACAACTGAGCGACTAAGCACGACAGTACTGTTGCCTATATAGTTGCTGTACCAATGTACATTCCCACCAAAGTGTAGAAGAGTTCATGTCTCTCCTCGCCTTGTAAATTTTTTTGATGATGGCCATTTTGCCCAGTGTGAGGTGATATCTCGTTGTAGTTTTGATTTGCATTTCTCTAATAATTAATGCTATTGAGGATCTTTTCACATGTTTGTTGGCCATCTATCTGTATGTATTCTTTGGTGAAATCTCCATTTAGGTCTTCTGCCCATTTTTTCATTGGCTATTTGTTTTTTTATATACTTTGGAGAGTAATCCCTTGTCAGTTGCTTCATTTGACAATATCTTCTCCTATTCTGAGGGTTGTCTTTTTATTTCACTAATGGTTTCCTTTGATCTACAAAAGGTTTTAAGTTTCAATTAGGTACCATTTGTTTATTTTTGTTTTCATTCTTATTACTCTAGGCAGTGGACTGAAAAAGATCTTCCTTTGCTTTATGTTAAAGAGTGTTCTTGCCTATATATTCATCTGTTTTATAGTGTTAGACCTTACATTTAG
Organism: Tragelaphus eurycerus; assembly: GCA_935064755.1. NCBI lineage: Eukaryota > Metazoa > Chordata > Mammalia > Artiodactyla > Bovidae > Tragelaphus > Tragelaphus eurycerus. The sequence continues at coordinate 7,580,298 of CAKXYN010000086.1, read as the reverse complement.
GTCTTTAATCCATTTTGAGTTTATTTTTGTGGATAGTGTTAGAGAGTGTTCTAATTTCTTTCTTTCACATGTAGTTGCCCATTTTTCTCAGCACCACTTATTGAAGCGACTATTCAATATTATTTTTTCCATAGTATATTTTTGACTCCTTTAGTAAGGTGCATGGGTTTATCTCTGAACTTTCTAGTATAGTCTGAAGTCAGGGAGCCTGATTCTTCCAGTTCTGTTCTATCTCAAAATTGCTTTCACTATTTGTAGTCTTTTGTGTTTCCATATAAAATGTAAAAAATGTTGTTCTAATTTTTTGAAAAATGCCATTCATAATTTGATAGGGATCGCACTGAATCTGTAGATTACTTTGGTAGTAGAGTCATTTTCAAAATATTGATTCTTCTATTACAAGAATATGTTATCTTTCTCCATCTCTTTGTGTTTTCTTTGATTTCTTTCATGGGTATCTTACAGTTTTCTGAGTAAGGTCTTTTGCCTCCTTAGGTAGATTTATTCCTACGTATTTTACTCTTTTTGATACAACGGTAAATGAGATTATTTCCTTAATCATCCCTCTTTCTGATCTTTTGCTGTTAGCATATAGGAACAGAAGAGACCAAAAAAAAAAAAAGGCGTGCAAGAGATCTCTGTGCCTTAATTTTGTATGTTGCAACTTTTCCAAATTCATTGACGTGCTTTAGCAGTTTTCTGCCAGCATATTTACAATTTTCTATGTAAAGCATAATGTCATCTGCAAACAATAACAGTTTTACTTCTCTGCCAATTTGGATTCCTTTTACACTTATGGTAAAGCTGATTTGGTGGCACTGAATTCTCTTAGCTTTTGCTTGTCTGTAAAGCTTTGATTTCTCTATTGACTTTGAATGATATCCTTGCTGTGTAGAGTAATCTTGGTTGCAGGCCTTTTTCTTTCATCACTTTAAATATATCATGCCACTCCCTTCCCTTGCACGTTATTTGTTACTTTTCCTTTGCTGCTTTTAATACTTTTTCTCTGTATTCAGTTTCTGTTAGTTTTAAGAATATGATGAGTCTTGGCATGTTCCTCCTTGTATTTATCCTGTATGGGATTCTCTGTGCTTCCTGGACTTGGGTGGCTATTTCTTTTCCCAAGTCAGGAAAGTTTTTGACTGTAGTCTCTTCAAATATTTTTCTCAGACCCTATCTCTTTCTCTTCTTCTTCTTCTGAGATCCCTATAATTTGAATATTGGTGCATTTAATACTGTCCCAGAAGTCTCTAAGACTGTCCTCATTTTTTTTTCATTCCACAGCAGCTATTTCCATCATTCTACCTTCCAGTTCACTTGTCCTTTCTTCTGCCTCAGTTATTCTATGCACATATGCTCAATGAATTGTGATATTAAGTGTATTTCTTAATGCAGTTCATGGTTTTTGTTGTTGTTAAAAAAAGTGGTAAAAGCAACAGCTCTAATCACACTAAAATATATCAAGCTTTTAAGCCACACTGCAAATTTTTTTGCCACTACCACTTTTCTTTTGTCAAGAATGCTATTTGCCAGCCTTTAAACTGCACCTGTGGAGAAGACATTGGCACCCCACTCCAGTACTCTTGCCTGGCAAATCCCATGGGCGGAGGAGCCTGGTGGGCTGCAGTCCATGGGGTTACTAAGAGTTGGATACGACTAAGCGACTTCACTTTCACTTTTCACTTTCATGCATTGGAGAAGGAAATGGCAACCCACTCCAGTGTTCCTGCCTAGAGAATCCCAGGGACAGGGGAGCCTGGTGGGCTGCTGTCTCAGGGGTCGCACAGAGTCAGACATGACTAAAGCGACTTAGCAGCAGCAGCAGCAGCAAACTGCACCTGTGGAATATCAAAATTTCACAAAGGGCTATGCCAGTCTCCCTTCCCCTGTTAGGCAGAATGAATTGTTTCTTCCACTGTGCATATATAAGACTGCAGGCATATTTCAGAAACATCACTAATCCCATTCCATCTTAATTACCAGTGTCCTTGGGGCTTCCTCTGCTATTCCGTTAGCTGCATGAAGGTAAGCATCATCTTTTGGTTTTGAGTCCACAAGACTGAACACCATGACTAGTTAGTATAAAGCAGATCAATACTGCAGTTTAATGTTTTTGTATCAATAACTTAAGGCGAGATGACTGATGGCATGCTCATCAGATTTCTAATGACTCAGAGCTTGGAAAGGAGAATGAGGTAGTAGAGAACCTGTCAATATGTTAGATGATAAACTCTAGATGCCAAAATACTCATGACTTTGGAATGAAGTAACTGAAACTTAAGTTTCACCACCAAATCCCAAAAGTCTACCAGGCAAGCACTTACTCCAAGAACTCTAGTTAACAGACGCTGAGATTTTATTTTGACTGGAAGAAACAATGTGGCATGAACAGTGAAAAGGTAAATCATTTTACTAGTCAATATTGATACTTTTTAAAATGAGGTACCCAGGGGCTTCGTGTTCAGTTGCCACTACTAATTTTTTTTAACAAGAATGCTGAAAAAAATGAAGCTGTTTATAGAAAACAAGAGTTGGTAAGTTAAACCAACTTGATATTAAAAAAAAAAAAAGAAAAACCAAAACTTAACAGGGGTGTTAAACAAATTCAGATGCTTCCTGGCAATTTTCACATTTGGTAGTTAGGAACTTTTTTTTTTTTTTTTTTTCTGAACTAGACATGAAAATGTTCTGTATTTCCAATGTAACAAAAGGTTTTAATTGATTTTTTAGAGGAAGTGGCCTGTGATTCTTCATAATTTTTAAATCTGTGTAAGTTTTCTAAATATTTTACACATTAATTCATAGTCTTTGTTGTTCTTCAGTCGCTAAGTCATGTCCAACTCTTTTGTGACCCCAACTCTTTTGGGAGCCACCAGGCTCCCCTGTCCATGGGATTACCTGGGCAAGAATACTGGAGTGGGTGGCCACTGCCTTCTCCAGGGGATCTTCCAGACTCAGGGATCAAACCTGTGTCTCCTGCATTGGTAGGCAGATTCTTTACCACTGAGCCACCAGGGAAGCCCTTCATAGTCTTAAGAAGGTTTCTAATTACTTCAATGTATATTATAAAGTTTTAATTCTAATTTGATACACATAAATTATAGGTGATGGCAACGGGAACAGACCAACAGAGAACCATTAAAATCAAAATGCTGGCATAACTCATTTGTAAAACACTCAAAGAATAGGTTATAATGTATAATGTGTAAAAATTAGTATTCTATAAAATGATTTAGAAAATCCTTCATCTTTCATTTTCTTTCTTAGTTAACCCTGGTAATAAACTCCAATATTTCTCTGTTATTTTTCCCAACAAACAAGCAACTATTACATTGTAAAGTAAAATACAGGATAGCTCCTAGGTCACTGATGATAGTCATTTTATCAGAGATCCACAGTTAACAACAAATGGTGCTTACTAGATACTAACCTATTCCTAATGCTTGAAACAGACTTCTGTTTGTATCTGCAACTGCTTCGAATTAAAAAATGTAAACATAATATAAAATGCTTCCAGTTTTACTGTCTTCTTCTTTGAGTTGTCCTCCACAGAAGTATCAAGTTCCCTAAATAGTTCACAGTATTTCTAACCACTTAAGGGTAGAGAAAAAAAAAGTAAATCCCAGATAGCTTTCCAAGCATCTCAAGGACCACTGGGAAGGCAGTGATCCTGAACAAATAAAGTAGAAGTAAAAATAGCACCATGCACAGTAAAGCTCAGAACCAACACATGTATGCTGAAATGAATTCGAGGAATAAACTCATGTAGGAAACTCTTCTGCAGCAGAGTAGCCAGTACAAAGGGTATAGGAAAGAACACATCTACAAATAAAAACACCACTTCTCAGACCCACCTTGTTATCTGGAGAAGATACAAAGTTGACTAGGGCAATTTGCTCTGTGGAGACAGAACTTTTGAACTACTCACAGATGCCCTATGTAGAAGCAAGAGACCTAGAAAAGTTTCATTATTTAGAGTTTCTCTCTCCATCAGGTTAACCCTAAGTAACTGGATTTGCTATGGAGATTTCATTATAAGGAAATAGGTTTGATTCTCACTGAAGAAGGCTGACCACTGAAGAATAAAAGGAATCTGAACTGTACAACAGATTTCACTCTCCAGAGTTCTGAGCACTGATTTTAACAATGATGCTCCTTAGCAAGGTTCCACTGTATTTTATCAGTTCTTATTTACATATGGTATTTGTGAACTGTGTGAAAATTTTTAAAAATTATATATTTGACCTAAAAATTTAGCATAAGGATCTATTGTAAAAAATATATATCATGGAGAATCTTAAAATATTTTTTAAGTGTCAGCCTTCAGGCATCAATATAACAATAATTAGGCAGAAGAATAATGATAATCTCAACTACAATCTATTATCATCAAATTATAAGAGCATGTCTTATCTGAGCAAATAGGAGCCACTTAATGAAGTTTACAATAATCTATATATGTATGTAAACACACAGAGACATTCAATACATAATGTTCCAGTGTGTGTGTGTGTGCTTGGTCATGTCCAACGCTTTGTGACTCCATGGACTGCAGCCCACCAGGCTCCTCTGTCCAAGGAATTTTCCAGGTAAGAATACTGGAGTGGGTTGCCATTTCCTCCTCCAGGGGATCTTCCCAGCCCAAGGATCGAACCCACGTCTCTTGCATCTCCTGCAATGGCAGGACTCTACCTCTAGTGCCGCCTGGGAAGCCCCTAATATATAAAGATGTAATATATATATAAATTGACTTGTTCAGCAAAATGTTTTTTGGGTTATATTCCTACCCAGAATTCTAAGTCTATGTGAAGCTCAACTTTCCCAACGACTGTCAGATTCTGATATATACATAAAAACACGGCACATTTAGAATTTTCAAAGTACACAGAGACACTGAATGGTACCACCTATACAGAAATGACTACCAATTCATTGTCTTCAAGGAACATGATCTGGTTTGTTTCTCTAGTGGTGGCAATGGGGTCAATTAGGGCTGATAGTAACCTTACAAAATGCTGTAAAGGATGGTGAAAATACCCAATAAATTATATACTTAAAAAAAAAAAAAGGTTTACATTCCATGATGGAGGCAGGTTACTGAATCAGGTAACAGAAGCCCAGGATCTGAGTCCCAGGCAGAGCACAGTAACCTTGGGGCTATTGGCAACACCACTCGATCCTTCTGGGTCTCAGCCATCTGAAGAATGGTGATAGTTCCGATTCTATAAGACTGTTATCAGTTATAAGCAACAGTGCTCCAGAGATTGTACAGTGTTATTAATTACAAGTAATGTACATTAAAGAGCCTCTTGCTTGGTAGCCCCATGAATCACTCTATGTAAATATTTAGCAGTGAACTTGCATTTGTCTCTGTCCATAAAACAAAGTAAGACAAATTAACCTACATGAATAGTATTTTTACTGCCATACTTTGATTAATGCCAACACAAAGTATTACTACTAATGATAAAATATGAACAATTAACATTGTACTATTTTTCTCAGGGTGAAACCAAGGCTTTAGAAAGTAATTATCCAAGTTCACATTTCCGAAGTATTAAATGCCAGGTTTTGATCTCAAATTTGTATGATTCTACAGAACTGGCTGTTAAACAATTAAAAGACAGTAATCTTGCTCTCTAAACAAGCTAACCAGACAACGTTTCCTTTTCCTAGTGTAGAGAAAAGGGATTTGTATTTCTTCAGCATCAAACACGCGGTGGTGCTACTAAAGTACTCTGCAGGCTTGATCTCATCTCTGGCTAAAATCTAACTCTACACCTTTCTAGTTATGTGACCTCTGGCCCATCTGCTGAAACTTTCAGCACCTCATTTCCTTTCTCTATGAGTTTTAGCAGTTTTCTTATCTGTCGGGTGTGAGGATTAAATGAGTTTCACCTGGTGGCTCAGCGGCAAACAATCTGCCAGCAATGCAGAAGACTGCCTATAATGCAGGAGATGTGGGTTTGATCCCTAGTTGGGGAAGACCCCCTAGAGAATGAAATGGCAATCCAGTCCAGTATTCTTGCCCAGGAAATGCCATGGACAGAGAAGCCTGGCAGGCTAAAGTCCATTGGGTCACAAGAGTTGGGCACAACTTAGCAACTAAAGCACCAGCACTACCACCACTGCTACGTGGAACATGCTTAGGGCAGTACTTGGTTAACTATTACAAAGAGTAACTATTATTGTTTAAAAACATGACAAAATAACTAAATCAGTAATTCTGTAACTCTATATAACATAATTTTGAGCATTACTTTACTAGCATGGGGTCGCAAAGAGTCGGACACGACTGAGCGACTGATTTGATCTGATATAACATAATAGAATCTACTGATAGGAGGTACAGTAAAGGGAATTGCAAGTAATTTCAAATCAACGATCAAGTGATTTCTAGTTTGCCCAGAAACTCAGTCCCAATACAGTCACTGCCAGAGAATATCTGTAAGAGAGAGACTCAGCTCAGAGGCCAGAAGTAAACATGAAAATCCTGACCATTCCCTGAAGAACCTGTTCAAAACAGCAGGAAAGTAAGGTGATATAAGTCCATTGAGCACAAGCTCAGTTGCTTCAGAAGTGTCTTGACTTGTTGTGACCCCATGGACTGCAGCACTCCAGGCTTCCCTGTCCTTCACCATCTCCTGGAGATTGTTCAAACTCATGTCCATTCAGTCGGTGATGCCATCCAACCATTCATCCTCTGTCGTCCTCCTCTCCTCCTGCCTTCAATCTTTCCCAGCATCAGGGTCTTTTCTAATGAGTTGGCTTCTTGCATGAGGTGGCCAAAGTAGTGGACCTTCAGCTTCAGCATCCGCCCTTTCAATGAATATTCAGAACTGATTTCCTTTAGGATTGACTGGTTTGATCTCCTTGCAATCCAAGGAACTCTCAAGTCTTCTCCAACACCACAGTTTAAAAGCATCAGTTCTTTAGTATTCAGCCATCTTTATGGTCCAAGTCTCACATCTATACATGACTACAGGAAAAACCATAGATTTGACTAGATGCACTTATGTCAGAAAGTAATGTCTATGCTTTTTAATATGCTGTCTAGGTTGGTCATAGTTTTTCTTCCAAGGAGTAAGCATCTTTTAATTTCATGGCTGCAGTCACCATCTGCAGTAATTTTGGAGACCAAGATAATCAAGTCTCTCAATATTTCCATTGTTTCCCCATCTATTCGCCATGACGTGACAGGACCAGATGCCATGATGTTAGGTTAGTTTTTGGAATGCAGAATGTTAAGCCAGCTTTTTCATTCTCCTCTTTCACTTTCATCAAGAGGCTCTTTAGTTCCTCTTCACCTTCTGCACCTCACCACTTTTAGGGTGGTATCATCTGCATATTTGAGGTTATTTCTGTTTCTCCTAGAAATCTTGATTCCAGCTTGTGCTTCATTCAGCCTGGCATTTTGCATGATGTACTCTGCATGTAAGTTAAATAAGCAGGGTGAAAATATACAGCCTTGACGTCCTGCTTTTTCAATTTGGAACCATTCTGTTGTACCATGTCTGGTTCTACTGTTGCTTCTTGATCTGCATATAGGTTTCTCAGGAGGCAGGTAAGGTGGTCTGGTATTCCCACATCTTTAAGAATTTTCCATAGTTTGTTGTGATCCACACAGTCAAAGGCTTTAGTGTAGTCAATGAAGCAGATGTTCTTCTGGAATTCTCTTGGTTTTTTCTGTGATTCAACAGATGTTGACAAATTGATCTCTGATTCCTCTGCCTTTTTTAAATCCAGCTTGAACATCTGGAAGTTCTCAGTTCATGTACTGTTGAAGTCTAGCTTGGAAAATTTTGAGAATTACTTTGCTAACATATGAGATGACTGCAATTTTGTGGTAGTTTGAACATTCTTTGGTTGAACATTCTTTGGCATTGCCCTTCTTTGCTATTTGATGCTTCTGAACTGTGGTGTTGGAGAATACTCTTAAGAGTCCCTTGGACTGCAAGGAGATCAAACCAGTCAATTCTAAAGGAAATTAGTCTGGAATATTCATTGGTAGGACTGATGCTGAAGCTGAAGCTCCACTACTTTGGCCACCTTATGCCAAGAACTGACTCCCTGGAAAAGACCCAGATACTGGGAAAGATTGAAGGCAGGAGGAGAAGGGGACGACAGAAGATGAGATGGTTGGATGCCATCACCGACTCAATGGACATGAGTTTGAGCAGGCTCTAGGAGTTGGTGATTGACAGGGAAGCCTGGTTTGCCGCAGTCCATGGCATTGCAGAGAGTCCGATGTGACTGGGCAACTGAACTGAACTGAACTTCTTTGGGATTGGAATGAAAACCGACCTTTCCCAGTCCTGTGGCCATTGCTGAGGTTTCCAAATTTGCTGGCATATTGAGTGCAGCACTTTTACAGCATCATCTTTTAGGATTTGAAATAGCTCTGCTAGAATTTGATTACCTCCACTAGCTTAGTGATGCTTCCTAAGGCCCACTTGACTTCACATTCCAGGATGTCTGGCTCTAGGTGAGTGATCACACCATCATGATTATCTGGGTCATGAAGATCTTTTTTATATAGTTCTTCTGTGCATTCTTGCCACCTCTTCTTAATATCTTCTGCTTCTGTTAGGTCCATACCATTTCTGTCCTTTATCAAGCCCATCTTTGCATGAAATGTTCCATTGGTATCTCTAATTTTCTTCAAGAGATTTCTAGTCTTTCCCATTCTATTGCTTTCCTCTATTTCTTTGCACTGATCACTGTGGAAGGTTTTCTTTACCTCTCCTTGCTCTTCTTTGGAGCTTTGCATTCAGATGTTTATATCTTTCCTTTTCTCCTTTGCGTTTGCTTCTCTTCTTTTCTCAGCTATTTGTAAACTATTTGTAACCCAAATAATCCCATGGATCACAACGTCGTCTAACTCGATGAAACTATGAGCCACTGTGAAGGCCATCCAAGATGGACGGGTCATGTTGGAGAGGTCTGACAAAACATGGTCCCACTGGAGAAGGAAATGGCAAACCACTTCAGGATTCTTGCCTTGAGGCCTTGAGAACCCCATAAATAAGAGGCATTCAAAGTATTAAGAAACCACGTGGGAAGTAGATTTAAGTCCATAGTCTGATCCTATAAACAACTTCCTTTGTTTTTTTAATTAATCTTTATTGGAGCACAGTTGGTTTACAATGTTGTGTTAGTTTCTGTTGTATAGCAAAGTGAATCAGTATATATCCATTCTTTTTAAGCTTCTTTTCCCACACAGGTCATTACAGAGTACTCAACAGAGTTTCCTATGCTATACAGTAGGGTCTTATTAGTTACCTATTCTACATATGTACTGTGCTTAATCGCACAGTCATGTCAGACTCTTTGCAACCCCAATGGACTACAGCCTGCTAGGCTCCTCTGTCCATGGGGATTCTCCAGGCAAGAATACTGGAATGGGTTGCCATGCCCTCCTCCAGGGGATCTTCCCAACCCAGGGATTGAACCCAGGTCTCCTGTGTTGCAAGTGGATTCTTTACCATCTGCACCATCAGAGAAGTAGTGTGTATGTGTCAATCCCAATCTCCCAATCCCCCACCGCCCCTCTGGCTTTCCCCTTTGGTAACCATAAGTTGGCCACCTAGCTGAGTTACTCATCTAATTTAAAGTTTGGATTCATAATGAGAACAATCCAAAAGATAATTCCGTGGAAGTCCAGTGCCCCCTGCAGTAGGAGAGTAGAGTCATAACCACTGGACCACTAGGGGATTCGCTTTTGGATTGTTCTTAACATGAAATTAAAAGACGCTTGCTCCTTGGAAGGAAAGTTATGACCAACCTAGATAGCATATTCAAAAGCAGAGACATCACTTTGCCAACAAAGGTTCGCCTAGTCAAGGCTATGGTCTTTCCTGTGGTCATGTATGGATGTGAGAGCTGGACTGTGAAGAAGGCTGAGCGCCGAAGAATTGATGCTTTTGAACTGTGGTGTTGGAGAAGACTCTTGAGAGTTCCTTGGACTGCAAGGAGATCCAACCGGTCCATTCTGAAGGAGATCAATCCTGGAATTTCTTTAGAAGGAATGATGCTAAAGCTGAAACTCCAGTATTTTGGCCACCTCATGCGAAGAGTTGACTCATTGGAGAAGACTCTGATGCTGGGAGGGATTGAGGGCAGGAGGAGAAGGGGACGACAGAGGATGAGATGGCTGGATGGCATCACTGACTCGATGGATGCGAGTCTGAGTGACCTCCGGGAGCTGGTGATGGACAGGGAGGCCTGGCGTGCTGCGGTTCATGGGGTCGCAAAGAGTCGGACACGACTGAGCGACTGATCTGATCTGATAACATGAGTTCAAGTACTTGGCATGCTTTAAATTAGATGAATAACTCAGCTTAGTGACAAATTCTTTTAAATTTGAAAGCATTTGTAATTCTTCTAGATTCCCTAAACCACTTGCATATTTGAGACATCAAATTAGGATGCAATCAGTTTCCACATGAAGGAAATCTTAAGGTTGTATAGTAATAAATTGTGACAGTTATCCACAGATATATTTTAGGCACCATATGCTAAAATTATTAACATGCCTTGTCATGTAATTAACAATGTTCAGAGGCAGAACCAAATTCTTCTACGGACAAAACAAAGGGACAAGAATCATCCAATTCTACTACAGCTTTCACTATGAAATTAATGTAAAGAAAATCAAGTTCTATTTTTACATGACTAACATTATATCATTTATTTTTGTTTTAAAACCATGGAAGAATGTTCACATGATTTCCAGTAAAGTCTAAGTGAAAATGAAAACCAGTTTTAAAAACATTTCCCATAAAATGAAAATGTACCTTTTAACTTTAACGGATAGTTATTCCTCATGTCTCTTTTATCTAATAAAACCAGCCCAAGTTAACTGCCTACTGTATGCTGGGGAATTTTTAAATCAAGCGAGATACATTAGTTAGGCTTGCTTCAAAGTGGTCATCTTTGGGCTTATTTGCAATATTTTTATCATTAAAATGTTTCACATTGAAACATTTATTTGCTAATGGTAGAGAAAAAAACAAAATTCATAAAAGAGTATTCTAAAGAGCAGCACGGAGGAATCAAAAGATCGATGGTCCGGGGGACAGGGCTCTGGTCCTTACTCTGCCCCCAACTACCTGCTCAGTCTGTTTATATGTGGAAAATGAGCCAGACAGAAATTTCTCCCTACACGTGTCTTTGATTAGGAGCTCAGCTACGAAGTTTACCAATATTTTGGAGTCAGTTTGTGCAGGAACATGTGTGCAGATGTGACTTACAATTCATTCTCTCCGGGGGCAAGGAGAACACTTCCAATGCAATGAAATATATCCGTCAGTGTATACAAAAAATGTGGAAAAAAGTTATTGTGTTCTACAATAATGCTGCCCTAGGTACATTAATATCATGGGAATTCTAGCTAGATTAATTGTTCTGAATACCTACTTTCCACTCATTTCTAGAATTTAAATCAGCAGTGTATCAGGAGGTAAATTAAAGAAACCAAACATTCACTTCTATACTCTGACGTGTGTAGTAAATAGGTCAGCCCTGCAATACAATTCCATTCTGTGTGCACCCTCAGAATAAGAACCTCTAAAATAAATACATACTTGCCAAGTGTTTATGGATAATTCTTCTAATCTTTAGCTGTTCACAAAGCAGGACCCATCTCCCCTGTCCTTCAGTTCAACAATCTCATCATTAATCTTTTCTAATGTCTCTCACAGATGCAGTGGTTTGTTTTGTTTTGTTTTATTTTTCTCAACAACTGTAAGTCACTCAGGGCCTCACTTTCCACAGCAAAGGATCAGGTGTCTCAAAGCTCCATAAAAATACACTTCACACAGGGAATGTCTGTGATCCATGGATTCTGTCCACTTCATCTAAACAGGACCATCTGCCCGTGAGGAAGGGCCAAGTGGACGCAGCATTTTCCATCAGCACCAACTGCGCATGTCCTGCTGTAAGGGACCTCTCCTCTAGCTCCCTCACAGGCCTGAACTCACTTGTGCAAAACCTCCACTGTCAAGACTGTGAAAAGCTGCTGAGTATCATTTGTAGAATTAACTTTATTTATCAAGTAAAAAGATAACTAAGTACAACAGGAAGTAAAGCAATAGAAATCTCCATCTTTAAGATTTTTATTCCTACCAAGATGCTTCTGCAATACCAGAAAAAAAAGATAATGACCTAAACAAATATCGCAGCAAACAATCCCTGCTTTCTATTCACTTTACTATACAAGGATTACTTAGGAGCCGAGAAACAATATAGTACTAAGAGCTATCAGGCAAATAAAATACACAAAATCAACACCACCAGGAGGCCCACTACAATCACATTTTTGCTCAAGATGTCATCTGAATTCAATCGTAAGTTTAACCTCCTAATGAGTAGGCAAGATTGTAGAATGCTGTTGTGTGCTCCCAGTTGATCTGTTCAGCAACTGAGATACTTAAAAAACAAAATAAAATGAGTGTATTTGCTCATGCTACTACCCCTGTAGCAAACGTAAACAAATAAGAATTTATACAAATGTGAAATTTACTATTTTATATGATCTCCAAACTTGGAATATTCTGTGCTAGAAAAAGAATTCTTCACAAAGCTTTTTAATATTATAAAAACATCACTGATGAAATGAAAGTGAAGTCGCTCAGTCATGTCTGACTCTGCGACCCCATGGACTGTAGCCCACCAGGCTCCTCCATCCATGGGATTTTCCAGGCAAGAGTACTGGAGTGGGGTGCCATTGCCTTCTCCAGGGGATCTCCCTCCCCAGGGACTGAACCTGATGCTTTACCGTCTGAGCCACCAGGGAAGCCCACTGATGCAATGAAATATATTAACCAAGACCTTGGAGGAAAATGGCTTGATTTCATACCCAGAGTCTGACTTCCCAGCTCGGGGATCTGGTGCATCCAGGTGACCTCACCATTTTCCTCACTGTAAAGCAGATGTAACTAACACCTGCACTCACCTCCCAGGTTGCTTGTGAGAATTTAATCAGGTCACAGATTTAATAACTCAGTGAAAACCCCTGAAGTCTGGATCTCAAGGAAGATCAGTTATTTTATTCTTGAAAAGACTCTTGCTTGCTCTAAGCCATCACATTCTTGTATTTTCTTCCTTCTTCTTCCTCCTGTCCTCTTCCTTCTCAGCCTCCTTCTCTGTCTTTGTTTCTTTCCAAACATCAAATGTTGAGAGTTCTCAGATCATCAAGAATTTAGGTCCTCTTCTTCCTCTCTTCTTTCTCTAAGGGCTCCAACCTACTCCCATGATTTTAATTACCATCTGGAGAATGATCTCAAACACATTTCTAATTCAGATCTGAACGCATACCTGCCAAGTCACTGTCTCCACCTGGATGGTGTGGTGAGACCCGGGGTTCAGTCATCCTACCTCAAGGCCAAACTCCCCATTTCTGCCATTCAAATGTAATGCTGCCTACCTCAGTAAGTGGCTGGAAAAAAAAAAAAAAACGCCCAGTTTTACAACACAGAATCCTGGGAGTTATCCGTGAAATGTCCTGTTCCTCACTTTTCAGTCTGTAACCCATTTCCTACTCTTTCCATTATATGTCTGAAATATACTCTGTTGTCTCCACGGCTCCGTCCCCTTCTGAACCCACAGCCACTAGCAACTAACTCCCAAACTGGCTTCGCTCAAACAGTTCCCCTCCTCCAGTCTAACTAGAGGGATGTTTTAAAGTGCAAGTATAATCACTCCTCTACCTACATTTCTTTACATGATCAGAGAATAAGAGTAAAACAGAATAAGGAGTAAACACTGAACCACTAATAAAGGTGTGCACATGTCCTCCATCCCCATGGTCCTCTATGTTCCAAACACGTTAAAACTTTTTATTCTAAAATGCCAGGCTCTCTCCTTCTTCAAGGCCTTCATTCATATCCACCTTGTTCCCTCTTTGGGAATGTGAAAAAGGGTCTTCCCTTCCCCTCCCTGTATCCCCATTCCCAGCTGTTTCTTTCCTATCATTCAGCTCTCAGTTTAACCAATACTTCCTCCAGAAGGCATTGCTTGGTTCTCTGGACAAGGTCAGTTCCATTAATTATATTCTCACAAGGCACCATGCACTTCTGTTCCACAATCCTCAGTGCATTTGTAAACACACAAAAGATAATAAATGACACAAGTGCAGGGAGCTTGTCTGTCCTGTTTACAGTTGTATCCCTTAATCTTATCAAACACCATAAGTGGGCCAACAGAGATACTGATAGATGTTTGCTCAATTAATTAACACAGAATGGTTCTGGTTTCCTTCTTGACTTGATAACGGCTCATAATTGGTGGGTAAGTACACATAAAACTCTAATTCAAGGCAGACTGTGATAGCTTTTCACAGGATATAAACATACAGATTACTTGATCCTCTAAGGAAAAAAATCAATTCTGGAAAGGAACAGACGTATAAGGAAAGACCCATGTAAAGGAAGGCTTTTTTCTGGTGCGGAGATGTGAAATAAGCCATGGAGAGCTAGCAAGACTTCACCAAGTTAAGGGTAGGAAATATTCCAAGGAGGGGAAAAATTTCAGACAGAAGGGAGAAGGATAGGAGAAATATTTCTGCAGGAGAATGAAAACACTGCTCAAAGGAGAAAAGGGTTTGTCATTGATTGAATGGAAAACCAAAACAGAGAAAGGATGGGGGAAGTATGACAGATGATGAATTCTGTTTTAGAAACTCAAATTTTAAGTCCTTACATGATTTTGAGAATGTAGTTAAACATGGAACTAGGAAAGAAGTTGCAAGTAAATTTCAGAAATTATTAGGCTCAGAGAAATTTTAATTGATCCATAAGGAATTAAACATTAATGCAGAGGCATAACAAAGATGTCTACAGTTATCCACAAACACATATTTTTATTAAGAATAAAAAATAGAAAAAAATAAAAGCAATTTTATAATTACTGCCTCAATTTTCAACATACATACCTAATTTTTATTTTATATAGGTGTTAGTAATACCATATTTTTACAATGATTTTACCCTCTTTAAAACTGCTAATGTCCTACCACTGTTGGGATGGGAGAAACTCACTTATGCTGAGTTTTTCTCTATTTAGTAGGAGAATAATATCTTTCTTCTGTTTAAAAGAATTCCAGTCTTTGTAATAGGCTCTGTGCAAAAATTTTAAATGACGTACAGAATTTTTAAAAGGTCATCTAATTTCAAAAATGTTAACAGCTGAAATTACATCTATTATCTTTAATTATCAAGAGAATATATGAAGAATAATAAAATGTAATACTTACTTTTGCTGCACCTATTTGTTCTTTGCGAAATTTCTCAAGTGGTGCAATTAATACATCATTAGCATTTTGAATCTGAAATTAAAAATACAAATACATTAAATTCTGTATAATTCATGCAAACAATATTGAAAAAAGATATCTCCCTTATTCCACTTACTTAAATAAACAGTTTTTGTTCCCTTTTGCTTCTATAAATGAAATAAAAAATATCCCACACATGTCATATAGTCTTTTTCTACTTTATAATTAAATTTTCACAAATTATTTCACTTGATCCTAGCAATAATGTGACTAATGTGAAAACAAGTACACATGGTGAGATCTTAAATATTTAAACTTCATATTCTAAAATTTAACTATACATCAGACGTTAAATTTTAAGATACCTTTAATTATACTGTTTTAATGTAGTCAGTTCAAGTATCATTTGAAAACTGAGCCATATAAAAGCTTTCCGTCTTGCCGCTAGAATATTATAATTGTACAGCTGCAAAATCAAATCAGGCTTATTTTTTTCCCTATTTTATTAGATTCCTTACACTTGGGCTTGGCCTGCATATTCTCATAATATTTCCAACCACACTAAAACAGTAACTGATTTTATTTCAATGAACGGCGTTTTAGTCCAAAACTCCAAATTGGGTTTCACTTAAACTTTCAAACAGATAAATCTTTAAATCAATCTGTACAAATACTGTGAGGGGGTTCAAGCTGGGTCAGGGGCAGTGACTGGCTACAGAAGACATATTTCTAAGGAAAGCAACACGCTGGAAGGAAATCTTGATTTTTAAAAAATCACTTTAAAAAGCATTAACATTAAACATAGGATCTTAAATGTTTTCACAACAAAAGGAAAGAATAATGTGGCAAGATGGAGGTATTAGCTAATGTCATGGTATTAATCATTTTGCAATACATAAATGCATCAAACCAACATATTGTACAATTTAAACTTATATAATGTCAATTATATACCAATAAAGTTCAGGGGGGAAGGTAGGCCCAGTTAACAAAATTACCATTCATTCTACTGCTGTGATAATACTATGACCTATTACATAGTTAGCAAATGCTAAGATGAAGAGAAAAATCTATTTTTCAAATAAGTCACTATTTTAAAATAGGTTAAAGCATATACAGGAGCTCTTTATATTATTCTTATACTTTCAAATAAGTTTGACATTATATCAGAATTTTAAAATTTCAATAAATGGGTTTTACTTTCAATTATTTTCACTAAACTGGTTATTCTCTAGTCAAGCTTTATTTCTTAAATTCCATAATCTAACACACAAAGACAGTATTCACAAAAATAAAAACTAAACAATGCTTCCCATGATTCTGTCATTTTCCAATTTGTAGGAAAATGACATGACCTCTTGAAAAAAGTACCTAAAATCCTCCATTTTGAAAACACACGAAGTAGATCAATACTCAAAATCCTTCCCAAGACATTGAGAGCCAGTACAGATACCTCTGCCATCCATCACCTAACTTCCTTTTTGTGAGCTCGGACAGGCCTTCATCAAGATACACCGGGCAGGCATTTTCCTACAGAGAGATGACTGGGAACAGTAGCAAAGTAGCTCACTTTTAATTCTCACTCTCTAAATCCTCTTTGCCCTAGTGAAACTCCAAATACATTGAAACACACACATATATATTTCTCCAGATGTTACAGAGGTAATAAATAATGGATTCTGCCTTTAAAGTTCACATAAGGAAAGACAGTGTCATGGACACTGTAGTATAACTTGGAAAAATAGCAACAATAAAGGCTAATAGTTACCGAATGTTTGCTTTATGCTGGAAACCAGCATGACTTAATGTATTTAAAGTTAATGATCTTAAACAAAGAGATATTTCTCAAGTGGTGAAAACTCAAACAATGAGGCTGAATAAGAAGATATGCAGCACAACTCTTAAGTATATGTATTTAAAATCAAGAATGGCTGACTTCAACACAGTTCCATAGCTTATGAACTGTTATTTAAACATTCTGATCACCAGCTGTATCACCTAACAACTTGATTTTAAGGATGAAGATAATGAATGTAAAACACTTAGTTCAGTGCCTTACATCCAGAAAGTACTCAAAATTTATAGTTTTTAATATCTCCAAATAAACATATATAACATATATCCATCTGTAATGATATACCTGATACACTTCTATATCCGAATCTTCTATACTACCCTTTTGGGTGAAGTATATCTATGTGCACATTATGAGAAGGTATTTTTCTATGAAAGTCACAAAAGACAGATGGCCTAGACATTCCCACATTCAATCACTAGGTGCTTACATATATGCCTAGCACACTACTGAACTATGTGGGGAAGAGAAAAAAACTAAGGCATGGGCTATACCTTCTAGAAAATTGATGCCTACTTATGAAAACGGGAAAAACAATATTCATCCAACAAGTATTTAATGTCATAAAGTCCTGCTAAAATTTTTGGAAAATTTGAGACAAAACTGATCACAGTACATTGAGAACAGTTACATGATTAACTATGCAGAATTCATCACAAACACATCAGAATTTTGACAACAGAAAAGATCCATGAGAACTAAATAAGTCAAGGTAGTATTTGGATAGTGAACAGGAAGTATTGGATAGAGGTGAACAGGAAGTGGATATGAACTGAATACACCAAAGAGAAAAAATATCCTAGGAACAGGCATCACCATAAAAAAGGCAAGAGATAGAATTACGCAAATATGAGGTGGGGTGGGGCGGGGTGCAGCACAGGGAAAAATAGAAGCATTTACTACACGTTCATTAACAGTCCCTCCTGACTGTGAGTGCAACAACCAAGTTACAGGCCTTCAGTTACCTTTTTAAAAATGGAAATGGCACAGTGAATATAAAGTATGTTGAAAACTTTTGGCACACAGCAGTTTCCATGTGTTATTAGCTATTAACATTATTTAACTGGAGAAAAGTGTGCAATTACTATTAGGAAATTTAACTGCAATAAGGAAAGAATATCCATAATCTAAGCAAAGTAACCTGAATATGGAATCACTGTTGGTTTCTAAAAAGAGGATTAATGTAAAAAAACTTGTTCTAGGAAGTAATATGCAGGATACTTTGAGAATGAAGAGATAAGGCCAACATATGCCAGGTGAATGGCTGGGAGAAGAACACAAGTTTGAAGAGACAACTAGGTCAGAGGCCTGTGGTGTTGACAGATGGGTAGCAGGGAACTGCAGAGGCAGAGGAATCAAAGGTGACATTAAGTTTTCAGCCTCAGGCACTGGAACTCCAGCATAACTTTAAGAACTTGGGTAAATGAGGCAAGGAGTATATCTGGTAGAGAAAGAATAATGGCGAATTTCACTTTGGACCTATTACTTGTGATTCCATGAAAGATTCATGGAAATATCATAGCAGAGTATCCCACTTCAAAACATGGTACTAGTCAATACGAATGAAATGTTTTTTAATTGGGAAAGACCAGACAAAAGAGTGGATGGCGGATCCATGTGCTAAGACGCTAGCACTCACATTCATACCCAATAGTTTAAACCTCTGCCACAGCTATTCTCTGGCTGTTAACGTAAATATGGCCTGGGAATAAAACAAAACATGAGAATATAAACTTGAGCCAAATGTGATAATTAACAACCACCCAGTGGGCAAGTATTACTTCCTATCTCTAGTTTGTCCATATTTCTTCATCTCTTTCTTTTGTTTTGGATTTGCTCAATTTTTTTCTTTCTTCCCCCTGCTCTCATTCTATTAAAGTGAAACTTAAGGAATAAAAATATAAGTTCCAGAGGTACTAAACAGAAGGAAAAAAAAAAAAAGAAGAAGAAGAAGAAGGGGAAGAAAAACATCCAAAGGAGTGATAGAGATAACAAGAAATATGATTTGTTGAGTGTTTAATGCGTGCCAAGTACTATGCTAAGCCCTTCACAATATCTAGATTAAAGTTAATTTCATATGAATAATGAAGTTCAAAACCTAACAATCATCTGGAATATATTAAGTATGTGAATGCTGAAGTTAGACCCTGTTCCATTTCGAATCTCAGCACCTAACCCACTAAGACTCAATGCCTTCATCTCTGTATCTCTTAAGAATTTCATAAAAATCAAAGGAAAAATACACATATTCAAAAAATCACAAGCACAGATCCAGCATATGGCAGGCTTTCAATAAATGTTTGTTTCATCACAGAATTCACGATGTCAACTATTGAGTTCAGAGCCATCCTCAGCAGTCTGAGAATTTCCAAGATGATTTAAAAGGTAATTATTCAAAAGGGAGAAATTGAAATCCAAATAAATTTAAGAGAAACTTTTTCAGAGTGCCCATCTGCAGTGGTAGATAATAGGAACCTACATTTTTCCATAAACCATAATAACATATGTGTGGCTTTACATCTGACATATGATGCTTCTCTTGTATGCAGTCAATGGGCTGCTGTTCACAATATGTGAATCTAAATTCAAGAGATCAAAATGGGAACGCCAACACTCAGAGGGCGCAAAGTGGATTTACAACCCAACTGTCTGCTCCTGACTCTCAGCTTTGAACACCCTCCACGGGACGAATGCCTTTTATCCCAACACACTGGTCGATCACATGGATGAAATTCTCCAATTTTGACATAATCCAAGTGTGAATTAAAGAAGGTATTTAAAATTTAGGTAGGTTTAAAAGGGTTACTGTTACAACTGAATAATAATGGAAAATAACATACAAAATGTTAAGAAACCATAATTAAAAATCTGAATCTGGGGTACAACACTGGTGACTTTCTCAAGATTTAAAAAGCAATCTAGAGAAATGAAATTCTGGTTCACATGAAACTCTTTCTCCTCAAATTTATGCAGGGGCCTGATAAAACTCCTTCCAAAAGGTAATACTAGAGGATGGGGAGCGGGGAGGGCATGGAACCAAGTCACAGAATTCAGGAGATTCAAACTTCCATAATATTTCTGGAATGTGTTACTTTGTATGACCTCATTAAGAGGCATTAGGAAAAATACAAATGCAATTTTACTGTTCTCCCTATTGATAAGATAAATTTTTAAAACATTTGTATTTCAGTAATTAAGGGTTAACTATTTTATAATTTTTAACCATTACCTAAACCTCGGTTTAAAAAAAAACTTATTTTTGTAAGTACTGGTCCATTTTTAAATTAAAAAATAATCGCAGCTATTTCACTTATTTTCTGCATCAGAGAAGCAAATCTAATATTGGGTAATAAGACATTACAATACTGCATTTACTGGGTAGACACACTTTGACTGTGGGTGTATTACATTAAACCAGGCAATTCAGCTTCCTGTTGCTTTTCTTTAGCTATTTCAAGTGATTCTAATAAACAGCCACAAGGGAGTGCTCATAAATCACTCAAAAGTAATGACTAGAAAATGTTTTTATGTGGTTAGAAGAATCATTATCCAAACATGTTTGGGTTTTTTTCTCTCAAAGTACACATGAATTATAATTTTCTACAGACCATGAATTTTCAAGAGCTATCCTATAGGAATTTTCAATGCTTGTTTTCCACTGCAGAGACCCTTACCATAACTTGTCTGTCCAAGGAAGTGAGTAGTGATGGAATAAAACAAATCTGAAAAGTAATTCTTCTTACACTTTTACTTTCTCTTCCCCTTTGAGGTCTTGGTTAAACTTGACTGTTGTTGGTACCAGTCACAGCTTATCACAAATCAATGATTACAGTATCCCACCAGGATGTAAGATAATTCTCTACCTCCAAAAGCTCTAAAAGACTCCAGGTTTTGAAGAGATTAGGGCTTCCCTGGTGGCTCAGATGGTAAAGAATCAGCCTGCCATGCAGGAGACCTGGGTTCAGTCCCTGGGTTGGGAAGATCCCCTGGAGAAGGAAATAGCAATCCACTCCAGTATTCTTACCTAGAGAATTCCATGGACAGAAGAGCATGGCAGGCTATGGTCCATGGAGTCACAAAGAGTGGGACACAACTGAACAACGAATACTTTTGAAGAGATTTACTGATTTTCTGCTATCAAAGCAACTATTTGAGAAGGCTACAAAGAACAAGCTATTTATAGAAATAAAGCATGGATGATGTAGCTCACTGAAAAAAAAAATTTCCTGTTGAGATGGCTATTATAATCAATCCACACAAAATGAAAATATCACAAAGGTATGTATATTGAGTAGACTGAACACAATCAACCTGGAAGGCACCTATAAACAGGCTGAGGTAAGACTGGCTCGTAATCTCATTGGTATTTATAACTGGGGAAGTCAGATTAGAGTCCTTGAGATTACAAGCAAGTATCTCATCTTTGCCTGTCCCAACCCCTTATCCTATTCGTGCCCGCCTTTTTGGATAAAGCTATGGCAGGTAGTCCCTGGGGACTACCTGCCAAACCTGGGGAGTTTCTCTTTCAGTATCCTATCATTTTGCCTTTTCATACTGTTCATGGGGTTCTCAAGGCAAGAATACTGAAGTGGTTTGCCATTCCCTTCTCCAGCGGACCACACCCCGTAAGATCTCTCCACCATGAGCCGCCCATCCTGGGTTGCCCCACGGGCATGGCTTAATTTCATTGAGTTAGACAAGGCTGTGGTCCTGGTGTGATTAGACTGACTACTTTTCTGTGAGTATGGTTTCAGTGTATTTGCCCTCTGATGCCCTCTTGCAAGACCTACCGTCCTACTTGGGTTTCTCTTACCAAAGTGCTGCACTCAATATGCCAGCAAATTTGGAAAACTCAGCAGTGGCCACAAGATTGGAAAAGGTCAGTTTTCATCCCAAACCCAAAGAAAGGCAATGCCAAAGAGTGCTCAAACTACCGCACAATTGCACTCATCTCACACGCTAGTAAAGTAATGCTCAAAATTCTCCAAGCCAGGCTTCAGCAATATGTGAACCGTGAACTTCCTGATGTTCAAGCTGGATTTAGAAAAGGCAGAGGAACCAGAGATCAAATTGCCAACATCCGCTGGATCATGGAAAAAGCAAGAGAGTTCCAGAAAAACATCTATTTCTGCTTTATTGACTATGCCAAAGCCTTTGACTGTGTAGATCACAATAAACTGTGGAAAATTCTGAAAGAGATGGGAATACCAGACCACCTGATCTGCCTCTTGAGAAATCTGTATGCAGGTCAGGAAGCAACAGTTAGAACTGGTCATGGAACAACAGATTGGTTCCAAATAGGAAAAGGAGTACGTCAAGGCTGTATATTGTCACCATGTTTATTTAACTTATATGCAGAGTACATCAAGAGAAATGCTGGAAGAAACACAAGCTGGAATCAAGAATGCCGGGAGAAATATCAATAACCTCAGATATGCAGATGATACCACCCTTATGGCAGAAAGTGAAGAGGAACTAAAAAGCCTCTTGATGAAAGTGAAAGTCGAGAGTGAAAAGGTTGGCTTAAAGCTCAACATTCAGAAAACGAAGATCATGGCATCTGGTCCCATGACTACATGGGAAATAGATGGGGTAACAGTGGAAACAGTGTCAGACTTTATTTTTCTGGGCTCCAAAATCACTGTAGATGGTGACGGCAGCCATGAAATTAAAAGACACTTACTCCTTGGAAGGAAAGTTATGACCCACCTAGATAGCATATTCAAAAGCAGAGACATCACTTTGCCAACAAAGTTTCGCCTAGTCAAGGCTATGGTCTTTCCTGTGGTCATGTATGGATGTGAGAGCTGGACTGTGAAGAAGGCTGAGTGCCGAAGAATTGATGCTTTTGAACTGTGGTGTTGGAGAAGACTCTTGAGAGTCCCTTGGACTGCAAGGAGATCCAACCAGTCCATTCTGAAGGAGATCAGCCCTGGGATTTCTTTGGAAGGAATGATGCTAAAGCTGAAACTCCAGTATTTGGCCACCTCATGCAAAGAGTTGACTCATTGGAGAAGACTCTGATGCTGGGAGGGATTGCGAGCAGGAGGAGAAGGGGACGACAGAGGATGAGATGGCTGGATGGCATCACTGACTCGATGGATGTGAGTCTGGGTGACCTCCGAGAGTTGGTGATGGACAGGGAGGCCTGGCGTGCTGCAATTCATGGGGTCACGAAGAGTCGGACACGACTGAGCGACTGATCTGATGGCAGGTGGTCTTGGGATAGCCTGAGTTTCACTCCTAGATACTGGTAAAGTTAGCTCTCCACAACCTCACAAGAGGCATTCCTCTAAGTCAGTAAACCCACAGTTTTTCTAATTGTCATGTGCATGCATGCTCAGACAAGCTATGTGACCCCACGGACTGTAGCCCACCAGGCTCCATGAGATTTTTCTGAGCAAGTATAATGGAGCGGGTTGCCATTTCCTTCTCCAGGGGATCTTCGAGACCCAGGGATCGAACCCACATCTCCTGCATCTCCTACATTGGCAGGTAGGTTCTTTACCAAGTAAATTAGAACTCAAAACCCAAATCTTACAGAAAGAGCGGAGGACAGACATATGAACAAGACCTTCAGATAATAAGTAATATGAAGACCGTCATATAATAAGTAATATGAAGTAAAAACTAAATGCATTTTACTTTCTATCCTTTAATGTGAATAGCAACATACTTTGAAAAATCATACCTTCATCTTTTAAAAACATGTAAGGTTATCTGGCCACCACAATAATCCATTAAATTTTTACTTGAATATCACTTATTACTTCAATATTGGATGTTTTGATTCTACTTATTAAGTCAGTGTTCTATGATAAATCCTATTTCATTGGACTTTATCTATTTAGATCCAACTCACTTATATTTAATATTAGTTTCACCTTTACTTCTACCAGTAATAATGCTTATCGCAATATATTTAGAAAAAGAAATTTAAGTTTTTGGTGAATGATGCTATAGGAATCCCATTTTTTACTTCAGAAGATAAGCAGACATATACTCTCTAGGAAAGTGCATGGGTTTGTATTTAATTCTTGAATTATCCCATGAAAACTGTGTGATTTTGGTCAAATTATTCAAATACTCCATGTCTGTTTCCTTTATGTAAAGATGAAAATATGCCTTTATCTCATACCCTGTTTACAAAAGTTTTTACACTTTATATATAATAAGAGTCTATTAAAGCTCAACATTCAGAAAACGAAGATCATGGCATCTGGTCCCATCACTGCATGGGAAATAGATGGGGAAACAGTGGAAACAGTGTCAGACTTTGTTTTTCTGGGCTCCAAAATCACTGCAGATGGTGACTGCAGCCATGAAATTAAAAGACGCTTACTCCTTGGAAGGAAAGTTATGACCAACCTAGATAGCATATTCAAAAGCAGAGACATTACTTTGCCAACAAAGGTTCGCCTAGTCAAGGCTATGGTCTTTCCTGTGGTCATGTATGGATGTGAGAGCTGGACTGTGAAGAAGGCTGAGCGCCGAAGAATTGATGCTTTTGAACTGTGTTGTTGGAGAAGACTCTTGAGAGTCCCTTGGACTGCAAGAAGATCCAACCAGTCCATTCTGAAGGAGATCAATCCTGGAATTTCTTTAGAAGGAATGATGCTAAAGCTGAAACTCCAGTATTTTGGCCACCTCATGCGAAGAGTTGACTCATTGGAGAAGACTCTGATGCTGGGAGGGATTGAGGGCAGGAGGAGAAGGGGATGACAGAGGATGAGATGGCTGGATGGCATCACTGACTCCATGGATGCGAGTCTGGGTGACCTCCGGGAGCTGGTGATGGACAGGGAGGCCTGGCGTGCTGCGGTTCATGGGGTCGCAAAGAGTCGGACACGACTGAGCGACTGATCTCTGATCTCTCTCTGATTAATACAAAGTTGTACTTGCTTCTTAACTAAATTCATCTTTTTTGAGTAGGTCAACTGTAAAGCAATAATTTTTTTAAATGACTTAGGAATTTGCTACTGCAGTTTCATATATTAATAAAAGAGTGAAATCTCACCAGCAGGTTTTAGATGCCAAGACTTCTTAAATGGAACACAGTGGCCAGTAGGCTAAATAGGAACCAATCCTCTCTGCTTCTACAGCTTATGACTGTCCTGAATATAACTCAAAGTAAAGTTAGCTATTTTTTAATAAAAACCATCTATACTCATAAGATGAAGGGGCAGCAAAGCATTCATCCAAGAAGAAATTGACCATTTTCATAGTATAGTTGAGAAACTGGAAGAGAGGGGTAAATTGTAAAATTTCATACAATTCACTGTGATCTAATAGTGTCATAACTCTAGGTTGTACCAAATGAAACTCTCTGAATATTGAGTTATTTGGACTAGAAAGGTAAGTTATTTTTCTTAGATTTTTTCATTGCTCTTAAACTACTTTTGCCTTATTCTTTCTTACCCAGAAATCTCTAACGGTAGATTAAACCAAAGATACTTTTAAAGATTTCAAGCATTGTAGAAAACATCTGTAAACAACAGGTATAACCATAACGTATGCTTCCTCACTAACTTGTGTCTACTTATTGCCAGCCTGATTACTACATTTATGACTATCATGTGAGAGTCACTCAGTCGTGTCTGACACTGCAACTCCATGGACTATACAGTCGATGGGATTCTCCAGGCCAGAATACTGGAGTGGGTAGCCTTTCCCTTCTCCAGGGGATCTTCCTGACCCAGGACTCAAACCGGTATCTCCTGCATTGCAGGCAGGTTCTTTACCAACTGAGCTATCAGGGAAGCCCATAATGGAGGCTTAAAAAAGCAGCAAAAAAGGTCAAACTATATTTCAACTTTAAATAACAGATATATGAAGGATCCAATTAAAACTGACATCTTAAAAATTACTTAAAACAATTACTCCAAACATCCTGCACATATGTTCATTGTAACAAATACTTTCCTTTTGATTTTGACCAAAAAATATGCATTTAGGAAAACTATCCTATAGAATATATGGCTGCATTACCTCAAAGGTCATACAAGGAAAATGTTGAGGTTAAACCTACGTTTGAGAACACAGTCTCCAAATAATGTAAGAAATACTGCCACCTCATTTGTTACAAGGTATTAAATAACTGCTCTGCACTCCCCCCTAGGTGAAAACATTATGCACAGAAACTGGTGGAGTTACTTCTGCAGCCCTCTACCTTTGGCCATTCTCAGGAAACCCCATCGTCCTCTGAATTTGTGTACCTCTAGTGGCATTGCTATTAAATTTCTGTGAGGCTCTCATGTTTCTCAACCTTACAGGACATGACCAAGATTTTCCTGTAACACAGCTTTCCCGTGTACATCAGTGTCTTCCTGCTGATGAAAACATACCTCTGCCCCTCTCCCCTACTTTAAAAATCAGAAACTCCATATATCCTGAGTGGAGCCAATCATAGTCCCAAGGAAGATTTTTTTTTTTTCAGGTTTTATCCCAGAGTTTAGAGGAGTCAAAGTGGCTTCAAGTGAGGGGTCAGAAGGAAGGAGCCTCAACAAATTGATAATTTGTAACTCCATGTTTATCACCTCCTCCTCTTTTAATGCTACTTCGTCTTGTTAATTTTTCTCTACCCTTCTAAGTCAGTTCAGCTCAGTTCAATTGCTCAGTTGTGTCTGACTCTTTGCGACCCCATGAATCACAGGATGCCAGGCCTCCCTGTCCATCACCAACTCCCGGAGTGAGTTGGTGAGACTCACGTCCATCGAGTCAGTGATG
This sequence comes from Tragelaphus eurycerus, assembly GCA_935064755.1. Classification (NCBI taxonomy): domain Eukaryota; kingdom Metazoa; phylum Chordata; class Mammalia; order Artiodactyla; family Bovidae; genus Tragelaphus; species Tragelaphus eurycerus. The sequence goes on along the minus strand of CAKXYN010000086.1, from coordinate 7,553,443 downwards.
CCATCCAGCCATCTCATCCTCTGTCGTCCCCTTCTCCTCCTGCCCTCAATCCCTCGCAGCATCAGAGTCTTTTCCAATGAGTCAACTCTTTGCATGAGGTGGCCAAAGTACTGGAGTTTCAGCTTTAGCATCATTCCTTCCAAAGAAATCCCAGGGCTGATCTCCTTCACAATGGACTGGTTGGATCTCCTTGCAGTCCAAGGGACTCTCAAGAGTCTTCTCCAACACCACAGTTCAAAAGCATCAATTCTTCGGCACTCAGCCTTCTTCACAGTCCAACTCTCATATCCATACATGACCACTGGAAAAACCATAGCCTTGACTAGACAGACCTTTGTTGGCAAATATCTCTGTTTTTCAATATGGTATCTAGGTTGGTCATAACTTTTTTTCCAAGGAGTAAGCATCTTTTAACTTCATGGCTACAATCACCATCTGCAGTGATTTTGGGGCCCAAAAATATAGTCTTGACACTGTTTCCATTGTTTCCCCATCTATTTCCCATGAAGTGATGGGACCGGATGCCATGATCTTAGTTTTCTGAATGTTGAACTTTAAGCCAACCTTTTCACTCTCCACTTTCACTTTCATCAAGAGGTTTTTTAGTTCCTCTTCACTTTCTGCCATAAGGGTGGTGTCATCTGCATATCTGAGGTTATTGATATTTCTCCCGGCAATCTTGATTCCGGCTTGTGCTTCTTCCAGCCCAGCGTTTCTCATGATGTACTCTGCATAGAAGTTGAATAAGCAGGGTGACAATATATAGCCTTGACGAACTCCTTTTCCTATTTGGAACCAGTCTGTTGTTCCATGTCCAGTTCTAACTGTTGCTTCCTGACCTGCATACAGATTTCTCAAGAGGCAGGTCAGGTAGTCTGGTATTCTCATCTCTTTAAGATTAGTTAAAGAAATGGCAATACCCTTCTAGGTAGTCCCTACTAAAAACATTTTTCGAGAGAGAAATTAGAATCATGTGTTTTTTTTTAAAGGTGCATTTGCGGATTTAAGGAAAATTCCAATCAGATCAGATCAGTTGCTCAGTCGTGTGCGACTCTTTGCGACTCCATGAACTGCAGCACGCCAGGCCTCCCTGTCTATCACCAACTCCCGGAGGTCACTCAGATTCACATCCATGGAGTCAGTGATGCCATCCAGCCATCTCATCCTCTGTCGTCCCCTTCTCCTCCTGCCCTCAATCCCTCCCAACATCAGAGTCTTCTCCAATGAGTCAACTCTACGCATGAGGTGGCCAAAGTACTGGAGTTTCAGCTTTAGCATCATTCCTTCCAAAGAAATCCCAGGGCTGATCTCCTTCACAATGGACTGGTTGGATCTCCTTGCAGTCCAAGGGACTCTCAAGAGTCTTCTCCAACACCACAGTTCAAAAGCATCAATTCTTCGGCACTCAGCCTTCTTCACAGTCCAACTCTCACATCCATACATGACCACTGGAAAAACCATAGCCTTGACTAGACAGACCTTTGTTGGCAAATATCTCTGCTTTTCAATATGGTATCTAGGTTGGTCATAACTTTTTTCCAAGGAGTAAGCATCTTTTAACTTCATGGCTACAATCACCATCTGCAGTGATTTTGGGGCCCAAAAATATAGTCTTGACACTGTTTCCATTGTTTCCCCATCTATTTCCCATGAAGTAATGGGACCGGATGCCATGATCTTAGTTTTCTGAATGTTGAGCTTTAAGCCAGCTTTTTCACTCTCCACTTTCACTTTCATCAAGAGGCTTTTTAGTTCCTCTTCACTTTCTGCCATAAGGGTGGTGTCATCTGCATATCTGAGGTGATTGATATTTCTCCCAGCAATCTTGATTCCAACTTGTGTTTCTTCCAGTCCAGCGTTTCTCATGATGTACTCTGCATATAAGTTGGTTTATAAAAATTTATAAAAGAAATGAAAATTCACTAAACAAATTCACAGTTAATTGATGGCAGTTATATTTTAGTAGCTGGATCTTAATATATTTTAATCATAATTGCTCCGTATTTATGTAATGAGAGACTGTTAGAGCCTTAAGAAAGATTTAAGATATCCCAATGTATATGCAATTTCTTAAATTTCTTATTGCAGCCTTTTCAATAACAGGAAGGCTGGAAGAGAAGAGAAGGCCAGGACAGAGGACAGAGGGAGGAAGGAGTTTTTCTCTGGACAGAGATTCATGTTAACAAAGCCGAGAATGACCTACCTCGAACAAGGAGCGACTGAGCAAGCTTAGGAAGGTGGGTGGTGGGCGAGTGCTGTGCTGGGCAGGGGCGCTGGGAAGGCTCACAGTGGCTCCCAGGGTCCATTATGAGGCATTTCTTCCCAGCCTACATTCAGCAACTTGGGCCAAATTCAGCTGAGGTAAAGATTTCTATACCTTGAAATAGGCCAGCATTACACATCAGGGTTTTACACACACACACACACACACACACCTGCTCCCTAAGAGCTGGCAGTTTAGTTTTTACCACACGTCACTGCTTCAGAGTTAAACATGTATTGGGAAGGCACTAATATTAAACATAAACAACAGTAAAGAATGCTAACTATACAAGATTCCTTTTATCTAGTTTTTAAAGCATCTCTTTAAAACATGTATCTGTGGGCTTAAAACAGTACCACCTTAGTATGTCTTTCTCAATACCTAAAAGTTTGAACTCATCTGTACTTGCTTACACTTAAACTTACTTTCACACAAAACAAGGATTTTGTATTTCCTAGCTACCATAGTGACAGGAAGTTTCTGTAGTGCTGATTTAATCAATTTTGAAGCTAAACCTGGACGCTGCAGGCTGATCAAAAGATGTTGGCTCTAAACATCTTGTGCTAGGAAGAACGACAGCATTCATGAAAAGAAGAGAAGTGAAAAGCAAAGGAGAAAAGGAAAGATATAAACATCTAAATGCAGAGTTCCAAAGAATAGCAAGAAGAGATAAGAAAGCCTTCTTCAGTGATCAATGCAAAGAAATAGAGGAAAACAACAGAATGGGAAAGACTAGGGATCTCTTCAAGAAAATCAGAGATACCAAAGGAACATTTAATGCAAAGATGGGCACGATAAAGGACAGAGATGGTGTGGACCTAACAGAAGCAGAAGATATTAAGAAGAGGTGGCAAGAATACACAGAAGAACTGTATAAAAAAGAGCTTCAAGACCTAGATAATCATGATGTTGTGATCACTGACCTAGAGCCAGACATCTTGGAATGTGAAGTCAAATGGGCCTTAGAAAGCATCACTACGAACAAAGCTAGTGGAGGTGATGGAATTCCAGTGGAGCTATTCCAAGTCCTGAATGATGATGCTGTGAAAGTGCTACACTCAATATGCCAGCAAATTTGGAAAACTCAGCAGTGGCCACAAGATTGGAAAAGGTCAGTTTTCATCCCAATCCCAAAGAAAGGCAATGCCAAGGAGTGCTCAAACTACCGAACAATTGCACTCATCTCACACGCTAGTAAAGTAATGCTCAAAATTCTCCAAGCCAGGCTTCAGCAATATGTGAACCGTGAACTTCCTGATGTTCAAGCTGGTTTTAGAAAAGGCAGAGGAACCAGAGATCAAATTGCCAACATCCGCTGGATCATGGAAAAAGCAAGAGAGTTCCAGAAAAACATCTATTTCTGCTTTATTGACTATGCCAAAGCTACCTATAGGAAACTAAATATTTCTGAAAATAAGAAAAGTATTTTATAAAATATACTTTTGATATATGCTGTATAACATAGGTAGCAATCTATAACTATACAGGTAGCAATCTCAAACTAAGCTAATCAATATTATCTTTAGAAAAAAATTCAGTCACACAAAAAAAACAAATAACCATTAATTTACAATGACTTCTACTACATTCACACAAGTCCTTCACTTATAAATCAGTTTTGCGAAAAAATAAAGCAATATTATGCTTCAAGTCAAAATGCCACAGAGGGAAGATTATCATCATACAAACTGCCATAGTGGGTTAAAATGAAAAGAGCGGTAATTTCTCGAAATAAATGCAAACCACCATCCAAATTCTTCCTACTCCGCCATCCTTGAGGTTGGTTACACTGTTGTGATGAACTGAAAACGTGAGAAGGAAAATCACAGAGCTCTGTTAGATTTTAGCTGGAAACCAGAACAGGGCTTTGTGCATGGGAGTCAGGGAGCACAGGCTGAAAGCATAGAGGAAAAAAGCAAACAGGTCAGAACCGTCAGACAAAGGTTGGGAAAATGCATTCTACAGTACACACGTACAGCAGCTCGGCAACACTGACTGTGGGCTAAGGGAGTTCTCCTTCAGCCCTCACGACAGCTCCCTAAAGAAAGTACTATTAGTCCCATTTTGTAGTTAAAGAAACTGAGATCCAGAGACACTAAGTAACTCAAGTAAAGTCACAGACAGATGGTAGGTGGCAGGACCACACCATGAAGTCAAGTAGTCTAACAATACATACCACATTGCACAGTCTCAGACAATAAGAATACACTGCATGACCAAAAATAAGTCTTGCCCCCAAACAAAGTTATATGAAATATGAGTAAGGCTATATTGTCACCCTGTTTATTTAACTTATATGCTGGACTGGAAGAAATACAAGCTGGAATCAAGATTGCTGGGAGAAATATCAATCACCTCGATATGCAGATGACACCACCCTTATGGCAGAAAGTGAAGAGGAACTAAAAAGCCTCTTGATGAAAGTGAAAGTGGAGAGTGAAAAAGTTGGCTTAAAGCTCAACATTCAGAAAACTAAGATCATGGCATCCGGTCCCATCACTTCATGGGGAAACAGTGGAAACACTGTCAGACTTTATTTTTCTGGGCTCCAAAATCACTGCAGATGGTGACTACAGCCATGAAATTAAAACACGCTTACTCCTTGGAAGGAAAATTATGTCCAACCCAGATAGCATATTCAAAAGCAGAGACATTACTTTGCCCACAAAGGTTCGTCTAGTCAAGGCTATGGTTTTTCCTGTGGTCATGTATGGACGTGAGAGTTGGACTGTGAAGAAGGCTGAGCGCCAAAGAATTGATGCTTTTGAACTGGTGGTGTTGGAGAAGACTCTTGAGAGTCCCTTGGACTGCAAGGAGATCCAACCAATCCATTCTGAAGGAGATCAGCCCTGGGATTTCTTTGGAAGGAATGATGCTAAAGCTGAAACTCCAGTATTTTGGCCACCTCATGTGAAGAGTTGACTCATTGGAGAAGACTCTGATGCTGGGAGGGACTGGGGGCAGGAGGAGAAGGGGACGACAGAGGATGAGATGGCTGGATGGCATCACTGACTCGATGGATGTGAGTCTGAGTGAACTCCGGGAGTTGGTGATGGACAGGGAGGCCTGGCGTGCTGCGATTCATGGGATCGCAAAGAGTCGGACACGACTGAGCGACTGATCTGATCTGATCAAATAAAGGAAAACTTGAAAAAAGGGCTATAGCATTAGAACGATGAGATAATTATTTTTCTATTTACTAATTTATAAAGGCTGAAATGTAGATACATTATTTTCTTATTCCAGATCTTTTTTGGAAAATGATACACACTTTCTATTGCATCCCCAAACAATTTCATTGTTGCACTGATGTCATATTTTAGTGTGTGATAAAAGGTCAAGTTAAGTTGAATAATAAAGCTTTTCTTGGCTCTTAAAATGCTAAGTTATGAGTTCAGGATGGGGAACACATGTACACCCAGGGAGGATTCATGTCAATGTATGGCAAAACCCACACAATATTGTAAAGTAATTAGCCTCTAATTAAAATAAATAAATTTATATTAAAAAAATAAATGCTAAGTTATAATAATGTAATGGTAGTCAGCATAGACACAGCGAAGATTAGGAAGAGATTACTGCAATTATTAACTTAAAATCAGAGCATTTCTCACACATAAGTCTACCCAACTAAAGTTTAGGAAATGAAAAAAAAAGGAGTGAGTATTCATTCAGAAACATAACCACAATAGTACTGCCTTTTCCTAGTTCACTTTCCTTGGTACACTTACTTGGGATGTTTATGTCACATACTATCTTGATATAAATAAATACAGGAAACATTATAACTGGGACTTGTACAGTTCAGGAAAAAAAAAGCACCAGAAGCTCATACACACCCAGTATATCTTCCCTATAAACTACCACTGTATCAACTGTTTGTATGTGAATATTTTAAGGATCTCTGGGGACTGGGGGAAGAGAAGATAATCTTTTGAAATAAATAATTCCTTAATTGAATAAACCAACAAACTGAATCACAGTGTTGTTAAAAATAAAACCGGGAAAAAAATGGCTTAAAAGAGAAACCTTCAGAGCTTCAATACGGAATTACAGAAGTCCATGAGTACTCAAAAGTTATCTAAGTCCTACAATTTAGCAAGCAAGAGATATGATTTATTTTGCAAACATTTTCTTTTAAACTTTCCCAGGCATCTGAGCACAGGCTCTTAGTCATAGCTAAGAATTACTTCTCAAATAAGTTCCATATGTTACAACTCTCGTTCCTGGTCTTTTCCAAACCCAGATCTGGTCATAAACTATGAGCTAGTTTACCACACTGTACAGCTGTCAAAAACTTTTCTTACCCAATGAAGTGAAGAACCTCACTCAGCCTTTTCTGTGAGGTCTTAAATCATGTGAAATATGAGGGATATGTCAATACTAGAGAAAGTCTTCTTTACAACACACGACAAACATAAAAAAACAATACGCTTTTCCTTATCTGTGAAAAGGAAGTCCCAATAGAAAATACAATCATTTAATAAATCATTAACATCTGACCTCTTTGGGGTTTACCCTCAGGCTATGGCTTGAATTACATTCAGTTCATATAACTGGGTCAAAGGATGTTAAGATTCTTTTCCAGAAAATCAAGCTTGGAACTACTTCTCTTGCTGACAGCAGCAGACAGCCTGAGACATGTATCTCTCATGTATCCTTTAAACCTCAGCCCAGTGTCACCTACTAGGTAAGCTTTCCCTAATATTCCCAAGTGTAAGGTGTTTTGTTTTATTGAAGTATAGTTGATTTATAATGTTGTGGTAGTTTCAAGTGTACAGCAGAATGATTCAATTATACCCACACATACACGTATAGACACACACATTCTTTTTCACATTCTTTCCCCTTATGGGTTATTATAAAATACTGAATTAGGTCCTTGTGCTATACAGTAGAACCTTGTTGGTTATCTATTGTGTGTGTGTGTGTGTGTGTGTGTGTGTGTGTGTGTGTGTGTATGAATGTGTATGTGTTAATCCCAAGCTCCTAATTTACACCCCTCCCTTTTCCATTTTGGTAACCAGAAGTTTGTTTTCTAACTCTGTGGGTCTATTTCTGTTTTGTAATAAGTTTGTTTGTACTATTTTTCAGATTCCACATATAAGCAATATCATATGGGATTGGTCTGTGTCTGGCTTACTTCACTTGGTATTATAATCTCTAGATCCATCCATGTTGCAGCAAATGGCATTATTTCATTGTTTTTTATGGCTGAATAACATTCCACTGTGGACTTTAAGGACCTTCCTCCAACTCCTGGAGAACTGTGATCCTACACTGTCTCAGCAGATCACAGAACATCTGTAGGCCACCCTGCACCAGTCTGTCTTTTCCACCAAATTATGAGTATTTCTGAGAAAATGCCTGTGCCTCCAGCTTTGACTTGTGTATCCTCCACATCCCAGAGTAGAATCTGAGGCATACTGTCACTGGCCAAAAATGTATCCTGGTACAAGCTCACTGGCTGCAAGAAGGGGTGGGGGAGCAGGTCGAGAAAGGAAGAGGAAGTCAGCAAATAAAAAACACCAAGATCAAACTGAAGATGAACAATCCTGGACTTTGCGTTCATACAAACTGTTATTTTTCTATTTATAGACTAGTTTTGATCTGAGATAATATTTTATGCATTCATATACTAGTTGAGTGTGAATTAGTGACACTCCTGAAGAAGCAGAAAATGGAAGCAAACAGAAATCAGTATTAAAGATCCCCCAGCCTTGTCTCTTTGGGGAGAAGGAGGATTTTAACAGATATGAAGGTAGCCCACCTTCTACTTGGACTGCAAGGAGATCAAACCAGTCAATCCTAAAGGAAATCAATCCTGAATATTCATTGGAAGGACTGATGCTGAAGCTGAAGTCCAATACTTTGGCTACCTGATGTGAGGAAATGATTCATTGGAAAAGGCCCTGATGCTGGGAAGGGCTTCCCTGGTGGCTCAGCTGGTAAAGAATTAGCCTGCAATGTGGAAGACCTGGGTTTGATTCCTGGTTTGGGAAGATCCCCTGGAGAAGGGAAAGCCTACTCACTCCAGTATTCTGACCTGGAGAATTTCCATGGACTGTATAGTCCATGGGGTCACAGAGTAGGATGTAATTGAGCAACTTTCACTTCACTGATGATGGGAAAGATTGAATGTGGGAGGAGAAGGGGATGACAGAGGATGAGACGGTTGGATGGCATCACCAACTGATGAGTTTGAGTAAACTCCGGGAGATGGAGAAGGGCAGGGAAGCCTGGAGTGCTGCAGTCCATGGGGTCACAAAGAGTCGGACATGACTGAGCAACTGAATAACAACAACAATCTTCTACTTGGGCACACCAGGGTATAGATTTTCACTATATATACAAACAAAAGTTAATTACAACAATAAATTTTCATTTCTACTTTTAAAGGTGAATGGATAAAATTAACTTCTGTAATTTATCCTGATTCTTTACTCTAGTTACCATTTGGAAAGAAATCTTGAGTAAGTTCTGGGGATACGGGAGGGAGAGCAGGCAAGCTGGATGCTCTTTGGCAAGCCAAGCTCCTTAAATGTTTATTAGGGATGAATAAGCAATGCCTTCTGTCTTATCGTTGGAAGATGCCTTGCTACCCTGTGCCAAAACTTCAATTAGGCTTATAAACACCCTGGAAAGGATGAGGAATGAAACACAGAGCTTCTTGTGGACTTTGAACTTACCAGCAAGGAAGCATACTATCTACATTCAGAAGGCACTAAATTACATTACTGTGTTACAGCTAGAGCATTTATCTAGGACAAAAGGCAAAAAACAAGGGCACACTTGCGTCAAGTTGTGAAGTGGGTAAAACTTGTTGTCAGAAACTTGTACCTCTTCAGTTGCCACCACAGAGGCTTTATTTGGCCTTTATTCCAGCGTGTTTACTCAGACCATGCATCACCATCTCCCTTCTCTCACACTGGAGCCCCTTACCAAAGATTACACCTCCCAGGGAACCTAAGTTCTAAATATTTCCAACCATTACCACACTCATTGGCCCATCAATAAAGTCTTATTACTTCTCTGGCTTCTTTCATTAAGACTTTTCTCCATGCTTCCAAACAACCAGTAAATCTTGCTCACTGACAAGTGCTAATCTTCGTGTGAAAGCCATCAGCCCTTGGGAAACATAAGACAGTATGGCAACCCAGGGGTGGGGATTTCAGTGCCACGCATGGTCCTCTGAGAACCGGACTTAGGAAAAAATAGTTGCCTGCTATATCTACATGTGTGGCAAAATGTGAATGGCTTCTTGTCTGAAATAATGACAACTTAATTGCAGGCTAGGCTCATTTCAAGATAGCATGGTAACAATGCTTTTCCTTCTTGGCTTAGATATATATAGATGATAGTGAATACAGGATAAATACGCCATTTCAATGATGTTTCTTGTCCACCCAGAAGCAACACATAAATTATTCTTTATAACGTTGCAAGTGAGAACTTAAAATTAACCACAAATGAATTGCTTGTAAACCAAACCTAGAAGTTTCTGAAAATTTAGTTTAAAATACAATCACGGACTTCCCTAGTGGTGACTGTTAACAACCTGCCTTCCAATGTAGGGGACATGGGTTTGATCCCTGGTGGAGGAAGTAAGACCCCACAGGCCACAGAGCACAGAGTCCACACACCACAAGTAGAGCACCCGTGTACCACAACGAGGGAGGAGGAGCCTGTGCACTGCAGCAAAGATTCCATGTGTTACAACTGAGACTTGAGACAGCCAGAGATACTAACTATACACTAATAAATAAATAAAATGCTTCAATTATTAGGCTGTAATCCATGACTTAATTCCTGAGCTCAAATGCTTTTCAGGCAAATATTTACTATGGAATACAAAGGCCCTGCTCTCATGACACTATTATAATTCAGAAAGACAGGTAAATTAAACAAAAATAAATAAGATAATATCAGATAATGATAGCCGTTGTGAAGAAAATGGTAAAATTTGATATGACAAAAAATTATGGCAGCAGAGATCTGAACTTGAGTGGTAAGCAAAAGGCTCGGTGAAGATACACCTTGGGAACTGAGGCATGAGTTATAATAACTCCTCTCTCTCTGTAACTTCCACCCAAAGTTGTGGAGGAAGACTCCAGACAGGGAGAACAGCAAGGGCAAGCATCTGAAAACAGAAGTATGCTGGACATGTTGATGGAAGGAGAAGACCTGCACGACTAAAGCAAGGGGAAGGCAACGGAGAATGGCCTAAGATGAAAGCAGAGTCCAGAGCATGCAAGGCCTTGAAAATCACAGTATGAAATGTTTATCTCATCCCAGAGGATGAGATGGTTGGATGGCATCACGGACTCATGGACATGAGTTTGAGTAAACTCCGTGAGTTGGTGATGGACAGGGAGGCCTGGCGTGCTGCAGTCTGTGGGGTCTCAAAGAGCCAGACACGACTGAGCCGCTGAACTGAACTGATACTAGCTATCACAGAAATACGGATTGGGATTAAAATGACAAAGGAATGCAAATTATACTCAAAATAGAATTCCCATTTGCACTATTGCATGCATCACTATTGATGAAAGTATTGAACCTGAGGTTTTTAAAGCTACTGTCACTGCAAAGAAGAGTGATCTCCACTGAGAGTTGAAGGGAAGTTCTGCCCCTAAGTTGAACTCAACTCCTGTACAAACCAAAAAAGCAAAAACAACAAAAAGAGCTATGGAAAAACCCTTTGGTATTAACTGCCAAGAACTTCCCATCAGATAAACCCAAATACTCTTAGTTTTTCTCTATGGCTACACAGATAAGGTTAAAGCAACTGCTTCCTACGGTGAAAGAAAGGGGGTTTTTGTATCTGAATTAACCTGAGTGGTGACCTCCATTTATCACATTCAATGTCATGTAATTATAAAGTACATGTCTACATACACAAAAGTGTATAACCTTGATTTGCCAAGAGACTATATTTCATGTTATATCTACAAGTTGAAACTACTTTCCATATGTCAAGGTTAAAGCAAACTGAAAGCAGTCTAGAGCTAAGGGCCTGAGATGATCACAGCCCCTATCATCCCATTCAAAAGGAGCCCAAAGAGGTAAAATTGCACACATGTTGCATAGCACATTCAAGACAACGTAGTGCCTTTTACCCATTGAACTTGAATGAACTCATGCCTGTCCTCACTCCGTGATCACTTACTAACACTTTAATACAAACTTAAGGACAATTTTAAGCACTATTTCACATTATCAAGAAGCAATTAGGTACCTCATCAGAGAAAGACAGCTCTACACAAAAATACAAGAATCCTAAAACATGAATGCTTACGCTGTCTCTCCTTTGTTGTTTTCTTTTATTAAACCATTCCAACTGGCAGCATATGAGCAAGAGAAAGAGAAAAAAGAGGGAGAAAGAGAAGCAAAGAGAAAGTGAGGCTATATTTTCTCTTCTTGATATGTTCTAAAATCAACATATTTAATCAAAAAAGTTTTAAGAAATCAGCATTAAATATTAAATGCTTAGTATTGTCATTAGCATTATAAAGACAGATAATTCCAATGTATATAGCTTATTTATTGAATATCAAAGGCCTTTAGTTATTTGTGTTCAAAAGTGGAAAGTCATGAGAAGTTTCTTGAGCCACTCGTGGGAGGAAATGCTCATGGGATGGAGGAACATTTTCAAACTCAGTCTCTTCTTTGAAAATTACTGCCCTTCTTTGAAAATTACTGCCCTAGAAAGACGCCGTGAATGACAGAAGTGTGACAAGGGCCTCGGATGAGCTGAAACAAAGAACAAAAGGCAAGTGCTGTGTGACTTCACTGTTTTAAGAGGTTGTGGACTGTATGTTTAATGCACATATTCAATATATGCTTTTAGAAGTTCTTTCCTCCTTTCTAATGTTGTTACTTCATAACAATGTAAAATTTAAAGGCTAGTTCATAGTTTTTACTTCTGATTTAACCCACAATCCACAAGGTAAAAACTAAGGCCTCTGGGTCACGCCGCACACCTAGAGTTGACAGGAGGCTCCGGCATTGTATGGTCTTTTAGGCGAGATCTGAGAAACCATTCCAGCCCTTAGTTTGCTTCTTACATCTTCAGTTCAGTTCAGTTCAGTCGCTCAGTTGTGTCCGACTCTTTGCGACCCCATGAATTGCAGCACGCCAGGCCTCCCTGTCCATCACCAACTCCCGGAGGTCACTCAGACTCACGTCCATCGAGTCAGTGATGCCATCCAGCCATCTCATGTCGTCCCCTTCTTCTCCTGCCCCCAATCCCTCCCAGCATCTGAGTCTTTTCCAAGGAGTCAACTCTTCACATGAGGTGGCCAAAGTACTGGAGTTTCAGCCTTAGCATCATTCCTTACATCTTAGGAATCATCAATTGTTTGACATAAAACTGAACACACTGCGTGATTATCAATTAGTTTCTACGGCAGTGGTTCACATGATATCAATTCTGTCCGTGGGTGATGGTACTTCTGCTCTGTGCCATCTCAGGACTTTATTCCAAATATTCTCAAGCTACTCCTTGATAGTAGATCCTGGTAAGAGTAGATCCTGGTTAGCAGAGGAGTGCAAGTTATAGTATAATATATTTATCCCAATTAACCAGGGAATGACAACTTTGAAACTGCTATGCTCAAACTCACTTATATGCATCTTTTTGACTACAGAGAAAGTTAATATTTTAAGAAAAAGGAGCCTTGTCTCCAATTAATGATTTATCTGAATGACCATAAAATATCAATGAAATAAATTTAGGATTTGCAGATACTGCCACATCTCAGGAACACAAGTATTGTACGTAATAATAATGGCTCGCCGAGGGTTGTCAGTCATTCTCCATTTAATTCCATAAGAACTGAACACATACTTACTTACCACACCTTGCTAGATGCCAGGAGATTATCACGATGCTAAGGTTATCATGATATAGCTGTTTTCTATAGATGATATGTAGGCTGTACACTAGAGCATATACTACACGGGAGCAGTATGTAATACATGTCCTAAACAGGTTATAATTTCACTGAGACACTAGAAAAACTATGAGAGATTGTTCCAGACAATGAATGTTGGCCCCAGACTAAACAAACAAACAAAAATGGAGATCAGGATGGTTCCCAAGGAAGTGAGCTGGGCCATTACTGAAAACATTCTATTTCTTTTCTTGTCGATCCTCAAAGACTGAAGAGTTATGTACTCTATAAACAGGCTAAATATGCCTCTTTTTTTCCCCTTTAAACTATCATGTTCTCATGTTTTTGAGCTGTGGTGTTAGAGAAGACTCTAGACAGTCCCTTGGACTGCAAGAAGATCAAACCAGTCAATCCTAAAGAGAATCAATCCTGAATATGCATTGGAAGGACTGATGCTGAAGCTGAAGCTCCAATACTTTGGCCACCCGATGTGAAGAGCCAATTCATTAGACGAGACCTCGATGCTGGGAAAAACTGAAGGCAGGAGGAGAAGGGGACAACAGAGGACGAGATGGTTGGATGGCATTACCGACTCAACGCACATCAGTTTGAGCAAGCTGCAGAAGATGGTGAAGGACAGGGAAGCCTGGAGTGACGTACGGACATGATGTAGCGACTGAACAACAAAATACTACCATGTTCTAAAACAGAATCTCCAAATGTCTTTCAAAGATGCTACCACACAGCAAGAGAAAATAATTTTAAAACAGAGTCAAAAATAAAGCAAAAGTAGAACAAGGATGGGAAGAAAAAAATGGTGATGTGAAATGAACAAATAGAACGTGTGCCCAAGGTCTTGCAAGAGAACTCAAGAAGGTTTAAACATTACAGCTGGCCATAAGCAGAAGACTACCAAAGCTTCATTCTTAGATTTTATGTGACATGAGCTAATGGTTAGTTCTTACCAGCTTTGTACTGGGGACTTCCCAGGTGGCGCCAGTGGCAAAGAACAGGCCTGCCAATGTAGGAGACATACGAAATGTGAGTTGATCCTTGGGTCAAGAAGATCCCCTGGAGAAGGAAATGGCAACCCACTCCAATATTCTTGCCTGGAGAAGAGGCTCTTGGGGAGCCTGGTGGGCTATAGTCCACGGGGTCACAAAGAGTCAGACACGACTGAAGCAACTTAGCATGCACACACCTTTGTATTACCAAAAAAATAACATGAAAGTCATTAAATGTTTCTTCTGTGGAGTACTTTCTTTATACTTCTTTTGGTAAACTGATTGAAAGGCATGAAAATATTTTTTGTTAGAATTTTTAAGAGATATTCAACTTGTGGGTGAAAATTTGATGAGGAAACAGGATGTCTACACACAGTCTTCTCTTACAAGGGACTTGCTGATTCCAAAGAGGGTAAAGGGAACTTTATAGTGAGAAACATGTCACATACCATGTTAATCAAGAGATCAAAGTTTATAACAACTGTAAAAAGACAGTAACTTAATTCTTGCCAAAACTTTACAACTTGAATTTGTTTACATGAAAAGAGCAGACACAAAACCAAATTGAGGTACATTCTACAAAGAAGCTAGCACAAACCTTTCAAAAATGTTCGTGTCATGAAAAACAAACAAATGAAAAGGAGATGGAAAAATCATTCCAGATGTTCATGGTCAAGGTCAAGATGAAATTTCTATACAAGGAATAATTATGACAGCAACATTTCAAAAAATCTATGGTAACAGTAATCGCTCAGTGTAAACTTCCTAATGAGAATAACTACAATGTAGTAATATAAGTGAACGTCTCTGTCTTAGGGAATACACACTTATTAACATGTTTTTAAAAAAAGCACAGTGGTGGCCACTTATGAGAGAAAGAAAGAGTACTAAAGCAACTTGGCAAAATGTTAATAACTGGTGGATCTTGGTGACAGGTTCATGGGAGACTTTTGTGCTATTCTACAATAAAAGTTAAATTATTCCAAAATGAAAAGCTAAAGATTTTTAATGACTAAGAATGAAAATGTGAGAAATGTAAAATTTTGAATACTCTTCTCATATACTTCTACAAACCAAAAATATTTTCCTATAAATTATTTAGTCATGATATAACTACATCCACAGGACAGAAAACAGAAAGTAATCCATAACATTCAAACTGTACAAAAGAGACAGACTGAAAATAACAGCAAGGTGTTTTTAAGATATATATTTAGTGGGATCTTTAACTTATCTTTGTATATTTTTTATGTATTTTGAGGTCTTTCATTTAGTTTAGCTAAAAACAACACTCCCCCTGCAAAAAAACACACCGTACATGTCTCAAATCAGATTCAAAAGAGAATACTCATCACTCTACCACAAAGAAAACCTAAATATACACAAAAATTTTTACAAAGTAAAATGAATGTCACCAATCATGACAAAATTTATCTATAAATTTAAATCATTAGGAAAAGCAGAGAGAACACTGAAACATAAATTCCTGCTCCTTTAAACTTGACATTTTCCAACTATACTTTACATTTCTTTAACTCAGAGTTCTCCTGACTGACCTCATAAATATTGCACACTGAATTTCAGACCTAAATTCTAAACACTGGCATTTAACTTTAGCAAAAAGACTGATTATCCATGAGGGAAAGTTTGTTTTCTACCTTTAAAGGTCTATATAATGCAAAATTCTAACCTTCCTTTAGGAACCACTAACATATCCACTGCTTTACACAACCTACAGAATTCCATTAGCATAGGAAAGTAAAAGTTGACCTGTGAACAATTAGGAAAAAGATCTGGAACTATGAAACTAGAAGATTAAACTCTAATAACTGGCTGAATGATCTTGAGCGAATAATTAGAACTTTCTGAGGCTCAGTTTCTTCATCTATTAAAGTATGAGATTTAAAACTAACTAACTTCTCATCAGTCATTTTCAAAGCTCTAGTGACTTGTCACTTAGTTCAGTTCAGTCGCTCAGTTGTGTCTGACTCTTTGCGACCCCATGGACTGCAGCACACCAGGCTTCCCTGTCCATCACCAACTCCCAGAGTTTACTCAAACTCATGTCCATCAAGTCAGTGATCCCATACAACCATTTCATCCTCTGTCGTCCCCTTCTCCTCCTACCTTCAATCTTTCCCAGCATCAGAGTCTTTGCCAATGAGTCAGTTCTTCGCATCAGGTGGCCAAAATATTGGAGCTTCAGCTTCAGCATCAGTCCTTCCAAAGCATCAGTTCTTCAGCACTCAGCCTTTTTTATTGTCCACGTCTCATACATGACTACTGGAAAAACCATAGCTTTGACTACATGGACCTTTGAAGGCAAAGTAATGTCTCTGCTTTTTAATATGCTGTCTAGGTTTCTCATTGCTTTTCTTCCAAGGAACAAGTGTCTTTTTAATTTCATGGCTGCAGTCACCAGTTGCACTGATTTTGGAGCCCCCAAAATTAAGTCTCTGTTTCCATTGTCTCCCCATCTATTTGCCATCAAGTGATGGGACCAGATGCCATGACCTTAGTTTTTTGATGTCGAGTTTTAAACCAGCTTTTTCACTCTCCTCTTTCACTTTCATCGAGGGACTCTTTAGTTCCTCTTCACTTTCTGCCATAAGGGTGGTGTCATCTTCATATCTGAGGTGACTTGTCACTCTTTCTTAAATATGCCTTTATCTGCTGTTTTGTCTTGATTCTGATGAATGACCAAAAACTCACAAGAAGAATCCCTCATTCAGCAGCCATTATAATCACAGTAACTAGATAATTACAGGTGTAGTGTAAGCTTGGAACTCCATGATAAACCATATGATGAAAAGCATTCAAACACACTGGTGAAATTCAAAGTCAGATCTATTCCTGGCAAATACTGCCTTAAAACAAGAAGGAAAGAGCAATTTGCCCTTGCTACCAATTAGAAATCTAATAGAATATATATATATTATTTGTATATTTGTATATTATATATATACAAATGTACAAATATATTTGTATATTATATATATATATAATATACAAACAAACCATGTTTGTTACAACTGAATGAAAACTAAACATTTAATTGAGATAAAAATATAGACATATGCAGATAATTAAGATGAAGATGATCTGAACCACACAACTTCTGGAATACTCTCAGCTATATATAACATGTACTATGGCTGCGATAGGTACTGTTACCATGAGTTTCCTAGTCTCAGTATCTGAGAATCTTATGTTGTTCAATTCAAATCTTCCATGAAATGAGTCTGGCCAAAAGAAAAAACTGATTTTAAGCAAAGTTACAATGCAAAGCAGTATTTAAGAATAAAAAAACATCACCATCACAAAATTCACATAAGAACATGATGAAGCACCAAATCAAGATCACCATGGGTCTTATTAAGGTGTTATAATCAAGAATCTTCAGGATTAAATTAGAAGATTATAGTGTTCATGTATAACTGTGAGTAAAGGGAATATATATACAGACTACAAAATGATGCAAACTCATGTAATTCCTTTGAAACTCAATAATACACGCAAAGCTGGATGTCTCTTGTAGGATATTAAGCAGGAACAACAAACTAAAGAGGAAGAGGGATTTCAAGGTTGATTTCCTCACTTTTTTATTCAAACCGCTTGGAGAAGGACTTTCCACTTAAACAGTATAAAATACATAGATGAAAAGATGAACCTCTATGCTAGTTGACTCATTTCAGAGTTTTCATGAAAGTATACAATTTAATGTTAAATATTATTTCACTCAGATGAGGTGTTTATGAAATTGGGTGGATGAAGTCATCCCAAAATTAGTTTCTAAGTTTTTATAAAGTTTGAAACCAAAGTTTCTAGGCAGGAAGGCCCATTCAAAAGTCCAGAATAATCACTTCAGTGTGCTGGATCAAGGACTCAAATATCAAAAGCTCCCCGTCTGAAGTAGAGGGGTGGCCCAGCACACACACTGCGTCCTTCCCCTACTCTCTCCTTTTCCTCCCCTATCACTTTGTTTAAATCTTGGTCATAGCATTTTTCATCCTCTTCTTTAGATCGTTTGTAACGGTTTGTCTGGATCTCTGCCCATTTCCTTTTTGCTACTGATGATGCCTTCAGCATTAATGGATGTCTCTTCATGATGTGAGTTTGAATTTTGGATCCTCAGGATTGTCTCTGCCTTCACTATTTGAATCTTCTTATGTCTTTCCAACCTGCTGTTCATATTCTTTGGCTTGGCCTCAGTACCTAATGACAACCCATCCCAGGTCTGATTTCTGTAGTTGTCTCAAACTGAAGCCACATTTCAACCGAGACACCACAAAAGTTGTTCTGGACTTGGTCTCAGTAGCCCAGTATACACTATATGGATCAAAACAACACAGGCAGACTAAGCTTGGCTCCATATAAAGGGAATTTTCTACTAATCATAGAAGACACTCCCCCTCCTCAAAAACAAGGAATGCTCTAGGTCTAGAGAGTCTATAGCAAAGAGGCTATGAGAGCTGATTCTGGAATAGATAGAACCTGGGCTCAAATCCAATTCCTCTGCTGTCTACCTACCTTAACCTCGCTAAGCCTAAATTTTGCTGGCTATAGAATGAGGATAATAATCACCTTAATAAAACTTTATGTCATATATAGCTGTAAATGACAGCTTGAGAGTTTTAAACAAGGTTAAATATAAAGTGCTAGAACAATGCCCACCATATAGAGCGCCAACTTGGTCCATTAGAAATTGGACATATTTATTTTTCCAAACCTAAGCTTTTACTATGAGCCCTTGAAACAATATCATATTCAAGAAAGTATCACAACTTCCTAATGATACTTAATATCTTTCATTCAACACCTACCTCTCTCATTAAAAAAAAAAAAGTCTTCAAATTGATTAACATTCCTCCCATCAAAAGGTGAAACCCACAGCTACACGCAAAAGAATGAAACTGTTAAACCATACACAAAAAATCAATCAAGATAAATAACAGACTTAAACTAAGAAGTGAAACCATAAAAATCCCAGAAAAAAAGTTGGGGGTGAGCTCCTTGACATCTGTCTCACCAGTGAGTTTTTAGGATTTGACACTAAAAGCAAAGGCAACACAAGCAAAACAGACTGGAATTGAATGAAACTAAAAAGATTCTGCATGGCAAGGAGACCACTAGCAAAATGAAAAGGAAACCTACCAAATGGGAGAAAATATTGGCAAATCATACATATCTGATAAGGTTTTAATATCAAATATATATATAAAAGGCTTGTACAATACAACGGCAAAAAAAAAAAAGTCTAGTTAACAAATGGGCACAAGATCTGAATAGATACTGTTTCAAAAGAAAAAACTTACAAATGGCCAACAGGTGCATGAAAAAAGTTCAACATTACTACTCATTAGGGAAATACTAATAAAAACTACAATGAGATACCCTTTTCCATCTATCAGAATCACTGTTATCAAAAAACATGAAATAACAAGTGCTGGTGAGTACATGGACAAACTGGAACCCTTATGAATTGTTGCTAGAAATATAAATTGGTACCACCATTACAGAAAAAAGTATGCAGGTTCCCCCAAAATTAAAACAGAGGTACTATTAGGGGCTTCCCTGGCAGCTCAGACAGTAAAGAATCTGTCTGCAACGAGGGAGACCCAGGTTCAACCCCTGGGTCAGGAAGATCCCCTGAAGGAGCAAATGGCAACCCCCTGCAGTGTTCTTGCCTGGAGAACCTCACTGATAGAGGAGCCTGGCGGGCTACAGTCCATGCAGTCACAAAGAATCAGACACAACTGAGCAACTAACACATAAACACAATGTACATAATGTGAAAAAAACTTGTGTCCATTGATGGATGAATGGATTTTTTAAAAAATGTTGATACACATACACACACAGGAATATCATTCAGTCAGGTAAAAGAAGGAAATCTTGCAGGCATGACCAGCCCTGAGAACATTAGTAAAAGAAGTCAGAGAATGATAAATACTGTACCATGTGCTCTTACTCATATATGGAATCTTAAAAAAAACAAATAGTAAAAACAGAACAGACTGGTCACTGCCAGAGGCAGGGGGTGAGAGGTGGGCAAAATAGGTAAAAGCGGTAAAAAGGTACAAACTTCCAGTCATAAAATAAGTCCTAGTGATGTAATACAGAATGGTGACTATAGCTAATAATACTGAATTACATATTTCAAAGTTGCTAATGGAGTAGATCTTAAGAGTTCTCATCACAGTAAAACAAACAAACAAACAAACAAACAAACCTGTAACCATGTGAAGTGATGGTTGCTAACTTATTGTGGTGATCATTTTACAGTACACACAAATATTGAACCATTATGTGGTACATGTGTGTGTGCTAAGTTACTTCAGTCATGTCCAACTCTTTGCGACCCTATGGAGTGCAGCCCACCAGGCTCCTCTGTCCACAGGACTGTCTAGACAAGAACACTGGAGTGGGTTGCCATGCCCTCCTCCAGGGGGTCTTCCAGACCCAGGGATTGAACCCACGTGTCTTACGTCTCCTGCACTGGCAGCCAGGTTCCTCACCACTAGCACCACCTGGGAAGTCCTATTATGTGGTACATCCAAGCTACTATAATGCTGTCAGTTCATTAAAAAAAAAAAATAACAACATCGACCACAACGATAAAAACTAAACAGTGGTTGTTCAAATAATTGAGGATAAAACCTGTCTTTTCTTTCCCTCCAATGTATTTTCTCTACTTTTCCTGTTTCACCTTTCTTGTGAAAGCAGTCACACTCCCTCAACTGTTGCCTGAAAATGACAAGAAATATATTTGCCCACAAACTAAGTTCATTCACAAATCCACTCTCGTTCAATGCAGAGAAGTGACTTCAAAACACTTTAAAAAGATTTATTCCAACAGGAACCTTCATAAGTTACTGACAGAAGTGTAGATGGTGCAGTCACTTTGAAAAACAGTCATTTTCTTAAAAGTTAGCCATACATTTATCATATACCTAGCAGCCTCACACCGAGGTGTATAGCAAAGGGAAATAAAGATATCTGTCTACATAAAAATTTGTAACAAGTGTTCACAGCAGCATTATTTATAATATCCAAAAGCAGAAAACAACTCAAATGTCCATCTACTGCTGAATGGTTAAGAAATATATATGATATGTCCATACAACGGAATACTACTCAGCAATAAAAAGGAGCGAAGTACTCATTGATGTTATAACGAACCTCAAAAACGTATGCTAAGTGAAAAAAGCCAAAAACAAATGACATACAATATATGATTCCATTTACGTGAAACATTCCAATAAAGAAAATTTGGAAAGACAGAAAGTAGATTAAGTGATTGCCTATGACTGCGGATTAACTGTAAATGGAAATGAGGAATTTTACGGTGGTAATGAAATATTCTAAAACCGGATTGTGCTAATGTCTATGACAACCAGTATAAATTCACTAAAAAAAAAAAAAAAAAAAAAACCCACTGAATTATTAAGTTCAAATGGACTGTGTAAATTTATTTCAAAATATTGAATTATTGAGTTAAAATGAGTGAATTTTATGG
This sequence comes from Tragelaphus eurycerus, assembly GCA_935064755.1. NCBI lineage: Eukaryota > Metazoa > Chordata > Mammalia > Artiodactyla > Bovidae > Tragelaphus > Tragelaphus eurycerus. Next base: position 7,531,762 of record CAKXYN010000086.1, on the reverse strand, counting down.
TATATAAATAAAACTGTAAGGAAAAAAGTATGCCGTGTATAGACAATCTAAAAATAAGGTTATTCCACTCCTCTTTCATTTAACTGCCCAAGTGCTGTGACACAGTTCCTATACTCAACAAACTTTAAATAGAACGTTAACATTTAAAATAAAACAACGTGGGACTTCTCCAGTGGTCCAGTGGTTGAGAATCTGTCTTCCAGTGCAACAGACACAGATTTGATCCCTGGTCGGGGAACTAAGATCCTGGGTGCTGGAGGGCAACTAAGTCCACGCGAGCAACGACTGAGCAGCAACCCACCATGAGAGAAGTCCCGGCACTCCGTAACAGAGGCCCAGCACAGCCAAAACAGCAAGCAGGGCAATCATCTTCTTTCTGGCTCTCTTTTCACTTGGGATATGTACTTTGGAAGACTTGATTATACATGTAAGAAGTCTACTCCCTAAAGGACCATGATGAAGAGATAGCATAGAGGAAGAAATGCCCAAGGAGCCCCATGCCAGTTTCAGCACCAACCAGGAGATGTGAGTGAGCCTTCAGATGGCTGCAGCTCCCCTCTGCCTTCACCATCACCCTAGCGGACACTGAGCAAAACAGTGAGGAGCAGTCCCACCGATCCCTGCCCAAACTGCAGGCTCATGAGTGAAATGAACAGTGCAGTTTCAAGGCACTAATACTGGAGTTGGTTTGTTACATGGCACTGAAAAATCAGAACACTAGCTTATCCACATCTTAAAATACTGGACAGCAGTTATAAGACAGAGTGAAAAAAAAAAGTAACAATCTCTAAGAATGTATTCAAACTCCCTAAAGCTGAGAACTTTCAGCAACAGGCTGATCCTATCCATTCCAATAAAAATGTAAAAATTTCTATTTCCATCCTGGATAATGACTTTATTCTCAATGCTGAGTCTTACAGCAGAGATAAAGCATTAAGAGTCAAAACAACCTCTGGGGCAAGGGAAAAGAGTAGCTATTCAGACAGCTTAGGATATAGAAGTATGCAAAAACAGAGTCAAGGGTTTTGTCAGCAGCCTGTATTCACCAGATATAAAGCCCACACTCTAGTCAGCTGTGATGCCAAGCACCACACTTCCCTCCTGTTACACTGAAAAGGAGCCCAGTTCTCTGCTCAGCATACCCATCAGAAGCCCTCCACCTCATATGTCACAATCAATTACGTTGATTCAGGTCCAGTCTTTTTTTAGCAAAAGGAATTTATTACCAACAGGCTTGCTTCCTTCCAGTCCACACCCTGTGCCCTGCAGCGCCCAGGAGGGCGCCACATCTGGTCAAGCTAACTTCTCGAGAGAGCAAGGGAGAGGAAAGAGAGGAAATCCTACCAGTCAGAGGATACAATCAATAACCTATGAGAAATCAAACTCAAGAGTTCGCTGCAACAGTGGACAAAGGCTTGTCAGATACTCTAGCAAACAAAACTCTTTTTTTTTTTTTTATTTTTTATTTTTTTTTATTTTGCTTAACTTTACAATATTGTATTGCTTTTACAATACATCAAGATGGATCCACCGCCAGTATACACGTGTTCCCCATCCTGAACCCTCCTCCCTCTCCCCTCCCCACACCATCCCTCCAGGTCGTCCCAGTGCTCCACCTCCCAGAATATCGGAAATAAAAAATGAACAAATGGGACCTAATCAAACTTAAAAGCTTCTGCACAACAAAGGAAACTATAAGCAAGGTGAAAAGACAGCCTTCAGAATGGGAGAAAATAATAGCAAATGAAGCAACTGACAAACAACTAATCTCAAAAATATACAAGCAACTTCTACAGCTCAATTCCAGAAAAATAAATGACCCAATCAAAAAATGGGCCAAAGAACTAAATAGACATTTCTCCAAAGAAGACATACAGATGGCTAACAAACACATGAAAAGATGCTCAACATCACTCATTATCAGAGAAATGCAAATCAAAACCACTATGAGGTACCATTTCATGCCAATCAGAATGGCTGCTATCAAAAAGTCCACAAGCAAACAAAACTCTTATCCAAACTCTCCAATCCTAAGAGAATTCATGACTCTTACCAATTACAAGATCCTAAAAACTTCTGTCCACATGTTGTGTTAGAAGAGCTTTATTCTAATTCTTAAATCAGTTATAAGGTTCTAAAAACAAGAAATGGAAAACCCAGTTCAAAGTGGTTTAAATGACATGAACACATCAGTCCATAAAACAGGAGACATAGGAGTCAGAGAAGCTTCGATGTTGGCTAATCCAGAAAGTGAAGGACATCATCAAAGACTCAGGGTTTTCAGTCTCTCCACCTTTCTGCCTAGAATGTCAGCTTTACCCACAGCTCCCTGTAGGAGAGCCATCAACAGACTAAAGACTTTCCTTGTTCAGATCGAGCAGAGTAAAGAGAATGAATATCTCTACCCATAAAATCAAACTCAAATGCTCGTCATCTGCACAACCATGCCACCTGAGGCCTTTGGCTAACACAGAAATCTTGATGCTGAATGGCCTGGCCACGGGCCCACAAAGCCTCCTTGACAAGAGGGCCAAGTGACCACAATGGGCTTAGAGCTCCTGTGACACTCGGGAAAACAGACCTACTGAAAGCAACAGACCAACTTCCAAGTCCATTAAAATCCAAACCATCATTTAAATAGTCTCCTGATCAATTAAAAAGAGAGATTCTTTAGTTTGAAAGTGGATTTTGTTCTAAAAGTCCACCCCACATCAGTTTTGATCTTGAAGTATGATTAGGGCACAGAATTCATTTTCCCACTGAAGTAATATATTTCCCATGTGCTAAATTGGTTCTTGGTGCATTTAAACCATTTATAGTTGAAGTATTTAAGCTGGGAATGCCTCTTTCCTTCTTTTCCCAGTGATTCAGAAAAAAATAGAGACTCACCACCTATAGGCTATCATGCCCTGGGACCAGCAGGGTGAAAACAAGGGACTGTCCACAAGCAACCATCAGTAGGAGCACAAAGACCTCCAGGAGGAACCCGGAATCCACAGTAGTAGCAGCTCAGAGGGCAGGGGGCGAGTTTCCCAAAGATCATCTGTGCTTACAGAATACCCATCAGTCACTGACATAAAACATTTTATCTTGAATTAAAAATAACAAAACCTATTAACTATTTTTTTCAAGTACAATGCTGCTAAGTCACTTCAGTCGTGTCCGACTCTGTGCGACCCCATAGACGGCAGTCCACCAGGCTCTGCCGTCCCTGGGATTCTCCAGGCAAGAACACTGGAGTGGGTTGCCATTTCCTTCTCCAATGCATGAAAGTGAAAAGTGAAGTTGCTCAGTTGCATCTGACTCTTCACGACCCCATGAACTACAGCCCAGCAGGCTCCTCTGTCCATGGGACTCTCCAGGCAAGAGTACAGATCTTCCTACTCAGGGATCAAACTTGGGTCTCTAGCACTGCAGGCAAATGCTTTACTGTCTGAGCTACTAAGTAAGCCAATAATGTGAATGATTTCTTTTAAATTAAGTCAATTCTGTGTTTTTAATATTTTTTTTTTATGTGTGTTCCTTTTAGGAACTCAGAAACCCATCATGGGATTAAAGCCTTGTTTAATGACCTAATGAGGATTTTCATGAGAACACTGATGACAGTAATCAGAGTTGTGCCTTAAAGAGTACATTCTGTGATTTAATCCTCATAACAGCCTGGCAAGGTTGTTGTTGTTCAGTCGCTCAGCCATGTCCCACTCTTTGCGACCCCTTGGAAGAAACACGCCAGACTTGCCTGTTGTTCAACATCTCCTGGAGCTTGCTCAAACTCATGTCGGTGATGCTACCCAACCACCTTATCCTCTGTCATCCCCTTCTCCTCCTGCCTTCAATCTTTCCTAGCATCAGGGTCTTTTCCAAGGAGTCAGCTCTTCACATTAAGTGGCCAAACTACTGGAGTTTCAGCTTCAGCATCAATTCTTCCAATGAATATTCAGGGTTGATTTCCTTTAGGATTGAGTGATTTGATCTAGTTTCAGTCCAAGGGAATCTCAAGAGTCTTCTCCAACACCACCCTTCAAAAGCATCGACTCTTTGGTGCTCAGCTTTCTTTATAGTCCAACTCTCATATCCATACATGACTACTGGAAAAACCATAGCTTTGATTACACGGACCTTTGACAGCAAAGTAATGTCTCTGTCTTTTAATACGCTGTCTAGGTTGGTCATAGCTTTGCTTCCAAGGAGCAAGTGTCTTTTAATTTCATGGCTGCAGTCACCACCTGCAGTGACTTTGGAGCCCAAGAAAATAAAGTATGTCACTGTTTCTATTGTTTCCCCATCTATTTTCCATGAAGTGATGGAACCAGAAGCCATGATCTTCGTTTTTTTAATGTTTTAAATGTTTTTTGAGTTTTAAGCCAGCTATTTCACTCTCTCGTTTTTTTAATGTTTTAAATGTTTTTTGAGTTTTAAGCCAGCTATTTCACTCTCCTCTTCGACCTTCATCAATAGGCTCTTTAGTTCCTCTTCGCTTTCTGCCACAAGGGTGGTGTCATCTGCATATCTGAGGTTATTGATATTTCTCCTGGCAGTCTTGATTCCGGCTTGTGCTTTATTTATCCAGCCCGGAATTTGCATGATGTACTCTCAAATTAAATAAACAGGGTGATAATATACAGCCTTAACATACTCCTTTCCCAATTTGCAATCAGTCTGTTGTTCTATGTCCAGTTCTTACTGTTGCTTCTTGACGAGCATATAGGTTTCTCAGGAGACAGACAAGGTGGTCTTGTATTCCCATCTCTAAGAATTTTGCACATTTTGTTGTGAGCTATACAATCAAAGGCTTTAGCATAGTCAAATGAGGCAGAAGTTTTTCTGGAATTCTCTAGCTTTTTCTATTATCTAATGAATGTTGGCTATTTGATCTCTGGTTTCTCTGTCTTTTCTATATCCAGCTTGAACATCTGGAAATTCTTGGATTCATGTACTGTTGAAGCCTAGCTTGAAGGATTTTGAGCATCACTTTGCTAGCAAGTGAAATGAGTGCAATTTTGTGGTGGTTTGAACATTCTTTGGCGTGGCCCTTCTTTGGAATTGGAATGAAAACTGACCTCTAAGGTAGATGTTACTGATCCAAGGTCACACACATAGAAACTCAGGCTAAGGGCACTGTGGTAATGTGCCCAAATTCACATGATTAGAATGTGGTGGGGAAAGGATCCCACTGTAACAGATTTGATTCTGAAATGCAAGCACAGACAATTCCAACTAATAAATTTGCAAGTACTTTATGAAATCGAGTCAAATAATCTTAAAAATAAAATTTAAAGTATGACCTGTTTCCCATCTTTTCAGCACCCTATACATTACTCATGATATTTTGAGAAGAGGAAAAAAAAAATATGTTCCAAGTATGTTTCCCTCCACATTTTCCCCTTGGTTCTGAAATAGTAACATGTGGTGCCCACTGGCGTTGCTCTAAGCAGGATGTTGACCTTGCCAGAGTTGACAAACCATTTCCCAACAATGCCAAATAATGGCTCATTGTATGACGTGATTGTTATAGCTGGGACTAAGCCAAGTCTAGATAACTGGTTCACTCTATGCTCACGAAAAGCTGAAATTCTACCCAAGTAAAAATTTGACAAGAATGCTGCTATCAAAGATGATCTGAGATGTGATTCTCTAGATCAGGTCTTCTCAGACTTTAAGATGTACAAGTAACACCTGGAGATTTTGTTAAAATGCTGGTTCTCAATCAATAGGTCCAGGCCACGCCTGAGATCCTGCATTTCTAACACGTCATAGGTTGGTTCTGACACTGCTGCACCATAGCTCACCCTCTCAATGGTGATCACTCAGTTCATGGCAGAAAAAGAAAAGCACGGATTCTTCAAATTACAGTCCCAGCTGGCCAACATTTATCTTAAATGGCATGGTGCATGCATTCTTGCTAAGTTGCTTCAGTCATGTCCAACTCTTTGCGATCCTATGGACCGCAGCCTGCCATGCTCCTCTGTCCAAGGGATTCCTCAGGCAAGAATACTGGAGAGGGTGTCCATGCCTTCCTTCAGGGGATTTTTCTGGCCCAGGGATTGAAGTCCCACATCTCTTTATGTATCCTGCATTGGCAGGTAGGTTCTTTACCATGAGCACCACCTGGGAAGCCCCAAACGGCATGGTATCCTTTTCTAAACTGCCATATCAAATTGGTATTTTTACTTTGCACATTCCTAAATGTGTTGCTGCCTCATGGTCAGAACTTTCCAAAGAGCATGGTATAATGCTGGTCAAGTCTGGGCAGAGTTATATGCTACCACTCTTTTCTTGGTGAGACACTGTGCACAAGCATATTTAAAACTGATATGTACTCTGGTACAGAAACTAAAAGCTTCTGCTAGATTTCTGAGTATAGCCTGTATGACAGCAATTTCTCAAATGTGTCCCTGGCTCAGCTTGAAGGGTCCGAAATAAAAATATCTCTAAGTAAAAGCCTCAAAGTCTTCCATCGAACTTTGCAAAGCACTGAGGAAATAAAACAACTCGTCCTCCTCCTCTTAGAGGGTGTAACCCAAAAGGAGAAAAGTCTTACCTACATTTTTGCCACTGATTATAAATCAGTATTGGTCAAGTGAGAAATCTGAATTGATTTAAGTCAAAAAATCACTGAGACCCTAAGCGTGAATGTCCTGCTAAAGCCAGTTGACTTTTCCTCCATTGTCCTAAATCTGCTCAGAGGGAACAGTCCTTCACCAGCTCTCAGGATAAGACTCTGGACAGTCCCTAGGACTTTTCTGGACATTCAGGAAGACAGAAATCTCTAAATCCCCTACCCTCCCATCCCATACTGTTGCAGAGTTAAACCTATGTTCTGTAAAGTGTAAATCCTAGCCAACTTATTTTCTTTTCCACAAACTTAATTTCCCATTTACTTCTTTCTGTTAATAATCATTTTTCAGGATTACTGGGGGTTACTGGGGAGGAAAGTTTCCACTTGATACTTAATAACAAAAGACTCCCGTTCTCTGGCCAGGAAAGTGGCTAAGGCCAACTCTTGCGGGTATTTATACAGGTTCTTTAGAAACTCACTTCCCTAAAGTCCCTCTACCTGCAGCTTCCCCAGTGTCTCTCCTTTGCTAGCCACTCCTCTCCCTTCTCAGCTTCCATCCCTGGAATATACGCTGCAGTGTCTTACTGAGGGGTTCAGTAAGTAATCACCCTCTGGCATGATTCCTTCTTTAAATGATCATAGGTAAACATTCCATGGGGTCACAAAGAGTCGGACATGATCGCGTGACTGAACTAAACTGAACAGGTAAACATTTCTATCCTAGGTTCCCCAACACATCCTTAGCATTCACACATTTTTAAGATGCCACCAATTAGAAATACAGTCATTCCCTTAGAGGATCAGCTGTCTGTTTCATGAGTCACAATCTACATCAGTTTCCTAAAGGATGTGTTAGACACCAGACCACTGTGCCCCCCATTAACTACAGGAAAATCATATCAAGATCCATTGGTTCCACTGACAATCTCCCATCACTCTACTGAAAGATATAAGACTCACAGCAAAGCTGTTCCAAGGAATCCTTCCCACCAAATCCTCTCTCCAGAGCCACTCTCCTTCATCCATGTGGAATTTGGAAATTGTGTAATCAGTTTCTGTGATCTTTCTTTGAAAATCTGTGGCTTGGTCTTTTATCTCACCTCTGGATAGGGCATCAACAGCAAAACATTTTTCCCAGCTGAGCATCAGAAAGAAGTGCATGCCCCAGAAAGGCAGTGGTAACAGCAGCAGGAGTCATTTCTCTGGAAATATACAAGACAGTCCCTAGGATTTCTAAAAATCAGTAGGTAAGAAAAGAACTTCAGGGGTCTGGAAATCATGTAATTTGAGGATTGGAGCAGCAAGCCAGTAAAACACGAGCTATTACTCTTAATACAATTTTATTAATACTCAAAACCTGGTAAGAGCTATACTAATTCACTTTGGAAAAGGCAATGGCACCCTACTCCAGTACTGTTGCCTGGAAAATCCCATGGATGGAGGAGCCTGGTAGGCTGCAGTCCATGGGGTCACTAAGAGTCGGACATGACTGAGCGACTTCACTTTCACTTTCCACTTTCATGCATTGGAGAAGGAAATGGCAACCCACTCCAGTGTTCTTGCCTGGAGAACCCCATGGACAGAGAAGCCTAGTAGGCTGCCTGCCATCTATGGGGGGTCGCACAGAGTTGGACACAACTGAAGCGACTTAGCAGCTGCAGCATTACATGATTCAGTGTGAGTATCAATTACTTTCTAATGATACTGTCCCTTGGATAATAGCAAAGTTAATTTGGATATCCAGGATATACACCTCAGAGTCAAGAGGGATAAGTACAAAGGGAGTAAATACATTCAGAAGCATCCTGGATTAACAGGGGTGGTCAGTTTAGAACTTCAAAACCAAACTACAAAAAGACCACAAAACGGATAACATACATATTCAATAACCATGTGATTCATGTGTTGCCCCAACAGGAAATTATAGGATGTGTTATACACCAAGCCACAAAAATATTTTCTTAAAATACTTTGCACTGAATCATGAAAACTCTGACATAAATGTTAGATGGATCTCTTCAATGCTATGTTCTCAAAAATACATTGAAAGAGAGGGAATTTGAAAGAAAGAACCTTTCCCAGCTATAATAAACATAATTTATCCATCACTTAGACTCATTAATCCTGGATATAAAGCTTCTAGTGTAGAGATCAAAGACTAGTGAAGTGAAACATTTGACAATAACAGAATCTCAGTCACCGCATGGTTTTCCTCATCCTATGAGGTCCTGAGCTCTCTAGCAATCTTGAGCAATTTGAAACAAATACATAAATGAACAAACACAAAAGACTGTTTTCAAAACTGGCTGCCTAAATTGAAGCCACAAAACACATGCACACTGAATGTGAGTACATGCCCACACAAGCTGCACTTGTAAAGACTGCAGCCAAAGAATGCAAAACGGAAGAGATCTGGGAGTGGCCCTTGCAAAGAGATTTAAGGAGCATGCTGCATAACAGACACAAGGCATCCTCACTTCAATCATGCAGAAAAGGATTGTACATGTAGCCAACATAGCCTGAGAGAAGAGGAAGCACCATCTGTATGTGCTCTGTCCCAAGATCACACAGTAAGATGCCAGGATCCAGCCGTTTTCTACAAATAAACTGGGAATTAAGGGAACGGTAAAAGTGTGCACTGAAGAACTGCTGCTTTTGAATTACGGTGTTGGAGAAGTTTCTTGAGAGTCCCTTGGATTGCAAGGAGATCAAACCAGTCAGTCCTAAAGGAAATCAATCCTAAACATTCAGTGGAAGGACTAATGCTGAAGCTCTAATACTCTGACCACTTGATGCAAAGAGCCAACACACTGGAAAAGACTGATGCTGGGAAAGATTGAAGGCAAGAGGAGAAGGGGGCGAGAGGATGAGATGGTTGGGTGGCCATCACTGACTCAAAGGACATGAGTTTGAACAAACTCCAGGAGACAGTGGAGGACAGGGAAGCCTGGCGTGCTGCGGTTCATGGGGTCACAAAGAGTCAGACACGACTTAGCAACTGAACAATAACAAAATTATTTATATTTGGATAGCTGATATAAACATTTTAATGTCATTACATTAATGACTTTAGAGTTAGCATTTTCCAAATATTAAATGGGAAATTTTCAACTGCCCTATGAAGTTAAATTACAGTTGTGTTAACCCTTTATATGATTAGATGGGTATGGCCTCTTCTCATAAACTTACCAGAATTAACAGCCAGCTGGCTAAGAAACAAGGTATCATGTGAGAAATAAACAAAGAATATAATATGAACAAAAATTATCATGTAAAATCTGAGTTCACACTACTCAACAATTATTAAATGAGTAGTTAGTCCACATTAGTTGAGTAATTATGAAGTATTCCAATTTTCCAGAGGAATTCTCCAAAATTCTTAAGTATATAAAAACAAGGTACTTGCACTACTATTATTTTCAGAGTTACATCATTTCTTGTGATTAATGTGCAATACCCCCAATCCTATTAACTGTTTTCCTTTGTTTCTCTATTAGTTTATACAACTATTCACTCATCAAAATGATTTAGCCCAGCTGTGCTATGTGCTAAGGATTCTGAAACACAGAAGAGTTACAAGGAGCCTATTGCTTAGAAGAAGAAACAGAAAAAATAAGCAATGACAGAAACACAAAGCAAAATGCACAACTGAGGTGCACATTATTCAAAACTCCTTAGATTTCAAACTGCTTTCATAGACAGTAAGTTTCTATATAACTCATGAATTAGGGAGGGACATTATTTAAAATCACAATATTAAAGAGCATGGACTCCAAAATTAAATCTATCATTCACTAATCGGATAACTGATTAGTGGCAGAATCTCAGCTAAAATAATGGAAGCCGAGACTCACATTATAAATTCTTTTCTCACAGTTCATGAAGGTCTGACAAAAAGGTCACCATCATACCCACAACTCGTTACTGAATTCATATGCTTCCTAGATCTGCATTCATGCTGAAAAGCAGAGCAGCTAGTGCAATGGTCTCTATGCTCTGATCCTCTGAAATTTTAATGACACTCTATCCTTTATTCTCATTTCTATCCTGTCTATCTTAGCCTTTCTTATCTTCCCTTTTCATTGAAAATGACTTGAGTTGTTAGTAGGCTGTGAATGAAAAACAATAAGGGCAACCCTCAGGTATGTACATTAACTTGGAAAAAAAGGGCCAAGGACAGACCACACACTGTATATAAGCATATACAGAAGCTATGTGGCCACCGACCAGTTTAATAACAACTTCACATTATCTGGGAGATTTCTCACAGACAGGCATTCCTCAAGCTTTACATCCAAAGGCTACACTGCTCCCCTCTCTGCTGTCTTCAGATATGCCTACTGTGCAAAAGCACAAACAGCTCGTCTCAATTACAACAAACTAATAAACCAGTGGTTAAACTCTTGGCCAAATTATGCCCTAAATTTTTTTCAGCAATGCTTAACTTGAAAAACCTTTGTTTTAATATTTTGCCTCTGAAATTGCCATCAGAATAGCACATTCTTTTCGAATACCCTCAAAGATGACATTTATAGACCTTAAATGCAGGTGTGATTTTCCAGGGGAAAAGAATGACTATTATTAGAGGCAATTCTTTGTTTTGACCAATGACTTCATCATAGAACCAACGGAGAGCTTCTCAAAGGAGGATAGAATTTATGAGGACAATTAGATAATGGTATATATCTTATGAACTAATCGACGCAGTGTTTTAAATTGACAGTCCGCCAGATTCATGACTGAAGTATTAATAAGAGAGGCTTTTTCCGGTTAGAAAAATATCTTAGACTTCATTGGCTGTTGCTTACTTCAGGGGCTTGCAAAGCACTCCAAATAAAATATTCCCTCTAGAAATACTTGGATTAAAATGGTGACTTGAATGTTATGGCCAGTGAAGACATTAGGGGATTGCAAGCCTCAACCAGACACAGCCTCTACAATATAAAGCTGAACCATATGTATGTTAGTTTCTCAACCAAATAAATTTGGTGGAGAGATGCCAACTAAAAAAGAAAATCTACTGTTCCCCTGTTTGCACTAGTTACTAAGACAGCTCTGAAATATCTTTTTCCCGAGGAGCCCTTGAGCCTGAAGTGGTTCTCCTCGCCCAACTCAGAGAAGCTTGGGGAAAAGACAGAACAAAAGAGACAACCCTCCAAGCTCTCCTTCAGGGCAAGATCGCACAGATGCTTTCTAGTAAAACAAACCAAATTAAATGAAGCAAACTATGTTCCTCGAACAAAAACAAGTTGGTTTCTAATTCTTTCTTCATCTGAAAGATTTTCACGTGACCCTACCCACTGTCTGGGCTTCCAAGCTTAATGTTCATGTTTATTTTGCCTAATATCTTTATTTATTCATAGATTTTATTTATCTATGTTTTATAGTTTATAATTTCTGGGAACAAAAATAAGAGCTTTGAGACAGTGTAGTACAGTGGGAAGGCAACCAGACTGAAAGAGCTGGAAACCTGATGACTCTAGGCATTGCTATAATCCCCATCCCATTAATAAACCCTTAGTTATAGACATCATTGAAGGTCACAAACTGTTCAAATTTACATCTATTTGGTCTTGAGTATTCTATAACCCCCACCAGTGGTGTGACTGTCAACTTGTTTGGGTGCCAGGCTCCTCTATTAAATGGGACCACTAGTGGGCACTCCACTTCAAAAAGCATCCTTAACCCTCATTTACTTTTGGCTAACAAAAGCATCGTTTTTGTATTACAGACTGTTATGCACAGATGAATGTGTTAATTCATTCTTGGAGGGTAGCTTTCTGTTGCTACTAAATTATCTAAAGGCTTCTCACCCTTTGGTCACAAGTAATTACATCTGTCAAGTGCAAAACTTACTGATCTGTTGGGGGAAAAACTGCGCACACTGTAGAATGAGACCACACAGGCCACACGGGCACAGAGCTAATAAGCATTTTATAATGATGGATGATTGCTCTCCTCAAAGCATCTGGAAGTCTTTCAGATTAAAAAACTACAGTTTACAAATAGTGTGGAAATAATTCAATCACTTCCACCATGGCTGAGGAAATTGAGGGATAAAAAGTTTTCGGAAACCAATTTGGAAGTAACATTCAACTAACTATTTAAAAAAACATCAAGAAAACCAATGGAATTATGGGAAATGACAGTGAAATAAATAGTAATCAGTTTTATTACTATTATAAGACTTGATGCACTTATTCATGACTGACCTCTATCGGCTACCAGTGATTCAACAGAAATTTATCTGGGCAATGATGATAGAAAAATAAATGAGAAAATACATTGAAAAATATCCATAAGAAAATTCTGAAGTTTTTCTGAAGATACATCCTAAAATTTATAAATGACTTAAGGTTTTGCTTTGAGGTAACTCTAATTTTTATTCCAGGGACAAATTACTGAAAATATTTTCTTTCTGGACACATAGTAAATCGTAGAGCCAATTTATTAAACATCACACTCTAGTTAGAGTTCATGACATCTAAGTCTTATGGAAAGATTGTCTTTTAGGCTATTGGTAAAACAATTTCACATAAGTAAATGTTTTACTCAAACATTTCTCTGTACTTTCAAGGACAATCACTGGATATTCAGCATCAGCAACAGTATCTATGTAGATGAAGAAAACAGGATAAAAATACAATTTAGTAGAAATGGAAATGATTTAAATCTAGAGTCATTAGGAATAAGCCCATCAATAGCCACCAGAGCATGTGGTTTGGATTAAGGTAAAATAAGAATGCATACACATATACACATATTGCTCAAGCTACTTCAGTTGTCATAATAAACTTCTGCTTCAAACTGTGTTGGAAAGAAAAGAAGTATAATATACAGGAAGGAAGAACTAACAGAAAAAATAAGATAGTGAAAAGGATAACCCAGCTGACTGGGTATACACACTGAGAAAACCAGAATTGAAAGAGACACGTGTACCCCAATGTTCATCGTAGCACTGTTTATAATAGCCAGGACATGGAAGCAACCTAGATGTCCATCAGCAGTTGAATGGATAAGAAAGCTGTGGTACCTATACACAATGGAGTATTACTCAGCCATTAAAAAGAATACATTTGAATCAGTTCTAATGAGGTGGATGAAGCTGGAGCCTATTATACAGAGTGAAGTAAGCCAGAAAGAAAAACACCAATACAGTATACTAATGCATATATGGAATTTAGAAAGATGGTAACAATAACCCTGTATGCAAGACAGCAAAAGAGACACAGATGTATAGAACAGTCTTTTGGACTCTGTGGGAGACGGCGAGGGTGGGATGATTTGGGAGAATGGCATTGAAACATGTATAATATCATGTATGAAATGAATCGCCAGTCCAGGTTCAATGCAGGATACAGGATGCTTGGGGCTGGTGCACTGGGACAACCCAGAGGGATGGTACAGGAAGGGAGGTGGGAGGGGGTTCAGGATGGGGAACACGTGTACACCAGTGGCTGATTCATGTTGACATATGGCAAAACCAATATACTATTGTAAAGTAATTAGCTTCCAAGTAAATAAATTTATATTTTTAAAAAAGGCAATAAAAGGGAGGGATGTCTGCTGCTGCTTTGATTTTCTTTTACATTTTACTCCCTTTGTGGGGTAGGGCGAGAAGAGGAAAAGAGGAAAGTAATTTTCTCAGGAATATAAGCACAAGTTTACAGCCATGTTTCACTCCACTGATACAACACGAGGCAGTTCTTTCACAGTTTTCAGCATTCTGTCCAAAATCATGCTCCATCTGCCTCCCTGCAACAGCTTCCCAGCACTCAAAACTTGATGATCTGGTAACTGGGAGATGGTATTTCCAAACTCCTGCCAATTAAACGCTGTCACTTACCATCTGCCTCTTCAAGGATGGAGTCACTAGCCACTGCATCCTCTGACCTTCAAAACCCTCTGAAAGGAGCTCAGGGTGGAAATCAGGAATAAGGCACTCTGGGTTCTGGGAAAAAACTGGCAGAACAGGCCTTCAGATAGATCTTTTCAAGAGAAGATTTTATGAGCCCAATTTCTTGCATCTTCTCGTATTTAAAAAAAGCACTAAAATCATTAATGGAGACATCTGCTCCTTGTAACCAGCAGCAACCTTTTCGGGAAACTTCGGCCAAAATGAGGGCTTGACCTCCACCCTTACCTCGCTGGAGCAGCTCTGCAGAACTATTGAGAGGCTATTCCCTGGACTACAGTCCTCATTTTGCCCCAAATAAAACTTAACTCACAACTCTCACTTTGTGCGTTTTTTTTTTTTTTTTTTTTTTTTTTTCCAGTCATCAGTACGTAACAAAGAAGCCTTGCCCTAGCCACAGGTCCTCATTTCCTTCCCTCCCCTCCACTCTGGCTCTAGGAGGGACATCTCTTCAGCATACCCTCTCAAGGTCCTGCTCCTCACGGCTTTGACTCCCCCCATCTGAAAGAGTCTGGAATCTACCTGGTCTTTTCAAATCAAAACCGTACCCAGCCCTGGTCACCGTTAGACCTGGTGACTTCACTCCATTCCAATTCTCTGTGTTTTCTAAATGTTGCATGTTTATGTTTTTCTCTGTAGTGAAAAGTGAAAGTCACTCAGTCGTGTCTGACTCTTTGTGAGGCCATGGACTGTACAATCCATGGAATTCTCCAGGCCAGAATACTGGAGAGGGTATCCTTTCCCTTCGCCAAGGGATCTTCCCCACCCAGGGATCGAACCCAGGTCTCCTGCATTGCAAGTGGATTCTTTACCAGCTGAGCCACAAGGGAAGCCCAAGAATTCTGGAGTGGGTAGCCTATCCCTTTTGCAGGGGATCTTCCTGACCCAGGAATCCAACCGGATCCCCTGCATTGCAGGTGGATTCTTTACCAACTGAGCTATCAGGGTAACCCTTTTCTCTGTAAGTGGACACTAAATCTTACTTCAAAATTAAGTCAAATCTTTTTCTCATATTTCCTCTAAGAGCTGGAAAGGGAAGTACTTAATGTAAAAAAATGGTTTAAAATAAAAGTTTTAAAAACCTGATAACTGGCAATTACTCAAAAAGAATTCTCTTCCAAAACACAGACAGCCTGTGTGCTGGTTACAACTTATTCCAGGAAATCATAAACTCAACCTTTACTGCACCCTCAAAACACCCTAAGGACATCATACTATGACTTTGGTCTTCACCTGTTTCTGGCTTATCCTATTGCAACTCTCCCCACTTCAGTTACCCAGGAATCTCAGAAGTAGGAGTAAATTGTCTTTACAAAATAAGAAAGATCTTCAAAATTAGGGAAAAGAATCCGTAAACACCCTCCTGTGGTAATTAAGAGGTGCTGTCTAGGGACCACCAATGTGAACATGAAATTCAATACTTGATTATGGCTTTAGTATTAATATTTTATCACATCTACTTCCAACAAGAATTAGGTGTACTAGCAGATATTGCACCAAACATATGCACCAAATATGTGCTGATGTGCTCAGCTGTGGCTGACTCTTTGTGACCCCAAGGACTATAGCCTGCCAGGTTCCTCTGTCCATGGAATTTTCCAGGCAAGAGTACTGGAGTGGATTGCCATTTCCTTCTCCAGGACGCACCAAATATATGCACCAGATATTATCAATGAAAAAATCCAACTGTTCATATTCAAAAAGAAATGGGAAATGCCAAGGATGGAAAAATACTTCTGTGCTGCTAAACTCAAAAGGAATGTTCTTTAGTCAAAAATTCCTGAGTATCAAGGAGAAAAAGTAGCCCACTAGCTTAAAAATCAAGTCATTCATGTTCTATCCCTTAATCCCCTTCATTAGTCTGTATTTAGATACAGATTTGAAGAACTCTCTAGTAATTGGATTTTATTTAACAAATAAGGATATAGCCTTAATGCATTAGGCACTGTTCTAAGACCTTCACAAACATTAATCCTACAATTGTAGGATTCTTATCCTATTATTGATTGGGAAACTGAATGTAGAAATACATGTGCCTGAGGTCACACACAGTTAATTTTACAGGGCAGATCCAGGGTCCATCCATTGCAAACTCTGTGCTCCTAACTATTGTGTTATGCTGGCTCCCCTAAAACACCCCAGGCTAAACTCAACACCTTCCTCGCCCTTCCCAGTCCAGCATTCCTTAAAGGTGCAATGACATCCTCATCCTCTATGTAAACTGCTCGACACCACATCCGTATCTTCCGTCTCTCCCGCCCTGTACCACTGGCCCCCTCCACAGTCAGTTGTCCCTTAACTTCTATTACCACCCACAGCTTGCTTCCATCGTTCATCTCCACCTCCACTTGTAGAGTTATCATTTTGTTGTTCAGTCGCTCAGTCGTGTCCAACACTTTGCAACCCCATGGACTGCAGCATGCCAGGCTTCCCTGTCCTTCACCATCTCCCAGAGTTTGCTGAAACTCATGTCCAATGAGTCGGTGATGTTATCGAACCATCTCACCCTCTCATCTTCTACTGCCATCTTCTCCTTTTGCCTTCAATCTTTCCCAGGGTCAAGGTCTTTTCCAATGAGTCAGGTGGCCAAAGTATTGGAGCTTCAACATCAGTCCTTCCAATGAATATTCAGGGTTGATTTCCTTTAGGGTTGACTGATTAGATCTCCATGCCGCCCAAGGGACTCTCAAGAGTCATTTAGGACCTAATTCTTCTTAGCATTAATACAACAGCCTTATAACTAATTTGGCCTGCCTCTGGTCTTCTATGATCTGTTCTAAATACCACCAATAAAACTGACTAACTCCGTATGCATTTGTCAAACCAGGTCCCTTGCTAAGTGCTGTGAAATTAAAAAAGAATCAAAGCCCTGCTGCAGAGGCAGGGAACAACACAGGTGTTCCAGCTCTGATCTGCTGCTGCTGCTGCTAAGTCGCTTCAGTCGTGTCCGACTCTGTGCGACCCCACAGACAGAAGCCCACCAGGCTCCCCCGTCCCTGGGATTCTCCAGGCAAGAACACTGGAGTGGGTTGCCATTTCCTTCTCCAATGTATGAAAGTGAAAAGAGAAAGTGAAGTCGCTCAGTCGTGTCCGACTCTTAGCGACCCCATGGACTGGAGCCTACCAGGATCCTCCGTCCATGGGATTTTCCAGGCAAAAGTACTGGGGTGGGGTGCCATTGCCTTCCCCGCCAGCTCTGATCAGGTAATCTGAAAACACTCACTGAAGCTCTACTGTTGGCTGAACTGTGTCCAAACTCCTCACCCGTCTTCCAAGTTTTCCACAACACTAGGTTTTTTCCCACTCTTTCACACAACCCCAGTCTTCCCTATTACATCCACCCATACTTTGACATCCCCTGTGTCTATGTTCTCTTTCCTATCACAACACTGTCTCTGCCACCTCCATGCAGTCTAGCTGAAGTCCCACCCACACAGCTGAACTACCACCACACAGCTTTCTCAATATTCCCAGCTAGACAACAGCTTCCCACAGACCAAGAACCTTAGCACCTTGGACCACATAGGACATACCCATCTGTCTTGCATTCCCCCATTTGCAAACAAGTTCTGATTTACAAAACCACATTTAAGTTTCTACTTTGAGACGAATACATTCTCTGATACTTAACTTCAAGAAGAGCTGGCTCAGCTGAATCGTCCCTTCTCCCTGTATTTCACACTACTTGGTATTCTCTTCCCTTCTCTCCGTTTCTCCTCCATTTGTTGTGGCTGGTGTGTCTCGCTTAAGACCTGTCAGAAATGCAGTCTCCTCCATGAAGCCTCTCCAAATCCTCCAGTTAGAACTAACTTCTCTCTCTTCTGAGTTGTCATAACATTGTTCCTTGCATCTCTCCTAGCATTCACCAGTTGGTACATTATTGACACTATTTCCATACACCTCCACCAGTAACTCAGCAGCTCAAAAGTGGACACTTGCCTAACTCATCTTCAATTACTTATCATTTGCTGAGTTCTGTGCTATGATAGTGAGAATGGATGAGTAACAGGTAATGGGTGATTGCATTTCCATTTTGGTCCTGGTCAAGAAGCTAACGTCACTAAAGAAAGTGAGCCAGATAACTCCAAAAGAGGCAGGATGGTGGGCAATATACTTCTCTTCTCCTGTGGTCTCCAACCTGTCCTTAGTCTATTGGCACCAGCAGGAATGCTTGTAACTTATGAAATTATGGTTTCACAAAAGCAATACCTGGGAAGAAATGAAAGTTCTTGACATGCTAGGTTGGAACTCTGACGACACTCCTACAGACAGATGGCTACTATATTGGGTTGGTCCTATGTGGTCATTCACTGAAGACCTCACACAAGGACCAGAGAACCGTCTGGCTGCATAAATAGTCGTGAGTGCAGTTTAGAGCTGCACTTCTGGATACAGGTTAAAATTTCAGTTCTGCTACTTATAAACATCAACAATACATAGACTTCAATTTTTCCACATATAAAAATCCAGATAGGGACTTTCTAGTGGTGCAGTGGATAAGAATCTGCCTGCTAATGCAGGGGACATGGGTTCAATCCCTGGTCTGGGAAGATTCCACATGCTGTGGGGCAACCAAGCCCAAGTGCCACAACTACTGAGGCTGCGTGCTGCAGCTACAGAAGTCCACATGCCTAGAGCCAGTGCTCCACAACAAGAGAAGACACCGCAATGAGAAGCCCACGCACCGCAACGGAGAGAAGCCCCCACTCACCACCACTAGAGAAAGCTTGCACACAGCAATGGAGACCCAGCACAGCCAAAAATAAGTAAATTAATTAATTTTAAAAAATGAAGATCATACTAGAACTTAGCTCACACAGTGAAGGTGAGAATTAAATAAGTACTTGCAAGCAAAGTGCTTAACAGTGGTCTGGCATATAAGAAGGGGCTAAGTAACATTAGTTATTGTATAAACACGTAAAACATTTTATTTGACTTTAAGAAATTTATAATCAAGTTGGAGAAAATAACATTTGCTGAAATACTTCTGAAATCAATTCAGCAACCATTTCCTGAATTTCAACTTATTATACAATGGACAACGTTAGGCACTAAAGAGAATAAAGGTAAGAAATAGAGAATTTTTAAATCTAGGAGACAAGGCCAGTAAGCATCCCCAATTAACTATAGTAAGTCAGATCATGTTAAGGAGTGACTAGTAGATACACTGGGGCTGCCCTGGCAGTGCCGGTGGTAAAGAACTCGCCTGCCAATGTAGGAGACATAATAGATGCAGGCTCGATCCCTGGATCAGGAAGATCCTCTGGAGGAGGAAACAGCAACCCACTCCAGTATTCTTGCCTGGAGAATCCCATGGACAGAGAAAGCCTGGCAGGCTACAGTCCATAGGGTCACAAAGAGTCAGACACAACTGAAGTAAACGAGCATGCATGCACACACACACTAGATATATGAGAATGGCTTCCTAGGAAATAACTAGTCCACTGATTCTCAACTGGGGACATTTGACAATGTCTGGAGACATCTTGGCTTGTCCAACTCGGGGCTCTGAGGCAGACTTGTGCTACTGGCATTTAGCAGAGGAGAGAGATGCTGCTGACCATCCTACAATGCTCAAGTCGGTCCTCAACACTAAGGAATCATTCTGCTCAATGTCAACAGTGCCAGGTCAAGAATCGCTGCTCTCTTCCAACTGTAAACAACTCTGCTTTGAAGATCCAGGCCCCACATCTCTACCAACTGCCTGGATTCACTTCTGATGAAACAGGCTTTGGCAGTGTCACACTCCACCAGTCTTGTGTAATAGTTGTTTCTCTTGCAGACTTACCGCCCTTTGTTCATGGCCTACCCTTCCACATGTCAACACATGCCCAACTATGCCACGATCAGATCTATGAAGCTGCCAAACCTCCTGGTTTTATCTTCCCCCATTATGGCATCTCAGCCCTGCTCAAGCTCCAGTTAAAACAACAGATGGTCTGTATGAAAATATCAAACTATCTTAATTTTTATAGCCTGCTTCTTGAAGCTGGCAGTAAAACCTTTTAAATCTTTGACTGAAAAGAATAAAAGGTAAAGTAAATTACTGTTACCTAACTGTTGTCAATTAAAATAATGAAGCTTCAAATGACTCAATTATCCATTGAGTAAACACACTTTAGCCTTTTGTTTCCAGAATGATCATCATTCTTAATGATTTAATAACTTAAAATGCAGACTAATTTTTTTTTTTAATGTTTTGGCATTGTCTATCCTATCACAAAGCATATTCTGCATCAATGGCTTCTGAAACACTCAGCATTTCCTGTTGCTTTAAAACGTTCACTACCTGTTAACCGTGTAAATTCATGGATATAAAGCATATATCCTTGCCCACCCCAACCATACCTGGAAGCAAATTTAAACACTAAAGTTGTCACACCAAATGAGATGAAAAGTGAAAGTGTTAGTCACTCGTGTCCAACTCTTTGTGACCCCATAGACTGTAGGCCATCAGGCTCCTCTGTCCATGGGATTCTCCAGGCAAGAATACTGGAGTGGGTTGCAATGCCCTCCTCCAGGGGATCTTCCCAAAACAGGGATCAAATTCAGGTCTCTAACATTGCAGGTGGATTCCTTCCCATCTAAACCACCAGGGGAACCCACCAAATAAGACGGCTACTATAAAAAAAAAATGGAAAACAGCAAGTGTTAGGGTAAATATTAGCCAAGACGTAGAGAAACAGGTGGAGAAGGCAATGGCACCCCACTCCAGTACTCTTGCCTGGAAAATCCCATGGATAGAGGAGCCTGGTGGGCTGCAGTCCATAGGGTCACTAAGAGTCGGGCACAACTGAGTGACTTCACTTTGACTTTTCACTTTCATGCATTGGAGAAGAAAATGGCAACCCACTCCAGTGTTCTTGCCTGGAGAATCCCAGGGACGGGGGACCCTGGTGGGCTGCCGTCTATGGGGTCACACAGAGTCAGACACGACTGAAGCGACTTAGCAGCAGCAGAGAAACAGGAACCCTTATGCACTGATGGTGGGAATGTAAAATGGTGCAGCCCCTATGGGAAACAATACTGTGGTTCCTCATAAAATTATAAAGGATTGTAAGCAGATTCTCAGAGAGAAATTTACACTCTATATTTATAGAAGCATTATTCACACTAGTCAAAAGGTACGATCAATCCAAGCTTCCATCAATAAATGGAAACTAACAACAGATAATTGGACAAACAAAATGCCGTATACACATACAATGGAATATTATTCAGTCTTACAAAGGAAGAATTGTGATACATGTTACAACATGGACAGACATTGAGGATATTACACTAAGTGAAAAAAGCCATATGTTCAGTTCAGTTCAGTCGCTCAGTTATGTCTGACTCTTTGCAGCACCATGGACTGCAGCACGCCAGATTTCCCTGTCTAAAATCAACTCCCGGAGTTTACTCAAGCTCATGTCCATTGAGTCAGTGATGCCATCCAACTATCGCATCCTCTGTCATTCCCTTCTCCTCTCACCTTCAATCTTTCCCAGCATCAGGGTCTTTTCCAATGAGTCAGCTGTTCACATGAGGTGGCCAAAGTATTGGAGTTTCAGCCTCAAAATCAGTCCTTCCAACGAACACCCTGGAGTGATCTCCTTTAGGATGGACTGCTTGGATCTCCTTGCAGTCCAAGGGACTCTCAAGAGTCTTCTCCAATACCACAGTTTAAAAGCATCAATTCTTTGTCACTCAGCTTTCCTTATAGTCCTCTTACAACCGTACATGACTACTGGAAAACAATAGCTTTGACTAGATGGACCTTTGTTGGCAAAGTAATGTCCCTGCTTTGTAATATGCTGTCTAGCTTGTTCATAACTTTTCTTCCAAGGAGCAAGTGTCTTTTAGTTTCATGGCTGCAGTCACCATCTGCAGTGATTTTGGAGCCCCCAAAATAAAGTATGTCACTGTTTCCCCATCTATTTGCCATGAAGTGATGGGACCAGATGCCATGATCTTGGTTTTCTGAATGTTGAGTTTTAAGTCAACTTTTTCATTCTCCTCTTCCACTTTCATCAAGAGGCTTTTTAGTTCTTCTTCACTTTCTGCCAAAAGGGTGGTGTCATCTGCATATCTGAGGTTATTGATATTGCTCCTGGCAATCTTGATTCCAGCTTGTGCTCCATCCAGCCCAGCGTTTCTCATGATGTACTCTGCATAAAAGTTAAATAAGCAGGGTGACAATATACAGGCTTGATGTATTCCTATCCCTATTTGGAACCAGTCTGTTGTTTCATGTCCAGTTCTAACTATTGCTTCCTGATGTGCATACAAATTTCTCAAGAGGCAGGTCAGGTGGTCTGGTATTCTCATCTCTTGAAGAATTTTCCACAGTTTGTTGTGATCCACACATTCATAGGCTTTGGCATAATCAATAATCCAGAAGTAGATGTTTTTCTGGAACTCTCTTGCTTTTTCAATGATCCAGTGGAGGTTGGCAATTTAATCTCTGGTTTTCTGCCTTTTCTAAATCAAGCTTGAACATCTGGAAGTTCTCTGTTGAAGCCTGGCTTGGAGAATTCTGAGCATTACTTGACTAGCATATGAGATGAGTACAACTGTATGGTAGTTTGAGCATTCTTTGGCATTGTCTTTCTTAGGGATTGAAATGAAAACTGACCTTTTCCAGTCCTGTGGCCACTGCTGAGTTTTCCAAATTTCTTCGCATATTGAGTGCAGTACTTTCACAGCATCATCTTTTAGGATTTGAAATAGCTCAACTGGAATTCCATCACCTCCACTAGCTTTGTTCATAGTGATGCTTCCTAAGGCCCACTTGACTTCACACTCCAGAATGTCTGGCTCTTGGTGAGTGATCACACCATCGTGATTATCTGTGTCATGAAGATCTTTTTGCACAGTTCTTCTGTGCATTCTTGGCACCTCTTCTTAATATCTTCTGCTTCTGTTAGGTCCATACCATTTCTGTCCTTTACCGTGCCCATCTTTGCATGAAGTGTTCCCTTTGTACCTCTAATTTTCTTGAAGAGATCTCTCCACAATTAAAACTTTGTCTTGTTAATATTCAACATGGCAGTCCCAGGAATCTTTAACTCAAAATTCTCTACATATTTATAATTCTGTCAATTATGCTTGCTTAGTCACTTCAGTCATATCCGACTCTTTGCGACCCTATGGACTGTAGCCTTCCAGGCTTCTCTGTCCATGGGATTCTCCAGGCAAGAATACTGTAATGGGTTACCATGCCCTCCTCCAAGGGATTTCAAGACTCAGGGATTGAACCCTCACCTCCTACATCTCCTGCACTGCAGGCATATTATTTACCTGGTGAGCCACGGGGAAAGCCCTTGATGTCTGCTAGATGGCAGGTATTCTTTGTTTTTTTCCTGAATTCCCTCAGGGCTCAGTAGCTCACCATCCATGGTGGCTGCAGTAGCTGATGACTGTGACGTCTTTTGTTTACTGATATGGCAGGAAAGACTCAATTTCTCAATCCCATCAGGCCAAGACCTGGTGGTTTTCTATGGGTGAACTTTGGCTCCCAGAGTATAAAAGGTCTGAAAGGCATTTTTCACTATCATACATTGGAAGGAAAGGAAAGAGGCATGTCAATCCAGAGTACAGAGGCCAGGGATCTCACTGACCATCCTACAGTGCACCAGGAAGATTTCCATAACAAAAATTTATCTGGCCTAAAATGTCAAAAGTGCTGAAGTGGAAAAGCTCTTTCTGTGAAGCAGAGTTGCCTTTTTTCTCTCAACCTGTATGTGATCAAGCAGCAAGCCATGTTAGTATAACCTGCAAAATAAGCCCAGAATCTGACGGCTTCCACCACTTTCACCCTGGTGCAAATGACCATGGTCTCCAACCTACTGGAATAAGTAAAATAGCCTCCTCACTGATATTCATAGTTAGGAGATAACCACCCAGCTGTGTCATCCACACTATATAACAGTCAGGTAATCACTTAAAATTCTAGATCAGTTCACGTCTGTCCTCTGGTGACCCTTCCACAGAGCAACAGACCAACCCCTCGTGAAGCCCGACACACTCCTCACATCCCACCCTACCCACTGCCCCTCTGCCCACTTTCCCATCTGCTCCTGTGATTCAACCACACTGGCCTGGGTGCTGTTCCTCAAACCCCAGCCACTCTCCAGCCTCAAGGTCTCTGCACTTGTTGAGCCGTCTGCACCACCACCAGAGACCTGCAGGAGAAACCAACCGCTCTTTCTTTTGTCTGGCTGCTGCTTAAATGACACCTAATCGTGAGCCTTCCTCTGACCATCCTACATTAAAACACATCTGCATCCTCCCTGCTCTCCATCCTCTTTCACATTCCTTTGTTCAGAGCACCTGTTACCATCTGACACTGTCTGCTCCTGCCAACTGCAAGACAGGTAAGTCTTTTTGCCCAGAACCTGACTGCTTCCAATGCTTTCGTTCTGGTGCAAATTACCATGGTCTCCAACCCAATGACATAACTAAAATGGTCTCCTGACTGGTATTTATAGTTAGGAGATAACCACCCAGCAGTGTCCTAGATCCCGGAGAAGAAAATCAGCATTTAGTGAATAAATGACTACTATCTTTCCCAACTCCTTCAGTGTAAAAAATTACAGAAGCTTTGCTTTGTAAATAAAAAAAGAAACAATGTTATACACACTGGTCTACCACCTGCTTTGTTTATAAAGGTATCCAAATCCTACTATTGACAGCTTCAATATTTTCATGTAAGATACAAGCAGAATCTGGCTTAACCTATCACTAATGTGTTTACTATATGAAGGTATATTCTTTCATGAGAAACTGAAACCAGATAGCTTTGGGCATAGTTCTTTTTTTTTCTTTTTCTCAGTATGAGCTTTGTAAATGAGGTGGTGAACTTGAAGGGTAGTTATTGGCTATGTCTAGCAAAGTACTCCGGAGAAGGCAATGGTAACCCACTCCAGTACTCTTGCCTGGAAAATCCCATGGATGGAGGGGCCTGGTAGGCTGCAGTCCATGGGGTCGCTAGGAGTCGGATACGACTGAGCGACTTCACTTTCACTTTTCACTTTCATGCACTGGAGAAGGAAATGGCAACCCACTCCAGTGTTCTTGCCTGGAGAATCCCAGGGACATGGAGCCTGGTGGGCTGCTGTCTATGGGGTTGCACAGAGTCGAATATGACTGAAGCAACTTAGCAGCAGCAGCAGCAAAGTATTCAGTCAGAGAAGGCAATCAAAGTCCAGAACATTTATAGCACACAAATCACCTATTCCATGGATTCCAAAATTTCAGTCACTCATATACTACTTCCACAGTTTTGGCCATATCCATGTCCTATATTTTTACTTATAAATTGATCCACTTCTTTTACTATGCTTACTGCAAAGCAATAATTTCCATTAAACCCAGAGTTATTCTTTATTTCAGATCAGATCAGATCAGTCGCTCAGTCGTGTCCGACTCTTTGAGACCCCATGAATCGCAGCACACCAGGCCTCCCTGTCCATCACCAACTCCCGGAGGTCACTCAGACTCACATCCATCGAGTCAGTGATGCCATCCAGCCATCTCATCCTCTGTCGTCCCCTTCTCCTCCTGCCCTCAATCCCTCCCAGCATCAGAGTCTTTTCCAATGAGTCAACTCTTCGCATGAGGTGGCCAAAGTACTGGAGTTTCAGCTTTAGCATCATTCCTTCCAAAGAAATCCCAGGGCTGATCTCCTTCAGAATGGACTGGTTGGATCTCCTTGCAGTCCAAGGGACTCTCAAGAGTCTTCTCCAACACCACAGTTCAAAAGCATCAATTCTTTGGCGCTCAGCCTTCTTCACAGTCTAACTCTCACATCCATACATGACCACTGGAAAAACCATAGCCTTGACTAGACGGACCTTTGTTGGCAAAGTAATGTCTCTGCTTTTGAATATGCTATCTAGATTGGTCATAACTTTCCTTCCAAGGAGTAAGTGTCTTTATTTGGTACACATTAAAATAAGTATGGAATTACTAAAATGTAAATTTTTCATTCATATAATGCTTAATTATATTGCTGGTGGTTTCCATTTTACACTCTGGGAAACACAGAATATTCTTCATTTATAAAAAAGAAAACACAATTCTAAGAAGCTTACTGCTTTACTTGATGTCAACAACTGGAATCAAGATTTTCCCAACTCTGCGTTCTGGTTTCATGCTGAGTAGGAAAAATAGATTTTATTTGCATTGCTTTAACAGAATTCTGTTATGTGTGGCAAGTAGAAATTATACTGTGAATGAAATAGAATGTGAACAGAATTAAAAGTTTCAGATCAGTGGGGATATTTTACTATGACAGGCTTGAATAAAAATATAATAATAACTATGTAAAGCACTGTTCCACCACCAACTTAGTTAGATACAGTTACACAAATGAAGAGTGCCTCAGCATTTCAAACAACAGTGTTTCTGTTGCTGAAAATATCTTAGATCCAAAGGTCTGACAGAAGTTTAGAAATATGATTAAAGTAAGGTTTCCTACTTGACCACATTTTCCAAATGAAAGAAGGAAATACACTATCTTTAGGAATAGCCTGTGGTTTACCACTACACTAGCAAAAAGTTGATCAAACTGCTTAAGTTAGATTGTTACAGTAAAACTCTCTTGTCTGGTATAGCTGAGGGGTAAAAGAATACTGGTTGAAATCATTCTTTTTAACTGACTCACTGTATTGCTTTTTGTTTTGTTATCCTTTAATTCCTTAAAATAAAGCATTGGAATTTCACACATAAAAGTCCTGTACATCCTTTGTTGAGTTATTCTTAAAAATCTTATTCTTTTGTTGCAATTTTAAGATGGTGTACAGAAATATAATTCATATATATCAATTATATTGGTATATAAAATATATATATGAATTATATTATATATATTCATATACATATATATTCTATTCACCTGGCTAGGCTCATATTTCTAATAAATTCTCTGTAGATTATTGAAGATGTTCTATGTGGGAAAATCATATCAATAAATTATAGAATGAAGGAAACAAAATTAAGTCCTAGATCTTCTATGCCTCTGGTTTTATTTTACTCCATAGATTAGGTCCCCTCCAAAATAATAATGAATTTAAGTAGCATTAATAGTAGTATATAAGGACACTCATGGATCTGCCTGAAATGCAGGAGACCTGGGTTCTGTCCTTGGGTCGGGAAGATCCCCTGGAGAAGGGAATGGTAACCCATCCCAGTATTCTTGCCTGGAGAATTCTATGGACAGAGGAGCCTGGTGGGCTACAGTTCATGGAGTCAGGAAGAGTTGGACATGACTGAGCGACTAACACAATCCCTGTCTGACTTCTGTGAACGTTTCTAATGTTTGGATGGTGAGTATTATGTTTCTAAGTCCTGTAAAATGTTGGACATATACACAGTTCAGGCACAATTCACTATCATAATATTCTGCTTAAATGACAACATTAACTGGAAATGTCCTAAGGCCATGACCATAATATAATAGATAAGAGTTGGGTAATTATCTAAATTACAGTAATTTCTTCATTTCTGAAAATAATACTCATATTTAAAAGAACACATAAAACATATTCAGTCCCCTGGGCCTTGGGTGATTGGTCAAGGGTCTTTAAGTGATCTTGACTGGGCCAATCAGAGTCTTAAAAAAATTTTTTTATTAATAGTTTACCAATGGAATTTGTAATAGTTACCAATGGAGTTTGTAATTTTTTTTAACTAATAGTTTATCAATGGAAACACCATCCCTGCTGGCTCAGAGATAAAGAATCTGCCTGCAACGCAGGAGACCTGGGTTTGATCCCTGGGTCGGGAAGATCCCCTGGAGAAGGGAATGGCAACCCACTCCAGTATTCTTTCCTGGAGAATTTCATGGACAGAGGAGTCTGGCGGTCTACAGTAGTCCATGGGATCACAAACAGTCCGACACAACTGAGCAACTACACACACACACACACACACACACACACACACCAATGGAAACTAGACAGGCCTCCTCCAGATATAATGTCTGTGAGGTATGGAAGCAATGTTTATGAATCTCCATGTGGAAGAAACCAACTGAGAGGATGAAACTGACAAGCACATGAAAGAGACAAAAAAGCCCTCTCTTTTGAAAGAGCTGATGAAGCTAGCTGTTCCTGGATCCCACACGCAACCCAGCCCTTCCCACAGATGACTGAGACATCCCACTGTCTTCCCTGCCAGTGTGCTGTCCGCCCTGCAAATGAGTGTCCTGAATGACACACAAATGACAGAATCCGCCCTGAACGGACACAAAGCATGCTGGTAAGAATCCACTAAGAGTCAGACTTTGTCTTGAGACAATGAGTCCTGATTCTAGGACAAATGGCAAGTTTATGAACTTGCTGCTATTTTAAGTTAGTACTACAACTTAAAGTAAGATGTAATGAGCTATTACCCTGTATATTTACAAAATGTCACCATTGAGAGAAACTGGTTAAAAAATACACAGGAGTTTTCTGTGTTATTCCTCACAATTGTACATGAATTTATAATCATCTCAAAAATTTGTTTAAAGTGTAATTAAAAAAGCTTTCATTCTCTTTTATCTTGATGGTAATTAAATGTGCAATTTCTTCTGTGAAGCTGAAACAACATGACTCTGTGGTTTAATCATGAAAACATAAACCTTTTGCTCACTGAAGAGTATCCCAATCTCTTATTTCTAAATATCTGTTTGGTCTGTCCACTGATATCTCCAGACCATCAATAGCTTTGTCATAACTTGCAAAACTTCCCCTCATGCTTATCTTTGACCTCTGTTTTTCTAGTCTAACTTATGTCTACTTAGGTTTATTTTCTTTGCCTTTTAAAATTAAATGCCCAATCCAGATCTTAAAACTTTGGGGTATGCTGCCAAAATGACTCTACATTTACTATTTATGGTATCAAAGTATCTTTGTGCTTCTTAACTATCAAAAAAGAAATCAAAACATATGGATGTATGTAAACATAGTAAAGACTAACACATACCCAACTGTATCAGTGAAATATGATGACCAACCCCACAGAATAAATGTATTTTTGAAAATATGACATACACAATTGTCAGAATTCAAAGTAAAGCCTATCCACCTGGGGTCAATGGCAAAGGCAGGAAGACAGGAGGACCAGAGACGGGAGGGAAGACATGGGGAGCACAGGTGCTGTGCCCAGGAGCAGACTCTTGCAGCCACAAATACCACCTAACACCCAAAGGTTCATGCCAAAGTAGCAAAACTAAAAGGGATATGTTCAATACAGCTTATGTCTTGAGAGGAAAAAAAAAAAAAAAAGTAAAAGTCTGTTATTCATGTATCCTATTTTAAATTGATGGCTTTTAAAATAGCACTATCTGGTGGAAAAGTTCCCCTAAATCCTTCCAGACGGTCAAGGTTAATCTTAAAAAAATAAAAGAGGTCTTGGGAAATAGGAAAATATAAAGATTGGATGCTTACTGTCACGTATCCATTTACAAATCTTTAAATCTAGCCATTTGATAGACACCCATGACATACCAGCTGTGAGAATGGTGTCGAGCAAATGAAAAAAAAAAAAAAAAAGTATGCCCAAATGTTAATGAAAGTGGTATACGTAAATGCAAATATGGTTCAAAATCAGGGCTACTTCAGTTCCCTCTGCTGACTGCTAGCCAGGAAAGAACTTACAATAGAATACAAACCTTCATTTAACTGCAGAAAGAACAAGCTGCTCTTCTTCTGTGAGAGCAAGTATGGAGCATGACAGTCAAGTCTCAGCTTCCTGTCCTTCATCCCCCTTCCTACACCGTATGCAGAAGCATGTGCAGAAGCATGAACAAGCAGGGAATGGCTCGAAGCCAGCCTGCCAGGACAGCTTCCCTGTCTGACACCTGTACTACAACTATTTGAAGATCCTTTCAGAATTTTTACAGACATTTCTAATATTAAGTGTGCTAAGTCCCATAGACGGAGGAGCCTGGTGGGCTGCAGTCCATGGGGTCGCGAAGAGTCAGACACGACCGAGCGACTTCCCTTTCACTTTTCACTTTCATGCACTGGAGAAGAAAATGGCAACCCACTCCAGTGTTCTTGCCTGGACAATCCCAGGGACAGCGGAGCCTGGTGGATTGCCGTCTATGGGGTCGCACAGAGTCAGACACAACTGAAGCGACTTAGCAGCAGCAGCCAGTCTTTTCCAGTTATAGAAGCAAAAGACATAATTCACAAATATGAACACTTTGAGGCATTTTCTGAAACCCTAGCAATTATTCTATTCAAGGCCTTCACACAAAATTAACAAAATTTACTCAAAGAAAGTTTATTGCCCTTTTGCTAAGTTAAGTTGCTTCAGTCGTGTCCGACTCTGTGCGACCCCATAGATGGCAGCCCACCAGGCTCTGCCATCCCTGGGATTCTCCAAGCAAGAACATGGGAGTGGGTTGCCATTTCCTTCTCCAATGAATGAGAGTGAAAAGTGAAAGTGAAGTCGCTCAGTCAGTCCGACTCTTAGCGACCCCAGGGGCTGCAGCCGACTAGACTCCTCTGTCCATGGGATTTTCCAGGCAAAAGTACTGGAGTGGGTTGCCATTGCCATTTTAACCATAATGAAATAAGCTAAACAATTTGAGAAATAGTAAATGAGAAACTGCAAGAACTTTCAAAGACACCTTTTCTTTTTCTGTAAAGGAGTAAATTTTTGGACAACCAAGGTAGTTTTCAGAACACCTGATATATAAAAGAAAAAGAATACAAAGCAGATCAGGCCTCTGTTCTCAAAGTGTTTAAAATTTAAGTAAAAAAGAACACACAGGATGTAACAGAACAGTGGGCTGAAGTCCAAAGAGCTGAAATTGATTCCTATGTCTTAGACTCTGTCACTTACTAGTGGCATGTATCACTTTCAGTGCCTCACTCAGAGTCTGAGCTCAGTTTCAGGTTCTCAGAGGATAAATAAAAATATATATGAAAGCACTTTGCACACTCTAAAAATTATAAATCAATACTGGGACTATCAGCAATAAGAAATAAAAGCCACTGTCACTGCAGTCATGATGAATTATGTATGACCTGCCAATCCTACCTTTTAATATTTTACCAAATAGTTGAAAATCAGAGAAATCATGGGAAGCCTCTACAATTCAATAAAGTGAAAAATTAGAACTCTGTACATGGAGAACATTGAGTTTGGGTTTGTGTGTTCTTTTTAATTTCAGGTGACATCATTATATAAAAATGTTGGCATGTACGCAAGCATATCTAGCTTGTTTCTAATAAATGTCAACCTAGGACATACCAGAAACATAATCCATACTCGTATATGTGGAATTTTGGCATTTATTTATCTGAGATAATGAAAGGAATTGGATTACTTCACAGATAATTGGACTTAAGCATATAAAAGCATCAATACCAGAAACTCTGAGACTAATCAATGTCATCTACAGACAGCATATGTGCAATGCAAAACTTTATAGCAAATTTTCCATTTAACAAAGGAAAATCTTGCATTGAGAGAAATAAGGATGTGCCATTTCCTGATCTGCCTCTTAAGAAATCTGTATGCAGGTCAGGAAGCAACAGTTAGAACTGGTCATGGAACGACAGACTGGTTCCAAATAGGAAAAGGAGTACGTCAAGGCTGTATATTGTCACCATGTTTATTTAACTTATATGCAGAGTACATCATGAGAAATGCTGGACTGGAAGAAACACAAGTTGGAATCAAGATTGCCGGGAGAAATATCAATAACCTCAGATATGCAGATGACACCACCCTTATGGCAGAAAGTGAAGAGGGGCTAAAAAGCCTCTTGATGAAAGTGAAAGTGGAGAGTGAAAAGGTTGGCTTAAAGCTCAACATTCAGAAAACGAAGATCATGGCATCTGGTCCCATCACTGCATGGGAAATAGATGGGGAAACAGTGGAAACAGTGTCAGACTTTGTTTTTCTGGGCTCCAAGATCACTGCAGATGGTGACTGCAGCCATGAAATTAAAAGACGCTTACTCCTTGGAAGGAAAGTTATGACCAACCTAGATAGCATATTCAAAAGCAGAGACATTACTTTACCAACAAAGGTTCGCCTAGTCAAGGCTATGGTCTTTCCTGTGGTCATGTATGGATGTGAGAGCTGGACTGTGAAGAAGGCTGAGCGCCGAAGAATTGATGCTTTTGAACTGTGGTGTTGGAGAAGACTCTTGAGAGTCCCTTGGACTGCAAGAAGATCCAACCAGTCCATTCTGAAGGAGATCAATCCTGGAATTTCTTTGGAAGGAATGATGCTAAAGCTGAAACTCCAGTATTTTGGCCACCTCATGCGAAGAGTTGACTCATTGGAGAAGACTCTGATGCTGGGAGGGATTGAGGGCAGGAGGAGAAGGGGACGACAGAGGATGAGATGGCTGGATGGCATCACTGACTCGATGGATGCGAGTCTGAGTGACCTCCGGGAGCTGGTGATGGACAGGGAGGCCTGGCGTGCTGCGGTTCATGGGGTCGCAAAGAGTCGGACACGACTGAGCGACTGATCTGATCTGATCTGATTTCCTCAACATTTAAAATATTCTTCAATTTCATGAATTCTTGGTTCAAAGGAAGTGGAGAAAGACCTGGGCTCTCACATGTCAAAATGTAATGAGAAAACTGTTAATGGATTATTGAATTAATTGCCTGTTTAAATATCTAATTTCAAAACTGAAAATCTAATTTCAAAACTTGTAATACCTGTGTTCTTCCCTAATTTTCGTAAGATACTCAACACCTACAGCACTTAATAGAGCATTTCACACACTGTATTATAACATATGTTTTGCTATCGTCATGCAGTTTTTACTTTAAATAGTTTAGTCTGTACCCATATGGATTATGTGAAGGCTGTGAAGCCCAAAAGCCTGGCATTGAACACTTGTGTAACACACAGCATATGCGACTTTGACTTTTCTCCTCTTTAAAATGCATCTGTTAATAACACACACCTGAGAGGGTTGCTTGCAGATTATATCTGTGTCTGTCCTCAGTCATTCTGTCTCTTTGCAACCCCATGGACGGTAGCCCACCAGGCTCCTCTGTCCATTGGATTTCTCAGGTAAGAATACTGGAATGGATTATCGTTTTCTTCTTTCAGGGTAACTTCCCCACCGAGACTGGACCTGTGTTTCCTGCATTAGCAGGAAGATTCTTCACCACTGAGCCACCAGGGAAGCCCTCTAAAGACTCATATAAAAGACCAAAATCTTACATCAAAAATCAAGTAACTTATATTTGACACAATTTTCCCTTTCTTAATGCCAATCTAAAACTATTTTGATTTCATCCCTTATTAACTCTTATATGGGACTGATTATGGGGTTCCCCTGATGGCTCAGTGGTAAAGAATCCATCTACCAATGCAGCAGACGAGGGTTCGGTCTCTGTATCGGGCCGATCCCTTGGAGAAGGAAATTGCAACCAACTCCAATAATCTTGCCTGGGAAATCCCAGGGGCTGAATAGCCTGGTGGGCTACAGTTCGTGGGATCATAAGAGTTGAACACAACTTAGAGACCAAATAACAACAACAGGACTGATTATGCCTTTTTTAAAAAAGTATAACAACAACGTATAACAAGGGAAAAGTTTCAATACTCTTACAAAGGAAATGATTATTAAAGTTATACATTTCCCCTTCTACTATCTCATCTTTTTGCTGTTTTTGTTCCCAAAGATTGCCTAGATACCTAGCCCATTTCAGTAAAGTACTTTCATTGCCCTAGAATAAAAAAAAAAAAAGATTAACATAGGCACTGAAGAGAAAGAATACAAATCCCAAGAAACCTGTCCACCACAGCTTGGCACTGGCCATGGGTGCTTGCCATCCACCCCTACAAGGATTAAATCACGCACTGCAGCAGCTGCTGTCCTCCAACAGCCCGAAAGGGGTTCCAGGTGGAAAGTAGGACGAGGCCCTCTGTGCTCCCAGAAACAGGCAGGACGGGTCTTCAATCAGTTAGATAGTCTCAGGAGCTGGTTTTCTAAGCCCAGTTTTTGTATCTCCTCATCTCTAGAAAAACACTAAAATCCTTCATGGTGACAACTTTCTCACAACAAGCAGCAGCTTCACGAGGCCAGCAGAAACTTGCTAAAAAATACATGTGCTTGACTTCCTATACTGCCTCTTTGCCAAAATCACATATATACCGACCTGCCCCCTTTCCTCTTTGGAGCAGTCTCTCAGAGCTATCTGAGGTACTGTCTCCCAGGCTGCAGTCCTCCTATGAAAGTGAAAAGTGAAAGTGAAGTTGCTCAGTCATGTCCGACTCTTTGCGACCCCATAGACTGTAGCCTTCCAGGCTCCTCTGTCCATGGGATTTTCCAGGCAATAGTACTGGAATGGGGTGCCATTTCCTTCTCCAGGGGATCTTCCCAACCCAGGGCTCAAAACCGGGTCTCCCACATTGTAGACAGACGCTTTTACCGTCTGAGCCACCAGGGAAGTCCCCAATAAAACTTTACTCGCAACTCTCATGTTGTGTATTTTTTTTAACAAACCTAAAGCAAAATTTATAACTTACACAGTTCCAATGTAAATGTTAAATGCTGTGGGTAATAACAGTCAAAATAAGAGGTTTGTTACATTAATCAAAATGAAAACTATAAGAAACAAATTCACCTGCATAAATTGTTCATGGTAAACACAAGCTACAATATTCCAAAGCTGCAGCTTCCTTAACTGGAGACAAAGTTGGCTTTGTTTCCCTAATTGGAGACAAAATCTACATTGCTACGCACGCACATCCACACCCAAAACAACCAAACGCCACATGTACACACCAAAAATTTTCTTTGTCAAGGTGAGGGACTGAGAATCCCCAGAAAGTGAGGGCCCCAGAGGCAGGGGTGGAGGAGCAGCATAGAGTGAACCAGATAATGTGAGCCACTATTCTGAAAGAAGGCGGAAGCCACTGGTCCACAGCATGGGAGTTGCTATTTATTATCACTCGACATCTCCACTAAGGCCAGGAGAATAAACAGGACTTTGAAGAAGCTGTCCAAACAGCTTTCTCCTGATTCTCCTACGGATCCACACCTCCTTTGCTGATTCTACCCCACCTGAACAAAGTCTGGATTCTACACCTCAGGGCTTGACCCTCCCACCTCGTCTCTTCTGTCTGCACGCTCACAGACTGGGTGAGCTCATACATTCCCACAGCTTTAAACACTCTCAACATGTTGACAATGTCTAAATTTATAACTCCAGTTCCACCTGCTCCCCTGAACTCCAGACTCATATATCCATATGCTCCTTGACAAGGCTACTTCGATATCCAGTAGGCATCTAAATAGATCCAACATTTAACCATTTCTTCCTCATCTCCTTCATCCCAATAAATGGCAACATATTCTACCAGCTACATTAGTTTTATTTCTAGCATTTACCTCTCAAATTCAATTTGTTGACATGTCTGTTTCTTCCCAGCAGAATGCAAACTGCATGAATGCAGCTATTTCTATTGTAATACATAAGAACCAAAGGAGACTAATTTAAACCGTATGGAAAGTGAGGGCCCCCACAAGGTATAGGAGGTGAAGTCTGGAGGAGAAAATGGAAGTTCTCATGAGAGGATATGAATAAGGATGCTTAAGGCAGAAGAAATGATGGATGCAAAGGTCTAAATTCAAATGAAGCTTGTAGAGAGACACACACACTAGAAGCAGAAAGAAAACCCAGCAGGATGGAGAATAGGAAAACAGAGGAAAAGTACTGAGAAGGAATGGCAGGAGCTGGGGCGAAGGATAGTTTCAGAGATTCTGGGAAAGGGGATGTGGAGATCAAAGGCCGACAGGAGAAAGGTCAAATTCAGCACTTCAGTAGAAATAACAAAGAGAAGGCTACCAAGATCTCTTCCGGAGGGCTTCAACTGAGCATTTCATTCTTTCCCAGAGGGGTCTCTTGATTTGTTAATATTTGTTCATATTAATTTTGAACAGCCTGGGCAAAATGGTATCATTTTCATGGCCCAGTCAGCTGTGATCTGAAGTAAAATAGAGCAGTTCCTATAGAAGTATGGAAACGGAAGCGATCTTACCAGGAAATTTATATGGCTAAGAATTCCCTCTCGGAACTCGGGATTGTCTCAAAATATTTCCACCAAGACATCTGATCTATGACATCTCTAATCAAAAGCATGCAAGTGCTGCACTCTGTAGGGGAAAATCCTAACATATCCAATAAAGATGCACTTCAAAAAAAAAAAAAAACAAAAAACCTATGTCACTAATCAATACCATATCCTGACTGCAAGCCTAAGAACTTTACTAAAGTCATTACAAAAGGCTATTAAATTATTTCTTACACTTGTGCTGTTAAAATGCTGTCCTCTCATAGCCACTCAATGGCAAGTGTCAAAAGACATCTATGCTATGCTATGCTATGCTAAGTCACTTCAGTCGTGTCCGACTCTGTGTGACCCCATAGACGGCAGCCCACCAGGCTTCCCCGTCCCTGGGATTCTCCAGGCAAGAACACTGGAGTGGGTTGCCATTTCCTTCTCCAGTGCATGAAAGTGAAAAGAGAAAGTGAAGTCGCTCAGTCATGTCTGACTCTTAGCGACCCCATGGACTGCAGCCTACCAGGCTCCTCCATCCGTGGGATTTTCCAGGCAAGAATACTGGAGTGGGGTGCCATTGCCTTCTCCCAAAAGACATCTTGGGGAATGTCAAATCATTGAAGATGGATTTTTGACTGAGAAGTATGAGAGAGAATAAACTATACCCACACAAGTTCTAAAATGGGTGTTTTCAAACTTTTCTTCATTATTTTGCCTTTTTTTTTCTCAGACCATCTCTGAAACAACAAGTAAGGCAATCAAAACCCACAACAGGACTTCACTCATAAATACAGAATCCCCCTCTTGCCCCAACATGAGAGACGCTGCTGAGGGCAGAAATATAGATCCTTGAAACATTATGAGCTAGTAGGCCAATCTCCATCTCCACTGCTTATGAAATACAGTACCATATTCCTTAGCCACTGTTTCTTGGTTTTCTCCCTTTATTCTGTCATCATATTAAATCTCAACATCCTGCTCATAAAACATCCAAATGCCAAAGCTCAGCCTTCTTAATTTCTAAGGACTTTCTCTTTACTCAGCTACACCTTAAGTTTATCACTATGCAAACCGGCACCATGGTCAAGTTCACTGTTTCAACTCCCCCTCTTGATCACAGCTTCCTTGTCTCTCCTGTGATGCTAGTGTAGCCTTCAATACAATTAAGCCATCATGCTTGCCCTCTCTCTGCTTCCTAAGGCCATCAGTACCCTCCTGCCTCAATCATCACTGTACTCATATCATTATATATATATACAAACCCATGGCCCTGTAATCCAACACCATGTCTTCTGTGCCAACCACCCCCTGAACCCCTGACTTCCCAACTATTCTTACCACTCACAATCCAGGGCTCTGGATACTGTTAGAAACATCTGTGAAAACATGGTCATTAATCTTTCCTGGACATATTCACGATGTCTAGCTTCAGCGTCTCTTTATCCCTAGGCAGGAGTCCCTTTCCTCTTGTAGAAACTGCTCCTGGCTGTTCTAAACTATTTCTACTAACTCCTCTCTCAGCAGATGACCATTTCTTCCTAACAGTATTATCCATCTGTCCAACCAACCAATTTACTGTCCAAAGTTCTGTGTTTCAGTCAATCCTCCTTTTTGTCCCAGCACAGGAGAGCTTTTGCCCTGATGTTTGCAGGCCTCCCCTCAGTGCAATAAGAACATTCTCTTGGCTCATTTTCCTCTTGCAAGTTACAACACACTTTCACATATTCTTTATACATTCTCTAAAATTATAGCCCATGCTAGTTGACTTGAGGCAGGAGACAGATGGGCTGCTAAGCTAAGAAGCTGGAGTCTGTCCCCTGTGGACAGACACTTCAAATAAGCAGGAGCTCGAGAGGAGCCGAGCCCTGCCCAGATAAGAGATAAAAAAAACCCCACATATTCTTCATTCTTGAAGTCAAGAAGACTTTCCTGAGCACGTATGCACAGAAAGGCTCCTTGGAGGTCAAAGAGAGGGGGTGTCACCTCATAGTAAGTGGTGTCGACCTAGCCTTACGCTGCTTCGCAAGACTCCATCCTGGCTGAGAGACACGTGCACACATGAGAAGATCTGAGGTATACTAAATGTGGACTCAGGACCAGGCAGAACAAGATGACTGACCAAAAGAGACCCAGAAGAAATGCCACATCAAAGTGACCCCAACTACCATGAGGGCGTGGCTCTCTCTCTGAATCCACTAGTGTATCTAACCATACACACTCTTTTTCTAATAAACACTTTGTTCACTACTTTCCATCTCTGTGTGGAAATTCCTCTCTACACAGCTGACAGGCCAGGGCCTTGTCACTGATGCCTAGTGGTCTAGTGGCTAGGATTCAGCTCTCACTTCTGTGACCCAACCTCAATCTCCAGTGGTAACCAAAACCCTGCTTCAAGCTCCTGCAGGCTGAGGCCACCCAAGATCAAACTCATAACTCTCCTCAACTATTTGCACAAGATTTGACTTGCTCAATGCAGAATCCCAACTAACACAGGAGTTAAGGGCACAGTGGAATATCCATGTGTAACTCATGGTTGGCCCTCCGCATCCATGGATTCAGCCAAAAGTGAATCATATAGAACTGCAGTATTTAATATTGAAAAAAATCTGCACATACCTGGACGCATGCAGTTCCATCCCATGCTGTTCAAGGGTCAACTATATTTTCCTGGCTCCCATGTAATTTCCAACTTTTTTTTTTTTTCACATCTCCTTAACCATTCTTTCCCACTTCCATCATCAGCTTGTGATCTGAGCCATAAGTGCACATACTACCCACATCTCTCCATGGTACTTGAAATTCTATTGTGAAGCTCAGAAAATCAGAGTAAAGATTATACTTAAAGCACTTGACAGTGTCAAGTCACCTCCACAGACTGAGCCAGAGTGAGTCAGTCTCCCACAGTGACTGATCTCTACCTAGATTATACTGCATGGCTGCCTCTCTGATGGGACTAGAGCTAAGGTAGGCTGATGTTTCCTGATAAAATATGGTCACCCTTCCTCCACAACATTTCTTCCTCGATCGTATCTCCCCCACGTAGCCACCAAATTAATCTCTTGTAAATCCCACATTGATCCTCTCCTTCTATCAAAAAACTCTAGCAATTTTCCCACAGACTATAGCACACAACTCAAACACTCAAAGGCAAGGCTGGCTCAGTCTCTATGGGGTCTCTGGATGCTGGTGTGCAAAGGTTTTGTTTGAGCCTTCCAAGTGGGTGGGTATGGTGTTTGAATCTAAACGTGATTTCGTCCCTCATACCATCTTGATGGATGAAGCAAAAGCTAGAATCCAACGAGATTGTTGAAGCTTGGCTGGATGAAGCATAAGCTAGAATCAAGATTGCCGGGAAAAATATCAATAACCTCAAATATGCAGATGACACCACCCTTATGGCAGAAAGTGAAGAAGAATGAAAGAGCCTCTTGATGAAAGTGAAAGAGGAACTAACTTGGGCTAGCAAACCAGACTGTGGGATAGCTACCACATGCAAAGCCAGCCCTAACCTAAGACATGGCCAGGCCATGCACAGAACAAGGGACTGAACAGAGATAGCTGGTTGCAGACCATCCCCCTCCAGTGACAGGCAGCCAGAGCCAGAAGAGGGCAATCGTAGCCCCAGAGAGACATTATCTACCAGACTGCAAGCAGGATTCTTTGCTAACTAAGACTTCTTGGGGTTCTGGACAGTCAACATCCACCTTAGAAGGTGCGCCGGTTGTACACCCAGAAAACCGAGGGGCAGGGACGGGGGAGGCGATAAGTCACAGCAACTGCGCTCGCCAAACACCTCATCACCTCAGCTGCTCGGACCTGGGAAGGGCACAAAACACAGGCCCAACCAAGTCTGTGCCTCTGAGGGCTACCTGAGTGCCTGAACCTGAGTGGCTTAGACCTGATAGGGGCATGCAGCCCAGGGCCAGCCTTGGATGGTTCCCAGAGGAGCAACTTAGAGCCTGAGCAGTGTGGACAGGGATGGCACATGCACCGTGAGCAGGAGCAGGCCCAGTGTGGCTGAGGCACTGCGAGCAAACGCCAGTGCTATTTGTTTGCAGCATCCCTCCCTGCCCACAGCACAACTGAACAAGTGAGCCTAAAAGAACGTGTCCACCAACACCCTCTTTGTGTCAGGGCGGAATTCAGACACTAAAGAGACCAACAAACAGAAGAAGCTAAAACAGAGGGAACCACCTTGGAAGTGACAGGTGCAAGATTAAAACCCTGTCATTAGTACCGACTACTTGGGAAGGGGCCTATATCTTGAGAAATATAAGCCAGACCAAGGAACTATCCGAAAATGAACTGACCCCACAATACCCACAACAAAACCAGAGAAAGTCCTAGATATATTTTTACTATTTTTATGATCATTCTTTTTTTTTTCTTTTTTTGAACTTTTTAAATTTTTAACTCCTCTATTACTCCTTTAATTTTCACTTTTATAACCTACTATTACTTTGCAAAAAAAAAAAAAAGACCCTATTTTTTAAAAGCAAACTTCATATATATATATATATATATATATAATAATTTTTGTGGTTTTGTTTTTTTCTCTTTCTTTTCTTCTTTAATATTGTATTTTTGAAATTCTAAACTCTAGATTTTTAATCTGTGCTTTTTGGTATTTGTTATCAGTTTTGTACCTTTACAAATCCAATCTTCAGTATCCATTTTAACTTGGGAGCAAGATTACTGGCTTGACTGCTCTCTCCCCCTCTGGACTCTCCTTTTCCTCCGCCTGTGTCTCCTCCCTCCCCCTTCTCTTCTCTACCCAACTCTGTGAATCTCTGTGTGTTCCAGACGGTGGAGAACACTTAGGGAACTGATAACTGGCTGGATCTGTCTCTCTCCTTTTCATTCCCCCCTTTCATCCTCCTGGCCACCTCTGTCTCCTTCCTCCCTCTTCTCTTCTCTGTATAACTCCATAAACATCTCTGAGCGGTCCAGTTGTGGAGTGCACATACGGAAGTGATTACTGGCTAGCTTACTCTCTCCTCTACTGATTCCACCTCATCCCATTTGGATCACCTCCAACTCCCTCCTCCTTCTTCTCTTCTCCACGTAACTTTGTGAACCTCTCTGGGTGTCCCTCACTGTGGAGAAACTTTTCATCTTTAACCTATACGTTTTATCAACGGTGTTGTATAGAAGGAGAAGTCTTGAGACTACTGAAAAAATTAGACTAAAAACCAGAAGCACAATAATAGTGGGAGACTTTAATACCCCACTCACACCAATGGATAGATCAACCAAACAGAAAATTAACAAGGAAACACAAACTTTAAACAATACAATAGACCAGTTAGACATAATTGATATCTATAGGACATATCACCCCAAAACAATGAATTTCACCTTTTTCTCAAGGTCACACAGAACCTTCTCCAGGATAGATCACATCCTGGGCCATAAATCTAGCCTTGGTAAATTCAAAAAAACTGAAATCATTCTAAGCATCTTTTCTGACCAAAATGAAGTAAGAGTAGATCTCAATTACAGGAGAAAAACAATTAAAAATTTCAACTTATGGAGGCTGAATAACATGCTGCTGAATAACCAATAAATCACAGAAGAAATAAAAAAAAAAATCAAAATATGCATAGAAAGGAATGAAAATGAAAACACAACAACCCAAAATCTGTGGGACACTGTAAAAGCAGTGCTAAGGGGAAAGTTCATAGCAATACAGGCATACCTCAAGAAACAAGAAAAAAGTCAAATAAATAACCTAACTCTACACCTAAAGCAACTAAAAAGCGAAGAAATGAAGAACCCCAGGGTGAGTAGAAGGAAAGAAATCTTAAAAATTAAGGCAGAAATAAATGTAAAAGAAATAAAAGAGACCATAGCAAAATCAACAAAGGCAAAAGCTAGTTCTTTGAAAGAATAAATAAAATTTACAAACCATTAGCCAGACTCATCAAGAAACAAAGGGAGAAAAATCAAATCAATAAAATTAGAAATGAAAATGGAGAGATCACAACACACAAATACAAAGGATCATAAGAGACTACTATCAGCAATTATATGGCAATAAAATGGATAACGTGGAAGAAATGGACAAATTCTTAGAAAAGTACAACTTTCCAAAACTGAACCAGGAAGAAATAGAAAATCTTAACAGACCCATCACAAGCACGGAAATTGAAACTGTAATCAGGAATCTTCCAGCAAACAAAAGCTCAGGTCCAGACGGCTTCACAGCTGAACTCTACCAAAAATTTAGACAAGAGCTAACACCGATCCTACTCAAACTCTTTCAGAAAACTGCAGAGGAAGGTAAACTTCCAAACTCATTCTATGAGGCCACCATCACCTAATACCAAAACCTGACAGATCAGATCAGATCAGATCACTCGCTCAGTTGTGTCCGACTCTTTCGACCCCATGAACTGCAGCACGCCAGGCCTCCCTGTCCATCACCAACTGCCGGAGGTCACTCAGACTCACATCCATCGAGTCAGTGATGCCATCCAGCCATCTCATCCTCTGTCGTCCCCTTCTCCTCCTGCCCTCAATCCCTCCCAGCATCAGAGTCTTCTCCAGTGAGTCAACACTTCGCATGAGGTGGCCAAAATACTGGAGTTTCAGCTTCAGCATCATTCCTTCCAAAGAAATCCCAGGATTGATCTCCTTCAGAATGGACTG
This sequence comes from Tragelaphus eurycerus, assembly GCA_935064755.1. NCBI lineage: Eukaryota > Metazoa > Chordata > Mammalia > Artiodactyla > Bovidae > Tragelaphus > Tragelaphus eurycerus. The sequence continues at coordinate 7,488,614 of CAKXYN010000086.1, read as the reverse complement.
GTTGGATCTTCCTGCAGTCCAAGGGACTCTCAAGAGTCTTCTCCAACACCACAGTTCAAAAGCATCAATTCTTCAGCGCTCAGCCCTCTTCACAGTCCAGCTCTCACATCCACACATGACCACAGGAAAGACTAGGCGAACCTTTGTTGGCAAAGTAATGTCTCTGCTTTTGAATATGCTATCTAGGTTGGTCATAACTTTCCTTCCAAGGAGTAAGCATCTTTTAATTTCATGGCTGCAGTCACCATCTGCAGTGATTTTGGAGCCCAGAAAAAGAAAGTCTGACACTGTTTCCACTGTTTCTCCATCTACTTCCCATGTAGTGATGGGACCAGATGCCATGATCTTCGTTTTCTGAATGTTGAGCTTTAAGCCAACCTTTTCACTCTCTACTTTCACTCTCATCAAGAGGCTTTTTAGCCCCTCTTCATTTTCTGCCATAAGAGTGGTGTCATCTGCATATCTGAGGTTATTGATATTTCTCCCAGCAATCTTGACCTGACAAAGATGCCACAAAAAAAGAAAACTACAGGCCAATATCACTGATGAACATAGATGCAAAAATCCTTAAAAAAATTCTAGCAATCAGAATCCAACAACACATTAAAAAGATCATACACCATGACCAAGTGGGCTTTATCCCAGGGATACAAGGATTCTTCAATATCTGCAAATCAATCAATGTAATACACCACATTAACAAATTGAAAAATAAAAGCCATATGATTATCTCAATAGATGCAGAGAAAGCCTTTGACAAAATTCAACATCCATTATGATAAAAACTCTCCAGAAAGCAGGAATAGAAGGAACATACCTCAACATAATAAAAGCTATATATGACAAACCCACAGCAAACATTATCCTCAATGGTGAAAAACTGAAAGCATTTCCCCTAAAGTCAGGAACAAGACAAGGGTGCCCACTTTCACCACTACTATTCAACATAGTTTTGGAAGTTCTGGCCACAGCAATTAGAGCAGAAAAAGAAATAAAAGGAATTCAAATTGGAAAAGAAGAAGTAAAACCCTCACTGTTTGCAGATGACATGATCCTCTACATAGAAAACCCTAAAGACTCCACCAGAAAATTACTAGGACTAATCAATGAATATAGTAAAGTGTCAGGATATAAAGTCAACACACAGAAATCCCTTGCATTCCTGTACACTAATACTGAGAAACTAGAAATTAAGGAAACAATTCCATTCATCATTGCAACGAAAAGAATAAAATACTTAGGAATATATCTACCTAAAGAAACTAAAGACCTATATATAGAAAACTATAAAACACTGGTGAAAGAAATCAAAGAGGACACTAATAGATGGAGAAATATACCATGTTCATGGATCAGAAGAATCAGTATAGTGAAAATGAGTATACTACCCAAAACAATCTATAGATTCAATGCAACCCCTATCAAGCTACCAATGGTATTTTTCACAGAGCTAGAACAAATAATTTCACAATTTGTATGGAAATACAAAAAACCTCGAATAGCCAAACCTATCTTGAGAAAGAAGAATGGAACTGGGGGAATCAACCTGCCTGACTTCAGGCTCTACTACAAAGCCACAGTCAGCAAGACAGTATGGTACTGGCACAAAGACAGAAATATAGATCAATGGAACAAAATAGAAAGCCCAGAGATAAATCCACGCACATATGGACACCTTATCTTTGACAAAGGAGGCAAGACTATACAATGGAGGAAAGACAATCTCTTTAACAAGTGGTGCTGGGAACACTGGTCAAACACTTGTAAAAGAATGCAACTAGAACACTTCCTAACACCATATACCAAAATAAACTCAAAATGGATTAAAGATACAAACGTAAGACCAGAAACTATAAAACTACTAGAGGAGAACATAGGCAAAACACTCTCTGACATACATCACAACAGGATCCTCTATGACCCACCTCCCAGAATACTGGAAATAAAAGCAAAAATAAACGAATGGGACCTAATTAAACTTAAAAAGCTTCTGCACAACAAAGGAAACTATAAGCAAGGTGAAAAGACAACCTTCAGAATGGGAGAAAATAATAGCAAATGAAGCAACAGACAAACAACTAATCTCAAAAATATACAAGCAACTCCTGCAGCTCAATTCCAGAATATTAAATGACCCAATCAAAAAATGGGCCAAAGAACTAAATAGACATTTGTCCAAAGAAGACATACACATGGCTAACAAACACATGAAAAGATGCTCAACATCACTCATTATCAGAGAAATGCAAATCAAAACCACTATGAGGTACCATTTCATGCCAGTCAGAATGGCTGCAATCCAAAAGTCTACTAGCAATAAGTGCTGGAGAGGTTGTGGAGAAAAGGGAACCCTCTTACACTGTTGGTGGGAATGCAAACTAGTACAGCCACTATGGAGAACAGTGTGGAGATTCTTTAAAAAACTAGAAATAGAACTGCCTTATGATCCAGCAATCCCACTGCTGGGCATACATACTGAGGAAACCAGAACTGAAAGAGACACATGTACCCCAATGTTCATCACAGCACTGTTTATAATAGGCAGGACATGGAAGAAACCTAGATGCCTATCAGCAGATGAATGGATAAGAAAGCTGTGGTACATACACACAATGAGTATTACTCAGCCATTAAAAAGAATACATTTGAATCAGTTCTAATGAGGTAGATAAAACTGGAGCCTATTATACAGAGTGAAGTAAGCCAGAAAGAAAAACACCAATACAGTATACTAACGCATATATATGGAATTTAGAAAGATGGTAACGATAACCCTGTATGCGGGACAGCAAAAGAGACACAGATGTATAGAACAGTCTTTTGGACTCTGTGGGAGAGGGCGAGGGTGGGATAATTTGGGAGAATGGCATTGAAAAATGTATAATATCATATATGAAATGAATCGCCCGTCCAAGTTCGAGGCATGATACTGGTTGCTTGGGACTGGTGCACTGGGACGACCCCGAGGGATGGTATGGGGAGGGTGGAGGGAGGGGGGTTGGAGATGGTAAACATGTGTATACTTGTGCCGGATTCATGTTGATTTATGGCAAAACCAGTACAATATTGTAAAGTAATTAACCTCCAATTAGAATAAATAAATTTATATTAAAAAAAAAAAAAGAAAACTAAGATCATGGCATCTGGTCCCATCATCTCATGGCAAATAAATAGAGAAAAAGTGGAAACAGTGACAGATTTTCTTTTCTTGGGCTCCAAAATCACTGTGGATGGTGACTGCAGACATGAAATTAAAAGATACTTGTTCCTTGGAAGAAAAGTTATGACCAATCTAGACAGCATATTAGAAAGCAGAGACATTACTTTGCCAATAAAGGTCTGTCTAGTCAAAGCTATGGTTTTTCCAGTAGTCATATATGGATGTGAGAGCTGGACCATAAAGAAACCTGAGCATCAGAGAACTGATGCTTTTGAACTGTGGTGTTGGAGAAGACTCTTGAGAGTACCTTGGACTGCAAGGAGATCCCACCAATCAATCCTAAAGGAAATCTGTCTTGAATATTCATTGGAAGGACTGATGCTGAAGCTAAAGCTCCAATACTTTGGACACATGATGGCAAGAATTGACTCATTTGAAAGTCACTGATGCTGGGAAAGATTGAAGGCAGGAGGAGAAGAGGACGACAGAGGATGAGATGGTTGGGTGGCATCACCAACTCAACGGACATGAGTTTGAGCAGGCTCTGGGAGTTGGTGATGGACAGGGTAATATGTAGACTGGCATGCTGCAGTCCATGGGGTCACGAGTCAGACATGACTGAGTGACTGAACTGGTAACAAAAAATAAAAATAAAACTTCTTAGCCCAGCTCTTAAACCCTACATATGCCGTAAACTACCAACCAATCTTCTAGTACTACCTTCTAAGAACCTTCTGCCTTATTCTACAAATGTATGCAGTACTTTCTCACCCTGTGGCCCCTGCTCAGGGTCACTTACATAACTACTATGCCCTAGTTGTGTGATCTCCCTCAACTCAGACAATGCTCTCTAGAAGTCAGGGCCACCTTAAGGACACTCTTCTCAAACTGCACTTCCTCATCCGTGGGCGAAATGACACCAAACTGTGCTGGTTTCCCAGCACATTTAACTCACCGCTTGACTCTTTTATGTATGTGAATCTCAACAAGATAGTGAGGCCAGCAATATCGAAGATGATGTTTTAAATAAGCCTGTAATCCTTATTGTAACTGACAACCAACATCTTTATCTCCATCAACATTTATTCATTATGTGCCAGGTACTTCGACAAAGCTTTACAATGATCCTGTGGACTATATATTACTATTTTTCCCATACACAAATGGGCAGCCTGGTTCATAGACAGGGGCCTAATGGGTACAAAACTATTTCTGTGATTTGTATTCTTAATACATTTATATTAGGGATAAATGTATTCCTAATAACTATGCTCTGATCCTATTTATTAGTTTATTAGTTAATCTGTCAAAGTAGAAAGTTTTCCAGATCTTCCCAGTCAAGCACAATCTTCCGAGTCTTCAAGACCCAATTCAAATGTCACCTTTTCAGAAAGTCTCCTTATAACACCCTGGCAAAGACAGTTGCTTCTTCTGAGAACTATCTTTAATCCTTGTAATGTGTCTTCACTACAACACTAAGGTTATTTAGCAGACTGCTCAGTTAGTATGGGTTTCTTAATGGCAGTTTGTTCAATACTTTTAATTTTCAGAACAATTAAATGGAAAGTAAATTTAGAATGAAATTTATATCTACTGGCCAAATAAAACAAAAAGAAATGGTATATCTTATTAGGAATATTTGATCATCACACTCACAAATCTTTTCTGTAATATTCAGTACGTGTATCACATTATAAAATGAGTTATGGCTGAGTGTAATTCAGAAGGCCTATTCTTCTTTTCAATATGTCCAAACAAAGCTTTATTCTTAAGAAATGGGGAAGAGACTTACCAGTCTTCTCCTTTCCTCTTCTACTGCGATGAGTAATCTTGCAAATTCTTTTAGTGACTGAGCTATTTAAAAGATAAATTTTTTAAGAAAAGGCATTAACCTCTTTACATTGCCAGTATCTAACTGCACAAGAATAAACATTACAATAAAGATACTCATAAATTTGTATATATTCTGTGGTTTTATGTTTTTATAAGCACAAGACAGTATATACAATGGATTTCAATGACTAAAAGTTAGAGATAAGAAATTGCTACAAACTGAAGCTTAGCACATATCAAGTATAATATTTTTTCTTCATAAGCACTAGGGGAATATAGTTTATAAATTTAATAAATAAAATTTACACATTAACAAACAAAAGTATAGTACTGGAATCACTTCTAAATAAAATTTTTACAAATAATAAGTTCTTTAAATCTGAATGCAATAAATCCAGTTCTATTTGGATGTATTATACTTAGTGAAAGTGAGTAAAAGCCACTCGGTCGTGTCTGACTCTGCGAATCCATGGACTATACAGTCCATGGAATTCTCCAGGCCAGAATACTGGAGTGGGTAGCCTTTCCCTTCTCCAGGAGATCTTCCCAACCCAGGGATTGAACCCAGGTCTCCCACATTGCAGGCAGATTCTTTACCAGCTGAGCCACGAGGGAAGCCCAAGAATACTGGAGTGGGTAGCCTATCCCTTCTCTAGTGGATCTTCCTGATGCAGGAATTGAATCGGGATCGCCCGTATTGCAGGTAGGTTCTTTACCAACTGAGCTTTCAGGGAAGCTCATTATACTCAGTAGCAGCTAGTAATGCAAAGTCTCCCACTGACTTCTTTCTAGAAGCTCAACACGTATAAATACTTAGAAATGGATTCTGTATTCTGTCTCGCTGTATTACTCTCATATCCAAGGTACTTTAGACCTTCGCTAGTCGGAGTGGTCAGAGGATGAACAGCATCAGTATTTGGGGAGCTTGTTAGAGATACAGACATCAGACCTCATCCCAGAATCTGCATTTTAAAAGGATCCCCAGGTGATTCCTTTATACATTAAAGCTGAGAAACATTACTTTAGAAAACTATCTGAAACTGTATTGCTGTGGTTTGCAAAGTATTCAAAAACTATGGAAGGACAAACAAAGAAATTAAAAACTGACAACAGCATATTCTTTAAAAATGCGCAGGGCTCTGAAAGATGAATTCATCCACATTAATATGAATTATTAAGTAAAGTCAGAATGTTTGGAGTACAAAACTAACAAAAGAAACAGTGAATGCAAATTTTGTTTTGATTTAAGCTAGACCCTTCCCATCTATGTCTTTACTCTTTAGGCTCCCACCTCTTTCTTCATCCACACTAATAGTGAAAATACCGTGAGACCATAAGTTTAGTAATTCTGGCATAAAGTCTACAATAAAGGCAGGTGAGTAGTGATAATAAATCAAAAATCTCATCAACAAAACTTATTGAATGCTTATAAGAATGCTTTCTATTCAAGAATTTAAAATTACAAACTTGGATTTTTTTTCTTTCTCTCTTCTCAGAATTACTAGGTTTACATTAACTAAACTGGTTTGAAAGGCTACCTCTATGATAACTTCACACTGTATTTTATTCAGTTACCTGGACAGATTAATCTGATAAACATATGAATGGCCTTAGAGTTAAGTGTAACTTTTTTAAGTGTTTAGAAAATGTGATTTTCATTTCTACAAAAAATATTTTGCAGATATTTAAATATTATATTTAAATATCTTTAAAATATTATAATAAGATACAACCCAGTTTTGACAACAATAAGCTGAAGAAAAAACATTTTATTAATACAAATAGATGATTTTAACTAGTGTGTGCAATAACATATTATATTTTTGTAATTTCAGTAGAAAAAAACAAACAAAAAGTATCCAAACACCATCTGGCAACTATCTACTATCAACTGAAGATCTGTCGAAGAATCTGGAAAAACAAGCCCCATGAAAGTTTGGATGGTGAAAGGTAATGTTATTATGCCTACAGAGAAAGAAGCCAAGAGACACTGGAGGCAGCAGGCACTCCTGAGGTGAGAAGACAAGAGGAGATATAAAGAGTGGTTCAAAGTCTGAAAAGAAGCACTTTTACCCCCAGATTTTTAACTCAACGCCTCCCAAACTTTTTAATAAGTATCAAAAAAATACAAAAACAAAGAACCTTACCCTCATACGCTTCTTTTTATCAAAAGCTATTGGGTTAACACACTCTATGGAAACATGGGAATAAAACAAGAGCAAAGGATATGAATTCTAGCAAAAAAAAAAAAAAGCAAATGAATTCTCAGGACAATACAAAGCTATTCCAGAACAACAGTTGTGCCAAACTTCCAGAGGCTTTTGTCTACACTGGGGCAACAGGTTAGAAGCTCCAGGAAAGATCTCCAGAGAAAGAAAACAAAGAACTGATCAATATCCTGACACATCTAAATGCAATGAGAAGAAATTTACATTCCTTTTTAAAAAAAAAAGAAAACTCAAAGAAAACTTTAAAGAAAACTCAAAGGCAATTATAGTTAATGATGAAAAATATTCAGGGGGAAACATTCCAGAAAGCTCCAAAGCTTGAATTTGGTACATGCACTGGCACCCCACGCCGGTACTCTTGCCTGGGAAATTCCATGGGTGGAGGAGCCTGGTAGGCTGCAGTCCATGGGGTTGCTAAGAGTCGGACATGACTGAGCAACTTCACTTTGACTTTTCACTTTCATACATTGGTGAAGGAAATGGCAACCCACTCCAGTGTTCTTGCCTGGAGAATCCCAGGGACGGGCTGCCGTCTATGGGATAGCACGGAGTTGGACACAACTGAAGCAACTTAGCAGCAGCAGCAGTAAATGTTTACATAGCATTTACATTGTATTAGGCAGTATAAGGAACATAGAGATGATTTAATATAGTATGGAATGGTATGCACAGGTTATATGCAAATACTATAAGATTTTACATAAAGGTCTTGAGCAGTCAGGGAGTCTGGAATCCGGGAGTACCGGAACCATTCCCCTCCAAATACCAAGGAACAACTGTATTGATTCTCGGGAAAGCAAAGTGATACAGCTAACACTATCAAAATAGTTCAAATAACAGAGTTGTGAGTAATATGTACTAAATCACTGAAATATAAACACTGACAGAGTCATTAAGAACAGGATACCACAAAAACTGGTTAAAACCAACTAACTCCAAGATGGTGGAAGATTTAGCTTTCAGGGGACCCTGAGCCTCATTATACATGCATTGTAATGAATTAGCATGCTAAGTGACACACCCACAGGGGCCATGACAGTTCTGAAGCCAAAAAGCAAGCAGTGGCCCAATTTCTGATAATCTCCACGCCCTCCCCCAAATAGAATAATCCTGCCCCTTGTTAGCCTACGAAATTATCCAGCCTTATAAAACTAACCACTCCACATTTGGGGGCAATCTTGCCCTTTGAAACAGACCACATTCCGCCTGTGGAGTGTGTATCTCTCAAAGTAAACGTGCTTTCATTTAACTAGGGCTTGCTCTTGAAATTTTTCCTGATGGAAGCCAAGGACCCTCACTGGGCAGCCCATCTCAGGGACCTGTCCAAGACCTGGGGTATAACCATCTTCTAGCACCCCATTCTCCTGCAATAGTCCTTCTGTGGAATTAGTGGCAGGGACTGGTAGAAATGGAGATTGCTCCTTTCTGTTAAGCTGAAAATAAATCTGTAACTTCTCAAACAAAATTGCAAATAAAAACGCTTTACCTCCCTACTAGCCAACACCACAAGCAGGCACAGACCAGGTATAATTAATTTTCTCAAAGGGTTAAGTAAATATCTAGCACATCAAAGCCTATCAGCAGGTATTTTTGAAACACATGAGACAATAAATTAATGTTAGACTGGCAGGGGTACACAGTGTGTGTGTATTAGTCGCTCAGTCCTGTCCAACTCTATGAACCCCATAGATTGTAGCCACCAGGCTCCTCTGTCCATCGGATTCCCCAAGCAAGGATACTGGAGTGGATTGCCAAGCTGTCCTCCAGGAGATCTTCCCAACCTGGGGACTGAATCCAAGTCTCCTGTATTGCAGGCAGACTCTTCATCATCTGAGCCACCAGTGATACTCCAGAAACTCCCAACTGTCAACCCAGAAAACGGTCACCACCCCATGTAGCATGCCCTAGTAGTCCTGGGGTGTATTTCAGGATGATGAACTCAGAAGTCCAAAGGCTTCCCCAAGGTAACTACTACTCAAAAACTGTGGAGTTGTCTTATATCAGATTTTGGTGACAAGAATCTGCCGGCAGTGCAGAAGATCCGGGTTTGATTCTTGCCTGGAGAATTCTATGGAGAGAGGAGCCTGGCGAGCTCCAGTCCATGGGGTCACAAGGAGTCAGACATCACTGAGTGACACACACACACACACACCCACACACACTCACACACACACATTCACACACACGGAATCTCAAGTTCTCGATTTGCTGTTTTATTTCTACATCCAAACTTAATGATGCCATTTTATACTTTACTTGAGTGGTTTTCTGGTCTGCTTCCCTTATAAATAATATTTATAGACTCAGTACAATAACAGTAGATTATATCGAGAAAGTCGGAAGAGAAATCTTAACTTGCAGAGGCACACGCATGTTTGGCTTCTCACAACAAAATCTACTCGCCTTCCAGCAGTTTTTCTGGGTCTGCCCCAATTTGACAATAACTTTTGCTCCTTCTTTTTCTTCGGTTGATTTTCTCAGGGAAATGACTTCATAAAAATTAAACTAAGATTGTTCTCTTTAAAGATTATAGTCCTAGTTCTATACAATCAAACTGTTTCTTGGTCCAAATGAAGCTTTCAGGTTCATCTTTTGTTCTGTAAGACAATGAACAGCCCAGGAATACTAAATATTAGTAATTTATTTCATGAATTAAGGGCAGTGGCCAACTAACTTTTAAACCTATACCTTATGTTTTCCCTAAATCTTTAGATTTATGATGTTGAAGTATCACATAAGCAGTTTACTAAGCACAATATACCACAGAATAAAAACAGGAATTAACAATCCTATAAGGCAAGAATAAAACAATTCAAAGTATTATCACGTAAATTGTGTTTTAAGAGAAGGGGCTAATGGAGACTCACTCACTTGCCTGCCCCACTCTCAAAGTCTAACAGGTACCTCTGACACAAATCAGGCAGATCCAAGCTGCCCAGTGTACCCCAGCAACAATCTAGAGATTAGAAGCCAGTTATTAGAATCTCCCTCCCAGCTGGGAGGGATTGGGGGCAGGAGGAGAAGGGGACGACAGAGGATGAGATGGCTGGATGGCATCACTGACTCCATGGATGTGAGTCTGAGTGACCTCCAGGAGTTGGTGATGGACAGGGAGGCCTCAGATCAGATCAGTCTCTCAGTCGTGTCCGACTCTTTGCGACCCCATGAACTGCAGCACGCCAGGCCTCCCTGTCCATCACCAGCTCCCGGAGGTCACCCAGACTCACATCCATCGAGTCAGTGATGCCATCCAGCCATCTCATCCTCTGTCGTCCCCTTCTCCTCTTGCCCCCAATCCCTCCCAGCATCAGAGTCTTCTCCAATGAGTCAACTCTTCGCATGAGGTGGCCAAAATACTGGAGCTTCAGCTTTAGCATCATTCCTTCCAAAGAAATCCCAGGGCTGATCTCCTTCAGAATGGACTGGTTGGATCTTCTTGCAGTCCAAGGGACTCTCAAGAGTCTTCTCCAACACCACAATTCAAAAGCATCAATTCTTCGGCGCTCAGCCTTCTTCACAGTCCAGCTCTCACATCCATACATGACCACAGGAAAGACCATAGCCTTGACTAGGCGAACCTTTGTTGGTAAAGTGATGTCTCTGCTTTTGAATATGCTATCTAGGTTGGTCATAACTTTCCTTCCAAGGAGTAAGCGTCTTTTAATTTCATGGCTACAGTCACCATCTGCAGTGATTTTGGAGCCCAGAAAAATAAAGTCTGACACTGTTTCCACTGTTTCTCCATCTATTTCCCATGTAGTGATGGGACCAGATGCCACGATCTTCGTTTTCTGAATGTTGAGCTTTAAGCCAACCTTTTCGCTCTCCACTTTCACTTTCATCAAGAGGCTTTTGAGTTCCTCTTCACTTTCTGCCATAAGAGTGGTATCATCTGCATATCTGAGGTTATTGATATTTCTCCCGGCAATCTTGATTCCAGCTTGTGTTTCTTCCAGTCCAGCATTTCTCACCTGGCGTGCTGCAATTCATGGGGTCGCAGAGTCCAACACGACTGAGCGACTGATCTGATCTGATTAGAATCTCCAATGCAGGGGACCCACAAATGCCTTAAGTGACCATGAAAACAAACTTTCTCCACCAGGCCCTGGGCACACCACATATACAAAATGACTCTTCCAACACTCATCACAGGGTCTTATACAAAATGGCTACTGATTTTGTAACTGCTTGAGCCACTGTTCTCGAAAATTTTGCTTAAGCAAAATCTGAAAATATTTTTTATTACATGCAAATTTCTGATACCAAAATATTTTCTCTTATAATAAATTATTTGTGATGCTGCATATTTTATTAGTTTAATATCCAATAAAAACCACTGCATTATCTGATTTAGGAGGTTCAAACTAACACTAAATATAACAGCTGGTCCTGTGATGCAGTGGTAAAGAATCCACCTGCCAATGCAAGAGACTCAAGAGACTTGGGTTCAATCCCTGGGTTGGGAAGATCCTCTGAAGGAAATGCAACCCACTCCAGTATTCTTGCCTGGGAAATCCCATGGTGAGAGGAGCCTGGCAGGCTACGGTCCATGGGGTAGCAAAGAGTCAGACGTGTCTGAGCAACTGAGCACACACACCTGCAATTATAGATTCTGACCATACCGAGGTGGTATGACAGGAGTTTGATTTAGTGAGAGCAATATTCCAAAAATAATACTTAATACACAGTAGGCTTTCAATAGATGGATTTAAGGAAACATTCCCACCAGCTATTTTCTCTGCAAGGAGAAACATACCAACTTATTCTAGGCTTCATAAAATATCACGAAAAGAATAGGCCAGAGACTGAAAAATTATGTTAGCTATTCACATTCTTGCCACCTGCATGAAGCGTTCCTGGCTGTATTCACCAGTAATAATCTTTCCCCTTCCTGACCATCTGGACTATGAGATTACTGGAAAGCAATCAAAATATAGCTTCATATATAAAATTTAACCTCAAAAAATTACTGAGGTCAAGAACACTGCTATAGGTTTCCTTTTTATCTCTACAATGTGATATTGAAAAAACACTTTTGGAACAAAAGAAGTCTATTACTCAGATGCCTTTATGACAGCTCCAAGAGCATAAACATTCACAAAGATAACAGCTGAATTATACCTAGATGGTGAAGAAGTGTGATAATAGCTTCTATATTTACTAATACCATAAATTCTGAAACATTTATGAACTATCTAAAATATCTATTTCCTAAAATTCTTTTCAAGAAGCTTAAATTCATCCTACTATTTTCAACTGTGGAAAACCTGTTCAGAGTCTGGGAGTAAGAATGAGTGAGAATAAAGAAAATGGGTCCTTGTTCATTGTTGATATAAACTCCACTACCTAAAAAACTAACCATTATACTCTATTAAATATTTCAACAATTTAACAGCTTGGGCTTTACAGATTTCACAACTAGAAGAAATGAAAAAGAATATCTCCCCTGCATCTAACAAACATTTATATTATAGTCAGACAATGATGTGCTAAGTATTTCTTCTAGGAGCCTTTCCTCAAACTTAAACAAAGACACATACTCAAAAACAAACAAACAAAAAGAACAGATCACAAATTCAGTGATATACAGAATTATGTCCACAACACATTTTTCTCACTTTATTAGAGTGAGCAAATCACTTGTGAAGTTCAGATATGCTGATGAATAGAGGGAACTGGGTTAGCAGTAGGATTTAGACTTAGATAAACCAAAAGGAAAACATGAAAACCTGTAAAAGTCTACAAAAGTCAGACTGAACCAATGCAACCACATTTTGTAATCCAGATGATGCCCTTGACTTTTCTATTTAGGTGTGAGTGGGTTCTGTTAAGCTTTTTCTCTGGGACCGACTTTTCATGAAAAATAGTAGTAGGCAGTAAAACATCAGTACTGAACTGAGGTTGTGAGCCGAAGCAGGTGAATCCATCATATCCTTCTGGGCCACAAGGAGAAAAATTGGAGCAGAATCAACCTACATAGCCAAGGGACCCCAGCACTACACAAGCATGCAATGATCTAACAGGGTATCACATCAGCAGTTCATGGCTTGAACTCCCACTGAGGGAGTTTTCATTGTTTAAACACGAAAAAGATCAAAGGTAGCATACTGGTTGAAGTATCCAATAGAAAGTTTTGTTGGTTCAGGAACAATTTAACCCATAACCAGAGCAGGCAGCATGGTCAGTCTGTGGTATGTCTGAATAATAAATACTGTGTCTGCAAAACAGACAGAATGATAGAAAAAATGACAACAATTCTCCCACCAGATATTGTAAGTCTTTGGTAACAATTAATATCCCTACTGACGGGCTGTCCACTCTGTTTGCAATACTGGCACTATTTGCAACCACAAACTCTAGCTATTCTTTTCTGAAAGCCGCACATCAAATAAGATTTTTCCACTCCATTTGTGGCTTCAAGCTCCAAGGATGCCTAGTTGCAAAGTCAATAAATTGCTTCCTAAACCAACAGAAAAAAAAGTCACAGGCCTGCTGTGGAATTCTGGCAGGTCACAATAATATACACCAGTACTCAGAGCAACTGATCTTTTTTCTAGTGCTTCACAAGCCTGTGGAATCCAAGGTCTCACAAGCACATTTAGTTCTCTTTGAGGTAATTGAAGTGAGTTCTCCACAACGTCCCCAGGTTAGTGTTTTCTCTAATTGCCAAATAGATCAAAAAGCAAGATTAACCTTGAAAATAAGCCCCTTTAAATTAATTTAAACATGAATTTAAATTCTTTTATCAATGTATCATACCAATGCATCCTTGTGTAGCACTGTATTCAAGTGAATTAGGCTTCAGTAAATATGAGATTTATCAAGTTAGAAGAGCATCAGTTCAGTTCAGTTACTCAGTCGTGTCCGACTCTTTGCAACCCGATGAATCACAGCACGCCAGGCCTCCCTGTCCATCACCAACTCCTGGAGGTCACTCACTCACGTGCATCGAGTCGGTGATGCCATTCAACCATCTCATCCTCTGTCGTCCCCTTCTCCTCCTGCCTCCAATCCCTCCCAGCATCAGAGTCTTTTCCAATGAGTCAACTCTTCGCATGAGGTGGCCAAAGTACTGGAGTTTCAGCTTTAGCATCATTCCTTCCAAGGAAATCCCAGGGCTGATCTCCTTCAGAATGGACTGGTTGGATCTCCTTGCAGTCCAAGGGACTCTCAGGAGTCTTCTCCAACACCACAGTTCAAAAGCATTAATTAATGGGCGCCCAACTTTCTTCACAGTTCAACTCTCGCATCCATACATGACCACTGGAAAAACCATAGCCTTGACTAGACGGACCTTTGTTGGCAAAGTAATGTCTCTGCTTTTCAATATGCTATGTAGGTTGGTCATAACTTTTCTTCCAAGGAGTAAGCGTCTTTTAATTTCATGGCTGCAGTCACCATCTGCAGTGATTTTGGAGCCCAAAAATATAAAGTCTGACACTGTTGGCATCAGATGCCATGATCTTTGTTTTCTGAATGTTGAGTTTTACACCAACATTTTCACTCTCCACTTTCACTTTCATCAAGAGGCTCTTTAGTTACTCTTCAATTTCTTCCATAAGGGTGGTGTCATTTGCATATCTGAGGTTATTGATATTTCTCCCAGCTATCTTGATTCCAGCTTGTGCTTCTTCCAGCCCAGCGTTTCTCATGATGTACTCTGCATAGAAGTTAAATAAGCAAGGTGACAATATACAGCCTTGACGTCCTCCTTTTTCTATTTGGAACCAGTCTGTTGTTCCATGTCCAGTTCTAACTGTTGCTTCCTGATCTGCATATAGGTTTCTAAAGAGGCAGGTCAGGTGGTCTGGTATTCCCATCTCTTTCAGAATTTTCCACAGTTTATTGTGATCCACACAGTCAAAGGCTTTCGCATAGTCAATAAAGCAGAAATAGATGTTTTTCTGAAACTCTCTTGCTTTTTCCACGATCCAGCGGATGTTGGCAATTTGATCTCTGGTTCCTCTGCCTTTTCTAAAACCAGCTTGAACATCTGGAAGTTCACAGTTCACGTATTGCTGAAGCCTGGCTTGGAGAATTTTGAGCATTACTTTACTAGTGTGTGAGATGAGTACAATTGTGTGGTAGTTTGAGCATTCTTTGGCATTGCCTTTCTTTGGCATTGGAATGAAAACTGACTTTTTCCAGTCCTGTGGCCACTGCTGAGTTTTCCAAATTTGCTGGCATATTGAGTGCAGCATTTTCATAGCATCATCTTTCAGGATTTGGAATAGCTCAACTGGAATTCCGTCACCTCCACTAGCTTTGTTCACAGTGATGCTTTCTAAGGCCCACTTGACTTCACACTTCAGGATGTCTGGCTCTAGGTGAGTGATCACACCATTGTGATTATCTTGGTCATGAAGATCTTTTTTGTACAGTTCTTCTGTGTATTCTTGCCATCTCTTCTTAATATCTTCTGCTTCATAGTAGCTATTATTTTAGTATTAAGAAATTACTATCACTATATAATTTTCTAATTAAGTATTAAAAACAGGAAGAAATGCAGAGCCTGCAAATGAAAACAGTTATAAAATTAAACTTTTATCTAGTTGACCAAGGACTCTGCACAGAGTGAGGAGTTGCCTTTTCCCTGCTTCTTCACTTGCTCCATTCTTCCATCAGCTGAGCTATCAGCCATCTGGGCAGTACTCGAATGCCAATGCAGATGCCGAACAGGCTCAAGGGCAGAATCCTCACTTTGGAATCCACTGGCTTAATATCGGAGAAGGCAATGGCACCCCACTCCAGTACTCTTGCCTGGAAACGGAGGAGCCTGGAAGGCTGCAGTCCATGGGGTCGCTAAGGGTCAGGCAAGACTGAGCGACTTCACTTTCACTTTTCATGCATTGGACATAGAGAAGGAAATGGCAACCCACTCCAGTGTTCTTGCCTGGAGAATCCCAGGGACGGCGGAGCCTAGTGGGCTGCCATCTATGGGGTCGCACAGAGTCAGACACGACTAAAGTGACTTAGCAGTAGCAGGCTTAATATCAAGTGATTGCTTCCTTCTTTCTCTTGTTCCTGTTGACCCTCTAAGAGTACCCAGATTTTTGCAGCGGTTATAACCAGTAGTACAGTCTTTTAAATTCCCGACTCCTGATCCTAGCGCCTCCCTCCACACTTGGGTTCAGACATTCCTTGGGTTCCCAGGCACTAACCTCTGGTAGACTTTGATCAACATGGGTCCCAACATTAACTGTCAGTGCACCTTTGGGCTGAGATTAAAAACTTGTGGCCAAACTGTTAACCTTTCACTCTTTTTTGGTCTAACCAGATACACAGTCTGGCTTCTTTTTTCTTCACTGGTTTAACAACTAGACTGAAAAAAATCTGTATATCCTGTAAACCAGGGGCTTCACCCACAAATGAAGCTACTGCTGCTACTACTGTTATAGACTGTTAAGACAATGACTAAAATACAGAATTATGATGCCAAGATGAAAGTCACAATGGATACACAGAAATAATTCTAGACTATAGGTCTAGTGATTTTCCTTCATACAGTCTCTCTGAACAGGAAAACGACTTTTTTAGTAAGATCTGCTTTAATACTGTCAAACTACCAGGAGCTTGAGAATTCTAATATTTTCTCTCTATACAGACAGATAGATGATGTAGATATATAGACAGGGTTTGTTATTTCATATAACAAGATATAAAGTAAGTAACATTTAGATATAAAGCAAATAATAATTAGATATAAAGTAAATAATAATTCACATAAGTCCAAGTTTTGACAAATAAATACATACAAATACAGAAAGGCAGCCTTTCACTTTTACACAATTCCAAAATTTGATTCCAGCTGCTTTCTCTCATGACTTCATCACACTACTCATTTCTTCAAATTAATTTCATCTGATTCCTAGTTTCTTTTTTTTTAACTAGAGATTTTGTGTTGATACAGTAAACATTGTTGTGCATAACATGCTTTGTAAGTCACATATATTCATTTAGTTTTCTTTCCAGGCACACATGTTAGTTCAAAAATGAAGAACTGTGCAATTCTGATGTTACTTTGTTTTAGCTCTTGTTTTGTGGTGTTTGACCTGTTTCCCAAAGCCAAAACAACTCCCAATTCAGAAAGCATTTTCCTAAGATGTAGACCACTCCCATTTTGGAGCGCCTCTTCCAAAAGGTAGAGATGCTATGTAAACTGGGTCATTGAATGGAGCTAATGACGGGCAGAGCTGAACTCAATGATATGAGGTACAGAAGTAAGCATTATCTTCATTTTGCACATGAGGAAAGGGGCAATCAGCTGGTGTAGTTTGCCCGATGATATCACAGTTAGTAAGTGGAGAAGCAAGTATTCAGTTTTGACTGTTTGATTCCAAAGTCTGTTCTTCTCCAGCAAATCATTATTGCCAAAGGAGGTAAGTGGATAAAAGGCAGTGCCAGCCTACTACCCAGTTATATTACAGGAAATAACAGGCTTATCATCTCTAAAGGCAAACAGAGCCAGAGCTATTTGTGCTCAGAGGATAATCAGGCGCCAAGTATCCTGGCTTAAAGGGAGCAAACAGTCAGTAACTTGCTGCTGACAAACAAGCACTTACACCAAGTACCCCCCTCCAATCCTTACTGCCATCAGGAACTGACCTCCTAACACTCCTTCACATTCCACAAAGCCTCGAGCACCCCCATCATCCTCCTCCTCTGCACCCAAACCTCCGGCCACCACCTACTGAAGC
Source organism: Tragelaphus eurycerus (assembly GCA_935064755.1). Lineage (NCBI taxonomy): Eukaryota > Metazoa > Chordata > Mammalia > Artiodactyla > Bovidae > Tragelaphus > Tragelaphus eurycerus. Next base: position 7,470,696 of record CAKXYN010000086.1, on the reverse strand, counting down.
TTCAGACATCTGCGTCCTCGTCCAATATGCAACCTCTCTCTTCCACAGCCTCTTAACCCCCAATGACCTCCTCGCTTCTGTCATTTACACACCCACAAGAACATGAAGAGGTCAAGCGATCTAACCCCTCTACTTCCTGGCAGTCTTTTTCTTCAACTCTAGTTTACTCCTAATCTTATTTCCCACAGTGGCTATCTAAGAAGAATGTTCTCCTTTCTCAAGAACCCAGCCCCAAACTTCCCTCACTCACACCAGATGGCCTGGCCTCCTGCTTCTCTGATCAACACTGTCTCCATTCATTCTCAACTTGCCTGTCTCAGAGGAGGGGCCCTCTTCCTCTTGAAAGTTTACAGCTCTCCATCAAGGCTCCGGTCTCACCCTTTTCCATCTCCAGCTATACTTTTTGTCTCCCTATCTCTGACTTCCCCACCATCACCCTCTCTCCTCACAAGCTATTTTTCCTTCTCCTAGGCCCAAACTGACTCCAGTTGAAGCCCATCCTCATGAAGGAGAAAGAGCTGGAAGACAGGGCTGGGGAAACAGCAGACTGGGTACCCACACCAGCATGGTGCACGGCTATTTCATCCTCAAAACACCCTAGGAGGCCCTCACAACTAAAACTCCCAGATCTTCCACAGCCATTCTCCTGTTTTTCAAATATTAAACTGACATATCCAGGTTAAATAGTATGCAAGGTCATGGAGCTAATGGCTTGCAGAGCTGAACTTTAAATTCAGATTAGCTCACCTGAAACTTACACAATGTCCCTCTACTCGAGGCAGAGTCCCACAACACCACCTCACTGTTCTAAATTTAACAAATCTAATTATACATCCTCAGAATTTCCATTAGGAATTTTGTCTGAATCTCAAAACTTAACTTGTACCAAAACTTAACTCATGATTCTGCTCCACTCCTAGGAACACTGGCCACATATAAACATATAAATGGACACAACTCTCCTGTAATTCAAGTGATGGGTTATCCTCAGTCCTTCCTGCCACACATCCCATCACGAAAGGCTGCTGCTCTCTCTCCTCTACACTTCCCCAAACCCATGCAAGGGAAACACTTCATCTCTGCAGTGCTACTACAACAGCCTAGTTACTGGTTTTCCAGCTCCTACAGCTCCAACTCACCATATGCACTAATGGTCAGAATAAAATTCCTAAAGTACACCTTTGATTATGCCATTATCCAACTCAAAAGCTGAATGAGTGAATCAAGTCCAAAGTGCTGAGGCTTCAAATGATTTGAGGCTTCCATGACACCACCATAACGAGTACCTTTCCAATAATGTTACCCTGAGATGTTACTACTTCTAATGTCTAAGTTAGGACTTTGAAACTACTAACATTCCTATCGGAGAAGGCAATGGCACCCCACTCCAGTACTCTTGCCTGTAGAATCGCATGGATGGCGGAGCCTGGAAGGCTGCAGTCCATGGGGTCACTGAGGGTCGGACATGACTGAGCGACTTCACTTTCATGCACTGGAGAAGGAAATGCCAACCCACTCCAGTGTTCTTGCCTGGAGAATCCCAAGGATGGGGGAGCCTGGTGGGCTGTCGTCTATGAGGTCACACAGAGTCGGACACGACTGAAGTGACTCAGCAGCAACAGCAGCAGCAACATTCCTATAGTATCCCGCTTCCATGTCTTTCCTTTAATACACATATCCTCCCACCAGGCTCCTCCATCCATGGGATTTTCCAAGCAAGAGTACTGGAGTGGGGTGCCATTGCCTTCTCCGTACCTAGACATTAGGACTCAGTTAAAATATCACCTTCTTTCCAAGCATTTTCTGATGTCCCTTTTTCCAGCTCTGGGGATCTCACAGCATTTCTGTTACTATTATACCTGAAGCACTCAGCACATTCTCTTGAGTATTACAATGATTGTATCACAAAGCTATTTTTAGACCCCCTTCTATTTTCTAAGCTTAACAAGGATACACGAAGATCCTATTCATGTTTGTATGTACCAGAGAAGGTTCTTTGCATTCAGAAAATATTGTTAGTAGGGAATTTAAAGAATCCAACAACTATATGAACACAAACTAAGTCACATCTTACATGTGATTTTAATTTGAAAAGCTGATTGTGTTTTTCATCCCCGAGAAATCTGCACAGCATCTACACTAGCCCATGAACACTGAGTCTCATTCTAAAATAGATAGGCAGTTAGGTAGATATTTTGTCTGCATAAACCAAAACTTTTTCTAGGTTGTGAAGGAAAATGGAGCAACAGATGACCAGGTTTCCCCACAAACACATGGCTTCTACGGCCTCAGTGACTCCGATAGCAAAATGCTGGGCATCAGGGGTCTGGTGACCCATGGAGCACACCTCTGGAACAGACTTCTTCCCAGTTTTTGTACCTTCCCCAACTGTGCCTCCTTCCCTCGGTATAAAGCACACCTATATTGTTTAGAGTAGTGGTTTCCACAGGCTACGTAAGACACTAAGTATCTCCATAAAATGAAAGGCTCCTAAACTCTCAACCCAGGGGATTCTACCCTAGTTCACATCTGGGGGTGGAGCTCAAGAATCAACATTTTAAGGCTCCCCATCGGTGACGCTGATGGTAGGCAGCTGACAATTGTTGACTTTGGTGGGTTGGGGGAGGAAGGCATGCTTTGGATGAGGAATTAAAGCAGTATATACATATGTATGTGTGTGTGTAATTTTTTAAACTGAGGTTTGTAACACTGTCCTTGAGAGCAAATCTGTACTTTCAATGGCAAAAGTAGACTCATAGCCCTCACTGTTCTGGGGGACACACACACTATGTCTGAGTCCTAAGACTCGGGAAGGCCCCAAAGCTCCTCTCCCTACAGCTCTCCAACCATGACTCAGCACCCATCATTCTCCCAAAGACTGGGAGATTACTCCAGATTAGCTCTTGTCTCAGCCACATATTCCTTAATAACTATCCAGGGTGAGCTTTTCTTTCCTTTACAGGCTTGTTATTTAACTGCTTTCTTCCTCCCAAATCCGTGTCCATTGCTCCTTGTTGTCCCTGCCTTTTGTCAGTGAGTTTTCCATTAGTCTCTGAGTGCCCATGCCCTGCCTTCTAACTCCCTTATTTCAGATAGAGCCTTCAGGACTGTTGCCGGTCTGGTCCAAACCTCTTATGTCAGAACTGAACTGTAACTTTTATGATTTCATTCACATTTAGAAAGGTTCTCTTTCGGTCCATTAAAAAAATGCTGATGAAGGCAATCTCTGACTCAACTCTGAACTGGCCAAGACTTCCGTGCTATAATTTATCACATATACTCAGTCCAGAATTAACCTCTTATAAAGGCAGCTTCAATCAAGCCTGAAGTGTCTCCTGAGGACATGCAAACTAAACTTGAGACTACGTAGCTAAGCCCTCTGTGATATTCTCTGGAAACCAATCCTTGTACTCTGACTAGGAAAGCACTTTTAGGTCTCTTGCATCAATTGGTTCAAATCTAGAAACAGGTCTGTGGTCACATGGTCATGCAAATTTTATTGATCACACAGGGAATGGAGGGTAAAATGAGGTTCATTTTATAGGCAGTTTACAGTAAAATCATTATCTTAAAATTAGGTACCAGTATATTAAAAATACTGAAGAAAACTTTTAAGCAATCTCTTTTCTTTTTGTAACTCTATAGCACTTATTGTCAAACTTAATATATAATAAAATTATATATTTTATCGTCTAACTCCTCTAACAAATGGCAAACCCATTAGGGTGGGGATATTTTTTCTCTTTTGCACATTGATGTGTCTCCAGCACCCAAACAGTGTCTAACAAATCACACGTGCTTTACTGAATGAATGGACAAGTAAACTCACAGTCAAAGTGCATTACCTAGGAGCCGGGCAATCAAGGTTCTAATACTTGTGTGACTTTATAAAATCATCTCACCTAAGTCAACATGAAAAGACCCTGATGCTGGGAAAGATTGAGGGCAGAAGGAGAAGGAGACGACAGATGAGATGGTTGGATGGCATCAGCAACTCAATGAACATGGGTTTGGGTGGACTCCGGGAGTTGGTGATGAACAGGGAGGCCTGGCGTGCTGTGGTTCATGGGATCACAAAGAGTCGGACGTGACTGAGCGACTGAACTGAACTGAAATTAACATGACAGATTTAGCTCTCATATTCTCCAAGGTCTCTTTCTACTCTAAGATATTAAGCTTGGGTTTCTAAGAAACCAAGCTAACATTTCTGTTAGAAGTAGTGTTTTCTGAAAATTAAAAAAAAAGTAATAAAAATAGCTTGTGCAACTTCCCACTCTCACATGTACATAAAGAAAGTACAAGAATTATCCTAGAACTAAAGAAATGAAGCTCCCAAGTAGAAAAATATAAACTCCACACCAAGAAGATAACTGTGACACAATACTGTCTTCAAAAGCTGTTTTCAAAGTGGATATAGAATTTACACAGTGGATAAACTCTATTAAGCAAAGCAGAAATTGAACCAACAAAAGTGCAAACTATGCACCTACCATACACATGGGCCATGGCTTACCTTTCTGATACCTGATATTTACTGACATGCAATAAAACATATTTCTGTTATGATGCAAAAAATTATGATGAAAATGTCATCAAGAGTATGCCTTGCTTCAGACCTAAAAGTATAAACTAATCATATGATTCCAAGGTCATTTTACCAAGGCCATTCTATTCATACTTAAAAGAAATATACTCCAAAAGTGGTTCTGTGGCTCAGTGCAAGTGCATTAAAACAAACCAACCAAGTTTTCACATTGTTAAGCTCAAAGCCAAGCTTCCCATGCCCTATCTTTGTTATCAAGTCCAAAGTCACTCTGCTTGCTACAAGACAGGCCAATAAACTGGAAACGAAGTAGTGGGGCAAGGGATAATGACTTTGGGAGAATAGCATTGAAATATGTATAATATCATATTTGAAAAGAGTCGCCAGTCCAGGTACGATGCCTGATAATGGATGCCTGGGGCTGGTGCACTGGGACAACCCAGAGGGATGGTACGGGGAGGGAGGAGGGGAGGAGGGTTCAGGATGAGAAACACATGTATACTTGTGGTGGATTCATTTTGATGTATGGCAAAAGCAATACAATATTGTAAAGTTAAGCAAAATAAAATTAAAAAAAAAAAAAGAAAGTCAGCAGACCGACAAGATGGTAGACTGGGATCAAAAAGTAACCATCTTATCCAGGTCTGGATGCCAGTTTCTTTTATGGAAAAGAGAGGGAAGGAGGTAAGGAAGAAAAGAAAAAAGGGCGTTAATTGTGCAAATATCTCCTGGAATATGCAGACTCGGAATAGAGATGTGTTAAGCTCTTCTTTCTCACAGCCTTTCAGCAGTGGACAGGGTCAGGCTAGTTCCCTGAACAAAGGCACTTTGGTTCACCATTCAAGCAGAACAGCATGGTTCCCCAAGGTTGAACATTATGTATAGACACCATAACAAAAGCAACAGGAAGCAACGCGGAGTCATAGTTTCTTCTTCCCTGTAACATTTTCTCCTGCGCATAAACTCAGAGAAATGGCCAAGTACAACATTGTAAGAAAGCTCATCTGGGGCAGCCTTCTTAAATGTTACATAAGGCAGTCAGAGTAATCTTTTTAAATGCAAATACGTCATTTCTCTGATTAATGCCAATCAATGGCCTCCTAGCTCTTGTCTACCTGCCCATAACCTCCAAAAAACATAATCTTTTTTCCCCCTTGGCTGTCTCCTTTCCTTCCCTACGACTTCATTCATCCTTTCACTAGATTTAAAGCGTTCGTTCTATTCTCCTTTAGCTACTTTAAGACTGATTTAAACATCACTTTTCTAGAATGGTTTTCCTTCATCTTACTACTCACTTAACCAGACTGCAGTTCAATTCAGTAGCTCAGTCGTGTCCAACTCTTTGCAACCCCATGGACTACAGCAAATCAGGCCTCTTTGTCCATCACCAACTCTCAGAGCTTGCTCAAACTCAAGTCCATCAAGTCAGTGATGCCATCCAACCATCCCATCCTCTGTCATCCCCTTCTCCACCAGCCTTCAATCTTCAGTCCTTCCAATGAATATTCAGGACAGATTTCCTTTAGGATTGACTGGTTGGATCTCCCTGCAGTCCAAGGGACTCTCAAGAGTCTTCTCCAACACCACACAGTTCAAAAGCATCAATTCTTCGGTGCTCAGCTTTCTTTATAGTCCAAATCTCACATTCATACATGACTACTGGAAAAAAAATAGCTCTATCTCGACAGACCTTTGTTAGCAAAGTAATGCCTCTGCTTTTTAATATGCTATCTCTGTGTGTCATAGCTTTTCTTCCAAGTAGCAAGCATCTTTTAACGTCATGGCTGCAGTCACCATCTGCAGTGATTTTGGAGCCCAGGAAAATAAAATCTCTCACTGTTTCCACTGTTTCCCCATCTATTCACCATGAAGTGATGGCACCGGATGTCATGATCTTAGTTTTTTAATGTTGAGTTTCAAGGCAGCTTTTTCACTCTCCTCTTTCACTTTCAGCCCTGGTCTATCTTAAATATATTCTCTTAGCATAATGTATTTTACATTTATAGCATTCGACACAATAGTGACTGAACTGTAACTGGTATTTAATGCCGGTCACCCAAGGAAAGGGTTTCCCAGATGACTCACCAAAGCACGTGACTTAAAAGACATGAGTTTGATCTCTGAGTCAGGAAGATCCCCTGGAGAAGGAAATGGCGACCCACTCGAGTACTCTCACCACGAGAATCCCATGGACAGAGGAGCCTGGCAGACTACAGCACACAGGGCGGCACACAGTCAGACTCAATTTAAGCAGCTTAGCATGCACACACGCATCCAGTGTAAACAAATACAAATTACTTAAGCCATAGACGGTAACTTAGATGTGGTTAGCACTCGAATATCTAGAGAATAAATAAGTTTCATCAGTAGGAAATAGAAGCATAAACAGGTCAAAAAAAATGGAAGAAAGCTACAAAATCAAGTTTTGTACTCTAATCTCTGGTTCTTTGGCTGGTTAAAATAACCAGCTAAGGCTGAAAATGGGGTCAACTGTGCAAAACTCCACAAGAGCCAAAGCAAAAACAAGCCCAGGGGTGGATGTGACTGGTGATGGAAGTAAAGTCCTATGCTGAAAAGAACAATATTGCATAGGAACCTGGAATGTTAGGTCCATGATTCAAGGTAAATTGGAAGTGGTCAAATAGGAGATGGCAAGAGTGAACACTGACATTTTAGGAGTCAGTGAACTAAAATGGACTGGAATGGACAAATTTAATTCAGATGACCATGTAGGCAAGTATCCTTCAGAAGAAATGGAGTAGCCACCATAGTCAACAAAAGAGTCCAAAATGCAATATTTGGGTGCAATCTCAAAAAACAAAGGAATGATCTCTGTTTGTTTCCAAGACAAACCATTCTATGTCATGGTAATCCAAGTCTATGCCCCAACCAGTAATGCTGAAGAAGCTGAAGCTGAACAGTTCTATGAAGACCTACAAGACCTTTTAGAACTAACACCCAAAGAAGATGTCCTTTTCATTAGAGCAGATTGGAACACAAAAGTAGGAAGTCAAGAGATACCTGGAGTAACACGCAAATTTGGCCTTGGAGTACAAAAGGAAGCAGGGCAAAGGCTAACAGATTTGCCAAGAGAACACACTGGTCATAGCAAACATCCTCTTCCAACAACACAAGAGAAGACACTACACATGGACATTATCAGATGGTCAACAACGAAATCAGATCGATTATATTCTTTGCAGCCAAAGATGGAGAAGCTCTATACAGTCAGCAACAACAAGACCGTGAGCTGACTGTGGCTCAGATCATGAATTCCTTATTGCCAAATTCAGACTTAAATTGAAAAAAGTAGGGAAAACCACTTGGACCTAAATCAAATCCCTTACAATTATATAGTGGAAGTGACAAATAGATTCACGGCATTAGATCTGATAGACTGAGTACCTTAAGAACTATGGATAGAGGTTCATGACACTGTACAGGAGGCAGCAATCAAGACCATCCCAAAGGGGAAAAAAATGCAAAAGGCAAAATGGTTGTCTGAGGAGGCCTTACAAATAGCTGAGAAAAGAAGAGAGGCAAAAGGCAAAGGAGAAAAGGAAAGAGATAACCATTTGAATGCAGAGTTCCAAAGAATAGCAAGGAGGGATTAAGGAAGTCTTCCTCAGTGATCAACACAAAGAAATAATGATCCATGCAAACAACAGAATGGGAAAGACTAGAGATCTCTTCAAGAAAATTGGAGATACCAAGGGAACATTTCATGCAAAGATGAGGATAATATAGGACAGAAACAGTAGGGACCTAATAGAAGCAGAAGATATTAATAGGTTGCAAGAATACATAGAAGAACTATACAGAAAAGGTCTTAATGACCAAGATAACCAGGATGGTGTGATCACAGACCTAGAACCAGATATCCTAGAGTGTGAAGTCAAGTGGCCTTTAGGAAGCATTACTACGAACAAAGCCAGTGGAGGTGAAAATTCCAACTGAGCTATTTAAAATCCTAAAGGATGATGCTGTGAAAGTGCTATACTCAATATGCCAACAAATTTGGAAAACTCAGCAGTGGCCACAGAACTGGAAAAAGTCAGTTTTCATTCCAATCCCAAAGAAAGGCAATGCCAAAGAATGTTCAAACTACTGCACAATTGCACTCATCTCATGTGCTAGCTAAGTCATGCTCAAAATTCTCCAAGCTGGGCTGCAACAGTACATGAACCGTGAACTTCTAGATGTTCAAGCTGGATTTAGAAAAGGCAGAGGAACCAGAGATCAAATTGTCAACATCTGCTGGATCATAGAAAAACCAACAGATTTCCAGCTTCTGCTTTACTGACTACACCAAAGCTTTACTATGTAGATGACAGCAAACTGTGAAAAATTCTTCACGAGATGGGAATACCAGTCCACCTTAACCTGTCTCCCAAGAAATCTGTATGCAGGTCAAGAAGCAACAGTTAGAAACAGACCTGGAACAGACTGGTCCCAAATTTGGAAAGGAGTACGTAAAGGCTATATATTGTCATCCTGCTTATTTAACTTCTATACCAGAGTACATCATGCAAAGTGCCAGGCTGGATGAAGCACAAGCTGGAATCAAGATTGCTGGGAGAAATATCAATAACCCCAGATATACAGATGACACCACCCTCATGGCAGAAAGTGAAGAGGAACTAAAAAGCCTCTAGATGAAAGTGAAAGAGCAGAGAGAAAAAGTTGGCTTACAACTCAACACTCAGAAAACTAAGATCATGGCATCCAGTCCCATTACTCTATGGTAAATAGATGGAGAAACAATGGAAACAGTGAGATACTTTATTTCTGGGGGCTCCAAAATCACTGCAGATGGTGACTACAGGCATGAAATTAAAAGACACTTGCTCCTTAGAAGAAAAGCTATGTCACCTAGACAGCACATTGAAAAGCATAGACATCATTTTGCCAACAAATGTCTGTCTAGTCAAAGCTATGGTTTTTCCAGTGGTCATATATGGATGTGAGAGTTGGACTATAAAGTTGAGCGCTAAAGAATTGATGCTTTGAACTGTGCTGTTGGAAAAGACTCTTGACAGTTCCTTGGACTACAAGGAGATCAAACCAGTCAATCCTAAAGGAAATCAGTCCTGAATATTCATTGAAAGGACTGAGGCTGAAACTGAAACTCCAATACTTTGGCCACCTGATGTGAAGAACTGACTCCTTGGAAATGACCCTGATGCTGGGAAAGACTGAAGGCAGGAGGAGAAGGGGATGACAAAGGATGAGATGGTTGGATGGCATCACCAACTCCACGGACATGAGTTTTAGCAAGCTTCTGGAGAAGGAAATGGCAACCCAGTACAGTATTCTTGCCTGGAAAATCCCATGGACAGAAGAACCTGGTAGGCTACAGTCCACAGGGTGCAAAGAGCCGGACATGACTGAGCGACTTCACTTCTGTCTTTCTCTCTTTCGGGAGTTGGTGATGGACAGGGAAGCCTGTTGTCTTGCAGTCCATTGGGTCCCAAAGAGTTGGACATGACTGAGCAACTGAACTGTGCTAACTGTGCAAAACTCCATATCAGCAAGCCAAAACTTAAGTTTCCACGCTGGCTCTCCCAAAAAAATAAGGCCTACGTGAACCATTCACCCTGGTTTGCTCAGCACAAGTTACTTACCAATTTCTAAAAATTCCCTTTGCTCCATATAAGGAAGCTTGTGTGTGTGCATGCTAAAGTCCCATGGACAGTAGCCCACCAGGCTCCTCTGTCTATGGAATTTTCCAGGTAAGAATATTGGAATGGGGTGCCACTTCCTCCTCCAGGGGATCTTCCTGAACCAGGGACACATCTCTTGTGTCTCCTGCATTGGCAGGTGGATTCCTTACCACTGCACCACCAAGGAAGCCCCCTACATAAGGAAGGTAATCAGCAAACCTCTAATCACCCTGAAATAAGCCTTTTTAAAGTCATGTTGTCCTCTAAAGAAAAGATACTGCTCCCAGTTTACCCCTTAGTCTGTACACTCCATGAGGGCAAAAGCTCTGACCACTCTTTCACCACCAGGTCACTGGGGATGGCACAGAGCTGCTCATCTAACAGGTAGTCAGCAAACATTGAATAAAGAATATTAAAACATTTAGCTTTGGTCCAGATATTTATAAATATTAAGATATTTGTTTGAAATCATTCTCAATTACATGCAAAAGCTGCATATATGTCTGTGCTATATTTGTGAATAAATACCCTTGACTCTCTGTATCCACAGGTTCAGCACCCTCAGTCAGATTCAACCAACTGTGAACTGAAAATATTTGAGGATAAAAAAATTCCAAAATTTTTCAATAAGCAAAACCTGAATTTGCCACTTGCTGGTAACTATATAGCACTTACATCAAAATTACAACTACTTGCATAGTGTTTATATTGTGTTAGATATTATAACTAAACTAGAGATAAAGAAGTATATACACAAGAGGACTGTGTAAGTTACATGCAAACACTACACCACTTTACATAAGGGGCTTGAGCATCTAAGAATTTTGGTATCCACGAAAGCTCCTGAAACCAACCCTTTGTGAATACTGAGGGATGGCTATATATATTTTCCATCTCAAAATTTAGTTTATTACCATGCTGAAAAGAATCATCTAGATATATGCAAATATGTACATATTTTATTTTTTAACATATGATGCTAAAATTTTATTTATGTACCTTAAAGTGATTTGTTTCTATAAACACTTACTAGATTTTCCAGGTGGATTTTTATGCAATAAATATTTAATAAGCTTCTGCTACAAACAAGGTGCTAAAGAATTTTGCAGGAATCTAAATGTGAGAAAATGTTCTGACCTCAAAGAGCATATAATTTACTGGAGAAGATAAGAGACTTGCGTTTACTATGAAAAAGCCAACCACTTTTTGTTTAGTAGAACAAATCACAAAAGACAGAAAGGGGTTCTAATGTACATCAATAAATTAAAAGACAAATTTTTTTTTCTTTTAGATGTGCCTTTTAACATGAAAAGTTTCTTTTTTTAATTTCAGATTCTGGAAAAACAATCTAAGCCTTTGAATCTCAAATTAAATCAAATAAAGTTCTTTAAAATATAGAGATAATATGATGAAAACATCTCTCTCAAATGGCATGTTTTTTTAAAGACAGGAACTCCACCTGAAATGTGCAACTTTCCCATCTGTTTCAATCCTTGATTGTGGGTGGTTTCTGTGTGGGTGCAAAAATAAGGGTGGTAAAAGAAAATGGAAAACAATAATTCAGTTGTCCAACTGAGAGCCATAAAAAGTCAAATATGCTTTCTCCACAGAGTTCAAAAGAAAATGTTATTTATATAAACAATTTAGGCATTTGGAAATGTTCCACTTTAATAGAGGACTTTCTGATTTATATAACCACATTTAAGTGGGTTGTAATGAAGGTCTGTAATAACTGATGGATTTTCTTTTGACTCAGCAAATGAGAAGGTAATTTGTTTCCTAGAATTTAATAAAATCGCAGTTTTTTTTTTTAAGAGTTCAGTTGTGGTTGGTAATGGCATTGTCTCTAGTTCGCTAACTTTTTCCTAAGAGAGGCCCAAGAAGAGTTTCAGGCCCTGCTCTACCTTATGCACCCTGCCATCATCAGATAGTAGTGATCGCTATGGATGAGGACTTGCAGCTCATAACTGAATCCTTAGGAAAATCTTTACAGAAGCATTTTCAATTTAGTAGCTTAATAACTGAATTTTATTAGTTTAACTTGAAGAAAATAGGTATTTTTTTTCTTAGCTGAAACCATTTATGATTTTATTTATGTTTTATTGTTTAAGTGAATTTCCTGGGATTTATAAATACATTGATCCTTTTTAATCTGAAATATAGGTTACTATTTCTCAAAGTGTTTCTATTCTATAAAGGAATCCTCTCAAAACACACAAAGAAAACTGTTTGCATACCTCCCACACTAGACCATATTCTTATCACTTGGAAAATTGGATCAAACACTACCTTTCCATGAAACCTAACAGACGCATTCTCAAAGGCAATGGATGTACTTGATAAAGATTTATGCATTTGCGGGCAGCCTGCAATGCAGGAGACCTGCATTCAATCCCTGGGTCTGGAAGATCCCCTAGAGAAGGGAATGGCTACTCACTCCAGGATTCTTGCCTGAAGAATTCCATGGACAGAGGAGCCTGGCAGGCTACAATCTATGGGGTTGCAAAAAATCCAACACGACTGAGCAACTAAGCACAATTCCTCTAACAAGGAAAAGGAAAATAATTTTCAAATACTTCCCTGAAAAATGTCTTCTACTTCACAGCCTCTGAGAAGGCGTTAATGATCAGTTTCAGGCTTCTGTTCATATTCTTGGGCAATTTCACTTAAGCACTGTGTTACACTGGTGCACACTTAGCTTCAGAAAGGTAATCCAACAACAAATATTTGCACCTGAGTAAAGCACTGTTTGCTCAGGAAGAGACAGTAAAGTTCCTGTGACATAAAAGGTCAGTATTTTAAATTCGTCTCCTATAATCTTACCCAGTGCAGTCTCCTAAAGTCAGAAAAGAATTCAAAATATAAGGCATACTCCAGCCAGTTCAGTATAGAAAACTTAAGAGTTCAAGTTACCATCTGTCAATATGTACAGATATGATTCACATGTAGACTCATGTAAAAGGGCTTTTAAAAAATATATTATGCTCTTCATTCTAAGAACTATTAAGCACTCACCACTGTTATGCCTATGTCTGTATATCTGCATTCAAAACAGAGACCTGAACACAGACACATGAGTTATGTCAGACCTATCTGGACAATTATTATGAAATATATTTTGATCTGAATCACCTACTTGATGGCCTCATTTCTCCACTCAGAGTTAAGAGCAATAACCTTAGTTGACAAGCCGTTGGATGTTGCCTGTCTCTACCAAAGGAATTTTCTCTTTAAGTGTGTCTAAAGGAGAAAGTCCCCACCTAAAATATTTACTAGCAAACTGCCTCTCCTTCCTGGTAAATGTTTAATCTCTTGAGTGCAAAGGTCATATGGGCCAGGACTTTCCTGAGCACTGCAACAGGCCATCACAGAACGTCACTAACCAAGCTGTTTATGACAAACCACAACTGGACTTTCCAATAGTTTCCAAGATTACATAGAATGAATGAGCTTTGCCTCATATTAATGACTAATATTTTTACTGGCACTGGTTCAGCATGACTAACAATATTTGATTTTGTTTTTAATCTAGACTTTTTTTAAGGCTTGGTTAAAAGTGTTTTCAAACTATAGGCATGAGTAGGCAGGAAAAAAAATATAGTCACTTACAAGCCCCAAACTTGGTATGGACATAAATTCTGAAGTGATACACCAAGATTTACAGACCTTTATTATCCCATGAACGTGAACATGAAGTTGCTCAGTCGTGTCCGACTCTTCGCGACCCCATGGACTGTAGCCTACCAGGCTCCTCTGTCTATGGGATTTTCCAGGCAATAGTACTGGAGTGGATTGCCATTTCCTTCTCCAAGGGATCTTCCCAACCCAGGGATCGAACCCAGGTCTCCTGCATCGTAGACAGACGCTTTACCGTCTGAGCCACCAGGGAAGTCCTGTACGACCCAGATAATCATGATGGTGTGATCACTGACCTAGAGCCAGACATCCTGGAATGTGAAGTCAAGTGGGCCTTAGAAAGCATCACTATGAACAAAGCTAGTGGAAGTGATGGAATTCCAGTTGAGCTATTCCAAATCCTGAAAGATGATGCTGTGAAAGTGCTGCACTCAATATGCCAGCAAATTTGGAAAACTCAGCAGTGGCCAGAGGACTGGAAAAGGTCAGTTTTCATCCCAATACCATAGAAAGGCAATGCCAAAGAATGCTCAAACTACCCCACAATTGCACTCATCTCACACGCTAGTAAAGTAATGCTCAAAATTCTCCAAGCCAGGCTTCAGCAATATGTGAACCGTGAACTTCCTGATGTTCAAGCTGGTTTTAGAAAAGGCAGAGGAACCAGAGATCAAATTGCCAACATCCGCTGGATCATTGAAAAAGCAAGAGAGTTCCAGAAAAACATCTATTTCTGCTTTATTGACTATGCCAAAGCCTTTGACTGTGTAGATCACAATCAACTGTGGAAAATTCTGAAAGAGATGGGAATACCAGACCACCTGATCTGCCTCTTGAGAAATCTGTATGCAGGTCAGGAAGCAACAGTTAGAACTGGACATGGAACAACAGACTGGTTCCAAATAGGAAAAGGAGTACGTCAAGGCTGTATATTGTCACCATGTTTATTTAACTTATATGCAGAGTACATCATGAGAAACGCTGGACTGGAAGAAACACAAGCTGGAATCAAGATTGCTGGGAGAAATATCAATAACCTCAGATATGCAGATGACACCACCCTTATGGCAGAAAGTGAAGAGGAACTAAAAAGCCTCTTGATGAAAGTGAAAGTGGAGAGTGAAAAGGTTGGCTTAAAGCTCAACATTCAGAAAACGAAGATCATGGCATCTGGTCCCATCACTACATGGGAAACAGATGGAGAAACAGTGGAAACAGTGTCAGACTTTATTTTTCTGGGCTCCAAAATCACTGCAGATGGTGACTGCAGCCATGAAATTGAAAGACGCTTACTCCTTGGAAGGAAAGTTATGACCAACCTAGATAGCATATTCAAAAGCAGAGACATCACTTTGCCAACAAAGGTTCACCTAGTCAAGGCTATGGTCTTTCCTGTGGTCATGTATGGATATGAGAGCTGGACTGTGAAGAAGGCTGAGTGCCGAAGAATTGATGCTTTTGAACTGTGGTGTTGGAGAACACTCTTGAGAGTCCCTTGGACTGCGAGGAGATTCAACCAGTCCATTCTGAAGGAGATCAGCCCTGGCATTTCTTTGGAAGGAATGATGCTGAAGCTGAAACTCCAGTATTTTGGCCACCTCATGCGAAGAGTTGACTCATTGGAGAAGACTCTGATGCTGGGAGGGATTGGGGGCAGGAGGAGAAGGGGACAACAGAGGATGAGATGGCTGGATGGCATCACTGACTCGATGGATGTGAATCTGAGTGACCTCCAGGAGTTGGTGGTGGACAGGGAGGCCTGGCGTGCTGCGATTCATGGGGTCGCGAAGAGTCGGACAGGACTGAGCGACTGATCTTATCTGATTATCCCGTACTCTAAAGTGTTAAATTAATCGAGTAAAAACCACCACCTCAGATAGATTCACAGTAATATCTTTGAGCTTCTACTTGCTTGAATGAACCACTATAGAGTTTTCAAAAGAATAGTGTTTTTATGTTCTGTAGAGAGTATTTTATTAACTACTAGTAAATCCCATGGATGGAAGAGCCTGGTAGGCTGCAGTCCATGGGGTCTCTAGAGTCGGACACGACTGAGCGACTTCACTTTCACTTTTCTCTTTCATGCATGGGAGAAGGAAATGGCAACCCACTCCAGTGTTCTTGCCTGGAGAATCCCAAGGATGGGCGAGCCTGGTGGGCTCCCCTCTCTGGGGTCGCACAGAGTCAGATACGACTGAAGCAACGCAGCAGCAGCAGCAGTAGTAAGGTTTTAGGGATGGACACATAACATCATCAATTTCCAGGTATGTACCAGGGTTAATGCCACAGATATTATCTTCTGTATAATTATGGTTATGCAACAGATACATTTTGTATCCAGTCTGCCCCAATCTGCTTGTCCGACTCTGCGTGACCCCATAGACGTCAGCCCACCAGGCTCTCCTGCCCCTGGGATTCTCCAGGCAAGAAAACTGGAGTGGGTTGCCATTTCTTTCTCCAATGCATGAAAGCGAAAAAGTGAAAGTGAAGTCGCTCAGTCGTATCCGACTCTTAGCGACCCCATGGACTGCAGCCCACCAGGCTCCTCCATCCATGGGATTTTCCAGGCAAGAGTACTGGAGTGGGGTGCCATTGCCTTCTCCCTAATGCAGGACACGCAGGTTCAAATCCTGGTCCAGGAAAATCCCCTGGGGAAGGAAATGGCAAGCTGCTCTAGTATTCTTGCCTTGGAAATCCCATGGACAGAGGAGACTGGGGACACAAAGAGAGACTAAACAACAACTTACCATATAAATATGTTATCTGAGGAGCACTGACTCTTAACGCCAGTTTGTGATCACCCTTATCTCCTCCATCATCAGCTTCTAAGCCCCAAGTGTCCAGCTAATCAAGTCCTAACTTATTTCTAACTCAGCGTCTTTCCTCAGTCCAGAAAAACAAAGCAGCATCAAAACTGGACAATTAGAACAGCTGTGGGAAGTTAAGCTGGATGGCCTCCCATTGGGCCAGCACCGTGGTGGGCAGATAAAAGAAAGCAATCAAATGCTCAGAGGAAGCTGAACCATCCTCAGAGGAGGGAGGAGGACTGGCTTCTTGCTGCTCTAGGATGAGAAGGATGTGCTCCAGGTAGAGTGCAGGGTGCTGTGCTGCTTAGGACTTCAGTTCTGGAAACAACTGACCTGCTCTGCGAGCCGCAGGAATTCCCCACTGGGTCCCAGCCGACTAATCCCATTTTGCTCCCTTCCAAGCCAGCAATGTCTCACTGGCACCAAGAAAACAAACAAACACACCGGCAAGCACAAGGCCAGAAGGGAGGGAGCAGACGGGGACAGCTGAGGAGTGAGTCTGATTTACGGGACAGACACAGGCCCACGCATCTCACAAACTCCCGGAACAGCTTGCACAGGTTCACTTGCGACCCTGATACAGTAACAGGACTCTCTTTTCCTTACTTTGCTCAAAATCTGTTTTTCACCTTATTCTACTATAAGCACACTGAAAGCAGACATCTTACTCATCTTCACCCACTCTCACCACCATAACTTGTACACCGAAAAGTTCACAAATGTCTTTAGAAGTTATTTTGCAGAGACACCGCTTGCTTATAAAAGATTAGCTTTTTTTGTAAGTCACTGTTTGCAGTGGTTACATCATTGTAAGTCTCAAGGCTGCTCTGGCTGAGGATATTGTGACTATTACTTAGCGCGAACCTTCACAGCTGTCCCCACTTCATGCCTCTTTCATTAAGTCAGAAGAATAAAAAAGAACCTGAAACTGGGGCTTCAACAAGCTGTTTTAAAGACAGCAGAAACTTTGCATCTTCCTATGTGGAACTGGAGCTGATGAAGATAGTTCTTGCACTCCATCCACACCAGCCTTACCCATTATTCTCAGGGATACATTCCTAGATCACTGTCCTTGGTACAACAGCTGTGTTAGCCTCACAGTCTTTTTTTTATTATTATATCCTAGTTATTTTTAACAATTTACAGTGCATTTGGTGGTGTAGTAAAAGGATAAAAAGTGCTGAATGGTGAGGATATGGGAATATATCTATATTTTTACAATAGTTTCAGAGATAATTTTGTTTATAAATCTCTGTGCTCTAAGTTAGGTTTTCCTATCAAAGCATTGGTGTTTAAATCAGATTCCCAGTAGGAGCTAAATAAGTCTCTTGATATAGAAATAGTGAATAATTAAAAATAATAAAAATAATAATATAATAATTTAAAATTATTAGAAATTTAAAAATAATAATTAAAAATATTTAATAATATCTTTCCCCTATATAGTATTCACCTTCCTCTTGCCCAGCTTGGATCTAATTTCAAAAAGCCCTGAAAGCACTGGAACTTAATATTCATTGCGTATCATAGTCTTGGCTTCCCTGGTGGTTCAGTGGTAAAGAATCCTCATGCCAATGCAGAAGATGCAAGTTCGATCCTAGGAAGATCCCCTGGAGGAGGGCATGGCAACCTACTCCAGTCTTCTCTCCTAGAGAATTCCATGGACAGAGGAGCTTGGCAGACTACAGTCAATGGGGTCACAAACAGTCAACACGACTTAACGACTGAACAACAATCATAAGCCTTCATATACTGATCAATTCACACCTTTCCAATCTAAACTGCAAGACCCAAAATAATAACATCCATTCAGTCAAAGTGGAACCAGACAGAGCACAGCTGAGATATCAAGTTCACCACAACGAGGGAAAACTGCCTACTGTCGACCCGCCTGAACAGTTGAAGAGTGTAGTGATTAAAGTCCCCTACCTCTGCTGTTACACTACATGGCTTCACAAAAGTTTTTTAAGTAAGAAACTTAATGGAAATTATGAATAAATGTATTTATTGTACTGTTAAAAAATAAAAGACCAACTAGAAGCAACCTGAGTGTACCAAAGAGAGTATTTCATAAATTCATGTATAAAAACCTATGTAATATTTTAAAATCATAAAATGAAAAAGTATAATACCTATAAAAAATCCAGAAGTATTTTCTATAAATCTCTTTATAAAGAAGGAATAAATTTTATATAATATATAGCTATACACAGTATAACTATATATAATTGTATTAGAAAAAGATACACATGAATGAAAAAAATAAAGTTTATAAGCGAAATTATGTCATTTACTCAACAATTTAACCAAGAGTTTACCAAGAGTCAGACCCTGGATCAGGTGCTAAAGTGAAATGACTGAAAGAAAAAAAAAAGCAAAGGAAAAGATCTGGCCTCTGTCTTCTTGCACTTTATAGTCTCATTCAGTTCAGTTGCTCAGTTATGTCCAACTTTTTGTGACCCCAAGGACTGCTGCATGCCAGGCCCCCTTGTCTATCACCAACTCCTGGAGCTTACTCAAACTCATGTCCATTGAGTCGGTGATGCCATCCAACCATCTCATCCTCTGTTGTCCCCTCCTCCTCCCGCCTTCAATCTTTCCCAGCATCAGGGTCTTCAATGAGTCAGTTCTTCGCATCAGGTGGCCAGAGTATTGGAGTTTCAGCTTCAGCATCAGTCCTTCCAATGAATATTCAGGACTGATTTCCTTTAGGATGGACTGGTTGGATCTCCTTGCAGTCTAAGGGACTCTCAACAGTCTTCTCCAACACCACAGTTCAAACACATCAATTCTTCGGTGTGCAGCTTTCTTTAGGGTGCAAACCTCACATCCGTATCTGACTACTGGAAAAACCATAGCTTTGACCAGATGGACCTTTGTTAGCAAAATGATGTCTCTGCTTTTTACAGTCTCATTACTAAGTGGAAATAATTGCCATTATATGAGTATGTGAGTGTTTTTTCTAAATAACAATGCTACTATATTAACATTTTAGTAATACAATCTAGTTTTTGTCTGTGGGGGTGTGTGTTACAAAACCTATGTTGGGGGATAGACACTTATGATATATATGTCACGAAGCGACACACAGGATGACGCCATCGTTTCGGCTGTGGGTGTCATTGACCCCTGATGCTCCATGCCCCACTCATCCTGTAAATAGGAGGAAGTCATGTCGCCGGGGGTCCACCTGGCAGCCCTCTCCTCCTTCTGAGAGGCTCCTACCTACACCTCTGCCAAGTCAGGCTCAGCCACCCTCCTCCACAAACCTGAGGGCGGAGGGAGCCCCTGGCGATCCTAACACCAGCCACCTCCACACCCGAGTACCAAAGGGCAGGCAAATCATCAACTGCCTGGCAGGGGCCTCTGCAAGAGCCCGGCCTGGCCACGCAGGGTCCATACGATGTGAACCCCACAGCAGGAGCAGCATGTCTGTAGACAGGCCGGTGACTTCTCCAGAAGGGACCTTAGTGACTGTCACAAGCTAAAGCTACCTGAGGAATCAGAAGCTCTTCCAGCTTTTCTTCTTGAGAGCCCTTTCCTTCCAGAGTAGGGTTTGGACTTGATACTTTAGGTTTTCAAAAACAATAAATATATTGAGAAATACATATATACCTGACAAAACTATACAAGAAAAAGAAAATTCAGAAGAAGGAGAGAAATAAGATTGTGGAGAAGCATGTCAGGGATTTCAAAGTCCTGCTACTCAAAGAGAGGTCCGTGGACCAGCCTTCAAGTGTGTAAGAAATGCAGAAACCACACTCCACCTGAGACCTTCAGCATCACAGTCAGCATTTAATGATATTGCCACGTGTATCATATACATATTACAGTTCAGGAGTCTATTGTAAATCCTTACACTATTCTATTTTTATCTGGAATGTGAGTACACTTGATGTATTATTCTCTAAAATGTATACACATATTTTATACAGTCTCATGACTGTCTGGAAAATCCCATGGACAGAGGATCCTGGTGGGCTGCAGTCCATGAGGTTACAAAGAGTCTGACACGACTGAAGCCACTCGGCACAGCTGACTGCCTGACTCTAACCCAACCTACAGATTGACCCCATGTCTGCAAACTGACATGTAGGGATTGTTAAAATGTGGGGGAAAGAATGCTACATGAACCAGACCTTCAACCAGTAAAAACTCAGCTACAGATAAAACTTGAGATCACGAAACCCAACCTTTTCACTAATGGGAAATGAAACCACCCGATTCAGGAAGGGGCATGCTTTCACCAGGGTTGGATTGCTAAATATGAGGGAAAACCAGATTAAGTCTCAAGTCTCCTGATTCCAGTAATGTTCTCTGTCCTACACTAATATTGGTTAACACATCATGACTGATACTTTTTTATCTTACTACTGATTTCTCTTTTAACTTCAGTATTTCTTAAGTTAAAAGAGAAATCAGTAGTAAGATTAAAAAAAGTGAGATAATTCTTAAACTAATACCTTGTATATTTAATAGTAGATAACCAATATGTATTTGTTTGAATGAATGATTCACTTTTGTTTTCTGTTTTGTTTTTGCCACAACCTGCTGCTGTGGGATCTTAGTTCCTAGACCAGATATTGAACCCAGGCCCTGGGCAATGAGAATGAAGAGTCTTAACCACTGAACTGCCCAGGAATTCCCTGAATGACTCACTTTTAGGCAAGAAAAAAGGATGTTATCCACATCGTCTCAAAGGGCTGAGCTGAATTATACGATGATTAATTTCCTTATGGAAAAAACCACAGGACTCAATTTTAAAACAATTTATAACACTCTTCCACCGCAACCAAAAATCACCCTTACACTTTTATCAAAGTCAGAATATTTGACATACTTAGTATTTGGGCGAGGAAGGCAATGGCAACCCACTTCAGTACTCTTGCCTGGAAAATCCCATGGACAGAGAAGCGTGGTAGGCTGCAGTCCATGGGGTCATGAAGAGTCGGACACTTACTGAACGACTTCACTTTAACTTTCACTTTCATGCACTGAAGAAGGAAGGGCTGCTGTCTATGGGGCTGCATAGAGTCAGACACTCCTGAAGCAACTTAGCAGCAGCAGCAGCAATATTTGGGTGTGTGTTATCTGTTTGATTTCAATGAAGTTATTATCTGAAGTAAGACTTTTAAAATTATTACCTAGGATATTGAAAAACAGCAGTACTTACCGATACTAATTTCATCATCTGTTTCAGCATCACCGATACATTCAAACTGGAAATCCTGCAGCGACTGGGAGAATTTCTGCACTGCCATAGACAGATCTGTAATTAAAAGTTTAAAAACTTTAGTTTAAAAAAAAATCCTAAGGTGAAGATACCATGAAATACTCAAGATTTTCCACATGTATTTATATAACTTTGCTGCTAGTGCTATATTAACCTGAACCTTTTTCAATACCAGCTTGACAAATTTAAACAAAATTTAAAGAGACTACAAAAGAAATGTTTTAGGGATTAGATCTCTTCTGCTTCCAAAGGAGATCTGCCCCTTTAAGAAAGTTTTGGTGCTAGTTGTGCATTATCTGGAAGTCAATTTCCCAAAGTTTTTATCAAAGAATTACTATTCACTACAAATGCGCCATTTATATTAAAAAAAAAAGAAGAAGAAGAAATAAAGAATTCTACTGGGGTTACTAGTGGGGGTGGGGGGGGAAGCATCAAATCTTTGATTAGAAAGTGTCACTGATGTTATTCTATACAGACTGTGGAGGAGACAGGGAATGTGCTTTTACCAAAAAACACATTCTCCTTAAAAGTTGAAAATACACCTGAAAAGTTGTTTATGAATAACCTTGTGATTTATAGGAGACCTCATGTTAAACATACTTCTCAGTCCTGACTTCAGTCTGAACAAAGTCCAGAGTAACTAAATCCAGAAGAGGAAGAATTCTCTATTCATGGAGAGAATAAAAAGCCCAGAATAATAAGTGAAAACCTGGGAGGCAAAAGCCTAGGATGCAACCTAACAGAGACTAAGAATGCAGACGCTGGAGCCAGGCAGCCTGGGTTGAAATCCAAGTCTTGCCATTTACTCATTATGTGACCTTGGGCAAAATTTTTAAACTCCTCTGGGCCTCTGTTTCCTCATCTATAAAGAGTGAACAACAGTGGAATAACCACTTTATAGGGTTCTTTTGAGGATTAATTAACATAACACTTGCAAGGCATTTAGAACAGAGTCTGACAATAAGTACTATTTATGTTTATTAACTAAAATTAAAAATCAATCTGACAGTGCAGCATCAGGGCAGCTTTAAAGGTCCCTCCTTTCAGGGCTACTATGATCATCCATGCTAATCCTTCACAGAAGTCTGTGCCAGTAGGAAAACTCATTTTTCTAGAAGTCACTCTGGTGGTAGTTGTTTAGTTGCTAAGTCATGTCTGACTGTGAACCCATGGACTGTAGCCCGCCAGGCTCCTCTGTCCATGGAATTTCCCAGGCAAGAATACTGGAGTGAGTTCCCATTTCTTTCTCCAGGGAATCTTCTTGACCCAGGGATCAAACCCACGTCTCCTGCACTGCAAGCAGATTCTTTACAGTTGAGCCACCAGGGAAGCCCACTGAGCACAGCATACATCAAATGATATGAGCATACATCAAATGATATGAGATACAGAAAGGTGAATAGATGGGAACATATCACATATGTGTGATTTTTGCCTGTTAGAAACTTAAGAGGAACATATATCCATATTATGCAGGTCAGGAAGCAACAGTTAGAACTGGTCATGGAACAACAGACTGGTTCCAAATAGGAAAAGGAGTACGTCAAGGCTGCATATTGTCACCATGTTTATTTAACTTATATGCAGAGTACATCATGAGAAATGCTGGACTGGAAGAAACACAAGTTGGAATCAAGATTGCTGGGAGAAATATCAATAACCTCAGATATGCAGATGACACCACTCTTATGGCAGAAAGTGAAGACGGGCTAAAAAGCCTCTGGATGAAAGTGAAAGTGGAGAGTGAAAAGTTTGGCTTAAAGCTCAACATTCAGAAAACGAAGATCATGGCATCTGGTCCCATCACTTCATGGGAAATAGATGGAGAAACAGTGGAAACAGTGTCAGACTTTGTTTTTCTGGGCTCCAAAATCACTGCAGACGGTGACTGCAGTCATGAAATTAAAAGATGCTTATTCCTTGGAAGGAAAGTTATGACCAACCTAGATAGCATATTCAAAAGCAGAGACATCACTTTACCAACAAAGGTTCGCCTAGTCAAGGCTATGGTCTTTCCTGTGGTCATGTATGGATGTGAGAGCTGGACTGTGAAGAAGGCTGAGTGCCGAAGAATTGATGCTTTTGAACTGTGGTGTTGGAGAAGACTCTTGAGAGTCCCTTGGATTGCAAAAAGATCCAACCAGTCCATTCTGAAGGAGATCAATCCTGGAATTTCTTTAGAAGGAATGATGCTAAAGCTGAAACTCCAGTATTTTGGCCACCTCATGCGAAGAGTTGACTCATTGGAGAAGACTCTGATGCTGGGAGGGATTGAGGGCAGGAGGAGAAGGGGACGACAGAGGATGAGATGGCTGGATGGCATCACTGACTCGATGGGTATGAGTCTGGGTGACCTCCGGGAGCTGGTGATGGACAGGGAGGCCTGGTGTGCTGTGGTTCATGGGGTCGCAAAGAGTCGGACACAACTGAGCGACTGATCTGATCTGATCTGATATCCATATTAGTCACAAAGTCAATTTTCTATTCAAAGGCAACTCATACATGTTGAGATAATTTGGTGAAGTTTTATTCCGATTTCAAAAGACTTCACAGTGGAAAACATTACTCTACACTTCATTTAATGCTATCTCCCAGGGGTTCATATCTGCCACCTTGAATGCTTAACATTGAACTCAAGCAGTCACACCTGACGAAGACCCTCTCCTTCACCAGTCTTCAGTCAGGCTCCGAGGAGCCTCCTTCTTGTCCAGGCCTCTACCTGGGCTCCCTATCCTCACTGTGCCTACCAATCCTAGTTTTAGCACAAATTCTGCCAAGTCAGTGTAGACAGATTCCCGACTGGATATTTGACCAAGTTCCCCACCCCACCTCTGATGCTGAAGTCCTCGACCTGCCTCCACCAAGAACCTTCCAACCTTTTACATCTTCTCTTAGTGATTCTCCATGCACTGATAGGGCCCACCACCCAGAGGGTTCCTTGGCTGCATAAATCCTCATTTGCTCTTGTTGCATTCAGACTTGAACCTGAACTCTCTCCCCTACTGTAACACTCTTGATATCTACGGCAAGTCCTGAGTAAAGTCTGCCTTACTTGTAACTAGTGTTGGAATCATTTTTTTTTTCTTTAAGAGAAGAACTGTGGCCTGGTGCCTAGGCCTGACACCAGGACTTAACTGTAAAAACCCACCACCCAGAAACCTCAAGCCCACTTAACGATCACAGTAGGGACCCACAGAAGACTAGGTCTCCAATCACGAAGGTCACTTAATGCCCCATGTGAACCTAGAAATTACTAACACCCCCATCACCGACAATTCTGAAGGCCATAGGCCTTGAGCCTCAGAGAGGCTTTTTTTTTTTTTTTATGACTTGAAAAGATATAGTTCAGTCCTTTCATTCTTATAGATGAGGAATCTGATAAGGAAACTTAATTGGCTAGTTAGAGATTTACTTATGGCTTAGATTTGCTAAGCCATAAGTGTTTGGTGTTTATTTGGTGTTTTTCCTTCAGTTGTCAGAAAGTCAGGAAAAACTTCAAGGAAAGCTTCAAAACCTAAATATAAGATATGCTGATAGGGCTTTTCTACCAGAGAAATCAGCACTCTGACTGCTAATGTCTAAAAAAAAACATCAGCATGCTCCCAGAATGCCAGATGCCCAGAAGTGACACATTAAAGGGTTTTTGTTATTTTTTTTTAATTTAATTTAATTTAACTTTACAATATTGTATTCGTTTTGCCATATATCAAAATGAATCTGCCACAGGTATACATCCTGTGTTCCCCATCCTGAACCCTCCTCCCTCCTCCCTCCCCATACCATTCCTCTGGGTCGTGCCAGTGCACCAGCCCCAAGCATCCAGTATTGTGTATAAAACCTGGACTGCAACTCATTTAATATATGATATACATATTTCAATGCCATTCTCCCAAATCATCCCACCCTTTCCCTCTCCCACAGAGTCCAAAAGACTGTTCTATACATCAGTGTCTCTTTTGCTGTCTCATCTCGTATACAGGGTTATTGTTACCATCTTTCTAAATTCCATATATATGCGTTAGTATACTGTATTGGTGTTTTTCTTTCTGGCTTACTTCACTCTGTATAATAGGCTCCAGTTTCATCCACCTCATTAGAACTGACTCAAATGCATTCTTTTTAATGGCTGAGTAATACTCCATTGTGTATATGTACCACTGCTTTCTTATCCATTCATCTGCTGATGGGCATCTAGGTTGCTTCCATGTCCTGGCTATTGTAAACAGTGCTGCAATGAACACTGGGGTACACGTGTCTCTTTCAATTCTGGTTTCCTCGGTGTGTATGCCCAGCAGTGGGATTGCTAGATCATAAGGCAGTTCTATTCCCAGTTTTTTAAGGAATCTCCACACTGTTCTCCATAGTGGCTGTACTAGTTTGCATTCCCACCAACAGTGTAAGAGGGTTCCCTTTTCTCCATGCCCTCTCTAGCATTTATTGCTTACTACAGGCCAATATCACTGAGGAACATAGATGCAAAAATCCTTAAAAAAATTCTACAATCAGAATCCAACAACACATTAAAAAGATCATACACCATGACCAAGTGGGCTTTATCCCAGGGATACAAGGATTCTTCAATATCCGCAAATCAATCAACGTAATACACCACATTAACAAATTGAAAAATAAAAACCATATGATTATCTCAATAGATGCAGAGAAATCCTTTGACAAAATTCAACATTCATTTATGATAAAAACTCTCCAGAAAGCAGGAATAGAAGGAACATACCTCAACATAATAAAAGCGATATATGACAAACCCACAGCAAACATTATCCTCAATGGTGAAAAATTGAAAGCATTTCCCCTAAAGTCAGGAACAAGACAAGGGTGCCCACTTTCACCACTACCATTCAACATAGTTTTGGAAGTTCTGGCCACAGCAATCAGAGCAGAAAAAGAAATAAAAAGAATCCAAATTGGAAAAGAAGTAGTAAAACTCTCACTGTTTGCAGATGACATGATCCTCTACATAGAAAACCCTAAAGATTCCACCGGAAAATTACTAGGACTAATCAATGAATATAGTAAAGTTGCAGGATATAAAATCAACACACAGAAATCCCTTGCATTCCTGTACACTAATAATGAGAAAATAGAAAGAGAAATTAAGGAAACAATTCTATTCACCATTGCAACGAAAAGAATAAAATATTTAGGAATATATCTACCTAAAGAAACTAAAGACCTATATATAGAAAACTATAAAACAGTGGTGAAAGAAATCACAGAGGATGCTAATAGATGGAGAAATATACCATGTTCATGGATTGGAAGAATCAATATCGTGAAAATGAGTATACTACCCAAAGCAATTTATAGATTCAATGCAATCCCTATCAAGCTACCAACGGTATTCTTCACAGAGCTAGAACAAATAATTTCACAATTTGTATGGAAATACAAAAAACCTTGAATAGCTAAAGCTATCTTGAGAAAGAAGAATGGAACTGGAGGAATCAACCTGCCTGACTTCAGGCTCTACTACAAAGCCACAGTCATCAAGACAGTATGGTACTGGCACAAAGACAGAAATATAGATCAATGGAACAAAATAGAAAGCCCAGAGATAAATCCACGCACATATGGACACCTTATCTTTGACAAAGCAGGCAAGAATATACAATGGAGAAAAGACAATCTCTTTAACAAGTGGTGCTGGGAAAACTGGCCAACCACTTGTAAAAGAATGAACATTGGAGAAGGCAATGGCAACCCACTCCATTGTTCTTGCCTGGAGAATCCCAGGGAACGGGAGAGCCTGGTGGGCTGCCGTCTATGGGGTCACACAGAGTCGGACACGACTGAAGTGACTTAGCAGCAGCAGCAGAGCACTTTCTAACACCATACACAAAAACAAACTCAAAATGGATTAAAGATCTAAACGTAAGACCAGAAACTATAAAACTCCTAGAGGAGAACATAGGCAAAACACTGTCCGACATACATCACAGCAGGATCCTCTATGACCCACCTCCCAGAATACTGGAAATAAAGCAAAAATAAACAAATGGGACCTAATTAAACTTAAAAGCTTCTGCCCAACAAAGGAAACTATAAGCAAGGTGAAAAGACAACCTTCAGAATGGGAGAAAATAATAGCAAATGAAGCAACTGACAAACAACTAATCTCAAAAATATACAAGCAACTCCTACAGCTCAATTCCAGAAAAATAAACGACCCAATCAAAAAATGAGCCAAAGAACTAAATAGACATTTCTCCAAAGAAGACATACAGATGGCTAACAAACACATGAAAAGATGCTCAACATCACTCATTATCAGAGAAATGCAAATCAAAACCACTATGAGGTACCATTTCACACCAGTCAGAATGGCTGCAATCCAAACATACACACACATACATATGAGAGACTGAGATTTTCTTAAATCTTGTTTGAAAAAATAAATCATGCTCTGGAAAGACGGTGTTACTGCTCACAAACTAACACTTCTCCCCAAAAGAGGGACAGAGATTTGTGGCCAGCTGCACATTCTACTTAAGAAGTATTCTGAATTTAATGGAATGGAAAAGTCTATCTATCAGTTTAAGAATGGTCCTGCTTTGGGTTCTCAGGAAGAAAACTGGAAAGAGCCTCCCTAGTGGATTGTTAGTCAATGAGGAAAACAAAAGCTTCATCAGAACTAGACCTCTCCCACTCGCTGTGAGACCTTAGGCAATCACTCATCCTTCATAAGGCCTGTTTTCCTTACCTTTGCAACAAAGGAGCAATATCGATCTAAGAGGTTGTTATAAACATGAAGTGAGGTCTGTGCCTGGTACATATTAGGCAACTTGCTGCTGCTGCTAAGTCACTTCAGTCGTGTCCAACTCTGTGCAACCCTGCGGACAGGAGCCCACCAGGCTCCTCTGTCCACAGGATTCTCCAGGCAAGAATACAGGAGTGGGTTCCCATTTCCTTCTCCCAAGGCAACTTAATAAATGTCATCAACTGTTATCATTCAAGCTCAGCTCAAAAGGTGAGAGAGTCAAGTGATTTTTCAGAGAGGGGTTTCCCTAGTGGCTCAGCGGTAAAGAATCCACCTTACAAGGCAGGAGATACAGGAGACTCGGGTTCAATCCCTGGGTGAGGAAGATCCCCTGGAGAGGGTATGAATGGACAGAGGAGTCCATGGGGTTGCAAAGAGTGGGTCACGACTGAAGCCACTGGGCTTGCACACACCAGACAGAAGGGACCCGTGTGTGCAAAGGTATGCAGTTACCTGACATTGCATAGTTCTGGCTAAGGGTAAAGAAATCATAACACCTCTATCAAATGTTCTGAGAAGACACACACACACAGCAAATCAGACTCCTAGGATAATTTTTCAGCCAAGCTGTGTGCAGGCACCCTTCCTGAGACATTGGGAAAGTGTTCGATGTTGTACGTATTTCTTTTTCTACCTATAATGTCTAATAGTCCTTATGCTAAACTGGACTTGAAGTCATAGATGGAATTCCTATAGCAGAGAAGGGGTAGTGGGTAATATGGGTGCATCAGGAAGCTTAGGAAGCTTGGAACAGATAGCCTTCCTTCTCTCCCCTCATCACAAGTTCCTGTGCGTCTCCCGGCAAACTCAAGGAGCTACCTGGAAGCTCTGTCCTAGGAAACTCCTGACAGAAACCCTCACAACAGAACATGTCTCCCAGGACCATTCTTTGCTTCCCATGGCCTTGCTTCTCGACTGAGAAAGGCAAGCTGCTTCATCTTGCTTTTCACTGAGATCTCAGTGAGGACACTGTACAGACTCCCGTCTGGAAGAAGAACACAGGAGCCCACCATCAATCCAGAGTACAGGCTCCAGTGGCAGATGATGTGGGCTGGCTTCCCACCTCTACCAGGCAGTGTGGCATGGCTGTGGGCCACCTTCATAGCCTCTCTGGACCTCATCTGTTAAGTGGAATAGAACCCATTTCCCAGGGTCACTATGAGGACTAAGTGAGTTAATACAGATGAAGCACTCAGAACAGTGTCTGACACATAGCGAAAGCATTTAAAAAGTGTTGGCTATTTCCATGCTGAGCATCTCAGAAAAGAAAGGAAGTTTAATTTTCAGGAATGAAGCTGGCAGCTAGTAGGCCTCAGATAACCTTGGCAAGTGCTCAATAAAGTACTCTGTTGATTGCAGTTTCAAATTCTCTCTTGATGTACTGCAATCAAGCCGTAACAGACTACCTGATTATTCAGTGTTTCTGCATAAGGGATGGGCATCTATTTCAATGCTGGAAAGAATCAAGAATGCGTGAATGATCCTTTTTGAAGCGTAATGAGACAGGACTGTACAGGAAAAGATGGTTCTCAACTAGTTCAGATTAATTCCAAAAATACAGGGGAAGTTCAAAAAATGACTTATTTTCAACTTCAAGTGCCTGGGATCCTCATTTTCCTTTTATTTGTTCTCATTTTCCAAAAACCAAATTAACATGAGGTAAAAAATATGACAACATTATCTTATGATATTTTCTGGCAATCATATGGATCAATCTGATCATACTTTTAATCTTGACTTCATCCCCCACAGAGTGCAATTCTGAACTAAAAAGAACAACACCTTTCACTGACATCACTCCATGGAACACATTCTTCCCTAATTGTCTAAAGTTTCTAAACAACAGTCAGATGCACAAAACAGAAGTACTGGTCCTTGTAAATAAAATTGATTCACATACGATTACATGATCCTTGAATGTAAAACCTAATTCAGTTCTTAAAGTTTATTATTGAATTTCAAAGTCTCAAATTGTGTAAGGATAGGAGTTACATTTCTCTTAAAAACAAAATGAAAGATCAAGTGTCTCAAATATGACAAGCAGAGAATCTAGTCTAGGCAAGAGTGTCTCCTTCTCCCTATTTCTTCCCAACTATTAGAACTTGAGGACAAACAAGGGAAAAATCCCATCCTGGCTACATTCAAGGTGAAGGGGGAGGAATATCATTTACTAGGGGTCAAAGTTGTACACAGTAAAGATGCTATGACCATCACTCATACCACAGCCCTTTCTATTTACCTAACCTGCAACTTAAGCATAGGGTATCTTCGCATGTATTCACATTATAACTTTGAAGAAATTACAGTAGGCTCTAATTAGCCAGCTATGTTTTTGTATCAAGGAGTTAACCTGTAGCACCCATGATTAGATGATGCTAATGAAACATTAAAGCTTCATTTCTTTAGAAATACTTCAACCTTATTAGAGAAATACAAAACACTTGGCAAATATTTAATTACATCTCCTTACACATACACTTAAGAGCTGCAGTTACTTATTACTTTAGAAGTATCAATGGAATGACTGTCACAATGTTAGCTATATTTATCTTAGAACAAGTACAACCAGCTGGTCCACTGATCTAAGGCAGTTTTTCTTGAAATCTGGTTGCTCTGGGATTAGATTTAAGTAAGACTCACAGAAGCAGACATATGTGTCGTAGAATTATCATCTTCATACTACTGTACAGAAGGTAGACTATGAAGGGTATACAAAGGTAAAAACAAGATATATCTTTTTATCAAAAGGGCACAGCCCCGTAGGGACATGAGGGATGTAAATAAATCATACCAGAGGACAATGGATAAAACCTCCAACAAAGGCTAATAAAAACAACATCACTGCAGACAGTGCTTACTATGTGCCTGAAACTCATCCTTTAACAATGTAAATTAAGCCATTAATCATCACAACAGCCTCTGATGTGTCTCAAAGTAGGTATCATCACTCCCATTTTACAGATGAAGGAACTGAGTGAGGTTAAGTGGCGTCCCCAAGGTTGCTCAATCTAGTAAAGGACAGAGCAAGAATTTTGATTCAGGGAGAATGGTTCCAGAGTCTCCACTTAACCACAACTGCTCTGCATACAGAAATAGCAAATAAGGGCCCAATCAAGCTTGAGTGCATAGTACAAGGCTTCTCAGAGGAATCAATGGAGGGACTTGAAAGGTGTGAGGACACAATAGGCAAGGCCAAATTAACAAGATGTCCAGAAGCTTTCAAAAGGCAGCTTCTGCCTACACATCCAAAAACCTCTAACAAGAGTCACATCAAGCCAAGGACTGGTTACCACCAGAAACAGACTGCTCAGTCTCTTGTACTTATTTTTATATCATTATTCCACCTTGTAAGGACAAGAGTCTTCTCTCAAGTTCTGTTTCAAGATCTATCTCTTTCTCTCTCTCTCACTCAAGTCCCTATTTCCTCCAAAAAGCTCTTCCTGATCCCTTCCACCCTGGAATTATCTCCTCCTTTATACCTCCCACTACATGCTGTGACACTCTTGCTGTGCTTTCCCTATTTTACCTTCTATCAAGTTACCCATGAACTTAGGTTATTCATCTTATTTTAAATAGTATTTTAAAGGCAGAGAACTTTACCATCAATGAACATATTCCAAGTATGCATTATCATATTGTCTGTACAAGAGCTCATGTTGAAACCATTAATTTCCGCAAGATGGAAAAATGCTCCAACCTTCCACATGTAAAATACGAGTTATCTACTTATCCATCTTCCGAGGTAGGAAGATGTTTTACTATTTACAAGAAGCTTTCACATCAGATCAGATCAGATCAGATCAGTCGCTCAGTCGTGTCCGACTCTTTGCGACCCCATGAACCGCAGCAAGCCAGACCTCCCTGTCCATCACCAGCTCCCGGAGGTCACCCAGACTCACACCCATCAAGTCAGTGATGCCATCCAGCCATCTCATTCTCTGTCGTCCCCTTCTCCTCCTGCCTTCAATCCCTCCCAGCATCAGAGTCTTCTCCAATGAGTCAACTCTTCGCATGAGGTGGCCAAAATACTGGAGTTTCAGCTTTAGCACCATTCCTTCCAAAGAAATTCCAGGATTGATCTCCTTCAGAATGGACTGGTTGGATCTTCTTGCAGTCCAAGGGACTCTCAAGAGTCTTCTCCAACACCACAGTTCAAAAGCATCAATTCTTCAGTGCACAGCCTTCTTCACAGTCCAGCTCTCACATCCATACATGACCACAGGAAAGACCATAGCCTTGACTAGGCGAACCTTTGTTGGTAAAGTAATGTCTCTGCTTTTGAATATGCTATCTAGGTTGGTCATAACTTTCCTTCCAAGGAGTAAGCGTCTTTTAATTTCATGGCTGCAGTCACCATCTGCAGTGATTTTGGAGCCCAGAAAAACAAAGTCTGACACTGTTTCCACTGTTTC
Organism: Tragelaphus eurycerus; assembly: GCA_935064755.1. Lineage (NCBI taxonomy): Eukaryota > Metazoa > Chordata > Mammalia > Artiodactyla > Bovidae > Tragelaphus > Tragelaphus eurycerus. Next base: position 7,437,624 of record CAKXYN010000086.1, on the reverse strand, counting down.
CCCATCTATTTCCCATGCAGTGATGGGACCAGATGCCATGATCTTCGTTTTCTGAATGCTGAGCTTTAAGCCAACCACTTTCACTTTCATCAAGAGGCTTTTTAGCCCCTCTTCACTTTCTGCCATAAGAGTGGTGTCATCTGCATATCTGAGGTTATTGATATTTCTCCCAGCAATCTTGATTCCAACTTGTGTTTCTTCCAGTCCAGCATTTCTCATGATGTATTCTGCATATAAGTTAAATAAACATGGTGACAATATGCAGCCTTGACGTACTCCTTTTCCTATTTGGAACCCGTCTGTTGTTCCATGACCAGTTCTAACTGTTGCTTCCTGACCTGCATACAGATTTCTCAAGAGGCAGATCAGGTGGTCTGGTATTCCCATCTCTTTCAGAATTTTCCATAGTTTATTGTGATCCACACAGTCAAAGGCTTTGGCATAGTCAATAAAGCAGAAATAGATGTTTTTCTGGAACTCTCTTGCTTTTTCCATGATCCAGCGGATGTTGGCAATTTGATCTCTGGTTCCTCTGCCTTTTCTAAAACCAGCTTGAACATCAGGAAGTTCACGGTTCACATATTGCTGAAGCCTGGCTTGGAGAATTTTGAGCATTACTTTACTAGCGTGTGAGATGAGTGCAATTGTTCCATAGTTTGAGCACTCCTTGGCATTGCCTTTCTTTGGGATTGGGATGAAAACTGACCTTTTCCAATCTTGTGGCCACTGCTGAGTTTTCCAAATTTGCTGGCATATTGAGTGCAGCACTTTCACAGCATCATCTTTCAGGATTTGGAATAGCTCCACTGGAATTCCATCACCTCCACTAGCTTTATTCGTAGTGATGCTTTCTAAGGCCCATTTGACTTCACATTCCAAGATGTCTGGCTCTAGGTCAGTGATCACATCATGATGATTATCTAGGTCTTGAAGCTCTTTTTTGTACAGTTCTTCTGTGTATTCTTGCCACCTCTTCTTAATATCTTCTGCTTCTGTTAGGTCCACACCATCTCTGTCCTTTATCGTGCCCATCTTTGCATGAAATGTTCCTTTGGTATCTCTGATTTTGATAACAATAGTGCTGGTATGACATTTTACTTGCTCCAAGTCCTTACATATTTTCCTTAATTATCACACAAAGCTATGAGGGCTAAAGTTCTGAAAAGTTAGGTAATAACTTAAGTTGCCCAGGGTCTAAGACGTCAACTCCAATCTAGACAGGTCTTCTATTTCCAAAATTGGATGCTTTTTCTACTATATGCCATAGTCAATTCCCAAAGAGATTAAAACAAGGAAGTGTGCCACCTTTACATGACATCTAGTTAATCCCTTACCTGCTGTATAAAATCTAAGCTAGTAAGACTTGGTGTATTGAACATGGGAGTGATCTCAGTTCAGTTCAGTTCAGTCACTCAGTCGTGTCTGACTCTTTGCGACCCCATGAATCGCAGCACGCCAGGCCTCCCTGTCCATCACCAACTCCCAGAGTTCACCCAGACTCACGACCATCGAGTCAGTGATGCCATCCAGCCATTTCATCCTCTATTGTCCCCTTTTCCTCCTGCCCCCAATCCCTCCCAGCATCAGAGTCTTTTCCAATGAGCCAACTCTTCGCATGAGGTGGCCAAAGTACTGGAGTTTCAGCTTTAGTATCAGTCCTTCCAAAGAACACCCTGGACTGATCTCCTTTAGAATGGACTGGTTGGATCTCCTTGCAGTCCAAGGGACTCGCAAGAGTCTTCTCCAACACCACAGTTCAAAAGCATCAATTCTTCAGTGCTCAGTTTTCTTCACAGTCCAACTCTCACATCCATACATGACCACAGGAAAAACTATAGCCTTGACTAGACAGACCTTTGTTGGCAAGGTAATGTCTCTGCTTTTGAATATGCTATCTAGGTTGGTCATAAGTTTCCTTCCAAGGAGTAAGCATCTTTTAATTTCATAGCTGCAATCACCAACTGCAGTGGTTTTGGAGCCCCAAAAATAAAGTCTAACACTGCTTCCACTGTTTCCCCATCTGGCGTACTTATTAGCCTGGAATAAGCTATCAGCAAAATGCATTAATTAGATAGTCTAAATGTCAAAAGAAATGCACATTCTTTTATTTTCTAGTGCCACAAGATAGAAGGAAATGGCAACCCACTCCAATATTCTTGCCTGGAGAATCCCAGGGACGGAGGAGGCTGGTGGGCTGCCGTCTATGGGGTCACAGAGTCGGACACGACTGATGTGATTTAGCAGCAGCAGCAGCAGCCACAAGATAACTAAATAATGTTAGAGGTGTTCAGTTTCTTCTTGTTGTTGTTCAGTTAATAAGTCATATCCGATTCTTTGTAACCCCATGAACTGCAGCACGCAAAGCTGTGCTCAAATTCATATCCATTGATTTGGTGACACTACCCAACCATCTCATCTTCTGCCGCCCCCTTCTCCTTTAGCCTTCAATGTTTCCCACCATCAAGGTTTTTTCCAATGAGTCGGCTCTAGGAGCTTCAGCTTCAGCATCAATCCTTCCAAGAAATATTCAGGGATGATTTCTTTTAAGATTGATTGTTTTGATCTCCTTGCAGTCCAAGGAACTCTCAAGAGTCGTCTTCAGCACCACAATCGGAAACCTGGAATTCTTCGGCACTCAGCCTTCTTAACAGTTCAACTCTCACATCCATACATGACTACTGAAAAAACCATAATAAACCATAGGTTTGACTATACGGACTTTGCCAACTAACTGATGTCTCTGCTTTTTAATGCACTGTTTAGGTTTGTCACAGTTTTCCTTCCAAGGAGCAAGCATCTTTTAATTTCATTGCTGCAGTCACCACCATCCACAATGATTCGGGAGCCCAAGAAAAGAAAATCTGTCACTGTTTCCATTTTTTCTCCATCTATTTGCCATGAAGTGATGGGGCCAGGTGCCATAATCTCAGTTTTCATAATGAGCTTTAAGCCCGCTTTTTCACTTTCCTTTTTTTACCCTCATCAAGAGTCTCTTTAGTTCATCTTCACTTTCTGCCAGTAGAGTGGTATCATCTGCCTATTTGAGGTTGTTGGTATTTCTCCTTGCAATCTTGATTCCAGCTTGTGATTCACTCAACCTGGCATTTTGAATGATGTACTCTGCATATAAATTAAATAAACAGGGTAATAACATACAGTCTTGTTGTACTCCTTTCCCAATTTTGAACCAGTCCACTGTTTCATGTCCAGTTCTAACTGTTGCTTCTTGGCTGCATATACGTTTCTCAGGAGGTAGGTAAAGAGGTCTGGTATTTCCATCTCTTTAGGAATTTTCTACAGCTTCTTGTGATTTACATGGTCAAAGGCTTTAGCATAGTCAATGAAACAGATGTTTTTCTGGAATTCCATTGCTTTCTCTATGATCCAACGAATGTTGGCAATTTGATCTCCAGTTCCTCTGCCTTTTCTAAACTCAGCTTGTACATCTGGAACTTCTCAGTTCATGTACTGCTGAAGCCTAGCTTGAAGAGTTTTTGGCATAACCTTGCTAGCATGCGAGATGAGAGCAATTGTGTGGTAGTTTGAAATTATTTGGCATTGACGTTCTTTGGGATTGGAGTGAAAACTGCCCTTTTCAAGTATGCTGGCCACTGCCAAGTTTTCCAAATTTGCTGCCATACTGAGTGCAGCACTTTAAAGCATCATCTTTTAGGATTTGAAATAGCTCAGCTGGAATTCCATCACCTCCACTAGCTTTGTTCACAGTGATGCTTCCTAAGGAAGGCCCACTTGACTTCACACTTCAAAAAGTCTGGCTCTAGGGGAGTGACCACATCATCATGGTTATCTGGGTCATTAAGACTCTTTTTGTATAGTTCTTTTGTATATTCTTGCCACCTCTTCTTGATCTCTTCTGTTTCTATTAGGTCCTTACCATTTATGTCCTTTATCATGCCCATCTTGCATGTAATATTCCCTTGATATCTCTAATTTTCTTGAAGAGATCTCTAGTCTTTCCCATTCTATTGTTTTCCTCTATTTCTTTGCATTGTTCACTTAAGAAGGCTTTCTGAGTTCTCCTTGCCATTCTCTGGAACTCTGTATTCAGGTGAGTCCATCTTTATCTTTCTCCTTTGCCTCTCACTTCTCTTTTCTCAAGCTATTTGTAAAGCCTGCTCAGACAACCACTTTGCCTTCTTGCACTTTTCTCTCTAAGCTGGTTAAAGGTAGGTATATATTATTCCTCTCTCTTCACAATTAGTGCTCATAGCAAAACAGACACAGAGAACAGAGGGACCCAAAGGGAAAAAGTGTACACCAACTACCAGTGGATTCATGACACAAGAATCCACCAGAGATAAATTACTGAAAAGCTTATGGTACTGGGAACATGAATGAGGATCACTGCAGGCCTTCACTTAATAAAAACCAGACAGTGTATTACATAGGAAGATATGTCAAGGAATTACCAAACAACCCTTGGCTTTTAATATCTGCAGTTATGCTTTTAATATTCTTTCACAGAACTTCAAGTGTTAGAATGTAAGATGGAGAAAAGTCAGAGGAACAGAACACCGGGTGTGTGACTAAAAGTGTAAAAAAAAAAACATCATGAGAACCCCTCTAGTCAACAGGAATCATTCCTATGGCTCTTATTTGAACAAAATTTGAAAATGCCCACTTTGGTACCAAATGTGCGATTGTGGTTATATGAGGAATGTGCTCAGATATGAGAAAAAAAATCCTTCCTTCAAATCAATCATTCTTTCATGTATGGACTAAGTGTGCACAAGACTCAGACAACACCAATCCAGGGACCACCACTTACTGCAATATTCTTAGAACAAGCACTTAGCTTTTCTGAATCTCAGGTTCCTCCTGTACAAAGGGAAGATACTAATCCCTTACAAGAATGTCATGACCATTACATGAAATAAACTTAACACAGTGTCTGGTACAAAAGAGAAACTTGAAGTTCTGGTCCTCAACAAATGTTAACTATTAAACCACTGTTTGTTATGATGGCAAGTGTAGAATATGAAATATTTTCATTGTAGGCATAACATTTAATGTGTATTAAATTACTATCTTCACAATAGCTTCAGAGAAAATAAACAGTGGTGCTGGCCTCTAATGAAGACCAAACAGTTTGTAATCCTATAAATGATATGTGTCTGGGAAGCAGTTCCAGAAGATTTCAGCCAAAAAACAATAAACAGGAACCAACACTTGGCCAGATTTTATCCACAGTTTCTATAAAGCTACAAATGCCATAAAAATTAAAAATGAAAAACCACAAAGACTTCACTGTTGCTACAACCCAAGTTAAAAATAGAAAGTTCAAAGGAAGAACTAAACCACCCATCTCCCTACCCTGGGGATAAATCTCAGGGGTGGGGATGGCAGGGTGCACGGAAACCACACACTGCAGTTTCTCTGGATTCTCTTCCCGACTCTGAGCCTTCCTCTCCTGCCTCCGTTGATAATCTTCCTCATACGCTATTCTTCATGACAGATAAACCAATCTCTAGCTACCTTGTTTTAGCTCAATATATGTTTTCTTTAAAAAGCACTACCTCTGTGTCTATTATGCAGGCAACTCCTGAGTGGCCATGTAAGTCTGGATGCTGGAATTGCCAGCAAAAATGTATGAACTATCTCCCTTGCCTTTTTTTGACTTAACTAAAAAATATTGAGCTATCCAGCACGGAAAACCATATCAGCAACATAGGTATGGCCTGGCACGCTTTCCTGAACTTCCTGGTCTACCTTCCTACACATGACCTCTTCCTTAGGCCAAGCCTTGTTTGCTGGGCATCTACAACATTTGCCCTTATCAACAGATTTGGTAATGGAAAGTGCTGAGTGTTCCAGCCCTCTTTTCTCTCACCTACCTGAAGTATCTATGGAAGATGATGACTCTGGAAGAGCGGTTGGTGTTAATTTTTTTTCATGTCACCCATCAGCCTGTCTCCAACTCTTAAAATTTACTTCCCTTTTCCATCAGCTTCTTCTTGGTATCATACGACAAACACATTTGTAATAAAATCATGATCTAACTGGTTTAATCTGCTTTTTAAAACACCACAGTAAATTGTTAAGTCCCTCAGTTGTGTCTGACTCTTTGCGACCCCATGGACTGCAGCACGCCAGGCCTCCCTGTTCATCATCAACTCCCAGAGATTACTCACACTCATGTGCATTGAGTCTGTGATGCCATCCAACAATCTCATCCTCTATCGTCCCCTTCTCCTCTCATCTTCAATCTTTCCCAGCATCAGGGTCTAAATTGTTACCTACTAACTAATTAAAGCATATCATCTATCCTCTATGTTTCTAAAGGCCATCTTCTTTCTCAAACTGGTCTTTGCACCATCAATGTTTTAGCCAAACCAAAGAATCTAAACTCCTGCTGTCTCAACAACCACAAAGCCATTCTTCAAGTTGGAAGCACCCATTTGTCTCTATTGTGACCTTCAAATGCCTTAAAATAAAACCAGTACTCACAGCTCCACTGTGAAGCTGGATTGTACTTTTAAGAGCATCTGGCTATCCTTGAGGACAGTACACAGAGCTGCCTTTACACCTTTTTCAGCACCTATAAGACTGACTTCTTTCTAGATTAATTAGAAAGTCCCACCCTAAATAATCCAACCAGGCCCACACATCTGCTGACACTTATAAATACCAAATACTGGCATGCCATATGGCACACACAATAGTGTGCCAGGAGCAGGAGTACAGACGCCATGGATACCTGCAGTGTGTTTTTCTGGTACTACAGGAAGGAAAGCAGTTTTATCCTGTTTTACATTTTTTAAAAATGTACCATATCACCAATATTGCAGAATTTATATGAATGAACTTGACTCTTGTCACTTCCATTGAGGCAGCTAGTTTGGGTCATGTTTCCAGACTACTGAGAGTACGTTTTTCCCCTACTCTGATAAAATACTCTGAGAAGTACTGTACTACCATAATCTAGCACCTTTCTGCATGACTACTGAAATACCCTATATTATATATTTAATAACATTTGTGTCTAAGTCCCATTACCTTCACCAAACATTAAACCCATGGTTGACAGAGAACCTCTCCAGTCTTTACTGCCTCAGGCTGTAAAGAATAAGAGGCTTTAAAAATAAGAGGCTGCAAGAATTTAGAGTATTTAGAAAAAGTAAAACTAAAGTCTTTCCAGGACTGGCAAAGAGCAATTAGAGGTAAGAAGCCAGGTGGTTAGACTCAGCCCCATCTCTAGCTATAAAAGCTGTAATGGGAACAGAGGAGCCCTAGCAAACAAACACACGTAAGAATTAAGTCAAGTAAATGAGATCACAGGGCCAGAGGGAGTAGCTATAAGATTCTTTCATTTAGGATCTGTTGACAAGCTTTACAAAAGGCAAAGGAGTGGAAGTTGACAGAAGCAGACCAGATATTTTAGGTGGTAACCTAAAATTTCTGTATTGCTTTAGAAAAAAAATCCACCTCTAAAAATGATTCTGGTAATCTAATCAAGCTTGATGGAGAGAGCATCCAGTTAAAAAAAAAACAAACAAAATCAACAATCAGAAAACAACTAAAAGTTCCACAAACTTTAATTACTATAGAGAAAGCTAATCCAGGTTATTTCCTTGTATCGTTTTCTAAAAAATGATAAGGTCAATGGTTTTGGCGTCAAACAGACTACCAGTTTTGCTATATATAGGAAAGTTACTTAAGCTCTTCAAGTTTCAACATACCTATTTATAAAATGAGTATAAGATTAATATACCTACTTTGTAAGACTGTTGCAATGACCAGATGAAATCATGCATGTCAAGTACATAATAAGAGCCTGGCAAACTATCATAACCATAACCACTGTTACTTTTAAGGAAGAAATCACTGGCTAGAAACATATGTTACTGTTGGTTCCTGGTTACTACTCTTACATTAAGCTTATGTCTGAGGACCTAAAAAGACAATTACCACTTTAGGATGGCACCAAACTGAATGCAGCCAAAGTACCTTCCAACCAAGGAAACAGTCAAGGGACATCAAACATCGTAACAGTCAACTGTCTCTATTTAGAAAGGTAAATTTATCGTTTGCTCGAGTATATTTTCCCATCATTAGTTTAGATCAGGCACCATTAATAAAGTTATACAACACTCACACTGCTGCTAATGAAACTTCAAAGTATCATCTAAGATGATAATCTGTGGAACAGATTATCCACATTCCAGCATCCCCTAAGAAAACATTTTGTTGTTGCTGTTTAGTCGCTAAGTCTTGTCGGACCCTTTTGCGCCCCATGGAGCCTGCTGGGCTCCTCTGTCCGTGGGATTTTTCACTCAAGAACCCTGGAGCAGTTTAAATTTCTTTCTCCATGGGATCTTCCTGACCCAGGGATCGAGCCCATGTCTCCGGTATCTCCTGCATCAGTGGAGACTTTATCACTGAGCCACTGACATCTACTTAACCAAGCAAAGAAACAATGTAACATATGTGAACCACCAAAAATGTTCTAAGTTCAATTTAATGGAGTGGTGAGCTTAAAATGTGGGTCTAGCATTCTAATGCGGCTGGCTGTGTTTATTGTGAGCACATATTTAGGTTTACACTATTCTATTTTTATTTACTTATTTTCTTTGGACAAACAAAAGTGGATTATATTGTGTAATATCATGACTACACATGAACAGTATAGTATGGCAAAGTAATTTTTTCACATAGCAACAAGGCTAACATCCTCTTAAAGACTGGAAACATTTTATAATGAATAGTAATTGAAAGCCGAATACATAAGCCTCTGTCTTGGACAAGATGTGGAAGTATGCTGGCATCTTGCCTTGTTCTTCCAAAAAGAACAGAAAAGAATAACACTGCAAAACACAGTTGAGCCTGGGCTGCCAGGGAAGTAAGGGCACAAAGATCATCATTCTCCATTTACACAATGTTTTTTGTAAGTTGTTTTCAATAAACTTGCTATCCCACATGTTTACATACTTCATTTTTCTGCTGTCCTACCCCATTTTGAAATATTAAAGCAATGTCTCAGAATATTTCAGGAAAACTTGGGTTTTAACAGTGTAGCTTTCATTTTGCACCTTTGAGCCCATCCCGTCTTTAAGGTATCATAATGGAGAAAATTTTGTTGAGATACATTATTTTATTACTTTTTTGTTCTACTTTAAGTTTCAAATATTCTGCTTTTAATTAAATGTTTATTATAGTCATCTCACTATCTTAAAGTTGAAAAAAAAAAAAAAAACTTTTTTTTAACCAGATCATTTGCAGTTTTCTTATCATTTTCTCACTTGAAAAGACAATTTCTTATTCTTATGGATCTTATTGCATCTCCATTATGTAACAATTTTAACTGCTGGTGTTTCATATATTTTTTTTAATTAAATTTTATTTTGCTTAACTTTACAATATTGTATTGCTTCTGCCATACATCAAGATGGATCCGCCACAAGTATACATGTGTTCCCCATACTGAACCCTCCTCCCTCCTCCCTCCCCATACCATCCCTCTGGGTCATCCCAGTGCACCAGCCCCAGGCATCCGTTATCAGGCATCATACCTGGACTGGCGACTCGTTTCAGATATGATATTATACATATTTCAATGCTATTCTCCCAAATCATCCCACCTTCTCCCGTTCCCAGAGTCCAAAAGTCTGTTCTATACATCAGTGTCTCTTTTGCTGTCTTGTAAACAGGGTTATTGTTACCATCTTTCTAAATTCCATATATATGCGTTAGTATACTGTATTTGTGTTTTTCTTTCTGGCTTACTTCACTCTGTATAATAGGCTCCAGTTCCATCCACCTCATTAGAACTGATTCCAATGTATTCTTTTTAATGGCTGAGTAATACTCCATTGATGGTATGGTCACTATAAAAATGCTTTAAGTGGCTTTGAAGAAAATACTTTAAATATATGATGTATACTGTTTTAAGGGTGACTGATTATACTCATCAAAAACCCTGAAAATAAATGTCAATCTTTTATTCCAAAAAATAAAACTCATTCACCTAAATACCATGCTGAGTTTCCAATACGCATGCACAATGATCGGTACACAGTCAGCAATTGCCTGCTGTGACTCTGAATAGCTAAGACTTTTATTTAGCAGTCACAACTGAGGAATTCCAACTGTGTTAACTTGTGCAACTCTGTCTGGCTTCAGAGCTTCCCACACCCTGGGAGACACATTGTCTCTAATTATTTTATTGCTGCAAATAAAGAGACTTTTTATAGAAACCATACACATAATTTATGCCAGGCTCTTATCAGACAGCACACAGTCAACCAATGATGAGGCCATCATTCAATTTAAAACTTAAAAACGTGTATGTGTGACCCCATGGCTGATTCATGTCAATGTATGGCAAAAACCACTACAATACCATAAAGTAATTAGCCTCCAGTTAAAATAAATTAAAAGTGAGTTCCAATTTTAAAAAAAAATCATGTATGTCGCTTTCGAGTCTTCTAACCTGGTATGTTTTATCTACTTCAAAATTTATTAGTTTCTCAGCTACTAAATTTTAAAGTGCTATAATTTTTATTTACTGTAGTTTATACATTCTAACCTGCTAAATTGTAAGCCCCCTACCCAATTTTAGAGATAAATAAAAACTACAACTTTGGCTCCCTGAGTCTCAGTGTATCTTTATATTTTATATTTCACCCAGTAACACTGAACAAGACATCTTCTGCAGCATTTGACACTGTACCCCCAATCTCAAGGAGCTAATCCTCTATAGAAACAGCCAGCACACAGTGCATTACCACCAGGGCCTTTTTCTAACTCTGAATTCTATAAAAACCTACCATCAGGAAAAGCCTGTGTCAGAAATATCGGATTTCAGTTGTCCCTACCCATTATGAGAGTGAGAAATAAGAAATCAGCTCTCTGGCTTAGCTTCTCATTTCTTTGACATATAAAAGGCCTGAAGCCTTGAAGCCACCCTGTCCCTTGGGCTTGTTTCTGGGCTCCAAGCCTAAAATAAGAGCCAAAGGGAGCTCCCAGCAGCTGTGTGCTCGTGGAAGCCACCTGAGACCACCAGAAATACTGTAACCGTGGGACTGTGGGCACTATTTCAACAAGGGCTATACAGATAGTGAACAAGACAGCGATACACTGGAGACTCCCTCTGTATTTTCAGGAAGAAAATTCATGAAAGAGATAAAAACCAAGAAATGAAATTGTGTATACTGTTTCTGTTTACTCCACATGCTCCTGAACTTAACTTTTTCACTGTAAAAATTTTCGTGTATTCTAAAACTCACATTCAGTTCCAATGCAGTGCAGTTTAGGAGGCAACACATTGTGATTCAGGGTCTCTGACAGTCATGAAGTCAAGTTTGTGCATTAGTCACTTTAAGGCTAGGGCAAAGCTAAGTATTGTCTTTAGCTCACTAATTTAGTAACTTGAGCTACATCAGAACAGTGAAAGGTATAACCTAAACTTCTCTCTGAGAATCCCTAGAAATCATGCCTTTTAGTGACTAGTATCTGCTAATATAGTAACACTGCAAAGTTACACTGAATATCAGACTAACTACATATCTAACTTACTAGCTCATTTCAATGAAATTAAATGGTGGTTTCTTCAATCACGATGACTCAAACTAAAAGAGTAGAGAAGTATTGACCAAGCAGAAATTTACCTTTACTAAATTGGAAACCTGATAAATAATCAGGTTTCATTAATTCATAAAAACATCAATTAAATCTAAATGGTAGTTTCTAAAGGGCTTGAGAGATTTTCCAACTAAATCCCTTGACAGTTTTCCCGCAAACAAATCTTTGTGCTATGAACTTGCACCTTAAAGAAACTGTCTGCTTAAGCAAAGGCAAGATTTAACCCTGCATTAGTTACAATGGCAATGAATCCTCAGTTAAAACAAGTTAATGAGTTTCTTATTGAAAATGTTATGATGCAATAGATGAAAAAAATAACAAAGTGGTTCTTTTTATCAAAACTTTCCCACATAAGCTCATACAGTCAGTCCAAAGGTATGTATTAACATCCTTATCTGTGAAACTTCTAAGCCACTTGTTCTACAAAGATCTAACTTCCTATCACCCAGACCCACTGGTAAGAAAGAACTGAAGTGATATGGAATGTCAAACTGCTCCATGACTACTAGAGGTAGGTGGAGAACAAGCTTTGCAGGATTATAGAAACTAAAGAAACTACTTTCATCAACCCCAAACAATTAGCTGTAAGGGGAGTTTGTCAACTAATTGAGAATCACCTTCAAATTCTAAAGGCAGTGAGAGATGAATAATAACAGTATACCAGCTGTTATACTGGTATAACACTGGTAAAAATCACTAAAATGAGAATCGCTGAGAGTCTCTCAGTCGTGTCCGACTCTTTGCAACCCCATAAACTATACAGTCCATGGAATTCTCCAGGCCAGAATACTGGAGTGGGTAGCCTTTCCCTTCTCCAGGGGATCTTCCCAACCCAGGGATCAAACCCAGGTCTCCCGCATTGCAGGCAGATTCTTTACCAGCTAAGCCACCAGGGAAGCCTCAAATGAGAATTTCAGTCAGTTGAATTCAGTCACTCAGTCATGTCCAACTTTTTGTGACCCCATGGAATGCAGCACACAAGGCCTCCCTGTCCATCACCAACTCCCAGAGTTTACTCAAATTCATGTCCATTGAGTCGGTGATGCCATCCAACCATCTCATCCTCTGTTGTCACCTTCTCCTCCTGCCTTCAATCTTTTCCAGTGTCAGGGTCTTTTCAAGGAGTCAGTTCTTCCAATCAGGTGGCCAAAGTATTGTACATTGAGCTTGAGCATCAGTCTTTCCAGTGAATATTAAAGACTGATTTCCTTTAGGATGGACTGGTTGTATCTCCTTGCAGTCCAAGAGACTCTCAACAGTCTTCTCCAATACCACAGTTCAAAAACATCAAGTCTTGGGCACTTAGCTTTATAGTCCAACTCTCATATCCATACATGACTACTGGAAAAACCATAGCTTTGACTAGACAGGCATTTGTCAACAAAATAACATCTCTGTTTTTTAATATGCTGTCTAGGTTGGTCATAGCTTTTCTTCCAAGGAGCAAGTGTCTTTTAATTTTATGGCTGCAGTTATCATCTGCAGTGGTTTTGGAGCCCAAGAAAATAAAGTCTGTCACTGTTTCCACTGTTTCCCCATCTATTTGCCATGAAGTGATGGAACCCGATGCCATGATCTTAGTTTTTTGAATGTTGAGTTTTAAGCCAGCTTTGTCACTCTCCTCTTTCAATTACTGTAGGATTCTTGCCCACATTACTAGATAAAATGGTCATCTGAGTTAAATTTGCCCATCCCAGTCTATTTTAGTTCACTGATTCCTACAATATCAGTGTTCACTCTTGCCATCTCCTGTTTGACCACTTCTAATTTGCCTTGATTTGTGGACCTAACATTCCAGTATCCTATGCAATATTGCTCTTTACAGCATCAGACTTGACTTCCATCACCAGTCATATCCACAACTGTGCACTGTTTTCACTTTGGCTCCATCTCTTCATCCTTTCTGAAGTTATTCCTCCACTCTTCTCCAGTAGCATATTGGGGACCTACCGACCTGGGAAGTTCATCTTTCAGTGTCACATCTTTTGCCTTTTCATAATGTTCATGGGGTTCTCAAGGCAGGAATACTGAAGTGGTTTGCCATTCCCTTCTCCAGTGGACCATGTTTTCTCTGAACTCTCCACCATGACCCATCTGTTTTGGATCGGGTCATATGAGCATGGCTCATACTTTGATTGAGCTATACAAGGCTGTGATCCATGTGACCAGTTTGATTAGTTTTCTGTAATTCTGCTTTTCATTCTGTCTTCCCTCTGATATACAAGGATAAGAGGGTTATGAAAACTTTCTGATGGGAAAGACTGTGGGAGAAACCAGGCCTTGCTCTAATGGGTGGGCCATGTTCAGTAAATCTTTAATTCAATTTTCTGTTGATGGGCGTGGCTGTGTTCCCTCCCTGTTGTTTGACCTGAGACCAAACTACGGTGGAGGTAATGAAGATAATGGCAACCTCCTTCAGAAGGTCCCATGCAGGCACTGCTGCACTCAGTGTCCCTGACCCTGCAGTTGGCCACCGCCAACCTATGCCTCTCCCAAAGATTCTTGGACACTCATGGGCAAGTCTGGGTCAGTTTCTTGTGGGGTCACTGCACCTTTCTCCTGGGTCCTAATATGTACAAGGTGTTGTTTGTGCCCTCCAAGAGTCTGTTTCCCCAGTCCTGTGTAAGTTCTGTAATCAAATCCCACTGGCCTCCAAAGTCGAATTCCCTGGGGCTTCTCTGTTCCTTTGTCAGATCCCCAGGTTGGGAAATCTGTTGTGGGTCCTAGAACTTTCTAGGTGCAAGGATTTCTTTGATATAATAGTTCTGCAGTTTGTAGGTCATCTGCTTGGTGGCTTTATGGTGTGCTAATGGCAACTTCCTCCAAGAGGGCTTCTGCGACACGCTACATGACCCAGATCTGATGCACCTAGAGCCCATGCTGAAGAATGATGCTTTTGAAGTGTGGTGTTGAAGAAGACTCAAGAGTCTCTTGGACTACAAGGAGATTCAACCAGTTCATCCTAAAGGAAATCAGTCCTGACTATTCGTTGGAAGAACTGATGCTGAAGCTGATGCTCCAATACTTTGGCCACCTGATGCGAAAAGGCAACTCATTAGAAAAGACCCTGATGCTGGGAAAGATTGAAGGCAGGAGGAGAAGGGGGCGACAGAGGATGAGATGGTTGGATGGCATCACCGACTCAATGGACATGAGTTTGAGTAAGCTCCAGGAGTTGGTGATGGACAGGGAGGCCTGGTGTGCTACAGTCCATGGGGTCACAAAGAGTTGGACACGACTGAGGGACTGAACTGAACTGATTGCTGCAGGGATAGGATCACAGGTCAACATGCCCCCTGGTTGCCTGTGACCATGGGTAGCCCTGCAGCCAGCAACCTAGGGCTGTCCACACCACCTTGCAGCTGCTACCAGTGAAGTTCTCTGCAGCTCTGGGCTCAGTCAGCCTGGCCGGTCTCATAGGTACCACCTCCTCTGGTCTTCTAGTCTACCCAACTTTACTTGGTGGTACATTGGACAGAGGCACCTTTGTTGATATATGGATGTTTTATTGGTTACAGATTGAAGATAAGAGACAGTGAAAACATCCCACATTGCCATGATGTTGACCTGATCAATACATTTCATTCATTAATTTCCTTCCCCTAGTTAAAATATAATTTCTATGAAAGTATGAATGTTTGCCTTTTTTGTTCACTGTTCAACAAACAGATCTTGGCCTGATACATGAAAGATATTTAGTTTTGCATAAAGAGTTGAAAGATTAAAAAAACATGTAGTAAAAACCTCTAATAGTGCCCATTTTAGAACAGAATATGTGTATCGTGTAGTGGAGTAGACTCTGATGCTGGGAGGGATTGGGGGCAAGAGGAGAAGGGGACGACAGAGGATGAGATGGCTGGATGGCATCACTGACTCGATGTGAGTCTCAGTGACCTCCGGGAGTTGGTGATGGACAGGGAGGCCTGGCGTGCTGCGATTCATGGGGTCGCAAGGAGTCGGACAGGACTGAGCGACTGATCTGTAGCGGAGTAATACAGGATAAGCCTAACACTTCATTAGGAAAAAAAAAAGGTATTTTGAAAGAAGGCTATTAAAAAAAAAAAAAAACACTCAAAATAAGGTGTGGCTTGTGATAGGCGGAATGGAGCTATTTAGTGATCAGTCACATAGGGAAGAGTAGTAGGTGTTTAGAATGGGTTGTTTCCTCTTAAAATAATATTGTAGGAACATATGGAAAGCAACATTTTGGAACTAAAACTTAGCCAATAGAAACAATTACACTTTTTAACACACTTGAAAAGAAATGTGTTTCTCAGTTACATATCCCACTATTAAGGAATCTTCTTTAAAGCTACTGGGAATCAAGTACTTAAAGACTAAAAATTTCAGTTTCTTTCCTACAAGTATGGAATAGAACATAGCCACGGATAAAGAAGATAGTGAGGAACTGACAAAATAACGGACATGGCCTAAACTCAAATTTCCTTAAGTTACCAGGTGGTTTCTGAGAGGAAATAGGCCATCCTCAATCAATTGTGTCTTTTTTTACATCTTAAACTTAGCACTTGTTACATGAAAAATCTTTTATTTAGTCTTTCTCCCCTCCCCTGCCCAGTAAAGATTTTAAACATGTCTGATGTCTAGGTCAGTGCTCAGTTTTAATTCCAATTCTTTAATGCTCCTCCACAATCTACTAGTACCCTTGTTGACAATGATTAGTAAAAATCTGTATTTATCTAAATAAACTACTATGTTTAAATGCTCCAAAAATCTTACCAATTTGATAAGAATGATTTTTTTGAAAACCCCCCAATCAGCTAGCTTAAATTTCATTTATATTCGTTTTATCAATATGTGAACCGTGAACTTCCTGATGTTCAAGCTGGATTTAGAAAAGGCAGAGGAACCAGAGATCAAATTGCCAACATCCGCTGGATCATCGAAAAAGCAAGAGAGTTCCAGAAAAACATCTATTTCTGCTTTATTGACTATGCCAAAGCCTTTGACTGTGTGCTGCTAAGTCACTTCAGTCGTGTCGGACTCTGTGCGACCCCATAGACAGCAGCCCACCAGGCTCTGCCATCCCTGGGATTCTCCAGGCAAGAACACTGGAGTGGGTTGCCATTTCCTTCTCCATTGCGTGAAAGTGAAAAGTGAAAGTGAAGTCGCTCAGTCGCAGCCGACTCCTAGCGACCACATGGACTGCAGCCTACCAGGCTCCTCCATCCATGGGATTTTCTAGGCCAGAGTACTGGAGTGGCTTGCCATTGCCTTCTCCCCTTTGACTGTGTAGATCACAATAAACTGTGGAAAATTCTGAGAGAGATGGGAATACCAGACCACCTGATCTGCCTCTTGAGAAATCTGTATGCAGGTCAGGAAGCAACAGTTAGAACTGGTCATGGAACAACAGACTGGTTCCAAATAGGAAAAGGAGTACGTCAAGGCTGTATATTGTCACTCTGTTTATTTAACTTATATGCAGAGTAGATCATGAGAAATGCTGGACTGGAGGAAACACAAGCTGGAATCAAGATTGCCGGGAGAAATATCAATAACCTCAGATATGCAGATGATACCACCCTTATGGCAGAAAGTGAAGAGGAACTAAAAAGCCTCTAGATGAAAGTGAAAGTGGAGAATGAAAAGGTTGGCTTAAAGCTCAACATTCAGAAAATGAAGATCATGACATCTGGTCCCATCACTACATGGGAAATAGATGGGGAAACAGTGGAAACAGTGTCAGACTTTATTTTTCTGGGCTCCAAAATCACTGCAGATGGTGACTGCAGCCATGAAATTAAAAGACGCTTACTCCTTGGAAGGAAAGTTATGACCAACCTAGATAGCATATTCAAAAGCAGAGACATCACTTTGCCAACAAAGGTTCGCCTAGTCAAGGCTATGGTCTTTCCTGTGGTCATGTATGGATGTGAGAGCTGGACTGTGAAGAAGGCTGAGTGCCGAAGAATTGATGCTTTTGAACTGTGGTGTTGGAGAAGACTCTTGAGAGTCCCTTGGACTGCAAGGAGATCCAACCGGTCCATTCTGAAGGAGATCAGCCCTGGGATTTCTTTGGAAGGAATGATGCTAAAGCTGAAACTCCAGTATTTTGGCCACCTCATGCGAAGAGTTGACTCATTGGAGAAGACTCTGATGCTGGGAGGGATTGGGGGCAGGAGGAGAAGGGGGGACGACAGAGGATGAGATGGCTGGATGGCATCACTGACTCGATGGATGTGAGTCTGAGTGACCTCTGAGAGCTGGTGATGGACAGGGAGGCCTGGCGTGCTGCAGTTGATGGGGTCGCAAAGAGTCGGACACGACTGAGAGACTGATCTGATCTGATCTGATTCGTTTTATCATGTGGTTATACATAGTTCTGCAGGGAATTAACTCGTTAAAGATTTAGAATTAAAATGCTCATCTAATACAACAAACATTTATACCTCATGAAACTTAAAAATATGTAGACTTTGGATTATTACTCACACATAACTGGACAGAGTGTCAGAAGTTAAGGTTTGCAGTCCCAGTTCCACTGGTATTTACCACATAGCCCTGAATGACAAGCTACTAGGCACTTACTTCTCTGGGTCTGAGGGGGAACCTCATTTTGGCATAAAGTAAGTGCTCACTAATTCAATGAAGAAGGCTTTCTAATCGCTAGGATCTGTTGTTTCAAATTATTAAGCACTTTTCTTCCAAAGGAATCTCAAAGCACTTCAAATATATTAGCATCACCAACCACAGGTCACATATCTGAAACCTCGGCTAGTCACAGCACTGAAAAGTCGAGCCCCTGTTATCTGGAACTCCAGGCTCCTGCACCGCGTTCCTATAGGACAGTGAACTGCAAACTACAGTCACTGCAAGAGATGTCCTGGCCATTTCAGTCCAGAGGCCAGCTTCCTGGCAAACTTTCAAAAGAAATGAAGGAAGACACTGGTTCTGGTTCAATAATGATAATTGGTTAACATGAGAAACACAAAGGCCTCCTTATTATGTTATACAAAAGATAAGATCCTCTCTCTCATCCAGAGTAAATAAACTGGTAAAGAATAAACAGAGTAGTTTCATTTCTAGGATCCATGTGATGATAGAATTTGACTCACGGTGAGACAGAAGCACAAAGAGCATTTGACTCAAGAGCATGAGCTTGCTTGAGGGGAAAAGGGTGGTGTGGGAGGGCGGGGGTAGACTAGCTATCATTTGTTTAGAATAGCTGCCCTTCACTTTCTGTTTACTGAGAAGATCACTAAGATTTTCTCTAAAGTTTATTTTTTTTTAATCCCCCTCAAAAAAACAAAAAGTCTCAGATTAAAGCAGACCACCTGCTGAATTTCCTTCTCAAGCCCGGACACGCCAGAACTACACATGGCCCGTCACTAGCACAAATACAAAGTAATTCATGCCCTCAACTTGGTTAAGGAAAATAATGACATTTTCAGCTTAAGAGAAGTATTTCTCATACTAAGTCGTTTTTACCAAAATTTGTCTCTACTCTCACCGTGGAACATGACAGAGGAAAAAGCCTTCTACAAGAGAAACCTGCTTTCCAGGCAGTATTTCAGAAACAAGTGTCCTCTAACCCTTTCATTCAGACGCAAAGCAGTTAACCAGCGTGGCCATCATCCAGACCTACAGTAGCTGAGACAGAACAAGGAAGCTCAACCTTCCGTGTTCCTCAGTTTCGGCCAGGGCCGCAGAGAGGGCCAGGGGTGGTAGGAGGTCAGTGACACAGCTGACAGGCTGGAACAGGAAGCGCTCCACTGTGGAGCTTCCTGGGTCCCACACTGCTCTCCTCACACACACTCAACCCTCATACCCTGCAGCAGCTTCTGCGGAAGCGTCACATCTCACTAAGTCCAAGAGTAAGGCTCCCTCTTTCTTCTCCACACAGCAGCCTTGCGTTGTTGCTGCTCAGTTACAGCGACTCTTCCGCAACCCCCACCATGCACTGCGGCCTGGAAGGCTCTTCTGTCTGTGGGATTTCCCAGGCAAGCAAACTGGAGTGGGCTGCCATTCAATCCTCCTGCCACGGACTGAACCCGATTCTCCTGCCTTGGCAGGAGGATTCTTTACCCACAGAGACCCCAGGGAACACCCAAGTGGCCTGCAGTCCATCAAATAAACCTGCCTGCTTTTCCACCCAAGCCCAGTGAGGTGAACCCAGGGCTCACATCATTGCTCCAGGAATAACTCACTTCATACAGAACCCTGACACCTCCTGTCTCCTTATGCTATGCTAAGTCACTTCAGTCGTGTCCAACTCTGTGCGACCCCAGAGACCGTAGCCTACCAGGCTCCCCCGTCCCTGGGATTCTCCAGGCAAGAACACTGGAGTGGGTTGCCATTTCCTTCTCTGATGCATTAAAGTGAAAAGTGAAAGTGAAGTCGCTCAGTCATGTCCGACTCTTTAGTGACCCCATGGACTGCAGCCTACCAGGCTCCTCGGTCCGTGGGATTTTCCAGTCAAGAGTACTGGAGTGGGGTGCCATTGCCTTCTCCGCCTGTCTCCTTAGGACAGGTGAAATCAAGTATCATCACGAGTATTCCCTTTATGTGTATGTCTCTTAAACAATCAATTCCCAAAACCGGATTAGCCTTAGAGTTAGGGTTAGCCTCAGGGTCAGGATCAGGGCTGGAGGACTCTCTCCTGAGGCAGCAAAGTCTGACACTGGACTACAAGACAGAGTTCCTACAGGACCGGACCTAGTTCCACGACTGACTAGCTTTTTGCTACCTTGGGCAAAACACTTAAGCTTTCCTTTGCAGTCTCAATTTTCTATATGTAATAAAACAATGCTATTACTTACTTCAGAGTGTTAGTGGGAAATTTAGATATACTCAGTTTTTCAAACAAACATGTTTCTCTCCCCGTTATAACAAAAGAAGAAATGTAGTGCATCACATGAGAACTGAGGTGGAGGGTGGAATGGATTGTGACCAGCATAACCTGGTCATTTAGAAAACTCTTACGTTCATGATAAATGACACAGAACAAGGCAATCTAAAGTTATGTTTTAGCAACTAGATTTCACTGTCAGCAGCAAAATTTCCAGAAATAATACAAAAAGGATGTACAGGCACACACACACATACTAGCTTCAGTGAGTCCAAAATCAGAGAGAAAAAACAGACACTAGTCAACCTGTAGCTTCCAGGATCACACCAAGTAACAGATTTTATTTTTTTTAATTTTCTATATACATGCAATATGTCACACACAAAATGCCTTCACAGATATTCACTACTCTAGGTAAAAGCCTTCCCCACTAGTGCTGTAAGCCGCTGCAGCTGGACTCTGGGTCAGATGGCACTCAGCAGCTTTGTGTGTGCTGGGGGTGGGGTATGTCAGGAATGAATGTGGTTATCAAGGCATTTCTAAGTACGGAACCCTTGGAACAACATTAGAGCGAGGGTCATGGGAAAAGAAGCTTTGCTCACCCTACTTCCTGGCAGCATTTTCAGTACGCAAGCCATAAGCAACTCATGTTTACAAGATGGAACAGGAAAAGAGGGGCTTATTAGATGAAGGGGGCAGGGAGAATCAATGCATTCGTACACACAGATTATAAATTATGTACACTTTGGAAATTTTTATTTTAAAACTCCAGAAAGTTTAAAAGTCTTCTATATCATGCTTCATTGTGCAAAATATCCTTACCTCTTTAATGAACTGAATTAAGTTAGAATATTTTTATTAGTGTCAATCACACAAATGAAACTCAGTCAGGAAGAAAACAATCATGATATATCTATTTCACATTTCTGAAGAGAAAAATGTAATTTGGAATTATTTTTAGGAGTTTGTAGAAAAAAATATTTTTCAAGACTTCAGAGTTTCAAACCTAGAATTCTTCATGGTAGATCAAGATTGTTTAAAAAGGAGGTGAATATATCCTGAAGTTGATGTAAAATTCAAGAGCATTTTATTTACCAAGGGTCAACAGTGCCTCACTTTTTAATCATCTTGCAAAAATTTACAAAGGATAGCCAGTTAACAAATCTTGGATTATTCAACTAAGACTAGCTACCTCTTTTTTTTAAAAAAGAAAGAGTCTAAGACAATTCAACCTAAGGTGTGGGAGTGCCACAGCCAAATCTATAATTTCTATTTTGTGTTTCCTGGTTTTAATCCTGGAAATCTGGAGAATTATAAGCACTTTTCAAAAATATGTCAAACTAGGTCTGGGCACAACAAGCAACTTTTTTCTTAAATTCTGAAGTACATGCTTTCTTTATAGCTATGGATTTACCAAGGAGAGTGTGCTCCTGATTGCTGTTATGCTTGAGTGTTATTAAACTAAACAGACAAAATATGAAGAACCGACCTTGGCATGGAACGCCACAGGCATAGTTTTATCTCCCCCTCTGCTGCTTCTTAAAAAGAAAACAAATATCCAAACTTGAAATGTAAAAATACAGATCTCCACATGTTTGCTTTACTTGAAACATAGCATTTCACTCTTTGGTAGTAGTAGCAGCAGCAATTGTATAACATACTTTATCATTTTATGTAGAAGAATATATTGTTTACCAGCTTCACACATATTATCTCACGGATGAAAATCAAACCTTTTCCTTTACATACTAAAAGGTAAGATGCTCATATGCAATGTTCTGATCAAACTGCAAAATGAGAAGAAAAGAAAATCCATTACAATGATTGAACTACGCTTGTTTTATATCTTTAAGCTAATGTCAGATCCTTTACATGGCTAATATTTGAAACTTGAAACAAAGCCAGCACTTAGCTGTTAGATTCAGACATCAGGATTTCCCTCACAGTGCTGTGAGGTTCTGAACATACAGCATATCTGAATTATAAGCATCTAATATATCCTTGTTATTCCAGTGGCTTTTAGTCTTTCTACACGTGAATGCCAGCCTACATTAAAGAACTCTCTTTCCCACTCACCCCCAATTATTAATATTCAAGGTGACGAGAGAAAACATAGAAAAATAATTGCCTCTGAAGGGTTACAATTACAACCAAATCAATATTTGACAGCCGTCAATTACAGACCACAACAATGTCTCTACAACTAAACAGTTTCTCTAAGTACTTAAAATCACTTCTTACAGCACATATTCTCCTGACTCCCCATGAAGATATCCAAGAAAAATTCCAATACAAAATATACAGTCTTCTTTGACAGCCTCTTGATGAAAGTGAAAGTGGAGAGTGAAAAGGTTGGCTTAAAGCTCAACATTCAGAAAACGAAGATCATGGCATCTGGTCCCATCACTACATGGGAAATAGATGGAGAAACAGTGGAAACAGTGTCAGACTTTATTTTTCTGGGCTCCAAAATCACTGCAGATGGTGACTGCAGCCATGAAATTAAAAGACGCTTACTCCTTGGAAGGAAGGTTATGGCCAACCTAGATAGCATATTCAAAAGCAGAGACATCACTTTGCCAACAAAGGTTCGCCTAGTCAAGGCTATGGTCTTTCCTGTGGTCATGTATGGATGTGAGAGCTGGACTGTGAAGAAGGCTGAGTGCCGAAGAATTGATGCTTTTGAACTGTGGTGTTGGAGAAGACTCTTGAGAGTCCCTTGGACTGCAAGGAGATCCAACCGGTCCATCCTGAAGGAGATCAATCCTGGGATTTCTTTGGAAGGAATGATGCTCAAGCTGAAACTCCAGTATTTTGGCCACCTCATGCGAAGAGTTGACTCATTGGAGAAGACTCTGATGCTGGGAGGGATTGAGGGCAGGAGGAGAAGGGGACGACAGAGGATGAGATGGCTGGATGGCATCACTGACTCAATGAATGTGAGTCTGGGTGACCTCCGAGAGCTGGTGATGGATAGGGAGGCCTGGCGTGCTGCAGTTCATGGGGTCGCAAAGAGTCGGACACGACTGAGCGACTGATCTGATCTGATCTTGACACCTAGCATCTGCCTACCCTGTGCAAGAAACTATAGAAAGGAGTCTAATATGATTTCTATCTCATGTTATAAAGAGTTTATAACCTAATTAGAATTAGTGTATAATCCAATTAGAATGGCCACAGGAGCAGTTTCTGAGGAAGAAGAAGAAGGGACCTGACTGAGCAAAAAGTGAATAAATGAAACACTAATGTGAGGATCCAGACACCAGTGTCCACTACAGTGCTAGAGTATGCGTGTGTGCGTGCTCAGCTGCTTGAGTCATGTCTGACTCTTTGTGACCCCATGGACTGCAGCCCTCCAGGCTCCTCTGTGCATGGGATTTTCCCAGCAAGAATCCTGGAGTGGGTTGCCATGCCCTCCTCCAGGGATCTTCCTGACCCAGGGATCGAACCCAAGTCTCCTGCATCTCCTGCATTCCAAGTGGATTCTTCACCTGCTGAGCCATCCAGGAAGCCCCTTTTATATCCTCACACAGCAGATTGGTCAATATAAGTCCAGGATCATTTAGTACCAGTAATAAGCATTTCAATAAAGATTAATTTGTCTTCTTTCTGTAAATTAATTTGTTTTCTTTCTGTAAAACTTTGATTAAGTTTTACAGAAAGTAGAGCTTATTCATTCAACAAAATACTAAGCATCTATTCAAAGCAAGTCACTGGCCCTGATATAAAACTTAGTGATGAGAGTAAACAGTGAACAAAGCCAAGATGCGTGAAGATGTCTAAGACTTGTGCAACAGGCCATCTAGGATAACTGTCAAGGTATTGAAGGTGAGGACACAAACATGTTCACCAATAGGGAAGTACACAAATGTTATAAAGAACAAGCTCACATTAGAATTAAAATGATACTTGAAACTCACTTAGTGACAATAATAATGAAAGCAGTAACAGCAACAAAATGTAAGAAACCTGGGTCAGACTGTGCTGGGACCCTCATTCTACATTCGCATCAACACTACAAAAGCCTCCACGATAATCATCTTCATTTCACAGAAGCAGAAACTGACCCTGGGAGAGGTTAAAGAACTGGTCTCACTTGTGCCATGTAGATAGGGAGACAGAGGGTGCTCTTATGTGACCATAAGGCTATTATCATTTGTAATAAAATTAATGATTCTTTAATATCATCAAAAGCTAGTCTACATTTAAATTTCACCAATTGCCTGTAAGATTGGTTTTCTTACTTGATTACAAATAAGGATTCTAAAAAATCTACTCATTGCATTCACTTAAATCTCTTAAACTTCTTAAATCCCTTTTAACATAGAATAGTTGTCTGTTTCTTTTTCCTTCTTGTCCCAAGCCACTGACTCTTGACTAAACTGATTTAGTCATTTTGTCAGTCAGTTCAGTCGTTCAGTCGTGTTCGACGCTTTGCGACCCCATGAATCGCAGCACGCCAGGCCTCCCTGTCCATCACGAACTTCTGGAGTTCACCCAAATCCACATCCATTTGAGTCGGTGATGCCATCCAGCCATCTCATCCTCTGTCGTCCCCTTTTCCTCCTGCCCCCAATCCCTCCCAGCATCAGACTCTTTTCCAATGAGACAACTCTTCGCATGAGGTGGCCAAAGTACTGGAGTTTCAGCTTTAGCATCATTCTTTTCAAAGAAATCCCAGGGCTGATCTCCTTTAGAATGGACTGGTTGGATCTCCTTGCAGTCCAAGGGACTCGCAAGAGTCTTATCCAACACCACAGTTCAAAAGTATCAATTCTTCGGCACTCAGCTTTCTTCACAGTCCAACTCTCACATCCATACATGACCACTGGAAAAACCATAGCCTTGACTAGACGGACCTTTGTTGGCAAAGTAATGTCTCTGCTTTTGAATATGCTATCTAGGTTGGTCATAACTTTCCTTCCAAGGAGTAAGCGCCTTTTAATTTCATGGCTGCAGTCACCATCTGCAGTGATTTTGGAGCCCCCAAAAATAAAGTCTGACACTGTTTCCACTGTTTCCCCATCTATTTCCCATGAAGTGATGGGACCAGATGCCATGATCTTCGTTTTCTGAATGTTGAGCTTTAAGCCAACTTTTGCGCTCTCCACTTTCACTTTCATCAAGATGTTTTTTAGTTCTTCACTTTCTGTCAGAAGAGTGGTGTCATCTGCATATATGAGGTTATTGATATTTCTCCCGGCAATCTTGCTTCCAGCTTGTGCTTCTTCCAGCCCAGTGTTCTATAGGATGTCCCAATTTCTGGATTTCACTGAGTGGTTCCTCTAAGTGTTATTGATCTTGATCCTCTACCCCTGGTGTTTCCTGGAGTCAGGAAGCTATGTGTAAAGGCTTGATCAAATGTAGAAAGAAAACCAGAACAAGGGTGCTTCTCCTGCCCCTTTCTCATTTTTAACAGGAAAAAAAAAAAAGTTTATGTATGCGAAACTGACGTGACATTTTTATTGAAAAAAGAAAAATAGATAACAACAAAAAAAATCAAGATTCTTTTAGAGAAATTAATTTGTATTCTAATGATCTTATTGTTGTTCAGTTGCTAAGCTGTGCCCAACTCTTTGCAACCCCATTTTCTGCAGCACACCAAGCTTTCCTGTCTGTCACTATCTCCCGAAGCTTGTTCAAACTCGTGTCCATTGAGTCAGTGATGCCATTCAACCATCTCATCCTCTGTCATCCCCTTCTTCTCCTGCCTCCAATCTTTCCCAGCATCAGGGTCTTTTCCAATGAGTTGGCTCTTCGCATCAGGTGGCCAAAGCATTTAAAATCAGTTTCCTAAAAAAGGTGCTACAAGACTTTCTGCTGTTTGTTTTTTTGTTCCTGTTTTAAATATTAACAGTTCAGCTCAGTCACTCAGTCATGTCTGACTCTTTGTGACCCCATGGACTGCAGCACACCAGGCCTCCCTGTCTATTACCAACTCCAGGAATTTACACAAACTCATGTCCATTGAGTCAGTGATGCCATCCAACAATCTCATCCTCTGTCGTCCCCTTCTCCTCCCGCTTTCAATCTTTCCCAGCATCAGGGTCTTTTCTAATGAGTCGCCTCTTCGCATCAGGTGGCCAAAGTATTGGAGTTTGAGCTTTAGCATCAGTCCTTCCAATGAACATTCAGGACTGATCTCCTTTAGGATGGACTGGTTGGATCTCCTTGCAGTCCAAAGAATTCTCAAGAGTCTTCTCCAACACCACAGTTCAAAAGCATCAATTCTTTGGCACTCAGCTTTCTTTATAGTCCAACTCTCACACCCATACATGTCTACTGGAAAGGCCACAGCCTTGACTAGATGGACCTTTGTTGGCAAAGTAATGTCTCTGCTTTTTAATATGCTGTCTAGGTTGGTCATACATAACTTTCCTTCCAAGGAGTAAGCGTCTTTTAACAGAGAGGAAAAAAAAAGAGTTGTTAGAAAAAATACACTCAAAGATCTCTTCTTGGGTGTGACTCTGTCTCTACAGCTCAGTCCCAGGCTGTCACATTTGATAGCAACTCCACAGTTTATGTGCCCAGAGATCCATGATTCCTCAACCGAGGTTTATTCCAGGAAGGCAGCTCAGGGGATGTCCACCAAGTTTTCCCTCTCACCAGAGCCATCCTCAAGTGATAATCGGGAAGCCCTTGGTGCGAGTCCACAGAGGTGACTGTGGAAAATGGAGAAGAAGAATGAAAAAAGTTCACAGAGCTCCACAAGTTGAAAGTTCTCTAACCCTATTCCTTGCTCAAATCCACTGAGGCCTCAGTTTTCAAAAAAAAATCAAACCTTGGATTCAATACAATATGTCCTCTCCCATCATTCTCTAGAAGAGTCCTGGGAGAGGTAGTTGGCCATGACTTTAAAGAAAAACATGTGCCAACTCTGAAAACTAACTTTCCCTTTCTACCATTTTTCCTTTCCTTTCTGATTTCTGAGCACTGTATGAATGGCCTTTCCAAATCTACGTAATCAAAGACTCAGTAGCATATGAAACAGCATTTAAATGGCGTCGGTGAGATACTGTCCTATCACAGACCTCTCTTCACCCGTTTCTGTCCTAAGTTCTTCTTATTTCTAACTCGTAAGAGCCCCCAAAGACTGGCTTCCATACAGATTTCTCCCTGAAAAAGCAATGACACAAAAAAATGCCGTCAAGTGACTTTGCATTAGAGTCTTTTTCAGCATTTCCTCTTCCAGAGTTTAGCAAGCCTCTTACGAAGCCAGAAACAAAAATGGGGGATTCCACTCCCTGAGAGAAACCAAACTAGGAGAAGGGGCAAGAATTCATTTGATCTGGCACTGGCTTTGGCTTAGCATTAAACCCCAAACACATAAAATTGAAAGGAATCATTAAAACAAAAATGTATTAACAAGAGAAAATCAAAGCAAGATGGGAAATTAGAGCTTGTTTTGGCAGGCCTAACTCTTCACCTCACAGTGAGGAGCCCAAAGGGTTGGGAAGAAAATTTCATATCCGGTGGGTTTTTTTGCTATTTTTTTTTTTTTTAAACTATTTCACACTGTCTTTAATGTGTATTTGTATTCCACTTCTTTCTCTTCCATCACTGTGAGCCAACTACCTCTTTATACTGAGGAAATGAACACATTCAAGTTTCTGTTTTTATAGCACACTGGACATCTCCAAAAATTAGAAAATGGAAAACTTCAGTCTATTCTGCTATAATGTCTTTCTGTAATGCGAATTAAGCCATTCACGATTAACAGATAAGGCATGACATGAAACTCAGATTGGTTCAAATGTGATTTTTTTTTTCCCTCAACACATTGACATTTTAAATACATCAGGGATAGGCCTTTTCACAACTAAAAAGTTTTTTTTACCCATACAGAAAGACTTAAAGAGAAAAGCCAGAAATCCTGCAGAAGAACTTTCTTTTGGTGTAAGAAGTGTGGGATTTGGTTGATTCAGTATCTACACTTCCACAGCATTAAGTTATTTGGTAAAGCTATACATGCAGACTCTGCATGTTTATATTAAGAACAAAAATTAAGGAACTCAACATTATGGAGCAGATTTTCTGAAGAAAGAAAAAGAGCCAGAGTTTAAGGCTGCATGGGATCTACTGGTGGTGGGTACAAATGCCAGTTTAATTCTGCTGGTATTTTTATCAGAACTGTTTGTTTTTTCTTGATGCTCTAGTTAAAGTTGCAGACCATTTTAATTATGTGCTCTTAACCCTATTTATTCCCAGTAAGTCCTGATACTTGCAGAGGTATGTGTGTGTGGGTGTGTACAGTATCTCAATATGATAAGACATATGTATTTTCAAAACTACAACGTCTCACTATGGCAGAAACACCTGTCTGTGAGAAAAAGCAAATTCATAAGATATTCAGGTTTCACAAATCCATCAAATCAAGTAAAATCAAACTACCCTTTTGTACTGCACATTTGCATGAGAACTGTTCAGTATGTTCTCTCTATATATAGTCTAAGCACTTCTCAAAATTTTCTGAGCACCTGTATCCATTGTCAAACACAGATCCTGATCTGTAGGTCTAGCACCGGCCCTGATGAGTTCAGGACATTAAACAAAAGCTGCTGGGTTGATGGGGATGCTGCTGGTTCATGAACCACTGTTTGAGCGGCAAGTCTCTAGGAAACACAATTGTTCACTGGGATCTTCCCGACCCAGCTGGTGCAATGGTAAAGAGTCCTCCTGCAAATGAAGGAGACTCAGGATACTCATGTCTGATCCCTGGATGTGCAAGATACCCTGGAGTAGAAAACGGCAACCCATACTAGTATTCTTGCCTGGGAAGTCCCATGGACAGAGGAGCCTGGTGGGCTACAGTTCATAGGATCTGAGCTGGACACGAATGAGCACACACACATCAGCAGGGTTTTTTTTTTTGAAGAATTTAGGGCTAAGCACTTTCTGAACATTTCTCCTAACACACATTACTAGGAGAGACAGGGATAGAGGGACAGATAATTAAAATGAAAGTACATTTTATCCATTGATCTACTTTTGGCAGCATATAAAAAAAGGATTTGTTGAATCAATGAAACCCATTGCAGCAGACAATTTTGAGTCTTCATTATTAGGAAATCCTTTATCATCTATGAATAAGCCATGTACTATTTAATAAATACTTTTCTGAAATTTAAGCTTTTTTGTTTATAGTATAATAAAAAATTTTATAGGATACTTCAACCATGGTTAAAACTGAATGGGATATAATATTTACTGCTATGTTTTTAAAATTAGAACTTACTTGAGAACAAATGCCACAGACTTAAGATAAATCCACAGGCTCCGCTATACTCCATAGTGTCATGTTTATGAAATTGGCCTTAGTGATGATTTTAAATACTGAGGGTTAAGGTATCATCTTGCAGTTTCTTTACCATGCAAGCATTACCCTGTTGAGCAAAAGTTCAGTGCACAATACATCTAATATTTACACAGTAGTTGTTACATTTATATGACAGTACAAAAAAATTCAGGGAATTTGATACGTTCTAAAGTAAATGCTTTCTTGATAAAGTGTATGTGAGAGAACTGGAGAAGAGAGAAGGTGAGGGAAGGCACCAATAACAGTGAGGGAGGCAGAAACAGAGGCGAAGGAAACTGTATCCACATCTTTTAGGACCTTCAAATGTATTCAGACCTGCTCCTTCAAAACCAGAAATTCAGCCCTGTGTTTTCCTATTCCACCCTCCTCTTAGTCTCAACAAAGGTTAAAAATTAAATAGCTAGATAAAGCACTCCGTATTGCATTTAACTTTTTGATTTAATAACAAAGATCATTTAAAGAAAGAACAATCCTGAAACCTTGGCTTTTGCTGAAACGGTTTCTTTACTACTTAAGGGATTTTCTAGAAACCACTGTGTACATCTAAATTATAAAAATAAAGTTCATCTTAAAAATAGAAGGAGAGCTTGATCACTTAATGATTTCTGCTCTTAATCTGTCTATGGCATCTCACTCATCAAACCATTCATAACCAAAGTATGTGCTTAGAATGTGGTTTTACAAGTCTGTTTCCTTTCTTAACTCTACAGTGCTGTAGACACAAAAGATCTTTGACAAGTGACTATATTTAAGCTAACATTTGCTGAGCACTTACTATGTGCTAAGCACCTTTGCCAAGGGCTTTATAAGAAATCTTACATACTCATGACAACTCTATAAGTGCTTTCATGTCATGTCATAAATATGGAAACTGAGGCTTAGATATATTAAATCAGAACCTAAATCTGAATCCAGCAGTCAAACTACAGAATCAGGGCTTTTAACCACTATGCTATTTTCATACTTGGTTTGCATAAACTGAGTGCATGGCAAATTCCAAGCTTTACACATGTCTGTGTTATACTGGATTGCAGTGAAATTAGTTATTTTATTATGAGTAAAATGAAATATGTGAATAAATTAATCTGAAAACATCTTGGGGTGAGCTAAAAGTGTCCTAAGTGAATCAACATCTCGATGTTAGATAATTCACATATAAAGTCTCTCTCAAGATTTTAGGCCTGGTATAAAAAAAATTAAGAGATAATTTTTCCATTGGTAACACTGTTGCTTCAGGTAAGGGATCTGCAGAGGAGTAAAAGTCCCCAGTCTTTGATTTTTTTAAAAATTTATTTGGCTGTGCAGGGTCTTAGGTCTTATTTGTGGCACGTGGGATCTAGTTCTCTGACCAGGGATGGACACCAGGCTCTCGGGACTGAGACTGTGGAGTCTTAGCCACTGGACCACCAGTGAAGTTCCTCCTCTTCTTTAAATGAATAAAACACTCACTATGCCACAGGCTCAGCTCTCCAATCCACAGCTTCTTGAACTAGCTCCACATCAAAGATCCTGGCCACTTAAGCTGATCAGAGGACCTACCAATCTTGTCCAAGAATGTCCCAACATCTGCTTTAGAGAAAAACTCTCACGTAAGGTGTTGTTTATTGTAACTGAGGGACCTATAGGAGGAATTCCCACAGCCAAACATGGCTGGTACTTGATGTTTAGTTGCTAAGTCATATCTGACTCTTTTGCAACCCTGGACCATAACCTACCAGGCTCCTCTGTACACAAGATTTCCCAGGCAAAATACTAGAATGGTTGCCAATTCCTTCTTTGGGGCATCTTCCCAACCTAGGGATGGAACCTGTGTCTCCTGAAATGGCAGGTGAATTCTTTATCACTGAGCCACCTGGGAAGCTATAGCTGCTCCTACTTACAATTAAAAGCCTACAGTTTTGGCTAAATTTGGTCTGAAGCAATATACCTACTTTTATGAGTTTGCATACCAGATTGATTATATTCTCTGTGGCCAAAGATGGAGAAGCTTGATAGTGAAAACAAGACCGGGAGCTGAATGTGGTTCAGATCAGGAACTCCTTATTGCAAAATTCAGACTAAACTGAAGAAAGTAGGGGAAACTACAAGGCTATTCTGGTATGACCTAAATCAAATCCCTTACGATTATACAGTGAAAGTGACAAATAGATTCAAGGGATTAGATCTGATAGAGTGCCTGAAGAATTATGGATGGAGGTTCCTGACACTGTACAGGAGGCAATGATCAAAACCATCCCCAAGAAAAAGAAATACGAAGAGACAAAATGGTTGCCTAAGGCGGCCTTACAAATAGTTGAGAAAAGAAGAGAAACTAAAGGCAAAGGAGAAAAGGAAAGATATAAGCATCTGAATGCAGAGTCCCAAAAATAGCAAGGAGAGATAAGAAAGCCTTCCTCAGTGATCAGTGCAAAGAAAGAGAGGAAAATAATAGAAAGGGAAAGACTAGAGATCGCATCAAGAAAATTAGAGACACCAAGGGAACATTTCATAAAAAGATGGGCTCAATAAAGGAGAGAAATGGTAAAGACATAATAAAAACAGAAGTTATTAAGAAGAGGTGGCAAGAATACACAGAAGAACTATACAGAAAAGGTCTTAATGACCCACATAACCATGATGGTGTGATCACTAACCTAGAGCCAGACATCTTGGAATGTGAAGTCAAGTGGGGCTTAGGAAGCAGCACTATGAACAAAGCTAGTGGAGGTGATGAATTCCAGTTGAGCTATTTCAAATCCTGAAAGATGATGCTGTGAAAGTGCTGCACTCAATATGCCAGCAAATTTGGAAAACTCAGCAGTGGCCACAGGACTGGAAAAGGTCAGTTTTCATTTCAACCCCAAAGAAAGGCAATGCGAAAGAATACTCAAACTACCACGCAATTGCACTCATCTCACACGCTAGTAAAGTAATGCTCAAAATTCTCCAAGCTAGGCTTCAACAGTATGTGAACTGAGAACTTCCAGATGTTCAAGCTGGATTTAGAAAAGGCAGAGGAACCAGAGATCAAACTGCCAACATTCGCTGGATGATACAAAAGACAAAAGAATTCCAGAAAAACATCTACTTCTGCTTCACTGACTATGCTAAAGCCTTTGACTGGGTGGATCACAACAAACTGTGGAAAATTCTTAAAGAGAATTTAAATTTAAGAATTTATTCTTAAAGGGAATACCAGACCACCTGACCTGCTTCCTGAGAAATCTGTATCCATGTCAAGAAGCACAGCTAGAATTGGCCATGGAACAAGAGACTGGTCCACATAGGGAAAGGAGTACATCAAGGGTGTAGATTATCACCCTGCTTACTTAACTTATATGCCGAGTACATCATGTGAAATGCTGGGCTGGATGAAGCACAAGCTGGAATCAAGATTGCTGGGAGAAATTATCAATAACTTCAGATATGCAGATGACACCACTCTCATGTCAGAAAACAGAGAAGAAGTAAAGAGCCTCTTGATGAAAGAGGAGAGTGAAAAAGCTGGCTTAAAGCTCAACATTCAGAAAACGAAGATCATGGCATCTGGTCCCACCACTTCATGGGAAATAGATGGGGAAACAGTGGAAACAGTGTCAGACTTTATTCTTTTGGGCTCCAAAATCACTGCAGACGGTGACTGCAGCCATGAAATTAAAAGACACTTACTCCTTGGAAGGAAAGTTATGACCAACCTAGATAGCATATTCAAAAGCAGAGACATTACTTTGCTGACAAAGGTCCGTCTAGTCAGGGCTATGGTTTTTCCAGTGGTCATGTATGGATGTGAGAGTTGGACTGTGAAGAAAGCTGAGCGCTGAAGAATTGATGCTTTTGAACTGTAGTGTTGGAGAAGACTCTTAAGAGTCCCTTGGACTGCAAGGAGATCCAACCAGTCCATTCTGAAGGAGATCAGCCCTGGGATTTCTTTGGAAGGAATGATGCTAAAGCTGAAACTCCAGTATTTTGGCCACCTCATGTGAAGAGTTGACTCATTGGAAAAGACTCTGATGCTGGGAGGGACTGGGGGCAGAAGGAGAAGGGGGCGCCAGAGGATGAGATGGCTGAATGGCATCACTGATGTGATGGACGAGAGTCTAGGTGAACTCCGGGAGTTGGTGATGGACAGGGAGGCCTGGCATGCTGCGATTCATAGTGTCGCAAAGAGTCGGACCCGACTGAGCGACTGAACTGAACTGAACTGAGTGACTGAACTGAACAAATTTGCAAGAGTGGAGATTATTGACTCCATCTGCTTCTAACTAGTGACATCAATTCAATCATCAATCATCATTCATTAAACATTTATTGGGCACTGTTTAGGTACTGGAATCCAGCAGTAAACAAAAGATAAAAACCCGTACCCTCATGAACTTACCTTCTAGTGAAAAGAGAAACACATTATGTGTCAGCTGGTGATTAAGTGCTATATGGGAGGGGTAGGAAAGTGGATGATGAGAGAAAGTTACTCAGCTATAAGATGGTAAGTGAAGGGCTCTCTGAGAAAGCGACTTCTGAACAAAGATCTGATAAAATACAATATTCACCAAATAGAAGCATGCATTCATATAACTGCTAACTGCACTGGGCAACTGGCTACACAAAGATTCTTTTCTTGCCAGCAGTTTATTTAGTGACTCAGCATAAGTCAGCCCTATGCACTCAGCTTCCTCAATAAACAGCTCCAACCATACCTGCTCCCCAGGCCCTGAGACTAGCCCCCCAAAGAGCCAGTCCACCCAGGTTCAAGAACCCATGTCTCAGAAATAGCACCTTCCCGTTGACCAGAGCTGGATATCCAGCAAAATGAAGAGATCTTCCCAGTTAGAGTCACTAAAATACAATTCTTTACAGTCTCGACTTCAAATCTTTAAAAGTACACAAAGATGTAAGTACATGCTATATGGTAAGGCAAAGCATCATTCCTTATTTTAAAGGGTATTCAAAATGCCTTTATATTGAAAGGTGAAAAAATACTGAAAGACAGCACGAAATGATATAGAAAAAAAAGTAAAAACCAAGTATCATTTAAGCAACCCATCTGAAAGGAAAAAATTGCAATTTATTTGATATGGCCTTTGTCAGCATTTGCATGAAGTTTAATCAAAGACAGACGCCATTCTGATAGTCTTTGAGAGGAAAGGAATTCAAGCTTTGACATGCATCTTTAGAGTTTCTTAAAAATCTCCTTGTGAGAAAGCAGGATTGGCTTTCCAGCTGTAAATAAATTCCAGCCTAAAGAGGCCATTCTTGGTCAGAGGACATCTCTGCACTCACCCACAAACTCAGCAGGATTAATATACAAGCTTTAATAGCCACAAGTACCTCTGAGGTCAAATGCAAGACAGCTGATCATTGCCTAAATAGAATTCAACTGCAGCTGCTTAGCAGTGAACAGAAAGATGTACCACAGACAGCAAACCCATGACACAGTTTTTGAGCTTGTCTCCCTGCTGTGCAGTTGATGAAGGAAATCATGACACCCAGGTG
This sequence comes from Tragelaphus eurycerus, assembly GCA_935064755.1. Lineage (NCBI taxonomy): Eukaryota > Metazoa > Chordata > Mammalia > Artiodactyla > Bovidae > Tragelaphus > Tragelaphus eurycerus. The sequence continues at coordinate 7,402,429 of CAKXYN010000086.1, read as the reverse complement.
GAAAATGCAGCTACACAATCCACCGTATATCAAACCTTCCCAAAGTAGAAAGCTGCCATCCCGTGTATTCGGTCACACTAATCTTGAAATGTACATGACAAATTTACTAGTCAGCGGTTTTATTGACTTTGTAAACCCTGAGTCTTGACATTTAACAACTGTTACTAGTTATTAATAAATACATTTTTTTATAAAGGTAAAAGCTACCTGCAGGGTATAGTGAGAGGTAGGGAAAGCACACCTCCATGAGATGCTCTCTTTACTCTCTAAAATACCTCTTTAGCTGTGGAGTATTAGTCAATAAAAACTAAAAACAACTTTTTTCCTGTCCAACCCAAGGCAGCCCAATGCAAAAATAGATGACTCCAGATATAAAGAAAAGGGAAGAGTAAACTGTGGGCTTAGAAGCGGGAGGCCATGAGTCCCCGTTGCTTTCTGAGACCTCTGCTACACATCATCAGTGTCACAGAGTAGGGGCGGGGGGGGGGGGGGCGAGGTGCGCAGAGGCTCAGGCGCTTCTATGGTGGTGGTGGTTTAGTTGCTAAGTCATGTCCGACTCTTGCTACTGTAGCCTGAGTCTGTAGGCTACCCCATGGACTGTAGCCTGCCAGGCTCCTCTGTCCATGGGATTCTCTAGGCAAGAATACTGGAGTGGGTTGCCATTTCCTTCTCCAGGGGATCTTCCCAACCCAGGTGTTGAACCCGGGTCTTCTGCATCACAGTCAGATTCTTTACCGACTGAGCTATAAGGGAAGCCCAATGCCCACCTACCTGGCATCAAAATCAAAGATTCTATCTATTCATAGACTCTGCGTTAGCTAACATGAGCACAAGTACATCATTTCAGAAAGGTTTAAACTGTGACTTTTTGAAAGTTATCTTCATTTATCTACAAAATGTACGTGCACAGACACCATTTTCTCTTAGTGACAAGCAAACTCACATGAAGCACAGCTGGAGGATGATGATCAAGCAGCACAGACTCTCTTCATAGACCTGAAATGTAACTTCATCTGGCATAGTCTCTAAAACCAAGCCAAATCCAAGACAGGGGCAAAATCTCCTTAACCAATAACAGTTATGGTTTTCTTATGCTTTAATTTTCAACTTCATGATGCCCAGGTTTCCTTTTGCTTCTTGAAATGTGGATATGCCTAACATCCGCTGAAATGTCATGATTCATGGTTTACCCCTACTCAGTAAGTGTGTCACCTTAAAGTGACCAAACATCCTTTGGCCAATATATTAATGAAGTAAACACTGGTCTATTTTTTGTTACAGTTACCAGACAATTAAATGTTTGGGCTAATTAAGGGAGGGCTTCCCAGAGAGGGCTTCTCAGGTGGCACTAGTGGTGAAGAACCTGCTACCATCGCAGATATTAGAAACACGGGTTTGATCCCTGGGTTGGGGAAGATCCCCTGGAGGAGGGCATTGCAACCCACTCCAGTATTCTTGCCTGGAGAATCCCATGGACAGCGAAGCCTGGTGGGCTGCAGTCTAGTGGGGTGCAGAGAGTCAGACAGGACTGAAGCGACTTGGTGGTTTAGTAGCTAAGTCATGTCCAACTCTTGCAACCCCATTGACTGTAGCCTGCCAGGCTTCTCTGTCCATGGGATTCTCCAGGCAAGAATACTGGAGTGGGTTGCCATTTCCTTCTCCAGGGGATCTTCCTGACCCAGGAATTGAACCCAAGTCTCCCACATTGTGGGAGAATTCTTTACCAGCTGAACCACAAGGGAAGCCCAAGAATACTGGAGTGGGTAGTCTGCCCCTTCTCCAGCGGATGGATATTCCCGACCCAGGAATCAAACCAGGGTCTCCTGCATTACAGGCAGATTCTTTATTAACTGAGCTATCAGGGAAGCCCCAAAGTGACTTAGCATGCATGCAACTAAGAGAAACCCTTAACTCTTTATTTTCTGACTCTATTATTGGAGTTGTTATATACACACACACACACACACACAAATAAAGTGGCTCACATAATTTCATTTATTCAAGATTTATTTAGACTTACTATGTACCAAGCACATAGTTGTCTACTTCCATGGAGCTTACAGTGAGGACAACAGAGAAGTAAACAATTGCAATGCACGGTGTAAGTGCCACAACTGACAGCTACTCCCGCAGAGGAAAATGGAGAAGATGCAACTCCATATTCTTCAGTGTTAGTGTTTCTCTCCTGAGTCATTCTTACTCTCTCAACAAAAATGCTTCCAGTCCCTGAATCCATGATTAAACAGGAAAGCTTTGGAACTCTTCTCCATGAACCTCTACCTCTCTGCCAAATCACCACCTAATATAATTATTCCACCCCTACTTATGCAGGTGGAAACCCAGGTGTAGCCTTTTCATCAGCTGATTGCATGATTAAGGAGCTTCAATCCTAGCAGGCTCATTGACAGAGGTATCAATAGATGCAGTCTTCTCAGACAGGAACAAAATTTATCAACCAAGCCCATGTATATTTTTAGCAATTACCAGCATATATCATTGCATGCTAGACTTCAGCATTACATGAACCAAGAAGTTCCAGACATCCAAGCTGGGTTTGGAAAAGGCAGAGGAAGCAGAGATCAAACTGCCAACATTCACTGGATCTAAAGAAAGCAAGGGAATTCCAGAAAAAACATCTACCTCTGTTTTATCAACTATGCTAAAGCCGTTCACTGGGTGGATCATAAAAACTGTGGAAAGCTCTTAAAGAGACAGGAATACCAGATCATCTTCCCTGTCTCCTAAGAAAACTGTATGCGGGTCAATAAGCAACAGTTAGAACCCTGTATGGAATAAGTGATTGGTTCACGATTGAGAAAGGAGTATGACATGGCTGTCTGCTCTCACATATTTAACCTATATGCTGAGCACATCATGAGAAATGCCGGGCTGGATGAGTCTCAAGCAGCAATCAAGACTGGCAGGAGGAACACTACAACCTCACATACACTGATGAAACCACTCCAATGGCAGAAAGTGAAGAGGAACTCAAGAGTCTTGATGAGGATGGAGGAGGAGAGTGAAAGAGCTGGCTTAAAACTAAGATCGTGGCATCTGGCCCCATCACTTCATGGCAAACAGAAGGGGAAAAAGTCAAATTAGTGACTGGGCTTCCCAGGTGGTGCTAGTAGTAAAGAGCCCACCTGTCAATGCAGGAGATATAAGAGATGCAGGTTTGATCCCTGGGTTGGGAAGATCCCCTCGAGGTGAGCACTGCATCCCACTACAGTATTCCTGCCTGGAGAATCCCATGGGCAGAGGAGCTTAGTGGGCTACAGTCCATAGCATCACAAAAGAGTCGGACACGATGTAGCACAGTGACCAGTTTGGTCACACAGTGACCAATTTCTTCTTCTTTGGCTCTAAAATCATTGTGGATGGTGACTTCAGCCATGGAATCAGAAAACAACTGCTTCCTGGCAGGAAGGCGATGACAAACCTAGACAGTGTGTTGAAAAGCAGAGACATTATTCTGCTGACAAAGGTCCATATAGTCAAGGCTCTGATCTTCCCAGTAGTCACGTACTATTGTGAGAGCTGGACTGTAAAGAGGGCAGAGCGCCAAAAAACTGATGCCTTTGAATTGTGATGCTGGAGAAAACTCCTGAGAGTCCTCTGGACAGCAGATCAAACCAGTCAATCTTAAGGGAAATCAACCCTGAATACTCAATGGAAGGACTGATGCTGAAGCTCCAGTATATTGGTCACCAGATGTGAACAGCCAACTCATTGGAAAAGCCCCTGATGCTGAGAATGACTGAGGGCAGGAGAAGAGGGTGCAGAGGATGAGACGGTTGGATGGCATGACAGAAGAAATGGACCATCAACTTGGGCAAACTGTTGAGAGATAGTGAGAGACAGGGAGGTCTGGCATGCTGCAGTCCATGGGGTAACGAACAGTTGGACATGACTGGGCAACTGAACAACAATAGCATATATCAATATCAACCCATGCAATAAATGTTACTGATTTTCCAGGTATGTTGCACAAAACTGTTTCAAATCAAACTGTTTATCAGAAAAACAGAAAAGCTTTTCAGAATAAAACAATAATAACTTTCTCTTAGTCTTCCTTTCTTTCATCTGTAGCTCTTCAAACACATGGCAGCAGGCAGGCACTCATTTTTCACTGATCCCTGCTGAGGAGCAGAGGAATTAACATCAACCTGCACTGAAATCATGCCCCTAAGTTGACGAGACAATTCTGCAGCATTCCTCAACTTTCCATCCCTCTTAGACCACCTCACCTCCCCCTTGCAAAGATGACTTCAAACTGGGCAACCTAGATGAATGCCAAATAAAGACCAGCGGGCACCAATACAATTCTACACAAAAGTACCATGAGATGGTCACCCAGCTGAGCTCAGCCACTTAAGAGAATGCAACTCCAATCATTTCCACAACAACGGAGACAGCAGAGCTCTGAAGGAGCTGAAATATGCAGGGCTTTCCTGGTGAGGTTCTATAATGACTCCATGGTAGAGTACCATGTAAATTACAGATACAGAAATACAGCTCCCCAAATAATAATGCTTTCTTTTGCAAATAAACTCCATTTTCCTTAGAAGTAAAAAAGTTTTGGTCCTTTTTTCATTTGCATGACACAGTATTTTTAAACAAAACAGTAGCTGCCATTTAATTCATTAGCTTACATTCATTAAAAATGAACAAAAAAGATATCTTTTACCCAAAACAGTTATGTGGCACACACAAGTTTGGGTTTTATTACTATTGTTGAATAGCAGTGATCATTCACTGAGTACCTGCTGGGTGACAAACTGACTTAATTACTTTACCTCCATTTAATCACCGTAACCCATCAGCATCATCCATACTTCTACATTTAACAGAGAACAGAGCCAGCGATGTAAAGGGCTTGGATTTCAATCCCCTTGCCTTAACTGTCAAGACTTGGGAGACACTATCTCAAGTGGACAAAACCAGAGACTTTGTTCACTACTCTAAGATCCTCAGAGTACATTTCTTTAATATGTAAGGTAAGAACCTTTAATTTCTACTCCTTAGTTCAGGCTGCAGTTAATTCTCCATTCTACTAAATTCTAAATAATTAATCAATCATTTGGTCAACAACTTGGACAAGTTGTTGAGAAAACTTGGAGAAAGAAACTTGGGAAAAGGAAGTCAATCAGTTGTTAGCACTTTGGATTCTAATTTCAACACTTTGATATTGTGGTGAGGTTCCCTGATTTAGAGCCTCTCAAATCAGTCTATGGAGACTAGCTCCGCTGCCAAAGTGATCTATCTACCTGCTCAATTCACAGCTCCCACTACTTCTATACCCAGCCATTAACCCTGGACAATGACATACCTTGTTTTTCTATTTATGCTTATCAGCTTGTATGTTGTGCCTTAACTTTTCACTTTACTTCAATTTCACATCAAATATTTGATTTGATGCCTCCTACTCATTTATATATAATGATTCTGCTTATATTTTATAATGGAAGATTCAGTGGTATGCTTTCACATTGTTTCTGAAAATAAAACCTGCATACAATAGTTTAAAGATAATTATTAAAATCTATAAATCCAGTAGGAATACATACTAAATAAGCAATAGATACACATTTACATAGAACACATTCAGAAGTGAAACACTAGCAAGAAATGTTAAAATAGCAAACACTTGGGCATACTGGAAGCTACGGTTTCATCACGTGGTCCCCTCTCAATAACACTAAGGTTAAGCGAATGAATGGACAATAAAAGGTCCCACCTTTACTGTTTTTCCACAATTTCTATTTTTGGAAACTATAATGTTATGTGGCATCAGATCAGATCAGATCAGATCAGATCAGTCGCTCAGTCGTGTCCAACTCTTTGTGACCCCATGAACCGCAGCACGCCAGGCCTCCCTGTCCATCACCAGCTCCCGGAGGTCACTCAGACTCGCATCCATCGAGTCAGTGATGCCATCCGGCCATCTCATCCTCTGTCGTCCCCTTCTCCTCCTGCCCTCAATCCCTCCCAGCATCAGAGTCTTCTCCAATGAGTCAACTCTTCGCATGAGGTGGCCAAAATACTGTAGTTTCAGCTTTAGCATCATTCCTTCTAAAGAAATTCCAGGATTGATCTCCTTCAGAATGGACTGGTTGGATCTTCTTGCAGTCCAAGGGACTCTCAAGAGTCTTCTCCAACACCACAGTTCAAAAGCATCAATTCTTCGGCGCTCAGCCTTCTTCACAGTCCAGCTCTCACATCCATACATGACCACAGGAAAGACCATAGCCTTGACTAGGCGAACCTTTGTTGGTAAAGTAATGTCTCTGCTTTTGAATATGCTATCTAGGTTGGTCATAACTTTCCTTCCAAGGAGCAAGCGTCTTTTAATTTCATGGCTGCAGTCACCATCTGCAGTGATTTTGGAGCCCAGAAAAACAAAGTCTGACACTGTTTCCACTGTTTCCCCATCTATTTCCCATGCAGTGATGGGACCAGATGCCATGATCTTCGTTTTCTGAATGTTGAGCTTTAAGCCAACCTTTTCACTCTCCACTTTCACTTTCATCAAGAGGCTTTTTAGCCCCTCTTCACTTTCTGCCATAAGGGTGGTGTCATCTGCATATCTGAGGTTATTGATATTTCTCCCGGCAATCTTGATTCCAACTTGTGTTTCTTCCAGTCCAGCATTTCTCATGATGTACTCTGCATATAAGTTAAATAAACATGGTGACAATATGCAGCCTTGACGTACTCCTTTTCCTATTTGGAACCAGTCTGTTGTTCCATGACCAGTTCTAACTGTTGCTTCCTGACCTGCATACAGATTTCTTAAGAGGCAGATCAGGTGGTCTGGTATTCCCATCTCTTTCAGAATTTTCCATAGTTTATTGTGATCTACACAGTCAAAGGCTTTGGCATAGTCAATAAAGCAGAAATAGATGTTTTTCTGGAACTCTCTTGCTTTTTCCATGATCCAGCGGATGTTGGCAATTTGATCTCTGGTTCCTCTGCCTTTTCTAAAACCAGCTTGAACATCAGGAAGTTCACGGTTCACATATTGCTGAAGCCTGGCTTGGAGAATTTTGAGCATTACTTTACTAGCGTGTGAGATGAGTGCAATTGTTCGGTAGTTTGAGCACTCCTTGGCATTGCCTTTCTTTGGGATTGGGATGAATAATGGCAGTATAAACATACTGTTTCATTTACAAATGAAATTAGAATGAAATAGATAATTAAGCACTTATATATATATATCACACTGATAAAAATTGAGTACTCTCTACCCAGTTAACTATTATTTATTCAAAATCTAGTTGATTATTCTATTGAATGCATAGTCATGGTACTTTCTATCTGCTAAATGAACTGAATGAAAAGGTGATTTAATATTACCTTTAATATTAAAGATCAAATGGCCAACATACCCTGGATCATAGAAAAAGCGAGGGAATTTCAAAAAAAGTATCTGCTTGTGGTTCATTGACTATGTTAAGCCTTTGACTGTGTGGATCACAACAAATTCTGTAATATTCTTAAAGATATAGGGATATGAGACCACATTACCTGTCTCCTGAGGAACCTGTATATAGGACAGGAAGCAACATTTAGAACTAGACATGGAACAAGAGACAATCAACATGGTTCCAAATTGGGAAAGGAGTACGTCAAGACTGCATAATGTCATCCTGCCTATTTAACGTATATGCAGAGTACATCATGTGAAGTGTGGGGCTGGATGAATCCCAAGCTGGAATGAAGATTGTAGGGAGAAATAGCAATAACTGCAGATATGCAGATAATACCACTTTAATGACAAAAAGTGAAAAGGAACTAAAGTCTGTTGATGAAGGTGAAAGAGGAGAGTGAAAAAGCTTGGCTTAATTCAAAAAATGAAAATCATGGCAGCTGGTCCTATCACTTCATGGAAAACAGATGGGGGAAAAGTGGAAACAGCATTAGATTTCATTTTCTTGGGCTCCAAAATCAATGCAGATGGTGACTGCAGACGCAAAATTAAAAGATGCTTGCTCCTTGGAAGATTAGCGATGACAAAAGTGAAGTGAAAGTGAAAGTTGCTCAGTCATATCCGACTCTTTGTGACCCCATGGATTATACAGTCCATGGAATTCTCCAGGCCAGAATACTGGAGTGGGTAGCCTTTCCCATCTCCAGGGGATCTTCCCAACCAAGGAATAGAATCCAGGTCTCCCATATTGCAGGTGGATTCTTTACCAGCTGATCCAAAGGGAAGCTATGACAAAACTAGACAGCATATTAAAAAGCAGAGGCATCACTTTGCTGACAAAGGTCCATCTAGTCAAAGCTATGGTTTTTCCCGTAGTCATGTATGTCTGTGAAAGCTGGGCTATAAAGAAGGCTGAGTGCCAAAGAATTGATGCTCTCAAACTGTGGTGCTAAAGAAGACTCTTGAGACTCCCTTGAACTGCAAGGAGACCAAGCCAGTCCATCCGAAAGAAAATCAGTCCCGAATATTCATTGGAAGGACTGATGCTGAAGCTGAAGCTTCAATACTTTGCCCATCTAATCCAAAGAGTTGACTCACTGGAAAAGACCCTGATCCTGGGAAAGATTGAGGGCAGGAGGAGAAGGGGATGACAGAGAATGAGATGATTGGATGGCATCACTGACTCAATGAACTTGAGTTTGAGCAAACTCAGGGAGATGGTGAAGGACAGCAAAGTCTGGAGTGCTGTAGTTCATGAGGTTGCAAAAAGTCAGACACAACTCAGCGACTGAACAGCAAGAACAATTTTACCTTCAATATTTAATATTAATAGAAAAAGGCTACTAACCTAGAATTCTGAATCCAATGAAATTATCCTTCAACAGTAAAACAGAAATAAAGACTTTCTTAAACAAAAAGTGAGGGATTATATCATCAGTTGTCCAGTCTTGCAAGAAATGTTAGTTCTTTGCTGCTGCTGCTGCTAAGTCGCTTCAGTCGTGTCCGACTCTGTGCGACCCCATAGACGGCAGCCCACCAGGCTCCGCCGTCCCCGGGATTCTCCAGGCAAGAACACTGGAGTGGGTTGCCATTTCCTTCTCCAATGCATAAAAGTAAAAGTGAAGTCGCTCAGTCGTGTCCGACTCTTAGCGACCCCATGGACTGCGGCCCACCAGGGTCCTCTGTCCACGGGATTTTCCAGGCAAGAGTACTGGGGTGGGGTGCCATTGCCTTCCACGGTTAGTTCTTTAGTCCTACATAAAAAAAAAAAAAAAAAAAAAAAAACAGAAGAAATAAATATAAAATAAAAATTTTATTTTCTTTAAAGAAGGAGAAATTGGGAATACTCAGATATAAGGTAACTACCTGGAGAATCCCATTGACAGAGGAGCCTGGCAAGCTGCAGTCCCATAGACAGAGCAGCCTGGTGGACTACAGTTCATGGGATCACAGAGTCAACTCAAGTGACTTAGCATGTACTACAAATGATGCAGGATAATGTTATTTGAAAATGGACCTGCACTAGTTGTATACTGTAGTATACAGGGGCAAACACTTTAAAAATAATTTTAAAAAATATAATGGCATTAATAGAGGAGAGAAAATGGAATCATATAAAATCCCCGAATATTTGGCTATTAAACAATACGTTTCTAAATAACAATGAATCACAGAAGTCTCAAGAGGAATTTTTAAATATTTCCCATTAAATGAAAATAAACAATGTAATAAAAAAAAATTGTGGAAAGCAATGAATGCTATGAGGAAAATTTATAACACTGAATGCAAATATTAGAGAAGAAGAATATCTGAAATAAATAAGCTGACATATTAGGAAACTATAGAAAGAAGAGCAATATAAGCCTAAAGCAAGCAGAAAATACTAAATAATAAATATTATACAGAAACCAATAAAATTAGAAACAGAAAATCAATAGAGGAAAAAAATAAAGTCAAAAGCTGAGCAAATATAAAATTAGAGAAATCACTATTAATGATATGGACATTAAAAGGATAATAAAGGAAAAATATGAACAACTCTATGCCTACAAATTTGATAATTTAGATGAGATTCACCAATTCCTTGAAAGACACTAACTACCAAATCTCACACAAGGAGAAACATTTTCTGAACAGACCTATAAATACTAAAGAAAGTAAATCAATAATCTAAAATCTATGCCTCCCAAAGAAAAAAACACATCATGCCTAGATGGTTTCACTGGTGAATTCTATCAAATATCTAAGAAAGAAATAGTAACAATTGTCTAAAAGTTTTGCCAGAAAATAGAAGCTGAAAGAGTACCTCCCAAGTCATTCCATGAGGCCAGCACTACCATAAAACCAAACCAGACAAAGATAAAATCAAATTACTTCTCTCATGGTTGTTGTTCAGTCACTCAATCGTGTCCGGCTCTGCAATCCCATAGACTGTAGCACACCAAGCCTCCCTATTCTTCACCATCTCCCAGAGCTTGCTGAAACTCATGTCCATTGAGTCAGTGATTCCATTCAACCATCTCATCCTCAGTCATCCCCTTTCCTGCCTTCAATCTTTCCCAGCATCAGGGTCTTTTCTAATGAATCACCTCTTCGCATCTGGTGGCCAAAGTATTGAAGCTTCAGCTTCAGTATCAGTCCTTCCAATAGACACTCAGGACTTATCTCCTTTAGGATGGACTGGTTGGTTCTCCCTGCAGTCCAAGGGACTCTCAAGAGTCTTGTCCAACACCACAGTTCAAAAGCACCAAGTCTTCGGCTCTCAGCCTTCCTTATAGTCCAACTCTCACATCCATACATGACTACTGGAAAAACCATAGCTTTGACTAGATGGACCTTTGTTGGCAAAGTAATGTCTCTAAATTTTAATACACTTTTCAATACACTTTTCTTCCAAGGAGCAAGTGTCTTTTAATTTTATGGCTGCAGTCACCATCTGCAGTGATGCTGGAGCCCAAGAAAATAAAGTCTGTCACTGTTTCCATCTATTTGCCATGAAGTGATGGGACCAGATGTCATGATCTTTGTTTTTTGAATGGATATAGATGTAAAAACCCTCAACAAACTATTAGAAAATTGAATCTAATAATTAAAAAGATTTATCCTAAGTATATAAGACTTATTCAATATTTAAAAATCAATTAATGTAATCCATTACACCAATACTCTGAAGGAAAAATGAATCATGATCACATCAATAGGTGTGGAAAAAGCATGTGACAAAGTCCAACACACATTTATAATAAAAATCCAGTAAACTAGGAATAGAGGGACACTCCCACAACTTGGTTTAAAAACATCTAAAAGAAATCTATTGCTAAAATCATACTTAATGGTGAGAAACTTACAGACTTTCCCTCCAAGACCAGAAACAAGACAAGGATGTTCCTTCTCACTATCCTTCAACATCATGCTACAAATCCTAGCTCATGCAATAAGATAAAGACAGAAAATAAAAGGTATACAATTTGAAAAGAAACAAAACTGACTTTGTTTACAGATAACATGACTATTTACGTAGAATGTTCCAAATAATTAACAAAGACACTCTTGAAACTAATAAGAAACCAGAGCAAGGTTGCAGGATACAAGGATAATATATAACAATTAACTGCTTTTTCATATACAGAAAAAACAATTGGAATTTGAAATTAAAAAACATTTCCACTAATGCCAAAAAGTAAAATATTAAGCATTAAATCTAAAAAGAAAAAAAAATGTACACTTCTAAATGAAGAGCGTGTATGCACCACATGTTCCTTCATTTAGAAATGAAGAAAATCACAAAACTCTAATGAAAAACATCAAAGAAGACCTTCATAAATGAAGAGATATTTCATGTTCATGGATAGGAAGACAATATTATCAACATGTCAGTTCTTCCCAATTTGATCTATAAATTCAATACAACCCTAATCAAAAGGCTCAGCAAGTAACTTTGCCTAACTGATTCTAAAATTAATAGAGAAAGGCAACACAACCAGAATAACCAACAAAATGTTCAAAGAGAAGAACAAAGCCAAAATGTAGACTATGGACTTTAGTTAATAATAATATCAAAACTAATTCATTCATTCAAATAAAAGTACCACACTAAAGAAAGATGTTAATAATACAGGTACCTGCATGTGTGTGTGGATATGGGAAAGGGGTGCATAATAAGGGAACTCTATATTATGTGCTCAATTTTAGTAAATAGCTTTTTTTAAACGTGCATAAAAACTGAATGATAATTATATGATTGTTGATTATAACAGCCTCTCTAATTTTCAGTGTGCTTGAATGTTTAAATAAAAAGTACTAAAAATTTTTAATAAAGCAAAATCCTAGTTAGAAGATCATTTACATTTACATTTTAAATTGTAAAAGCAATATGTGCTCCATAATATTAGATAGTCAAAAAAGAAACCATGTTACTTCAAACAATAGTCAGATAAAATTAAACTTAAAAAGTCAACATTTTAAGTTTCTTGGGTTTTTTGTTGTTTTTTAGAAAGATTTTTCAAGATCAAGAATCTAAGCATGTTACTTTTATATTAATAAATGTGTAATTTTCATCATAGGCTTTTTTCCCCTACAAGAAAAAAACCAGTTCTGTTATTATTAAGAACTATTACTATTACATCGGAGAAGGCAATGGCACCCCACTCCAGTACTCTTGCCTGGAAAATCCCATGGACGGAGGAGCCTGGTGGGCTGCAGTCCATGGGGTCGCTAAGAGTCAGACACAAATGAGCGACTTCACTTTCACTTTTCACTTTCATGCACTGGAGAAGGAAATGGCAACCCACTCCAGTGTTCTTGCCCGGAGAATCCCAGGGATGGGGGAGCCTGGTGGGCTGCCGTCTATGGGGTCGCACAGTGTCGGACACGACTGAAGCAACTTAGCAGCAGCAGCAGCATTACTATTACATAAGCAATATGAAACATTAAAGAAAAATGGGCAAAAACAAAAGTAAATTATATTCTCATCATCAGACAATCTTCCAATTTTTCCCCAACATTATTAACAACTGTTACACATTAATAATTTAAATAAGGAATCCCTGAAAGTCAACTTAAACTTTCCATTCACTTTACCTCTTAAGGAAAAGAATCCATTTAATTAATCAGGTCATTCTGGTTTCTGGGTACTCAGTAACAGACTGGAACTGAATCAAGGGGATTTGTTTAGATTTCCCAGCCTCACATACACCAGGTCATCTTACCATACAGCCAGCAACCATTATGTGTCCAATTTAGGAAAACCAAGATATAGGTCCATCACAACCAAAGCATGGAGACCACTGCCCCCAGAGAGACAGATACAGAACAGTGATCTTGCTCTAAAGCAAGGATTCCAAGGTTATAAATGTTGACTGCAACACCAAGCCAGCTGGGGCATGATGACTCATCCCATAGCAGACACTGCACCAGCCAAATTCATCACAAGAGGCAAGACTGGGAGTGAAACTATGGCTTGGAATAGAGCCTGGGATGCAGAAGTAATAAATAACTTTGCTTATAGGCTTTTTCAGCTTCTTTTTTCTTTTTCAAGCACCTGTCTCTATGAGTGTAAAAGATGGCTTCGTTTTTCTTCTTCGTAAAATAACAGATTTAGGACGTGCAATATCTGAACGACAGGCAGAGTTGGTATGAGCCAAGAGTGTCCCTTTGCTGCCAATTTCACCGTCTGTTAGTCTGAACTTGCCCACACACAGACGTGGGCAGCACACACACAAAGAGGAGGGCAGAGAGGGAAGCAGAGACATGGGTGAGGCTGCCTGTGAGCAAATACCAGAACCTGGAGCGAAAGGCTATGTTTGCAGCACAGACTTACCCTCCAGCCTGCTGCAGAGTTCAGGTAGACACACGCAAGCTAAGGAAAATGCTAATAGGATGCCCAGAGAAGGCCAGCTCCCAGCTCCTCCTGGACAGGACCACTTATGTTCCCCTGAAACAATCTATTTGCCTGCCTAGATGTTTCCTCCTCGTTGCCATGCAGACTGATGTTAAATAATTATCATGGCCAAAACTGCCAACCGAGGTCAAAGGGACCAAATCCTATCGTCATAGCCTTCATCTGCAATAAGATCTGTCTAATCGGAAACTATCATTGAACATTCAATTGTTTTCTGATAATATGCAACATGGCTGGTATTTCAGCAAAAAGAAAAGGACAACATCCAGTGGAAGCAAGAAATCTGAGTTCATTTAGCTCTGTCCTGACATTTAAGTTCATCCAGCACTAAGTATTTATTTTTAGTTTTTCAATTAATTCAAAGGTCTTTCCATTACTTTTCCAGTAATACCAATTTTCTTTGACAGATGAACAGCCCTTTCAGGGCTTCCCCGATAGCTCAGTTGGAAAAGAATCCGCCTGCAATGCAGGAGACCCCAGTTTGATTCCTAGGTGAGGAGGATGCCCAGGACAAGGGATAGGCTACCCACTCCAGTATTCCTGGACTTCCCTGATGGCTCAGCTGGGAAAGAATCCGCCTGCAATGCGGGAGACCTAGGTTTGATCCCTGGGTTGGGAAGATGCCCTGGAGAAGGGAAAAGCTACCCACTCCAATATTCTGGCCTGGAGAATGTCCAGGGACTATATATAGTCCATGGGTCGCAAAGGGTCAGACAACACTGAGCGACTTTTATTTTCACTTTCACAGTCCTTTCAACCTACAGTGGAGTCACTCTGTTCAATAAGTCACATAAATAAAAATGTGCAATGAATCATCACAACCTCCCCTAATTTCCTCCATCACAAACACCATTCTCAAGTTTGAATCAAGTACCACAGGATCTACCAAATGCAATGTTTACATAAGTTATGCTAAATAAAATACTGAACCATTATTTTTACAAGAAACTAATTTACATGATAGCTTATTCAATATAAGATTCAATTTAATTCATATTTTTGCCAATATGTGCATCAATATATAAACATATCCCTAAGTGAGAAATTACCATGCACCACATAGTAGATGATTTCAGTTTTATCAAATTTTGTATTCTTCAGAGACACTTTTATTTTCCTCTTTGAAATCCATTTTTAAATATCCTACCTATATGTAACTTTAATTTTTTTTACTCTATGTGTTCAAGTTGTGTCTATTTTATTATCCTCCGCTAACCTTGTAAGATCACCTTCGCTCACTGTTTCTGACTCACTCACTTATAAATCTTCCTTCTAACAACCAAGCTGCTGCTGCTGCTGCTACGTTGCTTGTCATGTCCGACTCTGTGCGACCCCATAGACGGCAGCCCACCAGGCTCCGCCGTCCCCGGGATTCTCCAGGCAAGAACACTGGAGTGGATCCTCCAAAACTGTGAAATATTCTCAATAGGACAAAATAAAAAGACATGGTTTCTTTTAGAAGTATAGGCATTCACACAGAAAATACCTGCTTTCAAGAACTAAATATATTCTCTTTCTTAACCTTCATGTCAGTAGCCTGGTACTATAGCTGTGACTACCCTCAAGAGCTATTTGCACTGGAGTTGACCAGGATCTGCTTTAAAGAGCCTCACAGGACCCAAGCGATGTGCCACTCGCCAAGATCTCTGTGACCTCAAAACACCTAGGAGCAACAGAGCATTTCTCTTCCCCATGCACCTGATCATTCACCTGCCTAAGGAAAACTTAATCAGGCTTCACCACATACATCTTACACAGACGCACATTAATTCATGAAATAGCATTCTCATTTTTTCACAATTCTTGAAAAAACATTGTGATTTTTTTTTACATTTGTGTCCATGACTCACAGTAAGAAACATATGTTAGAATCCAAAATTGTCTACTCATTCACATGTTCTTATAAAACAGAAACAAGTTTCATTAAACAATATTTTCCCATAATACATTCAATACACTGTGATATCTTATTTGTTCTATTTTTTTCCTAATACTAGTTCAACTCACCAAATCTATTTCATGAACCCTCTAGGATCACAATTCACAGTCTGAAAACCAAAGGAAAATCTGAATATATAATATTTTACGTGAGTGAACTTCAGTGCCAGTATTAACACTCAAGGCAGCTCTGTGAAGAGTAAATACTAAATTCACATTAAGCTCAAATTATATTTCCTTCACTACTTGCAAGAAACAAAACCAGGACTGCTTCTCCATGGTTTCCTTTTATCAACACGTGCTCTACATAACCTAGAATCATCCTGAGATGATAAATGTTCAGTGATATTTGTTATTCAACAGATGTTTGAGCTGCTGAAATCCCCCATGAATACTTAATTCTATAGCTTGAAGTCCCTAAGAGCTCATCCTGGAATTTTCTTTCCTGGCTCTCTCCTTCACTTCAGGGGCTCTGCACTGATACCCACTGTCTTTCTCTCTTTGCTTATTTAATATTTCTTGTTGCTCTCTACTCAACATATTCATTCTCAAAATAACCTTGAGACAGTTATCTTCCCCCAGTGAAACACACTTTAACCCCAAAGGATATAAAATCATAAAAATACAGTTCTTTTTCATGTCATAAATATGTTGTTGTTGTTGTTTAGCCACTCAGACCTGTCTGACTCTTTGCAAGCCCACAAACTATAGCCCACCAGGCTCCTGGGATTTTCCAGGCAGGAATACTGAAGTGGGTTGCCATTGACTTCTCCAGGGGATTTTCCCCACCCAGGGACCAAACCCATGTCTCCGTGTCTCCTGCACTACAGGCAAATTCCTTACTGCTGAGCCACCAGGGAAGACTCGATAAACCTGTAAGTCAGGAGAAAGAGCTGATGCTTCAGAAATCAACAGTAAACTCACTAACTGGAAAACTGGTTTACTTCTTGACTTAGGTACTCAATTTTATTATCTTCATTAATGAACTACAGCATTGCTTTGACTCAGGATCCATCAACTGTTTTCACTTACATATATTAAGTTTCGGTGCCTTAATTATCTAAGCCTAAAAACATCCCTTGCAACACACCACAAAGGAGTTTTAACTAAAATGCATACACTGATACATGCCACACTGCTGGTCAGGACCCGTGTTCAACATCTGACTCCACACTGCCTGAGGATCCGGCTCAGTTCACAAGACGGAAACTGCAGTGAATCAAAATACAAGGGAAGCGACGTGCCCAAGGAGCTCACATCTAGTGGACTCTCTTAGGGTCCTTTTCAAAGACATTCACAATATGCGTCTCCCCAGTTTTCTTCCCTTTCTAATTTGTTACCTGTGTCAGTTAATATGGGGGTTTGCTCAGGTGGCTCAGATGGTAAAGCGTCTGCTCGCAATGAGGGAGACCTGGGTTCGATCCCTGGGTGGGGAAGATCCCCTGGAGAAGGAAATGGCAACCCTTTCCAGTATTCTTGCCTGGAAAATTCCATGGATGGAGGGGCCTGGCAGGCTACAATCCATGGGGTCGCAAAGAGTTGGACACGACTGAGGGACTTCATTTTCACTTTTCAGTTAATAGAAGAAATCAATCTGCCAGCCCTCCTCTCTACTTCTGGGCCACTACTGGCGCACAGCTAGCCTTTCTCCTCACACTTGTCCAACCTGAACACAGCACCCTCTCCGAGACATGCTGACTGCAATTCCCCTAGTGACTTCTCACTTTCCAAAATGAATCCTCTTTGTTCTCTTCACATCTCTGCTCTGCTTAGATTGTAAGCTTTTCAGGAACAGAAATCACTGCTTCTTAATGCTTATAGAGCCCCTAACAACTGGTATGGAGAAAGCAATGGCACCCCACTCCAGTACTCTTGCCTGGAGAATCCCATGGACGGAGGAGCCTGGTAGGCTGCAGTCCATGGGGTCGCTAGGAGTCGGACATGACTGAGCAACTTCACTTTCACTTTTCACTTTCATGCACTGGAGAAGGAAATGGCAACCCACTCCAGTGTTCTTGCCTGGAGAATCCCAGGGATGGGGGAGCCTGGTGGGCTGCCGTCTATGGGGTCGCACAGAGCCGGACACAACTGAAGCGACTTAGCAGCAGTAGCAGCAGCAGCAACAACTGGTATAGTTGTAGTTTTCCTGGTAAATAGCAGGTGAATCCTCTGGACTTTTAGCTTTCCTTGTGTTGATATTTAGCGTACCCGTTCAATTATAGTTTTAATTAAAAAAAAAAAAAAAAAAGAAAACTTTTTAGTAGGGCCCGGAGTAGTGAAAAAAAATAATAATCTCATAAATCAGAACAAACATATACCTAGAGCCATAAGGACCTGCACTGTTTATTCTTCTTACTGTCTTCAGATAAACATGTTCCAAGTAGCAAGCAGAAGAGGAAGTGGAATAGAGAACGGGGAGTCCCCTCACAAGCAGATCATTGCTTCCACAAGGTTTTAAGTCTTGTCCCAGCCCAGAGCATTTAAGGACAAAAAGAGGAAAGTTAGGTCCCCCTATTCTCAAACCAGAGACAAGAGTTTAACAAGACTGCACAAGGGTATGATTACCTTGGGATTCAAAGTCAAAATTAAATAAGAGTTGGGTTAGATGTGTCTCCTGGAGTTCAACCTGAACAAGAAAAAAAAAAAAAAAATCTGAGAAGCCTAGAAGGTATCTCCTGTCTTCTCTGAATGATGTTTGCTATGTCTTCATCAGGCCCAAGAATCATCTCTAGATGAGAGGGCTGTCACATCTGCTCCAAAAATTCTCTTCAAGTTGGAACTCTGAATTCCCATTCCCACCAGTGGTAAAAAGAAAACTAAAGGACTTCAGCAACGTTGGAAGTAGGGGCTCAGTGGGAATGGCTGCTTCATATGGCAGTTGCTGCTGCTAAGTCACTTCAGTTGTGTCCGACTCTATGCGACCCCATAGACGGCAGCCCACCAAGCTCCCCCGTCCCTGGGATTCTCCAGGCAAGAACACTGGAGTAGGGTGCCATTTTCTTCTCCAATGCATGAAAGGGAAAAGTGAAAGTGAAGTCGCTCAGTCATGTCCTACTCTTAGTGACCCCATGGACTGCAGCCTACTAGGCTCCTCCATCCATGGGATTTTTCCAGGCAAGAGTACTGGAGTGGGGTGACATGGCAGTAAATGATCTCAAATATCACACAAGAGAAAACACACAATAATTTGTAACCTTTACATATAAATGGACATAAAATTCACTTCTGTGTTCATCCTTTGAAGTGTTTTTATAAACTTTAGCAAATCTAGGAAAATGAAATGCCATTAACAAAAGCCTTTTGACAACGCAGCATTGAAGAACCGACTTCACAGGTAAACACGTTTAAACCTCTTTAGGCAGATCACTTCATAGTCTCTCTAGATCATTTAAAACCTCTGCTAAAAAGATTCTGCTTATTTCCACAAAAACAGGATTTCAGAAATCTTTGCATCATTCTGCCCACTATGGTTACTCATGATTTAAATAACAGAATTCACAGGATACTGATACCATATTACAAAACCATACCTGGCCAGAGTGGCCAGACAGAGCCCATCAGCCAAAATTCTTGCCTTATTTTTCCTTTGTCATTAAAAAAAAAAAAGAATAGAAAAGACAACTGTGGCATAACTTTGTTAGAAAGGATGACTAATAAATACAATGAAATTCAAATCACATTAAAAATAAAAGACTCACGAATTACCAAAGTTAACAGAATGCAACAAATTTGCTTAACTTTAAGCTTGGCACAGAAAGGCAATGAACACAGCAGACCACTTACAGTAATACTTCCAAAGGAACAAATTTTCACAGATTCCCTAAAGAAATCCCCAAAGTATAGCCAAAAAATTGTTGATGTTTTATTATTCCAAATTCTTCTCAACTAAATGCTTTAAAGTTTCCAAGAATTTTTTAGCAGAAACTAAAGAGAACCAAGTTATCATTTTACTGTTATTCTATACATGATAACCTGAATTTAATTTAAAATACTGTGTTCCTTGCACAATGCCTGATCTGCAGTGGATGATTAACAGTTATCTGATAAATGAATGGATTTAATTATCAAGCTTTCTCCTTTTAACTCTGACCCATCTGCTCCAATATTTGTTACCTCAGAGATTAATAAACTCACATTTTTCCTCTACGGGATTTTCATAGGAACTAGACTTGTTTCTTATACTTTATGAAATGTTACAAAAGAAATCAAACTCAGCCTAGGTTCTAATGCTTAAACCTTGACCAGAAATATACTCTCAACATAATTAAAAGCTGAGTCTATTTTCAGGAGAACCCTTACTGCTAATACTAGCTTTTTTTTTTTTTTTTTTTTAACAGAACACTAGGCTTTATTTTTTTTGACTATGCCAAAGCCTTTGACTGCGTGGATCACAATAAACTGTAGAAAATTCTGAAAGAGATGGGAATACCAGACCACCTGACCTGCCTCCTGAGAAACCTATATGCAGGTCAGGAAGCAACAGTTAGAGCTGGACATGGAACAACATACTAGTTCCAAATAGGAAAAAGAGTACGTCAAGGCTGTATATTGTCACCCTACTTATTTAACTTATATGCAGAGTACATCATGAGAAACACTGGGCTGGAGGAAGCACAAGCTGGAATCAAGATTGCCAGGAGAAATATCAATAACCTCAGATATGCAGATGACACCACCCTTATGGCAAAAAGTGAAAAGGAGCTAAAGAGCCTCTTGATGAAGGTTAAAGAGGAGAGTGAAAAGTTGGCTTAAAGCTCAACATTCAGAAAATGAAGATCATGGTATCTGGTCCCATCACTTCCCGGCAAATAGATGGGGAAATAGTGGAAACAGTGTTAGACTTTATTTTGGGGGAGGCTCCAAAATCACTGCAGATGGTGATTGCAGCCATGAAATTAAAAGACGCTTGCTCTTTGGAAGGAAAGTTATGACCAACCTAGATAGCATATTCAAAAGCAGAGACATTACTTTGCCAACAAAGGTCCGTCTAGTCAAGGCTATGGTCTTTCCTGTGGTCATGTATGGATGTGAGAGCTGGACTGTGAAGAAAGCTGAGCGCAGAAGAATTGATGCTTTTGAACTGTGGTATTGCAGAAGACTCTTGAGAATCCCTTGGACTGCAAGGAGATCCAACCAGTCCATTCTGAAGGAGATCAGCTCTGGGTGTTCTTTGGAAGGAATGATGCTAAAGCTGAAACTCCAACACTTTGGCCACCTCATGCGAAGAGTTGACTCTAGTTGACTCATTGGAAAAGACTCTGATGCTGGGAGGGATTGGGGGCAGGAGGAGAAGGGGACGACAGAGGATGAGATGGCTGGATGGCATCACTGACTCAATGGACGTGAGTCTGGGTGAACTCCAGGAGTTGGTGATGGACAGGGAGGCCTGGCGTGCTGCAATTCATAAGGTCACAAAGAGTCGGACACAACTGAACTGAACTGAGGCATAATTAATTTGTCCATAAAAACAGTGTGTTTATCTCAACCAAACAAAACAGGGCAGGCCTGTACATGTGTATTTTAGTTGTGCTATACTCAGTCACCTCTGACTCTGTGACCTCATGGACTATAACCCTCCAGCCTCCTCTGTCCACAGGAATTCCGAGGCAGGAACACTGGAGTGGGTTGATATTTCCTCCTCCAGGCGATCTTCCCAACCCAGAGATCAAATGCGCGTCTTCAGAGTCTCCTGCATGGGCAGGTGGATTCTCCGCCACTTAGCTCTGTGGGAAGCCCATGTGTATTTTAGGATAGCCTCAATATGCTATTTTTAAAGGAATAAAGAAAGAAGCTGCCCAAAGACAAATGGATAAATGTAGAGAAAGCAAATGAAATAGCCAGAAACTGGAGGGTGAGAAGGCAGGCAGGGAAAGAATGTGAGGACTATAAATGAAAGAAGTCACCAGCCAATTATTCACAGGGAATTGTTAATGGATTGGAAAGAAATGCAGCTCATGAGTAAGGACAGTATTTATCTCCGCTACCTCATCAGCTCTTGGTAACTGGCTGGAGCTTGAGAGCAGGCTGCCTCTGACTAGACCTCCGCCCCCTGCAAAACAGCGAGGACACCTGCAACCACAGCTGCAAAGCCCTCAGGAAGGAGCGGTGCGGATGCCTAGGACTCGCTCTCCAACACCTCCCACGAGGGAATCTGTCTCATCTCACCACCCTAGTAAGCTTGCTGCTGCTGCTGCTGCTGCTACTAAGTCACTTCAGTCGTGTCCGACTCTGTGCGACCCCAGAGACAGTAGCCCACCAAGCTCCCCCGTTCCTGGAATTCTCCAGGCAAGAACACTGGAGTGGGTTACCATTTCCTTCTCCAATGCATGAAAGTGAAAAGTGAAAGTGAAGTCGCTCAGTCGTGTCCGACCCTCAGCGACCCCATGGACTACAGCCTACCAGGCTCCTCCGTCCATGGGATTTTCCAGGCAGAAGTACTGGAGTGGGGTGCCATTGCCTTCTCCGCTAGTAAGCTTACGTACAGCCATTTTTTTCGGGTACTATCACAAGCATCTTTTTCTCTCATACAATGATGAAAGCAGCACACATTTCTGTACCTTGTTTTCATTAACTTAGATTTATAGCCCCAGGGTTCTCTTGAATTGGCTATTTAGGTAATGACTGTCAAAGTTTACAAAATCAGTTAAGTCATTGCTAATTATTTTCTAAGTAAATCTTAATTACTGACGAAGTTTGTGATCAGGGTTCCCCAACTGAATGCAGTACCACCACAAACTCAGGGGGGCGCTGTTAGTCACTGAAACCTGAGGGAACTAGACCTGATGTCCCTCAAGTCAAAATGGTCAGAAATGGGTTATGGGCAAGGGCAGATGGGTAACTCAACAAATCAGGATTTACCCCTGATTAGGGGAGAGGGTTGTTTTCCAGAATAAACCCAATAAATAAAGGGTTCTTACAGAAAGAAACACATAGATAGTGTGTGTTTACAGCACAGACACTGGGTGGGAAATCAACATTACCCACTACAGGAAAAGAACGAAAATTGGGATCACTGTAGCAGTGTACTCACTAAATCCTTTAAGGGTCTTAAAGCAAATTACTAATCTACAATACTATCAGCAGCATAATGAAAGTAAGTGTCTTCAGTTCAGTTCAGTCGCTCAGTCGTATCCAACTCTTTGCGACCCCATGAATCACAGCACGCCAGCCCTCCCTGTCCATCACCAACTCCCGGAGGTCACTCAGACTCATGTCTATCAAATCAGTGATGCCATCCAGACATCTCATCCTCTGTCGTCCCCTTCTTCTCCTGCCCCCAATCCCTCCCAGCATCAGAGTCTTTTCCAATGAGTTAACTCTTCGCATGAGGTGGCCAAAGTACTAGAGTTTCAGCTTTAGCATCATTCCTTCCAAAGAAATCCCAGGGCTGATCTCCTTCGGAATGGACTAGTTGGATCTCCTTGCAGTCCAAGGGACTCTCAAGAGTCTTCTCCAACACCGTACTTCAAAAGCATCAATTCTTTGGCGCTCAGCCTTCTTCACAGTCCAACTCTCACATCCATACATGACCACAGGAAAGATCATAGCCTTGACTAGACGAACCTTTGTTGGCAAAGTAATGTCTCTGCTTTTCAATATGCTATCTAGGTCGGTCATAACTTTCCTTCCAAGGAGTAAGCGTCTTTTAATTTCATGGCTGCAGTCACCATCTGCAGTGATTCTGGGGCCCAGAAAAATAAAGTCTGACACTGTTTCCACTGTTTCTCTGTCTATTTCCCATGAAGTGATGGGACCAGATGCCATGATCTTCGTTTTCTGAATCTTGAGCTTTAAGCCAACTTTTTCACTCTCCACTTTCACTTTCATCAAGAGACTTTTTAGTTCCTCTTCACTTTCTGCCATAAGGGTGGTGTCATCTGCATATCTGAGGTTATTGATATTTCTCCCGGCAATCTTGATTTCAGCTTGTGTTTCTTCCAGTCCAGCGTTTCTCATGATGTACTCTGCATAGAAGTTAAATAAGCAGGGTGACAATATACAGCCTTGACGTACTCCTTTTCCTATTTGGAACCAGTCTGTTGTTCCATGTCCAGTTCTAACTGTTGCTTCCTGACCTGCATACAAATTTCTCAAGAGGCAGATCAGGTGGTCTGGTATTCCCATCTCTTTCAGAATTTCCCACAGTTTATTGTGATCCACACAATCAAAGGCTTTGGCATAGTCAATAAAGCAGAAATAGACATTTTTCTGGAACTCTCTTGCTTTTTCCATGATCCATCAGATGCTGGCAATTTGATATCTGGTTCCTCTGCCTTTTCTAAAACCAGCTTGAACATCAGGATGTTCACAGTTCACATATTGCTGAAGCCTGGCTTGGAGAATTTTGAGCATTACTTTACTAGCGTGTGAGATGAGTGCAATTGTGTGTTAGTTTGAGCATTCTTTGGCATTGCCTTTCTTTGGGATGGGAATGAAAACTGACCTTTTCCAGTCCTGTGGCCACTGCTGAGTTTTAGTACACGCTAATTAAAACAAGGTATTTTTTTTTTAATATTTTAGCTAATAGATAGAAAATAGATACCTTACTCATATTCATTTGTATTTCTCTTGACTCCTCCTGATAAAGGTTAGCAACTGCATTTATCCTTCAGCTAATCAACCATACTGAGTTCTAGTGCTCAATTATCTACAAGCTTACTAACCTTCTCCCTCCTTTTATCTTACAAATACAAACCATTTGGCTTTGGATATATATTCATTACCAATTTACACCTATTGAAAAAAGCTCTCTTTGTACAATATGAGCACCTATGTTCCAGAGGAAAGAAGAGGTAAGGGAACTCTGAAAAACTAAACAGAAAAAGTTGGAAGACTGAAGATTCTTAAGAGAATAAGGCTCCACAGAAGTCAAGCGAGAAGAAGCTTCAGGAAGCAAAAAGTGACTGGCAGGATTAAATATACCACAATCCAGTACAATGACAACCACAGTGTCCTTCAGATTTCACAAGTGGTCACTAGAGTTATAAGCTTTAGAATGTATCAGTGTTAAATTTCCACAGGCTTAACATAACTGTGTATTCATTCAACAGTTACCTGGCCCGTAAATATGTACCCGGCAGAGTACTAGACACAAAGAGATATAGACCGTAGTTTAGAGGGTCCTAGATAGAAACGTGCACAGTTTGAGGGGGGGTGCTGGAGCAGCAGGGGAAAATTTAACAAGTGGTCAGAAAAACTATGAAAAGCCAAAAAATACCCAAAGGAATGAGTTTCTCCTCTCTAATAAGAAAGTTAACTCCTTTAAAACGTACAGCATTTATAACATATAAAAGATAATTTATCATTCAAATAAACTAATAATTTAGGACCTGAAAAGAAACATACAAGAACGAAGTTCTCCACATTAAGAAAAATAAGCAATCTAAATGTCTGAAGAAGATTTTAAAATAGTTATTTTTGATTTCTAGTCAAGTTTAGCAGATGCCACAGTTACACTTCAAAGACAGAGTACGTGGGGGGCTCCCCAAATTCATGTTGCAAGGTATATATCACAGGTTTCATTTCAGAACAATAGATGAATGCAGATTTTGGACAGGAAAAATTCTTTAAAACATGAAAGTCTTATTCTATCACATAGCTGATACATGATCCAATTTCCTTTTGGTGAAGTGCAGTATACTGCAGATGTTTCTTTATACAAAATGAAATCCACTCTGGTTTTACTTACATTTCAAATGTAGACTGCTCTAAATTACTTACACATAAGAATCACCTTCAATCTAAGGACTTTTGGCCATAAATATGCTAATAACAAAAATATGCAGAAGCAAGGAAAGCATCTGACATTATGGTATTAATTTATATATAAATGGTATGTACATTATTATTGTATATTTTTAAGTATATTCATGTGGACATGGAAGGCAAAATGAAAAATAGTTTATTGACCTAGAAAGGCACTGAAAACGTTTCCATTTTAAACATCCTTCATATCAGGATTACTTCATTTTTTTCTGCTAAAAGATATAATGTGATTACTATACCAACCACTGGCTGACTTCCATGTGCCAGGCACTATGGCTAGGTATATCTAACAAGAGTTTCAATCCTCACAAAAAACAAAAGCAGGGATTATTATTACTGATATTAATCCCATTATTAAAATGTGGAAACCAGGGCTTAAGAAGGAGAGTGACTTACTATGGTCAGTCAGCATACAGGCATACACACACACGCACGCACTCAACATCTAATACAGTATCAAGTGCCTGAAGTGTGGTAAGCGATCCTTAAGTTTCCTGAATAGATCCGAATGAATGAAGAATGGACACCCATAGTCTCACATGAGATCCCTATGCTGCATTGACTGCTGTAACTCTTCAGTTCAGTTCAGTTGCTCAGTCATGTGCAACTCTTTGTGACCCCATGGACTGCAGCACACCAGGCTTCCCTATCCATCACCAACTCCTGGAGCTTGCTCAAACTCCTGTCCATTGAGTCAGTGATGCCATCCAATCATCTCATCCTGTCGTCCCCTTCTCCCCCTGCCCTCAAACTTTCCCAGCATCAAGGTCTTTTCTAATGAGTCAGCTCTTCGCACGAGGTGGCCAAAGTATTGGAGTTTCAGCTTCAGCATCAGTCCCTCCAATGAACACCCAGGACTGATCTCCTTTAGAATGGACTGGTTGGATCTCCTTGCAGTCCAAGGGACTCTCAAGAGTCTTCTCCAACATCACAGTTCAAAAGCATCAGTTCTTGAGTGCTCAGCTTTCTTCACAGTCCAACTCCCACATCCATACATGACCACTGGAAAAACCACTCTGTGAAAGAGAAACGGTGTCTAGAGGAAACAAAGTGTATACACGGTACCACCAAGTCCAAGCAGGAACAAGCCACACAGCACACAGTATCAGCAGCCAGGTCCCTGGCAATGTGAAGAAGCCAGAAGAGTTGGGCCTCAGTCTGTGCTGTATTTCCAGGGCCTAGAACAGTATGAGATACAGCAAGTGCTAAATAAACATGCTGAATATGTGAGTAAAACTCCATTTCCTCTTTCTTCTCCACACCTCCTCTGGCTTATCACACTGTGACCTGTACATTTTCTACTTGTATTCTTCCCTCTGCTGCTCTCGCCACCCTTTGCATATCCATGAAATTAAAAGATGCTTACTCCTTGGAAGGAAAGTTATGACCAACCTAGATAGCATATTCAAAAGCAAAGACATTACTTTGCCAACAAAGGTTCGTCTAGTCAAGGCTATGGTTTATCCTGTGGTCACGTATGGATGTGAGAGTTGGGCTGTGAAGAAGGCTGAGTGCCGAAGAATTGATGGTTTTGAACTGTGGTGTTGGAGACGACTCTTGAGAGTCCCTTGGACTGCAAGGAGATTCAACCAGTCCATTCTGAAGGAGATCAGCCCTGGGATTTCTTTGGAAGGAATGATGCTAAAGCTGAAACTCCAGTACTTTGGCCACCTCATGCAAAGAGTTGACTCATTGGAGAAGACTCTGATGCTGGGAGGGATTGAGGGCAAGAGGAGAAGGGGACGACAGAGGATGAGATGGCTGGATGGCATCACTGACTGGATGGACGTGAGTCTGGGTGAACTCCGGGAGTTGGTGATGGACAGGGAGGCCTGGTGTGCTGTGATTCATGGGGTCGCAAAGAGTCAGACATGACTGAACGACTGATCTGATCTTATCTAAAAAGTATTATTATTCTGTATTTACATTATGAGATTTTTAAATACTTATTCACCTATAATGAAAAATAAAAGCACAAGGGAACATTTCCTCTTTAAACATCCACCAAATGATTCTGCTTTCTCCAACAAAACATAAAGGCCATCACTGAATTTGTTATGGGAATTTATACCTTTGCTTTAAATATACATTTAAATCTCAAACTTCTTTATATCATAAGAATGTAACATAAATGCTTAGAAAGCTATTAAATTTCTATTTATAATGGTGAGTTCCAACACAGAGTTAACATCAGATCAGATCAGATCAGATCAGTCACTTAGTCGTGTCCGACTCTTTGCGACCCCATGAACCGCAGCACGCCAGGCCTCCCTGTCCATCACCAGCTCCTGGAGGTCACTCAGACTCGCATCCATCGAGTCAGTGATGCCATCCAGCCATCTCATCCTCTGTCGTCCCCTTCTCCTCCTGCCCTCAATCCCTCCCAGCATCAGAGTCTTCTCCAATGAGTCAACTCTTCGCATGAGGTGGCCAAAATACTGGAGTTTCAGCTTTAGCATCATTCCTTCTAAAGAAATTCCAGGATTGATCTCCTTCAGAATGGACTGGTTGGATCTTCTTGCAGAGTTAACATATGACCCAGCAATTCCATGCCAAGAGATATATCCAAAAGAATAAAATCGTATGTCCACACTATGGACAGAGAAGCTAGGGCAGGCTACAGTCCATGGGATTGAAAAGAGTCAGACACAACTGTGAGACTAACTTTCTTTCACACAAAAACAGGTACACGAATGTTTATAGCATTATTCATAATGGCAAAAAAAAAAAAAAAAAAAACAGGAAACAGCCAAAATGTCCATCAACTCGTGGACAGATACAGAAAATGTGGTGGTACATTCACCCTATTGAATATTTGGCAATGAAAAGAATAAAGTACCAATACATGTCAAAATACAGGAGAACCCTGGAAACATCCTAAGTGAGAGAAGTCATTCATGAAAGGCCACAAATTGTATAATTCTATTTACACAAAAAGTCCAGAGCAGGCAAATCTGTAGACACAGAGGGAAGACAGAGAAAAGGAGTGACAGCTAATGTGTGTGAGATTTCCTTGAGGGCGATAAAAACTATTATAAAATTAGGCAGTAGTTCCAAAATATGTATTAAGAAAAGAAAAAAAAAAAAAAAAAACTTATGCAACTCAATAGCACACACAAAAAAATCAAAATCTGACAAAAATAAGCAGAGAACCTGAACAGACATCTTTCCAAAGAAGACATACAAATGGCCAAGAGGTGCATGTAAAGGTGCTCGACATCATTAATCACTGAGGAAATGCAAATCAAAACCACATCACACCTGTTAGTGTATTTATCATCAAAAAGAAGAGAGAGGGCAAGCACTGGCTAGATATGGAGAAAAGGGAACCCGGGGCATTTTTGGTAGGAATGTAAACTGGTTCAGCCACTATGAAGGCCTCACAATATTAAAAATAGAAATAGCATTGTTGTACAGTTGTTAAGTCACGTCCAACTCTGCAATCCCATGGACTACAGCACTCCAGGCTTCCCTCTCCTTCACTATCTCTGGCAATTTGCTCAAACCCATATCTACTGAGTCGGTGATGCCATCCAATCATCTCATCCTCTGTCATCCCCTTCTCCTCCTGCCCTCAATCTTTCCCAGCATCAGGTCTTTTCAAATGATTCAGTTCTCCACATCAGGTGGCCAAAGTATCAGAGCTTCAGCTTCAGCATCAGTCCCTCCAATGAACACCCAGGACTGATCTCCTTTAGAATGGACTGGTTGGATCTCCTTGCAGTCCAAGGGACTCTCAAGAGTCTTCTCCAACACCACAGTTCAAAAGCATCAATTCTTCGGCACTCAGCTTTCTTCACAGTCCAACTCTCACATCCATACATGACTATTGGAAAAACCATAGCCTTGACTAGATTGACCTTTGTTGACAAAGTAATGTCTCTGCCTTTTAATATGCTGGTCTAGGTTGGTCATAACTTTCCTTCCAAGGAGTAAGCGTCTTTTAATTTCATGGCTGCAATCACCATCTGCAGTGATTTTAGAGCCCAAAAAAATAAAGTCAGCCACCGTTTCCACTGTTTCCCCATCTATTTGCCATGAAGTGATGGGACCTGATGCCATGATCTTAATTTTCTGAATGTTGAGATTTAAGCCAACTTTTTCACTCTCCTCTCTCACCCTCATCAAAAGATTCTTTAGTGCATCTTCACTTTCTGCCATTAGAGTGGTATCACCTGCATATCTGAGGTTATTAATATTTTTCCTGCCAATCTTGATTTCAGCTTGTGCTTCATCCAGCCCCACATTTTGCATGATGTACTTTGCATAGAAGTTAAATAAGCAGAGTGACAATATACAGCCTTAATGTACTCATTTCACAATTCTGAACAATTGATGTGTCCAGTTTTAACTGTTGCTTCTTGACCTGTATATAGGTTTCTCAGGAGGCAGATAAGGTGGTCCAGTATTCCCATCTCTTAAAGAATTTGCCAGTTTGTTGTGATTCACACAGTCAGTGGCTTTAGCGGAGTTGATGAAGAAGTAGATGTTTTTCTGGAACTCTCTTGCTTTTCCTATGATCCAACATAGCAATTTGTTCTCAGGTTGCTCTACATTTTCTAAATCCAGCTTGAACATCTGGAAGTTCTCAGTTCACGTACTGTTGAAGCCTGGCTTTAAAGATTTTGAGCATGACCTTGTTAGTATGTGAAATGAGCAGAAATGCATAGTAGCTTGAACGTTCTTTGGCATTGCCTATCTTTGGACTGGAGTGAAAACTGACCTTTTTCCAGTCCTGTGGCCACTGCTGAGTTTTCTAAATTTGCTGGCATATTGAGTGCAGCACTTTAAAGAGAAAACAAAAGATATACCCAACTGAATGCAGAACTACCATATGATCCAGCAAACCCACTTCTGGGTACATATTCAAAGGAAATGAAAACAAGTGATCAAAGAGGTATCTGCACTCCCATTTCCACTGCTGCAATATTTATAGTAACCAAGATATGAGAAAACCTAGTTGTCTGTCAATGGATGAATGGACAAAGAGGATGTATATGCACAGTGAAATATTACCCAGACATGAGAAAGAAGGAAAGTCTGCCATTTGTGACAACACAGATGAACAGAGAAGGCAGTATGTTAAGTGGAATAAGCCAAACAGAGAAAGAGAAATACTGCATGTTATCACTCATATTAAACCAAAAAAAAAAAAAAAAAATCAAACTCATAGGAATAGAAAGCAAATTGGTAACTGCCAGGGACTAGGGGAGTAGGAGAAATATGGAGAGGCTGGTGAAAGGATACAAACTTTAAGTTATAAGATGAATCAAGTACGAGAATATAACATAAAACATAATTGGTAACACTACTGGACAACTGAAATTTGCTAAAAGAGCTGAACTTAAATGGTCTCACAAAAAATGAAAAATAAACATGTATGCAAGATGACGGACAACTAGCAAGCAGGGATCCGTTGGAATTTTTTCACAGTGCATACACATATTAAATCAGAAGTATATACACCTTGTCAACTGTACCTCAATAAAATGAAAAAATGTAATAAAATTAGACAGTGGTGATAGTTACACATTTCTGTAAACATAAGAAAAACCACCAGATTGTATTCTTTTAAAAAGGATGGATTTTACGGCAGTGAACTATATTTCAATAATACTATTTAAAAAACAAATAGCATTTTTAAAAGAAAGCATTTCCACACAATTAGAATCAACACTTTGAAATGGCATCTTGAAAATAACACATGCAATACTCTGTTACAAATAGGAGACAACATAAATCATTTGTGCAATTACACTTTCTTAGCAACATCTTTTGTATTAGAGCCACTAACACATTAATGTCACTGCTGAAGAGAAAATTCATTCTTTAATACAAGTATCAATTACTTGAATATGCCTGTTCAAATCACTCTCATTCTCATAAATCTATATCCTATGCAACTGGCTTTTTCACTAAGATATTTATTTTCTAATAGAAAGTTATGGAATTGATTTCAATATTAAATGGAGTGACAACCTGTGGACTTCTCTATCTCCAAACATTAGTTTGATACCACTAATGGCAACCCACTCCAGTGTTCTTGCCTGGAGAATGCCAGGACAGGGGAGCCTGGTGGGCTGCTGTCTATGGGGTCGCACAGAGTCGGACACGACTGAAGCGACTTAACAGCAACAGCTATAAGTTCGGTCATATAACAGGCATTGACAAAAAACAGATCATGTGTCCAGCTCTAGAGTCCCAAAGACTTGCTACCAGTTCTTACACAGCTGACTTCCTAGAGAGAAAAACAAGCAAATAATCAAATGAGCAAACTACAGCATGATGGATACCATGTTTTCTACAAAAGCACAACATCTCTGACATGGAAAAGATATCTTAAAAAGATAACTACACCATTCCATGGAAGCAACGACTTACTTCTCACTGCAAGCGCATGAATGTTAGCAAGTCAGGGAACATGATACATTTCCACGTCCACAGCTCTCTCATCAACATTAAACACAGTGCTCTCTCAACATATCTTGTACATCTCCCCGGTACGGTAGAGATTTTGCTTAGAAAAACCACTTCACATTCTGTTTTGAATAAAATATAATGGCAGTTTTTATTCATAACTTTGTCTCAACATGAGCTAGAAATGAGACAGATGAGAAGATTAATTTAATATCAAGTATCTTACACGGTTCTAGACACATTACATGTGTTATCTTACTTAATTCTGCAAATATGCATACGAACCAAACATTCCTTCCATATTATAGACAATGAAAACTAAAAAAGAAGCCAAATAACTCACTCACAGCCATATTGCGAATAAGTGATGGCACTGGGACTGAAAAGCATTGCTCTGATTCTAAAGCCCAGGCTCCTTCTATTAAAACTACACCGGGCTGACTGCCATTAATGTTAAATCTGCAGTGAACCTACTTAACATTTAATTGTTCTAATAATTAAAGATTAAACATTTTTAGCACTGCACATGTGTCAATGATAATGCTGAACTTAGCTGAAGAGCAAGCCCTCTGTTTCTTTCAATTCAGTTCAGTTGCTCAGTCGTGTCTGACTCTTTGCGACCCCATGAATCGCAGCACGCCAGGCCTCCCTGTTCATCACCAACTCCCGGAGGTCACCCAAAACCACATCCATTGAGTCGATGATGCCATCCAGCCATCTCATCATCTGTTGTCCCCTTTTCCTCCTGCCCCCAATCCCTCCCAGCATCAGAGTCTTTTCCAATGAGCCAACTCTTCGCATGAGGTGGCCAAGGTACTGGAGTTTCAGCTTTAGCATCATTCTTTCCAAAGAACCCCCAGGATTGATCTCCTTTAGAATGGACTGGTTGTATCTCCTTGCAGTCCAAGGGACTCTGAGTCTTCTCCAACATCACAGTTCAAAAGCATCAATTCTTCAGTGCTCAGCTTTCTTCACAGTCCAACTCTCACATCCATACATGAACACTGGAAAAACCATAGCCTTGACTAGACGGATCTTTGTTGGCAAAGTAATGTCTCTGCTTTTGAATACGCTATCTAGGTTGGTCATAACTTTCCTTCCAAGGAGTAAGTGTCTTTTAATTTCATGGCTGCAGTCACTATCTGCAGTGATTTTAGAGTCCAAAAAATAATGTTGCCACTGTTTCCCCATCTATTTCCCATGAAGTAATGGGACCAGATGCCATGATCTTCGTTTTCTGAATGTTGAGATTTACGCCAACGTTTTCACTCTCTCTTTCACTTTCATGAAGAGTCTCTTTAGTTCCTCTTCACTTTCTGCCATAAGGGTGGTGTCATCTGCATGTCTGAGGTTATTGATATTTCTCCCGGCAATCTTGATTCCAGCTTGTGCTTCTTCCAGTCCAGCATTTCTCATGATGCACTTTGCATAGAAGTTAAATAAGCAGGGTGACAATATACAGCCTTGACGTACTCCTTTTCCTATTTGGAACCAGTCTGTTGTTCCATGTCCAGATCTAACTGTTGCTTCCTGACCTGCATATAGGTTTCTCAAGAGGCAGGTCAGGTGGTCTGGTATTTCCATCTCTTTCAGAATTTTGAGCATTACTTTACTAGCGTGTGAGATGAGTGCAATTGTGTGGTAGTTTGAGCATTCTTTGGCATTGCCTTTCTTTGGGATGGGAATGAAAACTGACCTGTTCCAGTCCTGTGGCCACTGCTGAGTTTTCCAGATTTGCTGGCAGATTGAGTGCAGCACTTTCACAGCATCATCTTCCAGGATTTGAAATAGCTCAATTGGAATTCCATCACCTCTACTAGCTTTGTTCGTAGTAATGCTTTCTAAGGCCCACTTTACTTCACATTCCAGGATGTCTGGCTCTAGGTCAGAGATCACACCATCGTGATTATCTGGATCATGAAGATCTTTTTTGTACATTTCTTCTGTGTATTCTTGCCACCTCTTCTTAATATCTTCTGCTTCTGTTAGATCCATACCATTTCTGTCCTTTATCGAGCCCATCTTTGCATGAAATGTTCCTTTGGTATCTAAAATTTCCTTGACGAGATCTCTGGTCTTTCCTATTCTGTTGTTTTCCTCTATTTCTTTGCGTTGATCGCTGAAGAAGGCTTTCTTATCTCTTGCTATTCTTTGGAACCCTGCATTCAGATGCTTATGTCTTTCCTTTTCTCCTTTGCTTTTCACTTCCCTTCTTTTCACAACTATTTGTAAGGCCTCCCCAGACAGCCATTTTGCTTTTTTGCATTTCTTTTCCACAGGGATGGTCTTGATCCCTTTCTCCTGTACAATGTCACAAACCTCCATCCATAGTTCATCAGGCACTCTATCTATCAGATCTAGCCCCTTAAATCTATTTCTCACTTCCACTGTATAGTCATAAGGGATTTGATTTAGGTCATACCTGAATGGTCTAGTGGTTTTCCCTACTTTCTTCAATTTAAGTCTAGAATTTGGCAATAAGGAGTTCATGATCTGAGCCATAGTCAGCTCCCGGTCTTGTTTTTGCTGACTGTACGCTATGCTAAGTCACTTCAGTCGTGTCCGACTCTGTGCGACCCCATAGACGGCAGCCCACCAGGCTCCCCTGTCCCTGGGATTCTCCAGGCAAGAGTACTGGAGTGGGGTGCCATCGCCTTCTCCGTGCTGACTGTATAGAGCTTCTCAGTCTTTGGCTGCAAAGAATATAATCAATCTGATTTCGGTGTTGACCATCTGGTGATGTCCATGTGTTAGGGGAAGCACAGATTGAAACCTCCCACCCTGGCCAGGTACCATAGTAACCATTTGCATGAGTTGTTTTATGACAGGAGATCCTGATAAGGAATATGGAACTAATAAGCCACCACCAACTGGAAGAGTACGGGAAAGGTCGAAAGGAGACACTGCATGTCTCTCCACTTCCCAGAATCCCTCTCGCTAGCATCCATCCTGGCTGAGTGATGCGTGTGCCACCAGGAAAGACTCTGAATTAGAATGATTGGCCAAAGACCATCCAGAAACTAATCCCATCACTTAAAACCCGAGACTGCCAGCCACGTGGCAGAGCAGTTCTCCTGGGTTCCCTTACCCTACTGCTCTCCACCCGGATGCCCTTTCCCAATAAAGTCTCTTGCTTTGTCAGCACATCTGTCTCCTTGGACAATTCATTTCTAAGTGTTAGACAAGAGCCCAGTTTTGGGACCTGGAAGGGGTCCGTCTTCCTGCAACAAATGGCGACTCTGGCAGGGACTCTTCTTCACTGAGACTGACATCCTGACCACTCGGGGTACTCAGGGGCCAGCTTGCCTGCCAATGGACCAGACCCAGCGGCCGCAACTGGGATTCTTTGTCCCTGGTCTCCTCCTGACGTGGACAACTGGCCAGAGGGCCCCAACAGGTAAGGAACAAGAGACTTTATTGACCTCTCTCCCCCTTCTCTCTCTCTTCCTCTCCTTAACCTTTGCTAGCCTTCTCTTTTTTTCTAGTCCCCTGGTCCTGGACTCAGGAATCTGGTCGAAGGGCCCTCAGCCGGAGCTGAGGATTGGAGACTAATCACCTCCTCTTGGCAGAGAACTCAAATTCTGGTTCTGGTCTGGTCTGATTTCTGGTAGGGCCGAGTTCCAGTCCTCCTTTCTCTGGAGGCCCAGGGAAAAGTCTCATAACGCCTGGGTATCTGTAGGTGGCAGGAGACATCTGTAAGGCCACCCCTTTTACCACCCCCCTCCCTCCTGCCTCCTCCCCCTTCTTCTTTCAACCTGGCTTCCTTTCCTCCCTTTGATGTCTTTGATGTTAGTACTTGGATCTGAAGTTCTGTGTCTCTATAGGAGGTTTTCTGAGATACTGTATTCTTGTATTTAAGGGAGTGTCTGACGAGGACTGCCAGGTTTATATGTGTGTGTTTTAACTCTGTGTTCTGTGTTGTGATTTTTTATGGCCATTTTGCTTTGTCTGGCCACCATTTGGTTTAGACCTGCGGCCATTTTGCTAGAACTTGATTTTCTCTCCCTGTTCCTTGAGACCAGCGCTTATCTAGACCATCTCTAACTCCTGAGACTGAGGGAAAAGGGGAAAAAGAGTTTAAAAATTTTATTTATTTCAACTCTTTTTTTATAAACTAGTAAATTTTATATTGTAATATCTAATTCATGACTAAACTTAGAAAATGAAGCCAGATCTTGCCCTGTGTCTGTCTAAATATGTTTTGGTATGTCTTTGTCTCTGGGTAATATTTTTGAGGTTAATTTGTAAATGAGCTCTATTTAACTGGCTTAAAAAAGGTTAAGTGG
Organism: Tragelaphus eurycerus; assembly: GCA_935064755.1. Taxonomy (NCBI): domain Eukaryota; kingdom Metazoa; phylum Chordata; class Mammalia; order Artiodactyla; family Bovidae; genus Tragelaphus; species Tragelaphus eurycerus. The sequence goes on along the minus strand of CAKXYN010000086.1, from coordinate 7,366,194 downwards.
TTACAAATCAAATAATTCTAAATTAAACAATAAATTTCAGGTTCATGTGAACTGGGAAATATTCAGTATTAAATACCTAATATTAATGTTTGTTTGTTGACCTATCTAATATAGACATGTCTTAGAGTAATTAACATTAAGTAGAATATTTTCATTGCACCTAGGTTTAATATAAGTTAAATATTATATCTATTACAAGTTTGTCAACAAGTTAATTACCTCGAGTGAAGAAACTTCTAAAAATGTAAATGAGATGAGCTTTTATATAAACTCTATTAAGAATAATTATTCTTTAGAAATATCTGTCTAAAATAATCTCTCCAGATTGGTGTAACTTAAATTTCTAAGGGTTATGCTAAGTGTGCTAAGTGTTGGAAGTCTATTGAATAATTAGGTCATTTCCAAATAAAATAAGATTTTGAAACATTTACTACTAAACACTAGTTTCCTTTTACAGAGAAACTAAAGAGATTTGGGACTATAGATGAATAATGTTTGGTGCCATCCTAAAATGTTCTAAGAAAGCAAGGAAGGGTTTTAGAAATTATCACTGGTATTTATGCTCACCAATCTGTAAAGTGCTAAATATAAAAGTTAGTTCTTGGTTGCTAAATGAAAGTAGGAAGTCTGTTTTCAGTTAAAAAAAAAAAAAACAAAAAGAAAAGAAAGAAAGAAAGAAAAAGGTATGAAAAATACTAAAAAGAGTTATGCACCATCAGGATTTTCTAAAACTGGATTACAATTAGATAAATGGATTTTGTTAGAAATGACACAGCCGTAAGAAAACTGGTTAGAGTCAACTAGGTCCAAGATGGCGGAGTTGACTTTCACTAGACCTTGAGCCTTGGTGTTTAGGCCTCTTGGAGAAGGCAATGGCACCCCACTCCAGTACTCTTGCCTGGAAAATCCCATGGACGGAGAAGCCTGGTAGGCTGCAGTCCATGGGGTCGCTAAGAGTCGGACACGACTGAGCAACTTCACTTTCACTTTTCACTTTCATGCATTGGAGAAGGAAATGGCAACCCACTCCAGTGTTCTTGCCTGGAGAATCCCAGGGACGGGGGAACCTGGTGGGCTGCCATCTCTGGGGTCGCACAGAGTCGGACACGACTGAAGTGACTTAGCAGCAGCAGTGACATATCAACAAGCTAAATGATACACTCATCAACATTGACTAAATCTGACAAATGTTCTAAACCCTTTTAATTGAGCTTCTTGATAAAGCTCCCTAAATAGAATTCTTTTGAAGTTCTTTTGACCTCTAGCTAGGTTTGGGGTGCTTCAGAGGGCCCCTGAAACATCCCAAAGAGAGATATCAAACTGTGTTTATTTGGTTGGTTAAATTACATGAAAAAGATTAACAAATGAGTAGTAAATCTGCTCATGTTATAATGTATGGTAAAATTACTAATACAGATATCCTAGAAATTATATGGAGTTCTTAACATTCTGATATGTCCTAGTATTCTAATGGAAAACCTGATGATTTCACAAAAGTTAAAAAAAGGACTGAATGAACCACAGAATATGCTTATAACTTTTATGGTTTCTATCCTAGATAGCATATTCAAAAGCAGAGACATCACTTTGCCAACAAAGGTTCGCCTAGTCAAGGCTATGGTCTTTCCTGTGGTCATGTATGGATGTGAGAGCTGGACTGTGAAGAAGGCTGAGCACCAAAGAATTGATGCTTTTGAACTGTGGTGTTGGAGAAGACTCTTGAGAGTCCCTTGGACTGCAAGGAGATCCAACCAGTCCATTCTGAAGGAGATTAGCCCTGGGATTTCTTTGGAAGGAATGATACTAAAGCTGAAACTCCAGTATTTTGGCCACCTCATGCGAAGAGTTGACTCATTGGAGAAGACTCTGATGCTGGGAGGGATTGGGGGCAGGAGGAGAAGGGGACGACAGAGGATGAGATGGCTGGATGGCATCACTGACTCGATGGATGTGAGTCTGAGTGACCTCGGAGAGCTGGTGATGGATAGGGAGGCCTGGCGTGCTGCAGTTCATGGAGTCGCAAAGAGTCGGCCATGACTGAGCGACTGATCTGATCTGATCTGAAAAATTATGGGTTTGAATATTATGTTTTCAGGGAGTAGGGAAAATCTTCCTCTCAAACTAATTATGACAATACTTTGGTAAAATTAAATGTTATAAACAAAACAATTATATTTTCTCTGTATCTGACTCCTCCAAAAATTGGAAATTCTTAGGTTTCCACTAAGTTTATCAAATGAGTTAGGAAAGTTATTTCACGAGTACAAAAATCTCAAGAAATTTGTGAGACCTTAAAAAGGGAAGAATTCACCCAGATTTGTTAGGTAAATCTGTAATAAGCCTTTGGTGTGAGTTTCCCAGCCCTGTTTTATTTTAAAAGTTCAGTCTGAGACTTTATAAATGTTTCAGCAAAATAAAAAGTCTATGATCAGTTATGGTTATATAAACCATCAGACCAAAATTAGTGAGAACAGACCTGGTTTGCAAACAAGCTAGCCTTAATTTGGTTATATTTTATTAAAATGAGGGTAACTTTAGGGAGAAAAAAGATATTTCAAAAAATATTAAATCCCAGTTTGTTAATGGAGTTCTGCATCTAGTAAGACTCATCTCTTAGATAGTTCTTTGCTGTTATGTGATATTAATATAAAATTTAATTGAATTTTTAAAGAACATCCTAAGTTTGTTTCTGAAGCTTATCTCAGTAATCTATCTTTGGATGAAGACCAGATGCCTCATGACCTGCAACCAGGACTGGAAAAAGACATAATTTAAGGGACTGTCTCCAACCTGGATGGAAGGACTTTTTTACCAGGTACTCTTAACTAGCTCATGCACAATGAAACTGAAGGGAAATTAACTCTTAGATTAATCCCCACTTCCAAAGGCCCCTACAGTGGATTGGTCTATAGAGAGGACAGCTGACCTGATCTCACCTTAAAAATGCTCAAGCAGGAGAAACTACACTACACCAGGATGAAAAGACGATGACATCAGAGGTAGACAGCTTGCCCAAGATGCTGGACCTGATTTGTATGATCATTTATGTTTTCTTGACTTCTTAGACCTTTGCATATAAATCAAATGCTTTTCTATCATAGGCCTGATTCTATGCTAGTTTTAGAAATCAATTCAGTTGTTGGGTTTGCGGTCAATTACCTGTGTCTAGTTCTAGGTTACCTTGTTAAATTTCTCTACTACAAGACTCTAACTGGTTGGCCCTGAGAAAATTTACTTAAAAAAAATTATATTCAGGTTACTGTGATATTACTAGATGGGATCCCCTCACCGGACCAATTAATAATGCCTGCTCTGACTCTGGCCATAAATTTGAGCTTTTTTCTATTACTCAATCTCAATCAGGGCAACAAGAAAAGTTTCAGCAAAGGAGGAAAAAAAATCTCCCACAATTATGGGATGGATTTATATAGATAACACCAGGCTATGGTAATTTAGGCGTAAAGTCTTCTCTGTGTTGGAAACAATTAAATCATACTAAGGACAATCAGTCTAGAACACTAGAAAATGGGGCCATGTGCCTTATAGACGGTGCCAGTATATAATTTCCCTGGAAGATAAAGATTCTACAGAGCAGACTAAGTCAGATGACCTGGGATATACTGGGCTACATCTAATGGAAGCTCTTAAGTATTACTTGTGACTTTACTAATACTGCTGGCTGTGTTATTTCACCTGTTTTACAAAATCGCTGTTTCTTACACTGTCAAATGTGTGTCTGAGGCCTCTAATAGAATAATATATAGTCTCATATGAGATCAATGATGGTAACAGTATAACTCTAGATATGGGAAGAGGCAAAAAGAGGAAATATTTTCCTGGACCAAGAGGCTAGTAAAACAGGTGGTCCAGAGAATTTTTGATACTGTTTTATGGCCTAGTCCAGTAACAGCACATTGAGTGGCCTGTCAACAAAATCTTTGCCAAACCTGATTATGGACATTCTCAGCACCATGAGATAAAATGGTCATGAAATAACCCCCTCAAAATCATGTTCAAGTTTATGAGCAAAAGGGAGCTCTGTCAACTGAAGACTGACACTTGCCATCTACATCTACAAAGATTAAATCATGGCCGCTGCAACCGCTGACTTTCAACGCCCCTGAAAGGAGTTCAGGATGAAAACCACGAATGAGGCACTCTGTGCTCTGGGAAAAACTGGCAGAACAGGCCTTCAGATAGTTATATCTTTTCAGGAGAAGACTTTATGAGTCCCAATTCTTGCATCTTCTCATCCCTAGAGAAACACTGATGTCATTAACAGTGAAATCTGCTTTGGCTGTTAAGGAAAAGTTTACAATTAAAAGTCAAAATAGAGTAGCTATGGTTCAGATATCCTTGGAAATAACTAGGTGATGCTATGGGTGTACTTTCAGATTAGACCTTGTATTGCTAAACACTTGAGTTTTCTGAGTCGTGTCAGGCTTGGATGCCATCTCAAAACAATGTCTGCTGGAAGCTAGTAACTGCAACCTTACTTTTTGTAAAACTAGGCAACTGGCTACCTGGCTACAAGTCTCCCTGAAGTGCCAGGTCCAGACTGGGTTTCAGGCCTAGTCTTCTAAAAAGAAATGAGATTTATTTTGTCTACTAAATTCCAGTTATCACTCCTCCAACTACTTCTAACTGGGTCTGTTACACCAAAATGGCAGACCAAGGGATTGAGATTTTAATCATACAAGACTCAGATTTAGAACTTGGAACTCAGAAATACTTCCAATTCAGTGTCTATACTCCAAGCTGAGGCAGTCCTATGCTCCATTTTGACAGGAAGTTATCACAGTCATAGTTGCCTATTTCCCTAAATTAAAACTGAGTAGAACTCTGTGGGGCTCTGGAGTAGAGATCTGTTCTGTGCTCTCCATTTCTTGTCTGTAGGACATAGGCTTCATTCAGCCTCCTTGACCTTCCCTGAGTTCCAAAGTGTGGATTCAAACAATTGCTAATCAGGGAAGGGAGTGGATACAGAAATAGGAGAAACAATCAAAGGTTGGTACAGCCTCCAGACAGAGTCCGGGTTCCTACTCAAAGAAATATGCATAACAGCGTCTTTGAGCCCCCACCCAGCTAGAGGATGCTAACTCCAGACTGAACACAAGATTCCTGGAGCACAGCTCTATTGCCTCACCACCAACCAATCAAAAAGGGTCACAAATCCTACAACCCTCACCCTAACTGTTGCCTTCTGTTACGGGGACCAGAGATGACCATCCTGTTAGGTCTCCTGTTTGGCCCCTGCCTATTTCATCTCTGAGAGGGGCCAACAGTTTCAAACTAAACTGCTGTTACTACAAGGGTGGAAGCTGGTTTCAGATGTGGAACACCCCAACTTAGATCAGGTAGAGAGAGACTTCTGCTCTGCTAGGCAGGCCTATGCCCATGCACAGCAGGAAGAAGTTACAGAAGAAAGAGACCTCCACCCCAATTCCCAAGAAGTATCTTGAGTATGAAGTCTCTCAGGGGGAGTTGTTAGGGAAAGCACACTGATTGAAACCGTCCACCCTGGCCAGGCACCATAGTAACCATTTGCATGAGGTGTTTTATGACAGGAGATCCTGATAAGGAATATGGAACTAATAAGTCACCACCAAGAGTTCGGGAAAGGTCTAAAAGAGACACCGCGTGTCCGTCCACTTCCCAGGATCCCTCTCACTAGCATCCATCTTGGCTGAGTGATGCGTGTGCTACCAGGAAAGACTCTGAATTAGAATGATTGGCCAAAGACCACGCAGAAACTGATCCCATCATCCTAAAACCCGAGACTGCCAGCCACGCGGCAGAGCAGTTCTCCTGGGTTCCCTTACCCTACTGCTCTCCACCCGCGTGCCCTTTCCCAATAAAATCTCTTGCTTTGTCAGCACATGTGTCTCCTCGGAAAATTCATTTCTGAGTGTTAGACAAGAACCCAGTTTTGGGCCCTGGAAGGGGTCCGTCTTCCTGCAACACATGTGTAGAGTCTTCTCTTGTGTTGTTGGAAGACGGTGTTTGCTATGACCAGTGTGTTCTCTTGGCAAAACTCTATTAGCCTTTGCCCTGCTTCATTCGGTATTCCAAAGCCTGCTACGCCAGGTATTCCTTGACTTCCTACTTTTGCATTCCAGTCCCCTATAGTGAAAAGGACATCTTTTTGGGGTGTTAGTTCTAAAAGGTCTTGTAGGTCTTCATAGAACCATTCAACTTCATCTTCTTCCACGTTACTGGTTGGGGCATAGACTTGGATTACTGTGATATTGAATGGTTTGCCTTGGAAACGAACAGAGATCATTCTGTCGTTTTTGAGATTGCATCCAAGTATTGCATTTCGGACTCTTTTGTTGACCATGATGGCTACTGCATTTCTTCTACGGGTTTCCTGCCCACAATAGTAGATATAATGGTAATCTGAGTTAAATTCACCCATTCCTGTTTCTTTAAGGTAGATTTAATATTCAGGTTATTTGGATATTTTGAGATTACTTTAAATGAATATCTGTTCTGACAGAAATGCAAAACTCGATCTCAAACAAGAAACAAGTGGGCCTAAGCTGTAACCTAAAGTGGGACGAGTACCAAGAAACAGACATGTGCTTCTCCCTGCTCCTCCCCTCATCAGTGGGTGTCACAAAACCTCAAGCTCAGCCAGTCATAGATACTCACTGAATCCTCATTTCCATAAGAGCCATCTGAGGAGCCAAGGCAACACTGACAGAAAAAAAAAAAAAAAAAAGCATCCAGCAGGATTTAAACCTGACAAGTCTGAAAGTTCTCACTCACTCGCTACGACTATTCCTTATTCAGGATTATTCAGGATCTTTATTTTCTTTCTTTATCCCCTGAGACTGGCTTCAGGATCTTTATTTTCTTTCTTTATCCCCTGGGACTGGCTTTTTTCAGCCCTTGCTTTACTTTCCAAACTGTCCCCAAAGTCCAGACTTCCTGCTACAGCCCCTGGGTAGAGCTTCTCTTAAGCTCACAGATTCCTTAAGGAGAAAACACACACATACACTTTAAATAATCTATTTTGTCTTTATGTGCCGTGCTAAGTCAGTTCAGGTCATCTCCGACTCTTTGCAAACCTGTGGACTATAGTCCACCAGCCTCCTCTCTCCACGGGATTCTCCATGGAAGAATCCTAGAGTGGGTTGTCATCCCCTCCTCCAGGGCATCTTCCCAACCCAGGGGTCAAACCCACAGCTCTTATGTCTCCTGCACTGGTAGGTGGATTCTTTACTCCTGTGCCACCTGGGAAGCCCCATCTTATCTTTAGGGTACTATCTAAATAGCCTCTTCCAGCAATTCTGACACCTATTCAATCACACCATTTTTTCCTGGATTAACTGGCTTATAGGTTCAATTTAATTTTCTCACTGAGCCAACTGAATCTTCCTCTTCAATTCCTAATTCAAAAGAGAATTCCTAATTCTCTTTTCCCATAATTTTCTGCTCCTAGACCCTCCAGCAACACCCTACCAATCTCATCATTCTTTTCTTACCAATAACCATTAGAATGATATCACCACAAACATAATTACATTTACAAAACATCTGTGTAGCGTAAGAAACACCTCAGAAAGCACTTTTCTAAACCACTGTCTGCCTGCAATGTATGAATCAATGTGGGAAAAAAACCTCCCTTCTCCATTTTGACCTGTTATATGTGAAATGACCCAAGTACTTATTTCACTTCTGACAACATCACTTTTAACAGCTTTTACAGACCAGTGACCTAAGCCAACAGCATCAAGGCACCAGCAGATACATCAATAAAGTCCCCAAATCTACACTGCCAGTTCATGATTATCCCTAAATGCCAACCCAGTGTGTCCTTGTTCTTTGGTTCCCAGATCATAGTAGATAATTATTTGTTTAAAAGTAAAAAGCCAAATCAAAACCATGCCACGTCTCATGATCACTTCCTACCAAAAAGATTTAATTTGAGGACAAACTCATGCTTTAATATTCCATTAAAGTATTTCTATCTCAATCATCTTGTCTATGGAGTACGATAATAACACTGACAAGAACCTATTGAAGTCAAGCCTTGAAAAAAGCTGAAGTTATCTGGATTACAAAGATCCTGCCTAAAGCAAGTGAAAATAATACCACATTTTAAATCATGGTGTTAGGCATTTTGTTCATGGAGAAGGAAATGGCAACCCACTCCAGTGTTCTTGCCTGGAGAATCCCAGGGATGGAGGAGCCTGGTGGGCTGCCGTCTATGGGGTCGCACAGAGTCGGACACGACTGAAGCGACTTAGCAGCAGTAGCAGCAGCAGTAGGCATTTTGTTCACTGGCCACATAAAAATCCTACAAGGAATCTATGGCAAATATATTCCCATTTTTTTCTGAAAATAGGATCTGGGACAAATGGCTTCTCCCCATGGCACTACTTAGTGTCAGCAGCAGGACTAGGATGAAGCCCCAACTCCAGATGCCATCTGCCGTCCCAGGTTACCCAGCCCTAAAAGTCAGCCCTAAAAGTCTCCCTGACAGGAGAAATATTCAAGAGCAAACTTGTAGTCCCCGTTTCCTGATTCATTTGCTCCACAGATAATCAAAATCCTTCTCCGTATCATGTTCTTAGTAAAATGTAAACTGATTCATGCTCACCATTACTGACTATTCACAATGCAATCAAATTAGAATACAGATATCCAAGCCCCCTCGAAGTTTACATTCAAAAGACAGAGTAAAATTTAATAAACAAAGATACACAGTGAATACTCTGTGTGACTGCAAAGGCAGAGACTGGAGTAATACAGCTACAAGGCAAAGGATGTCTTGGACTGCTGATAACACCACGAGATAGAATTAGCAAAAGAACATCCTCCCTTAGAGCCTTTGGCCTTCCCTGGTGGCTCACCTGGTAAAGAATCCGCCTGCTATACAGGAGACTTAGGTTCGATCCCTGGGTTGGGAAGATTCCCCTGGAGAAGGGAAAGGCCCCCAGTCCAGTATTCTGGCCTGGAGAATTCCATCAACTGTATAGTCCCTGGGGTCACAAAGAGTCTGGACACAACTGAGCAACTTTCACTTAGAGCCTTCAGAGACAGCATGCTCTGCTGACACCTTGACTTCGGATTTTGGCCTCCAGAGCTGTGAGAGGAAACATTTCTAACATTTTATGCTAAGAAAAAAATTATTTCGTATCTACATACACAGAGACACACACACTTAAGGACTGTTGGTGCAGGCACAGAACATCACATTCAAGATACTGTAAGCACAGAAAACTGCAAGACCAACCAAATGCTGGAATCTGGGTGGAATGGGAAAAAAAAAAAAAAAAAAAAAAAAAAACGCTAGCTTAAAACTGGAGTTTACAAACCAGAGGGGAAGGGAAGCAGAAGCATTAGAAAGACAGCGGTTTCTAAGACAACCAGGTGGTCGAGCAAATAACTGACAGAACGGGAACACAGAGAACAAGCTTCAGCTGGACACGTGGTATGTGAAGGGCCCGCAGCACGCCCCGGTGGGGACAGGTAGCAGGCTGCCGCAGACTCAGAGCTCGGGAGAAGGCGGCCCGAGCTGGAGCCCTGCGGGCAGATGTTGTCACACAAGGAAAGCAAACAGCAGAAGGACCCCTTGCACACTACCAACACTGAAGAGAAGGCTAGACGCAATAAGGAAGAGGGGTTCTGCAACAGTGTACACTGAGAAAAAAAGAGGCCATGAAGCAACTGGGATCCAGAGGCAGTAATAACATTTTTAAAAGGGTCACCTGAGGACTGCCATGCAGTCAGTACAAGCCTGCAAACGTCCCTTCCTATCACCCATGCTGACATGTCTTCAGGAGTACACAACTTTCTCAAATCTTCCCCAAATGGTGTACCCCTTAAAAATTCACACCAATTCTCTTATTTGACAATTTTTACACTGGCCCTCAAACTTTCTGCAACCAACCTTTAAAACAATTGTAACCTCTTACTCCTCTGACCGTTCAGTGTCACATAAGAACTTGCTCACAGAAGGCACAAAGAAGTCTGATACAAGTTCCAAAACCACACTATTTAAATTGTTTTCACAACTCACTTTAATCTGCTTCTCCTTGCTAATCCCTCCCACCACTACCACCACTCCTTTTGTATTTGTTTTGTTTGAGGCTATATCTTTCAAACATGTTAAGGAATAAGAAAATTAAATAAATGAAAAAGAAAAAAGTCTCACTGCAGCAAAGTAATCAATTTACATAGCTTCCATTCGAAAGGAGACACACTATATAATACTCATTTCACATATTACAAACACATATCAGTTTTCTAAATTAAATCATCACTTTTCCTGTGTACTACAGAGACAACTGAAGCTGGAGCTTTCATCTGGATAAACTCCAGTACATGTTTACACATGAGGGAATACTTTTGGCATGTCTTCCATAAACTAGCAAGCAGTATGACTTTTTAGATTTGTGCAAGGAAATACAGAAATTCCACTACTGAGAAATGTATCTGACTTTCCAACGAAAGGGGTCATTTTGTGTCTATCCATTTTTTCCCAGAATAAAGCCAAGGTTCAAGAGAGTACTATTCAAGTAACAAATGTGTGTAAATTGTGCATTTCTTCCCAATATTTTCATACCACCCAACACTGAGAATCATCCCAGGATAGTTCCCCATCCTTCACAAAATGTATTGCACCTGATAATCCCCCAAATTACATAAAATGACAATATATAAACTGTCATGTTTGGACATTTAAAAAATACCATTTGGGGAACTTTCTTGATGCTCCAGTGGTTGAGACTCTGCTCTCCCACTGTGGGGAGCCTGGGTTCACTCCCTGTTCAGGGAACGAGATTCCCACAGGCCACAACTCGGAGTTCACAAACCAGAACCTAAGATCCTGCATGCCGCAATGGAGAACTGGCACAGCCAGATAAATGCATATTTAGAAATACCATTAGGCATGGAGACTTTTACCATTAAAAATCTAAAAACTGCAAGTCAAAAATCTATAATAATTAATATAAAATAATCTACAAAGTGTTAACTATTAGTCTTATCCTAACCTTTTTTCCGACCATATTCCATGTAAAAATTACAAGTAGGTAAATTACTTTCAAATGAAAAATTTAAAACCCTAGACAAGTAGGGCTTATTTTTTCTTCTTTTATGAATATACTCTTCCGCAACAAAAGAAAAAGGTTGGAAAAACTGACAGATGATCAGCTACCGTACGGTATGTTGTATGTGTGCTTAGTCGCTCAGCTGTATCCGATTCTTTGCTACCTAACGGACCACAGCCCGCCAGGCTCCGCTGTCCAGATCTCCCGCATTGCAGGCAGATTCTTGAGCTACCATGGATACCCGTGTGGTACCTTACTATTCTGCAATTCATTTTTTTCTGAAACAAATCACTTCCCCTTTAGAGGATTATACATGCAAGTTTTGCCGCAACATTTTCTTCAGCATTATAACTAGATTCTTGATTATAAAATCGGGAAACTGCAGATATGACCAGTGGCACATTCTGATGAGCCAAACATTACAGTTAGCTGGAATCCTAGAGGGGAGGTTCCACCATACAGGAAATATCCAAGCCAGTGTTTAAATATGCCTGGCCAAAAACAAATCAGTTAAAATAACTAAATTTCCATTATCTATCCTGTTATTATCCTACCCCAAGGGCCATTAAAATGAACAAATTCAATGGAAGTCACTACACTTATATGAAACTCAGCATTCAAAAGTCAGAATACTGGCAGCTGCAAAAGCTGACACACAGATTCCTTGAACTGGAGAGCCAGGAGCTCGGCAACTGGTTTTCATTTTCATGATGAAAGTCAGTAAGAGGCAGGTAGCAGTCCTCGGCTGATAAGGCCAGAGCTGCTGGGGATACGCTTCCAAGGATGCTGAGATGCTGGGCAGAGGTTCAGGAGGCTGGAGGGAAAGGGAAGGCTGGCAGGGCTGCCAAGTGAACCGGGTGGGCGGCAGGTGGGCCAATGGGGAGTCTGGCACCTGCCAAGAGGCTGGAATGAGTGGAAATTACCATCCAGACAAGACAACAGGGATGGCTGGGGCCAGAACAGGTGGTAACCACAGCTCTGGCAAGAAACAATACTCCGGAAAAAGATTCAAGACTAAATAACCCCCTTTTCTTCACCCTTTCTCATCTGTCCACAATAAACATTTCATTGATGCATAACATTTACTGAATGTGGCTCAACAGCCTGAACATTTTAGCATTTCTCTTTATAAATCTAGAGAAGAGTTTTGCCATTCCATGCATACATTACTTGAATATACTTGGCACCAAAGCAATACTGAATGTAAGCTTTATTATTCTTTATTATATTATCTGAGAAATGCTTCTTCAGCATCATCATGAACATAAGATTAACACTGGGCTCTAAGAAATGTTAGTAACTGAAAGCATGTCTGTTGAAGCAGCTTTTCAGTGATTTCAAAGTTTTGTGGTTACCTGAGTTTTCTGCATGCTCAGAGTACCCTGATCATAACTGTCACGGGAGGCAATGTAAGAGGTGGTTACTGCCATACCATCCTCTTCCACTAGACAGGAAATAGGTTCTGTTCTCCCAGAAACCCACTCCTTCCTAACAAGGCAGCTCCTCAATTACTACCTGCAGAAAAAGGAAATCCAGGACTTCCCTGGTGGTATAGTGGATAAGAATCTGCCTCCCAACGCAGGGAACAGGGGTTTGATTCCTGGTCGGGAAAGATTCCACATGCCATGGAGCAACTAAGCCCATGCTCCACAAATACTGAGCCCACACACTAGAACCAGGAGCCAAAACTACTGAAGCCCATGCGCCTAGAGCCTGTGTTCTGCAAGGAGAAGGCACCACAATGAGAAGCCAGTGAATGCAACAAATGGTAGCTCGGCTCAGGACAACTAGAGAAAGGCCAAGTGCAGCAAGCAAGACCCAGCACAACCACAAATAAATAAGGTGTCATTTTAAAAAGAGAAAGACATTCAACAGAGATAAAGATACTGTTAGAGGACACCCGTCAAGCTCATGTAGACAATCAGAAAACAGGCAGACGGAAGTTCTCAGCCAGCTGAATTTAATTCCACTTTAATAAATGCCCAGGCTCCTGTTTAAATGAACACAAACCAAACTGCTCTTACTTGTACAGGGCTCTGAAGCAGAACCTTAGAGCACTTCATTCTTAATCTACCCATTCTTAAATTAATTACAGTTCATCTGAAAGATACAATTATTTCTGCTCATTTAACTCAGATTCTAATGAATGACTGTAAGAACTAGAAAAGCGGTGGAAGTAATTACACATCCACATCTCTGACAAGGCTGCCCAGCTCAACAAGCAAAATAATGTTAGTGGAATAAGCAAGAGTGAAGGAGCTCTTGCAGGGTAAATGGGAATCTGCACTGAGTTGTGGTAAACCAAACAAAATCTAGGTCCCAATTTAAATACCAAAAATAGCATGCAACAATAGCAGTTCTCACTAAGATCTCAAGGATGACCAAATAAAAAGTGCAGTAACTACAGAACATCTTTAAAATTCCTTAAACTTGTCACTGTTCCTTCCATTTGTTTAACTCCTTCCCTGTGCCACCAAACACTGGTAGCAAAGTGGACCCTGAACACACACAAAATAGAGACGGGCTTAAAGTGAAAAACCGAGTCAAACACAGCAAATGGAAGGCAGGAGTCTCTCAGTCTCACCCTCTCCAAGATCTCTGAATGCAGCCTGTGCACTCGGGTTTCCTTTCACACTAAACATCTACTTTATCCCCAGACCGCAAGTGCGCCATAGCAGCATGCTTCCAACTGAGGCTGTGGACATTAAACGCAGACACCTCTAATAAACTGTGTGTGTTTCCCAAATGAACTCACCTATGAAACAGACTCACAGACACAGAGAACACAGCTGTGGTTGCCAAGGGGAAGGAGCGGCTGGGAGAGCGATGCACCGAGAGTTTGGGATTAGTAGATGCAAACTACTGTTCTTGCCTGGAGAATCCCAGGGACGGAGCCTAGTGGGCTGCCGTCTATGGGATCGCACAGAGTCGGACACGACTGAAGCGACTTAGCAGCAGCAGATGCAAACTACTACACAGAGAACAATGAATAACAAGCTTCCCCTGTAGAGCACAGGGAACTATATTATCTCGTGATAAACCATAATAGAAAAGAATGTGAAAAAGAATGCATATGAATGTATAACTGAATCACTTTGCTGTACAGCAGAAAGTAACACAACATTGTAAACCAACTATACTTGAATAAATCTAAAAAGTAAAAAGAGAAAGAGAAATTGTGCTTCCTCTTGCTAATGTCTTAATTAACTGCACATTCTGTAGTAATTTATGAGTAACCAACTCCTACCATTCTACCATGCCCCTGTTTGTGCCATGGATCACTAGTCCCAGAACAACCACTTTAAGAACAGACGAAGAAATAACGTTTATGAGTCAGAGAAGGCCATCAAACAGACAAGTAGATTTTGAAAACCTACACTTTCAATCAGGAAAAGCGATAAGAAAATGAATCATCAACAATACGTAAGATGTTACCAGCAGTCTTTATAGAAGAGAAAATGTCATTTTGGCAAAATAACATCATCCATTAGGTTGATTAAATGTAGTTTTGTAAGTTTTATATTGGATTCACAGTATTATTTATATTTAACTTGTAAGTTGATCTGCCTTTAAGATGGCATGAAAATTAGTTTCATGAATATATTTAACTGTCATAAAAAATAAATTATATTAGAGTCCATTAACTTTTTTTCTTTTAAAAGAAGCCCAGCCACACAAGGTTAAGAAACACTCTCCTAAAGGTAGAGGAAAAAACTGACCAATTCTACTTTAAGGTGATGAGAGGAAGTGTTATAATAGATAGTGATAATAAGGGTGCGATGGCCAAGATGCTGCAGGGTAGATGGGAGGAAAGAATATTGATAAGCTCTCCACACAATCAATTCTATTTAATGAGTACAATTCCATTTCAGCCTTTCCCCCTCTTTTCCTCTTCTTTTCTTAGGAGGGAGGGTCTGTCTATTCTTGGAAAAACTACATTCTACTTAAAGATGGTTCTTTGAACTCAAAAAGTTCTATACAAAGTTTTGAATTCAAAAATTTTATTTGAAGGGGAGATTTTATACGAAGTAAAGGGGGAATTATATGAGAAAGACACTTTGAAATGTTTCTTTGGATATGGTCTATAAAAGGAGAAAATTAATAAGCAAAATGAGCCTATAACTTCACAACCCAAAATTTAAAACTGGCACCTGTTAAAGGAACAAGTTCACAGACTAACATTTGATAAGAAGAGTTGAGACTATGAGTCATACAGCATGAACTAAAACCCAGTTCACCAGTATCATATATTCTCAAATACCACTCACCAAATGACTAGATGGCATGTAACAAAATGAACAAACAGTCCTAGTGGTGAGATCTTTATAGCTGTTCTCTCCCCGTAAGGAAAAGTAGGACCCAGAGGTTAAGTTACTTGTGAAGCATCACACAGCATTTGACAGCATCAGAACACAAACTCAGGTCTACATTAATCCCTATATTAACTCGTTTGCTGTCATCCATTTTCTCAGAGTGGATGTGAGAGTGAAATACAGTTCAGTTCAGTTCAGTCGCTCAGTTGTGTCTGACTCTTTGCGACCCCACGGACTGTAGCACGCCAGGCCTCCCTGTCCATCACCAACTCCCAGAGCATGCTCAAACTCATGTTCAAGTCGGTGATGCCATTCAGTCATCTCATCCTCTGTTGTCCCCTTCTCCTCTCGCCTTCAATCTTTCCAAGCACCAGGGCTTTTTCTAGTGAGTCAGCTCTTCACATCAGGTGGCCAAAGTATTGGAATTTCAGCTTCATATCAGTCTGTCCAATGAATATTCAGGACGAATTTCCTTTAGGATTGACTGGTTTGATCTCCTTGCAGTCCAAGGGACTCTCAAGAGTCTTCTCCAACACCACAGTTCAAAAGCATCAATTCCTCAGTGCCCAGCTTTCTTTATAGTCCAACTCTCACATCCATCTTAAAAATATGTTAAATACTTTACACATTTAAAATTCAAATCATCTAGTCAAGGTCCTCATTTATAATGATCATTCAAAATTCGCTCCTAAAAAAATGCACACCCGGAACCCAAGCTGAAGGAGCACATGTGACTCTCACTAAAACAGTAAAGCATGTGTTACCCAAGAGAGCATGCCAAGACTTTCAGCAGAAAACTTATTAACTAGGTTGGAAATAATATAAGATGCTTAGAAATGCACGGATGATTGTCAGCTCAGGAAAGTTTTATTAAGAAACCATTCATTATAAACGACGGCAAAGTGCTACATATAAATCTGAAGTGGATAATGGATACACTTACTGAAACAACAGGTATGGAGAATAGAAAGGCATAGTTTAAGGCTGGGGAAAACTGAAGGCTTCCTAAGGCAGAAAGGAAAAACAGAAGGGGCAGAACTGAAGAAAGGAGGGCTCCTTGGTGGATGTGGGATAGAATTAAGGCAGCTTCAAGTCTTTAGACACACTCCTGTCCTCCTACAGGACCAGCTTCAGAAAGCAGGCATTTAGCAGCTGCAGCAGAACCCGAGAGCATCCTCCCCAAGGGACAGAGGTCGCTTGCTGGGAAAAAAAGAAGTGCCCTCATATGACTTCAAGGGTTTCTCGGCTCCAGATCTGTCCTTCTTGGCAGCTAATGCTGGATATTCTTTTAACAAATGCTTTCTTTCCACTACAAGAAAAGCAATAACCAAATGTTAATGTACTGCACTCTCCTCACAAATCTTGGAAAGACAGATTGTGCATTTTAAGTGTAGAAGGTCAAGTTCATGAGGCAGAGTCTGTATGTTCAAGGAACTTACACTCACGAGATATCCTCACTTATAAATGGAAGAACAAACCTATAAAGGAAGCACCTGATAGTTGCAAGGCTAGATTCAATCATAATACAGTTAATAAGATTACTAGTAAAATGATGTACATTTCAGAGGTTTAACCACAGCTATGGAAGTGTTTTCCACTTTTGAAGCACTGGAATTGATCTCCGGCAGTGAGAAGAAAATGTCATTTGTAGACCATCTGGCAGCTCGAGTAAGAATCAGTGCTCTGAGAGAGGGAAACTCTTTTAAAAGAAGCATCATCCTCTTCAAGATGCAAAGAGGCTAGTCCAGAGGCCTCAAGTGGGCTTTGTAAATCAGATGGAAGCTAAGTTCACCTTTGTGTATACACAAGATGGACAGAACTACAGATAAACTCATATTTTTTCACAAATCAGTAAATATTATCAGTAGCAGCATCAAATTCAGAAATTAAGTGAATGTAGATACAGAACATATTTTCTTTACCCTGGCTAAGTTAACACAAGTAATAAGTAAATGTTTTAGCAATTAGGATGGTTCAAATAGACAGGATTTGGAGCATACTAATTTCAAGACATTTTGCTAAGGTTCATCTCTACCATGAATACATGCTTCTAAATAGAGATCAGATGCTAATGTCGTCTTAGTTTCAGGCACACACACACACCTCCATAATGTTGTTAATGACATACACAATGATGCTTCCCCTACCTATCTCCTGGGGTAGCCATGTCAACCAAAGGACTCTTCAGCTTAACAAAAATACCTCACTCATCTAAGAGAGACCGGGATTTCCAGGGCTGCATTTCAGAGGCTTTCTATTAAAGGGCAAATAGGTCCTCAGAAAAATAACCTATAAAGCCTTATCCTTTAGTCAGTCAATTCTCTATGAGAAGCTCTAGTGTTTCTTTTACTAAGACTCTCTGGGACCCCAAGGAGGTAGCCTGCCTGTATTCCTCTATCCATGGGAATTTGCAGGCAAGAATACTAGAGTAGGTTGCCATTTCCTTCTCCAGGGGATCTTCCAGACTCAGGGACCGAATCAGAGTCTCCTGCATTGGAAGGCGATTTCTTTACCACCGAGCTACCTGGGAAGCCCAAGACTCTCTTTTGTGCTTGCTAGTGACTGAAAGTGAAGATTCAGAGAATGCAAGAAGCACAGAAAATCTGAACGGGAGGTGTGTGGGAAAGGAGGTGGGAAAAGTTCCTAAATTGAGGCAGTCTTTACTTTCTATAGATCATCAGAAGTTCTGATTGGTCTTTAGCCACTAGGGACTCACCACATCAAATTAGAAGGCAAACCAAAATTAAGAGGCACAAAAAATAACCTTGAAAAGAGATAAAATCCACTGGTGCCATGCTCTCTTCATCTTACTAAATTGCAAAGCTACAAATCTATAAAGTGCCAATGCAATGATTTATTGCAATGATGAGTCGCTGATGTACTTAAGAACTTAATCATTTCTCTTAATATCACTAAATAAGCTAGCTTCATTTTTATCCTTCAGATAAACTCCTGAGTCCTTCCTCAAGGGCTTTTTTTTTTTTTTTTAAGCTTTTAAACTAGGCAGAATAAAGTTACAAAAATGACAACAGTCCCCAACACTGGTCCAGGAGCCTTATACAAAAGGATGCCGAACAACGTTCCTCAGGATACGCTCCGGGGTCCAGCAGAGACCGCTCGATTCTCTGCAGTCTTGGAAGTAAATAAGTGAAGAACACCTCCGAACAAACTTTGTTGGCCACCAGCAGGGGAGCTCTTCAGCTTTTGTCCCCAAACCCATTCAAACAAAAGAAGCTCCGCTTCCTCCAACCCAGCCCTGAGACCCCCAACCCGGCGGAGGCTCTCCCGATCCCCGCGCCCTGTCCTCCCGCCGGCCGCACTCACTCCTCAGCGCCCCGATGAGCAGGGAGCCGTCCTTAATAAGCTCCTTGATGAACTTGTTGGTTCGCTCCAGCTCAATCTCGTGACACTGCAGGCGCTCCCTGAAATCAGGGCTGTCCAAGTAGGAGTCGCTGAACTCCAGGGTCGGCAGCCCCATGGCAGCGGCACGGCCGACGGCCGCCGGGAACGCGTCGGGGCTGGTGGTCAGGGAGGGCACAGCCGGCGACCAACGCCGGCCGCCGGGGCGCGCGATCGCGTGGAGCGAGGCGGGCCGCGCGGGCGAGCGCAGGGGGAGCGGGTCCCGCGCCTCCCGCGCCGGGCTCGGGGCTCAGGCTTCCTCGCCGGCGGGGAAGCGCGCGCACGCACGGGCGGCGGGTCCGCTCAGCTCGCCGTCCTCCGGGCGCATCGTCGCCGCGAGCGCGGAGGCGGAGGGGTCCCGGGCCGCGGGCGGCGCAGGGAGACTCTCGGCCGGCGCAGGGACGCTCTCGGCCGGCGAGGAACTCCGCCCGCTGACCCACTCGACAGCGCTCTGCGCCGGGAGCCGCCAGCGCCCAGCCGCCGCTCCGGCCGGGCCGCCTAAACCCGCCCCCGCGCCGGACGCAGGCTCAGCGCGCCGGCCGCCGGGCCGGGCTCCGAGACCCTCCTCCTGCCGCCGCGCCCCCGGCCCGCGCCGCCCCGCCCTCCGCCCGCCCCGCCCGCTCTGCGCTCCCGGCTCAGCGCGCCGCCTGCTCCTGGGCGTTAGTCCCACTGCCTGGGGGCTCCGGGCTCCCGCTGGCCCGGCGGTAACAGTCCGGGGTCCTCTAGTTCACAAAAGGATCGCTCACTCCCGACACGCCTCCTTGCCCGTCCTTCACCACCGGCTCCCAAGAATTGAACCAGCGTTAACTTTCCCTAAAGTTTAAAGCTAGGTTTTGAAGATGCTACTTTGGAGCATTCGTTTAGATTTTACTTCTCGAGTCTGCACTGCAGTGCATGTATACTCCAGGTTGAAAAGTTTTCCTCTCTTTCCCACCGTTCACTGCCTTGATCTTCAGAGTCAAGTTTTTTGGGTTTTGTTTGTTTTTAATACTCTAAAAGCAAAGCTACAGAGGCCCAAAGGCTATTTTGTGGTGGTTGTTTTTCCTAGTTGCTGTGAAGGTGGGAGGATTTTAGATCGTTTTTATTCCACAAACAAGCACCTCGGACTTAGGTGTTCCTCCTCTAGAAGAGGAACTATTTGCATCACAATACTGTATCTTTTATGGTCGCCTCACCTGGAGGGAATTACCCTACAAGCATGGATATTTTCAAACTGTCGAATTTGGCTGAAGTTCCAAATGAAAAGTTAATTCGTACCAAGAGGCAGTTACCTCTCCTCTGGTACAGGCTCACCTAATAAATTTCTGTTCTCTAAAAATCTTGACAGCGAAAGAAACTACTGCTTTACATCCAGTCCTGCCATCATCTACAGGATTTCTGAGAACTCAGTTATTTTTCTTAAGGATCTGCTTTTAATTTCTATGTTTTCATTGCTTTGTCCATTTGAACCATCTGTTAAAAAAAAAAATCTTCTACAGATCATGGGAAAAATTCCGTTAAAGTGCTTTACATTTTTCCCAATTAAATTTCATAATCTGTCAGGACTTTTAGTTTCATTTTTTTAAGTACACATGAACATTAAAAATAGCATGGAAACTAAACCAAGACTGATAAGATGATGTAAACAGTGTATTTGATGGCTTTGATTTTAATTCTTCTGAGCCAAGGAAATTGGACTTTAGCTTTCCATCCATGTTTGCATCATTAGACGTCAAAATATTGGCAGAATGGCCAGTCACGATTAAAGTCATTTTAACGTTTAGTAGCTGATCTGTCAGTTGAATACTTCTCTTCTGGGAAGGTGGGGTGGGGTGGAGGGCAACAATGTTATTTGTCAGTTAATGGTGTGATACAAGCTGCAGTGGGACTGATTTTCCCCTTAGGTGATTTTACATCTATTCATTGCACAGCCTGAAAGAAAAAATTAGTCAGGCCAAACAAGCAGTTCCCCTTCAACTTTTGCAATGTTGCTGTTACAAGCAACTAAATCCAATGCCAACTGCTGAGATATGAAATAGGATAAAATATAATAATCTCTTCCTGTTTATCATTAAATGAAAGTCCTATGATTAATTCTTTAAAAATGCATCAACAGTCCTTGATATGTAATATTACATAAGTTGGACATCAATTTTCACCTTTTCTTTAAAAGTCTTATATATCAGGACAGATTTAATCTAGATTCTAAGATATACCATTTACCCATTCATGTATGTAATTTCATGCTTTATGCCTACTGTATACATTATTAGGATCTGGGCAGAGAAATGATTTATTTCATCATCAGTTCATTTATATACAGTTTGGATTTTTCCTCCCACCCTCCATCATTTAACCTCTAAAGTTTAGTGTGTTATAATGGACTTTTCCCCTGTATTTTCAGAGTTACTCATGACTTATTCCTGTGATTCATACTTTAATTATACCTGCTAGTCAGGCTTTCTCATATGCCATATTAACCCAGACGCTTGAGAGACACCAGAAATGGTTTTGCTTTGAGGTGGGTTTACAGTCAGTTTTGAACTGACTGTAGTTGTTTTCATGTTTTATTTCCCTATCATAATAATAAAAACAGATTCTAATTTTTCAAAAAAAAAAAAAAAAAAGTGTCCATATCTGCAAGCTCTTTTTCATAGGAAATTTTAATGGATTGAAATGTAGCCTCTCCAAAAATTTCTACTTCATGGTATGTGGCCCTGTCAACTGCATGGTGAGTTTCACAAACCCTACTGGCTGACATACACATTGGCATGGTTACTGGCTCAGAGGAATGGCTGTTTGCTTAATCCTGAAATGAGGTGTGTGGGCTTTGCTTGTTTGTTTATTTTAAAGAGCAAAATAATGAGGTAAGGATAGTAAACTAATATATATTTGTAAATCTACCTAAAACATTTTTGTTGACCTGTATTATGTCAGGCACTTAAGCCTGGTGCTTAATTTGTACTTAGTAAGTGAAACTGTTGGGTATTATTAATTGTAATTAGTTTTGTAGACATGGGCCTCCTAGACTAAGATATTCTGAGGCTAAATTCATGGCTTAGTAAGAGATGACGAAATAGAAGGGGAATGCACCCAAGAAGACTAAACGCACCCTTCACCCCTCTCCATGTTCCTGTTTGCATTCACATCTGGGTGTTCTCCTTTCTCAAAACATACTCCTTGGAAATGGGTTTATATTATTCTGGTTCAACTTTCTGTAAGGTCTAGAAAAACAACATTCACTCCAAATGTGCAAAATGCATGATTCAATTTTTAACATTATTTTCTGTTGTGGTTTTATATATATATATATATATATATATATACACACACACATGTATATATATAAACATACAATTTACCATTTTATTTATTTTACACTTCTGTGGCATTAAGTACATTCACATTGTTGTGTAGCCATCACCAGCATCCAACTCCTAAACATTTTCAACTTCTCTAGCTGAAACTTGTTATTCAACAACTTTCCATGCCCTACTTTTCCCAGCCCCTGGTCAACACCATTTTACTTTCTGTCTCTATGAATTTGACTCCTAAGTACCTTATATAAGCAAAAATCACACAATATTTGTCTTTTGTGTCTGGCTTATTCCATGTAGATAATTTCACTATTAATTAGAGAAGCAAGGAAGACAAGACTCAGTTAGTGGGAATGTGGAAGCAGCAAAGTCAAGACCACTAAGGAAGCAGGAATAACTGCACATGGTAGAATTTGTCCCACGTAATAGTATGACTTCTAAAATTCCCTTCTAGAATTAAGATTTTATGATAATGACAGATTTCTGAAGAACAGGCTGGAGGAAAAGAACAGAATTCTAATATGAATTTACCATTATCATGAACTAACTACGTTTACCAGGGAGAAGATGCAGGGAGAGAGACAGAAAGAGAGACATGGCAGCTGGGGGGGAAACTGACTACTACTTCAGGGAGATTTTTTGGTTTGGGTTTTTTGTTTATTTGTGTTTTGGGGTCTTTTCATAAATATTTCAATTTCCATTGAGTATTGCCCCCTTGTGGCAAACCATGATGTTTGCTGACAAAAATTGACAGAAAATCGTAAGAGCAAATGTTAAAGGGACAAAAATGTCCTGTGCACCTCCATGTGTTGAGTCTGATAAGAAGAATGAATTTATGTATCACAGAGTGCTTACGGGGGTCACCTCATCTAAACTTCTCCACGAGCCTCTGAGATAGGTATTGTCTACGGACTGATAGCCTCACTTTTGCCCTCCACTCTTCAAGGAAGAGGAACCAGAGATCAAATTGCCAACATCCACTGGGACACAGAAAAAGTAAGAGATTTCCAGAAAAACATCTACTTCAGCTTCATTGACTATGCTAAGCCTTTGACTGTCTGGATCACAATAAACTGGAAAATTCTTAAAGAGATGGAAATACCAAACCACCTTACCTGCATCCTGAGAAATCTGTATGCAGATCAAGAAGAAACAGTTAGAACAGAACATGAAACAATGGACTGGTTCAATATTGGAAAAGTAGTACATCAAGGCTGTATATTGTCATCATACTTATTTAACTTCTATGCAGAGTACATCATGCAAAATGCCAGGCAAGATGAAACACAAGCTGGAATCAAGATTGCTGGGAGAAATATCAATAACCTCAGATATGTAGATGATACCACCCTCGTGGCAAAAAGCAAAGAGAAACTAAAGAGCCTCTTGATGAAGGTGAAAGAAGAGAGTGAAAAACCTGGCTTAAAACTCAACATTTAAAAATCTAAGATCATCTGGTCCCATCACTTCATGGCAAATAGATGTGGAAAAAATGCAAACAGTGACAGGCTTGATTTCTTTGTCTCCAAACTCACTGTGGATGGTGACTGAAGCCATGAACTTAAAAGACACTTGTTACTTGCAAGAAAAGTTATGACCAACCTAGACAACATATTAAAAAGCAGAGACATTACTTTGCTGACAAAAGTCGAGCTAGTAAAAGCTATGGTTTTTCCATTTGTCATGTATGGATTTGAGAGTCGGACCATAAAGAAGGTTGAGTGCTAAAGAATTGATACTTTCAAACTTTGGTGTTGGACAAGACTGTTGAGAGTCACTTGGACTGCAAGGAAATGCAACCAGTTAACCCTAAATGAAATCAGTCCTGAGTATTCATTGGAAGGACTGATGCTGAAGCTGCAGCTCCAATACTTTGGCCACCTGATGCAAGGAACCAACTCATTAGAAAAAGACCTTGATGCTGGGAGAGATTGAAGGCAGGAGGAGAAGCGGATGACAGAAGATGAGATGGTTGGATGGCATCACAGACTCAATGGACATGAGTTTGAGAAAGCTCTGGGAGATGGTGAAGGACAGGGAAGCCTGGCGTGCTACAGTCCACTGGGTTGCAAAGAGGCGTTACATGACTGAGCAACTGAACAACTTGCCCAGTGGTGTATTGGACACTTTCTGATCTGGGGGGCTCAGTTTCCAGTATGATATCTTTTTGCCTTTTCATATTGTTCATGGGGTTCTTGTGGCGAGAATAATGGAGTGGGTTGCCATTTCCTCCCCCAGTGAACTAGGTTTTGTCAGAGCTCTTCACTATGATGCTTCCATCTTGGGTGGCCCTGCATGGCATGGCTCATAACTTCATTGAGCTATGTAAGCCCCTTTGACCTGATAAGGCTTGATCCATTAAGTGCCAAAATTGGCAAAGAAGTACAACAAGGCTGTATAGTGTCACCCTGCTTATTTAACTTATATACAGAAATACTGGGCTGGATAAATCACAAGCTGGAATCAAGATTGCCAGGAGAAATATCAACAACCTCAGATATGCAGATGATACCACTCTAATGACAGAAAGTGAAAAGGAACTAAAGAGCCTCTTGATGAAGGTGAAAAAGGAGAGTGAAAAAGTTGGCTTAAAACTCAACATTCAAAAAATGAAGATCATGGCAACAAGTCCCATCACTTCATGGCAAGTGTGTATGTGTGTGTGTGTGTGTGTGTTTAGTCACACAGTTGTGTCTGACTCTTTGTGATCCCATGGACTGTAGCCCACCAGACTCGTCTGTTCATGGGATTCTCCAGGAAAGAATAATAGAGTGGGTAGCTCATGGAAAATATAAGGGGAAAAAGTGGACACAGTGACAGATATTATTTTGTTTGGGCTCCAAAATCAGTGCAGATGACTGCAGCCATGCTTCAGGAAGAAAGATATGACACACTTAGATGGTGTTTTAAACAGCAGAGATATCACTTTGTTGACAAAGGTCCATATAGTCAAAGCTATGTTATTTTTTCAGGAGTTATGTGTGGATATCTTCTTTATGGAAGAAGAGCTGAAGAATTGATACGATGCTTTCAAATTGTGGTGCTAGAGAAGACTCTTGAGAGTCCCTTGGACAGCAAGGAGATCAGAGCAGTCAATCCTGAAGGAAATCAGCCCTGAATATTCATTGGAAGGACTGATGCTGAAGTTCCAATAGTTTGGCCACCTGATGTGAAGAGGTGACTCATAGGAAAAGACCCTGTAAAAAGACCCTGGGAAAGATTGAAGGCAGAAGGAAAAGGAGGCAGCAGAGGATGAGCTGGTTGGATGGCATCATTGACTCAATGGACAGGAATCTGAACAAACTCTGGGAGATAGTGGAGGACAGAGAAGCCTGGCATGCTGCAGTCCATGGGGTTGACGAGAGTCGGACACAACTTAGCAACTGAACAACAACAACAGCAAGTCTCATTTTTAATAGGTGGAGAAATCATGACTAAAAGTGGTGAAATAGCTAGAAGGTACTGGAATTGGGATTTCAACCCAAGGGCCATGCTTTAAAGAACCAAATGGCCTCAAAAGAAAGTTTTGATATCAGTTATACACCTGTCCTGTCATAGATGCTGAGAATACAACGGTAAGCATAAACTCATCTCATACCTGCCCTAGAAAATTATAGTAGAGACATTAGTCACATGGTTGCATAAAGGCCATTTGTTAGCAATGTTACTTAGGCAAATTTACCTGTCAGGCTTTCTGTTTCCCCTAAACATAAAATCAGGAGTGATAGTGGTTATTTTGAGCACTTGCAACAGGCTAGTCACCATCCTAACCTCTTTGCATTCACTGTTTCACTTAGATTCCTTTGCATCCACTGTTTGACCTAGGTCCCTTTTAGCTCTGTATCAGAAACATCATGGGGCCTCAGAATTAAGATGGGCAATCTTTTCCACGCTTTCACAAAGAATAAACTATGGGTAGAGTATTTCTGACACTTCACCCATGTGTCCTGAGAGACTTACTGCTGTTTGGAGAGAAAGTTCTGAGTTTCCTTCCCTCTCACTGAAACCCTTGCAGAGGTGGTGGCTCTGGCTTTCACAGCAACCAGCAGACCCAGAGGAAGGCACAGAGCAAGCTTCGACTGAGCAGCTGCAGCAGTCCTGACCCACTCAGCCTACCACTCTGCTCTCCACCTCTGGAGGTAAGAATTTTATAATGAAGATTTGGACACTCAGAAAACCCACAAACAAGCCAACCCTCTGGGATAAGCAGCTCTTTGACTCCCAGACCACACAACTGTGAACATCTCTGTTAGGATGCTTACGATGTACATTTGGGGTATATAAATTGTATATAGCTTTTTTCCACACTGACATCCTCTGTTTTTAGACTCTAAACTTTCAGTCCATGTCTTCTTGTTTGTATCTCTTGCACTCCACACACAAGCAGCCCACAGGGAACACCTATACCATCTTCTAAAACTAGTGTCTTGACTTTTCGGGTAGAGGTGCCTGAGCAGATCTGTAGGAACATAGATGAAGGGTCCTCTCATCTGGCTCGGAGGGCTCCCTGAACGTGGAAGGCAGCTGGAGTTCATCATCCACGCTCCCGGGCCCCCAGTGTCCGCCCTCCCACTGCCAGGCCCAGCCCGCTATTAACAGGCCCGGGCGAATGTGGTGAAAAATGTGATGAAGAAAACAACAAGCGCGGAAGGAGCTTAAGGAAACTTAACTCAGATGAATGAGTCCACACCCCGCAGGGAGAAGTCATAACTCAATCAGAGTAAAGCATATTAACGAATGTGATAAGAAGGGTAATTGAAAAAGAACAGACCCACCCTCTCCATAGTTCGAGCATTTCAGATGCAAAAAAAGACCAAATCTGCAAGAGAATCTGCAACCTGTGGTCCCAGTGGCAACGAAGTTTATGAGAAAGTGTATGCTATTATTTCTGAAAATGTACATTCACTTACATTCTGTCAGAGTGAACTGTATCTGATAATGGAATTGGAAAATTTTACAAAATCATATATGTAATAATGACAAAGCTATTTTCAGAAGGGGTGAGTTCTTATTTTTACACTTCTTAATGAATTCTTTTCCCCCTCCAGCTGCCAGTTTATAAATTTTTGTTGAGACAGACATGACTTACAGAGATTAGACTTTAGTTTACTACATAAATAAAAGTCATCTAACTGGTCTGGATTTCACTTAATGCTGCAGCACATTTGCCTTTCTAATCCTTTCCTCTGTGATCTTTTGCAGAATGCTGCAAAGATTTGTGAAGGTCTCTGAACTGTGTTACATTATGGTGTCAAGTACATCAACATTTACCATGTACTGAAAATCTCTTTGGTATGAGAGACACGTATAAGATGAATTATTTTAACTCTTCTAAACCTGCTTTTCCACTCACATTTGTATTATAAAAATTTTAAAACATGCAGAAAAGTTGAAAAAATAAGACTACATTTATATATATATATATGGAGAAGGCAATGGCACCCCACTTCAGTACTCTCGCCTGGAAAATCCCATGGACGGAGGAGCCTGGTAGGCTGCAGTCCATGGGGTCGCTAAGAGTCAGACACTGAGCGACTTCACTTTCACTTTTCACTTTCATGCATTGGAGAAGGCAATGGCAACCCACTCCAGTGTTCTTGCCTGGAGAATCCCAGGGACAGGGGAGCCTGGTAGGCTACTGTCTATGGGGTCACACAGAGTCGGACACGACTGAAGTGACTTAGCATAGCATAGCATAGCATATATATATAGTTGGTTGAAGTGCTCAAACTATCTATCTATCTATCTATATATATATATATAATTAGGAGAGAGAAACAAATATGGCAAAATGTGAACAATTTTTGAATACAGGTAGAGAGCATGTAGGTATTTATTATACATACAGCTATAATATATATAATCTATCTATAATATCTATATTTAAAACATTTTACTCACTATATATAACAGAAAGTAAAAAGTTATACTTCATAATATATAGATACTATAAATAGATTATATATATTGTAACTATATGTATAATGCTACATGCTCTCTACCTATATTCAAAGAATGTTCACATTTTGCCATATTTGTTTCTCTCTCCTAATTTTACATATACATAGATAGTTTGAGCACTTCAACCAACTATATATATATATAGTGTTATTTTCTCAACTTTTCTGTATGTTTGAAAATTTTTATAATGAATAGATCAGATCAGATCAGTCGTGTCCAACTCTTTGCGACACCATGAATCTGTATCTATATATAAATAGATATAACAATATAATATATACATATATTTTTATGAAAGATTCAAAGTTAATATTAGATATCTTGACACAAAATGAAGACATTCTCCAAATGACTAAAATTTAAATAAAATTAATATATTATTTAAAAAAAATCAAATATCCCATTGTTCTGTAAATATTCTCTATAGCTTAAGAAAAAAAAAAAAAAAAAAACAGGATCTAACCAGTGTTCCAAACTGAGTCATAATCAACAGCCCATATAGCCACAAAATACTATTTTGGAGGACAGAAAACAAGCTCATCAATTATCATTCCACTAATTCACAATTTGAAATAACTGAGCCTAGATTATATGAGGTTTCCCTTCTCACTGTCCAGAAGAAACTGTTTGCTAATCATTGGCTAATCATATTAGTGGAATAAGACTGTGTTGAAGAGAACCATGTCAAAAATCCCTAAGCCCCTGAATTTGTCACTGAGTGTTTCTGGGAGACGACTGCCCCAGGGAAAGAGAATGCTACACAAAATACACTGTCTGTCATAGAGTGTGTGGTCAGTAAATATTTTTTGACTAAATTAATAAATGAAATACTGTGGCAGACAGAAGACAAACTGAATCAAAATTGCATGAGAACTGGTTAGAAATACAAAATTTTCACATCTGTCTATGAAATAAGAAACTCCTGGTGAGACCTAGCATCTGTATTTTAACAAAATCTCCAGGTAATGTTGATGCTGGCTGGAATTTGAGCATCAATATTACCTGGAGGATTGATGCTGGCTAAAGCTTGAAAGGGAACCCAGTTGGCACCGTGGTAAAGAATCCGCCTGGCGATGCAGGAGACACAGGAGATGCACGTTCAATCCCTGGGTCAGGAAGGCCCCCTGGAGAATGAAATGGCAACCCACTCTAGTATTCTTGTCTGGGAAATTCCATGGACAGGGGAGCCTGGTGAGCTGCAGTCCATGGGGCCACAAAGAGTTGGACATGACTGAACACACACACACACACAGAAATTTGAGAACAGCTGATCTGGAACTATTCCTGGTAGGCATAATATGGAAGAGGAGTCTTAGCAAACAGAGTGGAGGATGTAGCCTTAGGAGAAAAGAGAAATGAAATGACAAGCCGATGTTTAAAGATGCCAATATCTTCTGCACTCAGGGCCGTTGCTGGTAGCTGACAAGAAAGAAGCCAAGTTTCAGTGACACTGTTTATATCTAACGATCTTGCTTTCACTCTCCCTGTTGATGTCAGTTTTTGGTACACTTGCAGGGAGTTTTTATCTGCAGAAAAGTTGATCAGAGTGTTTTACTTCTTAATGTTAATAACTGGCACTATTAAAATTATAGGGATACCTTGTTTTACTGCATTTATTACTTCTCACAGATAATGCATTTTTTACAATTTGAAGGTTTGTGGCAACCCTGAATGGAGCAAGTCTATCAGCACCATTTTTGTAATAGCATTTGCTCATGCAGTATCTCTATGTCACATTTTGGTAATTCTCACAATATTTCAAGCCCTCCACGAACAAAAGGATTACAACTCTCTGAAGGCTCGGATGATGGTTAACATTTTTAACAATACAGTAATTTTTATTTAAAGTGTATACATTGTTTTTTTGCCACAATGCTATTGCACACATAATAGACTATGCTATGCTATGCTAAGTCACTTTAGTCGTATCCGACTCTGTGTGACCCCACAGACGGCAGCCCACCAGGCTTCCCCGTCCCTGGGATTCTCCAGGCAAGAACACTGGAGTGGGTTGCCATTTCCTATAGTATAGTATAAATATAATTTTTATATGCGCACTGAGAAACAAAAAATTTGTGTGACTTTATTTTTTGTGATATTCACTTTATTGCAATGGTCTGAAATCGAACCTACAATATCTTCAAAGTGTGCTTGTATGATTTATTTTTAAAAAATGGTTTTGTCATAGGCTTCTGAGTTAAAGTTACAAATGGCATTATTCTACTTGTAAGTATAGCAAATGTTAGCAATCATTCTTAAGGAAACTTTGAATAATGTTTGATTTCATTTACAAATGTAAACACCGTTCTAATTAACATCAATTTAATGGACCAACATTTAAACATTTAATATTCATTTTTCCCTGTTTAGATCTTCAGTCTTCTACCTAAATAAAATCTTTCTGAATCTGAACAGTTGTATAAATTTAGTACCATAAACTTAAAAATGGCGGATCACAAGTTCTCTTAAATATCCTACCTGGCATGCTGCGGTTCATGGGGTCGCAAAGAGTCGGACACGACTGAGCGACTGATATGATCTGATCTGATTTTCATAAAATTCTTAAAATTTCAGTGCAACTTAAACTTTCTAAAATGAAGTTATTTTTAAAAAACAAATTCTTATAAACATTCAGTTCAGTTCAGTCGCTCAGTCGTGTCCGACTCTTTGCCACCCGTGAATCGCAGCACGCCAGGCCTCCCTGTCCATCACCATTTCCCGGAGTTCACTCAAACTCATGTCATAAACATTACAGGTATATAAAATATCAAACTACATTTACCTGCCGAGAAGGCAATGGCACCCCACTCCAGTACTCTTGCCTGGAAAATCCCATGGATGGAGGAGCCTGGTGGGCTCCAGTCCATGGGGTCGCTAAGAGTCGGACACGACTGAGCGACTTCACTTTCACTTTTCACTTTCACGCATTGGAGAAGGCAATAGCAACCCACTCCAGTGTTCTTGCCTGGAGAATCCCAGGGATGGGGGAGCCTGGTGGGCTGCCATCTATGGGGTCGCACAGAGTCGGAAACCACTGAAGCGACTTAGCAGCAGCAGCAGCCGCACATTTACCTGAAAATTTAATGCTACGGTTTTCATTCTTTTAAATCTTTCTCAGTGTACCAAATTTTAAATTGCCTTGGGGGTTAAAATATGGCAACCCACTCCAGTATTCTTGCCTGGAAAATTCCACAGACAGAGGAGCCTGGCGAGCTACAGTCCCTCTGCCGACTCACAGAGCCGGACACAACTGAGCAACTAAGCTCATGCACACACACACACACATACACACACACACACACACACACACACACACACACACAGACACACACAGACACACACACACACTCTAATTGAGGAGAAGCATGGAGACAACATGAGGAAGTACTCTGGATGAGGGGTAGGCACAGCACTGTGAGCCAAGGGAACATTGCAGGTGTTTTAAGTTACTCCAAAAAAAAAAAATGGTCAAGGCCCTCCTCCAGGGACTCACAGCCTACTGTGTGAAGAAGAAGCCTCCCTATGAACCATTAAGCACTGATACACCTGCTATACCATCCAGCTGGGTTCCACTTGTTCTGGAAGAGAGGCCAAAAAGGCAAAGAAAGAATGGGACTAGGCAGGAAAGACAGACATAGTTGCCTGACAGGATGAGCTTCTTTTCCTGGTCCAGTCCCTTCCCTTGGGAAAAAATTTAGTTAAGATGGGGAAGGGACAGCCTTCGTTTCCACAATGCCTCTCTGGATTAGGTTTAAGGGCAGTATCAGCCTGAAACAGGTATGCTGGCATCTTGTCTTGTTTAGGTGCTTTACTCAAAAAGTAGACAGATGCTCAAGACCTGAATGACTTGACTTTTCTTTCATGCTAGAGATGAAGTCAGTGGAAGAGGGGAAAAAATATTGAGAGTGCATTTGACAAGGGTGGGAGAGCAGAGAGGAGGGATTTCCAAGACATCTTTGCCACTCAGGTGGACTCCAGGTGACTGAGGGTGACGAACAGGAAAAGCGAAGAATGGTTGTGCATCTTTCTTAAATGCTATGTGCACCTGTTGGTGAGATTTTGTTTCTGATAATAGCTTCTTTCTGCCCTTCTACAGAGTTTGTAGTGGCTGATGTATGAACAAAGGAGACTGCTACTTTGTACAAAGAAGATGGCTAAAGATAAACCTTCTCTAAAGCAGGGAAAAGTGTTACATAAAACATAATTTTTTTTTCTCAAATAAGAAAAGACCTCACAGTTCTAAGCCATTTCAGGATACTTTCAAAAATAAGAAAAACAACTGGTAGCTAAATCCTTTCTTTAAAAATGCATTTATTCTTGTTAATGTAGAGTCAAGACCCTTAGCTGTGACAATATGGTAAGAATCATAATTATGTCCAAGAGTGTAGAACTAAAGTAGATTTTTCATAAACACTGAGAGTCCATTTTAATATGTAGATTACATGGCAGCAAGGCAATAATTTTAAATTCCACCGCTTTTCCATAATTATTTCCTGATAATACTGCTTGCAATCGCTTTCACCCCTCCCAAACCTATATGTGCAGGCAGACTCTGTCACAGCTGCTCACTGGACATCTCCGCAGTGGGTATTCCAAAGTTTCCTCAAACCCAGTAAGTACATTTTGCTATGTTGAATCCTTTTTCCTAAACCTGCCCTTGGAATTGCTTTTCCTGCCTTAGTTGGCTGAGAAAGCATTTTGACATGCTATCAGTCACTAAGTTGCCTCCTAGCTATCTCTGGTGCCCGCCCCCTCTTCAGCCTCAGCTTCTGTGCTAGGTCAGCCCTGGTTGCTGGGGCAATTAAAGTAAGCCCTTAGCTTGTCTCCATGGCTCCAGCCAGCCGTCCTCTAATCCATGATTGCAGCCCGAGTAATCTTTTGAAAAAAGCAAATCTCATCATTCTTTCCAGGGCTTAAAGTCCTTCAGTGGCTCCTCATTGATTAACGGATAGAGTCCAAACTCCTTAATTTGCCACACCAGGCCAACCTTATTGATTGCCATATCTTTTAACCCTGTAAACACATTTCAGTCAAGCTGGATTTTGTGCTTTTTAATATTTTATTTTTATTTTTGGCCACACTAGGTCTTCATTGCTGCACACAGGCTTCCTCTTGTTGCAGCAAGTGGGGGCTACTCTTCTTGCGGGAGTGTCTCTGTTGTAGAGCACAGGCTTTAGTAGTTGCTGCACGCAGGCTCTAGAGTACAGGCTTAGTAGCTGCGGTGCTCGTGTTTAGTTGCTCTGTGAATTTGGAATGTTCCTGGACCGAGGATTGAGCCTGTGTCCCCTGCATGGGCAGGTGGATTTCTTAACCAACAGACCACCAGGGGAGTCCTATGGATTTGTTTAAATTCCACTCATGGACTAGCAAGAGAGACCCTCAGGAGGTCAAGAGGTCCCTATGAGAAGTTTTCTATTTCGTGTTTTAATTCTGATCATTATCTTCAAAAACAATATAAGCACATTATGAATCATCTAGAGTAGTGCTTTTCAAACTTTAATGTGTCTAGGAATCACCTGGAGGTCTCATAAAGGGGCTGACTTTGAGTCAGTAAGTCCTGTGTAGCCCAAGGCAGTTCTAATAAGCTCCCAGGTGATGCCAATGTTGCTACACTGTGGACCATATTTTGAGTAATAAGGGTCTAGAATGATAATTTCTAATTGATTACGACCACAAAATTGTCTTGTTGTTATTGATTAATGAATAAAGAAGAAAAGCAGATTTAATATTTTTAATGACATATTTGTTACAAATGAAGACCAAGTGATGTTTCAACTTGTATGAATAAAGATCTAGCTATGGTTCTAGTTTAAAAAAAGATAGAAGAACTGAATCATCATTTTATACAGAATAGGGTATAGGCATATAAATCTCAAGTCACAGCAATTAAGACAACTCTGTTAAAGTAAAAAGTATTACTTATACCATTCAATTGATATTTGGAATGATGTTACTTTTGTATTTTTCTTTATAATTATATAATATTTATAAACATTCGGGTTTATACTTAGTTTTATGTCTACACTTAAGAAAAAAACAATTTGACTTTAGGGTACAATAGGAATTTTATGAGTTCTACATATCATTCAAGTTTGAGAAACATTGGACTAAGCCAAGTCATACCTCTTTGCCTTTGTTCTTGCTGTCACCTCTGCCTGGAATCCCTCCTTAATCCCTTGCTAACCTTGCCACCCTTCCATGTCCATTTAGCAAACAGCTACTTTTCCTTATGGTTCTTTTTCAGAAATCTGTGGTCAGTGTCATATTACAGCTGCGCCTTATTTTCATCCCTTTCACAACCTCTCTAACACGCTGCTGCACATTTGGTTGCAAGTATTTGCTTATTTTGCTGACTGTCTCTTCTATCCCAAGAAAAAGGCCTTGCCTTTGTCTTCTTCATATTTGTTCAATTCTTGGGATGTAACACTTGTTCAGTAAATGCTTTTGAATGCATGAATAGATACAAACCTTGGCTTGCTTCTGCTTGGAGAGAAAGAAAGAGTATATCAACATACCATGTGTTCACATTTGTGGGTGACAAAATTAAAAGTATAAAATAATTATAATATTCTTCTGCATGCAATTTGCTTCCCATGTAGTAACTGAAAAGCTTTGTTTCCTAGAGTGTCTGCTGATGAGTCTGTATTTTTACTAACTTTTCAGAGACCTGCTTGTTGAGGTTAAAGCCTAGAGAGTTTTAAAATTATGTTAAAAAAAAAAAAAAACACTGATTACATTTTGGCGATGTATCATCAGAACTAAAAATAGAATGGAAAGACTGAAAAATCTTCACTCAAACATCCAGCCAAAGAACAGTTAAACATTTATGGGTGAGCTGGAACTGTGGCTGACTTTCAACTTCCAGTTATGCAGGACAAATTCTGCAGCCCATTAAGATTCCTGACCCCAGCTTCCTCTTGTTTTGGTTTTGCCATTCAGCTTTGGTTACCACCTTCATTGGAGCTGGAAGAGGGAGTGAAGCCCAGTATGCCTTTAAGAACAGGAAAAAGCCTGACTTATTTATTTATTTGACAGTGAAATCGATTTTCTGGCCTATATGCAAGAGGCCTACTTCCCAATAAGACCGTCTCTAAATTAACCAGGATGATGTACAGTGTGGGATTGGGGTTGGGGTTGGGGTTGGGGTTGGCACGAAGAGCTAAAAACCACAAAATGAGTTCGAACCATTTCTGTCCATATGTAAAAAGAAAAATATGGGGCTTCTCTGAGGCTCAGATGGTAAAGAAACTGTAAAGAATCTGTGTTCAATGTGGGAGACCAGGTTTGATTCCTGGGTAGGGAAGATCCCCTGGAGAAGGGAATGGCTACCCACTCCAGTATTCTGGCCTGGAAAATTCCATGGACAGAGGAGCCTGTTGGGCTTCAGTCCGTGGGATTGCAAGGAGCTGGACACGACTGAGCGACTAACAGTTTCACTTTCAGTAGCGCTATGCAAACACTGTTTGAGAGAATGACTCTGATGGAACAAATTTGGGCTGGTACAGCTCAGAACTAGGTTTTCACTCTGCATAGCCATTGCCACATCATTATCAGAACAATGTTCTTTTGATCCCAGAGCCATGGAAACCTGTACAGCTCAATGGTTTCAGAGTATAATTAATTCATTTATGGCTTCAATGGGACATTTCTCTACTTAGAATGAACAGTCTTGGGGATTTCTCTTTCGACTCTTTCTGAGTTATTATTTGACTCTCTAGTAGTATTGCAGTGTACTCCAAGCTCATCAGAATTTCTTACCTCTTCCTGGAATGGCCCTTCCTATCTGTGGTGGCTAATATTTTGTCAACTTGACTTGGTTAACTGATGCTCAGATGGCTGGTAAAACATTACAGGCAGGTGTATTTATGAAGGCATTTCCAAAAGAGATCAGTATTTGAACTGGTGAACAAAGATAAGCAGATGCCCCTTGCCAATGTGAGTGGACATCATCTAATTCACTGAGGACCATAAGGAAAAAGAAAAAACTCTTGGGGAAGGATGAACTTGCTCTCTCCATTTGAGCTGGGGCATTCATCTTCTCCTGTCCTTGGATTTTGGTCCTCCTGGCCCTCAAGTCTTCAGGCTCCGTTGAAACTTACACTATTGCTCCTTCTCTTTCCTGTCTCCTTCCTCTTCTCAGGTCTTTAGACTCAGACTGAATTACACTACAGTCTCTCCTGGTTTTCCAGCTTGCAGATGGCAGATTCTGGGACTTCTCAGTTTCTTAATCACATGAGCCACTTCTTATAATAAATCTCTATGTAAATCTTATTGGTTTCCCTGAAGAGTACTAAAATATTGTCCAAGGGAAAATCATTTTTTCAAAACCCTAACCAGGGTTTTTCCTTCAGAAAACTTCCCAACCATTCCCAGGGGGAATTACTCAACTTCTCCTCTGGACTCGTTTCACATCTTTTATGGGGTTAGTTAATATACAACATTCTGTTAGTTGACTTGATCTAAACAGGGAAGGAATAGACAAATGTAGGCATGTGGAATATTAAACCCATGGTACAATGAAAAGAGCACTTGACTAGGAGTCAAAAGAAGTGGTATCAAGCCCTCCTTCTCCATATGGCCAAGTAGAGAAATTTATCGTTCTTGCATCTTATACATTGGGCTTCTGTAGTTGATTTTTCTCTTTGGGGGTAGAATATTAATGAGTTTGCAGGCCTACTCTCTCACCCATTCCTGTCATATAGTGTGTGTTCAAATATTTATTAAACTGAGCTAAATTAGACTTGGCATTCTTGTTATTGCACCAACACTGTCATCTGTGTTTCACACACAGGAACTTGGTACAAAAACCGTGGGCCCTTTTCCATTAGGTAAAGAGGAAAACTCTCAGAACAAAAACAGATTTGTCCCATTTATTTTCTGATGTGTCAGAAAATTGTTCAACCCACATGTCAGAACAGAAGGGCTATTTAACATCACTGTGCATTTTACTGTCTAGCATTATACTTATAATGGAACTGAGTGAGCCTTCTAGACTTTATTTTGCTTGATGTCTTTGCTTCACCTGTACACTGCGTTCATTTCCAAACAGACTCCTATTCTGGGAATCCCATTTTTCAGACAGATATCTAAGCCACAATCTGCATTCTGAACATCTTAAATGCCTACGCACTAACCACAACTGTTTGTTTATCCCTTATTACAACAGGGACAAATATAGTCACTAATTTTTGCCTTTTAAGGTAACAACCCAATTTAATACTTGGGAGAAGGAAGAGAGCCATCATAGTCATAGAAGAAACAAAAACACAAAATATCATAGCAGTCTGTGTTCTTTGAACATTCACACTGAAGACTAAAACAATATTTACACAATATTATTTAAGAGAATAGGAGCAATTCTGTGATAGACAGTCTATCTAAGTGATTGCTTTTGAGGAGCAGCTTTTGAAACTTACATCATGTGGTAAGGTTCATCAGAGCTCAGCCTGAATTTTATTTATCCATATGCTATCACCAGAAATTCAGAGTGATCTCCAGAAGGGAAAGTCCCCACCCACTTTCCTGCTTATTTTTGGTTATGGGATATAATTGTAAACCATGTAAGGAGGACGTTCATATTTACCAAGTGATCCCCACATGGTACAGTCCTGACTACTTCTCTGACCCCAATTTCTAGCCATGATAATTTGGGGGGATGTCATCCTTGAACAGTAATGTCTGCACACATCTTTATACTTTGTGTACTTTATCTCAGTTATAATCCTTTATATTAGTCTCAACTTCTTCAGTTACAAGAGATAAGAACCATTTGAACCAGTAAAGGATTAAAGGGAGGTCTTTTTGGAGAGCAAGGGCACTCTTGAAAACCTCAGGAATAATTCTGACTTTAAACCTGGCAGAACTAAGGTGTCTAACTCAGGTCAGCTTTTCTCTCGGCTAACTCAAAGTCACCTAACTTTAGCTTCACATGTTTGTGTTTGTTACCCTAGAGGATAGATTCTCTTTGTGTCTTTACAGAGTAAATCTCAAAAAAGGACTCCAATTAGCCCTTTGTAGGTCATTTGCCCTCCTCTGGGACCAATCACAGTGGAGAGAAGGTTGAGCTATTCTGACTGGCCAGATTGTTGTTACTTGCTAAACTTATGATCAGGAGATTGATGGGACTCTGGGAATTAACAACTATATAGGGTAGAGAGTTTCAGTTCCCTGACAGAAAGAGGGTTGCTGGGAATTTAAGGATAGATATCCACTCTGTTATCATAAATAATAAGACAGGTATTGTTTTCCCTATTCTAGAAGCTCAGAGAGATTGATTTGCTAAAATTCATGCAGCTGGCAAGTAGCTAAAGTAAATCTTCTAATCTATCATATTCCTTTTCAGTTCAGTTCAGTTCAGTAACTCACTCAGTCATGCCCAACTCTTTGAGACCCCATGGACTGCAGCACACCTGGCTTGTCAATCACCAACTCCCAAAACTTGTTCAAACTCATGTCCATAGAGTTGGTGATGCCATCCAGCCATCTTATCCTCTGTCGTCCCCTTCTCCTCCTGCCTTCAATCTTTCCTAGCATCAGTGCCTTTTCCAATGAGTCAGTTCTTTGCATCAGGTAGCCAAAATATTGGAGCTTCAGCTTTAGCATCAGTATTTCCAATGAATATTCAAAACTGATTTCCTTCAGGATTGACTGGTTTGATCTCCTTGTAATCCAAGGGACTCTCAAGAGTCTTCTCCAACACCACAGTTCAAAAGTATCAAGTCTTCAGCATTCAGCTTTCTTTATAGTCCATCTCTTAAACCCATACATGTCTACTGGAAAAACCATAGCTTCGGCTAGACAGACCTTTGTCAGCAAAGTAATGTCTCTGCTTTTTAATATGCTGTCTAGGTTGGTCATAGCTTTTCTTCCAAGTAGCAAGGATCTTTTAATTTCATGGCTGCAGTCACCATCTGCAGTGATTTTGGAGCCCAAGAAATCAAGTGTGTCACTGTTTCCATTGTTTCCCCATCTATTTTCCATGAAGTGATGGGACCACATGTCATGATCTTTGTTGTTTGAATGTTGAGTTTTAAACCAGCTTTTTCACTTTCCTTTTTTACTTTCATCAAGAGGCTCTTTAGTTCTTGTTTGTTTTCTGCCGTAAGCGTGGTATCATCTGCATATCTGACATTATTTATATTTCTCTCAGGAATCTTGATTACAGCTTGTGTTTCATCCAGCCCAGCATTTCACATAATGTACTCTACACATAAGTTAAATAAGCAAGGTGGTGATATACAACCTTGACATACTCCTTTTTCAATTTGGAACCAGTCTGGTGTTCCATGTCCAGTTCTAACTGTTGCTTCTTGACCTGCATAAAGATTTCTCAGGAGGTAGATAAGGTGGTCTGGTATTCCCATTTCTTGAAGAATTGTCCACAGTTTATTTTGATCCACATAGTCAAAGGCTTTAGCGTAGTCAATAAAGCAGAAGCAGATGTTTTTCTGGAATTCTGTTGCTTTTTCGATGATACAATGGATGTTGGCAATTTGATCTCTGGTTCCTCTGCCTTTTCTAAAACCAGCTTGAACATCAGGAATTTCTCGGTTCACATACTGTTGAGGCCTAGCTTGGAGAATTTTGAGCATTACTTTGCTAGTGTGGGAGATGAGTGCAATTGTGCAGTAGTTTGAATATTCTTTGGAATTGCCTTTCTTTGGTATTTGAATGAAAACGGACCTTTTCCAGTCCTGTGACCCCTGCTGAGTATTCCAAATTTGCTTTCACAGCATCATCTTTTAGGATTTGAAATAGCTCAACTGGAATTCTATCACATCCACTAGCTATGTTCATAGTGATGCTTCCTAAGGCTCACGTGACTTTGCATTCCAGGACGTCTGGCTCTAGATGAGTGATCACACCATCGTGGTTATCTGAGTTATTAAGATCTTTTTGTATAGTTCTTCTCTGTATTCTTGGCACTTCATCTTAATATCTTCTGCTTCTGGTAAGCATTGTAAAAACAAAATACAAAAATGTACAAACTTTTACTATAACTCTTTCTTCCTCATTGGAAGTAACAATCTAAAAAATAATTATAAAGTTTTACTGTTGGTATCATTTCAAAATAAATTTGAAAAACACCACTATCAGAAAAAAAAAAAAAAAACCCCTTTAAAATGCAGTACAATGTGCTTTTAAAAATACAGTTGCATTGTCCCATTTTCCCATATATATTCCTATGAGATATCTAGGTGAGGTGTCAGAAAGAGTTGAGTCAAAATGACATGGGGAAAGGGCAGAACCAGGTGAAGAAAGCAGCCTTTCTGTTAAGGGGTAGCTTCATACAGGTCTCATGACAGAGGAAGCTTACGTCCAGGAGAATAAAGGCAGTAATAGAGGTCATAGTAATAGGGGTTTCCCTGGTGGTTCAGATGGTAAAGAATCTGCCTGCAGGAGATGTGGGTCCCATCCCTGGGTTGGGAAGATCCCCTGGAGAAGGGAACAGCAGCCCATACCAGTATTCTTGCCTAGAGAATTCCATGGACTGAGGAGCCTGGTTAGCTACAGTTCATGAGGTCGCAAAGAGTTAGACACGACTGAACATCTAACACACACACACACACACACACACACACACACACACAGAGTAGAGATCAAGCTGTCTGGTCAAAAAGCTAAATGTATACACCTGACATAGTTTGCTCATGGAGACAAACAAGGAACCCAGTGGATTGTTCTCCCTTAAATCCTAGAATTTCTAAAGCCTAATTATGAAGGCACAGTTTCAAATTTAGCAATTGATTATTGTATAATTTCATCATAAGTTTTCTTGCGTTATAGAGTTTCCTAACAACTATCAGAAGCATCAAGATAGCCCCTCAAGAAATTAGGAAGTTAAAAATAAAAACTACAAAATCATTGGTAGAAGTTTTGTGAAGAAAATAATTGAGAAGAACACTAGCATTAGATTGGACTGAGGAGAAAAAAAGTACAATTTTCTGCTGTGGGCTTATAATGTTGATTGTAAATAAAAATGTGTTAGATTTTATGGGAAACCTTATTAAATAAGATAACCAAGGTAAATTTTAAGTATATGGTTTTAGGGAAACAAATTCCTGTATTATATATCTTGAGGTCTGACCAAGAAAAAATGACCATAACTTAGAAATATTCTGTAAGCAATAAAAAATTTTAACCACATAATTAAGAGGCTTCTCAAAAATAGCCTAGGACTTAAAATAGCCTTGTGGATTTTTACTGTGAAGATGGGACAATGTTTTTGGTGTTAAAAAAAAAACACAGGCACTGGAGAATTAAAAAATGCTACATGTGTTTAAAATAAGCACTATTTTCAAAATCATTTGGGGGGAATACACTGACCCTATGTTGTCTGTGGAGATTGGACAATGTCTGCAAATTTATATGCAACAACAAATAACAGATGTGTTAGTTTCAATATTTTTAAATATTTCTAAAATCTTCATGAATATAACATCTTTAAATAAGGAGTGGACATTTGATACTAATCTTGGTTATTTCACCTTTTATTTATCAGTTTTTCAAAAATATTTCCAAAATACCGTACATTTTAGTAGCTAATGGCAGTCTACACCAACTCTTCTTGTGTGAATCAGATGAATTTTTGTTTTCAAGAGCAGCAGGAGAAAAAAACACAGTGCCAGATGTTTTTTAAAAGAGTTGACCCTCTCACTCTCATACTTGGATTCTTATCTGTACTCTGGTACAGCCAGAAAGTTCTTTGATGCTGCTTATTCAGGCAATTGGGTAGTGGCTGACCGATGCGCCCAGCAAGTGGCTCACCTGGAAGGGCCCAAGGGAAAAGCATTGACAGAGGATCAATATGTTCACCTATTGCTCAATGCTTCCTTCTTTGATAAACTTTCAACTCAACAATTTTCAGGTAGAAACAAAGATTCCTGATCCCTCCTGGAACACAGTGTTGGCTATTATTTGTATAAACCTCTATGGACTAACAAAAACAATTCTCATATGCTTCTTGGTATTTCACCTGTTTGAAAATAGAGGAGTTTCTTCATTTCCTAAGTGATGCAGGGACAAAAGCTTATGTGTGATGAGGATTTTTTTGAGGGACTAGGAAATAGTCTGGCAGGTATACCCTCACTATTAAGTCTATAAACCATCTTAGAGCTGCTGCTGCTGCTGCTAAGTTGCTTCAGTCGTGTCTGACTCTGTGCGACCCCATAGATGGCAGCCCACCAGGCTCCCCCATCCCTGGGATTCTCCAGGCAAGAACACTGGAGTGGGTTGCCATTTCCTTCTCCAATGCATGAAAGTGAAAAGTGAAAGTGAAGTCACTCAGTCATGTCTGACTCTTTGCGACCTCATGGACT
Source organism: Tragelaphus eurycerus (assembly GCA_935064755.1). Lineage (NCBI taxonomy): Eukaryota > Metazoa > Chordata > Mammalia > Artiodactyla > Bovidae > Tragelaphus > Tragelaphus eurycerus. The sequence goes on along the minus strand of CAKXYN010000086.1, from coordinate 7,323,844 downwards.
GCAGCCTACCAGGCTCCTCTGTCCATGGGATTTTCCAGGCAAGAGTACTGGAGCGGGGTGCCATTGCCTTCTCTAATCTTAGAGCTACACTGAGACAACTGCATTTGGTTTAACAAAACTGGAAAACCTTTCAAGCTTCAGCTCATAAACAAACCTGATGACACTGTCATTTGTTTCCAACTTGGAAAATCAGATGACTTAAACTAAAACTTGGAGTGACTTTGACTCTAGCAGTAGAAGCAGCTATTTTAAGAACAAGAATCTACTAGTTTTTTCTTTATTATTACTGCAGCATAATTGATTTACAATGTTGTGTCAGTTTCTGCTTTACAAGGAAGTAAATCAGCTGTAGGTATACACATATCCCCTTCCTCTCAGACCTGCCCACCACCCCACTCACCTAGGTTATCACTGAATACCAGGCTGAACTCCCTGTGTTATACAGCAGGTTCCCAGTAACTATCTACTTTACATACGGGGCAGGAGGGATGAATTGGGAGCCTTCTAGTTTTTGCCTAGAAAACATATACTTTTGGCTATCAACTAGACCCTACAACAGTTTCAAACTCATTTCCTCATTGTCTTGTTTGGTAAGTGGTCTTGCCTCAATTATGATTCTGTAGCCTTTGTCCTAGATTCACTTAAAGATTCAGTCAGTCAGTCAGTTCAGTCGCTCGGTTGTGTCCAACTCTTTGGGACCCAATGGACTGCAGCATGCCAGGCTTCCCTGTCCAAGACCAACTCCCAAAGCTTGCTCAAATTCACGTCCATAGAGTTGGTGACGCCGTCCAGCCATCTCATCCTCTGTCGTCCCCTTCTCCTCCTGCCTTCATTTGTTCCCAGCATCAGGGTCTTTTCCAATGAGTCAGTTCTTTGCATCAGGTGGCCAAAGTATTGAAGTTTCAGCTTCAGCATCAGTCTCTCCAATTCAGAACTTCCCTCCCATCTACCTCCCCATCCCACCCCTCTAGGTTTATACAGAGCCCCTGTTTGAGTTTCATGAGCCATACAGCAAATTCCCTTTGGCTATCTACTTTACATATGGTAATGTAACTTTCCATGTTACTCTTTCCATACATCTCACCCTCTCCTCCCTTCTCCTTGTGTCCATAAGTCTATTCTCTATGTGTATTTCTCCACTGCTGCCCTGTAAATAAGTTCTTTAGTACCATTCTTCTAGATTCTGTATATATGCATTAGAATATATTTATTGTTCTTTCTGACTCACTTCACTCTCTTTAATAGGCTCTAGTTTCATCACCTCATCAAAACTGACTCAAATGTGTTCCTTTTTATGGCTGAGTAATATTACATTGTGTATATGTACAAAAACTTCTTTATTCATTCATCTGTTGACGGACATCTAGGTTGCTTCCATGTCCTAGCTTGTAAGTAGTGCTGCAATGGACATTGGGATACATGTGTATTTTTCGATTTTGGTTTCCTTGGGGTATATGCCTAGGAGTGGGATTGCCGGGTCATATGGTGCTTTTATTCCTAGTTTTTAAAGGAATCTTCATACCATCTTCCATAGTGGCTGTATCAATTTACATTCCCACCAACAGTGCAAGAGCATTCCCTTTTCTCCACACCATCTCCAGCATTTATTGTTTGTAGACATTTTGATGATCACCATTCTGACCAGTGTGAGGTGATATCTTGTTGTAGTTTTGATTTGCATTTCTCTAATAATGAGTGATGTTGAACATCTTTTCATGTGTTTGTTAGCCATCTGTATGTGTTCTTTGGAGAAAAGTGTGTTTAGTTCTTTTTCTCACTTTTTGATTGTTTTTTTTTTTGTTGTTGTTTGTTTGTTTGTTTTTCCGGTATTGAGTTGTATGAGCTGCTTGTATATTTTGGAAATTAATCCTTTGTCAGTTGTTTCATTTGCTATTTTTTTCTGGCATTCTGAGGGTTGTTTTTTCACCTTGCATATAGTTTCTTTTGCTGTGCAAAAGCTTTTAAGTTTAATCAGGTCCCACTTGTTTACTTTGGTTTTTATTTCTCTTATTCTAGGAGGTGGATCATAGAGAATCTTGCTTTGATTCATGTCATTGAGTGTTCTGCCTATGTATTCCTCTAAGAATTTTATAGTTTCTGGTCTTACATTTAGGTCTTTAATCCATTTTGAGTTTATCTTTATGTATGGTGTTAGGAATTGTGCTAATTTCATTCTTTTACATGGAGCTGTACAGTTTTCCCAGCACCATTTACTGAAGAGGTTATCTTTGTCCCACTGTATCTTCTTGCCTCCTTTGTCAAAAAATAAGGTACCCATAGGTGTATGGGTCTATTTCTTGGTTTTCTACCTTGTTCCATTGGTCTATATTTCTGTTTTTGTGCCAGTACCATACTGTCTTGATGGCTGTAGCTTTGTAGTATAATCTGAAGTCAGAAAGGTTGATTCCTCCAGCTCTATGCTTCTTTCTCAAGACTACTTTGGCTATTCAGGTTTTTTTGTGCTTCCATATGAATTGTGAAATTTTTTGATCTAGTTCTGTGAAAAATGCCACTGGTAAATTGATAGGGATCACACTGAATCTGTAGAATGCGTTTGGTAGTATAGTCACTTTCACAATGTTGATTCTTCCTACCAGGAACATGGAATATCTCACCATCTGTTTGTGTTGTCTTTGATTTCTTTCATCAGTGTCTTATAATTTTCTGTGTATAATTCTTTTGTCTCCTTAGGTAAGTTTATTCTTAGATATTTAATTATTTTTGTTGCACTGGTGAATGGGATTGATTCTTTAATTTCTCTTTATGATTTTTCAGTGTTAGTATATAGAAATGCAAGTGATTTCTGTGTATTGATTTTGTATCCTACAACTTTGCTAAATTCACTGATTAGCTCTAGTAATTTTCTGATACTATCTTTATGGTTTTCTATTTACAGTATCATGTCATCTGCAATGGCACCCCACCCTAGTACTTTTGCCTGGAAAATCCCGTGGATGGAGGAGCCTGGTAGGCTCCAGTCCATGGGGTCGCTGAGAGTTGGACACGACTGAGCGACTTCACTTTCACTTTTCACTTTCATGCATTGGAGAAGGAAATGGCAACCCACTCCAGTGTTCTTGCCTGGAGAATCCCAGGGACAGGGGAGCCTGGTGAGCTTCCGTCTGTGGGGTCGCACAGAGTCGGACACGACTGAAGCGAGTTAGCAGCAGCAGCAGCAGTCATCTGCAAACAGTGAGAATTCTACTTCTTTTCCAATCTGGGTTCTTTTTATTTCTTTTTTTCCTCTGATTGCTATAGCTAGGACTCCTAGAACTATTTTGAATAACAGTGGTGAAAGTGGACATGCTTGTCTTGTTCCTGATCTTAGGGGGAGTTCTTTCAGTTTTTCACCATTGAGAATAATGTTTGCTGTAGGCTTATCATATATGGCCTTTACTATGTTGACGTAGGTTCCTTATATCCCCATTTTTTGAAGTGTTTGAATCATAAATAGGTGCTGAATTTTGTCAAAGGCTTTTTCTGCATCTATTGAGATTATTGTACGGTTTTTATCTTTCAGTTTGTTAATATGGTGTATCACATTGATTGATTTGTGTGTATTGAAGACTCCTTGCATCCCTGCAGCAAACCCAACTTGATCATGGTATATGAGCTTTTTGATGTGTTGCTGAATTCTGTTTGCTGAATTTTGTTGAGGATTTCTGCATCTACATTCATCAGTGATCTTGGCCTGTAGTTTTCTTTTTTTCTGTTGTCTTTGTCTGGTTTTGGTATCAGGGTGTTGGTTGCCTCGTTGAATGAGTTTGGAAGTGTTCCTTCCTCTCCCATTTTTAAAAGAGTTTTAGAAGAATAGGCTTTAGAGACTTCCGGTTAAGATGGCGGAGGATTAGGACGGGGAATACGCTTTCTCCTCCACAAATTCATCAATGGGACATCTGGGCGCCGAGTAAATACCACAAACAGCTTCGGAGTGATGGCGGAAGACGTCGGACACCCAGAAAAGCAACTCACTGCCTTCTAAAGGAGGTAGGAAAGAATATAGAAGCCAGAGAGAGACAAAGAGGGAGGGGCGGACCTCTGTCCAGGGAAGGGAGTCTTAAAAAGAGAAGTTTCCAAACACCAGGAAACACTCTCCCTGCGGAATCTGCGCCGAACCTGGGAAACACGGAGACTATCATAACAGGGAGGAGAACAGTTGAGCAATTAGAACCCACAGACTGCGGGCCCTGCGGTAACTTCCGCAGCGGAAAAGCACCGCTGCAAACGCCCGCATCTGCCATTGGGGAGCCGGGGCTGGGCAGGGAGACGCCTTGGCCGTTCCCACGCGGGACGCTCCCCTGCCGGCGCTCCCCAGAGGGACGCTCCCCCGTGGGACTCTCCCCTACTGGACGCTCCCCCGCCGGCCACTCCCGCGCAGGCGTGCCCCTGCCCACTGTGCCCGCGGCTCCCACGAGGGCCACCCCATCCCCTCCCCCCACCCGCCCGCCCGCCATTCCCGTCGCCGGCCCTTCCCCCTCTGCGGGCCTCAGCCCAGACTTTGTTCGCCTGATTGTCTGGAGTGCTGCCTAACTGGAGTAGTTTGGGCCGGCAATCCAGATTGTGCAGCGCCGATCACACGAGTGGTGGGCCTTGGCCCAGAACACCGCCGAACCGTGCACAGAACAAAGAACTATACAGACCAACCACAGAGAAAGGGGCCTATAGATCTTGAGAAATTTAAGCCGGAACAAGGAACTAGCTGAAAATGAACTGAACCCACAACAATAATAGAGAAACTCTTATATATATTGTTACTATTTTTACCATCATTATTTCCTTTTTTTTTCTTTTCTTTTTTTAATATATATATATATTTTTTTAATTTTTATTATTTTTTAATTGGAAAAAGGAAAACAAAAATTTTTTTTTCCTTTTAATTTTTTTGTTGTTGTTTGTTTTGTTTCTTTTATTTTTATTTTTTTTTTATCCTCTAGTACTTCTTTAATCTCCACATTTAGATATAACTTTTGCGACCCTGTTTTGTTTTTTGTTTTTTTTTTTTTTTTTTCCTTTTTGTCCTTTGCTTTTTTCCTTTCCTTTTTTCTTTTCTTTACTGATTACTGACTAGATCTGTCTCTCTCCTTCACACTCCCTCCTTTTATCCTCCTGACCACCTCTGTTTCCTTCCTCCCTTTTTCCTTCTATGTATAATTCCGTGAACATCTCTGAGCGGTCCAGTTGTGGAATGCATTATAGAAGAAGAAGTTTTTGAGACTACTGTAAAAATAAGACCAATAACTGGAACCAGGAGGCTTAAGTCCATACCCTGATCCCACGAAACACTAATTGACAGGAGCTCATTAAAAGCCTCCATACCTACTCTGAAACCAAGCATCACACAAAGACCAGCAAGTTCCACAACAAGACATACCAAGCAAATTCTCCAGAAAAACAAGAACACAGCCTGAGCTCCAATACACAGGCTACACAAAGCGACCCCAAAAGCATAGACATCTCATAACTCACTACTAGACACTCCACTGCACCCCAGAGAAAAGAAATCCAGCTCCACCCACCAGAACACCGATACAAGCTTCCATAAACAAGAAACCTCGACAAGCCACCGGTACAAACCCACATATAGTGCAGAAACGCCACAATAAAGAGAACTCCACAGACTACCAGAATACAGTAAAGACGCCCCAAACTTAGCAATTTAAACAAGATGAAAAGACAGAAGAATTCCCAGCAGGTAAAGGAACAGGATAAAAGCCCACCAAACCAAACAAAAGAGGAAGAAATAGCGAACCTACCTGATAAAGAATTCCGAATTATGATAGTGAAATTAATCCAAAATCTGGAAAGCAAAATGGAATCATGGATAAATAGCCTGGAGAAAAGCATTGAGAAGATGCAAGAAAGATTTAACAAGGACCTAGAAGAAATAAAAAAGAGTCAACATATAATGAATAATGCAATAAATGAGATCCAAAACACTCTGGAGGCAACAAATAGTAGAATAACAGAGGCAGAAGATAGAATTAGCGAATTAGAAGATAGAATGGCAGAATTAAAGGAATCAGAGGAGAAAAAAGAAAAACGAATTAAAAGAAATGAGGACAATCTCAGAGACCTCCAGGACAATATTAAACGTTACAATATTCGAATCATAGGAGTCCCAGAAGAAGAAGACAAAAAGAAAGACCATGAGAAGATACTAGAGGAGATAATAGTTGAAAACTTCCCTAAAATGGGGAAGGAAATAATCACTCAAGTCCAAGAAACCCAGAGAGTCCCAAATAGGATAAACCCAAGACGAAACACCCCAAGACACATATTAATCAAATTAACAAAGATCAAACACAAAGAACAAATATTAAAAGCAGCAAGGGAAAAACAACAAATAACACACAAGGGAATTCCCATAAGGATAACAGCTGATCTTTCAATAGAAACTCTCCAAGCCAGGAGGGAATGGCAAGACATACTTAAAGTGATGAAAGAAAAGAACCTACAGCCCAGATTATTGTACCCAGCAAGGATCTCATTCAAATATGAAGGAGAAATCAAAACCTTTACAGACAAGCAAAAGCTGAGAGAATTCAGCACCACCAAACCAGCTCTCCAACAAATACTAAAGGACATTCTCTAGACAGGAAACACAAAAAGGATATATAAATTCAAACCCAAAACAACAAAGTAAATGGCAACGGGATCATATTTATCATTAATTACCTTAAATGTAAATGGGTTGAATGCCCCAACCAAAAGACAGAGACTGGCTGAATGGATACAAAAACAAGACCCCTCCATATGCTGTCTACAAGAAACCCACCTCAAAACAGGGGACACATACAGACTGAACGTCAAGGGCTGGAAAAAGATTTTCCACGCAAATAGAGACCAAAAGAAAGCAGGAGTAGCAATACTCATATCAGATAAAATAGACTTTAAAACAAAGGATGTGAAAAGAGACAAAGAAGGTCACTACCTAATGATCAAAGGATCAATCCAAGAAGAAGATATAACAATTATAAATATATATGCACCCAACTTAGGAGCACCACAATATATAAGACAAATACTAACAAGTATGAAAGGAGAAATCAACAATAACACAATAATACTGGGAGACTTTAATACCCCACTCACACCAATGGATAGATCAACTAAACAGAAAATTAACAAGGAAACACAAACTTTAAACGATACAATAGACCAGTTAGAACTAATTGATATCTATAGGACATTTCATCCCAAAACAATGAATTTCACCTTTTTCTCAAGTGCACACGGAACCTTCTCCAGGATAGACCACATCCTGGGCCATAAATCCAGCCTTGGTAAGTTCAGAAAAATTGAAATCATTCCAAGCATTTTTTTCTGACCACAATGCAGTAAGAGTAAATCTCAATAACAGGAGAAAATCTATTAAAAAGACCAACATATGGAGGCTGAACAACACACTCCTGAATAACCAACAAATCACAGAAGAAATCAAAAAAGAAATCAAATTCTGCATAGAAACGAATGAAAATGAAAACACTACAACCCAAAACCTGTGGGACACTGTAAAAGCAGTCCTAAGGGGAAAGTTCATAGCAATACAGGCATACCTCAAGAAACAAGAAAAAAGCCAAATAAATAACCTAACTCTACACCTAAAGCAACTAGAAAAGGAAGAAATGAAGCACCCCAAGGTTAGTAGAAGGAAAGAAATCCTAAAAATTAGGGCAGAAATAAATGCAAAAGAAACAAAAGAAACCATAGCAAAAATCAACAAAGCCAAAAGCTGGTTCTTTGAAAGGGTAAATAAAATTGACAAACCACTAGCCAGACTCATCAAGAAACAAAGGGAGAAAAATCAAATCAATAAAATTAGAAATGAAAATGGAGAGATCACAACAGACAGCACAGAAATAAAAAGGATCATAAGAGACTACTATCAGCAATTATATGGCAATAAAATGGACAATGTGGAAGAAATGGACAAATTCTTAGAAAAGTACAACTTCCCAAAACTGGATCAGGAAGAAATAGAAAATCTTAACAGACCCATCACAAGCACGGAAATTGAAACTGTAATCAGAAATCTCCCAGCAAACAAAAGACCAGGTCCAGACGGCTTCACAGCTGAATTCTACCAAAAATTTAGAGAAGAGCTAACACCTATCCTACTCAAACTGTTCCAGAAAATTGCAGAAGAAGGCAAACTTCCAAACTCATTCTATGAGGCCACCATCACCCTAATACCAAAACCTGACAAAGATCCCACAAAAAAAGAAAACTACAGGCCAATATCACTGATGAACATAGACGCAAAAATCCTTAACAAAATTCTAGCAATCAGAATCCAACAACACATTAAAAAGATCATACATCATGACCAAGTGGGCTTTATCCCAGGGATGCAAGGATTCTTCAATATCCGCAAATCAATCAACGTAATACACCACATTAACAAACTGAAGAATAAAAACCATATGATTATCTCAATAGATGCAGAGAAAGCCTTTGACAAAGTTCAACATCCATTTATGATAAAAACTCTCCAGAAAGCAGGAATAGAAGGAACATACCTCAACATAATAAAAGCTATATATGACAAGCCCACAGCAAACATTATCCTCAATAGTGAAAAATTGAAAGCATTTCCTCTAAAGTCAGGAACAAGACAAGGATGCCCACTTTCACCATTACTATTCAACATAGTTTTGGAAGTTTTGGCCACAGCAATCAGAGCAGAAAAAGAAATAAAAGGAATCCAAATTGGAAAAGAAGAAGTAAAACTCTCACTATTTGCAGATGACATGATCCTCTACGTAGAAAACCCTAAAGATTCCACCAGAAAATTACTAGAACTGATCAATGAATATGGTAAAGTTGCAGGATATAAAATTAACACACAGAAATCCCTTGCATTCCTGTACACTAATAACGAGAAAATAGAAAGAGAAATTAAGGAAACAATTCCATTCATCATTGCAATGAAAAGAATAAAATACTTAGGAATATATCTTCCTAAAGAATCTAAAGACCTATATATAGAAAACTATAAAACACTGGTGAAAGAAATCAAAGAGGACACTAATAGATGGAGAAATATACCATGTTCATGGATTGGTAGAATCAATATAGTGAAAATGAATATACTACCCAAAGCAATTTATAGATTCAATGCAATCCCCATCAAGCTACCAACGGTATTCTTCACAGAGCTAGAACAAATAATTTCTCAATTTGTATGGAAATACAAAAAACCTCGAATAGCCAAAGCTATCTTGAGAAAGAAGAACGGAACTGGAGGAATTAACCTGCCTGACTTCAGGCTCTACTACAAAGCCACAGTCATCAAGACAGTATGGTACTGGCACAAGGACAGAAATATAGATCAATGGAACAAAATAGAAAGCCCAGAGATAAATCCACGCACATATGGTCACCTTATCTTTGACAAAGGAGGCAAGAATATACAATGGATTAAAGACAATCTCTTTAACAAGTGGTGCTGGGAAAACTGGTCAAACACTTGTAAAAGAATGAAACTAGAACACTTTCTAACACCATACACAAAAATAAACTCAAAATGGATTAAAGAGCTAAATGTAAGACCAGAAACCATAAAACTCCTAGAGGAAAACATAGGCAAAACACTCTCTGACTTACATCACAGCAGGATCCTCTATGATCCACCTCCCAGAATATTGGAAATAAAATCAAAAATGAACAAATGGGACCTAATCAAACTTAAAAAGCTTCTGCACAACAAAGGAAACTATAAGCAAGGTGAAAAGACAGCCTTCAGAATGGGAGAAAATAATAGCAAATGAAGCAACTGACAAACAACTAATCTCAAAAATATACAAGCAACTTCTACAGCTCAATTCCAGAAAAATAAATGACCCAATCAAAAAATGGGCCAAAGAACTCAATAGACATTTCTCCAAAGAAGACATACAGATGGCTAACAAACACATGAAAAGATGCTCAACATCACTCATTATCAGAGAAATGCAAATCAAAACCACTATGAGATACCATTTCACGCCAATCAGAATGGCTGCTATCCAAAAGTCTACAAGCAATAAATGCTGGAGAGGGTGTGGAGAGAAGGGAACCCTCTTGCACTGTTGGTGGGAATGCAAACTAGTACAGCCACTTTGGAGAACAGTATGGAGATTCCTCAAAAAACTGCGAATAGAACTGCCTTATGATCCAGCAATCCCACTGCTGGGCATATACACTGAGAAAACCAGAATTGAAAGAGACACCTGTACCCCAATGTTCATAGCAGCACTGTTTGCAATAGCCAGAACGTGGAAGCAACCTAGATGTCCATCCACAGATGAATGGATAAGCAAGCTGTGGTACATATACACAATGGAGTATTACTCAGCCATTAAAAAGAATACATTTGAATCAGTTCTAAGGAGGTGGATGGAACTGGAGCCTATTATACAGAGTGAAGTAAGCCAGAAACAAAAACACAAATACAGTATACTAACGCATATATATGGAATTTAGAAAGATGGTAAAAAATAACCCTACTTACGAGACAACAAAAGAGACACTGATGTATAGACCAGACTTTTGGACTCTGGGACCGGGAGAGGGTGAGATGATTGGGGAGAATAGCATTGAAATATGTATAATATTATATCTGAAATGTATTAATTGTTCAAACTAAACACTATCATGTTACAATTTGTTCATACTAGATGTTTGTAATGTTTCTGATAATCAATAAAAGAGATTCTTGATCAAAAAAAAAAAATTAAAAAAAAAAAAAAAGAAGAATAGGCTTTAGCTCTTCTCTAAATGTTTGATAGAATTCTCCTGTTGAAGCCATCTGGACCTGTGCTTTTGTTTTTTGGGAGATTTTTGATCACAGTTTCAATTTCAGTGCCCGTAATTGAGTTGTTCATAATTTCTATTTCTTTCCCGTTCAGTCTTGGAAGATTGAACTTTTCTAAGAATCTGTCCATTTCTTGCAGATTATCCATTTTATTGCCATATCGTTGTTCATAATAGTCTCTTATAATCCTTTGTATTTCTGCATTGTCTGTTGTAACCTCTCCTTTTTCATTTCTAATTTTATTGATTTGATTCTTCTTTTTTTCTTGATGCATCTGGCTAAAGATTTGTCAATTTTGTTTATCTTCTCAAAGAACCAGCTTTCAGTTTTGTTAATTTTTGCTATTGTTTCCTTCATTTCTTTTTCATTTATTTCTGCTCAGATATTTATGACTTCTTTCCTTCTACTAATTTTGGGGTATTTTTGTTCTTCTTTTTCAGTTGTTTTAGGTGTAAAGTTAGGTTGTCTATTTGATGCTTTTCTTGTTTCTTGAGGAAGGATTGTATTGCTATAAACTTCCCTCTTCGAACTGTTTTTGCTGCATCCCATAGGTTTTGAGTTGTGTTTTCATTGTCATTTGTTTCTAGAAATTTTTTGATTTCCATTTTGATTTCTTCAGTAAGCTGTTGGTCACTGAGAAACATGTTGTTTAATCTCCATGTGTTTGTGTTTCTTAGTTTTTTTCTTTTAATTGATATTTAGTCTCATGGTGTTGTGGTCAGAGATGATGCTTGATATGATTTCAATTTTCTTAAATTTACTAAGGCTTGATTTGTGACACAAGATGTGGTCTATCCTGGAGAATGTTCCATATGCATTTCAGAAGAAGGTGTATTCTTCTGCATTTGGATGGAATGTCTGGAATATATCCATGAGATCCATCTCCTCTGGTGTTTCCTAATTAATTTTTTGTTTCAATTATCTGTGCATTGGTGTGAGCGGGGCATTAAAATCTCTTACTATTGTTATGTTACTGTGAATTTCTCCTTTTATGTCTCTTAGTGTTTGTCTTATATATTGAGTTGCTCCTATGTTGGGTGCATAGATATTTACAGTTGTTACATCTTCCTCTTGGATTGATCCCTTGATCATTATGTAGTTTCCTTCCTTATTTCTTGTAATCTTCTTTATTTTAAGGTTCATTTTGTCTGATATGAGGATTGCTACTCCAGCTTTCTTTTGCTTCCCATTTGCATAGAATATATTTTCCAACCTCTCACTTTCAGTCTATGTGTGTCTTTAGGTTTGAAGTGGAACTCTTGCAAACAGCATATGGGTCTTGTTTTTGTATCCATTCAGCCAGTCTGTTTCTTTTGATTGGAGCATTTAATCCATGTGCATTTAAAGTAATTATTGATATACATGCTCCTATTGCCATTTTCTCAATTGTTTGGAGTTAGTTTTGTAGATCTTTTTTCTTCTTTTGTATTTCTTGATATATAAGTCCCATTAATATTTGTTGTAAAGGTGCTTTGGTGTTACTGAATTCTCTCAACTTTTGCTTGTCTGAGAATCTTTTTATTTCTCCATCAGTTTTGAATGAGGTCCTTGCTGGGTACAGTAATCTTGGTTGCAGATTTTTCCCTTTCAGTACGTTAGCTATATCCTGGCATTCTCTTCTGGCCTGCAGAGATTCTGCTGAAAGATAAGCTGTTAAGTGTATGGGGTTTCCCTTGTATGTTACTTGTTGCTTCTCCCTTGCTGCTTTTAATATTCTTTCTTTGTGTTTAGTCTTTGTTAGTTTGATTAGTATATGTCTTGTGTCTCTCCTTGGGTTTATCCTGTATGGGACTCTTTCTGCCTCTTGGACTTGATTGGCTATTTCCTTTGCTATGTTTGGGAAAGTTTCAATTATAATCCCTTTTAAAATTTTCTCATACCCTTTCTTTTTCTCTTCTTCTTCTGGGACCCCTATAATTTGAATGTTGGTGCATTTGATACGGTCCCAGGTCTCTGAGATTGACGTCAGTTCTTTTCATTCTTTTTACTTTATTCTGCTCTTCAGAACTTATTTCCACCATTTTATTTTCAGGCTCACAGATTCGTTCTTCTGCTTTAGATATTCTGCTATTGATTCCTTCTGGAGTATTTTTAATTTCAGTAAATGTGTTGTTTGTATGTTTATTCTTTAATTCTTCCAGGTCTTTGTTAACTGATTCTTGCATTTTCAAAGTTTATGATCATTTTTACTATCATTCTGAATTCTTTTTCGGGTAGTTCTCCTATTTCCTCTTGATTTATTTGGACTTCTGTGTTTCTTGCTTGTTCCTTCATTTGTGTAGTATTTCTCTGCCTTTTCATTATTTTTCCTTAACTTATTGTGTTTGAGATCTCCTTTCCCCAGGTTTCAAGGTTGAATTCTTTCTTCCCTTTGGTTTCTGCCCTCCTAAGTTTGGTCCAGTGGTTTGTGAAAGCTTGTATAGGGTGAGATTTGTGCTAAGTTTTTGTTTGTTTCTTTTTCCTCTGTTGGGCAAGATTGAGTGAGGTGGTAATCCTATCTGCTGATGATTGACTTTGTATTTTTGTTTTGCTTGTTGTTGTGACTTCCCTGGTGGCTCAGATGGTAAAGCATCTGACTAATGCAGGAGACCCAGGTTTGATCCCTGGGTTGGGAAGATCCGCTGGAGAAGGAAATAGCAACCCATTCCAGTACTCTTGCCTGGAAAATCCCATGGACGGAGGAGGATGGTAGGCTACAGTCCATGGGGTTGCAAAGAGTCAGACACAACTGAGCAACTTCACTTTCAATTTTCACTTTCATGCATTGAAGAAGGAAATGGCAACCCACTCCAGTACTCTTGCCTGGAAAATCCCATGGACAGAGGAGCATGGTAGGCTACAGTCCAAGCGGTTGCAAAGAGTCGGACACGACTAAGTGACTTCACTTTCACTTGTTGTTTAGATGAGGCATCCTGCTCAGGGCGCTACTGGTGGTTGGGTGATGTTGGGTCTTATATTCAGGTGGTTTCCTTCGTGTGAATTCTCACTATTTGATAGTTCCTAGGGTTAGTTCTCTAGTAGTCTAGGGTCTTGGAGTCAGTGCTCCCACTGCAAAGGCTCAAGGCTTGATCTCTAACCCAGAAAGCATGTAGTCCAATATCAAAATGCATATATACATGGTTATCAGGGAGGTAGGTAGTGGCATCTCTATTTTTGGTGAAGGAACTATAGTTCAGGGGCTATGTAACTGGTACAAAGCTCACAGCTGGGAGAGGATTGAATATTGAGTTTTAAGTCAGCTTCTTCACTTTCTTCTTTAACTTTCATCTAGAGGCTCTTTAGTTCCTCTTCACTTGCTGCCATTAGGGTGGTTTCATCTGCATATCTGAGGTTATTGATATTTCTCCTGACAATCTTGATTCTAGCTTGTGCTTCATCCAGCCCCACATTTTGCATGATATACTCTGCATAGAAGTTAAAAAAGCAGGGTGACAATATACAACTTTGACACACTCCTTTCCGAATTTAGAACCAATCTGTTGTCCCATGTCTGGTTCTAACTGTTGCTTCTTGACCTGCGTACAGATTTCTCAGGAGGCAGGTAAGGTGGTCTGGTATTCCCATTTCTTGAAGAATTTTCCACAGTTTGTTGTGATCCACATAGTCAAAGGCTTTGGCATAGTCAATAAGGCAGAAGTAGATGTTTTTCTGGAACTCTCTTGCTTTTTCAATGATCCAATGGTTGTTGGCATTTTGATCTCTGGTTCCTCTGCCTTTTCTAAATCCAACTTGAACATCTGGAAGTTCATAGTTCAAGTACTATTGAAACCTAGCTTGGAGAATTTTGAGTATTACTTTGCTAGTGTGTGAGATGAGTGCAATTGTGTGTTAGCTAAAGACTGGTATCAGGGAAACTACTTTTCTTTTTTATTGGGGTATAGTTGCTTTACAATGTTGTGTTGATTTCTGCTGTACAACAAAGTGAATTAGCGATATGTTTACGTATATCCCCTCCCTCGTGAACCTCCCACTGCTTCCCCCATCCCACTCCTTTAGGTCACCACAGAGCACCAACTTTAGTTCTCTGCTGTGCTCTATATTTCTGTGCTTCTATTTCACTATCCACAAAAACATTTCAGGATTTCATCGCAAGTAACCACTTTCAAACATCTTCCAGGGCTCAAACTAAAGAAGCTATACACATTTAAATATTATTTTTATAGGCTTTGACATTTGACATTCTTTTTCATTTTAGCAATTTTCATGAGAGTTTAAATATAATAATGCTTAATTATTATTATCTACTATTTATCCAATGATCTCATGGTAGCTTATAAACACTAATTAATTGAGATTTACAAAACTCTGTGAAGTTCCAAGTACAATGACCAGGTTATATTTAACCACTTATTTCTCTAAATGCTGCTTTGAAGTCTTTGAATGTTTAACTAGTGATTATAACTCTGTTGCTCTCTGGGAAACTTGAAGTAGACTCATTTTTATCTTGTTCCCATGGGTTTCAAATTAAGGTTTTATTCATGATTTCTGGAAAGAGAGAAAACTTGACTAAGTAATTTTGACTTAGAGTTGACCCTATATCTTTAAGTATTTTCAGACTAGTGAGAGAGCTCTGCTGACATCTTCAGTCTGCTACAACTGTTGTGGTGACACAACATTATTCACATTATTTCCTACTATTTCCTATTATTTCCCATGACACGTTATTTCCTACTATGCCTGTTCCACAGCAGCCTTTAAGGCTTCAGACTCTGACCCACAGAGCACACTGATCTCATAAAGATTTTGTCATGAACCTATCTCCTCCTTTTCGGAGAGGACAATGGCATCCCACTCCAGTACTCTTGCCTGGAAAATCCCACGGATGGAGGAGCCTGGTAGGCTGCAGTCCATGGGGTTGCTAAGAGTCGGACACGACTGAGCGACTTCACTTTCTCTTTTAACTTTCATGCATTGGAGAAGGAAATGGCAGCCTAGAATCCCGGGGACGGGGAAGCCTGGTGGGCTGCCGTCTATGGGGTCGCATAGAGTCGGACACGACTGAAGTGACTTAGCATATCTTCTCCTTTTAACACTTTTTGGGCTTTCTTTTGAACTCTGACCCAAATTAAAACTATAGAATACAGCTGTGACTTAGGTAAACAAAAGCCAATAGTACTCTAAGTAGTAAAAAAAAAAAACAAACTAATTTCACCTGTTTAAAATTTTTTTTTAATAACAAATGCAGGCAAAATAATACCTATCCTATTTATCAACATTGTGGTCATCACAAAGTGAGATTATATATAAATATGGTTATTCTTCTTTGGACTCTCTGTGTTTTATTTTCACTCAACAAATATTTATTCAATGCCTCTTATGTGCCAACCCTGGAGAAGGAAATGGCAATTCACTCCGGTACTATTGCCTGGAAAATCTCATGGACAAAGGAGACTGGTAGACTACAGTCCATGGGGTCACAAAGAGTCAGACACGACTGAATGACTTCACTTTATGTGCCATGCTCTGTTTAAAGGACTGAGTTGTTAGTTGTTAGTGAACAAGCTAACAAATAATAATAATAAAAAAATAATCATTGTTCTCATGCAACACATATTCTAGTGGGCAGGGAGATACATATAAAACATATAATGTTATATATGGTAGTAAATATTACAGAGAATCCTGAGTCAATACAAGTTCTACCACTTATGAAATTTGTGATCTTCAAAAAGTTAGCACATCTCTCTATACCTCAGTTTTCTAATCTGTAAAATGGAGAAAAGAATACTACTTACATTTTAAGGTTGTTTTGAGAATTTACACCCATCTTATTACAAATTGTCCAGTTTGATATTCCAGTAAGATTTAATAAATTCCAATACATCTTACAGTCGTGATAACACGAAAGCAAAGAGAGTTTCTATGACAAACAGCTTGTATTTCTTATACATGAGATTTGAATGCAGGTGGTCTGTTTTAAGGTTCCTGTGCTTAATACTGGCCTATATTACCTCCACCAATAATAATAGCTAAGAGCTTCACATGTGTAACCTTATTTAATCCACACCAAAACCCTAGAAAACAATAAACGTAATCTCACTTCACAGTCCCCTCCTTCAAGCTGGAGAGTTACAATCACAGCTGGATAGAATTCTCTCTAACAGATGAGAAGACAATAAAGGACAGAAACAGAATGGACCTAAAAGAAGCAGAAGATATTAAGAAGAGGTGGCAGGAGTACATAGAAGAACTATACAAAAAAGCTCTTAGTGACCCAGATAAGCATGATGGTGTGATCACTCATCTAGAGCCAGACATCCTGGAATGTGAAGTCAAATGGGCCTTAGGGAGCATCACTATGAACAAAGCTAGTGGAGGTGATGAATTCCAGTTGAGCTATTTCAAATCCTAAAAGATGATGTTGTGAAAGTGCTACACTCAGTATGCCAGGAAACTTGGAAAATTCAGCCGTAACCACAGGTTTGGAAAAGGTCTCCCGCATTGCAGGTGGATTCTTTACTAATATATAACATATATTTATCTTTTCTGATTGTGGATGTGTTAGATAAGTATTTCTTTGGATTATATCATTAAAGAACAATGGCTAGTAGAGTTTAGAGGTTTTATTCTGGCAGGGAAATATGGATGATTTTTATTATCTTCTTCATAATATTCTACATTTCTGTTTTTTGTTTCAATAAGAATATTTTTTTATTTTTGTAATGGAAAAAATGAAGTTATCCACTGTCCCCCGATTAATACCATTAATTTTGCCACTATCACAGGATGAGTTTTACTTTGCTGTGATTTATTGAAACAGCAATTTTCAGCTGTATAATAATCAAAATAAGTCATTAAGTCAACTGAAATATTGGTATGGTTCATTTGTTTGATCAATTCTTTCTCCTCAAGGGTAAAAGTAATTTTCAGTAACTCAGAAAATCGTAGCATCTCTAGGTTGTAAAGGACTTTAAAACATCCTAAAGAAGATTTCAATTTTAATATTAAAATATATATAATTCTATAACTTAATAAATAGTTAAATATTTAATATGTTAAATATTAGGAAATCCTCAAGGCATTCTAGTCTTCTCTCTCTGCTCTTATCCTTGAAAAACTCATCCAAAACAAAAGTTTCTTCAGTTACTGACTATAATCATTCAAAATATCATGGCCTATAAATTCTCTGATCTCTTCATGAAGTGAAGTGAAGTATTAGTCACTCCATCGTGTCCGACTCTTTGTGACCCCATGGACTCTAGCCTGCCAGGCTCCGCTGTCCTTGGGGATTCTCTAGGCAAGAATACTGGAGTGGGTAGCCATGCTCTTCTCCAGGCATCTTCCCAACCCAGGAACTGAACCCGCGTCTCTCCCATTGCAGGCAGTTTCTTTGCTGTCTGAGCCACAGGGAAGTATGTTTCTAGGAAAATTAAGAATAAAGATTTGCATTGGAGGAAATAGGATATAGATTGTATATGCAATCGAACCAGATCAAGAATAGAGGCAGATATCTAGCCTCTGCAGGTAGAAAAGAATACCTAAGTTGGGAATAGAATGGAGGAGAATAGAATGTGACCTTTGAGAAAGACCAGGCAGATAGATCTGATTTAGTCCATTTATGATTCAGTGAGTGGGGGGGTCACCAGACGGAGAACTCAAGATCAGGGATGTTGCACAATTCACTGGTGAACAGGACAGGCGAGGCACCTGAAAGCCAAGTCAAAGCATCAGTTCAGTTCAGGGCCCCCATTGACTTCAGCATTCCAGGCTTCCCTGTCCATCACCAACTCCCAGAGCTTGCTCAAACTCATGTTCGAGTCAGTGATGCCTTCCAACCATCTCATCCTCTGTTGTCCCCTTCTCCTCCTGCCTTCAATCTTTCCCAGAATCAGGGTCTTTTCCATCGCGTCAGTTCTTCACATCAGGTGGCCAAAGTATTGGAGTTTCAGCATCAGTCCTTTCAATGAATATTCAGGACTGTTTTCCTTTAGCATTGACTGGATTGATCTCCTTGCAGTTCAAGAGTCTTCTCCAACACCAAAGTTCAAAAGCATCAATTCTTCAGCACTCAGCTTTCTTTATGGTCCAACTCTCACATCTGCATATGACTACTGGAAAAACCACAGCTTTGACTAGACAGAACTTTGTTGGCAAAGTAATGTCTCTGCTTTTTAATATGCTGTCTAGGTTGGTCATCGATTTTCTCCCAAGGAGCAAGCGTCTTTTAATTTCATGGCTACAGTCACCATCTACAGTGATTTTGGAGTCCAAAAAAATAAAGTCTGTCACTGTTTCCATTGTTTCCTCATCTATTTGCAATGAAGGGATGAGACCAGATGCCATGATCTTTGTTTTCTGAATGTTGCATTTTAAGCCAGTTTTTTTTTTTTTTTTTTTACTCTCTTCTTTCACTTTTATCAAGAGGCTCTTCAGTCCCTCTTCACTTTCTGCCATAAAGGTGGTGTCATCTACATATCTAAGGTTATTGATATTTCTCCCGGCAATCTTGATTCCAGCTTGTGCTTCACCCAGCCTGGCATTTTGCATGATGCACTCTGCATAGAAGTTAAAAAAGCAAGGTGACAATATACACCCTTGATGTACTCCTTTCCAAAATTGGAACCAGTCTATTTTCCCATGTCCATTTCTAAGTGTTTCTGCTTGACCTGCATACAGATTTCTCAGGAGGCAGGTCAGGTGGTCTGGTATTCCCATCTCTTTAAAAATTTCCCAGTTTGTTCTTTGAAGAAGTTATATTTTCAAATCATTTGCTTCTTTTAAAATTGAATTACTTGGTTTTATGCTGTCAAGCTGTAAGAGTTCCTTATATATAGTTTTGGATAATAACCCATATTGGATATATGATTTGCAATTAATCTCTCCCATTTTATAGGCTGGCATTTCACTCTATTGATTCTTTCACATTAATGTGCAGATTTCACTCTGTTGATCCTTTCCTCTAATTTGCAGAAGATTTTTAAAAATTTTAATTGAAGGATAATTGTTACAGATTTTTGTGGTTTTCTGTCATACATCAAAAAGAATCAGCCATAGGTACACCCATGTCCCCTCCCTCCTGAACTTCCTCCCATCTCCTTCCTCACACCACCCTTCAGCCTGTCACAGAGCCCCCTTTGAATTCCCTGAGTTAAACAGCAAATTCTCATTGGCTATCTATTTTACATATGATATTGTAAGTTTCCATGTTGCCCTCTCTATACATCTCACACTCTCTCTCCTCTCTCTGTATCCATAAGTCTGTTCTCTATGTCTGTTTCTCCATTACTGCCCTGAAATATAAATTCATCAGTGCCATCTTTTATAGTCCATATATGTGTGTCATTATATGATATTTATCTTTCTCTTTCTGATTTATTTCATTCCGTATAATAGGCTTTAGATTTGTCCACCTCATTAGGACTGACTCAAATGTGTTCCTTTTTACGGCTGAGTAGTATTCCTTGTATATATGTACCACAGCTTCTTTATCCATTCATCTATTGATGGACATCTAGGTTGCTTCCATGCTCAGGCTGTTGTAAATAGTGCTGAATGAACATTGGGTTACATGTATCTTTTTCAATTTTGGTTTCCACAGGGTATATGCCTAGGAGTGGGATTGCTGGGTCATATGGTGCTTTTATTCCTAGCTTTTCAAGGAATCTCCATACCGTCTTCCATAGTGGCTGTTTCAGTTTACATTCCCACCAGCAATGCAAGATTGTTCCCTTTTCTTTACACCCTTTCCAGCATTTATTATTTGTAGACTTTTTGATAATGGCTATTTTGATGGTGTTAGGTGGCATCTCATTGTAGCTTTGATTTGCATTTCTCTAATAATGAGTGATGTTGAGCATCTTTTTTGTACTTGTTAGCCATCTGTATCAGAGAAGGCACTGGCGACCCACTCCAGTACTCTTGCCTGGAAAATCCCATGGATGGAGGAGCCTGGTAGGCTGCAGTCCATGGGGTCGCAAAGAGTCGGACACGACTGAGTGACTTCATTTTCACTTTTTATTTTCATGTATCGGAAAAGGAAATGGAAACCTACTCCAGTGTTCTTGCCTGGAGAATCCCAGGGACGGTGGAGCCTGGTGGGCTGCCATCTGTGGGGTCGCACAGAGTCAGACATGACTGAATTGACTTAGCAGCAGTAGCAGCAGCAGCAGCCATCTGTATGTCTTCTTTGGAGAAATGTCTTTTTAGGGCTTTTCCCCACTTTTTGATTGTGTTTGTTTTCCTGGTATTGAGTTGTATAAGCTGCTTGTATATTTTGGAAATTAATTCTTTGTTAGTTGTTTCTTTTGCTATTATTTTCTCCCATTCTGAGCATTGTCTTTGCACCTTGTTTGTAGTTTCCTTTGCTGTGCAAAAACTTTTAAGTTTAATTAGGCCCCACTTGTTTATTTTTTGTTTTTATTTCCATTACTCTAGGAGGTGGATCATAGAAGATGTTGCTGGAATCTATTTCAAAGAATGTTCTGCCTATGTTTTCCTTTAAGAGTTATAGATTCTGGTCTTACAGAATCTTTATGTCTTTAATCCATTTTGAATTTATCATTGTGTATGGTGTTAGGAAGTGTTCCAGTTTCATTTTTATGCACATAGCTGTCTAATTTTCCCAGCACCACTTATTGAAGAGGCTGTCTTTGCCCCATTGTATATTCTTGCCTCCTTTGTCAAAAATAAGGGTACCTATAGGTGCGTGGTTTTATCTCTGGGTTTTCTATCTTGTTCCATTGGTCTATATTTCTGTTTTTGTGCTAATACCATACTCTCTTGATGACTGTAGCTTTGTAGTATAATTTGAAGTCAGGAAGGCTGATTCCTCCAGCTCCATTCTTCTTTCTCAAGATGGCTTTAGCTATTTGTGTTCTTTTGTTTTTCCCTATGAATTGTGAAATTTTTTGTTCTAGTTCTGTGAAAAATGTAATTGGTAATTTGATAAGGATTACATTAAATCTGTAGACTGCATTTGGTAGTACAGTCATTTTCACAATATTTATTCTTCCTGCTCACTAACATAGAATGTCTCTCCATCTGTTATGCTATCTTTGATTTCTTTCATCAGTCTTATAATTTTGTCTCCTTCAAGTCAGTTCAGTCAGTTCAGCCACTCAGTCATGTCCAATTCTTTGTGACCCCAAGAGTTGCAGCACACCAGGCCTCCCTGTCCATCACCAACACCTAGAGTTCACTCAGACTCATGTACATCGAGTCTGTGATGCCATCCAGCCATTTCATCCTCTGTCGTCCCCTTCTCCTCCTGCCCCCAATCCCTGCCAGCATCAGAGTCTTTTCCAATGAGTCAACTCTTTGCATGAGGTGGCCAAAGTATTGGAGTTTCAGCTTTAGCATCAGCCCTTCCAAAGAACACCCAAAACCGATCTCCTTTAGAATGGACTGGCTGGATCTCCTTGCAGTCCAAGAGACTCTCAAGAGTCTCCTCCAACACCACAGTTCAAAAGCATCAATTCTTTGGTGCTCAGCTTTCTTAACAGTCCAAAGGTAGGTTTATTCCTAGATATTTTATTATTTTTGTTGCAATGGTGAATGGGACTGATGCCTTAATTTCTCTTTCTGATTTTTCATTGTTAGTTATAGGAATGCAGGTGAATTCCGTATATTGACCTTGTATTCACTGATTAGCTCTAGTAATTTTCTGATAGTTTCTTTTGGGTTTTCTATATATAGTACCATGTCATCTGCAAGCAGTGAGAGTTTTACTTCTTTTCTGACCTGGATTCCTTTTATTTCTTTTTCTTCTCTGATTGCCATTGCTAGGACTTCCAAAACTATGTTGAATAATAGTGGTGAAAGTGGACACCCTTGTCTTGTTCCTGATCTTAGAGGGAATGCTTTCAGTTTTTCACCATTGAGAATAAAGCTTGCTGTGGGCTCTTCATATATGGCTTTATCTATGTTCATGTAAATTCTTTCTATGGCCATTTTTTGAAGAGTTTTAATCATCAATGGGTGATGAATTTTCTTGAAGGCTTTTTCTGCATCTGTTGAGATTATCATATGATTTTTACCTCTCAGTTTGTTAATATGGTGTATCACATTGATTGATTTGTGTATATTGAATAATCCTTGCATCCCTGGAATAGACCTGACTTGATCATGATGTATGAGCTTTTAAATGTGTTGAATTCTGTTTGCTAGAATTTTGTTGAGGATTTTTGCATCTATGTTCATCAGTAATATTGGTCTGTAGTTTTGTGTGTGTGTTTGTGTGTGTGTGTGTGTGCATGTGTTGTCTTTGCCTGATTTTAGTATCAGCCTGATTGTGGCCTCATAGAATGAGTTTGGAAGTGTTTCTTTGCAATTTTTGGTAAGAGTTTTAGAAGGATATAGGCATTAGCTCTTCTCTAAATGTTTGACAAAATTTCTCTGTGAAGCCATCTGGCCCTGGGATTTTTTTGGGGGTAGGGGGAGGATTTTTGATCACTGTTTCAATTTCAGTGTTTGTAATTCGGTCGTTCATACTTTCTATTTCTGCCTGGTTCAGTCTTGGGAGGTTGAACTTTTCTAAGAATCTGTCCATTTCCTCTAGGCTGTCCATTTTATTAGTATATAGTTGCTCATATTATCATATGATCCTTTGTATTTCTGTGTTGTCTGCTGTAACCTCTCCTTTCTCATTTCTAATATTGTTGATTTGATTTTTCTTCCTTTTTTTTTCTTGATGAGTTTGGCTAGTGGTTTCTCAGTTTTGTTTATCTTCTCAAAGTACCAGCTTTTAGCTTTATTAATCTTTGCTATTATTTCCTTCATTTCTTTTTCATTTATTTCTGCTCTGATATTTATGATTTCTTTCTTTCTGCTCTGATATTTATGATTTCTTTCCTTCTGCTCACTTTGGGGTTTTTTTTTTTTTTTTTTTTTTTGCTTTTATCTTTCCAGAAACTTCATATGAATAGTTAGATTGTCTATTCAATGCCTTTCCTATTTCTTGAGATAAGATTATATTGCTATAAATTTCTCTCAGAACAGCTTTTGCCGAATCCCATATGTTTTGGGTTGTTTTGTTTTCATTGTCATTTGTGTCTAGGACTTTTTTGATTTCCTTTCTTATTTCTTCAGTAATCTCTTTGTTGTTTAGTAATCTCCATGAGTTTATTTTTTGCAGTTTTTTTTTTTTTTTTTCTTTTTCTGTAGTTGGTATACAGTCTCATAGAGTTGTGGTCAGAGAAGTTACTTGAAGCAATTTCAGCTTTTTTTTTTTTTTTTTTTTTAATTTACTGAAGCTTGATTTGTGGCCCAAGATGTGGTCTACCCTGGAGAATGTTCCATGTGTACTTGAAAAGAAAGGTATTATTCTGAATTTGGATGGAAAGTCCTGAAGATATCAATTAGGTCCATTTGTTATAATGTTTAATTTAAGGTTTGTGCTTCCTTATTTATTCTCTGTTTTGCTAATCTGTCCATTGGTGCAAGTGGGATGTTGAAGTCCCTTACTATTATTGTGTTACTGTCGATTTCCCCTCTTACGCCTGTTAGTCTTTGCTTATATATTGAGCTGTTCCTATGTTGGCTGTGTTAATATTTTCAATTGTTATGTCTTTTTCCTGATTGATCCCTTAATCATTCTTTATTTTAAAGTCTATTTTTTTTTGAAATAAGGATTGCCATTCTGGCTTTCTTTTGGTTTCCATTTGCATGAAATATCTTTTTCCATCCTTTTACTTTCTGTCTGTCTGTGTCTCTAGGCTTGAATGGGTCTTTTGTAGGCAGCATATATAAAGGTCTTAATTTTGTATCCATTCATTCAGTCTGTATCTTTTGGTTCATGCATTTATTCCATTTACATTTAAGGTAATTATTGATACATATGTTCCTATTGGCATTTTCTTGATTGTTTTGGGTTTGTTTTTGTAGGTCTTTCCTTTCTCTTGTGTTTACTGGCTACGTAAGTCCCTTTGGTATTTGTTTTAAGGCTGCTTTGGTGGTGCTGAATTCTCTTAACTTCTGCTTGCCTGTAAAGCTTTTGATTTCTTCATCAATTTTGAATGAGATCTTTGCCAGGTATAGTAAGCTTGGTTGTAGATTTTTCTCTTTCATTACCTTAAATATATCCTCCATTCCCTTCTAGCCTGCATAGCTTCTGCTGAAATATCTGCTATTAATTATATGGGTTTTCCCTTGTATGTTACTTGCTACCTTTCCCTTGCTGCTTTTAGTATTCTTTCTTTGTGCTTATCTCTGTTAGCTTGATTAATATGTGTCTTGATGTGTTTCACCTTGGATTTATCCTGTAAGGGACTCTGTGCTTCTTGGACTTGACTGACTATTTCCTTTCCCATGTTGGGGAAGTTTTCAACTATAATTTCTTCAAAAGTTTTCTGTGTCTTTTTTTTCCTCCTTCCTCTGGGACCTCTATAACTCTAATGTTGGTGCATTCAAAATTGTTCCAAAGGTCTCTGAGGTTATCCTCAATTCTTTTCATTCCTTTCCCTTTATTCTGCTCTTCAGCAGTTATTTCCACCATTTTGTTTTCTAGCTCACTTATCGATCCCTCTGCCTCATTTATTCTGCTATTGCTTCCTTCTAGAATATTTTTAATTTCAGTAATTGTGTTATTCATCTCTGTTTGCTTATTCTTTATTTCTTCTATGTCCTTGGTGACTGTATTAACTATGTTAAATGCTTCTTGCATTTTCTCCATTCTATATTCAAGTCTTTGGAGCACCTTTACTATCATTATTCTGAATTCTCTTAAAGGTAGATTGCTTATTTCCTCTTTGTTTTTTTGGTCTGGTGAGTTTCTACCTTGCTCTTTCATTTGTACTGTATTTCTATGTCTTTTCATCATTTTTTTTTTAACTTTCTTTGCTTAATGTCTCCTTTTCCCAGGCTTTAGGGTTGTATTCCTTCTTCCATTTGGTTTTTTCCCTTGTAAGGAAATGTTTGTGTGGTGGTTTCTGTTGATTTCTTGTTAGGGGTGACTTGTGCCTGTTTTCTAGCGGGAGGAGATCAAGCAGATCAAACAGGTAATTACAGAAATAATGGGACATATACACACATTTCCACACACACAGTTATAACCAAAGTGTTCTAAAGAAGAGTACAGGAGATTGACTTGGTTAACAAGGAAAACCAAAAGTTTTCCAGTTAAAAGCAGAGCTAGCTAATGCTGAATCTGGAAATCTGAACATGAGCAGAAGGCCATCTGGAGAATATAGCAAAGAGAGCTCAACAATTTAATTTACTTGGTGAAGAAAGAAGGAGTGAAGGAAAAAAAGGGAGAAGAAATAAGTGAGAGAGAAAAAAAAGAGGAGAAGGGAGGGGAAAGAGAAAAGGAGGAGGTGGGAAAAAATGGTAAAAAAGAGAGAGCAAAGAAAATATAGAAAAGCAAAGATGAATAGATGTATGTGGAAAAGATTTTTATATATTCAGGAAAAGCTACAGCTGGTAAAGAACTATAGAAAAGAGTACAGGAGATTGACTTGGTTAACAAGGAAAACCAAAAGTGATATCAACCAATTTAACCAATTGATATTGATATCAACCAATATCAGTCAAAAACAAAATTAAAAAACTCATTCAAAAAAGGGTGCAAAATGGGAAAAAAGAAAAAAAATCTTAAAAATCTTAAAATGACTTATCTTTTGACAAGAGACACAAAGAGCTCCACAAAAGACTCCACAGCACTGCAAAAGGCTAATGTTAAGGTGAAAATGTTTAGGGGAAATAAACAGTGTCATTTATAAGGAAAAAAAAAGTTCTCAAGGTCGTAGTTCTTCATGGTTGTGGAGTCTGTCCCCGTGGATAGGTTGGGTTAGTATCCTTGACATTTTTCTGGTTGGGGGAGCTTGTGCCTGTGTTCTGTTGATGGATCTGGATCTCATCTCTCTGAAGGGCAGAGCAGTGTCCAGTAGTAGGTCTTGGGGTGTCTATGGGTTCAGTATGCCTTTGGGCAGTCCTTCTGGCTTTGGCAGAGACAGGTCCATTTCTGCAGCCGCTTCAGAGTGGCCCTCTCAGCATATCTGCAGTGCTGGCAGCCCTCTACTCATCCCAGGGATCATCGCTGGTGCTTCTGTTCCGCTGTCCTGCCCTGCACTGCTGGCTGAAGCTGGCTGGGTAGGGGCTTGTGTGGATCTTTTCTTGTGCCCTCTGCATTACGGAAACTTGTGTGGGCTTCCCTCAGCCCCCTGAGTTCACCCTCTACATCAAGGGGCTTGTGTGCCCTTGTCTTGGCTCCCCGGGCCTGCCTTCTTCAGCACGGGGCTTGTGTGCACTTGTATTAGTTACCGAGGCCCACCCTCTTTGTCGCGGGGCTTTTGTGCACTTGTTTCATCTCGCTGGCCTGCCCGCTTTGTCACAGGGCCAAGTGTTCTCCTTTCTGCTCCCCAGGTCCGCCCTCTGTGCCACATGGGTCGTGTGCACTGCCCAAGTTTGTATACCTCCCCTCCCAGTGCACCCAGCCCACCCTTTGGGCTGTAAGTGTTGTGTGCGGTCCAGGGGTTTGTATACCACACCACACCCGGGAACCCGGGCCTGCCCTCTGTGCCACATGGGTTGGTGCACTAGAGAGGTTTGCATGCCTCCCCACTCTAGGTTCCCCGAGCCTGCCATCTGGGTGGGGCCACAGTTCTTGAGCTGTTAACGGGCTGAGAAGTGCAGTTTTCTCTGTTTTCTGCCCTCAAGTCCCTGCTTTTCCAAGAATCTGCAGCTCCCCAGTGGGCCTGCCTGCCCAGGGAGCTTCCCTGTCCCAGGATCTCCTCCACCTCCTGCTGTTGTGCCCCGCTCAAAGCACAAGTTCCTGCCCAGATGTTCTCTGTCTTTCCCTTTTCTTTGTCTTCATCCTCTCTCCCACCTCATTCCAGGGAGCTTAGCCTGTCCCCCTGGAGGCCTGGAGTCTTCTGCTGTTGTCTAGAGGTTGCTTTGTAGGAGTTGTTGCATACCTTGATGAATTTTTGGTGTATTTGTGGGGAGGTTGGCAATCTCCCCGTCTTACTCCTCCACCATCTTCTTCTGCCTCTAATGTGCAGAAGCTTTTCAGTTTGCTGTAAGTCTCATTTGTTAATTTTTTTCTTTTGCTTTGTGATTTTTCTTGTGCTTTTAGTGTCATATCCAAGAATTTGTTTCCAAACCTAATGTCTTGAAACATTTTCTGTTTTCTTCTAGGAGTTTTATAGTTGTAGATCTTATGTTTAGATCTTTGATCCATTTTGAGCCATTTTTGATATATGATACATAGTTTAGTATCCAAATTCTTTCTTTTGTATATGGATATCCAGTTTTTCAAATGTTGCTGCATAGGAATTTCACAGAAGTGATAATGGATTCTTCTCAGTCAGCTAGTTCATTTCTGAGGATAACTTCAATCATTTGGACAAGGTGATGTTTGCAAGGTTTTAGGAGTCATCACTTGACAATTGTTTTCTTTCTTCCTCTGTGTTAAATTCATGACTTTCTCATGTGGATTTTACTATTTAAATATTTATTGAATCCATCTATTTTTCTTCTGTGTTTCTGATCCAGTCCCACTGACCTTCTCTGCCTCAAATGTGCTTTTATTTTCTCTAGGAGCCCCTTTTCACACCATCTTTGTCCTTTGTTTTGTTTGTTTGGTCTTTGTTTTGATCTCATCTTAAACACCACTACTTCTGGAAGGCCTCCCCTGAGACCTGACCTTCCTGATAAGAATAGCTCAGGTCTTTTATTTTACATTCTCATAACACTATAGGCGGAGAAGGCAGTGGCACCCCACTCCAGTACTCTTGCCTGGAAAATCCCATGGATGGAGGAGCCTAGTAGGCTGCAGTCCATGGGGTCGCTAAGAGTCGGACAGGACTGAGCAACTTCATTTTCACTTTTTACTTTCATGCATTGGAGAAGGAAATGGCAACCCACTCCAGTGTCCTTGCCTGGAGAATCCCAGGGACGGGGGAGTCTGGTGGGCTGCTGTCTATGGGGTCGTACAAAGTAGGACACAACCGAAGTGACTTAGCAGCAGCAACAGCAGCAGCACTATATGCCTCTTCTTCATAGGAATGTAGTAAATTTGGATTTGTTTGTGTAATTCTGGATAAACATTTATCTCCTTGAAAAATGGCAAATTCAATGTCAGCAGAATTGGTTGCTTGCCTTTTGACAGCACAAAATGTCTGGTTCATAGCACTCATAAATAATAGTCTAGTCACAATAATAATAGCATCCATGCTGAGTAGCTTTCAAACTGTGATACTGGGGAAGACTCTTGAGAGTCCCTTGGACAACAAGGAGATCAAAACAGTCAACTCTAAAAGAAATCAACCCTGAACAGTCATTGGAAGGAGTGAAATTCCAATACTTTGGCCACTTGATGTGAAGAGCTGACTCATTGAAAAAGCTCCTGATGCTGGGAAAGATTGAAGGCAGGAGGAGAAGGGGATGGCAGAGGATGAGATGGATGGCATGACTCACTCAATGGACATGAATTTGGGTAAACTCTGGGCGATAGTGAAGGACAGGGAAGCCTGGAGTGCTGTAGTCCAGCAGCACATATTGCAAAGAGCTGTACGTAACTTAATGACTGAACAGCAGCAATAACTCTACCAAGTTTTCACTATCTCTGTATTACCTCAGAAAAGCAAATGGGATTAAAATATAGTTCATGAAAACAATTTCTTTGAATGTTTATCAATTTTCATTTATGTAATCTTGAGTAAATTATTTAATTGTGTATCTGCTTTGGGTAACTTATTAGAGAGGCAAAACATATTATTAACTGCAATAAGGGGTCTACAAAAAATGAAATCATATTTGTAATTTCACAGAGAAAACTGTATAAATAGCAACCAGTATTTCTTTAAAATTATTTTTGTGTTGAGGCACATAACTTTTTATTCCTGCATTTGTAATCTTACAAAACTCAAACTGCATAAAGAATTCTTTTTAAACAATGATCTCCTAAATTTGTTTTAAACAATAATTTTTCATTACTGGTGCCATTAGCAAAGTAAACAAAGAGTGAGGATGTTATAAGTTCACAGATCAAATCAGATCAGATCAGTCACTCAGTCGTGTCTGATTCTTTGCTACCCCATGAACTGCAGCACGCCAGGCCTCCCTGTCCATCACCAGCTCCTGGAGGTCACTCAGACTCACATTCATCGAGTCAGTGATGCCATCCAGCCATCTCATCCTCTGTCGTCCCCCACTTCTTCTCCTGCCCCCAATCCCTCCCAGCATCAGAGTCTTCTCCAATGAGTCAACTCTTCGCATGAGGTGGCCAAAATACTGGAGTTTCAGCTTTAGCATCATTCCTTCCAAAGAAATTCCAGGGCTGATCTCCTTCAGAATGGACCGGTTGGATCTCCTTGCAGTCCAAGGGACTCTCAAGAGTCTTCTCCAACACCACAGTTCAAAAGCATCAATTCTTCGGCCCTCAGCCTTCTTCACAGTCCAATTCTTACATCCATACATGACCACAGGAAAGACCATAGCCTTGACTAGGCGAACCTTAAGTTCACAGAGGCAAGTAAACCAGGATTTGTATTTTTAAATGAATGAAATTAGAAAAAGAAAGAAATCATTCCCCAAATAATCACACTATGGCTTAAATATCATTTTTATTTTTCAGAAATTACGTGCAAGTATTTATTGGTCATATTTTCTTTTGAGGTCTTTGCCTTCCATCACCAATGACATTCTCTGGCTTTAACTGTTGTGCCTGTGGTTTTAGCTAGTAATGGTCAACTAGAGAACATTTGCTTTGGACAACCTTTGAAAGGATGAACAGACTAGATTGACTTTATTAGTCTTTTAATTACAAATTGTATGCATGCAATTTTGAGATCTTCAAGAGCATCCACAGGGCCCTGTGGAAGAGGAAGTAGTTGTTTGCTTCTTTAGAATTTGTTTGCAGTAGTTATCATTAACTTGAATTTGATTAATGGTGTGTGTTGCTTTGGTTGAGGGAGTAAAGAGTGAATCTTTTGGTACATATTGTACTAAAGATGCTCAGTGAAAATTTGCACATATATCTATAATTTATTTTAAAAATATATGTCTAGAGTACAAATATCAAAGTAATTGGTAAGATCTGCTGATTGAGTGAATTTTTCATTACTGGAAAAAAAAAAAAAAAAGGTGTTCTACATTTTTTATGGATGCAGAGAGTAGTCTTGTTATCTACATATACTAAGAGCCACCTGAATTTGCTTTATTTTGGAATCTGGTTTAACCTCCGTGTTCTTTTAAAGAAACTGAAAAAGCTTTGGCAATGTCAGGGCACAGGCCTGGATTTTGGGGTCCAGTGTTCCCTTTAAGATGGGTGTACAAACTATTTTATGGAATGAGAGGAGAAATCTACTTTTATCTATGAATCTGACTGAATACTATTTTATCATCAGCCAGAATATGAAGGAGAGATTGCAGTGCAGCCAGTTGATTCAAAATAGAAATGATATTGTAGCTCAATTTCTTAGGGCAATAAACTAAGAAGCTTCTTTATGGTGTACAAAATAAATGTTTTTTAAAAAAGAAGCATTATGTATATCTGTGTACAGAGTAAAAAAAAAGTTGAATTTTTTTGTTATCATATAAGTAGTCATAACTGTTATGGGAAACACAGAGGCAAAAAGTAAAAACACATATATGTGTATGATGTCTTTAACACACACATCTACAATTTTTTATAGAAAAAAGTGGGAACCAACTGCTCATTTGTCACTCAGCTGTGTATCACTAATCTCTTTCTGAAATTTAAAATATTCATCTGTTAGCTTGTTTTAAAATTAATTTTTAAAGCAGAATAACCCTTTTATCTATTATGTAGTCAATTTTACTTTACATTTTGAAAAAAAACATAAGTGATCTGATTTAATTAGAAAAGGGATTGTAATCCACAAGATGACAACCCCACAGCTCCAGGGCAAGTTCCTACTGCACAGTCCCCAGCATCATTTCAAATGCTGCACAATATCCATGATATTGCCAAGTCATGATTTATCAAACATTTTCACTATTGTTGAGCATCATGTTGCTCCAAGTATTTCCTAATCAAGTGCAGAGCTGTAAACAATACCCTTGAGACTGATTTACATGCACATCCTTGATTATTTCTCTGGAGTGATTTCTTGAAAGTGAAATTCCAGGGTGAAAAGTTAAATATTTTAAAAATATATTTTAAAATATAGATAGCTAACTTGCTCCCCCCAAAGGGCTTTTAAAATATCAATATATTGCCCCAACAATAATGTTGGGAGAGTTTAATCACCAAAATATTGAATGAAGTATTGATTCAAGCAAGCACATGCTTGAAACTTGAAAACATTACACTTAATGAAAGCAATCACAAAAGACCCCATGTTGTATAATTCCATTTATGTAAAATGTCCCAAATAGGCAAATCGTTGGCAACAGAAAGTAGATTAATGATTGCCAGGAGCTGGGGGGAATGAGGAACAGAGAGTGGCTGCTAATGGATGTGTGGTTTCTTTTGGGAACAATCAAAATGCACTAAAATTAGTGGTGATAGTTGCACAACTCTGTGAATGTACCGAAACCACTGTATTGCAAACTTTAGTTACTTTTATCTCAGTAAGGCTATTTTTTTTTTAAGTTATTTGAAAACTGGACCAATGAAGGAAAAAAATAGTAGCTCTGGTATTTGGCTTTCCATTAACAGTGATATTGCACTCCTCATCTCCGCTCCTGCCCTCCCCCCACCCCCCCACCCCCGACCCCGCACACACACGTGTATTGTTCCTTTTTTATTTCTTTGGTGAGTTATTTGTTGTGTCTCTCATTCTTTTCCTTTAAAAAGTATTCAAACTTTTCTTAATAATTTGTGTATTTCTTTTATGAAGGAAGATAATAATATCTGTCTTTTAATATGTAACTTTCTAAATACAAAAGAAAATACCTTTAATACACTATTTTAAAATTTAATATTCTGTGGCCCATGATATCTATTTTATATCAGCAAGAGGCTGAAGCAGGGTTTTAATACCTTAATTTAATTCTAGAATCCCTGTAATTTTGATAATTCTTTGGGAAGTAAAAAGCAAAAGCTATTGATTCCATCTAAATTAGTTTCAGTGTTACAGGTAGTCACAGCCTGCAGAAGCTGGCATTTGCTCAACCTCTAAATTAAATGTCAAATGTACCTGGAGAAGGAGCACAACCTGGCAAGTGCCCTAACAACGTATGTTCATATCATGCTTTGGAAAGTTAGAAGATGCAGAAAACAGTTGATGGCGCTAACTGGAAGATGTGTCACAGGTTATTTTATGATGAGGTAACATTTAATTCCATACTGCAGGGTAAATTAATCAAGGACTAAAAATTTATTCTCTTACTGCTGAGAAAAATATTCATTGGGTAGAATAAAAAAAAAGCAACATTCTTTCAAAAATGCTATTTTGAAACACTGAAATCCAAATTTTACCATGTATTTGTAAGAAACAACACTAATACTTGAGGGGAAAAATCAGCACGACTGTGTGAAATGTATGCATCAATGATAATTGTGTTAAATGTATGCATCAGTTGGGCTTCCCTTGTAGCTCAGTTGGTAAAGAATCTGCCTGCAGTGCAGGAGATCTGGGTTCAATTCCTAGGTCAAGAAGATCCCTGGAGAAGAAAATGGCAACCCACTCCAGTATTTTTGCCTGAAGAATCTCATGGACGGAGGAGCCTGGTGGGCTGTAGTCTATGGGGTTGGAAGAGTTGGACACAACTTAGCAACTAAATCACCACCACCATCATCAATTATAAAATTCATCACAAGACTTCCTTGGTGGTCCAGTGGTTGGATCCCTGGACCATCTCGGGGAAGGATTCCACATGCCTCAGGACAACTGAGCTATTGAGTCTGAGCACCCTAGAGCACTGCTCCACAAGAGAAACCACTACATTATAAGACTGAGCACTGCAACTAGAGAGTAACCTGGCTCCTTGCAACTAGAGAAAGCCCACGTGCAACAGTGAAGACCTCCTGCAGCCAAAAATAAATACGTTAAAAAGAAAAAAACCCCGCTATTTTAGAAAAGCTACATCATGGAAGATATGTCTTAGTATTGTGAATATGTGGCATTGGATGACGTTTGATGATAAGGAAATTGTGAACATTGAACTAGTAGGAAATTTTGTCTCCCTAAGGAACATTAGGGCCTCCCTCGTGGCTCAGACAGTTAAGAATCTGCCTGTAATGCAGGAGACAGGGGTTCAATCGCTGGGTGGGGAAGATCCCCTGGCTAAGGAAATGGCCACCCACTCCGGTACTCTGGCCTGGAGAATTCCATGGACAGAGGAGCCTGGACAGGGCCACAGCTGAACAACAACAATGAACATTAAATCCTTTTATTCCTAAGTGTAAAAAGTTCATTTTCAACAATGGAGCCCAGAAAATGATGCATTACACGCAGATGATGATTTTAACTAAGGAGGGAGTAGAACTACAGAGGCCAGATTATAATCTATACTGTTGTGTTTATTGTGAATTTGTTTTCTGGCCAAGCTGAGGCCTTCAAATGCAATCCAAGAGCTAATTAACTGTAAGTTACTGCTTGCAAGTCACTGTACAAAGAGCTTCTGGGATGCAAAGCTGAATAAGTCCTTGTTCACTGTTTTTGCCCTTGGGAAGATTTATACCATTGTTTTCTTCTTTTTGTTTGGGGGAGTGACTGGGGAGATAAGTACAAAATTTTAATTTGCTCCTTTTAAAAAGTGAAAAGAGGGGTCGATTCTCTATGATTAAAGTAGGGTGAAGCAGAGACAGGACTGGTAGAGAAGTTTGGGCCTGAAGAAAGAGCACCAGGGGAGAAGTCAAAGACTAGGTAAGAGCAAACCCTCTAGGAAGGAGATGTTGGGGAGGGAAGACTGTTGGGGAGGGAAGACTTCTGGGTCAGGGGTAGTTCAACAGGCTCTGAGTCATGGGGAGAGCAGAGGCAGGCTTTGCAGTGGGAAAACTGATGATACATCACAGCACAAACAACCTTCTCAAAGAGTGGGTCACTTGTCGTGAATGCTGAGAACAAGAGCAGGCAGGCTCCTTGGAAACCCTGTGAGGATGAAGGGAGCTGGTTTTGGGAGAGCAGTCAGAACAGCATAGGAAGTTTGTAAGTAAACACATTTTTCAGACTCAGTTGAAAACATGTCTATTTGCATATAAGGAGCTAGGAATGCTTTATTGACATTTACATTGATAGCTCCCTTGTATTTCCAGGGAGAGAAACAAAATTGCAATGGTTTGGGGAGCTGTCTCTTGTCCTGCAGTTTGATGGAATTTATTTCCTTTAAAAGAGAGACAATATAGAATCAGGGTTATGTTAACAATAGGGTGGTAACAATAGAATAGAATTTTAGATGATTTTTAATCCCAAATTACATAAAATTGGAGGCCATGGACAGGTTTGGTGACTTTTAGCTTCATAACACACTTCTGATGTGGAGAGAATAGCACTTTCATAGGGGACTCTATGGGGTTTTGATGAAAGGTAATGAGATTATATCAATTATATCTGTGCTTTGAATTTCTTGGAAGTGGTACAGGGCATTCACACATAAGTACTACACAGTTTTAGTTTTTTTAAAAAACTATAATGGATATGGAATAAAGTGAGGCTTGAATTTCTAAGACTAAAATTTCATCCATTTTGGAGGGAAACAATTTTATCCAACATTTGATGTATTTCATCTACCAGTTTGACTTTTCAACTGTTCTTATAACTTCTCAGAAGGCACCCTGCTCACAATTAAAATAGGAATTTTAACAAATTTCTCAGGAATTGGGATTTGGAAATAAAAGACAATGTATATGAGTCTGCAAAGATAGATGTACAAATGTTTGCTTATGTATTTTTTTCTAACTTTGCTACCATAAATACGTACATTTGTGCCTAATACCATAACCACTACAAAGAGGAAAAATTGAGATTGAAGGACAAAAAGTGACCACGATGAAAGACTACATTCATAATTCTTTTTGTTAAAGTGTGTCTTTCCTACAAAGAGAAACTTTGCATGTAAAAACTCATTCTTGAGCTTTCAGGACATATGAAAACAACAGATGGTGCCAGACCAGTGGGAGACAGCAGATGAGAGTAAGAGGAGGGAGAGGAGGAGTAAGAAAGTACAAACGTGGGGAACTCGGTGGGCAGCGGGCAAGCGGAGATCCAAGTGCAAGCCAGTAGGAGGCGATGGGACATGGAACTTGTTGGGGTTTTAGAGACTGTTGAGTTCCAACCCTTATCCTTTTGTTAAACACTGCAGGCAGAGGGTTGAGATTTGCCAACGGTCCCAGAGCCTGCTCTGTGTCCGCACTAAACTCTCGGTCAATTATTTTCCTATACCCTGTGGGTGTCTGCCTGGACCCAATTTGTGACAGAAGTCCTTTCCCCAGGCAAGTGTGACATAACAATCCAGAATTGTGCGCTTTTCTGTTTCTAAGATAACTGAGAAGAATCACAAGGAAAACTCTGAGAAATCTATAAAAGACAAAAGATGGAAGACAACTCTGTAAATCCTCATCTCCCTCCTTTATCTCTCTTGTGCTTGACACTCCAGCTCCTTAGCAAGATCCCTCAATTTTTGTCTCATCTTGTTTTTCAGTAGGAGGAAGATTTGCATTATGATACAGTGTATTCTCATCTCCTGGGTTTGAATCATAGACTCTAGAAATGAGGTATAACCTTGAGCTAGCTACAAAATATTTCGTGCCTCAATTTTCTCATCTGTAAAGTGAAAATTATAAAATAATACTGACTTCCCATGGTGGTTGAGAAAATTCAATCATTTGCTTAAAAGAGTGAAAATGGAATGCTTAGAACAGGGCGGACACTTGAAGTGTCCAGCATCTATTAACAGCTATTATTTCAATCTCCACTCCTTCTTTGAGTGTTTTGCCTCTGCTACAAATGGCCAATTCACCTTTCACATCACAGTTCCTCTAGAAGTGTTTCCAGACTTTCACAGACTACCTTGGATAACTTCTTTGCTGCTCCTTTGAGCTTGTGCATACATCTATTAGAGCAATTATACTGAGCGGTATAACAGAAAAAAATACCAGTCTCATAGTTTAAACTGAAAAAGCCATTTTTGTTTAAGGTCCCCCACTGAATTTAGTAGATCTGAATGGGAAAATAAATATCCATGCTACTCTTTTGCCTTGTAAGGAAACTCGGGGCAGAAATTTCTTAAGACCCCTGACAGATTCTCAGGGCTGCTTAAGAATGGAGAACTGTTACTGGGCAAGGCTATTAATTAAAAAGAGGTCCTTGAATTTGCAAAGGTAGCATAAGGGGAGAAGCTTGTCTCCAGAGTTCAGGATAAGTGGGATATCAGAGGCTTCTGAGGACAGTAAGGTCTGAGTAGCATGATGATGCAAAATACAAGCTAGCGACATCGCCTATTTATACAAATGCCATGGAATAGTGATGTGTGGATGTGAGTGACGGGAAGAGTCTTAGTTCTATGGCTGGGCCAGTGCAGTCAGGTTCTGGGTTCCCAAATATCACTAATGCAGTCTATGATAAGACAAAACTGAGCGTATCACTTACCACAGTGAGGAAGCATTTTACCTTGACAGAGCCTTGGCACTGCCTTGAATTGGGAAAAGCAAGGTCAGGACTTATTTATAGAGAAGTGGACGTTTGGTACAGTGTGAAAGTGTGCACAGGAGAGTAAATAGGTCTAATTCAACTCAAGTAGGTGCTCAGAGCTAAATTTTACTAGGCAATATGTAAGCTACCCCTAGAATTCTTAAAAGACTAGAAGAGACCCAAGGTTGAACATATGAAATGAACTTTGGGTAGTTTAATCGACAGTCTTCAGCAGTATGCCTTCCATTTCACTGCTGGTCAAGGTTGACAGTGACTCTGCAATTATCAGACCCAACACTCTTTTTAGGAGTCGCCTGATACGCATCTTGTTGTTGCTCTAGCGGTAGCAGGAAACCTTCCATTTCTCCTCTAAACTCCTGCTGCCATCTCCTCTTTCATCAGACATTCCATAACTTGCAGGCAAAGACTTCTGAGGCTCCTCTGCACTTTCTAGGAAAATATTGAGTATTAATTTGGAGTAGAAGGTGGTTCATTGTGGACCCTTGGTACTTACTTACCTCTCCAACCTCCTCACTTGGTGAGCTTTATTCTTTGACCCCATTTTCAACTGCACAGAACACTGCCAACCTCCCTGCTTAGAAAGTACCTGTGTGGTCTTTCCCCCTTCTGGCTAATGACACTTGTCTTTTAGCACTCTAATCATGTTCCTTCTCTGATAGGTCTCACTTGATAATACACTGGTTAAATCAGTAATATTTAAAGTACTGAACTTGGGAGTTCCCTGGTGGTCTGGTGGTTAGGATTTTGGGCTTTTACTTCCACGGCCCAAGTTCAGTCCATGGCTGGGGAAATGAGATCCCACAAGTCACATGGCATGGGAAAAAAAGAACAACAAAAAGAGTCAACTAATGAGCTTAACAGATGGTACACATGAGCTCTAGCCAGTCAGAACAGATGCTGGGTGGAAACAACGGTATAAAGCATGGCTGTCCTGCGTGGATCTGCCTGTTCTTGTGTGATGTGTCCCCTGAACTCAGTAGACATATTCTCGCATTTGTGTGTTCCCAAGGCCATCTTCCCCTGAGACTGCAAGCCTCATGAGAGCATGGACCACACTTATTAATTTCTTTAATTCTAGAACCTAGTGGTAATAAAGGCACACAGAGATTCCTAATGTTTACTGACACTAAACATGAGAAATATCAGAGAGGACTGAATGCATCCTTGGCCAAAAAAAAAAAAAAAAAAAAAAAAGGATTCAAACATTTACCTAATGAAGAAAGTATGACAGAAGTTAAGTAAATTTGCTTGTATTCCCACAGGTACTATGTAGATTCAAAACTGAGATAGCTGATCTCAAGCCCAAGTCCCTGCTTTGCTTTGGGTGGAGTTAAGGGACTGGGGCTGGAAGGAACATAGGTCACCATTCCCTCTTCTCTCCAACACACTGCGGCGTCCAACCTCATTGCTGAGTCTTTCACTTATAGGTTCGTTCATTTCCTCCTGTGTCCTTTCATTGCTTTGTTCCTTAGTTTCTGCTCTCTTCCATAATTATTCTTTGAGAAAGAAATATTTTTTTGTCTGCACTGTGTCTTTGTTGCAGTGCATAGGCTTCTCTCCTTGCTATGTGTGGGCTTATTGCCCCTTAGCATGTGGGATCTTAGTTCTCTGACCAAGGATTGAACCCACATGCCCTGCATTGAAGGCAGGTTCTTAACCACTGGACCACCAAGGAAGTCCCTGAAAAGTATTTTAAATAAAGTGACACTTGGACATATGTTTTAAAAAAGCAGGAACTTAAATAGATATTTGTACACCAGCATATTAGCCAAAAGGTAGAAATAGCCCAGATGTCCATCAACAAATAAATACAGTGTAGAGAATGGGGAAACAATGGAAACAGTGACAGATTTTATTTTTTTGGGCTCCAAAATCACTGCAGATGGTGATGACTGCAGGCATTAAATTAAAAGATGCTTGATCCTTGAAAGAAAAGCTATGACTAACCTAGACAGCATGTCAAAAAGCAGAGACACCACTTTACCAACAAATGTCCATCCAGTAAAAGTACTCATGTATGGGTGTGAAAGCTGGACCATTAAGAAAGCTGAGCCCTGAAGAACTGATGCTTTTGAACTGTGGTGTTGGATAAGACTCTAGAGAGTCGCTTGAATTGCCAGATCAAATCAGTCAAATTCTAGAGGAAATCAGTCCTGACTATTCATTGGAAGGACTGACGCTGAAGCTGAAACTCCAATACTTTGGCCGCCTGATGCAAAGAGCTGACTCATTTGAAGAGACCCTGATGCTTGGCTTCCCTGGTGGCTCAGAGGTTAAAGCGTCTGCCTGCAATGCGGGAGACCTGGGTTCGATCCCTGGGTCGGGAAGATCCTCTGGAGAAGGAAATGGCAACCCACTCCAGTATATCTTGCCTGGAGAATCCCGTGGGCAGAGGAGCCTGGTGGGCTACGGTCCACCGGGTCGCAAAGAGTCGGACACGACTGAGCGACTTCACTTTCACTTTCACTTTGATGCTGGGAAAGATTGAAGGTGGGAGGAGAATGGGATGATAGAGGATGAGATGGTTGGATGGCATCACCGATTCAATGGACATGAGTTTCCAGGAGTTGGTGATGGACAGGAAAGCCTGGTTTGCTGTGGTCCATGGGGTCGCAAAGAATTGGACACAATTGAGTGACTGAACTGAACTGAGATAATGCTACAATAGAATATTATTTAGCCTTTTATAAAAAGAATGAATTTAAGATGTATGCTGCAACAAGATGAACTTTAAAAATAAAATGAAATAAATTAGACATAAAGAGACAAATATTGTATGATTCTACTTATATGAGACATCTGTTGCTGCTGCTGCTGCTGCTGCTAAGTCGCTTCAGTCGTGTCCGACTCTGTGCGACCCCATAGACGGCAGCCCATCAGGCTCCCCCGTCCCTGGGATTCTCCAGGCAGGAACACTGGAGTGGGTTGCCATTTCCTTCTCCAATGCATGAAAGTGAAAAGTGAAAGTGAAGTCGCTCAGTCGTGTCCGACTCTTAGCGATCCCATGGACTGGAGCCTACCAGGCTCCTCTGTCCATGGAATTTTCCAGGCAAAAGTACTGGGGTGGGGTGCCATTGCCTTCCCCGATATGAGACCTAGAATAGGTAAATTCAAAGAGACAGAGTGGACTAGAGGTTAAAAGCGGCTGTGTGTGTGTGTGTGCTCAGTCATGTCTGATTCTTGGGGATGCCATAGGCTGTAGCCTGCTATGCTCCTCGATCCCTGGAATTTTCTGGCCAAGAATACTACAGCAGGTTGCCATTTTCTATTCCAGGGGAGCTTCTTGACCCAAGGATCAAACCTGTATCTCTTGCATTGCCTGCCTTAGCAGGCAGATTCTTTACCACTGCACCACATGAGAGGCATGTAAAAGGAACTGGGTAGTTGGCACCCCACTCCAGTACTCTTGCCTGGAAAATCCCATGGACGGAGGAGCCTGGTAGGCTGCAGTCCATGGGGTCGCTGAGGATCGGACACGACTGAGCGACTTCACTTTTACTTTTCACTTTCATGCATTGGAGAAGGAAATGGCAACCCACTCCAGTGTTCTTGCCTGGAGAATCCCAGGGATAGCGGACCATCTATGGGGTCACACAGAGTCAGACATGACTGAAGCAACTTAGGAGCAGCAGCAGTGATTATTTAATGTGTACAGAACTTCTATTTGGGATGATGAAAAGTTCTGTAAATAAATAGTAGTGATGAATATACTAATGCCACTGAATTGTACATTCAAAATGGTAAATTTTATGTTTCAGTTCAGTTCAGTTGCTCAGTCGTGTCTAACTCTTTGTGACCCAGTGAATCCCAGCATGCCAGG
Organism: Tragelaphus eurycerus; assembly: GCA_935064755.1. Taxonomy (NCBI): domain Eukaryota; kingdom Metazoa; phylum Chordata; class Mammalia; order Artiodactyla; family Bovidae; genus Tragelaphus; species Tragelaphus eurycerus. Next base: position 7,282,734 of record CAKXYN010000086.1, on the reverse strand, counting down.
CCTCCCTTTCCATCACCAACTCCCGGAGTTTACCCAAACCCATGTCCATCGAGTCGGTGATGCCATCCAATGATCTCATCCTCTGTCGTCCCCTTCTCCTCCTGCCCTCAATCTTTCCCAGCATCAGTATCTTTTCAAATGAGTCAGCTCTTTGAATCAGGGGGCCAAAGTTTTGGAGTTTCAGCATCAGTTTTCAGTTTCAACATCAGCAAAGTTTTCAGTTTCAACATCAGTCCTTCCAGTGAACACCCAGTACTGATCTCCTTTAGGATGGACTGGTTAGATCTCCTTGCAGTCCGAGGGATTCTCAAGAGTCTTTTCCAACACCACAGTTCAAAAGCATCAATTCTTCAGTGCTCAGCTTTCTTCACAGTCCAACTCTCACATCCATACATGACCACTGGAAAAACTATAGCCTTGACTAGACGGACCTTTGTTGCAAAGTAATGTCTCTGCTTTTGAATATGCTATCTAGGTTGGTCATAACTTTCTTTCCAAGGAGTAAGTGTCTTTTAATTTCATGGCTGCAGTCAGCATCTGCAGTGATTTGGAGCCCAGAAAAATAAAGTCTGACACTGTTTCTACTGTTTCCCCATCTATTTCCCATGAAGTGATGGGACCAGATGCCATGATCTTCGTTTTCTGAATGTTGAGCTTTAAGCCAACTTTTTCACTCTCCTCTTTCACTTTCATCAAGAGGCTTTTTAGTTCTTCTTCACTTTCTGCCATAGGGTGGTGTCATCTGCATATCTGAGGTTATTGGCATTTCTCCCGGCAATCTTAATTCCAGCTTGTGCTTCCTCCAGCCCAGCTTTTCTCATGATGTACTCTGCATAGAAGTTAAATAAGCAGGGTGACATATACAACCTTGACGTACTTCTTTTCCTATTTGGAACCAGTCTGTTGTTCCATGTCTAGTTCTAACTGTTGCTTCCTGACCTGCATATAGGTTTCTCAAGAGGCAGGTCAGGTGTTCTGGTATTTCCATCTCTTTCAGAATTTTCCACAGTTTCTTGTGATCCACACAGTCAAAGGCTTTGGCATAGCCAATAAAGCAGAAATAGATGTTTTTCTGGAACTCTCTTGTTTTTTTGATGATCCAGAGGATGTTTGATCCTCTGGATTTTGATCTCTGGTTCCTCTGCCTTTTCTAAAACCAGCTTGAACATCTGGAAGTTCACGGTTTATGTATTCCTGAAGCCTGACTTGGAGAATTTTAAGCATTACTTTACTAGCGTGTGAGATGAGTGTAATTGTGTGGTAGTTTCCACAATTAAAAAATAGTACGTAAGGCATGTAATAAAAACTATTAATAGTTGCCTCCCTCCATGTATCTTCCCAATTTCCAGTTTCAATCCTTAGAGTTAACCACTTGTTACTAATTTTCTTCTGTTATTCACCTCTGTATTTCTAAAATTTATATTTATAATTTTTGATTTATTACTTCTTGACAATACCTGATTATTCCTTATGGCAAATGAGGATTTGGCTGTCATATGCTTCTTTTTCTAGAGATCCAAGGGATGAAACTGGGAACTTGGGCTACAATTGGAGAGGAACAATTTGTACATTCACAAGAGAACATAAAGTTGCACAAAGGTGGGGCACCTGGAAGAAGTACATGATTAGTGTGGGACAAAAATAAGCAAGACCAAGATGAGAAAATAGGTAGAAGTTCTAGAGTTGAGTACTTGAACTTCAGCTTTTTCTTCTGTAGTAATAATATGTATTATACCTTCTTCACAGGGTTACTATAAAGAGTGCATTAAATGAGACATATGAATGTATCATTCAGTTAGGTACAGTCTCTCAGTTGTGACTGACTCTTTGCGACCCCATGGACCACAGCACACCAGTCTCCCTATCCATCCCCAACTCCCAGAGCTTGCTCAAACTCATGTCCATCGAGTCAGTGATGCCATCCAGCCATCTCATCTTCTGTCATCCCCTTCTGTTCCTGCCCTCAATCTTTCCCAGCATCAGGGTTCTTTTCCAATGAGTCAGTTCTTCCCATCAGGTAGTCAAAGTGTTGGAATTTCAGCTTCAGCATTAGTCCTTCCAATGAATATTCAGACTTGATTTCCTTTAGAATAGACTGGTTTGATCTTTGTTGGTAAAGTAGTGTCTCTGCTTTTTAATATGCTGTCTAGCTTGGTCATAGCTTTTCTTACAAGGAGCAAGCATCTTTTAATTACATGGCTGCAGTCACCATCTGCAGTGATTTCTTTCACTGTTTCCATTGTTTCACCATCTATTTTCCAGGAAGTGATGGGACCAGACACCATGATCTTAGTTTTCTGAACGTTGAGTTTTAAGCCAACATTTTCTCTCTCCTCTTTCACTTTCAACAAGAGGCTCTTTAGTTCTTCTTCACTTTCTGCAGTAAGGGTGGTGTCATCTGTTTATCTGAGTTTATTGATACTTCCAGTAATCTTGATTCCAGCTGGTGCTTCATCCAGCCTGGCATTTCTCATGATGTACTCTGCATGCAAGTTAAATAAGCAGGGTGACAATATGGAGCCTTGACGTACACCTTTCCCAATTTGGAACCTGTCTGTTGTTCTATGTCCAGTTTTAACTGTTGCTTCTTGACCTGTATACAGGTTTCTCAGGAGGCAGGTCAGGTGGTCTGGTATACCAATCTCTGTGAGAATTTTTCACAGTTTATTGTGAGCCACACAATCAAAGGCTTTGGTGTAGTCAATAAAGCAGAAATAGATGTTTTTCTGGAACTCTCTTGCTTTTTCGATGATCCAGTGGTTGTCGGCAACTTGATTTCTGGTTCTTCTGCCTTTTCTAAAACCAGCTTGAACATCTGGAAATTCAGTTCACATGCTGTTTAAGCCTTGTTTGGGAAATTTTGAGCATTCCTTTACTAGTGTGTGAGATGAGTGCAATTGTGCAGTAGTTTGAACATTTTTTGTCATTGCCTTTCTTTGGGATGGGAATGAAAACTGACCTTTTCCAGTCACGTGGCTGCTGCTGAGTTTTCCAAATTTCCTGGCATATTGAGTGCAGCACTTTCACAGCATCATCTTTTAGGATTTGAAACAGCTCAACTGGAATTCCATCACCTCCACTAGCTTTGTATGTAGTGATCTATCATAAGGCCCACGTGACTTCACATTCCAGGATGTCTGGCTCTATCATCATGGTTATCTGGATCATGAAGATCTTATTTGTATAGTTCTTCTGTGTATTCTTGCCACCTCTTCTTAATCTCTCATGCTTCTATTAGGTTCATACCATTTCTGTCCCTTATTGTGCCCATTTTTGTATGAATGTTCCCTTGGTATCTCTAATTTTCTTGAAGAGATCTCTAATCTTTCCCATTTGAATGTTTTCCTCCATTTCTTTACATTGATCACTGAGGACAATTTCCTTTGTTGCTATTTTTTGGAACTCTGCATTCAGATGGGTGTATCTTTACTTTCCTTCTTTACCTTTAGCTTTTCTTCTTTTCTCAGCTTTTTGTAAGGCCTCCTCAGACAACCATTTTGCCTTTTGGTATTTTTCTTGGGGATGGTCTTGATCACTGCCTCCTGTACAGTGTCATGAATCTCCATCCATAGTTCTTCAGGCTTCTATCAGATCTAATCCCTTGAATCTACTTGTCACTTCCACTGTATAATCATAAGGGATTTGATTTAGGTCATATCTGGATGGTCTAATGGTTTTCCCTACTTTTTCAATTTAAGTTGAATTTGGCAATAAGGAGTTCATATTCTGAACAACAGTCAGCTCCTGGTCTTGTTTTTGCTGACTGTATAGAGCTTCTCCATCTTTGGCTTCAAAGAATATAATCAATCTGATTTTGGTATTGACCATCTGATGATGTCCATGTGCAGAGTCTTCTCTTGTGTTGTTGGAAGAAGGTGTTTGCTTTGACCAGTGTGTTCTCTTGGCAAAACTCTGTTAGTCTTTTCCCTGATCATTTTGTACTCCAAGGCCAAACTTGCCTGTAAATCCAGGTATCTTTTGACTTCCTACTTTTGCATTCCAGTCCTCTATGATGAAAAGGACATCTTTTTTAGGCGTTAGTTCTAGAAGGTCTTGTAGGCCTTCATGGAACCGTTCAGCTTCAATTTCTTCAGCATTACTGGTTGGGTCATGGACTTGGATTACTGTGATATTGAACGGCTTGCCTTGGAAATGAACATAGTAGGTGTCACAGCAGGTATGAATCTCGGTCCCAAATGTCAAGGGGCAAGAAATTTATTTTTTCATTGCAAGCTCCATTCCTTCTAATAACAGAAACTTCATTTTGGTCAGTTTGGGGTTTTCTAAACTCCTTTCCTTTGCTTGCAACTGAGTTCCTTGGACTCAATTTGGCTTATTTAATCAATATCTGAAGACTCACCATATGCAAAACACTCAAGAATATAAAAAAAGGTTTGTTTTCTTTCACAAAGAAGTATGAAGTCCTGTACTTTGCTCCTTTTAAAAACTTTACCTTGAATCCATGAAGAATATCCTTGAATTCATGAAGATATCCAACTTTCTGTTGCATAAAATGTTGCATGGTTTTGCTGCGTGGTGTGACTTTCTAAATCTACCACATAGAATGTGATGTGAATAGGACTGCAAACTTGTGTGGTGCCTCAGCATGAAACACAGTTTATCTTTTGATGTTCATTTTACTTTTTTTTGCATTCCAACAGGGATGCACTCTTATGTGTATGTGTATACACACACACACACACACACACACACACATATATATATAAGAGAATTTCACAAATATGATTGTGATTTATGAAGCTTGCCATTGCAGAGAAAGGAACATGCATTAAAAATAAAGTCATTCAGGAGTACTATTTCTAGGCATTACTCTGTTTATTCCCATGTCTAGCTAGTTTTTATGTTCTGTAAATAACTTCCAATATTTAGTAAATGTACTCTGAATGCATGAGTGAATAAAAGAAGAGAAAAAGAAAGTGATATGAAATAACATTTAACTTTATTCTTTGGTGGTTTAATGGCAATTGCCTGGCCTCCCCACCCACCACCTCCACCTCCACCACTAATGAAAAGTTGGCTCTCTTTCAGAGTATCTGCTCAAAGTTGATTGTCTGAGATGCAGAAGTCTCCTCTCCCTCTTCTGATCTGTTTTCCAGGCTGGACCACCTGCTTGGAACACCTTCCTGGCTTCAGCTCTCCAGACTGCTTTTCCCATTCTTCTGAGAGCTCTTGAAATTGTGCAGCTCCTGATGAAAACACAGGAGGTGGCTTTCCAGAAAGGGAAGTGTGCTGGAGGATGGCCAGCAATGATTAATTTAAAGCCTGAGGTGAATAGAGAGAGGCACCCTGGAGATTTGAGGGTATTGGAGACCGTGGGGGGCAAGTCAGTGAAGGTCTTAAAGCAGAACAAAAGGCTCTATAACTTAACTGAAAGGTGACTTGGAATTTCCTGCATACTTCCTGAAAGCAATGTGGGTTATTGTCTGCTTCAATTTTCATGTATGAGAAATAGCAGCCTAGCTGGAGTGGCTCTCTCTCTTGTTCTTGTTCTTTATTATCCCACTGACCTTATAATTTACTTATATATATATAATTATATAAAATAAACATATATTATTTACTTTATATAATTATATATTACATATCAATTAGTTATATAATACAAATAAAATATAACTATAAAATATATACAAGTATATATATATTAGATCTGAATAAAAGCATTTCTAGTAGCCCTTCTCTCTCTTCTTTCCCAGCACAGGGAAGCCTGGTGTGGTGCAGTCCATGGCTTGCAAAGAGTCAGACATGACTGAGCAACTGAACAACAAATCTTTCCCTAAAATCTACGCATTCATGGCTAAATTGTATCTGTTCATTCCTAACCCATGTGTCTTTATCTTCCTACAAGAACATATGTGTGTTACAATTTCCAAAATCATTTGGTCTCCAGACAGAACCTCACCTTCTTGTCATTGTTTCATTTACTGAAGATGTCATCTACTCTTTTCATTCTCCAGTTGCTAAATTTTTCCTTCCCTTAAAAGTTCCTCTCTAGTCTTACCTACTCCCCACATCTTGGTGATCTGATGTCTAGGCTCGGAATACCTTCAAACCAAATAATCTTTGCACCTAATGTGCTTAATTACATAAGTCCTGACATCTATCATATAGATTTCAAATATTTGAGTAAAGTTTTTTCTGTATAAGAGTATCACATATTTATTTTAGAAAAATGAGAAAATGAAAAAAAATTAAAGGAAGAAAATTGCGATCAACTTTAATGTTATCATTTTATAAAGCTGCTGCTTCTTAAATAAAAACTTTTTATGGATTCTCCACAAAATAGTTATACTTTCAATATTTTGATTGAACAAGTATATAATGAATAAAAAATTACTACGATATCAGCAATGCTTTTAAATAAATCAATAATTTCTTTTCATGACAATATTACCCATGTTTTTAGGAAAAATAGTAGTTCATGTATGACAGAGAATTTTGCCTAGGTTACATTTTGAGTTTGGTAACACCTATTTTCAGGGTCCTTTGTGTGTTCTGGATTGACAATTTTCCTTTTTTTAAAAATGCAATATTGTGTCATTGAGCTAGAGATTTGTAAATGCTAAGGACCTAGGCAAGCATTTGGAGAAGGCAGTGACACCCCACTCCAGTATTCTTGTTTGGAAAATCCCATGGATGGAGGAGCCTGGTAGGCTGCAATCCATGGGGTCATTAAGGGTTGGACACGACTGAGTGACTTCACTTTCACTTTTCACTTTCATGCATTGGAGAAGGAAATGCAACCCACACCAGTGTTCTTGCCTGGAGAATCCCAGGGATGGGGAGCCTGGTGGGCTGCCATCTATGGGGTCGCACAGAGTTGGACACGACTGAAGCGACTTAGCATAGCATAGCATAGCAAAGGCAAGCGTTTAAACATGTTTACCTAACACTTGCACAGTCATGCAGGTATTTATTTACATGTTTTTAATGTTATATATAATGTATATTATGTCATGCTTGTGTAATCTGTATAAAAATCACATGGCTGAACTATTTATACCATTGGAAGTCAGAGTTTTCCAGGTGGACAGATTAGAATTACAAAATTATTGATGCTCTGTTGATGTTTTTAAAGCCTAGGAATAGAGTAGCAGAGGCAGTTTTTTTTTTTTTTTTTTTTTAATTAGTATTTTTATTCAAGGATTGCCTTGCATGCTATACTGGTTTCTGTTTGTCCCTAGAAAACTGTGTAATCCTGTCTACAATGTCCCTCTTTGTGAGCCTGGCCCTATAGCCAACATAATCTCTCCATGGTGACCTGCTGGGAGCAAGGTGGGTGAGAGGCAGCTGTACCACGTATCTGGTCAGTCTGAGATACACAACGGAGCTGAGGTTAGAAGAAAATGAGTGCTATGGCTTGGACGCTTCTCTCAGATGCTTCTCTTTGGAGAGAAGGGGGAGACCTAGTGCAATAGCAAAGTTGAGATTTCAGTAAAGTTCAATTCTGACTTCTGCTTTGGAAATATCATGATCACACTATGCAACCACTGAATCTAGTCTTCCCTGGGCTTGCCCATGTTTGACCACTTTATGGGGATATATACACTAATTTAAATATCAGCAGGAAAATAGAATAGTTCCCACTACTGAAACAAAAATCTGCCGTAATAGCAATTAACACCTTCCCCTTATAGTGCCTCTGAGGTTGTAGATATCAGAAAGAAGAAGCAAGTGAGAAAGTCAAAGAAGATAAATGCAAAACAGTGATCTTGGCTCCAGGAAAGTAATCCATAAAGCAGATAATTGAGAGTTTAGTATAATCCTTTACAAAGCTGCTTTCTTTCAGATTTTCTTGCTGCATAAATTGCTCAACAGAATTAAACTAAGCACTTTTAAAGTTCCATTAACATATTCAATCTGTGAAGTTACTGTTAATGCTCTAAGGGATAACTTACTGAATTGTTAAGTCTTCATGGCAGAAAAAAAAAAAAATGTGAAGCTATTATAAGGCCTTAAGATTATAACAAGAAGCACATATATATACTTGGAGGATCTGCTTAATCAATGTCAGTTTACCTTCTCTAATAGAAATAATTTGGGTTTTGAGAAAGAGGAGACAAATGGAAACTACCAACAACAAGTGATTCTTTGCCTCTAGAAAATTCTCCTGTCTTCTCTCTCTGGATACTATGCTACTGTGGTTGTCCTGAGTAACTCAGTGTCTCCAAAAATTTATTGCATAGAAAATTGATCCCACAAGATAATAATTTTAAAAGTTTCCTTAACCAGATAGATTTGAGAAATGCTGCATACTGTATCACTGTCTTGGAATTAGTGTGCACACTAGCATATTAACCATCTTAAAAATTTGCATATTAAAGAAATCTTTTTAACTTTGTTTAGTAGCTCATTTCCAAAACTTGCTTAAATGAAATGATATTAAAAAATATTTACACTTCCTGAGGGTGTCACTGGGGCCGGGCAGTGGGGTCCTGGGGCCCGGACTAGGGGCGAAGCTGGGAGATGGCGTCCGGAGCGGCTAGGTGGCTGGCGTTGGTACGGGTCGGATCTGGGGCTTCCCGGAGCGGGCTGAGCCTGAGGAAAGGTGGTGATGTCTCCGCCTGACGGAGTTGCTGAGGTCAGAGTCTGGTACCAACGAGGTCGGTCATCGTTACTTGAAGCGGCGCCATTTTGCCCAAACCGGTGAAAATGTCCTTCGGCCTTCTCCACGTGTTCTGCATTGTGATTCCCTTCCTCTATGTTGGGACGCTCATTAGCAAGAACTTTGATGCTCTACTTGAGGAACATGACATTTTTGTTCCAGAGGACGATGATGATGATGACTAACAGGGCCTGGAGGAAGGACAGAAAGGAGAAAGCCCTAACTTAAGAAATGGTGATGCTTGCAGCCTCTCCTTTCCCATCCGTAGATGGGCCCAGGGAAAGCCCTCAGCCTCCCAACCCCAGTGAAGACCCCTGCATGGTCTGTGACTACAGCCCAAATCTCCAGGCTCTGGGAGGTTCCCGGAGATGTGCTGTCCACTGAGCATAATCAGATCATGAAAAAACATAATAAACATCAGCTCTGTGTGACTGAAAAAAAAAATTTACAGATGTTTTTCCATATTTGAAAATATTGCTGCTCCAAGGTTCCCACCTTTTGAAGAAATGAGTTTTGGAGTTTCAGACACAGGGTGGGTTGAACTAGAATGATAAAGGCATTATTCAATTCTGGCTGTCAAATAGCATTTGCTTTTGGCACCTAGGAAGGAAATAGTCTTGAACTGCAGGCTTTGTTAAAAGTTGAGATCCCTATATGCCACAGGGAGAGAGCTCTAAAGAGATGATATAAGGTAGTTCTTACCTTAGGGAAGAGTCTTCTAAAGCCTCAGTCTTCTAAATGGAAGGATATGGGATGAATAGAGTTAAAGGTAAGAAGAGCAAATGTGGTCAATGGTTTTACCTTTAGACTAAGACCTTGTGGCAGAGGATTGATAGGTGTATCTGCTAGGAGGAAAAGTCACAGTGGAGGGTTTCGTGCAGCATTTATGGGTCAGACCTCTGGGAAAACATCACTATACCAACTGTACCAGCTGGAATAAAAACATGGTGTTGCAAATTCCTACAGACACTGAGCCTAAGTTTGGACCTCTTTTAGATCTCAAATGGCATAGAAAGATCCCAGGAGTTTCAGTAAGACCTATGGACTGGTTCCAAGTTGGGAAAGGAGTACATCAAGGCTGTATATTGTCATCCTGTTTTATTAATTTTTATGCAGAGTACATCGTACGAAATGCCAGGCTGGATGAAGCAAAATCTGGAATCAAGATTGCTGGGAGAAATATCAATAACTTCAGATATGCAGATGATAGCACCCTAATGGCACAAAGTGAAGAAGAACTAAAGGGCCTCTTGATGAAAGCGAAAAAAGAGAGTGAAAAACCTGGCTTAAAATCAACATTCAGAAAATTAAGATTATGGCATCTGGTCCCATCACTTCATGGCAAATAGATAGGTAAACAATGGAAACAGTGAGAGATTTTATTCTTTTTTTGGCTCCAAAATCACTGCAGATGGTGACTGCAGCCATGAAATTAAAAAACACTTGCTCCTTGGAAGAAAAACTATGACCAACCTAGACATATTAAAGAGCAGAAATATTACTTTGCTGACAAAGGTCCATCTAGTCAAAGTTATGCTTTTTCCAGTAGTCATGTAAGGATGTGAGAGTTGGACCATAAAGAAGGCTGAGTGCTGAAAAATTGATGCTTTTGAACTGTGATATTGGAGAAGACTCTTAAGAGTCCCTTGGACTGAAACGAGATCAAACTAGTCAGTCCTAAAGGAAATCAGCTCTAAATATTCATTGGAAGGACTGATGCTGAAGCTGAAACTCCAATACTTTGGCTACCTGATGCAAAGAACTGACTCATTTGAAAAGATCCTGATGCTGGGAAAGATTAAAGGCGGGAGGAGAAGGAGACCACAGAGGATGAGATGGTTGGATGGCACCACTGACTCAATAGACATGAGTTTGAGTAAATTCCAGGAGTTGGTGAGGGACAGAGAAGCCTAGTGTGCTGCAGTCCACGAGGTTGCAAAGAGTCGGACACAGCTGAGTGACTGAACTGTACTGAACATATATGCATCTAATACAGCAGCATCTAAATTTATAAAGCAAATATTAATAGACATAAAGGGAGAAATTGACAGTAATATGATAATAGCAGGGGAGTTTACTTTAACTCCCCACTTAAATTAACAGACAAATCACCAGGACAGAGCATTAATAATGAAAGAGTGGTCTTAAGTGACACATTAGACCGGTTGGACTTAACACATATCTAAAGGACTTTCCATCCCCAAACAGCACAATACACATTCTTTTTCAAGTACACATGCAATATTCTCTAGGGAAGATCACATTTTAGGCCAAAAAATGTCTCAACAAATTTAAGACAATAGAAATTATATCAAATATCTTTTCCAGCCAAATGGTATGAAACTATAAGTCAATTATAGAAACAAAAATGTAAAAGTATCAAGATACTATAGACTAAAAACATGATACCCCCCAAAATGAATTGCAATGAAATTAAAGAAGAAATCTGAAAATACCTACAGATAAATGAAAATAAACATGGAACTTTCCAAACACTCCTGTATGTTGCAAAAGTAGTTCTAAGATGGAATTTTATAGTAATACAGGCCTACCTCAAGAAACAAGAAAAATCTCAAATAAACAACCTAACTTTCCATCTAAAGGAATTAGAAAAAGAAGAACAAAAAAGTCCAAAGCAAAAGAAGGATATATGCTTGGTCATTCATTCATGTCTGACTGTCTGCGGCCCCATGTAACATAGCCCTCTAAGCTCTTACTCTGTCCATGGAATTTTCCAGGCAAGGATACTTCAGAGAGTTGCCAACTCCTACTCCAGGGGATCCTCCAGACCCAGGGATCAAATCCACAACTCTTGTGTCTCCTGCATTGGCAGGCAGATGCTTTATCACTAGCACCACCTGGGAAGTCTGGAGAAGGATATACTAGAGTGGAAATATGTAAAGACAAAAAGAAAAGAAAGAAAAGAGAGAAGAAGAGATCAGTGAAAGCAAGAGCAGGTTTTTTTGAGAAGACAAACAAAGTTGATAAACCTTAGTCAGGCTCATCAAGAAAAAAGAGCACAAATTAACAAAGTAAGAAATAAAACAGGAGAACTAACAGTAGATATCACAGAGATACAAAAATACCATAAGAGAATGTGATTCGGAGGGTAAAGAGTCTGCCTGCAATACAGGAGACCTGGGTTCAATCTTTGGGTTGGGAAATCCCCTGGAGAAAGGAATGGCTACCCACTCCAGTATTCTTGCCTAGAGAATCTCATGAACAGAGGAGTCTGGTGGGCTACAGTCCATGGAGTTATAAAGAGTTGGATATGACTGAGCAGCTAAGCAAGCAAGGAATCAACAGTTATATGCCAATAAATTTAACAGTGTAGAAGAAATAGGCAAATTTCTAGGACCATCCAACCTTCCAAGACCGAATCAGGAAGAAATAGACAACCTGAAAAATAAAAGAACCCTCAGCAAATAAAAATCCAAGAGTGGACATCTTCAAAGGGGAATTCTACCAAATATTTAAGGGAAGTTAATACCTATCCTTTTCAAAGTATTACAAGAAATTAGAGATGAAGGAACACTCCCAAATTCATTCTATGAGGTCACCCTTACCTTGATATGAAAACCAGGTAAAGAACTATGAAAAAAGAAAATTACAGGCCAATATCTCTGATGAATATAAAAGCAAAAATTTTTAACAAGGTATTAGTAAACTGAATCCAACAAGATATATATATATATATATATATAAAAAGCATACACCACCATCAAGTGGAAATTATTTCAGGGATGTAAAAGTTCAGCACTCAGAAATCAATCAATGTAATACATCACGCTAAGAAAAGTAAGGATAAAATTACACAATCATCTCATTTGAGAAAATTCAACATCCATTCCTGGTGAAAACTCCCATCAAAACTGGTATGAGGGATATATTTCAATATAAGAAAGGAAATTTATGACAAACCCACAGCTAACATCATACTCAATGGTGCAAAGCTGAAAGTCTTTGCTCTAAAATCAGGAACACAACAAGCATGCCCACGCTTATCACTTTTATCTAACATAGTATTGAAAGTATTAGCCACAACAGCCAGATAAGAAAAAGATATGAAACATCCAAATGGGAATGGAAGAAGTGAAGCTGCCACTATTTGTGGATGACATGACACCATGTATAGAAATCCCTACAGTCTCCACGGAAAAACTGTTCCAACTAATAAGTGAATTCAGTAAAGCTTCAGGATACAGTATTTCTATGTACTAATAGTGAACTATCAGAAAGAGAAAGCAAGAAAACAATTCTATTTAAAATCACATCCAAATAAATAAAAAAGTGAGTGAGAGAAGTCACTCAGCCGTGTCCGACTCTTTGTGACCCCATGGACTGTAGCCCACCAGGCTCCTCTGTCCATGGGATTTTCCAGGCAAGGGTACTGGAGTGGGGTGCCATTTCTTTCTCCAGGAGATCTTCCCAACCCAGGGATTGAACCCAGGTCTCCTGCATTGTAGGCAGACACTTTACCATCTTAGCCACTAGGGAAGTCCTCAAAATAAATAAATAAATTAAATACCTAGGAATAAACTTAACCAAAGACTTGTACTCTAAAAATTATGAAACATTGATGAAAGAAATTGAAGGTGATACAAATAAGTGGAGATTTGTGTTCATGGATTAGAAAAATTAACATTGTTAAAATGTGTATCCTACTAAAAGCAATCTACATATCTAGTGCTATCCTTATCAAAGTACCAGTGACATTTTTCAGAGGCTTAGAACAAATATACCTAAAATGTATATGGACCCTTGAAAGACTCAAATAGCTAAAGCAATCTTGAGAAAAGGAACGAAGGTGGATGTATGCCACTCCCTGTCTTTAGACTATACAGCAAATTGCTGCTGCTATTTAGTCACTAAATCATGTCTGACATTTTCAACCCCATGGACTGTCACCCACCAGGCTCCTGTGTCCTCAGGATTTCCCAGGCATGAATACTGGAGTGGGTTGCCATTTCCTTCTCCAGGGCATTGATCCAGGAATCAGACTCACGTCTCCTGCTTGACAGATAGATTCTTTACCACTGAGACACTTGGGAAGTCCATATAGCAAATTACAGTAATAGAAAACAAATATGTGTATACACACACACACACACACACACTGGAATATTAGTCATAAAAATGAAATTGTATGTGCAACAATATGGACAGGTATAGAGTTTATTATGCTTAAGGAATGACTCAGAGGAAGACAAATAATCTGTTATCACTTACATGTGGATTCTATAAAATAAGATGAATGAATATAATAAAACTGAAACAGACTCAAATGACATAAAGAAAAGCTAGTGGTTACCAGTGGGAGAGAGAAGGGGAGGGAGAAGATCAGGTAGGGGATTAGGAGATACAGACTGCTGTGTATAAAATAAATAAGTACAAGGATATATGGCACAGCAAAATATATATATATATATATATATATATATATATATATATATATATATATATATATATATATATATATTTGGCTTAGGCCCAAAGGTTGGTTCATGGCTCAGGTTTTCTTTCTTCTTGGATCTCTATTATCAGTCAGTAGCTCAGTTGTGTCCAACTCTGTGACCCCATGGACTGCAGCACGCCAGGCTGCCCTGTCCCTCACCATCTCCCAGAGTTTGCTCAAACTCATATCCATTGAGTCAGTGATTCCACCCAACCACCTCACCCTCTGTCTTCCCCTTCTCCTCCCACCTTCAACCTTTCTAAGCATCAGAATCTGTTCCAAAGAGTCAGTTCTTAGTATCAGATGGCCAAAGTATTGGCACTTCTGCTCCAGCATCAGTCCTTCCAGTGAATATTCATCGTCGATTTCCTTTAGGATTGACTGGTTTGATCTCCTTGCTTTCCAAGGGACTGGCAAGAGTCTTCTCCAGAAACACAGTGCAAAAGCACCAATTCTTCAGTGCTCGGCCTTCTTTATGGTTCAACTCTCACACCCACAATTGACTACTGGAAAAACCATAGCTTTGACTATACAGACTTTTGTCAGTAAAGATATCTCTGCTTTTTAATATGCTGTCTACATTTGTCATAGCTTTTCTTCCAAGGACCAGACATCTTTTAATTTCATGGCTGCAGTAAAATATATAAATATTTTAAAATATATACGTATGTTACATATGTAAATTTGTGAGTCTCTATCTCCAGTGTGACACCACATCTAAAGCTCAGAAATATAAAATTCATTTTTTCTTGGTTCTCTGTCATCTTATCTAGTCAATATATTTGTTACCGAAGCTAATGTTTTCACTACTCTCAAGTCAATCTCTACTTTCCTTACTCCCACTATTCTTGGAATCAATCATTCTTCTTCCCTCTGTTCACACTCACTTGTAAGTAATGTTTATTTTACTTTTTACCTTATTTTTCACTCTCCTTGCCACAGCCTGAGTCCAAACATTCATGATTCCCCATATAATTAATCAGAATAGTCACTGTGTATAATGATTTTTCTTTTATTTTAAACACATATCTTTTGTACATAATTAAAATGGTTTGTCATAAAATTAGAAAGTATAGTTAAACAAAAATAAATAAACAAGCTAAAAATAACCCTTAAATTCCATTGCTCTATTTGTTAAATAGGATTTGTTTAATCTCATTTAGCTAACACAACCTTTTGATAAGTCTTTTTCCAAGTTATGAATATGTGTATGTGTGCATGTGTAGTAGAGAGTGAGAGAGAGAGAGAGAGAGAGAGAGAGGCCCTGTGCTAGGCAGTTTATATATATCATCTTCTCAAATACTCACAAACTTCCATGAGGCAAATATGATTATTCTCATTTTACAGATGAATAAATTGGGGCTTGGAGAGTCCTACAACATTATGTAGCTAGTTAAATGGAGGAACAGAGGAAGTCTGATAAGTCCCAAGGTTTGTGCCTTCATCACTATATGGTCACACAACCATGGGAGCACATTGTGCGCACAATAAATGTGACTACTTTATGCTTGTTATTGCTGATAAGTCTCTAAGTCATGCCCAACTCTTTTGTGAGCCCAGGGACTGTAGCAGGCCAGGCTCCTCTGTCCATGGGACTTTCCAGGCAAGAACACTGGAGTAGATAGCATTTCCTTCCCCAGGGGATCTTCCTGACCCAGGGATTGAAACCACAGCTCCTGCCGTGTCTCCTGTATTAGCAGGTGGACTTTTTACCCTTGAGCCACTGGGGAAGCACAGATTAAATATTCATTTACAAGCATGGATTCATAGTGTGCGTATTATATCTAATTAAATATTAGGAATTCCCTGCTGGACCCACGGTTAAGAATCCACATTGCAGTGAAGGGGATGTGGGTTCAATCCCTGGTGAGGGGTCTAAGATCCCACAAGCTGACGACTAAGCTCGTGCACTCTGGAGCCCTTGCACCACAGTCCATGCACCACAAAGAAGATCCTACGTGCTGCAACTAAGACAACACAGCCAAGTAAATAAATATTTTAAATGTAATTTCAATATTTTTGTATCAAATATATATTTATAATTTTAATGAGATTCCATTGAATGGCTGCTTTTATCTAACTTTCTATCCATAGGTATTTTGTTATTTTCATTTTTGCACTATAAGAAAAAAAATTCAGTAATATTTGTGTATGTGAACCATGAACTTCCTGATGTTCAAGCTGGTTTTAGAAAAGGCAGAGGAACCAGAGATCAAATTGCCAACATCCTCTGGATCATGGAAAAAGCAAGAGAGTTCCAGAAAAGCATATATTTCTGCTTTATTGACTATGCCAAAGCCTTTGACTATGTGGATCACAATAAACTGTGGAAAATTCTTCAAGAGATGGGAATACCAGACCACCTGATCTGCCTCTTGACAAATTTGTATGCAGGTTAGGAAGCAGAAGTTAGAACTGGACATGGAACAACAGACTGGTTCCAAATAGGAAAAGGAGTTCGTCAAGGCTGTATATTGTCACCCTGTTTATTTAACTTATATGCAGAGTACACCATAAGAAACGCTGGACTGGAAGAAACATAAGCTGGAATCAAGATTGCTGGGAGAAATATCAATAACCTCAGATATGCAGATGACACCACTCTTATGGCAGAAAGTGAAGAGGAACTAAAAAGCCTCTTGATGAAAGTGAAAGTGGAGAGTGACAAAGTTGGCTTAAAGGTCAACATTCAGAAAACGAAGATCATGGCACCTGGTCCCATCACTTCATGGGAAATAGATGGGGAAACAGTGTCAGATTTTATTTTTCTGGGCTCCAAAATCACTGCTGATGGTGACTGCAGCCATGAAATTAAAAGACGCTTACTCCTTGGAAGGAAAGTTATGACCAACCTAGATAGCATATTCAAAAGCAGAGACATTACTTTGCCAACAAAGGTTCTTTTGGTCAAGACTGTGGTTTTTCCTGTGGTCATGTATGGATGTGAGAGTTGGACTGTGAAGAAGGCTGAGTGCCAAAGAATTGATGCTTTTGAGGTGTGGTGTTGGAGAAGACTCTTGAGAGTCCCTTGGACTGCAAGGAGATCCAACCAGTCCATTCTGAAGGAGATCAGCCCTGGGATTTCTTTGGAAGGAATGATGCTAAAGCTGAAACTCCAGTACTTTGGCCACCTCATGCGAAGAGTTGACTCATTAGAGAAAAGTCTGATGCTGGGAGGGATTGAGGGCAGGAGGAGAAGGGGACGACAGAGGATGAGATGGCTGGATGGCATCACTGACTCGATGGACGTGAGTCTCAGTGAACTCTGGGAGTTGGTGATGGACAGGGAGGTCTGGCATGCTGCGATTCATGGGGTCGCAAAGAGTTTGACACAATTGAGCTACTGATCTGATCTAATCTGATCTTTATGGATGGAGGGATTGCAAGTATTTTTTATGCTTATGTGAAATTCTCCACGTTTAAAACACACACATATAGGTCTATAGATTCAACACACACACACGCACACACACACATACACATGCGCACACACACACATTGTGGACTGGCAGCAAACGGGGCAAGAGAATGAAGGGACGCCATTGTCAGGGCCCAGGCCAGCTGCTGCCATATTTTCACAGACCACAGAGAAGCAAGAGATTTCTAAATTCAAACCTGACCTTTTAAGTCCCCATGGTGTTATAGTTTTAAAGTTTTAAGAAAGAAGAAGAAGAAAGGAGACAATCCTAGCCTAGTGGTTGCCTAATCTATGCTTGAATAATTGCAGAAGCAGGGAGTTTGTTTCTTTTCCAAAATCATAATTGAGTTCATGCCCATCTTTAAGATTCTGGGGACCCAGAGCAAGAAGCCCATGTACTATGTACCTAAATATTTAAAATAAATCCTTCAGGCCAAAAAAAAAAAAACAAAAAACAACTATGCTTTTGCCCCCGCCTCTTGGCACCATACGATACTATGAGGTATCTGGCCTGTCTGTGTGTGGACATCTTGCCCACAAGTCTGAGGTCTGTATATTTCTGCCTTGGAGTCCCCAGGCTTTGATGAATACATTAGAAAGGAAACTCTTAGGAAAACATTGTGAATATGCATAAGGGTGAGATTATTTCCAACTGGTGGAATGTTTTCATGCAAGTAGGGCATTTAAGATATGAACTCCCAACAGTGGAATGGGAAAGAAGAGAGGAAGTATGTATGAGGTGTGGACAGAAGCGAAGGAGAGAGTGAATGCTGGTGTGAGTGAGAAAATGGTGTGCTGAGGAAGCTGGTGGGGATTTTGTGAGACAAGGGCCTATGGTTGATTAGGAGGATCTAAACTGATGTAAGGAGGTAGAACTTTATCCTGCAGGTAGTGGCAAGTTTTTGAATTTGTGAGCATGGAAATGACACAGTTGATTAGATCTGTATTTTAGGTCAACAACTTCAGTAGCAAAATCAAAGGCAAATTTTAGTTACTTATTGACCAGTAGAGAAGCTGAATAGTCTTTCAAATTCCCTGCCTCTGAAACTTCTCTTCACAATTCCCTCATGTGCATGCTAAGTCAATTCAGTCGTATTTGACTCTTTTCGACCCTATGGACCATAGCCCATCAGACTCCTCTGTCCATGGGGATTCTTCAGGCAAGAACACTGGAAGTGAAGTCGCTCAGTCATGTCCGACTCTTTGCGACCCCATAGACTGTAGCCTACCAGGCTTTTCTGTCCATGAGATTTTCCAGGTAAGGGTACTGGAATGGGTTGCCATATCCTTCTCCAGGGGATCTTCCTAACCCAGGAATTGAACCTGGGTCTCCTGCATTGCAGACAGACACTTTACCCTCTGAGCCACCAGGGAAGCCCAATAACATTGGAGTGGGTTGCTATTTCCTCCTCCAGGGGATCTTCCCAACCCAAGGATCGAACCAGCATCCCTTAGGTCTTCTGCATTGGCAGGTGGATTCTTTACCTCTAGCACCACCTGGAAAGCCCCAATTCTTTCACAGTAGTAGAGTAAAAATTATTAGTTGGAAAGTAGACTGTTATGTGTAGAAAGACAAATGGTGAGTTTAATGTTGGCCCCTAGGTCTACCATTATACAACATATATAGCAGAGGAAGAGCAGAATTATCTCAGCAGACACTTTCCTTCAGAAAGATGTCCAGATCTGTTAATGCAGAACCCATATGATGTCATAAAAGATGTTTTGGTTTTCGGAGTTTTGGCAACAGGTTTTTTGGTGTGTGTATGATATTGAATGCACAGATGTTGAAAATCTGAACCCTGCTTACTATCTACAGTGTTTGGCGAGGGGCAGAGAGCAACAATTTTCAGCATGACTCTGTCCTGAAGGAGCTGATAAAAAGCAGAAAGAGGGAGAGAGAGACAAAGACAGTTACTTTTGGGATCTAATTTGGGAACCTGGAGAACATTGCAAAACAAAATCTGTGGACATGTGGAGAAAGTAAAATATCTAGCAATTATATTGTGTTACTCTAGGCATAATTGTGGACTTTAAAAAGGCACATATTATTTATAAGGAACACTATAATTATATTCATTCCATGAAATGCATTATTTCCTGGACTACCTGCAATAACTTCTTTGAGGTTGTCTGTGAAAGATCAAATTATTGCTCTAATTTTGTTCTGTTGACCATGACACAGAGCTGAGGGCTTGTGGCAGTCTTCACTGCCTGTCAAATAGGTACAATCACGTGTCATGAGGAAATGTCAGGATATTTTTAGGGTGAAGTCCAGATATTGCATATAAAGCTTCTCAATTTTAAAAAAAGGCACATGATTTGGGTTTGTTGTCTTATCTATTTACTTTGTGAAATTGAATGCAGAGCTGTTGGAGATGTTGGTGTTGCCCTCCTTCAATCTATATTCTTACTGACGACCTCAGTGACATTTTCTTTTTTCTTTGCTCTGGTTATCCAGCCCTTCGCTCTGCCTCACAGCTTTTCCTCATGACCCCTTCTCTGTCTTCTCTGCTTGTCATATTTCCTGCCTGCTCACAAAGGAAGATCAATGAAGCAAAAGCTGACCATCAAGAAACTTGGATTTTTATAATCTCAGCTCAGTCACTGACTAACTGCATTAACGCTGGGCAAACCCTATTACCTTCCTTACCCTAAATTTCTTTCATCATTACAAAGTGGACTACGAAATAGATGACCTCCAATGTACCCTTCAACTCTGACATTTGTGACTCTACCAAACCTGAAATGTAATTACTATAACAGTTGTAAGAAGTATAATTAAAGGAAAACTGCTCAAAAATATGAAGTGCTTTTGTGGTAATACTACAGAGACATCATGAATGCTGTAGAACACTCCATGTGAATACATTTTGTTGTATTTTTATGAAGGTCTTTTCTCCCCCTACCCCCCAAACTATTTGTCAATGGGGAAATGTACTCTATTTTTTCCTTTAATCACCATATGTTACTGTATTCAAAATTTAAGGTCACTCTGGCCACTAATAATACATGCTAACATTTCTCGTGGAAGAATATTCAGAGAGTTAGTTGGTACTGCAGTTATTAAATCCCATGGATAATTGATTGGCTATATAACAGACTCTGTTCTCCATCAAATAATAAATGAAGAGCAGTTATCCAGAAATTAAGCATTTTGCAGAGCATTGATTACTACAAAGAAATTGAGATTTGGAAGGCAAGACCTGAGTTTCAGTTCTGGATTCAACAATTCTTAGTTTGTACCCAAATCCAGTTGGGTCCAACTGACTCAGAATCATAGCATTATATTTACTCATTGAGGAAAATATTCTTGAAATAAAGCATGATGTAATTTCTAGACAGAAAATAGAATAGTAGCAGTATTCATGAAAAGCAAAAGGCATTTTAGAAAAGTTATTAAGCAGAAATCAATAGGACCAATTGGATGTGTGATCAAAGGAGTTATATTTGACTAATACAACTCCTGGTTAATAAGATTCAGGCCAGAATGACTGTGGCAGAAATAAAGTCGGAAGTCATTTGAGAAAAGGAAAAGTGCAGTAATGAGCATAGTATTAGAATATATGACTTTGAGGTGGTAGAAAAGTTATTTGTGGACATGTCTGACAGAAATTGAATGCAAAGCCTGGCAGTATATGTTGAGGTGCTATTTGTGCAGAAGCCTTTTCTGTAGATCTCCAAGAGAGCATAGAGCACAGATTTTTAGACTTTAGTGGGAATGAGAATATTTTGGAGTTGATGGTTCTGACCTCAGAGGTTCTAATTCAGTAGATTTAGAAATCCACATGGGACAAAGACATTCATATATTCTACTAGCACTCCTAGGATTTTTATGCAGAAAGTCTGTGTGCTACATTTTAGGGCAATGGTTCTTAAGCTTTAACATGCATCAGAATTAACTGACGGGCTTGTTAAACTACAGATTGCTGGGCCTCACTTCTATGGATTCTGATGCAGCAGACCATGGGGCCAGACAAATTACTACTCTAACAAGGCAAATCCTGATGCTGCTGGTCAGGGGAGCATGTTTTGAAAATGCCTGCCTTATGGTGCATTGATTTCACTGACACAGACTTTAAAAGAGATTCAGGAGCAGAATTCTGGAAAGCAATTACATTCAGTGGCAGCACAAAGAAGGGGTGCATGCTTATAAGCCCAGAGGAAAGCACCACAGGAGGAAGGCGGCTGGAAGATGCAAGTGAGTGAGGGACTAGGAAAGGGAGCAGTGGTCTGGAACAGTCTAAAAGGATGCGGGTGAGTCATAGGAAGAGAGAGTCTTTAAAATGAAGGTCATATCACTTGACGGCATCAAATCTACAACTACACATAGAGCAACTCTCACTGAAATGGACCTGAAGACAAGCAGACTGGCTTCTCTGCAACTGAGGTTGTAAAGAAAGAACTACGCTGGGCTTGATAGGAGGGGAGAAGTGATCTAGTTGGGACCTGAACTCCTGGTGGGTGACACAAAGGAAATGGGAGCATCACAGGCTCAAAGAGTCCCCCCCAGGGACTGAGGAGTTCAAGGCACACACTAGGCACAGCAGTCAAGGGATCTGACACCAGGAAGACAAGCCCCTTAGTTGGTTTGAAAACCAGAGAGATTTACGAGAGGGTTGTAAGAAACCCAGAATCATGCTTCCTCCTGGGAACACTGTGGAGCCTATATTGAAAATTGCCTCCTGTTCTGGCCAGCTTGCAGGACCACCTGGACATGACCTCCAGCACCATTGGGCTCCTGCTCCAGCATCCCCTGCTTTCCTGCTAAGATGGAGGCAGCCATTGCCAGGAAGACTGTGCATATTTGAAAGGAATGGAATTGATCTGGGCCCTGATCCTGCCTCTGACCAGAGAAGGAGTCTGTGTAGCCTTGGGAGAGAGTGGAACCAGCTCCAGGGTGGAGGCCATCACCGCAGGTATGTGCATCCACGTGCAGACCTGGGAACATGTGGAAAAAGCTCAGTAGTGTGACTCCAGCCCCTTCAGTCCTGACCTGGTCTCTAACCAAGATGGTGCATCTGGGAAATAGTAAAAGGGGTGCAAAAGTGCAGCCCCAGGACCTCAGGCCCCAGCCGTAGCCTCAATCATCATGGAGATGGCTATCACATCTGGGAGGAAATCCAACACCCTCCACACTCCTGCTCCAGCTCCTTGGGCCCTGGTCCCACCCCTGATAGGGCAGTGGTTGTCCTCTAGCCGGGGTTCATACCTGGCTCTGACTCTAGCCCTTCTGAATCCAGGCCAACCTCCCAGCAAGGTGGTTGCCAGATCACCAGGAGGGAAGATTCAGTCTGAGATCATTTCAGATTCAGCTCTACTGCCAAAGCGGCTGGGCATACATACGCTGCAAAGGGATGCTCCCACACATAGATATGCCTTCAAGACTGAGGTAGATAACTGTTTCACCTAATTTCATAGAGACAGAGAAAGTTAAACAAAATGAGAAGACAAAAGCAGATGTTTAAATTAAAGAGTAAGAAAAAAACCCTGAAAAACCCTAATGAAAGATAAATAATTTACTTGATAAAAAGTTGAAAGAAATAGCAATAAGAATGTTAAGTGACTTGGGAAAACAGTAGATATGCAAGTGAGAATTTCAACAAAGAACTAGAAAATATGAAAAACAACCAATGAGAACTGAAGAATACAGTGAAAGTGTTAGTTGCTCAATCGTGTCTGACTCTTTGTGACCCCATGGACTGTAGCCTGCCATGCTCCTCTGTCCATGGAATTCTCCAGGCAAGAATACTAGAGTGGGTAGCCATTCCCTTCTCCAGGGGATCTTCTCGACCCAGAGATTGAATCCAGGTCTCCTGCATTGCAGGCATATTCTTTACTATCTGAGTCACCTGGGAAACCTTATAACTGAAATGAAAAAATATGGTAAAACAGAAGAAGGGAAAGGGGACTAAGAGATACAAACTACTGTATGTATGTGTATATATATATATATACATATATATATATGTATTAAGTAAGATACAAGGATGTAATGTACAACACAGGGAATATAGCCTGTATGTTATACTAACTTTAAATGAAGTATAGCCTATACAAATTTCCAACAATTACATATCTGAAATTAATATAAACTGGTAAATCAACTGTACTTCCCAATTTAAAAAGTTGAAAAAAGGTGCTCAACATCGGTAATTATTAGGAAAATGTTAATCAAACCAAAAATAAGATAACTGAAACATACCTAAAGTAGATCTAAAATTTAAAAAACTGAAAACTTTTTTTAGTATTCACACGGATGTGGATCATTTGGAACTCTCAGATACTGCTGGTGACAATGTAAGACAGTATAACCATTTTAGAGAGTGGAATGGCAGATCTCTATAAAGTTAAACATGTACCTACCATATGACCCAAACAAAAACCTACACATAAATATTCATTGCAGATTTTCTTGTAATAGTAAAAAGTGGAAACATATAGGTATCATTCAACAGGTGACTAGAAAAGTAAAACTGAGGTACATCTATATAATGGAATACTGTACAGCAATAAGAAAAATGAACTAAAAAAAAAAAAAAAAAATAAATTCATATGTAAACATAGATGAATCTGAAATGCATTTTGCTAAGTGAAAGAACTCAGATCTGAATGGCTACATGGTATATTACAATTATATGACATTCTGCAAAAGGAAAAACTATAGGAAGGAAATCAAGTCCAAACAAATGATGTCTGGAACCACTGGGTGGGCAGAAGAGTTGTCTTTAATGGTGTAGCACATGGGAATTTGGAGGCAGGGGGGCTGGGCGTGGGTTGGGGATCAGAACTCTTCTCTGTGGATCCATGGTGGTAAA
The DNA here is from genome assembly GCA_935064755.1 of Tragelaphus eurycerus. NCBI lineage: Eukaryota > Metazoa > Chordata > Mammalia > Artiodactyla > Bovidae > Tragelaphus > Tragelaphus eurycerus. The sequence continues at coordinate 7,258,420 of CAKXYN010000086.1, read as the reverse complement.
TACATGACACCACACATTTGTAAATCCTTCAGATGTATACATCACAAAAATAAACAACCATTACTGCCCATTACCAGAAATTCAACAAGGAAGAGAATAAAGATGGAATACAGGCTATACAGAAAGGAAAAAAAAAAAAAATAGAGGCCATCATTAACTAATTGGATGTCAGAAGAAAAGATGTCAAAATCAGAGGTTTTTTTAAATAAGGAGAGGGGATAAATCTTCAACTACTTGTTCCACTGAGAAATCCTTGCTTTCTTTCTTTTCTCTGGTGCATTTGTTGTAAAAATTTCCATTGCATGCTTGGTCAGCTCCTAATACAGCTAATGAGTACCTCAGGTAACTAAAACCTTCGCAGAATAAAAGTATCAACACCATATGGGGTTTCCAGGTGACACTACCGGTAAAGAATCTGCCTGCCAGTGCAGGAGACATATACTCAGGGTTTATCCCGGGTCAGAAAGATCCCCTGGAGAAGAGAATGGCATCCCACTCCAGTATTCTTGCCTGGAAAATCCCATGAACAGAGGAGCCTGGTGGGCTACAGCCCATGGGGTTGCAAAGAATTGGACATGACTGAGCAAATGAGCATAACCCCATGTGTTGTCCTATGTTTTCTCACCTAAGCTCTCTTTCACATTTTTCATGTTCCCAAATCTATCTTTGAAATTGCCTAGCATATCCATTATATCTCCCCAAGACTCTCAGTGGATGATTGGACAGCCTCTTTCAATATCTTGAATATTGATACTTTTGTTTTATTTGCCAGTGTACAGAATCAAATAACTGATTCTCTATCATCCTCCAAAAGTGAGCAATGAGGTTGTTTTTAGTATGATCAAGAACTTAAGGATTTGAAAATATTTTATTATGTTTTTATCAATTAAATTGTTTTCTTGATATTCAAATTATCACATTTTTCTTTTTTAACAAATTATTTTAATGGAAGATAATTACAATATTGTGATGGCTTTTGCTCTACATCAACATGAGTTGGCCATAAGCATACAGGTGTTCCCTACCTCCTGAACCCCCTTCCCACCGTCCTCCCTACCCCATTCGTCCAGGTTGTCACAGAGCACCAGCTTTGGCTTTGGGTTCCCTGTGTCATAGATCAGATTCCCACTGGCTCTCTGTTTTACATATGGCAATGTATATGTTTCAGTACTGTTCTTTAAATTACTACATTTTTGTCCAGTAAGAAATACTTCAAATTGGACATGCCCTGCTGGTTGTTGTTGTTTTTCAGTCACCAAGTCATGTCTGACTCTTTGCAATTCCATGGACTGCAGCACACCATGCCTCCCTATCCCTCACCATCTCTCAGTTCAGTTCAGTCGCTCAGTCGTGTCTGACTCTTTGCGACCCCATGAATCGCAGCACGCCAGGCCTCACTGTCCATCAACAACTCCCGGAGTTCACTCAGACTCACGTCCATCGAGTCAGTGATGCCATCCAGCCATCTCATCCTCTGGCGTCCCCTTCTCCTCCTGCCCCCAATCCCTCCCAGCATCAGAGTCTTCTCCAATGAGTCAACTCTTCGCATGAGGTGGCCAAAGTACTGGAGTTTCAGCTTTAGCATCATTCCCTCCAAAGAAATCCCAGGGCTGATCTCCTTCAGAATGGACTGGTTGGATCTCCTTGCAGTCCAAGGGACTCTCAAGAGTCTTCTCCAACACCACAGTTCAAAAGCATCAATTCTTTGGCACTCAGCCTTCTTCACAGTCCAGCTCTCACATCCATGACCACAGGAAAAACCATAGCCTTGACTAGACGGACCTTAGTTGGCAAAGTAATGTTGCTGCTTTTGAATATGCTATCTAGATTGGTCATAACTTTCCTCCCAAGGAGTAAGTGTCTTTTAATTTCATGGCTGCAGTCACCACCTGCAGTGATTTTGGAGCCAAAAAAGATAAAGTCTGACACTGTTTCCCCATCTATTTCCCATGAAGTGATGGAACCGGTGGCCGTGATCTTCGTTTTCTGAATGTTGACCTTTAAGCCAACTTTGTCACTCTCCTCTTTCACTTTCATCAAGAGGCTTTTTAGTTCCTCTTCACTTTCTGCCATAAGGGTGGTGTCATCTGCATATCTGAGGTTATTGATATTTCTCCCGGCAATCTTGATTCCAGCTTGTGCTTCTTCCAGTCCAGCGTTTCTCATGATGTACTCTGCATATAAGTTAAATAAACGGGGTGACAATATACAGCCTTGATGTACTCCTTTTCCTATTTGGAACCAGTCTGTTGTTCCATGTCCAGTTCTAACTGTTGCTTCCTGACCTGCATACAGATTTCTCAAGAGGCAGATCAGGTGGTCTGGTATTCCCATCTCTTGAAGAATCTTCCACAGTTTATTGTGCTCCACACAGTCAAAGGTTTTGGCATAATCAATAAAGCAGAAATAGATGTTTTTCTGGAACTCTCTTGCTTTTTCCATGATCCAGCGGATGTTGGCAATTTGATCTCTGGTTCCTCTGCCTTTTCTAAAACCAGCTTGAACATCAGGAAGTTCACAGTTCACGTATTGCTGAAGCATGGCTTGGAGAATTTTGAGCATTACTTTACTAGCATGTGAGATGAGTGCAATTGTGCAGTAGTTTGAGCATTCTTTGGCATTGCCTTTCTTTCGGATTGGAATGAAAACTGACCTTTTCCAGTTCTGTGGCCACTGCTGAGTTTTCCAAATTTGCTGGCAACTCATGCTCAGTGGACTTAATTGAGTATATTGGTGATGCTATCCAATGATTTCATCTTCTTCTGCCTCAATCTCTCCCAGCAACAGAGTCTTTACCAGTGCTTCAGTTCTTTGCCGTAAGTGGCCAAAGTATTGGAGCTTCACCTTTAGCATCAGCCTTCCAATGAATATTCAGGGTTGATTTCTTTTAGGATTGACTGGCTTGATCTCCTCACAGTCCAAGGGACTCTCAAAAGTCTTTTCCAGCAGCACAGTTCAAAACATCAATTCTTTGGTGCCAGCATTCTTTATGGTCCAACTCTCACATTCATACATGACTACTGGAACAATTATTGTTTTGACTATACAGACGTTTGTCAGTAAAGTGATGTCCTTGCTTTTAATTCACTGTCCAGATTGGTCATAGCTTTTCTTCCAAGGAACAAGCATCCTTTAATTTCATGGCTGCAGTCACCATCCTCAGTGATTTGGGAGCCCAAGAAAATAAAATCTGTCACTGTTTCCACTGTTTCCCCATCTATTTGCCATGAAGTGATGGGTTGGTTGCCATGATCTTAGCTTTTTGAATGTTGAGTTTTAAGCCAGTTTATTCTCTCTCCTCTTTCATTTTCATCAAGGAGCTTTTTAGTTCCTCTCCGCTTTTGCTATTGGGGTGATGTCATCTGCATATCTGAGGTTATTGATATTTCTCCCTTAAATCTTAATTCCAGTTTGTGATTCACTCAGCCTGGTATTATGGCCTCTGCATATAAATTAAATAAGCAAGGTGGCAATATATACCTTGATATACTTCTTTCCCAATTTTGAACCAGTCTATTGTTCCATGTCTGGTTCTAACTGTTGCTTTTTGACCTCCATACATGTTTCTCAGGAAGCACGTAAGTTGGTTACAAGGTTTAAAAAGTTACAGGCTGGAAATTATAGAGTGTTCAGAATTATAGGAAGTTTTCTATTCTCTTTCTGAAGCACCCTCCTTTTGTTTCCAATACATGATTTTTCTTTAACTCATCTGGATGATTCTTCTCCGTCTTTTTAAATGTTGATTTTCCACACAATCTCAACACACACACACACACTGGGTCATCATGTCCATTCCTCTAAACTACACCCATATGACAATATATTTCAACATAAGCTACCAGCAAAGGTCTCTTTTATAAACTCTATTCCTCATCACATTTCTTCATTCATTTTTCTTTTTAAAACTTTCCCTCCCTTACATCTTGTACCTCTTTTTATCCCCTGCATCTCTGTAACCCTGTTCCACCACCATCGATGCACATTTAAGCCAAAAACCTGGGATTCCTTGTGGAGCCCACCTCTTTTTCTCATTCCTAATTTGCAGCTCTTTGCTGAGTCATGTCAATATAAACCGCTACCAGGAGGTCTACAACACCCTAACCTCAGAGGTCTTTAATACTCCTAGTGGGCATAGTGCCTTGACTCTTGGACCCTCTTTAATATGCTGTCATAGAGCAACTGGCAGAATTTTTAGAAATGATTAAACACTGATTTCAGCCTAAAACGCAAGGCTTGTCATCTCATTTAGAATAAAACCCAACCCTTTCTCATGGCATTGCAGGCCTCTGTTTACTTCTCAGCCCTGATCTGCTCCAGTCTCCCCTTGTTCACACTTTGCTAGCCAAGACACGACTGAGCGACTTCACTTTCACTTTTTCACTTTCATGCATTGGAGAAGGAAATGGCAACCCACTCCAGTTTTCTTGCCTGGAGAATCCCAGGGGCAGGAGAGCCTGGTGGGCTGACGTCTATGGGGTCACGCAGAGTCGGACACGACTGAAGTGACTTAGCAGCAGCAGCAGCAGCCAAACGGCTGAGTCTACTCAGACACATGGCCTTCCCAGGTGGCGCTAGTGGTAAAGAACTCACCTGCCAACACTGGAGACATGGGTTTGATCCCTGGGTCAGGACGATCACCTGGAGTAGAAATGGCAACCCATTCTAGTGTCCTTGCCTGGAGAATCCCATGGATGGAGGAGCCTGGTGGGCTATGGTTCATAGGGTTGCAAAGAATTGGATTTGACTGAAGAGACTCAGCACGCAGGCCCGCACTCCTTAGACACACCAGGCTCATTCTTCATGTTGGGTCTTTGCTCTCTTCAGTGTCTCTGTTTGGAAGGTACTCCCCCCAATACCTCTTATTTCAAATAGCTGTCTTAGCAGTTTCCTCATTCATTTGGAATTTCATTTGGAATTTATTGCAAATGTTTGTTAAATAATAGAATGAACAAGCAGATAAAGCTGAATAAATTCATATTTCTTTCCTTAAGTTTGTACTCCTTCAGAATTCCTCTGTATTGATGTCAGAATGAAATCAAGCACCAGGAGTAAAGGGAGAGGAAAGATAAAGAACATGAAGAAAGGGAACGCTTAGTACAACTATTGTAGTTTGAGTACTAGAAAATTCAGTGAAAAACATGTAGAAAGTAAACTGGCATGCCCTGTTGGAATCTTATGTGAATGTTAAACTTTAAATTGTTGACAATAACTAGGACACATGATATTTAGAATCTATAGCCTAGGCAGTTTTAATTGATATGGAGACATGCTACTGTGTGTCTATGCTCCTAACAGTGTGCTAAATATTCACGTAAGAGTTTTGTGATGTGAGACATGAAAATTTGTATAAAGAAATGAAAAATATTATTTTCATATATATGTGATTGCATGTTAACAGAATTATTAACAATTATTTGGTATTCTTTGGATAACTATAAGAAATAATATTTTCAGGGAATTTTATAACAATTAACAGATTTGTTCTCAATACAGTTCAGTCACTCAGTCATGTCCAGCTCCTTGTGACCTCGTGGACTACAGAATGCCGGGCTTCCCTGTCCATCATCAACTCCTGGAACTTGCTCAAACTGATATTCATCAAGTGGGTGATTCCATCCAACCATCTCATCCTCTGTTGTCCCCTTTTCCTCTCACCTTCAGTCTTTCCCAGCATCAGGATCTTGTCCATTGAATCAGTTCTTTGCATTAGGTGGCCAAAGTATTGGAGTTTCAGCTTCAACATCAGTCCTTCCAATGAACATCCAGGACTGATCTCCTTTGGGATGGACTGGTTGGATCTCCTTGCAGTCCAAGGGAATCTCAAGAGTCTTCTCCAACACCACGGTTCAAAAGCATCAATTTTTTGGTGCTCAGCTTTCTCTGTAGTCCAACTCTCACATCCACACATGACTACTGGAAAAACCATAGCTTTGATTAGATGGACCTTTGTCAGTAAAGTAATATCTCTGCTTTTTAATATATTGTCTAGGTTGGTCATAACTTTTCTGCCAAGGAGCAAGGATCTTTTAATTTCATGGCTGCAGTAACCATCTGCAATTATTTTGGAGCCCCCTACCCCAATCCAAAATAGTCTCTCACTGTTTCCATTGTTTCCCATCTATTTTCCATGAAGTGATGGGACCAGATGCCATGATCTTCATTGTTTGAATGTTGAGTTTTAAACCAACGTTTTCACTCTCCTCTTTCACTTTCATCAAGAGGGTCTTTAGTTCTTCGCTTTCTGGCTTAAGGGTGGGGTCATCTGCATATTTGAGTTTATTGATGTTTATCCCAGCAATCTTGATACCAGCTTGTGCTTCATCCAGCCTGGCATTTCACATGATGTACTCTGCATATAAGTTAAATAAGCAGGGTGACTATATACAGCCTTGACATACTACTTTTCCAGTTTGGATCCAGTCTGTTTGTTCCATGTCCAGTTCTAACTGCTGCTTCTTGAACTGCATACAGATTTCTCAGGAGGGAGGTAAGGTGGCTTGGTATACCCATCTCTTGAAGAATTTTCCACAGTTTGTTGTGATCCACACAATCAAAGACTTTGGCATAGTCAATAAAGCAGAAGTATATGTTTTTCTGGAACTCTCTTGCTTTTTCAATGATCCAGTTGTTGTTGGCAATTTGATCTCTGGTTCCTCTGCATTTTCTAAATCCACCTTGAATCTGGAACTTCATAGTTGACATACTGCTGAAGCCTGGCTTGGAGAATTTTGAGCATTACTTTGCTAGCATGTGAGATGAGTGCAATAGTTTGAAAATTCTTTGGCATTGCCCTTCTTTGGTATTGGAATGAAGACTGACCTTTTCTAGTCTTGTGGTCACTGTTGCATTTTCCAAACTTGCTGGCATATTGAGTGCAGCATGTTCACAGCATCATCTTTTAGGATTTGAAAATAGCTCAACTGGAATTCCATCACCTCCACTAGCTTTGTTTGTGGTGATGCTTCCTAACGTCCACTTGACTTTGCATTCCAGGATGTCTGGCTAGGTGAGTGATCACACCATCATGATTCTCTGGGTCATGAAGATCTATTTTCTACAGGTTTCTGTGCATTCTTGTCACCTCTTCTTAATATCTTCTGCTTGTGTTAGTTCCCTTCCATTTCTGTCCTTTACTGTGCCCATCTTTGCATGAAATGTTCCCTTGGTATCTCTAATTTTCTTGAAGAGATCTCTAATGCTTCCCATTCTATTGTTTTTCTCTATTTCTTTACATTGATCACTGAATAAGACTTTATCTCTCTGTTGCTATTCTTTGGAACTCTGCATTCAAATGGGTATATCTTTCCTTTTCTCCTTTGCCTTTAGCTTCTCTTCTTTTCTCAGCTATTTGTAAGGTCTCCTCAGACAACCATTTTGCCTTTTTGCATTTCTTTTCCTTGGGGATGGTCTTGATCACTGTCTTCTCTACAATGTCATGAACTTCCAACCATAGTTCTTCAGGCACTCTGTCTAGCAGATCTAATTCCTTGAAATTATTTGTCACTTTCACTGTATAATCATAAGGGATTTGATTCAGATTATACCTGAATGATCTAATGGTTTTCCCTACTTTCTTCAATTTAAGTCTGAATTTTGCAATAAGGAGTTCATGATCTGATCCACAGTCAGCTCCCAGTCTTGCTTTTGCTGACTGTATAGAGCTTTTCCATCTTTGGCTGCAAAGAATATAATCAATCTGATTTTGGTATTGACCATCTGGTGATGTCCATGTGTAGAGTCTTCTCGTGTTGTTGGAAGAGGGTGTTTGCTATGACCAGTGCATTCTTTTTTCAAAACTCTGTTAGCCTTTGCCCTGCTTCATTTTGTACTCCAAGGCCAAATTTGTCTGTTACTCCAGCTATCTCTTGACTTCCTACTTTTGCATTCCAGTCCCCTATGATGAAAGGGACATCATTTTTGGTGTTAGTTCTAGAAGATCTTGTAGGTTTTCATAGAACCATTCAGCTTCAGCTTTTTCAGGATTACTGGTTGGGGGATCGACTTGAATTACTGTGATATTGAATGGTTTGCCTTGGAAACAAGCAGAGATCATTCTGTCATTTTTGAGACTGTCTAAGTACTACATTTTGGACTCTTTTGTTGACTGTGAGGGCTACTCCATTTCCTCTAAGGGATTCTTGCCCAAAATAGTAGATATAATGGTCATCTGGATTAAATTCACCCATTCCAGTCCATTTTAGTTCACTGATTCCTACAATGTCAATGTTCATTCTTGCTGTCTCCTGTTTGACCACTTCCAATTTACCTTGATTCATGGACCTAACATTACAGGTTCTTATGCAGTATTGTACTCATCTCCCACGCGAGTAAAGTAATGCTCAAAATTCTCCAAGCCAGGCTTCAGCAATATGTGAACTGTGAACTTCCTGATGTTCAAGCTGGTTTTAGAAAAGACAGAGGAACCAGAGATCAAATTGCCAACATCCACTGGATCATGGAAAAAGCAAGAGAGTTCCAGAAAAACATCTATTTCTGCTTTATTGACTATGCCAAAGCCTTTGTGTAGATCACAATAAACTGTGGAAAATTCTGAAAGAGATGGGAATACCAGACCACCTGATCTGCCTCTTGAGAAATCTGTATGCAGGTCAGGAAGCAACAGTTAGAACTGGACATGGAACAACAGACTGGTTCCAAATAGGAAAAGGAGTACGTTAAGGCTGTATATTGTCACCATGTTTATTTAACTTATATGCAGAGTACATCATGAGAAATGCTGGACTGGAAGAAACAGAAGTTGGAATCAAGATTGCTGGGAGAAATATCAATAACCTCAGATATGCAGATGACACCACCCTTATGGCAGAAAGTGAAGAGGAACTAAAAAGCCTCTTGATGAAAGTGAAAGTGGAGAGTGAAAAGGTTGGCTTAAAGCTCAACATTCAGAAAACTAAGATCATGGCATCTGGTCCCATCACTACCTGGGAAATAGATGGAGAAACAGTGGAAACAGTGTCAGACTTTCTTTTTCTGGGCTCCAAAATCACTGCAGATGGTGACTGCAGCCATAAAATTAAAAGACGCTTACTTCTTGGAAGGAAAGTTATGACCAACCTAGATAGCATATTCAAAAGCAGAGACATCACTTTGCCAACAAAGGTTCACCTAGTCAAGGCTATGGTCTTTCCTGTGGTCATGTATGGATGTGAGAGCTGGACTGTGAAGAAGGCTGAGCGCCAAAGAATTGATGCTTTTGAGCTGTGGTGTTGGAGAAGACTCTTGAGAGTCCCTTGGATTGCAAGGAGATCCAACCAGTCCATTCTGAAGGAGATCAGCCCTGGGATTTCTTTGGAAGGAATGATGCTAAAGCTGAAACTCCAGTATTTTGGCCACCTCATGCGAAGAGTTGACTCATTGGAGAAGACTCTGATGCTGGGAGGAATTGGGGGCAGGAGGAGAAGGGGACGCCAGAGGATGAGATGGCTGGATGGCTTCACTGACTCGATGGATGTGAATCTGAGTGAACTCCGGGAGTTGGTGATGGACAGTGAGGCCTGGCGTGCTGCAGTTCATGGGCACGCCAAGAGTCAGACATGACTGAGCGACTGATCTGATCTGATCTAATGCAGTATTGTTCTTTACAGTCACACTTTACTTCCATCAATATTCACATCTACAATCAGGTGTTGTTTTGGCTTTGGCTCTATCCCTTCATTCTTTCTGAAGTTACTTCTCTACTGATCTCCAGTAGCATATTGGACACCTACTGACCTGGGGAGTTCATCTTTCAGTGTCCTATCTTTTTGCCTTTTCATACTGTTCATGGGGTTCTCAAGGCAAGAATACTGGTTTGCCATTACCTTCTCCAGTGGACCATGTTTTGTCAGAACTGTCCACAAGGATCCATCCATTTTGGGTGGTCCTACACGGCATGGCTCATAGTTTCATTAAGTTAGGCAAGGCTGTGATATATGTGATCAGTTTGATTAGTTTTTGGTGATTTTGGTTTTTTATCTGTGAATTTTGTTCTTCTGTCTTATTGAAACAGAGCAGGACCATATGGTCCTTGCACACACAACCACCCCCTATCCTCCTCCCCACACACACCCATGTCCTCTGTCTGCCTTTTACCTGTGGAAAACTTTAGTCAAAGAATAAGTTTAATCAAAGAAGTGTGAAATGCTAGAACAAAGGAAAACAGACAAAGGAGATGAAATAATAATAATGCAGTCATTAGGCATAGTCAAGCACCTTTAGCTCTTTCTCAGTGGCTAAAGATAATATTCTGAGTCATGTCCTGTGCGCTGTCTTATAGGTACCAAAACACCAGTTGGAGAAGTTAACTACATGATGACCAGACTGTACCCAGGGCATGAGCTGCCACAATTCTGAGAATTGACCACAAAGCAATGGGAACAAATGGATCCTCGAACTGAAGAGTAATTGTATCTGAACCAATCAAGATGATGCTGATCAGACCACTGATGACCAATTTGGAGTTGACTGTTGGAGATGACTGTGCTGTTTCTGCATGGAACACCCTTCCGTCACTCTGTCTATAAAAGCTCTGACCCCTGGCTTGTCAGGGGAGGGGAATTGACCTTTGGATAGATGTCTGTCTCCACCCCATCTCCTAACCATTGCTTGCATCTGAAATAAAGCAAAATTTCCTTTCCATCAACTTGGCCTGTTTATTGGCAGTGAGCATCTAGACCCACAAATTCCTTTTGGTAACAATTTTTCCTCTGTTATTTCTGATGAGGAATTATGGACAAATTATTGTCCCCTTCCCTGGTGGCTCAGATGGTAAAGCGTCTTGTTTACAATGCAGGTGACCTGGGTTTGATCCCTGGGTTTGGAAGATACTCTGGAGAAGGAAATGGAAACCCACTCCAGTACTCTTGCCTGGAAAATCCCATGGCCGAAAGAGCCTGGTAGGCTACAGTCCATGGGATCGCACAGAGTCGGACATGACTGAAGCAACTTAGCAGCAGCAGCAGCATATATAATGTATAATATTTTCTCCAGATGCTTTTACTGCATTTTTTTTTCTGATTAAAAAAATTGTTTTTTAGCAGTGTGACTGTGATGTCTCTAAACATACGGTTTTCTTTGCACTTGCTCTACTTGGAGTATACTGAGATTTTTGAATCCATATATATATTTATAAAACTTGAAAATTTTAAATTTATTATTTCTTCAAACTTTTTTCTATTCTATTATCTCCTCTCCCTCTGGAACTTCAATTATACATGTTAGCTACTTTGTTTTCTTTCTATAGACCCTGATCATTTGATTTCATTCTTTTCTTCTGTTACTCAGATTGGATATAATTTGAATGATTTGTCTTTCAGCTTGCTGGGTCCTTTCCACTATGTATCCTTTCTGCTTTCAGCCTATCTGGTATATTTTTCATTTTTCACATTTTTTCATTTTAGAATTTACGTTTGGTTTAATTTTATAGTTTCTATTCCTTTGCTCATATTTTCTATCTTCTTATTCATCACAAGCATATTTTCCTTTACATCACTGAGCAGAGTTGTAACAGCAGGCATAAAATCTTTGTCTACTAATTCTCACACATAGGTTATCTTGGAATTAGTTTCTGTCAGTTTTTTTTTTTTCCTCTTGAGAACTGTTGCTATGTTCTTGATTCTTCATTTGTAAAATGATTTTGCATTATATTCTATACATTTTACATATTATGTGTGGTGGCTCCAAATTCTGTTACTTGCTTATGAGAAATGTTGATTTTTGCTTGTTTGATGTTTATTTTTAAAATATTTGCTTGTTTAAGCAGACAATTAACTTCTTTGGATTCAAATGGAAAACTCTCTTGGGTGAAAGCTCCAGTTGCAAGCATGAATTTTGGTTGCATGGTTCAGGGGTTACAGAGATTTGAGTACAGTTATAGAGAGAAGTTGTAGCTCAGTCGGTAAAGAATCTGCCTGCAAGGCAGGAGACCCAGGTTTGATTCCTTGGTTGGGAAGATCCCTTGGAGAAGGAAATGGCAACCCATTCCAGTGTTCTTGCCTGGAGAATCCCATGGATGGAGAAGCCTGGTAGGCTACAGTCCATGGGGTCACAAGAATCAGACATAACTGAGCAACTAGAGAGAGAGAGAAAGAGAGAGAGAGAGAGAGAGAGAGAGAGAGAGAGAGAGAGAGAGAGGAGGGGGGTTCTCTCTCTCTCTTATCTTTATTTTTCAAAATTCCCCATTTACTACCCAGTTGCTTTAGTTTCCTAAATTCTTTCTTATATTTCTTCAGTCTACAAGGACTATCTATAGGTTTTCAATACATAGTTTTAGTAAATCCATTAGATACTGAGTGCCTTAACCCTCGGGTTAAAAGTCAAAAGAACAGGAAAGACTATCTACAGTAGTCTCCCTTCCCTCTGTCCAAGTGCTGATTTTGTTCCCTTCTTACGTTCAGAGATTTTCATCTCTGATCCTTCTTCCGTTTGACTGCTCTACAGTTTCCCCATCTATTTCCCATGAAGTGATGGGACCGGAGGCCATGATCTTCGTTTTCTGAATGTTGACCTTTAAGCCAACTTTGTCACTCTCCTCTTTCACTTTCATCAAGAGGCTTTTTAGTTTCTCTTCACTTTCTGCCATAAGGGTGGTCATCTGCATATCTGAGGTTATTGATATTTCTCCCGGCAATCTTGATTCCAACTTGTGTTTCTTCCAGTCCAGCGTTTCTCATGATGTACTCTGCATATAAGTTAAATAAACAGGGTGACAATATACAGCCTTGACGGACTCCTTTTCCTATTTGGAGCCAGTCTGTTGTTCCATGTCCAATCTAACTGTTGCTTCCTGACCTGCATACAAATTTCTCAAGAGGCAAATCAGGTAGTCTGGTATCCCTATCTCTTTCAGAAGATCACAACAAAGTGTGGAAAATTCCTAAAAAGATGGGAATACCAGACCACCTTACCTCTCTCCTGAGAAACCTGTATGCAGCTCAAGAAGCAACAGTTAGAACCAGACATGGAACAACAGACTGGTTCCAAATAGGGAAAGGAGTACATCAAAGCTGTATATTGCCACCCTGCTTATTTAACTTCTATGCAGAAGGCATGTCTTGTGCTAAGTCGCTTTAGTCATGTTCAACTCTTTGTGACCCCATAGACTGTAGCCCACCAGGCTCCTCTATCTATGGGACTCCTCAGGCAAGAATATTGGAGTGTGTTGCCATGCCCTTCTTCAGGGGATCTTCCCAAAATGGGGATTGAACCCATGTGTTTTGAGTGTCTTCAATTGGCAGGCAGGTTCTTTACCACTAGTGCCACCTGGAAATCCCTCTATACAGAGTGTATCATGCAAAATGCTGGGCTAGATAGATCTCAGCTGGAATCAAAGTTGCTGGGAGAAATATCAATAACCTCAGATATGCAGATTATACCACCCAAATGGCAGAAAGCAAAGAGGAACTAAAGAGCTTCTTGATGAAAGTGAAAGATGGGAGTGAAAAAGCTGGTTTAAAACTCAACATTAAAACAACTGAGATCATGGCATCTGATTCCATCACTTCATGGCAAATAGATGGGGAAACAATGGAAACAGTGAAAGACTGCATTTTCTTGGGCTCTAATATCACTGTGGAAGGTGACTGCAGCCATGAAATTAAAAGATGCTTGATCCTTGGAAAAAAAGCTATGACAAACCTAGACAGCATTTTAAGAAGCAGAGATATCACTTTGCTGACCAAGGTCTGTATAGTCAAAACTATGATTTCCCAATAGTAATGAATGAGTTGGACCATAAAGAAGGATGAGCGCCAAAGAATTGATGCTTTTGAATTGTAGTGCTGGGGAAAACTATTGAGAATCCTTTGGGCAGGGAGGTCCAAAGGAGGTCAAACCAGTCAATCCTAAAGGAAATCAATCCAAAATATTCATTGGCAGGACTGATGCTGAAGCTGAAGCTTCAGTACTTTGGCCACCTGATGCAAAGAGCCAACTCACTGGAAAAGATCCTGATGCTGAGAGAGATTGAAGGCAAGAGGAGAAGGAGAAGACAGAATGAGATGGTTGGGTGTCATCCCTGACTCAATGGACATGACTTTGAGTAAACTCCAGGAGATGGGAAGGACAAGGAAGCCTGATGTGCTGCAGTCCATGGGATCACAGAGTCAGACATGCCTTAGTGACTGAACAACAATGAAAATGATATAGCAGTTAATTACCTCTGATACAACATTTGTGGGAGTCTTCTCTGTTAAATACTTGTTTCCTCTGTTAAATAGAGCTTCTTGAAGGTAGATATTCTAATTTACCCTTCAATGTATCCAAAGGCAAAAACTATGCTCTTCCGTAATAGTCACTGAATAAGACCAAGTAATGAAATTATTTAATAAGCTATAAAGGATAAATTATGAAACTATTGTATAATTTTTAATTCTATAAGGCCAAAAAAATCTTGAAGTGGAAAAAGACTTTGATTTTGGGTAATAATAGGTATTAGCTATTGTCTCTCATCAAAATATATTTTTAGTACTTTGATGTCAAGGAAATTAAAATTTTGAGTAAATTTCATTCCTCAAAGAATATTCCTTAAAACTCCACTTCCAGGATAGCTAATTCACCCCTATTATAGTGACTGTCCTGCAGATACCAACTATAAACTCTGTGCAAAAAACAAAACAAAATAAAACAAATAAACAGAAAAAAAAAGTACCTAAAGGTACTGGAGAGTGATTAAAAGGCATAGGGAAATCAGCTCCTGAACAAAGGGAAAGGAAACTACTGTAGAGAGTTTTTGCTGTTCTTATGTCTTTTAACCCAAGGCCCTAGTCAGTGACTAAAAGTGTTTATTGAAAACCTGTAGATAGTCCTTATAGCCTGAAGAATTAGAAGAAAGAATTTAGGAAACCACAGCAACTGGATAGTGAAGAGGGAGTTCTGGAAAAGAGAGCTAAATCACAAAAACTGCAAGTAGACAAGGCAGTCTTGAGAAAGATGAATAAAATTGGAAGCATCACCCGTCCTGATTTCAAAGTATATTACAAATCTATAGTTACCAAAACAGTCTGACACTTACATAAAAATAGATACTTAGGCTGCTGCTGCTGCTGCTACTAAGTCGCTTCAGTCGTGTCCGACTTTGTGTGACCCCATAGATGGCAGCCCACCAGGGATTCTCCAGGCAAGAATTCTGGAGTGTGTTGCCATTTCCTTCTCCAATGCATGAAAGTGAAAATTGAGAGTGAAGTCGCTCAGTTGTGTCCGACTCTAGTGACCCCATGGACTGCAGCCCACCAGGCTCCTCTGTCCATGGGATTTTCCAGACAAAAGTACTGGGGTGGGGTGCCATTGCCTTCTCCAGATGCTTAGGCTAGTGGAATAGAATAGACAGTTCAGAAATAATCCAAGACCCATGGATGAATTTGAGCAGTTCAAGACTTTGGTTAAGGCATTAATTTCAGATATAGTGGAAATAGAAAACTAGAATTAGAAGTGTAGTCTGAAGATATGATTGTATTCCTGCACCCTAATATTGCCATTTCAAATGCAGAGTTGCTTGATATAGATGATTAAAGAAAATGGTTTCTTGACAAGGAATCTACTGCTGTGAGATGCTGTGGTGATTGTTGAAATTACTACAGAAATGTAGAATATTACATAAGATTAAGTTGAAGAAGCAGTAGTTTGAGAGGATGGACTTCAATTCTGAACACATTTCCACTGAAGGAAAGATGCTATCAAGCATCATTGTATGCTCTAGAGAAATGTTTCATGAAAGAATAAGCCATGCAGCAAGCCTCATTGTTGTCTTATTTGAAAAAATTGCCACAGCCACCCCAGGGCTTCAGCAACTACCATGATGGTCAGTCAGCAGCACTCAACTTCAAGGAGACACTCTCCTCCAGCAGAAAGATGACAGCTCAGGGAAGGCTCACCTGCTAGCATTTTTAGCACTGAAGTGTTTTTAAATTAAGGCATGTTCACTATTTTTTAGACAAAACGTTTTGCATAAAATAGACTACAGTGTAGTGCGACTATGACTTTTATATTCACTGGATGAAAGATTAGTGTGACTCACTCTATTGCAATATTCACTTTATTGTTGTGGTCTGGAACCAAACCTGTAATATCTCCAAGGTATGCCTGCATTTTGCATATATTGACACTTTTCAGTTGCACTTAGTGAAAAGAATAGCAAAATGTACCTTTGCTCCATTTTTGTGGAAACTGAAGTCTGAGAATTTTCTAATTCACTGTTTGTTTTAAGAATGTGTAGTGAATTAACTTGATTCAAAACCAACAAAGTATAACAACTTATATAGTAAAAAGTCACTTTTTCTTGTTTATCTTCTGCCCTATATGTACTCTGACTTCACCCAGTTTCCCTTTTATCCCTTCAGAGTTTCTTTATATGTATGTGAGGAAATGATGAAGTTTTTACCCCTCCTGTTTTACATAAAAAGTGCCACATATATATTATATAAAATGAAAGGAAGAGTCCATCCTGCAGCAAACTTCATTGTTATCTTATGTGTGTGTGTATTATCTAGATCTATATATAAATACACTCTCCAGATCTTACACTCTCCAGATCTTCCCCTCTCCACTTAGCTATATGTTTTAGAGATCCTTTTATATTAAGGACATAAAGAGCTTTCTTGTTCTTTTTGATAGTCCTATAGATTCTACTCTATTAGTAGAAGACAGTGTTTTAATGGTAGTTTCCAAATTGTGTTGATAAATTGTGACTTTCCTCAGAAGTATTAATATCTTTTTATAATACATAGTCTATCAGTGTTTATTCTTTAACTGTCACGTGTTTGGGAGAGTTGGAGCCAGTTGGTGTGATTTTCCTTCTAGAATCATTTACATGTAATATGTTTATTTTGAAGATGAAGAACATTTGTCATATTCTTTTTTGTATACTGTGTTTTTTTTTTTTCCAGATGATCTCAGGGATTCCATGATCCTGACATCTTAAAAGAAAAAGATAAATGACAAGTCTAATTATGGAAGTTACAGAAGTGTTTAGTGTTTTTAATTATAAGAAAGCTATGCAAGATTTGGGTGTTCTCTTTCTATTTTCAGAAGAAAGCTGATAAACAGAGGCTTTCCCTAGACTCTCTTCTCTGATCCAAAGGCATGTTTCATGGAGCCTGCACTCAAATGCTATCCATCTAAGCCAATGTCATAACTTGTTTGAGATTTTTGGCAAAATAATGTTTTACAAGATTGGCAAGATCACATGAATTAGTCCACTTAGCCACCTAAGAAATGAGAAGCTTTTAATTGGAACATAGGAAAATCAGTTCACTTGCCACAAGGAAACTGCAAAGAAGGAAACCAAAAGAGATTTCAAGAGTTTCTTCAGAGAAGAGTTCTTTTTCTGTTTCTTGGCATCATTCTTATAGGCTCTACTGTTATTGCTGCCTATGAGGCTTATCTGCTGATAGGAGAAAGGAAAGAATCGAGATTGTAACGTTTCCTCCTATTTCTACAATCACCATAAGGAGTTAATGGTGATAACTGGAAGTAGCTGAATCAGAATATAAGGGTTTGGTTCATTTTAATGCAGTCATTTTGGTAGGTCAAATGGCTAGTTGAAAGTTGCTATCAATAAACATTACTAAATGAACAATGTCAAGAAAATTAAGCTGCTTTGAAAGTATCAACTTGTTAGGTCTTAACTGGTTCATGACACTTGTAGCTGACATAACTTCTTTTTCCACTTTTTGTTTTTATTCGTGAAATCAAGATTTTTGCTGAGGGTAGGTGATCCTAGTCCCAACTCAGCAATAAATTCTAATTAGTCCAAGCCAGTCCCTTGCCAATGTTTGTCCTATCCATAGGCATGTGATAAAACTTTGGCCAGTGAAATATAAAAGGGAGTATTGGTTTTGTTTTGTTTTGTTGTTGCTTTCCTTTTTTTTTTGGCAAGAGGTTTCCTCACATAAAAAGAAACCCTTAGTAAGAAACAGGCTTTCTTATTCCTAGCTGTTTTGTCTGATCTTAACAGAAGACAAAGCCAGTTCTCTGAGGATGGCAGTCGCAGATGGGAAGAATTCAAGAACCTGATGTTATCACAAGTCTAGAATAAACCAATGCTGGAGCCTTGTTATATATAATTTATGGGACATAATTAATTCTCTAGGTTTTCAAAGTTATTGTAATTTGAGTTTTCTTTTATTTACGGCCCAAAGCATCTTAACTGATAAAATATCTTAATGTACTATATTCGAACAAAAGAGCAGTGATAATTCATTTGTGAATTATTCAAATATACATATATTCAAATTGGTCATTTAGATTTGAACACATGGCAGATGGAAATGAAGTTTCCTTTTGATAATTCCATTTCTCCTCTGAAGAAATGGATTTTGAACTAATGTAGAATTATAACTATAACTGATAATATAATAACTGATAACTATAATCTTACAATTTCAGAAGTTACAGATTTTGAAGAGTAAAAGGCACACTATTACATTATTTTGCAATCCTCTGGATGTTTCTGAATTACTATACATCTTTTGAAACAGTATAACTTACTTTCAAGAAAATTTGAAAGAGTTGAAGGAGATCTCTGTTCATCAAAGAGAAACAGTTTTCATAAATTTTCAGACCAAGTTTACAAATCCTTGGTTTACACTGGAATTTCTAACTATGTGATAAAACCCTGAGATATGTTTGAACCAGTTTGCTCTCTGAAAGTATATTTTCTTAGGAATTTACAGAGCTCAAAATTAAGTGCTGTAACTCCTATTTACAGGGGAGCCTGGTGTGCTGCCGCCCATGGGGGCGCAGAGTCAGACTCCACTTAGCAACTGAAGGACACACCAGTTTGGCTGAGCCAGGCCTTAGTTGTGGCATGCAAGGGCTTAGCAGTGATGTGCAAACACTTAGTGGCAGCAAGTGGGGTCTAATTCCCTGACCAGGGATTAAACTCAGGCCCTCTGCATTGGGAGCTTGGGGCCTTGGCCACCAGATCACAAGAGAAGTCCTAGTGCTGTTTTGTTTGATGTAAATCTAAAGCCAGAATTGAGTTCTGACCCATGAACATTTCTGTAGTTCCCCAGAATAATTCAGTTTAGTCTGCTAAATATCACCATTCTTATTGGTTAACCATGGCTGATCAATGGTTGACACCGGGACTTTAAGGGTGGCAACAATCCATTCTAAGATGCCTACCCTATTGAAAATATAGCATATTACTTTTAAGTCAGTATACAATTTCAGTGGCCTTTAAAATTTCACAGTTATTGTAATCAAAGCATGATTTAATTCTGTAAGGAATTATTTTTACAAAGCTGAGATCGAGGAAACAGCAATCAAGGTGGCCATCATAATAGACAAGAAATAAACATTTACATAGAGAGCCAGAGATAGGGAAAATGCCTCTTGTCATATTATTCATTCAAAAAGCAAAGAAATTTTAACCATCTTATTGAATTTGTAGAGGAGAAGTTTACAAAATTTCTTGTTAAAAATGAAATGTTAAATAATAATTAACTTAGATATTTCCATTGTGAGCCACCAGGGAAGCCCTTCCATTGTTATTCATTGATTATATAAAATAGTGTCAGTGTTTTTTTTATTCTATATGTTGTCTATAATAATTTATTTGAATAAATGTTATCACATTTGTACGTCTATACTCACTTTAACAAAATCATTTGTGATTTCTGTTTCACTAGAACTGTTTTCCATCATTTTTTGTCTTCACTAAAGCTGAGGTTTCCAGGAATCTAACTTTTCTAATTAGGAAATATCTGCTGTATATTGACTTTTTGAGGGTATAGTTCTCATATTACTGCTAAATAATCCATCTTTTTGAATACATTTAAAAATAAGAACTTTCATGTACAATATATGTATATATATGTACCACTGGACTGCAAGGAGATCAAACCAGTCAATCCTAAAGGAAATAAATCCTGAATATTCACTGGAAGGACTGATGCTGAAGTTTCAGTACTTTGGCCACTTGATGCAAAGAACTGACTCATTGGAAAAGACCCTGATGCTGGGAAAGATTTAAGGGAGGAGAAGAAGGGGACGACAGAGGATGAGATGGTTGGATAGCATCACCGACTCAATGGACATGAGTTTGAGTAAACTCCGGGAGTTGGTGATGGACAGGGAAGCCTGATGTGCTGCAGTCCATGAGGTCACAAAGAATTGGACATGACTGAATGACTGAACTGAACTATTGAGAAATAAAAATTGAGCTTTGCATAAAATCTTTTAGCAAATGCCACTTGTGATATATATGTTTGGTGTCTGTCCCTAGTTCTTGGCACAGAACTCCTAAACTCCTTGATATTCCTGAATGATAGAGATGAGAGGAGTTATGTTTGTTATTTCATAATAAGTTCCTTTGACCTATACCTTGGGTTTCCCAGGTGGCACAGTGGGAAAGAATCTGCCTGCCAATACAGGAGATGCAAAAGACGTGTGTTCAGTCCCTGGGTCAGGAAGATCCCCTGGAGTAGAAAATGGCAACCCACTCCATTATTCTTTCCTGGGAAATCCCATGGATGGAGGAATCTGGCAGGCTACAGTCCATGGGCTCCCAAAGAATTGGACAAAATTGAGAGACTCAGCACCTGTGTGCACACGTGCACAGACACACACACCCATACCTGAGTTTATTCTAGTGAGGTGGTGAAGGGTGAAGGTTGGTTGCCAGAAGAATCAACTGTGTGACTAGAGGATTAGAACTTTCACTGCATCCCCTGAGTTAATCATCAAAAACCAGTGATTTAATCAATAATAGCTGCACAATAGAAACTGCATAAAAACTCTAAACAAAGGAGAGCTCCCATATGCTCTCCTTTGGGAAGGAAAGTGGTGCACCCCAAAGTCCATGGGGAAGAAGTTCCTGTACTAAGGACACTTCTGAACCTTACTTTATATGCCTTCTCACATGACTGTTCATTTGCTTCCTTCATCAGTTCAATTCAGTTGAGTTCAGTCGCTCAGTCGTGTCTGATTCTTTGCGACCCCATGAATCTAGGCACACCAGGCCTCCCTGTCCATCACCAACTCCTGGAGACCACTCAAACTCATGTCCATCTACGCGGTGATGCCATCCAGCCATCTCATCCTCTGTCATCCCCTTCTCCTCCTGCCCCCAATTCCTCCCAGCATCAGAGTCTTTTCCATTGAGTCAACTCTTTGCATGAGGTGGCCAAAGTATTGGAGTTTCAGCTTCAACATCAGTCCTTCCAATGAACACCCAGGACTGATCTCCTTTAAGATGGACTGGTTGGACCTCCTTGCAGTCCAAGAGACTCTTAAAGAGTCTTCTCCAACACCACAGTTCAAAAGCATCAATTCTTTGGTGCTCAGCTTTCTTCACAGTCCAACTCTCGCATCCATACATGACCACGGGAAAAAACACAGCCTTGACTAGATGGACCTTTGTTGGCAAAGTAATGTCTCTGCTTTTGAATATGCTATCTAAGTTGGTCATAACTTTCCTTCCAAGGAGTAAGAGTCTTTTAATTTCATGGCTGCAGTCACCATCTGCAGTGATTTTGGAGCCCAAAAAAATAAAGTCTGACACTGTTTCCACTATTTTCTCATCGATTTCCCATGAAGTGATGGGACCAGATGCCATGATCTTAGTGTTCTGAATGTTGAGCTTTAAGCCAACTTTTTCACTCTCCTCTTTCACTTTCATCAAGAGGCGTTTTAGTTCCTCTTCACTTTCTGCCATAAGGGTGGCGTCATCTGCATATCTGAGGTTATTGATATTTCTGCCAGCAATCTTGATTCCAGCTTGTGCTTCCTCCAGCCCAGCATTTCTCATGATGTACTACTCTACATATAAGTTAAATAAGCAGGGTGACAATATACAGCCTTGACATATTCCTTTTCCTATTTGGAACCAGTCTGTTGTTCCATGCCCAGTTCTAACTGTTGCTTCCTGACCTGCATATAGGTTTCTCAAGAGGCAGGTCAGGTGGTCTGGAATTCCCATCTCTTTCAGAATTTTCCACAGTTTATTGTGATCCACACAGTCAAAGGTTTTGGCATAGTCAATAAAGCAGAAATAGATGTTTCTCTGGAACTCTCTTGTTTTTTTTTCTGTGATCCAGTGGATGTTGGCAATCTGATCTCTGGTTCTTCTGCCTTTCCTAAAACCAGCTTGAACATCTGGAAGTTCATGGATCATGTATTGCTGAAGCTTGGCTTGGAGAATTTTGAGCATTACTTTACTAGTGTGTGAGATGAATGCAATTGCGTGATAGTTTGAGTATTCTTTGACATTGCCTTCCTTTGGGATTGGAATGAAAACTGATCTTTTCCAGCCCTGTGGCCACTGCTGACTTTTCCAAATTTGCTGACATATTGAGTGCAGCACTTTCACAGCATCGTCTTTCAGGATTTGAAATAGCTCAACTGGAATTCCATCACCTCCACAGGCTTTGTTCATAGTGATGCTTTCTAAGGCCCACTTGACTTCACATTCCAGGATGTCTGGCTCTAGATGAGTGATCACACCATTGTGATTATCTGGGCCATGAAGATCTTTTTTGTACAGTTCTTCTGTGTATTCTTGCCACCTCTTCTTAATATCTTCTGCTTCTGTTAGGTCCATACCATTTCTGTCTTTTATCAAGCCCGTCTTTGAAATGTTCCCTTGGTATCTCAATTTTCTTGAAGAGATCTCTAGTCTTTCCCATTCTGTTGTTTTCCTCTATTTCTTTGCATTGATCACTGAGAAAGACTTTCTTATCTCTCCTTGCTATTCTTTGGAACTCTGCATTCAAATGGGTATATCTTTCCTTTTCTCCTTTAACTTTAGCTTCTTTTCACAACTATTTGTAAGGCCTCCTCAGACAGCCATTTTGCTTTTTTGCATTTCTTTTCCATGGGGATGGTCTTGATCCCTGTCTCCTGTACAGTGTCACAAACCTCCATCCATAGTTCATCAGGCACTCTATCAGATCTAGTCCCTTAAGTCTATTTCTCACTTCCACTGTATAATCATAAGGGATTTGATTTAAGTCATACCTGAATGGTCTAGTGGTTTTCCCTACTTTCTTCAATTTCAGTCTGAATTTTGCAATAATGGGTTCATGATCTGAGCCACAGTCAGCTCCTGGTCTTATTTTTGCTGACTGTATAGAGCTTTTCCATCTTTGGCTGCAAAGAATATAATCAATCTGATTTCGATGTTGACCATCTGGTGATGTCCATGTATAGAGTCTTCTCTTGTGTTGTTGGAAGAGGGTATTTGCTATGACCAGTGCATTTTCTTGGCAAAACTCTATTAGTCTTTGCCCTGCTTCATTCTGTATTCCACCGGCCAAATTTGCCTGTTACTCCAGGTATTTCTTGACTTCCTACTTTTGCATTCCAGTCCCCTATAATGAAAAGGACATATTTTTTTGGGTATTAGTTCTAAAAGGTCTTGTAGGTCTTCATAGAACCGTTCAACTTCAGCTTCTTCACCATTACTGGTTGAAGCATAGGCTTGGATTACCGTGATATTGAATGGTTTGCCTTGGAAATGAACAGAGATCATTCTGTCGTTTTTGAGATTGCATCCAAGTACCGCATTTCAGACTCTTTTGTTGACCGTGATTGCTACTCCATTTCTTTTAAGGGATTCCTGCCCACAGTAGTAGATATAATGGTCATCAGAGTTAAATTCACCCATGCCAGTCCATTTTAGTTATCTGATTCCAAGAATGTCGATGTTCACTCTCACCATCTCCTGTTTGACTACTTTCAATTTACCTTGATTCATGGACCTAACATTTCAGGTTCTTATGCAATATTGATCTTTATAGCATCAGACCTTGCTTCTATCACCAGTGACATCCACCACTGGGTATTGTTTTTGCTTTGGCTCCATCCCTTCCTTCTTTCTGGAGTTATTTCTCCACTGATCTCCAGTAGCATATTGGGCACCTACCGCCCTGGGGAGTTCCTTTTTCAGTATCCTATCATTTTGCTTTTTCATACTGTTCATGGGGTTCTCAAGGCAAGAATACGGAAGTGGTTTGCCATTCCCTTCTCCAGTGAACCACATTCTGTCAGACCTCTCCACCATGACACGTCCATTTTGGGTGGCCCCACATGGCATGACTTAGTTTCATTGAGTTAGACAGGCCGTGGTTTGTGTGATCAGATAGGCTAGTTTTCTGTGATTATGATTTTAGTGTGTCTGCCCTCTGATGCCCTCTCACAGCACCTACTGTCTTACTTGGGTTTCTCTTACCTTGGACGTGGGGTATCTCTTCACGGCTGCTCCAGCAAAGCGCAGCCGCTACTCCTTACCTTGGATGAGAGGTATCTCCTCACGGCCGCCCCTCCTGATCTTGAACGTGGAGAAGCTCCTATCAGCCCTCCTGTGCCTACGCAGCCACCGTTCCTTGGATGTGGGTTGCTCCTCTTAATAAATCAGTAATAGTAAATACATAGTAAATAAACTAGTAATAAGTAATGCGTTTCCCTGAGTTCTTGCGTCATTACAGTAAACTGTTGAACCTGACGAGGAGTTTGTGGGGATCCCCAAATTGTAGTCAAGTCAGAATTGTGGTTCACTTGGAGAACGCAGTACTTGCAAGTGGTGTTTGAACTGGGGGACAGCCTTATGAGACTTGTGCTTCCTTGGTAGCTCAGTTGGTAAATAATTCTCGTGCAACGTAGGAGACTCCGGTTTTATTCGTGAGTTGGGAAGATCTGCTGGAGAAGGGATAGTCTACCCACTCCAGTATTCTGCTGAAGTAAGAAGCACAAACATTAACTTGTCCAGCAAGTGGTCACGGTGTGCCGAGATATAACACCATTTCTATTTGGTAGTGCTTATGAATTAGATGCCTGACTTATCAGAGTAATCCGTTACAATATCTCAGCACTTTGAAAATGGCCTCAAAGTGCAACAAGAAATCACAGATCAAAATAACCCACATAGGATGACCCATTATTACATGAAGTATGTACTCATTTCACAGAGTCTAGATGTTAGGTTAGGACACTTCTTTGCTCCACCTGAGAAGACAGTCATGAGTATGGGTATATTATCTCTCCCCTGGACCTGCCACTGCCCCCCAAAACTCAGATTGGATACATGGAAAACCTTAATTTTTGCTCCCAGTATCTGTTATGGACCATAATTTCAAACCTATTCCTCACCAAAACTCTCTTCAAGTGAAATTTTTATGTGTTCATGCTAAGTTGCTTTGGGCTCTTTGCGACCTCATGAATGGTCATGGGAGGCTCCTCTGACCATGGGATTCTCCAGGTAAGAATACTGGAGTGGGTTGCCGTGGCCTCTTCCAGGGGATCTTCCTGATTCAGGGATCAAACCCATGTCACTTATGTCTCCTGCATTGACAGGTGGATTCTTTACCACTAGCGAACCTGGGAAGCCCATTCTTACTAATTATGTATGTCTTTAACTACCAGCCTTTACAGATGATCAAAACTTCAGAGCGATGATTGCTAGCAGAGATAACCAGTGAGATTCCTCGGATTACAGAGGACAGCTGCTGCTGCTGCTAGTTAGTTGCTAAGTCATGTTTGACGCCTTGCAACTCCATGGATGGCAGCCCACCAGGCAGGAATACTGGAGTGGGTTGCCATTTCCTTCTTCAGGGCATCTTCCCGACCCAGGGATTGAACCTGTGTCTCCTGCGTTGGCAGGTGGATTCTCTACCACTGAGCCATCAGGGGAGTCCTTATGTAGGACTGGTACCTTCCTTTTGAGGCTCTGGGACAGAGTGGAGTGGGGGTCAAATTAGCTATTATGGAGGAGATAACATCTGCATTGAGGCTTACAAAACAAGAGTGAATCACTCAGTTGAAAGAGATTAGAAAGCACAGTTTAGGCAGAGAGTGCAGAAAGTGTAAAGGCTTGAAGATAAGAGCGAGCATGGTACTTTCAGAAAACTGTAAATTAAGCTATGGAATATGGTACACAAAGTGAGGCAAGGGAGTTTAAATGAGGCTGGACTGGCCTAGGCCAGAATGTGGAGTTCCTGATATGCCATGTTTAAGAGTTCATGAAGGCCGTTGGCAATCTGTAAATGATTTAACCAAGGGGTATGACATGATCTTATCTATATCTATATCTGCAGTGGACTTAAAAATAATGGATTGTTAGAGGCCAAGACAAGAAGCAGAGAGTGCAAGAGTGCAATTATTAATAGGAGGCAGCTACAATAATCCAAGCAAGAAGACATGAGTATTAAATGACTGCAGTGTTACTGAGAATGGAGGATTCAAGATGGTGGTGGTGCTAGGAGCCCAGCACATGAGAGGTACTTGGTTTCTGCCTTAGGCAACTGAGAAAATAGTGTTGTAACTTAGGATATAAATGGGTGAAGAAAGGACCCTTCTTGATTTAGCATGATCAGTTTCAAGGGGCAGTGAAGGAAATTGGTGAGGTCAGGCTCCTGGGTTTGATGGCCATTAGAGAATTTAGAGGGAGTGAGCTAAGTGAAGTGAGAGATACTGTAAACCAAATTGTAAGGGCTTCAAGCAGTGAGCAGGAGTGACGAAGTGGAAAAATCTGGTTTAGACTAGATTTTTTTTTTTTTTTTAGACTTTTGGCAGAGAGATGAAGGTGAAACATGAAACAAAATGGTTGATGGAAGGAATTACAGAGTAAAT
Organism: Tragelaphus eurycerus; assembly: GCA_935064755.1. Lineage (NCBI taxonomy): Eukaryota > Metazoa > Chordata > Mammalia > Artiodactyla > Bovidae > Tragelaphus > Tragelaphus eurycerus. The sequence goes on along the minus strand of CAKXYN010000086.1, from coordinate 7,231,855 downwards.
GGAGGTTTTGCAATTAATTAAAAAATTATAAATGAGATCTATGCATGCTTTTAGACTGAATGGGAGTAGGGAGAGACTGAATAACAAAGAGGAATTAGGAAAATTAAAGAAAGAAAGGCCCACAAGAGCCAGAAAAAGTTGGAGATATTAAAAAAAAAATGATGGGTTTGGATTTGGAAAAATGACCATGAATGAATCCTTTTCTCAAAGTCAGGAGGACAGAAAAATGTTGATGTGAGAAAGGTAAAAGAGTTTTGTACTGAAAGACTAGTGGAAGTATGGAAGAGTTTAGAGGCAGAGCAACAACAAGTCCCAGCAACTCATGTGAACAGTGTCCATCTCCTGGGGACACACTCATGCTCATGCAAGCAGTTTGGTTTAGTGGTTTGGGGGATGCGACTGGGAGTCAGTGAGTGATGGCTGATAGCGTTGCAAGGATGAGCAAGCACACATTTGGAATCAGTTAGCATGAATTCATAGAAGATGTCTCAGCATTTTTATTTCAAAAAGCTTTTTCAGGGTTTAGTTGACTGTTGGGGAAAGAAAGACTAAGGGAAGACCAAGACAGTGATCTGACAGCTGCCACCATATGTCTCATTTCTCGTGTTCTGCATCCATTTTACATAATATATATTTCTCAACTCATTCATGGTTTCCAAGTTTATCATGGCTATGTCTCACAGTTAGTAGCAGTGCTTACCAGTAGAATGCCTTCGTGACAGAAATGGATAAACAGGGGTAGGAAAGTCTAATAGTGCTGGACAAGGAATCTTCTACATCCCAGCCACATCAATGGACTTACTCTTATTTGGATGGAAAATTTCTGCTTTTTCCTGCCTCTGGACCTTGTTTTGTCTCTCTCCCAGAATTTCCTTCTTTTTACCATCTGAACATCATTTAAAATCTACCTCAAATGCTCCCTTAGAAGCCTTCTCTTGTCACTTCACTGAGAATAGATCTCTCATTTCTGAATGTTTCTGATACTATGCACAACCTTTATGGGCTTCAACATGTTTTATATTATTTTGTGGATTGTTTGCATGTCTACCATCCTCATTTAGTTTGTGTGACCCTTGGGCAGAGCAACCATGTTTAAAATGTCTTTGGATCTTAGACTAGAGACTATCATATAATAATCGTTCAATAATGTTTACTTTTAAAAAACATACAAATAAACAAAGGAGAGCTGCTAACTGGTAAATCTGAGATATAATTGCATAGTGCAAAGACCATAAGATTAAAGGCAGCTTTGAATTTGAACACTGCTGGTAATCAAATTGCTAATGCTGTGATCTCAGATTAGCTACTTAACCTCTCTGAACTTCCATTTCCTTCTCTATAAAGTAGGGGTAATTATTGTTTTACAGATTTGTTAGGGAAATTAGACATGAGGTAGTCATTAAGCAAAAAACCTGGTAGGTAGTATGTAGTCAATAAAAAGGGTTCAGTTCAGTCACTCAGTCATGTCTGACTCTTTGTGACCCTATGACTGCAGCTCGCCAGTTTTCCCTGTTAATCACAAACTCCTGGAACTTGCTCAAACTCATGTCCATCGTGTTGGTGATGTCATCCAACCATCTCATCCTCTGTCATCCCCTTCTCCCCCCACCTTCAATCTTTCCTAGTATGACGGCCTTTTCCAATGAGTCAATTCTTCACAACATGTGGCCAAAGTATTGGAGTTTCAGCTTCAGCATCAGCCCTTCCAATGAATTTCAGGGTTGATTTCCATTAGGATGGACTGGTTGGATCTCCTTGCATTCCAAGGGAATCTCAAGAGTCTTCTCCAACACCACAGTTCAAAAGTATCAATTTTTCAAAACTCAGCTTTCTTTATAGTCCAACTCTCACAACCATACATGACTACTGGAAAAACCATAGCTTTGACTAGATGGACCTTTGTCAACAAAGTAATGTCTCTGCCTTTTAATATGCTGTCTAGGTTGGTCACAGCTTTTCTTCCAAGGAGCAAGCATCTTTTAATTTCATGGCTGCAGTCACTATCTGAAGTGATTTTGGAGCCCCCAAAATGAAGTCTCTCACTGTTTCCATTGTTTCCACATTTATTTGCCATGAAGTGATGGGACTGGATGCCATGATCCTGGTTTTCTGAATGTTGAGTTTTAAGCCAATTTTTTCACTCTCCTCTTTCAGTTTCATCAAAAGACTCTTTAGTTCTTCTTCACTTTCTGCCATAAGGGTGGTGTCATTTGCGTATCTGAGGTTACTGATATTTCTCCCAGCAATCTTGGGCTTCATCCAGCTTGGGCTTCATCCAGCCCAGAATTTCACATGATGTACTCTGCATGTTAAATAAGCAGGGGGACAATACACAGCCTTGACATACTTCTTGTCCTATTTGGAACCAGTCTGTTGTTCTACATCCAGTTCTAACTGTTGCTTCTTGACCTGCATACAGATTTCTCAGGAGGGAGGTAAGGTGGTCTGGATTCCCATCTCTTCAAGAAATTTCTAGTTTGTTGTGATCCACACAGTCAAACGTTTTGATGTAGTTAATAAAGCAGAAGTAGATGTTTTTCTGGAACTCTCTTGCTTTTTTGATGATCCAATGGATGTTGGCAATTTGATCTCTGGTTCCTCTGCTTTTTCTAAATCCAGCTTGAACATCTGAAAGTTCATGGTATATGTACTCTTGAAGCCTGGCTTGGAGAATTTTGAGCATTATTTTGCTAGCATGTGAGATGAGTGCAATTGTGCAGTAGTTTGAAAATTCTTGTCATTGCCTTTCTTTGGGATTGGGATGAAAACTGACCTTTTCCAGTCCTGTGGCCACTGCTGAGTTTTCCAAATTTGCTGGCATATTGAATGCAACACTTTCACAGCATCATCTTTTAAGATTTAAATAGCTCAGCCAGAATTCCATCACCTTCATTAGCTTTGCTCATAATGATGCTTCTTAAGGCCCACTTGACTTTGCTTTCAGGATGTCTGGCTCTAGGTGAGTGATCATACCTTCATGATTATCTGGGTCATGAAGATCTTTTTTGTACAGTTCTTCTGTGTATTCTTGCCACCTCTTCTTAATATCTTCTGTTTCTGTTAGGTGCATATCATCTCTGTCCTTTATTGTGCCCATCTTTGCATGAAATGTTCCCTTGGTATCTCTAACTTTCTTGAAGAAATCTCTAGTCTTTTTAATTCTATTGTTTTCCTCTATTTCTTTGCATTGATCACCGAGGTAGGCTTTCTTATCTCTTTGTTGCTATTCTTTGGAACTCTGCATTCAAATGGGTGCAACTTCAAATTTTCTCCTTTGCCTTTCTCTTCTCTTCTTTTGTCAGCTATTTGTAAGTTCTCCTCAGACAACTATCTTGCTTTTTTGCATTTCTTTTTCTCGGGGAAGGTCTTGGATACTACCTCCTGTACAATATCGCAAACCTCTGTCTATAGTTCTTTAGGCACTGTGTCTATCAGTTCTAGTCCCTTGAATCTATTTGTCACTTCTACTGTATAATCATAAGGGATTTGATTTAGGTCATACCTGAATGATCTAGTGGTTTTCCCTACTTTTTTTCAATTTAAGTCTGAATTTGGCAATAAGCAGTTCATATCTAGTCACAGTCAGTTCTCCATCTTGTTTTTGCTGACTGCATAGAGCTTCTCCATTTTGGTTGCAAAGAATATAAGCAATCTGATTTCGGTGTTGACCATCTGGTGATGTCCATGTGTAGAATCTTCTCTTGTGTTGCTGGAAGAGGGTGTTTACTATGACCAGTGTGTTCTCTTGACAAAACTCTGCTAGCCTTTGCCCTGCTTTGTTTTGTACTCCAAGTCCAAATTTGCCTGTTACTCCACGTATCTCTTGCCTTCCTACTTTTGCATTCCAGTCCCCTATAATGAAAAGGACATCTTTTTTTTTTTTTTTGGTGTCAGTTCTCTACGGTTTTGTAGCTCTTCATAGAACTGTTCAACTTCAGCTTCTTCATCAATATTGGTTGGGACATAGACTGGGATTACTGTGATATTAAATGGTTTGCCTTGGAAATGAACAGAGATCATTCTGTCGTTTTTAAGATTGCACTGGAGAAGGAAATGGCAACCCACTCCAGGATTCTCACCTGGAAAATCCCATCGATGGAGGAACCTGGTAGAATACTGTCCACAGGGTCTCAAAGAGTCGGATACGACTGAGTAACTTCACTCTCACTTTCACTGCATTTGGACATTTTTGTTGACTATGATGGCGACTTTCTTCTAAGGGATTCTTGCCCACATTAGTAGATATAATGGTCACCTGAGTTAAATTCAGCCATTCCAGTCCATTTTAGTTCGCTGATTCCTAGAATGTCGATGTTCAGTCTTGCCATCTCTCCTGCTTGACCACTTCTAATTTGCCTTGATCCATGGACCTAACATTTCAGGTTGCTATGCAATATTATTCTTTACAGCATTGGACTTTACTTCCATCACCAGTCACATCTACAACAGGACGTTGTCTTCACTTTGGCTCCATCTCTTCATTCTTTCCAGAGTTATTTCTCCACTGATGTCCAGTGGTATATTGGGCATCTACTGATCTGGGAATTTCATCTTTCAGTGTCCTATCTTTATGCCTTTTCATCCTGTTCATGGGATTCTCAAGGCAAGAATACTGATGTGGTTTGCCATTACCTTTTCCAGTGGACCATGTTTTGTCAGAACTCTCCACCATGACCTGTCCATCTTGGGTTGACCCTACATGGCATGACTCATAGTTTTGTTGAGTTAGACAAGGCTGTGATCCCCATGACCAGTTTGATCACTTTTCTGTGATTGTGATTTTCATTCTTTCTGCCCTCTGAGGGTTAAGGATAAGAGGCTTATGGAAGCTTCCCGATAGGAGAGACTGACTGGGGGAAATTCGGCCTTATTCTGATGGCTGGGGCTGTGCTCAGTAAATCTGTAATCCAACTTTCTCTTGATTTCTGTGGGGCTGTGCTCCCTCCCTGTTTTTTGACCCAAGACCAAACCATGGTGAGTGTAATGAAGAAAATGGCGACCTCCTTTAGAAGGTCCAGTGCATGCTGCACTCAGTGCCCCGACCCTGAAGCAGGCCACCGTCATCCCATATCTCTGCCAGGGACTCCTGGACTCACAGGAAAGTCTGGTTCGGTGTCTTGTGGGGTCACTCCTTCTTTCTCCTGGGTTCTGGTGTGTACAAGGTTTTTATTGTGCCCTCCAAGAGTCTGTTTCCCCAGTCCTGTATAAGTTCTGGTGGCTCTATGGTGGGATTAATGGTAGCCTCCTCCAAGAGGGCTTATGCCATACCCAGGTCTGCTGCACCCAGAGCCCCTGCCCCCATGGCAGGCCACTGCTGACATGTATCTCCACAGGAGACACTCAAACACTGAGGAGCAGGTCTGGCTCAGTCTCTGTGGGGTCTCCTGGTGCACACAAGCTTTTGTTTGAGCCTTCTGAGTGTCTCTGGCAGGTATGGGGTCTGATTCTAAATGTGATTTTGCCCTTACTACCATCTTGCTGGGGTTTGCCTTTGCCCTTGGATATGGGATATCTTTTTTTGATGGGATCCAGCATTTTCCTGTCAATGGTTGTTCAGCAGTGAGTTGTATTTGGAGTTCTTGCAGAAGATGAGCGCATGTCCTTCTTCTCTGCCATCTTGTAGGGAAAAAGAAAATAAAGAAGTAGCTATTTCTCTTATTATTTGCTTTATGATTTGTCCTTTTATTCTTAAAACTTAAGTAATGGAGTTGCAAAGACACACATAGACACCCAATAGGTTAAATAGTAACAAGAGGAAGCCAGAAATAGACTATTGACATGCTTTAAACTGAGCTGGAAGAAACCCAGGACATTATGTCTTGGATCCAGTTAAGAACTGATTGCAGATGCTGGATGGATGCTCCATAAGGACATCAGGTGCTCCCAGCCTCGCTGCTCAGGGCAAGTGCTTATCCAGGGGTCCACACTAACCCCTCAGAAAATGGCTTCATGCACAGATGGTCTGGGCTTTACTTCATTTAGTTTGTGTAGTTGACCGCAGCCAATCTGTCACAGGGAATAATCCTACCCTCACCAGATGGAGGGATCAATTCACCAAGTATTGTCTCTTTCTCATTCTCACAACTATAGGAACATGAAGCAATCTTTCTACCCAGCAAACATCTTTTACATTAACAATAAAGCTCACAGTTAATCTGGAGGAATTGTTTGCTCAGGTGTTCTGGAATTAGTACATGTGTTGTTGGCTGAGCAGCGGGGAACTGAGGTCTGCCACCCAAAGTGAAAACAGGTCACAATGCAAGAGAAACACTGGGGTAATTGGACACATGTACTCAGGGAACCATGAGGTTGCCAAGGAGAAATGCACTGTGAGCGGCTATTTAGAATAGAGCAAGTATTTTAGGAAGAGAAAAAATATCCAGTTCTATTTTGCGAGACATCATTTGTAAATATCTTTCCATCCAGGGATGAAAGATTATATGCAAACAAGCACGCCAATAACTCTTTTCAACAAACACTTGTCTAAACTTGGCTAAGAAACTTAACATTGTCAAGGAAGTTGCGGCAAATGATGTGCTTCTCTTTGCTAATATCAAACAATCCTGAGCCGGCTAAACCACGCTCTCCTCTGAGTCGCCTTCTTGGAAGATGTGTAGCTAGAGACGTAGCTGCAGCAAGCTCTGTGACTAGATTACTGGAGGTAGCACTAATAATCTGGGTAATACAGGGATTTCAGGCGAGATTGGTGCTTTAGGAATTTCCAAAAGGTCATCCTCTGGCTTCCTCCTCCCTAGCATCATGTCCTGAGATTCTGCCACATATTCTCTGCTTCAGTTATCCTCAGCTCCTCGTGGTATCTTCAGCAGACTATGCTCCTGCTTTCCCCTCCAGCTCCTCTCTATATGTTGTTTCATCTGCCTGGACACACCTGCTATGCTTTTCCTCTCACATAATTCTGAGTTTTTCACCAGGTCTCAGAAATGCTTTGTGATAGGATGTCAAATCCCTCTCTTTAGGAAATTTTCCCTGAGTACCTCCTAAGGCGTCTCTCCTCTGTTCTCCTCTTCCACTTGGTATTTCCCCAAGCATAACGCATGTCACGTGACATATGATGACTATTTGCTTATTTGTCTGTCTCCCCATTAGTCTGAAACTCCCTAGAGACAAGTGTTGGATCTCATTTGTAATTAAATTCTCAGTGTCCAGCAGGTTACTTGGGACATAAAGGGTGATCAGAAATTGTTTATTTAACAAACAAATGAATAAATAAGTATACTCCCCAACAGCCTAAGAATACCAAAAGTTGACATGATACATTGGCATGATGCTAAAGAAATCAGTCATAAAAGAGGTGAAACAAAAATACTTGGAGGAAATGTTTTACTTTTAAAAAGTAGTTCATTTTAAAAGAATCTTAAGCAATACAATATTGTAAAGTTAAGCAAAATAAAATTTAATTAAAAAAATAAAAGAATCTTAATTACAGAAATGTTTCAAGGACAACATAAAGAACTTTTATGTATCGAGTCACTGAGAGTAAATTGTTGGTTGGATGCTCCATCATCTCCAAACACAGTCTTGTGTATCTTTTTAAAGGGCATTTTCCTCTAGAACCCTGCTGCTAATACTACTGCTAAGTCACTTCAGTCGTGTCTGACTCTGTGTGACCCCATAGACGGCAGCCCACCAGGTTTGCCCGTCCCTGGGATTCTCCAGGCAAGAACACTGGAGTGGGTTGCCATTTCCTTTTCCAATGCATGAAAGTGAAAAGAGAAAGTGAAGTTGCTCAGTCGTGTCTGACCCTTAGTGACCCCATGGACTGCAGCCTACCAGGCTCCTCCATCCATGGGATTTTCCAGGCAAAAGTACTGGAGTGGGGTGCCATGTCCTTCTCCGTCTAGAACCCTACCTTGGTCATATTTCACAAGTAGCAACAAAAAGAACAATAAAAATGTTGCTTTATTTATTAAAAAATTTAAATGACAAGTTCTCCTTTAAATTTCAATATACATTTGCCTTGAAATTTAGAGAGTACTTAAGAAACTTAAAGGAAATGGGCTAAGATGAAAAATATGTTAATAACAGATTGTTAAAAAAGGGCACTTTTCAACATAACATAATACAGAGAATCAAAAACTTAACTTGATTAGTAAGCTGCTGCTGCTGCTGAGTCACTTCAGTCGTGTCCGACTCTGTGTGACCCCACAGATGGCAGCCCACCAGGCGCCCCCGTCCCTGGGATTCTCCAGGCAAGAACACTGGAGTGGGTTGCCATTTCCTTCTCCAATGCATGGAAGGGAAAAGTGAAAGTGAAGTCACTCAGTCATGTCCGACCCTCAGCGACCCCATGGACTGCAGCCTACCAGGCTCCTCTGTCCATGGGATTTTCCAGGCAAGAGTACTGGAGTGGGGTGCCATTGCCTTCTCCAGATTAATAAGCTACCAGGATATAATGTACAGCACAGGGACTATAGCCAGTATTTTGCAATAACTTTTAATAGTGTATAATCTATAAAACTTTTTAATCACTATGTTGTACATCGGAAACTAATATAATATTGAAAGCCAACTATACTTCAATTAAAAAAATAAAATAGAAAACTATGTTGGGTTGCTATCTAATTCTCAGGTGCCATTCAAGTATGGATAAACTTTCCCAATATCCAGCCTAGTCCAGAATCACAGGTTACATTTAGTTCTGCTGACTTCTTAGTCTCCTTCAGTCTGGAGCAGCCCTTCAGTGTCTACCAGTCTTCTCTACTGTAAAGTTACTCCCCCCAGCCCCTGCCCCACCTTGGCCCCTTGGATTCTTGTAATTTGTAAGAGCTTTTTGGAGAGGTACTTTGAAACAATGTAATATCTTGTTTCTCAACAACTTTTCTCTGTCTGTCTGTCTTTCAGTATGGTTTCCTATCTTCCTTTACAGACTAAAATTCATTACTATCATTTATTTGGATGCACAAAGTGGCCAATATTTGGCCAGTAGGAGCACTTTAAAGCTGACTTTTCTGTACATTTGAAGTTCACATCATTTGAGCATTTCTTTATTTTCTGGCATAAGAAGATATCCAAGTTCATCTTACACTTCCTTTGCTGCAGCCCAGGAATCAGTAATTTCTCCATGGAGCCTTGTTTCATTTTAATGGTGGCTTGTGTTTATGATATGATAGTCTTTATTCTAGGGGTGTCATTTATGCCATTATGTCATTTATGGGTCCTGCTGTTCCTATACTTCCTCGGATATAAGAAAAGGATATAAGTGCACGGATATAAGAAATTTATACAAACTGCATTTATGCCCATATATACCTATGTATTTGTATTATCGAAAATCATGAATTCACAGTGATATCTCAGATTTCAATCTAACACCACAGCCTTCTGTCTCATTCTCTTATTTTCCATGTCTGTAACTTGCTTTCACAACACTAGGAATCCTGGCTCCCATTCTCCTAAATAAATTTCCTGAATGGATCCATATGTCCTATATGTACCAATCTCCCATCTCTAACACCACATTCCCCTGAATGGAGACCTTCTTTATTCTTTTTGAGCTCTGACATCCTCTAGTCATCACTGTTGCTAGCTCCTCCCATATTGTGGCAGGATTGGTCAGTGTAACCAATGGAATATATGACAAGTAACACTATGTCACTTCCTAGGCTAGATCATAAAAAAACCCCAAAAAACCCTAATGTCATGGCTTCTGTCTCTCTCTCTTGGATCGTTTGCTCTAGGGAGAGGCCCAGGCAGTGAGGAACAGAGACCTTCAGCCACAGTCTTAGAAGTGAGCCATCTTCAGAGTAAATCCTTCACCTTCAGTCGAGCCTTCAGATGAGACTTCAGAGGATGGCAGTACTGGTCCTCAACTTGACAATAATATCATGGGAAACCTGGACCCAGGACCACCCACGAAAGCTTCTCCTGAGTTCCTAACACTCAGAAAAGAAAGTGAAGTCACTCAGTCGTGTCCTGCTTTGTGACCCCATGGAGCCCACTAGGCTTCTCCATCCATGGAATTTTCCAGGCAAGGATACTGGAGTAGGTTGCCATTTCCTTCTGCAGGGGATCTTCCCAACCCAAGGATTGAACCTAGGTCTCCCACACTTCAGGCAGACTCTTAACCATCTAAATCACCAGGAAAAGGATAAATAAGAAGAAAGTGAAAAAGTGTTAGTTGCTCAGTCATGTCCAGCCCTTTGCGATCCACGGTCTGTACCCTGTCAGGCTCCTCTGTCTATGGAGTTCTCCAAGCAAGAACAGTGGAGTGGGTAGCCATTCCCTTCTCCAGGGCATCTTCCTGATCTAGGGATCGAACATGGGTCTTTCGTATTGTTTTAACTCAATAAATTTGGGGATAATTTATTATGCAGCAGTTGGTAACAAATACAACATATTAGTAGGGTGACTAAATAATCCTGCTCTGCCTTTAATATTCCTGGCCTTAGCACTGAAAATCCCATGTCTTTGAAAGTCCTCTGTCTTGGAAAAAGCAGGACAGTTGATTATTCTACCTGTTAGTCACAATGTAAAGTGCATTCACATCATAAAAATTAATTTGTCCTGACACACAATCATGAGTTAATGAGCATGGCAGACAGCAACAGTTTAATCACCAGGGTAGTTAATATCAACTTTAAGATGAAATAATTAAAGCAGATGTATCCTAAATTCCTTCCCAGCACCAAATTAATTCTGTGACTTAAGTTTTTGAGTGGTGGCTGCAAAAATGATTCAATAACTGGTAAGCTGAGACTAGTCAGTAAACGTTACTACTAAAGCTGCATCAGTGCAATGAGGGGAATATCTTGCATCAATTCATGGCCCACAAAAGGGATTTTTAGTCTAACTCTTCCCTGCCTGAGAAAAATTTAGGTATTTTTTTTTTTTCTCTGTAGGCTATATGGGATTTTCCAAAAACACAAAATAACTGTTCTAACCACCTATCACTTAAACAACAAAAAAAGATTTATTATTTTATCCAAGGAACAAATTATTATCTAGCCCATTAGAAGTTTTGTATGAAACTACCCTTGTGTGTGTGTGTGTGTGTGTGCGCGTATGACTCTTTCGTTGTTGTTTAGTTGCTCAGTTGTGTCTGACTCTTTTCAACCCCGTGGACTGTAGTCCACCAGGCTCCTCTGTTCATGGGATTCTCCAGGCAAGAGTCCTGGAGTGGGCTGCCATTTCCTTCTCCAGAGGATCTTCCCAACCCAGGGATCAAACTCAAGTCTACTGCATTGGCAGATGAATTCTCTACCACTGAGCCACCAGGGAATCCTTGTGTATGATTCCTTACACACTTTAATATTGAAAAGGAATCTTATTTTGTCCTAGATAGCCCAGGAACTTCAAAAAATAGTAGCAGAAGATTCCACGGGGGAGCAGAGGGCACTTATGCAATCTGAAGAATCTGAGTGTGCACAGAGTGGGCCTTCCTGGAGGAGAAATACTGGATAAGGGAAAAGGAGGATGAGAAAGCTTACAAGAAGCCCACTGGGTCATTAACACTGAGAGAAGGAATGTAGTCATCACTTTCTCTGAAGACGGCCCTGTGGAGACCTGGGGCTAAGAGATGGTGCTGTGCATGGCGCAGTGGTGCCAGTCTAACATTCAGCAGAGGTTCTACAAAGCTTTAGGGGGCAGAGATAATCATCATAGTAGCCAGGGAGATGCTGGGGTTCTTCCCAGTTTGTACTAGACCGTTTCTGGACTTCATGCTTGTCTTGTGTCGTTTGGGGGTACTATGTGGTACAGAAGACAAGGGCAAGCATAAAAGGATAGAAATGCATCTTCTGAAGTGGTGGTTTTAAAATATGCTGATAAATTTTCTAACACTACTCTATGCAAAAGGCAGAATTCAATTCCCCTCACCTTGGATGTGGGCTTCCTTAGGATTTGTTTCTTATGAAGAGAGTACAGTAGAAGTGAAGATGTGTGATTTTTAAGACTGCAGTAGGCATCGTGGCGGAGAAGGCAATGGCACCCCACTCCAGTACTCTTGCCTGGAAAATCCCACGGATGGAGGAGCCTGGTAGGCTGCAGTCCATGGGGTCGCTAAGAGTCAGACATGACTGAGCGACTTCACTTTCTCTTTTCACTTTCATGCACTGGAGAAGGAAATGGCAACCCACTCCAGTGTTCTTGCCTGGAGAATCCCAGGGACGGGGAAGCCTGGTGGGCTGCCGTCTATGGGGTCACACAGAGTCGGACACGACTGAAGTGACTTAGCATAGCATAGCATAGCATAGGCATCGTGGCCTTCTTGTTCTCTCTCAGATCACTAATGCTTTGAGTCATGAGGACACTCAAGCAGCCTTACAGAGAAGTCCATGTGGCAAGAAGTAGAGTCCTTGTCAAGAATCAGCAAAGAACTAGACGGAGCATGCTGCCAATGGTCATGTGAATGAGTCACTTTGAAGCAAATCCTTCAGCCATCAGATGACTACAGCTCTCACCAGCAAATTGACTGCAACCTCATGAGAGGCTGTGAGGCAGAATCACACAGCTAAGCAACTCTCAGATTCCTGGTTCAGAGAAACTGTGAAATAATACAGGTTCAGAGATCTTAAAAATCAATTTAGCTTAATTAAAAAAAATTGTTGACCATGTCAGGCAGCATGTGGGATCTTAGTTTCCTACCAGGCATTGAACATATACCTCCTATATTGGAAGCATGAAGCTTTAACCACTGAACCACAAGGGAAGCCCCCTATCTTAATTTTAGAGAAACTTGTTATGCAGCAATAGGTAACTAGTATATGTGTTAATCCAGACATGGACTCTTGGGCTTCTTTTAATAACATTTGGTGAAATAAAGGAATGTAAATCTGCTTACTTTCCAAATAGTATATCATGTGGACCTAGTACAACAGGGATATTAAAATGTGAGATGATAATACACACCCCAGTTTATGGGTCCTGTAGGCTACTAGGACCTTTCTAAGCATTTCCTCTTCTGTCTTGCTCTGTGGTTGATGGGAGCCTCGCCTCTGGAGACTGGTATCTGATGATGTAAACCATGGAATCATTATGCCGTTTCAGGACTTATGCCTGTATTCAGTTATGACAAACCAACATATAAAAGCTAGCCTGTGGAGACAAGCAGGGAAAATGGAGCTGAGATTATTTGCCCCTTCAGAGAGAGGGGAATTAGCTACATGAAGACCTTAATTTTCAGGAGGACACACTGTATTTTCTGCATTTAGGCTCTATGAGATTCTGCTGTACCCTTCTAATTGCTCTATTTATATTGAGATAGTTGAAATAGTTTCATCTGCCTTGCAACCAAATGATCTCTGTGAAACAGCATCTGAGGGGCTCATTGCTGATACCTTGTTTCTTCTCTATAACAGCATCCAGGGAGCAGAAGCTATTGCCCCTGGGATCATATTTTCAGTAAGGCTAGTTCTTACAACATGAGATTGGAGCATACATGGAACTTATTATAGAAAGAACTATTTTATAGCAAGCTAACCCCTAACAAGCAAGCCGTTCTTGGAGGGCTTCAGGGTATAAGTCCAAGGTAAAGAAGGTTTGTTTCATAGCTGAGTTTAAAGAAAATAAAAGTATGCTCTTTTCTTGAGTAAAATGTTTTCTATGCAATCTTAAATTGTGCTCTAGATGAAAGATTTCAAGCAAAAATTATTTAAAAACTACAAAGATATTTCTGAATAATCAAAATGTCTCTGGGATTTCTCATCTAAATTTCAACAAATATTGAGACATGACAATATGAAGTACTCATAACAATTTCAAGGACCTACTACAATTAAAAATAAATAAAATGCAAAAAAGCAAAAAAGAATATCAACTGCTTCAGCCCCAGAATAAAAAGCCTGTGAATAGTTTCCCTGCGAACTGAAAAGCGTCTGATCTGTGCCACATTGATTCTCCACTGTTAGGCGAGCAAATGTCATTTTACAAACACAAAGTGCATTAGACAGACACTTACTGTTAACCTTCCAAAAAGAGGCACCCTTTAGGTGGAAATTCAACATAGCTAAGATTACCGTTCAAAAATAGAGACATTTGCAGGGTGAAAAGACTTGCCGGTACCACCACATTCCGATACTTGCTTTTGATTTCTCCAAAAGCTTTGTTTACTGGTTCAATCATGACCAGATTCAGGTCACTGGGAATTCCCCATTGGCAGCTTCAACTGCAAAATTTGTTTTAGTTTAAAGATCATTTGAATAAAAATTGATTGTTCAGGTTGTCAGTACTATGAACATATAGAAAGAGAGACACCCCCTTCCCCCCGCCCCACAACTTCAATAGGAAGGTATTGCTGTACTTCTGCTAAAGTTTTGTTCTTGTTGTTGTTCACTCACTAAGTTGTGTCCGACTCTTTGCGAATCCATGGACTAGAGCACATCAGACTTCTCTGTCCATCACTCTCTCCTTGAATTTGCTCAAACTCATGTCCATTGAATCAGCAATGCCATCCAACCATTTCATCCTCTGTTGCCCACTTCTTTTGCCCTCAGTTTTCCCCAGCATCAGGGTTTTTTCCAATGAGTCAGTTATTTGCATCAGCTGGTCAAAGTATTGGAGCTCCAGCTTCAGCATCAGTCCTTCCAATGAATATTCAGGACTGCATCCCTTTAGGATTGACTGGTTTGATCTCCTTGCAGTCCAAGGGACTCTTAAGAGTCTTCTCCAGCACTATAGTTTGAAAGCATCAATTCTTCAGCACTCAGCCTTCTTTATGGTCCAACTCTCACATCCATACATGACTACTGGAAAAACCATAGCTTTGACTATATAGCCTTTTGTCAGCAAGGTGATGTCTCTGCTTTTAAAAACACTGTCTAGGTTTGATATAGCTATTCTTCCAAAGAACAAGTGTCTTTTAATTATGAGGCTGCAGTCACCGATGAAGTTTAGTTAAAAATAACTTTTCTGTTCTAAATTCTTTTTGCTAAAGGCTCAAAATAATTTCATAGCACACTTACTGGACAATTTAAAAAAAATCTTAGATGGATATTTTAGAGATCAGAGCATGGATAGGAAGCAGATCATTCAGTCATGATTTCTTTCTTAAAATGTTAAGGAATCTCTTCAGGGGCTCTAAATGAAGCAGTTTTGTTTCCTACCAAGATGCCCATGCTCATTTAGAATGCTGAGTAGATGTATTAGCTTTGCACTTTTGGAGATCTGGGTGGGATGGAAGAACACAGTGACATTTGGGGTTTGGCAAACCCTCTCAAATTATTTTTCAAACACTTTAGGTTTGGCAAAGGCAGACTGGATTTTGCCAAATGCCTTTTTCCTTACTTTGGAACTCAAGTGTACTTCAAGGAAAATTTAATCCATATGTTTCTGATTTATTTATTCTTCAGTCATCAAATTATTGTCTTGAAACAATGGATTAATGCTCAAGAAAACCTTTTGAACGATTTAATGAAACTTGTAAATCCTCCCTGTGCTCCATTCCAATCCCTTTGTCCTGAATGTTAGTGCATGTGATACCGTCATTAAATCAAGCCACAATTCTGGAAAATTTACATTTGTTTCCTAGTTAGAACGTTGTGGGTATAAGGTGTGTTGACCTAAAATTAGAACATTACCAGTTATTTCTTTAGTTGAAAATGGATTTCTTTGGAATTGGCCAAGAATTGCAAATTGGGGTCCCCAACCATGTCAAGCAATGTCTAAGCCCCTGTAGGGTAGGGGAAGGAGAATGCTGTTATAGAGGAGAAAAGGAAGCTGGGGAGGGCTATAGTAGACAGAGAGTTCATGGCTTTTCATTGGCTGCGTCCTTGCTAGCAAAAAGTCTTTCTTCTTGTTATTGGACTCTGGGAGAGCACTGTCTTCTGGTCTCCCAACTCTTTCTAATTGAGGCTTCTTTTTATTTATTTTTTACAGGTGATCCTAAGATTAGCCAAGAATATAGCCTGTTGTTACTGGATAGGGCTTCTTAAGCAGCTCTGGTGATGTAAAGAACCCTCCTGCAATGGAGGAGATGTAAGAGATGCAGGATTGATCGATGGGTCAGGAAGATCCCCTGGAGGAGGGCATGGCAACCCACTCCAGTATTCTTGCCTGGAGAATCCCATGCACAGAGGAGCCTGGTGGGCTACAGTCCACAGGGTTATAAAGAGATGGATGCAACTGAAGCGACTTAGCACTCACGTTACTGGATAATATGATTACAGGATTATACAATTTTTGAGCTCAGTCTTTCCTCTGTGTAAAATTCCTCTTTCCATCCTTCTGATCAGATGTTCACCCACTACAGAAGGAAATAGTCTCTTTCTGTATCGGGTAACTCTAAATTCAAACTTTTTTTCTTAATTCATGATTCAGGTTCACAGTAGGTGAAGTGGTTATTATCCAGGGAGGTTATGCCATGGTGATGGGAAATGTCAGCTGCGTTTAGAGTCATTTCTCTAAATTTAGGCTATACTCTTTGCTTTTGTGGGAGTTCTAAAAGCACAGTAAGCCCCAGATGTTGTGAACTGATCTAATTTCTACCTCCAAACCTACTTTTCCCCCTGTCTTTCCTAGATCAGAGAATGGTTCCAGACTCTCCTCTGAGCCTTCTTCAGGTAGCATCTACCCTCCACCTTGTTTAGCAAAGGGACTCAATCAACAAGCACTTTATTGAGTGCAGCTTCGGTTAGCAAATGAAAAGGGCTAAAGCCAAAAAGAAAGTGCGAGTCAAATGGATATTGAACGCACACCCCCAATTCTGTTCTGTTTTGAGTTTAAATGGCAAAGTGAGATTGGTCAGAGCTCTGAGGTAGGCATGCCTTCTGATAACATCCGGCCAACCAGAGGCAGGGGATGGCCACAGTTTGAAGCCATTTGATAAAATCACTATCGAGACCCTGATGACTGCCTGTCCTCAACTGACCCAGAGGTATCCAGGGAGTTTGTTTTCATTCAATTTTTTTTTTCATGAGTCTTACATTCTGTGACAGATTTTTGGTCATCACCACTAAAAACAGTATTGATTAAAAAAGCTAATAACTTAAAATTGCCACAAACAAAACAAATGGTCCACAAAGCATTCTCCTTTCCTTCAGAAGGTTTTACAATGCATTGTTATCATCAACCAGTCTTTAACTGTTAAATTTAAATGGCCAATTGAGACAAACAGTTCTGAGATCATTCTTCCTCCATTGATTAAGACTGGGGTGGCAGGTATTTGGGGACAGTATTCAGCCTTCTGAGATTTCTGGGCAGATTCAATGACCCTGCCAGCTCCAGCTGCCTTCTTGTCTACTGCTTTGATGACACCCACAGTCACTGTCTGCCTCATGTCACAAAAGGCATAAGCTCCTTGGGCTATTTGACAATGACCTTACTCATAGGAAAGTGACTTTGGTGCAGGAGAAGAAAAAAAACTGTATAAGGATTGCCTTGCATGGGGACAATGGCCTAATTTGGAGCCTGGCAAAAGGTGGGATGAACGGATTCTTTTGGCGAAGAGCTCCAGACCAAGAGGCCTGTTCCTCTCCTGGCGGTGCAGGATCTTGCAGTGAGCACACAGAACACAGTTCTCAAGTAAACCTGCCCCCATGCTTGTAGTCAAGAGATTTCTGTCACTTTCTGTAGCATTCAGAAGTCTGGGCTGATCACTATGCTCTGGGTTCTTTGTGCTAAGAACTACGTACTAGGTGGATAAATCTTTATAATTTATTTTTAGAACATTCAAGAAAGCAAATGCTATAACAGTACGTCTTGTGATAGGACAGAGTATAATGGCTGATTCTAGCAGAGGCAACTGAGATTACAATGATGAGGAAAGGTTTCCCAGAGGAGGTAGCAGATGATTTGAGTCTGGAGAGAAGCTAGGAGTCATCCCTTAAGGAAATGAATAGGAATACATAGAAGGGTATTCCTGGCAGAGATATCACCCTGGACCAGGGCATGGAAATAAGATAGCCAGGCTTGCCCAAAAAACCACAAATAGGAGACTTCTCTGGTGGTCCAGTGGTTAAGAATTCATCTTGCAAAGCAGGGGACGAGGATTCAGTTCCTGGTCAGAGAACTAAGATCCCACGTGCTGCAGGGAAGCTAAGCTTGCATGCTGAAACTATTTGGCTTGTACTCTGGAGCCTGCAAGCTGCAACTGTGACCTGATGCAGCCAAATTTGTTTTAAAAAAGAAAGACACCACAGATAGTTCACTGTGGACTATCAGGAAGGAAGGGTGAACAATGAGGGAGGAGAAATGATTTAAGGCCCAGTACAGAGTGGGTTTTGTATTTCATGCTAAGGGATTTGGTCTTCATCACAGAGGCAATGGGAGAATCATCAAAAATTCTAAACTGAAGGCTTACACCATCAGATTTGTGTATTAGGAAGATTGCCATGGTAACTCTCTGGAGGGGCAGGTTAGAGTCAATAGCATAAGCTTGGAGGTTATTTCTGTGATCTGGTAGAGGCATTCTGAGATGCTGAAGAGCAGGGGTATAAATTTGAGAGCAAACTGACAACTTGATGACTGATTAGATAGAGGTGGAAAAGGACAGGGACAGGCCGAAAGCGACTCGAGAGTTTCTGTAGCTGAGGCATTGATGGTGCCATTTACTGAAAAGAAGAATTTAGTGAATGTAGGTTTCAGGATAATAAGTCCAACTGTAGACAGTCTAGGTCTGTGGGACATCCAAATGGAAGCATCCAGATTTAGGTCTATGGTTCAGAAGACAGACATGCTGTTCAGGAAATTGTCACCATATGAATGGCTTTTGCAGTCATAGAAACAAGTGTCCCCTTTCTAGAAAGGTATATATGGTGGAAAGAGGGCTAAAATAGAGTCCAGTGGCAGAGTTTTTCTTCTGGTGTAATATGGCACTGATTTTCTATGAGACATTGAGCCCTTCAAATGTAGGAGAGCTGAATGGGATTAACAATGTCCAGAGTCCTTGGGAAGATTGCCTCTAGGTGTGGCAATTTCCACACCTCTAGGTCCATTTCCAGGGACCCTTGATGGGATGTTTGACATAGCATCCCAGTCCCCTGGCTTGCGGTCTTGAGGTTGCCTAGCATGAGGAGAGTCTTCTGTGCCTTCTAAAGCTGCAAACCCAGCATACAGTCAGGCATATAATCCACCACCTCAGTATCTATTCTAGAGTGGAGGTGGCCAATTATAGAATTTCTGGAGGACCTAATCCCCAAACCTGGAGTGTGAAAGGTGGGACGATGGTAGGAAGGCCAGACAGGATGGCAGGTGCAGCTCTAAGTGGCGACTCCAAATCTCTGATTCACAAACAGCGGGCAGGCCTGCTGGTTTGTGGCCAGGGTGGCACCCAAATGATCAGTGATACTGCAAGTACTTCAGATGAAGGCATCAGCATTTTGAAACCCTTCATGTGAAAAAGTTCAGTCAATCAGATTATAAATTCACTCATGTTCACAAGAAATTTTAACATTTCCATTTTTCAAGGAAAGAAAAGAAAGGGTTCTTAGATTATGGAAATATGATAACTGTTGTAAATATTCAAATGGTTGTCAAAATTAAGAAAATATTTTTCTCACCTACTTGTGTGAACAAAGTTGCTTATTGATGGTGACTTCACAAAAATATAAAGAAATTGGCACTATAAAGCCTTGACAAGAAATTGTGAGTAGCCATTTCAAGAATAAAAAATTTAAAAAATTCAGCATTGCAAATAAAATCGTATTTAATATATTTCCTAACTCTTTTTTTCTCCTTGTAAATTACACAATATAAAGAGAAGGCAATTACTTCTTTCACCAATACCATAGATACTTCCAAATAATGTCCAGTTTATCCTAGAAAGTTAGAAATAGTTTCATTATCCTTGTACATTGCTAAGTCACTTCAGTCGTGTCCGACTCTGTACGACCCCACAGATGACAGCCCACCAGGCTCCCCCTGTCCCTGGTATTCTCCAGGCAAGAACACAGGAGTGGGTTGTCATTTCCTTTTCCAATGCATGAAAGTGAAAAGTGAAAGTGAGGTCGCTCAGTAGTGTCTGACTCTCAGCGACCCCATGGACTGCAGCCTACCAGGCTCCTCCATCCATGGGATTCTCCAGGCAAGACTACTGGAGTGGGGTGCCATTGTCTTCTCCATCCTTGTACATTATCAGGTAATAAAAGTTGGACTGACTTAAATGTTGACCAACATTTAAGTCATGAGTTAAAAAAAATAATAGTAATCTATGGAAATGAAGTTGAAAAAAATTGGCCTAAGAGTGGATTTCAAATAAGGAGAGTGTGATATTAAGGAAGCTAAGCAGGAAGAGAGTGTGGTTCACGGTGTCAAAAGGCATAGATAGGTTACATGCGATGAGAAAACCCCTTTCCACTGATATCATTGGGAGATAACTGATGATCTCAATGAGGAGTGTCAGTGTGGTTCCCGGGGCAGGATGTGGTTTGTAACAAGTTAAGGAGTGAAAGGAAGTGAGAATGTAAAGGTGATGAAATAAATATTCACCACTCTTTCAAGAAGCTCTGCTTGGAAGGAATGGAAAGGATGCCAGCTAGGGAGAGAACCATATAGAACTAATAAGAATTGTCAGGCTTTCCTCACAAAACTGGAAAAGATGATACATTCATGAGTTGACATAAAAGACACATGAAAGAAAGTGGCTATATTAAAGTTATAGGAAGGGGGTGGGATGGGGATAAGTACTGGAATCATCTCTGAAGAGTAGGAGGAGAGAAGACCAGAGTACAGAAAAGAGAGTTAGCCCCGAACACAAGGGATACATCTTTCTTGGACCTTGCAGAAGTGGAGCTTGCATTGTGGCTGCAAATATTTGATAGCATATGAACCATAGCTTTGGTTTTTCTTAGGGTATTAGGAAGTTAAATTAAAATAAGAGAAGGAGCTTGAGAAGAGTGGTTAAGTTTGAAGAAATTGTGGCTGGAGACTTGTTTTCATAATGGTGCTAATCTGAACAGCTGGATGATTTTCTCCAGCCATATTCAATGTGTAAAGAGCAGAGAAGACAAATGGCTGGGCTGATCCAAGATTGAGAGTCTGCAGAGTTTCCACAGTGGAAAAGTTAGGTAGGTGAATGGGCTGATGAATGTGCTGGAAGGATGATTGAAAAGACAAACCACAGGGTCTGGGCAACAAAGGGGGAAGAGAACTAACTTGACATCTCCAGGGTGGTAGTGGGACTAGATGTAAAGCAGGCTTCAGAATATTCAAAGAAGGAAGAGGGAAAGACAATAGATTGTGCACTGTTTGAGTGGTCTTAGAGGACTTTATTTCCAAAGAAGCTAAAATTCTGCAGATGCTGGGGAAAGGTTTTGGGGAGGGATAAATGGCAATGGAAAGAAAAAAATAAGAGTGGAAGTACAAGGCAGTAAGAGGAAAGAGAGGACCCTGGAGGTTTGCATTCAGGGGGAGTTGTAGGAGATGTGGGATCTCAGGCATGAGAGGGATCCGCGGATCCTCAGGTCTTGATGTCCGGGTGGAGAGAAGGTTGAACTGCAGATGAAGGGGCCCCAGGAATCTGCTCTGGCCTCCCCATGGGGCCCTAAGCAGGATATGGAAAGGAAAGTTTCCATCCCCCAGGAGATGGCAAGGGTGTTGAGAATTCAGCCCTGGAAGCCACCTGCTCAGGGGGATCACTCAGCCTTCCAGCCTCAGCTCAAGGTGCAGATCCTCCAGGGCCCTATCTCTCTCCATCAGGTAGTGAGCAAACACTGTTTTTGATCAGGAAGGCCAGGAAAAGAAACTGGATGAAGCAAGGCGGTGGAGTAGGAGGTCATTCTACCTCGGTGTTGTGTTAGTTTCACCTTCCAGGAACGGTTCTGGGCTGAAGGATCCTGAGTCATGGTCAGTAGGTCCAGCTGGAGTGCCACAGGACCCTGGGACCAGTGCCATGTGCAAACCCACAGACACTCCCAGGGTTCAGTCCCTAGTCTCCAGGCTGGACCAACTAAAATACAGCTTTGGCTCAAAAGAAAAAGGCATGTTACTGTCCAACTTTGCCACTTGAAATGAAACTAGGAAAACATCCTCAGGATAGAGGTAGGATGATTGTTCTTGATTCACCCTTTTTTTCCCTGGAGTTAAGGTTTTAATTACTGTATTATTTCTGTTCTAGACCTGATCCAATGCTGTATATAGCATTCATTTTGCCATAATTGTGTGAGGTGATTTGATGAAGAGGAAGTGCTCATTTTGGGGGAAATGCTATTTGAAACATCTTTTTCAGAAACAGGATAATCCATAAGGAATTATGAAACTTATTTTTAAAAGCTGCCAGACATGAAGTATAACACATGTTTTTAATTATAGGCCTTTGAAATACTTTTATATAAAAATGGAATTTTCTTTTCATCAAATGTTTTGCTTAATTTTTTAAACAGTTGACAGCACTAAGATGATGGGGAGAGGATGAGGGAGGAAGTTTGATACTATGTCAGTAGTTTGATATTTTGTATTTAAATAATAACTGCTATACATTTCATTCTATCTCTTGACCCTGTCCAGTCTCCTGCTCATCAGTATTCTAGTTCCCTTCCTTACGCCCCAGAAGGCAAAGGATATATCTGGTATTTCATGGTAACCTCTTCCATACACTATGGAAGGTATAGGCCCTTTGCCCAGAAAAATGCTTACAGGGCTCATGGCCACATACATATGCACATATGTAATTTCAGAAGATACATGCTTTCTGCCTTCACTCTACTTCCTCAAATCCCATCTCAGGCTTCCAAATTAAGTCCCTCCCTGGAGAAGGCAATGGCACCCCACTCCAGTACTCTTGCCTGGAAAATCCCATGGGCAGGGGAGCCTGGTAGGCTGCAGTCCATGGGGTCGCTAAGAGTCAGACATGACTGAGCGACTTCTCTTTCACTTTTCACTTTCATGCATTGGAGAAGGAGGTGGCGACCCACTCCAGTGTTCTTGCCTGGAGAATCCCAGGGATGGGGGAGCCTGGTGGGCTGCCATCTATGGGGTCACACAGAGTCGGACACGACTGAAGGGACTTAGCAGCAGCAGCAGAGGCTTCCTAGGTGCCTCTAGTGGTAAAGAACCTGCTTGCCAATCCAGGAGACATAAGAGACGTAGTGGGTTTGATTCCCACCCCAATATGGGTAGGGAAGATCCCCTGGAGGAAGAAATGGCAACTCACTCCAGTGTTCTTGCCTGGAGAATCCCATGGACAGAGGAACCTGGAGGGCTGCAGTCTTTAGGGTCACAAAGAGTCAGACACGACTGAGCACATGAGAACATTAAAAATTAGATAGGCATTATATAATATCTATGTAATCTTTAATAACTATAGATATTATATGGGGCTGCCCAGGTGGTGTTAGTGGTAAAGAATCTGTCTGCCAATGCAGGAGACGCAGGAGACTCAAGTTCTATTCTTGACTCGGGAATATCCCCTGAGGAGGAAATGGAATCCACTACAGCGTTTTTGCCTGGAGAATCCCATGGACAGAAGATCCTGGAGGGCTGCAGTCCTTAGGGACACAGAGTCTGGACAGGACTGAAGTGACTTAGCACGCATAAGCCCACTCTCTAGAAAGGACATTCAGTATGGAGCGCCAGCCAATACCAGGGGCTGCCTTTCTTATCTCTGTGTCCCTGTGGTGCCTAATGCCTTACCTGGCATGGAGAAGACATTCAGATATGATGATGAGCTACTACATGAAAGTAGTGCTATCTTGTAAGGGTGTGTAGAAAAGGAGGCAGGCGTCTTGAGCCTTGAGTTGTTAGGTGACCTCTGGAGTATGCAGAGGCTTCTCAGAGCAGAGGTGGATGGCTATGCAGCAAGTTCCCAGCATACCAATGGGTTCTATTCCAAGTCCAAGAAAGTTAGCCTCGGTGCCCAACTAACACAATTGGACTTAGAGTACTGTACAGCAATAGGTTTATAATACTTTTAACACAAATAGTACATAAAAAACAAATACACAAAATAAAACATTTTTAATCTTACCGTACAGTACTTCAAAAGGTACAGTAGCCTCAGCTATATCACCACTGTTTTTACACTTGTTTCTGGATACCCTGGGCTTGAAATAAAGATACTGTACTACTGGACTCTATACAGTACTGAATAGTAAAATATGCAAACACACAACCTCTTGGAGAGGATGCACGCATGTGACAGGATGCGCCAGACATGTGAACTTATATGATTGAAGATGCAAGCGCATGCTCACACCTTTGAAAGTCCACAATTTGAAGGTTCATATGTAGGGGACTTACTGTGTATTGAATTTTAGTCCTTTGGTTAAAGGAAAGAGTCCTAAATTTCTGAAGCTGGACTATGTTGATCATAGGAAAAAGTCGGCTAATCTCAGAAATGAGATGAGCTTCTAAAGAATGATGTGGATCAAAGAAATATCTAAAGGAGTGTTGAGACAAAGAGTAAACAACAGCCCAGCAGGATGCCTACTACCACCAACATTTTCTAGGTGAAACTTAACCCCCTCCTTGCTTTTATAGATCAGGTTCCCAAAGCCGTGGGCTCAGGACACAGTCACTGCCTCTGTTGCTCCCTCCCAGACAGTGGCACGAGGTCACTCATTCTTCGGTCCTCTCCTGTGTCACCTGGACGAACAGGAATCCTGCAGCATGCGTGTGGCATTTCCACCCAGTGTGATTCCACTTAATCACTGTCACAGTCAGGGAAAGCTCTGGCTTGCCTTCTCTACAGCCTGTCTCAACTGGAGATCTCAGCTCTTGCCAGAAACAAATTCCTGATGTAGAGGACTAAAATAAAACTGCCTGTGAAAAGCTAGTTTATGCATCGAGACAGAGACATAGCTCTAACTGCAATTGTATTTACAGGGGAAAAAATAAACAACAGGATAGATCATCAAATAACACTCTCTTCTTCTTTATTCCCATCCCAGCTTTCCTTCTTTATTGTGCTCAACCCAGGATCTCTTTGTGGGTAGTTTATTTTATCAAAGAAGCTGTTTGATCAACTTGGAATATGTCAGCTGAAAACAAATCTATTTGATCTGGAGTGTCAGCAACGCTTTGTCTTTAATATGAAATAAATGGCTGCTGAGAAGATAGTTGTCATGGGGACAGAAGAAAGACATCATAATTTTGATGTCTTCCATCACATTTCACTTGGATTCCATTTAAAATAAGGTCAGCCCCTCATCCACACACCAGCTGGAGGTCAAAAATCACTCTAGAAATTTTTTTTTTTTGCTGCTTCCCAAATAAAGCCCTGATATGCCAGTTTAGGACAAAAGAAGGTGAGACCTTCCAGTAGGTTCTCTCCCCCAGGAGATTCCGAGGGAGGAATCTGTTTTGTGACTCTCTTGGTAGGCAGGGTACACATGATAGTGATCTGCTAAAGTACACAATTTTATAGCTGGGAGGAAAAGAGTTATAAACTCTCCACCTCAGTTTGCTGGATTATTTCATCCTCTGTCATGATACAAATATCTATGATGTTAGTAGAGAAGTTTGGTATGAGACATTATACTCTTATCAAACTACGTGCTCATTATTGTTGAATCACAGATTGATAAAATATGATCTAAATAGTTGTTAGTAATCAGGATTTGGTTTTCCTTTGGCTTAGTTTTTCCCATCTGGTTTTGGTTTTGTGGTTGCCTTTCCAGCCCTGAGCAAATGTAATAAAAAGAAAGATTAAGAAAATAAAAACACAATATGATTTGTGAATCTCATCCAGTTCAGCCCTCTAAGTAAATATATTTTTAGGAAATCAAGCCTGAGTATGATAATATCCTTGAGACTCATGTATTAAATACCCCAACCAATATGCAGACAAAATGGATGTATTCCATTCTTGAATGCTATCTTTAACAGAGAAAAATGATTATTCCACCCTACCGTGATACTCTTAACAATGACAATAACAGAAAGAAAGAAAAAAAAAAAGAAGAAAAGGAAGAAAAGAAAAGGAAGATAGGAAGAAAGATAGAAACTCAGTAATGAGGAGAAAGGCACGAAAATATATTGGTTAGAGTTACAAGCGATTGAAGCTCCGTTCTTGTGCGTAAAGATCAGTTCGCCTCTTGATGCAGAGAGTGCTGGTATTCTCCTCCATCAGATCTCATCTGTCATGACACAGTGAAAGCTAATGCTCTCTGTGTCATCCTGGTTGCCTCCAACTTGGGACTGTGGAGTCTGTTCTAAGTCTATGGGTTGTAACATGAATGTAATAATAGTAATGACAGTTCTCAAAAATTGTGTGCCAGTTGTATCAGGAACATCACAGATGTTATCTTTGGTCCTCCCAGCAATCCTCTGTGGTGCTGATTCTGCATTCATTTCTAGATGTTTAATTGTTTGTAATTGTGTACCAACTTTTAAAATGTAGGCAGGTGTAGTTGAAAATGCAATTTGATACATTATTGCCATTATTATACTTGGCACTTGCAAATTTAATTCTAATTACAGAATTAACTGTTGCATTGTATTGAAAAGAAAAGGAAGTGTTTTAATTCAACATTTTAGTAGCAAGTGCATGCATACTAACTTTATTATAAAACTATCATCAAACAATTTTTGAACATCTATGCTGCAAAACAGCAATTAGTTTTTTTGGTGGAACATGTGGTCTTATTTTTGGCTTATTTTACTCACGGGATTATGTTGTACTTAGCTCAGTTTTCAGATGCCCTCTAGTGGTGATAAATAGGAAGTAGATATAAAGGAGGTGAAAATGAGTTTATCTGGTAGTGGCCCTTTTTTGCTGTCACTTCAGTCGTGTCCGACTCTGTGCGACCCCATAGACTGAAGCCCACCAGGCTTCCCCGTCCTTTTAACAGTCAGTAAATACATCTGTTCTGACATTATATAGATTAAATATAATAAAAAGATAGAATATTTGCTTTGTCTTCCCAGGTTAAGGTAATAACTTTAAAAATATCTTATAGTATTAAAAAATACTAGTAAAAGAATACACACATATAATGGATAAATAAGAGAGTAAGGAAAAAAATATGTGTGTATCTAGGACCTGGTTCAAGAGAGAGAAAAGAAAAACATTCAATATTTGATTTAAAAGACCACTGTCTTTCCACGATGTCATACTACAGTCAGCCCTCTGTAACTGCAGTTTTCCCATCTGTGGATTTTGATCTGCAGTGTTGAATTTGCAGGTATGGACAGCCAACTGTCCTTTGTCATTTTATATAAGGGACTTGAGTGTCTGTGGATTTTGGTATCCATGGCGGAGGGTGTGTGTGTGTGTGTGTGTGTGTGTGTGTGTGTGTGTGTGTGTGTGTGTGCATGCCCTGGAATCAGTCCTTCTTAGTTACCTAGGGTCAACTGTATTTATGCTATGCTAAGTCTCTTCAGTCGTGTCCAACTCTGTGTGACCCCATAGACGGCAGCCCACCAGGCTCCCCCATCCCTGGGATTCTCCAGGCAAGAACACAGGAGTGGGTTGCCATTTCCTTCTTCAATGCATGAAAGTGAAAAGTGAAAGTGAAGTCGCTCAGTCATGTCTGACTCTTCGTGACCCCATGGACTGCAGCCTACCAGGCTCCTCGGTCCATGGTATTTTCTAGGCAAGAGCACTGGAGTGGAGTGCCATCGCCTTCTCCAAAACATTGTCTCAGATCAGATCAGATCAGTCGCTCAGTCGTGTCTGACTCTTTGCGATCCCATGAACTGCAGCACACCAGGCCTCCCTATCCATCACCAGCTCTCGGAGTTCACTCAGACTCACATCCATCGAGTCAGTGATGCCATCCAGCCATCTCATCCTCTGTCGTCCCCTTCTCCTCCTGCCCCTAATCCCTCCCAGCATCAGAGTCTTCTCCAATGAGTCAACTCTTCGCATGAGGTGGCCAAAATACTGGAGTTTCAGCTTTAGCATCACTCCTTCCAAAGAAATCCCAGGGCTGATCTCCTTCAGCCAGCTGATAAAAGCAATAGGTTTTAGTAAGGGAAAACAAGAGCAAGTTTTCATAATACCTTGTACATAGTGAACACTCAATAAATAATTAGTTACTTGCTTTGTACTTGGTAGACAATCTTGTGCTAATACGTCTTGATTTTTTGAATCCTTTAAAAGATATCCTGGGGAAATAAGAATTCTATCATGGAGAAAATTTAATACTCTCTGCTTTTACATTAAATTGTTTTGAGCCATCTCCAGAGGAAATTTTCATTTACATTCTGAAAACAGAAACAAGGTAACTTTTTAAACGTCTACAGATATAAAACTCACGCAGTGATTCTTTCAGTATCATGTCCCACAACTCTATCAGTTTAGACTACTCATGATTCAATTTTTCAGTGTATCGGAAATGGGTATGAAATGCTGTTATCTTAAATTTGTATAGGACCAAACTGTATTTCTATGATCAAATGGAGTCTGATGACCATTTCCACGTCATAAAGAGACAAAGTAGTTTTGCAACATTCAGAAATGCACAGTGGCAACTCACCATGTTTTTCCCACAAGATGTCACTATGGTACCTATGAAATATAATCACAGATTATTTATCAGTCTGTTAACTTTGTATTTAAAAAACAATCAGAAAAGATCTATGCACAGACCTATGACCCTCAAATTAAGCATGCACAGGAAATAACTGAATTCATAGATATCCAATATCTACCATATGACAGCAAACATATTTATTTGGATACATATTGAAACATTAACTATATGCATTGAAAGAGAAGTATAAAATTGATAATATAAAAAACATTGTATATCAGATTATCAATTCTTTGACAAATATTCTAAAAGTACCTGACGTGTCACTTACACTGTGATTCTTCTCACCAAGTATGTGATACAGTCATGGCTGCTCACAGATTGAGTTCACACTCTATTGTGTGTGTGTGTGTGGTAGTTATAGGTGGAATACCAGGTGATTTCTGAGTGATGAACAGCTGGGAAATTCATGTCTGTCCTTTGCTTCTGCTTTAAATGAGCTAGAGGTTAAGAGCCAAGAAGTCAGAGCAGAGTTCAAAATCGAGCTCAACCAACCATACAACCTCTGCCCAGTTAATTAACCTCCTGAGTCTGCTTTCTTATTTATAAAATGAGCATAGCAATATCTATCTCATTGCCGTTGCTGTGAGAATAAATGGAGACAATGCATGTAAAGCACCCGGTACAGAAGGGATTACTTAATAAGTAATAGTAGTAATTATTAATTTCAAGAGGAAGTGTTAATGAGAATCACATTTTATGCTTTGATCACAGGCCTTAGCATATGAAAGCCCTGAGTTTTAGTCACAGACGTGGAATGCTTATGTAATAAAATTCAAGCAGATCTATAAAAATTTAAACACTTGCAATAACCAATATTCCATAATGGCCTCTAATCAAAGCTTTGTTTGCTAAACCCAACCATTTGTTTGAAGAGTAAACAGAGGTCCTGCCTGGCTTTTTGGAATGACGCTCTTCTGCTGGTGACAGTAATTGAAATTTGCCTTAACTCTGGCAGCTGCACATAGTTAAACATCATTTGGCCAGTTGTTAACGTGAACTGTAGGGTTCTCCTCATCCTCTTGTGCCAGTCCCCTGGCGTAGCCTTGTGCTATTCTCCTGTGTTGAAGCCTTCTGTTCTCCTGAAGGCTCTGAGGACAAAGCGCACATGTGGCAGGCCTCCGCAGGGTCCAATCAGCTGCATCGGCTTCAGAAGTCCCCGCCCAGACATTCTCACCAGCAACTCAGAAGCCACACTTTAGACATGAGGAATCTAGATGCTCGGAGGCGGAAATGACTGGCCGAAGGAATGCTGCTCCCAAATGTCCGAGATTAGCTGCTGCTGCTGCTAAGTCGCTTCAGTTGTGTCTGATTCTGTGTGACCCCCTAGACGGCAGCCCAGCAGTCTCCTCTGTCCCTGGGATTCTCCAGGCAAGAACATTGGAGTGGGTTGCCATTTCCTTCTCCAGTCCAAGCTTAGATTGGAAGCTAAATGTCTCAGTGGCACCATATCTGGCTGCAGAGGACCCCTAATTCCAAGGGAATGAGAATTCTTCTTCCACCTAAGTGCTGTTAAAGACCCAGTCCAGGCTGGGATGGCAGGGTACTTGTTTTTCCAAAGCCGTCAACCTTTACCGAGCTGTTTTACAAGATGTTTCAAGGGCCATAAAAATATATCTTTTTGTTTGATATCTCTTATTTATTTTTATTTTATTTTTCTCTAAATTAAAAGTTTTAAGTAAAATAATATCGCTAATCATTTCTGCCTGTGGGCCACTCTGAGGTCCAGTTCCAAGTGGGGACTCAGCTGCATTAGAAGTATTTATATATATTTCTACAGCAGTTAGGAGTACTGACAGCAGAACTTTGCTACTCAAAAGCATGGTCTGCTGGTCAGCAGCGTCCAGTATCACTTGGGAGCTTGTTGGAAATGCAGAATCACAGCATCCCCCACCCCACCTCCCAGATCTTTAGAACTGGAATCTACATTTGACCAGGTTCTCAAGTAACTGATTCAGATAATCAGGTTTGAGGAGCACAGTCTATTGTAGTATATGACAGAGCCTCATGGAAACAGTGTTCTGTTTCGAGTCCTTCTTGATGCTCTGGCTTGACTGCCCAAGAGAAAAGCTTGTGATGTCCTTGGCATAGTTATTGACACTTCTTTGAAACTCCACAAATGATACTTTTCTTCTCCTTTCTTAGAACTTTATTCACTCTAGCTTGTCTGACAAGGAGTTAGTTTTAAAAAAAAAAGGACAAAATATTTGGCTTCCTCTCTTGTCAAAGAAACATTTTTTTTTTCTTTAGAGGATATCTGGATGACATGTGGAAATAAGAAAACTATCTACTCTTAATTATCTTGGTATATTGCCTTTCATTAATATATGCATGTATATATGCACCCCCCCATATATATATATATGTGTGTGTATGACGTTTTGAATAAGTAATACAGTCTTATCATTACAAAATTAAGAAAATATATATGATAAATTATTTTGCCCATTTGTGCATGATATCTGTTGGGAAACCCAGTACAAAATAGCCGGTTGGAGGAAGTCCTTGGGAAAATGGCGAAGGGGCAGAAATTCCCCGGCTTGGTATGCTCGGGCAGAAAAACATCTCCTGCCTTTGGTTATGCCAACATTTTCTGCTTGGGCAGAAAAACACCTCCTGCCTTTGGTTATGCCCGGTGCCAAGATTTAATAATAAATATTAAGGATGTTGCTTGAGAAAATGGGTTATGGGATAAGCAAATGGGTCACTTAGCGCACGCTGTCTTTGAAATATTTTTAATGATTAGGTGTTAACCCCGTACGTGCTCTGCTGGCTGTATACTCTAAGCTCTTTGTTCCTACTTCTATAAAAAGGCTTGACTGCAATAATAAACTTGTCAGTCCTTGCAAGAGACTGTCTGAGTGTTCTTCTTTCAGGTTCGTCACTTCCAAGTTCCGAGGAGAAAATCCCCAACAATATCTGTTCAGTTCTACCCCTAATCCCAATAGATAACCACTGATTAATTTTTGTGTATCCTTCAACGGATACTTTAAATACAGTCACATAAATATGATGTGTATACATTTTCCACTTTTATCACAAATGATAGCTTTGTTATGCATAGGTTTTTACATTTTATAAAGTACATTCCACATTATATTTTACCATAAGCATTTCCCATGTTTTCATAGAGCTTTTCATAAATATTTGAAATTATCTCACAGTAACTCATTGTTATATATTTGTAAAAATTGACTTAACCAGTAGGGATGACTGTTGCACACTTGGGTCCTTTCCGCCCCCTAAACCCCGTCTATTACAGATAACTCTGTGGTGAAATTGTCTGTGCATAGAGTTCCTCCCACCCACTGAGTACTCATGAGCTCTAGGGTAGACACACCCAATAGCTGCTGCAGAGAGCCCAGAACAGCCCATACTCTTTTCTTTCCTTGGCTTTGTAGTTCAATTCCTTTTCAATTTTAGGGATTACTCTGTATCCTACTAATATAATCTCTTTTCTCTTAATATATGTGAATTTATAACTTGCAACAAATAAAGCATAACTAATACATAAAACAATGGGAAAAAGAGAGAAAATGACACTTCAATCTGGCAAAGTGTTAATTTCGTATTGGATAGTAAAGGAATGGGATTGCTAGTAGGGCAAGTAGAAATTAAAAACAAAGAGGAATCCAAATTCACCTAACCGCGAGGAAATGGCAAAGAAACAACCATGGGAAATGGACATCATAGAGGAGTCAGGTACAGGAGGAAAAAAGATTGGAAAAAGAGAAGCATTTCATAGAAAAGATTTCTTAAATTCTGGAGAGCTCAAACAGCTGAGGAAACAGGTTGACAGGGAGAAATGCATGGTCTACTTCTCATCTCTGAAGCAACAGGCTAGGAAAGTATCAAACAGAAGAAAGTCCTTGTCAGACGGTTCTGAAACTCATTTACTAACCAGAGCAAACTCATAGAACTATAGTTCATCTCCGTGCAAATACTAGAGCAGGAGGCAGCCGACCACTGCAGTGTAAAGAGACAAGAAAGGATTGGGATAAACATAGAGGAAAACACGAGTGTGGGAATGCTGGAGAATGCCCCTTCTTATGGTGGGGTAGGAGAGAACAGCAAGAGCCGAGGATTTCTGTCTTCAAGCTGCTGCTGCTGAGTCACTTCAGTCGTGTCCGACTCTGTGTGACCCCATAGACGGCAGTCCACCCGGCCCCCCGTCCCTGGGATTCTCCAGGCAAGAACACTGGAGTGGGTTGCCATTTCCTTCTCCAATGCATGGAAGTGAAAAGTGAAAGGGAAGTCACACAGTCGTGTCCGACTCTCAGCGACCCATGGACTGCAGCCTACCAGGCTCCTCTGTCCATGGGATTTTCCAGGCAAGAGTACTGGAGTGGGGTGCCATTGCCTTCTCCATCTGTCCTCAAGAGGGGGAGTGAAATCCAATCTACTCTGATCCAGTCCTATCCAATACTAAGCTCAGCCTCAGAGAGTCAGTCAGCCAGCCAGGGGTTAGAGGAAAATTGAAGCCTTAATTATTTGTTATAGATAGAGGGATGTATATATATATATATACTGGAGAAGGAAATGGCTACCAATGCAAATATCCTTGCGTGGAGAAGTCCATGGACAGGGGAGCCTGGCGGGCTGCTGTCCATAGGATCTCAAAGCTTCAGATACTACTGAGGGAATAACACTTACCACTTATGTATATATATACATACATATATATACACACACACATATATATATATACACATAATAACTAGCATACTAAAAGGCAGAACTTGTAGGATACAATCTTAAGGAAGCTATAATTGTGCTTCCTCAGTCTCTTACGTGGTCCATAGGAAATCTGCAACTTTGACACAGCATGAATGGGAGTCCACATACTCCCCAAATGTTTCCAGAGACTGCTGCTGCAGCTAAGTCGCTTCAGTCGTGTCCGACTCTGTGCGACCCCATAGACGGAAGCTCACCAGGCTCCCCCGTCCCTGGGATTCTCCAGGCAAGAACACTGGAGTGGGTTGCCATTTCCTTCTCCAATGCATGAAAGTGAAAAATGAAAGGGAAGTCGCTCAGTCGTGTCCGACTCTTAGCGACCCCATGGACTGGAGCCTACCAGGCTCCTCCGTCCATGGGATTTTCCAGGCAAAAGTACTGGGGTGGGGTGCCATTGCAGACTACATTGATCTATAAGTCAATCCAATCAGCATCTTAGTCTTTAGATTCCTCAGTCATGAGTAGGATGCCGATACCATGTTTTCCTAACTCATAGCAGGTATATTTAGTTCCCAGAAGTCATTCTTCACTGGGCCTCGGGGAAAGGATACCCTACCCCTCCCATGGGTAGGGAAAGCTCTCACAAATACCATCTCCTACTCTAATTCTTCAGAGAAGGCAATGGCACCCCACTCCAGTACTCTTGCCTGGAAAATCCCACAGATGGAGTAGCCTGGTAGGCTGCAGTCCATGCGGTGGCTAAGAGTCGGACATAACTGAGCGACTTCACTTTCTCTTTTCACTTTCATGCATTGGAGAAGGAAATGGCAACCCACTCCAGTGTTCTTGCCTGGAGAATCCCAGGGACGGGGAGGCCTGGTGGGCTGCCATCTATGGGGTCACACAGAGTCGGACACGACTGAAGTGACTTAGCATAGCATAGCACTCTAATTTTTGACAGTCTGAAGGTGCATGGTTAGCTAAGAGCTATAAAACTGCCTGACCTGGAATTCATAATATGGTGATCTTGCACCAACAATTTTATATCTGATGTGATTAAAATATACTTTTTGTTGTTTTTCACAGTTGATAGGCACATGCATATGTAATTAGTTTATGTGCAAATTCACAACAGTTTTAGAGTTGCTTTGTAACATCAAAGATATTGAGAAACTTTTGTGATATGTTATTCTAGGAACAGTACAGCCTAGAAAGGTCTTGAATTTTCTTAAATTTAATTTTTATACCAAAGGAGTTGCATAGCCTTGAACATTGAAACTTTCAATTTGGAAGCATATTTTATTTTCCAGAGGAAAAATTCAATACAATTTTTTAGAGGAACAAAGAAACGAAATGCCACAAGTGAGAAAACGGTTTAGGTTGGGGATTGTGCAAGTTTGGGTAAGTTGCTGGATGTCTGTGAGATAAATCTGTGTGAGAAATGTCATTTTGGGATTATATTTTTATGTTGTGGGAAGGAGAGAGTTGAATAATTGACCCTTGCCATTTTAGTTTCCACTGGTTTCTTCTACAAGTAGAAAAAATGCATAAACACTAAATGCACACATAAAACTGCTCCTTCGCAGATGTGGATTATATTCCAAAGGGACACATTTAGAGAGCATCACCCAAATGACTTATTTATTCTTCATCCCCTAAACACGGCTCAGGGCTGGTCTACAGTAGAATCATGTACGGGCTTACAGCTCTCTGTGATTGCTCTTTTGCTGTGTTAACCCTGAGTGAACCTTATTTTGAGCAAACCTCCTATACAATCTATCTTGAGCAGATTTGTAAATTGGGGTTGGAATATTATTTTCTTAATACTAAATGTGTTTTCCAGTTTACAAAAGTGTCACTATGAATTTCTCTAATATTCAATCTTCTTCAGCATAGTTTTAAAAATTAAAGTTACATAAAGTTGGTCTTGACATATTTTTAGTAACCTGGAGCTTCCTCAGAGGACACTGGAGGTGCATACAGTATTGAGGTGCCCCCAGCACCTGATGGGCAGTGGAGGACAGTAGACGGGGAGGGCTGATGCAGACCTATTCTCGAACTCACCCAAGGCCAGCCCTGACTTGAGTGATGCGGAAGGGGATGGGGGTGGGGGGTGGAGATGGGGGGTGGGGGTTGGGCAGTCATTAGGGATCTCATGTAGGCAAGTATGGGATATGAGTAAAAACTATTTTCTTATTGATGTTAATATCCTCTCACTTGTCCCCACAGACAAGGTGAGAGTAGGGGAGGACCTGGGGATGTCTAGGACATGTGTCTTAAGGAGTTTCTTTTCCTCTGGGTCTTGTCTCTCTACCAGGATCTACCTTTAACAACACATCCAGATTTGGCAGCTTGTTCAGGATCTAATGGCAGTCATAAATGAATAGCAAGATGAAGCTGGCACAGGGAACTCCAGAAAAGCAAGCCATATCTTGTGCTCACATAAAAGTGGGCAAAAAAAGTAGGTGTTCATGTGAACTGCTTGAAGACAGGGACAATATCCTCAGGAGTGACCATTCAATAAATGTTGCTTAAGAACAGAACAGATGAATAGATAGATGGGGAAACAATGGAAACGGTGGCAGACTTTATTTTCTTGGGGTCTAAAATCACTGCAGATGGTGACAGCAGGCATGAAGTTAAAAGGCATTTGCTCCTTGGAAGAAAAGCTATGACCAACCTAGACAGCCTGTTAAAAAGCAGACACATTACTTTGCCAACAAAGGTCCATCTATTCAAAGCTGTGGTTTTTCCAGTAGTCATGTATGGATGTGAGAGTTGGACTATAAAGAAAGCTGAGCACCAAATTGATGCTTTTGAACTGTGGGGTTGGAGAAGACTCTTGAGAGTCCCTTGGACTGCAAGGAGATCCAAGCAGCCCATCCTAAGGGAAATCAGTCCTGAATATTACTTGGAAGGACTGATGCTGAAGCTGAAGCTCCAATACTCAGGCCACCTGATGTGAAGAACTGACTCATTTGAAAAGATCCTGATGCTGGGAAAGATTGAAGGTGGGAGGAGAAGGGGACAACAGAGGATGAGATGGTTTGATGGCATCACCGACTCGATAGACATGAGTTTGAGTAAGCTCTGGGAATTTGTGATGGACAGGGAGGCCTGGAGTGCTGCGGTTCACAGGGTCACAAGGAGTCAGACATGACTGAGTGACTGAACTGCACTGAAGAAGAGGAAGACAGTTTGGGCCTCTCTGGTGGTCCAGTGGCTAAGACTCTGAGCTCCTAATTCAGGGGGCGAGGATTTGATTCCTCATCTGGGAACTAGATCCCACATGCTGCAACTAAAAAGATCCCACGTGATGCAACTAAGACCCAGTGCAACCAAATAAATATTTAAAAATAAATAAAAGAATGAAAGTGTTAGTCTCTCAGTTGCGACCAACTCTTTGCAACCCCATAGACTTTAACCCACCAAGCTCCTCTGTCCATGGGATTTTCCAGCAAGAGTACTGGAGTGGGTTGCCATTTCCTTCTCCAGGGGATATTCCCAACCCAGGGATTGAACCCAGGTCTTCCACTAGTAGGAGATTCTTTACCATCTGAGCCACCAGGGAAACCCTAATGAAAGAATGACTAAGTCCAAGGGCAGGCAGTTTAGTTTGCTAAGATGTCAGCCGCATCTCTGATGCAGAGCATCAGTTTGTCAGAACGTAAGATCTGAGAGGGCAGAGCCCACCTGTGTGATTTTAGTTCCTCCTTCCTGTCCCTACCTGTTGTGACTCCCTCCTACCTGCACGAACTGAGGAAGGGTTGTATATCCACTCCCAGCCTAATAAGCATTTGTGTAAGGTGGTCAGATTACAGTCATTACAAATGCCTCAGAAATATGGTTGGTATCATTTTATTTTTGAATTTTAAGAATTATATGAAATGTGTATGTGCAATTTACAAAGAGTAGAAAATAGGTAAGATCAAAAGAAGAAAATAATTCACTATGGCACTAATTAGAGATAGCAAGATAGATAGCTCTGTACAAAAATGGGATCATACTGTGAGCATTGTTTGTATCCTGTTTTCCCCTTTGTGACAAACTGTGAACATCTTTTCTTGTGAAGTGATTATAGAAGCACTCTATTAATGTAATGCCTATCTCTTATACTCTAATGGAGATTAATCAGCTATTGAATTTTTTTTTACTAAAATTGGCAGTTTTCTCCCTGCTTCTAATGAGTCATTGCCATTTATTATGCCTTTGAGATCCGGCAGACAGTATCAGTTCTGCCTGTGATATATTAGTACACATATTAGATACAATAGTAAAGAAATGAGTTTACCTAAAGAGGGATTAAGTTTAAATATCTAGCTAACAGTACACAAAAGAGTGGCAAAACCTCAAGGAAAAGTTGAGCTTCATTAGAGAGAGAATGTGGCATCCTGGAGAATGCAGGACAAACACTAACCTCCCTGCTCTCCATGCACAGGTTCAGAGGCAGAGATGCCAGGAGTTGGAAAGAAGCAGTTCCTTGGAACAGAGACACCAATTCAAAGGGATTAGTTAGGTTTCAATAAATTCGTGACAGTAGTCCTAATACTGGGCTTCCCTGGTGGCTCAGTGTTAAAAAGTCCATCTGCCAATGTAGGAGATGTAGGTTCAATCCATGGGTCAGGAAGATCCCCTAGAGAAGAAAATGGCAACCCACTCTAGTATTCTTGCCTGGGAAATCCCACAGACAGAGGAGCCTGGCAGGCTACAGTTCATAAAGTCACAAAAGAACGGCAGACAAATTAGTGACTAGACAACAATATTCCTTTTGTTTTTGTATTCATCAGTTGACAGGTGTTTGGGTAGTTCCACCTTTTGGCTTTAATGTATTGTGCTGCTATGAACCTTTTTATGTGAACATATATTTTCAGTTCTCTTGGAGAAGCTGATGTGTTTGAATATCTCTTTAAACAAAAATATAAGGATTGGAGAACTCTTTGTTTTCAATTTTTCTGTAAACCTAAGACTGTTTTATTAAGTCTACTAATTAATTTTAAAAATTCATGGATCATTAGTGTGAATGGTGATTTATGCCAGTGTGTGAAAGGCAGTGGCACACCAAGAATTTGGCTGTTTTCTTCCCCATCCCCAGTTTTACTGACATAAAATAAACAAATAAGAGTGTATATAGTAGTTTTATTCCTAGTTTTCAAAGGAATCCCTGTACTGTTCTCCATAGTGGCTGGATCAATTTATATTACCACTAAAAGTGCAGGAGGGTTCCCTTTTCTCCACATTGTCTCCAACATTTATTATTTGTAGATTTTTATGACTTGGAAATCCCACAACTAGGCATATACCCTGAGAAAGCAATAATTCAAAAATATACATATTCTCCAGCGTTCATTGTGGCAGTATGTACAATAGTCAGGACGGAGTATCAACTTAGATGTCCGTCCATAGACAAATGGATAAAGAAGTTGTGGCACATATATGCAATGTAATATTTCTCAGCCATAAAAAGGAATGAAACTGAGTCATTTGAACTGAAGCAGACAAACCTAGAACCTGTTATACAAAGTGAAGTAAATCAGAAAGAGAAAAACAAACTTTGCATATTAACACATATGTATGGGAGCTAGAAAAATGGTACTGCTGAATCTATTTGCAGGGCAGGAATAGAGATCCAGATATAAAGAATGGACTTGTGGACACAGTGAGGGAATGAGAGGGTGGGATGAATTGAGAGGGCATCATTGAAATACAATGCATTACCGTGCGTAAATTAGATAGCTAGTGGGAGGTTGCTGTGTAATACAAGGAACTCAGCCTGGTGCTCTGTGATGACCTAGAGGGTTGGAGAAGGGGTGGTGCGAGGAAGCTCAAGACGGAGGGTTGGGGAGAGAGCAAATTAGTCAAGATGGCAGGTTCAGGCTCTCTCGCTCCACGTTTTGTAAACACTGACTGTGTAACAGCTGAGATTATTTAGAGCACTGTGTATGTGCGTCACGAGGTACCAGCTTAGTCAGGACTAGTTTGTGCTGTCCGCATGTATGACCTCCACCTTAAACAGCAGCAGCCTTACTGCTGCGTCACTGCTGTGTCCGATGGGTCCGCCACGAGGGAGAGAATATAGCACGTTTACTGCGATGGCTGCTGCGTCCTCCAGCAGAGAGGTTGTATGCGGTTATGTTGTGTTATGTTATGTATGCTGCTATAGCTGGCTGCGTCAAACAGAAGAGAATAAACGTGTCTGCAGTTCCTCTGGCTCCTGGAGTCTCCTTCCAGCCTCTTGCCTATCCCGGGTTCAGCGAACAGTGTGGACAGTGTGAACAGTGAGGCAATTGGTGTTGTGAACAGGATGAAGAGCAAAACAGAGGATATATCACATGACTGATTCACATTGTTGTATGACAGAAACTAACATAACAATGTAAAGCAAGTATCCTGCAATTAAAAATTGAAAAAAAAAAAAAAACCAAATAGACAAAGTTAATTCATTTTCCACATAGATTGCTGCTGCTGTTAAGTCGCTTCAGTCGTGTCTGACTCTGTGCGACCCCACAGACGGCAGCCCACCAGACTCCCCGTCCCTGCGATTCTCCAGGCAGGAACACTGGAGTGGGTTGCCGTTTCCTTCTCCAGTGCATGAAAGTGAAAAGTGAAAGTGAAGTCGCTCAGTTGTGTCCGACTCTTTGCGACCCCATGGACTGCAGCTCACCAGGCTCCTCCATCCGTGGGATTTTCCAGGCAAAAGTACTGGAGTGGGGTGCCATTGCCATTATTAGCATTTCTTGTAAAAAAACATGAAATTACTTTTTTGATGACTATAGTTTGTGTTCTGCTTTTTCCTGTAATAAATGAGCTAGAAATATATTTTGGAGGGGTCTGGTTAGAATGATCTGTTAATGAGGTACTGTTTCTTATTTATGTTCTGCTGTAAACAAATTTAATCATATTAAGATTTTTTTTTTTCTTGGGAGAAAACACAGGGGGAACACTTCTGTTTCTAGTTCAGAGCAGGCGCTTCCACTTCTTTTATCCTAGGATCAAACAGTGCTGATCTTATATGAGGCAGAAAGCGCCAGGTGTCACCTAAAGGGACATGCGGACATTTAAAAATTATAGTGGATCTGTCTGGAAATTACCATTTCCAGAGAAAATCAAGAAGAAATGTGAAACGAGGAAGAGAGAGTTTGGTTTTGTTATGGAATGAAAAAAGATAAAAAAAGGAAGCCCGGACTTTTCACTGGGGTGGTAGAGGCTACTTGACCTGGGAAATGCGAAAGCCAAGGAGAGGAAAGTTTAGGGAGCTTAGATGTGGAATTACTAGACCCCACTGCCAGGCACTCAGGTTTTGCCAGCAACCTGAGGCTAACAAATGCTTGCTGGTCATGATCTGTTCAATAGAACATTTATTTGTGATTATCATCATAACCAGATATGATGTGCTCTGTTCAGAGGTAATATCTCACCGTTGGAATTTAAAACCATCCATGATACATGTTTATTTGAAGATAATTAGAAAATGTAGATAATAAAAATGAAATAAATTTATTCATTATGTCTCTTTACTTAAAAAATGTAAAAGTAT
The DNA here is from genome assembly GCA_935064755.1 of Tragelaphus eurycerus. Classification (NCBI taxonomy): domain Eukaryota; kingdom Metazoa; phylum Chordata; class Mammalia; order Artiodactyla; family Bovidae; genus Tragelaphus; species Tragelaphus eurycerus. The sequence goes on along the minus strand of CAKXYN010000086.1, from coordinate 7,191,283 downwards.
CCCTTTTTATAAAAATGGCATGATACATTCTTACTATTGGTGTCTTGGCTTTCCCCATATGAGTCATCTATAAATAAATAAATATATTTTCAGTAGCATAGCTTCTGGGGAGTGTATTGACAATTTGGTGATGTCTCTTCTTATCTTCAATTCTAACCTCAGCTAATGAAATTAAGACATTTTCTTGATAGAGGAGGCAGGCTTGCATCCTCTTCATGCCTCTTGTCAGTCACTGCCTTTTGATGTGCCTTCAGAATCCAGTAAAAAGCATTGGTTCCACATAATTAGAGAAAAGAATAGGACTACCTTCAGCCCTGGGATTTCTTTGGAAGGAATGATGCTAAAGCTGAAACTCCAGTATTTTGGCCACCTCATGCGAAGAGTTGACTCACTGGAGAAGACTCTGATGCTGGGAGGGATTGGGGGCAGGAGGAGAAGGGGACGACAGAGGATGAGATGGCTGGATGGCATCACTGACTCGATGGATGTGAGTCTGAGTGACCTCCGGGAGCTGGTGATGGACAGGGAGGCCTGGCGTGCTGCGGTTCATGGGGTCGCAAAGAGTCGGACACGACTGAGCGACTGATCTGATCTGATCTGATCTGAAAGGGGCATGTGGAAGCTAGAAAGAGAGAAAGAAAGAAAGACAGAACAAAAGAGAAAGAAAGAGAGAGAGAGGGAGAAGAAGAAGGAAGGAGAGAAAGAGTGAGAGAAAGAAAGAAAGGAAAACAGCTGTAACTGTAGGGAATTACAGAATATCAGAAAGAATTGAATACTTGAAAGGCGAGTGAGGAGTAGATCTTGCTGCATTAGGAAAGAGAAATAAAAGGGAGTAGGGGATTCCATTTAGTGGTGAAGGTTACTGAAGCCATGGGAGTTTTTAAAAAGGAGGAAAAGCAAGATATTTTATATGAGCACATGGCAGAGTCATGAGTTCATTCCTTGCCCTGGTCCCCACAGCATCTGGTATGGATGGTGCCATTCATTTCCTGATGGACGGTGTATGCTCCAAGCACTGCAAAAATGGTCGTATGTTTAATGTTATTTAGAAATAACCAATGTTAGCTAATGGCAGCACTGATATCAAGTTCACTTTCAAATGTATGATATTATCTTTCAGATTTTCAAAATGGTGGGAGGAATAGAAGTTTATTTAAGAAAAAGTAGAAAACACAGATGGACAAAAGTTAATAATTCACTCACTATTTTACATTAGAGGAATCACATTGTTCACGTCAAAAAAGCTATAGCACACTTTAGTGGAATCACTTTTGAGGTACATAACAACTTTCATTGTGTTTAACCACTATGAATTAGTCAAGATGTTTTTTCAGCAATGGATGGGCAGCCATGTTCTGTCTCCAGCAAATCACTACCTTGCACTTATCCTCAGGTGAAAGTGTACCATTGCCAATTGATGGTACAATAAGGCAAGGACTGTTCTGTCTTCCAGGGGCATGATGAGTTTTCAAAGTCCTACTGGAGCCACTTGACAGTTTAGAAGAGCACAAAGGGAATGAAATACTGAAGAGAAGAGTCAGGTCAGGAGACATGCCAAGTATGAGGAATCCTGGGATTTCACTGTGGGTAGTAAAGATTAACCAGTCTAAACCCCTTAAAAGCTGAGGCAAGGTTTTATGGAGAGGTACATGGCAAAGTCATTGGCCCCCACTCTGCTTTATCTAGGAATAATGTATCTAGATAGTAGTGTTATCTAGGATAATCTAGAAAACCTTTTATCTAGGATAGTATTGTACACATACTCTGAGGTTAATGAAACACTTAGATTGATTAGGATAATGGCAAGTTTAAAGGTGCTATACATATTTATAAGTGACTGCAATGAACTTAAGGGAGCTTTTGGATTCAGTGACAGTGTTACTGGGGGAAATGGATTTCTGGACCGTGTCTTAGGACCAGACTAATGATCAGAGTCACATCAAGTGTGACAGTGGCACAGCAAGAATTTAACTCTTTTTATTTTTTCCCGGCTCTGTTAGGAATCTCTCTGGCTAGCAATGCTGCAGGCCATCTGTGTACCCTGCAGGGAACTCAGGGGTGAGGGAAAACCCAGGCCAAGGTGAGATGCATCTTTTCATGCTCTATGCAGTTACTTCACTTCCATGACTTCTGAAATCCTGGCTTGGTAAATTGAGGAGATACAGCAGGGTATTTGTGTGTATGTCGTGTCTTCTTGCCAATATGCAACCCACCTGCGGTTATCTTTTTACAGTTTTAATGTGTCAAATAACAAAAGTTTATTTACAGAAAGAAAAAAAAGGGCTAGAAACACTAATCAACAACAAACAAATATTTAGGGTTATTCAAACCAAAGGTAGTCATACAAATATACTTTTGCAAATGGAATTATTTTGTATATACTGTCTACATCCTTTTTATCTTAGTACAGACTGAGAATGTCTTCTCCCTGGCAACATATTTGAATTGCATTCAAAACTGAGTGCTGTTTCTTCTTTATGCTGTTCTCTAACCAATATTACCCAACATAAAATTTTATTTTCCTGTTGAGACAGTCATAATTCCCTTTCCTGTCCCATGAAAAGCAATAACACCCCCTGTCCTCATGATCCAACAAAACACTGCTGGAGAAAGGACGGAGTCTTCCAGAACTGAGATCCTGTGGGAACTGCATGGAAAGGGTAGCAGAATAATAGAGGGAAATAGAGCGTTAAAGAAGTCAGTTCTTTCTGCTGCAGGAAAGCCAGGAAAAGAAAAGAGACTGGGTTTTCCTTGGGCAGTGAAGTTTATGCCAATTTCAGGAAATGCACACGCTGCAGTGTCAATGAGTCTTTCTAGGAGAACACTGGCTCATCACCACCACTGTTAAGAATCACAATGGATGGTTATGATGAACAAGATTTTCTAAGAGGCTACTTTTTCATAATCCCATGACAGAGAGGTGGTTTATTTTCAAACTTCTAAAATTATAAACTGATACATATTCATTTCTAAATAGATAAATATAATGAAAGTGAAGAGGTGGAAAGTGAAGAGGGATGGAAGAACCTCTTGATGAAAGTGAAAGAGGAGAGTGAAAAAGCTGGCTTAAAACTCAACATTCAAAAATGAAGATCATGGCATCCGGTCCCATCACTTCATGGCAAATAGATGGGGAAACAATGGAAACAGTGACAGACTTTATTTTCTTGGGCTCCAAATTCACTGCAGATGGTGACTGCAGCCATGAATTGAATGACCCTTGCTCCTTGGAGAAAAAGCTATGACCAACCTAGACAGCATATTAAAAAGCAGAGACATTACTTTGCCAACAAAGGTCCATCTACTCAAAGCTATGGTTTTACCAGTAGTCATGTATAGATGTGAGGGTTGGACTATAAAGAAAGCTGAGCGCTGAAGAATTGATGCTTCTGAACTGTGGTGTTGGAGAAGACTCTTGAGAGTCCCTTAGACTGCAAGGAGATTCAACCAGTCCATCCTAAAGGAGATCAGTCCTGAATATTCCTTGGAAGGACTGATGCTGATGCTGAAACTCCAATACTTTGGCCACCTGATGTGAAGAACTGACTCTCTGGAAAAGACTCTGATGCTAGGAAAGATTGAAGGCAGGAGGAGAAGAGGGAACAGAAGATGAGATGGTTGGATGGCATCACTGACTTGATGAACATGAGTTTGAGCAAGCTCCGGGAGTTGGTAATGAAGGGGAAGCCTGATGTGCTGCAGTCCATGGGGTCACAAAGAGTCAGACACGACTGAGCGACTGAATTGAACTGAATGAAAGTGAAAAGAAAAGTAAAGTGTTAGTGGCTCAGTCATGTCCAACTCTTTGCTACCTCCTGGGACTATAGCCCACTAGGTTCTTCTGTCCATGGAGTTTTCCAGGCAAGAGTACTAGAGTGGATTGCCATTTCCTTCTGTAGGGGATCTTCCTGATCCAGGGATTGAACCAGGTCCCCTGCATTGCAGGCAGATTCTTTACCATCTGAGCCACCAGGGAAGCTCTTTAATCATGGCCGTGTACCTTGACAACAAAATCTTTCATGATATAGGATGATAACATCAATAAGTCTCTTAGCATATAACAGCTGCTCAAACTTGACAACTCCCTATCTTCAAATTGTAGTCACAGGTAAAATAAATATGATGGACTTATTTCACAACAAAACAGAGTGCTAAATTCATTATTCTCTATGTTGTTCATTTGCGATAATACTATACCTAATTTTTTTCCCCAAAACTGGGATCATACTGTGAATTCCATTTTTTAGCCTTTTTTTTCCTCCAAATATGCTTTTTCAGTTGCACAGTGGTTCATTTTTCTATTTGATCTGAAACATGATAATTAAAAAGAAGGTCCCAGCTGCCATTCTACCTTCAGCTGCCCTGGTTTCTTAACTTCCTGTCTTGAGTGTTCAATTCTTCCTTCAATGGAGATACTCCAGGGTCCTTTCAATAAACTGTCCCTTCTACTTGAGCTGAGGAATACTTTTTGGTATTTGATTACAAGGAAAACTTAAACAATGTACACAAAGGATTATGGGAAAGATAAAGGAAAATGGACAAAGATGCTTAGAGTTAGTAAAGGTGTTGCTCTCTAGGGGGCAAGTTGAAGTTAAAAATAAGACAAAATGAAAAAAAACCCTCATCTGAGACTGCATGAAAGAGAGAAACTTACTCAGAAATGGGACATTATTAAAAACAGAATTAGATCTTGCTGCAGCAAGGAAAGATATTAGAAATTGAGGAGTCTGCAATTTCATAAACTTAATAAATGATATCCAGAGCTTTAAAAAATAGCTTAAGAAATAAAAAAGGCAAGATTTTAGGGGAAAGTATGTGGTCTAGGCCTCTCTGTGGATGTTAGTGTGGGGAGAACCAAACAGTAGTAATCCTAGCTTAGAGACTCTCTGAGGATTCTCCAGCTGGCAAAATGTCCAGTAAGACAATAGTGACTGGATGCGATGCCAAGGAAGAAGTGGATCATCAGCCACTATAGCAAGAAAGAAGACGAGAACAAGAATTGTTTCTTTAAAGTAATTTAAAAACTTTTCTGTATAGTATAAGTATTCTGAAGTAAATAGAGCAGGAGGCTCTGTTTTCTTTAAGATAAAGTATACTTTTTTTCTTTTTTTTTTGAAGTACAGACTAATCTTTTAATTCATATACTTAGTGCTAATCTGGGCAATAGAAAAATCAGAAGCCTACATATGCAACAGTTTTTTTTTTTTTTAATACAATCAAGACATTTTAAAATACAGGAATAAAACAAATGTAAAACTAGGAATCATGGATATCCTTAGAAGCTGGATCTTAAACATAATTTTAAATTGTTTCCTGTTTAATGTCTTTCATTACTCTCTTTATCCTAATTTTTGCTCTTTGGCCAGTCTATTGCTAAATTACAAAGAGATTTTCTAAGCGATTTCAGCTGTTTTTTTTCCTCTCACCTTATACACTCTGCAGAGATTTATTCTTGTGTTTTAAAATAACTGAATATTCTGAGGTTTCTTTCAAATATATACTAAGTTTTTTTCTTTTTAAAATTAATTTATTTATTTTAATTGGACGATAATTACTTTACAATATTGTGGTGATTTTTGCCATACATCGACATGACTCAGTCACGGGTGCACATGTGTCTCTCCATCCTCAACCCCCTTCCCACCTCCCTCCCCACCCCATCTCTGTGTTATCCTAGAGCACTGACTTTGAGTGCCCTTATCCTAAGACAAAAAAAAAAAAAAAATCCAGGAGGAAAAGAGACTATATGTGGATTTTTTAAAAATTGAGCATACAAGCTGGGAGCATCATTTATCCCTCAAGTTATACTGCGTTATGTTGCCCTGAAATTCAAGTCATGTATGGCTACCTGTGATTGGCCTGTGTCCTATTCTATCAAGTTTCAAGCTTGCTACTGTATTTATTGCCAATCAATGTTCAGAGTTTACTAGGACACTAATGGATCTTGATCAGTGATCTCATTTCTTCAAATTCCTTAGCCATTGCTGTGTATGCTTTTAGAAATAGGTATCCATCTTTCCTAGAGAAAGACACACTCATTGACAATAAGAAGGCATTGAGAAGCTAAAGCAGATTTCTGTCAGTCTGCTTTTCAGAAGCAATTACTATTATTGTGCTCAATCCCACTGGTAGTATAGAGAGGTATGTTAGTCTGGGAATAGCTGTTGAATAGTTACATGTTTAGGAAGTTAGCATTTACTTCTGTTTTTCCTCTAAGATGTAGTATGGACAATAATGCGAGTAAACTCATGACAATAAAGTGATAAGTCTGATGCTTCCTTTGAACACATTAACTTTGAAATAGAGGGAAGAAAGGAAAATCTTCACTGGGACCTCTTTGAAAGCCCATGGTATGGAAAATGAATAGGAAGTCAAAAAGGAATTAGGGAAGCAGAAAACTCTAAGGATGGAAAAAAAGGTGATTTGTTTTATTTTTCCAGATATGGTTCCCCAGGTAAATATAAGAAAAAGGACAAAGAATTTTAATTCCCATGACAATATTATTTTTAGCTTATTTTAGTTACATCAGAAATTGACTACACTTATGAATGTTCTTTGGTATGGTTTTGTGAATTTTATTTTATTTTGCAGTTTATGTTATGTTCAGAAATTTCCAACTCTGTCTAAGCTGAAGTAAAAGAAAAATATCACTTTTCATTCTTTCAAGCTTTATGATTTTAAAGCATGCAAATCAAATCTGCCAAGGACCTCGTTAAAGAGTCAAAAGCTCAGAGACTGTTTAGTACAGGAACAGATTTTTGAGGCAAGAAGCAACATGGAAACTGAGTTAGAAAAAACCTAATTAACCTCAGAACAGGATTGAGATGCCAGAATTCTTTTTTTTACCAGGTGGTAAGGCAATGGCACCCCACTCCAGTACTCTTGCCTGGAAAATCCCATGGACGGAGGACCCTGGTGGGCCGCAGTCCATGGGGTCGCTAAGAGTCGGACACGACTGAACAACTTCAATTTCACTTTTCACTGTCATGCATTGGAGAAGGAAATGGCAACCACTCCAGTGTTCTTGCCTGGAGAATGCCAGGGACGGGGGAGCCTGGTGGGCTGCCTTCTATGGGGTCGCACAGAATCGGACACTACTGAAGCGACTTAGCAGCAGCAGCAGCAGCGGCAGAGTCCAATTGACTCTGTTCCATTGTATACAAAATTACTTTTAGAGTAGATTTAGGGATATGTATGAGGTTGCTTCTGGGGATCATCTCTGGGAAGAGGTAGCATGGTCTCTATAAACGTATGTCCCTATTCTTTTTTTCGGAAAAGGCAATGGCACCCCACTCCAGTACTCTTGCCTGGAAAATCCCATGGATGGAGGAGCCTGGTAGGCTGCAGTCCATGGGGTCGCTAAGAGTCGTACATGACTGAGCGACTTCACTTTCACTTTTCAGGTTCATGCATTGGAGAAGGAAATGGCAACCCACTCCAGTGTTCTTGCCTGGAGAATCCCAGGGATGGGGGAGCCTGGTAGGCTGCCGTCTATGGGGTCGCACAGAATCGGACATTACTCAAGAGACTCAGCAGCAGCATTCTTGTTTAGCTCCTCAGGTTTTATGAGGAGGTCAACTCCATCCCCAGCACAATTCATTATTAGTATGTTTGGCTGTATATGCAACTGGCATCAAGAAATAACTCAACTTAAGTTCTGGTCAAGCTGCATGACCTTAAACCCACAGCTGCCACATAGCTATACTCTGAGGAGTACTGGAAGGGTACGTGGGTGTGCTTACATTCATTTATACAGAGACTTAACTCCGTATGGATTATCTTTCAATCAAAAAACAGAATCTCAGATTGTATTATTGGTTTTTTGTAGAACTGCTTTTACTGAATTATGCCTTCCTAAGGGGCTGACTGGGTAGTGTGTAGGTTGACATAATTGGATCAGATATGTTCTTTCTGAATAAATGCAAGTAACTGGTTAGCTTGATTGGTTCAGGCTTTTGGCCTCATTTTTTTTTTTTTTTTTTTTTTTGGTGTGTGTGGCAAGGAAAACTGAACTAAGCTATTTGTGACTGAAAAACACTGAGTTGGCATTTTATTTTATTTTATTTTTAAACTGATGAACCATTGAGCTTTCTCCAAGTAATTACACTTTTCTCTAGTTTGGGGGTCCAGACTGTTCATTCTGGTCCACAGATAGGCTGTATTTCTCTCTTCAGCAATCTCTCCTTCCTGAGCAAAGAAAGCTACTATGAAATGGTTTCAAAACTTGGAAACAAGGCAAAAGGATGACTGCATGTCATTTCAAAATCATTTTAGAGCATTCCCTAATAGGTTTAACAAAGGCTTATCTAATTCTTTAGAGGAAAATCCTTTGATTTACTATTTATTATTGATTAGGGCCAGAACTTTGTATAGTTAGATGACTGATAATTTACAAATGATTTTTGTCAGTAGAAACTAATTGAACCTAGAGATTATGGTTTTATTGTGTTATAAATATCATTAAAAATCTAATTTTATCTAATTTGTTTCATCACTACTTTCTTGACTATATAAACCCTGTTCTGAAAATGCTCTTTGAGTCAGGCTTACCATCCTGCTGGTTCCATTATTAATGAGTTAAACAAATCCTTGGCACATGGTCACCATATATTTGACTGGAGTTGTATTTTGAGCACTTTGAAAATAGCACTTCGACAGAGCCTTTCCCTATCTGCTCCATGAAGGCCCATGTTACACAATTTCAGACTTTGTTTTTCTTTTGTCTCTTTTCTAAAGGGCTCTCTTCTTGCATCCATGTGAATCAGCTTGCTTCTGATGATTGTTACAAAAGGCAGAATAGTGTCATGAGCAGACTATTGGTTTTAGAGTCAGATATATTTGAGTGGAATTGTAGCTTCCTTACATAAACCTTTGCAACTTTGCATAGAGAACTTAACTTCTCTAGTCATATCTTTCATTAAGATAGAATAAAGCACATATGTTGCAGTCATTAAATTTCTCAGTTTATTCATTTGTAAAGTGGAGAAGTCAAATCAGTTAATCTCCAAAGTCCTCTTCCATTCAAATATTCAATGATTCCAACATTTAACAGCTTCGTATTACCATTTAACTTTTAAAAGTCAGTAGTTTAAGCATGCAATTTAATACTCGGTTCAGTTCAGTTGCTCTGTCATGTCCGACTCTTTGTGACCTCATGAACTGCAGCACGCCAGGCCTCCCTGTCCATCACCAACTCACGGAGTTTATCCAAACTCAATCCATTGAGTCAGTGATGCCATCCAAACATCTCATCCTCTATTGTCCCCTTCTCCTTCTGCCTACAATCTTTCCCAGCATCAGGATCTTTTCAAATGAGTCAGCTCTTTGCATCAGATGGCCAAAATACTGGAGTTTCAGCTTCAGCATCAGTCCTTCCAATGAACACCCAGGACTGATCTCCTTTAGGATGGACTGGTTGGATCTCCTTGCAGTCCAAGGGACTCTCATGAGTCTTTTCCAATAGTGCAGTTCAAAAGCATCAATTCTTTAGCACTCTCACATCCATACAAGACTACTAGAAAAACCATAGCCTTGACTAGATGGACCTTTGTTGACAAGGTAATGTCTTTGCTTTGTAATATGCTGTCTAGGTTGGTCATAACTTTCCTTCCAAGGAGTAAGCTTCTTTTAATTTCATGGATGCAATCACCATCTGCAGTAATTTGGCGCCCCCCGAACAAAATAAAGTCAGTCACTGTTGCCCAGTTATAGAACAGAAACTGTAGGTTGAGCAGTTCAGTTCAGGTAAGTTCAGTCATTCAGTCATATCCAACAATTTTTACCTGGTGGACTGCAGCATGCCAGGCTTCCTTGGCCATCACCAACTCCCAGAGCTTACTCAGACTCATGTTCATCGAGTCAGTGATGTCATTCAACCATCTCATCCTCTGTCGACCCCTACTCCTCCTGCCTTCAACCTTTTCCAGCATCAGGGTCTTTTCAAATGACTCAGTTCTTTGCATCAGGTGGTCAAAGTTTTGGAGTTTCAGATTCAACATCAGTCCTTCCAATGAATATTCAGGACTGATTTCCCTTAGGGTGGACTTCTTGGATCTCCTTGCAGTCCAAGGGACTCTCAAGAGTCTTCTCCAACACCACAGTTCAAAAGCATCAGTTCTTCAGTGCTCAGCTTTCTTTATAGTCCAACTCTCACATCCATACATGACTACTGAAAAAAACCATAGCTCTGACTAGATGGACCATTGTTGGTGAAATTATGTCTCTGCTTTTTAATATGATATCCAGGTTGTTCATAGCTTTTCTTCCAAGGAGCAAGGGTCTTTTAATTTCATGGCTGCAGTCACCACCTGCAGTGATTTGGAGCCCAGAAAAATAAAGTCTGACACTGTTTCCACTGTTTGCCATCTATTTGGCATGAAGTGATGGGACCAGATGCCATGATCTTCATTTTATGAATGTTGAGTTTTAAGCCAGCTTTTTCACTCTCCTCTTTCACTTTCATCAAGAGGCTCTTCAGTTCTTCTTCACTTTCTGCCAGAGGAGTGGTATCATCTGTGTATCTGAGGTTATTGATATTTCTCCCAGCAATCTTCATTCCAGCTTGTGCGTCATCCATCCCAGCATTTCACATGATGTACTTCATGCATAAGTTAAATAATTAGGGTGACAACATACAGCTTTGACGTACTCCTTTCCCGATTTGGAGCCAGTCTGTTGTTCCATGTCAAGTTTTAACTGTTGCTTCTTGACCTGCATACAGATTTCTCAGGAGGCAGGTCAGGTGATCTGGTATCCCATTTCTTTAAGAATTTTCCACAGTTTATGTTGATCCACACGACGTAGTCAATAAAGCAGAAATAGATTTTTTGGGGAACTCTCTTGCTTTTTCGATGATCCAACGGATGTTGGAAATTTCATCTTCGGTTCCTCTTCCTTTTCTAAATCCAGCTTGAACATCTGTAAGTTCATGGTTTATGTACTTCTGAAGCCTGGTGGGGAGAATTTTGAGCATTATGTTGTAGCATGTGAAATGAGTGCAATTTTGCGGTAGTTTGAGCATTCTTTGGCATTGCCTTTCTTTGGGATTGGAATGAAAACTGACCTTTTCCAGTCCTGTGGCCACTGCTGAGTTTTTCCAAATTTGTTGGCATATTGAGTGCAGCACTTTCACAGCATCATCTTTTAGAATTTGAAATAGCTCAACTGGAATTCCATCACCTCCACTAGCTTTGTTCGTAGTGATGCTTTCTAAGGCCCACTTCACTTCGCATTCCAGGATGTCAGGCTCTAGGTGAGTGATCACATCATCGTGGTTATCTGGCTCATGAATCTTTTTTGTACAGTTCTTCTGTGTATTCTTACCACCTCTTCTTAATATCTTCTGCTTCTGTTAGGTCCATACCATTTCTGTCCTTTATTGTGCCCATCTTTGCATGAAATGTTCCTTTGTATCTCTAATTTTCTAGAAGAGGTCTCTAGTCTATCACTTCTATTGTTCTCCTCTATTTCTTTGCAGTAATCACTGAGGAAGGCTTTCTTATTGCTCCTTGCTGTTCTTTGAATTCTGTGTTCAAATGGGTATATCTTTTTTTTTTCTCCTTTGCCTTTATCTTCTCTTCTTTTCTCAGCTATTTTTAAGGCCTTCTCAGACAACCATGATGCCTTTTTGTATTTCTTTTTCTTGGGGATGATCTTGATTGCTGCCTTCTGTACAATGTCAGAAGTGTCCATCCATAGTTCTTCAGGCACTCTGTCTATCAGATATAATCCCTTGAATCTATTTGTCACTTCCACTGTATATTGTAAGGGATTTGATTTAGGTCATACATAAATGGTCTAGTGAGTTTCTCTACTTTCTTCAATTTAAGTCTGAGTTTGCCAATAAGGAATTCATGATCTGTGCCACAGTCAGCTCCCGGTCTTGTTTTGGCTGACTGTATAGAGCTTCTCCTTCTTTGGCTGCAAAGAATGTAATCAATCTGATTTCAGTGTTGACCATCTCCTGATGTCCATGTGTAGAGTCTTCTTTTGTGTTGTTGGAGGAGGGTGTTTACTATATGACCAGTGCATTCTCTTGGCAAAACCCTGTTAGCCTTTGCCCTGCTTCATTTTGTACTCCAAGGCTACATTTGCCTGTTACAGCAGGTATATCTTGACTTTCTACTTTTGCATTCCAGTCTCCTATAATGAAAAGGGCATCTTTTTTGGTGTTAGTTCTAGAAGGTCTTGTAGGTCTTCATAGAACCATTCAACTTCAGCTTCTTCAGCATTACTGGTCAGGGTATAGACTTGGGTTACTGTGATATTGAATGGTTTGCCTTGGAAATGAGCAGAGATCATGCATCCAAGTACTAAATTTAGGACTCTTTTGTTGACCATGAGGCTTACTCCATTTCTTCTAAGGGATTCTTGCCCACAGTAGTAGACATAATGGTCATATGCGTTAAATTCACCCATTCCAGTCCATTTTAGTTCACTGATTCCTCAAATGTTGATGTTCACTCTTGCCATCTCCTGTTTGAGCACTACCAATTTGTCTTTTTCATGGACCTAAATTCCTGGTTCGTATGCAATATTGCTCTTTATATGATTAGAATTTATTTTCATCACCAGTCATATCCACAATTGGGTGTTGATTTTGCTTTGGCTCCATCTCTTCATCTTTCTGAATTTATTTCTCCACTGATTTCCAGTAACATATTGGGCACGTACCGACATGTGGAGTTGATCTTTCAGTGTCCTATCTTTTCGCGTTGTCATATTATTCATGGGGTCCTCAATTTAAGAATACTGAAGTGGTTTGCCATTGCCTTCTCCAGTGGACCTTGTCTTGTAGAACTCTCCACCATGACCTGTCTGTCTTGGGTGGCCCTACATGGCATGGCTCATAGTTTCATTGAGTTAGACAAGGCTGTGGTCCATGTGATCAGTTTGGTTTGTTTTCTGTGAATGTAGTTTTCATTCTGTCTGTCCTCTGATGGAGAAGGATATGGAAGACTTATGGAAGCTTCCTGATGGGAGAGAGTGACTGAGGGGGGAAATGGGTCTCATTCTGATGGGCAGGGCCTTGCTCAGTAAATCTTTAATCCAATTTTCTGTTGATGTGCAGGGCTATGTCCCCTCCCTGTTGTTTGACCTGGGGCCAAACTATGGTGAAGGTAATGAAGGTAAATGCAACCTCTTTTAAAAGTGTCCCAATCCTTCAGCAGGCCACTGCAGACCCACACTTCCACCAGAGACTCCTGGACACTCACAGGCAAGTCTGGGTCAGTCTCTTGGAGGGTCACTGCTCCTTTCTCCTGGGTCCTGGTGCATGTGAGAATTTTTTGTGTGTGTGTTTCCCAGAGTCTGTTTCCTCAGTTTTGTATAACTTTTGGCAGCTCTATGGTGGTGTTAATGGTGACCTCCTCCAAGAGGGCTTATGACACGTGCAGGTCTGCTGCACCCAGAGCCCCTGCCCTTGCAGCAGGCCATTGCTGACCCATACCTCTGCAGGAGAACTCAAACACAGTTCTGGCCCAGTCTTTGTGGTGTCTCTGCATCCTGGTGCACACAAGCTTTGTCTGAGTCCTCCAAGCATCACTGACAGGTATGGGGTTTGATTCTAAATGTGATTTCGTCCCTCCTGCCATCTTGTTGGTGCTTCTCCTTTGCCCTTGGACATGGAGTATCATTTTTGGATGGGATCCAACATTCTCCTTTTGATGGCTGTTGAGCAGCAAGTTATAATTTTGGAGTTCTAGTAGAAGAAGATGAGTGCACATCCTTATACTCTGTCATCTTGTAGACATTTGCAAGGTTAAGCAGGGAAACTCAAATATTCTCTACAAAGCAGGCTCATAAATTCCCAGAATGCCAACTCACCATGCAATCTCTAGGTCACTTTCAGTGCCACTCATCAAAGTATCAGTTGCTTCATTATAGTTTAAATCTATGTATCTAACAATTCAGGGATCTGACATCTAACTTCAAAATAAAGATAGCTTATAGGTGTAAAAATTATTACAATTTGTGCTAAAGTCCACTGGGAAAAAATTATAAGATGAAGCTAGTTTATTCCTGGGGCTCTGATACTATCTTCAAGGACAGACCTTGGCAGATGGTGGTGTTTCAGGGAATTATGTGCAAAAAATGAGACTCTAACAAGAAATGATATTTCTCTATTTCTTTGGACTCATGAAACTAATTTTAATATTCCTTATATAAAATCCTAAAAATAAGGGATACTTCACCATGTTTGTGAGCTTAAAAATCTTTGTCCATTTTATTTTTTTTCACTAACACTAAAATATATATTAATAATGTTCTTTTATAGTATTGGCATGGTGTTATCCTGCTAATTTTTCTGACCTCAGTTAACCTGTTTTCACTTTCTAAAGGAAGCATATTACACTACCATATGTAAAATAGATAGCCAATGGAAATTGACTGCATGATTCATGGAACTCAAACCAAGGCTCTGTAACAACCTAGAGGAATGGGGAAATGTGGGATGTGGGAAGGATAGGACATATACCTTTGACTAATTCGTGCTGATGTATGGCAGCAACCAAAGCAATATTGTAAAACAATTATCATTCAATTAAAAATAAATTAAAACACACACACAAAAGTTTGCATTGCAGAATAGTAATTATGATAATAACCTAATTCTTTCCAAACACAATTATTTTACCACAACAGCTGATGACTTCCTCCATGTGAAAATTATATGAATTTTCATATCTTCTAATTTGCCTTAACTAGACTGAAGTTTGAATCTCATGTAACAAAGGGGTGTTTGTGAAATAAGTCTGAAGCCCCAGTCACAATTAAGGGGAGAGGGTCAACACAAGGGCATGAATCCCAGAGGCAGGGATTACTAGGGGCCATTTAAGAGTTGACTCACAACAATTCACAAACAAAGAGTCACAAAGCCATACCTATGATTTACTTACAGAGATGTAATATTTTCCAATGAAATCATTTGGTGTCTAAAATTTAAGAGTATCTTCTCTGGTATTTCAACTTAAATGGACTTGCAAATCAGCAGCTGTCCTAAGACTCTCTCTTCTCTTTGCCACATTTAATTATTTGCTTAGCTATAAATATCTTGGGGAAAGGTATTTTTCATTCCAAAATTCCATCTGGAAACATAAAAAGAAAAGCTCCCCTTTTGTAGTGGCAGTAGAAAAGCTACATTAAATAGCCACATTAACCCCCATTTATTAGACTCAACTCATATGTCCCCAGCTTGTGCTAATGAAATACTCCTCTCAGATTTGTTCTACCATGCATTTCTACCCTCTCAAAGATAAATGAAAAATTCTATAGTACTGTTTTTACTTTTAAAAGCTGTCTTGGGGATTTTACATTTCATGAAGTTCTCATGCATATGGTTGAGCTGGCTCATATAAATGAGTATTTGAATTGACTGTTGCATAAAACATGCTTGTTTTAAAACTACTTGTTTTAAACTTATTATCAAGAAAGTGATTTCTATGGAGAGAAGCCTGGAATTTTCTTATAATAGGATAATCCCCAAACTTCATCCCTCTAGTTCATCATATAAACCATGGTAGCCAAGGTAACTTGGAAGCTGAGGGTTGTGTATGCCAAAAGTACAGGATCACCTGTGAGTAATCACTATCTACATCACTGTAAAGACAAAACTGTGGAATCAAGAAAGCACAGAATGTCACAGCTGGAAATTTTAGATCTTCTAGCCCAATCCGGGGTGTATTATTCAGTTGTATGTGAATGATTTGATTTCTTATAGCTCATCACCAAAGATCTACTGAAATATATTTGATGTGATAGTGAGGAAATCAAAGTAGTTACGCTCCAATCAAGTGAAGTGTGTATTTTTGTATGGTAAGATTTCAGCCATTTCACAATCAAACCTTGCTTTGTTGCTACATGACTTGAGTCAAGCCAATAGCATGTAACTTTTAAATAAGAATTTTATGTGTAATACTTAACCAGATAAAATATAATCACATCTTGTGTTGATATTTAGTTGCTAAGTTGTGTCCAACTCTTTAGTGGCCCTATGGACTGTGGTCCACCAGGAACCTCTGTCCATGGGATTTTCCAGGCAAGAATACTGTGTGGATTGCCATTTCCTTTTCCAGGGGATATTCCTGACTCAGAGATCAAAACCACATCTCTTGTATTAATAAGCTGATTACAGGTGGATTATTTACCACTGAGCCTCCAGGGAAGTCTCATAATCATACCTTATTTAAAAATTATTACAGAGCATTTATTTCAGCTATTTCTCAATTTCCAAATATTTTGTAAACAATTTTTATGTTAGTTTAATATGATACATAAATGTAAAAACTGAAAACTCTTATAACATTTTTCCATGTTTACATCTCTTACACCACAGTATGTAGTTCCTTCTTAACTTCTTTCCAAGAGTTCCATCCAAAGTAGGGAAAAACGGGCCATTATTCCTGATTCTATCATTAGGAAGGAATTGAAAGGAAGCAATCCAGAAGAAGACAAAGAATTTTGTTTTTAAAATCTAGTTTTTACACATTTTTAAAAGTTACATCAGCATGGTAGCAGGATACAAATTTAGCATACAGAAAACTGTTGTATTTCAACACAAAACTATTATTATATATTCAATGTAAAGAAATATACTGTTAATTGTATTTAATTTAATAATGAAATATCAGGGAGAGAAAGTTAAAAAAATCCTTTAAAATCTTATAAAGAAATACCTAGGAATAACTATGGAGAAGGCAATGGCAAGCCACTCCAGTACTCTTGCCTAGAAAATCCCATGGATGGAGGAGCCTGGTGGGCTGCAGTCCATGGGATCGCTATGAGTCGGATGTGACTGGGTGACTTCACTTTCACTTTTCACTTTCACACAATGGAGAAGGCAATGGCAACCCACTCCAGTGTTCTTGCCTAGAGAATCCCAGGGATGGCGGAGCCTGGTGGGCTGCCATCTATGGGGTCACACAGAGTCGGACACGACTGAAGCGACTTAGCAGCAGCAGCAGCAGCAGGAATAACTGACCAAGGAGACAAAGGACTTGAATGTTGAGAACTGAAAAAAATTGATAAAGGAACCTGAAGATGCTTCAAAGAAATTGAAAGGTAACTCATGCTCTTGGATTAGAAAAATTAATATAGTTACATGTATACCCATGGCTGATTCATGTCAATATATGGGAAAAACCACTACAATATTGTAAAGTAATTAGCCTCCAATTAAAATAAATTAATGTTTTAAAAAATAAAAAATTTGCTGTATTCCACACAAAGAAGTCCATATTTAACATGATTCCTGTAAAATTACCCATGCCATTTTTTCCCCCACAGAGTTAGAACACATAATCCTAAAATTTATTCAGAATCACAAATGATACAGAATTGCCAAAGCAATCCTGAGAAAAAGAACAAAACTAGAAGCATAACCCTCCCAGACTTCAGACAGTACTACGAAGCTGCAGTAATCAAACCTGTGTGGTACTGGCACAAAAACAAACACGTGGATCAATGGAACAGAGAGAGCCCAGAAATAAACCCATGCATCTGCAGTCCTTTCATCTTTGACAAAGGAGGCAAGAATATACAATGAGGAAAAGACATTCTCATCAATAATCGATGCTGGAAAACCTGAATAGCTACAGGGGGAAGAAAGAAATTAGAATATTATCTAACACCATATATAAAACAAACTCAAAAGAAATTAAACCCCTAAATGTAAAACTGGATACTATGAAACTCCTGAAGAAAAATATCGGCAGAGCATTCTTTGACATAAATCTCAGCAAAAAAATTTGGATCCATCTTCTAGAGTATTGGAAATAAAAACAAAAATACACAAATAGGACCTAGTTAAACTTAAAAGCTTTTGTAAAGTAATGAAACTATAAACAGAATGAAAAGACACCTACAGAATGGGAGAAACTATTTGCAAATGATGTGATCAATAAAGGATCAGTTTCTGAAAGATACAAATACTCTCCAGGTACATCCATGTTGTTGCAAATGACAAAATTTCATTACTTTTTATGGCTGAGTAGTATTCAGTTTTCAGTTGTATATCTATATATACATCATATCTTCTTTATTGATACTAATATCACTTCATGGGAAATAGATGGAGAAACAGTGGAAACAGTGTCAGACTTTATTTTTGGGGGCTCCCAATCACTGCAGATGGTGACTGCAGCCATGAAATTAAAAGACGCTTACTCCTTGGAAGAAAAGTTATGACCAACCTAGATAGCATATTCAAAAGCAGAGACATTACTTTGCCAACAAAGGTCCGTCTAGTCAAGGCTATGGTTTTTCCAGTGGTCATGTATGGATGTGAGAATTGGACTGTCAAGAAAGCTGAGCACTGAAGAATTGATGCTTTTGAACTGTGTAGTTGGACAAGACTCTTGAGAGTCTCTCAGACAGCAGGAGGGATCCAACCAGTCCATCCTAAAGGAGATCAGCCCTGGGTGTTCTTTGGAAGGAATAATGCTAAAGCTGAAACTCCAGTACTTTGGCCATCTCATGTGAAGATCTGATTCATTGGAAAAGACTCTGATGCTGGGAGGGATTGGGGGCAAGAGGAGAAGGGGACGACAGAGAATGAGATGGCTGGATGGCATCATCAACTCAATGGATGAGTTTGAGTGAACTCTGGGAGTTGGTGATGGACAGGGAGGCCTGGCGTGCTGTGATTCATGGGGTTGCAAAGAGTTGGACACAACTGAGTGACTGAACTGAACTGAACTGAACTGATTGATGAACACTTAGCTTGTGTCCTTATATTGGCTATTGTAAATGCTGGTAAAATTACTTAGTTTGCATTTTCCTGATTAGTGAGAGAGAGCATATTTTCATGTGTCTGTTGGCCCTTTGTATGTCATCTTTGACTAGTCAATCATCTGCCTATTTATTAATTTCTTGTTTTATTCATATCATGGGTATCTTTATATATTTTGGATATCAACCCCTTATCATTTGTAAATATCCTCTCTGTTTCAATAGGTTGCCTTTTTATTTTGTTAATGATTTCTTTCATTCTGCAAATATTTTAAGTTTGATCAGGTTTCACTTGTTTATTTTTGTTTTCCCTGCCTGAGGAGACATATCCAAAAACTGTTGCTAAGACTAACTGCAAGATGTATACTCCTACATTTTTTTTTCTAAGAGTTGTAAGGTTACAGGTCTCATATTTAGGTGTTTAATCCATTTTGAGTTTATTTTTGTACATGGTGTGAGAAAATGTTCTAATTACATTTTATTTTTTCATGTAGCTGACCAGTTTTTCCAACACCACTTATTGAAGAGAGTGTCTTCCCATTGTATATTCTTGTCTCCTTTGGCACAGATTAATTGACCATATGTGTGAATTTGTTTCTGGGCTGTCTCTTTTGTTCCATTGGTCTGTTTCTTTTTTTGTGCCAGTACCATACTGTTTTGATTGGTGCAGCTGAAGTCAGTTAGTGTGATATATCCAGCTTTGTTCTTTCTTCTCATGATTGCTTTGGTTATTCTGGGTCTTTTTCCAAACAAAAATGTAAGATTATTTGTTCTAGTTCTATAGAACATGTTATGATTATTTGGTACAGATTGCATTAAATCTGTCGGTTGCTTTGGGTAAAATGCACATTTTAACACTATTCATTTCTCCAACCCATGAACACAAGAAAGATTTCCATTTCTTTCTATCATCTTCAATTTCCTTCATAAATATTTTCTCATTTTCAGATTATAGGTCCTTTACCTCTTTGGTTAAATTTATTCCTAGGCATTTTCTTCTTTTTGATATGATGTATGTGGGATTGATTTTTCTTTTCTGCTTTCACTTTCTGATAGCTTATTACTAGTGTATAGAAATGTAAGAGCATTCTGTATATTACTCATGTATCTTTCAAATTTAGTGATTTATTATTTCTATATTATGGGTGGAATATTTCAGATTTTTTATATATAATATTAGATCATCTGCAACTTCTGCCTTCCAATAAGGATGTATTTTTCATATCTGATTGCTGTGGCTAGAACTTCCAATGTTATGTCAAATAGAAATGGTGCGAGTGAACATCCTTGTTTTGTTCCTGATCTCAGAGGAAAAGCTTTCAGCCTTTCACCTTCGAATGTGATATTTGCTATGGATTTTGCATAAATGACTTTTATTATATTGAGTTATATTCCTTGTATACCCACTTTGTTGAGTTTTTCTCATGAGTAGCTGTTGAATTATGTCAATTTTTTTACTTCTATTGAGATGATAATGTGATTTTTATTCTTTGCTTAGCTAATGTGGTATATCACACTGAATTGATTTGAGATATCAAGACTTTCTTGTGTCTCTGAGGTAAATCCCACTTAATCATGATATACAATTCTGTTTATATATTGTTGAAATATGTTTGCTAATATACTGTTGAGGATTTTTGCATCTATGTTCTTCAGGTACAGATCAGATCAGATCAGATCAGTCGCTCAGTCGTGTCCAACTCTTTGCGACCCCGTGAATCGCAGCACGCCAGGCCTCCCTGTCCATCACCAACTCCCAGAGGTCACTCAGACTCACATCCATCGAGTCAGTGATGCCATCCAGCCATCTCATCCTCTAGCGTCCCCTTCTCCTCCTGCCCCCAATCCCTCCCAGCATCAGAGTCTTCTCCAATGAGTCAACTCTTCGCATGAGGTGGCCAAAGTACTGCAGTTTCAGCTTTAGCATCATTCCTTCCAAAGAAATCCCAGGGCTGATCTCCTTCAGAATGGACTGGTTGGATCTCCTTGCAGCCCAAGGGACTCTCAAGAGTCTTCTCCAACACCACAGTTCAAAAGCATCAATTCTTCGGTGCTCAGCCTTCTTCACAGTCCAGCTCTCACATCCATACATGACCACAGGAAAGACCATAGCCTTGACTAGGCGAACCTTTGTTGGCAAAGTAATGTCTCTGCTTTTGAATATGCTATCTAGGTTGGTCATAACTTTCCTTCCAAGGAGTAAGCGTCTTTTAATTTCATGGCTGCAGTCACCATCTGCAGTGATTTTGGAGCCCAGAAAAATAAAGTCTGACACTGTTTCCACTGTTTCCCCATCTGTTTCCCATGTAGTGATGGGACCAGATGCCATGATCTTTGTTTTCTGAATGTTGAGCTTTAAGCCAACCTTTTCACTCTCCACTTTCACTTTCATCAAGAGGCTTTTTAGCCCCTCTTCACTTTCTGCCATAAGGGTAATGTCATCTGCATATCTGAGGTGATTGATATTTCTCCCAGCAATCTTGATTCCAACTTGTGTTTCTTCCAGTCCAGCGTTTCTCATGATGTACTCTGCATAGAAGTTAAATAAACAGGGTGACAATATACAGCCTTGATGTACTCCTTTTCCTATTTGGAATCAGTCTGTTGTTCCATGTCCAGTTCTAACTGTTGCTTCCTGGCCTGCATACAAATTTCTCAAGAGGCAGGTCAGGTGGTCTGGTATTCCCATCTCTTTCAGAATTTTCCACAGTTTATTGTGATCTACACAGTCAAAGGCTTTGGCATAGTCAATAAAGCAGAAATAGATGTTTTTCTGGAACTCTCTTGCTTTTTCCATGATCCAGTGGATGTTGGCAATTTGATCTCTGGTTCCTCTGCCTTTTCTAAAACCAGCTTGAACATCAGGAAGTTCACGGTTCACATATTGCTGAAGGCTCGCTTGGACAATTTTGAGCATTACTTTACTAGCGTGTGAGATGAGTGCAATTGTGTGGTAGTTTGGGCATTCTTTGGTGTTGCCTTTCTTTGGGATTGGGATGAAAACTGACCTTTTCCAGTCCTGTGGCCACTGCTGAGTTTTCCAAATTTGCTGGCATATTGAGTGCAGCACTTTCACAGCATCATCTTTCAGGATTTGGAACAGCTCCACTGGAATTCCATCACCTCCACTAGCTTTGATCGTAGTGATGCTTTCTAAGGCCCACTTGACTTCACATTCCAGGATGTCTGGCTCTAGGTCAGTGATCACACCATCGTGATTACCTGGGTCATGAAGATCTTTTTGTACAGTTCTTCTGTGTATTCTTGCCACCTCTTCTTAATATCTTCTGCTTCTGTTAGGTCCATACCATTTCTGTCTTTTATCGAGCCCATCTTTGCATGAAATGTTCCTTTGGTATCTCTGATTTTCTTGAAGAGATCCCTAGTCTTTCCCATTCTGTTATTTTCCTCTATTTCTTTGCATTGATCACTGAGGAAGGCTTTCTTATCTCTTCTTGGTATTCTTTGGAACTCTGCATTCAGATGTTTATATCTTTCCTTTTCTCCTTTGTTTTTCTCTTCTCTTCTTTTCACAGCTATTTGTAAGGCCTCCCCAGACAGCCATTTTGCTTTTTTGCATTTCTTTTCCATGGGGATGGTCTTGATCCTTGTCTCCTGTACAATGTCACGAACCTCATTCCATAGTTCATCAGGCACTCTATCTATCAGATCCAGGCCCTTAAATCTATTTCTCACTTCCACTGTATAATCATAAGGGATTTGCTTTAGGTCATACCTGAATGGTCTAGTGGTTTTCCCTACTGGACCTATAGTTATCCTTTTCTTTTCTTTTTTTGTAGTGTTTTTGCTTAACTCTGGTATGGTATAATGGTAGCAACTCTTAGAATGAGTTTGGGAGTATTGTTACTCTTCTTTTTTTTTTTTTTTTCCAATAGTTTAGGAGGGCTAGGTAGTAACTCTTCTTTAAATGTTTGGTGGAATTCTCTTGAGAAGCTGTATGGTCTTGATCTTTTAAAGAAGGAGTATTTGAATACTTACTAATTTCAACACTTGCAACCAATCTCTTCAGATTATCTATTTCTTCAGATTCAGCCATGACAAATTTTATGTTTCTATGCATTTGCCATTTCTTTCTAAGTTGTCCAGTTTATTAAAATGTATCTGCCACTAGTCTTTTATAAGCAGTTATTTCTACTATATCTGTTACAACTTCTTTTTCATTTCTAATTTTGTTTATTTGGATCCTCTCTCTTAAAAAAACAAAGAACTATATTTTTAAAGAACCAGCTCTCAGGATCATTGATCTTTTAGATTTTTTTTTTTAATCTCAATTTTATTTATTTTTGCTCTGAGCTTTATAATTTTATTCTTTCTACTAACTTTGGGTTTTGTTAGTTCTTTTTATGGTTCCTTTAGATGGCTTCCCTGGTAGCTCAAACAATAAAGAATCTGTCTGCAAAGCAGGAGACCCAGATTTGATCCCTGGGTCAGGCATATCTCCTGGAGAAAGGAATGGCAACCTACTCCAGTATTTCTTGCCTGGATAATTTCATGGACAGAGGAGCCTGGCAGGCTTCAGTCTATGGGGTCACAAAGAGAAGAACACAACAGCAATTAATACTTAGATGTAAGGTTAAATAGTTTATTTGAAAATTTATGTTTATTTCCCAAGGTAGGCTTTTATCACTGTATACTCTTAGAACTGCTTTTGCTGCATCTGATACATTTTGGATTGTTGTATTTTCATTTGTTCCTAAGAATTTTTTATTTTATTTGATTTCTTCAGTGATCCATTGGCTGTTTGATAGCATATTGTTTAGCCTCTGCATGTCTGTGTTTTTTGCAATTTCATTCCCCTTAGTAGATAATTTCTAGTCTCACAGTGTTGTTGTCAGAAAAGATGATTGATATAATTTCAGTCTCTTAAAGTTTTTTCATATTTGTTTATAGCCCAGAATGCGAAGTATCTTGGAGAAAGGTCCATGTGAGCTTGAGAAGAATGTGTATTCTGCTGTTTTTGGAAGGAATTTTCTGTAAATATCTATTAAGTCCATTTGGTATTATGTGTTGCTTAAGACCACTGTTTCTTTATTGATTTACTCTCTGTATTATCTGTCTGTTGATTTTGGTTAGATGATAAAATCATATACTATTATTGTATCACTGTCAATTCTCCCTTTATGTCTGTTAATATTTTCTTTATACATTTATTTTTTATGAATTTATTTTAATTAAAGGATAATTACTATACAAACTTGTGATGGATTTTTGCCTTACAATAACATGGGCTTCTCTGATAGTTCAGTTGGTAAAGAATCTGCCTGCAATGCAGGGGACCCCAGTTCAATTCCTGGGTCAGGAAGATCCCCTGGAGAATGAATAGGCTACCCACTTCAGTATTCTTGGGCTTTCTTTGTGGCTCAGCTGGTAAAGAATCCGCCTGCAATGTGGGAGACCTGAGTTCAATTCCTGGGTTGGGAAGATCCCCTGGAGAAGGGAAAGGCTACCCACTCCAGCATTCTGGCCTGGAGAATCCCATGGACTATATATAGTCTATGGGGTTGCAAAGAGTTTAACACGACTGAGTGACTTTCACTTTCACTATGAGTGAGCCATAGGTATACATATGTCCCCACAATCCTGAGTTCCACTCCCACCTCCCTCCCTACCCTATCCCTCTAGGTTGTCCCAGAGTACTGGCTTTGGGTGCACTGCTTCATGCATAAAACTCACACTGGTCATCTGTTTAACATATGGTAATGTATATGTTTCAATGCTATTCTCTCAAATTTTTCCACACTTGCCTTCTCCCACTGAGTCCAAAATACTGTTCTTTACATCTGTGTCTCCTTTGTTGCCCTGTGTTGTTGGCGCTATCTTTCTAAATTTCTTATACATGCATTAATATAAAGTATTTGTCTTTCTCTTTTTGACTTACTTCATTCTCTGTAATAGGCTCCAGGTTCGTCCACCTCATTAGAAATGACTCAAATGCATTTCTTTTTATAGTTGAGTATATTTCCTTTGTGTATATGTACCACAACTTCTTTATTCATTCATCTGTCCAATGGACATCTAGGTTGCCTCCATGTCCTAGCTACTATAAAATAATGCTGCAGCAAACACTGGAGTACATGTGTCTATTTCAGTTATGGTTTCCTCAGAGTATATACCCAGCAGTAGTATTTGTGGGTTGTATCCCGGGGATGGGGAGCCTGGTGGGCTGCGGTCTATGGGGTCGAACAGAGTCGGACACGACTGAAGCGACTTAGCAGCAGCAGCAGCATGGCAGTTCTATTCCCAGGTTTTTAAGAAATCTCCACACTGTTCTTCATAGTGGCTGTACCAGCTTGTATTCCCACCAACAGTGTAAAAGTGTTCCCTTTCTCCACACCCTCTCCAGCATTTATGGTTTATAGACTTCTCGATGTGGCCATTCTGACTGGTGTGAGATGATACCTCATTTTGTTTTGATTTGCACTTAATAATGAGTGATGTTTAACATTTTTCATGTTTATTAGCCATCACAAAGAGTCGGACACGACTGAGTGACTGATCTGATCTGATATGTCTTCTTTAGAGAAATGTCAGTTTAGGTCGTTTGCTCATTTTTTGTTGGGGTTGTTCATTTTTCTGGTATTAAGCTGCATAAGCGGCTTGTGTATTTTGGAGATTAATACTTTGTCAGTTGTTTTGCTTGCTATTTGTTTCACCCATACTGAGGGCTGTCTTTCACCTTGCTTATAGTTTCCTTCATTGTGCAAAAGTTTTTAAGTTTAATTAGATCAAATTTGTTTATTTTTGTTTTTATTTCCTTTACTCCAGGAGGTGGGTTATAGAGGATTTTGCTGTGATTTATGTCAGAGAGTGTCTGCCTGCTTTCCTCATAGACTTTTATAATTTCTGGTCTTAGATTTAGGACTTTAATCCATTTTGAATTTATTTTTGTGTTTGGTGTTAGAAACTGCTGTAGTTTCATCATTTTACATATAGTTGAGCAATTTTCCAAGCACCACTTGTTAAAGACTGTCTTTCCTCCATTGTATATTTTTGCCTCCTTTGTCAAAGATAAGGTGTCCATGGATGCATGGACTTATCTCTAGACTTTCTATTTTGTTCAATTGATCTTTATTTTTGTCTTTGTGCCAGTACCAAACTATCTTGATGACTAGATTTGCAGTACAGTCTCAAGTCAGGAAGATGATTCCTCCAGTTCCATTCTTCTTTCTCAATATTTCCTTGGCTATTTGGGGTCTTTTGTGTTTCCATATAAACTATGAAATTATTTGTTCTTATTTTGTGAAAACTACTATTGATAGTTTGATAGGGATTGCACTGAATCTATAAATTGCTTTGGGTAGTACACTCATTTTCACTATATTGATTCTTCCACTCCAGGAACATGGTATATTTCTCTGTATGTGTCATCTTTGATTTCTTTCATCAGTGTTTTATAGTTTTCTGTATATAGATTTTTGTTTTTTAGGTACACTTATTTCTAAGTATTTTATTATTTTGTTGCTATGGTGAATAGGATTGTTTCCTTAATTTCTTTTTCTGATTTTTCATTGTAAGCATATAGGAATGCAAGGGATTTCTGTATATTAATTTTATTTCTGGCAACTTTACTATATTCATTGATTAGCTCTAGTAATTTTATGGTGGAATCTTGAGGGTTTTCTATGTAGAGGATCATGTCATCTGCAAGCAGTGAGGTTTACTTCTTTTTCAATCTGTATTCCTTTCATTTCTTTTTCTTCTCTGATTACTGTGGATATGACTTTCCAAGCTATGTGGGATAGTAGTGGTGGGAGTGGGCACCCTTGTCTTGTTCCTGATTTTGTGGAAATGCTTTCACTTTCCACCACTGAGGATAATGTTTCTTTGGGTTTGCTGTATATGGCTTTTATTATGTTGAGGTGTGTCCCTTTTGTGCCTACTTTCTGGAGAGTTTTTATCATAAACAAGTGTTGAATTTTATCAAAGTCTTTCTCTGCATGTGTTGAAATAATCACATGGTTTTTATCTTTCAATTTGTTTATATGGTGTATCACATTGATTGGTTTGTGAATATTGAAGATTCCTTGCATCCGTGGAATAAAGTCCACTTGATCATGATGTATGATGTTATAATATGTTGGATTCTGTATGCTGGAATTTTGTTGAAGATTTTTGAACCTATGTTTCTCAGTGACATTGGCCTGTAGTTTTCTTTTTTGTGTGTGACATCTTTGTCTGGTTTTGTTATCAAAGTCATGGTGGTCTTGTAGAATGAGTTTGGGAGTTTTCTTTCCTCTGCCATTTTCTGGAAGAGTTTGGGTAAAATATGTGTTATCTCTAGGCTTTCATTTGTTGGAAGATTTTTGATTACAGTTTTGATATCCATGCTTGTGATTGGTCTGTTCAATTTTCTATTTCTTCCTGGTTCAGTTTTGAAAGGTTATAATTTTCTAAGAATTTGTCCATTTCTTCCAAGTTGTCCATCTTATTGACATATAGTTGCTTATATTAGTTTCTTATGATGCTTTGTATTTCTGTGTTTTCTGTTGTGATTTCTCCATTTTCATTTCTAATTTTATTCATGTGATTCTTCTCCCTTTTTTTCTTGATGAGTCTAGCTAATGGTTTGTCAGTTTTGCTTAACTTCTCAAAGAATCAGCTTTTAGTTTTATTGATCTTTGCTATTGTCTCCTGCATTTCTTTGTCATTTATTTCTGCTCTGATTTTCCTGATTTCATTCTTTCTACTAACTTTGAGTTTTTTTGTTCTTTTTCTAGTTGCTTTTTTTTTCTTTTTAAAAAATTTTATTATTTTTTTACTTTACAATATTGTATTGGTTTTGCCATACATCAACATGCATCTGCCACAGGTGTACATGCCTTAGGTGTAAGGTTATGTTGTCTATTTGATGTTTCTCTTGTTTCTTGAGGTAGGCTTGCATTTCAGTGAACTTCCCTCTTAGCACTGCTTTTACCGAATCCCATCAATTTGGGGTTGTCTTATTTTAATTTGTTTCTACATGTATTTTGATTTCCTTTTTGATTTCTTCAGGCTTCCCTTGTGGCTCAGCTGGTAAAGAATCTTCCAGTGATGCTGGTGACCTGGGTTTGATCCCTGCATTGGTAAGATTCTCTGGAGAAGGGAAAGGCTACCCACTTCAGTGTTCTGGCCTGGAGAATTCCATGGACTGTATAGTCCATGGGGCTGCAAAGAGTCAGACACAACTGAGTGACTTTCACTTTCTTTCACTTTCACTTTTGATTTCTTCTGTGATCTGTTCATTATTTAGAAACATGTTGGTTAGCTTCCATGTGTTTGTGTTTTTATAGGTTGTTTTTTTTTTTTTTTTTTTTTACCTTGTGATTGATATCTGATTTTAAGCATCATGATCAGAAATGATGCTTGAAATTATTTCAGTTTTTTAAACATTACCAAAGTTTGATTTGTGGCCCAGGATGTAGTCTATCCTGGAGAATGTTCCATATGGATTTGAGAAAAAGGTGAAATCCACTGTTTTGGGGTTATATACCTGTAGATATGAATTAGATCTAACTGGTCCAATGTATTGTTTAAAGCTTATGTTTTCTCGTTCCTTTTATGCCTGGATAATCTGTCCATTGGTGGGATTGGGGTATTAAAGTCCCCCACTAGTATTGTTTTACTGTCAGTTTCCCCTTTAATAGTTATTAGCATTTGCCTAATGTATTGCGGTTATCCTATGTCAGGTGCATCTATATTTATAATTATTATATCTTCTTTTTGGATTGTTCCCTTGATCATTATGTAGTGTCCTTCTTTTCTCATATGACAGTCTTTCTTTTAAAATCTATTTTACATGATATGAGTATTGCTACATGAAACATCTTTTTCCAGGCCCTCAATTTCAGTCTATATGTGTCCTTTGGTTTGAGATGGGTCTCTTGTAGACAGCATATATAGAGGTGTTATTTTTGTACCCATTTGGCCAGTCTTTTTCTTTTGGTTGAAGCATTTAATCCATTTACATTTAAGGTCACTGTGGATAAGTATGATCCTGTTGCCATTTACTATTGTTTTGGGTTCATTTTTTATAAACCTTTTCTATGTTTCCTGTCTAGAGAAGATCTGTTAGCCTTTGTTGAAGAGCTGAATTGGTGGTGCTGATTTCTCTTAGCTTTTGATTATCTGTAAAGCTTTTGATTTCTCCTTTAATCTGAATGAGATTCTTTCTGGGTAGAATAATCTTGGTTGTAGGTTTTCAGCTTTTATCACTGTAAGTAAATCCTCAAGTCCCTTCTGGCCTGCAGAGTTTCTGTTGAAAGATCAGCTGTAATTCTTACAGGCATTCCCTTGTAGGTTATTTGTTGCTTTTCCCTTGTTGCTTTTAATATTTGTTCTTTGTATTTAATTTTTGTTAGTTTGATTACTATGTGTCTTGGTGTGCTTCATCCTGGGTTTATCCTGTATGGGACTGTCTGGGCTTCTTGGACTTGGGTGGCTATTTTCTTTTCCATTTTAGGGAAACTTTTGACTATTATCTCCTCAAATATTTTCTCAAGTGCTTTCCTTTTGTCTTCCTCTTCTGGGATGCCTATGATTAGAATATTGGAGTTTTAATATTGTCCCAGGGGTCTCTGAGGTTGTCCGTATTTCCTTTTATTCTTTTTTTATGCTCTGCTTCATTTATTTCTACCATTCTATTTTCCATGTCACTTATCCTTTCTTTTGCCTCAGTTACTCTTCTGTTGGCTCCCTCCAGAGTGTTTTTAATCTCAGTTATTGCATTGCTCATTACTGATTGACTAGTCTTTATTTCTTCTAGGTCCTTGTTAAACATTTCTTGCATTATCTGTATCTCCACTTTGTTTTCAAGATTTTGAATCATCTTACTGTCATTATTCTTAATCCTTTGTTTTGGATTTGAGCTTTATGCTTCTGGGTTTCCATCCCAATCTGTTACGGACTTCTCTGTCCACACAGCACAGAAGACAATACCCCTGGGTTAATGGTGAAACAACTTTCTATAGCCAGGAACACCCAAAGAGATTCACAGAGTTATATGGAGAAAGAAGAGGGAGGAAGGAGATAGAGGTGACAAGAAGCAGAGAAAAGAGAGTCAAAAAGGAAGAGAACAATCAAGCCAGTAATCAAATCCTTAAGTGAAAATGGATACCAAAATTAGACTCTTAAAGATACAAAATTAATAACAAAAGAGCAAAAACAAATACTAAAAACCTAGAGTAAAAATTATATTCTCAAAAGTACAATATAAAAAAGCCCAAAATCAAACATAAAAATTAAAGATACAAAATTTATTTCAAAAATAAGGTTTTTTTTTTTTTTTTTGAAAGGTAAAATTAGGCTATAAAGAATAAAAGTTTAAGGAGTAATAAAGAACCTATTAGGACAGTATGAGGGGAAAAAGAAAATGAAGAGAGGATGAAAAGGGAAAAAGAGGGAAAAAAGGAAAACAAATAAGAAAAAAGTTAAAAGAAATTTTAAAAAATAATAAAATTAAAAAAATTAAAAAATGATAATAGTAAAGAAAAATATATCTAGGAACGTCTCTGGAGCTGCTGTGGAGTCAGTTCAATGTCAGACATTCCCTTGTTCTGGCTTGTACTTTTCTTAAAAGCTACAGCTCTCCATCAAGTGCACAGTCTCAGTTTAACTGCAGGATTTTAATCTGTTGCATCTGCCACTTCTGGGGTGGTTCCCTCTTCATTTCTTCACTTAGGTTGCCTCTTCTGTTTGCAAGTCTCTCTTCAGTGTCTGATCTCTGCCCTGACATGAGGGAGCCAAAATAGCCACTTATGAGGGATCACTTGCTCAGTTGTGCTGTGGAGGGGGAAAAACACTGCAAACAACACCACTGACATGTGTGGGAGTGTATGCAGGGGATGGACACACGGAGGTTGCCACAGCCCATTGTGGCATGCACTACCCAGGTCCCAGTTGCTCAGGCTCCCAGGTGCACAGCAAGGACACAGTTCCAGGTGGGCCGTGCATCTCCTCAAGGGAGCTGCTGTCAGGCTGTGACACTCCTGGCAGATATGAACAGTCCAGGATCTTGGGAGGATGTGGTTAGTGACTGGTGGCCTACTCACAGCTTTGTGGGAGATGCAGCCTCTGGGGCTGAGATTGCAGTAGTGCCTTGCTTACCGCCACTGGCTGCTGTGCACCCACTTCTCTGCCTCCGGGGAGGGTGGCAAAAGGCAGCCAGCGTGCTCTCCTCTAATGTTAGCTAGGGTGCAGTCCTTTGTCCTGTGAGTGTGCCAGGGATCACAGTACAGTGTTTGAAACTTCCCATGGGAAAGGTCCTTTGTTTTTATTTCTCTGGGATTCCCATGGTTTGGGTTTTTCCCACTCTGTTTGTTTTATGTCACATTAGTCCCCTCAGCATGTCCTCATGGCATTCAACCCTGGTCCTTTCACTAAGAACTGATAATGCAGCCTGCACCTCTGCACCCATACCCCATTTGCTGTGGGTGGATGCAAGCATGTGAGCTACTTCTCAGCTTGTAACTGCTGTTTGGTGTGATTTATGTGGTGACTTTTTTTCCAGTTATGCTGTCCTCTGATATTCCAGAGTTGCCCACTGACCCTGCCTCTGATAGAGTTTGCTATTATGTGAAAACTTCTCCTCCTTCATGACTCCCTCCCCAGGATGGGTCTCCATTTGTAAATGCTTTGTCTCCCTTTTCATCTTTATCCTTTGTCATATCTCTATTCTAAGACATTGGTTTGCCTGTCTGGGTACCTGGGGTCCTCTGTCAGCAACCAGAAGCTGTTTTGTGAAAGCTGCCCTACATGCGGGTGATCTTTTGATGTATTTGTGGAACAGAAAGAGGTCTCCCCATCCTATTCCTCCACTATCTTCTCCCCTTCCTCTGTAGCTCCAATATTAGGTGCATATATGTTTAAGAATGTTATATCTTTTTCTTGGATTATATCATTATATTATATCTTTCTTTGTCTTTTGTTATAGACTTGGTTTTAAAATCTATTGTGTCTGATATGAGTATTGCTACCCCAGCTTTCTTTTTGTCTTTGTTTGCATGAAAGATCTGTTTCTTTCCCTCACTTTTTTTCTCTGTATGCCTTTAGCTTTGTGGTGAATTTTTCATAGGCAGTGTGTAGATGTGTCCTTTAAAAAAAATCCAATTAGCTACCCAATATCTTTTGATTGGCGTATTTAGTCTACTGAGATTTAAAGTGATTCTTCATAGGTATGTAATTATTTCAATTTTATTACTTGTTTTCTAGAGCTTTTTGAAATTCTTCTCTTTTAGTCTCTTCCACTGTGATCTGATGATTTTAATGTTATCTTTGGGTCTCTTTCTCTTTAACTTCTGTGTATCTATTGTAAGCTTTTGATTTTTGGTTACTTTAAAGTTCATATTCCTCAACCCATAACATACCTACTTGTATTAAATTGATAGTCATTTAAGTTCAAACACATTCTAACATCTTTACACTTTTTACCCCCTCTCTTTTATGTTTTGCGTTTTTTATATTATATTTTACATCTTCATTCTTATTCCTTAACTGTTTATTTTGGTTATAGATGAGTTTATAATTTTTGTCCTTAACTTTAGTATTGGCTTATTTAAATTGTTGATCACTGCCTTTACTATATATTTACCTTTAATAGTGAAGATTTCCCCTTCCTGTATTTTCTTGTTTCTTGATATAGCCTTTTATTTTTCACTTAAAGAAGAACCATTAGCATTTCTTGTAATGCTAGTAAAGTGATGATGTACTCTTTTAGTTTTTGCTTGAATGGGAGACTCTTTATTTCTTCTTCAACTTTGAATGATAAACTTGCTGGATAAAACATCCTAGGTGGCAGGTTTTTTCTTTCCTCACTTTAAATGTGCCATTCCCTTTTGGTCTGTAGTGTCTGTACTGAAAAGTAGGCTGATAGCCTTATATAAGGGAGTTCCTTTGTGTATTATTCTTTGCTTTTCTCTTGCTGCCTTCAGAGTTCTTTGTATTATTAAATTTGCCAATTTAATCATAATATGTATAGGCATTCCATATCTTTGGGTTCATCTTGTTTGAGACTCTCTATAATTCTTGAAACTGGATATCTGTTTCCTTCCTCAGGTTAAAGTAGTTTTCAGCCATAATTTCATCAGATATATCGTATGCCCCCTTCTCTCTCTCTTCTGCTTCTGGGGCTCATGTAATGCAAGCATTGATATGCTTGATGTTGTCCCAGAGTTCTCTTAGATTATGCTCATTCTTTAAAATTTGTTTTTCTTTTTGCTGTTCTGGTTGGGTCATTTCCACTATTCGATCCTCCAGATCATTTATGCATTATTTTATATCACCTAATCTGCTGTTAATACTTTGTAGTGTATTTTTCTGTTATTGTATTCTTCATCTCTGATTGATTCCTTTAAAAAGTACTTTATAGATCTTTGTTGAAGTTCTCACTGTGTTCCTCTGTTTTTTCCCCCAAATTTAGTTAGCATTTTTATTACTGTCACTTTGAACTCTTTAAGGGGTAAATTATTTATCTCTGACAAATAGGTGTTCTAAAAATTTGTTCTTTTATTTGAAACATATTCCTCTGTCTTCTCTCTCTGTCTTTTAAATTTCTCTGTTTGTTCTATAAAATTAGTTGTGGTCTTGACTGTATGTGCTTGTATAGGTGCATTCATATGCAGTCTATGTGTGCCTGGTGGCTTTGGTGGGAGAACTGAATCTGAATCGAGCATGAATTTCAAGTTTTCCTGTGGTGTGATGGTGACCACTGTCTTGATGGGAGGTAGGCCTGGAGTCTGAGGAGCTAGAGACATAGGCTAGTAGGAGCCAGGACTTTTCCTAGGCTCAGTGGCAGTCAATGCCTTATTGGATGGGAGGAGGGAGTGGGGGGCTGGAACAGGAGCTCCTCGGGGTTTGAGCTTCTTCCAGGCACAATGGTAGTCTTTTCCTTGGTTGGCAGTGTGACTGTGGCCCATGGAATTGAAGCTGCCCTTCAGAGCTGCTCTGGGTCTCAGCTTTGGCTACAGGTAGAGTTGGGTCCTGAGCTGGCTCAGCTATATCCCTGATACTTGAATGCTCATGATGGCAACGTTGTCTCTGCACTGACTAGAGGCAGGGGCAAGCCCAAGGTGGCTTTGCTCATTTCTCATTGCATGCATACACTTTGGCAATTGTGATCTCCACCTTAGTGGGAGCAGTACTGGAGCAGAAGCCTTACAGTCTGGAGCATGCCCTGAGATGTTCATGGAACGCCAGTCAGAGGTCTAAGCAGTTTTCAATTTTCTTCCCTTGGATTGTGATTAAGAGCAATCAAGTCTGTACTTAAATTCTTAAAGAGTAGAGTATTGGTTTCTTGCAACCCTCAGGTAAGTCCCATTGCTTTTCAAACCTGCTAAACAGGCTTGTATTCCTTCTGTCAGATACCAAAGCTGGGGTGCCTAATATGGGGCTCAAACCCCAAGTTTCTTAAGGATGATCTCTGAGCCTATGTATTTTTTTCCTCTTCTGGGTCACGCACTAGGCCCACCAGGAGTACAAGTCTCAATTAGATTGCTTCTCTTCTCTTCTTACCAGAATCTGTGTGGGTCCTCTTTATAGTCTTGGTTTTTGAAAAAGCCATTTTGCAGGTCTTCATGAAGCACTCAGCAAGAATTTCTCTATATGTAGTTGTTGTTTTGATGTGTTCTTTGGTAAAAGTGTGACTTCCCTGATGGCTCACATGGAAGAGTCTGCCTGCAATGTGAGAGACCTGGGTTTGATCCTTGAGTTGGGAAAATCTCCTGGAGAAGGAAATGAAAACCCACTCTGGTATTCTTGCCTGGAGAATCCCATGGGTGGAGGAGCCTGGCAGGCTATAGTCCATGAGGTCACAAAGAGTCGGACACGACTGAGCAACTTCACTTTCACTTTTTCTTTGGTAAAAGTGAGCTCAGGATTTTCCTATTCTGTCATCTTGATCTCTCCTCTGAATGTACAATAATTTATCTAACTTTTCCCCCAATTCACTGATAAGAGATTCAGGGTGTCTTCAGTTTTTCTCTATTATTTTCATGTGAGTTTCTTTTCAATGTAATGTAATCTGCTTTTACAACAAGTAATTCAAAATATTCAGTGGATAATTTCACATTACTCTGTTTGAAAAGACAATGAATTCATCAAAAAATATTTCTTTAGTAGCTGCCATGTGCTGAGAAAGCACATAACTATGTACTTGGAAATCAGAAGAATATAATAGAGAGGTTTACCCTTAAGGAACTTATAATATAATAGATTGCTTTAAAGAGTGATGTGTCCAAGGTCTTGAACGTAATGATTTTAATCTTGTGTTTTGATTTAGAATCACTATTCAGTGCTGTCTTTCTGAACAACTTATCTACGTGGGTAAAAATTAATAATCATAAATTAATTATCTATTGTTGTCTATCATATTGCCACAGATTCAGCAGCTTAAAATAAGAACACATTTATTATTAATAGCCTGTGTGTCAGGAATTTGCACAGGCTTACCAGTCTGCTTGGCTTTGAGGTCTCTCATAAGGTCACAATCAAAATCTCAATCATGGGTCTCACCTGAGACTTTAACCATGAAGGATTGGGTACTAAGCTCATGTGTTTATTAGCAGGGCCCAGTTCCTTGTGAATTTCATACTAAGTGATTAATCTCCTTTTCTGGTGTTGGTTGGATGTTTCCCTCTAATTCTGGCCATGCAGACCTCTTCATATGGTGGTTAATGAAGGGGAGCAGAGTTGTCCTCCCAGAAAAGTCATTTTGTCATAAGGATTCTCTTGAGTTCCATCACTTCATGGGAAATAGATGGGGAAACAGTGGAAACAGTGTCAGACTTTATTTTTCTGGGATCCAAAATCACTGCAGATGGTGACTGCAGCCATGAAATTAAAAGACGCTTACTCCCTTGGAAGGAAAGTTATGACCAACCTAGATAGCATATTCAAAAGCAGAGACATTACTTTGCCAACAAAGGTTCGCCTAGTCAAGGCTATGGTCTTTCCTGTGGTCATGTATGGATGTGAGAGCTGGACTGTGAAGAAGGCTGAGCGCCGAAGAATTCATGCTTTTGAACTGTGGTGTTGGAGAAGACTCTTGAGAGTCCCTTGGACTGCAAGGTGATCCAACCAGTCCATTCTGAAGGAGATCAGCCCTGGAATTTCTTTGGAAGGAATGATGCTAAAGCTGAAACTCCAGTATTTTGGCCACCTCATGCGAAGAGTTGACTCATTGGAAAAGACTTTGATGCTGGGAGGGATTGGGGGCAGGAGGAGAAGGGGACGACAGAGGATGAGATGGCTGGATGGCATCACTGACTCGATGGATGTGAGTCTGAGTGACCTCCAGGAGTCGGTGATGGACAGGGAGGCCTGGCGTGCTGTGATTCATGGGGTCGCAGAGAGTCAGACACGACTGAGCGACTGATCTGATCTGATCTAATCTCATCATCCATTACTTCCTTCATTTGTTTACTTTCCCACACTTTTCTGTCCCAGAAACTCAACTTCTTTTTCCTTTGTCTTTTCACTTCTCTAAAAATCCATTATTATTTTGTTAAAATGCTATTTATGTCCCAATCTTAACCATCCCTTTGAGTCACACATTACTGAGCATTCCCACATGAATGCATGACGCATGCAAGTGTTAATAAACTTTTGCTTGTTTTTCTGTTGTTAATCTGTCTTGTCTAACTTGCAGGGCTCTAGCTGGAAAATTTAGCATGGTAGAGGGGAAAAAGTTGTTTTCCTCTTATACTTACTTCATCAAAGCTGGCATGAGAGAATCAATAAAGAATGTCTGCCAGCAAGATGGAAATTACAATCTTAGGTAAAAAAATCACAAAGTAATATTCCTTTATCTTTGTTGCATTCTGTTGGATGGAAACAAGTCTCACTCAATAGGAGGGGATTACACAGGAGCGTGAATATCAAAAGATGTGAGTCATGGGGTGATGGGGCATTTTGGAATCTGCTCACCACAATTCACAAGCAAAAGTATGGCAAAGCTTTGTCTTGTGATTAAATTCTAGAGGTACAGGTAATATGCATAATAATTATTAAGAAACCAGATAAGGCACTGTACCAAAATAGGTGACAAACTATTTGCATGGCTTAGCCCAAATTGCATTACCTCTCTGGATGCATTTTTTTATGTTACAATAGATAATGGAATTAGAGGACAGATAAGGTCCTAAAACTCTATGGTTACAAAATTACTTAACTACTGAGCCTCAGTTTTTGTATCTATAACATTTTATATATTATTATTATCTTTTGGGATGAATACAAGGTCAAAGAATCTGTAAATAGTAGGAACTCAAAAGCTTTGAGATATTTTTATTCACAAAAGCCATTAAAATATTCACAATGTAACTAACAATATTTTCTTTGTGATATGTAAGATACTGATTTAAGATCCATTTCAGAAATTGCCTCCTGCTCTTTGTAAAACACAAATACAGATCTCTGAACAATGGAAAGCCACTTCAGTGCAGGCTATTGGCATGAGGTCACGAACACTTTTAAAGCGTTTTATGCCATCTGAGAACAGAGAGAAAAGAATTAGAAATATTTTTTCATTTTACTCACAAAACTGAACCACTCTCTGGATGCAAGTACCCAGATACTTTCAAGCT
Organism: Tragelaphus eurycerus; assembly: GCA_935064755.1. Classification (NCBI taxonomy): domain Eukaryota; kingdom Metazoa; phylum Chordata; class Mammalia; order Artiodactyla; family Bovidae; genus Tragelaphus; species Tragelaphus eurycerus. The sequence continues at coordinate 7,153,982 of CAKXYN010000086.1, read as the reverse complement.
AAAGGTACACAAAATAAGGGCCAGTAAAATTTAAGGGATTATATATTAGTAGAATTATAATCAAGAGTTTCACTAGAAACAGCTATAAAGCCACAATATTTGAATAGAAAGACAGTGAAGAAAAAAGCATGCTTTGCATTGACAAGTCCTGAAGAGAAAGGAAGACTGGATTCTATCAAAACAAAAGAAGAAACTGCTCATACAACATCTGAATAAGCAAGTGGAACAAAATCTGCCTAAAACAGGAGCAAAACAAATGGAAATTATTCTACTGGGGCATTTCAACACATTCGTTTTGGATGAATTCTTAAACTTGGAGCTAGTGTGAAAGAATGCATACAAATAAGTTTTAAGAAAAAAAAAACTTCACTTGCAAATCATTATTCTTTTACAAATTACCAGTTTTTCTAAATGGTACTCTCCAGAAAGTTTTTTTGACCTTCCCATCATGTCAATCAAAGTAAGTTCTATCTTGAATTTGAGATTTGATTGCATTCTCTTTCCTTAATCATACCTCTGGATAATAAATCTGCAATCTCTTTCTGTATGTGTTTCTGAACTTCCTTTGTCTTTCTTTCTTTTTTATCCCTTGAGTTCTGCCATCCTGATTTATTGAAAGATATTTGAAATGACACTTTGAACTTTTGCAATTGAAAAATAATTCTTTCTGAATCTTCTTGGGGTATCAGGAGTAGCCTGTTCTTGCAGGACTGCATGCACCAAAAGCAAGTAAAGCAGAAGTGAGCTTCCTATGCCAGGACTCAGAGCCCTGGACAGGGCAGCACATCCCTTAATTTCGCAGCTCATCGAGACAGTGGGCTTTATGTTGTCTTCATGTCTACAAATCTAAGGCAGCTCTGTTGGATGGGAAGCTATAAAGAAGCAGTGTTCCCATGAGAAGGTGCATGAATCTGAACAGTCCCAAACAAGCACCACTCAAACAGCAGGTGTCTTTTATACTGCCTAGGTCCACACAGGCTCACTAGGGTCAGATTTTGGCATTTTATGGATATGCTCTCAAGGGGACCAGCTATTGGTCTTGGAAAGGTCAACAAGGATGGTTAAGGTCTTGATTTAAAATGAGACAAATACCAGAGTTTAAGACTTAGAACAGAGCTTTGGAGTTCAGGGATTTCTATGGGTGTGAATCATGCATCTGATGCATGTGACTGCAGTCATCTCACATGCTAGCAGAGTAATGCTCAAAGTTCTCCAAATCAAGCTTCAACAGTACATGAACTGTGAACTTCCAGATGTTCAAGCTGGATTTAGAAAAGGCAGAGGAACCAGAGAACAAATTGCCAATATCCGTTGGATCATAGAAAAAACACGAGTTCCAAAAAAATATCTACTTCTGATTTATTGACTATACCAAAGCCTTTGACAGTGTGGATCACAACAAATCATGAAATATTCTTCAAGAGATGGGAATACCGGACCACCTTACCTTCCTCCTGAGAAATCCGTATGCAGGTCAAGAAGCAACAGTTGGAACCAGACATGGAACAATGGACTGGTTCCAAATTGGGAAAGGAGTATATCAAGGCTGTGTACTGTCACCCTGCTTATTTAACTTATATGCAAAGTGAATCATGTGAAATGCCAGGCTGAATGAAGCACAAGCTGGAATCAGGATTGCTGGGAGAAATATCAATAACCTCAGATACACAGATGACACCACCTTCATGACAGAAAGGGAAGAAGAACTAAAGAGCCTCTTGATGAAAGTGAAAGAGGAGAGTGTAAAAGCTGGCTTAAAACTCAGCATTCAAAAAACTACGATAATGGCATCTGGTCCCATCACTTCATGGCAAATAGATGGGGAAATTATAGAAACAGTGAGAGACATCATTTTTGGGGGCTCCAAAATCACTGCAGATAGTGACTGCACCCATGAAACTAAAAGATGCTTGCACCTTGAAAGAAAAGCTATGACCAACTTAGACATCATATTAAAAAGCAGAGACATTACTTTGCTGACAAATGTCCATTTGGTCAAACCTATGAACAAAGCTAGTGGAGGTGATGGAATTCCAGTTGAGCTATTACAAATCCTGAAAGATGATGCTGTGAAAGTGCTGCACTCAATATGCCAGTAAATTTTGAAAACTCAGCAGTGGCCACAGGACTGGAAAAGGTCAGTTTTCATTCCAATCTCAAAGAAAGGCAATGCCAAAGAATGCTCAAACTACTGCATAATTGCACTCATCTCACATGCTAGTAAAGTAATGCTGAAAATTCTTCAAGCCAGGCTTTAATAATACTTGAACCACGAACTTCCAGATGTTCAAGCTGGCTTTAGAAAAGGCAGAGGAACCAGAAATCAAGTTGCCAACATCTGCTGGATCCTATGCCAAAGCCTTGGCTGTGTGGATCACAATAAACTGTGGAAAATTCTTCAAGAGATGGGAATACCAGACCACCTGATCTGCCTCTTGAGAAACCTACATGCAGGTCAGGAAGCAACAGTTAGAACTAGACATGCAACAACAGGCTCCAAATAGGAAAAGGAGTATGTCAAGGCTGTACATTGTCACCCTGCTTATTTAACTTATATGCAGAGTACATCATGAGAAACGCTGGGCTGGAAGAAGCATAAGCTGGAATCAAGACTGGCAGGAGAAATATCAATAACCTCAGATATGCAGATGATACCACCCTTATGGCAGAAAGTGAAGAGGAACTCAAAAGCCTCTTGATGAAAGTGAAAGTGGAGAGTGAAAAAGTTGGCTTAAAGCTAAACATTCAGATTGCATCTGGTCCCATCGCTACATGGGAAACAGATAGGGAAACAGTGGAAACAGTGTCAGATTTTATTTTTCTGGGCTCCAAAATCACTGCAGATGGTGACTGCAGCCATGAAATTAAAAGACGCTTACTCCTTGGAAGAAAAGTTATGACCAACCTAGATAGCATATTCAAAAGCAGAGACATTACTTTGCCAACAAAGGTCCATCTAGTCAAGGCTATGGTTTTTCCAGTGGTCATGTATGGATGTGAGAGTTGGACTGTGAAGAAGGCTGAGCACCAAAGAGTTGATGCTTTTGAACTGTGGTGTTGGAGAAGATTCTTGAGAGTCCCTTGGGCTGCAAGGAGATCCAACCAGTCCATTCTGAAGGAGATCAGCCCTGGGATTTCTTTGGAAGGAATGATGCTAAAGCTGAAACTCCAGTATTTTGGCCACCTCATGCGAAGAGTTGACTCATTGGAAAAGACTCTGATGCTGGGAGGGATTGGGGGCAGGAGGAGAAGGGGACAATAGAGGATAGATGGCTGGATGGCATCACTGACTCAATGGACCTGAGTCTGAGTGACCTCCGGGTGTTGGTGATGGGCAGGGAGGCCTGGCATGCTGTGATTCATGGGGTCACAAAGAGTTAGACATGACTGAGCGACTTAACTGCACTGATGGTTTTTCCAGTAGTCATGTATGGATGTGAGAACTGGACTATAAAGAAAGCTGAACACCGAAGAATTGATGCTTTTGAACTGTGGTGTGGTGTTGGAGAAGACTCTTGAGCGTCCGCTGGACTGCAAGGAGCTCAAAGCAGTCCATCCTAAGGAAATCAGTCCTGAATATTCATTGGAATGACTGATACTGAAGCTGCAACTCCAATACATTGGCCACTGGATGGGAAGAACTGACTCATTTGAAAAGACCCTGATGCTGGGAAAGATTGAAGGCAGGAGGAGAAGGGGACAACATAGGATGAGATGGTTGGACGACATCAACAACTCAATAGACATGAGTTTGAGCAAACTCTGGAACATGATGATGGACAGGGAAGCCTGCTATACTGCAGTCCATGGGGTCACAAAGAGTCAGACACGACTGAGTGACTGAACTGAACTGAATTGTAGATCTTGTTAATATGTAGATTCAGATACAGTGGTTCTGGAAGAGGTCTGAAGTTTGAAGTTTGGCATTTCTAGCAGGATCCCAGCTGACTGCACTTGGAGTAGTAAGGATCTTTTTACCCCCTGATTTTCCAAGTGGTTGAGCAAGTTGCTGAGAGTCAAGTTGATGGCAACAGAGCCAGTGAAACCAAGCAAAACCCTGTGGGGTACAAATCCCTTCTGTGTCCCTCATTCCTGTTTGTAGGAAATAGGCTTCATTCTGCCTCTTTGTCTTTCCCTAAGTTCAAAGGACAAGTTCAAAGAGTTGCTGGAAGGAAGAGGATGCAGAGACAAAGGAGGAGCAGTCAAGAAACAATAGTGCAGCCTTGGGCAAGGTCTTGGTTTCTCCACAAGGAATATATATAGCAGTGTCTCTAGCTCTTCTACAGAAAAAAGGCCCCCTCTCAGATAGAGGATGGTACAGTTTAGGCTGAGCTCAAGATTGGCACCCCACTCCTGTACTCTTGCCTGGAAAATTCCATGGACGGAAGGGCCTGGTGGGCTGCAGTCCATGGGGTCGCTGAGGGTTGGACACGACTGAGCGACTTCACTTTATTTTTTCACTTTCATACATTGGAGAAGGAAATGGCAACCCACTCCAGTGTTCTTGCCTGGAGAATCCCAGGGACGGGGGAGCCTGGTGGACTGCCATCTGTGGGGTCGCATAGAGTCGGACACAACTGAAGCGACTTAGCAGCAGCAGCAGCAAGATTCTTGAGAACACTGCCCTGTTACCTCACCATCAACCAGTCAGAAGAAAGTCATGTACCCTTCAGCTCTCACCCCAGATTTTAACTGTAAATACCCTGCCTCCCACTGCCAAAACTATTAGGGAATTCAGGGTTTTTGAGTTTTTGCCATTTGTTCTCCTTACTTGGCCTTGCAATAAATTTTTCTCTGCTCTAAACTCTGATGTTTCAGTTTATATGGCCTTATGTTTGTAGGGCACATGAACTTTGTTTGGTAGCACCAGAGCTATAAACTAGATTTACTGGTTCTGAAACTGAGTGGGGCCTGGGCACAGAGGCTTCTTTTTGTCCCCCAATTCTTGTAGGCCGTACTCCAGCCTCCATGACCTTCTCTGAGTTCCAAAGGCAGATTTGAATAGTTGCTCATGAAGAGAGGGACAGCCAAGAAACAACCTGAGGCAAGATTAAAGGGACCAGAAAAGCTCATCAAGGTTAGGAGATCTGACCACCTGAGACCCTAAAGCGAAGTGAAGTCGCTCAGTCGTGTCCGACTCTTTGCGACCCCATCGACTGTAGCCTGCCAGGCTCCTCTGTCCATGGGATTTTCCAGGCAAGAATACTGGAGTGGTTGCCATTTCCTTCTCCGGGGGATCTGCCCAACCCAGGGATCAAACCTGGGTCTCTTGCATTGTAGGCAGACGCTTTGCCATCTGAGCCACCAGGGAAGTCCCCGTACACACCCTAATCCTATTAGCAACCCCAGCATTGATACATTGTTAAAAAACTCATCATCAGGTCTCCAGGGTTAAGACACAAAGTTTTTCTAGGCAGGAGTCCACTGTGTCCCCCTTTGCCTGGCAAAGTAATAAGCCCGATCCTTTTCTACTTCATCCAAAACTGGGTCTCTAAGATTCAATTCAGCTCTGGGGTGTTGTACAGAAAAGCTGAGCTTTCAGCAACAGTTTTCAGTAAAACACACTTCTTCAAATATTTTATAACACTCTCTCTTCCCTGATAACATCCTCAATATTAGCATCATTAAATTTTAATATATGTAGATTTTAAAGGCATCCAATTTACTAATTAAAGCCAGAGGGTGTGAATTTTAATCTTTGGAGAATTTTATTTCAGTCATATCTCTTTTTCTTTTTTTTCCCTTGCAAGGTAGTTTTGGGTTTTTGTATTTTCCTTAACCAACAGTTTCTTGATCCTTTTGGAATCCCTTAGTTAATTCTTTTGAAATCCCTTAGTTAATCCTATAGGAAAAAAGTTTAAGAAAATAAACTATATGCCACTTTCATGAAACAGATCTTTAATAAGCCACAAAGCTGAAAACCTCCATATTTTATACCTGGGTTTCCTTCTTGTACATGATAGTCCATACATAAACAAGAAGAAGGGCAGTGAATGAGAGCAATAAGGACTGGAAAGATACAGGCAAGTTTGTAACTAGGATATCCCTCCATCCATCTCAGGAGCAAATGAACATACAGAGGTGAAAAGCTTTGAAAGGTGTATATGTAAATGCCAGATCTAAAGCAGAAGTAAAAACTGCACCACTCAAGTTGGAACTCAATTTGAACCCAGTGAATACTCAGATTGGGATTTGAACCCACTGTCTTATAGTTGAAATCACACACCTGTTCTCAGGACTTAATGAAGCTCAGTTTCTTTATGTCTCAACCCAGAAGGAATTTGGCAAGAGGCAAAGTGATAGGTAAGAAGTAGATTTATCGACAGAAAGAGATGCTCCATAGATAGATTGTGGAACCATCTCAGAAGGCAAGAGGCCCTGGGAGACATACATTCCATAGACAGACTGTGGTTCATCTCTAAAGGTGAGAATGGCTTTGAAATATGGGGTGGTTAGTTTTTATGGGCTGGGTAATTTCACAGACTAATTTTCATAGACTAATAAAATACCAGCTATTTTGGAGAATAGGCAGGGGTTTCCAGAATTTGGACCACTGCCCACTCTTTGACCTTTACGGTTGACTTTGGAACTATCATGGGGCCTATGGGTCTGTTATTTAGCATATGCTAATGTATTACAATAAGCATATCATCTGGCTCAAAGTCTACTGAAAAGTGAATCTTCTGCCCTTCTGAGTCTAATCAGTTCTAGCCAGCTTATGTCACATCCACAGTGGGTGTCATTCTTTAAAAAACTGTGCCATGTCTCCTTCCCTCTTGTCTCAGAAGCGGGGAAAGATAAACTAGAACTCCATATCCTGGTGTGGAATCGCATACCAACTCTCAGAAAGATCAAAGTTGATCTGAACTATTGGCTTGAGTGCACTGGTTGTCCAAAGATCCAACGATTTAAACATTTGCATATCAAGCATTACCCTGAAGAAGGGCTGGGTGCTCTTCTCAGCAAGGGAAGTCCCCCCTTTTCCCAAAGGGTCCAGCATAATTCCTACAAAGGGGCGCACACTGATAAAGCGTTGAAAGTGATTTTCTGGGTCAAGTTCTGTGTTACAAATATAGATTCAACCAGAAAAGTAAGCCTTAAATTGCTTACTCTTTTTTGTAACTTCAGTTCCCTTTGCTGCTGCCTAGATTCTTACACAAGCAAATAAATCCTTTTAATTGGCTCACCCCTGGGGCAAACAGCTCACCCCAGTAAGTAATCATGTGGAAGACTGGAGACTGAGGAGGTGGGGTGCCTCCTGCTGAACAATCTTTGCTTTTATTTTACCAACTGATTTTAAAAGGCAGCATTGTAACTTGGCATTAAATATTTAAGAATGATATTAAGGTAAGATTGATTCATTTAACAGGCATAATGGAGTAGGAAAGCCACATGGAGTGAGTAAAGGGCTTCACAGTGGGAAATCTATGCTAGTAGGCATCAATCTGCACCTGGTAATGGCCATGAAAAGGCTCGCCATCTAGCTATTTAAATAAATTGATGTGCAATTCATCTGCTGTTTAGAGCTATTGGAAATGCACGACACTATTCCTTGGCAAGCATCCCAATTAAGTCCTGGGTCATTTATCAGAGTGCCAAGTGTAGTTCAAGTTGCTACCAAGCTTTTACCATTTACCAAAATGGCAATTTGTTCTAAAAGGGGCTACAGGGGATAGAGGGAACTGCAAGATGTGGTAGAAAAAGACACTGGACTCCACTGAGACAACTGCAATGGAGCCCTGACTTCTCCACTAATCAGCATGTGTCATTGACTCTCCTCGTAGTTGTTTCTTTGTCTCTATAGTGGGGAGAATAATATGCCTGCTTTACTTGTGAGGCACAAAGTAAGATAGTAAAAGTGAAAGTGCATTTCAGTTAAAAATTGCTATTGAAAATTATGAGTACTGCTGCTGCTGCTGCTAAGTCGCTTCAGTCGTGTCCGACTCTGTGCGACCCCATAGACGGAAGCTCACCAGGCTCCCCTGTCCCTGGGATTCTCCAGGCAAGAACACTGGAGTGGGTCGCCATTTCCTTCTCCAATGTATGAAAGTGAAAAGTGAGCTAACAGCATAATTCTTGTGGGGGCGCCGTGAGTGTCTGCCATTTGTTTACCCTGGTGTTGTCCTGTTTCCTCTCCTCCTTTTTCTTGTTTGGATCAGACAGTCTCAGAGCTGGGAGGAGGATAAAAGTGTCAACCTTTTAAAAGGCTCACACCTTATGAGATACATAGGTTTGTATTTCTTGGTGCTAAAATGTTCAGAGTAGTTTCATAGTTTTATTAGCCACATCTTGGTGAAATATAAATCAATAGGAGAGCACTTTAAAAGCATTCAAAATAGGTATGATCATAAAGAGAAGCTGGCTAATTTGAGAATATTATTTATGAGAAGACTTTTAATAAATTTCTGTTGATTCTAGTTATTTTGAAACATGCCATTTTTTTTCCCCATCTTGCCCAGTTGGATATGTTTGGCAGATTTGTTGGGAAATATAGAAATTTGATTTATGCTTTTTAATTTTAGAGAAATGTAACTCAGAACAAATTAAATCTATGCTTTGCATTGAAATGGGAGGTCTGAAAAAAAACACGGCTGCTTTTTAATAGTGATTGTCTCCCATTAAAAAGTTTGGGACAAGCATTGAGATGGGTAATCATTTGTGGTCCATGTTTCTCTGTTGATTCAATTAAATGAAGTGCACTGTAGCCTACTAAATGTCCACTGATGGAGTATGTATATCAGAAATTGTGTTAACGTGTGTACCATTCTGATTACTCTGTTCACTTTCTAATTATTTTGCATATATTAAATTCAAATATTAAGAAAATGGTTGACTATAGTTCACTGATTATTATTTAATCATTAGCATCTAACATACTTCAATATCCTCTATGATTGAGCCTGATAGCTAACTTAGTCAAATGAAGATATTTTCATTAAAGGCAAGCAGCACAATGGTAATTCAACCTCATCCGGTGAGACCCTATGCAATGTCTTCTTTTATGTAGCGAGGTGATATTTCCCAACACTTCTCACTATGGGTCTGGCAATTGCCATTATATTGGCTATAACTCTTCTGTCTATTCAGCTTTCCTCTATTGATTTTTATCTCTCTTGGCTAACTGTCACCAGAGAAATGGTTTCAATGAGAATCTACTGTGTCTTAAGTTCCTTTTGCTTAGGAACCAGCATGTGCAAAGAAGCACTGGTTATATTGATAAAAGTTAGCATAAAAAAAGCTGGCTTCTCTTTTCCCCAATCAGCTGAGAAAAGAATTCTAATATTTTTTCAATTGAACCTTCGTCACAAGATCATAAGAAAAAAATAGTTAGTAGCTGATTAGAGAGGTTGTGGGACACTGATAAAATAGACTGCTTCCTATCTGGATTTTTGATATGGATATATTGCAAGAAGTGTAGAAGGAAATGTCAATCCTCTCCAGTATTCTTTCCTGGAGAGTCCCATGGACAGAGGAGCCTGGTGGGCTACAGTCCATGGGGTTGCAGAGTCAGACCACTACTGAGTAACTAACATATATTGGGAGCAGAGGGACTCCTTCCAAGGCCAGAGAGTGGGCTCTTGTCTAACACTGAAAAACGAATTGTCTGAGGAGACACACTCACAGACAAAGCAAAAGAGCTTGAGGGAAGGGACACCTGGGTGGAAACCCAGCAGGGTGAGGGAACTCAGGAGAGCTTCTCTGCTGCGTAGCTAGCAGTCTCAGGTTTTATGGTAATCAGATTAATTTCTGGGTTGTATCCAGCCAATTATGTTGCCTGGCCCATATTTGGTCTGACACAGGGTCCATCCTGGTGGCCTATGCATCTCTCAGCCAAGATGGATTCCAGCATGAAGGATTCTGGGAGGCTGGTGGGACATATTACAGGCTGGCGTCTCCCCCTCTTCTGCCCCTCCTGAATTCTCTTGGTTGGTCTTGGCTGCAGCAGCATGCTCTGTATCAGGAACATGTCGTAAGACAGCTCATGCAGGTGACCATCATCACGCCTGGCCAGCATGGGTGGTTTTGGTCAATTGTTCCCTAATAACTAGATACTCTATTCTTTGATCCTATATGGAATAAAAATCCAATAGAACTCAACAGTCTCTTCTTTTTTCCTTCCCATTTTATTGATATATAATTGACATACAGCACTGTATAAGTTCAGGGTGTACAGCATAATGATTTGATTTACATACATCATAAAGTGGTTATCACAGTAAGTTTGATGAATATCCATCATTTTATACAGATACAAAATTAAACAGGAAGTTTGTACCTTTTAACTGTCTTCAACCAGTTCCCCTTTCCTCCACCTCCTACTTCTGGTAATCCCAAATCTGGTTTCTTTTTATATGAGATTGTTTTTGAAGTATAATTGAACCACAACACTTTGTTAGTTCCTGATATACAACGTTACTGTTGTTGTTCAGTCACCGAGTCATGTCTGACTCTTTGTGACCCATGAACTGTAGCATACCAGAGACATTACTCTGCCGACAAAGTTCCATAGAGTCAAGGCTATAGTCTTCCCAGTGGTCGTGTATGATTGTGAGAACTGGACTGTAAAGAAGGCAGAATGCCAAAGAATTGATGCTTTCAAACAGTGGTTCTGTAGATGACTCCTGAGAGTCCCTTGGACAGCAGTGAGATCAAACCAGTCAATCTTAAGGGAGATCAACCCTGAATGTTCACTGGAAGGACTGATGCTAAAGCTGAAACTCAAGTAGTGTGGTCATCTGATGAGAACAGATGACTCACTGGAAAAGTCCCTGATGCTGGGAAAGACTTAGGGGCAGGAGAAGAGGGCATCGGAGTACGAGAATGGCATCAGTGATTAAATGGACATGAATCTGGGCAAACTCCAGGAGATGGTGAGGGATAGGGAGGCCTGGTGTGCTGCAGTCCATGGGGTTGCAAAGAGTTGGACACAACTGGGTGACTGAACAACAATAACAACAGCATTCCACTGGCTTCCCAGGTGACTCAGTGGTAAAGAATCCCCCTGCCAATGAAGGAGATTTGGGTTTGATCCCTGGGTTGAGAATATTCCCTGGAGAAGAAAATGACAACCTACTTCAGAGTTCTCACCTAGGAAATTCCATGGACAGAGGAGCCTCGAAGGCTACAGTCCACAGGGTGCAAAAGAGACATCACTTAGCAGCTAAACAATAAGTTTTCCATTTTATATATGCTACTGCTGCTAAATTGCTTCAGTTGTGTCTGACTCTGTGCGACCCTATGGACAACAGCCCACTGGGCTTCTCTGTCCACGGGATTCTCTAGGCAAGAATACTGGAGTGGGTTGCCATTTCCTTCTCCCATTATATATATACACACACACACACACACACACTTATATAAATATGTACAAACATATAAATGTTTGTATACACACAAAGATACCACATCTTTATCCATTTATCTACTGATAGACACTAGGGTTGTTTTTATATTCTTGGAATGAACACAAAGGTATAAACAGCTATATTTTCTGATTAGTGTTTTTATTTCATTTAGATAAATGCCAAGCAGTGAAATGGCTCACTGGTTCATATAATAGTTTAATTTTTTTAGCTTTATTTTTTGAGGAATCTTTATCTAGGTTACCATAGCGGCTGCACTAATTTACATTCCCAACAAAGCAGCCTGAGATTTCTATTTGCTCCACCTCACAATTCTCTCTTTTAGCTCAACTCTTCCCCTTCTGCATATAGTATTGTGACTTTGTAGCCATATTTTGTTAAATTATTGCTTCAAAATATATAAAATCATGCAGCTTAAACATAAGATAAATATTCTAAGATTTTATTTAATTTATTAATGAGCAGACCTTTAAAATGCTGTAACATTTAAAGCAGAATCTTAAGAACAGACTTCTATATGCAAATTTGACACTTTTTTGAGCTAGAAGCCCATGTGGTGGTAAAGAGAAGAGAAACAGCTTATAGGGGATATTGTGTCTGAGCTAAACCATAGTTTCTGTAACTTGAAAACTTCCAAGGAGACATGACATTTGGAAGTGTGAGCATTTGCCACGGAGGCTTCAAATATACAGCTTGGAGCCTACTGTGAAGTTCTGTCCTCAGATACAGAACTTATGATTTCAGGTGATTAGTGAACCCACTGCCAAATATCTGTGCCTACTGAGAAGTTCTTGTGGCAGCATAAGTCACAGAAAATATTTTATCTTAAACTTTATCATCCTCTTTGGGCAATAAAATCAATATAAGTGAGGTTCATTCGCCTTTAAATAATTAAAATCTTGATTTTTAATAGCAATTATATGTCCAGATAGTCTAATGAATCCATTTTTAAAAAGTTATTTTTAATTGGAGGATAATTGCTTTACAATATTGTGTTGGCTTCTACCATAAAACAACACGAATCAGCCATCAGTATACATATGTTCCCTTCCTCTTGAACCTTCCCCCCATGCCCCCCTACCCTGTCCCCCCTCTCGGTTGTTACAGAGTACCACATTTAGCTCTCTGTGTTATACAACTTCCCCTTACCTACCTAATTTACATATGGTAATGTATATGTTTCAGTGCTACTCTCTCAATTTGTTCCACCCTCTCCCCACCCACTGTGTCCAAAGTCAGTTCTCTATGTCTGCATCTCTCTTCCTGTCTTGCATGTAGGTTCATCAGTACCATTCTTATAGATTCCATCAGATCTGATCTGATCTGCATATGCATTACCATATGTAAATTAGATAGGTAAGGGGAAGTTGTATAACACAGAGAGCTAAATGTGGTACTCTGTGACAACCTAGAGGGGGGACAGGGTAGGGGGGCACGGGGGGAAGGTTAGATTCCATATATATGCATTAATGTATATTTGCTTTTTCCTCTTTCTGACTTACTTCACTGTACATTAAAACCTCTATTTTAAGACACAGACATAGAGAACAGACATATGGATATTAAGTGGTGAAGGGGGAGGTGGGATAGATTTAGAGATTGGGATTGGCATATGTGCATTACTGTGTATAAGATAGATAACTAATGAGAACAGACTGTAGCACAACTAGTTGGTGCTATCTGGTGACCTAAATGAGAAGGAAATCTGAGGAAGAGAGGATACGTGTATGCATGTAGCTGATTCACTTTGCTGCTATAGAGCAGAAACTAACACAATTTGTAAGGCAACTATTTCTTAAGTCGCTAAGTCATGTCTGGACTCTTTGTGACCCCAAGAACTGCAACACGCCAGGCTTCCCTGTCATTCACGATCTCCTGGAGTTTGCTCAAATTCATGTCCACTGATGCCATCCAACCATCTCATCCTCTTTCAACCTCTTCTCCTGCCCTGAATATTTCCCAGCATCAGGGTCTTTTCCAATGAGTTGGTTCTTTGCATCAGTGGCCAAAGTATTGAAATTTCAGCTTCAGCATCAGTCCTTCCAATTAATATTCAGGAGGGGCTTCCCTGGTGACTCAGATGGTAAAGAATCTGCCTACAATGCAGAAGACCCAGGTTCAATCCTTGGATCAGGAAGATCCTCTGGAGAAGGTAGTGGCTGCGCACTCCAGAATTCTTGCCTGGATAATTCCATGCCAGTAGAGCTTGGTGGGCTACACTCGACGGGGTTGCAGAGTCAGACACGATTGAGTGACTAACACACTTCAGCTTTCTTTTGGTCCAACTCTCATCTGAACAGGACTACTGGAAAAACTATATCTTTGATTATATAGAACTTTGTTGGAAAAATGATGTCTCTTCTTAATACACTGTCTAGGTTTGTCATAGCTTTCCTTCCAAGGAGCAAGTGTCTTTTAATTTCATGACTGCAGTCACCATCTTCAGTGATTTTTGAGCCCAAGGGAAAAAAAAAATCTGTCATGGTTTCTGCTTTCCCCCTTATATTAGTCATGAAGTGACGGGACCAGATGCCATGATCTTAGTTTTTTGAATGTTGAGTTTTAAGCTAGCTTTTACACTCTCCTCTTTCACCCTCTTCAAGAAGTTCTTTAGTCCCTCTTTGCTCTCTGCCATTAAAGTGAAATAATCTGCATATATGAGGTTGTTGATATTTCTCTCCCTAGTCTTGATTCCAGCTTTTGACTCATTTGGCCTGGCATTTCACATGATGTACTCTGCATATAAGTTAAATAAGCAGGGTGACAGTATACAGCCTGGATGTACTCCTTTCCCAATTTTGAACCAGTCCATTGTTCCATGTCCGGTTCCAAATGTTTCTTTTTGATCTGCACAGAGATTTCTCAGGAGGCAAGTAAGGGGGTATAGTATTATCTCTTCAAAAATTTTCCACAATTTGTTGTGATCCACACAGTGAAGGACTTTAGTGTGGTCAGTGAAGCAAAAGTAGATGATTTTTTTGGAATTCCTTTGCTTTCTCTGTGATCCAACAAATGCTGGTTATTTGATCTCTGGTTCTTCTGCCTTTTCTAAATCCAGCTTGTACCTTTTGAATTTCTTAGTTCATGTACTACTGAAGCGTAGCTTGAAGAATTTTGTGCATTAACTTGCTAGTATATGAAATGAGTGCAATTTTACAGTAGTTTGAATATTCTTTGGCATTGCCTGTCTTTGGGATTGGAATGAAAACTGACTGTTTTCCCAGTCCCGTGGTCACTGCTAAGTTTTCCAAATTTGCTGATATATTGGGTATAGCACTTTAACAGCATCATCTTTAGGATTTTAAGTAGCTCTGTTGGAATTTCATCACCTCCCCTAGCTTTGTTCATGGTAATGATTCCTAAGGCTCACTTGATGTCCCAAACACTAACATCAAAGAAGCTGAAGTTGACTGGTTTTATGAAGACTTATGAGATCTTCTAGAACTAACACCAAAAAAGATGTCCTTTTCATCAAAGGGACTGGAATGCAAAAGTAGGAAGTCAAAAGATACCTAAGGTAACAGGCAGGTTTGGCCTTGGAGTACAAAATGAAGCAAGGCAAAGACCAACAGAGTTTTGTAAAGAGAATATACTGGTCATAGCAAACACCCTCTTCCAACAACAAAAGGGAAGACCTACACATGGACATAACTAGATAGACAACACTGAAATCTGGTTGATTATATTCTTAGCAGCCAAAGATGGAGAAGCTCTATCCAGCCAAGAACAACAACAACAAAAACCCAGGAGCTGACTGTGGCTCAGCTCTTTAATGCTCCTTATTGCAAAATTCAGGCTTAAATTGAAGAAAATAGGGAAAACCACTAGGCAATTCAGATATGACCTAAATCATATCCCTTATGATTATACAGCAGAGGTGATGAATAGATTCAAGGGATTAGATCTGGTAAACAGAGTGTCTGAAGAGCGATGGACAGAGGTCTGTAACATTGTACAGGAGGTGGTGACCAAAATCATCCCCAAGAAAAAGAAATGCAACAAGGCAAATGGGTTGTCTGAGGAGGTCTTACAAATAGCTGAGAAAATAAGACATACGAAAGGCAAAGGAGAAAGGGAAAGATGTATCCAACTGAATGTAGAGTTCCAAAGAAGAGCAAGAAGAGATAAAAAAGCCTTCTTAAATGAACAATGCAAAAAAATAGAGGAAAACAATACAGTGGGAAAGCCTAGAGATCTCTGAAGAAAATTGGAGATACCAAAGGAACATTTCATGCAAGGATGGACACAAAAAGACAGAAACAGCAAGGACCCAACAGAAGGGGAAGAGATTAAGAAGAGGTGGCAAGAATACACAAAGGAACTGTACACAAAAGCTCTTTATGACCCAGATAATCACGATGGTGTGGTCACTCACTTAGAGCCAGACATCTTGGAGTGTGAAGTTGAGTGGGCCTTAGGACGCATTACTATGAACAAAGCTAGTGGATGTGATGGAACTCTAGCTGAGCTTTTTAAAGCAACTATACTCCAGTAAAAGTTAAAATTAAATTAAAAATCATCTACTTTCATGAAATTAAAGGGTGTTTTAGCCACTTGAAGGCAAATTTTCTATACTTTATGACCATTTGATGCTTAAATTAGCATTGCAACATATTTCTATACACTTTAAGTAGATATATACAGCAAATTTATCTAACCTATTGTAAATTTTGGGCTTCTCGTGTAGCTCAGCTGGTAAAGTTCCCCTGGAGAAGGTATAGGCTACTCACTCCAGTATTCTTGGGTGTCCCTGATGATTCAGATGGTAAAGAATCTTCCGGCAATGTGGGAGACCTGGGTTGGATCTCTGGGTTGGAAAGATCCCCTGGAGAAGGGCATGGCAGCCCATTCCAGTATTCTTGCTTGGAGAATTCCATGGACAGAGGAGCCTGGCAGGTTACAGTCCATGGGATTGCAAAGAGACATGACTGAGTGACTAAGCACAGCACAGCATTATACATTTCTAGAACAAAAGACATACTGTGTACACCTTAATTTAAGTTCCATTGTTCAGGGTATGTGTGCTTTCTATAACTCTGGGTTTTGTAGAGAAAGAATTGCAAAGTGAAAAGTGAGAAGAGGAGGGCTTGAATTTGAGAAATGTCTATTAGAACCAGCATTGTAATCTTATAAAGTAACTAGTACCACCACAGTGGCTTTAAGGGCACACTGGCCTCTTTGGAGCAGAAATACTTCAAAGGTTGCATTGCCTTGCTTTGCCTTCTAAATTTAAATGTAGATTTAAAAGGCTTAACGTTTATCAAAATCCTTCTTAGTCCACTAAGCGAAATAAGACAGTTTTGTAATGAGTCATCTACATTAATGGAGTCAAAGAATAGCAAGAAGAGATAAGAAAGCCTTCTTCAGTGATCAATGCAAAGAAATAGAGGAAAACAACAGAATGGGAAAGACTAGGGATCTCTTCAAGAAAATCAGAGATACCAAAGGAACATTTCATGCAAAGATGGGCACGATAAAGGACAGAGATGGTGTGGACCTAACAGAAGCAGAAGATATTAAGAAGAGGTGGCAAGAATACACAGAAGAACTGTACAAAAAAGAGCTTCAAGACCTAGATAATCATGATGATGTGATCACTGACCTAGAGCCAGACATCTTGGAATGTGAAGTCAAATGGGCCTTAGAAAGCATCACTACGAACAAAGCTAGTGGAGGTGATGGAATTCCAGTGGAGCTATTTCAAGTCCTGAATGATGATGCTGTGAAAGTGCTACACTCAATATGCCAGCAAATTTGGAAAACTCAGCAGTGGCCACAAGATTGGAAAAGGTCAGTTTTCGTCCCAATCCCAAAGAAAGGCAATGCCAAGGAGTGCTCAAACTACCGAACAATTGCACTCATCTCACACGCTAGTAAAGTAATGCTCAAAATTCTCCAAGCCAGGCTTCAGCAATATGTGAACCGTGAACTTCCTGATGTTCAAGCTGGTTTTAGAAAAGGCAGAGGAACCAGAGATCAAATTGCCAACATCTGCTGGATCATGGAAAAAGAAAGAGAGTTCCAGAAAAACATCTATTTCTGCTTTATAGACTATGCCAAAGCCTTTGACTGTGTGGATCACAATAAACTATGGAGAGTTCTGAAGGAGATGGGAATACCAGACCACCTGATCTGCCTCTTGAGAAATCTGTATGCAGGTCAGGAAGCAACAGTTAGAACTGGTCATGGAACAACAGACTGGTTCCAAATAGGAAAAGGAGTACGTCAAGGCTGTATATTGTCACCATGTTTATTTAACTTCTATGCAGAGTACATCATGAGAAATGCTGGACTGGAAGAAACACAAGTTGGAATCAAGATTGCTGGGAGAAATATCAATAACCTCAGATATGCAGATGACACCACTCTTATGGCAGAAAGTGAAGAGGGGCTAAAAAGCCTCTTGATGGAAGTGAAAGTGGAGAGTGAAAAGGTTGGCTTAAAGCTCAACATTCAGAAAACGAAGATCATGGCATGTGGTCCCATCACTTCATGGGAAATAGATGGGGAAACAGTGGAAACAGTGTCAGACTTTGTTTTTCTGGGCTCCAAAATCACTGCAGATGGTGACTGCAGCCATGAAATTAAAAGACGCTTACTCCTTGGAAGGAAAGTTATGACCAACCTAGATAGCATATTCAAAAGCAGAGACATTACTTTACCAACAAAGGTTCGCCTAGTCAAGGCTATGGTCTTTCCTGTGGTCATGTATGGATGTGAGAGCTGGACTGTGAAGAAGGCTGAGCGCCGAAGAATTGATGCTTTTGAACTTTGGTGTTGGAGAAGACTCTTGAGAGTCCCTTGGACTGCAAGAAGATCCAACCAGTCCATTCTGAAGGAGATCAGCCCTGGGATTTCTTTAGAAGGAATGATGCTAAAGCTGAAACTCCAGTATTTTGGCCACCTCATGCGAAGAGTTGACTCACTGGAGAAGACTCTGATGCTGGGAGGGATTGAGGGCAGGAGGAGAAGGGGACGACAGAGGATGAGATGGCTGGATGGCATCACTGACTCGATGGATACGAGTCTGAGTGACCTCCGGGAGCTGGTGATGGACAGGGAGGCCTGGCGTGCTGCCTTTCATGGGGTCGCAAAGAGTCGGACACGACTGAGCGACTTATCTGATCTGATCTGATTATAAACAGTTTATAACTGGGAAGTCTGTTACTTATTCAATATTGAGATTTTTTAAAAAATCACAATGTTTAAATAGATTCATATAATGTATCAAGGACATAATTTTTGGTTAAAATGGATTATTTTGAAATGTCCCTCCTAAAATTGTCATTGAAGGAAATTAATTTACAGTATGCTCACATAAGGGCTTCCTCAGTGGCTCAGTGGGTAAAGGATTCACCTGCAATGCAGGAGACACAGGAGATGAAGGTTTGATCCCTGGGTTGGGAAGGTCCCCTGGGGAAGGAAATGGCAACCCACTCCAGTGTTCTTGCCTAGAGACTCCCAGGACAGGGAAGCCTGGTGGGCTGCCATCTACGGGGTCACACAAAGTCAGACATAACTGACATGACCTAGCAGCAATACACTAAATACTAATTGTGTGTGTGTGTGAGAGAGAGAGAGAGAGAGAGTTAGTCACACAGTTGAGTCTGACTCTTTGTGACTCCCATGGACTGGGGCCCGCCAGGCTCCTCTGTCCATGAAATTCTCCAAGCAAGAATACTGGAGTGGGTAGCCATTTCTTTCTCCAGAGGATCTTCCTAATCCAGGGATTGAACCTGGGTTTCCCTCATTGCAGGCAGATTCTGGAGTATAAATACTCCATAAATCATGTTTATTATCATTATTTTATTACTGGCTGATCCATTCAAGCTCAACAGTGTACTGGTGTGCTGATGCCTGCGAATCTCCCTCTTCTTTTCTGTCTTTGGAACAGCATCTTCCTTTCAAGGTTCTTTGCTGAATCCTGAAACCTTCCCTGAGCCAAACCTCTCCTTTTATGGTTCTGCAGATTGCACTTTCCATAATTCTAGGGGCTCCCTTCACATCATGATCATCATATTTAAAGAATTGTTATGACAATATTCTAGCATGTATCACAAATTATCTTTTTTTTTTTTTTTTTCCCACAAAGTATCTTGAGGAAGGATGTTTATGCCAATTTGGACAGTCAATATTTGGCCTAGTGGAGGTACAATTTATTAGAATTCACCATTGAGCATTTATTACTTTTCGAGTATGGTGCAGTAGCTGGAAAGTTAGACTGTGCATGTATGCTGCTTGAGAACAGAGAGTGTAGGTGACTAAGAAATATTTGTTAAGTGATTAAGATTAACTAGCCCTTAATGTAAGAACCAAGATGCATCAATTTTAGTACGAATTTTAGACTGCTGCTGCTAAGTCACTTCAGTCATGTCCGACTCTGCGTGACCCCATAGACGTCAGCCCACCAGGCTCTCCTGCCCCTGGGATTCTCCAGGCAAGAAAACTGGAGTGGGTTGCCATTTCCTTCTCCAATGCATGAAAGCGAAAAAGTGAAAGTGAAGTCACTCAGTCGTGTCCAACTCTTAGCGACCCCTTTTAGACTAGAAAACCTTAAATCTTGTTAGTTGTCTTGCTCAAAGTTATGCCTGAGCATTTGGTCTGCAGTAATAGGAGCTAAATGACTGCCACAAAACACTGAAACCTCTGTCACCTCTGAGTGTTAGCTTTCTCATTTTAAAACTGAGCTAAGAGTACTTGTCCTGCCTATATAATTCTGAAAATCAAAAAAGATTTTTTTGAACAGTGACTCATAAATGAAAGAATATTATATATTGTTCCACATGTCTTGGCAGAAATCTTTCCAATTTCTTTTTCTTAGCATGATCTGTTTGCCTCTTTCCTCTTTTTACTTCTTTCTTGAAGGCCTATGCGGGCTACAAGCTGGGCAGGTAAAAGATCTTGCTTGCTATTCATGGTGTCAAACTTGCTGTTAATAAAAAGATACATCTTGGGGTAGATATTCAGTCTATTAAACCTTGACTGAGAGGGGCTTTGGGATAATGAGGCCTCCAAACATGTAGAACAGAGTAATGCAACGAGAAAGCAGGTTTTATGAAGTAAACAGGTTCTATGAAATAAGCACACACACGGACAGACTTGTGGTTGCCAAGAGAGAGAGGGTTTAGGGGAGGAGTGGATTAGCAGATGCAAACTATTATAAACAATGAGGTCCTACTGTATAGCACAGGGAACTATATTCAATGTCCTATGATAAACTGTAGTGGAAAAGAATATAAAAAAGGATATATACATATATATATATATTTTTATATATGCAGTTGGAACACTTTGCTGTACAGCAGAAATTAACAGAACCTTGTAGATCAATTATACTTCAATTAAAAAATAAAGAAAGCAGGTTTGAAGAGGTCAGTGGGAAATGGGTCCTGGAGTGATCAGAGGAAGCCACCTCACTAGGTCCATTTTCTGGTTCTCTGGATTTTCTCATGACCACAGAGTCGAGTGTGCTGGGAACTCTTGAAGGCACAGCCCTGAGTACACACAATCCATGCAATTTGAGATCATGAACACTACAATTCAGACTGACACTTGAGGAATCTTAACATTTGGCTCTCAGATTAAAAGAGACAGCTTGCTCCTTGTCACAAACACATGGTTTTCTAAACTGAAGACTGAGCAACTCTGAATTTAGTAAGCAAGGCCTAAGTGGAACATAAGCTGATGCTTTAATAGAATGAGAATGGATGCTCCCAGTTTCCATAAGCACTCATTTTTTCCAGCTCATGTGCACCTTTTCTCAGGGATGAAATCAATCTTTTTGAAATGAGGAAATGAACTGTGTCACCAGCCCTCAGAGTTATGAGTGAAAAATATGGTAGATGTTCAACCTCTCACAGGTGCAGCGAATAATTCAGCAAACAATTCAGTTGAAGATAGCATGTTAACCCCTCAGATGATTTTAGCCAATATTTACTGAAAATTTTACTAAATTTGAATTCTTTAAAAATTTTTACCTTACCCTATCTGTTATTTTAACTTTCATTAAAAAAAATGTAGAGATAGTTAGTGATAATTATATTTTTAAAAAAATAGACCTTGATACCCAGAAGGGTCCTTAGACACCTTGTAGTCAAATGCTTTTAAATTAAAGATGAGATAGTGAAGCTCAGAGAGGTGAAATGATTGCCCAAGCTCACACAGCAGAAAGTTGTAGAGCTGGGAGTCAACTCAAGCTTTCCCCTTTCTCGTTCCTCTACATTATTAAAAGAAAAAGAATAAATATGGCAGTTTCCTCTCATCGATGACCACTAAAAGTTGGGTTAAAAATCTTTTGGTTGGAACTCAGGTACATATGACAAAAGTTTTGAGCATGGGTTGAAATCTGACTTGCCTCCATTTCAGCTCTTTCATCTCTGGGAATTCAGGGAAATTAGTTAATCTTCCTAAGCTTCAGTTTCCTCCTTCATAAAAGGTGGAAAATGACAAAATATACCTCACTTAATTCACACAATTATATGATGAAATAATTCATGTAATGTGTACAGCATCAAGCCAGACACAGAGTAAATGCTTAATAAATATTAGCTATCACTTATTGCTTACATCTAATACATTTTTGGGCGGGGGGCTCCAAAATCACTGCAGATGGTGACTGCAGCCATGAAATTAAAAGACACTTAATCCTTGGAAGGAAAGTTATGACCAACCTAGATAGCATATTCAAAAGCAGAGACATTACTTTGCCAACAAAGGTCTGTCTAGTCAAGGCTATGTTTTTTCCTGTGGTCATGTATGGATGTGAGAGTTGGACTGTGAAGAAAGCTGAGCGCTGAAGAATTGATGCTTTTGAACTGTGGTGTTGGAAAAGACTCTTGAGAGTCCATTGGACTGCTAGGAGATCCAACCAGTCCATTCTGAAGGAGATCAGCCCTGGGATTTCTTTGGAAGGAATGATGCTAAAGCTGAAACTCCAGTACTTGGGCCACCTCATGCGAAGAGTTGACTCATTGGAGTAGATTCTAATGCTGGGAGGGATTGGGGGCAAGAGGAGAAGGGGACGACAGAGGATGAGATGGCTGGATGGCATCACTGACTTGATGGACGTAAGTCTGAGTGAACTCTGGGAGTTGGTGATGGACAGGGAGGCCTGGCGTGCTGTGATTCATGGCATCGCAAAGCGTCCGACACGACTGAGCGACTGAACTGAACTGAATACATTTTTTGAGGATGATTTTTGTGATTAGATCCTTCTGCAGGGGAAAAAATGTTACAATCAAGGTTCCTTGGATTCTAAGTAATACTGTATTGGAATCCTCAGGAGCAAATTGAGGTGTTTAAAAGTCAAACACTTCATTTGCATAATCAACATCCTTTAGAAAGATATGCCCTTCCATGATTTTTGACATAAGATAATCAATTTCAATTGTTTTCCAATTGAATAGCAAGTGTAAGAGATTTAGCAAAGAGGAGAAAATAGCTAAGCCAGTGTCCCTGCTTTTGTCTGTGATGTTCCCTCAGTGTGGAATGCTGTTCTCTTTTCTGCTTGTCAAAATTCGACTCATTCTTCATTGTCTCATCTCAAATGCAGCAGGAACCATGCACTAGCTTGCCTCTCGAAAAGCATTTATCACTGTTATTTACAAGTTTCGACACAGATGTTGCTTTTTCCCGGTAGTCTTTGGCGCTACTCTACCCTAGATTAGATCTCACCTGTGCACCAAGAACCCTGCACTATCCTCCAGAACTTGGACAGGGGACATGACACCTTTACAGCACTGGTTCTCCTGCCAAATCTCCTAAGTTCAAATTTTGGCTCTGCAATTTCCTCATATTTGATTTTGAATAAGCTTCACATCCTCTTTGTACCTGTTCTCCCCTTTCTAAAATGAGGCTTGTGTGCATGCGTGCTAAATTGCTTCAGTTGTGTCCGACTCTTTGCAACCCTGTGGACTGTAGCCCACCAGGCTCCTCTGTCCATGGGATTCTCCAGGCAAGAATACTGAAGTGGGTTGCCATGCCCTCTTCCAGGGGATCTTTCCAACCCAGGGATTGAACCCTTATTTCTTATGTCTCTTGCACTGGCAGGTAAGTTCTTTACTGCTAGTACCACCTGGAAAGCCAAGTTGAGTGGTTTAATCGCTCAGTTGTGTCCGATTCTTGTGACCCCATGGTCTGTAGCCTGCCAGGCTCGTCTGTCCATGGAATTCTTCAGGCAAGGATAATGGAGTGGGTTGCCATTTCCTTCTCCAGGGATCTTCCTGACCCAGGAATTGAACCCGGATCTCCTGCATTGAAGGCAGATTCTTTACCAACTGAGCTATGAGGGAAACTCAAATGAGGCTTAAATAGTGCTTATGTCAGGAGGTCAGAATGAGGATCAAATGAACTAATTCATTTAAGCACATAATAAGCCATTATTATTATCTCATAGTACAATGATCATCTGCCTAAGTGTCAATATAGCCTTCCAGATGATATGATTCATTAAATCTGTATTCTTGTTAGTCCCATCAATATATTCTTAAACCCAAGCAAAAATATTCACTGACAATGGAACTGAAGTTGTGTGATCTTAAAGGGCAGGGATTATATTTATTGACTGTATACTGCTGCTGCTAAGTTGCTTTAGTCATGTCCGACTCTGTGCGACCCCATAGACGGCAGCCCACCAGGCTCCGCCATCCCTGGGATTCTCCAGGCAAGAACACAGGAGTGGGTTGCCATTTCCTTCTCCAATGCATGAAAGTGAAAGTGAAGTCGCTCAGTCGTGTCTGACTCACAGCGACCCCATGGACTGCAGCCTACCAGGCTCCTCTGTCCATGGGATTTTCCAGGCAAGAGTACTGGAGTGGGGTGCCATTGCCTTCTCCATGACTGTATACAGTCAGTGCCTAATATAGGCTTAGTCTGTTGACAGTCAATAATTATTTGATAAATGAATGACTGAATGAATGAATGCAGATTAACCTCTCCAACATCTTCTCTTTGCCCAGCTTGGAATTAATTGCTAATTCTTTTGTGCCACCAGATTCTCACAGCCCTTAACTGGTTCATTTCTTACACCACTTGTGCATGACAGCCCTGCATTACACTGTATTTCCATTTCCCTGGCCAAGTTTTGAACTCCTTTGAGATAAAGCCCTGTGTTCATACTTACCATAGTGTAAGGGCCCAAGGCATGTTTGCTGCAAAATGAAACTAAAAAAAAAGACTTTGGTCAAATGTGATTTGGAACATGCTGAGAATCTTATTGATTGCTCTATCCCTGGTTCCATCATGATTTCCCTCCAAAAACTTTTTCAAGAAGAGTTTCCTTAAAAAAAAAAAAAAAAAGAAGAAGAAGAAGAAGGAAAAAAAAGGAACTTATTTGTAAAAAGTACCAAGCAATCATTCTCACAAAAATATTCCAGGAGAATTTGTTTTCTATTTACTCCTAACTCCATATTCTATTATTTAGAATTATATATTGTAGTTTTTTAAAAAATAGTTCTTCACACTGTGTTAAGCTATGAACCTTATTTAAAAGAGAACATGTACTTCATCTTAATTTAAGCTCTGGAATTTCTTCAAAATATTTTCTGGAAACACAAGGCCAGCTTGTAATATGGACGTCGAGATCAAGTTGAATCAGCAACATCTCAGAAATGCGTGTTGTTACTGAGAACAGCATCCAGTGTTGTGTGTGTTTTTATTTCAGTAGCACTCATGTCAGGGCTAGAGCACACATTCTTTCCCTGGTTTGTTAATTCTGCCAAAATCTCACTTGTGAAAGTGCCTACAGAGGCTCACAATAAATGTTAAAAATGTAGCCTCATGGAAAATTGCTGTTAATATGGTTTAGCTTTTGAAATCAAGATGCTTTTCTTTATAAGCATTATGGTTTTTGACATACTTCAGCATAAATGTTTGTTTGACTTTCATAAAAGAACCAATTTATTAAAATATCATCAAATAACTGGTAATTAGACATTAAAATTATCTCCAAATTTTGCCAGGGCACTGAGGGTCATGTAAGTTTGTAGACGTCTAGCTAATGAGTTGGACTCATTAAAAAAAAATCATTTTTCATGCTTATTAGAGTGAATCTATATTCTTTTATTACCCAGTACAAATTCTTTCCATATCAAGCCCAGAGCATAAAATTAAAATTGCATGAAACTTTTATCTCCTTCTTCATTAATCATGCTAGATCATTATATACAGGTGTCAGCCTCTATTGAATGGCAGATGTTTTCTGACCCTCAATATAATGCTGAACATTTGCTGTGTGCTTTTTAAAGGGAACTGAGGTATGTATAATATAAACCATACTCCTTTCATTACACCTTGGGTTGAGAATTTTATCTGCATCATACTTAGGGATAACTTTAATTAGGGGTATCTGACAGCTGATCTAAGGATAATGAGTTTGAGAACTTAAATAAACAAAAGGATGAAAAAGTGCAAAAGTAGGTCAAATTAATTTTTACAAAATTAAATATTCATTTAGATAATGTTTTAAGACCTTTATCTGAGTTTTTTTTGTTGGCTTACTTATTATGTTACCTGAAATAAGTAAACAAATAATCACTCTATAATTCTATAATCATATGGTGTTGCCTCTAGTGGGGCTTTCCAGTTAGCCTAGTGGTAAAGAATCTACCTGCCAATCAGGAGACACAGGAGATGGGGGTTCAATCACTGGGTCAGGAAGATCCCCTGGAGGAGGAAATGACAACCCAATCCAGTATTCTTGCCTGGAAAATTGCATGAATAGAGGAGCCTGGTGGGCTATAGTCCACAGGATCACAGTCAGACACAGCATGTACCATGCACACATGCATTGACTCTAGTAAAACATGCAGTATGCAGTGCCCTTTGAAAAGTGTTATATGGTGACTATTAACAAAGTCTTCTGTAACTGAGGAGAATTTGATAAAATAAGTCTTCAATCCACTGACTTCCTTTTGTTATAACTTTAAATGTCTATTCGCATTTAGCTTTTTTTGGTTATAACTTTAAATGTTCATTCTTAATCAGTTGCCCTCCAAAGGTTGATTCTACTAAGGCACAGTGTAACATAGAAGTTATGCCTGTATGTGTTTCATTTACTCTGTTTTTAATAGGACAATCGAAAAAAGAAAAATAGAACCTTGTAACTGATACCAGAGATAAACCAAGAACTCCAGGTATTTAGGCTAAAATGAGAGGATTGTTCTTAGGGAAAATAATTGAAAGTTAAACTAGTCAATGAGTTTAGGATTGGTCAGCAAAACTTATTATTTTAATTTACTTGACACAGATATCTAGTGCACTAGATATTTAACATAGAAACTAGTGCCTATGCTAAGTCACTCAGTCATGTTCGACTCTGCAATTCCATGGACTGTAGCCTGCCAGGCTCCTCCATCCATGGGATTCTCCAGAATACTGAAGTAGATTGCCATTTCGTTCTTCCTGACCCAGGTTTCCTGCATTGCAGGAAAATTCTTTACTGCTGAGCCAACCAGGGAAGCCTCATGTAGAAACTAGCCTTATTTTCAAAAGCATAAATTGTATAATTACACAGTAATTCAAGAATTATTTTCTGTACAACACTGTGCTAGGTCCTGGGGATACAGAGATGAAAGAATTCCGGATCTCAAGGAGCTCGTGGACTATTGGGGAAGAGAGATCAACAGATCAACAATTATAGTAGTGTGGTTTGTTTGCATGCAGTGTTATAGGGGGTGCTCAGGGAAGAGGTTCCTAGTCACAGACAGGGAGGTCAAGAAACTCTGGGAGAGTGATCCCAGAGGGCAGTCTGAAAGAAAAGTTAGTTGACGTGAGAAAACTGGAGGGAGTAGAGTCCAGAGAAAGACGATAGCATGGACAATGGCAGAAAGACTTGGAATAGAACAGCATATTCTTCTCTGGTTGCGGCTGTGGGGCTCAGTATGTGCTGAGGAGCAGCAAGAGATGAGGCTGAAGAGGCAAGGAGCACATCGTGAAGTCTCATGTGACATGCTCATGAGTCTGGATTAATGCTCTAAAGCAATCCAAAGACTGAAACATTTCCGTAAGGTTTAGTGACATGATAAAATTTGATGTTTATGTTGCTAAACCCATGCTGATACCAGTGAGGAAGTTAGACCAGTGAGGCTGGGCTAGATGGTTTTCAACTGTACTTCAAATGAGAAATGATCCTGGGTCAACGTAGTGACCACGAAGTGAAAAGGAATGAAGTGATATGAGACAATATGACTCAATAGAACTTGGTTATATGTGCCCATATTAACAGGAAATTTGACCAGAGTCAGATTGGATCAATATGTGAGATCATTTTCTCCCCAGGTTTTTTTCTCCTTTCCTGTTGTTTCTCATCAAGCAGGGTTTTATTTGTTATGTTATAGTTCCCTCAGGGAGATATGGGGAAAAGACAGCATACGTAGCCAACATGTTTTCAGTCATTGTTTTTCAACAGCCCTTGGACTGCAAGGAGATCCAACCAGTCCATTCTGAAGGAGATCAGCCCTGGGATTTCTTTGGAAGGAATGATGCTAAAGCTGAAACTCTAGTATTTTGGCCACCTCATGCTAAGAGTTGACTCGTTGGAAAAGAGTCTGATGCTGGGAGGGATTGGGGGCAGGAGGAGAAGGGGACGACAGAGGATGAGATGGCTGGATGGCATCACTGACTCGATGGACGTAAGTCTGAGTGACCTCCGGGAGTTGGTGATGGACAGGGAGGCCTGGCGTGCTGTGATTCATGGGATCGCAAAGAGTCGGACACGATTGAGCAGCTTAACTGAACTGAACTGAATGTTTAGGAGAGAGAGGGTTTTTTTGTAGAGTCTATAGACAGAAGTAGAATGCATGGGAGTAAGGACTTGTTAGTTAAAACATATAAAGAATTCCGCTGGATTAAAAAATAGTGGTCTGTCACTGGAAGGAAGTGATGAGAATTTATCCAAGTCTGGCTCTGGATCTTTCATGATGTGACAGTCAAGATGTTGGCCAGGGCTTATGATGTCTTGACTGAGGTGGAGGATTGACATCTCATGGAGGTGGCAAGATCGAAGTGGTTACAGGATGCATTATGGCAGGTAGAACTGAGAACAGTTTTGAGACAAGATGTCTGTGTTCCAAGTGTGGCCTAGAAGCAGCAGAATTCGAGAAGCTCTGAGGGAATTGCATGGACAGAAACAGTGTTCAGGCAGCAACTGCTAAACTGACGTCTCAGTAATTAAAGAGTATCCACTACCATGTTGTTTGACAATACTTAAGCCCTTAGGATGCCTCTAGGGAAACCTCCAAAATGAATAAGGTTAAGTTTACCACTTAACCACTTCTGCAATGGACCGCGCCAAGGTGCGCCGGCTGCCACAGACCGCGTAGAAGCGCAGCCTAGAGGAGCTACCCCACGCCCGAGGTCAGGGGCAGCAGCCAAGAGGAGCAGCCCCACGTGCAAGGAGCGGTGATTGTGCGGGCGCAGGAGGGCCTAGAGGAGCTACTCCACGTTCAAGGTCAGGAAGGGCAGCTGTGAGGAGATACCCCTCGTCCAAGGTAAGGAGCAGCAGCTGCACTTTGCTGGAGCAGCCGTGAAGAGATACCCCATGTCCAAGGTAAGAGAAACCCAAATAAGACGGTAGGTGTTGCGAGAGGGCATCAGAGGCCAGACACACTGAAACCATAATCACAGAAAACTAGCTAATCTGATCACATGGACTACAGCCTTGTCTAACTCAATGAAACTAAGCCATGCCATGTAGGGCCATCCAGGATGGGCGGGTCATGGTGAAGGGGTCTGACTGGAGAAGGGAACGGCAAACCACTTCAGTATTCTTGCCTTGAAAACCCCATGAACGGTATGAAAAGGCAAAATGATAGGATACTGAAAGAGGAACTCCCTGGGTCAGTATGTGCCCAATATGCTACTGGAGATCAGTGGAGAAATAACTCCAGAAAGAATGAAGGGATGGAGCCAAAGCAAAAACAATACCCAGTTGTGGATGTGTCTGGTGATAGAAGCAAGGTCCAATGCTGTAAAGAGCAATATTCCAGAGGAACCTGGAATGTCAGGTCTGTGAATCAAGACAAATGGGAAGTGGTCAAACAGAAGACAGCAAGAATGAATGCCAACATTCTAGGAATCAGTGAACTAAAATGCGCTGGAATGGGTAAATTTAACTCAGATGACCATTATATCTACTGCTGTGGGCAGGAATCCCTTAGAAAAATGGGGTAGCCATCATGGTAAACAAAAGAGTCGGAAATGCAGTACTTGGATGCAATCTCAAAAATGGCAGAATGATCTCTGTTATTTTCCAAGGCAAACCATTCAATATCACAATAATCCAAGCCTATGCCCCAATCAGTAACACTGAAGAAGTTGAAGATTAAAGGTTCTATGAAGATCTACAAGACCTTTTAGAACTAACACCCCCAAAAGATGTCCTTTTCATCATAGGGGACTGGAATGCAAAAGCAGGGAGTCAAGAAACACCTGGAGTAACAGGCAAATTTGGCCTTGGGGTATAGAATGAAGAAGGGCAAAGGCTAATAGAGTTTTGCCAAGAGAATGCACTGGTCATAGCAAACACCCTCTTCCAACAACATGAGAGAAGACTCTATACATGGACAGCACCAGATGGTCAACACTGAAATCAGATTGATTATATTCTTTGCAGCCGAAGATGGAGAAGCTCTATACAGTCAGCAAAAACAAGACCAGGAGCTGACTGTGGCTCAGATCATGAACTCCTTATAGCCAAATTCAGACTTAAATTGAAGAAAGTAGGGAAAACTACTGTACTGTTCAGGTATGACCTAAATAAAATCCTTTATGATTATACAGTGGAAGTGAGAAATAGATTTAAGGGCCTAGATCTGATAGACAGAGTGCCTGATGAACTATGGACGGAGGTTTGTGACCTTGTACAGGAGACAGGGATCAAGATCATCCCCATGGAAAAGAAATGCAAAAAAGCAAAATGGCTGTCTGGGGAGGCCTTACAAATAGCTGTAAAAAGAGAAGCGAAAAGCAAAGGAGAAAAGGAAAGATATAAGCATCTGAATGCAGAGTTCCAAAGAATAGCAAGAAGAGATAAGAACGCCTTCCTCAGTGATCAATGCAAAGAAATAGAGGAAAACAACAAAATGGGAAAGACTAGAGATCTCTTCAAGAAAATTAGATAGCAAGGGAATATTTCATGCAAAGATGGGCTCGATAAAGGACAGAAAATGTACGGACCTAACAGAAACAGAAGATATTAAGAAGAGGTGCCAAGAATACATAGGAGAACTGTACAAAAAAGAGCTTCGTGATCCAGATAATCATGATGGTGTGATCACTGACCTAGAGCCAGACATCCTGGAATGTGAAATCAAATGGGCCTTAGAATGGAATTCCAGTTGAGCTGTTTCAAATCCTGAAAGATGATGCTGTGAAAGTGCTGCACTCAATATGCCAGCAAATTTGGAAAACACAGCAGTGGCCACAGGACTGGAAAAGGTCAGTTTTCATTCCAATCCCTAAGAAAGGCAATGCCAAAGAATGCTCAAACTACCACACAATTGCACTCATCTCACACGCTAGTAAAGTAATGCTCAAAATTCTCCAAGCCAGGCTTCAGCAGTACATGAACGATGAAATTCCAGATGTTCAAGCTGGTTTTAGAAAAGGCAGAGGAACCAGAGATCAAATTGCTAACATCTGCTGGATCATGGAAAAAGCAAGAGAGTTCCAGAAAAACATCTATTTCTGCTTTATTGACTATGCCAAAGCCTTTGACTGTGTGGTTCACCACAAACTGTGGAAAAATCTGAAAGAGATGGAAATACCAAACCACCTGACCTGCCTCTTGAGAAACCCATATGCAGGTCAGGAAGCAACAGCTAGAACTAGACATGGAACAACAGACTGTTTCCAAATAGGAAAAGGAGTACATTAAGACTGTATATTGTCACCCTGCTTATTTAACTTCTATGCAGAGTACATCATGAGAAACCCTGGGCTGCATGAAGCACAAGCTGGAATCAAGATTGCCGGGAGAAATATCAATAACCTCAGATATGCAGACAACACCACCCTTATGGCAGAAAGTGAAGAGGAACTAAAAAGCCTCTTGATGAAGGTGAAAGAGGAGAGTGAAAAAGTTGGCTTAAAGCTCAAAATTCAGAAAACTAAGATCATGGCATCTGGTCCCATCACTTCATGGGAAATTGATGGAGAAAAAGTGGCTGACTTTATTTTGGGGGGCTCCAAAATCACTGCAGATGGTGATTGCAGCCATGAAATTAAAATATGCTTACTCCTTGGAAGGAAAGTTATGACCAACGTAGATATCATATTAAAAAACAGACATTGCTTTGCCAACAAAGGTCCGTCAAGTCCAGGCTATGATTTTTCCTGTGGTCATGTATGGACGTGAGAGTTGGGCTGTGAAGAAAGCTGAGCACCGAAGAATTGATGCTTTTGAACTGTGGTGTTGGAGAAGACTCTTGAGAGTCCCTTAGAGTACAAGGAGATCCAACCAATCCATCCTAAAGGAGATCAGTCTTGGGTGTTCATTGGAAGGACTGATGCTGAAGCTGAAACTCCAATACTTTGGCCACCTCATGTGAAGTGTTGACTCATTGGAGAAGACCCTGATGCTGGGAGGGATTGGGGGCAGGAGGAGAAAGTGACGACAGAGGATGAGATGGCTGGATTTCATCACCGACTTGATGGACATGAGTTTGAGTGAACTCTGGGAGTTGGTGATGGACTTGGAAGCCTGGCGTGCTGCAGTCCATGGGGTTGCAAATAATCGGTCAGACTGAACTGAACTAGTTGCTAAGTTGTGTAAAACTCTTTTGTGACCCCATATACTATAGCCACCAGGCTCCTCTGTCCATGGGATTTTGCAGAAAGGATACTGAAGTGGGTTTCCATTTCCTTCTCCAGGGGATGTTCCCAACCCAGGGATCAAACCCATGTCTCCTGCATTGGCAGGTGGATTCTTTATTACTGAGCCACCAGGGGAAACTGCTTCATAGTTACTAAACGTATTTTGGGGGTTTGAAAAATTATACTCCTCACATTCTTTTTTGGATTTCTCTGGAAAAAAGAATAACAAGAAGCATGAATACATGGATAAAAAGTAGGCAGTATTAGATAAATAGGAAAACAATGAGAAGGAAATAGTAGTATTAAAAAGATTCTTAAGCAAGAACCAAGAATTTTATAAAAAGTTTTTCTCATCTGGCAAATTTTTTGGTCATTTTCTAAATAATCCAGTAGATACACAAAATGCTTTGCATTTTATGCTTTACAGAAATTTTCGAAATAATAGTAATTCTTGTGTGCATATTAGTCTCTGTCTGAAACATTTTTCCTTTTTATGTAATGCTTTATGATAATAATTTTTTCATAATTATTTATGATAACCAAAGGATCTCATTGTTCATCTGTCTTCCTTCTTATGGATGCTGTCTGGTCTGTGTGGGGCCATTTGTCACCAAGTAGGCACAGAAGAGGAGATGTTACTCTCTTTACCAGCAGTGACTAGAACTTCCTGGGATTGCTGAAACTACGGGTTGAAAGCAATGTTTTGGTAGATCCTGTTACATGATTTTTAGTGTCATGTTTACCTTCTCATAGTCTGACTTTGCTGCAAGTGGTAACTCCAGTTTTACACAAACTCTTTAAAACAGAACTCTTGTCCTGCTTCTGTCATTGTTTTCTCTCCAGTTTTCCTTCAAATGTAATCTCTTTATTAATAAAATCACTTACGAAGTTTTTTTTTTTTTTTTGGTCTATGATCGTCACAAAGATACTGAGGAGGGCACTTTTCTAGTTCTGGTATTTCCATAAACTTGTGACTTTGGGTTGTCCTCTATATAGAGAAGGTCTCAGAGACAGCCAGGCTGGTTGACATCTAGGTATCTATGTATCTTGCATCTTATTTGCAAGAACTGGGGGCAGATGAGGTGCTTCTTCAAGAACCTTTAGGAAAACTATTAATGTGGAAATACAGTTCTTCTGTCCACTTTGTTACATGACCTTGGTTTTTCATTATACATTTTATTATCTTTGTTTAAGAACTCTCCTTGTACACACATAGGAGCATATGATAAACAAGAATGAAACAATTTTCAGTTAGTTTGAAGTGTAAAGTCACTATTGATTCAAATCTTATAGTTGGTGAAAAACTTACAGATTTACAGACTTTCAAAAGATATAGTTCATAACTTGTTTTTGTTTCTTGCATCTTCAATGGATTTTTTTTTTTTTTTGATTTCTCTCCAGAATTCTAGAGTTCCATCTGAGACCCCAATTACCTAGTTCAAAGAAGGAGGAGATGGTTATTCATTCATTCTGTGAACCAATAATTACTGAGCACCCTCTGTGTGCCAGGTGGTTTGGTAGGTATCTAGGACCTGTGCTGAACAGATCCTTCTCATGAGAAGAACTTGCCTCTTGAAGCTTGTAAGGAAATTAGATAACGTACAATGGGGTTAAGTGATATATACACATAAAGCACTTACCACACGGCCTAAGGTGGAGCAAGTACTCAGTAAATGTGATTATTTGCTATAACTTCCAGTATCATCCAATGGGTGCAATCAGACTGTCCCTTTAGGCCTTCACTGCTTGGGGTCAGGCTTCCTATAGTTGTTGCACTCAGGTCGCTAAATTCACAACCTCAGAAATTGTCTTGGTGTGTGGCATCAGGAGAGAATCTGTTTTGGAGAAAGTGCTGGCCTGTTTGTGTGTGTGTGTTAGTCACTTAGTAGTGTCTGACTCTTTGAAACCCCATGGACTGTATCCCACCAGGCTTCTCTGTCCATAGAATTCTCCAGGCAAGAACACCGGAGTGGATTGCCATTCCCTTCTCCAGGCCTGTTTGTGTGCCTGGAGTCTAAATCGAAGGAGATATTGCCAGTAATCACTTTACATTACAATGAAGCCACATTTCCATCTTCTAGAATACATCATTAAAAGTTTTTCCTCCATATTTTCCCTCCATCATTACCGTCAAAACAAGATGCAGCATATCAATCATTTCTTAGAGGAATTCAATAGCAGTTTCTGTGAGTAATGACAATGATTACCAGGTTGATAGAGAGTATACTATTGACAGTCTGATATGACAAGTTTTCTCTCATGGTAACAAGTGCTAAACAAAGCTGAAAATAAAACTGAGATGCCTGTAGGAGTAGCAATAGAGGAATAGAGTTTATGTCACAAAATTATAACTCATGAGCAAATATTTTTCATCACAGTTAAGGATCTAGATGGAAAATTATCAACTAAGAGTTTGTAGAACACAGACTAGAACCCATAGCCTAATCTCTTAGTCATGAATAATCATATTAAGGTAAGTTAATTTGTAGAGCTTATCTGATATTTCAATTTTCATCTCTATTTTCTATTTAATTGGATTAGTTCAGATTTTTGTTCAATGAATAAGATCTTTAAATTTAGAATTAAGTGCGGAGGTCATTGTAGGTTTGTAATTTTTTGTATAGCCAAGAAGACACATTTTAAAATATTTTTACCTATTATCATTTAGTAAAAGGCATTTTAACTATCAAAAATGCAGAAAGGGCATAATCTCAGAATAAAAGAATACTTCTACAAATGAATAAAATTAATTTTATTACAAAATCTCTATATTGTCTTTAATTTTCTCATTTTCTAAAGCACCTTAGGACAAGCTGTCATGGATTGATACTATGCAATTATCATTTTTTGGTGATTTCATAGGAAACTTTTGTGCCTTCCTAGCAGGTCTTGCAGGGGCCAGGACTAAAGCAAATCCTTCTCCTTCTCCCCACCAGTGCCCACCTGCCCTGGACTCAGAATAAAGGTTCAGATCAGATCAGATCAGATCAGTCACTCAGTCGTGTCCGACTCTTTGCGACCCCATGAACTGCAGCACGCCAGGCCTCCCTGTCCATCACCAACTCCTGGAGGTCACTCAGACTCACATCCATCGAGTCAGTGATGCCATCCAGCCATCTCATCCTCTGTCGTCCCCTTCTCCTCCTGCCCCCAATCCCTCCCAGCATCAGAGTCTTCTCCAATGAGTCAACTCTTCGCATGAGGTGGCCAAAATACTGGAGTTTCAGCTTTAGCATCATTCCTTCCAAAGAAATCCCAGGGCTGATCTCCTTCAGAATGGACTGGTTGGATCTCCTTGCAGTCCAAGGGACTCTCAAGAGTCTTCTCCAATACCACAGTTCAGAAGCATCAATTCTTCGGCGCTCAGCCTTCTTCACAGTCCAGCTCTCAGATCCATACATGACCACAGGAAAGACCATAGCCTTGACTAGGCAAACCTTTGTTGGCAAAGTAATGTCTCTGCTTTTGAATATGCTATCTAGGTTGGTCATAACTTTCCTTCCAAGGAGTAAGCGTCTTTTAATTTCATGGCTGCAGTCACCATCTGCAGTGATTTTGGAGCCCAGACAAAGAAAGTCTGACACTGTTTCCACTGTTTCTCCATCTATTTCCCATGTGAAGCTGTAATAAAAAGTAGTTCACTGTAAGAATATTCTACTAGTGAGAGCTATGTGAAACTGGAAAGAATTATTTGTGTCAACAAGTTTGGCCTCCTAGGTGGCTCAGCAGTAAAGAATCTGCCTGCCAATGCAGGAGACACAGGAGATGTGGGTTCAGTCTTTGGGTCAGGAAGATCCGCTAAAGGAGATAATGGCAACCCTCTCCAGTATTCTTGCCTGGAGAATTCCATGGACAGAGGAGCCTGGCAGGCTACAGACCATGGGTTACAGAGTTGGATACAACTGAGTGACTGAGAACAAAATCTGTATGTTATTTGAGGTCACACAGCAGAGATCGAATGACTTGTCTGGAAGGGTTATAAAGGGCATTTTTCTTAATCTGGATTTTCTAGAAAAACCATCCTGAGGCAAGATTTAAAATGCTAATGATTTCCTGGGAGATACCAAAGTGAGGGCAGAGAGTAGGTAAAGAGTCAAGTGAGGAAGGCAAGCTGTGAAGCAATGAGGATTCAGGGGCTATTTTACAAGCAGACCCCCAAGAGACACAGGAAGACACTTAGTATGTGAATCTTTTTGCATAAGGAAGCTTTCAGGATGGGCTTTAAGGAGAAACCATGCCTAGATTCATTTGTGGAAGCCAAAAATAGAATTATAGGTCAACATTTGCTTTGTGGATTAACTCCCCTTCTCTTCCTAGTCTTATCATCTGACACCTTCAGAAGCTGCTCTGTGTCCCATCCCATGCCCTGTGTGGAATGTCTAGACTAGTCTGAAAGAGATGGGAAGAGTCAAAAACTCCATGTGTGGGGTTTGTTGGTCACACTGCTTTGAGGTGGCCAAAGATGGGAAGGAGATGGAAGTCCTAGAGCAGGTAGCTTATTGGTCCCGGGGCCAGGAACCCTGTGGTCACAAGTGTTGATGTTTGAGGTGGACAGAGCTGCTGATGGTCCAGGAATCAAGCTGGCTCTGAGGAAATCTGAGAGGTATATGAAATTTGTGTCCAATGAAGTATTCATGTGTAAAAAGTTGAGCTAGACTGCTGTTTCCAATGTCCATTACAAGTGCCACGTGTGGTATACAGGATGATTTTAGGTGGACTGTGAATAAATAAAATTTTAAGTGTAATGTGTCTGTTTTAATGTGTATCAAGATAAAATAACTAATACTTTAACATAATATTATTATATTATATTCAGAACAGCAATGAGTTTTCTCTTGAGCATAAATAGTTTATAACAAAAATTAGAAGACTAGTAAGTAAATTAGAATATAGATTATATGTCAATGT
The DNA here is from genome assembly GCA_935064755.1 of Tragelaphus eurycerus. Taxonomy (NCBI): domain Eukaryota; kingdom Metazoa; phylum Chordata; class Mammalia; order Artiodactyla; family Bovidae; genus Tragelaphus; species Tragelaphus eurycerus. The sequence continues at coordinate 7,116,900 of CAKXYN010000086.1, read as the reverse complement.
GACGGAAATTGCTATATAATGACTGAAGTTTAGAAATACCAGATCAGATGAACCTCCCACCTCAAGAATCCATGATTTGATGAATGCACAGCTATACAACTTTGTCTTCCTGGTAATAAGAGCTGCTAAGTTGTTGAAAGGGCAGGAGCCCTAATCTCCAGTGTGTGAATTGCTTTGGCTTGGATTTGATTTTAGGTCTCTGCACTTTTTCTCAATAAAGCTTTGCTAGCCTCCCAGTTTGGTTTTTATAGAGTTCTATTTTTTTCTTTCATTAAATATTTATTTATTCCAGTGCCTTAAAGTGGGAAAAAAAGTAAACCTAATAGTCATTTGTAGGGGTACTTATTCTTCCACTCCACACTGAAGCATTACCACTAACCAAGACAATTCATCTTCATCCTTCATCAGAGTGTGTTATTCACTGAAGTGGTTTATGACCAAATAGAGTTGCTGGCCTTGCAGATTCTTTTTGGGGTGGTACTGAATCAAATGTGTTCTTCATGTCTAGATAAATCATTCCTTAGATTTTCTTGGTCGGATTTGTGTTAATTTTTAAAACTAGCAGGCAAAACTGATAAAACCTAATCACTCAGAGGAATGCTAGAGTGTGGACACTCTAATTCAGAAGATTTCTCATGCACAAATGTTACCTTAAACACAAATGAATAATTAAGATATTTTACTCTTTTCAGTGAAACTAAAATGTATGAAAAGATGAGGGCATGCTTTTGCTGACAACACTTTTAAAAGTGAAATGAAGGCAGAACAGCGCTGCCAGGATAGACCTGTTAAAAATGAACAATGAACTGGATCTGGGACCTTTTTTTGTCAAGCTGGATGCTTCCTTAAAGACTGTAGATAGCCAGTGATTTTTTTAAAACTTAGCTGGAGAAAAATTGCTTTATAATGTTGTATTCATTTCTGCCTTACAACGATGCATATCAGTCATACTTATACATATATCCCCATCCTCTGGAATCTTCCCCCCTTCCCCATCCCACCCCTCTAGGTCATCACAGAGCACCATAGCCAGTGCCTCTTGATAAAATTTAAAAAGTGATTTAAAGGATCCTATGTCAGCTTCTTTACAGGTTATTCTCACTTATTCCACATTGCAATTTTCACAAAAAACATCCTTTTGATGATAACACTGTAAGGGTATAAATAATAACAGCTGCTAGCAGCAGCAGCAGCAGCTATATTAAAACACCCTTATGATAATCACCAGTATTGTATACATTATATGCATTATTTAATTTAGTTCTCATCATGACCCCATGAAGTGGGTACTTGTATTTCCATTTTACCATTAATATTAGTATTTCCATTTTAAATAGAAAAAGAAAGCAAATTAATTTGTCTAAGGTGGCACAATTGGGATTTGAATTTGATTTGTCTGATTGCAAAGTCTGCATTTTTAACTATTAGTCTGTTCTTACACAGTATACAACCAGAGAAAATCAAAGCCAAAATAGATCAACTTGAGATGTATCACCCTGGTTATTGCCTAAAGTAGCAGATGAGCAGTGAATAGCGAATAAATAGACTTATAAGAAATGAATGTTGTTCGTTCAGGGTGAATTTCTCTTTGAAAAATTACCTGGACAAGAGTTTTGTGGTCTAGATAGCCTTTCTCTTTACCCTTGTCTCACTTTTCTTGGATTAGAAAACATATTTAAGAAATCACTAATAATCCACCCATAGTTTCTGTTTTTAAATAACCAAATCTGTCATGATGGATAAAATGTTAGAAAGAAACAGCCCTGAAAAAACACTAGAACTAGAAATTAAAGATGAACCTCATTTTTCTCCACCTTTGTTCAGAAATGTATAAGTAGCTTGAATTCCTAAGATTTTATGAGAATGAATAGAAATACTTTTAATTTGACAAAAGATACAGGATGAGAGTCCTAAGAAGAGACAGTGACATTAATAGACCCAAATTAAGATCAGTAGACCCTGATTTTTCACCTTGGTTCTAATAATAGGAAAGGTAAATGGAAGTAATTACTGCTCAGGATGGGTAAAAGTGAATTAGAATGATGAAATGTGAGAATATATAATCATCACTCTGTATCTATACCTTGGATTTAGTTGGCCTACCTGAAGCTCAGATCACACTAGCTTGTGAATGGATATAAGGAAGACTGATAATAAATTATAATGTGCAAATTTTGACCCTGAAATCCTTCCATGTGAGAAGGTGGCTCCGTTATTGGACCAGAAGAAACATGGTTATAGAAGGTGGAGCAAATACAGGATTACTCTGATGCTCAAGCAGGTCACTTCTTTTGGAAGACTGATGGGCTGAAGCATCAGGCTAGGACTCCATTGAACCTTTCTCCTGGAGGTTGAATGCAAGGATATGGAGTCTGGTGACAGAATTTCAGATATTTTCCTTTTGCAATACTAGGTTATAGCTCATCCATGTCTTGGGCTTACTGAATGCAGTGTTTCTCAATGTATGGCTCTTGGCTCTATTATACCATCATCTCCTTTGGTGTTTATTAAAATTACAGATTTCTTGATCTCACCTTTGGAGGTTTGGCCAGAAATTTGCAGTTGTAGGAGTGTCTTAGGTCAGCTTTCTCAGCAAGCAGACTCTGAAGCAGAGTTTTGCATTAGAACATTTATTGGGAGATTACTTTCAGGTAGGGCACTTGTAAGGGAGCAAGGGAAGTAGAATTGGGTATTGTAAAAGCAATATCGGCCAATCCTATTGGGAATTTTGGAGGTAGAGCCTTCAGGTTTGCCACGAACTGAGGCTAATGGACTAAGTCCATAGACCATTTTTATTCCAACAAAGTGGTTGAACTATACAAAGGTATACTCTCAGATCCTTAAAACTCCACCCATTGAGAGGATTCCCTTCATTGACAGCTTCACCCCTGAGTGGACTATAATGAGTCAGCCATCAATCTCCAGCTTGGATACCCATTACCGACAGATCCATTGGTAAAACAAACTTAGTCTTTTTCCTTCTCCATCAGCTGGTCATAAATGCATCTCTTCCACTCTTCCCCTGTAGTCACAGGCATGAGCTAATGAACAAGCACAAATAAATATTGCTAAATCACATGGAAGCCTAGACTACATGCCTATACAGCTAAATTTTACCCTCTAGACTTACTCATGATCAGTATGCTCTCTAAAGTTATTGTTCCCTCTTATAATATATTGCTGTTTCCTCCACCTATGCTGTTTCCTACCTCCACTTGGTACATTTGACTCTATGCAACTTATGATGAATTGCTCTAGCTCCATGGCCTCTTGAACTTTCAAGGTCAGATACTACATTTCCACTAAAATTTAGTAATATGTCAGGTTTTTATTTTTAACATTTAAAAATTTTAAATTTATTTATTTTTTTATTGAAGGATAATTGCTTTACAGAATTTTGTTGTTTTCTGTCAAACCTCAACATGAATCAGCCATCAGATCAGATCAGTCGCTCAGTCATGTCCGACTCTTTGCGACCCGATGAACTGCAGCACGCCAGGCCTTCCTATCCATCACCAGCTCTCGGAGGTCACTCAGACTCACATCCATCGAGTCAGTGATGCCATCCAGCCATCTCATCCTCTGTCATCCCCTTCTCCTCCTGCCCCCAATCCCTCCCAGCATCAGAGTCTTCTCCAATGAGTCAACTCTTCGCATGAGGTGGCCAAAATACTGGAGTTTCAGCTTTAGCATCATTCCTTCCAAAGAAATCCCAGGGCTGATCTCCTCCAGAATGGACTGGTTGGATCTCCTTGCAGTCCAAGGGACTCTCAAGAGTCTTCTCCAACACCACAGTTCAAAAGCATCAATTCTTCGGCGCTCAGCCTTCTTCACAGTCCAGCTCTCACATCCATACATGACCACAGGAAAGACCATAGCCTTGACTAGGCGAACCTTTGTTGGCAAAGTAATGTCTCTGCTTTTGAATATGCTATCTAGGTTGGTCATAACTTTCCTTCCAAGGAGTAAGCGTCTTTTAATTTCATGGCTGCAGTCACCATCTGCAGTGATTTTGGAGCCCAGAAAAACAAAGTCTGACACTGTTTCCACTGTTTCTCCATCTATTTCCCATGTAGTGATGGGACAAGATGCCATGATCTTTGTTTTCTGAATGTTGAGCTTTAAGCCAACCTTTTCACTCTCCACTTTCACTTTCATCAAGAGGCCTTTTAGTTCCTCTTCACTTTCTGCCATAAGGGTGGTATCATCTGCATATCTGAGGTTATTGATATTTCTCCCGGCAATCTTGATTCCAACTTGTGTTTCTTCCAGTCCAGCATTTCTCATGATGTACTCTGCATATAAGTTAAATAAACATGGTGACAATATACAGTCTTGATGCACTCCTTTTCCTATTTGGAACCAGTCTGTTGTTCCATGACCAGTTCTAACTGTTGCTTCCTGACCTGCATACAGATTTCTCAAGAGGCAGATCAGGTGGTCTGGTATTCCCATCTCTTTCAGAATTTTCCACAGTTTATTGTGCTCCACACAGTCAAAGGCTTTGGCATAGTCAATAAAGCAGAAATAGATGTTTTTCTGGAACTCTCTTGCTTTTTCGATGATCCAGCGGATGTTGGCAATTTGATCTCTGGTTCCTCTGCCTTTTCTAAATCCAGCTTGAACATCAGGAAGTTCACGGTACACATATTGCTGAAGCCTGGCTTGGAGAATTTTGAGCATTACTTTACTCGCGTGTGAGATGAGTGCAATTGTGTGGTAGTTTGAGCAATCTTTGGCATTGCCTTCCTTTGGGATTGGGATGAAAACTGACCTTTTCCAGTCCTGTGGCCACTGCTGAGTTTTCCAAATTTGCTGGCATATTGAGTGCAGCACTTTCACAGCATCATCTTTCAGGATTTGGAATAGCTCCACTGGAATTCCATCACCTCCACTAGCTTTGTTCCTAGTGATGCTTTCTAAGGCCCACTTGACTTCACATTCCAGGATGTCTGGCTCTAGGTCAGTGATCACACCATCATGATTATTTGGGTCGTGAAGCTCTTTTTTGTACAGTTCTTCTGTGTATTCTTGCTACCTCTTCTTAATATCTTCTGCTTCCGTTAGTTCCATACCATTTCTGTCCTTTATCGAGCCCATCTTTGCATGAAATATTCCTTTGGTATCTCTGATTTTCTTGAAGAGATCCCTAGTCTTTCCCATTCTGTTGTTTTCCTCTATTTCTTTGCATTGATCGCTGAAGAAGGCTTTCTTATCTCTTCTTGCTATTCTTTGGAACTCTGCATTCAGATGTTTATATCTTTCCTTTTCTCCTTTGCTTTTCACTTCTCTTCTTTTCACAGCTATTTGCAAGGCCTCCCCAGACAGCCATTTTGCTTTTTTGCATTTCTTTTCCATGGGGATGGTCTTGATCCCTGTCTCCTGTACAATGTCACGAACCTCATTCCATAGTTCATCAGGCACTCTATCTATCAGATCTAGGCCCTTAAATCTATTTCTCACTTCCACTGTATAATCATAAGGGATTTGATTTAGGTCATATCTGAATGGTCTAGTGGTTTTCCCTACTTTCTTTAATTTAAGTCTGAATTTGGCAATAAGGAGCTCATGGTCTGAGCCACAGTCAGCTCCTGGTCTTGTTTTTGCTGATTGTATAGAGCTTCTCCATCTTTGGCTGCAAAGAATATAATCAATCTGATTTCGGTGTTGATCATCTGGTGATGTCCATGTATAGAGTCTTCTCTTGTGTAGTTGGAAGAGGGTATTTGCTATGACCAGTGCATTTTCTTGGCAAAACTCTGTTAGTCTTTGCCCTGCTTCATTCCGTAGTCCAAGGCCAAATTTGCCTGTTACTCCAGGTGTTTCTTGACTTCCTACTTTTGCATTCCAGTCCCCTATAATGAAAAGGACATCTTTTTTGGGTGTTAGTTCTAAAAGGTCTTGTAGGTCTTCATAGAACCGTTCAACTTCAGCTTCTTCAGCGTTACTGGTTGGGGCATAGACTTGGAATACTGTGACATTGAATGGTTTGCCTTGGAAACGAACAGAGATCATTCTATCGTTTTTGAGATTGCATCCAAGTACTGCATTTCGGATTCTTTTGTTGACCATGATGGCCACTCCATTTCTTCTGAGGGATTCCTGACCACAGTAGTAAATATAATGGTCCTCTGAGTTAAATTCACCCATTCCAGTCCATTTTAGTTCGCCAATTCCTAGAATGTCAACATTCACTCTTGCCATCTCTTGTTTGACCACTTCCAATTTGCCTTGATTCATGGACCTGACATTCCAGGTTCCTATGCAATATTGCTCTTTACAGCATCGAACTTTGCTTCTATACCAGACACATCTACAGCTGGGTATTCTTTCTGCTTTGGTTCCATCCCTTCATTCTTTCTGGAGTTATTTCTCCACTGATCTCCAGTAGCATATTGGGCCCCTACTGACCTGGGGAGTTTCTCTTTCAGTATCCTATCATTTTGCCTTTTCATACTGTTCATGGGGTTCTCAAGGCAAGAATACTGAAGTGGTTTGCCATTCCCTTCTCCAGCGGACCACACCCTGTCAGATCTCTCCACCATGACCCGCCCATCCTGGGTTGCCCCACGGGCATGGCTTGATTTCATTGAGTTAGACAAGGCTCTGATCCTGGTGTGATTAGATTGACTAGTTTTCTGTGAGTATGGTTTCAGTGTATTTGCCCTCAGATGCTCTCTTGCAAGACCTACCGTCTTACCTGGGTTTCTCTTACCTTGGGTGTGGGGCATCTCTTCCCAGCTGCTCCAGCAAAGCACAGCCATCGCACCTTACCTTGGATGAGGGGTCTCTCCTCACCGCCGCCCTTCCTGACCTCGGTCGTGGGGTAGCTCCTCTCGGGTGTGCTCTCAGGGCACCGTGCAGCCGGCGAGGGGCTCTATACATATATCCCCCTGCTACTCCGCCCGCCACTTTTGAACCTACCTCCCATCTTCCTCCCCAGCCCACCCCTCTAGGTACAGAGGCTGATACAGAGCCCCTGATTGAGTTTCCTGAGTCATACAGAAAATTCCCATTGGCTATCTATTTTACATGTGATAGTGTAAGTTTCCATATTACTCTTTCCATATATCTCACCCTCTCTTCCCCTCTCCTCATGTCCATAACTCTATTCTCTATGTCTCTTTCTTCACTGCTGCCCTGTAAATAAATTCTTCGGTACCGGTACCATTTTTCTAGATTCCGTATGTATGCGTTAGAATAGTGTTTATCTTTCTCTTTCTGACTTATTTCACTCTGTATAATAGATTCTAGGTTCATCCACCTCATTAAAAGTGACTCAAAGGCATTCTCTTTAAGGCTGAGTAATATTCCATTGTGTATATGTACCACAACTTCTTTACCCATTCATCTGTCAATGGACATCTAGGTTGCTTCCATGTTCTAGTTATTGTAAATTGTGTTGCTGCAATGAACAATGGGGTACATGTGTCTCTTTCAATTTTGGTTTCCTCAGAATATATGCCTAGGAGTGGGATTGCTGGGTCATATGGTAGTTTTATTCCTTTTTTTTTTTTTTTTTTAAGGAATCTCCATACCATCTTCCATAGTGGCTGTATCAATTTACATTCCCAGTGTTTCCCTTTCTCCACACCCTCTCCAACATTTATTGTTTGTAGACTTTTTAATGATTTCCATTCTGACCGGTGTGAGGTGATATGTCATTATAGTTTTGATTTGCATTTCTCTAATAATAAGTGAGAAATGCTGGGCTGGAAGAAGCACAAGTTGGAATCAAGATTGCCAGGAGAAATATCAATATCCTCAGATATGCAAATGACACGACCCTTATGGCAGAAAGTGAAGAGGAACTAAAAAGCCTCTTGATGAAAGTGAAAGAAGAGAGTGAAAAAGTTGGCTTAAAACTCAACATTCAGAAAACTAAGATCATGGCATCTGGTCCCATCACTTCATGGGAAATAGATGGGGAAACAGTAGAAACATTGTCAGACTTTTTTTTGGAGGGGGGGGGGCTCCAAAATCACTGCAGATGGTGACTGCAGCCATGAAATTAAAAGACACTTACTCCTTGGAAGGAAAGTTATGACCAACCTAGATAGCATATTCAAAAGCAGAGACATTACTTTGCCAACAAAGGCCCGTCTAGTCAAGGCTATGGTTTTTCCAGTGGTCATGTATGGATGTGAGAGTTGGACTATAAAGAAAGGTGAGCGCCAAAGAATTGATGCTGCTAAACTATGGTGTTGGAGAAGATCTTAAGAGTCCCTTGGGCTGCAAGGAGATCTAACCAGTCCATTGTAAAGATCAGCCCTGGGTGTTCTTTGGAAGGAATGATGCTAAAGCTGAAACTCCAGTGCTTTGTTCACCTTATGCGAAGAGTTGTCTTATTGGAAAAGACTCTGATGCTGGGAGGGATTGGGGGCAGGAGGAGAAGGGGACAACAGAGGATGAGATGGCTGAATGGCATCCCTGACTCGATGGGCATGAGTCTGAGTGAACTCTGGGAGTTGATGATGGACAGGGAGGCCTGGTGTGCTGTGATTCATGGGGTCGCAAAGAGTCAGACACGACTGAGCAACTGAACTGAACTGAACTGAACTGAATAAGTGATGTTGAGCATCTTTTCATGTGTTTGTTAGCCATCTGTATGTCTTCTTTGGAGAAATGTCTGTTTAGGTCTTTTCCCCAGTTTTTGATTGGGTTGTTTGTTTTTCCAGTATTGAGTTGTATGAGCTGCTTGTGTATTTTGGAAATAATCCTTTGTCAGTTGCTTCATTTGTTATTATTTCCTTCCATTCTGAGGGTTGTCTTTCCTCCTTGCTTATAGTTTCCTTTGCTGTGCAAAAGCTTTTTAAGTTTATTCAGGTCCCACTTGTTTACTCTTGTTTCTATTTCTGTTACACTAGGAGGTGGGTCATAGAGGATCTTGCTTTGATTTATGTCATTGAGTGTTCTGCTGATGTTTTCCTTTAAGAGTTTTATATAGTTTCTGGTCTTACATTTAGGTCTTTAATCCATTGTGAGTTTATCTTTGTGTGTGGTGTTAGGAAGTGTTCTAATTTCATTCTTTTACATGTAGCTGTCCAGTTTTCCCCAGCACCATTTATTGAAGAGGCTGTTTTTGCCCCATTGTATATTCTTGCCTCCTTTGTCAAAAATAAGGTACCCATAGGTGCATGGGTTTATTTCTGGCTTCTCTATCTTATTCCATTGGTCTATATTTCTGCTTTTGTGACAGTACCATACTGTATTGATGACTGTAGCTTTGTAGTATAATCTGAAGTCAGGAAGGCTGATCCCTCCAGCTCCATTCTTCTTTCTCAAGACTACTTTGGCTATTCAGAGTCTTTTGTGTTTCCATATGAATTGTGAAATTTTTTCTCTAGTTCTGTGAAAAATGTCATTGGTAATTTGATAGAGATTGCACTGAATCTGTAGATTGTGTTTGGTAGTTTAGTAATTTTCACAATATTGATTTTTCCTACCCAAGAACATGGTATATCTCTCCATTTGTTTATGTCACCTTTGATTTCTTTCATCAGTGTTTTATAATTTTCTATGTACAGTTCTTTTGTCTCCTTGTAAGTTTATTCCTAGATATTTAATTCTTTTTGTTGCAGTGGTGAATGGGATTCATTAATTTCTCTTTCAGATTTTTTATTGTTAGTATTGAGAAATGCAAGTGATTTCTGTGTATTGACTTTGTATCCTGCAACTTTGCTACATTCACTGATTAGCTCTAGAAATTTTCTGATACTATATTTAGGGATTTCTGTGTACACAATCATGTCATCTGCAAACAGTGAGAGCTTTACTTCTTTTCAAATCTGGATTCCTTTTATTACTTTTCCTTGCTGTAGTTAGGACTTCTAGAAATATGTTGAGTGATAGTGGCAAAACTGGACGCCCTTGTCTTGTTCCTGATCTTAGGGGGAATACTTTATTACCATTAAGAATAATGTTTGTTATAGGCTTATATATAGCCTTTACTATTCCAAGTCCTGAATGATGATGCTGTGAAAGTGCTACACTCAATATGCCAGCAAGTTTGGAAAACTCAGCAGTGGCCACAAGATTGGAAAAGGTCAGTTTTCATCCCAATCCCAAAGAAAGGCAATGCCAAGGAGTGCTCAAACTACCGAACAATTGCACTCATCTCACACGCTAGTAAAGTAATGCTCAAAATTCTCCAAGCCAGGCTTCAGCAATATGTGAACCGTGAACTTCCTGATGTTCAAGCTGGTTTTAGAAAAGGCAGAGGAACCAGAGATCAAATTGCCAACATCCGCTGGATCATCGAAAAAGCAAGAGAGTTCCAGAAAAACATCTATTTCTGCTTTATTGACTATGCCAAAGCCTTTGACTGTGTGGATCACAATAAACTGTGGAAAATTCTGAAAGAGATGGGAATACCAGACCACCTGATCTGCCTCTTGAGAAATCTGTATGCAGGTCAGGAAGCAACAGTTAGAACTGGTCATGGAACAACAGACTGGTTCCAAATAGGAAAAGGAGTACGTCAAGGCTGCATATTGTCACCATGTTTATTTAACTTATATGCAGAGTACATCATGAGAAATGCTGGACTGGAAGAAACACAAGTTGGAATCAAGATTGCCGGGAGAAATATCAATAACCTCAGATATGCAGATGACATCACTCTTATGGCAGAAAGTGAAGAGGGGCTAAAAAGCCTCTTGATGGAAGTGAAAGTGGAGAGTGAAAAGGTTGGCTTAAAGCTCAACATTCAGAAAACGAAGATCATGGCATCTGGTCCCATCACTGCATGGGAAATAGATGGGGAAACAGTGGAAACAGTGTCAGACTTTGTTTTTCTGGGCTCCAAAATCACTGCAGATGGTGACTGCAGCCATGAAATTAAAAGACGCTTGCTCCTTGGAAGGAAAGTTATGACCAACCTAGATAGCATATTCAAAAGCAGAGACATCACTTTACCAACAAAGGTTCGCCTAGTCAAGGCTATGGTCTTTCCTGTGGTCATGTATGGATGTGAGAGCTGGACTGTGAAGAAGGCTGAGCGCCGAAGAATTGATGCTTTTGAACTGTGGTGTTGGAGAAGACTCTTGAGAGTCCCTTGGACTGCAAGAAGATCCAACCAGTCCATTCTGGAGGAGATCAATCCTGGAATTTCTTTGGAAGGAATGATGCTAAAGCTGAAACTCCAGTATTTTGGCCACTTCATGCGAAGAGTTGACTCATTGGAGAAGACTCTGATGCTGGGAGGGATTGAGGGAAGGAGGAGAAGGGGACGACAGAGGATGAGATCCTGGATGGCATCACTGCCTCGATGGATGCGAGTCTGAGGGACCTCCGGGAGCTGGTGTTGGACAGGGAGGCCTGGCGTGCTGCGGTTCATGGGGTCGCAAAGAGTCGGACACGACTGAGCGACTGATCTGATCTGATCTGATGTTGAGTTAGGTTCCTTCTATGCCCATTTTTTGAAGAGTTAGAATCATAAATGGGTGCTGAATTTTGTCAAAGGCTTTTCCTGCATCTATTGAGATTATCATATGGTTTTTGTCTTTCAATTTGTTAATATGGTGTATCACACCGATTGATATACATATATTGCAGACTCCTTGCATCCCTGGAATAAACCCAACTTGATCATGATGTATGAGCTTTTTGACGTGTTGCTGAACTCTGTTTGCTAAAATTTTGTTGAGAATTTTTGCATCTTTATTTATCAGTGATACTGGCCTGTAGTTTTCTTTTTTTGTGTTGTCTTTGTCTGGTTTTGGTATTAGGGTGATGGTGGTCTTGTAGAATGAGTTTGGAAGTGTTTCTTCCTCTGTAATTTTTTGAAAGAGTTTTAGAAGGATAGGTATTAGTTCTTCTCTAAATGTTTAATAGAATTCTCCTGTGAAGCCATCTGGTCCTGGGCTTTTGTTTTTTTGGGAGATTTTTGATCACAGCTTCAATTTCAGTGCTTGCAGTTGGACTGCTTATAATTTCTATTTCTTCCTATTTCAGTGTTAGAAGATTAAACTTTTCTAAGAATCTTTCCATTTATTCCAGTTTATTCACTTTATTGCTGTATAGTTATTCATAGTAGTCTCTTATAATCCTTAGTATTTCTGGATTGTTGTAATCTCTCCTTTTTCATTTCTAATTTTGCTGATTTGGTTCTTTTTTTCTTGACACATCTGGCTAAAGGTTTGTCAATTTTATCTTCTCAAAGAAGCAGCTTTTAGATTTATTAATATTTACTATTGTTTCTTTCATTTCTTTTTCCTTTATTTCTGCTTGGTTCTTTATGATTTCTTTCCTTCTACTAATTTTGGTTTTGGTTTTTTTGTTCTTCTTTTTCCAGTTGTTTTAGGTGTAAAGTTAGATTGTCTATTTGATGCTTTTCTTGTTTCTTGAGGTAGGATTGATTGCTATAAACTTCCCTCTTAGAGCTGCTTTTGCTGCATCCCATAGGTTTTGAGTTGTTGTGTTTTCATTGTCATTTGTTTCTAAAAATTTTTTGATTTCCCTTTTAATTTTTTCAGTAACCTGTTGGTTATTTAGAAACATGTTGTTTAATCTCCATGTGTCTGTGTTTCTTACAGTTTTTTTCTTGTAATTGATATATAGTCTCATAGCATTGTGGGTGGAGAAGATGCTTGATATAATTTCAATTTTCTTAAATTTACTTAGGTTTGATTTGTGACCCAAGATGTGGCCTATCCTGGAGAATGTTCCATGTGCCCTTGAGAAGAAGGTGTATTCCTCTGCATTTGGATGGAATGTTTTGAAGATATCCATGAGATCCATCTCATCTCATGTATCATTTAAGACTTGTTTAAAGTCTTAAATGTTTTAAGACTAAGTTTTGATGATCTGTCCATTGGTGTGAGTGGGGCATTGAAGTCTTCTACTATTATTGTGTTACTGTCAATTTCTCCTTTTATGTCTTTCAGTGTTTGTCTCATGGACTGAGTTGCTCCTATGTTGGGTTCATGCTATGCTATGCTATGCTAAGTTACTTCAGTCATGTCCGACTCTGTGTGACGCCATAGATGGCAGCCCACCAGGCTTCCTTGTCCCTAGGATTCTCCAGGCAAGAACCCTGGAGTGGGTTGCCATTTCCTTCTCCAATGCATGAAAGTGAAAAGAGAAAGTGAAGTCGCTCAGTCATGTCCGACTCTTAGCGACCCCATGGACTGCAGCCTACCAGGCTCCTCTGTCTATAGGATTTTCCAGGCAAGAGTACTGGAGTGGGGTGCCATTGCCTTCTCTGTGTTGGGTTCATAGATGTTTACAATTGTTTAGTCTTCCTCTCGAATTGATCCCTTGATCATTATGTAGTGTCCTTCCTTATCTCTTGTAATCTTTATTTTAAGGTCTATTTTGTCTGATATGAGGATTGTTACTCCAGCTTTCTTTTGCTTCCCATTTGCATGAAATATATTTTTCCATCCTCTCACTTTCAGTCTATATGTATCTTTAGGTCTGAAGTGGGTTTCTTGTAGACAGCATATATATGGATTTTGTTTTGTGTCCATTCAGCCAGTCTCCATCTTTTGGTTGGAAAATTTAATCCATTTACATTTAAAGAAATTGTTGATATATATGTTCCTATTGCCATTTTCTTAATTTTTTGGAGTTGATTTTGTAGATCTTTTTCCTTCTCTTGTATTTCTTAACTATATAAGTCCCTTTAACATTTGTTGTAAAGTTGGTTTGGTGATACTGAATTATTTTAACATTTGCTTGTCTGAAAAGCTATTGATTTCTCCATCAATTTTGAATGAAATCCTTGCCAGATACAGTAATCTTGGTTGTAGGTTTTCCCCTTTCAGTACTTTAAATACATCCTGCCATTCCCTTCGGGCCTGCAGTGTTTCAGCTGAAAGATCAGTGGTAAAATGTATGGGGTTTCTCTTGTATGTTACTTGTTGCTTCTACCTTGCTGCTTTTAATATTCTTTGTGTTTAGTCTTTGTTAGTTTGATTAATATGTGTCTTGGTATGTTTCTCCTTGGGTTTATCCTCTATGGGACTCTTTGTTCCTCTTGGACTTGAATGACTATTTCCTTTTCCATGTTGGGGAAATTTTCAACTATAATCCCTTCAAAATTTTTCTCATACTCTATTTTTTTCTTCTTCTTCTGAGACCCTTATAATTGAATGTTGGTATGTTTGATATTGTCCTAGAGGTCTCTGAGACTATCCTCAGTTCTTTTCATTCTTTTTACTTTATTTTGCTCTTCAGAAATTATTTCCACCATTGTATCTTCCAGCTCACTGATCTGTTCTGCTTCAGATATTCTGCTATTGATTCCTTCTAGAGTATTTTTAATTTCAGTAATTGTCTCTGCATGTTTATTCTTTAATTCTTCTAGGTTTTTGTTAATTGATTCTTGGATTTTCTCCATTTTGTTTTCAAGCTTTTTGACCATCTTTACTACCAAGATTCTGAATTCTTTTTCAGGGAGTTTGCCTATTTCCTTTTCATTTATTTGGACTTCTGTGTTTCTAGTTTGTTCCTTTATTTGTGTAGTATTTCGCTGCCATTTTATTATTTTTTTTTAAAACTTACTGTGTTTGAGGTCTCCTATTTCTAGGCTTCAGGGTGGAATTCTTTCTTCCTTTTGGTTTCTGCCTTCTTAAGATTGGCCCAATGGTTTGTGTAAGCTTCATATAAGGTGAGATTTGTGCTTAGTTTTTTTTTTTTTTTTTAACCTCTGATGGGCAAGGCTGAGTGAGATGGTAATCCTGTCTGCTGATGATTGGGTTTGTGTTTTTGTTTTGTTTGTTGTTTACATGGGGTGCACTGCACAGGGTGCTACTGGTGGTTGAGTGATACTGGATCTTGTATTAGTAGTTTCCTTTGTGTGAGTTCTCACTATTTGTTACTCCCTGGGGTTAGTTCTCTGGTGGTCTAGAGTCTTGGAGTCAGTGCTCTAACTCCAAAAGCTCAGGGCTTGATCTTGCTAGGCACGTCCCGAGCTGTGTACAGCCATGCCTGTGCAAAAGGTTCGTGTTCTAGGAAGCCAAGGGTGTGGAGGTGGAGAGTCATCTGCACGTCCGACAGCAGAGGGCACCTCTGTCCTTCCCGGGCCACACCTCCCCAGCACAGGTGTGGGGCCAGCAAGGGCAGGGTGGAGACGGGTTGTAGCAGATCCCCAGCCATGTTGCAACAAAGTCTGCACAGCCAGCCAGCTCCCTGGAACCTGTCTGAACTCAGACATACTGCCCTCTGCCAGCAAAGTAGAAAATCTTTCTTTTCTGTCCACCCTTGGGGCTACCCAGCAAGGACAAGTCCCAGCATCCAGGCCAGGAGAGCAGAAACTGGAGGAAAGCTGGCACTCACTGGGCAGGGGGTGGGCTCACTCATGCTATGGTTTTTGAAAGGTGTATAATTTATTGCTGATTGCTGAAAATGGCATAACCTTGCACCAGATCTCTAGAGGATGTATATTCTTCTTATATTGGTTCTTGCCCTAAGCTTTGAAAGCCTCTTTTCCCTCTATAGATACCTCTAGTGCCATAGGATTTGCCATGAATTGTGTATCACCTTCTGGACCTGACACTGAACTATGTGTCTCTGTGTCACTTGGAAAATAGGTCAAAACATATTCCCAAGTGTACAATGTGTTACCTATGGAACATACAGAGGCCTGCCAGATGATTGTGCTTCCTGCTTAGTGATGAGAGTTCTGAAGTATAATGATTTTTCCTTTATTCTTGAGTCAATGTCTCAACATTCCCCAGACCATTGAATCCCTGACAATTTCACAGATGTGGGACCCTAAATCTTCAGAGTATTTATTTTCCCTACCTTACTTTATGATTCTTAAGAGGTCTTCATCATTTTGAGGCTTCTTATACAACTGGTCTGATTATCATGATATCATCAGCATAATGTACCATTTAAGTAGCCTGTGAAATATTCAAATGACCCAGGTTCCTTTGAACTATACTATGACAGAGAGTGGAAGAGTTAACATGGCTTGGACACCACCATGAAGGTATTTGTTGGTCATCTCATAAGAATATGAAGTGCTTCTGATCCTTCTTCTTGATGTGAATGGCAAAGATGGCAGTGGCCAAGTCAAGGGCAACATGCAATGTCACAGGTACTATGTTCAATTTCTGAAGCACTAAACCACATTTGGCAAAGCAGCTGCTATTGAGACAGAAGTTTTTGAATTTGCATTAGTTTACTGCCACTTGCGAGCATTGACATATATAATCTTGACTCACACAACTTCCTTTGGCTTTGGGAAAAGCAGCAGAGGAACTTAGCTGTGAGTCATCAGCAGTCAACCCCCCTTGCAGCTGGAAGAGCAAGTGTATCTGACCAGAATGTGAGGTCTGGGCAGCACACCACAAAAGATATAACACACTCTTTTAATGAATCTTACACACAATAAAATTTGAGAACACTTCAGTAGACCCTATATTCCTCAGACATGAATTTTAAATGTTTCCTTTGGACCACTGGAAAATGATTGATTTTGGCTTATATATCCCCTTTCAGTTTATTTTGGAGGTCTCAAGTGGTGCAGAGTTAAATAATCTGCCTGTCAATGCAGGAAACACAGGAGATGCAAGAGATGTGGATTTGATCCCTGGGTCGGGAAGATCCAGTATTCTTGCCTGAACTCTGAGTCCTGGGGTTCTAGAATCCATGGGGTCACAAAAAGTCAGACACGACTGAATAACTGAGTACATAGTAGTTCAGCTTGTTTTAGCCACTAGTTTGTATTTCTGTTTTTTGAAAAATATTGAATTGTCACTTTAGAACTATTTTATTTTTTTCCCCTCAAACATCAGTCATAAAATTCACTAAAAATGTCTGCAGATTAAAAGTGAATATCATTGAAATAGATAAACTGGTCTTTACTATTTTTGGAAGAGGTATAGTGATTCCTACCTTTAAAACATATATATACCACACTTACACACACTACACACACAGACATAAACATACCACATACATACTTACCACATATATACATATCACAATCACACCCCTAACAGGAATATTTCACGTGCCATCTCATTATATTTACATTCCATTGCTTTTGCAAACTACGTATAGTCTGCTAAGTCACTTCAGTTGTATCCAACTCTGTGCGACCCCATAGACGGCAGCCCACCAGGCTCCCCGTCCCTGGGATTCTCCAGGCAAGAACACTGGAGTGGGTTGCTATTTCCTTCTCCAATCTAGATAAAGCAAAATGAGAGAATTTAAAACATGTTGCAAGATTTATTTCTGGTTGTGTGCATCTATTACTATATGTCATGGTGCACACTAGATTGTATCATCTAGATCATAAGAAGAGACAACTCTGCATACCATAGTGATTATTAGCATGCACATTGGACCCAGATTTCCTGGGTTATGGGTGCTAGTTATAGTTCTAGTTTTGTTTCCTTTCCACTTAAAATAGCATTTCAGAATCAAGCAAGAAAAAAGAAAGATATTATTTTTGGAATTAACTTTGAGTTATTTCCAACTTAACAAAATATCAACAATTTATTAACTTTTTTGTTTTTAACACATTAGTTATGACATGGTACACACTTGATCATGACACATCAGTGAGGAATAGCCACAGTTGAAAACTACGGCCTTACTGCAAACTCACCAAATTTGCCTGTATTTCAGAATCATCTGGAGTGCTTAAATAATCCAGATTCCATGTCCTCTCCTTTTCTATGAAGTCAAGATATAGAACTCTTGTGATACACATTGACTGTAATCCGTCAGTTTCCTCTGTCCATGAAATTCTCCAGGCAAGAATATTGGAGTGCGAAGCCATTCCCCTCTCCAGGGGATCTTCCTGACCCAGGATTAAATCCCAGTTTCCTGCATTGCAGGTGGATTCTTTACCATCTGATCCACCAAGGAAGCTTCAGAATAATTCTATCACCCCCAATTTCCCTTTATCCTCCCCACAAGCCCAAATCCTAGAAACCATTGATTTTTTGTCTGTCCCTATAGTTTTGCCTCTTCTAGAAGGTCATATAAAAGAAATCATAAGTATATAGCTGTGTGAGACTAGTTTCTTTCACTTAACATGCTGCATTTGTTGCATGTATCAGTAGTTCATTCCTGAGTAGTATTCCATTGTGTGGCTGCACCACAGTTTGTTTATTTATCAGCTGAAAGACATTTAGACTGTGTCTAGTTTTGGGTGGTTATGAGTAAGGCTGCTATAAACAGTTGTGTATGGTAGTTCGTGTGAACATTATTTTTTATTTACTTAGGCAAATATAAGGGATGGGGTTGTGGGATTATGTGGTAAGTGAAATCTTAACTATTTTTTTAAAGAAGCTGCCCAATTATCTTCCAGAGTCACTGTATCATTGTGCACCTTGCCCTGGGCTCCAGCACTGTTTGAGAATCATAGCTATTTTGTGTTGTTGTCATCATTTGGTAGAATTTTTTTAAATTATTTTACATGTTTCCATTCTAATAGGTGTATAGAGGTACCTCACTTTGGTTTTCATTTGCAATTTTATCTAGTGGCTAACAATATTTTAAAACACATTGCAGTTTGTGAATCTGACTCAGAAATCCTGTTCTGCCACTTTCTAGTTGAGTCACCCTCCATAGGTTATACAAGCTCTCTAAGCTTCAATTTCCTTAAATAGGCAAAAATATCTATTTTTGCCTATTTAAAATCTCATAGGACTGAAATGCAATTAAACATGTGAATGTATGTAAAGGACTATATAATGTGTGGTATATAATAGATGTTAATAAATGTGGATACTCATGAGTCTTCTCAACTTGTTTTGTTGTTCTCAAAATTCCATGCTTAAAAAAATACCCCTTCAGATATTATAAAATGCGCTTGGACTCACATAGACGCAACCAGCCCTTTGATCATGTCCTGATGAGTTTTCCAGGCCACTAGTTATATAGGTACATGTTGCCTAATAAAATTCCTAAGTTTCAAGCCTAAGAAAAGGCACTTGTAGCCAGTATGAGTGCATTTATGTTTTACTTGAAGCACTGGGTGTTGTCTGTTCTTCTCTTGCTGGCAATGAAAGATGCATTAATTGTCCTGATTACAAAGTATGAATTTGATTTATAACCCTTTTTTTTTTTTTTTTTACTTTCTCTGGCAGTCACCATGCAGTAGGAAAATCCACACATAGCAATCTAAAGACAATTTAGACTGAAATTGTTCTTTGCAATTTAGTCATTTAATTAGGGGTTTTAAAGCTTAATTAAAAAGTTAAATCATTTGTCTTTATTTCTGAAACAATGCTATTGTGGATGGTTCAATTATGTAAAATAAAACATAATAAGATATGCATTTTAATGTCTGAAGTTATAGCATCATTCATACATAATAGCACAGCCCCATAAAATGTATTTGAGAAGATAGCACAAAATTGAAATATAGAGTCATTAAATAGGCATTGAAAGTAACTTCTGGTCTGTGAAGTTGTTTTTCTCTCTTTTGTTTTATAGTCCTAGTAACACATGACTTTTTCTTTTAAAAATGTAAATGATAAGAAAAGAGATTTTAAATATATTACCTAAAATTCCACCCAAAATGTTCACAAAGAACTTAGAATGAAACTTATCAATCTACAGCTTTTTACCACTAGGAAAGAAGTGGCATGGTTTGTTTCTGAGTAATCAGAAACATTCTTCAGGTTTATAAATATACTTAATTTTTAAGGAACTACCTAGGCGTCCACTAACTTAGGCCCTGAACCTCTCAACTTTTGTAATATTCTTGGTTCATCCACACATTTTCATATGTTCTAAGAAATCAGACCGTTATACTTCCCTCATTAACTGCCTTGATTTTGTGAAGTGTTTTGTTTCAAGAGAGCCTGTGAAGTATATGAAAAAGGCACATAAGATTAAATACCTGATTTTTAAAAATCATCTGTCAGTTCAGTCACTCAGAGGTGTCTGACTTTTTGCCACCCCAAGGATTGCAGCACACCAGGCTTTTCTGTCCATCACCAACTCCTACAGCTTACTCAAACTCATGTCCATCAAGTTGTTGATGCCATCCAATCATTTCATCCTCTGTATTCCCATTCTCCTTCTGCCTTCAGTCTTTCCCAGCATCAGGGTCTTTTCCAATGAATCAGTTCTTTGCATAAGGTGGCCAAAGTATTGGAGTTGCAGCATCTGCATCAGTCATTTCAATGAATATTCAGGGCCGATTTCCTTTAGGGTTGATTGGTTGGATCTCCTTGAAGTCCAAGGGACTCTAAAGAGGCTTCTCCTTCAAGTCTTCCTGCTTTATTTTGTACTCTAAGGCAAAATTTGCCTATTACTCCAGGTATCTCTTGACTTCCTACTTTTGCATTACAGTCTCCTATAATGAAAAGGACATCTTTTGTTGGTGTTAGTTCTAGAAGATCTTCATAGAAACATTCATCTTCAGCTTTTTCAGCATTACTGGTTGGGGCATAGACTTGTATTATTGTGATATTGAATGGTTTGCCTTGAATAAGAACAGAGATCATTCTGTCCTTTTTGAGATTGCATCCAAGCACTGCATTTCAGACTGCTGCTGCTAAGTCGCTCAGTCGTGTCCGACTCTTAGCGACCCCATGGACTGCAACCTACCAGGCTCCTCCATCCATGGGATTTTCCAGGCAAAGTACTGGAGTGGGGGTGCTATTGCTTTCTCTTAGCCTCAGCTTTGGAGAAGGCAATGGCACCCCCACTCCAGTAATCTTGCCTGGAAAATCTCATGGACGGAGGGGCCTGGTGGGCTGCAGTCCATGGGGTCGCTAGGAGTCAGACACGACTGAGCGACTTCACTTTCACTTTTCACTTTCATGCATTGGAGAAGGAAATGGCAACCCACTCCAGTGTTCTTGCCTGGAGAATCCCAGGAACTGGGGAGCCTGGTGGGCTGCCATCTATGGGGTCGCACAGAGTTGGACATGACTGAAGTGACTTAGCAGTAGCAGTAGCAGCAGCCTCAGCTTATAACTTATAAGAGTAGCCTCACTTTATGGCTATAGAAAAGGTCGGTGTGTATATCCTCTGCTGCTGCTGCTGCTGCTGCTGCTGCTGCTGCTAAGTCGCTTCAGTCATGTCCGACTCTGTGCGACCCCATAGACGGAAGCTCACCAGGCTCCCCAGTCCCTGGAATTCTCCAGGCAAGAACACTGGAGTGGGTTGCCATTTCCTTCTCCAATGCATGAAAGTGAAAAGTGAAAGTGAAGTCGCTCAGTCGTGTCCGACTCTTAGCGACCCCATGGACTGGAGCCTACCAGGATCCTCCGTCCATGGGATTTTCCAGGCAAAACTACTGGGGTGGGGTGCCATTGCCTTCCCCGGTGTATATCCTCAGGTAATACAAATAATCACAATCTATCATTGTGTTGACTGTCCTGCAACAGATATTACCTAGGCCTTGGTGTCTGTATTATAAAGGGGTGTGGCTGGGGGGAGGGCTAGCGGTAAAACAGTTTCTTCCTCTTCCCACTTCTAAGGAACTCTGAAAATAGGCATTGTGTGTTTGTAGTGGATCTTGCAGTGAGCCACACCGAGTCCTTCAAAACTGAGCCACTCATCTTCCCAGCTTTTGACATCACTTAGACTGTTCATGGGGTTCTCAAGGCAAGAATACAGAAGTGGTCTGCCATTGCCTTCTCCAGTGGACCAAGTTTTGTCAGAACTCTCCACTGTGACCATCCATCTTGGATGGCCCTACATTGCATGGCTCATTGTTTCACTGAGTTAGACAAGGTTGTGGTCCATGTGATCATTTTGATTAGTTTTCTGTGACTGTGATTTTCATTCTGTCTGCCCTCTGAGGGATAAGAATAAAAGGCTTATGGAAGATTCCTGATGGGAGAGACTGACTGAGGGGGAAACTGGAACTTGTTTTGATGGGCAGGGCCATGATCAATAAATCTTTAATCCAGTTTTCTGTTGATGGGTCAGCTGTGTTCCCTCCCTGTTGTTTGACCCGAGACCAAACTATGGTGGAGGTAATGAAGATAATGGTGACCTCTGTCAAAAGGTCCCATGCATGCATTGCTGCACTCAGTGCCCCAATGCTACAGCAGGCCACCTCCTACCCACTTCTCTGCCAAAGACTTCTGGACATTCACAGGCAAGTCTGGTTCGTCCTCTTACTAGGTCACTGCTCCTTTCTCCTGGGTCCTGGTGCACATAAAGTTTTGTTTGTGCCTTCCAAGGGTCTTTTTCCCCAGTCCTGTGTAAGTTCTGTAATCAAATCCCACTGGCCTCCAAAGTCAAATTGCCTGGGGGCTCTCAGTCCCTTGGCCAGATCCCCAGGTTGGGAAATTTGCTGTGGGTCCTAGCAGAAGAATTTATTTGGTATCATTATGCTGCACTTTATGGGTTGTCTGCTCTGTGGCTCTATGGTGGGGTTAGTGGCGACATCCTCCAAGAGGGCTTCTGCCACTTGGAGGTGGCTGCACCCAGACTGCTGTATGCAGAGCCATTGCCCATACTTCCTCAGGAGACACTCAAACACTCAGAGGTAGGTTGGCTCAGTCTCTATGGGGTTCTCCTGGTGTGCACAAGGCTTTGTTTGAATCCTCTGAGCATCTCTGGTGGGTGTGGGGTTTGAATCTTAACTCGATTTCACCTCTGTCTAACTGGATTGCTGGGGTTGCTTCTTTGCCCTTGGATATGAGATATCTTTTTTTTGGTTTGATTCAACATTCTCCTGTCGATGGTTATTCAGCAGCAAGTTGTAATTTTGGACTTCTCACAGGAGAAGATGAGTGCACATCCTTCTACTCTGACATTTTGGAGTATTTCATTTACAGTGAAAGTGAAGTTGCTCAGGAGTGTTTGACTTTTTGTGACTCCATGGACTGTAGCCTACTAGGCTCCTCTGTCCATGGGATTTTCCAGGCAAGAATATTGGAGTAGGTTGCCATTTTCTTCTCCAAAGGCAAAAAGATATGACACTAAAAGGTGAACTCCCCAGGTCGGTAGGTGCCCAATATGCTACTGGAGAAGTGTGGAGCAATAACTCCAGAAAGAAAGAAGAGATGGAGCCAAAGAGCAAATAATACCCAGTTGTGGATATGACTGGTGATGGAAGTCAAGTCTTATGCTGAAAAGAAAAATATTGCATAGGAACCTGGAATGTTAGATCCATGAATCAAGGTAAATTGGAAGTGGTCAAACAGGGGATGGCAAGAGTGAACATTTACATTTTAGGAATCAGTGAACTAAAATGGACTAGAATGGGCGAATTTAACTCGTATGACCATTATATCTACTACTGTGGGCAAGAATCCCTTAGAAGAAATGGAGTAGCCCTCATAGTCAACAAAAAGTCCAAAACGCAGTACTTGGGTGCAATCTCAAAAATGACAGAATGATCTCTGTCCATTTCCCAGGCAAACCATTCAACATCACAGTAATCCAAGTCTGTGCCCCAACCAGTAACACTGAAGAAGCTGAAGTTGAACAATTCTATGAAGACCTACAAGATCTAGAACTAATACCAACACAAGACATCCTTTTCACTATAGGAGAGTAGAATGAAAAAGTAGGAAGTCAAGAAACACCTGGAGGAACCTGAAAATTTGCCCTTGAGTAAAAAATGAAGTAGGGCAAAAGCTAACAGAGTTTTGCCAAGAGAGTGCATTGGTCATAACAAACATTCTCTTCCAACAACACAAGAGAAGACTCTACACATGGACATCATCAGATAGTCAATACTAAAATCAGATGGATTATATTCTTTGCAGCCAAAGATGGAAAAGCTCTATACAGTCAGAAAAAACAAGACCAGGGGGCTGACTGTGGCTATGATCATGAATTCCTTATTGAAAAATTCAGACTGAAATTGAAGAAAATAGGGAAAACCACCAGACCATTCAGGTATGACCTAAATGAAATCCCTTACAGTAGAAGTGACAAATAGATTCAAGGGATTATATCCGATAGACAGAGTGTCTGAAGAATTACGGATGGATGCTTTGAACATTGTACAGGAAGCAGTGGTCAAGACCATCCCCAAGAAAAAGAAATGCAAGAAGGCAAAATGGTTGTCTGAGGAAGCCTTACAGATAGTTGAGAAAAGAAGAGAAGCAAAAGGCAAAGGAGAAAAGGGAAGATATACCCATTTGAATGAAGAATTCCAAAGAATAGCAAGGAGAGATAAGAAAGCCTTCTTCAGTGATCAATGCAAAGAAATAGAGGAAAACAACAGAATGGGAAAGACTAGAGATCTCTTCAAGAAAATTGAGATACCAAGGGAACATTTCAAAGACGGGCTTGATAAAAGACAGAAATGGTATGGACCTAACAGAAGCAGAAGATATTAAGAAGAGGTGGCAAGAATACACAGAAGAACTGTACAAAAAAGATCTTCATGGCCCAGATAATCACAATGGTGTGATCACTCATCTAGAGCCAGACATCCTGGAATGTGAAGTCAAGTGGGCCTTAGAAAGCATCACTATGAACAAAGCCTGTGGAGGTGATGGAATTCCAGTTGAGCTATTTCAAATCCTGAAAGACAATGCTGTGAAAGTGCTGCACTCAATATGTCAGCAAATTTGGAAAAGTCAGCAGTGGCCACAGGGCTGGAAAAGATCAGTTTTCATTCCAATCCCAAAGAAAGGCAATGTCAAAGAATACTCAAACTATCACTAGTCTAGAGATATCTTCAAGAAAATTAGAGATACCAAGGGAACATTTCATGCAAAGATGGGCTCAATAAAGGACAGAAATGGTATGGACCTAACAGAAGCAGAAGATATTAAGAAGAGGTGGCAAGAATATAAAGAAGAACCAAAAAAAAAAAAAGATCTTGATGAACCAGAGAACCATGATGGTGTGATCACTCACCTAGAGCTAGACATCCTGGAATGTGAAGTCAAGTTGGCCTAGGGAAACATCACTAAGAACAAAGCTAGTGGGGGTGATGAAAGTCCAGTTGAACTATTTCAAATCCTGAAAGATGATTCTGTGAAAGTGCTGCACTCAATATGCCAGAAAATATGGAAAACACAGCAGTGGCCACAGGATTGGAAAAGGTCAGTTTTCATTCCAATCACAAAGAAAGGCAAGGTCAAAGAATGTTCAAACTACCACACAATTGCACTCATCTCACACGCAGCAAAATGAAGCTCAAAATTCTTCAAGCCAGGTTTTAACATTATGTGAATTTTGAACTTCTAGGTGTTCAAGCTGGATTTAGAAAAAGCAGAGGAACCAGAGATCAAATTGCCAACATCCACTGAATCATTGAAAAAGCAAGGGAGTTCCAGAAAAACATCTACTTCTGCTTCATTGATTATGCCAAGACTTTGACTGTGAGGATCACAACAAACTATGGAAAATTCTTAAAGTAATGGGAATACTAGACCACCTTACCTGCCTGCTGAGAAACCTGTATGCAGGTCAACAAGCAAAAATTAGAACTGGACATGGAAAAACAGAGTGGTTCCAAATAGGGAAGCCTGTATGTCAAAGTTGCATATTGTCTCCCAGCTTATTTAACTTATGTACAGAGTTCAGTTCAGTTCAGTTCAGTCGCTCAGTCGTGTCTGACTCTTTGTGACCCCATGAATCGCAGCACTCCAGGCCTCCCTGTCCATCAACAACTCCCGGAGTTCTTTCAAACTCACATCCATCGAGTTGGAGATGTCATCCAGCCATCTCATCCTCCATTGTCCCCTTCTCCTCCTGCCCCCAATCCCTCCCAGCATCAGAGTCTTTTCCAATGAGTCAACTCTTTGCATGAGATGGCCAAAGTACTGGAGTTTCAGCTTTAGCATCATTTCTTCCAAAGAAATCCCAGGGCTGATCTTTAAAATGGACTGATTGGATCTCCTTGCAGTCCAAGGGACTCTCAGGAGTCTTCTCCAACACCACAGTTCAAAAGCATCAATTCTTCGGCGCTCAGCTTTCTTCACAGTTCAACTCTCTCATCCATCCATGACCCTGGAAAAACCATAGCCTTGACTAGACAGACCTTTCATGCCAAATGGAGGGTTGCATGAAGCACAGGATGGAGTCAAGATTGCTGGGAGAAATATCAATAACCTCAGATATACAGATAACCCTTCCCTTATGGTGGAAATAGAAGAAGAAGTAAAGAGCCTCTTGATGAAAGTGAAAGAGGAAAATGAAAAATTTGGCTTAAAATTCAACATTCAAGATCATGGCATCTGGTCCCATCACTTCATGGCAAATAGAGGGGGAAACAATGGAAACAGTGAGAGACTTTATTTTGGGGGCTCCAAAATCATTGCAAATGGTGATGAAAGCCATGAAATTAAAAGACACTTGCTCCTTGAAAGAAAAGCTTTGACCAACCTAGACACCATATTAAAAAGTAGAGAAATTAGTTTGCTGACAAAGGTCTGTCTACTCAAAGCTATGGTTTTTTCAGTAGTCATGTATAGATGTGAGAGTTAGACTATAAAGAAAACTGAGCACTGAAGAATTGATGCTTCTGAATTGTGGTGTTGGAGAAGACTCTTGAGAGTCCCTTGGAGTGCAAGGAGATCAAACCAGTGAACCCCAAAGGAAATTGGACTGAATATTCTTTGGAAAGACTGATGCTGAAGCTGAAACTCTGATACTTTGGCCACCTGGTGCGAAGAACTGACTCATTGGAAAGACTCTAATGCTGAGAAAGATTGAAGGAAGAAAGTGAAGGGAAACAGAGGATGAGGTGTTCAGATTGTGTCACTTACTCGATTGACATTAGTTTGTTCAAGCTTTGGGAGTTGGAGATGGTCAGGGAACCCTGGTGTTATGCAGTCCATGGGATCGTAAAGAGTAAAGATTGTCTGAACTGAAGTGAACTGACATACTTAGGTGACACCTCTCTGAGACTTTCTTTCAGTGGAATAGTCTCATCACTCAAGGTCACAGTCATCCCAAGGACACTCTGCCTCCAAAGACTGGCCAATGCAGGGTATACAGTCTTGTTCTCCCAGCTCTGTCATGACAATCATGAAGGATCATCCCAACTCTAGAATGACCACAGGATTCGCTAAGGTGATACAATCTGTTGTTTGGTATATTTTGTTTGGTATAAAGAATGGAGGTTTAAATAGGAATACCACACTTCTAGCTATAATAAGACCTTGAGCTACTGTCCATCTTTTCGACATGGAGAACTATTTCAGAATAATAATACATACCTTTTCCTGAGTAGATATGATTGCTTTTCATGTTAACTCATGTAATCTCATTTATTGTTGTTGTTCAGTCACTCAGTTGGTCTGACTCTTTGTCACCCCATGAACTACAGCCTACCATGCTTCCCTGTCTTTCACCGTCTCCCAGAGCTTGCTCAAACTCGTGTCCATTGAGTTGGTGATGCCATCCAACCATCTCATCCTCTGTCATCCTGTTCTCCTCCTGCCTCCAATCTTTCCCAGCATCAGTCTTTTCTAATGAGTTGGCTCTTTGCATCAGGTGGCCAAAGTACTGAAGCTTCAGCTTCAGCATCAATCCTTCCAATGAATATTCAGGATTGATTTCCTTTAGGATTGACTGGTTTGATCTCCTTGCAGTCCATGGGACTCTCAAGAGTCTTCTCCAACCACACAGTTCAAAAGAGTCAGCTCTTCAGTACTCAGCCTTCTTTATGGTCCAACTCTCACATCCATATGTGACTACTGGAAAAGCTATAGCTAACTAGATGGACTTTTGTCAGCAAAGTAATGTCTCTGATTTTAATATGTTGTCTTGTTTGTTAATTTCATAATATCACTACAAAATTAGTACTTGTGTTTAAGTATGAAGTGATTTCAGCTCCACAGTGTTTATCTTATTTTTGATAGTACCTGTTATTATCAATAATGTTTTAAATAAAAGTCTTTTAGAATGTGAAAGTAGAATTATAAGAATTCTACTAGAGTAAGTTTTAAGCTACATTGTTGGTTTGGTAATCATTCATAATTACAAAGCTAGAAAGTAACAGAACCACAATAAAATATTGTCAACATCTCATTGTTTTAGGGAAAATTCCCATGACCTGATCATTCTTAGTCATAATCTGAAATGAAAGCTGTTTACAGGGCTGGTCTAACCAAACAACCCTCCAGTACTATTATGCTGGACATCCTGCAGGTATTCTCTTTTTTCAGTCAGACACTCAAAGTTATTCTTGAGACAGTCCTTCAAATGGAGTTCATAAACTTACTGTTGTGGATATTTGCTGAACACAACCAATTTCTCTCTTGCTTTTGTTATTGTGTTGCTGTCTAGTCTTTCTTTCCTCCTTCTCTTCATCATTCTCACTTTCTGTTCTCATCCCCTTCCTTTCTCACTTTCAGTGGAACTGTTTTCATCTTGGTCCCCTTCAGCTTATCTTTTCATATTTTTCTACACATTTTCTTTTTTACCTGCTTTGATCATTTAGTCATGTATTCACTCAATATTTTAATTTGCATTATCACTCTTCCCCAAGTTAACTTGAAAAGAAACCTCAGGGTTGTTGATGCTCCCTTTTTTTTTCCTTTGTAATGAAAGGCAAGACTTTTGAATCAGTTCTGAATTCCCAAGACCCTTCTGATCCTTCTGATGATTTTTATAGCAAGTGCTTTATTTATTTTTTCTTTGCAGTGTTTTTTTTTTTTTTTTAATTTTATTTTATTTAACTTTACAATATTGTATTGGTTTTGCCATGTATCAAAATGAATCTGCCACAGGTATACATGTGTTCCCCATCCTGAACCCTCCTCCCTCCTCCCTTCCCATACCATCCCTACATATGTTGTCTACAAGAGACCCACCTCAAAACAGGGGACACATACAGACTGATAGTGAAGGGCTGGAAAAAGATTTTTCATGCAAATAGGGACCAAAAGAAAGCAGGAAAAGCAAGTGCTTTATTAAGAGATCAATTTAGAAAGATAGATACAATATTAGTGGTCTCAAATATCCAAGCAAAAACTGAAAAAATTAGTTTGCAAATAGAACTAACTTGGTATTCACAGCACTAATTTTCTTATCAGTATAAATTCTTTGAGAATATAGTCTGTATCCTATTCCCTTTGTACAATTATATTGCCAGAGCCCTGTATTCTGCCTATTAAATATTTGCTGAATGAAAGTAGTAGAAATCCACTGGAAATTTTTTAACAAACAGATGACTTGATCGGATGTATACTCGAAAAGTTCATCTGTGAGTTGTGTTTAGGTTGGAGTGGGGTAGAAAGTGCTTGAAATTTAGGTTAAAGAAGCCACAGAGAGAGAGAGAGAGAGCAGAGAAAATGGGCATAAATTATTTTATTAGAGAACTTAACTCTGAAAGAATGATGAAAATGTAATGTTGCTGTCATTTTTGTATTGTTGATGGTAGCAGAAATTTTATAAAGTAGATGGCACCCCACCCCAGTACTTTTGCCAGGAAAATCCCATGGACGAAGGAGCCTGGTAGGCTCCAGTCCACAGGGTCGCTAAGAGTCGGACATGACTGAGCGACTTCACTTTCACTTTTCACTTTCCTGCATTGGAGAAGGAAATGGCAACCCACTCCAGTGTTCTTGCCTGGAGAATCCCAGGGACAGGGAAGCCTGGTGAGCTTCCGTCTATGGGGTCGCACAGAGTCGGACACGACTGAAGCGACTTAGTAGCAGCAGCAGCAGTAGCAGCAGAAACGACTTATATATGCTTGAAGCCAGTGGGGAAATTGTTTACACATGCATAACAGTGTGATTGAATACATCAAAGAGTGGGGGGAAAAGTATCAAGTTCTTAGAGGAAGTGGAATACAGTGGAGTCAAGGACACAGGATAGTCTTGAAAATGAGTAAGCATATGTCTTCTGTGAAAGAAGAAAGCTTAAGTTAGGTTAGAAAAAAGTATTAGTGTGTGTCTGTGTCAGAGAAGGCAATGGCACCCCACTCCAGTACTTTTGCCTGGAGAATCCCATGGATAGAGGAGCCTGGTGGGCTGCAGTCCATGGGGTCGCTAGAGTCGGACACGACTGAGTGACTTAACTTTCACTTTTCACTTTCATGCATTGGAGAAGGAAATGGCAACCCACTCCAGTGTTCTTGCTTGGAGAATCCCAGGGATGGGGAAGCCTGGTAGGCTGCCATCTATGAGGTCGCACAGAGTCGGACACAACTGAAGAGACTTAGCAGCAGCAGTGTGTGTGTGTGTGTGTGTGTGTGTGTGTGTGTGTGAGATGCTGTTAGAAGTTGAATAGCTTAGATCAGTGGTTCTTGCCATTGAGTGCACATTAGAATCACTTGGGGAGTTTTTTGTTTTTGCTTTTTTTTGAAGTCTGCAATGTAGATTTTATGCCTGGCCAATTAAATCACAGTCTCTAGGGGTGAAGCCCAGACTCCAGGATTTTTAAACACTCCTGAGATGAGTCTGTTGTGCAGCCACATTTGAAAGCTGCTGGCCTATATCTTCTTAGTAACATGGCAACAGTGCTTCCTCCTGTGAGCAAGAGAATTAGGGTGAGAAAAAGGGAAGATTTAGATGAGCGATAATTAGTGATGGGGGAAGCTCAATGGAAAGTCAATAAACTATGCTAAAAATATTCTGAGCAGTCTAGGGAACCTAAATAGTACTATTCTGTTTGAGGCTTGGAGGATCCAGCCAATGTGGCATTGTGATATTGTCTAGCCATGCATGACAACCAAGGAGTGGGGAAAATGATCTACTTTATTACAACTTTCCCTGGTGGTTCAATGGTAAACAATCTCTGCCAATGCAAGAGATGTTGGATCCTTGGGTCAGGAAGATCCCCTGAAGAAGGAAATTGCAACCCACTCCAGTATCCTTGCCCGGGAAATCCTGTGGACAGAGGAGACTGGCAGGCTACCATCCATGAGGTCATAAAAGAGTCAGACACAAGTTAGTGACTAAACAACAATAAAAACTTTGTTACAGAAGCCAGAACTGACTGAGAAAAGCATGAAGCAGGATTTCTGGCAGAAGGTAAAGGGAAGATTTAGAAACAATGAGGTATTCTGGCAAAAATAGTGTATTGAAATTATAATCACAGAGGGGAAATTCAATGAGTCTAAGCCTGGATTTTATCTTGGATGCCCTTATTTCAAAATTTCTCCCTCTTGCTTGAGATAGAAAAGAGAACCCAAGAAAACAGAGGAGGGCACTGTGTTAGTTTTCTGGGGCTGTTGTAACAAGTACCACAAACACAGTGGCTTAAACAAGAGAAATTTATTTCCTCACAATCTTGAGGGTGAATATCCAAGATGAAGGTGTCAGCAGAGTTGGTTTCTTGTAAGGTGTTTCTTCTTGGTTTGTTGATGGCCGTCTCCTCTCTTGTTTTCACAGTCCTCTTTCTCAGAGTGTCTGTGTCCTGATTTCCTCTTCTTATAAGGACAGAGTGGGAAGGCAATGGCACCCCACCCCAGTACTCTTGCCTGGAAAATCCCATGGATGGAGGAGCCTGGTGGGCTGCAGTCCATGGGGTCGCTAAGAGTCGGACACGACTGAGCGACTTCACTTTCACTTTTCACTTTCATGCATTGGAGGAGGAAATGGCAACCCACTCCAGTGTTCTTGCCTGGAGAATCCCAGGAACTGGGGAGCCTGGTGGGCTGCCGTCTATGGGATCGCGCAGAGTCGGACACGACTGAAGCGACTTAGCAGCAGCAGCAGCAGCATAAGGACAGAGTCATATTTGATTAGAGCCCACTCATATGATCTCATTCTCCTCAATTACCTCTTTAAAGGCCCTGTATCCAAACAGTCAAATTTTGAAGTACTTGGGGGTTAGGACTTCAACAGATGGATTTGGGGATATATTAGTCTCCTGGGGATGCTATAACAAAATACCACAGGTTTGCTGGCTAAGACAATAGGAATTTACTTCTCATAGTTCTAGAGGCTGGAAAGTTCAAGATCAAGGTGCCCAACTTTGTTTCTGGTGAGAACTCTTCTGGCGGCCTTTTTGCGGTGTCCTCAAATGGCTGGTAGGAGGGGAGAGAGGGAGTGCTCCTTGGTGTTTTTCTTATAAGGACACGGATTCTATCAGATCAGGGCTCCATGTTAATGAACTCATTTAACCTTAAATACTTCCATACAGGCCCCATCTCCAAATATAGTCACCTGGAAATTAGGACTTCAGTATACAAATTTAGGAGGTACATAAACATTCAGTCCATATCTGGGATCGGAGCGGGGCGGAAACACAATTCAACACATAGCAGGCACCAAAGCTAGGCGTATAGTGCTAAAACTGCTGAAAGAAAAGAAAAACACAAATTTATTTTTCTGCTGGTTGTTTAGAAACAAGACAACTCTTTCTAGAATCTCACAGCTCTATCCTAGGTTACAGATGTGTGTGTGTGTGTGTGTGTGTGTGTGTGTGTGTGTTCCCTAAACAATCTTTCCCAAGCAGATTTGCCTTTATTGCTGCTTCTTGACCTAAGGTACTAGGTCCTTCTTAAGAATGGGTGACTGTTTGTGCACACTGTCTCCTAATCATATTAGGAACAAGAAGCCTTAGTTTGATAAAACAAACCAATTTTATTTCTGAACTTTTGTGGGGTAATAAATTTGGGTCAGAAACATCATGATGTTTAGAATCCAAATGGGAATTTTTATAAAGAAATTCTAATGTGTTGCATATTGTTTAGATATTCTTGTCAAAACTGCTTAACAGTCAGCGTAAGAGATTTCAGGGGCCTGAGCAATTAATGGTATTTTAGTGACTTGAGTTCAATGTTATTCATTTTCCTATGTATTTCCTGAGCAGCAAGGGTGAAGAATATTCCTATTATCATCTTGCAGAGTTTATCCCAGAAGCCTCCTTGAGTCACAGTGTGTGGAAATTTGATGTGGGCGCAGAGGTACCACGGTTTTATCTCATTTTTTTTTTTAAACAAAATTCTATTGAAGTACAATTTGCATACCATAAAATTCATTCATTTTAAGTGTAAAATTCAGTGATTTTTAGTAATTTTACTGAGTTGGGCAGCCATTACAATTCACTTTATTTTTTTTTTTTTTTGATCAAGAATCTCTTTTATTGATTATCAGAAACATTACAAACATCTAGTATGAACAAATTGTAACATGATAGTGTTTAGTTTGAACAATTAATACATTTCAGATATAATATTATACATATTTCAATGCTATTCTCCCCAATCATCCCACCCTCTCCCGGTCCCAGAGTCCAAAAGTCTGGTCTATACATCAGTGTCTCTTTTGTTGTCTCATAAATAGGGTTATTTTTACCATCTTTCTAAATTCCATATATATGCGTTAGTATACTGTATTTGTGTTTTTGTTTCTGGCTTACTTCACTCTGTATAATAGGCTCCAGTTCCATCCACCTCCTTAGAACTGATTCAAATGTATTATTTTTAATGGCTGAGTAATACTCCATTGTGTATATGTACCACAGCTTGTTTATCCATTCATCTGTGGATGGGCATCTAGGTTGCTTCCACATTCTGGCTATTGCAAACAGTGCTGCTATGAACATTGGGGTACACGTGTCTCTTTCAATTCTGGTTTTCTCAGTGTATATGCCCAGCAGTGGGATTGCTGGATCATAAGGCAGTTCTATTCGCAGTTTTTTGAGTACAATTCACTTTAAATCATATCCATCAATCTAGTAAGATCCCTACTGCCCTTTTATAGTTAATCCCCATTCCCACCCACAGCCCTAGGCAACCACTAACCTGCTTTGTGTCTGTATAGCTTTACCTAAAGGCTTTTGTAGTCATTCCTTTCCAGGTCCTGTAGTTGAAACTCTAATGACTGAAGGGTAATTCAGTGTATTGGAACTATAACCAGAGAGGGGAAATCCAGTGTCTGATCTTGGATTTTATCTTGTACCCTCGTATTACAAAATTTGTCTCCCACATTGCAGGTGGATTCTTTAGCAGCTGAGCCACAGGGAAGCCCAAGAATACTGGAGTGGGTAGCCTATCCCTTCTCCAGCAGATCTTCCTGACCCAGGAATAGAACCGACGTCTCTTGCAACGCAGGCAGATTCTTTACCAGCTGAGCCATGAGGAAAGCAAGATGGAAAAGAGAGAATCTAAGAAAACAGAGGAGGACACTATTTTAGTTTTCTGGAGCTGTTGTAACAAATACCACCAATTGGATGACTTAAACTACATAAATTTATTTCCTCACAACTCTGAGGGTAGATATCCAAGATCAAATTTAGAATTGCTTGTTAGCTTGAAATATTTGTCTTTTAATTTTACAGCGTGCGAGCTAAGTAACTTCAGTCATGTCTGACTCTTTGCGACCCCATGGACTGTAGTTGTCAGGCTCCTCTGTCCATGGGACTCTCCAGGCAAGAATACCAGAGTGGGTTGCCAAGCACTCCTCCAGGGGATATTCCCAACCCAGGGATAGAACCCATGTCTCTTCCATCTCCTGCATTGGCAAGAAGGTTCTTTACCACTGGCATGAACTGGGAAGTTCCTTAATTTCACTATGGGTCTTCTCTTTCAAGCAACATGCTGTGGAGGTCACATGTGTTAAAAAGGCCCCTCTTAATTTGAATCTAAACTATTTTTCACTGGGATTTAGACAGAGGTGGTGGGTACAGGCCTGTCAAGCATAATCTATAAGGAATGACTATTTATCCTAAGAAAAAAGAGATTCTGTAACCATCACAATGTCTGCCTCTCACTTTTGTCTCTTGTCTCAGTTTTCCCATGCACTCACCTGAAAATAGAATACTTCTGTTATTTGAATGACATAGAAGTATCAACATATAAAATTATGAGCATTGTACATATTCCATGCAGTCCCCCAGTCCTCATATTTTGTCATGCGCTGTACAATCCAAAAGTTCGGCTTCCAAGAAATACTTCAGTAAAATAAAACTATGATGGTTTCTCTTTAAATCTCTTAGTTAGGTTTCTAGCTTAATTTTAATTATAATAGTTTTTAAAATGAATTTATTTATCAGGTGAATTTAAAAGTATTGGGAAAAGTCTAATTGTCTACTTTGTTCAGATATATCCCTCCTTCTGCCAAAGATCAAGTCATGCATTTACTTAACCTACTAGTTTGTCCCTTATTTTATAGATAATTATTACTTTATAGATCCTTGATGCAGTCAAAGCCATCAGATGATGTAAAGAAAGGGTTGCAAGTCTATTTGTTAAAAGCAAGTTATCATTTTTAATTTCTAAGAACTAACAATGATTTATTATTTCTAACATCTACAAGGGGACACATATGTTGTCTCAGAAAATTGATTTTATTACTTTGGAAATGGTAGCTTATGATTTTCATTTCAGTAATTTCACAAAAAGGCCATCATATTTAAATATTTTTTCCAAGTGAGAGTTTTCTGTCTATGCTCTTCACTGAAAGAGAAAGATGGAGTTTATTGCAAGTATGATCTGTGAGAAGGCAGAGATGATGCTATAGTTCAAAAGGACATGAGTTTTTCCTTACCGTATAATTAAAACATGAAATGTCAAACATGAATCATATATTAAATTGTATGCTGTCAAAATGAGACTGAAATTGTTATTTAAAATGTTCCTTTATCTATACTCAAAGTACTTCTAAGGGACTGAGGCCAATGCAATTTATAATCTGTTCTTTCTACCTTCCATACAGGTTAATTACATTCATGTACTTTTTCCACATTGTTTTTTATTATACCACCCACATCAGTATTCATAGCTCACAAAGTGAAGATAAGTACAGTACTAATAGATGGGAGAAAAAGAAACCTTTTGGGACAATGAAGTCAGAGATTGGGCTAATTCATGTAAAAGCCACGGGATGCCAAAGATTTCCAGTAAATGACCAGCAGTAGGAGAGAGGCATGGAATAGGTCCTCCCTTGCAGTCCTCAGAAAGAATCAGTCCCACTTGGACCTTGATCTTGAACTTTTAGCCCAGAACTATGAGACACTAAACTTTTTTTTAAAGCATTCAGTCGTGGTACTTAGTTATGGCAGCCCTAAAAAATTAATACACCAAGCTATCATTCATCTCTCTGTGCCACAGTTTTCTCATATATAAAGTGATACTGATAATCATCATATTTACCTACTAGGGTTTTGTGAAGATTAAGTGGATTAATGAATATAAAGTACTTAGAATTGTGTCTGTCATTTAGAGGCATAAGACCAACATTAGTAGCATATTATTTACAAGATAGATTTTCTACTTACTTGAAGATCAATAATTTCCCACTGATGCAAGGAAGACAAAACAGAATTTTTCTTTTTTTGGTTCATCATGGTGGAAGTTACAGGTTATAAAAAAGAAGACAGAGCAAATCAAGTTTCAGAAGGTTAAAGTTTTTCTGTTTTTTTTTTCCCCAGGAAGTTAAGAGTTCTAACTTAGAGAAAGAATAATGATTCAAATGGTGCAAGAAGCCAAATGTCAATATTTTTAGAAAAAGAGAGAAAAGCTGTTAGTCTGTTAGACACATAGGAATGAGTCAAAAGATAAAATGCTTTACATACCTTCCTTCATCCTCTATGATCATGGTGCCTTTGATCACTGCTCTTCATAAAGCTGTTTTAAAATGAAAATGTTACATCACTGTACTTTAACTCTTTTTGAATTAGCACAGCAGTTTGTTTTGACCGAAATTTGAGCAAGCCTTGAAGAATAAAAAGTTCATTTAGACAAGAGGGTGATTAGCAGTCAAGATTATGGGAGGAACAAGTCCCAAATGATTTTGCAGTTGGTAGGAATACCAGAAGGATTAGGCAACCTGGAGGGGAAAACTGAAAGTTTAGGGGTTGGAGGTAGAGTGAGGTTATGAAGATTAGAAAAAAAGGAAAGGAGAGGAAACAGTGTATGCCTCTTGTGAATTCTGTTATTTGGGATAACTTAATATCTTTGAGCCTTGGTGCATTAGGTTCTCAGGGCTGCCATAGCAAATCAACATGCACAAGGTGGCTTAAAATAACAGAAATTTATTCTCTCACAATTTTGGAGGCCAGAAGTTGAATCAGGTTAGCAGGGCCGTGCTCTTCCTGAGGAATTTTGGGAAGATACCTTCTTATCTCACCTGGCTTCTGGTGGTTGCTAGCATTCCTTGGTATTCCTTGGCTTTTATAGACACGTTACTTCAATCTCAACCCTCATCATAACATGGCATTCTCCCTCTCAGTGTGCCTGAATTTAAATTTCTTTCTTCTTATAAGCACACTGATTATTGGGTTATAGCCCACTTTGATCCAGAAGGACTTCATCCACAAAAAGCTTATTTCCATATAAGGTTGCATTCACAGATTCTGGGTACACAAGAGTTTTGAGGGGACACCATTCAACCTAGTACAGTCATCTTCTTCATTACAAAAGTAAAGGATTATAATACATACTCATGCCTCACCTTCCTCATCTGTAAAATGAGGTTTCTACTCTTAAGATTATTCTATTTGTTGCTCTTTGACTTCCCATTAATACCTTCCTCTTAATACCCTGATTTCCTTTGGGGAAATTATTGCTTGCTTAGTGAATTGAGTTTAGTGTCCTGGTAACCATGGGCCCACTCTTCCTTAGTTGAAGGGTATATATATGACCCAATAAGTGTCATCTGGGTGAGCTCTTTGGAAATCTAATCTTGACCACAAGAATGAAAGGACTAAAAGTGGATGGAACTCAGTGTGGTGGTTAAGGGCACAGGTTCTAGATACAGGCCATGTGTATTTGGATCCTAACTATCACTGACCAATTTGTGACTTTGGGGATATATTTAGCTTCCCTGTGGCTCAGTTTCCTCAGGTATAAAATGAAAATGATAATAGTGCTTATTTAATCTGGTGCCAGATAATGTTCTTAACATTAGGTATGCATCAGTGAATAAAACACATGTGGTTTCTGCTTATAGAAGCTTTGAAACTTTGAGAGAGATAGATAGCAAACAGAGAAAATACATTCTTATTACAAATTTTGATATGTTTATATGTGCTAAGTAAAATGCTTAAAATAACTTAACACATAGTCAGTAACATGTAACTGAGCATTTACTCACCTGTTTTAGCAACAGCATTCTAACCACACCTTACCCATGTAGTATCTGACTTTTAGCTTTCTGAGATGGCCGAGAGCCTGCTCACTCCTGAGACTGGTCTCTGCCCTTCCCAATGATGCTGAGAATTCCACTATACTTCCACTAAATTTCCTTTTGCTTCATTTAGCTCAAGTTGGTTTATATTGCTTGCAACAAGAGCCCTAACTGATGCAGTACTTCATAGGGTAGTTGTGAAGATTAAATGATTGTGAACATTTAATGTGTATAGTCTCAATCAACATTAATTCTGGGATAAGCAACTTCAGTATATTGAAAGTGGGAAGCATAGAGTTAGGAAAAAACAAAACAAAACATTAGCAAATAAATTTAGTGTAAGGGAGACCCAAAAGATTGGCATGATGATGAAGGAGGTCTAACTTTCATTTTTCAGACTAAAAGTCTGAGAGTGGTTGATTGGTCAACGTGAGAAACTCACAGATTGAGGACTTGAATGGAATACACTAAAGGTATTGTTTTACTGTTGACAGTATTGTCCCAGAAGATTTAACCTAGTATGTACAGTCCTATTCAAAAACAAACTATTTTTTCCTTTTTTTTTTGTATCATCCAAGAAAGCGGTGATAAAAACAGCCTTTGAGGAAAATTATCTTTATTCTTGGCACAAAGGACTACAAAAAGAAAAACAGTAAAGAATGGTAGTCATTTGTTTGACACCAGTCCATGTAGACTCATTATTCTAAGGTGCAGAGTTACACATTCTAAACCCAGGAGGGTTTTGTGCTAATATTGTGCTGATGGATGCAATATCATAAATATGCATATGCATATTCATATGATGCCAATTATTCCTCTGAAGCTATATAAATGACACACTTAAAAACTGAGAGCTGAAAATATGATACATATGGAAAACTCATCAGCATTCTGAGATATAAACTGAATGAAAGAGGATTACTGTAAAAGCTCTTTCCTGTCAACTTTCTTCTATTCAATTTCTAATCACCAAATTCTACTCAGTCTTTTTAACTACCCACATAACTGAATTATCCTTTAGGCATCAAGAAACCAGAAGTGATCCAACCTTTATTTGTTCCCAGCACCAAGCTGAGACTTGACTTTTGAAGATAAGCTCCTATCCTAAATCAAAGGGCTGAAACAATGGTCACTTCCAACACTTCCCAGCATGCCATCAGCTAATCCACAGCCATTCATTCACTCCTCAATCTTTATGAAGTCTATAGTCTTTGATCCTGGGTGAACATGGTGAATAAATGCAACTATTGTCCATACAGGGCTTTCAAGCTCATAAAGAAGACAGACAGAAGAAAAGGGAAACAGAAAAATATATATTTTCAAGTAGTGCTGTGTGCTATGAAGAAAATGAATAGGAGGTGAGTAGAGATGTAGAACAAGGGTGGGGTGGTGCTGGAGACTGTGGGCCTGTTGGGATGGGATTTACTCAGAGCTATGGTCCTCTCTTTAAAGTGAAGAATGAAGCTGTAAGTGATACCTGGGCCCACGTTTCAGGAAGATTATACCTAGGTGTTGAAAAGGTAACCAGGGTGCTGTGGCTGGGGTGCTGAGGTTGGAGTGTCTGCTTGTGTGTGGGCTGCTTTTGTGGCAACTGCTGCTGAAGCTGGAACATTTCTCAGCTTGATGGATCCTGAGTGTGTGTGTGTGTGTGTGTGTGTGTGTGTGTGTATATATATATATACAATTCTCTTATTTCAATGAGGAGATGATTTGAGGCTAGCAGAGGCTGGAGAGGGTTGGTGCTTTGTCTCTCTGATCCTCAAATGACCATTTCTTGGTGTAGTCTCTCTCCTAACTGGAGTCACTGTAGCCAACTGTTCAGGTTTTCTAAGGGTTTTGGATCCTCTCTCATCTTTCTTTTTTAACGTCATTTGTCTTCTGACTTCTTCTCAACCTGTCTTGGGCTCCAGAGATTTAAAAACAAACAAACAAACAAATTTCAAATATTCCTGTAGATATTTTTTAGATGTGCCTGACATGATATTCTTGTTGCCTGTGCACTCACATCTAGCTAGTCTTACTCCAATTCCAAGGCCAAAGTCTTATTTTACTCTATTAAAAAAATAAAACAACTAAAAAAAGTAAAAACCAACCAAACAAGAAACAATTATCATTAGATAAAAAGTGCCAAGTTAGTTATTAGTGAAAAATTATTGCAGAAGACACAGAAAGCACCTCCACAAATGGAGTCAAGGCTACAGTGTACAATTCTGGCATCTTAGGGCAAGCCTTAGGAAGCCCTCTCTCCAGTGCATCTCTGCCATCTGCATCTTGCATAGAGGGATCCTAACTGACGGGCTCCTTATGCTCGATCTTGGGCTTCTGACTTGATTCTACTCACTGGCAGTGAACTTATGTACGGTACACAACAAGCCCACAGTGATGCTGATATCCAAGGGCAGCAGGAGGGTTGGGGACATAGTTATGAACGTTGGGTGTCCCAGAAGGAGAGGTTCAGGTGTGGAATTTATTGTTAGGGAGCTCTTTAGGAAGGACCTTTTTGGGGAGAGGAGAAAAAAAAAAGGTGAGGGAAAACAGTAGCGGAAGGATGAGGTATCAGATCAAAGTTAACCTGGACCAGAGGTTGAGGATGGGATTCTGGTACATAAACTTAACTGAAGAATCAACCTCTTTGACATGGAGCTGGCTTTTGTACCCCCCTAATAAGTCAGTCATTGGCTATAGGTTAACCACATGTACCATGAGGCAGAATGATGGAGAACTGATAAGGCGGAAGCTCCATCCTCTGAGGGCAATTATTCAAAACTTACATCAACTAGAGATATAAATACAGGTCTGGTAAAGGGCTCTGAGGATATGGGTCACTCAACATTGACTTCATAAAGGCTTAAAGGTTGGTACAAGCTATAATCTTTAAAAAAATTGTAGGAGTGTTCAACCAAGAGGGCAAAGTATGATGACCCTGAGCTTACCTCCTCCCAGGGGCATAACAAAATTCCAACTATTTGCAGAGCAACTATTAGTGAGAAAGACCAGAATACATCACAAAAATATCTTATACAGCTAAACATATAAAGAAGGAACCATAATGAAATGAATAGTAGTGGCAGAGATAACAGTATAGTCAAGACCCACAATCCCAGTGTGGGAGACCCACAAGTAGGAGAATAATTGTAATTGTAGATGTACTTCCCAAGGAGTGGCAAGTCCAAGCCCCACACTGGGATCCCCCATCAAGGGTCCTGTATCAGGAAAATGAGCCTTCATAGCATCTGGCAGTACATCTTAATTCAGGGAGGCATAGAAGGCTGGGGAAAATATAGACTCTACCCCTAAAAAGTGAAAGAAAGTGAAAGGCACTCAGACAAGTCCTAGTCTTTGCAACCTCATGGACTGTAACCTGC
This sequence comes from Tragelaphus eurycerus, assembly GCA_935064755.1. Classification (NCBI taxonomy): domain Eukaryota; kingdom Metazoa; phylum Chordata; class Mammalia; order Artiodactyla; family Bovidae; genus Tragelaphus; species Tragelaphus eurycerus. The sequence continues at coordinate 7,075,664 of CAKXYN010000086.1, read as the reverse complement.
CAGGCTCCTCTGTCCATGGAATTCTCCAGGCCAGAACACTGGAGTGGGTAAATGTTCCCTTCTCCAGGGGATCTTCCCAAGCCAGGGATCAAACCCAGGTCTCACAAATTGCAGGCGGATTCTTTACTATCTGAGCCACCAAGGAAGCCTTAAAGGGCACACAAAAATTTTTACTTGCTCTGAGATCTAGAGCAAAAGCAATGATTTGCAAGGGTCAGATCCAGAGTTTCAAAGCCTGGGTCAGATTCAGATATCCAAAGCCTGGGTCAGATCCAGAGTTTCAAAGAATAGCACAGATCAGATCAGATCAGATCAGATCAGTCGCTCAGTCGTGTCCGACTCTTTGCGACCCCATGAACTGCAGCACGCCAGGCCTCCCTATCCATCACCAGCCCTCGGAGGTCACTCAGACTCATATTCATCGAGTCAGTGATGCCATCCAGCCATCTCATCCTCTGTCTTCCCCTTCTCCTCCTGCCCCCAATCCCTCCCAGCATCAGAGTCTTCTCCAATGAGTCAACTCTTCCCATGAGGTGGCCAAAATACTGGAGTTTCAGCTTTAGCATCATTCCTTCCAAAGAAATCCCAGGGCTGAACTCCTTCAGAATGGACCTGTTGGATCTCCTTGCAGTCCAAGGGACTCTTAAGAGTCTTGTCCAACACCACAGTTCAAAAGCATCAATTCTTTGGTGCTCAGCCTTCTTCACAGTCCAGCTCTCACATCCATACATGACCATAGGAAAGACCATAGCCTTGACTAGGTGAACCTTTGTTGGCAAAGTAATGTCTCTGCTTTTGAATATGCTATCTAGTTTGGTCATAACTTTCCTTCCAAGGAGTAAGCGTCTTTTAATTTCATGGCTGCAGTCACCATCTGCAGTGATTTTGGAGCCCCCCAAAATAAAGCCTGACACTGTTTCCACTGTTTCTCCATCTATTTCCCATGTAGTGATGGGACCAGATGCCATGATCTTCGTTTTCTGAATGTTGAGCTTTAAGCCAACCTTTTCACTCTCCACTTTCACTTTCATCAAGAGGCTTTTTAGTTCTTCTTCACTTTCTGCCATAAGGGTGGTATCATCTGCATATCTGAGGTTATTGATATTTCTCCCGGCAATCTTGATTCCAGCTTGTGTTTCTTCCAGTCCAGCATTTCTCATGATGTACTCTGCATATAAGTTAAATAAACATGGTGACAATATGCAGCCTTGACGTACTCCTTTTCCTATTTGGAACCAGTCTGTTGTTCCATGACCAGTTCTAACTGTCGCTTCCTGACCTGCATACAGATTTCTGAAGAGGCAGATCAGGTGGTCTGGTATTCCCATCTCTTTCAGAATTTTCCATAGTTTATTGTGATCTACACAGTCAAAGGCTTTGGCATAGTCAATAAAGCAGAAATAGATGTTTTTCTGGAACTCTCTTGCTTTTTTGATGATCCAGCGGATGTTGGCAATTTGATCTCTGGTTCCTCTGCCTTTTCTAACACCAGCTTGAACATCAGGAAGCTCACGGTTCACATATTGCTGAAGCCTGGCTTGAAGAATTGTGAGCATTACTTTACTAGCGTGTGAGATGAGTGCAATTGTGCGGTAGTTTCAGCACTCTTTGGCATTGCCTTTCTTTGGGATTGGGATGAAAACTGACCTTTTCCAATCTTGTGGCCACTGCTGAGTTTTCCAAATTTGCTGGCATATTGAGTGCAGCACTTTCACAGTATCATCTTTCAGGATTTGGAATAGCTCCACTGGAATTCCATCACCTCCACTAGCTTTGTTCGTAGAGGGGTAATAAAGCCTTCCTCAGTGGTCAATGCAAAGAAATAGAGGAAAACAATAGAATGGGAAAGATGAAAGTTCTCTTCAAGAAAATTAGTGATACCAAGGGAACATTTTATTCAAAGATGGGCACAATAAAGGACAGAAACAGTTTGGACCTAACAGAAGCAGAAGATATTAAGAAGATGTGGCAAGAATACACAGAAGAACTATACAAAAAGATCTTCATGAGCCAGATAACAACAATGGTGTGATCACTGACCTAGAGCCAGACATCCTGGAATAGGAAGCATCACTACGAACAAAGCTAGTGGAGGTGATGGAATTCCAGTTGAACTATTTCAAATTCTAAAAGATGATGCTGTGAAAGTGTTGCGCTTAAAATGCCAGCAAATTTAGAATACTCAGCCGTGGCCACAGGACTGAAACGGTCAGTTTTCATTCCAATCTCAAAGAAAGGCAAAGCAAAGAATGTTCAAACTACTGCACAATTGCACTCATCTCACACACTAACAATGTAATTCTCAAAATTCTCTAAGCTAGGCTTCAACAGTATGTGAACTGTGAACTTCCAGATGTTCAAACTGGATTTAGAGAAGACAGAGGAATCAGAGATAAAATGGCCAACATCCACTGGGTCATTGAAAAATCGAGAGAGTTTCAGAAAAACATCCACTTTATTGACTACACCAAAGCCTTTCACTGTGTAAATCACACACACAAAAAAACTGGAAAATTCTTAAAGAAATGGGAACAACAGACCACCTTACCTGCCTCCTGAAAAATCTGTATGCAGGACAAGAAGCAGCAGTTAGAACTGGACATGGAACAATGGACTGGTTCAATATTGGCAAAGGAGCACATCAAGGCTGTATAGTATCATCTTGTTTGTTTAACTTATATGCAGAGTACATCATGTGACATGCTGGGATGGATGAAGCAGAAGCTGGAATCAAGATTGCAGGGAGAAATATCAATAAACTCAGATGTGATGATAACACCACCCTTATAGCAGGAAGTGAAGAAGAATTAAAGAACCTTTTGATCAAAGTGGCTTAAAACTCAACATTCAGAAAACTAAGATCATGGCATCTGGTTGCATCGCTTCACGGCAAATAGATGGGGAAACAATGTAAACAGTGAGAGACTATTTCTTTGCATTCCAAGATCACTGCAGACTGTGACTGCAGCCATGAAATTAGGACACTTGCTCTTTGGAAGGAAAGCTATCACCAACCAGGACAGAATATTAAAAAGCAGAGACATTACTTTGAGGACAAAGTTCCATCTAGTCAAAGTTATGGGTTTTCTAGTAGTCATGTATGGATGTGAGAGTTGGACTATAAACAAAGCTGAGCACAGAAGAATTCATGCTTTTGAACTGCAGTGTTGGAGAAGACTCTTGAGAGTTCCTTGGACTGGAAGGAGATCCAGTCAGTCAATCCTAAAGGAAATCAGTACTGAATATTGGAAAGACATGCTGAAGATGAAACTCCAATACTTTGGCCACTGATGCAAAGAGCCTACTCATTGGAAAAGACGCTGATGCTGGGAAAGATTAAAGGCAGGAGGAGAAAGGGACAACAGAAGATGAGATGGTTGGATGGCATCAATGACTCAATGGACATGAGTTTGAGCAAGCTTAAGGAGTTGGTGATAGATGGGGAAACAGTGGAAACAGTGTCAGACTATTTTTCTGGGCTCCAAAATCACTACAGATGGTGACTGCAGCCATGAAATTAAAAGACGTTTACTCCTTGGAAGGAAAGTTATGACCAACCTGGATCACATATTCAAAAGCAGAGACATTACTTTGCCAACAAAGGTTCACCTAGTCAAGGCTATGGTTTTTCCTGTGGTTATGTATGGATGTGAGAGTTGGACTGTGAAGAAGGCTGAGCGCCGAAGAATTGATGCTTTTGAACTGTGGTGTTGGAGAAGACTCTTAAGAGTCCCTTGGACTGCAAGGAGATCCAACCAGTCCATTCTGAAGAAGATCAGCCCTGGGATTTCTTTGGAAGGAATGATGCTAAAGCTGAAACTCCAGTACTTTGGCCACCTCATGGGAAGAGTTGACTCATTGGAGAAGACTCTGATGCTGGGAGGGATTGAGGGCAAGAGGAGAAGGGGACGACAGAGGATGAGATGGCTGGATGGCATCACTGACTCGATGGATGTGAGTCTGAGTGACCTCCGGGAGTTGGTGATGGACAGGGAAGCCTGGCGTGCTGTGATTCATGGGGTCTCAAAGAGTTGGACACGACTAAGAGATTGATCTGATCTGATCTGAAGGAGTTAGTGATGGACAGGGAAGCCTAGTGTGCTGCAGTCCATAGAGTCAAAAAGAGTGGGACACGATTGAGTGACTGGAATGAACTGGGTCAGATCCATCAGCTGAGTTTAGAGAGTCTCCTTTAGATGCAATAGGCAAAGGGAAGTACTGTTGGGACATAGACACTGGAGCCATCCAATTTTGAGGGCAAGGATATTGCTGCTGAAAAGCTTCATTTTAGAATAATCTAACTTATTAATACCAGGACCCAGTTACAACCACCAGGCTGTCAGCACTAGTACTGGTATGCCTCAGTCCAGTCACTCAGTTGTGTCTTACTCTTTGATGAGCTGGAAGGCAGAGTAGTGGATATCTCTTTAGCTGAATAGAAAAGAAAAAAGGTAAAAAGAAATGAGGACAATAAAAGAGATCACTGGGATGTATCAAGCATACTAGCATTCACATTATAGAGGTCCCAGGTAAAGTGAAAAAGGGGCAGGGAGAAAATGTTTGAAGACATAATATCTGAAAACTTCCCTAATCTGTGAAAATAAATAGATATCTGGGTACAGGAAGCACAGAGTGTCCTCACCAGGTACATCAAGGCTTATTTTGATTAAAATGGAAAAAATTCAAGATAAACAGAAAATATTATAAACAGCAAGAGAAAGAAAACAAATTATATGTAAGGGTACACCCAAAGGCTATCATCTGACTTTTCAGCAGAAACTCTGCATAACAAAAGGAAATGTCATGATATATTTAAAGTGATGAGAGGGAAAAGCCTAGAACTGAGATTACTCTATCCAGCAAGGCTTTCATTTATATTTTATGGAGAGACCAAAAGTTTCTCAGGAAGCAAAAAAGTTCAGCACCACCAAACCACCTTTATAAATCTTAAAGTATTTCTCTGGGTGAAAAAGAAAAGTATACAAACAAAAATATAAAATTTACAAAGGGAAAAATCTCAATGCTAAAGCAAATATACAGCAAATGTAGTAAATAATACATGTACATAGCTAGGAGGAAGGTTAAAAGACAAAAACAATAAAATCGTCTATATACATAATAAGTAGCATCAGTTCAGTTCAGTTCAGTCGCTCAGTTGGGTCCAGATTTTTGCGACCCCATGAATCACAGCACACCAGTCCTCCCTAACCATCACCAACTCCCGGAGTTCACCCAAACTCATGTCCATCGAGTCGGTGATGCAATCCAGCCATCTCATCCTCTGTTGTTCCCTTCTCCTCCTGCCCCCAATCCCTCCCAGCATCAGGGTCTTTTCTAATGAGTCAACTCTTTGCATGAGGTGGCCAAAGTACTGGAGTTTCAGATTTAGCATCAGTCCTTCCAATGAACACCCAGGACTGATCTCCTTTAGGATGGACTGGCTGGACCTCCATGCAGTCCAAGAGACTCTCAAGATTCTTCTCCAACAACAGAGTTCAAAAGCATCAATTCTTTGGCGCTCAGCTTTCTTCACAGTCCAACTCTCAGATCCATACATGACCACGGGAAAAACCATAGCCTTGATTAGACCGACCTTTGTTGGCAAAGTAATGTCTCTGCTTTTGAATATGCTATCTAGGTTGGTCATAACTTTCCTTCCAAGGAGGAAGCGTCTTTTAATTTCATGGCTGCAGTCACCATTTGCAGTGATTTTGGAGCCCAGAAAAATAAAGTCTGACACTGTTTCCCCATCGATTTCCCATGAAGTGATGGGACCAGATGCCATGATCTTCATTTTCTGAATGTTGAGCTTTAAGCCAACTTTTTCACTCTCCTCTTTCACTTTCATCAAGAGGCTCTTTTATTCTTCTTCACTTTCTGCCATAAGGGTGGTGTCATCTGCATATCTGAGGTTATTGATATTTCTCCTGGCAATCTTGATTCCAGCTTGTGCTTCTTCCAGTCCAGCATTTCTCATGATGTACTCTGCATATAAGTTAAATTAGCAGGGAGATATACAGCCTTGACGTACTCCTTTTCCTATTTGGAACCAGTCTGTTGTTTCACGTCCAGTTCTAACTGTTGCTTCCTGACCTGCATATAGGTTTTGCAAGAAGCAGGTCAGGTGGTCTGATATTCCCATCTCTTTCAGAATTTTCCACAGTTTATTGTGATCTACACAGTCAAAGGCTTTGGCATAGTCAACAGAGCAGAAATAAATATTTTTTTGGAACTCTCTTGCTTTTTCAATGATCCAGCAGATGTTGGCAATTCGATCTCTGGTTCCTCTGCCTTTTCTAAAATCAGCTTGAACATCTGGAAGTTCATGGTTCACATATTGCTGAAGCCTGGCTTGGAGAATTTTGAGCATTACTTTACTAGTGTGTGAGATGAGTGCAATTGTGTGGTAGTTTGAGCATTCTTTGGCATTGCCTTTCTTTGGGATTGGGATGAAAACTGACCTTTTCCAGCCCTGTGGCCACTGCTGAGTTTTCCAAATTTGCTGGCATATTGAGTGCAGCACTTTCACAGCATCATCTTTCAGGATTTGAAATAGCTCAACTGGACTTTCATCATCTCCACTAGCTTTGTTCATAGTGATGCTTTCTAAGGCCCACTTGACTTCACATTCCAGGATGTTTGGCTCTAGGTAAGTGATTGCACGTTCATGATTATCTGGGTCCTGAACATCTTTTTTGTATAGTTTTTCTGTGTATTCTTGCCACCTTTTCTTAATATCTTCTGTTTCTGTTAGGTCCATATCATTTCTGTCCTTTATCAAGCCCATCTGTGCATGAAATGTTCCCTTGGTATCTCTAATTATCTTGAAGATATCTCTCGTCTTTCCTATTCTGTTGTTTTCCTCTGTTTCTTTGCATTGATCACTTAGGAAGGTTTTCTTATCTCTCCTTGATGTTCTTTGGAACTCTGCATTAAGTAGCATCAGTTCAGTTCAGTCTCTCAGTCGTATCCGACTCTTCGTGACCCCATGAATCACAGCATGCCAGGCCTCCCTGTCCATCACCAACTCCCGGAGTTCACTCAGACTCATGTCCATTGAGTCAGTGATGCCATCCAGCCATCTCATCCTCTGTAGTCCTCTTCTCCTCCTGCTGCCATTCCCTCCCAGCATCAGAGTCTTTTCCAATGAGTCAACTCTTCGCATGAGGTGGCCAAAGTACTGGAGTTTCAGCTTTAGCATCATTCCTTTCAAAGAAATCCCAGGGCTGATAGGGACACACAAAACAAAAAGATGTAACATATGGGATCAGAAATAGTAAATATGACAGTGGGTGGAAATGAATACAGAGTTGTTAAAATGCATTTGGATTTACAGAGATCAACAACCTAAAATAATCATATTTATATATAGGTTGATATGCATAAACCTCATAGTAACTAATATACAAACTATAAACCTAAAATCTATAATGATACTCACACACAAAAGAAAAAGAAATTCAGAGATAACACTAAAGATAGTCATCTAATCACAAAGAAACAGCACAAAAGAAGAACTGAACAAAAAGTAACTTCAAAGCAATTTCAAAACAATCAACAAGAAGCCAATAAATACATGCCTATCTATAATTACTTTAAATGTAAATGGACTAAATGTTTAAATTGAATGACATAAGGTGTCTGTATGTATATATATATTAAAATAAAAAGACCCATATATATGTTACTTACTAGAGACTCTAGATCTAAAGACACACACAGATTAAAATTAAGGGATTGGGAAAAGGTATTCTGAGCAATTGAAAAATTTTTAAAAGGGCCAGGATAGCAATACTTATATGAGACAAAATAGACTTTAAGACAAAAACTATAATGAGACAAAGAAGGACATTACATAGTGATCAAGATATAAATTCAAAAAGAATATTTAACATCTGCAAATACAGATGCACCCAACACAGGAGCACCTAAATACATAAACCAAATATTATGAGACATATAGGAAGAAACTCATGTAACACAATAATAGTATGGAACTTTAACATATCATTTACATTCATGGATAGGTCATCAAGAGAGAAAATCAATAAGAAAATGTTGACTTTAAATGACATATTAGACCAAATGAACTTAATCAGATCAGATCAGTTGCTCAGTCGTGTCTGACTCTTTGCGACCCCATGAATCACAGCACGCCAGGCCTCCCTGTCCATCACCAACTCCCGGAGGTCACTCAGACTCACGTCCATTGAGTCAGTGATGCCATCCAGCCATCTCATCCTCTGTCTTCCCCTTCTCCTCCTGCCCCCAATCCCTCCCAGCATCAGAGTCTTCTCCAATGAGTCAACTCTTCCCATGAGGTGGCCAAAGTACTGGAGTTTCAGCTTTAGCATCATTCCTTCCAAAGAAATCCCAGGGCTGATCTCCTTCAGAATGGACTGGTTGGATCTCCTTGCAGTCCAAGGGACTCTCAAGAGTCTTCTCCAACACCACAGTTCAAAAGCATCAATTCTTTGGTGCTCAGCCTTCTTCACAGTCCAGCTCTCACATCCATACATGACCACAGGAAAAACCATAGCCTTGACTAGGCGAACCTTTGTTGGCAAAGTAATGTCTCTGCTTTTGAATATGTTATCTAGGTTGGTCATAACTTTCCTTCCAAGGAGTAAGCATCTTTTAATTTCATGGCTGCAGTCACCATCTGCAGTGATTTTGGAGCCCAGAAAAATAAAGTCTGACACTGTTTCCGCTGTTTCTCCATCTATTTCCCATGTAGTGATGGGACCAGATGCCATGATCTTCGTTTTCTGAATGTTGAGCTTTAAGCCAACCTTTTCACTCTCCACTTTCACTTTGATCAAGAGGCTTTTGAGTTCCTCTTCACTTTCTGCCATAAGGGTGGTGTCATCTGTATATCTGAGGTTATTGATATTTCTCCCAGCAATCTTGATTCCATCTTGTGTTTCTTCCAGTCCAGCATTTCTCATGATGTACTCTGTATATAAGTTAAATAAACATGGTGACAATATACAGCCTTGACGTACTCCTTTTCCTATTTGGAACCAGTCTGTTGTTCCATGACCAGTTCTAACTGTCGCTTCCTGACCTGCATACAGATTTCTCAAGAGGCAGATCAGGTGGTCTGGTATTCCCATCTCTTTCAGAATTTTCCACAGTTTATTGTGATCTACACAGTCAAAGGCTTTGGCATAGTCAATAGAGCAGAAATAGATGTTTTTCTGGAACTCTCTTGCTTTTTCCATGATCCAGTGGATGTTGGCAATTTGATCTCTGGTTCCTCTGCCTTTTCTAAAACCAGCTTGAACATCTGGAATTTCAGGGTTCACATATTGCTGAAGCCTGGCTTGGAGAATTTTGAGCATTACTTTACTAGAGTGTGAGATGAGTGCAACTGTGCGGTAGTTTGAGTACTCTTTGGCATTGCCTTTCTTTGGGATTGGGATGAAAACTGACCTTTTCCAATCTTGTGGCCACTGCTGAGTTTTCCAAATTTGCTGGCATATTGAGTGCAGCACTTTCACAGCATCATCTTTCAGAATTTGGAATAGCTCCACTGGAATTCCATCACCTCCACTAGCTTTGTTCGTAGTGATGCTTTTTAAGGCCCACTTGACTTCACATTCCAGGATGTCTGCGTCTAGGTCAGTGATCACACCATCATGATTATCTGAGTCATAGTCATCTGTAAAACATTCCATCCCAAAGTAGCAAAATATTATTTTCAAGTGGACATGGAATATTATCCAGGATAGATCACATGCTAGTACACAAAATCAGTCTCAGTAAAGTTAAGAAAATTCTAATTATATCTTTTCCAACCACAAAATTATGAGAGTAGAAATCAACTACAAGTAAAAAAAGCTATGAAAAAGACAAACATATTGAAGCTAAAATATGCTACTGTTTAGTAGCCAATGGATCACTGAAGACATCAAGGAAGAAAAATAACTAAAAAATACTTGCAGACAAATAAAAAAGAAAACATAGCAATCCAAAAGTCTATAGGACACAGTTCTATAGACATGTTTCTAGTGATAAAACATAGCCCAGGAAGCAAGAAAAATATAAAATAAATAATCCCATGTAACTTCTAAATAAAGTAGAAAAATATCAAACGTAACCAGAAGTTAGAAGTAGGAAATACCTCATAAAAATCTTAGCAGAAGAGACTGAAGAAAATCAATGAAATTGTTTATTTTAAAAGATAAGCAAAATTGATAAATCTTTAGCCAGACTCATTAAAAAGGACAGAGGCTTAAATCAATCATATCAGAAATGAAAATGTTACCAAGACTACAGAAATAGAATGGATGATAAGAAATTACTATGAACAAGTATATGTCAACAAAATGGGCAACTTGAAAGAAATGAAAAAAATTTTTAGAAATGTACACTCTCCCAAGATTGAAGCAGAGCAAAGAAGTAGAAAATATGAACAGAACAATTGTCAGTAATAAAACTGAATCAGCAATTTAAAAACTCTAAACAAACAAAAGTACAGATCCAGATGGCTTCATGGGTGAATTCTAACCAACATTTAGAAAAGCATTAAAACCTCTCCCTCTGAAACTATTCTAAAAGATTTCACAGGAAGGAATACTTCTGAACTCACTTCAGGAGGCCTGATACCAAAACCAGACAAATATATCACAAAAAAAGAAAACTTCAGGCCAATATCAAAGACTCACACAGAGGCAAAAGTCCTCAATTTTAATACTAGCTAACTGAGTTAACAAATAAATTAAAATCTTCATACATCATGATCAAGTGGGATTTATCCCAGTTATGCAAGGATGGTTCAATATCTGCAGATAAATCAATATTATACAACAGTGTCTTGGAAAAGACCCTGATGCTGGGAAAGATTGAAGTCAAAAGGAGAAGATGGTGACAGAAGATTAGATGGTTTGATGGATCATGAACTAATGGGCATGAACTTGCAAACTCTGGGAGATAGTGAGGGACAGGGAAGCATGGTGTGCTTCAGTCCTTGGAGTTTTAAAGAGTCAGACATGACTTACTTACTGAACAAGAACAACAATACAACATATTAACCAAGTCACATGATAATTCATGGGATCATCTCAATATGTGCAGATGAAACATGTGGCAGAATTTAACATCCATTTGGGATTAAAACTTTAAAAAAGTGGGTATAAAAAATAATAGCTCAACATAATAAAGGCCATATGTTATGAGCACACAGCTAACATTATACTAATGGCTATTAATGATAGCATTTCCTCTGAGACCAGGAACAAGAGAAGGATATCCATAGTTGCCACTATTTTTCAACATAGTATTGGAAATCCTAGCTACAGCAATCAGATAAAAAAAAAAAAAAGAGAGAAAAAAATTTAATACAAATTAGAAAGGAAGAAATAAAACTCACTGTTCACAGATGATATCACTATCTGTAGAAAAATCCTAAAGATACCACCAGAAAGTTGCAAGAGCTCATTAATGAATTTCAGTAAAGTGCAGGGTACAAAATTAATATACAGAAATCTGTTTTGTTTCTATACACTAATCATGACCTTGAGAATCAAGAAATCAAGCTTATTTAAAATCACATCAAAGAGAATAAAGTATCTATGAATAAATCTAATCAGATAAAGGTTTTCTACATGGAAAAATAAGAGACAATGATGAAAGAAACTGAACATTACACAAGCAGATTACACATGATGATATGTCATGTTCAAGGATTGAAATAATATTGTTATAATGACTGTCCTACCTAAGGCAAGTTACACAGATTCAATGTAATCTCTATCAAAATACCAATGGCATTCTTCATAGAACTAGAAAAAATAATTCTAAAATTTGTATAAAAACACAAAAGAGCCCCCAACTAGCCAAAATAATTTTGAGAAGAACAGATTGGAGGTTTGTAGCTCCCTGATTTCAAATTATACCACAAAGCTAAAGTAATCAGAATAGTATATTACTGATACAAAGTAGACACATATATTATTGAAATAGGGTAGATAGCACAGAAATATATCCACATTTATATGAGCAACATATTCTATGACAAATTAGACAAGAATACATAACAGAGAAAAGACAGTTTCTTCAATAAATGGTTTTGAGAAAATCTGACAGCTTTACATTAAAGAAACCCAGAGTGATGGTACGGGGAGGGAGGAGGGAGGGATTCGGGATGGGGAACATGCGTATACTTGTGGCAGATTCATGTTGATGTATGGCAAAACCAATACAATATTGTAAAGTAATTAACCTCCAATTAAAATAAATAAATTTATATTAAAAAATGAATCAAGCTGGCATACTCTTTATGCCTTATTAAAAAAATTAAAGTGAATTAAAGACTTAAATATAATACCTGAAACCACAAAACTTCTAGAAGAAAACATAGGTAGTGTATTCTCTGATATCGTTATTAGTAATATTTTTTTGGATGTGTCTCTTCAGGCAAGGATTAACAAATGTGACAATATCACTAACATGCTTTTCCAGAGGGAGGGAAACAACGAACAAAACAAAAAGACAACCTACTGGATGGGAGAAGACATTTGTAAACAATATGTCAGATAAGGGGTTAATACCCAAAATATACGAAGAACTAATATAACTGAATATCAAAAAAGCAAACAACCTAATTAAAAAATGGGATAAGGACTTGAATAAACTTTTTTTCCAAGGAAGACATACAGATGGTCAACAGGCACATGAAAGGATGCTTAATGTCCATAATTATCAAGGAAATGCAAATCAAAACCATAATGAGATATCACCTCATATCTGTCAGAATGCCTATTATCAAAAAGACAACAAATAAGAAGTGCTGGCAAAGATGTGGAGAAAAGGAAACACTCATGGAGTGTTGGTGAGACTGTAAATTAGTGCCATCACTGTGGAAAATAGTTTGTCAGTTCCTCAAAAGTCTAAAAATGTGATTACTGTATAACCCAGCAACTTCAGTCTTGTATACTTATCAAAAGAAAAGAAATACTGTAATTAGAAAAGATATATTCTCCCCTAGATGGCTGGATGGCATCACTGACTTGATAGACATGAGCTTGAGTGAACTCTGGGAGATGGTGATGGACAGGCAGGCCTGGGGTGCTGTGATTCATGGGGTTGCAGAGAATCAGACACGACTGAGTGACTGAACTGAACTGAACTGATGCTCATTGTGGCATTGTTTACAATAGTCAATATATGGAGCCACCTAAATACTCACCAATAAATGAATGAAAGAAGATGTGGAGCATAGATTTACACAATGGAATATTACTCAGCCATAAAAAAGAATAAAATCTTGCCAATGTGACAATTTGGATGGATCTATGGCATATTATGCTGAGTGAAATAAATAAGACAGAGAAAGACAGATGCTGTATGATTTCACTTACATGTGGAATCTAAGAAACAGAGCAAATACACAAACAACAGAAAAAGAGTTATAGATACAGAGAGGAAATATGATGTTGCCAGAGGGGAGGTGTGGGAGGAAGAAAGAAATAGGTCAGGGACATTAAGAGGTACAATATTTCAGATGAAAAATATAAGTGATCCATGGGTGTAAAATGTATATTATGAGGTACATAGTCAATTAACTATATAATATCTTTGTATGGTGGCATATCATAAACAAAATATTGTGATCATTTTGAAATATATAGAATAATTGAATCACATGGCTTGTACCAGAAACTAGTGTAGTATTTAGAGCAATTTATACTGCAAAAACAGAGAAGGTGATGGCACCCCACTCCAGTACTCTTGCCTGGAGAATTCCATAGACAGAGGAGTCTGGTAGGCTGCGGTCCATGGGGTCGCGAAGAGACGGACACGACTTCACTTTCATGCATTGGAGAAGGAAATGGCAACCCACTCCAGTGTTCTTGCCTGGAAAATCCCAGGGACGGGGGAGCCTGGTGGGCTGCCATCTATGGGGTCTCACAGAGTCGGACATGACTGAAGCTACTTAGCAGCAGCAGCTCTGCAAAAACAAACAAGCAATCTTATAGAGAAAAGATCAGGTTTGTGGTTACCAGAGGCAGAAGAGTAGAGGTGGGGGAAAGGGAGAATTGAAAGAAAGCACTGAGAGTGTGTGTACACTTATAAACAGGTATTAGGGATATTGTACAAGGTTTCTCAGTCATGGCCGACTGTTTGCAACCCCACAGACTATATAGACTGCCGGGCTCCTCTGTCCATGTGATTTTCCAGAAAGAGTATTGGAATGGGTTGCCATTTTCTCCTGCAGGTGATCTTCCTGACCCATGGATTGAACCTGCATCTCCTGCATGGCAGGCCACCACTGCAGAACCACCAGTGAAGCTCCTGTAATGTACAACATGACTAATCTAATTACACTATGTATTTTATATGTGAAAGTTGTTGAGAGTAAATTCTAAAGAGCTCTTGTCAAAAGGAAAATTTTTTCTATGTCTTCAATTCTCTGTCTATATGGGATCATGGATGTTCATGAAACTTATTGTGATAGTCACTTCATGATGTATATAAGTCAAATAATCATCACTTCATGGCAAATAGATGGGGAAACAGTGGAAACAGTGTCAGATTTTATTTTTGGGGGCTCCAAAATCACTGCAGATGGTGATTGCAGCCATGAAATTAAAAGACGCTTACTCCTTGGAAGGAAAATTGTGACCAACCTAGATAGCATATTCAAAAGCAGAGACATTACTTTGCCAACAAAGGACCATCTGCTCAAGGCTATGGTTTTTCCAGTGGTCATGTTTGGATGTGAGAGTTGGACTGTGAAGAAGGCTGAGTGCCAAAGAATTGATGCTTTTGAACTGTGGTGTTGGAGAAGACTCTTGAGAGTCCCTTGGACTGCAAGGAGATCCAACCAATCCATTCTGAAGGAGATCAGCCCTGGGATTTCTTTGGAAGGAATGATGCTAAAGCTGAAACTCTAGTACTTTGGCCACCTCATGGGAAGAGTTGACTCATTGGAGAAGACTCTGATGCTGGGAGGGATTGAGGGCAGAAGGAGAAGGGGACGACCGAGGATGAGATGACTGGATGGCATCACCGATTCGATGGACATGAGTTTGGGTGAACTCCGGGAGTTGGTGATGGATAGGGAGGCCTGGCATGCTGCGATTCATGGGGTTGCAAAGAGTTGGACACGACTGAGTGACTGAACTGAACTGAACTGAATCTTTCTATACATCCTTAGCTTAAACAGTGGTGTATGTCAATTATGTCTCAATTAAACAGGAAGAAAAACTATAATTGTAATTTCTTAAACTGCAGTATATTGAAGGGGAACCTTTGCAACTCTTCCATACTTTCTCTCTTCTTTTATGGCTCTGATTAGAATTAAACTTTGGATAGCAATAAATTAGATAGATTTAAAAAAAGAACTATAGAACATTGTTGAAAGAAGTCATGAGGATGTGACCGGAAAGTCATCAGCAGGTTGGACCCAGACAGTTGGAAGCTCCTTACCACTTCCTCTGGAGAAGGAAATGGCAACCCACTCCAGTACTATTGCCTGAAAAATCCCATGGGCAGAGGAGCCTGGTAGGCTACAGTCCACGGGGTTGCAAAGAGTCAGACACGACTGAGTGACTTCACTTCCTTCCTTCCTTCCTTACCACTTCCTCAATCCTCAGAATATGTGTTGTACCCACAGTACCCACTGCCAGAGCTGTTTTCAAGGACTCAGCCTTGAGAGAGTAATGTGTTATTGAGACCATCTGGACTGAATGTGTTTCTGAGCCCCGTTAAGACCTCTATATAAAATTTGAAGATTATGGCCAGCTAGTGCAAGATTCCGTTTTTCTTGTGGTTGCTCAAGACATACCTGGTATGTGATTCCTTTGGTTATTAAACCTGCCATCTATCAATCTGGAGTGATTTGGCTCTTTCTTTGGTTTCTCCTTGCCCTTGTGTATGGGTGCCAATTTCATATTTCAGCCAGGAATTCATGAGGTTTTGAACCAACAGCTGTTAAGTCTGTCCATCTACTGCATTCACATGCACAGTGATGGGGAAAAGCCCATGAGAAAGTAGATGGATGGGCAACAACCAAGTACAGACAAAAACATTCTCTGGGAAAGGCTGCCCAACACCAAGAGCTTGATTTGACTCCTGTGGTGGTTAAATCTGTAATGTGAGAAGGATCCTTAAGCTCTCCTACTTTAACTCCACCCATAAACATTGGTCCCACTTAATTAGCTCCCTTAACTTTGATTTCATGCTCACCAAGCAATCTCGGGACTATAATTTTGTTTCCAAATAGATCTTCCAAAAAGGGTGTTTTGCCATACTGACAAGCACATTTCAGATGAACATAAGAAAGAGTTGACATTTCTCACTGAACATGAACAAACTGGGTCTCTGTTTATATTTCAGCCAGTTGTGAGTTTGGTTTGCTGGAGCCATTTTCCCTACACCTAGTCAATCCTGTGACAAGGTTTTAATAAATATACTGCACTTTCAAAGTTGAGGATTAGGACTGGAACCATGGCAACTTCCCTGTTTCTTTAGTTTCCTTGCAGTCATTTTCTCCCCCCTTTAAGACATAGGTACTCTGAGGATAATGGTGAAGTCTTTGGATTTTTGGGTGTTTGTGAGATAGAGTTGTACTTTGCTCTTATGAGTGTGCATTTCAGGGGAGAATTTCAACTTCATAGAGGATTGTAAGGGGTGAACCTGCCCCACTCCATAAATTATTAGAAAATGGATGAGAGAAGGCAGTTTAAATCTTACAGCATGGGAAAAATTATCCTGTTCCACTCCAAGTCCCAGAGGGAGAGGCAATGAGCCCAGATGGATGCTATGCATGTGGTAGGTTGCATTGTCCTTGAAGTTTGGCATACTCAAAGATAATCTGCATAGACTCTCAGGGCCTATGGAGGACTACCTTCCCAGTAGTTCATTCTCCAGAGGAATGGAATGCAGGAAAGAATTCCAAGAAGGGAAATAGGTGTGTAAATCCTGTGAAGCACAGTCAGCATCTGCCAGTTTGGTTGCAGTACAGGATTTCTCAGAGGAATTAGAGAGACAATCAGAGAGGAAACTTGGGATCAGATTTTAAAGGATTATAAGTAGCTAAAGAGTTCAGTGTCTCCAAAGAGTTCTAAAAGATCACTCTGTGGAGTCTTAAGTGCAGATTCTAGAGGTCTTCTATTTTGTCTCACTATATATAATGAAAAGAGCATGAGGGAGGATATATGATACTGTTGTGATTATATAGCCAACTGGTCAGTGGCAGAATAGGAACAGTTCTAATTTTTGAAGCATAATCATTGTTTAATTCATAGTAAATACCTTTTAAAGTCACGTGACTTTCCCACAATGCATGCTCAAAGTCCACTTAGTAGATTTGTAATTTGAAAATTTACAGAGAGGGGGAATGGAGATATTTATTACCCTTTACCTCAGCTGTCCTCCTAGTTTTCATGACTGACTACGTGTCTCCCCTGAGGCAGGCAGCACCCAGACTTGCAGTGACATTATGTGGTTGAAACTTTGGGCAATGTTGAAGTCTGCACAAAGAGAATTGGGTAGTATTCACCAACCCCAGTCCATGGACTGAGTATCACATGGAAATCAATGATGAAGCTTAAGGATGAAGATTAGAGAAGCAGAGGATGAATATGCTGTTTCCTGATCTCGGGAATCAGGACAGTCTATATTTATACCATTAGCTCAGTAGATGAGAAACTACCTTGCCAAGTCTTACTGCCTATAGGATTCTAAGACTGAGTCCTAGTGAAAATAATGCCTGCCACCAAGTGGTATTTCAACCAGAGAGTGAAGAAGATTCAATAATCCGAACACCACAGAGAGCAAGGAACCCAGAGACACAATCTTTTAGTGTTTTCTTCATATCCCCCGGGATGTGAGCAATCTAAACACAAAAAATGTCCCATTAGCAGTGAAACTAACTTCTTTCCTTTCTTCCAAAATGGAGCATGACTTTGATTAGATCAGGGACCTGTCTGTATTGTTACCACTATACCTTCCAAGCATCAAGTGTAAGGCCTGGCACATATTAAACAACAAAAGTTGGTGAGTGAGTAAACAAATGAAGGGTCACTACTTTCTCTTTTTTCCAGGTTTTATAAAGATGAAATTGATACACATCCCAGGCTTACCAGGTGGAACAGTGGTAAAGAAACCATCTGCCAGTGCAGAAGGCAAAAGAAACTCAGGGTTGATCCCTGGGTCAGGATGATTCCCTGGAATAGGAAATGGCAACCCACTCCAGCATTCTTGCCTGGAAAGTTTCATGGACAGAGGAGCCTGGCAGGCTACAGTCCATGAGGTTGTAAGGAATAGGACGTGATTGAGCGACTAAGGACACATGCACAGAATTGATACACATCACTATATAAATTTAAGGCATACAGAAAAATGGTTTGACTTACATATATTGTGAAATTATTATAGCAGTAAGTTTAGTTAACATCCATATTCCCATAGATAAAATAAATATAAATATTAAAAGACTTTTCTTGTGATGAGAAACCTCAGAATTTACTTCTTAATAACTTTCCTATATCATATAGCAGTGTTAACTATAATTGTCATGTTGTACATTACATCCCTAGTATTTATTTATCTTATAACTGGTAGTTTGTACTTTTTGATTGCCTTCCTCCAATTGCCCCTTTTCCCACCTCCATCTCTGGCAACCACAAATCTGATCTCTTCTTTTCTATGTCTTTTTTTTAAATATTCTACATACAAGTGAGATAATATAGTATTTGCCTTTCTCTGTCTGATTCACTTCAATTAGCATAGTGCTCTCAATGTCCATCCATGCTGTTGCAAGAGGACTTTCTCTTTTTTAAAATGAATGAACAATATTCAATTGTGTGTATGTGTATCTCAAAATTTCTTTATTCATTCATCTGTGGACACTTATTAACCTATTTCTATGTCTTGCTTAAAAACATAGGGATGCAGATATCTTTTTAAGCTAGGGGTTTTCAATCCCTTTGGGTAAATTTCCAGAATTGAATTGCTGAATCATATGGTAGCTTTATTTTTAACTTTTTGAGCATCCTCCACACTATTTTCCAAAGTGGCTATGCTGGTTGACAACCCGACCAAGAGTGCACAAGTGTTCTTTCTACAAATCCTTGTCAGCACTTTTTTCATGCCTCCTTCCCCCCATTCTCTCCCATCCCAACAGCAACATCCAGAGTTTTTTTTTTTTAATGATTTTTTTCTGTTTATTTTTAATTAGAGGATAATTGCTTTACAAAGATGTGTTGGTTTCTGCTGAACAACAGTGTAAAACAACTGTAAATATATTTAAATAACCTCTCTCTTGAGCCTCCCTCCAGCACCTCTTTCCACCCCTCTAGGTTGTCACAGAGTGCCAGACTGGGGTCCCTGTTTTATATAGCACCTTCCCACTAGCTGTCTGTTTTACACACAATAGTGTACATATATCAATGCTATAACCTTCTCATCCTCACCTTCCACAATTGTGTCTTTAAGTCCATTCTCTACGTCTTTGTCTCTATTCTTGCCCTGCAAATAAGTTCATAAGTACCATTTTTCTAGAATCCATATACATACGTTAATATATTTACTTTCCTCTTTCTGACTTACTTCACTCTGTCTAACAGGCTCTAGTTTCATCCACTTCAGTTCCAGTGACTCATTTTTATTCCTTTTTATGACTGAGTAATATTCCATGTGTATATGTACTACAACTTCTTTATCCATTCACCGGTCATTTAGGTTGCTTCCATGTCCTGGCTATTGTAAATAATGCTGCAATGCACATTGGGGGTACATGTATCTTTTTGAATTGTGATTTTCTCTGGATATATACTCAGTAGTATTACTGTGCAATTGCACTCATTTTACATGCTAGCTAAGTATGCTAAAATTCTAAAGTAATGCTAAAATTCTCCAAGCTAGGCTTCATCAGTATGTGAATTGAGAACTTCCAAATGTACAAGCTGGATTTAGAAAAGGCAGAGGAACCATAGATCAAATTGTCAACATCCACTGGATCATAGAAAAAGCAAGAGAGTTCCAGAAAAACATCTACTTCTGCTTTATTGACTATGCCAAAGCCTTTGACTGTGTGGATCACAACAAACTGTGGAAAATTCTTAAAGAGATGTTTATAGCAGACCACCTTACCTGTCTCCTGAGAAATCTGTATTTCTCAGGTCAGGAAGCAACAGTTAGAACTGGACATGGAACAATGGACTGGCTCCAAATTGGGGAAGGAGTCCCTCAAGGCTGTATATTGTCACCCTGCTTATTTAACTTATATACAGAGTACATATGTGAAATGTCAGGCTGGATGAAGCACAATATGGAATCAAGAGTGTAGGGAGAAATATCAATAACCTCAGATATGCAGATGACACCACCCTTATGGCAGAAAGTGAAGAACTAAAGAGCCTCTTGATGAAAATGAAAGAGGAGAGTAAAAAAGCTGGCTTAAAACTCAACATTCAAACAACTAAGATCATGGCATGCTGTCCCATCACTTCATGGCAAATAGATGGGGAAACAATGGAAACAGCGACACACTTTATTTTCTTGGACTCCAAAATCACTGCAGATAATGACCTCAGCCATGAAATTAAAAGATGCTCCTTGGAAGAAAAGCTATGACAAACCTCAGTTCAGTTAAGTCACTCAGTTGTATCTGATTATTTCCCACTTCATGCCTGCAGCATGCCAGGCCTCCCTGTCCATCACCAACTCCTGCAGTTTACTCAAACTCATGTCCATTGAGTCAGTGATGCCATCCAACCATCTATGACAAACCTAAACAGCATATTAAAAAGCAGAGACATTGCTTTACCAACAAAGTCTATATAGGCAAATCTGTTGTTTTTCCAATAGTCATGTGTGTATGTGAGAATTGGACCATAAAGAAGGCTGAGTGTCAAAGAATTGATGCTTTTGAACTGTGGTGTTGAAGACTCTTGAGAGTCCTTTGGACTTCAAGGAGATTGAGCCAGTCAATCCTAAAGGAAATCAGTCCTGAATATTCATTGGAAGTGAGAGGGTAATAGGCAGGAAGGTCAGGGGTCTCCAAAAGGAGGAAATAGGCTGCAAGTGTCAGACATTTTTATCTCTCTTAAGTGGCAAGAGGAAACAAACTAGTGATATTTTTTTTTCCTTCTCTATACAAATTTAAAAGGAGGTTTCTCTTAAAATCCTGTGTTGCCATAATGACACCTGGTTTCACCTGAAGTTAGCTATTCTCAAACCTTGAGTTAACCAGTGCATTTTTCTTATGGAAATGTTTGTCTTAAGCCATGTTAATGTACTAGGCATTTACCCCAAACTCTGTCTTCAAGTTGGTTCTGCCTAATGGCTCAGAACAGACTTGACAAACCAGTATGTTATACTCAGACATTGTTCCCCTAATCTATGTAAATGAAACTATTTGTATGATAATTTGCCCTTCTACAAGATTCAAGTCAATCATTTTATGGCCTGGGATGACTCATCTGGTGCCAAGATTATCCCAAAATACATCTTATGGATGAGGGGTCTGGTGCCATTCTGAGTTTTAAGACATTCCCTTCCTTCATTAACCAACTGCTAATGGCACCCCACTCCAGTACTCTTACCTAGAAAATCCTATGGATGGAAGAGCCTGGTAGGCTGCAGTCCATGGGGTCGCTAAGAGTCAGACATGACTGAGCAACTTCACTTTCACTTTTCACTTTCATGCATTGAAGAAGGAAATGGCAACCCACTCCAGTGTTCTTGCCTGGAGAATCCCAGGGACGGGGGAGCCTAGTGGGCTGCCATCTCTGGGGTCGCACAGAGTCAGACACGACTGAAGCGACTTAGCAGCAGCAGTAGCAGCATTGACTATATAACATCCAGGTGAAGACTAGCAGGGGGGTACTCTTTCTGACCCCTTCTGATGCCTGTCAGAAGCTTTCTCTATCTCCTTTATACTTTAATAAAACTTTATTACACAAAAACTCTGAGCGATCAAGCCTTGTCTCTGGCCCCAGATTGAATTCTTCTCCTCTGGAGGCCAAGAATCCCGGTGTCTTTTTGTGGTTCAGCAGCAACCTTTCAGAAGGACTGATGCTGAAGCTGAAACTCCAATATTTTGGCCACGTTATGCAAAGAACTGACTCACTAGAAAAAAACTCTGATGCTGAGAAAGATTGAAGACAGGAGAAGGGGATGACAGAGGATGAGATGGTTGAATGGCATCACCAACTCGATAGACGAGTTTGAGCAAGCTCCAGAAGTTGGTGAAGGACAGGGAAGCCTGGTGTACTGTAGTCTGTGGGGTTCAAAGAGTTGGACAACGGCTGAGCAAATGAATTGACTGATGCCCAGTAGTGGGATTACTGGGTCATATGGTAGTTTCATTCCTAGTTTTTTTTTTTTTTTAAAGGAATCTCCATACTGCTCTTCATAGTGGTTGTTTCAGTTTACATTCGCAAAACAGTGCAAGAGGGTTCCTTTATCTCCACATTCTCTCCAGCATTGTTGATTTTTTTGATGATGGCCATTCTGACTTGTGTGAAGTTATATCTCATTGTAGTTTTGATTTGCATTTATATAATAATGAGAGGTGTTGAGAATCTTTTCATGTGTTTGTTGGCTATCTGTATATCTTTGGAGAAATGACTGTCTAGGTCTTCTGCCCATCTTTTTGAGAAAAATAGAGAACACTCAAATCAATAAATTTAGAAACAAAAAAGAAGTCACAACAAAAAACACAGAAATACAAAGTATCATAAGACACCGTTATAAGTAACTATATGCCAATAAAGTGGACAACCTAGAAGAAATGCACAAATTCTTAGAAAAATACAACCTTCCAAGACTAAACCATGGAAAAATGGCAAATATGAACAGAGCGCTGGGCCAGGCTCCCTGAATTATATGGTAGCTTTCCTCTAGTTACCTATTTTACACATAATAGTGTATATATGTCAATGTTTGGATATTTCATTTAAATAAAGAAGCAACAAAAAAGAATATAAAAAACAAACATGAACAGACCAATCACAAACACTGAATTCAAAACTGTCAAAAATCTTACAACCAACAAAAGTCCAGGGCCAGGTGGCTTCACAGGTGAATACTTTCAAATTTTTAAAGCAAGTTAACACCTATCCTGCTCAAATTCTTCCAAAAAATTGCACAAGGATAAACACTCCCAAACTCATTCTCTGAGGCCACCATTACCTTGATAACCAAAACAGAAAATGTTGTCACAAAAACAAAAATTATAGGCCATAATCACAGATGAACATAGATGTAAAAATCCTCAACAAAATACTAGCAAATACAATCCAATACAACATATTAAAACAATCATACACCATGATCAAGTGGGATTTATCCCAGGGATGCAAGGTTTCTTCAGTATGTGCAAATCAATCAATGTGATACACCACATTAGCAAATTTGAAAGATAAAAGCCATAAGATAATCTCAATAGATGCAGAAAAATATTTTGACAAAATTAAACATCCATTTATGATAAGAACTCTCCGGAAAATTGGCATAGAAGGAACTACCTCAACATAATAAAGAACATATATGACAAACCCACAGCAAACATTATTCTCAATGGTGAAAAACTGAAAGCATTTCCTCTAAGATAAGGAACGAGACAAGGGTGCTCACTCTCACCACTATTATTCAATACAGTTTTGGAAGTCCTGACATAGAAACCTAGAAACCAGAGAAGAAAAAGAAATGAAAGGAATTCAGATTGCAAAGGAAGTAAAACTCTCACTGTTTGCAGATGGCATGACAATATACATAGAAAACCCTGAAGATAGCACAGAAAATTATGAGTTAATTTTTAATTTACTAAAGTTGCAAGATATAATATTAATACACAGAAATCACAGCATTTGCTGTCACTCTTTCTAATAATGGGCATGCTAACAGACATAAGGTGATATCTCATTTTAGTTTTTATTTTCATTTCCCTAATGACTAGTAGTCATGTACAGATGTGAGAGTTGGACCATAAACAATGTTGAGCTTGGAAGAATTGATGCTTTTGAACCATGGTGTCGGAGAAGACATTTGAGAGTCCCTCAGACTGCAAGAAGATCGAAGCAGTCAATCCTAAAGGACATAAATCCTGAATATTCATTGAAAAGACTGATGCTGAAGCTGAAGCTCCAATACTTTGGCCACATGATGTGAAAAGCCAACTCATTGGAAAAAGACTCTGATGCTGGAAAAGATTGAAGGCAAAAGGAGATGGGGGCAACAGAGGATGAGGTGGTTATACAGCATCATCAACTAACAGACATGAATTTGAGCAAATGCCAGGAGACAGTGAAGGACAAGGAAGGCTGACATGCTGTAGTCCACGGGTTTGCAAAGTTGGACACAACTTGGTGACTGAACAACAACAACAATTAGTAAGGTTGAGCATATTTTCATATACCTGTTCACCATTTGTATATCTTCTTTGGAAGTTGTCCTATCCCACCTGGTCTTTTGACTATTTTCTCAATAGGATTGTTTTTTTTTTTTTGCTATTGAATTGTATGAGTTCTTTGTATATTTTGGGTATAAACCCCTTATCAGATATTATTTGTAAATATTTTCTCCCATTTCATAGGTTGTCTTATAATTTTGTTGATTGTTTTGCTGTGAAGAAGCTCTTAGGCTTGATGTAGTCCTTCTTGTTCATTTTTGGTTTTGGCGCTTGTGCTTTAGGTGTCATATCCAAAAATCCTTGTCAAGACCCACATCAAGGAGTTATTATCCCTTTGTTTCCTTTTAGAAGTTAATGGTTTCAGGTCTTACATTTAAATCTTTGGTAAATTTGGAGTTAATTTTCATGTATCTACCACTTTCTTTTGGCAACACTCTCTGTTGTCTCTTATGTCTTCTAGTATTTCATCTAAAACATATACAACTGATCCTATTAGACCTTGTTCTTTCTACAGTGAGTTTTCCTAGAAAAATAATTCTAACACTTTAGATTTCACTGGCACTATGTATGGTTTCTTAGACAAATTCTAAGAAATACTGATAAAATTCCTCTTGTCAACTTAAATGCCTCAAGGTTATCTTTTTGTGGAAGAGATTTGTAAAGTTTGTGAAATCTGTGCAAAATTCCCATTACAATTATCCAGGTCTGGTCAAAGGGACCAAAAAATCCCAGGAAAAACCCATAGGAATTTTTAAAAAGTTTACCTGTCATGTCTGTTTTTTAAGTAGACAAGTCATATAGACATTGAGTAATTTTCATGACATGCCTTGGAAAAGGCAGAATATAGCCTAGTTTGAGCAGATCAATAATCACATTTACAGTTAAATAGAAAGTTAACATTTGGCTTTAAGGAAAAGCCTTAAAAAGAAACTATATGTTAGCTTTTGAGACAGAAATTAGAAGCAAATAGAGATACAGGCCTTGGTAATCAGAGCCTTGGATATTTAAATAAAAGCATTTATCTGTGTCAACTTTACTATACTTCAGATATTTCTACTTTTTTTTTTTTTTTAACCAAGAGTTCAACCTTTTGAAGAATCTGGTTCTCCATTATTATTTTTGTGATTTTGCCCAGTCTCTATTAAAGGTCTTTATGACTCATAATTTAAAATCAGGATGGATTAAAATTAAATTTGAGATTCACTTTTGGAGTAGTTTCAGAATGTAAGATTTAGATCCATTTAACATTCACTGAGTTTCTTCTAGGTACCAGGCATCTCCTTAAAACTGGGAATAAAAGGGTGAATAAGACAGACATGATCCTTGCCCCCAGAATTTATAATTTAACAAGAATAAGACATACAAACTCACAATTGAAAGCAGATAAAGCAGAAGGTCTCCAGAGAGGGAGATCCAGGCATGGTTTTCTTGACATCAGTTCAGTTCAGTTGCTCAGTTGTGTCCAACTCTTTGTGACCCCATGGACTGCAGCACGCCAGGCTTCCTTGTCCTTCACCATCTCCCAGAGTCTGCTCAAACTCCTGTCCATCGAGTAAGTGATGCCATCCAACCATTTCATCCTCCATCTTCCCCTTCTCCTCCCGCCTTCAATCATTCTGAGCATCAGGGTCTTTTCCAGTGAGTCAGTTCTTTACATGAGGTGGCCAAAGTATGGAGCTTCACCTTCAGCATCAGTCTTTCCACTGAATATTCAGGACTGATTTCCTTCAAGATTGACTGGTTCAATCTCCTTGAAGTCCAAGAGACTCCCAAGAGTATTCAACAGCACAGTTCAAAAGCATCAGTTCTTTGATAGTCAGCCTTCTTTATGGTCCAATTCTCATAAGATACGAGGCAGAGGTTCCTAGATTTCAATCCTGTGTGATTAAAAATTTTAGAAAATCCAAACTGAAACTTTCTCTTTGTGCATCCTTTTGGAGAGTAGGTTGTCAGAGTGGAAGAGAAAATGTGTTCTCCCTTGAAACCCAATTGTTTGGAGCGTCTTTCCTATTATTTACACAGAATACTCTGGGCAGTCCTTTGCTGTCAGCCTATATATTTAACACCATCCTTTATTCTCTTCCCTTTACCAATTGTATCTCAAAAGAGATGAGAATGAGCTTCCTTCACCCACTTGCACACTTGTATACTTACTTGTCAATAAAGTTACTGGGTACCTGCTTGTTCAAGGAGCATCAGATTTCAAAACCCCAATGGGGATGTGTGTGGCTGATCCTGCTTGTAATGCCAGTTGTCTTGTACTTCACACTGTTTGCTGAACCCAGGGTAGGCAAGGCAAGAGCTAAGAGGCAAGAAGGAGACTGGAGGGGCCATAGGAGCTGCAGACACATTTATTCTCTCCTGGTTGGGGCAGCAGCCATAACAGTATATTCTCCTAGCTGTCACAGTAGCTGTAGCAATAGATGCTCTATATTCTCTCCTTTCGTGGCTGACCCAATGGACACAGTCGTGATGCAGCAGCAATACAGGCGTACTGCCCAGAACAACCCGTGAGCAAGCGAGTATCTCGTGACACACATGCTCAGTGCCGTAAGTGATCTCAGCTGTTACACAGTCATCATTTACAATATATGGGGGTGAAAGGGCCTGAACATGCCATCTTGGCTAATTTGCTTCTTCCCACAGGATGCAACAACCTATATTTAGAGAGGCAGAATAAAGAGTGTAACTTCCTCAGTGGACTGAAAGTCAGACTCCACTCTGCAGTTGAACTGTCTTGAGGCCTCAACAAAGCGTTTAGTGTCTCTTTCCTCCTTGTAAATAAGGTTGTTGGGAGGATTACATGTGACCGTGTATATAACACTCTTCCTGGCTTAGTAAATATTAGTTGCTATCAACTGTGGAGTTGCTCTAATATAGTATTTAATTCTAGTCTAGGGGCCCCATCACATCAAAATCTCCAAGCCCATCATACAGCACTTGGTTTGGATTTCTCCACTGTCTTCTCTCTTTTCTTGAATTAAAAGTATTTTATTTTCAGTTACATATCCAGTAATATTTTTTGAGAACTTATTCTATACTATAACTGGATAATGTACTGCAGAATATTTTGGAATCTTATATTTACTTTATTTCATTCAAACTTCAAATTACTCCTTGCACTATCATGGGCATCTTACACCTGCTAATCATAAAAACTTAGAGAAATTAAACGAATTGCCTAAGGCTATGCAGATGAAAATTGGCAGAGCTGGGATTCAACACATACAGTTTGTCTGATATTATACCAATTCCCACTATACTAAGTTGACTTTCCTGATGCTACTGTAGGAGAGGAGTGTGGAGAAACAAACTTTCTCCTTAAGTTTGACTAAATGATAATGTAACTACTTTTCAAAGATTCTAGGTGATGTTGACATCATGTGGTCATGGTCTAAGTCACAAAGAGTTGTGTTTTTAAAATGGCCTTCACATTTTGACTTTGGTTCTTTAAAGTACTATCATGGGAGTAACTTCTTGTCCATCTCTACTTTCCATAGATACTCAATTTTGTCCAAATATCTATCCTGGCTCCACAAAACCATATCCTTTTAAGGAAAGCTGACTCTTCCCCAATTACCGAGTTGACCTGGTTGGTTTAAAAAAGGGAAATTCTACCATACGTTGACATGAATCAGCCACTGGTGTGCATATGTCCCCTATCCCAAAGCCCCTCCCACCGCCCTCCCCATCCCACCTCTCTGGTTTTTCTAGTGCACCGGCCTTGAGTTCCCTGTTTCATGCATCAAACTTGGACTGGGATCTATTCACATATGGTAATTAGCCTCCAATTAAAATGAATGAATTAATTTAAAAAATTAAAAAGGGAAATTCTATTCTTTTTACTAATTCAGGAGTAAGGAGATGTGACTCTATTCTGTCTGAGACTTGAGGAGACATTTGACTGCCCAAGAACCAGAAAATACATTTTAAAAAATTAAAAGAAAAAGAAAAAATAAACTTCATTATGAAGAAAAATCACATTTAGAACAAAACCTGGTAAAAATTGTAAATAGAAATGTATAAAAATTTTTTTACAGAGTGGTTTTTGTGGATCATAATTTTTATTAGATAAAAATTATCACTGACATCATTTGTAAAATAAAATACAATTGACATGAATTTATTACAGAAAATAATTCTGAACTTTGCCATCAGTTTGAAATTTTTCTCCTTTTAAAGGAAATTTGTTGGAAGGTTGAGGTAAGTGCTCACTCCCTCATCTCTTCTATACTGTGTTCTCCACTTTTAGGTCAAGTGTGATCATTGCTTGGGCTCATAGTTAGAGCTGACAGTCTTTTATTGCCAGATGTAAACTGTCTTCTGGTCCAGGGGATCATAACTGTGAGGGCTCTGTTAATAAAAGTCTCTAGTTTAGCCAGTTATTGCAGAATGATTTTTTTCATGGAGTACTTATTCTCAACATTCAAAGAATCAGTAACATTGTCATTTTAATATCTTCTTTTTTATGGCAGATGCCATAAGCATTATTTCCTTCCTCTTCTAGCATACGGCCCATTATGCAGATATAACTTGAACTAAGCAAAGTTGTAGGAGATATAAATAAATAATTTTGCATTTTCCTCATAGGACAAATGACTAAATGCTAATTTGGAATCTGGCAAACTTGGCTGACTTGTTAGAAAATTTTAGAATAATGTGCCCTCTTACTGCAATTCATGCCATTTATTTCATTTTATATGGCAAAGCCCCAAATGAATAAATGAATTGTGCTTCCCCTAATGCTATTTTCTAGAAAACAAGAAACTTATGTGTGACAGAGGCAGAAATTTAGTGTTACTTCCACTGAATGAATCCTATTTTTCATTTATATATCCTACCATACTATGTTGAAATGATTTTATTTCTACAAGTGTGTCTATGTGATGACCTAAGATATCACCTGTGATGTTTCATGGAGTACTTTGTTCTATAATCTTTAAAGTGCTTCTATTTTTAGCAGGCACAAATAGACATGGGTATTGGTGGATGCTGAAAATTTTGTGTGTACTAGAATATCTGCATTAAATTCACTCCTTTCCAAAGTAAGAGTTACTATATTATTTACGGATTCATTTGCAGTTATTTCAAATATTGGAGGACTGGTTAGCATTTAAAAGTTAAATAGTACAAAGTAGAAGCCTGGTATTTTCATTTCCAGAACTTCTACTTTTAGTCCAAAAATTATTTTTTAACAAAGATTTGCTGAATACCAATTATGTATCAGCCACTGATCTAAGCACTGGGTGGCAAAAGTGGAAAAAACAAAGCCCATGTTCTCATGCAGCTTTTATTCTAGAGAAAGATGATATATTTGAAAACTCATAAATGCATTACATTTTAGGTGTGCTTTGGAAAAATGTAAACAGAGTGGCCATTATGGGAGGTGTTGTTAATTTAAAAGACTAGAGGATCCTGCGGTGATGTATGTCAGAGAATGTTTTGCCTATGTTTTCCTCTAGGAGTTTTATGGTTTCTGGTCTTACATTTAGCTCTTTAATCCATTTTGGGTTTATTTTTGTGTATGGTGTTAGAAAGTGTTCTAGTTTCATTCTTTTACAAGTGTTTGACCAGTTTTCCCACACCACTTGTTAAAGAGATTGTCTTTAATCCATTGTGTATTCTTGCCCCCTTTGTCAAAGATAAGGTGTCCATATGTGCGTGGATTTATCTCTGGGTTTTCTATTTTGTTCCATTGATCTATATTTCTGTCTTTGTGCCAGTACCATACTATCTTGATGACTGTGGCTTTGTAGTAGAGCCTGAAGTCAGGCAGGTTGATTCCTCCAGTTCCATTCTTCTTTCTCAAGATAGGTTTGGCTATTCGAGGTTTTTTGTATTTCCATACAAATTGAGAAATTATTTGTTCTAGCTCTGTGAAGAATACCATTGGTAGCTTGATGAGGATTGCATTGAATCTATAAATTGCTTTGGGTAGTATACTCATTTTCACTATATTGATTCTACCAATCCATGAACATGATATATTTCTCCATCTATTAGTGTCCTCTTTGATTTCTTTCACCAGTGTTTTATAGTTTTCTATATATAGATAGGTCTTTAGTTTCTTTAGGTAGATATATTCCTAAGTATTTTATTCTTTTCATTGCAATGGTGAATGGAATTGTTTCCTTAATTTCTCTTTCTGTTTTCTCATTATTAGTGTACAGAAATGCAAGGGATTTCTGTGTGAAGGATCCTCTATGACCCACCTCCCAGAATATTGGAAATAAAATCAAAAATAAATAAATGGGACCTAATTAAACTTAAAAGCTTCTGCACAACAAAGGAAACTATAAGCAAGGTGAAAAGACAGCCTTCAGAATGGGAGAAAGTAATAACAAATGAAGCAACAGACAGACAACTAATCTCAAAAAATATACAAGCAACTCCTACAGCTCAATTCCAGAAAAATAAATGACCCAATCAAAAAATGGGCCAAAGAACTAAATAGACATTTCTCCAAAGAAGACATACAGATGGCTAACAAACACATGAAAAGATGCTCAACGTCACTCATTATCAGAGAAATGCAAATCAAAACCACTATGAGGTACCATAACACGCCAGTCAGAATGGCTGCTATCCAAAAGTCCACAAGCAATAAATGCTGGAGAGGGTGTGGAGAAAAGGGAACCCTCTTACACTGTTGGTGGGAATGCAAACTAGTACAGCCACTTTGGAGAACAGTATGGAGATTCCTCAAAAAACTGGGAATAGAACTGCCTTATGATCCAGCAATCCCACTGCTGGGCATACACACTGAGAAAACCGAATTGAAAGAGACACGTGTACCCCAATGTTCATAGCAGCACTGTTTACAATAGCCAGGACGTGGAAGCAACCTAGATGTCCATCCACAGATGAATGGATAAGAAAGCAGTGGTACATATACACAATGGAGTATTACTCAGCCATTAAAAAGAATACATTTGAATCAGTTCTAATGAGGTGGATGGAACTGGAGCCTATTATACAGAGTGAAGTAAGCCAGAAAGAAAAACACCAATACAGTATACTAACGCATACATATGGAATTTAGAAAGATGGTAACAATAACCCTGTTTACGAGACAGCAAAAGAGACACTGATGTATAGAACAGACTTTTGGACTCTGGGAATGGGAGAGAGTGGGATGATTTGGGAGAATAGCATTGAAATATGCATAATATCATATTTGAAACGAGTCGCCAGTCCAGGTACAATGCCTGATAACGGATGCCTGGGGCTGGTGCACTAGGACGACCCAGAGGGATGGTATGGGAGGGAGGAGGGAGGAGGGTTCAGGATGGGGAACACATGTATACTTGTGGTGGATCCATCTTGATGTATGGCAAAAGCAATACAATATTGTAAAGTTAAGCAAAATAAAATTTAATTTAAAAAAAAAGAAGATTTAACTAGCCATGGTGTAATTCCCCATTTAGTGTGAAAGTTCTCTTTGGTTTTGATATATTAGCTATTCCATTGCCGGTTTACCTGATAGTTGGTTATAAGACAGTTTTACATTTCAGTCCCACAGGCAATTGAGAAATGAGTGTTTAAAATATTGTAAACAACATAGGGATCTTTTTTCTCCTTAATTTTTGTATCCTCAAAGCCTGCAGTGCCTGGTGACTGTAAAGTGCTCAATAAATGTTTACTGAACCAAAAAAAAAAAAAAAAAAATTTAAAAGACTAGTCAGAGAATGTGTCTCTAATAAAGGGACATATACAATGAGTGACAAGAAGTGGATCTGGCAACTGAGAAACCAGGTAACTACAAAGACTATCTATGTGCAGAATGGACAGTCAACTATTGTCCATAGATGTTGGGTTGCATGCTGAAGGCCTGCAAGCCCTGTACTTGCCCAACCTCAAGAACAAAGAAAGAACCTGTATTCGGTGACAGAGACATTGATGGTTTAATGGACGGGGGCAACTTATATGTGTAAAGCAAGGTCCTGGAGCAATACCCCTATGTGTGTGGCAAATGGTGGGCAGGCCATGGCAGCAGTCTTTGCTACTGGGTGGGGAGGTGTTTCCAATTATAAAGGGAATTGATGATTGATGTCAGCATGGCTTGTTGGTTACCAGGGAAACCAGCAGATGAGCACGTTGCAGAGGAACTTGCCCCTCACCATCCCTTCGATAAGTTATCATGGTGGAGATGTTCTGATCTGAAATTTAGAAAAATCATTAGCTGGGGTTAGGGGCAATTATGTGGGCATTTAATTGATGAGACTCTCTAAGAGAGAAGGTCAGTCACAAGGGTAATGTGTAGGTGAATCAGGGGCTGGTCAGGCAGGGTATGTACAGAGAGCAAAAGAACAGCCATCTTGGGGGCAGTGCTGACCACACAACAGGTCTAACAGTCTTTTACCACTTGACTGGTCCCTTTTCATACCAGTTGTTAAATATTTCAAAATCTTTCCCATGATGGTATTAAAAAGGAGCAAAAGGTACTAAATTTTTAAAAGAATATTTCTGTAGAAGAACACAGGGAGACAGGTGCTTAATTCTTCCAGGAACAAGGAGGAGGAGCTGGATGTGAATACAACAAGGAGAAATAGGTGGAACTATAGTTTAATGGCTTGAACTTAAAAATAGTTGAAAGGTTCTAGGAAGGAGGTCGGAGAAGGCAATGGCACCCCACTCCAGTACACTTGCCTAGAAAATCCCATGGATGGAAGAACCTGGTAGGCTGCAGTCCATGGGGTCGCTAAGAGTCAGACACGACTGAGCGACTTCACTTTCACTTTTCATTTTTATACATTGAAGAAGGAAATGGCAACCCACTCCAGTGTTCTTGCCTGGAGAATCCCAGGGACGGGGGAGCCTAGTGGGCTGTCATCTCTGGGGTTGCACAGAGTCAGACACGACTGAAGTGACTTAGCAGCAGCAGCAGCAGGAAGGAGGTGGAGATAACGGTTCTCAAGTGGCAATGGGCAATAAAGTGAATAAAGTGGATGGCCTCACCACCTCCAGACCTAGTGAGATGAGTAGTGTGGAGGAGAAAAGATG
Source organism: Tragelaphus eurycerus (assembly GCA_935064755.1). Classification (NCBI taxonomy): domain Eukaryota; kingdom Metazoa; phylum Chordata; class Mammalia; order Artiodactyla; family Bovidae; genus Tragelaphus; species Tragelaphus eurycerus. The sequence goes on along the minus strand of CAKXYN010000086.1, from coordinate 7,042,294 downwards.
CCACTCAAATTGGCTACATGCAAAGTAGCATCCCTAGAGGATAGCAGATTTTATTTAGATGAGGGAGGAGGGAATATTCAGAGGAGAAGTTAAGGATAAAGGATGTTTTGTCAATGACAAGTGAAGAGCCTCAGAGGATATTTTATAGTATATAATACTAGCAGGTCTGAGAGGTCAGCAGGTGGTGAAACCATCTCTCAGATTAAAGAGATATACAGACTAAGATGTGAATAAGAGCCCAGGTGATGGGAGATCAACTAAGGAGTGTTCAGTGATATTGGGCAGGATGTGATGTTGGGCAGGATGTGATGTTTCCTGAAGGTTCATCATGGTGAGTGTGGGGCAGACAGAAAATGTTGTCTCTCTGGGCTAGGCATAGCTTGCTGGCCTCTCGGTTCAGTAGTGGTAATGGTGAAGTGAAGGCAGTGGATGTACAGTGGCATTTGTAGGATGTGTGACTATGAGCACTCTCTATGAGTAGCATCTAATGCCATAAGTGAGCACCCTGCAACCAATTAACCAGATAAGTACCATAATTCTGTTTCAATTATATACATAATATAAAAACATGTGAGTCAAAAAGGGGAACTTCAACTAGTTATTCAGATGGTTTTGAAGTATTCAGATAGTTTCATTATGTTGCAGAAAACATTTGTATAATGTTCTGAAAACTTAACTTTTCATCTAATATGCTTAATATTTTAAAGACATGTTATGGGCTATTTTGGCTAAAATTATGTATGCCTGGTATTCTGTAGATATTAGATTACTACTTTATAGGAAGCAGATCCTATATGAACTTAATTCTTGGATATCATTAAAACTATTCAATTTATCTAAATTTTTTCAAATGGATAAACATAGAAATTGTAAGAGTTTATTTTCTGGAATCACCTTTTCTGGATAAGTGAAGTTGATCATTTAGCACCTTTACTTTATACATCAGGTTCAAGAGCATTTGGACAAAAGAAGGAAGAGTATCAAATAATGAAAGGTCACTGGATTAGATATTTACCCCAGTGGTGCAGGACGATGGCTTCTCAGGCTAGCCAATCATTGCACAGATGAGGAAACACATGGCTAAGGCCGCAAGTCACACTAATGGTACATGTGGGTCCAGATCTTGGAATCATGAATGACTGGATTTTGGGTTTCCCTGAGATTTGGAGCAGTAATCTCTTCAAAACCCAATCAAATATCTTCCATTTGTCTGTTAGTTCGACACTTCAAGAATTTGCTTAAAAAAAAGAATTTGCTGTGTGAAATCTGAAACTGCCCCCCTACTCAGAAGGTAAGGAGAGACTGAAGACAGAGACAGATCAGTCCAGATTGAATAGTAGCAGGTTTAATAAGCAAGGGGACTTACATTTGAGAATTGTCTTCAGTTCAGTTCAGGCCCTCACTCATGCCCAACGCTTTGTGACCCCATGGACTGCAGCAACGCCAGGCCTCCCTGTCCATCACCAACTCCTGGAGCGCACTCAAACTCATGTCTATTGAGACGGTGATGCCATCCAACCATCTCACCCTCCGTTGTCCACTTCTCCTCCCACCTTCAATCTTTCCCAGCATCAGGGTCTTTTCAAATGAGTCAGCTCTTCACATCAAGTGGTCAAAGTATTGGAGTTTCAGCTTCAACATTAGTCTTTCCAATGAATATTCAGGATGAATCTCCTTTTGGATGGACTGGTTGGATATCCTTGCAGTCCAAGGGACTCTCAAGAATCTTCTCCAACACCACAGTTCAAAAGCATCATTTCTTCAGTGCTCAGCTCTCTTTATAGTCCAACTCTCACATCCATACATGACTACTGGAAAAATCAAGCTTTGACTAGATGGACCTTTGTCAGCAAAGTATGTCTCTGCTTTTTAATATGCTGTCTAACTTGGTCATACTTTTCTTCCAAGGAGCAAGTGTTTTAATTTCATGGCTGCAGTCAACATCTGCAGTGATTTTGGGGCCCCCCAAAATACAGTCTGTCACTGTTTTCACTGTTTCCCCATCTATTTGCCATGAAATGATAGGACCAGATGCCATGATCTTAGTTTTCTGAATGTTGCACCTTAAACCAAATTTTTCACTCTCCTCTTTAACTTTAATCAAGAGGCTCTTTAGTTCTTTATGTTCTGCCATAAGGGTGGTGTCATGTGTATATCTGAGGTTATTGATATTTCTCCCAGCAATCTTGATTCCAGCTTGTGCTTCATCCAGCCCAGGGTTTCTCATGATGTACTCTGCATATAAGTTAAATAAGCAGGGTGACAATATACAGCCTTGACGTACTCTTTTTTCTGTTTGGAACCAGTCTGTTGTTCCATGTCCAGTTCTAACTGTTGCTTTCTGACCTGCATACAGATTTCTCAAGAGGCAGATCAGGTGGTCTGATATTCCCATCACTTTAAGAATTTTCCACAGTTTATTGTGATCCACACAGTCAAAGGCTTTGCTGTGGTCAATAAAGCAGAAATAGATGTTTTTCTGGAACTCTCTTGCTTTTTCCATGATCCAGCAGATGTTGGCAACTTGATCTCTGGTTCCTCTGCCTTTTCTAAAATGAGCTTGAACATCTGGAAGTTCATTGTTCACGTATTGTTGAAGCTTGGCTTGGAGAATTGTGAGCATTACTTTACTAGCGTGTGAGATGAGTGCAATTGTGCAATAGTTTGAACATTCTTTGGCATTGGCTTTCTTTGGGATTGGAATGCAAACTGACCTTTTCCAGTCCTGTGGCCACTGCTGTGTTTTCCAAATTTGCTGGCATATTGAGTGCAGCACTTTCACAGCATCATCTGTTAGGATTTGAAATAGTTCAACTGGAATTCCATCACCTCCATTAGCTTTGTGCATAATGATGCTTTCCAAGGCCCACTCAACTTCACATTCACGGAAGTCAGGCTCTAGGTGAGTGATCACACCATTGTGATTATCTGGGTTATGAAGATCTTTTTTTGTACAGTTCTCCTGTGTATTCTGGCCACCTCCTCTTAATATCTTTTCCTTCTGTTAGGTCCATATCACTTCTGTCCTTTATTGTGCCCATCTTTGCATGAAAGTTTCCCTTGGTATGTCTAATTTTCTTCAAGAGATCTCTCATCTTTCCCCTTCTAATTTTCCACTATTTCTTTGCATTGATCACTAAGGAAGGCTTTCTTATCTCTCCTTGCTATTCTTTGGAACTCGGCATTCAAATTGGTATATCTTTCCTTTACTCCTTTGCTTTTCACTTCTCTTCTTTTCTCAGCTATTTGTAAGGCCTCCTCAGACAGCCATTTTGCTTTTCTGTATTTTTTTTTTCCTTGGGGATAGTCTTGATCCCTGTGTCCTGTACAATTTCACCAACCTCTGTCCATAGTTCATCAGGCACTCTGTCTATCAGATCTAGTCTCTTAAATCTATTTCTCACTTCCACTGTATAATCATAACAGATTTGATTTAGGTCATACCTGAAAGGTCTAGTGGTTTTCCCTACTTTCTTCAATTTCAGTCTGAATTTGGCAATAAGTAGTTCATGATCTGAACCACAGTCAGCTCCTGGTCTTGTTTTTACTGAATGTATAGAGCTTCTCCTTCTTTGACTGCAACGTATATAATCAATCTGATTTTGGTATTGACCATCTGGTAATGTCAATGTGTAGAGTCTTCTGTGTTTTTGGAAAAGGGTGTTTGATATGACCAGTGCATTCTCTTGGCAAAACTCTATTAGCCTTTGCCCTTCTTAATTCTGTATTCCAAGGTCAAATTTGCCTGTTACTCCAGGTGTTTCTTGACTTCCTACTTTTGCATTCCAGTCCCTTATAATGAAGGAAAAAGATTTTCACATCTTTTTTGGGTGTTATTTCTAGAAGATCTTGTAGGTATTCATAGAACCATTCAACTTCAGCTTCTTCAGCATTACTGGTTGGGGCATAGGCTTGGATCACTGTGATATTGAATGGTTTGCCTTGGTAATGAACAGAGATCATTCTGTCATTTTTGAGATTGCATCCAAGTACTGCATTTCACACTCTTTTGTTGACTACAATGGCTACTCCATTTCTTCTAAGGGATTCTTGCTCACAGTAGTAGATATATAGGTCATCTGAGTTAAATCCAGTACATTTAGGTTTGCTGCTTCCTAAAATGTTGAAATTCACTCTTGCCATCTCCTGTTTGACCACTTCCAATTTGTCTTGATTCATGGACCTAACATTCCAGGTTCCTATGCAATATTGGTCTTTACAGCATCAGACCTTGCTTCCATTACCAGTCACATCCACAACTGGGTGTTGTTTTTGCTTTGGCTCTGTCTCTTCATTCTTTCGGAGTTATTTTTCCATTGATCTCCAGTAGCATATTGGGCACCTACCGACCTGGGGAGTTCATCTTTCAGTGTCCTATCTTTTTGCCTTTTCATACTGTTCATGGGGTTCTCACAGCAAGAATAGTGAAGTGGTTTACCATTTTCTTCTCCAGGAACCTCATTTTGTCAGACCACTGCACCATGACCCATTGGTCTTGGATGGCCCTACATGGCATGGCTCATAGTTTCATTGAGTTAGACAAGGCTGTGGTCCATGTGATCATTTCGGTTAGTTTTCTGTGGTTGTGGTTTTCAGTCTGTCTGCCCTCTGATGGCGAAGGCTAAGAGGCTGATGGAAGCTTCCTGATGGGAGAGACTGACTGAGGGGGAAACTGGGTCTTGTTCTGATGTGCAGGGCCATGTTCAGTAAGACTTGACTTAGGCAGTTGCAAGATGAGTAGGTCTCTGAACCTACCTACTATAATCTTAAAAGTCTATATAGACTTAACAGGGTTTAGTCACATATTCAGTCCAGATAGTCTCAACCACACACTGGTCTCTCAGGGCTTCAGTTTTGAAAAAGGCTCCCACTGTGGGGACAGAGGGGCGAACATATATTCCAAGGACAGGGGAGGTTGTGAGGAGCCTCTGACTGTCTGGGTCCAGCTCGATGATCAACCTGTGGTCATGTGCTCTCATTGACCTCTGAGGGCATTGTCTTCAAGCTGTTTCTGTTCCCATACAAGGGTGCAACCACAAGAGTTGAGAAGGACAAGTCTCTGGCAGCTTATGAAGAATCTGTAAAGAGTCTTGGGTTCCTCTCCTCCTAACCAGACTGTGCTCTGAGCACTGGAATGAGAGTTAGCAAATTGAGGAGTAGGTTGGAATTTGCTTAGTAGAGATTATATTTGTTTTCTTCTTAGTTTTCTCAAATGTCAAGTGAATGGATAGGTGCAGATAATCTCCAAGGCTTCTGTTAGCCCAAACTGTAGATAAACCTGTAAAAATCTTAGGAGTCCAAAAATGATCTTCAGTTTTACTGTTGATGGACCAGTAAGCATCTCTGAAATGTTTCATTGAAAATAGGTCTTTAGTTGCAGCCTGTGAAGAAAATAATTGTCAAACACATACAAACATTTGTTGGAGTTTTATTAATACATAGATATCAAAACAACCAGTTCATATGCACTTTAAGAATAGATGATGACATATCTGGGATTTCCCTGGTAGTCAAATGGTTAAGAGTCTGTGCTCCCAAAGCAGAGGCAAAGGTTCAATCCCTGGTCAGGGAACACAGATTCTATGCTGCATGGTGTGGCCAAAGAGAAAAAAAGAAAGAAGACAGAAATGACACAATCTTATGGATTTAACTTTTTTAGTTTTATTTCACCAAGGAGACAACAGCAGTTTACTTCTGCAGTTACTTTAGGCAGAAGCCTATCAATAAAATCCTGTGCTTTCCCCAGTGGTTATGCAATCCTAATAATTAAATCTACACATCTGCTACATAACAGCAGATTCAAAGTCTAGCAATTTACATGGAAGAAAACAGATGTCATTCTGATATAACCTCTTCCCTTTCACCATGAGTGCTGTGAACGCTGCACACCCTGCAGTGATTAATCTATCAAAATACTCTACTCCATTTACTCCATTTTATTACATCCTGTGTCACAGGAGATAGAGCAGCTGTTTCTAGATAGAAAGCAAAGAACTGGTACAAAAATAAAGCCTTATCTAAGTAGGTGCAGCAAAGAAATGTCCCTGAATTATCAGAAAAGGGAGATCAAGTGCCCACAATGGGATGATTTCTCAGAAGCTCCAGTGCAACTACTCTTTCAATCAAGAGCATACGTGGTGAATGATCTGAAATGTACACTACATAGATGCATTTTCCCTTCACAGAAAAATACTGAAGTTCAAAACTCAAGTTCATGTCCTTTGTTAAACATCTCAAATTGATACAAAGAGTGGGTTCTTTGCTAATTAACTGGTCATGAAATAAAATCCCACCTCAACAGGGAAAAATACAACATGTGAGATCATCCAAATTCTTGAAACTTATGTCAAGTGGTTTAGATAGAAAAAAGTTGGGTTTATTATTCAAGTGAAATTTATTTGGTTATGAAAAGTGTTACAAAAGAGAATATTAAAAATCTGTTGGAATGAGTTGTCAAATGGATTTCCATCCATTGCAATGAGATATATGAAGGACAACAGGTGGAGCGATTTTAACAATTATATGTTTTAATTGCATTCTTAGGAGGAAAAAATGTATTTCACTAGATGAGCAACTCAGACTTTGGCCAGCATAAGGATCCCTTGGAGTGTCAAAGCCCCCAGAGAATCTGATTCAATGAATCTAACGCATAAAGTTCAGGAATCTAAAATTTTAAGAAGTCTGCTGGGTAATTCTCATGCAGGTTGTCCTAGGACTCATAAGAAACAATGTTTAGATAACTGTACAAATATAGGATCTTTGTCAATGAAAACAATAAATACTGAATCTATAATAAGAATAGAAGAGAGATTTGTGTATGTGTGTGTGTGTGTGTGTGTGTGTTTGCACCAATTGAGGATAATAGCTTGGGACACACAGATTCAAGAAGTATTTGACTTGTATTCCAGCAGATGATCCTTTGTCTGAAATACTGCAAAATGCTAATTCCTCAGTCATGTCCGACTCTTTGTGACCCCATGGCCTGTAACCACTGTAGAATTCTCCAGGCAAGAATACTGGATTGGATAGCCATATCCTTCTCCAGAGGATCTTCTCTACCCAGGAATTGAACCTGGGTCTCCCGCATTGCAGGAAGATTCCCTGAGCTTACCTAATTTACCTGCTTCCATCTTTGCCTCCGTATAGTCTATTCTTCACAAGGCAATCAGAATATTTTTGAGATGTCAATCTGATCATCTTATTCCTCTGCTTGAAACCATTCAGTGGCTTCCTGTCTCATTTAGAGAAAAAGCTTAGTTCTTACCATTATCTGCCAGGCTGTATGACATGGTCCCTGTTTCCCCTCTCACTTTATCTCCTCATCTCTACTTCCCTCCATCCAAACTGGCCTCACTACTGTTCCTGGAAATAATATGACTGAACTGACTATTCCATCTACCTAGAAAACTCTATCTCCATGTAGTTCTAGTTCTAAGTTTTTCAATAACCTTCTCCATATATTTGTTCAAAAATGAAACCTCCCCAAACCACCCTATTTACCACTATAAGCACCTTCTCCCTGACTTACCCTGTCTCCTTTCTCATTTTATTTTTACATATAGGATGTATCACTTCTGATACTATAAACTTTGCTTATTATTTCTATTATGGTTGATTTTAAAAGTCAAGATCATCTTTGTAAAACAAAAACAATTTGAAAATAATTTCATTTGATATATGATCAAGACACTTCTTTCTTCAAATTGATCATAATACATGATATGCATAAAGGGCTTACAAAGTGCTAAATGTTGTGCTTTACATATACTACCTTGTTTAGTACTTATAAATTATCACGAAAAATTTGTTATAATTATTATCTCTATTTTGCTGGTGAGAAATGATGAATACAAAGGTCTAGTGACTTGTTCAAGGTCACACAGCTATTAGGCTTTGGTTCTGGGACTCAAGAGCAGGGAGTCTTCTCCAGCCTCTGCTTTAATAACCACTTGAAGTTACACAATTAATCAGTGAATTGCTGTGTTCAAAATATTGGCCGCTTGATGACTTGAAATTACTTTTAAACAGATGTGTGTCAGATGCAGTCAGTCCTTGATTCACTTTTCAGATAATTCTTACCACCCCTTCTATTTCTTCTGTTCCTAAGATTTATCTCTTGAATTGCTAAGTATTTATCTCTATTCTCTACATTTTTGACTGCTAGAGGCTAATCAAGTGCATGCCTTATCTGAGTAAAAATTTTATAAGTATGTGTAATAAGCCTATTGGGTCTTTCCAGTTTAGTCCATTTTCTTTTCTTCTATAGAAATAACAGCTTGGCCTCAAATAAGCTTTCAAGGAGACCCAGATGGTGAATAGTATCCATTGTTTTAATAGATCCATTGTTCAATTTTTAGAAGATTTCAGTCTGGTCATTAATGAAAGCCAGGAAATTGCTTTACTGTAGTGAAGTACTGTCAAAAGACCATTTATAAATTGTGAGGATATTAATTCTTTAATTAAATATAAATATGATAATGAATGAAGATAAAAGTGCACCAGCTCATGATTATAGGAACTTGTAAAAACACAAAGATGAGAGAGAAAACATGAAGGTTATCAAGGTACTTATAATTTCAATGAACAGGAGCCTCAAGAGCTCAATGTAAAGGGTCAGTGTAAATGATGACCATTATGTCTTAACCTAGTTTCCTTGAGTTATTTTTAATCTTTTGACTTATACTGTGGAGGTGTGTTATCTATTCGAGACTGAATCTTTTACTGAGTTCAAATTCTGATTGAGGTCATCAGTGATTACAGGAGCACTCATAAATAATATTCCCTATATTCTGGGTTAAGATTAGGATTTTGAGAGTCCATTAATAATGGTTATATTTTATATTCACTATAAAATATAGTGGATAGGAGCAAGGTTAGACTGTCCTGAGGAAGACAGAATAAAAGTGTATGTACTGACTTTGGGGTAACCTGGAGAAAGTTAACTAAAAAACTGGGTAAGAGGCACTGAAAATAATAAATAATTACTGTAAACACCATGCACTTATTCTGATATTCAACTTGACTCTTATTTATGTGACAATGTTTTAGTTTTTGAAATTATTTTGGAACTTGAAGTCACTTATGTGAGCATGTAATTATACTCTTGGTGTGATCTGATCTGTAAACTTTTTAAGCAGTTATTTTTTTTTCCAGCAAATAATTCAGTATTGTCTGCAAAATAGAACCTTAGTAAATCTCAGAACATGAATTCATAGATAAAACTGGGCCTTAATAAGAGTTGCATATACTGTGCAGTAGATAATATTATTGTCCACCAGACATTTATTCACCTTTTTCTCCCTTCTAATAGAATCTTAGTTTGGGTTTCCACCTCTTCTATTTTGGGGAAAGCTGACTCCATTCTAAAGGAGGTACAGTCTTGTTACTCTAAGTTATTTAACATATAGACTTCCTTTGAAGACTTGCAGTGATGATTTATTAAATACATGATTTATTTTGACCAATCAAGTTGTAGACAAGACCATTTATTCCATAAGTGTAGGAGAGGCATTTCTCTTTCTTGTTCAATTGCAACAAGAAAGCATGAAGTTCTAATAGCCAAAAAGGGCCAACTTGAAATCATGAGAGATAATTTTAAGATGAAGCTGACATTGTGGGTAGTTCTGTAGAGGGACAAAAAGAACCTGGATCTTTGATAACAGAATTGATTTGATTAAACTGGACAAAAGCACCCATACTTCTGAATTTCCATTAATGTTATATAATCAATATCCTAAATGTTTCAACCAGTTTGAAGTTATATTTCATGCTATATGCAGCTTGCCCTAGCTTGGACTGCTATAAAAAAACACTATAGACTAGGTGGCTTAAAGAACAAATATTTATTTCTCAGAGTTCTGGAGTTTGGGAATTCCAAGATCAAGATGCTGGCAGATTTGGTTCTTTAAAAATAGGGCCCTCTTTCTGGCTTGTGGAAGGCTACTTTCTTTCTGTATCCTTCCATGATGGAAGAGGAAGCTCTGGTGTCTCTTTCTCATCTTACAAAGACACTAATCTCATCATAGGGGATCCAGTCTTTATTATTCAGCTAATGACCTCCCAGAGGCCTTATATACTAACAGCATCATATTGAAGGTTAAAGTTTTAGCATATGAATTTTAGAGAACATTCAGTCTCTCACATTCTGTCCTGGCTCTTCAAAATTTATATCCTTCCCACACACAGGATACTCATTTCATCTTAACACCTTTAAAAGTCTCAATTTGTTCCATTATCAACTCTCAAGTCCCAAGTCCCAGGTGTAATCCAAATACAGCCATCCCTTGATAACCAAGAAGGTATTGCTTCCAGAACTCCCTCAAATACCAAAATCTAACTTCCTTATATAAAGTGATGTAGGGTTTACATATAACTTACACTTATATACTTTGAATAATCTCTAGATTACTTGTAATACCTAACACAATGTAAATGCTATGCAGTAACTTGTAAATATAGTAAAAATGATATGTAAATAATTGCTGCCACACATCGAATTGAATTTTTGGGTTTTGAAGCTTTCTGAAAAATTTTTTTGATTGTTGTTCAATTTGTTAAATCTGTGGGCACAACCCATGAATGCCAATAGCTGACTGTATATCTAAATCAGATATGACTGAGACTCCAGGGATGATTCATCTTGAGGGAAATTTCCTCTCCAGTCTATGAAACCAGATAAGTGATGCACTTCCAAAGTACAGTGCATCCAAAACACAATGATGGGACAGGAATAGAATAGGTATTGTTATTTCAGAAGGGAGAAATCAGAAGGAGGAAAGGGATAACAGGTCTTAAGTGAGTCAAAAACCTAGCAATGAGAATGTCATTAGATCTTAAGGTAGGGGAATAGCTCTCTTGGGATTAATGCTCTGCCTTAGGGACCTGTGGAGGGGCAGTCTTGCCCCTGCATCTCTGCTGGATGGGGGTCATGCCTCCAGGATTCTGCCAGGCTGGGGTCAAGCCTACAGAGCTTCAGGAAGCCCAGCCTCCACAGCTCCAGGGTGACTGCCCTTTGATGTGCTGTAATCGAGGTGATGTTTCTATCCTTAGAAAACCAGGAGAGAGTCCTGATAATTGCTTTTGGGATCTCTTCCTTTGTTTTGAAGAATATTGCTTGTTTGTGGTTAAACTGCTCTCTGATCTGGTCCTGTAGGATCTAAGAAGTCTGACAGTTTTCCTGGTGCTATACACAGAATATTTGTCTCCCCAAAGTTCATATATTGAGACCTAATAACCCCCAATGTGATGGTATTTGGAGGCAGAGGCTTTGGGAGGTAATTAGGTCATGATGGTGGAGCCCTTAGGATGAGATTAGTGTCTTTACAGAGCGCTCAGAGGTCTCCCTCACCCCTTCTGCCATATGAGGTTACTGTCTATGAATGAGGAAGCGAGCCTTCACCAGACACTGAATCTGCCAGGGACTTGATCTTAGATTTCATGGCCTCTAGAACTATGAAAAATAAATCTGTGTTGTTTATAACACACCCAGTCTATGGTATTCTGTTTTAGCAGCCCAAACTGACTGGGACACTTTTTGTCCTATTTGTATTCCCTTCAGTTCAGATTGGCAGTGTTTCTGTTGGAGTGGCTGATTAAGTCTGTGGTTCATACCCATAAACTAAACTTTATATCAAATCATTATTGCGCCACATCCTTGGTATTCTATGCAATATGGATAATCTGAGAACTTTTCAAGCCTTTTTGTACTGATTCCTTTGTTCTTAACAATTCCTTATTAGATTCTTACTCCATTCTTACACTTTACTGTGAGCAGTCAGGAGGAAATAAACTACTCCTTCAAGACTTTGCCTGAAGTCTCCTCAGATAATCTGTATTTTTCATCACTCATAAGTCTTGCCTTGTCTGTCTGACTTAACTTCACTCACTATGACAATCTCTAGCTTCATCCACATTGTTGCAGATGCATTATTTTGTTATTTTTAATGGCTAAGTGATATGCCATTGTATATATGTACCACATCTTCGTTTCACTTATACATGGAATATAAAAAATGGTACAAGTGAAACTTGTTCATAAAACCAAAACAGAGTCACACATATAGAAAATAAACTTATGGTTACCAGGGGGAGAAGCAGGGGGAGGGAGATAAGCTGGGAGATTGGGATTGACATATACACACTACTCTGTATAAAATAGATAGCTAAAAAGAATCTACTGTATAGCATGGGAAAGTCTGCTCAATATTCTGTAATGACCCATATAGGAAAATAATCTAAATAATAATGGATCTATGAAATATATAACTGATTCACTTTGGCTATAGCAGAATCTAACACAGCATTGTAAATCAACTATACTACAGTAAAAATTAATTGAAAAAAATCCTGCCTTCAACAAAACACTGGAACATTGAGCACAATTCAGCCATGTCGCTTGCCCCTTCATATTAAGGACTGCCTTTCCTTCATTGTCAAAAAGCATGTACCTCATTTCCATATGACTTCACCAGAATGACTTTTTACCATAATTCTCCCAACATTTTATTCATGATTATTTCTGTATTTCTAAGAAGATGGAAGCTTTCACTACAGCTGTGCTCTTTTCTTTCTGAGCTCTCACCAGAACCACCTTTAGCAGCCCTTTCACAGCAATCTCTGCTTTCCCCTACCCACCACCAGTTCTGAAGCCACCTCTACATTTATAGATATTTGTTTAAGCACTACCCCAGTTTTTAGTCTCAGTTTCTATCTTAGTCTCCTTGGGCTGCAAGAACAAAATACTATAGATTTAGTGGCTTAAATCGATAGGCGTTTCTTTTCTCACAATTCTGGAAACTGAAAGCCTAAGATCAGGCTGCCAGCAAGGTTGGGTTCTGATAGGGCCTTCCTTTTAGCCTTCAGATATCACCTTCCCACTGTGTGCTCACATGGCCTTTCCTCTGTGTGTTCGTGTCGGGAGGAGTGAGAGAGAGGGGGAGGTGGTGGTGGTGGTGAGAGACTTTAATAAAGGTACTAATCTCATCAGGGAAGCTCCATCCTCATGACCTCATCTAAACCTAATTACCTCCCAAAGGCCCCATCTCCTAATATCATCATATTGTGGGTTAGGGCTTCAAACATGAATTTTGGGAGGACACTGACGTTCAGTCCATAACACAGCTAAAACATCCTGTTCTGAAAGCTGTAATTAATATTTCCCTGGCCAAAAGAGATACATTTATAGTTGATTTGGATTTTTATCCTGCAGTTTATGGTAGCTCAAAGCCTTTTCTCTAGATTTCTGCAAATATTGAGAGACCTAATATCATTGCCTTTTGGCTCAAAAGATTTCCGGTTAAGTAAATGCATAACGTTTATCATATCATATTGATCCACGTGTGGAAGGTCATGCCTCTTTGGACTTCCCACAGAAGAATTCATTTATTCCAAGTATTCATGAGCAATACAGATTTTAGTAAAGCTTTAATAGCAGAGAAGGATAAGGAGGTTACATTACAACAATGCAAACTAGTTTATTACATATTTTATATTTTTTGACAAGTAGTATTTGCTTTTGAGAGATGTATGGCAAATAAGTGCAGGTGTATGGTTTGAGTACATGTGCATATATGAGTTTGTGTGTGGGTCTGTGTGTGTGAGTATACATGCTTGGTCCAATAGTTACCTATTAGAAAAAAAAATTGGGCAGATTGAACAAGCTCATATGCAGGTCACTAGTAGAGAGCTTGAGTACGTGACCTGATTTGGAGGGTGTCAAAGCTTGGAATGCCAAAACAAAATACCACAACCTGGATTGCTTAGACAACAGATATTTATTTCTTACAGTTCTGAAGGTTGGGAAGTCCAAGATCAAGATGGATGCTGCTTCATTTGCTGGCAACAGCTCTTTTCCTGCCTTTAAGACAGTCACTCTTTCACTCTATTTTCACGTGGTGGACAGAAAGAACTCTACTCTCTCTTTTCTGACAAGGACACTATTCCCTCCCACATCTAAACCCAATCACCTACCAAAGGCCTAAACTCCAAATACCATGGCATTGGAGATTAAGGCTTTAACATATAAATTTGCAGGGGGCACATAAACATTCAATCCATAACAAAGGGCTAAATGGGACCCCACTCCAGTACTCTTGCCTGGAAAATCCCATGGACGGAGGAGCCTGGAAGGCTGCAGTCCATGGGGTCGCTGAGGGTCGGACACGACTGAGTGACTTCACTTTCACTTTTCACTTTCATGCACTGGAGAAGGAAATGGCAACCCACTCCAGTGTTTTTGCCTGGAGAATCCCAGGGATGAGGGGGTCTGGTGGGCTGCTGTCTATGGGGTCGCACAGAGTTGAACATGACTGAAGTGATTTAGCAGTAGCAGTATGCTTGGCTTTGAGACTTGGAGTTCCAAAGCCACCCATCTTTCGCCACAACTTGAGATGTCATGGCCATCATCAGGGATACAGATGGAAGCCCCTCCACACCACCACATTAGTACAAACTGCATTAAAAAGGCCTAGGGAAGTGTTCTGTATGAATATGAAGGAAGGGGACAGGGAATGCAAACTGGAGCAGGATCAGTCCTTCTTTGCAAGGAATGAAGTTTCCTAGATGGTGGAAGAAGCTTTGCATGGTGGTAAGGGGGTGTTAAGGAAATACTTGGGAGAAAAGCAAAATATAGGAGTAGAAAATACTTTAGATCTTTATAAGCTTGCCTAGTGGTTTTGTAGAGAATAAAAGGGCAGAGTACTACACACTGACCTCTCTCCAGCATTTGCAGAGAGAGAGATAGAGTAGTGTCCAAATAAGAGTCAGGGTCCAAGAGTTCCAGATGATGAGCAGCAGTAGATGAGCGGTGGTCCCTGGCCAACCTGGGAGAAATTCTACCCCAGAGGAGTTTCTGAGTAGACCTTTTGGGAGAACTTAAGGGAAGCCTCACTTTTTAGAGTATTTCAGAAGAGGTTGATCCTTGAAGTGGGAAGTGGAGGTGGAAATGGATATCAATGTTTGTGTTATATTTATATATAAACTGGATGTGAACAGGATTCCCTCGAATTTTCATTCCTGAGGGAAAGAGTCTTTGCTACCACACATAAGGTAATTTTTATTGAGATAACCACTCAGAGTCTTTTTTGTACTCTTAAAAGAAAGGAGAGGGAAGTGGGTACTTCAAGTCATTTCAACCTGCAATGCAAGTCCTTTCCTTGGAAAACTGCATGTCTTCACAGGAGATAGTTCATACTCTAGTGTCAGTTGGGCCATGGTGAGAAGCACACTGAGGATCTCTCCACTAGATCAGAGCTTGAAAAAAAAATTTTTTTTAAAGAGCCAAATAGCAAATATTTAGGCATTTTAAGCTATTTGATCTTTACTGCAACTCCACTCAACTCTGCCAAGATAGGAAGAATTAGCCACGCTAAGTCACTTCAGTTGTGTCTGACTCTTTGTGACCCCATGGACCATAGACTGCTAAGCTCCTCTGTCTATGGGATTCTCCAGGCAAGAATACTAGATAATAGTAATACTTAAGGCAAAGACTGTTGTTGCTTGAAGGGGGAACCCTTATGCACCTAAGATAGAATCTTATCTCAAACTCCAAAATGAATTGTCTGAGGAGACATTTGTTGTATATTGATAAAGCAAGAGATTTTATTTGGAAGGGACACCTAGGCAGAGAGCAGGAGGGTAAGGGCACCCAGAAGGACTACTCTGCCAGATGGCTCACAGTCTGGGGCTTCATGTGATGGAATTAGTTTCCATCTAATCATTCTAAATGACCATTCATTCTGACTCAGGGTCTTTCTTGGTGGTACCTGCCTTGCTCAGCCAAGATGGATTAACAAGGAGGATTCTGAGAAGTTGGTAGGACATGTGGTATCTCCTTTTGACCTTTCCCAAATTCTTCCTTTAGGTGGTGACTTGTTAGTTACATATTCTTTACCAGAATCTTCTATTATAAAATAACTCATGCAAATGGTTACTATGGTGCCTGACCATGGTGGGTGGTTTCAGTGTTTCCCCTAACATTATGGCTATGTTCCAACAGAACTTTATTTATGGATGCTGACAGCTGAATTTCATGCAATTTTCATGTCACATGACATTTTCCTTAATTTTCTCCAACTATTTAAAAATGATTTTTAACTCATTAGCCACTCAAAAATAGGTGGTGGGCTACCTTTGGCCTGCAGACCTTAGTTTGCTTACTCCTGCATAGACTTAGCAGGTAACAGAAAGCACTGGCCTCTCTCCTGTGAAAAAAGGCGAGTGCCAATCTCTTTCTTCTTTTTTTTTTTTTTTAAATTGGAATATAACTGCTTTGCAATGTTGTGTTAGCCTCTTCTGTATGATGAAGTGAATCAGGCATATGCATACCTACATCCACTCCCTTTTGGACCTCCCTTCCGCCCAGTTCCCATCCCCATCCCACTCCTCTAGGACATCACAGACTACCAAGCTTAGCTTTGTGTGCTTTACAGCAGCCTCTTAATACCAGTTCAGCCTCTTCACCTTTGACAGCAGCTTCTGTTAATTAAGTCACCTGAAGGGTACATCCTTCTCATAAAGACAGGCATTAATTTTCCTCTGAGAAAATGCAAGCTGGTCTGGTAGTGAAGGAAAGACGTTTTCCCTATCAGCTTGGGTTTCTGTGTTTTGTCCTTTGTGAACAACAGACTGCCCCATTATTATGCTGGGAAGCATTTTGCTCTTCCTTGCCAGACCTGAATCTTGGCTGAATCACAAGAACAACCACTCTGGTTTTCAATGACTATTCTTTTTGGTGCCAGGAAGAATGGTGCCAACTATGATTAAATTATTTTGATTCTTGGCCTCCGACTGATGGAGACAATGAGGGTGGTTTTTGCCAGTTCATCTCACCACATATATAATTATTTTTTTAACAAAAATAGCCTTATTTTGCATATGTCACTTTGTAGTCTAAGAAAAAAAATTGACAGCATAGCTGATACAGTCTCATATCATCAATAACATTATTTTAAATGGCCATGCACTGAATAATCATAAGTTGCAAAGAATTTGACCAAATTCTTACTGTTGACTTTTAAATAGTTGCCAATCTTAATATCATAAAAATTGTGTAATGAAATTCCTTTCAGATAAATTTTTGTGTAGCTTTATTTTTTTTTGAAGGATGAATTCCCAGGAATTGAATTGCTTGAGTAAGCATATATATTGAAGGCTTTCGATTAGTATCACAAAAATACACTCTAGAAAAAATCATCTCAATTTATATTCCCATCAGGAATACATGCAAATTTCAATTTCTCTGTACACTTGCCATTAAATTTTAATTTCTTGGGGAATCTAAATGTTTTAAATAAAACTTTGTATTTATATAGCTTTCTCAATGTTGTGAATACTAATGTGACAGGAACACTGTCTTCTTTATTATTTATTTTCAGTTCCTAGCACAGTTCCTGACATATAGTATTCAATAAATACAGGTTCAATTAAAAGACAAGAGAAAGAATAGACAATATTGGCAATATTTAGTATGTACTTTACATATTTTTTCAATTTTTCAGAGTGATTAATTTGCTGCAAAATATGATCTGATTACATTTATGAGATCTGCTTTTCCAGCTCTATGCTTACTAGTGTTCTTTTTCTAAATATGACTTAAAATGTAGAATAATAACCAAAATGATTGTAGCATAACATGGTTTTGAACCTTTGTTTTTGGTATTTAGAGAAAACCTTTTGTTTCTATAATCTTTATACTGCTGATCACCTCTGTCTCTTTTTGTCTCTGTCTGTTTACAATACAATTATGTAGTCCATTGGATCAGGTATATAGAGCTTTTACTTGGAATGTGTGTATATCCAAAGACTTCAAAACATTTTCATTTTTTGAATACTTACACAGGTTAGATAGCAGAAAAGATAAATGACCTTGGACAAGCAATAAATGGAAATATCCTTGTTGTTGATTGAGTGTAATTAGGATTTTGCTTTCATAATAGTAGTTGCAGCTGTGCATTCAAATGAAGAAATGCCTGCAAGGGCAAGATGCTCTCTTTAGATTGATACCCTACTGCTACTAGATTGTCCTAGTTGACTTATAGACCCTGTAGTGTTGAGTAAAATAATTGTCTATTTACACAGACAAAGCAATTTCTGACTCCAAGGTCACTTGCAGTTTACAATAACATTTTTGAAGTTTTACAGAGACAGCACTTAGATGAGAGCTGTGTGAAAGAATTATAGATTCTTTACAGAATATTTTCAGGTGGTCCTCCATATCCATTATGGGTTTTGTAGATTTAAAATGTTTGCCTAAAGAGCCATTATTGTTTTATTCATTGATGTATTGCAAACATAAAAGAACAATACCTCATCTCTGCTGGTCACAATGGTATAAAATTAGAAGCAATTTAAAAAAGCTGAGATTCACAAATTTGTTGAAATTAAACAACATGCTCATGAACAACCAATGGGTCAACGAAGAAATCAAAAGAAAAATAACAACAAAAAAAAAACTTGAAGCAAACAAAAATGAAAACACAGTATACCAAACGTATGGTATACTGTATAAGCAGTTTTAAGAGGAAAGTTTAAACCTACAAAAGCTTACATTAATGAAAAAGAAAGATCTGAAACAACCGAACTTTGCCCCTCAAGGAACTAGAAAAAATGAGCCAGCCCAAAATTAGAAGGAAGGGAACAACAAAGAGCATAGCTGAGATAAATGAAATAGAGAACACAAAAATTAATGAAACTCAGAGCACTTTTTAAAAACAAATAAACCAAATTGATAAATATTTAGGTAGGCTAAGAAAAAGAGAGAGAGAAGAGTCTAAATATAATTATAAATAATTGAGGACCCATTAGAGCTGATACCAGAAAAATACAAAGGATCATAAGAGACTACTATGAACATTTATATGCCAACAAATTAGTTAACTTAGAGGAAGCAGATAAATTCCTAGAAACATCCATCTATTAAAATTGAATCAAGGAGACAGGTAAAATCTAAATGCCCAATAAACAGTAATTACTACTCAACATAGAAAAGTTCAGGACCAGATGGTTTCATTGGTGAATTATATCTAACATTTTAGAAGTAAAGTTGATTCTTCTCAAATTCTTGCCAAAAATTCAAGAGAAGGGAACACTTGGAAACTCATTTTATGAGGCCAGAATTGCCCTGATACCAAAACCAATTAAGAACATATAAAAAAAGAAAATTGCAGGCCAATATTTCTGATGAATATTTCTCATCAGATTTGCATGTTGAGATGCAAAAATTCTCAACAAAATACTAGCAACTTGAATTCAATAGCACATTTAAAAGATCATACACCATGATCAGATAGAATTTGTTCTTGGGATGGAAAAATGGTTAAATGTGTGCAAATCAATTTGTGATATATGATATTAATGCCAGAATGAAAGATAAAATTCATGTTATCATCTCAATAATGTACAAAAAGCATTTGACAAAAATATAACATTCTTTCAGAATAAAAATTCTCAACAAATTTGCTATAGAAGGAATTTGCCTCAACATAATAAAGGCTGTATAAAACAATGCCACAGTTAATGTTACATTCTACAGTAAAAGGTTGGAAACTTTTCTCTAAGATCAGGAACAAGACAAAGGTGCCCACTCTCACCATTCTTATTCAACATAGTACTGGAAGTTCTAGACAGAACAATTCGGCAAAAAAAAAAAAAAAAAAAAAAAGATATGATTATTGGAAAAGAAGTAGCAAAATTTTCTGTATTGGCAAATGCTATACTTTTATCTATAGAAAATCCTAAAGATTCCATCCAAAACTGTTAGAACTAATCAACAAATTCATTAAGAATTACAGGGTATCTCTGTAGTTTATAAACAGCATATAGAAATCAGTCACATTTTTATATACTAACAATGAGATATGTGAAAAAGAAATAAATAAAACAATCTCAATCCCAATAGTATCAAAAACAATAAAATACTTGGGAGTACATTTAACCAAGAGAGTGAAGGAACTATATGCTGACAAATATAGGACATTGTTGAATCAAAAGGAAGAGGATTCAAATAAATGCAAAGATATATGTGTTCATAGATTGGAAGAATGGACGTTGTCCAAAAGTCCATAATATTCAAAGCCATCTATAACATTAATGCAATTCCTATCAAAATTACAATGGCATGTTTCACAGAAAAAGAAAAAATAATCCTAAAATTTACATTGTGCCACAGAAGATCCTTAAAGAGCCAAAGCAATTTTCAGAAAGAAAAACAAAGCCAGATGCATCCTGATTTCAAAGTATACAACAAGGCAGTAGTATTCAAAAGAGTATGGTACTGGCATGAATATAGACACATGACAAATGGAACAAAGTCAAGAGCACAGAAATGAAACTGCATACATGGTCAGCTAATATTTGAAAAGGGTCAATAATATTTAGTGGGGAATGGATAGCATTTTCAAGAAATACCTGGGGAAAACTTTATATCCACAAAGGGTAAGAACTTCCAATGTAAGTTTTGGGAATTCTATGTATAGCAAGGTGATTATAGTTGACAATATTATGCTACATACTTGAAAGTTGCTAAAAAACTAGATATTAAACAAAGAAATGATATTGAACAAAGAAATGTTTAATGTTTGTTTAAACAAAGAAACAAGTTAAACAAAGAAGTGTTTGTTTAATGATGTAAAACAAAAAGAGGATAATTATGTGAAGTGATGGAGATGTTAGCTATTGGAATGGTCATAATCATTTTGCAATACATTAAAAAATTAAAATCAATGTATTGATTAAATCAATATTTATTAAATCAATGTATTGCATACCTTAAAAATATATAATGTTATATCTCATTATATTCTAATTATAATAACAGAACAATGCCTGGCACATTTCAAAAGCATGATAAATATTTGTTTACAGAAGAAGAGTCTCATGTGTTTTGCTTTCTTTAATCTGTCAATCAATAAATATTTTCTGAGCATTTACAAAATACTTGGTGTGATAAATTCATAAGATTTCTATTTCAAAGAGCTTATAGTCTATAGTTGGAGCGATGAAAACCCAACACATGTGAAAGCTTACCATTTCTAATTACATCAGTATCTTAGAAGCCAAACATAATCATGTTTACAATCATAATAATGGAATGGGCTTTAAAGACCCCCCTTCCTCCCCACAAAAAAGCCACTTAAAAATACAAAGTAAAAATTCTGTGATAATGAGTGTCTGGCATTCCTTCCTCCAAGCTTTTCTTCTTTATATCCTATATCATGCTGCCACAACTGATTCTAATATCTTTCTCTAGATGAAAATCTTTCAGTAGCTCCCATGTACTACAGGATAAAATTCAAATTCCATAGAATGGCTGTGATAGATCAATGATGGTGACAAAATCATTGTCATTTCTCTCAGAGAGAGGTGAGGGCATCTATGTATTCTCCCCCTTGAATATGGGCAGGTTTCATAACTGCTTTAACACATCGAGACGGCAGAAGGGATGCTTTGCCAGTTTATAGGTCAAGGCCCAAAGAGATTGACAGTTTCTGCTTCTTGCCTCTTGGAACACCCACTCTAGGCAGCTCAACTGCCAAAGTTTAAACTCTCTGCTATAAACATTATGTGGAAAAACTATGAAAAAAACGAGTGGAGAGTGGCTCAATAGAGCCTTGCTCTCCATTCTTCCTCACCGAGGCACCAGATAAATAAAAGAAGCTGCCTTGGATTCTCTACTCCAGCCCAGCTACCTGCTGAATGTCACCAAGTGACCTTGTTCAACACCACATGGAGCAGGAGAATCAAGCAGCTTAGTCTGGTCCATTTTGTATCATAGATTGTGAACGTCATGAGATGACTTGTTCCAAGCCATCACGTTTGCAGTAGTATGTTACACAGAGATACATGGCCATAACAATAGCAATCAAGTTTCCTATTAATTCACCTGTCTAAATTATCACATTGTCTCTACTTTTAAGAAAGTTAATAAGCTTTGTTAAGTTTTGAGCAATTTTCATTAACAGAAAAAAATTGAGCTAAAAATAGAGATCCCAAAAACCAAACAAAAGAGGAAGAAATAGCGAATCTACCTGATAAAGAATTCCGAATAATGATAGTGAAATTAATCCAAAATCTGGAAAGCAAAATGGAATCATGGATAAATAGCCTGGAGAAAAGCATTGAGAAGATGCAAGAAAGATTTAACAAGGACCTAGAAGAAATAAAAAAGAGTCAATATATAATGAATAATGCAATAAATGAGATCGAAAACACTCTGGAGGCAACAAATAGTAGAATAACAGAAGCAGAAGATAGAATTAGCGAATTAGAAGATAGAATGGCAGAATTAAATGAATCAGAGGAGAAAAAAGAAAAAACGAATTAAAAGAAATGAGGACAATCTCAGAGACCTCCAGGACAATTTTAAACGTTACAATATTCGAATCATAGGAGTCCCAGAAGAAGAAGACAAAAAGAAAGACCATGAGAAGATACTAGAGGAGATAATAGTTGAAAACTTCCCTAAAATGGGGAAGGAAATAATCACTCAAGTCCAAGAAACCCAGAGAGTCCCAAATAGGATAAACTCAAGGCGAAACACCCCAAGACACATATTAATCAAATTAACAAAGATCAAACACAAAGAACAAATATTAAAAGCAGCAAGGGAAAAACAACAAATAACACACAAGGGAATTCCCATAAGGATAACAGCTGATCTTTCAATAGAAACTCTCCAAGCCAGGAGGGAATGGCAAGACATACTTAAAATGATGAAAGAAAAGAACCTACAGCCCAGATTATTGTACCCAGCAAGGATCTCATTCAAATATGAAGGAGAAATCAAAACGTTTACAGACAAGCAAAAGCTGAGAGAATTCAGCAACAACAAACCAGCTCTCCAACAAATACTAAAGGACATTCTCTAGACAGGAAACACAAAAAGGATATATAAATTCAAACCCAAAACAACAAAGTAAATGGCAACGGGATCATATTTATCATTAATTACCTTAAATGTAAATGGGTTGAATGCCCCAACCAAAAGACAGAGACTGGCTGAATGGATACAAAAACAAGACCCCTCCATATGCTGTCTACAAGAAACCCACCTCAAAACAGGGGACACATACAGACTGAAAGTCAAGGGCTGGAAAAAGACTTTCCATGCAAATAGAGACCAAAAGAAAGCAGGAGTAGCAATACTCATATCAGATAAAATAGACTTTAAAACAAAGGATGTGAAAAGAGACAAAGAAGGTCACTACCTAATGATCAAAGGATCAATCCAAGAAGAAGATATAACAATTATAAATATATATGCACCCAACTTAGGAGCACCGCAATATATAAGACAAATACTAACAAGTATGAAAGGAGAAATCAACAATAACACAATAATAGTGGGAGACTTTAATACCCCACTCACACCAATGGATAGATCAACTAAACAGAAAATTAACAAGGAAACACAAACTTTAAACGATACAACAGACCAGTTAGAACTAATTGATATCTATAGGACATTTCATCCCAAAACAATGAATTTCACCTTTTTCTCAAGCGCACATGGAACCTTCTCCAGGATAGACCACATCCTGGGCCATAAATCTAGCCTTGGTAAGTTCAGAAAAATTGAAATCATTCCAAGCATCTTTTCTGACCACAATGCAGTAAGAGTAAATCTCAATAACAGGAGAAAAACTATTAAAAAGTCCAACATATGAAGGCTGAACAACACACTCCTGAATAACCAACAAATCACAGAAGAAATCAAAAAAGAAATCAAATTCTTCATAGAAACGAATGAAAATGAAAACACAACAACCCAAAACCTGTGGGACACTGTAAAAGCAGTCCTAAGGGGAAAGTTCATAGCAATACAGGCATACCTCAAGAAACAAGAAAAAAGCCAAATAAATAACCTAACTCTACACCTAAAGCAACTGGAAAAGGAAGAAATGAAGCACCCCAAGGTTAGTAGAAGGAAAGAAATCCTAAAAATTAGGCAGAAATAAATGCAAAAGAAACCATAGCAAAAATCAACAAAGCCAAAAGCTGGTTCTTTGAAAGGGTAAATAAAATTGACAAACCACTAGCCAGACTCATCAAGAAACAAAGGGAGAAAAAATCAAATCAATAAAATTAGAAATGAAAATGGAGAGATCACAACAGACAGCACAGAAATACAAAGGATCATAAGAGACTACTATCAGCAATTATATGGCAATAAAATGGACAATGTGGAAGAAATGGACAAATTTTTAGAAAAGTACAACTTCCCAAAACTGGATCAGGAAGAAATAGAAACTCTTAACAGACCCATCACAAGCATGGAAATTGAAACCGTAATCAGAAATCTTCCAGCAAACAAAAGCCCAGGTCCAGACGGCTTCACAGCTGAATTCTACCAAAAATTTAGAGAAGAGCTAACACCTATCCTACTCAAACTGTTCCAGAAAATTGCAGAGGAAGGCAAACTTTCAAACTCATTCTATGAGGCCACCATCACCCTAATACCAAAACCTGACAAAGATCCCACAAAAAAAGAAAACTACAGGCCAATATCACTGATGAACATAGATGCAAAAATCCTTAACAAAATTCTAGCAATCAGAATCCAACAACACATTAAAAAGATCATACACCATGACCAAGTGGGCTTTATCCCAGGAATGCAAGGATTCTTCAATATCTGCAAATCAATCAACGTAATACACCACATTAACAAACTGAAGAATAAAAACCATATGATTATCTCAATAGATGCAGAGAAAGCCTTTGACAAAGTTCAACATCCATTTATGATAAAAACTCTCCAGAAAGCAGGAATAGAAGGAACATACCTCAACATAATAAAAGCTATATATGACAAACCCACAGCAAACATTATCCTCAATGGTGAAAAATTGAAAGCATTTCCTCTAAAGTCAGGAACAAGACAAGGATGCCCACTTTCACCATTCCTATTCAACATAGTTTTGGAAGTTTTGGCCACAGCAATCAGAGCAGAAAAAGAAATAAAAGGAATCCAAATTGGAAAAGAAGAAGTAAAACTCTCACTGTTTGCAGATGACATGATCCTCTACGTAGAAAACCCTAACGATTCCACCAGAAAATTACTAGAACTGATCAATGAATATAGTAAAGTTGCAGGATATAAAATTAACACACAGAAATCCCTTGCATTCCTGTACACTAATAATGAGAAAATAGAAAGAGAAATTAAGGAAACAATTCCATTCACCATTGCAATGAAAACAATAGAATACTTAGGAATATATCTTCCTAAAGAATCTAAAGACCTATATATAGAAAACTATAAAACACTGGTGAAAGAAATCAAAGAGGACACTAATAGATGGAGAAATATACCATGTTCATGGATTGGTAGAATCAATATAGTGAAAATGAGTATACTACCCAAAGCAATTTATAGATTCAATGCAATCCCCATCAAGCTACCAATGGTATTCTTCACAGAGCTAGAACAAATAATTTCTCAATTTGTATGGAAATACAAAAAACCTCGAATAGCCAAAGCTATCTTGAGAAAGAAGAATGGAACTGGAGGAATCAACCTGCCTGACTTCAGGCTCTACTACAAAGCCACAGTCATCAAGACAGTATGGTACTGGCACAAGGACAGAAATATAGATCAATGGAACAAAATAGAAAGCCCAGAGATAAATCCATGCACATATGGACACTTCATCTTTGACAAAGGAGGCAAGAATATACAATGGATTAAAGACAATCTCTTTAACAAGTGGTGCTGGGAAAACTGGTCAAACACTTGTAAAAGAATGAAACTAGAACACTTTCTAACACCATACACAAAAATAAACTCAAAATGGATTAAAGATCTAAATGTAAGACCAGAAACCATAAAACTCCTAGAGGAAAACATAGGCAAAACACTCTCTGACTTACATCACAGCAGGATCCTCCATGACCCACCTCCCAGAATATCGGAAATAAAATCAAAAATGAACAAATGGGACCTAATCAAACTTAAAAAGCTTCTGCACAACAAAGGAAACTCTAAGCAAGCTGAAAAGACAGCCTTCAGAATGGGAGAAAATAATAGCAAATGAAGCAACTGACAAACAACTAATCTCAAAAATATACAAGCAACTTCTACAGCTCAATTCCAGAAAAATAAATGACCCAATCAAAAAATGGGCCAAAGAACTAAATAGACATTTCTCCAAAGAAGACATACAGATGGCTAACAAACACATGAAAAGATGCTCAACATCACTCATTATCAGAGACATGCAAATCAAAACCACTATGAGGTACCATTTCACGCCAATCAGAATGGCTGCTATCCAAAAGTCCACAAGCAATAAATGCTGGAGAGGGTGCGGAGAGAAGGGAACCCTCTTGCACTGTTGGTGGGAATGCAAACTGGTACAGCCACTATGGAGAACAGTATGGAGATTCCTCAAAAAACTGGGAATAGAACTGCCTTATGATCCAGCAATCCCACTGCTGGGCATACACACTGAGAAAACCAGAATTGAAAGAGACACGTGTACCCCAATGTTCATAGCAGCACTGTTTGCAATAGCCAGAACGTGGAAGCAACCTAGATGTCCATCCACAGATGAATGAATAAGCAAGCTGTGGTACATATACACAATGGAGTATTACTCAGCCATTAAAAATAATACATTTGAATCAGTTCTAAGGAGGTGGATGGAACTGGAGCCTATTATACAGTGTGAAGTAAGCCAGAAACAAAACCACAAATACAGTATACTAACGCATATATATGGAATTTAGAAAGATGGTAACAATAACCCTGTTTACGAGACAGCAAAAGAGACACTGATGTATAGACCAGACTTTTGGACTCTGGGACCGGGAGAGGGTGGGATGATTGGGGAGAATAGCATTGAAATATGTATAATATTATATCTGAAATGTAGTAATTGTTCAAACTAATCACTGTCATGTTACAATTTGTTCATATTAGATGTTTGTAATGTTTCTGATAATCAATAAAAGAGATTCTTGATTAAAAAAAAAAAAAAGAAAAAAGTGTGAAAGTGCTAATCACTCAGTTGTGCCCAACACTGCAACCCCAAGGACTGTAGCCTGCCAGGCTCTTCTGTCCATAGAATTTTCCAGGCAAGAATACTGGAGTGGGTTGCTATTCCCTTCTCCAGGAGATCTTCCTGGATCAGGGATTGAATATTGGGATTGAATATTCAATATTCAATCAGGGATTAAATATCTCCTGAATTGCAGATTCTTTACCATCTAAGCCACCAAGGAAGCCCCTTAACTCATGCCAATTTCCCCTATTTTTAATATCTTGCATAAATGTGCTATATTTGTTACAATCAGTGGGCCAATATTAATGCATTATTATTAAGAAATTTGTTTAGTTTACATTAGGGTTCACTCTTTGTAATATACAATCTGTGGCTTTTGACTAACATATAATGACATGTATCCAACATTACAGTGTTATACTGAATAATTGTTTCATTATCATGAAAAATCCCTTCCAAGAATACCTGTAAACCAGCGGTATTTTTATTATTTCCTTAGATTTTCCTTTTCTAGAAGGTCATATATTTGGAATAATACAATATATAACTGTTTTAGATTGGCTTCTTTCACTAGAAAAATGTATTTGAAGTTCTTCCATGACTTTTGGTGGCTTAATGGCCTTTTCTCTTTTATCATCCATATAATACTCCAGTCTATGGTTGCACCACCATTTGTTTATCCATTTCCTTGTAGAAAGACTTCTTGCTTGCTTCTAAGCTTTGGCAATTATGAATAAAGCTGCTATGACCATTGAAGTATAGATTTTGTATGAGTGCAAGTTTTCAACCCATTTGGACAAATATCAAGCAGCATGATTACTTGATCATATGGTAAGATGATGTTTAGTTTTGTAAGAAATTGCCATACTGTCTTCCAAAGTGAATGTACCATTTTGCCTTCCCACCAGCAATGAATGAGAGTTAGTATTGCTCTTCATTCTCACCAGCATTTGGTATTGCCAGTGTTCTGGATTTTGGCTATCCAAACAAATATGCGTAGTGGTATCTCATTGCTGTTTCTATTTGAATTCTCTAATGCTGTATGATGTTGAGAATCTTTTTCATATGCTTATTTGCTGTCTGTATGTCTTTTTTGGGAAAGCATTTGTGTTTTTTTTTTTTTCAAATCTGTTGCCCATTTTAAAATTGGGCTGCTTGTTTTATTACTGTTGAATTTTAAGCATTCTTTGTATATTTTAAGTACCAGTTCTTTAACTGAAATGTATGTATTTTTCAAAAGATTTTATCCCAATTTCCTAGACTTTTAACCTTCACATTCCTTCAAACACGCAATACACATTGCCTATGCTCAAATACAAAAAAAAACTGTTTTGGTTCCTCTGCATATCATGCTCTCTCTTACTAATATTTCCATACTTTTGCATAGGCTATTCTGATATCTGCATTCGAGGCAGAGGGAACTTTACTTATACTTAAGTATGAAGAGTATTAGAGGACTGTATTATACCCTTTGTGAAACCTTCCTGTATTACAAAGAGATTTAATGCCTCAGTTCTCTGTGCTCAAAAACCACTTTTGTGTATGTGTGTGTGTGTGTGTGTGTGTTCTGTGTGCGCGCATGCGTGTGCGTGTTAAGTCACTTCAGTCATGTCTGACTCTTTGTGACCTGATGGACTGCAGCCTGCCAGGCTCCTCTTTTCATGGGATCCTCCAGGCAAGAATGCTGGAGTGAGTTGCCATGTCCACCTCCAGGCAATCTTCTCAACCTAGGGATCAAAATCACACCTCCTGTGTCTCCTGCATTGGCAGACAGGTTCTTTATCATTAGCGCCACATGGGAAGCCCCCTGTTTTGTGTATACATCAAATAAAACACTGAGCACATTTAATTCTAACTCTGGTTTATGATCCTGTCAACCAACAGGATCATGAACATTCCCAAAACAGGTGCCGTATCTTTTACATCTTGATGACAATTCTCCAGGCCTTCATGTAAGAAAAAAGATGCATCATAGATACAAATTATATGAAGGAATGCCCAGAATAAATCTTGGTGATGAAGTATGAGAGGAGAGATCATGAATTACTTCACTGAGCATTTCATGATAGAAGTCATAGGTTTCAGAATGGAAGAATAAAGAATAACATTTGGCTAGAAAGGAATGATAAAGTTTTGAAAGACAGTAGAAACACATCTATCTGTGGCTTCCATCTTGGGTATATTCTCTCTCACTCTGTTGAATCACTGTCTCAGGGGGGAGCCAGCTTCCATGCGGTGAGGTGACTATATGGGAGCTCCAGGCAGAGAGGGGTCAAAGCCTGCCAGTAACTATGTGACTGATCCTGGACAAAGATCAATGTGACTGTGCTCTCTGCACTGTTTATCAGCATGTTATTTTCATTTAATCTGACATTATTGTTCAAGTGAGCTATAGGTGCTAGGGTAGTAATCAAAAGCTCTGACTAAAGAGAGGTGAAGAGGGATCTGGCTAGAAGTTTTAGGTGAAATAGGTCATCTAAATGACTACATCTAACCAACTCACCAGAGACCACTCTTTCTGGTAGCCAGCCAGCCCCATTTAGGAACTCTTATATTTTAATACTGGCCTGCACATTGTAACTTGCTGTTAGATCACTTGCTTTGGTTTAGGCTCAGGAATAATGGGAAAAGTTCACAATTCAAATACAAAATCAAAAGTTTTAAGTGTGTGGAAAATTTGTTTTATGTTAAAATCATTCCATTATAACACGGAGCTATTTGTAGTCTTTAGTATTCCACTTTATTTGAATATTTATACACTTTACTGCCAAAACATTAATGTGCTTGATTATGAAACTCCCCAGACCCTGTTGAGGATTCTACATAATTACAGTAAAATCATTACATTATGTTTTTAATAGCTGAGAAAATATGCAAAATCTGAAAAAATATCTAGTCATAAGTTTTTTGACACTGGATTGTGGACCTCTATTGGCTTCCTTGGGATATCATCTCTGTTTAAAATGCAGGACTGAGAACTAAAATCATAAGAGATCAGAAAGATAAAACTTTAAGGAATAGAAAATGCTTATTTGCTTTCCAATTCCAATTTATCACTCCTATCCTCTAAATGTGGAATTGCTTATAATAATAATAATAGGACGTTTAGAACATATGGTGTTGATATTGGTTTCTTCTGAACTGAAGCTGTGCTTAACATCAGGAGGAGCTGAGAGGAGTGAGGTTAAGTTTAGGGCATGAACCAGAAGTGAAGTTTGTCATTTTAACATAGTGCTGCATCCCTGGGGTCTGTCCCAGCCTGTTTTTAGTTGTTATTTTTCTTCTCTTCCTTCCTACTTCTTCTCTTTCTATTCCAGGAATATGCTGCATGCTAGTTGAACATCCTCAAAGTTAATTAATTAGAGGTTAAGAAAAATTCTTTGCTTTCATGTACTCCTATGTCCCAGGCATTAGAAATGTTGCCTCACTGCTAACTAATGAGGTGAGCTATTCATTCAGGTCTTGAGACATTGTATCTGAAATAATATCTGGGAGTCTCTAGTGACTCAAAATCATTGATAGGAAAGAAATATTATCAGCTTAATACCTACTACTAAGGGATCACAACAGAAGTTTCTAGAAAGATATTTCAGTTCCTGAACCTCAGTTTTCCCATCTATTAGCTGAGTCGTGTCTGACTCTTTGTGAACCCATGAATCGCAGCACGCCAAGCCTCCCTGTCCATCACCAACTCCCGGAGGTCACTCAGACTCATATCCATCGAGTCAGTGATGCCTTCCAGCCATCTCATCCTCTGTCATCCCCTTCTCCTGCCCCCAGTCCCTTCCAGCATCAGAGTCTTCTCCAATGAGTCAACTCTTTGCATGAGGTGGCCAAAGTACTGGAGTTTCAGCTTTAGCATCATTCCTTTCAAAGAAATCCCAGGGCTGATCTCCTTCAGAATGGACTGGTTGGATCTCCTTGCAATCCAAGGGACTCTCAAGAGTCTTTTCCAACACCACAGTTCAAAAGCATTAATTCTTTGGAGCTCAGCTTTTTTCACAGTCCAACTCTCACATCTATACATGACCACTGGAAAAACCATAGCCTTGACCAGACAGACCTTTGTTGGCAAAGTAATATCTCTGCTTTCGAATATGCTGTCTAGGTTGGTCTTAACTTTTCTTCCAAGGAGTAAGCGTCTTTTTAATTTCATGGCTGCAGTCACCATCTGCAGTGATTTTGGAGCCCAGAAAAATAAAGTCTGACACTGTTTCCCCATCTATTTCTCATGAAGTGATGGGACCAGATGCCATGATCTTCGTTTTCTGAATGTTGAGCTTTAAGCCAAATTTTTCACTCTCCTCTTTCACTTTCATCAAGAAGCTTTTTTAGCTCCTCTTCACTTTCTGCCATAAGGGTGGTGTCATCTGCATATCTGTGGTTACTGATATTTCTCCCAGCAATCTTGATTCCAGCTTGTTCTTCTTCCAGTCCATCATTTCTCATAGTGTACTCTGCATAGAAGTTAAATAAGCAGGGTGACAACATACAGCCTTGACGTACTCCTTTTCCTATTTGGAACCAGTCTGTTGTTCCATGTCCAGTTCTAACTGTTGCTTCCTGACCTGCATGTAGGTTTCTCAGGAGGCAGGTCAGGTGGTCTGATATTCCCATCTCTTGAATTTTCCACAGTTTATTGTGATCCACACAGTCAAAGGCTTTGGCATAGTCAATAACAGAAGTAGATGTTTTTCTGGAACTCTCTTGCTTTTTCATTGATCCAACAGATGTTGGCAATTTGATCTCTGGTTCTTCTGCCTTTTCTAAAACCAGTTTGAACATCTGGAAGTTCATGGTTCACGTATTGCTGAAGCCTGGCTTGGAGAATTTTGAACATTACTTTACTAGCACATGAGAACAGTGCAATTGTGCGGTAGTTTTAGCATTCTTTGGCATTGCCTTTCTTTGGGACTGGAATAAAAACTGGTCTTTTCCAATCTTGTGGCCACTGCTGAGTTTTCCAAATTTGCTGGCATATTAGGTGCAGCACTTTCACAGCATCATCTTTCAGGTTTTGAAATAGTTCAACTGGAATTCCATCACCTCCACTAGCTTTGTTCATAGTGATGCTTTCTAAGGCCCACTTGACTTCACATTCCAGAATGTCTGGCTATAGGTGAATGATCACACCATCGTGATTATCTTGGTCATGAAGATCTTTTTTGTACAGTTCTTCTGTGTATGGATGTGAGAGCTGGACTGTGAAGAAGGCTGAACGCCAAAGAATTGATGCTTTTGAACTGTGGTGTTGGAGAAGACTCTTGAGAGTCCCTTGGACTGCAAGGAGATCCAACCAGTCCATTCTGAAGGAGATCAGCCCTGGGATTTCTTTGGAGGGAATGATGCTCAAGCTGAAACTCCAGTATTTTGGCCACCTCATGCGAAGAGTTGATTCATTGGAGAAGACTCTGATGCTGGGAGGGATTGGGGGCAGGAGGAGAAGGGGATGACAGAGGATGAAATGGCTGGATGGCATCACTGACTCGATGGATGTGAGTCTGAGTGACCTCTGGGAGTTGGTGATGGACAGGGAGGCCTGGCATGCTGCAGTTAATGGGGTCACAAAGAGTCGGACATGACTGAGCGACTGATCTGATCTGTGTATTCTTGCCACCTCTTCTTAAGATCTTCTGCTTCTGTTAGGTCCATACCATTTCTGTCCTTTATCGAGCCCATCTTTGCATAAAATGTTCCCTTGGTATCTCTAATTTTCTTGAAGAGATCTCTGCTGCTGCTAAGTTGCTTCAGTCATGTCCAACTCTTAGTGACCCCATGAACTGCAGCCCACCAGGCTCCTCCATCCATGGGATTTTCCAAGCAAGAGTATTGGAGTGGGGTGCCATTCTTCCCAATTCTGTTGTTTTCCTCTATTTCTTTGCATTGATCGCTGAGAAAGGCTTTCTTATCTCTTCTTGCTATTCTTTGGAACTATGCATTCAGATGTTTATATCTTTCCTTTTCTCCTTTTCTTTTCACTTCTCTTCTTTCCACAGCTATTTGTAAGGCCTCCTCAGACAGCCATTTTGCTTATTTGCATTTCTTTTCCATCGGGATGATCTTGATCCCTGTCTCCTGTACAGTGTCATGAACCTCCGTCCATAGCTCATCGGGTACTCTATCTATCAGATCTAGTCCCTTAAATCTATTTCTCACTTCCACTGTATAGTCATAAGGGATTTGATTAGGTCATATCTGAATGGCCTAGTGGTTTTCCCTATTTTCTTCAATTTAAGTCTGAATTTGGCAATAAGGAGTTCATGATCGGAGCCACAGTCAGCTCCTGGTTTTGTTTTTGCTTACTGTACAGAGCTTCTCCATCTTTGGCTGCAAAGATTATAATCAATCTGATTTCGGCGTTGACCATCTGGTGATGTCCATGTGTAGAGTCTTCTCTTGTGTTGTTGGAAGAGGGTGTTCACTATGACCAGTGAATTTTCTTGGCAAAACTCGATTAGCCTTTGCCTTGCTTCATTCCGTATTCCAAGACCAAATTTGTCTGTTACTCCAGGTGTTTCTTGACTTCCTACTTTTGTATTCCGGTCCCCGTGGCTGTGATAGTGCACGAGTATGGCCAAGAGGAGCTACCCCACGTCCGAGGTCAGGGGCAGTGACTCAGAGCGCCAGGCTGTAACGGCACAGGAACAGCCGAGAGGAGCTACCCTATGTCTGAGGTTGGGGCAGCGGCCGGGAGGGGCTACCCCACACCCGCGGTGATGGGAGGCGGCTGAGAGGAGCAACCCCACGTTCAAGGAGCAGTGGCTGCGCAGGCGCAGGAGGGCCTAGAGGAGCTACTCCATGTTCAAGGTCAAGAGGGGCGGCAGTGAGGAGATACTGGTCCAGTGAGGAGATAAGGTCCAGTGAGGACCTTAGCAGCTGCATGCCCCAACCAGTAACACTGAAGAAGCTGAAGTTGAATGGTTCTATGAAGACTTGCTGCTGCTGCTGCTGCTAAGTCGCTTCAGTCGTGTCTGACTCTGTGCGACCCCATAGACGGCAGCCTACCAGGCTCCCCCGTCCCTGGGATTCTCCAGGCAAGAGCACTGGAGTGGGTTGCCATTTCCTTCTCCAATGCATGAAAGTGAAAAGTGAAAGTGAAATCGCACAGTCGTGTTTAACTCCTAGCAACCCCATGGACTGCAGCCTACCAGACTCCTCCATCCATGGGATTTTCCAGGCAAGAGGACTGGAGTGGGGTGCCATTGCCTTCTCCATATGAAGACCTACAAGACCTTTTAGAACTAACACCCAAAAAAGGTGTCCTTTTCCTATCGATACAATGGTGCAAATAATTATAGGCTAAGTTGTTGCAAACATGAAACAATATATGTAGGGCACTTGGAACATTGCCTTGCACATGTAAGTGATGCTGAATCTTCTTTCTTTCAATTTCTAAACTTGTCACATTTGTCCTTAGATTGAATTTCCTTCTATCTTTTCCTAACACCATGGGATGACTCTCCATCATACCTATTATGGTTACAATAAATAAGTCCTTCCCTTTGTCCAACTGAAGTTTCTGTTGCTAATATTTTATTGCCTTAGTTCTGTGCTTCTTTTATTTAAATATACTAACCTTTTCTTTTTAAAATGTCCTGGATTCAACCTTATTAGCAAAAAAATCCATTTTGATTCTTATCTCCAGTGGTGGAATAAAAGGTTTTTATTCCTATTTTTTTTAAAATAAAGAAATCTATATTAGTAAGCAGCAATTTGTTGATAATATTTTGGTGGTAAAAGCACTTTTTTGAGGTCCCTGAAGTTATATCTTATTTTGCCAATGGATATAGTTAGCTATGACTAAGGAATTACACTGAGTTGTTGACCATTTAATTCAGATGATTATTCTTTATAGTTGTATTCTAATGCTCTGTTTACAGGGTTCCATATATATAATTATATGTGATTCTTACAACACAATAAATTGGATATTGTCACTTTATTTTTTATTTTATGGATTTTAGCTTTTAACAATAATATTTTATGTTTTTATTTTTATGGCTTTTGATCTACTTATTCCTTTGACTTTTATTTTTAATTTTACCTATTTTATTATTTAAATATTCTTAATCTCATCTTTATTTGCATTCATATTTTCACTCTTAATTTTCTTCTATTTTTCTCCTAACGTAGTCTCTCAATTTCAGTTTTACTGCTTCCTAACTTTTGAATCTACTCTTTATTTTTTTAAATATTGTGTCTCCTTATCTTTTATCATCTTCCATCCCACTGCTTTTTGCTTCCTGCAACTGTTATTTTGTTTGGTTTGCTTTCATAATGGCAGAAGGACACATGGCCACAAAGGTGTCTGAAAGGCTGGACCCATGACTGGAAAGGCTGTCTGCTTTCTTGCCAGCTTTGGTGACCTCTTCCCAAGCCCTCCTGTACTTTCAACTCCACTTTGTTCCATCTTATGCATCTTCTCTTTAAGTCTTGACATATCAACTTTCCGTAAGTATCTGAATGAAGTCCTAAACTCATTGATGTTCATTTGCTGATTACTTCACTTGAAGTGATCCTTTTTCCGTGAACTCAAATGTCTGTGAACAATGTCAGTTTAGGATCTCTAAGTGCAAACTGCTCTGTCACCTGGCCAGCAGTGAAACTATTATATCCTGTGAGCTGCAATTTCTCCCTCAGGCCTGTGTTAAAATGTGACACTGTCTGTTGAATCAGAGAAGAGAGTATACGTTCTAGTAGTGCTCTCTGGGCTTCAGAGAAGGATACTCAAAAATAGAGCACAGATGTGTCATCTGAGAGCTGTAGAAGGAAGCCTTCTGTCCCGTTACTTCTTGGGCACTGTGTCTGCTCTCAGTCTAATGTGTTGCCGCATTGTGAGTTAGTGGTTGGAGCAGGAAGGGAAACGAAATAAAAGAGAAAACAAATGAACTTCTTTTTACCTACCTGAGTCTGACTTCCTACGTCTTTCACAGATTTGTAATTTTATTTTTTTTTTGCTTTCAGAAAACCCTTTTTCTTTGTAAAACAAATTTTCTTTGAATTACTTGAGTCTTAAGAAGTTCTGGATTGAAATTAAACAAAGCCCAAACCGTTATCTGTACCTTGCAACTAAAATTCTGTGATCTGGTCTAAAAAAGTGGTGTATACCTGCTTCCTTGTACAAATTCATGCTAATAATATCATGCTGTTTATACTTGTCTACAAATTTATATTAATATTATAATGCTATTTATACTAATTCTGATATAAATAATGATCTCACTATAAAAATGAAGAAAAGACATACCTAATCACAAGTGACTTATTTATAATACTGTATTAATTTCCTAGTGCTACTGTAACACATCACCACAAACTGGATGGCTTTATTCATTGTCTCTGCTCAGGAGGCTAGACTTCGGAAATCAAGTGACAGCCAGGTTGATACCTCCTGGAAGTTTTAGCAAAGAATCAATTCCATGCTTCTCTTCTGGTACCTTCAATGTTCCTTATTTGTACAGCACAATCCAACCTACCCAGTCTTCATGTGGCCTTCTTGTATGTGTGTCTTCGTGTCTCAAATTTCCCTCTTAAAAGGATAATATTGTAAAGTAAAAATAAACCAACTAAAAAAATAATAATAAAATGTAAAGATATGCATGCCTTAAAAAAAAAAAAAAAAAAAGGACAACAGTCATTGTGTTTAGGGCTCACCCTAAATCCAAGATGACTTCATCTCAGGATCCTTAATTACATCAGCAAAGACCTTTTTACAAAATAAAGCACCTCACTTGTTCCAGGATTTGGTATCTTTTGGGAGGCCAGTATTTAACTCACTCTCAGTCATAACTTTCTTCATTTTTTCTTTGCTGATGTTGCTAAGCAAGGGTGAATAAATGGTGCACAGGATACACTCTCAAATAATATTTTTAATTACTGATCTAGACAAGGATTTTTATTATAAGGAAGCAAAACACAAGCAAGCTGGCTTAAATGAAAAAGATCTATTTTAGTGAAATGCGAGGCTACTTGATGGACAGCTGAGGACAGGAAAGAATCACTAGTCTCACAAGTACTAGAACAGGAAATAGAAACTAAGCAACTGAGGTATTGCCTTCCCTGTCTGTGGGGCTGAATGATCACTCTTATACTGCTTCGATCTGCTTTGCTCTAGGTGTATCTTCGTTGCCATATCAAAATACAGGACCCTTGGTGGCTTAAACAGCAAAAATTTATTTCTCACAGTTCTGAAGGTTAGAAAGTCCAAGATCAAGATGGCAGATTCAGTTCTTCAGGAAAAGGACTTTGTTTCCAGTTTGCAGATGCCTATCTTGTTGCTATATTCTCCCACCTGGAGACAAGGAGAGTTCTGTTTTCTCCTTTCCTTTTTAAAAGAGAACTAATTCCATCATCTAAGATTGCATAGTACAAAACTGCCAGAGGAAACCAGAGATGATACACTCTTTGACACAAGTTGTACCATTTTTTCTGGATCCTTCTTCTAAAGTAAAGAAAATAAAAAATATTTGGTTATTAGAAATAAACCAATGGGAAATAAAAGCAGAAAGAAACCAATGGGATCTAATTAAACATAAAAGCTTTTGCAGATCAGAGGGAACCATTGACAAAATGAAAAGACAACCTATTAAATGGGAGAAATATTTGCAAATGATTGGACCAATAAGGGATTAATATCCAACATATAATATCCAACAGCTCATACAACTCAACAGAAAAAAAAAATCCAATTAAAAATGGACAGAGGAGGGCAGTCTTAAGATGGGGGAAAAATAAGATGGGGAGCCCATCCCCCACCCCCGCTCCCCCCGCCACAATTCATGAAAAGATCATTTGAATGCTGAGCAACTTCCACAAAACCACTCTGAACACTGGCTGAGGACACCAGGCACCCAGAAAGGCAGCCCAATCTCTTTAAAATGAGGTAGGAAAAACAGGCAGACACGACTGAGCGACTTCATTTTCACTTTTCACTTTCATGCATTGGAGAAGGAAATGGCAACCCACTCCAGTGTTCTTGCCTGGAGAATCTCAAGGACAGGGGAGCCTGGTGGGCTGCCATCTATGGGGTCGCACAGAGTTGGACACGACTGAAGCGACTTAGCAGCAACAGAAGTAGGACAAAATATAAAAGACAAAAACAGAAACAAAAGATTTAGGGACAGAGACCCATCCTGGGGAAGGAGTTGTGAAGGAGAAGTTTCCACACAGTAAAAAACCCTCTCACAAGTTTATCTGTGGGGAATTTTGGAATCTCAGAGGGCATTATAACCGGGCAAAAACAAAAACTCCACAGAATATGTGCCTAACTGCAAGTGCCAGTGGAGAAGTGGCCCAGATGCTCACATCTGCCACCAGCGAGTTGGGGCTGGGCAGGGAGGTGCAGGCTGCATAATGGTGCTCAGGGTAAGGATCAGGCCTGAATACCTTGAGGACAATCTGAGGGAGCTAACGTGAGAGCAACCCAAACCATGGGATTGCCAGAGAGACAAAAAAATAAAAAAAATAAAGACCTTTCCCACAGAAGGCTCTAACTTCACATGGTAAAACCCTTGGTACACTCACAGAACAAAGGATTGAGTGAATATCAAAGGAAAGCAAGCCTTCTGCTCTATAGGGCCCTCTGTCTTTGGAGGCAGAGGCAGGCATGTGACAGCCAGAGCTGGAAGGCAAGGGGCTGCTGCAATCTCAGCCCCAGAGACAGCATCTTCCACCAAACTGTGAGCAGGTTCCCAGTTGCTAACTACATCTTCCTGGGATCCTGGATGGTTGACATCTGCCAGGAGTATCACAGCCCAAGATCAGCACCCTAGAGGAGACACACAGTACATCTGGGACTGGACTCTCATGGGGCACCTTGGAAACCAAGCAGCTGGGACCAGGCAGATGAATAAGATGCATGGTCCACTTGGGAGAGTGCACTCACCATGCACTCTGTCACCTGAGCTGCTTGGACCTGGGAAGGGCACAAAATGCAATGCCTATCCAGGTCTGTGACCTGCTGGAGCACCCGAGAACCTGAACAGACTTGGGAAATGCACAAAATCCAGGGCCTACTTGGGACAGTGCCCTTGCAGAGCACCCTGGAGCCTGAGCAGTGTGGACCCAGGAAGCACATACCACCTTGGGCTGTGGCAAACCCAGTGTGGTCCATCCATTGTGAGCACTCCCCACACATGCCAGGGGTATTTGTTTGTGGTGTCCCTGTCTCCCTACAACACAACTGAATAAGAGAGCCTAAATAAGTGGCCACCTTCACCCCATTGTGTAAGTGTGGAAATTAGACATGGAAGAGACATGCAAACAGAGGAAGCCAAAATAAACAAAGAAGGGGAAACCACTCTGGAGGTGACAAGTGCAACATATTAAAACCCTGCACTTAATACTGGAGACTGTGCATTTGAGGGGCACCTATAGACCTTGAGAACAGGTACAAGCCAAAAGAAGGGACTATCTGACAGTGAACTGACCCCACACTGCCCACAACAGCTCCAGAGAAAATCCTAGATCTATTTTTACTATTATCACCTTTTAATTTTTAAAAAGAAATTTAGTTCTTTAAAATTTCCAAGCCAGGCTTCAGCAATACGTGAACCGTGAACTTCCAGATGTTCAAACTGGTTTTAGAAAAGGCAGAGGAACCAGAGATCAAATTGCCAACATCTACTGGATCATTGTAAAAGCAAGAGAGTTCCAGAAAAACATCTATTTCTGCTTTATTGACTATGCAAAAGCCTTTGACTGTGTGGGTCACAATAAACTTGGAAAATTCTGAAAGAGATGGGAATACCAGACCACGTGACCTGCCTCTTGAGAAACCTACATGCAGGTCAGGAAGCAACAGTTAGAACTGGACATGGAACAACAGACTGGTTCCAAATAGGAAAAGAAATACATCAAGGCTGTATATTGTAACCCTGCTTATTTCACTTCTATGCATAGTACATCATGAGAAATGCTGGGCTGGAAGAAGCACAAGCTGGAATCAAGATTGTTGGGAGAAATATTAATAACCTCAGATATGCAAATGACACCACCCTTATGGCAGAAAGTGAAGAGGAACTAAAAAGCCTCTTGATGAAAGTGAAAGAGGAGAGTGAAAAAATTGTCTTAAAGCTCAACATTCAGAAAACTAAGATCATGGAATCTGGTCCCATCATTTCATGGAAAATAGGTGGGGAAACAGTGGAAACTGTGTCAGACTTTATTTTTTGGGGGGCTCCAAAATCACTGCAAATGGTGACTGCAGCCATGAAATTAAAAGACGCTTACTCCTTGGAAGGAAAGTTATGACCAACCTAGATAGCATATTGAAAATCAGAGACATTACTTTGCAACAAAGGTCCATCTAGTCAAGGCTATGGTTTTTCCAGTGGTCATGTATAGATGTGAGAGTTGGATTGTGAAGAAGGCTGAGCGCCAAAGAATTGATGGTTTTGAACTGTGGTGAAGAAGACTGTTGAGAGTCCCTTGGACTGCAAGGAGATCCAACCAGTCCATTCTAAAGGAGTTCAACCCTGGGATTTCTTTGGAAGGAATGATGCTAATGCTGAAACTCCAGTACTTTGGCCACCTCATGCGAAGAGTTGACTCATTGGAAAAGATGATGCTGGGAGGAATTGGGGGAAGGAGGAAAAGGGGATGACAGAGGATGAGATGTCTGGATGGCATCACCGACTCGATGGACATGAGTTTGAGTGAACTCTGGGAGTTAGTGATGTACAGGGAGGCCTGGAGTGCTGCGTTTCATGGGGTCACAAAGAGTCAGACACGACTGAGCAACTGAACTGAACTGCCCTCCTTTATCATTTTTATATCTTCTTATTATCTTTCAAAAACCTTATTTTTAAAAACAAATTCCATATATTTTAAAAAAGTTTTTGATTTTTTTTGTATTGTATTTTTGAGAGTCTAACCTTTATTCTTGGTTTTTAATCTTTGCTTTTTGATATTTGTTATGAGTTTTGTACCTCTAAGATTCTAATCTTCAGTATTTATTTTCATTTAGGGATTTGATTACTGGTTTGATTGCTCTCTCCCCTTTGCCTCTCCCTTTTCTCCTCCAGGTCACTTCTATCTCCTTCCTTCCTCTTATCTTCTCTGCATGACTCTGAATCTTTCTGGGTGTTCCAGGCTGTGGAGAGCACTTAAGGATTTGATTACTGGCTAGATTGCTCTCTCCCCTTTTGATTCTCCCCTTTCTCCTCCTGGTAATCTCTATCTCACTGCTCCCTCTTCTCTTCTCTATAAAACTCTGTGAATCTCTCTGGGTATTCCTGGCTGTGGAGAGCTGTTTCACCAATAATCTAGGGATTTTGTCTTCTATGATGTATGGATGGAGAAATCTTGAGGCTACTGTAAGAGGACAGAAAGCCAGAGGCTTGAGGCTTAACTCCAAAACTTTAAAACATCAGAGAACTTCTGACTCCAGGGAACATTAACAGACAAGAGGTCACCCAAAAGTCTCCACACCTACACTGAAACAAAGCACCACCCAAGAGCCAACAAGATCCAGTGCAAGACAAACCATGCTACTTTTCAAGCAAAATAGGAACACAACCCTGATCATTAAAAGATGGTCTTCCCAAAGCCATGCCAATTCCATGGACACCCCAGAACTCACTACTGGGCACTTCATTGCACTCCAGAGATAAGAGATCCAGTTTCACCCACCAGAACACAGACAGAAGCTCGCCCAACCCAACCAGGAAACCTTGAGAAGCCTTTAGTCCAAGCCCATCTACAGGGAGCAGACACTACAATTAAGAGGAACCATGAACTTCCAGCTTGCAGAAAGGGCACCCCAAATAGAGCAACCTAAACAAAATGTAAAGACAGAGAAATATTCAGCAGGTGAAGGAACATGATAAAATCCCATCAAAGCAAATGAAAGAGGAGGAGATAGGAAGTATACTTATAAAAAAATTCAGAATAATGATAGTAAAGGTGATCGAAAAATTTGAAAACAAAATGAAGTTGCAGATAAATAGACTAGAGACAAGGATTGAGAAGATGCAAAAAAATGTGTAATGAGGACCTAGAAGAAATAAAGAAGAATTGATCAATAATGCAATAACTGATATCAAAACCACTCTGGAGGGAACCAACAATAGAATAACTGAGGCAGAAGACGGGTAAGTAAGGTGGAAGATGCAATGGTGATAATAAATAAAGCAGAGAGGAAAAAAGAATGAAAAGAAATGAAGACAACCTCAGCGACCTCTAGGACAATGTTAAATGCTCCAACATTCGAATCACAGGAGTCCCAGAAGAAGAAGACAAAAAGGAAGGGCATGAGAAAATATCTGAGGAGATAATAGTAGGAAGCTTCCCTAATATGGGGAAGGAACTAGCTACCCAAGTCCAAGAAACCCAGAAAGTCCCAAACAAGATAAACCCAAGGTGAGATACCCCAAGACACATATTAATCAAACCAAGAAAAATTAAACACAAGGAGCAAATATTAAAAGCAACAAGGGAAAAGCAACAAAAACACACAAGGGGGTTCCCA
The DNA here is from genome assembly GCA_935064755.1 of Tragelaphus eurycerus. NCBI lineage: Eukaryota > Metazoa > Chordata > Mammalia > Artiodactyla > Bovidae > Tragelaphus > Tragelaphus eurycerus. Next base: position 6,999,826 of record CAKXYN010000086.1, on the reverse strand, counting down.
TAAAGATAAAAGCTGATCTTTCAATAGAAACTCTTCATGCCAGGAAGGAATGGCAGGACGTACTTAAGTGATGAAAGAGAAAAACTTACAAACAAGATTACTTTACCCAGCAAGGATCCCATTCAAATCTGAAGGAGAAATCAAAAGCTATACAAACAAGCAAAAGCTGAGAGAATTCAGCACCATCAAGCCAGCTCTTCAACAAATGCTAAAGGATCTTCTCTAGACAGGAAACACAGAAAAAGTCTATAAAATGGACCAATACAACAAACTAAAAGATAACAGAATCATATTTATCAATAATTATCGTAAATGCAAATGTTAAATGCTCCAACAAAAATACAAAGACTGGCTAAATGGATACAAAAAACAAGACCCCTATATATGCTGTCTACGAGAGACCCAACTCAAACCTAGGGACACATACACACTGAAAGTGAAGGGCTGGTAAAAGATATTTCATGCAAAAGGCGACCCAAAAAAAGCAAGAGTAGCAATACTCCTATCAGATAAAACAGACTTTGAAATAAAAGTCTGTTATGAAAAGAGACAAAGGACACTACATAATGATTTAAGGATCAATTCAAGAAGAAGCTATAACAATTATAAATGCACTCAGTATGGGAGCACCTCAACACACAAGGCAAATGCTAACAAGTATGAAAGGGGAAATTAACAGTAACACAATAATAGTGGGGGATCTCATGCTCCACTCACACCTAAGGATAGATCAATCAAACAGGAAATTAACAAGGAAACACAAAGTTTAAATGATACAATGGGCCATACAATGTTTAATGTGATACAATCACAATAAACTATGGAAAATTCTGAAAGAGATGGGAATACCAGACCACCTGATCTGCCTCTTAAGAAATCTGTATGCAGGTCAGGAAGCAACAGTTAGAACTGGTCATGGAACAACAGACTGGTTCCAAACAGGAAAAGGAGTACGTCAAGGCTGCATATTGTCACCATGTTTATTTAACTTATATGCAGAGTACATCATGAGAAATTCTGGACTGGAAGAAACACAAGTTGGAATCAAGATTGCCGGGAGAAATATCAATAACCTCAGATATGCAGATGACACGACTCTTATGGCAGAAAGTGAAGAGGGGCTAAAAAGCCTCTTGATGAAAGTGAAAGTGGAGAGTGAAAAGGTTGGCTTAAAGCTCAACATTCAGAAAACGAAGATCATGGCATCTGGTCCCATCACTGCATGGGAAATAGATGGGGAAACAGTGGAAACAGTGTCAGACTTTGTTTTTCTGGGCTCCAAAATCACTGCAGATGGTGACTGCAGCCATGAAATTAAAAGACGCTTACTCCTTGGAAGGAAAGTTATGACCAACCTAGATAGCATATTCAAAAGCAGAGACATTACTTTACCAACAAAGGTTCGCCTAGTCAAGGCTATGGTCTTTCCTGTGGTCATGTATGGATGTGAGAGCTGGACTGTAAAGAAGGCTGAGCGCCGAAGAATTGATGCTTTTGAACTGTGGTGTTGGAGAAGACTCTTGAGAGTCCCTTGGACTGCAAGAAGATCCAACCAGTCCATTCTGAAGGAGATCAATCCTGGAATTTCTTTGGAAGGAATGATGCTCAAGCTGAAACTCCAGTATTTTGGCCACCTCATGCGAAGAGTTGACTCATTGGAGAAGACTCTGATGCTGGGAGGGATTGAGGGCAGGAGGAGAAGGGGACGACAGAGGATGAGATGGCTGGATGGCATCACTAACTCGATGGATGCGGGTCTGAGTGACCTCCGGGAGCTGGTGATGGACAGGGAGGCCTGGCGTGCTGCGGTTCATGGGGTCGCAAAGAGTCAGACACGACTGAGTGACTGATCTATGGGCCAGTTAGAACTAATTGATATCTATAGGGCATTTCACCCCCCCCCCCCAAAAAAAAATGGAATTCACCTTTTTCTGAAGAGCATACAGAACATTCCCCAGTATACATCACATTCTGGGCTATAAATCTAGCCTTGGTAAATTAAAAAAAAAATTGGAATTATTTCAAGCATCTTTTCTGATCACAATGTAATAAGATTAGATGTCAACTACAGGAAAAAAAAAACAACTATTAAAAATACAAACACAAAGAGGCTGAGCAACACACTTCTGAATAATCAACTGATCATGGAAGAAATCAAAAAGGAAATAAAATATGCATAGAAATAAATGAAAATGAAAACACGATAGCCCCAAACCTATGGGATTCAGTAAAACCAGTGCTAAGATGGAGGTTCATGGCAATACAAACCTACCTCAAGAAACAAGAGAAACATTAAAGAAACAACCTAACTTTACACTGAAAACAATTAGAAAAAGAAGAAAAGAAGAACCCCAACATTAATGTAAGGAAAGAAATCATAAAAATCATAGCAGAAGTAAGTGAGAAACAAACGAAAGAAAGTATAACATCAGCAAAACTAAAGCCTGATTCTTTGAGAAGATTAATAAAACAGACAAATTGTTAGTGAGACTCATCAAGTAGAAAAGGGAGAAGAATCAAATCAATAAAATTAGAAATGAAAATGGAGAAATCACAACAGACAACACAGAAACACAAAGGATCATAAGAGACTACTATCAGCAACTATATACCAATAAAATGGACAGCTTGGAAAAAATGGACAAATTCTCAGAAAAGTATACCTCCCAAAACTGAACCAGGAAGAAATAGAAAATCTTAATAGATCTATCATAAGGACAGAAATCAAAGCTGTAATAAAAAATCTTCCAACAAACAAAAGGCCAGGACCAGATGGCTTCATAGGTGAATTCTACCAAAAATTCAGAGAAAAGCTGACACCTAAATAAATAAAATATCCTACTCAAACTCTTCCAGAAAATTACGTAGGAAGGTAAACTCCCAAAATTATTCTTTGAGGCCCTCAAAATTCTCCAAGCCAGGCTTCAGCAATAAGTGAACCATGAACTTTCAAATGTTCAAGCTGGTTTTAGAAAAGGCAGAGGAACCAGAGATCAAGTTGCCAACATCTTCTGGATCAACGAAAAAGCAAGAGAGTTTCAGACAGCATCTATTTCTGCTTTATTGACTATGCCAAAGGCTTTGACTGTGTGGATCACAATAAAATGGAAAATTCTGAAGGAGATGGGAATACCAGACCACCTGATCTGCTTGTTGAGAAACCTGTATGCATGTCAGGAAACAACAGTTAGAATTGGACATGAACAACAGACTGGTTCCAAATAGGAAAAGGAGTATGTCAAGGCTGTATGTTGTCACCCTGCTTGTTTAACTTCTATGCAGAGTACATCATAAGAAATGCTGGCCTTGAAGAAGCACAAGTTGGAATCAAGATTGCTGGGAGAAATATCAATAACCTCAGATATGCAGATGACATCACCCTAATGGCAGAAAGCAAAGAAGAACTAAAGAGCCTCTTGATGAAAGTGAAAGAGGAGAGTGAAAAAGTTGGCTTAAAACTCAACATTCAGAAAACTAAGATCATGGCATCTGGTCCCATCACTTCATGGCAAATAGATGGAGAAACAGTGGAAACAGTGACAGACTTTATTTTTTTGGACTCCAAAATCATTGCAGATGGTGATTGCAGCCATGAAATTAAAAGATGCTTACTCCTTGGAAGGAAAGTTATGACCAACCTGCTGCTGCTGCTGCTAAGTCGCTTCAGTCGTGTCCGACTCTGTGCGACCCCACAGACGGCAGCCCACCAGGCCCCGTGGTCCCTGGGATTCTCCAGGCAAGAACACTGGAGTGGGTTGCCATTGCCTTCTCCATTGTGTGAAAGTGAAGTTGCTCAGTCGTGTCCGACTCTTAGCGACCCCATGGACTGCAGCCCACCAGGCTCCTCCGTCCATGGGATTTTCCAGGCAAGAGTACTGGAGTGGGGTGCCATTGCCTTCTCCTATGACCAACCTAGATAGCATATTAAAAAGCTGAGACATTATTTTGTCAAAGAAGGTCCATCCAGTCAAGGCTATGGTTTTTCCAGTGGTCATGTTTGGATGTGAGAGTTGGACTACAGAGAAAGCTGAACGCCAAAGAATTGATGCTTTTGAACTGTGGTGTTGGAGAAGACTGTTGAGAGTCCCTTGGACTGCAAGGAGATTCAACCAGTCCATCCTAAAGGAGATCAGTACTGGGTGTTCATTGGAAGGACTGATGTTGAAGCTGAAACTCCAATACTTTGGCCACCTGATGTGAAGAGCTGACTCATTTGAAAAGACCCTGATGCTGGGAGAGATTGAGGGCAGGAGGAGAAGGGGATGACAGAGGAAGAGATGGCTGAATGGCATCATTGACTTAATGGACATGGGTTTGGGTGGACTCTGGCAGTGGGTGATGGACAGGGACACCTGGCATGCTGGGGTTCATGGGGTCTCAAAGAGTCAGACATGGCTGATTGACTGAACCGAACTGAACTGAACCATCACCCTATACCAGAACCAGATAATGATTCCACAGAAAAAAGAAAACTACAGGCCAATATTGCTGATGAACATAGATGCAAAAATCCTTAGCAAAATTCTAACAAACAGAATCCAACAACATATTAAAAGGATCATATATCATGACCAAGTTGGCTTTATCCCAGGGATGCAAGGATTCTTCACTATTCACAAATCAATCAATGTGATACACCATATTAACAAGTTGAAATATAAAAATCATGTGATTATCTTAACAGATGCAGAGAAAGCCCTTGACAAAACTCAACACCCATTTATGATCAAAACTCTCCAGAAAGCAGGCATTCCATAAAGCAGAACTTTCTCCAGAATGAGGGATGGTATAGGGAGGGAGATGGGAGGGGCTTCAGGTGTAGGGACACAGGTACACACATGGCTGATTCATGTTGATGTATGGCAAAACCCACCACAATGTTTTAAGGTAATTAGCCTCCACTTAAAATAAATAAATGAATTAAAAAATAAATAAAAATTTTAAAATGTGCAAAAGATCTGAATAGACAATTTTTCAAAGGAGAAATGTACATGTTCAACATATAGATGGAAAGTTATTCAACATCGCAAATCACCAGGGAAATGCTGTAGTTAAACCTACAATGAGTTATCCCATCACATCTGTTAGAATGGCTATCATCAAAAGGAGCACAGATAACAAACATTGGTTAGGCTGTGGAGAAAAGGGAACCCTTGAACACTGTGTAAATGTAAATTGGTATAGCCACTGTGGAAAACAGTATGGAATTTTCTGAAAACTAATAGAACTACCATGTGATCCAGCAATTCCAGTCTCATGTATTTATCAAAAGAAAAGAAAAACACTAGTTAGAAAATAAACATGCAACCCAATGTTTATAGCAACACTATTTTCAATTGCCAACTTATGGAAGCAACCTAAGTGTCTGTGAAAACATGAATGGATAAGGAAGATGTGGTATATATACACAATGGAATACTTACTCAACCACAAAAAAAGTGTGAAATATTACTCTTTGAAGCAACATGGGTGGACAGGGAGAGCAATAATCTAAGTGATATAATTTAGATAGAGAAAAATAAATACTGTATGATATCACTTATATGTGCAACCTAAAAAATAAAACAAACTAGTGAATAGAACAGAAAAGAAACAGATTTACAGAGAACAAACCAGTGGTTGCCACTGGGGATACAGAGGGAAAAGTAATATAAAAGTCAGGAAGTGGGAGGTACAAACTTTTGGGTATAAGATAGACTACAAAGATGTATAGCATAACACAGGCAATATAAGCCCAATATTTTGTAATAACTGTAAATGGAGTGTAACCTTTAAAATTATGTTGAAAAGATAAACAAAACTGATAAAGCTTTACCCAGACTCATTAAGAAAAGGAGAGGGCCCAAATCAATAAAATCAGAGATTAAAAAGGAGAAACTATAATGGAAACCACAGAATACACAGGATCATAAAAGACTGCTTTGAACAACTACATGCCAATAAAGTGGGCAACCTAGAAGAGATGGACAAATTCCTAGAACTGTAAAATGTTTCAAGGCAGAACTAGGGAGAAACAGAAAATGGATCAATTACCAATATTGAAGTTGAATCTGTAATTTTAAAACTCCTAACAACTGTCCAGAACTTTCTAGCTCTTCTTACTCCCATTAGCCAAATGGTTTCTTCTGGGTCTCAGTGTTCTTTAAGAGAAATATGACTACCACCTGCATTTTTCAAAATTATACAAATTAAGGATGTTGCCCAGCCTTCAGATTGGGTGTTTAATTATGGCATCATAAACAATGGTTGGGGACAGAGGAAGAGGGCAGTATCATATGTCATGTAGTCAGTCGGACACAGAAGAAAATTTGTGTAGGCTTCTTTCCTGAGAAAGTGACCAAAGAGAGGATGTACCCAATATAGTTAATTTCTGCTTTAAAAATGTTATCGAGCTTGGATTAAAAAAAAAAAAACAAACATAGAAAATGTAACAAATGCAAAGGAAAAAAATGCCACAATTACACTTTTTAGTGATAGCTGATACTACTAATCATGTACTTTCCATTTTTCTCTATTTGTATGTATCTATATATTTATTTTAAATATTTTATCGTGAAAAATACTACATACAGAAAAGTTTATAAAATATGCATGATTAAATAATAATAAAGGAAAAAGAATAATAAAGACTACCTGCTAATTTGTTTTAAAAAAATAGAATGCTTACAATATCGAAGATTCCTATTCACTTTTACCCAAATGTACTCCTTCTCTATGCTTCAGAAATAATCATTATCTTGAATTTCATGTCAAGGGCTCTATTTTTTTTTTTTTAGTTTAATAAAGAATTATTGATATATAACATGTCAGTAGGTTTCGTAGGAGGCTGATAAGATTGTTTGGTATTCCCAGACCACAATTTTAAGTGTACAATGTAATGATCTGATATATATGTTTAATACACATATGGATTCCCTTTTTTTCCTTTATAATCTCACAAAATTTGTATGATTACTCAAGGAAACTGTTATTTTGCCTGTCTTAAATTTTATATCATTGATATAAAATGGAATATATTATCTGTAATTTTCACACATTCAAGTATTCCTGTTTTGCTACTATAAACAATACTGATAGAAACATCTTGGAAAATATTTCCTTCTTCACATGTTTAAAAGTTTTTCAGTATTTCTCAAATACTGTTGGCTGTTATCCACAGTAAAAATACATGCTGCAATTTGACTATTACAAACACACACAAACACACATGCTTCAAATGTGTGCATACATATAACTAAAACAACACTTTGAAACAACTATGTTTACCCTTGCAACACAATCTGATATTTTCTTTTCTAATTTACTCTGTTCTAGTGAAATCTAGTATATTTTATTTTTTTAAAAAGCTGGTTTTAACATTAGATCTGTGTGTTTTTTTTTTTCACTGTTGTTGTTCAGTCACTTAGTCGTGTCAGACTCTTTGTAACCTGAAGGACTGCAGCACACCAGGGTTTCCTGTCTTTCACCATCTCCCGGAGCTTGCTCAAACTCATGTCCATTGAGTTGGTATGCAATCCAACCATCACATCCGCTATCATCCCTTTCTGCTCCTGCTTTCAATCTTTCTCAGGATCAGGGTCCTCTCAAATGACTGTCAACTCTTCACATTAAGTGGCCAAAGTATTAGAACTTCAGCTTCAGTCTTTCCAATGAATATCCAGGGTTAATTTCCTTTCGGATTGACTGGTTTGATCTTTTTGCTGACCAAGGGACTCTCAAGAGTCTTCTCCAACACCACACTTCAAAAGCATCAATTCTTTGCTGCTCAGCCTTCTTTATGGTCAAAGTCTCATATCCATACATGACTACTGGAAAACCATGGCTTTGACTATAAAGACATTGTTGGCAAAGTAATGTCTCTGCTTTTTAACATGCGATCTATGTTGTTCATAGTTTACTTCCAAGGAGAAAGTGTCTCTTAATTCATGACTGCAGTCACCGTGTGCAGTGATTTTGAAGCCCAAGAAAATGAAGTCTCTCACTGTTTCCATTGTTTCCTCATCTATTTGCCATGAAGTGATGGGATCAGATGCCATGATCTTAAATTTTTTGAGTGCTGAGTTTTAAGTAGGCTTTTACACTATGCTCTTTCACTTTCATCAAGAGGCACTTCAGTTCCTCTTCACGTTCTGGCATAAGGGTAGTGTCATCTGGATACCTGAAATTATTGATATTTCTCCCAGCAATGTTGATTCCAGCTTGTGCTTCATCCAGCCTGGTTTTCACATGATGTACTCCACATATAAGCTAAATAAGCAGGGTGACAATACACAACCTTGACATACTCCTTTCCCAGTTTGGAACCTGTCTGTTGTTCCATGTCCAATTCTGACTGTAGCTTCTTGATCTGCATACAGATTTCTCAGGAGACAGATAAAGTGGTCTGCTATTTCTATTTCTTTTAGAACATCACAAAGTTTGCTGTGATCCACACAGATAAAGGCTTTGGCATAGTCAATAAAATACAAGTAGATGTTTTTCTGGAATTCTCTTGCCTTTTTCAATGATCCAATGAATGTTAGCAATTTAATCTCTGGTACCTCTGCCTTGTCTAAATCCAGCTTGAACATCTGGGAGTTCTTGATTCCATACTGTTGAAGCCTAGCTTGGAGAATTTTGAGCATTAATTTGCTATCATGTGAAATGAGTGCAATTGCACAGTAGTTTGAGCACTCTTTGACATTACCTTTCTTTGGGATTGGAGTGAAAACTAACATTTTCCAGTCCTGTGGCCACTGCTGAGTTTCCCAAATTTGCTGACATATTGAGTGCATCACTTTCACAGCATCATCTTTCAGGAATTGAAATAGTTCAACTGGAGTTCCATCACCTCCACTAGCTTTGTTCATAGTGATGGTTCTTAAGGCCCACTTGACTTTGCATTTCAGGATGTCTGGCTCTAGGTGAATGATCACACCATCGTTGTTATATGGGATATTAAGATCTTTTTGTACAGTTGTTTTGTGTATTCTTGCCACCTCTTCTTAATATCTTCTGCTTGTCTTAGGTACATACCATTTATCTCCTTTATTGAGCCCACCTTTGAATGAAACATTCCCTTGATATCTCTAATTTTATTAAAAATATCTCTCATCTTTCCCATTCTACTGTTTTCCTCTAATTCTTTGCATTGATCACTGAAGAAGGCTTTCTTATCTCTTTGTGCTATTCTTTGGAATTTTGCATTCAGATGGGTAGATCTTTATTTTTTCTCCTTTGCCTTGACTTCCCCCCCCACCACCACCCCCGCCCTGGCTTTTCTTTTCTCAGCTATTTTTAAGGCCTCCTCAGACAATCATTTTGTCTTTTTGCATTTCTTTTCTTGGGGATGGTTTTGATAACCACCTCCTGTATGGTGTTATGAACCTCTGTCCATAGTTCTTCAGGTACTCTGTCTACCAGATTTAATCCCTGGAATCTCTTTGTCACTTCCACTGTATAATCATAAAGGATTTGGTGGTTTTCCCTACTTTCTTCATTTTTTTCATACTTTAGCATTTATCAGCATTACTTGAAGGGCTTGTTAAAACATAAATTTCTGGGAGTTTCTCCAAAGTTTCTATTCCAGCAGCTCAAGGAATTGTATTTCTCACAAGGTTCCAGGTGATCCTGATGCTGCTTTCCTGCTGATCACACACAAGAAACCACCTACTAGCCTGATTTGCAATTTATTAATTAACTAATTTACAATTTTTAAAGTAATCTTCAAGGGTATATTTTTTTAAATGAAATTGCTAGGTCATATTGTACTAGTGTAGGTACCTCTTGTAGATACTTCTTGATACAAGACACAATAAATTTTCACAGTAGTTGTACCAATATACTCTCTCTTTAGTAAAATATAGACATTTTTATTGATCCATATCCTTTCCAATACTTGATATTGTCAGATATTGCAACTTTTCTAATTTGGTGAGCATAAAATGCTATTACATTATGATTTTATTTTGTGTTTCCTTAATTATGACTGACATTGAGTGTTTTTTCAATGTTTACTGGCCATTCATGTTTCCTGTTATGCTAAATATTTGTTCATGGTTTCACTCATTTTTCTCTTGCCTCATTAATTTGTACATATGTTTTAAATGTTAATTCTTTCAAGGTACATATGGTGAAAATATGTTAAGTCAGTTAGTAATATGGTTTTAAGCTATCATATTGTGTTTTCAAGAACAAAACATCTTAATTTTTGATTAGTTCTTTTATGGTTGGTTTTTTTGTGTGTCATGTTAAGAAATCTATACCTAGTCATAAAGATAATCTATGTGTGCATGCTCAGTCGCTCAGTCACATCCAACTCTTTGTGACTTAATGGACTATAGCCTGCAAGGCTCTGCTGTCCGTGGGATTTTCAGGCAAGAATACTGGAGTGGATTGCCATTTACAATTCCAGGGTATCTTCCTGACCCAGGGATCCAACCCAGGTCTCCTGCCTTGGCAGGTGGATACTTTACCACTGAGCCACCTGGGAAGCCCAGAGGTAATCTATATTTTCTTCTAAAAGTTATAGATATGTAAAGTGTCAGTACTTCAGAGATGGCTCTTATGCCAAAATCAGGGAAACTTGTTAAAATTGGTAGGGAAAAAGTGGAACCTGACAGTTAGGATATCTGAATCAATGCACTAGGAAACCTTGAATCCCTAAATGCTCCTGAATGCTTTGACCTACAAAAGTGGTCCACTCATCCCTGTGGAATAAACAGGGTTTATTCCCTGTTTGAAGATTGTACAAGTGTCTCAAATGAGGTCAATACCTTGAACGACAATTTCGCTTCTCCTTAGGAAGTGATCACTTCTGACCACCAGACAACAAGTTATGCCAAATCTTAGCATAAATTAATTATTGGGTTGGTCAACAAGTTCATTCAGTTTTTAAAGAAAATAAAAGACACATTTTTCATTTTTATGAAGAATTGTATTGAACAACATATTCACCATTTTGTTCCATATATTCTGCCATTTTTCAGGCAACTTCATAATTCCATCTTCTGGAAACTTTTTATCTTTTTGAGCAAAGAACTTTTCCAGGTGACTTTTATAACCTTTCAGGGAATTTGAATTTTTTTCCATTAAGAGAATTTTGTAAAAACCAAAATAAATGGCCTTCCAAACGTGCAATATCTGGTGAATACAGTGGATGAATCAGAACTTCCCAGCCAAGCTGTAACAGTTTTTGCCTGGTCATCAAATAAACATGCAGATTATGCATTTTCTGTTGACTAATTCCAGACACCTTTCATTGAATACTGCTTTCATTTGGTCTAATTGAGGGGAGTACTTGTTAGGATTAATCATTTGGTCTCCTGGAAGATCCCCTGGAGAAGGAAATGACAATCCACCTCAATATTCCTGCCTGGGAAACCCCATGGGCAGAGGAGCCTGGCAGGTTACAGTCTATGGTGTTGCCAAAGAGTTGAACATGACAGCGACTAAAAAACAACAACAACAACAACATTTCTGCAAGGAGCTCATAGTAGAGGACTCCCTTCCAGTGCCACCGTATACACAACTTATCTTCTTTGGATGAAGACTGGCTTATTTGGTGTGGTTAGTGGTGGTTCATTTTGCTTGCCCATGATCTCTCATGTTCCACATTATTGTACAATATCTATTTTTCACTTCCCATCATAATTTGTTTTAAAAACTGAAAGTTTTCATCACATTTAAGTAAAGAAACACATACAGAAATATGTTTAAAAAGGTTTTTTGCTTAACTTATATGGAATACAAACATCAAAGTGATTAACATAACCAAGCTGGTGCAAATGATTTTCAACACTTGATTTGGATATTTTGAGTATGTCGACCATCTCCCATATGGTATACTGATTGTTCTCAATTAATGTCTTGATTTAATCACTGTTAACTTGAACTTGTCTACTGGGCTGTAGAATATCATACAGCTAGAAATCTCAAGCACAAAACTTTATGAACCACTTTTGACATGTTCATTTCATCATAGCACTTTCTTCACACTGCACAAACCTCTTTCTGTGTTTTTACCTTTATTGACTAATAAAGCATAATATGCAGAAAATGTTGCTTTTTTCCTTTCCATCTTCAATATTGAAGTGACTGCACAAAATTCACCAATTTTGGTAAGTTTTTAAAATGTATGCTGATATGACAGTTGTCACAATACGATGCAATAAAATCGTTTCAAATGAAGTTTAAGACAACTAAACACTACCGAAGCCATCCTACAGAAAAGAAAAAAGGATGTACCCTTTGGCCAACCCAATAGATAAATGCTGGGACTGCTAAGGGAGAGAGATTATACACCAAAAGAACTATAGTACCTGGTTAATATAAACTAGCATGAATAAGGAGTTAACCCTAGGGGTGGTGGATCACTGAGACAGAATGTAAAGTTGGCTAAGGGGAGAATGTCCATATAGAAGCACTCTGCTGTAACACAGGATTTAATATCCTGGCTTTGACCCTGAGTGATTGCTTTAGAATGTTGCTGAGATGGCTTCTGAATGCTTATACAAAGTAGTAATTCTCATAAATGAAATAGAGATGCCAGAACTGCCACAGATAACTGAGGAGGAAACAATAAAAACACTCATAACAATAGGTTTGCTCAATTGGACTCATTAGCTGACAGTGTTACTAAAGAGGATCCAAAGTCATTTCATTTTCCAACATGGTAAGGAATGTGCTAGCAAGAGGGAAAACACAATGTTGAAAGGCTTCAAAATAGATCAAGTCATAGGAGATGCTCTTACAATAGTGGGTTCCTTAGTACAATGTGGGGGTGATAGGACTTTGTAATAGTAGAGTACGGGTGGTAACTCTCCATTTTCATAATCAGGGTGAGCCTAATTACAGTAATGGGCAGCAAGGTTAGAATGAGAATTCAGATCAGATCGTGTCCGACTCTTTGCGACCCCATGAACTGCAGCACGCCAGGCCTCCCTGTCCATCACCAGCTCTCGGAGGTCACTCAGACTCACATTCATCGAGTCAGTGATGCCATCCAGCCATCTCATCCTCTGTCGTCCCCTTCTCCTCCTGCCCCCAATCCCTCCCAGCATCAGAGTCTTCTCCAATGAGTCAACTCTTCGCATGAGGTGGCCAAAATACTGGAGTTTCAGCTTTAGCATCATTCCTTCCAAAGAAATCCCAGGGCTGATCTCCTTCAGAATGGACCGGTTGGATCTCCTTGCAGTCCAAGGGACTCTCAAGAGTCTTCTCCAACACCACAGTTCAAAAGCATCAATTCTTCGGCACTCAGCCTTCTTCACAGTCCAGCTCTCACATCCATACATGACCACAGAAAAGACCATAGCCTTGACTAGGCGAACCTTTGTTGGCAATGAGGATTAAGGGGTCCTAAATTGAGGGATATTGTTCCTGTCTCTTTTTGTGCCTATCTTTGCATGAAATATTCCCTTGGAATCTCCAATTTTCTTCAAGTGATGTCTAGTCTTTCCCATTCTATTGTTTTCCTCTATTTCTTTGCATTGATCAAGTGATGAAAGTGAAAGAGGAGAATGAAAAGCTGGCTTAAAATTCAACATTCAAAAAACTAAGATCATGGCATCTGGTCCCATCACTTCATGGCAAATAGATGGGGAAACAGTGGAACCAGTGATAGGCTTTATTTTGGGGGGCTCCAAAATCACTGCAGATGGTGACTGCAGCCATGAAATTAAAAGATCCTTGCTCCTTGGAAGAAAAGCTATGACCAACCTAGACAGCATATTAAAAATCAGAGACATTACTTTGCTGAGAAAGGTCCATCTAGTCAAAGGTATGGTTTTTCCAGTAGTCAAGTATGGATATGAGAGTTGGAGCATAAACAAAGCTGGGCACCAAAAAGTTGATGCTTTTGAACTGTGGTGTTGGAGTAGACTCTTGAGAGCCCTTTGGACTGCAAGGAGATCCAACCAGTTAATCCTAAAGGAGATCAATCCTGAATATTCACTGGAAGGACTGATGTTGAAGCTAAAGCTCCAATACTTTGGCCACCTCATGCCAAGAACCAACTCATTGGAAAAGACCCTGATGATGGGAAAGATTGAAGGCAGGAGAAGGGGATGGCAGAGGACAAGATGGTTGAATGGCATCACCAACTCAATGGACATGAGTTTGAGCAAGCTCTGGAAGATGATGATGGACAGGGAAACTTGATTTGTTGCAGTCCAGGGGGTTGCAAAGTCAAACATGACTGAGCAATTGAATTGAACTGAACTGAACTTGAGGGATATATGGATATAACACAGATAATATGGTTTCCCTAGACACAAGACAGGCTCAGAGCCAACATGTGAACTGCTTAATGTGTGTAATCAAAAAGAGATCAAAAAGGGATGAATAGACAATTGAGGTCAGCCTTCCTAGTGGTAAATCATGACTTCTTGAACACTTTCCACACATGAGCCAGTTTTCGCAATCAGAATCATAGAGTATGTATGTCAGCGATCACATTCCATGAAGAAAGATCATAGAACATCAAGCAAGTGTATATAGTTGTGATTCTCCCAGCCTCTCATGGGATCTAGTCATTTTCTTAGGTAACCAGACTGGGGAAAGGAAAATCATTTTGAGAGTTGTTGGATAGAGAGTCTTAGTTGATATTAAGACCTGGGGATTCAAATCAGTTTCATGACTTTCCTATTAGAATAGAGGCACCATCTTTTGTTTTTTTCCCTCACAGATAGGTTTTAGCAGGATTTTAAATATATCCAGTCTCACAATTTTGTCTTTTAACTCTTGAGTCTAGTTCAAATATATTTTTATGATTCAAGACATTTCTATTAAATTTACCGTTTTGTTTTGTACTTTAGTTCTGATATTTTTCTTCTACTTGTCTACATTATTCTTATTTTTCCTGATTTTTTAAAAGATCAAGTAGTTGTTTCTTCCTTATCCCATTTTTCCCCCTAAACTATTTTGGAAGCGATAAATTCTGTATATTGTTTCATCAATTAAATTAAACATTTTACTATAATATATTAAAATGTCTAATAATTTAACCTTCTTCCCAAAGGACTTAAAATATTGTAACTCATATTTTTCTTCCAAATTGTATATTTTTCTTACTAGAACTTTAGTTTCTTTGTTTTAAAGTGAACTATCAATGTTCATTTGGATTTACTCACATGTTTTTTTTCTTCCCCACCTCATTTCTTTTTTTTTTTTTTTTAAATTTTATTTTGCTTAACTTTACAATATTGTATTGCTTTTGCCATACATCAAGATGGATCCACCACAAGTATACATGTGTTCCCCATCCTGAACCCTCCTCCCTCCTCCCTCCCCATACCATCCCTCTGGGTCGTCCCAGTGCATCAGCCCCAGGCATCCAGTATCAGGCATCGTACCTGGACTGGTGACTCGTTTCAGATATGATATTATACATATTTCAATGCTATTCTCCCAAATCATCCCACCCTCTCCCGTTCCCAGAGTCCAAAAGTCTGTTCTATACATCAGTGTCTCTTTTGCTGTCTCGTAAACAGGGTTATTGTTACCATCTTTCTAAATTCCATATATATGCGTTAGTATACTGTATTGATGTTTTTCTTTCTGGCTTACTTCACTCTGTATAATAGGCTCCAGTTCCATCCACCTCATTAGAACTGATTCAAATGTATTCTTTTTAATGGCTGAGTAATACTCCATTGTGTATATGTACCACTGCTTTCTTATCCATTCATCTGCGGATGGACATCTAGGTTGCTTCCAAGTCCTGGCTATTGTAAAGAGTGCTGCTATGAACATTGGGGTACACGTGTCTCTTTCAATTCTGGTTTTCTCAGTGTGTATGCCCAGCAGTGGGATTGCTGGATCATAAGGCAGTTCTATTCCCAGTTTTTTGAGGAATCTCCATACTGTTCTCCAAAGTGGCTGTACTAGTTTGCATTCCCGCCAACAGTGTAAGAGGGTTCCCTTTTCTCCACACCCTCTCCAGCATTTATTGCTTGTGGACTTTTGGATTGCAGTCATTCTGACTGACGTGAAATGGTACCTCATAGTGGTTTTGATTTGCATGTCTCTGATAATGAGTGATGTTGAGCATCTTTTCATGTGTTTGTTAGCCATCTGTATGTCTTCTTTGGAGAAATGTCTATTTAGTTCTTTGGCCCATTTTTTGATTGGGTCATTTATTTTTCTGGAATTGAGCTGTAGGAGTTGCTTGTATATTTTTGAGATTAGTTGTTTGTCTGTTGCTTCATTTGTTATTGCTTTCTCCCATTCTGAAGGCTGTCTTTTCACCTTGCTTATAGTTTCCTTTGTTATGCAGAAGCTTTTAAGTTTAATTAGGTCCCATTTATTTATTTTTGATTTTATTTCCAATATTCTGGGAGGTGGGTCATGGAGGATCCTGCTGTGATGTATGTCAGAGAGTGTTTTGCCTATGTTTTCCTCTAGGAGTTTTATGGTTTCTGGTCTTACATTTAGATCTTTAATCCATTTTGAGTTTATTTTTGTGTATGGTGTTAGAAAGTGTTCTAGTTTCATTCTTTTACAAGTGTTTGACCAGTTTTCCCAGCACCACTTGTTAAAGAGATTGTCTTTAATCCATTGTATATTCTTGCCTCCTTTGTCAAAGATAAGGTGTCCATATGTGCGTGGATTTATCTCTGGGCTTTCTATTTTGTTCCATTGATCTATATTTCTGTCTTTGTGCCAGTACCATACTGTCTTAATGACTGTGGCTTTGTAGTAGAGCCTGAAGTCAGGCAGTTCCATTCTTCTTTCTCAAGATAGCTTTGGCTATTCGAGGTTTTTTGTATTTCCATACAAATTGAGAGATTATTTGTTCTACCTCTGTGAAGAATATCGTTGGTAGCTTGATGGGGATTGCATTGAATCTATAAATTGCTTTGGGTAGTATCTTATACATCCTTCTTAGAATTATAATCTTTAGTTTAGAAGTACAATCTCTTAGAGAGGGTCTGTTGGTCATAAAGTTTCAGTTTTGTACATACATGTTGGTGCTTGTCTTGAACCGTATATTTGCTAGGCACCCGATTCTGGGCATATGTGCATGCACACCTATGTGCACACATAGTTTTTCAATCCTTTATTTTTACTTATAATAGTAATGTGATATGAATATTACATAAGTTTCCAAATAATCTCAAATATGATTTAGTGACTGTTTAATATTCTATTGTATGAGCAAAGTATAATTTATTTAAATCATCTCCAAATATTTATTATGTAGGTAGTTTCCAACTTTTTACTATAATAATTAAGACTGCAGCAAACATTCTTGGACATAAATCTTTGTCTTTATTTCTGAAATTTGCTTTAGAGAATATTGCTAGAAGTAGAATTTCTGGGTCTGAATATCAACATTATAAATTTAATTTAATTTTATTCCTCCCCCATCACACATCTGCCACTGCCTTTGGAATCACTATTTAAATTAAAAATTTTACTTACATCAGAGAAAACCTGCATATGATTAAAAAAAAATCATAGTGCGGAAGGATTAAAAATGCAAAGGAACAGTCTCCTGTTTTATAGCTACCGTTTTTTGTCCACTTGAAGGGTTTTAAATTTTTTTAAGTTACAGTTCTGCTAGTTACATCAACATTTCAAAATAGCTTGCATACTCTGTTTCGGCACTATTTAATTTATTTCCACTTTGTACTAAAGTGGACACTCTCACACTTTCCTCTCTCTCTTCTTTTCCTGATCATCTCCCACTTTCTGCTTGCTATAATTCTACATTTAAAATTTCAAAAAGAATAATCTATACATTCTGCTTTGTAACCATAGCCAAAATATTCTAGAAGTTGATTCTTAGTGTTGACAACAATAAGATTTACATGATCAGGTCTGTGTAAATGTTGCTTGCTGTAGCATAAGTGGGGTGTTATGATTAATCTGTTTCCTCTTGGCTTTCTACCTCTTTCATTGTCTATTTCTTCACTTTTGTTGTTGTTTGTTGCTTTTATCCTATGTCTATATATAGGAGAACCCTAGAATTTGTTGCTCTCTTTCATCCATTCTCTTCTTCATCTGACTTTTTCTGCAGGCAATTCTATTCAAAACTGTAGATTTAGTCCTGTCCAAATGATAATGAGGACTTCCCCGGTGGCTCAGTGATAAAGAATACACTTGCTAATGCAGGAGAAGTGAGTTCAGTCCCTGGGTCTGGAATATCTCCTGGAGAAGGAAATAGCTACCCAGTACAGTATTCTTACCTGAGAAATCCCATGGACAGAGGAGCCTGGTGGGTTACATGTCTCAGACTGGGGCATGACTTAGCAACTGAACATACACACATACAAATGATAATGAATCCCAGCTGTATCTCTTTAGCCATAACCTCATCCTGAGCTCTCAGTTCAGTTCAGTCACTCAGTCATGTCTCACTCTTTATGACCCCATGGCCTGCAGCACCCCAGGCCTCCCTGTCCAACATTAACTCTTGAAGCTTGCTTAAACTCATGTCTGTTGAGTTGGTGATTTCATCCCACCATCTCATCCTCTGTCATACCCTTCTCTTCCCACCTTCAATATTTCCCAGCACTGGGGTCTTTCCCAATGAGTCAGTTCTTTGCATCAGGTGGCCAAAGTATTAGAGCTTCAGCTTCAGCTTCAGCATCAGTCCTTCCAATGAATATTCAGGACTAATTTTCTTTAGGATGGACTGGTTTGATCTCCTTGCAGTCCAGGAACTCTCAAGAGTCTTCTTCAACACCACAGCTCAAAAGCATCAATTTTTCGGCACTCAGAATTTTTTCCATTTCATTATCATTATATTTAGAGAGAGAGAGAGAGAGAAAAAGACATGGACTGTTGAGTTAGAGCATAGATTTCTCTTTGCAAGACATGTTATTTCATAACTTTGGCTAAGGGACATTCCAAAGTAATTGAAAAATAGCTTCCAATATATACTCAGCAGTTACATTTCTTCTCAGAGTTTTATTCCAATGACAGATAATTTCAGTGCAGTTTTTAGTATAACTGAAAATGCTGTAGCCATCTAAAACTACTAAATAACTATAATAGTGGTTAGAAAGTGTGAAACAATTTGACTTTCCTTGGACCTGGACTCCTTAAAAAGTATCACAGAAATTATAGCACTACATAACACTAGAACATTCAAGTATCTTAGAGATAAATCTTACTAAGGGCTTCCAATTACACCTAGAATCAAAGTCAAAACTTCTTACTACAGTCCACATGACCCTTCATGATCTAAATCCCACTTAACTTTTTGATTTCACCTCCTGCCATGGTTTTGTTATCATAAGTCACAATGTTATTTTTCCCCCATTATCTCATTTCAATCTCACACCATCCAAAATGATAGGGACTTTATGTATGAGAAACTAGCTTAAAGATGTTCAGTAGTTTACCAAAAGCTACACATTTTTAATTGAGGTATAACTAGGAATTCAACCTGAGAGTTGAACTGTGAAGAAGACTGAGTGCTGAACAATTGATGCTTTTGAACTGTGGTATTGGAGAAGACTCTTGAGAGTCCCTTGGACTGCAAGGAGATCCAACCAGTCCATTCTGAAGGAGATCAGTCCTGGGATTTCTTTGGAAGGAATGATGCTGAAGCTGAAACTCCAGTACTTTGGCCACCTCATGCGAAGAGTTGACTCATTGGAAAAGACTGATGCTGGGAGGGATTGGGGGCAGGAGGAGAAGGGGACGACAGAGGATGAGATGGCTGGATGGCATCACTGACTCGATGGATGTGAGTCTGAGTGAACTCTGGGAGTTGGTGATGGACAGGGAGGCCTGGCATGCTGCAATTCATGGGGTCACAAACAGTTGGACACGACTGAGTGACTGAACTAAACTGAACACCACAGTTTTAATTCATAGCACTAGAGTATTCTTCATTTAATTTATTGATATATCCTAAGGTAGAAAGTGAACTATTAGTCTTATATAATCAAAGGCCCTTGAAGTCTACCTTTTAGAAAATCATTTTTGCATTAGTTTATTGCCTGAGACTTTGCTTCCTATGCTCTAAAATGGATGAGTTTTTTGAAGAAAAATAAAGATTGCTTTCTAGATAGCTGGCTAGTCAAAAATTAGACCCATATTTATATTATGATGCAGTAAATTTATCCTGCTTAAGTCTCTTCTGAATAAACCTACAAACCAACTTTTTGGATATTGTCGTGGAGGAGACCTGGGTTCTAGTCTCTGATGATCCAGTATCTCTGCTTCTCAGTCTATCCTTGGGCACTGGTTACATGTGACCATTTCTGCTGGTTTAGAGGACTCTTCACTTAGTGTTGTAGGGAGTTTTTACTGCTTTTTTTTCCCCTAATCGTCTGTCAGCTCTGTGAGAGT
Source organism: Tragelaphus eurycerus (assembly GCA_935064755.1). Taxonomy (NCBI): domain Eukaryota; kingdom Metazoa; phylum Chordata; class Mammalia; order Artiodactyla; family Bovidae; genus Tragelaphus; species Tragelaphus eurycerus. Next base: position 6,979,540 of record CAKXYN010000086.1, on the reverse strand, counting down.
AACAACTTCAAGACTAGATAAATCTCTGACATTTCAGACATGGAAAAGATCATAAAAGGTGACAGGATTTTTTATCTTGATGCCTTCTGGAGTTATTTCTATTATACAGTGAGAAAATAAGATTACAATTTTAGATTAGACTCAGAGACATTTCAACATTTTTATATAATTCTGTTGGGTAAAAAAAATGGATTTAAAAAATTATGGGAGTTGAATTTTTGTGATATTTAACTAGAGTGTCATTAATTTCCCTCATTTTACATTGACATGTGATCTCACCACTGAACCATGCAATGTGCAAGATCTGCTGCTGTGTAATGTTGGTTAATGAAGAAAATCAGATTGATGAACTTAGATTTAAAACTAGGCTTTACTATTTACAACTTTAGGCCTCTAGTCAAGATATTTAATGTCTTTAACCCTAAGCTTTCTTATCTGTAAAGTGGAGATAGTAAAAATTGATATGGTAGTTTAGGAATAAAACACCTAGCATGCAAAATGGCACCCCACCCCAGTACTCTTGCCTGGAAAATCCCATGGATGGAGGAGCCTGGTGGGCTGCAGTCCATGAGGTCTCTAAGAGTTGGACACGACTGAGCGACTTCACTTTCACTTTTCACTTTCATGCATTGGAGAAGGAAATGGCAACTCACTCCAGTGTTCTTGCCTGGAGAATCCCAGGGGCAGGGAAGCCTGGTAGGCTGAGGTCTATGGGGTCGCACAGAGTCGGACACGACTGAAGTGACTTAGCAGCAGTAGCAGCAGCAGCATGTAAAAGGTTTGTGGCATCCTGGTCCAGTAAATCTATCAGTGTCATATTTCCAAAAGCATATGTCCACTTCATGTTTCTATGTTACATTTTGGTAATTCTCACAATATTTTTTAAAATTACTTATTACATTATTTATGATTATCTTTAATATTACTATTGTATTGTTTGGGGACATCTTTGATGTTATAGTTGTATTGTTTGGGGACACCATGAGCTGTACCCTTGTAAGATGGAAAATTTAATTCATAAGGGTTGTATTGCTCTGACTGCTCCACTGAACAGCTAGCTTTTCCTCTGTCTCTTCCCTTTTGCCAGGCCTCCCTATTCCCTAAGACAGAACAATATTGAAATTAGGTCAACTAATAACCCTACAAGGACTTCTAAGCATTTAAGTGAAAGGAAGAGTCATACACAATTGCTGTAGCCGAACCTGGAAATGATTAAGTTTAGTGAGGAAGGCATGTCAAAAGCTGAGACAGGCTGAAAGCCAGGTCTCTTACACCAAATGGTTAGCCAAGTTGTGAAAGGAAAAGCTCTTGATGGAAATTAAAAGTGCTACTCCAGTGAATGATAAGGAAGTGAAAGTCTTATTGCCAACATTGAGAAAGTTTTAGCAGTCTAGATAGATCAAACCAGCCAGAACATTCCCTTCAGCCAAAGCCTAGTCCAAGACAAGTCCCTTCAATTTTATGAAGGTTGAAAGTCCTGAGGAAGCTGCAGAGGAAAGGTTTGAATCTAGAAGATGCGGGTTCATGAAGTTTAAGGAAAGAAGCTATCTCCATTACATAAAAATGCAAGGTGAAGCAGCATGTGCTGATGTCAAAGCTACAATAAGTTATCCAGAAGATTCTAGCTGAGAAAAATTAGTGAAGGTAGCTTCTCTAAACAAGATTTTCAACATGGACAGGATGGTCTTATAGTGAAAGAGGGTGCCATCTAGGACTTTCACAGCTAGAGGGAAGTCAGTGTTTTGCTTCAAATATTCAACAGGCAGACTCACTCTCTTGTTAGACCCAGAGGGATGGTATGGGGAGGGAGGGAGGGAGGAAGGTTCAGGATGGGGAACACATGTATACCTGTGGTAGATTCATTTTGATACATGGCAAAACCAATACAATATTGTAAAGTTAAATAAAATAAAAATAAAATTAAAAAAAAAGAGTGAGGCAGCTATTGACTTTCAGTTGAAGCCAATGCTCATTAGCCATTCCAAAAATCCTAGGGCCCTTAAGAACTATGCTAAATCTACTCTGCCCTTGCTCTGTAAAAGAACAACAAAGCCTGGATGGTAGCACATCTGCTCACAACGTGGTTCACTGAATATTTACAGCCCAGTGTTGAAATTTACTGCTCAGAAAAAGAGATTCCTTTAAAAATATTACTGCTTATTTAAAATGTACCCAGTCACCCAAGAGTGCTTATGGAGATGTATAATGAGATTCATGTTGTTTTCATGCCTGCTAACACAACATTCATTCTGCAATCCATGGATCAAGGAGTAATGCTATATGTGAAAAAAGTAAAGTGAAAACTTTTTGGAGAAGATTCACCATCCTAAGCACATTTCTGATTCAGAAGAATAAGTCAAAATATCAACATTAACAGGGTTTGGGAAGAAGTTGATTCGAATCTTCATAGATGACTTTGAAGGGTTCAAGGCTTCAGTGGTGGGAGGTGTGGTAGAAATATCAAGAGAAATAGAACTAGAAGTTTAGGCTGTGTGACTGAACCATGTCATGAAAAAAATGTAAAAAATGAGTTATTTGTAGTCCAACCTTTAACAACCACCACCTTGATCAGTCAGCAGCCATCAACACTGAGGCAAGACTATCCACCAGTCAAAATATTACAACTCACTGAAGGCTCAGATAATTGTTAGCATTTTTTAGTGACCAACCTAGATAGCATATTCAAAAACAGAGACATTACTTTGCCAACAAAAGTTCGCCTAGTCAAGGCTATGGTCTTTCCTGTGGTCATGTATGGATGTGAGAGATGGACTGTGAAGAAGGGTGAGCGCCGAAGAACTGATGCTTTTGAACTGTGGTATTGGAGAAGACTCTTGAGAGTCCCTTGGACTGCAAAGAGATCCAAGCAGTCCATTCTGAAGGAAATCAGCCCTGGGATTTCTTTGGAAGGAATGATGCTAAAGCTGAAACTCCAATATTTTGGCCACCTCATGAGAAGAGTTGACTCATTGGAGAAGACTCTGATGCTGGGAGGGATTTGGGGCAAGAGGAGAAGGGGACGACAGAGGATGAGATGGCTGGATGGCATCACTGACTCGATGAATGTGAGTCTGAGTGACCTCCGGGATTTGGTGATGGACAGGGAGGTCTGGCGTGCTGCGATTCATGGGGTCGCAAAGAGTCAGACATGACTGAGAGACTGATCTGATCTTATATTTTAATTAAGGTATATACATTGTTTCAACAGAATTCTATTGCATACTTAATATTAATAATATACTACCTAATACTGTAGGTAGTATAAACATAACTTGTTTATGCATTGGGAACCCCCCAACTCCCTATGACTTGATTTCTTGTGATTCTCACTTTATTGTAGTGATCTGGGATTGAACCGACAGTATCTCTGAAATGTGCCTGTATGCTCTTAAAATATTTCCCCTTTCTTCTGATTTCTGTATTGACTTACTACACCTGTACCCCCAATTTCTGTTTAGCTAATATTAGGTCATAATAGAAGCTATTAATTGTCAATTTTCCATTCCTCCTTTTACTACTAGAACTCTCAGTGTTTTTCCTGGTGTATACTCAAATTCAGTTCAGTTCAGTTCAGTCATTCAGTCATGTCCAACTCTTTGCAACCCCATGAATTGCAGCACACCAGGCCTCCCTGTCCATCGCCAACTGCCGAAATTCATTCAAACTCAAGTTAGAGTTGGCCATTTTCAGCATTACTTACAGCCACGTGTTGCATGTGACTTCTCTGGGTCAGTGTATGAGGGCGGAACTGATGTGAAAAACTTCTGGGTCATGTCCTCAAAATAGAGCTGCTAAACCTCTACTTCCTCTTTCCATTCCCACAGGCTAGAGTGCAGATATGGTGACAGTGAGTCAGCTTTGAGCTGCGGAGATGGGAAATGGTGAGGATCATCATTAGAACCAGGGTCTCTGATTGACCACATGAAGCGGAGCTTCTCTGTGCCCTGGACTGTTCATCAGTTTAGGGATTTTTGTGAGAAAAATATACCTGATTCTCTTAATTAAAACATTTTTATTTTGCTATTTGCCAAAACAGTCAAATGGATATGCTAATTTGTATTAATGTTAACCATACCAAATTGGTGTTATTATAGGTTGAAAATGTAAGTAGATAATTCCCCCAGGCCCCTTTAGGATTGACTGGTTTGATCTCCTTGCAGTCCAAGAGGCTCTCAAGAGTCTTCTCCAGATCCACGGTTTGAAAGCATCATTCTCAGTGTTTAGCCTTCTTTATGGTCCAGCTCTCGCATCTGGCCCCATCACTACATGGGAAATAGATGGGGAAACAGTGGAAACAGTGTCAGACTTTGTTTTTCTGGGCTCCAAAATCACTGCAGATGGTGACTGCAGTCATGAAATTAAAAGACGCTTGCTCCTTGGAAGGAAAGTTATGACCAACCTAGATAGCATATTCAAAAGCAGAGACATTACTTTACCAACAAAGGTTTGCCTAGTCATGGCTATGGTCTTTCCTGTGGTCATGTATGGATGTGAGAGCTGGACTGTGAAGAAGGCTGAGCGCCGAAGAATTGATGCTTTTGAACTGTGGTGTTGGAGAAGACTCTTGAGAGTCCCTTGGACTGCAAGAAGATCCAACCAGTCCATTCTGAAGGAGATCAATCCTGGGATTTCTTTAGAAGGAATGATGCTAAAGCTGAAACTCCAGTATTTTGGCCACCTCATGCAAAGAGGTGACTCATTGGAGAAGACTCTGATGCTGGGAGGGATTGCGGGCAGGAGGAGAAGGGGACGACAGAGGATGAGATGGCTGGATGGCATCACTGACTCGATGGGTATGAGTCTGGGTGATCTCCGGGAGCTGGTGTTGGACAGGGAGGCCTGGCGTGCTGCGGTTCATGGGGTCGCAAAGAGTCAGACATGACTGAGCGACTGATCTGATCTGATCTGATCTCACATCCATACCTAACCAGTGGCAAAGCCATAGATGTGACTTTACTAACCTTTGTCAGCAAAGTGATGTTTCTGCTTTTTAACACACTGTCTAGGTTTGTCTGACTAAAGTGTCTAGCCAAAGCTATAGTTTTTCCAGTAGTTCTGTATGATATGTGAGAGTTGGATCATAAAGAAAGCTGAGCACTGAAGAATTGATGCTTTTGTACTGTAATGTTGGAGAAGACTCTTGAGAGTCCCTTGGACTGCAAGGAGATCCAACCAGTCCATCCTAAAGGACATCAGTCCTGAATATTCCTTGGAAGGACTGATGTTGAAGCTGAAACTCCAATACTTTTGCCACCTGATGCAAAGAGCTGACTCATCTGAAAAGACCCTAATGATGGGAAAGATTGAAAGCAGGAGGAGAAGGGGACAACAGAGGATAAGATGGTTGGATGGCATCACCAACTCAATGGACATGAGTTTGAGTAAATTCTGGGAATTGGTGATGGACAGGGAAGCTTGGTGTGCTGCAGTTCATGGGGTCGAAAAGAATTGGACAGGTCTGAGTGACTAAACTGAATTAGGTTTGTCTTAGCTTTCTTTCCAAGGAGCAAGTATCTTAATTTAAAGGTTACATGCCACAGCCATGATTTTGGAGCCCAAGAAAATAAAATCTGTCACTGTTTCCACTTTTTCCCCATCTATTTGCCATGAGGTGGTGAGACTAGATGCTGTGATCTTCGTTTTTTGAATGTTGAGTTTTAAGCCAGGTTTTTCACTATACTCTTTCATCCTCATCAAAAGTCTCTTTAGCTCCTCTTCATTTCTGCCAATATAGTGGTATCATCTGCATATCTGAGGTTGTTGATATTTCCTCTTTCAACTTTGATTCCAGTTTGTGATTAATCCTACCTGGCATTTCTTATGATGTACTCTGCATAGAAGTTAAATAAACAAGGTGACAATATATAGCCTTATTGTACTCCTTTCCCAATTTTGAAACAGCCTACTGTTCCATGTCCAGTTCTAACTGTTGCTTCTTGACCTACATACAGGTTTTTCAGAAGATAGGTCAGGTGGTCTGGTATTCCCATCTCTTTCAGAATTTTCCACAGTTTGTTGTGATCCACACAGTAAAAGGCTTTGGTGTAGTCAATTCAGTTCAGTTCAGTTACTCAGTCATGTCCGACTCTTTGCAACCCCATGAATCACAGTCCGCCAGGCCTCTCTGTCCATTACCAACTCCCGGAGTTCACTCAGACTCATGTCCATCGAGTCACTGATGCCATCCAGCCATCTCATCCTCTGTCCTCCCCTTCTCCTCTTGCCCCCAATCCCTCCCAGCATCAGAGTCTTTTCCAATGAGTCAACTCTTCGCATGAGATGGCCAAAGTACTGGAGTTTCGGCTTTAGCACCATTCCTTCCAAAGAAATCCCAGGGCTGATCTCCTTCAGAATGGACTGGTTGGATCTCCTTGCAGTCCAAGGGACTCTCAAGAGTCTTCTCCAACACCACAGTTCAAAAGCATCAATTCTTCAGCGCTCAGCCTTCCTCACAGTCCAGCTCTCACATCCATACATGACCACTGGAAAAACCATAGCCTTAACTAGACAAATCTTTGTTGGCAAAGTAATGTCTCTGCTTTTGAATATGCTATCTAGGTTGGTCATAAGTTTCCTTCCAAGGAGTAAGCGTCTTTTAATTTCATGGCTGAAGTCACCACCTGCAGTGATTTTGGAGCCCCCCAAAATGAAGTCTGACACTGTTTCCACTGTTTCCCCATCTATTTCCCATGAAGTGATGGGACCAGATGCCATGATCTTTGTTTTCTGAATGTTGAGTAGCCAATTAAGGAGAAGTAAATATTTTTCTGGAATTCCCTAGCTTTCTCTATGATCCAACAGATGTTTTCAATTTGATTTCTGTTTCCTCTGCTTTTTTAAAATCCAGCTTTTACATCTGGAATTTCTCAGTTCATGTATTGCTGAAGCCTAGTTTGAAGGATTTTGAGCATTGACATGCTATCATTTATATTTGGCCACATGATGAGAAGAGCTGACTCACTGGAAAATACCCTGATGCTGGAAAATATTGAAGACAGGAAGAGAAGGGAATGACAGAGGATGAGATGATTGGACCAATTCACTGACTCAATGGACATGAATTTAAGCAAGCTTTGAGAGTTGATGATGGACAGAGGAGTCTGGTGTGTTACAGTCCATGGGGTAACAAAGAGTTGGAGATGACAGAAACTAAGCACAGCACACATAATGTATAAACATGTAAAACAGAAAACAGCACAGATCCTCTTGGGCTTCAAAAACAGCAAGGAAGGAAGAAGTCCCAGGAATCTTTTTTTTTTTTTTTGATCAGATCTCTTTTATTGATTATCAGAAACATTAAAACATCTAGTTGAGAAATGATAGTGTTTAGTTTGAACAATTAATACATTTCAGATAATATTATACATATTCAATGCTATTCTCCCCAATCATCTCCCTCTCCTCCGTCCAAAAGTCTGGTCTATTCAGTGTCTCTTTTGTTGTCTCGTAAATAGGGTTATTTTTACCATCTTTCTATCCATATATTCGTTAGTATACTGTTTTGTGTTTTTGTTTCTGCTTCTTCCTCTGTATTGGCTCCTTCCTCCACTCCTTCTGATCAATTTCTTTTTATGCTGAGTTACTCCATTGTGTATTGTACCACCTTGCTTTCCATTCATCTGTGGTGGACATCTAGGTGCTTCCACGTTCTGCTTTGCACAGTGCTGCTTGAACATTGGGGTACAGGTGTCTCTTTTCTGTTTTCTCTGTATTCCCAGAGTGGGATTGCTGGATCATAAGGCAGTTCTTTCGCAGTTTTTTGAGGAATCTCCATACTGTTCTCCAAAGTGGCTGTACTAGTTTGCATTCCCACCAACAGTGCAAGAGGGTTCCCTTCTCTCCCACCCTCTCCAGCATTTATTGCTTGTAGACTTTTGGATAGCGCCATTCTGATTGGCGTGAAATGGTATCTCATAGTGGTTTTGATTTGCATTTCTCTGATAATGAGTGATGTTGAGCATCTTTTCATGTGTTTGTTAGCCATCTGTATGTCTTCTTTGGAGAAATGTCTATTGAGTTCTTTGCCCATTTTTTGATTGGGTCATTATTTTTCTGGAATTGAGCTGTAGAAGTTGCTTGTATATTTTTGAGATTAGTTGTTTGTCAGTTGCTTCATTTGCTATTATTTTCTCCCATTCTGGGCTGTCTTTCCACCTTGCTTATAGTTTCCTTTGTTGTGCAGAAGCTTTTAAGTTTGATTAGGTCCCATTTGTTCATTTTTGATTTTATTTCCGATATTCTGGGAGGTGGGTCATGGAAACTTTTTTAAAAGTACAAGAAACATTAGTTTCCAGACCAAGGAGTAGAAGGCAGGCCAGGGCCAGCAGAACTGAACTAAAGGCTTCTCCAGTGTTCTCCAGGCAAGAACACTGGAGTAGGTTGCCATGCTCTCCTCCAGGGGATCTTCCCAAATCAGGGATTGAACCCAGCTCTCCTGCACTGCAGGCAGATTCTTTATCATCTGAGCCACCAGAGAAGCCCATGAATACTGGAGTGGGTTACCTATCCCATGAACACTGGAGTAGGTTGCCATGCTCTCCTCCAGGAGATCTTCCCAACCCAAGGATCAAACCCTTGTCTCCTGCATTGACTGGCAGATTCTTTACCACTGAGCTACCTGGGAAGATAGATTTGTACATTTACACATTATATCTAATAATAAAGAGAAAAAAAAATCAAAGCTATAACAACAACTTCAGGCCCCCAATACTATAGACACTGGGAGTTTAGGTAAAGTCAAAATTCTAAGAGGAAAAATAAGTATACTAAGCCCCTGCATATGAACCTTCAAGTTGCAAACTTTCAAAGATAGGAATGTGCTCCTGTGTGCCACTGTTGTTCTATACTATAGTACTTTTCAAGGCACAGTACTGTATGATTAAAAATGTTTTCTCTAGTTTTTGTTTGTTTTTAAATCACTGCAGATGGTGACTGCAGCCATGAAATTAAAAGACACTTACTCCTTGGAAGGAAACTTATGACCAACATAGATAGCATATTCAAAAGCAGAGACATTACTTTGCCAACAAAGGTCCGTCTAGTCAAGGCTATGTTCTTTCCTGTGGTCATGTATGGATGTGAGAGTTGGACTGTGAGGAAGGCTGAGCACCAAAGAATTGATGCTTTTGAACTGTGGTGTTGGAGAAGACTCTTGAGAGTGTCTTGAACTGCAAGGAGATTCAACCAGTCCGTTCTGAAGGAGATCAGCCCTGGGATTTCTTTGGAAGGAATGATGCTAAAGCTGAAACTCCAGTACTTTGGCCACCTCATGCGAAGAGTTGACTCATTGGAAAAGACTCTGATGCTGGGAGGGATTGGGGGCAAGAGGAGAAGGGGAGGACAGAGGATGAGATGGCTGGATGGCATCACTGACTCGATGGACATGAGTCTGAGTGACCTCCGGGAGTTGGTGATGGACAGGGAGGCCTGGCGTGCTGTGATTCATGGGTTCACAAAGAGTCGGACATGACGGAGCGACTGATCTGATTTGATGTATTATTAGTGTGAAGAATATTATAAACCTATTGTAGGATAGAACTGTATAGGTGATTGTGTTAATTGTGTACCTAGTTTAACTTTGTTGGATTCATAAGCAAATTGGACTTAATGAACAAATTTAACTTAAATCAACCCTGAATATTCATTGTAAGGACTGATGCTGAAGCTGCAATACTTTGGCCACCTGATGTGAACAACTCATTCACTGGAAAAGACCCTGATGACGGGAAAAATTGAAAGCAGGAGGAGAAGGGGACGACAGAGGATGAGATGGTTGGATGGCATCACTGACTCAATGGACATGAGTTTGAGTAGGCTCTAGGAGTTGATGAAGGACAGGGAAGCTTGGTGTGCTATAGTCCATGGGGTCACAAGTTGGACACAACTGAGCAACTGAACTGAACTGGACTTAACGAACACATTCTCAGAATGGAACTCATTCATATGTAGGGGATTTACTGTGCAACTAGTATAAGAGAAACTCTTTCATATAAATTGATAGAAGTTGCTATGTAAACTAGCATAAAATATCATTCAGGATAGACAATAGGTTTATAGTCTTTGGAATATTAGAACATCCTGAGTCCCTGTCCTATACATACACATGTCTATAAACATTATAAGTGTAAAATATTTTACTAATAATACAATTTTTTCAGAAAAGCACAAAATCATAAGCATTAGGCCTAGGGCTGTTATTAGATTATTGGAAAAAGAAGCCTTTCTATTTACATAGGAATTACTAAATCAATACATATACTACCAATGAATGGGTTCCTCAGGTCATCATTTGAAAAAAAGAGAAAAATTTCCTTTCAGGGGACAATTGGCAGTGTCTGAAGACATTTTTGTTGTCACAGTGTTGAACTAGGTGTCACTGGTGTCTAGTGGGTAAAGGTCAGGGATGCTGCTAAGCATCCTACAAAGGACAACTCCCCATAATGAAGGGTTATTGACCTCAAAGTGTCAGTAGTGTCAAGGTTGAGAAACCTTGGAATAAAACCATCATAGAAATTGGAAGGAACAAGAGATGGGGGAGAGTCATAACAGGAGCTGCTCAAACCCCGGATCCAGCTCTTCTCAAATTCTGGATGTTTTACTTATGCAAAACCAATAAGTATCATCACTCCCATCTCACTTCTCCACATAAGCCAGTGTAAATTTGGTTTCTGTTGGTTGAAATCAAGAGTTTTCAAAAATTCAACCTAATTTTTTTAAACATAAACATTTATTGAAAGATGTTTTCCTCATCTCTAACTTTGGTTGATCTTTGGTTGTCCTCAAGTAGAAAACTTTGCTTGTTTGATGGTCAAGTGTGTTCCTCTGGAGAACATCTAATAAGTGGTTTTTTACTATAGTTTGTTGATGAGTTTTGCTTGATTTTCTTAAACACAGGTCTATTCACCAACTACTAACTGCTACTGGTGGGTGAGTCAAATGGGAATTCTATGAGACAATGTTGCCTGAGAGGCTTAAAAAATATGATGGAAGTCCCTGGCACAAGGAAACTGGGATCTGTAAAAATTGCTGGCTTTAAGGTGTGAGGAGAATGTTGTGGGCTGAATTGTGTAACCCTCAAAGATATTGGAATCCTAACCCCCAATCCTTGGGAATGTAACCTATTTTGGAAATAAGGTCTTTGCAGATGATCAGTGAAGATGAGGTCATTACGGTGGCTCTAATCCAATGTGACTATGTCCTTCTAGAAAAGGGCAATTTGGACACAGAGATAGATGCACATACAGGGAGAATGCCAAATGAAGATGAAGGCAAGGATGTAGTGATGCATGTATCGGTGAAAGAATGTCCAAGATTGTCAGCAAAACACCAGAAGTTAAGATAGAGGCATGAAACAGATTTTTCCTCACAGCCCTCAAAAGGAACCTACTCTCCTGACACCTTGATGCCATGAACTTGTGGCCTTCAGGACTGTGAGCCAACAAATTTCCATTGTTTAAGCACCCAGTTTGTGGTACTTTGTTATGTAAGCCATAGCAAACTAATACAGATAAATCTTATTTTCTCATTGCTATGAAGACACTAACATTTATCTCCTCTGAGAACAAAGGGTTCAGTTGAATACTGAATACTAAGTGCCCTTGAACCAGTTCTGGAGAATATTACATTTATAGTTCTAAGGAAGGTCTATTATGACTACACATTAGAAGTATTTTAAATTAATTCTTTGAATATTTAGATTTATTTATTAGGTTTCAGCACACTCAAAAGGTCATTGCATATCTTTCTTTTATCTCTTCATTTCTGTTATAATCATACATTATAATATACTGATTGGAAATTTTAACTATTAACTGAAAACCATTCAACAGGAAATTGTTCATTTATTTTAGATTATGTATTTGTGTTTGGAAATGTCATAAAATATACAGAAAGAAGGGCTTCCCTGGTGGTTCAGTGGTTAGGAGTCTGCCTGCCAGTGCAGGAGACATTGGTTTGATCCCTGTTCTAGGAGGATCCCAAGTGCCAGGGGGCAACTAGGCACATGCACCACTACTACTGAGTCTGTGCTCTAGAGTCTAAGAGCTGCAGCTACTGAAGCCTGAGCACAGCAACTACTAAAGCCCATGCACCTAGTGCCCATTGCCTGCAACAAGAGGAGCCACCACAGTGAGAGGCCCACACACTGCAACTAGACAGGCCTCCACTTGACAAAACTAGAGAAAGCCTGAGCACAGCAATGACCCAACACAGCCATAAATAAGTGCACTTAAAAATACATACACAGGTTTGCATTCCCACCAACAGTGTAAGAGGGTTCCCTTTTCTCCACATCCTCTCCAGCATTTATTGCTTGTAGACTTTTGGATTGCCACTATGGAGAACAGTATGGAGATTCCTCAAAAAACTGGGAATAGAACTGCCTTATGATCCAGCAATCCCACTGCTGGGCACTGAGAAATCCAGCAATCCCACTGAGAAAACCAGAATTGAAAGAGACACATGTACCCCACTGTTCATCGCAGCACTGTTTATAATCGCCAGGACGTGGAAGCAACCTAGATCTCCATCAGCAGATGAATGGATAAGAAAGCAGTGGTACATATACACAATGGAGTATTACTCAGCCATGAAAAAGAATACATTTGAATCAGTTCTAATGAGGTGGATGGAACTGGAGCCTATTATACAGAGTGAAGTAAGCCAGAAAGAAAAACACCAATACAGTATACTAACGCATATATATGGAATTTAGAAAGATGGTAACAATAACCCTGTATACGAGACAGCAAAAGAGACACTGATGTATAGAACAGTCTTTTGGACTCTGGGAGAGGGAGAGGGTGGGATGATTTGGGAGAATGGCATTGAAATATGTATAATATCATATCTGAAACGAGTCGCCAGTCCAGGTTCAATGCCTAATACCGGATGCCTGGGGCTGGTGCACTGGGACGACCCAGGGGGATGGTATGGGGAGGGAGGAGGGAGGAGGGTTCAGGATGGGGAACACATGTATACCTGTGGTAGATTCATTTTGATACATGGCAAAACCAATGCATTATTGTAAAGTTAAATAAAATAAAAATAAAATAAAAAAATACATACACAGAAGGAAATGATCAGTTTGTTAGATTGGTAAATATCTTTTTATAGGTTAAAAAATCTAAAATCAGTCAGATTAAAAACTACAGTTACTATCGAGACAGTTTTCTTGCTTGGAAAGTGTTGAATCCTTCAAGAGTGAGTGTTTATGCTTTGGCCAGTATGCAATTATCTATTTATTGCTTCTCATCCTCACATTCATCCTTCTTACTCTGAAACTAGTTCTGGGATAATGGGTGGAATTCCTTAAACCAGATCTTCTTTACAGTGAGCATGATGCCATTTTTTCCATAGAGGGCGCTACAGAGCTATTGAAAGATGATGGGGCATCTCTCCCTGGATCCAGAGGCTGCATGGACAGTCAGCTGTGTGAGTGTGAAGATACGTGATGGTACCCAGCTCTAGCCTTGCAGCAGGAAGACATGATTCCTCTAACATTGTAGCGCTGATGCTGCCTGGAGATAACCTGTCTGTGGATCTTCCAACACGATATCATGCGCTCCAGACCACCCGCTCAGAGGGGCACCTTGACTCTCTGTGGTCATATGCACGCCTTCTGTGCCCTGGAAAGTTACTTCCTATTTGAGTAATTACTGTGGACTAGATTTGATTTAAGGAATACAAAAACTTTTCTTCCATCCAGTGGACAATTACACTCCAACAAATTCTGAATATTCTCCTTGGGAGGTACATCCATCCAGGTTTGACCTTCCTAGGGAATTTTTTATCAGTTCTAGAGCATCCTGTGGAGTTTCTTTTCATCTTATAGTATCTCTTTTATCATTGCTCAATGATTTTTATATTAAAATTCTTTATATCTTGTTATAGCTTTTATCTCATGTTCGGACCTGGTTTGAAGCAGTTGGAAAAAAAAAATTGGGGAATGCTGTAGAGGTTTCAAGCAGTATATTCTTTGAGGAAAGAGTTGATTTGAATAATCATTTTTAATTTCAAGCTTCTGAGCCTTCCTTTTTAAACAATGGAAACAAAATCTTGCTTTGAGAGAACCATGGCTAGCAGTTGTTAATAGCTTTATTTACTGTGACCACAGCAATCATCTCTTACTAATGATAATTAATTTGAAAGACTTAGAGGATTGATTTATTTAATGAACATACAGGTAATTGCAAATTTCTTTCCTAATGACATAAGGGAAATGAAGCCTGTTAACATTTAAAATAATTTGTAATGGACATGTACATCCTTTAGAAGAATAAAATAGTCTCATCAGTTCCCTTACATTTGAAATGATATTTTAGTTGATCACTTTTTCTAATTACTACAGCTTTATCTGCACATATGATATGAGTTAATTGGCATAGGATTTATTTGTTCACTTCAGCCTCCTTTAAAATATAGTTATGTGGGACTTCCCTGGTGGCCCAGCGGTTAAGACTTCACTGTCCCAATGCATGGTGCCCAAGTTTGTTCCCTGGCTGGGGAACTAAATCTCACATGCCACAACTAAGAGTTCACATGTTGGCACCAAAGATTCTGTGTGCCATGACTTGGACCTGGTGAAGCTAGTTAAATAAATAAATATAGTCATGTAAAAGCTGGATTTAAACTAAATGAGCGGCTACTGTGTACCATGTGATTGTCTACTATATTTGAGGCTTGCATCAGTATCTGTTGCTGTAATAATGCTGCATTACATGCTCTCCCAAAGCAGTAGTTTTAAACAATAATCAAATATTTAGATCCTAGGTCTATTGGTACTTTTGGCTGGACTCAGCATGGCATGGTATTGACTGACCTTGGTCATCCATCTGGGAATTAACTAGTTATTGGATGACTTAGGATCGATTGACCTAAGATTATTCAGCTTTGTTCTATTTGTTTTTTACTCTTCTAGAAGGAATACCAGACCACCTGATCTGCCTCGAGTGTATGCGGTCGGGGAGAACTGGTCATGGAAAGATGGCGGGTCGTCAAGGCGCATTGTCACCATGTATGGCACGGAGGTGCTGGGGCCTAGGCTCTGGAGAAAGTGGGGGCTAAAGCCCGTGAGTGAAGTGGGAGGAGGGGCGCTCAAATAGGTCATGCATCTGGTCCCATCACTCTGGGAATAGATGGGGAAACAGTGGAAACAGTGTCGACTTTTTTTTCTCTCAATCACTGCAGATGGTGATGCAGCCTGCGCTACTCCTTGGAAGGAAGTATGACAACTAGTAGATATCAGTAGAGAATTATACCAGGTTCGCTATCAGCGGTCTTTCCTGTGGTCATGTTGGGTGGGCTGGACTGGGGAGGCTGACGCCGAGATGATGCTTTGAACTGTGGTGTTGGAGAGACTCTGAGAGTCCCTTGACTGCGAGTCACAGTCCATTCTGGGGATAATCCTGGATTTCTTTGGGGTGTGCGCTGAAACTCAGTATTTTGGCCACCTCATGCGAAGAGTTGACTCATTGGGAAGACTCTAATGCTGGGAGGGATTGAGGGCGGAGGAGAAGGGGACGACAGAGGATGAGATGGCTGGATGGCATCACTGACTCGATGGATGCGAGTCTGGTGACCTCCGGGAGCTGGTGATGGACAGGGAGGCCTGGCGTGCTGCGGTTCATGGGGTCGCAAGAGTCGGACACGACTGAGCGACTGATCTGATCTGAGAAGGTACTGAGCATGTTCTTAGGACAATGGCAAATAACAGGAGTAAGAGTAAGTAGAAAGATGTGTGTGTTTTTCCAGTTTCTGTTTATGTTACACGTACTAAAAGTTTGACATAAACTTTATGTCAAAGCAGGTGACACGGTGTACTTGTCACTTGCTAGTGCTTCCATCACAAAATACCACTGACTCGGTGCCTAAAAAAACAGAAATGAATTTTTTCCAGTTCTGGAGACCAGAAGTCTAAGGTCAAGGAGTTGGCGGTTTTGACTTCTCCTGTAGTCTCTCTCATTAGCTTGCAGACAGCTGTGCTCTTGGCATGTCTTTGCATGGTCTTTCCTCTCTGCACTTGCATCTCTAGTGTCTGTGTGTCCGAATTTCTTCTCATAAAGATACTAGTTACATAAGATAAGGCCCACTGTAACAGCCTCATTTAACTAGTGTGTGTGTTCAGTCGCTTCAGTCATGTCGGACTCTGTGATCCCATGGACCGCAGTCCATCAGGCTCCTCTGTCCAGGGATTTTACAGGCAAGCATACTGGAGTGTACTGCCATTTCCTCCTCCAGGGGATCTTCATTTAACTGAATTACCTTTAAGAAGGGCCCTATCTCCAAATACAGTCACATTATGAGATACTGGAGTTTTAACATATGAATGTTTTCAGAAAGGGCATAATTCTATTTGTACATCATGAACCAGCCAGGATCAGCACAGGAAGCTGTGATATAAAAATATGCAAAGAACTGGGGCTATTATTTTCCCCTCATCTACCATAACGCTAACAAAAGCCCCTCAGTGACATGGTTATTACTTTTGTCATTTTAGAGACGAGGGAAAATAAGGCTCAACTGGATGTGAGTCCCCATATATTTGTTTCTTTCATATAGAAATACATTGATTAACTGAAAGGAAAGGCAAGAGAACTCTTCTTTTTAAATTTTTCATTCCCTTTATAAGAATAGTCTTTTTACCTTTTATTTTCTCTTATTTGAATGAGGCAAACTAGTATAGTGATCATGTTACCTGGCAATAGCCTGCCTGAATTCAAATCTCACCTTCAACACTTACTGGCTATTGTACCTTGGATGAATTAGTTAACTCTTGTGTGTCTTATCTTTCTGAAGCATGAGAATAATAGTACTATCTACATAGTTTATTAAAAGATTAATCTCTTTATATAAAAAGATGAGAATACTGCCTGGTGGGTAATAAATGCTATAAATTCTTTACTATAAAGATAACAACAACAGCAATCATTATAACCTTTTCTTATTTAAGATGTAAGGTCTATAAAACATAATTCTTTTTTGAACAGAGTGATAGTAACTGATGGTCAGAAAGATAAGTAAGCTAAACAGTTCAGTTAACAGCATATCACTTACTAACTGGTACTCTGCTGCAGTATACCAGATATTCCACTAAGAAACTCTCCACTATTGATTAATTTATATTTTTGGAAAGTTGTAATATTTCAATCTCAATTTTCTATAAATTCATGAGGGGACAGGCCTATGTTGTCAATCAACTACTTGAAATATTTCCATAGCTTCAAAGTGATTTGTCAAATTTTAACTGATTTGTCAGGGAAAGGGATAGTCTACCCACTCCAGTATTGGACAGGGAAGCCTGGCATGCTGCAGTCCATGGGGTCACAAAGAGTCAGACATGACAGAGTGACTGAACTGAATTGAACTGATTTATCAACAGGTTTTTCTCTTTTCCAAATCATTTAACATACTGAGGTCGAATTCAGATTCTGAAAAAATCAGTTTCATTTTATTACTCATCTACTCAAGCCTTCAGTGGTTCTCCAGGGCCAAAAGGGAAATATTTCAATTCCTTATTCTGGCATACAAAACAGTCCACAGAACGACTGCCTCATTTCCTAAAATTCCATCGTGATCTGCACTTTCCACCACCATTACTCTGCTCACACTTATCTCCCACATGCATTCCTCTTTTTGTTTATTTTTTTTTCATGTAAGAATCCTTTCCTTATGCTAGCATTGGGATTTGGCACCTGTGGGTATTTTAATTCATTAGTTTTCCACATTGTGTATGGATTTTCTGTTAGGGAAGATAAAAATTTACTTTCTAATATTGTATTTTTACAATTATTGGTTATATTAGGCATCAGTTATTAAGTCTTTATACTGCTGCTAAGTCACTTCAGTCGTGTCCAACTCTCTGCGACCCCACAGACAGCAGTCCACCAGGCTCCACCGTCACTGGGATTCTCCAGGCAAGAACACTGGAGTGGGTTGTCATTTCCTTCTCCAATGCATGAAAGTGAAACGTGAAAGTGAAGTGGCTCAGTCCGACTCTTTGTAACCCCATGGATTGTAGTCTACCAGGCTCCTCTGTCCATGGGATTTTCCAGGCAAGAGTACTGGAGTGGGGTGCCATTGCCTTCTCCGAGTCTTTATATTATGCTTATATAAATGCAACTCTCAGTTGAGTGTCATAGTGCACTATGGTTATGTTCCCTTTCCCTGAAGGTAATAATAATATTCTTCCTTATTCATTTGCATGAAAGTGAAAGTGAAAGTTGCCTGGTCATGTCCGACTCGTTGTGACCCCATGGACACGGAATTCTCCAGGTCAGAATACTGGAGTAGGTAGCCTTTCCCTTCTCCAGGGGATCTTCCCAACAAGGGATCGAACCCAGGTCTCCCACATTGCAGGCAGATTCTTTACCAGCTGAGCTACAAGGGAAGCCCAAGATTACTGGAATGGACAGCCTATCCCTTCTCCAGCAGATTTTCCCAACCTAAGAATCCAACTGGGGTCTCCTGTATTGCAGGCAGATTCTTTACCACCTGAGCTATTAGGGAAGCCCCATTCATTTGCATAGTTTTCTTTATGCCTATCACTAATTCTTCTCACACCTTTCAAGAATTTCTTGGTATAATTTTTCACAAAATCAATCACTTTCAATCCTTGATTAGTTCCAGTTTATTTTCCCCTCTGAAACAAGGGCTCAGTTTTCAAGTCTAGTTACATTGTTTCCCTATGCTGGAAGAATAGATTTTATCTTAGAGCCTCTCTTTGTTGTGTTCTTTTTTTTTTTTTTTTAATATGAGGCATATTAAGCACAAGTAATTTCTAAATGTAGTTTTCTTAACTTTACAATAATTGGTGAATTGGTCCCAGATTTTTAACTTTGATCAGTAAATGTTGACCACTTTAAGCCACTTTCTTTTTTTAAAATTGAAGTACATTATTACATTATTTACAATGATGTATTTGTTTCAGGTGTATAGCACAGTGATTCAGTTCACAGTGTGTGTTCTTTTTCAGATTCTTTTCCCTTATAGGTTCCTACAAAATGTTAAATATTGTTCCCTGTGCTATACTGCAGTAGGTCCTTGTTGGTTATCTTTTTTTATGTATGGCAGTGTGTATATGTTAATCCCAAGCACCTAATTTATTTTTCCTTTCCCCTTTCTCCTTTAGTAACCATAGATTTGTTTTCTATGATTGTGAGCCTATTTCTGTTTTGTAAATAAGTTCATTTGTAAATTTTTTTTTTCAGATTCCACATATAAATGATATCATATGACATTTGTCTTTCTCTGTCTGGCTTGCTTCACTTAGTATGATAATTGCTAGGTCTATGTATGGTGCAAAATTAACCAGACATATAGATCAATGGAACAGGAGAGAAAGCCCAGAGATAAACCCACACACCTATCATCTCCTTATCTTTGACAAAGGAGGCAAGACAGTCTCTTCATTAAGCAGTGCTGGCAACAGTGGACAGCTACTTATAAAATAATGAAATTGAATATTGTCTAATGCCATATACAAAAATAAAGTCTTTTTGTTCCATTCTTGAAATTACCTTTGCTATCCTTTAGGTCAAGCCCTGGTCATGAAGATTTGGAGTAATTTACTTGTTTCTCTATGCTTCTTCTTCTTCTATGGGCTCCAAAATCACTGCAGATGGTGACTGCAGCCATGAAATTAAAAGACGCTTACTCCTTGGAAGGAAAGTTATGACCAACCTAGATAGCATATTCAAAAGCAGAGACATTACTTTACCAACAAAGGTTCACCTAGTCAAGGCTATGGTCTTTCCTGTGGTCATGTATGGATGTGAGAGCTGGACTGTGAAGAAGGCTGAGCGCCGAAGAATTGATGCTTTTGAACTGTGGTGTTGGAGAAGACTCTTGAGAGTCCCTTGGACTGCAAGAAGATCCAACCAGTCCATTCTGAAGGAGATCAATCCTGGAATTTCTTTGGAAGGAATGATGCTAAAGCTGAAACTCCAGTATTTTGGCCACCTCATGCGAAGAGTTGACTCATTGGAGAAGACTCTGATGCTGGGAGGGATTGAGGGCAGGAGGAGAAGGGGACAACAGAGGATGAGATGGCTGGATGGCATCACTGATTTGATGGGTGTGAGTCTGGGTGACCTCCGGGAGTTGGTGATGGACAGGGAGGCCTGGCGTGCTGTGGTTCATGGGGTCGCAAAGAGTCGGACACGACTGAGCGACTGATCTGATCTGATGCTTCTTCAGCATGAAGGTTGGAGGTGAACAAAATTTTCTGTAACATTGAGGGTGCTGAGTCACTAAATTCTGGTAAAGGAAGATTTTATTGCAGCAAATTTTAGTGTTTTTAAAAATTTGTGAATATAATCTCCACTTAACAAAAGGATATCACCTGAAGCTGAGTCTTAAACATATCATCAAAAATGGCATTTATAATTTGAATTTTTCAGAGTTTTTAGATGAAATTAGAATTTATGTTTTCTATATAACCCTTTGTCCTCATACTGCATAACTTTCCTCGAGGTGGAAGATGAGATAGATTCTGTATTTACTTTAATGACTAGTGGCTAAAAGAAGCAATCATAAAATCCAATGAACAAAAGAAAGATTATTGTGGGCCAATTTCCTCTCCAGATCATTTAAACAGATTAATAAAAAGAATATTTACTACCTACAATTGTATCACCTTAGCCATGGATGGGATGACTTTAACTTTTTATGATAGTATAAAATTCATTTTTCACCTTTAAGTCCCCTTAAGTTGTCCCCATTGTACGATGAAATAGCTGAGGGGTGAAATGTGTTCAGAATTAGTATTTGTGCATGTATGCATTGTATGAGGAAAGAGGAAATAACTGAGGTGCTTCTAAATGGTTTAAGTGCCTGACAGTATTTCTCACCTTGTCAGTTCTCAGCAGCAGGCCTCTGGGGTGATGTGAGTCTGGGAAAAAAAGCACGGAAAACAAATGAGATTCTGTTTTGGAATCAGTCTTATTTTATATGTGTGATGTTGCAGAGATACTTTTATGAAGCGATCTTTAAACCAAAACTTTAGAGAAGCAATTTTTTGTTTTGCCTATCTTATGACCTACTGCAAATCTGCAGCGTTTGAGTTTTTTTCCCTCTCCCTCTTTGTCTTCCACCCTCTACCCGCCTTCCATCCCTCCACATGTTGCCTTTTCTTTGCACCTAACAGGTATTTGTTGAAGTTCTGCTATATAGTAGGTGATGTCCTATGTGTTGGGATTCCGGAGTGGCTCAGTGGTAAAGAACCCACCTGCCAAAGCAGGAGATGTGGGTTCCATCCCTGGGTCAAAAAGACTCCTCTGGAGAAGGAAATAGCTACCACTCCAATATTCTTGCCTGGGAAATACCATGGACAAAGGAGCCTGATGGGCTACAGTCCACTGAGTCACAAAATAGTTAAACATGTTCATTTCAGTTCAGTTCAGTCACTCAGTCGTGTCCAACTCTTTGTGACCCCATGAATCACAGCATGCCAGGCCTCCCTGTCCATCACATGACTTAGTGACTAAACAATAACAACATTTTATGTGTAGGAATATAACGGAAAAGAACACAAAGTCATTGACTCTAGGATGTTTGTATTCAGCCCAGTACTCTTGCCTGGAAAATCCCATGGATGGAGGAGCCTGGTAGGCTCCAGTCCATGGGGTCTCTAAGAGTCAGACACGACTGAGCGACTTCACTTTCACTTTTCACTTTCATGCATTGGAGAAGGAAATGGCAACCCACTCTAGTGTTCTTGCTTGAAGAACCCCAGGGATGGGGCAGCCTGGTGGGCTGCCACCTCTGGGGTTGCACAGAGTCGGACACGACTGAAGCGACTTAGCAGTAGCAGCAGAGGTAGGGTGGAGGATTAGGTGGGGTCAGGTTTGACAGAGTCCACCAATTTCCCTTAAAGCAAAACTACTAATTCCATCAACTGATCACCTCAAAAAACTATTGTCCTGAAAGTATTCATCTGACAACTGAGAAAATCTTTGATGTTTATTTTCTTAGATGACACTATAATATCTCATTTCTCTTGTGGACACCAAGGGAAAATTCTATGCCTTATGATCACTTGTTTTGTATGCTTTTGGATGGGCCATATCACACAGAACATAATTATGTAAGAGCTTAATATCATTCCTATAAACTAGCATTTTTTTGCCTAGAGTTCCCTATTTTTTTCAGTTATCCTGATCACAAAGATTTGAAATTCCTGGCATTTCACTGGGTTCATCCTTCATTCTCTATTTGCCTTTTAACATTCATTTCCATTCAGTAACTAAATCTTGACTTTTCTTCTTTCATTTGTCTATTCATCTCATCTCATCTCATGGCATGTATCATATCTCTCTAGTAGCTCTTCAGTTGGTACATCTCTGCATCCACTTGGTCTCTTCCTGCCAACAAATGCTGGCACAAATCCTTGTCTAAAGATTTAAATTATTCAATTTGACTAATATTTAATCTTATGGTCTTATCTTTCAGTTGTACTCCTTCAGTTTTGACTTTAAACAGTCCCAGATATTTCGTCTCTTTAATATTTGTCGACTCAAATATTGTCATGTGTTCACCTATCTTCCCCATAACCAAACTCAGGCCATGTGCCCAAAATCCACTTAATCTCCCAAATTCCTGACTCGCTGGCCTGCCTAAGGATTTCAACTTGATATCTGCTTTATTGGTTTAGGATTAACTACATATCAGTTGCAATCTTATCCTATGAAAGTACAAACTGCGTGTCTTAAATGGTAGACATGCTCTTTGATCCTGTAGAGCATAGAGTATCCCCTCAAAAGGCTTGCCATTCTGGTTCGTGAAGGAGTGATTTTGTATGGCTTGGTCCTTGAATGAATTGCAGAGTTGCAGAAATAAGTATGAGTGTTTCAGTGGTAGCTGCAGTTTGAACAGTCTCCTTCTAGGTATTGTGTAGAAAGCACTGATGGCTGTGACCTCATCTTTACGATGTGTTTGCTCCACAGAGACAAACCATTTACTCATAAACTTATTTCCTTACTCAATATAGACTCAATGCCAAGCAGTATGATAGAGACTTGAGTTACAAGATCAGTTCAGTGACTCAGTCATGTCCGACTCTTTGCGACTCCATGAACCCCTGCACGCCAGGCCTCCCTGTCCATCACCAACTCCTGGAGCCCACCCAAACTCATGCCCATTGAGTCGGTGATGCTATCCAGCCATCTCATCCTCTGTCATCCCATTCTCCTCCTGCCCCCAATCCCTCCCAGCATCAGGGTCTTTTCAAATCAGTTAGCTCTTCGCATCAGATGGTCAAAGTATAGGAGTTTCAGCTTCAATATCAGTCCTTTCAATGAACACTCAGGACTGATCTTTAGGATGGACTGGTTGGATCTCCTTGCAGTCCAAGGGACTCTCAAGAGTCTTCTCCAACACCACAGTTCAAAAGCATCAATTCTTCAGCACTCAGCTTTCTTCACAGTCCAACTCTCACATCCATACATGATCACTGGAAAAACCATAGCCTTGACTAGACGGACCTTTGTTGAAAAAGTAATGTCTCTGCTTTTTAATATGCTGTCTAGGTTGGTCATAACTTTTCTTCCAAGTAGTAAGCATCTTTCAATACAAGTTACAAGATAAATAAGATCTAATCTCTTCTTCAAAGTGACTTAACATCTGAAAGAAGAGATGTGTATTGAATGAATATATTAAATTATATACAAAATTAAAATACGTATATTATAAGGTGTATTCAAAGGGGCTTAAAATAGTGCCTGGCAATTAGAACACATTACCTAAATATCTGTTTTAATTTTACAATGAATTTTAATTATGTTCAAGTGTTAGGGGGCCACAGAGTTTCCTCTGCATATAAATGTTGCTTGTCCATTCATAGACTCTTGCGAGACTTCAACTAGGACTCTACTGATTCCATGTTCACTCATTCAAAAAATACTTTTTTAAAGCATTTTTTATATTCTAAGCATGCAATAGACATAAGGGGAATAAAGAAAAAATAATCCAAGTTCCTCATCTTCAAGGTGCTCAAGAGTAATGGAAGCATTTCAAAAACTGGACTCAGTAAACTCCCTGAATTTTACTACAAATGATAAAAAAGTAAGCATTTAGATTTTGTTTGAAATTAAAAATGCTATTAAATTATTAGGGAATGACCTGGGCCCGTACACATTTGGTTAAGTATTCTGTATTGTCTATATTGACAGGGTTACAGCAGTATAAACCACATATAATTCAAATGTAACACTAAGCTTCAGAAGAGCCAGATCATCACAGAAAATATATTTTTAATTATCACAAGTTTCATTATTAAGCATATTTTCCTAAATCCTTAGAAAATTGGTGATCCATAAGTGGCTAATTTTAATTAAGTAGAATATCCTAACAATTTATAAAATATAGGGGAAAGAGTACAAAAAGGCTGATCCTAGTTTTATCATTTTCTATCCATGGGCATTGAGTAAGTCATTTAACCTCTTCATTTGTGAAATAATGTGAATAAATGTCATGCAGGGTTGATGACAGGATTACCAGAGATATTATATCTAAGAACTCACTCAATTGATGGGACATAGGAAACGTTAATCATATTTTCAGTGGGAGTAGCTGTAAAAATACACATGTATATATGGCCAAACCATCCATATGTATGCGTGAATGTGAAAGTCACTCAGTCATATCCGACCCTTTGTGACCCTATAGACAATACAGTCCATAGAATTCTCCAGGCCAGAATACTGGAGTGGGTAGCCTTTCCCTTCTCCAGGACATCTTCCTAACCCAGGGATCGAACCCACTTATCCAGCACTGCAGGCAGTTTCTTTACCAACTGAGCTATGAGGGAAATCCCCATATGTATGTATAAACGACTCTTTTTTATTTATATTACTTGACTTGACTCCACAGAGGATTTGAGAGAATCATTTCTTTTGATATATGGCAAAATTTTTAACACATTTTTTAACACATTTTCCTACCTGTAGGGGTTAGGGTACTTTGTTGTTTATGACAAATTACAGAGAAAACCATGTTGACATGTATGCTGTGGATACACAAATTCTTAATGGCAAGCATGCTTGGATACAGTGAGGTGTCCAGCATACAAGGAAGTTCTAGTGATTTCTAAATAACTCTATGGACTAAATTTTAATATGCTTTAGCTTCTTGGAGGTCAGTTATCTACGACAGCAATGACTGCAGGGTATTCCTTCATCTTTATTTTGTGGAAGTTTACTTAACAATCTTGCAACAGCAAATTGTCATATAACGTGCTTTAGGAGAGCGGTGTGATATCAATTTGTCAAGCATGATTTAGGAATAATAGAATCCATTTTCCCAAGATGTGGTAGGGATGGTGAGTAACAGAGGAGCTACAGGTTCCTTCTAATTTCACTTACTATTTGACTTACTAAACAAGGGCATTTCCTCTGTGAATTATATTGAAGGCTGGCTTTTCCCTTAGTGGCTGGAGGACTCCCATCAAAATAATTTAATGATGAAAATGAAGCTGGTCTAATTGAATTCAGTATGAACTAAGAGTCATCACCTTAGGGTAGATTTAGCCCTTAGCAGTTAATATTCTGCTCTGCAGTTCAGCTTTGTGGCAAAGCCAGGGATGTTGTCATTGTGGGCTTTAAGCTCAGGAAGATTTCTTGTTTTTTTTTTTTTT
This sequence comes from Tragelaphus eurycerus, assembly GCA_935064755.1. Taxonomy (NCBI): domain Eukaryota; kingdom Metazoa; phylum Chordata; class Mammalia; order Artiodactyla; family Bovidae; genus Tragelaphus; species Tragelaphus eurycerus. The sequence goes on along the minus strand of CAKXYN010000086.1, from coordinate 6,953,913 downwards.
TTTTTTTTTAATATAGAAAATGGGAGGCAGAGCAAGCTCCCAAAATTGAGATAAATGTAGGCACTCACCTTGACCACTTAGGAGCTTTTAAAGACTGACACCTCATCAGCAAGTAAAAATTAACTCAGCAGGTCTCAATAAAGCTGATATCAAAAACTTAAAGTCAATTTTTGACTTTCCCTTAAAGGTTCCTGTTCTTTATTTAAAGAACTAAACCAAACTCTTGACCTATCCTTCTTAGGAAGCAATTTTAATGAGTATCAGTAGGTTTCCCAAGTCTCTGACATGGAATTTACTTCAAATTGATTTTTAAAAATTGGACTGAAAGCTCTAAGGACAGAATTCCCTAAGTAACCCTGCTCTGAAATACTGTGTTCACCTCACCATTGTTTGATCCTGTTTCATTTAACCAATGATATTTTAAGGGCTAAGATTCAGTCTTCCATTTCATTTCACTGGGTCTCTGAAAGACAATCTAATGTTAAAATTGGCCCATTATCTAGGCTGATCTAATTTGTGCCTTAAAATGACTTTGGAAATAAGTTTTGATTAAAAAGTTGCACCAGTGATGCATTTTCAGTATCACAAAGCAAAACCTATTTGAAGAAGTTATTTCTGCATGCCAGATTGAGCAGAAGCCTTAATTCCCCTTGGTAACTGTGTAGGCAAAAAGAAATTAGAGAGCCTGGTGAATAAACAAGAAGCCATAAAAATCACAGACATCTTTGCTATCTGTCTTGTTTTTCCATCAAATGGATTGTGCAGTCAAAAATTACAACCACAATCGAATGTAAAGTATTTTAAGAATGAATACACACATCTTATTTTTTCTCCAAAATAACTATTAACAACCAAGAAACATATGCTTCAGTGAATGCTTTTAGTTGAATCATAAACTACATTTCCAACAACTGTCTTTTTGAAACCAGTTGAGACAGCTACATAAGAGGATGTTAAAGCAAATCAACCTCTCACAGAGCCCATCTGTGACTTCCCAGCGAGTCTCCAAGTACTTGCTTTCTCCAAAATTACTGTAAGCTGTACAGTTGCTGTCTTGTTAAGGGATATCCTGTTCCATCTTTCCAGTGTGTCCATCCTCTAAAACTTTAGGAGAAAATTAAGACCCTCTTTTAACTAGGTGTATAGAGCATAGTTCATCATGGAGAAGCTGATGAAGATACTGAATTTTGCAAAGACTATCTCCCATGACTGAGTGTTTGCTATTTGCAGTGTTTGATATGTAATATTAGGAGGCCTAGGGAGATAAGGCCCCTCCAGCTGCCAAAAACAACAGGGAAATATTAAAACTAAAAAGGGGAGGGAGCTGGTGTTGGATGCTCAATGATGTCGGAGAGGAAGTAAGAAGGAGCTTCTGCAGTGTGCCAAAGTCTAGTATCTACAGTTAAAGCTGGATCTGGAGGCAGATGTGCCAAGTATCAATTCAGTACAGCAGAGCTTAGGTCAAGAATTTGAGTTCCATAAAGGAGTGGCTGTGGAAATCACGTTGGGGAACACAGCATTCCCAAGCTGATGGTGGGGAAAAGAGATGGAACAGTGGCCTTCCCGTTTGCACATTCCTGAGTCCAAAAGCAAGGAACAGAAGTTGGCAGAGAGAACCAGAAACAAGTCTCCAAAACAAACGCTTCTGCAGAAGCTTCAGGAACTATAGTTGGGGGTTTCTCATCTATTGGGGTGGAAGAGTGAAAAGGCAGCAAGGGAAAGAAGGACACCAGCTCCAGAACCCTACCTTTCTCCCATCGCATTGACATCTCTCAAGGTACTCAGAGTAGGCAAATATTCATAGTGGAATTACTCACAACAGCCAAAATAAGAAACATCCCAAATGCCCATCAACTTGTAGATAAAATATAGGTACTCATATAACGAAGTGTTGCTACTGCTGCTGCTAAGTCGCTTCAGTTGTGTCCAAGTCTGTGCAACCCCATATACGATAGCCCACCAGACTCCGTCATCCCTGGGATTCTCCAGGCAAGAACACTGGAGTGGGTTGCCATTTCCTTCTCCAATGCATGAAAGTGAAAAGTAAAAGTGAAGTCACTCAGTTGTGTCTGACTCTTAGCGACCCCATGGACTGTATTCCACCAGGATCCTCCATCCATGGGATTCTACAGGCAAGAGTACTGGAGTGGGGTGCCATTGCTTTCTCCAGTGAAGTGTTAGTTGGCCTTAAAAAGTAATGAAGTACTAATACCCAATATAACATGAATAGTGAAAGCATCATGCTAAGTGGGAAAAAAAAAAAAAAAAACAGTCACAAAAGGACAAATATTGTGCGATTCTATTTATGTAAAATACCCAGAGTAGCCAAATCTGTAGAGACAGAAATAGTAAAACAGAGGTTGCCTAGGTCTAGGGGTCTTGGGAGGAAATGGACTGTTAATACATACGGCGTTTCTTTTCAGGGTAATTAAAAACTGAAACTGATCATGGTGATAGCTGTATAACTCCATGGATATACTAAAAACTATTGAATTGTGCATATCAAGTGGATGAATTGTGTGGTGTATGAATTGCATCTCAATAAAGCTGTTTTTAAGAAAGAAAAAGCAAAAACAGAAAAGGAGTTTGAGTTCCAGAAGAAAGTCAAGACTGAAATCAGCTGGAGAGTAGGAAAGCATTTATTCACTCTAAATTCATTCACTGTTATGATGAGGCATCTCCTGAGGAGTTATAGTTCTGCTTCTACAAGACTAGTAGATTTCCTGCTGTATTGGATGTCTAGTGTTCTTACTTACAAAATCTTAGATGACAGATCACTTTCTTGAAAGTTCAGGGAAGGCAATTAACTCAGCATCAGATCAGATCAGATCAGATCAGTCGCTCAGTCATGTCCGACTCTTTGCGACCCCATGAATCGCAGCACGCCAGGCCTCCCTGTCCATGACCAACTCCCGGAGGTCACTCAGACTCACATCCATCGAGTCAGTGATGCCATCCAACCATCTCATCCTCCGCCGTCCCCTTCTCCTCCTGCCCCCAATCCCTCCCAGCATCGGACTCAGCATAGGAACTAGTAAAAAATAACAAAATTTTAATTTTAGTGCAAATATCTATGCTAATTCATATGTGTGTTTTTGCATGTGCTGAGTTACTCAGTCATGTCCAACTCTTTTCAACCCCATGGACTATAGCCTGCCTGGCTCCTCTGCTCATGGGGTTGTCCAGGTAAGAATACTGGAGTGAGTTGCTATTTCCTTCTCCAGGCGATCTTCCCAACCCAGAGACTGAACCCAGGTCTCCTGCATTGCAGGCAGATTCTTTACCATCAGAGCCACCAGGGAAACCCTAATACACATACAGGAATCAAGCATTCCTTACAGTTTAAGAAATTATGAGAAATTGTTAAAAGGTGGACCCTCCTTGAAAGCTAACTTCTTGTAGGTAAAGGACAGATAAAAAGCCATACCTGTGACCTGGGACTTTCTTAATTTTTCCTGCTTCTCTTCAAACCCTGGCTCTGCTCCACATTCATATGTCCAAGCTTAATCCACAACCCTATTCTTGGCCAACAGCAGGCCCCTTGTTCTTCCCATGATCAGAGATGCACAAATCAGTACTGTGGTCTGTACTTGGGAAAATGGGGCTGGGAAAGGGATTTTCAGGCCCTTAAAGTGGACTTGAGGGCATTTAGGCAAGACCAGGATTAGGAATACCTATGGAAACCCACTCCAGTATTCTTGCCTGGAGAATCTCATGGACAAAGAAGCCTGGCAGGATACAGTCCATGGGGTCACAAAGAACTGGACACGATTGAAGTGACTTCGCACAATATGCGGTGATGGACAGGGAACCCTGGCATGCTGCAGTCTATGGGGTTGCAAAGAGTCAGATATGACTGAGCGACTGAACTGAACTGAGAGTATAGTTTAGAATGGAAAGATGGAAAAAGGCTGGAGACTGGGAGTGTGAGGGGGCAGGGAAAGGCTAGCGGGTGAGCTCTATGTGGGCATGTTCACTTGGCCTTTAGACCTCTTGTCTCACAGAGACGGGGACAGCTGGACAAGGATCAGAGCGGGGAACTTTATTGAAGCCTGGAGTCTAGACTAGGGGCTGCAATTGCCTGGGTCTGGGGGGTGAAACTGCCTGATGAATTTCTCACTGTTAACAGATAACTTGGCAAAGGAAATCTTTCACCATCTGGCCTCCTCACCCATATTACTTTCTCTTAATGTCTGTCTCATTTCAATCTCCAGTGACTTTTAAAAAATTCTTGTTTTTCCACCTAAACATATGACCTGTTATTCTTTACATTATTTCCTGTTCTGTCTCCTCTTCATATGACCTGTTATTCTTTATATTATTTCCTGTTCTGTCTCCTCTTTGGGAAAAACCTCTTTGGGAAAAATCTGTTTTGTGCTCCTAACAATTCCCATCCCTTTACTTAATACCTATGAAAGCTAAAGTGCTATAATGACAACAGTGGATAGCAATTGGGCAACAATTAAGATCCAGGCCAATTGATTTCCAATTAGTTATCCTTCAGTTCTTCAGTGTTGTCCAGGTTCAACTGTATTTGTACCCTATCTGATTTAATATGCTGATTTGAGTACTGGTGACAAAGCTTAAAACCACATGCCCAATTTATTCATTCTCATTTTATTAATATTAATGGTGAGGTCAATGACAGGCACTGTCCTGAGCCTTGAAGATATGAGGTAAGTAAGAACTTAGCCTAAAGAAACTCATAGTTTGGTGGGGGGCATACTCACACAGTGGTGGGAAGGATGGTGCTAACTCAGTTTGGAAGACACAAAGAGAGGCAGATTTCCATGAAAATATGACAATAGACCTGGGTCTTCAAGGATGCTTACATTTTTGGCACAAAAGAAAATGGACAAGGTGAAGTAGCTGACAGGGCAGAGGTTTAAATCCCTGCTGTGAGCAATTGGCTTAGGTTATCTGAGTCTCAGTTTCATCACCTGTTAAATGATAATAATAATACTGGACAGGGATCCCATGAGGATTAAATGGGATAAAGCGTTTGAAATCCTCTTCTTGTAGATGGCTTTCCTTTGCAGAGAAAAGCATTCTCTGATCAGAAGGCATTATGAATTAAACTGTCAGGTAAAGGTCGGGCCCCAGGCTATCAGTCACTCTTCTCCTTCTCCCAAATTCTGGTCCATAAAAGAAATGGGAAATAGACATAGAAGTCAGGAACAAATGAAAATATCAGTTTTATTCTTGGTAAACTGAGTTGGAACCACTCAGTTGCAGAAGAGCGGGAAAACTGAAAATTTCTTCAGCTCAGGCTGAAGACATTTCAGATAGTAGCATATTTAAATTTTAATGGCAATCAACCAAACATAATATGTTGAAATTCAACAATCAGGCCGGGCCAAGAAATGTGTTAGCCATTTTGAAACGAATTGACTACTTGGGAGTTATGGTAGCTTGTAGTACTGTAGACAAATATTTTGTTTCCTGTCCTTGCTGTGCCCATCCTTGAGGGAATTTTATATATCTCTATTCTACTAACCTTAGGAGTGAGCCCAAGCACGGTGTGGACAATGAGGTTGTGATGGATGTGGCATGTGTTATTTGCTAGGAAAAGCTTTAAAAAGCCTATTTGTGATTTTCCACATCTTTCTTTCCTCTGCCACCAACATAAGCATTGTTTCAGACAGAGGCTGATCCACCAGCTTGGGTTCTGGAGTGAAGATGATGAAGGGCAAAGCAGTGGCTGATGCCTGACAGACATGTAACCTGACCAGAAATAAAGCTGTGCTACAAGCCCCTAAGATTCCTGGATTGTTTATTACTGCAGCAGAACCTAGCCCAGCCTAATGGATCAGTAGCTGTGAAATCACATCACGCAGACATTTAATACTTAACACAACAGGTCAAGTTTCTCTGTTACATCTACTCTTGTCTACATTTTGGGGACTTGCATGGAGGTCTGTATAAAGTTGCTCAGCTCTTGTTTGACTTGTTTTTGAGATTTTGCACATTAGTGATTTTGCATGGTTATTTCCCACCCATCTAAACAACCAGCCCTGATGAGAAAGACCATTTAACTTGTCTTTGTTTCATCTTATTATTTTGCAATATTTTAAATACTATTATGTATTTGAATTTTCTACCTTAATATGCAACATATAAATTTGTGATATTTATCCCATAGATTGATCTTTGCGTGCATATTCAGTTGTGTCTGACTTTGTGACTCCATGGACTGTAGCCTGCCAGGCTCCTCTGTCTATGGGATTTTTCAGGCAAGAATTCTAGAGTGGGTTGTCATTTCCTTCTCTAGGGGATCTCCCTGACCAGGAATTGAACCCACGTTTTCTGCACTTGCAGGCAGATTCTTACCACTGTGCTACCTGGGAAGCTTGTAGATTAGTCTTTACCTGTGACCTATCACCGACCAAAGGATTGCATCTACTATGTGCTTTATCCCTGCATAAGTTACACCAAAATAACTGCCCAAATGAAAAATGTAGTCAAATGACCAATTTAGCATCCTGTAAATTTTATAAAAAAAGTGCTGATTTTGTATTTTGAATATAATTGCCCTACTAATAGTATATTTGCCCTACTAATACCCATATTAACAGTACAACTGTTTAATGCTGCTGCTGCTGCTAAGTCACTTCAGTCATGTCTGACTCTGTGTGACCCCATAGATGGCAGCTCACTAGGCTCCTCTGTCCCTAGGATTCTCAAGGCAAGAATAATGGAGTGGGTTGCCATTTCCTTCTCCAAAAACTGTTTAATGTGTTTGTGCAATTAATAAACAATGATCATAAAGAACAATTTTTAAAACCAGATTGGATTAGAGAGTAGAAACAGGATTAGGCTTAACTTCAAACAGAAAAGAAGCAAATTTTTTTTATACTTATTTATTTTATAATATTGGCAGCCACAGAGGCTATCAGTTGTTACATAAGTCCATTCCCAAACCAGTAATAGCAATTGTGCATCAGCTGCTTAAGATAATGTAAATCAGTTCCAAAGAAACAGGAAAAGTAGACATAATTTTGATGAAATTAAATTTGAGATATGATCACTTAGATGAAAAGAATATGATCATTTGTAAATGGCACAAAGACTGTAAACTATATACCAGCAGATTGCTGGTAGAATTTAGAATTAATGACAGGAAGGCTTAAATGGGAAAAGGATTAATAAGGTATTATAAAATAAATGAAAAAAGATCAAGTTGACCTCTGTATTGTCACTATATCCAAGTTATAGTTGAAGAACTGCATTTCTATAATTAGGGAATATCTCAATGGAAATTAGAAGACTTAGTACAATGTAAATGTTTTTTAATCACTATTGAGTTCTTGCAAGTGATATTCTCATTAATGATGCTAACTGTGTAGGCTATCACTTCTTGTCACATTCAACAAGATCAAAGTTCTGCAAGGATTGTTTCATTTGAATTTCAGTTTGTGAGGAATAAAAAGGCAAAACAATTAAGGTCCACACACCCTAATGTAGGCATAAGTGCAGCTAGCTCCTATACATATAAATCAGTCTTAAAGAAGAATTTTCTTTTACCTTGTGAAGTCTGCATGATTCAGAGCAGATGCTCAACAGAACTTTCCCTGATGGAAACATCCTCTGTCTTCTCTTTCCTTCAAAGTAGCCATGTGTGGCTATGTGTGGCTATTGAGCAAAGCAATTTAAATAGACCTAGTCCGTCTATGAGGTCGCACAGAGTCGGACACGACTGAAGCGACTTAGCAGCAGCAGCAGCAGTGCAGCTGAGCAAATGATTTGAAACTTTTATTCAATTTTAATTGACTATAATTCAGTTTTAAATAACCAGATGTGGTTCCAGTCTACTCTATTGGTCAGTGTAATCTAGAGCTATCTCATTTAAAAGCTTTGTGAAAGTTGTTCAGTCATGTCTAACTCTTTGTGACTTCATGGACTATACAGTCTATGGAATTCTCCAGGCCAAAATACTGGAGTGGGTAGCCTTTTCCTTCTCCAGGGGATTTTCCCAACTGAGGAATCAAACTGAGGTCTCCTGCATTGCAGGCAGATTCTTTACCAACTGAGCTATCAGGGGAGAGCTTTAAAAGCTATAGATTAAGCTTATTGCTAGCACATTCTCTGTCATCTTTCCAAATTATTTCTGCCAAAAAGAAAAATTTAAGAGAACCAGACCTTATTCATCTAAGAGAAAGATACTACCAGCCATGTTTTCAAGTACCTCCCATGTCCCAAATGTAGTTAACTGATTTCCATAGATTTTGACACCTTATTCTGGTTTTGTTAGGTAAAATGATTTTTATCTATCCAGACATCCCCATCTCAGGTTTCAGGATTCTGGGCCTTCCTTATAAAAGCTCTTGCTTCAGCTTGGGAGACTCACCAGGGCGGAGAACTCAGCCTTTCTGAAGCTCTGCCTCTCTTCCATCTATGTCCAGTGACTGATTTTCTCTGTCTGTCTTCTGGCTGCAGGAGATGAGCACCACTTTAAATGTTACCCTTTAACTCTTGCATTTTGTTTAAAATTGTTGATTAATAGGTCTGAACCTGGCTGTTTTCTCTCTTCAATAAATCTGTGACATTTGAGAACAGCCACCAAATTTCACAGGCATTAGAGTTACTGTTTCTCCGTTTTCTCAGACTCATGACATTGCACAAACTACCACTTCTCTTTTTCCTGTGTTCCTTCTGGGTCCAGAAGAGATGAAATTTTTAGCAGTTGTACCTTAGATCAGGCCATGAACTATAAACAGAATACCCAGCACCACTGATAGGCCCTTCTTGTCATCCAGCAAGTGAGTGCATAATTTCAGAATCCCTGGTCACAGTCTGCTTTTTAGAGACTCCACTTCCAATACAAGTTATGTTGGGTCAAAATACTAGGAGACATTAAGAGACGCGGGTTCGATTCATCTGTCCAGAAGATCCCCTGGAGGAGGAAATGACAATTCACTCCCTCTCAAGTATTCTTGCCTCGGAAATCCCATGGACAGAGGAGCCTGGAAGGCTATAGTGTAGGTGGTTGCAAAGAGGGTTGCAAAGATGGTTGCAAAGGGCTATAGTGTAGATGGTTGGACATGACTAAAGTGACTTAGCACACATGCACACTGACATGGAACCTGAGATGGAGATCTTTTATCAAATGATTCATTAAAGGAGGAGGATTTGACAGGGAGAAATAGAGCAAAAATTCAGTCTCATTTGGGGACTGCCTTCAGTCTTATCCTCCAGGGAACCTCTGGCATGCACATGGTCCCACAGAGCCTATCCCACTTTGAATTCAGAGGACTTGGCCCTTCGTATTCTCTTGTTCCCCTTTATGTGTGTGCAATCAATCAATCAACCAGGTGTGCAGTGTTGCAGAGGGAGGTGTTCCTTCTTTGGTGAAGATACCAGTTGTGAGTTATTCTCAGTCAACATTCATAGCAGCTAAGGTTGGGATTGCGGTATGTGTGTGTATAATAGTTCAGGGAAAGATTCTAACAGTATCCAATACAGTAGGACAGCACAAGGTTATCTCCTTCCCTAGTAGGTTATTCAGTAAGATAAGTTGAAGACTAAGCCAGGGGCTGTGAGCTAAATGCTACCTGCACAGCAGGATTCTTTACATCTCATCACATGGCTATGTTTCTTTTCAGTTATTCATTTCAGAGATGATTAGAGAGACTCATTATATCATAGGACTAACCTGTGCTCTGGGAATAGAGCAATGATTAAGTTTCTAGATCATGAACAATAGACTTGTAAGTGGGTAATTGTAGGGAAATGTGAGTAGGTACTATCAACATGATGTGAATCTGTGCAAGCAGAGAAGGGAGAGATGAGCAGTGGAGAATTAGAGTTCATGGAGAAGTTGAAATGTGAGCTAGGACTCAAGAGGTGATGAGGAGCTTGTCAGACACATTACCCTAGTTATATAGCGATCATGTACCTCAATGCCTGTACCTAAACAATTTTTTTTTTTTCATTCTGGTAGGATTTAAGGGACTGCTTGGATTAAGATCTTACAAAGACAATAGGATATGATCCACTATTCCATTCTAGTGACCTGTGTTTGATCCTTTAATTCTATAATGCAGTGTGTTCCTTTGTTGACTTGAATATAGAGAGTTATTCATGTTCTATTTGCTCAGCATCAGTATTTACAAGGCATCTCAAATGAACCATTTCACACAAGAAATTGATGGTATATAGGTCTGTGATGCCTCAGTTTCCTATCAAGTGGAGGTTATTTGAACAATGAACAGTTATTTTCTCATGAATCTGATTCCATAGACTCAGTTGAAAGGTAATAGTATTCCAGTGTGATAGACTGTCTCCTGACAGTCTCAGCTGGAAGTTTCTCATAGGACTGAGAAAAACTGGTATCAATCCATTAAAAAATCCAATGGTGAAACTGAATATAAAGCAGCTTCTATAGCAATAAGCTTTGCAAGCTCCCTCCACAATTAGTTATTTATCTTACTCAAGGACATTTGCTTTTCATTTTTCCTACAGGGAAGCTCATTGGATATGTTCATTAAATGGCCAAAGTCAAATCCATCTTTTGAAAAGCACTGTTGAAGTCAACTGAGGAGTATGTTAGGGCTTGATCTGAACAACTCTGTCCATCAGATGCTGTTTCTTGTAGAGCAAAGAGATGAATGCAGACGGTGAAGCAAAATTATTTATTTACTTCTTTGTTTCTGAAGTAACTGAAACTCTTTACCTCCTTTTTGTTTAATTTAATTTATTTTTTAAATGAGACTTTTCTCATACTGCTTCAGGGACACATTGTTATTCTTTCAATAATTGAATACTATGCTACTGCTACTGCTTCTGCTAAGTTGCTTCAGGTGTGTCCAAGTCTGTGCGACTCCATAGATGGCAGTCCACCAGGCTCCCCGTTCCTGGGATTCTCCAGGCAAGAACACTGGAGTGGGTTGCCATTTCCTTCTCTAATGCATGAAAGTGAAAAGTGAAAGTGAAGTTGCTTCAGTCGTGTCCAACTCTTAGAGACCCCATGGACTGAAGCCTACCAGGCTCCTCCGTCCATGGGATTTTCCAGGCAAGAGTACTGGAGTGGGATGCCATTGCCTTCTCCAAATTGAATACTATGAATATATACTAATCAACAAAGTAGTAAGGAATTTTCTTCTAGCTTTATAAAAAGCTATACTTATTCTATATTGATTCTTTATAGTGTCGGCTAAAGCACCACTGATAGGAAAACTCCTTGGGAGTACAAGATACTTTTTTTACAGGGCATGGAATACTGTGCTATATTCTTTTTTTAAACAATTTTCTAATTGAAGTTAGTTAATTTACAATGTTGCATTCATTTCAGGTGTATAGCAAAGTGATTATTATGTCTATGCTGCTGCTGCTAAGTCACTTCAGTCGTGTCCGACTCTGTGCGACCCCATAGATCTAAGCCCACCAGGCTCCCCCATCCCTGGGATTCTCAAGGCAAGAACACTGGAGTGGGTTGCCATTTCCTTCTCCAATGTGTGAAAGTGAAAAGTGAAGGTGAAGTCGCACAGTCGTGTCCGACTCTTAGCAACCCAATGGACTGCAGCCTACCGGGCTCCTCCGTCCATGGGATTTTCTATACATGTCTATATTGTATATATATGTGTGTGTGTGTGTGTGTGTGTGTGTGGTGTGTGTGCTAAGTCACTTCAGTCATGTCTGACTCTTTGTGACCCTATGGATAGTAGCCTGCCAGGCTCCAATGGCCATGGAATTCTTTAGGCAAGAATACAGAAATGAATTGCCATGCCCTTCTCCAGGTGTCTTCCTAATCCAGGGATCTAACTAGCATCTCTTTTAAACTAATTTATTTATTTTAATTGGAGGCTAATTACATTACAATATTGTGATTTTTTTGCCATACACTGATATGAATCAGCCATGGGTGTACGTAACCCTCTCCCACCTCCCTCCCCATCCCATCCCTCTGGGTTGTCCCAGTGCACTGGCTTTGGGTGCCCTGTTTTCTGCATCAAACTTGGACTGGTCATCTGTTTCACATATGGTAGTATACACGTTTCAATGCTATTCTCTCAAATCATACCACCCTCACCTTCTCCCACAGAGTCCAAAAGACTGTTCTATACATCTGCATCTCTTTTGCTGTCTTGCATATAGGGTCATCGTTACCATCTTTCTAAATTCCATATATATGCATTAATATACTGTATTGGTGATTTTCTTTCTGACTTACTTCACTCTGTATAATGGGCTCCAGTTTCATTCACCTCATTAGAACTGATTCAGATGCATTCTTTTTAATAGCTCAGTAATGTTCCATTGTGTATATGTACCACAACTTTCTTATCCATTCATCTGGCAATGGACATCTAGGTTGGTTCCATGTCTTGCTGCTGCTGCTGCTGCTGCTGCGTCATGTCAGTAATGTCCGACTCTGTGCGACCCCATAGAGGCAGCCCACCAGGCTCCCCTGTCCCTGGGATTCTCCAGGCAAGAACACTGGAGTGGGTTGCCATTTCCTTCTCCAATGCATGAAAGTGAAAAGTGAAAGTGAAGTCGCTCAGTTGTGTCCGACTCTTAGAGACCCCCTGTGGACTGCAGCCTACCAGGCTCCTCCGTCCATGGGATTTTCCAGGCAAGAGTACTGGAGTGGGTTGCCATTGCTTTCTCCCACTTCCATGTCCTAGCTATTGTAAACAGTGCTGCAATGAACACCGGGGTACACGTGTCTCTTTCAATTCTGGTTTCCTCAGTGTGTATGCCCAGCAGTGGGATTGCTAGATCATAAGGCAGTTCTATTTCCAGGTTTTTAAGGAATCTCCACACTGTTCTCCATAGTGGCTGTACTAACTTGCATTCCCACCAACAATGTCAGAGGGTTCTTTTTTCTCCACACCCTCTCCGGCATTTATTGTTTGTAGACATTTTGATAGCAGCCATTCTGATTGGCATGAGATGGTAGCACATTGTGATTTTGATTTGCATTTAATGAGTGATGTTGAGCATTTTTTCATGTGTTTGTTAGCTATCTGTATGTCTTCTCTGGAGAAATGTCTGTTTAGTTCTTTGGCCCATTTTTTGATTGGGTCACTTATTTTTCTGGAATTGAGCTTCAGGAGTTGCTTGTATATTTTTGAGATTAATTCTCTGTCACTTGCTTCATTTGCTACTACTTTCTCCCATTTTGAAGGCTGTCTTTTCAACTTGTTTATAATTTCCTTTGTTGTGCAAAAACTTTTAAATTTAAATAGGTCCCATTTGTTTATTTTTGGTTTTATTCCTATTACTCTTGGAGGTGGATCATAGATGATCCTGCTATGATTTACGTCAGAGAGTGTTTTGCCTATGTTTTCCTCTAGGAGTTTTATAGTTTCTGGTCTTACATTTAGATCTTTAATCCATTTTGAGTTTATTTTTGTGTATGGTGTTAGAAAGTGTTCTAGTTTCATTTTTTTATAGGTAGTTGACCAGTTTTCCCAGCACCACTTGTTAAAAAGATTATCTTTTCTCCATTGTATATTTTTGCCTCCTTTGTCAAAGATAAGGTGTCCATAGGTTTGTGGATTTATCTCTGAGCTTTCTATTTTGTTCCATTGATCTATATTTCTGTCTTTGTGCCAGTACCATACTGCCTTGACTGTAGCTTCATAGTATAGTCTGAAGTCAGGCAGGTTGATTCCTCCAGTTCCATTCTTCTTTCTCAAGATTGCTTTGGTTATTCGATGTTTTTTGTATTTCCTTACAAATTGTGAAATTATTTGTTCTAGTTCTGTGAAAAATAGCATTGGTAGCTTGATATAGATTGTGTTGAATCTGTAGATTGCTTTGGGTAGTATACTCATTTTCACTATATTGATTCTTCAGGTCCATGAACATGGTGTGTTTCTCCATCTATTTGTGTCCTCTTTGATTTCTTTCATCAGTGTTTTATAGTTTTCTATATAAAGGCCTTTTGTTTCTTTAGGTAGATTTATTCCTATTTTATTCTTTTCATTGAAATGGTGAATGGGATTGTTTCCTTAATTTCTCTTTTCGTTTTCTCATTGTTAGTGTATAGGAATGCAAGGGATTTCTGTGTGTTAATTTTATATCCTGCAACGTTACTATATTCATTGATTAGCTCTAGTAATTTTCTAGTGGTGTCTTTAGGGTTTCCTATGTAGAGGATCATGTCATCTGCAAACAGTGAGAGCTTTACTTCTTCTTTTCCAATCTGGATTCCTTTTATTCCTTTTTCTTCTATGATTGCTGTGGCTAAAACTTCCAAGCTATATTGAATAGTAGTAGTGAGAGTGGGCATCCTTGTCTTGTTCCTGATTTTAGAGGAAATGCTTACAATTTTTCACCATTGAGGATGTTTCCTGCATGTTTATCATATATGGTTTTTATTATGTTGAGGTATGTTCCTTCTATGCCTGCTTTCTGGAGAATTTTTATCAGAAATGGGTGTGGAATTTTGTCAAAGGCTTTTCTGCATCTATTGAGATAATCATATATATATATATTTTTACTTTCAACTTGTTAATGTGGTGTATCACACTGATTGATTTGTGAATATTGAAAAATCCTTGCATCCCTGGGATAAAGCCAACTTGATCATGATGTATAATCTTTTTAATATGTTGTTGGATTCTGTTTGCTAGAATTTTGTTGAGGATTTTTGCATCCATCTTCATCAGTGATATTGGCTTGCTGTTTTCTTTTTTTGTACCATCTTTGCCTGGTTTTGGTGTTAGGGTGATGGTGGCCTCATAGAATGAGTTTGGCAATTTATCTTCCTCTTAGATTTTCTGGAAGAGTTTGAGTAGGATAGGTATTAGCTCCTCTCTAAATTTTTGGTAGAAGTCACCTTTGAAGCCATCTGGTTCTTGGCTTTTGTTTGTTGGAAGATTTTTGATTACACTTTCGATTTCTATCTTTGTGATGGGTCTATTAAGATTCTTTATTTCTTCCTGGTTCAGTTTTGGAAAGTTATACTTTTCTAACTGTCCATTTCTTCTAAGTTGTCCATTTTATTGGCATATAGTTGCTGATAATAGTCTCTTATGATCCTTTGTAGTTCTGTGTTGTCTGTTGTGATTTCTCCACTTTAATTTCTAATTTTGTTGATTTGATTCTTCTCCCTCCTATTCTTAATGAGTCTGGCTAATGGCTTGTCTATTTTATTTATCTTCTCAAAGAACCAGCTTTTAGTTTTGTTCATTTTTGCTATAGTCTCCTTTGTATCCTTTCCATTTATTTCTGCCTTAATTTTTATGATTTCTTTCCTTCTACTAATGCTGGAGTTCTTCATTTCTTCTTTTCATAGTTGCTTTAGGTGTAAAGTTAGGTTACTTATTTCATTTTTCTTTTTTTCTTGAAGTAAGCTTGTATTGCTATGAACCTTCACCTTAGTACTGCTTTTACTGAATCCCATATTGTGTTTTCATTTTCATTTATTTCTATGCATATTTTGATTTCCTTTTTGATTCTTCCATGGTTTGTTGGTTATTCAGAAGTGTGTTGTTTAATCTTCCTATGTTTGTATTTTTAACAGTTTTTTTCCCCCTGTAGTTGACATCTAATCTTACCCCATTGTGATCAGAAAAGATGCTTGAAATGATTTCAAATTTTTTTTTAATTTACTAAGGCTAGATTTATGGCCCAGGATGTGATCTATTCTGGAAAATGTTGCATGTGCACTTGAGGAAAAAGGGAAATTTATTGTTTTGGAGTGAAATGTCCTATAGATATCAATTAGGTCTAACTGGTCCATTGTATCATTTGAAGTTTGTGTTTCCTTGCTAATTTTCTGTTTGGTTGATCTATCCACAGATGTGAGTAGAGTATTAAAGTCTGCCACTATTATTGTGCTACTGTTAATTTCCCCTTTCATACTTGTTAGCATTTGTCTTATATATTGAGGTTCTCCTATGTTGCGTGCATATATATTTAGAATTGTTATATTCTTCTTGGATTGATCCTTTAATCATTATGTAGTGTCCTTCTTTGTCTCTTTTCACAGCCTTTATTTCAAAGTCTATATTATCTGATATGAGTATTGCTACTTCTGCTTTCTTTTGGTCTCCATTTGTATGAAATATCTTTTTCCAGCCCTTCCCTTTCAGTCTCTATGCACCCCTTGTTTTGAGGTGGGTCTCTTGTAGACAGCATATATAAGAGTCTTGTTTTTGTATCCATTCAGCCAGTTTTTGTCTTTTGGTTGGGGCGTTCGACCCATATACATTTAAGGTAATTATTGATAAGTATGATTCTGTTGCCATTTACTTTGTTGTTTTGGGATTGAGTTTATAAACCTTTTCTGTGTTTCTTGTTTAGAGAAGATCCTTTAGCATTTGTTGAAGAGCTGATTTGGAGGTGCTAAATTCTCTCAGCTTTTACTTTTCTGTAAAGCTTCTGATTTCTCCTTCATATTTGAATGAGATCCTTGCTGAGTATAGTAATCTGGGTTGTAAGTTTTTCTCTTTCATCACTTTAATTATGTCCTGCCATTCCCTTCTGGCCTGAAGAACTTCTATTGAAAGATCAGCTGTTATCCTTATGGGGATTCCCTTGTGAGTTATTTGTTGTTTTTCCCTTGCTGCCTTTAATATTTGCTCTTTGTATTTGGTCTTCATTAGTTTGATTAATATGTGTCTTGGGTTGTTTCACCTTGGGTTTATCCTGTTTGGGACTCTCTGGGTTTCTTGGACTTGGGTAGTTAATTCCTTCCTCACTTTAGGAAAGCTTTCAACTATTATCTCCTCAAGTGTTTTCTCATGCCCCTTATTTTTTTGTCTTCTTCTTCTTGGATTCCTATGATTCAAATGTTGGGGCACTTAACATTGTCCCAAAGGTCTCTGAGGTTGTCCTCATTTCTTTTAACTCTTTTTTTCTTTTTTCTTCCATGCTTCATTTATTTCTACCATTCTATCTTCCACCTCACTTATCCTATCTTCTGCCTCAATTATTCTACTGTTATTAGTTATTAATAGTTATTCTACTATTCCCTCTAGAGTGCTTTTGATCTGAGATATTGCATTATTCATTATTGATTGACTCTTCTTTATTTCTGCTAGGTCCTTGTTAAACATTTCTTGCATCTTTTCAATCCTTGTCTCTAGTCTCTTTATCTGTAACTCCATTTTGTTTTCAAGATTTTGGATCATCTTTACTATCATTATTCTGAATTATTTTCCAGGTGGACTCCCTATCTACTCCTCTTTTGTTTTATTGGTGGGTATTTATCATTTTCCTTTACCTGCTGAGTATTTCTCTGCATTTTCATTTTGTTTAGATTGCAGTGTTTGGGGTGGCCTTTCTGTAGGCTGGGAGTTTGTGGTTCCTCTTATTGTGGAGCCTTCTCCCTGTGGGTGGGGTTGGGCTAGAGGCTTGTGAAGGTTTCCTGGTTGAGGAAGCTTGTGTCTGTGTTCTGGTTGGTTGAACTGGATCTCTTCTCTCTGAAGTGCAATGAAGTGTCCAGTAGTGAGTTTTGGAGTGTCTATGGGCTTGGCATGGCTTTGGGCAGCCTGTCTTTTAATGTTCAGGGCTGTTTCCACGTTGTTGAAGAATTAGCATGGTATGTCTTGCTCTTGAATTTGTTGGCTCTCTGGTGGAGCTTGGTTTCAGTGTAGGTATGGAGGCTTTTGGATTAGCTCTTGTCTATTAGTGTTCCCTGGAATCAGGACTTCTCTGATGTTCTCAAGTTTTGGAGTTAAGCCTCCTGTCTCTGGCTTTCAGTCTTATTCTTACAGTAGCCTCAAGACTTCTCCATCCATACAGCACAGTTGATAAAATATCTAGATTAATGGTGAAACAATTCTCCACAGTGAGGGACACTCAGAGAGGTCAACAGAGTTACATGGAGAAAAGAAGGGGGAAGAGGGGGATAGAAGTGACCAGGAGGAGAAGAGGTAGACTCAAAAGGGGAGAGAGCAAGCTAGCCAGTAATCAATTTCTTATGTGTTCTCCACAGTTGGGAACACCAAGAGAGATTCACAGAGTTACATAGAGAAGAGAAGAGGAGAGGGAGGAAGGAAGGAGATAGAGGTAACCAGGAGGTGAAGAGGGGGAGTCAAAAGGGGGAGAAGAATCAAGCCAGTAATCACACCCCTAAGTGAAAATGGATACTCAAGATTAGATCTTTAAAGGTACAAAATTGCTAACAAATACGAAAAAACAAAGATTAAAAAGCTAGAGTAGTGGTTATACTCTCAAAAATGCAATATGAAAAGTGCAAAACAAAATCAATCACAAAAATTATAAATAATATATATATATATATATATATATATATATATATATATATATATATATATAAAATGCTGGGAGGGATTGGGAGCAGGAGGAGAAGGGGACGACAGAGAATGAGATGTCTGGATGGCATCACCAACTCGATGGACATGAGTTTGAGCAAACTCTGGGAGTTGGTGATGGACAAGGAGGCCTGGCATGCTGTGATTCATGGGGTCATTAAGAGTTGAACACGACTGAGAGACTGAACTGGATATATCCAGTTCCAGTTCCAGTTCAGTCTCTCAGTTGTGTCTGACTCTTTGCGACCCCACAAATCACAGCACGCCAGGCCACCCAGTTTTAGAAAAGGCAGAGGAACCAGAGATCAAATTGCCAACATCCGCTGGATCATGGAAAAAGCAAGAGAGTTCCAGAAAAACATATATTTCTGCTTTATTGACTATGCCAAAGCCCTTGACTGTGTAGATCACAATAAACTGTGGAAAATTCTGAAAGAGATGGGAATACCAGACCACCTGATCTGCCTCTTGAGAAATCTGTATGCAGGTCAGGAAGCAACAGTTAGAACTGGACATGGAACAACAGACTGGTTCCAAATAGGAAAAGAGTACATTAAGGCTGTATACTGTCACTGTTTATTTAACTTATATACAGAGTACATCATAAGAAACACTGGACTGGAAGAAATACAAGCTGGAATAAAGATTGCCAGGAGAACTATCAATAACCTCAGATACGCAGATGACACCACCCTTATGGGAGAAAGTGAAGAGGAACTAAAAAGCCTCTTGTTGAAAGTGAAAGTGGAGAGTGAAAAAGTTGGCTTAAAGCTCAACATTCAGAAAACGAATATCATGGCATCTGGTCCCATCACTTCATGGCAAATAGATGGGGAAAGAGTGGAAACAGTGTCAGACTTTCTTTTTCTGGGCTCCAAAATCACTGCAGATGGTGACTGCAGCCATGAAATTAAAAGACGCTTACTCCTTGGAAGGAAAGTTATGACCAACCTAGATAACATATTCAAAAGCAGAGACATTACTTTTCCAACAAAGGTCCGTTTAGTTAAGGTTAAGGTTTTTCCAGTGGTCATGTATGGATGTGAGAGTTGGACTGTGAGGAAGGCTAAGCGCTGAAGAATTGATGCTTTTGAACTGTGGTGTTGGAGAAGACTCTTGAGAGTCCCTTGGACTGCAAGGAGATCCAACGAGTCCATTCTGAAGGAGATCAGCCCTGGGTGTTCTTTGGAAGGAATGATGCTAAAGCTGAAACTCCAGTATTTTGGCCACCTCATGTGAAGAGTTGACTCATTGGAGAAGACTCTGATGCTGGGAGGGATTGGGGGCAAGAGGAGAAGGCGACAACAGAGGATAAGAGGGCTGGATGGCATCACTGATTCGATGGACGTGAGTCTGAGTGAACTCCGGGAGTTGGTGATGGAGAGGGAGGCCTGGCGTGCTGCAATTCATGGGGTTGCAAAGAATCAGACACGACTGAGCGACTGCTCTTATATATATGTATGTATGTGTGTGTGTGTGTGTGTGTGTATATATATATATATATATATGAAATTTCGCTAATTCCTAGAATGTCAACATTCACTCTTGCCATCTCTTGTTTGACCACTTCCAATTTGCCTTGACGGAGTGGCCATCATGGTCAACAAAAGAGTCCGAAATGCAGTACTTGGATGCAATCTCAAAAGCGACAGAATGATCTCCGTTCGTTTCCAAGGCAAACCATTCAATGTCACAGTAATCCAAGTCTATGCCCCAACCAGTAATGCTGAAGAAGCTGAAGTTGAACGGTTTTATGAAGACCTACAAGACCTTTTAGAACTAATACCCAAAAAAGATGTCCTTTTCATTATAGGGGACTGGAATGCAAAAATAGGAAGTCAAGAAACACCTGGAGTAACAGGCAAATTTGGCCTTGGAACACGGAATGAAGCAGGGCAAAGACTAACAGAGTTTTGCCAAGAAAATGCACTGGTCATAGAAAATACTGTCTTCCAACAACACAAGAGAAGACTCTATACATGGACATCACCAGATGGACAACACTGAAATCAGATTGATTATATTCTTTGCAGCCAAAGATGGAGAAGCTCTATCCAATCAGCAAAAACAAGACCAGGAGCTGACTGTGGCTCAGACCATGAACTCCTTATTGCCAAATTCAGACTGAAATTGAAGAAAGTAGGGAAAACTACTACACCATTCAGGTATGACCTAAATCAAATCCCTTATGATTATACAGTGGAAGTGAGAAATAGATTTAAGGGCCTAGATCTGATAGATAGAGTGCCTGATGAACTATGGAATGAGGTTCGTGACATTGTACAGGAGACAGGAATCAAGACCATCCCCATGGAAAAGAAATGTAAAAAAGCAAAATGGCTGTCTGGGGAGGCCTTACAAATAGCTGTGAAAAGAAGAGAAGTGAAAAGCAAAGGAGAAAAGGAAAGATATAAACATCTAAATACAGAGTTCCAAAGAATAGCAAGAAGAGATAAGAAAGCTTTCTTCAGTGATCAATGCAAAGAAATAGAGGAAAACAACAGAATGGGAAAGACTAGGGATCTCTTCAAGAAAATCAGAGATACCAAAGGAACATTTCATGCAAAGATGGGCACGATAAAGGACAGAGATGGTGTGGACCTAACAGAAGCAGAAGATATTAAGAAGAGGTGGCAGGAATACACAGAAGAACTGTACAAAAAAGAGTTTCAAGACCCAGATAATCATGATGTTGTGATCACTGACCTAGAGCCAGAGATCTTGGAATGTGAAGTCAAATGGGCCTTAGAAAGCATCACTATGAACAAAGCTAGTGGAGGTGATGGAATTCCAGTGGAGCTATTCCAAGTCCTGAAAGATGATGCTGTGAAAGTGCTGCACTCAATATGCCAGCAAATTTGGAAAACTCAGCAGTGGCCACAGGACTGGAAAAGGTCAGTTTTCATCCCAATCCCAAAGAAAGGCAATGCCAAAGAATGCTCAAACTACTGCACAATTGCACTCATCTCACACTCTAGTAAAGTAATGCTCAAAATTCTCCAAGCCAGGCTTCAGCAATATGTGAACCGTGAACTTCCTGATGTTCAAGCAGGTTTTAGAAAAGGCAGAGGAACCAGAGATCAAATTGCCAACATCCGCTGGATCATGGAAAAAGCAAGAGAGTTCCAGAAAAACATCTATTTCTGTTTTATTGACTATGCCAAAGCCTTTGACTGTGTGGATCACAATAAACTATGGAAAATTCTGAAAGAGATGGGAATACCAGACCACCTGATCTGCCTCTTAAGAAATCTGTATGCAAGTCAGGAAGCAACAGTTAGAACTGGTCATGAAACAACAGACTGGTTCCAAATAGGAAAAGGAGTACGTCAAGGCTGCATATTGTCACCATGTTTATTTAACTTATATGCAGAGTACATCATGAGAAATGCTGGACTGGAAGAAAAACAAGTTGGAATCAAGATTGCTGGGAGAAATATCAATAACCTCAGATATGCAGATGACACGACTCTTATGGCAGAAAGTGAAGAGGGGCTAAAAAGCCTCTTGATGAAAGTGAAAGTGGAGAGTGAAAAGGTTGGCTTAAAGCTCAACATTCAGAAAACGAAGATCATGGCATCTGGTCCCATCACTGCATGGGAAATAGATGGGGAAACAGTGGAAACAGTGTCAGACTTTGTTTTTCTGGGCTCCAAAATCACTGCAGATGGTGACTGCAGTCATGAATTTAAAAGATGCTTACTCCTTGGAAGGAAAGTTATGACCAACCTAGATAGCATATTCAAAAGCAGAGACATTACTTTACCAACAGAGGTTCGCCTAGTCAAGGCTATGGTCTTTCCTGTGGTCATGTATGGATGTGAGAATTGGACTGTGAAGAAGGCTGAGCGCTGAAGAATTGATGCTTTTGAACTGTGGTGTTGGAGAAGACTCTTGAGAGTCCCTTGGACTGCAAGGAGATCCAACCAGTCCATTCTGAAGGAGATCAGCCCTGGGATTTCTTTAGAAGGAATGATGCTAAAGCTGAAACTCCAGTATTTTGGCCACCTCATGGGAAGAGTTGACTCATTGGAGAAGACTCTGATGCTGGGAGGGATTGAGGGCAGGAGGAGAAGGGGACGCCAGAGGATGAGATGGCTGGATGGCATCACTGACTTGATGGGTGTGAGTCTGTGTGACCTCCGGGAGCTGGTGATGGACAGGGAGGCCTGGCGTGCTGCGGTTCATCGGGTCGCAAAGAGTCGGACACGACTGAGCGACTGATCTGATCTGATCTGATATATATGAAATTTGCTTTAAAAATAGGTCTTTTTCAAGGTAATAGTAGGTTATAAAAATGAAAATTAAAGGAGTCGTAAAGAACTTTATTTAAAAACAATTAAAAAGTGATAATACCAAAAATATATCTAGGGATTTCTCTTGCACTGTTGTGGGCAGTGTGGAGTCAGTTCAGTTTCAGACAGTTCCTTGTTGCAGCTTGTACTTCTTCTCAAGGTCTATAGGCCACTCCAATGCTTAGTCAATGTAAACTACAGGGTTTTAATCTGTTGCACCTGTTACTTCTAGAGTGGTTCCCTCTATTTCATTTTGGCTTTCTCTGTTCTCAACTCTCTTCAGTGTCTGCTCTCTGCCCTGACATAAGGTGGTGAATGTGTTCGCTTGTTAAGCTCACTTTTTCAATTGTGTTGTGGGTAGGGAGGGACGCTGCAAACAAATATCACTGGCATGTGTGGGGAGTGCTCACAGTGTATGGACCACTCTGGGCTTGCCCCAGCTCATGGCAGTGTGTACTTTCCGAGTCTACACTGCTCAGGCTCCAGGTTGCACTGCAGGGGGATTGCACAATGTGGACCCTGCATTTCATGCACTTCCCAGGTCTAATCCACTCAGGTTCATGTTCTTCGGTAATCCACAAGGGCACAGACTCTGTTGGGTGTGCGTTTTGTGCACTTTTGCAGTTGGAGCAGTTCAGGTGACCAGATGCTTGGTGAGTGCACTGTCCCAGGTGGCCACGCATCTTAATCACCTTTCTGATTCCAGCCACTCAGTTTCCTGGGTGGGCCATGAGAGCGCTGACTCAAGTATGCTTTATATCTCCTCTGAGGAGCTGATCTCAGGCTGTGGCCCTCCTAGCAGATGTCAACCGTTCAGGATCCCAGGAAGACATGGTTAGCAAGTGGGAGCATGCTCACAGTCTGGTGGATCTTGCCAGTCTCTGAGGCCGAGATGGACCCCTTGCCTTCTGGCTCTGGCTGTTGCACACCTGCCTCTCTGCCTCTGGTGGGTGTAGGGGCCTGTATGCGGCTGGTTAGCTCTCCTTTGGTGTTCATTCAATCCTTTGTTCTGTGAGCGGGCCACACTGTGGGAACTTTCATGGGAAAGTTCTCTCTCTTTTTTTCCCTCTCTGGCAATCCCACAGTTTGTGTTCCTACCTCACTTTAGCTCCCTCAGATTGTCCTCAGGGCATTCAGGCCTAGTCCTGACTCTAAGCACTGATGTCCAGCCCGTGCCTCCCTGTCCAGATCCCGCTCACTGGTAATAGATGCCAGCAT
The DNA here is from genome assembly GCA_935064755.1 of Tragelaphus eurycerus. NCBI lineage: Eukaryota > Metazoa > Chordata > Mammalia > Artiodactyla > Bovidae > Tragelaphus > Tragelaphus eurycerus. The sequence goes on along the minus strand of CAKXYN010000086.1, from coordinate 6,930,170 downwards.
CTGGGCCACTTCGTTGTCAGTTGCAGTTAGGCACATATTCTGTGGGGTGGTTTTTTTTTTTTTTTTCCCCTCCTGGTTCCATTGTCCTCTGAGATTCCAAAACTGCCCGTAGACCCACCTGTTAGAGGGTTTCCTACTGTGTTGAAAATTCTCCTTCATGGCACCCTCCCCCTGACAGATCTCTGTCCCTAACTCTTTTGTCCCTTTTTTTGTCTTTTATATTTTGTCCTATCTCCTTTCAAAGAGAATGAGCTGCCTTTCTTGGTGCCTAGTGTCCTCCACCAGTGTTCAGAAATTGTTTTGTGGAAGTTACTCAGAATTCAAATGATCTTTTGAATTTGTGGGGGAGAAGGTGGTCTCCCCGTCCTATTCCTCTGCCATCTTGGGACCGCCTACCAAACTCACATCTCTTATTTACCACTAGTACCACTTGGGAAGCCTATCTCTCTCTCTCTCTCTCTTTGTGTGTGTGTGTGTGTGTGTGTGTGTGTGTGTGTAGGTATATATTCTTCCCAAGTGGTGCTAGTGGTAAAGAACCCACCTCCCAAGCAGAAGACATAAGAAATGTGGATCTGAACCCTGGGTTGGGAAGATCCCCTCGAGAAGGAAATAATATTTTTTCAATATACTTTTCTATTGTAAGTTATCACAAGATATTGAATAGAGTTCCCTGTACTATATAGTAGGTCCTTATTTTTTAATCTATTCTACATAGAGTACTGCATATATGTATATGGGGTTTCCCTGGATCAGGAAGATCCCTTGACAAAGGAAATGGCAAGCCATTCCAGTATTCTAGCCTGGGAAATCCCATGAACAGAGGAGCCTGGAAGGCTTCAGTCCATGGGGTTGCAAAGAGTCAGATAAGACTTAGCTCCCTGCCGGAAGTGCATATGTTAGTTCCAAACACCTAATTTATCTCTCCTCCATCCTCTTCTGTTCCCTTTGGAAACCATAAATTTGTTTTCTATGTGTGAGTTGATTTCTGTTTTTTGTAAGTAAGTTCTTTTGTATTTTTTAAAAAATATTTCATATGTAAATGATATCATATATTTGTCTTTCTCTCACTTCATTTAATATGATAATCAATTCATGTTGCTGCAAATGACATTATTTCATTCTTTCCAATGACTGAGTAACACTCCACTGTATATTTTATATATAATACATATCATCCTTTTTATCCATTGCTCTGTTGATGGACATTAAGGTTACTTCTATGTCTTGGCTGTGTAAATAGTGCTACAATGAACATAGGAATGCATGGCATCTTTTTGAATTAATGTTTTCTCTAGATATATGCCCAGGAGTGGGACTGCAGGATCATATGGTAACTCTTTTTTTAGTTTTTTAAGGGACCTCCATACTGTTCTCCATTTTGGCTGTATCAACTTACGTTCTGACTAACAGTGTAGAAGGGTTCCTTTTTCTCCACATCCTCTCCAGCATTCATTATTTGTAGAGGTTTTAATGATGGTCATTCTGATTGGTGTAAGGTTACATCATTGCAGTTTTGATTTGCATTTCTCTAATAATTGGCAATATTGAGCATATTTTCATGTACCTGTTACTCACCTGTATGTTTTCTTTGGATCAATGGCTATTTGGATCTGCCCATTTTTTGATTGTGTTGTTTCTTTTATTTTAATATTAAGCTATATGTCCTATTTGTATATTTTGGAAATTAATCCCTTGTTGGTAGCATTATTTGCAAATATGTTCTCCTAGACCACAGGCCATCTTTTCATTTTGCTTATGGTTTCCTTTACTGTGTAAAAACTTTTAAGATTAATTAGGTTCAATTTGTTTATTTTTGCTTTTGTTTCCATTACTGTTAAGAAATGCATCCCAAAAAATATTGCTGCAGTTTATGTCAAAGAGTGTTCTGCCTATGTTTTTCTATAGGAATTTTATAGTATCTGGTCGTATATTTAGATATTTAATCAATTTTTAGTTTATTTTTGTTTGTTGGTATTAGAGAATATTCTAACTTCATTCTGTTACATAGGTTTAGTTTCTATTCTCCTCTCTTTCCAGCTTTCTCAGCATTACTTGTTGAAGAGACTGTCTTTTCTCTACTGTATAGTCTTACCTTCTTGGCCACAGATTGATTGAACATAAGTTGGTGGGTTATTTCTGGGCCTTCTATCTTGTTCTATTGATTTACATGTCTATTTCTGCACCAGTATGATATTGTTTTAATCACTGTAACTTCATAATATAGTCTGAAATGAGGAAGCATGATTCCTTCAGCTCTGTTTTGCTTTCTCAAGATTGTTTTGGCTATTTGGGGATATTTTTGTTTCCACAAAATTATTAAAATTATTTGCTTCAGTTCTGTGAAAATCCCAGTGGTGTTTTGATAGGAATTGCACTGAATCTATAGATTGCCTTGGGTAGTATGGCCATTTTAATAATATTTATTCTTCCAATTCAAGAACAGGGTATATCTTTCCATTTGTTTGTATCATGTTTGATTTCTTATTAGCATTTAAAAGTTTTCAGAGTACAGGTTTTGGCCTCCTTAGGTTTATCCCTAGGTATTTTATTCTCTTTTATGCAATGGTAAATGAGATTGTTTCATTAATTTCTATTTCTAATATTCTGTTAGTGTACAGAAATGCAACTGATTTCTATATGTTAATTCTTTATCCAAAAACTTTACTGAATTCATTGATGAGATCCAGTAATTATCCGGTAGCATCTTTAGGGTTTTCTATATATAACAGCATTTTCTTGGCAAAACTCTGTTAGTCTTTGCCCTGCTTCATTCCGTGTTCCAAGGCCAAATTTGCCTGTTACTCCAGGTGTTTCTTGACTTCCTACTTTTGCATTCCAGTCCCCTATAATGAAAAGGACATCTTTTTTGGGTGTTAGTTCTAAAAGGTCTTGTAGGTCTTCATAGAACCGTTCAACTTCAGTTTCTTCAGCGTTACTGTTTGGGGCATAGACTTGGATTACTGTGACATTGAATGGTTTGCCTTGGAAACGAACGGAGATCATTCTGTCGTTTTTGAGATTGCATCCAAGTACTGCATTTCGGACTCTTTTGTTGACCATGATGGCCACACCGTTTCTTCTGAGGGATTCCTGCCCACAGTAGTAGATATAATGGTCCTCTGAGTTAAATTCACCCATTCCAGTCCATTTTAGTTCGCTAATTCCTAGAATGTCAACATTTACTCTTGCCACCTCTTGTTTGACCACTTCCAATTTGCCTTGATTCATGGAGCTGACATACCAGGTTCCTATGCAATATTGTTCTTTACAGGGCAAAGACTAACAGAGTTTTGCCAAGAAAATGCACTGGTCATAGCAAATACCCTCTTCCAACAACACAAGAGAAGACTTTATACATGGACATCACCAGATGGTCAACACCGAAATCAGATCGATTATATTCTTTGCAGCCAAAGATGGAGAAGCTCTATACAATCAGCAAAAACAAGATCAGGAGCTGACTGTGGCTCAGACCATGAACTCCTTATTGCCAAATTCAGACTGAAATTGAAGAAAGTAGGGAAAACTACTACACCATTCAGGTATGACCTAAATCAAATCCCTTATGATTATACAGTGGAAGTGAGAAATAGATTTAAGGGCCTAGATCTGATAGATAGAGTGCCTGATGAACTATGGAATGAGGTTCGTGACATTGTACAGGAGACAGGGATCAAGACCATCCCCATGGAAAAGAAATGCAAAAAAGCAAAATGGCTGTCTGGGGAGGCCTTGCAAATAGCTGCAAAAAGAAGAGAAGCGAAAAGCAAAGGAGAAAAGGAAAGATATAAACATCTGAATGCAGAGTTCCAAAGAATAGCAAGAAGAGATAAGAAAGCCTTCTTCAGCGATCAATGCAAAGAAATAGAGGAAAACAACAGAATGGGAAAGACTAGGGATCTCTTCAAGAAAATCAGAGATACCAAAGGAACATTTCATGCAAAGATGGGCTCGATAAAGGACAGAGATGGTATGGACCTAACGGAAGCAGAAGATATTAAGAAGAGGTGGCAAGAATACACAGAAGAACTGTACAAAAAAGAGCTTCACGACCCAGATGATCATGATGGTGTGATCACTGACCTAGAGCCAGACATCCTGGAATGTGAAGTCAAGTGGACCTTAGAAAGCATCACTAGGAACAAAGCTAGTGGAGGTGACGGAATTCCAGTGGAGCTGTTCCAAATCCTGAAAGATGATCCTGTGAAAGTGCTGCACTCAATATGCCAGCAAATTTGGAAAACTCAGCAGTGGCCACAAGATTGGAAAAGGTCAGTTTTCATCCCAATCCCAAAGAAAGGCAATGCCAAAGAGTGCTCAAACTACCGCACAATTGCACTCATCTCACACGCTAGTAAAGTAATGCTCAAAATTCTCCAAGCCAGGCTTCAGCAATATGTGAACCGTGAACTTCCTGATGTTCAAGCTGGTTTTAGAAAAGGCAGAGGAACCAGAGATCAAATTGCCAACATCCGCTGGATCATGGAAAAAGCAAGAGAGTTCCAGAAAAACATCTATTTCTGCTTTATTGACTATGCCAAAGCCTTTGACTGTGTAGATCACAATAAACTGTGGAAAATTCTGAGAGAGATGGGAATACCAGACCACCTGATCTGCCTCTTGAGAAATCTGTATGCAGGTCAGGAAGCAACAGTTAGAACTGGTCATGGAACAACAGACTGGTTCCAAATAGGAAAAGGAGTACGTCAAGGCTGTATATTGTCACCATGTTTATTTAACTTATATGCAGAGTACATCATGAGAATTGCTGGACTGGAAGAAACACAAGTTGGAATCAAGATTGCTGGGAGAAATATCAATAACCTCAGATATGCAGATGATACCACCCTTCAGGCAGAAAGTGAAGAGGAACTAAAAAGCCTCTTGATGAGAGTGAAAGTGGAGAGTGAAAAGGTTGGCTTAAAGGTCAACATTCAGAAAACGAAGATCATGGCATCTGGTCCCATCACTACATGGGAAATAGATGGAGAAACAGTGGAAACAGTGTCAGACTTTATTTTTCTGGGCTCCAAAATCACTGCAGATGGTGACTGCAGCCATGAAATTAAAAGACGCTTACTCCTTGGAAGGAAGGTTATGGCCAACCGAGATAGCATGTTCAAAAGCAGAGACATCAGTTTTCCAACAAAGGTTCGCCTAGTCAAGGCTATGGTCTTTCCTGTGGTCATGTATGGATGTGAGAGCTGGACTGTGAAGAAGGCTGAGCGCCGAAGAATTGATGCTTTTAAACTGTGGTGTTGGAGAAGACTCTTGAGAGTCCCTTGGACTGCAAGGAGATCCAACCGGTCCATTCTGAAGGAGATCAGCCCTGGGATTTCTTTAGAAGGAATGATGCTCAAGCTGAAACTCCAGTATTTTGGCCACCTCATGCGAAGAGTTGACTCATTGGAGAAGACTCTGATGCTGGGAGGGATTGAGGGCAGGAGGAGAAGGGGACGACAGAGGATGAGATGGCTGGATGGCATCACTGACTCGATGGACGTGAGTCTGGGTGACCTCCGAGAGCTGGTGATGGATAGGGAGGCCTGGCATGCTGCAGTTCATGGGGTCGCAAAGAGTCGGACACGACTGAGCGACTCATCTCATCCGATCTGATCTGATATATAACAGCATGTCATATACAAACAGTGGCAGTTTTACTTCTTTCCATTTGGATTGCTTGTATTTCTTTTACTTCTTTATGTACTATGACTAAGATTTCAAAAACTATGTTGATTGAAGGTGGCAACAATGAGCATCCTTGCCTTGCTCCTGATCTTAAAGTAAATGCTTTCAGAATTTTACCATCTAAAGTGTTATTGGAGTTGGCTTGATAGTATTTTGTTAAGGGGTTCTGTGTCTGTGTTCAACAGTGATATCTGTCTGTAATTTCCTTTTTTTTTTTTTTTTGCATGGTATTTTTGTTTGGGCTTGGTATCAAGGTGATGGTGGCCTCATAGAATGAGTTTGGAAGCATTCCTTTCTCTGCAAATTTTTGAAATATTTTGAGAGAGATAGGTGTTATTTCTCCTTAAATGTTTCATAGAATTCACCTGTGAAGCTATCTGGTCCTTGATTTTTGTTTGTTAGGAGTTTTAAAGTTACTGATTCAATTTTAGTACCAGTAATTGATCTGTTTATATTTTATATTTCTGCCTGGTTCAGCCTTGGTACCTTTCTAAAAATTTGTTTATTTCTTATAGGTTGTCAATTTTATTTGTATATATTTACCTGTAGTAGTATGTTATGGTTTTTTTTTTTTAAATTAAATTTTATTTTGCTTAACTTTACAATATTGTATTGCTTTTGCCATACATCGAGATGGATCTTCCACAAGTATACATGTGTTCCCCATCCTGAACCCTCCTCCCTCCTCCCTCCCCATACCATCCCCCCCTGGTCGTTCCAGTGCACCAGCCCCAGGCATCTGCTATCAGGCATCGTACCTGGACTGGTGACTTGTTTCAGATATGAGACTATACATATTTCAGTGCTATTCTCCCAAATCATCCCACCCTCTCCCGTTCCCAGAGACCCAAAGTCTGTTCTATACATCAGTGTCTCTTTTGCTGTCCCGTAAACAGGGTCATTGTTACCATCTTTCTAAATTCCATATATATGCGTCATTATACTGTATTTGTGTTTTTCTTTCTGACTTACTTCACTCTGTATAATAGGCTCCAGTTCCATCCACCTCATTAGAACTGATTCAAATGTATTATTTTTAATGGCTGAGTGATACTCCATTGTGTATATGTACCACAGCTTTCTTGACACCTTATCTTTGACAAAGGAGGCAAGTACATACTATGTTATGGTTTTTTGTATTTCTGTAGTGTCTGTTGTAACTTCTTTTTCATTTCGGGTTTCATTGATTTGGCTTCTCCCTTTTTTCTTGATGAGTCTGGTTAAAGGTTTAATATTTTATTTATCTTTTCAAAGAGTTTTAGTTTCACTGGTGTTTTTCTGAAATATTGTGCATTAAATCAGTAACTATATAGGGCTTCCTCACTCAATTGATATATGTTTTCAAAATTTATATAAAAAAGGACTTTAAACATTTGTTTATGTAATAAATAAGTACACAATATTGTACTATCCCTATTTACAAATGACATGATTGTCTACATTGATAAAACCCAATGAATCTCTAAAAAAGTTCTTAAGAATAATAAGTCAGTTGAAAAATATTTCAGGATTCAGGATATATGTAGTACAGAAATCAATTGTATTTTTAGGTACTGCAGTGGAATATGTGGATATTGAACTTAAAAATGCACTACCACTCAAAGAAATGAAAACTTAGGTGTTAACCCAACATGTATGTGACTTGTATACTATAAACTACAAAACACTGATTAAATAAATCAAGAGAATTTAAAAAAATAAAGAGACATTTTGTGTTCATGGTATGGCATACTAAACATTATACATTGCCAGGAGCCAGCAGGGATCCCACCCATGACAAGGTCATGTGGAAGAGACCTGACGAACAAGGTGGATCAGGACTCAAGGGACCCCCTGAACCTGCTCGAGCATCTACCCCAAAACCTGAATCTGTCTGTCTTACTATTTTGTGCCTTTCACCAACTCTTTTGACATTAACAGGGGGCTATCCCTGACCAGTTGACTCTGGAAAAAGTCAACTTAGGAATTTAGTTAATAAGTCTCCTGGGCATGATAGGAGTGTTTCAGTTCAAACCCCTCTGATGGCTTTCTAGCTTGCCTGACAGGTTTATCTAGACTCTTGCAGCTACACATGTGATTGTTTACAGCCTTCCAACTGTGAGAGACATGGGAAGCCTAAATCATTCTAAAAATATAGAGCCTTTCAAAGAGTTAAAAACTATTAGAGTAGTGCTGGTGTAAGATTTCATTGTTGAGCCAATGCTTGCTGCCAAGTTCCCATATCCCTTATCCATTGTGCACCTAGGAGTGCATTAGTTAATGTAGTTGGAATGTAAGAAAAACTAGTAGTAGCCTTGGAATTAACCACGTCAGACTTTTGAGTTAATTGGTTCTTTCTTTGTTGTAACTCACTGCACCTTTGCTCCATGAGAATGTAACTCTGTTTAGCACTTTCTGAGGCTGACATAGATTAGAAATATAAAGAAAAAACACTTAAAGGGAAAATAAGTTTTCTGGTTAAGCAGCCTTTATCAAAAAAGGGTAATAAAATGTCCACAGGCCTCCAAGGTCAGAAGGTAATGTACACAACATTGTTTATGGGAAAGGTAGGCAGAAAAAATCTTGGTTTCAATAATATGGGCCTCACTCACTGAAGCTTGGTCTCCCTGTGTCATTCTTTCTCTCTCTCTCTCTCTCTCCGATGCCGTCTTTCCTGAGGGTACCCCTGGATCCTGCTGGGGCTGGACCCCAGCAATACATATTTGTATTTTCTTTAAAAGTATATATAGGGAAATACACAGCTCAATTCCTAGATCAAAGTTGTATCAATTCCCAGTCATATATTTTGAAAATGTAGACCAGATTATTTTAAAATTTACCTGGAAATGTTTAGGCAATATAATAACTAAAATAATTTTGAAAAGAAGACTAAAGTGGGAAGAATTAATCTGATCATAGAGCTACAACAATCAAGAGTATGGTGTTGACATAGGGATAGACACATATACCAACAGAACAGTGTGATAATTCCCAAAATAGATTTGCATAGATATGCCCTACTGAAATTCGACTCCAGTGCAAAATAATTTAACGGAAGGGTAGCATCTCAGAGGTAAAGCATCCACCTGCAATTCAGGAAACACAGGTGATGAGGGTTTGATTCCTGGGTCTGGAAGACCTCCTGGAGAAGGAAATGGCAATCCTCTCTAGTATTCTTTCTGGGAAAATCTCATGGACAGAGGAGCTGAAGGGCCACAGTCCATGAGATAGCAAAAGAGTCAGACATGAATGAGCATGCATGCATATAGTAGGTCAGAAAAATAAACATCAGTTAAACTCATAACTTATAAAAAAAATTAACTCAGTAAAACTCAGTGATTAAGTTTGTAATACCTGGAAATGGAATATCAAGCTTTTCACCACTTTACCTAATCACCATCTTTAATATTTTGTTTCCCCTTTAGAGCCCTTGGGATCTACATAAATGATCCTTCCTTCTAAGTCTTATTTGCTATTTCCTCCTTATCTTCTTTTATTGCTGTTGCTGTTCAGTCCCTAAGTCGAGTCCAACTCTTTGCAACTCCATGGACTGCAGCATGCCAGACTTCCATGTCCTTCACTATCTCCCAGAGTTTGCTCAAACTCGTGTCCTTTCAGTTGGTAATGCCACCCAATCATCTCATCCCCCTTCACCTCCTTTCTTCAATCTGTCATAGCATCCTGGTCTTTTCCAATGAGTCAGTTCTTTGCATCAGGTGGCCAAAGTATTGGAGTTTCAGCTTCAGCATCAGTCCTTCCAATGAATATTCAGGACTGGTTTCCTTTATGATGGACTGATTGAATCTCCTGGCACTCCAAGGGACTCTCAGAGTCTTCTCCAACACCATAGTTCAAAAGCATCAATTCTTTGGTGCTCAGCCTTCTTTATGGTCCAACTCTCACATCCATACATGACTACAGAAAAAAACATAGCTTTAACTATATGGACCTAAGAATTGACTCTCTCAGTATGTTGAGGTAATTTTCCTCTTGGTCCACTTTTTGGAGAGGTTTTGTCATAAATGGGTGTTTAATTCAGAAACTTTTTCTGCATCTATTGAGATAATCATATTTTTTTTCTCAATTTGTTAATATGATGTACCACATTGATTTGCATATAGTGAAGAATCATTTCATCTTAGGAATGAATCCCACTTGATCATGGTGTATAATCCTTTTAATGTGTTATTGGATTTTCTTTGTTAGCATTTTGTTGAGGATTTTTGGATCTATGTTCATGAGTGGTATTAGTCTCTAACTTTGACAGGTTTTTGTATCATGGTGGTTGTGGCCTTATAGAATGAATTCTTTCCTTTGCAATTTTTGGAAGAATTTAAGAAGGACTTGTATTAGCTCTTCTTTAAATGTGTCATAGAATTCACCTGTGAATCCATCTGGTCCTGGACTTTTGCTTATTGGAAGGTTTTAAATCACAATTTCAATTTGAGTATTCTTGATTTATCTGTATTTTCTACTTTTTCCTGGTTTATTGTTGGAAAGGTGCAACTTTCTAAGAATTTGTACATTTCTTCCAGATTGTCCATTGTTTTGACATACAATTGTTTATAGTAGTCTCTTATGATCCTTTTATTTCTGCAGTGTCAATTGTAACTTCTCCTTTTTCATTTCCAATTTTATTGATTTTAGACATCTCCCTTTTTTGATGAGTCTGACAAAGATTTATGAATTTTCTTTATCTTCTTGAAGAACCAGCTTTTAGTTTCACTGATATTTGCTATTGTTGTCCTTCATTTCTATTTCATTTATTTTTTCTCTAATCTTTGTGATTTATTTCTTTCTATTCAGTTTTTTTTTTTGTTGTTGTTCTTTCTCTAGTTGCTTTAGGTGTAAGGTTTGGTTTTTATTTGAGGTTTTTCTTGTTTCTTGAGGTAGGATTGTATTGCTGTAAAATTCCTTCTTCGAACAGCTTTTGCTGCATCCGATTGGTTTGGGGTCATTACGTTTTTGTTGTCATTTGTTTCTAGATATTTTCTCTTGATTTCTTCAGTTATTCTCTTTTTATTTAGTAGCAAACTGTTTAGCTTCCCCGTGTTTGTGATTTTTTTCTGCTGTAATTGATTTCTAATCTCATAGGACTGTGGCAGAAAAGATACTCGATATTATTGCAGTTTTCTCAAATTTACTGAGGCTTGAATTGTAGCAAAAACGTGATCTATCCTGGAGAATGCTTCATTTGAGAAGAAAGATATTCTGCTGCTTTCAGATGGAGTAGCCTATGTTCATGTGTGTGTGTGCTCAGTTGTTCACACATGTCTGCTTCATTGTGATCCCACGGTCTATATCACACTAGGCTCCTCTGTCCATGGAATTTTTAAGTCAAGAATACTGGAGTGAGTTGCCATTTCCACCTCCAGAGGATCTTCCTTATGTAGGGATCAAACCCACATTTTCAGCCTCTCCTGAATTGGAAAGTGGATTATTTACTTTTGAAACATCTTGGAAGCCAGAATGTCCTGTAAATATCATGGAAGTCTATCTGGTTTAATGTATCACTAAAGGTGTATGTCTTCTTATTAATTTTCTGTCTGGATGAGCTGTCCATTGGTATAGTGGGATGTTCAAGTTCTCCACTATTATTGTGTTATTGTCAATTCCCCTTTTTTGTCTGTTATGATTTTCTCTTATATTGAGGTTCTGCTATATTGGGTGCATACATATTTATAATTATTGTATTTTTAAAATTAATATCTTGATCATTATGTAGTTTCCCTTCTTGTCTCTTGTAATAGTCTTTATTTTAAAGTCTATTTTGTCTTTTATGAGTATTGCTACTCCAGCTTTTATTTGATTTCCATTTGCATGATATATCGTTTTCTACTTCCTTACTTTCAGTTTATATACGTGTCCCTAGGTTTGAAGTGGGTCTCTTATAGATAGCATATATACAGGTCTTGCTTCTGTATCCATTCAGTCAGTCTCTGTCTTTGGTTGGAACATTTAATACATTTATATTTAAGATAATTAACAGTATGTGTGTTTGTAACACCGTTTCCTTAATTGTTTGGGGTTTGTTTTTGTGGATCTTTTTCTTTTGTGGTGTTTCCTATCTAGAGAAGTTCCTTTATTATTTGTTGTAAAGGTTGTTTGGTGGTGTTGAATTCTCTTAGATTTGCTTGTCTGTAAATCTTTCAATTTCTCCATCGAATCTGAATGAGATTCTTGCTGGGTAGAGGAATTTTGGTTGTAAGCTTTCCTCTTTCACCACTAAATATATTCCACCACTCCCTTCTTACCTGCAAAGTTTCTGCTGAAAAATTAGATGATAACCTTATAAAGAGTTATTTGTATATTATTTGTTGATTTTCCCCTGCTGCTTTTAATATTTTTTTCTTTGTATTTAATTTTTGTCAGTTTGATTAATATGTACGTTGGCATATTCCTCTTTGAGTTTATCCTCTATGGGACTATCTACACTTCCTTGACTTGGGCAGCCATTTCCTGTCACATGTTAGGGAAGTTTTCAATGGTGTAATCTTCAAATATTTTCTCAGATCCTTTCTATTTCTCTTCTTTTTCTGGGATACCTATAATTCAAATGTTGTTGTGTTTAACATTTTCTCAGAGGTCTCTGAGACTGTCCTCATTTCTTTTCATTTTTTTTTTTCTGTGTGTGTGCTTGTTCTTCTTCTTGGTATTTATTTCCACTGTTCTATCTTTCAGCTCACTTATTGATTTTTCTCTCAGTTATCCTACTATTGATTCCTTTTACTATATTTTTCATTTTAGTTATTGTGTTGTTCATTACTGTTTGTTCTTTAGTTCTTCTAGATCCTCATTAAACATTTCTTATATTCTCTTGATCTGTACCTCCATTCTATTTCCAAGATTTTGGATCATCTTTACTATTACTGCTCTGAATTCTTTTTCATGTAGGTTGCCTCTTTCCTTGTAACTTATTTGGTCTTTTAGGTTTTTACTTTGCTCATTCCTCTGGAACATATTTCTCTGTCATCTCACTTTTGTTGATGGGTGAGGCTATGTTTCTGTTTTGCTGATTGTTTGGTCTGAGGTGTCCAGAACCGGGCCTTGCAGGCAATTGGGTGGAGTCAGGTCTTGGTGCTGAGATGAGGACCTCTGGGAGAGCTCACACTGATTAATTTTCCCTGGGGCCTGAGATTCTCTGGTAGTCTAGTGACTTGTACTCAGCACTCCCACCAGAGCTGCTCAAGCCTGACCCCCTGCCTGGGAAGCATGACATGGCAAGTCATACAGCAGAGTAAATAAACCAAAACAAACAAACAAAACCCACACAAACACCACAAAGCTCAAGGCAGATAATAAAAAATAAGAGTAAAGAAAAATACACGAACAAAAAAACCCAGTAAAACAGACAAATAACACCCAAGACAAATAATAAAACAAATCCAAGCAAAGGGGGAAAAAAATCAGGAAGCTAAGAACGATAACAAAAAAGAAAGCAAAACACAAGACACCCAAACAAACAAGTGAGCCCAAAATAAAAATCAATAATGAAAATGTAACTAACCTAAGCAGAAGACAAAACATAAGAGAGAAATAAAAGAAACTAAAAGAAGAAACAACAAAAATGACAATAACAATAAGAAAAACAAAAATAAAAAGAAGAAAAAAGCACAACAAAATAAAAACAAAATGAAAACAAACAACACAAAAAAATCAAAAGAACAAATGACAGCAACAAAAATAAAAAACCAAAAAGGAAAAAAACATTAGATGACAAAATAGAGAATAATAACTAAAAAATAAAATGAAATTAGAAGACAAAATATATTAGAAAAAAATGGAAAAAATAACAACAAAAAACACCACATCTCCAAAATAAAATAAGTTGAAAATTTAAAAAAATAAAAAAAATTTTCCTGATGCCTCTGCTATTAGTGTCCTTGCCTTCACGGTGGGCTACTTCCAACCTTGGCCTCCCCAGGAAGACTTCCAAGATTTCCAGATAGGTCTGTGTATCTGCTGTGTCAGCCCTATCTCTGTGTGTGTTCCTTTCACCAGGATTTCCCTAGTGGTTCAGACAGTAAAGAATGTAATTCTGAAGCTGGTCCAGAGCATTTGTGCCCATGCAGAACAGCTCAGGTGCAGGCTTTGGAGATGCTGTGTCAGCATGGGATAGCTTAGTCAGAAGAGGCTTTGGAGGGGGTGATGTTTGCACGGCCTGGACCCATGTGGCCAGAACAGGCTTCGTCAGGGGCAACACGTGAGCCATTTGTACCCACTGGTCTATAGAGAATTTGGGCGGGGGCGGGGGTAGTGTTCAGGTCCACCTAGACTGAATGGCCCAGAAGAGGCTTTGGCAGAAGCAGGGCTCAAGCCTGAGACCTTTATGGCCCTAGGTGGCTTTCAAGGTGAAAAGGCTCAGGTTCAGGGCCCTTGCAAGCTCACTAGAGTCTGAATGGGTAGGGAATACCATAACTTGAGGGGCAGATAATCCTGCTCATGTATGCACACCTACTATTGCCCAAGGCGGCTAGGCCAGTGGGTGGAGAGGGGCTTTGCAATGGGACCCTGCCCTTTGTGCACCAGTCAACAATGGCTCCTTGCTTCCATGATGGCCCTGGCTTCCTCTGTTAACCTTCCTGGCTATGGAGCACTTCTCTTCTGCTGCTTCTCCTCACCACCAACAGTTGACCCCTCCCTTGGTTCACTACCCAGCTCTCTTCTCACTAGCAGACACACAGTTCAGGCTGGGTCATGGACTCTGTGCACAGGTCTTACTCTCTCCTGCCTTCAACAGTCTGGTTGCTGCATTTCACTCTGACCAGGAACCCCAAAGACTCCTCACTGTCCCCACTAACCCCCTTGCATGAGTGGGATTTTCTGAATGTGTAACATATCTTTTCCTTCAGAACCCCCTCAGGGGCACTGATCTGTCTGTTTTTCCAGTTTTCTTCCCCCTTTCCTTCTTTCTTATATGCTACCCAGTTGTGCAGTGATTTTTCTTGTTCCCTTAGGTGTCCAAGGCCCTTCACTTGTTTTCAGTATATGCTTTGTGAGAATTGTTCTAAAGTATTATTGATCTAATTGTGAGAGGATGCTATCTCTACATCCTCCTAACCGACCATCTTGACTCCACCCTCCTGAAATGCTGATCTCGTTTCCTTTAGATAAATACCCAGAAGGGGGTTTCTGGATCATATTTTAATTCTACTTTCACTTTTTTGAGGACCCTTCATACATTTTTAATAGTGGCTATACCAATTTACATTTCTACTAACAATGTACAAGGGTTCTTTTTCTCAACATCCTCACCAAAACTTGTTATCTCCTGTCTTTTTAAAGATAGCCATTCAATACATTTGAGGACATTTCTTATTTTCGTTTTATTTATACTTCCCTGATGATCAGTGATGTTGAGCATCTTCTCAGGTAACTTTTGGCCATTTGTATATCTTCTTTGGAAAATGTCTCTTTAAGTCCTCTGCTATTTTTAATTGAATTATTTGTTGTTTTACTATTAAATAGTAAATTCCTTATGTAACTAGAATATTAACTTCTTAGCAGAGAGTTGGTTTGTGCATGTCTCCTGTTTTGTAGATTTCCTTTTTATTTTATCAATAATTTCTTTTGTTTTAAAGAATCTTTTTTAGTTTGATATAGTCCCACTTTTTAATTTTTGCTTCTGTTGCTTGTACTTTTGCTGTTGTAGCCAAAATATTGTTGTGAAGAACAACATTAAGGAGTTTTTTCTCCTAAGATTTCTTCTCAGAGTTGTATGGTTTCATATTCTGTTTAAATCTTTAATACACATCATAGTTAATTTTTATGAGTGGTATAAGATATGAGTCCAATTTTATTCTTCTACATGTGATTGTCTAAGTATTTTTATTGGTTTATATGTTACTGTAAATGAAATAGTTTTCTTTATTTCATATACTAATATTGTATTTTGAAGTTTTATTGAACTCATTGATTAGTTCTAATAGCTTGTATGTTTGTGTGGCTGTGTGTAGTCTTTAGGATTTTCTATACATGAAATCATATTGTCTGCCAACAAAATCAATTTGACTTCTTCCCTTACAATTTGAGTGCCATTTTTTTCTTGCTATTTTTCCCCTGAATACTCTTGCTAAGACTTCCAATGTTATGTTAAATATGAGTGATGAGAATGAGCATCCTTATATTATGCCCCTTTTTATAATAAAACTTTTAATATTTGACAATTGAATATGATGTTAGATGTTGGATTTTCATATGTGGTCCTTTATATATTGAGGTGTGGCCTTCCTTTTTATAACCAACTTATTGAGAATTTTTAATTCTTAAAAGAGGTTTAATTTTGTCAAATGATTTCTAAACAACTATTGAGATTATCAGACATATTTAACTTTTGTTATATTAATATATTAATGTGGTATATCACTTTTTACTAATTTGCATATGTTGGACCATGCTTACATCCCAGGTATAAAGCCCACTTAATCATGATGATTCCCTTAATGTTCTGTTGAATTTTGCTTGCCATTTTCACAGAAGTAGAAAAAATAATTCTAAATTTGTATGGAAACACAAAAGACCCTGATAACCAATGCAGTCTTGAGAAAGAAATAAAGCTGGGGTATCATGCTCTTTGATTTTAAAATATACTGAAAATCTACAGCAATGAAAGAGTATTTTCCTGACAAAAAAATAGACAAATAGGTGCGTGGAACAAAATAGAGACTGCAGAAATAAACTGATGCACATGTAGTAAATTAATCCATGAAAAATGAGGCAAGAATATACAATGGAAAAAGGGAGTCTTTTCAATAAGTGGTATTGGGAAAACTGGATAGCTACATATAAAAGAATCAAAGTGTACTGCTTTCTCAGAATATGTATGCTAATAAACTCAAAATGGATTAGACACTTAAATGTAAGTCATGAAACCATTAATCTTGACAAAAATGTGTCTTTGACATCAGTCATAGCAATAGTATTTTTTGGATATGTCTCCTATGACAAAGAAAGCAAAAGGAAAAACAACTAAAGTGATTACTTCAATCTAAAAACGTTTTTACATAATGAATGAAACTATCAACCAAACAAAAATGCCACCTACTGACTGGGGGAATATATTCCCAAGAAGTATGCCTAATAAGGTGTTAATATACAAAATATACAAAGAGTTTATATAACTCAACATCAAATAAAACAACCAGAGTTAAAATGGGAGAGTACATGAATAGACATTTTTCTAAAGAAAATATACAGATAGCCAACAGACACATGAAAAAAATGCAAAACATTACTGATCATGAGGGAAATCATTTTGATATATGGCAAAAACAATACAATATTGTAAAGTTAAAAAATGAAATAAATTAAATTTAAAAAATTAATACAAAAAAACCCCACAGTGAGGCACCACCTTACACCTTTCATAATGGACATCATCTAAAAGATGACAGATAACAAGTATTGGTGAGGTTATGGAAAAAAGCGAATCTTTGTGTACTGGTGGTGATATTACAATTGGTGCAGTCATGAGAGAAGATAGTATGAAGGTTTCTAAAAAAATTGCATATATATAGAACTGCTATATGATGCATTAATTTTACTTCTGGATATTTACCCAAAATAACAAAAACACTAATTTTAAAAGGTATATGTGTTCCAAAGCCAAGATATAGAAACAACCTTTATGTCCATCAATAGACAAATGAATGAGGATGATGTGGTATATTTATAAAATGAAATATTACTCAGCCATAAAAAGGAAAAGTTTCCATTTGTGATAATGTGGATAAATTTAGATGATGTTATGCTAAGTGAAATGTCAGGCCAAAAAAGACAAATACCACATAATCTCACTTATATATGCAATTATAAAAACAAAACAAACAATAAACAAAATAAAACAAAAATAGACTCCTAGATATAGAGAACAAATGTGTAGTAGACAGAAGGGAGAATTTGTTGGGGTTTTGTCATATAGATGAAGGGAATGAAGTGCTACAAACTTCAGTTATTTAATAAATCAGTCATGGGGTTGTAATATATAGCATAAGGTATATGGTCAAAAATACTGTAATAACTTCTTATGGGGACAGGTGGGACAGACTTACTTGTGGTGATCATTTTAATATCATGTATGCAAATGTCAAATTGTTATATAGTACACCTGAAACTAACATTGGCTCAGATGGTAAAGCCTCTGTTTACAATGCGGTAGACCTCGGTTCGATCCCTGGGTTGGGAAGATTCCCTGGAGAAGGAAATGGCAATCCACTCCAGGACTATTGCCTGGAAAATCCCATGGACAGAGGAGCCTGGTAGGCTGCGGTCCATGGGGTCACAAAGAGTCGGACACGACTGAGCTACTTCACTTTCACTTTCCCACATGAAACTAACATAATATTATATATCAACTACATCTGTATTTAAATAAATAGTTTAAATCCTTGTCATCACGTCACATCACATCTTCTTCTAAAAAAGTTGTCTAAAATAACTACATTGTCACATCTAAAGAAATTAGTATATCATATTCTATCTAGTTCACATTCATTCCATTTTTTTCTAGTTTTTAGACAAACATCACTTACTAGGAAGGATTTATTTGAATCATAATTCAAATGAGGTCTCTGTATTTTATTTCACTTCCTAAGTCTCATTTAGCAAGGAACACCCATTCCTTCCCTTCTATCTACTCATGTTATTGCCTTTTGAAATGAATGTCATTATTTTCCTAAAGAGTATTTAACATTCTTGCTTTGGTCAATTACATTTTCATGGTTTCATGTAACAGAGTTTTTTACTTCCTATGTTGCTGAAACTTGTAATTAAACATGGAAGTTGATTTCTTTCAGGAATCAGGAGTTTTGTTTTGTTTTATCCCGAATACTTCACTGAAGGATTATATATTTTGTGTAACATCACAACAAATGATCAATGATGTAAGACTGGACCACTTTAATGATGCTAAAATAAATTGGTAGGTTCCCCTGCTGGTTGTGTGATGTCTAATTCTTTGCCAACCACTCTTGAAAAGGTTTGTTTTAGCACCCATTGATAAATGTTGACTGAACCAATATTTCACTAGGGGTTGCACATTGCTGAGTTTCACCATGTTGCAATACTTATTTATTTAACAAGTTCCCCTGGAAACATTTTCAAGATGGAATCTGTGTCCATTTATCATGATCCTATTCATCTTTTAAATTTCATTGTTTTCTGGACCTACTAAACAGTGAAGGCTTATTTTATAAAATTTTTTTCCTCAAACCACAAATCAACTATTTCTTCAAGTAGCCACAGTTCTCTTTAATGGATAATAGAATCTGTCTCAGCCCAGGTTCCCTAGTAAACAGATTTTGGTGCAATCTTGGGGCAGCACAAGTAAGGGAACTGGAAAGTGAAGCAGGAAAGAGTGGGATTCCAGGTAGGATAATGCTTACGCAGGTTTTTGCTTTACGCTAAGCTTAGTTGGAGGCATATCCTTGCCAAATACATCTGTGTGGCCATGTGGGAATGTCCAGAAAGGCTTTATTAAAAAGTCATGCTTTGGGGCATACACAGGAGAGAAGAGAGGGGATTAAGTACATCTGAGTGGCTCATTATTCTTTTATTCGCCATTTGTCAGTGCTCATCTCTAGCGATTAGTTTTTGCACTTTATTTTTGCATCATCAAAAACTTTCAGGGGCTAATAATTTGGAAGTTAGAATCTATGTCCCACATTGAGACATTTTATCTGCATACAAAAATTGTGAGAGGGACTAGAACCCTAGAGGTATGCTTCATTGGGTTAGCTTTCAGAGTGGCAACCAAACGGTAGAACCTGATGCCTTAGGTCAAAGTATTGGGTGGGCCCATGCAGTGAAACTGACTGAGCCTGAAGGGAGTTAGTGAATTGCTGGCAACTGAGGTAGAACAATCATCCCAGTGCCTTGGAATTAGGTGAGGCTAACTGTGTGAGGAGAGATACGCACAATACGTTTGAGATAGAAGCTCATGATAACTTTAAATATAATTTTAAACAATGATTATTTTTTTCAATCCAAAAAGATTCGTGCTTTAGTAGATAGATGGTACTCATAGAAAGCAAAACGTAGGCTATATGAGTTAGGATACTACTACAGAACACATAACTTCCACCACTTTCCGTGAGCTGAGAGTCAGTTTTTTAAACTATATTTAAATTAAAGAGAGGCTGGGAAATAAGGTTTAACTGTATTCCTGGGGAGAGAAGTAAATTGGTTTTGGAGAGTCAGTTTGTGTCACATAGATAATATTTAACAGTGGAATATTTCTAAAGTATTGTAGCAATGGTCTTTTAAGTAGTTATTATTTCTTTTTAGAGGTTAATCTGCAGTATGTCACAGAATTCACAGATGTTTGGCCAGATGTAGGACTTTTCTGGTAACTGTCATGGATTTAATTCAAAATTAGAAAAGAGTGAAACAATAAAGACAGGAAATTGGACATCTCAGAATATTCATGTCATGCTATACCTGAATCACATGTTGGTAAAATTTAGGTTGCTAATTTCTTTTAGGTCAAGAGGATATTGTTACTCTTCTATAATGTTGAAATGGCAACATAGCAATAATTAATTTGCTTTTTAAAACTGGTTTAATTTTTATGTGGTGAGAGCTATCAGCTATTAAGTGGATTTTATTTTGATCCATTTAATATATTTCAATATAAAACTTATTCTTGCATATTTATGAATCACTACATATTTTATAAAGATATGATTCAGTATTGTTACTGTTATATAAATACTGGAAAACAAAGTACAATATACCATGTGGCATGATATATTTTTTTCTAAGAACAAAAATTTATTTTATGCATCTTATTCTGTCATATCAGAATGTAGGAAATGTCTGTGACTTTTCCCTCAATGATGTTAAAATCAGTGGGTTCAGATGATGGCAGCCTGATACTCTCGCTGAAAAGTTCTTTATCAGCTATTTACGTAGTAGTTTTAACATCTGCTAATGAACATTCCCTGAGTAAAGTATTTATTCTTTTTTAATTTTATCATTCCTTTTGGATTTATTAGCTGTGATTATTTTGTAAAGTAGAGCTACGCTTCATGAATTATTTGATTGTCCTGAAGCAGTCCTTACAGGAAAAGCAAAAAATTATTTCCCTTTTGTATTTTATAGCAATTCTCAGAATGGTGAATCTTGAATCCAGCAATAATAATCAATGATTTTGCATATATTAGTGTGGAATAATACATTTTTAGATATTATACATGTTTCAATACACTGCTGTCTTTGTTCTTAATGAGTTCAAGTTACCCTCTTTTCTAATGGAATGTGATTGCACTTAAATGATAGTCTCTACAGAAATGATAAGGAGTCTCAATCTCATCTTGTACACATTCTACTGAGACCTTAAGTCAGCTATTTCTCCAAGAAAGTTTCTTTTAATGGTGAATAGAATTTGGAGACCACAAGTTATGCATTTTTTATTCATTGTTTATATTATTTGTCCATTACGGGTGTTCACTGTTCTTATAAACCTTTATAGTGAACAAAGATAATAAGCAGGTCATTTTAAAGAAAAATGTTAAATAAACTGTGAATTCATACTTATATTTCTAAGTCAAAAATTACAGGTTTTATTTTATATATGTATGTATTTCCACTCAATTCTGAAAGTATAATCTTCTAATAATTTTAACATTAAATGTAAATATTGGCTGGTTCATAAACAATTATACTAATTATGTTACTTACAAGAAGACCAATGAATGTAGATTAAGATTTGTGTGTGTTTTGTCCTTGTATATGTCTTGTTAGAGACATGATATGGGACATGACGATCCCATACTGTCAAAATACTGAATTGAAATACTTATCTGTGTGGTTGTAATTCGCCTACAAAAAAAAATTTTAAGTTTTTTTATCATCTAATTGATATATAGTTAGTTTAGTTATTTTCTGTTTATTCTTATTTTTTGAAGTTTACTTTGTTTTTTCCTTTTTGCTTGATTTTTAAATTAATGTAAAACATTTATATAGTTCCAAACTTAAAACTATGAAATAAGTACATTGAGAAAGTGCTTACTTGTATATTTGTGCCCATATCCCATTCTCCCTTTCCTTAGGAAGTAACAATTTTTATTAGTTTTTAGTTCATTCTTCCATTATTTCTTTTAAAGAATATTAACAAATATATTTGTATTTTTTCTACTTCTTCCAGAACAGAAAGCCTGTGTTCATCAGTCTGCACCTTGTTTATTCACCTAAAATTGCATATTTTTTGCAGTCTATTTTAAAAATCAGTCCCTAGACAAGAGATTGGTAGGTCAAAGGGTAAATCCATATAAAATGTTACTAGTTATTGCCAAATTTCCTTCAATAGAACTGTATCATTCTGTGTTTCATAAGATTTTGAAAGTAAGCATTCCCTTGTCTCTGACCTACTGAATCAGTCTCCAGGATTTGAGTTCCCAGGTTATTTGGATGACTGCTCAGGCTTTTGGAAGCTTGTTCTAAACAAATTTAAAGTTGAGCATGGAACTAAATCCAATCAATTACTCACTTGATATGTACTAGGTATTATATTGGACACTAATGAGAGAAATAAAAAAAATGAGTATAATTTAGTCTCCTTCAGAGGATTTCATAACCTAGTTAGTGGAGAAGACACATTTGTACACAAATCATTGTAACATCATGAAATTATTGGTATAACAGAGATGTATGCAACCACTCCAATGTTCTTACTGGAGAATCCCAGGGATGGGGGAGCCTGGTGGGCTGCCATCTATGGGGTTGCACAGAGTCGGACACGACTGAAGCGACTCAGCAGCAGCAGCAGCAGCAGCAGAGATGTATTCATGGTACTAAGGAAGCACAAAAGAGGGAGCATAAAAGCTGTCTATGAGAATTGTACCTGGTATAGATTTGGATATGCTGCTTCTGCTTAGTCACTTCAGTTGTGTCCAATTCTGCAATCCTATTGACTGCAACCCACCAGGCTCCTCTGTCTATGGGATTATCTAGGCAAGAGTATTGGACTGGGTTGTCATGCCCTTCTCCAAGGGATCTTCCCAACCCAGGGATTGAACCCGGGTCTCTTGCATTGCAGGCAGATTCTTTACTGTTGAGCTGCCAATAAAGCCCAGCTTGGATATAATGCTCTTTAAAAAAGCAGAAATGTGTATTTAACAAACTCTTTACAAAATGCATTTAATGAAGTCTTCTTCTTGAGAAGAAATAAATCAAGAGTTTAAGTCTGAATTTATCTCATTTGTACTTCTTATTTGCTTGGTTTATTCTTTGACATAGCTTCCAGTTTTCAAGTTGGAACTATTATGGACCTCTATAAAGATTTTTCAATTTAAGATAATCACAGCATGCATAGTCCTAACATAATATTTTCAGTGTGAAAGCACCATCATAATCATGACCATAGTGTGGTCTGCATAAAATAAACAATGTTATTCATGTAGCTGACAGGAGAGAAGATAAAAGTCAATAAAAAGAGAATTATTTATTAAAAAGATCTAATGTTACAAGAACAGTACACAGAACTATTATCTGACTGTGCCTTCCACATGGTATATACCATTATATATAGTATATATACAGACTGTATACAATATATTTAATGGTTTGACATGGGGTCCACAGTACCTTCATTTGAGTATGCAAAACATTCAGTTTCATGAAAATTTTAATAATGGGGAGGCTTTTTTATTCATAGTTCAACTGACAATATACAAAAATACAGTCTCTTTAGTGATTTAAGACTGCGTGGTTACTAGTCCATCCAAGAAAAAGCTCACTGAGTATAATGTACTTTGATAAGGAATGATGTTCTGCTTTCTACAAAGTAATAGTATGTAATACATAAGTACATAAACATTTAAACCTGTTTTCTAAGAGCGTCATGATGCAAAATACATATTCTGTGAATATTAAGTGAAACCATTCCATATCACTGATTCCTATAATACCTCAGACATTCTACATTTAAGTATTCTGTCAGATATACACCATTTATCAGCTAGTCAGAAATATTGTTTAGGTTGAATTTTCCATATACTGACATTACATTTCACTGGGCTTTGTTTTATAACTCAGTTCTTAAAGTCTACTGTGTCATTCAAAACACCACGGAAAATGAAGAAAATGATTTGATTTATCAAATATGAAGTAAAAGTTATTGCCCATTCTTTAATATTTTTGCTGCATTTTTCAGATGTACAATCTGCTTCTGCAAGCTATATCATACTTGAGAGAGCTCATATTTGCCTGCTAAACAATTAGCATTCTCTCTATATGCAAAGTCCAGTCTCTCCCACTTCAAAGGAGGTGCTCAAGGAAGGCCACTTGGTTGTCATTTTTCACAGGCTTGGATATCTACCATCTGTGGTAATATACTACAATAATTTGTTAACCAAAAGAGTCTTCTTAATCACTTCTTGTTTGTTTAGGGGTGTCTTGGACATAATTCCCCTCAACAAGAATGAGTAAGAAACACAAACAGTGGTCCTGTGTTTCTGAAACCAGTCTCTGAGGATGTTCAGAACAGAAACTTTAATCTTTCTTCTGATTCTATAAAAATTAACCTCTAAAGCTAGCAATTTGAGCTCAATAGTGCTTCATTTTGGGGAAGGCGATGGCACCCCACCCCAGTACTTTTGCCTGGAAAATCCCATGGACGGAGGATCCTGGTAGGCTCCAGTCCATGGGGTCGCTAAGAGTCGGACATGACTGAGCGACTTCACTTTCATTTTTCACTTTCATGCATTGGGGAAGGAAATGGCAACCCACTCCACTGTTCTTGCCTGGAGAATCCCAGGGACGGGGGAGCCTGGTGGGCTTCCTTCTGTGGGGTCGCACAGAGTCGGACACGACTGAAGCGACTCAGCAGCAGCAGTAGCAGCAGTGCTTCATTTTGCTTGCTATTAAATGTGTGAAAATTAACAGGTTGAGAATTTACAAAGAAAAAGAAAGGAATCAAACTTTTGTTATCATATTAACAACACCTATAAAGTGGTAGTTTCTCCAGGCTATTCTTTTGGCATATGACTTTGCAATAACTATTCTTTCAGGCATCTTCTTGGGTCTAATGTGAACTCTGGCTGTTCTCATATTTGTTAGAATGTCTGTAAGAAATTATCACATGTAAAACTTTAATCTCGCTTTCCAACAACCTACTGAAGATCACTTGTGTTCAAGTTGATTCTCAAATAGTAAACGGGTATTACCTCTCAAGCAGAAGAAATAGCAGAGCCCCTGTACTGAGGTCATGTTTCCACACACAGCTTAATTAAAAAAAATCAATTTATCCAAGAGGTCCTCTTTTTTTTATAGTCAGTAAGATTTTATTAATAGCATGTAATGCATGGAATTGTTTTAAAAAATCAACATTTGTTATGCTTCACCATTTTAATCCATAGACAATCTGTATGTAAAACTACTTGCAGAACAAAGTTTCACTGTCCTTAAAGTTATTTGCAGTTAGCAGAAAACTCTGGGCCTAATTCAACACCTTTTTTGGAAATAGGTGGGGAAATGGGAAAGCTCTGTCTTTTATTCATTTTCAAATTAGCACCCTTGGCAGCATGTCAGTATCTGCAGCCTTTAGTGATCATCTATACATGTATATATAATGACTTTAAATTATCTTTTGTTATTAAAAATAAACATTTATTATATTTTCAGCTAGATAACATAGTACTTGATGAAAACAATAGCACTTCAGTTCATTTGGACTCACTTTCTATTTACCTTGCACTAATATAAATGGCTTACTCCCTACCTTAATAACTGGCTCTAGGGATGCATATAGAATAGCATCTGACAAATTTTGCTATTTCATAATGCAATCATACAATATTTTTATGGGAAAATTTTTGTGTACTATCCTATAATTGACCACACAATTGAAATATTTTTTCATATCTCCTGCTGGCTTGTCAATTAGTATAGTCAGATGAAGGAAAAATTAAAAACAGTAGACTTGGAGTATTAAGCGAATTTTTCATTCTGTTTTGTATTTGTGTTTGAAACAGATCTGCTAGAGACCACGTACTTAACAAATGGATGGCACACACTCAGGGTCATCAGATATAAAATCAAATTCCAACATACTAAAAAAGTAAAGAATACATTTGACAGAAATTACTTTTATTTACAAAAATTCATTACATACAATCTGCATATTTTTATTGGACCAAGAACTGTCCTCTCCATTTACAAAAACCAAAACAACAACAACAAAAAAACCTGATGGATAAGTAATATTCCCCTCAATCTCCTGTAAGTGCACCATGTATAGTTCCAAGTTTTTAACGCTCATCTCAAGGTCCTGAGTTTCCCATTACATTACTACTCTATTCACTGTAGTTATCAAGCTAAAGCGAAGAAAATCAAATTAAGTCTGAAGTTTTCACCAAGGAGTTGAAGGAATCATCAATGCCAAAAGCAACGTTACTGATGAAGACATGGAGAGAGTGTGGAGGGCTGACTGAGCACTAGTGATTTTTCCACCTGTGAAAAGGAGAAGTATTAAATGGACAGAATTATTTTGCCTTTGCCTGAGCTAGGATAAACTCATTTTTTAGGTATGTTAAGACAAATGAACGCAATATCAATCCTGTTTCCGATGAGAGCATTCCTTGTGTTCAGGAAAGAAGAGGTTGTCTGGGGTTCTCAAAAGATATACTGAGGGAAGAAGTGTATATGGAATAGTGTCTTTAAAAGGCTGTGTCACCTTGAACAAATATATATAATCAAATATATATAAAACATCAATCAAATATATCTAAAACAAATATATCTAAGTGTGACTTTCAACAATGAGAAACTGATGGAAAACATCCCAAATTCCAGGTATGAGAATAAAATAATTTATATAGTGCAAAATTCAGGAAATGGAATAAAAATAATTAGCAAAAGATTGTGGCAACTAGAATTCTAATTCAATGAAGTAAAATTTTAAATTTAATCATAAAATATTTAATTTATGTATGGATCTTTAATTGATTTTACATAAGCAGGCTTAAATTCTGGATTTGTTTAAATTGAGATTCTCACACCAAACTCGGCAAAAAAGAGGCATCTTTCATTACTTTTGCCAGGGCTTCCCAGGTGCCACTACTGAGAAAGAACCCACCTGCCAATTCAGGAGGCATAGAGATGCTGGTTTGATCCCTGGGTTGGGAAGATCCCCTGGAGAAGGAAATGACAACCTCTTCCAGTATTCTTACCTGGAGAATCTCATGGACAAAGGAGACTGGCAGTCTACAGTCCATAGGGTTGCAAAGATTCAGACATGACTTTCATCTTGAGATAAAAGCATTGTATGTAGTTAATGTATTGGGGTGGCTGCTTGACTAAACTCACTAATTTGGATGGATTTTTGTGAAGTCGTTTTGATAGCACCATAAATTTACAAAATAAGTATCATTCTTAGATTTTCGGTTATTCAAGCCAGAAGCCTTGGAACATATCATCATCATGATTGATTTCTAATGAATGCTGACTATATGCCAAGTACTGTACTAAGCCCTTTATACTGACTATCTTATTTGATCTTCACAACATTCTTATGCAGTATGTGCTACTGCTTATCCCAGTGTTGCTGATGATACTGGGGCCCTAAAAGATCATAGAAACTTGTTTAAAGTCATTGAGTTAGGGATTAGGGGAAATATATGCTTTTATGTGTTATCTCTATTAAAACAATGATTGGCCTTAATTAAAAACATAATGATTGATAATAAAATGCACCAACCAGTTTTTGGAATCATCCTTCTGTCAAGCTATCCTCTCTGGCCAGATTGAGTGTAACAGAATCCTAGGTGTGATTCTTTCTTACAGGATAGACTCTCAGTTTATTTTCCAGACATATTTAAGAACTGAAGAAACCTTTGTTTTGTAAACCACACATACATACACCCAAAGCAGCAAATCTTCTTTCCTTTGAAAATTTTTACAGCTAAGGTGCTAATAAAATCTATTACTCAACATATTGGAGAACGTTACATATATTTCAACTTGTACAAAATGGGGTCATTGTGAAGTGCATAGCCACATGTGAGCTATAAGAAAGGTTTGATGGCAGAGCCTCACTGGAGTGTGCATGCATAATAAATAAAAACTATGAAAGCATTCTTTCTATTTATATGAGAGTGGCTGCATGCTTGTTAAATCAACTTACATGACACTTGTACAAAAAAACCTCCTCACTTTTAGAATGTTAAGAAGGGTCTATATCTCAAATTCCACATAGAATCCATGAAAGAAAACCATGCTATTTCAGCATAGCAAAGCACAAGCAAAAAAAAAAAAAAAAATTGAATTAATTTCTAGTTTCAGATATAAAACTAATTAACTATTTCACTTGAGCAGGTCATTTAGCTTCTTAGGCTTTTGGGTTTTAGAAAAGAGATAAGAATGAAACCTATTGTTGTTCCTGTTTTATGGGTCTAATACCAGGAGATTGAATGTTATTAATGCTCAGGAAATGGACTGACTGGACGAAGTATTATCAACTGAAACATAAAAGTTGACAATTTCACTTGAGAATGACTGTCAGTAAATAATGCTCACGTGCTGTGCTGTGCTTTGTCACTCAGTCATGTCTGTTTGCGACCCCACAGAATGTAGGATGTCAGGCTTCTCTGTCCATGGGATTCTCCAGGCAAGAATACTGGAGTGGGTTGCCATGCCTTTCTCCAGGGTATCTTCCTGACCCTGGGATCGAATCCAGGTCTCCTGCATTGCAGGCAGAACCCAGGTCTGCTGCATTAGGGGTAGATTCTTTACGTCTGAGCCACCACAGAAGCCCCTAAATAATGCTCATAATTACCCATTAATTAAATGTACAGTAAACATTTTTTATTTAAGACTTTAATAAAAATTGCCTAATATTATTTTCAATGAGAGATTTGTGTCTTTAATGTAATATTTTGCATTTTCTTTTCACAAACTCAGTGAAACGATTGTTTTCTTCTGAATTTGTAAAATCTCCCTTATTTAACCAGTTTTTCTCTTGCTGATATAATAATAGTGGCAGTGGGTGTGAATTCCAGTTCTTCCTCTTAGTATTAATAATAGTATGATCTTAGGCAAATTACTTAAATTTTCTCCATAAAACAAAAAAATGCCACCTACCTCATAGATTGTTAAAAAAATTAAATAAGTTGTTAAGCATTTATGATTGTGTCAGACTTATAGCAAGGGCTATATAACTTTTATATAAAAGTTAGAAATTATTAATCAGATCAGATCAGATCAGATCAGTCGCTCAGTCGTGTCTGACTCTTTGCGACACCATGAATCACAGCATGCCAGGCCTCCCTGTCCATCACCAACTCCTGGAGGTCACTCAGACTCACATCCATCGAGTCAGTGATGCCATCCAGCCATCTCATCCTCTGTTGTCCCCTTCTCCTCCTACCCTCAATCCCTCCCAGCATCAGAGTCTTCTCCAATGAGTCAACTCTTCACATGAGGTGGCCAAAGTACTGGAGTTTCAGCTTTAGCATCATTCCTTCCACAGAAATCCCAGGGCTGATCTCCTTCAGAATGGACTGGTTGAATCTCCTTGCAGTCCAAGGGACTCTCAAGAGTCTTCTCCAACACCACAGTTCAAAAGCATCAGTTCTTCAGAGCTCAGCCTTCTTCACAGTCCAACTCTCACATCCATACATGACCACAGGAAAGACCATAGCCTTGACTAGGCGAACCTTTGTTGGCAAAGTAATATCTCTGCTTTTGAATATGTGATCTAGGTTGGTCATAACTTTCCTTTCAAGGAGTAAGCGTCTTTTAATTTTATGGCTGCAGTCACCATCTGCAGTGATTTTGGAGCCCAGAAAAATAAAGTCTGACACTGTTTCCACTGAAGTGTTTCCCCATTTATTTCCCATGAAGTGATGGGACTGGATGCCATGATTTTCATTTTCTGAATGTTGAGCTTTAAGCCAACTTTTTCACTCTCCACTTTCACCTTCATCAAGAGGCTTTTTAGTTCCTCCTCACTTTCTGCCATAAGGATATCGCTCGTAATAATAATGATGTTCAAATAAATTCTAGTGATCTAGTATACAGCATCATGATTGCAATTAATAAAATGTAATATATATTTGGAGTTTGCTAGAACTAAGATCATGGCATCTGGTCCAATCACTTCATGAAATAGATGGGGAAACAGTGGAGACAGTGGCAGACTTTATTTGTTGGGGCTCCAAAATCACTGCAGATGGTGATTGCAGCCATGAAATTAAAAGACACTTACTCCTTGGAAGGAAAGTTATGACCAGCCTGAATAGCATATTCAAAAGCAGAGACATTATTTTGCCAACAAAGGTCCATCTAGTCAAGGCTATGATTTTTCCAATAGTCATGTATGGATGTGAGAGTTGGACTGTGAAGAAAGCCAAATAATTGATGCTTTTGAACCGTGGTGTTGGAGAAGCCTGCAAGAATCCCTTGGACTGCAAGGAGATCGAACCAGTCCATTTAAAAGGAGATCAGTCCTGGATGTTCTTCGGAAGGAATGATATTAAAACTGAAACCCCAGTACTTTGGCCACCTCATGTGAAGAGTTGACTCATTGGAAAAGACTCTGATGCTGGGAGGGATTGGGGGCAGGAGGAAAAGGGGACGACAGAGGATGAGATGGCTGGATGGCATCACCGACTCGATGGATGTGAGTTTGAGTAGACTCCGGGAGTTGGTGATGGACAGAGAGGCCTGGCGTGCTGCAATTCATGGGGTCGCAAAGAGCCACACACGACTGAGTGACTGAACTGAAGAATATAAATTCAAAATGTTCTCACCACAAGAAAGAATTAGCAATTATATGGTCTGATGGAGGTATTAGCTATATTTTTTCAATATATTTGTGTACAGATGTATAATATTTGTGCATCATATCCACTCTTGTACACCTTAAATTTATACAATGTTAAATTTCAGTTGTATTTCAAAATAAAGCTGGAAAAAGAAAAAATGCAATGAAATTTATAATATATTTTGAAATCAATAAACCTAACAATATTTTAATTTTTAAAAACATTCCTTTTAAAATTTCCTTCCCCTCACTGTCCATTATCTAATGATAAAAGCAGTCACCACATTAGAGAAAGAGATATATTAAGCTAGAGCGATAGTGAAAGGCAAAGGAGAAAGGGAAAGATAATCCAACTGAATGCAGAGTTCCAGAGACTAGCAAGGAGAGATAAGAAAGCCTTTTTAATGGAACAGTGCAAAGAAATAGAGGAAAACAATAGAATGGGAAAGACTAGAGACTAATTTTCTCTTCAAGACAATTAGAGATACCAAGGGAACATTTCATGCAAAGATGGGCACAATAAGGGACAAAATGTTAAGGACATAATGGAAGCAGAAATGATTAAAAAGAGTTGGCAGGAATACACAGAAGAACTATACAAAAAAGGTCTTAATGACCCTGATAACCACAAAGGTGTGGTCACTCACCTAGAGCCAGACATCCTGGAGTGTAATGTCAAGTGGACCTTAGGAAGCATCACTACGAACAAAACTAGTGGAGATGATGGAATTCCAGCTGAACTATTTCAAATCCTAAAAGATTATGCTGTGAAAGTGCTGCACTCAGTATGTCAGGAAATTTGGAAAACTCAGCAGTGGCCACAAGACTGTAAAAGGTCAGTTTTCATTCCAATCCCAAAGAAGGGCAATGCCAAAAAATGTTCATACTACCATGCAGTTGCACTCATTTCACATGCTAGCAAGGTATTGTTCAAAATCTTTCAAGCTAGGTTCTATAGTATATGAACCAAGAACTTCTAGATGTATAAGCTGGATTTAGAACAGGCAGAGGAACAAGAGATCAAACTGCCAATATCTGCTGGATCATAGGAAAAGTGAGAGAATTCCAGAGAAACATCTACTTCTGTTTCATTGACTACACCAAAGCCTTTGATTGTGTGGATCACAACAAACTGTGGGGAATTCTTAAAGAGATGAGAATATGAGACCATCTTACCTACCTTCTGATAAATGTGTATGTGAGTCAAGAAGCAACAGTTAGAACTGGACATGGGACAATGGACTGGTTCAATATTGGGAAAGGGTACATCAAGGCTATATATTGTCACCTTGCTTATTTAACTTATATGCAGAATATATCATGTGAAATGCCATGGTAGATGAAGCATAAGCTGGAATCAAGATTTCTGGGAGAAAAATCAACAATCTCGTATATGAAGATGATACCACAGTAATAGCAGAAAATGAAGAGGAACTAAAGAGCTTCTTGAAGAAGGTGACAGGGGATAGTGAAAAAGCTGGCTTAAAACTCAACATTCAAAACACTAAGATCATGGTATCTGGTCCCATCACTTCATGGGAAATAGACAGGGAAACAATGGAAACAGTGATACACTTTATTTTCTGGGGCTCCAAAATCACTTCAGATGGTGACTGCATCCATGAAATTAAAAGATGCTTGCTCTTTGGAAGAAAAGCTTTAACAAACCTAGACAGTACCTTAAAAATAAAAGACATCACTTTCCCAACAAAGGTCCATCTAGCCAAAGCTATGGTTTTTCCAGTAGGCATGTATAGATACAAGCACTGAACCATAAAAAAGGCTGAATGTCAAAGAATTTATGCATTTGAACTGTGGTACTGAAGAATACTCTTGGGAGTCCCTTGGACAGCAAAGAGATCCAACCAGTCAACTCTATAAAGGAAATGAACCATGAAAATTCATTGGAAGGACTGATGCTGAAGCTCCAATACTTTGGCCACTTGATGCAAAGTGCCAGCTCATTGGAAAAAAACTCTGATGCGGGGAAAGGTTGAAGGCAAGAGGAGAAGGGAATGACAGTGGATGAGATGGCTGGATGGCACCACCTACTCAATAGACACGAGTTTGAGTAAACTTCAGGAGGTGGACAGGGAAGGACAGGGGTGCCTGGCATACTGCAGTACATGGGGTTGCAGATTTGGATGTGACTTTACAACTGAACAAGAGCAAAACTGGTTTAAAAGCAGTATTGTAAAGCCCACATGGCCTGCAGTGTACTTCTTGTGGTCAGGGAAGACTGGGGAATTTCTCAAATAAAGATATTTTAATGAGACTGTTAACTCTTTCCTAGATGTGTGGAAATTTCACAGTTGTGCGTGGGCCACCATGATTTGTATTAATCAGAGGATCATATGGTAATCTGGCTTTCAGGTGGTTCAGTGGTAAAGAATCTTCTTGCCATTGCAGCAGGTGCAGGTGACTTGGGTTTGATCCTTGGGTTGGGAAGATCCCTTGGAGAAGGAAAGAGCAACCAAGTCTACTATTCTTTCCTGAAAAATCCCATGGACAGAGGAGCGTGGCAGGCTACAGTCCATGGGGTGGCAAAGAGTTGGACACAAATGAGCAGTGGAGCATGCTTGCATATAACAATCAGAGGATAAGAGTAGAGAACCTTTAAAGTCTCTGAACAATGTTAATTTTGATGAGGTTTACATCATGTTAATGTTAGTGGTTGTCAAATTAAGCCTACTGTGTCAAAACTTACCTGAATATGATGGGACCCTGATTTGGGAACTAGCTGTTCCATCCCCTCCTTCACCATATGCTCGCACTTCAATGATATAGACTCCAGCATCGGGGAGTGGGACTACTGCTTGAGGTTTCTGCGTTTCAATAACTTGACTGTTGCTGTGACCCTCTTGCCTATAAAAAACCTGGAAATGATGACAGATTTTTAATCATTTCATAGTCAATCAAGGATTTCAAAAGCTTATTGACTGCCTCCTGTATATCACATTCTGAGCTGAGTAGAGGGAGCTTACAGCTTAGGCAGATATGCAAGCCAATGCAATGTATATGTTATATGCAGCAATGGAAGTTGTATACAAGGGGCTATGGGAATGCAGAAGAGAGTTTAATCCCCTCTGGTGGTTTAGGGAAGGTTCCTAAGCAACTAAACCACCACCTAAGAGAAGGTGGTGCTGAGCTAAATATTTAAAGATAAGTAGAGCTCACAAGTTGGAGAAGGAGAGCAGAAAAATTTTACAGAGATCAGAGAAGATGAAAAAAAAAAAATCTAAGTAATAAGAAAGTAATAGCATTAGAAGACAGTTGAGAATAGTGAGAAATTGAAGCTAGAGGAGTAGGCAGTAAGGGGGCAGATCATTGAAAATGTTTTATTCCTGGCTAATGAAGTGAATAGTATCCTGAGGAAGAACTCAAAATTGTTATCTTCAAATCATCTGAAAGGAGTAATCAGAAAATTTGTTAAATATATCAATAATAAAACCTTAACACTGTATAAGATGGCTGAAAAGTTAAATATAAAAGAATATTTTAGTTTTGCTTTTGCATGTACTTTTTGGTGAATTGGCATTTGGATATATTGGATAGCTAAGTTAAGGCTTTTTTTCTTTTTTAAAAAAATATTTTTTAATTTATTTGGCTGCTCTCACTCTTAGTTGTGGCATATGGGATCTGGTTTCTTGAAAAGGAATTGAACTTAGGTCCCCTGCATTGGGACCATGGAGTCTTAGCCACTGTATAACAGGGACGTTTCAAGTTATGGCTTTTTTGACATTTGTTCATAGTACAGAATTAAACATATATTTATGGTAAACAGAGTTTTAGAACTACAGATTAGGACACAGAATTAGCTTGTGTTTATAAGTCAGTAAACTAAGGTTGTAGAGATTACACAATTTATACAAGAGTATATGTTCAGTTGTGAAAGTAATTGCATTAGAAGATTAGTAATCTGATGATCAGTTCAGAGGTGTTTCACTGTATCATACTGTTTCTACTCATTTGCCCCCCAGTAAACTTATTTGGTGTTGGAGAAGACTCTTGAGAGTCCCTTGGACTGCAAGGAGATCCAACCAGTCCATTCTGAAGGAGATCAGCCCTGGGATTTCTTTGGAAGGAATGATGCTCAAGCTGAAACTCCAGTACTTTGGCCACCTCATGCAAAGAGTTGACTCATTGGAGAAGACTCTGATGCTGGGAGGGATTGGGGGCAGGAGGAGAAGGGGACACCAGGAGATGAGATGGCTGGATGGCATCACTGACTGATGGATGTGAGTCTGAGTGAGCTCCGGGAGTTGGTGATGGACAGGGAGGCCTGGCGTGCTGCGATTCATGGGGTCGCAAAGAGTCGGACACGACTGAGTGACTGAACTGATCTGAAACTTATTTGTGTGTGCATAATAGTCAAGTAGCAGCAATGAAGATTTTAAATGCATTTTTATTCAGTTTCATTGTTTTTGTAGTTTTTCATAATTGTTAGTAGTATGATTTCTTTGTGTAATGCAGAAAACAATGATTTTGTAGTCATACAGACCTGTATTCAAAACAGTCTCCTACAAAATAAAACAAAAAAGCAACTTCCTACACAGTTCAGTCTGAGAAAATTTGGGCAAATTGATAACCTTTCTAAATTTCAAGTGCCTATACTGTAAAGAAAAACACATGTAAAAATGTCTAGCACAGGACCTGGTAAGCTTAAAGAGAAAGTGACTTCTTCTGTTGCTATTATTGTTCATTGTCAGTGGTCAGTATTTACATCATGAAAGATTAACGGCATTGGAAAACTAGAAAAAATTATGATAGATTTTGCTTATTAAAAATGTGCTTGAACTTGACTAACCTACATACAAGAAAAAAACTTAAATGTGTGTTTCATATATTGAAGCCTGCTTGTACTTAATCCTCCTTTTTGCATTCTGGTAACATATGCTCCCTCTATTTTACTTCCTCTGTCTTTCATGGATTTGAATTTACTTCTGGTCATGGGAGAGAAGTACATTCTCTGTAAAAGTATATAACATGTGCAATAATTCTATCTATTGAAATCCTTACAAGGAAGGATGCCATAACTTCAACATAGTTGGGAAATGAAAAAAAAATCATGGACTATTTCACTGGTATCTCATATAGGTCAGGCACAGTGATACATACCGGAAATTTAGAGAATAAGAACACATGGTTCTGCTCTCATGGCACTTACAGTGGATCAAGTGTTCTGTGCACTGCAATGGGAAACATATTTGATGCTATAGCCATGTACAGAGCAGTACAGATTTGGGAATAAGAAGCTCTTCTAGGAGGATGCCTATAGCAGGTTTTTTGGCTTTGAAAAAATGACAATTGTATCAGAATTTACAATTCTCATTTTGACTGTAGTAGCATAAAGAATTAGAATTCTGTTCATCTACATTAGATAATTAGAAAGCAAATTTATGGCAACAAAATAGTATGTAAATTGGTGAGGATTGGCAGGGGAGTAACTATTTTAGAGGACATTGTTATTATGGTTCAATAAATTACAATTCTTATGACAATGAAAAATGCAGCCAGTAATGCATATCTAATGTTGCTGTAAAATCCAGAGTTGAAGAAAAATTTGTTGATCAGTTGAGATTTAGGAACAAAAGGTAAGGGCAGGAAATATCAGTTAATGGCAGCAAAAGGAGTTTGAGATTAAATGTGGCTTTTACCAATATATCCAAGGAGATGTAGTGCTATGAGGGAGTAAGTAGGTATAATAAATGAAAAGGTACATTAAATTAATAGTTAGTCTTAGGTGATTTGGAGAATATTCATTCATTGTAAAGTCCTGATTTAGAAAAGATGAATACAAATGACAAATATGAGATGGTTAAGGAATTATCAAGACATGTCAGAAATAGTTATTGACAGTAACAAGACCAGGGAGTACTTTGAGAACCTGGACATTTATAGATTGACTGTTACAATAATGACCATCTCCAGACATAAAGAAAAGTGTCTATTTTCAAGACTATTCTCAAATTTTACTTAAAAACCTGAGAAGAGTGGGTTAGCCAAAGAGATGATTCTAAACAAACAATAATGCAATACTGCTATTCTCATAGGCATGATCTGGTATTGGCTAATCTGTACATCTTATGGTAAATGTAATGGTGTGAGTAAGTCTAAAAATATAGCAGAATAAATTTTTGCTAGTTTTGCCCACAAGTGCCATTGGAAGGATGGATCTTATTAAACAAAAGGGCTATCCACCAGTACTTCCCAGGTGGTGCAGTGGTAAAGAATCTGCCTGCCAATCAGGAGACACAAGAGACACAGGGTTTGATCTCTGAGTAGGGAAGATCCCCTGGGTTAGGAAATGACAAACTGCCCCAGTATTCTTGCCTGGAAAATTCCATGGACAGAGGAACCTGGCAGGCTCTACTTCATGGGGTCACAACGAGTTGGACAGAACTGAATGACTGAGAACACACATACAGTCACCAGCTGAGCATCTTGAGACAATTGCTCTTCACAATAGTGAGTGACAAATCCAACGTCCAGTGGCCATGGGTGGATGGGGAGGAATCAATGAGATAGTAGAATCTGGGTGAAAAGAAGGAGGGAGCATAAGTACCAGTGAGAAGCCCCAGCTGTAAGATGACTCCAAGGACCTTTAAGAACTGGATTTCCTGTTGGCAATTTCATATGTGTGTTTGGATGTTGTGCCTTTCGGTCTAATATCCCCCACTTTATTTCCGTAAAGTCTTCTTTGTATGTGTTATTCAGTTCAGTTCAGTCGCTCCGTCATGTCCAACTCTTTGCGACCCCATGAAATGCAGCACACCAGACCTCCCTGTTCATTACCAACTCCCGGAGTATACTCAAACTCATGTCCATTGAGTCGGTGATGCCATCCAACCATCTCATCCTCTGTCATCCCCTTCTCCTCCTGCCTTCAATCTTTCCCAGCATCAGGGTCTTTTCAAATGAGTCAACTCTTCGCATCAGGTGGCCAAAGTATTGGAGTTTCAGCTTCAACCTCAGTCCTTCCAATGAAAACCCAGGACTGATCTCTTTTAGGAGGGACTGGTTGGATCTCCTTGCAGTCCAAGGGACTCTCAAGAGTCTTCTCCAACACCACAGTTCAAAAGCATCAATTCTTCTGTGCTCAGCTTTCTTTACAGAACAACTATCACATCCATACATGATTACTGGAAAAAGCATAGCCTTGACTAGACGAACCTTTGTTGGCAAAGTAATGTCTCTGCTTTTGAATATGCTATCTAGGTTGGTCATAACTTTCCTTCCAAGGAGCAAGGGTCTTTTAATTTCATGGCTGTGGTCACCATCTCCAGTGATTTTGGAGCCCCCCAAAATAAAGTCAGCCACTGTTTCCACTGTTTCCCCATCTACTTGCCATGAAGTGATGGGACCAAATGCCATGATCTTCGTTTTCTGAATGTTGAGCTTTAAGCCAACTTTTTCACTCTCCTCTTTAATTTTCATCAAGAGGCTCTTTAGTTCTTCTTCACTTTCTGCCATAAAGATGGTGTCATCTGCATATATGAGGTTATTGATATTTCTCCCAGCAAACTTGATTCCAGCTTGTGCTTCCTCCAGCCTGGCATTTCTCATGATGTACTCTGCATATAAGTTAAAAAAGCAGGGTGACAATATACAGCCTTGTTGTACTCCTTTTCCTATTTGGAACCAGTCTGTTCTGTGTCCAGTTCCTACTGTTGCTTCCTGACTGGTACACAGGTTTTTCAAGAGGCAGGTCAGGTGGTCTGGTATTCCCATCTTTTTCAGAATTTTCTAAAGTTTGTTGTGATCCACACAGTCAAAGGTTTTGGCAAGTCAACAAAGCAGAAATAGATGTTTTTCTGAAACTGTTTTGCTTTTTCGATGATCCAGAAGATGTTGGCAATTTGATCTCTGTTTCCTCTGCCTTTTCTATATCCAGCTTGAACATCTGGAAGTTCATGGTTCACGTATTGCTGAAGCCTGGCTTGGAAAATTTTGAGCATTACTTTACTAGCATGTGAGATGAGTGTAATTGTGGTAGTTTGAATGTTCTTTGGCATTGCCTTTCTTTGGGATTGGAATGAAAAGTGACCTTTTGCAGTCCTGTGGCCTCTGCTGAGTTTTCCAAATTTGCTAACATATTGAGTACAGCACTTTCACAGCATAGTCTTTTAGGATTTGAAATAGCTCAACTGGAATTCCATCAC
This sequence comes from Tragelaphus eurycerus, assembly GCA_935064755.1. Taxonomy (NCBI): domain Eukaryota; kingdom Metazoa; phylum Chordata; class Mammalia; order Artiodactyla; family Bovidae; genus Tragelaphus; species Tragelaphus eurycerus. The sequence continues at coordinate 6,891,581 of CAKXYN010000086.1, read as the reverse complement.
CTCCACTAGCTTTGTTTGTAGTGATGCTTCCTAAGGCCCACTTGACTTCACATTCCAGGATGTCTGGCTCAATGTGAGTGATCACACCATCATGATTATCTGGGTCATAAAGGTCTTCAGTGTATTCTTGCCACCTCTTCTTAATATCTTATGCTTCTGTTAGGTCCATACCATTTCTGTCCTATTATGCCCATATTTGCATGAAATGTTCCCTTGGTATTTCTAATTTTCTTGAAGAGATCTCTAGTCTTTCCCATTCTACTGTTTTCCTTTATTTCTTTGCATTGATCACTGAAGAAGGCGTTCTTATTTCTCCTTGCTATTCTTTGGAATTCTGCCTTCAAATGGGTATATCTTTCCTTTTCTCCTTTGCTTTTCCCTTTTCTTCTTTTCACAGCTATTTGTAAGACCTCCTCAGATAGCCATTTTGCTTTTTGCATTTCTTTTTCTTGAGGATGATCTATCTCCTGTACAATGTCACAAACCTCCGTCCATAGTTCATCAGGCATTCTGTCTATCAGATATAGTCCCTTAAATCTATTTCTCACTTCTACTGTATAGTCATAAGGGATTTGATTTAGGTCATACCTGAATGGTCTAGTGGTTTCCCCCACTTTCTTCAATTTAAGTCTGAATTTGGCAATAAGGAGTTCATGATCTGAGCCACAGTCATCTCCCAGTCTTGTTTTTTTCCTGATTCTATAGAGGTTTTCCATCTTTAGCTTCAAAGAATATAATCAATCTGATTTTGGTGTTGGCTATCTGATGATGTCAATGTGTAGAGTCTTCTCTGTGTTCTTGGAAGAGACTGTTTGCTATGACCAGTTTGCTATGATTATGGTGTTTGCTATGACCATATATGTATATGTTATATACATATATATATGTACACACATTATATGTCATGTTATATATACATGGAATACATATACACGTCTTCACGTTATACAAGCCATTTCTGTTTAATTTTTAAAATATGATGAAAAACATGTAAGCATAATCAAATATAGAAATGATTGTATAAGCTATTATGTATGAGTCATTTTAACTTGTGGGGATCACAGTAAAGGGCTGAATCTCATATTTGGAGTGAATATAAGATAAAAGAATAGCTGTAAAATACAGGAAGCTCTCCTGGAGGAGGGCATGACAATCCACTCCAGTATTCTTGCCTGGAGAATCCCACGGACAGAGGAGCCTGAAGGGCTAGAGTTCATAAGGTAACAAAGAGTCTGATGCAACCGAAGTGACCCAGCATGCATGCAGGATATAGTCAATCAAGGAGACTAGCATGGCCATAGACCCTAAGCTCCCTGAAAAACTGCAGAAATATATGGATGGGTTTCACATTCTATGGGCTGTGGAATATATTTTCAATACAAGTGTACCTATATCTCAGGAGTCTGGCAGGCTCTAACTGGTAGCTAAATGGAATAAACAAATGAAAATTCCTATGTATTGATGGATCATAGAATAACAATAACCCTGTTTACAAGACAGCAAAAGAGACACTGATGTATAGAACAGTCTTATGGACTCTGGGAGAGGGAGAGGGTGGGATGATTTGGGAGAATAGCATTGAAATATGTATAATATCATATCTGAAATGAGTCGGCAGTCCAGGTACGATGCCTGATAACGGATGCCTGGGGCTGGCACACTGGGACGACCCAGAGGGATGGTATAGGGAGGGAGGAGGGAGGAGGGTTCAGGATGGGGAACACATGTATACTTGTGGCGGATTCATTTTGATGAGTGGCAAAAGCAATACAATATTGTAAAGTTAAGCAAAATAAAATTAAAAAAAAAAAAGAAACTTAAAAAAATAACTAGTAAGCTTTGAGCTTGATCCCCCCACACTTTATCATGCTCTATAAATAGCAGAAAGCAGAGGTAAAGGGGAAGATGTATGGTGAAATGTTAGTTGTTCAGACATGTCCGACTTTTTGCAACCCCATGGACTGTAGCCCACCAGGCTCCTCTGTTCACAGAATATTCCAGGCACAAATACTGGAGTGGGTAGCCCAGCTATTCCCCTCTCTGGGGGATAGAATCTCAGTCTCCTGCATTACAGGTGGATTCTTTACCATCTGAGCCACTAGGAAAGACCCTATATGGTGAAGGGGTTGTGTATTGGGAAAGGATATTTCCAGTATAGATTGAAAAATGAGACCTTGTTTTCTTGGTATGTAGCCTGAAGCCCTTATAATGAATTTCTCCTGACTGCACATGTCGTTTCTGAGTGGACAGAAGTTTCTCTTGGTGGAAAGAGGGATACTTGCTCTAGGAAAAGCGTAGGCCTTGGGTATTTAGCCTTTATTTTCTCTTCCACTTAAGTTTAAATCTGTACAAAGAGAATATGGTAAGTATAAGATGGCTGTTCTACTTGATAATTTGGGAAGTTTCTTTCACAGCATAAACAAAAAATAATACCCACTCCCAAGATCATTAAGGAGAATTATGGCTGAATATAAAAGCGGAGAATATATCAATAGCTGAGAAAAGAAGAGAAGCTAAAAGCAATGAAGAAAAGGAAAGATATACCCATTTGCATGCAAAGATCCAGAGAATAGCAAGGAGAGATAAGAAAGCATTCCTAAGTGAACAATGCAAATAAATAGAGGAAAGCAATAGAATGGGAGAAACTAGAGATCTCTTCAAGAAAATTAGTGATACCAAGGGTGCCGGGAAAAATATCAATAACCTCAGATATGCAGATGACACCACTCTTATGGCAGAAAGTGAAGAGGAACTCAAAAACCTCTTGATGAAAGTGAAAGAGGAGAGTGAAAAAGTTGGCTTAAAACTCAACATTCAGAAAATGAAGATCATGGCATCCGGTCCCATCACTTCATGGGAAATAGATGGGGAAACAGTGGAAACAGTGTCAGACTTTATTTTTCTGGGCTCCAAAATCACTGCAGATGGTGACTGCAGCCATGAAATTAAAAGACACTTACTCCTTGGAAGGAAAGTTATGACCAACCTAGATAGCATATTCAAAAGCAGAGACATTACTTTGCCAACACAGGTCCATCTAGTCAAGGCTATGGTTTTTCCAGTAGTCATGTATGGATGCGAGAGTTGGACTGTAAAGAAGGCTGAGTGCCAAAGAACTGATGCTTTTGAACTGTGGTGTTGGAGAAGACTCTTGAGAGTCCCTTGGACTGCAAGGAGATCCAACCAGTCCATTCTGAAGGAGATCAGCCCTGGGATTTCTTTGGAAGGAATGATGCTAAAGCTGAAGGTCCAGTACTTTGGCCACTTCATGTGAAGAGTTGACTCATTGGAGAAGACTCTGATGCTGGGAGGGATTGGGGGCAGGAGGAGAGGGTGATGACAGAGGATGAGATGGCTGGATGGCATCACTGACTTGATGGGCATGAGTCTGAGTGACCTGAGGGAGTTGGTGATGGAGAGGGAGGCCTGGCGTGCTGCAATTCACGGAGTTGCAAAGAGTCGGACATGACTGAGCGACTGAACTGAACTGAACTGAAGGGAACATTTCACGTGAGGATGGGCTCAATAAAGAACGGAAATGGTATGGACCTAACAGAAGCAGAAGATATTCAGTAGCAATGTAAGAATAAGCAGAAGAACTATACAAAAAAGATCTTCATGACTCAGATAATCAAGATGGTGTGATCACTCACCTAGAATGTGAAGTCAAGTGGACCTTAGGAAGCATCACTACAAACAAAGCTAGTGGAGGGAATGGAATTCCAGCTGAGCTATCTCAAATCCTAGAAGATGATGCCGTGAAAGTGCTGCACTCAATATGTGAGCAAATTTGGAAAACTCAGCAGTGGCCACAGGACTGCAAAAAGTCAGTTTTCATTCCAATCCCAAAGAAAGCCAATGCCAAAGAATGTTCAAACTAATGCACAATTGCACTCATCTCACACGCTAGTAAAGTAATGCTCAAAATTCTCCAAGCCAGGCTTCAACAATATGTGAACCATGAACTTCCAGATGTTCAAGCTGGATATAGAAAAGGCAGAGGAACCAGAGATCAAATCGCCAACATCTGCTGGATCATCAAAAAGCAAGAGTTTCAGAAAAACATCTATTTCTGCTTTATTGACTTGCCAAAGCCTTTGACTGTGTGGATCACAAAAAACTTGAGAAAATTCTTGAAGAGATGGGAATACCAGAACACCTTACCTGCCTCCTGAGAAATGTGTATGCAGGTCAAGAAGCAACAGTTAGAACTGGACATGGAATAACGAACTAGTTCCAAATTGCGAAAGGAATACATCAAGGCTGTATATTGTCAGCCTGCTTATTTAAGGTATATGCAGAGTATATCATGAGAAACGCTGGGCTGGAAGAAACACAACTGGAATCAAGTTTGCTGGGAGAAATATCAATAACCTCAGTTATGCAGATACACCATCCTTCTGGCAGAAAGTGAAGAGGAAGGAAAGAATCTCTTGATGAAAGTGAAAGAGGAGTATGAAAGAGCTGATTTAAAACTCAACATTCAAAAAGCTAAGATCATGGCATCTGGTCCCACCACTTCATGGCAAGTAGATGGTGAAACAATGAAAACAGTGAGACTGCAGCCATGAAATTAAAAGATGCTTGTTCCTTTGAATAAAATCTAGGCAAACCCTGGCAGCATATTAGAAAGCAGAGACTTTACTTTGCAAACAAAAGTTTCCCTAATCAGAGCTCTGATCTTTCCAGTAGTCATGTATGGATTTGAGAGTCTGTCTATAAAGAAAGCTGTGCACTAAATAATTGATGCTTTTGAACTGTGGTGTTGGAGAAGACTCTTGAGAGTCTCTTGGACTGCAAGGAGATCCAGCCAGTCCATCCTAAAGGAGATCAGTCCTGAATATTTATTGGAAGGACTGGTGCTGAAGCTGAAGCTCTAATACTTTGGCCACCATGCGAAGAACTGACCCATTGGAAAAGATCCTGATGCTGGAAAAGACTGAAGGCAGGAGAAGGGGATGACAGAGTACAATATATTTGAATGGCATCACCAACTTGACGGGCATGAATTTGAGCAAGCTCCAGGAGTTGGTAATGGACAGGAAAGCCTGGTATGCTGCAGTCCATGGGGTCACAAAGAGTTTGGCATGACTGAGAGACTGAACAGAACTGATACTTCAGTCCAGAGTTATGTTGTCATTTTTGGAAGTGTCGGTAACAGATGCAACATGTGTTAAAGATACTAAGTATTCTAGATCCAGATGTCAAACTAGTGGAGTTATAAAAACAAAGATTTTTTTCATTTGAAAATACTTATTTGGGAAAAGTAAGTTACATTAAGAAATTTCTTTGAATTTTTTTTCCAGTTTTATGACAACTGATATGCAATATATTAAGGAAACATGGATTTGATTCTGAATTGGGAACTGTAAAATGAATCATATATTAATTGACCTGAAGAAGTAATGAATATGCTAAATAAGCTCCCACATTTGACTCAACTTTTTATATGGAAAGCTATCTTGTTTGAGGGTAAATAATTTGTAGCCATGTCTACAAAAGACAATTATTTTTCAGCATTTTTCTGGTTCTTCATGCTTCTATTACTCTTGCTTATTAATAGAAGCTGTGATGTTTTAAAAATATCACTATTAAATCTAGACTTCTTAAACAAAATCCCAAGAAGTCCAAGTTCTCTTGGACAGTCTCAAGGAGCAGTGCGAAATTTCACTAAATAGGTAATACTTAACGTTTATTTGAATAGATTCAATGTTAATGTGTTGCCTACAGAGCATGAGATGGCTGGATGGTATCACTGACTCGATGGACATGAGTCTCAGTGAACTCCGGGAGTTGGTGTTGGACAGGGACATGACTGAGTGACTGATCTGATCTGATCTGATGACACAATTATAAATATTTCAATTCCATCCTTCTCACACTATATTCTTGCTCACCTTGAGGTCCCTCATAAGTTTTGTGATGGGGAGACCAATTTTTTTTTCTTTCTCTTAACACATTTGAGTGATATTTTCCATATCATTGTGTATTTCTCTGGTAATGTCTTGTCCTTATATATATTGCTGACACCTCAATCTCTGGAATCAAATAAGGAAGTAAGATCCATGCTTTCTTAGAAAATGGACTGATCTAACCCCAAACTCTTGCTGTTTTATCTTACTATTTTATGTTATTTTTGTATTTATTTATTTTTGGCTGCACTGGATCTTTGTTGCTGCCTGCAGGCACTCTCTGGTTGCGGTGAGCAGGGGCTACTCTCTAGCTGATGAGCATGGGCTCTAGATCATATAGGCTTGGGTAGTTGTGGTGCATGGGCTTAGCTGTGAAACAGCATGTAGAATCCTTCCAGACCAAGGATTGAACCTGTGTCCCCTCCCAACCACTGGACTTACCAGGGGAGTCCACGATCTAAATCATTGAGAATGAATTGCACCTAGTATATACTACCTTAACTATGAAAAAGCAGAGTTCAGTGGATCACTTATGGATCAAGTCTACGGAACAAGTCCATTTTCCCTCATATTTATCACTTATCAATCATTTTCACAATCTTGAAATTTCTAGATGAGGATTCCCCCTTAATTCATCCACCTTAAGGTACGCTGCGGTCCATGGGATCCTTAAGAGTCGGACACGACTGGGAGACTTCACTTTCACTTTTCACTTTCATGCATTGGAGGAGGAAATGGCAACCCACTCCAGTGTTCTTGCCTGAAGAATCCCAGGGGCAGTGGGTTCTGGTGGGCTGCCATCTATGCGGTCGCACAGAGTCGGACATGACTGAAGGGACTTACCAGCAGCAGCAGCAAGCTAGTCTTGATGCAAAAGATAAAATACACCATCTCTGCACTTTAAACTTCATGCACTGACTCCTACTTCTAGTTTCCAGGCTCAAATTTGCATACCATGTATGTTTCTAGTGATTCCTTTTGCTTGTAAAAGCCAAGTAATTGGTCAAGATAAAAAGCGAAAATAAATTGGCCTTCCTTTTGATATTGTGATTAATTGTGGAAGTTCTCTCTTACTTTGATTAGCAGGAAGTCCTCTACCACAAATTTTCCAAGAATTCTGAGGCAAACTCAGTCTTAATGGGTCTGAATCTTTACAACCCCATGGACTGTAGCCTGCTAGACTCCTCTGTCGGTGGGGTTTCCCAGGCAAGAATCCTGGAGTGGGTAGCCATTCCCTCTTTCAGGGGATCTTCCCAACTCAGGCAATGAACCCAGGTCTCCTGCATTGCAGGCAGACTCCTTATTGTCTGAGCCACCAGGGAAGCCTCTTATTGGGTCATTTCCCTGGTGGCTCAGATGGTAAAGTGTCTGCCTACAATGCGGGAGACCTGGGTTCAATCCCTGGGTTGGGAAGATGTCCTGGAGAAGGAAATGGCAACCCACTCCAGTATTCTTGCCTGGAAAATCCCATGGATGGAGGAGCCTGGTAGGGTACAGTCCATGGGTCACAAAGAGTTGGACACGATTGAGCGACTTCACTACCTCAAATTAACTCATGGGAAGAGAAACGATTAGTGTGTTGAGAGGTCCCTAGTTTTGTTAATCTATTGCAACTGCTACACACTCTGTTTAAGAAGAGGGCTCACTATTACATTGTTGCCATTTTTGATCTAGGGGTAGTTTTCTGGGGATGTAGTAGGAATCAAGTGGCAACCCACTCCAGGATTCTTGCCTATGAAATCCCATTCACAGAGGTGCCTGGTGGGCTATAGTCCAGGGGGTTGCAAAGAGTCAGATGTGACCAACAACAGATAACAGTTGATTTTCAATACTATATCAGTTTTAGATGTACAATATAGGGATTCCATATTTTGGCTTCTGTGCTGGTGGCTCAGATACGGTAAAGAATCTGCCTGTAATGCGGGAGACCCAGATTTGACCCCTGGGTTAGGAAGGTCCCTTGGAGAAGGGAATGACAACCCACTCCAGTATTCTTGCCTGGAGAATTTCATTCATGGTGGGTTGCAATCCATGGATTTGTAAAGTGTCAGACAGGACTGAGCAACTAACACTTCACTTCAGTAAGAATCAAATATTCTCCCTCTGAGTATCATACTGTTCACTCCATATTTGTGTGACCCTCCCTCCAGACGGTATGGGTGTTTTAACTGCATGTAGATCCTTGCCTAGGCAGCTCTTATGTAGTTCTTTTCCAAGTCATGCTCTGAAAAGGAAGATCCAATCTTGTGTTCCCTGAGTTCCATCTCATTAGTTTATATTCATGGCTACTGTTGCATTTAGCTTATACTCACATTCCTGTTCCATTGTGCCCATGTCAATAGGAGCTTTCAAGCCGAGTCACCTGCCCTGTGAAAACCAGACCTTTGTAGAGGAACCCAGGCTCTACCTCAGTCATCAGTGTGAAGTCCCCTTCCCTCAAGGGGCCCTTTGCTTCATTCCTACCAGTAGGTCTCCCACTGGGGATTAGCCCATCTATCAGAAGGTCTAGTAAGGTAGACTCTATTTGTTACCATCAGGTTCCTTTCTTAGAAACTAGATTTTCCCTCCTGGGGACATAAGGAGGTGAGACCATTTCAAGGAATAAAAGAAAAGAAAAAAAAAAAAAAGCTCTGTCAATGTGTGCCTACTTGGCACTATTTCCACAACTAAGATGGACAGCATTAGAGATTCTTCTCCCAGCAATAAGGTATTCCAAGGGGTTTTGCACTGTTTTCATTGAGATAGAACTGGCAGGCAACTTTTAAAGATCAAATTCTTCTGTTAAAATATTAAAACGTTCTACCTACTGGGTAAAATTTCTCCAGTAACAATAAGAAAAATTGTAGCTAATTTTTTCAGTGAGCACTTTCTATATATTAAACATTTTACACAAATTGTCTTATTTAATGCTTAATAAATCCTCTAAGATACTATTTTTGCATTTAAAAATATTTATCTCTTTATTTGGCTATGTCAGATCTTAGCTGCAGTACACAGGATCTTCCTGTGGGATCTCATCGCAGCAGACGGACTCCATTTGTTTCTCCTGGGCTCAGTAGCTGCTGCAGCTCGCAGGCTTTGCTGTTCCATGGCAGGTGGGATCTTAGTTTTCTGACTCGGGATTACACCCACCACCCCTTCATTGCAAGGTGATTCTTAACCACTGGATCACCAGGGAAATCCCCTATATTTGTTTTTTTTTTTTTTTTTTGAAGTTAAAATGAAACTCAGTTTAAACAACTAGCTCAAAGTTACAGAACTGGGATTTGAACTGGTGTCTGTCTGACTTAAGGGTTGGTTCTCTTTCCCCACTCCACATAACAAATGGGAAGGCCATCCTAGGAAAAGACACACCTGATAATATACACTTGTGACTAACTGCATAAAATACCTCTAGGTGGGTCAAAATTAATGTTTTCATCCTTCCTAGAAGCACTGAGCATAAAGAGATGAATAAGACAGAGACTTTGCCTTCAATCAGGTATAGTCTGGGCAGGGAAACAGTGACATGTAAGGAAGGTGAGCAGTGGTGTGATAGAAGGGACAAACGTGGGCAAGGAGGACGGTCATCTCACTGGGAGCCCTATGCCCAGCTTCATGTTTTCTCCAGGTTGTGCGGTGCTTCTTTTCTTCTCTGCTGCTGCTAAGTCGCTTCAGTCGTGTCCAACACTGTGCGACCCCATAGACGGCAGCCCACCAGGCTCCCTGGGATTCTCCAGGCAAGAACCCTGGAGTGGGTTGCCATTTCCTTCTCTGAGAGGTGCCCAAAGCCAAATGGCTCTTCCAGGCAGTCATATGCTTTCATCTACCATCTATTTTCCTCTCCAGTTTTAGAGACTTTTTGCCACAGTTTTAATGAGATCAGGTTGTTTCTTGTTGATCCATCGCCATTTCTGACCATACTGTTACCCTTTATCATTGAAGGGTCTACTTGCCTTAGACTACAAGGTGTGGAGACGAGAGGAAGAGTGTGGAAAGAAGAGGACTAGGGAAGGATACAGAGAGAATGGCTCACCTGTTCTCCCCCAAAGATCATATTCAATGTCCCTGAGGATTAGGACAGATATGAGAGAGTGTTTAGTGTGAGGGTGTTTATGACCCATAATAATTCTAGTCTGTAAGAAGTACTACAGTTTGTACCTAAACATATTCTTCTTGGGAATTATTTAACTTAAAAACATATTTCATTTATAACTATTTCAGATTTTAGCTTCAAAATTTTAGCCCTTTGTACATCAATACTGTATTACCATCTCAGATAATTGAACAGCCACCTAAATAATGCTTTTCAGTCTAAAGATAATCGTTGATATATTTAAAAATTCTGTTATAAATAATAACCATTAATGATTCTGTATGAGTTTAAGAAATGGAATCCAATATTATGGAAGAAGAATTCGAAGTTCAGCTAATTCAATCCCTAGATCACATATTATTTAAAATCAGAGACAAAGTTGTTCTAAACATTTTTATATTTTCAGATCTCTTGCTGGCACATAGCAGGATGACTTATGTGAAATGTTGCATCTATTTTGGAGCCAGCTGTCTCTCTCCATGGTCTCTCTCATATCTCCTGTGCTGACCTTAGCATTTTTTTCTTCTTGTGTTTCTTTGATAATGGAAAGTCTTTCTACTCAAACTAAGTGGTCCAGTCTTTTCCATCTGCCAGGACAGTTTGTCTTTGGGGAGACAATGCCAAGACTCTGTCAAAGTTATGCTTGTCCTGACACTGCACCATGGAACCATCTTTACCCTGTGTTCAAATTGTTGTTTTTTCTACCCATTCGCTTCCTATGCCTTGTGCAGCTGAAACTGATTTTGATTGCCTTGACTTCCCCACTGCATGAAGGCAGTCTCTAGAATATAGGTAGAACAAAAATTGAGGGGAAAAATACAGCTATGTTAATAGGTCTTTTTATGCCTTTTTAATTGCACATCCTCACAATAGCAATTTTTGAGATGCATGTCTATCCAACAGAGTGAACACACACTGACCTTGTAGCCCATGACTTCAGACTCGTTGGCTAATGGTCTGACGGGATCCCAGCCCAAAGACAGCTGAGAGCCCTGTTGCTCCCACCTGAGGTTGTTAGGTGCTTGACTGGGGGCTGCAAAATTCAAAAAAAAAGAAAAGTGAGTGCAAGAGATATCTTAAATACCTTTATTCACTTAAATTCTTATGAGTATTTCAATCCTTTCTTGTGTTCAGTAGTTGGCTGGCACCATAGGTTTCCTTCCAGTGAGAATCAGATAAGGAGGATTTTGCTCCAGGAGTATCATTTTAATAGCTACTCTGCTGAGCTTTTGAACCCAAATCCTTTTATCTCCCCTCTGTGTCAAAAATCGCTTAGCCTTGTTTCACAGGAAGATAACCTTTATCTACTGTGAATGCAAAATTTTCTGGGCTAGTTTTAGAATTCAGATCTAAGCACTGACGTGAGACTAGGAATCAAAACTCCTCTTCAACTCAGTTTATTATGTACCTCACGTAGCTTTCAGAAATGTTAAAAGATGTTTCCTTTTTGTCTGAGACAAACACAAAGCCCAGGTCACTTACGGGATTTCTTGGTGGCTGCACTCACTTCACTGCTGGGTGGCCCATATCCAGCTCCATTATAAGCCCTCACTGTGAAGTGATATAACGTATTTCCTTCTAACCCTGTCAGGATGATGGACGACTCGTTCCCCCTCGTTTTGATGGTTTCTGCTGCATCTTCTTGTTCCATGTCTTTCCGATAACCAATCTGTCAACAAATTATCACGTGACGGATTAATTTTAAAGTTACTAACGCATATATATGGAATTTAGAAAGATGGTAACAATAACCCTGTTTACGAGACAGCAAAAGAGACACTGATGTATAGAACAGACTTTTGGACTCTGGGAACGGGAGAGGGTGGGATGATTTGGGAGAATAGCATTGAAATATGTATAATATCATATCTGAAACGAGTCGCCAGTCCAGGTACGATGCCTGATAATGCATGCCTGGGACTGGTGCACTGGGACGACCCAGGGGGATGGTATGGGGAGGGAGGAGGGAGGAGGGTTCAGGATGGGGAACACATGTATACTTGTGGCGTATCCATCGTGATGTATGGCAAAAGAAATACAATATTGTAAAGTTAAGCAGAATAAAATTTAATTAAAAAAATAATAAAGTTTCCCCTGTTGACTTTTTTTTTTTAACCCCTTGGATGTTTCTCAAACTCACCTTTGGGAAATCATTCCTGTATCACCCAACGAATAGGTTCTACTAATGAAGTCAAACTCAGTCTTAACTGCTGCCTGATTTGCATCTGTGTAAACCATAGCACCTTAACCGTACTCAGCAAAGCAGTGAAAGGTGCTACCTTGTAGCCTGGTAGCATGAGAGTCATTCATGAAGTTGAAGAAGTTCCTTTCTCATAGGTCATGGGGACCATTTCCCATTCAAAGCCATTTAGCTTTTAATTAATTATTTAAGAAAGAGACATGAGGATTATTTCCTCCTCAGCCCCACACAGAGGTGAATCACACAGCTGGATGAGTTTAAAAGAGAAGAGGTGAGAGAACACTTGTGATAATTTGGAATGGTCTCTTGGACTGCAAGGAGATCCAACCAGTCCATCCTAAAAGAGATCAGTCCTGGGTGTTCATTGGAAGGACTGATGCTGAAGCTGAAACTCCAATACTTTGGCCACCTCATGCAAAGAGCTGACTCATTGGAAAAGACCCTGATGCTGGGAGGGATTGGGGGCAGGAGGAGAAGGGGACGGCAGAGGATGAGATGGTTGGATGGCATCACTGACTCGATGCACATGAGTTTGGGTGAACTCCGGGAGTTGGTGATGGACAGGGAGGCCTGGAGTGCTACAATTCATGGGGTCTCAAAGAGTCAGACATGACTGAGTGACTGAACTGAACTGAACTAAAGTACATAAAAATAACATTACTAGGATTTGGGAGGGTGGCAGAGGGAATAGCTCTTTGTCAAAGCACACTTTGTGCACTGAGATGATCTTTCCTGGTTATACACTTTTGGTGGCTGGTCTCATACCAAACTTGATCCCATTATGAGATTCAACAATTATCTGTGTATATCTAATGCTTAACCCTGTTCATACATTAGAACTTAATTATGCATGAAGGCATAACAGGGTTTGCCCCCCTACTTCTTTATCTTGGTAAAAATAAAGGAAGAGTAATAGTTCTTTTTCCAGTTAATTACTGTGGTGAAAGAAGTGTATTTCTGCAATCATTGCACCTCCTTCAAGTGCTTTGTCTACAGGCTAGAAAGTCAAGCATCACAGTTCCAGGTTCTGGTACAAAATTCAGGCAGTGAGGACTTTGTTTGAAACTTGATATATTCTGGATTATACCTTGGACACCCACTTCCTTGGGTCCATTGGGAGGTACTGGAGGCCACTCTCTCCCAGGAAAAAAAGGACTGGAATCTCTTTCCCATCCTTCTTCCAGCCTAGATGCTGGCTGAAGGCAGAGGGTGTAAAAAATGTCCGGAGGAGGAAGAAAGTTAGAAATGATAACTGCAGCCTTATGACATGAAGACTGCAACAGCCATATTTTCTTCTTTATATTGTTTCATATCTAAAAATTAAATAGCCTGGGTCCCTTCCTTTCTTGTGAAAGAGTATTGTGCATACGTAACTTTATTTTTTTTAAAATTTTATTTAACTTTACAATATTGTATTGGTTTTGCCATACATCAAAATGAATTCGCCACAGGCATACACGTGCTCCCCACCCCAAACCTTCCTCCATCCTCCCTCCCCATACCATCCCTCCGAGTCGTCCCACTGCACCAGCCCCAAGCATCCAGTATTGTGTATCGAACCTGGACTGGCAACTCGTTTAATATATGATATTATACATATTTCAATGCCGTTCTCCCAAATCATCCCACCCTCTCCCACTGAGTCCAAAAGTCTGTTCTATACATCAGTGTCTCTTTTGCTATCTCGTATACAGGGTTATTGTTACCATCTTTCTAAATTCCATATATATATGCATTAGTATACTGTATTGGTGTTTTTCTTTCTGGCTTACTTCGCTCTGTATAATAGGCTCCAGTTTCATCCACCTCATTAGTACTGATTAGGTAACTTTCTATTGTAGCCTGTTAGAGGAGACAGACAGGTTGACTAAAGGAAATTTCTTGGCTGTCCATCTTAAGGAGATGGTGAGTACACTTTGATTTGTTTAAGAGATATTTGCACAATGTCAGTATGGAACATTTCCACTGCCAATTGTTACTTTCAGGGAACTGTTGAATGGGGAGAAGAATATGTATGGATGTTGAGTAATGAAAGGGATATAGTACTTTAGTTTTCAACATCCATTTCACCCTAATTCTAGTGTGTCTTCCTGGACTGAAGAGATGAAAAAACAAACACCATATTTCCAAGGCTCCCTTGCAATTAGGGCTCTGAATATATTTTAGGTATAGCCAGTCAGATGCATATGCCTGGTATTTGAAAGTAAAAGTGAGATATAGATTGGGGACATATAGATTGAACTTCCACCAATTCTGTTTTTGTTTTTCTTTTGGTTTGTTTTTTGCCTGCAAGTATAGTAAAAGAGACATTATTTTTCCTTTCCCCTTCACCCTCTGACTGTGGCAGCAAAACTGAATGGCTCATTGTCCAAGCACTAACTTTATGGGAATTAAGAAGACACACACAAGAAAACCATTTTGTTGGTGCAAATTATAGTAACATGGTGGAATTCTGGAACTGACAGTAACATCAGAGGCTTCCAGATCACAAAGTCTTCTTGAATGTGAAGCTGTCCTGTTTGTGATGACTTCCAAACAAACCACGGCAGTGGAGTGTGGGACTAGGGCTGGAGATGTCCTGGTTTTAGTAGACATCAGTATTTTCCTCTGTGTCTTGGTCCATCGATTAGCTTTAACAGTCATTTTTCATAGATCATGGAGTCTGTTAATTTAATTCAATAATTTTGTAAACAATTTAATACTTATAATAAAACACTTCCTATTTAAGCTAGAGTAGTTTAATTCTTGGCAATTAAACACTGTCTGACACACCTACACACCTCTTGGGGAAAAGAGTGTATATAGTTAATAAGGGACTTCCCCAGTGGCTCAGTGGTAAGCAATCCACCTCTAATGCAGGAGACACAGTTTCGAGCCCTGGGTTGGGAAGATCCCCTGGAATATGGCTTGGCAACATACTCCAGTACTCTTGCCTGAAGAATCCCATGGACTGAGAAGCATGGCAGGTTACAGTCCTGCAAAGAGTCAGACATGACTAAAGCAACTAACCACATACTCACATAGTAAGATAATCATTCCTGTTTCTCATCCTTGTCTCTTCATAGACTTGAACTGGCATATAGCTGAATGAATGAACTTCAGAAATTTGTTTGATTAAGCTGAAATGCTCTAACCCTGCCTTTTGTATTATGTTTGCCCCATTATTCCTAATTCTAAGAGCTAACTTATCTTGTTTGATTTTCAGCATACTTTTAACTGAAGAAATCTAAGCTATTTTCAAACCACAAAATTGAATGACACATTGTTGGATGAACAAATGTGTATCTTTCTCCTCCCCAATGATATATCTGATTTTCAGATCTCTGTTCCAACTTTCTTTAATTGGCTGGATTATTTTACGTTAGTTAAACATATATATTTGAAAGAGTTTAATGTGATTAAATGCAACAGATTACAGATTTAGATACAAACACAGATTCCAATACAAATTCTGGACTTCTAAATATTGAATGTTTAATTTGCTGATGAATCACCATGAAATTAAACATCCCAAGTAAAAGATATGTTCCTAAGTAATGGATTGTGAAAAAATATAAATTCTAGCTGTACCAGATAAAACCTGTCATAAATCTAAAATTTAAAGAAAAAAGCATTATTTCTCTTTCTGGAATTTTGAAAAAGAAAAAAAGAGCTGGAAGAGTTATTACCTTTACAAAGAAATAATTTTATTTCCTACATTTTTGATGGAAAATAGGATAAATCAGAAAAGCAGAAAAACATATGGAGTTTAATATCATGCTTATCTAGTGATTCTTAACTTGGAGAAGGCAATGGCACCCCACTCCAGTACTCTTGCCTGGAGAATGCCAAGGACGGAGGAGCCTGGTAGGCTGCAGTCCATGGGGTCGCTAGGAGTCAGACACGACTGAGCGACTTCACTTTCACTTCTCACTTTCATGCATTGGAGAAGGAAATGGCAACCCACTCCAGTGTTCTTGCCTGGAGAATCCCAGGGACGGCGGAGCCTGGTGGGCTACCGTCTATGGGGTCACACAGAGTTGGACACGACTGAAGCGACTTAGCAGCAGCAGCAGTATTCATAAGTCACACTATACCTTTTAAAGTTGAAACTTCCTCTTTATTCAATTTATTTCTCCATGATTCAATTCTATCCTGATGATAAATTTCATCAACCTATAAATTATGAACTCTCTATGCGATCACTTGAAATGAAGTTTAAAACATTTTAAAAGACACAAATATCTGAAACTAGAAGCACATATAACCTGCTATTTTATCACTCTCACACAATTGGGGTTTTCATGGGTGTGTTTGTATTACATTACATTATTATACCCTTCTAGTATTTTTATTACATATAGCTAATAAATCATGTGCTTATAGTCATATATGAATATTTTCCCATTTTTATAGTAATAATTTATCATATGCCTTGTGTACCAAATATCATTTAACCTTTGTTCTCTTGTGGAACATTTGGGTAGCTTCCAGATTTGTTCTCTTACTTAAAATGTTGACATGAGTATGTTCATTGTTCATGTATATTGTTTCCAACATATTGGAGTAATTCCCCAGAATAGAATCCCAGATAGGAGATTATAGGATCCAAAATTATTGAAATTTTTATACTTTTGAAACAAAAGTGCTACATTTGATTTTCAAATAGTTTGTACTAATTTTCATTTCCAACAACAGTGTGTAAATCTGAGAGATACACTGTACTGTTGCCAGCTCTACGCATATCATGGTTATGGATCAAGAGGCCTAATTTTTAATCATATTTTTGAAATCTATAAGTTTCATATAATGGGACAAGTTATTTAACCACTGAATCTCTATATCCTTATTTATAAAGCAGCTAAAATACTACTTACTTCAGTTTTATGAATTGTTTTCAGACAGCTCCCCTATTGTCATCCAACTACTTAAACTATTTTGTTTCTTGGTGGTTTAATATTTCTGATTTTTGTAACTTGTGAATCTGTTTCCTTTTTTTTTTTTTTTTTGCTATCCTTCACATTGTTTTATTTTCTGACTTCATTCCTCAAAATTATTTTTATTTATGTGTAATTTAAATAGTGGCAGGCAGGAAGCATGAATTCTGAGTCAGCCAATAGCTTTAAGAGTGTAGATTTGAACTTAAATCTGCAGGATGCTTTTCTTAGTAGATAATCCATTTTTTCCAAAATTAATTCTCCAGGATAATGATAATTTTAACTATGCAGATAACATACTCAGTTATCTGATATGATAATTCTAAGATATTCATGTCGTACACAATCTAGTTTCTTTACATGAAGTTATAGGATTTAACTCTACCACTGCTGTTGTATGTAATCAAAGGTTACTGGATGAGCCACGGATTTCCCCCTATTTTCCAGTCTTTATTTAGTCACATTTACAATCATTGAAAGATTCTTCCTATATGATTTTTGTTACCTGTTAGTTTTTAAAAGCATAATTCTTACCTCTTGTATTCCCTTGTTTTATAATTTAAATTGCACTCAATGGTCACTGCTCATTCAATAGTGTACTTCCTGAATTTAATAAACACAGCTCTATTATCTGATGTTATTTAATATTGCAAAAATTTTTGCACCATTGCAAGTAATTTATTCTCTAGTAAGGTTAGATTTTAAAAAAATCAAAATGCATAGTGAAATGTAAATATTTTACCATACTTTGAGTTTTTCTAAACTATTAAATTATTCATTCAAAAGTTTTTTTGAATATGCATTATTTACCAAGCACTGTGCCTGCAGGCAACTGGGGATTAATGGTGAGTCCAAAAAGACATTGCATAGGTAGAACAGAGAGGAATTTTAGGACTGTGAAACTACTATGTACAATTTACAATGGTAGATACATTTTGTCAGAAGACATAGAATGTAGACATCAACAGTGAATCTTCATTTATTTGTTTTATTTTTATTGAAGTATAGTTGACTTATAATGTTGTGTTAATTACTACTGTACAGCAAAGTGATTCAGTTATATACATTCTTTTTTATGTTCTTTCCCATTATGGTCTATCATAGGATATTGACTATGGTTCACTGTGCTATACAGTAAGACATTCTTATTTATCCATTCTATGTTTAAAATCTTATATCTGCTAACCCCACTCCCACTGTATTCATTCCCCAACCCCCTTCCCTTGGCAACCACCAGTCTGATTTCTGCTTTTGATTCTAATTTTGTTTCATAAATAGGTTAATTTGTGTCATATTTTAGATTACACATATAAGTTATATCATATGGTATTTGTCCTCTTTCTGCCTTGCTTCACTTAGTATGATAATCTCCAGGTCCATCCTTGTTCTGCAAAGAGTGAACACTAATTTAAACACTGGATTTTGACTGGTAATGATGTGTCACTGTAGGCTCATTGAGTGGAGCAAATGTTGCTCTCTGAGGAGGATGTTGATCATGGAGGAGTTAAGGTTCAGTGTCTGAAGACAGTGGGTACGTGGGAACCCTTTTTTCTGCTTAATTTTTCTGTTTATTCAAAAAGTTTCTTAATTGGAAAAAAATAGTAGCCAACATAGTTATTGAATGAAAAACCACACAAATGTACAATTGTGGTTTAGCCAAGCTGCATATTGCTAGAGATCTACAGTGTGGGCTAGGACTCAGAGGAGGGAGGCTGGTCAGAGAAAGCATCAGAAAGGAAGGCAGAGGAGTAGTAAGTGCAAACGTGGAGAGGTGAGTGAAGAACGTGTGAACCTGAAAAAAACTCCACTTAGGCCAACATGAAGTCTGAGGGTGCCTGTGGCTCCATTTGATCCTAGAGGCAAAGGACGGAGCCTAATCTTAGCACTGGCTGGATTAAACACTTTGGAGCAATGCCAACACATTGAAGGATCTTAAGCAGGGGTGAGAGTGACATGTACATGTATTAAATTTTCGTTTTGAAAAGATACATGCAGCAGTCAAACATTTTTTACTTTGTTTTTTCAGCATATAGATTAGGTCACTCCTTTGTCCAAAACTCTCCATATTGCACTTAGAGTAACTTGCAGACTGCTCACCACAGCTTACCCGACAAGATCTCTGTGTACTTCTCCAATCTCATCTTATATCTCACATCACTGTGTTCACCACCTTCCAGCAAAACAGCCTCAAACATTGAGTCACATTCTCGATTTACAGCCTTTGAACTTCTAGTGCCTTTTACCCAGAAGCTGTTTTTACATTTCTTTCTCCAAATGGCCATCACCTTTTCATCCAAGTTTCAGCTAAACTGCAAAGCTTCCCTCTGTCACTTCCTTAAAGAAACTTTCCCTCCCTTAGTCACTCTATTTTATATTACTCTGAGTTTTATTATGATTCAGGCAAAAGTACTGGGGTGGGGGTGCCATTGCCTTCCCCATTATCACTAAATGAAAGGAAAAGGAAAGCGAGGTCACTCAGTCATGTCTGACTCTTTGTGACCCATGGACTGTAGCCTACCAGACTCCTCCATCCAAGGGATTTTCCAGGCAAGACTACTGGAGTGGGTGGCCTTTCCCTTCTCCAGGAGATCTTCCCAACCCAGGGATTGAACCCAGGTCTCCCGCATTGTAGGCAGACGCTTTCCCGTCTGAGCCACCGGGGATGTCTATATGAATCACTATATGAAACTATCCTAATTTATCTGTTTAATTGTTTGCTTCATATTGGTATTGAGGAGCACTGTATGATTTATCTTAGCGAATAAATGGTTGCAATATGAAGACCATTTGGTAGGGGGCTGAAGTAGAAACAGGAGAGCAGTTAGAAGGTGATGCCTGAGTCTGATAAGAAATGAGGATGGCCTGGATTAGCTATCCATAGTGATAGCTATGGACTTGGGGACGGGTATGCAGTGGAAAGATCTTTAGAAGATAAAGCCAACAGACTTTGGTGACAGGCTAGTTATAGGTGTGACAAGAAACTCTGTGGGCATTCTCTACTTTAAAGCAGGGGTATTTTTCAGTTACTTTGTTTTTGGATTGCTGTTTACTTTGGATTTTTATTGTTGCTATTGTCACTGATTTTGCTCCATCTATTCTGTCCTCTTGGCAGATATCTATTTGGTTTATGGACCAAACCTCTTTTGTTCTTTGCATCTGCCTTCTTCTCTCTTACCCTATAGTAAAATTTCCTTATTTATGTACTTTGCATTCTGGGTTTACTTCTCAAGCTTGTACTCCAAAGCGCTGGCCTAAATAGTTAGCAATATCAAATTTGCTTGATTGTTCCTAATGAATATTTTATTTTAATTACTTTGGTTTTGATTTTATTGCATTATCTTTAATAACCAGCATTGCTCTTAATATATTGATAGAAGAAATATTTTATTTTCTCTCATTGATATCTAGAAACTATGTTTAAAAATTATCTTCATATGGACTGGTGCACTGGGACAACCCAGGGGGATGGTATGGGGAGGGAGGAGGGTTCAGGACGGGGAACACATGTATACTTGTGGCGGATCCATCTTGATGTATGGCAAAAGCAATACAATATTGCAAAGTTAAGCAAAATAAAATTTAATTAAAAACTTATCTTCATATTTATAAGAAAATCTCTTATGGGAAAGGAATTCATACTGAGCCTTATCATTTGTTTTCTCATTCCAAAGATTTTTCTCCTATCATTTCTTTCCTTTTTGAAGTGTTTCTTTTGTTTAATCATTCTAGGATTTAAACTGTTTTTAATGGTGCTCTACATTTGCATGGGGATATATCCATCTCTAGACTGTGTATCCAAGCCCAGTGGCTGATGTTGTGAGACAGAGGCCAAACTTTGTGCTAGTACAAGCCTCCACTCATATTCTCCACACAACACAAAAGAATTTTCAGAAGCTTGAGATGAGGTATAAAGCTTCATGTTCGTGACTACAGTTTTTCCATTGAAGAAAAAGATAAAGGAGAAAGAGGCCAGAGGCTATTTTGTTGCTTGCTTGAATCTAGAAAATGGAAATTTGAAGATGGGTCATTGCATGAAGATGAAAGGAAAGAAAACCTTAGAAAATACTACTAAAATTCTTGTTTCGTACTCCTCATTATGATTGCAAAAAAGTCTCTCTTTTCTCATAGTTTCATGGTTACTTTAAGAGAAATTAAGAAAAGATAATTTTATGTGTTTCCATTCAATTCACAGCCATTCCTAAATTCAAAAATTGTGACTAAACTGACAGTTAGAAGGCAGACACTTCATTACTGCCCTGCTTTCTCTACTGATTCTTCACCTTCAGATACACTTTAAACACTATAATATTTTCCCAAATAATGCTTAAGTTCCTCTTATGTTCCTCTTATGCAACACCTAAGTTCAGCCATGTATTTCTATTGAGTTTCAGAAATTCCCTGATAGCACAGTTGGTAAAGAATCTGCCTGCAATGTAGAAGACCCCAGTTCAATTCCTGGGTCAGGAAGATCCCCTGGAAGAGGAAATGGCAAGCCACTCCAGTTTTCTTGCCTGGAGAATCCCATGGACAGAGGAGCCCCATAGGCTACAGCCCGTGGGGTCACAAGAGTCAGACACCACTGAGTGACTAAGCATGCATGCCAGTATTCTTGCGCTTCCTTGTGGCTCATCTGGTAAAGAATCCACCTGCAATGCGGGAGACCTGGCTTCCATCCCTGGGTTGGGGAGATCCCTTGAAGAAGGGAAAGGCTACTCACTCTAGTATTCTGGCCTGGAGAATTCCAGGGACTGTATAGTCCATGGGGTCACAAAGAGTTGGACATGACTCAATGACTTTCACTTTATGTAACATCTAAGTTCAGCCATGTGTTTCTATTGAGTTTCAGAAATTCTATATATAGGGAGCACATTTCCCATGGATAATGAATTTGTTTCGGTCAGAATAGTCTCTGCTTGCCTCTATTTAGTTGATCTCCAGTTTCCTAATCTCCTGAGTTTAGCACTAGGTATAGTTATTAAATTGGCTATTCACAATCAATACTCTGAAATACACTGGCAGTCAGCATTATTAGATTGCATGCACAATTAGCTGCTTTGTGCCCAGAGGTAATTTTACTATAAAGGATACAATTTAATGAATCAAATAAGATAAATAAACAATGTGTAGTTAAGATTTTTAATATTTATGAGACAGTTCAACAGTGATTAGAGGCTCTGTGGTAAGGAAGTATGAAATGCAGCAGGAACATAAAGATGGATATAATTTACTGAATAAATTGCATTTATTTTTTCTATAAGCTGTCACTGCTATCTAAAAATTACACTTAAAAGCTGGTTTCAAATATAATTGAATTTGTTCTTAAATGTGTAGTTCAGTGTAAGTCTTTTACAAATGTTAGTTCCCTTCCCTTCATTTTATTTACTTAAGTGTTCTAAAATACAATATATTAAACAGAAAATATTACGGGAGTATTATTTATTTTTATAATCAAGGTCTTTAAATGTTTTGTCTGATGAGGAGTAAGCATAAGAGTCCCTAAATTGATACTATTTAAATGAAAAAAGAAAAGTTACAGTATGAAAGTTAATATAGGTAGAATTGTATTAACTTTTTTTAAAAGTATTGTGTACTCAAGTATATTATATGGTGAACCACATATAAGGTGCTAGAAATGCAGTTTTGCAAATGTATAGTTTTAAATACATATATTAGAAAAGACAAAAAGACAAAAAAAATCAATGATAAAGCCATCTTATGGAATTTGAAAAACAGTACGTTTTAAGTCCAAATAAACTAGAAAGAGGGGTATAATAGAGATGGCAGCAGTACTTAATGAATTGAGAAACAAAATATAGGAATAGAGCCAAAGTTAATTCTTTGAAAAGGCCAAAAATTTTGTAAATCTCCTTTGATCAATAGTCATCAAAATAGAGAAGGAGAGGACATCACCATGCAAGAATTGAAATTATTGAAAGAAAATAATACCACTGATCTCAGAGATATTAAAAAGACAATGCTAGAAAGTAGAAATGCTTTGTAAAGTGGAAATACAAATCCTGCCTTAGGTGAGAATTTTAAAAGTCTTGGCAAGTATCCAAAAGCAGACAGAATATGAAGGAGAGTTTACTCTTGACAAGTTACAACTATGACAGGTAAGTTTGTGAATGTTTTGTTTGAGAATATGAGCATGATGCCAGGAGTCTACTAGCTGGAGAAGCAAATGGTAGAGTTTAATGCAAGAAAAAGCAGTTGGAAACATAAGAAGGCAATTTAAAAAGTAAGAGAATGACAGAAATCCAAGTATAAACTTTCATATTTTCAGCGAAATGATAAACAATTTTTGCCTGGGGATAAATACTGTGGCATTTGATAAAAATGTAAGCAGTGACCAAGAGCAATCTACTCTTAAAAGAGCTGCAATGGGTGGGATTTTTGAGCTTGCTGAATTTTAACTGAGTGTATTCTCTAATCTGCCTGACTTCAGGATACAGAAAAATGACAGTTCTTTAAAGCATGTGTTTAGAGACTCATTGGGGCTTTCCTGATAGCTCAGCTGGTAAAGAATCTGCCAGAAATTCAGGAGACCTGGGTTCAATCCTGGGTCGGGAAGATCCCCTGGAGAGGGAAAGGCTACCTACTCCAGTATTTTGGCCTGGAGAATCCTATGGACATACAGTCCATGGGGTCACAAAAACTCAGACATGACTGGGCAACTTTCACTTACTTAGAAACTTATTATGAGATATTTTGGATGAAAATGTTATGATGATAGAGATTTTTCTTCAAAATAGTACTACGATTGCTTGTTTTTGTTGTTCAGTCACTAAGTCATGTCTGATTCTTTTGCAACCCCTCGAACTGTAGCTTGCCAGGCTCCTTTGTCCATGGGATTTTCCAGAGAAAAATACTGGAGTGGGTTGCCATTTCCTTCTTCACGGGACCTTCCCAACTCAGGGATTGAAGCCCTGTGTCCTGCATTAGCAGGTGAATTCTTTACTACTGAGTGACCAGGCAAGCCCTAGGATTGACTGAAAGTGAAAATGATAGCTGCTCAGTCGTGTCCAACTCTTTGCGACCCCAAAGATTGTAGCCCACCCAGTTCCTCTGTCCATGGAATTCTCCAGGCAAGAATACTGGAGTGGATTGCCATTCCCTTCTCCAGGGGATCTTCCTGACTCAGGGATGGAAACTTGGTTTCCTACACTGGCAGGCAGATTCTTTACCTGCCGTTTATATATGGTTTCACGTGCCTCCCCTGGTGGCTCAGACAATAAAGAATCTGCCTGCAATTCAGGAGACCTGGGTTCAATCCCTGGATGAGGGAGATCCCCTGGAGAAGGAAATGGCAACTATTCCAGTATTCTTGCCTGGAGAATTCCATGGACAGAGAAGCCTGTTGGGCTACAGTCGATGGAGCTGCAGAGAGTCAGACATGACTGAGCAACTAACACACACAGGCACACATATATAAAACAGATTATTCATTATTAAGCCCAATTATTCATTAATTCATAATTATTGAAGACAAGTGTTGAGTAGAAATTCAGTACACTCTTTTGTATATTTCACATGTGTAAATATTTCTCAACACAAAGTTAAATAAAAATATGATAAAATCAAAGATTACAGTTATATTACAATGAAAAGATTAAATAGGGATAAATCAAAAAAAGATCTGCAAGATCAGTGTGGACAAAGATCAAAGAAGGCCTAAAAAATGAAAGCTATATAATGATCATTAGATTTGATATGGCAAGTGGATAATTCTACCAAAACTGTTTATATACTCAGTTCTATTCATAACATACCCAAACTGTAAACAAACCTAACGTCCATCAATGGAAGAATGATAAATAAATTGTGGAATACTCACAAGTGAACTTTTAAGAGAAAGCCTGTAATAATATAAATGAATCTTACCAATATACTGTTGAGGGGAGAACACAAAATATAAAAACTCCCTAGGGTTCCCAGAACTAGCAAAATCAATCAGAAGTCAAGATGTTGTTTTTTGGAATTGTTGGGAATTAAGAATAGTGACTATAGGAGACACAAAATGAGTCTCTAGTTTTTACTAACGTTTGTTTCATGACCTGGATTGTGCTTATACAGGTAAGTTCACTTTGTGGTAATTCATTCAGCTATGCATTTATGATTTGTGCATTTTTCTGTATGTAGATTAAAAAAATATCTTCCCCTTTGAAAATAGAGTCTTGGCCATTTTCTAATTAACAATTAGTCAATTAGTAATTGGCATTTTTATAATGCTAGTATGTCTTTGGCAAAGCTTCCTTTGTGTGTGCGTGTTAAAACACTTTATGATATTTCTCTATTTCTTAGTATAGTAAGCAAGCCCATGTATGTATGTATCTCTTCAACATCCACTGAATTAAGACCTCTATGCCACAAGTATGTTGTCAGGTATTTAAGATATAAACCTAGCTCTCAAAAGGAAAAGTTTGCTGTAATTTGGTAATTTTCATATGGGTCATTCTAAGAGAATCTCGAAGAATCTGTTCCCAGTATTGGTAAAATTAAATGTGTTGATATCCACGTTTGTTATTTTATTTTTTGCATGAATGTGCATTATATGATAGAGAGTAAGATGGTCACATGATGAGCTCGGGATGGCTGGATTTAGGAGTGAGGAAAACATCCTGTTTTGAGGTTGCACCAATTCACATTTGTGTCAATGAGTGAAAAAATAAGAAATGCTTCTGATTTTGATAAGATATATAATTCATACCCTTGGGTTCTTTATGTGAATAAGACAATATATTTGGGCTTATATTTTAATATTATTTAAATAAAATGATTTATAAAAGTTTAAGAATGGAAAATTTGAAAAGTGATTTGGGTAAGACAATTTTCTCCATCAATAAATGTATCTATATATGACAAATCCACAGCAAACATTATCCTCAATAGTGAAAAATTGAAAGCATTTCCTCTAAAGTCAGGAACAAGACAAGGGTGCCCACTTTCACCATTACTATTCAACATAGTTTTGGAAGTTTTGGCCACAGCAATCAGAGCAGAAAAAGAAATAAAAGGAATCCAAATTGGAAAAGAAGAAGTAAAACTCTCACTGTTTGCACATGATATGATCCTCTACATACAAAACCCTAAAGATTCCACCAGAAAATTACTAGAACTAATCAATGAATATAGTAAAGTTGCAGGATATAAAATCAACACACAGAAATCCTTTGCATTCCTGTACACTAATAATGAGAAAATAGAGAAATTAAGGAAACAATTTCATTCACCATTGTAATGAAAAGAATAAAATACTTAGGAATATATCTACCTAAAGAAACTAAAGACCTATATAAAACACTGGTGAAAGAAATCAAAGAGGACACTAATAGATGGAGAAATATACCATGTTCATGGATTGGAAGAATCAATATAGTGAAAATGAGTATACTACCCAAAGCAATTTATAGATTCAGTGCAATCCCTATCAAGCTACCAGTAATATTCTTCACAGAGCTAGAACAAATAATTTCACAATTTGTATGGAAAGCCAACGCTATCATGAGAAAGAGGAATGGAACTGGAGGAATCAACCTGCCTGACTTCAGGCTCTACTACAAAGCCACAGTCATCAAGACAGTATGGTACTGGCACAAAGACAAAAATATATATCAATGGAACAAAATAGAAAGCCCAGAGATAAATCCACACACATATGGACACCTTATCTTTGACAAAAGAGGCAAGAATATATAATGGATTAAAGACAATCTCTTTAACAAGTGGTGCTAGGAAAACTGGTCAACCACTTGTAAAATAATGAAACTAGAGCACTTTCTAACACCACACACAAAAATAAACCCAAAATGGATTAAGGATCTAAACGTAAGACCAGA
Source organism: Tragelaphus eurycerus (assembly GCA_935064755.1). Classification (NCBI taxonomy): domain Eukaryota; kingdom Metazoa; phylum Chordata; class Mammalia; order Artiodactyla; family Bovidae; genus Tragelaphus; species Tragelaphus eurycerus. Next base: position 6,864,642 of record CAKXYN010000086.1, on the reverse strand, counting down.
AACTATAAAACTCCTAGAGGAGAACATAGGCAAAACACTCTCCGACATATATCACAGCAGGATCCTCTATGACCCACCTCGCAGAATAATGGAAATAAAAGCAAAAATAAACAAATGGGACCTGATTAAACTTAAAAAGCTTCTGCACAACAAAGGAAACTATAAGCAAGGTGAAAAGACAGCCTTCAAAATGGGAGAAAATAATAGCAAATGAAGCAACAGACAACTAATCTCAAAAAATATACAAGCAACTCCTACAGCTCAATTCCAGAAAAATAAATGACCCAATCAAAAAATGGGCCAAAGAACTAAATAGACATTTCTCCAAAGAAGATGTACAGATGGCTAACAAACACATGAAAAGATGCTCAACATCACTCATTATCATATCAGATCAGATCAGTCGCTCAGTCGTGTCCGACTCTTTGCGACCCCATGAACTGCAGCATGCCAGGCCTCCCTGTCCATCACCAGCTCCAAGAGGTCACTCAGACTCACATCCATCGAGTCAGTGATGCCATCCAGCCATCTCATCCTCTGTCGACCCCTTCTCCTCCTGCCCCCAATCCCTCCCAGCATCAGAGTCTTCTCCAATAAGTCAACTCTTCACATGAGGTGGCCAAAACACTGGAGTTTCAGCTTTAGCATCATTCCTTCCAAAGAAATCCCAGGGCTGATGTCCTTCAGAATGGACTGGTTGGATCTCCTTGCAGTCCAAGGGACTTTCAAGAGTTTTCTCCAAAACCACAGTTCAAAAGCATCAATTCTTCGGCGCTCAGCCTTCTTCACAGTCCAGCTCTCACATCCATACATGACCACAGGAAAGACCATAGCCTTGATTAGGTGAACATTTGTTGGCAAAGTGATGTCTCTGCTTTTGAATATGCTATCTAGGTTGGTCATAACTTTCTTTCCAAGGAGTAAGCGTCTTTTAATTTCATGGCTGCAGTCACCATCTGCAGTGATTTTGGAGCCCAGAAAAACAAAGTCTGACACTGTTTCCACTGTTTCTCCATCTATTTCCCATGTAGTGATGGGACCAGATGCCATGATCTTTGTTTTCTGAATGTTGAGCTTTAAGCCAACCTTTTCACTCCACTTTGACTTTCATCAAGAGGCTTTTTAGCCCCTCTTCACTTTCTGCCATAAGGGTGGTATCATCTGCATATCTGAGGTTATTGATATTTCTCCCAGCAATCTTGATTCCAACTTGTGTTTCTTCCAGTCCAGCATTTCTCATGATGTACTCTGCATATAAGTTAAATAAACATGGTGACAATATACAGCCTTGACGTACTCCTTTTCCTATTTGGAACCAGTCTGTTGTTCCATGACCAGTTCTAACTGTTGCTTCCTGACCTGCATACAAATTTCTCAAGAGGCAGATCAGGTGGTCTGGTATTCCCATCTCTTTCAGAATTTTCCACAGTTTATTGTGATCTACACAGTCAAAGGCTTTGGCATAGTCAATAAAGCAGAAATAGATGTTTTTCTGGAACTATCTTGCTTTTTCCATGGTCCAGCAGATTTCACGCCAGTCAGAATAGCTGTGATCCAAAAGTCTGCAAACAATAAATGCTGGAGAGGATGTTGAGAAAAGGGAACCCTCTTAAACTGTGGGTGTGAATGCAAACTAGTACAGCCACTATGGAGAACTGTATGGAGATTCCTTAAAAAAATGGAAATAGAACTGCCTTATGATCCAGCAATCCCACTGCTGGGCATATACACTGAGGAAACCAGAATTGAAAGAGACATGTGTACCCCAATATTCATTGCAGCACTGTTTATAATAGCCAGGACATGGAAGCAACCTAGATGTCCCTCAGCAGATGAATGGATAAGAAAGCAGTGGTACATATACACAATGGAATATTACTCAGCCATTAAAAATAATACATTTGAATCAGTTCAAATGAGGTGGATGAAACTGAAGCGTATTATACAGAGTGAAGTAAGCCAGAAAGAAAAACACCAATACAGTATACTAACACAAATATATGGAATTTAGAAAGATGGTGACGATAACCCTGTATACGAGAGAGCAAAAGAGACACTGATGTATAGAACAGTCTTTTGGACTCTGTGGGAGCGGGAGAGAGTGGGATGATTTGAGAGAATGGCATTGAAATATGTATAATATCATATATGAAATAAGTCGCCAGTCCAGGTCCTATACAGGATACAGGATGCTTGGGGCTGGTGCACTGGGATGACCCAGAAGGATGGTATGGGGAGGGAGGTGGGAGGAGGGTTCAGGATGGGGAACACATGTATACCTGTGGCATATTTATTTTGATATATGGCAAAACCAATACAATATTGTAAAGTTAAATAAAATAAAATTTTAAAAAATGTATCTAGAAGCAAATGAAAAACAAACAGTATAAACTGAGTTATTCATTATTTTCTAAAAGAACTCTGCTGCTGCTGCTGCTGCTGCTAAGTCGCTTCAGTTGTGTCCGACTCTCCAACTCCATAGATGGCAGCCCACCAGGCTCCTCCGTCCCTGGGATTCTCTAGGCAAGAATACTGGAGTGGGTTGCCATGTCCTTCTCCAATGCATGCCTGCATGCTACGTCGAGAAGACAGGATAGCTTTTCAATCAGACAAGAGACAGAATAAGGTAAGTAACTGAAATATTGCTTCTTCAATTTCCTTTGATCTGCTGATTTTTGGAAAACATAGTTTTAGTTAGCCTCTCAGTCTCTGAAAATAACCCAAGAAAGAAATCTAATGATAGAAACATGAAAGCTATTTGATTTTTTTCAGAGTTCACAGAATTTCAGAAAAGGAAGAGTAGAAATAGTTTCTTCTCACTGTTTAGTTTTTTTCTTATTATCATATAATAATGACAAAAAGCTAAAGAGAATCTGCAAAAATAGCTGCTACACACCACCTTTTGGAAAATAATTTGGTAACTGGTTTCATTTTGGCTTCTTTTCCTCCTTTAATTTATGTCTGAAATTCCATTTTCTGCACACATACACACATACCCTTGCAACCTCTACTATACCAATTAAATGCAATCTGCCTAGTAAGAATTATTGTCAGACAACAGTGAGGACCTTTTTTTTTTTTTTTTTTTTTCCGGTTTCCTGCTCTGATGATTAGAGTCAGAACATAAAATAAAATACAAGAACAATCTCATCCGTTTTCGCCTTAAGAAATCTCCACTACAACTTATTTTATAGATCAAAACACAATTGGCGTCTTTTCAGTGCAATCAATAAGTGGAAATAGCTTTAGTGACACGTCTAAAATGAACTTCTAAGTTACATATCCTCTGGAAGATCTGAAATAAATACATGCAAGTCTTGAACATAGCCCAGGAAAAGGAGTCGCTAGGGGTGTCTTTTATTGAGAATTGCAAAATGGGACAAGCTGTTTTACCTTTCATTCTTCTTAATAGTAAGCATGAAAAACTTTGAAATCAGAACCAGGACACTGTGTACTTTTCTCCTTGCTATAAAAATACATTGTTGCTTATTGCTGAAATGAATCCAGCCATTAAAATACATAGTTAATAAAAATCTTTCAAAAAGGCCACAATGAATATGAATACCATTAACTTCATAGTCATGGGGAATTACATTTCACAGGCAAATTATATAATACATAAAATATTTCTAAAATTCCTTTTTCAGTTTATTCAGTAAAATTTTTATTGATAATTTATTGTTTTATTTAGGAAAATTGAGGACATTCAGGGACAGAAGTATATGCTCATGCAAACAGAAACTTAGGCTCATGAAGGGCATTGGCATGAGTTTATTTTCAGGAGTGTTTCTCCAGAATATCAGGATGCTAAGGAATCCCAGGGTTATTATGGACATAAGAATTATCTTGTTCCAATGTTCTTCCTCTCTACCTTTTGTTTATTTTGTTGTTTTTCAGCTGCTAAGTCATGTCTCACTCTGCGATCCCATGGACTATAGCATGCCAGGCTGCCGTGTCCTTCACTGTCTCCCAGAGTTTGCTCAAATTCATGCCCATTGAGTTGCTGACACTATATAATCATCTCATCTCCTATCACCCCCTCCTCCTTTTGCCTCAGTCTTTCCCAGCATCATGGTCTTTTCCAGTGAGTCAGCTTTTCACATCAGGTAGCCCACATATTGGAACCTTAGTTCAGCAACAGTTCTTCCAATGAATATTTAGGGTTTATTTCCTTTAGGATTGACTGGTTTGATCTCCTTGCTGTCCAAGGGACTCTCAAGTATCTTCTCCAGCACGATTCAAAAGCTTCAATTTGTTTACTTATATCTTCCATAAACATCCCACAATATTAAACTGTGATCTTTTTAAGAGTAAGAACTAGATTTTAATGATTTTTGCATTTCTACTGCCTAGCCCAGTGCCTTATACTAAATAAACTTATTTTAAAATAAAATTTTAAATTTTAAAATAAAAACTTATTGTTTACTTGATAAGTGAAGAAATAACAAAAAATAATCATTCAGCATTCCATTAGCACTTAATTTCCTTTGTCATTCCTCTCAATTTGGGAAAGTCAGAGGAAAATATGGGCTTCCCTGGTGGCTCAGACAGTAAAGAATTTGCCTGTAATGTGGAAGACCCAGGTTTGATCCCTGGGTCAGGAAGATCCCCTGGAGAAGTGAATGGCTACCCACCCAAGCATTTTTGTCTAGATAATTCCATGGACAGAGGAGCCTGGTGGGCTATATAGTCCGTGGGGTCACAAAGAGTCGGACAGGACTGAGCAACTGATTCTTTCCTTTTTTTTCTGGCTATACTGGCATCTGTTCTGATTTTGGATGCACATAAAATACTGCTTTTCTCAGAAAAGCTTGAGAGCTTCTGCTCTAGGATTCAGGAATTACTGTTCACAGGACACTTAATGCTGGTGGGTTCATAAATTCCAAACTGAATCTAATGATTTACTTGCATGGGCCAGTGACAGGGATGGCAATCCAGATGGGATAGTCATGGTAATTCAAAAATCAAAATAATTCCATAAATATAGCTCACTTCTGATTTTCAATCATGCTTCATGTCAGAGCTAGAAATTTCACATATCTCAATGTCAATGACTTCTGCGTTTAGTCCCTGTAGCCATGAAATTTCTTCCATGTAAGTAATCAAACTTCTCAAATGGGTGGTTTTAAGATAATGTCAACAAAATAGTTCCAATATTTGTAAAATATAATTAGATGGATTGGTGCCTATATTTGTGATTTCATACTCTTTCCCTCAGATGGCAATTTTGTGAGGTAATACTAGATTTACAGAAGGCAGTCTTAAAAGCTAGGTGAAAAGACCACCTATTAGAACTTGTAACAGAGTTATGCCGCTGCTGCTGCTGCTAAGTCACTTCAGTCGTGTCTGACTCTGTGTGACCCCAGAGATGACAGCCCACCAGGCTCCCCCGTCCCTGGGATTCTCCAGGCAAGAACACTGGAGTGGGTTGCCATTTCCTTCTCCAAGGCATGAAAGTATAAAGTGAAAGTGAAGTCGCTCAGTTGTGTCTGACTCCTAGCAACCCCATGGACTGCAGCCTACCAGGCTCCTCCATCCATGGAATTTTCCAGCCAAGAGTACTGGAGTGTGTTGCCATTGCCTTCTCGGAAAAGAGTTCTAATCTAGCCTAGTTGTGACATTTAGAAATTCCATGGGTGGACCCACTTATAAATTAAAAGGAATGACATTACTAAAATTTCCTGAAGCCCTTTTCCATAAAGTCATTTTATTTTCTGTTGAGCTAGGGGCTGTCATCATTCTGACCCTGTCTTTATGCATTGCTATTTCTATTATATCAATTGTTTTGACCATTCTGTTAGATAGAGCAATTAATCATTTTAATAACAAAAATTAATCAGTTTGATTTGAATTACTTGGTTAATGTATTTGCAAGTGTTAGTTGCCAATGATACAGTTTAAGTAAAAATGCTTGGTTCATTACTTCTTAAATTAAGATGTTATTTAAGACTCCTTTTACAAGGAGGCTTCCTTGTAAAAGAGAAAAATGTCAACTATAGGTAGGAAATTGACAGATGGTGTCAGAGAAAGCCTCCTACTGAGATCCTTACTCCTGCTCTGTAGGTCTGGCTTCATCAGGAAAAAGAATGTCAAAACCATTTCATTAAACAAAAGGAGCTGCCAGGACTTACCAAACAACAACAACAAAATCTCCAAAAAACAAAAATGAAAGAAAGTGAAATAAGTTTCCCTTGCTAGACTGTGAGCTTCCTAAGGGCAGGGACCTTGTCTATTTTACTTATTGCTGTACCCCATGCACTGCACCAAAACAAAGCAGGTATTCAACAACTATAGACATTTCTCCAAAGAAGATGTACAGATGGCTAACAAATACATGAAAAGATGCTCAACATCACTCATTATCAGAGAAATGCAAATCAAAACCACTATGAGGTACCATTTCACGACAGTCAGAATGGCTGTGATCCAAAAGTCTACAAGCAATAAATGCTGGAGAGGGTGTGGAGAAAAGAGAACCCTCTTACACTGTTGGTGGGAATACAAACTAGTACAGCCACTATGGAGAACAGGGTGGAGATTCCTTAAAAAAGTGGAAATAGAACTGCCATATGAACCAGCAATCCCACTGCTGGGCATATACACCGAGGAAACCAGAGTTGAAAGAGACACATGTACCCCAATGTTCATTGCAGCACTGTTTATAATAACCAGGACATGGAAGCAACCTAGATGTCCATCAGCAGATGAATGGATAAGAAAGCTGTGGTACATATACACAATGAAGTACTACTCAGCAATTAAAAAGAATACATTTGAATCAGTTCTAATGAGGTGGATGAAACTGGAGCCTATTATACAGAGTGAAGTAAACCAGAAAGAAAAACACCAATACAGTGTACTAACGCATATATTTGGAATTTAGAAAGATGGTAATGACAACCCTGTATGCGAGACAGCTAAAGAGACACAGATGTATAGAACAGTCTTTTGGACTCTGTGGGAGAGGGAGGGGGGATGATTTGGGAGAATGGCATTAAAACATGTATAATATCATATAAGAAATTAATCGCCAGTCCAGGTTCGATGCAGGATACAGGAAGCTTGGGGCTGGTGCACTGGGATGACCCAGAGGGATGGTATGGGGAAGGAAGTGGGAGGGGGGTTCAGGATGGGGAACACATGTACACCCATGGTGGATGCATGTTGATATATGGCAAAACCAATACACTATTGTAAAGTAAAAAAAAAAAAAAAAAAAAAAACTATCACATGGATAAATAAATGAATGAGTAAGAAATGATAACTGAGATCCAGACAAAATACACAGAAAACCAGATCAGGGACAAACAAGATCCGGATCTGTCTGACAATCCGGGTCACAATCAGAATCAGGCTGTGAGTCAACCGAGGAGCATTGAGTGAGAACAGGGGAAGGAGAACATGGTGAGGAGCACTCAGCAGGGGAGATCAAGTGATGCTATAAGGGCTTTAAGGACTTTATTGCCCTTGATGACTATTGCTCCATCTTCCTTCTAAATGACCCTTGCTTGGGGGTAGCCTCCCAAGATTAGTAGAAGAGAAAATACAAACATTTCAGAGCCAAGTGAACTATATATAGGTTCAGATCAGATCAGATCAGGTCGCTCAGTCGAGTCCGACTCTTTGCGACCCAATGAAATGCAGCACGTCAGGCCTCCCTGTCCATCACCAGCTCTCGGAGGTCACTCAGACTCACATCCATCGAGTCAGTGATGCCATCCAGCCATCTCATCCTCTGTCGTCCCCTTCTCCTCCTGCCCTCAATCCCTCCCAGCATCAGAGTCTTCTCCAATGAGTCAACTCTTCACATGAGGTGGCCAAAATACTGGAGTTTCAGCTTTAGCATCATTCCTTCCAAAGAAATCCCAGGGCTGATGTCCTTCAGAATGGACTGGTTGGATCTCCTTGCAGTCCAAGGGACTCTCAAGAGTCTTCTCCAACACCACAGTTCAAAAGCATCAACTCTTCGGTGCTCAGCCTTCTTCACAGTCCAACTCTCACATCCATACATGACCACAGGAAAGACCATAGCCTTGACTAGGCGAACTTTTGTTGGCAAAGTGATGTCTCTGCTTTTGAATATGCTATCTAGGTTGGTCATAACTTTCCTTCCAAGGAGTAAGCGTCTTTTAATTTCATGGCTGCAGTCACCATCTGCAGTGATTTTGGAGCCCAGAAAAAGAAAGTCTGACACTGTTTCCACTGTTTCTCCATCTATTTCCCATGTAGTGATGGGACCAGATGCCATGATCTTCGTTTTCTGAATGTTGAGCTTTAAGCCAACTTTTTCACTCTCCACTTTCACTTTCATCAAGAGGCTTTTTAGCTCCTCTTCATTTTCTGCCATAAGGGTGGTATCATCTGCATATCTGAGGTTATTGATATTTCTCCCGGCAATCTTGATTCCAACTTGTGTTTCTTCCAGTCCAGCATTTGTCATGATGTACTCTGCATATAAATTAAATAAACATGGTGACAATATGCAGCCTTGATGTACTCCTTTTCCTATTTGGAACCAGTCTGTTGTTCTATGACCAGTTCTAACTGTTGCTTCCTGACCTGCATACAGATTTCTCAAGAGGCAGATCAGGTGGTCTGGTATTCCCATCTCTTTCAGAATTTTCCACAGTTTATTGTGATCTACACAGTCAAAGGCTTTGGCATAGTCTATAAAGCCGAAATAGATGTTTTTCTGGAACTCTCTTGCTTTTTCCATGATCCAGCGGATGTTGGCAATTTGATCTCTGGTTCCTCTGCCTTTTCTAAAACCAGCTTGAACATCAGGAAGTTCACGGTTCACATATTGCTGAAGCCTGGCTTGGAGAATTTTGAGCATTACTTTACTAGCATGTGAGATGAGTGCAATTGTGCGGTAGTTTGAGCACTCTTTGCCATTGCTTTTCTTTGGGATTGGGATGAAAACTGACCTTTTCCAATCTTGTGGCCACTGCTGAGTTTTCCAAATTTGCTGGCATATTGAGTGCAGCACTTTCACAGCGTCATCTTTCAGGATTTGGAATAGCTTCACTGGAATTTCATCACCTCCACTAGCTTTGTTCATAGTGATGCTTTCTAAGCATCATATAGGTTCAAGTTTGCTTATTTATTAAGAGTGCACTGAGGGGTTATCATTAGTTAACACCGCACTCTGCATTCTAGAGGTAGAGGTTTTCAATATCAAACTAGTAGTTGAGTATATGTTTGAGAGGAGCCATATCTTAGAAAGAAATAAATGTGTGCCCAATGGCAACCCACTCCAGTACTCTTGCCTGGAGAATCCCAGGGACCGGGGAGCCTGGTGGGCTGCCGTCTATGGGGTCACACAGAGTCAGACACGACTGAAGTGACTTAACAACTGACTCTTAACCATTTCTGATAACAACACCAGAGAGTTTATGATTCTAATGTATGTTAAAACACCTTGGTATTCTGAAAAGAGACAAATGGTTCTAAAACAAATACAGCTGTTGCTGGCCTGAGAGTTCTATATTGATGTGCTGTCTTCCCAAATTGTTGCTACTGATCATTATTTAGACAGAAGTAGTGCTTGATCTTCGGAGAAGGCAATGGCACCCTACTCCAGTACTCTTGCCTGGAGAATCCCATGGACGGAGGAGCCTAGTAGGCTGCAGTCCATGGGGTCGCTATGAGTCAGACACGATTGAACGACTTCCCTTTGACTTTTCACTTTCATGCATTGGAGAAGGCAATGGGAACCCACTCCAGTGTTCTTGCCTGGAGAATCCCAGGGTCGGACACGACTAAAGCGACTTATCAGCAGCAGCAGTGCTTGATCTTAAGGGTATTTTATATCTGAAAAAAAGAGGCCCTCCCCCCACCATTGCCTGGTTGTATGTAACTAAATTGATAACATAAGGGATATTGAACATACATTTAATTGTGAAATTTTTCAGAAGATCACCAGTGACCTCTAAACACATTAGACACTTTTTTGCTTTGATCTCACTTGATTTCTTAGCAAGTTTAAACACAACTGACCATTTCCTTCTTTTTGATTAGCTCTTTTACTTTCTTTGATCCCTCACACACCTGATTTTCCCCCCATCAAGCTGATCTCTCCTTGTTGTTATCCTTGATGATTCTTTTCCTTCAGCTAAACTTCTACATGCTTAGTGTACGAGGTCACAGGTAATCTCTCCCTTCATATCTCTTCTTTTTTCCTCTTCTTTCCCCTTTCTGGAAATTTGTCCATTCATGTAGTACAATGGTTTTAAATACCAGCCCCGTGATTGCCCCCTTGTGTCTTCAGCTCTGATCTCCTAATTAGACTGTAAACTCACTTAGCCTATTGCTTATTTGACTTATTTTCTTAGATATCCACTAGGCATCTCAAATTTGATTTAGCTGAAACACACTTCTTTATTTCCCACTTTCAAATCTCTTCTTTGTCCAGGTTTTCCCTTTTTAAAATGTATTGTTATTGTTATTATTTGATAAATGGCACCACTGTGCATCCATTTGACCAAACCCGATACAAGAATCATCATTTTCCTTCCCTCCATGTCTGATCAATCAGGAAATTCTGCCAGCCCTGCCTCTAAAATAAGTCTACTTTCCTCCTGCTTCATTCTTACGACCTTAAGTCTAATCCATCATTTCTTGCATGGACTATTGCAATAACCTCCTGATTCAACTCCTGACCTTTCTCCCCTTGCCCTTTCATTCTGCATGAAACAGCAGCCAGAGTAATATCTTAAAAAATGTAAATCAGACATTGTCAGTCTCCTCCTAAAATTGCCCTGATGGCTTTTCATTGTATTTGAAATAAAATACAAACTCTTCTCATGATCTATTTATCCCTATATAATCTGTGTCTGCTCTCCTAATTCTGACTGCTTTATTTTTTTCTAAATTTATTTATTTTAATTGGAGGCTAATTACTTTACAATATTGTATTGGATCTGACTGCTTTAAATTCTACTTACACCGCTGTTCATCAAGGTCTAGTTACTCCATCTCCTTCTGTTCCTTAAATGAGCTTTGCATTTCTGCATGTATTTTTAGCTGTATATATTGTTACCTACATATATAATTTGACTTACTTACTTGTATTTATTTATTTGTTTATTTTCTCCCACTAGGATGAAGTATTCATAAGAGAAAAACCTTTTCTCTCTTACTCACACATTCAATTCAGGAAAAACAAAAGAGCTGGCCCAAAACACTGTCTCCACTATTTTCAAAATGGCACACCGTTAGTGCTTTTAAAGTAACTGCTTTAAACATTGCAGGTAAAACTGCAATGTGAGCTAGAAAAAATTACCCAGAGGACTGACAGGATAAATACATAACATTTAAAACTAGTCTCATTACTTTGGTGACAAAAGCATGTACTTGCTTCACTGTCACTATGCTCGGAATTACACTACTGGTAAATATAACAATATTGTGATTGGGATGCAATACAGGAGGGAGACAGCGAGGTGATGAAACATTAAGTTTCAGGGGTTAGCATGTTTTATAAATATTTAGTTGAGGATATCTTTTTTTAAAAGATGATGAGTCAATGACAACAGTAAGCTCTGAAGTAGTAAGGTGAAGAACAGAGGTAGGTGTTTTTTATAAAGGGAGGGAGAGGGCAGAAAAAGAGCGGGTGGGAGAGTAAAGCTGGTAAGTTTCTCTTACATCATATTTTAAAAATTTACATGCATCTATGCAATTATGAGGTAGTATAAATTTATAAACTGTCTTTGCTGCCTATATTTTGTTTAAAATAACAGTGTCATATTTGGCCATTGAATTATCTAAGGTATTCAATTATTTTCTTTTATTTATTTGGCTGCAGTGGATCTTAGTTGTGGCACACAGAATCTTTTGTTGCATCATGTGAATCTTTAGTTGCAGAGCATATACCTCTAGTTGTGGCGTGGGGGCTCAGTAATCACTACGCAGGGGCCCAGTTGCTCTGAAGCATGGGGAACTCAATTCCTTGGCCAGGGAGTGAACCCATGTACTCTACTCCTCAAGGCAGATTTTTAACCACCATGGTGGTCCTGAATGTTTTAATTATTTTCTGATCATAAAAGCGTACATTTGATATTCCCATTAACAAAACATTCTTTTTGGTGACAAGATGCCATCATTTTAAAACTTCAATTTATAATGTACTATAAAATAGTATAACTGCTATTGTGCCCATGGATTCTGTGTTGTTTCTATGAATAAAACTCGTTGTCAGAATTTGCCTTAATTTATTTTAATTAAAAATGCAGTCATGTGATGATTGCTTCAGATTTGATTAATCCCTATTCACTTATATCTTTAAGGGTATTCCATTTTTGCTTGTAAGTTGTCATTTTGAATAATATAGATCTTGCCTGGAAAATCCCATGGACGGAGGAGCTTGGTGGGTTGCAGTCCATGGGGTCGCTGAGAGTTGGACATGACCGAGCGACTTCACTTTCACTTTTCACTTTTATGCATTGGAGAAGGAAATGGCAACCCATTCCAGTGTTCTTGCATGGAGAATCCCAGGGACAGGGGATTCTATGCTGCTTTCTATGGGGTCGCACAGAGTTGGACAAAACTGAAGCGACTTAGCAGCAGCAGCAGCAACAGCAAAAACTTTGTGCTCTGACACTCTTGAGTGTAGTTCTGGAGTGATCTCAACCTTATTCTTTAGTCAAACCTTGATCATTGGCATCACTGTGGTCAGTAGGATCTCTGCATTGCTATATCCATTGGACAGTCTCAGGCCTCACCATTCTGAATTTCTTAGCAGCTTTTGTTTGACTCAGTAGAACACACCATTTTAAAATTCTTTTCTTGGCTTTTGAACTTCTTCATGTTTCTTGTAGTTTCTTTGGCCATATCCTCTTTCTTTCCTCTGTTCCAAATGGTGAGGGACCGTAGGGCTCAATCATCAGACATCTTTATCAATACTCAGTGATCTCAGCTGGCACATGTATCAGATCAGATCAGTCGCTCAGTCGTGTCCGTCTCTTTGTGACCCCATGAACTGCAGCACGCCAGACCTCCCTGTCCATCACCAGCTCCCGGAGGTCATTCAGACTCACATTCATCGAGTCAGTGATGCCATCCAGCCATCTCATCTTCTGTCGTCCCCTTCTCCTCTTGCCCTCAATCCCTCCCAGCATCAGTCTTCTCCAATGAGTCAACTCTTCACATGACGTGGCCAAAGTACTGGAGTTTCAGCTTCAGCATCATTCCTTCCAAAGAAATCCCAGGGTTGATCTCCTTCAGAATGGACCGGTTGGATCTCCTTGCAGTCCAAGGGACTCTCAAGAGTCTTCTCCAACACCACAGTTCAAAAGCATCAATTCTTCGGCACTCAGCCTTCTTCACAGTCCAGCTCTCACATCCATACATGACCACAGGAAAGACCATAGCCTTGACTAGGCGAACCTTTGTTGGCAAAGTGATGTCTCTGCTTTTGAATATGCTGTCTAGGTTGGTCATAACTTTCCTTCCAAGGAGTAAGCGTCTTTTAATTTCATGGCTGCAGTCACCATCTGCATTTTGGAGCCCAGAAAAAGAAAGTCTGACACTGTTTCCACTGTTTCTCCATCTATTTCCCATGAAGTGATGGGACCTACTGCCATGATCTTCATTTTCTGAATGTTGAGCTTTAAGTCAACATTTTCACGCTCCACTTTCACATTCATCAAGAGGTTTTTTAGTTCCTATTCACTTTCTGCCAAAAGGGTGGTGTCATCTGCATATCTGAGGTGATGAATATTTCTCCCGGCAATCTTGAATCCAGTTTGCGCTTCTTCAGGCCCAGCGTTTCTCATGATGTACTCTGCATATAAGTTAAATAAGCATGGGTGACAATATACAGCCTTGACGTACTCCTTTTCCTATTTGGAACCAGTCTGTTGTTCCATGACCAGTTCTAACTGTTGCTTCATGACCTGCATACAAATTTCTCAAGAGGCAGATCAGGTGGTCTGGTATTCCCATCTCTTTCAGAATTGTCCACAGTTTATTGTAATCCACAGAGTCAAAGGCTTTGGCATAGTCAATAAAGCAGAAATAGATGTTTTTCTGGAACTCTCTTGCTTTTTCCATGATCCAGCAGATGTTGGCAATTTGATCTCTGGTTCCTCTGCTTTTTCTAAAACCAGCTTGAACATCAGGAAGTTCACGGTTCCAATATTGCTGAAGCTTGGCTTGGAGAATTTTGAGCATTACTTTACTAGCGTGTGAGATGAGTGCAATTGTGCGGTAGTTGAGCATTCTTTGGCATTGCCTTTCTTTGGGATTGGAATGAAAACTGACCTTTTCCAGTCCTGTGGCCACTGCTGAGTTTTCCAAATTTGCTGGCATATGGAGTGCAGCACTTTCACAGCATCATCTTTCAGGATTTGGAATAGCTCCACTGGAATTCCATCACCTCCACTAGCTTTGTTCGTAGTGATGCTTTCTAAGGCCCACTCGACTTCGCATTTCAGGATATCTGGCTCTAGGTCAGTGATCACACCATCGTGATTATCTGGGTCATGAAGATCTTTTTTGTACAGTTCTGTGTATTCTTGCCACCTTTTCTTAATATCTTCTGCTTCTGTTAGGTCCATACCATTTCTGGCCTTTATCAAGCCCATCTTTGCATGAAATGTTCCTTTGGTATCTCTGATTTTCTTGAAGAGATCCCTAGTCTTTCCCATTCTGTTGTTTTCCTCTATTTCTTTGCACTGATCGCTGAAGAAGGCTTTCTTATCTCTTCTTGCTATTCTTTGGAACTCTGCATTCACACACTTATATCTTTCCTTTTCTCCTTTGCTTTTCACAGTTATTTGTAAGGCCTCCCCAGACAGCCATTTTGCTTTTTTGCATTTCTTTTCCATGGGGATGGTCTTGATCCCCGTCTCCTGTACAGTGTCACGAACCTCATTCCATAGTTCATCAGGCACTCTATCTATCAGATCTAGTCCCTTAAATCTATATCTCACTTCCACTGTATAATCATAAGGGATTTGATTTAGGTCATACCTGAATGGTCTAGTGGTTTTCCCTACTTTCTTCAATTTAAGTCTGAATTTGGCAATAAGGAGTTCATGGTCTGAGCCACAGTCAGCTCCTGGTCTTGTTTTTGCTGACTGTACAGAGCTTCTCCATCTTTGGCTGCATAGAATATAATAATCAATCGGATTTCGGTGTTGACCATCTGGTGATGTCCATGTATAGAGTTTTCTCGTGTTGTTGGAAGAGGGTGTTTATTATGACTAGTGCATTTTCTTGGCAAAACTCTGTTAGTCTTTGCCCTGCTTCATTCCGTATGCCCTGACAGGATGTGGTCTGCTGGAGAAGGGAATGGCAAACCACTTCAGTATTCTTGCCTTGAGAACCCCATGAACAGTATGAAAAGCACATGTATAAAAACCATTATAATAACTGAGACCCAGACAAAAGTAGATAACTGAGATCCAGACAAAAGTAGAAATAGAAATGTATAAAAACCATTAATATACTGATAAATCCTCAGAGTGATAGCTCTATCTCTAAACTTTCTCTTAAAATAAGACTTAATTGATAACTTTTTTGAAATAAAAATGTTTATAAAATTTAACAAATCAAACCCAGAATCTTTAATATCTTTTTTTCTCTAAAATATGCTCTTCTTCATGACTTCCTTATATATGTGAGTGATTTGTCATTCACCCAGTTTCTTGGGTCAAATAGCTCTGGAATTACCCTTGACTTCTCTCTTTTTCATAGTCCACATCCAATTCATAACCAGATCTTGTCACACTTCCACTCAAAATATATCTTAAAAGGTCATGTTTCATTGATACCATTGCTACTGTTCTAGTTCAGAGCAAAGTCATCATCCACTAGGTCGGAAGGACTGTTTTTCCACTGATCTCCTGAGGTCCTCTCTAGAGTCTATTCTTTACCCTCTAGACCAAGGGACCCTTTTAAAATATGAGTCAGATCCTGACTTGACTTTCTTTGTTCATAATCCTTTCATGGTTTTTCCTTATACTGAAGATAAAATCTAAATTCCTTGTGGTTCCCAAGACTGACTCCACCTAACCTGTTCTTGTCCTGGCCATTTTTCTTCATCACACTACCACTGTCCCTGTTGTTCACTGCTATCTCACCAATACTACTCCTGTTCTGTTCTTTGAACAAGGTCAGGATGCTTTTAAGTAAGAGTCTTTGAGTTTGCTATTTTCTCTGCCCCCCACCCCCTATCTCTCATATGATCATGTCAAATGTCACAACCTTGGGAACCGTGATTCTTCAAACCTCTATAGTTAACAGAGTTGATGCTACCTTCTTGAGCAGTTCTTTTTGCACAGTATACATCAGCAACTGAAATTATACCACATATTTATTTGTTAGCTTATTTATTGTTGGCATTCCCTACTGCAACATAAGCTTCATGAAGACGGGGACTTCAAATTGCTCATTGTTTTATCCCTAGCATCTAGTTGAGTATCTGTTACTTAGTATGCTTCCAATAAATATTTGTTGAATGAATGGTGATTTATATTTAGAAAGAGAAGGATTGTGCACAAATCTAGATCTTATGTGATCTCTGGAGAAGCTGTTATTACAGGTGAATCATGGTGGGAATATGAAAAAGCTGAAAGTGAAAATCACTCAGTTGTGTCTGACTCTTTGCGACCCCTTGGATGCATGGAGTCCATGGAATTCTCCAGGCCAGAATACTGGAGTGGGTAGCCTTTCCCTTCTCCAGGGGATCTTCCCAACCCAGGTATCGAACCTAGGTCTCCCACATTGCAGGCAGATTCTTTGCCAACTGAGCCACAAAGGAAGCCCAAGAATATTTGAGTGGGTAGCCTACCCCTCCTCCAATATATCTTTCCAATCCAGTAATTGAACCAGGGTCCCCTGCATTGCAGGTGGATTCTTAACCAACTGAGCTATCAGGGAAACACTGATAATAGCTGTTATTACAGGTGAATCATGGTGGGAATATGAATGTCACACTATTAGTACAGCAGAGAAAAAAGTTGAAGATCTGGCTGTGTGAGAGGAGCACCACTTTGAGATGTAGAAGCTTGAATCCTCACTGTTGTGTACAACAGAATACACTGTGACTTTCTATAAGTACGTACACCAGATGTTCTGATTCAGTGTTCTAGTTGGACTTATGCTTGTGTAGTTGTTTTAGATTGGGTTCCATAGAAGCAGACCCAGAGACAGGGATTTGATCATTGTGATTTATTGAGAAGGCTTGCAGGTAAATATCTATAAGGAAAGGAGGAGAAGATGGGGAAAGAGAGGGAACTGAGCAAGAATGGGGTCCCAGATAATCTAGCCTTGGTCTGATGAGCACAACAAAGGCTCTGGATAATAATGTGCACCATTAAGTTGCTTCCTCCTTGAATCAAGGGATGAGTTTCAATGAATGTAATTGACCTGGGTTGCCCGATTGTGAGGAAGGTATCTTTTCAGGTAATAACAGTGGAGGACAATTCTCATTATACAGCCAACGTTCCCAGTAGTTGGGGGATGTTGCCCTGGCCCAGTGAAGGGGAGCTGGGCAGGCCACTTCCCAGACATGTAGGCCATGTCTCCTACAAAGGGACAAAAAGGGGTTGACTGTGAAGCATAGATATTCACTCATTCAACAAATACTTCTTGCATTCACAGCCCTGAGATTCACTGGTAAACAGACATGGTCCCTGCAGCATGGATAGTGAGAAAAAGAGATTTTAATAAAACAAACATGTGATCCTGGTATGATACATCTTGAATTAAATGAATTGAAGCAAAATTATAGAAATAAATCCACGATACTTATAAGTAATGTTTTTCTATAAATGTCCTTTACTGTAACTCTTGGGAAGATTGCATAAACTCCCAATCACAGTAATCTTTATCGAAATCAAGTTGTATATTAATCAAATAACTCTTAGGCATTATTTGAAAACACAAATAGAGTAAAGAAAGGTGATTTTTAGCCTGGAAACTATGTTGGTATACAAGTCCTATATTACATAATTATTCAAAAATCAAGATGATTTTCTGTAAGTGGGAGTTTAAACAGAGGAAAAGTAAACATTAAAAGTTTAAAGACAGTTAAGATCTTGGATTGTATGTTCCTTCTTTGCATTTTATAAGTTACCCCTCTAATCCTATGCCTCACTGGCAAAGGGAAGAATAAGAGCAGGATGAAAGCGTGGGATCTTGTTTTGGTGGCATACTCCAGTTCACAAACTGCCTGCAGACCTTGAGTCCATGTGGAGGCTAAAATTTTACTGAAGTCAATGAATTGTTATAAAATGTTCACCGTTATAAGGCTGGCATAACTATGTTTAAAAACAACACAACTTGAAGGGCAAAAAGCCATTTGAGTAAACAGGTACAGGTTACCGAGTTTCAAGCAAATTTGAGAAGTTAGTATAGGATGTAAGATGTACCATGAACAATATGGTAGAAAAACTTGTTTCATACATTAAATTATGAGACAGAAATACACAAGAATATTTTTAACCAGAATTGGATACCAGTAAATAGCAGCTGGTAGGTCCTGGTTTTTATGTTAAGGACTATCAATTTTCATTTTTTAAAAACCTTTGCCTGGTGCTGTGGAAACTACTATCCTGAAAAATAAGGCAGCTAATGAGCAGTATAATATATGTCAGTAAAAGGGTATATTTCTTATTTTCCATAGAGCAAAATTTCAAAGGAATGTAATCTTGTTAAAGTGTCACCAAACCATCTCTTCAGGAGAAAACAATGGCAACAGAAATAATAAGGCTTATTTTCAAGAATTCTGTTCATACCTCAAATCCCTGTGGTCTTCCTAGACTCTCTTTAATATGTTTCCATGCAACAAGAATCTCTGACACAGATACACTTGTAGCCTTGACATCTGTGGGAGCAGCAGTGGGTTCTGTGTGAAGGAAAATGGAAATAATAAACCATGGGGGTAACAAGTTACGCCTACCAAAGCATTGCCCCTGAATATGACAGGTGTTACTTCCTTTTCCCTGATTCTTTAAATGAAGGGCTCTGGTGATTATGAAAAATACAACAGGATAAAAAGATGATCTTTTTGGATTTCTCCACGATCAAGTCTCATCAGTACCTTACCAATGACAAATAAATCTAGCAAGACAAGTGAAGAAAATCTTTATCCTTGGATTAACTAGGATGTTTCTGAAGAAGTTAAATTATCTGACTTAAATTGTTTGCCAGACTAGCATAATGACCAAAAGAAGGGACTAGGAGTCAGGATTGGCTTTTTTGCTTGCTAAGGGTGTTTTTTGCCTTCCAGAAAATTATTTACCTTCAGGCAAGTTACTTTACTTCTTCCTGAGCTCTAGTCCCATCATCTGTCATCAGGCGTATTGAGAATACTTAGCTAGTAGGTTTTTAAGGTTAGTTTGAACTGGAATAATACATATCAACTATTTAACATAGTTCTTGGCATTTAAAACATCTATTCAGAAAATATCACCTATTTTACCTTTTACCTTGTGAAGGTACGAACAGGATCTAAGTTTCATTTGATTTCTTTTGTTGTTGTTTCAATCACCCAGCCATATTTCCATGATTGTGTAAAGAATGTGTTATGAATCATGATATTTAAAAGGCACGCATTGACTTTTAAGACTGGTATGGGCTGAAAAGGAAAGTCCCTGGAGGTCTTGGTGCTGTTGCTCAAAACCACCTTTTCATTCGGGACTGTGCTCAGTGGCCTTTTGCACTGTTTTAGTTTTTGCTTTTTTTTTTTTTTTTTTTATCAAATACATCATGTCTGACTGGCATCCATCAAGAGGTGCACTTTATTTGAGGTTGTACTGTATATGAGGAACAAAATATTTTCAGCTTTGACATTGCTGAATCATAAATACTGTGTCACAAACACACGTTAAATGAAATGGCAGAATAAAGGCCATACGTTAGTTCAACCAATCTGTACACAGTCGATGTCAAAAACTCCTACCCCGTGAAAATTGTAGAGACTTTGATTCTAACCCCATATCACTGCCAAAATTTAAGATGAAGCTTATCATTGCTAAGACTTCAGATGAATCTATCTAGATTCAATCAACCAGATGGCAAAGGCAGAGTTCTAAATAAGATTTTTATGTTTTAGACATATAAAGGGAATTATAGCCATTTGCTAAGAATATTTCACTTTCTGATGGAAGGTGGCCACATGCCTAACTGGAGAGTCTTCATATATTATTAATTGAAAAAATAAAAGTAAAAAATCTGCCCTTGTTACTATAAAAGAAGTCCACAAAACACTTTTTCAAAGTTTGTATTAAGCGATGTTTTTTTGTTGTTGTTGTTAAAGCTTTCATTAAAATTACATATTATATTTCATTAACTCAAAGTACTTTGATAAATTCACATTAATCTTTACACAGAAGTTGACATTAGTTTTCTGCTATGGTATAATTTGCAATTTCTCATTCTGTCCTTTAAATATCTTTTATTTTATTTTGCTCAGTGGTTTCCCACATCCCACTTTCCAACTGCCTGTTACTTGTGCATCTACCATTAACAACAACAACAAAAACAAAAAAACTGTGGTAAAAGCTTCTAATTTTATTATATTCTAGAATTCTTATCAGAAAACTTGCAACAATTTTTTTCATTGGTATTTAATAGGAGCTAAAATTCTTGATTTTTCAAGTAAATGAAAGGAAATGCTCATGTTCTTGTGTGTATTACCTGATATCCCGGATTTGAGATATGATTTATTTCAAAGAAAGCCACTCTTTAAATAATACCATTTGTTATTTAGAAGGAGTTTTGCTTATCTTTTCATTGAATGCACTGCAGAGATTTGTGTGCCAAATGCCTTTTTCAACTTTTTTTTTTTTTTTAATTGAGGTAATTATATCTTTGCCAAAGAAGATTGCAGGGGGGATAAATAATTTCAGAAGCACAAAATATGTGGTTGGATTTCTATCTCTACCTCTAGAGAAAGAAGGAGAAGGAAATGGCAACCCACTCCAGTGTTCTTGCCTGGAGAATCCCAGGGACAGGGGAGCCTGTTGGGCTGCCATCTATGGGGTCACACAGAGTTGGACACGACTGAAGTGACTTAGCAGCAGCAGCAGAGAAAGAAATTTCTCTCTCAGCTTTCTGTAGCACTACACAAGTTTAAGTACTTTTTAAAATAGAATGATGGAAGTTTTAAAAAAGTAAGAAATAAAGAAAAATAGTCAGAAAATTATTTCCCAAACTAGCACCCTAGCTTCTGTTTTGGAGAACGCAATGGCAACCCACTCCAGTGTTCTTGCCTGGAGAATCCCAGGGACGGGGGAGCCTGGTGGGCTGCCGTCTCTGGGGTCGCACAGAGTCGGACACAACTGAAGTGACTTAGCAGCAACAGCTTCTGTTTAAAAGCTCTAAGGTTTTTAAATCAATGTTAGACATTAAAAGGTATTCCACAGTTGCACTCACAGAGGCTAACTATTGTGAAATATTAGAAAGTCACTTGGATCATTGGTCACATCTAATTAAATGAGGGTCAATGAAACAAGAATTGAACAGTAAATTTTTGTTTCACTTTCTAGATATAAATAATATCTAACATTGGGGCTTCCCTGATAGCTCTTGTAATGCAGGAGACCCTGGTTTGATTCCTGGGTTTGGAAGATCCACTGGAGAAGGGATAGGCCAACCATTCCAGTATTGTTGGGCTTCCCTTGTGGCTCAACTGGTTAAGAATCCCCCTGCAATGTGGGAGACCTGGGTTCGAGGGAAAGGCTACCCACTCCAGTATTCTGGCCAGTATCAAACATAACCATGCTGACCTGCATTGACAATTTAAGCATGTAAAAATGTGACCCCATTCAATTTACTTCCAAAAGTTTCAATTTGCACCATTTATTAGTCAGTGAACATTTTCATGTGTATTTAAAAGTTTGTCTGCAGACAAGGTGAATGGATAAAGAAGTTGTGGTACATATATACAATGGAATATTACTAAGCCATAAAAAAGAATGAATTTGGGTCAATTCAGTTGAGGTGAATGAACCTAGAGCCTGTTGTACAGAGTGAATTATTTCAGAAAGAGAAAAACACATATCATATATTATCACATATATGTGGAATCTAGAAAAATGGTACAGATGAACCTATTGGCAGGGCAGGAATAGCATAGCATAGCATAGCAATAGAGACACAGATGTAGAGAATGAACTTGTGAACACAGCAGGGACAGGAGAAGGTGGGACTGAAAAAGATACATATTACCATCTATCAAATAGTTAGCTGGGAAATTGCTATATAACACAGGGGGGCTCAGATTGGTACTCTGTAACAATCTATAGGGGTAAGACCAGCGGGTGGGAGGGAGGCTCAAAAGCAGGGGATGTGTGTATACGTGGAGTTTATGCATGCTATATGGCAGAAATCAGCACAACACTATAAAACAATTATTCTCCAATTAAACTAAAAACTTAAAAATAGCTGACTAGACCATAGGATGTTTGCTTTGGATTGAAGCTAGATGTCCTGTTTGGGCATCCCATCATATTTGAATGATGGAAAATCACAACCAGGAAGAATTTTAGAAAGTCCCTTGGATCTATGCTCACATATGGATGACCAAGGGGTCTTCAGCCATATTTTGTTTGCCCAAGCAAAGTATTAAATTGATTAATTCCAACAATTCATTTAAAATAAGAATTTGTGGCTTATTTTGGGAAAAACAAGTGATACCAAGTTTGACTCCTTGGGTATTGGTAGATGAGAGCTTTCAATTGGTCCCATGAGTTAGGGCATATTCTTTTTAGTTTGCCAGATTCTCTACCGCTCCCTATGGTCTAACTTCTGGGACTGCTTCACTTGTTTATATTTCTTACGTGATCTTTTTAGGCTTTGAGTTAAGAATCTATGTTTTAAATTCATGCTCTCATTTTGCAAATGAAATAAGTGGCATAGAACCTGGCTGATTTATCTAAACTGCTTCTAGATCTGAAAGAGTTCCAAGTGGAACTCAGATCTCAAGTGCTCTGTCTTTTGTTGTTTTTCCATTGCATCAGGGAAGCAGCTGGCTCATTGTCTATCTCTTAGGGTAATTTTGGGGGGCAGAAGAGATTTTTATAGGGAGAATATATAGTTCACTCTCTTGCTGCACAGCTGTTTCCAAGTAACTGACAGATGAATGAATGGAATAAGACTAAAAGAAAAAATAAACAAAATAAATGAGGAGGGGGGAATAACCAAAGGTAATAATAATAACTGCCACTGATTGAAGATTTGATATGTGCCAAGCCTTATTTAAAATTCTTTATATGTATCAATTAATCCTCCCAACACACCTACTATCAGGACCACCACTTATCAGATGAGGAAATCCAGGAGCAGGAGGTTGAACAACTTGCTCAAAGTTGCACAGCTGCTAGAAGGTAGAGCGAGGAATTGAGCAAGGCAGTCAGCCGGGCTCTGGCCATCACACTGTTTCGCTTCTGTGCACACATCTCTGCTTACATACACTCTGGTTGCTTTTCCTCATGTGTTTTCTTCTCCTTGCCCTCCACACCTAACTCATTTCAAGAATACTGATATTGGAATCCCCACTTGGCCTCTCTCGGTCTTGTCAGAACCTGAGCCCCTGTGTTTGTGCTCGGTTGCTTCAGGCGTGTTGGACTGTTCGCAACCCCACGGACTGTAGCCTACCCGGCACCTCTGTCTATGAGAGTCTCCAGGCCAGAATATTGGAATGGGCAGCCACGCCAAGATCTCCTCCAGGAGATCTTCCTGACCCAGGGATCAAACCAAGGTCTCCCATGTCTCCTGCATTGGCAGGCAGATTCTTTACCACTGAGTTATCTGGGAATCCCACCTGAACCCCCATCACCTCCTATTTAAGCCTGCTACAGACTTACTTTCAACTCCTTTTATTCCTATTTCCTGGAATTGTTTTTTTAAATAATTTTGCATCACAGCTACACTGCTCCTCATAGATCTTATATTCAGGCATCTCTGAAACTCTCCTGATCTGTAAATGCCAGGATGTTTGTTGCCACTCTTACTTCTGTCTGTTATACTTGGAAAATTTGATGAAAATTTAGGGACTTGTTTCTGAGATTATATTGGAATTATGTCTAAAAATTCAAAGATTTTTCAATATTTTTTTTTCACTTATGATGATATTAATTAGACCATGGCTGGCTCCTTCACTCCAGTCTTGGGATATAAAGTGGACATGCTGACTAAAGATCCATCTAGTCAAAGCTATGGTTTTTTCAGTGGTCATGTATGAATGTGAAAGTTGGACTATAAAGAAAGCTGAATGTTGAAGAATTGATGCTTTTGAAATGTAGTGTTGGAGAAGACTCTTGAGAGTCCCTTGGACTGCAAGGAAATCCAACCATCCCATCCTAAAGGAAATCAGTCTTGAATATTCATTAGAAGGACTGATGCTGAAGCTGAAGCTCCAATATTTTGGCCACCTGATGTGAAGAGCCGACTCATTGGAAAAGACTCGATGCTGGGAAAGATGCATCATCGACTTGATGAACATGAGTTTGAGTAAGCTCCAGGAGTTGGTGGATAGACAGGAAAGCCTGGCATGCTGCAGTCTATGGGGTAGCAAAGAGTTGGACATGACTGAGCGAATGAACTGAACTGAATTATATTAAAAATATTGTACAGCATTACCATGTTCATGAATTTAGATGATACATTTGTGTTAAGTGACCTAGCAGCTTGAGTTCTCCAAGTAATATTGGGGGATAGGCTTGTAATATTGATTATACGTTTGACTTCCCAGGAGGGGTGGGCAAAACCATTAATCAAAGGACAGTTTAATACACTCCTTGGGAGAAAGGCTATGGCTTCATTATTTAAAAATTGAGTGAAGACAGCTGTAGTTGAACTTTTATAGGCACTAATCCAAATGGATCATCTGGCAAAGTCAGGAAATTATTCTTTGTATTTTACAACTAATATGCCAATTTATTAATTTTCAAGTTCACATAAATCCCACTGAGCTCAGTTTCAGCTCAGGACTGATCTGCAGAATAACACCCCATGAAAGTCAGGTTTTAATTTGAGCTGTGGTAGCTCAATTTGCGAGAGGATAATTGCATATCATTTCCTGCAAGCTAGAAGAAGCTTCTGACTTTAATAAAAAGTAAAAGCCACACATTTTGTCCATATAATGAAAAAGACACCCCCCAAAAGAGAACTAGAAAAGGCTAACACACATTATGTATAAATAAACTTTTGAACCTACAATTAATCTATATTAAAGTTTCCTCTAATTTTCTGTCAGATGTATTGAATTCTCAGTTTCTTTCCAAAGCTATAGTAACAAGAAATAAGTGGAAAACATATATAACTTTAATTAAAAGGCATTTCTAGAAATGCAGAAATTAAGGCTGATTTGATTTCTCACATTGGAAAAAAATTGCTTTTTATCATTTGTACTATGCACTTTAAAATCAGTTATGTTTGAACTTTGCTATTCTTTAATAAAAATAGGATTGTTTCCAATATGAGAGTATTGCGTGGAGTGGCCCCCTACATTTTTGGCAGCAGGGACCCATTTTATGGAAGACAGTTTTTTCAAAGACACGGTCAGGGATGGTTTCAGCATGATTCAAGTGCCTTATGTCTATTGTGCACTTTATTTCTTTTATTACTGTTACATCAATTCCATCTCAAATCATCAGATATTAGATCCCAGAGCGGGGGGACCTCTGGATTATACCACACCCTGAGACCTGAAGTCAAATCAGGGTTGGAATGCACATAACTTTTGCTTGGTTCAAAGGATGTAGATAATTGGTACATGTCCACAACGCATGGAAGTCCTAGCAGGCAAACCTCTTTGCTCTGGCTTTATATCGGATTCTGCCTGTCACTGAAAGAGTCATTCAGGATTACTTCCATAGTGTAAACCTTGAAAGATTTCAGCATCTCAAGGGTGTTAACAGGAAAAAACAACAACAACAACAACAACAAACATCTGGAGGTTTTCTGACAGTGAAAGTGTTAGTTGCTCAGTCGCGTCCACCTCTTTGTGACTCCATGGACTGTAGCCCACCAGGCTCCTCTGTCCACGGAATTCTCCAGGCAAGAACACTGGAGTGGGTTGCCATTCCCTTCTCCAGGGGATCCCGCCTACCCAGGGGTCAAACCCAGATCTTCTGCATTGCAGGTGGACTATTTACCTTCTGAGCCACCAGGGAAGCCTAGTCATTTCTGACAGTACTTTAGGGCAATAGTCAATCTTCGAGTGGTGAGAGTCATTTCCTAAGTGATTTACTAAGTATCTATGTGTATAAAGGATGAGTCCTTCTATAACAGATCACATTCAGTGTTTTGCCTTCAGGAATGTATGCCTCACTTACATTCCTATAGGTTTCTTGAGAGGAAAGGAAAAGACGAAGCACATGGCAAATGCACACAAGCACTTATGGAAGTGTGTTCTGGATGTGAATGCCATCTTCTGTCGATGTGCCAGGGGTACTGGGTTGAGAGCTAGTACTGTCAGGGATGCCTTGAAGTCCTTGAATTCCGTGCTTCCCTCCATCAACATGAAATCTGGTGGCTGTGCTTGATAAGGCTCGGTGTCAGCTCTGAAAAGGTGATACCTTCTTCCTGGTACCCTAGCTGAGTAGCTGCGTCATGAACGAAGGGAAGAGACTATGCCCATAAAAGGGGATAGAAAACTAGTCCCCCTGCTCTTGTTCTTCACTTTGTTTAAGAATAAAGAGGGCTTTTGAGGAGATAAACAGGTGGACTAGGTTAATGAAAGAACAAAGAAACAGAATTTGTCTTATGGAGAAATGCAGTCTCAATCAGATATTTGGGCTTTGGGCCAATATGTTACAAGGGCTCACTGTGAATGTCTGTGAACGTCCACAGGCATGCACAAGAGGAATCTGCTCTGGCATGACTACTATATTCTATTTTTATTCGTTTATTACAGCCCTTGACTCTTTTAAAAATTGTCCAATCTTGAAAGCACCCACTCCTTTTCCAATAGTTTGCCAAGTGTCTAAAAAGGATGTTGATTTCTGTGTTTGTGTGTGTGTGCTCAATTGCATCTGACTCTTCGCTACCACATGGGCTATAGCCAGCCAGGATCCTCTGTCCCTGGGATTCTCCAGGCCAGAAAACTGGAGTGGGCTGCCATTTCCTACTTCAGGGGATCTTACAGACCCAGGGATCAAACCCATGTCTCTTGCTTCTCCTGCTTTGGCAGGCAGATTCTTTACCACTGTGTCAGCTGGGAAGCCCAAAATCACACATTAGACTTCGGTGGGTCTTGGTTGCAACATGTGGGATCTAGCTGCTTGACGAGGGACTGAACCCTGGACCCCTGCATTGGGAACTCGGAGCCTTAGCAACTGGACCACCAGGGAAGTCCCTTCCCTGATTTTATTCTAGAGCAAAAATGGATCTATTATTACTGCCTATTCTGGGACAACTAAAATGTAAAAGAATTTTTCAGAAGATAGAATAACAGAATTTCAGCCTTAGATTTCTAATGGCTCCCAGAGATAATATAGATTTACACTTTTTCAAGTGGAAGAAGGCAAGGCTCAGAGGAGGTGAAAAAAACTGCCAAAGGCTTTCAAGGTAGTGTGAGCTTCCATCGGAAGATCTGCCCACTCCAGGCAAATACTGTCTTCCTTCCATTATCCTGCTTTTCCTGGTTGACACAATGTAATGGTGCTAAAGCTCTATTAATATTTACACATGAAGTTCCAAGTTAGTAAATTTAATTAGTGAGCAAATGCTAAATATATGTTTTAATTTTGTTGTCAGAACAAAGGCAGACTCTATCCTGATTTAATTTTCCTTATATCTTTCACGTTTCAGTCAACCAACATAAATGAAGTGTTACTATGAAATATGTTACAGCAACAGCTTCAGTGTCTTTGAAAATGTGCATATTTTCTATCTAGCTAGAAAGAGGAATCTCTAAAGGCAAATCGTTTCAAGTTTAAGGAAACAGGGTAAACAACCCACGGTGGCTACTATAATTTAATTTCAAAGCAAATGTTGACAAGGAATGTATAAATTTGGATTTTTTAAAGGCAGCACTGGTGTTACCATGCAAATCATGTTCACAAACTTCTACAATTCATCTCACGGGCCATGTGCATAACAAATGATACAAAATAATATGCAAAATAACATAAAACAGTAGCAAAATATTATTATTAAAAACATTCCTGATGAGATGATACAGGGTAGTGACTAAAAGCATTAGTTTTGGAGTCATACACATCTGGGTTCAAACCCAAGTCCTATCACTTACTACACTTAAGTAGCTTACTTAAGTAGCCTCAGATCAAATCAGATCAGTCGCTCAGTCGTGTCCGACTCTTTACGACCCCATGAATCGCAGCATGTCAGGCCTCCCTGTCCATCACCAACTCCCGGAGGTTACTCAGACTCACATCCATCGAGTCAGTGATGCTGAGTTACAAAAGTTACAACTATTGTCCTTTACTGGGTTGAATTTAGCATGTTACTTAGCCTCTGAGCCTCAGTTTCCTACAAGTAAATTGCAACTTGAGATTCCTACCTCATATTTGATTGATTGTAAGGGTTAATATAAGTAATATGGAGACTGTATATACTATCTGAAAACAAGTCACAAATTTGAGACACTAAGTGCGTGAATGGGCTTCCCCAGTGGCTCAAAGTTAAAGGATCCATCTGCCAGAGTAAGAGAAACAGGTTCGATTCCCGGGTCAAGAAGACCCTTGGAAAAAGAAAATGACAACCCACTCCAGTATTCTTGTCTGGAAAAATCTCATGGTCAGAGGAGCCTGGTGGGGTATAGTCCACGGGGTCACAAAGAGTTGGACACAACTTAGTGACTAAACAACAAGTGCATGAATATCTCATCGGGACACTTATGGTTGTTTGGTATTACTTGACTCTTCACATCCTTGGTCATTCTTATATGAGGGTAAATTTTCTACTTCTGCTTCAAAATTTTCCTCTATGTCACAAAATACAAAGGAGCTGGTAATGAAAAACTACATCTTTCATAAATCAAACACTACCTTTGTATTTCAATATTCAAAAGAAGTTATTTATTTACCCTCGTGAATGCCCAGCACCAAAAAGACTGATAATCCTCTTGAGCTATTTGAGTCACACATGTGGGCACAAAGGAAGTAAAAGGGTCAGTTTATAAAAGCAGTAATTATTTGGAAGGACAAATCTGTGCTGTCTCTGGTGGAGCATTAGCTCAGCTGGCTGTCAAGTTTAGGGACTGTAAGGCATTGTATTTACTTTCAGGACCAACTGAAATTCTGAGCTTGAATTGAAGAAAGATTATGTGGAATAGCTAACTTTGGGGAGTTCTGTCAAGCTTCCTCTCAGAAAATACATTTTTGTATTAAACCTTGAAAGAACCAGAGATTTTGATGTAGAAAGCTGAGTTGGCATTTTAGCACTACCATCTATTGACTATAACGATGAATAACATCATAGTCTTTCTTCAATTCAAGGGCAGAATTTCAGTTGGCCCTGTAAGTAAACACGTCTTACAGTCTATGAAATGGGTATACTGCCCAGGTCCTGCCTACCTGGCAGTTTTTTTTTCCTATTAAATGATAGTTTTAATGATACAAAATTCTATTATTTTCTGTTGACTAGTCATGATACACTGGTATTAAGTGATTAATAGTTACATAATCACAATGCTGCTGCTAAGTCGCTTCAGTCGTGTCCGACTCTGTGCAACCCCATAGACAATAGCCCAACAGGCTCCCCCATCCCTGGGATTCTCCAGGCAAGAACACTGGAGTGGGTTGCCATTTTCTTCTCCAATGCATGAAAGTGAAAAGTGAAAGTGAAGTTGTTAAGTTGTGTCCGACTTTTAGCGACCCCATGGACTGCAGCCTACCAGACTCCTCTGTCCATGGGATTTTCCAGGCAGAAGTACTGGAGTGGGGTGCCATTGCCTTCTCTGACATAATCACAATAGTAAAAGATGTTTATCAGGTTCACTACCTAGTGGTTTTATATTGAGATTGAACAAGGTTATGCATATGATAGCAGCTTGCTAAAGACAAATCAAGGATTTAATGATTGGCAGCAATGAGTTTAATTCTCAATTACAAACTATGTAACTTTTTCAGCAAGCTTCTTAATTTTCCTGAGCTTCAGTTTCCCTTAATAGGGATTATAATGCCCATTAGTCAAGATTGTTGTGAGGATTTAATGATACCATGTGTGAAAAGCTTGCAGCAAAAAATCCCATCCAATACTTATCAGTACAATATTTTGTGTATGGTGTTAGTAACAAATATTTATTAGAGTATTTATTTAAATTCATTTGATATAAATTTAAAGTTTTGTGGATTAAAATAGAAAATGATCTAAATTTCAAACCAAAGAAGAATAGTTAAATGTCCATACGTTCACAGAATAGACTACATAAGAGGCATGACTAATATTGTTATTATCATGGAAAGATATTTGCCATATATCAGTGGGGCATGAAGAACATAAAGAAAAGTATTATATGGAATTATCAATTTTTTTCAATAAAACTTATTTGGAAAAATTTTGGAAAAATACACCTAAAAAGTTTAGTGAATTTATGGGTAAGTTTTGTTTCATGGGTTTTTTATTTCTCTTTTGGCATATCTGTATTTTCTAATAATACAATAATGTCACATTCAGTTACAAAAATAAATATTAAAATGTTAAATGAAAATAAGGATGATAAAACTGACCTCCTTCAGCTGAACATATGACAACAATTTGACTGAAAGGTCCATCCCCTTTATTGTTATAAACGCCAACCTTCACTTCAAAGGGGGTAAGAGGAGGGACACTTTCATCTCGATAGATGAATTTTGAAGCATCAGAGGATGTCACCATTTTTTCCTTCCAGCCACGTGTTCCATTGGGCCTGAAAGCCACAATATAGCCAAAGCCTTCCCCATTCTGAAACTCTTCAGATACTGGCTAGAGAAGAAAAATACAATTAATTATCAGCAAAATAACTGGTCAAAAAAGACTATTTATTCTAGTCTTTAACTTTTTAAAATTATAGATAACTAGAATAAAAGAGATTCTCCAAACTTTCTAGTACATTGAAAGCCAATGTAGCATAATCACTTGGCAGTTGTTGCAAATTTAAAAGGCTTTAAAGGTAAAAGTTAAAAAATTAAATGGTATCAGTTGATATTTAAGAAAATTATCAAGAGTATTGAAAACTCCTGAAGTGAGACAACTTTACTCCAATTAGTCATGTACATGAAACAAAGGTCCTTGGAGTCCACACTAGAATTTAGCATGTTGGTGAAAATTGTCATATGGTCTGGTGATTGGGAAAATCTTGTCACTGGTAATGCTCTGCAGAGGTCTTTGGTCAGAAAATTTAGGAGAAATTAATGTAAGACTTTTTGTTTTTAATTTTTAGTATTTTTCTTAATTACTTTTGTGCTTTACTAACATATGAAATATTAGAATAATTAGAATACAGTATATGCTCAAGAAGCTTGTACTATATGATTTATATTTAAATTCTTTAATTTTTGTTTTTTTGGTCACATGGCCTTATATACCGGATCATATTTCCCCAGTCCAGGTCCTCTTTAGTGGAAGACTGGAGCCCTAACCACTGGACTTCAAGAGAATTCCCACATTTAAATTTGTTAAATAGGCATGAATTGCATTGTGCAATTGTGATTAACTAGTTAGTCAATGGAGCAGTTGCCAACCATTGCCTAGGACAATGTTTGACAAATAGATATCCAGTAGACAGTGGCTTAGCAGTAAAGAATCTGCCGGCAATGCAGGAGTCTCAAGAGCTGAAGGTTTGATCCCTGAGTTGGGAAGATCGCCCGGAGAAGGGCATGGCTACCCACTCTTGTATTCTTGCCTGGAGAGCCCCATGGACAGAGGAGGCTGGAAGGCTACAGTGCATAGGGTTGCAAAGAGTTGGACAGGACTCAAGCAACTTAACACACACAAATATTTGTTACTTTATTAAAAAAAATTTGATTTGAGGAAAAACTATGTGTTGAGTGGAGGAAAAGAGACAAAATCTATCATATCAAAGTACTATATACTATGTTTATATGTTTAATGTTTATATCCTCTCCCCCACCCCCACCCCACCAGTTTATGTGATAATTCCTAACCCCTCATGTGATTGTATTAGGAGATGGATTTGGGGTAGGTGATTTAGATATGAGGATGGAGTACTCATGAGTCAGATTAGTGCCCTAATAATAGAGACTCTAGAGAGCTCTTCTGCCGCTCTGCCAAATGAGGACACAGTGAGAAGATGGTGCTATAAGCACCAGGAAGTGGACCCTCATTAGACCTGAACCCACCAGTGCCTTCTAGAACTGGTCTTCCAGCATCCGAAACTGTGAGAAATAAATTTCTGTTGTTTATAAGCCACCCAATCTACGGCATTTTTGTTACAGTAGCCCAAGCTGAGGAAGACACAAAACTGACAGGGAAGGCAATTCCATTTAGAGAGATATGATCTCAGTGAAGGTCAGGAATTGGGAAGTTAATACTTCTGCAGAAATCAAAAGCAAGACATAAAGTTTTATTGAAGAAGAAGAGAATGAACAGAGGAACAGGTCAGAGGATGTGCTCATGGAAGATTTACTAAGGGGAAAGAAGATTTTCTGTATATTTTTGTACATTCTTTCATTGTTCTTTGAGATGGTCAGGGATTAGTTCAGTTTTCTCCAATAGGCACTTCCATCTCCACTTTCTAAGGCATTGACCTGTGATCTACAAAGCTGTATTTGATAATAGAGTAAGTTAACATCAGAGGAGGAAAGTGGCTTTATGTAAAATAAATGTGCCTCTCACAGGCTTTCACCCCTACTCCTTTCCTTTGACAGAAGGAATTTTGGAGGTCAGATGATGATGGATACAAAAGAACAAGGATTTTGTTTTAAAAATCCCAATTCTACTGTTTCCCAGGAAATTACTCAAACTGCATATCAGTTTCATTATTTAGAAAACAGGGAAAATTATCACCACTAGTGGGATTATTGTATGGGATCAATGAGATATCCCAGGCTCTACTCCAGAAAAACCTCAGTGGTTTTAGCCCACAAAATGTCAACTGTGAAGTAATCAAACATTAAACTAAGCCAAACAAGTGTCTAAACTAATTTGGGAGAGGACATGTTTTAATTATTCAAACTTTATTCTAAGAAAGCCCATATGACAGGATGGGGCTTTAGACTTGGTATGAAAGGTTCACATTGGAAATATTCATGTGAGTAATTGATGCTCAAAGTGATTTGTAATCTCAAACAAAAATTACACAGTTACTCTGTATCAGGTACTCATACCCTATGTGTAGCTTTCTATTTAAGGAATCAACACGTCCTGACATCTGAATGGGCTTTCTTACCTCCCAGGCGATGACCAACTCGTGCCTTCTTCCACTTCTTCCACTTACATTGGTAGGTGCTGTCTTTGGAACTGTGGTTAAAAATGGGCCATGAGTGAGGAAAATGCACACTTTAAGTGTCCTTACAATAAGAATGCATCATAATTCTTCCTGGTTGGGTTACATTTCCAAATAAACAGATCAAAATTTGTTTGAAGTCAGGATGGTCTTATTCAATATTAAAACAAAATGTTTGTGATGGATACCCTGCTTTCAAATCTCTGTGGGACAGTTTGGCATATATTTTTCATGGCCATATACTGCATCTCCAAACTAATTATTCTCTTGTAAATGTTCTCTAGTTTATAAGGTCCAAATCATAATTAACACTACAGTCAAGGACATCTACTAATGATAAGTTAAGCTTCATGCTACACTTTTTTTTTTCCTTTCTAACCATGTGAATCTTCTGTGATCCAGGGCTTGCAGAGCCCCTGGAAACTCCATAGGTAAATGTTAGCCTTAGGGCTTTTCTAGAACTCCCATGAAGCTCCAGTTTAAAGAATTTTTTTCCCCCAGCTAAAAACTAGTCTTTATTCTTCTTTTTTTTTTTTTCATGGAAAATGCCAATTATAGTTTGTTTTGATGGGTAAAGGCAGTTCCTTTTCTTCTTTAATATTTTTATGGGAGTGGAGATGTGGGTTTTAACCTTGGGTTGGGAAGATCCCCTGGAGGAGGGCATGGCACCCCACTCCAGTATTCTTGCCTGGAGAATTCCATGGACAGAGGAACCTGGCAGACGACAGTCTATGGGGTCACAAGGAGTCGGACAGGACTGAGTGACTAAGCACACATAGCTTATTTACAATATTCTGTCAGTTTCAGGTGTTTTGCAAAGTGAATCTGTTATACATAAACATATATTCAGTCTTTTTAAGATTCTTTTCCCATTACAGAGTGGTGAGTAGAGCACCTGTGTGATATTGCAGGTTCTTACAAAGAAATCTTAGCAATAGCTCCATGGAATGAAAATCTATTTAAATGATTACATATTACAAAAAAAAAAAAAAAAGCCTATAAGACTGAATCTCTCTGCAAACTGGAAAATATATAGATACTTGGCAAAACTTTTACAAATGTGTAATTATTAAAAGAATAAATGTGTCAAAGAAATAAATTTCCCCTTCACTGCACCAAACCACAAAATATGTTGAAAGGGAATATTATCAAAGGAATAACTGTTAAATGAAGAAAACTATTAAAAGAAAGCCTTTTCCAGGCTATGAGACTACATTAACAATGTTACACTTCAGTATTACCTTTATATCTCAACATATAGTTTTTAAATGATGTTGATAAACTCATAAATAATACATTAACTTTCATATATTACCCACTTGGATGAAAGGCTTTTAATTACTGGCAGATATTCACACAAAATTTTATATACTAGAAAAACTGATGTAGAGTTTATATACTACTAGAAAGGAAAAAACCAATTCTCCCTGGACCATGGAGGTGAGAAAGAGCACTATCATTGCGTCTGTTGAATTAAATGACCTTTAGTCACCAGGGTCCCAATTTCATTTCCTAGGCCATGTTCTCCATGAATGTCAGTTCTTGTCTTGTTCATGTAGAAGGATAAATACAGAAGCAGTGACTAATCTTTCTTTCTTCTTTCATAGTTACATACATGTCAAAATTATTCACATGTGAAGTTCACACTCATGTACTCCCTCAGAATTATATGGAACTAGATTGGAGAAGACGATGACACTGCACTCCAGTACTCTTGCCTGGAAAATCCCATAGAAGGAGGAGCCTGGTAGGCTGCAGTCCATGGGGTTGCTAAGAGTCGGACACGACTGACCGACTTCAATTTCACTTTCATGCATTGGAGAAGGAAATGGCAACCTACTCCAGTGTTCTTGCCTAGAGAATCCCAGGGACGGGGAGCCTGGTGGGCTGCCGTCTATGGGGTCACACGGAATTGGACACAATTGAAGCGACTTAGCAGCAGCAGCAGCAGCAGCAGATACCCCTTTGCCTCTCAGTCAGGGAATTACAAATGATTAAACTAAGAATAATGATGGCATTGGAGCAATAGCAGTAAATACCTCCTGATTTATATGAAGAACAGGCAGATGAGTTTTTTACTAATAGTAAAAATATATTGAGCATGTAACAACTTATGACATGGCAGTGTGCCTTGATACCAGGTCTCCAAATCACTGTTATACAGTACTGATTCAAAATTCTTTTTTTTTTTTTTCTGGTGTATGGTATGGATAAGGCACACAAGGAAAAAACTGGTTTAACTGTATGTGTAAAAGGGCAGGGATACACAATTCCAAATATACATCATTGGCTAATGTCAGAGTTCTAAATACTGTGACCATCAATTCACAGTCAAATAAACTGTGTAAACAAGTTAATTTGTTGATATCGTGCCACTATGGCTTCTCTTAGTACTATTTGTTTATAAAAAATAAAAATAAAAAGTTATCCACATACAAATGTTTCACATTCATCTCTGACAATTAATAGCTAAATAATATTCAACTAATAGCTACCAGAGCCACCTACTTCATCTATTATATTGGAATTACTTATTTATACCCTAAATTTAGGATCTCGAATATTTTTCTTTGAAGATACTCTCCCCACAAGCATGGATTTTGTGGAAAGACTAGGCATTGAAAGTCCTTTTCTGTTTTATTCAGTCCTCAGACATCATCTAAAAAGAGAATGCTTGGAACCTTTAGCTTATGGTTTGAGAGCAGGTTGTAGACTCTTTTGTGAATATTTCTTGAACTTCATTAAAGAAACATGAGTAGGATAAAATACAAGTGATGGTTTGATGTCAAAACTTTCTTCTTTTGGTAGTATTGTCCCATAGTCTATTAATGCTTTTGTTTTTTAGAAAATATATTGAGAGTTTTCAAAGATTTTAACTTTTTGAGTAAAAAAAAGAGAAAAAGAAACTAATGAAAAGTTTGGTGAAAATTTCCACTTTGGGGAACCAAGAAAGCAACATTTAATTTGCTTTTGTATGGGAAATGTCCTTGTCAAATTATTCATAATTGACCTAGATTTTGTAAAATTTCTTTTATCATATAAAATTAGTTTTTGAAGTCTTTCTACTGCTATCAGTTTCTTTTAAGGTAATGAAATGAAAGTCACTCAGTAGTGTCTGACTCTTTGCCTGCCAGCGTCCTCTGTCCATGGAATTCTCCAGGCAAGAATACTGGAGTGGGTAACTATTCGCTTCTCCAGGGGATCTTCCCAACCCAGGGATCAAAGCCAGGTCTCCCACGTTGCAGTTGAATTCTCTACCATCGCAGCTACCAGAGAAACCCATATTCAGCTTCATGTTAAGTAAGTTTATCCAATATGAATGTATAATGAAAGTGAAAGTCGCTCAGTCATGTCCAACTCTTTGCAACCCCATAGATTACACAGTCCATGGAATTCTCCAGGCCAGAATACTGCAGTGCGTAGCCTTTCCCTTCTTCAAGGGATCTTGCACCCAGGTCTCCCACATTGCAGGTGGATTCTTTACCAGATGAGCCACAAGAGAAGCCCTTTAATGTATAATAAATGATACAAAAGAGGCATTATAGAGCATTATGTTTTAATAGTTTATATATAAGTATATAAGTTATAAGTTATGTATAAGTGTATAAGTTAGTGCATAAGCATGAACTGTTCTTTCTACAACAGGCTTGCTTGATATAATAGGAAATAGTAACAGAAAATAGTAACTGAAATGGTAACAGAAAACTTGAGGCTTTAAAGATAGGGAAATAACCTAAATGTCCATTGATCGATGAATGAAGTACTATTCAGTCATACAAAGAAAGTAACCCGACTACTTGAGACAACATGGATGGACATGGAGGGCAGTGCATTAAGTAAAATAAGCTGGACAGGGGATGACAAACATTGTATGATCTTACTTACACATGGAATCTTAAAAAAAAATGGCACTGGTAGGAACAGGGAATGAATTGGTGATCACAATTGGAGAAGGCAATGGCACCCCACTCCAGTACTCTTGCCTGGAAAATCCCATGGATGGAGGAGCCTGGAAGGCTGCAGTCCATGGGGTCGCTGAGGGTCGGACACGACTGAGCGACTTCACTGTCACTTTTCACTTTCATGCATTGGAGAAGGAAATGGCAACCCACTCCAGTGTTCTTGCCTGGAGAATCCCAGGGACGGGGGAGCCTGGTGGGCTGCCGTCTATGGGGTCACACAGAGTTGGACACGACTGAAGTGACTTAGCCTAGCCTATCCTAGAGGTGAGGATAGGCATTGAGGAAATGGGCAAATGTGGTATAAAGGTACAAACTTCCGGATACAAGATAAATAAGTTCTGGGAAGACATGGTGACTATAGTTAACAATACTGTTATCATATATTTGAATATTGCTGAGAACATATCTTAAAAGTTCTCATCATAAGGAAAAACATAACTGTGTGAGGTGATTAATATTAACTAAATTTATTATGGTAATCATCTTGTAATATACAAATATATAAAATCATTATGTTGTTCACTTTTAATATAGTGTTATATATCAATTATATCTCAATAAAACTGGAAAGACAAACAAAAAAAGAAAACCTAAGGCTTTAATAGATATAACTTTTTGAGTAAAAAAAAGAGAAAAAGAAACTAATGAAAAGTTTGGTGAAAATTTCCACTTTGGGGAACCAAGAAAGCAACATTTAATTTGCTTTTGTATGGGAAATGTCCTTGTCAAATTATTCATAATTGACCTAGATTTTGTAAAATTTCTGTAAAAAATTTTACAAAAAGTTTGTAAAAAGTTCTGCTGTCAGGATCACAATGTTTGAAATGAGCACTCTGATTCTAATTAGCTTAAATTTCCTAATTACATGCAGATGATCAGTGGAACCCATGCTCATTCATTTCTTTTTCAAGTTGATGGCACACAGTTATTATCTCTGCAGTCAACACTTTGGAGTCCACTGATTTTAATTATATCCTTTATTTATAAAACAACATGCTTATGATATGTAGAGATATGCCTTAATCTTTCAGAGTCCTTCTGTTGTGAAAGTTCTATAATTCTTGTTAGAAGCAAAAAATTAATATGATCAAACATGTAATAAATGCTTTCACTGAGTTCAGAGAAATACACATTTACTTAAAACCAAATATATTTTAAAATAATCAAATTATGATTAAGATTTATGCAACTAGATTCCTCTCTCCCTCTGTTGGCTACTGATAAATGCCATGAGATTATTAGTTCAGAGACTCAAGTTTACATGTATTGTTAATGGGTTCACTCTGGGCTTCTCTGGTCATTCAAATGTTAAAGAATTTGCCTGCATTGCAGGAGACCCTGGGATTTGATCCCTGGGTTGGGAAGATTCCCTGGAGGAGGGAATGGCAACCCATTCCAGCATTCTTGCCTGGAGTATTCCATGGACTGAGGAGCCTGGTGGGCTATGGTCCATGGGGTCGCAAAGAGTCAGACACCACTGAGGGACTAACACTTTCACTTTCACTAATTTTTCTGCATTTCTTTTTGAACATTACTCTTCCATGACTGAATAATGTGATTAACACTTTTCCAACAATCTGTAACTCCCTTGCTGTTTTAGTGCCTTGTCTGGCATGTTAAAATGTAGACCTTTGTCCCTTTTCATTTTATATGTTTATATAAATGCTCAGAGCAACCAAAATATATTATACTACCTTAGTTTAAGCATGCATGAAGTTAAGCTTTTGCTTCAATGAACTCTTACTAAGTGAAATAGTCTGAACAAAGTCTGTCACACTAAAAATATGCTTTCATTAACACTCAACTAATAAAAGAATACAGGATAAAATCATCTACCAATCTCTCTTTTTTTTCCCCCCTGAAAAATTTCCAAATCTACTATAGTAGATGTTTACATGGCTCATTAAATAATACAGCTTTGCTAGAGATCTGGGAGAAATCACAAAATTAGGAGCATAATCCAGCAACTGATTTGGACAGAAAAGTGCAGAAGAAAGGAACAAAGAATAGAGGTTACTTACACGGTGAGGGTGAGGTCAGGAGAGAAATCAAGCAACAACAAAAGTTCCTACCTGAAGTATATAACATACAAGTATTTCCGTTAACTGATTATCACCTAAGTCCACTTTATTAGAAGAGTTAGAGTTTCCAAAATTTAAAAAAAGAAAAATCAGTGATGTTTACTAAGGAGTTCAAATTATGCTGTTATTCCTATCAATAGTGTAGATAAAGTGGTATGTGTAACTAGTAATAAAGTGTTCTTCTGGGACCAAGAAAGATCATAAAACCTAATAACAGTTTTACCGTTCTAGCTGGTTGGTTGAAATACTTCTTACCCTCTTTGTCCTTCAGTTTCCT
Source organism: Tragelaphus eurycerus (assembly GCA_935064755.1). Classification (NCBI taxonomy): domain Eukaryota; kingdom Metazoa; phylum Chordata; class Mammalia; order Artiodactyla; family Bovidae; genus Tragelaphus; species Tragelaphus eurycerus. The sequence continues at coordinate 6,824,958 of CAKXYN010000086.1, read as the reverse complement.
CATGGAGATCATAATAGTACTTACTGTTTAAGGTTTTCAAAATTATATATCACAGTGCCTAGAAATGTAATTTATAAATTTAACTTCTATGCAGAGTTTATATCATGCAAAATGCCAGACTGGAGGAATCACAAGCTGAAATCAAGATTGCAGGGAGAAATAGCAACAATCTCAGAATGCAGATGATACGACTCTAATAGCAGAAAGTGAAGAGGAACTAAACAGACTCTTGGTGAGGATGAAAGAGGAGAGTGAAAAAGCTGGCTTAACACTCAACATTCAAAAAGCTAAGATCAGGGCATCCAGTCTCATTGCTGCTGCTTAGTCGCTTCAGTCGTGTCCGACTCTGTGCGACCCCACAGACAGAAGCCCACCAGGCTCCCCTGTCCCTGGGGTTCTCCAGGCAAGAATACTGGAGTGGGTTGCCATTTCCTTCTCCAACGTATGAAAGTGAAAAGCGAAAGTGAAGTCGCTCAGTCGTGTTTGACTCTTAGCGATCCCATGGACTGGAGCCTACCAGGCTCCTCCATCCATGGGATTTTCCAGGCAAAAGTACTGGGGTGGGGTGCCATCATTACTCCATAGCAAATAGATGGGGAAAAAGTGGAAACAGTGACAGATTTTACTTTCTGGGGCTTCCAAATTACTGCAGCTGGTGACTGCAGCCATGAAATCAAAAGACACTTGCTCTTTGGAAGAAAAGCTATGACAAATGTAGACAGTGTATTAAAAGTCAAAAACATCATTTTGTTGACAAAGGTCCTTATAGTCAAAGCTATGGTTTTTCCAGTAGTAATGTATGGATGTGAGAGTTGGACCACAAAGAAGAATGAGTGCCAAAGAACTGATGCTTTTGAATTGTAGTGGAGAAGACTCTTGAGAGTCCCTTGGATAGCAAGAAGATCAAACCAGTCAATCCTAAAGGAAATCAACCCTGAATATTCATTGGAAGGACTGATACTGAAGCCGAAGCTCCAATACTTCGGCCACCTGATACAAAGAGCTGACTCAATGGAAAAGACCCTGATGCTGGGAAAGATTGAAGGCAAAAGAAAAAGGGGTGGCAGAGGATGAGATGGTTAAATGAACTCCCCCGGTTGGTAGGTGCCCAGTATGCTACTGGAGATCAATGGAGAAATAACTCCATAAAGAATGAAGGGATGGAGCCAAAGCAAAAACAACACCCAGGTGTGGATGTGACTGGTGATAGAAGCAAGGTCTGATGCTGTAAGGAGAAATATTGTATAGGAACCTGGAATGTTAGGTCCATGAATCAAGGCAAATTGAAAGTGGTCAAACAGGAGATGGCAAGAGTGAATGTTGACATTCTAGGAATCAGCAAACTAAGATGGACTGGAATGGATGAATTTAACTCAGATGACCATTATATCTACTACTGTGGGCAGGAATCCCTTAGAAGGAATGGAATAGCCATCATAGTCAACAAGAGTCCAAAATGCAGTACTTGGATGTAATCTCAAAACGACAGAATGATCTCTGTTCGTTTCCAAGGCAAACCATTCAATAGCACGGTAATCCAAGCCTATGCCCCAACCAGTAATGCTGAAGAAGCTGAAGTTGAATGGTTCTATGAAGACCTACAAGACCTTTTAGAACTAACACTCAAAAAATGATGTCCTTTTCATTATAGGGGACTGGAATGCAAAAGTAGGAAGTCAAGAAACACCTGGAGTAACAGGCAAATTTGGCCTTGGAGTACAGAATGAAGCAGGGCAAAGACTAATAGAGTTTTGCCAAGGGAACACACTGGTCATAGCAAACACCCTCTTCCAACAACACAAGAGAAGATAACTTGGGAATCATCATGTAGGGCTTAAGATTAGAATTTCAGGTCTGCCACTTACTGACTACGTAATTTTAAGCAAGTTTTTAAGATTCTCCTATTTTGTTTTCTCATCTGTAAGATGGGACTAAACCTTCCTGCTTTACAGAGTTGATAAAAGATTTAAATGCTATAACACAGAGCATGTGCTCAACGTTGGACTTACCTGGAACATGCTTCATGATTTTTGACTGGCATATAGTATGATAGGGACTAAGGAGACAGGAGAAATCTAACTTGAGTGTGTCACATTTACTCCTGGGCTGATATCCTCTCCCTGCCCTTTTGTCTTTCTTGCTCAAATATTCCAGTGCTCTTCCCTCACCTTGCTATTAATCAGAAATGGACATGCTTAACATGGAACAACAGACTGGTTCCAAATAGGAAAAGGAGTACGTCAAAGCTGTATATTGTCACTCTGTTTATTTAACTTATATGCAGAGTACATCATGAGAAAGGCTGGACTGGAAGAAACACAAGTTGGAATCAAGATTGCTGGGAGAAATATCAATAACCTCAGATATGCAGATGACACCACCCTTATGGCAGAAAGTGAAGAGGAACTAAAAAGACTCTTGATAAAAGTGAAAGTGGAGAGTGAAAAAGTTGGCTTAAAGCTCAACATTCAGAAAACAAAGATCATGGCATCCGGTCCTATTTCCTTCATGGGAAATAGATGGGGAAACAGTGGAAACAGTGTCAGACTTTATTTTTCTGGGCTCCAAAACCACTACAGATGGTGACTGCAGCCATGAAATTAAAAGATGCTTACTCCTTGGAAGGAAAGTTATGACCAACCTAGATCACATATTCAAAAGCAGAGACATTGCTTTGCCAACAAAGGTTCGCCTAGTCAAGGCTATGGTTTTTCCTGTGGTCATGTATGGATGTGAGAGCTGGACTGTGAAGAAGGCTGAGTGCCGAAGAATTGATGATTTTGAACTGTGGTGTTGGAGAAGACTCTTGAGAGTCCCTTGGACTGCGAGGAGATCCAACGAGACCATTCTGAGGGAGATCAGCCCTGGGATTTCTTTGGAAGGAATGATGCTAAAGCTGAAACTCCAGTATTTTGGCCACCTCATGTGAAGAGTTGACTCATTGGAGAAGACTCTGATGCTGGGAGGGATTGGGGACAGGAGGAGAAGGGGACAACAGAGGATGAGATGGCTGGATGGCATCACTGACTCGATGGATGTGAGTCTGAGTGACCTCCAGGAGTTGGTGATGGACAGGGCAGCCTGGCATGATGCGACTCATGGGGTCACAAAGAGTCGGACACGACTGAGCGACTGATCTGATCTGAACAATTACTCATGTTTCATTTAGAAAGGCATTTGTTAAAATCACCATCTCTGTTTGCAAAGTGCCTCTGAAACTGAAGATATATTTTTTGAAAACATTTTCTAGAAAAGATGTCATTATTTTAAAAACTGGTTTCATGATTTTAAAATACTGTCTACTGTACTATTAGCTTCTTTTTTCCTGAATATTGAGATTTGGTCTTAGAGGTCTGTTGCTTGCTCTTAATATGATCTTCGTCTTCTCTTAGTGTTACTGAGAACCATTTCTTTCATTTAATATAATTAAATTACTCAGTTGAAGAAAGCTATAATGTTCACTTAATAGTATTTTCTTTGAGATTTTCCCAATTATTTCAGTTGAATGCTTATGTTTTTTTTTATATCATAATTTTTTTTTAGAAACACAGACTGGAGAGACCTTTAAAACCCTCACAGCTTTATGCCTTTCTCTGTACACTCCAGTGCCTGACAATTGTACGTAGATTTTTAAATTGCCCCTATAAATAATTCCACCTGAGTCTCATTTGGTCTAGCCTTCAAAGACACATTAAATGCCATTTAAAAGGCCAGCCCACATGCCCCTGAGAAAACTAATTCAGCTCCATCTTACAATAGTATTTTATTGTGTTCATTCCATAACTTTTGAACTCAATGAACTTTCCTAAGTAATTATCACAGACAAGAACCGCAAAAATAAGAATATGAACAAAGCAAGAGCCTATCAGAAGTAGAAAGATAATGTACATGGAAAGAAAATGTAGTAGGAAGCCTAAGGAGTCTTTCTGGGCTTGGGATGAGACACATGTTAACCTCAGATGCTAAAGTGAGGTTGCCTAGCTAAAACCATAGAACTATTAGGAAATGGAGAAACCCAATTTTCGAACCCTTTCCTATTACTCTCCTCTAGCCATCTTTGTGAGATTATTTAGCACAAGGAATGTGTTGGAAGAGGCTGTCAGCTTAGCAGATGGATGTGCTGTGGCGTCGCCCTCCAGCCTCAGCTGTCACTTGGAGCGAAGTGGGAGTGTCATTTCCCCCTCGAGCTAAGTAACGAAAGAAGCAAAACAGCTGCTGCAGAGTACAGATGCTTAGTTCTCACATCCTAGCTGGAAGCTGTTGAGCTTCAGAATTTTGTAGGATGACCCAGTCCCACACTATGCTACTAGAGCAGAGACCAAAATACTTTTTGAAGACATACTATACTTCTAAATCTTGGTGGATCAGAAAAGTGAAATAATATTGTGGGCAAAGCAGACACTACAGAAGGTAGGTTTGAATAGGTTTGCTGGGATCAGAGCTGATAAAGCTGCCTGCTAGTAGGAGATAGGATACTCTCCAAAGAACCCAAAGTACTCATGAGAGAAAGAAACAGGATGTGGACAAATGCCATCTCGTGGGGCACTCAATATTTGCTTGAGAACCACAAACTGTAACACCTTCTTCTTTTCTGACCTAGGAGTTGGAATAGAATTTGGAGGTCAGAGAAGAAGCACAAAGAAGCAAGAAAAGGAAATCATAATCCTTTAGTCAAGCCGGCACTAGGATAGAGGGACAGAAGCATAGAACTGGATATGAGATGCAACTTAAATGGAATTCTTTAATACCTGAAAAATGAGATTTCCTAATACTTAAAAAACTTTAGATAAATTAGTAGTTGGGCCTTAAGCCAGACTTGAGATGAAGCATACTGGAGAACAATGGAAAGAGAAGAATAAAACTTATTAATATGTTTAAACTCTACCAAGTTCAGCATGTTTAATAAACCAGTTACCTAGCTGTAACATGATATAGTACAGAAACTGCTAAGGCTAGAAAATATATTCATCTGATTGTTTACTTGATACTCATATTTATTTGGTTGAGCATTAGCCTCTTAAATGTAAGTATATATTTTCCTTATTTGGCCAAAAATTGTTGTTTAGTTGCTCAGTCGTGTCCGACTCTTTGTGACCCCATGGAGTGTAACCTGCCAGGCTCCTATGTTGATGGGATTCTCCAGGCAAGAATATTGGAGTGGGTTGCCATTTTCTTCTCCAGGGATATTCCCTACCCAGGAATCAAACCCTCGTCTCCTGCATTGGCAGGTGGATTCTGTACCACTGAGCCACCAGGTAACCCCTATTTGGCCAAAAATATATGTGACATTTTCCATATTAACATCAAAAGAGAATGACAGGACAGAATATAATGCAATAAGAAACTGGAAAGTTGTTGAATTTGCAACAATTTGCAAGTTGTTTCATTTCCTTTTGTTATAAGAACACCACCCGCCCAAACAAAAGGCTACATGTTGCAACAATATCACAATGCACTATGGATGAGACTCAGTTCAGTTTAGTTCAGTCCCTCAGTTCAGTTCAGTTCAGTCACTCAGTCATGTCTGACTCTTTGCGACCCCATGAATTGCAGCACGCCAGGCCTCCCTGTCCATCACCAACTCCTGGAATTCACCCAAACCCATGTCCACCGAGTTGGTGATGCCATCCAGCCATCTCATCCTCTGTCGTCCCCTTTTCCTCCTGCCCCCAATCCCTTCCAGCATCAGAGTCTTTTCCAATGAGTCAACTCTTCGCATGAGGTAGCCAAAGTACTGGAGTTTCAGCTTTAGCATCATTCCTTCCAAAGAACACCCAGGACTGATCTCATTTAGAATGGACTGGTTGGATCTCCTTGCAGTCCAAGGGACTCTCAAAAGTCTTCTCCAACACCACATTGATTCAAAAGCATCAATTCTTGAGTGCTCAGCTTTCTTCACAGTCCAACTCTCACATCCATACATGACCACAGGAAAAACCATAGCCTTGACTAGACGGACCTTTGTTGGCAAAGTAATGTCTCTGCTTTTGAATATGCTATCTAGGTTGGTCTTAACTTTCCTTCCCTCAGCCGTGTCCTACTCTTTGTGACCTCATGGACTCCAGCACACCAGGCATTCCTGTCTATCACCAACTCCTGGACTTTACGCAAACTCATGTCCATTGAGTTGGTAATGCCATCCAACCATCTCATCCTGTGTTGTTCCCTTCTCCCCTTCAATCTTTCCCTAGCTAGATAAAAAAAGCAGCCTTACATGGAAGTGAGGAGGGGCTTGTAGCAAAGACACACCCTGTACTGTGCACCACACTTTAAAAGTCTCTCTTGACTCCCTGACCACGTAGGTGGGTTGAGAGCCCAGGCTGGATGATGCAGTCCTACTGTGGAGACTTCTCAACAGGATGGTGTCTTGAAGAAGCTCACTACAAGCCAAGAGACTAGATGACACTTACTATGTTGACAAACATATATTTAATCTGAAAATTTTCCTCTATATGAAAATGGCAACTCATGCATGATCACTATTGTTTAAATTTCTATTAAATAAAGTAATAATATTTAAATTCATGATAAAAAATAATAGTAATAATTCACTAGTATTAAGCACTTACCGTGTGTGCCAAGCTCTTCACCTGCATTATCTTATTTAATACAATAGTCAAAGGAAGTAGATTGCTATATAATTTCTATTTTACAAGTGAAAAAATTGAGCCTTGAACAGTGCATACAGCTTATCTATGTTTATTGCTAGTAAGTGGCAGAGAAGACAATTAATCCAGATCTGCCTAACTCTGAACCTGAAACTATTAATTATAGGTATTAGGCAGCACCTTCTTTTATTTCTTTCTCTATCAATTCATTACAATTTGAAATAAAAAAGCAAGTATTGAGATTAATATCAAGAGCTTTGATAATAAAAATTTTATACAACAGAGAAAACCAAATCTTTCTAAATTGTAGGTTACATAGTGAACACAATCTTCTCTCCTTTGCATCTATCTTTCAACAACTGCTGTTATAAATATGTAACTTACAGAATATTAAGTTTCAATTAAATAAGAGAATTGTTCAATTAAATGAGAATTGCTGTTGCTAAATTCATATTTACATATTTTATTTTTCTATGAGAATGTATATTTTAAATTCATTTCTTAAAGTAAGATTTTTCTTTCTTGATTATTATCTTTTTAAATGGTAGAAAAAGATTCCCACTATTCAATACAAACTTACATAGTAATTTAAAGGTTGCAACCCATTTTCAAAATTAAACACAGAGTTATATCTACCCCTTTCTCTCTCTCTGTCGCTAACTCACTAAATCTTGTAAGAAAATTGTACTATAAATAAATAAATATAAACATACATTAAAGTGTAAATATATACAGGTATCCCTTGCTTTTCAAAAGTTTGCTTTACAGTACTTTGTTTTATCTACATTAGTAACTGCTTCACTAACTGAAAGAAATCTGAAGAGATTTTCACTTCTATGAAAAAAGGTGAAAAATGAAAACTGAAATGAAAATTTCAAAGAAATTGAGCACTAAATGAAATGAAAATTCTTCACTTGATGGCATTTTGACTTACAAAATTTTCATAGGAATGCCTTTCTTTTGTATAGCTGGGGAAACCCGTATTTGTATGACTATTTTGACATCCTAATTATAATAAGTTGACTAAACCAATTTATCTTATATTTATTGACTACCAAGAGTATTTTGATGACTATAAAATTCAAAATATATCTTATAGGATATTGCAAAGAAAATGTAATTTTTTGGGACATGTGGACAAGAAACAATCTAAGGTAAAATGCTTTACTAAAAGTGCTTTGGGTTTAGAATATTCTAGTAAAGAGGAGAATTTAAAGGGACATAAAGCTTTCAACTCAATATCCTGAGTGTGAGACCTTTTCTCTTCCAAGCAGCTCCATTGCTTTTCAAAGATTACTTGGTCCATTAGAATGGCATCATCTTTTAAAATACAGGACATGTACTCAATAGAGGCAGAGTGCATCACTTGAGAAGATGTCTCAGGATGTTGGTGTCCCTTTTAATCTGTGCTGCCTGACAAAACAGGGACAAAACTCAACACTTGGTTCAACACCATTAGTAACTCTAGCCTTGTGTGTTACCAAAGCATAAGAAACATAAATTGCACAGTACAGCCTTCCTCCACTCATTTTCAAAAAAGAGTATTTCATGCATTTTCATGCTATTTCTCCTCTCTTCCGTAAGATTTTAATGGACTAGAGTATGTCATGTATATAGAACTCATGATAAAATGGAGAGACAGGCACTATATAATGGAAGTAACAGCAGAAATAGATGAGGGGCAAGTCTTTTAAAATGCATCATCTGAATACGATTTAGCTTGAAATGTGACAGTGTTTTTGTTAAAGTACTTTTTAATAGCACAAAGAGATTTATACTATTGAAAGTCTAAAAGGATTAGTCATCCCAAATGGATATTTATTTTTGAAATGAATATTTATAGAGAGCATCTGAATTAGGCAGTAATCTTGGCCTTTGTTTAAACACAATTAACAATATGCAAAATAAGGCAGTGCTTTTTAGAAAATATGTGAGCCTAAGTACTAATGTTGGCAGTCATTTCAATATCTGCACAGTGAGTACATAAAATGAGGAACAACTAACCTGTTATACTCTTAATTAATGAACACCTGTACACAATGAAAGCATGGCTGATTTTATGAATGCATGGAAATACAACCAAGCAATTAATGTTTAATTTAAAATTCACACTATTGAAAATGTAGCAAGAAAAAACAATTTGTAATTGGCAAAGCACAAAAGCAGAAAGTTGGATTTTTCTGTGAATGAATCTTTTCCAATGTATTAGGTTACTCTATTTTTAATTTTTTTGCTGCTTAATTTTTATATGAAAAGAATTTGAACATCTTTTAAATGATTATTCTCACTTTATGAGAATTATTGTAATTCTCACATTATGTAATGATTATTCTCACTTTCTGATTCTTTTATTTCTTTCTGTTTTTAAAGAATGAGACAGTGTGTTTTAGAGAAAGAACCAACACTTTTGATAGTTTAATTATTATAAACTGCATTCGATTTCTAAGAAGTCACAAATCACATTTTTTGGTCCAGTTCAATAATTCTGGTACAAAATTTATGCATTTCATTCTTAGTCCCCTATGTACATGTTTCTCTGACCTTGGTCCTGGTGTGGGTGGCAGCATATAAAGGAAAGGAAACTAACAGTCTTTTTTAATCTTTCAACAAAGACATACTTCCAGTGCCAGACATTGTTCAAGGTGAACAATAAAACAGTGAACAAAAAAGACAAGATTCTCACCCTTACTGTACTTATACTGTAATGATTGAGATTCATGTTATCACTGAGTATAAAGACATTAATGTTCCTCCCTCTTGTATCTGTAATCTACCCCCTCTTCATTTCTCTATTGTTTTAATTATTCTCATCAACATTGTTGATATTTGTGTTTGCCTAAACTAGTCCCCTACCAAATATGTTTTACATAAAATTTAATAGGGTCATAAAGGATAAATCTCAATAAGACTTTGTCCAAAGTAATCAAAACTCTATTAACAACTTTTTAATTCTGCTTCTTTCAAGTGATAAACAAGATACTTTAAATTTGTTTTTAAATAAAGCTGTTAATCTTCCTTATGTGGCCTTTATAAACATTCTGTCAGAGACACATTATTCTAAAAGACTGGAAGCATGCTGGTGTTTTCTAAGTTGGTCAAGTTAAGGCAAAATTTGTCTTTTCAAAGGATAATTTATAGCAGGTCAGATGGTGAAGGCAGCATAAAGAATTTTAAGAAAATGCCTATAATTAGAGGTAACTGCTAACACTGGAGAAAAAAAGCATGAGTCAATCTATTCTGAATTTTACGGACCTGTAATATTGAATGAGTACATATTTAGAAGAAGAAACTAACATCTTCAATTTAACCTGAAGATAAGTGTAAGGGTTGGGAGGAAATAGAAGCATCTAGATGTTCAAGCTGGTTTTAGGAAAGGCAGAGGAACCAGAGACCAAATTGCCAACATCCGCTGGATCATCAAAAAAGCAAGAGAGTTCCAGAAAAACATCTATTTCTGCTTTATTGACTATGCCAAAGCCTTTGACTGTGGATCACAATAAACTGTGGACAATTCTTCAAGAGATGGGAATACCAGACCACCTGATCTGCCTCTTGAGAAATTTGTATACAGGTCAGGAAGCAACAGTTAGGACTGGACATGGAACAACAGACTGGTAACTACTATGCAGACTGCATCATGAGAAATGCTGGGTGGGAGGAAGCACAAGCTGGAATCAAGATTGCCTGGAGAAATATCCATCACCTCAGATATGCAGATGACACCACCCTTATGGCAGAAAGAGAAGAGGAACTAAAAGGCCTCTTGATGAAGGTGAAAGTGGAGAGTGAAAAAGTTGGCTTAAAACTCAACATTCAGAAAACGAAAATCATGGCATCTGGTCCCATCACTTTATGGGAAATAGATGGGGAAACAGTGGAAATTGTGGCAGACTTTATTTTGGGGGATTCCAAAATCACTGCACATGGTGACTGCAGCCATGAAATTAAAAGACGCTTACTCCTTGGAAGAAAAGTTAAGACCAACCTAGATAGCATATTAAAAAGCAGAGACATTACTTTGCCAACAAAGGTCCGTCTAGTCAAGGCTATGGTTTTTCCAGTGGTCATGTATGGATGTGAGAGTTGAACTGTGAAGAAGGCTGAGCACCGAAGAATTGATGCTTTTGATCTGTGGTGTTGGAGAAGACTCTTGAGAGTCCCTTGGACTGCAAGGAGATCCCACCAGTCCATTCTGAAGGAGATCAGCCCTGGGATTTCTTTGGAAGGAATGATGTTAAAGCTGAAACTCCAGTATTTTGGCCACCTCATGTGAAGATTTGACTCATTGGAATAGACCCTGATGCTGGGAGGGATTGAGGGCAGGAGGAGAAGGGGGCAACAGAGGATGAGATGGCTGGATGGCATCACTGACTAAATGGACATGAGTCTGAGTGAACTCCGGGAGTTGGTGATGGACAGGGAGGCCTGGCGTGCTTCAATTCTTGGGGTTGCAAAGAGTCGGACATGACTGAGTGACTGAACTGAACCGAACTGAGACCTGTATTTGTGGATAAAAGGAGAAAAAGTTCTGAAAACAAGTAAAATTAAATTATTATCTTAAAGGAAATAGTTTTATGATGTCCAGGTAAATGAATTTGGAAAAATTACACTAAAGCAATAATGGTTAATTCAAATTGCTTTAAAAGTGATTATTTGCTATATTACTCAAGGAACAAAAACCAGGGCTCTGTGACCACCAGAGGAGTGGGATGGATTGGGAGGTGGGAGGGAGGTTCAAGAGGGAGGGGAAATATATATATACATGTATGACTGATCCATGTAATGTATGGCAGACGCCAACACAATATTATAAAGCAATTATCCTTTAATTAAAAATCAGTAAATTTTAAAAAAGCGATTAAGGAGCATAACCAATAGAATTCTGACTCTCTAATATTCTTACCTGCTTCATTTGTGCGGATCATTCGAGATGGAGTGCTTGGGTCTCCAGTCCCAATTGGATTGGTGGCCACCACTCGGAATTCATATTCTACCCAGGGGTTCAGGTCCACCGCCATGGCTGACTCCATGTCCCCTGTTATGATTTCTGGGACTACGGAGAGGAAGGAAATTTCATGTCATTAGGTGAATTTTATTTTCTTGGGCTCCAAAATCACTGCAAATTGTGACTGCAGCCATGAAATTAAAAGACGCTTCCTCCTTGGAAGGAAAATTATGACCAATTAGACAGCATATTGAAAAGCAGAGACAGTACTTTGCTGACAAAGTTCCATCTAGTCAAAGCTGTGGTTTTTCAAGTAGTCACACATGGATGCGAGAGTTGGCCCATAGAGAAAGCTGAGTGCCAAAGAATTGATGTTTTGTCAACTGTGGTGTTGGAGAAGACTCTTGAGAGTCCCTTGAACAGCAAGAAAATCAATCCAGTCAATCCTAAAGGAAATCAGCCCTGAATATTCATTGGAAGGACTGATGCTGAAGCTGAAGCTCCAATACTTTGGCCATCTGATGCAAATAACTGATTCACTGGAAAATACCCTGATGCTGGGAGGGATTGGGGGCAGGAGGAGAAGGGGATGACAGAGGATGAGATGGCTGGAGAATATCACTGACTCTCTGGACATGAGTTTGAGCAAGCTCCAGGAGTTGATCATGGACAGGGAAGCCTGGTGTGCTGCAGTCCATGGGGTTGCAAAGAATTGGACACAACTGAGCAACTGAACTGAATTGAACTGAGGTGAACTAGAAATGCTTATAGATTGCAATCAAAGATATTAAGCCCTGACAGACATGACAGGCTTCTGCATATACCCTTGTATCACGTGGTCAGGTGTCACTTCCAGGCTCATTACTAAAACAAAAATCAGTCTTCAGAAGTAAGCAGTAGCACATGTCAAAGTCTGTTACAGTTAGAATTCTTTCATCTCATCTGTACACATATATTGACACAACACAACTTGCCATTTTCTACACTAAAATCTTTTTTGTCAACCCTTCAACCCCAGAGAAGATGCCAACCAGTGCTCCAATTTAAGCAAACAGTTCTTGTATTTCTAGGGAAATTTCTTGAGCAGTTTGCCTCTCCCAGTTCTGCCAAACATGCTCAGCCACTTGGCAGTTCGAAGCAGTGGTTTAAGAATATATCTCTCTAATTTAAAAACTCTAGTTTGTGGTTTCAAAGTGGAAGCTCTGAACTCTCCTTGGAGTGACTTTTGTACTACATTTAGATTTTTATTAAAACATAAAACTGTGTGTCAATATAATTACCACATAGTAAAGCATTTTTACATAGTGTTTATGCTCTATCTGGGACTGCTTTTCTTGTTCCCTCTTCTCTGCTGTCTAGGAAATATTTCTGGAAGAACATTTGTTCCAGAGGTGAAAGTGCGGAAAGTGCAAAACCTCCCTATGAAGTGCAAACATCCTCTGAATTTATAGCTGCCATGATTTCTGTTTAAGCATGGCAGGGCAGTGTTGGGGAGGGGAGAGACTTTTGATTTGATGACGCTGTAGACTTTTACTACAACAAGGTGAAATAAAATGCATCTTGCATTTCCCATGAAAATCTCTCTTGAAATGCAAGAGAATGTTACTAAATAATCAGTTCAGTGAAAGGTGAATGCTCAGAGCATAGACAGTGTGGGCTGCCTGACCCATCTCACAGCCCTACAGAGCTGACTTTCTAAAGCAGTGAAGTGAAAACATGAAAAAAAATGTCTGTCCTCTTTTGCTGCACTGGCAAATGAGCAACATCCTTGAAGTCTGAGTGGTAGAGGATTAAGGCCACTGTTCAGTACACCATTTGGCAGAATGCTAAGCTGTGTCTGCCAAGCATAAAGGTGAGAAGAAGACATACCAAGACACTCAGCTCTCCTGAGATCTAAGAACAAACTGATTCACGAGTACTTGCCTTGGGTCCATCAGGACCTACTGTTTCATTGACTTCTGTTTAATGTCAGTCACTCCAAGCAACTCCAGACATAGAGGTCACCCCTCATCCTTTACTCTAATCCCTATAGAACTCTGTCTGTCTCAATTGCCATCCTTCCCTAACATTTAAAGGCCTTGAACTGAACTGAACCCTTACTGCATTAGAGGAAGGATGCAAAGATAAATAAGATGCTATACCTGATCTCCACACCCCACATCCCATGCTCATCAGATCAGATCAGATCAGATCAGTCGCTCAGTCGTGTCCGACTCTTTGCGACCCCATGAACTGCAACACACCAGGCCCCCCTGTCCATCACCAACTCCCGGAGGTCACTCAGACTCGCATCCATCGAGTCAGTGATGCCATCCAGCCATCTCATCCTCTGTCGTCCCCTTCTCCTCCTGTCCCCAATCCCTCCCAGCATCAGAGTCTTCTCCAATGAGTCAACTCTTCGCATGAGGTGGCCAAAATACTGGAGTTTCAGCTTTAGCATCATTCCTTCCAAAGAAATCCCAGGGCTGATCTACTTCAGAATGGACTGGTTGGATCTCCTTGCAGTCCAAGGGACTCTCAAGAGTCTTCTCCAACACCACAGTTCAAAAACATCAATTCTTCGGCGCTCAGCCTTCTTCGCTCATTGTCTGGGTGAAAAGACCAGAGGGAACCACAATACCATGTATAATAAACATCAAACTCATGAAAAAAAAATAAAGGCTTTTGACTATGATCTTTGGAATTTATAATCCATCACTTGGATTATAAAATCCCCTTGTCTGCATCCTTCCCTTCTTCCATCAACTTGCTTTGAACATTTTACTCCAGGAGAAAACTGAGTCCCCTCTGAGGCAACTTCATGCCTTTCAAGGGGTAGCCCTCTTAAAATACTGTATAGAAGAGTAACCAGTCCAGCTCAGTTGTGTCTCTTTCCTACCCACTCCCTTCCCCTGCCAAGTTCTGTAATATAGGCATGCAGATATTTTTCCACTTAAAAACAAAACAAAATTCTTTTAAATTTTTCTTGCCTTCCAACCTTCACCCATTGTCTATGTTTCTTTTACAGCAAAGCTTCTTGAGAGTTATTAATATTTGTCCCTTATTTCCTGTCTCCATTTATTCTCTTTTAATTCACTCTTGAAACTTTCTAAGTGGCGCAGAGGTAAAGAATCTCCCTGCCAAAGCAAGAGATGCAGGAGACATAGGCTTGATCCCTGCGTGGGGAAGATCCCCTGGAGGAGAGAATGGCTACCCACTCGAGTATTCTTAACTGGAAAATTCCATGGACAGAGGAGCCTGGCGGGCTACAGTTCATGGGGTCACAAAGAGTCAGACCTGACTGAACACACACACATACACACACACACACACACACACACACACACACACACACACACACACATTCACTCTTGGACTCACTGCAGTCAGGTTCTCACCTCCAGCAATCCACCGCTCCTGTCGAGATCACCAGTGGCTTCCAATTCTAAAACACTGTGCTCACATCTCTGTTCCTTATTTTATTTGTTGCAACATCATGCTTCGATACAGTTAATCATTCTTTGCTCTTTGAAATGCTTTTCAAAACTTCCGCTCCTCTTGTTTCCAATTATGCCTCTTCAGTCTGCGTTGCTACTTTCTTTTTATCTTCCAGATGCACCACAGTTCTACTAACTGCCTTTTCTTTTTTATTGTACTCTAAGGTGATTGTATCCAGTCTCACGGTTTTAAATGCCTTCTGTATGCTGATGGCAGTAACATTTTCAGCTATGAACTTCCTCCCTAGACTCCAAATTCATATGCCCTATAATCTATTAAACATTTCCATTTAGATAGAGTTAATCTTATTTTATTCCCCTACTTCTGCTGCTGCTGCTAAGTCGCTTCAGTCGTGTCCGACTCTGTGCGACCCCATAGACGGAAGCTCACCAGGCTCCCCCCGTCCCTGGGATTCTCCAGGCAAGAATACTGGAGTGGGTTGCCATTTCCTTCTCCAATGCATGAAAGTGAAAAGTGAAAGTGAAGTCGCTCAGTCGTGTCCTACTCTTAGCGACCCCATGGACTGGAGCCTACCAGGATCCTCCGTCCATGGGATTTTCCAGGCAAAAGTACTGGGGTGGGGTGCCATTGCCTTCCCCGCCTACTTCTGCAGTATTCCTTATTCAGTGAACAACAATTGCTATATCCCAAACTTTGAGGCCATCCTGTATTTCTACTTTTTTCTCTTGTCCCACTCCAATTCATAAGCAAATTATGACATCTCTGACTTCAGAATGTTTTGATTTTTTCACTTCCACTTGCAGTAAGACTTCTTAAAATAATTGTCTACATTAACTTTTCTCCCATTTTCTCTTGAGCCAATTCTTACGAGTCTTTAGTCCTTAAAATTTTACTATAACTTCTAATATCAAGATCATGAATGACCTCTGGTTTGTTTAAATCAATGATCAATTCTCATTTACTGGCAACTATTAAGTTGCCAAGTCAGCAGCATTTGACCCAGTTGATTACTTTCTCTACCTTGCTAGATTTTATTCTTTTGTCTGACAGAATATCACATTGTCTTTTTCTAAAATTAAATGGCTGCTTACTCTCTATATCTTTTGGTTGAATCCTCTTTTCCACAACCTCTTACTACTGGAATGCTTGAGGGCTCAATTTTCATATTCCTTTTTTCTTTGCTTTATGCTTATATCCTTGGAGAGTGCATGCAGTCTTATGGCATTAAATGCAATTTATATGCCAATAATTTCCTAATTTATATCTTCATTCTAAACCTCACTCTTAAACTCCAGTCTCATACAACTAGGTGCCCTTTGATCTCCGTAAAGTCCTAGTCTCCAAGTATAGTTATACAGGGGTTAAGGTTTGACATACTAATTTTGGGGAGACACAACTCAGTCCAAAGCAGGCAGGTGGTGATTTAAAATATTTTAAAATTTAAATAATTTTTTAAATACACTTGATGTACAACATTATGTTAGATTTCAGGTGTACTACATAATGATTTGACCTTTGAGTACATTCTGAAATGACTGCCATAGTATGTCCAGTAACCATCTGTCCCCAAACAAATATATTACAATATTACTAACCATACTGTTACTCTTATGCTGTATTTTACATGCTTGTAACTTGTTTATTTATAATTGGAGGTTTGTACCTCTTAATCTCCTTCACCTACTTTACATTCCCCAACCCCAACCTTCTGATAACATCAGTCTATTCTCTATAGCTAAGAGTCTGTTTTCATTTTGTTTTGTTTGTTTGTTTGGTGAATTTCACATATAAGTGAGATCATGTGGTATTTGATTATTTCATTAGCATAAGATCCACCAAACCATCCGTGTTTTCAAATGGCAAGATTCCATTTTTATTATAGCTGAGCAATATTCCATTGTATGTGTGTATACCGAATATTCATTATCCATCTATCAATGAATACTTAGGTTGCTTCTGTATCTTAGCTATTGTAAATAACGCTTCAATGAATATTGGAATGCATACATCTTTTTGAGCTAGTGTTTTTATTTTATTTGGATAAATACCCCAAAGTAGGATTGCTGGATTGTTTAGGAATTCAATTTCTGAATTCTTTTGATAAACTTATTACTGTTTCCATAGTGGCTATATCAACTTACGTTCCTATGAGGAGAGCACAAGATTTTCCTTTTTTCCATAGCTCATCGGCATTTTTCATTTATTGCCTTTTCACTAAAAACAATTCTCATAGGTGTGAGGTAATAGCTCACTGCAGTTTTGACATGCATTTCTCTGTGATTAGTGATGGTGAGCAGCTTTTCATGTGTCTGTGCCCATCTCTATGTCTTCTTTGTAAAAATGTCTATTCAGATCCTCTGCCTATTTTCTAATTAAATTTAACATTGCTGATGATGAGTTGTATGAGTTCTTTCTATATTTTGTATATTAACCCCTTATTAGATGTATGATTTGCAAATATCTTCAAACATTTCAATAGACTACCTTTTTGTTTTGTTGATAGTTTCCTTTGCTATGCTAAAGTTTTTAGTTTGATGTAGTCCCATTTGTTTATTTTTTGCTTTTGTTGCCCTTACCTGAGAAGATAGATCCCCAAAAATATTAAGTCTCATGCTGAAGACCATATTATATTTTCTTCTAGGAATTTTATGGTTTCATTTAAGTCTTTAATCCATTTTGAGTTAATTTTTTTGAATATGGTGTGAGAAAGTAGTCCAATTTGATTCTTTTGTATGAAGCTGTTCAGTTTTCCAAGCATTATTTATTGAAAAGGTTTTTCTTTCCCCATTTTATATTCTTGCATCATTTATCATAGATTAATTGACCATATGTGTATGAGTTTATTTCTGGGCTCTCATTTCCATACTATTTGGATTACTATAGCTTGGAAGTACATTTCAAATTCAAGGAACATGATACCCCAGCTTTTGTTTTCTTGTTCAACTGTTTAGGCTATTTGGATGTTTTGTGTTACCATACAAATTTTAAAAGTTATTTGTTCTAGATCTATGAAAACTGTCACTGGTATTTTAATAGATACTGGATTGAATCTGTAGATTGCCTTAGGTAGTTTGGTTATTTTAACAATATTAATTCTTTCATTAAATCATTTTCTATGTATAGTATAGTATTATGTCATCTGAAAACTGAGTTTTACATCTTTTCCAATTTGGATTGCTTACATTTATTTTTTTACCTGATTGTTATGGCTAGGACTTCCATAAAGGTGGTATAAGTGGCATTCTTGGTTTGTTCCTGATCTTAGAGGAAATGCTTGCAGATTGCCACCATTGAATTTGATGTTAGCTGTGGGCTTGTCATATATAGATTTTACTATGTTGAGGTATATTTCCTCTATAGCTATTTTGTTGAGAATTTTTGTCATAAATGAATGTTTAATTTTTCAAAAGCCTTTCTATACCTATTTTGATGATTATATGACTTTTATTCTTCAATTTTTTAATGTGTTTATATCACAAGGATTGATATGGGAATATTGGATCATCTGTGCATTCCTGGTATAAATCCCACTTGATTTTGATGTGTGATTCTATTTATGCATTGTTCAATTCAGCTTGTTAATATTATGTTGAGGATTTTTGAATTTTTTCATCAGTGATATTGGCATGTATTTTTCTTTTCTGTATTTTTTTTTATCTAGTTTTAAAATCAAGGTGATGCTTCCCTCACAGAATGATTTTGGAAGTGTCTTTATCTCTCAATTTTTTGGGTAGTTTGAGAAGAATAGGTGTTCAGATCAAATTAGATCAGATCAGTCACTCAGTCGTGTCCGACTCTTTGCAACCTCATGAATCGCAGCACACTAGGCCTCCCTGTCCATCACCAACTCCCAGAAGTCACTGAGACTCACATCCATCGAGTCAGTGATGCCATCCAGCCATCTCATCCTCTGTCGTCCCCTTCTTCTATTGCCCCCAATCCCTCCCAGCATCAGAGTCTTCTCCAATGAGTCAACTCTTTGCATGAGGTGGCCAAAGTACTGGAGTTTCAGCTTTAGCATCATTCCTTCCAAAGAAATCCCAGGGCTAATCTCCTTCAGAATGGATTGGTTGTATCTCCTTGCAGTCCACACTCTTTTAAAGTTTTGGACTTCTGAGGTGGCACTAGTGGTAAAGACCTGCCAGCCAGTGCAGGAGACATAAGAGACATGGGTTTGATCTCTGGGTTGAGAGGATCCCCTGGAGGAGGGCATGGCAACCACTCCAGTACTCTTGCCTGGAGAATCTCATGGACAGAGAAACCTGGCAGGTTACTGTCCATAGGGTCACAAGAGTCAGACATAAGTGAAATGACTTACTTAGCATGCAAGTATGAATATACATCAGCAGACCAATGCATTTTTTCTTTAAAAAATTATTTTATTTGTTTTTTGGCTCTGCAGGCTCTTAGTTTCTTGATCAGGGATCTAACCCACAGCTTCTGCACTGGAAGTGTGGACTCTTAACCACTGGACAGCCTGGGAAGTCTCCAGCCTTTAGCTATTTAGTAGTATATTGTTTACCATCCATGTATTTGTGTTTTTTTGCAATTTTTATCTTGTTGTTGATTTCTCGTCTTAAGTCATTGTAGTTGGAAAAGTGCTCAGTATGATTTAATTCTTCAAAAATTTGTGCTGTGATCTAGCACGTGGTTTATCCTGGAGAATAATACATGTGCGCTTCAAGAGAATGTGTTTTCTACTATTTTGGATGGAATGCTCTGTAGATATCAATGAATCTACCTGGTGTAATGTATCATTTAAAGATAGTGTTTCCTAATGATTTCCTGTCTGGAAGCTGAGTCCATTAATATAAGTAAAATCTTAAAATCTTCACTACTATTGTGTTACTGCCAAGTTTTCCTTTATTTTGCTAATATAGGCTTTATGTATACAAGTGTTCCTGTGTTGTATTTATGTGTGTATATATATATATATATATATATATATATTTTATAATTGTTATATTTTCTTTTTGGATTGATCTCTTCAACAGTATAAAATATCGTTGTTTGTCTCTTGTTACAGTCTTTGCTTTAAAGTCTATTTTGTCTAACATAAGTGTTGATATCGCAGCTTTCTTTTTGTTTCAGTGTGCATAGAATACTTTTTTCCAGTATGAAAAGGGAAAAAGTTATGACACTGAAAGATGAACCCCCAGGTCTGTAGTGCCAAATACAGTAACTGGAGAAAAGTGGAGAAATAACTCCAGAAAGAATGAAGAGGCTGAGCCAAAGCAAAAACAATGCCCAGTTGTGGATGTGACTGGTGATGGAAGTAAAGTTTGATGCTGCAAAGAACAATATTGCATAGGAATCTGGAATGTTAGGTCCAAGGTAAATTGGAAGTGGTCAAACAGGAGATGGCAACAATGAACATTGACATTTTAGGAATCAGTGAAATAAAATGGAGTGGAATGGGTGAATTTAACTCAGATGACCATTATACTTACTACTGTTGGCAAGAATCCCTGAGAAAAAATGGAGTAGCCTTCATAGTAAAAAAAAAAAAAAGTCCAAAATGCAGTACCTGGGTGCAATCTCAAAAATGACAGAATGATCCCTGTTCATTTGCAAGGCAAACCCCTCAGTATCACAGTAATCCCAGTCTATGCTCCAACCATTAACTCCAAAGAAGCTGAAGTTGAACAGTTCTATGAAGACCAACAAGACCTTCTAGAACTAACACTAAAAAAAATAAAAAAGCTATCCTTAACATGATAGGGGAATGGAATGCAGAAGTAGGAAGTCAAGGGATACCTGGAGTAGCAGGTAAGTTTGGCCTTAGAGTACAAAATGAAGCAGGGCAAAGGCTAACAGAGTTTTGCCAAGGAAATACTTTGATTATAGAAAAAACTCTCTTCCAAGAACACAAGAGATGATTTTATAAATGGACATCAGCAGTTGGTCAATATCAAAATTAGACTGACTCTATTCTTTGCAGCTGAAGACAGAGAAACTCTATACAGGGAACAAAAACAAGACCGGGACCTGACTGTGGATAAGATAATGAACTCCTTATTGCAAAATTCAGGCTTAAAGAAAGTAGGGAAAACCAAAAGACCATTCAGGTATGATCTAAATAAGAACTGTTATAATTATACAGTGGAAGGGACTTCTCTGGTGGCTCAGATGGTAAAATGTCTGCCTACAATATAGGAGACCTAGGTTCAATCCCTGGGTTGGGAAGATCCTCTGGAGAAGGAAATGGCAACACACTCCAGTACTCTTGCCTGGAAAATCCCATGGATGGAGGAGATTGGTAGGGTACAGTCCATGGGGTTGCAAAGAGTTGGACATGATTGAGAGACTTCACTTCATACAGTGGAAGTGACAAATAGGTTCAAGGGATTAGATCTGACAGACACAGTGCCTGAAGAACTACGGACAAAGGTTCATAACATTGTACAAGGGGCAGTGATCAAAATTATCCCCAAGAAAAAAAAAATGTAAAAATGCAAAATGATTGTCTGAGGAGGCCTTACAAATAGCTGAGAAAAGAAGAGAAGCGAAAGGCAAAAGAGAAAAGTAAAGATATAAGCATCTGAATGCACAGTTCCAAAGAATAGCAAGGAGAGATAAGAAAGCCTTCCTCAGTGATCAGTGCAAAGAAATAGAGGGAAAAAGTAAAATGGGAAAGACTAGAGACCTCTTCAAGAAAATTATAGATACCAAAGGAATATGTCATGCAAAGATGAATACATTAAAGGACAGAAATTGTATGGACATAAAAGATGCAGAACATATTACAAAGAGGTGGCAATAATACACAAAAGAATTATATTAAAAAAGATCTCAATGACCTATATAACCATGATGGTGTGATCACTCACCTAGAGCCAAACATCTTGGAGTGTGAAGTCAAGTGGACCTTATGAAGCATCACCATGAAGAAAGCTAATGGAGGTGATGGAATTCCAGCTAAGCTTTTTCAAATCCTAAAAGATGATAGTACTAAAGTGCTTCACTCAATATGCCAGGAAATTTGGAAAACTCAGCAGTGACCACAGGACTGGAAAAGGTCAGTTTCCATTCCAATCCCAAAGAAAGGCAATGCCAAAGAATGTTCAAACTACCACACAATTGCCCTCATCTCACATGTTAGCAGAATAATGCTCAAAATTCTCCAAGCTAGGTGTCAACAGTACATGAACTGAGAAACTCCATATGTAGAAGCTGGATTTAGAAAAGCCAGAGGAACTAGAGACAAAATTGCCAACATCCATTGGATCATAGAAAAAGGAAGAGAATTCCAGAAAAACATCTACTTCTGCTTCATTGACTCAACTAAAGCCTTTGACTGTGTGGATCACAAAAATCTGTGAAAAATTCTTAAAGAGATGAGAATACCAGACCACCTTACCTGCCTCCTGAGAAATCTGTATGTAGGTTAAGAAACAACAGTTAGAACCCGATAGAGAACAAAGGAGTATGTCAAGACTGTATGTTGTCACCCTGCTTATTTAACTTCTGTGCAGAGTACATCATGTGAAATTCCCTGCTGAATGAAGCACAAGCTGGAATGAAGCTTTCTGGGAGAAATATCAATAACCTCAGATATGCAGATGACACCAGCCGTATGGTAGAAATCAAAGAGGGACTAAAGAGCCTCTTGATGGAAGTGAGAGAGGAGAGAGAAGAAGCTAGTTTAAAACTCACCATTCAAAACACGAAGATCATGGCATCCAGTCCCATCACTTCATGGCAAATAGACAGGGAAACAATGAAGACAGTGAAAGACTTTATTTTCTTGGGCTCCAAAATCATTGCAGATGGTGACAGCAGCCATGAAATTAAAAGACGCTTCCTGCTTGGAAGGAAAGCTATGACAAGCCTAGACAGCATATTAAAAAGCAGAGACATTACTTTGCCAACAAAGGTCTGTCTAGCCAAAGCTATAGTTTTTCGAGTAGTCATGTGTGGATGTGAGAGTTGGACCATAAAGAAAGGTAAGCACCAAAAAATTGATGCTTTTGAACTGTGGTGTTGGAGAAAACTCTTGAGAGTCCCTTGGACTGCAAGGAGATCAAGCCAGACAATTCTAAGGAAATCAGTCTTGAATACTCAGTGGAAGGACTGATGCTAAAGCTGAAGCTACAATACTTTGGCCACCTGATGATCAAATAACTGACTCATGGAGAAGACCCCAATGCTAGGAAAAATTGAAGCCAGCAAAAGTGGACAACAGAGGATGAGATGGTTGGATGGCATCACTGAATCAATGGACATGAGTTTCAGCAACATCCAGGAGTTGTTGATGCACAGGGAAGCCTGGTGTGCTGTAGTCTATGGGGTCACAAAGAGTTGGATATTACTGAGTGCCTAAACTGAACTGACCTGACCTTTTTCCATCCCCCCACTTTCAATTTGTTTCTGTAGAATGGATGTGAGTCTCTTGTCAGCATCATATATACAGTTCATGTTTTCTCATTCATTCACTGTATTTCCTTTGGAGCATTAGTCTATTTAAATTTATAATGATTATTGATAACTATGGAGTTATTATATAGTTGCTTGTTTTCTGGTTGTTTCCACAGTTCTTTTTTGTTCTTTTCTTTTCTCTCTTGTGATTTGATGACTATTTTTAGGTTTATATTTGGATTTCTGCCACATTTTTGTGTGTATTTCTTGTAAATTTTTGATGTGTGATTATCATGGTGTTCATATATAAATATATAGCTGTATAAATATGTACATATACATATACAGTTTTATATACTATATATATAATTAAGTTGATCATCTCTTAAGTTTAAATGCATTTTAACAACTCTGCATTTTTACTCCCTCTGATGTTTAATGTGATTGGCATCATTTTATACCTTTTGTTTTGTGTATCCCTTAACAACTTAGTGTTTTCATAAAAGATTTAACTATTTTTGTCTTTAACCTTCCTACTAGGTTTATATGTGATTCAAAGTCACACAAAGTGTTAGTTGCTCAGTCGTGTCTGACTCTTTGCAGTCACGTGGACTCTAACTCACCAAGCTCCTCGGTCCATTTAATTCCCCGGGCAAGAATAATGGAGTGGGTTGCCATTCCCTTCTCCAGAAAAAAGTGAAAGTGAAAGTCACTCGGTTGTGTCCAACTCTTTGCGACCCCAGGGACTATACAGTCGATGGAATTCTCCAGGCCAGAATACTGGAGTGGGTAGCCTTTCCTCTTCTAGGGGATCTTACCAACTCAAGGATTGAACCCAGATCTCCCTCATGGCAGGTGGATTCTTTACCAGCTGAGCCACTACGGAAGCCTGAGAATACTGGAGTGGGTACGCTATCCTTTCTCCAGGGGATCTTCCCAACCCAAGAATCACTCAGGATCTCCTGCATTGCAGGCAGATTCTTTAGCACCTGAGCTACCAGGGAAGCCTTCTCCAGGTGATCCTTCCAATCCAGGGATCGGATCCTGGTCTCCTGAATTGTAGGTGGATTCTTTACTTCCTGAGCCACCAGGGAAGGCAAACTTACACATGGTTAGTCTACTATTTTTAAGTATTTTTTGTGTTTTAAGGTTTTGTGTTTGCCTTTACTATTGAGATTTTCCTTTTTATACTTTTAATATTTCTCAGTCAGTCAGTTCAGATGCTTCACACTCAAGGATGTCTGGCTCTAGGTGAGTGAAAATATACTTTTATTGTGACAATTCATATTTCTAATTGTGGTCTTTTCTACTTTGAGTTATCCCTTTAACACTCCTTGTAAAGCTGGTTTGGTGGTGCAGAACTATTTTAAGTTCTGCTTGTCTATAAATCTCCTTATCTCTCCTTCACATTTTACTGAGGTCCCCTTTTAGGTAGAGTATTCTAGGTTGTACATTTTTTTTTTCCTTTCATCATTTTGAATGCATCATGCCACTTCTTACCTGCAATGTTTCTGCCCAGAAGTCAGCTTCTTTTATTATGTGGATTCTTTTGTAATATGTTTTCTCTGACTGGTTTTAAAATTATCTGTTTATCTTTAATGTCAACATTTAATTATGATGTGTCTTGGTTTCAGATTCTTTGGGTAGATATTACTTGGGATGCTCTGTGCTTAGGGAAGCCTTCCATTTGTTCCCGTTACCAGCTTAGGGAAGTTTTCCGCTATTATTTCTTTAAATGAATTATCTGACCCTTTCTCTCTTCTTTTTCTGGGACCTCTATAATGTGAATGTTAGTAAAGTTGGTGTTGTCCCAGAGGTCTCTTAAACTGTCTTTAAAACTATTTTTTCCTTTTTTTTTTCAACCTTGGTAATTTTCACTACTCTGTCTTTAGTTTGATGATTTGTTACTCTGTATTATCTAATATGGCATTGATTTTTTTTATTGTATATTTATTTTATTTATTGTATTTTCCAGCTCTGTTTGGACTTTTTAATATTTTCTATTTCTTTGTTAAAAATATCACTATGTTCATGCACGTTCTTCTGAGTTTAGTGAGCATCTCTGTGAAGAGCACCTTGAATTTCTTACAAAGTAGATTGCTTATCTCCACTTTGTTCAGCTTTTTTTCTAAGATTTTATAAGATTTTTTCTTGTTTCTTGTATCATATTCCTCTGTCTTCTTATTTTGTCTATTGGTCTATTTATTTCTATATGTTAGATAGGTCAGTTACATTTCTCCATCATTGAGAAGTGATCTCAATGTAAGAGATGCCCACTAGGGCCCAGCAGCACACCCCCTTCTGGTCACTGGAGTATATGATCTAGGGGTATGCCTATTTGGGCTGCATGACCCCATCCATTGTGGTAGAGCTGACTACTGTGTGTTCTCTGGTAGGCCAGACTGGCTCCCAGTCTGTTGGCCTATCAAGTACTGCCTCATGACTCCTGGCTTGCTGAGAGAAGGGCAAAGCTTTGAGGTGGATAGCTGCTCAGTCCAAGGGGGCCCTGAGCTGGTGTCAGCTTCATGGTGGGCAGGTAGTCCTTCATCACTAATGATCTAGAGCGAGGACTCCAAAATATCATTTGCCAGCATCAATGTGCTGCAGTAGAATGAGCTCCCCAAAATGACTGTGGCCAGTGTCTATATCTCCAAAGGGAGACTCTGTTGTCTCTGGCTTTTCTAGGATGCTCTCCAAGATCAGAGTGCCTGACCCAGAATCCTTTAAAATTACTGCCTCTTCACCGGGACTTGAAGGTTTGAGCTTTTGTGCATACCCTTTGCAAGTGGAGTCCTTGTTCCTATAGCCCCTCCTGCTCTCTGAATGCAAATTAAGCTAGCCTTCAAAGACAGAAGTTCTAGGGACTCTTCTTTGATACAGAATGTCTAGGATGGGGAGCCTGCTATAGGAACTGGGATCTTTGCTGCTTGGGGAGAACCCCTGCAACTGTGATCACCCTCCCATTTATGGGTTGCATACCTGGGGTGTGGGTCTCACCTACACTGTGTCTCTGTCCTTCCTCCCCATCTCTGCTGTAGTTTCTTCTTTATATCTCCAGTTGCAGAAAAATCTCTTCTGCTAGTATTAAATTCATTCTATAGATACTTTGGAGAAAGCGATGGCACCCCACTCCAGTATTCTTGCCTGGAAAATCCCATGGACCGAAGAGCCTGGTAGGCTGCAGTCCAGGGGTCTCGATGGGTCGTACACGACTGAGCGACTTCACTTTCACTTTTCACTTTCATGCATTGGAGAAGGAAATGGGAACCCACTCCAGTGTTCTTGCCTGGAGAATCCCAGGGATGGGGGAGCCTGGTTGGCTGCCAACTATGGGGTCACACAGAGTCAGACACGACTCAAGTGACTTAGCAGCATAGATATTTACCCTGTAAATAGTTGTAGTTTTGGTATGCCTGCAGAAAGTCGTGAGTTAAGAATCTTCCTACTTGGCCATCTTTACTACATGTGTGCACACTTAGTCGCTCAGTCATGTCTGACTCCTTGAAACCCCATGGACTATAGCCTGACAGACTCCTCTGTCCAATGCAATTCTCCAAGCAAGAATACTGGAGTGGGTTGCCATTTCCTACTCCAGAGGAATCTTCCTGACCCAGTTATTGAATCCACATCTCCTACATTGGCAGGACCACTGAGTCACCTGGGAAGCATCTTCACCACACATATCCTGAAATTTTAAACAGAGTGATCAGTATAAACCTCATTAAGAAAGTACATTTAAGTGAACTTCTGATTGAAGTTTGGATTAGTTATGCCAGTATTTAGAAAAAAGCATCACACACAGAAGGAATAAGTAGTACAGAAGTATTAGAAGAATTATATGCAGAACATAAGAAGACCAGTGAGTCAGGAGCAGAGCAAGCTTTAGGGAGAATGGTAGAAGATGAGTCTGTAGAGAGATGGAAGGAACAAAGTCATACAGGATTTGGGCTTCCATCCTAAGACAAATGAAGAGACAGTGGGGAATTGATACTCTGTTATCTTTTAATAGATTAGCTTTAAGTTATGTTGAAAATAGGAAGTAGTTAAGGTTAAATGAAATCATAAGGTTGGTGTAATGATCTGATGAGATTACTGTTTTTATAAGACGAGACACTGGAAAACTTGTCTCCTCACTCTTCTCTGCCAGGTGAGCACACAGTAAGAAAGCTACTCTCTGTAAGCCAGGGAGACCATCCTTGCCAGGATTCAAACTGAACTGGCCTGACACCTACATCTTGGGATTATCAATTTCCAGAACTGTTAGAGAAAATATTTTCTTGTTTTTTTAAGCCACCTAGGTAATGATATTTTGTTATGACAGTCCAAGCAGACTAATACACTGTCTCTCCCACAGTACTTCTGATCCTTATATTTCTTAATTTTTTTATACATTAACTTCTCCCAAAAAACTTATAACTTATGTTCTTATTATGTCCTCTGTTTAATTTTTGTCCTCCCCCATGTGAATTCAATCTCCACATGGGCAGTAATTTTTTTGTTGTTGTTACCCAATATATTCTATGGAGGTTACTTGATACATTTTTGTTAAGTGAATGAAAGAGGAATTTGGACTGACAGGTATGATCAACAGTTAATTTCTGTTTTAATCCTGATGTAATTATTTCAGACATTATGTTAAAAAATAAAATTAATGTAAAATGTAAAGAAATACTTCCTCCCAGGCTATATATTAATATTCTGTAAGTCATAGCTATGTCTTTGCATTGATCGCTGAGGAAGACTTTCTTATCTCTCCTTGCTATTCTTTGGAACTCTGCATTCAGATGCTTGTATCTTTCCTTTTCTCCTTTGCTTTTGGCTTCTCTTCTTTTCACAGCAATTTGTAAGTCCTCCTGAGACAGCTATTTTGCTTTTCTGCATTTCTTTTCCATGGGCATGGTCTTGATCCCTATCTCCTGTACTATGTCACGAACCTCCATCCATAGTTCATCAGGCACTCTGTCTATCAGATCTAGTCCCTTATATTTCTCACCTCCACTGTATAATCATAAAGGATTTGATTTAAGTCATACCTGAATGGTCTAGTGGTATTCCCTACTTTATTCAATTTAAGTCTGAATTTGGCAATAAGGAGTCATGATCTGAGCCACAGTCAGCTCCTGGTCTTGTTTTTGCTAACTGTATAGAGCTTCTCCATCTTTGGCTGCAAAGAATATAGTCAACCTGATTTCAGTGTTGACCATCTGGTGATGTCCATGTGCAGAGTCTTCTCTTGTGTTTTTGGAAGAGGGTGTTTGCTATGACCAGTGTGTTCTCTTGGCAAAACTCTATTAGCATTTTCCCTGCTTCGTTTCATACTCCAACCAAATTTGCCTGTTACTTCAGGTGTTTCTTGACTTCCTACTTTTGCATTCCAGTCCCCTATAATGAAAAGGACAACTTTTTTGGGTGTTAGTTCTAAAAGGTCTTGTAGGTCTTCATAGAACCATTCAACTTCAGCTTCTTTAGCATTACTGGTTGGGGCATAGGCTTGGATTACCATGATATTGAATAGTTTCCCTTGGAAACGAACAGAAATCATTCTGTCATTTTTGAGATGGCTTTTAAGTACTGCATTTCGGACTCTTTTGTTGACCATGAAGGTGACTCCATTTCTTCTGAAGGATTCCTGCCCAAAGTAGTAGATATAATGGTCATCTGAGTTAAATTCACCCATTCCAGTCCATTTTAGTTCGCTGATTCCTAGAATGTCAACGTTCACTCTTGCCATCTCCTGTTTGACACTTCCAATTTGCCTTGACTCATGGACCTAACATTCCAGGTTCCTATGCAATATTTCTCTTTACAGCATTGGACCTTGCTTCTATCATCAGTCACATCCACAACTGGGTATTGTTTTTGGTTTGTCTCCATCTCTTCATTCTTTCTGGAGTTATTTCTCCATTGATCTCCAGTAGCATATCAGGCACTTACTGACCTGGGGAGTTCCTCTTTTAGTATCCTATCCTTTTTCCTTTTCATACTGTTCATTGGGTTCTCAAGGCAAGAATACTGAGGTGGTTTGCCATTCCCTTCTTCAGTGGACCACATTCTGTCAGGGTCACCCAACGGGTCACCTGTCCACTGTGACCCATCTGTCCTGGGTGGCCCCACATGGCATGGCTTAGTTTCATTGAGTTAGACAGGTCTGTTGTTCGTGTGATCAGAAAGGCAATGCCAAAGAATGCTCAAACTACCGCACAATTGCACTCATCTCACACGCTAGTTAGGTAATGCTCAAAATTTTCCAAGCCAGGCTTCAGCAATACGTGAACTGTGAACTTCCTGATGTTCAAGCTGGTTTTAGAAAAGGCAAAGGAACCAGAGATCAAATTGCCAACATCCGCTGGATCATGGAAAAAGCAAGAGAGTTCCAGAAAAACATCTATTTCTGCTTTACTGACTATGCCAAAGCTTTTGACTATGTGAATCACAATAAACTGTGGAAAATTCTGAAAGAGATGGGAATACCAGACCACCTGACCTGCCTCTTGAAAAACCTATATGCAGGTCAGGAAGCTACAGTTAGAGCTGGACATGGAACAACAGACTGGTTCCAAATAGGAAAAGGAGTACATCAAGGCTGTATACTGTCACTCTGCTTATTTAACTTATATGCAGAGTACATCATGAGAAACACTGGACTGGAAGAAACACAAGCTGGAATCAAGATTGCTTGGAGAAATATCAATAATCTCAGATATGCAGATGACACCACCCTTATGGCAGAAAGTGAAGAGGAACTAAAAGCCTCTTGATGAAGGTGAAAGAGGAGAGTGAAAAAGTTGGCTTAAAGCTCAACATTCAGAAAACGAAGATCATGGCATCTGGTCCCATCACTTCATGGGAAATAGATGGGGAAACAGTGGAAACAGTGTCAGACTTTATTTTGGGGGGCTCAAAAAATCACTGCAGATGGTGACTACAGCCATGAAATTAAATGACGCTTCCTCCTTGGAAGGAAAGTTATGACCAACCTAGATAGCATATTCAAAAGCAGAGACATTACTTTGCCAACAAACGTCCGTCTAGTCAAGGCTATGGCTTTTCCAGTGGTCATGTATGGATGTGAAAGTTGGACTGTGAAGAAAGCTGAGCGCTGAAGAACTGATGCTTTTGAACTGTGGTGTTGGAGAAGACTCTTGAGAGTCCCTTGGACTGCAAGGCGAGCCAATCAATCCATCCTAAAGGAGATCAGTCCTGGGTGTTCATAGGAAGGACTGATGCTGAAGCTGAAACTCCAGTACTTTGGCCACCTTATGCAGAGAGTTGACCCATTGGAAAAGACCTTGATGCTGGGAGGGGTTGGGGGCAGGAGGAGAAGGGGATGACAGAGGATGAGATGGCTGGATGGCTTCACCGACTCAATAGACATGAGTTTGGGTAAACTCTGGGAGCTCGTGTTGGACACAGAAGCCTGGCAAGCTGTGGTTCATGGGGTTGCAAAGAGTCTAACACGACTGAACGACTGAACTGAATTGAAGCCATAGCTATCAGTTTTAAAAATGCCTACTCCCATTCTGCTTGCAATGTAGGAGACCTGGTTTTGATTCCTGGGTCGAGAAGATCCGCTGGAGAAGGGATTGGCTACTAACTCCATGTTTTTGCCTGGAGAATCCCATGGACAGAATAGCCTAGTGAGCTGCAGTTCAAGAGGTCGCAAAGAGTTGGACATAACTGAGCAACCTACACACACACACACACACACACACACACACACACACACAGAGTCCCTTTCTACATTCTCTCCATCATCTTTAATTCTAATTCCTCTTTAAAAAGGAAAAAAAGAAATAGAATTCTAGGCTACTTGTAAGGATTATAATAATTGTAAAAAAGATAACTGTGAGTTGAAAGTATTAATATTTTGATGAAATAATATACAATATGAAATAGAATAGCAACTTTTTAAGATACAGTTTGGATTTTGATTTCCAAATGAATATTGTGGAGATATAAGATAATGAAGAATGTATACCAAGGAAGTATTTTAAATCCTTGTAGGTATCTTTTTATAATCTTTCTGGAAATCTGGAGGCAAGCTGATTTCAAAGAAAACATTCTGCTTCAGAAAGAACATACGGAACTTTAGTGGAGGACTGCATGTTGATCCAGGGAGAAAAACTCGTTAAAATGCTTTTCCTATTAAAAGAATTGCATCCAAAGATAAATTAAATTTAAATTAAATTAAACTAAACTAAATAAACATGTTTAGTGGATAAATGTAACCATCATTCAGTGGAAATTATCCACAGAGAGAAGACTTATCCATTGACTGAAGAATAGTTAAGAAAAATATTTAAATTAAGTAAATAATGGCCCATCAATTCTATGATTACAAATGATTTGCCATTCCTAATTAAATATGGTCATAAAAACTTGGTCGGTAAATACTGTTCGGTAATATGAACAAGAAACTCAGGTGTTCAAATAAGAAGCAGCTTGCTTGAAGAGAAAAGATGATCTGCAAATGAAAATTTCTATTTCTTACAATTTTTATATTTTATTCAAAATGAATAAATGGCCCCATTCACAGTCACCTGTTTTGAGTTTTATTTTTGGGTGGGCAGCATTGATAAGTTAATTCCAGATGTGCTTGGTCCATGTGCAATTTATTACTTCATTTGTCAAAAATGAAAAACTTACTAGTTTTAATATTCATGCTGGCATATAAAGGAATCTTAAGCGCTTTTAAAATGCTAGCTTATGCATTACATTGACATCTTTAGTGTTCAACCTGCAGAACTAAATCTTTTTTTCCCTAACATGTATGTCTACACTAAAGGATATGCCTGCGTGTGTGCCCAGTCACTTCAGTTGTGTCCAACTCTTTGTGACCCTATGGACTATAGCCTGCCAGGCTCCTCTGTCCATAGATTCTCCAGGCAAGAATACTGGAGTGGGTTGCCAAGTCCTCCTCCAGGAAATCTTCCTGACCCAGGGATAGAACCTGGGTCTCTTGCATTGCAGGCAGATTCTTTACCATTGAGCCACCAGGAAAGCCCATATTAGTGCACGTATCTACTGAAATTGATTTGGGTTAGATGATAACTATGAAAGCAAAAGATCTGCTTCCCCAGTGAAAATGATGTAGCCCCTAAAAACTTCTTTTGCTAACATAGGCAATGAGTTTGCACTAGAAGCAGAACTCAAGAAACAT
Source organism: Tragelaphus eurycerus (assembly GCA_935064755.1). Taxonomy (NCBI): domain Eukaryota; kingdom Metazoa; phylum Chordata; class Mammalia; order Artiodactyla; family Bovidae; genus Tragelaphus; species Tragelaphus eurycerus. The sequence goes on along the minus strand of CAKXYN010000086.1, from coordinate 6,792,449 downwards.
TTAAAACAGCTGCTTTAAAGTAGGAGTCCCCAACATTTTTGGCACAAGGGATTGGCTTTGTGAAAGATAATTTTTCCATGGACCAGGCAGTAATGTGAGTGATGAGAAATGTCAGATGAAGCTTCACTAGCCTGTCACTCACCTCCTTCTAACAGGCTAACAGTACTGATCCCCAGCCCAGGAGTTGGGGACTCCTGCTGTAAAGCATGGAAAAGTTGAGAACTGCCCCTTGGCTTGCCTGGTGGATGGCAATGACTCTACCATAGCTGCAAGAGATGCTGAGTTTTAGAGAAATGTGTGACCACCTTAGGTGAGGAGACAACTTGCTAGAGAATGATTTGATATTACTATCAAGGGCAAATAAAATCAATCATTTATAGGAATATACTTTTGAAAAATATATGTTTACTTGTAAATGCAGTATAACTCGATTTTTTTAAGCACTTACTGAACTGAACTGATGCTGAAGCTGAAACTCCAGTACTTTGGCCACCTCATGAGAAGAGTTGACTCATTGGAGAAGACTCTGATGCTGGGAGGGATTGGGGGCAGGAGGAGAAGGGGACGACAGAGGATGAGATGGCTGGATGGCATCACTGACTCAACGGACGTGAGTCTGAGTGAACTCCGGGAGTTGGTGATGGACAGGGAGACCTGGCGTGCTGCGATTCATGGGGTCACAAAGAGTTGGACACGACTGAGTGACTGAACTGAACTGAACTGATTTTATTTCTTTATTTTTTTTAGTGTTGCTTTTTATTTTATTTATTTATTTTTTAAAATTATTTTAATTGGAGACTAGTTACTTTACAATATTGTGGTGGTTTTTGCCATACATTCACATAAATCAGCCATGGGTGTACATGTGTTCCCCATCCTGACTCTCCCTCCCACCTCCCTACCCATCCCATCTCTCAGAGTCATCCCAGTGCACTGTCTTTGAGTATCCTGCTTCATACATCGAACTTGGACTGGTCATTTATTTCACATATGGCATTATATATGTTTCAATGTTATTCTCTCAAATCATCCCACTCTCACCTTCTTCCACAGAGTCCAACAGTCTGTTCTTTACATCTGTGTCTCTTTTGCTGTCTCACATATAGGGTCATCATTACCATCTTTCTAAATTCCATATATATGTGTTAATATACAGTATTGGTGTTTTTCTTTCTGACTTACTTCACTCTGTAATAGGCTCCAGTTTCATCCACCTCATTAGAACAGATTCAAATGTATTCTTTTTAATGGCTGAGTAATATTCCATTGTGTATATGTACCACAGCTTTCTTATCCATTCATCTGCAGATGGACATCTAGGTTGCTTCCATATCCTAGCTCTTGTAAACAGTGCTGCGATGAACACTGGGACATGTATCTCTTTCAATTCTGGTTTCCTCAGTGTGTGTGCTCAGCAGTGGGATTGCTGGGTCATATGGCATTCTATTTCCAGTTTTTTAAGGAAGCTCCACACTGTTCTCCATAATGGATGTACTAGTTTGTATTGCCACCAACAGTGTAAGAGGATTCCCTTTTCTCCGCACCCTCTCCAGCATTTACTGAACTGATTTGAAAAAGAGCTCTCTATTCAAATATAGGGCTTTCCCTGGTGGCTCAGTGGAAAAGAATCCACCTGTCAATGCAGGAGATGATCTCTGGTTTGGGAAGATCCCCTGGAGAAGAAAATGGCAACCCACTCCAATATTCTTGCCTGAGACATCTCACGGAGGGAGGAGCCTAGTGGGCTGTAGTCCACAGTGTTGCAAAGAGTCAAATATGACTTAAAGACTAAAACAGCAACAAAAATTCAAGTATATTTCCAATGTTCAAATTAATTAGATAAGAATGCAATTTTGCACCAGGGACTTCTAAAATAAGTAAACAAATTCCAAATAGCATTTAATCAAAACAATTAAACCCTCTACACATACGGAAATACACACCACTCTTTTGTTTTTCCTTAGTTATGCCAAAAAATTCAGTTTATATATTTTACATATATACATTTATGATATATATACGTCTCTATATATCCACTATTTATCATTATCTGTCTATCTGTGTATTGTGATGTGCTTATATGTTCACTTGAGTCCAACTCTGTAATCCCATGGACTGTAGCCCGCCAGGCTCATCTGTCCTTGGGATTTTTCTGGGAACAATACTGGAGAGGGTTGCCATTTCTTTCTCCAGGGCATCTTCCTGACCCAGGGATCAAACCCACATCTCTTACATCTTCTTCATTGGCAGGTGGATTCTTTACCACTAGCACCATCTGGTCTATCTATCTATCAAACAACAAAAAGTACAAACAGTTGAATAAAGGTATATAAGAAAGCAAGGAATACAAGTAACTAAGAAACTATGGAAGATGAGGTATCCTGGATAGCTGTACCATGTGTTAAGAAGCACAAGAACATGAGTATGGGATGAGCAAGGAAACACATGTATGTAGTGCCATGTACCACAAAGGAAACGTCCCAGGAAGCAACTATTTTAGGCAGTGTGGCGAGGGTGGGCAGAAAGCACAGCCACAGGCAAGAGAGTGAGCTTGCTGAATGCACAACATGAAATTTGAAGGTGAATCCATTTCCCAACAGCAGACCAAAATGTTAGGGCTCTAACACTTAAGATGACTTGGGAGCATCCTATAAATGAAGGTTATAAGAATTCTTGTATAAACCTGTTCATGTGGTCTGAATTTGCATCCTTTCCAGAATCATCTACTAAACATAGAGATTTCCTCAATTTCTTGGCTTTACATTTGCATCTCAGGATTAAAATGGAACCAGGAATTAAGTCGGTACCCACAATTCTATACATTATTTATATTATAAAACAAATTTGTACATATGTATAGTATGCTATAATGATAATTATACTGAAGTTTATGAATTACTATAGGAACCTAATATCAAGAAAAACTTGAGTCATATCAATATTTTGCATTTGGATGAATGTACTTTTGCCCCTAGATTACAAGTTTAACACAAAACAAGTTTCAGCTCAAATTTAATTTAAGCAATGAAATGTACCACTTTACTTCTATAACATTCAGATTAATGGAGTTTTATGGTTATTGCACTGAGATATTTTACTGATTTTATATTTCACTTCTATGTAGGTAAATCAGTTTTATATTTAGATAGAAAATAAAGTCACAAATCCGTTCTCAGTATGGACAACTGCTTCTGAAGATTACATTTTATAGATACTGTTTGCTTTTCAAATATCAACATGTTAAATAGGTAATAACTATCAAGTGAGCGTAATTTCACATATCCCTACAGATAGCTACATTTAGAGAGGGAAAGGAAGTTTAGTTATAACATGAAAAGAAAGCCATCAGGGGAAAATTATTTTTAAAATAATGCAATTCCAATGCAAATAAACTTAGAAGTAAGTATTAAAATGCTATATTATTTTAAATAATGTAATTTTATGTTAGATTTTATTTTTATAAATAAAATGGGTGTGTGACTCTAAAGGCATAGAGTAAGGAACTGGAGTAATGGAGCAGTTCTGCATCTGACTGTCTTGGTGGAGGTTTGAATCTACATAATAAAACTTCATAGAATTTTATGGAACTATTCACTAGAAAAATTGTACATAAAACCTGGTGAAATTTGAATATGATCTGTGGTTTATAGCATTGTATCAATGTCAGTTTCCTGATTTGATCATTATACTATTGTTAGGTAGAATAACTTAGGGAAATTGAGAGATTGGCCCACAGAAAATGTTTGTAGTATTTTATCAGCTTTTACATGAGTTTAACGTTGCTTCAATAAATGGACAAAGATAAATAATGTGGTCCTTCCTTGGGAAACAAGAAGAGAAGAAAACAAAGTGGCTTTATAAAAAGAAGCAAACAATGGTTAAGATTGTCATGCATGCCTGCATGCAAAGTGGCTTCAGTCGTGTCCAACTCCTGGCGACCTATGGACTGTAGTCCACCAGGCTCCTCTGTCTGTGGGATTCTCCAGACAAGAATACTAGAGTGGGTTGCTGTGTCCTCCTCTAGTGTAATATTGTCATAAATAATAAAATTTCCCGAATCCAAAATAATCCTGCTGAGATTGTTAGCAAACACGGCTCATGACATCAGAAGCTGCTCTGTCTGTATTTGAAGTTGTCTTAGAGCCTCTTACCTGTTTTTACTGTTTGCCAGCCCAGCGAGAAGGGGCTACGAGCCTGAAGGTTGTAGGAAGAGATGGGGCTGTGGTTGTCAGCGGCTGGACTCCAGGAGAGTGTGGCTGTGCTCTCAGTGATTTCCTCGACAATCACTATTCCTGGTGGGCCTGGGGGACCTATAGGCAAAAGAGAAGGGAAAAAGTTAAGGTCAAGCCATGATGAGGAGCCATGAGATATTGTATTTCCAATAAGGACCCAATCAAACTGGTAAAGCATTTTAGTGAAATACATATTTAGTAATGAATGTTGCCAGTAAAAGATATGGGATGCAAGCTGATTTCCATGATTTCTGAGGATAATTTAATTATAGATTTTTTTCATAATACTTTGTGCTTGGATACAACCACCAGTTAACATTGCATTGTATAGACATGCAAAAAAATAATTAGAAATGAACATAAGGACTTGAATGTCAGTAGCTACTATGACTGCTGAAATCAACACAGCTTACGGAAGCAGTGACAGAGTAAGAGGTAATGCTACTAGAAACAGAAATGACCCCATCATTACCACAAAGTTACAGGTGTATGGGCCTAATTTTCAGCCAACCTACAGTGTACAAATAGTGTACTTACCAAGGAGCTTAAACTCTAACAGGGGAAAAATGAAAGGCTCTGAAATATTGAGAGTTCAGATCAAGGAAGGATATATCCTAGAAGTGAGGCATGGAGAAATGTTGTGAGAAGTTAAAACAAAGGTGTGATTAGATGATAATGATGATAATGATTTTTTTTTTTTTTTTTTTGGTGAGTGTGAGAAGATGGTTAATGAGAGAATATGATTCACCTTTTGATCATAAAAAAATTGGTATGGTATAGAATTATGTTTATCAATTGACATGCATTAGACTTTAGCTTCAAGAAACAATCATGATCTGATATGAGGAGATGTATATCCCTGTGTTACTACTTCTAAAATAGTGATTTCTAATAACATTAAAAATATGTATAGTATTCATATTTTAGTGGCTAAGCACAAATGTCAGTTTTCTTCTTAATTGTTTTCTCTTCCCTAATATGAACTAACAAAGCTTTAAGGATCTTTTATTTTCAATTAAAAACATCCCACCTATAAATATTTTAGATTATTTTATGATTTAGTCCTTGTTTAGCAAGTTGCTTTCTGGATTTGGTTATTATGAAGTCTGAGCAGTAAGTGCTGACCTAGACTGTAAATAGCTAAGAAATGGTGGAGTGCTAAATAGATGGAGGCAGTAAAGTCCTCTGAGTAGAAATTTTCAATAACGAAGGGACAATGGGATGGACAAAGTGTTTAAAAGTGTCACCATACAGGTGACATTTTTAGGCAATGAGAAATGAGCATTTTTATCCAGAGTGAGAAACAGCAGTGGATAGTGGAGACCACAGACTTAGAAGACAAGGACTATTGCAAAAAGAAGGTAACAAATACTGGGATTATGAGCAGACATGTAGAGAATAACCATGAGAAGTGGCATTTCCCACACTCCCCACCCCAGAGAAATTAAGGAAGAAACTGAATATAGAGAGAAAGCTTTTGAAATGTCAAGAAGCTGGGAGAGTTCATTTGGGAAGTTTCTCCTTTTTGTCACTAAAGAAGGAAAAAAAAAAAAAAAAACAAAAAGTGAAGGTGGTTGGGTGAGAGTGGGACTGGGAGCTAGAAGACAGTAGAAAATGTCTGGATAAGGCCCATGATAAAATGAGGAAAGAAAGGAAGAATGAAATACAAATATTTGGAATAGTCTGGAATTCAAGTTTGCCTCAATAGCACCACTGTGAATTAGAACTGACCAACTCAGCAAGCTTGGGCTAGAAAGGCAGGTTCAGGGCCAGAGAAAGCGGTTAACTGGGTCAATTCAGGCTTAGTTTATAAATTTGATGTGACTTATCATCAAAGAAGCCAATAGTATGAATGACCATGGCCTCAAGGAGGACTAGGGAGTCAAGTGAAGCCAAATTGGTGCTGACACACAGAATAAAATAAATCCAGAAACCAGGTTACCAGGAGGGGAAGGTAGAAAGACAAAAATAACATAATTTGAGATTTCAATGTAGGGGACTTTTTTTTTTTTTTTAACTTTACAATATTGTATTGGTTTTCCCATACATCAAAATGAATCTGCCACAGGTATACATGTGTTCCCCATCCTGAACCCTCCTCCCTCCTGCCTCCCCATACCATCCCTCTGGGTCGTCCCAGTGCACCAGCCCCAGGCATCCGGTATCAGGCATCGAACCTGGACTGGCGACTCGTTTCAAATATGATATTATACATATTTCAATGCCATTCTCCAAAATCATCCCACCCTCCCCTCCCAGAATACTGGAAATAAAATAAAAAATAAACCTAAGACCAGAAACTATAAAACTCCTAGAGGAGAACATAGGCAAAACACTCTCCGACATACATCACAGCAGGATCCTCTATGACCCACCTCCCAGAATACTGGAAATAAAAGCAAAAATAAACAAATGGGACCTAATTAAACTTAAAAGCTTCTGCACAACAAAGGAAACTATAAGCAAGGTGAAAAGACAGCCTTCAGAATGGGAGAAAATAATAGCAAATGAAGCAACTGACAAACAACTAATCTCAAAAATATACAAGCAACTCCTACAGCTCAATTCCAGAAAAGTAAATGACCCAATCAAAAAATGGGCCAAAGAACTAAATAGACATTTCTCCAAAGAAGACATACAGATGGCTAACAAACACATGAAAAGATGCTCAACATCACTCATTATCAGAGAAATGCAAATCAAAACCATTATGAGGTACCATTTCATGCCAGTCAGAATGGCTGTGATCCAAAAGTCACAAGCAATAAATGCTGGAGAGGGTGTGGAGAAAAGGGAACCCTCTTACACTGTTGGTGGGAATGCAAACTAGTACAGCCACTATGGAGAACAGTATGGAGATTCCTCAAAAAACTGGAAATAGAACTGCCTTATGATCCAGCAATTTCACTGCTGGGCATACACACTGTAGGGGACTTTTGATGAAAGTTTGTATTTATCTGGAATTAAGCAGCTGCTGCTCCTACTACTGCTAAGTTGCTTCAGTCGTGTCCGACTCTGTGAGACCCCATAGATGGCAGCCCATCAGGCTCCCCTGTCTCTGGTATGCTCCAGACAAGAACATTTAAGTGGGTTGCCATTTCCTTCTCCATAACGCATGAAAGTGAAAAGTGAAAGTGAAAAGTGAAAGTGAAGTCGTTCAGTCGACTCTTAGCGACCCCATGGACTGCAGTTCACCAGGCTCATCCATCTATGGGATTCTCCAGGCAAGAGTACTGGAGTGAGGTCCCATTGCCTTCTTTGGGAATTAAGCAGGAAATACAATTATTAGGTCAAATACTTATGGAAAAATCCATTCACTTGATGTACAACAAATTTTCAGAGTATTAAAATGGTAGATAAATATGAGGTGTGGAAAATAAATAAGACCAGTTGCTGAAGATGTCTAGCAAATTGCTAGACTCTATGACAGGGACATTAAGGTGTGACTATAATGATAATAATATAATAATGATAAGAATAATAACTGTAATAATAATACCAATAGCTACCATATCCTCACTATTGAGTATTTTGCAAACATTAGCTTGTTCACTTATTTCTATGTTACTGTGAAATGGGCATTATAATTCTTATTTCATAGAGGATGTAATAGACTCTTAAAGGTCATTTGGTTGATTAAGAATAAATAAGTTACTTAGTCAATAACATCACTGTATGTTAGGTATTACATGAGGCAGTAGGTGTCAGAGAATCCCTTCTAGTGAGGAGTTACTCACTCACATCACTGCTAGTGCATGGCACAGCAGAGATTTGAATTCAGATTTGATTCTAAAGCCTGATTTGTTCAATAAAGCAAGGGTTATGGAGATCCTTCTTCCTTTCACTATTAACTGAAGAAAGTGTTTAGGATTTTGTGGCAGCCTAGGTATACAGGAGAAGGCAATGGCACCCCACTCCAGTACTCTTGCCTGGAAAATCCCATGGACGGAGGAACCTGGTAGGCTGCAGTCCATGGGGTCGCACAGAGTCGGACACGACTGAAGCGACTTAGCAGCAGGTATATGATGGCCACCAGAAAACTTTCTTTCCTCTTGCACATGCCAGTCATGAACCTGTTCTTTAAACTTCCTTGAATCTGGGTTGGCCTGTGATTGATTACAGGCATATTCCCGTGATACTGTGCATTTTTTTCTTGTGCGCATGCCTAAATTACTTCAGTCATGTCCAACTCTTTGCAACCCTAAGGACTGTAGCTTTCCAGGTTCCTCTGTCCATGGCCTTCTCCAGACAACAATACTGGTGTGGGTTGCCATGCCCTTGTCCAGGGGATCTTCCTGACCTAGGGGTTGAACCCTCATCTCTTATGTCTCTTTCATTGGCAGATGGTTTCTTTACTACTAGCACCACCTGGGAAGTCACCATAATACAGCTAATACAGCAATAAAGCAAATCATGCAACTTTTTGATTTCCAAGTCCATATAAAATACTTGTTTACATTATACTATAGCGGCACCCCACCCCAGTACTTTTGCCTGGAAAATCCCGTGGACAGAGGAGCCTGGTAGGCTCCAGTTCATGGGGTCGCTAAGAGTCGGACATGACTGAGCGACTTCACTTTCACTTTTCACATTCATGCATTGGAGAAGGAAATGGCAACCCACTCCAGTGTTCTTGCCTGGAGAATCCCAGGGACAGGGGAGCCTGGTGAGCTTCCCTCTATGGGGTCGCACAGAGTCGGACACGACTGAAGCGACTTAGCAGCAGCAGCAGCATAGTCTATCAAGTATGCAATAACATTATGTCTAAAAAAGCTTCATTAAACATACTTTATTGCTAAAAACTGCTAACCATCATCTAACTCTTCAATAAGTTGTCATCTTTTGCCTGGTGGAAAGTTTGCCTCAATATTGATGGCTGCCAGCTGATCAAAGTGGTGGTTGCTAAAGGTTGGGGTGACTGTGGCAATTACTTAAAATAAGACAACAATGTAGTTTGCTGTGTCTGTTTACTTTTCCTTTCATGAAAGAATTCTCTGTAGCACAATGATGTTAGATAGTATTTTACCCATAGTAGAATTTCTTTTAAAATTGGAGTCAGTTCTCTCAAAACTTTCATTGACTTATTAAGTTTATGTAATATTCTTACTCCTTTGTTACTATTTCAATGATTTTCACAGCATTTTTTCCAAGAGTAGATTCCATCTCAAGAAATTATTTTCTTAGCACTTGCATAAGAAGCAACTCTTCATTTGTTAAAGTTGTATTGTGAGAATGTAAGAATTTGACTAACAGCTACAACCTACACTTCTAATTTTAATTATCTTGCTATTTCTACCACATCTTCAACCACTGAGGTCTTAAATCCCTCTGTCATTCCTAAATGTTGGAATCAACTCTTTCCAAATTCCTGTTAATGTTGATATTTTGACTTCTTCCCATGAATCACAAAAGTACTTCATGGCATTAGGATGAATTCTTTCCATAAGATTTTCAGTTTATTTTGCCTATCAGTGAAATCACTATGGCAGCTGTAGCCTTATGAAATATATTTCTGAAATAAAAAAATAAGACTTGAAATTCAAAATTACTCCTTAATCCACGGGCTGCAGAATGTATATTGTGTTAGCGGGCATTGAAACAGCATAAATCTTGTTCTACATCTCCATCAGAGATCTTGGGTCATCAGATGCATTGTCGTAGAGCAGTGATATCTTGAAAAGAAATTTTAATTTTTTCTGAGTGGTAAGACACAACAGTGGGCTTACAGTATACAGTATACTTTGTTGTAGACAGATATGCTGTTATTTATGCTTTGTTGTTCCATTTGTAGAGCATGCTGCTGCTGCTAAGTCGCTTCAGTCGTGTCTGACTCTGTGCAAACCCATAGACGGAAGCTCACCAGGCTCCCAGGTCCCTGGGATTCTCCAGGCAAGAATACTGGAGTGGGTTGCCATTTCCTTCTCCAATGCATGAAAGTGAAAAGTGAACGTGAAGTCGCTCAGTCGTGTCCGACTCCTAGCGACCTGATGGACTGGAGCCTACCAGGCCCCTCCGTCCGTGGTATTTTCCAGGCATAGGCAGAGTATATTCAGCCTAATTCTTAAGGGTCCTAGGCTTTTCAAAATGGTAAATGAGCATTGGCTTCAACTTGCATTAGCCTCTAACAAGAGAGTCAATTTGTTTGTTGAAATTTGAAGTCATGCATTGACTTCTCCTCTCTAGTTATGAAAATGCTAGATGGCATCATCTTCCAATAGAAGGCTATGTTTACTACAATGAAAATCAGTTGTCTTTTGGAGCCATTTTTATTAATTATCTTCCCTAGATCTTCTGGATAACAGGCTGCAGCTTCTACATCAGCACTTACTGCTTCACCTTGAACTTTTATGCTGTGAAGATGGCTTCTTTCTTTAAACCTCCAGAACCAGCCTCTGCTGTCTCAGGCTTTTCTTCTTCAGCTTTCTTCAGCCTTCATAAAATTAAAGAGAGGTGAGGCTTTGCTCTGGATGGGCGTTAGCTTAAGTTGTGGCTGGCTTGATCTTCCACCCAGACCCAAAACTTTATTCATATCAGCAATAAGCTTGTCTCATTTTTTTGTCATCTTTGTATTCACTAGAACAGCACATTTTATTTTCTTCAAGAATTTTTTTCCTTTGCTAACTTGGCTAACATTAGTTAAAAGTCATAGCTTTCAACTTATCTCAACTTTTGACATGCCTTTCTCTCTAAGCTTAATTATTTCTGGCTTTTGATTTAAAGTGAGAGACATGTAACCATGTCTTTCACTTGAACAGTTTACAGGCATTATAGGGTTATTAATTGGCCCAATATAAAAATTATTGTGCCTCAGTGAATAACAAGCCCAAGGAGAGGGAGAGATATAGGGAAACAGATGGTCAGTGGAATAATCAGAATGAAAACATTTGTTAATTAGACTTGCCTTCTTATATGGGTGTGGCTTATGGTGCCCCAAAACAATTGAAATATCATTAATATCATTAATCACAGATTACCATAACAAATATCACAATAATTATAAAGCTTGAAATATTGGAAAAATTACCAAAATGTGACACTGAGACAGGAAGTGAGAAAATGCTGTTGGAAAAAATTGCACTAATAACTTCTTTAATACAGACTTGTCATAAAGCTTCAATTTGTAAAAAAAAAAAAAAAAAGTACATTTCTAAAAAGCAATGAAGTGCAATAAAATGAAGAATGCCTATATTTGACCCAAATGGCAATGGTAGAAATGACACAGCATGACTTCTGAGTGGAAGTCATAAGAGGCTTTGCAGCTTATCCCATATCTCCTAGAATGCTTATGGGGCAGTCCAGCTGCCTGGTTAGAAATCCTGTTAAACCAATGCTACCATTCTGTCAGGAAGTGCAAATTAGTCATTTGGAAGATCCCATGGAGAGGAGGAGAGCCAACTCACCCTCACCTATTGCATCATCCCAGCCCAGACACCAGACACAGTGAATCCTTCAAATGATTCCCACTTCAGCCACCATTAGACACATGTGCATGAGACATCCCTGGTAAGAAACTGGCTATGGCTGTCTGCTGTCAAAGCTATAAGAGCAAGTAATGGATGGATTTTTTAAGCCATTAATTTTGGGGAAACAATTGATCATTGGAACAGACTTCAAAATAGTTTGATTTGAGAGTTTGTTCATAGGTAGGGAATTTGTCAAGAGAATCATTACCATGCTTTGGAAAAAGACTTGAAATTTAGCTATTGTATTCATATTGGAATAATTAGCAACATAATTCATTAGGTTCTTCCATATTGTTCTATTTATCCTGTTCCATTTCATCCATCCTAGTCATTCATGTCTTCAAAAAACATTAACAATCACCTATGTATGAGGTATGATAGGAGATATTATGGAAAATAGTTATTTGCTAATTATGTAAAATGATTTGTCTTTCTGAGTATTAAATCTCTACTAAAATATTTAAATTAATTTGCTTAAGAAAGGTATATTTCTTTTAATAAGAGGCAATAATTACTCTAAATATTTTTTTAAAAAAACTTCAGATGGAACCAAAATGAAATTTATAATATAATTAATAAATCCCCAAGTATTTTTCTTTACATATGGCTATTTCCCCAAATATAGTCCTAAATAAAATAATCAGTGATAGCAAAGAAGATTTATATAGCCACAATACTGATTTTGGATGTGCAATTATTTATAATTATAAACTATTATAAATAACTAATTATTCAGTAATCATGTAATATTTAAATCATAAATTCTTATAATAGAAAATTAGGTAGTCATTAAACTGCCTAATATTTAGTACTATATTATGACATGTTCACAAAAAGTGGAATGCAAAATGATATGTTAATATAAATATAATAATTTGCCAAATGAGTATAGGAAAAGACTGGAAATAAATGCATTAAAGGATAGATGGCAGTTATTGCTTGGAGTTGAAGTTATAAATGATTTAAATTTTATTCTTTATACTTGTTTGGATTTTCAGTTCTGTACAATAAGTGGGAATTATTTAAATGTTTAAAATTATTTTAAAAGTCATTACTCTAGAGAATTCCTCCATATTTTGATATCTATATACTATTGTAAGTATATTGTATTTAACTAAACATTTGCTGGATTTCTAGCACATGCTTGCAAAGTACTGTGCTGAGCAGTGAGAAAGAGGCAGGGGAAGTGCTTTGTAGGAGAACAAAATAGGGTACCAACCCTACATGTGTTAAAAATCCAAATGCAGAGGCACACCTTTTACAAAAACAAATGCAAGGCAGTAAAAATATTACATATTTTACATCTCATTATTACACTTGTTACATTGGATATAATTATTTTTATATCATTTCTACTTGTCTGAATATTCAAATGATAATTCACATATATTAGGCCCTCAATACCTAGTAATAACCTTAGCAACCAGTTACTTGGAAAACTCAGAGTTGGGAACCTCAGCAGTGGCTGCAGGACTAGAAAAGGTCAATTTTCATTCCAAACCACAAAGAAAGGCAATGCAAAGAATGTTCAAACTACTGCACAATCACTCATCTCACACAATAAAAATTAATGCTCAAAATTCCCCAAGCAAGGCTTCAGCAGTACATCAACTGAGAATGTCCAGATGTAGGAGCTGGATTTAGAAAAGGCAGAGGAACCAGAGTTCAAATTGCCAACATCCATTGAATCATAAAAAAAGGAAGAGAATTCCAGGAAAAAAACTGTTTTGCTTCATTGACTATGCTAAAGTCTTTGACTGTGTTGATCAAACTGTAGAAAATTCTTAAAGAGATAGGTACCCTAGATGTCCATCTGCAGATGAATGGATAAGAAAGCTGTGGTACATATACACAATGGAGTATTACGCAGCCATTAAAAAGAATACATTTGAATCAGTTCTAATGATGTGGATGGAACTGGAGCCTATTATACAGAGTGAAGTAAGCCAGAAAGAAAAACACAAATACAGTATGCTGCTGCTGCTGCTAAGTCACTTCAGTCGTGTCCGACTGCGTGACCCCATAGACATCAGCCCACCAGGCTCTCCTGCCCCTGGGATTCTCCAGGCAAGAAAACTGGAGTGGGTTGCCAAATACAGTATACTAATGCATATATATGGAATTTAGAAAGATGGTAACAATAACCCTGTTTACAAGACAGCAAAAGAGACACTGATGTATAGAACAGTCTTTTGGACTCTGGGAGAGGGAGAGGGTGGGATGATCTGGGAGAATAGCATTGAAATATGTATAATATATTTGAAACGATTCGCCAGTCCAGGTACGATGCCTGATAACAGATGCCTGGGGCTGGCTCACTGGGACGATCCAGAGGGATGGTATGGGGAGGGAGGAGGGAGGAGGGAGGAGGGTTCAGCATGTGGAACAAATGTATACTTGTAGCAGATTCATTTTGATGAATGGCAAAAGCAATACAATATTGTAAAGTTAAGCAAAATAAAATTTAAAAAGAAAAAATAAAGAGATAGGTATACCAGACCACCTTACCCGTCTTCTGACAAAACTTTAAGCAGATCAAGAAGCAACAGTCAGAAACGGACATGGAACAATGGACTTGTTCCACATTGGGAAAGGAATATGCCAAGTTTGTATATTGTCATCCTGCTCATTAAGCTTCTATGCAGAGTACGTCATGTGAAATACCAGGCTGGATGTAGCACAAGCCGGAATCAAGATTGCCAGGAGAAATATCAATAATGTCAGATATGCAGAAGACATCACTCTTATGGCAGAAAGTAAAGAGAAACTAAAGAGCCTCTTAATGAAAGTAAAGAGGAGAGTGAAAAAGCTGGCTTAAATCTCAACTTTCAAAAACTAAGATGATGGCATCCTGTCCCAGCACTTCATGGGAAATAGATGGGGAAACAGTGGAAACAGTGAAAGACTATTTTCTTGGGCTCCAAAATCACTGCAGATGGTGACTGCAGTCATGAAATTGAAAGATGCTTGATCCTTGGAAGGAAAGCTATGATCAACCTAAACAGCATATTAAACAGCAGAGACATTACTTTTGCCAAAAAAGGTCCGTCTAGTCAAAGCTATAGTTTTTCCAGTAGTCATGTATGGATGTGAGAGTTGGACTATAAAGAAAGATGTGCACCAAGGAATTGATGCTTTTGAACTGTCCTGTTGGAGAAGACTCTTGAGAGTCCCTTGGGCTGCAAGGAGATACAACCAGTCCATCCTAAAGGAGATCAGTCCCGGGTGTTCATTGGAAGGACTGATGTTGAAACTGAAATTCCAATATTTTGGCCACCTGATGTGAAGAGGTGACTCATTTAAAAGACCGTGATGCTAGGAAAGATTGAAGGCCAGAGGAGAAGGGGATGACAGAGGATGAGATGGTTGGATAGCACCACCGACTTGATGGACATGAGTTTTAGCAAGCTACAAGAGTTTGTGGTGGATAGGGAAACCTGATGTGCTGCAGTCCATGGGGTCGCAAAAAGTCAGACATGACTGAATAATTGAACTGAACTGAGTCCCTCAATAAATATCTGAATAAAAGGTGGAACGGAGAAGGGAGAGGAAAGAAGAGATATTGCAAGACCAAAGTGTGATGCTGGAAATTTTAAATGCTGTGTAACAATTAGCAATTTTTAAAATAATTGTCATGTACAGTAAAAATCCAATCTGATAACCTCTTTCTTTTTGTTAAATCAAAATATATTTGAGTTAATTTTTATTTTTTCAGAGTAGACTATGGTGATAATAAAATTGACAGACTAGGTTCAGAATGAAGAAAATTAACCTCTTCATATTTTACACAGTCCATGGAATTCTTCAGGCCAGAATATTGGAGTCAGTAGCCTTTCCCTTTGTTAGGGGTTCTTCCCAACCCAGGGATTGAACCCAGGTCTTCCATATTGCGGATGGATTCTTTACCATCTAAGCCACAAGAGAAGCCCAAGAATACTGGAGTGGATAGCCTTTCGCTTCTCCAGGGGTTCTTCCCAACCCAGGAATTGAACTGGGATCTCCTGCATTGCAGGCAGATTCTTTACCAGCTGAGCTATTAGGGAAGCCCCATTTTATACTAAAGCTCATCATTATTAGAAACTTGGAGCATTAAAGTCATGATCAGATAACTTTCTATATATTTGTAAATCTGAAATGTTATTTGAATGTATTATTTTAAAAGTATTCTAAAAAATTACTTGTATGATTTACCTTTTAAAATACATTAAATGCAAAATAATGCACCATAATGAAAGTTTAAATGAGTTTAAAGTTATTACACTAGTATCAGTTTACAATGCTCTATTTAGGGATAAAAATGTATCAGCATATTGAATTCTGGCTACAATTAACTTCTTGTATATATTGAGGAATAAATTACTTTAGAGTTATATAAATGCAATGAACACTTTTGTTTTTAAAGCCTGCTAATGACAGTCATATTTTCAACATCTTTTGACATTTTTAAAAATCAAGGAGTAAATTATCTCTTCAAAAAAATTTTATGACTAATTTATGCAAGGTATCTGAAAATAGATTAATAAGAGATAAGATGACAAATGTGTGACAGTAGCTAATGTCTGAATGTTATATATATGCCACTCATTTAGAAGAAATCTTATTAATTTTATATGGAGCTATAATGATTCAGTGTCAGATGGTCAGGGATCTGGAAAGTACCCCTCTTACACTCCCATGACAATGCTGTTACACAGGCTCGCTAAAATAAATATTTTGTTTGAAAGTAGACAATTTAGAAAAAAAGGACACAGTCTCTTTATATTTTCATTGTGAGGACTCTGGGCAAATGGCAAAGCACAAAGGCCCCTAGCAGAAGCCATGTTCTCATGAATTCAGTCCCTCTCAATCAAGGGCTCCCAGGATGGCCAGTAGTTTACTACCAGATCAACTCATTCCACTGACCTAAAGTTCAGTTAGAAAATTATCTTCTTTGGAGAAGCCATGGACTCTAAAGTTGAAAAACACATAAAATGTATATCTCCTTGTTATCTCTAAAGTTGTTATTTTTATCCTGTGACAGGAAATTAGGACTTAAAACTTCATGTAAAAGCTAAATAATGTTACAGCGTTTTTAAATGTTTAAATTAACCAGAGAATTCTCCGATTCTGACACCTACTGATTCAACAAATATTTCCATTCAGTTCAGTTCAGTTTAGTCACTCAGTCGTGTCTGACCCTTTGCAGCCCCATGAACTGCAGCATGTCAGGCTTCTTTGTCCATCACCAATTCCCAGAGTTTACCCAAAATCATGTCCATTCAGTCGGTGATGCCATCCAACCATCTCATCCTCTTTCATCCCCTTCTCCTCCGGCCTTCAATTTTTCCCAACATCAGGGTCTTTTCAAATGAGTCAGCTCTTCACATCAGGTGGCCAAAATATTGGAGTTTCAGTTTCAACATCAGTCCTTCCAATGAATACCCAGGACTAACCTTTACGATGGACTGGTTGTATCTCCTTGCAGCCCAAGGGACTCTCAAGAGTCTTCTCCAACAGGACAGTTCAAAAGCATCAATTACTTGGTGCACAGCTTTCTTTATAGTCCAACTCTCACATCCATACATGACTACTGAAAAAACAATAGCCTTGACTAGACGGACCATTGTTGACAAAGTAATGTCTCTCCTTTTTAATATGCTGTCTAGGTTGGTAATAACTTTCCTTCCAAGGAGTAAGCGTCTTTTAATTTCATGGCTGCAGTCACCATCTGCAGTGATTTTGGAGCCCAAAAAAACAAAGTCTGACACTGTTTCCACTGTTTCCCCATCTATTTGCCATGAAGTGATGGGACTGGATGCCATGATCTAAGATTTCTGAATGTTGAGCTTTAAGCCAAACTTTTCACTCTCATCTTTCACTTTCATCAAGAGGCTCTTTAATTCTTCTTCACTTTCTGCCATAAGGGTGGTGTCATCTGCATATCTGAGATTATTGATATTTCCTCCAGCTTGTGCTTCCTCCAGCCCAGCATTTCTCATGATGTATTCTGTATATAAGTTAAATAAGCAGGGTGACAATATACACCCTTGACATAATCCTTTTCCTATTAGGAACCAATCTGTTGTTCCATGTCCAGTTCTAACTGTTGCTTCCTGACCTGCATACAGGTTTCTCAAGAGGCAGATCAGGTGGTCTGGTATTCCCATCTCTTTCAGAATTTTCCACAGTTTATTGTGATCCACACAGTCAAAGGCTTTAGTATAGTCAATGAAGCAGAAATAGATGTTTCTTTGGAACTCTCTTGTTTTCTCCATGATCCAGAAGATGTTGGCAATTTGATCTCCGGTTCCTCTGCCTTTTCTAAAACCAGCTTGAACATCTGGAAGTTCACGGTTCACATATTGCTGAAGCCTGGCTTGGAGAATTTTGAGCATTACTATACTACCATGTGAGATGAATGCAATTGTGAGGTAGTTTGAACATTCTTTGGCATTGCCTTTCTTTGGGATTGGAATGAAAACTGACCTTTTCCAGTCCTGTGGCCACTACTGAGTTTTCCAAATTTGCTGGCGTATTGAGTGCAGCACTTTCACAGCATCATCTTTTAGGATTTGAAATAGCTCAACTGGAATTCCATCACCTCCACTAGTTTTGCTCATAGTGATACTTCCTAAGGCCCACTTGACTTCACATTCCAGGATGTCTGGCTCTAGGTGAGTGATCACACCATCGTAATTATCTGGGTCATGAAGATCTTTTTGTGTATAGTTCTTCTGTGTATTTTTGCCATCACTTTTTAATATAATCTGCTTCTATTAGGTCTATATCATTTCTGTCTTTTATTGAGCCCATCTTTGCATGAAATATTCCCTTGGTATCTCTAATTTTCTTGAAGTGATCTCTAGTCTTTCCCATTCTATTGGTGTGCATTATTTTTTAAGCAAATTTATTTTGTAAAAAATAAATCTACTCCATTTTTATTTTCATTTTTATAAGATTTGAGGGACTTTCTATTTTTCTTATTTAGAAGTTTTAAGTGAAAAATTAAACTTGTTGAGATTTAAAATATTAAACAGTTTTGCTGTTAATTGTTTAAACTAAAGTGAAAAAATTTAATACCAAATATGCCATGGTATCTTAAATTGGTTCTGTTTTTAAGCCCTTAAATATTGCTTGGGGTCTCTTCTTCCTAATGCATGTAGGCATTTGGATCAGTTTCTCTGAGAGCTCAGTTGGTAAAGAATCCACATGGAATGTCAGAGACCTGGGTTTGATCCCTGCATTGGGAAGATCCCCTGGAGATGGAAAAGGCTACCCATTCCAGTATTCTGGCCTGGAGTATTCCATGGACTGTATAGTCCATGGGGTCACAAAGTATTGGACTCAGTATGACTGAGTGACTTTCGCTTTCAGGTGTATGGGTCAGAATAAAAGAAAGCAAGCATGGCAGTCACAGAAGCAAAGTTACAAGCATGCCCTTCTACTACCAAATGAAGAGATTTAACTACTGTCTTAAAGGTTAGATTAATGGATAGAAATAAACTCCATAACTCAGGCCATGAAGAGTATTTTCTGTTTTCATAATATATTTTAAATAGATGCATTGAAGCATCTAGTACAAAGGACCATCTTGTGTAGAGAAAATTTAAAAAACTATATGTAAATAATGACAAAATCTTTCATTAAAAAATCATATTCAGTAACGTGAGTAGATTTTCTGTAGCACATCACATGTTAATGCCTAGTAGTAACTACTTGCTAAGGCTTTCATCTTTACAATAGAAAATGAAGACTTATCCACTTATTTAAAGTATTATTGATAAGCATATTTATTTTTATGCAAGAAAATATTTCCAACATATTTTGACATGCTGGGCTGGCAAGTGCAACTTCATATAGCATTGCCTCCCTTTTTCTTTGCCTTCTTCTCAGTTACTTCTTTACATCATTATATTCCTCATGAAGTTGAGAGAGTGTTATTATGTTTCTTTACTCTTTAGGTGATCCTTTCATACTGTTCTCAATCCCAAGAGAACATTTTTTTTTTTAAGCCAGGGGTAGCTAAGGATGAAAATGAGAGATAAACAGTTCTAATGATGTTTTTTTCAAAAACAAATTTTGTTTCCAATTAGTCTGGTAAAGTTCACCATTTACTCTCTCTGTCTTTCCATCAGTTCAGTTCAATACAGTTCAGTCGCTCAGTCGTGTCTGACTCTTTGTAATCTCATGGACTGCAGCATGCCAGGCCTCCTTGTCCAACACCAACTCCCGGAGCTTGCTCAAACTCATGTCCATTGAGCCAGTGATGCCATCCAACCATCTCATCCTTGTCGTCCCCTTCTCCTCCCACCTTCAATCATTCCCTGCATCAGGGTCTTTTCCAGTGAGTCAGTTCTTCCCATCAGGTGGCCAAAGTATTGGCGCTTCGGCTTCAGCATCAGTTCTTTCAGTGAATATTCAGGACTGATCTCCTTTACAATTGACTGGTTGGATCTTCTTGCAGTCCAACGGACTCTCAAGAATCTTCTCCAACATCACATTTCAAAAGCATCAGTTCTTTGGCACTCAGCTTTCATTATGGTCCAACTCTCGTATCTACACATGACAACTGAGAAAAACCAAAGCTTTGACTAGTTGGACCTTTGTCGGCAAAGTAATGCCTCTGCTTTATAATATGCTGTCTAGGTTGGTCATAGCTTTCCTTCCAAGGAACAAGCGTCTTTTAATTTCATGACTGCAGTCACCATCGGCAGTGATTTTGGAGCCCAAGAAAATAAAAAGTCCCTCACTGTTTCCATTGTTTCCCCATTTATTTGCCATGAATAGATGGGACCAGATACCATCATCATATTTTTTTAAATGTTGAATTTTAAGCGAGCTTTTTCACTCTCCTATTTCAACTTCATTAAGAGACTCCTTGCTTTCTGCCATAAGAGTGGTGTCATTTGCATATCTGACATTATTGATATTTCTCCTGACAATCTTGATTCCAGCTTGTGCTTCATCCAGCCTGGCATTTGGCATGAGGTACTCTGCGTATAATTAAATAAGCGGGGAGACAATATACAGCGTTGAGGTACTCCTTTCCCAATTTGGAACCAGTCCGTTGTTCCATGTCCATTTCTATCTGCTGCTTCTTGACTTGCTTACAGATTTCTTAGGAGGAAGGTAAGGTGGTCTAGTATTCCCATCTCTTTAAGAAAATTTCCAGCATTTATTGCTTGTAGACTTTTGGATCACAGCCATTCTGACTGGCGTGAAATGATACCTCATAGTGGTTTTGATTTGCATTTCTCTGATAATGAGTGATGTTGAGCATCTTTTCATGTGTTTGTTAGCCATCTGTATGTCTTCTTTGGAGAAATGTCTATTTAGTTCTTTGGTCCATTTTTTGATTGGGTCATTTATTTTTCTGGAATTGAGCTGTAGGAGTTGCTTGTATAATTTTGAGATTAGTTGTTTGTCAGTTGCTTCATTTGCTATTTTATCCCATTCTGAAGGCTGTCTTTTCAGCTTGCTTATAGTTTCCTTTGTTGTGCAGAAGCTTTTAATTTTAATTAGGTCCCATTTGTTTATTTTTGCTTTTATTTCCAGTATACTGGGAGGTGGGTCATAGAGGATCCTGCTGTGATGTATGTTGGAGAGTGTTTTGCCTATGTTCTCCTCTAGGAGTTTTATAGTTTCTGGTCTTACATTTAGATCTTTAATCCATTTTGAGTTTATTTTTGTGTATGGTGTTATAAAGTGCTCTAGTTTCATTCTTTTACAAGTGTTTGACCAGTTTTCCCAGCACCACTTGTTAAAGAGATTGTCTTTAATCCATTATATATTCTTGCCTCCTTTGTCAAAGATAAGGTGTCCATATATGCGTAGATTTATCTTTGGGCTTTCTATTTTGTTCCATTGATCTATATTTCTATATTTGTTCCAGTACCATACTGTCTTGATGACTGTGGCTTTGTAGTAGAGCCTGAAGTCAGGCAGGTTGATTCCTCCAGTTTCATTTTTCTTTCTCAAGATTGCTTTGGCTATTCGAGGTTTTTTGTATTTCCATACAAATTGTGAATTTTTTGTTCTAGCTCTGTGAAGAATACTGTTGGTAGCTTGATAGGGATTACATTGAATCTATAAATTGCTTTGGATAGTATACTCATTTTCACTATATTGATTCTTCTAATCCATGAACATGGTATATTTCTCCATCTATTAGTGTCCTCTTTGATTTCTTTCACCAGTGTTTTATAGTTTTCTATATATAGGTCTTTAGTTTCTTTAGGTAGATATATTCCTAAGTATTTTATTTTTTTAATTGCAATGGTGAATGGAATTGTTTCCTTAATTTCTCTATTTTCTCATTATTAGTGTATAGGAATGCAAGGGATTTCTGTGTGTTGACTTTATATCCTGCAACTTTTCTATATTCATTGATTAGTTCTAGTAATTTTCTGGTGGAATCTTTAAGGTTTTCTATGTAGAGGATCATGTCATCTGCAAACAGTGAGAGTTTTACTTCTTCTTTTCCAATTTGGATTCCTTTTATTTATTTTTCTGCTCTGATTGCTGTGGCCAAAACTTCCAAAACTGTGTTGAAGGGTAATGGTGAAAGTGGGGGGCACCCTTGTCTTGTTCCTGACTTTAGAGGAAATTCTTTCAATATTTTGCTGCCATCCAAAAGTCTATAAGCAATAAATGCTGGAGAGGATGTGGAGAAAAGGGAATCCTCTTACACTGTTGGTGGGAATGCAAACTAGTACAGCCTCTATGGACAACAGTGTGGAGATTCCTTAAAAAACTGGAAATAGAACTGCCTTATGATCCAGCAATCCCTCTGCTGGGCATACAAACTGAGGAAACCAGAATTGAAAGAGACACGTTCATCTGTGATGAACATCCCAATGTTCATCGCAGCACTGTTTATATTAGCCAGGATATAGAAGCAACCTAGATGCCCATCAGCAGATGAATGGATAAGAAAGCTATGGTACATATACACAATGGAGTATTACTCAGTCATTAAAAAGAATACATTAGAATCAGTTCTAATGAGGTGGATGAAATTGGAGCCTATTATACAGAGTGAAGTAAGCCAGAAAGAAAAATACAAATACAGTATATTAACACATATATATGGAATTTAGAAAGATGGTAACAATTACCCTGTATATGAGATAGCAAAAGAGACACTGATGTATAGAACAGTCTTTTGGACTCTGTGGGAGAAGGAGAGGGTGGGATGATTTG
The DNA here is from genome assembly GCA_935064755.1 of Tragelaphus eurycerus. Lineage (NCBI taxonomy): Eukaryota > Metazoa > Chordata > Mammalia > Artiodactyla > Bovidae > Tragelaphus > Tragelaphus eurycerus. The sequence goes on along the minus strand of CAKXYN010000086.1, from coordinate 6,769,573 downwards.
GGAGAATGACACTGAAACATGTATAATATCATATATGAATCGAATTGCCAGTCCAGGTTCAATGCACGATACTGGATGCTTGGGGCTGGTGCACTGGGATGACCCAGAGGGATGGTATGGGGAGGGAGGAGGGAGGAGGGTTCAGGATGGGGAACACATGTATACCTGTGGCAGATTCATGTTGATATATGGCAAAACCAGTACAATATTGTAAAGTTAAAAAATAAAATAAAATTAAATAAAAAAAGAAATAAGAACATTCCAAAAAAAAGAAAAAGAAAATTACCAGTTTGTTGTGATCTGCACAAACACTTTAGCATGATCAATGAAGCAGAAGTAGACGATTTTCTGCAATTATCTTACTTTTTTCATGATCCAACAGATGTTGGCAATTTCAACTCTGGCTCCTCTGTCTTTTCTAAATCCAGCTTGAAGTTTTTGGTTCAGGTACTGTTCAAGCCTGGCTTGAAGAATTTTGAACATTACTTTTCTAGTATGTGAGATGAGAGAAATTGTGTGGTAGTTTGAACATTTTTAACATTGCCTTTCTTTGGGATTGGAATTAAAACTGACCTTTTCCAGTCCTGAGGCCACAGCTGAATTTTCCACATTTGCTGGCATATTGAGTGCAGCACCTTCATAGCATCATCTTTTAGGATTTGAAAAAGCTCAGCTGGAATTCCATCACCTCCACTAGCCTTGTTTGTAGTAATGCTTCCTGAGGCTCACTTGACTTCACATTCCAGAATGTCTGGCTCTAGGTGAGTTATCACACCATTGTGGTTATCTGGGTCATGTATAGTTCTTCTGTGTATTCTTGCCACCTCTTCTTGAAGAAGGAAATGGCAACCCCTTAATATCTTCTGCTTCTGTTAGGTCCGTACCATTTCTGTCCTTTATTGTGCCCATGTCTGCATGAAATATTCCCTTGGCATTTCTAATTTTCCTGAGGAAATCGCTAAGTCTTTCCCATGCTATTGTCTATGTATGTATCATCATCATTATATATATATTGTTTTTTTCTTTCTTTTACTCATATATTAATATATCATCATTATGATTATATTTATTATTTCTGTTATTTTGTATCTATCATCATCATTATGTGTGTATCTGGGCCTTCAGCATGAAATTCTTGTCTCTCTTCACTTAGCCTATTTAACATCTGTTTAGGCTTCAAATTTTAATCTTTCCACAAATATTATTGCTTTGGAGGAAATTTCTCTGACTGCCCTACTTAGGATATTCACCAGATTATATCCATTCACATAGTACCATATACCTCTCATTCACAGCTGAAATCACATCAAAGCTTCTACTTATTTGTGTGACTCTCCTATTAAGTGTAGATTTCCTATTTGAATTTTAGGTACTGTACAGCTGAAACTGTGCTTGTAATTTGCTCACTATTTTATTCCCACTTCCCAGTAAAGTTCTTAACACCTGGTATGTTATCACTATAGATTTGTATTAATAATTACTGATTTAATGCATACTTTTTATTAACAGTCTATCACAGCTTTTTGACTATTGTTTACACTGTTTCCTTTTTGACTCAATCAACATATTAAAAAAGTAATATATCTTTACAAAATCATAGTCTATTCTTTAAAATACCCTTAGTATGTATTTTAAAAAATGATTCTAATTATGCTATGTTCTCCTGGAGTAGGAAATGGTAATCCGTCCAGTATTCTTGCCTGGAAAATTCCATGGACAGCAGAGCCTTGTGGACTACAGTCCAAGGGATCACAAAGAGTTGTACACAATTGAGCACACACATACCCACATGCTGTCTTTTCCTCTTTGTTAAATTGTCTTAATTAGATACCCATCTGATCACGGTGTGTCTAAATAGCAACAGCAAAGAAGCTATTGCTGCTGTTGCTGCTAAGTCGCTTCAGTTGTGTCTGACTCTGTGCGAACCCATAGACGGCAGCCCACCAGGCTCCCCCGTCCCTGGGACTTTCCAGGCAAGAGTACTGGAGTAGGGTACCATTGCCTTCTCCAAAACAAGCTATTAGCATATTTCAAACTTTGATGAGCAACAAAATCTCTGGTATTTGTAAAAAAAAGAAAAATCTAGATTACTGGGCTATACTCAATAGCTACTGAATTTCATTATCTGTGACAAGAAACTCAACACTGTAGTTTACACAAGTTGTCTAGGAATTTTTATGCACCCTATATTTTAGGAAAAACTGAGCTAAAGAAAAGAGATTTGGTTAAACAGTCATAGGAACCTTATTCCACTTCTGATTCTTTTGTATAAGAGCTTTATGAAAGTTTCTGAAACTTGGGTAAGTTTCTGAACCTCATAAATTCTTAGTTTTTGTACATTCTATAAAAGGAATGGTAATATCAATATTATGTCATTATTGTGAGGGCTGTGAAGGATAATATATATATATAACAATAATGTATATAACACTACTTTGTAAACAGCTATGCTAGTATTGGCTAGGTCTTTAACTCAATAACATTGACAATGTCATATGATCTCACAATGCTTCATTTTTACCAATAAAAATGAGAACCTATGCAACACACTGATTTGCCAAAATAAACAAGGATGATGTAAAAATGCTTTGAAAAAGAAAAAATGTACTGTTACTAATGGACTCAATAATCGATCTCTATCTTCAAGGGGGTTTATGATACAAGAGGAAAAGCTGATGCTGAAATGATAATGATTTAACAAACACATATCAGGTAGAAGGTATATACTTCCTCTCCAGTCTTTATAGAAAAGTTGGTGTTTTCCATAATACCAGATTTTCTGCAAATGAGAAGACTGAGTCTCAGAAAGTACAAGTAACTCATGCAAGAGGACACAATATTCCAATAGTGGCCTTGGAACTCAATTCTGATTCTTAGTTGCATATATATATATATATACATATATATATACACATATATATATACATATACATATATATATATACACACACATGTATATATATATATGAGTTTTAACTCTGTGCTGTTTGTTATTACCCAACACTTCTTCACATAATTGAACACAGGCAGAAAACACAGATTTCAAAAGTTTAACCATTATTATTAGCAGGGACAAATGACTTCTAATAAAGAAGAATATATAAAAGATTATAAAGAACAATCAAAAATGGATTTAGAGATAGAAAATGTATATTAGAGATGAAGTGGGGCTTGTGATTGGCTCTCTAATAATATTCATTCCACCTGTCACAATATGGTATAAGGAATTAACCCCTCATTATATATGCAGCCCTGATTAGAATATGCAAATTTTGGAAATCTCACCTGCCTTTGCTGGTGATTGGTTCAGGAAGTTAGACATAAGCCAATTCAGTTCAGTTCAGTTCAGTTGCTCAGTTGTATCTGACTTTTTGTGACCCCATGGAATGCAGCATGCCAGGGCTCCCTGTCCATCACCAACTCCCTGAGTTTACTCAAACTCATGTCCATTGAATCAGTGATGCCATCCAACGATATCATCCTCTGTCATCCCCTTCCCCTCCTGCCTTCAGTCTATCCCAGCATCAGGGTCTTTTCCAATAAGTCAATTCTTCACATCAGGTGGCCAAAGTATTGAAGTTTCACTTTCAGCATCAGTCCTTCCATTGAATATTCAGGACTGATTTCCTTTAGGATGGACTGGTTGGATCTTTGCTGTCCATGGGACTATCAAGAATCTTCTCCAACACTGCAGTTCAAAAACATCAATTCTTTGTTGCTCAGCTTTCTTCACAGTCCAACTCTCACATCCATACATGACGACTGGAAAAACCATAGCTTTGACTAGATGGATCTTTGTTGGCAAAGTAATGTCTCTGCATTTTAATAGATCAACTAGATTATGATAATCTTCTTATGATTGATGCTTTAGGAGCAAGCATGTGGTCTAAACTGGAGAAATCCAATGAAAGAACAGGTATTTGTAGAGATACACTAGTTTTTTCTCTTGCTGTATATAAACAAGAAAGCATTTGTTGTTGTTTAGCTGCTAAGTAGTGTCTGACTCTTTTATGACTATCCAATGGGATTTCTCAGGCAAGAATAATGGAGTGGATTGCCATTTCCTTCTCCAGGGGATCTTCTCAACCAAAGGATCGAACATGTGTCTCTTGCTTGGCAGGAGGATTCTTTGCCACTGAGCCAGCTGGGAAGACCCATGAAAAGATTTAGCCTCTATTATTCTTGGCAATCAGCCTATGATTACAATGGGCTTTTAGGGTAAGGTCAGCACTGAAGATGACTGAGTGGAGAGATGGAATCAACCTGGGTCCTTGAAAGAAACTTGAGACACTGGATCAACCAAAGATATAATCTGCTCCAGCTTTTTGTTAGAAGAACCAATAAATTTCCTTATTGTTGAAGCCAGTTTGAGTTAGGCTTCATATTACTTCAAACAGGAAGCATTCAGAGATACAAAGCATAACAAAACTCTGTGGGTTTATGAAGACTGAAACTTGAATAACTCATTTTATGTGCTAAAACTAGTTATACTAGCATAAATAACCCCAAAAGAGGATCTCCAACAATATCCAGTTACTCCAGATAAGCCACTTGTAACAGAAAAATGACAAGTCAGTTGGGAAAACTGAAAGAACAGCTGGCCAACTAGCATAAAATTGCCAGAAAAGCAAATTATACAATGAAATTACTAAATTGACTTAAACATTTATCTACAAAATAATGGACTTTTGGATAGAGATTTGGGGCTTATTAAAGATATAGAATTATAACCAATAAATTTCTATGACAATAAAGTTAAAGTAGTGATAATTAGAGAAAGAATTTTGGAGCAATCTTGACCTAAAATTCTATTTTAGAAATCCACTAATAATCTGTGTCATTCTTATTGCTACATTCATTTTTTTAAAAAAGGGCCTGGAAAAGTTAAAGAAATTGTCATATGAGGACAAAAATGAAAAGCTAAAACTTGACAGCTTTGACTTATAGAAGCTGTCCGGATACTAGGGGACCTAAGATCTTATGCAGGCCTTACCATTTTCTAGCTAAGTGAGTTAGGAATTCACTTTTATATCTCTAGTATACACAAAATTTTTCAGGTACTAAAGCTGGAAAGATGGGTTTTCCTGTGAATATTCCAAGAAAACTGTTCCTTTAGCTTAGTATTTGAAGATGGAACAGTTGCCTTTTGTTTGTTTTGGGTGGCAAAAGAGGGTAATAAACAAATATGCCAAATGCCTAAAGAATTCAAGGCTTTTTTAAGAGCAGGAAAGTAGATGATTTAAGTTTGATTAGAGTAGCAAAAATTTATATGGAGAAAAGGAGGTCAAGGCAAGACTTTGAACATCTGAACAACAAGTTTGAACATTTTTACAAAGGTAATGGAGGTCAGTAAATGTTTTAAACTTGGAGGTGAACCAACACAGTAGATATTATAAAGGAAGAGTCAAGAATGGGAATGAAATATTATTCCAGAATTTCATGCTAAACAAATTGGAAGAAAAAGGATATAAAAAGGGAAAAATCTGGAGGTGGATCTCAAAAGTTTTCCTCTCAACTAAAGTAATAAATTTTAATTGAAATAATTCTGAAGATAACACTGAAGTGCAAAGGTAGGAAGATGCTAGTTTGGAGACTGAAGCGAATTTAAAAAGTCATAAATCATCATTGAGAGCCATGTGATGGGAAATAAACAACAGCTAAATAGCAATATTACTGAAAAACATTGAAAGCTTATGTGAAATGAAAAACACGATTTTATAGGAGCTGAGTCAACATTCTTCCATTAGTTTTTTTTTTATTGCTTGTTACCAGAAACAGGTGATTGAGTTTAAAAGCTGGCATGATAGGCATTAAGGAAGTCATGAATTTCAGGTAAGAAATGAATTAGGTCAAACTCATAACCATACAAGTGAAGTAGAGTTATGTGACGCTCAGAGGAAGATAATAAATGTGGGAGGCACCTGTATTTAATTGCAACAGATTAAAGCTGTTGTCAGAGGTTTCATGTCTCAAGCATATCAAAATATACACAGCAGAACTCCTGGGACGCAAGTCAGTGGCCCTGCAGTTGTAAACAGGGAGAGATAATAAGGCCCTGGCACTCAGAGGGGGCTTTCCTGTTGGCTCAGATGGTAAAGAATCTGCCTGCAATGTAGGAGACTTGGGTTCAATCTCTGGGTCAGAAAGATCCCCTGGAGAAGGGTATGGCAATGCACTCCAGTATTCTTGCTTGGAGAATTCCATGGATAGAGGAGCCTGGCGGGTTACAGTCCATGGGTTGCAAAGAGTTGGACACAACTGAGAGACTTTCAGTCACGCTAAAGGGGCTGATATATCAATGGATAATTCAAAAAAATCTCCTCTTGTTATAAAATCTCAGTGGACACATAAACTTTTTCTTTAACATTTCTATTTAATTTCTTACCCATATACAGTTACACTTCATTTTATTGCACTTCACAAATATTGCTTTTTTATATGATATTATACATGTTTAAATGCCATTCTCCCAAATCATCCCACCCTCTCCCTCTCCCACAGAAGTAATATTGCTTTAAAAAAAAATAAAGGTTTATGGCAACTCTGAATCTAGCAAGTTTATAAGCATCATTTTTCTAACAGCATCTGCTCACTTCATGTTCATGCATCACATTTTTGTAGTTCTTGGGCTATTTCAAACTTTCTCTCTGTTATTATATTTGTTATGTAATCTGTAATTTTTGATGTCACTACTAAAATGCACTGAAAGTTCACATGATGGTTAGCATTTTTTAGTGATATTTTTAATTAAGGTATTTACATTGTTTTTGAAAATTAAGCACAGTTAAAGGACTAAGCATTTTGTAAGCACAACTTTTCTTTAACTTGAAATACAGTTGATTTACAAGCTGTGTTAATTTCATGTTTACAGAAGAGTGATTCAGTATACTGGGCTATACAGCAGGTATAGTAACTTCTGCTGCTGCTGCTGCTGCTGCTAAGTCGCTTCAGTCGTGTCCGACTCTGTGCGACCCCAGAGACGGCAGCCCACCAGGCTTCCCCGTCCCTGGGATTCTCCAGGCAAGAACACTGGAGTGGGTTACCATTTCCTTCTCCAATGCATGAAAGTGAAAAGTGAAAGTGAAGTCGCTCAGTTGTGTCTGACTCTAGTGACCCCATGGATTGCAGCCCACCAGGCTCCTCCGTCCACAGGATTTTCCAGGCAAAAGTACTGGAGTGGGGTGTCATTGCCTTCTCTGATAATAACCTCTAGCTGCTGCAGATGGCAATATTTCATTCTTTTTTATGGCTGAGTAATATTTCATTGTATATATATGTGCCACATCTTTTTTATTCTTTCAACTGTTGATGGACACAGGTTGCTTCCATGACTTGGCTATTGTAAATAGTGCTACTATGAATATTGGGTTGCATGTATCTTTTTTATTTATAGTTTTCTCTGGATATATGACCAGGAGTGGGATTGTTGGATCATAAATAGATCTATTTTTAGTTTTATAAGGAACTTCATTCTGTTCTCCAAAGTGCCTGTACCAATTTACATTCTCATCAACTGTACAGGCAGGTTTCTTTTTTTCACTACACCCTTTCTATCATTTACTATTTATAGACTTTTTGATGATGGTCATCCTGACTAGTGTGAGGTGATAACTCATTGTATTCTTGATTTGCATTTCTGTAATAAATAGTGATGCTGAGCATCTTTGCTTGTGTCTTTTGGCCATCTGTATGTCTTTTTTGAAGAAAACTCTTTTTGTGTCTTCTGCCCATTTTTTCTGCTGGGTTGTTTGTTTTTTTGACATTGAGCTGTATGGGCTGTTTGTGTATTTTGGAGCTTAATCTCTTGTCAGGCTTCTGAGATGGCTCAGTGGAAAAGAATATACCTGTTAATGCAGAAGACACAGATTCGATCCCTGGGATGAGAAAGATCACCTGAGGAAAGAAAATGTCAACCCGCTCCAGTATTCTTGCTTGGGAAATCCCATGTTTAGAGGAGACTGACAGGCTATGGTCCATGGGGTTGCAACAGAATTAGACATGACTTAGCCACTAAACCACCACCACAATAACAACAAATCTCTTGTCAGCCAGATCATTTGCAAATATTTTCTCTGTTATGTAGGTTGTCTTTTCATTTTGCTTATGATTTCCTTTGCCATGCAAAATCTTTTCAGTTTTTAGTTCCCATTTGTTCATTTTTGTTTTCATTTCCATTACTCCAGGAGATGAATCCAAAAAGATATTGTTGCAGTTTAAGTCAAAGAATGTTCTGATTGTGTTTTCCTCTAGGAGTTTTGCAGTACCTGTAGTATATTACATTTAGATCTTTAATTAAGTTTGAGTTTATTTTTGTATAAGGTTTTAGAGAATGTCCTAATCATTCTTTTACATGAAGTTGTCCAGATTTTCCCAGAATAACTTATTTTCTCCATTGTATAAGCTAGCCTCTTTCATGGTGGATTAATTGACCATGGGTGAATGGGTTCATTTCTGAGCTTTCTATTCTATTCCATTGATCTATGTCTTTTTTGCACTAGTACCAAATTGTTTTGATAACTGTAGCTTTGCCATATAGTTTGAAGTCAATTAGTTTTATTCCTCCAGCTCTGTTTTCCTTTCTCAAGATTGTCTTGGCTTCTCATGGACTTTTGTGTTTCCATATAAATTTTAAAACTTTTTGTTCTGGTTCTTTGAAAAATGCCAATGGTAATTTGGTAAGGAGTGCATTGAATCTATAGATTGCCTTGGGTAGTATATTTATTTCAACAATATTGATTCTTTCAATCCAAGAACATTATTCTTGGGATTCTTTCTCGTCATTTTCAGTTTCTTTCTTCAACATCTTAAAGTTTTCTGAGAGCAGTTCTTTTGTCTCCTTAGGTAAGTTTATCACTAGATATTTTCTTATTTTTGATGTGATGGTAAATGAAATTGCTTCCTTAATTTCTATTTCTGATCTTTAGATGTTAGTATATAGAAATGAAACAGATTTCTCTGTATTAATTTTGTATCCTGCAACATTACTGAATTAGTTGAAGAACTCTAGTAGTTTTCTGGTAGTGTCTTTAGGATTTTCTATGTACAGTATCATGTCATCTGCAAACTGACAAGTTTACATCTTTTCCAATTTCAATTTCTTGTATTTCTTTTTCTACTCTGACCTCTCCGAGTTCTGTGGCAAGAACTTCCAAAACTAAGTTGAACAAAAGAAGTAACAGTGGATACCCTTGCCTCGTTCCTAATCTTAGAGGAAACAATTTCAGGTTTTTGCTGTTGACTATGACATTATCTGTAAGTTTACTGTTACTGTTAAGTCGCTTCAGTCGTGTCCGACTCTGTGCGACCCCATAGACGGAAGCTCACCAGGCTCCCCCATCCCTGGGATTCTCCAGGCAAGAACACTGGAGTGGGTTGCCATTTCCTTCTCCGATGCATGAAAGTGAAAAGTGAAAGTGAAGTCGCTGAGTCCTGTCTGACTCTTAGCGACCCCATGGACTGGAGCCTATCAGGCTCCTCCGTCCATGGGATTTTCCAGGCAAAAGTACTGGGGTGGGGTGCCATTGCCTTCCCCGATCTGTAAGTTTAGCTGTGAGTTTATATGGCCTTTGTTATGTTGAAGTAGATTTTCTCCATGACCACTTTCTGAAGAGTTTTTTTTTTTTTTAATCATAAATGAATGGTTAATTTTATTAAAAGCTTTTTCTGTGTAAGCATAAATTTTATATATACTTTAAAGCAAAACATTTGTGTGACTTTTTATTGTGATATTCATTTTATTGTGGGTGGTTTGGAACAAAACCCACAGAATCTTCAAGTATATCTGCACTCCAGGTTGCCAGAATCTACCATATGAATTGTTCTTGGCTATTTGAAATTAGTTTTTAATATTTAGATTAATATTTCCTGTAAGAATGTGTGTATGTATGAATGTATGTTGCAAGCAATAGGGTGGAGTGAAAGGAAAATCATGAAAAAAATTGCTGAGGGACTTAAAGAGATCAGAGCACCAAAATTCAAATTATAGTTTGTGATTGCAGCCACAGTAAACTTCTGAAAATCTTTTCCCACCACACGACCCTCAGTTTTTCCTCCAATTTTACTGGGTTTGCTTTTCTGCTTATTGACATGTTATATGCCATGACAGTATATTTAATATTAAATGCCTATGATTATTGTTTACTTAGTTACTACTCTGTATACTGAACATTCTTCCTTATTTATGTGATGTTTAAAAACTGTGATTATTCTTTTTAGTGAAAAGGATTACATATTCATTCATTCATACATCTAATAATTTGTTTGACAGTATTGGGAAATATACATACTAGACTTTGGGCATTAGGCAGTAAATAAGATATAGAATGTACTTGCCCTTATATGTTTTACTTTGTAGGGAGAAGATAGTCAATGAACAAATGAATGAGATGATTTCAGATAGTAAGTGCAATGGAGAAAATAAGTGGTATAAAAATTGATTGGAGACAAGGCAGGAGACATTAGATGTGGAACTGATAATCAAATGATATTGTTGTTCATTGGCTAAGTCCCGTCCAACTCTTTGCGATCCCATGGACTGAAGCATGCCAGGCTTCCCTGTCCTTCACTATCTCCTGGAGTTTGCTCAAATTCATCTCCACTGAGTTGATTATGCTATCTAACTATGTCATCCTCTGCCACCCCTGTTGCTTTGCCTTTAGTCTTTCCCAGCATCAGAGTCTTCCAATAAGTCAGTTCTTCTCATCAGGTGGCCAAAGTATTGGAGCTTCAACTTCAGCATCAGTCCTTCCAATAAATATACAGGGTTGATTTCCTTTGGGACCGATTGGTTTGATCTCCTCGCTGTCCAAGGGACTCTCAAGAGTCTTATCCAACCCCACAATTCAAAAGCATCAATGATAGGAAGGAACTATTGAGCACATAAATGGGCAAGAGTTTTTCAGGCAGTTATTATTAATAAAAATATTCCTAAGTGTTATGCACTTGGCATATCTGTGGAACAGAAAGAATTCTGCTGTGGTTTAATCAAAATGAAAGAAGAGTTTAGAGGAAGATAATGTTGTTGGAAATATCAGTAAGTGCCAGGTAATAAAGGGATTTGAAGACAATGGTAATGAATTTGGATTTTACTCTGAGTGTATTGGAAATTCATTGGAAATGAATTTTCTTTTCATACAAGAAGACTCAAAGGAAAGAAGCCATTGAAAATTGTAGATAAAAAGGTGCAATGGAAGACTTTAGAATATACAGAAAGATTTGGGGAAAAAACCTATATAAATGATTAAAAATGTATGAGCGTTTTTCTTTGCAATAAATTTTTTATATAAATTGTGATAACTCAGTTAGTCTGTTTTCCAGTGTTGATTTATTGTACTGTTGTTGCTTAGTAGTTGTCAGTACTAATAGTAGCGGTTTCAGGGACAGTGGCCATTGGATTCTCCAAGGATGCTTTGGACATATGTTTCTTGCAATCTCAAGGAGTCTGGTGATTTTTCTACTTCCATTGAAATGAAAAACAAAAATTTTATCACCTCTTCCCCATGTCTGTCTTATAAAACTGGAATTTTATGATATTTATCCTGGTTAATATAATTTGTGAATGACATGTATTTGTCATTGGGATTTTGACTCCTTGTGAGTTGTGAGCTAAAATGGCTTGTGCTGTTTTTGGCTGAAGCATTTGATTACTAATGTGAGACTTTACACATCATTACCTTTAAAATGTTTATTTAAAGAATCCTTGTGTTCCTTTTTAGAAAAATATAAACACTTCTTGGTCAATTATTACAAACTTCAGGTGAAAGTTAAATTAAGCAACAATTTCAAGTAGTTAGGCAGGCATAAACACTTAATATAGTTTTATATAAGTTGGAGTTGTGCACTCTAAATATATTCCAATATATAAGTGTTACTCTCCATCCATCGAAGGTGATCTTTCTGAAATGGAAAATAGATATTTGAGTGTCTTTTGTGCAAACTAGCAAGAATAATTAAATATAATCAACTTGTTTATTTAAAACCTCAAGCAACCCAGACACTATCCCGAAATTAATTTAGTAAGCTAGTGTTACACAAATTCTAAGAACAGATGAGTTGAAGAAATCCTGTGGGAAAATAACATATGTGGTGCTAAAATATGCTAGGTATCATGCTTCTGCAAAGCTTTCTATAAATCCAATATTGGATTTATTGTGTATGACTCATTACAACTCTGTAATGCAAATTAAGATCAAAAAATAACATATGCCTATATGGGCTTTAAATTTTTTCAATCTCGCTATTCATTTATGAATAATTTATAGCTATCCTGTGACATCTTTTCCTAAATATACCATGAAGTAAATTTGGAATTATTATCTCCAAAGACACTTTAGGACACATGTTTATAAAGTCATTCATTTTAAGACAGATGCACCCTTGGCAATACTGTGGCCTAAACGATAAAGAAAGCAGTAGACTTTCTTTAATATGTTTTTCTCTGAAGCAAAAATTTGCAATTATTCTCATTTAGTTGTTCTCCAGTATCCACCAGGGATTGGTTCCGAGATCCCCCTTCAGATGCAAAAATTTGGGGATGCTTAAGTCCCTTGTATAGAAATGGATAATATTTGCATATAATTTACACAATCTTCCTGTATACTTTAAATCATCTCTGGATTAATTATAATAAATCTAAATGCTATCCAAATACTTGTAAAAACAATGTAAATGCTATGTAAATAATTACCTATACAACAAATTTAATTTTTGCTTTTGCGAACTTTCTAAAATATTTTCCCCCCAATATTTTTGATCCACTGTTTTTGAGTCTGCAGATACAAAATCCACAGATACAGAGAGTTGACTATATTTAGGTTTTCTTTCATGATATTCCTTTATACCAACAACTTGTTCTACGAGGTATTTATTTGAGACTAGGAACATGTTTCACAGTCATGGAAATGAACAAAAGTGGACAAACATGCATCTGAGGGTCATTAGTTTTATATTTTAACTGAGCAAATCAATTGGCCCCTTAGGGCTTAGAAAAGAATAAGTATTACTTCCTAAGTGCTTAACTTTTTGGGCAATGGCTGAGATATAATGGAGTAAGAACCTTCTTAGTAGTTTCTTGATGATTACTTGCTTATCTGAGGTTTTGTTGTTGTTGTTCTACAACTGTAAGAAGATATTTATCACCATGAAATGTACCATTAGAGCTCAGCACAGATTGAAAAAAGACTATTGTCATATGGTGACAATGAACTTGGTGTAATCCCTATGCCACCATGTAATTCATTAGGAGAGATAGAGATAGTGGGCTTTTGCAGAAGCACTTAAATAGAGCAGTCCTGGAGGTCGGATAATTTGTAACAGATGTTCCATATAATGAATGGATTACGGGAGAGTGTCTGCAATGCAGACTATTTCATTCAGTGAGTATGATCGATGCTTCTTATTAGCTTGACTTAACATTCTGTGAACTGAGGTTGTGAGACAAATATGTGAGCTTTGATTTACTGATACACACAGATCAGGTAATAAAATCTCTTTGAAACAGAGATTAGGTATTTCATATGAAGTTTACTAATAACAGTCCTATTTCTTGAGTTGGCACAAAAAAATTAACCAATAACTGCCTGAACTTGTTTTGTGCCATATTTTTCTGTGATTAATGTGCACTAGAATTAACCAAATTAGAACACTGACAAACAAGAAAGCTGACAATTTAGTATAGATGATTAATTTTTGTTAACTTCTGTGATTTAGGAAAAAATTCCTTTGTTTGAAATTCTGTACTTTTGACCTAGAATGTTTTAAAAGCTAAGACATAATTCCAGAGGAACTTGAAAACCATTCATACCATTTGTTTTCAATTTAAAAAATCTAAGTACTTATTTCACAAGTACTTCCAAATCTTTTAGTGTCCTAAGTGGTGTTTATAAAGGCTTTTTACTTTAATTTTTGCACTGCTTCATTGCCAACTAAAAGGATGCAAAATTCCATGAAAACATTTATATAATGAATATTTATGTTCTTAAATATTAAAGACTATGATATAAATCAACTTATAATATTTTGGGGGGGTTAATTTCATGTGCTATCAAGCTGATTACTTTTAGATAGGCAGATAGTGATGATTGTCACTGGTAGAAAAGCAGTAATCTTAGGACTCTATTATAGCTTGATCTACACATCTTTTCTAGAATGAAATATAATTTATGCATTTAACTTTTTTTTTTTTCAGCCTTAGCCTCTTGGTGACTTTGTGTAACTCTACTTCAAGCTCTTTAGTATTTGTTTCACACATGGGAAATTCTCTTGTACACTAAGGTAGCTATTGCAGTTTGCTCAAAGATGGAGCCCCCTACAATGGAATCTACAATGCAAATAAACACACTAATATAAGCAAGCCACTTCTGGGAAGTGAGGCAAAGTTTCATCGACTCAGTTAACTGAGTATACTGAGATGGTCCTAACGGTATTTCACAGTTCATACTTATGACAGTAAACCTGCAGAGAACCCAGTTATGCCTGTTGGATAAATGTAGACCATTTTCTTGTTTATAGGTACCATGAAGAACAGTGATTCATCTCCCTAATCTTAATGATAAGGGAAACATATTCTTCATCTAGTGAAGAATATCAACAACAGTGTCTTGCATTTTCTGAAAAGCATTCCACCACTTGAAATCTCAATTTATTTTCCTATTAAATCTGCAAATTGAATATTATGTCCCCATTTTACAAGTGAAGAATCCAGAAGAGGTAAAATGACTTGCCTCCAGTTATCCAGGAGATTAAGAATTAGATCTAAATCTTGGCCCGGGGTTATTTTCAGAATGCTACAATGTATGGGCTGGGTAACCTGGCTTTTATCACAGCCCTTTTAAACAACATGAGTCATCTTTAAGTTGGGCTATTGAGATTCAGCAAAAATTTACAGTGCACCAGCTATAAATGAGTGCAGCATTAAGTGCACAGTTGCCCAAAGATCTTTTTTCCAAACACAACACAAGTACAGCAGACCTTTCCCACTACTTTTTCCACATTTTGAATTTATGCAGTTTTATTTTCTCACAGCAATAATTAACCTTGCAGCTGTCATTTTTATGTCTCAGCTTTTCAATACTTGACCACTTTGACTTTTGTAGAGGTAATTCTCTGTTTTAATAAACTGCTTTTTTTTTTTTTTTTGTAAAAGTAGGAACTATTTTTTTTCCTTTCCTTCTCAGTTTTTTAGGTACCTCACCAGTGATTCGCAAATTTCCAAAGGCAAACTGCTAATCCTTACATATAATGTATTAAATTAGATTTTCTCCATAAGTACTAAGCAAAATGTGTTTCATAATTTAGTTTAGAAAAAAATAAAAAAAACATCAATTTTGAAAGATTTTTTTTTATCAAGAATGAGTGACTTATTCTTTTTTCTTTTTTTACTCATCATCTGGTGTTCAGTTTCGTCCCTACTCTTTCACCTCACTTGCTCTAACTCATTAGAGAGCTAATTGCCTTTGTAATTCCAAATTAAGGAGTAGTGAAATGAAGACATTACCTTTGCCAGGTGTTTGGGAGGACAAAATCCAATTTGCAGTAAAAGTTTCTTCCAATCAGTGTTAGCCCTCTGTTCAGGTTGCATGGATTTTGTGTGGATTAATGAAGAATCATTCAGAGTCCAGGCTACATGTTGTATTGTGTTACACAAAATCAAGAAAATAATTAAGAATTGAGTATTCTGGAACATAAATTGAAATAAAACAAGATTTGGGGATAGAAACTGAAGTGAACTTACCAATTTTGTATTAACTTTCTTGGGGATGTGACAAATCATTGTGTTGACATTCAGCAGAATTTTTGCTTGGAACTTGGATTCCACATGTGGATATCAAAAAAGGGCCATGTAATAATGTATATGCCCTGCAAAACTATTCTGGGCTTCCCCTGAAAACAAATTACTACCCAATACTCAAAAGACATGCTAAAACAATTTATGTAAAATTCATAGAAAACAATACATTCAGGGAAATAAAAAGGTTAGGTTTCAGAAAGTTTAGGTTCAAAAGGTTAGGTTTCCTAAACCAACTGGTGGTTGGTTTAACCTGTGTCTACATAAAGTATATGAAAAGTAGGTAGGATGACATTTCCAAACAATTCAAACAAATGAACAGACATATAAAATGTACTTCCCGTATTTCAGCTAAGCAATATTGGTGACCTTAAGGACATCCTTTTGAACATCAAAGACCATTTTTTGTTTGTTTGTTTTGTGTTGTTTTGTCTTCAAGGCTCTTAACATAATTCACCCATACGTAGATGAGAAACAATGAACATCAAAGCTTTGAAAGAATAGCAACCACCAGTGGGCAGAAGGTCAGGCACTTTTTAAAGCAATTGGCTTGGGGCTGGTGCACTGGGGTGACCCAGAGGGATGGTATGGGGAGGGAGGTGGGAGGAGGGTTTCAAGATTGGGAACACATGTACACCCGTGCCGGATTCATGTTGATGTATGGCAAAACCAATACAATATTGTAAAGTAATTAGCCTCTAATCAAAATAAATAAATTTAAGTTAAAAAAAGCAATTGGCAATTTTTTCCTTGCTTAATAATTGGGGCAATTGGAAGAAAGTTTAAAATGAGAGAACAAGGAGAAATCATTTAGAAAGAGGTTTATTATTGACTGATGCTTACTATTCCTGAGGGTACTTGTCTCTGAGGCTAGTTTCCTTATCTGCAAATTGCAACTAAAAATAGTAACCTTCTCATATTGTTTTTATAGGACATTCTAGATATGTAAAATGAAATAATTCACAGAGATACTTTAGCACAGTTCTTGGCATATAGGAAGAACTTAACAAATATTAGCTATTTTATCAATAGAGCTTATGATCAGAAAGCCAAATGTGCTGCTCATATATCTGTAATCATACTCTTTGTATTATATTATAAAAAATGTTCCTTCATGTTGAGGACATAAGTCGCTTGTGATTAGCTGTAACACAGTGCCTGTTACATATTATGCATGCGTGCAAAGTTGCTTCACTTGTGTCCAGTTCTTTGTGACCCTAAGGACTGTCGCTCCTCTGTCCATGGGATTCTCCCAGGCAAGAATACTGGAGTGGGTTGTCACACCCCACCTCCAGGGGATCTTCCCGACCTAGGGATTGAACCCTGGTCTTCTGTGTCTCCTGCACTGGCAGGCAGGTTCTTGACAACTTGTGCCACCTGGGAAGCCCTCTGCCATGTATTATGTGCCCTATAAATGTTTGATGAATAGCTACTGAATAAATTAGAGAAGAGTGAGAAAGGGCTAAATTTGAGCAACCCGCTTAAAGTCACACACCTAGTAAGAGCTTATGGGGATGTGAAATATTCTGTCTGACTTCAAACCTTACACTTTACTTAAGATACTGCACAGCTTTGCATACATTATCACTTACTTCTCTCCACCTACTCTGATTTCATTATTACACTGAATTTGTCCTTGCAAAGGTCATCAATTATTTAAAACTGCTCAAACCAGTGGTATCTATTTGTTCTTGGTTTACTTGCATTTGACACTGAAGCCTATTTTCTCCTTCCTGAAATTTCCTTTTCCTGTCCCTAAGATTTGTTTTTTTTGATCTTCCACTTAGTTGCTCTGTCTGGCAGCTACTTCCCAATCTTCTTGTAGCTTCCTCCTCTTCCTCAACGTCAGTGTTTCTGAAGCTTCTGTCTTGAGCTTCTTCCCCTTCTCATTCTTCACATGCTGTCTTTGCAATTTTATTTTCATCTCATCATGCTGAAATTTACATCTCAGCTCAACCCTATTCTCTCCTGGTCTCCATAGCCACAAATCTGTTTACTTACTGGGTATTTCTCTCTGGAGAGCATTATCTTAACTGCTCTTCCTTCACCTCCCAATTCACCTATCTCCTTATCTTCCAGATAAATTGAAAAGCATGATCATTCTTCACCAGGATGGCCACTTAATTTATCATCTAAACCTGGACAATTTTGAGAGGAAAGGACTTCATCGATTATTATGCTGGCCCTCCGAGTTTAACCTGAAACTGCCTTGGTCTAAGCAGACTGTATGTCTTCCCTCCCCTTGACCACTCAGTTAACTGAGTGGTCCCAGCATTACCACGGGGATTTATCCTGGCCTCCTGTTTTCATTTTTGCATAAGGTGAGCCACCAAGTTCTGTAGATCTTGTCTCCTTCCTAGCTGTTTAGTATGTGTGTTTCTTTCCATCTCAGTTACCATTGTGTTTTATCAGACCCTTCTTATTTCTTAGCAGGATTATTGCCATGGTCTCCCATTTGGTCTCATGCTCCTCTAAAACATCCCCTGCTTTGTCAGAATGATCCTCTTGAAGTGCATATCTAATTACATGCCTTTCCAGTTTTGGTCCTTTAATGACTAACTATAATCTGTGGCATAAAAGGTAAGTTCTTTCCCATGACATCAGAAGGCACTTACAACCAATCCCGCCTGACCACTTATCCTTCTTGCACACTAGAACTGTCTCGGCATATAGTAGGTACTCACTAACCAATAAATAAAATCAGCATGTAAAACATAACCCCACATACCAAGAACTTGCTTCAACAAGTTTACTAAGTGAGAAGTAATAGTAAATGTCATTTTTATAATAGGATGGATGCATTAAAAAAATATCTAAGATTTGTGGAGCAAAATACAGACTGAATTGTGATTCAATTTGTGATTCAGAAATATGTGTGATATAAAACTTATTTGATTAAATTTTTCTTAAAATGGAAGAGTGAAGTCAATGTACTTGTTTCAAAGTAGCAAAATGCTCCCCAGAAAGTCCGAATCAGTTGATGGAAATATCAGTTCCTAAAAGAGAACTTGGCTTCCAGCAGGCATTCAATATTTGTTGAGTGGCTAAATATAAGATATTTAGTCTCCATCAATTGGTTGTCTATATACAGTGACAATTCATTTGTTCATTTTATGTATAACTGTGGCAAGCATTTGGTCATTTGATCAAATCACTTCAGTCAACTATCATTTCAGTAAACCAAACCAAATGTTGCATAGAAAATCCACAGTCAAAAATGTTATTTTTTAGTCAGTTGTTAGAGTTCCACAGATTAGCAAGCAACCACATGAAAAGTACAAGAGGAAAAAACTAAGATGTTATTCAGAGTGTAAGAGAAATTGTATAGATGTCAATCAAACTAGTTAATGTAGAAAATGTCTAAGCAAGTGATTTGTATGCATTAATTATTTAAAAAGCCTTACCCAACACCAGTGACAGTAGTGATGTAAAATTCCCACAAAGCTATACAGGATATTTCAATAAGACTTTGCAATGAATGAGAATAGATTTTCTTCTAGATGAGGACATTTTATTTTATATCTCAATTTTAAAGCTTTTTTAAATATTGGAAAAACCAATATATTAACTGAATAATTTCTATTCTGCTCTAAAGTAGAAATTATTAGCAAATTTGTTTAATATTAATATTAACATTAAAATTACACTGAACGCATTTTTTATTGTTCTTTTGAGCCTCAAATACCAGTACATCGTCAAACCCAGCTTTGTTTTTTTTGTGATTTATAGCTCCTTTTCTTTTTCCCCGGAGACTCTTTTAATTCCAAGACATTACTCCACCATATGAAGGCTTGTGCAAACTTCAAACCTGATTTCATATTAGATTAGTGGTGGAAAAGGAAAACTGTGCAAACTCTGGATAGTTGTGCCAAACACTTGTGCATTTAAAAGCTTAAAAGTTTAGTATTGGTCAGATGGTAAAATACATTTATATCAATTTGGAATCTACACATTTCAAAAGGGTAGTGCTTTGAGAGATATAAAGATAGAGCACATTAATACTGGTTAATTTCAAACCTACACGTATAAGAAATATGTTCAAGATTTTCACTGAGATTGAGTTTCCTTTTGTATTTGGAAAAGTAATAGTGTGCACTTGTATCTCTCCAAGGACAAAAGGCAGAAAACTTGAGAATTTTTCTCTCTTGCTGGTGAGGATCACTGAAAAGTATATCTTGGAGACAATCTGGAGAGTATTTAATCAAAGTTTCCAAGTTGGTTTCCATCAGATGGTAACTGGTATCTTTAGATTATTTTCGACTATTTGAGAACAAAACAGATAACACTTCACAACTAGCTAAAACGTAAATCCTTTTTTTTTTCTGTTGACTGAGTGACTTCACTTTCATTTTTCACTTTCATGCATTGGAGAAGGAAATGGCAACCCACTCCAGTGTTCTTGCCTGGAGAATCCCAGGGATGGGGGAGCCTGGTGGGCTGCCGTCTATGGGGTCGCACAGAGTCAGACACTACTGAAGAGACTCAGCAGCAGTAGCAGCAGCAGAGTAAAATTATCTAGTCTGGTAACACTGGCTACCTCATGATAAAAGATTTTAGTGAAAATTTAAATAGAAATACAAATTAATGATTACTTCAATGTAATGAACAAAATCTTTCAAAACATAAGGCTCTTGAGGTAGAATAATAAAAAATGATCTTTTGTATAAAAAGCTGACAAAACTTCTGAAGAGGCTTTAATATGCTATTTTTATAGATGAGCAAACACATTAAAACAACTTTGTTATAACTGATCCTCCCCTTTGCTGAATTCCTTTTGTTCCTGTAGCTTCATACATAATTTAATGCTGTGCCTGGATGACTTCATGGTGTATTATTTGTGCAGTCACACAGGGTCCCTGCCTTAGAAGGTCCCTATACTTGGATTAATGTTTTGCTGTCACTGTCTTAAGATTCTTGTCAAACTTTTGCATGAAGGACTCTGCATTTTCATTCTGCACCAGGACCCACAATTTATGAAGTCAGTCCTATAGCTATGCGTTTGGATTTTCATAGCATTTCATTATCTCCCCTAAAAGATGTAGATTATTTAGGGAGCTTCCTTCACTGGTGCTTCTCACCCCATTCCTAAAGATGGTTCTCACAGTAGTGGACAAGAGGATAGAGAGTCACTTTGTCTCACACAGAGGGCTGAGATCTTGGCATCTACATCTGTTTCTATTTTGTAGCAGGGCTTGCTACAGAGCAGGTGCCAGATGAATGGATGAGTGAATAAATAAACAGCAAATTATCAACAAATGCCTGTGACTTATTTAATAGGCACAGCAAATTCTTAATAGCTTCTGTTTTGAAATAAAAAGTGACAAGGTTGATCAGCAGAGACTAAAGGTAAAATATTCAAGAAAAAATACTGGAAAGAATAAATGGAGTTGAACTGATGAGATGTTTGAGGCAAGTAAGATTGAAAGACATTCTGAACTCCGGGTTGAATCAAAAGTGATAGATGGAAGGAGGAATGGATAGTTAAAAGCACTCAGATTTTTCTCAATAAATTGTGTCCTGAAGTAGATTCTTTCTTCTCAAATTCAGTTTAATACAAGTCATATTTATCTCGTAAATTGTAATTCAGGGAATAAAACTTGTCATCCAAGTTTGGGGAAAGAGGGTATACAGGCAGTACATTCAGAAAGAACCAATAGATTGTGGATTGTCTTTGACTTTGCCAAGAGTTTCTTGATCTACTGTTTTGCATTAATAACAGAGCAATCTGAATAAAAATTTGCATGAAGAAGTGCATTTTTTGTTGTTTCCTCTGCCTGCGGGCAGAATAGACAGGGCTCAGGCTCACGTTCCCAGTTAGTTTAGCTAAACACATTTTATTCTTTAAACTGTGATAGTTTCTTACCCTTATAGTCTCTTTGGGAAACATATTTCTGACAGTTAGTTTGTAAAATAAAATAACAAAAAACTAATACTTCTTTGTTGTGCTTTTTGTTGTGTTTGGTCACCGCTCATGATGTTTGGGGAAGAAGGCAATGGCACCCGACTCCAGTACTCTTGCTTGGAAAATCCCATGGACGGAGGAGCCTGGTCGGCTGTGGTCCATGGGGTCGCTGAGAGTCGGACACAACTGAGCGACTTCGTTTTCACTTTCATGCATTGGAGAAGGAAATGGCAACCCACTCCAGTGTTCTTGCCTGGAGAATCCCAGGGATGGGGGAGCCTGGTGGGCTGCCGTCTATGGGGTCGCACAGAGGCCGACATGACTGAAGTGATGTAGCAGTAGCAGCAGCAGTAGCATAACACTTGGGAGTATCAGTTCTTTATAAACTGTGAATTCCCGTCAGTGAGGTTATCCCTAATGCTCTATCTCCTTTACCATGGAGAATATAATACAGTTTTATCCATCTTTAAAGAGGTTCCCTGTAGCATTGTCTAGATTTACTTTCTCTCTTGCTGCTATATCATACTTGAATAAGTGACTTAAATTGTGCACAGATGTCCAGGTGTGGCTTTAATTTCTTTTTATATTCTGGCAAAATAACTTATTTTAAGTTCATTACTTCTATTATGGGCTTCCAAATTATGCATGGTGCTGTTATTAGGCTGGTTCACTGAATATTAAGTATATGAGAGCAAGCAATTTTATGCTTCAGATGATTATTTATGGGAAAATTCAATTTTTGGAGGATGATAATAATGGTGGAATAGAGGTGAATAATAGCATTGACATTCATAAGCAAGATAAAACAACAGTGGAAACAAGCATTTGGGGGCAAGATAGCTTTCAAGCAGTGCGTGAGAAGAGAAGCAGGGAGCAGCTCTAGTCAGGGAAGTTCAGATTCTAAACAAGCACTGATGAGGTCTTAGGGCCACACACCTGAGCCCCAATCTAGCGTGCATGTGGGGCCAAGGGAAGAATTGCAGGATTTGATGAGATGTGCAAAAGAATTTCATAGACTTTCTCTAATGGGAAAGGAAACAATCTCCTAGATTATCTAGGAGAATATATACTTTAGTCCCCTAAGTCTCCATAGAAATAGAATTACAGAGTTATAAAAACATATTCCTTGCTAGCTAAGAATGTTCCACATTCTCTGAGCATACAATGAAGGTATCCTATACGAAGTATGGTGAAATTGTCTTTACCATTTTCATTTTTGACACTCTTGAATAAGTGTGCTTTAAGGAATCTGCTGCTAAAATTGTAGCCATCATTAGAAATCCTTTATCTAGAAAGCTCAGCTTTGGTCCTGTAGCCGGAACTATTAGAATGCCCCAGGTTTACAAACCAATGGTTGGAGGAGTGGGAGAAAGAAGAAGACGGGGTAAAACTATTTTGAGTTTCATTTTACAACATTAAGAGCTGCAATATTCAAGCATCTGAGTTCCTTCAAAGACCAGGAAGCTTCAGAAAGAAAAAAAGAAAAAACCAGAACCTTTACTTCAACTTTTAAATCTGTCTGAGACCAACCAGGCAGAAGAGGCAAGCTATTTTTACTAGTTTTAGAAAAGTAATACAAGTGTATAATAGAAAATTGGTGACTTAAAACAACTCACTTCAAATGAAAGCCTGAGCTGAATGTTGCATGAATATTCAGACAATAGCAACCTGTTTGAAACTGCTATTGAGAATAATTCCAAATTTCTGCATTTTATCATCTCCTAGGCATAAAGCCAAAGGCTAAAAGAACAGAACACAAAAAAGCCGAGCCTGAATTATATTCTAAACGCTGTTGAGTTTAATTTTACTTACAAAGCAGAATGTTACTTTGCCACTTAAATATGCCCCTCACAGCCCTGTAAAAATACCTGGCTTCTTGTTATCAGCCTCTAAATTGTGTTATTCATTTAGAAAGCTCCAATTTTAGTAGCATCATTCTAAATTACTAGGCAAGTGCTACACAATAAATACACATAATCTAAAACAGACTGTAGTGAGAGAAGAAAGCAATGTTCTACAAAATTGACTGCAGTGTGTGGTTTGTCATTCCATAAGCCTTGTAACTTGAAAGGCATAAAGGAAAAATTTTAGCTAAATGAAATATCATGAGAGGATGAGCACTTTAAAAAGTTGATGCTTTGTAATACAGTAATACAGATACACATTCTTCTTATAAATTTGGAGATGCGTTCAAATAACCTTCAGAATAGAAACAAACACACGCAAAACATGAGCATGCTGCCATTCACCCAGATACACATCTGTTTCAAAACAATGTTTTACTTGGACCAATAGTAGATGTAGATGCACTACCCCAAATCAATAAACCTTGGGTGACACATACAACTAAACAGATGATGAAGCTTACATAGGCCTTGTATTTTCTGCTCAAGATTTTTATAATATTAATGAATTCTTGAAAATTATGATTGGAAAACACTCCAAGTGAGTAAAACAAGTTAATGTAAGATATAAGTTTTTGTTATGGATTGTGTAATTTTTCTTTGCAGAGGTCATGCAAGGGGTCTTAGCATGCAGTAGTCACAACAATCAAATTTGATTTTTTTAGATCAAAAAGGGAAAGGTGGGATTCTGGTAATGTTCTAGCTCCTGTCTTAAATAGCAATTTCTTGGTATGATTACTTTATGATTTTTTTCTTTGAGCTGTATACCTATACAAATATGATTTTTTAATTTTTATGCAGATATATTGTGTTTCCATAGAAAACAAAAAAGAAAGGAAAGAAAATAGAGGAAAAAAAGAGAAAAAGGGCAGAAAGAAAGGAATGAAGGAGGCAGAGAAAGAAAGGGAAAGAGAGAGAGAAAAAGAAAGAAAGGAAGAAAGAAAAAGAGAAAATGCATGCTTAGAGCGGCATTTCCCAAACTGGCGAATAATATGCTAAAAGAAATTAGCGCTGTAGGCATTTACTTAATTCAAATAAGATATAGCTTCATAGGGTTGTAGAATTTGGCAGGCTTGCTCATAGTTGGAAGCCACTTAACTGTCATTTCTGCACAGAGAGACTGTATGTTGACATTTTCAGACTTTTTAACAATCCTTGTCACTTAACAATTGCAAATGCCACTATATTAGGCATGCAGTTTTTCTGATTAGGAAGCAGAATTTAGAGGTTAGTGAAGGGAAAAAATGCCTAGGGGTTCCAGTAGCTTTACATCTGGAAAACCACATACATACGCACAAAATTTTTGTTTCTCTAGTGTTCAAGTGTCTTTGTGACTCAACTGTTGAAAATTTCATTTTGGCATTAAGTTGGGTAAACACCTAGTAATCACCTAGTACTAAAGGTGTTTGGGAACCTGAAGTTGGATCTGTAGGTTTTGTCTGTTTCTAAGGAGCAAGTTACCATATAATCGTTTCAAAGGCAAAAGGTTAAGCAAGAATGACATATATTGTAAAATCGAAAGTAAAATGCACAGTATTGATGTGCTCAAAGTCCATGCATTTCAATTCCTTTGTATGATAATTTATGGTGATCATGTCTTCAGACTGCACTATTAGCATACTCACCCCTAACAAGAAGTTCTGCCTCATCTGACACACTGTCTGCTGTGGTCTGTACCCTGCAGCCATATCTCCCAGCATGCATCAGAAGGATGTTCCTGATCATTAAATCTGCAGAGGATGCTTGCTGAAAGAGGGATGAAGTGCCAGTTTAAAATGTTGCAAATCTGCCTAGTTCAAGGTGGTTTAAGGGGAACTTTGCATATTCAGTCAAAGGGCCCATTTTTGGCCTTACAATTTATCTGACGACATTTCAGAAGTCAAACATGCCCCACTTCAAGGAACACATGGAAGCTATGTTTTCAACAATTGCTAATACCACATTCGAACATTTAATATTGCATATAATGATTTAGCAGCTACAATATTTAAGAAATATTTACAAACAAATTCATATCTTTAAAAGTTTAGGAAAAATAGTGTACAAAAATGATTGCTTTGCTATTCAGAGACAGGCTTATTTTTGTGGCAAGAAAGCAGTACTGAAAGGAATAACAACTCATGGAATTACGAGGCGACAGTAGTTAAAAATTATCTTGCATGGCTTTATTGAATGGCTTCTTTTGTAGGCAACAGAATGAAGTGGTGCTTAGGTGCAAGAGTCCTGGTCCCAAACCATATGTTTTCACTCAACAGAGATTGATTTATTCCTTCCACAACCACCACCATCAGAAGTAGGGTCAGCCTGAATCTCTGTTAATCAAAGCAATTAAAAAACATGAAGAAGACACAAAACACCCGATCCTTGTTGGGAGCACAATGATTAGAACATAGTTGAAGAACAGTTGTATCAAGGAGATCAATAAGTACCAAGGAGAATATGTTTTAGTTGTACTAGTTCATGGAATCAGTGATTATCCTATACTTTAGGATGTTGGGTATAATCTTTCATTACTTAATCTTGTCTTTCATTTACTTTAACAGGAAAGATGGATTTCCCGTTTTCATGAAGGTCTGGGATTCACAGTTCATGAGGTATTCTTTTCAGAGAATGACATAGCAAGACTCCAATATGCTCTTCACTTTCCATGTTGAAGTTAAAAACAATTCCCTGGAATGAGAGTACATGCATGCAGCTTGAAATGACATCTTCAAAAAACTCAACACTCTTCTTTCATGGGCACTTGAAAGAATGACTATTGCAAGAAATGGAGAAGCACCCCTGATTAGATATTTTTAATTTGTTGATGGAATGGGTGAATTATCTTAAAAAATGATTTATTAATCCTTAGAAGGCAGTGTCCTGATGAGTATTTATGAATTTAACTGTTTGCCTTCATTTTGAAATAAACTAATGGACTATATAAAATTCAAGAAAGCGAGAGGAACTTCTGAAAATCTGTTGGGTTTTTTTTTGTCTTAGCATTCATAACAGGGTGAGAAGTTATTGGAAGTTTTTAACCTCTCAAATGATATGTATTTCTTTAAATCAATCAATTAACTGTATATTATGTTTTAGGATGTTTTAGGACATTTCTTTCCAGTGTTTCATTTCTGTTTTGTTTTTTTTTTTTTCCCTTTCCATTAGTCTTATGATAGGAGCTTCTAAGTGTACTGAAGTTTTCTCTCATGAAATAATTGTTAATACATGGTCTGGTTCAGTCATTTATGAGGGACTGCTTCTTGGTGAGAATGCATTAAAATGTCACAATAATTATTTCAAGGAATGTGATATTTGTCCAGTGAATGTCCTCCACTATTCTTTTCCTTAGATAAAATTGTTACTCAAATTTCATTTTCTCATGTGTACCAGACTAAGTGCTCATTTCTTTCAAATCTGAAAAGGAAATTTGCACTTAGTAAAACCTTTGATTTCTCTTGGGGAAACAAAAGCAAACTGTAAACATCATAAGCCATAGCTTAGTCTCACATCTGCATAATATAGCACTGTTTGTGCATGCTAGGTCACTTCAGTCCTTTCTGACTCTGTGACTGTAGGGACTGTTGCCTACCAGGCTCCTCTGGCCATGGGATTCTCCAGGCAAGAATACTGGATGGGTTGCTGTGCAACCCCTCCAGGGGGATCCTCCCAACCCAAAAATCGAACCTGTGTCTCTTTCATCTATCTGTATTGGCATGTAGGTTCTTTAGCACAAGTGCCACCTGGAAAGCCCTATAATTCTGTATAAAAGAGTTTAAATATTTTTAACAGTTTATATAGCATGGATCTATATTAGGTGTGAAATATTCTTTTCCCCATGGATTTCTAAGATGCTCTCCTAATAGGCTACTCAGCTAAATTAGTCAAGAATAAATGTGCAAATAAATACAATGGACTTAGAATAGAGTCTATGTTTAATGGATAAACCAAGGAGAGGTCCAGAAAAGAATAAAGGACTATTTTTCTCAGAAGTAACACTTCTGAAAGACTGCACTTGGAGTTTATTTTTTTTTTTTTTTACTTGCTTGTTTTCCAATTTCACAAACTGATTGGTGGTAGTTTAACAGTAGAAAAAGCAACGATCACAAGTCATTGTTCAGGCTCATATTTTTGACAAAACTATTCCATAAAATCAAATTTCTGTGATTAAGTTAAATTTTCCAGATATTTTTCTTCCCAAATAATTAATTTCTTCTTGTCTTGGACAAAAGTCTTGAAACTTTTGTTCTTTTGTTAAATTATAGTGAAAGAAAAGTTTAATGGGATTAAGAAGAGACTGCACTGAAAATCACAAAGAGGTCCAAAGAATCCAGGAGAGTGAAGTATAGATTTTCTCTCTTATCCTGTCCTTTACTTGCTTCCTGCAATTAACAGCATACAGTACTCTAGAAACTGGCTGAAGCTCCATCACCATCTATCAAGAATAAAAATTCTACAGCCCATTACTTATGTATTAATGCTAAGACTATGTGAGGAGTTGAAATTGTCTCATTTCAACTCATGGGGCCTATTCCTCCACTTTTGGATTATTTCTGCATTATACTTTTACAATTCTAAACAGAGAAGATTAAAAGTAAAATGAATGGTGAACACTAAAGCTAAATTACCCTTTCAGGAGATTCACTGATTTTCATGAGAAGTAATGAGAAGAATTCACGTGGGAGCCTATTATACTTAATCTCAACCCACAGTATGCAGTTCCTGGGAGAGAACTTCCACAATTTAGTGCACTTTTAATGAAATGGTTACTTAGAGCAGATGTTTGCTTTCTTAAGCTTAAAGCTCATTTTCACTTTTCTCTCTTAGGAGTTACTCTGTCTTATCTTGTTTTCTTTGACACTTGCTTTATACCCTGCCTTTTTCTTTGCTGTTTTCTTTCACTTTATGAACAAATCACGTTACGTGGTGCTTCAAAAGAACTTTCCCGGCAACCAGTGCCGTAACACAACTCTCCAAGCATTGTGTTCCTAGCACAGGGCATGCCTCAGAGTGGGCGCTCGATAACCATCTGTTGAATGGATGAATAAGGAGGGGGAATCTTTAAGAAAGAGGCTCTGTTCACTCTCTGTGGGAGCAGCAACACTTCTGTCATTTACATCTCTTGGTCACATAAGTTCATTTGAGCACTTGCTAGATCACTGTAACTTTTGTTTATGATTCGGAAATAATACAGGAAATGTCATCCTTCCACTCAAGTCCAGTTCTTTATTGGCATTCACTTGGACTAAGTGTGCTGCTCACCCATCATAAGACTGATAATTGCTCCTGCTGCTGCTGGTAAGTCGCTTCAGTTGCGTCCGACTCTGTGCAACTCCATAGACGGCAGCCTACCAGGCTCCTTCACCCATGAGATTTTCCAGGCAAGAGTACTGGAGTGGGGTGCCATTGCCTTCTCCGAGACTGATAATTAAGACTTCCTAAAAATGGAAGCACGGTTAGCTTCACTGTTCTGAGTGTCTGTTGACTCTTGCTGCCTTGAGGAAAAGTCTAATCTCCTTGTTTCAACAGAAGGCTCCTCAGAGCATGATTCTACTTCCTATGCTGAATTCTGTCCTTCTATGACATTAACCTCACATTCCTTCCTATGCAGGAATACCTCTCATAATTTAGCCTCTTCAGTTACAGAAGCTTGTTCTCCCTTCTTTGCCTGCAAAGATACTTTTAGACACAACTCAAGTGCCTCCTCCTTGTGTAAGCCTTTCTTCATGAGTTCTGCCACTGTTTAATTTTGCTTCATTAGCACTCTGTTCCTTTCTCTGAACTACCACTTGACATTCTTGGAAGTCACCCCAGAGGTCCTCTGGGCATTCCCAGAGCTGAGCTGGACACTAGGGCAGCCAATGGTCATCAGGTGAGCTAGAGAGTACATGAATGGCTTGCTTCCTTCCTTCTCTGTATCTGACCATACCTCCTCATCCTCTTCTTTTTTTTCCTCTTACAGAAATTAGAAGGGAAATAGGAAGAAACTATAGAGGAAGACAGAAGAAAAAGGTGCTGAAAGAGTATACACAGGTTTAGGGATGACACCGAATTGCATGAGTCCCTGCTTTGCCACTTATTAGGTTTGAACTTGGAAAAATTGCTCTATTGCTCAGAGCTTCTCTCACAGCCTCAATGTGATAATGCAAGTGAAGCTCATAGTGTGTTTGGCACATAGTAAATGTTTGATAAATGTTATCTGTTAAAAGACACAATAATGCATTCTTAGCCAAGAGGAATATTTCTTTAACTGTTATTCACTCCTTCAATGAACTGGATATCAACATTCTCCATAGGTTATAGTAAGTTTTCTGGTTAGTGCCTGGCTCATTTTAGATGTATGTTATCCCACACCTTTCTCTCTTATAGAAAACCACTGTACTCACACTGAATTCTAACTTTAGTTCAGCATCTTCCTCACCCTGAGACTTTGGGAAAGGCACTTTATTGGAATAACAATAGCTGCACTGTCTCTTACCATGTTTGAGGGGAATTGAATGAAACAATGTTCACACATGAACTCTTAGTAAATGCTTCAAAAGTGTAAGGTACTCAAAAAGCTTTTTTTTCCCCCAGAATTTAGAAGAATGCTGTACATGTAGTAAGCACCCTGAAAAGGTTTGGGGAATTAATTGTCTGAAAAAGAAGATAACTTGAATGTTCTCACAAAAAGTGAATTCATGCTGAATGGCTTAGCCAGAAACCTGCTAGGTATTGGCAGTTTTTGTGGTATCATTTAAGGTTTATATACATTTCTCAATGTGCTCAATAGGGCACTCTTGGCATCCCCCACCCCTACCAAACAGACTCAGGAACCATTCCTCTCTATAAAACAAAGGAGAATGGCATACAAATTCTATGAGATGTAATTTTAAAAAGATCTTCTAACGCAGAAAACTGGGTATCAGCTAGGAGATATGAATTATTAGATATGATTAATGTTATTCACATAAAATCTTGGATATCTAAAATATTTTCCTGGTAACAATATTTCTTTTTCCCAGAGGATAATCTGCTAAAAGAACCTTATCACAATAAGGAGATAATATACATATACATTATTATTCTTTTTACAGATGTTTTAGACCTTTATATAATGGGATTTATATTCATGGTGATATGAGTTTAATATATTTTTTAAGAAGTTGCTGTGTTAATTCACATGGTTAATTAATTGGACATGTTATCTAAAATAGAAATTTTAGTTGTTCCCAGTGAAGAAAATACTAGACAAAAGTCTTGGAAACTTTTCAAAAAAAACTTCTCTAGCAGGCCACTGGTTAGGACTCCATGCAGGGGGGCATGGGTTTGATCCCTGGTTGGGGAACTAAGATCCTGCATACCGGAAGGTGTGGCCCAAGAAAAAAAATGTGCATTGAAGATTAAAAGTAGGAAAAATGGCTGTACCATGCATTTCTAGGACCTTAGTATTTACTTTCAGCATATATTCTAAAAATATTAAGTATTAAAAAAATACATACGGTTTTTCTTGGTAACATAGATTAAAGATGAAAAAATTAATTGATGACTCATTGATGAACTCAAGATGGTAGGTATCCAAATTGCGTTATTTGGTATTATAAACAAAAGGTCACAAATTTATAGGATCAGTCTACTATCTTAGTTAAAATGAAGATTGGGAATTATGATCAGCTCAAAGCAAGAAAATACAGGACATAATTACACAATTAAATTTTAGTATAATAAATTTATGTAATAGATGACAATATTGATTATATTAAGAATAGCTCGTGGATGAGAAAATGTCATGTATATCACATTAATGTTACTCCTTTCCCAAAGAGGCATACAGGACTAAGGGGTGTGATATTTAACTTGACAGTGGATGCCAGACTTAGATAGCATATTTGTATCCTGATTCTTGAAAGATGTCTCTTATCTGGTCATATGTCACATTGACTCTCTTTCCCCTAGTGGTGAGGGAAAAGGGTATTCCTTTATCTTAAGATTAACATAAATGACCAAGGCAAAAGGACTCCATTTGTGTCCTTCTCAAATTTGTATGCTAAAACCTAATCCCCAATGTGATAGTATTTAAAGGTTGGATGTTTTGGAGGTAATTAGAGTATGAGCATGGGTGAAGCCCTCATGAATGGTGTTAGTGCCTTTATAAAAGAGACCTCAGAGAGTGCTCTCACTTTTTCTGCTGTGTAAGGACACAGTAAAAAGATGGCCATTTGTCAATCTGACCCTCACCAAACACCAAATCTGCCAGTGTCTTGATCTTGAACTTCTCAGTCTCCAAAACTATTAGAAATAAATTTCTGTTGTGTATAAGCCACCCAGACTATGGCGTTCTGTTATTGTAACTTCAATGGACTAATAAAGGATATAAGTGTATAGTGTCATTTCTATATTTATCTAGGGCTTCTAAACTAAATGAGACATGAAATATATCAGTCATATGCTTTCTTGATTTACTCTCAACTCCATCCTATTTGTTGCAGTTTGTCTTACATGATTACTGAGAATATTTGACTCCTAGTTCTTTTATTGTTTATGCAATTATTACTACTTTATTCAATAGATATTTATTTCTGTGTCCTATGCTAAGCTTTGGGTATACAGATATATATTCTGCCCTTAAGGAATGCTTGCTTTAATACACCTTTGATGACAAAATTGCAGGTAGAGAATGTGGAGTAGCTTCCCTTACATCTAGGCTTGGAAGTGACGTAAAGGAGCAATGTGTTATCTGATAGCACAGTACTCAGACTAGGTCCAGAGAGAAATATTTTCTCCTTCCATGAGCATTGATCCTTAGGTTTATAGTAGATTTCATACCGGCTCTTTATGTCTTCTATTTGTCCCACCTTCCCTCATATGACATGCCATTGCTAGGTTAATCCTTTTTAAAAACTGATTTTATTTATGATCTCAAACATCTTCCCTGGCTACCTTTGCCTATTGTCTACAAGTTAGCCCAACTTCTTACTCAGCATTTGAGGCTTGACACGACCTATCTTGTCTCTCACTCTAGTGGAAAATGTATTCTCTGCACCTTTCCTGAAGTGTCTCCCCAGTGACCTGCCAAAGTCCCCAAATTCTGTCTCACAAGTTAAAGCCCTGTTCAAGTCTTATCTCTTTCAGAAAGGCTTGACTGACTATGAGGACTGGCTATATCATTTGTGGGTCATAGTGTAAATTGAAAATATGAATCTTTGTCCAAAAATTATCCATAATTTCAAAATGCTGACAGGCTTTACACCAAGCACAAGGTCTTTCTCAGTGTGGGGCCCTGGGTGACCACAACGTTGCACACCTAGGGAGTTGGTCCTTCTGAACATTTAAGTCCACATTGATCTCCTAGAACATGTATGCACATTCTAGGCAATGATACTCTTTGGAATAATATCAAGGAAAAATACATCTTTTGCAAATTAAAAAAAAAAAAAAACACCTTCCTGCCTTGATTTCTCTACCTTCTCTTTTATTCTTTACTAACTTGGAATCTTTTTTTCAATGAATTTTACAATTAGTGAATAAGAACAGTTAGATTACATCTATCTTCTTAACACTTGTGTTAAAAAAAATCACAGTGATCAACTTTATATTTATTGTAAGTCTATCCAGACATTAGCATATCATACATTATTCCATCTAAATATTCTTTTCACTTTTTTCCTGCATCTTCAGTGTTGGCACAAAACTCACTTATACACTTGTGTCAACTTCAATCTGGCATATTTGTGAGAAACCAGAAGACATCATTTCATGCT
The DNA here is from genome assembly GCA_935064755.1 of Tragelaphus eurycerus. Taxonomy (NCBI): domain Eukaryota; kingdom Metazoa; phylum Chordata; class Mammalia; order Artiodactyla; family Bovidae; genus Tragelaphus; species Tragelaphus eurycerus. The sequence continues at coordinate 6,736,264 of CAKXYN010000086.1, read as the reverse complement.
TTGAAGAATGGAAATGGGATCCCCGTGTAAACTTTACAGTCCTAGAGCTGGAAGAGACCATAGAGGGACTCTCATCCTCACTTTGAAGTTCAATTTTTAAGTGCCACGGTATACCAGTTTTCTTTAAGAGAATTCTAGGCAAGAATGGTACTTAAATTCACATCATTAATGTTATGAGAAAACCTTTCCTAGTATGACAGGTCAACTTTCTCATGCAATCACTTCAGTAATAATATTTTGTAATCTGAATAACACCTGGTCCATGGGTTGGCTCAGTGAAGCAACACTGGTAAGTAGAAAGATATTAACAATTATGGGAGGCAATACTTGTTTTTCCTTACAAGAGTGATTTACACTATTATTAAAGAATGGAACAAACTTTCTATCTTTCACTTTTAAATTACCTCTCACTGATGTTACATCAAGATGATACAACTAGTCAGAAAGAATTTTGTTCTCTCTTGAATTAGCTTGCACTTTGTAAATAGTTAATAATGGCATGCATGCATATGTGCTCAGTCAACTTAGTCATGTCTGATTCTTTGCGACCCCATGGACTGCGGACCCCACCAGGTACTTCGGTCCATGGGATTTTTCAGGCAAGCCTATTGGAGTGAAGTGGGTTGCCATTTTCTCCTCAAGGGGATCTTCCCAACCCAGGGATCAAACTCTCATCACTTGCATCTTCTGTATTAGCAACTGGATTCTTTACCAATGAGCCACCTGGCAGAACCATGAGGAAAGTTCTCGAATTATAACATTTTACAATAGCTATACATTTTATTTTATGAGGGCTCATAACATTATGCACAGTTATACATTTGTTCATTCATTCATGTATCAATCATTTGTTAGACTATTTTGTCTAAACAGGACATTGAAAATACTTGGCACCTTTGATGTTATGCCCTTGTCCTTTGCTCATAGAAAATATAGCTGAGCTTGGACCCAACCGATGGACTCAACACAGTGCTTCAGTTGACTGGAGTTGGTATAAGAGACAAAATCTGTCATATCTGATATGCACATTCCATAAGATAAAAGATAAATTATGACTTTGAGAAACTGACAATGCAATTTATGAGGCAGGCAACTAGCTATAATGCAGTATGATGTGTTAAAATAGGACAAAAACACCGTTTTGGGGATAATTCATTTTAATGTGTAAAGAAAAATAACAAATCATATGGTTCAACTAAGCCCTATAGCATTTGAGAAGATGGGGCTTAAGAGTGTAGATGACTTGTTCAAGGGTTAAGTGTGGAGGCTGGAGTAGATCCTTGGCCCTGACTCTCAGTTGAGTGTTGTTTCCAGTCTACTATGGTACCTATGGAACCAGTCCCTGTTCCACTTAAATTTGCAGGTAATTTGATTCACTTGTACTAACTGAAGCACAGTTTGGCAAAAGTATCAAAATAAAATTAGTTCATTACATGGTAACAACCACAAAACTATTATTAGAAATTAATTCTCAAATAAGCCCTACAATGATTTTGAGAGCTCATGCTGTTATGGTTGTTCTTTATCGGTAATATCCAGAAATGAAATGGTGCAACTTCCTCTGAAATGCCAGGGTCACCTTTCTGATAACATATGACCCATTAGCCTCATTTTCTTATGCTGTCATTCAATCTTTCTGGAACTTTTAATCCAGCATTGAGAGAATTTTCTGTGTGTGACGCACAACTGACATGTTTTGTTTTAGCCATGTGTAGTTTTTAATGATACAATTTTAATTGAAGAAGAATTAACCAAGTTTGTCTTCCTAACCTAAATGCATAATTTACAGGGAGCAATATTTTACTAATATTTCAATGTGCCTGTTCCCTTTCTATAACCGTCATATTTATCTTTGAAGTTAACACTATTTTGTTATACCATCTTATAAAGGCTTCCAGGATGAATTGTGTTTTATTTTGCTACTGATTTTTCCATTGAAGAATAGTCAGTGTCTACACACAAGTCTAGTCCCAATCTGGCTATGGGAACAGTGCTCAGATACTCCTTTGGAAGATTTCTATTTCTTTCCTGAAATCACAGAGCATAGGCAGGCAGAATATTATTATTGATCTGAAATTGTCATAAGGTCTCAAAGTGTTAGGAATGTGATAGACCATTCTGTGTTTCATTGATTTTTGCACAGAACTTGACAAATGGGTCTGGAATGAGGCCAGTTCATTCGTGTGCCTCTATTTTACTTAGGACTCTTAGATCCCAGCAATTTATCACCCTGGGTCTCTGGCATCATGCGGGAAGTGTGAAAGTCTGAGGTGCTCAGTCATGTCTGACTTTTTGTGACCCCACGGACTGTAGCCCGCAGGCTCCTCTGTCCATGGAATTCTACAGGCAAGAATCCTGGAGTGGGTAGCCATTCCCTTCTCCAAGAAATCTTCCCAACCCAGGGTTTGAACTCAGGTCTCCAGCATTGCAGGCAGATTCTTTATCATCTGAGCTACCAGGGAAGCCCATCGTGAGGGAAGGAGGAAGGCTAATACTGAGTGTAGAAGACTAAATCAGAAGAGACCACCTGCTATCTTCTATGGTTTATCTTTCTGTCCTTCCCTTGCCGTTGGTAAATAACTCATTTGTAATTGCCCTAATTTTCCTTCTATGACATCAGTTTTATCCCTGTCTTTTGATTCCAAATCTCTCTAAAGTATAATGCCTCCTAATAATTGGAATGGAGCTTTACTGCTTCATATGAGTTAAATTTAATATCTTCAAATTCTCTTAACTTCTGCCCTTCTAGTATTATTCTTTCCCATTATTTATCCTTTCCCCATCCATCAAAGTGACTGAAAAATGCACTATGAATTATTTAAAATTTGTTCCAAGAGCCAACTGTGAAACATACTCCGTGTTATTACGGCTAAAAATGACACTATATTATAGTGAATATTTCATAATCTGTTTCATACTACATTGGCTGCTGTGCTTTATGGGGCCACTACTTACATATACTGTGGCTCAAAGTATCTATTAGGCTTAGGATTTGGCCTCTTGTTCACTGTGGTAGATTGAGGATGTCCATTTGTATTTTTTAACTGATTCTATTAAGAGGTGAAGTCTAATTCCCTATTTCTTAAATCTGAACTGGCTTGGGTAACTTTTTGACTAATAGAAAATGACAGAATTGATGTATTGAAAATTTGTGACTAGATCATAAGTAGAAGTGAAATGTCTTCCTAGACTTCCTGAAACATTTGTTCTGGGGGAAGCCAGAGGCCTTTTAAAAAGTTGGACTATCCTGAGGTTGTCATAAAAAAAAGACCAAACTATTTATGTGGAGACATGCCATGCAGAAAGAGAAAAATCTAGATATGCCCAGTTTTAAAATCGTGTTAGCCCAGCCACCAGATGTATGGGTAAAGAAACTATCTATGACTTTCTAGGCCTGGCAGAAGTATAGTAAAAACTGTGGGATCCATCTACTTCTAGGACTGAGGCTCTGAGCTATCTCCAGCTATTTGGTTACACTGGCTGAAGGCCCAGCCATTGCGGAATAGATTCAAAACACCCTCAGGGTTACCTGCCTGATTTTATGACCCGCAAAATTGTAAGCATAGCCAAATAGTTGTCATTTTGCAACACTAGGTTGTGGGGTGGCTACAGCAGTAAGTAACTTATTGTGGTACAGCAGTAAGTAACCGTAAAATAACTGGGTACCTGGAGGTGGGGTGCCACTGTAACTGATGTCTAAACATGCGACATTGGCTTGGGTTGCAGTGCAGAGACTTGGAAGGCTATGAGGACATTACTACTGAGAAGGAAGGGTCTCAGGGAGACCATAGATAAGGGCTCGAGGAACAATTAGGAAACATCCTAGGGACCTGAGAAAAAGTGGCCTTTACAGTGCTGGAAAGTTTGGCAACACTGTCCCATAGACAATGCAAACTACCGATTATACACAGTGGACAAACTTTGAATCTGCTTAAGGAGATTTTCATGAAAAAAACTGAGAATATTAACAGATTTCTTTGTGTTATATATGATTAGATCTGACTCTTGGGAGATGAACTGAAAAGAGAGGATTGCTCATTTCTCAGGCAGAACATAGAAGAATGTCAGAGGAGCTGGAGCTCCAGATTATACCTAATCTTTTTACAAAGACATGATATTCCACATGGAATAATTAATTTTATATAACAATTTCTAAGGGTGAATTTTCCAGTTAAATATCTGTTTCAAGTTTCTCCTCAAAACTTAAGTTTGTTTTAGGTAGTCTTACTTTATTTGCAATATTAGTAAATATTTTAGCAAGCATAATCTTCAATAAGTAGCTGTATCATATCAACTATGTGCTTTATGACCAAATATTGAGTATTCTTTGGCCAAGCCTAACTTGATAGTTCTTAATGCTTAGGAATGCATTTCTGTGTGAAAAAGTACCCCACTGCAAAAAAAAGGAAATTTGGATCACATCCTCCATTTAAGCACTGTTATTCACAGTCATGAAGATTCTCATCAACTTCAAAAATACTAAGAATTTAGGGAACTCAAACACATCAATGTCAGAAAAGACTATTCAAACTGCTGCTTAGATTGTGAGTTACAACATTAATCTTCCAATGAAGATTCAATCAGAAGAAGAATAGTTTAGTTAAAAGGAAAGGTCAAATTGAATAAATGTGTCAATCAAAAGCCAACTATGAAAAGTTCAAGGTCAAGGACTTGCAGTCAAATTCAACTGACATTTTGAAAGTGATCGAGATACTTTGACACAGAAAGCTCATTTTTAATAACAAGGCTTTGCAATTTTATGAAAGAGAATTCGCCAATTATTTAGTATATAAAAGTAAGTTTACTAGGAGATTGAAAAATTGTCAGAGGCCATAGTCTATTACTTCCTCTCACTTTTCTTTAACTATATAATACTGCTTCTGATATTTCAAGGAAGAATTACAAAACTATTTCAAAGCTGCACATCTTTGAATTGACTGCAACACCAGTGATTATATATGCACATATATTTTGTCCTAAGAGTTCATATTGATAGAGTTTGAATTGTTCATTATATGTGGAATATTTTGTATATATGTGCTGTTTACACAAATTAAGGGTTGCTGTATCTTACCCAGAAAAAGAATATTGCTTCATTCTATAAGATAGTTATTGCTTTTAAAGAAAATCTTTATTTAATTTTAGAGAAACTTTTTATCATTTATTGAGATATTGTATATGCAAATATTCTTGCAATAGGAAAGATTTGTGATATGAGATTATTTTTCTAGTTTGGAACCCCCTCTGAATTAAGAATTTTTAAATTCTAAGGACAACTTGAGACTGAAATATCTTCCATAAATCAAGCAAGTATGCAGTATTTAACAGATAAAATATGATTGGGAGCTCTACTGAACAATGCCCCATGCTGACAAAAAAATGTTTTGTGTTCACTAAGACTTTAAAACTGATTGCATAGCATATCTGAAGATATGAAGCATATTTGTTTTTGTTGTTGTTGTTATTGTTGTTGTTGGTTGGTTTTATTCCTTCAAAAATAATGAAACTTTAAAATTAGATAGGAACGTTGAGTCATTTGCTTTAACCTTTTAAGTTTGAAGAAGACCAGATCTAGTAATCTTTTACCATATGAAAATTCACTCAGTAGTGTACTTTGCAATTATAGAATTTCTGAAAAAAATTCTGGCAGCATCTATTTAAATTAAAAATGACTTTATTCTTTTACCCCTGTAATCTATTCCTGGAAATCTATCCTAAAGAAAGAAAATTATTAATACTCAAGAATGCAGCTATTCAGAGATGTTTTCTGTAGCATTGTTTGTTAATCTCTCAAAACAGGAAGCAAAGTTAATATTAACAAGGCAATGGCTAGACAAATTAAGGCATAGTCATATGCTTGTTATGTACCCATTGAAAGAATGAATTAGAGATAGATCATGTGATGTGGGAAGATTAAGATAATGAGATGCAAAAATATGTAAAGTGCTTTAATTCATTAAAAATAATCACAAAAATATCCCTCCACATGTTTGAATCTACTTAGAATTACAGTAGGACAGAGGAAAATCTAGAAAGACAGATACAGAATATTAAAAAGATTAACCAAGTGTGATAAATACTTTCATAGGAGGATAAAAGCAAGGGGAAATCATCCTAATCAAAGCAGCGTGCATGATATAATCTCATTTTGTGTAACATGTGTGTCTGTGTATGCTTGAAGAGATGAACACATGATTACAAAAATTAATTGTCATTATCTTAAGGTAGTACGAATCCAAGGGATTTTTATTCTCTTCTTTCTAGCTTTATTATGTTTAAATTATCAGTAATAAGCTGGTATTATTTATATATATATATATATAAAATGCAAAAAAATCTACTTTCATTGTGGTGAAAAAATGAAAATCTGACTTTGATTTACAGCTGAAAGATACGGTTACTGTGGCAAAGCACCAAACCAAGTATTTATCATCAACGACAGATATTATAAACTAATCAGCTTATGCAGCTAAAAATGATCCATGCCTGATAAACAGCTCTTCCTACACAAGTGAAGATTGCATTTCTGTTTATTACTACAGATGGTCATTTAGAACTTAGTCTCTTTATGAGTCTGCATCTCTGACTTATGGTCTTCTCAAGGCATCTGTTAACAAAGAGTCTTCATATTTCCTTTTGCTGAGTGTCAGACTGATCTAGCATTGTAGGTGTATGTTAGCAATCTATAGCTGCTCTCTATTAGTCATCATGTGATATATTGTTCTTCACGTACTCTTTTAAAGTCTCTTTGCAAAGGTCATATTTTAGTTAATCTTTGGGTAGCTGCAATGTTCTTTTGCTATTATCTGTTCTCCATGCCTGCTAAATACAGCATAACTGAGTAAATGCAGACAACTGCATTCAGAAGCTCAAAAGCACATACTCATTTTAACTTTAAGAATAACTGGTGGGCTACCTTGATGACAGAGTAAGTGTAAAGCTGAAGATTATAGATAAGAATTAAATAAACTTCTAGATGTGTAGAAGTTTACCTTATATAAGAGCTTTCTAAGATCTTCAAATTTAACTAAATCTTGATGTCATTAGGATGTACAAGTTGATAGACTAATTTATTTTTGACTTAGTCAAGAACATTTTATTATGTATCAATGATGTAGAAATACTTAATTATATTTCTTTAAATATATTGGCTGCACATAGGATTTCTATACAGGCCATAAAAAATTTGTATTTGAATTATCTTTTGGTATATTAAGCCACACACTTGAGTTGTTTTTCCAGGTCTTTTTTACTACATACAATGACATTATAATCAAGACTAGGTAAGAATTTTTTGGAGGGTTTCCTGAAAGATTTTGATGGCATCCTTTGGTGTTAGCAGCTAAAAGTTGACCTCATGGAAAATTCATTTTCTACCATGCTGTTCACAAGTGAAACCTTTAACTTTGAGTCCAAGAGCTTCAAGAGACATGCCTCATACTCATTAAAATCGTCAAGCTTGCATGTCTTAATCAATATAGCTTAGTCACCTTTGTTTTTATCTTCAAATGTTTTTTAGAAACTCCTAAAATTTCTGGGTTGGGAAGATCCCCTGGAGGAGGAAATGGCAACCCACTGGAAAATCTCATGCACCGAAGAGCCTGGTGGGCTACAGTCCAGGGGTTCACAAAGAGTTGGACACAACTGAGCAAACAGAGTTTAAAATCTTTTGAATCCTCAAGTCTAATGTTTACTTGAAGAAAACATTCACATCCTACAGTCTGTATTCCTTTATTACACCTAAAGCTTCAGCTATAAGCACAGTAATAAATACAAATAAGTTTCACAGGAAATAGAATTATTGATATAGAAGCTGAAGACATGAATTTGGACTAGTTTTTGCACTTCAACTATTGTTTAGTAGAGGATGAGATGGCTGGATGGCATCACTGACTCGATGGACATCAGTTTGAGTGAACTCTGGGAGTTGGTAACGGATAGGGAGGCCTGGAATGCTGCGATTCATGGGGTCACAAAGAGTCAGTCGGATACGACTGAGCGACTGAACTGAACTGAACTGAACTATTGTTTTTAGATCAGTCTATTATTTCCATAGCTTTGATCAAACTCTTAATTTAATTCTAGATTGTGAACAGTTTCATAAATATGTCCATTCTCTCCAACAGTAACCTGCAGCAAAATCAAAGGTAATACAAATAATGATACCACCATTCATTAATGAAAAACAGCTAGTATATGCTGGCTAAAAAAACCTATACTTTCATTTTGGATATGGAATATTCAGTATATTTCATGTTTGCTTAGATATATCCACATCTCTTTCCAGCAGTTCATAAATAAATATATTTGTTTTTGGTCCTATCAAGTATAAACTAAAGTACAGAAATCAGTAGAACCAATATTTGGAAGAGACATTTAACATGGATTATGTTAAGATAGATGAAGTAGCAAATATCATATAATTGTCTTTGGGATATGCTATTTTCTGAAATTAATTAATTAATTTTAGTTCAAAATATTTCTCTGTTAATTTTTTTTCTTTATAACTGCTGCCAAGTTTCTACTAAAAAGTAAAGTGATGAAATTTTCCCAACATTAAAAAAAGAGACCACAAATCATATAAAATGGAAAAATAACCAGATCAAGTGCTTTAACTGACTGAATCTAACAAAAGGGATCAATTAAAGTAGTGACAGGTTAATTTAGTCAGGAGTTGACACAGTCTGTGTTGCAGGTGAGAGCACGTACTGAGTTTTAGTGTTGTGCAAATGATTATTTTCCCAGATGATCTTTTCCCCCTACTTAACACGGCTTGTAAATCTAACTTGCTGCTAAGTCACTTTAGTCGTGTCCAACTCTGTGCGACCCCATAGACGGCAGCCTATCAGGCTCCCCTGTCCCTGGGATTCTCCAGGCAAGAACACTGGAGTGGGTTGCCATTTCCTTTTCCAATGCATGAAAGTGAAAAGTGAAAGTGAAATCGCTCAGTCATGACCGACTCTTAGCGACCCCACGGACTGGAGCCTACCAGGCTCCTTTGTTCATGGAATTTTCCAGGCAAAAGTACTGGGGTGGGGTGCCATTGCCTTCCCCGAAATCTAACTTAGTTTAGCCTTAAAAATACCATAACTGAGGTTAAGGATCATTTGACACTGTTTAACCTATGTGGTAGATTGGTGCAGTAATGGACTCAGCATTTTTCATACCTTCCTGAATTCATACCCTTGGGGAGCCCCTCCCACACTCATTCACTGAGCCGCATGAAGTGAATTGCATTGGTCAATGGGACATTAGCAAAGACAGAACAGACAGATGATTGCAATGCATGTGTGCATTGGAGATTGCTATTTTGAAGCCCTGTGACAAGCACGGAGCACAGCCTGGTGAGCCTGAAGTAGGATGAGAGACCATTTAGAGCAAACATAACTATCCTGGCTTTTGCCTCCCCAAACAACTTCTACCTCACCTAATAGCTGACTGCAGATGCATCAAGGAGCCCAACTAAAACCAACAGAAAAAAAACGTCCAGCTCAAATTATTGACCCATAGAATTGGATCATAAATTCTGTGGAGTTTGTTTTGTAGCAAAAGCTAACTGAAACAAATCAGAACAATAACTGAATGAGATTTTTGTGGGTCCTGCAAGAGGGCCATAAGTTAGAGAAATGTAAAAAATTGTGGCTGGAGAATAGATGGAGGTAGATGGCAAAAATGGTCTCAATGCTTTGCACTTCCTCCCCACAGGAAGTTTCCCCATCCTTAGAGTGTAATGTGGCTGTACAACTTGTTTTCACCAATAGAAAGTGACAGAAATGATATTGAGCAAAGTCTGAGCCTAGACCTAAGGGATCATGATGCATCTGCTCTTGCGTCTTGGAACCCTGAGATTTCCATGTGAATAAGTCTGGCCCAGCTTAATGGATGATGAGAAACAGCCCATTTGCCATAGAAGTTCCAGCTGACAGTCAGCTGATTCCTTACATTAGTACCTTGGAGTTGGCTGGCAGTTGAAGACAGATGCCTAAGTCTTTCCAAGACCAGCAGATGACCTCCAGCTGAGTTCAGCCTAAATTGCCAATCCATAGAATCATGAGCAAAATAAATGGCTTTGAAACCACTAAGTTTGGGGTGATTTGTTTTGCAGGAAAAACTAATTTGTATAGATTGTATAATTTATATTTTATAAATGTATATAAACTGATTGTTTAATGGTAATCTGTATATATTCAGAATTACTACTACTTAATTCTTTTCCTATGGTTATTCATAGGAACATAGGAGATGTGCAAGGGGTATTCATTGATATTTAAACTGTGAATTTTATCCTAAGATATTTATATCTCAATATCAAAAATATAAAAATAAAACAGGCTAATGGATTATTCCAGTCAGAACTTTGATATAAGATTAAGCATAGTTGGAAACAGCAATGTTGGCAAAACCCCAAAATAAACTTAGCTAAGAAAAAATTATCCTTAATTTCTTCTGCCTTTAAGGCATATGGAAACATTCTCATTCAAATGCTTGCATCTCTCATACTAGGTAGTTATTTTAAACACCAGAGACATTGCAATAGCCTGTTTAGAAACATTGTTGATGCGATAGGAATAGTGAGCAAAGCATATCACTTCCAGGTTTCCTTACTATTACTCAAGTGATGGATAATGGCAATTACAGTGCAGGCTTCAGAAATACTTTTAGGAAATGATACCACTATATTTAATAAGCATTTTAAAACAAATTTTCTCAGCATGCTATATTTATTTGTGGGGTTCTCAGCAATTAAAAAGGATAAAGTGTAGTATCATAGTTTTGGTTAGGCTTCTTGATATGAAATCCTTGAACTCTTTAGTACAGTGCTCTATCTTCACCGTTAATGCATTACAAATTATTTTAGCTAATTGTGCTTCAAAATGGTTATTTTTTTGGTTTTATAGACATGTAATGTGTATAATAAAAAATGCATTGATTTAAAATCAAGGCAGAATTAAAGATTATCTGAAAGGTTACCTTACCTTGTGCTAATCTATTATCTTTTAGTAGCAAACTTAGTTGAATTCAACTGAACATTAATTCTTAAGAACAAATTTTTCTCCCAATGACATACTTGGTTGACAGTCTGTCTAGATTAAGACTTCTAGAAGGGAGGTATCATGCTTTACTCAACTATATCCCTGTCCTGATATTGTCCTATATATACTACAAGTAGCCTTTAAGTGTAAAGTGAATAAATGTATTAAAATTTTTCCTGATATTGATATATTTCTTTTTTCATGTGGTAATTTAGCAGATGAGAAACTAAATGAGAAAATAACTATATGTAAGAATAGAAAACAGTATTCATTTATGTAATAAATAAAACTGACCCATTGGAAAAGACCCTGATGCTGGGAAAGATTGAAGGCAGGAGGAGGAGGGGATGACAGAAGATGAGATGGTTGTATGGCATCACCAACTCGATGGACATGAGTTTGAGTAGACTCTGAGAGTTGGTCATGAACAGGAAAGCCTGGTGTGCTGCAGTCCATGGGGTCACAAAGAGTCAGACATAACTGAGTGACTGAATTGAACTGAACAGAATAAAATAATTTAGCAAACATTTTATCTACCAGGCATGATGCCGAGTGCTGGCAATGGTTAGCAAAATGAGTACAATTACTTTTTTTTTTTTTCAAAAAAATATAATATAATAAAGGAAAAAAATGCAGAAGAAAGACCCCTGCCTTTTTAAACTACATTGTATTCTTGCAGATGCTTCTAGGATAAGAAGCAATCTTCTGACAAAAACTATTTCATGTCTCTCAGGATTTTATCTCAATGATCCTTAATATTGAATCTTAACACTATAATAGTCAATTTCTTTTTTATGTACCCCACGGAGAGCTTCTAGCAACATGTAAATTTATGTGAAGCATATATATCTATGCTAAGCAACAATTTATCCCTGGATTTAATTTAAAAATATCTAGTATCTTTACTTTGGCTAAGGATATGTAACATGCTATAATTGAAGCCCAAGATCTTAGCCATCTATGTAACTTTTATAGACAATATAAAAAACTTTCTTTAAAAGATAATCTGATCGTAATATATTAGATGAGGTTTGCTATGACTATGAGATCACTGTACTGGAATTTGGTAGGTTTTGTCTTTCATATTTTCTTTGTCTTTAGTCTCTCCCTTACTGTCTTCCACCTTTCTATGTCCTCTCCTTGTTTTGCCTGAAATACTCTTTTTCTCCATTAAGCATAGGCTTGCGTGTTATTTGGTTTGGAAGTCTTCCCTTCTTCCACCATTTGGATGATATGTTACTTGGACTGAGTTCCTTGAACATACTTCTTGCAGTGCTCTTGCTACATGTTGGTTTATATGTTTGTTCCTCTGTAAGACTCTAAGCTCCCTAAAGGCAGTCCTCTCAACTGTATTCACATAACTGCTACAGAGTCCTCAGTTCCTGGACAGGTAGCCAACATATAGGTGTTCAGTACATCTTTGTGGATCTGAGATAAATTCAGAATTCATCTATTATACACTGATAAATATTCTATAAAACCATCAATTATTCCTTAAAGATAATGATGTCATGCTTTCCAAATTCTCTAAGTTGACCTTTTATAATGCATACCAGATGAAGAAAGAAAGTGAATGATATTATAACAGTTCAATAGTTATTTTTAAAAATTCCTCTTTCTCCTTTTTCAAGAGAAGAAACATCTTTGAGAGGTAACATATTGAGTTATTAATCTAGACTCCTAAGATTCAGTTTTATATTGTAATATGATGAAAATAGTCCATGAGAGAAACTGCAGGATTTTGAAAAACTGAAAGCTAAACATATCATAAAACTGATGCACTCTTTAGAACTTAATACAAAACAGATGCAGAAAGAAATTGTGAAATAAAGGTAGAATTTCAAAGACATCTTGAAAATAATGGCCTTTCAGAAACCCATCTTTTTGAAAATTACTTTGAGAAATAATAGTCAGTTGAAAACACAATACTTACATATCAATAGTATTTCAAAATGAAATAGTGAACCATGTTTGCTTATAAAAATCCTAAACCTTATGTGGTATTAAGGGTATAAAGACAGCCTTTTATTTATCAAGCTTTTCAGAAACTGAAAAGAATAATCTTTTGTTATATATTATTCCAACAAGGTAAAAATTCTGGTATTGAGGGCCTTATTGTACTATGCATTTCATCACTCTGTAGGTTAAATTAGATCCCCTGGATACTACATCTATATAAGAAATTCTTTTAAAATAACAAAAAAATCTATAAAACATGTCAGCATTGCTTCAACAAGATAACTAGAATCCACATGTATTTCTCTTTTATTAAGAACTCCTGTGATTATTATTTCCAGAGAAAACAATTACTTTCAGCACAATATCAAAGATATTTAGATGTTCATATGAAGCAAAACAAAACTATTGATCACTGGCATTTCCTATATTTATAATAGAAGTTAGAAATTTTTCTTGGTTAAAAAAAGTGAAAAAATTCTGTCTAGATAGATGTTATAGTCAATTTTTTTTTAATCTAGTAAGTCTAGTCTAAATGGCTAGTTTTTGATTCTTATATTCCTACCTTCACTGATTCCTTTATCAACTTCACAGATGTTTATTTAGTCTTGAACGTGCACAGTTACTGTGTGAGTTCAGAAAATAAACATCCTCTGAACTTGCAGAAATGTAAAGGCTAGAATAAAAGTATCAAGCAACATTTACAGTAGATTTTGTTACTTGCTCTGGCAGAGGGATGGAAAAGTTATAATAGAAGAATAGGAAGCACTGAGGGTGAAAAAGGGGAAAGACTCTCAACCCCTAATGAATCTAGGACTTGAAAACTGGATTTTTGTGGCCAAAAATTTACATGAAACCAACCATTCTGTAATGAATTTAGTAATAACAAGTGATTTAAAGTGTCTTAAATGTGGATTTTATGTTCTATACTCTGCCTGATCTTCAGCAGTAAAAAAAATGGGATATACTGCATCTCATACTCATTTTGAGAGTATTTTCAAAAGACTAAAATGGAGAGTTGAAAAAAAGGGGTTCAAACTATAAAATGAAACAATTGAAGCAGCCAGAGAAGTGAGCGTTAATTAATGGGAAAACATACCCACAGAAAATCTGAAGAAGCAAGTGTGGTAGGATATTTTAAGATGTTTTTAAACTCATTTTCAGTGAAGTTTATGGAAAAATTTTTTCACAACAGGTGTGGTGCTTTGATCTTACAGAACATACTATTTTAATGTTTTAATAGTGATCAAGTAACTAAGATAAAAATAGGCAGAGCTGACCAGTTAAAGAGGTAAGATTGAGGAGAAAAAACACAATCTCTTCCTGTCCTTAATTTTCAAAATGCTACAGTGAAGAATTACAGCTAGTTTGTGCTCTTCATATCTTTGCTCATAAAGCCAGATTTAGATTCCATGGTAATGAAGCTTTCAGCTCAAAGAAGCTTAAATGGCAATAGGGGCTGTGCGCTCCATGTTCCTGGATTCTCAGAACCTCTGTAGTGAGGGACTTAACCCCTCTTCCTTCCTGGGGCTCAGTTTCTTCCTCTATTTATAATTCATCAGTCTCACAATATTGTGGGAATCAAATGAAATAAAACACATGAGAGAGGAAGGGCATTTTATATCTTAATGGTATAAAATTCTATTTATATATTTTAACTTCGGAGAAGGCAATGGCACCCCACTCCAGTACCCTTGCCTGGAAAATCCCATGGGTGGAGGAGCCTGAAAGGCTGCAGTCCATGGGGTCGCTGAGGGTCGGACTTGACTGAGCGACTTCACTTTCACTTTTCACTTTCATGCACTGGAGAAGGAAATGGCAACCCACTCCAGTGTTCTTGCCTAGAGAATCACAGGGATGGGGAAGCCTGGTGGGCTGCCGTCTGTGGGGTCACACAGAATTGGACACGACTAAAGTGACTTAGCAATATTTTAACTTAGGTCTTAATCAGATAATAAAGCCATTTCAAATTTATTCTGAACTGATTAAATGTTGAAGAGTCTGGGTGGTAGGATTGCCTTAACATTATATAACAGAAGCAAATTTTTGGCAAAGGGCCAGAAAATTACTCATAATAGCAAAATTTGCAAATATTAGAAAAAAGAACTTGTATATTGTAAATATAATAAAAACTCTATAGGAGTGAGTGACTTTAGATGAATTTGTCAAAATCTTATCAGCAATGAGAATAACTGACCCACAAATTATAAAATGGGTGAAGTATATTCATCTACATTATTCACAAGATGATATAATTTAACATTGAATTCAGAGATAAAAAAAGAAATTTAAAGTTTTATCTCCCCAAATAGTTATATATATGCTCTAAGTTTGACCAAATATTTTGAGAGACAGTGTGATATTACAGTTCAGAATTAGTTTGAATAATATTTCTCCTATATAACACTTGTTTAAATTTGAAAAAGCTATTTATCTTTCTGAATTTGTTTCTTTCTCGTCAAATACAAAATAAAAACAAAACCAATCTCTAAATCATAGGATATTTGTAGGAAGTAAGAGAAATAACACTTGAAAAAATGTAGCATGATGTCAGTTATTTAATAGGCCTTCAATGGATGAAAATTAGCACTGTTACTTTTTACTGTGTTGCACAGAATTGGACACGACTGAAGTGACTTAGCAGCAGCAGCAGTAGCAGCAGCCTTGCTTTAAGTGTGTTAGGTCGAACCCTGGTCAGGGTTTCAGAGAAGCAGACTCTGAAATGGAGACTCCATTGGGGAATGCCATATGGGGAACATGAAGAAAGCAGAATTGTGCAGAGGGGACATTTAATTGTGAAGCAGTCATGATAAAGGCCTCAGCTTATTCCACAATAGCTCTGTAGCTGAGAGACCCTTCAGATTTGTCCTCCTTTGAGGCAAGAGACTTGGCCTTTTTAAGCATCCCTATGCATTCATCAGGGCTTCCCTGACAGCTCAGTTGGAAAAGAACCTGCCTGCAAGGCAGGAGACAGTATTCTTGGGCTTCCCTGTGTGCTCAGCTAGTAAAGTATCCACCTGCAATGCAGGAGACCTGGGTTCCTGGGTTTGGAAGATTCCCCAAAGAAGGGAAAGGCTGCCCACTCCTGTATTCTGGAGAATTCCATGGGCTGTATGGTCCATGGGAATGCAAAAAGTCAGGCACGACTGAGAGACTTTCAGCGATGCATTCATCAGACTTCTCGGGTTGCACTAGTGGTAAAGAATCTCCCTGATAAAGCAAGAGACCTAAGAAATGGGGGTTCCATTCCTGGGTTGGGAAGATTCCCTGGAGGAGTGCATGGCAACCTTTTCCAGTATTCTTGCCTGGAGAATTCCATGGACCATGGAGTCTAGCAGGTTACAGTCTATACAGTCACAGAAAGAAAGCAACTTAGCACACATCACGCACATGCATTCATCACCCCTATGGGCTGGGGGTGGGGCATAATTAGGGCCAGAAAACTCTCTTTGACTGGATAGCCATTCCCAGAGAGGGACTCACATTCTGTGGCTTAGGGAAAGAGTGCCGCAGTCTTGAAAGGGGAATCTGAGCAACACTCCATAACATCTACGACAGTGGCCTCTGGTATCCTCAAGTCAGTTGATGCAATTAGTTATCCTTCCTAAGCCAATTTATTTGAATCAGCCCATGGATCAATGCAAATAATGAATGGGAAAGGAATACAAGAAAATAGGAAGGGGAGAGAGTTATTTTTGAAAATTATCATGATTTAAATAGTGGCCTTTTAAGAAATAAAAGTAAACACTGATTATGTGTGAAATCAGAGAATTGAGAAAAGATGAGTATTAGGTTCTGAAGATAATTTAGGCAATCATTTCAGTAACTTGATTTGAATATTTGATACTTTACTAATTCATTTATTCATTCTAAACTGGTTAGTACATATATAATTAATAAAGATTTTTAGTGTCTCATAAAATATATAAATTTATAATTTAAAAAAAAATAAATAAATAATTTCAGTCAGATTAGGACAGGGAAGATGTTCTAGAGTCAAGATCCATTGATATTCTTCCATGCACAATTACAGGATAACTAATAGAAATTTAGAGTAATAATAAATGAACGCAATGGAAATTCTGAACTGAAAAACTCAAAATATTTGCAGGGTTATTTTGCATGAAAATTTATATTATAAATTTGTTACATATGTTAGAAAGATATTTAATAAGTCTAAGGAAGTAATTCACTATTGAAAATGACTTAGAATTTGGTAAGAATTTGGCTTAATAAACACAACTGAAATAAATCAGGCTTTGGGTCAAGTTGCAATCACAATGGTTGAAAAACTTACTAGGGCCTACCAATGATCACATTGCTAAAGACAGAGGCAGTTCATTCAGGATTAAATTTTTATTTGATTGAGTTAAAAACAAAAAAAACAAAACCAAGAGGAATGCAGCATTTTAGAAATCTAGACTGAGTTAATATTTGCATAAAATGGAAAAATAATTTTGGAAAGAAACAAAACTTCCAAAGGGAATAATATGGCGTCCCAGACTCCATATTGTAAACACTTAATTTCAGGAGTTAGTGAGCTAAAGCATATTTAATATCTGGAGTTTACAATCTAGGAACCCTGGGTCAGAAATATCTGCTGGAGAAGGGATAGTCTACCCACTCCAGTATTCTCGGCCTTCCCTTGTGGCTCAGCTGGTAAAGAATCCACCTGCAACGCTGGAGACCTGGGTTTGATCCCTGGGTTGAGAAGGTCCCCTGGAGAAGGGAAACACTACCCACTCCAGTGTTCTGGCCTGGAGAATTCCATGGACTATATCCATGGGGTTGCAAAGAGTCTGACACGACTGAGTGACTTTCACCTCACTACAATCTGCGAAAGCAAATTCTATTAAGAGGTAAAGGAGTGTTCTCTATTTCTCACTGCCTACTTTTCCCAAGCCAATAACCTGAAACATTTCAGTTGGCTCTGATGACAGTCTCTGGGAAGTATGGTGCTTTTATCCTCTCCGTGATCAGAGACTACTGATCTGAATTTTCTCGGCATGGCCAACACTAAAATTGCCTTTCTCTACAAGAAGCTTTATTTTCCCTCTCTCTCTTTAAAAAAAAACAAACAGAAAAAGGCAAACCTATATTTCTGCACTAAAACACACTGCAGAGAAACTGGTAACTTTTGCATTATCTATAATACTATGTAAAGCTGCTATCAAAAATGGAGGCTTTAACTGAACAAAAAAATCTCTGTCTGGTCACCGTAATACCATACCCAGAAGGTATGTTTTGGTAGACTACCTTTAAATGAACAAAGTGAAGCCTGTGCCTTCTTTTTTTGCCACTGGGACTACCACTGCTTTGAGAAGAGAGTGGGTGGAGGCGTCTTCTCTAATACAGACAAAAAGGGAGTGTGGATGTGATACACTTTCTGGAATGATCTGAAAACTGTAGGGCCTTTGAGTGTAATCTCTCTTCTTTTTAGCCTCAAGGTTTGGTTGGTTATTACTCTGTTCTGTCCTATTAACATGACAATGTGATTTCTTTGTTAAATTAGGTGAACGACTGGGAGGAACTGCTACAAAGCAAATGTGTAGCAGTCAAAGGATCACAACAGAGTACAGCAGTGCTGTGTGCCGTTCTTAGTCGTGTCTGACTCTTTGCAACCGTATAGACTGTAGCCCACCAGGCTCCTCTGTCCATGAGGATTCTCCAGGCCAGAATACTGGAGTGGGTTGTCAGGCCTTTCTTCCGGGATCTTTACGACCCAGGAACTGAACCAGGGTCTCCTGCATTGCAGGCAGATTCTTTACCAACTGAGCTACCACAGTACAACAGCCTGGTGAATTATCAGGATTCAGAGCAAGACTAAGATCCAGGAGGCAAGAAACCAAGTGATGAGGGAGAACAAGCCCTTTTCCAAGCAGGCAGGGGCTGCGTCTAGGAGGCCATACTACTTGGAAGTTTGAATATTACTAGTGAGCAGAATGAGCCAAAGAGAACGTGTGACTTTGTTGACCCTCTGCCTTTCATACATTTTCTGATTAGTTATGAATTGCCTTCAAGACTTACACCTGCTAACATGCTGAAGAAGCAGATGCAGCAGATGCTCTCTCAGTCCTAAGTGCTTTGTGCATGAGTAAACCTTGGAAGCATATCCAGTGATTTCATTCATTTTTATATTTATCCATTAGGAAAGAGAATGGTGCCAGTCGAGTACTTACTGTTTTCTATTCTGAGACTTTTACTCCTCAGGAAATAGGGGTTAATGCCTACGAAGATAAACTAGGAACAAAAGTAACCATAATAAGAAGACTGGCATAGGCTAGGACTTTCAGCTAATGAAAAATCCTGAAGTAACAAGGAGTTTATATTCTGGCCCCCTTTACATACCTAACACTCCACAAACACCAGGGATATGAAGCAGGCATATTACCTTATGATTCCTATGTGTGCCATACAGATTATCATAATTACTCCTACTTTTCAATTTTCTGACATTCAGATCATCTGGTTGGTATGGAATGGACTATTTCAGAGGAGTGAGTTCTCCATCACTAAAGGGATTGCAGTGAATACTGATGATAGTGATGGGGAATCCATATATCAACCTAGGACAAACTCAGTAATTCCCAGGATCCCTTGTAACCTTGAGATACAGTATCTTTTCCCACCTAAGATTGTCTTTCTCTTTCTTCTTTTCCTATCCTAATGCTAATCATCCTCTGAGGTCAAGGTCAGAAGGCACCTTCTTTCCAAATAATATTTCTACGATTGTTATGATTGTTATGAGGAATTGATGAGTTACTGTGTGTATGTACACATAAGCTCAGCTGGTAAAGAATCCTCCTGCAATGCAGGAGACCCCGGTTCGATTTCTGGGTGGGGAAGATTTGCTGGAGAAGGGATAGGCTATCCACTGCAGTTTTCTTGGGCTTCCCTGATGAGTCAGCTGCTAAAGAATCTGCCTGAGATGCTGGAGACCTGGGTTCAATTCCTGGGTTGGGAAGATTTCCTGGAGAAGGAAAATGCTACCCACTCTAGTATTCTGGCCTGGAGAAGTACATGAACTGTATAGTCCATGGGGTCTCAAAGAGGCTGACATGAGTGACTTTCACTTTTACAGATAAAATGCATTAATATGTGCATGCGTGCTCAGTCATGTCCTACTCTTTGCGACCCTATGGACTACAGTCCAGGCTCCTCTGTCCATGGAAAATTCTTCCAGGTAAGAATACTGAAGTGGGTTGCCATTACCTATTCCAGGGGATCTTCCTGATCCAGTGATCAAGCTCAAATGTCTCTTGGGTCTCCAAATTGGCAGGTGGATTCTTTACCACTGTGCCTCCTGGGAAGCCTATACATATATAGGCTTGGTTGGTTTAACTCACTGTTTATATATATACATATAAATAAAGCTGAATGCTTAACATATAGTAGGTGCTAAATTAATTCCTTTTTTCACTTTTCTCCACAATGATTAAAAAAATTCACATTAATCTCCTTTATGGTCTCCAAAAATATTTGACTGTAATTTAAGAAACAGTAATTGCTTTCTTATGGCATATTTTTTTAGTTACTTTATTTTCTATGTCATTTTAACATTTAATAGAGACCAGAACAAAATCTTTTTTTAATTTTTATTTCCCACAGTTTATAGATAAGGGCTGAACATAAAAAGGTCAACTAATGTGGAAAGGCTAAACATTGAGAATCAGCATAATGCCTTTTAAAGATCATAGTGCATTTAATATTGTTAACCCAATTTAGTATTCATGTGGCCTGGAAAAGTCTTATGCTTCTGTTTCCTTATTTAAAAACTGGGATTGAACATCTCTAGTCTGCTTTCCTGAGTATATTGTTATAATCAGAGCATCGAGTAAATACAAAGGACCATTCAAATAGTGCACTTTGATCTGGTTGCCTATTTTGTTGCAGTTTATCACATTTGGAGAGTTCACAATGAAAAAAGGCAATTCTTTGGCCAGCCTTTCTGATCACAAATATTTGGCTTTTTTCTCTGTCCCCAAAAGAGCAAAATTACAGGCTTCCATGATATTCAGTGCAAATGATCTTTATGCATTGTAAAGATTAAAACTAGCTTACATCTTGAATGAATAATTAGGAATTTCAAGTCTCTGAAGAACAATGTGCCAGCACAGTTCTCCATTAAGATTGTGGCTTTGAAGTCAAATGACCATGTTTAGGTGCTGTTGAGACACCCTGAGACTATTAAGAGAGTCTCTAAGACCTCTAACCAACATAGTCAACTGTTTCAAAACACAGTTGTGTCAAAGCACAGTTGCAAATGCTTTATTTGATAACTGAGTAGTTATTTGATACAGTTGCTTATAATGGTCAATGTCTCATTGTAACCTCTGTGTGTATGTGTGTGTGAGTGTATGTGTGCACGCGCGCACGCGCGCGCGCTCAGCCACATAAGACTCTTTGTGACCCCGTGGACTATAGCCCACAAGGCTCCTCTGTCCATGGGATTTCCCAGGCAAGAATACTGGAGTGGGTTGCCATTTCCTTCTCCAAGGGATCTTCCCAACCCAGGGATCAAACCTGTGTCTCCTGTGTCTCGTACACTGGCAGGCAGATTTTTTACCACTGCGCCTGGCAAGCCCCAACCTCTGCTTAACCTGCCTGGAATGAATGTAAAGTCGGCAAGCTATTCAACCCCTGCTCCACAAGGCTGTCAGAATTATCTTCCTAAAGAACAAATCTGAGTCACACGGCTCCCTGCTGTATTCCAAATACAATCCAGATTCCATGGCTCGAAAATCAGTGTTTAACAACCAGGACTCTGCTGTTCACCTTTAAACGCATCCAACAAATATTGCCTTATCCTCTAATCTGCATCCTCACTATACCGTCAGGGCTCTGGTTCCTCACTGTTCCTGAGAGGTGCTCTGAGCTCTCTACTTTGACTTTGCTTCACCTGCTTGCTCTGTCTGAAATGCAGTTTCTCCTCATAACCTCTTGACCAAATGTTAACAGTCCAGATCCAGTTCGAATACCAAGTCCTCCTGCCAGCAGTATGTACAGCTCCCCAGTGACAGCACTCTGATAGAAGATTTCTAGCTGCCTGTCCCCTTAAACTGTGTTCTTTTAGAGGGGAAGGGCCGTGTCTTTTAGCTTGGATCCTCCACAACACTTAGCTTGTAAAATTGAATCTAAAGTGAATCTTAAGAATAGCCTCACTAACTTGCTACCTTCAGTTAGCTCGTATCATTGCCAAAATGGGACTTGAGTTAATTGGATCAAATGTTTACAGACTAATTGATTTAGTTTGGACCTTTTCAACAAAGGCTTCAGTAATGGATTCACTCCAAAAATCAGTCAAATTGCTGGGTTTGTAAAACACAGCCAAAGTAAAGAGACAAGAGAAATAGAAGCATTTTCATTATAGATTTCAAAGCAATAGCTATTATTCTTTTAACCTGATGTGATGATATGTTTATTTATTCACTCTCTTGAAATGCAGTTCAAATGCACTATTCTATTTACAACATAATTATACCTTGCCTATACATGTTATTAAAGCTACATGTAAAATTTTACATAGAGCTTTGTCTGCAAACCAGTGGCTGTGTATAAAAGACATCACTGTAACTGGTTGAAAAGTAGAGGACTTCATGAAGCTGTATTTTGGCATTACAAAATGGAAAAAAAACACAATTGGTGTCTTTTTATTTTTTCAAAGATTGGTTGATTCATCTGACACTATGCAGTCTTAAGGTGCTTAAAAATACATCTATCTCCCCCTTTCTCTTCTGATTCATCTTCATTCAATCACCCACTGGTGGGTTAGCCCAGGGCAGTTAATGTAGAGACTTCTCCAGTCAAAGGCATACTCTTTTTCTGCCCAAATCCCAAATCCTGTTGGACTTCCTACTCTGCTGGGCCAACCTAGATCCTTAAGATCTCCTTAGTGGCTCTCTTCTGACACACAAGCAAGCTGCAGACCACCCCACCAGTCTTTCCTCTGATCCCTGGCCTGCCCTCCTGTCCCAGAGTCTTCAACTGACTTCTCAAACAGAAGGTTTCCACACGTTCAGAGGCCTTTCCAAATCTCGCTTCTTTATAACTCTTTCATCCCTCCTTCTGAAACATGTTATTTCTCAGATGTATTATTTCACAAGGAGAAAGGCAGGATGGAAAAAGAATGCTTTTCTTTTTCCCTCTGATTTTTCAAAGTCACAAAATCGGATTCTCTCTCAGGTATGTCCTTAAAGCCAGCGAGGACCCAAGGAGAATAGACTATTTCTTTTAGATCTTGTAGTTTTGAAGCTTCTAAATACTTTAAAAAGTAAAAAAAGAAAAAAAATTGTATTATTTTTTCTAAATATACTAAAGTGATAAATCCTAGATGATCTTAAAGCTAAATATTTTTCTTTCTTCTCAATATAATAACTTCCTCTATTCTTCTGTTCTATAGTTTATTATCCCTGTCTACAAACTGAGCCTAATTTATAATGGCTTAAAGCAATATGAGTTTGCATGGAGCAGGGAGTCAATTTTGTACTTCTCAAGGGCAAGAACAACATATGTACAAAGAGAGATAGAGCAGGTGTTATTAATTGCCAACCTTATAAAAAGGATTAGAGGTATTTACTGATACAAATAAATGGACATGAAACTAACTTGGATATCTAAGAGAGAAAAACAAAACAAGAATTCATATAATTATACCAAGACCATTTATTGATTGATATTTTAAAATAAAGTACCTGCTTCTATGAAGTGAAAATTCATTTTAGACATACTTTTATGTGTCTGATCACTCAAAATAAATGTTGACAGAAAATCCTTAGAAGGTATATTTTTGTTGGAGTATTTGTTGTTTTCAAATGTAACATTTTAGTGTCATATTTTTCTGGTTTTATTTTATAACATTCATAGCATAAAATTTGTTCACAGTCTTGAAGAAATGATCAACTCAAGGTAAATAAAAATCACAAATTTGAGGGAAATGAGTTTAACATGATCAATAAATTTTGTATACAACATAACCATTGCTAATTAAAATTAATTTATTTAATGAAATGTGAATAATACAGTCAGTAATTATTTCTTATTTATGCAGTCTCTCATTAATTAAAAATAAATAAGGATGAAAGAATAAGTTAGAAGAAAATGTTTAATTTTGTTTGCATATAAAAATGCAATAAAGTTCATTCTTACTATTCTCCTAATATAAATTTATCAAATTCTAGAGTAAGAGGGGGTCTTAGAAATTATCTGGCCCAACTGCCTCACTTTAGTTCTCTATGCGATCAATGCTCAGGCAGGTCAAGTGACTGGATCTGTGTTACATAGCTGATTAAGGATTGAACTGGAACTTGATCCAGAAAATTCCTGACTTTGGGTGTAGGACTTTCCCCACTGTATCTCATTACCTTTAAAATAAAATTCAATCCAAACTGAGATTTTTTTATGTTTGGGCTCACCAGAGCTGTGGTTTTCCAGTGCTTCATACAGTGTTTAGAGAAGGATAAACTGGTATTAATAAGCATGTGGCAGCATCTTAAATTGGATTTGCAGTCATAACTTGCATTTGGAGCCACCTCTTCTGCCAATATTGAAGGGATATCCCAGCCAGAGTCTCTCTGCCACTCTAGTTCCATCGTCTTTCTCCCCTCCCCGTGCATGTCACTCTTTTGTGTCTTAAACAAGCCAGTGTGGGGGAAAGATCTTTCTTCCAGTTCTCTGTTGAGTTAAGACATTGTAATGGTACTATAGGATTTGCTTAAAAAGATTTCTTACTCCATTTAGTAGACATATAATAGAAGATATTACAGGAAAAGATTTGGCAGTTGAAAAATGAGCATGTCTGTGAATGTTTATCTAAGGCTACAGCATTTCTGACTTTGGGTTGCAAGTTTAAATTCTGTAGTTTGTGAGAGATTAAAGAATCTCCAAGCATCACTATTTCTTCAAGAACAAGCATTCTTATTTCATTTACTCATTGTATCATAATTACTAAGAATGCTTTAAATAGTACTAGTCAGCTGATATAGCTACATAATACTTGAGAAGTAAGGTGTAAATATGGACAGTACTAATCAAATGAATGCAAGTTTGAAAAAATCAAATTTGCATAATGAAGTATTTCCATTTTCTTAATGGGAAGTTTTTAAATAAGTATTACTCTCAGTTTGACATAACAGAGAATAATGAAATAAAAAGTAATTTGAACTTTTTCCTAAACATTTCATCAATAAGAAATTTTTTACATTTGATTCTAAATTTCTAAAAGTATTATTATTCAAAGAACAAAATTGTATTAACTTACGGCCCTGATGCTTTCAAAATGTCCACCTTCCTTTTCGAAATCGATAGGCTGTCCTTTCAACGTCCAGTAGAAAGTGACATCCAAGCTAGGATCGTGAATTGCTTTGCAATTAAGGACAATGCTTTCTCCCACTGTTAACTCTGTTCTTTTAGGAGTAAGCTCTATTCTTGTAGGTTCTATAGAAATGAAAATACATTAATTAGCATAGCACATAGTTTCCCCCTGGATTCTGCATTTTAAATAATAGAAAAAAATTAAACAGGGAATCTATGTAACATAGTTGCCCCAGGTATGTATCTTTTAATAAACTATTATTAATTGAAATATCTTTTATTGTATTTAGGTTATTTTACTAGGTATTTGTAGGGAACTGATGATTTAAAAGTCACTATTCCTATTAACAAGTCAGCCTGATGAAAAAGAGGGAAGACTATACAACTAGAAACAGCATTTGGCATCCTGGAAGAAGAAGTATTAGAAAAAAGACTCTGTAGCTTCCCTGTCCATCTTCAAGGATCATGAAATATAGAAAGGATTTTTACACTAAAAAAAAAGCCTCACATCGAAGGAAGAATAATTCAAGCAAGTTCATTTCTTTAAGGGTTATAGGAAGAACCTCCCATCAAATTACTATCTTAACAAAGATGAAACTGTACTACTCCTGCTACTGTACCACCTTGTATTTGCTTTGTAGTTTACAAAACCTTCTTATAAGTAGAGGAGTAGAAGAGGCACCTCTGGCTGATTATAAACTATCACCTTCAATAGCTGCTTTGACTGAGATCTAAACAAAGGCAAAATGGTGAATAGAATTTTTTTTAAGAAAAAAATGTTTACATTAACTAATGATCCACTTTAATTTTTAAAAGACAGATATATTTTTCCTGGATGTAGAGCAACTTTAAACCAATAAATGCTAATACCAACTGTACATCTAAGGGATATTTACGCTAATGATCAAATACATGCAATATGATATATAGACATAGATATAGATATTTTAATAAGTAGGGGGATGATGCATACAGGATTTTGATTTTTTCTTTTTTTCCTAATTAGATTCCTGATTGTACATGACTCAAGAAGCCTGGCACAAATGACTAAAAATTAGCCTAATTTTCCTATTCCAGCTCTATTGTTTGCAATAGCATAGTCTGATGAAGCACCATTGTTAACCGTTGATAAGTTCCTTCTAAGCAGTCTCTGAGAGGAAAGAGTGACACCAGGAAAGGAATGTCACTGTAAATATTAACATTCTGGAACTCAGATATTCTGTGTGGCATTCTAAATTCTGGCTTCATCAGAGAAGAAAGATAATCACAGCATACTGCTGTTTAAACTTTGTGACAACTGGAATGTTCTGAGTAACTAAACATTCCACTTAACTCATAATTAACAGAAAGCATTGTTGCTATTATTAAATGAAAAAGTCTGTGAATTCTGCCTTGCCTCACTATGGAAAAGATTAACACACACTAAGAATGAGACTCAAACTTGAGGACTCAGTTGTGTTCCAGTAATGTATGGTCTAAGTGGAGACATTTTTAAAATTATATTCTTTTCTTTCGTGGATGTTTGCTTCTTTTCTAAAATATCAGAATGTTGGCTATTTTAATTACATTTCTACTTCTAAAGAAAGAGAAAAATTAAAATTTTATATTTTTGTGGCCAAAGTATGATTTACTGTATACTATATGCACAAATGGAAAAAAGCAAGTGATGTACTTTGTTGTCAAAAGCATTCCTTTGCCAAATGAAGACAGTGTTTAAGACAGGAGATTTTCTTATAATTTGACAAGTAGTCTCAAAAGAAGGTTCTAGATGTGAAATCTAGTTCACTTTAGAACTAGAAAACTAACAGAAACATTTAAGCAGTAACATTTATAATACCGAAAAATGACAGTGTATAAAAGTTCCACCGATGTCAGCATCAAAGAGTAGCTCTGGTGTTGCTTCATCTGATGCATTTTCCAACACCACATGTTCATATCCTCTTTCTGCTTCTCTTTTTTGCCCCAAATTCCCAGTTGAAGTGGTAACGAAGCAGTATTACTGATTGATGCTAAAGTTAATCTTGGTTGAGGAAAATATTTTTATTCTGCTGGCATACTTTAAATTTTTGAGATACCAGCTAAAACTTCAGAAAGCTCTCTTTACCCTCCCACATATTTTGTTCAAAGCAAAATACTTAAATTTCAACCAATAATATGTTCCTTTCTTCACAGTCCCCTAAATAACAGAAAGGGACAATTTGACTGTGTTTGTCCTTTATGTGCAATTAGATTTCATCAACAGAAGCATGTGCACACATACAAGCAAACACACATACATGCATGTTACATTTATTCTCTTTCAGATAAGGTCATGAAACTATGCTTATAGAAAATTCACCACATTTTCTTACCTTTTACAGATACTGTAGCTGTGATTTCAGCAGAGCCAAAGACATTTTTCCCTTGGCAAATGTACTTTCCCTCATCTGATTTAGAAGCATTTAGGATCCGGAGACTCCCGTCTGGAAGAATAGCTATTCTGAAAATCATTAAAAAGGGTTTTTTTTTTCCTGCTTTACTGCAAATCATCTAAGTGGTAAGAAACTCTGATGAAGTCTGAAACCACTTCCAAGGTAATAATATATAAGATAAAGATCACTATGAAAACATGCAGGGAGAGTAGAAATATTTTGCCCTTTAAAAAATTATGTAGTAAACCCACATAATACCTTCCTATAGTTAAAAGGGTTAAGGACTTACAGGTTTTCTCTGGACATATTTATGACATTCATTTTAAAACTTGTGGAAAAATAGGTGACCCTGAATTTTGTTATTAAAACTTATACTGTAATAACACTCAGTGATATTTTAATATTAAGCTTGAGGTATTTCACCTCAAACCAAGAATGACCTCAAAAATCAAATATAAAAAGAAATAGCATAAAACATAGAGGAGGACAGGCACAGAACATAAAATTAATTGTATACAGCCTCGAGATGATTTATGGTGGTTTCTTTGCAGTGCAACCTGTGTAGCAAGGGCGTGACAATGAAACCTGAATCCTGGAACCTGGACTGCTCACAAGGCACATTTCAAACAGAAAAACGTGATATCTGAGTTTGCATTTGGGCTCTTTTGAGACCTTTATTATAAGTGGACCTTGAGTCTTATATGAAGGTGAGAAATTAGAGCATTATTAAAAATTTTAGAAGTTTAGTGAAAATGAGGTTGACATTCAGGATTACCATATTCTCCTGTGTATTCATCATTCCAGAAATATACAGATTTCAAACTTAATTAGAATTTTTGTCCTTTTCTCCCTTGTATGCTCCTGAAATATAATCTGTTATTTCACCAGTGCATCAGCCTACTGAAGCAACCTTAGGCATAGCAGGGATGGCTGTTGTGATTTATTTGATATGCCACTAGAATTTAGACTGCCTTCTTTTAGGAAAGAAGTCTATGCTACTCTTGGTAGAAAACCAAAGCTCTCACTGAACTTAAAATTCTAAAATTGGATTTTCCTGGTTCTGAAAAGAATAGTTTATTCCATGGCATCAAGAAAACATTAAGCAATTTAAGGTATAAGATTAATGGCTAATTCTGTTTAGTCAACATCCTATATGTTGTTTTTAAATTAGTATTCAATTTTGCCAATCAATCCAGAACTGAGGGCTAAGAACACTATTGAAATTTTAACAATTGGATTAAATTCTAGGCTGCTGAATGTTGATTATTAATTTTCCTGAAATTGTCATCCATAAACAAACCAGTTTAAAAACATTATACTGCTTTCAATATGGATCAAATTTGATTTACAATGTGTTGACAAGGGAGACAAATTTAGAAGCAAGCCAAACTAGGAATAGAAGATTTGACTATAATTTATATCTAGAACGGATGTTAATGAGACATTTGGAAAAAACACTGGTCTCTAAAGATATACCATCTATTTAGGATGGCCAATGAAAAATTCTGTTTATTATTTAGAACTGTTTCCATAAAGATAGAATATAATGTATTTATTCCATTTTAGTAACAGAAATATACATGTTACAAAAAGATGTATTTGAAAGCAAAAATTATACTTTTTATAAACAAATGAGTTTTCTCTTGTACTAATGACACACTTTATTTAAATATAGCTAAATTACTAGTTTGCAAGATTGTTAATATCTTAAATATGTCTGGATTT
This sequence comes from Tragelaphus eurycerus, assembly GCA_935064755.1. Lineage (NCBI taxonomy): Eukaryota > Metazoa > Chordata > Mammalia > Artiodactyla > Bovidae > Tragelaphus > Tragelaphus eurycerus. Next base: position 6,706,830 of record CAKXYN010000086.1, on the reverse strand, counting down.
TACTTACTGGTATAAATTTTAATCTAGCAGGGGAAAACTTTGGCTTAAAAATTCACCACCTTCAAAGAAATAAATGTATCTTAGATACTGGCAGTATTTCAACTCTTGATTTAAGATAAGTCCTTTCTCACTGACAGAAGGCAATATATTACAAAGAGAGTTTATGAACACTCCTGTACTTTAGGCCACTGATCCATTGGGAGGATGAAGAATTTTGAATATCATGATGTTTTTAATCTGTCAATTGGCAGTGTCATTTAACCAAAAGCCTGTCTACTGGTTGAAGTTGCAAATCCTTATCAGATAAACTTTTTTTTATTTAATTTAGAAAAAAAGAATAGACAATGAATGCAATTAACTTTATAATGTCTGGCTATTGCTGCTGCAGCTGCTGCTGTTGCTAAGTCACTTCAGTCGTGTCCAACTCCGTGAGACCCCAGAGACGGCAGCCCACCAGGCTCCCCTGTCCCTGGGATTCTCCAGGCAAGAACACTGGAGTGAGTTGCCATTTCCTTCTCCAATGCATGAAAGGAAAAGTGAAAGTGAAGTCGCTCAGTCGTGTCCGACTCTTAGCGACCCCATGGACTGCAGCCCACCAGGCTCTTCCATCCATGGGATTTTCCAGGCAAGAGTACTGGAATACTTAGATAATTGAATGTTTAATTAATATTTCTTTACAATTTCCTGCTTCTTTATCTTCTTCCCTGTGCTATTACCACGTGATTCCTACATTTGGAATCTTCGGATCTGGAGACCAATTCTGCTGAGATCTCCTTCAACTAGGAGTGGGATGCTAAGTGAGTGGTAAGGTGAAGGTCTATTGTAGAAATTTTAGTAATGCAAACCAGCATTCTAGCACTTAGTATCAAGGCACTCTATTCTGGTCTCGAAAGTGAAAGTGAAGTTGCTCAGTCGTGTCTGGACTCTTTGCAACCCCATGAACTGTAGCCTATCAGGCTCTTCCGTCCATGGGATGTTCCAGGCAAGAGTACTGGAGTGGATTGCCATTTCCTTCTCCAGGAGATCTTCCCAACCCAGGGATAGAACCCAGGTTTCCTGCATTGTAGGCAGATGCTTTACCATCTGAGCCACCAGGGAAGTCACTGGAAGAGATGCAGGATAGAAACTGGGTCATTCTGGTCTCTAAACTTCTCCCCAAGTTTCTGCCTAGACCTGGAAATGTCTTGCTTCTCATCTTGCACTTAATTATTGGATCTCTGTCTTGGAGACTCATCTGGTACCACAGTCTACCTAGGACACCATGGTGCTTACTCCTTTCTTGCAAGGATTTATTGCTAACTTACTTATGCCAATCCTGATCTCCAAATTTCAGAATCATTCTCTGGACTGTCCATTTCCATGTTTGACTTACTTGTCAGATAACATAGCTTAGTTTAGACCCTTCCAAGTGCTTTGTCTGGGAGTACAACCTATATATGTTTAGTCACTCAGTCATGTATTACTCTTGGTGATCCCATGGATAGCCCACCAGGCTTATTCTCCAGACAAGAATATGAAAGTGGGTTGCCATTTCTTTCTCCAGGCTATCTTCCCAACCCAGGTATTGAGCTTGTCTCTCTTGCATCTCCTGCATTGGCAGACAGATTGTTTACTGCTGAGCCTCCAAGAAAACCCTGTGTCTTGTCAGAGTGGATATCATATTAGGGAATCATTAATCACAAATTAAGACTATGTGCTTTAAAGTCAGAGAGGGTTACCTTCAAATCACTGCCACTGACCAGTACATATGTGATCTTATGTGTGTGCACTCACCTAGAGCCAGACACCCTGGAATGTGAAATCAAGTGGACCTTAGGAAGCATCACTATGAACAAAGCTAGTGGAGGTGATGGAATTCCAGTTGAGCTATTTCAAATCCTAAAAGATGATGCGTTGAAAGTGCTGCACTTAATATACCAGCAAATTTGGAAAACTCAGCAGTGTTCACAGGACTGGAAAAGGTCAGTTTTCATTCCAATCCCAAAGAAAGGCAATGCCAAAGAATGCTCAAACTACTGCACAATTGCACTCATCTCACACGCTAGTAAAGTAATACTCAAAATTCTTCAAGCCAGGCTTCAGCAATATGTGAACCATGAACTTCCATATGTTCAAGCTGGTTTTAGAAAAGGCAAAGGAAGCAGAGATCAAATTGCCAACATCGCTGGATTATAGAAAAAGCAAGAGAGTTCCAGAAAAACATCTATTTCTGCTTTACTGACTATGCCAAAGCCTTTGACTGTGTGAATCACAATAAACTGTGGAAAATTCTGAAAGAGATGGGAATACCAGACCACCTGACCTGCCTCTTGAGAAACCTGTATGCAGGTCAGGAAGCAACAGTTAGATCTGGACATGGAACAACAGACTGGTTCCAAATAGGAAAAGGAGTATGTCAAGGCTGTATATTGTCACTCTGCTTATTTAACTTATATGCAGAGTACATCATGAGAAACACTAGGCTGGAGGAAGCACAAGCTGGAATCAAGATTGCCAGGAGAAATATCAATAACCTCAGATATGCAGATGACACCACCCTTATGGAAGAAAGTGAAGAAGAACTAAAGAGCCTCTTGATAAAGTGAAAGAGGAGAGTTAAAAAGTTGGTTTAAAGCTCAACATTCAGAAAACGAAGATCATGGCATCTGGTCCCATCACTGCATGGGAAATAGATGGGGAAACAGTGGAAACAGTGTCAGACTTTCTTTTTCTGGGCTCCAAAATCACTGCATATGGTGACTGCAGCCATGAAATTAAAAGACACTTAGTCTTTGGATGGAAAGTTATGACCAACCTAGATAGCATATTCAAAAGCTTTGCCAACAAAGGTCCATCTAGTCAAGGCTATGGTTTTTCCAGTAGTCATGTATGGATGAGAGAGTTGGACTATAAAGAAACCTGAGTACAGGAGGGTTGATGCTTTTGAACTCTGGTGTTGGAGAAGACTCTTTAGAGTCCCTTGGACTGTAAGGAGATCCAGCCAGTCAATCTTAGAGCAGATCAGTCCTGGGTGTTCATTGGAAGGACTGATGTTAAAGCTGAAACTCCAATATTCTGGCCACCTGATGCAAAGAACTGACTCATTTGAAAATGAGTTTCAAATCAGTTTCCCTGATGCTGGGAAAGATTGAAGGCAGGAGGAGAAGGAGACAATAGAGGATGAGATGGTTGGATGGCATTACCAACTCAATGGACATGGGTTTGGGTGGACTCCTGCAGTTGATGATGGACAGGGAGGACTGGCATGCTGCAGTTCATGGGGTTGCAAAGAGTTGGACATGACTGAGTGACTAAACTGAACTGAACTGAAGTCACCTCAGTCATGTCTGACTCTTTGCAATCCTATGGACCATAGCCCACCAGGCTCCACTGTCCATGGGATTCTCCAGACAAGAATACTGGAGTAGGTTGACATGCCCTCTTCCAGGGGATCTTCCTGACCCAGGGATCAAACCCTCGTCTCTTATGTATCCTGCATTAGCAGGTGGCTTCTTTACCACTAGTGCCACCCAGGATCCCTATGTGTCATCTTAAAACTACTCAATATCTGTTCTTATATGTATTACTGTCATAATTACATCTAATTAGTTCTTTAAAAGTATTAACCTCATATTATAGGTAAATTGTTGTGTTTTTGTGCTGTGTGTAGGCAGTAATTGAACATTTACTCAAAAATTTAAGTCAAATATGTGACAAATTTTGAAAGAGAAAAAGTGGTGCTGGGGAGAATTTCTACTACTAAAGCCTTAATTATTTTGGGTGTTTGATGAGTCTTTTCTGAGGGAAGTATGACACTGAAACCTGAGGAGTGAGAGAGAGTTAACTAGGTGAAGACTGGGAAAGCATGGGAATGACGCTGCAAGGCCTCCAGATAGGAAAGCCCACAAGACCTCAAAGAGCCAAACGACCAGCTATGATGGCACATATAAAGGGGGAGCTGAGGCTGGCTCAGTGGTAAAGAATCTGCCTGCCAAGCAGGAGATACGGGTTCCATCCCTTGATCTGGAAGATCCCCTAGAGAGGAAAATGGCAACTCACTCCCATAGTCTTGCCTGGGAAATCCCATGGACAGAGGAGCCTGGTGGGTTACAGTCCTTGGGGTCACAAAAGTGTCTGAAGTGACTTAGTGACTAAACAACAACAATAGGAATATAGTAAGTTCACATGTTAAAAGCATATAACTGAGAAGTTCTTACATATAGATGCAGTCATGAAACTATAAATACAATTGAAATAATCAACATATATGTCACCTGTACTTTCTCCACTCAGCCCTTTCTCATCCCATGCCTATCATGGGTCAACTACAGATCTACTTTTTATCACTAGAGTAGGTTTGCACTTTTCCAAAGTTTTATGTAAATAGAATCTTATCAGCATGCACTCCTTTTTGTTTAGTTTATTTCACTCAGCATAATTAAGATTAAATTGAGTGTCATCCCTGTGGCAATTACTAAGAACCCATTCCTTTTCATAGCTGAGTAGTATTCCATTGTGTACAGATAGCACAACTTTCCTATTTTTCACCTTTTGGTGGATACTTATGTTATTTTCAGCTTGTGACTATTACAAATAAAGCTACTATGAATATTTGTATATATGCATTTTATTAATATTTATTTCTCTTGGATAAATACTTAGAACTGGATGACTAGATAATCTGGTTTATGTTCCTGTTTATATGTGGAATTTAAGAAAAAAATACAAATGAACTTATCTACAGAACAGAAATTGAGTTACAGATGTAGAAAACAGCCTTATAGTTACCAGTGAGTAAGAGGGGGAGTGGAGAAGGCAATGGCACCCCAGTCCAGTACTCTTGCCTGGAAAATCCCATGGACGGAGGAGCCTGGAAGACTGCAGTCCATGGGGTTGCTAAGAGTTGGGCATGACAGAGCAACTTCACTTTAACTTTTCACTTTCATGCATTGGAGAAAGAAATGGCAACCTACTCCAGTGTTCTTGCCTGGATAATCCCAGGGACTGGGGAGCCTGGTAGGCTGCTATCTATGGGGTGCACAGAGTTGGACACAACTGAAGCAACTTAGCAGCAGCAGCAAGAGGAGGGAAGGATACATTGAAAGACTGGGACTAGCTATGGGGTATGAACCTAACTGCATATTTATTTAGCACAGTGAAAGTGTGAGTGGCTCAATTGTGTCTGACTCTTTTTGACTCCAAGGACTATATCCTGCCAGATCACCTCTGTCCATGGACTTTTCCAGGCAAGAATACTGGAGTGAGTAGTCATTCCTTTTCCAGGGTATCTTCTCAACTCAGGGGTGGAACTAGAGTCTCTCACATTGCAGGCAGATTTTTTAATGTCTGAGCCACCAGGGGAAGCCCTTTTACTTTTACTAGTATATGGTTATCCAGTTGTTCCATGCCATCATTCGGAAAAGACTTATCTTTCCTCAATAGTCTTTTCATCATTGTCAAAAATCAATTGGCCATGTAAGTATAGGTCAACAACTGCTTAACTCTCTCTGCTGGTCCATAGATCTACTAGTGTCTTGATTACTGGAGCAATGTGATCTGTCTTAAGGTCATGTGAGATAGTTCCTTCCATTTGCTTTTCTTTTTTAGAACTGTTTTGAGTATTCTATATTCTTAGCATTTCCATATAAATTTTGTAATTACCTTGTCAGTTTAAAGAAAAATATGGAGATTTTGATTAGAATTTCAGTGAATACACAGCTCAATTTGAGTACAAATTAATGTTAACAATATTGCTTTATAATCCATGAATATGACATATTTCCTTTTATTTAGTTCTTTTAAAAAATCTAATATTTTTTAGTTATCAGTCTACTGGTCTTAGATATATTTATCAGATTTATTCTTATACTTTTTGTTGCTATAGTAAAGTACTAATTCAATTTAATTAACCATTGTAATTTCTTATTTAATTACTATCTTAAATAATAATTATATGAGAAATATGTAGTTTTAAGAAGCTGTACAGTAATATCCCTTGTATGCTTTTTTCTCAGTAACTCTTTATGGTAATATGTTGCCATAAAGTGTAGTATAGCCAAAGGTATAGTATAATATTACAATCAGGATATTGATATTAATATAATCAATTGATCACATTTAGATATTCCTAGTTTTAACTTATTTGTTTGTGCGTGCTTTAATTTTTATAAAATGTTTTAATTTTGTGTTTGTGTATCCATCACCACAGTCAAGACACTGAACAATTCTAGCACCATAAAAACTCTTCATTTTTCCTTTTACACCTTCAGCACCTTAATTCCACACCACCACCATCATCCCTAACCCCTGGGTCCTAATTGCAGCCAACCACAAATTTGTCTTGTTACTTTTTTTCATTTCAAAAATTATACACAAGTGGAATCTTATAATATGTAACTTTGGCAGGACTGATTTTTTTAAACTCATTTAGTTTAATTCCTTGGAGAATCATCCAAGTTGTTGTATGTATTAACAGTTCATTTTTACTGCTGACAAATATTCTATGGTCATCTGAGTTAAATTCACCCATTCCAGTCCATTTTAGTTTGCTGATTCTTAGAAGGTCAACGTTCACTCTTGCCATCTCCTGTTTGACCAGTTCTAATTTGCCTTGATTCATGGACGTAACATTCCAGGTTCCTATTGCTCTTTAGAGCATTGGACCTTACTTCTATCACCAGTCACATCCACCACTGGGTATTGTTTTTGCTTTGGCTCCATCCCTTCATTCTTTCTGGAGTTATTTCTCCACTGATCTTCAGTAGCATATTGGGCACCTACCAACCTGGGGAGTTCCTCTTTCAGTATCCTATCATTTTGCCTTTTCATACTGTTCATGGGGTTCTCAAAGCAAGAATACTGAAGTGGTTTGCCATTCCTTTCTCCAGGAGACAATATTCTGTTTAAGAAATGGAGTAGCCATCATGGTCAACAGAAGAGTCCAAAATGCAGTACTTGAATGCAATCTCAAAAACGACAGATTGGTCTCTGTTCGTTTCGAAGGCAAACCTTTCAATATCACAGTAATCCAAGTTTATGCCCCAACCAGTAATGCTGAATAAGCTGAAGTTGAACGGTTCTATGAAGATCTACAAGACCTTTTAGAACTAACACCCCAAAAAGATCTCTTTTTCATTATAGGGGACTGGAATACAAAAGTAGGAAGTCAAGAAACACCTGGATTGACAGGCAAATTTGGCCTTGGAATACAGAATGAAGAAGAGCAAAAGCTAATAGAGTTTTGCCAAGAAAATGCACTGGTCATAGCAAACACCCTCTTCCAACAACACAAGAGAAGACTCTACACATGGACATCACCAGATGGTCAACACGAAAATCAGATTGATTATATTCTTTGCAGCCAAAGATGGAGAAGCTCTATATAGTCAGCAAAAACAAGACGGGGAGCTGACTATGGCTCAGATCATGAACTCCTTATAGCCAAATTCAGACTGAAATTGAAGAAAGTAGGGAAAACCACTAGACGATTCAGATCAGATCAGATCAGTCGCTCAGTCGGGTCCAACTCTTCGCGACCCCATGAACCGCAGCATGCCAGGCCTCCCTGTCCATCACCAGCTCCCGGAGGTCACCCAGACTCACACCCATCAAGTCAGTGATGCCATCCAGCCATCTCATCCTCTGTCGTCCCCTTCTCCTCCTGCCCTCAATCCCTCCCAGCATCAGAGTCTTCTCCAATGAGTCAACTCTTCGCATGAGGTGGCCAAAATACTGGAGTTTCAGCTTCAGCATCATTCCTTCCAAAGAAATTCCAGGATTGATCTCCTTCAGAATGGACTGGTTGGATCTCCTTGCAGTCCAAGGGACTCTCAAGAGTCTTCTCCAACACCACACTTCAAAAGCATCAATTCTTCGGCGCTCAGCCTTCTTCACAGTCCAGCTCTCACATCCATACATGACCACAGGAAAGACCATAGCCTTGACTAGGCGAACCTTTGTTGGTAAAGTAATGTCTCTGCTTTTGAATATGCTATCTAGGTTGGTCATAATTTTCCTTCCAAGGAGTAAGTGTTTTTGAATTTCATGGCTGCAGTCACCATCTGCAGTGATTTTGGAGCCCAGAAAAACAAAGTCTGACACTGTTTCCACTGTTTCCCCATCTATTTCCCATGTAGTGATGGGACCAGATGCCATGATCTTCGTTTTCTGAATGTTGAGCTTTAAGCCAATTTTTTCACTCTCCATTTTCACTTTCATCAAGAGGCTTTTTAGCCCCTCTTCACTTTCTGCCATAAGGATAGTGTCATCTGCATATCTGAGGTTATTGATATTTCTCCCAGCAATCTTGATTCCAACTTGTGTTTCTTCCAGTCCAGCATTTCTCATGATGTACTCTGCATATAAGTTAAATAAACATGGTGACAATATGCAGCCTTGACGTACTCCTTTTCCTATTTGGAACCAGTCTGTTGTTCCATGACCAGTTCTAACTGTTGCTTCCTGACCTGCATACAGATTTCTTAAGAGGCAGATCAGGTGGGCTGGTATTCCCATCTCTTTCAGAATTTTCCATAGTTTATTGTGATCCACACAGTCAAAGGCTTTGGCATAGTCAATAAAGCAGAAATAGATGTTTTTCTGGAACTCTCTTGCTTTTTCCATGATCCAGCGGATGTTGGCAATTTGATCTCTGGTTCCTCTGCCTTTTCTAAAACCAGCTTGAACATCAGGAAGTTCATGGTTCACATATTGCTGAAGCCTGGCTTGGAGAATTTTGAGCATTACTTTACTAGCGTGTGAGATGAGTGCAATTGTTCGGTAGTTTGAGCATTCTTTGGCATTGCCTTTCTTTGGGATTGGGATGAAAACTGACATTTTCCAATCTTGTGGCCACTGCTGAGTTTTCCAAATTTGCTGGCATATTGAGTGCAGCACTTTCACAGCATCATCTTTCAGGACTTGGAATAGCTCCACTGGAATTCCATCACCTCCACTAGCTTTGTTCCTAGTGATGCTTTCTAAGGCCCATTTGACTTCACATTCCAAGATGTCTGGCTCTAGGTCAGTGATCACATCATCATGAGTATCTAGGTCTTGAAGCTCTTTTTTGTACAGTTCTTCTGTGTATTCTTGCCACCTCTTCTTAATATCTTCTGCTTCTGTTAGGTCCACACCATCTCTGTCCTTTATCGTGCCCATCTTTGCATGAAATGTTCCTTTGGTATCTCTGATTTTCTTGAAGAGATCCCTAGTCTTTCCCATTCTGTTGTTTTCCTCTATTTCTTTGCATTGATCACTGAAGAAGGCTTTCTTATCTCTTCTTGCTATTCTTTGGAACTCTGCATTTAGATGTTTATATCTTTCCTTTTCTCCTTTGCTTTTCGCTTCTCTTCTTTTCACAGCTATTTGTAAGGCCTTCCCAGACAGCCATTTTGCTTTTTTGCATTTCTTTTCCATGGGGATGGTCTTGATCCCTGTCTCCTGTACAATGTCATGAACCTCATTCCATAGTTCATCAGGCACTCTATCTATGGTATGCCTAAATCAAATCCCTTATGATAATACAGTGGAAGTGAGAAATAGGTTTAAGGGACTAGATCTGATAGAGGTGAAAAGGCAGCCTTCAGAATGGGAGAAAATAATAGCAAATGAAGCAACTGACAAACAACTAATCTCAAAAATATACAAGCAACTCCTACAGCTCAATTCCAGAAAAACAAATGACCCCATCAAAAATGGGCCAAAGAACTAAATAGACATTTCTCCAAAGAAGACATACAGATGGCTAACAAACACATGAAAAGATGCTCAACATCACTCGTTATCAGAGAAATGCAAATCAAAACCACCATGAGGTACCATTTCACACAAGTCAAAATGGCCGTAATTCAAAAGTCTACAAGCAATAAATGCTGGAGAGGGTGTGGAGAAAAGGGAACCCTCTTACACTGTTGGTGTGAATGCAAACTAATACAACCACTATGGAGAACAGTGTGGAGATTCCTTAAAAAACTGGAAATAGAACTGCCTTATGACCCAGCAATCCCACTGCTGGGCATACACACTGAGGAAACCAGAATTGAAAGAGACACATGTACCTCAATGTTCATCGCAGCATTGTTTATAATAGCCAGGACATGGAAGCAACCTAGATGTCCATCAGCAGATGAATGGATCAGAAAGCAGTGGTACATATACACAATGGAGTATTACTCAGCCATTAAAAAGAATGCATTTGAGTCAGTTCAAATGAGGTGGATGAAACTGGAGCCTATTATACAGAGTGAAGTAAGCCAGAAAGAAAAACACCAATACAGTATACTAACACATATATATGGAATTTAGAAAGATGGTAACAATAACCCTGTATACGAGAGAGTAAAAGAGACACTGATGTACAGAACAGCCTTTTGGACTCTGTGGGAGAGGGAGAGCGTGGGATGATCTGGTAGAATGGCATTGAAATATGTGTAATATCATATATGAAATGAGTCACCAGTCCAGGTTCAATGCACAATACTGGATGTTTGGGGCTGGTGCACTGGGACAACCCAGAGGGATGGTATGGGGAGGGAGGGGGGAGGAGGGTTCAGGATGGGGAACACATGTATACCTGTGGCAGATTCATTTTGATATATGGCAAAACCAATACAATATTGTAAAGTTAAAAAAAATTAAAAAAAAAAAGAGTGCTTGATGAACTATGGATGGAGGTTCGTGACACTGTACAGGAGACAGGGATCAAGACCATCCCCATGGAAAAGAAATGCAAAAAAGCAAAATGGCTGTGTGGTGAGCCTTACAAATAGCTGTGAAAAGAAGAGAAGTGAAAAGCAAAGGAGAAAAGGAAAGATATAAGCCTCTGAGTGCAGAGTTCCAAAGAATAGCAAGGAGAGATAAGAAAGCCTTCCTCAGTGATCAGTGCAAAGAAATAGAGGAAAACAACAGAATGGGAAAGACTAGGGATCTCTTCAAGAAAATTAGAGACACCAAGGGAACACTTCATGAAATGATGGGCTCGATAAAGGACAGAAATGGTATGGACCTAACAGAAGCAGAAGATATTAAGAAGAGGTGGCAAGAATACATGGAAGAACTGTACAAAAAAAATCGTCATGACCCAGATAATCATGAGTGTGATCACTGACCTAGAGCCAGACATCCTGGAATGTGAAGTCAAGTGGACCTTAGAAAGCATCACTATGAACAAAGCTAGTGAAGGTGATGGAATTCCAGTTGAGCTCTTGCAAATTCTGGAAAATGATGCTGTGAAAGTGCTGCACTCAATATGCCAGCAAAATTGGAAAACTCAGCAGTGGCCACAGGACTGGAAAAGGTCAGTTTTCATTCCAATACCAAAGAAAGGCAATGCCAAAGAATGTTCAAACTACCACATAATTGCACTCATTCACACGTTAGTAAAGTAATGTTCAAAATTCTCCAAGCCAGGCTTCAGTAATAAGTGAACCGTGATCTTCCAGACATTCAATCTGGTTTTATAAAAGGCAGAGGAACAAGAGATCAAATTGCCAACATCTGCTGGATTATCAAAAAAGCAAGAGAGTTCCAGAAAAACATCTATTTCTGCTTTATTGACTATGCAAAAGCTTTTGACTGTGTGGATCACAATAAACTGTGGGAAATTCTGAAAGAAATGGGAATACCAGACCACCTGATCTGCCTCTTGAGAAATCTGTATGCAGGTCAGGAAGCAACAGTTAGAACTGGTCATGGAACAACAGACTGGTTCCAAATAGGAAAAGGAGTACGTCAAGGCTGTATACTGTCACCCTGCTTAATTAAGTTAAATGCAGACTACATCATGAGAAACGCTGGGCTGGAAGAAGCACAAGTTGGAATCAAGATTGCTGGGAGAAATATCAATAACCTCAGATATGCAGATGACACCACCCTTATGGCAGAAAGTGAAGAGGAACTCAAAAGCCTCTTGATGGAAGTGAAAGAGGAGACTGAAAAAGTTGGCTTAAAGCTCAACATTCAGAAAACAAAGATCATGGCATCTGGTCCCATCACTGCATGGGAAATAGATGGGGAAACAGTGGAAACAGTGTCAGACTTTATTTTTCTGGGCTCCAAAATCACTGCAGATGGTGACTGCAGCCATGAAATTAAAAGACACTTACTCCTTGGAAGGAAAGTTATGACCAACCTAGATCGTATATTCAAAAGCAGAGACATTGCTTTGCCAACAAAGGTCTGTCTAGTCAAGGCTATAATTTTTCAAGTGGTCATGTATGGATGTGAGAGTTGGCTTATAAATAAAGCTGAGCACAGAAGAATTGATGCTTTTGAAGTGTGGTGTTGGAGAAGACTCTTTAGAGTCCCTTGGACTGCAAGGAGGTCCAACCAGTCCATCGTAAAGGAGATCAGCCCTTGGTGTTCTTTACAAGGACTGATGCTAAAGCTGAAACTCCATTACTTTGGCTACCTCATGCAAAGAGTTGACTCATTGGAAAAGACCCTGATGCTGGGAAAGAGTGAAGGCAGGAGGAGAAAGTGATGACAGAGGATGAGATGGCTGGATGGCATCACTGACTTGATGGACGTGAATTTGTGTTGACTCTGGGAGTTGGTGATATAATATCTGTGTCAAATAATAATTGAATATATAGTTTTATAAGAAACTTTCAGTTATTTTCCAGAATATCTGTATTATTTTTCCTTAGTAGAAGGAATGAATGAATGATCCACCTTTTCCACACCTTCACCAGCAATGCGTATTTCTACTAATTTTTAAAGTCATCATGTTAGGTATATAATAATGTCTCATTACAGTTTTAACTTGTATTTCTCCTATGGTTAATTATGTGAATATAGTTTCACATATTTCTTTGCTATGCATCCTCTTTGGCAAATTACAGCTCATTCTTTTGCCTGAAATTTTCTTGATTCTCTCTGGTCTACAAAATAACATATTTATTCTATAGTAGAACAGTTGGAACTGAAAGTGAAAGTCATCAGTCGTGTCCAGCTGTTTGCAACCCCATGGACTACAGAGTCCATGGAATTCTCCAGGGCAGAATACAGGAGTGGGTAGTCTCTCCCTTCTCCAGCAGATCTTCCCAATCCAGGGATCAAACCCAAATCTCCCCGTTTCAGGTGAATTCTTTAACATTTGAGGCACATGAGAAGCCCAGAACAGTTGAAAGTCTTTCAGTTCAGTTCAGTCACTCAGTCATGTCCGACTCTTTGTGACCCCATGAATTGCAGCATGCCAGGCCTCCCTGTCCATCACCAACTCCCGGAGTTCACTCAGACTCACGTCCATCGAGTCAGTGATGCCATCCAGCCATCTCATCCTCTGTTGTCCCCTTCTCCTCCTGCCACTCAATCCCTCCCAGCATCAGAGTCTTTTCCAATGAGTCAACTCTTCGCATGAGGTGGCCAAAGTACTGGAATTTCAGCTTTAGCATCATTCCTTCCAAAGAAATCCCAGGGCTGATCTCCTTCAGAATGGACTGGTTGGATCTCCTTGCAGTCCAAGGGACTCTCAAGAGTCTTCTCCAACACCACAGTTCAAAAGCATCAATTCTTCGGTGCTCAGCCTTCTTCACAGTCCAACTCTCACATCCATACATGACTACAGGAAACACCATAGCCTTGACTAGACGGACCTTTGTTGGCAAAGTAATGTCTCTGCTTTTGAATATGCTATCTAGGTTGGACATAACTTTCCTTCCAAGGAGTAAGTGTCTTTTAATTTCATGGCTGCATTCACCATCCTCAGTGATTTTGGAGCTCCCCAAAATAAAGTCTGACACTGTTTCCACTGTTTCCCCATCTATTTCCCATGAAGTGATGGGACCAGATGCCATGATCTTTGTTTTCTGAATGTTGAGCTTTAAGCCAACTTTTTCAGTCTCCTCTTTCCCTTTCATCAAGAGGCTTTTGAGTTCCTCTTCACTTTCTGCCATAAGGGTGGTGTCATCTGCATATCTGAGGTTATTGATATTTCTCTCGGCAATCTTGATTCCAACTTGTGCTTCTTCCAGCCCAGCGTTTCTCATGATGTACTCTGCATAGAAGTTAAATAAGCAGAATGAAAATACACAGCCTTGACGTACTCCTTTTCCTATTTGGAACCAGTTTGTTGTTCCATGTCCAGTTCTAACTGTTGCTTCCTGACCTGCATACAGATTTCTCAAGAGGCAGGTCAAGTGGTCTGGTATTCCTATCTCTTTCTGAATTTCCCACAGTTTACTGTGATTCATACAGTCAAAGGCTTTTGCATAGTTAATAAAGCAGAAATAGATGTTTTTCTGGAACTCTCTTGTTTTTTCCATGATCCAGCAGATTTGGCAATTTGATCTCTGGTTTCTCTACCAAATGATCATAACTTCCATAATCCCTGCTCTTTGTGCTCTGTTCTGCATGTCTCCAGACTCTTTGTAATGCATTTTAAATATGTGTGTTTTATTCCACTTGTAAATAACTTATGCATCTTTTATGCATACATGCATGGAATGCTATACTAATAACACTAAGTGCATTGTAATCATATAATTAGGTATTATGGCTTCCTTGGTGGTTCATTGGTAATGAATCCATCTGTCAATGCAGGATACATGGGTTCTCTCTGTGTCTTCTTTGAGAAAATCTCTTGGAGAAGGAAATGACAAGCCACTCCAGTTTTCTTGCCTGGGAAATCCCATGGACAGAGGAGCCTGGCCGGCTGCAGTCCATGGGATCATTACAGTTGGACACAACTTAGTGACTAAACAACAACTATATTTATAAACAAAACAATATTCCATTTTCTCCTTTCCCCTTTCTCATCAGTTAATGAATATCTTGCACTCTCCTGAATTGTTCAGATTTGTATTTGGAGACCGTTGCTCTAGTCATAAGACCATATGCCTCTCAATGCTTATATTCTTACTTGTTTATCTTGCTCACTAGCTTTCTCACCTGAACTCCTCCTCAATGCTCTTTACTTAGGATTATTCCTGCCTTTGTTTTTTACTTCCTCAGAAGAAAAATCACATTTGTCACATTTTTTCTCAGTTTATGATGTCTTATGACTTTAATCCACTGAGCAGTAGAATTGCAGCATTTTTTAAGCTCTCTTTTAAAGACTTGAGAACTAAAAAAAAGAAAAAAATGATTCAAATAATCAATAAAAACTACAGTGTTGAAAATAATATAATGGAATGTTATAACAGTTAGTCAACCCCAATTCATCCCTTACATTATACATATGAAAGTTCTTGAAATATGTATAATATCATATATGAAACAAGTTGCCAGTCCAGGTTCGATGCATGATACTGGATGCTTGGGGCTGGTGCACTGGGATGACCCAGAGGGATGGTATGGGGAGGGAGGAGGGAAGAGGGTTAAGGATGGGGAACACATGTATACCTGTGGCAGATTCATTTTGATATATGGCAAAACCAATACAATATTGTAAAGTTAAATAAATTAAATTTAAAAAAATATAATAAAATTTTGCAACTATATTAATACTTTCAATGACACAGTTATTGAAACTATTTGAAAATATCCTATAATAAAAATGTACAATTAGTATGAGAAATAGGTGCATTTATGATTTTAGATAAAATTTGGGATGAAAACTTTAAACAATAAGAGAGTCTGGGCTCTACATAGGTCTCAAAATGGTTATGCTAATGCTGAACATTTACTGATCACTTTTTATGTGTCAGGTGTCATACTAACCTTCCACACCTTATTTCATATAAGGTTTCTAACTATTATGTTGAGTGTTGTTAACCTCATTTGCTAATGAGAAAACTAGCATTCCTCATCATTTATTGCTTTATTCAAGGCTCTTGAGTAAGTGGCAGTACCTTAATTTCAGCCAGGCTCTTTGACTGGTTATTTGCTTGCTTGTCAGTATCTTCCTACTGCATTTGTAACCTCTTTCCCTTACTTCAGTTACGTCATAACTCCACAATAGCTGGTACTCAATAAATGGTGATGGAAATAAACTGGATGTACTTAAACTGATTTATCTTACAGATGAAGATACTGATGTTGAGATAACTTTAAATCACCCTTCAAAAAATAAAATGATATAGAGGAGAAGGGGACGACAGAGGATGAGATGGCTGGATGGCATCACTGACTCGATGGATGTGAGTCTGAGTGACCTCCGAGAGCTGGTAATGGACGGGGAAGCCTGGCGTGCTGCAGTTCATGGGGTCGCAAAGAGTAGGACACGACTGAGCGACTGATCTGATCTGATCTGATAGCTTATTTTGATAATATTTATTATGGCCCTACAATTTGCAAGGCTCTGTTAAAAGTTTTAGTACATTTTAATTCTTTCTAAGATCCCAGGCATAATTTTACTCTCATTTGATAAAGGAAAAGGAAGAAAATGAGGCAGCAGGGGCTAAATAACTATCAAGATTTTAGAGCTGGTCTGCTGGATTCCAAAATTCATACTGCACTTTCAGCTATTATAGTTGACCCAAAGTAAACATCAGAAGAAAGCTTTGCATAAGATCACAAGCTTAGTGGCAGCTTTGACCTGCGATAGAAGCTGACAGAAGTGGAAATGCAAGAGTAACAAGAGAAGACACATGTTTCCTACAGATGGTGGAAAAGAGAAATTCACAGTCTGTAACTTGATCAGTAAGGTTTTTAAAAAACTAAGGGCAATGCGCACTCAAGGAGGGCTGCGCTGTCACCATGCTCTTCCCTTCAGACGCAGTTTAGCTGGAAAGGAGAAGGGAAGTGACCCAGAAAGACATGTACGACAGCCGTTAGAAAGCGAGAGGGAAAGCTTAAGTGCAGAAGTTACTTTAATTAATGGACCTCATCTCTGGCTCTGAGCATCATATAAGGAACCTGAAGAAACTGCAGGAGCTTTTGTGCTGAGCCATTGAATCATGTCAGAACCTCCAGGCTCTGAAGAAAGGGTGAGGTGGAAGGGGGGCAGCTTCTTTGCCAGAGATATTAATAGATATTGGAAGGTGTCGCCATTAACAAAACTAAACATAATAAAGCAAAAATCCCAAATACACACTTATATCATCTTCTTTCTGAAGGATATCGCTGCAAGCATTTGTCACAGACACAACAAATAACATAGGCTGAGCTATACTCAACCGTTTTCCTCAAACTGGCTTCTTACACCAATGTTTCTTATTTTAGATGAATTTGTAGGGAAAATTCTGAGTGTTTATGTACCTATTTTTTTTTTTTTTTTTTTTTTTTTGGAGACACTATGTAACTTTCCTCAACTTCTCAGGGAAATCTGTGATGGAAACAAAATTAGGAACCACCATAAAATCTTTTATTTTATAGACGCCATAACTACACAAAGATGGGAGGCCAAGGGTATTTCCTTTTTAAAGTTCAGGGTAAAATACAGACTATTAACTCAGAAATCATCATTTAGGTTTTTTTTTTTTTTTTCCATCATAATAAATTGGTCAAGCCAGATCTATCATGTATTTTAAACATTTCTTATATCTATTCCCTTGACTTTGTCTTACTGGAGAGTCTAACACAGTGGGTAAAAAGCATGAAGTGGTTTGACCTTTTCTAATCATTGCTGTTAACCATGTCTAATCCATTTTTCTACTTTCTTTGGACATCCACAGCTTTTAGATCATTTGTAGTTGTACAAAGGGCACATTTATCTCTGAGCCTCTCCTAGCTCAGCTCCTAGCAAATGACTTGAACCCAGGACTCTGCAGCTACATGGAGAATGGAGAGTGGCCTTTGTTCACATCTTTTCTCTTTCTCCTCCCCAGTTCTCATTCTCCTTTGTGTGTCACTGTAGGGAGGAGAGTGCTGGAAGGGGAGCCGTGTCTCTTACTTCTCTGACTTCCATTGTGATTCTTAGCAGGATGCAGTTGCGGCTCTGGGTGAAGACCTCCAAAGACTTGTGAACTGGTTAGTGAGTCTGTGGGGCCTTCTTCCGGAGCGTTCTCTGATGGTACCCCTTCTTCAGGCACTGTGGCTTCCCCTCTTTGTCAGCTCCTACCTCTGGGATTTTGTTCATGGAGCCCAGAGGACTCATGGTTGCCTCCTTTCTCCAAGCTCCATCCAACCCAACACAAGCTCTTGCTTTTCTAAATGGAAGGAGTATAGGTTTCTTTCCTGCCACACCTCTTGCTATGGCATCATCTCTTTTTAGTTATCTCCCCCCTGTTCAAACAGGGCCAGAAGACAACCAGTGATTCTGTTGCCTAAGCAAGTGTTCCATAAGAAATTTGTTGTTGTTATTTAGTCACTAAGTTGTGTCTGACTCTTTGTGATTCCATGGACTGTAGGCATCCAGGCTCCTAGGTCTATGGAATTTTCCAAGTTAGAATACTGGAGTAGGTTGCCATTTTCTCCTCCAGGGGGCCTTCCTAACCTAGGGATGGAAACCCTTTCTCCTGCATTACTGGCAGATACTTCACCACTGAGCCACCAGCTTAATAATTTCTGTGACTGTCCTTGAAATTTTTGCCCTTACTTGAATTTTAAAGTGAGAAAATGAGAAAAAAAAAAAAAAAATCCCCACTAAGCCAAAGCCTGCAAAGGATGTCTTCCTTCTCTCTCCTACTCTTTCATACACACAGAAATGAGTGGAGAGGGATGTGGATGGGGCAGGTAACGCTATGCCAGGATGATATTTCTACAAGCAGAACTGGAGCAGCTACCTGTGTCCTGGATGAACTGCCTGGTTCCTAAAGTTTTAAGTGTCTCTACAGGAGATTGGGTGCTAGCAGCAGCTTTGTTCTCACCTCTGAGTTTCAGATTTAACATATAATTACCACTTTCTTTTACTGCCACAAGCATATTTGAAGCTCTCACCAACACTCATCTACACTTTTGCAGTTCTGCTATCTGCCTGTATTACTAGGTCACTCCCTATTTCAACACAGGGGTTTCTTCAGTGTGGTATATGATGCTGCTATCACTGACCTAATGTCTATCCAAGTCTCCACCCTGCATTCCCGGTAAAATCCCAAACTCATTAGCATGATGTATGATGTCTTTCATAATCTCAATCTCTCTCTGCCTTTTCAATCACATCTCAGAGTCCCAGCTGCTTCCTCATGTCTACACCTATCCTGCTTTCTATTCATAATGAACCACTTTTCATCTTGTGAAGAATCTATTTTTTTTTTTTCACTGTTTTTTTTTATTTCACAGATTTAGGTACATTACATAGTACCATGCTGTGTCTATTACCATGAATATATGAGTTTTTCCTTGTTGACAATAAAAACCTACTCAAATCTTAATAGGGTATTCTTTCTTTCAACCATACTTTGGAAAATTATATTTTATTAGCTAGATATAAACCTGTGTATTTATAATATGTTTTTATATTCTACATTAAATTTATTTCTTCCTTATCAGCTCTTGAATAGTTTGTTAAAAACCCATCTCAACTAAATGCATTCTTTCGTTTTCCCTTGAGAGCATTTTGCTTAGCACTAATGAGAAATTGAGCTTACAAAGAGGGAGAAATTAAACCCAAACACGGTAGAACTAGGTAAACGCTTTCAGAGTGACGACACTGAGTTCTAAAATTTTCCACTGATATGTTTCTAAAGCTGAAAGATGCTGTGGAGTTGTATATAGCACCAAACTGAGAATTTTTTAAATAAAAAACATAGCTGTGGCATTGAATTATTTACCCTGAAGCTTTTCACAGTGTTTTGAACTGAATACTCTGTCATTTCATTTTAACTTGGACATAAAATCTGTCAGTATATCTTAATCCAAACTAAAAAGGAAAAAGGATAGGCATTTATAAAGACATGGAATCTTTATTACTCCTGGAGTTTGTGTGAGTTTTTGCTTTTTATTTTTAGTCTGCTGTCTGTATAAATATCTAAATCTATTAGGAAATGGAGAAAAATTATTGCTCTTCTGAAACCACTAAGGTCACACAAATAGCATCCAGGGCCAAATTATAAATTTTTGATATGCCCCAAAACCCTGTGCTGGTTTTTAGTCCATTTTAAATTATACTGACCTAATTAGAAAGCTTGACCATAGCTAAGCTCTTTAATATTAAAAGAGTGCCCTTTATTGTTATTTTTTTTTTACTAGTTCCCTCTTAGAAAGCAGCTCTTCCACAGTTTAGCTCAACTTACTTTTCGAACAGAACAAATCAAATGAGCTAATTGATTTATTTTTATCTTTTAATCAGTTGATCTGTGGTGTCGTAGGGTAAGGTAAAGTATATTCGTAAGTGCAAAACCCCACTTTTGCTGTCACTTGTTAAATGACCTTTATTTCAATTCTGTGCCTCATCTCCTTTATCCATAAAATAGTGTGGACTAAATTTCTAAGATATTTCTCACCTATTTATCCATCATTTCAAACCTTTCTCTCAGTCTCAGGCTACATTTCATGATTTCTTTTCTCTCTTACAGTAAGCCCCAAGCCCCAGAGAATGTGTGGGCTTTTTGACTTTTTCTATCTCTTTCTTTTCTTCCTTCCTTTCTTTTTGAAGTTGCCTTGATATTTTCTGCTTATCAAGATCTTTCTCAGAAAAAGACAGGTTCCTCGTTTCCCAGCTTCGAATTTGCACCTAACCACAGATGCACAGGCCACTGTGTCCTCCTTTGAGGATGGCAGAGAATATAAAACCTTTATCAGTGTCCTGAGATATTCACTGACTCTTTTTTTCCCCACTTTTCTGAAAAACACTTGGTTACTAACAAGACTTATTTTGGTGGTAGGGAATAACTATCAGAATTTCAGAAATTTTAAGTCAGGATTGACAAATGTACATAAGGAAGTCAAGTGGAAGTTAAAATTTCAGTTGAGTTTAGGGTTTAAGCAATGTCACAAATAGAAAGGTTTGGAGAAATATGAAGCTGTTGTCCAGACAAAAATCATATTAGTACAACCACCTTAATTACTTTGATGTAAGTCTGTTAATTGTATTATTTGTACATTTTCTTTCTTTTAAACAACAACAAAAATATTACACAGTACCAAAAAAAAAAAAAATTCCCACACAGGTTTTCTTTTCTTTTTTTAAAAAATTTAGACAAACAGACTCAACCACTTGTGGGCCAAGTGATTTGGGCACACAATTTAATATCTCTGAATAATCCATTTGTAAAATCAGGGTTGCTAATGTTACTTCATGGCAAATAGGGGAAAAGGTGGAAGCAGTGACAGAGTTCCTTTTCTTGGGCTTTAAAATCACTGCAGATGGTGACTGCAGCCGTGAAATAAGATGATTGCTTCTTGGCAGGAAAGTTATGACAAACCTAGACAGTGTTTCAAAAAGCAGAGATATTACCCTGCCAACAAAGTTCTGCATAGTCAAGGATATGGTCTTCTCAGTTGTCATGTACAGTTTGTGAGAGTTGGACCATAAAGAAGGCAGAGCAGCAAAGAATTGATTCATCCAAACTGTGGTGTTGGAGAAGACTCCTGAGAATACTTTGGTCAGTGAGGAGATCAAACCAGTCAATCTTATAGGGAATCAACCTGAATACTCCTTGGAAGGACTGATGCTGAAGCTGAAACTCTATTATTTTGGTCACCTGATGTGAACAGCCAACTCACTGGAAAAGCCCCTGATGCCAGGAAAGATTGAGGGCTGGAAGAGAAGAAGGCATCAGAGGATGAGATAGCTGGATAGCATCACTGATGCAATGCGTGTGAACTTGGGCAAACTCTGGGAGATGGTGAGGGGCAGGGAGGTCTGGCGTGCTATAGTCCATGGGGTCACAAAAGTTGGACACCACTGGGCAACTTAACAACAACAACAATGTTTGTGTGGTATGTGTAATAATTAAAAATGAGTAAAGTGGCTATCATTGTACTAAGAATAATAGAAGACATTCCATTGGCATTTGCTATTTGACATTAAAAATAATATTATCTATTATTTTTGGAGTGCCTGATATGAGCCAGGCAATGTGCCATACTAGCTTACTTGAGTCATATTCTCTTGGGAAAGTCCTTTAATATAGTTACATAGCTAACTTCTTGGAGAAGGGAATGGCAACCCACTCTAGTATTTTTGCCTAGAGAGTTCCCATGGGTAGAGGTGCCTGGTGGGCTGCAGTCCATGGGGTCAAAGAGTCAGACATGGCTGAGCAACTAACACACACACACATAGTTAACTTCTAAGTGATAAGGAGGATGTGGCCATACTTTTCAGAATATGGAATAATATTCCTGTCAGAGGGAATAACAGTTACAAAGACCCTGATACTAGAGTGACTTTGGGCTTAAGTATGGAAAGAAGGCCAGCCAGTATGAACACAAGATATAAGGTAAAAACAAGAGTGGTAGATATTTATATGGATGGAAACATTTCAGTAGATTAGCTACAATTTTTAAGTCTAACCTGATATGGAGAAAAAAAGATAAAGTATATTTGCTTTCAATGAGAATAATATGAGTTGGGAATATATAAATAAATCTAATTACTTAAATCATATTTGCTTTACTTGAGAGACAACATTGTGGTTCTTCATGTATTTTGAAAGTAAAAATACTTATATAATATCAAAACTGACTAAAATAATATGAATAATTCTTTAAAATTTCATAGTTCTTTTCAGGTAGTTGGAGCATGGCCATTTAAAAGCACATCATTACCTTTGGCATCTTTAAATAAGATTCATCTTTGCAGTTTTTAGGGCACTTTTGGTACCTCTGAATTCATAGAAAGTTCAGCTACCAGTTGAGCTTCATAATCTTATACTAACATCTGCTTTTCATTCTTTCATTCACTTAAATATTTGTTGAGTGAGTGAGTGAGTGAAAGTTGCTCAGTCATGTCTGACTCTTTGCAATCCCATGGACTGTAGCCCTCCAGGCTCTCCTCTGTCCATGGGGTTCTCCAGGCAAGAATACTAGAGTGGGTTGCCATTCCCATCTCCAGGGGATCTTCCCAAACCAGGGATCGAGCCCAGCTCTTCTGTTTTAACTTCTTTCAGTTTTGCTAAATATTTGATGAGTCTCTACCATATGTCAGGCATTGTTTCATGCTTCATTCCTCACAGATGAGGCAAATCATTTTTTTCAGATGCAGAGCTCTTAATGAATATCTTTCTGTTCCTTGAATGAAAAAAAAAAATGCAACACACCAGTGCCAGCAACAAAGCTTTGGGTCTAGAATATTCCTTCACTTCTCTATAATCATTTTCCCTTTGGCTAGTTCTCAGTTAAAGTGCCACTTTCTTTGAGAAGCCCTCTTTGATTATCCCTGGTCTTGTATGTTTCTTTTGTTGCACACATCTGTCAATCAGATTTCTATCATTCAGGACAAAAAACCAAATTTCTTAATCCAATTTGTTATTATTTATTAGTGTGATGTTAACGTGATTACTTTGGCCACCTGATGTAAAGAGCCAACTTATCGGAAAGGACGCTGATGCTGGGAAAGATTGAAGGCAGGAGGAGAAGGGGATGACAGAGGAGGAGATGGATGGCATTGCCAACTCAATGGATATGAGTCTAAGTATGCTCTGGGAAATGGTGATGAACAGGGAATCTGGTGTGCTCTGGTCCATGGAGTCACAAAGAGTCAGACAAAACTGAGTGACTGAACTGGAACTGGATATAAATTATGTTAGAAAAGAGCAAATTCGAGGGATTTTTTAGTTTGAGTTCAAAATCGTTCATAAAATACTGGAGACAACTCACAATATTAGCAACGTGTTTGGCCCAGAAACTGCTAACAAACAAACAGTGCAGAGGTGGTTCAAGAAGTTTTGTAAAGGAGACTAGAGCCTTGAAGATGAGGAGTGCAGTGGTTGGTCATCAGAAGTTGTCAGCGACCAATTGAGAGGATCATTGAAGTTGATCCTCTCACAACTACATGAAAAGTTGCCAAAAAACTCACTGTCAACCGTTCTATTGTCATTCAGCATTTGAAGCAAATTGGAAAGTTGAAAAAGCCCTATAAGTAGGTGCCTCATGAGCTGACTGCTATTCAAAGAAATTGTCATTTTGAAGTGTCATGTTCTCTTATTGTATGCAGCAACAGTGTACCATTTATTGATTGGATTGTGGCATGCCATGAAAAGTGGATTTTATCCAACAACCAGCAACTAACAGCTCAATTGTTGGACCAATAAGAAGCTCCAAATCCCTTCCCAAAGCCAAACTTGCATTCAAAAAGCTCATGGTCACTATTTGATGGTCTGCTGCCCAATTGATCTACTATAGCTTTCTGAATCCTGGCAAAACCATTACATCTGAGAAGTATGCTCAACAAGCTGATGAAAAGTGCTGAAAACTGTGATGACTGCAGCTGGCATTGGTCATCTGAAAGGGCCCAATTGTGTACTCCACCACAATGACCAACCACATGTCACACAACCAATACTTCAAAAGTTGAACAAATTTGGCTATGAAGTTTTGCCTCATCCACCATATTCACCTAATCTCTCACCAACCATTTCTTCAAACATCTTTCGACAACTTTCTGCAGGAAAATCACTTGCACAATCAGCAGGAGGCAGAAAATGCTTTCCAAGAGTTCACTGAATCCTGAAGCACAAATTTTTATGCTACATGAATAAACAAGCTTACTTCTTGTTGGCAAAAATTTGTTGATTTTAATGGCTTCTTGTTGGCAAAAATATGTTGGCTCCTATTTTGATTAATGTGTTTGAGCCTAGTTATAATAACTTAAAATTCATGGTTTAAACCACAATTACTTTTGCACCAACCTGATAAGGAAATCCATACAGAAAACCCAAAGAGGGAGATCTTTACTTATAATTTAGATATCTGATCAAATAAGGTAATCAAGCTGTTCTCTCAAGGTACCACTAGGCTGGAAAACAGTATGAAGATTCCTCAAAAAATTAAGAATAGAGTTACCATATGAGCCAACTGGGGTTTCCCAAGTGGTACTAGTGGTAAAGAACCTGCCTGCTAATGTAGGAGACTTAAGAGATGCAGATTCAATCCCTGAGTCAGGATGATCCCTTGGAGAAGGGTATGGTGACCCACTCTGGTATTCTTGCCTGGAGAATTTCATGGACAGAGGAGCCTGGCAGGCTACAGTCCATGGGTCACAAATAATAATAATAAAAAATATATCACTAGGCAACTATACACAAATGTAGGTAATTGCCGAAAACCTAGAAGATACTCTGCTTTATTTCCTCTTCTACTACTACTACTACTACTACTACTAAGTCACTTTAGTCGTGTCCTACTCTGTGTGACCCCACAGACAGCAGCCCACCAGGGTCCCCGTCCCTGGGATTCTCCAGGCAAGAATACTGGAGTGGGTTGCCAATTCCTTCTCCAATGCATGGAAGTGAAAAGTGAAAGTGAAGTCGCTCAGTCGTGTCCGACCCTCAGTGACCCCATGGACTGCAGTCTTCCAGGCTCCTCCATCCATGGGATTTTCCAGGCAAGAGTACTGGAGTGGGGTATTTCCTCTTCTGGGTTTGACAAATATTGACAGACTCAACTCAAAAGAAGGAAGAAAAAACTGTTTTTTTTTTGCTAAATTCTAAAATATTATTTATTCATTTATTTTCTAAAATGAGCATTTGGGTGAGCATAGATTAATTTTAAAATGTATTCTTAGCATAATTGCCAAGGGTCAATGAGAGACAGCCTACATTAAATCAACTTCCTTCTATGGAGGACAACTACAGTTTGGATGGTAGTTGAGTTTACCCTGAGCTATATGAAATGAATAGCAGAATTATTTCCATACTATCCTGAAACGTGAAGTGCCTTTAAAATATACTTCTTTAAAATTTAGGATTGGTAATCAGATGTTTACCTGAAATATTTTCTTTTTCTTTTACATGAAACATTTCCATATGACTAGGGTAGTAAACATCTACATAAATATTAATGCAAAGTTTACAATAATATATGGTCAAATGAAACCTGATTCTCTAGTTGGTTTCTTAGTCTTCAGCAGTACTGCTGGAATATTAAATGTTGGTGACACCTTTTAGAAAAAAGTATTCATTTTTTAACTCCAAAATATCATTAATTCTTTGCTTCTTTTCCTGCAGCATGAACCATTTTTTTAGCTAAAGAAATTAATGAAATCAGAAATGCTACTTTCAATTTGGTATGATTGATTTAATAGACTTGAATCACCAAACAGCTAGTGACAGTCACTAGGTAAGAGAATTGGAATTAAGATTTAAATATTGATCATGGAGACATCGATGCTCTTATGACACAGTGTAATGTAGTGATGAAGACTTTCCAGGGAAGGCTCAGGAGTAAGATAAGTCTGGGTTTAAGTCCTCCTCTAGTTACCTCTCAGTTTATAATGCAGACAAGTTCTTTAACTTTTCTGAGCTTTTATTTTATGGATAGAATAGCATTATCTATCTCAAAGGATTACCTGAGAAGGATTGAGAGGGAGTGCAAATTGATTAGCCCCAGGTCTAACGCTCAATCAATATTCAATAATTGTTAGCTATTATTCATGAAGGAATTATAGAATCTTAAAATTGTGTGCGATTTCATGAATTCAGGCTTATACTCACAACAGGAGTTACTTTTAGTGCTTATCTGATACAGGGTCATTCACTTTCAATGTTTGAATATTTTAAAGGATAGAGAGCACAGTACTTTGAAAGTACTGTGCTTTTCAATTGTTGAAAAGGTTTGTGGATACTCTTATTAAATTATAAACCTAAATATGGACTTTCTGTTAGTAGTTTTCATAGATTTATTTCTTTATGATTCACAAAGTACTTGTGATACATTATTCTCATTTGAAACAACAACCATAAGAGGGCAGTATGGTCCATTCACTGACTCATTTATTCATTTGTTCCAAAATATTTATTAAGTATGACCTATGTGCCAGGCACTGATGTGGGTTCTGGGGAGTTAAAACTTCATAACAAGTGAAAGGGCCAAGATATTTAGGCTTTTATTCTGTGTGCTCTTTTTTTTTTTTTTTTTTTAAACCAGATTATTTATAACATTTGTTTCTGTGAGATGAGAACATAAGCCTCAGATTCATTCACAAAAATAACAACCTTTATATTTTAGAGCTGCTTTAGGTTCACAGCAAAAGTCACTGGAAAGTACCGAGTCCCCTATACCCACCGTCCCCACATGTATCACCTCCCTATCAATATTCCACACCAGAGTGGTACCTTTGTTAGAATGAATGAACCTACATTAACACATCATTATCACCCAAAGTCCATGGTCTGCACTAAGGTTCACTCTGTGTGTGGTATATTCTATGGGTACCCATCACATGTACCCATCACTGCAATATTGTACAGAGTGGTGTAACTGCCTCACTGTATTGCCTGTTCATCCCTTCCTCTTCCCTAACCTCTCACAACCACCAATGCTTTCACCATCTCCATAGGTTTGCCTTTTCCAGAATATTGGGAAATTGGAATCTGATAGTATTTTCATTTGATTCAAGTAGTGTCTTTCTGCTAATCTTGCTCCTACCAATCTCACTGACCATCATCACTTCATCTTTTATCTCACCTCCCATTCAGCTTCCTACAGTTACACTTTTATTAGGCTACTTCTTTTTTGAAACTCAGCTAGAAAGTGAGATTTATTGTGGATTGCTTAACAATGTATAAAATAGAAATGCACATTTTATACAATATTTTGTGGTTTTATAATAAGCTAATGTATACTATTTCACTGGATTCTTAAACATGTGGTATATTAGAAATTGCCAGATCCTCTAATAAATTAGTTGGAAAAATTGAATGACTTGTGCAGGCAAGTAACTAGATAATTCAAAATACCCTAGAATCTTCTGGCTAAATAACTATGCTCTTGCCACTGTTATCTGTTGTTTTTCTCATAATTTCTACAAAAATCAATTTTTATCAATTACTTGCATTTTTATCAAAAATCAATTTTTATTATTTTCCAGTGTCCTGTTTATGATTTATAATTGATAGGATCATAAACTATAGAAAATAGTTTCATCCTCCAGGGGATCATCATGACCAAGGGATGGAAACTGCATCTCTCATGTCTCCTGGATTGGCGGGTGGGTTCCTTATCTGGGAAACCCATAGAAAATAAGAATAGGGAAATGGACTTTCTTGACATTTATTTTGGGACCTCTCTTTGATTTCTCATTTATGCTATTCCCCTCATGCTTCTCAAATTTATCTTGGTATAAGTAAAATATGGATTTTTTCTCCCATTTATTCATAAGTTTGGACTGATACAAGTATTGATATATAGAATAAAGAAGATACAGTTACCACTTTAAATAAGACTGCATTTAAATTTAGAGCAGTGATATAGCAAATAAAAATCTAAAGACAGGGGGGTGGTCCTAAGATGGCAGAGAAATAAGACAGGGAGACCACTTTCTCCCCCACAAATTCATCAAAAGAACATGTGAACGCTGAGTAAATTCCACAAAACAACTTCTGAATGCAGGCAGAGGACATCAGGCACTCAGAAAAGCAGCGCCTTGTCTTCAAAAGGAGGTAGGAAAAAATATAAAAGATAAGAAGAGAGACAAAAGAGGTAGGGACAGAGCTCCGGGAAGGGAGTCTTAATAAAGAGAGTTTTCCAAACACCAGGAAACACTCTCGCTGCCCAGTCTGTGATGAGCCTTGGAACCACAAAGGACAACATAACTGGGAGAAAAAATAAATAAGTAAAACCCACAGATTACGTGCCCAACGGTAACTCCCCCAGTGGAGAAGCAGCACAGAGGCCTGAGTCTGCCACTAGCAAGTGGGAGCTGGGCAGGGAGGCACCGGCTGCATTGCTCAGAGTAAGGACCAGGCCTGACTGCCCCGAGGGCAATCTGAGGGAACTAACTTGGGATAGCAAACCAGACTGTGTGATAGCTGCTACATGAAAGGCCTTAGCCTAAGACACCTCCAGGCTTGCTCACAGAACAAAGGACTGAGCAGAGCTAGCCGGCTGCAGATCAGTCATCCCCCTCCGGTGACAGGCAGGCAAAGGCAGTCAGAGCCAGAAGGGGGCAATCGTGGCCCCAGAGATGCATTACCTACCAATCTGTAAACAGGCTTCATTGCTAACCAAGACTTCTTGGCATTCTGGACAGTCAACATCCCCCTGAGAAGGTGTGCCAGTTGTACACCCAGAAAACCAAGTGGTAGGGTCGGGGGAGGTGATAAGTTGCAGCGACCGCACTCTCCAAACACCTGGTCACCTGAGCTGCTTGGACCTGGGAAGGGTACAAAATGCAGGCCCAACTGAGTCTGCGCCTCTGAGGACTACCCAAGTACATGAACCTGAGCAGCTTAGATCTGGGGGGTGCATACAACCCAGGGCTGGCCTCAGACAGTTCCTGGCAGAGGCTCAACCTAGAGCCTGAGCAGTGTGGGCAGGAAGGGCACATGAGCCATGAGTGGGGGCAGGCCCAGTGTGGCTGAGATACTGCTAGTGCACGTCAGTGTTATTTGTTTGCAGCATCCCTCCCTCCCCACAGCACGACTAGAACTGCTAAGTCACTTCAGTCGTGTCCGACTCTGTGTGACCCCACAGATGGCAGCCCACCAGGCTCCCCCGTCCCTGGGATTCTCCAGGCAAGAACACTGGAGTGGGTTGCCATTTCCTTCTCCAATGCATGAAAGTGAAAAGTGAGAGTGAAGTCGCTCAGTCGTGTCCGACTCTTAGCGACCCCATGGACTGCAGCCTACCAGTCTGGCTCCTCCATCCATGGGATTCTCCAGGCAAGAGTACTGGAGTGGGGACTGAACAAGTGAGCCTAAAAAAGTGTCCACCACTGCCCGCTTGGGTCGGAAATTAGACACTGAAGAGACCAGCAAACAGAAGAAGCTAAAACAGAAGGAACCTCCTTGGAAGAGACAGGTGCAATAGATTAAAACCCTATAGTTAGTACCGACTACATAGGAACGGGCTTATAGATCTTGAAAAATAAGCCAGATCAAGGAACTATCCGAAAATGAACTGACCCCACACTGTCTACAACAACACCAGGGAAAGTCCTAGATATATTTTTACCATTTTTACTATCATTCTTTATTTATTTTTTTTATTTTAAGTCCTCTATTATTCCTTTAATTTTCATTTTTATAACATACTATTACTTTGCAAAAAAAAAAAAAAAGACCCTACTTTTTAAAGCCAACTTCATATATATATATATATTATAATTTTTGTGACTTTTTTTCTTTAATATTGTAGTTTTTGAAAATCCAACCTCTACTCTGGATTTTTACTCTTTGATTTTTGGTATTTGTTATCAATTTTGTACCTTTAAGAACTCAATCTTCAGTATCCATTTTTACTTGGGAGCGAGATTACTGGCTTGACTGCTCTCTCCCACCTTAGACTCTATTTCTCCACCGGGAGCTGGTGATGGATAGGGAGGCCTGGCGTGCTGTGGTTCATGGGGTCGCAAAGAGTCAGACACGACTGAGCGACTGATCTGATCTGATCTGATTTCTCCACCAGGTCGCCTCTGTCTCCTCCCTCCCCCTTCTCTTCTCTACCTAACTCTATGACTCTTTGTGTGTCCCGGATGGTGGAGAACACAGGGAATTGGATACTGGCTGGATCTCTCTTTTTCCTTTTGATTCTTCCCTTTATCCTCCTGGCCACCTCTGTCTCCTTCCTCCCTCTTCTCTTCTCTGTATAACTCCATGAACTTCTCTGAGCAGTCCAGACTGTGGAGTGCACATAAGGAAGTGATTACTGGCTAGCTTGCTCTCTCCTCTTTTGATTCTACCTCATCTCATCCTGGTCACTTCTATCTCCCTCCTCCCTCTTCTCTTCTCCATGTAACTCTGTGAACCTCTCTGGGTGTCCCTCACTGTGGAGAAACTTTTCATCTTTAACCTAGATGTTTTATCAATGGTGCTGTATAGATGGAGAAGTCTTGAGGCTACTGTAAAAATAAGACTGAAAACCAGAAGCAGGAGGCTTAAGTCCAAATCCTGAGAACACTGGAGAACTCCTGACTCCAGGGAATATTAATTGACAGGAATTCATCAAAAATCTCCATACTTACACTGAAACCAAGCACCACCCAAGGGCCAACAAGTTCTCCAGCAACACAGGAACATAGCCCTGAGCTTCAATATACAGGGTGCCCAAAGTCACTCTAAACCCATTGACATCTCACAACTCATTACTGGACACTTCATTGCACTCCAGAGAGAAGAAATCCAGCTCCACCTACCAGAACACTG
This sequence comes from Tragelaphus eurycerus, assembly GCA_935064755.1. Lineage (NCBI taxonomy): Eukaryota > Metazoa > Chordata > Mammalia > Artiodactyla > Bovidae > Tragelaphus > Tragelaphus eurycerus. The sequence continues at coordinate 6,675,787 of CAKXYN010000086.1, read as the reverse complement.
ACACAAGCTTCCCTAACCAGGAAACCTTGACAAGCCACCAGTACAACCTCACCCACAGTGAGGAAACTCCACAATAAAGAGAACTCCACAAACTGCCAGAATACAGAAAGGCCACCCCAAACACAGCAATATAAGCAAGATGAAGAGACAGAGGAACAGGATAAATGCACATGAAACCAAAGAAAAGAGGAAGACATAGGGAATCTACCTGATAAAGAATTCTGAATAATGATAGTGAAAATGATCCAAAATCTTGAAATCAAAATGGAATCACAGATAAGTAGCCTGGAGACAAGGATTGAGAAGATGCAAGAAAGGTTTAACAAGGACCTAGAAGAAATAAAAAAGAGTCAATCAATAATGAATAATACAATAAATGATATAAAAAAACACTCTGGAGGGAACCAACAGTAGAATACCAGAAACAGAAGATATAAGTGAGATAGAAGATAGAATAGTAGAAATAAATGAATCAGAGAGGAGAAAAGAAAAATGAATTAAAAGAAATGAGGACAATTTCAGAGACCTCCAAGACAATGTTAAATGCCCCAACATTCAAACCATAGGAGTCCCAGAAGAAGAAGACAAAAAGAAAGACTATGAGAAAATACTTGAGGAGAAAATAGTTGAAAACTTCCCTAAAAGGGGAAGGAAATAATCACTCAAGTCCAAGAAACCCAGAGAGTCTCCAACAGGATAAACCCAAGGTGAAACACCCTAAGACACATATTAATCAAATTAACAAAGATCAAATACAAAGCACAAATATTAAAAGCAGCAAGGGAAAAACAACAAATAACACACAAAGGGATTCCCATAAGGATAACAGCTGATCTTTTAATAGAAACTCTTCAGGCCAGGAGGGAAGGGCAGAACATACTTAAAGTGTTGAAAGAAAATAACCTACAGCCCAGATTACTGTACACAGCAAGGATCTCATTCAAATATGAAGGAAAAATCAAAAGCTTTACAGAGAAGCAAAAGCTGAGAGAATTCAGCACCACCAAACCAGCTCTCCAACAAATGCTAAAGGATCTTCTCTAGACAGGAAACACAGAAAGGGTGTATAAACTCAAACCCAAAACAATAAAGTAAATGGCAACAGGATCATACTTACCAATAATTACCTTAAATGTAAATGGGTTGAATGCCCCAACCAAAATACAAAGACTGGCTGAATGGATACAAAAACAAGACCCCTATATATGTTGTCTACAAGAGACCCACCTCAAAACAAGGGACACATACAGACTGAACATAAAGGGTTAGAAAAAGATATTCCAAGCAAATAGAGACTAAAAGAAATCAGGAATAGAAATACTCATATCAAATAAAATAGACTTTAAAACAAAGGCTATGAAAAGAAACAATGAAGGACACTACATAATGATCAAAGGATCAATACAAGAAGAAGATATAACAATTATAAATATATATGCACCCAACATAGGAGCACCACAATATATAAGACAAATGCTAACAAGTATGAAAGAGGAAATTTACAAGAACACAATAATAGTGGGAGACTTTAATCCCCCACTCACATCTATGGATAGATCAACTAAACAGAAAATTAACAAGGAAACACAAACTTTAAATTATACAATAGACCAGTTAGACCTAATTGATATCTATAGGACATTTCACCCCCAAAACAATGAATTTCACCTTTTTCTTAAGTGCCCACGGAAACTTCTCCAGGATAAATCACATCCTGGGCCATAAATCTAGCCTTGGTAAGTTCAGAAATATTGAAATTATTCCAAGCATCTTTTCTGACCACAATGCAGTAAGATTAGATCTCAGTTATAGGAGAAAAACTATTAAAAATTCCAACATACGGAGGCTGAAAAACACGCTGCTGAATAACCAACAAATCACAGAATAAATAAAAAAAGAAATCAAAATATGCATAGAAACGAATGAAAATGAAAACACAACAACCCAAAACCTGTGAGACACTGTAAAAACAGTGCTAAGGGGAAAGTTCATAGCAATACAGGCATACCTCAAGAAACAAGAAAAAAGTCAAGTAAATAACCTAACTCTACATCTAAAGAAACTAGAAAAGGAAGAAATGAAGAACCCCAGGGTTAGTAGAAGGAAAGAAATGTTAAAAATTAGGGCATAAATAAATGCAAAAGAAATAAAAGAGACCATAGCAAAAATCAACAAAGCCAAAAGCTGGTTCTTTTAGAGGACAAATAAAATTGACAAACCATTAGTCAGACTCATCAAGAAACAAAGGGAGAAAAATCAGATCAATAAAATTAGAAATGAAAATGGAGAGATCACAACATACAACACAGAAATACAAAGGATCCTAAGAGACTACTATCAGCAATTATATGCCAATAAAATGCACAACGTGGAAGAAATGGACAAATTCTTAGAAAAGTACAACTCCAAAACTGGACCAGGAAGAAATAGAAAATCTTAACAGACCCATCACAAGCATGGGAATTGAAACTGTAATCAAACTCTTCCAGCAAACAAAAGCCCAGGTCCAGAAGGCTTCACAGCTGAATTCTACCAAAAATGTAGAGAAGAGCTAACACCAATCTTACTCAAACTCTTTCAGAAAACTGCAGAGGAAGGTAAACTGCCAAACTCATTCTATGAGGCCACCATCACCCTAATATCAAAACCTGACAAAGATGCCACAAAAAAAGAAAACTACAGGCCAATATCACTGATGAACATAGATGCAAAAATCCTTAACAAAATTCTAGCAATCAGAATCCAACAACACATTAAAAAGATCATACATCATGACCAAGTGGGCTTTATCCCAGGTATGCAAGGATTTTCAATATCCACAAATTAATGTAGTACACCACATTAACAAATTGAAAAATAAAAGCCATATGATTATTTCAATAGATGTAGAGAAAGCTTTTGACAAAATTCCACATCCATTTATGATAAAAACTCTCCAGAAAGCAGGAATAGAAAGAACATACCTCAACATAATACAAGCTATAAATGACAAATCCTCAGCAAATGTTATCCTCAAAGGTAAAAAATTGAAAGAATTTCCCCTAAAGTCAGGTACAAGACACGGGTGCCCACTTTCACCACTACTATTCAACATAGTTTTGAAAGTTTTGGCCACAGCAATCAGAGCAGAAAAAGAAAGAAAAAGAATCCAAATTGGAAAAGGAGAAGTAAAACTCTCACTGTTTGCAGATAACATGATCCTCTATATAGAAAACCCTAAAGACTCCACCAGAAAATTACTAGAGCTTATCAATGAATATAGTAAAGTTGCAGGATATAAAATCAACACATGGAAATCCCTTGCATTCCTATATACTAATAATGATAAAATAGAAAGTGAAATTAAGGAAATAATTCCATTCATCATTGCAATGAAAAGAATAAAATACTTAGGAATATATCTACCTAAAGAAACAAAAGATCTATATATAGAAAACTATAAAACACTGGTGAAAGAAATCAAAGAGGACACTAATGGCGAAATATACTGTGTTCATGGATCGGAAGAATCAATATAGTAAAAATGAGTATACTACCCTAAGCAATCTATAGTTTCAATGCAATCCCTATCAAGCTACCAACAGTATTTTTCACAGAGCTAGAACAAATAATTTCACAGTTTGTATGGAAATACAAAAAACCTCGAATAGCCAAAGCAATCTTGAGAAAGAAGAATGGAACTGGAGGAATCAACCTGCCTGACTTCAGGCTCTACTACAAAGCCATAGTCCTCAAGACAGTATGGTACTGGCACAAAGACAGAAATATAGATCAATGGAACAAAATAGAAAGCCCAGAGATAAATCCACGCACATATGGACACCTTATCTTTGACAAAGGAGGCAAGAATATACAATGGAGAAAAAACAATCTCTTCAATGTTCATAGCAGCACTGTTTATAATAGCCAGGACATGGAAGCAACCTAGATGTCCATCATCAGATGAATGGATAATAAACCAGTGGTACATATATACAATGGAATATTATGCAGCCATTAAAAAGAATATATTTGAATCAGTTCTAATGAGGTGGATGAAACTGGAACCTATTATACAGAGTGAAGTAAGCCATAAAGAAAAACTCCAATACAGTAAACTAATGCATATATATGGAATTCAGACAGATGGTTATCGTTATTCAGAACGATAACCCTATATGCGAGGCAGCAAAAGAGACACAAATGTATAGAACAGTCTTTTGGACTTTGTGGGAGAGGGTGAGGGCAGGATAATATGGAAGAAAGGCATTGAAACATGTAATATCATATTTGAAATGAATCACCAGTTCAGGTTCAATGCAGGATACAGGATGTTCAGGGCTGGTGCACTGGGATACCCAGAGGGATGGTATAGGGAGGGAGATGGGAGGGGCGTTCAGGATGGAGAACACATGTATACCTGTGGCAGATTCATGTTGATGTATGGCAAAACCAATACAATATTGTAAAGTAATTAGCCTCCAATTAAAATAAATAAATTTATATTAAAGAACTGAGAAATACAAAACCAAATTAAAATTATTAATTCATTCTTTGTTCTTATATTCATTACATTATGTTCAGAAACAGAGTTTTAGCTTTGATTGTTTTTGTTATCAGTGCCAAGTGTTGGACACAGAGAATCATGCAAAATTAATCTCTCAAGCTCATGATTTATAACAAAATTGAATAAGGAATTTTACTCAGCCATAAAAAATGGAATGAAATATTGCCATTTTAGCAGCATAGATGGGCTGGAGAGTATTACACTTAGTGAGGTAAGTCAGACAGAGAAAGATAAATATTACATGTTATCACTTATATGGGAATCTAAAAAATAGCACAAGGGAACCTATTTATAAAACAGAAACATACTCACAGACACAGAAAACAAATTTATGACTACCAATGGGGAAAGGGAGAGGGGAGAGAATAAATTAGGAGTATGGGATTAACAGATACAAATCACAACACATAAAATAGATAGCAACAAGCAATTCCAAGTCCTGAATGATGATGCTGTGAAAGTGCTACACTCAATATGCCAGCAAATTTGGAAAACTCAGCAGTGGCCACAAGATTGGAAAAGGTCAGTTTTCATCCCGATCCCAAAGAAAGGCAATGCCAAGGAGTGCTCAAACTACCACACAATTGCACTCATCTCACACGCTAGTAAAGTAATGCTCAAAATTCTCCAAGCCAGGCTTCAGCAATATGTGAACCGTGAACTTCCTGATGTTCAAGCTGGTTTTAGAAAAGGCAGAGGAACCAGAGATCAAATTGCCAACATCCGCTGGATCATGGAAAAAGCAAGAGAGTTCCAGAAAAACATCTATTTCTGCTTTATTGACTATGCCAAAGCCTTTGACTGTGTGGATCACAATAAACTATGGAAAATTCTGAAAGAGATGGGAATACCAGCCCACCTGATCTGCCTCTTAAGAAATCTGTATGCAGGTCAGGAAGCAACAGTTAGAACTGGTCATGGAACAACAGACTGGTTCCAAATAGGAAAAGGAGTACGTCAAGGCTGCATATTGTCACCATGTTTATTTAACTTATATGCAGAGTACATCATGAGAAATGCTGGACTGGAAGAAACACAAGTTGGAATCAAGATTGCCGGGAGAAATATCAATAACCTCAGATATGCAGATGACACCACTCTTATGGCAGAAAGTGAAGAGGGGCTAAAAAGCCTCTTGATGAAAGTGAAAGTGGAGAGTGAAAAGGTTGGCTTAAAGCTCAACATTCAGAAAACGAAGATCATGGCATCTGGTCCCATCACTACATGGGAAATAGATGGGGAAACAGTGGAAACAGTGTCAGACTTTGTTTTTCTGGGCTCCAAAATCGCTGCAGATGGTGACTGCAGCCATGAGATTAAAAGACGCTTGCTCCTTGGAAGGAAAGTTATGACCAACCTAGATAGCATACTCAAAAGCAGAGACATTACTTTACCAACAAAGGTTCGCCTAGTCAAGGCTATGGTCTTTCCTGTGGTCATGTATGGATGTGAGAGCTGGACTGTGAAGAAGGCTGAGCGCCGAAGAATTGATGGTTTTGAACTGTGGTGTTGGAGAAGACTCTTGAGAGTCCCTTGGAGTGCAAGAAGATCCAACCAGTCCATTCTGAAGGAGATCAATCCTGGAATTTCTTTAGAAGGAATGATGCTAAAGCTGAAACTCCAGTATTTTGGCCACCTCATGTGAAGAGTTGACTCATTGGAGAAGACTCTGATGCTGGGAGGGATTGAGGGCAGGAGGAGAAGGGGACGACAGAGGATGAGATGGCTGGATGGCATCACTGACTCGATGGATGCGAGTCTGAGTGACCTCCGGGAGCTGGTGATGGACAGGGAGGCCTGGTGTGCTGCGGTTCATGGGGTCGCAAAGAGTCGGACACGACTGAGCGACTGATCTGATCTGATCTGATCTGATCTCTTACAGGGAAATATAGTCAATATCTTATAATAGCCTATAATAGAAAATAACTGAACACAATGTATGTAAATTGAAATAAGAATCTACAAAATGTCACAGCAGTCTCTAAGAGGACAATAAACAGAAGTAAGCTAACCTAGCCTTAGAGAATTTTGATTAGGAGTGTAGATCTGAATTAGATAGCATTTTGACCGTGGGTAACTGATGCAACTTTCTTATGCTTCAGTTGTTTCATCAGTAAAAAAAAGAAGATTATAACAACTCTCACTTATGAGGAATAAGTGACACAAATCATATGAAATATTTTTATAGTATTATGCATAATAATAAATTAGAATTATTAATATTATGACTATTTTAACTTGAAAATATCTTCAGAATAATGGAAGGTCCTAGGGAGGCAAACTATTTCAAGCACAGAAGAGTAAATGGGAGAAAGTGAAATAATCGGTGAGCTGGAAAAGAGGATTTTTGATTGGAGGATAAGTAAATTGACTTGGATAAGGAAACAAGGCCTGGAAAAATAAGAAATGTGGACTAGGCAATAGGCTAGGAGATTGATTTCAGGATGGCACAGACAATAAAGAATCTGTTTGCACACCAAAAGAGACGCAGATGTATTGAACAGTCTTTTGGACTTTGTGGGAGAGGACGAGGGTGGGATGATATGGGAGAAAGCCACTGAAACATGTAAAATATAATATGTGAAATGAATCACCAGTCCAGATCTGATGCATGATACAGTGTGCTTGGGGCTGGTGCACTGGGATGACTCAGAGGGATGGGATGGGGAGAGAGGTGGGAGGGCAGTTCAGGATGGGGAACACATGTACACTCATGGGGAATTCAAGTCAATGCATGGCAAAACCAATACAATATTGTAAAGTAAAATAAATAAATTAATTTTTAAAAAGTTAAAAAAAAAAAAAAGTGGAGTTTAACATCCAGAGATACACAGTTAAATTAAGGGAAGAAAGTTAAAGGAACAAATGAAGCAACAAAATGAAGAAAGAAATTAAAAAATAATTCTATTTTTCTTCCATTTTCCTTTGAAATTATATTTCTCAATTCTGATGTATTGATACTAGTGTACGTATCATCAACTTTTTTTAAAATAAAGAACCTGATAGAAAAAAAAAATCTGTCTGCAATATAGGAGACTGGGGTTAAATCCTTTTTAGGTCGGGAATATCCCCTGGAGGAATGCATGACAATCTACTCCAGTATCCTTGCCTGGAGAATTCCAGGGACAGAGGTGCCTGGTGGGCTACAGTCCATGAGGTTGCAAAGAATCAGACACAACTGAGCCACTAACACTTTCACTTTCAATACTGAAAATAAATTTTAAAGCAATAATGCAGAAAGTTGCATATTATATTTATGTAAGGATGATAAATGTTAGTAGCAATGATGTTCAGGGGAATTCTTTCTCCAAGAAATATTTTCATACCTATCAATATCTTAATATATCCAGAACATACTTTTAAACATATTGCTTAACTGTATAAAACAATCATTTAACCACTAACATTTCAATGAGGTACTTCATACTGGTGAAATATAAAAAATATATACAATTTTAAATCTATAAATAATACAAATAACTATAAATATAACAAACAGGCAATCTTTATGAGACTTGGCTTGTATCCCAGTTCCTTATTTTTATTAGCAATCGAGTCTCAATCTTCATAGAAAATTCTTCAAATTAATTTTAACAAAGAATGTGTCCATTAAACTGTTAGATATGTGTTTTGTTTTCAACTTGTCAAAATAAAAGGAAAAAAAGCATAGTAGAGAACTTTTAGAAGATAATTTTTGTCAAATGCTTTACAAATAAAGCTGTTTTTAAATTCAATGCACCACCACATTTCTAAAGTTGTAGGAGGCATGAAAGACAATAATGAACTTGTGTCTTATTTATACTCCCTTGGCTGCTTTGAGTGAGAATAAAAACTCATTTAGCATTCTAGGAAGGAATTGAGTTATCTGGTACTCTGATTTGCAAAGCAGTTTAAGTACCATCTATCTTTCTTTTCTGATGAAAGGTGAATTCTTCCTTAGCCCCTGGAGAAAAAACAGCAGTTACCAAGAAGGATGCATTATATTCAAAGATCGTATTACTATTGATATTAAGGATAATAAGACATTCTCTTTGTCCCCTTAGCAAGCAGTAAATGGACTAGCATGTTTGACCTCTTTGTTTCTCTCATTTCTTTCTGTCACATTTCTGATGTTCATATGTGTGATTGTGATTGTCCTTCTTAAGGTGATAAGCCTAAATTTCTCTCTCTCTCTCCACCCTCTGTCCCCTACTCAAAATGCTCAATGAAGCTTCATTTCTCCTGGAGGCCCTAAATAATCATCTTTCTTTATCTCTTAGAAATATGCATGCTGTGATAGAGTGCATTCAGAGTATTTAAAAAGCCCTGCCTGAAGTGATAATGCCCCTTGGATCTGCCTGTCACTCCAAATTATGTTTATCTAAAAGGCCTTTTGAACCCTAGAAATACCAGGAATATTCAGCAAGTTCATTGGAATAAGAAATAAATAGTTTGTGCTATACTGCTATTCCATATCTTTAGAAAGGAAAACTTAATGACCTTTGTCACAAAGCTTTTCTGCAATAAGAGAGGGGCTTCCCTGGTGGTTCAAATGAAAAAGAATCTTCCTACAATATGGGAGACCCAGGTTCGATTCCTGGGTTGGGAAGATACACTGGATGAGGACATGGCATTCCATTCTAGTATTCTTGCCTGAAAAATTCCATGGACAGAGGAGCCTGGCAGGCGACAGTGCATAACGTCACAAAGAGTAAGATATAACTAAGCTACTAACACAGGCAATAAGACAAAGAAATAGAGAAAAATTTTAAATGACAATGGAAGTATAAGGAGAAGAAGGAGTAAGTGTAAAAAGGAGAAGGCCTTAAAATAGCTGAGAAAAGTAGAGAAGCTAAAGGCAAAGGACAAAAGGAAAGATATACCCATTTGAATTCAGAGAATTCAAGAACAGCAAGGAGAGATAAGAAAGCCTTCCTCAGTGATCAGTGCAAAGAAATAGAGGAAAATAAAGAAAGGGAAAGACTAGGGATCTCAAGACAATTAGAGATAAGAAGGGAACATTTCATGCAAAGATGGGCACAGTAAAGGACAGAAGTGGTATGGACCTAACAGAAGCACAAGATATTAAGAAGAGTTGGCAAGAATACACAGAACTATACAAAAAAGATCTTGATGACCCAGATAACCATGATGCTGTGATCACTCACCTAGAGCCAGCATCCTGGAATGTGAAGTCAAGTGAGCCTTAGGAAGCATCACTACAAACAAAGCTAGTGGAAATGATGGAATTCCAGCTGAACTATTTCAAATCCTGAAAGATGATGCTGTGAAAATGCTGCACTCAATATGCCAGCAAATTTGGAAAACTCAGCCGTGGCCACAGGACTGGAAAAGATCAGTTTTCATTCCAATCCCAAAGAAAGGCAATGCCAAGGAATGCTCAAACTATCATGCAATTGCACTCATCTCACACCCTAGCAAAATAATGTTCAAAATTCTCCAAGCCAGGCTTCAACAGTACCTGAATGGTGAACTTCCAGATGTTCAAGTTGGATTTAGAAAAGGCAGAGGAACCTGAGATCAAATTGCCAAAGACCGTTGGACCATTGAAAAAACAAGAGGGATCTAGAAAAATATCTACTTCTGCTTTATTGACTACACTAAAACCTTCAACTATGTGGATCACAATAAACTGTGGAAAATTCTTAGAGATAGGAACACCAGACCACATTACCTGCCTCCTAAGAAATCTGTATGCAGGTCAAGAAGCAACAGTCAGAACTGGACATGGAACAACAGGCTGGTTCCAAATCAGGAAGGGAGTATATCAAGGCTGTATATTGTCACCCTGCTTATACAACTTCTATGCAGAATACATCATGAGAAATGCAGATCTGGATGAAGCACAAGCTGGAATCAAAATTGCTGGGAGAAATATCAATAACCTCAGATATGCAGATGAAACCACCATTATGGTAGAAGAACTAAGTGAAGAAGAACTAAGGCGTCTCTTGATGAAAGTCAAAGAGGAGAGTGAAAAGTTTGGCTTAAAACTCAATATTCAGAAAACTAAGATCATGACATCTAGTCCCATCACTCATGGCAAATAAATTGGGAAACCATGGAAACAGTGACAGACTTTATTTTCTTGGGCTCCAAAATCACCTCAGATGGTGACTGAAGCCATGAAATTAAAAGAAGCTTGCTCCTTGGAAGAAAAGCTATGATCAACCTAGACAGCATGTTTAAAAGCAGAGACATTACTTTCTAAAGACATTACTAAAGGTCAAAGCTATGGTTTTTCCAGTAGTCATGTATGGATGTGAGAATTGGACTATAAAGAAAGCTGAGAGCTGAAGAATTAATGCTTTTGAACTGTGGAGTTGGACAAGACTCTTGAGAGTCCCTCAGACAGCAGGAGGGATCCAACCAGTCCATCCTAAAGGAAATCAGTACTGAATGTTTATTGGAAGAACTAACGCTGAAGCTGAAACGCCAATACTTTGGCCACCTGATGTGAAGAACTGACTCATTTGAAAAGCCCCTGATGCTGGGAAAGATTGAAGGCAGGAGAAGGGGATTACAGAGGACAAGATGGTTGGATGGCATCACCAACTCAATGGACATGAGCTTGAGTAAACTCTGGGAGTTGGTGATGGACAGGAAAGCCTGGCTTGCTGCAGTCCATGGGGTCACAAAGAGTCAGACACAACTGAGCGACTGAACTGAACTGAACTGAGGGGCATTTCACTATCTGGATATATCATAATTTATTTATTATTTCATTGTTGATTGATATTTGGATAATTTTCAGGGTTTTTTCTCTATTACAAACAGTGATTCTATGAATAATGTATTTATCTCCTGATAGAAGATAAATTTTGTTTAAGAGATTAATTAGGTGATTGCATAGAAGTAGAATGGCAAAATTCTTGGGTTATGCATCCTTGATATGTAATGATGTTATTTCAAGAGTGGTTGTGAAAATATACAATCTATTCAGCAGGTTATAAGCTTTCCTCTCACTCCATTATAACTTGGTATTGTCAGATTATTGAAATTTTTTTCCTAATATTGACAATATATAGGAATGTCAGAATATATTTATTTTTAGATCTGCATTTTCCCAATACTAATCATATTGAGCGATTTTTCCCCTTGGAGTTCCTCTTTTATGAAAAGCTTGTCAGGCCTTTTCCAATTTTTCTAGTTTATTTATGTATATGTATTTTTATTTATTTTTTAATTTATATTTTTGTTCTTAAATTTGGATACAAGATCTTTTTTAGTTGTGTATTTTTAATATCTAAATATCTTGTTCCATTCCAAGGTTTATCTTGACACTATATTTAAGGAATATTTTGAAGAACAAAAGTCCATAATTTTAATATAAATTTTAAAAAGATCAATATTCCTCAATAGTTGCTTCCTCCCACTCTTACATTTTTTAAATGAATTCTTATCTACTCTAGGTTCATGAAAATATTCTCTGATACTATCTTCCAAATTGTTATATATTTAGAGCTTTCATCCACCTGAATATATTTGTTAATATGATTTGAAGTAAGGGTAAAATTTTTATTTTTTTTCCACATGGTATTCAATTTTTCACTGATTTGCAATCGCACCTTCTCCTTAAATTAAGCACTCATAAATATATGGATCTGTTTTCATTCCTCTAATATGTTTCTCTTGTCCGTAAGCTGATTGGTGTCAGGATTTCATTATTTTAATTCTATTGTCTTCTAAAAATAAAACTGTATGATAGTTGTCATTATATTTTACAAGGTATGTTCTTCACAGTGTTCTTTTTGTTCATGAAAATATTTATAGTTCTTGACTTTTTGTACTTCATAAATTTTGGAATTTGCTTGTCAAATTTCACTTAAGCAAAAACTCACAACCAGAGTTAAAATATGATTGAGATGTTTTTTGGTATTGTTTTCTTTACAAAATCGAGTTTTTCAATTCATGAACACAGCATGTTGTGCTGTGCTTAGTCGCTCAGTCATGTCGGACTGACTCTTTGCGACCCCATAGACTGTGGCCCACCAGGCTCCTCTGTCTGTGGGGATTCTCCAGGCAAGAATGCTTGAGTGGGATACCATGCCCTCCTCCAGGGGATCTTCCCAACTCAGGGACTGAACCCATGTTTCCCACATTGCAAGCAGATTCTTTTCCATGTGAGCCACTAGGGAAGCCCAAGGATACTGGAGTGCATAGTCTATCCGTTCTCCGGGGGTCTTCCCAACCCAGCAATCGAACCTGGGTCTCCTGCATTGTAGGCAGATTCTTTACCAGTTGAGCTACCAAGGAAGCCTAAACACAGTATACCACATTTATTTGAAACATCTTTATTGGCTTTGGAAAAAAATTATTATTTTCCTTCAATAAAGTCTTAATCCTGGGTTCAGGATTCTTTTATCCTGTATTAAATAGTATCCCATTAAAAAATTTTTATTTTGAAACTGTTTGCTTTGACTATTATATAGTTAAACTCTATATGATAAACTCTCTTTTTTCTAGAAACATCTATATATTCTCTTGTTTTTCAGTTTTGGCAGATATATGATACAAAAATAATGAGAGTTTTGTTCTTTTGCTCACATAATCTTTGTACTATATTCTATATTAGCAATATTTCATTGCGAGAACTTATTATTTTAGTCTTTTAATTTAATTATCAACAATATTCATATTGGGCTTCCCTCATAGCTCAGTCAGTAAAGAAAATGCCTGTAGTGCAGGAAGTCCAGGTTTTACCCCTGAGTCAGATAATCCCCTGGAGAAGGAAACGGCAACCCACTCCAGTATTCTTGCCTGGAAAATCCCATGGACAGAGGAATCTGGTGGGTTGCAGTTCATGGGATCTCAAAAAGTCGGGCATGACTGAGTGACTAACACACACAATATGCATATTAAGAAGCTCATGGTAAGATTCATTTAAACAAATATAATTAAAAAAATGATATTTTAAAATACAATCAAATTGCTGTTAGTAAAGCCTGAAGGAAATCAACCTGAAATATTCATTGGAAGGACTGATCTTGGAGCTGATGCTCCAATACTTTGGCTTCCTGTTGCGAAGAGATGACTCATTTGGAAAAGACCCTGATGCTGGGAAAGAATGGAGGCAAACGAGGGTGGCAGAGGACAAGATGGTTAGATAGCACCACCTACTCAATTGATGTGAGTCTGAGCAGATTCTGGGAAATAGTGAAGGCCAGAGAAGCCTGGCACATTGCATTCCATGGAGCTGCAAAGAGTCAGACATGATTTAATGACAGAAAAATGAAAAACAAGAACAAATAGTGCTTAGTTCAGGAGTAGGTAAACATTTTAATTTTAAGTAGACATGTGCCTGACGGATTTTAAACCTACATGTACTGGAAGCAATACTTATTGTTTGGTACTTTTTTTTCCATATTTGAACAAAACTTATTATATATCATTATCAAATTAATTTTAGGGTCTTTTAAATATTTAAGTATTTTTATGCTAGAAAATACAGTGACCATCAATACCAGATAAAATAATGAGGCATAGTTTTTCCTCAGGAAAAATTTTTACACTCAACAAAATTATGTGCACATTTTTTTAGGTGGAAAACAGATGCATTTATTGGTCAAAGAAGAAAGATTAGTATTCACACCATTTGATTGATAGTAAAGTCATTTGGCTTTTATAACTGTAGAATTTGAAAATCTTTATCACTTCTTTTAATCAATGAATGTAAGATGAATCAAAGTAATTATATGACTCTTTTTTTTGGTCACACATTTTGACCAATTTGGGGGTAAGATAATAAATATCAGAATTTCCTTATATTTGAGTAAATAAATGGAATTTTGAAAATTTAAAGTAAGTCCATTATCATCAAAAATTTTACGTAACTTTTTGTTTAAAATTGAATATTTTTATTCAAATTTGATAAAATTGTAATCCAAGAAAATAACATTATTATTATTATTATCTAGGAAGTCAAAAGTAATCTAGTCTGCAATTCTGAGAAAATTATTGAAATTTAACTGATTGTGCAAATTTGCTCTCTAACAGTGTTAAAGTTGAAATCCTATCATAAAAGCAACACAAATATTATGTAAGCCATTTGACTGGTTCGAATTTGATTACTTGAAATCCTAGGTGGATTCTAAGTTTAGAATATTTGCTTAATTGCCCTGGTCCCTTATTGTTTCCCATAAATTGGACAGAATAGAAAATTACATCTTATTATTTCCTTTTTGCTCATATTTATGATATTTTCTGTGGTAACCTATTAAAAATTAATGCTTTAGGTATAAAAGCAGTCCACTGTATCCTCTTCCTGATAGCTGTCTCCTCCTTTGGGAAGAGCATACACATGCAGGAGGATGCAATTAATCCATAGTTTCTGTCTGACCTTTGGCAGATTACTTAAATTTCTGAACCTCAGTTTCCTCATCAGTAAAACAGGATTATTATAATCTACTTTGGTGGGTTTGTATTATAGATGACATCATGCACACAGAGTAGTCATTTAAAACCAGTCATGAATAAAAAATAGCAATAATAATAATATTAATGGGTGAACATTGATTAAAAGTAGTGTAAAACTTCTGACAGGTATTTATAAGTATTGAAGTTATTCAGATGCCTTTAGGCTGCTGCTGCTAAGTCGCTTCAGTCGTGTCCGACTCTGTGCGACCCCATAGACGGCAGCCCACCAGGCTCTGCCGTCCCTGGGATTCTCCAGGCAAGAACACTGGAGTGGGTTGCCATTGCCTTCTCCATTGTGTGAAAGTGAAAAGTGAAAGTGAAGTCGCTCAGTCACGTCCGACTCGTAGCGACCCCATGGACTGCAGCCCACCAGGCTCCTCCATCCATGGGATTTTCTAGGCAAGAGTACTGGAGTGGCTTGCCATTGCCTTCTCCGTGCCTTTAGGAGAAGGGACTAAAAGTGCAGTTTTCATTGTGGGAATATCATAGGGAGTGATAAATCAATTCTCTTCAATCTATACTTATTTATCATACACTGGGCACTTTCATTATAGCTCTATCCGGCCTTCTTCAGGAGCACACTGACATTAAGGTTACTTCTCTGTGCCCATGGATGCGTGCTTTTTATTTAGTGTGTTTGTGTGTGTGTGTGTGTGTGTGTGGGTGAGATATTATTTGCTGTTTGCTTCTCTGGCAGTAAATACATTCAAAACTGCTTAGAACAGGGAGCTGCTGCTAAGTCACTTCAGTCGTGTCCGACTCTGTGCAACCCCATAGACGGCAGCCCACAAGGCCCCACCGTCCCTGGGATTCTCCAGGCAAGAACACTGGAGTGGCTTGCTATTTCCTCCTCCAATGCATGAAAGTGAAAGTGATCCTGAGTCCTGTCTGACTAGCGACCCCATGGACTGAGGCCTACCAGGCTCCTCTGTCCATGGGATTTTCCAGGCAAGAGTACTGGAGTGGGGTGCCATTGCCTTCTTGGGAGACCCAAATTCCAGGCTCTGCCACTAACTACTCAGGTTTTAAGTAGATCACTTTAAAACATCTGAGTCTAACAATGCTGTCTTGGAACTTTACACAATGCACTGAACCTTGTTGCATTATCTTCACCTAAAAAAAAACCATAAAAATCAGCGCCTAGTGAAAAGAAACCTTCGAGGTTTAGGCGGAGAAGAAGACAAATGAGTGCCTATGGAAGTCACAGCCATTCAGGCTGGTGGCCCCATCACAGCCAGGGCGAGGGGGGAAGAAGCTCGAGCGGTGATTCCACTTAGAGGGTCAAGGCTAAATATCACTCATTTCCTCCAGGAATAAAATTGTGGCTAAAGGATATACGGTTAAAGTCATATTTTGAAGGGTTAAGCGTTTCAGAAAAACTAGCAGACAAGCTCAGGAGAGAATTCTGACTGAAAGATAGTATTAAACAGAGGCAGGCCAGAGCACTGGCTTTAGATTTTTTTTTTTTATTTTTATTTTTATCACTGGCTTTAACCACCTGCCAAGCACTTTCAATATAGGAATAAAGACATATTATATCCAGGAAGATAAGAGATTCCCAAACCTATTAGAATGAGATATTTCAAAATACTTTAGGCATAAAAAAATAAGCAGCAGTCAATCTCTTCTGGAAACGTATACTCATTTGCTTTAGTTGAGGGAAAATGTTTCTATTTAAATGGCTAAGACTATTTAGTAAAAGCTAGAAAACAGGCATAGCTGGAACAGATTTAAGGACCTGGTGTGAGAATAAAAGTGAAGTAACTAAGTTGGTAACATTTGCTTAAATTAAAGTAGGGAACTCATTTAGAATTGTGCAATTATTTGTACCAGGTAACTTGCCCAGTGAGAAATAAATCCAGTTCAAGCAGAGTTCTTAAAAGGGGTGCCCATTAGGTGGCTTTTCCCCTGGGCTCAAAAATCTTCATTTCCATATTCCTCTAGGTGCTGTTGGTCCTCATAATTCCAATTTCAAACAAACCTCTCTCTGCACACCATTTCTTAACCTTCAAGCTCAGTCTCACTAAAATTCCTACACTGTTTTGAAATGGGCAGATATATATTAATGTGATACCCTGATCTCACCACCTTCTCACAGTCCCTCCCAGCCTGATTTCCTCACATTGTCTTATCTCAGCTTTGAGTTTATGGTCACTCATTGAAATCACTTTTCTGCAAGCATATCCTTGTCTGCCTCTCATTTTATTACACCCCATACACAAATACCATTAGGGGCTGAATTCAATCAGCCATCAATCCTTGCTTTTGCCTGTTGGTATACTGGCCTCTCATTTAGCAGAGTGTACTTTGAGCTTATCAGATAACTGAGCACCCGCAGAGAGTGTATGTTCTCAATTGAATATATAACAGTCTACAGAAAAACTTCAGTTTAAGGTCAGGTCAGTCCACCAAGAAGCAGGCAAGGGCAGCAGGGTCAGAAAATAACACACACACGAACAAAGGGAGTTAGCTGATCCATCACTCCTATCTGGCAGTTGTAAACTTTGCTCCTTTTCAGTGAATACCCTGCTTACTGTCTTTGAAAGGGTTATATTAATTAAAGTCTGCAAAGGCGGGAAAAAGAAAAAGAGGTGATTAGTATTTGTTTTTCAGATTTAAGCATGAGTTAAAGTACAAACTGTTTATGGTACGTGCGTCCAGCTAGGTCTCCATGGCATGTAGCCATCACAGCAGCTCTTAAAGTTGTATTACCTTCTCCATTTATCAAAGGGGGCTTAAGACCAAACAACTCATTGGCAGAATTTGTATGAGAACTTAGTCAGGCCTCTGAAAGCTGCAGTGGTTCGGTGTGCAGCCTTTTATTAGAAACGAAGGGACGAGAGTTAAAATTTTTAAAAATCATCAGTATATGAATTGCAGCTGTTGTTTAGTTGCCAAGTCATGTCTGACTCTTTTGCGACCCCATGGACTGTAGCCTGTGTGTCTCCTTTGTCCATGGTGTTTTCCAGTCAAGAAGACTGGACTGTTCTTGCTGTTACCTTCTTCAGGGGATCTTTCTGACCCAGGGATCAAACCGGTATTTCCTGCAAGCAGGCAGATTTTTTTACCACTGAGCCACCTAGGAAGTCCAAGTATATGGATAAGATAGTGTTTAAAACAGAAATGCCAGAGCCTATGAATGAGTTAAAAAGCTATAAGAGTTGGCTCTTTCCACAAAAGAGAGAGAGAGAAAAAAAGATGAATCTTTAAAAAAAAGAAAAACTATGATTTGAAAAGGCCTTATTTATAAGAAATTGATTTTAAGATGCCATGGGATGTTTTGAGGGTACTTAACACATACCTTCTTCCCTTCAGGTTTTCAACAATTAAGAAATATGGACTAGGATCTTCAGCAGCTCTGCCTTACTCCAGAACTAATTTTGAGAGGGGCTGGCAAAAGAGGCAGATGAAAAGAGAGGCTGTTGTTTTTCATGCTAAAGAGTTTGGACTTTATTCTGTAGGGAGGGAGAGATGAGAAGAGTTTTAAAGACATGATGATGTTTACATACATTTCAAATATAGTAATATTCTATTAGGGTGATCATTTCATTGAAGTAGCCCAGGAAAAATTGAGGAAGAGCTAAATTATAGGAAATGGTGAGGATGGAGGCTGTAGCTTATATTTTATTTTTCACATTGTATAGTACAGAATGTCGTATAGTGCTAACATTTAATAAATTTCTATTAATGTATTTTAATATACTATTTATAACATTTAAAAATAAAATGGCCTAATTATTTATATACCTTCGTATTAGCCTTAATTTTAAAATATATTATGGAAAAATGAATTTATCTTGTGCATAAAATGGCCAGAGAGTCTTTCTAAGTATATCATGATATTTTCAACATTGAATATGATCTACTGAGGTAGTAATTCCATATTCTGTGACACATTTATTTATATAATGCAGCTGTTGCTCAACTGCTTCAGTCCTGTCCGACTCTTTGCTACCCCATGGACTGTAGCCCACCAGGCTCCTTTGTCCATGGGATTCTCCAGGCAAGAATACAGGAGTGGGTTGCCATGCCCTCCTCCAGGGGATCTTCCTGACCCAGGGATCAAACCCATGTCTCCTTCATCTCCTGCATTGAAGGCAGATTCTTTACCACTGAGCCCTTATTTATGTAATAGAGTGACATAAACCTTATTTTGTCATTACAAAGCTAAGATACAACAGCAGAGATCAAAACTTCAAACAATGAGGGGATGTTTCCCATGAGAAGCAGTATTTCCATAATGATAGTTTCTTCCCTCCTTATAATAAAAATAATAGATAAAATATGAATCATGTTTAAAGGTTGTGTGTGTATTACTTCTTAGAAAATTTAGCAGTGATGTATATTCAGTATAGTATATATGGAAATTAAATGTACATAGAAGAAAATAAAGATCTTATATAATTCCCCATGCAGATATAATCACTGTCTACATTTTGATCTATTTTCTTCCAGTATGTAATGAAAGTTATTTATATGGGAAAAAATTGTAATAGAATCTCTCCTAACCAAGTTCCAAATTCTAAATCTTTCAATATTATTATTCATTATTTCTCTTATAAAGAACCAAAAGTTTTTCTTTATGGGCTAGAAAATGTGTATGTTTCTATCTGTACCACTGTATTTACTATGTTTATAGAGAAGGTAAAAGACATTTCTTCCTCTTTACTTAAAGATTAAATCTCATCATGCTTGTGCTGAACTATATTAAACTCTTTTACTCCATAATGTCTGATACTGGCCAATAATTTAATGAGCAAATCATCATTATTAGAGAAAATCTATGAATAGAGTGGTCAGGAGACAATCACAGAACTGTTTGACAGACCAAAAGTCTTAGGGGCTCTTGCGGTTTGTGATCATGCTATCTTCCATCCCTGTCGCTTGAGCATGTTTATTGAGAGAGCCTAACCCTGTCTGCTCAGAATGGCAGGATTCTTGAGACCCAAATCCCAAGGGTGCCTGATATTACAGACCATGTAGGCTAAAGCGCGTCAATAAGCCTTCCTGTAATCTCTTTCATCAGTAAGATCATAGCAACGGCTGAGAGAATTGAAAGATAAACAGTGATCGCAAGGCACTTTGTGAATACAAGTTCTTAATTGACTGGTCATTAAGGAAACCTGTTAGGCAATGATGACTCCCAGAAGGCTCCTGTCAAGTCACAGTTATCTAAATAAAACACATGCTGCCCATGTGTCGGACAAACAACCCCCAGGATAAGGGTTACTCTTCAGAAGCTTAAACCCATTAGTAAATGGGCCAGAGGTCTAAAAATGCCATCCCAGTGCATGCCAGAACATGCCTCTGTTCGGTTTTTGGGACACAGATAGCCTTATTTTTCTCAATGGTAACAATGACAGGAGCTAATATTTATTTGGCACTGAGTGCCAGTTTCATTGCTAAGTGCTTTCACACATAATCATATTTAATTTTCATAAGAACTCTATGAAGTAGGCACTTTTACCCCCATTTCACATATGCCAACATGATAGATTAGTGGGATCATCCATCCCCAAGAGCATTGCTTCAGTAATTCTCTCTTTATTCTGTGTAACCATCAGTTTCTTCCTCCCCTTTCTGTTCCAGACTCCAAAAAACTGTTAATGGTGGTCCTCAACTTATGATGCTTCAACTTAATGATTTTTGTTTTTGCTATTATTATTAATTTAATGAAATATAGCTTATTTACAATGTTATGTTAGTTTTAGGAGTACAACAGAAGGATTCAGTTATACATATGTATTTTTTCAGATTCTTTTTCCTTATAGATTATTATAAAATACTGGCTATTGTTTCAATGATTTTTCAACTTACAGTTTTTCAGCTTTACAATGGTGCAAAAGTGATATGCCTTCAGTAGATTTTAATCAAATTTTGAATTTGATTTCAAAACTCCAAAATTTCAAAGTATGAAAAAATCAGATTTTGAATTTTGCTCTCTTTTCTGGACTAGTAATATACAGTACAATACTCTCTGATAGTAGGCAGTGGCAGCTCCTACTGAACCACATGATTCCAAGGGTAAACCACCTTACACTTAGAAGCATTCTATACTCATATAAGGAGAAGGCAATAGCACCCCACTCCAGTACTCTTGCCTGGAAAATCCCACGGACAGAGGAGCCTGGTAGGCTGCAGTCCATGGGATCGCTAGGAGTCAGATATGACTGAGCGACTTCACTTTGACTTTTCACTTTCATGCATTAGAGAAGGAAATGGCAACCCACTCCAGTGTTCTTGCCTGGAGAATCCCAGGGACAGAGGAGCCTGGTGGGCTGCCGTCTATGGGGTCACACAGAGTCAGACACGCCTGAAGCGACTTAGCAGCAGCAGCAAGCATACTCATATAATCATGCTGCTTTTCACTTTCAGTACAGTATACAATAAATTACATGAGATTTCCAACACTTTAGTATAAAATAGGATCCATGTTAGTTGATTTCAAACAGATGTAGGTAAATGCAAGTGTTCTGAGCACATTTAAGCCAGGCCAGGCTAAGCTAAAAAGTTCGGTAGGTTAAGAATCACATGTATTAAATGCATTTTTTCACTTAGGATATTCTCAACTTACCATGGGCTTATCAGGATGTAACTCCACTGTAAATTAAAGATCTGTACCTGCTTCCCCTAACAATCCTCCTCCCATTCTTTCTTGCAACTGCTCCAATCACACTTTTGTCTCTGACACTGTAACTTCTCCTGTCAACTGAATCACACCTTATTAAAAGTTTATAGTCAAATCTCTGTCCTCATTTTACTTTACCTACCAGAATCATTGACACAAGGTGTCTCTTTCTTTCCTTTTTTTTTGTAAGATTTTTTTTTTTTTTTATGTCCTTATTGAATTTGTTACAATATTGTTTCTGTTTTATGTTTGGTGTTTTGGACAGGAGGCATGTGGGATTTTGGTTTCCCCTTTATGGATCTTTGAAGATCTTCAAATTTTGAAGTGCTCTACTTCTAAAAACTCTGTTCCACCAACACTTACTCCATAATGAGCTAGTCCAGTCTCGTGGTTTTAACTACACTTTATATGTTGGTGACTCCAAATCTCTAGCCCTAGTTCATCTCTATTACCATCTCATATCCAACTGCATTTAGATATATATTTTTTGCGTTTAGATATTATTTGTATAGTGTTCTCATTTAAATGCACTGGGCTCCCAAACTTAGATTTCTTGCAACGCTTTCCATTCAGTAAGGACACATTCCATTCTCCTAGTTCTCCAAGTTGTTTGGCTTAGCATCCTGGAACCACTTTTGTTTTCTAATTCTACAAGTTCAATCAGTTAGAAAATCCTGTCTTTTCTCTCTTCATAACATTTGAGAGTCATACCACTTCTCACTACTCTGACTACCAAACACTCTGGCCCAAGACAGACTTTTGCTTGCTTGAATGTAAACAGTAGCATCCTAATCTGTCTCCTTGCTTCTACCATTACACACGACAGTTGCTCATTCTTTACACAGTCATAACAATCATTTAGAAAATAAACCAGAACATGCTTCTCTCTTAAACCTCTCCAAAGGCTTCTTAGTCTCACTAATAGAGATAAACAAAGTACTTTAATGGTCAGTAAGACCTTATGTATTTGGTCCCTTACTATCGTGTAACCACATCTTCCATCACACTTCTCTTCACTCACTGAACATCAGTCACACTAATTTCTTTGCTGTTTATCAAATGAGCAGGAATTTTTTGACCATGCTATATGAATTATAAATATTTATCCCTACTTTCTGGCACTCTTTATTTCATTTACCCTAATTTATTTTCTCCTCATTATGTTTAACACAATCTGATCAATTTCACACTTTTAAAAATGTATGGATTCATCCAGTAAAATATAAATTATTTGATACAGAGACTTTTCTTTGTTTACTGCTGAGTTTCCAGCACCAAGAAAAATACCTGTCTGATAGTGAGCATTCCATAAATATTTATTGAATGAATGAATAACAACTCAGAAATGTTTATCATGAGCATCATTCGTTTTCCTTAGTGCCAGATCTATGTATAACCAATTGCCTACAGGATTTTTACAGATGGATATTCCAAAGTGACCCACAAATCAAATCCCTTCCTAGCCTGCTCTTTTTCTTATCTCTTATATTTATTTTCCTACCTTAGGTAATGGCACCTCAATCCAATCTGAACCTGTATAACTATCTCTTTCTCACTTGTATGTTCCATTATCCAGTTTATCAACCAAGTTGTGTTAATTCTACCTCTTCAACATTCCTCGTTTGTTTTTTATTCTTTAAGTTCACTGCTAGTGTCAATGTTTAGAGACACATTATTCTCACCTAGATATTTATAATATCCTTTTAACTAATATTTGACTCTCTTTTCAACACTCTCAAATCCATCCTTCGTACTATAGGCAGAATTACTATAAATACAGACACTGCTTTGCTCTCTTTGCATTTATATCATCCCCTTGTGTACTTTTGCAAAAAGTATTTTGTAAAAAATATTTTTTACAGTGTATGTCAATTAATTGTTTCCTCATTGTATTTTCCCATAAACTTGACAATACATTGTAAATTAGCAGTGGAACTGAAGCTCAAAGAGATAAACTGATTTGACCAAGTTCCAAGTGACTAGATTTCAGTTTTGTGCTTTCTACTCCAGGATACTTCATTCATATAAACATACTTTTGCAATCAGAAAGATCTTATTTAAGAAATATTATATAGATAAATTGAGATAGTTTCTGAACCAGAAAAAAAATTCTCTTTTAATTTAATCATCTGGATATTTCTGATGACACTCTGTTTATTATACAATTTTTTGCTTTCTTCCCCAGGAGAGTACCAGTATTTAGAATAGCACCTGAAAACACAGCTGATGTTCAAAAAAAGCTTTTTAAATGAATCAATAAATTATTGAATAATTTCTAATGTTTCTGATTTGAAACAAAATTTACACTTGAGATATGTGAATTTACTAGCTAACACTAGGAATTTCACAATATAGGTTTCCCATACAGGTATAGCAGCCTGAATATTTAAATGGAAATTTAATTTTATTTTATATAACTTCTCTGTTATTCATATGTTTTGACACAGTGTTTATACCAGCAAACCTAGAAGATATTACAGACTACCACAAGGAGAATAGTTCATAACATGACTCACATGAATTTTTTAAAATTTTCCAGTGCATATAAAAGTCATGGTTACACTATACTGTAGTCTATTAAGTTGGCAACAACATTATGTCTAATAAAGCAATGTAATTGTTTTATTTTTTTCTCCAACATTTTTTCTTTTTCTTTTATTTTTTAACTTTAAAATATTGTATTGGTTTTGCCAGTTTTAATTTAATAATACTTTGCACCTCGGCGGCTGCGACCAGCACACTAGACGCGGCCGAGAGGAGCTACCCCATGAATGAGGTCAGAAAGGGCGGCGGTGAGGAGATACCCCTCCTCCAAGGTCAGGAAGGGCGGTGGTGAGGAGAGATCCCCTTGTCCAAGGTAAGGTGCAATGGCTGTGCTTTGCTGGAGCAGCTGTGAAGAGATACCCCACGCCCAAGGTAAGAGAAACCCAAGTAAGACAGTAGGTGTTGCAAGAGGGCATCAGAGGGCAAACACACTGAAACCATACTCACAGAAAACTAGTCAATCTAATCACACTAGGATCACAGCCTTGTCTAACTCAATGAAACTAAACCATGCCAGTGGGGCAACCCAGGATGGGAGGGTCATGGTGGAGAGATCTGACAGGATGTGGTCCGCTGGAGAAGGGAATGGCAAACCACTTCAGTATTCTTGCCTTGAGAACCCCATGAACAGTATGAAAAGGCAAAATGATAGGATACTGAAAGAGAAACTCCCCAGGTCAGTAGGGACCCAATATGCTACTGGAGATCAGTGGAGAAATAACTCCAGAAAGAATGAAGGGATGGAGCCAAAGAAAAAAGAATACCCAGCTGTGGATGTGTCTGGTGATAGAAGCAAAGTCCGATGCTGTAAAGAGCAATATTGCATAGGAACCTGGAATGTCAGGTCCATGAATCAAGGCAAATTGGAAGTGGTCAAACAAGAGATGGCAAGAGTGAATGTCAACATTCTAGGAATCAGCGAACTAAAATGGACTGGAATGGATGAATTTAAATCAGAGGACCATTATATCTACTACTGTGGGCAGAAATCCCTCAGAAGAAATGGAGTGGCTATCATGGTCAACAAAAGAGTCCGAAATGCAGTACTTGGATGCAATCTCAAAAACGACAGAATGATCTCTGTTCATTTCCAAGGCAAACCATTCAATGTCACAGTAATCCAAGTCTATGCCCCAACCAGTAATGCTGAAGAAGCTGAAGTTGAACGGTTCTATGAAGACTTACAAGACCTTTTAGAACTAACACCCCAAAAAGATGTCCTTTTCATTATAGGGAACTGGAATGCAAAAGTAGGAAGTCAAGAAACACCTGGAGTAACAGGCAAATTTGGCCTTGGAATACGGAATGAAGCAGGGCAAAGACTAATAGAGTTTTGCCAAGAAAATGCACTGGTCATAGCAAATACCCACTTCCAACAACACAAGAGAAGACTCTATACATGGACATCACCAGATGGTCAACACCGAAATCAGATTGATTATATTCTTTGCAGCCAAAGATGGAGAAGCTCTATACAATCAGCAAAAACAAGACCAGGAGCTGACTGTGTCTCAGACCATGAACTCCTTATTGCCAAATTCAGACTGAAATTGAAGAAAGTAGGGAAAACCACTAGACCATTCAGGTATGACCTAAATCAAATCCCTTATAATTATACAGTGGAAGTGAGAAATAGATTTAAGGGCCTAGATCTGATAGATAGAGTGCCTGATGAACTATGGAATGAGGTTCATGACATTGTACAGGAGACAGGGATGAAGACCATCCCCATGGAAAACAAATGCAAAAAAGCAAAATGGCTGTCTGGGGAGGCCTTACAAATAGCTGTGAAAAGAAGAGAAGTGAAAAGCAAAGGAGAAAAGGAAAGATATAAACATCTGAACGCAGAGTTCCAAAGAATAGCAAGAAGAGATAAGAAAGCCTTCTTCAGTGATCAATACAAAGAAATAGAGGAAAACAACAGAATGGGAAAGACTAGGGATCTCTTCAAGAAAATCAGAGATACCAAAGGAACATTTCATGCAAAGATGGTCTCGATAAAGGACAGAAATGCAATGGACCTAACAGAAGCAGAAGATATTAAGATGAGGTGGCAAGAATACACAGAAGAACTGTACAAAAAAGAGCTTCATGACCCAGATAATCATGATGCTGTGATCACTGACCTAGAGCCAGACATCTTGGAATGTGAAGTGGGGGGGGGGACACAAATGAGTGACTGATCTGATCTGATCTGAACAATCAGATCAGATCAGATCAGATCAGTCGCTCAGTCGTGTCCGACCCTTTGCGACCCCATGAACCGCAGCACGCCAGGCCTCCCTGTCCATCACCAGCTCCCGGAGGTCACTCAGACTCGCATCCATCGAAGGTCAGTGATGCCATCCAGCCATCTCATCCTCTGTTGTCCCCTTCTCCTCCTGCCCTCAATCCCTCCCAGCATCAGAGTCTTCTCCAATGAGTCAACTCTTCGCATGAGGTGGCCAAAATACTGGAGTTTCAGCTTTAGCATCATTCCTTCTAAAGAAATTCCAGGATTGATCTCCCTCAGAATGGACTGGTTGGATCTTCTTTCAGTCCAAGGGACTCTCAAGAGTCTTCTCCAACACCACAGTTCAAAGATCTGAACGATACTTTGTTGCAAAAAAAATTGTTAGGGATTCCCCAGTAGCTCAGCAGTAAAGAGTCCACCTACACTGCAGGAACCACAGGAGACACAGCTTCGATCCCTGGATGAAGAAGATCTCCTGGAGGAGGGAGATCTAAACTAACTCTCTTGCTATTTCAACACCTCTAGTTACTTCCTCCACTGAAGTCTTAAAGTCCTTAAAGTTATCCATGAGGGTTGAAATCCACTGCTTTCAAATTCCTGTTACTGCTGACATTGTGACCTCATCTCACAAATGACAAATGCTCTTAATGGAATCTAGAATGTTAAATCTTTCCAGAAGGTTTTCAGTTTTCATTACTTGCTCAGATCCATCTATGTTAGTTACAGCTTTATTAAGTGTATTTTTTAAAGAGTTGAAAGCTAACATTTCCCCATGATCCATGGGCTGCAGAGTGGATTTTGTGCTAGGAGGCATGAAGATAACAGAAACCTCATTGTACATCTCCACTGGAGCTTTTGGGTGATCAAGTGCATTGTCAATGCACAATCATATTATTAATATGAAAGGAATCATTTTTTTGAGTAGGAGATTTCAAGAATGGGCTTACACTTTTCAGTTAAATATGCTATAAACATGTGTGCCATCATCCAGGCTTTGAGCCTGGATGCGTAGACAGGGTAGATTTAGCTTAATTCTTTAGCCCAAGATTTTCAGAATTGTAAATGAACATTGGCTTCAACCAAGTCACTAGTTTCATTAGCCCCTAACAAGGGAGTCAGCCTGTCCTTTGAAGCTTTGAAACCAGGCATTGACCTCTCTCTAGTTATGAAGGTCCTAGACAGCAACTTCTTCCAGCTGAAAGCTGTTTCATCCTACACTGAAATCTACACAGTGTAGACAATCTACACAGTTGTGTGAGCTATTTTTATTATTTATCTTAGCTAGATCTCCCAGAAATCTCATTGCAGCTTTCATATCACCATTTTCTACTTCCCCTTGCACCTTTACATTATGGAAATAAGTTCCTTGCCCAAACTTCATAAAACAGACAAACAAACAAAATACTTCAAACATTTTTTCTGCAGCATCCTCACTGCTCTGTTTTCATAGAATGAAAGACAGGGTCATGTTCTGGATTAGATTTTTACTTCAGCGAATATTGAGGTTGATTTTTATCATCTATTCTCCAAATCAGCAATAAGGCTGTTCCATTTTCTTATTATTCACATGTTCACTTTCCTTGAAGAACTTTCCCTCTGCATTTACAACTTCACTGTTGGGCACAATATGCCAAGCTTTCAGCTTATCTTGGCTTTTAATGTACCTTCCTCAGTAAGCTTAATCATGTCTAGTTTTTGATTTAAAGTGAGAAACCTGCAATTCTTCCTTTTACGTGAACACTCAGAAGCCATTTCATTATCATTGTGTCTCAGGGCGTAGAGAAGTTCAAGGAAAGAGAGACAGGGGACAAAAGGTCAGCGGTGCAGCCAGAACATACCTACCATTTATCACTGAAGTTTACCATCTTATTTGGGTAAAGTGGTGCCCTAAAACAATTACAATAGTAAAAGCAAAGATCACTGACCTAAGAGTACTATAACAAATATGATAATAATGAAGATATTTGATATACTAAGAGAATACCTATAATGTGACTCAGAGACATGAAGTGAGCAAGTGCTATTTGAAAAAATGCACTAACAGACTTGTTCAATACAAGGTTGCCACCAAACTTCGATTTGTAAAAAGTACAATCTCTGTAAAGCATAACTAAGTTAAATAACAATAAAACAAGGTGTGCCTGTATATAAAAGCAAAATGGAAAATAGGGAAAATCTTTAGTAAAATATGAAGCTTCTGCCCTCAAAATCTTTCATGTGACATATATTTTTATGCCATTTTTCCTGGAATATACATTTTAATTATATTATATATGTGTATATATATATATATATATATTATATGGCCTTCCCAGGTAGCACAGTGGTAAAAAAAAAATCCACCTGTCAGTACAGAAGGTTTAAGAGATGTGTGTTTGATCCCTGGTTCAGGATGCTTCCCTAGAGTAGGAAGTGGCAACCCTTTCCAAGGACAGAGGAGTTGGTGGGCTACAGTTCATGAAGTTACAGTTGGGCATGACTGAGCACAAACACACATGCACATATATATTTTATATATATATATATATATATATATATATATATTCATTTTTAATTTCCTCACTTTTTCTTGCAGGTATAGACATGGAATCACATCACTAATGACCCTTCTTGATATAAAACCTGAATAAGAATGGAAAGATGAAAAAAATTCTCTTTTCCCAGTTGTTTAGTATCTTGTGTATTGCTCTTTTTTTTTTAAGTTTAACAAACCAAGCACATACCCTTTATAACTGAAAGGTGTCAGTCAACATAAATACTTCCTGGTTTAAAAGAGATATTTTGTTTGTTTGAAAAGGTGATCATCCTCTTATCTTTGTTTAGAAGACTTTTTTTTGTTTGTTTGGTTTTTTTTGCTTTTTCATGTTATTTTATTTTATTTAACTTTACAATATTGTATTGGTTTTGCCATATTTCAAAATGAATCTGCCACAGGTATACATGTGTTCCACATCCTGAACCCTCCTCCCCCTCCCTCCCCATACCATCTCTCTGGGTCTTCCCAGTGCACCAGCCCCAAGCATCCAGTATTGTGTATCGAACCTGGACTGGCGACTCATTTCATATATGATATTATACATATTTCAATGCCATTTTCCCAAATCATCCCACCCTTTCCCTCTCCCACAGAGTCCAAAAGACTGTTCTATACATCAGTGTCTCTTTCACTGTCTCGTATACAGGGTTATTGTTACCATCTTTCTAAATTCCATATATATGCGTTAGTATACTATATTGGTGTTTTTCTTTCTGGCTTAATTCACTCTGTAGAATAAGTTTTAAAAGAGATGAAAATGTATCTGCAGCTGTCCAGGCAGTAAAAAGCAGTAATTTATTTGTTATTATTATACATAACTTATTATTAGATAGACTAATAATAATCATAAAAATAAGAGAGAAAAAAAGAAGACTGCACCTGTAAATTAGTTTTTTTCCCATAATTGAATATATAAACCTCAGTAGAAGTAGAACAAAGTTCATTTCATTTTTTCAAAGTAAGTTAAGAGAAAAGCAAAAGAATCAGCATAAGCCAGACGTCTGTCAGGCTCTCAGTGCAAATACAGATGAATGAGTGATCTTTATAAAAGCTGGGGAATATCACTGTCATAAGGAGTGATATATGAAAAAAATGTATTTCCATTAATATTGAATAGAAGAATTGAAATGGCAGGTCTTGAATACCATATTCAAAGGCAAAGTATCTCAAATTCCTAAGGCCAATATTATCACAATGGTTGTTCTTCTGTACCTTTACTTTGATAAACTTGGTTTTAATCTCATCTTTATTGACATATCTATTTTCCTAATTCAACCAAAGATTATCCTAAAGTTAAGACAATACCGAATGACCTATAGATGAAGAATATCATTTTTATAGACTTGAATATACACTGGAATTCCAGATAAGATGACAAATAATGTCACATAACCGGTATTCAATAATTTACAACTAGAGAGGTGACTAGATGTTACCCAGGAAACAGCAGAGATATATCCAACAAAGAAGTTGAGGGACCATTATTTAAAACTAGCCTGTAAGTTATGATTGAAACCAAATGGAAACAAGAGATTGCTGATATTATTTGAGTTTATGAACTTGAAAAATTATGAAATAACACTAGCAAGTGCAAGTGTGATGATAGCCATATTTATTAGTCAGAAAAGACTCCAGTGAAACTAACAATGTCAAAAAGTAGCTTCACTGGTGGTCCAATGAATAAGAATCTGTCTGGTCAGGCAGGGACGTTGTGGTACTGTGCTTAGTTGCTCAGTTGTGTCTGACTCTCTGCAACCCCATGGACTGTAGCCCACCAGGTCCTCTGTCCATGGGATTCTCCAGGCAACAATACTGGAGTGGGTTGTCATTTCCTTCTCCAGGGGATCTTCCCAACCCAGGATTCAAACCCAGATCTTCTGCATTGTGAGCAGATTCCTTACCAGCTCAGCTACTAGTTTAATAAATACACTGTGTGTTAAATAGAAAAGATTAGCAATCGAGGAGAATTAGAAACATGGTCAAGCTTAGTCCTCATAACTTTTTGGTAAGAAGCCCATGTGTTTTATCTGGAAGATTTAAATATTATTCTTTATTCTCTCTTTTATCTAACATAACATGAGAACTTATATTCAACATGGGAACATAAATACTGCTCATTACAACGTGAACTACTTTGTTTCTTTATGGGTTTAGTATCCCTACAAAAACACAGTAATTAATTTTTACAATAAACATTAGCAATAAATCAATGAAGAAATAAGCCAGTGCATATTGAGAATTATCTCTGTGTCACATACTATATAAATACTAATATAAATACTAACTATAAAGTGATGAGTAGGTTGGAGGGGCAACATAAACAAATAATTGCAATATCCTCATACTTGGAATAGTGTAGAAAATAAAATACTATTGAAATAACTGTGGGAGAGGCAACTCACTGCAAATATTGGGCAGATGTCAAGAGGCCAAGGAAAGCCTTTCTAGGGAAAAATCGTTTAGCTGGATCTTGAAAATTAATTCAGGCAAACCATCAGGTATTAGTAAGGACATTTCAGGCTGATGGATAATCAGAATGTGCACTTTTATTGCACAAATATTTTATAAGTAGCTTCAAAGTATTAGTACATATTAAGGCTATAAAGATGAATAACAGATGGCCCTTGACTTAAAGGAATTTCTATTCCAGTGTAGTCAACTGGTAAACAGATATTCTTTAATAAAATCATAAAGCTACAATTTATATCTTATTAGACATTAGCCATATGCCAGGCAGTGGCATAGGCACTTTATATTCATTACCTCATTCAAGTCCCCACCACCCACTTCCTATTTCGTGAAACTGAGGCTTGGAAAAGTTAATTTGCTCAAGGACAAATAGCCAATGAGATGCAGAGGCTGAATTTTATGAGAGAATACCACCCTTTAAAGGGAGTATAGAGGAAAAAAGATTCTCTAAACAGATAATGGAGGGTTGATAGTCTGACCTTCCAAGTTCATATTTCATTTATTTTGGTAGAAGCTGAGTTTAAAAGGAAAAGTAACGCTTGACAAGTTCAGATTTATATGTAATTGAATTGTTGGAAGCAGCTATGAGCTCTTCCTATCAACTGTGAAAAGGCACATTTCCTTTATCCTTTTTTGGGGGTGAATTTAAAAATCTCTGTTATTTGTATCTTCAGCAGTTTTAATCTCACATTTCTATTTAGCTTTTCTGATTTCTATCCTGAAATCCTTTGTTATTTTCTGACATGTCACCTCTGGATTAACTTTTGCATTAGTGGTACTCATCTATGAATCCATCTTTGTATCATTAAATAATAATCAAAATCAAATGACATTATAAACTGAATTTGAGGGAGAACCATCTTTGAAGCTAGATACAAACTTGCAGTGTTCAATTTTTAAATAGCTGATTCCATGCCCTCCCAATGGAGCTGATTCCACGCCCTCCCAATGGAACTCCCTCACTACCAGGGGCCAGACCGTCTCTCTCCTCCCAGATTACAAAGTAAAGGGAACACACTTCTTGTTGCTGAGAACAAAGAGCAGCTCAATAAATATGTACTGAGGGAGTGAAGGGAGGAGAGGCGCTGTGACCACGTTTACAACTTTAAACGTGTCTTGTGAATTGTGTCATGGCCAAATTATCCATCCTGGGACCAATAAGCCCTTATAAATACATTGTCTATGTAAAAGTATGATGATATTTTCTTTGTAGCTGTGTTGTTAAACAAGGAGTGCAGAGTTTTCAACTTTTCACTGTACCATTCTCATTGGCATTATCTGCACAGAATCTCTATGAAAACAAATATTTTCAAAAGAAGAAAAATTAAATATGGTAGGCTGAATCTGACAACAAACCAAAGTGAATCCCATTAGCCAGCTGGACCTCCTAAGTGAAACAGTTAATTCTCTAATGTTGGCAATTATTTTCCTATCTGTTGGTGACAGTACATTTTATGCAGAAAATATCTGAATGCTGACAGCCTGTGTGAAGTATGACAGGGCTTGAACTGGCCATTAACTTCATATGTAAGTTGCTATTAATCATTATGTTTATTTCTAATGACTGCCAGTATGTCTCAGTGTGTATAATTTCTTTTAATCTATGTGACCATTATTAAGAAAATTATAGAAGTCTCCAGCTATCTTTCATTTATGTTGTGATTTTATAATATAATTAAAATGAAAAAAATATACTTTTATTATTTTATAAAGGTGATTAAAAATTTATAGTACATAAATTCTATAATAGCCTATAGAGAATTAATTCTAAAAATAAGAATATATAAGTTGCTTCTGTATTTGAAAAGGATAAATCAGAATTCATGTTTTGCTCCATATTTAAAGTAAAAATTGAGTTATTCATAAATATTAGGTTTATTAAGGCAAGTAGACTATTTTCAAGCAAAATACTGTCTTTGTCAAAAACGGTTCTCTTTCTTCAGTGTCAGAATCTTCAGTGCATCATTTAGCTTCAGTTGTAAAAAGTGCATAGAAACATTTGGGGATTTTATTGCTTAGTTATGCCAAATTTAAGCATAATGTTATATGGTTTCTCAAAAGATATATATGATTCATGCAAATTGCTAGAATGTCTTCACTAGCAAGTTTATTTTAAGAATATGCATAATGGGCGAATCCATGAAATTTCTATGTAAAAATAAACTTGAATGTCAAAATATATATTTTAAAAACTAAAAATTCAGAGAAAACATTAAAAAGACAAGAGCAGCTGATTCTATTTCTTCAACTTGTAGTACAATTACCACTGTACTGTTCCTGCTATTAACACTCGCTATCACTACCAGCGCGTGTCACATGTGCTTTGATACGTGCCAGGCAGGCTCCACAGAGATGTGCTTTTTCCATTATCACTTTTTACTAAATCCTCACAATAATTTTTTTTAAGTGCGTGCATTGGTCCATTTGGGCTGCTATAACCAGATACCGTAGACTGAGGGGCTTATAAACAGCAGAGGTTTATTGCTCACAGTTTTGAGGGTTAGAATTCCAAAATCAGGATACCAGCATGGTCAGACTCTAGTGAGAGCCATTTTCCAGAAGACTGCATACTGCTGACGTCTTGAATCCTCATATGGCAGAGGGGCTGAGCCAGCATTTTACAAGGGTACGGATCCCATTCATGACAGTTCCAGTATCGTGACTTAATCACCCCCAAGAGGTCCTGATATTTGAACATTGTTGTTGTTCAGTCGTTCAGTTGTGTCCAACTCTTTGCGACTCCATGGACTGTAGCATATCACATTATAAGTGTGATATGTGATTATGAGAATAGGGTGAGGATCTGAAGTATGGTATTTTTTTCAGTAATATGATAATATTCTGTAATTTGGGCTTCTCTGGTGGCTCAGACCATAAAGACTGCCTGTGATGGAAGGAGATTCAGATTTGATCGCTCTTAGGAATATCCCTGGAGAAGGAAATGGCAACCCATTCCAGTATTCTTGCCTGGAAAATTCCATAGACAGAGGAGCCTGACAGGTTACAGTTCATGGGGTTGCAAAGAGTAGGAATGACTGAGTAACTAACAATTCACACTTTCTGTGATTTGCAACTTCATGGTCTTTAACTATTTGTTTTTATGTGTGGGGGGATGGTTTTTTCCACTGGTAAATTTAAATGCCTATGGAGGGGCCAAAAAGAACTTCTGTAGCTCCCAGGAAATTCAGAAAATACGTTCAGAGATTATATATTTATGTTTTTCTTTGGAAGTCCTGAAGAAGATGGGTTTTAGTAACACTTCTAGGCAATTGCAGTTTTCTTTGTGATTGCAATAGCTTTTCTCAGCTTCAGAGGAATTTTGATCTGATGAGTGTCTGTGCATAAATATAAAAATGGAATCATAGAAAAATGGTGATAGAATGGCAAATGATTCTCATAAACTGGGACTCTTACTGCCCCATTGGTGAGGATTAAGACATATCCACATTGAAAACACATCTTGCAAATTTCTATCAAATTTTCAGCTTTGAACAGAAAAGAGGACACCCATATGGGGCACAGTCACATTTTAAAGGCATGACTCTCTATCAACATGTTTTGCAATTCCACCCATCCATCCAAATATCCTACATACATGTATTTGTTTAGTTTTTTGCTCATTCACAGATATTTTCTGCAAAGCTACTCTATCCCAGGTACTCTGCAAGTTTCTAAGATACAATAACAAACAAGTTAGACATATTCTCTGGCCTCCTATTTCCTAGTGCTTATAGTCTATTTGGGAAAACATATGTCTTCAACAAATGGTTACATAAATATTAATTCAAATAGTATCAAGGCATATAATGGATAATTCAGTTCAGTTCAATTCAGTCTCTCAGTCATGTCCAACTCTTTGTGAAACCATGGACTGCAGCACACCTGGCTTCCCTGTCCATCACCAGCTCCCAGAGTTTACTCAAACTCATGTCCACTGAGTCATGATCCCCCACCTTCAATCTTTCCCAGCATCAGGGTCTTTTTCAATGAGTCACATGTAGGCCTGTTGTTGTCCAGTCACTGTTTTGTCCAACTCTTTGAAACCCAATGGACTGCAGCATGCCAGGTTTCCCTGTCCATCACCATCTCCTGGAGTTTGCTCAAACTCATGTCTATTGAGTCAATGATGCCATCCAACCATCTTGTCCTCTATTATCCCCTTTTCCTCCTTCCTTCAATCTTTCCCAGCAACAGGATCTTTTATAAATGAGTCAACTCTGCATCAGATGGCCAAAGTAATCCAAGAATATCTTCCCTAAAGTACACTGACTAATAATCCCATTCTCATTTGCAACCCATTGCTATATGAGGTAGCATACCCGCAGATTTGAGGGGTTAGAGGCTGTTTATCTTTGGGAGGAACATTTTCCTACTTTCCACAATCATTAAAGGTCTATAGGAAGGAGAATAAATTAGAAAGTTATTTCCAATAAGGCTAGACATATAAAGGTTGACTTTTTTTTAACTTATTATTTTATTTGGATAAAAATTGCTTTACAATGTTGTTAGTTTCTGGTGTACCACTAAAGGTTGACTTTTAATTTTCTGATTTAAGTATATGAAAATACTATGCTTTTGTTTATGAATATAGCAAGAATGAAAGAAGAGTCAGTGAAGGAATGAAGTGAGATTATGAGTTCAGGTTTGGGTTTGTTCAAGTGAGACAGGCAACCAAGTAGAGATGTTAAACAGGTGATTGAAAATACGGGTCTGGAACTAAGAGCAGATATTTAGATTGGAGATACCCATTTTGAGTGATTGATGCATAGATTATAATTAACAGCATAGAAATTTGCAGAGAAAATACAAGAGAAGAGAGCCTAGATCTGAGAGTGACCATTACTCTGCCCTAATAAAGTCCATTTATGAACCATTAAGATTCATATAGCTTTCTCCTTCCATGACTCACATAGAATTCCAGGTTAATACATTTTGGAAAAATGATTATTTATCTTGACCTTAATAACTTCCAGAGAGTGAAACTTCTGCCACAACTAACACAAATCTGTCTGGCTATTCGATTATATGACTAGCCCTTCATTTAGTGTGGGCAGCTTTATCTTCCAAGCCAAATAGCATGGCAAACTATGATGAAAATCAGAGGATTGTCAAGGAGGAAGTTATGCCTGCTTTTAAGGAAGGACTGTTATTATCACTTCTAACATCTAGAAGGTAAGTCTGTATAAATGGGGAGGGTGGCACAGCCTTGCTCACTGTATATCCTCTATCATGTCTTATCTTCCATTTTCAGCAATAGCAACATTTAATCAGCTATTCAGTTCAGTGGTTTCTCAGGACAGTAGCATTTATAATCACAGAGGAACCTATGAAAAAAGCAAGTTCCTCAGTCCCATCTGAGACCTACAGAATTAGAAATCCTGAGAGTGGGACCCAGAAATCTGTATTTGAACAAGCTGTCTGAGTGATTCCTGTGCACACTGAAGTTTGAGAATCATTGTTTAAAGTATAAGAGTTACTTTATTCACACACGAAGAACCTTGGGTTATGCACTGTATTTGGGTGAGCAGCTTACTGGTACACAGCATCATTTCTTAACCCTGGCATACCTCTAGTCTGGTTCCAGTGGTCATGGATTTCTTTCACGATCTCACCCTGTTTTAATTACATTCTCAAATGTATTACTATTTTTTCAAGGTGAACAATGAAGATTACAGTTTCTCTATGATTAATATTACAAGTCCTATTGCTGCATTCCAGAGAAGGCAATGGCACCCCACTCCAGTACTCTTGCCTGGAAAATCCCATGGATGGAGCAGCCTGGTAGGTTGCAGTCCATGGGGTCACTAAGAGTCGGACACGACTGAGTGACTTCACTTTCACTTTTCACTTTCCTGCATTGGAGAAGAATATGGCAATCCACTCCAGTGTTCTTGCCTGGAGAATCCCAGGGACGGGGGAGCCTGGTGGGCTGTCGTCTATGGGGTTGCGCAGAGTCGGACATGACTGAAGTGACTTAGCAGTAGCAGTAGCTGGTTTTTCCCCCAGGGCTTGGGTCCAAGAGTCATCCTGACTCAGCTCTTGTTAGATATCTCTTTAAAGATTTTTTCAGTGGCTCCCACTTCCCTCACATCCTTATTTCTTTTGTTACCTTTTCATTTCATGTTGTTTCCCTTTCTCTGTTCACTGCCAGGGTCTATAATAATTTTCTTGACACATATTTACAAGTCTTTGTCCTTGTATTTGGTTTACCTAAAGTGGTTCTTATCTGTAGAAAAATGTAGATATGAATATGACAGGAAAGGGGATATTAGTTCTACATTTACCAACGTTTTGATGTCCAGTTTTCAAGAAAATTTTTACTGAAATCCTATGTTTATCGCTTGCTTCATGTGTGACTTTGAGCTATTTTACAGTTCTGAGCATCAGCTTTTCTGTCTTCAGTATGGGAACAATAATAGCACTGATCACAGAAATTTTCTTATTAAATAAGATATTGCACATGAAGTACTTAGCATAGTACCTAGTGAACGATAAACATTCAATAAATATTGGCTATTATAAAAAAAAAGGCAATGGATTTTTGGATAGCAGTCCATTTTAGGCTGCTACAAGAGAACACTTGGGGGGATTATAAACAACAGATATATATTTTGCATAGTTCCGGAGGTTGAAAGTCCCAGATGAGGATGCCAAGCATGGCTAGTTGAAGGCCTTGGGTTTCAGAATTCTCACCATGTCCTCACATAACATAAAGAGGGCTCAAGAGCTCTCTGAGACCTCCTTTACAACAGCACTAATCCCATTCAGGAGGACCCTGCCCTCATGACCTAATCACCTCCCACTGGCCCCACCTCTTAATAACATCACCTTGGACATCAGCTTTGCAACATACACATTTGAGTGTGGGGAGCAGAATATTCAGACCATAGCAGTTTATAAGCCTACTTTGATATGTACTAGGGAAATCCTCCTTTATGAATTAATAGCTCTTACCTGCTAATTCAAATTAAGCTGGCAATAACATCGTAATCTCCAGACTTTTTTTTCCCCTCTGTCATAAAATCTTGAAGGAAATCAATCCTGAATCTTCATTGGAAGGACTTATGCTGAAGCTGAAGCTCCAACACTTTGAAGTATTTTGATGCTGAGAAAGACTGAGGGCAGGAGGAGAAGGGGATGACAGAGGATGAGATGGCTGGATGGCATCACTGACTTAGTGGAAATGAGTTTGAGCATGTTCTGGGAGATGGTGAAGGACAGGGAAGCCTGGTGTACTGCAATCCATGGGGTCATAAAGAGTCAGACATGACTGAGCAACTGAACAACAACCACTGTGGCACCATAGCAAATAATTAAAAAACTGCTTTTACCCTAGGGGTGCTAATAAATATTGATTAACTCACTTTTATTTAGAGACCTTTTTCTTTTTTAATTTATGTATTTTTAATTGAAGGATAATTGCTTTACAGTATTGTGTTGGTTTCTGCCAAAGAGCAACATGAATCAGCCTATGTCCCCTTCTATCTCCCCTCCCTCTTGAACCTCCCTTCCTCCTCCTTCCCCATCTCACCCTCTAGGTTGCTACAGAGTTCTGGTTTGATTTCCCAGAGTCATTCACCAAATTCCCATTGGCTATCTATTTTACATATGGTAATGTATATTAGTTCAGTTCAATCGCTCAGTCATGTCCAACTCTTTGCGACCTCATAGACTGCAGCACGCCAGGCTTCCCTGTTCATCACCAACTCCCAGAGTTTACCCAGACTCATGTCCTTCGTGTTGGTGATGCCATCCAACCATCTCATCCTCTGTCATCCCCTTTTCCTCCTGCCCTCAATCTTTACCAGCATCAGGATCTTTTCCAATGAGTTAGCTCTTCACATCAGGTGGCCTAAGTATTGGAGTTTCAGCTTCAGCATCAATCCTTCCAATGAACACCCAGGATTGATCTCCTTTAGGATGGACTGGTTGGATCTCCTTGCAGTGCAAGGGACTCTCAAGAGTCTTCTCCAACACCACAGTTCAAAAGCATCAATTCTTTGGTGCTCAGCTTTCTTTATAGTCCAACTCCCACATCCACACATGACTACTGGAAAAACCATAGCCTAGACTAGATGGACCTTTATTGGCAATGTAATGTCTCTGCTTTTTAATATGCTGACTAGGTTATGTTTCCATGTTAGTCTCTCCTTACATCCCACCCTCTCCTTTCTCCCCTACCCCCATGTCTATAAGTCTGTTCTTTATCTGTAGAGACATTTTTCTAATCAGTTTACAACCCAATGAACCTTTTTAATTTCATTTCAGTTACTCACTATTATTAACTTTGAACAGTAATACTCTTAGAGATGTACATCTTTCTCTGCCTTATATCTTTTCTGTCCCTCAAAGCATCTTAAGTCATATAATTTGTTTCAATTATCCATTCCAGATTAGAGTACAATCTGGAAATTAGAGTATTTCCATTTGTCTTAGGAATTTGGCTGACTAATAGTAAAATTAAAAATTTAGGTAAGAACTTTTAAATTAGCAATGATGATTAATTTCAATATTTAAAAGGACTCTTGGCACTTTAATCACTTAAATAGCATCAAAGTGTGTTTGACAGGGAAGTGCTTTACATCACACTGTTTTTGATTAGCATGACAATTCACTATATTCATATTTATTTCACGTAGGAGTTTGAGCTATATTTTTTATGAATTTGATTCTCTGCAAGAAATATTAAGGCTCAATATATATATATACATAGATGTAAAGGAAAGTACCGATTTTCATCTAATAGTAACAGAAAAAACCTAGTGGCAAAACATGTCGTGTTTAAAGGGTAGAAATTGTGATGGACTGATTTACTTACACTATTTCACAAACTTTAAAGTCAGATAGTTAGTTCTGTCAAACTTCTAAAATATGAGATAGAGATGAATACATTCTCAGGAGAAAACAACCCAGGGCAAGAGTTGGAGTTTCTACTTTTAGTCTTTAACTATGCTAGAAGCTAAATTAAAGACTAGGTCTCATATAAAAGTTATACAGGTAGGCCACAGTGAACCTAAACCTTGGCTATTGAGGAGTGCATTGACTGGGTTATGGATTAATTTGAATAACAAATAACATATGAGCTTTAAAAAGTGACCAAATGAGAAAAATATGCACTTTTTAAGAAGTATCTATTGCTGGTATCTGCATAAAAATCCTTGGATTCCAAATTGTATACACTGCACAGTGGGATATCTCCCTTTGGACTATCAGATTCACTCAGTGAATATGCAACAATCCTTCATCACAGATCTAGAAAAGTGGACAAATGGGTTAAGGGAAGACAAAGCAAAAAGCAGAAACATCCCCATGTTGTGACTGCATTTCTTATTAAATCATTCTTTGTCTAACATGGGCCTGGGTGTGTAGGGAAAGGAGGTTATTGCACCAATAGCAGTCAGTGTGAAGCAAATACATTTTCTTATAGGGAATGGAGGGATGGATGAGTAGAAGGAGATATCCCATTTCAGAAATGTAAAAAGGCAAAAAAAAAAAAAAAAAAGTAAGTGTAAGAATTAAA
This sequence comes from Tragelaphus eurycerus, assembly GCA_935064755.1. Classification (NCBI taxonomy): domain Eukaryota; kingdom Metazoa; phylum Chordata; class Mammalia; order Artiodactyla; family Bovidae; genus Tragelaphus; species Tragelaphus eurycerus. Next base: position 6,634,895 of record CAKXYN010000086.1, on the reverse strand, counting down.
AAATATAGGACTATACTCCTAGAAAGCTATTTATATAATATTTTGGTCCTTAAATTGTTACCTTGAAATCAAGTTTATATTTTTGAATAATGCACTTTATTTCTCTACCACTCTACTTCCAAACCAATAACAAATCAGCCAAGTCTACAATATCTATAACATGTACTTGAGAATAAGCCTTGTTTTCACATTATTTAGAATGTTCATAATTTTTTATTTTCTCTTCCCCTAGATCTACAGTTTATAATGATAGATATTCTAGTATTGAAAAGCCAGACTTATTGCTGAATTAAAGGGGTGTTTTTTTCAGTGAAATCTTCCATTTCTGTCTTTTTCTTGACTGTACTAAACTGCCTTGAACTCCTTTCAATCAGTTAGTCAGTTCAGTCGCTCAGTCGTGTCCAACTCTTTGTGACCCCATGAATCGCAGCACACCAGGCCTCCCTGTCCATCACCAACTCCTGGAGTTCACTCAGACTCACATCCATCGAGTCAGTGATGCCATCCAGCCATCTCATCCTCTGTTCTTCCCTTCTCCTCTTGCCCCCAATCCCTCCCAGCATCAGAGTCTTTCCCAATGAGTCAACTCTTCGCATGAGGTGGCCAAAGTACTGGAGTTTCAGCTTTAGCATCATTACTTCCAAAGAAATCCCAGGGCTGATCTTCAGAATGGACTGGTTGGATCTCCTTGCAGTCCAAGGGACTCTCAAGAGTCTTCTCCAACACCACAGTTCAAAAGCATCAATTCTTCAGTGCTCAGCCTTCTTCACAGTCAAACTCTCACATCCATACAACACGACAGGAAAAACCATAGCCTTGACTAGACGGACCTTTGTTGGCAAAGTAATGTCTCTGCTTTTGAATATGCTATCTAGGTTGGTCATAACTTTCCTTCCAAGGAGTAAGCACCTTTTAATTTCATGGCTGCAGTCACCATCTGCAGTGATTTTTGAGCCCTCCAAAATAAAGTCTGACATTGTTTCCATTGTTTCCCCATCTATTTGCCATGAAGTGATGGGACCGGAGGCCATGATCTTCGTTTTCTGAATGTTGAGCTTTAAGTCAACTTTTTCACTCTCCTCTTTCACTTTCATCAAGAGGCTTTTTAGTTCCTCTTTACTTTTTGCCATAAGGGTGGTGTCATCTGCATATCTGAGGTTATTGATATAACTCCTTTGGGTTGACCTAAAATTTTCTAAAACATATTGTTAGAGGCAGAAATAGTCAAAATCACTGCAGATGGTGACTGCAGCCATGAAATTAAAAGACGCTTGCTCCTTGGAAGGAAAGTTATGACCAACCTAGATAGCATATTCAAAAGCAGAGACATTACTTTACCAACAAAGGTTCGCCTAGTCAAGGCTATGGTCTTTCCTGTGGTCATGTATGGATGTGAGAGTTGGACTGTGAAGAAGGCTGAGCGCCGAAGAATTGATGCTTTTGAACTGTGGTGTTGGAGAAGACTCTTGAGAGTCCCTTGGACTGCAAGAAGATCCAACCAGTCCATTCTGAAGGAGATCAATCCTGGAATTTCTTTAGAAGGAATGATGCTAAAGCTGAAACTCCAATATTTTGGCCACCTCATGCGAAGAGTTGACTCGTTGGAGAAGACTCTGATGCTGGGAGGGATTGAGGGCAGGAGGAGAAGGGGACGACAGAGGATGAGATGGCTGGATGGCATCACTGACTCGATGGATGCGAGTCTGAGTGACCTCTGGGAGCTGGTGATGGACAGGGAGGCCTGGCGTGCTGCGGTTCATGGGGTCGCAAAGAGTCGGACACGACTGAGCGACTGATCTGATCTGATCTGAAGTAGACTGTTGACACTTTGGTCAGTTTCAATGGAGTCAGATGAACTGATACTCTCTTATACTCATAAGGATGGTATAAATTTGATCAACTTCCCTGTTGAGCAACTTGTTGATATATATAAAAACCCTCATATTGTTTAATGCAGAAGTTCCAGTTCTAAAAGAGTAACTGGACAAGTAAGGCAAATGTGAATGTTGACGTATTTACACCTTAAAATGGCCAAATGAGTGAAAAATGAAAATCAATGTATATTTTAAAAGAGAGGACTAGTTAAATAAGTAACAGTACAGGTATGAAAGGAGATATAGTCATTAACAATTTGCTATGGTTATATAAATTAATATGAAAAATGAGCCTTAATATATGTAGGGAAAGAGCAAATTAGCCAAGATGGTATGGTCAGGCTCTCTCACCCACCCCACGTTTCGTAAATAATAATTATGTAACATTTGAGATCACTTAGAGCACTGGATTCAACAAACAGTGAGAACAGTGTGAATAGCAAGACAGTTGGCACTGTGAGCAGGATCAACGGTACAATATAATATTATGTGAAAAAGTTACAAAACTGTATACAGAGTACGCTACAGTTGTAAATATATCAATATTCATATCTTTCAATAAAATAACTTTCATTTTTAAACAAAGTATCAAAGTGTTAATTAACACTAACATGCAAAACTTTTAAAAATGTTTTTTGTCTAATTCATGGCAGTTTATTCTCAGGACAATCTTTAGGTATAAACACATTAAAGGTGTCAAGGAAATTCATCTAGCTCAACCCAGAGAAAAATATGGAGATAAATCAACTTTAACTTCGATATATTCTTGTCTTTCAGTATTTTCTTTAACTTCATGGTTTTCTTTTCTGAAAAATCAGTCCTCACAGGAAGAAATTTACTCTGACGTATTCTCCCACACACTCTTCTAACATTGTTTATTATATAGACATTGCTTTGGAAGCAAGGTGAAGTTGTCCTTTTATTTTATTCATTCCAAAATTACTTTTCTTAGAAAATACAGAAGTGAAAAATACTCTAAAGAAAAATTCCTGTAGGAAGTATACTTCAGTAATCAATCTTGGACAGCTTAGTAAGAAGTGTTTTTTTGTCTAGTTACTGGTGAAAAGCTGTACTTTTCCAAGTAGTAATTTACATGTAAATAGCAATCACCAAATAGCAACAAGAGAATAACAATAATCTTGCAGCTGTTTGTATATCATTTGCTTCTTAAGGACCCCCATGGAGAAAAGTAAATGATAACCATGGACAAATCAACCTATTTTCTTTTTTGTAGAAATATGTGTTTCTAACTTAAGCTGTTTGCAGCTGAGGATATAGCAATACTGGGTCCATGCTACTAGGCCAGTTCTAAACGAAGCCAAATAACAATTTAGAATAATCTTTTTAGAGAGTGTTCTTGTGCCTCTTTTTTTTTTTTTTTTTTTTTACACAATAGATCATTCTGTGGGCACACATGTCACTTGGTGAGTGAAATTCAGAGAACACCTGGAAAAAATTGTTTTGAACCAGTTTTTTAAAAGGAGATTAAAGGTTCACACTCTGATATGATTAATGTAGAAAATTTCCATGGCTTATGAAATAGAGATTTAAAATGCTAGCCACAGGTTTTTTTTATTGTTTCTAGGTAAACAATGTAATCTGAAAAATATAAATAAAATATGTGACTAAAGCTTTTTAGTTACTGTAAGCTATTTTCATATCCACTTTACAGTTTTAAAATAGAAGTTAACAATTAAACTTAAGAAACATTTAAAGACAAGATAGTCTTGGAAAGAGAAAACCATTCTACCTATTAAAATGGCTTTTTGTATTCCAAAGCCTTTGATTATGGTCAATTCTGTCAACTTTTCTATGGTTAGGTGATTTTGCAAACCATAAAGTATGACACTAAAATAAAATCAGCTGCCAAATGAAAAAGATCTATTAGTTAAAATTCAAAGCATTTACAAATCCTCATTAACTCAGCACAGCTGAAGACAATAGATAAGTCGAAAATGCTGCTTGGTTTCAAATCAATTCCCTGTTATTGAATAGTTTGCACCCAGAAATTTATTATTAACTCAAAGAGTCATCTGTATTTTATATCAATGGCATTTCTTTTGTCTATCACAAAATAATATCAAACAGCCATGGTTAAAAGATACTACAAATAAGCAGTATTGTCTTTACACCAGATTTTATGGCCCTTCCCATCTTTGCTTTTTATTGATCACAAAAATTGAGAGTCAGAGTAGAGTTCAGCAGCATTCATTCTGCTATAGTGAGTGGCAGTTCAGTCTCACAGTTGTGAAGGAAATTCTTGCAATCCCTTAAAGGCTACATTCAGAGACAGAGTTAAATAAATAAGCTAAAGTCCTTTTCTTAGGAAGGCACATGATATCCTCAAAAGTAATACAAATGTTAAAGGTAGTTTCTATATTATCTCATACCATAGTTTGCCATGTGAGATTTTATTTTCAAGCTTGACAAACCTTTGTAAAATAGGTATTCAGTTCAGTTCAGTCGCTCAGTTGTATCCGATTCTGTGACCCCATAGGCTGCAGTATGCCAGGCTTCCCTGTCCATCAACAACTCCCAGAGTTTGCTCAAATGGATGTCCATAGAGTTGGTGATGCCATCCAACCATCTCATCCTCTGTCATCCCTTTCTCTTCATGCCTTCAATCTTTCCCAACATCAGGGTCTTTTCAAGTGAGTCAGTTCTTCACATCAGGTGGGCAAAATATTGGACCTTCAGCATCAGTCCTTCCAATGATTATTCAGAACTGATTTCCTTTAAGATTGATAGGTTTGATCTCCTTGCAGCCCAAGGGACTCTCAAGAGTCTTCTCCAAGACCACAGCTCAAAAGCATCAGTTCTTCAGCTCTCACATCCATGCATGACTACTAGAAAAACAATAGCTTTGACAAACCCTTGTCAGCAGAGCAGTGTCTCTATTTTTTTAATACACTGTCTAGGTTTGTCACCGGAGAAGGCGATGGCACTCCACTCCAGTACTCTTGCCTGGAAAAATCCCATGGACGGAGAAGCCTGGTAGGCTGCAATCCATGGGGTCGCGAAGAGTTGCACAGGACTGAGCAACTTTACTTTCACTTTTCACTTTCATGCATTGGAGAAGGAAATGGCAACCCACTCCAGTATTCTTGCCTGAAGAATCCCAGGGATGGGGGAGCCTGGTGGGCTGCTGTCTCTGGGGTCGCACAGAGTCAGACATGACTGAAGCGACTTAGCAGCAGCAGCAGGTTTGTCACAGCTTTTCTTCCAAGGAGGAAGCATCTTTTAATTTCATGGCTGCTGTCACCATCTACAGTGATTTTGGAGCCCGACAAAATAAAGTCTCTCATTGTTTCTATCATAAGGAATAGATGGAATAGATTTCATTCCATTTGTTTGCCATGAAGTAATGAGACCAGATGCCATGATCTTCATTTTTCGAATGTTGAGTTTCAAGTCCAGCTTTTTCACTCTCCTCTTTCACTTTCATTAAGAGAATCTTAGTTCCTCTTTGCTTTCTGCCATAAGGGTGGTGTCATCTGCATATCAGATGTTATTGATTTTTCTCCTGGCAATCTTGATTCCAGCTTGTGCTTCATCCAGTCCAGCATTTCACATGATATACTCTGCATATAAGTTAAATAAGCAAGGTAGCAATAAATGGCCTTGACATACTCTGTTGTTCCATGCCCAGATCTAACTGTTGCTTGTTGATCTGCATACAGATTTCTCAGGAGGCAGGTCAGGTGGTCTGGTATTTCCATCTCTTAAAAAATCTTCCACAGTTTGTTGTGATCCACAGAGTTAAAGGCTGTAGCATAGTCAATGAAGCAGAAGAAGATGTATTTCTAGAATTCTCTTTCTTCTTCTATGATGCAGAGAATGTTGGCAATTTGATCTCTGGTTCCTCTGTCTTTTCTAAATCCAGCTTGAACATCTGGAAGTTCACAGTTCACATACTGTTGAAGCCTGACTTTTAGAATTTTGAGTATTACTTTGATAGCATGTGAGATGTGTGCAACTGTGCAGTAGTTTGAGCATTCTTTGGCATTGCCTTTCTTTGGGATTGGAATGAAATCAGATCTTTTCTGGTCCTTTGGCCACTGCTGAGTTTACCAAATTTGCTGGCATATTGAGTGTAGCATCATCTTTTAGCATTTGAAATAGTTCAGTTGGAATTCCATCACCTCCACTAGCTTTATCCATAGTGATGCTTTCTAAGGTCCACTTGACTTCATACTCTAGGATGTGTGGCTCTACGAGAGTGATCACTCAATCGTGGTTATCTGGGTCATTAAGATCTTTTTTGTATACTTTTTCTGTGTATCCTTGCCACCTTATCTTAATATTATCTGTCTCTGTTAGGTCCACACCATTTCTGTCCTTTATTGTCCCCTTCTTTGCATGAAATGTTCCCTTGGTATCACTTATTTTCTTGAAGAGATCTCTAGTCTTTCCCATTCTATTGTTTTCCTCTATTTCTTTGCATTGGTCACTTAGGAGGGCTTTCTTATCTCTCCTTGCTATGGTTTGGAACTCTGTATTCAGATGGGTACATCTTTCCTTTTCTCTTTTTCCTTTCACTTCTCTTCCTTTCTCAGCTATTTGTAAGGCCTCCTCAGACAGCCATTGGCTTTGGCATTTCTTTCCTGGGGATGACTTTGATCACTGCCTCCTGTACAATGTTATGAACCTCTGTCCATAGTTCTTCAGGCACTCTATCAGATCTAATCCCTTGAATCTATTTGTCACTTCCACTGTATAATCATAAGTGATTTAATTTTGGTCATACTGAAATTGCCTAATGGTTTTCCCTGCTTTTTTCAGTTTCAGCCGAATTTTGCAATAATGAATTCAAGATATGAGGCACAGTCAGCCCCTGGCCTTGTTTTTGCTGACTATATAGAGCTTTTCCATCTTCAGCTGCAAAGAATATAATCAATCTGATTTCAGTATTAACCATCTGGGGATGTCCATGTGATCTCTTGTGATGTTGGAAGAGAGTGTTTTCTATGACCAGTGCATTCTCTTGACAAAACTCTGTTAGCCATTACCATGCTTCATTTCATACTCCAAGGCCAAATTTGCCTGTTACTCCAGGTGTTTCTTGACTTCCTACTGTTGTATTGCAGTCCAGTCCCCTATGATAAAAAGGACATTTTTATTTGGAGTTAGCTCTAGAAGGTCTTGTAGGTCTTCAAAGAGTCATTCAAATCAACTTCTTCAGCGTTAGTAGTTGGGGCATAGACTTGGATTACTGTGATATTGAATGTTTTGCCTATCATTCTATCATTTTTGAGATTGCATCCAAGTACTGCATTTCAGAATTTTTGGTGACTGTGAGGGATACTTCATTTCTTCTAAGGGATTCTTGCCCATGGTAGTAAGTTTAATGATCATCTGAATTAAATTTTCCCATTTTGATCCATTTTACTTCACTGATTCCTAAAATGTCAATGTTCAACCTTGCCATCTCTTGTATTATGTATTATTATGCCCATTACGTGGAAGGAGGGAAAGATCCTTTGAGATTCAACAAGTTAAATATATTTCACCATTTTATGAGTCTACAATAGGATTCTGTTATCCAACCCAAATCAATATCACAGTATCTGGTTCTCATATGTAGTCTAATAAAACATTAATGCTCAAGAGAGGCACTCTACACAAATGACTCATTTGCTCACTTATCCAAGTTAATAATATTCACTCACTGAATGACTGATAGATGTTGTATTAAGTAGAAATGCAATGTAACACTTGTGTGTTCTGTGACTGTCATATTTGACTCTTCTGAACCCTATGGACTTTAGCCCACCAGACTCTTCTGTTCATGGGATTTCCCAGACAAGAATACTGGAGTAGGTTGCCATTTCTTCCTCCAGGGGATCTTCCCAACCCAGGGATTGAACCCATGTCTCCTGCATTCCCTGCATTGTCAGATGGATTCTTTGCCACTGAGCCACTTAGCCACTTGGGAAGCACACAGCATAACACTTAGTGTGCTGAAATAGAATGTCTTTCTCTTAAAAAAAAAAAAAAAGTCTTTTACAAGTTAGTGAACTGATTATTCAATAATCATTTTATTTATTTATTTATTTTTTGCAGGGGAAAATGGACAAAGGAAGGGATCAATGAGGGTGGGAGGGAAATGGGAAGAAAGAAGTGGAGTGATGGTGTGGAGGAGTATATGTAATTTCTTAACTAATGGCTTTGTGTTTTTAATCACAAAGAACACTTAAAAAAATATCATGTAGAATTCATCCTATATTAGGAGGTTTGATCTGGAAATGAAAAGTTCAGGAAACTAAAAGTCCAGTTTGGGTGTCCTCATCCTAGGCACATCTTGGTATTTTGTATTGGTAGGTCTATCTTTACCACAATATATTATTTAGGACAGGAACACATTTGTTACTTCTTCCTCCCTACTACCCAAAGTGGTACCAGACCCATAAAATAGTCAATAAACCTTTACAGAGTGGACAAATAAGTCTATTTTTTTTTTAAACTCTCCTGAATGAACTGAATTTTTTGAGGCTCATAAGTGAATATGTTTTCCTCTTTACTTTGTCTATTACAGCCAGATTGTATAAGTATGAGTGGGGTATTAAAGTCTCCCACTATTATTGTATTGTTGCATATTTCTTCTATCATATTAATTAATGTTTGTCTTAGATATATCAATGCTCCAATGTTGGGTGCATATATATTTATAATTGTTATAACTTCTTTTTGGATTGTTCCTTTAAGTCATTATGTATAGCCTTGATTGTCTCCTTTTCAGGATCTTATAAAGTCAATTTTATCTGATATGAGTATTGCTACTCCTGTTTTCTTTTGGTCCTTATTTGCATAGAAAATCTTTTTCCAGCCCTTCATTTGCAGTCAGTATATATCCCCTATTTTAAGGCGGTTCTCTTGTAGACAACATATATAGGGGTCTAGTTTTTGTATCCATTTGACACATTTTAGTCTTTTGGTTGTCTCTTGTAGACAAGGTATGAAGGGGTCTTGTTTTTGTATCGATTTGGCCAGTCTTTGTCTGTTGATTAGGGCATTCAGCCCAGTAATGTTTAAAGCAATTATTGATAAATAGGATTTACTTTATTGTTTTGGGTTCGAATTTATACACCATTTTAGTGATTCCTATCTAAAGAATGTCCTTTAGTTTTTGTTGGAGAAATGGTTTAGTGGTGCTAAATTCTCTCAACTTTTGCTTATCTTTGAAGCTTTTGATTTCTCCTTCATATTTGAATGAGATCTTTGCTGGATACAATAATCTAGGCTGTAAGTTATTTTCTTTCATCACTTTAATTATGTCTTGCCATTCCCTCCTGGCTTGGAGAGTTTCTATTGAAAGATCAGCTGTTATCCTTATGGGAATTCCCTTATGAGTTATTTGATGTTTTTCCCTTGCTGCTTTTAATATTTGTTCTTTATATTTAATCTTTGTTAATTTGATTAATATGTGTCTTGGGGTGTTTCACCTTGGGTTTATCCTCTTAGGGACTCTCTGGATTTCTTGAACTTGAGTGGTAATTTCCTTCTCCATTTTAGGGAAATTTTCCACTATTATCTCCTCAAGTATTTCCTCATGGTCTTTCTTTTTATCTTCTTCTTCTGGAACTCCTATGATTTGAATGTTATACTGTTTAATGTTATCCTGGAGGTCTCTGAGATTGTCCTCATTTCTTTGAATTCATTTTTCTTTTTTCTCCTCTGATTCATTTATTTCTAGGATTCTATCTTCTAATTCACTAATCCTATCTTCTGCCTCTGTTATTCTACTATTTGTTGCCTCCAGGGTGTTTTGGATCTCATTTATTGCATTATTCATTATGTGTTGACTCTTTTTTATTTCTTCTAGGTCCTTGTTAAACCTTTCTTGCATCTTCTCAATCCTTGTCTCCAGACTCTTTAACTGTGATTCCATTTTGATTTCGAGATTTTGGATTAATTTCACTGTCATTATTCGGAATTCTTTATCAGGTAGATTCCCTATCTCTTCCTCTTTGGTTTGGTTTGGTGGGCATCTGTCCTGTTCCTTTAGCTGCTGGGTATTCTTTTGTCTCTTCATTTTGTTAAAACTTCCAAGTTTAGAGTGTCCTTACTATATTCTGGTAGTTTGTTGAATTCTCTTTATTGAGGCGGTTTACTGGTCTTTTAAATATCTGATCTCTGTCCTCTTACAGAGGGGGCAGAGATGAACACCCAAATTTAAGCCGGCCAGGTTCAGGCACTCAGATAATCCACAGAAGCACAGACTCGGTTGAGTCTGCGTTTTATGCCCTTCCCAGATCCGAGTAGCGCAGGTGATGAAGTGTTTAGTGAGCGCAGCTGCTGCAACTTATCACCTCCCCACCGCTCAGTTTTCTGAGTATACAACTGGCGCACTTTCTCAGGCAGATGTTGACCATCCAGAGCCCCAAGAAGCGTGAGTCAGCACAGAAACCTACTTAGAGTTCTGTAGACAGTGTCTCTCTAGGGCTCTGATTGCCCGCCTTGGGCCCTGGCTGCCTGTCACCGGAGTGGGACGGCCTGTAGCTGGCCATCTCTGTGCATTCCTTTGTTCCGTACATAGTCCTGGTGGTGTCTTAAGTTAGGGCTGGCTTTTGATATAGTAGATAACCGACAGTCTGGTTATTTCGCTCAGATAGTGTTCGAGATAGCCAGGCCAAATCATTTCTCAAAGCGATACAGGCCACGCCGCTCCTCCTAGCCCAGCCCCCGCTTGCTAATAGCAAATGCTGGTGTCTGCACCACTTCTCCGCAAAAGGAGTTACCGCAGGGCTTGTTTTCTCCTTTTGAAGACAATGAATTGTCTTTCTAAGTGCCTGATGTCCTCTGCCAGCATTCAGAAGTTGTTTTGTAGAATTTTTTCAGCATTCAAATGTTCTTTTAATGGATTTGTGGAGGAGAAAGTATCCTACTCGTCCGCCATCTTAGCTCCTCCCCAACAGCTGATCTTTCAATAGAAACTCTCCCAAAAATCATTTTAGATTCTGGAACTCATAAATCTTGTTATCTCAACCCTAGTAATCATAGTGGCAACTGTTACACCTCGCACAAAGAGATTTTCAGATGGTAGAGAAGATTTTATTAGATTGAGATATTGAAAGTGACCTTGGGTTAAGAGATTAAAGTCTGTGGAACATATGCTATGGGCTAGACAGTTTAAACACACTATTTCATGTTATCCTCTCAGGAACACTGTTTTATAATAGTATTAGGTCACGACACTTCCTAGATTTTGTGGTTTGGTGTTTTAGTTCTCATAGCAGAATTCTATAATACAAATAAGACAGTAGAATCATAGCACGTGGCAGTTGGAAAGAACAGTATGTATCTTGTTCATTTTTCAGAACACGTAATGGGAGTTCGGGGTAAGGGCTTACTCAAGGTCACAAAGCAAGTCAGTGCTCATGTTGAATCAAGACCTACTAGAACCCAGGTCTCAGAAGCTCCCCCATCACACACAAATGCTAAAGGCTACAGTATGTGATTCTACTAGGCATGCTATGTTTGTGTCTAAAATCTTTTCAGAAGCAAACACATTCCTCTGCCAGGAGAAAACAAGCATGTGCTTATCACAGAATCCTCTTTTTTTTTTTTTTTTTTTTTTACCTGAATACAAGACTAGCCAAGCAAGTGGTGCTGACTGTATGACTTTGATGGACACATTTACTGGAAAAAAGTCAAGGAAGCTGAGAATTTCCTCACCTGCCACCTGTGATGTGCTTCCAAGCAGCCAACTCAATTTGCTTTATTATCCCAAAAGAGCTTCTTTAAAGCTGTTATCCAGTATTTCATTCACTCTGCTTGATGCCAAAGCTTTCTCTTTAAAGTTACCTTAAATCTTATTTTAATATTTTATTTTCCATCAACAATTCAAGCTTGCTAGAAGAAATGGGTGGAATCCACATACAAAGTAATATAGTATTTGCCTTCCAAAGATGAGATATGTCAAGAATAAAATAAGAATAATAAAATATAGGTATAATTTTACTACTTATAGAGAAAAGTAAACTTGTAATAGGCAATTATACTTTCTACTTGGCTCTCATAAGCTATTTCTATTCATTCCCAAGGGATGAAAAATGGATTTACTCTCTTTTTCCTCCTCTCAGATAACCTATTTCATAACAAATTCTTCTATTTCACTCTTGATTTCAAGCTAGTAGCTAGTGATATCTGAATATATTATGTATGTTTGCACTCTTCCAAGTCGAATTTATAACTGTCAAACTTATTATTATTATTTTTTTTACTTGATAAAAAAGCTCTCATGCTTCACAGGGTATTTTCCAAGTTGCAATTATATGATAAATATAGGAATGACTTATTTTTACTTAAATGTTCATTAATAGCTTTAGTTTCTCTCCCAGCAAGGTAAAATGTGCTTTCTCTTTTACATAAAACTGCTGTTGGTTGAATGAATTGTGGATGAATTCTGCTGACTCAGCAGTCAGGTGCCTGATGCTCTTACATTTCCTCTGGTTACTGCTTCTGATGGATCTCATATGTGACTCTTTGATATAAGAACTATTCAGGCCTGGAGTCCAAGCTTGGGCCAGATGGAAGGAGAGTTTATTGTCATATTGGCTGAGGGACTATCTTAGAGCACTAGAAGAATGGAAAATAAGCAGAGGTCAGTCTCTTTCAAAACAGGTAATGGCTTCAGACAGATCCTTACAACATGTTATCTTCATCTCTCTGGTGGCCACTGACCTGATTTTTCATGCACATGGATTGAGGTAGAAACAGATTTTTCTGTGTAGAAACAGATTTTTCTCCATGAAAACCTCGCTGATGCACCTGCAGATAGATTTCTTGGTTTCTGAGTTTCAAACATGAAAAATACTTTATAATATTGTCTTAAAATTATGTCCAGTTTTCCATTAACATCATAGCTTCTAAACAACAAAGAAAAAAAAATCTCTCAAATTCTACTAAAACTGTATGACTTAAAATTATATTATCCTTTAAACGCATTAATCTTTTACCAAAACATTGCTTATAATAGTGAATTTTTATAGTTTCTTAGTATGTTTTGGAAAAACAAAAGCAAGATGGAGCATGCTATTTCTCTGCCCCTATCCTTCTGTTACATTTATATCTACTGGACATCACCATTTGTTAGATCTGCCATATCAGTTCAGAAGTAACATGTCTCAAAATACTTCTCAATTTATCCTTTCAAAGTCATATAAGACTTCTTTTTTTATAGTCAAATCAAATTTCTCTCTCTCTCTCTCTCTCTCTCTCTCTCTCTCTCTCCCCACACACACACACACACACACACACACACACATACACATGGGCTTTGCAGGTGGCTCAGTGGTAAAGAAAACATCTGCCAACGCAGGATACACAGGAGATGTGGGTTCAAACCCTGGGTAGGGAAGATTCCCTGGGGAAGAAAGTGGCAACCTACTGCAGTGTTGTCTCAGAAATCTCATAGACAGAGGAGCATGGCAAGCTATAGTCCATGGGGTCACAAAGAGTTGAACATGACGAGCATGCACACACACATGTATGTTGCTATATTGTTCAGTTGCTAAGCTATGTCTGACTGTTTGCAACCCCATGGACTGCAGCATTCCAGGCTTCCCTGTCCTTCACCATCTCCTAGAGCTTGCTCAAACTCATGTCCATTGACATATATGTAATTGCTAATACTCTTGTACATATGCAAGCATGCTTAGTTGTTCATTCGTGCCCGACTCATTGCAGGCACAGACGGTAGCCCTCCTGGCTCCTCTGTTCATGGGATTTTCCAGGCAAGAACACTGGAGTGGGTAGCTATTCCATTCTCCAGAGGATCTTCCTAACCCAGGGACTGAACTCAGGTCTCTTGCATTGCAGGCACATTCTTTACCATCTGAGCCACTAGGGAAACTAAATACAGTTCAGTTCAGCTCGGTCGCTCAGCCGTGCCTGACTCTTTGCGACCCCATGGATTGGAGCACACCAGACTTTCCTGTCCATTATCAACTCCCAGAGCTTACTCAAACCCAGGCCCATTGAGTCAGTGATGCCATCCAACCATCCCATTCACTGTCATCCCCCTCTCCTGCCCTCAATCTTTCCCAGCATCAGGGTTTTTTTGAGTCAGTTCTTCACATCAGGTAGCCAAAGTATTGGAGTTTTGGCTTTAGTATCACTCCTTCCAATGAATATTCAGGACTGATTTCCTTTAGGGTGGACTGGTTGGGTCACCTTGCAGCCCAAGGAACTCTCAAGCATCTTCTCCAACACCACAGTTTAAAAGCATCAATTCCTCAGCACTCAGCTTTCTTTATAGCTCAACTCTCACATCCATACATGACTACTGGAAAAACCATAATTTTGACTAGATGGACCTTTGCTGACAAAGTAATATATCTTCTTTTTAATATGCTGCCTAGGTTGGCCATAGCTTTTCTTCCAAGAAGCTAGTGTCTTTTAATTTCATGGCAGCAGTTACCATCTGCAGTGATTTTGGAGCCCCCCCCAAATAAAGTCTGTCACTCTTTCCATTGTTTCCCCATCTATTTGCCATGAAGTGATGGGGCCAGATGACATGATTTAATTTTTTGAATGTTGAGTTTTAATCCAATTTTTTCACTCGCCTCTTTCACTTTCATCAAGAGACTCTTTAGTACTTCTCTTTCTGCCATAAGGGTGGTGTCATCTGCATATCTGAGGTTATTGATATTTCTCCCAGAAATCTTGATTCTAGCTTGTGCTTCATCCAGCCCGACATTTTGCATGATGTACTCTGCATATAAGTTAAGTAAATTTGTGTCCTAAGATGGTGGAGTAGAAGGATGTGTGCTCATCTTCTCTTCAAAGAACTCCAAAACTACAACACGCTGCTGAACAACCATTGACTGGAGTATGTTGGATCCCACCAAAAAAAGATACCCCATGTCCACAGGCAAAGAAGAAGCCCCAGGAAGATGGTAGGTGGGGGAAAATCACATTTAGAATTAAACCCCTTGCCTGCCAGAGATACTCAGAGGGCTCAAACAAACCTTGTGTGCACCAGGACCCAGAGACCCCACAGAGACTGAGCCAGAACTGTACATACAGTAATCACTCAATAAATATTTTCTGCCACTAATTGTGATGTGAGCAGACTAGGAATGATATTTTATTCTTTAGTTAGTGCCCATAACTGATGGAAATTCAAAGACAAGACAGTGTGTAATTACTGCATAGAAAAGGCACACAGTAGCCAAAGCCATTTTGCTAACAAACTAACCTAAAGTTCAACTAGGATTTTCAGGATGAAAACAGACTTCTGCCACATTAAACAGAGCTTTCTTTCTTACTCTAAATCTGTTTCAGTCTATGATGTTCACTTGTCTCTATTTTGAACTTTGATCTCAGGAGAAGATAAGGTTCTAGAAGAACTGACTGATAGTAGAAGCTGATAGTGCAAGCGCTGTCCAGTAATGGAGACGCAAAATGCAAGGAGCTTGAACGGCTTGTCAGGATGGTGGGTGGGATGGGTTGGGTCTTTGGAAGGTGGAACCAAAGGGTAAGGAGTCCTCATCTGCCATTGTGAAATGAAAAAATCATTAAATCTGCTTTATACAGTAGTTGTGAGGATTCAATTAATTAATTTATACAGCACTAAGCGTAGTGCCCGGCACACAGAAAATATTATCTAACTGTTGAATAAATGAGTGAAATGACTTACAAATTTAGTCTTGAAAGATTTGAGGAATTAGCTATTTGGGGGAAATAGGTACGATTCTCTTAATACAATTGTCATCCTAATACAATAGTGGAAGCAGAAAAAATTTTAAGGACTTACAAGTAAATTATAGCAGAAGGGACTGCTATAAGAAGGGGTTGAAAATAAGATTGGACTCAGGTTTACAGAACTTTCTATACATCCTACTAAGTAGTTTAAACAAAGGGCAGTGAGGGAGCCACTGACAGTTTCTAGTTAATGTGAAAAATCTATCGAATCAAAATTAAATTAAAAGGAAATAGAATAAAAATTTAACACATTATGGGATTTTTAAAATATCAAGTTATTTAAGGTGAATATTAAGAAAAATATTTAAAAGCTCTCCCTGCCACAAGCTGTTTTGACTATCTAATAAAACTGACACTTTGGAATAGGATTCAAATACAGATAAATAAAATTGGCCTAATATCAGCAAATGTGCATCAGTGCCAGAACAATTACACCCTGCAGGTCTAGAATTAATGATTATGAACTGCCAAAAATTTTCCTTGTGTTTACCCACAGCAATGATGTTAATAAAAAAAAAAAAAAAAGCTTTATCTGCATATTATGTTTTCAAATTTGGTAGTCTCACAAATTTAACAATGTCTATCTTTGATGGGATACTATGCATCACAACCTAGATGTTTGTTTAAAATTTCTAAAACATTAAAAATTGGATATTCACTCAAAGAGCAATACTTTTACTCATCCTTCAACCATTTAGTGGAAGAATAGCATAGATACTCACCTGGATGGCAGTCCCAAACAGATCAAGAATAGAGAGCAAATTTTTGACTAACAAAGGGAAAACAAAAAGGTGGGGAGGGATAAATTAAGAGTATGGAATTAACAGACGCAAACTACTACACATAAAATAGATAAGCAACAAGGATTTATTATATAACCCATATAATTGTATTCAATATCTTATAAAACTTATAATGGAAAATAATCAGAAAAGATATATATAACCAAATTAATTTTCAGCACAGCTGAAACTAACAAAATATTGTAAATCAACTGTATCTATACCTATATACAGATTCAAGATCAGCTAGAAGGTAGGTGAATACATGTGTCTTAACAGGCTCTCCTTCAAAATTTGGGAGTTATGGAAGTGCTAAGTTTCAGAAATACATGATATTCATTTGATGATGACACAATGCTATACATATGCTAAAAATTAAATAAAATTTAAAGCTTTAAACTTTCCAGAGATGGAGACCATTGAATCAAAACCTGTGGAAATGATAAAATTTTTACTTCAATTAAAAGTAATTTGAAACATTTACTGTGATG
This sequence comes from Tragelaphus eurycerus, assembly GCA_935064755.1. Taxonomy (NCBI): domain Eukaryota; kingdom Metazoa; phylum Chordata; class Mammalia; order Artiodactyla; family Bovidae; genus Tragelaphus; species Tragelaphus eurycerus. The sequence continues at coordinate 6,618,041 of CAKXYN010000086.1, read as the reverse complement.
CTAAGTTTGCAAAAGTTGCAATAAAGACTATAGGAATTTATTTTCTGACAGGAACACAGACTGTTTGGATTAAAAAGAAGTGGGGGAAATTTATGTTCACAGTTTAAGTTCTGGACCTAAAATAATTTCAGGAAGCCAGAGACAATTAGTATAGTTATTTGCAATATAACACTTCTCTAGCAGCAAAGCCATCTTTTATTGTGCTGTCTCATTCTCTTCAGTAATCTTTATGGAAGTGTTGAGGCTCTGAATGTTAAGAGCTTGGTGTTGGTGCCTTCCAAAATCTGTTGCCTTGAACACTGAACCCTAGTCTCAGATTACATGGAGATGTAAGGTACACTGTTGGTATGGTAGCCAATAGCTACAGAGGCTATTTAAATTTAAATAAATCTACAAATTCAGTTCCTTGGTGGCACTTAGCCACAATCCACATGCTACTGCTTTGGGCAGCATAAATATAGAACATTTGCTCTGCTCACAGAAAGATTTATTGGATATCACTGGAGAGAGAATGAGATTTGACGTTAATAATAAATGAATCAAAGCACGTTAAACGAAGAGTATAGTCTTCCAGTTTTTCTCTTATGACTAACACATAGGTCATCAAAAAGTTCTGTTACAAGGCTGCTTTTTTGGTTTTGCTGTCTCTTTAAGACAAATATGGGAGGCCTGGTGGCTCAGATGGTAAAGACTCTGTCACCTGAGCATTGTAGTACTCTTAATTTTTCAGTCATAATATCATTAAGGGAAGGGATCAATGAATTATGTCACAAAGACACTCTTTTCCTCCCTTAATTATATTATTTTGCATTCAGATTGAAATTATGTCACACCATGGTTTGAAACGTTCACTTGTTCTTTGTCTTTGGACTTAGTTGTGCCATTTGCTCCATCTCAAAATGAGTCAAATGGTTTCAAGAAAAAGAAAGATAGACGCTGTCTGTTTTCTATCTTCTCATGGTTTTACTACCCTGGCCATGAGGAATGAAAATGTAATCACCAAAGTTCCATAATGCCGTACAAAGAAGTTAATTGTAAGAAGTCTAGCACATCTCTAAGTAGGTATCAAAAAATTTCAGTTCTAACACAGGACTAACTTAGGAAGAACTAAGCAAATGAAGGGGTTTTTGTTGCCTTTGTGAGTGTAATTATATGTATTATCAATTCATGATTTAAAACAGAATCTCTTTATGGTTCATGCATGTACATCTTTACTCTTCGTTACATCAGTGTGTTTACTACCAATGACACACACCAGGCTGTAATAACAAATTTGAAATCAGTATCTAAAAAGCACACCGGGACTTTCCCCCCATCACTCTTAAACATGTGCATTGAAGGTCAGCTGAAGACTCTGTTCTTCACTGTCTTTAATCTCATGATCTTTGCTGTTGGATTGGCTCCTGTCTATTTTGGTAGCAGAGAACCTGGCAAAGCAGTCTTGGGCTATTAAAGCTCCTCTCCAGAAGTTACAGAGCACCTTTCACCTACATTTCGTTGGCCAAAGCAAGTCACATGGCTAAACCTAATTTCAAATTAGCAGGGAAGTGCAGTCCCATTATGTACTGAGGACAGAGAGTTAGAATATTTATAAACATCCAGAATGTCTATCACAGAGGAGAGATGCAGCATTTTAGGCAATATTCCTCTATTACTTTGTATAAAAAATGAGAGAGAAGATAGCAAACTACTTAGCTCACAGATGACAATCCAAAAAAGAAAAAGATAAAATTGTATAAAGTAAACAGAGAAACTATTAATGTCTCTCTTTTAGGGAGATAATGAATAATAGAAGGAGATTGGGGTGTGAAGCTCTCAAATTATGAAGGTATCTTTTCATTCTGATGACTGCTTTAGGAACAAGTCTCTCTCTCTTTCTTGCCTCTGCATCACAGAGACAATTCCATAGGCTGACATATGCCTTTCATCATTTCTGTCTAGTCTTTCTGAGATGCTGCCTCATTGGTCTGTTTCATTCAGCCTCTCTGTCCTTGTAATTTTGTTGCTTTCTAAAGTGAACAGTTAACTGAGTAATTTAATCAAGAGTGGCATCAGTTTTTAAACAATAACCATTTGGTCTAACGAAATTACTTAAGTGAAAAAAAGACTGGTCTAAACTTTTCCATTTCCACCGTCCAAATATCTGACCCTGGGTGTCATTTATAACTAGTGTTTCTATTGACAGGTCTAACATTTAAATCTAACATATTTTTCTTTCTCTCTCCCTTGGTATATCTTTATAACCATGTTTTATTATGGAGAAATTTAAGGTTACAAACTTACTTTGGCTTTACATTTTTCACACTGACACTTTGGGAAGAGTTATATTCTACTCAAGGAATATAACTCTTGAAATCCCCTCTTTAATTCGATACTTAACTGGCTCCTGCACTTTCAGGAACATTTGCACAAATGCTGAAATATAATAAGATGGCATTGTTGATGCTCCCAGAGGCAAAGCATCTTCAAATAAAGCATTCCAGACTGATGCAACATCAATCCTACATTGCACTATTACTGTGATAAATCGTTCCCCTGACCCTGTACCTTCTATCAATCTCTGATTCTGAAGATGGAATCAGAGCAATCAGATTTGTCATTGGACATTTAATTAATTACAAAGCCCTTCAACATGTTATTCATGAACAAATATAAGTCATTTTTAACCTACCATAGAAAATTATAGTCTCTGGTATGGATCACAAATTAGATTAAGAGTACTTTGTTGCACATTATATGGTTCATAAATAGATTGTTCTGTGCTTTTCTTTCTCTAATGCACTTTATAATATCTAGTGGGAAACATTTGTCTAAGCGTAAGTTCTCATGATGAAGTGGAAAATATTTTGCTTTTTAAATATTCAGAAAATAGCTTAAGTATATATCAGGAAAAATTGGTATCCTATACTATTGACAAATATCAAATTGGATAGAACTCCATGAAACTTCCCATAAAATGTTACATTTATCTTCAGAGGTATTTACATTCAAGTACTGATCCTCCATAAACTGATCGCCTTAATGTAACTTACTTAAATGCTAAAATTTTAACATTATTTCTTAGATGTCTAAGATGTACAGAGAAAATTTGGTTCAGCTTATGTTATAACTTTCTATATAGACAGTTAGAATATGGAAATGAAAGGGCTGACTCCAAAGCTGGAAACAAATATAAGATGAATTCCTTAGATCCTATCATAAAGATGAATAAAGCAAATCTTTACATTATTTTAAATTATATCTTGCATCAGTAAAGTGCAGTCTTGCTATTTTTTGCCTTTAATTTTGAATGCTTATTCAAGGAGTAAAATTTGTTTAAAATATATGTTGAAATGAGACCATCTTTTACTCTTGTTTTTTTACAAAAAGTTACTGAGGTAAGATTAGTTAGTAATTTTTATTTTGTTATCAGAAAGAAAAAATGACAGGAGAGAAAATGGCCAGGAATATGGTTCTGTTGCCTAAGTAGAAAAGTAGCTGCTTGGGTGGGTCCTAGGAGTGAATGCCTGAGGCACGCCCTTACTATCATAATTCAGTCACTTATTTTTTTTTTTTTTTATTTGAGGATCTTTCAAAGGCAAATAATCTTAGTATTATGTGTGATTTAATTGTTTAGGCTTTTCTTTAGTGATGAGAGAAGGCCTTAGTGATATGAAAGTGCTGGATGTTGGAGATGAGAATTTGGTCAAGGATATTGGAAAATTATTACAAAAGCGGAATAAGTCTTTTTCCACAAGACCTTGTGATTTCACTTTTTTCCCCCTAGAGTCAGTTCTGCCTATGATAAGTTTGTGCAAGAAATGCAGAGATGATATTCTGTCAAACGACTCTTCCTTCAAATTACAATAGACCACCAAACAAAAATTACAGAAATTTAGTGTATTAGATACAGTGGTGAGAATATATATGCTGTCTGCACTTTTATGTCTGCACTTTTTTATGGAGTTTGTAGACTAGTTGTGGGGTCAATCAGTTTGAATTCAAGGTAATATAAAAATTAATCAAAATGGAATAAATGCTACAAAAGAAAAGATAAGCTATTATGAGAATATGTAATAGTGCTATCAAGGGCAGCACATATGAGATCATATGGTAGGGACTCAGGGAAAACTGTCACACAGTTTAACTTTTGTACTCAGGCTGCTTGTATTTTCTTTACAGGATTTTGACATAACTAAGAAACATTACATATGTAAAGTGTTGAAATAATGTATGGATTTAGTTCTTAAGAGTTTTGTGATATAAATATGTGATGTTCTCATTTGACCTTTTCTTTTGATTTTTCCTGCTAACTACCTTGCCCACAACATATCTGAATTATTGTATCAGCTTCCTACCTCCAATCTCTGTCTGCTTCTGTCTATCCCACACATAGCTGTTTGGTGATGTCTTCATGAACCAGTTATATATTGCATTTTTATGTATTTTGTTTTGCTTTATAACACTAATCCCATTGAGTTCTATTCAAGCTCAATAATATTTATTAGACATTGCTGAAAATCCTACATTATCTTCCTGTTCTCTATAATATGAAATGCAGCCCTCAGTCTGGCCTACAGGTGTTCTCCTAATGTGACCTCAACCTACTTTTCTTTTCACTCTTTTCACTTTATTCCTACAAAAGTCACCCCCTATAATCAAGCCAATCTATTCAGAATGCCCTTTACTAGCTTAGATCTTTTTTTAACAAGTAAAGATTTCCCCACTATTCTCTGTTTAGGTAAATCTTAGTCTTGCAGCTTTCACCCAAAATAAACTTTGCCTCCTATAAACTATACAATATTACCTTTTGAAATAGTTTGATAATGAAAGCACATATACAGACATACACACACACACACACACACACACACACACACACACACACGTCCTTATCCTTATATGTTAATATATATGTATATAGATAGATAATACATAGATGATAGATAATTAGGGCTTTGAAAGTGAAAACTTTACTTTCATAAAGTAAAACATGTTTTATGCATGTTTTTCTTAAGAATTTGCTAATTGATGCATATGTGATAATAGAGGGGAAAGGAAGCGCAATTAACAACTATTTGATTTTAGAGTCACATTTCAAACTACCTGTATAATAAAGTGATTTTGTTGTTTGTTTTAGTTCTCTTCCAATTCAGTTCTCAAATTGTTTGTCAGTAAGGTACTTTGGCTTGATTTTAGTGAAGCAGTGAAGTAGTAAAAGTCACTCAGTGACTTTCACTAGGAGGGAAGCTTGATTTTAGGACCCAACAAATGGCTTAGGTAAAAAAGGATACACTATAATTATAGCGTTTAGAAGTAAGACTTTTATTCTATAATCCAGTGCACTGTGGTGTTTGCTGGAATTGTCATAATTAGTATATTTTAATATTGTTAGTAGCATGAAATTTTTTCATTAAGTCTATTGACCTCATGCTAAGAAAGAAATTATTTTTAATAAATAAAAATGCATCTACTATCCATCAAAAACTCTTGTATTTTACACTAGGGGGCCTTGTTTTCCTCAAAATCTGCAGGATATCTGGCATAAAGGAAATAAAATTCTAATTTATTGACAAGTGTGTAAGCAAGGCAGGAGTGAGGGAAAACTGGTCTTGGGGATACTTTTATTAGTCTAAGTTTATTGTTAGTGTACTTTATTAATGTCTACACTATGTTCTGAAAATGGTAAATGTGAATCCACTTTCCAAATCTACTAAATCTGGGTGAATTTATTTAGTTTTTGAATTTTTAGACTTAGATACGATGGTAGTTAATATGTCCTTCAGCTGTCAAATATTAAATTGCTTTCAGAGTTGACTGACTTCCAGTGGAACTCAGAGAACTCCCATGAAAGTAAAATGTGATGCAGAATATTTATATACCTCTGACTATGGTTGATTTTCTGTTGTCCAAGTGGAGACATCATTTTATATAAACACCATATCACCTTATGATGTTCTGTATTAGAGAGATGGAGGCCATTATTATTTCCTCTTCTTGTCCCAAGGAGCACAATTTAATCTGATTTCATAGGCAAATACATAAATACCTATTGTCAATTCCGGATAGACTTATCATCATCCACACATGGACACTTTATTCTTACATTTTCAAGGCAGCAATGGACTCCATCTTTATCATGTTATATGATCGTTTACCAGTACAATTTAAACTGCAAATTTATAAAGGGATTCTGGGCATATATGCCATTGTTTCAGCAATTATGAGTGTCCTTCACCTCTCTATTTTCCCTTTTCTCCCTATTCCCCACCCTTGCAATATATCCCTAGTCAGAGGAGAGTCTTGGAAAGGCTTTTGAAAGAGAATATTTTGTAATACAAAATCTGTCTCTTTCGTAAACACCTTTCCTTTATCTCCTGGAAACCTAGTTAGATGGCATATTCTGGCTAAGAATAGATTTTACACAATGTTGTGCTACTTCATGGCCCTTATTTTCTGACTTCCTTGCAGTCAAGCGTGGCCAGTGGCTTGTGAGTAGATATGACAGCTGCCATTCCAGGCGTGGCTTTCTCAAACTTCCCATGCCACTTTCTTTTGTAGCTTGATGTAAGGATGTCTGTAACACAACCACAAAGGGCCTGAGTCTTGGAATTATTGTCTGAATCTCTGTCTTCTGATCGGCAACACTCATTCAAACTTGTATGAGCTGAAATCATTCATTTATGTAAGTCTTGTGACTTGAAGGTTGATATTTATGTATCTAGTATTTCATTAAATAATATACTTTGTTACACAAAATCTAGCATCAAAATCTAAAAGATGGACAGTATTGTGAGAGAAATGATTATTTGACATGGAGATGTTTCCCTTTGAATATTTTAAATATCTTAAATATTCGCCTTTAAACACTTATGGTGTGGATTCTTAGGCATCTCCTGGAAATATAAAGATCTGAAGGTGGGGGGTTTTCTCTTGAACTGAAACCAGCTTAGGGACTGAAAGGTCTGAAAGGATGGGACCTGGTGGATGAGTACAATGGGGAGAGGGAAAAGAAGAAAGTTTGAAAAGCAAAGGCAATAAAGCAAAAATAAGTGGGACTACATGAAATAAAAAGATTCTGCACAATAAAGAAAATCATCAACAAAATGAAAAAGCAATCAAATCATGTATCTGATAAGGGGTTAATATCTAAAGTGCATTTAACAACTCACACAACTCATATTAAAAAAAAAAACAACAACAACAACAAAAAACAAGCAATCCAATTAAAAAAAAAAATGAACAAAGGACAAAACAGACATTTTTCCAGAGAAGACATACAGATGGCCTACGGGAACAGGACAGTATGCTCACTATCACTAATCATCAGGGAAATACCCATTTAAATCACTATGTCCATCAACAGAGGAATGAAAAAAAACATGTTGCACATGTATACAATGGAATATTATTGAACCATAAAAAGGAATGAAATAGTGCCATTTGCAAAGACGTGGATAGAACTAAAGACTGTCAGGGTAAGTCAGAAAGAGAAAAACAAATGTCGTACAAATATCACTTATATGTGGAATCTAGGAAAACGGTACAGATGAAATTAAATTTTCAAAGAAGAAACAGAGACACACACATGCAACATATTCTCCACTCAGTCTCAGCTCACCCATCTCTTCTAGGAGACCCAAGAGAAGCCTAGATATTCTGCTGCCTAGTGTCTCCTTCATGACAAGAATGTGATGGAGGTGGCAAGAATAACCCCTGAGTTCCAATCCTAGCTTTTCCTTTTAGCAGCAAGCTTTTGAAAACCCTGGGAAAACTTATGAAACCCTAAGTTAATCCCTAGTGTTAGTTTCCTTAATACCTGCAAAATAGGTATTATAAAACCTGCCTTTCCAGTTGTAGTATTGATATTTGCCTACATTAGTGCAAGATACAAAGAATGTGTTACATTAAGACTTCACTGCTCTGCTTTTATTAGTTGGGTGGTATTGATATTTGCCTACATTAGTGCAAGATACAAAGAATGTGTTACATTGCGACTTCACTGTTCTGCTTTTATTAGTTGGGTACAGCAGTAGGCAACCTTTTCTGCTTCTTATTGCCTATGCCATGTATCACCCCTACTTTTTTCACTTTCACTTTCCTCACTACTTCTAGATCCTATAAAATATATCATGAAAATTATAGGATGCAAGTGTAGTGAAGAATATCTGTACACAACAAAAAGGCTAGAGGAACATATGATATGTTTGTAGAATGATACCATAGATGTCTTAATTATAAAGAGAATAATCCTTTGAGATTCAGATGTGCAAGTAGTGAAGAGAAGGTGTAATAATGGAGGGACCAAACCATCCTGATAGATACTGTCACCTACCCATTCTTCTCAAAGGAAAATATCTAAGGTTGGTTATCTATCTATCTAACTATGTATCTATCTGTCATCTATCTAAAGTGTCTAAAGTCAACTGTATCTTCATCCAAGGATTATTCCTGTTAATATTTTGCTATTATTCCTTCATCTATATTGTCTAGTCAAGACTATGGTTTTTCCAGTAGCCATGTATGGATGTGAGATTTGGACTGTGAAGAAAGCTGATCACCGAAGTATTGATGCTTTTGAATTGTGGTGTTGGAGAAGACTCTTGAGAATCCCTTGGACTGCAAGGAAATTTAACCAGTCCGTTCTAAAGGAGATCGGTTCTGGGTGTTCATTGGAAGGACTGATGTTAAGGCTGAAACTCCAATACTTTGGCCACCTGATGCAAAGAGTTGACTCATTGGAAAAGACCCTGATGCTGGGAGGGATTGGGGGCAAGAGGAGAAGGGGACGGCAGAGGATGAGATGGCTGGATGGCATCACTGACTCGATGGGCATGAGTTTGAGTGAACTCCGGGAGTTGGAGATGGACAAGGAGGCCTGGCCTCCTACGATTCATAGGGTCGCAGAGTTGGACACAACTGAGTGACTGAACTGAACTGAAATGATATCTGAAATTATACAGATTTCAGATACAGCTTTTAAATTATGTTTATTTCATATAAGCATCTATTACAAATAAATTCCTATAAGGCCAAGTGAATAAAGTAAAAAAGAAAAAAGTAAAACTATCAGGTATAACAACAGAGGTCACTAAGTTTTTGGTGAACTGGGAGTCAATTAATTAAAGAAATAAAAAAGCCGTAATTTGGAAAATGTTACCATGTTAGACCTTGCAGGTGTTAAAAAAAAAAAAAAAAAAAAAAACGAGAAATCTTAAATTTTATGGAAAATTTTCTGATTTTTAAATGTTATTTAATTTTTTTTTTCTGAAAACAATATGAGGACTCAACAAACTGTGTCCGAGAACAAGATAGATCCTTCATGCTTCCTGTTAATAGTCTCCTTTAAATGTACTTCAAAAAACATGAGTTTAATGGCTGAATAATCACATAATTTTCTCATGATGTACTCTGCATCCTTCAGTTCAGTTCAGTTGCTCAGTCCTGTCCGACTCTTTGCGATCCCATGAATCGCAGCACGCCAGGCCTCCCTGTCCAACACCAACTCCTAGAGTTCACTCAGACTTACATCCATCGAGTCAGTGATGCCATCCAGCCATCTCATCCTCTGTCGTCCCCTTCTCCTCCTGCCCCCAATCCCTCCCAGCATCAGAGTCCGCTCCAATGAGTCAACTCTTCGCATGAGGTGGCCAAAGTACCGGAGTTTCAGCTTTAGCATCATTCCTTCCAAAGAAATCCCAGGGCTGATCTCCTTCAGAATGGACTGGTTGGATCTCCTTGCAGTCCAAGGCACTCTCAAGAGTCTTCTTCAACACTACAGTTCAAAAGCATCAATTCTTTGGCGCTCAGCCTTCTTCACAGTCCAACTCTCACATCCATACATGACCACAGGAAAAACCATAGCCTTGACTAGATGGACCTTTGTTGGAAAGTGATGTCTCTGCTTTTGAATATGCTATCTAGGTTGGTCATAACTTTCCTTCCAAAGAGTAAGCGTCTTAATTTTATGGCTGCAGTCACCATCTGCAGTGATTTTGGAACCCCAAAAAATAAAGTCTGACAGTGTTTCCACTGTTTCCTCATCTATTTCCCATGTAGCGATGGAACCAGATGCCATGATCTTCATTTTCTGAATGTTGAGCTTTAAGGCAACTTTTTCACTCTCCACTTTCATTTTCATCAAGAGGCATTTTAGTTCCTCTTCACTTTCTGCCATAAGGGTGGTGTCATCTGAATATCTAAGGTTATTGATATTTCTCCCTGCAATCTTGATTCCAGCACAGAAAAATTGATGCTTTTGAACTGTGGTGTTGGAGAAGACTCTTGAGAGTCCCTTGGACTGCATGGAGATCCAACCAGTCCATCCTAAAGGAGATCAGTCCTGGGTGTTCATTGGAAGGACTGATGTTGAAGCTGAAACTCCAATACTTTGGCCACCTGATGCAAAGAGCTGACTCATTTGAAAAGATCCTGATGCTGTGAAAGATTGAGGGCAGGCGGAGAAGGGGATGACAGAGAGTGAGATGGCAATACCGACTCAATGGACATGGGTTTGGGGGGAACTCCGGGAGTTGATGATGGACAGGGAGGCCTGACGTACTGTGGTTCATGGGGTCACACAGAGTTGGACACGACTGAACAACTGAACTGAACTGAATCATATAACTTTATTTAATCATTTCCATATTCTTGGACATCTAGTTGTTCCATATTTTTCGTATGATAAATAATACTTCATTAAACATCGGAATATACTTTGCTCTCAGGGATAAAGTCTTAAAAGTAAAAATTGTGGGGAAATATATAGATGCTGCTGCTGCTAAGTCACTTCAGTCGTGTCCGGCTCTGTGAGACCCCAGAGACAGCAGCCCACCAGGCTCCCCTGTCCCTGAGATTCTCCAGGCAAGAATGCTGGGGTGGGTTGCCATTTCCTTTTCCAATGCAGGAAAGTGAAAAGTGAACATGAAGTCAGTCAGTCATGTCCAACTCTTAGTGACCCCATGGACCGCAGCCTACCACGCTCCTCCTTTCATGGGATTTTCCAGGCAAGAGTACTGGAATGGGGTGGCATTGCCTTCTCTGAAACATATAGGATATATATTGCCAATTCCAGCAATGTTTTAAGGTGGAAATTTCCCACTAACAAGATAAAAGAGCTTATTTCAATGCCATTCTCACCAGTAACTAGCACTAAGATTTAAATAACAAAATGTTTTTGCTAATTTGATAAATGTAAGAAAGTAACCTTTTTTCCTGAACAATAATAAGGATGAGACTTCTTTTTAGGTGCATTCATGATTTTAATTATTTTTCCCTTTTAAATTGCGTATTCATGTACTTTTTTTTGCTTTTCTTCTGAAGCATTCGTGTTTTCCTTTTCAATTTGTATAGACTTTATATACACACATATATATAGTAAATATTTTTTTAGAGTTTTGCCTTAGCCATCAAAATGAAGTCCAAACTCCTTAGCATGATACTGAAATACCCTACATTATTAGTAGATTCCCTGCCATCTTTCAGGGCTTCTCTGGTGGCTCAAACAGTAAGGGATCTTCCTGCAATGCCGGAGACCCAGGTTCAGTTCCTGGGTCAGGAAGATCCCCTGGAGGAGGGGATGGCTACCCACTCTAGTATTCTTGCCTGGGAAGTTTCATGGACAGAGGAATTTGGCAGTCTCCAGTCCATGGCTCACAAAAGAGTCGGACACGACTGAGCAGCTAACACATACATTGCCACCTCTCAACCCTCAGCTCTCCTCATCCTTCACATTCTATTCTCCAGCCTCCCTGAAGCTTCTGTGCCTTGGAAATTTATGTTTCAGTTTTTGATTTGTGTGTTTTCTCCGTCCTCTGTCTGGTGAATTCCCCTCAGACAAAGCTACATAATATTCTCAAACGTGTACAGATTTTTCAGGCAAACTAGCACTGAATTTGAGTTTTGCCAATAAGTAGTTTTACCACTTAGTTTCCTCTTATGCAACTTCATCTCCATTTTCAGATTTGTAAAACTGACGTAACCATTTCTCATTGAGGCCAGAATTAAATTAGATGATATATGAAAGCATTTAGCACAACATTTGGTTTCTAGCAAGTACTTAACAACAGCTATTATATGCAACTATTTGTTCTGGATCTTTCTGCTCGAATATCTGACTATACTATAATACTTGAAAACTACTCCTTTCAAACATGACATTTTCTACTCTGTCTCTGAGAGTTTTATGTGTGTTTTAAGTTATTTGTGAGAAGCAGATAATATGATGATTCCCTGTTGTTTGACAAAATAGAATAAAACATGAAATGAATTCTAGGACTTATAAAAGAATTTCACAAGTTCTATTTCCTTCATTATTTCAGTCTTTATATTCATCTGGTATCAGTCAAAGATCTCTGTAACCTCTTGGTAGTATACTGGAGAAAATCATCAGTAGCCTATGGAAGTTGCTAAGTGTGATTTAGGGCTCCTCATGGCACAAGCATATTTTCACTTTTTACTAGAAATTTTCCCCAAACTTGGGCTTCCTAGATGGCTCACCTGGTAAAGAATCCAACTGCAATGTGGGAGACCTGGGTTTGATCCCTGGGTTGGGAAGATCCCCTGAAGAAGGGAACAGCTATCCACTCTATATTCTGGCCTGGAAAATTCCATGGATTGTAGAGTCCGTGGAGTCACAAAGAGTCAGACATGACTGAGTGACTTTCATTTCTTCCCCAAACTTAAGAGACTAGTATAATAATCGCTTCCAGCTCCCTTGTAGCATCTGCAGGTGCTACTAGGTAAAATGTAATAATTAAAATAGACTCTGCTTTTCAACTCCTCACCGACTGGGGCAAAATAGGGTTTTTATAGGATTACAGCTAGTGCTTCCAAAGGTGAGTGAGTTCACAGGTAAAACATGCAGCATCAAGTGTGGAACAGTGTTACTAAAAATGAGATTTCAAAGAAAAAGGAAAGAGCTATTTCACCTCAGTGAGGCAAGGTTAGACGGCGGTAAGCACTTGGAATACCTTTTTCCCCTCTAGTTTAACAAGAAAAATGTAATAAGTGTTCAAATTCCCATTACAAGGTTGTCAGAGGAAAATTAGTACATGACGCGCTCCAAGACACAGATTGTTCAGAATTTACCGATGCGTGAAATCAGAATTAGGCAAAATGCTAGAATCAGGAGGAAACCTGGCAAGGACTTATTTGCAACTACTGAAGTGTAAATACAAATATTAACAATTTTTAAAAGAACTTTCTTTTAAGTAAAGACTAGAGAAGGTACCCAGGCTAATTACTCTTTACTTATTGATTTTAAACATCAATAACATTTTAAAAATATTGCACTGTAAACATAAAATCTGGATTAGAATATTGTACAGAATTTATGCTGAATATGAGTTAAAGGCATCTGACCCAATGAATTTATCTTGTAGTTCGTCTGATCAGAATTAATAACCAGAAGTCCAAATGCATTATTTTAAAGATGGGGGAGCTGTCATCTAGAAACCTGAAAAATTAACTGTCAAAGGAGGCCACAGGGGAATTCTTATAGTGGATGATAATAAAATGGCTTTGGAACTTAAAGAACTGATTTCTCTGTTTTTGTCCAAAATCACAAAACTAGAGATAGAATTCATATCTCTTAATTAATCATGTCTGCTACTAATGTTGATATATATATTTTTTGGTTTTTTTTTGTTTTTATTTTTATTGGGCTCTAGGGGATGGGAAATGGCAACCCACTCCAGTATTCTTGCCTGGAGAATCCCAGGGACAAAGGAGCCTAATGGGCTGTCTATGGGGTCGCACAGAGTCAGACACGACTGAAGAGACTTAGCAGCAGCAGCAGCAGCAGGGGATGGGATGGGGAATACCTCTGTTAAGTTATGCCCCACTAGGAAGATGTCCATTCTAACTTTCCTAGGATAGCTTTCAGAGCTTTTTCTTTTTCTTGGAGCCACTGCTCTTGCTGGCAGCAGCCTCTTCAGGTCCACTGCTGAGTGGCTCCTCCTTGGAAGACAATTTCTGCTTTTTCTTGGGGACCCTCTTATTTTCTGACTCATCAGGGTTAGTAACTGGTTCCTCTTTGGGAAAAGATTTCTTCCTCTTGGGAAGACTTCCAGTACCAGCTGTCTCTTCAAGATCACTACTAACTAGCTCTTCCTTGGAAAAAGATTTCTTTTTCTTGCGTTTGGAAAAAGAGACAGATGGGTCTTCCATTCTATTCTCCTGAAGAGCCTCCTGGGGCTTTTGCTTTTTCTTCTTTTAGGGTCTTTGACTTGTCTCTTCACACCCCTCCAGGGCACTGCTATTTTCTGAAGAAGCCAGGGCAATTGCAGCCAGCCTTTTCTTTTCCTTCTTCAAGCGTTTCTTCTCCTGTTTCTCGAGCTTCCTAGTAATCTCAGCAGCTGCTTCCTCTGCCTAAACCATTGCCTCCTTCATGACATCCAGATTCTTTCGGGGAAATCTCTCCAGTCTCATAGAAGGACAGCCGCTCCTCAACTTGTTCTCGAAGCTTCTCCCCAAGAACACTGGTGGGCACCTCAGAGAAGCAAATCAATTCGTGAGGCAATACTGCATTTGTTCGCCAGGTATCGGGAGATGCAACCTTTGTTCTTGGCAGCTGCTTGGCCAATGAAGGTAGAGTGGAAAATGAGTCTGTATTTTGGGGTGTTACCCCTTGTCTTCAACGCTCTGGAAAATTGGTCCGTTTGCGGGGCCCAGGGAATCACTCTAATGTTGGTATATGACCAAAGATCACCAACAATAAAAATTTCTCGTTTCCTGAGTAAACATTTTTAAAAGCACCTTAGGTAAATAAAATGCACACTAAAAGCATATATTTTACCAATAGCTTTCCCTAAAACTGTTTCTTTAAATATTTCTTATCAATGATCAGATTCTTGATGAATCCTAAATTATTATTTTCTTCAGGTTTTCAACTACATTTGGCACCATTTAAGCTCTTTTCTTCTTTAAATTCTTTTATTTTGACTTCTGGAGAATGCATATATTTTGAGGACTTTTCCCCTCCTTTCTTTTTCAACAGTCTCTGTTTCTTCAGTTTCCATTCTTTCCAAAAATGCAGATATTTCTTTCAACTCTGCTCTATGCTTTGTAATCTATGTGCATTTCAGTGTATCTGGGTCAATTATGTTCAAATCTCTCAGCCATTAACCAGAGAATTTTGAGTCCTTAATTGGTGATCAGATATTTCATAATTGAGTTCTTGTTCCCACTGTTTTCAGCAAATCACAAACAACTGATCTTATTCCCAATCACAATAGCAACTCCTTCCAATTTTGTTGTCTCTGTAAAAAATGGAATTCATCCACTTAACTCACATTTTTTGTCATCACTTTATTTATTAGTGACAGTAGGTGAATAATAGTCATTGTATTTGGCCCGAATTATTTTAAAAAATGAATGACATTTATAGTTGATGGTACTTTTAGCAGCTTAGAGGAAGCCAGAAGACTGGATCATGAAGATTAAGTAGGAATTTCTTGGAATAAAAGAGTAAGGATCAAACAGAGGAAGACACATAAACAAAGAAAATGGAATCCAACGTGATACAATAAATTCAGGGAACATGAGAAATTCTGTATCATCAAAGCATAAAGGATACATGGCTTAGAGATGAGAGGCAATGCCAGAAAAGTGGATTACTTCTTACTTCAATAATACAAATTCACATTAATTACATCCTTCTTAAGTTCGCCACACCACCTCCCCCAACCCTGCAGCAGTTCTCATGGCCAGAATACTGTTTGTTTAATAATGAAAGGCCTCAGGATATTTCTCTGTCACATGTTTTCCACTAATATTTTATAAATGCTACATTGCATGCTCCCCTTCTGCTCATCCACACCAATGTGCCAGCATGCATATCCCACCTTAGTCTTAATCATCACCAGGTTATGCAAACCTACGTGTTCTTATCTTATACACATTTTATGTAAAAGTCTAACCATCCTCACTGTTGCAGGAACACCATGGGTTATATCCATTTCATACACTGGATTATGTTATTTCCTGTATCTGAAATGTCTTCTTTTCCCCTGCCAAACCAAGTTCTATCTCTCATTCTAGAACTAGAGTCCCACAGATGTCCTTGACATCTTTTTGATGACTTGTAGATGTCTTGTCAGTGTTGTTATAAGTATAGTGGAGAATCCATTCCACTCACAAATTAGACTCATGTCCTCTCGGCTGCTGCTGCTGCTACTAAATCACTTCAGTCGTGTCTGACTCTGTGCGACCCCATAGACAGCAGCCCATCAGGCTCCTCCGTCCCTGGGATTCTCCAGGCAAGAACACTGGAGTGGGTTGCCATTTCCTTCTCCAATGCATGAAAGTGAAAAGTGAAAGGGAAGTTGCTCAGTCGTGTCCGACCCTCAGCGACCCCATGGACTGCAGCCTTCCAGGTTCCTCTGCCCATGGGATTTTCCAGGCAAGAGTACTGGAGTGGGGTGCCACTGCCTTCTCCCATGTCCTCTCAGAAGATATCTAAATTGCAAGTTGAGGTAAAGCAAATTAAATAAATTATTAAGCTGGTAACTGGACTTCTAATCTCCTCACCTGACATGTTTTATAATTACATAATCCCTCCAAGTTCCCAGGAGGCCATAGACTGTTCTAGTATGAAAAAGCTATTACACAAGTTAACACAAGCCAAGAGAAAGTCTGAATTATTATTCTCCTTTATATACTGTTTTCCTTTGAGACTGTATTCTGAGCTTGACTTATTAATTTGATTAACTAATTCACACAAGAAAATTTGGTCAGGTATCTACCTTGAGCAAAGGCAAATAGTCTACAGATGTTAGCCTCAATGAGTTTATAGAACAGTGGAGGAAAAGATAAATAAACATTTAATGTAACGTAAAAAAGCTGTTATAGCAGAAGTGTGCAGGAGGGACTTGGCCAAGAAAAGCCTTCCAGAAGAGCGAGGTCTGAGAAGAGTTTTACTGTGCACTCAACACTTTTTGGGACACCGTGGAGACTTTAAGCCAGAACAGTACTTGTGAAGTAGAAACACAAGGCCTTAAGGAAGAATACTTCAGATTCCAATGCAGAATTTATACTGTAATGGGTTACAAACCATGTTACTGGAGCTAGTTTTCTAGCTTTGGAAACTGAGTCAATTAAAAGCTAACAAATTAGAAGGAAAAGGCATGTTGCTTAGGGCAGTATTAACATTGAGATAAAAGGCAGAGACATATAAAATACATAACTGGAGTTAAAAAAAAAAAAAAAACAAGCCAAAACCAATCAAGGATATTTTAGCAACAGAAGAGAAAATCCTGATGTTGCAGGAAGCCCCAAGAAAACAGTGCATTCATTTATTTTCTCAACAAAGCAGCAAATAAATTACTGAGTGCCTACTGGATGTGGTAGATTATTTTAAATAAAAGAGATAAAAGGTGAAAAACCCAATAAAGTGAGGTAATCAGATAACTTGGTAGAAATAATGTGATAAGTGCTATGAACAAAATATGGGCCAAATATCCTGGGAGCACAGAGAAGGTGGTGATTAATTCTTCAGGTGGAGAGAGACATCACAGAGAAGGTAATTGGGAACTGCAAATTAAATGGTTTTAGCAAAGAACAAAAAATGAAGACCATCCTTGGCAGAGAGAGGGACAGAGTAAGCACAATCCAGAAAGAATAAACACTCAGAAACATTAAAGTACATTGACTATTTGGAGAATGGCAATGTAGACTTGTGTAGTTATCACCTTGTGATATACTCTGCTTTGTCTTAAACACTTCTAGAACAAAACAGGGTGCAATCAATGAGTCAACTAAACATAAGCAGTATGTGAGTAGAGGATGCTGGTGGTAAGGCAGGTTTTTTTTATGATAGTAGCTACTTGGTCATGTAGGTCAAGTGTCAAGGCCAATTTCAGTGTGCTGAGAAGACTGGACTAGGAATCACAAAATGCTAGTCCTTAACTAGGGTGTCCAGACATCCCAGTTTGCCTGGGACGTGGGATTTTCAGTGCTATAATTGGCATAGTTCTGGGAAAAGTAAGATAGTCACTGTAACCCTGACATCAACTTGTCATAGTCACTTGAACTTGGAAAAGGTTTATTGGTTTCTTGTTTGCTTTGTTTCAACTCTAATCAAACTAATTAAAATAAATTTTCTGTGGAAATTATTCTAGGTCTGTGATTCATTGTTTACAAAACTAAAAGTAAATACTCCTCTCCCTCTTTATCCATTCCCTTTTGCAATGGGACTTTGTAATCATTTCCACTTACCTATTGCTTATTCTGAATCTGAGCTGATTCTATGACTTGCTTTGACCAACAGAATGCAGTGAAGTGATGCTGACCCCACTGAGGTTGGCTTTAAGAAACTTTGCAAGTTTTCCATTCATTCTCTTGGAACCCTGCCCACTGCTGGGCATACAAGCCTAACTAATCTGATGCAAAATAGCAGAATAGGTAGGACAGAGTTAAGTCAGCACAGTTGTGCCAAACAGATGAGATAGATGGGATAAGGAATGTGTAATAAACCAACCAATATCACCAAAACTTCTGCAGGTAAGTACAGACTAATGAGGCAGCCCAGAAAAATAACAAACCAACTTTACCCCTTAAAACTGCTGAATGATAATAATGGTTATCATTTTAAGTCATTGTGTTAGATGTGCTTATTCTATGGAAGCTTCCCAAGTGACTCTAGTGGTAAAGAACTCCCCTGCTAGTGCAAGAGACACAGGAGACATGGGTTCAATATCTGGATCAGGAAGATCCCCTGGAGGAGGAAATGGCAATGCATTCCAGTATTCTTGCCTGGAGAATCCCATGGACAGAGGAGCCTGGCAGGCTATGGTCCATAGGGTCGCAGAGTCTGGCGTGACTGAAGTGACTTAGCACACACACACATGCTTATTATATGGCAACAGATAGATCTAAAAGAGAACTTCTAAATTCAAGCCAAGAAAGGTACCAAGGTACACTAATTTGATGTGAAATGGAATATATTCCAGGACAAAGAATTTTAAATACCAGGGTTGGGACTAATGTTTCTTTCTTTCTTTCTAATTGAATAATAATTGCTTTACAATATTGTGTTGGTTTCTGCCATATATCAACCTGAATCAGCCATGGATATACATATGTCCCTTCCCTTTTGAACCTCCCTCCTTTCTCCCACCCTATCCAACCCCTCTAGGTTATCACAGAGCACCACATTTGAGCTCCCTGCATCATACAGCAAATTTCCACTTAACAGAGTAACTCTAAAACATAAAGAAACAGACCAATACAATATAACGCAACAACAAAATCTGTTGGGAATTTGGGAATCCTAGTCAGAGGAGGACTCCCTTATATGAAAAGATCATTTCCTTGGGATCCTAAAGTTCACATTTTGCAAGTATACTGCAAGTCAAGGAGTTAATGATAGATATTTGTAACTATGTAAGTAATCACTACTTCTGATGTCATTTTTGAATATAATAAAAGATGAATACTATTGTGCTCACTTTATCGCCTGATGACACATAAATTCTTTGCTTACAATAGCTATAATTCATAGTCATTCTGTGATGTCCCTGGGTAACTGGACTCAAGCTTTAAAATGCTGCAGTAGTCTCTCTATACTTAAGTAAACACTAATGCAAATGGGCCAGAAAGACTATACATCATCTATTTGTAGAAGATGACTTTTAGCTCAGCTAGTTCATCTTAGAGAATGTTGGTAATTCTGAATATGGGAAAAATGGTAGATTTTTTTTTAAATGCTTCCCAATTAAATTTCTTTTACATTGTTCAACTCTGTCCTTTGATTTTGACTCCCAGTTTCAATTGACCTGCTACTGAAGAAAATACATAGGAATGATTGAAAGAGCAATTTTGCCCCAATATAGAGTGTGTATTCTGTCTCATTACATGAAAAATGAATAGCTGTTTCTAATAACATTTTGTGACAATGCATAAATCTCTCAGTCCCAAAAAATTTAAGTAGCACTAAAATTATGATTTCTAGATAACTTTTCACCTCAAGATTTCTAAATGGTTCCAAATGAAGGAATGTTAAATCGAGACATCATCTTTCATTCCCTATACTTTATTCCTTTTTTTGATCTCAATAGTACCAAAATTGTATTTATCTCATCACATTATTCATCTGGCTGTCATTCAAGCTTTTTATGATTTCTTCTCCTTTCAGTCAATTGCCAGGAATAATGTCTTTTATTCTGTGTTTTTCCCCCCGATTTTCACTAATATTCCTCCCTATGGGAATAATGACACTCTGCATCCAGAAAACCTCTTCTTTTTAACACTAACCTCCTTTATTCTCATGGAAAAGAAATCTGATTCTCATAACATAAGTGTAGTATGGCATTTGGGGAAAGATACTTGGCTGAAATTTAGGAGAGGCAGATTAGTGAATTTGGGCAAATTATTTTACTTCTCTTATCCTCAGTTACATAAAATGAGGAAGTTGGACTGAATAATATCAAAGATTGCTGCCATCTTTTAGAATACCAGTTTCCTCAGAATCATGGAACATACTAAGGTTATGATGATGCAGTAGGTTATACAAATGTTTCCCGCCACTGAGTAGCTTAGGGAAAAGTGAATTTCTATAATACTTCCACAGTGAAAGGAAAATAATTCACCACTTTTTTTTTAAAGTTAAAATTTATCAACTCTTATTTCCTGAAAGAAATAGCTTTGTGTTGAAAAGGAATAAGGTGAAAAGCTGAGCCTTGGGGGAAGCTGGGTTTCTGTGCTGGGAAAAGAGCATCCTGAACACTTTGCCTTTCCCTGGCTACTTCATTTACTTCAGTAGCTTGAAGAAACTGTTCCAATTAACTGTGCAGTTTTTAATCTGCTTTCAAATAAGAATTGCAATTATATTTACATTCTCCCTTCTCTCTCCATGTAGTTGCATGGTAGCAAAGAGTTACATGGAAAATGATAGGGAATTATTGCTCTGAGTGACCAGTAAATGTTTTAGAGCAGACTAATATACTGACAGAAAATGACTTTCTAGGTAGATTAATTTTTCATAGTAGGATATGTAGCCTACATTTCAGTATAGGTGAGCTCAGAAACTGGATTTAAGTCAGTAGACTGAGATAGTCCAAGAATGATACGGTAGTTGGGATTTAGAGGTCTTGGTGATTAATGAAGCTTAGGAGAGCAATTGGTCAAAGAGGACTATTATTTAAAGCCTATGGGTGGTAGAAAAATGATGGGAATAATGACAGAGCTCCAGGTAGAAGAGAGATTAGGTTTCAAGGAATGATGTGTGGGTGATGTCTAAACATTAGGCAATGTCAAAAGCTCCACGTGAAAGGCCCATTCCAGAGTGGAAGTGTACATCAGTCAATGTGTGAATAATGGGTGTTGAACATGAACCATGTGCTGCAGTGAACACACTGAGTATCATATCTTGTCATTCTTGCCAAGACTGTGAAATAGATACCATTAGCCTTTCCTTCTTATAAATGCAGAAAATGAGACTTACAAAGAACTTTTTTGGGACCACACAGCAAGTAAATAGTCTAGTGACTAGACTGACTACCCAGTGCAAAACACAAACACTGGAACCATTGTTCAGAAAATTATTAAGAATTTCAATCTGGTGATAGCAAAACTCTAAACCAAGCATAGAACCCTTCTAAGTATGGTGCTCTGTGCACCATGCAAGGAGAATGCCCATGAAGCCAGACCAATCCACCAGTAATTAATCCCAGACCTAGCATGAATGGTATTCGTGACCTCTACCTCATATTTTGGTTCCTTTTGAGTGGGGAGCAGAATCATTTTCATAGAAGTTTGAGAGTTATTATGACTGGAAATAAAGACATTGGCTATAGCTCTTTGCTAAAGAATTATTGAGGCAAATTATCTGATGAAGTGTTTAAATATATAATCAAAGGTATATATGTAGACAAAAACTTCCTGAAGTATTTTCTGTACTTTTCTATCACAGGCTTGCGCAGCCATCAGAAATATAGCCTGGTAGTTTAAAACGCAAAGACTTACATATAAACTTGGTCTGATTCTAAAGGCTAAATTATTGATTGAAGTGAAAGTGAAAGAGGAGAGTGGAAAAGTTAGCTTAAAACTCAACATTCAGAAAACTAAGATCAATGTGTGCTGAAAAAGTAATACTACATTTGTCAAACCACTTCAAACATCATCTTACATGAAAAGTTAAGGTAAAGCCTCTTACCTAAGGTGAGTTTTTTTAAAAAAGAGAGACAAATTTGAAATTACCTATGAAGATGTGTTTACATATGCAGTATGAACATCAGCTGTGGTGTGTATGACATTGTCCTTATTCAAGCACTTCTAGATAACTAGCAAAGTAAACAGAGAGTACACTAGATGGATCCAAACACATTATGAATATTTAATAAATAAAGAAGAACTTTAGTAAGATTTCTAGATGCATCTACTCCAAAACTTATTCTGGGTTTCTGTTGGAAGCTCAGTATAAATTAAGACAATTTGTAATTCATTGATAGTATATAGATATACTCTCTAAGTTGGAATCTTGCTTTTTATTTCATATCCTCTATTAGTTCTTCCTGGAATAGTCTCATTTAACATAAGTCTAAGGTTGGCTTAAAGCTCAACATTCAGAAAACGAAGATCATGGCATCTGGTCCTATCACTACATGGGAAATAGATGGGGAAACAGTGGAAACAGTGTCAGACTTTGTTTTTCTGGGCTCCAAAATCACTGCAGATGGTGACTGCAGCCATGAAATTAAAAGACGCTTACTCCTTGGAAGGAAAGTTATGATCAACCTAGATAGCATATTCAAAAGCAGAGACATTACTTTACCAACAAAGGTTCACCTAGTCAAAGCTATGGTCTTTCCTGTGGTCATGTATGGATGTGAGAGCTGGACTGTGAAGAAGGCTGAGCGCTGAAGAATTGATACTTTTGAACTGTGGTGTTGGAGAAGACTCTTGAGAGTCCCTTGGACTGTAAGAAGATCCAATCGGTCCATTCTGAAGGAGATCAATCCTGGAATTTCTTTGGAAGGAATGATGCTGAAGCTGAAACTCCAGTATTTTGGCCACCTCATGCGAAGAGTTGACTCATTGGAGAAGACTCTGATGCTGGGAGGGATTGAGGGCAGGAGGAGAAGGGGACGACAGAGGATGAGATGGCTGGATGGCATCACTGACTTGATGGGTGTGAGTCTGAGTGACCTCTGGGAGCTGGTGATGGACAGGGAGGCCTGGCGTGCTGCGGTTCGTGGGGTCGCAAAGAGTCGGACACGACTGAGCGACTGATCTGATCTGATCTGAACATAAGTCTAAATTGGAGAAATCACACTACAATATGGATGCTTTGCTAAAATATTTGTGTCACTGAAGTGAAAGTATATTTGCTTAACTTCACTAATTTTTAAATACATTTACCAAGAGGGATTTAAATAAAAATTGTTTTCCAAATATAAATCTTGACACACAATAATACTTCTATTTATGCAAGATGTGTATAAATTTTCATAAAAATAGATTGCCAAAAATGAAGCCAAATTATGAAAACAAGTGTTTTCTCTTGTCTCTCTCTCTCTCTGTTTCATCCCCCTTCTCTTCCTGTCTCTCTCTCACTCTCCCTCTCTCTCTTTGTAGCTCTCTTTGGTGCAGATTGTGGGGAAGCTGGTGGTGAGGGACACTCCTTATTAGAGACTTGCACCAGAACCCAGAACACAGTTATCACCTTGCCTTCTTCCCAAAACATCATGAAACGTTTACTCCAGTGATTAAGAGAATAACTGTACCTCAAACATTTCCTATAACTAAACGTAAATGTCAACATCCTTAAAGATAGATTGACTCTATATAACTCAAGGATCATGCACAATAAGACACATAATGAGATGCAGAAGTGGAGAAAGGTTCTAAATAGGAGCACACTAGAGTTAGGTTCAAGGACCAGAGTTATTAATGGTTCTGAATCTGCTCAATCCAGGTTGACAGCTCAGTTCTGTCTCTTGGAGGACTGGCTCTCTATCTGCTTTTACTCCTTTTTACTTGAGGGGTACCTGCCTCTCTCATTGCCTGATATAACCAAATAATTAATCCTCATTATACAACTGAGCATCTGATCTGATCTGATCTGATATGATGAAAGTCTAAGTACATCTTATTTCATGTAAACAAAGGGATCTGACACAAAGTATGAGTAAATTGCATAATTTGAACTAATTAATACAAACTGGAAAGTAAAGCTTTGTCCAGTTCACCATGTTAAGGGGAAATGCTAATGCTGTGGTTTTCAAACCTGCATCTTATGAAAATCACCTGTGCCCTAATAAAAATTCTAAATCATGGAGAACCATCTCATTTCAACTACTTAAGAATTTCCAGGGGAGGTGATGTATTTATCTGAATTCCTGATAAGATTCATTTATAATCCTTATGCCCCTTCATGGATCACAGCCTTGTTGTGGTGAAGGGGCTTGTGTAACTCAATGAAGCAATGAGCCATGCTATGCAGGGTTGCTGAAGACCAGAAGGGTGGTAGTGAAGTTCTGACAAAAAGTGGTCCAGTGGAGAAGCAAATGGCAACCCACTCCAGTAATCTTGTATGGAGAACCCCATGGACACTATGAAAAGAAAAAAGATGCAACATAAAAAGATGAGTACCCTAGATTGGAAGGTGCCCAATATGCTACTGGGAAAGAGTGAAGGGCAATTACAAAAAGAATGAAGCATCTGGAACAAGGCAGGAGTGACACAGCTGTGGATATGTGGATCAAAATAGACTAGAAAATTCTTCAGGATATCAGAGTACTGGACTACTAGACCACCTTACCTGTCTCCTGAGAAACCTGTATGTAGGTAAAGAAGCAACAGTTGGAACCGGACATGAAACAACGAACTGGTTCAAAACTGGAAAAGGAGTATGTCAAGTCTATATATTGTCACCCTGCTTATTTAACTTCTATGCAAAATATATCATGGTAAATGCCAGGCTGGATGAATCACAATCTGGAGTCAAGACTGCCAGGAGGAATATCAACAACCGCAGATGTGCAGATTATACCACTCTAATAGCAGAAAATGGAAAGGAACTAAAAGTCCTCTTGATGAGGGTAAAAGAGGAGAGTGAAAAAGCTTGCTTAAAACTGAACATTCTAAAAACTGAGATCATGGCATCTAGTCCCATCACTTCATGGCAAATACAAGAGGGAAACTTGGAAGCAATGAAGATTTACTTTTCTTGGGCTCCAAAATCACGGTGGAAAATGACTGCAGTCGTGAAATTAAAAGATGCTTGCTCCTTGGACGGAAGGCTACCTAGACAACATATTTAAGAAGAGAGACATCAATTTGTTTTTTAAAAAAATTCCTATAATCGAAGCTATGTTTTTTTTTTTTTTTTTTTCCAGTAGTTATGTATGGATATGAGAGCAAGACTATAAAGAAAGCTGAATACTGAACAACTGATGCTTTCTCTTTTTTTAGTTTAATTTTATTTTATTTAACTTTACAATATTGTATTGATTTTGCCATATATCAAAATGAATCTGCCAAATTGTGGTGCAGAAGACCATTTAGAGTCCCTTGGATTGCAAGGAGAACAAAGACACCAAGCCTAAAGGAAATCAACCTTGAATATTCATTGGAAAGACTGTTGCTGAATCTGAAACTTCAATACTTTGGTCACCTGATGCAAAGAGCTGACTCACTGGAAAAGACCTGATGCTGAGAAATATTGAAGGCTAGAGGAGAAGAGGGTGGCCGAGTATGAGATGGTTAGATAGCATCACGGACTCAATGGACATGAATGTGAGCAAGCTCTGAGAGACAGTGGAAGTCAGAGCAGCCTGGTATGCTACATTCCATGGGTTCACAGAGTCAGATGTGAGTTAGTGACTGAACAACAACAATGATAACCCTTATGAAATTATGAAAAAAAAAATCTTGAGCAATGATCATGAGATCCTCATTGTGCCCCCAAACTCAAGTTACTGTTATCAGACTGCAGAAAGAATTAGAAAACCCAGACTTTTTTTTTTAAATTTCTCTACTTTCATAAAAGACATAATTTAAAGGATTGTGTGCACTTAAAAGCCCGCAGCTTTCAGAAGTCATTAACAAACACAAGCTATAGTTTGGAAAAAACCTGAAGGAACACAGAGCTGCCAGTGATTAGAACAATTCTGTAAGACCTCAACCAGGGACATTCCCATTTTCCTATGAATCACCATGACTTTGGATAAAACCTGCAGTGCCAGCAAATATGTAGGACTCAACTCAAAGATGGTCCCTGGTTGAGAAGGAGGCAGATACTGTATGTCATTGCTGAAGAGGCTCATACAAATGTAAATGACTCATAAATGAAGCAGAAGGATGGGACTGAGCCTCTTCCTTCAAACCTAACTGTGTACCCCAAGAACTCTTTTTGATGGAAGAAGCTTAACGTGTAAGTGTCGTGATGACATTTACAGCCTATACCTTAAGGAACACATCTTGGTTCAGTTTCTTTTAAGCATCAGGACCCCTAGTCTACTTTCAGAGAAAGAAATTTGGCTGCATTAAAATCTGATACACAGGTGCAGGCATGCATGCTGGCCCCCTGGCCCCTCCTCCCAAGACACACATACACACACAGAGGACAATGACATAAAATTTTAAGTGCTGGTCTCAGTATGGGGGAAAATCACAACCCAATTCCACACACATGATTTATATAGATATAACAGCTCTAATGTGGTATGCCACCCTCTAAATTTTTAAAACAATTTTATAAAAGTGTTTAAAACCAGATAGGGACAGTTTGGAGAGCATAGCTATATCTAAGTGTTTAGTTAAAATGATTTACCTGTGGGTTTTAAACAGCATTAAGTGGTTTGTGAAAAGCATTCTGATTTGTGCTTAATATGGATGGTGCTTAAAAGTCTGGGCACTGGAAAGGTACACCCCTAGAGACACATTCACCAGGAAAATGCGGGCCTTAAATACAGCTGGGTGTTTGCTTCCAAGACTGTTTTTCTGACTATTAGCTTTTAAACCACCCACAGAGGCTTTGCAGATGCTTCACTGGGTAAATGAGGTAGAGATGAGAAAGCTCACACCTCATGGCTTCTACTTTTAACTCAGTGATAGTCAGGAAAACTGGGTTGACTACAAAATCAAATTTTAAGCTAGCAGAAAATAAGCTATCTTGGAAATCCAACTCCATCAATTTAATTTTCTTCAATTAAATAAACAAAGGGAACTGACCCTTCTTCTTACAACTTGCTAATTTAATTACATGCTATTTTAATTTTATAATATGAGAGGTGTCTCAGATCTTTGTGAATATATAAATACTCATAATACTATGACTTCCTTTATTATAATACATTTCTTCAAAGAAATTCAGTGTTATATGATGCTGTGTCCTCTAATCCTTATAATATCCTTAAAAATTTAGCTTGAAATATTACCATGTTCACTAATTTAAGAGGCTAGGTCATAGAGTCATATAAAGTAAGACTGCAGAGGATCTGTGCACCTGTGTTGTTTCACCAGATTTATGTAAAGGTATTGATTGGTTTCTTCACTGTGCAGAGCACCATGCTAGACTCTGAGGTTATAGAATAAAAGACCAACACAGTTCCTGTGTCCCAGAGATTCTATTACAGGGAAGGAGACAGCTAACTACTGAGTACATAAAAAATAAAATTATTTCAGAATACATTCTGAATAAGTGATTTGAAGAGCACAAGATGAGGTGAAATGAGAGGGATAATTGAGATGGAGTTTCTACTACAGACAGAGGTGAAGTATGCCTAACATTCAACCCAAGACCTAGATATCCAGAGGAAGACAAGAGTGCTAACACCCTGGGGCAATAGTGTCAAACTGAGGAAACAGGAGATGCCTTCCTCTGAGACAGGAATGAGTAATATGTGTGTAGACCAGAAAGGACAGTGAGGCTGGGCCTTTTTGAGCAACTGGAATGGGAGTAGTGAAATGAAGAGAAGGAAGACAGCAGTGAACTCATCTAGGGTCTCACCTGACATGGTATGAGGTTTTAAGTTTATTCTAAACAGAAAAGGAGGGAACATTGAAAAGTTTCAAATAGTAAGCTGACATGATTCAAGTTGTGCTTTACATGAAAACCCTGATTGTTGGGTGGAGAATGCTAGAACAAAGGTGGATAAAGACCAGCCAGTTCAGGCAGTATCGATTGATTGTATAGGCTAGATAATGTAGAGAGGATTATGAGCATAGCTGGGAAGATAAAACTACTTTGAGCAGTTTGAAAGATTTTATTTCTGTTGCATGAAATGGTTAATGATCTATCACAGAAATTAAAAAAAATAGGTGATAAATTAAAGACAAACAAAAATTAATTAGTTCATTTTCATTCTTATTTTTAAAGATGAAATTCAAAGATAAAATGTGAGGATCCATTTGCTCCCAACACCTAAGAATAAGGCCTGCCCTCCCTAACATGAACAATAAGGCTGATGGTTACTATTTACTGAGCATCTTCCAGTGCTAAACACTGCTTAAGAAGAAAAACAGATAAAAGGATTCCAAATTTAAAAGGAAGAAGTAAAACTGCCACTATTTGCAGAAGACATGACATATTCATAGAAAATCCTAAAAATGCTGCCAGAAAACTACTAGAGCTTATCAATGAATTCAGTAATGTTTCAGGGTACAAAATTAATATACAGAAATTTTCTGCAGTTCATACACTAACAATGAACCCTCAGAAAAAGAAATTAAGGAAGCAATCCCATGTACCATTGTATCAAAAAGAATAAAATACCTAGGAATGAATCTACCTAAGAAGACAAAGACCTGTACTCAGAAAATTATGGTGACTCTCCTTCATAGGAAACTTTTAGTTGCAAACTTTCAAAGATGCAAATATGGGTTAGCATATCCAATCACATAAGTTATTTCAAATGTCTGGCATATCCAGACATATCAGAATATATCCAGATATATCCAGATATATCAAATGTCTGGCATGTCCTTGCATCCTCTACAAGTGGTTGTGCTTTTGTGTATTAATACTTTGCAGTATAGTACTGTAGAAAGTAGTATAGTATCTTTATTTAAAGCCCAGTTGTCTAGAAGTATAAAAGCAGCAGTGATGTACCTAGTAGTACTACAATTTTCAAATACTACTGTACTATACAATTTAAAAATGTTTTATGTATTGTCTGTGTTTGTTTTTATGTATTATTTTTGCCAAAACTATTATAAACCCATTACAAACCTATTGCAGTACAGTGTTATATAGCCAGTTGTGTTAGTTGGGCACCTAGGCTAACTTTGCTGAACTTACAAACAAATTGGAATTACCAATGCACTCTCTGAACAGAATTCATTTGTATTTAAGGGATGTACTGTACAAGATGCTGATGGAAAAAATTAAAGATAAAGCAAACAGATGGAAAGATATACCATGTTCTTTGATTGAAAGAATCAATATTGTTAAAATGACCATACTACCCAAAGAAATCTACAGAGTCAATGCAATCCCTATCATATTACCAATGGCATTCTTCACAAAACTAAAACAGTAACAAAAAAATTAAATTACTATGGATACACAAAGACCCTGAAGAGCCTTGGGAAAGAATGGAGTTGAAAAAACCATGCTTTCTGAGTTCAAACTATTCTAAAAAGTTACAGTATTCAAAACAGTGTGGCACTGGCATAAAATAGACATAGAGATTAATGGAACAGGATAGAAAGCCTAGAAATAAACCCGTGTGGCTATGGTCAATTAACCTACAACAGAGGAGATAAAAATATACAATGGAGAAAGGACAGTCTCTTCAGTAAATGTTGTTGGGGAAATTGGACAGCTTCATATAAAAGAAGAAATTAAGAACATTCTCTAATACCATATACAAAAATAAACTCAAGTGGATTAAAGATATAAATGTAAAATCAAAACTATGAAACTCTGAGAGGAAAACACAAGCAGAACACTCTTTGACATAAACTGTAGCAATATTTTCTGGATCTGTCTCCTAGAATAATGGAAACAAAAATGGAACCTAATTAAACTCAAAAACTTTTGCACAGAAAAGGAAACCGTAAACTAAACAAAAAGATAGCCCTTAGAATGGGTGAAAATATTTCAAGCAGTGTGACTGACAGGGATTAATTTCAAAAATATTCAAATAGCTCACAGAGCTCAGTATCAAAACCCCAAATGACTGACTCAAATACTGGGCAGAAGACCTAAATAACCAATCCTCCAATGAAGATATAGATGGCCAACAGGCACATGAAAATATACTATCATTGCTAATTACTAGAGAAATGCAAATCAAATCTACAATGAGGTATCACCTCACACCAGTCAGAATGGCCATCATTAAGAAGTCTACAAATAATAAATGCTGGGGATGGTGTGGAGAAAAGGGAACCCTCCTACACTGTTGGTGGGAATGTAAATTGGTGCAGCCACTATGGAAATAGTATGGAACTTCCTTAAAAAAAATAAAAGTAGAGCTAACATATGAGCAATCCCACTCTTGTGCATATTATATGGAAAACACAAAAAAGTCTAAGTTGAAAATATACATGCAGTCTAATGTTCGTAATAGCACTATTTACAATAGCCAACAATGAAAGTAACAAATGCTCATTGACAGATGAATGGACAAAGAAGAGATATGATACATACACACACATATATGCATATATATATAAATACATAACATACACACATACACACACACAATGGATCATTACTTGGTCATAAAAAAGAATGAAATAATGTAAAACATCTAACTAGGAAATAAATATTTTTTTATGCTTAATTTACTCACCAAGAACTATCATGAAATGTGAGGCCAAGGATTTCTTAAATACTGTTAGGTAGTTCAAATATAGAAACAGGGCCCAAAGTGGCAGTCCAAAACGGTGATCCAAAATAGTGACAAGGATAACATACTCACATTCCTTTCTTTGACTGGATCCAAGTTCATGCTTCATTTGTATGATGTTTCCCTCTCACCCAACCCTAATTGTCTTGGGCTCATATTTCAATTGCCTGGGGAACAGCCAATCAAACCCCGGGAATCACCAAAGAGGAAGCAACAAAAGATATAAAGAGTGAAATTGACCAACTTCCACCGGAGTTGATATGCTCTAGTTCCTCAAGTGTGTGCTGCTTACTTAATAAAGTTCTCCTGCTTGAGTGGTCTTGGTCTGTCATTTTAATTATTTGCTATGATGAGACAAGAAACAAGGAGAAAGAACTGATCCAACTATACTATTTCAATACTTAAAAAAAAGTGTTTAAGTGGAATTTTAAGTCAAACAGTATCTTATAATAGATGTTAAAAGAAAAGCTTCAGAATATGCATATACGGACAGCCCTTTCTATCTTCTGCCATAATCCTGGAAAATTGATCCAAAGAAGGTTCAATCCATAGATGTAAAGCCTGCTGATATTCAGGGCACAAGGTGCATTTTATATAAGGGTCTTGAGCATCCATGCAGAGGCCTCTGGAACCATGCCCTTCCAATACCCTAGGGAGACTGTTCAAAATGATTCATTCCAGCAGAGAAAACAGTTATACGAAAAAGGTAAAATTATAGGTAAACCATAGTCATTTTACATATTTTTCCCCAAAAGCATAGACAATATCATACTCAGATCTATACTCAGACATTCTCACATTGTTTGCTCTTATTCCACTTCTAATTACTTGTTCATACACACATCTCATGATACAGAGAACATACGTGTGAAAGAAATAGCATTTGTAAAGTATTAAGCAACCAATGGGTGGTTAGTAAATAATTGTTACTAGTGATCTCAGTTCAGGGACACTGCTGGTGCACACAGTGATGAAGAGTACATATCCCTATGAGAAAATCCCAAGACACAAGTCACTTGTCTCTGTAGCTGCTTTGCACAGAATCTTAAAAAGGAGTTTATTTCAAAAAAATTCCTTGAGAATATGACACTTAAAATGTTCCTCTGCATTAGAAAAGCAAGTAGCTTTCAGAATACAGGGCCCTGGTGTACTGTATTTTCAGAAAAGTTATCATTCATCAGTTCAGTTCAGTTGCTCAGTCATGTCCGACTCTTTGCAACCCCATGAATCGTAGCACGCCAGGCCTCCCTGTCCATCACCAATTCCCGGAGTTCACTCAGACTCATGTCCATTGAGTCAGTGATGCCACCAGCCATCTCAGCCTCTGTTGTCCTCTTCTCCTCCTGCTCCCAATCCCTCCCAGCATCAGAGTCTTTTCCAATGAGTCAACTCTTCACATGAAGTGGCCAAAGTACTGGAGTTTCAGCTTTAGCATCATTCCTTCCAAAGAAATCCCAGGGCTGATCTCCTTCAAAATGGACTGGTTGCATCTCCCTGCAGTCCAAGGGACTCTCAAGAGTCTTCTCCAACACCACAGTTCAAAAGCGTCAATTCTTCGGTGCTCAGCTTTCTTCACAGTCCAACTCTCACATCCATACATGACCACTGGAAAAACCATAGCCTTGACCAGACGGATCTTTGTTGGCAAAGTAATTTCTCTGCTTTTGAATATGCTATCTAGGTTGGTCACAACTTTCCTTCCAAGGAGCAAGTGTCTTTTAATTTCATGGCTGCAGTCACTAACTGCAGTGATTTTGGAGCCCAGAAAAATAAAGTCTGACACTGTTTACACTGCTTCCCCAACTATTTCCAATGAAGTGATGGGACCGGATGCCATGATCTTCATTTTCTGAATGTTGAGCTTTAAGCCAACTTTTTCACTCTCCACTTTCACTTTCATCAAGAGGCATTTTAGTTCCTCTTCACTTTCTGCCATAAGGGTAGTTTCATCTGCATATCTGAGGTTATTGATACTTCTCCCAGCAATCTTAATTCCAGCTTGTGCTTCTTCCAGTCCAACATTTCTAATGATGTACTCTGCATAGAAGTTAAATAAGCAGGGTGACAATATACAGCCTTGACATACTCCTCTTCCTATTTGGAACCAGTCTGTTGTTCCATGTCCAGTTCTAACTATTGCTTCCTGACCTGCATACAGATGTCTCAAGAGGCAGGTCAGGTGGTCTGGTATTCCCATCTCTTTCAGAATTTTCCACAGTTTATTGTGATCCACACAGTCAAAGGCTTTGGCATAGTCAATAAAGCAGAAATAGAGGCTTTTATGGAACTCTATTGCTTTTTCCATGATCCAGAGGATATTGGCAATTTGATCTCTGGTTCCTCTGCCTTTTCTAAAACCAGCTTGAACATCAGGAAGTTCACAGTTCATGTATTGCTGAAGCCTGGATTGGAGAATTTTGAGCATTACTTTACTAGCATGTGAGATGAGTGCAATTGTGCAGTTGTTTGAGCATTCTTTGGCATTGCCTTTCTTTGGGATTGAAATGAAAACTGACCTTTTCCTGTCCTGTGGCCACTGCTGAGTTTTCTAGATTTGCTGCCATATTGAGTGTAGCACTTTCACAGCATCATCTTATATGATTTGAAATAGCTCAACTGGAATTCCATCACCTCCACTAGCTTTGTTCATAGAGATGCTTTCTAAGGCCTACTTGACTTCACATTCCAGGATGTCTGGCTCTAGGTCAGTGATCACACCATCGTGATTATCTGGGTCATGAAGATCTTTTTTGTACAGTTCTTCTGTGTATTCTTGCCATTTCTTCTTAGTATCTTCTGCTTCTGTTAGGTCCATACCATTTCTGTCCTTTATTGAGCCCATCTTTGCATGAAATGTTCCCTTGGTATCTCTAATTTTCTTGGAAAGATCTGTAGTCTTTCCCATTCTGTTGTTTCCCTCTATTTCTTTGCATTGATTGCTGAGGAAGGCTTTCTTATCTCTCCTTGCTATTCTTTGGAACTCTGCCTTCAATTGCTTATATCTTTCCTTTTCTCCTTTGCTTTTCGCTTCTCTCCTTTTCACAGCTATTTGTAAGGCCTCCCCAGACAGCCATTTTGCTTTTTTGCATTTCTTTTCCATAGGGATGGTCTTGATCCCTGTCTCCTGTACAATGTCATGAACCTCATTCCATTGTTCATCAGGCAGTCATTCATAGATTAACTAAATTATATATTTTAACTAAACATAGATTTTGAAATTAGAATAATACTAATCCTAGAAGCATGCTGTTTGTCCTGAACAATTTCAAGACCACCAATTCAGAAGTGATTTCTTTGATGCCCTTGTAAGTTTCTCACTTTTTGTTTTGGTATATAGAAATTCAAATATATTTATGTTGCATTTTGTAATGAGAAACCTACATGAGCTCTCAGTTCATTTCAGTTCATTCACTCAGTCATGTCTGATTCTTTGCGACCCCATGAAGCTCAGCACACCAGGCCTCCCTGTCCGTCACCAACTCTCGGAGTTCACCCAAACCCATGTCCTTTGAGTCAGTGATGCCATCCAGCCATCTCATCCTCTGTCATCCGCTTCTCCTCCTGCCCTCAATCTTTCCCAGCCCTAGGGTCTTATCAAATGAGTCAGCTCTCTGCATCAGGTGGCCAAAGTATTGGAGTTTCAGCTTCAGCATCAGTCCTTCCAATGAACACCCAGGACTGATCTCCTTCAGAATGGACTGGTTGGATCTCCTTGCAGTAGCAGTGACTCTCAAGACTCTTCTCCAACACCACAGTTCAAAAGCATCAACTCTTCTGCACTCAGCTTTCTTCATAGTCCAGTTCTAACATCCATACATGACCACTAGAAAAGCCATAGCCTTGACTAGATGGATCTTTGTGGACAAAGTAATTAGGTTGTTCATAACTTTCCTTCCAAGGAGTAAGCATCTTTTAATTTCAGGGCTGCAATCACCATCTGCAGTGATTTTAGAGCCCAAAACAATAAAG
This sequence comes from Tragelaphus eurycerus, assembly GCA_935064755.1. Classification (NCBI taxonomy): domain Eukaryota; kingdom Metazoa; phylum Chordata; class Mammalia; order Artiodactyla; family Bovidae; genus Tragelaphus; species Tragelaphus eurycerus. The sequence continues at coordinate 6,583,293 of CAKXYN010000086.1, read as the reverse complement.
TTAGCCACTGTTTCCACTATTTCCCCATCTAAAGGGCTCCTCATCTACTTGAGCTCTCTGAACAATTCAAATAATTTTCTATATATTATTTTGAACTTGCTATGCATACAATTAAAAATTTTGCCAATAATAAAAGCTTTGTTTTCACTTCCAATTTCTCTTACTTTTTCTTGCCTTCCCATGCAGACTGGGACTTCTAGTAAATGCTGAGTTGAAATGCCTAAAGCAGAAACTCTTGTCTATCTCCCAGTCTCAAAGGGAATGCTTCTACTATTATACTATTCTTAGTTTATTTATTGATTGATATCTTTAGAGGTTTAGAATCACCCCATACCTCTCCTGAGGTGCTAGAATATTTTTTAAATCAAAAATAGACTTATTTCATCAAATGCTTTCTCTGCTATATTGAAATGACCTTATGATTTTTCTTGTATAATTTTTAATGTGGTAAAATCAACTTGATTTCCTATGTGACATCCAAAGTGTTCACGTAGTATATTTTACATTCTGTCTTTTATAACTGGAGGATAATTGCTTTAAAATATTATGTTAGTATCTGCTGTGCAACACGAATCAGCCATCATTATACATATATTCCCTCCCTCTTGAGCCTCAGCCCCCTCTTCCATCCAACTACTTTGGATCCTCACAGAGAGCCAAGTTGGTCTCCCCATGTTATATAGCCACTGCTGCTGCTGCTAAGTCGCTTCAGTCATGTCCGACTCTGTGCGACCCCATAGATGGCAGCCCACCAGGCTCCCCCGTCCCTGGGATTCTCCAGGCAAGAACACTGGAGTGGGTTGCCATTTGAAGTCGCTCAGTCGTGTCCGACTCTTAGCGACCCCATGGACTGGAGCCTCCCAGGATCGTCCGTCCATGGGATTTTCTAGGCAAAAGTACTGGGGTGGGGTGCCATTGCCTTCCCCGATATAGCCACTACTTACCAGCTATTTTACTCATGATAGTATATATATGTTGATGCTACTTTTTCCATTCCTCTCACTCTCTCCTTCCCACACTTTGTCTACAAATCTTTGTAGACAAAATTTGTGTCTCCATTCCTTCCCTACATAAAGTTCATCAATACCATTTTTCTAGATTCCATATATATGTATTAATATACTATATTTGGCTTTCTCTTTCTGACTTACTTCACTCTGTATAACAGGATCCAAGTGTACCCACTTCACTAGGAATGACTTAAATTCATTGTTTTTTGCTGGGGTCCAGCCCTGGTGGATCCAGGGATTTCGAAGGGGAGACGGCATAGGCGATCAGGAAACAACAGCTTATTAAAATATTAATTAAAGATATAAATAATAGAAATGAGGATAGCTCAGTGAGGAGGAAATTCAGTGAAGACAAGTGGATGAAATGATAGCTCAGTGAGAAGGAAATTCAGTGAGAACATTTTGTGGAGAGAGGAGGCTGAATAATTCAGCCAGAAGGTAAGAGAAAGAACGACATGGGGAGACCAAGCTTCGGTGAACAAGGCCCCGTATTTTATTTTTCAAAGTAGTTTTTATCTCTTAAGTTATGCATAGAGGATAATGAGGGAAGGGGTGGAGTCATGCAGGGACAGCAGTCCCTGAGCCAGGCTTTCAAACTTATCACATGCAAAAGTTTAGGTGAGTTACATCATCTTCTGGCCCAGAGGCCTATTAACATTTTAAGGAACTTATTTTCTCTAAAGGTGATTATTTTAAAGTCAGGCGCCACCCTCCAAAAGCATTGGCATTGCATATCTATAGGGCAAAGTTGTGGTGGGTTGTACTCAAGGGTCCCAGGTTACAAACATTAAGGCTACTACTTACATTTCAATACACTGCCAAGGACACAGTAGGTAAGGGATATGGAGACTTAGCAGCAAACATTGGCCCAACAAGTGAAAAACCCTTCACCAATACAATTTCTAATCAATCTTTTAACTGCTCAAAGGAATCTGTGTTTAGAAAGTTTAGAACATCTCATACCTCTCACAGTTGGGAGGCTCTAAACAATCACATGTGGCCAGAAAAACCTATTCAGGCAGGCTAGAAGATTTCCAAAAGGAGTTTGTAGGCTGAAACACTGTCACACTCAGGAATTATTAACTGGAGCTGTAAGTTAGCTCTTTTTTCAGAGAAAGGTAGTGGGGGACAGCCCCCTGTAAAGTCAGAGGTGAGAACACAAAGCAGAAAGTAGGCAGACTCTGGCCTTTTTGGGGTAGATGCTCGAGAACCTCCAAGGAGCTCCTGAGACTCAAATCTTGCCCTTGTGTTTTGAGCCTCCTTCCTCATGACCAATGTCACGGGCGGAGCGCTAATTCAAACCGGCTCCCAACAGTTTTTAATGTCTGAGTTGGGCTTCCGTGGTGGCTCAGATGGTAAAGTGTATGCCTGCAATGCGGAAGACCCAGGTTTGATCCCTGGGTGGGGAAGATCCCCTGGAGAAGGTAATGGCAATCCACTCCATTATTCTTGCCTAGAAAATCCCAGGACAGAGGAGCTTGGTAGGATATAGTCCATGGGGTTGCAAAGAGTCAGACACAACTGAGTGACTTCACTTTCAAAATTGCATTGTATACACCACATCTTCATTATCCATTCATCTGTAGATGGACCTCTAGGTTGTTTGCATGAATGTTCCCCATGTTTGTTTCAAATTCTGTGGATTTATATTTGCAAATTTTGTTTAAAATTTTTGCATCTATGTATATGAGAGGGTTTGGTTTGTATTTTTACTTCTAATAGTCTCCTTGTCAGTTTCACTTAGGTTGCTTTCCTTCTTTTCTATACTATGAAATGGCTGTGTAAGATCGGAATCATTGATTTTTGGTTTGGTAGAACTTTTTAGATAAAAGTATCTTGGCCTGGAGTTTGTGTGTGTGTTTACAAGGTGGGGAGTGGTGAAGGCTCTCAATTATTAATATTATCATTAGTTGGGTATTTGGATTTTTCAATCTTTCTTGAGTCAGTTTGGGAAATTATGCCTTATTTCTCCATTTCATATAAGTATACAACTTTGGTGACATTCAGTTATTCCTCATATTCTTACTATCTTTTCAATTCATATAAAGAATTTGTTTTTATGTTTTCATTTGTGTCTTAAATTTTTGTATGTTTTTTAAGTTCTGAAATACAAGATATATATGTTAAATCTACCTACTATGATTCACCTGTTTTTCATATAGAATGGTTAATTTTTAATTTACATATTTTGAAGATGTTATAAGAGATGTACAGATTTTAAACTGTTGTTAGCCTGATCGATTTAGGCTTTTTATATAATGACTAAGCACATTTTTCTTTTTTATAGTTTATCTTTATGATACTGATGTAGATAAACAAGTATATGGAAGGTGTAGTGTTTAACTGATAGATATTTTCCTACTCTGTAACTTTCAGATTTTCTATTTCCTTATACTTTAAGCATATCTCTTATAAGCATATGATTATAAGATTTTACTTTAGCTCAATATTTTAGAATTCCTGATGTTTGGGTTTCTTTTACTAATTTATTTCATACTTTCTATTTGTGTGTGTGTATATATATATATATATATATATATATATATATATATATATATATATACATATATACACATATGCATTCTTTTCTGCTCCTTGATTGCTTAATTTTTTTTCATTGCATTTATTTCCTCAACTAGTTTGGAAATAACAAACTTTATTTCAACCCTCTTGTTCATTGTACTAGAAATTTAGACATGCTTAACTTAGCAAGGGGCGTCTCAGTTGGCTCAGTTGTAAAGAATATGCCTGCCAAGACAGAAGACGCAGAAGACACGGGTTTGACCCTTGGGGTGGGAAGATCCTCTTGAGGAGGGCATGGCCACTTGCTCCAATATTCTTGCCTGGAAAATCCCATGGACAGAGGACTCTGGTGGGCTACAATCTATGGAGACTCCAAAGAGACAGATATGACTTAGCAACTGAGTAGGCAAAACTTGGCAAATTCTAAAACTAATCAATATATTCACTTATTTTCAAATAAGTCAAGCATCTTGGAACAGAAATTTTGAGCTTTTAATTTTTTTCTTGCTTTGTAACATTAAAAATTATTATTATTTTATAATAATACAAAAATGCAATATAAAAAAATTGCAAACATATAGATACTTCCATTATTTTTAATTTTTTGTTGTACTTTAAGTGTTTGGGTTCACTTCATGTTTGGATCAACCTTAACTAAATTCTTATATTGACTTCTTCAGGCTCCCCAGGTACTGTACCTTAGGGTTTCTGACTGGTAATTACAAATCTCAGTGAAAGATTTCCTCCCTTCATTCAGAAACAAGACAAGAGACAGATAATTTTCCTTGTGATTTTCTGAGTTGCTTGATTAATATCAAGGTCACTTTTATGCTGCAGTTCTAGCCATTTGTGAGCTAGTCATACAGGGGCATGCTCTGGACTTTGTCTTTGCCCTTGGCCCAACATGTAAAAACCAAGGTCAGTAAATGCCCTTGAGGTAAAAGTAAGCCCTGACACATGACTTTACTTCCAGATTAGGTTCAGATTCTGACCTTGGCATTTCCTCCTGACTTTCTTGTCAATTGATTATTTAAATAAAATCATTTAAATAATATTTATTTATATGTTTTATACTTAAGTCATTGTTTTATTTTTTTTTCCCCCTTTGGGGAAGATTGGTATAATATTTGGGATATATCTTTCCTGTTATAGAAAACTTCAGTTTTAAAAACTGTATAATGCAAGTAAATTTTCCAAAATATATGTGAATTGAATCTTTCAAAGACTATTCTTTAGCTACAAAATTAACTATATATTCAATTTGTCTTCCCAAGTTCTCAACTTGTCCTTGGCCAAGCTGGGTTCCCTGTTTTATATAGCCACTTCTCACTAGCTATTTTACACATGGTAGTGTGTATACATTGATGCTACTTTCTCCATTCCTTCACTCTCTCCTTGCCCCACTGTGTCTGCAAGTCCATTCTCTACATCTGTGTCTCCATACCTCCCCTGCAATACCAGGGTTCATCACTATCACTTTTATAGATTCCATATATATGCGTTAATTTATGATATTTGTTTTTCTCTTTCTGATTTCACTCTATATAAGGACTCCAGGTTTATCCACCTCACTAGAAATGACTCAAATTAATTTTTTTTATCGTTTAGTTAAATTTTTACATATAATCTATTCCTTGGTCAAATAATAATATTTTTCTTTCACAAAAGTGTGTTGGATTCATGACTATGTTTTTTCAAATTCTGAACTTTTTCTGAAATACATTCTACCTCAAATCCTATTTAAGGACTATTTCAAATGCCAGTTTCATCCAAAATATCCCTCATTTTTCATCCAGATTTAATTTTCTGCTTTTATTTTTTTAACTCTCAAAACTTATTTTTTATAGAGTGGAATACACAAAGAAGTGGCTTGAATAGAACAAGAACTGGGCTTTCTGACTCTGTAGCTTGCTATGTGTGTGACCTATTATCCCATTTAAAAGTTTGAGGTTGATTATATGTCCCTTACAAAAGGGCCTTATTCTGAGGATTGATATTAAGTACTACATATATAAAAGAGCCAATTCTCAATAAAAGATAGTTGTTTTGTTATCTTAATAATCCTGTTAATAATACCTATGTAAAATCTATTAAGAACCCTGTGTTAATATTTCTATGTTATTATTTCCCTAAATAGCTGTATTATAATTATCTATGAGTTAATTTTATTGCCCTTTAGATAGGTACCACCTTGAGGAATGGGATTCTCTCTTACTTGTTATGACCTGGCATAGTGTCATACATTCAGTATATGTTGAACAAAGTTTTGTTTTCATTAAAATAAATTGAATTAAACAGAACAGTGTCTAGGCAATTTGGCTTTAGGGAAAGAACTGGAGCTCCTAACTCCAACTGAAGAGAGAAAAACAAAAATAAATTGGTACCCTGAAACCTCTAGATACAACTAAGAACACAGTGATCCCCTTATATTTTTGTACCTATCTATCAACTACCTCAAAAATAATTTTGTCATTTGAACAAAGAAATGCAAACATGCTAATGATATCATGTGTAGATTATCTTTTATGGAAATGATCTGCAGGTTGTTTTTCATTGTTGTCAAGTCTATTCTGTCTATGCCCTAATTTGTAAACAACCCACTAATTCCCATTATGAATCAACCATAGTTAAATTAGATCATGATTTATGCAAAACTGAAAAGAAATGACTGTAACTCTCAGAGGAAGGTAAAAATGTCCATCATAAAATACTTTTTTTTTTTTTTCTGAACATCCTAGGAATCTTCTCTCTTCATTATTTTATAGACTCTGAAGAATCACTTGGGGAGGGACCAGGATCAGTCAGTAGCATGTACTTAGATGCTTGAATTCCCAAGTATTTTAGATGTTGTTTGTCTTAAGGACAAATAAAGCTGAAAGTTGTAGTCTGGGGGGCATTTGGAAAACAAAAGCCTTTAAGCAATTAGTGATTTGTTCAAGTTATGCCTATGTGGAGATGATAACCAAGCAACTTGTGCAGCAATTTATAGTAACCAGGGTAAATTAACCATAATTAAAAGTAGAATTTATGAACGATAACGATTTGTTAAACTAGAAATTAGCTAGGGATGTAAAGCCACAAACTGGAGAAGTTCCTTGCACAACTGAACCAGATTTATTTTGTTGTTACTTGCAGATTAAATTAACTGACTTCCTCAGTGTTACCTCCCTTGGGAACTGAGGCATATTGAGCCTTTCTTGGTGTTTCAGATTGTAAAGAATCCACCTGTAATTCAAGAGACCCACATTTGATTCCCGGGTCAGGAAGATTCCCTGGAGAAGGGATTGGCTACCCACTCCAGTATTCTTGCCTGAAGAATTCCATGGACAGAGGAGCTTGGAGGTTACAGCCTATGGGGTGGCAAAGAGTCAGAAATGACTGAGAGACTAACCCTTTCACGCTTCACTTGCATTTAGCAATTTTTTTAAAAAAGTGGAAATGAAACAAATTAATGGTGAAAATTGCTAAAAAAAAAAAAAAAAAAAAGTTGACAACCTTTGAAGTGAAACCTTTAGATTTCCCATGATCTTCATTGGAAAATATTAGGGACAAATAGCTTGAAGGTTTCTTACATGCATATTTTCTGTCTTTAAATGGATGTCATTAATTTGAGTATTTATGATAATTGTTATATTATCTAAACATACTGCTGAAAATCAAATCATTTGAAAATGAGAAAGTTCTTTTAATTTCCCTTCCCATTCAACTATTTGTCATGGTATGAGAATATTGTTACTCAATTGACTTGAATTACTCGGGGATGAATCATTGCCAGACGAAGATGAAGTTTAGAAACTGGATATCCCTTAAAGCAAGGGAGATCTACAATGGAGAAAATATTAAAACAGCCCAGAAGCATCACATGCTGGCATCTTTAGAATTATTTTTTGTATACTATTTGATCAATTGATCAATGTGTCACTGAAACCAAAGAATAAATAATATTTCTTATAACTGGACTGTCAATCAATACCTACATAATCTGGGGGTGTATTAGTCACTAAATTGTGTCTAACACTTGTGACCCCATGGACTGTAGCCTGCCAGGCTCCTGTGTCCCTGGGATTCTCCAAGCAAGAATACTGCAGTTGGTTGCCATTTCCTTCTCCAGGGAATCTTGCTGACCCAGGACTCAAACTGGGGTCTCGTCTCCTTCATTGCAGGCAGATTCTTTACCAACTGAGCTAAAAGGGAAGCCAAAAAGTGAAAGTTGATCAATTGTGTCCCACTCTTTGCGACCCCATGGACTATACAGTCCATGGACTTCTACACGCCAGAATACTGGAGTGGGTAACTTCTCCTTTCTCCAGGGCATCTTCCAACCTGGGGATCGGACCTAGGTGTCCCTCATTGCAGGCGGATTCTTTACCTGCTGAGTCACAATGATAAGTCTAGTTTATCATCAAGTAAGATGAAGAAAGAGAAAATTAAAATCAAGATGAAATTTTGACAACTGTGTCTCAGTTTTCAGTTTGGTTTCAAGATTTTTTTTAAAAGGAAAATTAGATTTAAATTTAGATCTATATTTGGAGGATTTTCTTAACATTTGTGTGTGAGTGTATGTGTGAGAGAAAGAGACAGAGAGAGAAAACTGCCTGCGAAGTTGGTCATGCAGTTTTTGAGTATAGACATGGAAGATGAATTAGAATGATCAGAAACATCATGGACACTGAAGGAATTCTATCACTATTCTCCATGTAGATTGAAACAAAACATCACTGCTAATCTGATTGCTAAGATTATCACGGAATCATTGACAAGTATAAGACTTGACTTTAAAACTCAGCATTATGATGGATGACCTTGAACAAGTCACTTAATCTCTTTAAGTTGCAAAATTGTTATATCAATGATGACAATATCAAAATCAGAGGGTTGTGAATTGGTTCATACTATAAATTAAATTTTAAAAAGTTGAGCTAAATCATTTACTGAAATTATTACTAAATAAAGCTTCTTGATACATTTCCAAAGCTAGGAAAGCATAAGCAGACTGTTCTTCCTCTTCAGTTAGGATTTCAAATGTTACTGAGGTTTCAGTTCAGTTAGTTCTGTTCAGTCACTCAGATCAGATCAGATCAGTTTCAGTTGCTCAGTCGTGTCTGACTCTTTGCAACCCCATGAATCGCAGCATGCCAGGCCTCCCTGTCCATCACCACCTCCCAGAGTTCACTCAGACTCATGTCCATCGAGTCAGTGATGCCATCCAGCCATCTCATCCTCTGTTGTCCCCTTCTCCTCCTGCCCCCAATCCCCCCAGCATCAGGGACTTTTCCAATGAGTCAACTCTTAACATGAGGTGGACAAAGTTTTGGAGTTTCAGCTTAAACATCAGTCATTCCAATGAACACCCAGGACTGATCTCCTTTAGGTTGGACTGGTTGGATCTCCTTGAAGTCCAAGGAACTCTGAAGAGTCTTCTCCAGCCCCACAGTTCAAAAGCATCAATTCTTCAGCACTTTGCTTTCTTCACAGTCCAACTCTCACATCCATACATGACCACTGGAAAAACCATAGCCTTGACTAGACATACCTTTGTTGGCAAAGTAATATCTCTGCTTTTCAATATGCTATCTAGGTTCATCATAATTTTCCTTCCAAGGAGTAAGTGTCTTTTAATTTCATGGCTGCAATCAACTTCTGCATGATTTTGGAGCCTAGAAAAATAAAGTCTGACACTGTTTTCATTGTTTCCCCATCTAATTCCCATGAAGTGATGGGACCAGATGTCATGATCTTAGTTTTCTGAATGTTCAGCCTTAAGCCAACTTTTTCACTCTCCTTTTTCACTTTCATCAAAAGGCTTTTTAGTTCCTCTTTACTTTCTGCCATAAGGGTGGTGTCATCTGCATATCTGAGATTATTGATATTTCTCCTGGCAATCTTGATTCCAGCAAGTGCTTCTTCCAGTCCATTGTTTCGCATGATGTACTCTGCATATAAGTTAAATAAGCAGGGTGACGATATAAAGCCTTGACGTACTCCTTTTCCTATTTGGAACCAGTCTTTTGTTCCATGTCCAGTTCTAACTATTGCTTCCTGACCTGCATTCAGATTTATCAAGAGGCAGATCAGGTGGTCTGGTATTCACATCTCTTTTAGAATTTCCCACAGTTTATTGTGATCCACACAGTCAAAGGCTTTGGCATAGTCAATAAAGCAGAAATAGATGCTTTTTGGAACTCTCTTGCTTTTTCCATGATCCAGCAGATGTTGGCAATTTGATCTCTGGTTCCTCTGCCTTTTCTAAAACCAGCTTGAATGTCTGGAAGTTTGCGGTTCACATATTGGTGAAGCCTGGCTTGGAGAATTTTGAGTATTACTTTACTAGCGTGTGAGATGAATGCAATTGTGCAGTAGTTTGAGCATTCTTTGGCATTGCCTTTCTTTGGGATTGGAATGAAAACTGACCTTTTCCAGTCCTGTGGCCACTGCTGACTTTTCCAAATTTGCTAGCATTTTGAGTGCAGCACTTTCACAGCATCATCTTTCAGGATTTGAAATAGCTCAACTAGAATTCCATCACTTCTACTAGCTTTGTTCGTAGTGATGCTTTCTAAGGCCCACTTGACTTCACATTCCAGGATGTCTGGCTCTATTTGAGTGATCACACCATCATGAATATCTGGGTGGTGAAGATCTTTTTTGTACAGTTCTTCTGTGTATTCTTGCCACCTCTTCTTAATATCTTCTGCTTTTTTTAAGTCCATACCATTTCTGTCCTTTATCGAGCCCATCTTTGTGTGAAATGTTCCCTTGGTATCTCTAATTTTCCTGGAAAGATCTGTAGTCTTTCCCATTCTGTTGTTTTCCTCTATTTCTTTGGACTGATTGCTGAGGAAGACTTTCTTATCTCTTCTTTGCAATTCTGCATTCAGATGCTTATATCTTTCATTTTCTCCTTTGCTTTTCACTTCTCTTCTTTTCACAGCTATTTGCAAGGCCTCCCCAGACAGCCATTTTGCTTTTTTGCATTTCTTTTCCTTGGGGATGTTCTTGATCCCTGTCTCCTGAAGAATGTCACGAACCTCCATCCATAGTTCATCAGGCACTCTATCTATCAGATCTAGGCCCTTAAATCTATTTCTCACTTCCACTGTATAGTCATAAGGTATTTGATCTAGGTATTGAGGTTTACCAGTGTGCTACAAGAAAGTAGAGGAGAGAGACGGGAAACGTTTGAGTAAAGGTTACAAAGTGGAAAATAAAGTCTGATTTGGGGAATTGTGAGAGTCCATTGTAATTAAAGATAAAATACTTTGGAGGTTTTTTTTTTTTTTTTTTTTAGAAAGAAGAAGTAAATGGGTAGAGATATGCAGAGAGTGAAAGATAGTTGAACAGTTAATAAGGCAGGTTCTGAACTTCATGTAGGTAGGTACACTGCACATTCTAGTCACAACTCCATTCCTGGCATCAAGCATTATAGCATCCAGGTATGTTTAAATATTCGTGTGAACCATATGAAATACTTGCCCTTTATTCATTTTTAAGTGGCAAAGTAGAAATTTCATAGATTTCAACTTCATGTCTATTAGATGGACTAATGAAAAAATGTGGAAAATGTGGAGAACTTCAAATATACTCACGGATTATGATTGTATTCAGTAGAAGGTTATCAATAATTTCAGCATGTATATGACATCTTCAAAGCTGTGTTTTGAGAATATTCCTCTGGTAATGGGGAAAACCGTGGCTTTTATGGAATAGTAGGGGGAAATGAAAAAAAAAAAGCAAGAAGGAAACCCAAGAAAAATGGTTAAACACATGCTTAAATTGGATTGAAAATTTCATTTTCTGTTGATTGAAGTTTTGCTCAATGGTCAGTTGATTGAAAGGATGGTAGAATAAGAGAGCAATCTGTTCAAATTGGACTAAAATAAATCGTGAGTGCCAATCATACCAATTTTTCTAGAATACATCTCTAAAAGACTAGGGCAAACAATTCAAATTGCTTCCAAAATCAAGTAGATATTCTCCTTAAAGATGTAAAAATTATAGCATGATGGATAAGAATGTTCTTACCTTTTTATATGTCCAACTCAAATTATTTGAATTAAATGATTAGAGGTATGCAATTTTAAGAAATTTACTCCTACAAATTTTTTAGTCTATACCTTAACTTTCTTTACTAATACATAAATTAGAAAATATATATAATAATTATATAAAAATTTTAAAGTACAGGAAAGCACAAAATTAAAATTACCTATAATCCACCTCTTAAGAGCATTCTGTGAACAATTTGGGGTATCTACTATATGTAGGCATAGACATAAAATTGGTATCTACTTATATTGAATCTTTTCCTGTCAGCTATGCTTATTACATTTGTTTGTTTTCACATCTTGTTTTCATATTTGTGACTATAAATTAGCTTTTACGCTTCACAGATCTCTTTGCTTCTCACTCTTTTGAGCCTCCATGTTCAAAGGCCTGGCTTTGTCTACTGGTAACATTCTTAGTTTCTCTTGCCTCCCTTCACTATTTCTATAAGTGTCTGAGTCCCTTCCTTAAATATTAATCTTGACACCAGTCAGCTGCCCAAGACCAAGTCAAATATATTCAGGCTTCATTAGGCCTTTAATACAAGTCATTTGGATAGAGGCAAGATGTTTGTTGATTCCTACTCTCTCATCCTTATGATATATCAATTTCCAGGTAAACTGATTGCTGGAAAAAGCTGACTGCTTTATTCTTTCTAATTTAAAGAATCCATGGATCTCATTATTTTTCCTTTATAACATTATTTGCTAAAATTGTTCATTTATGAAAAACTTCAAATCTTAAAATGTATATCCTTTCCCAGCCCCTTGATGGATTCATGACCCCCAAAGTTATTCTGGATTGGTGTTGATGGGAGGGAGTAGGGAGAGAAACTTCTTGCCACCTTAAAGAGTAGCTTCTGTGTAGTAGAAGGATTCAAGTCATTTTGTAATGGGGCCTGATTTCTGAATTTAATATGTATGGGCATAAAGTAGAAGGTAGCAGAAGATTGCTTGTTCCCTTCATATCTTGATTTAGTTGTAGTTTTAAAGGTCTAGGATTGAACAAGTCTTTTGATTATTTCTTAATTGGGCCTATTTTTACCTGATTCTTCCTAGAGGCCAAAAATATGTTCCTCTACATTGCTTAATTTCCAATGGTCCTATGATTTTGTGTTTTTTCCTCTTTTGTGTTTTACTAAGATTTTAAAGAGAAGGTTAATCTGGGAGACTCTTGTGCAGTTAGTTTTTAAGACCAGAAAGTCAGTATCCTAACCCCACCATAAGAAGTATAAGGCCATTTCCTCCTAACCCCCTTCAGCTCAGTGGACTTCTGGAATAGCATCCTCATCCATGAGTGGCAGATAACACACTGTATATTGTAAGCAATTCACAAGTATTACATCTTATGAAAGTAGCTATCAACCCTCGCTTCCCTAAGATTATTTTATTTGCTTTGAAAGCATAGATTTTAATTTACAAAGGAAGTCAACTAATATATTCTTAATATATGAATGCTCATTTTCTCTCATTTACAATTTCTTAGACTCTGGAAAAAAAGAAAACAAGATACCCAGGGTCTATATTGTTTTATGTTCTTAATATGTAAAAGACATTGTCACAGAGGAAACAACAAAACAGCTTGTTCATTAGCAGACACAGCATGTAGATGGAAACAGAGGGACAGAAACAAGGCCCTAATTATACCCATGAATTCCTTTTCTTCCTGAGAAAACAAAAGAAGACTTTGTTTTCCCCACAGTAACAATGTCCTTTAGGGCTTGTGCTAAGAATATATTTTTCCATATGTCTGTGAGTCAGCATGTGAGCCTGATCATTGTTGCCTAATAAACACAACATGAATTCCCACCACAAGTCAACTAATGGGCACTTCAAGTGCAATTTTCTGTGCGTGTTAAATGAGTGAGTTGGAAACTTCACTGTTCTGAAGCTCCTTTGGTGAGGAGGGGATTATTACAAAGGATTTTCAGCAAGTCTTTACTTAGAGTATAGTCCCATAAAAGAAAAAAAATACACTATAATTCTACCCCTCCATAGGATGCTTTTTATATTTTGGGATACAAGGTTTCCTTAGCACCCATCTGAATTATAGTCCATTTTCTCCATAACTGGTACCCACCCTCCTTGGTCTAGAAATGAAAATTGGTACTTATTACAATAATTGTGAACAATTTTAAAAACATATATGACATATTTTATGGGTTTCAATAACAGTTTTAATATATGCAGATGGAGAATAAACAAAAAACCTGTGCCTTTGCAAAAGCAACGTATTCTTCATTTCAGCCAAGATTGTCTTTGCCCACAAAAAATACAGAAAATGAACATGGAATAATGAAGGCTTAATATTTGTGCACTGCTGGAGTGCCTCTGGGTGATTATATGTTAACAGAAGTTAATGGCCAAGTAATGGAAATAATGAGCTGAAGTGAAAATGTAATATGCGTTTGATGAGCAGAACATTCTGAATGAAAGTACACTAGAGGAGAAAATCCCTATGGACTGTTTCATGTCTTAGTATTCCTGGAACAAATTAGTTTCAGTATGAAAATGGACATGATCGATAAAGGAACTTAAGTGGACATGTGCTGGTGATTTTTTAAAGCAATGGGACAAAACCTGGAGATTCCATAAAAGAAAAAAAAATACCCAAATATAGTTTAAAAATCTTCTTCTCTATTTCCATTACTCTCTATGTATATTCATTACATGTATATTAACATGGCCTATGATACTGATCACAGAACAAGTAACTATTGAGCCTGCTAGTTCAAAAACTATCCTAATAATATTGAACCAAGAATAGGTAAGGTTGGTGAGAACGGCCACACCATGAAAAAATGCCAAGAAGTGTAGGTTTTGAGTTTGGTGGATAAAGAATGTTAACATAGATTAACAATTATCATATGGAAGGCACTAAAGGCTTTTTAAATGCCAGATAATAATTTAGGCATATTTCCCCTAATTATTGGAGAAAGGATAGGAAAGTGTTAAAGTTTTTCAGAACTACTGATAACAAAAATTAAGACCAGTATCCAAAGATTCAAAATTTCAAATGACACCATCATCATCACCACCAGCACCACTACTGTCCACATCAGCAGCAACAGCTTTATCAACACAGTAACATTCAATGATTGCTTACTGAATGCCATATACCAGCCAATGTATTTTACACACAAAATTTCATTTATTTTTCAGTACCTAACAGTTACTTTTTATTATTTTAGATCCTAATTTTATAAGAAAATTAAGTAACCTGTTGAAAACTTATCATCTTCCCGCTTTACACACTGGGTTCTACTGTTACCCAAAATGTTAAACTTCTCTGTAAATTATAAATGCTACAGACTTAAAAGTAATCATCATTATTATCAGTAATATGATTTACTGTTTCAGCAGCAGTTCACACCGATCATTTCCTGATATAGACAATTCATTCTTATAAAAAACAAATGACTATACACAACTCACAAACTCTGACATAATCCATTTTCTTACATATTTTAGTTGTATCACTTAGGGCCAAATGAATGAAATACTTTGTATGTATAATCAGGCAACTTATTTGTTAATCATATTTCTTCTAAAATTCATGTTATGTCCTAGTTATTCTTTATTACATTTTGCGTGCATGTGTACATGCTAAAGTACCTTCAGTCCTGTCAGGCTCTCTGTGACTCTATGGACTGTAGCTTGCTAGGCTCCTCTGTCCTTGGAGGTTCTCCAGACAAGAATACTGGAGTGGGTTGAAATGTCCTCCTCCAGGAGATCTTCCCAACTCAGGTATCGAACCCCTGTCTCCTATGACCCCTGCATTACAGGCGGATTATTTACTGCTGAGCCACCCAGGAAGCCCTTTAAACTTTAGGATAATGATTTACATATTTCTTTAGCAAAACAGATAAATTTAATAAAGTTTGTGTTTTGAAGAATCCTTCCCAAAACAAAATGAAACTGAATTTGGGAACATTCTTTTAGGTAGTTAGAATAGGAAAAAAGAGTCCAAAATGGCAGTGGCTAAAAGACAAAGGAAAAAGTCCAAGAAAGTGAAACAAAAGAAAATCCATGGACTGGAGTGAGAAATTCAGGTGAAACAAACATGCCTCCTTCTTGGCTAGCCCAATTTGCATAAGGTAGGCTCAAGTGGAGGAGGAAACAAACATATAAAAGGAAGAAGTCAAGAGGGACTGAGGTCTTTCCTTTGGGGTCGGCCTGCCCTCACGCCTCCAGGATGTACTACCCTTTACTTGCAGAATAAAACTGAGCTGTAACCGAGCTGTAACATGAGCCCACCATTTCAAATCTTTGCTGCAGCAAGACAGAACTGAGGAAATTACAATGCGCCCTGACATACCCATCAAAATGTGGCAGAATAGGGTAAGGTAATAAATTGATACTCTATTGATAAAATAAATTGTTATAGATTTACAGTTTAGAAGTACATTGAAAAAAAAAAAAAAGAAGTGCATTGAAATTAATGTGGATTCAAATTCACCGTTTTAAGTTTCTGACATATTTTCAGCTGATTTGGTGACAAATTTTTTCTGTAATTGAAATCTTTTATTATGCTTTTAGGTTATTGCTCTGGACACAATTTTATGCTTTGAAAGTGATATGTTTCTCATACCTAAATGTTCTTCTTATGTTATATTATTACTTTAACAAAGTTTTCCCAATGTAATACTAGTCTTTATGTCCCCATATTGGAAATTGCCATTTGCTGTTTTAATCCTATATTGGAAAGACTCCAAATAACTCTGAAGATTGTGAATGAGGGTCAGGCTATTCATTTAACATTTTTTTTTTTCTAGTTGTAGGTTGGATGAGTGAAGGACATACTTGATGCAGATTGCATGAATGCTGAACATATTTATAACAAAATAAACAATGATTTGAACCTGTGCCCCAATGTGAAATACATATGACCTTAAATTTTCAAAGTATTAACAGTTTTCTTAGGCTTAAGAGACAATGCAGAGTAGGCCTCTGATCTTGCTTCTAACCTACCTGGACCTGACCTGACTGTGAGTGCCCAGACTGCCTGGTGTGAGTACAAGAGTTGTAGCACCATAGATAATACAGGTAAGGAATCTTGGAAGTGTTGAACCCCTGGAGGAGGCCTGGCCAACCAAGCTCTGGGTCTTAACAACGTTCCAAGTTTTACATTGCAAAACAAACACCATTAACATGAAAGCAGAGCTTCAATTTGCTCACAGGTTGATGACTGAAGGCCTGAACTGCAATTAAACCTGAACTGTAGGTTAAAAGTATAAACCCTGAACTGCAATTTTAAAAGACTCATCCAGAGAGTGGATGCATGGCCTGGGACCTTTTCCCAGCTGGGACTCAGTAGGTGCTGTGATATGAGACTTTCCAATGCTGTTTAAGTCTGCTGCTGCTGCTAAGTCGCTTCAGTCGTATCCGACTCTGTGCGACTCCATAGACGGCAGCCCACCAGGCTCCCCGTCCCTGGGATTCTCCAGGCAAAAACACTGGAGTGGGTTGTCATTTCCTTCTCCAATGCATGAAAGTGAAAGTGAAGTCGCTCAGTCATGTCCGACTCCTAGCAACCCCATGGACTACAGCCTACCAGGCCCCTCCATCCATGGGATTTTTCAGGCAAGATTACTGGAGTGGGTTGCCATTGCCTTTTCCAGCTGGTTAAGTCTGGATGGGAGCAAATCCAATTTAGTGAGGTGTGTATTATTGCTCTCCTCAGATGTTTCTATTTCTCCTTTCTTTTAATGTTAGTAAAGAAAGTAAGCTAGATAGTTCTCTAATAAAAAGTGGTATTATTCATTTGTATGTGACTTATTTTGTTAGCAAATCTTTGAATCTGAGACAAAACTGAAAACTTTTGGCAAAACACTCCCTTTCTACTTACAAATGGCTGAAGTCCTTTTAACAGATACAAATATTTGATCTAAAATATATGTAAGAAAACAAGTTGTCATGTGTAATTGAGATACTCTTCTAAACCATATAAAATATATACATTTAAACCTGTGTTTTGAGCTCATATTTTTAGAATGTACAATTGTCCACTATCTATGTGTATTCTTATAATGCTTTGTGGAATTCTTTCTACTGTTATTTAAATCTTAGCCTCTTATTTTAATATATGAACACTTATTTTTTATATTCAACTAGATTGTATTCTTAGTGAAACTTGACACTGCCTAAAATGTTAGTAAGTTATATATCACTAAAAATTATATTTTGCAAGTATGCCTGCCAATTTTTAAGAATAAAAATGCACTATTATATTTGATATTTGTTATTAAATTAAACCAATTTATAGATTTAAACATATAGTTCAGGGTAATAAAATGTTAACTAATTGTGTCCAAATCTTACTTTTACTTAAATAAAAACAACTTTCAATATTATTGCTAAATAACATTTTGATCAGAGGTATTGAAATATGGAAAATGTGAGTGATCTTAGTTTGATGCCATTGTATTTCACTGTTAACCAAGGAGTTAGCAGTAAATAGAAAAGGGAGCAAGAAAAATGGAAAATTCATAGCTATGCATTTTGACTTCTGTAAAATAAAAAGTTTATTACACTCATATTTCTATAATAGAAATTCATAATCCCATTCCTCTTTCAGTACTTTTGCTTTGTCAAAAGAGATAGCATCAGGTTTATTAAACTCAATGTGATATCTACAAATAGTTGATGAGGGACATTCTATGGTGAACTGAAATAAATAAGGCTTACATGTCATTTTCAAACATAAAACAAAGTAATGCATTTCAAATGGAATGGGTTATACTAATATGGCATATATATTTTGATGATATGAGAAAATTTAATACATTCAAAAAATGATAACTAAGCAATGTAAAGTATATGTTCTTACTAGGATACTACAAATTCATTTTCTTCTGTTATAATGAAAGGTTTGTGTGAGGTTTTTGTTTCTTTGTTTTTGTGTTTGTTTGTTTCATATTTCTGAGCAACAATCATTAAAAATTCATTTCAACAATATACAATTCTACCAAATGCAACACTAAACTTACAGCTTGTAATTTGCTCCCCAATCTCACTTGCTGTAAGAAAGAGTGATTTTTTTGTTTGTTTTTTAACAAAATATCCATTATGTGCAAGATAAATCACTGCAATCATATCCAACTCTTTGTGACCCTGTGGACCATAGACCACCAGGCTCCTCTGTCCATGGGATTCTCCAGGCAAGAATATTTGAGAGGACTGCCATGCTCTATTCCAGGGGATCTTCCCAACCCAGGGATCAAACCCACATGTCTTGCATTGCAGATGGAATCCTTACCACTGGTGCTACCTGGGAAACCCAATGTCCATGATAATCCATATCAGTTCTAGGCAGCATAGATCCCTGGGCCTGATCATAATCCAATCATTCATAAATAATTTCATTAGAGACATGCAATTTAAATTAAAATTTTTCAGACTTCAATGGGAAAAGCATATATTCCAAAGATATTTTTCAAATAAGTCAAAATATTCCAAAATTACTTAAGGAATTGTTTAAATGGACTCTAATGCTGACTTAAATTATTTTAGCTAAATGTTTACTGAGACTGAAACATAAATCAAAACATAAACTCCTTATTTTTATAAATCAAATAAAAAACATAGCCTTAAACAACATATGCAACATTATTTTAACATAAGAGGATAATATTTTATCAAATCACCATTTGCAACACCAGATGATAATGACTGGTAACCCATGGGACTTTTGAATTTGTCGTACATGGACTGCTGTGCAACTATGTGATGCTCTCATCATTTCCCCCCATTTGTAGTCCTATGTTCTGCTTTGTCTTTATGTATCAATGACAGACCATTATATGGTAGAAAGTTCTCCATACATTCCTCATTTGCATGTAGCAACTGAAATAATTCTATACTATTTTTCATAAACATAATTAAAGCAAAAATGAAAATGCAGGCAGGCAGTATTGGCAGTATTCTGTCATAAAGGGATTACTCAGGATATCAAGAATATATTTATATTATTATGAAAAATATTTATATTATTATGTTTATATTATTTTTAATACTAACATTGAAATGAGAACCCATCCTCTAAAAATTATCATAGATAACTTCTGGGTCCTCAAACCTGGAGACCCAAAATGAAAAATTAACTAACTGAATGACAGTGTTTGCTTTCTTCATAATCTGGTGAAATTCTCAGTTGGTGCTGAAATACCACAAAAATAAAGAATGGCCATTTTGACACAGAACTTTTTCTTTTATAGATCACTTGAACTTTTTTTAATTATTATGAAGACAAAACCATAGCTCAGTCATTTCATGAAATATGTCTCACCATTATGTTAAGATTCATATATTTTGTCTGTATCATCTGCAACTTCAGAAAAGTCTGATATTAAAAGTTTAAATTATGAAATAGTCTTCTAACCTTTTATTCTCTCTAACTGCTTTGTCTCCCTTCTTCCAAGAGATAGTTGGTTTTGGAGATCCTTGAGGTTTGCACTCTATGATGACTTCTTGGTCTTTCGGAATAATTATTGTTTTCTTCAGTTGATTCAGTGCAAAAGTGGGAGCTGACGCTATAAAAAAGAAAAGGTTAATTCTACCAGAAGCAATGACAGTAATTTCTAATGGATGATTCATTGAGTTTGGGCAATTTTATCCTTGGAATGCATTTTTAATAAAATCATAGGATATCTACACATATAAAAGGCACTAATTTGAAATTTAATTTAATTATTACTTAATAGATATCTTCTTGGCTGTCCTTTCCTTTAGCAGGTTCTTATAATTGTGGGGCCTACTAAACCCATGTCTCTGCATTGTAGGCAGACACTTTACCATCTGAGCCACCAGGGAAGTCCACAGACAAAAGTTGTTTCAAAGAATGAGATGCTTTAATTATAATTAAACTTTAATTGTGAAAGCTTAATGATCCCCTTGGGCAAAAGGTGAAGGGATTGAACATGGGTCTGTTTGGGCCTTCCTTTGGAAAAATGGAGGCTATCTGTGGAGAAGGCAATCCTGTGTCACCTGTTTATAATCTGAGTCTTAAAGCATATTTTATTTAATAATGTGTATGTGTGTGTGTGTGTGTTCAGGCTCTCAATCATGTCCGATCATTGCCACACATAATTTTCCAGGCAAGAATACTGGAACAGGTTACCATTTTCTACTCCAGGGGTCTTCCTGACCCAGGCAGGAAACTGGGATCTCCTGCACCTCCTGCATTGGCAGGCAGCTTTTTTTATCTGGGCCACCTGAGAAGTCTATTTAAATAGTGTACAAAACTAAATGTAGAGTTTTAAGAAATACATTTTTAAGAAATTGAATAAGTTAAATTTCAACTCATTGGTTGCAATTATTCACCTAGGCCTGAACATTCATTAATATTTATTTTGTATTCAGTTCAGTTCAGTTCAGTTCAGTTGCTTAGTCATGTTCAACTCTTTGTGACCCCATGAATCGCAGCACGCCAGGCCTCCCTGTCCATCACCAACTCACGGAGTTCACCCAGACTCACGTCCAGCGAGTCAGTGATGCCATTCAGCCATCTCATCCTCTGTCGTCCCTTTCTCCTCCTGCCCACAATCCCTCCCAGCATCAGAGTCTTTTCTAATGAGTCAGCTCTTCACATGAAGTGGCCAAAATATTGGAGTTTCAGCTTATGCATCATTCCTTCCAAAGAAATCCCAGGGCTGATCTCCTTCAGAATGGACTGGTTGAATCTCCTTGCAGTCCAAGGGACTCTCAAGAGTCTTCTCCAACACCACAGTTCAAAGGCATCAGTTCTTCTGCACTTAGCTTTCTTCACAGTCCAACACTCACATCCATACATGACCACAGAAAAAAGCATAGCCTTGACTAGGCGAACCTTTGTTGGCAAAGTAATATCTCTGCTTTTTAATATGTTATCTAGGTTGGTCATAACCTTACTTCCAAGGAGTAATCATCTTTTAATTTCATGGCTGCAGTCGCCATCTGCAGTGATTTTGGAGCCCAGAAAAATAAAGTCTGACACTGTTTCCACTGTTTCCCCATCTATTTCCCATGAAGTGATGGGACCAGATGCCATGATCTTCATTTTCTGAATGTTGAGCTTTAAGCCAACTTTTTCACTCTCCACTTTCACTATCATCAAAAGGCTTTTTAGTTCCTCTTCACTTTCTGCCATAAGGGTGGTGTCATCTGCATATCTGAGATTATTGATATTTCTCCCAGCAATCTTGATTCCAGCTTATGCTTCTTCCAGCCCAGCGTTTCTCATGATGTACTCTGCATAGAAGTTAAATAAGCAGGGTGACAATATACAGCCTTGACATACTCCTTTTCCTATTTGGAAGCAGTCGGTTATTCTATGTCCAGTTCCAACTGTTGCTTCCTGACCTGCATACAAATTTTGTAGTACTAGATTTTTATTAATAGATTTTATTTAAACTTCCCAAGACACTCCAGTAGGTAACTGTGGTTAAGAATGCTGATCTAAAGTTCAGTGCAGATCAGTCGCTCAGTCATATCCAACTATTTGTGACTCCAAGGATTGCAGCAATAAGGCTTGCTGCACCACCAAATCCTGGAGCCTACTCAAACTCATGTCAAGCCCATCAGAGTTGCCATTCAACCATCTAATCCTCTGTCATTCCCTTATCCTCCAGCTTTCAGTATTTCTCAGAATCAAGGTCTTTTCAATGAGTCAGCTCTTCCCATCAGATGGCCAAAGTATTGGAGTTTCATCTTCAGCATCAGTACTTTCAATGAATATTCAGGACTGATTTCCTTTAGGATGGACTTGTTGAATTTTCTTGTAGTCCAAGAGACTCTCAAGAGTCTTCTCCAGCATCAAGTTCAAAAGCATCAATTCTTTGGTGCTCAGTTGTCTTTGTATTCCAACTCTCACACTCATACATGACTACTGGAAAAAACCATAGCTTTGACTACATGGACCTTTGTTGGCAAAGGAATGTCCCTGCTTTTTAATATGATGTCTAGGTTGGTCATAGTTTTTCTTCCAAGAAACAGGTGTCTTTTAATTTCATGGCTGCACTCAAAGTCTTACTGTTTCCACTGTTTCCCCATCTATTTGCCATGAAGTAATGGGACCAGATGTCATGATCTTAGTTATCTAAGTGTTGACTTCTAGGGCAACTTTTTCACTCTCCTCTTTCACTTTCATCAAGAAGCTCTTTAGTTCTCCTTCATTTTCTGCCATAAGGGTGGTTTCATTTGCATATCTGAAGTTATTGATATTTCTCCCAGTGAACTTGATTCTAGCTTGTGCTTCATCCAGCCCAGTACTTTGCATGATGTACTCTGCATATAAGTTAAATAAGCAGGGCAACAATATACAGTCTTGATGTACTCCTTACCCAATTTGGAACCAGTCTGCTGTTCTAACTATCGCTTCTTGACCTGAATACAGATTTCCCAAGAGTCAGGTCAAGGGCTGTGGTTATTCCCATCTCTTTAAGAATTTTCCATAGTTTTTTGTGATCCAAAAAGTCAAAGGCTTTGCCATAGTCAATAAAGAAGAAGTAGTTGTTTTTCTGGAACTCTGGTGCTTTTTCCATGATCCAACAGATGTTGGCAGTTTGATCTTTGGTTCCCCTGCCTTTCTAAGCCCAGCTTGAACATCTGGAAGTTCAAGGTTCATGTATTGCTCAAACCTGGCTTGGAGAATTTTGAGCATTACTTTACTAGCGTAATTATACTAGTAAAATACTAGTGAGATGAGTGCAATTGTGTGGTAGTTTGAGCATTCTTTGGCATTGCCTTTCTTTGGGATTGGAATGGAAACTGACCTTTTCCAGTCCTGTGGCCACTACTGAGTTTTCCAAATTTGGTGACATATTGAGTGCAGCACTTTCACAGCATCATCTTTTAGGATTTGAAATAGCTCACCTGCAATTCCATCACCTCCACTAGCTTTGTTCATAGTGATGCCCTTTGTTCCTAAGGCCCACTTGACTTTGCATTTCAGGATGTCTGGCTCTAGGTGAGTGATCACACCATTGTGATTATATGGTTTCTGAAGATCTTTTTTGTATAGTTTTTCTGTCCTTAATTGTGCCTATCTTTGCATGAAATATTCCCTTGGTATCTCTAATTTTCTTGAGATCTCTAGTCTTTCCCATTCTACTGTTTTCCTCTTTTTCTTTACATTTATCACTGAGGAAGGCTTTCTTATCTTTCCTTGTTATTCTTTGGAACTCTGCATTCAAATAAGTATATCTTTCCTTTTCTCCTTTACCTTTAGCTTCTCTTCTTTTCTTAGCTATTTGTAAGGCTTCTTCAGTCAACCATTTTGCCACTTTGCATTTCTTTTTCTTGGGGATGGTCTTGATCCCTGCCTCCTGTACAATGACATGAACTCCCTCCATGGTTCTTTAAGCACTCTATCAGATCTAATCCCTTGAATCTATTTGTCACTTCCACTGTATAATCGTAAGGGATTTGATTTAGGTCATACCTGAATGGTCTAGTGGTTTTCCCTACTTTCTTTAAGTCTGTATTTGGTAATAGGGAGTTCATAATCTCACCCACAGTCAGCTTCCAGCCTCATTTTTGCTGACTGTATAGAGCTTCTCCATCCTTGGCTGCAAATAATATAATCAATCTGATTTTGGTATTGACCTTCTAGTGATGACCATGTGTAAAGTCTTCTCTTGTGTTGTTGAAAGAGGGTATTTGCTATGATCAGTGCATTCTCTTGGCAAAACTCAGCCTTTGCCCTGCTTCATTCTGTACTTCAAGGTCAAATTTGCCCGTTACTCCCGGTATTTGTTGACTTTCTACTTTTGCATTCCAGTCCCCTATAATGAAACGGACATCTTTTGGGGGGTGTTTGTTTGTTCTAGAAGGTCTTGTAGTTCTTCATCAAACCATTCAGCTTCTTCAGCATTAGTGGCCGGGGCATAGACTTGGATTACTGTGATATTGAGTGGTTTGCATTGGAAACGAACAGAGATGATTCTGTCATTTTTCAGTTTGCA
This sequence comes from Tragelaphus eurycerus, assembly GCA_935064755.1. NCBI lineage: Eukaryota > Metazoa > Chordata > Mammalia > Artiodactyla > Bovidae > Tragelaphus > Tragelaphus eurycerus. The sequence goes on along the minus strand of CAKXYN010000086.1, from coordinate 6,558,777 downwards.
TCCAAGTACTGCACTTCAGACTCTTTTGCTGACTATGATGCCTACTCTATTTCTTCTAAGGGATTTTTACCCACAGTATTAGATATAATGATCATCGATTTAAATTCACTCATTCCAGTCCATTTTAGTTCACTGATTCCTAAAATGCTGAACTAAAGAATATGTGAAAAAACAAACAAACAAAAAAGGGACACTTTTATATCTAAAAGAGAAACTGGAAAATATATGTACAAGTTTACTGTATCTTAGATGTGAATTTATGGAATCTGACAACTTATGAATATTTCGTTTGTGTTTTATGTTCATTACATAGAAGTATAACATAGTTATATTTAGTACATAACACATAACATTAAAAGATATCTAATGTTTTAGCATAGCACATAACATTAAAAGATATCTATGTATCACAAATAGAAAAAGTATCAACTGAGATGAGTTATGAAATTGAAAGAAAAGTTTAGGAATTTATAGAAAGATAACATTTGATTGCCTACTGGGGATATACCTTATTAAAGGTAATTTTGAAAACACATTTTTGAATAAGAAAGGGACCCATTTGAGAGTGTTTCTGGATAAACCATTGATTAGGTGAGTACTGAAGCAGTTTTTTAATTCAGAAATACAGGTGTACGAGTTAACAAGAAAGTAAATATTTTTTGATTGTTTAGGATGTAATACACTGAAAAATGGACTCCTGTATCAATATTGGATGGATTTGTTATAGTGTGAAGAAATTTCAAAAGTAAATATTCATAATTCAAGTTGATTTATGGCATATTATATTTAACTGATATATTAAAGATGCATTTTCAGATTCCAAGAGCTTGGGTGTTTCTGTTAATGTTGTGCTTTGGGTCAGTGGGAAGTACAAAGCACACTCAGGCTTTTGCCCACTTTTGAGAAAAGGTGTGTTAAGATCATCTAAGTCTCTCTCTTTGTATTGTAATTATCCCAGAACCAAAATTTAGAAAATCTTGAGAGTGAGAAAAAGGAAAATCAATTCCAGTGACCTACCATATTCAAAAGCAGAGACATTACTTTGCCAACAAAGGTCCGTCTAGTCAAGGCTATGGTTTTCCTGTGGCCATGTATGGATGTGAGAGTTGGATTGTGAAGAAGGCTGAGCACTGAAGAATTGATGCTTTTGAACTGTGGTGTTGGAGAAGACTCTTGAGAGTCCCTTGGACTGCAAGGAGAGCCAACCAGTCCATTCTGAAGGAGATCAGTCCTGGGTGTTCATTGGAAGGAATGAAGCTAAAGCTGAAGCTCCAATACTTTGGTCACATCATGTGAAGAGTTGACTCATTGGAAAAGACTCTGATGCTGGGAGGGATTGGGGGCAAGAGGAGAAGGGGACAACAGAGGGTGAGATGGCTGGATGGCATCACTGACTCGATGGACATGAGTCTGAGTGAACTCCGGGAGTTGGTGATGGACAGGGAGGCGGGGCATGCTGCGATTCATGGGGTCACAAAGAGTCGGACATGACTGAGTGACTAAATTGAACTGAACTGAAAGAAACTCAATCTGATAGTCTATTCCCCTGGACTGAATGTTTCTTGTAGTAAAGTGTGAAGTAGTGCTAGTGTTATATTCCAGAATGTAACCCTATGAGCTTACTGTGCCAGGCTTTAGGAGGGCTCTCATCAACCTGTTAAGGTGATAACATTCCTTTAACAGAGAATGCTTTCTTGGGAGTCCTGCCTTACAGGAGCCACGTACCTACTGGTAGGTAGGAGCAGCTTAGGAAAATATCAAGCATTGCTATGTTGATAACCTACATTCTGATCCTCTACCCTTATGACAACTTTCCTTGAAAGTTAGCATACTTTTCTTATGTGATTTTTTAAAGCCATAGAAAAGATATATTGTGTAAATCTGCTATGATTAAAACTAAAATTAAATAAAATAAAAGTTATGGGACAAACTGTATGCCATATAACTTTATCTCCCAAAATTTAAAAAGTATATATCACCTAGGCATATTATTTCTTTTTAAAAGATAAAATAGATTTTTACAATCACATCATAAACCTTCAGTATAGTAAGAATTAGAGCATGAAAAGAAGCCACACTGTTTTCCTATTTATTTAGTTAGAAACTGCATACCTAAAATCTTCAGCTCAGCACTTGCATAAATGGTTCCGTATTTATTTTCAGCCAAACACTGATACATTCCAGCATCTGATTGATTCACGTTGTGGATCATCAATACTCCATTAACCATCTCAACCCTACTCTGTAATGGAATAAGAAAAATAGATATAGAAATTGAATGTTTCACACATATTTTACAGTTACTCTCTCCTAGATTACAAAAAAAAAAAAAAAGCCTCCAACTTTGAAACCCCATGGACTATAGCCCTCCGACTCCTCTCTGCGGAATTCTCCAGGCAAGAATACTGGAGTGTGTAGCTATTCCCTTCAGGGGATCTTCCTGACCCAGGCACTGAACCTGGGTTTCCTGCATTGCAGACAAATTCTTTACAATCTGAGTCAACAGGAAACCCCCACAATTAATACAGTTGAACATTATTTCATCTTAGGAAAACAAGTTTACTATGCATTATTCTAATGCAAAATATAGCTATGTCTTGATCAGAAAATAAATTATGACTATATCTTTTTATAGTTATTTTTATGAATTTTACTTTTGGTTATATTTTAAAATAAGCTGTTTTTGTTTGATTTACTGGTTAAGCTTATGGAATACAGTCATCAGATAATGCTTTTATTGAATTTATTTTACAAATAAGAAGCTGGAGTTCAAATGTAGAAAGGATTGAGATAGCAGATATGTAAAATCAAGGTTAAATACAGTCAGCCCACTAAATTCCAAGAATCTTTATTATATTGATATGGTCAGATGTTTGTCTTTTCTCTCACTTCCCAGCACAATGACATAGATTTAAAAAAATAAAAAATAAATAAAAAACTGTCCTATAACTGGAATCTGTATAAAACTTTTGGTCAGAAAATGTAAATTTCATTATTAGATGAAATAATACAGGAGGCAAAAAATTAAACTGAGGTAAACTGAGGCCAAGAGCACACTTCAAAAACAAATTTTAAATTTAAACTGTTGTTTAACAATCAGATATCTATTTAACATCAAGCAAATCATTCTTTTAATTTTAGTGAGCAGTGCTTTGCTTATCTATCAACAGAGACGCCAAGTAATTTGACATCATTTTTAAAATGAACCCATTCATTCATCCGCCAGTGGAATTTACTGAGTTGATAAGAGTAGACAATATAACCAGCACAGGTCCCTTCCCAAGGCTTATGTGATATCCCAAGAAGATTAGAGAGACAGGCAATAAGCCAATGTCCCAGGATTCCCGCTCCCTCCCTCTCAGTTTTCTTTAACAGTTCTCCTATTCTTTTTATTTGTGTTGGTCTTTTTCTGTAACTGTGCTTTGGCCTTACTGATTTTAGAATAAGGGAATAATGGAGTTGGATGTGACTGTGAGGGTGATATGATCCAATTTTTTGATTTTACGAAAGGGCAAATCAAGGTCCAAAAAGGTAAACTACAGAAACAAGATCCTTTGATAATGACAGAACTTGGGCAGAAACTGTGTTTGGAATTTCAATTTACACACTTTCCCTCCCTTTTGTCCATAGGTAAGGAACTATTTCCCCTGGGCTTAAAAGGGATACAACAAGGGAAAGGTGAAATTATAACAATTATTCTGATATTAAATGGTGATTTATTTTCAAATCTGGTACTTATTAAGTTGTTTTAAAAACACTAGACTTACTAAAAAGCAATTTAAGTCTATGTCAGAAGGATGCCATGGAAAGAAACTGCCTAGGACACAGAAGACTAAGATTCTCTCACAATCATGTCTCTTACTATATATGTGATCTTATAATGGGAGCAAAAGTGGCAGGGCACAACTTCTGAAGAAAAACATAGCCCAGTTGAGTTCAGTTCAGTCACTCAGTCATGTCCTACTCTGCAACCCCATGGACTGCAGCAATCCAAACTTCCCTGTCCATCAAAAACTCCCAGAGCTTCCTCAAACTCAAGTCCATCGAGTTGATGATGCCATCCAAACATCTCATTGTTTATCCTCCCCTTCTCCTCCTGCCTCAGTCTTTCCCAGCATGAGGGTTTTTTTTTCAAAGGAGTCAGTACTTCACATCAGATGGCCAAAGTATTAGAGCTTCAGCTTCAGCATCAATCTTAACAATGAATAGTCAGAACTGATTTTCTTTAGGATTGACTGGTTGAAGCTCCTTGCTGTCCAAGGCGCTCTCAAGAGTCTTCTCCAAGACAACAGTTCAAAAGCATCAAGAATGCTCAAACTACGGCACAATTGCACTCATCTCACATGCTAGTAAAGCAATGCTTAACATTCTCCAAGCCAGCCTTCAGCGATACGTGAACTGTGAACTTCCAGATGTTCAAGCTGGTTTAAGAAAAGGCAGAGGAATCAGAGATCAAATTGCCAACATCTGCTGGATCATCAAAAAAGCAAGAGGGTTCCAGAAAAACAACTATTTCTGCTTTATTAATTATGCCAAAGCCGTTGACTGTGTGGATCACAATAAACTGTGGAAAATTTTGAAAGAGATGGGAATATCATACCACCTGACCTGCCTCTTGAGAAACCTATATGCAGGTCAGGAAGCAACAGTTAGAACTGGACATGGAACAACAGACTGGTTCCAAATAGGAAAAGGAGTACATCAAGGCTATATATTGTCACCCTGCTTATTTAACTTCTATGCAGAGTATATCATGAGAAACGCTGGGCTGGAAGAAGCACAAGCTGGAATCAAGATTGCTGGGAGAAATATCAATAACCTCAGATATGCAGATGACACCACCCTTATGGCAGAAAGTGAAGAGGAACTAAAAGCCTCTTGATGAAAGTGAAAGTGGAGAGTGAAAAAGTTGGCTTAAAGCTCAACATTTAGAAGATGAAGATCATGGCATCTGGTCCCATGACTTCATGGAAGTAGATGGGGAAACAGTGGAAACAGTGTTAGACTTTATTTTGGGGGCTCCAAAATCACTGCAGATGGTGATTGCAGCCATGAAATTAAAAGACACTTATTCCTGGAAGGAAAGTTATGACCAACCTAGATAACATATTCAAAAGCAGAGACATTACTTTGTCAACAAAGGTCCGTCTAGTCAAGGCTATGGTTTTTCCTGTGGTCATGTACGGATGTGAGAGTTGGACTGTGAAGAAAGCTGAGCAGTGAAGAATTGATGTCTTTGAACTCTGGTGTTGGAGAAGACTCTTGAGAGTCCCTTGGACTGCAAGGAGATCCAACCTGTCCATTCTGAAGATCAGCCCTGGGATTTCTTTGGAAGGAATGATGCTAAAGCTGAAATTCCAGTACTTTGGCCACCTCATGTGAAGAGTTGACTCATTGGAAAAGACTCTGATGCTGGGAGGGATTGGGGACAGGAGGAGAAGGGGACGACAGAGGATGAGATGGTTGGATGGCATCACTGATTCGATAGACATGAGTCTGAGTGACCTCTGGGAGTTGGTGATGGCCAGGGAGGCCTGGCATGCTGCGATTCATGGGGTCGCAAAGAGTCGGACACAACTGAGTGACTGAACTGAACTGAATGAGGGCTTGAATGGGACCTTTTGAAGGAAGTCCCCATTATCTTTATTACCTCTACAATAATATGGCCTCAAGTCAAATAACAGGGAGGGAACTCCTTGCCACCCTTCAACAGAAAATTGGATTAAAGATTTACTGAGCATGACCCCACCCATCAGAAGAAGATCCAGTTTCCCCCTCAGTCAGTCTCTCCCATCAGGAAGCTTCTATAAAGCCTTTTATTCTTCTCCATTAGAGGGCATAAAGATTGAAGATCACAGTAAAAGAAAAGTAACCAATCGGATCACATGGACCACAGCCTTGTCTAACTCAGTGAAACTGTTAGCCATGCTCTGTAAGGCCACCCAAGACGGATGTGTCATAGTGGAGAGTTCTGAAAAAGTGTGGTACACTGGATAAGGGAATGGAAATTCTTGCCTGGAGAACCCCAGGAAAAGCATGAAAAGGCAAAAAGATAGGAAATTAAAAGATGAACATCAGATTGGTAGGTGCCCAATATGCTATTGGAGATCAGTGAAGAGAGTATCTACAGAAAGAATGAACAGATGGAGCCAAAGCATGTGGATGTGACTGGTAATGGAAGGAAAATCCAATGCTGTAAAGAGTAATATTGCATAGGAAATTGGAATGTTAGGTCCATGAACCAAGGCAAATTGGAAGTGGTCAAACGAGATGGCAAGAGTGAACACCTACACTTTAGAAATCAGTGAACTAAAGAGAACTAGATTGGGTGAATTTAACACACATGACCATTATATCTACTACTGTGGGCAAGAATCAGTTCAGATCAGATCAGTCACTCAGTCGTGTCCGACTCTTTGCGACCCCATGAACTGCAGCACGCCAGGCCTCCTTGTCCATCACCAGCTCCCGGAGGTCACTCAGACTCACATTCATCGAGTCAGTGATGCCATCCAGCCATCTCATCCTCTGTCGTCCCCTTCTCCTCCTGCCCTCAATCCCTCCCAGCATCAGAGTCTTCTCCAATGAGTCAACTCTTCGCATGAGGTGGCCAAAATACTGGAGTCTCAGCTTGAGCATCATTCCCTCCAAAGAAATCCCAGGTCTGATCTCCTTCAGAATGGACCGGTTGGATCTCCTGGCAGTCCAAGGGACTCTCAAGAGTCTTCTCCAACACCACAGTTCAAAAGCATCTATTCTTCGGCGCTCAGCCTTCTTCACAGTCCAGCTCTCACATCCATACATGACCACAGGAAAGACCATAGCCTTGACTAGGCGAACCTTTGTTGGCAAAGTGATGTCTCTGCTTTTGAATATGCCATCTAGGTTGGTCATAACCTTCCTTCCAAGGAGTAAGCGTCTTTTAATTTCATGGCTGCAGTCACCATCTGCAGTGATTTTGGAGCCCAGAAAAATAAAGTCTGACACTGTTTCCACTGTTTCTCCATCTATTTCCCATGTAGTGATGGGACCAGATGCCATGATCTTCGTTTTCTGAATGTTGAGTTTTAAGCCAACCTTTTCACTCTCCACTTTCACTTTCATCAAGAGGCTTTTGAGTTTCTCTTCACTTTCTGCCACAAGGGTGGTATCATCTGCATATCTGAGGTTATTGATATTTCTCCCGGCAATCTTGATTCCAGCTTGTGTTTCCTCCAGACCAGCATTTCTCATGATGTACTCTGCATATAAGTTAAATAAACATGGTGACAATATGCAGCCTTGACGTACTCCTTTTCCTATTTGGAACCAGTCTGTTGTCCCATGACCAGTTCTAACTGTTGCTTCCTGACCTGCATACAGATTTCTCAAGAGGCAGATCAGGTGGTCTGGTATTCCCATCTCTCTCAGAATTTTCCACAGTTTCTTGTGATCTACACAGTCAAAGGCTTTGGCATAGTCAATAAAGCAGAAATAGATGTTTTTCTGGAACTCTCTTGCTCTTTCGATAATCCAGCGGATGTTGGCAATTTGATCTCTTGTTCCTCTGCCTTTTCTAAATCCAGCTTGAACATCAGGAAGTTCACGGTTCACATATTGCTGAAGCCTGGCTTGGAGAATTTTGAGCATTACTTTACTAGCATGCGAGATGAGTGCAATTGTGCGGTAGTTTGAGCACTCTTTGGCATTGCCTTTCTTTGGGATTGGGATGAAAACTGACCTTTTCCAATCTTGTGGCCACTGCTGAGTTTTCCAAATTTGCTGGCATATTGAGTGAAGCACTTTCACAGCATCATCTTTCAGGATTTGGAATAGCTCCACTGGAATTCCATCACCTCCACTAGCTTTGTTCCTAGTGATGCTTTCTAAGGCCCACTTGACTTCACATTCCAGGATGTCTGGCTCTAGGTCAGTGATCACACCATCATGATTATCTGGGTCTTGAAGCTCTTTTTTGTACAGTTCTTCTGTGTATTCTTGCCACCTCTTCTTAATATCTTCTGCTTCCGTTCGGTCCACACCATTTCTGTCCTTTATTGAGCCCATCTTTGCATGAAATGTTCCTTTGGTATCTCTGATTTTCTTGAATAGATCCTTAGTCTTTCCCATTCTGTTGTTTTCCTCTATTTCTTTGCATTGATCGCTGAAGAAGGCGTTCTTATCTCTTCTTGCTATTCTTTGGAACCCTGCATTCAGATGTTTATATCTTTCCTTTTCTCCTTTGCTTTTCGCTTCTCTTCTTTTTGCAGCTATTTGCAAGGCCTCCCCAGACAGCCATTTTGCTTTTTTGCATTTCTTTTTCTTGGGGATGGTCTTGATCCCTGTCTCCTGTACAATGTCACGAACCTCATTCCATAGTTCATCAGGCACTCTACCTATCAGATCTAGGCCCTTAAATCTATTTCTCACTTCCACTGTATAATCATAAGGGATTTGATTTAGGTCATACCTGAATGGTCTAGTGGTTTTCCCTACTTTCTTCAATTTAAGTCTGAATTTGGCAATAAGGAGTTCATGGTCTGAGCCACAGTCAGCTCCTGGTCTTGTTTTTGCTGACTGTATAGAGCTTCTCCATCTTTGGCTGCAAAGAATATAATCGATCTGATTTCGGTGTTGACCATCTGGTGATGTCCATGTATAAAGTCTTCTCTTGTGCTGTTGGAAGAGGGTATTTGCTATGACCAGTGCATTTTCTTGGCAAAACTCTGTTAGTCTTTGCCCTGCTTCATTCCGTATTCCAAGGCCAAATTTGCCTGTTACTCCAGGTGTTTCTTGACTTCCTACTTTTGCATTCCAGTCCCCTATAATGAAAAGGACATCTTTTTTGGGTGTTAGTCCTAAAAGGTCTTGTAGGTCTTCATAGAACCATTCAACTTCAGCTTCTTCAGCATTACTGGTTGGGGCATAGACTTGGATTACTGTGACATTGAATGGTTTGCCTTGGAAACGAACAGAGATCATTCTGTCGTTTTTGAGATTGCATCCAAGTTCTGCATTTCGGACTCTTTTGTTGACCATGATGGCCACTCCATTTCTTCTGAGGGATTCCTTCCCACAGTAGTAGATATAATGGTCATCTGAGTTAAATTCACCCATTTCAGTCCATTTTAGTTCGCTAATTCCTAGAATGTCAACATTCACTCTTGCCATCTCTTGTTTGACCACTTCTAATTTGCCTTGATTCATGGACCTGACATTCCAGGTTCCTATGCAATATTGTTCTTTACAGCATCGGACTTTACTTCTGTCACCAGACACATCTACAGCTGGGTATTCTTTCTGCTTTGGTTCCATCCCTTCATTCTTTCTGGAGTTATTTCTCCACTGATCTCCAGTAGCATATTGGGCCCTTACTGACCTGGGGAGTTTCTCTTTCAGTATCCTATCATTTTGCCTTTTCATATTGTTCATGGGGTTCTCAAGGCAAGAATACTGAAGTGGTTTGCCATTCCCTTCTCCAGCGGACCACACCCTGTCAGATCTCTCCACCATGACCCGTCCATCTTGGGTTGCCCCACGGGCATGGCTTAATTTCACTGAGTTAGACAAGGCTGTGGTCCTGGTGTGATTAGATTGACTAGTTTTCTGTGAGTATGGTTTCAGTGTATTTGCCCTCTGATGCCCTCTTGCAAGACCTACCGTCTTACTTGGGTTTCTCTTACCTTGGGCGTGGGGTATGTCTTCCCGGCTGCTCCAGCAAAGCACAGCCATCGCACCTTACCTTTGATGAGGGGTCTCTCCTCACCGCCACCCTTCCTGACCTCGGTCGTGGGGTGGGTAAGAATACATTAGAAGAAATGGAGTAGCCATCATAGTCAAAAAAAGAGTCCAAAAGGAAGTACTTGGATGCAATCCCCAAAATGACAGGATGATCTCTGTTTGTTTCCAAGGCAAACAATTCAATATTACAGCAATCCAAGTCTGTGCCCCATCCAGTAATGCTGAAGAACCTGAGGTTGAACAGTTTTGAGAAGACCTACAAGACCTTCTAGAACTAACATGCAAAAAAAAAAAAAAAAATGTCCTTTTCATTCTGCAATGCAAAAGTAGGAAGTCAACAAATACCTGGAGTATTGGGCAAATTTGGCCTTGGAATACAGAATAAAGCAGGGCGAAGGCTAACATGGTTTTGCCAAGAGAACACACTGATCACAGCAAACACCGTTTTCCAACAACACAAGGGAAGACTCTATACATGGGCATCATTAGATGGTCAATACCGAAATCAGATTGATTATATTCTTTGCAGCCAAAGACAGAGAAGCTATATTCAGCCATCAAAAACAAGACTGGAAGCTGACTATGGCACAGATCATGAATTCCTTATTGCCAAATTCAGACTGAAATTGAAGAAAGTAGGGAAAACGACTAGATCATTGAGATATGACCTAAATCAATCCCTTATGACTATACAGTGGAAGTGACAAATAGATTCAAGGGATTAGATGTGATAGACAGAAAGCCTGAAGAACTATGGATGGAGGTTCATGACATTGTACAGGAGGCAGTGATCAAGACCATCCCCAAGAAAAAGAAATGCAAAAAGGCAAAATGGCTGTCTGAGGAGGTTTTACAAACTGCTATGAAAAGAAGAGAAGCGAAAGTCAAGGGAGAAAAGAAAAGATATACCCATTTGAATACAGAGTTCCAAAGAATGCAAGGAAAGATAAAAAAGATTTCCTCAATGATCAATGCAAAGAAATAGAGGAAAACAATAGAATGGGAAAGACTAGAGATCTCTTCAAGAAACTTAGAGATACCAAGGGACCATTTCATGCAAAGATTGGCTCAATAATTGACAGAAATGGCATGAACCTAACAGAAGCAGAAGATATAAAAGAAGTGGCAAGAATACACAGAAGAATCGTACAAAAAAGATCTTCAGGACCCATATAATCACGATGGTATGATCACTCACCTAGAGCCAGACATCCTGAAATACAAAGTCAAGTGGGCCTGAGGAAGCATCACTACAAACAAAGCTAGAGGACGTGATGGAATTCCAGTTGAGCTATTTCAAATCCTAAAAGATGATGCTGTGCAAGTGCTGACTCAATATGCCAGCAAATTTCGAAAACTTAGTAGTGGCCACAGGACTGGAAAAGGTCAGTTTTCATCCCATTTCCAAAGAAAGGCAATGCCAAAGAATGCTCAAACTACTGCACAATTGCCTTCATCTCACACACTGTCAAAATAATGCTCAAAATTCTCCAAGCCAAGCTTCAACAACATGAAGTGTGAACTTCAAGATGTTCAATCTGGTTTTAGAAATGGCAGAGGAACCAGAGGTCAAATTGCCAACATCTTTTGGATCAGTGAAAAGAATGAGAGTTCCAGAATAAGATCTACTTCTTCCTCATTGACTATGCCAAAGCCTTTGACTATTTGGATCACAATAAACTGTGGACAATTCTGAAAGAGATAGGAATACCAGACCACCTGATCTACCTCCTGTGAAATCTGTAGGCAGCTTTAAAGGAAACAGAACTGGACATGGAACAATAGACTGGTTTCAAATTTGAAAGGAGTACATCTATATTGTACATTATCACTGCTGCTGCTGTTGCTAAGTCACTTCAGTCGTGTCCGACTCTGTGCGACCTCATAGACGGCAGCCCACCAGGCTCCCCCATCCCTGGGATTCTCCAGGCAAGAACAGTGGAATGGGTTGCCATTTCCTTCTCCAATGCCGGAAAGAGAAAAGTGAAAGGGAAGTCACTCAGTTGTGTGCGACTCTTCGCGACCCCATGGACTGCAGCCCACCAGGCTTCTCCATCCATGGGATTTTTCAGGCAAGAGTGCTGGAGTAGGGTGCCATTGCCTACAGTGCTTATTTAACTTATATGCTGAGTATATCGTGATATTGCTAGACTAGTTGAAGGACAAGCTGGAATCAAGATTGCCAGGAGAAAAATCAATAACCACAGGCATGCAGATGACACCACACTTACGGCAGAAAGTGAAGAAGTACTAAAGAGCCTCTTGTTGAAAGTGAAGGAGGAGAGTGAAGAAGTTGGATTAAAATTCAACACTCAGAAAACTAAGATCATGACATCTGGTCCCATCACTTCATGGCAAATAGATGGGGAAACAATGGAAACAGCAACAGATTTTGTTTTTTTGGGGCTCGAATATCACTGTAGATGGTGACTGCAGCCATGAAATTAAAAGACGTTTGTTCATTGGAAGAAAAGGTATGACCAACCTAGACAGCATATTAAAAAGCAGAGACATTACTTTCCTGACAAAAGTCTGTCTAATCAAAGCTATGGTTTTTCCAGTAGTTATGTATGGATGTGAGAGATGGACTATAAAGAAGTGTGAGCACCAAAGCATTGATGCTTTTGAACTATGGTATTGGAGAAGATGCTTCAGAGCCCCTCAGACTGCAAGGAGATCCAGCCAGTTCGTCCTAAAGGAAATCAGTCCTGAATAGTCATTGCAAGGATTAATGCTTTGTTTGCTTTGAAACTCCAACACTTTGTCATCTGATGTGAAGAACTGACTCATTTGAAAAGACCCTGGTGCTGGGAAAGATTGAAGGTGGGAGGAGAAGGGGATGACAGAGGATGAGATGGTTAGATGACATCACCTACTCAATTGACATGAATTTGAGTAAACTTTGGGAGTTGGTTATGGACAGGGAGGCCTGGCGTGCCACAGTCCATGGGGTCACAAAAAGTTGAACAAGACTGAGATACTGAACTGAACTGAAGGACACAAGATAAATTGATTGGAATCAAATGGATCCAAGATAGTAGACAAGTTGACTTTGATTAGACCCTCATCCTCAATCAGCAAGGTTAATGACACACCCAGAGGCACCATGACAGTTCAAATCACTGTCAAAAGACCAAGGAGTGCACGATGACCCAATTCCTGGAAATCTCCACCTTTTCCCGAAAATAGTTGAAATAATCCTCATGCTCATTAGCATACAAAATACCCAGCCTATAAAAGCTAACCACACCACATTTTGCACTGCACATGCCCTCTCTGATGGCCCACACTCTGTCTGTGAAGTGTACTTCTCTCTGAATCTGAATAAATTCATTTCTTATCCATCACTTTGTCTCTCAATGAATTATTTCTGTGATGGAACATCAAGAACCTGAGCTTCATTCAGTCCTGAAACCAGGTATTGTGGGTTTTGGCTGGGTTAGAGCCCCAGCCCATAGGTTCAAGTCCCAATCTGTGGTAAATGGTTTCAATCTCAGGCAAGCAAGTTTATTTTTTCATTATCCCACCATCTTCAAAGTGACAGCAGTAGGTTAGATGATGCCTAAAAGTCTGCTAAAAATGGCAATGAGTTAATGATAATCACTGATATTTCCCTATGGACTTATAGGATTGAATAAAATTTGAAGAAGTGATGTATTACCAGAAAGGAATGAGACAATTAAAATTAAAGAAAATTTTATTTTTTTTCAACAACAACAAGAAGAACTCTATACAAAACATGGGCAGAAGACCTAAATTTACATTTCTCCAAAGAAGACACACAGGTGGCCAACAAGCACATGAAAAGATTTTCAAAATTGCCAATTATTAGAGAAAACAAATCAAAACTACAGTAAGGTACAACGTCACACCAGTCAGAATAGCCATCATTTAAAAGTCTACAACTAACAAATGCTGGAGAGGATGTAGAGAAAAGGGAACTCTTCTCTAATTGGTGGGTATGTAAGTTGGTGCAACCACAGTGGAAAACTAAAAATGCAACTACCATATGATCAAGCAATCCCATTCCTGGGCATATATTTGGACAAAACTGAATTCAAAAAGATGTTTGCACACCTATCTTCATAACAGCACTATTTGCAATAGCCAAGACATGGAAATAACCTAAATGTCCTTCAACAGATAAATGGTTAAAGAAGATATGGCACATGCATACAATGTAATATTCAGCCAGCAAAATAATGTCATTTGTAGCAACATGAATGCAACTAGAGATTATCATACTAAGCAAAGTAAGTCAGAAAAATACAAATACCATATGATATCACTTATACGTGAAATCTAAAATATTACACAATGAATCTATGAAGCAGAACCAGAATCACAGAGATAGGGAATAGATTAGTGCTTGCCACGGGAGCAGATGTTGGGGGACAGATATAGTGGGAGGTTGGGGCTAGAAGATGTAAACTTTTACACATAGAATGGATAAGCAACAAAGTTCCACTGTACAATGCATTCAATTATATTCAATATCCTATGATAAACCACAATGGAAAGTAACATTTTAAAAAGAATATAATTGAATCACTGTCCTGTACAGAAATAATTAACACAACATTGTAAATCAACTATACTTCAGTAATTTTTTTTAAAGAGTAAAATTTAACTTGTTTATATGTTATCTTTCTCATTCCAAATATAAAGGATAAATAAGAAATGGCTTTCAATAAGACTAAAGGAAGTTAGTTTGTCCTTTGTGAAATTCCACTAAAATATCCCTGGAACATGTAAATGGTTACCAACAGTACCTGAAGCAAGAGGGGTACTCCATTCTTCAGCCAGCGGTAGGTGGGTCTGGGTTTTCCAGTAGCTTTACATTCCCATCGCAAAGGGCTCCCACTGTCTAACTGAGTATCATTCAGTTTTTCTACCCAGTGTGGATATGCTGTAAAAGTTTAAGGATTAAAGAAGGGTGATTTCATTTCTCAACGTTTCACAAAACCCAAAAGTTTTTAGGGAATGTTAAAAATTCATAAGCATTAAATATTTTATCAATTCACGTAACTTGGATTTTGGAAGAAACTTGGCACTGCATTATACAGAGAACTCTATTTCCCGTGTGAAAATATAACCATGATGATATTTTAATAATTTGAAACACTTTTTAATCTAAGTGAAGCAAATCTTGCTATTCTTGTTGTTGTTAAATTTTAAAATATTTCCTCTTCAAAAGGCACTTTTTCCTTATTTTTTTAAAAAAATTATTTATTTTTAATTGAAGGATAATTGCTTTAAAATATTGTGTTGTTTTATGCTATATATCAACATGAATCAATCATAAGGGAGAGAACATACATGTCTTCTTGTTTAACCCTCTTTAGAGTAAGTGGTATATTCTTCCCATGAAGAGCATGGGAATCTGTTTAGAAAGAAGTCTTTCTAAACTAAAAATCTTTCTAAACAAGAGGCATCTCTTCTTGCAAATATTGAGCAGCATTAGCACAATTTGAAGTAATACAATATACCCATTTACTGAATAACTATTCTATTTTTTGTTTCCTAATAAAGTCTGAATTGTTTCAAAAAATAATTTGTAAATTCAAGTATCATTTGATATAAAATTGTTATATTTACTGGCATTTTACACATATATTTATATATACAAGTTTTCAGTACTCTATTTCTTTCTCAAAAAAGATAATATTCCAAATGCATGAAATTTATAAAGTGTGAAAAGTGAAAGTCGTTCAGCCGTGTCCGACTCTTTGCCACCCCATGGACTATACAGTCCATGGAATCCTCTAGGCCAGAATACTGGAGTGGGTAGCCTTTCCCTTCTCCAGGGGATCTTCCCAACCCAGGGATTGAACCCAGGTAGCCCACATTGCAGGGGCATTCTTCAGCAGCTGAACCACAAGGGAAGCCCAAGAACACTGGAATGGGTAGCTTATCCCATCTCCAGTGGATCTTCCTGACCCAGGGATTGAACTGGGGTCTCCTGCATTGCCTGCAGATTCTTTACCAACTGAGCTGTCAGGGAAACTATGGTTAAAGTGTCTTTCCTCCATTGACATTTTTTTCAAGTTTGAATCTCCTAATTTCTCTCATCTATTTCTTTCATCCCTCTACCCCTTTCCCTTCTGGCAATCACCTATTTGTTCTCTGCATCTATTACTCTGTTCCAGTTTTGTTATGTGCTTTCAATTGTTTTGTTTTTCAGATTATACACATAAGTGAAATCATATGATGTTTGTCTTTCTCTGACTTATTTTCCTTAACATAATTCCCTCTGGGTCCACCCATCTTGTCACAGATGGTAAGATTTATTTTTTTTTTTTAAGCCTGAGTATCATTCCATTGTGTGTGTGTGTGTGTGTGTGTGTGTGTGTGTGTGTGTGTGTATTCCAAGATGTCCAAAGCTTTCTCATACCTATTGAGATGATTATACGATTTCTTTATTGATTTGTTAAAGTGGTATAACACAATAATTTGTGGATATTAAACATCCTTGCATCCTTGGGATAAGCCCCACTAGATCATTGTGTGATCATTTTAATGTATTGTTAAATTCAATTTGCTAATTATATTTTTTGTTGTTGGGGATGTGTCCATCTGTGTTAATCCGTGGTATTGACCTGTAAATTTTTTGTGCTATATTTTTGTCTGGTTTTAGTATGAGGTGATATTGTAGAATGAGTTCAGAAGTATTTCTCTGCAAATTTTTGGAATAGTTTGAAAAGGAGGGTTGTTAATTTTTCTTTAACTTTTTTGGTAGATTTCACCACCTGTGAGGCCATCTGGTACTAGACTTTTGTTTGCTGGGAGTTTTTGTTTTATTTTATTTAATTACTGATTTAATTTCATTACTGGTAATTGATCTTTTCATATATTATATTTCTTCCTGATTTTTTCTTGGAAAATTGTACCTTTCCAGACATTTATTCCTTTTTTCTACATTGTCCATTTTATTGGCATATAATTGTAGTAATCTCCTATGATCCTTTGTCTTTCTGTGGTATTGGCTGACTTCTTTCAGCTTTGATTTTATTTAAATGAGCCTTCTCTCTTTTTCTTGATGAGTCTAGCTAAAGGTTTATCAGTTTTGCTTATTTCAAAGTACCAGCTTGTTTCATTGATCTTGTTTATTGTTCTTAGTCTCTATTTCGGTTACGTCTGCCTCATTTGCTGCCAGGCCCTGCCTCATGCAGTGGCTTGAGGTGCGTGGGTCCCAGAATGACTGGCTGCATGGCCTGGGAGCAAAGGACTGGCACAGACCCACTGGTTTGAGGGACTGTGTCCTGAGCTAGCTGTCTATGTCCTGGGAGTTCTGGGGCTGGTGCCAGCCCACTGATGGTAGGGGCTGGGTCCTGATCCAGCTGGCTGCCAGGCCACTGGTGGAGGGGAAAACTTTAAGGTACAAATTCTCTGGAATGCTTCCCTTGAATCACTCTGGTAGAAAGTAGTGGTCTCTGCTCCCTTAGGCTTTTGTCATAGCAGATAGCATGCTCTGCCCTCTGTGGGGTTTGCTTTTCATCCAATTCAGTCAATCAGGAGTTTCCTCAAATCTCTATTGTGAGCTTGTAGTGCAGTAATAGCATTTAATAAACATTAGCTGAATCAATGAATAAATGAGCAGAATGTGCATGGCATAGTAAATTTGGTCGGAGTGCTGAATTTTTAAAGGAGGTTTTTTGTTTTTTTCTTTTTTTTACAAATAATAAAGGCAAAACAGGTTGAAATAATATTTTAATATTTCAAAATATTTTGCAGCATCCCTGTGAAAGATTTTAGATGAACTGATCTTGAATACAGTGACAGTTATAGTTTCTAGCAGATTCAGCTTCATATGCAATTTTTTAAATTTCATGTTGTAAGGATCTGTATTTTCTTGTATCAGTGCTCTGTGTTACAGTTTCCCTCAGTTTTAGTGTCTTCATCTAGAAAATAAGAATAGTATCACTTACCTTTTATATATAATATGCATTATAAAAGCAAATATGAGAAAAGTATAATTTGCTCTTTATAGAAGATGAGATTGTATATATTTTGGAAGTAGATTTTCCCAAGTCTTACACACAACCTGGTTGTCTCTGAAATTTTTGGAAAATATAAACATTTGTAAGCCATGAAGTTTATTTATCATACAGATGCAATAATTTAGTGTAGGGCCAGCAAAGTTTTTGTGTAAAAGATGAGATAGAACGCATTTGACACTTTGCAAGTCAGTTGATCGGTCTCTCAACAGCTTAATTCTCTGCCTTAGCAGTGCTTAAAGCTGATGCAGGCATTATGCAAACAAATGGGTGTCACTGTGTTTCAAAAAGTTTTTATTTACAAAAAAAAAAAAAAGACAGCTGGTAGGATTTGGTTCATGGGCAACAAATTGTGACTCCTGATTCAGGCTAAGGACAAGAATAAATAAATATTATAAGATTAGCAACATCAGATGACAGCTTTAGTGCTGGGAAAATATTTTTAAGGTTAGCAATTACCTATGCTATAAAAAGAACCTGACAATTCCTCATTTATTTTTAAAGTGTTTTTATGTGTAGGGTAATTTTACTCAATGATTTACCATACAAAAGAAGCATGGTATATGTATCTAACAATGTTTAGTTCAAATCGCATTTTCAGTTTGACTCTTGTGACCAGGGCGTCAAACTTTGCTGAGAACACTTACTGTATACTTGCAACTGTCCACGAAAGGAATTTTTTCCACGTGAGTTTTCAGCTCTGCACTCGTATATGCCTGCATCGTCCAGCTGCACGTTGGGTATTTCCAGTACTGCCTGAGATTTACGCAGACGTGACTTACTAGGAATATAACCATTAGTCTTCATCCATGTGATTGTTGGAACTGGGCTACAATAAGGAGCAAAAATGCCATTAATACACTTTACACTATTAGGAACATAGATTCTGTTATCTGGCAATTTAAGCACTTAATAGGCTGAGTGCAATAAAGTGTAATCACAATTAAGAACCATGTGATGGTTGATATACTTCAGTTTCCATGTGCATTGTCTGCTTTTAAGTTAGATTACAAGGAAAGAAAGTTTCCTTTTCTTTTGTATTTCAGAAAAGCAATTCAAAGGTTATATTTTACACACATATATGCTATACTTTACTTTTTAAAAACTGTGTAAAATTGTTTAAATGGTGAAAGTAATTTGGAGAAATTTACAAAAGTTATATATGCTTATCATAAGAAGTTGAACAAGAGTCATGAGCTAAATGAATTAAGAACTCATTATTGTTCCAACCCCTTAAAATATCTTCTGCAGAAAGAAATAAAGTTAGCAAGCAATTTCCCGCCTTGTCTCTATGATGCATATATAAGCACATATAACAAATTTTTTATTAATAAAAATCAAATCCAAGATCAACTGCTGACTTATTCTAGTTAATAGCTATATATATTCCCTTGTGTAGATGCATCAGAATTTTAATCAAACATTCTCTATAGTTAGGCATTCAGTGTAGCCCCCAAATTTTTCCTTTTTTTTTTTTTTGCTACTAAGGAATAACATTGCTAAATGTAACTTTGTACATATATATCATATGCCATTGCTTTTTATTTTCTACTGCAGACATTCACAAAAGTGGAATTGACAGACACAAGGGCATGCCAATTTTTCATTTTAATAAGTGCTGCCAGATTGTTTTCAGTAATATAGTAGCATTTTTCACATCCATCAGTAATACATGAGACTGTTTTCCCATATTCTTGCCACTACATTATGTTATCAATCTGTTTAATTTTTATCAGTACTGATAGATAAAAATGACATTTTCTTACAATTTCTCTGAACTGTAAGAAAGTTGAACATCTTTTCATAATTATACTATGAATCTGCTATTTGAATCTGCTTCACTGTGAACTATGTTATTTTTCAACTATTTCTTTCACTTTTCTGTTTGTCTGTTTGTCTGTTTGTTTAATTTCTTAGGATTCTTTGTGTGTTAGGGCCATTATGAGTTTGTTTACCAGAAAAGTTCTTTCTCGGTATACTGATAGTTTATGATGATATCTGTGATAAATTTTACAAATACTTTAGGAAGAAACAAGCATCTGTAGGTTTTTTCATGACTTCAGAATTTTTGTTTGTTTAAAAATTATCTGTAAACCCAAGTATGTATCCATATTTCCTTCAGTCTTTCTGGTAGCTTTTTTAAAAATTATTTTTAAGCATTTGGATCTTTAATCCATCTGGACTATATTCATGGTTTTGGTGTGAGATGGGAAATGCAACTAATTATCTTAGAATCACTAAAACTCCTTTTCCAACAATTTTTGGAATTTTACCTTTGCTATACAGTTGGTTCTTACATGCTTAAATCTGTTTCAGTCTTCACAGTTCTGTTCCACTGAGTTATTTATTACTATCTATATTTAATGTACTTTATGCTCTGGATTCAGTCTGCTTTTTCAGTTCTACTTCTCGCTATTTCTTTCCACATCTCCTGACCCAGAAACACATCTTTGTGTGTTTCCAATCATATCTGTTAAAGTCCTACTAATCTTTTGAGAGCCATTCTAAATACTTCCTCTATAGTAAAGTCTCCTTCTTTGTGTAGTCGTCTGGGATATTTTCCTTTAGACATCAAAGTGATTTGTATACATTACTTGGACTCTTGTAACATTTTATAACTGCAAAATGTAGGATATTTTTTCGCTAATTTTCCTGACAGGAGTAATAGCGGTGTTAAATTTTAGAAAAAATGCCACATTGCTGCTAAGTCAGTTCAGTCGTGTCCGACTCTGTGCGACCCCATAGATGGCAGCCCACCAGGCCCCACTGTCCCTGGGATTCTCCAGGCACGAACACTGGAGTGGGTTGCCATTTCCTCCTCCAATGCATGAAAGTGAAAAGTGAAAGTGAAGTCGCTCAGTCATGTCAGCGACCCCATGGACTGCAGCCTACCAGGCTCCTCCATCCATGGGATTTTCCAGGCAAGAGTACTGGAGTGGGGTGCCATTGCCTTCTCCCATTAAACACAGTGCTTATTTCTTAACATCTTTCTTACTTGTTTCTTAAGTATAAGATAGAATTGAAATTGCTGTATTAGAGTTGACAAGTTGTGCTTCTTTGTTTAGGTACATATATCAATATCTAGGAAAACTGAATATTGCATTTTCAAATAACTCTTATGTTGACCTAACACATCGTTCTTTTAATACATACAAGAATTGATTTGTTATATGTTTTAATATTTCTGCATCTATATTCAAAGGTGAGATTGTCTGTACTCATTAGGTTTGCTGGTTTACATGTGCACATACTTGTTACTGAGTTGGTAGTTGCTTTATTTATTAGCTAGCATTGACAAAATTGGAGTCATAGTGATGGATAATAGCTTGGTAAACATGCCAGAGTGTTTGCATCTCCTATTGTGACAGCTTCAACAGTAGAGAAATTGTATGTTCCTGAGAAACTGGTAAGACTGATAAAAATAAAGTCATCCCCATCTTAAGTGGAGTTAGTTTTTGAAAGCGTTTTCAATTTCTTCTGTTTTCTTTAATTATTTGTATTTAAATTTCTGTTTGTGTTTACTTTGGCAATTCATGTTTCCCTAGAAAATCAAAGTATTTCATCCATGATTTCAATATTTTAGCAGTGAGTTATATAAATCCTAATTGTAAAAAACTCTTCTAAGTGGTCACACGTTGTAGTAGAAGTTAAATGTGTTTTCCACAGTCAGACTTCCCAGAACAAAAGTAACTATGCAACTACATCTTTTCTGAGTTGCATTTCCAATCTCATACCAAAACCATGAATATAGTTCAGATGGATTAAAGATCCAAATGCTTAAAAATAATTTTTAAAAAATCATGTTTTTTTTTTTTTTAAATCATCTCATCATTTTTTAACATCTTGTTTTGTTTTTCCAGTTACCCCAAATGTAAAGTATGGTGGAAATAATAGTTCTTATTTCAGAAATAATAGTCCCTATTTCAGAAGTTAGTTACACACATTTGATAAGTTAAAGTACTTGGCACACAACAAGGAGGCAAAAAAAAATGTTTGCAATACTGTGATGATTATATTTGTATCTTCTTTACAACTTTAATGGTATGAGTATATGCTTTCTCAACTTCCTCTCCTTTTAACACTGCACATTGGTTAGGAACATGGTCTACCTGGAAATACAATTTACATTCAAATAAAATTCAAACACACAGATGTTATGTGACCTTCAGAAAGTAATCTAAGTTCTATGAATTTGGTTTCCCCATTTTAAAATGAAAATATTATTTGTTCCTTCAGAATGCAAATATTTTAAGGGAACTGGCATTATGTCTCTTGTTCAGGAGTATATCCACACTGTCTCACAGAGTGCTGGGCATATAGTTAGTACTTAAATGTTTAAGAAGTAAATGAATGAATGATTCTCATAGTATGATTTTGAGCATTAAGTGAGCTAAGTTCTTATACATTACTTAGATACATGTATTCCAAATATATGTATGCTGCTGCTGCTGCTAAGTCGCTTCAGTCGTGTCCGACTCTGTGCGACCCCATAGACGGAAGCTCACCAGGCTCCCCCATCCTTGGGATTCTCCAGGCAAGAACACTGGAGTGGGTTGCCATTTCCTTCTCCAATGCATGAAAGTGAAAAGTGAAAGTGAAGTCGCTCAGTCGTGTCCGACTCTCAGCGACCCCATGGACTGGAGCCTACCAGGATCCTCTGTCCATGGGATTTTCCAGGCAAAAGTATTGGGGTGGGGTGCCATTGCCTTCCCCGAAATATATGTATATGTATAACCAATAACTGTTACCTATAATGATAAGCTTTGTCAGAGGTTTATTTATTAGTCTTTAAAATACATATTTTGAATTTTTAATTATTTTTGTGCTTTAATTTGTGACTTTCTATTTTTTATTTCCCTTATCCCTTTTTATTGATTAGTATAGTATTCCACTCTAACTTTGTTAGTTAGAATTTTTTATGTGTAAATTTTTTATGGTTGATAATAAAAGTATGACTGCTTTTTTTCCTCTGGTATCAAAGGTAACCACATGCCTTATGTTCTGACACACAGAGACAGTGAGCTGTACAGTTTTGTTTTTTTGGAACTTGTTTAATCAATATTTGTAGTCAAAATATAGAATGAATTTTTGTGAAAATTATATGTCCATTGAGAAAAAAGGTATGCTTTATTTTGGATAAGACTTTAAAATTAGCTTTTAGAGAGTTTTTATTAACTATGTAATTCAAGTATTATTCATTGAAAAAATTTGAATGAAGTTATTAGTACATTGAATTAAGTGGAAGCAAACAAGTCAGAAGTAAATTAGACTTTGCAATGAGTACATTGTCAAATAAATCAAGAGTCTGTATTTAAAACAATAGCAAAACTTTGAGCATTTGAGACTTAGAACACATTTTAAGCTTCCAAAGGCAGATACAGGAGTTTGGGCTACAAAATCTGTATAGGCCCAAAATAGGGAACACTCCTCAAGACACATTTCAATTGCATCCATGAAATAAACAATAAAAATGTCAGAGAGTGAAGCCAAGGTACCCTAGAAGATAGACAAGATAATTTCTTACAAAGAGTCATATCAGTGTCTAATCATGAACTCTCCCATTCTTCCACAACCAAAACCTCCTCCACACAATCACACAAAAAAGAGACAGGCTGTGCAATGAATGACCTTACAGGAGAATTTCATACTTGTGTGGATCAGTGATTAGTTTGAGACTCCTCCTTTTTCTCTGAGTAGACTATTTCTCCTGTGAATAATTAACTTATATTTTAACTACACAAGTTATAGAATCAAGATGATCCATATCTAGGCCTGATGGAGATCTGGAAATTTTGGACTTGAGAGTATGCAGAGGCCAGATGAGATTGAGCACATTCAATGTGAAGAAAGAACTGAAATATTCCTCAGAAGACTAGATTGGCTAGGTGTTCAAAAAACACATTTTCCTTCTTCCTGGACATGTAATTACCTCATTTTTCCATCTTCCTTTAGGTAGGGGCATGAATTGAGCTCTGGCCAATGGAATAAGGAAAGAAAGATATACCAAACATGGTCTAGGAACCAGTTTTCTACATTTCACTTTTCCTGGCTCTGCTTGATAGATGTTACTGTCAATGGTAACTCTTGCAGAAAAATGTATATTTTATGTATATATAAAATGTTTTTTCATATCTTTGTTGTAAGCAAGAATTAACTTTTTAAACAATATATAAAGCATTGCTACCCATAAAATACTGATACATTTGACTGCATAAATAAGAACAATTTCTTTTCATTAAAAGAACATGAGGACTTTCCTGGTAGTCCAGCGGTTAAGACTCTGTGTTTTCAATGCAAAGAGCAGGGGTTCGACCCCTGATCAGGCAACTAAGATCTCACATGCTGCAAAAAAGTTAAAAAATTAAAGAACACAACCAGGGAAGAGTTATTTGCCACACAAGTAACTGACAAAGCCTAAGAGACTGAATAAAGAACTCAAGTGTATAAGAAAACTACTCATAAAAATGAGAAAGAGACAAGAGAAAAAATAGAAATTATCACAAAACATATGACAGCATATTCAATTTCATTAATAATCAGGGAAATTCAAATTTAGATTATCATAAATTCCATTTCATGCGTAACATTTTTAAAATGTAGTACTTTGAATAGCCTGATAATTGTACACATGGATGCCAATCAGTAAGAAGTCTAACACACATGCTGAGGTTTTATAATAGTGCAGCCACTTTGGAAAGCTATTGGAATCAACTTACAAGTGAGAATGGTTATTATACATTGTATGGTCTGGAAGATCTCTCAAGAAATGGAATAGAGTAGAATTATTTACACTTCCCAGAGAAATTCTTACACATATCCACAAAGAGTAATGTACACTATTCTTATAGTGACATTTACAAATAAACATTTTTAAAGATGTAATTTACCAAAAATAAAGTGAAATCATTGAAGTGTATAGTTTGAAGAGTCTTGCCAAATGGAAAATCCCATGGACAGAGGAGCCTGTTGGGCTTCAGTCCATGGGGTCGCTAGAGTCGGACATGACTGAGCGACTTCACTTTCACTTTTCACTTTCATGCATTGGAGAAGGAAATGGCAACCCACTCCAGTGTTCTTGCCTGGAGAATCTCAGGGACGGGAAGCCTGGTGGGCTGCCATCTATGGGGTCGCACAGAGTCGGACACGACTGAAGCGACTTAGCAGCAGCAGCAGCAGCAGCATTCAACTATTGCTTCGATTAATCATGATACAGACATTACTTTCACTCTTACAAGTTTCCTTAGGCACCTCCTTCCCAATCACCCTCACTCCTGTCCCAGGTGATCAATAATCTGACTTTCATATTTTAAGATAACTTTTGTCTTTTTAAAACTAATGTAAGTTGAATCATATAGTCTGTACCATTTCCGTACCCTTTCTGTGCTCTGCACGCTCAGTCTCTCAGTCATGTTTGACTCTCTGTGACCCCGTGGACTGTAGCCCACCAGGCTCCTCTGTCCATGGGATTTTCCAGGCAGGAATACTGGAGTGAATTGTCACTTTCTCCTCAAGGGGATCTTTCCAACCCAGGGATCAAACCCAGGTCTCCTTCATTGGCAGGTGGCATCTTTACCAACTGTACCCTTTCCAGCCGGCTTTTTTCTCTCACAATACAATTTGAGAGATCAATCTATGTTTCTATGCGTATCAATTGTCCATTTCTTTTAACTGTTGACCACTTTTAATATATGGATAAGCTACAATTTGTTTATCCAGTTACCTGTTGACTATTGGACATTTGGGTTATTTTCAGTTTTAAGTGATCATGAATTAAAAACAGTTTGTACATTCATGTGTAAGTTTTTTGTGAGCACAATTTTGGGTCTCTTTGGTTAGTAACTAGGGGTAGAATTTCTATACTATATAATAAGGAAACTATATGAAAATGGCCAGACTATTTACCTTAATAATTATATAATTTATACTTCCAACAGCAATGTATAAAATTTCCAGCTGTTTTACATCCTTGTAAAATGCTTAGCATTGTTAAGCTTTTATATTTTATTCAACATGAATATCCACATGTTGTAGCACTATTTGTTTAAGATAGTACTCTTTCTCCATTAAATTATTTGGCATGTTTTATGACAAAATAATCTCATTTGTGTGGGTTTGTTTATGGACACTCTTCTGTTCCATTAATTTGTAAGCCTGGCTTAAGCCAGTTTTTCATTTTTCTGGTTATTATCACTTTTAGAGAAAAATTTGAAATCAAGTGTGTTAAGTATTTTATGTTCAGTCTTTTTCTACCAATTGTATTGGCTATTCTGTGTTCTAATTTTAATGCACATTTTAAGAATAATTTGCTAATTGAAGTTTCCTGGAATTTTAACTGGATTTTGTCAAATTAATGTGTGAATTTGGTGAGAATTGAAATCTGAATACCACTGAGTCTTGTAATCAATATGTGTCTGTGTGTGCTCAGCTGTGTTTGACTCTTTGCAACCATATAGATTGTAGCCTGCCAGACTACATTGAATTCTGCTATTAAATCTTTCTTTCCTTCTATTAACTTAGACTTTAAATTATTTTACTTTTCTAATTTGTTTAAAGTTTAGATCATTTTTCCCTTTTTAAAAAGATATATGAATTTACATTTAAGTTCTACACTAACTATAGCATATATGTTTTCATTATTATTCAAAATAATTTCTAATTTCTCTGTGATTTTTCTTTAAAGACATAATTTGAGTAATTGGCACAGTGTATCTCCTCAGTTATTTAGACATTCTTTTATTTTTCTTCAGCAATACTATTGATTTTTCAGTGTACATACTTTTCGAATATTTTGTGTGATTCATCCTTAAATATTAATTTTAGTATTTTTTGGTAGATTTTCAACATAGCACACATATATACCTATTGCATCTGCAGAGTATGGATATGTTAGTTCCTCAGACATGTCTGACTCTTTGTGACCCCATGGATTGGAACCCACCAGTCTCCTCTGTCCATGGAATTTTCCAGGCAAGAATATTGGAGTTGGTTGTCATTCCCTTCTCCAGAAGATCTTCCCGACCCGAGATTGAACCTAGGTCTCCTGCATTGCAGATTCTTTACCGTCTGAGCCACCAGGGAGGCCCTTCCTGCATTGCAGAGACAGTTTTAATTTTTCCTTTCCTGTCTCTAAGATATTTTATTTCTTTTTATGCCTTATTTTACTGTGTAGGATCCCCATTAAAGGTTGAACTTAAGTGATTAGAGAAAAAAGAAAGGAGACACACTTTAGTTTTCACCATTTAGTATGACGTTGAATATTGTTTTGTTTTTCTTTCCTTCCTTTTTCTTTTTTTTTTTTTTTTGTAGATACTCTTTGTCTGGCTGTGCAAGTTTTACTCTAGTCCTAAATTGTTGAAAGTTTTGTTAAGTATGTTGAATTATGTCATATGCTTTTTATACATTAACCAAGAGGAATGTAACAGTCTTTATTATTTCATTCATGTGACAAATTAAATTAATTAATTTTTAAGAGTTAAACCAACTCTATATACCTGAGGTAAATCCCACTTGATCACGCGTATCATTTCTTCCTTACGTGCCTGACAAAATTCATCATTATGATCCAGCAATCCCACTGCTGGGCATATACACTGAGAAATCCAGAATTGAAAGAGACACGTGTACCCCAATGTTCATAGCAGCACTGTTTGCAATAGCCAGAACGTGGACGCCACCTAGATGTCCATCCACAGATGAAAGGATAAACAAGCTGTGGTACATATACACAATGGAGTATTACTCAGCCATTAAAAAGAATACATTTGAATCAGTTCTAAGGAGGTGGATGGAACTGGAGCCTATTATACAGAGTGAAGTAAGCCAGAAACAAAAACACAAATACAGTATACTAACGCATATATATGGAATTTAGAAAGATGGTAAAAATAACCCTATTTACGAGACAGCAAAAGAGACACTGATGTATAGAACAGACTTCTGGACTCTGGGACCAGGAGAGGGTGGGATGATTGGGGAGAATAGCATTGAAATATGTATAATATTATATCTGAAACGTATTAATTGTTCAAACTAATCACTGTCATGTTACAATTTGTTCATATTAGATGTTTGTAATGTTTCTGATAATCAATAAAAGAGATTCTTGATAAAAAAAAATTCATCAATGAAGCTGAAGTATACTATTCAAACTTTTTGTAGTGGGGATGTTTTTAAATACAAATTCAATTTCATTAATAGGCAATAATTCATATTTCTCCTGTGCCAGTTACTCAAATTATGTCTTTTAAGAAGTTTATTTAGTTTAGTTGTAAAATTAAATGTTAAACATTCCCATCCTGTCATTTAATGTTTTGGAATAGAGATGTAGTGATATTTCCTTTTTCCTGCTTGATATTGATATTTGAATTTTATCTCTTCTTTTTAATGTTTACCAATTGTATTGACATTTTCTAAAAGTCAGCTTTGTATTTCATTTTTCCCCAGTCTATTCATATTCAATATCATTGAATTCTGCTATTAAATCTTTCTTTCCTTCTATTAATTTAGACTTTAAATTATTTTACTTTTCTAAATTGTTTAAAGTTTAGATCATTTTTCCCTTTTAAAAAAGATATATGAATTTACATTTAAGCACTACACTAACTATAGCACATATGTTTTCATTATTATTCAAAATAATTTCTAATTTCTCTATGATTTTTCTTTGATAATCTGGTTATTTAGTTATGTTTTTTGAATTTCAAATATTTGGTGACTTTTCAAGCATCATTGAAAATGTTGTTTCAATTAAAGAATATACTGTCTAAATTTTTGATTCTGTAATAAGCAGTGATACTTGTTTTATGGCCTATCATATGGCTAATTTTTGTGAATGTTCCATGAGTAGGCTTTTTAAAAGTATATTCTGTAGTTGATAGTTGTAATATTCTTTAAAAATAAATTATGTCAAGTTGGTTAATAATTGTGTTCAAGTCTCTTGTTCTTTACTGATTTTCTGTCTTTTTATTCTTGTAATTGACAAATTACTAGAGATGCCTGTTACTTTATTGATTTTCTGTCCTGTCTTTGTGATTGATAGGATAATAGAGAAGAGTGCTAATTTCCAACTATAATTCTTATTTTGTCAGTTTCTTCTTCAATTACTATCAGATTTAGCTTTATATATTTTAAAGCTTTGTTACTAGGTGCATATACATTTTAGATTTCTAATGTCTTGAGAAGTTAATCTTTTTAATACTATAACGTGCCCATCTTCATATTAGGTAACATTCCTTGTGCTGATGTATACTTTACCTGATGTTAAGCTAGTAGCCTTAATTTCCTTATGATTAATAAACATATCTATTTTATCCTCTTGACTTCAACATATATATTCTTGAAAGATAAGTATACAGATACATATAATACACATTTAAAGTGGGATTCTTTAGGGTCTTGCTTTTCCATCCAGTCTATGTCCACCAATGGTGTGATTCAGTGAATTTCCATTTAATACAATTATCTGTGGTTGGATTTGAAGTCTATGGTTTTTTTTCTATTTCATCAGTTTTGTGTTCTTTTTTTTTTTTTTTTTTTTGGCCCTCTTCCCTTACCTTATTTTCCATTAATTACTTAGTTTTTTTAGTATTTCATTAAAGCCTTCTATTAATTTATTAGCTATAGCCTTCTGTTTCTTTTGTGTACATATGTTTGTTCTAAAGCTTGGAATATGTATCTGAAAATATTATGCTCACTTCTCTACCTTCCCACCCTTTGTGTTATTTTGAAAATATATATTATTTATACATACTTTATAAACTCTCTACCACATTACTATTATTTCTACCTTAAAGAAAAGAGTAGATATTAATAATTTTAGAAATGAAATAGACCAAATATATTTTATACTTATACCTGCTTAAAAAGGAAAAAAATGATATCTAGCCTTTCATTCTTTTGTGGAGATTGGAGTTTTGAAATATTATTAGTGCTCCTTCAGCTTAAAATTTACCATTTCTTATAATGCGATCTATTACAACAAATTACTGAGGATTTCTGTTTTTGTTTGTTTTGCTTTTTTACTTGATAATGTTTTTATTTTGCTTTCATGCTTGAAGAATATTTTCACCAAATATTCTATGCAGACTTTTTGCCTATGCAGACATAGGCAAATAGTTCTATGCAAACTTTTAATTTTTTTTTCTTTTTATCATTTTTTTAGTAATTAATTAGATTATTGTGTGTCTTATACTTTTTGTATTTCATTGAATGTAGGGGATCAGTAGAGTTATACTTTTCAATAATTTGATAACTGTTGGTCATAATCTTCAAATTTTTTTATACCTACCCCTATCTTCTAGGACTAAAGTTCCATATATATAAGATAATTTAATGACTTTTCTGTAGGTTTCTTGGGCATAATTTAATATTTTGTCTCTCTATATATTTCATAGAGTCTATCTTCAAGTTCATTCATCTATTTTTCTACAGAGTCTAACAATATTAAGCCAAACAAGTGTAGTTTAACATTTAATCATAATATTAATATATTTGTAAGACCTGTTTTAAAATGCTTTTTGGTAAATATATCATACCTGATATTTCTGTGAGTGCTTTTATTGACTGAATTTTTTCCCATTTATAGCACATTTTTGTGCCTTTATACTTCTAACCATATTTATTATAAAAGTTGCCATACACTGTCAAGTAACTGACATTAGCATTTGTCCTTAACAATTGGTAGACTTTATTCTGACATCAAATTTACTGGCAGTTCAAATTAATCCTTCTGAGAATTGTTTGCAGTCTTTGTTAGGGTATGTTTTGCATAGTCTTTATTTTGTGCTTATAGGTGCTCAATCATTTCTGCCTCTTTGTGACCCCATGAACTGTGGCCCCCCAGGCTCTTCTGTCCATGGGATTTTCCTGGCAAAAACACTGGAGTGGATTGCCACTTTTTCCTCAAGGGGATCTTCCTGACCCTGGGATCAAACCCATATTTCCAGTGACTCCTGCATTGACAGACAGATTCTTTACCACTGAGTCATCTAGGAAGCTTTTATTTTAGGAAAAGGTCAATTCTTGTCCTAAAACACTCTTTTTTTAGGATCTTCAGTGAATTACCCATTTGCTCAATAAGGCTTTATCATTCTGATTGATTATGGTTTTAATTTCTTTTGAGTCTTGAATATCTAGTATTTTTCATCTTCCTGGTAGTTTTTCTCTGTTAGTTTTTCTTAGGGTATAAACTATCAGTTTATGTACACACTGCTTACTAGTCATCAAATAATGATATCTCACTGTAGATTTGAGCAAGCCATTTTCTGTGTTGCTGTCCCTTTAGGTTTTTCTGCCCTATACAATTTTATCACTTCAGCCTCTGCTATTCGTTCTGTCTTTTCAGTGCACTGAGACGATTGTGCTCTTAGATTCCTCCTCTTTAGGGAAGTTTGTAGTAAGTGCTTTCTGGAAGAAAGCTGGAATGATGCATATTAATTTTCTATTTGTTAAACAAAAGAAGCTACAACTACTCTCAACCAAGGTTGTGGAAACAAAAGGAAGTCACAAATAACTACATATAATATGAATTTAGCAATATTTTAAAATTAAGGAAAAAAACAAAGGATATACATATATATATGTAAATACATACATGCATACATACATACATATCATAAGATAAATTTGTTAAAGCAAATCACAAGGCTGATAAACAAATACTTCAGGCTGTTGGTTCCTCACGAAAGGCGGGTAGGATTGACGACACATGAATTCAAGATTATTGTTACTTCTTTTACTGTTTTGTGTCTTAAGTTTGTTGCTTTATTCTCAAGAATTCTTTTATATTAATCATATAGTATATTAAAAATGTATAGACCAAAAGTATTTTATATGTATTCTAAAACATAATTCATAATTAATGTGTTTTTAAACATAATTGCTATTCTTTTCCAAATGTTAAATTTGATAGATAAATAAACCTTACTGGAACATCTAATTTTCTATTTATATTCATTTTGTCATCATCAGTTTCTATAATCATTATTTACTTATGTGATAGAATTTCTAGGATAGTTCATTTTTAATAATGTATATCTAAAATAATTTATATGAAGTCATTCATATTTTCTTACCAACCTATAAGGTAATATAGGTTTTCAATTTGATCTTGGAAGTAAATTGATTTCTGACACATTACATTAAGTTTCTTCAGCTCTACATTAAATAACTACCCAGTTAGTTAGTCTACACTTAAAGAATTTAATGCCATAAGGAAGTACCACTGAAAAGAAAACTTGGTTCTTTAATATGAGGATAATCCTTTCTTTATATTATCTTCTTTCATCTAGATTTCTATATTTCCCCCTCAGTGAAATACAAAATTACTGAACTAAAAACATTTTTCATGACTTTTTTTTTCTTTTTCTAATCTTAACATCATTTCTACCTTAGTTTGTGTTTGGGGCCTTAATAAATGGAATTATAGTTGACTCTTAATTATTCACCTAAAAACATACTACCTCAAATAGTAATAATCAAAGTTAAATTTTTCATTATCTATTTACCTACATTTTTAATGCCTTAATTTTCAGTAGTAATTCATTGATTTTCTGATGCCTGTTTGATTCATTTTAGCTGCTTTATTTTGTAACAACGTGTTAATTCTTATGCAGCATTTCATTCACTCCCCCAGAGAAGGAACCCAGCATGAGTAGGAAAAAAAAATGTGAGATGGCAAGGCTATAGGATACAGATGAGTAGACTCAGGATATGAGATAACAGGGGGCATGTGAAAACACTTCTGGTAATCAGAAGACAAAATTCCACTTCAATGGCATAAGAAAAAAGAAGATCTAGGAAGGAAAAAATAAAGAGAACATCACTCTTAAGAGCAATTATGCTCAAATGGTTGGGTAAGCAGTTTCAAGAGTTTGCAGTATATTCATTAACTCCTTCAATAAATTTTTTCTGAATCCTCACTATATAATAGACCTGTATTAGAAGTGAAGATCAATTAAATAACTGATACAATTAAAAAGGCCAAAGAATGAACTGAAAGTGAACATGAAAGTCTCTCAGTCGTGTCTGACTCTTTGCGACCCCATGGACTATATCAGATCAGATCAGATCAGTCGCTCAGTCGTGTCCGACTCTTTGCGACCCCATGAACCGCAGCACGCCAGGCCTCCCTGTCCATCACCAGCTCCCGGAGGTCACTCAGACTCACATCCATCGAGTCAGTGATGCCATCCAGCCATCTCATCCTCTGTCGTCCCCTTCTCCTCCTGCCCTCAATCCCTCCCAGCATCAGAGTCTTCTCCAATGAGTCAACTCTTCGCATGAGGTGGCCAAAATACTGGAGTTTCAGCTTTAGCATCATTCCTTCTAAAGAAATTCCAGGATTGATCTCCTTCAGAATGGACTGGTTGGATCTTCTTGCAGTCCAAGGGACTCTCAAGAGTCTTCTCCAACACCACAGTTCAAAAGCATCAATTCTTCGGCGCTCAGCCTTCTTCACAGTCCAGCTCTCACATCCATACATGACCACAGGAAAGACCATAGCCTTGACTAGGCGAACCTTTGTTGGTAAAGTAATGTCTCTGCTTTTGAATATGCTATCTAGGTTGGTCATAACTTTCCTTCCAAGGAGTAAGCGTCTTTTAATTTCATGGCTGCAGTCACCATCTGCAGTGATTTTGGAGCCCAGAAAAACAAAGTCTGACACTGTTTCCACTGTTTCCCCATCTATTTCCCATGCAGTGATGGGACCAGATGCCATGATCTTCGTTTTCTGAATGTTGAGCTTTAAGCCAACCTTTTCACTCTCCACTTTCACTTTCATCAAGAGGCTTTTTAGCCCCTCTTCACTTTCTGCCATAAGGGTGGTGTCATCTGCATATCTGAGGTTATTGATATTTCTCCCGGCAATCTTGATTCCAACTTGTGTTTCTTCCAGTCCAGCATTTCTCATGATGTACTCATGGACTATATAGTCCATGGAATTCTCTAGGCCAGAATAGGGGAGTAGGTAACCTTTCCTCGGACACCATTGAGCGACTGATCTGATCTGAACCTTTCCTTTCTCCAGGGGATCTTCCCAATCCAAGGATCAAACCCAAGTCTGCTGCATTGCAGGTGGATTCTTTACCAGCTGAGTCACAAGGGAAGCCCAAGAATACTGGAGTGGGTAGCAAGAATGAACTGCTGCTGCTGCTGTTGCTAAGTTACTCCAGTTGTGTCTGACTCTGTGCGACCCCATAGATGTCAACTCACCAGGTTCCGTTGTCCCTGGGATTCTCCAGGCAAGAACACTGGAGTGGGTTGCCATTTCCTTCTCCAATGCATGAAAGTGAAAAGGTAAAGTGAAGTTGCTCAGTCCTGTCCAACCCTCAGCGACCCCATGGACTACAGCCTACCAGGCTCCTCCGTCCATGGGATTTTCCAGGCAAGAGTATCGGAGTGGGTTGCCATTGCCTTCTCCGAACTAAATGATTCAGATATAAAAGGTAAGAGTATTAAAAGAACATAGTCAAGAAAGAGTGTTTTTACCAGACTGGAATGTAAGGGAATGCAGAAAAGATGAAACATAAAGTAAGCCTTAAGGATTAGAAAAATTTATCCAGGGAGCAAAATATATATTCTTGGCAGTGAAATCTATAGGCATAAACACAGTAAAGCAAGAGATAGCACGTCTGATTGATGGAACATCACATAATGCAGTGTATGTTACATGGCATAATGTGTGTAGAAAAATGCCAATAAGCTTGTAAAAAATGCAGGTTTTCCCTTCAAAAACAAAGATTTATTCATAAAAGTTTCAATGCTGCCTACTTCCATTTTTACTTTCTTGTATTCTCAAAATTAGTACTCTAAAATTTTCACCTCAAAATTTTTAGAAGCTCCGAAAAGTAAAAATTTTGAAATGCATAGCTGAACTCTTATTTGGAAAGATTTCTGTATGCAATGATATACACAAGCTATTATTAAATGAAATGTGAACATGAGCCTAGTAGTAATAGTAACTTCTTACCGGCACTTTGGACAGCCCGTGTTTGTTTATGTTGTCCATGACACTTAAGGGGAAATCAAATAATTTTTGCTATTTTAAATTGACTTATAATCAAGGATGAGTCATTCATTTTTTGAAGTACATGGAATTTTTAAAATATCTGAGAATATGGAAAAAATTTGAAATCTACTTAATCTTACACTATTACTCAAAGAAAATTTCTTTTCAATAATAAACTGAAATGGTGCTTTTGTTTAATAAGGGGACTGATTTTAGCTACACTAAGAAAATGAGTAGAAATGTCAACTTTGACAGATAAGTAGAGGCAGTTATATTTTTCCTTATTTTAGTCTGTTGAACTAATATCTGCTCAAATATACATTTGATTTTCATGTAAAATAAGCATTTCAACTTGAAGACAAAGGAGCTTTTTCTTGCTAATGTTGTACCGAGGATGGCACTATTCCTTTGGTTCAAAAATATCTCTGCTAATAACAGTAAAAGACTATGAAGCCCCATTGAAATTTTGACACAGGATTTTTGTTATGTACTGTCAAACTGACAAGATAAAAATGCCTCCAAAATGAAGCTCTAGAAAGTAAAAAAAAAAAAAAGTTGGATGAACTTTACCCATTGTTGAAGTCATTAAAGGTATTTTTTAAAGATCATTTTTATACATAAGATATGGTAATGTGTGAAATCTGTCAAGGCAGAAGGAATATGTTGCTGTAAGGATTTAATGATTTCAAAGGAAAGTACTCCCTAACTGCAAATCACCATTCACAGACAAATTGTAGGTCTATCTAATGGAGCTTCCTATTTTCATTGCATAAGTCACAAGTGAGATATGAATTTTACATCTGATGTGAAAATATACACAGTTATGACTCCTTTGTGACTTGCACAGAAAAGAAGGAAACATTGTATATCTTTGATAGAAGCTGAAGGAACCAAGTTTTATAACTTTTCTCTAAGAAAGAACATAAAAAGTCATCATAAAGAAAGCTATTGAGCCAAAGTATTTTTTTTTTCTTTTATGATCCTATATCTCAAAAAAAAAAAAAAATAAAAAACTCAGTCACTAATGCAGGTGATCACTACTGGGTACAAAATATGCAAAATTTTTGAAGGCAGAAGCTTTCCATGTAAAAGTTCAGAAACTTTCAGGGACAGGAAGCATGATGCTTAGATCTTTCTTGAAAGGATTTCATCTTTGAGGCAGGAAACCACTGTCATAGCCTCCCACAGTTGGAATAATTAGCATTTAGGGAGAAGAAATTAACTGCATCTAACTTATACATAATGGAGAAGGCAATGGCACCCCACTCCAGTACTTTTGCCTAGAAAATCCCATGGACAGAGGAGCCTGCTAGGCTGCAGTCCATGGGGTCGCTAGAGTCGGACACGACTGAGCGACTTCACTTTTACTTTTCACTTTCATGCATTGGAGAAGGAAATGGCAACCCATTCCACTGTTCTTGCCTGGAGAATCCCAGGGATGGGGGAGCCTGGTGGGCTGCCGTCTATGTCGTCGCACAGAGTCGGACACGACTGAAGCGACTTAGCAGCAGGAGCAGCAATTTATATATAAATTTAAATCTGCCTGCTTTTATTCTTCACTAATGCATTGACTCATAGCCTTCCCATGATATTATGCCTGCTCAGGAACAAAAAATCACAATTAAGAATATATCTAATCACTTTTAATTAAAGTAAATAACCAAGTTTGAGTAAAGAATCTTGGTAGTTTCTATGAGATTATGACCTGGTACGGCTTTTGATCTCTGCTCGTTTCCAAGGCAAACCATTCAAT
Organism: Tragelaphus eurycerus; assembly: GCA_935064755.1. Classification (NCBI taxonomy): domain Eukaryota; kingdom Metazoa; phylum Chordata; class Mammalia; order Artiodactyla; family Bovidae; genus Tragelaphus; species Tragelaphus eurycerus. The sequence goes on along the minus strand of CAKXYN010000086.1, from coordinate 6,522,299 downwards.
GTCACAGTAATCCAAATCTATGTCCCAACCAGTAACGCTGAAGAAGCTGAAGTTGAACAGTTCTATGAAGACCTACAAGACCTTTTAGAACTAACAGCCACAAAAGATGTCCTTTTCATTATAGGGGACTGGAATGCAAAAGTAGGAAGTCAAGAAACACCTGGATTAACAGGAAAATTTGGCCTTGGAACACGGAATGAAGAAGGGCAAAGACTAACAGAGTTTTGCCAAGAAAATGCACTGGTCATAGCAAATACTCTCTTCCAACAACAGAAGAGAAGACTATACATGGACATCACCAGATGGTCAACACCGAAATCAGATCGATTATACTTTTGCAGCCAAAGATGGAGAAGCTCTATACAATCCGCAAAAACAAGACCAGGAGCTGACTGTGGCTCAGACCATGAACTCCTTATTGCCAAATTCAGACTGAAATTGAAGAAAGTAGGGAAAACTACTAGACCATTCAGGTATGACCTAAATCAAATCCCTTATGATTATACAGTGATTATGATGTCTCTTGGTTTGGATTCTGAGGGGTGCAAATAATCTACAGTTCATTAGGCCTCCATATCTGTATGCCCATTTCCATTTCAGATATAGCAATATTTTAGACATTATTTATTTGAGTAAACTTTCTGACCGCTTTTCTCTCTCGTCCTTCTGGGACTCCCATGATGTATATATCAGTCAGGTTCACATTTCCTATACATCACTTAAACTTTCTTCAGTCCTTTCTAATCCTTTCCTATTTGTTCCTTTGGACAATTTTCAATGACTTGTCTTAGTGTTCACTGATGCTTTTTCTACTTTTCTATTCTACTCTTGAAATTCTTTAGTACATTTTTAAGTTCGATTATTATATTCTTCAGTTCCATGACTTTTGTTGCTGTCTTGGTTGAAATTCTCCATTCAAGCATTTTTTCCTGACCTCACTAAGCATCATTATGATCATTATTTTGAATTCTTGATCAGTATATATCTACTTTTCATCAGAGTCATTTTCTAGAGATTTATCTTATTTCTTTGTTTGAAACATATTTTTGGGGGGGTTCCTTTTTTTCCCTTGACTCTTTCTATTAATGTATGCACAGAAAAATTGGTCAACTCATCAAAGACTGGACTTGTACAGGTGGTGAATCTCGTAAATCAACTCAGGCAGAGATTTTAGTGACCTCTCAAACCTTAGTGACATTTCAAACTACTGTCTTTGTTTTCAGTAAATGTCACATTATCTAGAGCTTTCTGGATCTTTTCAATGCACTGAGACAAATGAGACAGCAGTCAGTATTTTGGAACCTCTCAGAAAAACTAGGATGTTATGTGTATATTATAGTCTTTCCCTTCCTTCCCAAGGGAGAAGTTATGATATAGGGTTTTATTCCCAGTTGAAGTGGGTTATGTCAGGAGCTCAGCATATGGAAAGAGAATGTCTCATATATTCCTATTGGCTCCATGTCGCTTGTTTTCCTCCTGCATAGGATTCAGAGGCCTCAAGTATTTTTTGGATTTTTCACAAATTGAACCATTCTATATAATGTTGTTGAATCACTGTCTGTGGGGGAAACAGAGAGCCTAGGGCTTTCTATTCTGCCATTTGTCTGCCCTCACTATCCTGAATTTATTTTTTACAACTATGTGAAACAAAAATTATTGTCTAGTTTACATATGAAGTACAGGAGCATTAAGGAACTTGAGAATAACATGAATTCTATTATGAGGGGAGATATAAGATTGTGTGTAAATACACATTAAAAAGCCATTTTAAAGAAGAAGACTGAAAATACTGGAAAGGTTAACAATCAAGAGATATACTAAGAGAGGAAATAGATCAATATGGTCTAATATGAGGATTTAGGGCTCACTTCCTCTGACAAACACATCAAAAATAGATCTACATGTGGCACAATTCTCATGGAAAACTAACCAAAGACTGAAAGAAAGGCTCTTGTACAACCAAAGCTGTAAGAATGATTCCCATGGACTTGGGTAGAATGGGAAGAAAAGTGATCAGATCAGGACCTGTGACCTTGGGAAGGGACATAGAAGATGAGGGGAGCTACATGGGCAGAGAGCCTCCCTAGGAGTGAGTGGTTCAAGTCACATATTGGGTCCCCCAGCCCCCAGGTCTAACATTGGGAATATGGACCCCTAGCTGATTAGAAAACCAGGGGGATTAACAGAAGGGCTATAGGAAACTTAGACTCTGATAATGATGGTCAGGTACCTCCTTGCTTCCTCCACACAAAAGTTGGAGAAAACAGATAGATTGAGACTGCAAGCAACTCTAGCCTGTTTTCTGTGACTGTCCTGACACTCACTCCAGCCTAGTGGAGGGCTGGCTCTGACACATTTGTTTTGTGAAGCAGCTCCACACTAGGCTGAGGGCTGCAGCCACCGATGGAGGGAACTTGTCTGTTGTAAAGAACTGAGAAATACTAGACCCAGAACGGCATCTGAAAGCCCAGGTACAGCTATTTCTGGTGCTTAGAACGGCACTGCATCAGAAGTGGTTTAGGACTCTAACTGAAGGCAGGACCACCATGGCTCACATGTAGACCAATGCTGAGCACGTGCTCTAGCTCCTCTTGCTTTAGCACCACTCCCCTCTCCAGTAAGGATGCCAGTTCTTGGAAATGGAAGAACATACCCTTAAAGGGAATGAAGTGTGCATGGACCTAACTCTCCAGAGCTCTGCTCCAGCAGCTTGGGTCCCCTCTGTCCTCAGTAGAGTGGTGTTGGCCACTGAGCAGAGAAGAAGCCCTGATTCACATGGCTCTGACTCCAGTCCCTCTGTCTTCAGTCCCACTTTCTACCAAAGTAATAGTTGCCAGCACACCCTGGAAAGAAATGACTAATGCTCACATCAGATCCTGCTCTCACATCAAAGCCACTGGGCACACAGACAGCACACGTATGCTTCCACAAAGGGCACCACATCAAGAGATTAATTGATAATTGTATCATCTAATATTTTAAGGGACAGAGAAAGTTAAGCAAAATAAAAAGATAGAGGAATTTGTTTCAACTGAAAGAACAAGAGAAAGTCCCTGAAAAAAAAAAAAAAAAAACAACTAATGAAACAGAAATAAATAGGCTACCATGGAAAGTATTTAAAAGGAACTGTAATGAAAATGTTAAATGCATTAGAAAAAAGAATAGATTTTACCCTTTGAAAAGAGGGAGAATTTGAACAAAGAACTAGAAAGTGTTAAAAAAAAAAAAAAAAAAAAAACCGAACTGGAGAATAAAATAACTGAAATTTAAAACATACTAGAAGGAGTTAGAAAAATAGGTGATTACAGAATAATGCACCCTAACTCCTTATTGCCAAATTCAGACTGAAATTGAAGAAAGTAGAGAAAACTACTAGACCATTCAGGTATGACCTAAATCAAATCCCTTATGATTATACAGTGGAAGTGAGAAATAGATTTAAGGGCCTAGATCTGATAGATAGAGTGCCTGATGAACTATGGAATGAGGTTCGTGACATTGTACAGGAGACAGGGATCAAGACCATCCCCATGGAAAAGAAATGCAAAAAAGCAAAATGGCTGTCTGGGGAGGCCTTACAAATAGCTGTGAAAAGAAGAGAAGCGAAAAGCAAAGGAGAAAAGGAAAGATATAAACATTTAAATGCAGAGTTCCAAAGAATAGCAAGAAGAGATAAGAAAGCCTTCTTCAGTGATCAATGCAAAGAAATAGAGGAAAACAACAGAATGGGAAAGACTAGGGATCTCTTCAAGAAAATCAGAGATACCAAAGGAACATTTCATGCAAAGATGGGCACAATAAAGGACAGAGATGGTGTGGACCTAACAGAAGCAGAAGATATTAAGAAGAGGTGGCAAGAATACACAGAAGAACTGTACAAAAAAGAGCTTCAAGACCCAGATAATCATGATGATGTGATCACTGACCTAGAGCCAGACATCTTGGAATGTGAAGTCAAATGGGCCTTAGAAAGCATCACTACGAACAAAGCTAGTGGAGGTGATGGAATTCCAGTGGAGCTATTCCAAGTCCTGAATGATGATGCTGTGAAAGTGCTACACTCAATATGCCAGCAAATTTGGAAAACTCAGCAGTGGCCACAAGATTGGAAAAGGTCAGTTTTCATCCCAATCCCAAAGAAAGGCAATGCCAAGGAGTGCTCAAACTACCGCACAATTGCACTCATCTCACACGCTAGTAAAGTAATGCTCAAAATTCTCCAAGCCAGGCTTCAGCAATATGTGAACCGTGAACTTCCTGATGTTCAAGCTGGTTTTAGAAAAGGCAGAGGAACCAGAGATCAAATTGCCAACATCCGCTGGATCATGGAAAAAGCAAGAGAGTTCCAGAAAAACATCTATTTCTGCTTTATTGACTATGCCAAAGCCTTTGACTGTGTGGATCACAATAAACTATGGAAAATTCTGAAAGAGATGGGAATACCAGACCACCTGATCTGCCTCTTAAGAAATCTGTATGCAGGTCAGGAAGCAACAGTTAGAACTGGTCATGGAACAACAGACTGGTTCCAAATAGGAAAAGGAGTACGTCAAGGCTGTATATTGTCACCATGTTTATTTAACTTATATGCAGAGTACATCATGAGAAATGCTGGACTGGAAGAAACACAAGTTGGAATCAAGATTGCCGGGAGAAATATCAATAACCTCAGATATGCAGATGACACCACTCTTATGGCAAAAAGTGAAGAGGGGCTAAAAAGCCTCTTGATGAAAGTGAAAGTGGAGAGTGAAAAGGTTGGCTTAAAGCTCAACATTCAGAAAACGAAGATCATGGCATCTGGTCCCATCACTGCATGGGAAATAGATGGGGAAACAGTGGAAACAGTGTCAGACTTTGTTTTTCTGGGCTCCAAAATCGCTGCAGATGGTGACTGCAGCCATGAGATTAAAAGACACTTGCTCCTTGGAAGGAAAGTTATGACCAACCTAGATAGCATATTCAAAAGCAGAGACATTACTTTACCAACAAAGGTTCGCCTAGTCAAGGCTATGGTCTTTCCTGTGGTCATGTATGGATGTGAGAGCTGGACTGTGAAGAAGGCTGAGCGCCAAAGAATTGATGCTTTTGAACTGTGGTGTTGGAGAAGACTCTTGAGAGTCCCTTGGACTGCAAGGAGATCCAACCAGTCCATTCTGGGGGAGATCAATCCTGGAATTTCTTTGGAAGGAATGATGCTAAAGCTGAAACTTCAGTATTTTGGCCACCTCATGCGAAGAGTTGACTCATTGGAGAAGACTCTGATGCTGGGAGGGATTGAGGGCAGGAGGAGAAGGGGACGACAGAGGATGAGATGGCTGGATGGCATCACTGACTCGATGGATGCGAGTCTCAGTGACCTCCGGGAGCTGGTGATGGACAGGGAGGCCTGGCGTGCTGCGGTTCATGGGGTCGCAAAGAGTCGGACACGACTGAGCGACTGATTTGATCTGATCTGATCTGGAAGACAAAATAATGGAAATCACCCAATCAAAACAGAAAAAAAAAAAAAGGCTATGGTTGAAAACTTCCCAAACTTAAGGATACAGATATCTTGGTAAAATAAACACAGAAAGTCCCAAGCAAGATGAATCCAAATGGACCCACACCAAGGATACCAGGACTTCCCTGGTGGCTTAGATGGTAAAGTGTCTGTCTATGATGTGGGGGACCCAGGTTCGATCCCTGGGTTGGAAAGATCCCTTGGAGAAGGAAATGGCAATCCACTCTAGTACTATTGCCTGGAAAATCCCATGGACAGAGGAGCCTGGTAGGCTACAGTCCATGGGGTCACAAAGAGTCAGACACGACTGAGCGACTTCACGTTCACGTTCACGTTCAAGTATATCATTATAAAAGTGGCAAAAACACTGAGCAAACCAGAATTGAAAGAGGTAAGTGTACCCTAATGTTCATCACAGCACTGTTTATAATAGCCAGGACATGGAAGCAACCTAGATGTCCATCAGCAGATGAATGGATAAGAAAGCTGTGGTAAATATACACAATGGAGTATTACTCAACCATCAAAAAGAATACATTTGAATCAGTTCTAATGAGGTGGATGAATCTGGGCCCTATTATACAGAGTGAAGTAAGACAGAAAGAAAAACACCAATACAGTATACTAACACATTTATATGGAATTTAGAAAGATGGTAACAATAGCCCTATATACAAGACAGCAAAAGAGACACTGATGTATAGAACAGTCTTTTGGATTCTGGGAGAGAAGGGGGGGGATGATTTGGGAGAATGGCATTGAAACATGTATAATATCATATATGAAATGAGTCGCCAGTCCAGGTTCAATGCACAATACTGGATGCTTGGGGCTGGTGCACTGGGACAACTCAGAGGGATGGTAGGGGGAGGGAGGTGGGAGTGGGGGTTCAGGATAGGGAACACATGTATACCTGTGGCGGATTCATTTTGATGTATGGCAAAACCCATACAATATTGTAAAATTAAAAAAAAAAGTTAATGAGAGAATTCTAAAGACAGCAATAGAAGAAAAAAAAAGGCACACAGTTGTGATCAACTAATCCATGATATAAAGGAGGCAAGAATATACAATAGAGAAAAGATAGTCTCTTCAATCAATGGTGCTGAGAAAACTGGACAGCTACATGTAAAAGAATGGTATTAGAACATTTTATCATACCATATAAAATAAATTAATAATGGATTGCAAATCTAAATGTAAGACCTAGAATCACAAAACTCAAAGAAGAGAAGATGTATGGGATACTCTTTGACATGAATTATAGCAATATTTTTTGTATCTGTCTCCTAAGGTAAAGGAAATAAAAGACAAAATAAACAAGTGGTACTTAATTAAATGTAAGAGCTGTTACTCAGTAAAGGAAATCATTGACAAAATTAAAAGATAATCCACTAAATGGGAGAGAACTTTAGCAAATTATATGATTGATGAATAGTTAATACCCAAAATGTATAAATAGCTCAAACAGCTCAATATTTAAAGATCAAACAACTCAATTAAAAATGATTAATACTAATTACAATTAAGTCACTTCAGTCCTGTCCGACTCTGTGTGACCCCATAGATGGAAGCCCACCAGGCTCCCCCGTCCCTGGGAATCTCCAGGCAAGAACACTGGAGTGGGTTGCCACTAAGCCCCAAATACATTAGTATACTGTATTGATGTTTTTCTTTCTGGCTTACTTAATTCTGTATAATAGGCTCCAGTTTCATCCACTTCATTAGAACTGACTCAAATGCATTCTTTTTAATGGCTGAGTAATACTTCATTGTGTATATTTACCACAGCTTTCTTACCCATTCATCTGCTGATGGACATCTAGGTTGCTTCCATGTCCTGGCTATTATAAACAGTGCTGTGATGAACATTGGAGTACATGTGTCTCTTTCAATTCTGGTTTCCTCAGTGTGTATGCACAGCAGTGGGATTGCTGGATCATAAGGCAGTTCTATTCCCAGTTCAGATGGTGACTGCAGCCATGAAATTAAAAGACGCTTACTCCTTGGAAGGAAAGTTATGACCAACCTAGATAGCATATTCAAAAGCAGAGACATCACTTTGCCAACAAAGGTTCGCCTAGTCAAGGCTATGGTCTTTCTTGTGGTCATGTATGGATGTGAGAGCTGGACTGTGCAGAAGGCTGAGCACTGAAGAATTGATGCTTTTGAACTGTGGTGTTAGAGAAGACTCTTGAGAGTCCCTTGGACTGCAAGGGGGATCCAACCAGTCCATTCTGAAGGAGATCAGCCCTGGGACTTCTTGGCAAGGAATGATGCTGAAGCTGAAGCTCCAGTATTTTGGCCCCCTCATGCGAAGAGTTGACTCATTGGAGAAGACTCTGATGCTGGGAGGGACTGGGGGCAGGAGGAGAAGGGGGCGACAGAGGATGAGATGGCTGGATGACATCACTGACTCGATGGATGTGAGTCTGAATGACCTCCGGGAGTTGGTTATGGACAGGGAGGCCTGGTGTGCTGCGATTGATGGGGTCGCAAAGAGTCGGTCACGCCTGAGCGACTGATCTGATCTGATTCCCAGTTTTTTAAGGAATCTCCACACTGTTCTCCATAGTGGCTGTACTAGTTTGCATTCCCACCAACAGTATAAGAAGGTTCCCTTTTCTCCACACCCTCTCCAGCATTTATTGCTTGTGGACTTTTGGATCGCAGCCATTCTGACTGGTGTGAAATGGTACCTCATAGTGGTTTTGATTTGCATTTCTCTGATAATGAGTGATGTTGAGCATTTTTTCATGTGTTTTTTAGCCATCTGTATGTCTTCTTATAAGAGGCAGCAAAAGAGACACTGATGTATAGAACAGTCTTTTGGACTCTGTGGGAGAGGGAGAGGGTGGGATGATTTGGGATAATGGCATTGAAACAAGTATAATATCATATATGAAATGAGTTGCCAGTCCAGGTTCGATGCACGATACTGGATGCTTGGGGCTGGTGCACTGGGACGACCTAGAGGGATGGTAGGGGGAGGGAGGTGGGAGGGGAGGTTCAGGATGGGGAACACATGTATACCTGTGGTGTATTCATTTTGATGTATGGCAAAACCAATACAATATTGTAAAGTTAAAAAATAAAATAAAAAAATGATTGATAAGTTAAAAAAAAAAAAAAAGCCCCCAATACAGATTTTTCCAAAGAATATATAAATATATATTCCAAAGGAAAAAAAAAATATATATATAGCCAACAGGCGCATGGAAAGATGCCCCAAATCATTAATCATCAGAGAAATGTGAATCAGAACTACAATGTGATATTATTTCACATCTGTCAGAATGATCATCATCAAAATATCTACAAAAAACAACCATTGGCAAGAATCTGGACAAAAGGGAACCCTAGTACACTATTGGTAGAAATGGAAATTGGTACAGCCACTATAGAAAATATTTTGAGGGTTCCTCAAAAAACTAAAAATAGAACTAGCATATGATCTAGCATTTCCAGTCCTGAGTATGTATCTGAAGAAAGAGAAAATTCATATTCAAAAATATGCATGCAACCCAATGTTTATAGCAGCATTATTTGTAACACCCAATCTACTGCCCATCAAGAGATAAAGAAGATGTGGTGTATATGTACAGAGTGAAAGAAAGAGTCTATGTCATCACTTATATGTGGGGTCTAAAAAATAAATAAATGAATACAACAAAACAGAGAAAAACTCACAGACATAAAGAACAAACCAGTGGTTACCAGTGGTGAGAGGGAAGTGGGGAGGAGCAAGATAAGGATAGGAGATTAAGAGATACAACTACTATGTTTAAAAAATAAATAAGCAACAGTGATATATTGTACAGGACAAGGAAATGCAACCATCATTTTATAATAACTTAAAATTATAATCTATAAAATATTAAATCACTCTGTTGTATACTTGAAACTAATCAGATCAGATCAGATCAGTCACTCAGTCGTGTCCGACTCTTTGCAACCCCATGAACTGCAGCACACCAGGCCTCCCTGTCCATCACCAACTCCCAGAGGTCACTCAGACTCACATCCATCGAGTCAGTGATGCCATCCAGCCATCTCATCCTCTGATGTCCCCTTCTCCTCCTGCCCCCAATCCCTCCCAGCATCAGAGTCTCCCCCAATGAGTCAACTCTTCGCATGAGGTGGCCAAAATACTGGAGTTTCAGCTTTAGCATCATTCCTTCCAAAGAAATCCCAGGGCTGATCTCCTTCAGAATGGACTGGTTGGATCTCCTTGCAGTCCAAGGGACTCTCAAGAGTCTTCTCTAACACCACAGTTCAAAAGCATCAATTCTTCGGCGCTCAGCCTTCTTCACAGTCCAGCTCTCACATCCATACATGACCATAGGAAAGACCATAGCCTTGACTCGGCGAACCTTTGTTGGCAAAGTGATGTCTCTGCTTTTGAATATGCTATCTAGGTTGGTCATAACTTTCCTTCCAAGGAGTAAGCGTCTTTTAATTTCATGGCTGCAGTCACCATCTGCAGTGACTTTGGAGCCCAGAAAAATAAAGTCTGACACTGTTTCCACTGTTTCTCCATCTATTTCCCATGTAGTGATGGGACCGGATGCCATGATCTTCGTTTTCTGAATGTTGAGCTTTAAGCCAACCTTTTCACTCTCCACTTTTGCTTTCATCAAGAGGCTTTTTAGTTCCTCTTCACTTAAGCAACTGTATTTCAACTAAAAAAGAAGAGAGAATATGCTAAGGAGACAAAAGGATAATATGTAGAATGAAGGTAGGTTTGCATTCCTGATAAAGATATGTTCTTTGTTGTAAAAATATGTAAGGAAAAGGGGTATGTAGGTTTGTTGGGAGATTTATAGGTCAGTAGTCAGGAAATGAAACCTTTTTTTGTACAAAAGTTTCAATTATTTCTGTAGCCTCTGATACAACCTGCAGAAGCTGGAGATGGAGGTTTGAAAAGTGACTATTAGAATTAGCCACTATGAAGTCGTAAGCAGACTAGTGGCAGCATAGAGGGCCTTGGTAAGATTAAGGATATTACCTTCATAGTGGGACCGTTTTATAGAGCTCTCTGCTCTTTTCAGCAGTGCTAAGCAGCTTGAGAAGAGGCACACAGAGATTGGATGATTAGATTCAGTGAGGATTCAGCGAGACCTTGAGGAGCTGGTATAATGAAAGAACATAGTGACAAGGAACCTAAAGATATGAGATAGAGTGGCTAAAGCAGTGGACTGCATATTTTTGTTTATAAAAGGTAAAAGATCAGACAGAGGTCCCCATACAAGGAAGAAATTAGAGATCGTGGTAAGATAATTTTGATGTTACTGAAGACTTCTAAATTGAGCTTGCAAATAGTGTAGTAACATATTTGTAAAGATGAGAAGTCATAGCCAAAAGGTGTTATAATTGATTTTATTATTTCAGATGCAAAGTAATTCTATACAGGGAACATTTCGCAGTCTGCTTCTCTGGATTTGTATTACAATGCAATGCCTTAAGGGCTTCCCAGGTCGTGCTAGTGTTAAAGAATCTGCCTGACAATGCATGAGACATCAAAGTTAGGTTCCATCCCTAGGTTGGGAAGATCACCTAGAGAAGGGTAGAGCAACCCACTCCAGTATTTTTGCCTGGAGAATCCAATGTACAGAGAACCCTGGTGGCCTACAGTCCATAGGGTTGCACAGAATCAGACACTACTGAAGCGACTTGGCATGCATGCACTCATGCACTGCCATGAAAACTTTGTATATGCCTTGTAGAAACTAGATATGTTGGGTTAAAATTTACTTGGAAAGAGGATCTGCTATACAGGAAGACTGCAAGTTGTGATCATCAGCTCTACATATTAATTTTTGATCTTTTATCCTATTTTCACTTACACAGAGTTTTAGGAGTGTGTATAGCTTTTTATAAAATATTGCAAAGCAGTATAAATTTTATTAAAACAAAAGGTTGGATGAAATTTAAGAACTGCATTCTGTTATCAAAATAATGAATCAGCAGTTGGCAACTGACCAAAAATTCTTTCATTAAAAATTTATATTTGTAGATTAAAGTGAGAAAGAAATTTCATTCTCTTATATTGATCCTACCTCTCCATGTACTCAAGAACTATGCAGAGAACATATAAAAAAATATTACTCCTTTAGTAAAGCTATGTGTAAACGTCTTGCTTAAATGTTGTCAGGAATAAGAAAAGAGGTTCAGCTTTTAAAACAGCATTCAGAAGCCAATTTATATCATTATACATTTTTATGACAAATTTATGCAGAAATTCTGTTTTGAAATGGCAACCCACTCCAGTATTCTTGCCTGGAGAATCCCATGGACAGAGGAGCCTGGTAGGCTACAGTCCACTGGGTCACAAAAAGTCAGACACGATTGAGTGACTTCACTACACTACTACTCTGTTTTGATGCAATATTATCAGTATAACACATTGGCAGAGAGTCCATTCTTAATACTCTTTAAAGTTTCATTTTTTGATAAACATATAGTCATAAAAAGTCCATAGGATTAGACTTACCCTTGTGAAAGATTCCCATTAATAATTACTCCAAGTACTACATTGTTTACTAAGAGGAAGCTTGAAGCTACTTAATATATTTTGCTTGCTAATTAAATTTGCAATGCTATAAGAAACAATACCTTTTCTCTCCAGAACATTCTTTTTCATTTATCATCCTGAGTTTTGAGTCATTTCCTGTTTTGTCTAGTGTCAGGAAGCAACAGTTAGAACTGGTCATGGAACAACAGACTGGTTCCAAATAGGAAAAGAAGTATGTCAAGGCTGTATATTGTCACCATGTTTATTTAACTTATATGCAGAGTACATCATGAGAAATGCTGGACTGGAAGAAACACAAGTTGGAATCAAGATTGCTGGGAGAAATATCAATAACCTCAGATATGCAGATGACACCACCCTTATGGCAGAAAGTGAAGAGGAACTCAAAAGCCTCTTGATGAAAGTGAAAGTGGAGAGTGAAAAGGTTGGCTTAAAGCTCAACATTCAGAAAACGAAGATCATGGCATCTGGTCCCATCACTACATGGGAAACAGATGGAGAAACAGTGGAAACAGTGTCAGACTTTATTTTTCTGGGCTCCAAAATCACTGCAGATGGTGATTGCAGCCATGAAATTAAAAGACGCTTACTCCTTGGAAGGAAAGTTATGACCAACCTAGATAGCATATTCAAAAGCAGAGACATCACTTTGCCAACAAAGGTTCGCCTAGTCAAGGCTATGGTCTTTCCTGTGGTCATGTATGGATGTGAGAGCTGGACTGTGAAGAAGGCTGAGCACCGAAGAATTGATGCTTTTGAACTGTGGTGTTGGAGAAGACTCTTGAGAGTCCCTTGGTCTGCAAGGAGATCCAACCAGTCCATTCTGAAGGAGATCAGCCCTGGGATTTCTTTGGAAAGAATGATGCTAAAGCTGAAACTCCAGGATTTTGGCCACCTCATGCGAAGAGTTGACTCATTGGAGAAGACTCTGATGCTGGGAGGGATTTGGGGCAGGAGGAGAAGGGGACGTCAGAGGATGAGATGGCTGGATGGCATCACTGACTCGATGGATGTGTCTGAGTGAACTCCGGGAGTTGGTGATAGACAGGGAGGCCTGGCGTGCCGCAGTTCATGGGGTTGCAAAGAGTTCGACACGAATGAGCGACTGATCTGATCTGATCTGATCTGAAGGAATAAAACTGAAGTTGATAATGATACTTAAAATAGTCCACAGTAAAGTAAAATATAATTCCTTAAACTTTTTAGATAAAACTAAATCCATATTAAAACAATTAAATACCATAGCTAAAAAAACACACAGCTTTTAGAACATTCAAATAGATAATCTGATTTGCTATATCTGATGACATTTCCATAGTAACATTTTCAGAATTTTCATGGGACAAGTATATTAAAATAAAGGTTTATCTCTCACTTTCCTCCATCTCCAAGGTTCTCAAAATGTGTTTCAAGTTAAATTAAATGTGGTTAGGTGCATCAAAAATTATATGACATTGACATATATAGTTCATATGTTCATATTTGACCATATGAATTCTGTCAGTAAAGGGGAGGAAAGTAAAATCTTTGTTCTCTTAGGTACCTTTACATCAATAAATTAGAGACACATTAAAGTTGCTGCTAAAAGCCTCAAGAGATTTATGTAAAGATAGTGTCTATACACTAGGCAGTGAAAAGTATAGTTGTTGTTCAGTTGCCCAGTTGCATCCAACTCTTTGCCACCATATGTACTGCAGCACACCAGGCCATTCTGTCCCTCACCATCTCCTGAAGTTTCCCCAAGTTCATACACATTGCATCGGTGATGCCATCCAGCCATCTTATCCTCTGATGCCGTCTTCTCCTTCTGCCCTCAATCTTTCCCAGCTCAGAGGCTTTTCCATTGAGTCACCTCATTGGAAAGTATTGGAGTTTCAGCTTCAGCATCCGTCCTTCCAATGAGTATTCAGGACCAATTTCCTTTAGGATTGACTGGTTTGATCTCCTTGAAGTCCAAGGGACTCTCAGGAGTCTTCTCCAACACCACATTTCAAAAGCATTGACTCCTCGGGGCTCCATCTTCCTTACAGTCCAGCTCTCAAACTGTGCATGACCACTGAGAAGACTGGAGCCTTGACTCTACAGACATCAACAGAATAATGTCTCTGTCATAGCTTTCCTGTCAAGAAGCAAATGTCTTCTGATTTCATCACTGCAGTCACCATCCTCAGTGATTTTATAGCTCAAGAAGAGGAAACCTTCTACCACTACCTTCTTCCCCTCTATTTGCCATGAAATAGTGGGGCCAGATGCCATGACCTTAGTTTTTTTTTTTTTTATATTTAACTTTTAGCTGGCTCTTTCACTGTCCTCCTTCATCATCATCAAGAGGCTCTTTAGTTTCTCTTCACTTTCTACCCCAAGAGTGGTATCATCCACATATCTGAGGTTGATAATGTTTCTCCCGCCTATCTTGATTGCAGCTTGTAACTAACTCATCCAGCCTGGCATTCCTCATGATGTGCTCAGCATATAGATTAAACAAACAGGGTGAGAGCAGACAGCCCTGTCATACTTCTATCTCAATCTTGAGCCAATCAGCTATTCCACACAGGGTTCTAACTGTTGCCTCTTGATCTGCATAGAGGTTTCTCAAGAGACAGATAAGATGGTCTGTTATTCCCATCTCTTTAAGAGCTTCCCACAGTTTATTATGATCCACACAGTCAAAGGCTTTGAAGTAGTCAATGAAAACAAAAGTAGATGCTTTTCTGGAATTCCTTAGCTCTCTCTATGATCCAGTGAATGTTGGCAATTTGATCTTTGGTTCTTCTTCCTTTTCTAAACCCAGCTTGGACATCTGGAAGTTCTTGGTTCACATAATGCTGAAGCATAACATGCAAGATTTTAAGCATGACTTTACTAGCATGGGAGATGAGTGCAACTGTCTGATGTTCCTTAGTACTACCCTTGTGAATTTGGATAAGGATTGACATTTTCCAATCGTGTGGCCAGTACTGGGTCTTCCAGATTTGCTGACATATAGGATGCAGGAGAAGGCAATGGCACCCCACTCCAGTACTCTTGCCTGGAAAATCCCATGGATGGAGGAGCCTGGTGGGCTGCAGTCCATGGGGTTGCGAAGAGTTGGACACAATTGAGCGATTTTGCTTTGACTTTTCACTTTCATGCATTGGAGAAGGAAATGGCAACCCACTCCAGTGTTCTTGCCTGGAGAATCCCAGGGACGGGGGAGCCTGGTGGGCTGCTGTCTGTGAAGTCACACAGAGTCGGACACGACTGAAGTGACTTAGAAGCATCAGGATGCAGCACCTTGATGGCATAATTCGTTAGGGTTTTGAATAATTCTACTGGAATTTCATCACATCCACTAGCTTTATTAATAGCAGTTTTTCCTAAGGCCCACTTGACTTTGCTCTCCAGAATGTCTGGCTCTGGGTGGCTAACCACACCATCATAGTAATCTGGTTCATTTAAATCTTTTTGTACAGTTCTGTGTATTCTTTCCATGTCTTCTTAATCTCTTCAGCATCACTAAGTCTCCACCGTTTATGTCCTTAATTGTACCCATCTTTGGGCAAAATATTCCCTTGATATCTCCAATTTTCCTGAAGAGATCTCTGGTCTTTCCTCTTCTGTTATTTTCTTCTAGTTTTATACACTGTTCATTGAGGAAGGCCTTCTTGTTTCTCTGTGCTGTTCTTTGGAAATCTGCACTTAGTTGGAAAAAACCTTTCCTGTTCTCCCTTGCTTTTCACTTCTCTTCTTTCTTTAGCTATTTGTAAGGCATTCTCAGATAAACACTTTGCCTTTGTGCTTTTGTTTTGCTTTGGAATGGTTTTGTTTGCTGCCTCCTGTACAATATTATGGACCTCTGTCCATAGTTCTTTAGGCACACTGTTTAGAAGTTCTAATCCCTTGAATCTATTTGTTACCTCCACTGCAGAGTCAGGTTGTACTTGGCTGGTGTAGAGGTTTTCCCTGCTTTGTTTAGCTTAAGTCTTAATTTTGCTATGAGAAGCTGATGATCTGAGCCACAGTCAGCTCTAGGTCTTGTTTTTGCTGACTGTATACAGCTTCTTCACCTTTGACTACTAAGAATGTAATCAATTTGATTTCGATATTGACCACTCTGTAATGTCCATGTATAAAGTCGTCTCTTGTGTTGTTGAAAAAGGGTATTTACTGTGACCGGTGCATTCTCTTGGCAGAATTAATATAGCTTTTTCCCTGGTTTATTTTGTTCCCCAAGACAAAACTTCCCTATTACTCCAGGTATCATTTTCCAAGGCAAGTCATTCAACATCATAGTAATCCAAGTCTATGCCCCTACTTGATCAGTATTCAGATCATATCAGATCAGATCAGTTGCTCAGTCGTGTCCGACTCTTTGCGACCGCATGAACCGCAGTACGCCAGGCCTCCCTGTCCATCACCAATTCCCGGAGGTCACTCAGACTCCATGGACCTGGAATGTCAGGTCCATGAATCAAATTGGAAATGGAAATGCAAATTGGAAGTGGTCAAACAAGAGATGGCAAGAGTGAATGTTGACATTCTAGGAATTAGTGAACTCAAATGGACTGGAATGGGTGAATTTAACTCAGATGACCATTATATCTACTACTGCGGGCAGGAATCCCTCAGAAGAAATGGAGTGGCCATCATGGTCAACAAAACAGTCCGAATTGCAGTACTTGGATGCAATCTCAAAAACGACAAAATGATCTCTGTTCATTTCCAAGGCAAACCATTCAATGTCACAGTAATCCAAGTCTATGCCCCAACCAGTAACACTGAAGAAGCTGAAGCTGAACGGTTCTATGAAGACCTACAAGACCTTTTAGAACTAACAGCCACAAAAGATGTCCTTTTCATTATAGGGGACTGGAATGCAAAAGTAGGAAGTCAAGAAACACCTGGATTAACAGGAAAATTTGGCCTTGGAATACGGAATGAAGCAGGGCAAAGAGTAACAGAGTTTTGCCAAGAAAATGCACTGGTCATAGCAAATACTCTCTTCCAACAACAGAAGAGAAGACTATACATGGACATCACCAGATGGTCAACACCGAAATCAGATCGATTATATTTTTGCAGCCAAAGATGGAGAAGCTCTATACAATCCGCAAAAACAAGACCAGGAGCTGACTGTGGCTCAGACCATGAACTCCTTATTGCCAAATTCAGACTGAAATTGAAGAAAGTAGGGAAAACCACTAGACCATTCAGGTATGACCTAAATCAAATCCCTTATGATTATACAGTGGAAGTGAGAAATAGATTTAAGGGCCTAGATCTGATAGATAGAGTGCCTGATCAACTATGGAATGAGGTTTGTGATCAGTATTATGAAGACCTAAACAACTTCCTAGAACTAACACCAATAAAAGATGTTCTATTCATCATTGGTGATTGGAATAAAAAAGTATGAAGTCAAGAGGTGCCGGGAAAGTATAGTAGATAAATTTTACTGAGATAGGGATTTGAGACCCAGCTTTATGATTTCACAGGAGATTCTTACAGATATTCAATTTCTATCTAAGCCCTAATTTCTGAAAATATTATGTTTGGGAAGCATGGTTTTCCTGAATCTTGACTTTTGGACTATAAAACTATATCAGATCAGATCAGACCAGTGGCTCAGTCATGTCTGACTCTTTGCGACCCCATGAATCGCAGCACGCCAGGCCTCCCTGTCCAACCCCAACTCCCGGAGTTCACTCAGACTCACGTCCAGCGAGTCAGTGATGCCATCCAGCCATCTCATCTTCTGTTGTCCCCTTCTCCTCTTGCCCCCAATCCCTCCCAGCATCAGAGTCTTCTCCAATGAGTCAACTCTTCGCATGAGGTGGCCAAAATACTGGAGTTTCAGCTTTAGCATCATTCCTTTCAAAGACCACCCAGGACTAATCTCCTTCAGAATGGACTGGTTGGATCTCCTTGCAGTCCAAGGGACTCTCAAGAGTCTTCCCCAACACCACAGATCAAAAGCATCAATTCTTCAGCACTCAGCCTTCTTCACAGTCCAGCTCTCACATCCATACATGACCACAGGAAAGACCATAGCCTTTACTAGGCGAACCTTTGTTGGCAAAGTGATGTCTCTGCTTTTGAATATGCTATCTAGGTTGGTCATAACTTTCCTTCCAAGGAGTAAGCGTCTTAGTTTCATGGCTGTAGTCACCATCTGCAGTGATTTTGGAGCCCAGAAAAATAAAGTCTGACACTGTTTCCACTGTTTTCCCATCTATTTCCCATGAAATGTTGGGACCAGATGCCATGATCTTCGTTTTCTGAATGTTGAGCTGTAAGCCAACTTTTCACTCTCCACTTTCACTTTCATCAAGATGCTATACTAGTGATATATCATGATGATGAGAAGACTATGACTTTCACCTATATTTAAAATAGTAAAATCTGTTATAATCTACTGTTAATAATTTATTATAGTCAGAAGGTGTCCAATATGCTACTGGGAAAGACCAGAAGGCAATTACTAATAACTCCAGAAAGGACAAAGCAGCTGGGTCAAAGCAGAAGCAATGCTCAGTTGTGGATGTGTCTGGTGGTGATAGTAAAGTCTGATGCAGTAAAGAACAATATTGCATAGGAACCTGGAATATTAGGACCATGAATCAATGTAAACTGGATATGGTCCAGCAGCAAATGGTAAGAGCCTATACTTGGGTTCAGTCACATAAATGACAGAATGATCCCAGTTCCTTTCCAAGGCAAATCATTCAATAACACAGTCATCCAAGAATGAAGACAGACTTACAACACTTTCTAGAACTAACACCAAAAAAGAAAAAAAAAAAATGATACCCCTTTCATCATAGTGGATTTGATTGCAAAAGTGGGTAGTCAAGAGATACCTGAAGTAACAGGTAATTTTGCCTTGGTATACAAAATGAAGCAAGGCAAAGGTTAACAGACTTTTGTCAAAAGAACACATGGGTCATTGCAAGCACCCTTTTCCAACAACACAAGTGATGACTCTACACAAGAATATCACCAGATGGTCAATACTGAAATCAAATTGATTATAATCTTTGTAGTTGAAGATGGAGAAGATGTATATAGTCATAAAAAACAAAAAACATCTAGAGCCGACTGTGGCTCAGATCATGAGCTCCTTATTGCAAAATTCAGACTTAAATTGAATAAAGTATGGAAAATCGCTAGACCATTCAGGCAAATCCCTTATGATTATACAGTGGAGGTACCAAATAGATTCAAGGGATTAAATAAAATAGACAGAATGCCTGAGGAACTATTGGTGGAAGTTTGTAACACCTAGAAGGCAATGATGGAAACTTCCACAAGAAAAAGAAATGCAAGAATGCAAAGCAGTTTTCTGAGGAGGCTTTACAAATAGCTGAGGGATGAGAGAAGTGAAAGGCAAAGGAGAAAGGGAAAGACATACCCAACCGAATGAAGAATTCCAGAGAATAGAAAGAAGAGATAAGAAGGCCTCATTAAATAAATAATGCAAAAAAAGCACTGGAGAAGGAAATAGCAACCCACTCCAGTACTCTTGCCTGGAAAATCCCATGGACGGAGGAGCCTGGTAGGCTGCAGTCCACAGGGTTGCGAAGAGTCAGACACGACTGAGCGACTTCACTTTCACTTTTCACTTTCATGTATTGGAGAAGGAAATGGCACCCACTCCAATGTTCTTGCCTGGAGAATCCCAGGGATGGGGAAGCCGGGTGGGCTGCCGACTGTTGGGTTGCACAGAGTCAGACACGACTGAAGCTACTTAGCAGCAGCAGCAGAAGCAGCAAAGAAACAGAGGGAAACAATTTAATTGGAAAGATTAGAGATTTCTTCAAGAAAATTGGAGATAGTGAGGGAACATTCCACGCAAGGATGGGCACAGCAAAAGACAAAAATGGTAAGGATATAACAGAAGCAGAAGAGATTAAGAAGAAGCAAAAATACAGAGAATAACTATACAAAGAAGATCTTAATGACACAGATAATCATGATGGTGTGGTCAGTCACCTAGAGCAGACATCCTAGAGTGTAAAGTCAAGTGGGCCTTAGGAAAGGTTACTACATACAAAGCTAGTGGAGGTGATGGGATTACTGCTGAGCTATTTCAAATCCTAAAAGATGACGCTGTTCAAGTGTTGCACTGAATATGTAAGCAAATTCGGAAAACAGGCTACAGCAGTGGCCACAGGACTGGAAGAGGTCAATTTTCATTCCAATCCAAGAGCAGGACAATGTTAAAGAACATTTTGTTTATCTTACAGCTGCACTCATCTCACATGCTAGCAAGGTTATGCTCAAAATTTTTCAAGCTAGGCTTTAGCAGTACATGAACTGAAAACTTCCAGATGTACAAACTGGATTTAGATAAGGCAGAGGAACCAGAGATCGAATTACCAACATTCGCTGGACCATAGAGAAAGCAAGGGAATTCCAGAAAAAATCTACTTCTGTTTCATTGACTACTCTAAAGGCTTTGATGCCGAGGACCACACAACTGTGGGAAATTCTTAGAGATCAGAATACCAGACCACCTTAGATTCCTGAGAAACTTGCGTGTGGGTCAAGAAGCAACCATTAAAATCAGACATGGAACTACTGACTTGTTCAAACTTGGGAAAGGAGAACAACAAGGCTATATATTGTCACCCTGTTTATTTAACTTCTATGCAGAGTACATCATGGAAAATGCTGGGCTGGATGAACTGCAAACTAGAGTCTAAAGATTGGCAGGAGAAATATTAACAACCTCAGATATGCAGATGATACCACTCTAGTGGCAGAAAGCAAAGAGGAACTAAGAGCTTCTTGATGTGGGTGAAGGAAGAGAGTGAAAAATCTAGCTTGCAACTCAACATTCAGAAACTAAGATCATGGCATCTGGCCCATCTCTTCGTGGCAGATAGATTAGGAAAATGTGGAAGTGACTTTCTTGGGCTTCAAAATGCTGCAGGTAGCGATTGCTGTCATGAAATTAAAAGACGCTCCTTGGAAAATAAGCTATGACAAACTTAGAAAGCATAATATTAAAGAAGCAGAGATATCACTTTTTCAGTAAAGTTCTGTATAATTGAAGCTGTAGTTTTTCCAGTAATCATGTACAGATGCGAGAGTTGAAGTAGTCATGTACAGATGTCAGTGTTGGACCATAAAGAAGGCCGAGTGCCAAAGAATAGATGCTTTCAAATTGTGGTGCTCAAGACGACTCTTGAGAACTCCTTGAACTGCAAATAGATCAAACCAGTCAATCTTAATGAAAATCAATCTTGAATATTCATTGGTAGGACTGATGTTGAAGCTCCAATACTTTGGCCACCTGATGTGATGGATCAACTCATTGGAAAAGGCCCTGATGCTGGGAAAGACTGAAGGCTAAAGAAAAAGGGATGGCAGAGGATGAGATGATTAGACAGTATCACTGACTCAACGGGGCATGAATTTGATCAAACTCTGGGAGATAGTGAACGATTGAAGAGCTTGGCCTGCTAAAGTCCATGGGGTTCAACGTGTCAGACATGATTTTATGACTGAACAACAACAACATAATCTGTATCAGCTATGGAAGAACAGAGGTTCAAAATTGTTTTTTAATGCCATTTTTCTTCAGTTATATTTCTGTCTACAGTGCACTTAAATTTTGGTTTATAACTGAATTACCTGTAGATTTTAAAGTCACTGATGATCTTCATAAACAGAGAAAGTTTTATCCCATATTGCAATTAAAACTATAATATGCTAAGTCACTTCAGTCGTGTCCGACTCTGTGCGACCCCATAGACGGCAGCCCACCAGGCTTCCCCGTCCCCGGGATTCTCCAGGCAAGAACACTGGAGGGGGTTGCCACTTCCTTCTCCAATGCATGAAAGTGAAAAGAGAAAGTGAAATCGCTCAGTCATGTCCGACCCCCAGCGACCCCATGGACTGCAGCCCACCAGGCTCCTCCGTCCGTGGGACTCTCCAGGCAAGAGCACTGGAGTGGGATGCCATCGCCCTCTCCGAAAAACTATAATATGACTCAAGGTATTTTGATTAATCATTCTATATCCATAACATATGGATTTTAGAGCAATAGTTATTAAGCCATTAAAATAAATGGTGGAACAAAATTTTTCATATATATATATATATATATATATATAGTTGTTCAGTTGCTCAGTCATGCCTAACTCTGCAACCTCATGGACTGCAGCATATACATGTGTGTGTGTGTGTGTGTGTGTATTTTTTCAAAGTGTGTGTGATTTTTTCAAAGTACTTGACTACTGATATTTACTTTTTGAAAAATTTGTGGCCTCTTGGCATTCTCTACGTTCAATATGGAACAAAAGATTGGTTCCAAATAGGAAAAGGAGTATGTCAAGGCTGTATATTGTCACAGTGCTTATTTAACTTATATGCACAGTACATCATGAGAAATGCTGGGCTGGAAGAAGCACAAGCTGGAACCAATATTGCCGAGAGAAATATCAATAACCTCAGATATGCAGATGATACCATCCTTATGGCAGAAAGTGAAGAGGAACTAAAAAGCCTCTTGATGAAAGTGAAAGTGGAGAGTGAAAAAGTTGGCTTACAGCTCAACATTCAGAAAACGAAGATCATGGCATCTGGTCCCAACATTCCATGGGAAATAGATGAGGAAACAGTGGAAACAGTGTCAGACTTTATTTTTCTGGGCTCCAAAATCACTGCAGATGGTGACTACAGCCATGAAATTAAAAGACGCTTACTCCTTGGAAGGAAAGTTATGACCAACCTAGGTAGCATATTCAAAAGCAGAGCCATTACTTTGCCAACAAAGGTTCGCCCAGTCAAGGCTTTGGTTTTTCCTGTGGTCATGTATAGATGTGAGAGTTGGACTGTGAAGAAGGCTGAGCACCAAAGAATTGATGCTTTTGAACTGTGGTGTTGGAGAAGACTCTTGAGAGTCCCTTGGACTGCAAGGAGATCCAACCAGTCCATTCTGAAGGAGATTAGTCCTGGGTGGTCTTTGAAAGGAATGATGCTAAAGCTGAAACTCCACTACTTTGGCCACCTCATTACAAGAGTTGACTCATTGGAGAAGACTCTGATGCTGGGAGGGATTGGGGGCAAGAGGAGAAAGGGACGACAGAGGATGAGATGGCTGTTTGGCATCACTGACTCGATGATTGTGAGTCTCAGTGAACTCCAGAAGTTGGTGATGGACAGGTAAGCCTGGTGTGCTGCGATTCATGGGGTCACAAAGAGTCGGACACGACTGAGCGACAGCTCTGATCTGATCTGGGAGAGATTGGGGGCAGGAGCAGAAGGGGATGACAGAGGATAAGAGGGCTGGATAGCATCAATGACTCGATGGATGTGAGTCTGAGTGAAGTCCGGGAGTTGGTGATGGCCAGGGAGGCCTGATGTGCTGCGATTCATGGAGTTGCAAAGAGTCGGACACTACTGATTGAACTGAACTGAACTGAACTAAAAATCAATATGTCAAATTTGACACTAAAATAATCATTACATAATTTAAATATTAACAGCATCCTGAGTAAAATGTTACCCTTGACTTAGCATGTAAAATCAGCTTAGAGAGTAGTCTTTAAACTAATGGGGAAGTAAAAGAAGGATTTTGACCTGAAAGAATGTTTGGGAAAGATAAAACTGACAAAAAATTTCCCAGTGTTTCTTACGTATATAAATTTATTTTAAAGGTTCAGAATTTTATTTGATTACTAAGGCACATATCGATGTATATTTAAGCAAAAAATCTAGAGACTGGATTTTTTTTTCTGATATATTCTCATTTGAAACCATAAAAAGCTGAATGTTACCAGAGAGTGTGAGGTTTATAGGATATTGGCATTCCTGGTTGAGTAAACGCTTGAGTAATGGACTATATCTTTTATAGTATTTCAGAAAGCAGAACATTAAAGTATCGGCAAATGTTTTATAAAATAAATAATGTTTGCAAATATTCCAGAGAACTAGAGTGAAAGAGGGAATTAATACACAATTTATAAGCCTTTAGTATTGAGACTCTCAGTGAAATCTAATAGCAATTTTATGAGGTAGGCATTGTCAGGAATCCCGGCTTTCATCCCTGGGTCTGGGTCGGGAAATCCCCTGAAAGAGGAAATGGCTATGCACTTGAGTATTCTTGCCTGGAGAATTCCATGGACAGAGGAGCTTGCAAGCTACAGTCAACGGGGTCACAAAGAGTTGGACATGGCTGAGTGAATAACACACAAATTGTCATTCTTACCCTACAGATTTTATATGAGACTTTAGGCAATAACTCATCTGATGTCATATAGCTAGTAAATGATTGGTTCAGTTGATAAATATCTCAAACTATCAAGACTTTATTCTTGTCAGGTAACTTGGTACTAAAAATACAAGTTATTAAACTAGAAGTTCTAGATTCCCATGAATGCAATATTGCAGATTTCTTTTTGAGGATTATAAGTTTAAATTAGAAAATTACTTTTCCTTTTTATATCTCCTATTCCAAATTGTTTCTGAGGAAGAATTCAGTCAAAGAACCATTCTGGTATCTTTTTGTTTCCAAAGTTTACACAATACTTTTTTTCTAATGAAGGCAGATAAAATATGCTATATCCCACATGTTTCATTTCTGTCTCCTTGGTTAGATATAGATGGTTAGGGTACCTTTATTTTTGACCTTTCATTTACTTCCCACAGTCTGAATTTGGTAATACGGAGTTCATGGTCTGAGCCACAGTCAGCTCCTGGTCTCCTTGTTGCCAAATTTAGACTGAAATTGAAGAAAGTAGGGAAAACCACTCGACCATTCAGGTATGACCTAAATCAAATCCCTTATGATTATACAGTGGAAGTGAGAAATAGATTTAAGGGCCTAGATCTGATAGATAGAGTGCCTGATGAACTATGGAATGAGGTTCCTGACATTGTACAGGAGACAGGGATCAAGACCATCCCCATGGAAAAGAAATGCAAAAAAGCAAAATGGCTGTCTGGGGAGGCCTTACAAACAGCTATGAAAAGAAGAGAAGCAAAAAGCAAAGGAGAAAAAGAAAGATATAAACATCTGAATGCAGAGTTCCAAAGAATAGCAAGGAGAGATAAGAAAGCCTTCTTCAGCAATCAATGCAAAGAAATAGAGGAAAACAACAAGATGGGAAAGACTAGGGATATCTTCAAGAAAATCAGAGATACCAAAGGAATATTTCATGCAAAGATGGGCTCGATAAAGGACAGAAATGGTATGGACCTAACAGAAGCAGAAGATATTAAGAAGAGGTGGCAAGAATACACAGAAGAACTGTACAAAAAAGAGCTTCACGACCCAGATAATCATGATGGTGTGATCACTGACCTAGAGCCAGACATCCTGGAATGTGAAGTCAAGTGGGCCTTAGAAAGCATCACTAGGAACAAAGCTAGTGGAGGTGATGGAATTCCAGTGGAGCTATTTCAAATCCTGAAAGATGATGCTGTGAAAGTGCTGAATTCAATATGCCAGCAAATTTGGAAAACTCAGCAGTGGCCACAAGATTGGAAAAGGTCAGTTTTCATCCTAATCCCAAAGAAAGGCAATGCCAAAGAATGCTCAAACTACCGCACAATTGCACTCATCTCACACGCTAGTAAAGTAATGCTCAAAATTCTCCAAGCCAGGCTTCAGCAATATGTGAACCGTGGACTTCCTGATGTTCAAGCTGGATTTAGAAAAGGCAGAGGAACCAGAGATCAAATTGCCAACATCCGCTGGATCCTGGAAAAAGCAAGGGAGTTCCAGAAAAACATCTATTTCTGTTTTATTGACTATGCCAAAGCCTTTGACTGTGTAGATCACAATCAACTGTGGAAAATTCTGAAAGAGATGGGAATACCAGACCACCTGATCTGCCTCTTAAGAAATCTGTATGCAGGTCAGGAAGCAACAGTTAGAACTGGTCATGGAACAACAGACTGGTTCCAAATAGGAAAAGGAGTACGTCAAGGCTGCATATTGTCACCATGTTTATTTAACTTATATGCAGAGTACATCATGAGAAATGCTGGACTGGAAGAAACACAAGTTGGAATCAAGATTGCTGGGAGAAATATCAATAACCTCAGATATGCAGATGACACCACCCTTATGGCAGAAAGTAAAGAAGAACTCAAAAGCCTCTTGATGAAAATGAAAGTGGAGAGTGAAAAGGTTGGCTTGAAGCTCAACATTCAGAAAACGAAGATCATGGCATCTGGTCCCATCACTACATGGGAAATAGATGGAGAAACAGTGGAAACAGTGTCAGACTTTATTTTTCTGGGCTCCAAAATCACTGCAGATGGTGACTACAGCCATGAAATTAAAAGATGCTTACTCCTTGGAAGGAAAGTTATGACCAACCTAGGTAGCATATTCAAAAGCAGAGCCATTACTTTGCCAACAAAGGTTTGCCTAGTCAAGGCTATGGTCTTTCCTGTGGTCATGTATGGATGTGAGAACTGGACTGTGAAGAAGGCTGAGCGCTGAAGAATTGATGCTTTTGAACTGTGGTGCTGGAGAAGACTCTTGAGAGTCCCTTGGACTGCAAGGAGATCCAACCGGTCCATTCTTAAGGAGACCAGCCCTGGGATTTCTTTGGAAGGAATGATGCTAAAGCTGAAACTCCAGTATTTTGGCCACCTCATGCGAAGAGTTGACTCATTGGAGAAGACTCTGATGCTGGGAGGGATTGGGGGCAGGAGGAGAAGGGGTCGCCAGAGGATGAGATGGCTGGATGGCATCACTGACTTGATGGATGTGAGTCTGAGTGACCTCCGAGAGCTGGTGATGGGTAGGGAGGCCTGGCGTGCTGCAGTTCATGGGGTCGCAAAGAGTCGGACACGGCTGAGCGACTGATCTGATCTGATCTTACTTCCCACAAAAAAATAAAAAATAAAAAAGATTAAAAAGAAAATATGTGAAAATTAGACAAAATATATATAAAAATAGATCTAAAAATTTTGGACATCAGGCTGTGAAGGACACTGATCCCTGAAATGTTACATAATCCATGGAGCCAAACAAGTGCCTCAGCTTAATCCCTGGGCAAAGTTTCCAAGGTAGCAGAGACTCAGGCAAAGCCCATCTGCTTTCCTGATTTGAGGAGACAAATCTGGGAGTCTAGGGCAGCTAAGGTGGCTGGCGTTCACAATACTCAAAAGGGGAAAGCATCATAGAGAGAGAATGTTGAGATCTATGGAAGATTTTGTTTGATTATTCACTTTAGAGTGAGTTAACATATCCATTTTGGAAAAATATTTAAAGATCGAAAAGGACCTTCTGAATGGATTGGAAGAAACAATACTCAGAATTCACCCAGGTCAGAAATAGTTGCTACCCTAATAGTCTGAGTGGAGAATCTCATAACTCAGGAGTCATTGATTGGAGTACTAAGAAGTGTCTTGCCTCAGGAGTGGGGAAAAATTCACCCTCAATCGAATGGCTCTCAGCTCTTGTCTAAAAAAGCATGAAATAAAAACTTGAAAAGATCAGATTGTTTCCAGTTAACTTAATCATATCTCAGAACAAAGGTCAAGAATACAAAAATACCCAGTATCAAACAACATAAAATTCAAACATTTGATGTTAAATTAAAAACTGCATGTGTGCAAGGAATTAGGAAAACATAATTGATAATGAAGAGGAAAATATTAATCAACTGAAACTGATGCAAAGAAAGACATATGATAGAATTAGATAAGAACATTAAAAGAGTTATTGTAACCATGTCACATATGGTCAAAAACCTATAGGAAACATTCAATGTGTTATTTAGGAAAAAAATAATGGCTTATATGCATACAAAGACATAAATATTTATAGAGGTTTAATTTGTAATAGCTGAAACTTGGATGGAACCCAAATGTCCAACAGGTGAATACATGAACACATTGTAATATAGCCAATAAATGGAATACTACTTAGCATTATAAAGGAATAAATTATAGGTACACCCAACAACTTATATGAATCTCAAGATAATACAACCATACCTCAGAGATAGGTATGGGTTCAATTCCAGATCACGACAATAAAGCAAATATCACAAGCCACTCAACACAGATTTGTCAGCTCCCCAGTGCATATAAAAGCTATGTTTACAATAAACTGCAGCTTAATAGTGTGCATTATTTAATAGCATTCTATCTAACAAAACAATGTAGTTAACTTAATTAAAAAATACCTGATTGCTATCATCTAAATCTTTAGTGAGTTGTAATCTTTTTGTAATAGTAACATCAAAGATTACAGATTTCCAAGACAAACATAATAAAAATTATAATAATAAATAATAAAACTTTGAAATATCATGAGAATAACCAAAATGTGATACAGAGACACAAAGTGAGTAAATGTTGCAAAAATGGCATCAATAGACTTATTCAACTTGTAAAATCCATGATATCTGTGAAACATAGTAAAGTGAAGTATTGTAAAGCAAGGTATGCCTGTATACTGAGTGAAAAAGTCAAAGAAAACCATATAGTGCATAATTCTTATTATATTGGACTCTAGAAAAATTCGTACTAGTCTACAGTGGCAGAAGAGAAATCAGATCAGTGGCTTTCTGGGGGTGGGAATGAATGGATGGAAAGAAGGGAAAGATTACACATTTACATGCAGATGTTCATGGGGTACTGAAGAGGCATGTGACATTAACAGGGATATACATGTGTTAAAATGTATCACATTGCATATTTTAGACATTTATTGCATGTCAATGCTCCCTCAGTAAAACTTTTAAGAAGCAATTTGAAGAAATCTTTCAGCAGTACAGTTAGGTTATCTAAATGAACACTTGAATTAATAGATTTTTTCTACACATTTAAGTCACTGAAAATGTATTAGAATATTTATCCTTTCTAGTTTACTCCTTTAATCCAAAAATGAAAACAAAACAAGAACCTAATGGGGGTAACCATCATACACATATATATATATATATATATATATATATATATATATATCTTTAACTATCACTCTTTATATTTCTTTTACTTTATGTTATTTGTGACACAGACTCAGTAACAACCAGAGAGTTAAAAAATGATGAAGCAGATGGAGGAAGGATTCTCCTGGACTAGCTTCCTTTGTATTCAACCCCCTCTTTAAAGGTGCTTGTTTTTGGACCCTCACAGATGACATGATTGAAAGTAACTAAGATCGTTAATGCTAGAATAAATATTGTTGACTTAATATAATAAAAATATTCACTTAACAATCATTTTCCTAGTAGTTTCCAGTTCTACGGGGCAGATATTTTGCTTATTAACTCAGATTTTTTAAATTAAATTGAATATAAATGGAAGAAGACTATGTTATCACTCAGGTTTTGACTTTATCACTAAGATTAGACATATACCATTTTAGCCTTAATTACTCTAATTCATCACATCCAAGGCACTTATGAACATGACACACCCTTAAAAATAATTAAGAAACAAAATACTGCCAATTAAACTATAACATACCATCAATTGTAAAATATATCTAAGCTTCATATTTGTAAGCATTTTTTTTCAATATATGCTTTTGAGTGTATTATACCGATGCTTTCTTTTAATAGAGTGTGGCTAAATGTAATAGTATTATATGAAGGTGGAGGAGGAAGATTTCTTCCCCTTTATTTCTGTGTAGGAAACCCTGATGCATGTTCTTCTATCAGACATGTTGAGGAAGCTACATTTCTCTGTAGGGATGTATAAAACTAGTGACCTGATTTCATAATGGATCTTCCTTTGAGAAAATGGCCATAAATAAGACATTCTAAAAGTTGTAACCAAATTGATTCTATCCCCGAAAGAAAAGTAGGGGCTAGAGGTGACCAAAAGTACTTATCACTTGCTTTTCTACTATGAAACAGCAGCTGACATATGTCCCCACTGAGAATCACTTTTTGCATCTACTGGCTATCAGTTAAATTTATCCTCCAAACTAAAACATACTATTACAAAGATTTGACATGAAAACTATTCTGTACCACATAGCTACTAACAATAACAGTGACAGGAACAGAAGGTAGGTGTTGCTATATTGCATTACAAAAAAGAAAATAATAATAAAGAAAAACAATGATGACAGATGTCTTAACATTTTCTATCTTGGGATACTCTTTCTGCTGCTTTAAATATTTATTCACATACACGTACATCCATATCCACATTTAAATGTTTCATTTGTACATGCAACTCAAACTGCTTAATTGCATCATATCCTACCATGTGCATGTGACTCTATCACTGAAGATCAAGCACACAGCTACGGACGATGAATGCAAATAGTACCAAATCAAAAGAGACACACTTGGTATTGTCATCTGAAATGGAAAATGCTTACATATAACGGAGAAACAAAAATTACTTAAGGCAAAAAGGCATGAGCTATAATTCAGAAGCAGTTTAATTATACATTGTACATGCAGATACATTTCATTTAATTGCATATTTTATAGCACCATTATATTTGCAACACAGAAGTGAAGAATACGAAGTTGTAATGCTTTAACTTCAAGGTAATCTTTTCCAATAAATATTATTTCAAAGATAAATAAAAACTTACCTGTATGATAAAGGCATAGGAGATGGTTTTGAAAACTACAATTTAAGTAACAGCCTTTTCCATGTGATTCACCATCCCTACCTCATCTGAAGAGCATCTGTTTCCAAGTTTTAAAATTCACTAAAATTCCAAACACAGAGATGGAATTATGGGTCTGGTTGCTCAATTGGTAAGAGCTCAAATTTAAGAGTGAACAAATAGGGGCTTCCCTGGTGGCTGAACTGTAAAGAATCTGCCTGTCAGTGCAGGAGACACGGGTTCTATTCCTGGTTCAGAAAGATCCCAGATGCTGTGAAGCAACTAAGCCTGTGCACCACGACTATTGAGCTGGTGCTCTAGAGCCTGGGGGCTGCAACTACTGAGCCCATGGGCTACAACTACTGAAGCCCTCGCATCCTAGAGCTCCACATCAAGAGAAACCACCGCAGTGAACAGCCCTTGAACCTCAACTAGAGACTAGCTCTGGATTGTTGCAACTAGAGAAAAGCCTGCACAGCAAATAAGACTCAGCACAGCCATAAATAAAGAAAATTTTTTAAATTAGTGAACAAATAAACTTTGTATGTGGTCTTCAGTGTGCTATGTGTATGTCATTGATAGATATATTAATATAAAGGAAAATTTTCTCCTCTTTTAAGTATCTGGAAAAAAGACCAAAGACATTCAGATATGCTACATCCTCTGAATCTCAGGCTAAATCCTAAATTGAAAAGAAGACTTACACTAGAATTGATGGGGTTAGATAATCATAAAGATTTTCTGTTACTAGACCCTCGACTATGACTTCTAAATTTATGATTATTAAGGCTGAAGGGTTTCCCTAAAAACCCAAAGGAAACCACAAACTTAAATATGTAATCATTAAAAAAAAAAGACTCTGTTTTTGGAAATTGTAGTCATGAGGTTATATAATGCTAAAAACCTTTATATTATAAAAACTTAATATCCCTCAATCAGCTTCTGGTGTAAGAGGTTATTCTATGAAACTACAGGGAGATTCACCCAAAGTAAGGTTCTTGCTGCTACTGCTAAGTCACTTCAGTCGTGTCCGACTCTGCGTGACCCCATAGACGTCAGCCCACCAGGCTCTCCTGCCCCTGGGATTCTCCAGGCAAGAAAACTGAAGTGGGTTGCCATTTCCTTCTCCAGTGCATGAAAGCGAAAAAGTGAAAGTGAAGTCGCTCAGTCGTGTCCGACTCTTAGCGACTCCATGGACTGCAGCCCACCAGGCTCATCCATCCATGGGATTTTCCAGGCAAGAGTACTGGAGTGGGGTGCCATTGCCTTCTCTTGGATGTGTCTAAAAGAATCCAAGTATAAAGCTCAGTTTTTGATATTATCTCTTGCTTTATGCTTTTGGTGACTTGTCCTCTATACTAATATTCCTAATCACTGGGATACTTAATACACCCAGAAAAATAGTTGCTTTGGTAAAAATGAGAATTACTCTTAGCAACTGAAAAGTGTTATAATAAGTTGGTAAGAGCATTAGTTTTAGAACCAGAAGACCTGGTCTGCTCCTACAGCACATT
This sequence comes from Tragelaphus eurycerus, assembly GCA_935064755.1. NCBI lineage: Eukaryota > Metazoa > Chordata > Mammalia > Artiodactyla > Bovidae > Tragelaphus > Tragelaphus eurycerus. The sequence goes on along the minus strand of CAKXYN010000086.1, from coordinate 6,490,218 downwards.
AGCTGTGAGACCTTTTGCAGGTATGCAGTTTTTATGGTGAGGCAGTTTAAGCAGTCCTTAAGCCAACTCTGGAAGAATTAGAAATATGATGCCAGTTAACTGTGACTCCAAATGTGAATAATAAATTGATCCTGTGTCCCTAGAAATAGATGACACCTCTGAGAGCAAAAGTAAATAAGTAAATAAAGCACTCTCATGGTTGGCACTCTGGAAGGAAGAATGTTGAAAATGTAAAGAATATCAAATGATGAAGCATCATATGATTAGTCTGGCCAGCTTGCCCAAGTGTCTTGGTCTAATCTTTCCCTGCAGGATCTCATTTTTCCATCTACAAACTGATCATAGGCTATGCAATCTTAAGGTTCTTTCAGCATCCATTTCCTTTAGGTACCATCTGAAATGAGGATTTGTCCTTAGCTTCAACAATACTGAAGCAACCAGTAGCTCATAAGTGCAATTATCTCGAATCCATATGTACCATTTTTCTATGATATCTAAACATTTATTGATTCCTAGACTCAGTAACTAACTCCTATCCCCAGATCCTTCGTCAATCTAATGATTAAGTAATTTGAGTTTGATTTGATAGACAAATACCACACAACTCCAATTTATTTTTTAAATTTCTGCAATCGTTTAGTGACTGGCAGTTTCAAATAAACAGTATTAATAAATCATCAATCTGTAACTAAAGAGCAGGTTCTTTGACGAGTGTTCGCGGGTTGCAGACTGTGGGGAGTCTCAGAGGAATATCTGTCATTCTCACAGTTACAATGTGACGGAAGAGGAGCCATTTGAGATGGTTAAAGACTGAGGAAAAGGGAACACAAAATACCACAAAAATGACTTTGTGAATTGATAACTGGTGCTTTCTTATTTGCAATAAAAGTGTAAAAAGGGAAAAAATTACTTAATGTCCTTGTTTCCTAATAGGCATTTGATGGAGTGTAACAAAAAATGATTTGTAAATGCTATGTGAAAGAGAGATGAGCAGGAACTAAAAGCGGCAGGAAATTGAATGTATTCTTCCCTCCCACCTCACCACCAGAGTTCAGATGAGTCTGGAAAGGTCATTCACATAATTATTACAGTAACTAGTTCAAGGCCTTTTGAGAACAGCTGATCTACTTGTGTGTAAATGGCTGTAAAAGCAAGATAAGGAACTTGTAAAATAAAGAAAAAAAAATCTGCCTGTAATGCTATTAGCTTGCAGGATTGTCATAGTAGATAAGCCAATGTTGCTTTAAAGCATATGGCTTCTTTATTACAGAATAACCCCAAGTTTGCCCTTATATAAGGGGTCACTTAAGCATCAGTGACCAAATTTTAGTTTTTCATTGTTGGTAGCGGTGTGACATTATCTAGTGATCTTTATGGGGTCTGCAAAAGGTCATATGGTGAAGTGAAACCTGACAAAAAAAAAGTAGCTAATGTAATGTGGTCTGAATTTTCAGGGCCAAAACACATGAAAGGCATCTGGAAATTTCTGTCTGACCAAACCAAGGCAATAATATACCTCCTGTTACAGATGACTGACCACATTCTCATATTTGGATTCCATCCAGTAAACATATTCAACACTTGCTGCATAGAAGAATACTCTAGGGATGCAAAACTTTAGCACCGTAGGCAGATACACACAGTGGACACTCAATGGGGCAGGCTAACAGTGATAGATGGTTGTTCATATGGCTCCAAAGTATATATATCAAATCTCAAGTAAAACAGGTAGAAATTAATGGAGAAGTGGCATTTGGCTTAAACCTTGAAAACTGAACAGGGGTTGTGAGAGCAGGATATTTTAGAGTGAGGGGTCCAAGTTGCAGTATCACAGAAGAGGGATGTGTGTGGGGATGAGGTCGAGGAAGGGGTTGTTCATGGCTGATTAAAAGATGAGCTTGAAAATGTAAAGTGGAATTTGTGCTGGTTGTTAAATTACCATCTGTAGCTTCTTCCTCACTCTGCTTTGTGATACAACGGCCAGGACTCTAGAAACCATATTGCTGCTCTGCAAAGAGAAGGCTCTAGAAAGAGGCTACAAGACTAGAGGAGGGAGAAAGGATGTGCTCTGTATTGCTCTCTCTCCGCTTGAGATTCCTGTGAATGGCACCTCAGTGAAGCATTCTTCCCTAAGCAGCAAAGGAATCTAGTCTGAGTTTTTCCAACAGTTGTAGTTCCAGGTACATCACATTCCCACCTCAGAAAACTTAGCTCCATTCCATGGATGGTTGGAGGCTCCTCAGAAGTCTGGGTCCCAGAACAGTGCCTCCAAACTTCTTAAATTTTAGTAACGGAACACTTCTGCAGCCAGAGAGATGGTAGCTACTTCTTGTACTTAGTAACTCTCCATACTTTCAAGTTCTAATTTTGCTCTACATGACCTTGTTAACAACTTATACAGATCAGACTTACACACTGAGCACAATCACTTGAAAATAGCACCAGCTTTCTTTTTTTCCCCTTTCTAGTGCAGTTCTTTTTAAAAAACCTTATTTCATATTAGAGTTCAATTGATTCATGATGTGTTAGTTTCAGGTGTACAGCAAAGTGATTCAGTAATGCATTAAGAAATAAAAAAGGAGGGAGACTGTGCTCTACCTCCCAAGGAATGAGAGGGCTTACAGGATGTTGTGGCCAGGCGCCCTGGCGAGCCCCGTCACCCTCTACACAAACCTTTAAAAATGTATCCAACAATTTCTGATTTAAGGCGACTACGCCACCTCCTCTTGCACCTCACAGGGCCTAGGAATTCCCCAGTTTACATCCAAAGCCTCCCAGAGCATTGCCTAAGGCTGAAAAAGATTTAAAAAATTTTCTTTTAAACAAAGGAGCTTTTAAAGAATACACAATATACAGAGCCTGCTCCTTGCAGAAAAACCCCCGAGGGGGCCTCACCCAAGCCAAAAAAAAAAAAAAAAGAGAGAGAGAGAGAGAGAAAAAAAAGAAAAAAGTGAAAAAGAAAAAAGAAAGAAAAATAATCGTAATAAAAAAAGGATTGTACAAATAAAAAATGTTTCTCCTATGACCAAATGGGGCATTTTTGTTGGCGGTGTCCTGCTAAACAGAGACAGCAAGCCCTGCCAATCAATCCCAGGTGGCTCAGGACTGGACCTCAGTTCCACCACGGCAACAATGTTAACCCCTGACATGCCAGTTGCTCCGATTCCAATGGGAGTGGCTGGCCCCCTACCTGAGAGCATTGTAAGATTTGTGCTGAGGCATAGCTCGCTTTCTTTTTAAGAAATTTTTGGTGGTGCCTGGTGTAGTAGATTCTAATTATATTGAGAAATTAAAGTTTTGATCTCACCATTTACCAAACTGTGCAAATTAATAAAGATAAAAGAATAACACAGCTTTTGCTTTTTACCTTATTATCAGACAGGAAAAAACGTGACTTCTCAAGATAGGAGCCACAAAGCATTTGGATCTAGTGATCTAGCCTTTCGAGTGTAGGAAATTACAGCTCCAAGGCCTTTAAAAGATCTGTTAATTCAAGGGAATAAAATGTCAAGGCTGAGTTATGAGCAGTTATTTAGGCTTTTCAACATTTAAGAGACCACGCCTTTAATCTTTTGACTGACTCCTGATATATTGTAGGGTTGTTTCTTCATATAGAGACTGCTAATATTCCAGAAAATAAAACTATTTTCTCCTTGTTATCTGATTTACAGAAAGAGATTAAACACAGAGATAAAAATATTTTGTGGGGCATATTAGAGCCCATTATGGCTTACCCGGCCCTTTACATGAAGGAAATGCTTTGGCAGATGCATTGACTAAAGTAATCACTTTAAACTTATATAAAAAGTTGTTAAGGCCAAAAATTCTCACAAAATTCACCATTAAAATTCACCTGGTTCGAGGTATAAATTTCATATCCCGGCCAGATGTGTTGCTAACTTATGGGAGAGGGTACACTTATATTTTTCCTCAGGACACAGATTCTCTGATTTGGATCCCAGACAGACTAATTCGTCATGTCACATTCCCCAAAGACCAGGTTTGTGGCGTGTGCAGTCGTTCGCCCCACACCGCAGCCAGCTCTCGCCTCCAGGCTGCCAGCCACACCCCGCACCCTCCTCGCTGCACCCCATGACCTAGAGCAAAGAAGTTTGTGCAGTGAGTGAGAGCCAGAGAGGAAAGGGCACCTGCGAAGTGCTGTCCAGACCAGCGCGGCCCACGGGCGAGAGGGAAACACCCAGAGCCCAAGCGGCGGTGTAGCTAGCCCAAATCTGCTAACCCCGCCCCTTGGCCCTCCTTAGGTGCTGCAGGCCTCAGCCTGCTGCTCGTGTTCTGCCTCCTGCTGCTGGGGACACTACTCCCCCGGGCCGACATCTGTAGCTGCTCCCTGGTGCACCCACAACAGGTGTTTTGCAATACAGACATAGTGATCAGGGCCGAAGTGGTCAGTAAAATAGAAGTAGACCTAATATAGTAACTTGTGAACAATGTATGTTTTCATTTTGTTTAAACCCTCAGTATAATGTTTGCTCCTTTGTAGTGTTACAACGTCCACCTTATCTTATGATGTAACCACTTATTGATATGATAATTATGGTCTTCGACAATTTGCAGGCTTACTTATTTTAGGAATATCAGCTTTAATAGCAGCAATTACTTCTGTTACTGTGGCAGCAATATCATTGACTCACCAAGTGTATACTACCCAATTTGTTGATACCATGTCTAAAAATGTTTCTCTAACTCTAGCTACACAGGAAGCTGTAGATAGAAAGTTGGAGATGAGGGTAGATGCCTTGGAGGAGGCAATAATGCATATTGGGACTGAGTTACAGGCTTTAAAAGTGCAAATGGCTCTGTCATGTAATGCTGATTACAGGTGGATATGCATGACATCTTTGAAGGTAAATGAGACAGATAATGAATGGGAAAAAATTAAAAATCATATTTCAGGTGTTTGGAACAGCTCTGACACTGGCCTGGACTTAGGGAAACTTCATAATCAAATACAGACCTTGGAACACTCTCGACTGGATTTTACCACCTCTGGAGCAGCTAATGACTTTTTTCATACCTTCTCTATTTCTGGAAAAAACATTCTGTCTAATATCTTTAGTTATGCTGCTATTGGTGCTCTAGTATTGCTTCTCATAATCACTCTCCCTTGTATTGTCAGGATTCTTCAGCAGAACATTCAGAAGCTCGCGACTGAGCTGCATCTGGCTGTTTTAAGAAATAAAAAAGGAGGAGATGCTGGGAGCCAGTGTGAGGAACTCCGCCCGTGGCAAAGGTCATGAGGAAGGAGGCTCGGCATACGCAAAGGCAGGATTTAGCCTCAGGAGTCTCCCTGGAAATTCTCAAGCATCTACTTCCCAAACCAGAGTCTGCCTACTTTATTGCTTTGTGCTCTCACCTACACCTCTGACTTTACAGGGGGCTGTCCCCCATCACCTCTCTCTGAAAAAGAGTTAACTTACAGCTCCGGTTAATAAAGTTCCTGAGCGTGACAAGTGTGTTTCAACCTACAAACTCCTTTGGAAGTCCTCTAGCCTGCCTGAACAGGTTCTTCTGGCCACATGTGATTGTTCACAGCCTCCCAACTGTGAGAGGCATGAGATGTTCTAAACTGTCTAAATACAGATTCCTTTGAGCAGTTAAAAGATTGATTAGAAATTGTATTGGTGAAGGGTTTTTCACTTGGTGGGCCAATGTTTGCTGCTAAGTTTCCATATCCCTTACCTACTGTGTCCCTGGGAGTGTATTGATTAATATAATTGGTGTATAGGAATGTAAGTAGTAGCTTTAATGTTTGTAACCTTGGACCCTTGAGTTAATTCTTTTCTTCTTATAGCCCACCACACCTTTGCCCTATAGGAATGCAACTTTATCTAATGCTTTCAGAGGGTGGTGCCTGACTTTAGAGTAATCACCTTTAGAGAAAAATAAGTTTTGTGAAGAAAGGGTCATAAAATGTTAACAGGCCTCCTGGCCAGAAGATGATGTAAATCACCTAAACTTTTGCATATGGTAAATTTGCAGGAAGAAAGCCTGGTTTCGATTAAGATCAAGGACTGCTGTCCTTGCATGACTCTAGATCAGATCAGATCAGTCGCTCAGTCGTGTCCGACTCTTTGCGATCCCATGAACTGCAGCACGCCAGGCCTCCCTATCCATCACCAGCTCTCGGAGGACACCCAGACTCACATTCATCGAGTCAGTGATGCCATCCAGCCATCTCATCCTCTGTCATCCCCTTCTCCTCCTGCCCCCAATCCCTCCCAGCATTAGAGTCTTCTCCAATGAGTCAACTCTTCGCATGAGGTGGCCAAAATACTGGAGTTTCAGCTTGAGCATCATTCCTTCCAAAGAAATCCCAGGGCTGATCTCCTTCAGAATGGACTGGTTGGATCTCCTTGCAGTCCAAGGAACTCTCAAGAGTCTTCTCCAACACCACAGTTCAAAAGCATCAATTCTTCGGTGCTCTGCCTTCTTCACAGTCCAGCTCTCACATCCATACATGACCACAGGAAAGACCATAGCCTTGACTAGGCGAACCTTTGTTGGCAAAGTGATGTCTCTGCTTTTGAATATGCTATCTCGGTTGGCCATAACTTTCCTTCCAAGAAGTAAGCGTCTTTTAATTTCATGGCTGCAGTCACCATCTGCAGTGATTTTGGAGCCCAGAAAAATAAAGTCTGACACTGTTTCCACTGTTTCTCCATCTATTTCCCATGTAGTGATGGGACCAGATGCCATGATCTTCGTTTTCTGAATGTTGAGCTTTAAGCCAACCTTTTCACTCTCCACTTTCACTTTCATCAAGAGGCTTTTGAGTTCCTCTTCACTTTCTGCCATAAGGGTGGTGTCATCTGCATATCTGAGGTTATTGATATTTCTCCCAGCAATCTTGATTCCAGCTTGTGTTTCTTCCAGTCCAGCATTTCTCATGATGTACTCTGCATATAAGTTAAATAAACATGGTGACAATATACAGCCTTGACGTACTCCTTTTCCTATTTGGAACCAGTCTGTTGTTCCATGACCAGTTCTAACTGTTGCTTCCTGACCTGCATACAGATTTCTCAAGAGGCAGATCAGGTGGTCTGGTATTCCCATCTCTCTCAGAATTTTCCACAGTTTCTTGTGATCTACACAGTCAAAGGCTTTGGCATAGTCAATAAAGCAGAAATAGATGTTTTTCTGGAACTCTCTTGCTTTTTCGATGATCCAGCGGATGTTGGCAATTTGATCTCTGGTTCCTCTGCCTTTTCTAAATCCAGCTTGAACATCAGGAAGTTCACGGTTCACATATTGCTGAAGCCTGGCTTGGAGAATTTTGAGCATTACTTTACTAGCGTGTGAGATGAGTGCAATTGTTCGGTAGTTTGAGCACTCTTTGGCATTGCCTTTCTTTGGGATTGGGATGAAAACTGACCTTTTCCAATCTTGTGGCCACTGCTGAGTTTTCCAAATTTGCTGGCATATTGAGTGTAGCACTTTCACAGCATCATCTTTCAGGATTTGGAATAGCTCCACTGGAATTCCGTCACCTCCACTAGCTTTGTTCCTAGTGATGTATGACTCTAACCCTTCCCCAATTATCCTCTATGCACAACTTAAGGTATAAAAACTACTTTGGAAAATAAAGTGCGGCCTTGTTCACCGAAACTTGGTCTCCCCATGTCGTTCTTTCTCTCACCTTCTGGCTGAATTCCAATCTGGAGCTTGGAGGCTCATCAAGCCTACTAATTTTGCCTGGGCTTCTAAGATCTGACCAGGGAGGCCTTAGTGTCTCGACTCCTTTGGGAGAACGGGAGGACACCTGCGGCCTACGTAGGTGACACAAATTCCTTGTCTGGAATTTTATTGGCTTTCCACGTAAACCAAGTTATTCAGCCTCTTTTCTCCGCTGAATTTTCCTACTGAGCTATCCTTATTCTATTACTCTTTATACCTCTAATTAATATTTAATTAAAGCTATTGTATCCAATTCACCGACGCCGTCCCCACTTCGAATTCCCTGGATCCACCGGGGCTGGACCTCGGCAAATGGTGCCCGCACAGGGACATGCATGCGTGTCCAGTCACTTCAGTCATGTCCAACTCTTTGTGACCCTGTTACAGACTGTAGTCAACCAGGCTCCTCTGTCCATGGGATTCTCCAGGCAAGAATACTAGAGTGGGTTGCCATGCCCTCCTTCAGGAGGTCTTCCCTGCCCAAGGATTGAACCAGCTGTTCTGATGTCTGCTGCATTGGCAGGCGGGTTCTTTACTACTAGCACTGTTAGGGGAAACACACTGATTGAAATCAACCACCCTGGCCAGGCACCATAGTAACTATTTGCATGAATTGTTTTATGACAGGAGATCCTGATAAGGAATAAGGAACTAATAAGCCACCACCAACCAGAAGAGTTCAGGAAAGGTGGAAAGGGGACACCGTGTGTCCGTCCATTTCCCAGAATCCCTCTTGCCAGCATCCACCTTGGCTGAGCAATGCGTTCGCCACCAGGAAAGACTCTGAATTAGAATGGTTGGCCAAAGACTACCTGGAAACTAATCTCGTCACCATAAAACCCAAGACTGAGAGCCATGCGGCAGAGCTGTTCTCCTGGGTTCTCTTACCCTACCGCTCTCCACCCGGGTGCCCTTTCCCAATAAAATCTCTTGCTTTTTCAGCAGATGTGTCTCCTCGGACAATTCATTTCTGAGTGTTAGACAAGACCCCAGTTTCAGGCCCTAGAAGGGGTCCCCCTTCCTGCAACAGCACCACCTGGGAAGCCCTAATACATATACATATATCTATTCTTTTTCAGATTCTTTTCCCATATAGGTTATTACAGAATATTGAGTAGAGCTCCCTCTGCTATATGGTGGATACTTGCTATTTATTTTATATATAGTAGTGCGTATATGTTGGGGCTTCCCAGTGGTAGGGGCTTTACTAGCGGTAAAGAACCCACCTGTCAATACAGGTAGACATAAGAGATTTGGGTTTGATCCCTTGGTCAGGAAGATCCCCTAGAGGAGGGCATGGAAACACACTCCAGTATTCTCACTTGGAGAATCCCATGGACAGAGGAGTCTGGCAGGCTACAGTCCAAGTTTCACAAAGGGTCAGACATGACTGAAGCAACTTAGCACGCACGCATGCAGTGTGTATATGTTAATCTGAAACTCTTAATTTATCCCTCTCCTCCTCCAGCCTTTCCCCTCTGGTAACCATAATTTTGTTTTCTGTTTCTGTTTGGTAAATACATTTATTTGTATCACTTTTTTAGATTCCACATGTAAGTGTCATCATATGGTATTTTTCTTTCTCTGTCTGACTTAGTATGATAATCTCTAGGCACACCATATTTAGAGATAACGTTGAAATGAAATATTTATTAGGGTCTTAAGAGAGTCCTTACTTGCATTGTCCTTTAACCTTTTATCTCTCATTTCCTTTCAAGAGTACTGTGTCCAGTGTTTAAAAGCCAACCTGGGAAATATCAAAGGCAGTGCTTCTTTCCAAACTAAAGTCATGAAGCTTAATGCTGAGTAGGAAAAGGCAACACCCTTCATTTCTATTTCCCCCACATGCCACCAACCACTTTAAAATGTTGTATAATACTGTAGTTGCCAAAAGGCAGCCAACTAATTCTGCCTGACTCTAACCTTCTACTCTTAATAATTCAATCTGAGTAAGCAGATGAGTGGCAGGCAAAAGAGAAGGTTTAAAATGTTCGTTTCCAACCCTGATGGGTACCATTTCTCTCCTTTCAGAAAACATTGCACCTAAATTGTTAAAAGACAGACAGATCATATTTTGTTATTGTAGCAGTGTGGGGAAAAAGCTTCTACTGCCTCACTGATAACCCGTTTTCCTTTTAATAACTTTTTAAAATACTTCTACATTATACTTATTCTAATTTCACTGATTTTGTCCCATACCGTTGGAATTTCTCCCTCTTCACGCTTTGGTGAAACTGGAGAACAGCTTGTGGTGATCTCTTGATAATAATCTTCCATATGTCTAAAACAGCCTTTTCTCTCCAAAGTGATTAATCCACCTCCTCATTTTTACACTTTGCTGTATTTCCCAAGCCTTACACACCTTTGTTTCCCAGTGGATCCTCTTTAAGCATTTCCCATTTCCCGCCCCCTGGGGAAATCATACTTTGCTGAACTGAACAGTGCTAAACATATCATGTGGCAGTCACTTCATGCATTCTCTCTGTATTCAGTGTTGTATAATTCTATTTGCAGAGAGATTTTGAACGGGGTATAAATAGCACTCTCCTGTTGTATTCTTTTGTAGTAGCTTATAGAAAAACTATGTGATTTTTAAAAAATTCAGATTTAAGTAGAGATTTCTTTAGAAGCAAACTTACAGCTTACAACTTTACTACTGGCTTTTAAAAGTGTATTAAGGGGTGCTTTTATTTTTATAAAATACGTTTCTTTTCCATAAAGTGGGCATTTTTAATTGAAGTGTGGTTGATTTACAAACTTGTGTCAATTTCTGCTGTACAGGAAAGTGATTCAGTGATACACACACACACACACACACACACACATATAGGTACACATTTTTAAATATCCTTTTTCATTATCCTATTTCATTTAATCATAGGACATTGGATGTAGTTCCCTGTGCTATATAGTAGTATCTTGTCACTTATCCATTCTATACCAAACAGCTTGCTTCTGATGCCTCCAAACTCCCACTCCGTCCTCTCTCCTCCCCCTCCCCCTTGGCCACCACCAGTCTGTCCTCACTGTCTGTGAGTCTGTTTGTTTTTCATAAATAAGCTAATTTGTGTCATGCTTTATATTTCACATTATAAGTGAGATCATATGGCATTTGTTTTTATTTTTCAGATTTTTATTGGAGTATAGTTTAACATACTATAGGAGCATAGTGTGTATATATATATATATACACTATATAGGAGTATATAAATATATGGAGTATAGTGTGTATATATATATATACACACACACACCTATTGGAGTATAGTATACCACAGCTTTACAATGTTGTGTTAGTTTCAGGTGTACAACAAAGTGAATCAGTTATACATATACATATATCCACTCTTTTTTAGATTCATTTCCCATATAGGTCACCACAGAGTATTGAGTAGAGTTCCCGTTGCTATGTAGTAGGTCTTTATTAGTTATCCATTTTATACATAGTAGTGAGTATATTGCAATCCCAATTGACTTTTTATTTAACTTCAGATTAGACAGGCTGGTAAATTTGTGTGATACTAAGATACAGTAAACTTTGGTAATCTAAAATAATTTGCCTTTCTGCTATTTTCCTTCAAGAACACAGAAAATGTTATTAGTTTATATATCTTTAAATTATCTTATTTATTTATTTATTTTTTAATTGAAGGATAATTGCTTTACAGAATTTTGCTGTTTTCTGTCAAACCTCAACATGAATCAGCCATAGGTATACATATATATCCCCTCCTTTTTGAACTTCCCTTCCATCTTCCTCCCACCCCACCCCTCTAGGTTGAAACAGAGCCCCTGTTTGAGTTTCCTGAGACATGCAGCAAATTCCTGTTGGCTCTCTATTTTACATATGGTAATGTAAGTTTCCATGTGCAACTATAGCTGCATTAATCTACATACTCTAAGTTGCAATAATTGAATGTGTTTAGGGACAAATTATGTAGAGAGGTAAATGTACTTTTCAAAAAGAGTAAGAACATAGCATTTTTCTTTGTGAGCAGTGGTGGAAATGTATTTTGACATGTTTAGAAAATAAAGTCTATTATTTATTATCTGTTAATAAAAAGTATACTGGATTAAGTAGGCATATAGCTTTCAGAGTTCATCTTTTCCTTCAAAAATTATTTCCTGAGTGCTGTGTGCCAGGCACTGTGGTAGACATTGGAAATACACAAGTGAAGACCACAGTCAGGATCCCTTCCCTCACTAGGCTTAAAACTTAATGATGGGTACTTGCTGGTTATTCTGTTTGTCTCCCTTGCCGATCACCCTCATCTTCCCTCAGAATCTCTGCCTTCCTTTTGTATTGCCAACTGCATTCTCTGGGCTTGCAGGCTGGCTTCTAGTTGCCTTTCAGTCATGAACTCAGAAGAAGAGGATCAGAATGCATAAAGAAAAAGTCAGGATATGAATTTCCTGGTCCTTTTCTCAGCTGTGCTCATCTAATGCATCTTTGCACAGCTATAGCTGTTGTAGAGTGGCCCCCAGACAACACCGTATCTTCAGGTCTCTGTGCTTCTGGTGACACTATCTTCCACCCTCGCTCATTTTGGCTTCAGGATGAGAATAACTTCTTGCTATCACTAGTCTGCAGATACTTCAGTTTCTTTCTTGGTTCTTTTGGATCTTCAATTTCTGCCTAAATTCTTTTGAGCTATCTGAGTCTTTCCAGTTGGATTCCTGACTGATAAAGTTATTTTTTTTTTTTAAGTAGTGAAACACATATGTGAATACTTTAAAACTGTGTTAAGGTTGATGAAGAAAAATACAAGATTTAGATACAGAGTAATGGGTGTGAGTCATATACTTCAAGTATTGTAGATGAGCTCTTAGAAGATGATGTTTAAGTTGAGGTCAGAGAATGAGTGGGGGCCTAGAGAAAACAAAGGCAATGCCCGTGAGATAGAATAGAGCTTAGTATGCTCTGTGCCAGAATTTGGTTGTCATAGTCTATAGGGAACATTTGGTTAAACTACTCTATGTGGACAGACTGAGGGGGCAAATCAGCTTGAGTGGCAAGGTGCTGATCGATATCTAGTGACAGGTACTGAAGATTTTGGACAGACAAAAGTATACCAGGGAATCTTGTACTTATTAAAGTGGGATGCAGCTCAGGTGAGCTGTAGGAATAAAGCAGATGCTCAGGTATTAATTTGAATTGCTGTGATCCTGTTGAGATGCAATGATGATCTATTCCACATGATAATGTGCTCTACAGAAATTAACATATGTAAAGATGATATTTCTTTGATCTTATTTACTTTCAACAGAGTGGTAAATTAGTCTTTAGGTAGGGATAAATCTCTTCATAGCATGTTCTTTTTCTTTATTCCATAATTGTGACACTTCACATAAAGAATTGGCAGCAGAGACCTTCTAGACAGTCTGTGTGCTTTGTTCACCTTCCTACATATTTACTTATTTTCATGGGGAAAGAGGGAGTAACAAAGAAGGAGTGGAGAAGCGGAAGAAAATATAGTATTAAAAGAACTTAATTTGGCAGTTAGATCCAGCCTAGAATGAAATGGACTTTACGGATCAATTTACTAAGCATATTTCAAGACTTCTGAAAGCAAACATATCAAACTTATTAAATAAGCCTACCTGGGGAAATATCCCATATTGCTTTTTCTCTATAAATCTAGTTCTCTAATTTGTTTTACAGTATGACCTCCTTTCGTTTGTGGCTTTAGTGCAAATTCTGACATTTAAAAATTATTTAACTGTAGGATATACTAAAACCTTTGACATCAAGCCAATATAATTTTTTTTTTTTTTTTTATCAGAATTGAGCAGTTCACTTGGGGCATTTTTAAGCATACCTGACACCACAACTTTGGAAAATGATGAAAAACATGACTTTTAAGGTAGTATTTAATTATTAATATATGTGCACTTGGAAATGTTCCTCAGATATCTGCCAAGTAACTCCTGGATGAATTTTAAGTTATTGAAATATACTTCCTCTTACAGGCATTTTTTTGTTGGACTGCTCAACACTTTTGATGGACCAAACAACAATCTATTTTGTCTTAATTGACTATGATCTGACTCCTGTTTAGATTTAAACAGAATTGCATGTTATCTCAAATATTTTTAATATTAGAAAACATGGTGATTACTATTGTTATGCTCTAAAACACCTTTCATTGGCAGAATTTTTCATATTTACTAAGATTTTCACACCCACAGACTAAGCCTACTACAAATATACTTATAGAGCATATTTTATTTCCAAGTATGTTATATTTATGCTGTGGGAGTTTGCTCACCATGACTGAAGTTGAATGATTAGTAACTCTGATAGAGATGCATTTATGCAAATTATAATTATAGAGTCTAGAAAGGACTCTGAGGTCTTATCACCATAAAAAATAAAACAGCAACACTGTATTTAAAATAAATCATAATACTCTAATCAAATATAATCAAAATCTCACTCCTGTTTTTATGCCCAATATTTTTATTGTAAACATCATTGACAAGTGATTATACATTGTGAGATTTAAAATCTCTGAAATAGAATCATTAAGCATAGCAGGTATTAAAGTGTGGTATAAATCATCTTCCTGATTTGGGGAATAGTTGCATGTTGTACATATTGACAGCTGGTGCTATTGTTATCATTATTCCAGAAGAGATTAAAGTAATCTGTTGGACCAGTGTGACTATTATCTTTATGATTTTTATACTCTTGTCTTATTATATCTTGTCAGAATCTATATCTTTTATATAGGGAGAGGATAGGACCACATCCCTTTTTTATTTGCATCATTGCTGCATAAAATTTAAGAATGATACTGAAATTTTAAGACAAGTAAGCAAAGACATGTGAAGCTCTTCTTTTATTACATTTCCATTATGTTAAAATAGCAAAATTATATACATTATTGCTCAGAGAAATGACCAAAGAGATAATTATAATTGGTTACTTCATCAATTCCCACTTGCCTTTCTTTAAAAAAATGAATAGCCACCAAGGAGCTTCAAGGTTTAATTCAAGGAAAATAAAACCTAGCAAAGTAAGTGATATAAAAATAAGACATGTCACATTTCAATAAACAATTGTGTCTAATTATAGAAGTATGTGTACTTACTTGCCAAGTGCAAAGCACTCCATCTTAACAGTTGTTCCCTTAGCAGCTGTAACCATGAAAGGGAAATGGACCTCAATTTTCGGCTCATATTCTCCCATCACACCTGGGAAAAAAAGAACAGTCTTTAAACATTAAATGAAGGTCACAATTTATTTCCAGTTCTGGAGATGTTACATTGAAAAACACTGTGTTGTCCATATTTGTCTGAACACAGCTAAATTTTTGATGCATTGAAATAAGACTTAAATTATGATGAAATTCTAATCTATCTTTAAGGACTGGCTTGCATGTATATTCAATACTCTTTAAAATAATTATTATTGAAAGTGCCAATCAACTGGTAGTTTAGCTACTGATTATATTTCAGAGGAAATAAGTAACTATGAACAAATCCCATGGTAAATAATGGTGGTGATGTTGTTGTTGTTGTTTAATAAGTAAAGGCCTCAGAACTTTGTCATTGTCAGGTAAATGAATGCTTGTTAAGTCAACATATATTTATTGAATATTTATTAAATATCTAGGCAATGGCACCCTATCCAGTTCTCTTGCCTGGAAAATCCCATGGACAGAGGAGCCTGGTAGGATGCAGTCCATGGGGTCGCTAAGAGTCGGACTCGACTGAGCGACATCACTTTCACGCATTGGAGAAGGAAATGGCAACCCACTCCAGTGTTCTTGCCTGGAGAATCCCAGGGACAGGGGAGCCTGGTGGGCTGTCGTCTCTGGGGTCACACAGAGTCAGACATGACTGAAGCGACTTAGCAGCAGCAGCAATGTGCATACAGAGAAGGAAATGGCAACCCACTCCAGTACTCTTGCCTGGAAAATCCCATGGATGGAGGAGCCTGGTGGGCTGCAGTCCATGGGGTCACTAAGAGTCGGACACGACTGAGCGACTTCACTTTCACTTTCCACTTTCATGCATTGGAGAAGGAAATGGCAACCCACTCCAGTGTTCTTGCCTGGAGAATCCCAAGGAAGGCAGAGACTGGTGGGCTGCCGTCTATGGAGTCGCACAGAGTCGGACACGACTGAAGTGACTTAGCAGCAGCAGTAGCAGCATAATGTGCATACATTCTGTTATGCACTGTGGGAGATACAAAGATGAATTATCCATGGGTTGTGCTCTCAAACATTCAAGTGTATTTTTAAAAAGCAAGTGTATTCTTAAAAAAAAGAAACAGTATTTACTCAAGGGTAGGAGAAGAACAGGACTTCTCTGGTGGTGCAGTGTAAAGAACCTGCCTGCCAATGCAGGAGATGCAGGTTCAATCAATGTGTCGGGATCTCCTGGAGAGGGAAATTGCACCCTTTCCAGTATTCTCGCCTAGAAAATTCCATGGACAGAGGAGCCTGGCGAGCTACAGTGAGGTATTCTGTCCATGAGGTCGCAAAGAGTCGGACATACTAAGGATCACAAGCACCGGAGAGAAGAGTTATACCTCAAAATCATTGTAATGTAAGATAGAAAGTGATGTTAAAGTGTTAGTCACTCAGTCGGTGTCTGTTTCTTTGTGACCCAGTTAGCTGTAGCCTGCCAGGCTCCTCTGCCCATAGAATTCTCCAGGCAAGAATACTGGAGTAGGGAGCAATTCCCTTCTCCAGGGCATCTTTCCAACCCAGGGATCAAACCTGGGTCTCCTTCACTGCAGGCAGATTCTTTACATCTGAGGCACCAGGGAAGCCCATAAGGTGATAAGTGCCCTGAATGAGGTATCCTGAAAGTATTATGTGCATTTGAGGGAATTATATTAATAGTAAGCATTTGTATAAGTGAGAGAAAGATAGGAGAAAGTAAGTGGAACTGGAGGAATAATGACAAAGAGATCAGAAACCACCAGGAATAGGAATAGCAATTTCTCTGGCTTCTTGATTTGTGAAGGGAAGTCATACTAGGCAAATTTAGAAATATAAATGGAGTCAAAAAACTAGAGGACCTTGATTATCAGAGTAAGGCATTCAAACTTTAATCTGTAAGTAATTTAGAGTTATTGGGGTTTCAAATAGGAGACTGGCAATTTGTGTGTGTGTGTGTGTGTGTGTGTGTGTGTGTGTATATATATATACATACATACATACATACATACTGGAATTGGAGCTGAGAACAGTAAATCAGTTATATTGCTTCAATAATACAAGTTAGAAGTAATGAAAACCTGGACTTGAGTTATATTGCAAAAAAGGAGAAGAGGCATTAGAATGAGAAAATTAAAAACAAAAATAAAAAAGACTTGAACTTGGCACACAATAGGGGTCCTGGTGAAAAAGCTGTGGGCCTCATCAATAGTAACACTAAGATTTGCAGCTTTGGAAAGAGGTTGAGTGATGCAAGTAAAAGAAAAAAGGACACAGCTATGGTGGGACAGCTGACTTTCATTTCAGGAGTATCATCTTTGATGCCCATATACTATTCATCATAATGTGAGAGGACGAAGCTGGTGGTAAGTTTGGGCAGGTGATACGCACTTAATGTCATCACTCACTGCTGCTGCTGCTAAATCATGTCAGTCGTGTCCAACTCTGTGTGACCCCATAGACGGCAGCCCACCAGGCTCCTCCATCCATGGGATTTTCTAGGCAAGAGTACTGGAGTGGCTTACCATTGCCTTCTCCGGCCATCACTCACAGGTGGCGGTTAAAGCCATGAGCTTGGAGAGGGTTTTTACAGATCAGAGAACAGTATACTATAAGAGTCACTTTTCTGTACAACAGAAATCAGCACAATATTGCAAATCAACTATACTTTAAATTTAAAAAAATACACTAGGGATGACTCCAGTGATTGTGCTCTCAGTTAGTCTTGAAGCTAATTTCCTCCCCAAAATAATTTTTAGCAGTCCCACAGAGGACACAATTATGATTAAGCACAGATGCTTCTCTAAGGAGTGTTTGTGTGCTTATTTTGGCATGTCTCTCTTCAAAGGCATATGTGTACATAGAGATCTGTGCATGTGTACAGCTCTATGTGTAATTCCTTGGTGTGTGGGGGATGAGCAAAGAGAGAAAAGAAAGAAACTAAGACAGAGGAAGAAAAATACCATAAGATATGAAGGCAAGATGCACTAGACATGCAAAGGGAGAAATGGCCACCATTGGCAAAAAAAAAAAAAAAAAAAAAACACCAAAAAAACCAATTTTATATAAACTTTATATCATTATCATTATTATTGTTTAAATTTTAAAATTTGAGATGGTCTTTGAAGGAAGAATGTGGACAACTTTAGATAGAAAGTGTTTAATTTCACTGTGAAGAAGTTTATCTCAGCTTTTTTTATTTTAGTAGTTTTTTGTAAAGCTATCACTGAGAAAATGTCACTGAGTTTTCATCAAGCTTGTGGACACTGGTTTGTTGAAAACTAGACTTTGGCATCTCTGATGTGTCAGTGGCCTCTGTGACGCTTTTTTTCTAATCTTAAACTGAGGGAAGAGAACTACCGTTAATGTAATGTGCTGCTCTGTCAGGCTCATTCCCCCAATTCCTTCAAAGTCTAATGTTCCCTGAGCACCAGAAGCCTGGCATATAGCTAGGGAGCTAAGTGATCAGTTCTACAACATCAGAGCAGATGTTTAAGAACGTCTTCTCCATCTCTTTCTCAATAATGTTTTTCTCTTCAAACTTTTTTCTTAGATCATTCTGCCCTGAGCACATATTTTTCAACTTCCTTTCTTTTACATTTTTATATTTTTCTTTTTTCCTATACACTTCCTGATGGAAGTATTTGGCCTGCTGGTGATAACTGGCTGACTGTAGCCAATGATGAGGAGTTTATCTTCAATGTCCTAATACTTGGAAGTCCCCATCTAAAGACTCCCAGGCATCCTATTCAGTGGTTACCTTTGACTGCCTGCCTGAAGCAGTCCCTGAAATCAGCTTGTGATCTTCCCATCCCCTCTTAACACTGATTCTGTAGTATTCTTGTTCTTGTCAGTCTGATGATTTAACAATACATGATTTACCATGATGCCTATTAAACTTAATGCCCTACTTGCATAACTCACTGTGTCGGAAGTTGCTGAGTTCTGTAGAATGTTGTAGAAAGGCAGTGAAAGTCAGACTGAATTTAGAAAATATTTCTTTACAATTATTTGTAGCACATTGTTTAAAGACATCTCAGAAGAACCTGAATCTCCAAACTTCAGTAATTTTTTTGATTATTTTTTTCCTACCCTAATTAAAAATTCCCTTTATAATCCATTTTTATAATACTTTTGCATTTTTTCATTAAAGAATGTCTAATAATTATACAACATTGCAGACCCTTCAAGACTTGGATCTGCCTCTAAATAATACCATAATGACACTATGGGCTAATAGGAGCCAGACCCATGTCGTCTCTCAATTCTCTTCCAGATAATGTTTGTGAGTTGCAAAGAAGATATTATTTTATAGCTTTTAATTCTTAAGAGTGACTCTAAGGAAAGGCACTCCTGATAGTATTTAAGAAATAATTTTTGTCCATGTAGAGGTTTCTGGTGTTCCTTAAATGATTCCTGTACAGCCAAACACATTACTAAGCCTCAGTCTAGGGCCCAGGGGGTTTGTTAACATCTGAACTGGATATTAAAAATAGAAAGTTTAGATGCAAGGCTTCAAATTATATTACCTAGCTTGAACTTCACTGTAAGAAATAACTAGTTCTTTGAAATTCCACTCTGATAGTCGTGATATGAGGATAGATGAGAAAACTCCTTAGATATGTCTTATTCTTTAAAGACTTGATTACATTCAGAGATTAAGCTTTGCTTTGTGTTTCATGGGATAATTATGTTAGAGCTAAAATTCACATTAAGTTATATAATTTACCTTCTTTCTTTTAAAGATGAGAGGGTTGAGTCCAAAGGGTCAAGTAATTGGACTGGCTCAAAGTCCTATTGAAAGCTGTTGGTGGAAATGGGACAAAATAGGAGTTTTCTCCATTTAAGTTTATAGTTGTTTTCTTGACATCACTCTGTTGAGGAATTTTAATCACAGAGTATAAGAGTTCAGGCATATCACAAGTACTAATCAATCATTAACTGTCTACCATGGATATTTGGATTATTTCAACTGCAATTTTTAATATGTCGTCATATGCAGCTTAGCTTGTAATTTATTTTTTTCAGTATGCTTTGATGACAAAAGGAAAGAGAAACAGCCTTATAAGACACATAAAAATCAAAATATTAGGCTTGTCTCTTCAGTCAAGGTAGGTCTTTTATTTTTTGATAACTCCTGGTATTAAGCTAAATATGCTCAAGAGACATTATGTTCTGTCTTCATCTTGCTCCCCACACCTGTCTCTTCTGGCTTAGTTGGATGACCCACTTTGGAATTATATGCCACTAGAAGATGACCTCAAATTACTCTAATTCCTAATAAACAGAAGGCTTCCAGCTGATAGCACAGTACTCTCTTTCTATGTCTTCGTGGTTGTTGATTTTCTTATTTATTCCAATTACTTACGAAGAGTTAGGCTGCTTTTCCTAAGTGGAATGCAATTTAGAGCAGTGTTTCTCCAAGTGCATTGGCAGAGCAAAGATACAGTGACTTCACAATAATTTTGAAAATTTTCTAAAATTTTAGGCTACAGATGGAAAAGGAAATGGCAACCCACTCCAGTATTCTTGCCTGGAAAATTCCATGGACAGAGGAGCCTGGAGGGCTATAGTCCCTGGGGTCACAAGGAGTCAGACATGCATGCAGGCTACAGAGTTTAATTTGAAGCCCAGTGATATATGAACTTTGTAAATGGGGCTACAGACTGCATATTTTAATTGTTTCTCTTGATGGTTTTATATACATTAAAAAAAATTCAAATTTGGGCCTACCTCGATACTGACTTATATAACGTTACTTGTCATTTTGAGATTAGAGTGTAGCAGACAAATGACTGAAAGAATGGCATACAGAGAGTCTATAATCATATTGCATTCAATAATGGCTTGCCATAACAGTAATGAACATTATATTTAACACATATGTACTGGAACTAACACCAGAGCTGTTTGTTTGTTTTTTTTTTTTCTGATAGTCTAGACATCAGTTCTTATTGGTCTGTGTCTAGGAGATTGCAGTTGCTAAATATATCAAATGAGGTTTCCATCTGACACTAAGAGTAATGTCATGTCTAGGATACAGAACTCATGTCCAGTAAACCTTAAAAACTGGACTTAGCTAATGACTTAAAAATATTTGTCTGATAACCTTATATTCAAGTAATGGGTATTCACATTTTTGTCTTGAACATCTTTGCCAATCATACTCAACAACTGTTTCTTGTCTTCCAAGAATAGCTATTATTTTTTTAATGCTTTTTTTGGGGAAGTGCTTCTTCTATCTTCTCTAGCCATGAGAGTTAAATGGGAGCCACTATCTTCCTATAGAATCTGCTGTAGTTATTAACTTGTCATGGGCATATGACCCAAGCTTGACCAATTAGATTACCTCACTGCCTTGGGCACAATCTTTGATTCATTGATGTGCAGCTGAGGTTTTTGAACTCTGGACTAGGAACCCATCTTACTTTCTCCTTCATAGCAGAAAAAAAAAAAAAAAAAAAAGAGCCTGAATGTCTGAGAGCCACTGAAGCATCCATAATTGGAAGGAGGCAATTCGCCATTGAAGAGAATTAAGCCAAAGACAATTTAGACAGAATTAAGCCAATGCAGATAGAGGAAAGATGAATAAAGAGTACTGGTAGCATGTCAGTTCTACTTGGGACTTAGCTATTTGATCTCCCAGTTAAATAAAATGAATTCCCTGGTTTAAGTTATTTCAAATAGGGTTTCTCAGTTGTAGCCCAAAATAGCTCTGACTGATAACTCATTGAGCTCAGCATAACCAGTGGTGACTTTATGTCAGATTCTATTTCATAACTTATCCGGTGGCTCAGTGAAAAAGAATTTGTCTGCAATGCAGGAGATCTGGGTTTGATCCCAGGGTCAGGAAGTTCTCTTGTAGAAGAAAATGGCTACCCACTCTGGTATTCTTGGCTGGAGGACTCCATGGACAGAAGAGCCTGGAGGGGCTACAGTCCATGTGGTCAGAGTCAGACACGACTGAGTGACTAACGCTTTCACTTTCATCATGCTCTAGATTAAGCAAAGTAGAAAATGGAATGGTGGTGCTGTATATCAATATACACAACCCACAGTGTTTCCTATTTTAAAACATTGTACATTTTAATAATGAATTAAATCCTAATAAATATAAACATCCTGTATCTGTATTCTATATCTATATATCCACATTATTATTACTGTTCAGTTGCGAAGTAGTGTTGGACTCTTTTGTGACCCCATGGATTGTAGCCCTCCAGGGTCCTCTTTCCACAGGATTTCCCAGGCAAGAATACTGGAATAGGTTGTATTTATTTATTCCAGTAAATAAAAAATCCCATTTCCTTCTCCAGGGATTGTCCCAACTCAGGGATCAAATCCATATCTCCTGCATTGGCAGGTGAGCTCTACCACTGAGCCACCTTGGAAGCCCCTATATATTTACATATCTCCTGGTAAAAGAGGATAAATTAAATTGGAAATGTATAAGATAAAATACTATGGAAGTTGAGAGGAAGGAAAGACTATTGACTAAGAAAGTTGAGAAAAATGGGAGAACTGCTTTAAATGGACT
This sequence comes from Tragelaphus eurycerus, assembly GCA_935064755.1. Classification (NCBI taxonomy): domain Eukaryota; kingdom Metazoa; phylum Chordata; class Mammalia; order Artiodactyla; family Bovidae; genus Tragelaphus; species Tragelaphus eurycerus. Next base: position 6,467,811 of record CAKXYN010000086.1, on the reverse strand, counting down.
GTGACAGTGGGATCACTGAAGATGCAACAGTGGAGGGTTAGTGACTCTCAAGTGGCATATCCTTTTAAGAAAGACATGGAAGTGAGATTCTGTTTGGAATTTTGTTGTTGTTATTTAGTCACTAAGTTGCATCTGACTCTTTGTGACCCCATTGACTGTACACTACCAGACTTCTCTGTCCATGGTGTTTTTCAGGCAAGGATATTGGAGTGAGCTTCCATTTCCTTCTGCAGTTTGGAATTTTTCCAGAAATTTAACTTTATTGCATTGAGTATGAAGGACCAGTAAAAGAGAAATTTCAAACATAAGTATGAGCTAGATGATAAACAATATCTAGAAATGTTGTATTTTATTATTTGTCTATTAGGATGACTCAGCAGTGGCTTGATAAATTTACTTGAGCATTTGTTTGGAAAAATAGTGTCAACAATTGATAGGCATCTGATTTATTTAGAGATAGCACCAGGAGTTATTATTATTCATACTCTTTGTTACCAGTGCTTACATATTGGCTAATTAAACACAGTAAGTGCAATGAAGATGTACACAGGATAAGTATCAAAATGAAGACTTTCTGAACTAAACTATAGTTTCCACATTTTATAGTCTACACATTTAAATGCATTGAAATAACTTCATGAAGTGTCTTAGGAATTCTCCTTTATTGCATGAGAAATATACCTGTTGAGAGAAGGGCGAAAGGAAATGACTAAATTGATCACATTATGCATATGTGTACATGCTCAGTCATTCAGTTGTGTCACTCTTTGCAACCCTATTGACTGTAGCCCACTGGACTCTGCTGTCCATGGGCTTCTCCAGGCAAGAATAAAGGAGTGGGTTGCCATTTCCTCTTCCAGGGGCTCTTCCTGACCCAGGGATCAGACTCATGTCTCATGAATTGGCAGGCAGATTCTTTACCACTGAGCCACCTGGGAATCCTCACATTATGCCTATAAATATGGCAGAATTTTGCCTATGATTTGCATTAGTCGCTTCAGTTGCTCAGTCATGTCTGACTCTTTGCGACTCCATGAACCACAGCAAGCCAGGCCTCCCTGTCCATTACCAACTCCCAGAGTCCACCCAAACCTATGTCCATTGAGTCAATGATGCCATCCAATCATCTCATCCTCTGCTGTCCCCTTCTCTTCCTGTCCTCAGTCTTTACCAGCATCAGGGTCTTTTCAAATGAGTCAGCTCTTTGCATGAGGTGGCCAAAGTACTGGAGTTTCAGTTTCCACATCAGTCCTTCCAATGAACACCCAGGACTGATCTCCTTTAGGATGGACTGGTTGGACCTCCTTGCAGTTCAAGGGACTCTCAAGAGTCTTCTCCAACACCACAGTTCAAAAGCATAATTCTTCGGTGCTCAGCTTTTTTTATAGTTCCAACTTTCACATCCATACATGACCACTGGAAAAACCATAGCCTTGACTAGATGGACCTTTGTTGACAAAGTAATGTCTCTGTTTTTTAATATGCTGTCTAGGTTGGTCATAACTTTCCTTCTAAGAAGTAAGCGTCTTTTAATTTCATGGCTACAATCACCATCTGAAGTGATTTTGGAGCCCCCCAAAATAAAGTCTGACACTGTTTCCACTGTTTCCCCATCAATTTGCCATGAAGTGATGGGACCAGATGCCATGGTCTAAGTTTTCTGAATGTTGAGCTTTAAGCCAACTTTTTCACTCTCCTCTTTCACTTTCATCAAGAGGCTGTTTAATTCTTCTTCACTTTCCACCATAAGGGTCGTGTCATCTGCATATTTGAGGTTATTGATATTTCTCCCAGCAACTTGATTCTAGCTTGTGCTTCCTCCAGCCCAGCATTTCTCATGATGTACTCTGCATATAAGTTAAATAAGCAGGGTGACAATATACAGCCTTGATGTACTTTTTTTCCTATTTGGAACCAGTCTGTTGTTCCATGTCCAGTTCTAACTGTTATTTCCTCACTTGCATACAGGTTTCTCAAGAGGCAGGTCAGGTGGTCTGCATAGATATCGTACAATACTGTATTCATCCTTGCTGCTGCTGCTGCTGCGAAGTCGCTTCAGTCATGTCCGACTCTGTGCGACCCCATAGACGGCAGCCCACCAGGCTCCCCCATCCCTGGGATTCTCGAAGCAAGAACACTGGAGTGGGTTGCCATTTCCTTCTCCAATGGATAAAAGTGAAAGTGAAGTCGCTCAGTTGTGTCCAACTCTTAGCGAGCCCATGGACTGCAGCCCACGAGGCTCCTCCATCCATGGGATTCATCCTTGAAGGACATATTAAATATCAACCTGTGATTTATAGATAAATGATGCAAATTCCACTCCATTCCTGGCTCTGTTGAAACATTGTAGCAATGGATAGAACTTCTGTGGATCCATTTTTCTCACTTATAATTAGAATCCTACCTGGTATTGTGGGTTTAGTTATCTAGTAGTTGTATGTTAGGAAATATATGTTATGTATTAACAGATCATGTTTTTACTTGCTGTATTTTATAATAAACTAAAAGTTAAAATCTGTGGAAACGTTAATGACTTAAAAAAGTGCCCAGAGCCTTCTTTTCAATTCTCTGATGAACCTCTAAGTAGACAACATATTGTTTTCTCACTTCAGAAAAAGTGTATGTTATCCTGAATCATAGTTTCTCCAGGTGAATCACTATTATGTAAATGAAGAGATAGAAGGATCTCTTGACAAGAAATAAATCACTTGCATTACCTTCACATATCTGCCCCATTATAATATTGTTTACCTGGGGAGATTGAGAAGAATCAGTGTTTTATTATGGAAGATGTTTTCATCACAAATAAATATAATTTGAAAATCAGAGAACAGAATCAGAGGAAGTAATAAGGAATAGATTCTTTTTCCTTTCTCCATCCCCAGGAATAAATCGATCAGTGGATTGCCTCACCATGTAATTGTTTCCCTCTGATTAATGAATTTCAAGATACATTTTCTTCCATTGTTCATGCCACAGTCATTTAGGGAAATACACCCCTTTTCACCATCATCATATGTGGCATCATTCCCTGTGAATCCATAACTTGGAAAAAGAACTCATAAAGTCTAAAGAAATAACTATATGCATGGTCAACTGCTTTGATTGTGTGTGTGTGTGTATACATATATTTTCATATGTATATTTTCAAAACAAATAAAATAGCAGGCTAAAAAGAGCAATCTTGAAAATTTTGATAATTAAATTTGGAAATAGAAGTATATTATTTAAAAATTTGAAACAGAAGTATATTTATATATATTTTATTTTATTTTTTAATTTTACAACAGAAGTATATTTAAAAGTCTTCCTTTTAAAAAAGTATTTTGATTATTTTTATAAATTTCTATTGATAAATAAAATTACAGAAACTTTCTCATAAATGTATCTACATAACCTCTGTATATATATAGGTTTGTCATAAGTTCATTACTTGGAACCCTTATGGTTGATTCTTTGTCATGTTTTCTTTGACTTTGTGAATCTGTGTGTGTGTGTGTGTTTATTCATGTGTGTCTCTTTTGAATAATAAAAAGAGAGAAAAATTTTGAACTTGCTAGAAATTTTGGTACTTTGACTTATGACATTCCACCAAGACCTATGTTGAGCATAACGACACATCAACAATTCAGTAAACTAAGGTTCTTATTTCACAGCCAAGGGTCTTTCTTTGAAAGTCAGTCCTTCTTTGAATGGATCCAGTAATAATGGATAAAGAGCACTAATGACTCAAAAGGAAATTAGCTAAAAATAAAAAATAATGGTTCAAAATGACATATGAATAATCTAATAATTAAGTGCTTTGAAGGTCTCTAAATAAATATATGGGAATATTCCACATTAATCAGAGTTGATTCTTTCCAAGTGTGATTGAAATTAGAAATTATATTTCTATACAATTCGTTTGAATGCTTCTTTCTATCAGAATCTTCTTGCTATTAGAAATGGTAAGTAAAATGCCTCAGAAGTATGGTGGACTTTCCTCATTGCATTAAGCATATTAGTCATAAACTGGTGTATATACAATCCTTTCTAAAGAAAATAAAAGCATGCAGTGTGATAAAAATAAGACAAAGTCAAACCTCAGTTATGAGGAAGCAGTTTCTACACACATATTATCTAGAAGATAAGGAAGATATATTCAAAGTGCAGGATAAGACCAAGCCAACTGTTGGATAGAAATGTGGTGCATAATAGATGAGCCACATTTAAGAAGGAGAAATAAAGGGAACAACCATACACTCCTTTAATTAAGATGACTAGAACTATTTGGGTTCAGTTAGGTTCCAGTCCCAAAAGTCAAGCCATACTATAGACCCTGATCTTGGATTTCTCTAATATTTCCTTCCTCTTATCATTGCACATATTTCTGAAAAACAAAATCTCTTACATACATTCACTTGAGTATATTCCTCTTCATTACAACCTACTAGAACACTCAACCACATTCCCTTTTGTTTCTAAATTTTTAACATTCTTCAGAAAGATTATTTCTTTCAGCAAAGTTTCTTACCCATAGCTGTCTATCTATTCATAAAGTAATCACCATGAAGCTAAGGGACTTAAAATATCCTGGAGGAATTAGTTCTGCCAGCTTGGTTGATCAGCTGCATAACTCTGGGAGAAAACCTGACAAATGGGTTGTTTTAAACTATTGTTAAAACTTTGTTTTTACACTTTAATCTGCACAGATTGTTTTCTCACTTCAGTCTTGTTATTGAGAGTGCCAGCACTCCTGCTGTTAGCACGCTCATTTGAGATACTAAACATACCAGGCCTTGATTTGCTCTGTAAACAACTCACTACATATTTTATCTCATATATTCTTACTGATTTCAGGGGCTCTATGGATGAAATGGTTCAAAAGATACACATTTTGAAAGGGGGAATGTCGATTATCACAGCCTCATCACAAGGTTTTCTATACATTAAAGACTTGAGATATAAAGAGAGAGAATAAACATTGGCTGAATACCTGCTATAAGCCTGGGGCTATGTTAAGTGTATGCAACTAAATTGTCATTTAAATCTTTCAAGCACAACAAGGTAGATATGATTATTCCAATTTAAATGAGAAAAAAGTGACTATTTAAGAGGTTCAGTATCTTGCTCAATATCTCTGAGATATTAAATGACAGGTAAGGGGTTCAATTTCAGTACTCTATTAATTCTGAAGCCAACTTTCCCTCATTATTCTATGTTCCTCTCCAGAAATAGTTCCTGCTGTTGGCAAAGCAGAATTCATTTAGTCAATGCCAGATAGATAACTTAGTTCTACTTGAAATATTACTTTCTCATGAAAGTCTTTCCTAATCCTCTATCCCCTGCCACTCTCCATCCAACCAGGCTAATCTCTGTCACTTTATCTTTCATATATGCACAGATACACACATATACACATTACATATATATGTGTATATATGTTTGTATAATACTCTTTACTATCTCTATGTATATACATAAACATATATAGAGGGAATATGTGTATACATTATTGTACTTGCATTTTTGTTGAAACTTATCACAATTATAATCATTCTATTTGACTGAATTTATATTCTTCTGCTCAACATCTGTTTTCTCTTCTAATTTATAAGCTCAACCAGGAGTGGGACCACCTTGCTTTGTTCCTTTTGTATCCCTAAACAGTGCCTAGTACAAAGTCAGGGCTCAAGAATATTTGAGAACTGAATTAATGAACCCACTTGTAATCAGCTATGTGAAAGATGTGGGATAGGTGACATAGGAGCTAAGAATATTTTATTTTTATGTATTTCAATGCTTATGTCCTTCCTACAATGTAAGGATAATTGAAAGCAATTTTCTAATTTGAAATTATAAATTAGGGATTATCTATATTTTGTTTTAAATTATTATGATAGTATGTGAGATTACCAATATTTTGTGAATGAATAAAAGTATCTTTACTTCTCTGTTAACTTGGTTTTATAACATCTTTCCTATCCATCCCTTTTCTTCCATTCTGATTGTCATTAATTTGGATTCCCTTTTCATTTAGCTCATTAGCTTTGACAATTACAAAGATCTTTGGTGACATGAGTGGTGGTCATTAATGGCTCATAAGATTAGATATAAGAGAAAATAGAAGAGAAATGTGAGATAGAGGAAGCCTTACTGCAAAGGAGAGCAGAAAAAATAATATGAGAGCTGAAGGAGTGTTTAATTAAGGAAAGGTTACTATTTAAGATAGTAAATATTCTAATATGTTTATAGATGAGAATAATTAAGTATGAAGGAAACAAGTGATGCTTATAGGAGAGAGGAAATAATTGCAGAAGGAAGCTTCCTGAATTAGGTAAGAGGACATGGGATCCAGTACACAGAACTGTCAAGAACAGTTCATTAGTCACAATTAAGAGGTAAGATAGCATAAATGGATATGGATATAGCTAAGATGTTTTATTGGTTTCTGAAAAATAAATGAGATTGTAAATTTAAAGCAAAACCTGAGCTCTAAGTTAGATGTTTTGTTTCTTTCTTTGTTTCCTATGCACAGTCAGCGGCACATATACAATGAAGTGAATGAGATAAAGTCTGAGGTTTAATAAAAAGCTTGCCAAGTGAGTAGACTATCATAGAGAGACTGGGGAGAAACAGAGTTAAGAGTGTATAGGGAAGCCCAAGATGGCAGAGGAATAGGACAAGGAGACCATTTTCTCCCCCACAAATTCATCAAAAGTTCATTTGAATGCTGAGCAAGTTACACACACACACACACACACACACACACACACCTTCTAAATGCTGGCAGAGGACTCCAGGCATCCAGAAAGACAGCCCATTCTCTTTGAAAAGAAGTAAATAAAAATTTTTAACAATAAATAAATAAATAAAATAGGAAAAAAGAAGTAAAGAGAGGAAGGATGTAGGACAAAATATAAAAGCCAAAAGGAGAGACAAAAGAGTTAGGGACAGAGACCCATCCTGGGGAGGGAGTCGTGAAGGAGAAGTTTCCAAACAGTAGGAAACCCTCTCACAGGCGGGCCTGTGGGGAGTTTTGGAATCTCAGATGGCAACATAACTGGGAGAAAAAACAAAACAAAACAAAATATGCACCTGACCACAGCTGTCAGTGGAGGCTCGCATCCGCCACCAGCAAGCAGGTGCTGGACAGGGAGGCTTGGGCTGTATAATTGATGCTTAGGGTAAGTACCAGGCTTGAATGCCCTGAGGATAATCTGAGGGAGCTAACATGAGATAGCAACCCAAACTGTGGGATCACCAGAGAGAAAAAAAGGCTCTAACACACAGTCTGGCCCGAACACAGAACAAAGGACGGAACAAACACCAAAGGAGAGCTAGCTGACTGTATACAGGCCCCTCCTCCTCACCGGAGGCAGAGAGGCAGCCCAGCAACCGAGCCAGAAGGCGAGGGGCTGCTCCAATCTCGGCCCCAGAGACGGCATCCTCCCCCAAACCGGGAGCAGGCTCCCAGTTGTTAACCATGTCTTCCTAGAATCCTGGACGATTGACATCTGCCAGGAGGGTTGCAGCTTGAGATCAGCTCCCCAGAGGAGACACACGCACACCTGAGCGGATACTCTTGCAGTGCACCCAGGACACTGAGCTGCCTGGACCAGGAGGTAATTAAGAAACATGGCCCATCCAGGACAGTGCACTTGCCAAGAACCTGGTCGCTTGAGCTGCTTGGACCTGGGAAGGGCACAAAACTAACGCCCAACCAAGTCTGTGCCCTTGCGGAGCACCCTAGAACATGAGCAGCTTAGACCTGTGAAGTGCATGAAATGCAGGGCCGACTTGGGACAGTGCCCTGCAGAGCACCCTGGGCCTGAGCAGTGTAGACCCAGAAAACACACGCCACCTTGGGCTTTGGCAAACCCAGTGTGGTTCATACGCTGCGAGCACTCCCCATACATGCCAGTGATATTTGTTTGCTGTGTTCTTCTCTCCACACAACACAATTGAACAAGTGAGCCTAAATAAGTGACCAGCTTCACTCCCTTGTGTCAGGGCAGAAATTAGACATGGAAGGGAGTTGCAAACACAGGAAGCCAAAATAAACAAAAACGAGGGAACTGCTCTGGAAGTGACAGGTGCAACAGATTAAAACTCCGTAATTAACATTGACTAAGCATTGGAGGCAGAGAAGGTGAAGGCACCCTACTCCAGTACACTTGCCTGGAAAACCCCAAGGATGGAGGAGCCTGGTGGGCTGCAGTCCATGGGGTCACGAAGAGTCAGACATGACTGAGAGAGTTCACTTTCACTTTTCACTTTCATGCGTTGGAGAAGGAAATGGCAACCCGCTCCAGTGTTCTTGCCTGGAGAATCCCAGGGACGGGGAAGCCTGGTGGGCTGCCGTCTATGGGGTCGCATAGAGTTGGACACGACTGAAGACACTTAGCAGCAGCAGCAGCAAGTATTGGAGGGGGTCTATAGACCGTGAGAACAAGTACAAGCTGGAACAAGGAACTGTCTGAAACTGAACTGACCCCACACTGTGCACAACAGTGCCAGAGAAATTCCTAGATATATTTTTACTATTATCACTTTTTAATTGTTTTAAATTTAAGTCCTTAATTACTCCTTTAATTTTCATTTTTATAACCTACTATTACCTTGCCAAAAAAATTCCTGTTTTTAAAGCAAATTTCATATGTATTTTTTATAATTTGTATGATTGATTTTGTTTTGTATTTTCAATATTGTATTTTTGAGAATCTAATCTCTACTCTAGATTTTTAATCTTTGCTTTTTGCTATTGTTGTCAATTTTGTACCTTTAATAACCTAAACTTCAGTATTCATTTTCACTTAAGGGTGTGATTACTGGCTTGACTTCTCTCTCTCCATTTGACTCTCCCTTTTCTCCCCCAGGTCACCTCTACCTTCTCCTTACCCCTTCTCTTCTCTACTTGACTCTGTGAATCTCTCTGAGTGTTCCAGACTGTGGAGAGCACTTAGAGAGTTGATTACTGGCTCTATTGCTCTCTCCCCTTGTGACTCCCTGTCTTCTCCTCTTGGTCACCTCTATCTCCCTCCTCCCTCTTCTTTTCTCCATGTAACTCTGTGAACCTATCTGTGTGTCCCTTGCTGTGGTTAATTGTTTTAACCATAAACGCAGATGTTTTATCATCTGTACTGTATGGATGGAGAAGTCTTGAGGTTACTGTAAGAATAAGACTGAAAGCCAGAGGCAAGAGGCTTAACTCCAAAACTTGGAAACATCAGAGAACTCCTGATTCCAGGGAACATTAATAGACAAGACCTCACCCAAAAGCCTCCATATCTACACTGAAACCAAGCTCTACCCAAGAGCCAACAAGTTACAGAGCAAGACATACCATGCTAATTCTCTAGCAAAGCAGGAACACAGCCCTGAGCATTAAAAGACAGGTTTCCCAAAGCGATGCCAAACCTATAGGTACCCCAAAACTCACTACTGAACACCTCATTGAACTTCAGAGAGAAGAGATCCAGGTCCACCCACCAGAACACACATGCAAGCTCCCCTAATAAGGAAACCTTGACAAGCCACTAGCCCAACTCCACCCACAGGGAGCAGGCTCCACAGTAAAGAGGAACCACAAAATTCCAGCTTAGGAAATTGCAACCCAAACACAGCAATGTAAACAAAATGAAAAGGCAGAGAAATATTCAGCAGGTAAAGGAACATGATAAATGCCCACCAAACCAAACAAAAGAGTAAGAGATAGGGAGTCGACCTGAAAAAAGAAATCAAAATAATGATAGTAAAGATGATCCAAAATCATGAAAAAAAAAAAAAAAAAAGTGGAGTTATAGATACTAGACTAGAGACAAAGATTGAGTAGATGCAAGAAAGGTTTAACTAGAAGCTAGAAGAAATAAAGAAGAGTCCATAAATAATGAATAATGCAATAACTGACATCAAAAGCACTCTGGAGGGAACCAACACTAGAAAAACTGAAGCAGAAGTTATTGAAAAATAAAAAATAACCTAGTTTTATACCTAAAGCAACTAGAAAAGAGGATACGTGAGGCAAAAGGTAGAATGGTGGAAATAAATGAAACAGAGAGGAAAAAAGAAAAAGGAATTAAAAGAAATGGGGATAACCTCAGAGACCTCTGGGACAACGTTAAATGCCTCAACATTCCAATCATAGGAGTCCCTGAAGAAGAAGACAAAAAGAAAGAGTGTGAGAAATACTTGAGGAGATAATAGTTGAAAACTTCCTTAAAATGAGGAAGGAAATAACCACTCAAATCCAAGAAACCCAGAGAGTCCCAAACAAGATAAACCCAAGGCAAAACACTCCAAGACACATATTAATCAAACTAATGATTAATTAACTAAGATTAACAAACTAAGATTAATCAAACTAATGATTAGCAAACTAAGATAAAACACAAAGAGCAAATATTAAAAGCACAAAGGGAAAAGCAACAAATAACACGCAAGGGGATCCCCATAAGGATAACAGCTGACCTTTCAATAGAAACTCTTCAGGCCAGAAGGGAATAGCAGGACATAATTAAAGTGATGAGACAGAAAAACCTACAACCCTTATTACTATACCCAGCAAGGATCTCTTTCAAATATGAAGGAGAAACCAAAGGCTTTAAAGACAAGCAAAAGCTGAGAGAATTCAACACCATCGCATGAGCTCTCCAACAAATGCTAAAGGATTTTCTCTAGACAGGGAACACAGAAAAGGTTTATAAACTCAATCCCAAAACAACAAAGTAAATGGCAATGGAATAATATTTATTGATAATTACCTTAAATGTAAATGGGTTGAATGCCACAACCAAAAGACAAAGACTGGCAGAAGATGCCTATATGCTGTCTACAAGAGACTCACCTCAAAACAAGGGACACATACAGAGTGAAAGTGAAGGGCTGGAAAAAGATATTTTATGCAAATGTAGACCAAAAGAAAGCAGGAGTATCAATACTTATATCAGATAAAATAGACTTTGAAAAAAGGCCATGAAAAGAGACAAAGAAGGACACTACACAATGATCAAAGGATCAATCTAAGAAGATAATACAATTATAAATATATATGCACCTAACATAGGAGCACCTCAATATGCAAACCAAATGCTAACAAGTATGAAAGGGGAAATTAACATTAGCACAATAATAGTGGGAGACTTTAATACCCCATTCACACCTATGGATAGATCAACCAAACAGAAAATTAACAAGGAAACACAAACTTCCAATGATACAATGGACCAGTGAGAACTATTGATAGCTATAGGACATTTAACCCCAAACAATGAATTTCCCCTTTTCCTCAAGTGTACATGAAACATTCAGGATAAATCACATCCTGGGTGATAAATCTAGCCTTGGTAAATTTAAACTAATTGAAATCATTTCAAGCATCTTTTATGATCACGATGAGGTAAGAGTAGATGTCAACTACAGGGAAAAAATATGAAAATTACGAGCACATGGAGGCTAAACAACATGCTTCTGAATAACCAACAAATGAAGAAATCAAAAAGGAAATCAGAATATGCATAGAAACAAATGAAAATGATACATGACAACCCAAAACCTATGGGATTCAGTAAAAGCAGTGCTAAGGGAAAGGTTCATAGCAATACAAGCTTACCTCAAGAAACAAGAGAAAAATCAAGTAAATAATCTAACTCTACACCTAAAGCAACTGGAAAAAGTAGAAATAAAGAATCCCAGGGTTAGTAGAAGGAAAGACATCATAAAATTTAGAGCAGAGATAAGTGAAAAAGAAACAAAGGACACTATAGCAAAAATCAACATAACTAAAAGCCTTGAGAGATAAATGAAATAGATAAACTATAGCCAGACTCATCAAGAAAAAAAAGGGAAATAATAAAACCAACAAAATTAGAAATGAAAATGGAGAAATTACAACAGACAATGCAGAAATACAAAGGATCATAAGAGACTACTATCAGCAACTATATGCCAATAAAATGCAAAACTTGGAAGAAATGGATGAATTCTTGAAATGTGTAATCTTCCAAAAATGAACCAGGAAGAAATAGAAAATCTTAATAGACCCATCACAAGCATGGAAATCGAAGTTGTATTCAAAAATCTTTCAACAAAAGCCCAGGACCAGATGGCTTCACAAGTGAATTCTACCAAAAATACAGAGAAGACCTAACACCTATCCTACTCAGACTCTTCCAGATAATTGCAGAAGAAGGTAAATTGCCAAACTCATTCTATGAGGCCACCATTGCCCTATACCAAAACCAGACAAAGATGCCACAAAAAATAAAAATACAGGCCAACATCACTGAGGAACATAGATGCAAAATCCTCAACAAAATTCTAGCAAATAGAATCCAATAACATATTGGATGAAGCCCATATATGACCAAGTGGGCTTCATCCCAGGGATGTAAAGATTCTTCAATAATCTCAAATCAATCAATGTGATACACCACGTTAACAAATTGAAAGATAAAAATTATATGATTATTTCAATAGATGCAGAGAAAACTTCTGACAAAACTCAATATCCATTTATAATAAAAAGTCTCCAGAAAGCAAGCATAGAGGGAACATACCTCAACATAATAGAGCCATATATGATAAACCCACAGCAAACATTGTCCTCAATGGCAAAATATTGAAAGCATTTCCCCTAAAGTCAGAAACAAGACAATGGTGCCCATTTTCACTACTACCATTCAATATAGTTTTGGAAGGTTTAGCCACAGCAATGAGAGCAGAAAAAGAAATAAAAAGAATCCAGATTAGAAAAGGAGAAGTAAAATTCTCACTGTTTGCAGATGACATGATCTTCTACATAGAAAACCCTAAGGATACCACTGGAAAATTATTAGAGCAAATCAATGAATATGGTAAAGTTGCAGGATATAAAATTAACACACAGAAATCCTTTTCATTCCTATACATTAACAATAAGAAAACAGAAAAAGAAATTAAGGAAATAATTCCATTCACCATTGCAAGAAAAAGAATAAAATACTTAGGAATAAATTTACTTAAAGAAACAGAAAACCTACATATAAAAAACTGTAAACACTGATGAAAGAAATCAAAGATGACACAAATAGATGGAGAAATATACCATGTTTCATGGATCGGAAGAATCAGTACAGTGAAAAGGAGTATACAACCCAAAGCAATCTATGGATTCATCACAATCCCTATCAAGATCAGATCAGATCAGATCAGATCAGTCGCTCAGTCGTGTCCAACTCTTTGCGACCCCATGAACCGCAGCACGCCAGGCCTCCCTGTCCATCACCAGCTCCCGGAAGTCACCCAGACTCACACCCATCAAGTCAGTGATGCCATCCAGCCATCTCATCCTCTGTCGTCCCCTTCTCCTCCTGCCCTCAATCCCTCCCAGCATCAGAGTCTTCTCCAATGAGTCAACTCTTCGCATGAGGTGGCCAAAATACTGGAGTTTCAGCTTTAGCATCATTCCTTCTAAAGAAATTCCAGGATTGATCTCCTTCAGAATGGACTGGTTGGATCTCCTTGCAGTCCAAGGGACTCTCAAGAGTCTTCTCCAACACCACAGTTCAAAAGCATCAATTCTTCGGTGCTCAGCCTTCTTCACAGTCCAGCTCTCACATCCATACATGACCACAGGAAAGACCATAGCCTTGACTAGGCGAACCTTTGTTGGCAAAGTAATGTCTCTGCTTTTGAATATGCTATCTAGGTTGGTCATAACTTTCCTTCCAAGGAGTAAGCGTCTTTTAATTTCATGGCTGCAGTCACCATCTGCAGTGATTTTGGAGCCCAGAAAAACAAAGTCTGACACTGTTTCCACTGTTTTTCCATCTATTTCCCATGTAGTGATGGGACCAGATGCCATGATCTTCGTTTTCTGAATGTTGAGCTTTAAGCCAACCTTTTCACTCTCCACTTTCACTTTCATCAAGAGGCTTTTTAGCCCCTCTTCACTTTCTGCCATGAGTCGTGTCATCTGCATATCTGAGGTTATTGATATTTCTCCCAGCAATCTTGATTCCAACTTGTGTTTCTTCCAGTCCAGCATTTCAAATGATGTACTCTGCATATATGTTAAATAAACATGGTGACAATATATAGCCTTGACGTACTCCTTTTCCTATTTGGAACCAGTCTGTTCCATGACCAGTTCTAACTGTTGCTTCCTGACCTGCATACAGATTTCTCAAAAGGCAGATCAGGTGGTCTGGTATTCCCATCTCTTTCAGAATTTTCCATAGTTTATTGTGATCTACACAGTCAAAGGCTTTGGCATAGTCATAAAGCAGAAATAGATGTTTTTCTGGAACTCTCTTGCTTTTTCCATGATCCAGCAGATGTTGGCAATTTGATCTCTGGTTCCTCTGCCTTTTCTAAATCCAGCTTGAACATCAGGAAGTTCACGGTTCACATATTGCTGAAGCCTGGCTTGGAGAATTTTGAGCATTACTTTACTAGCGTGTGAGATGAGTGCAATTGTTCGGTAGTTTGAGCATTCTTTGGCATTGCCTTTCTTTGGGATTGGCAAAGCAATCTATGGATTCATCACAATCCCTATCAAGATACCGATGGTATCTTTTACAGAACTAGAACAAATAATTTCACAATTTGTATTGAAATACAAAAAAAAAAAAAAAAAAAAAACTCAAATAGCCAAAGCAATCTTAAGAAAGAAGAATGGAACTGGAGGAATCAACCCACCTGACTTCAGACTATGCTATAAAGTTACAGTCATCAAGACAGTATGGTACTGGCACAAAGGCAGAAATATAGACCAATGGAAGAAAACAGAAAGCCCAGAGATAAATCCACACACCTATGGACACCTCATCTTTGACAAAGGAGGCAAGAATATACAATGGAGAAAAAAATTTCTTCAACAAGTGGTGCTGGGAAAATTGGACAACCACCTGTAAAAGAATGAAACTAGAACATTTTCTAACACCATACACAAAAATAAACTCAAAATGGATTAAAGATATAAATATAAGACCAGAAACTATAAAACTCCTTAAAGGAAAATTTAAGCAAAACATTTTCTGACATAAATCACAGTAAGATCCTCTATGACCCACCTCTGAGAGTAATGGAAATAAAAGCAAAAATAAATCAAATGGGAAATAATTAAACTTAAAAGCTTTTGCACAATGAAGGAAACTATAAACAAAGTGAAAAGACAGCCTTCAGAATGGGAGAAAATAATAGCAAATGAGGCAACTTACAAAGAATTAATCTCAAAAATATACAAGCAGCTCATTCAGCTCAATACCAGAAAAATAAATGACCCAATCAAAATACGGGCCAAACAACTAAACAGACATTTCTCCAAAGAAGACATATAGATGGCTACCAAGCACACGAAAAGGTGCTCATCATCACTCATTATTAGAGAAATGCAAATCAAAACCACAATGAGATACCATCTCATGCCAGTCAGAATGGCTGCTATCAAAAAGTTTACAAACAATAAATGTTTATTTATTTATCTCCACAGCCACTTGGGGAACAGTGTGGAGATTCTTTGAAAAACAGAAATAGAACTGCCATCAGATCAGATCAGATCAGATCAGTCGCTCAGTTGTGTCTGACTCTTTGCAACCCCATGAATCACAGCATGCCAGGCCTCCCTGTCCATCACCAACTCCCGGAGGTCACTGAGACTCACATCCATCGAGTCAGTGATGCCATCCAGCCATCTCATCCTCTGTTGTCCCCTTCTCCTCTTGCCCCCAATCCCTCCCAGCATCAGAGTCTTCTCCAATGAGTCAACTCTGTGGCCAGAGTACTGGAGTTTCAGCTTTAGCATCATTCCTTCCAAAGAAATCCCAGGGCTGATCTCCTTCAGAATGGACTGGTTGGATCTCCTTGCAGTCCAAGGGACTCTCAGGAGTCTTCTCCAACACCACAGTTCAAAAGCATCAATTCTTTGGCACTGGATCCAAAAGTCCACAAGCAATAAATGCTGGAGAGGGTGTGGAGAAAAGGGAACCCTCTTACACTGTTGGTGGGAATGCAAACTAGTACAGCCACTATGGAGAACAGTATGGAGATTCCTCAAAAAACTGGGAATAGAACTGCCTTATGATCCAGCAATCCCTCTGCTGGGCATACACACTGAGAAAACCAGAATTGAAAGAGACACGTGTACCCCAATGTTCATAGCAGCACTCTTTACAATAGCCAGGACTTGGAAGCAACCTAGATGTCCATCTGCAGATGAATGGATAAGAAAGCTGTGGTACATATACACAATAGAGTATTACTCAGCTATTAAAAAGAATACATTTGAATCAGTTCTAATGAGGTGGATGGAACTGGAGCCTATTATACAGAGCGAAGTAAGCCAGAAAGAAAAACACAAGTACAGTATACTAATGCATATATATGGAATTTAGAAAGATGATAACAATAACCCTGTTTACGAGACAGCAAAAGAGACACTGATGTATAGAACAGACTTTTGGACTCTGGGAACAGGAGAGGGTGGGATGATTTGGGAGAATAGCATTGAAATATGCACAATATCATATCTGAAATGAGTCACCAGTCCAGGTATGATGCCTGATAACGGATGCCTGGGGCTGGTGCACTGGGACAACCCAGAGGGATAGTATGGGGAAGGAGGAGGGAGGAGGGTTCAGGATGGGGAACACATGTATACTTGTGGTGGATCCATTTTGATGTATGGCAAAAGCAATACAATAGTGTAAAGTTAAGCAAAATAAAATTTAATAAAAAAAATAAAGACATTACATTTTAATGAAAAAAAAAAAAATTCTTTGGCACTCATAGGACCTAGCAATCCCATGACTAGGTCCTACCATAAGACCTAGCAATCCCATGACTGGGCATACACACTGAGGAAACCAGAATTGAAAGAAATACATGTACCCCAATGTTCATCACAGCACTGTTTGCAATAGCTAGGAAATGGAGTCAACCTTGATGTCTATCAGCAGATGAATGGATAAGAAAGCTGTGGTACATAGACACAATGGAATATCACTCAGCTTTTAAAAAGCATGCATTTGAATCAATTCTAATGAGGTGGATGAAACTAAAGCATATTATACAGGGTGAAGTAAGTCAGAAAGAAAAATAACAGTATATTATATTAACATATACATATAGAATTTAGAAAGATGGTAGTGATGACTCTATATGAAGACAGCAAAAGAGAGACAGATATAAAGAACAGATTTTTGGACTCTGTGGGAGAAGGTGAGGGTGGGATGTTTTGAGAGAATGGCATTGAAACATGTATATTACCATATATGAAATAGGTGACCAGTCCAAGTTCGATGCATGAAACAGGATAACAGGATACTTAAAGACAGTGCACTGGATGACCCTGAAAGATGGGATGGGGAGCGATGTGGGAGGGGGGTTCAGGATGGGGGACACATGTACACCTAGAGCTGATTCATGTCAATGTATGGCATATACAACCACAATATTGTAAAGTAGTTAGCTTCCAATTAAAATAAATAAATTGATTTTAAAAAAAGAGTGTATAAGGAAAATGTGTTAAAGGGTGTCTGTAATCTAAGCTGGAAAAGGAAAGCGCTTGAGGCCATGAAGGTGCAACAGACAGTAAAACAGTTGATTGATCAAAGCTTGGGGAGCCCGAGGGATTGAAAACTTGTTTGAGTGAAAAGAGATAAACATAATTATTTGGACAGAAAGGAAGCCATGGGCAAATAGCTGTTTACTTAAAATTGAGATTTTGATGAAGGCAGAATGGTAATCACAAAATTTAGGTTATTACCTTGTAATAGCTAAGGTGGGATGGAGTACAAGTTCACGGGAAGCAAGCAGATCAAGACACTGAGAGATCAGGATTCTGAAAGAATCATTGAAGTAAATATTGATGACACCAAGATGGAATCGACCACCTTCTGTAAATGAGGAAGACTGAACTGTGAAGAAAGCTGAGCGCAGAAGAATTGATGCTTTTGAACTGTGGTGCTGGAGAAGACTCTTGAGAGTCCCTTGGACTGCAAGGAGATCCAACCAGTCCATTCTCAAGGAGATCAGCCCTGGAATTTCTTTGGAAGGAATGATGCTAAAGCTGAAACTCCAGTACTTTGGCCACCTCATGCGAAGAGTTGACTCATTGGAAAAGACTCTGATGCTTGGAGGGTCGGGGGAAGGAGGAGAAGGGGACGACAGAGGATGAGACAGCTGGATGGCATCACTGACTTAATGGACATGAGTCCCAGTGAACTCCGGGAGTTGGTGATGGACAGAGTCCTGGCATGCTGCAATTCATGGGGTCGCAAAGAGTCGAACTGAATTGAACTACGAAGAAGTGGGGTCGCAAAGAGTCGAACTGAATTGAACTAGGAAGAAGTGGGATTACTGCTTTAGAGTTTACTGCAACTGCTGAAAAGCATGCTGTGGATCCTTCCTTTTTATTTATTGTCTACATTTTGTAGTTTTACACACACAGACTTCAATGTTCTATCCTAAGTTATGTTTCCAAATTTACTCACACTCTTCCCCTTCATGAATCCAATATTTTATATAACAGAAATAATTTCTATTTTCAGAATATAATTAATTCCTCAATTGATGGTGATCCTTTTTACATGCTGTTGGTCCTTATCTAAAATTTAGTTCATCCATAAACTTCATTTCAAATTTTGTCTCATCAAAAGAAGAAGAAGGGGAGGAGGAAAAAGGAGAAGAGAAAGGAAAAGATGGAAGAGAAAGAGGGGGATGAGGAGGAGGAAGAGAAACGACACTTAAAAACACTCCCCTTCCCAGTGAAAACAAAACCCAGAAAACTTGTGTAAATCCTCCAGCAAGAAATCCTATCTTGTAATTCTGGGTTACCATGGTTTTGTTTTTCCATGATCCAGCGGATGTTGGCAATTTGATCTCTGGTTCCTCTGCCTTTTCTAAAACCAGCTTGAACGTCAGGAAGTTCACGGTTCACATATTGCTGAAGCCTGGCTTGGAGAATTTTGAACATTACTTTACTAGTGTGTGAGATGAGTGCAATTGTGCAATAGTTTGAGCATTCTTTGGCATTGCCTTTCTTTGGGATTGGGATGAAAACTGACCTTTTCCAGTCCTGTGGCCACTGCTGAGTTTTCCAAATTTGCTGGCATATTGAGTGCAACACTTTCACAGCATCATCTTTCAGGATTTGGAATAGCTCCACTGGAATTCCATCACCTCCACTAGCTTTTTTCGTAGTGATGCTTTCTAAGGCCCACTTGACTTCACATTCCAGGATGTCTGGCTCTAGGTCAGTGATCACACCATCGTAATTATCTGGGTCGTGAAGATCTTTTTTTTACAGTTCTTCTGTGTATTCTTGCCACCTCTTCTTAATATCTTCTGTTAGGTCCATACCATTTCTGTCCTTTATCGAGCCCATCTTTGTGTGAAATGTTCCTTTGGTATCTCTGATTTTCTTGAAGAGATCCCTAGTCTTTCCCATTCTGTTGTTTTCCTCTATTTCTTTGCATTGATTGCTGAAGAAGGCTTTCTTATCTCTTCTTGCTATTCTTTGGAACTCTGCATTCAGATGTTTATATCTTTCCTTTTCTCCTTTGCTTTTTGCTTCTCTCCTTTTCACAGCTATTTGTAAGGCCTCCCCAGACAGCCATTTTGCTTTTTTGCATTTCTTTTCCATGGGGTTGGTCTTGATCCCTGTCTCCTGTACAATGTCATGAACCTCCATCCATAGTTCATCAGGCAATCTGTCTATCAGATCTAGGCCCTTAAATCTATTTCTCACTTCCACTGTATAATCATAAGGGATTTGATTTATGTCATACCTGAATGGTCTAGTAGTTTTCACTACTTTCTTCAATTTCAGTCTGAATTTGGCAATAAGGAGTTCATGATCTGAGCCACAGTCAGCTCCTGGTCTTGTTTTTGCTGACTGTAAAGAGCTTCTCCATCTTTGGCTGCAAAGAACATGATCAATTTGATTTCGGTGTTGACCACCTGATGATGTCCATGTATAGCGTCTTCTCTTGTGTTGTTGGAAAAGGGTGTGCTGTGATTCATGGGGTCGCAAATAGTCAGACACAACTGAGCAACTGATCTGATCTGATCTGATGGCTTTATTTCTTATGTTACTAATTATGTTCTGTCTTTTGTACTACAGTTATTTGTGTACAGCTATTCCAGTTATCTTATTGATAAAAACCATCATCACTGAAATTCAGTAAACTCTCTTACTAGCCCAATTCTACTCCTAATTATTGTTTAGTCTGGCTTTCTGATGTCTTTGTAACTTGTTCTTAAAACTCCCAAGTGAATATAAGCAAACATATTTTGTTATAGCTGTTTTAACTCCTCACTCTGTCCAAATAAAACTGCATTTTCCCCCTACCATATTGATTTGACTTTCACTCAATGGAAGACTAGAGTTGGAGTATACTGTATATCCATTCCTTTCTCCAAAAAGCTATTCAAGACCCCAGATCAACATTTGAATCTGTTAGTTTGTCTTTTCTATTACTACTAGCATTGTTGTCCTGAAGGTAAACAAGAAAATAAATAAAAAAGGGCAACAAAAATAACAACTTTAAAAACGTCAATTCCCTGCTTAACATCTCTCATTACAGAATGATGTATTTAAAATAAAAGTGAACCCTGTGGCACTGCATTCAAAACCCTTCACAGTCTGGACCTTATCACTCTGTTTAATGTTATATTTAGTAACTGCTCACAAATCTCACACTGTAGTCACACAGGACTTTTCTCCACTTCCCAAACTAACCATGCCACTTTACAGCCACCTGTTTCTGCCCCTCTGTAATTCTTTTAATCTTTTCCTCTATTTAATAAACTTTCATTCAGCTTTCAAAATCATACTCAAATATCAAATTCAGAAGAATTATTTTCAATCTATTCTTTGTTTCAAGAGTACATAGTTCAAACCATATTTTAGTGCCTATCTGATTGCATTTTAATGATACTTATTTCTTTATATCCCTCATGTCATTGTAGTTACTAGCAATGAGAAAATGAAATTTACCTTTTTTTGTACCTGTAGTGCTTGAACATAAATTTATTAGCTTCTATCTGGCTATGTGTTACTGTTTGGGTCAGCCTGGATTTCAAGTCCATATGTTTCTTCCATAGTCTATAAGTTTCAGAGATCAAACTGCCAACATCCACTGGATCATTAAAAAAGCAAAAGAGTTCCAGGAAAACATCTATTTCTGCTTTATTGACTATGCCAAAACCTTTGACTGTGTGGATGACAACAACCTATGGAAAATTCTTTAGAGATGGGAATGCCAGACGACCTGACCTGCCTCCTGAGAAATCTGAATGCAGGTAAAGAAGCAACAGTTAGAACTGGACACAGAACAACAGAATGGTTCCACATCAGAAAAGGACTACGGCAAGGCTATATATTGTCACACTGCTTGTTTAACTTTTTTGCAAGTAAAATATGTGAAATGCCAGGCTGGATGAAGCACAAGCTGGAATCAAGACAGCTGGAGTAATATCAATAATCTCAGATATGCAGATGGCACCACCCTTATGGCAGAAAGCAAAGAAGAACTAAAGAGACTCATGATGAATTGGAAAGAGGAGAGTGAAATAGTTGGCTTAAAACTCAACATTCAGAAAACTAACATCATGGCATCTGGTCCCATTCAGATCAGATCAGATCAGTCACTCAGTCATGTCCAGCTCTTTGCGACCTCATGAATCACAGCATACCAGGCCTCCCTGTCCATCACCAACTTCTGGAGTTCACTGAGACTCACGTCCTTTGAGTCAGTGATGCCATCCAACCATCTCATCCTCTGTCGTCCCATTCTCCTCTTGCCCCAATCCCCTCTTGCCCCAATCCCTCCCAGCATCAGAGTCTTCTCCAATGAGTCAACTCTTCGCATGAGGTGGCCAAAGTACTGGAGTTTCAGCTTTAGCATCATTCCTTCCAAAGAAATCCCAGGGCTGATCTCCTTCAGAATGGACTGGTTGGATCTCCTTGCAGTCCAAGGGACTCTCAAGAGTCTTCTCCAACACCACAGTTCAAAAGCATCAATTCTTCGGCGCTCAGCCTTCTTCACAGTCCAGCTCTCACATCCATACATGACCACAGGAAAGACCATAGCCTTGACTAGACAGACCTTTGTTGGCAAAGTAATGTCTCTACTTTTGAATATGCTGTCTAGGTTGGTCATAACTTTCCTTCCAAGGAGTAAACATCTTTTAATTTCATGGCTGCACTCACCATATGTAGTGATTTTTGAGCCCAGAAAAATAAAGTCTGACACTGTTTCCACTGTTTGCCTATGTATTTCCCATGAAATGATGGGACCAGATGCCATGATCTTTGTTTTCTGAATGTTGAGCTTTAAGCCAACTTTTTACCTCCCCACTTTCACTTTCATCAAGAGGCTTTTTAGTTCCTCTTCACTTTCTGCCATAAGGGTGGTGTCATCTGCATATCTGAGGTTATTGATATTTCTCCCAGCAATCTTGATTCCAGCTTGTGTTTCTTCCAGTCCAGCATTTCTCATGATGTACTCTGCATATAAGTTAAATAAACATGGTGACAATATACAGCCTTGACGAACTCCTTTTCCTATTTGGAACCTGTCTGTTGTTTCATGTCCAGTTTTAACTGTTGCTTCCTGACCTGCATCAGATCAGATCAGATCAGATCAGTCACTCAGTCATGTCCGACTCTTTGCGACCCCATGAACCGCAGCACGCCAGGCCTCCCTGTCCATCACCAGCTCCCGGAGGTCACTCAGACTCACATTCATCGAGTCAGTGATGCCATCCAGCCATCTCATCCTCTGTCGTCCCCTTCTCCTCCTGCCCTCAATCCCTCCCAGCATCAGAGTCTTCTCCAATGAGCCAGCTCTTCGCATGAGGTGGCCAAAATACTGGAGTTTCAGCTTGAGCATCATTCCTTCCAAAGAAATCCCAGGGCTGATCTCCTTCAGAATGGACTGGTTGGATCTCCTTGCAGTCCAAGGGACTCTCAAGAGTCTTCTCCAACACCACAGTTCAAAAGCATCAATTCTTCTGCGCTCAGCCTTCTTCACAGTCCAGCTCTCACATCCATACATGACCACAGGAAAGACCATAGCCTTGACTAGGCGAACCTTTGTTGGCAAAGTAATGTCTCTGCTTTTGAATATGCTATCTAGGTTGGTCATAACTTTCCTTCCAAGGAGTAAGCGTCTTTTAATTTCATGGCTGCAGTCACCATCTGCAGTGATTTTGGAGCCCAGAAAAACAAAGTGTGACACTGTTTCCACTGTTTCCCCATCTATTTCCCATGCAGTGCTGGGACCAGATGCCATGATCTTCGTTTTCTGAATGTTGAGCTTTAAGCCAACCTTTTCACTCTCCACTTTCACCTTCTTCAAGAGGCTTTTTAGCCCTCTTCACTTTCTGCCATAAGAGTGGTGTCATCTGCATATCTGAGGTTATTGATATTTCTCCCGGCAATCTTGATTCCAACTTGTGTTTCTTCCAGTCCAGCATTTCTCATGATGTACTCTGCATATAAGTTAAATAAACATGGTGACAATATGCAGCCTTGACGTAGTCCTTTTCCTATTTGGAACCAGTCTGTTGTTCCATGACCAGTTCTAACTGTTGCTTCCTGACCTGCATACAAATGATTAATAAATCACAACTGTTTGAGTTTTCATGTCTTTCTTTTGACAAAATAACCTATTTGTCTAGAGCGACATTAATAAGTTTCCTTATAACTTTTTTTTGTTGAACATATTATCTAGAATTAAACCAAAGTAGAGTACAAAAAAAAAATTCTGACTATCAAATATAGTTATTTAATGTAGGTATTCACATTAAAAAGCAACAGAAATTACTATTCAATGGACTGTAAAAGATACACTTTTACTCCTTTTGCAAAAGAAGTGCGTGAGTCAGAACAGGATTCATAATAGAAATGGAGTATTGTTTTGCAAATTGTCCTATCTCTTTTTAGGTGTGAGTAAACACTTCAGAAGAGAATCAGAAGTAGGACTATATCCATAGTTAACTGTTCTCTGCAAACACAGTGGCTATACAAATGTTGCATCTCTAACACTGAAAAGTCTTTGGAGATTTATTTTTATTTTTATTTTTTTAATTTATATATCATCTTATCCCAGTTTGACTAACTTCCTTTTTAACAGGCTGAAAAAGGTTTAGAGAGTCAAGTTTTGGGCAAGTAAGCAATTAATGATAGCTGCAACTATAATCTGTAAGGTTTTGCTTTTTCCTACTGCTAGTTGTATTATTAGAAGTATGTATACTTCTTATATATATATATACACACACATAGTACAATTTCTAGTTGTATTTTTATTGGCTTCCCTGAAAGCTCAGTTGGTAAAGAATCTGCCTCCAATGCAGGAGACCCCTGTTTGATTTCTGGGTCAGGAAGATCCGCTGGAGAAGGGAAAGGCTACCCACTCCAGTAGTCTGGCCTGGAGAATTCCATGGACTGTGAAGCCCATGGCCTTACAAAGAGTTGGACACAACTGAGCAACTTTCACTTACTTCAGTTGCATTATTACTTTTTATATTTTCAATAATTTAATTTGTGAAAGATTTTTGTCACTTTATAGAAGATTTCCTAAGTAGTAGCTATAAGTTAAAAATTAAAACTACAATTAGAGGCTTAGTATGACTTTCAGGTCATGCACTAATCACTGTTAAAAGCATAATGCTAATATAGAAAAGTATAATGAAAATATAGCAATGAAAATAACATCCACTCCATATACGGGGTTTACTATACATGGAGTACCTTTCTAAATCTTTTAGATGTATCAGTTCTAATCCTTACAACACTTTGAACTGGTCTAATAATTATGCTCTTTTTACTTCTGAGGAAACCGAATTACAAAGTTTGAACAATTTTCCAAATCCATGGCTATTAAATACCACAGCCAGAATATGAATTCATGACATCCAGCTCCAGAGTCTATGTTCTTCTCCATAATGCTAAATAATGAATGAATTTTATTCCATATGTTCTGCCATAAATCAACACTTTGGAAACAAAGATATGTTTCCACAGGAAACTGTAACAATGTGGTTGCTATATAATTCACAAAACACTACCTAGTTCATAAGCTGTGATCTAAAGAAATTTAGACTACAACATAGATAACACAAGAAAATAAAATATCTCTCCTCCCTACACATGCTTTTTCATAGATGCACAGCCAGCCTCAGACAGGAAAAAAATTGAAAGTGAGTATGAATTTTGCTTTAAAAAAATAACATTTTTTTATTTACCCTTTTTATTTGTCTTTCTTATCTAGTTCTTTTGGATATGCTTTATTCTCTGTCTATGATGCCAGCCCAGCACTGGGGCCTTTGACAAATTCCTATTCTTTTTCAGCAATGTCAGCTCCGCTCTGCCAATGCTCCTGATGGCCCTGTGGAGGTAGTGCCTGTCCCCTCGGTGCCTCCGACATAACATCGTATGTCTCTTAATTTTACTTTTTGCACATGGTGATGTGACTTCTTTTAATAGAACCATAGCCTTGTCTATCTTTCCTTTTAGATCATGAGTCCTTTGAGGATCAGAGGATATGTTATTCTTGAATCCTCAAAACCAGAAAAAAAAAGAAAAGAAACAAACAAAAAACAACAAAAAAAAATAATGTGCCAGATTTTTTAGGTACATAATTATTTTATTCTTAACAACAATCTCGAAGCTGTTGTATGAATCAAGAAACCAAGGTTTAGCAAGGATAAGTCACAATTAAAACGAGGCAGATTTGGGAATACAAAATAATTAAGTCTGCGTCAATAGCTGTCTGTCTGACCCCATTTTTTAAAGTGATGTCAAATTCCCTGCTATTATCCTTCACATACTATCCATCTCCCTTCCCAAATAATCCCTACTCATTTCTTCCTGGGAAGTTATCTCAGGAAGAAATTAAAAGCAAAATTATATGACTTAGCCAGTATATAAAAAAGCAAAAAGTACTGATCTCTGATTTTCTCTGTGGCATCTGATTTTTTTAAAACAGATTTCTTATTCAATTAAATGATTGTTTAGTGAAATTGAGCTGAAGTGGTTTATGTATTATGGTACAAGGATAAAGTTGTAGATAGTGGGTCTGTGTTTGACCAGATCTGTCTGAGAATCCATTTCTGAGGTTAGATCCTCAAAATTGTTCCCAATGTTTTCTTTTTAAAATTTTTTGTAACTTATTTTCTGCTTACACTCACTTATGAATTTCAAATGCTCTGAAAACTACTTGAGGACATGTCTTTTATTTAAACAAAAGCAAAATCAGAAGAACCTGTGACAGTGGTAACACATAGATACTACTTGTGATGCATAGGACTAATTCTCACATTGGCTATCTATAAAATTTGTACTATATATATTGATCATCGACTTGTCAGGATGACAGTAAAATAATTTTTTATGTTGGCTTTATTTATTAAACCAGTGACACAGATATTTTTTAAATCCTGGATTTGGTGCAATTTTCATTTTCTTTTCCTTTGTAGTTATTTTTTTTAACACTGTGAACTTTGAAAAAGAACTTACCATTAAAGAAAAAAGTGTGCTATAATATTAGGAAAATCTACTAATTATTAAGAAAATTAGGCTATGTATTCTCTTGACAGATATTTTGACAGATAATTAACACACAATATAGCGGGCAACCTTAGATTCTCTATAGATGGATTCTGTCACTCCCAAAGATGTGCATAACCCCAATTTTACTTAAATGGGTTACTGCATTCATGCTATCTAATTTCATAAACTTTATGGATTCTTTTTTTCTTGATGAACTGAGAAAAAAATATTCACATCATCTACAGGGATGAAATTGGAAAGAAGCAGACTGCTGCAATGATAGGTAGGCTACTCATATGAATGATCATCTCTAACCATACTCTTTAAATTTTATTTCAGGTAGTATTGATAAAGTAATCTAAGACCCCAGTTTGGCATTGAGATTATAAAGGAAGCATAAAGATACCGGGGGAAAACACTATTACCTTGGGAGAGTCCCTTACCCAGGTGATCACTGAGCAATAAAGCATAACATTTAGCGGGATACATGTTAGAGTCACACACTTATAAGGTTAAGAGGACTTGTTGCCTCTTTCTGTATGGCAGATTTTTTAACAGTGAAAGAAAGATAAACTCAAATGCTGTTTTGTTGTGAGGACTAAATGAGAGAACGTATGAGATGCTTTCAGCAAGGTGCCTGATGCATACGAGGTCGCTAATCATTTTCAAGCCTTTCACTTATGCAGCTATCTCCATTCCACAGCATCAAGAGACAAGGGGCATAAAATAGCAAAAAGAATCATTCAGTTTTAAAATATTCTGTATAAAGGCAAGATTATATTGGTGTAAGTAAATTTCTTCCTAATATTTCTTTGAAGAACACAGTACTCATTTGAATATATGAGTTTCAGTATATGGTTTTCTTTTTTAAAAAGTCAGTCTTATTTTATGATAAATTTCCCAATATCTCATTGGGGTGAACTATGGATAAAACACTTATAAATATTACAAATGACTTTCCAAAAGAAGTAGTTTTAGAGCACTCAATATCCTGGATGTGATTTTTAGCACTGGAGAATAAAAATGATCAGCAAATAATAGTAAAATTCAATAAGGATACAAATAAGGATGTAAATTCAATCACCTTGAAGGATAAGGGAAACCTTAAAATATCCACCATAAAGTTACTCAATTTTAGACAAATTAACTGAGACAAAATTGAGAATTAGTTCAGGAGGGAAAAAATGAAAGGAAATCATTTAAAATGATTCATAGGGAGACTTAATGTTATTCTTAAATACTTTATTTGATGCTCAGAGAAAAATCAGATAGATCATATTAAGAACAGCAGTGCAAGGTAAAAGAAGGAAAAATGGCAAGTGTAGGAAAATAGGAATCTTGTTAATACTAGGCATGCGTGTGTGCTCAGTCACTCAGTTGTGTCCTATTCTTTGGGTCCCCATGGACTATAATGCACCAGGCTCCTCTGTCCACAGGATTCTTCATACAAGAATACTGTATTGGATTGCCATTTCCTCCTCCACATGATCCTCCCAACCCAGGAAATGAACCCATGTCTCCCACATCTCCTGCATTGACAAGTGGATTCTCTACCACTGAGCCACCTAGGAACTGCTAGGAAGATTGTCTATATAAAGCGAATAGACTTATGGCACCCATGGCAACTCAGTTATGAGGATACTCCACTAACAGCAGCATATTGATCTAAATTTCAAAATCTAAACTTGCTTGCAAGATCTTAAACTACTTCTTTCATCTAATCCTCTCTCTGAAGGAATAGCAGGAATAGAATGACCCCATTAGTGGAATCCAGGTGATGCATTTAAAGATCTGGTTTCTCTTGAGACCCCCCAGGAGAGCAGTCTTCATTTTTTTTTTTTAAGGTCTTAGTTTCTTAATTCTCCCATGAGAAATCTGCACAATCACCATAGACATAGGCACTGTAGAATCTTTACTCCTTCTTTGTGTCAGCATTGTCATTGACCTTTGTAGCCCCTCTGACTTTCTTCAATCTGTTTTTACATTCCTTTTGATGTTGTCTTGAGGTCTTCTTCTTCTCAAACAGGCCATGTCTTACAAGCCTGTGTTTGGGCTCAATCTTCCTCGTGTAATTCAAAGAACTGCAAATCATTTCAAAGCCAGCTGTCCTGCTCCCACCAAAATGAGTTCTGAATCCAAAAACAAAAAGGACATCTGGTGTGATTTTGTACATTTTGGCTGGTTTTTCCAAAATTTTTGGCTTAGGTATTGTTGCCTTTCCAGGGTGAAGGACATCAATGACCATTTTTTCCACTGATGTAGTCTATTGGCCATTAACTTCCTGGTATGGATATTTACTGTCTTATTCATGATGGTGGTGCCAGTCTTGATTCTTAAAGATACTGCATAGTCTAATAGGTGACTATGGCTCTGGGAGGGCCTTATGACTCACTGGACCTAAGAAAGGAAGTGTTTTTGCATCTTAGGGAGAGAGACCATTTGCCTTTAATTATTCCTAGCAGCTTCTTTGGGAAAGGGTTCTTGGGGTTCTTGGGGGAGGGAGGGGAGCAGAAGTACTCCCTGCATTTTGACAAAGAATTGTGGATTGATCATATGTTTTCCTTACATTTTTGGAGTTAAAAACTCTGGTTTTCAGGACCACTTCAGAAATTCTGACTGAGTAGATCTTGAGTGTAGCCCAATAATTCTGTTTTTTACACACACCTTAGACTATTCTCGTTCAAGTGTTTAAGGATGACATTATTAAAAGCTTGTCTAGTAAATGTAATTTTGTAGATTTCCAAAAGCTTTTATAATTTTAATGCTAAATGTTATTTGAAATTAAACAAATAGATAGTGAATAGAAATAACATGAAGGAAAAATATTTTGTTGTGAAATACCTTAAGTAAAGGAAGTAACATGTTGGCAAAGTGGAATAGTCCTATGGGGGTGAGCTGGAGCTGCAACTTGTTGATAATTTTGTAAATTATCTTAGTATAAGAAGTATTCTACTGTGGAAATAATAAAATCTCCAAATCTTTACTGGATAGTGAAATATTGAGCTGGCAAATACAATTTGCATGACAGTGTCATAAAGTTGTGGGTGGGTATTATGAATGTGGCAGATGGATTTCAATATGGACAAACAGAAAATGCTTTTACAATAAAATCCAAACCAT
Source organism: Tragelaphus eurycerus (assembly GCA_935064755.1). Taxonomy (NCBI): domain Eukaryota; kingdom Metazoa; phylum Chordata; class Mammalia; order Artiodactyla; family Bovidae; genus Tragelaphus; species Tragelaphus eurycerus. The sequence continues at coordinate 6,438,173 of CAKXYN010000086.1, read as the reverse complement.
ACTTATTATATGGTAGATTTTACTTTCTTTATTGTAATGAACAAGCTGTGTGATTTTAGGCAAATCATTCAAACATTTGCAGCAGAGTTAGAAATTAAAGCAGAGTTAGTATCTCAGAAGAGAGAACCAAAAGAGAAGGAATTGAGTCAGAAAATTCTGGAGTATTTTTTGATTGGATAATATGAGTGAAGACAAGTGATGGAATATACAACTTCTTCCAGTGCTTCTACCCCTCACCCCAACCTCTATTAAAACCTCAATTCTGAACAGAGGAGTTTGAATTTACACAGCATATAACAGCAGCAACAACAAACAATATAATGATAGTCTAGGAAAGTAATTTCTTACTGTAATTACCCACACACTAGTTAAATGCAGTGGCACTTGTGTCATAAATACTGTGTGAATAGCTAATTTTTACTAAAGCTCACTATGTATCAGGCACTGTTCTAGTTGATTTGTGTTTATTAATGCATTTAATCCTCATGATAACCCCAGGAGACAAGTATCCATACTACCCCTTTGTTCAGATGAATAAATAGAAGCACATGCAGGTTATGTTTCTTGTTCCATCATAAAGTAGGTGGTCAATCAAAACTGGCTTTGTGACTTATTTACTTTAAACAAAATTAATAAAAATACAATCTTAATTAATAAAAATTAAATCTCTTTAATATCACTCTTATGAACTTGCTTTCTGTTAGCTTCCTTGACTGATAGTAAAATAGGTGGTGTTATAGCTAGTTCACTTGTATTGTACCTGAGACCATTTTTACCTTCTATAGCCAAGACATAGACATACTCTGGAAAGTGAATTTTGAATAAGAAAATTATTCACCTACTCTGAGCTTCAAAAAATGGTATTTGAAATCCACTGATCTAGGGCAAGAGGCAAACATTATTGTAATTAGAAGTGCAAAGAAGAATGAAATTGCAGAATTTCAAATTGCAATAGATTTCACAGGGATTACCAAACCTATGGAATATGTATGAAGTCATGAAACTGGGCAGGCTTCCTTGATAAAGAATCCACCTGCAATGGGTCACAAGGTTCCAGTGGAGAAGGAAATGACAACTCACTCTAGTATTCTTTCCTGGGAAATCTGATGGATAGAGGAGCCTGATGGGCTATAGTCTATGGGTGGCAAAAGAGTAGGCCATGGCTTAGAGACTAAACAACAATGACAACATGAGATTAGAAGCATTCTGATTGATCCAGAAATATGTGTATTATACGTTTAGAAGAAAAGTGATCTCTAACAAGAGATATCAGTTGAATAAGTTGGTTTGTAGGAAATTTTAAACTGAAAAAAGAAATAGAAGTGCCCAATAAAGATGAATATTTAGAAATATGGATGGGGCATAGGAGTAGAATCCTGAGGAAACACCCCACTTGGAATGATAAGCCTTCTTAAGTTCTTCAGGGAAAACATCCCAAGTGTAAACAAACCAGATAAATGGGTAAATACACATCCAGACCAGTAGGTAAATGGAATGATTGATTTAAGGAGTAGATTAAAGAGACACAGTGAAAGGTAAGTGAAAGGTGCTCTTGAACCTGTACAAGAGCATCTGTGTATGCTGTGCTTAGTCACTTCAGTCATGTCTGATTCTTTGTAACCCCGTGGACTGTGGCCAACTAGGCTCCTCTGTCCATGGGATTCTCCAGGCAAGAACACTGGAGTGGGTTGCCATTTCCTTCTCCAGAGGATCTTCCCAACCCAGGGACTGAATCCACATCTCCCATGTCTCCTGCATTGCAGGCTGATTCTTTATGGTGAGACACCAAGGAAGCCCACAGGACCATCTGCAGACAGGTAAATTGAAAAAAAAGAAAAGAGAAGAAAGAAAATATTTTCAGACTTAAACTGATTTTTATAGGGCAAGGATGATGAAGACTGAGAAAAATCTGGGGTGTCTGACAAACAGAAACTTGACAAATTTTGAGAAGACACCTTGAGTGGTTTGTTGAGGTTCAGTGCCAGATTGCAGAATATGAAAAAGATTTATGAAGAGACTATGAGGAGATATAGCATGGAGACAGTGAGCAGACTAGTCTGATAATAGAAAAGGAAGTCAGATTAAAGGTAGTGAATTACATTTTCCATTCAAAGACTAACTCAAAGTTCTGAGTTCTTTAATTATGTTAAGAATGCTATATTCACCATTACGATGCCAGTTATCAGAAGTTTACATCCTTTGGACTTTTAATTCCTAAATGACAGTATCAAGTTTACATATAGGCAACCAGAAAAAGTCTAAGTTAGATTCATATTTAAGCAATTTATTTTATTATTTGTAAGCACTTATTAATAACTCTTGAAGGTTTCCAAGACATATTAAAGCATTTAATAAAAAAAATGCACAGTGTTTTCTTTGATAAAATTTTTTGTTTCCATAGATAGAAGTTCAATTGTTTTCATAAATCTGCTTGAGGATAAATTATGCAGTGACTGACTGGCAAGGACATCTGAGCAAATTATTCAGAAATCATCCAATGATTCTTGATGTTTTTAGTTAACTTGTAGCATATCAAGATAATAAGCTTTCCAGACAGACATATATAAAAATAAATAAAGGATTAATGATAGCCAAATTAGTATCTTATATTCCTGCAGAACTTGACATAAAAACTTAATACTATTCAGCTTCTTTAAAATAAATAAATATCCTCCAGTAAGAGTGCTCTGGTCACAAGTTTGCAAGTTCCTTGAAACTATCCATAAGTTAAAAACTCTGAAAAAAGGATTAGAAGAAGAAAAAGTCTCCTGGGTTTAGGGTAAAACATTTAATACCCAGTACAGAATCTAGTACTAGTATGTACAGCCTGGTATACTGGAGTGGGTATAGCCTTTCCCTTCTCCAGGGGATCTTCCCAACCCAGGGATCGAACCCAGGTCTCCTGCATTGCAGGCAGATTCTTTACCAACTGAGTCACAAGGGAAGCCCAAGAACATTGGAGTTGGTAGCCTATGCCTTCTCCAGCAGATCTTCCTAACCTAAGAATTGAACAGGGGTCTCCTGCTTTGGAGGAGGATTCTTTACCAACAGAGCTATCAGGGAAGTAAAGATACCCTACATCCAAGGCCAAAGGAAAAGCCCCATAAGGATGGTCAGATCAGATTAGTTGCTCAGTTGTGTCCGACTCTTTGCGACCCCATGAATCGCAGCACACCAGGCCTCCCTGTCCATCACCAACTCCCGGAGTTCACTGAGACTCGGCGAAATTGCATTTAGAATCAAACCCCATACCAGCCAAAGATGCTAGGAGGGCTTAAACAAACCTTGTATGCACCAGGACCCAGAGATCCCACAGAGACTGAGCAAAAAATGTTTCAGTGTCTCTTGCAGAGGTACAGGACAGCAGTGGACTGCTGCAGGGGAAGGGACCCTGGGTGCAGCAGACTTGGGTATGGCATAAGCCCTGTTGGGGGAGGTCACCATTAACCCCACCACAGAGCCTCTAAAACTTACACAGGACTGGGAAACAGATGCTAGGAGGGCAAAAACAAAACCTTGTGCACACCAGGACCCAGGAGAAAGGAACAGTGACCCCACAAGAGACTGACCCAGACTTGCTCATGAATGTCCAAGAGTCTTTGGCAGAGATGTGGGTCAGCGGTGGCCTGCTGCAGATTCGGGGGCACTGAGTGCAGCAGTGCATGAATAGGATCTTTTGAACGAGGTCACCATTATCTTTATTACCTCCACCATGGTCTGGCCTCAGGTCAAACAAAAGAAAGGGAACACAGCCACACTCATCAGCAGAAAATTGGATTAAATTTTCTGAGCATGGCCCCTGCCCCTCAGAACAAAACCCTGTTTCTCCCTCAGTCAGTCTCTCCCATCAGGAAGCTGCCATAAGTTTCTTCTCCTTCTCCATCAGAGGGCAGACAGAATGAAAACCACAATCACAAAAACCTAACCAATCTGATCATGGGGACCACAGCCTTGTCTAACTCAGTGAAACTATGAGCCATGCCTTGTAGGGCCACCCAAGATGGACAGGTCATGATGGAGAGTTCTGACAAAAGTTGGTCCACTGGAGAAAGGAATGGCAAACGACTGCAGTATTCTTGCCTTGAGAATTCTATGAAAAGTATGACAAGGCAGAAAGATAGGACACAGAATCATGAATTCTCCAGGTTGGTAGGTGCCCAATAGGCTACTGGAAATCAGTGGAGAAATAACTCCAGAAAGAATGAAGAGATGGAACAAAAGCAAAAACAAAACCCAGTTGTGCATGTGACTGGTGATGGAAGTAAAGTCCAATGCTGTAAAGAGCAATATTGCATAGGAACATGAAATGTTAGGCCCATGATCAAGGCAAATTGGAAGTGGTCAAACAGGAGATGCCAAGAGTGAACATTGACATTTTAGGAAGCAGCAAACTTAAATGGACTAGAATGGGTGAATTTAACTCAGATGACCATTATATCTACTGCTGTGGGCAAGAACCACTTAGAAGAAATGGAGTAGCTATCATAGTCAACAAAAGAGTCTGAAATGCAGTACTTGGATTCAACCTCAAAAATGACAGATTGATCTCTGTTCATTTCCAAGGCAAATCATTCAATATCACAGTAATCCAAGTCTATGCCCCAACCAGTAATGCTGAAGAAGCTGAAGTTGAACAGTTCTATGAAGACCTACAAGACCTTCTAGAACTAACAAGAAAAAAGGATGTCCTTTTCATTATAGGGGACTGGAATGCAAAAGTAGGAAGTCAAGAAACACCTGGAGTAACAAGCAAATTTGGCCTTGGAGTACAAAAAGAAGCAGGCCAAAAGCTAACAGAGTTTTGTCAAGAGAACACATTGATCATAGCACACACCCTCTTCTAACAACACAAAAGAAGACTCCACATGGTCATCACAAGATGGTCAACACTGAAATCAGATTGATTGTATTCTTTGTGGCCAAAGATGGAGATGCTCTATAGAGTCAGCAAAAACAAGACTGGGAGCTGACCGTGGTTCAGATAATGAAATTCTTATAGCCAAATTCAGACTTAAATTGAAGAAAGTAGGAAAAACCACTAGACCATTCAGGTATGACCTAAATCAAATCCCTTACAATTATACAGTAGACATGACAAATAGATTCAAGGGATTAGATCTGACAGAGGACCTGAAGAACTATGGATGGAGGTTTATGACCTAGTACAGGAAGCAGTGATCAAGACTATTCCAAAGAAAAGGAATGCAAAATGGTTGTCTGAGGAGGCCTTACAACTAGCTGAGAAAAGAAAAGATGAAAAAGGCAAAGGAGAAAAGGAAAGATATACCCATTTGAATGCAGAGTTCCAAAGAATAGCAAGGAGAGATAAGGAAGCCTTCCTCAGTGATCATTGCAAAGAAATAGAAGAAAACAACAGATGGGAAAGACTAGAGATCTCTTCAAGAAAATTAAAGATACCAAGGGAATATTTCATGCAAATATGGGCACAATATAGGACATAAATGATATGGACCTAACAGAAGCAGAAGATATTAAGAAGAGGTGACAAGAATACACAGAAGAACTATATAAAAAATATCTTCATGATCCAGAAAATCATGATAGTGGGCTCACTCACCTAGAGCCAGATATCCTGGAATGTGAAGTAAAGTAGGCCTTAGAAAGCATCACTATGAACAAAGCTAGGGGTGGTGATGGAATTCCAGTTGAGCTATTTCAAATCCTGAAAGATGATGTTGTGAAAGTGCTGCGCTCAATATGCCAGCGAATTTGGAAAACTGAGCAGTGACCACAGGAGTGGAAAAGCTCAGATTTCATTCCCATCCCAAAGAAAGCTAATTTGAAGAATGTTCAAACTATTGCACAATTGCACTCATCTCACATGTTAGCAAAGTAATGCCCCAAATTCTCCAAGCCAGGTTGCAACAGTATGTGAACCATGAATTTCCAGATGTTCAAGCTGGATTTACAAAAGGCAAAATAACCAGAGATCAAATTGCCAACATCCATTGGATCTTCAAAAAATCAAGAAAGTTCCAGAAAAATATCTACTCCTGCTTGACTGACTATGCCAAAGCCTTTGAATATGTGGATCACAACAAACTATTATAATTCTTAAAGAGATGGGACTATCAGACTATCTGACCTGCCTCCTGAGAAATCTGCATGCAGGTCAAGAAGCCACACTTAGAATGTAACAAAGAACAACAGATTGGTTCCAAATCAATAAAAGGAATATGTCAAGACTGACAGTTGTCACCCTGCTTATGTAACATATATGCAGAGTACACCATGAGAAATGCTGGACTGGATGAAGCACAAGATGGAATTAAGATTGCTGGGAGAAATATAAATAACCTCAGATATGCAGATACCACCTCATTTATGACAGAAAGCGAAGAAGAATTAAAAAACCTCTAGATGAAAGTGAAAGAGGAGAGTGAAAATGTTGGCTTAAAACTCAAAATTCAGAGAACTAAGATCATGGCATCTGGTCCTATCACTTCATGCAAATAGATGGGGAAACAATGGGAACAGTGACATACTTTATTTTGAGGGCTCCAAAATGACTGCAGATGGTGATTGCAGCTATGAAATTAAAAGACACTCGGTCCTTGGAAGAAAAGTTATGACCAACCTAGACACCATATGTACAAGCACAGACATTCCTTTCCACCAAAGGTCCATCTGGTCAAAACTACGGTTTTTCCAGTAGTCATGTATGGATGTGAGAGTTGGACTGTGAAGAAAGCTGAGCACTGAAGAATTGATGCTTTTGAACGGTCGTATTGGAGAAGACTCTTGAGAGTCCCTTGGACTGCAAGGAAATCCAACCAGTCCATCCTGAAGGAAATCAGTCCTGAATGTTCATTGAAAGGACTGATGATGAAGGTGAAACTCCAATACTTTGGCCACCTGATATGAAGAACTGACTCATTGGAAAAGACCCTGATGCTGGGAAAGATTGAAGGTGGAAGGGAAAAGCGATGACAGAGAATGAGATTGTTCAATGACATCACTGATTCGATGGATGTGAATTTGAGCAAGCTTTGGGATTTGGTGATGGACAGGGAAGCCTGGGGTCACAAAGAGTCGGACACAATTGAGGGACTGAACTCAACACAATCTAGAAGAGAAAAAGAGATAAACCAAGAATACTTATGTCCATTCTGATTACCATATTTTCTTGGGATAAATGGGCTGATCAGGAAATAAGAATGACTTTGCTGAATCTCTTCTTTGAGAGGCAAAATCAATTCAGGTGTTTGAAAGAGAGAGTAGCACAGGATCCCTTTCGTCTGTACTTTTTATCTGGAGCAAAAGCAACACAGAAGGTTGGAGTGGAACAGGGGTACATTTTAACTGATGTTTAGTCCAACAAAGGTTGTTTTTTTCTGATTCAATGACTGTGACCTTAAGTGCCGAATTACCAACAGAGTGTTAACAACCAGTTCTCTCTGGTTGTAGAATGGTAAGAACTCTGATAGGCTTCTCAGTTGGTACTAATGGTAAAGAGTCTTCCTGCAAGTGCAGGAGACAAAGGAGACATGGGTTCAATCCCTGGGTTGGGAAGATCCCCTGGAAAAGGATATGGCAATCCACTCCAGTATTCTTGCCTGGAGAATTCCATGGACGGAGTAGCCTGGGAGGCTACAGTTCATTGGGTCATACAGTCAGACATGACTGAAGTGACTTAGCACACACTTACGTAAGAACACTGATACATAGCCTTTGGAATTTTTATGTTGTAGTTACTCTCATTATAGTTGATCTCAGTCTACCAAGACATGAAGAGAGGCACACAACCAACTCTTGCAAGCAGGGACAAGACAACTTCAATATACTGCTAGAATAGCCATGTATATTTTACACAATAAGTGATAAAAGTAAATTGCTTCAGGCTTCTATTTGGTCTTTGTATAGTTTTCGGTGTTCCTGAACTAAGACCCTTAACCACATCTGCAAAAATCCCTTTACTATATAAGGTAACATTTAAAGATTCCAGGAATTGGGAAATGGATGGCTTGGAGCCATCCGCAATCTTCTACCACAATTTCAAGAGTATGCCATTTTTCAATATTTTTCCACTACTTTTAGGACCTGCCTTATTCAGCAGTGAATGAACGTGGTTGATTCATAAATTATGTAAGCATGTAATTCTGTGCATAATTTCCTCATTGACACAATTCTTGCTCTAAAAGTAAACCTGATGACTACACATACATCCTTGGCTCATGACTTTGCCTGTAGTTCATTTTTTTTAAAAGGCCATCAGACTTTCCACCACCAGCAAATCTTAGGTTATCTGCATCTACAGTCTTTCTACTTTTCTCCCCGCTGTGACAACTGATGAATTCTCTAATAAAGGCCACACTCTTTCTGCATGCATTCTGACTATATCCTAACTCATTATCCAAGCTACTTCCTTAATTATCCTCTCTTCAGTACTATCTGACTTGAGGGATGGCAAAAGAACCCAAGGACTATTTTTATTGATATTTTTATTTTTATTTTTTTCATCCTCTCTGTACCACTTTGGAGCCACTATAGCCCTGGAGAAGGGTCTGAAGAAATTCCTTCAGACCTACCTTAGGAAGGAATTCGACCTTATAGGTGAAGATTCTATCTGGAGCAGAAGAGGCATGAGGAGCCCGGTCTTGTACACCGTGGATTGTGGGAAGATGCTTTGCTTTAGTGAACCTATTATCACAACGTAATGTTCCTCTCTCTACCTAGAAATGCATTTAGTATCATGTATGATATCAGTCAGATCAGATCAGATCAGTCGCTCAGTCATGTCTGACTCTTTGTGACCCCATGAATTGCAGCGTGCCAGGCCTCCCTGTCCATCACCAACTCCCAGAGTTCACTCAGACTCATATCCATCGAGTCAGTGATGCCATCCAGCCATCTCATCCTCTGTCGTCCCCTCCTCCTCCTGCCCCCAATCCCTCCCAGCATCAGAGTCTTCTCCAATGAGTTAACTCCTCGCATGAGGTGGCCAAAGTACTGGAGCTTCAGCTTTAGCATCATTCCTTCCAAAGAAATCCCAGGGCTGATCTTCAGAATGGACTGGTTGGATCTCCTTGCAGTCCAAGGAACTCTCAAGAGTCTTCTCCAACACCACAGTTCAAAAGCATCAATTCTTCGGCACTCAGCCTTCTGCACAGTCCAGCTCTCACATCCATACATGACCACAGGAAAGACCACAGCCTGGACTAGATGAACCTTTGTTGGCAAAGTGATGTCTCTGCTTTTGAATATGCTATCTAGGTTGGTCATAACTTTCCTTCCAAGAAGCAAGCGTCTTTTAATTTCATGGCTGCAGTCACCATCTGCAGTGATTTTGGAGCCCAGAAAAATAAAGTCAGCCACTGTTTCCACTGTTTCCCCATCTATTTCCCATGAAGTGATGGGACCAGATGCCATGATCTTTGTTTTCTGAATGTTGAGCTTTAAGCCAACTTTTTCACTCTCCACTTCCACTTTCATCAACAGGCTTTTTAGTTCTTCTTCACTTTCTGCCATAAGGGTGGTGTCATCTGCATATCTGAGGTTATCAGTAGATTGATCTAAACTTTTTGTTTTTAATTCATGCTTTCTTGTATATATTTTCCATCCTTTTCCGTTAATACCTGTAAGGTTTTTAGAATAATGCCTCACGTACCAATTAATTGTAAATGCGGATTGAATAAAAATTAAAAAATGTTGATTGAATAAACATAAGACAAACTGAAAAAAACATCTTTAGAACAAGGCTGAGAACTTGAATGACCATAGAAATGAAAGTTTGAGCTTGTCATACATGAGGCAGAGACAGTGAGACCTTGAAAGTAGACCAGAGATAATAGTGTAGGAGAGGCAGAAGTGTGTCATATCAAGGGACAGATACAGCAGTTGTATGAATAAAAGGCTGTCAAAAGAGAAAAGTGATTAATAAAGTTTTGTACGCTTTGCAGAATGTTGTCTCTTTGTTCATTATCCTCCAAACCATTAGCAAAATTCTGTATTACTTATAAATGCCTTTGATGCTACATTTGTCTGTCTTATTTACAATGCAATGATCTGTAAGAGTGCTCCATGGAGCACTGCACCAGGGCAGGCAGATACTATGATGCACGGTTAAACTCAATACTTAGGGTACTATCACCCCTTGTGTTATATTGTAAGCTACCTAAGGATAATAACTGCATTTGTTTTGCCCTCCATTATATCCCCCCTGTGTAACAAATTATTTAACACATATTAGGTGTACAAAAGATTTGTAAATGTATGAAGATAATTTTTCACAGTGCCAGCAGAGGAAAATCTGATCATGTCACTCATGTGCTTGCTATCTTCTAAAGTTTCCCCCTCTATATTCTGGATCACTTTTGCATGTCTAAATGACCTTGGCCAGAATTTTTACTTCATTCAAGTACCACTGCAGCGAGGTCTGTGGAGACACAACCAGTTTCACTTAGTTGCAACTTGAGAGCACCCTGTAAATGCACATGGGAATTAATTGCCTGTGGAGTCGCCTTTAGGGATGGAAGCCCATTGATATGTCTGCCAACGAGATTATCCTGAATGCATCTCATAAGGTTCTGGTACTGTGGGACCAAGCTTCAGCTGCCTGTCAAAGTGGTCGACTCCATAATGCAACCCCCCTTTTCACTATTTCATTCCTCAATCCCACCCCAACTCACACTACTGCTGTCTGTAATACATTTCATATAAACTTTCTATAAACAAATTTTGTTCCAAGCTAAGATAATATATTTTATAACAGTTTATAAAGCTTCATTTTTACCTAAAGGGAAATAATTTGCCTATGTATATAGTGTCTGTTATTTTTAGAAAGATCTTCCCTTTTTCTGAGACATGCAAAAACACAATGTTCTGAAATGATTTTTATAGCTAACTCTATGGTCACAGCAGATTAAAGGTAATTTTTATATTCAAACCCCTGCAGAGGTGTTTGCCAAGTTTTCAGAAATATCCATTATAATGTCTGTCTCTGCAGTGAGAGGTTTGTAAAACCCAGCAGGAATTGCAGCTGACTGTGATGCAAAAATGGAATCATCCATGATCATATTCTATTTTTATTTTCAGACTAAGTGTTTAATATAAGGCACCTACTTGGGAAGTCATTCAAGAGTATGTCCTTATCAACATACTCTTCAATTACTATTTTGATGAGAGATCAAATAGTAATGTAAAAGTCTTTTGAATTAAGAACGACTCCAAACTATTGAATGCTTTTCTGTGAAAGCGAAATTGTTAGTTGCTCAGTCGTATCAGACTCTTTTGTGACCCCATGAACTGTAGCCTGCCAGGTTCCTCTGTCCATGGCATTCTCCAGGCAAGAATAATGGAGTGGGAAGCTATTCCCTTCTCCAGCATATCCTTTTTACTCAGGGATTGAACCTTAGACTCCTACACTCCAGGCAGATTCTTTGCTATCTGAGCCACCAGAAATAATATTAAATATTTTCTGGGTTTTTTTTTTTTTTTTTTTTTTTTGGCTTATTATATTGATATAAACTCTATATCCCTTCAGTAAGCTCAGTAAATTTTAATAGAAACAATTCATTTAGCAATGTATATAAATACTATGTCTAAGAAGCTTGGACACTGTTGTATGCTTCCCAGTGTGGTAAGCTTGGTTTCTTTCTCAGATGGGGTGACAGTGAGAGGTGGGTTGACAAGTCAGTTCTGCTTCGATGTGAAGCCCTGGAACTGGCTGTTGGACTGCAGACATTCACATGCAAAAACGAGAAGTTTTTGCATTCTGTGCCACAATTCACATTAACAACTTTAGCTTTCCTTGGGAAGTTCACTTATGTCATTAAGACAAGCCTTTTGGTCTTATCAAATGTAGGGACAGGGAAGAGACTGGATTCCAATATTGATAGATGATATAGATGTTTAACATACTTATCGCAAGTCCTCCTTTGTTTGGCACCATTTCTTATGCCCACCTTTAGCTAACTTTGATTTCAGAGTTTTTTCAAGTTTCCACTGGGTACATGGCGTTTAGCCCTTTTTTTGGATCCCATAAACTTTACTCTAGGTTGGCTCAGTGCCTGAAATGCAGGAGAAGCAGGTTTGATCCCTGGGTCTGAACGATCCCCTTGGGGAAGAAGTGGCAACCCACTCCAGTATCCTTGTTGGGGGAAATCCCATGGACCAAAGAGCCTGGTGGGCTACAGTCCATAGGGTCACAAAGAGTCAGACACAACTGAGAAACCGAGCCTGACTAATCCTTAAACTCACACCTTTCCTTATCCTTCCAGAAATATGTCAGTGTGCCTTATTTGTTAATGAAATGCTGCTGCTGCTGCTGCTAAGTCGCTTCAGTCATGTCCGACTCTGTGCGACCCCATAGACGACAGCCCACCAGGCTCCCCCGTCCCTGGGATTCTCCAGGCAAGAACACTGGAGTGGGTTGCCATTTCCTTCTCCAATGTATAAAAGTGAAAGTGAAAGTGAAGTCGCTCAGTGGTGTCCGACTCTCAGTGACTCCATGGACTGCAGCCCACCAGGGTCCTCCGTCCATGGGATTTTCCAGGCAAGGGTACTGGGGTGGGATGCCATTGCCTTCCCCGAATGAAATGCTACCTCTCCTCATTGATGATATGACTATTTCTACCAGGTTTCAGAATAGAGACAGGAGGCAAATACAGGAACCCAGTCCACCAACTTGAGCTGTACGCCCACTTCTCATTGAAATAATCATTTTCCTTGATTTCCTTGATACTACATTACTGTTTTTCCTCTTATTGTGCTCTTCTCTTCTCTCTATCCTTTATAGGGTTTTCATTCTTTTTCTTTCCATTGCAATTTGGATTATTCAAGGCTTGGTCCTAAGCTCACTTCAATTCATACTCATTTCATGGGCTTTCTTTTCTTTTTTTCCCCCAAGGAGTTCAGAATGTTTCATTTGAACCCAGCCCCTCGCTACAAATTCTCCAGGATGTCAGAGATCCCCCTCAGCTGGGCAGTGCCAGCATCACTCCGCAGGTAGCACAGCCTCCAGGGATGCCCCTCCTTGGTGGTCCCAGAGGAGACCGCTGGGGGGCTGCTGGTGAGTGCAGGAGCAGAGGGCTGGCATGCACACAGGTGGCAGTGTGGCTCACATCACAGCCTCCTTCACAGGCTTTCTTATCCACAGGAATGGTTTATTTATCATTTGCATTGTGGAGATTCACGTTCATATTTCATCACTATTACTGAAACTGAATTGTGTTGTATAGCAAAACTTTAAGAGAAATCACATTTAAAGTGTATCACAATATTATTTCCTTGTTATAATCAATTTAAAGGTTCACTCATGAAAAACATATCCAGGAGAGCACACATATCCACAAATAGCTTTAAAATCTATACTGAATGCTAATTGTCTACTAACCATTTGTTCAGTTCAGTTCAGTTGCTCAGTCATTTCCGACTCTTTGCGACCCCATGAATCACAGCATGCCAGGCCTCCCTGTCCATCACCATCTCCTGGAGTTCACCCAAACTCCTGCCCATCAAGTTGATGATGCCATCCAGCCATTTCATCCTCTGTCGTCCCCTTTTCCTCCTGCCCCCAACCCCTCCCAGCATCAGAGTCTTTTCCAATGAGTCAACTCCACATGAGGTGGCCAAAGTACTGGAGTTTCAGCTTTAGCACCAGTCCTTCCAAAGAACACCCAGGACTGATCTCCTTTAGAACGGACTGGTTGGATCTCCTTGCAGTCCAAGGGACTCTCAAGAGTCTTCTCCAACACCATAGTTCAAAAGCATCAATTCTTTGGCGCTCAGCTTTCTTCACAGTCCAACTCTCACATCCATACATGACTACTGGAAAAACAATAGCCTTGACTAGATGGACCTTTGTTGGCAAAGTCATGTCTCTGCTTTTGAATATGGAGTCTAGGTTGGTCATAACTTTCCTTCCATGGAGCAAGTGTTTTTTTTTTTAATTTCATGGCTGCAATAACCATCTGCAGCGATTTTGGAGCCCAGAAAAATAAAGTCAGCCACTGTTTCCACTGTTTCCCCATCTATTTGCCATGAAGTGATGGGGCCGGATGCTATGATCTAGTTTTCTGAATGTTGAGCTTTAAGCCAACTTTTCCATTCTCCTCTTTCATTTTCATCAAGAGCCTCTTTAGTTCTTCACTTTCTGCCATAAGGGTGGTGTCATCTGTATATCTGAGGTTATTGATATTTCTCCTGGCAATCTTGATTCCAGCTTGTGCTTCCTCCAGCCCAGCATTTCTCATGATGTATTCTGCATATAAGTTAAATAAGCATGGTGACAATATACAACCTTGATGTACTCCTTTTCCTATTTGGAATCAGTTAGTTGTTCCATGTCCAATTCTAACTGTTGCTTCCTGACCTGCATACAGGTTTCTCAAGAGGCAGGTCAGGTGGTCTGATATTCCCATCATTTCAGAATTTTCCAGTTTATTGTGATCCACACAGTCAAAGGCTTTGGCATAGTCAATAAAGCAGAAATAGATGTTTTTTTGAACTCTCTTGCTTTTACAATGATCCAACAGATGCTGGCAATTTGATCTCTTGTTCCTCTGTCTTTACTAAAACCAGCTTGAACATCTGGACGTTCACAATTCATGTATTGCTGAAGCCTGGCTTGGAGAATTTTGAGCATTACTTTACTAGCATGTGGTGATGCTGCTGCTGCTAAGCCGCTTCAGTCATGTCCGACTCTGTGCTACCCCATAAATGGCAGCCCGCCAGGCTCCCCTGTCCTTGGGATTCTCCAGGCAAGAACGCTGGAGTGGGTTGCCATTTCCTTCTCCAATGAGTGAACTGAAAAGTGAAAGTGAAGTCGTTCAGTCGTGTCTGACTCTTAGTGACCCCAAGGACTGCAGCCCACCAGGCTCCTCTGTCCATGGGATATTCCAGACAAGAGTACTGGAGTGGGGTACCATTGCCTTCTCCAGTACTAGCATGTGAGATGAGTGCAATTGTGTGGTAGTTTGAGTATTTGGCATTGCCTTTCTTTGGGATTGGAATAAAACTGACCTTTCTCAGTCCTTTGGCCACTGCTGAGTTTTCCAATTTTGCTGACATATTGAGTGCAGCACTTTCACAGCATCATTTTTTAGGAGTTTGCATAAATTGGTGTAAATGGAGTTAGTTATTGTCTAGTCAGCAAAATGTTACAATTTTCAAACAAAGATATTCCAAATTCTTGAGGAATTAATGAGAAAATACTCAAAACTTTATGAAAATGGCTTATAGAGAATCACTTCATTTGTAAGCTACCAACTAGATAAGTTGCACTGGAATGACCCAGAGGGATGGTATGGGGAGCGAGGAGGGAGGAGGGTTCAGGATGGGGAACACATGTATACTTGTGGTGGATCCATTTTGATGTATGGCAAAAGCAATACAATATTGTAAAGTTAAACAAAATAAAATTTAATTAAAAAAATAAAAAAATAAAATGAACATCTATTCTCCTTCATTTTTTTCACCCTCTAGACATTCTTCTATAATTTTGAGGTTGGCTCACAGTCATAGCTTTAACTGCAGTGGTGGAATACACAGTGATGACTCTTCAGTCTCTTTATCCAGTCCAGTTCTTTCTTGTGCATATTAGGATTATATTTCAGTATATGTACCTCATATTTCCACATAGATGCCCTATAAACATCTCATTATTCCTTTATCTGTCTTATCTCTTTTCATGAAAAGAATCATGACCCATCCGATGAACTAGATGAAAGCATCCCCCTGCTCCAGAGCACCATGTTTAATTAATCATCACATTCTGACAATTCTACCTTGTTGGTGTCCCAGGCATATTTGCTACCCTTCAGTGTTATTACCAGAACTTTGATTCTGTCCCTCTTCAACTCTTGGCTGCTTAGATTCAGTAGCCTCTAAATTGGTCTCCCAATTTTCCTTCTTATTTCTCATCTCTCCTCCATGCTGTTACCTAGCAATGTGACCTTTTGTAGTTCACTGCATCTCTTTAAAATTTGCTTCCTCATCTCTGAAGTAGATACTGCATTTATACATTCTACCTGATAGAATCAAAGGATTATTGGTAATAAATACATTCATTATATATAAACTCTGGTTATACTTGTCATACTTCACTGCAGCATATACTCTAAACTAAGAATATAAAGACTACCATTGAAACAAATTATTTTTTAAGCTTCACAATCCATCAGGATTCTCGAGCTCACTTCTTAATAATACCTTCGTAGGTTTTTTATTGCATGACAGAGCAGGCCACATACCATATATCAACTGTAATATAGCACTTTACTTCTTTAATGCAATGCTTAGCTGCAAATGTCTGTAACGACAAATGACGTATTTAAATTTGAAGATACTTTGGATATATGGCAATACCTATAAATATAAAATTATCATTTCTGCCTGAATTGCACTTAAAAAAGTTCCAACTGCTTCTATTATTGGAAAAGTAATAATAACAATTATAACTATACCATGAAGTATTAAAAGCTGAACATTCAATTTGAAGGTGGCTAAAGTGAAAAAGTGATGAAAAATGAACCTTGTAAAATGCTTGCAATTTATACATTTATGCTATATAGAGGCCCTAAAGAGCAAAGAAAAGAACCGTGGAGTTTTTATTACAGTTCATCTTTTCAGAATCTCTTTTCCTTTCTGGCACTAGGGTAGTGCTATTGTTAATAGTTCTCATCTATAGATCATCCCTTTCCTATGTAAGAAAATTTGTTCTGAGATATGCAAATCTTAGACTAAAAGTATAGGGTTTCTAAATATTGCAGATGTCTTTTTATTTCATTTGTACTAGGTTTCTGAGTTTGGAAGACCACTAATACATTTTTTAAAGTGTTTTTATATAGAAGTACAGTTGACTTACAATATTGAGTTAATTTCAGATATACAGCATAGTGATTCACTGTTTTTGCAGATGATACTCAATTTTTCACATTTGAAGTAGCTAACCATTAAATCCAGGTCAGGCAACTTACCATCATTACGTAGAGTCAGTGGTGTTGGAGGACTAAGTACTCGAGCATTCGTCACTGTGTTTTTCACCAGACAAATATAGCTGCCAACATCTGATGTTTGGACTTTAGAAATATAAAGGTTGCCTGTCTCCTGGGAAATGAACCGCCGGCTGTCTTCGGCCACAAAGGAAGGGAACTCATTAAATACCCAGCTATAGATGATTTCTGAAAATATACAAAATTTAATGGTTGAAAGATAGATTATTTTATTAACAGTTACACTCAAACAACAAAGTCTTTATTAGGGTTAGATATGTTGCAAGATCATACATATGTGATTCAGATATCTATATCATTTTATATTTTATGTTCAAAGAACTATGGCTCTTCATGACTAAAGGAAGATCTGAAATATTTTATTTCTTAAATATATCTTAAAGCCTTTATCCATTCATCCATGCACTCATTCACTCAATTCTAATGTGTGTTGAGTGTGTTTTAGATGACTGGCACTATGATATGATAGCACTGAAATTAAAAAGATGAAAGAGAGAGTTTCCCATTCTCAAAGATCAGTCTAAGGAGAGAGATCTACCCAAACCTATGAAAAACCAGGTGGAATAAAGAAATGGAGGTGTGCATTGTATCAAAAGGAAGATGGGGGAAAATGCAGTTAAGCCACAAGTCAATCAGCAAAAACTTCTTCAGCTGAGATGCCTGAGCTACATTCATTTACTAATTTTTTCAGCAAATACCAGTTGAGGGTCATGGTAGGCCAAGAAGGCTCCAAGTAGGGGAAAAAAATGTGTGTTCTCATGGAGCTTTCATTATAGTGGAAAGAACAAGAATATAGATCCACAATAAGTATTTGTCAAGTGGTAATAAGTGCTGGGAAGAAAGCTAAAGCACGAATATAGAGCTGGAGAATGACAGGGGTGAAAAAGACATGTGAATTTATGTTTTAAAACTCTGACTGCTGGATAGAGATGAGACTGTGTGAGGACAAAGCAGGGATCAGGGGAAGGGGAAGCAGGAGGAATAATGTCCACTAGCCTCAGTGGCTATTTTCAAAACAGACATGAAATATGTAAATGATTTGCTCTAGAATGGTGCTTAGTGGTCGGGACAGTAGTGGTAAAGTGGTGAGAAGTGATTAGTTCTAGTAAAAATGTATTTTAGAGCTGATTGGAATTGCTGATGGATTGATTATGAAATGTGAGAAGGCAAAAAAGATTAGTTGAGGAGTAAGATTTTGAGCCACCAGCACAGTTCTGAGTTATTGGAGTGAAAAATCCAAGGAAGGGAATTAGAGGTTAGAGATACTGGAAATAAATCCAAATGACTAAACATAGATTAACATGGTGTGCATGTTGTGTTAAGGAACTTGCACTCTATCCTGGATGTTTTCTAGCAAAGAGTTGACATAAATATGTACATCTGTATGTGTGGGGGAAGAACAAATTAGCCGTGATGACGCAGCCGGGCTCTCTCACACCAGGGCCTCTCTCTCTTGTCCCACGTTTTGTGAATAATAATTATGTAAGAGCTGAGATCACTTAGAGCACTGCACATGCACGTCATGAGGTACTTGCTTGGCCACAGGCTACTTTGCCATACACCTGTAGGAATTTCAGCATGAAAGTCCTGGCTGCTGCTGCATTGGGGCTATACTGGAGTGACATCATGGTTATCTTATGTGAGGTTATGGTAGGGTTCCATTATGGCCATTTTATGGTCATTTCTGACTGCTGCTGCAGCTGCCCTATTAGCCAGGAAAGAGGCTGTGTTATGGCTGCTGTGCCAGCCAGGAGAGAATAAATGTGTCTGCAGTTCCTATGGCTTCTTACATCTTCTTCCAGCCTCTTAGCTTGCCCCATGGGTTCAGCGATCAACGTGAACAGCAAGACAATTGACATCACGAACAGGAACAGTGATACAATTGGTATAGTTTGAAGGATACCCAGCAGGTAGAGGAGCCCAAGGCTCCAACGGATGGAGGAAGCCAGTGGCCACCTTATACTAGCATACGGTACCATGTGGCCATGATCCTCTCAGCGTGGATTCTGGTGGAAGACTGGGAGGCAGTGGACAGTTGACTGGATAGCACTGAAAAGGCCTTACAGGCAGTGAATTCCTGTTTGTTGAACAAGGCAGCATGGACTTCTGCTGGCACCATCAGGTAGATTTTCCTAACTGCCCTGAAGGTGAATATGGATCATACCCTATGCAATGTTGCACCAGTGCACAATGTGCAGAGATGTTTGGAAGAACTAGAACCATGTATATTGATGTTAGGGCCTTGTGGCCCTAAACCAATGGCCTTGAAGAACCCAGCATCTCTGACAGTGAGGCAGGAAGTGACAGTGATGATGAATATTATGAGATTAAGGATAACGATGATGGATGTTGTGAGACTGAGGATACCTGTTTGGCAGCAAGGCCTGTTGTACAGCAGAAAGTAAAGCATGAGCAGCCTATGGCCTGGGTGGACATCCTCAAGGGGCCCCCAGTGTGACCGAGTTCACAACATATCAATCATGTACTCAGGTGCAGTTGGTTGACTTGGGTAAGCAGTTTTGGTAAAAGCATGGTGGGGGGGCGGGCAGGGTAGGGGGGACATTAGCAGCATGGCTTTTGTGACTTTGGGACCCTGGACAGTATCATATGTGTTAGGGATGAAATAGAATCAGTCCAGTTCAGTGGACACAGGGGTGGACAGTATCATATGTATTACAGATGCAACAGAATCAGTCCAGTTCAGTTCAGTTGCTTAGTCATGTCTGACTCTTTGCGACCCCATGTATTGCAGCACTCCAGGCCTCCCTTCCCATCACCAACTCCCAGAGCTTACTCAAACTCATGTCTATTGAGTTGGTGATGCCATCCAACCACCTCATCTTCTGTCACCCCCTTCTCCTCCTGCCTTCAATCTTGCCCAGCATCAGGGTCTTTTCCAATGAATCAGTTCTTCACATCAGGTGGCCAAAGCATTGGAATTTCAGCTTTAACATCAGTCCTTCCAATGAATATTTAGGACTGGTTTCCTTTAGGATGGACTGGTTGGATGTCTTTGCTGTCCGAAGGACTCTAAAGAGTCTTCTCCAACATCACAGTTCAAAAGCATCAATTCTTCAGTGCTCAGCTTTCTTTATAATCCAACTCTCATATCCAGACATGACTACTGGAAAAACCATAGCTTTGACTAGATGGACTTTTGTTGTCAAGGTAATGTCTCTGCTTTTTACTATGCTGTCTAGGTTGATCATAACTTTTCTTCCAAGGTGCGAGCATCTTTTAATTTCATGGCTGCAGTCATCATCTGCAGTGATTTTGGAGGCTTGGCATCTGTAGCCATTTACCTTTCATTGAGATAAAGGTTGCAGAATGCTAGACTACTCATGCAAGGGATGCCTAACCAAATGCATGCCTTCGTGGAGTGGATTAATGCTGCCACCCACATTATGTGGTCAAATATGGGAAAGCTCCTGGATACTGTGAATAAATGGCATATCTATACCAGCTGACCCAAATGGTGAGAGAACTGGGCACGAAGCATTGATATTTAACCTAAATACCCAAGGCCCAGATGACAAGCGTTTTACTGGCAGCATTCAATATGCCATTTTGAACAATGCCCCATCTACCACTTTTGAATCCAGGACTGCTATTCTTGTGACCTATGTGTGGTGCCCCATCTATGAGGTGACCTTGATAGTGGCTAGCTTGGGAGAAACAGAGGGACAGCAGGAGGCAAAGGGGATTAGAAGTGTGAAAACCCTGAAGGGGGCCTGAGCTAATAAAGGTCCCCTCCTGGTGATAAGAATGAAAATGTGGGCTGATTTGTTGGCAGCAGGAATTGACAAATAAAACTGATACACAGCCCAGTGTTCTGCTCCCAGAGCTGTAGAGGCAACTGAGACGAGACCAGCAGTTTACCAAGTTTGGGATGCAGCCACAGCAAGAGGTACAGGTGATTCAGTTAAAAGATTACATGGTGCCCAAGAATGTTCTTTTGGATGATGCCCTTTTCCACTCTGAATAGGACTCAGACCAAGCTGCCCTCCTGAAGAGTCAGGGACCGGAGACCACATGTAGAACTTGTAATTCACTGGTCACTAGCTAATGTACAGAGAGTAATGGCTCTGGTTGACACTAGTGCTGAATGCAACCTTGTTTACATCTAGCGAGAGGCTGTGTCCTTACCTTTGGAAATTGGAAGTGTCCCTATGTGAAAGGCTTTGTCCTATAATGTATAATGTAGGTTTACACTGTGTTCTATAATATAGATTTAGAGCAGTGAACTGTAAAGGCCATGCCCTGTGATGTGCTACTAACTTCTCATTCTCCTGCGGGTTTAGAACAATGTGAAAACATTTGGAGTGAAGTGGTGCCCTGTGAATGCCAAAATTCCCCTCCTTGAAGGGGTGGGCCTGGCGCCTATAGGGGGTTTCTGCGGGTCCTTAATAAAAAAGCCTGAAGGGGTGAAGCTGGCCTTGTGGAGGCTTTCCTTCAATTTTACAAGGACTAGACTTGGCCAAGGAAGATAAAGGCACTCCACATGTAGTGGGTGGCTCTTCTAGCCCCATGAGGGCAAGGACTGCAACATGAGTTCCATGTGATACCTGGCATTGGGTTTTTCTGTGTGTTGGGGATGTAACTGTTCATTGTTGTAGCATCTACTGCTGTTGCAAGATGTATATTCAAGGCTCAGTGTTACTCACCAGGAGACCATCGCAAGAGATGGATTGCATGTGGGTTGTGAGGTGAGAGACCCTGAACGGGTGTTTAGGGAAAGAGCAAATTACCTAAGATGGCATGGTCAGGCTCTCTTGCCACATGGCCTCTCGCTCTTGCCCCACGTTTGGTGAAAAATGATTATGCAATATCTGAAATCATGGCATCCAGTCCCATCACTTCAGGGCAAATAGATGGGGAAACAATGGAAACAGTGAGAGACTTTATTTTCTTGGGCTCCACAAACACTGCAGATGGTGACCGCAGCCATGAAATTAAAAGATGCTTGCTCCTTGGAAGAAAAAGATATGACAAACCTAGACAGCATATTAAAAAGCAGAGACATTACTTTACCAAAAAAGGTGCATATAGTTAAAGCTATGGCTTTTCTAGTAGTCATGTATGGGTGTAAGCTGAGCTCTGAAGAATTGATGCTTTTGATCTGTGGTGTTGGATAAGACTCTTGAGAATCCCTTGGACTGCAAGGAGATCCAACCAGTCCATCCTAAAGAGAATCAGTCCTGAAGATTCATTGGAAGGACTTAAGCTGAAGTGGAATCTCCAATATTTTGACCACCTGATGTGAAGAACTGACTCATTGGAAAAGACCCTGATGCTGGGAAAGACTGAAGGCAGGAGGAGAAGGGGACGACAGAGGATGAGATGGTTGGATGACATCACTGACTCAATGGACATGAGTTTGAGCAAGCTCCAGGAGCTGGTGATGGACACGGAGGCCTGGAGCGCTGCAGCCCATGGGGTTGCAAAGAGTTGGTTGGACACAACTGAGCGACTGAACTGAACTGAGCTGAACGGCGGAGCTCATTTATAGCACTGTGCATGCATGCCATGAAGTCCTTGCTTGGTCACAGGATCTTTAGTGTGGTACACCTGTAGGAGTTTCACCATGAAAGCCCTGACTGCTGCTGCACTGGGGCTACACTGGAGCGACATCATGGTTATGTTATATTATGGCTTCATTATGGCTATATTATGGTTATGTTCTGGCTGCTGCTACAGCTGCTAGGTCAGCCAGGAGAGAGTCTGTGTTATGGCTGCCGTGCCAGCCAGGAGAGAATAAACATATCTGCAGTTCCTATAGCTCCTCGCATCTTCTTCCAACATCATAGCTCGTGCCTTGCCTACCCTAGGTTCAGTGAACAGAGAGACAGTGTGAACAGCAAGATAATTGCCATCATGAACAGGAACAGTGATACAGTAGGGTATTCTGGTGATTCTGCAAAGGCTGAATTTAAGTAAGCCCAAGGTTGCCAAAGGGAGCAAGGGAACAATATTGCATACTGAAGGTAAGAGCTGAAGAAATCTGAATCAGAACCTAACCATAACAACAAGAAGAAAGATATTGGGATATTAGCCCAATAAATACATAGGAGGGGCTTCTCTGGTGACTCAGACAGTAATGAATCCTCCTGAGATGCAGGAGACTAGGGTTTGATCCCTGGGTCAGGAAGATCCCCTGGAGAAGGGAATGCCTACCCACTCCAGTATTCTTGCTTGGAGAATTCCATGGACAAAGAAGACAGGTGGGCTATATCCCATGAAGTCACAAAGACTACATTTTCAAGACAAATTAGACAGATAGTTCAGGAACACTTTCATATCTCCCTTGAATGGCTGGGAGGAGGATGGCACGTGAAGTTCAGGATTAAATAAAAATGAGGTCAAACTATTTTAAGGAGAAAGATCATTGGTTCACTTTCAGGACATTTTGAGTTTGAGGAAAATCCACATAAGCAGTTCCAGCAGTTGGTAAACATGTGTTTGAAGTTCACGAGAGTAAATCTGTGGTTGGAAGTTGTTGGTATATTGGTATAATTCAATCAGGTAAATAGATGAGAATAAATATGGTGAGAAGATAGTTCTCTGGAAAGCACAATATCTAAATAAAAGAAAGAAAACAAAAAATGTTCAGAAGGGGAGAGGGAAGGAACCATTGGAAAAATTCAAGGGGAATAAAGAAAATGCAGTGCCACAGAGGCCAATGGCTCAACCATTTCAGGAGGATTAAATAATGCCAGCTAAGGAAAAAGGACTTAGTAGAAATATTTATAAAGATAATAAAGGTAAATGTTACTTAAGATTGACATTTGGGATATCACTGAATGGGAACTTCAATAAATAAGTGGAAATCAAAATCATATTGCAACTGAGTTAATAAAAGAAAAAAAAATTGTTTGCCAATAGCATTAAAATCTCAATAGACATTACAATTACATGTGTTATAGCTGAAAGAGCAGATTCCGAGGTTCCCTTTCTCCACAGTTATTTGTTTAATAACACCACTTGAACTTTTAAGAAAGCTCAAATGTGATTCTAATCTACAGTGAGGATTGGGAAGCTCTATTTTATGCCTTTCTTCTCTTCCTTTTTCTCTCTCCTTCCTTCTCTCCGTTCTTCCTCCCTCCCTCCTTTCTCCCTTCCAATATATGGCTTTTTCTAATTGTTATAATGAGAGTTTCATTTGTTGCTGAAACAGCACTCAGACATTTTGATACTTTTTGCAATTTACTTTTGGATTAGATTTTACTGGAGTTATCTCGATTTTTGATTTGTATTACTAGAAATTTTGGAAGAAATAAAGCAAAGAACAAGCACATTAGAGACTATCATTAACTGAAATCTAATTTTGTTGTACCAATAGTGTTTATTGAGTCAATATTTTGTAAAATATTTTTAGAATAAGCAGAAAGCATTTACACAAAATTGGCATTTTTCTCAAATTTTATAGGTTAATGGGTATTTGGGTATTCAACAATGTTCATTTAGTTTTTAAAATAAGTTTTTAGTTTTATATAGCAAAGCATTTCATAATTTTAAGAAGGATAAAAAGTGGAAATAGTACACAGTAGAAAAGCTGACAGTCTGAATTTGGATTGGATTTTTTGCCTGTGCCAAAAATGAATATATTGAACCAGTCTAAACCTCTCTTAAAGTTACTGTTTATTTTCTCATACATTTTTTTTTCATTCTCTATCAGAATTTATTTAAAATTCTTTTCAAACTTGTCTTTACTTTCATGAAAAAACAAGCATTCAATTTACTTTTAGTATGTCAGAACCTGAAGATAACAAAAGGATTCAGGAAAGCAATAAAACATAGTTGGCTCTGGGGGCATAGTTTTTACTCCCATATAACACTTGGCTTCATAACATTTATGCTTGGCCTTAAAAATATTTTAACATAAGCTGATATATTAAATATTTAAATCTTGACATCATTACACATTATCAGAAGCACACTAAGACTAGTTGGTCAGTTGTGATTTTTCTCATTCTTCTCAGGTTTTTTTTTTTTTAATAGTATGTTTGACTTAGACAATTTAAAATGTTTTAGAAGTCTTGATATTATTCTTCAATGTGTACCCCCTAAAGTTTTTATGTTAAATTTTTCTAGTGCATTTTTTTATACTGTGTGATAACATACATTTTGTTTACAAAGTTGTACTGTGTTGACTTAAGGTTTTGGTTTCTTATGGGAGATTTTTTTTAACTTTTTTCCTGAGTCAGTGAGAGCCATTCAATTTCACTGAAAGAATAACACATTAAGGACCTGGTTTGGTGCAGACATTTATTCTAACTTTCCATTTCAGGAAGACCCAAAGACTTGTCCTTTATACCAGCGTGAACAATCATCTTCAACTCCTAGACTTTATATCCTACCTCCATGAATCTTTGTTGCCAACATTTCCTCAGGATTAATGGATTAAGAGTATTCCTAGATGTCAGTTAGGATTTATTCCTAGATTTTTTTCTATTTGTCTCTGATACCTGCTTTTTTTCCCATTCCTTTGAGCCTGGCTATATATTAAGCTTTATTTTATTTATCATTTCTAAATTAGGGGAAAGGTTCTAGGTTGGCTCTATTTTCCTAGTTGAATATCTGGGTTTTCTGGCTTTGTTCATTGCAGACTTTCATCACACTTGCTGCAATTGATTCAGTGTCGCAAAACAGACTAGCTTTCTTTTGCTCCCCTGACAAATAAGATGATTACTTAAATGATGTATTTCTATGTCTACAGGGTATAAAAACATGCTCATCCTTATGGGAAAAGATGTTCATTTCTTATAACTGCAGTGCCATTAATTTTTTAAAAAGTATGAGAAAGGGGAATAAAACTGCACACTGCACTCTCTGAAGTCTTTGAAAATAATTTCAATGAGTAATCATATGCAATTCATTTCAACATTCTCTAATATAACTGCAAGTTAGAAGATAACCATTCTTCTTCCTAATAATGTGTGTACATAGTAGAAGCTGTGGGTCAAAAGATTTGGAGAGAACACAATTGATATAGCAATTGATTTGTTCACCACCCAATTAATACTGTGACTCTTTTAGGGAGTCTAGTTTTTTTTTTTTTTTTTTGTTTGTTTGTTGTTTTTATCCTTGTCAGCTATAAAAAGGAAAACCTAAAAATCAGAATCTTCTCTAGTTTTCAATATGTTTTATGGTTTATAATAAAATTTTCAGCTAATGGGCTATATTTATCACAATCTCTGCTCTTATCTGTTTTTTGTTATCCTTGTAATGTGAGATATATAAAATAGCTATAATTATAATTTGTTCTTTATTATACCAGTGGAACTTTTTAGTTTGTTTTAATATTAAATTAAGCTTTTTACTTGTAGTTTGATAAGTTTTTTCATTAATTTTTACTGGATACTGATTAATAGAGTGTATGTCATAAGCAATTTAGTATTTATTAATTGCTTTGTAAACATTTTTGGTTTTACAGTTCCATTATCTGTTATGACTCCTTTGCCTCCAGTTCTGAAGAAATAATTGATGTGAATATATTTGAATAATGAAAATTAGTAAGTTATTGGATAAAATGGCACTGCTTTAAAAATTGGCACACTGAGGATTTTTGCTTATATAAAGTTTATAGCTGGTGGCTAGCTACCATTTTGAATCTTAGAATTAATGACAGCATGAAGGAAATTATAGGGAATTGTACCATTAATTATCCATTACTACTTAGCATAAGGGGATATACTCCTTGGAAGGAAAGTTATGACCAACCCTGATAGCATATTCAAAAGCAGAGACATTACTTTGTCAACAAAGGTCCATCTAGTCAAAGCTATTGTTTTTCCAGTGGTCATGTATGGATGTGAGAGTTGGACAATAAAGAAAGCTGAGCACTAAAGAATTGATGCTTTTGAACTGTGGTGTTGAAGAAGACTCTCAAGAGTCCCTTGAACTGCAAGGAGATCAAACCAGTCAATTGTGAAGGAAATCATTGCTGAATATTCATTGGAAGGACTGATGCTGAAACTGAAACTCCAATACCTTGGCCACCTGATGCGAAGAACTGACTCATTGGAAAAGACCAAGGCTGGAAAGATTGAAGGCAGGAGGAGAAGGGGATGACAGAGGACGAGATGGCTGGATGGTATCACTGACTCGATGGATATGAATTTGGGTAAACTTTGGGAGTTTGTGATGGACAGGGAGGCTTGGTGTGCTGTGGCTCATGGGGTCACAAAGAGTCAGACACGATTGAGTGACTGAACTGAACTGAATCTGAAACTAAGGCAATGTTATTTGCATTGCATATTTATACCTGCATTGTGATAGAAAATGTCATTATTAGCAACATTAAGTACTCTTGTCAGAGTAGAAACTATATCTACTGCATTTACCACCAAATACCTTAGGACCCAACAGAATGGCTGGTGTGTAGTTGCTCAATGCATAGTTGATGAGAAAGTGAATAATTAGAAGATAAATACCTATATATATATATATATATATATATTTATAAATAGTTCTAAATTTTAAGAATAGATTTTTTCATATTTTAAATTTCTTATTGCAAATTTTTAAAGATGTACTTGAACTTATCTTGGGCTTTAGAATATAAATGAAAGATTACATTTGATAACTGAGCTAAAAACAGATCCTGAGAAGCAATGTAGGCAGTTTTAAAAATCTGGATTGTGCAGTCAATGAACGAAAGAGAAAGGGTCATGTTTAAAAAGTTACTATGAAGTATTTTTGTGATTTATTCTATTAAGTAAATTAAACAGAGGTTTAGAGGGATGTTAAATTTGAGGTGATCCAACCTTCCTCTTTCATGGTTGGTGACTGCAGTCATGAAATTAGATGCTAGCTTCTTGGAAGGAAGACTATGACAAACCTAGACAGCGCATTAAAAAGCAAAAACATCATTTTGCCAACAATGGTCCATAATAGTCAAACTATGGTCTTTCAAGTAGTGATTACAGATGTGAGAGTTGGACCATAAAGAAGGTTGAATGCCAAAGAACTGATGATTTTATTTTGAACTGACAGCAAAGAGATCAAACCCATCAGTCCTATGGGAAATCAGCCCTGGATATTCATTGAAAGGACTGATGCTGAAGCTGAGGCTCCAATACTTTGTCCACCTAATGGGAACAGTCAACTCACTTGAAAAGATCCTGCTGCTGGGAAAGACTGAAGGCAAAAGAAGAGGGTGGCAGAGGACGAGATGGTTGGATAACCTCACCAGTTCAATGGATGTGGACTTGGGTGCACTCTGGGAGAGGATGAGGGCCAGGGAGGCCTGGTGTGCTGGAGTCAACAGGGTTGCAAAGAGCTGGACATGACTTAGCTACTGAACAACAACCACCATCTCCCTCTCAGGTTAAGAGTCTTAACTGTGGTCAGTCATTTTGCCTCTGCTTGAATATATCACTGTCACTGCTGAGGAAGATGATTTGGCAGTTCTAGTTATTAAATGGATCATATCTAAAGATTATTTTGGCTGCTGGCTTTAGAGTAGAGACTGAGATTAAGACAACTTTGAGTATTCACAAGTAGGTACTGATACGTTTTTATATGCAAAGCACCATTTAAGGTATGTAGATATAAGGCAACTTCTCTGGTGGCTCAGATGGTAAAGCGTCTGTCTACAGTGCAGGAGACCTGGGTTCGAGCCCTGGGTTGGGAAGATCCCCTGGAGAAGGAAATGGCAATCCACTTCAGTACTCTTGTCTGGAAAATCCCATGGACAGAGAAGCCTGGTAGGCTACAGTCCATGGGGTCGCAAAGAGTCGGACATGACTGAGCGAAGATATAAGGTGGAGCTGGGAAAGGACCTAACTTGAGAATTAACCATGAGTTACACACTTTGCACATTTTCCCCCAATTCCCAGTCACACATATACACAGAGATTAGAAGGCAATGTCATGAATGAATAAGACTATGGACTTTGGAATCACAAAGATCATAGTTCCAGTGATGGCTGCATGATCTAATGACCTATGTACATTTGGGCAAACTAGGGACTTCCCTGGTGGCTCAAACAGTAAAGCCTCTGCCTGCAATGTGGGATACCTGGGTTCAATCTCTGTGTAGGGAAGATTCCCTGGAAAAGGAAATGGTAACCCACAGCAGTACTCTTGCCTGGAAAATTCCATGGACAGAAGAATCTTGTAGGCTACAGTCCATGGGTCGCAAAGAGTCGGACACAACTGAGCAACTTCACTCACTCACTTTAGTCTCTAATCTGTAAAATGCAATTAATGGTGAAATTGTAGGTTAAATGAGATATTATATGTAAGATTAGTACTTCTAGAACTAGATGCAGTTATTACCATCACTATAATCATCTTCAACATTAAAGTTGTAAGTCTCAAATGGGTGAGCCAATGGAAAATTATACCTAATAATTTTTAGAGAAAAAAATGCAATCTGACTCACCCTAAGCCTATATCTTGTTATCATATTTTATCTTTGCATCACACTGCTTTAATTATTATATTCTAATATTGTGAGTGTGCGTGTGTGCTAAGTTGTTTCAGTCATGTCCAACTCTTAGTGACCCTATGGTCCATAGCCCGCCAGGCTCCTCTGTCCATGGGATTCTCCAGGCAAGAACGCTGGTGGGGGTTGCCATTCCCACCTCCAGAGGATCTTCCTGACCCAGGGACTAGACCTGCATCTCTCGCATCTCCTGAATTGGTAGGAGGCGCTTGACCACTAGTGCCACGTGGGAAGCCTATTCTAATATTATTGAATCTCAATTTCAATATTCATAAAATAGGATAGTAGTATCTAAATGATATGATTGTGCTGAGGATTACATAAGCCACTTAAATGAGAGTGTTCAACCTGCAGAAACTGTTCAGTAAGGGTAGCTGTTGGCTTAGGATAAATGACCTGATATATTCCAGTAGAATTTAGTACAGTGCAGATCCCTTGTGAACCTTGTACGTCTGGGTTTAATTTCTACAAGTGTCAAATATTTCACCTCTAAAACTTAGCCAGAAGCAAGAATCCTAAGAGCAACAGCAGAAGAAAGTTGTCTAACTGACACTTGGTTAGAGCCCAGAGAATCAAGATATTTTTAAAGATGTTGTGAAAAATGCAAGAGAAGACATTTGTCATATGTTTTAAAAATTGAATCATCTTAATACAAAGACAGTCTGTATTACATAGTTTCAGTTATCTTGGTTGAACAAAACAAAGTATTAATTCTTCTTTTTATAAGTTTTTGAGACATGTATTTTCATTATGTTTATTACCTAGAGTCAAAAGCAACAGAATTCTGCTTAAGAATTATGTCACTGAGACAAAATAAAAATTTATACTCATATAACTCAAAACACCTTTAGCAAAACAAAATATAAAGAAAAGAGTATTTATAGTAGAAACAGTAGTAAACTGGCATTCTCTCACAATCCACAACTCAAAGGATTCCAAGTAAGTGAATTCCAAGTTCGAGAGTTCAAGTGGGTGACAATACCTATTTTGGGTGACAATACCTATTTTTATTTTCCCTGAGGAATGTTTGACACTACAGAGGACATTTTTTAAATGTCACAGGAGCCCTGTGTCTAGATATAAAGGTCATTGCTAACTCTTTTTGAAATGCAACCTAAATTTCTTGCTTTGCTAAGGGGTTTTTAATTATTTTTTATTGAATTGTAAGCTCTATCAGGTCAGAGACCAGCATTTTCCCAACAGGGTGTGATAGTCTATGGCACAGATTCAGCTTAGGTTTTGGACTTTGCATTCAAAAGCATTCACACTAAACTTCCAACAATTGCTTGTTAAAGGGCACCGATACTAGCCCTTGATGAACAATAAGATATCTGTTTACTAAAACCTTGCCAAGAAATAAGACCTGGTGTGCTTATCAAAATTACGAAGAGTTCAGCTGAAAGGAAAAAAAAAAAGATGCATGGAGATTTACTGGGAGATTGTGTAGTTCATTCATTAGATATGACCAAGGTAACTTACAAGTTTATCCTCCTTAAATCAGAACACTTGACCTTAATGATAACAACAATAACAGTAACAGTGAACATTTATGTTCTTAGGTCAGTTTCCTAGAAACAGAATCTGAGAAGGGGATTCCTTTGAATGTGATTCATTGATAGAGTGTTCCCAGGAGAAGGGATTAAGGGAAGAAGGACTGGGTAAAGAGAGAAAAAAAAAGGATAGAATTAATTTACGAGACTAATCCCACTTAGGGCTTTGGGAATGCAAATTTCACTGTCGACTTGGTAAGTCAACAGAAGGTAAAAATCATTAGTCTTTATGGCACCCCACTCCAGTACTCTTGTCTGGAAGATCCCATGGACAGTGGAGCCTGGTGGGCTGCAGTCCATGGGGTCGCTAAGAGTCGGACACGACTGAGCGACTTCATTTTCACTTTTCACTTTCATGCATTGGAGAAGGAAATGGCAACCCACTCCAGTGTTCTTGTCTGGAGAATCCCAGGGACGGGGGAGCCTGGTGGGCTGCCGTCTATGGGGTCACACAAAGTCGGACATGACTGAAGTGACTTAGCAGCCCCTACATCCATCAGTTACTGGCTGCCAGCAGGGAGCCCAACTTGCACCTCCCTTCTCTCTGAAGAAGGTACAGCTGCCAGATGAGTGCAAAACCAGATGAGAGAAAACGGGATGTAACACCAATGCTGCTGCTGCTAAGTCAGGGGATATAGACATAGCTTCAGATGTATACTTACAGCTGATTCACATTGCTATAAGGCAGGAACCAACACAACATTGTAAAGAAATTATTCTCTAATTAAAAAAAAAAATTTAAAGACTTAGAATTTTTAAAATAGTTAACCAAAAAAAAAGAAAAATCCATGCATAAATAATCCAATATTGCTGGTATCAATGGAGGTCCACAAGACAGCAATGCTTGATGAGTAGGAAGGACTAATCTTGAGCAATATTCCAAAGGAGGGAAAAAAGAAATCTTGAATATTAGACTAAAGTTTACTCATTTTTCTGTGTTTCATTTAGTAAAATGTATTTTATCCTAAAGGTATTTGTCATTTGTACATAAATAAAAGAAATAAAATTTAATTTAGCTCTAGGCATTTGAAGCAAAAGAAAATTCATAAAGTATGTATTCAAAACAGTCAACATTTTTCATAGACAGTGAATTTTTAAGAGATATCGAACATTTTACTTTCATGCTATGCAAATTTTATACTACAAATTTGAAGATTTACTGCATCAGAAATATTAGCAGAAATAAATATGAGTTTAAAATTAGCCCTCTTTTAGGTAGATAAGCGGAGAAGGCGATGGCACCCAACTCCAGTACTCTTGCCTGGAAAATCCCATGGACAGAGGAGCCTGGTAGGTTGCAGTCCATGGGGTCGCTAAGAGTCGGACACGACTGAGTGACTTCACTTTCACTTTTCGCTTTCGTGTATTGGAGAAGGAAATGGCAATCCACTCCAGTGTTTTTGCCTGGAGAATCCCAGGGACAGGGGAGCCTGATGGGCTGCCGTCTATGGGGTCGCACAGAGTCGGACACGACTGAAGTGACTTAGCAGCAGCAGCGTGTGAGATGAGTGCAATTGTGCAGTAGTTTGGGCATTCTTTGGCATTGCCTTTCTTTGGGATTGAAATGAAAACTGACCTTTTCCAGTCCTGTGGCCACTGCTGAGTTTTCCAAATTTGCTGACATATTAAGTGCAGTACTTTCACAGCATCATATTTTAGGATTTGAAATAGTCACCTGGAATTCCATCACCTCCACTAGCTTTGATTGTAGTGATGCTTCCTAAGGCCCACTTGACTTCACATTTTAGGATGTCTGGCTCTAGGTCGGTGATCACATCATCGTGATTATCTGGGTCATGAAGATCTTTTTGCATAGTTCTTCTGTGTATTCTTGTCACCTCTTTTTATTATTTTCTGCTTCTGTTAGGTCCATACCCTTTCTGTCCTTTATTGTTCCTATTTTTGCATGAAATGTTCCTGTGATATCTCTAATTTTCTTGAAAAGATCTTTAGTCTTCCAGAGTCTTTACATCTATAAGTCTAGATATCAAGTCTAGAGAATCTTTAGATAATATAAATTATTATAATGAGATTCCTGCTGCCCAACTTCTTCTTACATTCAAGGTAATTTTTCATAAACATTTTTATGTTTTTGCCACTTAAGTAATATTCATTAATCCTTCATGCAAATCTTTAATGAAAGTGATTTATTTGTCACATTACCATGCATCATATAGAAATAGTTGATACTGTCTATTTATCAAGAGACACTGAAATGGTTTATTTTCTGCTCTAGGGGTTTGTCCCTATGGTTCACCTGCTTGATAAAAAATAATACTAACCATAAATTACATATTTATATCTGCTAATATGTAATCACTGTAATAAATCTTCAAATTTCTATTCATTTGAATTTACATAGCATAAAACTTTGGCTAGAACTTTTTTAGTTTATTTCTTTAACAAAAATAGAAAAGTTGGTATGAGTAATACCATTAATACAAGCAATATAAAAAGCATTTAGAATTTATTAGTTTTCTAATTCTCCAGGAGATTTTTTTCTATAAAAATCAGATGTATTTTGATCTTTATAATCTTCTTTACATTTTTCCTCTCTGGTAATTATTATCGAATATGTCTATGAAATAGACCTTATGATAAAGTCCAGTAATGATCAATAGAGGCTTGGGGCAATGAAATTACACATTAAGAAGGAAGAAATATGGCTTTAAAATTTATGTATATATAAAATTTATATATATAAAATTTATATATTTTTTATATATTTTATAATAAAATATAATATATTTATATATATATATGTATCTTTCTTTCGTGGCTCAGATGGTAAAGAATCCACCTATGAAACAGCAGACCTGGGTTCAATCCCTGGGTGGGAAGATTCAGGGGAAGGAAAGCATGGCAACCCACTCCAGTATTCTTGCCTGGAGAATCCCCATGGACAGAGAAGCCTGGCAGGCTATAGTCCATGAGGTGGTAAAGAGTCAGACATGACTGAGCAACTAAGCACAGCATCAGTTCAGTTCAGTTCAGTTCAGTCGCTCAGTCGTGTCCGACTCTTTGCGACCCCATGAATCATAGCACAAGGCAATTGAGTGGCCACTATTCTGAGACTAATACTCATATTAAATATGAATGTTAGACACTCAGAGACATGTGGGTGGTATATACTATGAAAATAAATGGTTCAAATGGCAAAAATATGTTGGCTTTCCCTGAATCAATTTTTTTTTTCATGTTTCTCTTATTGTCTTTTAAATTTGTCTAGAAGTTTTGCAGACTTCTATTTCCTAAACTGGCTATCCTTTGGTTGATTCCTATATTGCCTCAATCTTTAACATGTTCTATAATTTCTGGATAAGAAAGGAGTTTACTTTTTTTTTTTACTTAGAATTTTCACTATTTTTATTTATTTATTTATTTTTTAATGGATAGACTTTTATTTTATTTTTTAAAACCAAACTTATTCAGACTTCTTTGTTGAAAATTAATTACTTAGATGTGTTCTGAGTATTCTCCACAAGCCTGGGCTCTGTGATGTATCTTTCTCCATAAGCCTTTGTTCTTAGTTTGTTGGTTAATTAATGATTCTCATGATTGTCTAGTGATATTTTCTAAAATCACAAGACTACTATTAATTAAAATAAAAATATAGCTAAAATAAAAATACTATAATTTTCTTGGGGCCCAGGATTAATCAATATTGCAGTCTTAGAAATAGGAAAACTGTATATCTATAAATTTACTGTAAATTTCAAGAATGCAAAGCAGTTAGATGGGTAAATTTACTCAGAAACCACCTGATTTAGGAGGTGACTGTTAAAGATGAAAAAATGAGGAATTCTGATTTATAGGGATCATCTAAAGAAACTGACTGCACGCAAATTTCTTAAATGAAAATCACAAAATATCAGGATACATCACATCAGAGACTGGGTAAAGCAGGAAGATAGACTTTTTAAAAATAAATACTTATTCCTTATTTTTAGTGAAAGGAAATGCTTAAGACACCAGTGATATTAGTACGAATCCTGTCACATGTGTGTTAGTTGCTCAGTGTGTCCAACTCTTTTTGCAACCCCATGGGTTGTAGCCCACCAGGCTGGAATTATCTAGGCAGGAATACTGGAGTGAGTAGCCATTCCCTTCTCCAGGTGATCTTCTGACTCAGGAATCAAACCCCAGTCTCCTGAATTGCAGGCAGATTCTTTACCATCTGAGCTACCAGGGAAGCCCTGTCATAGTAGAGTGAAATGAGATGTATACTAGGAATTTAGCTTTCTAATCCAGTGGAGACCTCTCTGCAAGAACTGAGCCTCATGAGGCTCAACTCAGTTAGTACATGCATTGGCATAAGGTAATGTGACACTGTGGACAAAAACAAGGACTTCATATCAATGCAAAATGCTTTTGAACTTTTGCATCTAGCAGCTATGTGGTCTTCAGCTAATTACCTGACATTTTCAGTTCTGTTTATCCATCTGTAAAATAATCAAAATAACACCTAGTTCTTAGGATTTGAGGGAAATGTTTACAAAAATGTTAACATAATTTCATGAGTATATTAAGTGTTCATACATTTTCATTATTACCTAAACTGCTAACATGAGTATATATGTAAATATATATACCTATACATTTTTAGAACTAACACCCAAAAAAGATGTCCTTTTCATTATAGGGGACTGGAATGCAAAAGTAGGAAGTCAAGAAACACCTGGAGTAACAGGCAAATTTGGCCTTGGAATACGGAATGAAGCAGGGCAAAGACTAACAGAGTTTTGCCAAGAAAATGCACTGGTCACAGCAAATACCCTCTTCCAACAACACAAGAGAAGACTCTATACATGGACATCACCAGATGGTCAACACCGAAATCAGATCGATTATATTCTTTGCAGCCAAAGATGGAGAAGCTCTATACAATCAGCAAAAACAAGACCAGGACCTGACTGTGGCTCAGACCATGAACTCCTTATTGCCAAATTCAGACTGAAATTGAAGAAAGTAGGGAAAACCACTAGACCATTCAGGTATGACCTAAATCAAATCCCTTATGATTATATAGTGGAAGGGAGAAATAGATTTAAGGGCCTAGATCTGATAGATAGAGTGCCTGATGAACTATGGAATGAGGTTCGTGACATTGTACAGGAGACAGGGATGAAGACCATCCCCATGGAAAACAAATGCAAAAAAGCAAAATGGCTGTCTGGGGAGGCCTTGCAAATAGCTGTGAAAAGAAGAGAAGCGAAAAGCAAAGGAGAAAAGCAAAGATATAAACCTCTAAATGCAGAGTTCCAAAGAATAGCAAGAAGAGATAAGAAAGCCTTCTTCAGTGATCAATGCAAAGAAATAGAGGAAAACAACAGAATGGGAAAGACTAACGATCTCTTCAAGAAAATCAGAGATACCAAAGGAACATTTCATGCAAAAATGGGCTCGATAAAGGACAGAAATGGTATGGACCTAACAGAAGCAGGAGATATTAAGAAGAGGGGGCAAGAATACACAGAACTGTATAAAAAAGCGCTTCACGACCCAGATAATCATGATGGTGTGATCACTGACCTAGAGCCAGACATCCTGGAATGTGAAGTCAAGTGGGCCTTAGAAAGCATCACTAGGAACAAAGCTAGTGGAGGTGATGGAATTCCAGTGGAGCTATTCCAAATCCTGAAAGATGATGCTGTGAAAGTGCTGCACTCAATATGCCAGCAAATTTGGAAAACTCAACAGTGGCCACAAGATTGGAAAAGGTCAGTTTTCATCCCAATCCCAAAGAAAGGCAATGCCAAAGAGTGCTCAAACTACCACACAATTGCACTCATCTCACACGCTAGTAAGGTGATACTCAAAATTCTCCAAGCCAGGCTTCAGCAATATGTGAACCGTGAACTTCCTGATGTTCAAGCTGGATTTAGAAAAGGCAAAGGAACCAGAGATCAAATTGCCAACATCCGCTGGATCATGGAAAAAGCAAGAGAGTTCCAGAAAAACATCTATTTCTGCTTTATTGACTATGCCAAAGCCTTTGACTGTGTAGATCACAATAAACTGTGGAAAATTCTGAAAGACATGGGAATACCAGACCACCTGCTCTGCCTCTTGAGAAATCTGTATGCAGGTCAGGAAGCAACAGTTAGAACTGGTCATGGAACAACAGACTGGTTCCAAATAGGAAAAGGAGTACGTCAAGGCTGCATATTGTCACCATGTTTATTTAACTTATATGCAGAGTACATCATGAGAAATGCTGGACTGGAGGAAACACAAGCTGGAATCAAGACTGCCGGGAGAAATATTAATAACCTCAGATATGCAGATGATACCACCCTTATGGCAGAAAGTGAAGAGGAACTAAAAAGCCTCTTGATGAAAGTGAAAGTGGAGAGTGAAAAGGTTGGCTTAAAGCTCAACATTCAGAAAACGAAGATCATGGCATCTGGTCCCATCACTTCATGGGAAATAGATGGAGAAACAGTGGAAACAGTGTCAGACTTTATTTTTCTGGGCTCCAAAATCACTGCAGATGGTGACTGCAGCCATGAAATTAAAAGACGCTTACTCCTTGGAAGGAAAGTTATGACCAACCTAGATAGCATATTCAAAAGCAGAGACATCACTTTGCCAACAAAGGTTCGCCTAGTCAAGGCTATGGTCTTTCCTGTGGTCATGTATGGATGTGAGAGCTGGACTGTGAAGAAGGCTGAGCACCAAAGAATTGATGCTTTTGAACTGTGGTGTTGGAGAAGACTCTTGAGAGTCCCTTGGACTGCTAGGAGATCCAACCGGTCCATTCTGAAGGAGATCAGCCCTGGGATTTCTTTGGAAGGAATGATGCTAAAGCTGAAACTCCAGTATTTTGGCCACCTCATGGGAAGAGTTGACTCACTGGAGAAGACTCTGATGCTGGGAGGGATTGAGGGCAGGAGGAGAAGGGGACGACAGAGGATGAGATGGCTAGATGGCATCACTGACTCGATGAATGTGAGTCTGAGTGATCTCCGAGAGCTGGTGATGGATAGGGAGGCCTGGCGTGCTGCAGTTCATGGGGTCGCAAAGAGTTGAACACGACTGAGCGACTGATCTGATCTGATCTGATATATATATGTACAGTATATAATTTTTGCTATGTGTACTGTATTTGCCTAATCAATCTAGCAGTCACTAAAAGACCCATAAAACATTGCTTCTTACACGTATGCATAGAGTGCTTTGACTGTGCATATCAGTAAAATATATACATGCTATTCTTGTTCCAATTTATCATACAACATATAGATTGTGCAATATTAAAATATCTGTATCTTTTTTTTTTTTATTTTTTTGCAGGGGAAAATGGACAAAGGAAAGGATCAATGAGGGTGGGAGGGAAATGGGAAGAAAGAAGGGGAGTGATGGTAGGGAGGAGTATATGTAATTTCTTAACCAATGGCTTTCTGTTTTTAATCACAAAGAACACTTAAAAAAAATCATGTTGAATTCATCCTATATTAGGAGGTTTGTTCTCAAAATGAAAAGTTCAGGAAACAAAAAGTCCAGTTTGGGTGTCCTCATCTTTAGGCACATCTTGGTATTTTGTATTGATAGGTCTATCTTTACCACAATATATTATTTAGGACAGGATCACATTTGTCACCTCTTGCTCCCTACTACCCCAAGTGGTACCAAACCCATAAAATAGTCAATAAACCTTTACAGAGTGAACAAATAAGTCTTTTTTTTTTTAACTCTCCTGAGTGAACTGAATTTTTTGAGGCTCATAAGTAAATATGTTTTGCTCTTTACTTTGTCTATAACAGCCAGATTATATGACTGGGGCATTAAAGTCTCCCACTATTATTGTATTGCTGCATATTTCTTCTATCATATTAATTAATGTTTGTCTTAGATATATCAATGCTCCGATGTTGGGTGCACACACATTTATAATTGTTATAACTTCTTTTTCGATTGTTCCTTTAAGTCGTTATGTGTAACCTTCATTGTCTCCTTTTCAAGATCTTTAAAGTCAATTTTATCTGATATAAGTATTGCCACTCCTGTTTTCTTATGGTCCATATTTGCATAGAAAATCTTTTTCCAGGCCTTCATTTTCAGTCAGTATATATCCCGTATTTTAAGGTGGTTCTCTTGTAGACAACATATATAGGGGTCTAGTTTTTGTATCCATTTGACCCATTTTAGTCTTTTGGTTGTCTCTTGTAGACAAGGTATGTAGGGGTCTTGTTTTTGTATCGATTCGGCCAGTCTTTGCCTGTTGATTAGGGCATTCAGCCCATAAACGTTTAAAGCAATTATGGATAAATAAGATTTACTTTATTGTTTTGGGTTCGAATTTATACACCCTTTTAGTGATTCCTATCTAGATAATGTCCTTTAGTCTTTGTTGGAGAAATGGTTTAGTGGTGCAAAATTCTCTCAACTTTTGCTTATCTGTGAAGCTTTTGATTTCTCCTTCATATTTGAATGAGATCCTTGCTGGATACAATAATCTAGGCTGTTAGTTATTTTCTTTCATCACTTTAATTACGTCTTGCCATTCCCTCCTGGCTTGGAGAGTTTCTATTGAAAGATCAGCTGTTATCCTTATGGGAATTCCCCTGTGAGTTATTTGATGTTTTTCCCTTGCTGCTTTTAATATTTGTTCTTTATATTTAATCTTTTTTAATTTGATTAATATGTGTCTTGGGGTGTTTCGCCTTGGGTTTATCCTGTTAGGGACTCTCTGCATTTCTTGAACTTGAGTGGTAATTTCCTTTTCCATTTTAGGGAAGTTTTCAACTATTATCTCCTCAAGTATTTCCTCATGATCTTTCTTTTTATCTTCTTCTTCTGGAACTCCTATGATTCGAATGTTGTAGCGTTTGATGTTATCCTGGAGGTTTCTGAAATTGTCCTCATTTCTTTTGATGCGTTTTTCTTTTTTCTCGTCTGATTCATTTATTTCTAGGATTCTATCTTCTAATTCACTAATCCTATCTTCTGCCTCTGTTATTCTACTATTTGTTGCCTCCAGGGTGTTTTGGATCTCATTTATTGCATTATTCATTATGTGTTGACTCTTTTTTATTTCTTCTAGGTCCTTGTTAAACCTTTCTTGCATCTTCTCAATCCTTGTCTCCAGACTCTTTAACTGTGATTCTATTTTGATTTCCAGATTTTGAATTAATTTCGCTATCATTATTCAGAATTCTTTATCAGGTAGATTCCCTATCTCTTCCTCTTTGGTTTGGTTTGGTGGGCATCTATCCTGTTCCTTTAGCTGCTGGGTATTCTTTTGTCTCTTCATTTTGTTAAAATTGCCAAGTTTAGAGTGTCCTCACTATATTCTGGTAATTTGTTGAATTATCTTTATTGAGGCAGTTTACAGGTCTTTTCAATATCTGATCTCTGCCTTGTTACAGAGGGGGTGGAGATGAACACCCAGATCTAAACCGGCCAGGTTCAGGCACTCGGATCATCCTCAGAAACACAGACTTGGTTGAGTCTGCGTTTTATGCCCTTCCCAGATCCGAGTAGCGCAGGTGATGAAATGTTCAGCGAGCGCAGCTACTGCGACTTATCGCCTCTCCGCCACTCAGTTTTCTGGGTATACAAACAGTGCACTTTCTCAGGCAGATGTTGACCATCCAGAGCCCCAAGAAGCGTGAGTCAGCACAGAAACCTACTCACAGTTCCATTAGACAGTGTCTCTCTAGGGCTGTAATTGCCCGCCTCCGGCCCTGGCTGCCTATCACCGGAGTGGGATGGCCTGCAGCCGGCCAACTCTGTGCAGCCCTTTGTTCCGTAGGTAGTCCTGGTGGTGTCTTAAGTTAGGGCTGGCTTTTGATGTAGTAGATGACCGACAGTCTGGTTATTTCACTCAGAGAGCGCCCGAGATAGCCAGGCCAAATCCTTTCTCAAAGCGATGCAGGCCTCGCCGCTCCTCCTAGCCCAGCCCCCGCTTGCCAATAGCAAATGCTGGTGTCCGCGCCACTTCTCTGCAAAAGGAGTTACGCAGGGCTCGTTTTCTCATTTTGAAGACAGTGAGTTGTCTTTCTAAGTGCCTGATGTCCTCTGCCAGCATTCAGAAGTTGTTTTATCGAATTTATTCAGCATTCAAATGTTCTTTTAATGGATTTGTGGAGGAGAAAGTATTCTCCCCATCTTACTTGTCGGCAATCTTAGCTCCTCCCCCTATCTGTATCTTTTATACTATTTTTTGCTTCATAATATTCCCAACTAACATCAAATTGGAGTTTAGGGGTATTTTTTTCTATAGTCACGGTTCATGCTTACCAATAGATCTTAAGTCTCTTACAAAACTCTTTCACGGAATTTAAAACTTGCTATGGTCTGTCCTGCTCTTATGCCTCAACAACCTCTTTCTTATAACACTCAATATTATCTGCCACTCTTCACAATCACCAATGCTTCATCTTAGAGTGATTCTCATATCAATATGCTTCTTACATTGTCATTTCCCTGGACTAGAATATATTCCCACCTTCCTTCTGCCCAATCACATGCCTATACACAAACCAAGCACAGGTGCAGTTTTCTTGAAGAAACCATCAGGAGTCACTTTTAATTCTTCCTTTCTGAAATATTATGGCCACATCACTAACTTGTATCCTGATTTGCTTGAAATAGTACCATATACACCATTTATAGCATTTTCCCCAGTAGGATTATTAATACTCTCTCATTTCACTTTCAAGATTGTTTTTGTATTAAATATATTTTATAGTCTCCCAAATCCCTATTTGTCATAAACAAAAGCTCCTCTTGTATTGGCACTGACTACGTTCTCTCATTGTCCTCTATTCTATGTGGCTATATCGGTTTCCCCTCTTGGATTGTATATACATCATAGAGCAGGGGCTGTGTCATATGCTTTCTGAACAAACATGGCATCGATTAAATTAAATTAATTAAAAAATTAAAGATAAAGTTACTTAAATTAATTTATATTTAAAGACTTTAAAATGGATGTCATGTTTTCATTCAAGATAGTTGGGGATATCTTGAGTGGCACCAGAGTATTCTTGCATGTCATTTCTCCAGCTGTCTAAAATAGTGTCCAACTCACCACAGTGTCCAGGGAACAGTCTATAAATCCTTTTCTGATGATGAATGCACTATTTTGTCATTTCATCATAAGTAAAATAAGATGTTTTCTTATATTCTTTCTTCAAGCCTTGGTAATATAATTTTATAAATCTTTTAAGACTCTATGTCATTTTGACCCTGGATATTGCTTTAACTGTAACACTATCTTTCCTTTCTTCAATTTACCCAAGCTTCTCTGGCCTTCTTACTTGTTTTCAACTTAAGACATATATATTAATTTGTTACCTTAGTCTGAAACATTACTCTTCCTGATGCTTTTGTGGGTCACTACTTGATTTCTCTTCAGATCACTGTTCAAATGGCTTCCTCTG
Source organism: Tragelaphus eurycerus (assembly GCA_935064755.1). Taxonomy (NCBI): domain Eukaryota; kingdom Metazoa; phylum Chordata; class Mammalia; order Artiodactyla; family Bovidae; genus Tragelaphus; species Tragelaphus eurycerus. The sequence goes on along the minus strand of CAKXYN010000086.1, from coordinate 6,395,809 downwards.
GGCAGTACTCTCTAGCCAACTCATCTAAACCAGTCTTATCACTCCTCTTGCATTCCCTCTCTCTCACACATATACATATGTACATACATCAGATCAGATCAGATCAGTCGCTCAGTCGTGTCCAACTCTTTGCGACCCCATGAATCGCAGCACGCCAGGCCTCCCTGTCCATCACCAACTCCCAGAGTTCACTCAGACTCACATCCATCGCGTCAGTGATGCCATCCAGCCATCTCATCCTCTGTCGCCCCCTTCTCCTCTTGCCCTCAATCCCTCCCAGCATCAGAATCTTTTCCAATGAGTCAATTCTTTGCATGAGGTGGTCAAAGTACTGGAGTTTCAGCTTTAGGATCATTCCTTCCAAAGAAATCCCAGGGCTGATCTCCTTCAGAATGGACTGGTTGGATCTCCTTGAAGTCCAAGGCACTCTCAAGAATCTTCTCCAACACCACAGTTCAAAAGCATCAGTTTTTCGGTGCTCAGCCTTCTTCACAGTCCAACTCTCACATCCATACATGACCACAGGAAAAACCATAGCCTTGACTAGATGAACCTTTGTTGGCAAAGTAATGTCTCTGCTTTTGAATATGCTATCTAGTTTGGTCATAACTTTCCTTCCAAGGAGCAAGCGTCTTTACATATATATATTTCTTATTGGTTGTCTTCTGCACCACAATGTGAGTTTTATTAGGGTAGGAACCTTACCTATTGGTTCACCACTGTAACCCTCAGGAGAGTGAAAAGTGGTAGATAGAGAATAAGTAATGATTGAATGAATGGATAATTAACACAATAGTGAAAATGTTTTCTAATAAATGTCATAACATAAATTTCTTGGAAATTAAATTACTGGGTACTGTTTTCCCCTTTATAAGGTAATACCTAAAATATTAAAATGATTTATGAAGAAATTTTTCAGAACCCCTGGGAATGTATGCATTTTATTATATATGTAGATGTGTGATAAAGATGAGACTTGAATAAATACCAATATTCTGACCATTTGATTATTAGTTTTCACAAATGTTGGAAGAGGAAATGAATGAAACAAGAATTTTAAATGAGAATTAAGGGAACCCTTTCAATGCAACTCTGTTGCATTTTATTTTATTTCATTTCAGACTACTGACTGTAAGTGTGTGGTGAAGTTTTGTTAAGAAAAACTAAGTCATCCTTGTTTTTTAATTAGTTCATTTGCTATCAGACCAACATTTGGGGATTTTGCCTCTTTGTACTGTTTTTATATTATTACTTGAAACTCAGCCTGAACTTTTACTTTAATTACAAAGGAATACCATCAAAATGAATGTTTTAATCTATCTGGGGGAAAAGCACATGCTTTCCAGTGCTGGATCTTTGCTGTAGAATGACAGCAACACGGCATTGATTTTATTAACTCTCTAATGAAGTCCTTAGAACTGCCACAGTTTTAAAGCACAGCATGATAGCTATTCTTTACAAGTGGACAAGGACTATCCTACACCAGTATTTCTATAAACGACACATCGGGGAAAAAATGAAAATGCATATGTGGAAGGTGACCAAGGAGATCCTCATAATGTTGAATAGTATGTTGAATGTTGAATATTGAATGTTGTAATAGCATGCCTAAATGAATAGTTATGATTAGATAGTGTCATAGTATCTTTGTAAGAACACTAGGGTGCTGGTCTCTATGGGCCCATTTCAATTTTAATAACTTTGAAATACCATATTCATTTTTTGCTCATCTCCTGTTTTTCTTTTCAAATTTTATTTTTGTCAAATAGCAGTTCATTATTCAGTACTTTTTTTTTTTTTTTTCTGGGCACTAATCCACTAATACTGATACTTTGAAGATCTATAAACTTATGAGTGGACTTCCCTGGTTACTCAGACAATAAAATCATCTTCCTACAATACAGGAGACTGGGGATCAATCCCTGGGTCAGGAAGATCCCCTGGAGGAGGGCATGGCAAACCACTCCAGTCCAGTATTCTTGCCTGGAGAATCCCATGGATAGAGAAGCCTGGGCGGGGGGGGGCTACAGTTCATGGTGTCACAAAGAATCAGACATGACTGAGTGCCTAAAACTAATTCTAAACTAAAGAGTACAAATTGTATAAATGCATTACTTATGTAAAATATTTTCTTGATGGGATTAGTTTCCTTTTATCTTGATGGAGGCTCTGCATCTCAGTACTATTGGCATTTGTGGCCTGATAATTTCTATGAGAGATCCTCTGGTGCATTGTAGGATGCTAATATGCATACTAATAAGCTAGTAAGAGGAGGCTAATAAGCCTTTCCCTGGCCTCTACCCACTAGATGTCAACAGCATCTTAGCCCTCCCCCTGCCCATACCCATTCCAGCTATGATAGTCAAAAATGTCTCTAGGCATTGTCTAATGCCCCATTGTGGGAAATCATTCCTGTTTGAGAACCATTGTTCTCAGTTAATCTGCAAGTGAGTTATTCTGATTAACCAATTATTTGAGTTATTAGGTAATAACTACAATTCTTTTTATTCATTTTATAAATAATAGATAGATGAAAGCTAGCTCTTTCAATTTCATTTTTCTTCTTATTTTTAAGGGTAAAGTACTATACCTCCTTCATGATTTTAAGTCTATGATGTACATGTATAAAATAGGTAAACCGTGGAGTGTGCTGAACTGAATTAGAATTAAGTACCAATTATATCCATAGCATAGAACCTAAGAAACATTGTTTACTTTTAATTGAATGAATTAAAATACATTAAAAATGGTACCATTTCACGCTATTTTTCTCCATTAATTGTCAAAATAATGGGAAAAATTCAAGGCTGGATTGACCCAATGACACAATATGGACACTATCAGCTTTTCATTTTTCTTTTCCTTATATAAAAGGTGTAAGGATGTACAAGGAAGTTCAGCTTCATGAGGAGTCCAGTTGTTTTATACTGAATAAATAATTCACCTTACAAGTATATAGACTTGCAAATTATGTGTGAACTCTGAAACAATGTATATAATTTACTACGTTTTACTCAGTCATTTGAGGTTATTTTTCCCCACACTTAAAAAATAATGAGATATATATTTACAGAACTTACTTGATTGTATTAAAATGAAGTCAATATAAATTAATCCAAGATAATGGAAACAAAATGCAAATTTATGGTAGAAATAATACAAAATGAGGAAACCAGTCTGTATGAATATTTAAAGCACATGGAATCTATGCTAAACAGAAAAGAAAGGAATCAATTCCTTATATTGTTAGAGAAATTTACAGATTATTAAATTACTGTTTTAAGGCATTTTATTGGCATGACATAAGGTTCCATATTTGTTTCATTTTTGAATATAGAAAGTACTGTAGAAAATCTGGAAATCTGTTAAAGCAGTTCAATTGAAAGCAGTCTACTCATGGCAAAGCTACTCAAATGTCTGTGTTGACCATGGGTAATAAATCCTAAGAACTCAGGATCTAGACTGAGTCAAATACAGTACACACTAACTCTGAGACAAGACAGTTTTGCTTTTTTTTCTTTCAGCTAGATTTCTAGTGTGTGATTGCTTAAGCCTTCCTTTCATCACTTATTCTTTCTGTAACCTTGGGGAAGTTATTCAGTGTTCCTCAGTCTTTATTATCCTCTTTTGAGGTATGCATTGCTTCCTATTATTTTGTAAAGATTAAACAGAAGTAACAAGCAAGTACATAGTTTCCTGCTCGGTGCCTAGAAAACATTTACTATATGAAGTTATATTGTTACTTCAGAATGTCTTTTAGCTAAAGAAGATTTTTTGAGACAGGGCAAATCTATATACAAGGACAAAAATTCCAAGGTTATCCTAAATCAGTGGACATTGAATTACTAGCCTATTTTTTCCCATCTGGCTTGGCCTATCATTCAGGGATGTAAAAGCATCCTTCATTTCCAGTCATATGCCTTGATTCACCAAGGAGATACAAGATCCTATTGTTCTAAAGAATGAAATTTATTTCTTAAATGTCACATAGTGTTTTTGTACTTATAAATATATTAAGAAGTTACTATGTGCCAGACATTTTGCTAACCATTCTCTATCATTTGTAATAATATGATTACCTGTTTTATAGACTTGAAATTGAGGATAAATAAGATTAGGGGTTTTTGTTTGTTTGTTTTTGTATAAAACAGAGAGAAAAAAGTATAGTTGCAGCCAGAATTTTAGGATGTAATTGAAACTATGAAAACTTCCCTAACATATGGAGCCCCTTGGTCTATGCTATACCGGGTTTGGAAGCTCTAGAAACATAGAAACTATATTAGTACAAATCATAACCCCTCTTCCATAAAATCATTCAAAATATGAGTTCATAATTGAATTTTTTTCAATACCATTCTTATAAAAAGGAGACAATATTTATTTTAAAAGATTTAGAGACAGATTGCATGATACAAGCTTACCCCAAAACAAAAGTAAAATTTTGTATTTTTAACAATAGGCTTTTTGGAAATTTTCATTTTCTTTTGTTAAACACAAGGAAAAATACAAAATGGATGGTGTGAATTTTCAGTAAAGATTGAATCTTCTACAGTTTACTGCTGCCTGTTTCAATTTCTTGATTAAAGACAATCTATTAGTTAAACTTGAAGCTGAAGCAATGTAATATTTAGGAGTGTCAATTTCCATTGGAAAAGCAAGTGCTGATATTATAGTATTTTCCCATCTTCCTGAACTGTTTGTCAAGCTTCAGAGTGCAGCTGCACACAAGCTCATAAAGAGCTCATTTCCTAAGGGGAAAACACAGTTCCCAAGTATGTTTAAAAAAAATAGGCTATAGTTTTTCCTTATACTTCCCCCTTATGTCTTTCTCTTGTGTCCAATAGAGAGCCACTGAAATGGCACCCAGATTGATTCTTGTTGACATAACCTGGACCACAGCTCGGGAACACACATCCCTTAAGCTCAGCCTTGCCACTGCCTGCTGTTCTGCCTGCGTCTGTATTGTGTTAATTGGGTGAGGTCAGCCAGCTCTCTCTCTCTCTCCAGACTTTCATTATCCCTGAGGAGAAGAACCGTTCTAATGAATGATCCGCCATGTCTAAGGGCACTCATTTTCGAGGCTTGTTAGCTTAATGCTTCTTTGTGATATGTAAGAACGGCATAAGAGAAACCATTTATATCACTAACCTCCAGACCAGCTTTGCAGAACAATCTTGGGACTTCGGCTCTTAGCAGCTGACTTGCCCTCTCCCAAGTCATACACGGGCATATTCTAATTAGAGTCACACTGCTTACTTTATTTTTATGGGTCTAAGGGAATTCTCCTTAACAAGATGCTAAAACAGTTTTAAAAAGGCTATCCTAAATACACAGATAAATTTAGAGAAATCATAGAATTTTTAGCTAGAATTCTCTCTTTCCTTTTTCTCATCAATAAAATAATATAAAGACTTTATAGGTATTGTATTAATTTGATTAATCCATGCCTAAATTACCTTTTGGCCTTGTATGCAGTGAGAATTCAATAAATATTGTTTTCTTTTGCTTGTTTTTAACAAAGGAATAGTTTTCTACATTTGTCTAACATGTGCTTAATGTTTAAGTAGAACCTCACACTTAAGCTCTCCACACTTAAGACAACGGACTTCTACCCCAGCCTTCTACCCTAACATGTCTCATTTTATTTACATGATGGGACAACAATGACAGTGGCATTTGAGATTTTACCTTCTTCATTTCCTTAGTTACAGCTGGCTGCTTGATCCATAGAGACTATTATTCTCCATATGACCTGACCCTCACTGGGATGCCAGCTAACCAGTGGGCTAGAGAGAGATAAGGCTGTACGACTGGATATTGCTTGGACTTTTTAATAAGGTTCACATATAACCCTTTCACTGATATAGGAGAGTCTGGATTTCTTCTCATCTAGTCCAAAAATGTTACTTGCAGTTAAGCACCTAACAGCAGGCAGTGTCCTTTTGAAGAAAGGGAAAAGAAAAGGTGAAGGTATTCAAAAGACTAATTAGATAACGCTTGCCTGGTTCCTATTACTCTCTGGAGGAAAAAAAGAAAAGAAAAGGAAACTATATATAGTCTTAGAATTTTACTAAACTGAAACTAACAAGATATTTGCTTAGGCAACATACTAATTGTATTTTAAGTGAATCAGCCAATGGGCAAGAGGATGTTTATTTTCTCACCCCCTGCTATTTCTCATCCTTGACAAAGATTTTTTTTTTAACCTCTCAAATGTCTTCAGCAGGAGGTAAAAATAATGACTGTCCCTCTAAACAATGAAGAGAGACTGGAGCTGTGAAGTTGGAGCCCTTCTACTTTGTAAAGTATCTTTCTTGAAATGGGTTTGGTGGAGGAATAGGAATCTTTATTCCTGTTAGAAGGACAAAATGAAACTAGAGAAAGGCAGTCAGAACACGTGTGAGGGAAAGAGGATGAATGCCCTTTACAAAACTAGGAGAGAACTGGATTCCAGCCAGGCAGGATGAAAGAGGGGCCAGGGAACACAGCCGTTCTTTCCGCTCTACACACGACCTCCGGAACCTCGGACTAGCAAAGTCCAACAGTTTGAAGTTCAGAGGTTTGGCAAAGAGTAATACTAAACAGAACTCAAGTGGACTAAGGAGAGAGCTTCACAACTAGTGCAGGGATTACTAGATGAAGGTAATTTACATTGTGGCACTATTTTTGGAGAGAATTTTGACAATACTTATCAACCACTTTACTGCTAATTCTTTCTCCAGGTAATTCCATATTTTGCAAGTTAGTACAAAGAAATAATTTAGAATATGAGAAGATACCTATAAGTGTTCATGGCAAGGCTATTTATAGCAAAAATAAAAGTTTTTAAAATGTTCAGATGTCAACTATAAGGGTAGAGGTTATATAAATTAAATTATTTTTCTAGAATACTGTGCAGCCATTAAAATAAAATTGGAGATTAAACATGCAATTTTATTTCCCCTATATTGCTTATTAAAATGTAATCTTGAATATACTAAGATATGTATTGTATATATGAACTAACTTCTGTTCATTTAGAATGTTACTAGCTATGTACTATCTTTGAAAGAACTGAGAATATAGTCATCCAAATCATCTTCTGCAGAGTTTGATTTCCTTGTGGAACCCTGATTGAAAAAAGCTAGCTTTAATATACTACTTCCAAGTCACATTTTTTTTATAAGAATCTGAAGGATATCAAGAAGTTAGTGATTTGTTAATTTCTTTATTTATAAAACAAATATAAAGAAACTGATGTAGATGTAAATATGTGAAAGTTGCTTAGTCGTGTCCAACTCTTTGCAACTCCATGGACTGTAGCCTACCAGGTGTTTCTGTCCATGTAATACTTCAGGCAAGAATACTGAAGTGAAGAGTCATTCCCTTCTCCAAGGAATCTTCACAACCTAGGGATCAAATCAAGGTCTTCCACATTGCAGGTGGATTCTCAAATATACATATTTATAAAGATGAAGATGGGTTGGAGATGTAGTTTTCCCTTCTTGATATTATGACTTTTGCAACATAAACATCTATATGTTTCATGATTGAAAAACTTTATATTATTTATCCTTAGTTTATTTTTTAATTCCATTATAGATTATTATCAGTTTTGCTTGAACCATTGTTTTGTCTGCTACTTTGAATGAAATGGAGATAGGGAAGAAAGTGATAATAATAATTTAGATAATGTTTATGTGGGACAAATATAAATTCTGATGGTTTTTTTCATGTATACATGGTCCTTGCATATACATTGGGATCTCTACCAGTTATCTGTTGGTATTTAAACTGAGAAATATGTCAATTATTATGTGCAGGTAGTTAAAATTTCAAACTATTCTGTCTGGCCACTCATAGATTTAGCTAAAATTTCTGTGTTAAGAAAAGATTCTTCAAATGAAAGAAATAAAAAAAAATACAACTGTTAGTTGTTTAATCATTTCAATGGCATCAGCATTAGCATCTTCTATTTTTTAATAGAAATGAAAAGAGATATTAATGTAGAAACAAAATATGTATGTTATAAAGACTCCATATTTACAGAAATATGTATGTTATAACACCACCATACTATCACTGTCATAGAACCAGGCATCCAGGAGTGTGAAGTCAAGTGGGCCTTAGGAAGCATCACTACAAACAAAGCTAATGCAGGTGATGGAATTCCAGTTGAGCTATTTCAAATCATAAAAGGCGATGCTGTGAAAGTGCTGCAGTCAATATGCCAACAAATTTGGAAAACTTAGCAGTGGCCACAGGACTGGAAAAGGTCTCTTTTCATTCCAATCCCAAAGAAGGGCAGTGCCAAAGAATGCACAAACTACTGCACAACTGCACTCATCTCACATGCTAGCAAAATAATGCTCAAAATTTTCCAAGCGAGGCTTCAACAGTACATGAATCATGAACTTCCAGATGTTTAAGCTGGATTTAGAAAAGGCAGAGGAACCAGGGATCAAACTGCCAACATCTTTTGGATAATAGAAAAAGCAAGAGATTCCAGAAAAACATCTTGACAATGTGTATCACAACAAACTGGAAACTTCTTAAAGAGATGGGAATAACAGACTACCTTACCTGCCTCCTGAGAAACCTGTATTCAGGTCAGGAAGCAACAGTTAGAATCGAACACGGAAAAACAGATTGGTTCCAAATTGGGAAAGGTGTACATCAAGGCTGCATATTGTCACCCTGCTTGTTTAAATTCCATGCAGAGTACATCATGAGAAATGCCAGGCTGGATGAAGCTGAAGCTGAAATCAACTATATAAATAACCTCAGACATATAGATGACATCACCTTTATGGCAGAAAGTGAAGAAGAACTAAAGAGTCTCTTGATGAAAGTAAAGAGGAGCGTGAAAAAGCTGGCTTAAAACTCAACATTCAAAACACTAAGATCATGACATCCGGTCCCATCACTCCATGGCAAGTAGATGCGGAAACAATGGCAACAGTGACAGACTGTTTTCTTGGGCTCCAAAATCACTGCAGATGGTAACTGTAGCCATGACATTAAAAGACACTTGCTCCTTGGAAGAAAAGCTATGACAAACCTAGACAGCATATTAAAAAGCAGAGACGTTACTTTCCCAACAAATGTCCGTCTAGTCAAAGCTATGATTTTTCCAGTGGTCATGTATGGATATAAGAGTAAGACCATAAAGAAGGCTGAGCACCACAGGATTGATGCTTTTGAACTTTGGTGATGGAGAAGACTCTTGAGAGTCTCTTGGACTGCAAGGAGTCAAACCAGTCAATCCTAAAGGAAATCAGTCCTGGGTGTTCATTGGAAGGACTGATGCTGAAGGTGAAGCTCCAATACTTTGGCCACCTGATGCGAAGAGCTACTTATTAGAAAAGACCCTGACGCTGGGAAAGACTGAAGGCAGGAAGAGAAGGGGATGGCAGAGAACAGAGGATGGGATGGCTGGATGGCATCACAGACTTAATGGGACATGGGTTTGAGCAAGCTCTGGGAGCTGGTAAAGGACAGGGAAGCCTGGTGTGCTGCAGTCCATAGGGCTGCAAACAGTTGGACATGAAAGCAGCCAGGCTTATAGACTACATATTGCACGATTTCTTTTAAAAGAATTTCTGGAGAAGACAACATTTAAGGACAAAAAGTAGATTACTGGATGCCAACGATGGGAGTTGTCGGAGAAAAGTGATTAAGAAAAGGCACTAGAGATATTTCTCTGTGTGTGTATTAGTTGCTTAGTCATGTCCAACACTTTGACACCCCATGGACTGTGGCCTGCTAGGAATTCTGTCCATGGAATTCTTCAGGTAAGAATATAGGAGTGGGTTTCCATTTCCTTCTCTAAGTGATCTTCCCAACCCAGGGATGGAACCCAGGTCTCCTGAATTGAAGGTAAATTAGTTACAGTCTGAGCCACCAGGGAAGTCCCTGGTGGTGACCTTTCTCAGAGAACTTTCTGTGGTTAATGGAAATGTCCTATGTCATGATTATGATTGTGCTTCCATGACTCTTTTTCAAAAAACTCATGGAATTATACACTTAAACATGCTAATGTTAAAAAGATGCTGATGTTCTTTATATGTTAATTATAACTCAATAAGCTAATCTAAAATAATCCATATATATAAGTGATATAAAATAAAGAGATATATACTAATGACTAAAACATTAGTTTTTCAATTTAGAGCATTAAATTCCTAAATGAAGATAACATTTTCTACTTATTTCTATTCCTCTACAGTAAGATTTATATTGTGCTATTAAACAACTATATTACTACATTTAGTTTCTTGAAAATAAAATAATTAAAAAATTATCATTTGTCTTTTGAAAACTACAGAAATGAACTATTTAAGATGGATTTGTTGGACTAGCTTTATAAATTGTTTTAATAAGATTAATTAGTGGTATCCATTGAGCAGCTGACATTCAGGACTGTGTTAGCAGACATATAAAAGATACAAAGATGCAAGGACCATCTACATTAAGTAGCAAAGTTAAAATATCATAAATGACTCTTATGCAGTGGAATATATAATAAGAATTAGACAAGAGAAGGAAACTTGTTTATAGGGACTTAGGAAATCTGACAAGGGAGTGGGAACAGAGAAGGGTCCATCCTCTTAGGTGGCCAGAAGAAGATAAAGTGAGGGTTGTATATGATCCACAAAGGTAAAAACATTTACTTGTTGTTTTTGAGTCAGTAAGTCATATCTGACTCTGTGACCCCATGGACTGCAGCATGCCAGGCTTCGCTACTCTTCAAAAATATTTACTATGTGGCCACTAATTGAAAAAGTCTGCTGACCTTTGATTGGGAAGAATTAAAGTTTGATGATATAATGCTTAGTTAAGTAAGCTAAATGCAATGTAAGCAGGAAAATTTCTCAGAGTAAGAAGTAAAAAAACAACTGGACTATGGCATTGTTGAATCTATTATTTTCTGTGATAATCAATTTTCATTTTAAAGTGAGCAACTGATATTAACTTTCCTTGGCTTTTATTTCTTGAATTAATGTGGTTGTTATCTGTTTCTCTCAAAGATATATCATAGTATTTAATCACATAAGAATAAGTTTAGGAAAACTGATACCAATATCTTATAAAATTTAATATTAGATCAGAGCTCTTTTTATTCCCATTTTTCAAGGGTTGAAACTGAGGCTAGGATAAGTTTTATTTTATCTATTTATTTTAATTGGAGGCTAATTACTTTACAATATTGTAATATTTTTTGCCATACATTGACATGAATCAGCCATGGTGTACATGCGTCCCCCATCCTCAACCACCCTCCAACCTCTCTCCCTATCCCATCCCTCAGGGTTGTCCCAGTGACCGGCCCTGAGTGCCCTGTCTCATGCATCGAACCTAGATAAATTTTATTTCTCTAAAACAACATTTTAGTAATGGTATAGTCAAGATCCACACTCAACTACATGGCTCCAGGTTGTGTGTGTTTCTTTTTATCATTTTCATTACCGAGTGAGAGTCAATGGGAAAATATTGTTTCTTTGGTATATCAAATCATATAAGAGGAAAGAAGTATTAAGAATTTTGGAAAATATGATGTCTTTTAATTTAGAAGCTCAGCAATTCAATCTAACTTGGCTGCATTTTACCACATTAATTTGACATGTTCAACTGCCTTGCTCAAATCAGATGAAAGTGATGATTTATATCAGCACAACATGAAAACACTAGATATTTCAAGGAACATAATAATCAAAGAAATGAGCATCTGACTCACTGTTTCCTGCCCTCTTCTGTGTGGAGTATCTCATAAAGAGGGGGAAAAATGGACAATTTTAAAGGAGCTGGAAGTATTTGGTGAAATATAATTAAACAATCAAAAATAATAAATTAAACTTGAGTCATTATATATCAAAACTTCAAGCAAATAAGAGAAAAAGCAGGTCACTGCAATGCCGTAAATCTTTTCCTACTTTGTCTAGATATTTCCAAACAAGCTTCATGTTGAGGTGCTTGCTTTGTGATATTTAGCTTTCTATGTATATATTTTGTCAGACAGAGTTAAAAAAAATACTCCAAAACACATTGAATTTTCCTTTCCAGTGACATCTAGAGAACACACTACAACAGAGTGAACGATAAAAACATGTATTTTAAAAAACTGAGTTGTAAAGATTTTAAAGGAATGTCAAAATGTATTTTTTGATAAGTGCCAAGTTCAGAAGCTATCAAGCAGCCAGTTTAATCTGTTATTACAAATGTTTCTCTGCTAAGTAGCAGTCTGGATGGAATGGAGTTTGGGGTAAAATGGATACATGCATATGTATGGCTGAATCTCTTCAGTGTTCACCTGAAATTAGCACAACATTGTTCATCAAATATACTCCAGTACAAAATAAAAAGTTTAATTAGAAAATGTTTCTCTGACCAGCAGAGTTGGGTATAAATAGTATTTTGCTATATAATTTAAGGGTATATAAATTATATTATATTATTTATTTCACATAGGAAAGCATACATAATAAAAAAATACATGAGTCCTTTATTTCTCTATTTCACTCAATATGCTTCCATTATGACTTATCTTGCCTGGATTATAAATAATTCTTGAGATACAAACTTGAACATTCAATTATTATGATTGGTAAAAATATGAAATTTTCTACATTTGTGCTATTTGCTTTCATATATTGTTTCTAAGTGAAGTTGCCCAGTCGTGTCAGACTCTTTGCAATACCATGGACTATAGCTTACCAGGCTCTTCCATCCATGGCATTTTCCAGGCAAGAATACTGATTTTAACAGTGCTGAGTATTCACCTCAGCAAACTATCAAACTACCACACAATTCCACTCATCTCACATGCTAGTAAAGTAATGGTCAAAATTCTCCAAGCCAGGCTTCAGCAATACGTGAACTGTGAAATTCCTGATGTTCAAGCTGGCTTTAGAAAAGGCAGAGGAACCAGAGATCAAATTGCCAACATCTTCTGGATCATGGAGAAAGCAAGGGAGTTCCAGAAAAACATCTATTTTTGCTTTATTGACTATGCCAAAACCTTTGACTGTGTGGATCACAATCAACTGTGGAAAATTCTGAAAGAGATGGGAATAGCAGAGCACCTGCCCTGCCTCTTGAGAAATCTGTATGCAGGTCAGGAAACAACAGTAAGAACTGGACATGGAACAACAGACTGGTTCCAAATAGGAAAAGGAGTACATCAAGGCTGTATAGTGTCACCCTGCTTATTTAACTTATATGCAGAGTACATCATTTGAAATGCTGGGCTGGAAGAAGCACAAGCTGGAATCAAGATTGCTGGGAGAAATATCAATAACCTCAGATATGCAGATGACACCACCCTTATGGCAGAAAGTGAAGAGGAACTCAAAAGCCTCTTGATGAAAGTGAAAGAGGAGAGTGAAAATGTTGGCTTAAAGCTCAACATTCAGAAAACAAAGATCATGACATCCGGCCCCATCACTTCATGGGAAATAGATGGGGAAACTGTGTCAGATTTTATTTTTTTGGGCTCCAAAATCACTGCAGATGGTGACTGCAGTCATGAAATTAAAAGACACTTACTCCTTGGAAGGAAAGTTATGACCAACCTAGATAGCATATTCAAAAGCAGAGACATTATTTTACCAACAAAGGTTTATCTAGTCACGGCTATGGTTTTTCCTGTGGTCATATATGGATGTGAGAGTTGGACTGTGAAGAACTCTGAGCACCAAAGAATTGATGCTTTTGAACTGTGGTGTTGGAGAAGACTCTTGAGAGTCCCTTAGACTGCAAGGAGATCCAACCAGTCCATTCTGAAGGAGATCAGCCCTGGAATTTCTTTGGAAGGAATGATGCTAAAGCTGAAACTCCAGTATTTTGGCCACCTCATGCGAAGAGTTGACTCATTGGAGAAGACTCTGATGCTGGGAGGGATTGGGGGCAGGAGGAGAAGGGGACGACAGAGGATGAGATGGCTGGATGGCATCACTGACTCGAAGGACGTGAGTCTGAATGAACTCTGGAAGTTGGTGTTGGATAGGGAGGCCTGGCTTGCTGCGATTCATGGGGTCACAAAGAGTCGGACACAACTGAGCGACTGAACTGAACTGAGTATTCACCTCCATTAACAATTTGGTCAAGTTGAGAAAAAAATCATTGAGAAAACTACTGGTTCATTTACATTGGTGTAACAAACAGGTTGATCAGTGGCCAATGTATGCACAAAATAAAATTTTTCAATAAAATTCAGAATGAGGCTGTGGAAAGCACAATGATGTAATGAGAAATACACTGGGCTTATGATGACACAGGGCTGAATCTCTGTCAAGTTGTTTATTAGATATGAACTTTAGGGAAGTTTCTCTATGAGTTTAACATTTCCATTTATAAAATGAAGGTTTCAATAATAAACATAGAAAGATAAAGAAGGAATAAGATATTGTATAGAAAATGTAAAATATTGGTTTCTTTCCTTCTCTTTATCCTAATGACATAACTGATCTTCATCAGAACTTGACAATGGAGTTCTCTATGTTCAAATAATTTAAGTCACTTTCCCTTGATTACAAAAATTTTAGGGAAGAAAAATCACATGACAATAATGACAAATTAATTCATCATTTTGAAAATTAGTCATAATTCAATACTCTTCCATTTTTAGTACTAATAATCTACCTTTCTCCATTTTGACAATCTCTTTTTTGCCAGTTATTTACAACAAATAAAGATACAGCATTCATATTTTGCAAAGTGAAACTGCAAATCTTGCAAAAGTTATAGATTTCATAAATTTAACAAAGGCAAATTTGGAAAATGGCTTCAGTCATTACAGCATAGCTACTAACAAAGGAAGAAATGATGAGGTGCCCAGAAAATCTACAAGAATGTGGACATTACATGATTGAACATATAGTGATTTGAAACTGAATATTAATATAGGCTTTGGGAAGACTGTTGAATTCCTCAAATATTTTTCAGACAATTACATTTTGTGATCTTGGTAGGTACCAATGTAATAAAGCCTGGGGCATCATGCTATCCTACTATTTTTCACCGAAAAAAAGATGCAAAAAATCTTTTTGAGTAATTTCTTTTTTCTCAGAGTTGCAATTACTATAATTATTTTAAAGAATAAATATAAACCAAAATATTCTGTTTTCAACTCTGCAAAATTTTGTTCCTATTTTACATAGAGTTGCTTTTAAGGAGTGATTTCTAATACCAACGATTCTAAGATGACGAGCTCCCCAGGTTAGGATTCAAAATAAATATATAAAATTCTGTTACTTTTCTGTACACTAGTAATGAACTAGAAGAAAAATAATAAAACTACACATTTAAAATTTCATTAAAATGAATAAAATACCTAGTAATAAGGTGGCTCGGATGGTAAAGAACCTGCCTGCAATACAGAGACCTGACTTTGATACCAGGATCAGGAATATCCCCTGGAAAAGGGAATGGTTACTCACTCCATTATTCTTGCCTGGAGAATTCCATGAACAGAGGAGCCTGGTGGGCTATAGTCCATGAGGTCAAAAAGAGTTAGACATGACTCAGTGACTAACACACAAATAATAAAATAAAATTAAAAATCTACACAATGGAAAACTATAAAGCACTGGTGAAAAAAAATTGAAGAAGACACAAAGAATAGGAAAGATATTCTGTATTCATAAATTGGAAAATTAATATTGTTAAAAAAACCCCATAATATCCAAGGAAACCCATATATTCAAAAAAATCCCCCTCAAAACTCAAATGACATTTTTCAAAGAAATACAACTAACAAACCTAAAATTTGTATTAAATCACAAAAGACCCTGAATAGCCAAAGTAATATTAAGAAAAAAGAACAAAGTTGGAGGTATCACACTCTCTGATTTCAAAGTATAATGTAAAACTATCATAGTCAAACAATATGATAAAAGCAGAAAAAGTAGAAACATGGGCTCATAGAACAATGGAATAGAATACAGAGCCCAGAAATGAACCTACATTTATATAGTCGATTCATTTAGAAGAAATGAGCCAAAAATATACAATGTGGAAAGTGCAATCACTTCAATAAATGGTATTAGGGAAATTGGACAACTAAGTGCAAAAGAGTGAAACCAAACCATTGTCTTATACGACACATAAAAGTAACCAAGAGTGAATTAAAGTCTTGAGTGAAAGACCTGAAACTGTAAAACGCCTAGCAGAAAACATAAGTGTATTAAGCCCCCTGATATAGGTCTTGTGCATGATTTTTTTATTTTATCTGAATCCAAAAGCAAAGGCAACAAAATAAAAAATAAACACATGCGACTACATCAAACTAAAACAAAACAAAAAAAAAACCTGCACAATAGAAGAAATCATCAAAAAAATTAAAAGGAAACCTACTGAATGGGGGAAAATATTTGCAAATTGTATACCTGATAAGAGGCTAATATAAAGAACTCATTACACTCAATAGAAAAAAAAAAAAATTAAATGGGCAGAGAATCTGAATAGATTTTTTTTTTCCAAAGAGCACATACAAATAGACAAAAGGTACATGAAAATCTGTTCAAAATCACTAATCATCATGGAAATATAAATCAAAATTGCACTAAGATGTTTATTCACACTTACTAGAAGGGTTGTTGTCAAAAACACAAGAAATAATGTCAGCAGGGATGTAGAGAAAAGCATAATTTTGTGCATTGTTGGTAGGAATGTATTGGTGCAGCCACCATAAAAAATAGTATAGAGATGCTTAAAAATTTTTTTAAAGTAGATCTACCATATTATCTACTAATTCTACTTCTGGGTATTTACCTGAAGAATATGAAAACACTAATTCAAAAAGATATATGCACCTCCATGATTAATGAAGTATTATTTAAAATAGGTAAGACATGGAAACAACCTACATGTCCATTGATGGATGAATGGATGAAGAAAATATGGTAAATAGTCACAGTAAAATATTACTCAGTCATTAAAAGGACTGAATCTTGTCATTTGCAATAACATGGTAGGACCTTGTGGGCATTATGCTAAGTGAAATCAGTCAGACAGAAAATAAATACCATATGATCTCATTTATAAGTGAAATCTAAAAACAAACAGAGCCATTGAAACAGAGAAGAAATTAGTGGTGGACTGATGTGGGGGGGTTGATAAAGTGCGTGAGGGTAGTCAGAGGGTACAGATCTCTAGTAATGAACTAAGGGGGGTGTAATGTACAGCATCAAAACTATAGATAAAAGCAGCATATTGTATACATGAAAGTAGCTAAAGAGTAGATCTTAAAAGTTCTCATCACAAGAAAAAAATGTGTAATTATATATGGTGACAGATGTTAATTACCAGGTGTTCAAGCTGGTTTTAGAAAATGCAGAGGAACCAGAGATCAAATTGCCAACATCCACTGGATCATGGAAAAAGCAAGAGAGTTCCAGAAAAACATCTATTTCTGCTTTATTGACTATGCCAAAGCCTTTGACTGTGTGGATCACAATCAACTGTGGAAAATTGTGAAAGAGATGGGAATACCAGACCACCTGACCTGTCTCTTGAGAAACCTGTATGCAGGTCAGGATGCAACAGTTAGAACTGGTCATGGAACAACAGACTGGTTCCAAATAGAAAAAGGAGTACGTCAAGGCTGTATATTGTCACCTTGCTTATTTAATTTATATGCAGAGTACATAATGAGAAATTCTGGACTGGAAGAAGCACAAGCTGCAATCAAGATTGCTGGGGGGAGAAATGTCAATAACCTCAGATATGCAGATGACACCACCCTTATGGCAGAAAGTGAAGAGGAACTAAAAAGCCTCTTGATGAAAGTGAAAGAGGAAAGTGAAAAAGTTGGCTTAAGGCTCAACATTCAGAAAACGAAGATCATGGCATCTAGTCCCATCACTTCATGGGAAATACATGGGGAAACAGTGGAAACAGTGCCAGATTTTTATTTTGGGGGGCTCCAAAATCACTGCAAATGGTGACTGCAGCCATGAAATTAAAAGACGCTTACTCCTTGGAAGGAAAGTTATGACCAACCTAGATAGCATATTCAAAAGCAGAGACATTACTTTGCCAACAAAGGTCCGTCTGGTCAAGGCTATGGTTTTTCCTGTGGTCATATATGGATGTGAGAGTTGGACTGTGAAGAATGCTGAGTGCCGAAGAATTGATGCTTTTGAACTGTGGTGTTGGAGAAGACTCTTGAGAGTCCCTTGGACTGCAAGGAGATCCAACCAGTCCATTCTGAAGGAGATCAGCCCTGGGATTTCTTTGGAAGGACTGATGCTGAAGCTGAAACTCCAGTACTTTGGCCACCTCATGCGAAGAGTTGACTCATTGGAAAAGACTCTGCTGCTGGGAGGGATTGGGGGCAAGAGGAGAAGGGGACAACAGAGGATGAGATGGCTGGATGGCATCACTGACTCAATGGACGTGAGTCTGAGCGAACTCCAGGAGTTGGTGATGGACAGGGAGGCCTGGCGTGCTGTGATTCATGGGGTTGTGAAGAGTTGGACACGGCTGAGTGACTGAACTTAACTGAACTGTTGATAATTTTGCAATTTATACAAATATCAAATCATTATATTGTACACAACAAGATAATATAATGTATGCCAATTATACCTCAATATATAGAGACAGAGAGCAATTAGCAAAGCTATCTAGTGAACTTTCACTTCACTGACCAATGATTTTGCTTAATTTTTTCTTTGAAGGATTACTTTTCCATGTCTAATCCTCAGATTCACATTTTCAAGTGTTACTCATCTTCTAGTTGCCTGTTGTCAGCTTGATATCAACAAATACCTGCAATCTGGTAATTAATGTTAGCAGATAATGATTTAAAGTGTCATGGCTCTCACAAGTATTTTCATTATAAGAGGATTCTTGAAGACAGATCCACAAGACAATATGGAATTTAATGCTTACCATCTTCCAAACAACAGACTGGTTCCAAATAGGAAAAGGAGTATGTCAAGGTTGTATATTATCACCATGTTTATTTAACTTATATGCAGAGAACATCATGAGAAATACTGGACTGGAAGAAACACAAGTTGGAATCAAGATTGCTGGGAGAAATATCAATAACCTCAGATATGCGGATGACACCACCCTTATGGCAGAAAGTGAAGAGGAACTCAAAAGCCTCTTGATGAAAGTGAAAGTGGAGAGTGAAAAGGTTGGCTTAAAGCTCAACATTCAGAAAACGAAGATCGTGGCATCTGGTCCCACCACTTCATGGGAAATAGATGGGGAAACAGTGGAAACAGTGTCAGACTTTATTTTTCTGGGCTCCAAAATCACTGCAGATGGTGACTTCAGCCATGAAATTAAGAGACGCTTACTCCTTGGAAGGAAAGTTATGACCAACCTAGATAGCATATTCAAAAGCAGAGACATCACTTTGCCAACAAAGGTTCGCCTAGTCAAGGCTATGGTCTTTCCTGTGGTCATGTATGGATGTGAGAGTTGGACTGTGAAGAAGGCCGAGTGCCGAAGAATTGATGCTTTTGAACTGTGGTGTTGGAGAAGACTCTTGAGAGTCCCTTAGACTGCAAGGAGATCCAACCAGTCCATTCTGAAGGAGATCAGCCCTGGGATTTCTTTGGAAGGAATGATGCTAAAGCTGAAACTCCAGTACTTTGGCCACCTCATGCGAAGAGTTGACTCATTGGAGAAGACTCTGATGCTGGGAGGGATTGGGGGCAAGAGGAGAAGGGGACAACAGAGGATGAGATGGCTGGATGGCATCACTGACTCGATGAATGTGATTCTGAGTGACCTCTGGGAGTTGGTGATGGACAGGGAGGCCTGGCGTACTGCGGTTCATGGGGTCGCAAAGAGTCGGACACGACTGAGCGACTGATCTGATCTGATCTGATCTTCCAAACATTGGGCTAATTGCTTTATACAAACTATCTCTTAATTCTCACAATGATCTTGTGAGGTAGTTTGCATTATCCTTCTTTACAGGTAAGACAACTGAACTCATTTCACATGCTTGCAAAGTAATGTTCAATATTCTCCAAGCCAGGCTTCAACAGTACATGAATGGAGAATTTCCAGATATTCAAGGCAGAGGAATGAGAGATCAAATTGCCAACATCTGTTGGATCACAGAAAAAGCAAGAGAATTCCAAGAAAACATCTACTTCTGATTCATGGACTATGCTAAAGCTTTTGGCTGTGTGAGTCACAACAAACTGTGGAAAATTCATAAAGTGATGGGGATATGAGACCACCTTACCTGCCTCTTGAGAAATCTGTATGCAGGTCAAGAAGCAAAAGTTAGGACCAAACATGAAACAGCAGACTGACTCCAAATTGGAAAAGGAGAAATCAAGATTTCTGGGAGAAATATAAATAACCTCAGATATGCAGATGACATCATCCTTATGGCAGAAAGTGAAGAACTGAAGAGCCTCTTGATGAAGGTGAGGGAGGAGAGTGAAAAAGTTAGCTTACAACTCAACATTGAAAAGCTAAGATCATGGCATCCGGGTCCATCACTTTATGGCAAATAGATGGGGAAACAGTGGTAATAGTGTCAGACTTTGCTTTCTTGGGCCCAAAATCACTGCAGATGGTGACTACAGCCATGAAATTAAAAGACACTTGCTCCTTGGAAGGAAAGCTATGACAAACATAGACAGCATATTAAAAAGCAGACATATTACTTTGCCAACAGATGTCTGTATAGTCAAAGCTATGCTTTTTCCAGTTGTTATATATGGATGTGCCAGTTGGACCATAAAGAAAGCTGAGAGCCAAAGAATTGATGCTTTTGAACTGTGGTGTTGGAGAAGACTCTTGAGAGTCCCTTGGACTGCAAGGAGATCAAACAAGTCAATCCCAAAGGAAATAAATCCTGAATATTCATCGGAAGGACTGATGATGAACCTCCAATACTTCAATCACCTGATGTGAAGAGCTGGCTCATTAGAAAAGACCCTGATGCTGGGAAAGATTGAAGGCAGGAGGAGAAGGGAAAGACAGAGGAAGAGATGGTTGGATGGCATCACCAACTCGATGGGCTAGGTTTGTTCATACCCTGGGGGATGATGAAAGACAGGGAAGACTGTTGCACTGAAGTCCATGGGGTAGCAAAGAGACATGACTGAGGGCCTGAACAACAAGGTTTAATTTAACAAGACAGTAGCAAGTGTCAGAGTCAGGCTGGGAGTCCCGGGTGTCTGAGTCCAAATCGTAGGTGAATGACTCTGATACAGTATAGCTCTTGGAAAGAGGAGACTACCTAATATTCCTTTATCACCCTGTTTAGATAGTCACCTACTTGTATTCTCTTGATTTGTTTATTCATACAGCATCTGGTTCCATAGTGACTTTGAGGCTGGTATATATTCATCTTCAATTAGTTCAGGTCAAACTATCTTTGTTGTTGTTCAGTCACCAAGTCGTTTCTGACCTCTTTGTGATCCCATAGACAGCAGCATGCCAGGCCTCCCTGTCCACCATAATCTTCCAGAGTTTGCTCAAATTCACGTCCACTGAATTGGTGATGCCATCCAACCATCTCATCTTGTCATAATTCTTTTTTTTTTCCTTAGTACTAAATGTCATTGCTGAAGCTTTATAGCTTGGACATAAGTTCTAAAGGCTTCCTTTGCTCGGTCCTAATTAAAACTTCACAAAAGAGAAATCACGGGGCTAGAGGAAATTCAGGGAATAGCTTCTGGAATAAACCATGTCCTTTAGTCATGCAGCATCCTTTGTGGTTTGAGCACTTTTCTGAAATGGATAAACTATATATTAGAGAGTTTACAATGAGAGTAAACATTAAAGGGACAATGAACTGTGTTTTGCTCCTGTGTCACTTGTATGCCAGGTCTTAAGCATTGCTATAACTTACTAATTTATAAATTCAGCTATGTTCTATGATGGTTCAAAACATATATGCAGAAATAAAATGTTAGTCTGTAAACCATTATGTAATACCATTAATCCAGTTTTCTTGGCTATAAAATAACCGAGTATTATATTTTATTCTCCTTCACTTTAAGACTCAGGTTACACTCAGCACTGTGTCACCCATGAGTGCCATGGAGTCCCCATAATTCTGTGATTGGAGGAGGGACAATAAGGGGATGGATTGGTTTGGAGAGCATGTTTTGGGGAACTGGATCTGTTTCTATGGTTTTGAATTTTTAGGGAGACAGATATATCAGACTGGTCATTTATTTTGCCTGGGACTCAGTCACACATAATTTTACAAGATCACCAAGGCAAACAATACTAGGTTAGTAAAGTTAGGATAAGCTAAGGGTCCAGACAGTAGAATAAAGAAAATGATAACATTTGTTGAAAATAAATATTATTATGTTTTTTATCTGGATGCAGGTGGCTTAATGTACTCTGATGTTTCTTCTACTTTAAATCAACTTTATTGAGACTTGGCTTGCATCTTCTAAGGTATTTTCACACGTGTCTCAGGACCTACCAGGTGTCCCAGGAGGTGCTAGTGGTGAAGAACCTGCCTGCCAATTCAGGAGATATAAGAGATGTGGGTTCGATCTCTGGGTTGGGAAGACTCCTGGAGGAGGGCACAGTAACCTAATCCAGTATTCTTGCCTGGAGAATCCCAGGGATAGAGGAGACTGGTAGGCTGCAGTTCATAGGGTCACAAAGAGCCTGACACGACTGAAGTGACTTAGTATGCATGTACTGTATCTGTTGATGATATAAGCTCCTCTCTTACAGGCATTGAGCCTCTGGTGTTCCAGGGCACATAGAAGGTGCATTAAACTTTGATTATTCTAGCTTTTTCATGTTTAAAACTACAACAATGCAATCTTTAAATAGTCAACAAATCTTTTTCACCCAAGGAGTTAATTCTTACAAACATTTGGAGTTAAAAAATGTGAACTATAGGTATTTTTAATTTCATTGTAATCTGTTGCAATTTGTGCCACATAAATGCACAAATTCTGTCAGTAATTCAAAGTTATTTAAACCAGTTGGTATCATAGAAACAGAACAGCTATTTTTTGCTTGTCATATTAGTTTTTTTTTTTCCCCATGATGTTTACTATACAAAGAGAAATCATGCTGTTCAAACTGTAAACACTCTTGCTGAGAGCTCCCAATCAATCTCATAATCAATCCTGAGACAACTATGCTGATTATGCCTAAAATTATAGTCTCCTGCCCAGATCCCTTTCCTAGACTTCAGAATTATACATGCAGTTTTCTGTACTATCTCAGTTCAGTTCAGTTCAGTTCAGTTCAGTCACTCAGTCGTGTCCGACTCTGCGACCCCATGAATCACAGCATGCTAGGTCTCTCTGTCCATCACCATCTCCCAGAGTTCACTCAAACTCATGTCCATCGAGTTGGTGATGTCATTCAGCCATCTCATTCTCTGTCATCCACTTTTCCTCCTGTCCTCAATCCCTCCCAGTATTAGAGTCTTTTTCAATGAGTGGAGGTAGCAAAAGTACTGGAGTTTCAGCTTCAGCATCACTTCTTCCAAAGAACACCCAGGGCTGATCTCCTTCAGAATGGACTGGTTGGATCTCCTTGCAGTCCAAGGGACTCTCAAGCGTCTTCTCCAACACCACAGTTCAAAAGCATCAATTCTTTGTTGCTCAGCCTTCTTCACAGTCCAACTCTCACATCCGTACATGACCACTGGAAAAAACAGAGGCTTGACTAGATGAACCTTTGTTGGCAAAGTAATGTCTCTGCTTTTCAATATGCTAAGTTGGTCATAACTTTCCTTCCAAGGAGTAAGTGTCTTTTAATTTCATGGCTGTAATAACCATCTGCAGTGATTTTGGAGCCCCCAAAAACAGTCTGACACTGTTTCCCCATCTACTTCCCATGAAGTGATGGGACCAGATGCCATGATCTTCGTTTTCTGAATGTTGAGCTTTAAGCCAACTTTTTCACTCTCCACTTTCACTTTCATCAAGAGGCTCTTTAGTTCTTCTTCACTTTCTGCTATAAGGGTGGTGTCATCTGCATATCTGAGGTTATTGATATTTCTCCCAGCAATCTTGGTTCCAGCTTGTGCTTCTTGGCCCAGCGTTTCTCATGATGTACTCTGCATATAAATTAAATAAGCAGGGTGACAGTATACAGCCTTGACGTACTCCTTTTCCCATTAGGAACCAGTCTGTTGTTCCATGTCCAGTTCTAACTGTTGCTTCCTAACCTGCATATGGGTTTCTCAAGAAGCAGGTCAGATGGTCTGGTATTTCCATCTCTTTCAGAATTTTCCACAGTTTATTGTGATCCACACAGTCAAAGGCTTTGGCATAGTCAATAAAGCAGAAATAGATGCTTTTTCTTTAACTCTCTTGCTTTTTCCATGATCCAGCAGATGTTGGCAATTTCCTCTGCCTTTTCTAAAACCAGCTTGAACATTAGGAAGTTCACAGTTCACATATTGCTGAAGCCTAGCTTGGAGAATTTTGAGCATTACTTTACTAGCGTGAGAAATGAATGCAATTGTGCAGTAATTTGAGCATTCTTTGGCATTGCCTTTCTTTGGGATTGGATTGAAAACTGACCTTTTGCAGTCCTGTGGCCACTGCTGAGTTTTCCAAATTTGCTGCCGTATTGAGTGGAGCACTTTCACAGCATCATCTTTCAGGATTTGAAATAGTTCAACTGGAATTCCATCACCTCCACTACCTTTGTTTGTAGTGATGCTTTTGAAGGCCCACTTGACTTCACATTCCAGGATGTCTGGCTCTAGGTGAGTGATCACACCATCGTGATTATCTTGGTCATGAAGATCTTTTTTGTATAGTTCTTCTGTGTATTCTTGCCACCTCTTTTTAATATTTTCTGCTTCTATTAGGTCCATACCATTTCTGTCCTTTATCGAGTCCATCTTTGCATGAAATGTTCCATTGGTATCTCTAATTTTCTTGAAGAGATCTCTAGTCTTTCCCATCCTGTTGTTTTCCTCTATTTTTTTGCATTGATCACTGAGGTGCATAATTCTTCACATATCCATGACTCACTTAAACTTATTCTGTTCTAAACCAATTTTATATCTTAGCCATAAAACTAAGTTTTTTTTTCTTTCTCAAATTCTGTTTGATTAGTGAATGAATGATTGAATCAATTAGTCTCCAGAAGCAATCATATAAGCAATCATATAAAATAAAAATTATTTTAAATAGGCATATTAAGATTTTATGTATTATTTCTAAAATAATAGAAATGAAATACATAATTTTAAATTGAGTAGAAGGAAACATTCATTTAAAAACTTCCGTTAATTAAAAAAATTCTGAAAAAGTGAAATAAGGGTAAATAAATCATAGAAAAAGGATAGTAATTAGTAAAAAATGAGGTGGTATAAATAAAAAGGCTAAAGTCATTAATTAAAAGATAATATATACTCAATAAGAATTTGTTGAATGAAAGAGTAAGTACAATATTTGACATTATAAAGTGAGAATTTTGAGAGGTTAATGAGTCCATTTTTTTTTTAAAAGAAGTCTTATTTGTCTTCATGGTATAAAGTATATATATATAATATATAAAGCTATTTAGTATAGCTTTACCCAAAATATATATTATATGGCATAAAATATACCAAAGACTGAAATCCTGGTTCCATAATTTACTAAGGATGAGAGCTTAAGTGTCTCACTTAATCCTTCTAAAATTTCTATAGGTTTCTCATCTCTACAGTAGGGATGACAAACAATCGCTAACTCGCAGATATTTTGCAATCATTATGCTGGCTGTGCTGTGCTTAGTCACTCAGTCATGTCCAACTCTTTGCAACCCCATGGACTGTAGTCTGCCAGGCTTCTCTGTTCATGGGGTTCTCCAGGCAAGAATAGTGGAGTGGGTAGCTTATCCCTTCTCCAGGGGATCTTCCCAATCCAGGAATCAAACCAGGCTCTCCTGTACTGCAGGTGGATTCCTTACCAGCTGAGCTACCAGGGAAGCCCTTGCAAGGATTTTATGGTTCAACAAATGTGAAAATATGATTTTATATTGTAAAATGTTGCATTCTTGATATATTTTTAACTGCAGTCTAGTAGATGTACAAAAATTTTAATTTCCACTTTGATATAAGTGTGTAAGCTTCTGAGATAATACTTCTGCACAAAATAGGACCAAAACGTATTTATTTTATTTATTTTTTTAATGGTTGCTGTTTTTTTCTTTTCTTTTTTTAAATTTTATTTTTTAACTTTATAACATTGTATTAGTTTTGCCTTATATCAACATATTTAAAGTTAAATAGTAATTACTGATTTGCTATTTAAAAGTCTGTGGTGATAATGTCTAAACCTTTAAGTAATTCTATGCTTGGTCATAGATTTTATGAGGCTTACTTTTACATTTTCAGAAAGCTTTTTTAAAATAGTAAAACCGTGAATTTCAAAATTTCTAAATGACAGAACTGTTTTTTTGGCAACCAAAATCACTTTCATCAGATGTGCTTCAGAATCTAAAAAGATAAATCTATTTACACGTAAGTGAATAGCTAGTTCAGAACCCAGTCAAGATGTTTTTATTCACATATATTACTGACAGGAATTAATCGTGCTCTCTTGCAAAGTAAATGGGGAAATTTAGCAAATAAATCAACCTTAGCTTTTGTTTTTAATCATAGGAAAAAAATGTGCATTGAACATCCATTTGAGGTAATAAGAAAATGGTTTTCATGGCTATTTCTGAATATTATTTAATCTTCTTTGATGCACAAAATGTTTATAATTTCATATAGTTATTACTAAATTTTAGTACTTGCTAAACTTTGAAATAACAATCGTCATATTTGAATAATATTATTTGAGATAACAATATTTGAATGTGACATTAGGTGCCCCAAATATCTATCATAAATAAGAGTTGGTTATTATTAACTGATAGCAGGAGCCTGATAAAAACTTTTTAAATCCCTATGAAACTCTCATTAGAATCAGGACATTTATTCAGTTATTAAACATGCATTTAATGAATACTTACTCTTCTACTTTTTCATATATTTACAAGTGTCAGGTACTGCACTAAGTATTAGAGATACAAATATGAGGTAGAATGTTTTGCACCATTAAGGAACATACAATCTACTAGGGGAAATTAAAATATTAGGAAATGTTTACTTTCAAGACTTTACTTCATTTAAGTTTTTGATAAAATAAAATAATAAACCAATTAAGTGACTTCACTTTCACTTTTCACTTTCATGCATTGGAGAAGGAAATGGCAACCCATTCCAATGTTCTTGCCTGGAGAATCCCAGGGACGGGAGCCTGGTGGGCTGCCGTCTATGGGGTTGCACAGAGTCGGACACGACGGAAGTGACTTAGCAGCAGAAGCAACAGTAAGGAAATGGCAGCAGCAGCAGCAGCAGCAGCAGTAAAATAAGAGTGGGGAACAAAAGATAATCAAGCATCAGTTAACTAGTTATGCTGTGATGATCTATTAGATGGGTCAACCATTCCATAACATTTTATGGAAAAACCTAAATGGACATTTGGCCAACCCAGTACATAACTATTTCAGCTTGACAGAAATTGGGGGTTGAGATTCTAGTATGGATCCGATTATTTATTCATTTCACAGTGCACAATCTCATCCCACCAAAACAAAGGCAGTTGTTGAGGCCTTTGCTAACAGGTGCCAGACCAGGAAAGCAATCACAAGGACTTTCTCATTGAGTAGCCCTGGCTTATTTTTTCTACACTCACCCTTCCTCTACAGCAAGAATTTTTTGATTTGACTTCCCCAAGACAATTTCAAAGTTGTCTTTCTAATTGATAAAGCAAAGCATTAGGATTAATCCACTATTTCACAGTATGCTTGTGACCTAAATTTAAAAATCTATCAGTGTCTCTTTTGCTATCTTATATACAGGATTATTGTTACCATCTTTCTAAATTCCATATATATGCGCTAGTATACTGTATTGGTGTTTTTCTTTCTGGCTTACTTCATTCTGTATAATAGGCTCCAGTTTCATCCACCTCATTAGAACTGATTCAAATGTATTCTTTTTAATGGCTGAATAATATTCCATCATGTATATGTACCAAATTTTCTTATCCATTCATCTGCTGATGGACATCTAGGTTGCTTCCATGTCTTGGCTATTATAAACAGTGCTGCTATGAGCATTGAGGTACATGTATCTCTTTCAATTCTGGTTTCCTCAGTGTATATGCCCAGCAGCGGGCTAAGATGGTAACAATAACCCTGTATACGAGACAGCAAAAGAGACACTGATGTATAGAACAGTCTTTTGGACTCTGTAGGAGAGGGAGAGGGTGGGATTATTTGGGAGAATGGCATTGAAATATGTATAATATCATATATGAAAAGAGTTGCCAGTCCAGGTTCGATGCATGATACTGGATGCTTGGGGCTGGTGCACTGGGAAGACCCAGAGGGATGGTATGGGGAGGGAGGAGGAAGGAAGGTTCAGGATGGGGAACACATGTATACCTGTGGCAGATTCATTTTGATATATGGCAAAACCAATACAATATTGTAAAGTTAAATAAAAAAATTAAAAAAAAAATCCAATCAGGCTACAGTTTTTATTTTATATTTATTTTATTCTTCCATATTGATGATATGAATTATGTTCATTTATCTCTTCTTCAATTCACAACATCATTATAAGAACAAGGTGAATGGTAAGAAATTTTTCTTACTACACAGCTGATCCATTTTTCTTTGTTCTTAGGATATCTTTCTCAGTACCTGCTAGTTGTGTATGGGCTAAAAACCTTGGCCAGTTTTATTTATTTATGAATATTATCATGTACTCACTCAACAAATGTTTTGAGCCCCTACTCTTTGCCAGTCATTGTTCTAGACATGAGGCTCAGCACTGAACAAAAACTACAAAAATTCTGCCCTCATGGGATTTATATTCTATTTCAAGAGGACAGGGAATAAACAAGGAAGTAAATTTCTACAATGTATGGAAAGCGATGATCATTGTGGAGAAAAAGAAAACAGAGAAAGAGGAAAGGAACTGTGGGTGTTCATATCAAAACAGGAAAATTAGAAAAATTTTCACCAAGCATGTAAGTTTTGAAGGAAGATTTAAATGTGAAGTAGTGAGCCATTCAATTGGCAAGCATAAGAGGAATCAGGCATTGAAAATAGCAACTGGAAAGACTTTGAGGCAAGACTATACCTAGTTCCTGTGGAATATCAGAGAAACTAATATAACTATATATGAAAAAGCAAGAAAGAGAATAGTAGATAAGGTCAGAGAGATTGTATGGAATCAAATGGTGAGGATTCTCCAAGTTATTTTTGGTCAGTCAGTTCAGTCACTCAGTCGTGTCCGACTCTGCGACCCCATGGATTGTAGCAAGCCAGGCCTCCCTGTCCATCACCAACTCCTGGAGTTTACTCAAACTCATGTCCATTGGGTTGATGATGACATCCAACCATATCATCCTCTGTCATTGCCTTGTCCTCCCACCTTCAATCTTTCCCAGCATCAGGGTCTTTACAAATGAGTAAGTTCTTCACATCAGGTGGCCAAAGTATTGGAGTTTCAGCTTCAGCATCAGTCCTTTCAATGAATATTCAGGACTTATTTCCTTCAGGATGGACTGGTTGGATCTCCTTGCAGCCCAAGAGGTTCTCAAGAGTCTTCTCCACCACACTTCAAAAGTATCAATTCTTCAGCACTCAGATTTCTTTATAGTCCAACTCTCGCATCCATACATGACTACTGGAAAAACCATACCTTTGACTAGATGGACATTTGTTGGAAAATAATATCTCGGCTTTCTAATATTCTGTCTAGGTTGGTCATAGCTTTTCCTTCAAGGAGCAAGTGTCTTAATTTCATGGCTGCAGTCACCAACTGCAGTGGTTTTGGAGCCCTAAACAATGAGCTGGAGTAGTGGCTGCATGATGCTGGATCGACTGTGAGGAAATACCCCATGTCCAAATGTAGAGAAGCCCCAGAAATACAGTAGGCACTGGAACAGCAGCTGTGCAGTGCTGGAGCAACTTTGCAGAGATACCTCATGCCCAAGGGCAAAGGAGAAGCCCCAGAAAGATGGTAGGAGGGATGAAATTGCATTTAGAATCAAACCCCCATACCAGCCAGAGATGCTAAGAAGGCTCAAACAAACCTTGTGTGTACCAGGACCCAGAGACCCCACAGAGACTGAGACAGAACTGTGTTTGAGGTACCTTGTGGAGGTACAGGTCAGCAGTGGACTGCTGCAGAGGCAGGGGCTCTGGGTGCAGCAGACTTGGGTATGGCATAAGCCATACTCCTCTTGAAGAAAGTCGTCATTAACCCCACCACAGAGCCACCAGAACTTACACAGGACTGGGAAACAGACTCTTGGAGGGCACAAACAGAAATTTGTGAGTACCAAGACCCAGGAGAAAGGAGCAGTGAGCTCACGAGACTGGCCCAGACATGCCCATGAGTGTTCAGGAGTCTCCTATGGAGGTGTGGTATGGTGGTGGCCTGATGCAGATTCGGGGGCACTGAGTGTAGCAGTTCCTGCATGGGACCTTTTGAAGGAGGTCACAATTATCTTCATTACCTCCACCATAGTTTTGGCCCAGGTCAAATAACAAGGAGGGAACATAATCCTGCCCATCAAGAGAAAATTGGATTAAACATTTACTGAGCATGGCCCTGCCCATCAGAACAAGACCTAGTTTCCCCCTCAGTCAGTCTCTCCCATCAGGAAGCTTCCATGCCTCTTATCCTTCTCCATCAGAAGGCAGATATAATGAAAACCACAGTCACAGAAAACTAACCAATCTGATCACATGGACCATAGCCTTGTCTAATTCAAGCTATTGTCAGTAAGGACTTGAGCACTGACTGAATGAGATGGTATATTAGTCTGCTTAGGGTGTCATTACAAAATGTCATAGACTGGCTGGCTTAAACAACAGTAAATGATACTGAGGCTGAAAGTCTGAGATCAGGGTTTCAGCTTAGTTGGTTTCTGATAAAGGTCTTTGACTGGCAGATGGCCACATTCTCACTAAATTGTCACATTATGGAAAGAAAGAGCAAGCTCTCTGATGTCTCCTCTTATAGGGGCACTAATTCCATCAAGGGGGTCCTACCCTCAAGGTCCCTCTATACACCTGATTACTTCCCAAAGGACCTATCTCCAAATATTGGGACTTCATATGAACTTAAGGGTAACACAATTCAATCTTTAGCAGACAGGAAGTTTTTGGAGTGTTTCAGACAGAGAGGTGACATGATAAAAACTATAAGGCTATGGATTTTCCAGTGGTCATGTATGGATATGAGAGTTGGACCATAAAGAAATCTGAGTGCCAAAGAATTGATGCTTTTGAATTGTAGTGTTGGAGAAGACTCTTGAGAATCCCTTGCACTGCAAGGAGATCCAACAAGTTCATCCTAAAGGAAATCAGTCCTGAATATTCATTGGAAGGACTAATGCTGAAGCTGAAACTCCAATACTTTAGCCACCTGATATGAAGAACTGACTCATTGGAAAAGACCCTGGTGCTGGGAAAGATTGAGGGAAGGAGAAGGGGACGACAGAGGATGAGATGGTTGGATGGCATCACCGACTCAATGGACATGGGTTTGGGTGAACTGCAGGAGCTGGTGATGGACAGGGAGGCCTGGTGTGCTACAGTTCATGCGGTCGCAAAGAGTCAGACATGACTGAGCGACTGAACTGAACTGAAGGTCACTCAGCTATCATGTTGAGAACAGATTTTAAAAAGATAAAGGCAAAAATAATAGAGAACCATTAAAAGGCTACTGCAATAACTCAGGTAGGTGATAATTATACCTTATACTAGAGAACTGGCATGGAAGGTATGAGAAATTGTCAGATTTCAGATAAAATTTATAGTAGGACCAATAAAAGTGCTGACAATTTTTATGTGATGTGTGAAAGAAAGTAAAAAAAAAAGTCTCAAACACTGATGAATTGCAAGGAATGGAATTGTCATTAATTTAGGAGGAAAAGATCTCATATTTGGAGAAGATATAACCAGGAGTTCAGTGTTACTCATGAGTAAGTTTGTAGTGGCTATTAGCCATGATAAATGGAAATGCTGAGTAGGCAGTTAGATGTACAACCAGATTCCTGATTGGAGACATACATTTGGGAGATGTCAGTATTTAAAGAGTATTGTGGGGTGAAATATCAAGGAATGAGGGTATATTAAAGAAAGAAGCTCAAAACCTGACATGTGAGTGACTGTAAGATTATGAATTTGAGGAGATGGGGCAAAATCAACACAGGGGATTACAAAGTAAGGTAAGAGGAAAACTAGTGTGTGCGGAATTCTGCAAGAAAGTGTTTTATAAAAGAAGGAGTTTCCAATATGAGGACTGAAAATAACGTTGCAATGTTAAAAAAAGGTCATAAACTGAGGTACATCCATACAATGGAATACTATTCAGCAATATGGAATAAGATACCAAAAAATATGGATGCACCTTAGAAACATTAAGTGCACACACACAGAGACTGCACACTGTATAATTTCACTAAAATAACATTTTTAGGAAAGGTAAAAATGTAGAGACAGAAAGTAGATTAGTGATTGCATGAGGACATGGGTGGAAATGCCTGTGTGAAATAATGGAAGTTCTAAACTTGGGCTGTGGTGACAGCAGCACGATTGTGTTAAACATACAGAAGCTCATTGAACTGTACACTTAAAGCAGGTGAGTATTCTGGGGTAGAAATTGGCTCTCAATAAATCTATTAACAAGTTAGAGGAAGAGGGCAGAAAGAAAGAAACAAAAAGACAGCATCTGAGTTGAACTGGATAAGGCACATACAAAGCCTCTGAAGAGTTTGCTATGGAGAGGAGCAGAAAAAATGAGGTGGTAGCTGAAAGAGGAGAGGTTTGCTTTGTATTGTTTTGTTTTCAGATGGAGGAGGGGACAGTATGGTTGTACCCTGTTAGGAATGACCCGGAAGTAAGCAATCTCTCTGGTGAATATTTAGAAGAGCAGAACAGAGAATTGCTAAAGCGATTTATTTAAGTAGGTAAATAAGGATGAATTACAGTACATAGGTTGAGGGATGGACCTTAGAAGCACAGCAGTACATCTATACTAAAGAAGAGAGGTTAGAATATGAAACAAATGTTAATGAGTGTGTAATTTGGTGATGAAGGCTTGTGCAAGTTATCTTCTAATTGCTTTTCTTTTCACAATGAAATGGGTATCAGCTGAAAGTGAGGATGGGAGAAAAACTGAATGATGGGAGACACATCGAAGGTTTGACAAAATTATGTGAGAGGGCTAGGTTTGCTTTTTTCCCCTTAATTTCTGGTAAACATAAGTGCCCTTGAGATTCATAGTTTGGATTTTAAATTTAGACTGTGTGCATGAGTGCTAAGTCTCTTCAATCATGTCTGACTCTGAAACCCTATGGACTGTAGCCCACCAGGGAATCTGTCCATGGGATTTTCTAGGCAAGAATATTGGAGTGGGCTGCCATGCCGTCATCCAGGGGATCTTCCCAAGCCAGAGATCCAAACCACATCTCTATGTCTCCTGCATTGGCAGGCAGGTTCTTTACCGCTAGCATCACCTGGGAAGCCCCAAAATTTAGACTAATGTGCCTAACTATTTTTATAGTGTCATATATACATACATATGTATGTATATATAGATTGGCTATACTGTGCGGCTTGTAGGATCTTAGTTCCGACTGACAAGGGATCGAACCTGTGCCCTTGGCAGTGAAAGGGTGGAATCCTAACCACAGGACCATGAGGGAATTCCCTTTATAGTCATATAAAATGAAGTAGTTTCAGGTTGAAGAATGGGTTTACATTGGGATTAGGACTTTGTTGAGTGTTGTGAGGCAAAAGAAGGTTGGAGTAATTAAGGTTGTAAGCAAGAAAAATTATAATGATTGAAGGACAAAAATGAGACTCAAAGAAGGGGAACAAAGGTGAAAAGGAGGTAATATCAAGGATTTGCAGATTTTAGTGAGGTTGAAGGGTTCCTGGAATCAAGGAAGCAGTGAGCAGAAAAGGTATGTATTCTCAGTCACTCAGCCAAGTCCGATTCTTTGTGGCTCCACGGCCTGTAGCCTGCCAGGCTCCTCTTGCACATGGAATTTTCCAGGCAAGAATACTGGAGAGGGATGCCA
This sequence comes from Tragelaphus eurycerus, assembly GCA_935064755.1. Taxonomy (NCBI): domain Eukaryota; kingdom Metazoa; phylum Chordata; class Mammalia; order Artiodactyla; family Bovidae; genus Tragelaphus; species Tragelaphus eurycerus. Next base: position 6,361,757 of record CAKXYN010000086.1, on the reverse strand, counting down.
TTTCCTCTGCTGGAGTAGGGTACTGTTTCCTACTCCAGGAGATCTTCCTGATCCAGGGAACAAACTGAAGTCCCCTGTATCTTCTGCGTCAGCAGGCAGATTCTTTACCACTAGTGCTACCTTAACTGAAGGTCCAGTTAAGAATCCATAGCTGCTGGTAATAGCAGATGAAGTGACTGAGAATGACTGTAAACCTAGACCATTGGAATGGCAAAAAGAAGACAAAATGAAAAGGAGTAAGCTGAGAGTGTGTAAATGACAGCAGTGAAGATTTGCAGAGTCTAAACTGAAATTTTAAAAATGGAAGGGTCCTTTTTTTTTTTTTTTTTTTTGTAAGGAGAATAGAGAATATGCAATGAGGAGAAAGAAGAATATATGTTCCAATCTCACTTTGAATGGCACATAAACAATCTGACAGAATAAACAGCCATAACTTTAAAGGGCTGAAGTGCAAGCCATGTCTTTGTGGGATGTGCAAGTTTCAGTTGGAACCAGAATATAATTGACATGCTTAACAAAAAAGCTAGAGTATATTATAGTATTTGGCTAATCAAGGGATAAATGAACAACTTGTAAGTGTTAGACATTAGCCTGGAAGCTGAGGTACTGTAGTTATTTCGGGTCATGCATGTGTCCCCCCAAATTCTATCATGTTAACACTGATGTTTGAATAAGTCATTTCATATAACACTTCAACATGTGTACCTAGTAGAATATAACCTCCTCTACAAATTTAAATTATCTAATAAGTCTAATATTTCTTATGACACATATTGTCATATACAATAACAAATAAGCCAGCTTTATTCTTGTTGATCTCAAAGATTACATTTTTATTTATTCAATCAATTATTCATAAGTATTCTTATCTTATGCTTGTCATGTATACAATTCATTATACTATTTTTTCCCATTATAAATCTTCTGTATATAGTTTTCTCTGCCAATTGGAAAATTTGTTTATGTGTAATCTTACCACTTTGCTTCTTGAATCATTCTCTCTCATTTCATTTTTTAACATATGTTTCAACAGCCCTACAACATAGATTGTATCTCAGAGAAAATCTTGCTTTTTCCTCACGGGAGTCACTGCATATTGCCAGTCCCTGTAAAGTTCCTGATGAACACGTTCATCCTCCTCAGTCTGTTGCCTCCTCCCCTCCCCTCCTTTCCCTAGCCCCCCTCCATCTTCCCCTCCTTTATTATCTCTAACACTTATTTATCTAATACTTCTCTTCAAACTAAATATAATAACCCAACATTAAACATATTAATTTTGTAGGATTCTCTTAAGCCTACTAAAATCCATTTTTAAAAAGGTAAAACACATGTAGGTAAGACTGGATATGTTTTCTGTAAAGTTCACAAACTACTCACAAAATGATTGGAACAACTGAATTGACATATTGGAATGAAGTTGGTATAACTCAGAAATTATTCCTCACAGTGATTATTATCTTAGTTTCAAAAATATTTTCCAAAATATTTTCCTGTTGAAACTTAGCTTACTTTTCTTTCAATTAAAAATAAAATTAGGGTCTGAAAGAGATGAGGAACTTTAAGAAAACTGATTTGAGGTCTTATTGTAAAGCATGATAAGGATTATCTATGATAGAACAAAATTGGGCCCCAATACTACAGTAATGCAACCTAGAGACAAGTTTGGTTTTCACTCTAAACAAAAAAAAATTAATTGAGGTACCAGGATCCTGAATTCTGTTTCCACTTGTTAACTAAAGTCTTCATTATTTCTCATGTAGAAATAGACATTTGATTCTCTCTCTTTCTCTTTTCTTGATGCTGGCCTTTCTTAAATTGCACTATAGGAAAACTTTACTGAGTTCCAAAGAAGTACTCACTTCAAACTATAGAACTTAAACAAAATGGATATAATTATCTGTGAGTTGGAGAGGGGAAATAATTAATCTGAGCACAGTTGACTATGCTGTTACTTCAAACCCTGAAAAATACTTACCTACTATTATAACTTTTACAAACAAGAAAGTCAGGTAGTCAGAAAATAACAAGGAAATCATAGCTGTATGAAACTCAAGAAATATTTCTTAACATTTTTTGTTCCAGTGTGAAAAATTACACCATAAACAACCCAGTTTCCAGCTTATCTTCTGAAACAAGAGGCACAGTGATGTTCAGTTAACTCAGCTCTGACATTTCCAACAATTTTGAAAAGTTCCTAACTCTCTCAGCTTATCACTTTCCCACTGCTCCAGGTAGTGTATTCCTCCCTGGTGGCAGGCAGAGAGAGACATCCATAACCAGGATGGTCTGCACTCAGGTCATAAAACAGTCTTATCAGAGGAGCTCAGTCTCCTGTCCTGTGGCATTTAGAGAATATGGTCTTTCATTACTCACCTGGTACCCTGATACACATCGAGAAAACCACGCACATGTCACCTGAATGTTCCCCAGTCAACACCCTGTCTAAAGGAACGAGCAAACAGGAGGAGAGGAGCAGCGATAGGAAAGGGAGATGACCTACCTGGCGAGTGAGGCGGCGGTGAGCACAGGAGGACGACTCCTTGGCCTTCCCGCACGGACACCGCACTTCTTGTCCGGCCACTAAAGTTCCCCAGATCTGCCAACATAACACAGCGTTCAGATGCGAGGCAAGAAGGAGCTTAAAGAATTACTGCTCGTGTAACTTGTCCTTACTTTTCTATCATTATCTAAGAAGGTTTCTTTCCTTTTTTTGTTGAGCAGTAAGAGGAAAGTTTTAACAATAAATCTCTACCATCCAATTTTAAATATCATGCTTTTCAGACTATGTGTGCATTCCTAATTTCTATGTATAGTGCATACAAATTGCCAGTTTAGGGATAAATTAAACAATAGCTTTATAACACATTGAATAATTACTGTATTTCTTTATAATTGCTTTTACATATTAATTTTTCTCCTACCAATCAAAGCCACTCATGCATATTAAGAACAGAAGTGGTTGGGGTGTCTGGTGCCCAAACTGCTTCCTAATCATCTGTCATGCTAAAAATGGTATGTAAAACCAAGCATGAATTTGCCAAATTAGAGGGACTTGTGCACTCAAGCAAAATATAATGAAGATATAAGGACCCCTTTTCTATAAATGTGAGTGAAAATTTCTTGTTACTTTCATTTTACATAAGCCTGGGATGGTGTGTACAAATTAATTATATTCATCCATTTTGATTATTCTAGAAATATTATAGTTATTGAAACACTAACTTGAGTGTATGAAGGACTAATGCATTGATTGAGTTTCAATTGTCTTCCCTTAAATTTTCTTGCATTTGAACAATTTAAAAACATTGTCCTAAAAATAGAGTGGCCTTAGAAAAGAATGGTATGCATTATTTATATTTCTTTTGTTTTTTATTAATCTATTCATAGTTCAGTACATTTGTACCTTCCTTTTTTCTTAGGCTTGGTTGATTAAATAAATGAGTTTTAGAATAGTTTCTTGGAAAGGAGTTCAGTCTTGTTATAAATAAACATTGTCTTAGAATTCCAATTTTGCAAAATCTTGTTTCCCTGGTGAGAAATGCTTCTTGAAAATGTTCTGCCTTTCCTATCACTATCAATTATAAAGGAGATTAAAAAAAAAAAAAAACTTGTCATCATTTCATGCTAAATAGTATTGTTTCATAATAATACAATGTAGACTCTCAAATTTAATGTTTGTTAATCTGATGAATGATGAAGGTAAGCAGTCAGGAAAATATACTGAATGGATATGAAAGAGATAAATCATCAACTTTAATATTCTAAGAGCAATTCTATAAATTACATTTTTGAGAGATGGCTTACAATTTAAAATTTGCTGAATTTACAATCCAACCTTTTAAAATACATTCAAAACCATGAAGGACTAGTAAACAGTCAAGGCATAATGAATCAATAGAAAGGAATTCATTACTGAGAAAAGTGTTTAGGATTTTACATAAATGCTCCATTTCATTGTAAATAGTTAAGTATATAATAGTTACTATAAATAAGTAAAGTGGTGAAACAAAAAGGAAAATTTATTGTACTACTTTTTTTCATTTGAAAACCTACACACTAACTTCTAATAAAAATCAGCTTCATTAACTTTCAAATGTACATAATACATGGCTTTAAACTCATTTTCACAAACACTTAAAGATAGAAGCTGTCTTTCTTATTTTCCCCAACAAATCCCCTCAATCTGAAAACAAAGCATGACAAGGTTTCTCAGTTAACTTCCTTTGTCTTTGGGGTTGTAATATCTCTTTAGAGATTGTACGGTTTTATTTTCCTCTTTTCATCCTCATTGAATTTATAAATTCTGGAAAGCTATTTGGATATCAATTTATTCTAACTAAATTTCTTAAATGTTTTCTTAAAAACATATATATTTAGCTTCTAATACATTTACTACAAGTTTTTATTGTGTTCATTATGACTTTTCAAATCAACTTATTATAGTTAAAATATTTTAATGGCAAACAATCCCAAATGAATGCCTATTTCTCATAAATTGAAGTATGGGTATGGCCTAGAAATTAGATACAGAAAAGGAATAGCTATGACCTGAATTGTGTTTTGAGATCTCAATGACTCAAAAGATAATACCAGCCCTAACTGTTTTATTTTGTATCATCTGTTAATACTGGAGCAATTCAACAGTTTCTCCTGGAATTGTCTTTGTGTTATTGCTCCCTAGGAGCTATAGCATCAGCAGTACATATCATATAAGAAACAAATCACCAGTCCAGGTTTGATGCAGGATACAGGATGCTTGGGGCTGGTGCACTGGGATGACCCAGAAGGATGGTACAGGGAGGGAGGTGGGAGGGGAGTTCAGGATGGGGAACATGTGTACACCCATGGTGGATTCATGTTGATGTATGGCAAAACCAATACAATATTGTAAAGTAAATAATAATAATAAATAAATGATAAATGGATTAAAAAATGGATTTTTTTCAATTGTGAATAGATCATTTTTGTCTTGTAAAGACATATACAAAAATACTAAAGAAAAGCCTGCACTTTGATGGAGAGTGTACTTTTTTCATTTAAATCCTTCCTTCTAGAATAAAAAACAGTAAAACTCGATTATTTTTAACGTAAAAGTAGTCCTTGTTTCAGGCAAGATTCTGGTTGATCTGAGACCAGATTGATGTGAAAAAAATTCTTAATTGGAGCAGGAATGGCAACTAGAGAGAATAGTCTGACTAAAAATACTGCTGGTTGTTTTGATCTCATGGTTAAGAGAAGGCAGTTACTTTGCAAGTGCTCATCAGAGAACTTAGTTAGAATAAGCATTCTATATATCAAAAAGAGAAATGCAAAAAAAAAAAAAATAAAAGAATTTGTATGGATGAAGCTTTGATTATTTTATTGTCACTTACAGCAGGTTTTATCCCTGCATCAGGCAGATCCCCTGGAGAAGGGAATGGCAACTGACTCTTGTACTCTTGCCTGGGGAATCCCATGAACAGAGGAGCCTGGTGGGCTATGGTCCATAGGGTCACAAAGAGTTGGACATGACTGAAGTGACTTAGCATGCACTCATGGGAAATTAAAAAAAATGTGTTTCTATGTTCTACTTTGATCTTTAAGGTTAAAAATGAGTAAAAGTAAAAATTTTACTACAAGAACTCTAAATTTCAGGTTCAAATTATAAACTGAAATAAGCTTCTTTCTGGACATATTATAAAACACATGGACTAAAAGACAAATAATCTGGAGGAGGAAGTTTGTAATAAAGAATCACAAGACCTCAGGTTTTATTTTTTTCCAAGATCTTTTTTCCAAGTCCAGAAACTCATGCAGAGTTTGATAATGGAGTTTTAACTAGAACGACAGCTCACAGGATTATACCTATCCAACCAATTCATACAATTAATGATAGGGCTGAGAGTCACATGTGACAGACTATAAGGTTGAAATGTGTGATTGGAAGCATATTGACCACAAATAAGACAAATCATTTCCTTAATTTGTGTAACAGGTGTTTTTTTCAGAGCAAGCTGTATACCAAAATCTATGTTAGGTACTGATAATACAGAAAAGCTGTAAAGGAAGACTGTAGATATATAAACTAATCATGCTATGCTATGCTAAGTCACTTCAGTTGTGTCCAACTCTGTGCGACCCCATAGACGGCAGCCCACCAGGCTCCTCCGTCTCTGGGATTCATACAATTGAACTAATCAAGGCAAATTGGAAGTGGTCAAACAGAAGATGACAAAAATGAACATCTACAATTTAGGAATCAGTGGTATAATGGACTGGAATGGACGAATTTAATTCAGATGATGATTATATATACTACTGTGATCAAGAATCCCTAAGAAGAAGTGGAGTAGCCCTCATAGTCACCAGAAGAGTCCAAAATGCAGTACTTGGGTGCAACCTCAAAAGTGACAGAATGATCTCTGTTCGTTTCCAAGGCAAGCCATTCAATATCACAGTAATCCAAGTCTATGCCCCAACCAGTAATGCTGAAGAAGCTAAAGTTGAGCAGTTCTATGAAGACCTACAAGACCTTCTAGAATTAACATGCAAAAAAGATGTCCTTTTCATTATAGGGGACTGGAATGCAAAAGTAGGAAGTCACAAGATATCTGGAGTTCCAGGCAATTTTGGTATTGGAGTACAAAATAAAGAAGGGCAAAGGCTAATGGAGTTTTGCCAAGAAAATGCACTGGTCAAAGCAAACACCCTCTACAAACAACACAAGAGAAGATTACATATGGACGTCACCAGATGGTCAACACAGAAATCATACTGATTATATTCTTTGTTGTTGAAGATGGAGAAACTGTATACAGTCAGCAAAAACAAGACTAAGAGTTGACTGTGGCTCAGATCATAAACTCCTTATTGCCAAATTCAGACTTAAATTGAAGAAAGTTGGGAAAACCACTAGACCATCCAGGTATGACCTAAATCAAATCCCTTACAATTATAGAGTGGAACTGACAGATAGATTCAAGAGATTAGTTCTGATACAGTGCTTGAAGAACTATGGGTGGAGGTTTTTAACATTGTACAGGAGGCTATGATCAAAACCATCCCAAAGAAAAAGGACTGTAAAAAGGCAAAATGGGTGTCTGAGGAAGCCTTACAAATAGCTGAGAAAAGAAGAGAGGTGAAAGGAGAAGGAGAAAAGGTAAGATATATCCATCTTGAATGAAGAGTTCCAAAGAATAGCAATGAGAGATAAGATAGCTTTCCTAAGTGATCAATGCAATGAAATAGAGGAAAGTAATAGAGTGAGAAAGACTAGAGATCTCTTCAAGAAAATTAGAGATACAAAGGGAATATTTCATGCAAAGATGGGTACAACAAAGGGCAGAAATGGTATGGACCTACAAAAAGCAGAAGATATTAAGAAGAGGTAGCAAGAATATACAGAAGAACTATATAAAAAGATCTTAATGACCTAGATAACCAGGATGTTGTGATTACTCATCCAGAGCCAGACATCCTGGAGTGTGAAGTCAAGTGGGCCTTAGGAAGCATCACTACAGACAAAGATAGTGGAAGCGATGGAATTCCAGTTGAGCTATTCCAAATCCTAAAAGATGATGCTGTGAAAATGCTGCACTGAATATGCCAGCAAATTTGGAAAACTCAGCAGTGCTCACAGGACTGGAAAAGGTAAGTTTTCATTTCAATCCCAAAGAAAGGCAATGCCAAAAAATTCTCAAACTAGTGCACAATTGGAATAATCTCATCTCACATGCTAGTAAAGTAATGCTCAAACTTCTCAAAGCCAGGCTTCAACAGTACTTGAACCATGAACTTCCAGATGTTCAAGCTGGATTTAGAAAAGGCAGAGGAACCAGAGATCAAATTGCCAACATCTGTTGGAGCATCAAAAAAGCAAGAAAGTTCCAGAAAATCATCTACTTCTGTTTTAAGGACTGTGCCAAAGCCTTTGACTTTGTGGATCACCACAAACTATGGAAAATTCTTAAACATATAGGAATATCAGACCATCTGACCTGCCCCCTGAGAAATCTGTATGCAGATCAAGAAGCAACAGCTAGAATGTGACGTGGAACAATGGACTGGTTCCAAATAGGGAAAGGAGTACATCAAGGCTGTATATTGCCAACCTGCTTATTTAACTTATATGCAGAGTATGCTAGGCTGGATGAAGCACAAGCAAGAATCAAGTTTGCCAGGAGAAATATCAATAACCTCAGATATGCAAATGATACCACCCTTATGGCAGAAAGCAAAGACTAAATAAAGAGCCTCTTGATGAAACTGAAAAAGGAGAGTGAAAAAGTTGGCTTAAAACTCAACATTCAAAAAACTAAGATCATGGCATCCAGTCCCAAAACTTCATGCCAAATAGATGGGGAAACAATGGAAATAGTGGCAGGCTTTATTTCCTTGGGCTCCAAAATCACTGCAGATGGTGACTGCAGCCATAAAATTAAAAGACACTTGCTCCTTGGAAGTAAAAGCTATCTATACAGCATATTAATATACAATTTATACAGCATATTAAAAAGTAGAGACATTACTTTGCCAACAAAGGTCTGTCTAGTCAAAGATATGGTTTTTCCAGTAGTCATGTATGGATGTGAGAGTTGGACTATAAAGAAAGCTGAGTGCTGAAGAATTGATACTTTTGAACTGTGGTGTTGGATAAGACTCTTGAGAGTCCCCTGGACTACAAGGAGGTCCAACCAGTCCATCTTAAAGGAAATCAGTCCTGAATAGTCATTGGAAGGACTGATGCTGAAGCTGAAACTCCAATACTTTGGCCACCTGGATTTGAATACTGATTTACTGGAAAACACCTGGATTCTGTGAAAGATTGAAAGCAGGAGGAGAAGGTAATGACAGAGGATGAGATGGTTGGATGGCATCACCAACTGGATGGCCATGAGTTTTAGCAAGCTCCAGGAGTTGGTGATGGATGGGGAAATATGGAGTACTTCAGTCCATGGGGTCGCAGAGAGTCAGACAGGAATGAGTGACTGAAATGAACTGAACTTTTGAGTATGGGATTCATATATAAGATTGAGTAACTAACATGAGTGATCTATCTTAGTGGCCCATGGATTTAACCTCTATGATTTCTGTAAAAATGACTGTACATGCATACTAAGTCGCTTTGGTCATGTTGAACTCTGTTCGACCCTGTGGACTGTAGCCTGCTAGGCTCTCTGTTCATGAGATGCTTGAGGCAAAAATACTGGAGTTGATTTCCATACCCTGCTCCAGGGGATCTTCCCAACCCAGGGATAGAACCCATGTCTCTTACATCTCCTGCATTTTCAGGCAGGTCACCTGGGAAGTCCAAAAATGACAGACACATTCTCTTATATTGACTTGAGATTTGCTGTCTCCTTTGCAAAGCAATTGCATATTAAAGTCTTTCGTCAATTTTGTTGCTCCTGTTATTATCATCAAGATATTTAGATAATTGTCAGATTTTATGTGTTCAATGTAAATATCCTGTAATAAAAATTGGTTGGATGTCACCTAGAAACTATCTTCGATATTGTAAAATGTTAGTAATACAAAGGGAAATAGAAGAATGGATGGACAGAAATTTAGATAAATGGTACTGATACACCTATGTGCAGGGAAGGAATGGAGACGTAGGCAGAGAGAACAGACTTGTGGACACAGTGGGAGAAGGAGAGGGTGAGACAGATGAACTGAGAAAGTTGCTTTGACTTATATAAAGAATCATGTGTAAAAGAGACAGCTAGTTGGAAGCTGCTATATAATATAAGGCTCTCAGCCTGGTATTCAATGATGACCTAGAGGAATAGGATTGAAAGGTGGAAGCTCAAGACAGTGTGTGTGTATATATATATATACACACACATAGTTATGACTGATTCGAGGCTTGTATGGCAGAAATCAACACAATATTGCAAAGCAAATATTCTCTAATTAAAAAAAAAGAATAATTGGATAATAATTTCAATGGCTATTAGCATACTTACTCTATGCCAAACTTCCTGAAAATAAATACTAATTTCTTTATTTCAAAAATTACTAAGTATATGTGAAAAGCAAAAAGTTTTCTTTGGTCATACAGTTAATAAATTCAGTCCAGTTCAGTTCAGCTCAGTTGCTCAGTCGTGTCCAACTCTTTGTGACTCCTTGGACTGCAGCATGCCAGGCCTCCCTGTCCATCCCAACTTTGGGAGCTTACTCAAATTCATGTCCATTGTGTTGGTGATGCCATCCAACCATCTCATCCTCTCTTGGCCCCTTCTCCTGCCACCTTCAATCTTTCCCAGCATCAGGGTCTTTTCCAGTGAGTCAGTTATTCGCATCAGGTGGCCAAAGTAGTGGAGTTTCAGCCTCAGCATCAGTCCTTCCAATGAATATTCAGGACTGATTTCCTTTAGAATGGGCTGGTTGTATCTCCTTGCAGTCCAAGGAACTCTCAAGAGTCTTCTCCAAAACCACAGTTTAAAAGGATCAATTCTTTGGCACTCAGCTTTCTTTATAGTCCAACTCTCATATCCACACATGACTATTGGAAAAACTATAGTTTTCACTAGATTGACCTTTGTTGACAAAGTAATGTCTCTGCTTTTTAATATGCTGTCTATATTGGTCATGAGTTTACTTCCAAGAAGCAAGCGTCTTTTAATTTCATGTCTGCAGTCGCGATCTGCAGTGATTTTGGAGGACACCCTGCCAAAAAAAAAAATTAAGTCTGTCACTATTTCCATTGTTTCCTCATCTATTTGCTGTAAAGTTATGGACCAGATGCCATGATCTTCATTTCCTGAATGTTGAGTTTTAAGCCTACTTTTCACTCTCCTCTTTCACTTTCATCAAGAGGCTCTATAGCTCTTCTTCACTTTCTGCCATAACGGTGGTGTAATCTGCATATCTGAGATTATTGATATTTTTCCTGTAAAACTTGATCCCAGCTTGTGCTTCATCCAGTCCAGCATTTCTCATGATGTATTATGCTTATAAATTAAATAAGCAGGGTGACAATATACAGCTTTGATGTACTCCTTTTCCTATTTGGAACCAGTCTGTTGTTCCATGTTCAGTTCTAACTGTTGCTTCCTGACCTGCATACAAGTTTCTCAAGAGGAAGGTCAGGTGGTCTGGGATTCCCATTGCTTTCAGAATTTTCCACATTTTGTGGTGATCCACAAAGTCAAAGGCTTTGGCATAGTCCATAAAACAGAAGTAGATGATTTTCTGGAACTCTCTTGTTTTTTTGATGCTCTAACAGATGTTGGCAATTTGATCTTTGGTTCCTCTGCCTTTTCTAAATCCAGCTTGAACATCTGGAAGTTCATGGTTCACGTACTGTTGAAGCCTGGCTTGGAGAATTTTGAGCATTACTTTACTAGCATGTGAGATGAGATGATTCCAATTGTGCAGCAGTTTGAATATTCTTTGGCATTGCCTTTTTTGGGATTGAAATGAAAACTGACCTTTTCCTGTGACTCCTGCTGAATTTTCCAAATTTGCTGGCTCTTTGAGTGCAGCCCTTTCATAGCATCATTAATAAGTAGTGAGTAGGCAAATAAATTTCAATGTGGTTGTTTCAAAATATGTATGCAGGGAAAGAGCAAATTAGCCAAGATTGCACGGTCAGCCTCTCTCATCCCATGGCTTCTGGCTCTTGCCCCACATTTTGTAAATAATGATTAGAGGCAGGAGGAGAGGGGACAACAGAGGACCAGATGGTTGAATGACATCTCCAAGTCAATGGACATGAGTTTGAGCAAACTCCAGGAGATAATGAGGGACAGGAAAGGCTGACATGCTACAGTCCATGGGGTCACAAACAGTTGGACACAACTCAGTGACTGAAGAACAAGAAAGAGCTGAGGTCACTTGTAGCAATACACATGTGCATCATGAAGCATTCACTTGGTCATGTGTTCCTTTATGCAGCATACCTATAGGAGCCTCATCATGAAAGCCCTGGCTGCTTCTGCACTGGAGCTAGATTAGATTGCCATGGTAGTTATGTTATATGAGGTAATGTTCTGGCCAAGTCATGGCTGTGTTATGATTATGTTATGGCTGCTGCTGTGGCTGCTGCATCAGCCAGGAGAGAGGCTGTGTTGCAGCTGCCATGCCAGCCAGGAGAAAGTAAAGAGGTCTGCAGTTCCTACGGCTCCTTGAGTCTCCTTCCAGCCTCTTAGCTCATGCTTTGCCTACCCTGGTTTCAGCGAACAGTGTGAACTGTGTGAGCAGCAAGACAATTGGGGCTGTGAGCAGGATCAGTGATACAATGTCTTAGGAAAAGACAATTGAGTATATGGAAGTTAGACCAAGTTTCATTTAGGTATTTAAAGATAACTTGTATAAGCAACTCTTCCTAAAAATTATTCTCTGACAGATGATTAGAAGTGAAAAAACTTGTGAACAATGAAAAAATAATCCATACATTTATTTTGAGAGAGAATCAAATTAGCATTTTTAATACATAACGATTTGTTTGCATGCAAAGTCTTCCCTAAGATACTCTCATAACAAGCAAGATTCTTAATAATAATAGTTTTTAAATAAATATTTGATTATTGAATGATAACCTGTGAAATCCATCGGAGAAGGCAATGGCACCCCGCTCCAGTACTCTTGCCTGGAAAATCCCATGGACGAAGGATCATGGTAGTCTGCAGTCTAAGGGGTCGCTAAGAGTAGGATACGACTGAGCGACTTCACTTTCACTTTTCACTTTCATGCATTGGACAAGGAAATGGCAACCCACTCCAGTGTTCTTGCCTGGAGAATCCCAGGGATTGGGGAGCTTGGTAGGCTGCCGCCTATGGGGACACACAGACTCGGACATAACTGAAATGACTTAGCAGCAGCAGCAGCAGTGAAATCCATAGAAACATGAAAATTTGTGGGTTTTTCTTGTCACGTATGAGCTCATGAGCTTTTAATCAATTTGTAAACACATTGGGAAGGGCATATTATCCTCACTTATAGATAAGGACACTGTCATTCACTAAGGTTAAATTATATGAATAAAAACTCACAGCCAGTAAAGATTTGGACCTCCAATATGACAAACTGACATGGGGAACTAGCACATTTTTAATTTAGAGTATTTTTGATACTTTTAAGGTAGCATTTTGATCAATGTGATTTTTAAAAGCATTTTTCTAATAGAGTTTTGCCAAGAAAATGCACTGATCATAGCAAACACCCTCTTCCAACAACACAAGAGAAGACTCTATACATGGACATCACCAGATGGTCAACACCAAAATCAGATTGATTACATTCTTTGCAGATGAAGATGGAGAAGCTCTATACAGTTAGCAAAAACAAGACCAGAGTTGATTGTGGCTCAGACCATGAACTTATTGCCAAATTCAGACTGAAATTGAAGAAAGTAGGGAAAAACACTAGACCATTCAGGTATGACCTAAATCAAATCCCTTATGATTATACAGTGAAAGTGAGAAATAGATTTAAGGGCCTAGATCTGATAGATAGAGTGCCTGATGAACTATGGAATGAGGTTCGTGACATTGTACAGGAGACATGGATCAAGACCATCCCCATGGAAAAGAAACACAAAAAAGCAAAATGGCTGTCTGGGGAGGCCTTACAAATAGCTGTGAAAAGAAAAGAAAAAAGCAAAGGAGAAAAGGAAAGATTTAAACATCTGAATGCAGAGTTCCAAAGAATAACAAGAAGAGATAAGAAAGCCTTCTTCAGCGATCAATGCAAAGAAATAGAGGAAAACAACAGAATGGGAAAGACTAAGGATCTCTTCAAGAAAATCAGAGATACCAAAGGAAAACTTCATGCAAAGATAGGCTCGATAAAGGACAGAAATGGTATGGACCTAACAGAAGTAGAAGATATTAAGAAGAGATGGCAAGAATACACAGAAGAACTGTACAAAAAAGATCTTCATGACCCAGAAAATTACAATGGTGTGATCACTGACCTAGAGCCAGACATCCTGGAATGTGAAGTCAAGTGGGCTTTAGAAAGCATCACTACCAACAAAGCTAGTGGAGGTGATGGAATTCCAGTTGAGGTATTCCAAATCCTGAAAGATGATGCTGTGAAAGTGCTGCACTCAATATGCCAACAAATTTGGGAAACTTAGTAGTGGCCACAGGACTGGAAAAAGTCAGTTTTCATTCCAATCCCAAAGAAAGGCAATGCCAAAGAATGCTCAAACTATTGCACAATTGCACTCATCTCACATGCTAGTAAAGTAATGCTCAAAATTCTCCAAGCCAGACTTGAGCAATATGTGAACTGTGAACTTCCTGATATTCAAGCTGGTTTTAGAAAAGGCAGAGGAACCAGAGATCAAATTGCCAACATCCGCTGGAATAAGGAAAAAGCAAGAGAGTTCCAGAAAAGCATCTATTTCTGCTTTATTGACTATGCCAACCTTTGATTGTGTGGATCACAAAAACTTAAAAAATTTTTTTTTTTTCCCTTTTGAGCCTTTGATTGTGTGGATCACAATAATATGATAAAAAATTCAATTATTCTCCCCTCCCCCTCTCCCTCCCGTCCAGTCTTTCCCCCATTTCTGCGCACTGTTCTGCGGACGTGGGCACCTGTGCCCATCCACAGTGTGGGAGCTGTGGTACGTGAGTCTCAGCATTTGGTGGAGAACTGGGCATATCGGGAGTGCAGAGACACAATAAGTATATAACGCATAAAGGAATTAGAAAGATGGAACCCTCTTATGGAACAAAAGAACACTATGATCCAAATTTAAAATAATACTAAACCACCTGACCTGCCTCTTGAGAAATTTGTATGCAGGTCAGGAAGCAACAGTTAGAACTGGATATGGAACAACAGATTGGATCCAAATAGGAAAAGGAGTACATCAAGGCTGTATATTGTGACCCCGTTTATTTAACTTATATGCAGAGTACATCGTGTGAAACATTAGACTGGAAGAAACACAAGCTGGAATCAAGATTGCCGGGAGAAATATCAATAACCTCAGATATGCAGATGACACCACCCTTATGGCAGAAAGTGAAGAGGAACTAAAAAGCCTCTTGATGAAAGTGAAAGTGGAGAGTGAAAAGGTTGTCTTAAGGCTCAACATTCAGAAAACAAAGATCATGGCATCTGGTCCCATAACTTCATGGGAAATAGATGGGGAAACAGTGGAAACAGTGTCAAATTTTATTTTTCTGGGCTCCAAAATCACTGCATATGGTGAATGCAGTCATGAAATTAAAAGACGCTTACTCCTTGGAAGGAAAGTTATGACCAACCTAGGTAGCATATTGAAAAGCAGAGACATTACTTTGCCAACAAAGGTTCGTCTAGTCAAGGTTATGGTTTTTCTTGTGGTCATGTATGGATGTGAGAGTTGGACTGTGAAGAAAGCTGAGTGCCGAAGAATTGATGCTTTTGAACTGTGGTGTTGGAGAAGAATCTTGAGAGTCGCTTGGACTGCAAGGAGATCCAACCAGTCCATCCTAAAGGAGATCAGCCCTGGGATTTCTTTGGAAGGAATGATGCTAAAGCTGACACTCCAGTACTTTGGCCACCTCTTGCAAAGAGTTGACACATTGGAAAAAACTCTGATGCTGGGAGGGATTGGGGGCAAGAGGAGAAGGGGACGACAGAGGATGAGATGACTGGATGGCATCACTGACTTGATGGACGTGAGTCTCAGTGAAGTCCCGGAGTTGGGTGATGGACAGGGAGGCCTGGCATGCTGTGATTCATGGGGTTGCAAAGAGTCAGACACGACTGAGCAACTGATCTGATCTGATCTTCTATTATATCACGTGATGTAATTCTTTAATATAATTGTTATAAGTCATCTGTGAATGAGACACCATATCACCTTTTTAAAATATTTGTTATATAATAATATTAGTCTTTGGAGACCATCAGTGGGGTTAATTAGTAGTATCTCAGAAAACACAGTCCCATGGAGAGAAGAATTAAGTTATGATGCAGCTGGAGTTATGGTGGGTAAATCTACAAAGAACTTGTAGATTTTATTATAATAAAACTTTTACCATTCCCATTCTTTCTGTTGATATATTTAACAGGTCGGGTGAGTAATATTTTAATGTGGGTTATCATTTTTACTTTTTATATTATCACACACAAATTATCCAGCCAAAGGATTCACTTATTAAAAGGAAATCAAAGCACACCAGTGTATGTGTGCTTTGAAAGAGATGATTTTAACTACAGTATAAGTGAAACATTAAATTACAAATTCTTTTGTAAAAGGATAAATTATCCAAAGAATGTGATAAAAGTATTTTTGATTTTAGGTCTTTTCTTTGGTATCTTGATGTGTATTATAAAAATTCACTTCAACTGTGAATGTGATATATGGTGAAATTATCTTAAATGCTAAAATTTGTTCTACATATAAAACAAATTGCATATAAATATATAATAATTTGTATATTGTTATATATAAAATATATATATCATGCTGCTAAGTCACTTCAGTCGTGGTCAGCTCTCTGCAACCCCATCCATAGATGGCAGCCTGCTAGGCTCCCCAGTCCCTGGGATTCTCCAGGCAAGAACATTGGAGTGGGTTGCCATTTCCTTCTCCAATGTATGAAAATGAAAAATGAAAGTGAAGTCACTCAGTCGTGTCCAACTCCCAGCGAGCCCATGGACTACAGCCCACCATGCTCCTCTGCCCAATGGATTTTCCAGGCAAGAGTACTAGAGTGGGTTGCCATTGCCTTCTCCAAATATATATATAACAAATTGTGTATGTGTGTGTGTGTGTGTGTGTGTGTATATATATATATAACAAATAGTATAATATAAAATATATTAATATACAATTTGTTATATATTTATATGTTTATAAATTTGTTTAACTAACATGACAATAGTCTATGAATCCTGGCAGAGGGTTTTATATATTTGACTTAACTCTCTCCACTCTGGGTAAACAATTACATAGATAATCCTTATTTGCTTGCTTCTAAATTTACATTTTTTACCCAAACTCAGATTAATCTTAATTCATTAAAAGTCTCAGGAACTATAAGGATGAGCATGGGAAACATATATACAACAGAAGTAAAAGAGCATATAAGAGAGTTTGAGTATTATAAACTCATGGAGATGGGGCAAGTGTGTCACTTATTAAAACCAGCAGGCCATTTAATACACAGATTGATTCCTACAACTGCTACTTCCTACTTCCTTCCAGTGGGTGATGTCACCAGCACTTCTTAAAATTGTCATCTTTGTTAAACTCCATCTCACCAAGCTGATTTCCAGGGAATCCAATCTGTAATACTACCACAATAGCTACTGATTTATCTGTATCTATATTGTCTCCCATCTTTGCATGAAATGTTCCCTTGGTATCTCTAATTTTCTTGAAGAGATCTCTAGTCTTTCCCATTCTCTTGTTTTCCTCTATTTCTTTGCATTGATCGCTGAGGAAGCCTTTCTTATCCCTCCTTGCTATTCTTTGGAACTCTGCATTCAAATGCTTATATCTTTCCTTTTCTCCTTTGCTTTTCACTTCTATTCTTTTTACAGCCATTTGTAAGGCCTCCCCAGACAGCCATTTTGCTTTTTTTGCCTTTCTTTTCCATGGGGATGGTCTTGATCCCTGTCTCCTGTACAATGTCATGAACCTCTGTCTATAGTTTATCAGGCACTCTCTCTATCAGATCTAGGCCCTTAAATCTAATTCTCACTTTCACTGTATAATCATAAGGAATTTGACTTAGGTCATACCTGAATGGTCTAGTGGTTTTCCCTACTTTCTTCAATTTCAATCTGAATTTGGCAATAAGCAGTTTATGATATGAGCCACAGTCAGCTCCCAGTCTTGTTTTTGCTAACTGTATAGGGCTTCTCTATCTTTGGCTGCAAAGAATATAATCAATCTGATTTCGGTATTGACCCTCTGGTGATTTCCATGTGTAGAGTATTCTCTTGTGTTGTTGGAAGAGGGTGTTTGCTATGACTAGTGCATTCTTTTGGCAGAACTTTATTAGCCTTTGCCCTGGGTTTCATCCTGTAGGCATTCAATCACAATGCCTTGGGATTCATTCTGTATCCCAAGGTCAAATTTGCCTGTTACCCCAGGTGTTTCTTGACTTCCTACTTCTGCATTCCAGTCCCCTATAATGAAAAGGACATCTTTTTTTGTGTATTAGTTGTAAAAGGTCTTGAAGGTCTTCATAGAACCTTTCAACTTCAGCTTCTTCAGCGTTACTTGTTGGGGCATAGACTTGGATTACTGTGGTATTGAATGGTTTGCC
Source organism: Tragelaphus eurycerus (assembly GCA_935064755.1). Classification (NCBI taxonomy): domain Eukaryota; kingdom Metazoa; phylum Chordata; class Mammalia; order Artiodactyla; family Bovidae; genus Tragelaphus; species Tragelaphus eurycerus. The sequence goes on along the minus strand of CAKXYN010000086.1, from coordinate 6,343,548 downwards.
TAGGAAATGAACAAAGATTATTCTGTCATTTTTGAGATTGCATCCAAGTACTGCATTTTGAACTCTTTTGTTGACCATTATGGCTACTCTATTTCTTCTAAGGGATTCCTGCGTACAGTTGTCTCTTTTTTTGTCATTTATATTTTTTCCTACCTCCTTTTGAAGACAATGGGTAGCTTTTCTGGGTGCCTGATGTCCTCTGCCAGTATTCAGAAGTTGTTTTGTGGAATTTACTTGACAAATACTAACAAGTATGAAAGGAGAAATTAACAATAACACCATAATAGTGGGAGACTTTAATACCCACTCACACCTATGGATAGATCAACTAAACAGAAAATTAACAAGGAAACACAAACTTTAAATGATACAATAGACCGGTTAGACCTAATTGATATCTATAGGACACTTCATCCCAAAACAATGCATTTTACCTTTTTCTCAAGCGCACACGGAACCGTCTCCAGGATAGATAACATCTGGGCCATAAATCTAGCCTTGGTAAATTCAGAAAAATTGAAGTTATTCCAAGCATCTTTTCTGACCACAATGCAATAAGATTAGATCTCAATTACAGGAGAAAAACTATTAAAAATTCCAACATATGGAGGCTGAACAACATGCTGCTGAATAACCAACAAATCACAGAAGAAATCAAAAAAGAAATCAAAATTTGCATAGAAACGAATGAAAATGAAAACACAACAACCCAAAACCTGTGGGGCACTGTAAAAGCTATCCTAAGGGGAAAGTTTATAGCAATACAGACATACCTCAAGAAACAAGAAAAAAGTCAAATAAATAATCTACACCTAAAGCAACTAGAAAAGGAAGAAATGAAGAACCCCAGGGTTAGTAGAAGGAAAGAAATCTTAAAAATTGGAGCAGAAATAAATGCAAATAAAAAAAGAGACCATAGCAAAAATCAACAAAGCCAAAAGCTGGTTCTTTGAAAGGATAAATAAAATTGACCATCCATTAGCCAAATTTATCAAGAAACAAAGGGAGAAAAATTAAATCAATAAAATTAGAAATGAAAATGGAGAGATCACAACAGACAGCACAGAAATACAAAGGATCATAAGAGACTACTATCAGCAATTACATGGCAATAAAATGGACAACGTGGAAGAAATGGACAAATTCTTAGAAAAGTACAATTTTCCAAAACGGGACCAGGAAGAAATAGAAAATCTTAACAGACCCATCACAAGCACGGAAATTGAAACTGTAATCAGAAACCTTCCAGCAAACAAAAGCCCAGGTCCAGACGGCTTCACAGCTGAATACTACCAAAAACTTAGAGAAGAGCTAACACCTATCCTACTCAAACTGTTCCAGAAAATTGCAGAGTAAGGTAAAATGCCAAACTCATTCTATGAGGCCACCATCACCCTAATACCAAAACCTGACAAAGATGCCACAAGAAGAAAACTACAGGCCAATATCACTGATGAACATAGATGCAAAAATCCTTAACAAAATTCTAGCAATCAGAATCCAACAACACATTAAAAAGATCATACACCATGACCAAGTGGGCTTTATCCCAGGGATGCAAGGATTCTTCAATATCCGCAAATCAATCAATGTAATACACCACATTAACAAATTGAAAAATAAAAACCATATGATTATCTCAATAGATGCAGAGAAAGCCTTTGACAAAATTAAACATCCATTTATGATAAAAACTCTCTAGAAAGCGGGAATAGAAGGAACATATCTCAACATAATAAAAGCTATATATGACAAACACACAGCAAACATTATACTCAATGGTCAAAAATTGAAAGCATTTCCTCTAAAGTCAGGAACAAGACAAGGATGCCCACTTTCACCATTACTATTCAACATAGTTTTGGAAGTTTTGGCCACAGCAATCAGAGCAGAAAAAGAAATAAAAGGAATCCAAATTGGAAAAGAAGAAGTAAAACTCTCACTGTTTGCAGATGACATGATCCTCTATATAGAAAACCCTAAAGACTCCACCAGAAAACTACTAGGGCTAATCAATGAATATAGTAAAGTTGCAGGATATAAAATCAACACACAGAAATCCCTTGCATTCCTGTACACTAATAATGAGAAAATAGAAAGAGAATTTAAGGAAAAAATTCCATTCACCATTGCAACGAAAAAAATAAAATACTTAGGAATATATCAACCTAAAGAAACTTAAGACCTATATATAGAAAACTATAAAACACTGATGAAAGAAATCAAAGAGGACACTAACAGATGGAGAAATATACCATGTTCATGGATTGGAAGAATCAATATAGTGAAAATGAGTATACTACCCAAAGCAATTTACAGATTCAATGCAATCCCTATCAAGCTACCAACGGTATTCTTCACAGAGCTAGAACAAATAATTTCACAATTTGTTTGGAAACACAAAAAACCTCGAATAGTTAAAGCTATCTTGAGAAAGAAGAATGGAACTGGAGGAATCAACCTGCCTGACTTCAGGCTCTACTACAAAACCACACTCATCAAGACAGTATGGTACTGGCACAAAGACAGAAATATAGATCAATGGAACAAAATAGAAAGCCCAGAGATAAATCCACACACATATGGACACCTTATCTTTGACAAAGGAGGCAAGAATATACAATGGAGGAAAGACAATCTCTTTAACAAGTGGTGTTGGTAAAACTGGTCAACCACTTGTAAAAGAATGAAACTAAAGCACTTTCTAACACCACACACAAAAACAAACTCAAAATGGATTAAAGATCTAAATGTAAGACCAGAAACTATAAAACTCCTAGAGGAGAACATAGGCAAAACACACTCCGACATAAATCACAACAGGATCCTCTATGACCCACCTCCCAGAATACTGGAAATAAAAGCAAAAATAAACAAATGTGACCTAATTAAACTTAAAAAGCTTCTGCACAACAAAAGAAACTATAAGCAAGGTGAAGAGACAGCCTTCAGAATGGGAGAAAATAATAGCAAATGAAGCAACAGACAACCAATCTCAAAAATATACAAGCAACTCCTGCAGCTCAATTCCAGAAAAATAAATGACCCAATCAAAAAATGGGCCAAAGAACTAAATAGACATTTCTCCAAAGAAGACATACAGATGGCTAACAAACACATGAAAAGATGCTCAACATCACTCATTAGCAGAGAAATGCAAATCAAAACCACTATGAGGTACCATTTCATGCCAGTCAGAATGGCTGCAATCCAAAAGTCTACAAGCAATAAATACTGGAGAGGGTGTGGAGAAAAGGGAACCCTCTTACATTGTTGGTGGGAATGCAAAGTAGTACAGCCACTATGGAGAAAAGTGTGGAGATTCCTTAAAAAACTGGAAATAAAACTGCCTTATGATCCAGCAATCCCACTGCTGGGCATACACACTGAGGAAACCAGAATTGAAAGAGACACGTGTACCCCAATGTTCATCGCAGCACAGGACATGGAAGGAACCTAGATGTCCATCCACAGATGAATGGATAAGCAAGCTGTGGTACATATACACAATGGAGTATTACTCAGCCATTAAAAAGAATACATTTGAATCAGTTCTAATGAGGTGGATGAAACTGGAGCCTATTATACAGAGTGAAGTAAGCCAGAAAGATAAACATTAATACAGTATACTAACGTATATATATATATGGAATTTAGAAAGATGGTAACAATAACCCTGTATAGAAGACAGCAAAAGAAACACTGATGTATAGAACAGTCTTTTGGACTCTGTGGGATGATTTGGGAGAATGACATTGAAATATGTATAATATCATATATGAAACAAGTCGCCAGTCCAGGTTCGATACACGATACTGGATGCTTGGGGCTGGTACACTGGGATGACCCAGAGGGATGGTATGGGGAGGAAGGAGGAAGGAGGGTTCAGAATGGGAAACACATGTATACCTGTGACAGATTCATTTTGATATATGGCAAAACCAATACAATATTGTAAAGTTAAATAAAATAAAATTTAGAAAAAAAAAAAAACTCTCTCTAGTATCTCTTTCCAATTCTGAATGCAGTTTTTAGCTTTGCTAATTTCTACTTACAATTATCTCCTCTGGACAACCCAACTATAATGTTTCTTATCCATATATCTACTGAAAAAATATATAATTACCTGGTGAGTAAATTTTTTAAAATAAAATTTTCATTCTAGTATAAAATTTTATTTTTGAATTTGAGCACTAAACCTTTTTTGCAAAGCAATAGATTTTCTCCTCCCAAATCCAACCCAGTCCCAAAGTACTTGAAAATGTGTGTATTGGTTTCTTTTGAGTTTTGCTTTGGTTGACTTTCCAGAGTTGACTAATGTGTGTGTTTGTGTGCTTTGTTCTGCCAAATTTGTTTTCAACTGCCGTGAGTATTGCAGAGCACACAGAACAGTCCTGGACCCCGGAGCAAATACTTTAAGATGTAAATTGCTTGCTTTCTTGATTCCCTTAGCTCATTTGCTGTTGTAGAGTTAAATCAAGTATTACAGATTTGCATTTTTTTACAAGCTATAACCTCACCAGTTCTATTTACATAACTTACATCCTGTTTAATTAAAAAAAAAAAATCCTACAGAGCTACCTTACTTTATAACTCAGCTGACTAGAGATCAATTTTAACTTACCTTGGATCTTTACTAAAAATCTCATGCTTTGCCTTAGACTAAATCTCCTTTGACCTTATAGCACTTTTTATTTCCTTTCCTAGTATTCAGTTATCTCAGGGGTTATAATTTGTGATCTTCATTTAGGCTGAACTAATATGTAAAGTGGTTTTTGGTGATGCTCAAATTTTAGACAGGGTTGATTTTACTAAGTGCAGCAACACACATACAGTACATTGATGGTGAAAAAAAAATAAGTTATTTCAGGTCAAAGCCCAGGTCATTTGTAAGATATCACCTACGCTTAATTAGTTCAGTGCCTGGCATTCAAAAGTTATTGAATGAATGAATGATACACATTTAAAAGGGCAGTTGTTACAAATAGACCTCTGTAAATGTCAAGCACTATTCTCTTGCTATATGATTTATGTCCATGAAACTGGAGAAGAGCTTTTCTAAGGCAGAAGATACATTTAAATAATTTACTGAAAACACTACTTTTGTTTGAAAATTTCCATCAATTATATGAAGAAATTCTTTAAATCACTTCATATTAACCATTAGGTTCAATATACTAGTATTCTTATGATTTTCTTTCTGTTGGATAGTTGCTCTAGTTCTTTTACATTGAAGTACAAAAAAATATTTTCCTGAAATTATGTAGAAGTGATATGTCTAGTTGCTTATGGTACATTTTTACTTAAACTTGCTATGGCATATGCTTTGTTCATATTGCTGAAAGACATCCCACATATCTAATCCAAGGCTCACAGACATTTTCTGTAAAGGGTCAGATAATAAATATTTGAGTCTTTTCAGGCCAAAAAAAGCAAAACTGAACATATTATATAGGTACTGTCATATAATTTTCATGTCACAAATTATTGTTTTGAATTTTTCAACCATTTAAAAATGTAAAAATAAATCCTTAGCTTGTGGGCTCTATAAAAGCAAAGATTTAGCCTGTAGACTCTAGTTTTTTGACTCTTGGTCTAGTCCACTGAAATTAGGAAGGATAGGAAGACTTAATAGATAATGTTGCAGTGCTAGAGAGTCATTGACTTTTCTACATAGCCTGTTCAAGTCATTTTACAGAAATAAGATATTTGCATGGTAAAAGATCTTGGCCTCTAGAATCAGAAAAGCATGGATTTGAACTCTATCTCTCTTACTACTACTTCCAGTGTAACGGTGGACAAGTTTCTTTAAGCCTCAGTTTCCTTACCTGTGCAGTAGGAATAATAAGACTCAAAACTGTAATCAGGAGGACCATGCAATTCATCCAGCAGCAGGCTTTGGCTTATAGTTAATCCTCAATGATGGTGCAGAGAAGGCACTGGCGATCCACTCCAGTACTCTTGCCTGGAGAATCCCAGGGATAGGTTAGCCTGGTGGCCTGCCATCTATGAGGTAGCACAGAGTCGGACACGACTGAAGTGACTTAGCAGCAGCAATGTTGGTGGTTTAGTTGCTAAATTGTGTCCAACTCTTGCAATCCTATGGGCTAAAACCCACCAGGCTCCTCTGTCCATGGAATTTCTCAGGCAAGAATACTAGAGTGGGTTGCCATTTCCTTCTCCAGAGGATCTTTCCAACCCAGCAATCAAACTCGCATTGTCTTCTGCATTGCAGGTACTCTCCTGCACTGCAGGTGGAATCTTCACCACCTGAGCCACCATGGAAGCTCTAATCCTCAATAAATGTTAGCTATTACCATTTGTTAGCTAACTATAAATGTCAGCTGTGTGCAGAATTAAGCATGTTAATACTATCTCCATCATCTAGCACCATGTTTACTAAATTAGGTTCAGAATTTTTCATCCATTTACTTTGCTTCATCAAGCAAGTGCTCGTTGCATGTTTACTATGTGTCAGGCACCATGTTAGGTACTTAATAATTTCTGTTGAAGGAATATCTGTGCTGGTGAGATGATTTTTAGAGAGAAGAAAAAGTAAGCCATTCTATGTTTTTGAATAGAGAAGACATGATCAACCATAGTTCTCAGAAATATGGTGGTAATCTTAGCAGCTTACAGTTCAAATGGCATTTCAAATTGAAACTTTAAAAACTATGGAGAATGGGAGCAAGATAATGATGATGGTGATAATGATGATGAAAACTAACAACTTTTATGAATATTCACTCTCAGTAATATTACTATACTATAAGCAAGAGAGTTCCAGAAAATCATCTATCTCCACTTTATTGACTATGCCAAAGCCTTTGACTGTGTGGATCACAATTAATTGTGGAAAATTGTGAAAGAGATGGGAATACCAGACCATCTGACCTGCCTCTTGAGAAACCTGTATGCAGGTCATGAAGCAACAGTTAGAACTGGACATCGAACAACAGACAGACTCCAAACAGGAAAAGGAGTATGTTAAGGCTGTATATTGTCACTCCACTTATTTAACTCATATGCAGAGTACATCATGAGAAACTATGAGCTGGAAGAAGCACAAGCTGGAATCAAGATTGCTGGAAGAAATATCAATAACCTCAGATATGCAGAAGACACCACCCTTATGGCAGAAAGTGAAGAGGAACTAAAAAGCCTCTTGATGAAAGTGAAAGTGGAGAGTGAAAAAGTTGGCTTAAAGCTCAACATTCAGAAAATGAAGATCACGGCATCTGGTTCCATCACTTCATGGCAAATACATGGGAAAATAGTGGAAACAGTGTCAGACTTTATTTTGGGGGCTCCAAAATCACTGCAGATGGTGAATGCAGCCATGAAATTAATAGATGCTTACTCCTTGGAAGGAAACTTATGACCAACCTAGATGGTATATTCAAAAGCAGAGACATTACTTTGCCAACAAATGTCCATCTAGTCAAGGCTATGTTTTTTCCAGTGGTCATGTATGGATGTGAGAATTGTACTGTGAAGAAAGCTGAGTGCCAAAGAATTGATGCTTTTGAAATGTGGTGTTGAAGAAGACTCTTGAGAGTCCCTTGGACTGCAAGGAGTTCCAGCCAGTCCATCCTAAAGGAGATCAGTCCTGTGTGTTCATTGGAAGGACTGAGGCTGAAGTTGAAACTCCAATACTTTGGCCACCTCATGCAAAGAGTTGACTCATTGGAAAAGACTCTGATGCTGGGAGGGATTGGTAGCAGGAAGAGAAGGGGACGACAGAGGATGAGATGGTTGGATGGCATCACTGACTCGATGGACATGAGTTTGAGTGAACTCCGGGAGTTGGTGATGGACAAGGAGGCCTAGCATGCTGTGATTCATGGGGTCGCAAGGAATCAGACACGACTGAGCCACTGAACTGAAATGATGGGCTTTATATGTTTTTTGTTTATTTAATTCTTTCAAAAATATCCTTTTAGTTAAGTACCCTTGCTACTCTAAATTTTGCTTATGTACTTTGTAGTGAGAAGTCAAGACTTAGAAAAATTCTATACAGTTGCCCAAAATCACACAGCTAAGAAGCAAAAGGAAATCCCTGGGGATTAATTTGTTTTTTAATATTATGAATTGCAATTAATTTGATAAATTTCAATTGTACCTAGAATGTAAAGTCAATAATACAGTTGCTGCTTCAAGAAGCTCATTTATTTATTCACTCAATCACTTGTTCTTTCAACAAGTATAAATTAAATATCTATTATTTTCCAGGTGCTTTTATGCAATGTGACTATAGCAATGAAAATATTGAATTTGCCTTTCAAATAATAGTTTTTATTTTGCTTTGTTTTTAGAGAATATTCCTAGGAATTATGTTTTCCTTGTTTAGTGACAATCATTTCCATTTTTTTTACAATTCCTCCCTAGCTACCATATTAAATCTTATAATATATTAAATTATAAATAATATTTATTCTGATTGTTTTGAATTTTCTGGACATAAAAACATAACATTTCCAAATACTGCTTAGTTTATCATCTTTAAACAATATTATAACTTAAATTTTTCTTATTTCATTTGTTTTAGCAGATCAATTAGAATTTTAACATGTCTGTGAGGTTACATGATGGAAATTAATAAATTTTGTCATTTTTTGCTACTTTAATGAAATGTCTCATAAGCTTATTAAATATTATAATATTGGTTTAAAATTAAACAGAATAAATGAAAGTAAGAGAATTTAAATAAATTTATATTTCACTCCATTGTTTTTAAAATTAAATATAGATCTTTCAGTATCTGACTAGAAAATCAAATTTTAATGTATTGATTTCTATGCTATATTATATTAAATAGATTTTCTAATGTTAATTTATTTTTTGATTTTTAGAAATACAGATGCCTAGAAGATATATGATAAAGTTAAAGTTGTTTACTTCTAATCTTTCACCAATTTCTTTTTGAGATTGCAATAGTGATTGCTTTATTAGTTTAACATTAATTCATAAAGGTTTACAATTTCTTTATTTCCATTATTTTTTAAATTAAATTTATTTATTTTACTTGGATGTTAATTTTATAAATATAGAATCACTAGCTCCTTCCTTGATTAAAATCTTCACTCTTATCTCCTTTTCCTGAAGTACTGTTAATCTTACCAACCTATCTACCCAGACTCACATATGTATATATAAATGAGCAAGCGCATATACAAAGACTAGTAAATGTGTATTGAATTTTTAATTTTTTAACTGTCAGTTTAAATATCACTTTTTCACCTTTTCTTTCACACAAATCCAGTCTCCCAAAATTATGTTTATAAAATGACATTTTTCTTCCTTTGTCTTTATCTTAACTCTATATAACTATGTGATTAATTGTTAAATAATTGACTCCATTAAATAAGTTTCACATGACAAATACCAACACTGTGTTATTTAGTGCTGTATCTCAAGTATTTATTAAAACAATTTTTTGATGCCAGTAGTACACTCTTGATTACTGTGGGTTTGTAGTCTAGTCTGAAGTCAGACTAGACTGATGACTTTTGTTTTCTTTTCTAAAGGCCGCTCTGTCTATTCAGGGTTTTCTCTGTTTCCAAGCAAATTGTAACTTTTTTTGTTCTAATTCTATTAAAAATTCCATTGGTTATTTTACAGGAATTGCATTGAATCTATAATTTGCTTTGGGTAGCATGGTCTTTCTCACAATATCAATTCTTCTCACAATCCAAAAACATGATATACCACTCCCTCTGTTTTTGTCATCTTTGATTTCTTTCATAAGTATCTTAAAGTTTTCTGAGTATAGATGTTTTGTCTCCTTGGAAACATTTATTCCTAGATATTTTATTCTTATTTGTTGCCATAGCAAGTGGGGTTATTTCCTTATTTTCTTTCTGATCTTTCTTTCTTAGTATATAGGAATTCAAGAGATTTCTGTGCATTAATTGTGTATCCTTAACTTTACCAAATTCATTGATTAGTAATTTCCTGGTGGTACCTTTAGGATTTTCCATGTATAGTGTCATGCCATCTACACAAAAACAGAAATGAGTATCAATGGAACAGGCCAGAAAGTCCAGAGATAAACCCACACTCTTCTGTTCACCTAATCTGTGACAAAGGAGGCAAGATATACAATGGAAAATTGACAGTCTCTTCAATAAATGGTGTTAGAGAAAACTAAACAACTACATGGAAAGAATGAAATTAGAACACTCTCCAACACCATACACAAAAATAAGTTCAAAGTGGACTGAAGATCTATATGTAAGGCCAGATACTATAAAATTCTTAGAGGAAAACACAGGCAGAACAGTCTTTGACAAAAATTGCAGCAATATGTTTTTGATCCTCTTCCTAGAGTAATGAAAATAAAGGAAAAATAAACAAATAAGATCTAATTAAACTTAAAGTCTTCTGCACAGCAGAAACTTAAGGTCTTCTTCCATAAAAAAATGAAAAGACAACTTTCAAAATGGGAGAAAATATTTGCAAATAAAGCAGCTGGCAAAGGATTAATCTCCAAAATATAAAAATAGATCATGCAGCTCATTATAAAGCAAAGCAAAAAATCCAAGCCAAAAATGGGCAGAAGATCTAAACAGACGTTTCTCTAAAGAAGACATACAGATGGCTAAAAAAAAATCACATGAAAAAATGTTAAAATAAGTAATTATTAGAGAAATACAAATCAGTCCTACAATGAGGTATCTCTTCACAACTGTCAGAATGGCCATAATCAAAAAATCTACAAATAATCAATGCTGATGAGGGTGAAGGTGTGGAGAGAAAAGAGAATCCTCCTACAGTGTTGGTGGGAATGTAAATTAATACGGCCAGAACAGTATGGAAGTTTCTTTAAAATATACAAATAGAACTACTATATGACACAGCAATCCCACTCCTAGGCATCGACCTGGAGAAAGCCATAAGTCAAAAATGTACACGCATTCCAGTGTTCGTTGTAACACTATTTATGATAGCTAGGATGTGCAAGCAACATAAATGTTCATCAACAAAGGAATGGATAAAATGATGTAGTGTATATATATATATATATACACATACATATAATGGAATATTACTTAGCTATAAAAAAGAACAAAATAATGCTATTGACAGCAACATTAATAGACTTAGAGGCTGTCATACAAACAAGTTAGTCAGACACAGAGAGACAAATATAATGTAATACCACTTATATGTAGAATCTATAAAAATGATACAGATGAATTTATTTACAAAATAGAAGTAAAGTCTTGGATGTAGAAAACAAACTGTGGTTACCAGGAAATTAGGAAGGGGGATAGATTGGGAGACTGGGCTTGACATGCACACACTACTATATATAAAAAAGATAACTAGTGAGATTTCTCCAAAGAAGATGTACAGATGGAGAATAAACACATGACAAGATGCTCTACATTGCTCATTATTAGAAAAATGCAAATAAAACTCTAATGAGGTTTCATCTCACACCAGTCAGAATGGCCATCATCAAAAAACTACAATCTGTGCTGGAGAGGTGTAGAGAACAGGGATCCCTCTTGCACTGTTGGTGGGAATGTAATTGATATAGCCACTATAGAGAACAGTATGGAGATTCCTTAAAAAGACTAGGGAAAAAACCACCATATGACCCAGTAATGCCACTACTGGGCATATACCCTGAAAAAAACATGATTCAAAAAGACACATGTACCCCAATGTTCACTGCACCACTATTTACAATAGCCAGGACATGGAAGCAACCTAGATATCCATCGACAGATGAATGGATAAGAAAGCCGTGGTACATATACACAATGGAATATTGCTGCTGCTGCTGCTAAGTTGCTTCAGTCATGTCCGACTCTGTGTGACCCCATGGACCACAGCCTACCAGGCTCCTCCGTCTGTGGGATTTTCCAGGCAAGAGTACTACTCAGCCTTAAAAAGGAACACATGTGAATCAGTTGAACTGAGGTGAATGAGACAAACCTAGAGTCTATTATACAGAGACGTAAGTCAGAAAGAGAAAAACAAATTTCATATATTAACACACACACGTATATATAGCTATGACTGACTCATGTTGCTATATGGCAGAAATCAACAAAATATTGTAAAGCAATTACCTCCAATTAAAAACAAATTTTAAAAATTAAAATTAAAAAGAACATGTTGTGCAGCATAAGGAACTCTATTCAATACTCTGTAATGGCCAAATGGAAACAGAATTAAAACAAACAAGTGTATATATATGTGTGTGTGTGTGTGTGTGTGTGTGTGTGTGTGTGTGTGTATAACATATTCACATTGCTGAAAAAACTAACATGATATTGTAAATCAATTACAGTCCAATAAAATTTTTAAAAGAAGCTAATTAAAAGTAAAATTAAAGAACACCATGTACCTAATTGGAATCCAATGAGTGAATGTCTGCCCTTATTTTTATGCTATGTCTAACAATGCTATTAATCTATGCTGTATTTTTTTCAGTTGGAAAATATTTTGTCTGTTTTTTCACATATAATCTGTTTGTATCTGTGGCATGGTGAAGGCACTTGCATAACTCAATGAAGCTATGAGCCATGTCTTGCAGGGCCACCCAGGATGGGTGAGTCATAGTGAAGAGTTCTGACAAAATGTGGTCCACTGGAAAAGGAAATGATAACATGCTCCAGTACTACTCTTGCCTAAAGAACTCCATGGATAGTATGAAAAGGCAAAAGATATTACATCAGCAGATGAGCCCCACAGTTGAAAATTGTCCAATATGTTACTGGGGAAGAACAGAGGGCGATTACTAATAGCTCCAGAAACAAGAAAGTGGCTGGGCCAAAGTGGGAACAAGGCTCAATTGTGGAGGTGTGTGGTAGTGAAAGTAAGTCTGATGCTGTAAAGAACAACATTGCATCAGAACTTGGAATGTTAGGTCTATGAATCAAAGTAAATTCTACATGGTCAACCAGGAGATAACAAGAGTGAACACTGATGTTTTAGGAATCCGTGGACTGAAATGATTGGGAATGGGTGAATTTAATTCAGATGACCATTATATCTACTACTGTCAGCAGGAATCCCTTAGAAGAAATGGAGTAGCCTTCATAGTCAATGAAAGAGTTTGAAATGCAGAACTTGGATGCAGTCTCAAAGACGACAGAATGATCTCAGTTTGTTTATAGGCAAACCATTCAACATCACAGTAATCCAAGTCTATGCCCCAACTACTGATGTCAAGCAAAAGTTGACTTGTTATATGAAGACCTCTAACACCTTTTAGAACCAACACCAAAAAAAAAAAAAAAATGTCCTTTTCAGCACAATGGGTTGGCATGAAAAGCAAGAAGTCAAGAGAAATCCAGAATAAAAGGCAAGTTTGGCCTTGAAGTATGAAATGAAGCAGGGCAAATGGTACCAGGGTTTTGCCAGGACAACATGCTGGTCACAGCAAATATCTTTTTCCAAAAACATGAGACAGATTTACACGTAGACATCACCAAATGGTCAATATTGAAATCAGATTGATTATGTTCTTTATAGCTGAAGATGGAGAAGCTCTGTACAGTCAGTAAAAACAAGACATAGAGTTGACTGTGGCTCAGATCATGGGCTCCTTATTACAAAATTCAGGCTTAAAGTGAAGAAATTAGGGAAAATGACTAGGTCATTCAGGTATGAACTAAATCAAATCCCTTATGACTATACAGTAAAGGTGACAAATAGATTCAAGAGATTAGATCTGGTAGACAGAGTGTCTAAAGTACTAATGGACTTCATAACATTGTACAGGAGGTAGTGATCAAAACAAACCCAAAGCGGGGAAAAATATGTGAGAAGGTAAAGTAGCGACTGAACTGAACTGAACTAAAGTAGTTGTCTGAGGAGGCTTTACAAAGAACGGAGGACAGAAGAAATGTGAAAGGTAAGAGAGAAAGGGAAAGACACACCCAAATGAATGGAGATTTTCAAAGAACAGTTAAGGGAGCTTTCTTAAATGAACAATGCAAAGAAATGGAGGAAAACAATAGAATGTGTAAGACTAGAGTCTCATCAAGAAACTGGAGATATATAGGGAACTTTTCATGCAAGGATGGGCTCAATAACGGACAGAAAAGGTAAGGACCTAATTGAAGCAGAAGAGATTATGAAGAGGTGGCAAGAATACACAGACCGTCGGGTCACAAAGAGTCAGACACTACTTAGCCACTGAACAAGAAATGAAATTATAGATATAAATTTCATATACATAGAAAAATTTATATAATTTTATATTTTTTGAATTTTAATATACTAATTTAATGCATTTACATTTATTGTCATAGGTGATATTTCTGATCTTATCATTTTATGTGTGATTTCTGCATTTAAGCTTTCATGTTGATTCTCTTTTCTTCCTTTAATATAAAACTTTTTCTTTGTCTTAACTTTGTTATAATACATGCATAAACTATATAATTATTTATATGGGCACCTTTCTTATCTATCATTTATATTATTTTAAAAACCTACTCAAGAGAAAATATAATTGCATATTTATTGTCATGAGAAAATTTTTTAATCCCCTCTATGTTCAATATGAGGAACTTAGTAGGCATTTTAATTAATACTACTCAGTTCCTTTATCTGCTATTATTAGTATAATCTGATTTAGAGACAAAGCTGTTTTTATTAAGTTATTATGGCTGATATTAATAGTATTAGATATCTCTATTTTAACATTTTTGAGATTCTTCTTCCCTTAAGTAATTTTATGATTACTTCTCAAGAGAAATATTTAATTCTTCACTGCAAAACTTCAAGAGTTTTGAATTTTAAATTGTGATTGTTCTCTTGATCTTTGAGTCTATGTATGTGATAAATCTTTTCAGAATTTTTCACATCTGAGATATCTTTTTGGCACATGGAGACATGAACATCAAATTTCTGATTTAATTTCTTTGGTCACTGCTCATGTGAAGATCAAGTCTCCTTCTTATGTTAGTTCCTATAGAGCTCCCCTGGTGGCTCAGCTGGTAAAGAATACGCCTGCAATGCAGGAGACCCTAGTTCGATTCCTGGGTTGGGAAGATCCACTGGAGAAGGGATAGACTACCCACTCCAGTTCTCTGGTGGCTCAGCTGGTAAAGAATCCTCCTGCAATGCAGGAGCCCTGGATTCGATCACTAGGTTGAGAAGATCTCCTGGAGAAGGAAACAGCTACCCACTTCAGTATTCTGGCCTGGAGAATTCCACGGACTGTATAGTTCATGGAGTCTCAAATAATCCAACATGACTGAGCGACTTTCACTTCTCACTGGGGAACCAGGATGCCATATGCCCTGTGGCACAGCCAAAAATAAAAAAAAATTAAACTTGGATACTTCAGTTGAGCCTAAACCTGTTCCTTTGAAAGTGATTAAAAAGATCATTGCTTGTAAATATTCAAAAATTTACTGATGAATGAATCATCTATTTGAAATGTGAAATGTGCCACCATGAAGACTGTATTTTGACTCCAGGACAACCTTCATACTACCTAATAGGTGGTAGGTGGAAATGGTAGCAAAAGCAGTCACTATAGCAACAGTAGTAGGAAAAGGTAATTTTGTTTTCAT
Source organism: Tragelaphus eurycerus (assembly GCA_935064755.1). Taxonomy (NCBI): domain Eukaryota; kingdom Metazoa; phylum Chordata; class Mammalia; order Artiodactyla; family Bovidae; genus Tragelaphus; species Tragelaphus eurycerus. The sequence continues at coordinate 6,328,003 of CAKXYN010000086.1, read as the reverse complement.
CTGGCTGAATAACAGAATGTCACCAGCTGGCAATAAAGATACCAGCAGTACCCTCCTAGAAAAAGTCCCTGGCAAGGCAATGGCAACAGCTGCACAAACGCCAGAAAACAAAGAGAAATGTTCTCTGTCTTTATCCCTAGCCCCAAAAGTTTAAAGTGTGCAAAGACAGACATATTTTTTAATAAATTATCTGTTTTAGAAGGTAAATTGAAAAATCTTTATATACACATATGTTTATATACAACAACATATATGAAAAACAATATAATGTTAGCTAGCTTGATGGGAAGGAATGTTGCTAATTTTATTATCAGTTACAAACCATGAAGAATCTTATGTGTTTATCCATGTCTTCCTGTGTTCTTACTGCAACACAGTGCGTAGGACACTGCTGCATTAGCTTGTGGGAAACTCTCTGCTCCTTGTCTTGCTATCCTTAGTCACTCAGTGGTATCAGATTCTTTGCAACCCCATGGCCTGTAGACTGCCAGGCTCCTCTGTCCATGGGACTCTCCAGGCAAGAATTCTGGAGTGGGTTGTCATGCCCTCCTTCAAGAGATCTTCCCAACTCAGGGATCGAACTCAGGTCTCCTGTTCCCTCTCCATTTGTCTGGCCACTTTTGTCTCCTTTGTTCCCTTTCCACACAAAGTACAGGGACTGACAGCCTGGCATCATCAGGAGCTTATCAGAAATGTAGACCCTCAGGCCACTCTCCAGACACAATGAAGCAACATCTTCATTTTAATATTTTCTCCAAGTGATTCATATGCTAATTAAAGCCTGAGAAGCTCTAAGTTAATATACTATATGTGTATGTGTGAGATCTCTTCAAGAAAATCAGAGATACCAAAGGAACATTTCATGCAAAGATGGGCTCGATAAAGGACAGAAATGGTATGGACCTAACAGAAGCAGAAGATATTAAGAAGAGATGGCAAGAATATATAGAAGAACTGTACAAAAAAGATCATCACCATCCAGATAATCACAATGGTGTGATCACTGACTTAGAGCCAGACATCCTGGAATGTGAAGTCAAGTGGGCCTTAGAAAGCATCACTACAAACAAAGCTAGTGGAGGTGATAGAATTCCAGTTGAGCTATTCCAAATCCTAAAAGATGATGCTGTGAAAGTGCTGCACTTAATATGCCAGCAAATACATGGGGAAACAGTGGAAACAGTGTCAGACTTTATTTTTCTGGGCTCCAAAATCACTGCAGATGGTGACTGCAGCCATGAAATTAAAAGACGCTTACTCCTTGGAAGGAAAGTTATGACCAACTTCAATAGCATATTCAAAAGCAAAGACATTACTTTGCCAACAAAGGTTCGCCTAGTCAAGGCTATGGTTTTTCCTGCGGTCATGTATGGATGTGAGAGCTGGACTGTGAAGAAGGCTGAGAGCCAAAGAATTGATGCTTTTGAACTGTGGTGTTGGAGAAGACTCTTGAGAGTCCCTTGGACTGCAAGGAGATCCAACCAGTCCATTCTGAAGGAGATCAGCCCTGGGATTTCTTTGGAAGGAATGGTGCTGAAGCTGAAACTCCAATACTTTGGCCACCTCATGCGAAGAGTTGACTCATTGGAAAAGACTCTGTTGCTGGGAGGGATTGGGGGCAGGAGCAGAAGGGGATGACAGAGGATGAGATGGCTGGATGTCATCACTGACTCGATGGACGTGAGTCTCAGTGAACTCCGGGAGTTGGTGATGGACAGGGAGGCCTGGTGTGCTGCGATTTATGGGGTTGCAAAGAGTCGGACACGACTGAGCGACTGATCTGATCTGATTTCTGATGTGTGTGTGCACTCAATCTGGTTCAACTCTGCAACCTCATGATTGCAGCCTGCCAGGCTCCTCTGTCCATGGGATTTTCCAGGCAAGAATTCTGAAGCAGGTTTCCCTTTCCTTCTCTGGGGGATCTTCCTGACCCAGGGATCAAACTCATGTCTCTTTCATCTCCTGCATTTGCAAGGAAGTTCTTTACCAGCTGAACCTTTGGGAAAGCCCTAATGTACTATGACCTCTATTATAGTTATCATTACATTCTCTGTGCTGACAAACCCTTCTTCAGCATAATAGGTGCTCAATAAATGTTGAACAAAGGAACGTATTAGTGTGATATTGTCAAAAAACAAAGAAAATATTGCTAATTTTCCTTAAGATTCACTGAGAGGAGAGGTATCAAATTGCAGTATCCTTCTTGATATAGTTCATATTGTCCACCTTTTATTTGCACATTCATTTATAGTTTAGTTTGAAATATTAATAGTAATCTTGTACTAATGCTAAATAAGTGTGATTGCTGCTTTTAATAATGATATCTTGATATGTAGTTAGGGCAGAAAGTGGTGGCATGTTGCTCATACTGAAGATGCTCCTTTGGAAAAAATGGGACTTAAAAGACTTCTGATGTTCAAATCCAAGTTAAGTGGTTAATTTTCAGCCCAATTATCAACAAACTGAACAATTTTTTTTGTGATGACTATGAGCTAAAAAGACTTACAAAGAGCGCTTAATAGAATACAGCACTTAATGTTCTTATCATGTATTTAGTACTCGTACTGCTTTTGTAAATACACTGTTTACTTTAAAACAGTTTGACATATCTAGAAAAGTTGAGAAGCTATTACAAAAAAATTCCATATATTCCACACCCAGTTTCCTCTATTAGTAATATCTAGTATAGTTATGCTGTGCTTCTCACTATTAGTGAACCAATATTTACATATCATTATTAACTAAAGTCCGTAATTTTTCAGACTTCCTTCAATTTTACCTAACATACTTTTTCTATTCCAAGATTCCATCCAGGATACTGCATTGCATTGTCATGTATCCCTATGCTTCTTACCAGCTGTGACAGTTTTTCAGATTTTTCCTTGTTTTTGATAATGTAGACAGTTTTAAGGGTTACTGGTTAAAAAGTCCCTCAGTTGAGATCTGTCTGACATTTTTCTCATGATTAGACTGGAGTTTATGGGTTTTGAAGAGGAAAATCACAGAGCTTAAGTGACATTTTGATCACAGCATATTAATTACATATATCACCATGAATAATCACTGCTGATGTGGACTTTAATCTCCTTACTGAGGTGGTGTTTGCTAGGTTTCTCCTCTGTAAAGTAACTCCTTTTAGCTCCTCTTTTTATATTGTACTCTTTGAATGTAAGTCACTAAGGAGAGTCCACAATTAGGCAGTGAGTGGTTATGCTCCACCTCTATAAGGGTGGTTGTCATCATGAAATACTTGGAATTCTGCATGAGAGTTGCATCTTCTCCACCATTTATTTATTCAATTAACACATATTCATAAGTTATGAATATATATTATATATAATATAGGTGCATAGATATCTATTTTATACTTTAATATCCAGTATTATTTTCTTGCTTAAAGTATTTTAGTTTTTGCAATTATAACTCTTTCAGTTGAATTCTGTACCTTGTTGACATACTCCATGATTGTGAATTTTTTGTTTATTTGTTTTTTATCACTTTCTTGCACTTGTATTGCTATTTATGTCAATATTCAGTTTCTCACGCCCAATATATTGTATACTGAGATGAGAGGTTCTATTTTTCTGATTCTCTGCACATAATAGATGAACATTACTTATTCAATTGTGATGATTCATTTTAAGTGAAATATTATTTATGAGAAAAATTACATGTGACTATTTAATTGTGGTCTTTAAGTGTAATCATTATATTTGGTAATGGAGTAATTTATAAAAGTGAAGATTAGTGAATCAATATGCAGAATCTGATTTTAAAAATACACCCATGGTGGATGCATGTTGATGTATGGCAAAATCAATACAATATTGTAAAGTAAAAAAATAATAAAAAAATTTAAAAAATAAAATAAATAAAAAATATTTTTTAATGAAGTATTTTGTTGTTGCAAAAGACTAACCTCAGTACTGTCAGAAGTATAAAATGTCTAATGAATGTTACCAACATATCAAACAAAGTTATGAGCTTGATGGACTTCCTTTATGGTAGAAAGGAAAACAAAACATGTTTTCAAGTTGAGAGTTTCAAATTTGTGTCAATATATTACAGCTTAATGTTCATTTTTTTCTTCTAGTTATCAAATATCTTATCTACCTACCTACCTGTCTATCTATCTTTGGGGAAAGAATCAGGTTATGGACCAGAGCTTATCCTGATATAACCCAAGCTTTCTTCTTTTAAGGAATATCATGTATGTAGGTGATATTAATGCCTATGTGTGTATATCCAAAGGACATTTCAAATACATCTACCTATTTTCTAAAGCTGTTACATAAGGAAAGAATTTGCTGTTCAACAGGTCTATTTTTCTGTTTTCTACTCCTGTAAAATTCTATATAAATCAGTTAATGATGTTGACTGAAGATGATAATAATAATGACTATGGTAATTATACCTAGATATATTCAATGCTTATTCTTGCCAGTGTTAATGTTGAGCTTTCTTCATGAGTTATCCTCTCAACAACTCCAAAATATTAACACTTTCCTCAATTAAATACATGATACAATGAAACAGAGAGACATTAAAAAGCTTGTCCTGGGTCACACAGATAACATATGATGAAAGTAGGATTCAGACCCAGGTCCCTCTGATTTCAGAGCACTCATACCCAACTACACCATAATTCCTCCTCTCTGTGCATTTTGGGTTTTGAGAGTGCTGGAGATAATGTCCTTTAACGTAGTTCTTTCCTTCATCTCTGTTCTCTCTGCAGGTTTTCTTTCTTAGGATGGTGACTGTTGCTAACAGCTCACAACAAAGAATGAAACAAAGCCTAACAAATGTGATTCAGCTTCAGGCTCTTTGATCTTAGAAGCAAAAATAAGCCTCTTCCAGCTCTCTTTCAAGATGCCCCAGGTGTTTTCTTCACTGGGCCCTGCCATGTTGCCACCAGTGCCATTGGCTGATTAGGCAGCCTGCTGTTGTCAGTTGACTGTCAATCTTTTTTAATACCTAAGTCTCTGGGCTCTTTTGAGCCATTTAATTAACATATTGTTACAGAAACATAAAAATTTCAACCTTGTCAAGTAGTGTTAATTGGAAAGAAAAATGAAAACATTGCAGCTGTGCATTCCTTCCCCTTAGCAAGGAAGGAAGGAAGAGAGAAGAGTAAGCATCTCTCTCTTATAATAGGATAGAAAAATGCAGGAATGATGGTAATGATACTTCACATCGAGTGAGCATGATTATATGCCAGGCACTGTGCTTGATGCTTTATATGCATTATTTCTTTTAGTCGTAAGAGTAGCCTTATGAGGTAGGGGCTATTGTGACTCTCACTTTAAAAAGAAGAAAACAGACTTATAAATAATATCTCCTAGGATGCTCAGCTGTTAAGTAACAGAACTGGGATTCCAATAAAATGTGATTCTTGTTCATGCTATTAATTGTTATATAACACCCACTTAATAATTATGTAGCACTCAATCACTACATGCTGTTCTCACTGCCAGAAAAATAATTTTAAAGGATTTATAAATCTCAGTTCACATTTTGAGAATTTCCATCTCTGCCAATCTTCATAAGTGATTCTCTCTCTAGTACCATTAGCAGAGACTTACAGCATTGGTCAAAATCCTGCTGGGAACTTCAGAACCTATCTTATCGATTGATGACTGGTGAAACAGGATGGATGAGAGAGTGTGGAGATGAATGTTTAATTCATATGAATATCAAAAGAAATTTTAAAATTGATGTTTCAATCACATATTAATTTGTTATATTTTGTATAATCATATTTACACAAATATATATATTTATGCAAATATATATAAAAACATAATTATGCATCATAAAAATAGCAAATGAACACCCATATACTAACAAATAATTAATGAAACAGAACTTTATATTACACTTAGGCTCTTTTATTTCATTCCCTCCTACCACTTTTTATCAGTACTGCCCATTATAATACATATTTAAAATTCTGTGCTTATCATTCTTTCAATAATATTCCTCATATTGGCTCATCAAAAGATGTATTATTTAATTTTGAATTTTACAGAAATGATATATAAAGTCTGATGCAATTTTCTTTAACTCAACCCTATGTAATGCTATTCATAACATCATATGTATTTGAGTTCATTAATTTTCATGGTGCCAAATATTCCATTGTCTTAATATACTGCTGATATGCATTTTTGTCACTACTAGTTTTTTTTGTTGTTGCTCTTGTTAATAAAGTGATGTTGTGAACTTTCCTTAACTGATTCTGATATATCATATTTAGATATTCTTTGGAGTATATCTTGAGGAATAAAATTCTGGGGTCAGAGTTTTCAACTGTACAAATTTATAATATGTACTAAACTTCACAAATGATGTTACCAATGATTTTATAAAAACTTTTGATAGCTCAGACAAATTCAATATTTCATAATATATGATATATAAATTTCTAACACACTATTGTGCATAAAAGAATATACAAAATGTACTTAATTAGAATCTTATATTACTAACAAGTTTGAGCATCTTTACATATTTTTAACTATATGAATTTCTTCTTGGGAAATATCTATTAATATTCATTTACTATTCTATTTCATAATATGTATGTATATAATTATACATTAATTTATATAAACATTTTTATATATTCATGTCACTTTTATCAGAATCATTTATCACTCATATATGTTTATATATTTTCTCAAACTCTGGTTTGGGTTTAAATTTTCTTTCTTTAATTTTTTATTTTATATTGGTGTATAGCTGATTATGAAAGAGATGGGAGTACCAGACCACCCGATCTGCCTCTTGAGAAATCTGTATGCAGGTCAGGAAGCAACAGTTAGAACTGGTCATGGAACAACAGACTGGTTCCAAATAGGAAAAGGAGTACGTCAAGGCTGTATATTGTCACCATGTTTATTTAACTTATATGCAGAGTACATCATGAGAAATGCTGGACTGGAGGAAACACAAGCTGGAATCAAGATTGCTGGGAGAAATATCAATAACCTCAGATATGCAGATGACACCACCCTTATGGCAGAAAGTGAAGAGGAACTAAAAAGCCTCTTGATGAAAGTGAAAGTGGAGAGTGAAAAGGTTGGCTTAAAGCTCAACATTCAGAAAACGAAGATCATGGCATCTGGTCCCATCACTACATGGGAAATAGATGGAGAAACAGTGGAAACAGTGTCAGACTTTCTTTTTCTGGGCTCCAAAATCACTGCAGATGGTGACTGCAGCCATGAAATTAAAAGACACTTACTCCTGGGAAGGAAGGTTATGGCCAACCTAGATAGCATATTCAAAAGCAGAGACATCACTTTGCCAACAAAGGTTCGCCTAGTCAAGGCTATGGTGTTTCCTGTGGTCATGTATGGATGTGAGAGCTGGACTGTGAAGAAGGCTGAGCGCCGAAGAATTGATGCTTTTGAACTGTGGTGTTGGAGAAGACTCTTGAGAGTCCCTTGGACTGCAAGGAGATCCAACCTGTCCATTCTGAAGGAGATCAGACCTGGGATTTCTTTGGAAGGAATGATGCTCAAGCTGAAACTCCAGTATTTTGGCCACCTCATGCGAAGAGTTGACTCACTGGAGAAGACTCTGATGCTGGGAGGGATTGAGGGCAGGAGGAGAAGGGGACGACAGAGGATGAGATGGCTGGATGGCATCACTGACTCGATGAATGTGAGTCTGGGTGACCTCCGAGAGCTGGTGATGGATAGGGAGGCCTGGCGTGCTGCAGTTCATGGGGTCGCAAAGAGTCGGACACGACTGAGCGACTGATCTGATAGCTGATTATTTCATGCAAATACATGAAATAGGATCATTTCATGCAAAAATGATCATTTCATGCAAAAATGAGCTCGATAAAGGACAGAAATGGTAGGGACCTAACAGAAGCAGAAGATATTAAGAAGAGGTGGTAAGAATACACAGAAGAACTGTACAAAAAAGAGCTTCACGACCCAGATAATCATGATGGTGTGATCACTGACCTAGAGCCAGACATCCTGGAATGTGAAGTCAAATGGGCCTTAGAATACATCACTACAAACAAAGCTAGTGGAGGTGATGGAATTCCAGTGGAGCTATTCCAAATCCTGAAAGATGATGCTGTGAAAGTGCTGCACTCAATATGCCAGCAAATTTGGAAAACTCAGCAGTGGCCACAAGATTGGAAAAGGTCAATTTTCATCCCAATCCCAAAGAAAGACAATGCCAAAGAGTGCTCAAACTACCGCACAATTGCACTCATCTCACACGCTAGTAAAGTAATGCTCAAAATTCTCCAAGCTAGGCTTCAGCAATATGTGAACTGTGAACTTCCTGATGTTAAAGCTGGTTTTAGAAAAGGCAGAGGAACCAGAGATCAAATTGCCAACATCTGCTGGATCATGGAAAAAGCAAGAGAGTTCCAGAAAAACATCTATTTCTGCTTTATTGACTATGCCAAAGCCTTTGACTGTGTAGATCACAATAAACTGTGGAAAATTCTGAAAGAGATGGGAATACCAGACCACCTGATCTGCCTCTTGAGAAATTTGTATGCAGGTCAGGAAGCAACAGTTAGAACTGGTCATGGAACAACAGACTGGTTCCAAGTAGGAAAAGGAGTACGTCAAGGCTGTATAGTGTCACCCTGCTTATTTAACTTATATGCAGAGTACATCATGAGAAATGCTGGACTGGAAGAAACACAAGTTGGAATCAAGATTGCTGGGAGAAATATCTATAACCTCAGATATGCGGATGACACCACCCTTATGGCAGAAAGTGAAGAGGAACTAAAAAGCCTCTTGATGAAAGTGAAAGTGGAGAGTGAAAAGGTTGTCTTAAGGCTCAACATTCAGAAAACGAAGATCATGGCATCTGGTCCCATCACTACATGGGAAATAGATGGAAAAACACTGGGAGCAGTGTCAGACTTTATTTTCCTGGGCTCCAAAATCACTGCGGATGGTGACTGCAGCCATGAAATTAAAAGACGCTTACTCCTTGGAAGGAAAATTATGACCAACCTAGATAGCATATTCAAAAGCAGAGACATCACTTTGCCAACAAATATTCGCCTAGTCAAGGCTATGGTCTTTCCTGTGGTCATGTATGGATGTGAGAGTTGGAATGTGAAGAAGGCTGAGTGCCGAAGAATTGATGCTTTTGAACTGTGGTGTTGGAGAAGACTCTTGAGAGTCCCTTGGACTGCAAGGAGATCCAACCAGTCCATTCTGAAGGAGATCAACCCTGGGATTTCTTTGAAAGGAATGATGCTGAAGCTGAAACTCCAGTATTTTGGCCACCTCATGCGAAGGGTTGACTCATTGGAGAAGACTCTGATGCTGGGAGGGATTGGGGGCAAGAGGAGAAGGGGATGACAGAGGATGAGATGGCTGGATGGCATCACTGACTCGATGAATGTGAGTCCGAGTGACCTCCGGGAGCTGGTGATGGACAGGGAGGCCTGGCGTGCTGCGGTTCATGGGGTCGCAAAGAGTTGGACACGACTGAGCGACTGATCTGATCTGATCTGATCTGATAGCTGATTGACAATGTTGTATTAGTTTCAGATGTACAGCAAAGTGATTTAGTTATACATATTCATATATCTATTCTTGTACAGATTCTTTGCCCATATAGATTATTACAGAATATTGAATACAGTTTCCTGTGCTATATAGTAGATTCTTGATGGTTATCTATTTCATATACAGTAGTGTGTATATATTAATCTCAAACTCCTAATTTATCTCTCCTCCTACCCTTTCACCTTGGTAAACATAAGTTTGTTTTTTGTCTGTGAGTTGCTTTCTGTTTTAAAGCTAATTTCATATGTATTATTTTTAAGATTCCGGATATAAACTGTATCATCTATTTGTCTCTTTGTGTCAGACTTACTTCATTTAGAATGACAAACTCTAGGTCTATCCATGCTGCTAAAAATTGTATTATTTTGATGTTATGGCTAAGTAATATTGCATTATATATGTGTGTGTATATATAAGATTTATTTACTATAATACTATTACTATTATAATATTTATTTACTATTTAACCACTCCATGGTTTTGCCTTTTCCCGGAACATCATGTTTTTGGAATCATGCAGTGTGTACTCTTTTCAGATTGGTTTCTGTCACTTAGTAATATGCATTTAAGTTTCCTCCATGTTGCTTTATGGTTTGATAGTTCACTACATTTTAGTAACCAATGATATTCCATTTGCTGATTGCACTACAGTTTATTCATCCATTTATGTACTGAAGTACATCTTGGTTGCTTCCAAGATTTGACAATTATAAACAAAGCTGTTATAAACATTCATGTGGATATTTTTGTGTAGACCTAAGTTTTCAACTCTTTTATGTAAATACTAAGAACAATTGCTGAATCACTTGGTAAAGGTCCATTTAATTTTATAAGAAACTGTCAAACTGTCCTCGAAAGAAGCTCTAACATTTTGCATTCTTACTAGCAATGAATGAGAGTTCTTGTTGATACACGCCCTTGCCAGGAATTGGTATTGCTAGTAGTTCAGATTTTGTCTTTTCAAAAAAGTTTGTACTGGTATCTTACTACTTTATGTCTTGGTTTTCATTAATAAGATCATATATTTTGTCTAATTTCTTTATTTGTGCATTAATTTTGCAAGGAACTTATATGTTTTATAATTCAAAAAATTACATTAGCATTATTATAGTTATTGCAAAATTCAGGCTTGAATAGAAGAAAGTAGGGAAAACCACTAATCCACTCAAATTGAATCTTTTGTGATTATACATTAGAGGTGACAAATATATTCAAGGGATTAGATCTGGTAGGCAGAGTGCCTGAAGAACTAAGGATGCACATTCCTAACATTGTACAGAAAGAGGTGGCCAAAATCATCTCAAAGAAAAATAAATGCAAAGAGGAGAAATGGTTGTCTAAGTAGGCTTTACAAACAGCTGAGACAAGAAGAGAAGTAAAAGACCAGTGAGGGAGAAAGGGAAAGGTATATCCAACTGACTACAGAGTTCCAGAGAACAGTAAGAAGAGATGAGAAGGCCTTCAATGAACAATGCAAAGAAGGAGAGGAAAACAACAGAATGGGAAATACTAGAGATCACTTCAAGAAAATTGAAGATATCAAGGGAATATTTCATGCAAGGATGGGCATGATAAAGGACAGAAATTGTAAGGATCAAACTGCACCACAAGAGATTAATAAGAGGTGCCAAGAATACACAGAACTATAAAAGAAAGGTCTCAAAGACCTGAATAACCATGATAGTGTGGTCACTAACCTCAAGCCAGACATCATGTAATGTGAAATCAAGTGGGCCTTAGGAATCATGACTACGAACAAATCCAGTGGAAGTAATGGAATTCCAGTAGAGCTATTTCAAATCCTAAAAGATGATGCTGTTATAGTGATGCACTCAATATGTTGGCAAATTTGGAAGACACAGCAGTGGTCACATGACTGGAAAAGATCAATTTTCATTCCAATCACAAATAAAAGCAATTCCAAAGAATGTTTAAACTACAGGACAATTGTGCTCATTTCAAAGTCTAGCAAAGTTATGCTCAACTTCTTCAGGCTATGCTTTAGCTACATGTGAATCAACTGAGAACATCCAGGTTACGAGCTGGATTTAGAAAAGGCAGAAGAACGATATCAAAATTGCCAACATTCATTGGATCATAGAAAAAACAAGAGAGTTCCAGACAGACATCTACTTCTGCTTCGTTGACTACATTAGCCTTTGACTGTGTGAATCACAACAAACTGGAAAATTCTTAGACATGAGAATACCAGACCACCTTCCCCGCCTCCTGAAATACCTGTATGTAAGTCAAGAAGTAACAATTAGAAGTGGACATGGAGCAATAGATTGATTCAAAATATAAACTGGGAAAGGGGTATGTCAAGGATGTAGACTGTAACCCTGCTTGTTTAACTTATATGCAGAGTACATCATGCAAAATGCTGGGATGGATGAAGCACAAGCTGGAATCAAGATTGCTAAGAGAAATATCAATAACCTCGTATATGCAGATTATACCACTCTAAAGGCAGAAACGGGGAAGGCAATGGCACCCCACCCCAGTACTTTTGCCTGGAAAATCCCATGGACGGAGGAGCCTGGTAGGCTCCAGTCCGTGGGGTCGCTAAGAGTCGGACACGACTGAGCGACTTCACTTTGACTTTTCACTTTCATGCATTGGAGAAGGAAATGGCAACCCACTCCAGTGTTCTTGCCTGGAGAATCCCAGGGACAGGGGAGCCTGGTGAGCTTCCGTCTATGGGGTTGCACAGAGTCGGACACGACTGAAGCGACTTAGCAATGGCAGAAAGTTCAGAGATCAGATCAGTCGCTCAGTCGTGTCCGACTCTTTGTGACCCCATGAACCGCAGCACGCCAGGCCTCCCTGTCCATCACCAGCTCCCGGAGGTCACCCAAACTCACACCCATCAAGTCAGTGACGCCATCCAGCCATCTCATCCTCTGTCGTCCCCTTCTCCTCCTGCCCTCAATCCCTCCCAGCCTCAGAGTCTTCTCCAATGAGTCAACTCTTCGCATGAGGTGGCCAAAATACTGGAGTTTCAGCTTTAGCATCATTCCTTCCAAAGAAATCCCAGGAAGTTAAGGGGAACTAAAGAGCATGCTAATAAGGGTGAAAGAGGAAATTGAAAAAGCTGACCTGAAACTCAATATTCAAAAGACTAAGATCATGGCATCTAGTCCCATCACTTCATGTCAAATACAATGGGAAAACTTGGAAGCAGTGCCAGTTTTTTTTTTTTTTAAAAATCACTGTGGATGGTGACTGCAACCATGACACTAATAGACACTTGCTCCTTGGAAGGAAAGCTACTACAAATCTAGACAGCATAATAAAAAGCAAAGACATCACTTTGCCAACAAATGTTTGTGTAGTCAATGTATGTTTTTCCCAGTAGTCACCTACTTATGTGAGAGTTGGACCATAAAAAAGGCTGAGCGCTGAAGAATTGATGTCTTCCAATTGTTGTGCTGGAGAAGACTCTTTAGAGTCCCTTAGATTGCAAGGAGATCCAACCAGTCAATCCTAAAGGAAATAAACCCTGAATATTTATTGGAAGGATTGATGTTGAACCTCCAATACATTGTCCACCTGTGTTACAAGCAATCACTGAGGAAAAAACAAAACAAAACAAAACCTGATGCTGGGAAAGACTGATGGTAAAAGGAGAAGGGGACGGCAGAGAATGAGATGATTAGATAGTATCACTGACTCAATGGACATGAATTTGAGCAAACTCTGGGAGATAGTGGAGGACATGGGAGCTGGGGGCTTCCCTGGTGGCTCAGATGGTGAAGAATCCACCAGCAATGATGTGGGAGACCTGGGTTCGATCCCTGGGTTGGGAAGATCCCCTGGAGGAGGTCATGGCAACTCACTCCATTATTCCTGCCTGGAGAATTCCCATGGACAGAGGAGCCTGGAGGCCTACAGTCCTTGAGGTCACAAAGTGTCAGACATGACTAAGTAGCTGAGAACAGCATATGGGGTTGCAAATAGTGGGACATGACTTAGAGACTGAACAACAAATACAACAAAATTATTTTGGACAGTAATGTATATTTAACTGATTATCAGTTTACAAATATCTTGCTCTCCTTTCTTTTTCCATCTTAGATCTTTCTTTTGAGTGCATATTTTCCTGAATATACTCTTAATCCTTCCTTTAGTGATATAAAATTATTGATGGCAAATTCCTTCCATTTTTGTTTAGTTACAAAGTCATTTTTTTCTAATCTCCTCTTCTTGACACATAATTTTTCTGAAAACACAATTCTAGGTTGAGAGCTATTTTTTGTTTAGCACTTTGAAGATTTTATCTTCTAGCTTCTTTTGTTGCTGTTGAAGAATTTGGTTGTCATTCTGTAAGTGCTTTGCTTTTCCTTTCTGTTCTTAAGATCTTTGTAATACACATTCTGTAATTTCAGTGCAGTGTGTCTGAGTGTCTAGTTCTATCTTATTTCACAGTGTTCAGTATATATTCCACCTCTGCTACTTGTTAAACCATAATTTTCATGAATTCTGGAAAATTCTCAGTTATTATATTTTCAAATATTTGTTCTTTATTAATTCTACTCTACTTCAATAATGGAAACAATATGCTTTATTCAATTTATTGAATATATTTAATTTAAAAAGCTATATTCATTTTTTTCAAATATCTTTGTTCAATCGAGATATTGTATAGATCTAATTTACTTTTTATTATTTTTTAATATTTGAATCATAGTTATTTTATATTTTTTATCTGAAGTAACAAGTATTATTTTAAGTTTTAAGGGTAAAAGTCTGATTTTTCCCAATTTGACCTTTACTTGTAGCATTTTCCTCTAGGATTGGCGATATTTGATTTTTGGTTCATATATTAGGCTGATAAAAAACCAGCTGTGTTTTTGGACCACGAATTTTAAATAATAACTAGGCTCAAACATGTATTTGTTAATTAAAAAAGGAACCATTACAATCAACACATTTTTGCCAATGAGGAATAACCTTATTTATTCCTATAGCATAAAAATCCATGCTTCAGGATTTAATGAACTCTTAGAAAGCATTTTCTATCTCCTGTTGACTGTGGAAGCATCTTCTGTACAAAAAGTGGTTGAGATTCTTGAAGAAATGTTAGTTAACTGTTGAGAGGTCAGGTGAATAAGGCAGGTGAGGCAAAACTTAGCATTCAACTTTTGACACATTGGTTGTGGGATGTGTGCTTGGGGGTTGTTGTGGAGAAAATTGAGCCCTTTCTGTTGACCAATGCTGGCTGCAGACACTGCAGTTTTTGGTACATCTCATTGATTTGCTGAGCATACTTCTCAGATGCGATGATTTTGCATGCATTCAGAAAGCTATAGTGGACCAGAGCAGCAGCAGACCATCAAACAGTGACCATGACATTTTTTAGTGCAAGTTTGGCTTTAAGAAGTGTTTTGGAACTTCTTCCCAGTCCAATAACTGAACTGGTTGTCATATAAAATCTACTTTTCATGGCATGTCACAAACCAATTGAGAAATGGTTCATTGTTGTTGTGTTCTTGTTAGAGAAGATGACACTTCAAGTGATGATTTTTTTTTTTTTTTTTTTATTTTTGGTTAGCTCATGAGGCACTCACTTATCGAGCCTTTTCACCTTTCCAATTTGCTTCAAATGCTTATGACCATAGAATGGTCAACACTGAGTTCTTTGTCAGCTTCTCAGGTAGTTTTAAGAGGATCGGCTTTGATGATGGCTCTCAGTTGGGGGCTGTCAACTTCCAATGGCTGGCCACTGTGCTCCTCATCTTCAAGGCTCTTGTCTCCTTTGCAAACTTCTTGAACCCCCACTGCACTGCACATTCATTAGCAGTTCCTGGGCCAAGTGTGTTAATGCTGAGAGTTGTCTCTGCAGTTTTATGACCCATTCTGAACTTGAATAAAAAAAAAATCGCTCAAATTAAGTTTTTTGTCGAACATCATTTCTATAGTTTAAAATTATAGAAATAATGTAACTAGCAAAAAGAAAATAAATAGGAAATAATATAACTAGCAAAAAGAAAAAAAAAGCAAAAAGTGTGCATCAAAATGATGCACATAACTTTATTTAAGAATGTATTCCAATATCAAATAACAAAGTTCACCAATACAAAACCATAATTACTTTTGCACTAACCTAATGTACTTCACGGAGAAGGCGATGGCACCCCACTCTAGTACTCTTGCCTGGAAAATCCCATGGACGGAGGAGCCTGATGGGCTGCAGTCCATGGGGTCGCTAAGAGTCGGACACGACTGGGTGACTTCACTTTCACTTTTCACTTTCATCATTGGGGGTGGCCCACTCCGTGTTCTGCCGGGTCCCAGGCGGGGAGCCTGGTGGGCTTCCGTCGGGGTCGCCAGAGGACACGTGGTGACAGCAGCAGCAGCAGCAGTACATATGCACGTACAAGGGATGGGGGCAGCATCCCATTCCAGTCTCTTGCCTGATCCATGGCGGGGAGCCTGTGGCTGCTCTCGGGTCGCACGGTCACCGCGGCGACGCAGCATGTTCATGGGGGCGATGCACCCACTCAGTCTCTTGCCTGGAAATCCCATGGACAGAGGAGCCTGATGGGCTGCAGCCCATGGGATCGTGAAGAGTCAGACATGACTGGGTGACTTCACTTTCACTTTTCACTTTCATGCATTGGAGAAGGAAATGGCAACCCACTCCAGTGTTCTTGCCTGGAGAATCCCAGGGATGGGCCAGCCTGGTGGGCTGCCCAGTCTATGGGGTTGCACAGAGTCGGACACGACTGAAGTGACTTAACAGCAGCAGCAGCAGCAATATAGTCCATGTGAACTTTAGGGAATCTGGAGGCCTATATTCAACATCCTTTCCTCCAGAGAGATCTCCACTTGCTTCTGTTCTGAGCCAAGAGGTGATTCAGTTTTGGGGTCATTCAGCCACCCTGTCAAGTTTTTTTTTTTTTTTTTACACAACTTGTTTTACAGCAACTGAAATATAGCAACACTATTTGAATTGTAGATATTACCCAATACCAACCCTTGTCAACAATTCAACAATATAAGCGATACCCTGCCAAGAATCTTCATTTCCTTCCTGAAAATTATGAGTATGTCAGACACATTTTCCCATTAATAGTACTACTTTTTCTTCAATAAGATAGTTTCGTTTCTGATTAATAGACTTTGAGTCTGAAAAACATGTGGAAACATTATTCTTAAAGGAATTGATTCATTTTGGCGGGATTTCCCCAGTTTTGTGTTCAGGGATACAGTTGGAAAATACTGACTTTTCTCATTTTCCAGCTTGCCATGTTTCATAAATGCTCAAATTCTAGGTTCACTTATAAAAATAACTTAGAAAGACCATGTATATCCTAACTGATTAGCCTTTTTGTTGGTTTTTATTTTGTTTGTTATTGACAAGCATTCTCCATTATTTTTCTGTTAGTGAACAGCTTATGTATGTTTACAAGGAAGCTGTGTTCAGGTAGGTCATTCCATTCAGGATATCCTTACACAATAATGAGTAAGCTGCAGGTTGTTCTTCCTCAAAGTTTTTTGCTTTTTTTTTCCTTTCCAGATTTCTTCTGAATGCCTTGTTGTTCGGCTATAGCTATGAACATGTCACAGTTTTAATTGAATTACTGATTGTAGCATTTACCTTCAAGCCACTTTTCTATTGTTGATTGTTTAATACAGCCCAGCTCTTGTTTTCAGTGAACTCTTCCTTCTTGTTCTTTTGTTATGAAGAGGTGAATGGCTTAGAAGGAATGTGCTCTTCAAGATTTATCTCACTTTATACAAGTCCAGCATTAATTATATTTTAGGAAGAGTACTGTTTTTCAATGTGAGAGTTTCTTGGGAGTGTCTGAAACACTTACTGATGAAAACTCTTATTTAAACTATAAACTATGACCATTAAGGGTGTGATCACTGTATGAAGTCACTTTGCAGTTAAAATTATCTTCAGCCCTGGACATTGTTACCAATTTGTTTAGGGGCTTCCCAGTCCCTAAATCATCTTTGCTAAAATAAGCTACATCATTTCTCATGGCTTTGTGTCCGGTTGTATGGCCATCTACAATTTTGGTGCTAAACTGTGCTGTCTGGGCCTATTATGTCAGGGTTCTTCTTTCCCCGTTCAGGTGAAGCAGAGTGGTGACAAACTCAGTGCTGTGTTTGATCACCAGCAATAACTAAGACTGTGATCTACCGTGATGAACAAGATGAAATAGGAGGAACTTAACTAGGAAACTGTGGAACATTATTAGACGAAGCTGTGCATCTCCCAGACAGTAGTCTGTGGAATAAACTGCAAACTCTGCAACACATGGCCAGACGGGGATCTGCCTATGCTACAAATCACAATAATGACCAAAAACCTAGCACCAGCAACTTCTGTACCAGTAAAAAATCATTGCCACAGGAAAGAATCCGTTTATGCCCAGCACTTACCAAGCATGCTTTCCCCTTTATTTTCTTTTAAAAATAATGACATTGTAATCGGTATACCCTACCTGAAGAGTCAAGTGTGTGTGTGAGTGAGTTTTTTTTTTTTAACAGCACTTAAATCCTTTTCAACATAATGTAGACTATTGATATGAGAACAATGATGCTGTAATTCATAATAATGGATTTCAATGAATTTTAAAAATGCATAACTAATGGAGAACCAAAGTGACTTTCCCCAGGAAATGCACCATGAGCTCTTCCATGAAAAACTGTAAATATCAGTTATATGAATCATTTCATTAGGATCTAAACACATTCTCCTTTCTGGCTATAATTTTTAAAAGTTTGGAGCAGGAATTTTATTTTGAGTAATCATTGTATTTCAAAAGTTGAAATTAAAAAAAAAAAAAAAAAAATTGTATTTCAACTGTTGAAATATCGTGGTTTCTATTTTACAGTGTGTGTTATCTCCAGATCAAATCCATGTATTCCAGCAGCTATTGTTTCTAGACAGCCTTTAGCACAAAGGGCTCTCACTAGTCACACCTACAACTTCAAGAACTTGGCCATATTCCTGCTGCTGCATAATCTGTCAGAATGTCTGATAAATCACAGATGTGTGCTAAATAATTACTGCCGGTTTTAATTAAAACTAGCTTGCAACTCTTAAACTCAATTAATATCTTCAGAGTTGGCCTTAATTTTCTCACTGAGTAGCTTCTAATGAAGCATGACATTTTTTAGGTGTACTTGATAAGTTTTATTTCAAAGAGTGACACTTTTCTCTTTCAATATTAAAAAAAAAAGTCATAAAGTTTTCCTCCACTCACTCTCTCACAAATAGATGGTTGAAATAACTTATGTTCATCTCTGAAATAACATTTTCCATACTTAAACAGAGATGACAATTTTGTTATTCCTAAAGTTGTATAATAATGTTTTTAGAATTCTTGACAGAGAAGGAGATTTAAGCAAATGATTATGTCACATCAGAAACATTTGGAAAAAGTCAAAATCAATTCATAATATTACACAAGATGCTGCTGTCTAAATTTTTATAAGCCTAAATTTCAAATATTTTTGTAAAGTTAAGAAAACAGTTCAAATATTATTCTCTTCAGACATGTTTCTGGCATGTAAGTAAGGATGGCATCAATTTTGAAAAAAGCTTTGAATCTTACTTTAATTGATGTTATGTCACTCATGGTGCCAGTCTTTTGGGGCCTTGTTTTTGTTTGATTCATCATGAGTAAAAAGAATATAAATGCAGTAAAAGAAAATGGTTATTCTTAGTATTTACATTGAATTTTCTCATTCCATGAGTATTACTGCAGAAAAATCTGTAACCTACATACATTTTTTTTTTTAACTTAGAGGAAAAGAGAGCCAACAACAGAACATTGACAATATTAATGTCTTATCTATGCTATTTATATATCAAGTTAATCACTTTTCATGATTGAAAATATTTCAACAACTTCACTGATCATATTTGGGATCTTAATAAACTCATGTTATGCATATGTGAGAAAATGTAACATTAGAAAAGTATACTGGCTCAGTCGTGACCAATTCTTTGTGACCCCATGGACTGTAGCCCACCAGGCTCCTCTGTCTATGTAATTTTCCGGGCAAGAATACTGGAATGGGTAGCCACGCCCTCCTCCAGGGAATCTTCTTAACCCAGGGATCAAACTCAGGTGTCTTGCACTGAAGGCAGATTCTTTACCATCTGAGCCACCAGGGAGACTCAATACAACCAAATATAATTTATTTGTTCAACTGATCATGAACTTGAATTTAAGAACAGTGAAGAGTGGTAGAGGGATATCCAAGAGTGAGGGGACATATGTATAACATGGTTGATTCACTTCACTGTACAGCAGAAACGATGACAACATTGTAAAGCAATTATACTCTAATTAAAAAAAAAAATGAGAAAAAGGAAAAAAGAAGGAAAAGCTGGCTGGCCAGTGGGGAACCTACATCATGTTAGGAGAAGTTCTCACATATGCAGTTGGTTTTGGTTTTGCTTACTTTTTATCCTTCAGAAGGTCAGGTAGTTAAGCAAATAAATATTGCAACTGTTGAAAGCAAGTGCACAGTTCCCAGTGGTTGCTACCACCATCTGTAGTGCTATAGATATGGTGCTATAATTTGTGCTATAGATATAGTAGTGCTATAGCATCTGTATTGCTATAGAGGTAGTGCTATAGTTTATTCACTCTCTGCATCTATAGTGAATAAGAACATAAACTTCTGCTAAATGCACTGAGCATCACAACTCAGTTCCCAGACTTGCTACATCTTAACCCAATTTCATAAACTCTTTGATCTATGTAGTTCACTTTAATATATTATTTTTACCAGCTCATGAAAAGTTGTCATGAGCTTCACATGGGATGAAGTGTTTCATAGTACTAACATATAGCTAGCACAGAAACTCAATAAATGCTAGCTAGCTGTATTTTTTAAATTTGGGACATGGAGCCACGAGTTAAAAACAGGGAAAACCAATTCTTGCCAAGTCTATATGTGGAAATAACACTTATAGAAGTTTATTAAATCTGCAGCATCTATATGTCTCTGCATGGTGTCAGATCTCTTTCTCTGTCCTGCCCAATTTCAAAGTTGCCAACATCCCCTAAAAGTTACCAGTATGTACTATCTGGTTTGATGACGTATTTCATTAGTACCAAGAACCAAGAAAAGTTCAATTCTATAATTTTCACATTTTAAAAAATTTTCCTCTAGGAAGACTTGTTACTCTTCCATTTAGTTGCATGATGCATGCCTACTCAATCATGTCAGACTCTTTGTGACCCCATGGACTGTAGCCTGCCAGGCTCCTCTGTCCATGGGATTTCCAGGCAAGAATACTCAAGGGGGTTGCCACTGCCTCCTCCAGGGGATCTTCCCAACCCTTGGATGAAACCTGAGTTTCTTTTGCTTCCTGCATTGACTGGTGGATTCTTTACCACTATGCTACCTGGGAAGCCCTGAGATCTCTGCTTCCCCCACTGCTTAATCAGCAATCAGCAGCAGCAGCATTTCTGCTGCTGCTGCTGCTAAGTCGCTTCAGTCGTGTCCGACTCTGTGCGATCCCATAGTCACTTACTAAATGTAAGTCATCACCAGCTTGCATTGTTGTTTAGGATTTGAAAAAAATTCTAAATTGTGTAATAATAACTCATCCTTGCTTTTGGTTCTTTTCCCTCAGGTCATTAATAGCTTTCTCTTAATCAGAATAAAATTGGCTCATTTATCTTTTACAATAAAACACAGAGGAGAGGCAGTGTAAAAGAAAAAAGCAGACGAGAATAGGAGCCAGGAGATTTGACTCTAATCTCAGCTCTCAGCATTCAGTTTTGTCTTCTTAGGAAAGGCTTAATTTATTGGATGTAAGTTTGTTTACCTCTAAAACAGGGGAATGGAATAAGTAATCTCAAAGTTCCTTTCTGTTTTATGATTCTAAATGCCATCATATTTTGGTGTCATGCATAATGTATGCTACTTACTTGACGGAAAATAACTGGCCTGGAACTTGTGAAAATCCTTAATAAGTAATTATTAAGGTAGACTGCATTGAAGTAGACTGCTCAATATGAAGTTCATTACCATGCAGTGTCACAGGATGCTACCCTTCAAAGTAGTAAAATGGAAGATGAGAATTTTGTGCATATTCTCAAGACTCTTGATTGCAAATGGTGAAATAAATTCATATTTTACTGACATGGAAAGGTGCACATTATTTATAAAGTCAAGAGATAATTTGAACAGATTTAAAAGTTTGAAACGATTTTAATACGTAGGTAGATTTAAAGTCTGAAATACCAATGCAGATACTGTAGTGTATAATGCTACATGTATAATGGTGTTGCACTCTACTATTGGAGAAGGCAATGGCAACCCAATCCAGTACTCTTGCCTGGAAAATGACAGAGGAGCCTGGTAGGCTGCAGTCCATCGGGTATCACAGAGTTGGACATGATTGAAGCGACTTAGCAGCAGCAGCAGCATGCTACTACTACATGCAATTTAAAGCAATTAATCAAGACTCAGTTATGTGAAAAAAAAAATGCCTTCTCTCTATAGTAAAGCACCACTGTCCACAAATTTTAAATAATTAAGGACTATCCAAGGCAACTCAGTGGACATGAGTTTGAGCAGCTCCAGGAGTTGGTGATGGACAGGGAAGCCTGGTGTGCTACAGTCCATGGGGTCACAGAGTCAGACACAACTGAATGACTGATCTGAAATGATCAAAAGAAAATATAAAAATTAACTCATTTTGAACTAGAAATGCAGATGTAAAATTACTTTGTATTTAGATTAAAAAAAAAAAAAAAACACCACTGAATCTACAGAAAAGAACTTTTCTGTCCTTTAGAAGTAGAGAATTTGGTTTCAGTAAGTTTAAAAGCCAGAGTAAATGAGAAAAACCAGTTTCCACTTGGGCACATGATGATTGATCCAGTGAGCCTGAATTCAGAAATAAGCTTTACAATGACTTTGAAAGACTATATTTTTATTTCCAATGATATCTGTCTGAGTAGTTCAATTGTCCACTGGCCAAATAATCTATTTAAATTATTAATTATCATTTTAGGTTTCATAAAACTTGAGCATTTTTTATTATAAAGAATTTCAGAGTCAATGAGAATAAAGTTCCTTTTTAGTTCTAAAAGAAGGAAAGAACTTTTCAGGTTAACTTCCAAAGGGTATTAAAAATCCATATTAATGAAAATATGGAAAGAATTTTATTCCATGAACCTTTCAACTCCATTTAAAAACATCTATAATATCATGGCATCTAATTATCACTCCTACGGCTTTTTTTTTTCTTCCCTGAGAGTTCAAAGCAATTTACATAGTTAACTCACTTTAGCAAAGAAAACAATTTAACAGGATAAAAGATACTGAGGCATATAATAGTTAAGACATTTGGTTACTATTATACAATTGGTGATGGAGAAATGAAATTTATTGTTTGATGTTGAGATAAGATGATGAGGTTCAATCATATTCTTCCACTTAAATTACATTTGATCCTGAAAAATTAATGTCTCTGAGTCTCATTAATTCAGCATAAAACTGAAAAATCTTCCTTGTTCAAGGTTACTATAAGTTTCAGGGACACTGAAATAATTTATATTGGAAGGTTTGTTAAATTATCGAAGGCTACATTTAGAAAATGATGTATTCTTAACTGTTCTACACTGTCTTTCAAGGAGGATTAATTATTTATCTGATATCTTGACCAAAAAGTTTGAATGCCTTATGCATACTGTACAGTATAGTTTTAATGTATATGTATTCAGATATTTCCCCATTTACTCCTTAATTCCACTGGGACCCCAGTCTTAAAAGTAGTGTGGAGGATGAAGCTGAATGGGGCTCACGTGTTGCTTAGAGCAAAGACGAGGGCCACATGGTCTGTGGTCTGTGCACAGTCACTGAGGAGAACTGAACACCAGGATCAGAGTAAAATCAGTCATAAGATATCAGAGGAGAGAATACAGGCATAGTCAGGACACAGAGCAAGAGGTCAGGATCTGAGGGTACTAACTAATAATAAGGAAATATGCGAAGCATTCTGAAGCAATAGGGTTCCAGATGCAGGTCTTGAATATCTTGGGGGCCAGGAGAATTTTCATGGGGGCTGGCCATATGGCACAGGCACTCTCAGCTCAGTTAAAGGGGTGAGATAGGCTAGTCAAAAGAAGTTAGGTGTCTTAAAACCAAAGAATGGTGTCAAAACTCTTTCAACTGGGGACCATATGGAGTATTCCACTATTTATAATTCTGTCAGGATATTACATTATTAACATCTAGCCTGGAGGGGTGAAAGCAAGTAGTGTTCATGGAAATCAAGTAAAAATACGTTTAATTTTTCTATGGTAAAAAATTACTTTGAAAATAATATATATTTGCATATAGAAATATACAAAGGTTTTTGTATAATAGTGCTTGTTAAATCTAGAACTAAGCTAATATTTTAATATTCATTCAATCATTCATTCTATAGATGTATCGTGAGTATCTATTCTGTGCCAGGTATATATTCAAGAAAGATAGTCTGAGTTCACAGCCTTTTAGAGAGACTACTTAGAATGAATGATTATAAATGTGTTGAGTAGTAATTATAGCATATTTGGCATATATAAAATACTACAGGAGCTTCTCTGGTGACTCAGTATTAAAGAATCCACTTGCAATGCAGGAGACTCATGTTCATTCCCTGGGTCCAGGAGATCCCCTGGAGAAGGAAATGGCAACCCATTCCAGTATTCTCGTCTGGGAAATCCCATGGACAGAGGAGCCTGGCAGATTATGGTTTATGGGGTTGCAAGAGTTAGATACAACTCGGCGATAGAACCATCACCACGCATTAAATAATGCAAGGGATCAAAGAAGTAAATACACCTGAGGAAGTTGAAGCTTGACAGGATCTCTATTATAGAAATATAGTGCAATTAAATGGAGAAGGCACTGGCAACCCACTCCAGTACTCTTGCCTGGAAAATCCCATGGACGAAGGAGCCTGGTAGGCTGCAGTCCATGGGGTCGCTAAGAGTTGGACACGACTGAGCGACTTCACTTTCACTTTTCACTTTCATGCATTGGAGAAGGAAATGGCAACCCACTCCAGTGTTCTTGCCTGGAGAATCCCAAGGACAGGGGAGCCTGGTGAGCTTCCGTCTATGGGGTCGCACAGAGTCGGACACGACTGAAGCGACTTAGCAGCAGCAGCAGTGCAATTAAACGGAGAAGGCACTGACAACCCACTCCAGTACTCTTGCCTGGAAAATCCGATAGGCGGAGAAGCCTGATGGGCTGCCGTCTATGGGTCGCGCAGAGTCAGACATGACTGAAACAACTTAGCAGCAGCAACAGCAACAGTGCAATTACAACTAGTAATATGCATGTGGAATTCCCTGACGTTTCAGGGGTTAACACTAGACGTTTACACTGCAAGGGCCTGGTTTCAATCCATGGTTGAGGAACTAAAATCTCACCAGCTGTGAGGAGGTGCCACCAAAAACAAAACAACAAAAAAACAAAACAAAATAACAAAAAGATGAACTAGGAATACATAGCCACATTTTATAGATTTTAATCCCTATTGCTATAGAAAAATTTATGACCTTTTTATTGTTCAGTAGTAATAAAAGAAGAACACAAAATAACCCAATAGAAGAAAATTAATAGCTTGAGTACTACTTTGTTCCACTTCAAATGCAGAACGTTTTTTAATAATCAAATTTCAACCCATGAATATGTCTAGATTAAAACTAAACTATGAACTAAATTGAAATTGAACCAACATATGGGAAGAAAAGTTATTCTCAGTAATTATTTTTGAGTGTTGATAGCATTGTTGTTCTGAAGCTCATGTGTATGGTATAAAGTAATTCAAGAAGTAAATTAATAATTAAGAATATTCTAATGCAGTCATGACCAGTAGCAGTTAGACCTGGGATTCGCAATATGAAAGAAGAGATAAGATATTGTTCAGAAAGATAAGTAAAAAGCACTACAACCTTGGATTTAGAATGCAAGTATCAGTATGATCTACTCCTGAGATATTTTATGCTTACTAATACTCTAGCAAATAAGTATTTCTAGCAACCTATTTTTTAAAGTTATAAATCATATTTATTAATTCATTCTGACCCATGTAATTAATTAATTCTTGGTGATTTGTATGAGCTCAATAGATTTTCTCATTTCAGTGGTATAATAAAAATATGTTTTTACTTGAGCTATAATTGATTTATGTTACATTAGTTTTAGGTATAGAGCATAGAGATTCATATATATTTATAAATATGTGTTTTATATATAAAATATATGAATATATTTATTCATATATATATATTTCTTTTCCAGATTCTTTCCCAAGTTACTACAAAATACTGAGTATAGGTCTTTGTGTAGGTCCTTGATGGTTGTTTATTTTATATATAGTAGCATGAATATATTAATCCCAAACTCATAATTTATCCCTCTCTCCGACTTTTGTTCTTGATCAATTATTTCCAGTAAAAGAAATCAGAGCATCTATTAATAGTATCAACTCTAAGACTGAGTCTTGTTATTCCAGATGGTCACAATTAGGATAATATTGAAAGAATCCAAGAACCAGCTTGCTTTAAGGAACTCACACTAGCCAAAACAGGGAAATTTGAAGAACAAAAAAGATAATTTCAATTGGTTGAACCATACAAATTGTTTGAATTCATTAATACCTTTGTTATCAAAACATAATTGTCATCAAAACATAATTGTCTTCAATGATGATAGAAAACCAGTTTGCTAACTTGGAATTTGGCAAAAGCACAGAATCAAATATTTATCCTGCTTTGTTAGTATGAATTCTACCATTAGGTAAAGTAATATCAGAGAAGAAGGACATATCTCTTGTTTAAAGCATTTCAACTGTGTAAATGGGTACACTGTTGGTGGGAATGTAAACTAGTACAGCCACTATGGAGAACAGTATGGAGATTCCTTAAAAAAACTGGGAATAGAACTGCCTTATGATCCAGCAATCCTACTGCTGGGCATATACACTGAGGAAACCAGAATTGAAAGAGACACTTGTAACCCAATGTTCATTGCAGCACTGTTCATAATAGCCAGGACATGGAAGCAACGGAGATGTCCATCAGCAGATGAATGGATAAGAAAGTAGTGGTACATATACACAATGGAGTATTACTCAGCCATTAAAAATAATACATTTGAATCAGTTCTAATGAGATGGATGAAACTGGAGCCTATTAAACAGAGTGAAGTAAGCCAGAAAGAAAAACACCAATACAGTATACTAACGCATATATATGGAATTTAGAAAGATGGTAACAATAACCCTGTATACAAGACAGCAAAAGAGACACAGATGTATAGAACAGTCTTTTGGACTCTGGGAGAGGGAGAGGGTGGGATGATTTGTGAGAATGGCATTGAAATATGTATAATATCATATATGAAATGAGTTACCAGTCCAGGTACGATGCCTGATAACGGATGCTTGGGGCTGGTACACTGGGACGACCCAGAGGGATGGTATGGGGAGGGAGGAGGGAGGAGGGTTCAGGATGGGGAACACATGTATACCTATGGTAGATTCATTTTGATATATGGCAAAACCAATACAATATTGTAAAATTAAATAAAATTAAAAAAATAAAGCATTTCAACTAACAAACAAAAACAAATGATAGATTTAGATTATCATTTTGAAAATTCCATGCATTAGTGGATATAGACACCATTCATCAAGAACTACTAACAGCACAAAAGGCTACCAAACACAGTCTCCTTTTTGAGAAAACCCTTCCCCACCACCATCAAAGGGATCAATCCTGAGTCTGATCAAGCCTCTGGGTCCAGGTGCCAATTTGTGGAAACACAAAAGTTCCAGCAACTTGTTGAATGGCACTGTAAGCATACAATCAGAAATCTAGACTCTAGGAAACCATAGATCAAATGATCTAGATTTTTCATCAGGTTAATCGTAAAGGAAGAGAATGAAAGGAGAACTAAAAATACATATATTTTAATCTCCTGCACTGGGACGACCCAAAGGGATGGTATGGGGAAGGAGGAGGGAGGAGGGTTCAGGATGGGGAACACATGTATACCTGTGGCAGATTCATTTTGATATATGGCAAAACCAATAAAATATTGTAAAGTTAAATAAAATAAAATAAAGGAAAAAATACATATATTTTAAAAAAATGTTCAAAACCAAACTATAGAGATAAATACATGTGTGATAAAGCTAAATTAACTCATGGAACTGACCAATTAATAATGGTTATATTTGTGTACAGAGAAGGCTCCCCAGGTGATGCTAGTGGTAAAGAACTCACCCACCAATGCAGGAGATGAAGGAGACGCAGCTTCAGTCCCTGGGTCAGGAAGGTCCCTTGGAGAAGAAAATTGCAGCCCACTCCAGTATCCTTTCCTGGGAAATCCCATGGACAGAGGAGCTTGGTGGCCTCAAAGAGGGTCCATGGGGTCTCAAAGAGATGGGCACAACTGAACAGATTTATTTATCTTATTTATGTGTAGAGAGAAAGGTTTGAAATTGGGATGAGGCACAGCTTCAGACAGATTTTATTTTCTTGGGCTCGCAAATCACTGCTGATGGTGACTGCAGCCTAAAAGACACTTGCTCCTTGTAAGGAATGCTATGATAAACCTTGACAGCATAATGAAAAGCAGAGATATCACTTTGCCAACAAAGGTTCATATAGTCAAAGTATGTTTTTTCCAGTAGTCACATACTGATGTGAGAGTTGGACCATAAAGAAGGCTGAGCATCAGATAATTGATGCTTTCAAATTGTCGCGCTAGAGAAGACTCTTGAGAGTCCTTTGGACAGCAAAGAGATCAAAGCAGTCAATCCTAAAGGATATTAACATGAATATTCACTGAAAGGACTAATGCTGAAGCCACCTTATGTGAAAAGCCAATTTGTTGGAAAAAAAAAAAAACTCTGATGCTGGGGAAATTGAAGGCAAAGGAAGAAGGGGGCCACAGAGGATGAGATGGTTGGATGACGTCACAGGCTCAATGGACATGAATTTGAGCAAACAATGGGAGATAGTAGAGGACAGAGGAGCCTGCCATGCTACAGTCCATGGAGTCACAAAGAGTTGGACATGACTTAGGGACTGAACAACAACAACAGCTTCTGACATCTGTAACAAAGTCCTAGTTCTTGTCCTGGGTGGTAATTACAAGGGCATTCACTTTATAACATATTTTGGCCACCTCATGCGAAGAGTTGACTCATTGGAGAAGACTCTGATGCTCGGAGGGATTGAGGGCAGGAGGAGAAGGGGACGACAGAGGATGAGATGGCTGGATGGCATCACTGACTCAATGGATGTGAGTCTGAGTGACCTCTGGGAGCTGGTGATGGACAGGGAGGCCTGGTGTGCTGCGGTTCATGGGGTCGCAAAGAGTCGGACACGACTGAGCGACTGATCTGATCTGATCACTTTATAACAACTCATTAAATTGTAGTGTTTTTTGTTATTTTTTGTGCCTGCATTTTATTTTATAGGTTTAAAAATAAAATAAAACATCAGTTTTTCATAGCCTACTACCAAATTATGCTATTAAGCTAGGTATACTGTTCCTTGCTGCTGCTGCTGCTAAGTCGCTTCAGTTGTGTCCGACTCTGTGCGACCCAATAGACGGCAATCCACCAGGCTCCCCTGTCCCTGGGATTCTCCAGGCAAGAACACTGGAGTGGGTTGCCATTTCCTTCTCTATATTGTTCCTTAGTATATGGCTTATTATTTTATTTAATCTCCTTTTTTAGGTGTTTTATGAAAAAAAAAAAAAACCCTCAAATATGCAATAATTTAAAAATGGGGGGTGTTAAGATTTCTTTTTTAAGAGTCATATGATAGATATAAAATCAGAAATCAAACTTTAAGTTTAATGTTTTGAGAAACTAGCACACGTTATTTGTGTATTGAGTACCTTATTGGATATATGTTTATTAGAGGAAGACAATCTGCAAGCAAAAATTGTGATTCCACCAGAAAGCCCACTGATACCGTGAATCCCTCCACTCTTTCACAAAATGAAATTTACTGATAATAGTTTAGAGATCTTATCTTCAGAGAGCTGAAGGGTAGGGCTTATTTTTAATTCTATAAGATATCTTCAGTTGTGGTATATTTCACTTGTGCTTGTTCATCAAACTCAGCTGTCCTTAGAGCATGAGGCAAGAAACTTCCTTTAAATAGATGTTTAATATTTTAATATTACAGGTCATGACTCTATTTGTTTTATGTATTTCCATTTCATGCTATGCCTTTGAAATCAGAATATAAATTTATAAATCAAGCACATACTATAATAGTTTCATTGCAAATGAAAAATATCTCAGATGAATGAACTCAATCATCAAACATATTTACATTAAAGATGAGAAAGAAAAACTAAGTTTCGAGTTATTTTCTCATTCTGTAGTGGTTGTTTTTTGGTAAATAAATAACTTTTTGTATAAATGGGTGGAAACTTTGGATATAACAAAATACTTTGATATATTTTTTAAAAAGTAGTAAAAAAAAATACTACTTTTGAGACTGCAGATGGCAGGGTAACAAGACATAAAAGAAAACAGTACTAAAAAGTATGTCATTTAAAATCTATCTTGCTATGTGTAGCCATGTTTAGCTCTATGTACTATGTACCTTTCATTATTTAAATCACACATTAATTATTTTATTCAATGATATTAGATTTTCCCTGGTAGCTCAGATGGTAAAGAATCTGCCTGCAAAGCAGGAGACCTGGGTTCGATCCCTGGGTCAGGAAGATCCCTTGGAGAAGGAAATAGCAACCCACTCCAGTACTCTTGGCTGGAGAATTCCATGGACAGAGGAGTCTTGTGGGCTATAGTCCAGGGGGGTCACAAAGAGTCAGACACAGGACTAAGCGACTAACACACAATGATATTATTATGTCATCTCTCACAGTAATGTTATATTTATATTAAATATATAAAGAATGGTACTTATACATCAAGCAAGATCAGAAATTTAACTATTATGTTGCTGTGTAAGCCAATAAAACTAATGATTTTAATCATTAGCTTTATTGGGAAGTAAACATCAAGTGTGTAGACATAAATCACTTGATGAGAAAATTGACTCTAAATTACAACTGGAATTTCTCCAGCTTTTTCTTTTCCCCCATTGGTGGAAATATCAAAAACTGCCCCAGAATTAAAAGGTAATAAATTCACAGATTTTATATTTCCTGTCACTTTGTATATATGTCTTTTTGTTATTTTCTATGTATGAAACATGTTTCCCAGTGCTTGACATTAAGCGCAGGATGCATAGTTTTAGCTATAAGAGAAATAACTCTGTATTTGTTACATCAAGACCCAAATTCCAGCTCTTAACACCAGGCTGATGATCAATTTTGAAAGAAGAAAATAATTTTTCTAAGTTAATAGCAATTAAGGCCAGCAATTACTTGTAATTTAAGCAATCCAGATCCAGGCAGGCTAATATTATGATCATCTGAATAATGATTTTATTATCAACCAGGGTCTGTACTTTAATCAATCTACATTGCTCATTAAGGAATTGAAGGTCTCTGTCCTTTTTAACTTTTGGTTTCATATTGGAGTATAGCCTATTAACAATTTTGTGATAGTTTCAGGTGGACAGCAAAGGGATTCAGCCATACGTATATATATCCATTCTGGATCCAAACTCCCCTCCCATCTAGGCTGTCACATAACTGGGCAGAGTTCCCTGTGTTACACAGTAGACCTTGTTGGTTATCCATTTTAAATATAGCAGTGTGTATATGTTGATGTCAAATTACCTAACTATCCTTACCCCCATTTTTTCCCCTAGCAACTATAAGTTCCTAAGATCTCCGAATTTTAAAATCTGTGGTAAGTTTCAGTCACTTAACAGTATTTTATAAACTGAAAACTATTCTCTTAGTGGGAGAAGGCAATGGCACCCCACTCCAGTACTCTTGCCTGGAAAATCCCATGGATGGAGGAGCCTGGTAGGCTGCAGTCCATGGGGTCACTAAGAGTTGGACACGACTGAGCGACTTCACTTTCATGCATTGGGGAAGGAAATGGCAACCCACTCCAGTGTTCTTGCCTGGAGAATCCCAGGGACGGGGGAGCCTGTTGGGCTGCCATCTATGGGGTCGCACAGAGTCGGACACGACTGAAGTGACTTAGCAGCAGCAGCAGCATTCTCTTAGTACTGATGCTTTCCTTTAAGAACTTGAACCTATTATTTAACATTTAGAGAGTATATTTTCTTTAGTTCTGTTCTCAAAGGGTCAATATTAATGGAATATAAATTTTATTCTTTGGTAGTTTCTTATACTCAGTAATTTTAAGATTTCTTTGTTCATATTGTTAGTAAGTTGTTACTTAACCAAGTAATTAGACATTATAAACTGTGTTCCCTGTTTTAAAGGCAATCCACTCCAGTACTCTTGCCTGGAAAATCCCATGGATGGAGGAGCCTGGAAGGCTGCAGTCCATGGGGTCGTTGAGGGTCGGACAGGACTGAGCGAATTCCCTTTCACTTTTCACTTTCATGCGTTAGAGAAGGAAATGGCAACCCACTCCAGTGTTCTTGCCTGGAGAATCCCAGGGACGGCGGAGCCTGGTGGGCTGCCATCTGTGGGGTCGCACAGAGTCAGACACGACTGAAGTGACTTAGCAGTAGCAGTCTAGTTCTAACTAAAATTAGGTCAGCCTTTAAAAAAAAGAATGCAGGTAGCCATTAAGAACTTCAATAATGATCTCTAATATATTCACTTCAAATTTATATTTTATTGCTATGACACTGACAAGTTTGAGAACCCAGATAAGCTTTGTCAAATATATGAAGTCACGGAATTTCTTCTAAAAGTATATGAGGTTAACATATAAGTCAGTCCTGTTTCCATACAGAGAAGGAAAATGATGAAAGACCTGGTATAATCATCTT
This sequence comes from Tragelaphus eurycerus, assembly GCA_935064755.1. NCBI lineage: Eukaryota > Metazoa > Chordata > Mammalia > Artiodactyla > Bovidae > Tragelaphus > Tragelaphus eurycerus. The sequence continues at coordinate 6,295,530 of CAKXYN010000086.1, read as the reverse complement.
TTTTTCTTTTTTTCCTGAAAGGAGCTTTCCATTTGTTTAATTATCAGAAAAATGGCTAGGAGAAAAGTTCTCACTTGAAACTTAAAATTCAATTTTCTGACCTGGAGATTTATGTTTAAACATTTGATGGTAGCATATTCACATCTATCTAAAGCTGGTGATTAAAAATATTAGTTTGATTGCTTTCGAATTAACAATAAATATATTTTGGTTTTGCCATTATGGCTAAATTCTATTATTTTATTAGGTTAGCCATATTTTGTCATATCTAGTTAACATTTAAAACATTAAGATTACATTAATAATATCCCAAGGTGCCTCCCTAAAAGAAGAATGTCCTATCTATTATTTAGATTTCATCATTACTGTCAGATACACATTGAAAGTCTTTGGCTGAGGGTAAAGGGTAAAGATTGTAAGAGCAAGGTTACCTCTCACAGCTGAATTAGGGACTTGGCGGTTGAATACTTTTCACTCTCCATTGAAAGAGAAAATCCCACCTCTTCCCTTCTTGCTACATTTGTGTGATCAGATTTATTTAGAGAGCAATTAAACATTTTCCTTCTTCAAAATATAGGCACAAAATATATCCCTGATCACAAAGCCATTTATTATGCTATTCCCAGTTCTCCTGGCAAAATCACAGGCAAAAAGTCAGTCTACCACTGTGAATGCTGCCTTCCAATTAGGTAGCATGGCAGGGGGCCAGGGTAAATCAGCATTTCCATTTCCAGATAGCATCCTGAAGCTAACAGTGCAGCTCAATATATTGCATCAGCCAGGAGGCTAAAATTACTTGAAATTTTCTGGAAAACTTTAATTGTGACATTTTAAAATAGAGCCCTAAGGGAGTAGCTACCCTTTACTAATCATCTTTGCCACATAGATCTGAATTTAATAACATAAACGCAGAAGCAAAGTGAATAGAGATAGAGTGAAAACCAAGACGACATAGTCTAAGCTCTGTTTTGCTCTATCCAGATCAATCGATTGTGTATTATCAGTTCCTCACATTTTACCCTGTCAGGAAGTTGCAGCTGCTGATCTTGTTTTCTGGTGTGAAGTTTGAAAAAAATGAGTAGATTTCAGCTGTGCATTTATAATGAATGCTGCTGTTCTGAGGAAGAGAATAAGATAGCAATCTTGGCAAATCGAAAAGAGACTTAGGGAGTAAATGGCTGAAGAAGTAATATCTATGCTCAATAAAATTATTATGTAAAGAATCAAAGTTTATGCCCTTTTAGAAGGAGAAACAGACTTCAGGGTCTTTTTAAAGTAAGATATTCTAATATTTAATTATTTTAAATTTATATTTATCTGCTATTCATCATCTATAGAAGAAAGAACAAGGTATTTGCAGAAAATCAGAATTTAAATTATCACTGGATTTTAGCATATCAGTTTCTCAGAGTTTCAGCTTTCACTGTATAACCTGTAGGACATTATGTGCTTCACTGTTTCACAGGTCCAGATATGAAAATGTATATGAAGATACTTTGTAAAAATTTAATGGCCTAAACTTAGAGAAAATTTTGGAGAAAATGAACTTATTAAATTTCCCTGAAACTTGAAGTTTTCCTAGGTAAAATAAGAGTTTTCAAAATATCGTTTCCAAACTATTTGGAACGCTGTATAGATAAATACATCGTGCTCAAAAAAGAAGTTGGTGTAGAGTGATTATTGGTCACGGGGGCCCTTACTCTGAAAGTCCCATATCATGTAGTGTTGAAATCACTACAATCACTTGTAATTTTTTTTTTAAGTTTTCTATCCTGATCATTCTTCATATTGCTCAAATTCATGTCTCTAAAACATGATTTCCTCATATCTCCTATTTAAGAACTACGTGTCCCCTCTTGTTTATCTGTTCAAGTGTGTGCTAAAAAGATTTCAGAATAGCCAAAATCCCCTTTGTTCGTCCTATGAACATCTACCTCCCTAACTCCCAACACAAACATGCGTGTGCCCCAGGACATCTGACCTCTTTCTTCATCTCAAACTGTGCTCACACACCTCTAACGACCACTTTCTATTCATCCTTTATAGGCGACCTTCATTGTTTTTCTGCAGACTTTGCCGTTTTTCTGCAAAATGTTAACTACGTTTTTCAGTGCTATGCACTGACTTGGGATCATCTTGCTCTAAAGCATGATGTGCATATTCTATAAATTGGAGCACAGACTTTGAAATTAGAAATCTAAATTTAAATCCCATTGCAAAACTTATTATCTGGGAGAAACTGGGCAAGTTTGCATCTGTTTACAAAAATAGGATCAGTATTTCTTACCTTTAAAAGTTGTTTTGTAAATTCAAACAGCCACTGTATAAAAAAAGACACTGGTCCTAGTGCCTGGTATAGAATAATTTTCATTGTGTTGACTTTAGCTCTGATTTCTTACACGATGCTTTGTTCTCTGTTTCATGTGCATTTCTTCTGTTTTATCACTTGTGTAGCGTGTCGAGTGTATCTTGGTTATTCCTCTGTTTCAATGTGGTAGGCAGAATAATACTCCCCCAAATGTATCCTTATATGAACTCTGGAATTTGTAAATATGTTAGGTTACATGGAAAAAAGAATTAAAGTCGTATATGTATTTAGGTTGCTAAGCAGCTAACTTTAAAATAGGGAGATTCTCCTAGGTTGTCCATATGAGCTCAATGTAATCAAAAAGTTCTTATCAGTAGAGGAGAGAGGCAGAAGCAGGATTCAGAAGTGATGACGGAAGCAGTCAGAGAGATGCTGTGCAGCTGGCTTGGAAGGTGGAGAAAAGGGATCACAGGATAAGAAATTTAGGTAGCCTCTAGAAACTGGAACAAACAAGGTAATTGATTGTTCCTTAGGTCTTCTAGAGAGAAAAACAGCCCTGCCAACCCTTGATTTTAGCTCACTGAGAGCTGTGTTGGACTATTCTACAGAACTGTAAGACAATGAATGTGTGCTCTTTTAGCCACTTAATTTGTGGTCATTTATCACAGCAGCAAAATGAATCCAACAGACCAGTTCTCCGTAATTGCAATGTGCATGACACTGGTACATAGAAGGGAGTTTGGGATGCACAGGTACACACTGCTATATTTATTTATTTATTTATTTTATTTTACTTAAATTTACAGTATTGTCTTGGTTTTGCCATGCATCAAAATGAATCCGCCACAGGTATACATGTGTTCCCCATCCTGAACGCTCCTCCTTCCTCCCTCCCCATACCGTCCCTCTGGGTTGTCCCAGTGCACCAGCCCCAGGCATCCGGTATCAGGCATCGAACCTGGACTGGCGACTTGTTTCAAACATGATATTATACATATTTCAATGGATAACCAGAAAGCACCAATGTACAGCACAGGGAACTCGGCTCAATGTTATGTGACAGCCTGGATAGGAGGGGGTTTGGAGTAGAATAAATACATGTATATGTATGGCAAAGTTATCCTTTGTTGTTCACTTGAAACTATCACAACATTGTTAACCATCTATACCCCAATATAAACCAAAAAGTTTTAAAAAAATAAATGTGTGTTTATTTAAAACTTCACTCTTATATTGCTTTCTCACCATGTTAAAAGCAAAAGTGTATTAAGGGTGAGAAAGACAAGAGAACAGTCTGTTTTTACAGCTCTTGGATCTAGAAAACAGTGATCCTGACTGAAAGATGTAAGATGCATATTGAATATATTCAGAAGAGAGAATTAGCTGAAAGGACCACAAGCTTTGGAGTCACTCAGATCAGGGGAATCCCAGGTTTACTTCTAAACAGATGTATGACTTTTGGGGTTGGAAATCTCTTCAATATACTCTATATGGCAACTGCATTGCCTTATGTGGTTTCTACCCACCTAAAACAGTAAAAGTCCCCAAACATTTGCACAGTTTCCAGTGATCTGTGAATTTCTGTCCCCCAGGCAACCACATTCCTTTACACAGATGCTACAGGAAGCTGTGGAGTGGGTTGATAAATACTACCATGTGCCACCGGGGGAAGAGACATGTCCACGGGGGAGGGGCGCTCAAGTAGTTAGTATACAGCCTGGCCTTAGAATCCATGGGCTGAACCCAGCAGGTCCCAGCTCCATGTAAGACACATTGAAAATGGCCATGGCAGCAAACCAACAGTCTTGATTCTGATTCACAGAAAATAGACAGCTGACTCATTTTAATACTAGTTCCTGAACTTCAGCTCTGATGGTGGTGTTGAGTGGTTGGGAGGCACGAGATGCATATATCATTGCCAAGTGTTCAGGAAACTTAAATCCACCAGGATGGCAGGTACCCTGATTTTAGATAAGGCTTTAAACACCTTAGAAAACAACCTAGACTTATTTGGGCCTCAATTTTCTCAGTAGCAAAGTATAATAAAAATGGGTTTCTTACAGGGTCATACTGAAAATTAAAATTATATATGTTAAATACCTAATAATGTGTTAGGCACAATGTTGGTAACAGATTAAAGATAATATTTCGCTTTAAATGGAGCAATAACCCAGGAGAAGGAACCACACTTTGTAGCTTTATAAAATGTGCAAAGGAAATTGTTGTCAGTGTTCCTAAATTCTTTGAATACCTGAAAAAAGAACAGTTTATTGTTTTTTTAAACTCAGAAGTGACCTTCAGAATAAAACCACTCCTGACAAGCTACTTGGAAACTACCTAGTCTGTGAGATTACATTGCTTTTTAATACAAATTATATTGTCAGAACATTCCTAAAGCTAGAATATCCACCCCCACATATTCCTAGATGCTGCTAATATGTGAAACTACTGAACTATTACAGTGTAATTTAAAAGCCAGTAGCAAATTCTCACGGAGAAGGCAGTGGCACCCCACTCCAGTACTCTTGCCTGGAAAATCCCATAGATGGAGGACCCTGGTGGGCTGCAGTCCATGGGGTCGCTAAGAGTTGGACACGACTGAGTGACTTCCCTTTCACTTTACACTTTCATGCATTGGAGAAGGAAATGGAAACCCACTCCAGTGTTTTTGCCTGGAGAATCCCAGGGACGGGGAAGCCTGGTGGGCTGCCGTCTCAGGTCGCACAGAGTTGGACACGACTGAAGCGACTTAGCAGCAGCAGCAGCAGCAGCAGGAAATTCTCAAGAAAACTTTCATTTTAATAAATATATAAATAAGAACAATAATAGTTCCAGTATGGTGTGGTGCAGGAAAAAAAAAAAATCAAAATTTGAATCCATATGGCTATTGTCTTAAATCATCAAAAATTAATTAAAACAAGTGAAACCAAAGCAGGCTACAACTACATATAAGCCCAGATTTAATGAGTTGTGGAAAAAGCAATCAACTAAACAAATCACACATTGCTACTAATTAAGGGGCTGTAAAAGGATTCCAGGTGGCTTAGGCAAATAATTATTATTTTGTATTTTAAAAGGAAAGATTTTGGTAATTATCTGGTAAACATAATTGATCTTAGCTACTTATATTTAAAGATTCTGGTATTTATTCCCCATTGCAAATGATTATCCAGATTACTTAAAATATGTAATTTCTCAATTCCTTATATGAAGTTATACTTATCCATCATTTCTCAAATATTTAATATCAAACTTCTATTTTGCTATATGAATACTGTTATAATTATAAACTTGTAAATCAGAAAAATATTCTCCTGATAAAGTAAATTAATTTGCTTATTTTCATCAATAAATAGAAAGGTTATTTGAATTCTTCTGCTAGTACCTTGCACTTTTTTTTTTTGCTAATTCAGCATATGTTTATTACATCCCAGTGACAGTTTTTATTTTTAAGGATTCAAAGATTATATCTCATCCTTTTGCATAATCATATTCCTATGGTGAAAACATAGTAGTCCATATGAAAATTGCAGCAACACAGTATACTTCTGAAGTACAGAGGTGAGGAGGATTCAGAGTCCCTTTTACTTTTACTTTGCATAAAAGTAAAAGAGACATTTGAAGTAAACCTTGGATAAATAAGAGCTCTCAAGACCAATAAAGAGATGAAAGATCCCTGCTACAACACCTGGCACAAGATTGATTTTATTAATATTTGTTGTATAAATCAAGGAAAAGGAAGCTGATTTCACTTCTTATGACTGGTAATTCCCTTATTAACTTAATGCATGTTTATTTTATGCAAATGATTGTGCTTACTATTAAGGATTCACATATATTCTCATAATATTTGAAGCATTTATGTATTTACTGGAGACAAACAATAATTGTAGTGTATGAACCTTCTTCAAGAGAATATTTTATACTTTCTCATGTGAGTCATTATATAACACACATAGAAGAGATTCTATTGCCTTTATTCATTAGTTTGGTAATGTATTGATGTGATATACAATTCCCCAAAACTTTGAGGCAAAATGTTTCATTATTACACACTCATGTTATAATAGAAAATAAGTAAATTTAAAAAGTTAATTAATTACAGAGCTCAGAATAAGCCTTGCTAAGGAAAATAACATTAGAGCTGAGAAAGAGGCAGACTTGGGAAGATCCAGAGAAAGAACATTCTAAGTAAGAAAGATAGCAAGACCACAGTGAAGCAAGTGGCTTAGTAACGTCAAACCCACAGACTCTGGTTCTATTCCTGTTTTACAAAGAAGTAAACAATCTGTAACTTGCCCTAAGTTTTTCTGCTAGGAATTTGTATCTGAACCCAGATTTTTGGATTTCAAGTCACATAAACAAAGGGCAAAGAATCCTTCATTTTAGAGAAGTCACAGCACTCTGGGAAGAATCAGGAAAAACTTTATGGAAAACATAGCATGTGGTTTATAACTTGGAGGAGAGGTGAGATGTTAATAACTGAGAAATACGAAGGCACCCGAGGTCAGCATGTCTTTATGAAGCAGAGAGAAGGAATAGTACAAATTCCTGGCAGTAATATAACAAATGTGTATCAAAAGTGAGAGAGTAGCTGTCTGGAAAGACTGCTTGAGGTCAGATGTGCTGGTCTTTAATCTTTAATTTAGTACTCAGGGGAACACTGATCAGAGTAGCAGAGGGGAGTCTTAATAATAAGTGAACTAGGAACACCAGGGGTGGTTTGAGAGCATGCTGCTGCTGCTGCTGAGTCGCTTCAGTTGTGTCTGACTCTGTGTGATCCCATAGACAGCAGCCCACCAGGCTCCTCCGTCCCTGGGATTCTCCAGGCAAGAATACTGGAGTGGGTTGCCATTTCCTTCTCCAATGCACAAAAGTGAAAAGTGAAAGTGAAGTCGCCCAGTCGTGTCCGACTCTTAGCGACCCCATGGACTGGAGCCCACCAGGCTCCTCCATCCATGGGATTTTCCAGGCAAGAGTACTGGGGTGGGGTGCCATTGCCTTCCCCCATTTGAGAGCATAGAGATGACAAAACAAATCAGGAAGCTCTCACAATAGCCCAGATAAAAGATCCACTAAAGACTTCAACTAGGGTTGTTGAACTTTGGTAATAAAATTACAAAAGTGTAACAATTACTTGGAAATTGATAAGATATGGGGGAATAAAAAGAATAATGGAAAATATTATAATAAAGAATAATCAGAGATGATCTCCAGTTATTCTAGGTTGGCAACATTGGTCAGATCGATTCAGATCAGTTGCTCAGTCGTGTGCAACTCCCTGTGACCCCATGAATCACAGCATGCCAGGTCTCCCTGTCCATCACCAACTCCCGGAGGTCACTCAGACTCACATCCATCGAGTCGGTGATGTCATCCAGCCATCTCCTCCTCTGTAGTCCCCTTCTCCTCTTGCCCCCAATCCCTCCCAGCATCAGAGTCTTCTCCAATGAGTCAACTCTTCGCATGAGGTGGCCAAAGTACTGGAGTTTCAGCTTCAGCATCATTCCTTCCAAAGAAATCCCAAGGCTGATCTCCTTCACAATGGACTGGTTGGATCTCCTTGCAGTCCAAGGGAATCTCAAGAGTCTTCTCCAACACCACAGTTCAAAAGCATCAATTCTTCGGTACTCAGCCTTCTTCACAGTCCAACTCTCACATCCATACATGACCACAGGAAAGACCATAGCCTTGACTAGGCAAACTTTTGTTGGCAAAGTAATGTCTGTACATTTGAATATGCTATTGAGGTTGGTCATAACTTTCCTTCCAAGGAGTAAGCATCTTTTAATTTCATGGCTGCAGTCACCATCTGCAGTGATTTTGGAGCCCAGAAAAAGAAAGTCTGACACTGTTTCCACTGTTTCCCCATCTATTTCCCATGAAGTTATGGGACTGGTTGCCATGATCTTCGTTTTCTGAATGTTGAGCTTTAAGCCAACCTTTTCACTCTCCACTTTCACTTTCATCAACAGGCTTTTTAGTTCCTCTTCACTTCTGCCATAAGGGTGGTGTCATCTGCATATCTGAGGTTATTGATATTTCTCCTGGCAATCTTGATTCCATCTTGTGTTTCTTCCAGTCCAGCATTTCTCATTATGTACTCTGCATAGAAGTTAAATAAGCAGGGTGACAATATACAGCTTTGACGTACTCCTTTTCCTATTTGGAACCAGTCTGTTGTTCCATGTCCAGTTCTAACTGTTGCTCCCTGACCTGCATACAAATTTCTCAAGAGGCAGATCAGGTGGTCTGGTATTCCCATCTCTTTCAGAATTTTCCACATTTTATTGTGATGCACACAGTCAAAGGCTTTGGCATAGTCGGTCAATAAAGCAGAAATAGATGTTTTTCTGGAACTCCCTTACTTTTCTATGATCCAGCGGATGTTGGCAATTTGATCTCTGGTTCCTCTGCCTTTTCTAAAAACAGCTTGAACATCAGGACGTTCACAGTTCACATATTGCTGAAGCCTGGTTTGGAGAATTTTAAGCATTACTTTACTAGCGTGTGAGATGAGTGCAATTGTGCGGTAGTTTGAGCATTCTTTGGCATTGCCTTTCTTTGGGATTGGAATGAAAACTGATCTTTTCCAGTCCTGTGGCCACTGCTGAGTTTTCTAAACTTGCTGGCATATTGAGTGCAGCACTTTCACAGCATCATATTTCAGGATTGGGAATAGCTCAACTGGAATTCTATCACCTCCACTAGCTTTGTTAATAGTGATGCTTTCTAAGGCCCTCTTGACTTCACATTCCAGGATGTCTGGCTCTAGGTCATTGATCACACCATCATAATTATCTGGGTCCTGAAGATCCTTTTTGTACAGTTCTTCTGTGTATTCTTGCCATCTCTTCTTAATATCTTCTGCTTCTGTTAGGTCCATACCATTTCCATCCTTTATCGAGCCCATCTTTGCATGAAATGTTCCTGTGTGTGTTGTTTTCCTCTATTTCTTTGCATTGATTGCTGAAGAAGACTTTCTTATCTCTTCTTGCTATTCTTTAGAACTCTGCATTCAGATGTTTATACGTTTCCTTTTCTCCTTTGCTTTTCACTTCTCTTCTTTTCACAGCTATTTGTAAGGCCTCCCCAGACAGCCATTTTGCTTTTTTGCATTTCTTTTCCATGGGGATGGTCTTGATCCCTATCTCCTGACAATGTCAGTATGAAAAGGCAAAATGATAGGATACTGAAAGAGAAACTCCCCAGGTCAGGAGATGCCCAATATGCTACTGGAGATCAGTGGAGAAATAACTCCAGAAAGAATGAAGGGATGGAGCCAAAGCAAAAAGAATACCCAGCTGTGGATGTGACTGGTGAGAGAAGCAAGGTCTGATGCTGTAAAGAGCAATATTACATAGGAACCTGGAATGTCAGGTCCATGAATCAAGGCAAATTGGAAGTAGTCAAACAAGAGATGGCAAGAGTGAATGTCGACATTTTAGGAATCAGCAAACTGAAATGGACTGGAATGGGTGAATTTAACTCAGATAACCATTATATCTATTACTGCGGGCAGGAATCCTTCAGAAGAAATGGAGTGGCCATCATGGTCAACAAAAGAGTCCGAAATGCAGTACTTGGATGCAATATCAAAAACGACAGAATGATCTCTGTCCGTTTCCTAGTTAAACCATTCAATATCACAGTAATCCAAGTCTATACCCCAACCAGTAATGCTGAAGTAGCTGAAGTTGAACAGTTCTATGAAGACCTACAAGTCCTTTTAGAACTAATACCCCAAAAAGATGTCGTTTTCATTATCAGATCAGATCAGATCGGTCGCTCAGTCGTGTCCGACTCTTTGCGACCCCATGAACTGCAGCACGCCAGGTCTCCCTATCCATCACCAGCTCTCGGAGGTCACTCAGACTCACATTCATCGAGTCAGTGATGCCATCCAGCCATCTCATCCTCTGTCGTCCCCTTCTCCTCCTGCCCTCAATCCCTCCCAGCATCAGAGTCTTCTCCAATGAGTCAACTCTTCGCATGAGGTGGCCAAAATACTGGAGTTTTAGCTTGAGCATCATTCCCTCCAAAGAAATCCCAGGTCTGATCTCCTTCAGAATGGACTGGTTGGATCTCCTTGCAGTCCAAGGGACTCTCAAGAGTCTTCTCCAACACCACAGTTCAAAAGCATCTATTCTTCAGCGCTCAGCCTTCTTCACAGTCCAGCTCTCACATCCATACATGACCACAGGAAAGACCATAGCCTTGACTAGGCGAACCTTTGTTGGCAAAGTGATGTCTCTGCTTTTGAATATGCTATCTAGGTTGGTGATAACCTTCCTTCCAAGGAGTAAGTGTCTTTTAATTTCATGGCTGCAGTCACCATCTGCAGTGATTTTGGAGCCCAGAAAAATAGTCTGACACTGTTTCCACTGTTTCTCCATCTATTTCCCATGTAGTGATGGGACCAGATGCCATGATCTTCGTTTTCTGAATGTTGAGCTTTAAGCCAACCTTTTCACTCTCCACTTTCACTTTCATCAAGAGGCTTTTTAGTTCCTCTTCACTTTCTGCCATAAGGGTGGTATCATCTGCATATCTGAGGTTATTGATATTTCTCCCAGCAATCTTGATTCCAGCTTGTGTTTCTTCCAGTCCAGCATTTCTCATGATGTACTCTGCATATAAGTTAAATAAACATGGTGACAATATACAGCCTTGACGTACTCCTTTTCCTATTTGGAACCAGTCTGTTGTTCCATGTGCAATTCTAACTGTTGCTTCTTGATCTGCATATAATTTCTCAAGAGGCAGATCAGGTGGTCTGGTATTCCCATCTCTCTCAGAATTTTCCACAGTTTATTGTGATCTACACAGTCAAAGGCTTTGGCATAGTCAGTAAAGCAGAAATAGATGTTTTTCTGGAACTCTCTTGCTTTTTCCATGATCCAGCGGATGTTGGCAATTTGATCTCTGGTTCCTCTGCCTTTTCTAAATCCAGTTTGAGCATCAGGAAGTTCACGGTTCACATATTGCTGAAGCCTGGCTTGGAGAATTTTGAGCATTACTTTACTAGCGTGTGAGATGAGTGCAATTGTGCGGTAGTTTGAGCACTCTTTGGTATTGCCTTTCTTTGGGATCGGGATGAAAACTGACCTTTTCCAATCTTGTGGCCACTGCTGAGTTTTCCAAATTTGCTGGCATATTGAGTGCAGCACTTTCACAGCATCATCTTTCAGGATTTGGAATAGCTCCACTGGAATTCCATCACCTCCACTAGCTTTGTTCGTACTGATGCTTTCTAAGGCCCACTTGACTTCACATTCCAGGATGTCTGGCTCTAGGTCAGTGATCACACCATCATGATTATCTGGGTCGTGAAGCTCTTTTTTGTACAGTTCTTCTGTGTACTCTTGCCACCTCTTCTTAATATCTTCTGCTTCCGTTAGGTCCACACCATTTCTGTCCTTTATCGAGCCCATCTTTGCATGAAATGTACCTTGGGGTCTCTCACTTTCTTGAATAGATCCTTAGTCTTTCCCATTCTGTTGTTTTCCTCTATTTCTTTGCATTGATCGCTGAAGAAGGCTTTCTTATCTCTTCTTGCTATTCTTTGGAACTCTGCATTCAGATGTTTATATCTTTCCTTTTCTCCTTTGATTTTCGCTTCTCTTCTTTTTGCAGCTATTTGCAAGGCCTCCCCAGACAGCCATTTTGCTTTTTTGCATTTCTTTTTCTTTGGGATGGTCTTGATCCCTGTCTCCTGTACAGTGTCACGAACCTCATTCCATAGTTCATCAGGCACTCTATCTATCAGATCTAGGCCCTTAAATCTATTTCTCACTTCCACTGTATAATCATAAGGGATTTGATTTAGGTCATACCTGAATGGTCTAGTGGTTTTCCCTACTTTCTTCAATTTCAGTCTGAATTTGGCAATAAGGAGTTCATGGTCTGAGCCACAGTCAGCTCCTGGTCTTGTTTTTGCTGATTGTATAGAGCTTCTCCATCTTTGGCTGCAAAGAATATAATCGATCTGATTTCGGTGTTGACCATCTGGTGATGTCCATGTATAGAGTCTTCTCTTGTGTTGTTGGAAGAGGGTATTTGCTATGACCAGTGCATTTTCTTGGCAAAACTCTGATAGTCTTTGCCCTGCTTCATTCCGTATTCCAAGGCCAAATTTTCCTGTTACTCCAGGTGTTTCTTGACTTCCTACTTTTGCATTCCAGTCCCCTATCATGAAAAGGACATCTTTTTTGGGTGTTAGTTCTAAAAGGTCTTGTAGGTCTTCATAGAACCGTTCAACTTCAGCTTCTTCAGCATTACTGGTTGGGGCATAGACTTGGATTACTGTGACATTGAATGGTTTGCCTTGGAAACGAACAGAGATCATTCTGTCGTTTTTGAGACTGCATCCAAGTATTGCATTTCAGACTCTTGTTGACCATGATGGCCACTCCATTTCTTCTGAGGGATTCCTGCCCGCAGTAGTAGATATAATGGTCCTCTGAGTTAAATTCACCCATTTCAGTCCATTTTAGTTCGCTAATTCCTAGAATGTCAACATTTACTCTTGCCATCTCTTGTTTGACCACTTCCAATTTGCCTTGATTCATGGACCTGCCATTCCAGGTTCCTATGCAATATTGTTCTTTACAGCATCGGACTTTACTTATAGGGGTCTGGAATGCAAAAGTAGGAAGTCAAGAAACACCTGAAGTAACAGGCAAATTTGGCCTTGGAACACGGAATGAAGTAGGGCAAAGACTAAGAGAGTTTTACCAAGAAAACGCACTAGTCATAACAAACACCCTCCTTCAACAACACAAGAGAAGACTCTATACATGGACCTCACCAGATGGTCAACACCAAAATCAGATCAATTATATTCTTTCCAGCCAAAAATGGAGAAGCTCTATACGGTGAGCAAATACAAGACCAGGAGCTGACTGTGGCTCAGACCATGAACTTATTACCAAATTCAGACTTAAATTGAAGAAAGTAGGTAAAACCATGAGACCATTCAGGTATGACCTAAATCAAATCCCTTATGATTATACAGTTGAAGTGAGAAATAGATTTAAGGGCCTAGATCTGATAGATAGAGTGCCTGATGAACTATGGAATGAGGTTCGTGACACTGTATGGGAGACAGGGGTCAAGACCATCCCCATGGAAAATAAATGCAAAAAAAAAAAAAAAAAAAGGCATCATTGGTACAATTTGCAAAAGAGAAATTCAAAGCCTAGAAGACTTGTATAGAAAAGACAGTTAATTAAAGTTAAGCAAAATTAAATTTAAAAAAGACAGTAAAAAACAAACAAACAAACAAAAGAAATGACAGTTAATTAGAATGATGACACTGAACAAGATAGTCTATAAGTGTTATAGTACTAGATATCAGAAATAAAGTCAGAAATGACACAGAATTAAGAGATATGGATTTGCCCTGCACAAGATAAACAGTTAAAAATGAGACAATGTCTGAGGTAGTTTCTGGAGAGGGGGGAAAGAAAGAGAGAGAGGGAAAGTTGCCCCAAACCTTGAAATACCTGTACCTAGTGCAACACAGGACAGAGACAGGGACAGAATACGGATGAAATAAAGAAAACAGACACTGAACAAGATATGAGGTACCCGACAGGAATGACTTTAAAGAATGAGACACATGAAAGCAAATTATTTCAAAACAATGAGGCACATAAGGTGAAAAGCTGATCTAGAGATGAAGTGCTGTTAAGATATCTGAGCATTATATCGAAAGAAATGTGAGGATGGGACTGCAAATGACATTGTCAGGTAGTTGGTAGATCAAATCTTAGCCAACATTTCTGCTGTGGCTTTCTCTGCAAAGATATAATTTTAGCAATTAGAGATATCTTAGTAAGCCTCAAAGGGGTGAAGGTGAATTATTTGTAAATTTTGGCACTGCTGAAGTAAAAGTCGCTCAGTCGTGTCCGACTCTTTGCAACCCCATGGACTCTACAGTCCATGGAATTCTCCAGGCCAGAATACTGGAGTGGGTAGTATTTCCCTTCTGCAGAGGATCTTTCCAAACCAGGGACTGAACCCAGGTCTCTGGCATTGCAGGCAAATTCTTTACCAGCTGAGCCACAGGGGAAGTCCATTGGCATTAGTATGTGAGTATAATTCAAGGAAAGACCTATCCTCTGTACAGTACTGACACTGAAAGCCTAGTTCAGGAATAAATGCTCAGTTTTGATATGGTCAGTAGACTCTGATGTTGCTAAAAGTAATTGCATGTAAAAGGAAGAGAAAGACAAAGCTAGAAGAACACTTTTCTCAATACAAAAAGAGCAATAGGTATGATGCCTGATAACGGATGCCTGGGGCGGGTGCACTGGGATGACCCAGAGGGATGGTATGGGGAGGAAGGAGGGAGGAGGGTTCAGGATGGAGAACACATGTATACTTGTGGCGGATCCATCTTGATGTATGGCAAAAGCAATACAATATTGCAAAGTTAAGCAAAATAAAATTTAATTTAAATAAATAAGTAAAATAAAAAAAGAGCAATAGAATTATTACTGTTTTTTAATAGAATATAGGATTATTGTTTTTTCAATAGAATATAAGATTTACTATATGTGCCTTCCTACCCCTTAACTTATAGTCATAAATTCCATGATCCATCCACTGCCTAACTTTCAAAGAAGCAAATGTTTGTTTCCAATTTCTTACAATATGCTCACTTCTTGACATCTAATATATATTTTTTATATAATCTCACTACTTAATGGAAGTACTATCCTAATATTCAAGTGTTCTTTTTTTAAATTCTTTTTATTATATTTTTAATTAGAGGATAATTATATTATTGTGATGGTTTTGCTATACATCAAAATGAATCAGCATTATATATACATATGTCCACTCCCTCTTAGGGTTTCCCTGGTGGCTCAGAAGTTAAAGTGTCTGCCTGCAATGTGGTAGACCTGGGTTGGATCCCTGGGTTGGGAAGATCCCCTGGAGAAGGAAATGGCAACCCACTCCAGTATTCTTTCCTGGAGAATCCCAGGGACAAAGGAGCCTGGTGGGCTACAGTCCACGGGGTCGCAAAGAGTCAGGCACGACTGAGTGACTTCACTTTCACTCCCTCTTAAACCTCCTCTCCACCTCCCTTACCATCCAATGCCTCTAGGTTGTCACAAAGCACAGTCTTTGGGTTCCCTGCATTATACATCAAACATCCACCAGCTATCTATTTTACATGTGATAATGTGTATATTTCAAAGCTATTCCCATGTCATCTCACCTTCTCCTTCCCTCTCCTTTGGTGCCCTGCAAATAGAATCATGAGTACTGTCTTTCTAGATTCCATATATATGTGTTAATTTACAATAATTTTCTTTCTTTTTCTGACTTACTTCACTCTGTATAATAGGCTCTAGGTTCATCTACTTCATTAGAACTGACTCAAATGAATCCCTTTATATAGCTGAGCAATATTCCATTGTATATATGTACCACAACCTCCTTATCCTTTCTTCTATTGATGGATATTTACATTGCTTCCATATCCTAACTATTGTAAATAGTACTGCAGCAAACATTGGGGTACATGTGTCTTTTTCAGGTCTGGTTTCTTGAGGGTATATGCACAGTAACGGGATTGCTAGATCATCAAGAAGAAATACTTAGAAGCAGCTATGGAATAACAGACTGGTTTCAAATTGGGAAAGGAGTACATCAAGGCTGTAGATCACCTTCCTTATTTAACTTATATGCAGAGTACATCATGCAAAATGCTGGGCTGGATGAAGCACAAGCTGGAATCAAGATTGCCTGAAGAAATATCAATAACCTCAGATATGCAGGTGACACCACCCTTATGGCAGAAAGTGAAGAACTAAAGAGCCTCTTGAAGATGAAAGAGAAGAGTGGAAAAGATTACTTAAAACTCAACATTCAAAAAACTAAAATCATGCCATTGGTCCTATCACTTCATGGCAAATAGATGGGGAAACAATGGAAACAGTGACAGATTTATTTTGGGGGAGGCTCTAAAATCACTGCAGATTGTGACTGCAGCCATAAAATTTAAAGGCACTTGCTCCTTGGAAGAAAAGCCGTGACAAACCTATACAGTGTATTAAAAAGCAGAAACACCACTTTGCCAACAAAGATTCATATAGTCAAAGCTATGGTTTTTCCAGCAGTCATATATGGATGTGAGATTTGGACCAGAAAGAAAGCTGAGCACTGAAGAACTGATGCTTTTGAACTGTGGTGTTGGAGAAGACTCTTGAGAGTCCCTTGAACTGCAAGAGATCAAACCAGTCCATCCTAAAGGAGATTAGTCCTGAATATTCATTAGAAGGACTGATGCTGAAGCTGAAACTCCAATACCTTGGTCACCTGATGCGAAGAGCTGACTCATTAAAGATCTGATGCTGGGAAAGATTGAAGGCAGGAGGACAAGGGAACGACAGAGGACAAGATGGTTGGATGGCATCACTGACTCAATGGACCTGAGTTTGAACAAGCTCCGGGAGATGGTGAAAGACAGGGAAGCCTGGCATCCTGCAATTCATGGTTGCAAAGAGTTGAACATGGCTGAGTGACTGAAAAACAACAGCAAACACTTGAACATCTCTCCTCCATTGGTTTTCCATAACTCTACTACCCAGTTTCTATATTTTCAACTCTTACTACTCTCATTAAATTAGTTTTTCTAAGAAGAGCAAAGAACCTGCTTTATTCCATCACTCTTATTGTATAGAACTCCACTTTGACCAAAGAAAAAGCAACAAATGTATTTTCTACCTATCTTTTACTAGCAGAGCAGTTATGAAAGTAAAGACATATCTCAAAGACAATAAAGTGTTCCAGTTAACCTAATCTTCAATTGTCTTTCTTATGCTGATGCTGTTATCAATTTTCATTATGATTAATAATTTATAATAAAGTATTACAAGTTTACAGCCTTGATGAATATTCAGTCTTTTTAGTTTAAGTAAAATAAATTTTTAACCACATACATGTATCTGCATATCACTTAGCATTTATCATCATTAAGGTAAGTTGAATCACCAGGTTACAAGCCTTTATTATGCCATTGAGAAAAACCAGCTCACTTGTTAAATGAGGTCCTAGAGGGTTAACATTTCCTAATGAGCTATTATATTTGTGTAAGTGTAGGATGTCCATTGAACTGTTTATCTCTAAAATCTTATTAAAGGATCTTAATCATCTGTCTGCCCCTCTGTTTTCTGTCACTGTCCTTTACTAATAACTCATTTACTAGTTATATATGGTTAATAATTAATCAATAATTATTTTCTAAGCTAAATCATGAAATATATTTTAAATTTCATTTTAAAAGACAAGTAATTAGGAAAGCTAAATTTTAGTACAGGGTTGTGTTAAAATGGACATTATCTTGTTTTAATCCTTGCACAAGGTTGAAAATCTTGAGAATGAGATATGCCTACAAAGTTAAAATAGTCAATTAATAAGGAACAGAACTCTTTTTTGTAGTTTTATAGAGAGATGATAATTTGTCTCCATGGCAAAAGCCAGGGGAAAAAATAATATCTATTATAAAGAAAGATGAAGAATATCATTTTGTGTTAGAGGAGTTCCAATAGACTCTGGTCAAGGACAAGTACTTCCAGTTCAATAAGACCATGTATAAATTATATGATTTGAAATATTTTATTTTTCCTGATCTAGTTCTATTAAAATATTTTTAGCAGCATCAAAGAAAATCTGATTATTCAAAATGTTGCTGAGCTGTCAGGATTGTAAAGGTAAACAGGATTAGGTTGGCAATTAATTTTTGTGCTTTATATTTAAATACTCATTTAGGCTTATCCATATTTACAATGCCATCTAGAATATGCTAGGAAAAATGCACTGTATGTAAGTATACTATTCTATCAACTTTATATTACTAGTACTTCTAAAGTTTGGAAATTCAAATCATAAAATTTGGACTGCAGGTAAAGCTTGCTTCTAAAACATTAATTTTTAAATTATCAAAGTATGTGTTGGTGTTACTAGTTGTTCAACCGACTTTACTTTAGGCCCACAACAGTAGTAGTAGTAGTATAAACTTTAGGTCCTATAAAAGGGTTTGAACTAAAGTAGAATATCTGTATATCCATAAATGCCAGGACGAGGCTTCCAAAGGTGCACACAGTTTCAGGAAGCTGAATTGGGCTTATTTTGGAAGGCCACATTGCTGAAATCACCACGGTCACCGTGTATCATCTGATCAAATGTGACCAAATAACACTGATAGAAGAACTGAGTGAAAACAAGTTTTTTCATATTTCTTATAATTAGGGATATTTTGAGTTTCACCTGCACATTAAGAAAAATCAACATGAAGTCCTCAATATTATATGAAATTATGTATCACTTGGTTTATTACAAACAATAACATTATAGTAAGAGCAGTTGTTATTCACGCTTTCTGTGAGGTGTTGTTTTAGAATAATCATTGTGAGTAAATGAGCTCCTGGGATAAAATAAACCAAGGAGTGGTCTTGTATGAAAACACTGAAATAAAAATTAAAAGGAAAGATGACATGAATGTGTCCAAGTACATGGTTGTATCACATGTATAAAGTTTATCTTTAATCTGAGCTGTGTGGCCAGATTTAGGCTATGTAACATTTATCATTTCAATTTTTTGATCTCAAAATTAGAGTTTATGAGACTACACAGCCTGACCTTAGAGTTGTTCAGGTGGTTCAATGAGATATCACATGCAAACTCTATAAACATTAGGGAAATATTTCTTTTATTTTGTTAAGAAATCTGGCTCTAAAGTCAGAGAAAACAAGACTTGAATTTCAGTTTCATTTCTTGTTAACTATGTCAAGTAAATAACCTCCTTCATTTTCCTAATGTTCAATATGTTTAAATGTGGATAACCTAACATGGGATTTTTCTTGGTGACTGAATATAAGTATATGCAAAAAGCTTACCCCAGTATCTGGCACATATTAATAAATGACTTAGCTAGTATTATTAGCCTTGTAATTAAATACTATTAATGTTCATATGAATAAATGTAAATACTATACAAATGTCTAACATTTAAAGTAAATTTATAAATTGCTAAGTATACTTAATTTCATTTTTTTGAGCAAATATAGCATTAATTTTTTTCTAATCTCTGAAAGTGTCTATCAATCAACTAAGATAAAAAATATTTAGAGAAAATTTAAAAAATAATTTTGGGAAAAAATTCTAAAATACAAAATTCACAAAATTAAATGAATAAAATCACTATCACAGAATAGTCTATACAGGAGAATATGTAATCCTATTCATCTTTTTAAGAGTGTTTTTAAAAAGTTAAAGCCCATGAAACATTGATAACTTATTCAGTAATTATGTTCTTATAATGGAATTAAAAAAAATAGTAATTGTAAATCAAGCTTTCTAGATCTGCTTACACATTGGTGCACTGAGACTCAGAAATTTTTTTTTTAATAAACATGCTAGTTCCATTCCAGCAATTATAATATTTATTTTGTGAACTTAATGAATGTTTCTGAAATTCCATGAATTCTAATTAAAATGTCTGTTACAGCTGTTATTCCTTAGGTGGATGATTTACTGTGTTTATGAAAACAGAATTGATATTAATGACCTCATTTGCTGTTCTTTACTGACACTATGGGCATATTGTTGGTTATTTTGTTGTGACAGATAAGATTCTTTTAAAATGCTATTTACTTTCCTGTAAACTACTTAGGGAAGGTGATTCTTTAAACTCATCTACAAAGTAGGAGTTGGTAGGTAAGTACTTTTTATTTTCTTATAGTGGGCTGCAAAACAAGATTTTTCAAAAACGGAGTGAAAAAAGTAAACTACTATTTCTATATCTTTTGACATGAATAATAGCAATGGCACTGGGTAGACATCTTACGTGTTGATGACAGAACTAGAGTGACATTTGCACACATATTCTCAAAAAACTCAAAAGCATATGTATACCCATGGCTGATTCATGTTGATGTATGGCTGAAACCAATACAATATTGTAAAGCAATTATCCTCCAATTAAAAATCAGAGGATTGGAGTTTCAGCTTCAGCATCAGTACTGCCAATGAACACCCGGGACTGATCTCCTTTGGAGTGGACTGGTTGGATCTCCTTGTAGTCCAGCGGACTCTCGGGGTCTTCTCCAGCACCACGGTTCGGAAGGATCGGTTCTTCGGCGCTCAGCTTTCTTTACCATCCAACTCTCAAAATAAATAGTCAATGGAAATTTGCTGTATGTCCCAGGGAACTCAAAAGGGGTGGGATGGGGAGGGAGATGGGAAGGAGGTTCAGGGAGGGGGGACATATATACCTATGGCTGATTCATGTTGATGTTTGACAGAAAACAACAAAATTCTGTAGAGCAATTATCATTCAATTAAAAATGAATAAATTTTTTTTAAAAAAAGCAAAAAAAATAAAAATAATAAAAATAAATAAATGAAAGAAAAAAGAGCAAGATTTGTTGCTTAGGTTCACCAATTCTATCACTATATTCTTGACTATGTTTGAAACTCAATGATAGCCTCATTGAAATAAATAGGAATCTTTTGTGTTACCAAGATCAGTAGAGAGATGTTGGCAGAATTCTAGAACCATGTTTAGAAAGGAAAGTCAGAATTTTCTTCAGTCTGCACTCAGGGATTTATCTAAATTTACACTAAAAAGGGCAGCTTTTCCATAGTACTCTGTGCTACCATTAGTTTGTCTCAAATACAAAGTATATTAACAACATCATACAAAATAATATATAAACATATTAATAACTTTAAAATGAAATCAATACCTGTGTTGATATTAATATTAATTTTATCCCTTATGGCAGAAAGCAAAGAACTAAAGAGCCTCTTGTTGAAAGTGGAAGAGGAGAGTGGAAAAGTTGGCTTAAAACTCAACATTCAGAAAACTAAGATCATGACATTCAGTCCCATCACTTCATGCCAAATAGATGGGGAAACAAGGGAAACAGTGACAGGCTTTACTTTACTTTCTTGGGCTCCAAAATCACTGCACGTGGTGACTGCAGCCATGAAATTAAGACTCTTTCTCCTTGGAAGAAAAACTAAGACCAACGTAGACAAAATATTAAAAAGCAGAGACATTTACTTTGCCAGAAAAGGTCTATCTAGTCAAAGCTATGGTTTTCCAGTAGTGATGTGAGAGTTGGACTATAAAGAAAGCTGAGCACCAAAGAATTGATGGTTTTGAACTTTGGTGTTGGAGAAGACTCTTGAGAGTTCCTTGGACTGCAAGGAGATCCAAACAGTCCATCCTAAAGGAAATCAGTCCTGAATATTCACTGGAAGGACTGATGCTGAAGCTCCTACATTTTGGCCACCTAATGCGAAGAACTAACTCATCTGAAAAGACCCTGATGCTGGGAAAGATTGAAGGTGGGAGGATAAGGGGATGACAGAGGATGAGATGGTTGGAAGGCATCACTGACTGGATGGACATGATGGACATGAGTTTGTGTAAGCTCCTGGAGTTGGTAATGAGCAGGGAAGCCTGGCATGCTGCAGTCCATGGGGTCGCAAAGAGTCAGACACGAATGAGAGACTGAACTGAACTGTCTCTTAATATCCTTATAGGTATTAATATACACTTCAAGGGCTTCGCAGGTGACTCCACAGTGGAGAATTCCAGTGCCCAATGTAGGAGCCACAGGAGATGCGGGTTTGATACCTGGGCTGGGAAGATCCCCTGAAGGAGGAAATGTTAACCCACTCTAGTATTCCTGCCCAGGAAATCCCATGGACTGTGGTACCTGGCAGCTTACAGTCCATGGGGTCATAGAAGAGTGGGACATGACTTAGCGATTCAACACAACAACTTGGGAAGTAAAGATGATTGTCATAAGTAGTGGCCATGCATATACTAAGAAACAAATATTAATATAATAAGGAACATATGAGAGAGAGGGTGAGAGAGAGAGAGGTGATTGAACAATAGGCCATCAGTCAAGGAGAATATCACAAGTAAAGATATGATATCATGAACAAGAATAAGATGCTTTGAGCACTGTATATAGTTTAGTATAGCCTTAGATTTAGAACGAAAACTGGAAAAGCAGGCAGAGTCTAAACAACAAATGGTTTTGTAGGCATTTGTGGGAGTTTGCACTTTATTCTAGAATGGATGGTAAGACTTATGTTTTAAGAAGAAGCACAGATTTTTCAGATTAGTGTTCCCTGAGTAGAAGGAAAAGTGAAGAATAATAGCAACTTTTGTCTAAAGATAACAATGTCAACATTAAACCAGACACATAGATCAATGGAACACAACAGGGAGCCTAGAAATAAACCCACACACATATGGTCAATTTATTTATGACAAAGGAGTCAGAATATGCAATGGGTAAAGGACAGTATCTTCAATAAATAGTGTTGGGAAAGCTACTTGCAAAAAAATGAAACTAGACTACACAAAAAATAACTCAAGATGGATAAAAGACTTGAATATGACTTGATCCCATGAAAAATACTAAAATAAAATGTCAGCACTAAGCTCCCTGACATCTGTCTTGGCCATAATTTTTTTTTTAATTTGACATGCATGTGTGCATGCTAAGTTGCTTCAGTCATGTCCAACTCTATGTGACCTTATGGACTGCAGCTTGCCAGGCTCCTCTGTCCATGGGATTATCCAGGCAAGAGTGCTGGAGTGGGTCGCTATTCTGTCCTCCAGGAGATCTTCCTGACCCAGGGATTGAACCTGTGTCTCATTGTCTACCTGCATTGGCAGGCAGGTTCTTTAACATTAGCACCACCTGGGAAGACCCTTTTAATCTGACATCAAAAGCAAAAGCAACAAAAGCAAACAGGAACACGTGTATACACGTGGTGGATGCATGTTGATGTATGGCAAAACCAATACAATATTGTAAAGTAAAAAAATAAATAATAAAAAATTTAAAAAAAAGAGTGACAGCACAATAAACTAAAAAAAAAAAAAAAGGTTTCTATTCAGCAAAGGAAATAATGAATTGAAAAGTAACCTGTGAATAGGGGAAAAAATTTGCAAATCATATATCTGATAATGGGAACACATGTATACCTGTGGCGGATTCATTTTGATATATGGAAAAACCAATACAATATTGTAAAGTTAAATAAAATAAAATTTAAAAAATATTCAAAATATACACAAACTCATGCAACTAAGTAGCAAAATAAACACAAACAATCCAACTGGAAATGGACAGATTTGAATATATATTTTCTTAAAGACATACACATGGATCACAGAGACATAAAAAGATGCTCAATATCACTAATAATTGGGGAAAACTGCTAGACCAATTATTATCAAAAAGATAAGAACTAACAAATAGTGCCCAGGATGTGGTGAAAAGGAAACTCAAGTGGCATGATGGTGGGAATGTAAATTGGTGTATTCATTATGGAAAATACTGTGAAGTTCCCTAAATAAATAGCAATATGATCCATCAATTCTACTTTTAGCATATGAGAAAATGGAAACACTAACTCAAAAAGATATCTGCTATGTTAACTGCAACATTATTTACAGTATTCAAGATTTGGAAACCACGTAAGTGCCCATTAATGGAAGAATGAATAAAGAAAATGTGATATATATAATGGACTATTGTTCAACCATAAAAATTAATGAAATCTTGTCTTTTGTGACATCATGAATAGATCTTGAGGGCACTGTGCTAAATGAGATAAGACAAATACTTTATGCCACTTACATGTGGAATTTTAAATAAAGCAATAACAAAAACTGAGTTCATAGATAACAGAGAATGTATTGGTGGTTGCCAGAGGCAAAAGGTGAGGGGTGGGTGAAGGATTTCAAAAGGTAAAAACTTACAATCATAAAAGAAGTAAGTCATGGGCATGTAATTTACAGCATGGTGGCTACATTTAGTAATACTGTATTGACCACTTTAATGTTGCTAAAAGCAAATGTTCTCATCACACCAAAAAAGACTTTTTGCAACTACATAAGGTGACGTTAACTAGATTTATTGTGGTAACCAACAAATGTACAACATACATGAATTTTGAACCATGTTGTACATATGAAATCAACATAATATTATATGTCAATTGAACCCTGAATTAAAAAATAAAATAAATTTTAAAAATCATTTAAAAGAAAGACAATGTTGGGTGGCCAAAAGGTTCATTTGGAGTTTTCTGTAAGATGTTATGGAAAGTCTTGACTGAACTTTTTGGCAAAACCAAAGTAAACACATATATGTCCACAGAGACAGACTTAACGGCTTATGAGGTGATTACCATGACCCAACAAACTCCATGCTTGGCCCTTAAGTCCCACAGAATGTATAGAAAGTAACCTTGCAATAGAAAAGTCATCCTTATCCCACTTTAGTTTAAACCTAGACTGTAAGTCCTGGAGAAGGCAATGGCAGCCCACTCCAGTACTCTTGCCTGGAAAATCCCATGGGCAGAGGAGCCTGGTGGGCTGCAGTCCATGGTGTCGCTAAGAGTCGGACATGACTGAACGACTTCACTTTCACTTTTCACTTTCATGCATTGGAGAAGGAAATGGCAATCCACTCCAGTGTTCTTGCCTGGAGAATCCCAGGAACGGGAGAGCCTGGTGGGCTGCCGTCTATGGGGTCGCACAGAGTCGGACACGACTGAAGTGACTTAGCAGCAGCAGCAGCAGCAGCAGGGGTTATGCTTTCAGTTTCTCTTCTTTTAGGAATTTTGGGAATGGGAAGATATCAGTTAAACATAAATACCATATGATTCTTCCACTGAGTGTTACAAAGTTATGACAGGGAAAAAAAAATTGTACTTCTCTTGAGATAATAGTCGTGTTTTACTGAAAAAGAACAAATTTTAGTGGATATTGAATGAGAATTTGTGTTGAAAGAATTAAAAAAAAAAAAGAAATATTCACAAGATATTATTGCTCCCTGACTGGTTTTAGAGTCCTTGAAGTTTGCAGGTCAAAATGTGAGAGCATAAACTCTAATATTTTTCTAGCTCCACACATTCTTTACAACATTCAGTATCTTCTGCATGAGATTTCCCTGGAAGAAGATGAAAATTAAGAGGAAACCTATATTTTACTTAGAAAGGAGAAATTCATTTCACAAATCAGACTCTATTTTGTATTTTCAGCATCTTCCTCAACACTGAGTCCCTTCTTTCCACTCCCAAATACTGCTATGTTTCACAAATTACTGCTATGTCATGTCATGTCATATCAACAAAACTTTGTTAAACATCCTTATTACTGTTAGAGTCAAAATCATAATCCACAGTTTTGTGTGACCCATGGACTGTAACTCACCAGGCTCCTCTGTCCATGGGATTCTCCAGGCAAGAATACTGGAGTGGGTTACCATGCCCTCCTCCAGGGGATCTTTCTGACACAGAGACCAAACCCACATCTCTTATTTCTGCTGCATTGGCAGGTGGGTTCTTCACCACTAGCACCACCTGGGAAGCCTTCATAATATCTTAACACTTAACTCCCTTAAATCCTGATTTGTCTCAATCATTACTAAAATTGATTTTTAAAAGTTTCAAAATTCAAAGTTCTTTTATGAGAATTACAGCATTTGATGTGACAGTTCCCACCTTAAAATTCTTGAATGTCAGTTATATTTTACTCTATTTTATTGTTTTCTGCTGATGTTCTCTGATGATCCTTTTCTTGTCTTCTTCACTAACTCCTTTCTATCTTCACTCATCTTTCTATTAGAGAAATCCGTATATTCCAAAAGGTTAATTCTTAGTCCTCTTTTCTTCCTAATATAATTTCTTTTGATGAACCATCCCTATGACTTCTTGTGTTCTGTAGATAGTCTCTACCTGCCTTTTCTGAGCATCAACCAGTATTTTATTTTTTTTAATTTTTATTGAGTTATATTGATTTACAATATTCCATTAGCTTCAGCTACACAGCAAAATGAATCAGTTATACATACATATATAAATATATATATATCCACTCCTTTTTAGAATATTTTTCCCATACAGACCACTAATAGAGTAATGAGTTGAGTTCTCTGTGCTATACAGTAGGTCCATATTAGTAAAACTGAGCAACTTCCCTTTCCCTTTTCACTTTCATGCATTGGAGAAGGAAATGGCAACCCACTCCAGTGTTCTTGCCTGGAGAATCCCAGGGACCGGGGAGCCTGATAGGCTGCCATCTATGGGGTCACACAGAGTCAGACACTACTGAAGCGACTTAGCAGCAGCAGTATGTATCTGTCAATCCCAATCTTCCAATTTACCACTGCCCCATTACCCCTTGGTAAGTCAAACAGTAATTTTAAATATTGGGTATTTTCTTCTAAAATTCAGACTAAACCAACCCATCTGAAAACATTTATTATCCCAGAAACTTGCTTCTTTTACCTGTGAGATTTTATTATGTAACAGCATGATGAACAGTTTGATAGAATATTCAAAACTCAGAATCTTTATATATATCATTCTAACTTTCATATTTTTTAAAGGTCCACCCCATTCTGTTCAATAATTTGCAAATTCTTATTTATTTTGAAGCCTCCTACAGATGTCTCTTATATCCAATACATCCAGTCCTTCAAGTTCTTTTTATCTAGATTATCAAAATTACCTCTTAATTTGAATTTTCCTATAGAGATCTGGTAGACAGAGGTCCTGAAAAAACTATGGATAGAGGTTCATAACATTGTAGAGGAGGCAGTGATCAAGACAATCCCTAAGAAAAAGAAATACAAAAGGGCAAAATGGATGTCTGAGGAGGCCTTACAAATACCTGAGAAAAGAAAAGATGTAAAAGGCAAAGGAGAAAAGGACACAAATGCTCATTTGAATGCAGAGTCCCAAAGAATAGCAAGGAGAGATAAGAAAGCCTTCCTCATGGATCAATGCAAGAAATAGAGGAAACAATAGAAGAGGAAAGAATAGAGATCACTTCAAGAAAATTACAGATACCAAGGAAACATTTCATGGAAAGAAGGGTACAATAAAGGTCAGCAATGGTATGGACCTAACAGAAGCAGAAGATATTAAGAACAGGTGGCAAGAATATGCAGAAAAACTATACAAAAAAAGATCTTCATGACCCAGATAACCACGATGGTGTGATCATTCACCTACAGCTAAACATCATGGATTGTGAAGTCATGTGGACCTTAGGAAGCATCACTACTAACAGATCTAGTGAAGGTGATGGAGTTTCACTTAAGCTATTTCACATTCTAAAAGATGATACTGTTAAAGTGTTGCACTCAATATATCAGCAAATTTGGAAAACTCAGCAGTGGCCTCAGGACTGGAAAAGATCAGTTTTCATTCCAATCCCAAATAAAGGCAGTGCCAAAGAATCCTCAAACTAACACATAACTGTACTCATCTCACACACTAGCAAAGTAATGTTCAAAATTCTCCAAGCCAGGCTTCAACAGTACATGAACCATGAATTTCTAGGTGTTCAAGCTGGATTTAGAAAAGGCAGAGGAAACAAAGATCAAATTGCCAACATCTGCTGGATAATCAAAAGAGCAAGAGAGTTCCCGAAAATCATCTACTGCTACCTTATTGACTACTCTAAACCTTTGACTGTGTGGATCACAACAAACTGTGGAAAGTTCTCAAAGAGATGGTACTACCAGACCATCTTATCTGCCTCCTGAGAAATCTGTATGCAGGTCAAGAAGCAACAGTTAAAACTGGACATGGAACAACAGACTGGTTCCAAATCAGGAAAGGAGTAGGTCAAAGCTATATATTGTCACCCTGCTTATTTAACATATATGCCAAGTATGTCATGTGAAATGCTGGGCTAGAGGAAGCACAAGGTAATTCAAGATTGCCAGGAGAAATATCAATAACCTCAGATATGCAGATGACATCACCCATATGGCAGAAAGCGAAGAAGAACCAAAGAGCCTCTTGATGAAAGTGAAAGAAGGAGTGAAAAAGCTGGCTTAAAACTCAATATTCAGAAAACTAAGATCATGGCATCTGGTCCCATCACTTCATGGCAAATAAATGGGGAAACAGTGAGAGAGGTTTTTTTCTTGGGCTCCAAAATCACTGCAGATGGTGACTGCAGCCATGAAATTAAAAGACGCTTGCTCCTTGGAAGAAAAGTTATGACCAACCTAGATAGCATATTAAAAAGCAGAGACATTATTTTGCCAACAAAGGTCCGTCTAGTCAAGGGTATGGTTTTTCCAGTAGTCATGTATGGATGTGAGAGTTGGACTATAAATAAAGCTAAGCACTGAAGAATTGATGGTTTTGAACTGTGGTGTTGGAGAAGACTCTTGAGAGTCCCTTGGACTGCAAGGAGATCCAACCAGTCCATCCTAAAGGAGATCAGTCCTGAATATTCATTGGAAGGACTTATTCTGAAGCTGAAGCTCCTACACTTTGGCCACCTGATGTGAAGAACTGACTCATTTAAAAAGACCCTGAAGCTGGGAAAGATTGAAGGTGGGAGGAGAAGGGGACAACAGGGGATGAGATGGTTGGATGGCATCACCAACTCAATGGACATGAGTTTGAGTAAGCTTCAGGAGTTGGTGATGGACACAGAAGCCTGGTGTGCAGCGGTCCTTGGGGTTGCAAAAAGTAGCAGAAGATAGTGACTGAACTGAACTGATCTGATAAGAGTTCTCTTGTATTCAAATGCCCAGAGTAACTCTCTTTTTCTTTCTGCCTCCTAACTGAAGAGTTAATAATTGAGGACAGTCGACCAGATTTCAACTTTGATTCACTTATGACTTTCCTTTAAGATAAGAGGAAGTATTTTTCATTAAAACTTTTCTATGATATCAGTCAAAGAAGTCATGCTATAGTTTTTCAAGGGGTTGTATAGTCATAGGTACCATATCTAGTATCATTATTTTAAAGGAAAACTTAAAACACATTCTTTGAGTAATGATTTTATAAAAGGTTTTGCTTTGCTTATGGAAGACACAATTACAAAGTAATATTAATTTATTAAAACTAGGTAATTTTGTAACTAGTAAAATCATCCATGCCAGTGTGACTCATCTAGATTAATATTCAAATAATTTAATACATTTGTTAGGAACAAACCTCATAGACTAATGGGATAAAGCTTAATATATACTGTAGAGTTAGCAATTATTCAAATAATTTTATTAGATATTAAATGCTAGTAATGTGATTTTAAAGTCTAAGGTCAATTTCACTTTAGCAGAAAAAATTAAGAAAAAGCTAGAGAAGTAATTTTTCAGTTTTACATGAAAATGAAAGTTTAAATGACTTAAATACGAAGTTTATAAAAATCATATAATCTCTCAAAGAGTTAAGGAGGTTATTTTAATCAACTGCTTCCAGGAAAACTAATGGAATATTCTGGATGTAAATCATCTTAAATGCCCTGAAAAGCAATATGTTGGAATTTAGATATGAACTATCAATTTACCGGATGGCATATAAAGATATTTTTGAAGCAAGAGACAGCATGAGATTTTATTCTTGATTCATTTTATGTTTGACTTGCTGTTATGAGTTATTTCTAAAAATCCAAACTTTGGAGAGACTGTTATGAGCCTAAGATTTCTGAAGGATGTTTGAGAAGTGTGTGCAGTGTCACATTATCAATTCAAAATTCTCATCAGCATGGTAATAAGCTAATAGAATGACAAAGTTTTATATGGTGTATTCTTGCTTGTCAGTGAAGAAAAATCACTGTACTAGGTGAGGAAATTATACTCATGATGAACATAAGCTACAGGAACAAAATATACTTTGTCAAAAATAATTTTATTGATAACCAGAAACAATCATCACTAGAAATAATACTCCGTTTGTCTTTTTTTCTGAACTTTCTGAAATCACTTCACAGATATGACTTCTCCACCTCATTAATTTTTACTATACCCTTATGAGATATATATTTATTAATGCTAAAGTACATTATTAACATTAACTAAGCTGAGCCATGTTTATAAATAAATATTCATTTAGGGAGTACTTAATTTCTAATCACAGGTAGACAGTTAGACATGTGAGGGGTGGGTTAAAATGAACAACAGCTGCTCAAATTCATTAGCAGCTCAAATCAAAATTTAAAAAAAAAGATTTATAAATGAATGAAGTGAATAGCTTCATATTTAAACTCTAGTTACATTTTAAAAATTGGTTTTATGTCAAGCCAATTAAACTTCCTATTGAGTTGATGCATAGATGTTAAAATCTCTACATAAAGCGTCAAATGAGAAATTTATATGATAATTAAATGTCAACCAAAAAAATAATTTCTTCTCTTAGGGAGCTTCGGGGTAATTAGAATCCTTTGAATGCTTCTATTTTTCCTTTTTCTCTGACTACTGGAAGTCCCAAGGAAATATTTATGTCATGACCACAATAATTATGAGACCTATGGCTTATACTATCTTGACCTCTTGTGATGAAATGTATTTTTCCTGTACTTACTAATTTACATATTTATCTTTTATGGTGCATGATTTCATATAGCAAGTCAAATAAATCACATTTGGGATGATGTTGAGATTACTATATTAGCAAGATAAAATAATTGCTGTATTAATATGTACTTGTTGATTCATGAGTGACATGAATAGGAACAAAACCGAAAAGAAACTAAATTTGTTTTACACTTACAATTAATTTTTCCACACATTAGATATACTTTTTAATCATTGCTACATCTACAGTAAAGGTGTCAATACTCATTTCATTATCATCAGCCCTCCAAAAGCCAAAACCTATGAAGATATTTTCAGTCTTTGATAACATCCACACTCATCTTTGTCCTATCTCAAGATTATTTAGAAAATGCCATACAACCCAGCAATCCCACTGTTGGGCATACACACCAAGGAAACCAGAATTGAAAGGGACACGTGTACCTCAATGTTCATCGCAGCACTGTTTATAATAGCCAGGCTGCTGCTAAGTCACTTCAGTCGTGTCCGACTCCGCGTGACCCCATAGACGTCAGCCCACCAGGCTCTCCTGCCCCTGGGATTCTCCAGGCAAGAAAACTGGAGTGGGTTGCCATTTCCTTCTCCAATGCATGAAAGCGAAAAGTGAAAGTGAAGTCGCTCAGTCGTGTCCGACTCTTAGCGACCCCATGGACTGCAGCCCACCAGGCAAGAGTACTGGAGTGGGGTGCCATTGCCTTCTCCGTATAATAGCCAGCACATGGAAGCAACCTAGATGTCCATCAGCAGATGAATGGATAAGAAAGCTGTGGTACATATACACAATGGAGTGTTAGTCAGCCATTAAAAAGAATACATTTGAATCAGTTCTAATGAGATGGATTAAACTGGAGCCTATTATACAGAGTGAAGTAAGCCAAAAAGAAAAACACCAATACAGTATACTAATGCAAATATGTGGAATTTAGAAAGATGGTAATGACAACTCTGTATGTGAGACAGCAAAAGAGACACAGATGTATAGAACAGTCTTTTGGACTCTGTGGGAGAGGGAGTGGGGGATGATTTGGGAGAATGGCATGGAAACATGTATAATATCATATAAGAAACGAATCTCCAGTCCAGGTTTGATGCAGGATACAGGAAGCTTGGGGTTGGTGCACCGGGATGACCCAGAGGGATGGTATGGGGAGGGAGGTGGGAAGGGGGTTCAGGATGGGGAACACGTGTACACCCATGGCGGATGCATGTTGATGTATGGCAAAACCAATACAATATTGTTAAGCAAAAAAAAAAAATAAAAAAACATTTTTTTAAAAAAGGGTATACAATTAGGTTCGCCTAGTCAAGGCTATGGTCTTTCCTGTGGTCATGTATGGATGTGAGAGCTGGACTGTGAAGAAGGCTGAGCGCCGAAGAATTGATGCTTTTGAACTGTGGTGTTGGAGAAGACTCTTGAGAGTCCCTTGGACTGCGAGAAGATCCAACCAGTCCATTCTGAAGGAGATCAATCCTGGAATTTCTTTAGAAGGAATGATGCTAAAGCTGAAACTCCAGTATTTTGGCCACCTCATGGGAAGAGTTGACTCACTGGAGAAGACTCTGATGCTGGGAGGGATTGAGGGCAGGAGGAGAAGGGGACGACAGAGGATGAGATGGCTGGATGGCATCACTGACTCGATGGATGCGAGTTTGAGTGACCTCCGGGAGCTGGTGATGGACAGGGAGGCCTGGCGTGCTGCGGTTCATGGGGTCGCAAAGAGTCGGACACGACTGAGCGACTGATCTGATCTGATCTGATCTGATACAATTAGATTATTGTGTGTAAACATCTATTTGGATTAATTATTTTATCTGTGTGATTATATTATCAGTTTGAAAGATAGGTTCATTTATTTCTGCACACATAAAATTTTATAGTTGGCCCTTTTATCTTTTTCATTTACTGTGATTTTTGCGCATGTAAAACGTTTGCACATTTTGAAGGTCAAAACTATATAAAAAACATATGCTGGAGATATCTCACTACAATCCCTAGTCATTCTTCCATGTGACTACTTACTCCCATAGATGAAATCGTTTTTTGTCAGAATCTGAACCATTCATCCTATGTTTCCTTTAGCAAAAATAAAAGCCCACATGTACACATAAAAAAAAAAAAAGAAAATGTAGCTTTCAAGGTGCTAACTATAGACTGTCTAATAAATTTTTAAAATTAAAAGAAAAAGGTATATTGAAAAAGAAAGTACAAGAAAAAATTACATAACATAATTACTATAAATCCTCAAATTCTAGATCTAGAAGGAGACTAAATTTTCCCTAAATTCTCGAATTTTCATAAGGAAAGTCAAACAACAGACATTATATAATTTAAACAATGAGAATAAATGCAGGATGATTATATTCTTATTTCTATTTTGATATTTATTTTTGTTAAACACATTGGTATTGGTATATTGATTATGAAATGATTTTGATGAAGGAAAAATATAAAGATTTTTGAGAGATTATAATTTAATTATACTTTGAGAGGTGAATTTAAAATCAAAATTCGTATGTCATAAAGCAAATACAATACATATTTATATTAGGAAAAGACAGAATTATCAGAGTTAAATAAGAGGTTGTTGCTGTAAAATGCATTTACATTTAACACTGTAATGAAACATATGTTGGTTATTAGAATGAAATGAATTGACATATTTTAAAACATTTAGAACATTGTCTGCCACAGAAATAAGCATCCCTTAAATATAATTATTTATGCAAACTTGAGAACTTAAAAAGATTTTGGTTTTATAAGTCTTCTTTACTAAACTGATTTGGCAATAATATCATCCTCCTCAGCATCAGAACTTATTTGGATCAATTTTATACTCATCTCTAACATCTAGATTTTAGTTTCTATAAATAACATGCATTATGGTTAATGTAAAGTAGTTGAATATATACTTGGGGAGTAGTCACAAGATCAAGATGTTATTGGAGAAAAGCTAAAATATTTTAAAATATATTTCTGGTTAATAAGATGAAAAGAAGCTAATATTAAAAGACATCCATTAGTCAAAATGTGACAACTGAGATATGTATATGAATAAGCTAACTCTGCAAAATCTTATCTAATATGATGTCTATGTGTACATGTTATTTAATATGATGTATGTGAGTAGGGAGCCCCTGGGAGGCTCAGACAGTAAAGGGTCTGCCTGCAGTGCGGGAGACCTGGGTTCGAGCTCTGTGTTGGGAAGATCCCCTGGAGAAAGTAATGGCTACCCACTCCAGTATTCTTGCCTGGAGAAACCCATGGATGAAGGAGCCTGACAGGCTACAGTCCATGGGGTTGTAAAGAGTTGGACACGATTGAGCAACTTCACTTTCACTTCACTTTCATATATGTATATAATGTATATAATTTTCATGCAAAAGGAAGATAATTCTAATAGGATATGATTAATGGGATTTTAACATATGAATAGTTAGAATATTTAAACACATATCAATTTATAAAATATAAATTTGGTCATTTTTATGAATATAATTAGGGGAGACACATTTAATATTGACTTAACATTGCCCAATTAAATCTCACAATCACATTATTTTAGTCAGTCAGTTCAGTCATTCAGTTGTGTCCAATTCTTGGTGACCCCATGGACTGCAGCAAGCCATGCTTCCCTGGTCATAACTTTTCTTTCATGGAGCAAGCATCTTTTAATTTCATGGCTGCAGTCACCATCTGTAGTGATTTTGGGGCCCCAAAAAATAAAGGCTGTCACTGTTTCCATTGTTTCCCCATCAACTTGAATGAAGTGATGGGACCAGATGTCATGATCATCATTTTTTGAATGTTGAATTTTAAGCCAGCTTTTCATTCTTTTCTTTTACTTTCTTTAAGAGGCCCTTTATTTCTTCTTCACTTTCTGCCATAAGGGTGGTGTCTTCTGGATATCTGAGGCTATTGATATTTCTCCTGGTTATCTTGACTCCAGCTTGTGCTTCATCTAGCCCGGCATTTCATATGATATATTCTGCATAGAAGTTTAAAAAGCAGGGTGACAATACACAGCCTTGACATATTCCCTTTCAAATTTTTTCCACTCTGCTGTTCTATGTCCAGTTCTAACAGCTGTTTCTTGACCTGCATACAGATTTCTCAAAAGGCAGGTAAGGTGGTCTGATATTCCCATGTCTTTAAGAATTTTTCACAATTTATTATGATCCACACAATCAAAGACTTTAGCATAGTCAATAAAGCAGAAGTAGATTTTTTTTTTTTTTCTGGAATTCTCTTGCTTTTCCAATGATCTAACGGATGTTGGCAATCTGATCTCTGGTTCCTCTACCTTTTCTAAACCCAGCTTGAACATCTGGAAGTTCTTGGTTAACATACAGTTGAAATGAAGTTTGCAGGATTTTGAGCATTACTTTGCTAGCTTGTGAGATGAGTACAATTGCATGGTACTTTGAACATTTTTTGGCATTGCCTTTCTTTGGAATTGGAATGAAAACTGACCTTTCCCAGTCCTGTGGCCACACCTGATTTTTCCAAAATTGCTAGCATATTGCATGCAGCACTTTCACAGTATCATCGTTTAGGATTTGAAATAGTTAAGCTGGAATTCCATCACCTCCACTAGCTGTTCATAGTAACGCTTCCTAAGGCCCACTTGACTTCATACTCCAGGATGTCTAGCTCTAGGTGAGTGACCACACCATCATGGTTATATGGGTCATGAAGATGTTTTCTGTATAGTTCTTCTGTGTATCCCTACTACCTCTTCTTAATATTCCCTGCTTCTGTTAGGTCCATACCATTTCTGTCTTTTATTGTGTCCATCTTTGCATGAAATGTTCCCTTTGGTATCTCTAATTTTCTTGAAGAGATCTCTAGTCTTTCCCATTCTATTGTTTTCCCTCTATTTCTTTGCATTGTTCACTTAGGAAGGCTTTCTTATCTCTCCTTTCTAGTCTTTAGAACTCTGCATTCAAATGAGTATATCTTTCCTTTTCTCCTTTGCCTTTCACATCTCTTCCATTCTCAGCTATTTGTAAGGCCTCCTCAGACAACTATTTTGCCTTTTCATTTTTTTATCTTGGGGATGGTTTGGATCACCACCTCCTGTACAATGTCATGAACCTCCATCCATAGTTCTTCAGGCACTCTGTCCATCATATTTAATCCATTGAATCTATCTGTCACTTTCACTGTATAATTGTAGGGGATTTGATTTATGTCATACCTGAATGGTCTAGTGGTTTTTCCTATTTTCTTCAATTTAAGTCTGAATTTTGCAATATGGAGTTCATAATCTGAGCCACAGTCAGCTACTGGTCTTGTTTTTGTTGAATGTATAAAGCTTATCCACCTTCAACTGCAAAGAATATAATCAATCTGATTTCAGTAATGACAACATGGTGATGTCCATGTGTAGAGTCTTGTGTTGTTGGTAGAGAATGTTCACTATGACCAGTGCATTTTGTTGGCAAAACTCCATTAGCCTTTGCCCTGCTTCATTTTGTACTCCAAGGCCAAGTTTCCTATTATTCCAAGTATCTTGTCTTCCTACTTTTGTCTTCCAGTCTTCTATAATGAAAATGACATCTTTTTTTTTTTTTTTTGGTGTTTGTTATTTTAGTCACATATATCGTATTTCAAAAGGTGAAAACGTATGCCAAAGCTGTATTTAAACTATTATTTATATAACAAAAATAATGTTTAAATTATAAAAGAGTCCAAGAGTCAACAGTCTCACTTTGAAAGGAACAACCAAAATTAAACTGGTTGATAACTCAGAAACTACTCTGGATTGGGTAATATGATCCTCCTTTCTATTTGATTTTAGAACATCACAATTGTACTACACAATGTAGAAAACCATAGTTGAAAAAATAATTGTGTAGTACATAATTAAATTAAGGTATAAAGATTAAGGCCTTTATACCTTAAATTTATACCAATTACAATTAAATTTTTGTAAACCAAGTTTGTATATTTGTAATCATTTTGATAATTTGTAATTTTGTCTTATTAAATTACATTTAAAACATCTAACAGATTTGTGTTCGATTTAAATATTTAATTTAATTAAATAGTTTTAATAATTATCTAAACTTCATAATATATTAGTTTTGAAATATTAGTTGTCTAATAATACATATTTCAATTTTAATAAATAGATGATGATATGAAGAATTAATATCAGCTCCAAAATGTATACAAAGTAATCAGAGTTCCTCTAGTCAGTAAAGTTCTTAAGCCCAAAGGACATTAAACATTCTATCAACAACAAAAGGTGAACTCATCTCTATCTATGAGGCTGGTCATAGAAAATCATGATGCAAAGGGAATTTGACACCAAATTTTTAATCTTGCTTTACATTTGTATCCTCTCACTTCTTTAAGAAGTCCCATTTTTCATTCTCTGTGACATCCTACCTCATTTCCTCTCCTTAATCATAAAACTATTCAGACTATTAGAATCCCATCACACCCATGTCCACACCCAGGTATCAATTCAGTTTAGTTGCTCAGTCATGTCTGACTCTTTGCGACACCATGGACTGCACCACACCCGGCTTCTCTGTCCATCACTAGCACCTGGAACTTACTCAAACTCATGTCCATTGAGTCGGTGATGCCATCCAACCATCTCATCCTCTGTTGTTCTCTTCTCCTCCTGCCTTCAATCTTTCCCAGCATCAGGGTCTTTTCAAATGAGTCAGCTTTTTGCTTTACATGGCCAAAGTATTGGAGTTTCAGCTTCAGCATCAGTCCTTCCAGTGAATATTCAGGACTGATTTCCTTTAGAATGGACTGGTTGGATCTCCTTGCAGTCCAAGGGACTCTCAAGAGTCTTCTTCAACACCACAGTTCAAAAGCATCAATTCTTCGGGGCTCAGCTTTTTTTATAGTCCATTTCTCACATCCATACATGACTACTGGAAAAACCATAGCTTTGACTAGATGAATATTTGTCAGCAAAGTAATGTCTCAGAAGCAAGAGTCTTTTATTTCATCGCTCATTCACCATGTGCAGCGATTTGGGAGGCCCACCCCCGCCCCAAATAAAGTCTCTCACTGTTTCCATTGTTTTTCCATCTATTTGCCATGAATGATGGGACTGGATGCCATGATCTTAGGTTTTTGACTGTTGAATTTTAAGCTAGTATACTAGTACTCTGTATATACACCCAGGTATACTAGACACCAATGTATGCTGCTGCTGCTAAGTTGCATCAGTTGTGTCTGACTCTGTGTGACCCCATAGACGGCAGCCCACCAGGCTCCCCCGTCTCTGGGATTCTCCAGGAAAGAACACTGGAGTGGGCTGCCATTTCCTTTTCCAATGCATGAAAGTGAAAACTGAAAGTGAAGTAACTCAGTCTTATTCAACTCTTAGCGACCCCATGGACTGCAGCCTACTAGGGTCCTCTGTCCATGGGATTTTCCAGGCAAGAGTACTGGAGTGGGTTGCCATTGCCTTCTCTGGACACCAATGTATACTAGACAGCAAATTGAATCTTTGTTCTATCTTCTCTATTACCTGTATTTGCACTTCCCCAAAGATATCCTGGTCAAAAGATAAAACAAAGCCTAAAAGACTTGATTTTTATACTATCAACAGAGACATAACAGAATCAAGATGGGGAGCAATTTTGAGGCAATATGTAAGTGACTGATTGCTTCAACCAGGCATTTTATGGGTTCTTTTGCGGAATGAAATGGCAACCCACGCCAGTGTTCTTGCCTGGAGAATCTCAGGGACCGGGGAACCTTGTGGGATGCTGTCTATGGGGTCACATAGAGTCAGACACGACTGAGCGACTTAGCAGCAGCAGCAGTAGAAGCAGCAGCAGCAGCAGCATGCATATGTATATGTATATGCATATACATATACAAATACAAAACAAAATAGCAAGTCAGGTGGGACAGGCATAGTGAGAGGCAGAGTAACAAGACACTACCAATGATTGCATATTTTACCCATATGTTTAAGTTATTAATAAAAATAAAGCAAATATTGTTGTAAATTAAGTTCAGGACAGCTTGATGCTCAGTAGGTAAGACAGGTAAGTGGCCAGGTAGAAGGTACATAGGTAGGAAGGTAGGCTGATTGAGAGAAAGCTTTCCTTGCCTAGTCTTAAACTGTAAATGCTAGTGCCAACTTATGCACTCTACATGGGGTGTATTTGATAGCAGTGGCTGGTTTTTAAAATATCTTAGGAATGTACAGTCAAATAGACACCTAGAGTCTTCCAGCAAATAAATTTCTGCTCTGAATAATGTAGAAAACATTGCATATTTTGCATCATTGCTGATTTAGGAGAAAAAGAGGAGACTGAGAATTGGTAATCTTGTGTCAGATAATACAAACCAAAGAAAAAGTTATAAGCCACTGATATTAGTACATGTTCCCTGGATTTGCTGCACCTGTCTTGAAATGACTGCACTATTGAACACTGTTTCCTGATCTATTTGCCATGAAGTGATGGGACTGGATGCCATGATCTTAGTTTTCTGAATGTTGAGCTTGAAGCCAACTTTTTCACTTTCATCAAGAGTCTCTTCACTTTCTGCCATAAGAGTAGTGTTATCTGCATATCTGAGGTTATTGATATTTCTCCTGGCCATCTTGATTCCAGCTTGTGTTTCATCAAGCCCAGTATTTCTCATGATGTACTCTGCATATAAGTTAAATAAACAGGGTGACAATATACAGCCTTGATGTACTCCTTTTCCTATTTGCTTCATGGCAAATAGTTGGGAAAACAATGGAAACAGTGACAGACTTTCTTTTCTTGGACTCCAGAATCATTGCAGATGTGACTGAAGCCTTGAAATAAAAGACACTTGCTCCTTGCAAGTA
Source organism: Tragelaphus eurycerus (assembly GCA_935064755.1). Classification (NCBI taxonomy): domain Eukaryota; kingdom Metazoa; phylum Chordata; class Mammalia; order Artiodactyla; family Bovidae; genus Tragelaphus; species Tragelaphus eurycerus. The sequence goes on along the minus strand of CAKXYN010000086.1, from coordinate 6,255,991 downwards.
AAGCTCTGGAAAGCCTAGACAGCATATTAAAAAGCAGAGATATTGCCGACAAAAGTCTGTCTAGTCAAAGCTATGATTTTTCCAGTAGTCATATGTGGATGTGAGAGTTGGACCATAAATAAAGCTGAGTGCAGAAGAACTGATGTTTTTGAACTGTAGTGTGGGAGAAGACTCTTGAGAGTCCCATGGACTGCAAGGAGATCCAACCAGTCCATCCTAAAAAATCAGTCCTGAATATTCATTGGAAAGACTGATCCTGAAGCTGAAACTCCAATACTTTGGCCACCTGATGCAAAGAGCTGACTCACTGGAAAAGACCCTGATGCTGGGAAAGATTGAAGGCAGGAGAAGAAGGGGACAACAGAGGATGAGATGGTTGGATGCATCACCAACTCAATGGACATGAGCTTGAGCAAGCGCCAGGCATTGGTGATGGACAAGGAGGCCTGGTGTGGTGCAGTCCATGGAGTCACAAAGAGTAGGACATGACTGAGCAACTGAACAACAAAAAGGATACTTTTAAATCTACATATTGAGAAATATTAGATTTGTGTTATGCACTGTGTAATATTTAAAAAAACAAAAGGAGTATAGTTTACTATCTTGGTATATTTGGTGTATGTAAAGTAGCAGTCTGAACTCTTTAGCCAATTCTACTTTAAAAGATAATGTTTTGATTTTTCTAGTACCTAGCTCAATTTTCTCCAAACTGGATCCATTATCATTTTTTTTCCTTCCCTTTTCTCCTTCACATTCCTTTAACAGGGTTTCTGGGTTCTGGGTTAATTAGATATAATATGTGAAGAAGATTACAAAGAGAAAAATCAATTATTTCATTCTTCAGGGTGCAGTTCTAACTTAAAAATCATTTTGTGATAAATTACATAGCCATTATAGTTACATTTGAATTATTAACACAAAGATCCCTGGCCCTCCTATCTATTTCTCAATGATTATAATCCTTAAGAATTTAAATTCAATTAGGATTACTCACTAAAAAATGGTACAAAAGTTTTTTTCACCCAGTAATCTATCCTCAAGTTTGTGTAAGACTCATCATAAGTAAAATAATTTCAAGGGTTTCAAGAAATCTATACATTTAGTTAATTAGATGTATGATACATTTTAGAAAATGTACATAGTATAGATATATGAATGAATATATGAGGTACATTTTTTCTGATTAAAAAAGAAACTGGGACACTTGGAAGGGAAGTTACAGTCAGAATCTGAAGTAGCACTTCAGAGGTATTTCTTTGGTTTTTTGACTAGAAGGAGAATTTTTAGAATATGCTGTCTTATGTCCAGAAGAATCTGTAGACAATAGTGACTATAATAGGCAGTAGAAGAATAATATCAAGTAAGTAAATATTTTAAAAGCAGATAGAACTAATTAAAAACCTATTTCTTACTAGATTTCAAAAGATATTTGAATTCTAAAATTAACCTGCTTTTATGAACTGAATTTTTAGCCTCCCAAACGATTATTTATCTGAAGAGGACACATATTTCAGGGAATTTAAAAATACGTCAGGAAGAAGCACATTGTTTGCATAGTTCTAAGCATGACTAGTTTATACTATTATTTTAAAATTTGAAATCATAAGCTCTTGCCTAAATAAACTTCAAAGCTATATATATATATATACACACATACACTATACACGTATATGTGGAAAGAGCAATATTTTACTCACAGGCAAACTGAAGTATGACTTCTCTACTAAGAATGCTTCCAAATGTGTTGGCTGCCAAACACTGATAATGGCCAGAATCCTTTGCTTCACTTGGATTGCTTATAATAAAGGCCCCGTCTATCAGACTGTAGCGATAATCACTTTCCAAATCTATTTCTGTTCCATTTCGAAGCCATCTTAGGGAAAAATCAGAAGACAAACAAGTAAAAATTACTTGAGACATAATACTCCCTGGGTGTATCAGAATCTCACTGAAAGGAATTCTTAAGAAAAGAAAAATGATTAATAGTGAATTTCTACCTGTAATTGGGAATTGGGTTGCCACGAGCTTCACAATTCAGTGCTACTTTCTTTTCATCAGAATCAGTCGGGAAAATTATATCATCTGGTTCTTGCACAAACACTGGTCCGTAATCCACACTTTCTGTAAGGACCAAAAAGACACACTTTAAAATTTCTTGAAATAGCAAGACATATTTTTCTCCACTATGTCCCTACTCAAAATTCCTGCTCTTTCCTCGTGCAGAACAAGCTTATTACCAAAGAAAGGTATAGCTGGCAAATTATATTGTTTTAGTAAATTGTAAAGACCTAAATAGATGTTTTTCTCTACGTGACCAAGACGGCATTTAAAAAATATGATACATGAAATGAAAAAACACACATCTCAAGCATAGGTGTTGTACATTTTAAAATATATCTTTAAATTCACCAAAAGCAGAGCTAGTACAGTTCAGTTCAGTTCAGTCACTCAGTCATGTACAACTCTTTGCCACGTCATGAATCGCAGCACACCAGGCCTCCCTGTCCATCACCATCTCCCAGAGTTCACCCAGACTCATGTCCATTGAGTCAGTGATGCCATCCAGCCATCTCATCCTCTGTCATCCCCTTCTCCTCCTGCCCACAATCCCTCTCAGCATCAGAGTCTTTTCCAAGGAGTCAACTCTTCACATGAGGTGGCCAAAATACTGGAGTTTCAGCTTTAGCATCATTCCTTCCAAAGAAATCCCAGGGCTGATCTCCTTCAGAATGGACTGGTTGGATCTCCTTGCAGTCCAAGGGACTCTCAAGAGTCTTCTCCAACACCACAGTTCAAAAGCATCAATTCTTCAGTGCTCAGCCTTCTTCACAGTCCAGCTCTCACATCCATACATGATCATAGGAAAAACCATAGCCTTGACTAGACAAACCTTTGTTGGCAAAGTAATGTCTCTGCTTTTCAATATGCTATCTAGGTTGGTCATAACTTTTCTTCCAAGGAGTAAGCATCTTTTAATTTGGAGATAGTAAATAAAAATATTAGTTTTTAAAACACTGAAATTGTAGAAATCTTAGAATGTTGAAAATAATATATGATAAAGTCATGAACTAATACTTTGCTACTACTTGGGTACTATAGATATGAAAATCTTGGTCTTTGTGCACTTTTCACATGTTCCTTTCTTCACTTATTCAATCAAGCACTGCTGCTGCTGCTAAGTCACTTCAGTCATGTCCGACTTTGTGTGACCCCATAGATGGCTGCCCACCAGGCTCTCCGGTTCCTGGGATTCTCCAGGCAAAAACACTGGAGTGGGTTGCCATTTCCTTCTCCAATGCTAGAAAGTGAAAAGTGAAAGAGAAGTCACTCAGTCGTGTCGGACTCTTAGCAACCCCATGGACTGTGGCCCACCAGGCTCCTCCATCCATGGGATTTTCCAGGCAAGAATATTGGAGTGGGGTGCCATTGCCTTCTTTGCAATCAAGCACTACTTAGTGCTTAATGATGCTTGACTGTAGGGGGAAATGATACAATGCAAATATTCACATTCTTATGGAATAAATGAGACATGTCCTCAAAAAAATCAAATAATAGAATAAAGATAGCAAAACTGTATACAACTAAATGTTTACCTCTTACTAAATTAAAGTAAATAAGGAAATCAGAAGAGAAGAGGCAAAAAAAGGAAGGGAGGGGAAAGGACCTGTTTAAGTGCATACTATGCACCAGACACTGGTGTCTATCTCATTAATTAGTTAGTGCAGAGAAAATCTATGATAAAGGTAATTTTAAACTAATGAACATTTCATGGAAAAGCAGAAATAAAATGGCCCTTAACTTGAACATAAGGAATTTTAGGATAATTCTGCTGGAGAAATGATGAGTAATATGCTGGAGGGATTATAAATCATATATAGCCCTAGTTGAGTAGAATGTACAACTGCTAAGTCGCTTCAGTTGTGTCCAACTCTGTGTGACCCCATAGACGGCAGCCTACCAGGCTCCTCCATCCCTGGGATTCTCCAGGCAAGAACACTGGAGTGGGTTGCCATTTCCTTTTCCAATGCATGAAAGTGAAAAGTGAAAGTGAAGTCGCTCAGTCGTGTCCGACTCAGCGACCCCATGGATTACACCCTAGCAGGCTCCTCTGTCCATGGGATTTTCCAGGCAAGAGTACTGAAGTGGGTTGCTATTGCCTTCTACTGGATCTCAAAGCACTTTAAATACCTCTCATAGAAGCCTTTAAGTCTTTATGAAACCTCAAACAACAATTAATATAAAAGTAACATTTTCTGTCTGAGAAAGTATCAGAGCATTTCAATCTTTAAAATCACAGCTGATAATTTTGTTAGACATCTGGTAATCAATAAAAATTCTCTTTAATATCTTTAATAGATAACATTTTTGGCATTTGACTCAGTAAAAATTAAACTTCTCTTTAATATTGAAAAATATCATGTTTTTCTGTTTATAACTGAACATCACTACTAATAAACATACATTTATGTAAAATTGACTATATCATTGCAAATAAAATTAATTTTAAGCTACAAACCTTCACACTTTTTAGTCAAGGATGTTTATCTTACTTTAGCATGACTTTCAAGCACCCTGCTTGAATTTCAGAGAATCTAAAGTTATGGCTTGTGAGATATTTAATGACTTCTGGTTTGATGTGAGCAACTCCTCCCTGGCTGTGGTTTCCTCTCCCCATTATCACGGGAAGATAGGGCTTACCACCATTCTGCTTAAATTCTTCAGTTTTCTGCTGTAAAACTGTCATCAAATGTGCTATAGCCTCATCCACATGCAGCCCATGGAGGTCTAGAACATTCTGCTGCAGTAGGGAGGCATTGACTTTCTCAAATATCTCCAGGCAGCAAGGTGATTAGCTTCTTTCATCTTTTGCTCATGGAGGCATTGACTTTCTCAAATATCTCCAGGCAGCAAGGTGATTAGCTTCTTTCATCTTTTGCTCATGGAGACTACCCTGCTGGGCATAAAATGTGGCAACGTTTTTGTTCCCCATCCGATAAGCTTCTTTTGCCTTGTTGTAGCATTCCATCCTCTTCTGCTGGTTCAGGAAAAACCTCTGCCCTGTAGTCATCATACTCTGGGTACTCAAAGTCCTGGAAAGATGGTTCACTTGGTATATCTTCAGTCTCTTTCAATTTCTTTGCCTTTTTCTCCTTAGATATCTGTGCAGTATGAGAAGTAATATTCTCATTTTGGTGGACAAATTCTTGTGCTCCCACTGTTTTTACAGGGTCTCTTTCAAGAACACAATTTAGAAATTGCACTGTGTGTTCTAATGAATAGTTGTGGTCCTTGAAAATGTCCACCAGGAAATTTTGGTTAATTGGTGAAAATATCTTAAAGAGGTGCTTCTCGTTTAGCTTAGTGGCACAATCTTTCTCAAACATAAGTGTCTCACTTTTCAAATCATGCTTTTCCTGTAAGGCAATTTCTTCTGACACTATTTCTCTGAGTGATACTTTTTTAGTTTGAGTGTTCCAATGATCCCATAAGGATAGCATTTCAGGTGCTGCTAAAGTCTTCAGTACTTTTTGCCTGTTCTCTGAGATTATTTTTGTTCTGAATTATCAAGACCAACATGCCCAACCAGGGAAGGATCTTGCATTAACTTGCCACAAGATACCTCTTCTTGTCTTTGTCACTCCATTACAGATTCTTTCCATTTCTCATGAATCACTTTAGCCAGATTCAGATCTATATGAATCACACAATCCTCAACTGTTAGGGACCCTGAATCAGTACCAACAGGGTCAAATAACTCATTGAACTGAAAAGCCAGTTCAGGGGCAATGCCAATTCAAAACAGACTATGGTTAGAGATTTGGTTGTCACTGGAGTGGGATACAGTGTCTCAGCTTTATCTTCTCCAGTAACTCCAGCTGTCAAAGCACTTCCTGCCATTAGAATAGTCTCCATTTCCTGTTCCTCTTCAATCATAAATTCTTCTGTGTTTGGAAATTTCACATAGTCCTTTGGAAGATTTTAATTTTTATTTTATATGCATAGTTATATGCATACTTAGTCTCAATAGCATTCTGAAATGTGAAATCAGGAAAAAGTAAAACTTTTTTTCTTTTTTTACTAATCATAAATTTGATTACATGATAACCTCAGATTAATATTTTCAACATTGGCACAAAAGATGTTTGGGGATATTCTTTGTTGTGAAGGTTTTCTGTGCACTGTAAGATGATCCCAATCATCTCTGGCCTCTACCCTCCAGATTCCAGCAGCACACCTCCCCAAGATGCAAGAATAAAAAATGTCCGCAGACCTCATTAGATGTCTCATGGGGTCAAAATAACCCTTGTTTAAAGCCACTGTCTTTGAAAATATGAAGAGCAAAGGTTTTAGGGAGAACATTTTTCCAATGTCTGTGTTAAACAAGTTGGGTATTTACATCCTCTGTGGATAACCACAAGAAAATATCAGGAAACAATTCAAGAATGAATAGTCTCGAAAAAATAAAGACTTAGCAAATTATTACTGAAAAGATGTACACCTCCATATTTAGAATAATAAGTTTAGAGTAAATTGATTTGCTTTCTTGAAAAGTACTCTACAGCCATTCACTTTTGGACAAAAGGAAACATGGTATTCCAATCATCCTTCTGATACAAATTGAATACTCACAATGGCCAATACCAACAAATATTTCCTTTGAGTTCTCCTGGAAAACCTAACTGAGGTTGTTTTCCCTAACTTATTTAAAAAATTACATAAGAGTAACCAAAATATGTTATTCTCAAAGCCTTTGACTGTGTAGACCACAATAAACTGTGGGAAATTCTGAAAGAGATGAGAATACCAGACCACCTGATCTGCCTGTTGAGAAATTTGTATGCAGGTCAGGAAGCAACAGGTAGAACTGCACATGGAACAACAGACTGGTTCCAAATAGGAAAAGGAGTACGTCAAGGCTGTATATTGTCACCCTGTTTATTTAACTTATATGCACAGAACATCATGAGAAACGCTGGACTAGAAGAAACACAAATTGGAATCAAGATTGCCAGGAGAAATATCAATAACCTCAGATATGCAGATGACACCACCCTTATGGCAGAAAGTGAAGAGGAACTCAAAAGCCTCTTGATGAAAGTGAAAGTGGAGAGTGAAAAGGTTGGCTTAAAGCTCAACATTCAGAAAACGAAGATCATGGCATCTGGTCCCATCACTGCATGGGAAATAGACGGGGAAACAGTGGAAACAGTGTCAGACTTTATTTTTCCGGGCTCCAAAATCACTGCAGATGGTGACTGCAGCCATGAAATTAAAAAATGCTTACTCCTTGGAAGGAAAGTTATGACAAACCTAGATAGTATATTCAAAAGCAGAGACATCACTTTGCCAAAAAAGGTTCCCCTAGTCAAGGCTATTGTCTTTCCTGTGGTCATGTATGGATGTGAGAGCTGGACTGTGAAGAAGGCTGAGCGCCGAAGAATTGATGCTTTTGAACTGTGGTGTTGGAGAAGACTCTTGAGAGTCCCTTGGACTGCAAGGAGATCCAACCAGTCCATTCTGAAGGAGATCAGCCCTGGGATTTCTTTGGAAGAAATGATGCTAAAGCTGAAACTCCAGTATTTTGGCCACCTCATGCGAAGGGCTGACTCATTGGAGAAGACTCTGATGCTGGGAGGGATTGTGGGCAGGAGGAGAAGGGGACGACAGAGGATGAGATGGCTGGATGGCATCACTGACTGGATGGACGTGAGTCTGAGTGACCTCTGGGAGTTGGTGATGGACAGGGAGGCCTGGCGTGCTGCAGTTCATGGGGTCGCAAAGAGTCGGACACGACTGAGCGACTGATCTGATCTGATCTGATCTGATATGAAATTCTACTGCTGTTTTACTTTGAAAAAGGAAAATAAATAAGACATTTAATAAATAAAGAACTAGAGGAAATTATTGTCAAAGTATGCTGCTTGTTATTTTATCATAATGATTTTCTTAAAATTTGGAAAAGCACATGAAACCTCAAAATCTCAATTAGTATTAACCTACATAATCAAATCATGAAAAGGAATCATTTCTTCTGGACTTTACACATTAAAATATAATCTTATAAAATGACATTATAAATATCTATGATATATAAAAATAAATTATAATAAATATATTTTATACTTTTATATATTTTTTAAAATTCTTGAGCTTTAGAGTCAGACACTTGAATTCAAATTTTATAAACCATCTTGAGCCAACTACTTGTATACTTTGCTGCTTCATTTACTAATTGTAGATAATAATATCTCCTTTCAATATTATTATGGAGATATATCAATATTTGTAAATACTGAGTATGTCACAGTTTAGTTCAGTTTAGTCACTCAGGCGTGTCCGACTCTTTGTGACCCCATGAATCACAGCACACCAGGCCTCCCTGTCCATCACCAACTCCTGGAGTTCACCCAGACTCATGTCCATTGAGTCAGTGATGCCATCCATCCATCTCATCCTCTGTCATCCCCTTCTCCTCCTGCCCCCAATCCCTCCCAGCATCAGGGTCTTTTCCAATGAGTCAACTCTTCACATGAGGTCGGAAAAGTATTGGAATTTCAGCTTCAGCATCAGTGCTTCCAATGAACACTTAGGACTGATCTCCTTTAGGATGGACTGGTTGGATCGCCTTGCAGTCCAGGGGATGCTCAAGAGTCTTCTCCAACACCACAGTTCAAAAGCATCAATTCTTCGGCAGTGAGCTTTCTTCACAGTCCAACTCTCACAACCATACATGACCACTGGAAAAACCGTAGCCTTGACTAGACAGACCTTTGTTGGCAAAGTAATATCTCTGCTTTTCAATATGCTATCTATGTTGGTCATAATTTTCCTTCCAAGTAGTAAGCGTCTTTTAATTTCATGGCTACAAGTACTCAACAAATTATAATTAATAAAAGTAATAACTAAAACTTACTTGTGTCATAATTACTATATGCCAGACATTATACTGAATAATTTATATGCAATATATCATGTAACACTCATAACAATGTGATTAGAACTACTTTCCACCTTTTGTTTTTTCATAGAGCAGTAATTTTTAATTTTTCTTTGTAAGAGTAGTATGTTTTATTTTTAATTAACTTTTATTGAAGTATAGATGATTAACAATGCACTAAATTCAGATTTAGAGCAAAGTTAATCAGTTTTATACATATTCACATTTTTTTAAATTCTTCCCCATATAGGACATTAAAGCGTATTGAGTAATGTTCATATGACCTGACATTCCATGAATCAAGGCAAATTGGAAGTGGTCAAACAAGAGATGGCAAGAGTGAATGTTGATATTCTAGGAATTAGCGAACTAAAATGGACTGGAATGGGTGAATTTAACTCAGAGGACCATTATATCTACTACTGCAGGCAGGAATCCCTCAGAAGAAATGGAGTGGCCATCATGGTCAACAAAAGAGTCTGAAATGCAGTACTTGGATGCAGTCTCAAAAACGACAGAATGATCTCTGTTCATTTCCAAGGCAAACCATTCAGTGTCACAGTAATCCAAGTCTATGCCCCAACCAGTAACGCTGAAGAAGCTGAAGTTGAACGGTTCTATGAAGACCTACAAGACCTTTTAGAACTAACACCCAAAAAAGATGTCCTTTTCATTATAGGGGACTGGAATGCAAAAGTAGGAAGTCAAGAAACACCTGGAGTAACAGGCAAATTTGGCCTTGGAATACGGAATGAAGCAGGGCAAAGACTAATAGAGTTTTGCCAAGAAAATGCACTGGTCATAGCAAATACCCTCTTCCAACAATGCAAGAGAAGACTCTATACGTGGTCATCACCAGATGGTCAACACCGAAATCAGATCGATTATATTCTTTGCAGCCAAAGATGGAGAAGCTCTATACAATCAGCCAAAACAAGACAAGGAGCTGACTGTGGCTTGGACCATGAACTCCTTATGCCAAATTCAGACTTAAATTGAAAAAAGTAGGGAAAACCACTAGACCATTCAGGTATGACCTAAATCAAACCCCTTATGATTATACAGTGGAAGTGAGAAATAGATTTAAGGGCCTAGATCTGATAGATAGAGTGCCTGATGAACTATGGAATGAGGTTCGTGACATTGTACAGGAGACAGGGATCAAGACCATCCCCATGGAAAAGAAATGCAAAAAAGCAAAATGGCTATCTGGGGAGGCCTTGCAAATAGCTGTGAAAAGAAGAGAAGCAAAAAGCAAAGGAGAAAAGAAAAGACATAAAAATCTGAATGCAGAGTTCCAAAGAATAGCAAGAAGAGATAAGAAAGCCTTTTTCAGTGATCAATGCAAAGAAATAGAGGAAAACAACAGAATGGGAAAGACTAAGGATCTATTCAAGAAAATCAGAGATACCAAAGGAACATTTCATGCAAAGATGGGCTCAATAAAGGACAGAAATGATGTGGACCTAACGGAAGCAGAAGATATTAAGAACAGGTGGCAAGAATACACAGAAGAACTGTACAAAAAAGAGCTTCATGACCCAGATAATCACGATGGTGTGATCACTGACCTAGAGCCAGACATCCTGGAATGTGAAGTCAAGTGGGCCTTAGAAAGCATCACTACGAACAAAGCTAGTGGAGGTGATGGAATTCCAGTGGAGCTATTCCAAATCCTGAATGATGATGCTGTGAAAGTGCTGCATTCAATATGCCAGCAAATTTGGAAAACTCAGCAGTGGCCACAAGATTGGAAAAGGTCAGTTTTCATCCCAATCCCAAAGAAAGGCAATGCCAAAGAGTGCTCAAACTACCGGACAACTGCACTCATCTCACACGCTAGTAAAGTAATGCTCAAAATTCTTCAAGCCAGGCTTCAGCAATATGTGAACCGTGAACTTCCTGATGTTCAAGCTGGTTTTAGAAAAGGCAGAGGAACCAGAGATCAAATTGCCAACATCCGCTGGATCATCGAAAAAGCAAGAGAGTTCCAGAAAAACATCTATTTCTGCTTTATTGACTATGCCAAAGCCTTTGACTGTGTGGATCACAATAAACTGTGGAAAATTCTGAGAGAGATGGGAATACCAGAGCACCTGATCTGCCTCTTGAGAAATCTGTATGCAGGTCAGGAAGCAACAGTTAGAACTGGTCATGGAACAACAGACTGGTTCCAAATAGGAAAAGGAGTACGTCAAGACTGTATATCGTCACCATGTTTATTTAACTTATATGCAGAGTACATCATGAGAAATGCTGGACTGGAGGAAACACAAGCTGGAATCAAGATTGCCAGGAGAAATATCAATAACCTCAGATATGCAGATGATACCACCCTTATGGCAGAAAGTGAAGAGGAACTCAAAAGCCTCTTGATGAAAGTGAAAGTGGAGAGTGAAAAGGTTGGCTTAAAGCTCAGCATTCAGAAAACAAAGATCATGGCATCTGGTCCCATCACTGCATGGGAAATAGATGGAGAAACAGTGGAAACAGTGTTAGACTTTATTTTTGGGGCTCCAAAATCACTGCAGATGGTGACTGCAGCCATGAAATTAAAAGATGCTTACTCCTTCGAAGGAAAGTTATGACCAACCTAGATCACATATTCAAAAGCAGAGACATCACTTTGCCAACAAAGGTTCGCCTAGTCGAGGCTATCGTCTTTCCTGTGGTCATGTATGGATGTGAGAGCTGGACTGTGAAGAAAGCTGAGCGCCGAAGAATTGATGCTTTTGAACTGTGGTGTTGGAGAAGACTCTTGAGAGTCCCTTGAACTGCAAGGAGATCCAACCAGTCCATTCTGAAGGAGATCAGCCCTGGGATTTATTTGGAAGTAATTATGCTAAAAGCTGAAACTCCAATATTTTGGCCACCTCATGCGAAGAGTTGACTCATTGGAGAAGACTCTGATGCTGGGAGGGATTGGGGGCAGGAGGAGAAGGGGACGACAGAGGATGAGATGGCTGGATGGCATCACTGACTCGATGGATGTGAGTCTGAGTGACCTCTGGGAGTTGGTGATGGACAGGGAGGCCTGGCGTGCTGCAGTTCATGGGGTCGCAAAGAGTCGGACACGACTGAGCGACTGATCTGATCTGATCTGATGTTTTTATTAGTTATCTATTTAATTTCCCCAGTTTATAGAAGACAAAACTGAGGCTGAAATCAATTAAGCAAATTTTTATAACAAATAAATTATAAATTTGGGACATAAATTCAGGGTTTTTGGAATACAAAATCGGATTATCACTATCACTATTGTTACTACTACTATTACTATTATTTATAATAATAATTATTATTATATTTAAATAGCATTCACAAAGCACTCTTGTATATTACTATTTAGTTATCTGAGCTGAGTTTCATAATTATTTGTAATTCAGTGTTGTAAACACTGAGCTTCTGAGAGAAGACTTCTTCAAAATTAGCACGTAGTGAATGGTTGATTTAATTAATGTTCTATGGTTCCAAATCTTAGACTCTGAAAATTGTCAAAACAGGAGAAGGGAAATAAAGGCTTCCCAGACTGGGGAAAAGCAGAACGCTAAGATTTGCTAAATTACACACTGAAAAGTTAAAGGACTAGTCTGAAAAACACATATTCTATTATGAGAGCCCATTCTCTGTTAGAAACATCTGTTCATTGTTACTTCTGAAAGCATTTTAGTGACTCAGTGAGCCCTCTCTCTCCCTCTCTCTTTCTGCTGTTCCCCTTTCTCTTGTTTTTCTCTTAGAAATAAAGTTCATAATAAAGGGTGGAAAAGCCTGTATCTATGGTGAGGTTCCTAGTCCCTAGCAAAACGGTAATCAAAGATGCTTCTCTCTCTGAAGGGATTAGCTTTTAAAGTTCCATACCAACAAGGTATAATTACAAGTAAACTCAGACAAACTCTTTTGATGGTTTCCCTAGTGACTCAGTGGTAAAGAATCCTCCTGCAATGTAGGAGTGGATAGTGGAATCTGGTAGGTTTTTCTCCACATCCTCTCCAACGTTTGTTGCTTGTAGATTTTTTGATGATAGTCATTCTGACAGGTGTGAGATGGTAGTTCCTTGGCTTTGACTTGATCTTCTCTAATATAATTAACAATTTAGAGTTTCTTTTTTTTCATGTGCCTGTTAGCCATCTGAATGTTTTCTTTGGAAAAAATGTCTATTCAGGTCTCTTTTTTATAGCTCAGAGTTTCACTTGGTAAACGAAGGATAGTACACCCACAAGGCATTTTGGTGGGCTGACCCTGAAGGAGAGATTTGAACCTGTCTTGACTCCCTCCTTTTACACACTTTTTGTCTCCTCCCCACCCCCCACCCCCCGCCGAGCCTGCCCTATGCAGATTAGGGCTAGCACACATCATCTGTCAGGAAGAGGGTGTGTTTTCTCCACCTGAGTTTCCCACTCCTGGTCAGAGGATTTTCCCTTTGTTCCCTTTTCATGGGCTTTCCGCCTTTCTTTGTCTTTTAGCTGCCATCAGTTTGGAGTCCTTTTTCTATTATAATTACCTAATATTCTCCCCTTAAGAGATGGGAGGCCCAATTCATTGGGAATAGGGGCATTGAGGTCTCTCTGGCTACTTTCAGCTGAGCTGAGTCATTGAGGGGCATGGGGCCTCCGTCTCTTGCTAGTTTCAAGCCTCAGAGTCCTTATAGACCTGTCTGTCTAAGGATGAGTGAGTTTCCTTGGCTAAGACAAAACCAAGAGAGAAAGAACATAGCCCAAAGTTAACTCAAGAGCTATCCTAAGAAAGCTTATCCCCAAAATAAGCATTTTGGGGATATTCATTAGAATGGCGCTTATTGATAGTTCTGAACAGGTATTGGAGAGCGCCCAGGAGGTGACAGGTGAATTGAGTGTCCTCTTCTGTTTTCTTCCATGTGAACTGGAATTCAGCCTTTGCAGACCCATCTTTTCAGAACTTTAAGACTTGAATCCCTGGGGCATATAGTGGTGGCCCTTCAGAATCTTTTGGGTCCTGGTTGACATATCATAAACATATTTCTTGTTGAAATTGCCCAATAACCATGACATAAGACCATGGTGTAAGACCAGCGGGTCTGAGTCTCTGGATCCAGGAAGAGGTCATTGACATAAAAAAAAAAAAAAAAAAAGTCTCCCATATAGTGTCTCAGAAGGGCTAAGATCAATCTCTTCCTTAGGGGGAACATGGGTGCAGAAGGGAGCTATTAATAAAGCCTCCTTCAGTCTGAGAAAGGTCTCCTGAATTATCTTTTTTATTACTGATTTTAAGAATTGGTTGGCTCTCTCTACTTTTCCTGAAGACTGAGACCTCCAGGCACAATGGAGGTAATAGGTAATGCCCAATGCCTTAGAGTGGAGAAGGCAATGGCACCCCACTCCAGTACTCTTGCCTCGAAAATCCCATGGATGGAGGAGCCTGGAAGGCTGAAGTCCATGGGGTCGCTGAGGGTCAGATACGACTCTGAACATCTTCACTTTCACTTTTCACTTGCATGCATTGGAGAAGGAAATGGCAATCCACTCCAGTGTTCTTACCTGGAGAATCCCAGGGACAGGAGAGCCTGGTGGGCTGCCATCCGTGGGGTCGCACAAAGTCGGACAGTACTGAAGTGACTTAAGAGCAGCAGCAATGCCTTAGAAGGGCTTCCCCTGGGGCTCGCGGGTAGAGCGTCTGCCTGCCGTGTGGGAGCCCCGGGTTTGAATCCCAGGCTGGGAAGATACCCTGGAGAAGGAAACGGCAAGCCACTCCAGTGGAAATTTCTATGGACAGAGGAGCCTGCTAAGCTACCATCCGTGGAATTGCAAAGAGTCACACACGACTGAGCAACTTCACTTCACAATGCCTTAGAGAGCCCTTCAGATCAGATCAGATCAGATCAGTCGCTCAGTCGTGTCCGACTCTTTGCGACCCCATGAACTGCAGCACGCCAGGCCTCCCTGTCCATCACCAGCTCCCGGAGGTCACTCAGACTCACACCCATCAAGTCAGTGATGCCATCCAGCCATCTCATCCTCTGTCGTCCCCTTCTCCTCCTGCCCTCAATCCCTCCCAGCATCAGAGTCTTCTCCAATGAGTCAACTCTTCGCATGAGGTGCCCAAAATACTGGAGTTTCAGCTTTAGCATCATTCCTTCTAGAGAAATTCCAGGATTGATCTCCTTCAGAATGGACTGGTTGGATCTCCTTGCAGTCCAAGGGACTCTCAAGAGTCTTCTCCAACACCACAGTTCAAAAGCATCAATTCTTCGGCGCTCAGCCTTCTTTACAGTCCAGCTCTCACATCCATACATGACCACAGGAAAGACCATAGCCTTGACTAGGGGAACCTTGGGTGGTCTTAAAAGTAAAAATTGTTCTATTGTCTTTTTGTAGTGACCTAGGCAGGCCAAGTCTTGGAATAATTTCATGGATCTGCTTTTTCACCACCTGCTCAGGCTTCTCAGTCTCAGTGGGAAAGCCTTTAATCCATCCTGTAAAGGTATCTATCATGACTATTATGTATTGATATCCTTGAGAAACTGGCATCTGGGTAAAGTCCACCTTCCAGTCCTTTCCTGGGTAGGTCCCATGCCATTGGATCATCTGGGCCAGCTGTGGTCTTTCAGTTCTTTGGAGGTTATTTAATTGGCAAGTGAGACACAGGGAGGCCACTTGACTTATAGTCGTTTAGAGGCCTGCTCCTCTGAAGGACCTTTCTAGTAATGTTTGGAGGGCCTTGTCCCCTAGATGAGTGGTGGCATGTGAGGAGTTAACCAACTCTCGTTGGACGTTCCTCAGCAGAAAGACCTTACATGATCTTGTTGAAAGCCCTCCCTCTTAGCTTTAAGACTCTCTGCTTCAGTATATGAAGGAGTTCCTGGCAAATTAGTCTGCAGCACTAAGGTAGAAACCTCTATTAGGTCACTGTTTTGTAATGCTGCTCTCTTAGATGCCCCTGCCTGGTTCCCTTGAGCCACTTCTGTACTCCATTTTCCAGTCTCCTCTACAGTGGGAGACTGCAACCTCAGCAGGCAGGTGAACTGCCTCCAAGAGCCTAAAGGATTTGATCATCATACTTTATTGGGGACCCTCAGGTGGTCAAGTGGCCTCTTTATTTCCAAATAGCAGCATATGCATGTAGCACCTGAAAGGCACACTTGGAGTCAATGTAAATGGCTACTCTTTTTCCTTTTCCCAGCTCTAAAGCTTGATTCAGAGCTATGAGCTCGGCCAATTGGACTGAAGTACCTGGAGCTAAAGGCTTAGTCTCTGTGGTCCCCAAATTGGAGACTACTTCAAATCCTGCCTCCTTTTTCTATCTAAGACAAAGTTGTTTCCATTGGTGTACCAGATTTCCTCAGAATTGGTCAGAGGGTCTTCTGACAATCCCTCTCAGGGTTTTGTCCAATGGTCCAAAGTTTCTAGGCAAGAGTGAAAGGGGAGAGGGTACTCAAGGGTAAGCATGAGGGTAGCTGGGTTAAGAACCTCAAAAAAAGAAATAGTCCTGGATTTTCCATTAGCATTACCTGGTAATGCATGAGGATTCTTTGATTGGACATCCATAAATGGCCACTCCCACTTAGGAGTTTTTTTTCACTTGGTGGCTGGTAATAAATAAATAAATAAATAAAAATAGCAAGAGAGTTTTAAAGCATCTTCTATTAGGGCTGCAAGCTTTCAAAAGCAGGGAGGCCAGCCACAGGCAGTTGGGTTGAACCTCTTCAATAAATGAGTTACTGACTGGGGCTCAGATCCCAACCTTTGCGTTAACACTTCCAAGGCTATTCCTTCTTTTTCATGGATGTATACTCGGAATTCTTTTTCTGGGTCTGCAGTCTCAAGGTGGGTGCTTGGGTTAAGGCTTGTTTTAGTGTTGTCTCTGCCTCCTTTTGAGGTCCCCACATCAATGGGATTGGTGAGTATATCTCTTCTCAATAAAGGAGTTGGACACTCAGGGACCATCAGAAACTGATGGGAAAATATCTATACATCCCAGCAACAAAGACGTGATTGGGTGAATCTTTTTGTAATTGCTTTCTTGTAGCACCCAAAATGGTACATGTTGGGGGGAGATGACTCCAGAGAAGGAGGTCAGGAGAGAGTAGGTAGCCCCAGTGTCAACCAAGAAAGTTTTGGACCTACCTGCCACATTCTGTTGCACCTTTGGCTCCAGCCCCATGATGGTTAATTGTTACAGGTGGACTGGCTTGGAGTGGGCCACTTCAGTCCTGTTAAACCATCGTGAAGGAAGGCTTGGCACTTGACTTTGAGGCTCTTGGGTCCCGAGGGCAGAGTGCCATCCAATATCCCAGTTGATGGCATATGTAGCAAGCTGTTTTAGGAGGCTTGCCATGGTATGGACACTTTCTGGCCCAATGTCGCACTTGTCTACAGATTAGGCATTTGTCTCATGCCTTGTCCTTGAAGTTTGCCACAGGGCTCCTCTGGAGGGTGGCCAGCATTTGAGCATGCCTTGACTCTTTCCTTCTCTCCCTTTCCTGGGCCTTGGCCGCCCTCTCCTGTTCTCTGGTATCAAAGGTATTGGTGGCTGTCTGGACCATTTCATCTAAAGAGGAAGCAGAGTCCTGATGCTATAGCTGTTTCCCTATGTATGATGCAAATTGGGACAGGAATTTGTCCTTTAAAATCACCTGTCCATTGTAAGAGTCTAAATCTAGATTGGGAAACTTTAGTAGGGCCTCTTTTAGCCTTTTCATAAAGGCAGTCAGATTCTCATTGGGCTCCTGAGTTATTGCTGAGACCCAGGCACAGCACCACAGCACCATAACTAATAGGTTTCCTTCTGTTTCCATGGGTGGACTTCCTTAGGGTGAGTCTTCTGAAGCTTATCCTAGCCAGTACTGTTGCAATCTGAGAGCTGGGCATCCCTGGGTCAGGGTGTTGGTCCCCATGCAGGTAGAGGCAGGTCAACCTCCTGGAGATTGAATCATCAGGCAAGTTGAGACTGGGTAGCATCCTGGAAATTGGGTTCCTGTGTGGCTTGAGGCAGGTTGACTCACTTAGGTAATAACAGAATTAATGATAAAGGAGTGGGTAGATGTTCGATAAAGTGGAAGGGAGATTTTATCTGGGGGTATATTCACAGCTTTAGGAGAAGAGTGGTAAGAGTTTGGCCCAAATGGCCCGCAGGCTAACTCCCAAAGTGGCAAGCATTGTCCCTGGAAGTCCAATTGCCCTCAAAGGGATGCCACCAACAGGTGGACTTTTAGCAGGCATTGTGTGTCTGCTGCCCACCCTAGCAGGTGCTTAAGAAGTGCTGTTGTTGCACATGTCTTAGGAAACATGGGAGATGAAGGGCTGAATCTCTTGAGGGTAGTAAACAGTTTTTCCCTCCCAAAGGCCAGCCACTTTCTGATTCTCCCACCAGAAAGTTGCGGAGGCAACATTGTGGGCCCAAACACGGCTCATGCGAAAAGCACAACTTCTGGATATAGAAAAGCTAATAACCCTCCCAATACTTTGCGGAGAGTGGCATAGATGAAGGGAAGAGCTGGAGGACAAGAGGGGAAGGCAGTGAGAAGAATGTGCTGAGGAATCCCCTTACTATTATTATCCCCTTATTATTCCTGAGGAATAACCTTCCAGGAAAGTGGCTAAATGCTTGATATGTGCATACACAGCTTTCAGTCTCCTGATCTTCGGCCCAAGGGGGACTAAAGACAAAAGAACCCTCACCCATTGGACAATGGCTTCTGGGTACAATGGATGGTGGAGCCTTCAGGATATGCCAGGGAGTAACTCCTGAGAGAATCTCTCAATTACATCCACAGCCACTTGCCTGTTCACAGGGGGTATGAGCAGACACAAAAGAGGGATTGTAAAGGAATTAAGATTCTGTTAGCTATATGTGCCTCCAAGCCAGAGGCGAGGACCTCCTACCTTAATCAGAGGTCTTCTGGAATCTGAGACTGTGCTACATGAGCTTTCTGCCACCTTAGTTTTTGCTGTGCCAGGTCCCACTGCAATCAACTTCCTGTCACTTCTGCTGCACTGGGTTTCTGTTGCACTCAGCTTTCACTGAGTGAACTTTCACCATATTGGGCTTTAGCTCTAATGGGCTCCTGGCTCACTGGGCCCAGCTGAGGTGGCTACAGCCAGGCTACATCTGGGTCATGGCACCAGATACGTTAGAAGAGAGTGTAGTATCCTCAGTCCAGTCTCACCACAACGAAGAGTTGAAAAGGCAGACCAGTGTTACACCCTGGTTGCAACTCAGAGTTTTATTTGCTAAGCAAAGGATAGTATACCCTCAAGGCATGAGGGGGGCCAACACTGGAGGAGAGGCCTATACAGGTCTTCTTCCCACTTTTTAATTACATTGGCTTTTTTTTAATACTGGTTATGCTATTTGCATATATTTTGTCCTATTCCGTAGGTTGTCTTTTTGTTTTGTCAAAAGATTTCCTTTATTGTGAAAAATCTTTTAGGTTAAATTAGGCCCCATTTGTTTCTTAAATCAGGTCTTGTTTCTTTTTGCTTTTATTTGTTTTGCCTTAGGAGACAGATCACAAAAATATTACTAAGATTTATGTCAACAAGTGTTCTGCCTACGTTATCTTCTGGAAGTTTTAAGGTTTCAGGTCCTGTATTTAGGTCTTCAATATATTTTTGAGTTTATTTTGTATATGGTGTGAAGAAATGCTCTAGTCTCATTGTTTCACATGTAGCTGTCACTTTCCAAACACCGTTTATTTAAGAGAATATCTTTCCTGCATTGCATATTCTTCCCTCTTTCATCATAGATTAATAGGTTATAGGTGCATGGGTTTATTTCTGGGCTCTCCATTTTGTTCCACTGATCTATCTGTCTGTTTTATGTGCCAGCACCATGCTTTTTTGACTACTCTTGCATTGTAATATAGTCTGAAGTATGGGGTCATGAAACTTCCAGCTTTTTGCTTTTTTCTCAAGATTGTTTTGTCAAATAAGAATCTTTTGTAGTTCCATGTAAATTTTAATATTTTTTTCTAGCTCTATGAAAAATGTCATTGGTATCTTATTGGGGCTATCATTGTATATGGAGATGTTTTCGATTGCATGGCTATTTTAACAATATTAATTATTCCAAAGAGGTAGAGATATTTTTCCATTCATTTGTATAATATTCAACTTCTTTTATTGATGTTTTAAAATTGTCATAAAATAGATTTTTCACCTCCGTGGTTACATTTATTCCCAGGTGTTTTATGTATTCATTTATTGATGTGATTCTAAACAGGATTAATTTTTACTTTTTATTCCTGATAGTTCATTATTAACATACAGAAAAGCAAGATTTCTGTATTTTAATCTTGTATCCTGCAACTTTACTAAATTCATGTGTTAGTTGTAGTAGGTTTTTTGGTGGAGACTGTAGGGTTTTCTGTATGAAATACTATATCATCTGTAAATAATGACTGTTTTACCTCTTTCCTCCCCTCCCCCAATTTGGATGCATTTTATTTCTTTTTCTTACCTCATTGCTGTGGCTAGGGCTTCCAATACTATGTTACATAGAAGTGGCAACAGTGAGCAACCTTGATTTGTTTCTGAATTTAGACAAAAACTTTCAACGTTTCACCATTAAATATAATGTTAGCTGTAGGTTTGTCATTGCTGCTGCTGCTGCTGCTAAGTTGCTTCAGTCGTGTCTGACTCTGTGCAACCCCATAGACAGCAGCCCACCAGGCTCCCCGTCCCTGGGATTCTCTAGGCAAGAACACTGGAGTGGGTTGCCATTTCCTTCTCCAGTGCATGAAAGTGAAGAGTGAAAGTGAAGTCACTCAGTTGTGTCTGACTCTTAGCGACCCCATGGACTGCAGCCCACCAGGCTCCTCCGTCCCCGGGATTTTCCAGGCAAGTGTACTGGAGTGGGGTGCCATTGCCTTCTCCAGATTTGTCATAAATGACCTTTATTATGTTGATATATGTTCCCAGTATATCCAGTTTTATGTCAGTTTTAATCATGAATGGAGGTTGTAGGTTTTTAATTTTTTTTCTGCATCTATTGAGCTAATTATTAATTTTATTTTATTTTTTTAAATTAAATTTTATTTTGCTTAACTTTACAATATTGTATTGCTTTTGCCATACCTCAAGATAGATCCGCCACAAGTATACATGTGTAATCCTTCATTTTGTTAATGTGGTGTATCATGTTTGATTTGCAAGTGTTGCATCATCCTTGTGTCCCTGGAATAAATATGACTTGACCCATAGCTTATGATCCTTTTTGTATATTTTTGGATTCAGTTTGCTGATATTTTGTTGGGCATTTTTACACGTATATTCATCAAAGATATTGGCTTATACTTTTCTTTTTTTGTAATTATTGTCTGGTTTTGGTATCATGAGAGTTGCAGCCTCACAGGATAAATTTTGGAATG
Organism: Tragelaphus eurycerus; assembly: GCA_935064755.1. NCBI lineage: Eukaryota > Metazoa > Chordata > Mammalia > Artiodactyla > Bovidae > Tragelaphus > Tragelaphus eurycerus. Next base: position 6,234,710 of record CAKXYN010000086.1, on the reverse strand, counting down.
TTCCATTTTCTTCCATCTTGGAAACAGATTGAGAAGGATAGGTTTAGTTCTGTATATGTTTAGTAGAGTACCCATGTAAAACCATCCAATCCTGTAGCTTTGTTTGCTGTCTTTTTTTTTAATTACATTCACAAATTTATTTTCAGTACTAGTGATCAGTCTATTCAAGAAGCCTGTTTTTTCTTGATTCTATCTTGGTGGTTTGTATCTTTCTAAAAATTTGTTTATTTCCTCTAAGTTGTCCAGTGGGTTGACATATTCTTGTGATTTTTTTTCTTTTGTAGCTCTGTAATATCAGTTGTTATTATCACCCCTCTTTCATTTCTTATGTTGTTTACTTGGATTAGAAATATCTTCAGTTGCTTTTACTTTATAAAATTTATTTTTATTTTTTATGTTTTATTTGGATGATTTTATTTATTTTATTTATTTTTAAAATTTTATTTTATTTAACTTTACAATATTGTATTGGTTTTGCCATATATCAAAATGAATCGGCCACAGGTATACATGTGTTCCCCATTCTGAACCCTCCTCCCTTCTCCCTCCCCATACCATCCCTCTGGGTCATCCCAGTGCACCAGCCCCAAGCATCCAGTATCCTGTATCGAACCTGGACTGGTGACTCTTTTAATATATGATATTATACATATTTCAATGACATTCTCCCAAATCATCCCACCCTCTCCCTCTCCCACAGAGTCCAAAAGACTGTTGTATATACATCAGTGTCTCTTTTGCTGTCTTGTATACAGGGTTATTGTTACCATCTTTCTAAATTCCATATATATGCATTATTATATTGTACTGGTGTTTTTCTTTCTGGCTTACTTCACTCTGTATTTTATTATTTTATCTTCCAGATAACTTATTCTTTTATGTCACTTAGTCTGCTACTCATCCCTTCTAGTATTTTTGTGATTTGTCTATTGAATTATTTATTTTTGATTAGGTCATTTTAATATTTTATAGCTCCTTATTAAAATGTTCAGTCATGGTCATGAAGTCACTCAGGTGTGTCCAACTCTTTGTGACCCCATGAACTGTAGCCCATCAGGCTCCTCCATCCCTGGAATTTTCTAGGCAAGAGTACTGGAGTGGGTTGCCATTTTCTAATTCAGTTAACATTTTTAGTAACAATACTTTGAATTCTTTATCTGATAACTTATTTCTGTTTATTTGTTTTTCAGGAGTATTCTCTCATTCTTTCCATTAAGAATAGTTCCTCTGACTTTTTATTTTACTTAATATTCTCTGGCTCTATGAATTTAAATGAAACAATTGCCTATCACAGTCTTAAAGTGCTATTTTTTATGTGAGAACCTCCCTATGCAAACTGGGTGTATCTAATGCCTTTGGTAAGAGTGCTGATGTGAAGTAGATGCCAGTCACATCTTTCCTCAGGGTGTACTGGTAGGTATCACCTTGGTAGGAATGGGACTGGAGATGGAGGAACTAAAGCTGGCACTGAGTATGAGGTAGGATTTCCTCATAACTCAGTGCCAAGCGTAGGATATGACCCCAAGTTGCTGGAACAGAAGCCCTGAGGATTGGGTTCAAAGTGGCTCTATTCTCTTTAAGTGTATATTTTTTCTCTCCCCAAACCAAGTTCTTTGCCCCAGAAGAAGGGAGAAGCTGAAGCAAGTGAGACTCAAGTGCAAGCAGAGCATCAAGTGCTGAACTGTGTAGGCAGTTGTGGTTTTGATCAGGTGCAGCCTTGGGTGTGAGCTCCATTTGTTTCTCACAGATGATCACTGTCCCCTCCTCTGCTGCCTCCACTACCCTCTCACTGTTGTGGAGTCATTTCACAGGGGTGGCAGGGCCCACATGGACTCTAAGTACATGATGGGGGGTTAGCTTTGGTGGAGCAGTCACTGTCAGGACCTAGGAAGCTTTGGGGACATGGCTTAAGGAATGCCTTCTAGGCTTGGACCACCCTCCTTGGGCTATGGCCCAGGACTAAGTAACTTCTGCATCCCCTTGTGATGTCTTTCTTCCAGGCTGGTCTGCTCCAGATCCAGAGCTGTGCTGTGCCATGGAGAGAGTGAGGTTAGAGCATTTACTTGACTTGGACTGTGGCATGCACCATACAGTGGTTGGCTGTGGGAAAGCCACAACCACAACAGCAGACCTCTCTCTGACCCCTGCCTGGGGGCTAGTTAGCATGTATAGACTCCTCATAAGTGTACTGCAAGATTTTCCAGACCTTCTATCTGATCCAAACATATTCCATCCAGCCAAGGAGGCTTGTCTACTTTGTGTGGGACTCCAGCAATGGGACACCCTGTCTGTGGCTTAAGTCACTCCCTCCCCAGGGCGGGTATATATTCCTATAATCTTCTTTGGCCTCTGAGTCCCTTTCCCGGGGGCACAGGTTTTGACTCAATTGCTTTTCTTCCCTTCCTACTCAATTGCATGTGTATCTTCTTAAATTCTTACTTGTACAGGACTCTTGCCAGTTTACAGTTCATTTTCAGTGAAGATTGTTCCACATATAGATCTATTCCTTTATGTGTATTTGTTGGAGAAGTTGAGCTCCATGTATTCTTACTCCACCATCTCTTCTTCTCTCCTAAGACTTCATTTTTCTGAATGATTTCTTCTTCATTTGTTTCATCCTCTTCATACCATTTAGGCATACATTGGCTTTTTTTTTTTTTTAATGTCTGCTTCGTCATCTCTGTAAGAAGTTTTCTTATAAAGTATTTTTAAATTTTTTGATGTAGGTCATTTTTAAAGACTTTATTGAATTTGTTGCAATATTGCTGTCACTTTTTTTTTTTTTTTTTTAATGTTCTGGTATTTTAGCCACGAGGCATGTGGTGTCTCAGCTCCCTGACCAGGAATCAATCTCATGCCCCCTACACTAGAAGGCAAATTCTTAACCACTGGACCACTGCAGAAACCCCCTGTAGCAAGTTTGTGTTTTTATCATTTTCCTATATCTTTGACTTTCCAAATTTATTTGCTATGCTCCTATCTTTTCAGTTGCTTCTATATTACCAATAACGATGCTTTCAATCCTTTAATGGTTTTATTTGTCCTTTTCATTTGTTTCCTGCACTCTAAGAATTGCTTATCAGTTTCTGTTATCTTGTCATATGTACTTTGACTCTGAATGTGAAGTCGCTCAGTCGTGTCCGACTCTTTGTGATCCCATGGACTGTAGCCTATCAGGCTCCTCTGTCCATGGGATTTTCCAGGCAATAGTACTGGAGTGGATTGCCATTTCCTTCTCCAAGGATCTTCCCAACCCAGGGATTGAACCCGGATCTCCCGCATCGTAGACAGCCGCTTTACCGTCTGAGCCACCAGGGAAGTCACTTTTACTCTATGTGTTATTTACACTGTTCATACAATGTCAGTTGTTTCCTCAGAGGAAGACAGTTGTTGAAAAGGTTGAAAACATAGATTTTGTTCAGGTTATGGAGGAGTCCACATTTGACAAACTGAAATCTCTGGCCTGGCCAACAACCAAAAAGAAACTGAGTTCTACTAACAGCTACATGAGTGTGGTTTGAAGTAGAACTGCACTGGTCAATCCTTCAAAGGTGAATGCAGCTGCAACCAACAGCTTTAGTGACATCTCATCTCATGAGAGAGCTTAAGCCAGAACTACCCACCTAAACTACAGCTAGATTCCAGACCCACAGTCTCTGTGAGAAAATGAATGATTATTGTTTCAATTTGCTAAATTTTGAGGTAATTTTTACATAATAATAGATAATTAACAAGCTATTTTCATCTCTCCATATTACTGATAGAAAAATGTGTTTAAGACAAGCCATAGCTATGAAAGCTATAAACTTCCCAGAAAAATAAAGAATAAAAATACCATTTGCAAGTAATCATACTTGGGAGAATGAAAATTCTTGATTTAAGTATTATTGAGTCTCGATGGACATGAGTTTGAGTGAACTCCGGGAGTTTGTGATGGACAGGGAGGCCTGGTGTGCTGCGATTCATGGGGTCGCAAAGAGTCGGTCACGACTGAGTGACTGAACTGGACTGAAAGTTTTAGAATTAGATGGATAATCTTTCCATTCTAATAATCCCTTGGAATTTATCCAATCATAACTTCATCACTTATAATACTGTATGACGACTTAACCAATTACTGTTTTGTTGTGTGTTAGTCACTCAGTCATGTCTGACTCTATGAGACCCCATGGACTGTAGCCTGCCAGGCCCCTTTGTTCATAGAATACTCCAGGCAAGACTACTAGTGTGGGTAGCCACTCCCATTTCAGGGGATCTTCGTGACCCAGGGATCAAACCTGGGTCTCCTGCATTGCAGGTATATTCTTTTACCATCTGGGTCAATTGTTAGGATTCTCAAAAGTGAAGTGTATCTTAAAATAAGAAACATGTTTGTGTCCTAGATGATGACATCTTTTGATTCAATTCTGTTCTAAAATACAGTTTACTTAAGATTTTATTATAATTAATTGATTAGCACAACAACAACACTTAATTTACAGAAATTACCATTAACATTAAAATATGAAGACTCTACTAAGAATATCTTCTGCTCCCCTGATAGAATGTTATGTAAAATAAAAATTGAAACAAAATATTTTTAACTTTAAATTTTAATTCATTAAAAAACAAATTTGTTTTAATATAATCAATAAACGGAACCATTTTAATCATAATCAATTAATAAATGAAGAATATTTTAAGTGTCTACTTATACTCAATGTCAAAATGATCATCTACAGTGAACTTTTATGTCACCATTAACACATAATTATGTTTGATAGGTTTTGCCTATTCATGTGTGACAGGAATTGGCTAGATGCTCATTAATCCCACTTATTCTTCCTAAGAATATTGGAATACTTTATTTAACCTTTCTTATGATTGTACTGGGATTCCAATGTGACTTGTTTCTGGACTGAAATAATATATGTGGAATCCATCCATTTTTCATCTGTCAATTAGCTAAAGGTAAAGGAGCCAACTCATTGGAAAATACCCTAATGCTGCAAAAGACTGAGGGAAGGAGAAGAAGGGGATGCCAGAGGATGAGATGGTTGGATGACATCACTGAATTGATAGACATGAGTTTGAGCAAGCTCCAGGAGATGGTGAAGGACAGGGAAGCTTGGAGTGCTACAGTCGATGGGGTCATAAAGAGTCAGAGATGACTGGGCAACTGAATAAGAAGAACAAAAGAAGCAGGAGGCACCAGTGAGGTCCCAATAGATATCACAGATGTCACATGGTTCCCAAACTCTCCACATAGAGAATAACGTATTGAACAACCAAGTGCAACAGGATGTGACTAGAAAAGAAACATATATTGTGAAGTTATTTGTTATAGCATCCGGAATTATCTTCTCTTGATTGATATTACATTTAAAAGCAAAATAACTTTAAAGCTTCACAGTTTGATTAAGAAGCAGTGGTCACTGAAGCATATATCACTAGATTATAGAACCTTACTTATATTCTCCTTTCCTAGTTCAGGCCTTTGAACTACTATTTAGTTAAGTATATTCCCAGGCCAACAGCCTATGAAAGGAGATATTCAATCATTCAGCCTTGTATCTAGCTGTACCAGTTTTAGTGCTCCAGTTTTTATAACTGGCTTTCTACTTAATCCTTGAGCCCTAGTCCTTCTTAACATGACCAAATTCTGAAAATGGGTTTTAACCCCATGTCTCTAGTTATAAATCCTATTTTGATAACCTTTCTAGATGATCCAGGGTCATTATTTAGACATTTATATTATATGTATGTTATGGTTTTTATTTTGTATTTTCACATGGTTGACTTTCACTGTACAGTCATGTAGTCAAGTCTGACTCTGTTTTTGATATTTGACTGATGATGACATTCAAGCCACACTAGTCACTTTCTTCCTTTTGCCTCCTCTCAGGGAAAGATGACATCCCTCCCTTGACTCAAGTAAGAGAATTCATAACATGCAAACTACATAGGAACTCTCAACCCAGTCCCACACCCCAGCCATGACAAAATTAGTGTCACTCATTCCCTCTCATTCCATGCTCAAGCCATTTTCAGACCAACCTATCCTGCTCTTGTCAGAAAGCTTCATGATGTGAATAACAAATCCTTTCATACCTTTTGGTGTATGTGTAGCATTATTAGTCTCAGCATTTGAACTGATTTTTGTGAAATGAATTGTTGATCTTGTCCTCTGTAGGCCAATCACATGGCAGGTGAAGGATCAGTCCACTTAGGTAGGTGACAGTTTTTGAGGGAAGTATATATTCTTCCCAAGAGGTTTGCATCCATGGAAGTAATAGGTCTTCATGACAGTTAACTACAATATTAAGGTTTACATGTGAGAAAAGTAACTCCTGAGTTTCTCTAGATAGCTTTTTCTTAGGATTATATCATCCAAATTTTGGGGGCAAGATGGCCTTACTTTTGACTGGAAGCTAGGGGCTAGTTTTGGAAGCAATTATGTAGACTAGCATAAATTCCAAATGTTTGCATTACACTTATAAATCATTCCCATTTCTCCTTTTCCCTTTTATTATTCCCACATTGTAGTAACACTCCATCCTTTCAGGTCTCATCATGTCCAAAAAGCAAATTTAAGAAAAGGTGCTGCATATCCATCTTTAGGCTAGTGGTTCTCAAATTCTTTTAATAAATGTTTTATAATTTTCCTCTTATTATTGATAAATTAAAGGGTATTCTAACCTACCTATATATTTTTTTAGTCTAATGAAAGGGAAAATATAAAACAAACAACATTATAAAATAATATTTAATTCAATATGTAAATTCTAAAGAATAAATATAATAGAAGACATAAAGAAGTAAAGCTTGCTTTTGTTGATAAAACCCCTTGAATGTAGCAGCTACAAATGTAAACTGATCTAAGTGTAACTTAATCACATGTTGCCAGTGTTATTGGTGTTAGGTGATGTGATTTTCTAAATGGTCAACAAATTCTGTTATTATTAATAAAACTAAATATAATCTTGCTGTAATTTACATATTTTTCAGTGACATATCCATTATATATCAAAATACCTTGTGTATAATATAATACAGAGAGATTCTTGCTACAGAAAATTTTAGAGAATTTTCATTCCATTTAAAAGCCCTATACTTTATAATTATAGGTCATTTAGCACTCCTAGTCTCAACTCTCTGAAGTAGCATACTTGAATCAAAACTAAGACAATCAAAACTACTCCACAAATTTTAAAAACACCTCTAAAGTAGAACTATCACCACTTCGAAGAATCAGATTAGAACAATAAACCAGATCCTAAAGTTAGCAGGGTATTAATGGTAGTCTTTAGGCAGAGATGCCTAAATAGGAGGATGAAGCTCTACTGTGAAATGAGACCCTGATGTCCACATGCCCTTCTCTTAGTGAAGCTTCTTGAAGCACTGATATGTCATTTTGTTTATGGAGACACTGGTTTCCCTTGTAGAGTCATGTCAGGATCAAGCTGACGTCTCATCCATTCTAATCCTCTTTGAAATTTCTACCACTTATTGATAGACTATCCAGATACTAACTTTTTTCCTGCCAGAAAGCTTTTAAGTATCACCTTATGTGAGACTTTTACAGCCAGGTTCCCTAGGGAAGCCTTGCTTCTGGGTTGGGTCATGTGTTTTCAATTGTTTCCTGAGTCTTCCAAGAATTACCATTGGGGCTTCCCTGGTAGCTCAGACAGTAAAGCGTCTGCTTACAATGTGGGAAACCTGGGTTTGATCCCTGGGTCGGGACGATCCCCTGGAGAAGGGAGTGGCAACTCACTCCAGTATTCATGCCTGGAAAATCCCCTGGACCAAGGAGCCTGGTGGGCTACAGTCCATGGGGTCACAAAGAGTTGGACACGACTGAGTGACTTCACTTCACTTCTAGATTATAAACTTGTCTTTCAGACTTATATCCTCTTTGAAACAACTACTTCTGAATCTACTTTTCTCAAGTTAGTTGCACAGTCGTGTCTGACTCTTTGTGATCCTATGGACTGCAGCCCGCCAGGCTCTTCTGTCCTTGGTATTCTCCAGGCAAGAGTACTGAGGTGGGTTGCCATTTCCTTCTCCAACTTTTCTCAAAGGTTAAGCCTAATGCCAGATCCAATGTTTTCCACCTACTGTTTCTTTCTTTCTTTTTTTTTTTTAATTTGTCACTCAGTGGTGTCTAATTCTTTTCTACCCCATGGACTATAGCCCACCAGGCTCCTCTGTTGATGGAATTCCCCAGGCAAAAATGTTGGAGTGGGTAGCCATTCTCTTCTCCAGCAGATCTTCCAAACCCAAGGATCAACTCAATTTTCTTGCATTACAGGCAAATTCTTTACAATCTGAGCCACCAGGGAAGCCCCCACCTACTGCTGCTGCTGCTGCTACTGCTAAGTCGCTTCAGTCGTGTCCAACTCTGTGCGACCCCATAGACAGCAGCCCACCAGGTTCCCCCGTTCCTGGGATTCTCCAGGCAAGAACACTGGAGTGGGTTGCCATTTCCTTCTCCAATGCATGAAAGTGAAAAGTGAAAGTGAAGTCGCTCAGTCGTGTCTGACCCTCAGCGACCCCATGGACTGCAGCCTTCCAGGCTCCTCCATCCATGGGGTTTTCCAGGCAAGAGTACTGGAGTGGGGTGCCATTGCCCCCACTTACTGGTTACCTCTAATTAATGACTCTGTCTAGCTTATTTATGTAATGTGAACTAAGTATATCAGTGTTACAATCTAAGAAGAAATATCAAAATATCATGACCAATACAATTAAAGCAATTTTAATTTTAATGATCATTAATCTATTTCATGTGATAATTTCCAGAAATTTTTAAATGTTAGGTTAAAATTGCATTTTATAATGATACAGTTAGAATGTGAAAAACTTTTCACACTATATGAGAATATAAGATAAATTCTTAAGATATTATTCGAACCTTTCTTTAAGGTGCCTTTTAATATTTAAATTGTTTCTTTATAAAAGTTAAACAAGTGTGAACTGTCATTATAAAACTTTCAAGGATTTCTAAGAATTGAAGAACATGATTTATTAAAAAGCATTGTGATGAATGTTTCATGGGTAGTAGTATTATGTTGTGCACATACTATAAATTGAGTCTAATAGATTTTTTCATCGCTTTTAATGTACCTATAAAAGAGAGGTCAGATGATTCAGAGATGCTATCATATGAGAATAATCTAAGTGAACTGATCCCATATAACATTCGGAAGATGTCAAATCACTAGCTACTTGTCAGCAGATGGAAGACATTGTTTTTCCCTCCTTTTCATTTGCAATTCTAAAAAAAAACACATTGTTTAGTTTTACAATTTTCAGGTAAATATTCTGTCATGGTTTAGAAATTTAATCTGAAATCATATTTCAAATTCCTCTAGTAGATGCATCCTTAATTAAACAATATTTGTTAGTCTCTTAATAAGCTTGCCCTGCTCTAAGTTCTCAAAGAGAAAAAAGAGGAGTATACAAGATGGTCTTTCTCAAATGACATGTAATTAAGTTGGAGAGAAAAGCATAGTAACAGAAAATAATAAAAATAGCTCAAAAATTAAGAATACAATAAAACAATAAAATCAAAGTTTCAAATAATTGTCATGAAATCATAAGGCTTATATATACTACCTTATGTAAAATAGCTAGTGGGAAGCTTCTGCATAAAGCAGAGAGCTCAATTCTGTGCTCTTTGGCAATCTAGGGTTGGATGGAGTGGATCAGGAGGGAGAACCAAGATAGAGGGGATGTATATATACTTATGGCTAATTCATGTTGTACATCAGAAACCAACACAACATTGTAATGTAAATTATCCTTCAACTAAAAAAAAAAAAAAAGTCTTAAACTGAGAGAAAATGGAGTGATCTGATTTACCAAGGAGTATATCATCCAAGTGAAACACCCTTTTCCTTGCCCAGAGGGATTATTATTTTCATAAAAGATCATTTAAACATTTTATTTGATCTCCAAGACAATATACCAGCAAAGTGTATTTTGAGGAAACAACAGAAAATTGTCAACACAGAGATCACTTTGAGTCATGATGCCTTTGCCCATGTTCCAAACCTAATCTGGAAACAAGTCACATCAACAATGAAATTCAGCCAAAGGTACTGAGGATATGAGGCAACAAATTTGGTAGGTTTCAGGAATCTCCAAGATGTCAGAAGCCAATGGTAGCAACTCCAAAAACTGGATAGACTCAGATCAGATCAGATCAGTCGCTCAGTCATGACCAACTCTTTGCCACCCCATGAACTGCGGCACACCAGGCCTCCCTGGCCATCACCAACTCCCGGAGTTCACGCAGACTCACATCCATCAAGTCAGTGATGCCATCCAGCCATCTCATCCTCTGTTGTCCCCTTCTCCTCCTGTCCCCAATCCCTCCCAAAATCAGAGTCTTATCCAATGAGTCAACTCTTCAAATGAGGTGGCCAAAGTACTGGAGTTTCAGCTTTGGCATCAGTCCTTCCAAAGAAATTCCAGGGCTGATCTCCTTCAGAATGGACTGGTTGGATCTCCTTGCAATCCAAGGGACTCTCAAGAGTCTTCTCCAACACCACAGTTCAAAAGCATCAATTCTTCAGTGCTCAGCCTTCTTCACAGTCCAACTCTCACATCCATACATGACCATAGGAAAAACCATAGCCTTGACTAGACTGACCTTTGTTGGCAAAGTAATGTCTCTGCTTTTGAATATGCTATCTAGGTTGGTCATAACTTTCCTTCCAAGGAGTAAGCGTCTTTTAATTTCATGGCTGCAGTCACCATCTGTAGTGATTTTGGAGCCCATAAAAATAAAGTCTGACACTGTTTCCACTGTTTCCCCATCTATTTCCCATGTAGGTTGCCCTTATCATTGAGGGAATTAAAAAGATCCAAAGTTATATACTTAAATGTAGCAAAAAAAAAAAATAATAATAATTTGCTTCAGCTAAAGAGGACAGAGAAAAAGCTGACTTAAAACTCAACATTTTGAATGGCAAAAGTAATACAATATTGTAAAGTTAAGCAAAATAAAATTAAAAAAAAATTAAAAACTAAGATCATGGCATTCAGTCCCATCACTTCATGGCAAATAGAAGGGGGAAAAAATGGAAGCAGTGACAGATTTTATTTTCTTGGACTTCATAATCACTGTGAACGGTGACTGCAGCCATGAAATGCAAAGACACTTGTTCCTTGGAAAGAAAGCTATAACAAACCTAGACAGTGTATTAAAAAGCAGAGCCAACACAGTCCTAAATAGCCCAAGCTATGCTTTTTAAAGTAATCATGTATGAATGTGACAGCTGGGCCATAAAGAAGGCTGAGCACCAAAGAATTGATGCTTTTGAATTGCAGTGCTAGAGAATATTCTTGGGAGTCCCTTGGACTGCAAGGCCTGCAAGGGTCAATCCTAAAGCCGATTAATTCTGAATATTCATTGGAAGGACTGATGCTGAAGCTGAAGCTCCAATACTGGCCACCCGATGCAAACAGCTGACTCACTGGTAAAGACTCTGATGCTGGGAAAGATTGAAGGCAAAAGGAGAAAGGGATGACAGAGTATGAGATTATTGGATAACATCACTGACTCAATGGACATGAGTTAGAGCAAACTTTGGGAAATAGTAAAGGACAGGGAAGCCAGGTGTGCTGTAGTCCATGGAGTCACAGAAAGTGGAACACAACTTAGCGACTAAACAGCAACAACTTTTAAGAACCACGATTTTTTTTCCCATGAGGTTGTGTTTGTATTCTCTGAATCTCATAAATGGGCTTCACCAGTAAACACCTAAACATTGTAGTCAGAATCATTCCTAATCCAGACTATCCTTCTGCCAGCAAGAAAATATCTTATCTATCAGATCTGTGGTCATGTATGGATGTGAGAGCTGGACTGTGAAGAAGGCTGAGTGCCGAAGAATTGATGCTTTTGAACTGTGGTGTTGGAGAAGACTCTTGAGAGTCCCTTGGACTGCAAGGAGATCCAACCAGTCCATTCTGAAGGAGATCAGCCCTGGGATTTCTTTGAAAGGAATGATGCTGAAGCTGAAACTCCAGTACTTTGGCCACCTCATGCGAAGAGTTGATTCATTGGAGAAGACTCTGATGCTGGGAGGGATTGGGGGCAAAAGGAGAAGGGGACGACAGAGGATGAGATGGCTGGATGGCATCACTGACTTGATGGATGTGAGTCTGGGTGAACTCCGGGAGTTGGTGATGGACAGGGAGGCCTGGTGTGCTGCAATTCATGGGGTCGCAAAGAGTCGGACACGACAGCGACTGATCTGATCAGATCACATATAGAAGAATAAAATGCACCCTACACTTAGTTATGTTTACTCCCACTAAAACCACAACAATAACAAAAAAGAGAAGAAATCAAAGACCAATTTATTGGTTGTTCTTTTATAATGGCAGTAACAGGTATAATATCAACAGTGATTAATAGTCCTTGTCTACATTGGAAAATCCAAAACAAGAACATGTTTTGCAGGTATTGAGGTGCTGACTCATAAAGGCTTTTGATTAACCTATACTGGCATGTGCATTTCTAATTTAAACAGCCAATTTTTAAAATCAATTAAATGATATTCCTTGCATTCAAGCAACTACTTTAGAATAACTATTTACAACTCAATTTTTTAAAACTTGATAATGCCCTTTGGTCCATGGAACGTTTCACTGGAATAATTTGAAGTGATCACTGTAATTATCCAAAATAACAGTATCAGGTTGAAACAGAAAGAACAATTAGAGGACTCCTCTGATTGCTCAGATCGAATGAACAACATTCTCTCTTTTAGGCACTCTCAGTTTCTCTTCTCCCCTTCTTGAGTCTAGCTCAAATTTTATTTATTTCCCTGTCTCTACTTCCTCACCTCAACCAAGAATCAGTGACTCACTGTGATACTTTTACTGTAGCCATCTTGTTTGCCTTCTCTTGCTCTGACCTGCTCCTGCTGTGGGAAATCAGCTACCACACTGTGAGCTACGTTATGGAAAAGCTCCCTGAGAAATGGCTTTTGGCCAACAGCCGATGAGCAGTTGAGGCACTTGCTCCAAAAATCCTGAGCAATTGAATCTTGCGAACAATATGTGAGGTAAGTGAGCAAACAAGTGGATCTGTACCTGTCTGAGCCTTGAGATGAGGCTGAAGTCCTACCTTATAAAAGGCACAGAGATAGAGGACAAGTCAAACCACATCTGGTTTCATGACAAACAGAGACTTTGAGATAATAAACATAAAACTTTTCTTTATTTTGTTGATGTCTTCACCATCCTTCTGTATTTTCTACTGGGCATTCTTCTTACAATATTGTGATTTTAAGGGTTATTTTTTTTTATATAAGTTTCATGTATTTTATTTTCCTGTGTTACCTTGTGATTATCTAAACAAGGTTAGTACTGCTTTTAGGCAGCCAATCCCAAAATCAGTCAAGATTTGTTTACTCAGCTCCTGACTAAGCTTTCTTCTTTGGAACGGAAGTCAGATGCAAGTCAGAGTCTTTTTAACTCAGTGTTGGAAGAAATACAGTCATAATCTATTCTCCGGAAGATTACTAGCTTCATCCCACAGTGGAAGAAAAGGGATCACCAGCAAGTAGGAATCACTGTGATCAATTTTATAGTCTACTTACTACAGGTCATCATATATTAAAAATTTCCGTATGATAGTTGGAAAAACATGAACAAACTTTTTGGCCAACTCAATATATTTCTTTGATTCTTACTTTTTTACATAAGTGACATTGTATGTGATATTCTGCAAATTTCTATGTTCAGTAGATGTTATATTTTGAAATATATCTATTTTGTTGTATTAAGATGTTTGTCTTTAACGGTTTTAACTTTTCAATGAATGAAAAACACCATTTATGTATTATCCATTTCCCTTCTGATGGACATGTGGGTTGTTTCCAATTTTTTGTTTCTAAACTTATATTGCAGTGAGCATACTTTTATATTTTCTTGTGCATGTGTGGGAGGGTTACTCCAGGTGGTATATACCAAAGTGGAATTGCTTTCCCAAATTGCTCTGCAAACTATACTTTTATGTGGCTCAGAAAAATCTTAACCCTATCTGGGGTACTTCTGGGCTTTACTTGAGCAGAAATGAAATGGCTTTCTATTCAGGCTCTGTTAGTTTTCTTGTTTTTCCACAAAAGCATGTCAACACCAGTTTTATTCTCTATTAAGGTTAAAGAGAATTACCTGACAAAAGCCATATGTCAGGCTGTTATCAGAGAGAACAAACTCAAAGTCACATCTAGGCACGATCTTTCAAACGCTCAGATGAGAAAACAACAGTTATGGAAGATTACTTGGAAAATAGTCTATCCATTCTTTATGATCCTCTAAATATAGATCAAACAAGAGCAACAGAAGACTTAAATTATATCAAACTAGTTTGCAGCCTAGACCCTTGCTACTCTGAGCATGGTCCACAGACCAGCTGCATAAACATCACCTGGAAGGTTTTGATAAATGCAGCTTATATGGCCCTCACTCCCCATCTATTGAAAGGGGGTGTATTTTAACAAGGCTCTCAAGTGATTGTATGCACATTGAAGATTAAAAGAGCACAATGTTAGATAATTACCTCCCATTTTGTTATTGATAATTGAATTTCATCTATCTTTATTGGAGCAGATGAAACTCATTGTTATGTACACATCAAGAATATTGTCTGGGTCACTAACCATTACATCAAATAGTAAATTGTTAATGAGGGCCCTTCAGAAAATTTGTCTAATCTTAGTGTAGGAAATAGCTGCATTTCTACTCTCTATTTCATTTTAGTCCTTAAACCAGTGGGAAATATATAGCTGACCAAAGATTCTTTTTCTATAACTAATTACCCCAAATGGGACTAACCTATGACAGATTTATAGATATTTACAGTAGATACTCTGAATTAGTTTCAAACCCAGCTCCATTTTATGTCCTTAAGTTTCATGTTTTCCTTACTTTCATGTGTTTCAATTCATATTTTATAGCTGTATTTTATATATCACTGCAAGCCACATTGAAGTATATTTGGAATAAAAGAATAAAGGAACAGACACAAGAGTATCCCACAGTGATCAGTCAGTACATTCTATCTTGGTATCATCCCATAAAATAAACAATGTTGCCTAAATAACACAAATTCCAACACATCTCTACCTGAGGAGTATGACATTAAAGTAATGGATTTTTAAAATAATTCATTTTAGAGCAGTTTTAGTTTTACAGCAAAATTAAGAGGAAGGTTTTCTCCTATCTCATCCTCACACATGCGTACTCTCTCTCATTTTCAACATCACTCACCAGAATGCTACATTTTTACCAAAGATGAACCTACATTTACACATAATAATCAGTGAAAGTTGTAGTTTATGTTAGGGTTCACTATTGGTGTTGTACATTCTACAGATTTGGACAAACGTATAAGAACATATATCCATCACTATGATAACATTCAGAGTGTTTTCACTACCCTAAAAATCTTCTATACTCTGCTTATCCATATCTCCCATGTGATAAGTATGTTTAGTTTTACAAGAAACTTGCAAACTCTCTTCCAAAGACTGTACATTTTTCTAGTCCCATTAGCAAGATGCACGTACTCCTGTTGCTCCAAATCCTCAACAGTATTTGGTGTTTTCAGTGTCCTGGATTCCAGCCATTCTAATAAGTGTGTAATGGTATCTCATTGTTGTTTTAATTTTCATTTCCTTGGTGACATAGGATGTGGTGTAGTTTTTCATATAATTATTTTTCATTTGCATATTTTCATTGATGACAAGCCTGTTAAGGTCTTTTTTAGGAGAAGGCAATGGCACCCCACTCCAGCACTCTTGCCTGGAAAATCCCATGGATGGAGGAGCCTGGTGGGCCGCAGTCCATGGGCTCACTAAGAGTCAGACATGACTGAGGGACTTCACTCTCACTTTTCACTTTCATGCATTGGAGAAGGAAATGGCAACCCACTCCAGTGTTCTTGCCTGGAGAATCCACCATCCAATCCACCAGGGATGGCGGAGTCTGGTGGGCTGCTGTCTATGGGGTCGCACAGAGTCAGACATGACTGAAGCTTAGCAGCAGCTAGTAGCAAGGTCTTTTTGGCCATTTTAACTCATGTTGTTGAGTTCTTATGTTGATTTTTAAAAGTACTTTGTGCATTTTGAATAAGCCATTTATCAGGTGTGCCTTTTGCAAATATTTTCATCAAAGCTGTGACTTATCTCCTAATCCTATTGATTTTCTTCCACAGAACATATTATGAAAGCTTAAAGCTTATAAGTACACTGAAAAATAAAACATTTTAAGGAACTAACACCACACTTAAGTACAGTTTAAATGACAACACTATAAGATGACAGTCTACATGGCAACAACTGGCATAATCATATGGCATGAGTCTGTTTACCTGGGCTTAATACCACAACCTAGTTTGACATTCCTAGGATTCATCCAAGTAGTTTAGTTCTTGCAAGGTGTTTCTCAGAATGTTTAGCTCTTTATCAGTCATAATTGAAATATAGCCCAAAGTATATTAGAGTTAAAATTATATTGGTTACTTATTAGAAATGTGACCTTGTCAAATATGCTTATATGTCTTCTGAGTTTCCACTTACAAAGAAGACGGTAATAACATCCACTTCATATATTTGTTGAGAGTATTACTGATATAAGCTATGCAAAATAATCTGGTAGAGAAGCTAGTAATAATCAAATACTAGTGCTTCCCTCTGTTAACTAACCTTGTAATGTGTTGTTGGTATACCCAAAAGTAACAAAGAGAACATTTAGAAAATGTTGTTCAAACCATAATATTAATAGCTGTATAGTCATCCTTTATTTAACTCTCTTGTGCTGGACATTTAAATTATTTCTTATTTTCTACTCATAAATAATGCTGTATATACTTATAGCTCTGTGTACATTGTTTATTACTTCCTCATGTGAAGCACATTTCTAGAAATAAAATATGAGACAGAAGGATATGACTGTATTGATGCTTTTGATATTCATTGTCAGATTGTCCTTTCAAATGTTATATTTTTGCTTTCAGTATATAAGTGTGTTTATATAATATAAATATAATATATTACAATATAATATAAATATAATATTTATATATTACTATATAATATAAATATATAATATTTATATATATTACAATATAATAGAAATATATTCCAGTAGTCATGTATGGATATGAGAGTTGGAGTATAAAGAAAGCTGAGCACTGAAGAATTGATGCTTTTGAACTATAGTCTTGCAAAGACTCTCCAGAGTCCTTGCACTGCAAGGAAATCAGAACAAATTATTTTATATATATAAAAAAAATCCTGTACCAAGGAAATCAGTCCTGAATATTCATTGGAAGGACTGATGCTGAAAGCTGAAGCTCCAATACTTTGGCCATCTGATGTGAAGAACTGACTCATTTGAAAAGACTGTGATGCTGGGAAAATTGAAGGCTGGAGGAGAAGGGGATGATAGATGATGAGATGGTTGGATGGCATCACCGACTCCATGGACATGAGTTTGAATAAACTCCAGGAGTTAGTGATGGACAGGGAAGCCTGGCGTGCTGTAGTCCATGGGGTCACAAAGAGTTGGACACAACTGAGTGACTGTACTGAAACTAATTCTAAATCAGAAATGGAAACAAGTATAATTAAATACATGGCGGGGGGGGGGGGGGACTGAAAGATGCATGGAATATAGCTCTAACTTATGACCAAGCTGACTTGGACTTCCTTGGTGGCTCAGATGGTAAAGAAACCACCTGTAATGCAGGAGACCTGGAGAAGGGAATGACTCCTTTAGTATTCCTGTCTGGAGAATTCCATGGGTAGAGAAGCCTGGTGGGCTACAGTGCAGGGGATCCCAAAGACTTGGACATGACTGAGCGATTAACACTTTCACTAACAAGAGACTAAAATTTTCCTCAGCTTCACTAAAGCTTTGACTGGTTTTCTTCTGACTATGTTCCCCTAACCTCCATTTTCTTAGATAATTTACTTCAGAAATTCTGCAATTATAAATTCTTTCTTTGCTTCCATGAAATGTAGACTGTTGCCCGGTCTCTTACCAGTTTTAAAACCTAAAAATGTCTTTTTCAAGGAATTGGGAGCCATTTTTTTGATTGTTTGTTTGTTTAATATAGTCAACAAGAAACAGAGACTCCCTATTTCCCAGTCTCTATGGATGGTAAGAGGTTAACTTTAAGAAGCACAATTATCACAGATAGCCTAGTCACAGTGGCCAAAGTCTTCCTTAATGTCCTCCACATTTCCAGATCTTAAAAACTCACTGCTGTTTCAGAGTTGAGTTTAATCTCTCTCCTCTATCGCAATAGGCTTAACTTGTATTTTAAGTCTTGAATAAATTCTTTTTTCCCTGCTTAACTCCAACAGGTGTAATTTTCCTTTGGACACTTACCATCTTGCTTGAAGGCATCTGAGGGATGATAAAGATTGATGGGGGCATAATAATGTTGAGGTGCCCCTCTCCAGCTCGGTGAAGAAACACTCAGCGTTCCTAATGAAGGGCTACTGTATCGTGGTCTAGTCCTTGAACCATACAGGGATGAAGAGGAACTCTTCTTAATTCTTTGCAAAGCAACATATGAAGTAGGGAGGCCAGGAATAGCTCCAGAATATTCTGTAAAAGAATGATAATAATAAAATGAATTCTTAGAAGACTTTAATAAGAACTTTTCTTCTGAAGACATTGCTGAAAATCTCCCTTAGAGATGAAATCAAATGGAAACTACGGTGGGAGCTGTAAAAAGTAAAACTTTACAAACAGATTTTAAAGTACTTTCTGAAAATTCTACTATTTATAACATTAGTGTCTTGCAAGAAAGAAAGAAGAGACATGAGGGATGAATGAAAAGAATGAAATAAAAGGAAAGAAAAGGAGGAAAGAAAAAGAAAAAAGGAAGGAAGGAATCCATTTGAATTTAAAATTGTTTATTTTCTTTGTCAGGAATATTTGGCTTTAATCTAAAATATCCATCCTCACATATGAAATAATTTCCTTCTTTATTATTTAAAATTGAGGAAAAAAGCATTATCAACTACATTCCACAAATATAGATTGGATCTTCATCACCTAAAATTTACCATATGGTAGAAAATATGTCTAATGAAGTATATATATTTTGACTAGACTGTAAGCTATGCTTCACGTTCTTGAAAAGTAGTCAAATTCACTATGGAATGTAAAAAAAGAAAAATAGATTTTTTTTTTAGAATCTGTTGTGTATAATGTATATCATGATATTATCAACATTTCTCATATTTAATTTCTGAGACTTTTCCTTAGAAAAGATATGCATAGTGTCTGAAGTAGACTGTACTAACTCCTGACCACAGGGAAGTCAGTTTCATATGTAGATCAAATGTTTAAAAACACAAACTAATTATGTTGAATTATTAAAAAAAATAGGAATTGGATTTTTTCTATGTCTAATATTGATTGTATTCAATAATCTGTTGACTGTGGAAATACTTTTATGAATCAGACATTGTTGTTCAGGGTATTTGACATTTCAACTTAACGGATGATAATTTATTTTGGATAAAATTTTATATTTGTGAGCAAGTTCTTACAATTCAGATTACTTAGAATCATTATACTGTCTTATAAAGATAATTTGGAATGCATGAAGCATTACTGTGATTTGAAAGTAACACTTTAAGTGTTAAGCATCAAATTAAATTTAACATTTTATCTTCTGTGAAATTGTAAATATGATTTCTCTGAAACTCAAAAAGGTGTATTTTTAGATGTACTCCACCCTTTAAAATGAGCACAATAGGTGTAGTCCAATCCCATAAAGAGCTGTTAACAGATTGATGTCTTTTAGTCTTTGTGTTCAACCATAAGTCTGGTAAAGGTGGATCAATTTTAACTGAAAATAGCTAAGCTCTCCTGAGCAAACTGTATGAGGACACATTATGGGTAGACATAAAATCTCCTTTAAAACCTGAAATTAAATGCAAGTTTTGGCACCCAGAGGTGTAAGGTAATGAAAAGAGAATGAGTTTTCCTTTAAGGTAGTTTGTAATTGAAGTCTCTGAACCTATTCATTTCTCTGTGCAGTCTTGTTGCTTTGTGTTTTAGCTGCCTACCTTGTTCATATATAAAAAGAAAAAAAAGAAATATCCCATGCAAGTGTTAAAAATTAAAATGGAGTATGAGAATGTGGTTTATAGTTCTTAAAATTAGATAAAGATAATTAATGGAAAAGTAGAAAGGCCATAATGAAGTTCAAACAAGCCAGGATCATTATCATGACTATAAAAAATATATACATATATATGTATATGTATATATACACATATAAAAAATGCATACTGTTCAAGTGGTACAGTAATTGGCTTATGACACTCCATGTAAATAGAGATGAGCCAAATTGGGATTTGGCTGTTGTGCTTCACAGCAGGACTTCATTTGTTATGTAATCAGTTGCATCTGTTGCAGTGAAAATTACTTTTTCATCAATTAAAGTAAATCCAAAGCTGCTACTAGAAATCTAACAATTTATTCATTCATTCATGTATTCAAAAAGCATGTAATGAGAACTTGGTAGGGGATAAATGCTACGAGTACAAGGGTGAACAAATATTGCTGGCCTTTTATATCCCCAGATTCAATCAACCACAAATTGAAAATATTCAAGGAAAAAACTTCCAGGAAGTTCCAAAAAGCAAAACTTGAATTTTTTGCACAACAACAACTATTTACATACTATTTACATTGTAGTAGTTATTATACAATAGGCTGCAGTCCTTGGGGTCGCTAAGGGTCAGACATGACTGAGCGACTTCACTTTCACTTTTCACTTTCATGCATTGGAAAAGGAAGTGGCAACCCATTCCAGTGTTCTTGCCTGGAGAATCCTAAGGATGGGGGAGCCTGGTGGGCTACCATCTACGTGGTCGAACAGAGTCGAACACGACTGAAGCAACTTAACAGCAGCAGCAGAGTTGTTTTAAAGGGTTCAAGAGGATGTGTGTGGGTTATACACAAATACTAATCCATTTTATACAAGAGACTTGAGCATTCTCAGATCTTGGTATCCTCAGGGGTCCAAACAATCTCCCATGGATTCTGAGGGAAAATTGTATTACATCAGCCTTCAAGAAGCAAATTATATAGTGGAGAATAAAGGTAACTGTGTGTGCAACTTTAATTCACTGTGAGGAAAAAGTAAATTTGGGAATCTATGGACTTTAATCCATAGCTGGAGAATCCTTTCACTCAACCTAGGGACATCAGAATATGATTTTCAGATGGAATGCTATCCAAGTGAGCCCTAGAAGTGCATTAGTGATTATTTCAGCAAAACTCTGTGTAGGGAAAAAAAGATACTCTGTACAAAAGGGAGAGAGTACATGAAGACTTGGAAAAGAAAGGCAGATGGCACATTTAGTAGATTATAATAGTCTGGAGCTTAGGATGAGAGTAACACAGATAAGAAAGAGATAAAGCTGGATAAGTAAACAAAGGGCCAATGAGGAAATGTCTGGAGAACAACATACATTTTAAAAAGAAGTGCCATTTGGATCAAGCAAAGGGAAAAAAGGCTACTCAAAAGCCTAAACTGTAAAAGAGACAAAGATTAGTGAGAATTGAGGTGATCATCTGTATGGGAATAAAGTTAATAAAAATTACTGACTGAATCAGAAGTAAGGAAGGGAAAGTAAGAAATTGAGGTTGGTCTGTGGTATAAGAAGATGGTAAGAATGCAGGAAAAAGCATGCATGTGCTTGAGGTGAAAGCTCAATAATTCAGTTTTGAGGCAGGTAGAGAGCTAGATATGCAGTTAGCTAGCTAACTTATATGAAGAATACATCATGCAAAATTCCAGGCTACATGAAGCACAAGCTGGAATCAAGATTGCCAGGAGAAATTTCAACAACCTCAGATATGCAGATGACATCACCCTATTCAAACTAGCCCTTAAAAGCTATTTTTCATGAACATGGACTCCCTCCCAGATGAATTCCACCTTTACTCTAGTCTCAATTACTTGGATCCAGATTCAAGTCTTTGATATTCCACTATTTTCCTACTCTCATTCTAACACCTACTTCTATTTCTTTACTCACTCTCCCTTTTTGGTTCTGCATCAGCTTCTAAAAATTGACTGACATCTATTCTAAAAGGCATCTCCCAAGAGAGTTCATATGGTAACCACTACTCAGGATTCAGAATCTATCTTTACTTATCACTTCAATAGCTATTATTTAAGAACTAGAATATAGTGAGTGAAGTCGCTCAGTCATGTATGACTCTTTGTGACCCCATGGACTATAGCATACCAGGCTCCTCTGTCCATGGGATTTTCCATGCAAGAACACTGGAGTGGGTTGTCCTTTTCTTCTCCAGGAGATCTTCCCAACCCAGGGATTGAACCCGGGTCTCCCACATTGTAGGCAGACGCTTTATTGTCTGAGCCACCAGGGAAGTCCATGTTGGGTCTAAATTCTGAGCCTGGGATTTCAAAGAGGCTTAGTGAAATAAATATACATGCTAAGTGACAATTTGATGGTGTCTGGACTGGATTCCTTCCACACATAACTCCTTGCTTGCTTTTACTAAACTCAATCATCATTTCTTCCAAATTCACTCTTTCCTCATTCAGCATTCATGGACTTTTTCGACATTTCTTCATTGACTATGTGTTAGGAACTAGGGATACAGCTACAAGTAAATCTCAAGTGGTTCCTGATTTCATGGAATTTACAATCTCAGAATATTGGGAAAGTGTTACACTTGAGTAAAGGTTTCCCCTATGGTTCAGTGGGTAAAGAATCTGCCTGCAATATAGGAGATGCTGGGGATGTGGGTTTGATCCCTGGGTCAGGAAGATCCCCTGGGGGAGGTCATGGCAACCCTCTCCAGTATTCTTGCCTGGAGAATCCCATAAAATGAGGAGGCTGGAGGGCTACAGTCCAAAGGGCCCCAAAGTGTTGGACACAACTGAGTGACTAATCAGGCACACACACTTGGGTAAAGCATTAGTAGAGGAACATTGAACCAACCAAGTTATCCTTAAAATACATAAAAACCAAGATAGAAAACTTGTCAGCATCTTATCATCATATATTACTGACATCATGATTGAGTTCCTGAGAACAAAATCTCTTTGCCTGGCTGTGCTGTGTACATCTGCCTCCTATATCTTCACCACTCATTTTATTGATTGAGAATTTTGGATCTGTCAATAAACCGATCCGTAATATATGCTCCAAAGTAAGATGGACTCATTTAATCTGGAGTGTACCTCATAGCAGCTATAAGGCTTTGGGCAAGACGTGAAGAGGTCTGTGCCCTAATTTCCTTGTCATTAGAATGGGAATAAAAATAAGACTTCCCTCATAGGTTGTGGTAGAGACTAAATAAATTGATTCATATAAAGCACTTAGAACTTTAGAAGTACTTCATCTGACTCATAGTAAGAACTTGATAAATTATAACTATATATAATCTGTACTTTAGTTAACACCCTGTACTATTATCTGGTGAGCATATTGTTTTCCAGTTTTATTGAGATATAACTGACACACCTCACTGTATAAATTTCAGGTGTACAACACAATGCTTTGACTTATATCATGAAATGATCACCACAGTAGGTTTAGAGGACACCCATCATCCCATATACATACAATATCAAATAAATAGAAAAAAAAATCCTTCTCCTTGTGATGAGAACTCTTAGGATTTACTCTCCTAACAATTTTTCATTTTTAATATTTGCACGTGTTAAGTCATTTCAGTCTTGTCCTATTCTTTCTGACCCTATGGACTGTGACTTGTCAGGCTCCTCTGTCTATGGAATTCTCCAGGAAAGAATACTGGAGTGGGTTGCCATGCCCTCCTCCAGGGGATCTTCCCAACCCAGGGATCAAACCCACATCTCTTCTGTCTCCTACATTGGCAGGCAGGCATTTTCTTTACCACTAGCCCACCTGGGAAGTATATTTTATCCTTAGTACTTAATTTTAAAACCAGAAGTTTGTACTTTGTGATTATCTTTATTTGATTTCTCCTCCCCCAACCCACCATCTTTGGTAACCACAAATGTCCTTTTCTATGAGTCTATTTGTTTGGTTAGCTTGTTTTGAAGCATATATCACATCTTCTTCATCCATTCATCTCTTGATGGGTAC
Source organism: Tragelaphus eurycerus (assembly GCA_935064755.1). Taxonomy (NCBI): domain Eukaryota; kingdom Metazoa; phylum Chordata; class Mammalia; order Artiodactyla; family Bovidae; genus Tragelaphus; species Tragelaphus eurycerus. The sequence goes on along the minus strand of CAKXYN010000086.1, from coordinate 6,210,567 downwards.
TTAAGTTGTTTCCATATCTTGGCTACTGTAAATAATCCTTCAGTAAACAGAAAGGTGTATGTATCTTTTCAAGTTAGTGTTTCATAGTGGCTGCGCCAATCTACATTCCCATCTGGTGGACATAATTGAATATTGGGCTTACTTCTTCCAAATTTGATTGGGTTACAAAGTTAAACTATAAATCCTACATTTTAATACTTATTTTACTCCGGAGAACTAAAAGAGTGATGTTCAAGGGGGAGAATTAGGCTTCTATTATCCTCACAGGCAGAGAAGGCAATGGCACCCCACTCCAGTACTCTTGCCTGGAAAATCCCATGGATGGAGGAGCCTGGTAGACTGCAGTCCATGGGGTATCTAAGAGTCAGACATGACTAAGCGACTTCACTTTCACTTTTCACTTTCAGGCATTGGAGAGGGAAATGGCAACCCACTCCAGTGTTCTTGCCTGGAGAATCCCAGGGACAGGGGAGCCTGGTGGGCTGCCATCTATGGGGTTGCACAGAGTCGGACATGACTAAAGTGACTTAGGAGGAGGAGGAGGATCCTCACAGGTGTATTCCCATAAGTAAGTTTCTAAAAAAAGATTTTTGCTCCTGATGGAAACCATAGATCTACAGAAAATTCAATGCCTATATATTCTTGTGTTTCTATTGGCTAAAGCAAGACTTCAGAGAAGGCAATGGCACCCCACTCCAGTACTCTTGCCTGGAAAACCCCATGGACACAGGAGCCTGGTAGGTTGCAGTCCATGAGGTCGCTAAGAGTCGGACACAACTGAGCAGCTTCACTTTCACTTTTCACTTTCATGCATTGGAGAAGGAAATGGCAACCCACTCCAGTGTTTTTGCCTGGAGAATCCCAGGGACGGGGGAGCCTGGTGGGAGGTCGTCTATGGGGTTGCACAGAGGCAGACACAACTGAAGCTACTTAGCAGCAGCAAAGCAAGACTTAGCTGTCTTTACCCCACATTCCTGTCCAGGGTTTGGAAATAAAAGTGACTTTTAATTTCTTTCCAGAGAAATTTTCATCAGTTGCTCAAACTTTTAATAATATCTAGGCTGAAGGTGTGAGCAGAATCTACGTATATGTTAAAATTTTTCCTCTATTTTCCTACTTCTCATAGAAAAGACCTTAGGGAATGTGCATTACAGTTATTTCTAAAGTGATCTAGAGATTTTGTGATAAAACTCAATTAACCTGGTTGCTCTCACGCCATGAAATTCCAGCTGGAGGTTGGGTAGGAGTAAATATTAATGCCTTCATTAAATATTTCCTAATCAAATGACCCTGGGACAACTGAACTTACATTATTTAATAAAACTGTAGTCTCTTAAGCCAGAATGACGTTGCCACCAATTCAGTCTTGGAACTAGTAGCATTGTTTTTTCATTACTTAGTAGGTCAAGTTAGAGACATAATAAAAATACTGAATGCAAATAATATTCAAGAAATAATGGGTTAGAATTAGTAGAACTAAAATTTTGGCAATATTTATGAGTAAATAAAAATTAAAATGTGCATATGATAAAGGATACATTTTAAAATACCTAATCTAGTCCCATATTTTAAGTTTCCTGAATATTGTGATACTTAGTAGACTTCAGAATTCTATCTCAATTACTAAGTGTGAAAAACATATAAACTAGGAAATTAAAATATTAGTGATAAAACTAGAGCATCATTATTGGATTCTGTATTTAAATGTTTTCTGTCCAGTATTCATACAGTGCTATTAATTTTTTACAGACAATTAAAGATAAGCAGGGCTTTCCTGATAACTCAGTGGGTAAAGAATCTGCTTGTAATGCAGGAGACACAGGAGATATGGGTTTGATCCCTGGGTCACAAAGATCTTCTAGAGGAGGAAAATGGCAACCTACTCCAGGATTGTTGCCTGAAAAATCCCACAGACAGAAAAGACTGGTGGGTTACAGTCTAAAGGATCGCAAAGAGTTAGACACAACTAAGCATGCAAGGGTAAGCAACAACAAAAATATATAAAATGACAGGTCTTTACATAAATTCATTTGTTACCTATAGCTATAGCTTGATTTTAAATATTTATCTGACCTCTTCTATAAAAATAAATATAAACTATAGCGGTAAATTATACGTGATGCTCTGAAAATATTAATGCTTAATCAGTGGTTCATAAGTCAGAGGAGCAGAGAGGAGCATTGAGTACTCTTGACACAGTGCACGAAAATGCAAGTCATACAGCATCCAAACCCACAGGGTGACTCAATTTGGCATCAGAGTCAGCATAGAGGAATTTGATATCTGACCTTTTTCAGGGTAATTGCTAAGGCTGTACTCTCTCTGAAGAGAATTAATGTTAAGTGTGCAACTTTAGCCTGCTACTGTTTTATGAGGCTTGCAAGGATGGATGTAAGATCTCAGTGAAGCTGGTCGTGTGAAGCATATTTAGAAGTGGTTAACAATTTATAAATAATGTGCATCGTTTCCATTTGGTTGTCTGCGTCTATGGCAGAGGAGAGTTTGAAAGAACCTGAGCCACAAGGCTCAGCATTTTCTTCAAGAAATGTATTATGTGTAAATTTTACAGTGTTTCAGCTGCAGGAGCAAGAAAGAAAGTGCAGAGGATGAAATTCACCAATTTTAAAGCACCAAAGTCAGGCCTTGAAATTGAAATACTTCAAAGATATAAGAACAAAATTTAACACTGCATTTCTAGTGTACTCTGCATGAGATAGAAAAACAGATACTTACAGGGTACTTAATTATATCCACTACATTTTTTTTTAGGTATATTGTGTTTGTTTTTGAAATAATAATGATTTAAGATTTGAAGACCTTTATCTTCTTTTCTAAATATTAATGCTCAGCTATATACACGACTACAAGGAGATGCAACCAGTCCATTCTGAAAGAGATCAGCCCTGGGATTTCTTTGGAAGGAATGATGCTAAAGCTGAAACTCCAGTACTTTGGCCACCTCATGCGAAGAGTTGACTCATTGGAGAAGACTCTGATGCTGGTAGGGATTGAGGGCAATAGGAGAAGAGAACGACGGAGGATGAGTTGGCTGGATGGCATCACTGACTTGATGGATGTGAGCCTGAGTGAACTCTGGGAGTTGGTGATGGACAGGGAGGCCTGGTGTGCTGCAATTCATGGGATCGCAAAGAGTCGGACACCACTGAGTGACTGATCTGATCTGATCTGATATACACGGCTCATGCAATTGATTACACCTTATTCTGAGTATTATATATGCTTTTATTGCAGAGAAAGAGAGAAGGTCTTACAGTTCTCCTGTTTTGTATTTTTTTTCCACTATTCTCAAAAGATTTTAAAAATCTATGGTATTTAGATGATATCTCTTTAAGTTACCAAAAGCAAATGTGCAATTGCATTGATATTTTTTCATAATAAGAATACTATTTTCTAATTACTGAGGAAATTAGTAAGGGCAAGAGGTAGTTATGAAATATAACCAAATTAATTTAGTGATTAAAGAATTCCCTCTTGTTTTGGATAAAGGTATCTATAAAATTTTAACTCTAATAATTATATTAGCTTTTCCTTTCTATTCTCCATGTGTTTTAGATAGGTCAGATAGTATTTAATAATAAATCAAACAAAGCTGAAGTTGTTAGCAATAAATACTACCATTAAAAAAGACTAATCTTTTTTAAGGCATTTAAGGCATTTAAACTAAATGCCTTTCTTCACAATTTTAGAAAATATTCTATGGGAAATTTATGTTATCTTTATATGTTGTTGTTATTGAGTCCCTCAGTCATGTCCGACTCTTTGCAACCCCATATATTGCAGCACGACAGGCTTCTCTGTCCTTCACCATCTCTGCGAGATTTCTCAAACTCATGTCCATTGAGGTGGTGATGCCATCAAAACATCTCATCCTCTGTGTTCCCTTTTCCTCCTGCCTTCAATGTTTCCCAGCAGCAGAGACTTTTCTAATGAGTCAGCTATTTGCATCAGGTGGCCAAAGTATTGGAGTTGCAGCTTCAGCATCAGTTCTCCAAAGAACATTCAGGATTGATTTCCTTTAGGATTGACTAGTTTGATTTCCTTGCAGTACAAGGGACCCTCAGGAGTCTTCTCCAACACCACAGTTCAAAAGCATCAATTCTTCAGTGCTCAGCTATCTTCACAGTCCAACTCTCATATCCATACATGACTACTGGAAAAAACGTAGCTTTGACAAAATGGGACATTGTTAGCAAAGTTATGACTCTGCCTTTTAATATGCTCTTTAGGTTTTTCTGAGCTTTACTTTCAAGGAGGAACTGTCTTTTATTTCAAGGCTGCAGTCACCATCTGCAGTGATTCTGGAGCCCAAGAAAATGAAGTCTGTCACTGTTTCCACTGTTTCCTCATATATGTGCCATGAAGTGATGGGACAGATGCCATGATCTCAGCCTGTTGAATGTTGATTTTTAAGCCAGCTTTTTCACTCTTCTCTTTCACTTTCAACAAGAGGCTCTAGTTCTTCACTTTCTGCCATAAGGGTGGTGTCATCTGAGTATCTGAGGTTATTGATATTTCTCCTGGTAATCTTGACTCTAGCTTGTGCTTCATCCAGCCTGGCATTTTTCATGATATACTCTACATAGAAGTTAAACAAACAGGGTGACAATATATAGCCTTGACCAATACTTTCCTAGTTTGGAACAAGTCTGTTGTTCCATGTCCAGTTCTAACTGTTGCTTCTTGATCTGCATACAGATTTGTCAGGAGGCAGGTTAGATGGTCTGGTTCAGTTCAGTCAGTTTAGTTCAGTCACTCAGTCATGTCCGACTCTTTGCAATGCCATGAATCGCAGCATGCCAGGCCTCCCTGTCCATCACCATCTTCTGGGGCTTACTCAAACTCATTAATCCTCTGTCGTCCCTTTCTCCTTTTGCTCCCAATCCCTCCCAGCATTAGAGTCTTTTCCAGTGAGTCAACTCTTCACATGCAGTGGCCAAAGTATTGGAGTTTCAGCTTTAGCATCAGTTCTTCCAATGAACACCCAGAACTGATCTCCTTTAGAACTGCCTGGTTGAATGTCCTGCAGTGCAAGGGACACTCAAGAGTCTTATCCAACACCACAGTTCAAAAGCATCAATTCTTTGGCACTCAGGTTTATTCACCCTCCAACTCTCATATCCATTCATGACCACTGGAAAAACCATAGCCTTGACTAGATGGACCTTTGTTGGCAAAGTAATGTCTCTGCTTTTGAATATGCTATCTAGGTTGGTTGTAACTTTCCTTCCAAAGAGTAAGTGTCTTTTGATTTCACGCCTGCAATCACCATCTGCAGTGATTTTGGATCCCCCAAACATAAAGTCTGACACTGTTTACACTGTTTCCCCATCTATTTCCCATGAAGTGATGGGACCGGATGCCATGATCTTTGTTTTCTGAATGTTGAGCTGTAAGCCAACATTTTCACTCTCCTCTTTCACTTTCATCAAGAGGCTTTTTAGTTCCTCTTCACTTTCTGCCATAAGGGTGGTGTCATCTGCATATCTGAGGTTATTGATATTTCTCCCAGCAATCTTGATTCCAGCTTGTGCTTCTTCCAGCCCAGCATTTCTCATGATGTACTCTGCATAGAAGTTAAATAAGCAGGGTGACAATATACAGCCTTGACATACTCCTTTTCCTATTTGGAACCAGTCTGTTGTTCCATGTCCAGCTCTAACTGTTGCTTCCTGACCTGCATATAGGTTTCTCAAGAGGCAGGTCAGGTGGTGTGGTATTCCCATCTCTTTCAGAATTTTCCACAGTTTATTGTGATCCACACAGTCAAAGGCTTTGGCATAGTCAGTAAAGCAGAAGGAGATGTTTTTCTCGAACTCTCTTGCTTTTTCCATGGTCCAGCAGATATTGGCAATTTAATTTCTGGATCCTTTGCTTTTTCTAAAATCAGCTTGAACATCTGGAAGTTCATGGTTCACGTATTCCTGAAGCCTGGTTTGGAGAATTTTGAGCATTACTTTAATAGCATGTGAGATGAATTCAGCATCATCTTTCAGGATTTGAAAGAGCTCCACTGGAATTCCATCACCTCTACTAGCTTTGTTCATAGTGATGCTTTCTAAGGCCCACTTGACTTCACATTCCACGATGTCTGGCTCTAGGTGAATGATCATACCATGATGATTATCTGGGTCATGAAGATCTTTTTTGTACAGTTGTTCTGTATATTCTTGCCACTTTTTCTTAATATCTTCCGCTTCTGTTAGGTCCCTACCATTTCTGTCCTTTATTGAGCCCATCTTTGCATGAAATGTTCCCTTGGTATCTCTAATTTTCTTGAAGAGATCTCTAGTCTTTCCCATTCTGTTGTTTTCCTCCATTTCTTTGCATTTATCACTGAGGAAGGCTTTCTGATCTCTCCTTGCTATTCTTTGGAACTCTGCATTCAGATGCTTATATCTTTCCTTTTCTCCTTTGCTTTTCATTTCTCTTCTTTTCACAGCTATTTGTAAGGCCTCCTCAGACAGCCATTTTGCTTTTTTGCATTTCTTTTCCTTAGGGATGTTCTTGATGCCTGCCTCCTGTACAATGTCATGAACTTCCCTCCATAGTTCTTCAGGCACTCTATCAGATCTAATCCCTTGAATCTATTTGTCACTTTCACTGTATAATCATAAGGGATTTGATTCAGATTATACCTGAATGGCCTAGTGGTTTTCCCTACTGTCTTCAATTAAAGTCTGAATTTGACAATAAGGAGCTCATGATCGGAGCCCCAGTCAGCTCCTGGTCTTGTTTTTGCTGACTATGTAGAACTTCTCTATCTTTGGCTGTGAAGACTATAATCAATCTGATTTTGATATTGACCATCTGATGATGTCCTTGTGTAGAGTCTTCTCTTGTGTTGTTGGAAGAGCATGTTAGAAATATGCAGTTGATATCAATCAAAAAGGGCTTGGTTTTAAAAGTGGAACTTGAATTAAACTCTCGTCATATCTTATAAAAAGAAACATTTGGAAATTTTTTCATGACTTTTATTTTGCAACTTACAACATGAAAAACTTTCTGGGAAACCCTTCAAGGGGAATTAGCTATTAAAGTTCCAAAAATGATATCATTATAAGGCAACTTTTCTTCAAAGGCAGTCTCGCAGCTTTGACCCTAATAACTGCATATTAGTGAGGTACATACTGGAATATTTGAAAAGTGCACAACTAACAGCAATTTCTTCAAAGAAGAACTCAAAAATTTCTCAATGACATTTTAGAACGTTATGTGAATTCTCATTTAACAAAAGAAACACCAGTAAATCACTTAAATTCACTCTGCTGCAGTGGTTGTGGTATTCTAGCCTTTACTGAGAGCTCATTTGGTCCATTTACTGACTTAAATAATGATAAAGATATTGAGCAGGCTAAAATGTTGCAGCTTGATTCAGAATGTCACTCTCATCTTCAGTACCTCCGCATCTGCTTCATCTGTGTCACTTACTCAATATCTGCTGCTGAGTCACTTTAGTCGTGTCCGACTCTGTGCGATTCCATAGACGGCAGCCCACCAGGCTCCCCTGTCCCTGGAATTCTCCAGGCAAGAACAATGGAATGGGTTGCCATTTCCTTCTCCATTGTATGAAAAGGAAAAGTGAAAGTGAAGTCATTCAGTTGTGTCTGACCCTCAGCGACCCCATGGACTGCAGCCTTCCAGGCTCCTCCATCCATGGGATTTTCCAGGCAAGAGTACTGGAGTGGGGTGCCATTGCCTTCTCTGTACTCAATATCTAACAAACTGTATTTCCAGGAAGCAACTCTCAACTGTGGCACAGTTATTTCACAGATGCTAACAGATCACAAACACTACTACTTTCCAACTTGAAAGTTTTACTTATATATGAATGAAGTTTCAAAGAAACAGGCATCTGCTTCCTTTCTAAACCTGTGAGTGTTCCTTTCTTTTGGTATTGCAGTATCATTTATTCTTTTGGCATTGTCTTCTGGGTCAGAAGTGTCCTTCTATTAATCATTTTTCTTACAGAATAATTTATGAGGATCAGAATCAAAGGAATAGCGGTATTTTAAGCTTCCCATGAAATCTGATTTTAAACTTTATTATAAAAGAAATACATCCTTACTGTAGAATCAAAATAATCTCTGATCTTGCTATCCACAAATAAGCATGAGTGCATGCTAAGTTTCTTCAGTTGTGTCCAACTCTTTGTGACCCTGTGGACTGTAGCCGCCAGGCTCTTCTGTCCACAGGAGTCTCCAGGCAAGAATACTGGAGTGGGTAGCCAAGCCCTCCTCCAGGGGATCTTCCCAACCCCGGGGAAGAACCTGTTTTTCTCATGTCTCCTGCATTGGCACGTGGGTTCTTTTTCACTAGCACCACCTGGGAGTCCCATATCCATAAGTATAATTTTTGCAAAAACAAACAGCCTCTGATGCTTTCTCATTTGAGTTACAGACAGATATACTAACAGAGACATATGCATATCTTTTGTTTTGCTGAAAGAACATAGGATCAGTTTATAGATGTGGTCTTCTAATTTTTATTTAATATTATGACTTTTTAATCCCACCACAAATGCTCTTCTAAATAATTTTTATTGAATACAAAACATTTCAATGATGTGTTTAATTTTATTTAGCCATGTCCCTGTGATGACTTTATCTGTCATATACAGGTTTTCTTTGCTATTGGAAAGTAGAACATTCTTCTGAGAATTTTCATAAGCCCAAATGGTGTAAAGTGAAGACATAATTACCTTAGGACACATATTAAACTACTGGATACACAAAGCAAATTGAGATTAAAGCACAGATGCTCACAGACACAGTTCAAAGCTTTGGTGAGTGGCCTGATGCTAAGATGTTGAGTGTAGTTCTCGGCAAGGAGAATGGGGTGTCATATTCAATGCTCTCGGTGTGCACTGCCTCTAGTAAATGCTAGTCTTGTTACACAATAAATGCTCAATGCTATTTTCTTTCTTTCTTTCTTTTTTTTTTTAGTTTTTCCACAAAAGCAAAACTCTTCCAATTTCTCTTGTATTAGTGAAAAGAAGTACTAATGCAAGTCTTTTGTAAAAGCAAACTGATGTAAAGTGAACTTTCTCAAAGCATGGGATATCTGTATAACAATGCAGGAAGACCTGTGTACATAAATCTCTATATGACTAATAATTTCCTTAGAAGAACATTGTAGAAGTGGAATTTCTGAATATGAAGATAGTTCTGGCTAGGATTTTTTTTCTTGGAGCTTTGATTTAGTTATATTCCTGCTACCATCATAAGATAGCAGTGATTTTAGACATTTTTTTATGGAATTTGTATTCCATTTTATTAGATGATTGCAATATTGATTATTGTTTTAAATACAATAGTGGAAAATCCTATTTCATCATTGCTTGAACTTACATTTTGGTAAAACAAAAGTTATAAATCATATGATTAATTTTTTCACATGTATTTCTGTTATATACAATAGTTATTCTTTTTTCCTAATGAGTTATTATTTCTTTTTCATGATTCGTAAAAGCATTTTGTATACTATGGTCATTAATGATTCCATTTGCTAGAGTGTTCATTTTAACTTGGCGAGAGTGTGCTATAGAACTAAAATTGACAGTTTTATGTAGGTGAGTTTATTGATCATTTTCTTAATGGTTCTCCTTCCTTTTCCTTCCTTCTTCCATTATTTATTTTATTTCTTTTGCCTGTTTAATTTCTTTTTTTAATTTATGACGATTTTAAGAATTTAGCTGTAAAAATATTAGTATGATTGACCTTAAAAGCAACACATATATTGAATTTTTTGTGTGCTATTTTCAAATGTAATTTAATTTTATATTAGCCTAAGATGATGCAAATTTATTATTTTTTCAGAAGAATAGGACAAAAATGTTTAATATTATTGTAAAGTTCCAAAATTTTTAGAATATCTAAGAGGTGGTATCTGTTTCATTTATTCTTATGTCAGGTACAAAGTTGTCTGAGATGAGGAGTGATTCATCATGGGATGAGAAGGACAATGAATGTTTAATCCAAATTAATAAATCAATTCAGTTGCTCAGTCGTGTCTGACTCTTGTGACCCCATGAACCACAGCACATCAGGCCTCCCTGTCCATCACCAACTCTTAAGTCAAACCCACAGGGCAAAAAATTCTATTTAAACTGCACTAAGAAGAACATTTTAAGGCCAGTGTATATGTGTGTGTGTGTATGTATGTGTGTGTGTGCACACATGAATGCACATGTACATGCACTCAGTCATGTCCTACTCTTTGAGATCCCATGGTCTATAGCTGGGCAAGGTTTTCTCTCCATGGAATTTTCCAGATCATTGTGGTCTCGTATGGCTTTACAGTAAAGGCAAATCTTCCTTACAAGCAATGCTTACAAATCTGCATTATTATTGGTATCTTACATGATATCAAAACATCAGATCAGATCAGATCAGTCGCTCAGTCGTGTCCAACTCTTTGCGACCCCATGAACTGCAGCACGCCAGGCCTCCCTATCCATCACCAGCTCTCAGAGGTCACTCAGACTCACATTTATCAAGTCAGTGATGCCATCCAGCCATCTCATCCTCTGTCGTCCCCTTCTGCCTTCAATCCCTCCCAGCATCAGAGTCTTCTCCAATGAGTCAACTCTTCGCATGAGATGGCCAAAATACTGGAGTTTCAGCTTTAGCATCATTCCCCCCAAAGAAATCCCAGGTCTGATCTCCTTCAGAATGGACTGGTTGGATCTCCTTGCAGTCCAAGGGACTCTCAAGAGTCTTCTCCAACACCACAGTTCAAAAGCATCAATTCTTTGATGCTCAGCCTTCCTCACAGTCCAGTTCTCACATCCATACATGACCACAGGAAAGACCATAGCCTTGACTAGGCGAACCTTTGTTGCCAAAGTGATGTCTCTGCTTTTGAATATGCTATCTAGGTTGGTCATAACTTTCCTTCCAAGGAGCAAGCGTCTTTTAATTTCATGGCTGCAGTCACCTGCAGTCACCTCCAAAATCTGCAGTGATTTTGGAGCCCAGAAAAATAAAGTCTGACACTGTTTCCACTGTTTCTCCATCTATTTCCCATGTAGTGATGAGACCAGATGCCATGATCTTCGTTTTCTGAATGTTGAGCTTTAAGCCAACCTTTTCACTCTCCACTTTCACTTTCATCAAGAGGCTTTTTAGTTCCTCTTCACTTTCTGCCATAAGGGTGGTATCATCTGCATATCTGAGGTTATTGATATTTCTCCCAGCAATCTTGATTCCAGCTTGTGTTTCCTCCAGTCCAGCATTTCTCATGATGTACTCTGCATATAAGTTAAATAAACATGGTGACAATATACAGCCTTGACGTACTCCTTTTCCTTTTTGGAACCAGTCTGTTGTTCCATGGCCAGTTCTAACTGTTGCTTCCTGACCTGCATACAGATTTCTCAAGAGGCAGATCAGGTGGTCTGGTATTCCCATCTCTCTCAGAATTTTCCACAGTTTATTGTGATCTACACAGTCAAAGGCTTTGGCATAGCCAATAAAGCAGAAATAGATGTTTTTCTGGAACTCTCTTGCTTTTTCCATGATCCAGCGGATGTTGGCAATTTGATCTCTGGTTCCTCTGCCTTTTCTAAATCCAGCTTGAGCATCAGGAAGTTCACGGTTCACATATTGCTGAAGCCTGGCTTGGAGAATTTTGAGCATTACTTTACTAGCGTATGAGATGAGTGCAATTGTGCGGTAGTTTGAGCACTCTTTGGTATTGCCTTTCTTTGGGATTGGGATATACCTTCTTAAAATTTTGAAATTGTCACTAAGCCCATTTACCACTGAACACACTTAGTTGTGACTACAAGTTTTAATTTCATGACAATGCAAAAAATTCTAACTTTTTGGGTGACATTTTTCTTTCTCTTTTTCTTAATGACAGTTGGTCAGTGGCCAAGGCTCAGTGACATTTATCAGCTACCTAATTAAAATGTAGACCCTTTTATAATAATTGCAAATGTGACCTTCATTTGTGTATTTTTGCTAGCTAGCATGTTTAGCCAAATGTCACAAAGAACCCTAATCCATTCCTTCCCATAATGTTTAATTATATCATATTGAAAATGTTCATTCTTCAGTTACCATGGTTGATAAAATCACAGCTTCCCTGGGGAGTGGGGAGCTATACTAATGAGCAGTGATTGCAAGGCTTTGTCTACAAGCTGCGAAAACAACTACCTGAAAAGCAAAAATTCATTAAATTAACAAGTTGGTTTGCCTTCATGATTCCAAACAGTAGCTCTGATTCACTTTTCTCTATACAAATAAGCAATTCACAGACATGGTCTCAATTGTTTTGTTTTTCTGTCAGAACAGTCCAGATATCTCCTCTCACCTTACAGATTTGTGTATCTAGTTGCACAGGTGAATTATCCTACTGAATGTTCCACAAATATTTGCAACTTTACTCAATCTCCATACTTTCCAAGTTCTATCTTCCCCATACCGATAAGCCCTGCTCTACTTAACTCTCTCCAAATTTCTCCCTGGATCCTTTCATTTCAGGCTCAAGTTTCATGAACGTCATGTTTCTAATGCAGAAATCTGATCATGTTACATGCCTGCCCAAGGCAAAGCAAATCCTTAAACCTTCAAGGCAAAGCAAACTTTTCTTCTGAGAGACAAGGCACTTCTTTCATACTTGCCTGAATTCATATCTTCTTGTTGCTGTCTTCCTTCTCTGAAATTTTAATCAATCATTAACGAATTACTGACAGTTTCTCAGATAAATCTGGCCATATTTCCTTTTCAGCCTTTGTACTTGCTATTTCTCTAACGCTTTTATGCGCTAATTATGAAGCAGTGAAAATTTTATAAAATGTAATTTTAGGAAGGTTCCATCTATATATAACTAATCACTGTTATTTATAGAACTAAAAGTTTATGAACCATTTTATCTTGGCTTATAAAATATCATTCCTATTCAAGGATAGTATCAAACACATGTAATATATAAATTTAATTTTTATTAAATTAAAAAATATTTAGGACTCCCATATTAAGAGATTTTATCTGTACGAAGTTGGACATGACTGAGCAACTGAACTGAACTGAAGTAAACATTGTACAGTTGATGAAAGGAAATCTGTTCATTTGAAACTATACTTTGCAAGTAGTTGAAAGTGAAAGTTGCTCAGTTGTGTCTGACTCGTTGTCACTATACAGTCAATGGAATTCTCCAGGCCAGAACACTGGAGTGGGTAGCCTTTCCCTTCTCCAGGGGATCTTCCCAACCCAGAGGTTGAAACCAGGTCTCCTGCATTGCAGGTGGATTCTTTACCAGCTGAGCCACAAGGTAAGCCCAAGAATACTGGAGTGGTTAGCCTATCCCTTCTCTAGCAGATCTTCCTGGTCCAGAAATCAAACAGGGGTCTCCTGCATTGCAGGCGGATTCTTTACCAACTGAGTTATGAGGGAAGCCCTCGCAAGTAGTTATGAGGTAACAAATATAAAATTAAATCTATCATAATATCAAAGCAAATACTTTACTAAGAATTTTTACCTAAAAAAAAAAATGCATGTCAATATAATGCTAATGTTTGGGTGAACCTATAGAATTGGGATAATTGATTTGTTAGGTATAATTTTAGAGTTTAAAATGTGTTTTTGAAGGGCAGCAACAACTTAACTTTTTTGGTAAATTACACTAGTCCCAAAGTACAGAGGTGAGAGTCGGACTATAAAGAAAGCTGAGTGTCCAAGAACAGATGCATTTGAACTACAGTGTTGGAGAAGATTTTTGAGAGTCTATTGGACTGAAAGGAGATCCAACCAGTCAATACTAAAGGAAATCGGTCCTGAATATTCATTGGAAGGACTGATGCTGAAGCTGAAACTTTGGCCACCTGATGTAAAGAAGTGACTCATTGGTAAAGACCCTGATGCTGGGAAAGATTGAAGGCAGGAGGAGAAGTGGATGACAAGGGATGAGATAGTTAGATGGTATCACCGACTCGATGGACTTGACTTTGAGCAATCCTCTGGAAGTTGGTGATGGCAAGGACGCCTGGTGTGCTGTAGTCCATGCGGTCACAAATACTTGGACACAACTGAGAGACTGAGCTGAACTACTCACAAATATCACACTATTTCTTTATAAAACTGCTGAGCCAAGTTTAGATTTTCAATGGAAGCAGTGATACTTTGTTAAGGAGACTAGACATTTGGTCAATTCATTTTTCTTTGCCCAATTTATTGAATATGATTTCCCTAGGATGTATTTACCATATTATAAACCATATCAAATTCTTAGCCACTTTTAAGTCTGTTAATTACTCTTCTTATTTAATAAAGTGAAATATATAGAAAGGAGACTAACAATCATTTGGTAAAAGTAGAACTCTGAGGACATTTTTTCACTCAAATGTTTTCTAAAGGATGCTGCCATTACATTTTCATGATAGAGATAAAGGAAAAAAATTTTCAAAGCCCCAGCTGTTTCTGATCTCAAGTGAGGAAACATGTTACCTTGTGATTGAGGTACTAACATGATGAGACCTGATTGGTGGAAGAAAAAATGATTAAAACATATAACAGTTCAACACTGAAGAAAATATCTTCCAAAATACAACATATGGTAAAATTATAAGAATTTCATCAAGTCTAGAAGAAATCATATAGTTTTTAGAAATAAAGTAAGTGATGATTATTTAATTTTCCATTAATTCTACAGTAAGTGTGTAACACAGTGGTCATAGCAAACACCCTCTTCCAACAACAGAAGAGAAGTCACTACACATGGACATTACACATTACCAGATGGTCAACACCAAAATCAGATTAATTATATTATTTGCAGGCCAAAGATGGAGAAGCTCTCTACAGTCAGTAAAAACAGACCAGGAGTTGATGGTGGCTTGGATCATGAACTCCTTATTGCAAAATCCAGATTTAAATTGAAGAAAGTAGGGTAAAACACCTCACTATTCAAGTATGACCTAAATCAACTCCCTTATGATTATACATTGGAAGTGACAAATAGAGTCAAGGGATTAGATTGTAGAGACAGAGTATCTGAGGAACAATGGATGGAGGTTCATAACATTGTACAGGAGGCAGTGTTCAAAACCATCCCCAAGAAAAAGAAATGCAAAAAGGCAAAACGGTATTCTGAGTAGGCCTTACAAATAGCTGAGGAAAGAAGAGGTAGCTCAGATCAGATCAGATCAGTCGCTCAGTCGTGTCCGACTCTTTGCGACCCCATGAACTGCAGCACGCCAGGCCTCCCTGTCCATCACCAGCTCCCGGAGGTCACTCAGACTCACATCCATCGAGTCAGTGATGCCATCCAGCCATCTCATCCTCTGTCGTCCCCTTCTCCTCCTGCCCACAATCCCTCCCAGCATCAGAGTCTTCTCCAATGAGTCAACTCTTCGCATGAGGTGGCCAAAATACTGGAGTTTCAGCTTTAGCATCATTCCTTCCAAAGTAATCCCAGGGCTGATCTCCTTCAGAATGGACTGGTTGGATCTCCTTGCACTCCAAGGGACTCTCAAGAGTTCTCCAACACCACAGTTCAAAAGCATCAATTCTTCGGTGCTCAGCCTTCTTCACAGTCCAGCTCTCACATCCATACATGACCACAGGAAAGACCACAGCCTTGACTAGGCGAACCTTTGTTGGCAAAGTAATGTCTCTGCTTTTGAATATGCTATCTAGGTTGGTCATAACTTTCCTTCCAAGGAGTAAGCGTCTTTCAATTTCATGGCTGCAGTCACCATCTGCAGTGATTTTGGAGCCCAGAAATAAAGTCTGACACTGTTTCCACTGTTTTTCCATCTATTTCCCATGTAGTGATGGGACCAGATGCCATGTAGCTAGCTAGAGGCAAAAGAGAAAAGGAAAGATTACCCATTTGAATGCAGAGTTCCAAAGAATAGTAAGGAGAGATAAGAAAGCCTTCATCAGTGATCAATGCAAAGAAATAGAGGAAACAACAGAATGAAAAAGACTAAAGATCTCTTCAAGAAAATCAGAGATACCAAGGGAAGATTTCATGCAAAGATGGGCACAATAAAGAATAGAAATGGTATGGACCTAACAGAAGCAGAAGATATTAAGGAGAGGTTGCAAGAATACACAGAAGAACTATAAAAAATGATCATCATGACCCAGATAACCACGATGGTGTGATCACTCACCTAGAGCCACACATCCTGGAATGAGAAGTCAAGTGGGCCTTAGGAAGCATCACTACAAACAAAGCTAGTGGAGGTGGTGGTATTCCAGTTGGGCTATTTCATATCCTGAAAGTTGATGTGTGAAAGTGCTGTACTCAATATGCCAGCAAATTTTGAAAACTCAGCAATGGTCACAGGACTTAAAAAGGTCAGTTTTCATTCTAATCCCAAAGAAAGGAAATGCCAAAGAATGTTCAAACTACTGCACAACTGCACTCATCTCACATGCTAGCAAGGTAATGCTCAAAATTCTCCAAGTCAGACTTCAATAGCATGTGAATCGTCAACTTTCAGGTGTTCAATCTGGATATATAAAAGGCAAAGGAACCGGAGATCAAATTACCAACATCCATTGTATCATAGAAAAAGCAAGAGAATTCCAGAAAAGCATCTACTTCTGCTTTATTGATTGCTCCAAAGCCTTTGGCTGCATTGATCAGAAAAAACTGTGGAAACTTCTTAAAGAGATGGGAACACCAGACCACCTTACTTGCCTCCTGAGAAATCTGCATGCAGGTCAGAAGCAACAGCCAGCACCAGACATGGAACAACAGACTGGTTCAAAATTGGGAACGGAATATGTCAAGGCTGTATATTATCACCCTGCCTATTTAACTTACATGCAGAGTACATCATGAAAAGCGCTGGGCTGAATGAGGCACAAGCTGGAGTCAAGATTGCCAGGAGAAATATCAATAACCTCAGATATGTAGATGAGACCACCCTTATGGAAGAAAGTAAGGAGGAACTGAAGAGCCTCTTGATGAAAGTGAAAGAGGAGAGTGAAAATGCTGGCTTAAAATTCAACATCAAAAAACTAATATCATGGCATCTGGTCCTATCACTTCGTGGCAAATAGATGGGGAAACAATGGAAACAGTGACAGACTTTATTTTGGGGTCTCCCAAATCACTGCAGATGATGGCTGAAGCCAAGAAATTAAAAGATGCTTGTTCCTTTGAAGAAAAGTTATGACAAACCTAGACAGTATATTAAAAAGCAGAGACATTACTTTGCCAATAAAGGTCCATCTAGTCAAAGCTATGGTTTTTCCAGGAGTCAAGTATGGATGGGAGACTTGGTCTATAAAAATAGCTGAGCACTGAAGAATTGATGCTTTTGAACTGTGTTGTTGGAGAAGACTCTTGAGAGTCCCTTGGACAGCAAGGAGATCCAAGCAGTCAATAAAGGAAATCAGTCCTGAATATTCAGCGGAAGGACTGATACTGAAGCTGAAACTCCAATACTTTGGCCACCTGATGTGAAGAGCCTATTCCTTAGAAAAGACCCTGATGCTGGGAAAGTTTGAAGGCAGGAGGACAAGGGGATAACAGAGGATGAGATGGCTGGATGCATCACTGACTCAATGGACATGAGTTTGAGCAAATTAAGTGAGATGGTGAAGAACAGGGGAGCCTGGTGTGCTGCAGTCCATGGGGTCACAGAGAGACAGACGATAGAGAAGGAAAGGGAAGCCTGGCGCTGCAGTCCGTGGGGTCACAGAGAGAGAGAGAGACGCAACAGAGAAGGACAGGGAAGCCTGGCGTGCTGCAGTCCATGGGGTCGCAAAGAGTCAGGCGTGACTGAGTGACTAAACAACAACAACATATCTGGCCAACAGGTAGTTAAAGAAAAATTTTAATAACTGCATTTCTCAGTGACAGTTATTATGCGTTTTCTCATAGGAATCTTTAGCAGAATCTGCATAAAAAGTAGAGCTCCTTTTTGTTGCAATAACATAAAATGTTGAATTAACCCCCCACAGGGCCTACCACAGTGCTTTGTATGTGGTCAGTTCAAATAAGTGTTGCTGAATAGAAGATAATCTTAAAAACAAAAGTATAATTGCTTTTCTATAATTTCTCAGAGAAAAATAACATACAAAAGATAATTTGCTCATGAGCTCTACAATGAATTAAAGAGATAGTCCTACAGCTGTATAAGAATTTATATATCCAAAAGTTTGTCTTTTAAAATTCTTACTTCTTTTAGTGATACTGACTTTTAACGCCAAAAACAATTTTTGAACTCTTATTTTGAAATGGCCTCCATGGACTTAGGAATTTAGGGTTATACATTATTAAGAAAACAAAAAAAACAACTTTATTTATAATAATAAAAAGCAATGAAACTTAATGGTCAGATGGAATTCATTAAAAAAGAAATTTGGAGTGAAAAATATTGAGATTAGGAGATCTGAAAATAAGTTTCATCAGGAGAAACTGTACAAACTTTCCAAATCAGAGAGACATAGCCCCAGAGAGTAAGAATTGGAAGAAAGACTTGAGAGATAAGTCAAGACTAAGTTCTGGAACTTTGTGCATTCTCTTGACCATGGAAGTAAAATGAGCCAAGAATACAGAGGGTGTTTAACCCAGTTTTGCTAAGATTTCAGTAAAGGCTGTGTAATTTAGATATCATTCTTAGTTGTCCCAGCATTATAATGAGAGAATCTACATTCAAACAGAATCAGATCTATGTATGGTCAGTTAGCTCCATATTTTGGTAAAGGTTGGGGATAAGTTCTTTAGGGATAAGTCATATATTTAGAGTAAGATCCTGAGCGAAAATTTGAGCTATGCATTCAAGTCTTAATTACAGGTATAATGCATATTTGATTTATTTTTCTACTGGTTCTGGTCAAAATTAGTGGTCAAGAGTCGTGTGTATCTGGATTATCTTAATTCTTATATCCGGTAATGTGTTTTTCTTCTCAAAAAGAAAATAGAATTGCAAGGTGTTTAAAAATATTTCTGCTTTTTTTTGTTCTTCAGCTTACTAGAATTATAATTCCTTAACTAGAAAGGTCAACTAAGTGACACGGTGAAATAGTCAACCATTCCTTGCTTATTTTTCTTTTCTGTTTGGTTAAAACCTGAGGTCATAACCCGAACTATAATCTCATTGTTAAAAATACAGGCTTAACACTATCCTGTATAAGTGACATTTTTAGAAAGATCCATCCCACATGACAAAATGAAAAAATTTTTAACATGGAAAATAAATGCACTAAGATTATTTCTGGTATCTTGAACTGATCCTAATATTATGGTCATTATTTCTCTAAAGGAATAAATAAATGGATTGGTTTTTATTCAGTGAAACACATTCTTGTCTTTTTCAAAATGTATTTATGCACTTTGTTTTTTACTATGTGCCTTACTCTTCTTACCTTCTTCAGTTCTCCTCTGATTACAATGATCATATCCTTAAAATCAATGTTTATATTGATTTCTTAGAAACAAATGAAAAGCTACTATCATTCTATAGCATTGAAAATGAACAACTGATAAGCAGGTTAATAAGATCACCAAAATGGAAATAAATAATAAAGTATATATATATATGAACATGTTTGACAATCACAACATCAGCAGTTTCATATACTTTTATCTATGTCTCTGAGAAGTAAGATATTTAAATAAGTATTCCTCTATCAATTAGTATACAAATCATTTCTAAATTTTCTAGGATTCTGAAATAAACTGTATGAAATTTCTTAGTCAATTGGATCAGCTGATGACTTTCAGGGATTTTGAATCTCCTAAAATCATGTGTAAAATATTATGCATACAAGCACTTGAGGAAAGATGAGGCTATGAGGGTGCATACCTTTTATCAGATTCTTATAGGAGCTTGGGACACACAAAAATACTAAGTTAAGTAGTTAGTATTTTCAGACACTTTTTTATAGATATGCAGTGTTCTTGGATGTTGAAAGTATGTCGATTCAAATGAAAGCATATAGAACATTATTGAGTACTTCCTGGGTGCCAGGAACTCTGTTAAGTGCTCCAGCACAACGTGGTTAAAGAGGATGCAGATGGGGATGGAGAAGATAAACACATGCATATATTTACTATAATAAGGGATAGCACAAAGTTAACATAATAAAGGACTGGTAAATGATAAAGGGTTAAAGAAAATACTCATAATAAGTGAGAGTAACCTATATGTCCCTTGGTATGGGAGGGTTGTTATGTCATTTATCAACCTTAAAAAGATTTTATTAAGGTATAGATATTACAACTGCATCTTAAATGGTGTCATTGAGTCAAATTTGTGTGAATTATTAGCTACTTTACAGAAACTAAATGCCATGTAATATTGTCTGAGTAATTGTCTGAGTAACTCTCAAAGCAACTTTTCATGAAAAAGATACAACTATAGGAGCACTGTATACAGCTTCTCTATACAGTCAGCAAAAACAAGACCTGAAGCTGACTGTAGCTCAGATCATCAGCTCCTTGTTGCAAATTTCAGGCTTAACTTGGAGAAAGTAAGGAAACCACTAGGCCATTCAGGTATGACCTAAATTAAATCCCTTATGATTACACAGTGGAAGTGACAAGTAGATTCA
Organism: Tragelaphus eurycerus; assembly: GCA_935064755.1. Taxonomy (NCBI): domain Eukaryota; kingdom Metazoa; phylum Chordata; class Mammalia; order Artiodactyla; family Bovidae; genus Tragelaphus; species Tragelaphus eurycerus. Next base: position 6,190,027 of record CAKXYN010000086.1, on the reverse strand, counting down.
ACAGATTAGATCTGGTAGATAGTGTGCCTGAGAACTATGGACAGAGGATCAAAGCACTGTACAGGACTCAGTAACCAAAACCATCCTAAAGAAAAATAAATGCAAGAAGCAAAGTGGTTGTCTGAGGAGGCTTTACAAGTAACTGAGGAAAGAAGAGAAGCAAAAAGCAAGGGAGAAAGAAAAAGATATACCTAACAGCATGCAGAGTTCCAGAGAATAGCAAGGAGAGATAAGAAGGTCTTCTTCATTGAACAATGCAAAGTACTGGAAAACAATATAATGGAAAAGACTAGAGAAGTCTTCTAGAAAATCAGACATATCAAGGGAACATTTCATTGCAAAGATAGGCACAATAAAGTACAGAAAGGGTAAGTACATAACAGAAGCAGAAGAGATTAAGAAGAGGTGTAAGAATTCACAGAAGAAAAATGGATTAAAAGGTCTTAATGAATGAGTTGATGATAGACAGGGAAGCTTGGCATACTGCAGTCCATGGTGTCGCAAAGTGTTGGGCATGACTGAGAGACTGAAATGAACTGAATGAATGATCAGGATAACCATAGTCGTGTGCCTTACTCACTAGAGCCAGACATCCTGGAGTGTGAAATCAAGTGGGCCTTAGGAAGCATTGCTACAAACAAAGCTAGTGGAAGTGATGGAATTCCAGCTGAGCTATTTCAAATCCTAAAAGATGATGCTGTGGCCTAAAAGTGTGACACTCAATGTGTCAGCAAATTTGGAAAACTCAGCTGTGGCCACAGGAATGGAAAAGGTCAGTTTTCATTCCAATTGCAAAGAAGGGCAATGCCAAGGAGTGTTCAAACTGCCAAACAAGTGTGCTTATTTCCCATGCTAGTAAGGTTATGCTCAATATCCTTAGAGCTAGGCTTCAATAGTATGTGAACCAAGAACTTCCAGATGTACAATCTGTGTTTAGAAAAGGCAGAGGAACCAGAGATCAAATTGCCAACATTCATTGGATCAAAGAGGAAGCAAGGGAATTCCAGAAAAAATCATCCACTTCTGCTTAATTGATGATTCAAAAGCCTTTGACGGTGTGGATCACAACAAACTGTGGAAAACTCTTAAAGAGATGGGAATATCTATTTTGCTCTTGAGAAGCCTGGTATGCTGGTCAAGATGCAACAGCTAGAACCTTACACAGAAAACTGCCTGGTTCAAAACTGGAAAAGGGTACTACAAGGCTCTATATTGTCACCTTGTTTGTTTAACTTATATACAGAATCAGTGCTTAGGTTCTTCAGTTGCATTTGATTCTTTGCAACTCCATGGTCTTAGCCTGCCAGGCTCCTCTGTACATGGGATTTTTCAGACAAGAAAACTGGAGTGGGTTGCTATTTCTTCTTCTAGGGGATCTTCCTACCCAGGAATCAGACCTGCATCTCCTGTGTTTGCTGCATTGCAGGCAGATTCTTTATTGCTGTGTCACTTGGGAAGCATATTTTCAGAGTACGTCATAAGGAATGCTGGGTTGGATGACCTACAAACTGGAATTAGATTGCCAGGAGAAATATTAAAAACCTCAGATATGCATATGATACCACTCTAATGCAGAAAGCAAAGAAAACTAAAGAGCCTCTTGATGAGGGTGAAAGAAGAGAGTGAAAAACCTGGCTTAAAACTCAACAATCAAAAAACTAAGATCATGCCATTTGGTCCCATCACTTCATTTCAAATAGAAGGGGAAACGTGGAAGCAGTGACAGATTTTCTTTTCTTGGGCTCTAAAATCACTTTGGATGGTGACTGCAGCCGTGAAATTAAAAGACACTTGCTCCTTGGAAGGAAAGTTATGACACAGATAGACAGTGTATTAAAAAACAGAGACACCACTTTGTCGACATAGGCCTAGTCAGAACTATGATTTTTACAGTAGTCATGTATGGATGTGAGAGTTGGACAACAAAGAAAGCTAAGCACCAATGAATTGATGCTTTCAAATTGTGGTATTTAGGAAGACTCTTGAGAGTCCCTTTGACTGCAAGGAGATCCAACCAGTCCATCCTAAAGGAAATCAGCCCTGAATATTCATTGGAAGGAATAATGCTGAAGCTGAAACTCCAATACTTTGGCCACCTGATGCAAAGAGTGGACTCATTGGAAAAGACCCAGATGGCTGGGAAAGATTGAGGGCAGGAGGAGAAGAGAGTGGCAGACAATAAGAATGTTGGATTGTATCATCAACTCAATGGACATAGATTTGAGCAAACTTAGGGAGGTTGGTGGAGAAGGAAATGGCAACCCATTCCAGTGTTCTTGCCTGGAGAATCCCAGGGATGGGGGAGCCTGGTGGGCTGCCGTCTATCCTTTCACATAGAGTCAGACAGGACTGAAGCGACTTAGCAGCAGCAGCAGCAGCAGCAGGGAGATTGATTGGTTGTTCAGACGGTAAAGTGTGCCAGCAATGTGGGAGATCTGGATTCGATCCCTGGGTTGGGAAGATCCTGTGGAGAAGGAAATGGCAACCCACTCCAGTACTCTTACCTGGAAAATTCCATGGACTGAGGAGCCTGATAGGCTACAGTCCATGGCGTCACAAAGAGTCAGACACAACTGAGGGACTTCACTTTCACTTTTAGGGAGATTAAGTAAAGCGTAGGCAAGAAGCCTAGTGTCTTTCAGTCCATATGGTCAAAAAGAGTCAGACAGGTTTGATCTCCTTGCTGTCTAAGGGACTCTCAAAAGTCTTCTTCAGCATCACAATTAAAAATTTTAAAACCAGTTATAAACAACAAAACACAATGTTTGACTCTACTTCATAAAAAAAAAAACAATGAATAAAACCCACATTCAGTGGAGATCAATTATATTCAAACATTTTAGCAGAAATGCTTACTAATTAAATATTATTTTCCTATTATAATAAAATCAGATGTATGATAAAAGAGAAATACAAAATTTTCCTGAAATTATATGATTACTTAGATTTCATGGCTAATCCTCATAGTGAGCTCTTTTAGGCTACACTCAATGATATCCCATTTATGTGGATTTAATCTTAATTGCCCTCTTAAATATTTTATTAAATAAGTTGAGGGTTTCAGTCTTAAGATCCAGTGCACCAACTCATGTTAAACCCAATCTTTATTCAGACATTTCTAACTTAAAATATAGTTAAAACACTTTCCTTTGCACCCAGCTAAAGTCAACATCTCATATAAGCTCAACTCTAATTATCTCCAACCCAGCATTGTAGGTCATCCAACCCAGCATTCCTTATGCCGTACTTTGAAAATATGCTTCCCAAGTGACACAGCAATAAAGAATCTGCCTGCAATGCAGCAAACACAGGAGATGCAGGTCTGATTCCTGGGTAGGAAGATCCCCTCGACCAGGGAAGGCGATGGCACCCCACCCCAGTACTTTCGCCTGGAAAATCCCATGGACGGAGGATCCTGGTAGGCTCCAGTCCATGGGGTCGCTAAGAGTCGGACACGACTGAGCGACTTCACTTTCATTTTTCACTTTCATGCATTGGGGAAGGAAATGGCAACCCACTCCACTGTTCTTGCCTGGAGAATCCCAGGGACGGGGGAGCCTGGTGGGCTTCCTTCTATGGGGTCGCACAGAGTCGGACACGACTGAAGCGACTTAGCAGCTTAGCAGCTAATTATCTCCACTTGAATAAACCTATTATTATTATTGGCCATATTCTTTTCTTACCATGAATAGCCTCAGCATTGATAAATAATACATATTATCACAACTTTGCTCACATATTTTATAAAATGTAAAGTGCTAATATATATTCTGTCAAGAGAAAAGAAGATCACATGCTTTAAGAATAATTAATACCTCAAAGAAACCAAAATTAAGAAAGAGAACTTCAAGAGAACAGTTACAAAAAGTACCAGTGATATATCCACAATGTAAGAGAAAAAGCAATATTAGCAAAACACTTTAAAGGCTCATGGCAATTCCTAAATATCTGTATTGAGACTCTTTCTATCTTGAGCAACTACCCTCTCCCTCTCCACAGATATACTTCAAGAAACTGGGGAGTTTGAATGTGGGGAGGGAAAGATCAATGTGCAAACAAAACATGTTCTAGGATGTAATGATGATCCTGCATTAAACGGTGGCAGCTGAACTACCTGCTGCATCAGTCAACAAGGCATCAAATGTGGTGCATTGTGTGGCCTCAGCAATGTTACAGTTCTGCATAGTATTTTTGTTTTTGTTTTTGCCACTTACAGAGATTTTGCTCTTGGCCACATATTGATGCAATAAGAATTTCCTTTGATCATTAACTGTTTACAACTAGTTGTCAGGTTTTTTGATAAGTAACTTGTCCTTTAATGCCTTGGTTTCATCATCTGTGTGGTAGGGATTCTAACCCTATTCATTATAAAATTGCTTTGAAAACTTAAAGAAAAAATACATGTAAATCACTTGAACCAGAAATAGTGCTTGGCATACAGAAGGCACACAATAAATCTCAGCTTTCACTATTACTATTCTAAAGCAAGCTGGGAGTTTACGAGTCCACTGCAAAGTTAACCTGAATCAGATTTTGAATCACACATTCTAAGTAAATGTGACGGAAGAGTGATTGCCAGTTTATTTGGCTCCATAAGAAGGAGAATTTGGAAGCTCTAGCGTTGCATTCATGAGACAGTTGAGTTTACAACTATTCATGAGACTCTTGAGTTTACAATTACTGTAACTGAAATTGATCCAAAATTCTTTTTCTCATGTAAATTCTTTTTTCACATGTAAATTCATCCTGAATTATAGAAAAATGAACAAATACCTTGCTCAGAGTGATACAATTAATTACTTTATTTTTCTGTTGCCCTGAACTCTGCAGATTAAATAATACAGATATAATTTACAAAAACAAACATTTTGTGCATGTGTATATACTTATAGATTTTAAGCATTCACAATTAAATATTAAAATGACTGTAGATTAAAGAAATTCTTTAAAAAGTTGAATTTAGTGATTAAAACGTAATAAGTTTTTTTTTTTTTTTTTTCTCATGAGACCTAAAATGGTAGTTTTATTTTGTTTTGTTTCATAGTCTCTTCTGTTCACCTGGATATTGAGAAAAATAATACATCTACCTATCCAGAATCATTTGAGACTGAGCCAAAAGTATAAAATTAATTTCCAAACCTCTTTGTGCATTTATCAAGAAGGAATTAAAAAACACTGATATTAATTTCAAAAAAATTCAAAAAAATTGTGAAACGTCAATATAGTTGCTTTTGAACTTGCCATTCTTCAACTCCATATCAAAATAGTAATTCTAATTGCAATAATATATTTGTTTTTTCACTTATCACCTGCCCTGGAGAAGTTCTCAGTTAGCAGATTTTCTCAAGTAGGACCTTAACGTACAGTGAACTTTAGTTTGACTATCCCTTTCTGAAACATAATCACAGTAATTATGGATAAGAACAGGAGTTTAATTTATTTTTTTAGCATTCGACAGAGAAGTTACTTATCTCGACAATCTAATGAGGGAAAATAAAATCAAACCACTTCTAGAGCAGCTTTAATTCATCTACTCCAATGTATATTAGTATTTTTGAGTACAATGGGTAGGAAGATTCTGTTAAACACTCCAATGTATGAATTTATTTAAGCATACAGAAGAGTAAAAAAAAAAATAGTTTAATTAACTCAGGTGTTAGAATTGGTCGTAGACATACACCTAATCATTGTTCATTAATCAAGATAAAAATATTCTCAATATTTGGTATACTCATCTAAACAAATCCAAAGATCTGTATGGTGTATTCATTCAGGACCTATCCAAAAACTATTCCCAGGAAGCCATAACTGATGAAGATTCTCACATTCGATTTCAATAGTTTTCCAAAGGACATTACTCTAATAGAAGGCTAGTTTAATCCAACAATTGCCCAGGATTTGAATACTGCTTTTGGCAAGATGCTTTGGTTTGCAAGGAAGAAACAATTTCAACTCAAGCTGAATTAGCCCATAAAGCCATCTAAGGTTATACAATTTAAGATACTAGGGATCAGATCAGATCAGTCGCTCAGTCGTGTCCGACTCTTTGCGACCCCATGAATCTCAGCACGCCAGGCCTCCCTGTCCATCATCAACTCCCGGAGTTCACTGAGACTCACATCCATCCAGTCAGTGATGCCATCCAGCCATCTCATCCTCTGTCGTCCCCTTCTCCTCTTGCCCTCAATCCCTCCCAGCATCAGAGTCTTCTAGAGCAGGTGTAAGGGTAATTTATTAGGGCTGCTCAAGATGTAACAGTTACTGCTTTCTTCTCTATGTTTGATGGTGCTGCCAGTTAACAAATTGCTTTCACATATACTATTATATCCCATGGACGGAGGAGCCTGTTAGGCTGCAATCCATGGGGTCGCTAAGAGTCGGACACGACTGAGCAACTTCACTTTCACTTTTCACTTTCATGCATTGGAGAAGGAAATGGCAACCCACTCCAGTGTTCTTGCCTGGAGAATCCCAGGGACGGGAGAGCCTGGTGGGCTGCCGTCTATGCGGTTGCACAGATTTGGACACGACTGAAGTGACTTAGCATATACTGTTATATGCGATCTGTATAATAACTGTGTATGAAGTGATTATGTATACATGTACAAATGTATGCAAAAATGATCCGTGAACTATAAAATGTTATATAAATGATATAACTAGCTCTATTATTGTTACTCAGTTTGAAATGTTTTGGCAGTACAAATCAACTGTGCTCCACCCGAGGGTTTCTTAGCATTCAAAGTAGAGACATTTGAAGTTCCCAGTTTAACTTCAGTAACCACTTTTATTACTCTAATAGACAAAATTGTCAAGAACATTTTTTTTTTTTTTTTTGTATTTTCTCTTGAGAATTAAATGCTTTTTGATAGAACTTGCAGAAAAAAATCCATCAAATCTCTAAGAAGTGATTTATTAGTAAAGTGCAATGGCAAACTATAAATTTCAAACCTGTCTGTTTTGAAACTGAGGCCTTGTAGATGGAATAATTTCTTTCCTCACTTTTGTGTTTGTAATTCATAATTTATCTGTCAGACCAATTCATTTAGCACTGTTTTCTTGTTAAAGGTAAAAAAAGTATGAGAACAGGGCTGTCATTTCTGTGAGAAAGATGCAAAACACTTCTAATTATGTATAAAATTGCAAATATCCATGAGTAATACGTAAACGTGCTAGTTAAAGAACTTGCTGAACTTCAAAATATACTCTTGTCTTATTATGAAACTTACCTTTCTTGAATATAAAATTTTCAGAAGTATAAATACTTCAGTGTATGTAATATTCACTATGATAAATATCTGCTCAATTGAACCCCTTTAAATTAATTAAAGAGGTAATTAAAATCACCAAAATTTGGCTACCTACAAAGTAGAATGGTAGTTCTTCCAGTGAAGGAGAATATTTTAAAAGCAAATACAAATTAAAAAAAAAAAAAAAAAAAAAAACTGAACATAATATGTTGGTTAGAAATGGACACTTTCCCAAAAGAAAATAATTTCCTAGAGAAAGCAGGAAGTTTGCTTATATATTATATCATATTGGAGACTAAGCTGTGCTAAGTACCTGAGTTTAAGCAGGCATTAAAAGCAGGTCAAAGTAGTTGTAAATACATTAAGTTTAAAGTTATAAAATACTACTTTTAGCAGACTCTACTGATTTTTGTGTTCAAACTGGTTATTGAGTTTCTTATAACAAGATATTCATCCTTCCTCTTTCCCTATGAAGAAAAAGACATTTGTCCACGTGAACATGTCCGTGGGTTTCTGTCCAGTAGAGGGAACTACTGTATATTTATCCAAGGTCCACTTGACCATGAAAACTTAAAATTTTACCGGACAAATACTTTTTGGTGGATTATCATAATGAAGAAAGTGGGATCATAGAGGAAAGAAAGACGAGAGAAAGGGAAAGGGCATTGAGAATAACATTTTATCTTTAAATAACAATATTAATATGCATTTTAATATCAGTGTGAATTGTTTAAAATGTATTACTAGTCATTTTCTTTTCCCCAAAAAGGACATGGGAGAACTAAAACACATTTGATAACAATAGAGAAAACGACAATTTTAGATAGAATTTTTTGTATAAATGATTTGTTAAAATTGGGCATTAATTTTGAAATTGAATTTCGTTAACACTTAAGTTGTGATTGTGACTTCCCTGGTGGCTCAGAAGCTACTGAAAAGTTTTCCCTGACATTTCTACCTCTCATGAGAACATTATGTCCTTCCTCCTCTGTGGCTGACAAGTTGTACATGTGGCTCTGTTAACTTATTAATTGTGAACATGCTCTAGGGCTACGGCATCCCTGGTGGCTCAGAGGTTAAAACGTCTGCCTGGAATGCAGGAGACCTGGGTTCGATCCCCTGGAGAAGGAAAATGGCAACCCACTCTAATACTCTTGCCTGGAGAATCCCATGGAGGGAGGAGCCTGGTAGGCTACAGTCCATGGGGTCGCAAAGAGTCAGACATGACTGAGTGACTTCACTTTGACAACATGGTTAGTTAACAAAAATGAAAACCATTTCAAGAACAGACAAGGTTTTAACCTAGAATGCCAAAGGAGCAATAAAAATAGAAATTCTGTAAAAATATATAACTAAGGTGAATATCGAATTTTCTCAAATAACTCTGAGTAAACAGATATAGATGGTTCACTATCAATTCATATTTTTATATCCTGTTTTACATTTTTATTTAGGATTTTAAGGTTTGTTTTTTTTCTAATGGAATGCCAAAGAGGGATTCCACTCCTTTCCAGGTGCATCTAGTGGTAAAGAAACTGCTTGCCAATGCAGGATACATTAGAGACACAGGTTCGATCCCTGGGTCAGGAAGAACCCCTGGAGGAGGTCATGGCAACCCACTCCAGTATTCTTGCCTAGAGAGCCCCATGGACAGAGAAGCCTGGTGGGCTACAGTCATAGGGTAGCACACAGTTCGGGACAACTGAAATGACTTAGCACACAGCACAAGGAGGGGGAAAAATATAGTAAGAAAATAATCCCTCTTGTGAAAACTTCATTTAAAATAGATTAATACCTAGCACTATAAATTACCATAATGCAAAGCAACAGCTCAATTTTATTTGTAGACTATACACAAACACATGGAGAAGGCAATGGCACCACACTCCAGTACTATTGCCTAGCAAATCCCATGGACGGAGGAGCCTGTAGGCTACAGTCCATGAGATCGCCCAAAGTCAGACACGACTGAGCGACTTCACGTTCAGTTTTCACTTTCATGCATTGGAGAAGGAAATGGCAACCCAAGAACTCCAGTGTTCTTGCCTGGAGAATCTCAGGGATGGGGGAGCCTGGTGGGCTGCTGTCTATGGGGTCACACAGAATTGGACATGACTGAAGCGACTTAGCAGCATACACAAACACAATATATACATATATAGCTCAAACACTATTTATGTATCTATTATGCATATGTTCAGAGGAAACTATTTTAAAGACTTTGATTGCATCCAGTATGATAATTTTTTAATTTATTTTAACTGGAGGCTAATTACTTTACAACATTGTGGTGGTTTTGTCATACATACACATGAATCAACCACAGGTGTACATGTGTTCCCCCATCCTGAACCTCCCCTTCTAATTCCCTCCCCACCCCATCCCTCTGGGTTGTCCCAGAGCACCAGCTTTGAGTGCCCTGCTTCATGCATCGAACTTGCACTGGTCATCTGTTTTACATATGGTAATATACATGTTTCAATGCTATTCTCTCATATCGTCCTACCCTCGCCTTCTCCTACATAGTCCAGAAGTCTCTTCTTTACATTTGTGTTCCTTTTGCTGTCTTGCATGCAGAGTTGTCATTACTGTCTTTCTAAATTCCATATATATGTGTTAATATACTGAATTTGTATTTCTCTTTCTGACTTGCTTCACTCTGTATAATAAGCTTGAGTTTCATCCACCTCATTAGAACTGACTCAAATGTGTTTGTTCCTTTTGATAGCTGAGTAATATTCCATTGTGTATGTGTACCACAGCTTTCTTATCCATTTGTCTGCTGATGGACATCTAGGTTGCTTCCATGTCTTGGCTATTGTAAATAGTGCTGCGATGAACACTGGGGTACGTGTGTCTCTTTCAATTCTGGTTTCCTTGGTGTGTATGCCCAGCAGTGGGATTGCTAGGTCGTATGGCAGTTCTATTTCTAGTTTTTAAAGGAATCTCCACACTGCTCTCCATAGTGGCTGTACTAGTTTGTATTTCCACCAACAGTGTAAGAAAGTTTCCTTTTCTCCACACCCTCCCCAGCTTTTATTGTTTGTAGACATTTTGATGGCAACCATTCTGACTGGCCTGAGGTGGTATCTCACTATGGTTTTGGTTTGCATTTCTCTGATAATGAGTAATGCTGAGCATCTTTTCCTGTGTTTGTTAGCCATCTGTATGCCTTCTTTGGAGGACAGACATTTCTTGATTGGCCCATTTTTTTGATTGGGTCATTTATTTTTCTGGAATTGAGCTGCTTGTATATTTTGGAGATTAATTCTTTGTCAGTTGTTTCATTTGCTATTATTTCTTCCCATTCTGAAGGCAGCTTTTTCACCTTACTTATAGTTTCCTTCATTGTGCAAAAGTTTTTAAGTTTAATTAGGTCCCATTGTTTATTTTTGTTTTTATTTCTATTACTAATTCTATTTCTATTAGAGGATTTTGCTGTGATTTATGTCAGAGAGTGTTCTGCCTATGTTTCTTCCTAAGAGTTTAATAGTTTCTGGACTTCTGTTTAGATCTTTAATCCATTTTGAGTTTATTTTTGTGTATGGTGTTAGAAAGTGTTCTAGTTTCATTCTTTTACAGGTGGTTGACCAGTATTCCCAGCACCACATGTTAAAGAGATTGTCTTTTCTGTATATTTTTGCCTCCTTTGTCAAAGATAGGGTGTCCTTAAGTGTGTCAATTTATCTCTGGGCTTTATATTTTGCTTTATTGATCTATATTTCTGTCTTTGTGCCAGTACCATGCATTCAGTATGATAATTTTTTAAATAAGCTTTAAAGTTTTTTTTTTTTTTAATCTTCCCATTTCTCCTACATGATTTAGCTATTTTTTAAATTGCTGTGTTTATGTTTGATAAAAATGCTTTGATAGATTAAACATTAATCACTATATGTGTTTATATCCATTTAGCTATATTAAATACTAACCTACTTTCATTTCCAAAATGACATGAAGAGTCATTTTGAATAGTCTGACCAACAGATATGTAATCAATCACATGGTTACATTTATTCCCAGGAAATCTGCATTTCAGAGGTTTTATATCATTTTGCATGGCTTTTTATTTTTAAAGGACAATAAAAAAATCATAAATGAAAATGGCCATATTAAAAAAGCAAGATGTTTTATTTCCTAATGTCATTGGAAATGGGAGACTATACTAGCAGAAAATACAAAAAATGTTTTCACTCAAGGGCAAGTTTTTTTATAGCCAAGCATAATGCCAGTGGCACAGTAAAACCACTCAGTGTGGCCACAATAATGATCAGTTTGGATTGACTTAGCTACAGAGCATCTGCAGAGACTTAGGGGATTGGCCACAATTCCTTTCTGATGGCTCTGCCAAAGCATGGTCAATTTATTTCAGGCCTGTAGACATGATCTAAGCTAAAGTGATAGTTTCAGTGATTTTAAAATAAATCCTCAAATAAAATGTCTTGAAAATGTACCCAAATCACCAAAAAGTAGATACTTAGGCTATCAATATTTTAAAAATAAAGTTATTTTCCTATTTTATATTTGATTATAATGATTTATTGTAGTATCTAGAAAGCAGATTTATTATGGGCAGTCAGAACAGACTCCTATTTCTTATGGAACTGGAATCCTGCTTATTGATAGAGAGAAACTTCTTACACAGCGTAAGAAGTTTAGGGAAAAATGAAGCAAAGAAGTAAATTCAGGAAACAACAGGACAGAAAGGATGGTCACAGATTGCCTACCCCAGGCTGCTTTTGAGACAATTGGGGAGACAAGGCTTCATAGCTCTCATGGAGGCATATGCGGCATTCTGTTTCTAAACAGATTTTATAACATAAAACAAATTTTCTTACTTCTCTTATCACTTTGCTGAAGATTTTAGCCTCAATCACTAAGTTTTGTGTGTTTTTTTTTTTTTTTTTTAAGCTCTAAGATTTCATGAAACATGATAACCTTTAGAAACAAAGGAAGAGAAATCAGATTCATTACATTCTGAGGATTAAGTAAATTTAGTTTCAACACAAGAGAAAAAGCCTAGAGTACTTCAAAACTAGCTACTTTAAAATCTCTATATGCTATTTTTCCCATCATTGTAATGACTGCATGAAGATTTCTTCATACCTAAACAATTATTTGATAAGTGCTTGCAGTATATAAGGTAAAAATAATTAAAAAATAGTTCTCTCTCCTTAGAAACTCACAATATTATAAAAGTGACTCAGAAATTCAGGTCACTAAAACTTAGTGGGAACAAATTCAAGAAAGAGGTAACAAACTTGAAAATGAGATTAAAGTTGGTCCTCATAGAACATCACGTTTTGTGGTGGTGATCATGTCTGACTCTGGTGACCCCATGGGCTGTAGCCTGCAGGCTTCTCTGTCCATGGTATTTCCCAGGCAGGAAAACTGGAGTAGATTGCCATTCTCTTTTCCAAGGGATCTTCCCAACCCAGGGATTGAACCTTTGTCTCTTATGTTTCCTGCTTTGCAGGTAGACTCCTTACCACTGAGCCACCAGGGAAGTCCTTAGTGACGAAAAAGTGGAGCTGGGGTTTGAAAGATGAGTGGAACCCCATACAGAGAGTAGAAATCTTACTCTATTCAGCAGAATAAGCACTTATATTGTCATGGGAAACTACAGTATTTACCAGGAAACTACCAGCAGTTTGCACTTTTTTTGTAATATAATGGAGATTATTGATTTAAGATATGTCATAAAGTACATTTCACCTCATGTTAAAGAGCTTGATGGAGTCAGTATTCGATGGAGAAGAGACATTTCTGGATCGGCTCACTTTTTGATTGGGTCATTTATTCTTCTGGAATTGAGTTGCTTGTATATTTTGGAGATTAATTCTTTGTTAGTTGTTTCATTTCTATTATTTCCTCCCATTATGAGGGCTGCCTTTTCACCTTGCTTATAGGTGAAAAGGAAAATAATAATCAGAAATCAAATTTAAATGTTTGCATATACTTGGGATTTGTAGTGGTGAGAAAAATTTCTAAAACAATAAATATCAGTTTTAAAAAATTGCCTGTATTTTCATCATATAAAGTCAATAAAATCATACCTGAATATAGCTATTCATTTTAATGTGTAAGATTAAATGATCTTGGGTATCATTTTAATAATAAGCCTTCAAAATTAATTTCTATTCTAAAACACCCTAGAATAGTATTAAAATACACAGAAGTATACAGCACAAATGAACTTAAAAACCGAAGACTTTCATGATGCCCAGGAAGGGATTTCTAACAACTTTTTAAGTCCATAAATGAAAACTGTACAGAGATTAGTTTATTTGCAAAATCTTAAATTTTATAATATTTGAGTTCTTCATCTAAATTCTAAATGGAAATGTTCTAATTGATAATTTTAAAACCTCTGTAAAAAGAGAGATAACTTCTTTGGGGAGTTGAACTTGTGTTCAGTTATGGATGCCAAGGATTTTCCTTTACAACTGGGGTCTTTTAACCTTTAAAACTCGTGTCACATTTTATAAATAACTAGGCCCTCCTTGAATTTAAATGACAGTTCAGATACTGTATATTGACTAGAGTGGTTTCCCTTAGTTTGTAGTATCAATGTCTAGAAGGGGCACAAAAGGGTCTGTCTGGATGTTTTAAGAATTGATGCTTTTGAGCTGTGGTGCTGGAGAAGACTCTTGAGAGCCCCTTGGACAGCAAGGAGAACAAACCAGTCAATCCTAAAGGAGATCAACCCTAAATATGCATTGCAAAGATTGATGCTGAAGCTGAAGCTCCAATACTTTGGCCACATGATACAAAGAGCCAGCTCATTGGTAAAGGACCTGATGCTGGGAAAGATTGAAGGCAAAAGGAGAAGAGGGGAGCAGAGGATGAGATGAGATGGTTAGATAGCATCACTGACTCAATAGACATGAATATGAGCAAACTCTGGGAGATAATGAAGGACAGGGAAGCCTGGCATGCTGCAGTTCATGGGGTTGCAAAGATTCAGGCATGAACGATAGCAATGATCAATTTCCTGTCTATTCATTATTGATTGGTTCCACAGTTATGATCACTTGTGACAAGTAACCGAACTGTACGAATGATATATACACTTTTTTTTTTTTTTGGGGGGGGGGTGGCCATGTTCTGCAGCTTGTAAGATCTTAGTTCCTGACCAGAGACTGAACCTAGGCCACAGCAGTGAAAGTGCCCGGTCCTAACCACTGAATCACCAGGCAATTCTGAATACATACATATTTTAATGTATGCTTTAGGTCTTTGTAACTATTTATATTTATAGAGCAACTTCTAAAATCCTGACTAAGACAACACCATGACCAATGAAACAAAGTCTGGATTATTTTCAAACTATAGACTTGGCACTGCTATCCAGCTTCATGCCTCTCCAAGTCTTGCATTTGTGTTACAGCGTTAGTTGCTCAGTCATGTCCAACTCTTTGTGACCACATGGACTGTAGCCCTCCAGGCTCCTCTGTCTATTGAATTCTCCAGGCAAGAATACTGGAGTGGATTGCCATTTCCTTCTCCAGGGGATCTTCCTGACCCAGGGACTGGACCCAGGGACTGAACCCAGGTTTCCCACATTGCAGGCAGATTCTTTACCATCTGAGCCAGAGAAGCCCATTTTGTGTCACAAGTGGGGATGGAGATCATTGCTTTTTTTTCTTCCTTACTTCCTCTTATTAAACTGTTGTCATACTTTTACAGGTTAAGAGATTGGGGAATAGAACTCTCTGTTCAACTTCAGTGGTAATCTATTATTTTAAATATATTATGACATGTCAGTGGAGAAAGAAATGGCAACCCACTCTAGTATTCTTGCCTGGGAAAACCCATGGACATAGAAGCCTGGTGGGCTACAGTCCATGGGGTCACAAAATAGTTGGACATGACTTAGCCAATTAAGCAACAACAAAATGGCATGTTAAAATTAAAAAAAATAGAGTAAAATGAAAGAAAAAATCCATTTCTTTAGCAAACCAAGTTCACCTTCAAATACATATTTTTAGAGTGTATTAAGAAGATTGTTGTCATTTTTTAAGCAAAGTTGTCTTTTTGACCAAGCTTAGCTTGTGGATCAATCAAATAGGAAAGGTACACATTGCTTATCAGCCAGATCAGCTGAATCAACCTGGATATCAATGGAAACTTTTAGTGAAATACATCAGGAGCAAAGCCAAGAGAACTTGTTTTAGCATAAGTAACAAATCTTTAGAAAACTCTTTCCTCATAGTTTTTCCTGAACTTCTCTTATGGCTCAGCTGGTAAAGAATCCACCTGCAATGTGGGAGACCCTGGTTCGATCCCTGGGTTTGGACGATCCCCTGGAGAAGGGAAAAGCTACCCATACCAGTATTCTAGCCTGGAGAATTCCATGGACTAGAGTCCATGGGGTCATAACAAGTTGGACACAACTTAGCAACTTCCACTTTAACTTTTCCTGATAGTTAATTATCATTTCCTCTGGTAAATAAAACAGAAAAGCAAAAACAAAAACTCAACAACACAGACTTCCCTAAACCCTAGGGTTATCTATACCACACTACATTACAATAGTTGGTGTGGTTGTTTGACTACACTATATTAACCTTGAGTTAATTAAGATCAATAATCTTAGAAACACCTTTCTATCCCCAATGAATAAACCAATGGTTATGCTGAAAGAAAAAAAAAAAATGAAGCAATTAATGCAACAGAACCAAGTTTCTCAAAGTATCCATGGGTTATCCTTCAGAAATACCCTAAAAGGTTGATAGCATGTTTGAGAATTTTCTAATGCTCATTTATCACAAATTTTCCTTTATTTAACAGGTTCCCTGGGTGCCTATAATTTTTATTAGAGACTCTCTTCAAAGTATTTTCCCCAGACATTACAAAGTAAAATATAAATGTGTAAAATTTGAGGATATACCTGTTGAAGCTCAAGTATTTCCCTTTCTTTGGGAATTTTTTTTTAAACATATAGTATATATTCCCTGGTTACCATGTATGTGCACAATAACTGCAATGGCCTGGATAAAATAGATTGATCCAAAGGTGTGACCTATACCAAGATAGACCAATCAGATTCTTTCCCTTAATAATTTGAAAATTAAGAAAATACAGAGATTAAAAATTGGAGTGGTCTTACCTTGCTAATAGCATTTTAAGGAATAAGATTCTATATTTTTCCAGGGTATGGTTGTATAATTTTTCCTTTACTTCTATGAATTACCCCATATCTTTGTAATAAAACAATTTTTAACTCATCTTGAGCAAAGTTTACTTTTTATAATTGTTATTATCAGCTAAAACTTCATAAGAATGACAGAATAAAGAAGTAAGCTCCAAACTGATAGAGGGCATACCTAAATATCTCAATTTTTTTTCAGTCTGACAGAGACCCATATTCTCAAGCAAAAGCTTTGCAGGTTTATCTCTGAGGAACAGAGATGAACTAAAGGTAAACTGAGTTTTACTAAAACTACATCTCTATATAAACATTGTTAAATCCTGAATTTGATGGAAACAATTAACCCTTTAATCTAACAGAGGAAAGAAAGAACCATTCCTGGGAAAAATAAAATAAATCCCAACAAGTTCTGTTGCATCCAGTAAAAATTATGAGGACTGTCAATAAAAAGGAAAATGTGACCCTTGACCAAGAGATAAAATAGACAGTAAAAGCAAACCAACATAGATCTAGACATTGAGTTAACACACAAGGATTTTAAAATAATTATAATAAATACTTAGGTAAAACAGAGGTAAAGAAGGGTAAAAAAAAGTGGGTAAAAAACTGAAGAGGTTCTATGGAAACTTTGAATTTTAATAAAGAATCAAATGAATGTTCTATTTTTAAAACCCCTAAAGTATCTGAAATTAGAAATTGGAGAGCCTAGAAGCAGATTAGACAACAGAAGCTTCAAGTTATTAAACTTGAAGACAGAACAACAAAGATAAACACGGAAAGAAATAGGCAAAACATAGTAAAAACATGGGTCATAGTCAAGCAACCTAGATATATATATGGAGTCCTACAAAGAGTTAGTGGGAGAGAAAAAATGTTGCAAATTGATATTTCCAAAGCTAAAGATATCTCACATATTTTAAAAGTTTAATAAACCCAAAGCAGCACACATACAAATAAAATCATACATAAGCTCATCACAGCCAATTATAAACTAAAGACAAAGAAAATGCTGGAACTGAAGCCAGGAACAAAAGAAACTTTGCTTCAAAGATTCAACAATAAAATTTATGGCTGATTTTTTAGAAGGTATAACAAAAGACAGAAATAATGGCATATATTAATTGCTAAAAGGTAAACAGCGCACAATTTAAGAGCGCCCCGCCCCCGCGACCTGCGCACAATTTAAGAGCGCCCCGCACGCGCACAAGAGCACCCCCGCCGGCTGCCTCGCGCGCACTAAGAGCGCGGCCCAGAGGAGCTACCCCACTACCGAGGAAGGACGGCGGTGAGGGCCAGCGCACTAAGCATGGCAGAGAAGAGCTACCCCACGACCGAGGTCAGGAAGGGCGGCGGTGAGGAGAGATCCCTTGTCCAAGGTAAGGTGCGATGGCTGTGCTTCGCTGGCCGGGAGCAGCCAGGAGCAGCTGGGATGAGATACCCCACGCCCAAGGTAAGAGAAACCCAAGTAAGACAGTAGGTCTTGAAAGAGGGCATCAGAGGGCAAATACACTAAAACCATTCTCACAGAAAACTAGTCAATCTAATCACACAAGGACCACACTCTTGTCTAACTCAATGAAATTAAGCCATGCCCGAGGGGCAACTTGGGATGGGCAGGTC
The DNA here is from genome assembly GCA_935064755.1 of Tragelaphus eurycerus. Lineage (NCBI taxonomy): Eukaryota > Metazoa > Chordata > Mammalia > Artiodactyla > Bovidae > Tragelaphus > Tragelaphus eurycerus. The sequence goes on along the minus strand of CAKXYN010000086.1, from coordinate 6,172,006 downwards.
ATGGTGGAGAGATTATATCTACCATTATATCTACTACTGTGGGCAGGAATCCCTCAGAAGAAATGGAGTGGCCATCATGGTCAACAGATGAGTCCGAAATGCAGTACTTGGATGCAATCTCAAAAATGACAGAATGATCTCTGTTCGTTTCCAAGGCAAACCATTCAATGTCACAGTAATCCAAATCTATGCCCCAACCAGTAACGCCGAAGAAGCTGAAGTTGAAAGGTTCGATGAAGACCTACAAGACCTTTTAGAACTAACACCCAAAAAAGATGTCCTTTTCATTATAGGGGACTGGAATGCAAAAATAGGAAGTCAAGAAACACCTGGAGTAACAGGCAAATTTGGCCTTGGAATACGGAATGAAGCAGGGCAAAGACTAATAGAGTTTTGCCAAGAAAATGCACTGGTCATAGCAAATACCCTCTTCCAACAACACAAGAGAAGACTCTATACATGGACATCACCAGATGGTCAACACCGAAATCAGATCGATTATATTCTTTGCAGCCAAAGATGGAGAAGCTCTATACAATCAGCAAAAACAAGACCAGGAGCTGACTGTGGCTCAGACCATCAACTCCTTATTGCCAAATTCAGACTGAAATTGAAGAAAGTAGGGAAAACCACTAGACCATTCAGGTATGACCTAAATCAAATCCCTTATGATTATATAGTGGAAGGGAGAAATAGATTTAAGGGCCTAGATCTTATAGATAGAGTGCCTGATGAACTATGGAATGAGGTTCGTGACATTGTACAGGAGACAGGGATCAAGACCATCCCCATGGAAAAGAAATGCAAAAAAGCAAAATGGCTGTCTGGGGAGGCCTTACAAATAGCTGTGAAAAGAAGAGAAGCGAAAAGCTAAGGAGAAAAGGAAAGATATAAACATCTGAATGCAGAGTTCCAAAGAATAGCAAGAAGAGATAAGAAAGCCTTCTTCAGTGATCAATGCAAAGAAATAGAGGAAAACAACAGAATGGGAAAGACTAGGGATCTCTTCAAGAAAATCAGAGATACCAAAGGAACATTTCATGCAAAGATGGGCACGATAAAGGACAGAGATGGTGTGGACCTAACAGAAGCAGAAGACATTAAGAAGAGGTGGCAAGAATACACAGAAGAACTGTACAAAAAAGAGCTTCAAGACCCAGATAATCATGATGATGTGATCACTGACCTAGAGCCAGACATCTTGGAATGTGAGGTCAAATGGGCCTTAGAAAGCATCACTACGAACAAAGCTAGTGGAGGTGATGGAATTCCAGTGGAGCTATTCCAAGTCCTGAATGATGATGCTGTGAAAGTGCTGCACTTAATATGCCAGCAAATTTGGAAAACTCAGCAGTGGCCACAAGATTGGAAAAGGTCAGTTTTCATCCCAATCCCAAAGAAAGGCAATGCCAAGGAGTGCTCAAACTACCGAACAATTGCACTCATCTCACACGCTAGTAAAGTAATGCTCAAAATTCTCCAAGCTGGGCTTCAGGAATATGTGAACCGTGAACTTCCTGATGTTCAAGCTGGTTTTAGAAAAGGCAGAGGAACCAGAGATCAAATTACCAACATCCGCTGGATCATTGAAAAAGCAAGAGAGTTCCAGAAAAACATCTATTTCTGCTTTATTGACTATGCCAAAGCCTTTGACTGTGTGGATGACAATAAACTATGGAAAATTCTGAAAGAGATGGGAATTCCAGACCACCTGATCTGCCTCTTAAGAAATCTGTATGCAGGTCAGGAAGCAACAGTTAGAACTGGTCATGGAACAACAGACTGGTTCCAAATAGGAAAAGGAGTACGTCAAGGCTGCATATTGTCACCATGTTTATTTAACTTATATGCAGAGTACATCATGGGAAATGCTGGACTGGAAGAAACACAAGTTGGAATCAAGATTGCCAGGAGAAATATCAATAACCTCAGATATGCAGATGACACCACTCTTATGGCAGAAAGTGAAGAGGGGCTAAAAAGCCTCTTGATGAAAGTGAAAGTGGAGAGTGAAAAGGTTGGCTTAAAGCTCAACATTCAGAAAACGAAGATCATGGCATCTGGTCCCATCACTACATGGGAAATAGATGGGGAAACAGTGGAAACAGTGTCAGACTTTGTTTTTCTGGGCTCCAAAATCACTGCAGATGGTGACTGCAATCATGAAATTAAAAGACGCTTACTCCTTGGAAGGAAAGTTATGACCAAACTAGATAGCATATTCAAAAGCAGAGACATTACTTTACCAACAAAGGTTCGCCTAGTCAAGGCTATGGTCTTTCCTGTGGTCATGTATGGATGTGAGAGCTGGACTGTGAAGAAGGCTGAGCGCCGAAGAATTGATGCTTTTGAACTGTGGTGTTGGAGAAGACTCTTAAGAGTCCCTTGGACTGCAAGGAGATCCACCCAGTCCATTCTGAAGGAGATCAATCCTGGAATTTCTTTAGAAGGAATGATGCTAAAGCTGAAACTCCAGTATTTTGGCCACCTCATGCGAAGAGTTGACTCATTGGAGAAGACTCTGATGCTGGGAGGGATTGAAGGCAGGAGGAGAAGGGGACGACAGAGGATGAGATGGCTGGATGGCATCACTGACTTGATGGGTGTGAGTCTGGGTGACCTCCGGGAGCTGGTGATGGACAGGGAGGCCTGGCGTGCTGTGGTTCATGGGGTCGCAGAGTCGGACACGACTGAGCGACTGATCTGATCTGATCTGATCTGAAAAGGTAAACAACCAAAACAAAATTCTATATTCCCCCGCCAATATCTTTTAATAATAAAGGCAAAATAAATCTATTTTTAGACAAACTAAAGCTGAGAGATATATATCAAGCAGAGTTTCACTATAAGAAATAAAGGAAGTTCCTTAAACTGAAGAAAAATTATCCTAGATGAAAGCCTGAAACTGTAAAAAAGAATAAAATACTAGAAAAGCACATATATATACAAATAAAATTATACTTTTAACAACAATGATAATGTTTTGTGAAGTTTATAAACACAAGTTTATGTGATGTGAAAGTATTAGTAACATAGCACAGAAAAGAAAGGATAAATGGAATCAACCTCTTCTGCATTTCTTTCATTATTTAGAAAGTAATAAAAAAAGACTCATTTAAACTTGTGTAATGAAACAAATATATATATATATTGCAATCTATAAATTAACCTCTAAAAGAAAAATGCAAAGGAGTATATGATCTATATGCTAGACTATATTAATTAAAATGACCATATAAAAGTTTAGTTAATAAAAAAATGCAGGCAAGTAGGAATAAAGGAAAATAAATAGCAAGACAGATGGTAGAATCTATTAATTGCTACACTACATGCAGATAGATTAATCACTTGAACTAAGACTGCAAGCATGAATTAAAAAATAAAAACAAACAAAAAGAATCAGACCCTAATACTACATACTAATATTATACTTAGTATTGAAGTATTAAATGTTTTCTCCTTGTCTTGTATTTTCATTCCCACTACATCTATTCGACAAAGAGCAATGAAAAATAACAAAATTTATAATAGTTTTCAAGGAAGACATAAAATTCTCATTATAGATAGATGCTATAATTATTTGTAATGAAAATACTAAGGGATCTACATAAACTACTAAAATTAGTAAGTGGATTTGGCAAGGCTGTAAAACATGAGTGATACAAAAATGGACAATTGAGATTTATGTATATACCATATAGCCTACATTATATACATATATAATTCTTCAATATGAACTTTAAAATTGATTTTGTCATATGAAAAGATGTTCAAAAATTTACTTATAATATTACTGAGGTATGATTTCTCACCTATAAGGGTGACAAAAATTTAAAAACAAATCAACACAATAGTGAAGTTTTGGACACAGATATTTTACATCTTGTTAGACAATACAGAGAGAAATATGGCAAAATCTAATAAAACATTTATCCTTTAAACACCTTTCTAGAACTGTTTTTCAAATGTATGAATCTAACAAAGAATACACACTAGTTTATTGTTACACCATTATTTGTAGCAGCAATTATGGAAGATGACTTCAATTTCCATTCATAGTAAACTTGTTGAATAGACTATGGTCCCATCCAAAGTTAGAGTTTTATGTAACAGGAGAAAATTATATTTTTAAAAAAGCAAACTAATGTGGAATTATTTGAATGATATATTATTAAGTGATAAACAAATGAAAAAGTTTATTTATAATAAGCTGATTTTATTTTAGACATAAAGGGAAAACATATTTTTTTGTTATTTCTTTTTAAAGAAACAGACTAGTAAATCTGTACCCATACAGAAACGTGTGGCTGACATGGAAGGAATATATGTGAGAACGAGACTTCTTGAATATATATGAAGAAGTTTTATATATTTTAAAGTTTTGAAACCTTTTGAACTATATACATGTTTTACATTTTTAGAAAAGTAAATTTAAATTTAAAATAAGGATAAAGCAAACTCTAATACTATACACTAACAGAAGCAAGTTAAACTCAATATCAAATTAATAACATAATCACAGAGAAAGTAAAGAATTAATTCAAATAACTTTTGAAAAGAGTCCTCTGACTGTAAGGTGAAAGGGAAAGGGTTAGTTGTTCAGTCATGTCTGACTCTTTATGATCCATGGATTGTAGCTCACCAGGCTTCTCTGTCCATGGAATTCATCAGGCAAGGGTACTGGGGTGAGTTGCCATTTCATCTTCCAGGGGAACTTCCTGACCAGGGATTGAACCAGGGTCTCCTGTATTGCAGGCAGATTCTTTATCATTTGAGCCACCAGGGAAGCCCCTCTGACTGTAAAGACTCAGTGAAATATGTTCTAAGAACAAAAGTAGCTACAGAATCAGCCTTGAACTTCACCGAATAAAGTCACTTTTTGCAATGTTATTGTGAATCTATTTTGTCTACCTGGTTAGGTAAACCAAATAAGTAAATATACTGAATCAAAATTCTCAGTATAAGAATGGGAAATACTGAATGAAGAAAGGTCAGGAAGAACCGTATATAAATTGATTTGAATTAGAGGTGAGAATCTATCATTAAGAAAAAAATGATTAGGATTAGAAATTTTCTAGTTTTCGTTTAAATCTCCAGTAGCAATGAACACACCTCACACTAGATGTTGGTGTCTACATAACTTTCTCACTAAAACTAGGAATCTTTGGAGGAATGGAAGGCAAGTTTGGGAGAAGGGAATTAAAACTTAGCCTAGAATATTTTGTTGTCTTAGAATTCAAAGACATAATGGATAGATAGAGAAGACAAATGAACAAGGTAGCTGATTTGAAAAGGTTTCCAATAAACTCTGACAAAATTTAACTATTAAAAAAATTTATGGTAGTGAAATAAAATCAGAAAGAAAAATCAATGGAACAGAATAGAGTCCCGAAGTAAACATACATACATGGGCAATTAATTTATTACAAAGGAGTCAAAAATGTTCAATAAGGAAAGAACAATCTCTTCAATAAATGGTGATGGGGAAAGCTTGACAGCAATCTGCAAAATAATGAAACTGGATGGATATCTTAAACCATGCAAAAATTAAGTCAAGATAGGTCAAAGACTTAAACATAAGACCTGAAACCATTGAACTCCTACAAGAAAACATGAGTGATAAGATTCCTGACATCAGTCTTGGTATTGATTCCATGGATTTGACCCCCAAAACAAAGACAAGAAAAGCACAAATAAGCAAGTAGAACTACATTAAATTAAAAAGGTTCTGCACAGTAAAGGAAACCATTAACAAAAATGAAAAGGCAGCCTACTAAATGGGGGAAATACTTACAAATCATATATCTCGTAAGGAATTAATATCCAAAATTATATAAAGAACTCATACAACTAAATAGAAAAATAGTGATAATAATTTGACCAAAGAAAACATACAGATGACCATCGGGTCTATGAAAAGATGCTCGACATCACTAGTCCTCAAGCAGATGCAATTTAAAGCCATAGTGAGATATCACCTCACATATGTCAAAATGGCTATTATCAAAAAGATAGGAAATAACAAGTGTTAGTGAGAACATGGAAAAGAGAGAGCCCTTGTGCACAACTAATGCAAATGTAAATTTGTACAGCTCTATGCAATGGCACCCCACTCCAGTACTCCTGCCTGGAAAATCCCACGGATGGAGGAGCCTGGTAGGCTGCAGTCCTATGAGTCTGGGGTCGCTACAAGTCGGATACGACTGAGCGACTTCACTCTCACTTTCACTTTCATGCATTGGAGAAGGAAATGGCAACCCACTCCAGTGTTCTTGCCTGGAGAATCCCAGGGATGGGGGAGCCTGGTGGGCTGCCGTCTATGGGGTCACACAGAGTTGGGCACAACTGAAGTGACTTAGCAGCAGCAGCAGCATGTAAAACAGTAAGTAGCTTCCTGAAAAATAGAGCTACATATGATCAAGCACTTCCACTTCTGGGTATTTATTTGAAGAAAACAAAAATGCTAATTTGCAAAGATACATGTACACAATAGCAAATATATAGAAACAACACCATTAATGGGTGAATGGATAAAGAAAATGTTATACACACATACATTACAACAGAGTATTATTCAGCCTTAAAATATAATGAAATCATGCCATTTGCAGCAACATGGGTGGAACTCGAGAGCATTATGCTAAGTGAAATAAGTCAGATGAAGAAAGACAAATAGTGTGTGATACCACACTTTAGTGGTGTCATAGAGTATTTGCTTAACAACAATGACATCCATGTTCATAGGTACAGAAAGCAAATTGGTTGCTGCCAGAGGCAGGGGTGGATGAATTGTGTGATGGGGCTGGTGCACTGGGATGACCCAGAGGGATGGTATGCGGAGGGAGGAGGGAGGAGGGTTCAGGATGGGGAACACACGTATATCTGTGGCAGGTTCATTTTGATATATGGCAAAACCAGTACAATATTGTAAGGTTAAATAAGATAAAATTAAAAAAAATAAAGTACAAACCTCCCACTATACAATAAAATCATCTGGGATGTAATTTACAGAATGGTGAATGAAAGCAAAGTGAAAGCATTAAGACTCTTTGTGTACAGGGTTATTGTTACCATGTTTCTAAATTCCATATATATGCATTAGTATACTGTATTGGCAGAGAAGGAAATGGCACACCACTCCAGTACTCTTGCCTGGAAAATCCCACAGACAGAGGCGCCTGGTAGGCTACAGTCCATGAGGTCGCTAAGAGTCGGACATGACTGAGCGACTTCACTTTCTCTTTTCACTTTCATGCATTGGAGAAGGAAATGGCAACCCACTCCAGTGTTCTTGCCTGGAGAATCCCAGGGACGGGGGAGCCTGGTGGGCTGCCATCTATGGGGTTGTACAGATTTGGACACGACTGAAGTGACTTAGCATAGCATAGCATACTGTATTGGTGTTTTTCTTTCTGGCTTAGTTCACTCTGTATAATAGGCTCCAGTTCCATCCACCTCATTAGAACTGATTCAAATGTATTCTTTTTAATGGCTGATTAATACTCCATTGTGTATATGTACCACAGCTTTCTTATCCATTCATCTGCTGATGGACATCTAGGTTGCTTCCATGTCCTGGCTATTATAAACAAGACAGCAAAAGAGACACTGATATATAGAACAGTCTTTTGGACTCTGGGAGAGAGAGAGGGTGGGATGATTTGGGAAAATGGCATTGAAATATGTATAATATCATATTTGAAATGAGTTGCCAGTCCAGGTTCGATGCACGATACTGGATGTTTGGGGCTGGTGCACTGGGATGACCCAGAGGGATGGTATGTGGAGGGAGGAGGGAGGAGGGTTCAGGATGGGGAACACATGTATACTTGTGGCAGATTCATTTTGATATATGGCAAAACCAATACAATATTGTAAAGTTAAATAAAATTAAATTAAATTTTAAAAAAAGAAAAAAATTTAAAAAAAAAAAAGACTCTTTGTGACCCATGGACTATAGCCTGCCAAGCTCTTCTGTCTATGGAACTCTCCAGGCAAGAATAATGGAGTGGGTAGCTATTTCCTTCTCCAGGGTATCTTACTGACCCAGGGATTGAACCTGAGTCTCTGCCATTGCAGGCAGATCCTTTACTGTCTGAAAGTGAAAGTCACTCAGCCATGTCTGACTCTTTGCTGTCCCTTGGACTATATAGTCCATGGAATTCTCTAAGCCAGAATACTGCATGGGAAGCCTTTCTCTTCCCCAAGGGATCTTCCCAACCCAGGGATAGAACCCAGGTCTCACACATTGCAGGCAGAGTCTTTACCAGTTGAGCCACCAGGGAAGCCCCTTTACTGTCTGGGCCTCCCAGAAAACCAGCATGGTGACTAAAGATGAATAATATTGTATGGCATAACATACAGGAGATGTATTTGAAAGTTGTTAGGAGCATATACTTTAAAAGTCCTCATCACAAAGAAATGTTTTGTAACTACTAGGAAAATAAGATGTAATGTATACTTTCAAATTGCATAAATAAAAGCCCATTAATCTATAATGATATTTTTAAACGTAAAAACTTCTATCTTCTTCTATTTCCTTTGTAGGAAATGCAAAGCAATAATTGTAGAAGTGAAAGTCCCTCAATTGTGTTCAACTCTGCAACCCCATGGGATTCTCTAAGCCAGTCCATGGAATTCTCTAAGCCAGAATGGTAGAGTGAGTAGCCTTTCCCTTCTCCAGGGGATCTTCCCAACCCAGGGACTGAACCCAGGACTCCTGCATAGCAGGCAGATTCTTTACCAGCTGAGCCACAAGGGAAGCCCAAGAATACTGGAATGGGTAGCCTATCCCTTCTCTAGGGGATCTTCCTGACTCAGGAATCAACCCGGGGTTTCCTGCATTGCAGGTGGATCCTTTACCAACAGCTATCAGGGAAGTCCCAATTGTAGAAGGAACTATGGTATAAAAAAATTTTCATTTTGTGTTTCCCAATGTAATAATTTATTCAGGTAAAGATCATCCATGGATAAAAAGCATGACATATAATTGTGATAAAGGGATTCACATAGTTTCAAGATATGCACTACTCATCAATGAGAAAGAAAAAGTATGCCTTTAGAATGGATGTTTGACAAATCCCATCTTATCAGAGTAAGTCAAACTCACCAGTAATATTAATAGGACAAATTAGCATCATTAGCCCTTTCGATGATGAAATGGGAAGTATGCATCATTTCCTGTGTAATGCCAATATGTTTAATATATTCAAGAGGAAACCATCACATAATCGAAATCATTAGACCTAGGACAATTGTTTTGGCCTTTGTAAAACTATGAATGCCATAAAAGATAAAACGCATTATAGAACAATGGAGTCTCAAGAACTATGATACCAAATATACTACATGATCCTTATTTACATGCTGAACTGGGACAATTGGAGATATTTGAATATGATTGCATATTACATACATTATTGTACCACTGGTAAAATATCTTGAGTATTATCATGTGACCATGTAGGAGATTGCCCTTGTTCTTATGACACATTTTAGTGTCATAACTTAAGCCACTTATCTTCAAATGGCTCAGAAAAAAAAATGTATGTGTATATGTGTGAATGTATGTGTATATACATGTATGGTCAATGCTTGGGCCACCTATACTGCTCTTCATCCTGCTGACTACACCAGTTGTGTTGCTGATCCTGTTCACACTGTCTGCACTCTTCATACTGTCTGCACTCTTCATACTGTCTGCACTGTTCATTGAACCTAGGGTAGGCAAAGCACGAACTAAGAGGCTGGAAGAAGACTCGAGGAGCCATAGGAATTACAGACACGTTTATTCTCTCCTGACTGACACAGCAGTTACAGCAGCAGCCACAACAAAACCATAACATAACCTCATCTAACCAAACCATGATGTTGCTCCAGTATAGCCCTAATGGAGCAGCAGCCAGGGCTTTCATAGTGAAGCTCATAGAGGCATACCACACAAAGCCCCATGACCAACAAGTGTCTCGTGACCCGCAAGCACAGTGCTGTAAGTGATCTCAGCTGTTACACAATCATTCTTTACACAACGTGCAGCAAGACTGAGAGGCCGTGGGATGAGAGAGCCTGACCACGCCATCTTGGCTAATTTGCTTTCTCCCTACACCACCTGATGTGACTCATGGGAAAAGCCCTGACGGTGGGAAAGATTGAGGGCAGGAGGGGAATAGGACGACAGAGGATGAGATGGTTGGATGGCATCAGCGACTCTATGGACATGAGTCTGAGCAAGCTCCAGGAGATGGTGAAGGACAGGGAAGCCAGGCATGCTGCAGTCCATGGGGTTGCAAAGAGTTGGACACGACTGAATGACTAAACAACACTGTATGTATGTATCTATCTATTAATATCTATCAAGCTGTATGTAGGTTGAGACAAAGTAAATATAACAAAATGTTAATAATCGGTGACTCTAAATCAAGGCTTGACAAACTTTGTCTCTGAAAGGGCTGCTGCTGCTACTGCTGCTAAGTCGCTTCAGTCGTGTCCGACTCTGTGCGACCCCATAGACGGCAGCCCACCAGGCTCCTCTGTCCCTGGGATTCTCCAGGCAAGAACACTGGAGTGGGTTGCCATTTCCTTCTCCAATGCATGAAAGTGAAAAGTGAAAGTGAAGTCGCTCAGTCGTGTCGGACTCTTAGCGACCCCATGGACGAGCCTACCAGGCTCCTCCATCCATGGGATTTTCCAGGCAAGAGTACTGGGGTGGGGTGCCATTGCCTTCCCCGTCTGAAAGGGCAGTCAGTAAATATTTTAGCATCTGTGGTCCATATGATCTCTGTTACAACTACTGCACTGCCATTGTAGTGCAAAAACAGCCAACAAAAAAATGCATATGAATGGACATAGCTTTGTTCTGAAAACTAACTACAAGCTGAAAAACAGCTTACAAGCTGAAATTTTCTGTGACACTAATTTGCAGACTTCTGATCTAAGTGAATACTTACATGGATGTTCATTTTACTTTTTGTAGGTTTGAAAATAGTCAAACTTCCACAAAAAATAATGAGGGATAGGATTCTGTTAGAATAAAAGCTATTTACATGATGGTATATGTTATTAAAGTGGAAACAGTTTTTAATAAGTCATTTAGACTTTAATCGCTGTGATGCCATTGCCCTTCTCAGCAAGATAAAGAGAAGAAGGTTAGAGATGATTTAGATCCAGGTCATTAGAGACAAACAAAAAAGAATCATTAGCCAGAGAGAACCAAGATTTCTAAATATTAAACTGCTCATTCCCTGATTCTGGTTTTTCACTTATAAGCTTAAAATTTATAGTAATGAACTGAAATAGATAAAAGGCTTTCCAGAGAAATAAATTTATTGGAATCTCAAACTTACACAATTTAACCACTAAATCTTTTTAAAAAGTTAGCTACAGGAAGATAAATTTTATTACTTAGACTGCCTGTGAACCCACAAACCTTGTAATACTTAACACACAATAAATACTCTACAAACATTAACTTCTTTATGAAGACTTTTTAAAAATTAAGCTCCTTCAGTAGATATGATTCATATGTGTGTGAATGCTTTTCCATCACCTTTATGTTCTCTTTCTCTCTTTATAATTTAATGATTATCATTTGGTTTTAGTTTTCAAGGTAATTTTTACTTCATTATCTCTGCTTACCAGTTTTTTAAAAAATATACTTTTATATATTTAATGTGTATTATACACTCACGTATATGTGTGTAGATAGATAAAGATAGAATATAGACAGGTGAGAGACAGAGTTAGAAATAAAGGTAGAGGTATAGTTTGTCATCTAACACAAAATTCTTGTGAATTTCCCAGAGAATAGCTATATTTGGCTAAATAATAGGAGAAGATGGGGAAGGATTAAGAGGATATCAAGCACTGAAAATTTCTAGGACTACATGAAGACTTTAAGCAAGTATACAAAGGAAAAGAAGGATGCTCAAAGCACAATTCTCTTTTAAAACAGAAACGTTTGGGATCTGCGTTAGATTAGAAGAGCCCAAAGTGGGTTATTTTAGGAAAATGAAATGCTCTTGAGTACTGTTGTGTGAGTGTTCAGTCGCGTCCAACTCTTTGCGACCCCATGGACTGTAAATTGTCAGGCTACTCTGTTTGTGGAATTTTTCAGATGAGAACACTAGAGTGGGTTGCTAGTTCCTCCTACAGGGGATTTTCCTGACCCAGGGATTGAACCCACATTTCCTGCATCGGCAGGCAGATTCTCTACCACTGAGCCATTTGGGAAGTCCCAAATACTGATGAATTGTCCTCTAAATAAAGAATTAACTAATGTATATTTCAGAAACACTTTGGTTATTACAGGTATAACTTGGACATTAAAAAAATTTGCTTATAAACATTTAAAATCCAATTCAACAGATACATCTGGCAAGGAAACAGTGAAGAAAGAAGTTAGATGACAGTGATGGGGATATTACCAATATGAAGTAAAGTTTGCCAGGTAGTAAGCTCTCAGGTTCTTGAAATAATTCAAATTGCATTCTCTTTGGCAACAGTATAGACTTTTAAAACTGTATATTATTTCAAAATAAAAAATAATAAAATTTAATTGCAAGAGAGTGGAAAGTAAAGTTATGTAAAAACCTCCCAGATGCACGGCACTATTGTTATCACTTCACACAATTCATCTCTGCATTTATTTTAGGTCAGAAATTATAAAACACATAAAATTTTATATCTTGGGGATTTTTTTTTTTGCATTGTAAGTATTTTATTTTAAAGGCTTACCAATGGGAAGGGCATTGGTCATTCATCTGAAATGTATTTTGGAAAGTCTTTTGGTACTAGGTACACTGGAGGCCTCATATCCTAGAGATAAGTATATTTGCATTCTATTGGAGACAATTTCCTGAAGGATCTTATGGAATTGCCTCTAATGTTAATAACATAATTATTTATCATCTGACATAAAGCTACAGAGTTGTAAATTTCTACAAATATATTTATCTAACAGGTAAATCATAATAAAATAATATGTTGTCAGTGGGAAATACTATATTATTTGCAACTGCATTTGATTACCAGGGAAAATATTCATGTTCCTTAATCACAGATGGTATTTGAGATGCTAGGAAAATTATTCAAAGTAATAAATACCTAGGAGCCTAGAGGTTGTTTTTTGACAGAAATAAATGTGCTTGAACTATTTTATTTTAATGTTATGTGGTATTTGGCTCTGGGGGGCTTCCTGGATAGCCGCCTATCCAGGCAGCCAAGAATCCACCTGCAGTGCAGAATACCCTGGGTCCAATTCCTGGGTCAGGAAGATCTGCTGGAGAAGGGATACCCAGTCCAGTATTCTTTGACTTTCCTGGTAGCTCAGATGATAAATAATCTGCCTGTGATGTGGGAGACCTAGATTCAATCCCTAAATTGGGAAGATCCCTTGGAAGAGGGCATGGCAACCCACTTCAGTATACTTGCCTGGAGAATGCTCATCGACAGAGGAGCCTGGAGAGTCCATGGGGTCACAAAGAGTCAGACATGACTGAGTGACTTAGCACACACACACACACACACACACACACACACACACACACATTTGACTCTGGGCTACTGTCATTTAATGTAACCAGAAAGAACACAAGTCTATGCCTTTGACATCTGATCACCTACAGATAAGTAGAGATGAGTCATTTTCCAAACCTCTTATTCTGTATCCTTCGTGAGCCTTCTCTATGACTTATGTGCAACTTAAAAAAAGAAAAGAAAAAGATATATTCTCTTCTATAGGTGTTATTGATATTAAAAATTTCAAAATCCTTAGCTCCTCTCATTGTCACAATATCTCAGATCATTAGAGAGGTTGAAGAGTCACATAATATGATAAAGTTCACTAACACAAAGAAATACTGAAAACAATCACATAATGAAACATGTTCTGAGATTTTAATCCTTTATGTAAAATCAAATTAGAGTAGTTAAACTAATCCTGCATGCTCAGTCACTAAGTTGTGTCTCAGTTTTTGTGACCCCAGGGACTATAGCCTGCCAGGTTTCTCTATCTATGGGATTTCCCAGGCAAGAATATTGAAGTGGGTTGCCATTTCCTTCTCCGGGGCGTCTTCCCGATTCAGGGATTGAATCTGTGTCTCCTGCATTGGCAGGCAGGTTCTTTACTGTCTGAGCCATCAGGGAAGCCCCATTTAAACTATAGAATACTAAACAAGTTATGAAATATAGTTTGATCCTATGTTCTCTACTGGAAAACTGGCATATGTTCTCAGTGTTTAAATCTTGGAGTGAGACCTCATGCTAATGGTATCAGGATGACTTCAGGTGGTGCAGAGACATGGAACTAGACTGCAGTGAGAAGTTTGTTCTTTTTCTCTTTAATCCAAATTATTTTATAAAGTTTTCATGTATTTTATGTTTTTTAAAAAATTTTTTCATCAGTCTTTCCATCAGAGAAGCTAGCCTCAGTCTCAGTTTATTAGGCAAAAATATGTATCTGAAATGTAATATTTTAAAAAATTAAAATGTATATGATTTACACTTTAAATTTACATTTACAGTGATTTACACCACTCTTATGGTAGAAAGTGAAGAGGGGCTAAAAAGCCTCTTGATGAAAGTGAAAGTGGAGAGTGAAAAGGTTGGCTTAAGGCTCAACATTCAGAAAACGAAGATCATGGCATCTGGTCCCATCACTACATGGGAAATAGATGGGGAAACAGTGGAAACAGTGTCAGACTTTGTTTTTCTGGGCTCCAAAATCACTGCAGATGGTGACTGCAGCCATGAAATTAAAAGACGCTTACTCCTTGGAAGGAAAGTTATGACCAACCTAGATAGCATATTCAAAAGCAGAGACATTACTTTACCAACAAAGGCTCGCCTAGTCAAGGCTATGGTCTTTCCTGTGGTCATGTATGGATGTGAGAGCTGGACTGTGAAGAAGGCTGAGTGCCGAAGAATTGATGCTTTTGAACTGTGGTGTTGGAGAAGACTCTTGAGAGTCCCTTGGACTGCAAGGAGATCCAACCAGTCCATTCTGAAGGAGATCAGCCCTGGGATTTCTTTGGAAGGAATGATGCTAAAGCTGAAACTCCAGTATTTTGGCCACCTCATGCGAAGAGTTGACTCATTGGAGAAGACTCTGATGCTGGGAGGGATTGGGGGCAAGAGGAGAAGGGGACGACAGAGGATGAGATGGCTGGATGGCATCACTGACTTGTTGGGTGTGAGTCTGGGTGACCTCCGGGAGCTGGTGATGGACAGGGAGGCCTGGCGTACTGCGGTTCATGGGGTCGCAAAGAGTCGGACACGACTGAGCGACTGATCTGATCTGATGATTTACAATGTTATATTAGTTTTGGAATAATGTACATTAGTTTACAACACAATGAATCAATATTTTTATAAATTGTACTCTATTTAAATTTATTGTACATATTGGCTATAGTCCCTGTGCTGTACCTTACATCCTTATATCTTATTTATTTTATGCCTCAGTTTGTTCCTCTTAATCCCCTTCTCTTATCATTTCCCCACCTTTTGCCCCACTGGTAGCACTAATCTGTTCTCTGTGTTTCTGTTTTTGTTTTGGTATATCCATTTGTTTATTCTTTAGATTCAACATATAAGTTAAAAAATACATTTGAATCAGTTTTAAGGAGGTGGATGGAACTGGAGCCTATTATACAGAGTGAAGTAAGCCAGAAACAAAAACACAAATACAGTATACTAACGCATATATATGGCATTTAGAAAGATGGTAAAAATAAAAATAACCCTATTTACGAGACAGCAAAAAAGACACTGATGTATAGAACAGACTTTTGGACTCTGGGACCGGGAGAGGGTGGGATGATTGGGGAGAATAGCATTGAAATATGTATAATATTATATCTGAAACGAGTCGTCAGTCCAGGTATGATGCCTGATAACAAATGCCTGGGGCTGGAGCACTGGGACGACCTGGAGGGATGGTGTGGGGAGGGGAGAGGGGAGGAGGGTTCAGGATGGGGAACACGTGTATACTGGCGGCGGATCCATCTTGATGTATTGTAAAAGCAATACAATATTGTAAAGTTAAGCAAAATAAAAAAATTTAAAAAATGTAATGATGTATTAAATTGTATTTGCTTTATTATTAATGTCTATATCAAACAAATAAAAAAAGATATACTTTTAAAAATATATATATAAATTTAAGTAAAATAATAATTCAGAGAAAAATACTGTCAATACAGTAAATGTAATTAGGTGAAAATGGTAAAAATCAGAAAATGTATTATTACATAGAGATATGAAAAATTATAGCAGTGGCATATGTGTGAATAAAATTTAGGAAATACTGGCCTAGACCTAAGCTGTCCAATAAGGTAGCTACTACCAATATGTAGTGCCCTACTGGGGATCTGAAATATGGCTCGTCCAAAATGGACATGGTCTATAAATATAAAATACACACTGATTTCAAAGACATATTTTAATATTAATTGCATGTTACACAATAATAAGATATTTTGAATAGTTTAGAAAAGTCTATATTTTATTAAAGTTGATTTCATCTATTTCTTTCTTAGTTTTTTTTATTTTTTTTTTCTTTTAATATGGTTGGTTACAAGAAAATGTGAAATTACACAAGTGACTTATATTATACATCTATTTGGTGTAGCACTAGCCTAGACATGATCAGTTGGTAAAGAATCCACCTGCAATGCAGGAGACCCCAGTTCAATTCTTGGGTAGGGAAAATCTGCTAGAGAAGGGATAGGCTATTCACTCCAGTATTCTTGGGCTTTCCTTGTGGCTCAGCTGGTAAGGAATCTGTTTGCAATGCAGGAGACTTGGTTTTGATCCCTGGGCTGGGAAGATCCCTTGGAGAAGGAAAAGACTACCCACTTCAATATTCTGGCCTGGAGAATTCCATGGACTGTATGGTTCACGGTGTCACAGAGTCCAACACGACTGAACAACTTTACTTTCACTTTCAGCCTAAACAATGACTCCTCAGCATTCTAGGAATTCCATAATCTTTTATTCATGCTTGAAAATATTTTATGACTATCCTATAATATTATTCTGCAAAAAAGTTTGTTATAAAATAAAATTTTAAAATTTTCCAGAACATAAGACTTTGAATGTAAAAATCTTTTTTGTCTGGATTTAATTATCATTATACTTATTATTTATACATAGCAAATAAAATAAACACACAAGATCTGTGTTTAAAATAAACTCTAAAATGTTATTTGAAATATATCTTTTAGTGAGATGGGTGTGGCTTGTTTCCACTTTTTAAGTATATACATAAAAACTTGTCTACATATAACACAGGAATAGAATATTTTTAACAAAGTTAGTTAATACTTTGGACCCTTTCTAAGTTACATTAGAGAAATACAGTTAGGTATAATCAAAATAACTTTCATTAATTTAGTAGCAAAAATATCAATTTGATTGTCCTTTATTTTTATTTAAAAAAGAGAATTGAAGAGCAGTGAGTTATGAAATTGAGCAGCATTCCATTTCAGGTAGTAAATGCAAACTCTATAAATAAAAGATAAAAACACTGAAGTAAACATAATATAGTCCACAGGTTACAGGTGATCCTTGAACACCATGAGGGTAGAGACACCAACCAGACCCTCTACCTGAAACCGAGCAGAACCCTGTGGGGCTCCTGGGCACAAACACCTTTCTCTATTCCTTGTTTCTTATCTGTGGGAAATTGGTTTCAGCCTCCATGACCTTCCCTGATTCCAAAGGGCAGATACAAAGAGTCGCTAGCCAGGGAAGAAAAGCAATACAGAGTCAAGGGAGGAACAGTCAAGAAACAATAGTGCAGCCTTGGAACAAGGCCCTATTTCCAGATTCAAGGAATATACACTACAATACCTTTGAGCTCTTTACAGACCCAACCCCCACACCCCACCCCCCAAAAAATGGAAGATGTTAGCATTCCTCATTCCAGAATAAAAGAACCAGAGGAACCTTTCAGAGATAAAATTGCCAACATACACTGGATCATCGAAAAGCAACAGAGTTTCAGAAAAACAACTATTTCTGTTTTATTGACTATGGCAAAGCCTTTGACTGTGTGAATCACCACTAATTGCAGGAAATTCTTAAAGAGATGGAAATACCAGACCACCTTAGCCACCTCCTGAGAAATCTGTATGCAGATCAAGAAGCAGCAATTAGAACTGGACATGGAACAACAGATAGATTCTAAATTGGAAAAGGATTACCTCAAGGCTGTATATTGTCACCCTGTTTATTTAACTTCTATGCAGAGTATATCATGCTAAATGTCAGGCTGAATTAAGCACAAACTGGAATCAAGATTGCCTCAGATCAGATCAGTCGCTCAGTCGTGTCCGACTCTTTGCGACCCCATGAACCGCAGCACGCCAGGCCTCCCTGTCCATCACCAGCTCTCGGAGGTCACTCAGACTCACACCCATCAAGTCAGTGATGCCATCCAGCCATCTCATCCTCTGTCGTCCCCTTCTCCTCCTGCCCTCAACCCCTCCCAGCATCAGAGTCTTCTCCAATGAGTCAACTCTTCGCATGAGGTGGCCAAAATACTGGAGTTTCAGCTTTAGCATCATTCCTTCCAAAGAAATCCCAGGGCTGATCTCCTTCAGAATGGACTGGGTGGATCTTCTTGCAGTCCAAGGGACTCTCAAGAGTCTTCTCCAACACCACAATTCAAAAGCATCAATTCTTCGGCGCTCAGCCTTCTTCACAGTCCAGCTCTCACATCCATACATGACCACAGGAAAGACCATAGCCTTGACTAGGCGAACCTTTGTTGGTAAAGTAATGTCTCTGCTTTTGAATATGCTATCTAGGTTGGTCATAACTTTCCTTCCAAGGAGCAAGCGTCTTTTAATTTCATGGCTGCAGTCACCATCTGCAGTGATTTTGGAGCCCAGAAAAATAAATTCTGACACTGTTTCCACTGTTTCTCCATCTATTTCCCATGCAGTGATGGGACCAGATGCCATGATCTTCGTTTTCTGAATGTTGAGCCTTAAGCCAACCTTTTCACTCTCCACTTTCACTTTCATCAAGAGGCTTTTTAGCCCCTCTTCACTTTCTGCCATAAGAGTAGTGTCATCTGCATATCTGAGGTTATTGATATTTCTCCCAGCAATCTTGATTCCAACTTGTGTTTCTTCCAGTCCAGCATTTCTCATGATGTACTCTGCATATAAGTTAAATAAACATGGTGACAATATGCAGCCTTGACGTACTCCTTTTCCTATTTGGAACCAGTCTGTTGTTCCATGACCAGTTCTAACTGTTGCTTCCTGACCTGCATACAGATTTCTCAAGAGGTAGATCAGGTGGTCTGGTATTCCCATGTCTTTCAGAATTTCCCATAGTTTATTGTGATCTACACAGTCAAAGGCTTTGGCATAGTCAATAAAGCAGAAATAGATGTTTTTCTGGAACTCTCTTGCTTTTTCCATGATCCAGTGGATGTTGGCAATTTCCTGGAGATAGACAATAACCTCAGATATGCAGATGACACCACCCTTATAGCATAAAGTGAAGAACTAAAGACCCTCTTGATGAAAAGTGAAAGAGAAAGTGAAAGAGGATGAAAGTGAAAGATGGCTTAAAACTCAACATTCAGAAAACTAAGATCACGGTATCTGGTCCTATCACTAATAGCAAACAGATAGGGAAACAATGGAAATAGTGAGAGACTTTATTTGGGGGGGCTCCAAAATCACTGCACATGGTGACTGCATCCATGAAATTAAAAGATGCCTGCTCTTTGGAAGAAAAGCTATGACTAATCTAGACAGCATATTAAAAAGCAGAGACATTGCTTTGCCAACAAACTCCACCTAGTCAAACCTATGTTTTTTCTAGTAGATATATATATGAATGTGAGATTTGGACTATTAAGAAAGCTGAGCACTGAAGAATTGATGTTTTTGAACTGTGATGTTGGAGAAGACTCTTGAGAGTCCCTTGGACTGTAAAGAGATCAAACCAGTCAATCCTAAAGGAAATCAGTCTTGAACATTCATTGGAAGGACTGCAGCTGAAGCTGAAACTCCAATACTTTGGCCACCTGATGTGAAGAACTGACTCATTGGAAAAGACCCTGATGCTGGGAAAGACTGAAGACAGGAGGAAAAGCAGACGACAGGATGAGATGGTTGGATGTCATCACCTACTCAATGAACATGAGTTTGAACAAGCTCCGGGAGCTGGTGATAGACAAGGAAGCCTGGCATGCTTCACTGACTTGCAAAGAGTCTGACATGACAGCGAATGAACTGAACTGAGGAGCTCTTCAAGATACCATCTGAAGCCAGATTAAAGGAGTCACAGAAATTCATTAGGCTACCTCAGTCCAGATTAAAAGAGTGCAGACCCTGCACACATCCAGATCCTTATAAGCAACTCTGCCCTTGAACCATTGTTATAAAATTCCTTACCAAATACCCCTGGCAGGAGTTTGCTGTGTCCCCCTTTGACTAGCAAACCACTAAAGTTATTCTCTCCTCCTTCACCCAAAGCTTTGTCTCTGAGATTCAGTTTGGCATAGTGCCCAGAGGCCAAATTCTCAGCCTTAGTTACAAATGTAAGTGTGTTAAGAGTTTTGTCCTTTTGTTTACTGTTTCAAGTATCTTTTAACCCTTGACCTTTGCACCTTTTTTATGAGTTTAAGGATCCTCCAAGGATGGTCTTTATCTCTGATAAAGGGCCATATATGAGATTATGACAGGGACACCATGAATGAGGCTTCCACATTAGAAGTGAGCCCTGGTGGCTCAGATGGTGAAGAGACTGCCTGCAATGTGGGAGACCTGAGCTGGATCCCTGGGTCAGGAAGATTCCCTGGAGGAGAAAATGGCAACACATCCAGCATTCTTTCCTTGGAAAATCCCATGGACGGAGGAACTTGGTGGGCTACAGTCCACAGGGTTGTAGAGTCATGTACCTGAGTGAATTCACTTTTTCTTTCAAGAAGAGCAATTGTAGGAACAAAGTTCATAAGGAATACAAAGATCTGGAAAACTGATTACATTTATAACTCTTATATGCCTGCCTGCCCCTTTGAAAAGTGTTTGTGTATAGACATTTCAATTTGGATACCCCATCTTTAAAACAGGTTCTTTCCCAAATCACTGGAAAAATAAATAAGTGAGGAAATAAGGAAAGAAATTCATTTTTGTCATTGAATAATTTATTAAAAAAACGTATCTATCCTTTACTTGATTCAAACACTTGAAAGTATGTTCATTTCTGAAATGCCTTAATATTTTCTTAAATAATTCTTACTGCATTTATCACTTTTTACCCAGATTATAATTATTTTTACACATGTATTACCCCTGTAGTACAAGAAAGTTACCTGTGGTTATGAACCATGTGTAATTCATCTATATTTACGCTAGTAAAGTAATGTTCAAAATTCTCCAAGCCAGGCTTCAGCAATATGTGAACTGTGAACTTCCTGATGTTCAAGCTGGTTTTAGAAAAGGCAGAGGAACCAGAGATCAAATTGCCAACATCCGCTGGATCATGGAAAAAGCAAGAGAGTTCCAGAAAAACATCTATTTCTGCTTTATTGACTATGCCAAAGCCTTTGACTGTGTGGATCACAATAAACTATGGAAAATTCTGAAAGAGATGGGAATACCAGACCACCTGATCTGCCTCTTAAGAAATCTGTATGCAGGTCAGGAAGCAACAGTTAGAACTGGTCATGGAACAACAGACTGGTTCCAAATAGGAAAAGGAGTACGTCAAGGCTGCATATTGTCACCATGTTTATTTAACTTATATGCAGAGTACATCATGAGAAATGCTGGATTGGAAGAAACACAAGTTGGAATCAAGATTGCCGGTAGAAATATCAATAACCTCAGATATGCAGATGACACGACTCTTATGGCAGAAAGTGAAGAGGGGCTAAAAAGCCTCCTGATGAAAGTGAAAGTGGAGAGTGAAAAGGTTGGCTTAAAGCTCAACATTCAGAAAACGAAGACCATGGCATCTGGTCCCATCACTGCATGGGAAATAGATGGAGAAACAGTGGAAACAGTGTCAGACTTTGTTTTTCTGGGCTCCAAAATCACTGCAGATGGTGACTGTAGCCATGAAATTAAAAGACGCTTGCTCCTTGGAAGGAAAGTTATGACCAACCTAGATAGCATATTCAAAAGCAGAGACATTACTTTACCAACAAAGGTTCGCCTAGTCAAGGCTATGGTCTTTCCTGTGGTCATGTATGGATGTGAGAGCTGGACTGTGAAGAAGGCTGAGCGCCAAAGAATTGATGCTTTTGAACTGTGGTGTTGGAGAAGACTCTTGAGAGTCCCTTGGACTGCAAGAAGATCCAACCAGTCCATTCTGAAGGAGATCAATCCTGGGATTTCTTTGGAAGGAATGATGCTAAAGCTGAAACTCCAGTATTTTGGCCACCTCATGCGAAGAGTTGACTCATTGGAGAAGACTCTGATGCTGGGAGGGGTTGAGGGCAGGAGGAGAAGGGGACGACAGAGGATGAGATGGCTGGATGGCATCACTGACTCGATGGATGCGAGTCTGGGTGACCTCCGGGAGCTGGTGATGGACAGGGAGGCCTGGCGTGCTGCGGTTCATGGGGTCGCAAAGAGTCGGACACGACTGAGCGACTGATCTGATCTGATCTGATCTGATATTGAAAATCAACTTTATTCATGATTTCATAAATTAATAGAGACAATGGGTAAATATTTTGCCTTTTTTTTTTTTTTAAAGAAAGATCATTCAGGAACTTTCAATTTTTTTTCTTTGAAACTTAATTTAAAATAAGGGAAGATTCATATTGATATATGCAATGATATATATAGTATTCTTGCCTGGAGAATCCTATGAACAGAGGAGTCTGGCAGGCTATAATCCATGTGGTCACAAATAGTCAGACATAACACACACACACACACACAATGTCTTTTATCATCTAGTTGTGGTTAACATGATACACTGAAAATAATATAACTTACCCTTAATATCCTATGCAGAGTGGTGCATTTGTTAAAACTGAGGAAACTACACTGACACAAAGTCTACCCAAAGGATTCAGTATTGGTGTTGTACATTATAAGAGTTTTGACAAATGCATAATGATACATAAGCACTATAATAGTATGATACTGAAAACTTTTGCTCCCCTGAAAATCCTGTGTTCTGCTTATTCATCTTTCCTTTCCTCTCTGACTCTTGGAAACCACTGAACATTTTACTAACTCATAGTTTTGGCTTTTCTAAAAGGTTATATAGTTGGAATCTTATTGTATGTAGACTTTTAAGATTACTTCTTCCACTTGGTTATGTGTACTTATATATCCTCTATGCCTTTTCATGGCTTGATAGCTCAATTCTTTTTATTGGTGTATTATATGCTATTAGGTCTTCCTTGGTGGCTCAGTGGTAAAGAATCTGTCTGTAGTGCAGGAGACCTGGGTTTGATCCCTGGGTCAGGAATATTCCCTGGGGAAGGGTATGGCTACTCACTCCAGTATCCTTGCCTGGAGAATTTTATGGACAGAGGAGCCTGTGGCCTACAGTCCTCTGG
Source organism: Tragelaphus eurycerus (assembly GCA_935064755.1). NCBI lineage: Eukaryota > Metazoa > Chordata > Mammalia > Artiodactyla > Bovidae > Tragelaphus > Tragelaphus eurycerus. The sequence goes on along the minus strand of CAKXYN010000086.1, from coordinate 6,148,461 downwards.
GGTTACAAAGAGTTGGACATGACTGAGCAACTAACAATTTCACTTTCAATTTTCTATTATCTGAATGTACATGGTTTATCCATCCATTCATCTACTGAAGAGCATCTTGGTTGCTTCCAACGTGTATTACTTATGAGTAAAGTTTCCGTAAACATCCTTAAACAGCTTTTTGTGCTTTGTATTTATAAAAGTTTTCATTTTCTTCAGTAAATACCAAGGATTACAATTCCTATATCATATGAGTATATTTAGTTTTATACAAAAATGAAAAACTGTATTTCGAAGTGGCTGTACCATGTTGAATTTCTACTGGCAGTGAATAAAAGTTCCTGTTGTTTCACATCCTAGTCAGCATTTGATGTTGTCAGTGTTTTTGATATTTACTGTTCTAACAGATGTTTAGTGGTATCTCATTGTTTTAGTTTGTAACTCACAAATAACATATAATATTGACCAGATTTTCATATGCTTATTTACCATATTTTTATCTTATTGGTGACATATTTATTTTTCCAGTTTTCATTTGGATTGTTTGTTTTCTTATTTTTGAGTTTTAAGAGTTTTTTTGTGGGTGTGCATTTGTATAACAATCATTTGTCAGGTATATTTTTGCAAATATTCTCCTAGTTTGTGATCTCTCTTCTCATTCTGTTTCCAGAATATTTTATGTATTTTTCCACACTATTGTAGTTGCATTGTAGTAGCTGGTACAGGTATTAGAGATCCTGAGAGAATGTTCCTAGATTATATATAAACTGTCTTCCAACTTATAACACCTTAACAAGTATTTTCCAAATGCATTTTGATATCAACCTTTTATCACAAAGTATAATAATACAAATAAAAACTACCAATTCATGGACATATAGAAGCATTAAATAGCCTATTGAAATGTTTAAGATTTTGTTTTATGTTAGGAAAGCAGAATGGAAACAAACATCCCTCCCCCATGTATTAGTACATTAATAGATCCTGGCATGCAATTTACTGTATAGTACAAAAGTTATCTAACAAGAATAATCTGGGCTAAAGAATGTCTACAGTCTGCCAGATTGTCAATTTTTCATGTTGTCATTATTAATCTGTGAAAAGTAAAAATACTATGAATAAAATTGGAATGTCCTATTTAGTTTTCAAATGTTTTTGATGAAGTATTGGTTCTACTAACAGTATTTAAAAAACACAGAATTAGACTTACAAAGACATTTTGTGAAATAAGAATTAGTAGAATAATTATATTTGATTGTTGGGTTTTTCCTAGGTTAGACCTCTACCTACAATTTTTATAGGTCCCTTCTAAGAATAAGATTGAAGGTCACACAGATAGGCACATCAGTTTTGGTTTATTTGTATGGATTAGCATAGCCCTTCACAAAAGATTTTCTATTATTTTTCTTCCAATATAAATCCCAAAGACTGTTAAAGGTAAGAAGCTTAAGGCAGATTGCATCTTGTCAAAAATCGAAGCACAATGAATGGACTGAAGATATTTCTTTCTACTGAGATCAGAGTTGTCCCATTAAGCAAACACACAAAGAATGATTTGTTCACCAGACTTGCTGTGGTTAAGACTTTTGAACATTTACACAGCAGCTTAGGTAAATTTCAGCATTGTCACCTATTCTCAAGGTATTTAAACATTACAGTTTTGTAGATCTTATAGAAGTACTTTCATTAACTCTTTCAAGCATATTATTTTTACATAAGAAAGAAATGATGATCAAATTACCTATTACAGAATTATAATTTTTCCTGATGAAAGAGATGTTTGAAATTATTTAAGTTATATATTATGTAAAAAGAAGAAATTATCATTCTAGCAATGATAAAATTTAATGTAGCCAAAATTAAAACATAAAGAAACAGAATTTTTTTCTGTAATGTATGTGACTGAAATAATATCTGCTAACACCAAAGTTTCCAGCGGCAGCTGTCTTTATAGTACTTATCACACTGTATATCAGTACTGTAGGGCTATGTAACAAATTACTGTGAACTGTACAGTTTCAAATGTCCCATATTAGGAAATCATCACGGCCATGTTCTCTCTTAAGGACCTAGGACAGAATCTGTTCCATGCCTTTCTCTTAGCTTCTGGTGTTGAAAACAACCCTTGCTATTCTGTGGTTTGTAGATAACATCTCTCAAATCTCCTTCAAATTCTTTATATAGACTTCTTACTGTGTTTCACTTTTTCAGTTTTTTTTTTTTTTTTTTTCCTTCTTATAAGGACACCAGCTGTATTGTATTAGTTGTTCTGTTGTTTTTAGTCACTAAGTCATATCCGACTCTGCAACCTCTTGGACTGTAGCCCGCCAGGTTCCTCTGTCCATGAGATTTCCCAGGCAAGAATACTGCGGTAGGTTGCCATTTCCTTCTCAGTGGGTCATGATCTTCCTGACCCAAGGATCAAATCTGTGTCTCCTGCATTGCAGGCAGATTCTTTACCACTGAGCCACAGAGATGAATACTGTTAAAACAGGAGAATGCCAAGGCTTCTTGGAGAAGGTGACACTGAATTGATCTTTGAATGACTGGCAATAAATAGTCCATTAGAGAAAGAACAGAAGACAGGACAAGAATTTTGAGGAAGAGGAAGTAGTGTTTTTGAAGCAAAAGATTTGTGAGTATTTTGAAGTTATTCATAGCTCAGATTGGTAGGATTAAAGGCACTGTCAAGACAGGTCATGAAATGAGTCTTGAAAAAAAAAAAAAAAAAATAGGACCAGATCTTAAAGTGTGCTCAGTATATTAGTAACTGAGTTCTTTGTATTTGTGTGGACAAACAAAATTGCAATAGAGTTACAAAAGAAGTTCTTGAGGGTTGGAAAATTGAATAAATTACCATTTATTGACTCCATTTATGTAGTGTGTGTGCAGTCACTTCAGTTGTGTCCAACTCTATGTGGACATTATTAACCACTATTAACACTATTAACCACAGAATACTGAAGTGGGTTGCCATTCCCTTCTCCAGGGCCTTATGTAGAGGTGATTTTATATAAATTATTTCATGTAATCTGCATAGCAAATCTGCAATATTGGAATTAATTCCACTCCACAGAGAAGAAAACTGGGTTAAAAATATTAAGATATTTTCCCACAAGTAAATAACAATGACTAATTTATTCAAATGACAATATCAGGACGGGTAGTAGGTGTATGCCAAGGCTGAACATACGTCCTATGAGAAAAGGCTTGGAAGGAACTTGTAGAATGAAATTCATATGACATAGTTACATGACAGTAAAATAACTGACCCAAATACCAATATAAATCTAGATATATAACTTTCATCAGATTATTTAACCATATAAGGATAAACTCAAGCACGGATTTGAAGAGAATGAAAATTGAGAATGGTGAAGATTTCCAAGGAAGGTAGTGAAATCATTCAGATAACTATGAGATCAGTTCCATTTGCTTGAGACTACAGAAGAGGTGAATTTAGCAAGGAAACAATTACAGTATCCCAAGAATGTTCAGCTGTACAGGCTGGATTTAGAAAAGGCAGAGGAACCACAGATCAAATTGCCAACATCAATTGAATCATAGGAAAAGCAAGGGAATTCCAGAAAGTAAACAACAATAAAAAACACTTCTGCTTCACTGACTACATGAAATCATTTGACTCTGCAGATCACAACAAACTGGAAAATACTTAAAGAAATAGGAATACCAGACCATGTTACTTGCCTCCTGAGAAACCAATATGCAGGTCAAGAAGGAATAGTTAGAACATGACATGGAAAAACAGACTAGTTCAAAATTGGGAAAGGAATATGACAAGGCTGTATATTTTCACTCTGCTTATTTAACTTATATGCAGAGTGCTTAAAACTCAACATTCAAAATCTAAGATCATGGCATCTTAGTATTTTGGTCCCATCACTGGGACCGTCACTTCATGGCAAATAGATGGGGAAACAACAGAAACAGTGACAGACTTTATTATTTTGGGCTCCAAAATCACGGCAGATGGTGACTGCACCTATGAAATTAAATGGTGCTTGTTCCTTGGTAGAAAACTTAGGACCAACCTAAACAGCATATTAAAAAGAAGATATTGCTTTGCCAACAAAGGTCCATCTTGAACCATAGTTAAAGCTATGATTTTTTCAGTAGTCATGTATAGATGTGAGAGTTGGACTATAAAGAAAGCTGAGTGCCAAAGAACTGATGCTTTTGTGGTGTTGGGAGAAGACTCTTGAGAGTCTCTTGGACTGCAAGGAGATCCCACCCATCAATCCTAAAGGAAATCAGTCCTGAATATTAATTGGAAGGACTGATTCTGGAGCTGAAGCTCCAATATTTTGGCTACCTGATGTGAAGAACTGACTCACTGGAAAAGATGCTGATGCCAGGAAAGATTGAAGGCAGGAGAAGGTGACAACAGAGGACAAAATGGTTGGATGGCATCACCGACTCAGTGGACATGAGTTTGAGCAAGCTCTGGGAGTTGGTGATAGACAGGGAAATGTGGCATGCTGCAGCAAATGACTGAGGAATTGAACTGAACTGATACAAAGTACATCATGTGAAATGCTGGGCTGGGTGAAGCACAAGCCAGAATCAAGATTGCCAGGAGAAATATCAACAACCTCAGATATGCAGGTGACACCACTCTAATGGCAGAAAGTGAAGAATTAGAGAGTCTCTTGAGGAGAGTGAAAGAGGACAGTGAAAAAATTGGCTTGAAACTCAACATTCAAAAAACTAAGATCATGGCATCCAGTCCCATCACTTCATGGCAAATAGATGGAGAAAAAGTGGAAACAGTGACAGATTTTATTTTCTTGGGCTCTAAAATCATCGCAGATGGTGACCGCAGCCAAGAAATTAAAAGACATTTACTAACAGTACAAGAGGGTTCCCTTTTCTCCACAACCTCTACAATATTTATCATTTGTGAATTTTTAATGATGGACATTCTGACTGATGTGATGTGATATCTCATTGTAGTTTTGATTTGCATTTCTTTAATAATGAGTGATGTTGAGCATATTCTCATGTGTTTGTTGGCCACTGTATGTTTTCTTTGGAGAAATGTCTGTTTAGGTCTCCCCCCTCCTTTTTTTTTTTTTAAATTGGGTTGTTTGTTTTCCTGATATTAAGCTGCATGAGCTGTTTGTATATTTTGAGATTCATCCTTTGTGAGTTGTTTAATTTGCAATTATTTTCTTCCATTCTGACACAGAGAGCTCAACCCACTACTCTATGACAAGCTAGACAGGTGGGATATGGGAGGGAGGTTCATGAGAAATGGGACAGCTGTGTGCCTTTGGCTGATTCATGTTGATGTATGGTAATAACCAGCACAGTATTATAAACAATTATACCCCCCAAAATTTTTTTAAAACTCCTTGGAAAGAAAGCTATGTTAAACCTAGACAGTGTATTAAAAAGCAGACATCATTTTGTCAACAAAGATCTGTATAGTGAAAGCTATGGTTTTTCCAGTAGTCATATATGGATGTGAGAGTTGGACCATACATAAGGTTGAGCACCAAATAACTGATGCTTTTGAATTTGGCACTGGAAAATACTCTTAAGAATTCCCTGGACAGCAAGGAGATGAAATTGTTCAATCCTTAAGGAAATCAACTCTGTATATTCATTGGAAGGACTGATACTGACGCTGAAGCTCTGATACCTTAGCTACCTGATATGAAGGACTCAGATCAGATCAAATCAGATCAGTTGCTCAGTTGTGTCCGACTCTTCGCGACCCCATGAACTGCAGCACCCCAGGCCTCCCTGTCCATCACCAACTCCCGGAGGTCACTCAGACTCACATCCATCGAGTCAGTGATGCCATCCAGCCATCTCATCCTCTGTTGTCCCCTTCTCCTCTTGCCCCCAATCCCTCCCAGCATCAGAGTCTTCTCCAATGAGTCAACTCTTCGCATGAGGTGGCCAAAATACTGGAGTTTCAGCTTTAGCATCATTCCCCCCAAAGAAATCCCAGGGCTGATCTCCTTCAGAATGGACTGGTTGGATCTCCTTGCAGTCCAAGGGACTCTCAAGAGTCTTCTCCAACACCACAGTTCAAAAGAATCGATTCTTCGGCGCTCAGCCTTCTTCACAGTCCAGCTCTCACATCCATACATGACCACAGGAAAGAACATAGCCTTGACTAGGCGAACCTTTGTTGGCAAAGTGATGTCTCTGCTTTTGAATATGCTATCTAGGTTGGTCATAACTTTCCTTCCAAGGAGTAAGCGTCTTTTAATTTCATGGCTGCAGTCACCATCTGCAGTGATTTTGGAGCCCCTCAAAATAAAGTCTGACACTGTTTCCACTGTTTCTCCATCTATTTCCCATGTAGTGATGGGACCAGATGCCATGATCTTCGTTTTCTGAATGTTGAGCTTTAAGCCAACCTTTTCACTCTCCACTTTCACTTTCATCAAGAGGCTTTTGAGTTCCTCTTCACTTTCTGCCATAAGGGTGGTGTCATCCGCATATCTGAGGTTATTGATATTTCTCCCAGCAATCTTGATTCCAACTTGTGTTTCTTCCAGTCCAGCATTTCTCATGATGTACTCTGCATATAAGTTAAATAAACATGGTGACAATATACAGCCTTGACGTACTCCTTTTCCTATTTGGAACCAGTCTGTTGTTCCATGACCAGTTCTAACTGTTGCTTCCTGACCTGCATACAGATTTCTCAAGAGGCAGATCAGGTGGTCTGTTATTCCCATCTCTCTCAGAATTTCCCATAGTTTATTGTGATCTACACAGTCAAAGGCTTTGGCATAGTCAATAAAGCAGAAATATGAAGGACTAACTCGTTGGAAAAGACCTTGATGCTGGGAAAGACTGAAGGCAGGAGAAGTGGGCAACAGAGACTGAGATTGTTGAGTGACATCACTTACTCAATAGGCGAGTGTTTGAGCAAACTCAGGGAGACAGTAAAGGACAGGGAAGCCCGTGCACTGTATGGAGTAGCAAAGAATCAGACACGACTTAGAGACTGAACAACAATTGTAATATCAATTATGGTCCAAAATGATTATGTAATATCAGGGATCAGATTAGGAGTGGTCCTGGAAGAAAGCTTTTTGGCACTGGGACTAAAACAGCAATTTTTTAAAAGAAAGAAACTTTTAAAATGAAAAAAATATTAACTTACAATTGGTTGGATATTAGAACATGAAGAAAAGAAAGATTATAATATTTCAGGCCATGAAGGGCTAAGAATAGGGACATAAGTGGTAGATATAGGAACTTTACTAACAAAATCTGAGAAAGCAAGGTTTACAGAGAGTTCAGTGAGATGTGTTCAGTTTTATATACATTGAGTTTGAGATAACAGTGAATATTCATCCAGTCATCTCTAGACTTTGCATATGCATTGGAATACAGCATTAATATGAATCTGCAATACTGAGGGGAAAAAAGCATACTTATAATCATGCCTCTTTTTTCTCCAATCGTTTTTCCTCGAATTGCAAATCCTAACACACAGGATCAGTTCTAAATTAATGGGTGGTTTTAAGAATCAGAAGAAGTATGATTTATCTTTCTTAAGTAGTGGTTAAAATAAAAATAATGTCGACTTTGAAATAGATTTATTCCTGTGCCCTGCGTTGCAGAAATGTCAGTTATGCTAATTTTGAAGTTCTTGTTTGTAGGTGTATATGAGAGTAATTGAAAGCTGTGGACTAATAGCAGATTACTTATTTTATGACTTCAGAGAATGATTTCAAAATAATTATAAATATATATACATATATAAACACACACACTTGCATGTTAGGGCAAAGATTTATATCTGCTTGAAATAGGGTGATGCTCAAATGGCACATGTGGAACCACAGGCTGATAAATTAACTGAAGTAGTACAAGCAGAAAATTAAGGAGATTCTGAGAATGTGAGTTTTTGTGAATCTGATGAATCTTAGAAAGAACACAGGAGTCTATGGAACTTGGAAATTGGAGGTTTCTGTCCATCTTTTTGATATCTCAAGAGACAAGGAGAAGTAGCTAACATCTGAATCATCCTCTATGCCCACATGCAAAATACTTCAGCACTTTCTTCCTCAATGTTATAAACACTGCTGAGAATGTTATTAATCTACCAGAAGATCTTGGAATCTGCACATACATTGGTTGGTGATGCTTGTTGGGTTTCTGAAATAGGAAGGAAATGCACAGAACATTTTGGATATTTCTTGGTTTCCACTAGATTAGAGTCAAAATAAGCAAATTTAGAGATGACTTTCTGTAGGCCAGGAAACTCTCTGCCTTAAATTCCTACATGACCATTTTCCATGTATTCTTCTGTCCTTCATGTTACCCCACACTTTATTATTTACATTTTCTTCTCTTGAAGGCTGGAACTGTGTGACTGTAGCATAGATAATATTTGATTCCAACATGCTTAATTTAATTAAAATATTATATTTCTTTTTTTAACAAAATGATGCTTTTTAAAAATTCTGAAGTGATAATTGCTTTACAATACCATGAGAACTGTGTTTGTAGGAATAGTTAATTACAAGATCACAAGTTCAATGAAATCATTTATTTTTATACAAGAATATAAATGCAACTTTTAACCTTGGATTATAAATAATATTTTAAAGATTATTAAATATATTTAATTTTTGGAGTCTAGAATAGAAAATTTAAAATTCAAATTGTGATGTTTATGATTTGATTTATGATTCATTTGTTAGATCTTTAATTTTAAATTTGAAGTGTCATAATCCAAGAACCTAACATTCCAAGAATCTGATATTATGCATATAATTTAAACTATACTTGGTTAACTTTTAATCTATCAATCAATTTATTTGTTAATTCATTCAGTTATTTATCCAGATAGTCAGACAAGTTGTTAACGATGATAAAATTGTACTTTAAATCTCCCTAGAGAAAAAGAAGAGAAAAGCTCAATTCAGTGTTGTCCTGGATGGGTTTTAAATACCTGAACAGAGGAATATGTAAGCTGAAATGGATCAGCCTCATACAACTCCCTGACAAACATCTTAGAGCAATTCCTCAATAAAGTTTATCATCAAGTTTACCTTCAAATATGTGAAATAGAAAATCTTAATTTATTCCTATGGCAGGGAATATATGTATATATGTATATGGCAGCTGCACTTTGCTTGTGGGGAAAATGTAAACATATTTTTGTCAGGATAAATATTTTAACTTTTTATTGCTAAGTATAATGAAAATTTAAAAAAAAAAAACATACAAATATTTATGCCAGTAATTGAAATGCAGCCTATATTATTATATCAGTCAGAATGTGTTCTTAATATACTGCTGTAAGGATGTGGGGGTGCACAAACTCTAAATAATGTTGTACTCAAAAGGTTTTATCACCTAATTTACAAAGTAAGAGATAGGTAAATTCCTGTTAGGGTGGGGAAAAAAAAAAAAAACATGGAAAAGTCCAAGAGAATTTACCATATTGTATTTGATATGTACATTCTATATTTCAATTTAAGTGCACATTTCTTTTGGGGGAGAGAAAGACATTAAATTGATGTGCAAAACTATGGTCTTGTTCTATGCAACCTTTAAGTTATAGTTGTGAGAGACAAACATCTCACTTCTTTAACACTGTAAGAGATTAATTTAATAGTTAATTTGGTTAATTAATTGAAAGGCCAAAGTGAATTTTGTCTAAGCCAGCTTAAGGCAAATTTTGGTAGCCCAAATAGTTCAACTCAGCTTGCTAACCACATTTCTAGAAGCAGAAACGGATGCTCCAGGCTAAGGACTGCTCACAAAAGATTTTAATGAGATGAAAAAGTATGAATATAAATTGCACCTTATCTCTAATGCTTGAGAGTGAATTTTCTCAGAAATTATGTTTAGAAAGATATTGTGCTGTGATGAGCATAAATGCTCATACTCAATTTCACTTATTGCAAGTGATATTTCTGTTTCTTCTATCTCCTAAGGAAGAGCTTATATGGTAAATCTAGCTAGATTTTTGCAATAAGCAGTCTTTGTTTTTGGGAAAACATAATTTAATATACTATTTTTTTTCATTGATAGAAGAGATAAGAGTGACTTAGGTATCAGGTATTAACAGAACACCTTCAAGTCTGTCAAGCTTCACTCACACAATTTCTGAAACCCTTATATCATTCTGATGGAGTTGATATTTCTACAATGTCTGCTTATAGGTTTGTGCTCTGAAGCTAAACTGAAATTATGCTTAAGATATAAAAACTGTAAGCACTGAAATTCTCTCTCCCACTTTCAAAGAAACATTTCTTATTTAGATGCAGGATCAATACTCAACATTTTGTTAAAAGCTCCAAATATTTTGTACTGAAGAGACTCAGAATATTAGTATAGAGAGGAAACTATCTCAAAATAACTCATTTCAACAGAGATTTACAATTACTAGGGAAAATAAATAACTTCTATGAAAATGTAAAGAGATTTGCATTTCTCTGGTAGAGTCTAAACGACTATTATTGAGATGCTACAATTAAAGCTCCACCCCCCACCCCATACCCATGTATCCATCCAAATATGGGCAGGTTTTTTGAGGTTAATTGTGTATACTATACTTGAATTTTGACTTTCACTTGTGCATCATGGCAGGTGGTCAGTTTCTACCATCTCCCAGCTATTAGGAAGGACAAAGGTAGCAGAAAGTCAACATCCTATAGTTTTAAGGTCAAGAACCAGTAGTGATATTCATATTCCATTGACTAGAGCACAGTTATGTGGCTACACTTAGCTATGAAAGACACTGGGTGTGGTAGTAATCTTTAAGCCAGTCCCTGATAAATCAAACTGGGAAGCATCATTAAATAATATATTGCTAAAATATACTTTACTGTTCATGGGGTTCTCAAGGCAAGAATACTGAAGTGGTTTGCCATTCCCTTCTCCAGCGGACCACACCCTGTCAGATCTCTCCACCATGACCCGCCCATCCGGGGTTGCCCCACGGGCATGGCTTAATTTGGCCTTGGAATACGGAATGAAGCAGGGCAAAGACTAACAGAATTTTGCCAAGAAAATGCACTGGTCATAGCAAATACCCTCTTCTAACAACACAAGAGAAGACTCTATACATGGACATCACCAGATGGTCAACACCAAAATCAGATCGATTATATTCTTTGCAGCCAAAGATGGAGAAGCTCTATACAATCAGCAAAAACAAGACCAGGAGCTGACTGTGGCTCGGACCATGAACTCCTTATTGCCAAATTCAGACTTATATTGAAGAAAGTTGGGAAAACCACTAGACCATTCAGGTATGACCTAAATCAAATCCCTTATGATTATACAGTGGAAGTGAGAAATAGATTTAAGGGCCTAGATCTGATAGATAGAGTGCCTGATGAACTATGGAATGAGGTTTGTAACATTGTACAGGAAACAGGGATCAAGACCATCCCCATGGAAAAGAAATGCAAAAAAGCAAAATGGCTGTCTGGGGAGGCCTTACAAATAGCTGCGAAAAGAAGAGAAGCGAAAAGCAAAGGAGAAAAGGAAAGATATAAACATCTGAATGCAGAGTTCCAAAGAATAGCAAGAAGACATAAGAAAGCCTTCTTCAGCGATCAATGCAAAGAAATAAAGGAAAACAACAGAATGGGAAAGACTAAGGATCTATTCAAGAAAATCAGAGATACCAAAGGAACATTTCATGCAAAAATGGGCTCGATAAAGGACAGAAATGGTATGGACCTAACAGAAGCAGAAGATATTAAGAAGAGGTGGCAAGAATACACAGAAGAACTGTACAAAAAAGAGCTTCACGACCCAGATAATCATGATGGTGTGATCACTGACCTAGAGCCAGACATCCTGGAATGTGAAGTCAAGTGGGCCTTAGAAAGCATCACTAGGAACAAAGCTAGTGGAGGTGATGGAATTCCAGTGAAGCTATTCCAAATCCTGACAGATGATGCTGTGAAAGTGCTGCACTCAATATGCCAGCAAATTTGGAAAACTCAGCAGTGGCCACAAGATTGGAAAAGGTCAGTTTTCATCCCAATCCCAAAGAAAGGCAATGCCAAAGAGTGCTCAAACTACCGCACAATTGCACTCGTCTCACATGCTAGTAAAGTAATGCTCAAAATTCTCCAAGCCAGGCTTCAGCAATATGTGAACCGTGAACTTCCTGATGTTCAAGCTGGTTTTAGAAAAGGCAGAGGAACCAGAGGTCAAATTGCCAACATCCACTAGATCATGGAAAAATTAAGAGAGTTCCAGAAAAACATCTATTTCTGCTTTATTGACTATGCCAAAGCCTTTGACTGTGTAGATCACAATGAACTGTGGGAAATTCTGAGAGAGATGGGAATACCAGACCACCTGATCTGCCTCTTGAGAAATCTGTATGCAGGTCAGGAAGCAACAGTTAGAACTGGTCATGGAACAACAGACTGGTTCCAAATAGGAAAAGGAGTACGTCAAGGCTGTATATTGTCACCATGTTTATTTAACTTATATGCAGAGTACATCATGAGAAATGCTGGATTGGAGGAAACACAAGCTGGAATCAAGATTGTTGGGAGAAATATCAATAACCTCAGATATGCAGATGATACCACCCTTATGGCAGAAAGTGAAGAGGAACTCAAAAGCCTCTTGATGAAAGTGAAAGTGGAGAGTGAAAAGGTTGGCTTAAAGCTCAACATTCAGAAAACGAAGATCATGGCATCTGGTCCCATCACTACATGGGAAATAGATGGAGAAGACAGTGGAAACAGTGTCAGACTTTATTTTTTGGGCTCCAAAATCACTGCAGATGGTGACTGCAGCCATGAAATTGAAAGACGCTTACTCCTTGGAAGGAAAGTTATGACCAACCTAGATAGCATATTCAAAACCAGAGACATCACTTTGTCAACAAAGGTTCGCCTAGTCAAGGCTATGTTCTTTCCTGTGGTCATGTATGGATGTGAGAGCTGGACTGTGAAGAAGGCTGAGCGCCGAAGAATTGATGCTTTTGAACTGTGGTGTTGGAGAAGACTCTTGAGAGTCCCTTGGACTGCAAGGAGATCCAACCAGTCCATTCTGAAGGAGATCAGACCTGGGATTTCTTTGGGGGGAATGATGCTAAAGCTGAAACTCCAGTATTTTGGCCACCTCATGCGAAGAGTTGACTCATTGGAGAAGACTCTGATGCTGGGAGGGATTGGGGGCAGGAGGAGAAGGAGACGACAGAGGATGAGATGGCCGGATGTCATCACTGACTCGATGAATGTTAGTCTGAGTGACCTCCGAGAGCTGGTGATGGATAGGGAGGCCTGGCGTGCTCCAGTTCATGGGGTCACAAAGAGTCGGACACGACTGAGTGACTGATCTGATCTGAAAATATACTTGTTTTAGATTTTTAAAAAGATCTTAGATAAAAAGACAATTGGAAATATATAAACTGATTATCCTTTTGACCCACCCTTGAGAAAGTTCTTTTGGATTTAAAAGAGTGCTATCTGTTCCACACAGCCTTTTACAGTCTTTCAAGATGAACACATGTACACCCATGGCTGGTTCATGTCAATGTATTGCAAAAGCCAGTACAATATTGTAAAGTAATTAGCCTCCAATTAAAATAAATAAATTTTTTAAATGTTTACTAATTTTTAAGAGTTCTAGTTTTAAGCTTGGCATATCATAGAAGGAGACACAGAAAATGTATTGGAAAAGATAAGATTAGACTACTGGGGTCTTAGGTGTTCTTGAATATTTTAATACAAATTAACATTTATTGAGTATTTACAGTGTGTCTTGCCCTGTTTTAAGTACTTACCACATAGTAACTAACTTCATCCACACAAAGAACCTTAGAAGGGTTATTGCCATATCAGGGATGATGAGAGTGATACTCAGTGGGGTGAAATAGTTTCACATGAAATGCTTAATAAATGAAGGTGATGAAGCATGTAGGAATAAATGCTATTTATGACACAGCACTAAAGAAAGAAAAAAAGTGAGAATGAGGCAAAAGACAAAAGATTCCAGTTCAGTAGTAAAGTAATGCTCAAAATTCTCCAAGCCAGACTTCAGCAATATGTGAACCGTGAAGTTACTGATGTTCAAGCTGGTTTTAGAAAAGGCAGAGGAACCAGAGATCAAATTGCAAACATCTGCTGGATCATGGAAAAAGTGAGAGAGTTCCAGAAAAACATCTATTTCTGCTTTATTGACTATATCAAAGCCTTTGACTGTAAGGATCACAAGAAACTGTGGAAAATTCTGAAAGAGATGGGAATACCAGATCACCTGATCTGCCTCTTGAGAAATCTGTATGCAGGTCAGAAGCAACAGTTGGAACTGAATATGGAACAGACTGGTTCCAAATAGGAAAAGAAGTACGCCAAGGCTGTATATTGTCACCCTGCTTATTTAACTTATATGCAGAGTACATCATGAGAAATGCTGGACTGGAAGAAGCACAAGCTGAAATCAAGATTGCCGAGAGAAATGTCAATAACCTCAGATATGCAGATGACACCACCCTTATGGCAGAAAGTGAAGAGGAACTAAAAAGCCTCTTGATGAAAGTGAAAGAGGAGAGTGTAAGAGTTGGCTTAAAGCTCAACATTCAGAAAACGAAGATCATGGCATCTGGTCCCATCACTTCATGGCAAATAGATGGGGAATCAGTGGAAACAGTGTCAGACTTTATTTTTTGGGCTCCAAAATCACTGCAGATGGTGACTGCAGCCATGAAATTAAAAGACGCTTACTCCTTGGAAGGAAAGTTATGACCAACCTAGATAGCATATTCAAAAGCAGAGACATTACTTTGCCAACAAAAGTCTGTCTAGTCAAGGCTATGGTTTTTCCAGTGGTCATGTATGGATGTGAAAGTTGGACTGTGAAGAAGGCTGAGTGCCTAAGAATTGATGCTTTTGAACTGTGGTGTTGGACAAGACTCTTGAGAGTAGTCCATTCTGAAGGAGATCAGCCCTGGGATTTCTTTGGAAGGAATGATGCTAAAGCTGAAACTCCAGTACTTTGGCCACCTCATGCGAAGAGTTGACTTATTGGAGAAGACTCTGATGCTGGGAGGGATTGGGGACAAGAGGAGAAGGGGACGACAGAGGATGAGATGGCTGGATGGCATCACTGACTCAATGGACGTGAGTCTGGGTGAACTCCAGGAGTTGGTGATGGACAGGGAGGCCTGGCGTGCTGCGATTCATGGGGTCGCAAAGAGTCGGACATGACTGAGCAACTGAACTGAAGTGAACTGAACTGATAGTCACCTCCTTGACAACATCGACAGAATGTAGTAAATAATAGAGTTGGCTGTCAAGCTGAGCAGGTAAAACCTGTTTCATAAACCATGAAAAGAGGTAACAAGGCAAAGAGTGGGACTGGGTCACAATTTCTTCTCAAAGATAGATTTTTAATGTCCCTTTTTAATGTGTACTCCCAGTGCCTACCAAAATATGGAACATTCACAATAAATGTGTATTGAATTGAATTAAAACTCTTCATGGCATATAGGACGGAGGCTTGACTTAGGTTGGTACAAGGGAATTTAGCAAATATTTGAAGAATGTGATGCTGCTCCTTTTTGGTGTCCATAGCAATAAACTTTATATATATATATATATATATATATATATATATATATATATATTTTCCTTTGAACAAGGTTTAGAGAATCCTCTTTAACACAGGTATATACTATCTATCATGAGAACCTGGCTAGAAAACGAAAGCAATTTTGCAGCGCAGCCACAAATGGTCAGTACTGCAGAAACAGCTTGGCTGAGCATGGCTGCATGATCTTGCTTCCTTAGCCTGCTGCTGCTGCTAAGTTGCTTCAGTCGTGTCCGACCCTGTGTGACCCCATAGCCTAAGCTTCTCAATTCATGTTAAGATCAGCAATATACCCATGAAGTAGGTTCATAGAAAACAGAATATTGAAGCTTTAGAGAAAAGAAAAAATAGAAATTTGGGATGAAAATATTTGCTGTTACTCCTGTGAGGGTTTTAGAAGTTTAGAGTAAGTTTACATCAGTATTAATGAAGTTTTATCTTTTTCTACCCTTAACATTTAAAAAGTTATATCTTCTTTTCTTCAATTCTGCTTTACTAGTGTCCTGATTAAGAAATTTATAAGAGAGAGTAAGGGGATGGCCAGCAATCTGTGCCCATCAGGGAGCCATTTCCAAACCAGAGCATACATTTCAGTTCTGCCAATATAAACACTTAATGAAGGAAATTTGCTGAAATGCCGGGCAAGACTTATGTGTGTTTTTTCCTACTTTTGGTATACAAGATCAATGATGGCAATCAATCAACTACTTGGAAGGATTGATCTTTGTAATTGTGAAATTGAATAGTAAGCGAAATGAAGGCATGGAAGGCTAAAAATAAGGCTTCCCTTAAATTTTCAGAATTTAGGCCTTTTTTTTTTTTTTAGGTATCAAGAATCTCTTTTATTGATTATCAGAAACATTACAAACATCTAATATGAACAAATTGTAACATGACAGTGATTAGTTTGAACAATTAATACATTTCAGATATAATATTATACATATTTCAATGCTATTCTCCCCAATCATCCCACCCTCTCCCGGTCCCAGAGTGCAAAAGTCTGTTCTATACATCAGTGTCTCTTTTGCTGTCTCGTAAATAGGGTTATTTTTACCATCTTTCTAAATTCCATATATATGCGTTAGTATACTGTATTTGTGTTTTTGTTTCTGGCTTACTTCACTTTGTATAATAGGCTCCAGTTCCATCCACCTCCTTAGAACTGATTCAAATGTATTCTTTTTAATGGCTAATCAAACTTAAAAGCTTCTGCACAACAAAGGAAACTATAAGCAAGGTGAAAAGACAGCCTTTAGAATGGGAAAAAATAATAGCAAATGAAGCAACTGACAAACAACTAATCTCAAAAATATACAAGCAACTTCTACAGCTCAATTCCAGAAAAATAAATGACCCAATCAAAAAATGGGCCAAAGAACTAAATAGACATTTCTCCAAAGAAGACATACAGATGGCTAACAAACACATGAAAAGATGCTCAACATCACTCATTATCAGAGAAATGCAAATCAAAACCACTATGAGACACCATTTCACGCCAGTCAGAATGGCTGCTATCCAAAAGTCCACAAGCAATAAATGCTGGAAAGGGTGCGGAGAGAAGGGAACCCTCTTGCACTGTTGGTGGGAATGCAAACTAGTACAGCCACTATGGAGAACAGTATGGAGATTCCTCAAAAAAACTGGGAATAGAACTGCCTTATGATCCAGCAATCCCACTGCTGGGCATATAACACTGAGAAATCCAGAATTGAAAGAGACACCTGTACCCCAATGTTCATAGCAGCACTGTTTGCAATAGCCAGAACGTGGAAGCAACCTAGATGTCCATCCACAGATGAATGGATAAGCAAGCTGTGGTACATTTACACAATGGAGTATTACTCAGAATTTAGGTCTTAAAACAGCTTTTGTGTTGACAGGTTCGCCAACTTTTCTTCACTTTCTTCACACTGAGGGACAGTATTAGACTTACTTACTTTGTGCTTAAAATATCTCAGCCTTTGTGAGTGCAGGGTTAATATCTCCATGTCAAAATTATAGCTGTTATGAGCCTATCCAATGCTCTTTAAAGGAAATAAACACTTATACATTCTACCTCCAATAAAAAAAATGTATTGGTCTCTTAATCCATTGGGTTTGTTTGTTACAGGTTTATAATCTTTGCCAAGGCTTCCTTGGTGGCTCAGACAGTAAGGAGTCTGCCCAGAATGCAGGAGACCTGGGTTCAATCCCTGGGTTGGGAAGATCCCCTGGAGAAGGAAATGGCAACCCACTCCAGTAGTCTTGCCTGGAAAATCCCATGGACGGAGGACCCTGGTGGGTTACAGTTCTGCTGCTGCTGCTGCTAAGTCATTTCAGTCGTGTCCGACTCTGTGCAACCCCATACACGGAAGCCCACCAGGCTCCCCCGTCCCTGGGATTCTCCAGGCAAGAACACTGGAGTGAGTTGACATTTCCTTCTCCAATGCATGAAAGTGAAAAGTGAAAGGGAAGTCACTCAGTCGTGTCCGACTCTTAGCAACCCCATGGACTGCAGCCCACCAGGGTCCTCCATCCATGGGATTTTCCAGGCAAGAGTACTGGAGTGGGGTGCCATTGCCTTCTTCAGGGTTACAGTTCATGAGGTCATAAAGAGTCAGATATGACTAAGCGATTAATACACACAGTCTTTGTTAATCAGAGCAACTTTGTTTTGAAAAGTGACTATTTGTGCCTCCTCTGTGAAAAAGAAGTCAGTTGGAAATAAGCAGCAGAAATGATCATTGGTTACTTTGGTTTCAAATAATCCAAGTTAAATGAACCCAAATGTTCTGCTCAGTTAGGCAGTATCCTGATAATCAGATTTAACTTTTATCAACTCAGAGGTCTTTGAAGTATTGTGCTTTTTACTCCCTGCCATGTTGTAGCATATGATTTTTTTTGTTTGTTTTTAGAGTTGAAGGCTTTCCTATTACATACTGCTGCTGCTGCTGCTAAGTCCCTTCAGTCGTGTCCGATTCTGTGCGACCCCATAGAAGGAAGCTCACCAGGCTCCCCCGTCCCTGGGATTCTCCAGGCAAGAATACTGGAGTGGGTTGCCATTTCCTTCTCCAATGCATGAAAGTGAAAAGGGAAAGTGAAGTCGCTCGGTCGTGTCCGACTCTTAGCGACCCCATGGACTGGAGCTTAACAGGATTGGAAAATCCCATCCGTCCATGGGATTTTCCAGGCAAAAGTACTGGGGTGGGGTGCCATCGCCTTCCCCATATTACATACTAGGTTTGAACAATTATAAACATCAGGATTTAAAAGAAGGTTCTCATTTGTGTTTCAATTTAAGTTCATCATTCATCATTTCATTATCACTATGCTATGTGCTTAAATAATAGAATGAGAAGCATTATAAGAAAATATCTGTTGAAGTGGAAGCCTGCATTCAGGCAAGAATCTCTTAAGCTGTTTTAATTGAAGTATAGTGGGTTTCAGGTGTACAGCAATGTGATTCAGTTATATACAAGTTGGAATCAAGATTGCCGGGAGAAATATCAATAACCTCAGATATGTAGATGACACCACTCTTATGGCAGAAAGTGAAGAGGGGCTAAAAAGCCTCTTGATGAAAGTGAAAGTGGAGAGTGAAAAGGTTGGCTTAAAGCTCAACATTCAGAAAACGAAGATCATGGCATCTAGTCCCATCACTGCATGGGAAATAGATGGGGAAACAGTGGAAACAGTGTCAGACTTTCTTTTTCTGGGCTCCAAAATCACTGCAGATGGTGACTGCAGCCATGAAATTAAAAGACGCTTACTCCTTGGAAGGAAAGTTATGACCAACCTAGATAGCATATTCAAAAGCAGAGACATTACTTTACCAACAAAGGTTCGCCTAGTCAAGGCTATGGTCTTTCCTGTGGTCATGTATGGATGTGAGAGCTGGACTGTGAAGAAGGCTGAGCGCCGAAGAATTGATGCTTTTGATCTGTGGTGTTGGAGAGACTCTTGAGAGTCCCTTGGACTGCAAGAAGATCCAACCAGTCCATTCTGAAGGAGATCAATCCTGAAATTTCTTTAGAAGGAATGATGCTAAAGCTGAAACTCCAGTATTTTGGCCACCTCATGCGAAGAGTTGACTCGTTGGAGAAGACTCTGATGCTGGGAGGGATTGAGGGCAGGAGGAGAAGGGGACGACAGAGGATGAGATGGCTGGATGGCATCACTGACTCGATGGATGCGAGTCTGAGTGACCTCCGGGAGCTGGTGATGGACAGGGAGGCCTGGCGTGCTGCGGTTCATGGGGTCGCAAAGAGTCGGACACGACTGACCGACTGATCTGATCTGATCTGATATATATATATATATATATATATATATATATATATATATATATTATTATATAGTATATATGTATATGTGTGTGTGTGTGTGTTTCAATATATGTTCTTTTTCAATTATTTTCCATGATAGGTTATTATAAGATATGGAATACAGTTCCCTGTGCTATATAGTAGGTCCTTGTTTATCTATTTTATATATAGTAGTGTGTATCTCTTAATCCTAAGATTTCACTGAATTATCAAAATAACTTGTCCCTATCATCTATTCCTCTCCTACAGTTATGAAGAATCTATTGATGGGCTGTCTACCATATGGAATTGTGTCCTACATGTACGAAGCACCCATCTTGTAACTAATATGTAGCAGATCCTACAATAGGCTCTTTACACAATTCCACTTTATAGGTAAGGACATCAAAATTAAAGAGGTTAAGGAACTTGCTCAGGTGCCATAGATTTCATGGGGCAGGAAATTCAAGATAAGGTGTTTCCACTATTCTCTCCCAAGAGCTTATAATTTAATAAGGAAGACAAATAGGAAAATTATACTTCCTAATATCTGAACATTATATTCATCATTTGTAATACTATGTTAAATTTATCCCACAAGTTTGTCATAAAGATTAAATAAAAATGTGTATGAAGAGGATGATTTATATTTGTTATTTATGTATATATAATCGGGTGGAGGATTTAAATGCCTTGTCTACTGTAAAAATTCCTGATATAATTGGATTCTTCTTTCAAAATGATATATCTCTTTACTCACCATACTATTAATGAGCAAAGCAGTGAATTTCTCCTGTCCTTCCCTTTGAGGTGACTCATAAGGAATACTGAAGGCAGCTGTCTAATTCTTACTACCCAAAACATTTTGTACTAAGTTTAGCCACATAGTCTAGTATAATTATGGCAGTATGTAAGGTCCTATGTGAGACTGTGAGATTCCTGAAGCAGCAGCTAAGCCTTGTCCTTCTGCCTGTTATAGTCCATTAATACAGGTTCTGAAACATTGAACAGGTGTGTGTCCAATATGTCAGTATTTCCCATGATGATTCACATGAATAGAATCAATCAAATTATAGCAACTAGAAGTATTATTAAGGCAGAGAATTTCAGAAGAAGCAACACTAGGCAGGAGGGGACATATTCTAAGCTCTAGTCTAAATTTGTATCTCAACACAGCTGCTGACTTGCTGTGAGATCTTGCACAACTCACTGACACTTTCTTGAATTTATACCTTGTTGAGCTATCAAATAAATATAAAAAAATCTGCCTACCCATTTCAAATAAAGTTATAAATAATAATATTAAAGTGTTTTAGAGTTAAAATGACTCAAAATATTTCTTCCTTTCTAATGCAACCCCATTTAATGCTTCCATCCAAAAATATTGAGTTGACAAAATAGGTAAACTTATTAGCTATTGAACTAAGGTTTCCTGCTTCTCATCCCAGCCCTATGTTTACTGTATTATCTCATCAGGAAAAAATTACATGTTAATGAGTACAATCTGATATACCTCATATTTGGAATATAGTCTAGAATTGACAAAACAATTGGATAATTTCCAATCACCCTCCAGGATAAACATCCTCATTCTGACATTTTATAGGAAAGAACATAGACTCAGGAAATTTACTGATAGAATGACTTAGCCGAAGTCACATCACTTGCAAGAGGCCAAGCCAGTACCTGGGCTCAGCATCCTGTCTTTACACTTTGTTCTACTTTGAACAGGTGTTGAAGTACTTGCTGAATACCATGGTTGTGTTATGTTCTAATTAAATGAGCTAATCTTTATATTACTTCAAATAACATTTAATGGTTATATTTTCTTATTTTTTTCTTTTATGGATCGTAATTTTCACTATTGAAAGTAGTTTCATTACTTGTAAACCAGGAAATTAATCTATTTTTATCCTACTTAGAAAAATACTGTACTCTTAGTGAAAGAAAGCACAGAGGATTCATAAACAGATAAAATGGCTCAACTTTACCTTATATATTTTTGCCAAATTCATTCAATGTAATATACAACATTTTATAATTCTAGACAGTTATGTGTGTGCATGCATGCTAAGTCATTTCAGCTGTGTCTGACCCTTCAAAACCCCATGGACTATAGGCCACCAGGCTCTTCTGTCCATTGGATTCTCCAGCCAAGAACACTGTAATGGGTTGCTATGCCCTCCTTCAGGGGATCTTCCCAACCCAGGGATCGAACCCTCATCTCTCATGTCTCCTGCATTGGTGAGTGGGTTCTTTACCACAAGCACCACCTGGGGAGCCCAGACAGTCATATATTAGCAGGATATAATATTTCAAGTATAATAGAAAGAAAATACTTACCCCACCTTAAGGTAGATAAAACTTGTGGAAATCTCAGTAAAATTTTCTAAATTGAGTTAGACAAAAAGTAGAAAGCTTTTGAATTTTAAGTTACAAATTAGGTCTAGAAGATGAAATCTGGTAGCTTGAAGTGAGTGAGTGAAATTTGCTCAGTTGTGTCCAACTATTTGCTACCCCATGGACTATGCAGTCCATGGAATTCTCTGGGCCAGAATACTGGAGTGGGTAGTCTTTCCCTTCTCCAGGGGATCTTCCCAACCCAGGAATCGAACCCAGGTCTCCCACATTGTGGGCGGATTCTTTACCAACTGAGCCACAAGGGAAGCTCAAGAATACTAGAGTGGGTAGTCTTTCCCTTCTCCAGGGGATCTTCCCAACCCAGGAATCAAACCAAGGTCTCCTGCATTGCAGGCAGATTCTTTACCAACTGAGCTACCAGGGAAGCCCAGGTTTAGGGAAAATTTGTCTCTTAGTGGCCAAGTTTGATGCATAAGGTAAATGGCTGTTCAGATACTTGGTAAAAATGTAAGAATATTTGTTTACACACATCAGTGTGGTTAAATCTTATATAGCAAGAAAACTACATGTGAACTCTGTTTTTCTAAAATAAACTCTGGTAAACAGAAATAACTTCTGTCAAGTTTCAGGCATACTTATGTAGCCTGTATTACCTTAAGACATACTAGGTGAATCAAGAAACAGGTGAGGTTTTCATAATATACAGAATCCTAGTATTTAGTTATACAAAAAGAAGTAAAAAAAAAAAAAAAGCAATTGATATGGACAAAACATTATATTTTATTATAAACTAGAAAAAGACAGTGGATACTGTGGCCATTTTTATCCTAACTTCCAACATACAGAAATTAGTGATGTATATAGTTTCTCTGATAGATACACTAGTATTATAATTATTGTTGGTCTAATCAGAATTTCAAAATTAAACTATTTTATATGATATTATTGCTTGATTATTTTCTCTCAGTGAGTGTTAATCTACATAATGAGGGTGAGGCTCATTCAATCAGTTGAAGACCTTTAGAGAAATGGTTGAAGTTTCCTAAAGAAGAAGTAATTCTCAGGATTGCAACATAGAAACTCCTTAAGTTTCCAACATTCTGTCCTGGTGGAATTCAAACTTCATCCTTCCAACCTGATATACAAATTTTGAATTTGTTAGTCCCCACAATTACAGACATGAGATAATTCCTTAAAATGAACCTTTCCCTCTCTCTCACCTACTATCTCATCTCTTCTCTCTCTCTCTCTCTCTCTCTCTCTCTATATATATATATATATATATATATATACACACACATATATATATATACTCTCTCTCTCTATATATATATATATATATATATGCTGCTGCTAAGTCACTTCAGTCATGTCCGACTCTGTGCGACCCCATAGACGGCAGCCCACCAGGCTCCGCCGTCCCCGGGATTCTCCAGGCAAGAACACTGGAGTGGGTTGTCATTTCCTTCTCCAATGCATAAAAGTGAAAAGTGAAAGTGAAGTCTCTCAGTCGTGTCCGACTCTTAGCGACCCCATGGACTGCGGCCCACCAGGGTCCTCCATCCATGGGATTTTCCAGGCAAGAGTACTGGGGTGGGGTGCCATTGCCTTCCCCAATATATATATATATATATATATATATATATATATATATATATATATATACACACACACACAGACACACACACACACACTACATACTGTATTTAGCTATACTGTAACACACATATACAAAACCTATTTTGTCTCTCTGGAGTGCCCTAATACACTCTTCTACCCATATTTCGCCAAAACTATGAATTTTTAACTTTTTAAACTATAAAGCACTCTAAATCCTTATGAAAGAAGGTGAATGACATATTAATAAGTAAAAATATAATAATGTAACACACATGAATATTTTAGGCACACCAAAATATTCCTCTCACAGAATTCCAAAAACAAAAATAATACCCAGGGAGAAATGCGTCTAGCAAATGTGGAATTCAAATCAGAAACAATAAAATGAATAGAGTCCCAATAGGTAAAAAATAAAATAAGACAAACAGTGTTGCAAGTAAACAGAAAACAACATAGAAAGAATCAGGTTTGCTAGCATGCTTAGCAAACATTCAGCAAGGCAAAAGCGAGCTACTCCATAGGAATTGATGGTTTTTTTGGAGGGGGGAGTTAAAGGAGATTAAGTATTATTAGTACTACATAATCATATTTCTTCAGTCAAAAACATTTCAAATTCACTCAATGTTTGGTGCATACCCAGCAAGCATTTGCTGCCACTTCAGTGGAACAAGTTGATTTCAGTGTGCTACATATGATTTCTGCTGAGGGTATAGGTCTGAAATCCAGCCTGTGTAAGCTGCCCAAGTTGGGCTGCAAGCCCTAGGATGGAAGGAAACCCTTTCTAATTTACCCCAAGTTTCTGAGGTGCCAGGGGTGACCCTGACACAAATATGCTCTCCAGATGATTTCTTCTCTTTTACTTCAAAAATGAATATCTCAGTTCCTATTCTCTTTATCTGACTTTCTCAAAGTATGAAATAAATCTTATTTATGAGCTACATTGGCAATGCTGTTACAATGCTTAAGCTTTAACAAGTAAGGTCATCTTCTATTAAACATGCACATATAGCGATCAGTAAGATGAGTGTCTCAGTCTGTTTGGGCTGCTATGACAAACTACCATGGACTAAAAGGCACAGGAGGGCCAAGAGGAGCTACTCCACATTCAAGGTCAGGAGGGCCGGCTGTGAGGAGACACCCCTCCTTCAAGGTAAGGAGCAGCAGCTGAGCTTTGCTGGAGCAGCCGTGAAGAGATACCCCACATCCAAGGTAAGAGAAACCCAAGAACAAGGGTAGGTGTTGTGAGAGGTATCAGAGGGCAGACACACAAACCATATTGACAGAAAATTAGTCAATCTAATCACACTAGGACCACAGCATTGTCTAACTCAATGAAATTAAGCCATGCCATGTGGGGCCACTCAAGATGGGTGGGTCATGGTGGAGAGGTCTGACAGAATGTGGTCCACTGGAGAAGGGAATGGCAAACCACTTCAGTATTCTTGCCTTGAGAACTCCATGAACAGTATGAAAAGGCAAAATGGTAGGATACTGAAAGAGGAACTCCCCAGGTTGGTAGGTGCCCAATATGCTACTGGAGATCAGTGGAGAAATAACTCCAGAAAGAATGAAGGGATGGAGCCAAAGCAAAAACAATATGGAGTTGTGGATGTGACTGGTGATAGAAGCAAGGTCTGATGTTGTAAAGAGCAATATTGCATAGGAATCTGGAATGTTAAGTCCATGAATCAAGGCAAATTGGAAGTAGTCAAACAAGAGATGGCAAGAGTGAACGTCAACATTCTAGGAATCAGCGAACTGAAATGGACTGGAATGGCTGAATTTAACTCAGATGATCATTATATCTACTACTGTGGGCAGGAATCTCTTAGAAGAAATGGAGTAGCCATCATGGTCAACAAGAGTCTGAAATGCAGTACTTGGATGCAAAGTCAGAAACAATAGAATGATCTCTGTTCATTTCCAAGGCAAACAATTCAATATCACAGTAATCCAAGCCTATACCCCAACCAGTAAAGCTGAAGAAGCTGAAGTTGAACGGTCCTATGAAGATCTACAAGGCTTTTTAGAACCAACACCCAAAAAAGATGCCCTTTTCATTATAGGGGACTGGAATGCAAAAGTAGGAAATCAAGAAATACCTGGGGTAACAGGCAAATTTGGCCTTGGAATACGGAATGAAGCAGGACAAAGGTGAATGGAGTTTTGCCAAGAGAATGCACTGGTCATAGCAAACATCCTCTTCCAACAACACAAGAGAAGATTCTACACATGGACATCACCAGATGGTCAACACTGAAATCAGATTGATTATCTTCTTTGCAGCCAAAAATGGAGAAGCTATATACAATCAGCAAAAATAAGACCGGGAGCTGACTGTGGCTCAGACCATGAACTGTTTATTGCCAAATTCAGACTTAAATTGAAGAAAGTAGGGAAAACCACTAGACCATTCAGGTATGACCTAAATCAAATCCCTTATGATTATACAGTGGAAGTGAGAAATAGATTTAAGGGACTAGATCTGATAGAGTGACTGATGAACTATGGAATGAGGTTCATGACAGTGTAAAGGAGACAGGGATCAAGACCATCCCCATGGAAAAGAAATGCAAAAATGGAAAATGGCTGTCTGGGAAGGCCTTACAAATAGCTGGGAAAAGAAGAGAAGCGAAAAGCAAAGGAGAAAAGGAAAGATATAAGCATCTGAATGCAGAGATCCAAAGAGTAGCAAGGAGCGATAAGAAAGCCTTCCTCAGGGATCAATGCAAAGAAATAGAGTAAAACAACAGAATGGGAAAGACTAGAGATCTCTTCAAGAAAATTAGAGATAACAAGGTAACATTTAATGCAAAGATGGGCTCGATAAAGGACAAAAATGATATGGACCCAACAGAAGCAGCAGATATTAAGAAGTGGTGGCAAGAATACACAGAAGAACTGTACAAAAAAGGTCTTAATGACCCAGGTAATCATGATGGTGTGATCACTCACCTAGAGACAGACATCCTGGAATGTGAAGTCAAGTGGGCCTTTGAAAGCATCACTAAAAACAAAGCTAGTGGAGGTGATGGAATTCCAGTTGAGCTATTTCAAATCCTGAAAGATGATGCTGTGAAAGTGCTGGACTCAATATGCCAGGAAATTTGTAAAACTCAGCAGTGGCCACAGGACTGGAAAAGGTCAATTTTCATTCCAATCCCAAGGAATGGCAATGCCGAAGAATGCTCAAAATACTGCACAATTGCACTCATCTCACAGGCTAGTAAAGTAATGCTTGAAATTCTCCAAGCCAGGCTTCAGCAATACGTGAACCGTGAACTTCCAGATGTTCAAGCTGGTTTTAGAAAAGGCGGAGCAATCAGAGATCAAATTGCTAACATCCTCCGGATTATCAAAAAAGCAATATAGTTCAGATAACATCTATTTCTGCTTTATTGACTATACCAAAGCCTTTGACTGTGTGGATTACAATAAACTGTGGAAAATTCTGAAAGAGATGGGAATACCAGACCACGTGATCTGCCTCTTGAGAAACCTATATGCAGGTCAGGAAGCAACAGTTAGAACTGGACATGGAACAACAGACTGGTTCCAAATAGGAAAAGCAGTACGTCAAGGCTGTATATTGTCACCCTGCTTATTTAACTTATATGCAGAGAAATGCAAGCCTGGAATAAGCACGAACTGGAATCAAGATTGCTGGGAGAAACATCAATAACCTCAGATATGCATATGACAGCACCCTTATGGCAGAAAGTGAAGAGGAACTAAAAAGCCTCTTGATGAAAGTGAAAGAGGAGAGTGAAAAAGTTGGCTTAAAGCTCAACATTTAGAAAACTAAGATCATGACTTCTGGTCCCATCATTTCATGGGAAATAGATGGGGAAACAGTGGAAACAGTGTCAGACTTTATTATTTTTTTTTTGTAGGGGGGGGGGGTCCAAAATTACTGCAGATGGTGATTGTAGCCATGAAATTAAAAGATGCTTACTCCTTAGAAAAAAATTTATGACCAACCTAGACAGCATATTCAAAAGCAGAGACATTACTTTGCCAACAAAGGTCCGTCTAGTCAAGGCTATGGTTTTTCCAGTGGTCATGTATGCAGGTGAGAGTTGGACTGTGAAGAAAGCTGAGCGCCAAAGAATTGATGGTTTTGAACTGTGGTGTTGGAGAAGACTCTTGCGAGTCCCTTGTAATGCAAGAAGATCCAACCAGTCCATCCTAAAAGAGATCAGTCCTGGGTGTTCCTTGGAAGGACTGGTGCAAAAGCTGAAACTCCAATACTTTGGCCACCTCATGCGAAGAGTTGACTCATTGGAAAAGACTCTGATGCTGGGAGGGATTGGGGGCAGGAGGAGAAGGGGACAACAGAGGATCAGGTGGCTGGATGGCATTACTGACTCGATGGACAAGAGTTTGGGTGAACTCCGGGAGTTGGTGATGGACAGGGAGGCCTGGCATGCTGCAATTCATGATGTCGGAAAAAGTCGGACACGACTGAGAGATTGAACTGAACTGAACTGAAAGACTTATAAATTTAACTCTAACAGTTCTAGAGCCTTGCAGTTACAGATCACGGCCCTCTTCCCAGTTACAAATTTCTCCTTGTGTCTTCACACGGCAGAAAAAGTGAGCGGGTTCTCTGGGGTCTAAAAGTAAAATAAAAATAAAGTTACTTCTCCAAAGCCCCTTCTCCTGTACCATCACATTGGGCCATCAGGAGTTTAACATATGAATTTCAGTGAGACACAACATTCTAAACTTAGCGATAGGTAAATTCTTTCCATGTTACTACTATGTGGTTTAGATTAACTTTTCTACTTTTTAAGTACTCTTTATCTCTTATTCCTATACCCCTTTAAAGAAGGAAAGACTCAGTTCCTGTACTTCATATAAGCTTAAGGAAGAACCAAAAACTAAACAAAACCCTTTCTTGTTCTTTTAAAAACTCTTTTTCTTTATAATTGAAATTATTCCCACTCAAGGTCATTAGCTACAACCAAATCACTAATATTTGGAAATCGAGAGTATATTTCTCACAAAGTGAGGTTAAATTAGTAAGGGGAATGGCATTTGCCAAGTGCCTAAAATATGAAGATCAGTATATTTTAACTTGCTGAAAACACATCAAGATTATGGTTACATTTAACACACACAGTCACTTATCCTAGCTGGAGTTTTAAAAAGCTTGCTGCCTAAACTTAATACTTCAATTCAATTTACCAATATATTTTGGATGATTACTGTGTACCATACTCCGTAGTAAAACTGAGGCACTCCTATAAAAAATGCTTTGAACAGAAGCAACAATGAATACAAAGTCATGCAATCCCGACTTGGTGTAGGCTGGACTTCGACGCCATATGCTCCATCAAAGGCACTTCTGAGCAGCCTACACCTTTCCATTCTTCTGAATAATAGGATGCACACATAGGTCAAATGGGAATCCCAGAATCTTTCAGAGAGATGTGTTTTGTTTATTCACTTAAAGTGAATGACCACATACCTTCCACGGTATTTTTGCCTGGTTTTTGAAATGACATAAATGTAAATCTGAGGTGTAAAGGGTTCCCCCAAAATGCAATCTGTTTTGAGGTAAAACTTTGTTACTAACCACATTTTCCCTATGATATATTTCTTCAAAGTAAAAGCTAATTTTATCTAATATATATATGCACATATATGTGTAAGTTTATGTAACTGATTATGTCATCATCATTTTTATTACTTAGTGATATGAAATGCTGAAAAAGGTCCTACAAATGATTTCCAAGATGGGTAGCTTTTAAGATTTAAGTTAATTATGTGAACTTCCAAATTTATATTCTTATAAATGAAATTTTAAAGTCAATGGAAGAATAACTATTCTGTACTTGGAGAAGAGTGGTAAGAAAAATGTACGGGGATTAATTGTAATGACCTTAAAATTGAAAAGAGAGTGAGCAACACAGAGAAAGGTGGTAAAATTAAAAAAAAAAAAAGTTTAATAGAGACCAAGAAGCTAAAAATAATTCAGCTCTTAATCTATCATCTATTTTTATTACATCTGAACCTTGTAGGCAGCTAGTTCCTTACACACATGTGTGCATGCACACACACACACACACACACACAAGCACAGGCACACACCCAATTTATTATTTATGTTCACACATGTGCCAGATGTTGTAGGCTGCAAAAGATTCTAAATAATTTGCATCATGGAAACAGAAGGCCATTTTTGACATATGTTTTGAACAAAGCTACACATATCTTGTTACTTATATTTCTTCCACACAGCTAAAACTCTATTGCCCATGAGGTAAAGTTCAAAGCTCTAAGTCATTTGCCATTTGGCATTTATTTACCTCTCAGCTTCATTTCTAAATTATTCCTTCTTCCTTCACTAAGCAGAGTTTCTATACTCCAAGTAGAAATAATATCTCACTGTTATTATTCTAAGGATTAAATAAGACTACATATATAAAGAGATGTACATATACACCAATGCAGTGTATATAGTAAGAAAATCAGGATATTTACTAGTATCAATGACAATACCTCCATATAGTATTGTTTTCACATTCCAAGAACTATGATCATGATTCTACATGCATGGTTAACTGGTGTGGTTCCCTGAGGTTGAAATATGAAATGAAGTAACCCTGTTAGATCTCAAGTGAAAAAAGCATCTTACATAAACCTTACATAAATTAGACACATTAAATATAGTCATGACTGTGTTTAATGTGTATAGCTCAGCTATGTGTATAGCTATGTGTATAGCTCAGCTTTATTTATGTTTTATTCAGCTTCATTTCTTCTTTATTGACTATGCCAGAGCCTTTGACTGTGTGGATCACAATAAACTCTGGAAAATTCTTCAAGAGATGGGAATACCAGACCACCTGACCGGCCTCATTGAGAAATCTGTATTCAGGTCAGCAAGCAACAGTTAGAACTGGACATGGAACAACAAACTGGTTCCATGAAAAGGAGTATGTCAAGGCTGTATATTGTCACCCTGCTTATTTAACTTCTATGCAGAGTACATCATGAAAAATGCTGGGCTGGATGAAGCACAAGCTGGAATCAAGATTGCTGGGAGAAATATCAATAATCTCAGATATGCAAATGACACCGCCCTTCTGGCGGAAAGTGAAGAAGACTTAAAGAGCCTCTTGATGAAAGTGAAAGAGGAGAGTGAAAAAGTTGGCTTAAAGCTCAACATTCAGAAAATGAAGACCATGGCATCCGGTCCCATCACTTCATGGGAAATAGATGGAGAATTAGTGGAAAGTGTCAGACTTTATTTTTCTGGGCTCCAAAATCACTGTAGATGGTGATAGCAGCCATGAAATTAAAAGACGCTTGCTTCTTGAAAGGAAAGTTATGACCAAACTAGACAGCATATTAAAAAGCAGAGACATTACTTTGCCAATAAAGTTCCATATAGTCAAGGCTATGATTTTTCCAGTAGTCATGTATGGCTGTGAGAGTTGGACTATAAAGACAGCTGAGCACCTAAGAATTGATGCTTTTGAAATGTGGTGTTGAAGACTCTTGAGAATCCCTTGGACTGCAATGAGATCAACCAGTCCATCTTAAAGAAGATAGTCCTGAGTGTTCACTGGAAGGACTGATGTTGAAGCTGAAGTTCCAATACTTTGGCCACCTGATGTGAAGAGCTGACTCTTTTGAAAAGACCCTGATCCTGGGAAAGATTGAAGGTGGGAGGAGAAGGGACAACAGAGGATGAGATGGTTGGATGGCATCACTGACTCAATGGACATGAGTTTGAGTAAACTCTGGGAGTTGGTGATGGACAAGTAGGCCTGGCGTGCTGCAGTCCATGGAGTCACAAAGAGTCATACACAATTGAGCGACTGAACTGAACTGAACTGATAGCTCAGCAGTAGAGAACCCATCTGCCAATGCAGGAAACATGGGTCAGAAAGATCCCCCGAAGATGGAAATGGCAACCCACTCCAGTATTCTTCCCTGGGAAATCCCATGGACAGAGGAGTCTGGCAGGCAACAGTCCATGGGTTGCAGAGTCAGATATGACTTAACAACTAAACAACAACAATGACAACAATATATGTAAACAACAACCATATATATATAATGTTATTTTGACCCTGTTTCCAGACCCTAGCTACATACCTGTCAGTTCCCTTCTTGAATAGCTGATTAAGTACACTTCTCAATCTCTTCCATTAATAGACTTTTATACCCTGGGTTATGATGTTCCAGGTCTAATTACTCCAGGGTCAGGGTATCACACAACTATAACGTTACTGCTCCTGCTGACACTATTCAAATTAGCCAACCCTCAGGAAGTCTGATAAACTTAGCCTACACCACCCCATTTGAAAAACCTAAGTTGCCTCAGTTACAGCTTGCTAAGTTCCAGCTTGCTGTTGTTACCCCTGCATGATTCTGCTTAGCAGCCTTCTCTCTTTCAAATCTAAGAAGCAGAGTCTGCCTTTCATCTGCCCAGTGTCAAGGTGTTGTATCCCAGCATAAAAAAAAAAATCCTAAATCTTATTAAACTCATCTAGTATTTTCAATTGCTAAAAATAAATCAATAAAGAAATACATAATAAAGAAGAAAATGAAAGAGACAAGGAAAGAAAAAAGACAGTGAAAGAAAGGAGAAGAAAAGATTAAAGTTATTAAAATAGGCTTTTCATTTATATAAAACTTTGGTGCATTTTACCTCTACACATCTTTAGTTAAGTTTTATAAGTATCAGTGATGCCTTTGGCTCAAAAATCCTAACAGAAACCAGGCATCAAAAAATTTTCTGAGTTAATGAATTCAATCTTCATTACTCAGTCTTCTTATGACCCAGAATATATTTAAGCAAAACTGTGAAATGGTGTAGTCTATGATCAGCTGTACAAAATAAACATATAGTTTCTGCTTGGGAAAAGGATTTATTTTGTATTTAAATTTTTCACTATTGAGAACATATGCAAGGTGGTATTCAAATAAAGGAGACATAATCAAAGACAGCCTAAGGAATCATGCCACTGTTTATTGCTTCCTTTATGTTTTACAAGAAGGAAAATTCTGATATAAACCTTTATTTCAAAAGCTATTTCAGGGGACATTGTGTTAACCTTATCTATCTCAGACTTTCAGCTCTTTCATAAAGTAAGGTCTATAAAGTCAAGATCTTTGAACAATCCTGATGCATCATGAGTGACAGTGAATGTGTGTTGAATGAATGAATGAATCACAGATGTTAGCTTCATTCGCTTTGTATGATAAGCTGATGAATTAGAAAACTTTGAGAATATAGTATAGATAGTTATTTTTTAAAATTGGATGTAGAGTTAAAGATTATTGATTCCCAGTAGGAAATAGGCAATGAATCAGCATAATTAATAAGCAATCTTAATAGGGATCCATCTTCCCTCGCTGGGAACCCTGGAAACCACTAGGTACAGAAAACAAAATTAATGCCTTTCCGAAGTCTCTTCTAAAGCAAATTAGGAATCTGGTGATGTGAACTGTGAAATAAGCATCACTGCAACACCTTGCATTTATGTAAATAAGCATTTTGGAGACAACTCCATTGTTTCTCCAATTAGTAAAGAGATTCCTGGGACAACAGGTTGAAAGAGGCTCATTTATTGCTACAGAAACTTTCTTCATTCTGTTTCTATAGACTCTTTAATTTATAATTTGATTTTTCCTCAATTGGCTTTCAAACAATGTAGAAGATAGCATTCTAGGTTTTTGTGGGGAAAGTATCAAGATCAAAAGAACATGGTCAAGTGACAAGGAGTGTTTACAGAAATTGCCCTATTGAGGTCTTTCACTGTTACAGGACCATCTACAGACCATGTTCTTTTCATCAGACATTTAATATACTCTTGAAAGTTTTTCATGGCTGCAATCATCTGCAGTGACTTTGGACCCCCCAAAATAAAGTCTGACACTTAACCCCACTGTTTCCCCATCTATTTCCCATGAAGTGATGGGACCAGATGCCATGATCTTAGTTTTCTAAATGTTGACCTTTAAGCCAACATTTTCACTCTCCACTTTCACTTTCATCAAGAGGCTTTTTAATTCCTCTTCACTTTCTGCCATAGTGTGGTGTCATTTGAATATCTGAGGTTATTGATATTTCTCCCAGCAATCTTGATTCCAGCTTGGGTTTCTTCCAGCCCAGCATTTCTCATGATGTACTCTGCATATAAGTTAAATAAGCAGGGTGAAAATATACAGCCTTGACGTACTCCTTTTCCTATTTGGAACCAGTCTGTTGTTCCATGTCCTGTTCTAACTGTTGCTTCCTGACCTGCATATAGGTTTCTCAAGAGGTCAGTAAGGTGGTCTGGTATTCCCATCTCTTTCAGAATTTTCCACAGTTGATTGTGATCCACACAGTCAAAGGCTTTGGCATAGTCAATAAAGTAGAAATAGATGTTTTTCTGGAACTCTCTTGCTTTTTCAATGATCCAGCGGATGTTGGCAATTTGATCTTTGGGTCCTCTGCCTTTCCTAAAATCAGCTTGAACATCTGGAAGTTCATGGTTCATGAATTGCTGAAGCCTAGCTTGGAGGATTTTGAACATTACTTTACTAGCATGTGAGATGAGTGCAACTGTGCTGTAGTTTGAACATTCTTTGGCATTGCCTTTCTTTGGGCTGCAAGGAGATCCAACCAATCCATTCTAAAGGAGATCAGTCCTGGGTATTCTTTGGAAGGACTGATGCTAAAGCTGAAATTCCAGTACTTTGGCCACCTCATGAGAAGAGTTGACTCATTGGAAAAGACTCTGATGTTGGGAGGGATTGGGGTCAGGAGGCGAAGGGGACGACTAAGGATGAGATGGCTGGATGGCATCACCGACTTGATAGATGTGAGTTTGAGTCAACTCCGGGAGTTGGTGATGGACAGGGAGGCCCGGCGTGCTGCAATTGATGGAGTCGCAAAGGGTCGGACATGACTGAGTGACTGAACTGAACTGAAAGCTTTTACCTCCCTTTTCTATGCCTTACCAAATACATCAATAATATGGCAAATCTTTTATTTCTACACAATTGATAAGCACATGCTAAATAAATGTTTCATTGCAATGGGTTGTTGTACTGGCCTAAGTGGTCTCTTCTTTCAGTCCTGCTGCAGTCAATCTTGCATAGTACTTCTCTTGTCAGATTAATTTTCCTAAATTATTATTTTTGTCATATCCTTTTCTTACTAAATTGTGTTTCTGTGACTCCCATTTTCAAAAGATCAAATTCTAAACTCCTTTCTTGACAGTGGGAAAGCCTGATATACCCTTAATTCTTTAACCACTTGTGGATAATGCTACCAAGTCTTAGCAATGTCCTTTCTTGCACCCCTCTACCTGATTCTTGCCTAGCTCCTAGACTCAGTTCAATTCTCTCTTCCTACAGGGAATCTTCCCATTCCAATTCAGCTTCCCATGACCACTCTCTTTATTATGAAATTAAGGCTTATTTCAATATTGTACTATGTATTTGACCATTGTACTGTCTTTATTTCTGGTTTAATTTATTTCTGGCTCTATGTTTGGTCCCCTTATCATAGCCATTCCCTCTATACTTCCTTATTTGTGCCCTCTGATTGAAACTGTCAACTGAAAATTGGTACTTGCCATCTACTAATCCTTTAACAACCTAGAAGGATTAAATCCTGTGCTGCAGCAGTTGCTGAGTTTCAACACCCCCTGAATAGAGTTCAAGGTAGAGAGCAGAAATGAGACACTCTGTGCTCTGGGAAAAGCTGGCAGAATAGGTCTTCAGGTAGTTAGATATTTTTAGGAGCCTATTTTATGAGCCCAATTTTTCTATCTGTTCACATCTAGAAAAGGACTAAAATCCTTCATGGTGATGGCTGTTCCTCACGACTGAAGAAAGCTTCATGAGACTAGCAGAAAACTGGAAAAAAATATGTGCTTGATTGAATGTATTCCTCCTTCACCAAAAGTACATATATACTGATCTCACCCCCACCCCCCACCGTCTCTTCGGAGCAGTTTATCAGAGTTATCTAAGATGTCTCCTGGGCTGCAACCTTCATTTGCCCCAAATAAAACTTAACTCACAACTCTCACTCTGTGTATTTTTTAAGCCTACAGAATCAAGTGGAACAACATACACCCTCCCTACCAAGTATAAAAGCCCCTCCATGTCCCCTTCCTCTTATTTATAGAAAAGCTGAAATCTCCCTATCCTCCCTGAATCACAAAAGAACTAGGTTCAAGCAGCTAATTATTAGGACAGTAGAGTCACAGATTCACTGATACATATCCTGAGCTGTTCTGGAGATTTTATAACTGCCCCTAGAGGGGAAAAGCTAACTGAATGATGACTAGACTGTAGCCATGACTTAAGCTACTCCAACTTGAACGGTACTGAAACCTATGGCTAGCACAGTTCCAAGAACTGGCCTGAAGAGAATGGAGTTAATGCTATTGCTCATAATAATCAGTCTTTATTAGTATCAAAATAATTTTAGTTTTCTCTGTCTGGAAATGTAAGTGGAAAACTAAAATTGTCAGCAAAGAGATGCATTAAGCCTATACCTATATCTTTCACTCTAAAACCATGATGCCCTTTCTCAGCATGAAGAAGTTACAGAAGATGGATCTTTGTCCCTAATCACATAGGACAAGAATGATATCTGGTGGAGTGTGTGTGTGGGGGCTGAGGGGGTGGACTTGTAAGCAGCTCTTTGCAGGAAACTGCATTTGGCAGGAAACCTCTTTTCTTGCCAAAGCTGTATCGTAACTAACCTTGAACCAGGTACCCTTATGCTGCTCTGCTCACTTCTGGCCCAAGCACACTTTTCAAATCTTTTGTTCACACAACATCTTGTTTAACCTGTGGGCTCTTTCCCATGGATCAAAGAAGGAAAAAATGAAGAATGAGTAATTAGCAGATGACAAGATCTCTTCCCCATCTTCCCCTTCAGTAGTCTCACAGACAAACTGTGTGAACAAACTGTGAACAAGACTACATCAAAGAAAGATCACAGCAAGTCAACAAGCCTGCACACAGTGGGGGATGTCTCATGACTCTGACCCTTCACTTCAATGATTAACTGAGATTACTTCCCTTTTCCCTTTAAAAGCTTTCATGGCCAATCAGAATCTTTGGAGATAGTTTTGGATGACACTGTGTCCACCATCTCCCATATTGCCACCATTCTGATTTAAGGTAACTTTTCTTTCTACCAACATTTGTCTTTTACTTGGTATTGATTTTTGAGAAGTGAGTAGCCAGACCGAAGTTTTTGATAGCATGATAACCATTCAGCCTCACTTATGCCATTACTTCCATTCCAATAATTCATTAGCCTAACAAGGTCCTCAAATGTAGTCATCCATTATCTACTCTCCCCCACATTTCTTTTATTGACTCTTTGTTTTCTATAACAACTTCCTTGTGTAGACCTTTAAATATTTTCCTGCACATTTTTTTTTCTTGACTTATACAACCCAAATAATAGTTAAGAAAACAATTTGTCTACTCTGTATCTGTATTCTGCTCCATGCTGATATTCAAATAAACAAAAAATTTAGAAAATAAAATTACAAAAACCATGCTGATTTTAAAAGGTGATTTCAAATCTCAAATGTAATTCACATATACTATACCTAACCATGGGCATCAGACTTCCCTGGTGGCTCAGATGGTAAAGAATCTGCCTGCAATGAGGGAGACCTGGGTTCGATCCCTGGGAAGATCTCCTGGAGGAGAGTATGGCAAGCCACTCCAGTAGTCTTGCCTGGAGAATCCCCATGGACAGAGGAGCCTGGTGGGCTACAGCCAATTGGATTGCAGAGTCAAACATGACTGAGCAACTAAGCACAACCTTGGGCACCAACCATTTCTCCTATACCTCAACCATATAGTCTAGTCGTTTTTTCAAGAGCTATTTCTTTCTCCTCCTGTTAAATCTGGTCTTATGTTGAACATATGGTCTTGTGCTAGACTTAAATAGTAATGTGGTAGAGGTGACTCTATGACAATTTATGGTCCAGCTTCTAAAAGTCTCTAAGGATGCTAAAGAAGCACAGTAGTGTACGAGTATCCACCGTAGCCTGTAGGATTAGGGAAAGTTCCTTGAAAAGGAGGATTTCATCTAAGGTCAGAATTAACTTGTGAGTTAAATTAGATTTAAGTAGTGAGGATGGTAGGACTAGTAGAAACTAATATGTCTATTTCTAACAGAATAATATCAATCAACATTCTAAATTTAAAAAAAAAAATCTATCAAATATAGTACTACTACCTAGTAGTAGTCCTAGATGAGTTCCTAGATGAGGACTTAAAGACCAGGTTAAAGTACCTTCATTATGATAACTATAACATAGGTTTGAGCCATCCTAAAAAGATAAAAATAAAAAATAGGAACCTGAATTCTAACTACCTGAGAAAGAGCATTAACTAATAAAATTTTCCCTTGTATAATGTAAGAGCTGTAATTGAAAATAAAACTCCACTTCTAATTTAGGAAACTCATATTTAGCTCTGTATAGTTGTTTTTCCATCTCTAGTTTGCTTAGATGTTCATAAGTTATGAAAAAAAGAATATTCATTTGACAATGAAGAACAAATAGTGATTAGGGAATAATAATTAATATGGATATTTATAATTAACAACTAGACAGGTGTTATATTGAAAAGCATCCCCAAGATAAAAAAAAAGGCAAAAAGGTAAAGTGGTTGTCTGAGGAGGCCTTACAAATAGCTGAGAAAAGAAGAAACGCTAAAAGCAAAGGAAAAAAGGA
Organism: Tragelaphus eurycerus; assembly: GCA_935064755.1. NCBI lineage: Eukaryota > Metazoa > Chordata > Mammalia > Artiodactyla > Bovidae > Tragelaphus > Tragelaphus eurycerus. The sequence goes on along the minus strand of CAKXYN010000086.1, from coordinate 6,109,901 downwards.
AAGATATACCCATCTGAATGCAGAGTTCTAAAGAATAGCAAGGAGAAATAAGAAAGCCTTCCTATATGAACAAAGCAAAGAAATAGAGGAAAAGAATGGGAAAAACTAGAGATCTCCTCAAGAAAATTAGAGATACAAAGGAGCACTTCATGCAAAGATGAACACAATAAAGAACAGAAATGATATGTACCTAACAGAAGTAGAAGATATTAAGAAGAGGTTGCAAGAATACACAGAAGACTATACAAAAGAGATATTAATGACCCAGATAACCATGATGGTGTGATAACTCACCTGGAGCCAGATATTCTGGAGTGCTAAGTCAAGTAAGCCTAAGGAAGCATCATTAGGAACCAAGCTAGTGGAGATGATGGAATTCCAGTTGAGCTATTTCAAATCCTAAATGATGCTACTGCTAAAGTGCTGCACTCAGTATGCCATCAAATTTGGAAAACTCAACAGTGGCCATAGGACTGGAAAAGGTCAGCTTTCATTTCAATCTCTAGGGACAATGCCAAAGAATGCTCAAACTACTGCACAATTGCACTCATTTCACATGGCAGCAAGGTAATGTCCAAAATTCTTCAAGCTAGGATTGAACAGTATGCAGACAAAGAACTTCAAGATATAGAAGCCGGATTTAGAAAAGGCAGAGGAACCAGAGATCGATCAAATTGCCATCACCCATTGGATCATAAGAAAAGCAAGAGAATTCTAGAAAAACATCTATTTCTGCTTCATTAACTACACTAAAGCCTTTAATTGTGTAGGTCACAATAAACTGTTGAAAACTCTTAAAGAGATAGGAATGCCAGACCACCTTATCTGCCTCCTGAGAAACCTACATGCCGGTCAAAAGACAACAGTTAGAACCGGACATGGAACAATGGACTGGTTAAACATTGGGAAAGGAGTACATCAAGACTGTATGTTGTCACCCTGTTCAGTTAACTTATATGCAAAGTGCATCAAGTAAAATGCCAGGATGGGTGGAGCACAAGCTCAAATCAAGATTGTTGGGAGAAATATCAATAATCTCAGATATGCAGTTTATACCACCCTTATGGCAGAAAGTGAAGAGGAAATAAAGAGCCTCTCAATGAAGATGAAAGAGGAGAGTTGAAAAAGCTGGCCTAAAACTCAACATTCAAAAAATGTAGATCATGGCATCCAGTCCCATCATTTCATGGTAAATAGATGGAGAAACAATAGAAACAGTGAGAGACTTTATTTTCTTTGGCTCCAAAGTCACTGTGGATGGTGACTGCAGCCAGGAAATTAGAAGATGCTTGCTCCTTGGAAGAAGTTATGACAAGCCCAGACAGTGCATTAAAAAGCAGACATTACTTTGCCAACAAAAGTTTGTATAGTCAAAACTATGTTTTTTCCTGTCGTCATGTATTGATGAGAGAGTTAGAGTCGAAGAATTGATGTTTTCAAACTATGGTGTTGGAGAATACTCTTGAGAGTTCCTTGGACTGCAAGCAGATCAAGTCAGTTAACCCTAAAGGAAATCAACCCTCTGTATTCATTGGGAGGACTGATGCTGAAGGTCCAATATTTTGGCCACCTAATGAGAAGAGCTGATTAATTAGAAAAGATCCTGATGCTGGTAAAGATTGAAGGCACAAAGAGAAGGGGATGACAGAGGATGAGATGGCTGGATGGCATCACTGACTCAATGGACATGACTTTGGGCAAACTTGGGGATATGGTGAAGGACAGGGAAGCCTGCTGTGCTACAGTCCACAGGGTTGCAGAGAGTTGGACATGACTAACCCACTAAACAACAATAAATATAGGATATGTGCTGGAGATCTCAATACCGTAGACATAAACATAAATTTGGTTCTACATTTTATAAATAATCATGTGAATGTTTTTTGGAAATGCCTCTCTGGTTGAATAGCAGACATATCCTAAGAGGAATTAAAAAGTTTTCTGCTTGGAGGTTTTGTATTACTCAAGAAAAAGGGGAAAACAGAGAGTGGCGAGCTGACGTTATAGGCCATGATCAGATCATGGATGGCTTTCATCCATGTAGGCCTTAACAGACTGTTATTTAGGGGATGAATATAGAATCATTTGTGTCTTTCCATTGTACAACAAAACCAGTTAAGTAAAACGATGCTTGCATTTAAGGTTAAATATTATTACTTTGCACATCCTATTTTCTGGAGTACATATCCTTTCTCTCCTGAAATCAGAAGTCAATTCAACCAGAAGTCTGTCTGCTCTGAGGAAGAGAACACAACAGCTACCTAATATTTTTCATCCTTCTCTTTAATTAACAGTTACTGTGGCTCCAAGTCAGCCCTTGGATGGTAGATGTGTGTTAGATGTAAGGGGAACATGGAAACAAGGCAGGATCTTAGTTCTCTAGTGTCTAACAACTTAAGCAAAGAGGCATGCAGACAGATATATTACTTCCACACAATGTGGTAAATGTTAGCTTAGTGGTTTACATCAAATTTCCTTTCTTGCCCAATCACAATGTCCTCTCCTATCAATTTACAGTAGCTAGAATTAGTCTCGCCCTCATTAACACCCACATGAACATTTATGTATTATTTGTTATATATGAAAGGATAAATATATATAAACAAATACACACACACACACACACATATATTATATAAAGCTGTGAAATTATCTATCTACTGCAGTGGAGGCTGTTAGATGAGCAGGAACATGTCTTATTCACAGCTGAATCTCCCTTGTTTAGCTCACTGGATGAGGTGCTCGAAACAATCTTGAAATCATCCTACTAAAGATCCAGGTGGTTTGGCTCAAGAACCCATGCTGTTTAGATGAAAAGTAATGTTGCTCCTTAAGGCATGACACCTGGATGCCATGTAGCTGCATCCTCCAGTTACCAGTTTATTTTCAACTCCCATGTATTCTGACCTTGTTTCCTTCTCTTCTCTCCAGCCTGATGTAGACCTTGATTACCGACTCCTTTCCATCTCCTCAGACATCAAGTTTTTTTGGTCCCTCCATTGTTTTATATCCAAGAGGAAGTGTATCCTCTCTTTTCTCAGTGCCTAATTGTCATCAATCACCCTCTTTCAGTGTCAGCTGTCTTCTCCCTCCCTCTGGGGTCATGATTTGAAGAGCTCAAGCCACCTATACAGCTTCTTTTCCTGATGCTTTTGCTGTGCATTGCTATGAGGTTGCTATTGAAGGGGGAAAAGCCCTGCAAGAACCAGTTAACATCTATTTCTTTAAAAAACAAAACCCACCTGATTTCTATAAGGTAGACCTTGATAAATTAAGGGACATCAATTATATTTCTATACTATAATTGATAACTATGAAAACAAAACAAAAACTGTGCACTTGTCTATACTACTGGTTTAGTGACCTTCTTGAATTATGTAGGACTCTCCCAAGTACCAAAGTCTCCTCCATGTCCCCTGCCTTGTGTTGTAGAAAAGCTGAAGTCTCTGAGGCCTTCCTTCAGTCACAAAAGATCGGCATCAAACAGTTAATATTTAGGATAATAGAGTCACAGAGTCTTTCAGTGTCTGACGCATTATTCTTGAGTTGTTTTGCAGATACTATAACTACTACCAGAAATAAAAAAGCTAACTGCATGATAACCAGGCTGTAGCCATGATATAAAATGCTACATCTTTATGGCTAGTACAACTCCAAGAACTAGAGTCAAGAGAATGGAATTAACACTACTGTGCATAATAATTTGTATCTTGTAGGCATCAAAGTAATTGTGGCTTGTTTGATTTATATATGAGAGTCAGCGACTAAAGAGACACTGTGAGCAAAGAGATACAACAGATCCATGTTGACATCCTACATAGCATGTCCTATGTCAGCAGGAAAAAGTTATAGAAGGTGGATCTTCATTCATAATTCCACAAAAATAGAATGATGTCTGACAGTGGGAATTTGTAAGCAACTCTTTGCAGAAAACAGCTTATAGTAGGAGGCAGCTCTCTGCAGGAGGCCCTTTTGTCTTGTCACTCTGCTGCTGCTGCTGTTGCTGCTGCTAAGTCACTTCAGTCCTGTTCGACTCTGTGCGACCCCAGACACGGCAGCCCAGCAGGCTGCCCCGTCCCTGGGATTCTCCAGGCAAGAACACTGGAGTGGGTTACCATTTCCTTCTCCAATGCATGCAAGTGAAAAGTGAAAGTAAAGTTGCTCAGTCGTGTCTGACTCTTAGCGGCCCCATGGACTGCAGCCTACCAGGCTCCTCTGTCCATGGGATTTTTCCAGGCAAGAGTACTGGAGTGGGGTGCCATCGCCTTCTCCACTTGTTGCTCTAGCAAAGCTATATTTTAACTTAACTTTTATCCCAGCTGTCACCATGTTTAACTAACCTCCAGTCCAAGCATACCTTTCAAAGCTTTTGATCACACAGTCCCTCACCTAGCCTGTCAATTCTCTTCTTTGTTTAAACAAGTAGAAATAAAAAATAAATTATCATGTGACTAGATCCTTTCTCTAGCTTCCCCTTCAGTAGTCTTTCCAGCAAACTGTGTTTGCTGCATCTAAAGAAAGATCACAAACACTGGACAAGCCAGCATCCAGTGAGAAATAATGAATAATTTGACCCCATGCCTCAAGGATTAACTGAGATTACTTCCCCTTGTCCCTTTATAAACCTTCATGGCCAAGCAGAATCTTCAGAGTTGTTTTGGGAACATGAGTCTATCTTCTCCCCTGGATGCCAACCTCCTGAATAAAGCTACCTTCCTGTTCTACCAGCCTATGTCTCTCAAGTATTGGGTTTTGAGTGGCAAACAACCAAATCTGAGTTTTACTAGAGTTGCAACATTTGCTGTGGCTCAATGGTAAAGAACCCGCCTGCCAAGCATGAGATGAGGATTCGATCCCTGGGTCAGGAAGATCCCCTGGTGAAGGAAATGGCAACCCACTCCAGTATTCTTGCCTGGGAAACCCCATGGACAGAGAAGCTTGGTGGGCTACAGTCCATGGGGTTGCAAAAAGTCCAACATCCCTAGTGACTAAATAATAATGACTAAAAATCTTAATCAGAATTTATCTTTCAAAAGCCCTTAAGTTATTCATAAATATTACATACATGATTTGTACAAGAGGGCCTAAATGGAGTTGCATATACTAAGCTTTGTGTAATCAACTTTTGTTTTAATCTAATTACAGTTTCTCTTTCCCAGTCAACAAGGAATCACCTGATGAACACTATTGACTCTTCCCCTAAAGGAAAGCCATCTTGCTATAAACAACCCATGTTTTGACCTAGTATAAATTTCCTTTTCCTACTCCCTTCTGCTTATAAAAGTCTTTCATTTTCTATAGTTTCTTAGAGCTCCTTTCTATTTGCTGGATTGGATGTTGCCCAGTTAAAATTGAGTTTTTGCTTAAATGAACTCTTAAAAATTATAACGTGCATTAGTTTATCTGTTAATGATTTGCAATGCCTTTAGTAGTACAGTGTAGTCATAACTATATTATAATATTATACATGTATTCAGGAATTAAATCCATTGATGATTTTACCTTTTGAACCATTGAAAAAATATTTCAAAATACCAACTTGCTAGCTCATCTTATTTAGACTTATTATCTTTGTTTATAGATAATTTTAACAATTCTCCTAAAATTACCTTAACTGATGTTTCTGTCAGATCAGATCAGATCATATCAGTCACTCAGTCGTGTCTGACTCTTTGCGACCCCATGAACTGCAGCACGCCAGGCCTCCCTGTCCATCACCAACTCCCGGAGGTCACTCAGACTCATATCCATCGAGTCAGTGATGCCATCCAGCCATCTCATCCTGTCGTCCCCTTCTCCTCCTGCCCCCAATCCCTCCCAGCATCAGAGTCTTCTCCAATGTTTCTGTACAGCCTTTAATTTATTATTCAATTTGGGGTATCTATGAACACCATCTGGCCAAAGGCTTTAATTATTTAGCTAGAAACACCAAAAATTTTAACAACAAATTTAAATTTCTCTCTCTGTCTCATCTCTGTTTATGTTTCATGTAAGGTCAGATTCTGCTGTGTGCTTCTTAAATTGCATTGAAAACTACATATTAATCCATGTATTTGAAAATATACTCCTTTTAAAAAATTTCTCTGGAGGGAGAACAAGATGGTGGAGTAGCTGGACATGGAGTACATCTCTCTCCACGGATACATCAGGAATGCACCATCAGACACAGAAGTGCTTGCAAAACACCAACTGAGAGTGGACAGGAGTACCTGACCCCCAGAAAAGAATATATAGAACAATGCAGAACTCGGTAGGATGAAGGAAGTGGGGGGCAAAAGGGGAGAGTTAGTAGGACTGCACCTGCTCTTGGTGGGTGGCGTAACTGAAGCAGGGGACCAGTCCCCATCATGGGACAATTGTTTGGGTCAGAGGAGACGCATTTGAGGCTGAAAGTGAAGCAGATTGTCTGTGGCAGTCTAAACTGAATGAGAATCACACAGACAATCCTTTCCACAGCCATACATACCCCAGACAGGGATCCCCTAGAAGGCACAGCAGCTGGGAGCTGGAGCATAGGGATTGTGGAACAACCCCAGGGCAAGTTCTGCTGTTGACTGTGGGGAGACAGCCTGAGAGGAAGTGAGAGAGGAGATTGTGGTGGGAAATGCCTGTGAAGGAAAACGAGGCAGCCCTGGAGGCAAGGCGATCCTGCTGAGTCATGTGTAGGGGGTGGGTCCATCACCACAGCCTCTCTCCCCACACACCAGCACTGGTAGCTGAATGATAGAGAGGCTGACAAGGGCCTAACATGCTGAATACTTGAGTAGGATCTCAGCCAGAGGACCCCTATAAGTGCCTGCCACACTGAAAAACAGAGAAGGACTCCAGTCAGGTGAGCCCTTCAAGTGCCCGATGCCCCAAAACCCAGAGCAGGACCCCCCAGATGAGCCCTCTAAGACCTGAATGCATGGAGCAATAGAGAAGGACTAGCCAAAGAGCCCTTCTGATCACTAGCTGTCAGACACTAGAAAAAGACTATGATAGGGCCATAGCTCTTGGGGCTGAGGCTGTCCGTGTCTCTGCACACTTGGTGCTGCCAGGCTCCCCCTGACCCAAGCAGCTGTGCCCCTTTCATGATACATCCTCACTGGGGCAGAGCTGTCACAGGATAGCAAAAGCACTAATAGCACCATGTCTACAGGGACAGTAAGCGGTCGGCACTCCTGAGTAGCCGGCATTACCAGGGGCCCCGTGATCCAAGCAACCGAGGCTCCTCCATGCATGATCCCCACTGGGATAGAGCTGTCAGAGGATAGAAGAAATCCTGCCTCTGTGCATGCGAGGTTGCTTTCATTGTGTCTGACTGTGACCCTGTGGACTGTGGCCTGTCAGGCTTCTCTGTCAAGAATACTGGAGTGGGTGGCCATACCCTTCCAGAGCACCATATTTCACACTGCTACAGCTGCCAGCTCCCCTGAATACCTGGTGGTGTCAGGGCCCCTGCGACCCAAGCAACTGCCACCTCCACACCTGACCCTCAGTGGAGTAGATCCAAGTCCTCCAGGGTAGCCACAGGAACAAACTCCTGTGGATGACCCATATGCAGAGGTAGAGATAAAAGCACAATTGAAACCCAGGGGCAGTGTGGCTAAGACAAAGAAGTGAAAGTCGCTCAGTCATGTCTGACTCTTTGCAATCCCATGGACTATACAGTCCATGGAATTCTCCAGGCCAGAATACTGGAGTGGGTAGCCTTTCCCTTCCTCCAGGGGATCCTCCCAACCCAGGGATCGAACCCAGGTCCCCCACATTGCAGGTGGATTCTTTACCAGCTGAGTCACAAGGAAAGCTCAGTGGAAACAAGGGAAGACCCACATGCAGAGGTGAAGATAAAATCATGGCTGAAATCCAGGGGCAGTGTGGCTAAGAAAGATGACCCAAAAACTGCCACACTGAAAAACAGAGAAGCCCTAGAAGAAGCAGATCTAATCCATATGATCAAGTAGACAGACTCAGTGTCTATGGAATGTATTAAAGGACAATGAAAACTCTCATAAAAGAAAACACACTAGTTCTGACAGCTGTGGACACTGGGGGCAAGAACACACACCAGTAGGACCGGATTAGAGTCTGAGCTGCCCCCATAGCAGGTACAGAGACCAGTCCAGTGTTGCAGGGCATCCTAGGGAGGCAAAGTGGACTATGACTCCCAGCAAGGGAAAGGACACTGATAGCAGACTCAAGAAAAACATTTATTATTTTTATATGTTGACTTGGGCTGTAGTTGTTTCTGGATTTTTTTTTTACTTTTTATTCTTTTACTTTCCCCCCCCTCTGTTGTTGTAGTTGTCGATTTTATTAGTACTATTAAATCTATTGAAGCTTGTGTGAATTTTTTAAATCACACTTGAGGATCCATAGGGTTTTCCTGTTGTTTTTTTTTTTTTTTTTCTTTTCTCTCTCTTTTTAATGTAAATTTAAAATTTTGTAAATTTATTATTATTTTTCTACATTTATTCCTTTGTTTGCTTTTCCTATTTTTCCTTTCCCATTGTCAGATCAGATCAGATCAGTCACTCAGTCGTGTCCGACTCTTTGCGACCCCATGAATCGCAGCATGCCAGGCCTCCCTGTCCATCACCAACTCCCGGAGGTCACCCAGTCTCATATCCATCGAGTCAGTGATGCCATCCATCCATCTCATCCTCTGTCGTCCCCTTCTCCTCCTGCCCCCAATCCCTCCCAGCATCAGAGTCTTCTCCAATGAGTCAACTCTTCGCATGAGGTGGCCAAAATACTGGAGTTTCAGCTTTAGCATCATTCCTTCCAAAGAAATCCCAGGGCTGATCTCCTTCAGAATGGACTGGTTGGATCTCCTTGCAGTCCAAGGGACTCTCAAGAGTCTTCTCCAACACCACAGTTCAAAAGCATCAATTCTTCAGCACTCAGCCTTCTTCACAGTCCAGCTCTCACATCCATACATGACCACAGGAAAGACCATAGCCTTGACTAGGCGAACCTTTGTTGGCAAAGTAATGTCTCGGCCTTTGAATATGCTATCTAGGTTGGTCCCATTGTAGTTAATCTTTAATATATATAAATCTTCTTTATCTACTTCTAGTTAACTTTGCATTTCTATTCCTCTTTTCTTTTTCTCACCACATTTCTTAGTTTATTTTTATTTCATTGCTTTATTGTCCAGTTGGCACTTGGCTCTATTTTTGCTTTCCAGTTTGTGTTTTAGTTCGTTTTGTTCTTAACTGGTGGATATAATTTTTTGGTTCCTTTACTTGCTAGGTCAAAGTATTGTACTTTATTACTCTTGTACTGTTTTGGTTTTGCTTATGGGTGTATATGTATGTGTATATATTCCATTATTTTAGTTATTATTTGCCTGAATTTGTAGTTGCCATTTGTTTGGGTACATCTTTTGTTTCTCATGTTTTTATATTTGCTTTAATTGCTTAAACTAAAGAAGATTACAAGAGATAGGGAAGGACTATGTAATGATCAAGGGACCAATACAAGAGAAAGACATAACAACTGTAAATATCTATGCATGCAACACAGGCACACCTCAATACATAAGACAAACACTAACAGATATAAAAGGAGAAATTGACAGTAACAGAATAACAGTAGGAGACCTTAACACCCCACTCACACCAATGGACAGATCATCAAAACAGAAAATTAATAGGAAAATACAAGCTTTAAATTATACATTAGATTAGATGGATCCCACTGATATCTTCAGGACATTCCATCCAAATGCAGAGAAATACATCTTCTCAAGGGCTTATGGAACATTCTCACGCATAGACCACATCTTGGGTCGCAAGTCAAACCTCAGTAAATTTAAGAAAATTGAGATTGTATCAAGCATCTTTTCTGACCACATTATGAGATTAAATGTTAATTCCAGGAAAATAACTGTAAAAAACACAAACACATGGACATTAAACAATATGTTTCTAAATAATGAACAGTTTACTGAAGAAATCAAAAGGAAAATGAAAAGAATTTTAGAAACAAGTGACAACGAAGACACAACAACTCAAAACCTACCTATGAGATGCAGCAAGAGCAGTTCTAAGAGGGAAGTTTATAGCAATACAACCCTACCTCAAGAAATGAGAAAAATATCACATAGACAACCTAACTTTACATTTAAAACAACTGTAAAAAGAAGAACAAAAAACTCCAAAGCTAGCAGAAGGAAATAAATCATAAAGATCAGAGCAGAAAGAAATTAAAGAAATAATAGCTAAGATTAATCAAACTAAAAGCTTGCTCTTTGATAAAATAAACAAAATTGACAAACTTTTATCCAGACAAATCAAGAAAAAGATAAGAATTAAATCAACAAAATTAGAAATAAAAAAGGAGAGGTTACAACAGACAATGCAGAAATACAAAGGAATATAAGAGACTATTATGAAAAAACTATATGGCAATAAAATGGACAACCTGGAAGAAACAGGCAGATTCTTAGAAAAGTTCAATCTTCTAAGACTGAACTAGGAAGAAAGAAATTATGAACAACCCAATGACAAGAACAGAAATAGACTCCATGATCAAAAATCTCCCCAAAAACAAAAGCCCAGAGCCAGATGGCTTCACAGGTGACTTCTGTTAAATATTTAGAGAAGAGTTAATGCCTATCCTAAAAGTCTTCCAAAAAATTTCAGAAGACGGAACACTTCCAAACTCATTCTATGATGCCACCATAGAATGGTGATACCTGATACCATCACCCTGATACCATCACTCTGATACCAAAACCAGGAAAAGAACAGAGATAAATCTATCCATCTATAGCCATCTTTTCATTGACAAAGAAAGTAAAACACACAATCGATGCTGTAAAAACAGGACAGTTACATGTAAAAGACTGAAATTAGAACACCTCCTAATACCATACATAAAAAATAAAATCAAAATGTATTTAATACCTAAACAGAAGACTAGAAACAATTAAATTCTTATAGGAAAACATAGGCAGAACACTCAATGACATAAACCAAAACAAGATCCTCTATGATGCACAACCTAGAGTGATGGAAATAAAAAAAATTAAACAATTTATACATAATTAAGCTGAAAATCTTTTTCACAGTGAAGAATACTATAAACAAAGTTAAAAGACAACCCTCAGAATGGGAGTAAATAATAGCAAATTAAAAAAAATGACAAAGGATTAACTTCCAAAATGTACAAGCAGCTCACACAACTCAATACCAGAAAAACAAACAACCCAATCAAAAAGAGAGCAAAAGACCTAAACAGACATTTTTCCAAAGAAGACATACAGGTGGCTAACAAAAACATTAAAAGGTTTTAATATCACTCATTATTAGGGAAATGCAAATCAAAACTACAATGAGATATCACCTCACACCACTCAGAATGGCCACCATAAAATGTCCACAAAAAATAAATGCAGGAGAGGGTGTGGAGAAAAGGGAACCCTCTTACACTGTTGGTGGGAATGTAAATTGGTAACAACCACTATAGGAGATGGTATGGTGACTCCTTTAAAGACTAGGAATAAAACCATCGTAAGACCCAGCAGTTCCACCACTAGGCATATACCGTGAGGAAACCAAAATTTAAAATGACACATACATTGTACCCTAATGTTCATTTAAGCACTATTTACAATAGTTAGACCATGGAAGCAAACTCTACGTCCATCAACAGATGAATGGATAAAGAAGTGATGGTACATATATATAATGGAATATCATTTAGCCATAAAAAGAAATGCATCTGAGTCAGTTCTAATGAGGTGGATAAACCTAGAGCCTATTTATTATACACAGTGAAGTAAGTCAGAAAGAGAAAGATAAATATCATATACTAACATATATATATATATATAGAATCTAGAAATATGTTACCAATGAATTTATTTGCAGAGAAACAATGGAAAAACATAGAGAACAGACTTACGGACACAGTTGGGGTCGAGGAGGAAGGAGAGGGTGAGATGTATGGAGAAAATAACATGGAAACTTACATTACTATATGTAAAATAGATAGTCAATAGGAATTTGCTGTATGACTCAGGGAACTCAGACCACAGTTTTGAAACAAAGGTCCATCTAGTCAAGGCTATGGTTTTTCCAGTGGTCAGGTATGGATGTGAGAGTTGGACTGTGAAGAAAGCTGAGCACAGAAGAATTGATGCTTTTGAATTGTGGTGTTGGAGAAGAATCTTGAGAGTCCCTTGGACTGCAAGGAGATCCAACCAGTCCATTCTGAAGGAGATCAGTCCTGGGATTTCTTTGGAAGGAATGATGCTAAAGCTGAAACTCCAGTACTTTGGCCACCTCATGTGAAGAGTTGACTCATTGGAAAAGACTCTGATGCTAGGAGGGATTGGGGGTCAGGAGGAGAAGGGGATGACAGAGGATTAGATGGCTGGATGGCATCACTGACTCGATGGACGTGAGTCTGAGTGAACTCCGGGAGTTGGTGATGGACAGGGAGGCCTGGTGTGCTGGATTCATGGGGTCACAGAGTCGGACACGACTGACCAATTGAACTGAACTGAACTGAGAGGAGTGGGATGGGGAGGAAGATGGGAGGAAAGATCAAGGGTGAAGGGACTTATGTATACCTATGGCTGTATCATGTTGATATTTGGCAGAAAATTGCAAAGTTCTGTAATATAATTTTTCAATTAAAAAATAAAATTTCAAAAATGGAAAAAATTAAAAAATAATAAAAAATCTCTCTTTACACCACTGTTTCTAGCTACAGGAGGCAGAGTTCTTAAATGTCTTAATTTTTAATTCTATTGATCTTGAATTTAAAAAAAATGATTTATTTAGTTATTAATCAGAGTAGATTACCGTAGTAGTTAAACAATCGTACTGATTCTAAACTTTGGACAAAGATCTCTTTGGGACTCAGTTTCTTCATAAGTGAAATATAGGTAAAAATGAGTGATTGTGTAAATTAAATAAGATGATAAACATAATACATATTTATAACTGTGTTTGACAAGAGTGAATACTAAATAGGCATTAGCTAATACTTTATTTTTTTACCATTTAAACATGCATTCAGCTTTATTTTAAAATTTTGTTTCTGAAAATTAGTACTGCTTATTCAGTCAGTTCAGTTGCTCAGCAGTGTCTGATTCTTAGTGACCCCATGGACTGTAGCACTCTGGGCTTCCATGTCCATCACTAACTCTCAGAGCTTGCTCAAACTCATGTCCTTGGAGTCGATGATGCCATCCAACCACCTCATCCTGTCATCCCTTTCTCCTCTTGCCTTCAATCTTTCCCAGCATCAGGGTCTTTTCCAATGAGTTAGTTCTTTGCATCAGGTGGCCAAATTATTGGAGCTTCAGCTTCAGGATCAGTCCTTCCAATGAATATTCACTATTGATTTCTTTTAGGATGGGCTTCCTTTGTGGCTAAACTGGTGAAGAATCCGCCTGCAATGCAGGAGACCTGGGTTCAATCCCTGGGTTGGGAAGATCCCCTGAAGAAGGAAAAAGTTATACCCATGCCAGTATTCTGGCTGGGAGAATTCCATGGACTGTATAGACTATGGGATCCCAAAGAGTCAGATATGACTGAGTGAATTTCACTTTCCTGTCTCACTTTCTTTTAGGAATGACAGGTGTGATTTCCTTGCTGTCCAAGTGACTCTCAAGAGTCTTCTCCAATACCATAGTTTAAAAGAATCAGTTCTTTGGTGCTCAGCTTTCTTTATGGTCTAACTCTCACATCCATATGTGACTACTGGAAAAACCATAGCTTTTACTAGATGGACCTTTGTCGGCAAAGCAATGTCTCTGCTTTTTAATATGCTAAGTTGGTCATAGCTTTTCTTCCAAGGAGCAAGCATCTTTTTAATTCACGTCTGCAGTCACTATCTGTAGTGATTTTGGAGCCCAAGAAAATAGTCTGTCACAGTTTCCATTGTTACCCCATCTATCTGCCATGAAGGGATCGGATGCCATAATCTTCATTTTTTGAATGTAGAGTTTTAAGCCAGCTTTGTCACTCTCCCTTTCACTTTCATCAAGAGGTTCTTTAGTTCCTCTTTGCTTTCTGCCATAAAGGTAGTTTCCTTTGCATATCTGAGGTTATTGATATTTCTCCTGGCAATTTTGGTTCCAGTTTGTGATTCATCCACCCTGGGTTTCTCATAATGTACTCTGCAAGTAAGTTCAAAAAGCAAGGTGAAGTAATTAGCCTCTAATTAAAATAAATACATTTAAATTAAAAAAAAAAAAAAAAAGCAAGGTAATCATATACAGTCTTGACGTATTCCTTTCTCAATTTGGAACCAGTCCGTTCCATGTTTGGCTCTGTTGTTTCTTGGTTTGCATATAGATTTCTTAGGAGGCAGGTAAGGTGTTCTGGTATTCCCATCTTTTTAAGAATTTTCCATTTTGTTGTGATCCACACAGTCGATGATTTAGGCATAGTCAAGGAAGCAGAAGTAGATGTTTTTCTGGAACTCTCTTGCTTTTTCTATGATCCACCAGATGTTGGCTATTTGATCTCTGGCTTCTCTGCCTTTTCTAAGTCCAGCTTGAACATCTTGGAGTTCTTGGTTCATGTGCTGTTGAAACATATCTTGGAGAATTTTGAGCATTACTTTGCTAGTAATATTGGTAGTAATAGTAATGCTTATTATTTGGTTCAATTATGTAACATCTTTATTTTTTTCAGTGACATCTCAAAACGTTGTTCTTTTTCCTTTTTTGAAATGTAGCTTGTTTTAAAAGATGTTTGTTCCTTGGAAGAAAAGCTACAATGCACACATAGACTATGTATTAAAAAGCAGAGACATCACATTGCCAACAAAGATCCATATAGTCAAAGCTATGGTTTTTCACATGGCCTGCAGCCCTCCAAACTCCTTTGTCCATGGCATTTTCCAGGCAAGAATACTGAAGTGTGTTGCCAGTAGTCATGTATGGATGTGAGAGCTGGACTCTAAAGAAGGCAGAGTATAGAAGAATAGATGCTTTCAAATTGTGTTCCTGGAGAAGACTCTTGTGAGTCCTTGGACTACAAGGAGATCAAACTAGTCAGTTCTGAAGGAAATCAAGCCTGAATATTCACTGGAAGGATTGATGCCAAAACACCAATACTTTGGTCACCTGGTGCCATTGTTGACTCATTGGCGACTCATTGGCAAAGACCCTGATGCTGGGAAAAACTGAGGGCAGGTAGAGAAGTGGGTGACAGAGGATGAGACCGTTGAATGGTGTCACTGACACAATGAACATGAGTTTGTCCATGCCAGCAAAGCCTGGCTTGCTGCAGTTCATGGGGTCACAAAGAGTTGGACACGACTTATCAACTGAAGAACAATAGTTTGTTTACAATACTAATTTCAGGTGTATAACATAGTGATTCAGTATCTTTACAGATTTTATTTCATTAAAAATAATTAAGAGATAATTGTTTTAATTCTCTGTGCTATATAACATATGTTATTTAATCTATTTATACATAATAGATTGTATCTCTTAATTCCTTACCCCGAGTATGTTCCTTCCCCCTACCCTTTCCCCACTGATATACACTGCTTTGTTCTCTGTATTTGTGGCCTAAGATTGCCTTTTGCCATACTAGTAAGTGAAGGATGCTGTGGCAATCAAGCTATCAGTCACTACAGCTGCCCAGTAGGTGTGCTCTGGAAAACTCAGGACAGAAACAAATAGGAAGGCCACCATAAAGTCATCAGCTACTGCAGCTGGCCCCAGAGGTGCCGCCAAAGACGCATTTGGGGTGGAAAATTTTGGTCCCCTACAGGGTTGTATTTTATTATTTACTCATTTATGTGACTGACATATGTTAGTGCTCTCAGTCAATATCAATTAACTCATATATATTTTAACTTTTTTCCTTTTTTATTTGGTGGAAGATTGGAAAATGAGTAAAATGCCTTTATTACTTTCTTTCTTTAAAGGGTGGAATGCATTTATATTCAACGTGAAAAATGAGAAAAATTAGTTTGGGAGAACATTGGAGACATATGGCACTGAACAATTTTTGAAAGAAATCCATTATGTCATTTATATTTAACAATATTCTGGGATTTTGCTGTGCTCTATCTTCATATACAAGGAAAAGTGCTTTTAGAAGTTTGAGTTAGAATTACTATAATTTATTTATTTATTTTTTAATTTTTATTTTATTTTTTAACTTTACAATATTGTATTGGTTTTGCCATATATCGAAATGAATCCTCCACGGGTATACATGTGTTCCCCATCCTGAACCCTCCTCCCTCCTCCCTCCCCATACCATCCCTCTGGGTCATCCCAGTTCATCAGCCCCAAGCATCCAGTATCGTGCATCGAACCTGGACTGGCGACTTGTTTCCGATATGATATTATACATATTTCAATGCTATTCTCCCAAATCATCCCGCCCTCTCCCGGACCTAGAATCCAAAAGTCTGTTCTATACATCAGTGTCTCTTTTGCTGTCTCGTATACAGGGCTATTGTTACCATCTTTCTAAATTCCATATATATGCACTAGTATACTGTATTGGATGTGGTACATATACAAAATGGAGTATTACTCAGTCGTTAAAAAGAATACATTTGAATCAGTCCTAATGAGGTACATGAAACTGGAGCCTATTATACAGAGTGAAGTAAGCCAGAAAGAAAAACACCAATACAGTATTAGATCATATCAGCCACTTAGTCGTGTCCGACTCTTTGCGACCCCATGAATCACAGCACGCCACGCCTCCCTGTATATCGCCAATTCCCGGAGTTCACTCAAACTCATGTCCATTGAGTTGGAGATGCTATCCAGCCATGTTATCCTCTATCATCCCCTTCTCCTCCTGCCCCCATCTATCCCAGCATCAGGGTCTAATCCAATGAGTCAACTCTTCGCGTGAGGTGGCCAAAGTACTGGAGTTTCAGCTTCAGCATCAGTCCTTCCAATGAACACCCAGGACTGATCTCCTTTAGGATGGACTGGTTGGATCTCCTTGCAGTCCAAGGGACTCTCAAGAGATTTCTCCAACACCACAGTTCAAAAGCATCAATCCTTTGGTACTCAGCTTTCTTCACAGACAAACTCTCACATCCATACATGATCACTGGCAAAACCATAGCCTTGACTAGACGAACCTTTGTTGGCAAAGTATTTCTGCTTTTCAATATACTATCTAGATTGGTCATAACTTTCCTTCCAAGGAGTAAGCATCTTTTAATTTCATGGCTGCAATCACCATCTACAGTGATTTTGGAGCCCAAAAAAGTAAAGTCTGACACTGTTTCCACTGTTTCCCCATCTATTTCCCATGAAGTGATGAGACCAGATGCCATGACCTTCGTTTCCTGAATGTTGAGCTTTAAGCCAACATTTTCACTCTTCTCTTTCACTTTCATCAAGAGCCTCTTTAGTTCCTCTTCACTTTCTGCCATAAGGGTGGTGTTATTGTACTAGGTTATTATATTTCTCCTGGCAATCTTGATTCCAGCTTGTGCTTCTTCCAGTCCAGCGTTTCTCATGATATACTCTGCATATAAGTTAAATAAGCAGGGTGACAACATACCGCCTTGATGTACTCCTTTTCCTATTTGGAACCAATCTGCTGTTCCATATCCTGTTCTAACTGTTGTTTCCTGACCTGCATATAGGTTTCTCAAGAGGCAGGTCAGGTGGTCTGGCATTCCCATCTCTTTCAGAATTTTCCACAGTTTATTGTGATCCACACAGTCAAAGGCTTTGGCATAGTCAATAAAGCAGAAATAGATGTTTTTCTGGAATTCTCTTGCTTTTTCCATGATCCAGCAGATGTTGGCAATTTGATCTCTGGTTCCTCTGCCTTTTCTAAAACCACCTTCAACACCTGGAAGTTCATGGTTCATATATTGCTGAAGCCTGGCTTGGAGAGTTTTGAGCATTACTTTACTAGCGTGTGAGAAGAGTGCAATTCTGCAGTGGTTTGAGCATTCTTTGGCATTGTCTTTCTTGGGGATTGGAATGACAACTGACCTTTTCTAGTCCTGTCGTCACTGCTGAGTTTTCCAAATTTGCTGGCATATTGAGTGCAGCACTCTCACAGCATCATCTTTCAGAATTTGAAAGAGCTCAACTGGAATTGCGTCACTTCCACTAGCTTTGTACATAGTGATGCTTTCTAAGGCCCACTTGACTTCACATTCCAGGGTGTCTGGTTCTAGGTGAGTAATCACACCATCATGATTTTCTGGGTCATCAAGATCTTTTTTATACAGTTCTTCTGTGTGTTCTTGTCACCTCTTCTTAATATCTTCTGCTTTTGTTAGGTCTATACCATTTCTTTCCTTTATCGAACCCATCTTTGCATGAAATGCTCCCATGGTATCTTTAATTTTCTTGAAGAGATCTAGTCTTTCCCATTCTGTTTTCCTCTATTTCTTTGCATTGATCACTGAGGAAGGCTTTCTTTATGTCTCCTTGCTATTTTTGGAACTCTTCATTCAGATGTTATATCTTTCCTTTTATCCTTTGCTTTTCTCAACTCTTCTTTTCATAGATACTTGTAAGGCCTCCTCAGACAGCCATTTTGATTTTTGCATTTCTTTTCCATAGGGACAGTCCTGATCCTTGTCTCCTGTATAGTGTCATATAGTCCACAGTTTATTAGGCACTCTGTCTATCAGATCTAGTCCCTTAAATCTATTTCTCACTTCCACTGTATAATCATAAGGGATTTGATTTAGGTCATACCTGAATGGTCTAGTGGATTTCCCCACTTTCTTCAATTTTAATCTGACTTTGGCAAAGAAGTTCATGATCTGAGCCACAGCCAGCCCCTGTCTTGTTTTTGCCTACTGTATAGAGCTTCTCCATCTTTGGTTGCAAAGAATATAATCAATCTGATTTCAGTGTTGACCATCTGGTGATGTCCATGTGTAGAGTCTTCTCTTGTATTGTTGGAAGAGATTGTTTGTTATTACCAGTGCATTCTTTTGGCAAAACTCTATTAGCCTTTGCCTTGCTTCATTCCGTATTCCAAGGCCAAATTTGCCTGTTACTCCAGGTGTTTCTTGACTTCCTACTTTTGCATTCCAGTCCCCTATAATGAAAAGGACATCTTTTTTGGGTGTTAGTTCTAAAAGGTCTTGTAGGTCTTCACAGAACCATTCAACTTCAGCTTCTTCAGCGTTACTGTTTGGGGCACAGACTTGGATTACTGTGATATTGAATGGTTTGCCTTGGAAACGAACAGAGATCATTCTGTCATTTTTGAGATTGCATCCAAGTACTGCATTTCGGACTTTTGTTGACCATGATGGCTACTCCATTTCTTCTAAGGGATTCCTGCCCACAATAGTAGATATAATGGTCATCTGAGTTAAATTCACCCATTCCAGTCCATTTTAGTTCACTGATTCCTAGAATGTCGACATTCACTCTTGCCATCTCCTGTTTGACCACTTCCAATTTGCCTTGATTCATGGACCTAGCATTCCTGGTTCTTATACAATATTGCTCTTTAGAGCATTAGATCTTGCTTCTATCACCAGTAACATCCACAACTGGGTATTGCTTTTCCTTTGGTTCCATCTCTTCATTCTTTCTGGAGTTATTTCTCCACTAATCTCCAGTAGCATATTGGGCACCTACCAACCCACGGAGTTCCCCTTTCAGTATCCTATCATTTTGCCTTTCATACTGTTCATGGGGTTCTCAAGGCAGGAATAATGAAGTGGTTTGCCATTCCCTTCTCCAGTGCACCACATTCTGTCAAACCTCTCCACCATGACCCTCCCGTCTTGGGTGGCCCCACACGGTATGTCTTAGTTTCATTGAGTTAGATAAGGCTGTGTTCTGTGTGATTAGTTTGGCTAGTTTTCTGTGATTATGGCTTCAGTGTGTCAGCCCTTGATGCCCTCTCGCAACACTTAACATCTTACTTGGGTTTATCTTACCTTGGACGTGGGGTATCTCTTCACCACCCTATTGTAGATCCCTTACAATAGGGATGACAAATAATCAGTAAGTCTCAGATATTTTACAAGGATTATGCTTTGCTGTGCTATGCTTAGTCACTCAATCATGTCCAACTGTTTGTGAACCCATGGGATTCTTTAGACAAGAATATTGAGATGGGTTTCTATTTCTTTGTCAGGGTATCTTCCCAACCCAGGGATCAAACCTGGGTCTCCTGTATTGCCAGGCAGAATCTTTACCATCTGAGCCACCAGGAAAGCCCAATAGAAAACTCCTCAACAAATCCTCCTGAGTTGGGACACACGGATTTTGGGGGCAGGAGTCTGCTGTGTTACCTTTGCCTGGCAAAGCAATAAACCTATGCTTTTCTACTTCACCGAAAATTCTGTCTCTCAAATTTGATTTCGTATTGGTGGACAGAAGCTGAGCTTTCAGCATCAATAGTGCCTATTTTTTAATGTAAAATCTTCTCAAAGCTGTCTCCAATATAAAAGTACATTGTTCTTGCCACCTTTAATTACAATAATTTACAGAATTTTTGTCACAAATACATTTTTTGATTAAGAGGAAATGTTACCAGAAAAACTGGTTTCACCTCTTGTTGAGTCATAAGACAGAATCAAGCCAAAGATGAGACCTGGAGACTAAAGAATTTTATTAATTGGAACAAGTAAGGAGAATAGTGGGACTCTTTCCTCAGATCAGATCAGGTTAGTCACTCAGTCGTGTCCGATTCTTTCCGACCCCATGAACCGCAGCACGCCAGGCCTCCCTGTCCATCACCAGCTCTCAGAGGTCACTCAGACTCACATCCATCGAGTCAGTGATGCCATCCAGCCATCTCATCCTCTGTCTTCCCCTTCTCCTCCTGCCCCCAATCCCTCCCAGCATCAGAGTCTTCTCCAACGAGTCACCTCTTCGCATGAGGTGGCCAAAATACTGGAGTTTCAGCTTTAGCATCATTCCTTCCAAAGAAATCCCAGGGCTGATCTCCAGAATGGACTGGTTGGAACTCCTTGCAGTCCAAGGGACTCTCAAGAGTCTTCTCCAACACCACAGTTCAAAAGCATCAATTCTTTGGCGCTCAGCCTTCTTCACAGTCCAACTCTCACATCCATACATGACCACAGGAAAGACCATAGCCTTGAATAGGTGAACTTTTGTTGGCAAAGTAATGTCTCTGCTTTTGAATATGCTATCTAGGTTGGTCATAACTTTCCTTCCAAGGAGTAAGTGTTTTTTAATTTCATGGCTGCAGTCACCATCTGCAGTGATTTTGGAGCCCAGAAAAATAAAGTCCGACATTGTTTCCACTGTTTCTCCATCTATTTCCCATGCAGTGATGGGACCAGATGCCATGATCTTCGTTTTCTGAATGTTGAGCTTTAAGCCAACCTTTTCACTCTCCACTTTCACATTCATCAAGAGGCTTTTTAGCCCCTCTTCACTTTCTGCCATATGGGTGGTGTCATCTGCATATCTGAGGTTATTGATATTTCTCCTGGCAATCTTGATTCCAGCTTGGGTTTCTTCCAGTCCAGCATTTCTCATGATGTACTCTGCATATAAGTTAAATAAACATGGTGACAATATACAGCCTTGATGTACTCCTTTTCCTATTTGGAACCATTCTATTGTTCCATGATCAGTTCTAACTTTTGCTTCCTGACCTGCATACAGATTTCTCAAGAGGCAGATCAGGTGGTCTGGTATTTCCATCTCTTTCAGAATTTTCCACAGTTTATTGTGATCTACACAGTCAAAGACTTTCGCATAGTCAATAAAGCAGAAATAGATGTTTTTCTGGAACTCTCTTGCTTTTTCAATGATCCAGCAGATGTTGGCAATTTGATCTCTGGTTCCTCTGCCTTTTCTAAAACCAGCTTGAACATCAGGAAGTTCACGGTTCACATATTGCTGAAGCCTGGCTTGGAGAATTTTGAGCATTACTTTACTGGCCTGTGAGATGAGTGCAATTGTGAGGTAGTTTGAGCATTCTTTGGCATTGCCTTTCTTTGGGATTGGGATGAAAACTGACCTTTTCCAATCTTGTGGCCACTGCTGAGGTTTCCAAATTTGCTGGCATATTGAGTGCAGCACTTTCACAGCATCATCTTTCAGGATTTGGAATAGCTCCACTGGAATTCCATCACCTCCACTAGCTTTGTTCGTAGTGATGCTTTCTAAGGCCCACTTGACTTCACATTCCAGGATGTCTGGCTCTAAGTCAGTGCTAGTGTCTCCTGAAGTGGCAACATTGGAGAAGTTTTAAGTTTAGGGTATATGCACATTCATAAAGGGACTTGAGAGGCTGGAAGAGTCCATGTTTTACTTGATTGAAGTCGTGAATGTCAGAAGACATTGATGTCATCATCTCTTAGATTCTAGTTGGTTTGATGGTTGATTGCCAGGTGTTTGACTTCTACAGAACTGCTCAAGAAAGTGCTTTAAGCTAGTCTTTACCATTGAAACAGACAAGAGAGTTTTTACAACTGATTTGTTATCTCTGCTGTTGTTAATTCTCTAGAGAATTCTCTTAAGAACAGTTTGTTCTCAAGTTCCTTATTACTAAGACCTGTTCAAGGGCCCGCATTCTGACATCAGGCTTAGGTCACAAAATGGCTTAAGCCAAAAGTATCATTTCTTCTGTTAAGAACTCCATACCTGGTTCTTTTCACTGGGGACTCCCTACCATAACTGCTTGCAGAAAAGCTATATTCTTAGAGTGAGGAGGAGGAGTGGCACTGCCTCACGATTACATGCATTGTCCACAATGTTCAAGACCCTTCTAAAATGTCTAAAATAATACATTGTGTGAAAATCTTGGCTTTTCCACTCACCAGTATGATCTTGAACAATTAACTAGATTTGAATCTGTCTTAGTGTTGCCATTTCTAAAATGGAGACAATAATTTCCCTATATTTTATAAACTATGAGAATTTTTTTTTTCTTTTTAAAGTGCTTTTTTTCTTTTTGAAAGTTGCTCAGTCATGATCAACTCTTTGTCACCCCATGGACTATACAGTCCATGGAATTCTTCATGCCAGAATACTGGAGTCAGTAGCCTTTCCCTCTTCCAGAGGATCTTCCCAACTCAGGGATTGAACCCAGGTCTCCTCCATTGTGGGTGGATTCTTCACCAGCTGAGCTACAAGGGAAGCCCAAGAATACTGAAGTGGGCAGCCTATCCCTTCTCCAGGAATCTTCCCGACCCAGGGATCAACCTGGGGTCTCCTGCATTGCAGGCGGATTCCTTACCAACTGAGCTATCAAGAATGAGAATTAAATAAGATGAACTATTAAAATACTTAGAATGTTGCTTGAAGTAAAGTAAGCAGTGTCAGTGAAAAATATCACATAAAAGTTTAACTTCAAGTAAATATTTCAGGATGGTTCTCAAAGGAATTATTTCTTACTAAAGAAAATTTGTGGTACTTTCTGTGTTATCAAACTCTTGCTTAAGGCATTAAATGCAGACTCAACAAACAATAAAATAATATTGAGGTAACATGACACTGTCCATGGATTACAATTGATCCTTGAACACCACCGGGATAGGGGCACTGATCAGACCCTCCATACAGTGAAAATTCACTTATAGCTTAGAGTTGACCCCTTCTTACATGCAATTCTTTGGCATCTGTGGTTCTCTGTAACCATGGATCCAGCCATGAATATGTAGTACTATGATATTTACTATTGAAAAAAAAAGTGCCTGTAAATGGACCCATGCAGTTCAAATACATGTTGTTCAACAATTAACTGTATAAAGAAAAGTTTTAATACAGCCAGCATTCCAACTCCTCCAGCTCTGTATCCATGGGTATAACCAATCTTGTTTGTTAGTTGAATCTGAGTATGTAAAACTCACAGATATGACCAATTGTGGGATGTGAGCACCCAGGGATCCTCCTGCAGGTACTGAAGGACATGTTTGTATAAAATATTCTGCTATTAGCTGTTAACTCTGGAACTCATCAAAAGTATTAATATAGACCATACATGCAAGGACCAAGAAAAGTAATTTTCTGTGTTACTTCTATTTAATTTTACTGTGTCAGGACTCCAGCAAGAGGAAATAGGGATTCATTTCAGTTTGCTCCAGAATATATTCATAAGGAAATCAACCCTGATTATTCATTGGAAGGACTGATGCTGAAGCCGAAGCTCCAACACCTTGGCCACTTGATGAGAAGAACCAACTCACTGAAAAAGATTCTGATATAGGAAAATATTGAAGGCAAAATGAGAAGGGGGCAGCAGAGGATGAGATGATTAGATAGCATCACTGACTGTGAAGTTAAGCAAACTCTTGGAGATAGTGAAGGACAGGAGAGCCTGCATGCTGCAGTCCTTGGGATTGCAGAGTCAGACAGGACTTAGTGACTGAACAACAACAAAAAATATTCATAAATGATTATATAAATAGTGTAAGTAGTTTTATGGAGATGAATGGAGAGTTTTGAAGGGCCACTGACATCACAATAAAAATGAAACAATGTCTTTAAAGAGAGTCACTTTTCCTTGAAACTCAGAGTATACCTTGGATTTATATATTTGGCTATTCTGGGATGGCTCATATCTTTAAAAAAGATTAATGTGTAAGATTTGGAGATTGCTTCCCAATCATAAGATGTGAAGGGCCACATCATTATAGAAGGTCTGGTCATCAAAATCTTCAGTGTATGTTGTATGTGTTTAACAAAGATTGTAAAAATTTACTCTTAGACTATTCAAAGTGGCTAAGAAAACAGACACAACTAATGACCTGAGAGGTAATAGCTAAACAGTAGAGACTGAAGGGGAACTCATTTTACATAAAGCATGTTTCTGGAATATATGAAACATATATCATTTAAAAAACCTAATGCATTGACTCTTATTAGACTTATTGACCATAGTCGGTTTTTGATAAATATATTTCTCTCCTCCTTGTTTTTTAAATAAATTAAGAAAACAAAAAGTTATCAAGGATTAAATTAAAATGATAAATATCTATTTCATTGTGATATTAAACAGAACTATTTTATTTTGGATCAAAGGAATACTCACAGAACATAAATATCACTTAAATTACTTTTTAAAAACCAAAGTTTAACATAATTAAAAAAAGGAAAATTCTTCTCAATGACACACTAAAAAATATATCTTTATGGGGATATTTTGGAAAAGGCTCTTTAGCGTACTTTCCTTTAAAATAGATACTATGTAGTTTTTAAATGACATCTACTTTTTTCTTTTTTAAAAATTCAGTTTCTACCCACATTTCACTTATCTTATTTTTGTTTTTTCTTCTCTGTAGTTCAAAAATATAAATCTCAGCACTTATGTGTGAAGTGTGGAGGGAGTATGTTGTTGGAGAGTAAAACTTGCCACCCCAAAAATTATCTTTGGCATGTGAATTATTAAAAACAATAAAATGATCAAGGTCCAAAAGACTCAGGAAGAAACTCTGATCTTCTCCATAACTGCCTAAAAGAATTTCTACAGAGGGCCTATTCCTAGAATAGAGCCAGCACCAGAGATATCCTCAAAGAATATGACTTAGGGGCTTGGGTTAACTCTTGTTATTATTTAGTTTTTAAGTTGTATCCAACTCTTTTGCTACCTCCTTGATTGTAGCCCGCTAGGCTCCTCTGTCCATGGGATTTTTCCAGGCAAGAATACTGGAGTAGGTTGTCATTTCTTTCTTCAGGGGATTTTTCTAATCTATGTCTCCTGCTTTGGCAGATTCTTTCCAAATGAGCCACCAGAGAACCCCGTGGAAACTCTAGACAGGATCTAAAGATCAGAGTCTGCTCCTTGTCCCCTTGTTTTGCCAGGACACATCAAACCTCTGCTCATCAAACATTTGCTTTTCTACCTCCATATGAATTACCTTCCTTCCCTTTGGAGTTCCAAACCACTACTCCCAGCATCTTTTTTGTTTTGTTTTGCTTTTAGTTAAAGATGGTATTTAAGATGAAGTCCTCTGTCATTTTGGTAAATTACTCAGTTTTCCTGGGTCTCTCCAATGTACACATATGATTGAACTTTTATTTGGTATCATTCTATTAATCTGTCTCATATCAATTTAATCCTTAGATCAGTCAGTTGAACCTAGAAAAGTAGAGGAAATTTCCTTCCCCCCCCAAAATGGTAATATTATTTCCTTCCTGAGGCCAGCCAGAATGAGGAAAGACTATGAAAGACAAGTTTCATAGCAATTTATACACATGATTATGCAACTGAAATTTCATATGTTTTCTTCCTTTTGCTGGAATAATTTGAGACTCTACGATACACTTTCAGTTTATTTCTGTATGATCAAGTCTTCTACTTGATCTTGGAAGCATACTTAAAAAAAAAAAAAAAAAAACTTAGCTTGTCTGGTGCATGCAATGTTTTATTACTTGACACACAATGCAAATTCTACCTTAATTCAGTGCAAGTAGCCTTAATGAACCTATTATGATCACTTCTAATATTAATATGTATAAAGCTTGTAATTACAATGACCTAATTTTGCCATGGAAGGCCAGATAAAGATATCTCAAGATGACACCCATTCCTTTAGAATCCCTGTGTTTTTATAATATCTTTAAGATGCTATTATTGAGCCTATTGGATTCAACAAACATTTATGGTAAATTTACCAATCACAAGACAAAAAATAGTATCTTTTCATGGTTTAAAAAGTACAAGTCCTATTGAACCAGGTTGTCTCAGTACAAATCCCAGCTCAAATAATCATTAACTATGAGAATTTTTACCTGACACTCCCAGACAAGAAACTTCTTGTCAGTTCTCTGTACTTCACTTTGCAATGTCAAAATTTTGGATAATGAGACTAACTATTGTCACATATGTATGAAGATTGAATTAATTAACATATGTAATGTCTTGGAACAACGTTTGGCAGCAACTATTCAAGGAGTGTTATAATTATCAGATGAAAAGCATCCAGTAGTGTTGCTGTACTGAGATATAAAAATGAATAAGCACTGCAAGGAGCTGGTGATATGCTAGAGTGTCTGGAGGAAGTTGAAACAGATAAAATGGATATCTTTCTCTGCTTTTTAATTTAAATATGTGCTCTAAGGTAGGTAGTGATATTGTTGCGAGTTAAGGGAAGAGAAAATCCAGTTGAGAGAAATTTGAAAGACACACACACACAAAGAGAGAGACAGGATATATTCTACATATATCCTGAAGAATAAATACAATTTCAACAGCCAGAAAGCAGAACACTTCCCAGATGCTGGAACAGGACACCTATTCACACGACTGACTGGGCTGGCCTGGCCTAAGGCATGTGAAAGGACAGGAAGTTATCTAGGTTGATGAATGAGTCTAAGGTGTGTGAGAGAAGGTGTGTGTCTGGCTGAGGGCTAATTTGCTTCAATTGTGTCCGACTCTTTGAGACCCTATGGACTGTAGCCCACCAGGCACCTCTGTCCTGCCCTGCCCTCCTCCAAGGGATTGTCCCAACCCAGGGATCACACTTGTGTCTCTTAGGAAGAAAGAAACAAAAAGAAGTTAGCTGCTCAGTCATGTGCAACTCTTTGGGATCCCATGGACTGTAACCTGCCAGGCTTCTCTGTTCATCGATTTTTCCAGGCAAGAATACTGGAGAAGGTTGCCATATCCTTCTGCAGGGGATCTTCCTGACCCAGGGACTGAACCCAAGTCCCCTGCATTGCAGGCAGATTCTTTACTGTTTGAGCCACCAGGAAAGCCCAGGTTTATGTCTCTTAGGTCTCTTGCATTGGCAGTGTTCTTTACTACTAGCACTGCCTAAGAAGCCTGCATAAGAAGGTACAGTGAGATAAATATGGACAAATATTCTGGGGTACAAACATTTAAAACTAATATTTTGGATTTAAATTAACACACATTTAGCTTTGGGTTTAGAATGACATGGGCTGGAAGTCTGGTTCCACCAGTGGATTGATCAGTGGTCCTTAGAAAGTAACTTAAACTGTCTATACCTCAGTTTCATCATTTTTAAAAGGAAGATTGTAAGATCTATCTCATGAAATCATTTAAATAGAATGTGTATACATAATGTGAAAAGGAGGAAGAATTTGTCACCTGAAAATATACCTCTTTCATTTTAGGGTGATTATTAAAAAAAAAAAAAAAAAGGGGACACAGAAGCTCTGAAAGCTGAGTAGAAGGTACCCTTTGCATTGTAAACAGCAATCTCCACTTGTAAGGGTACCTTACCTTCTTCATACCAGGAAGGAGAGAATCACTAGAATCTCTGGAAACTCTTATCAACAAAGAGGCATAGATTTATATCTCCAAAACAATTTTACCCTTCTTTACCTTGATTTTCCTGATAATTCCCATAACTGGTCTTTTTCTACCTCTCAACCCCAACATCTTTCTTTGTTCCTTAGCTGAAAATAGTATTTAAGATGGTGACTTGAACTATTTTGGAGAGTTACTCAGTTGGATATCTACACGTATCTATTTGCTTTTCTTCTATTAATCTACGTATTATTTTTTGGTATGGAGGGTTCAGCTATATTATAGAAGGAAAATTATTTTTCCATATATACATACACATATACATGCACACAATATTTATTGCATTTTCCCTAACAAATGTTGTTGTAGATACTATAGGCACAGTGATAAGTAACAAAGACAAAAAATATTTCCCACTTGAAATTTATAATGACAGCAAAGGGGAAAATTATACATAATAAATAAAATATATAAAGGTGATATGTAGCATATTAGATGGTGGTGAGTGATAGGGATATGAATATTGCATATGCAGGATTCAGGTATAATGGTGGAAGCTTGGAAACATGTTCTTTGTTGTTTGTCTTTTACCTGGAAAATAGGGATCTGAGTGAGGATGGGAATGGAGGAATTGGAGGTTGGATTAAAGATAACAAAATACATAATGATTAGAATGAGAGGATGAAGTGACTAAGGAAATTCAGTGTGCTTAAAGAGCCTCAACCATTTACATTTAAAGTAAGACCAGACAACATGCTTTTATTTTTTCTTCCAGTAATATTCATTTATCTAGGAAGAAGCTTGGAGCAGATAGACACAAGGTTTTGGCCAATGTGAAATTTTTTCCAAGTTGTGATCTATAAAAAAGGAAGATGGTGGGAGGAGAGGTATATTCAAAGAGCAATGATGGTCAAGATATTTATAGATAAAGAAGTGAGGCATGTAAGTAGTGATAGACAGCAAAAAGATGATAGAAACAGGAGATTGCAGATGGCATTGGAGTTAAAAGACAAGAAATGCTAAGGATAGAGTTTATGATTTGGGAAATAATGTTTAAAAAATTATTAAGGCTATTGGTAAAGACAACATCTATTATAGAATATGACAATGGGAATGAGTATCTGAGGAAATTGGAAGATAAGACAATAAAAAGATAGAACAAGAAACTAATAGGGCTATATATCAGTATGCAAATATTGAAATCATTAAGAATTATGACAAGAGTATTGTTGGAAAAAAAAAACAGTCAGGTCTATAAATCTTTAGAGTATGAAGAGAGGTAAATGAGGAGTTGATTGCAGTGAGCAATGGATAGTATATTTTCTGATGTCATGACATTCAAACCTTATGGTTTGTTTGTTTTTTTTTTTTTTGCTTTGTTTGTTTTCCTAGAGAGAGGTAGAGAGAATAATCTGAAAGCAGAAAAAGAAGTGAGGAAAACACTTTATGACAGAATCTCTTAGGAGAGTTGTAAGTTTCCATTAGAGCACAAAGATTAAGTAAATAGTATTGAGAGAAGGCCAGTACTTGAGGGGTTTGCTGCTGACGCTGAGTTCCATAAGTAAAAGGGTGTCAAGAGTGTGGACAGGTGGGAAATGGGATCAAATAAAATGGTATAGAAGTCCTTATGAGAATCAAAACGGTTGGGGATGATTGATAATCTTGCTAGACACCAAATACATAATACACGTGTGAGGGTAGGAATGGAAGTCTGACAGTCGTGGGTACAATGAAAGATAGTGTCTTACCAAGAAAGTCTGGAATTCCCTGGCTAAAAGCTCTTTCTTACTGCTCATAACTTTTACTCTTCCTCATTCTTTAAAAGGATTAGGCAATGTCTTCTGCCTGTCTTCTGTCTGTGGAAACTTTAGTCAAAGAAGTTTAATCAGACAAAAGAGAAATGTGGAAACAAAGGATAACAGTCAGAGGAGATTAAATAAAAATAATGTAGGCATTAAGCATAGTCAAGGACCTTTAGTTCTTTTTCAAGGGCTATAGATAATATTCTGAGCGATATCCTGTGAGCTGTCTTATAGATACTAGCACATCAGGTGGAAAAGCTAACTACATGATGACCAGACTGTACCTGGGACATGAACTGCTACAATTCCGAGAAGTGGCCACAAAGAAATGGGAACAATTGAACCCTGGAACTGAAGATTAACTGTATCTAAAACCACCAAGATGATGCTAGTCAGACCACTGATGATCAGTTTGAAGATATTAGAAATGACTGTGCTATTTCGGCATGGGGCCACTCCCACTTCTGTTTATAAAATTTCTTGCCCCACTGCTTGTCGGGGAGGCAAGAATTGGCTTTTGGACAGATGTCCACCACTCTCCCCCGCCCTCAGTTGCTGGCATCAGAAATAAAGAAAATTTTCCTCCCCCCTCCAAAAAAAAAAAAGAATAAATAAATAAATAAAAGGATTAGGGCTGACTTGAATTTTCTTAAATTTCTAACACCTGCCTCAAAATCTTGCCTCACTTTCATACTTTTTCTCACTTGTGTAACATTATAAGAAGCATATTTTAGATTTGTGTACCTTTTCAGTTAAGTACAGTTCAGTTGCTCAGTCCTGTCCAACTCTTTGTGACCCCATGAATCGCAGCATGCCAGGCCTCCCTGTCCATCACCAACTCCCGGAGTTCACTCAAGCTCATGTCCATCGAGTCAGTGATGCCATACAGCCATCTGATCCTCTGTCCTCCCCTTCTCCCCCTGCCCCCAAATCCCTCCCAGCATGAGAGTCTTTTCCAATGAGTCAAGCCTTTGCATGAGGTGGCCAAACTAGTGGAGTTTCAGCTTCAGCATCAGTCCTTCCAGTGAACACCTAGGACTGATCTCCTTTAGGATGGACAGGTTGGATCTCCTTGCAGTCCAAGAATCTCAAGAGTCTTCTCCAACACCACAGTTTAAAAGCATCAATTCTTTGGTGTTCAGCTTTCTTCACAGTACAACTCTCACATCCATACATGATCACTGGAAAAACCATAGCCTTGACTAGATGGACCTTTGTTGGCAAAGTAATACCTCTGCTTTTTAATATTCTATCTAGGTTGGTCATAACTTTCCTTCCAAGGAGTAAGCATCTTTTAATTTCATGGCTGGAATCACCATCTGTAGTGATTTTGGAGCCCCCCAATATAAAGTCTGCAATAGGTTCCACTGTTTCCCCATCTATTTCCCATGAAGTGATGGGAGCAGATGCCATGATCTTAGTTTTCTGAATGTTGAGCTGTAAGCCAACTTTTTAACTCTCCTCTTTCACTTTCATCAAGAGGCTTTTTAGTTCCTCTTCACTTTCTGCCATAAGGGTGGTGTCATCTGAATATCTGAGGTTATTGATATTTCTCCCGGCAGTCTTGATTCCAGCTTGTGCTTCTTCCAGCCTAGTGTTTCTCATGATGTACTCTGCATATAAGTTAAATAAGCAGGGTGACAATATACAGCCTTGATGTACTCCTTTTCCTATTTGGAACCAGTCTGTTGTTCCATATCCAGTCTAACTGTTGTTTCATGACTGCCATATAGGTTTCTCAAGAGGCAGGTCAGGTGGTGTGGTATTCCCATCTCTTTCAGAATTTTCCACAGTTGATTGTGATCCACACAGTCAAAGGCTTTGGCATAGTCAATAAAGCAGAAATAGATGTTTTTTTGGAACTCTCTTGCTTTTTCCATGATCCAGTGGCAATTTGATCTCTGGTTCCTTTGCCTTTTCTAAAACCAGCTTGAATATCTGGAAGTTCACTGTTTACATATTGCTGAAACCTGGCTTGGAGAATTTTGAGCATTACTTTACTAGCATGTGAGATGAGAGCAATTGTGTGGTAGTTTGAGCATTCTTTGGTACTGCCTTTCATTGAGATTAGAATGAAAACTGACATATTCCAGTCCTGTGGCCACTGCTGAGTTTTTGAAATTTCCTGGCATATTGAGTGGAGCACTTTCACAGCATCATCTTTCAAGTTTTGAAATAGTTCAACTGGAATTCCATCATTTACCCTAGCTTTGTTCGTAGTGATGCTTTGTAAGGCCCACTTGGATTCACATTCCAGAATGTCTGGCTCTAGGTGAGTAATCACACCATCGTGATTATCTGGGTTGTGAAGCTCTTTTTGTACAGGTCTTCTGTGTATTCTTGCCACCTCTTCTTAATATTTTCTGCTTCTGTTAGGTCCCTACCATTTCTGTCCTTTATCGAGCCCATCCTTTACCTCTACACATACATTTTATTTCTTCTATTTTGTCTGTTCAGTCTCTTGCTTGTGGTGTGAGAGCTTTCTCTAGTTGCAGCAAGCAGGCTTAGTTGCCCTGTGCCTTGTGGGGTCTTAGTTCTCCAATAAGGAATCACAACCATGTCCTCTGCATCTGGAGATGAATTCTCAACCACTGGACCACATTTGTAGGAAAGTCCCCTACAAATACATTTTTTTTAAACAAACATTTAAAATATATCTTCACAAAACTCCCAAGTTTAACCTTATTTAGGTGACTTAATTAAATGACACATGTAAGCGACCTGCTAAAACAGGAAACGTTATCATGATCTTAACGGCACTTCGTACTCTCACCTTTGGGACTTCATTCTATCAATCATAACTTCTTTCTTTTGTGTTTAATAGCTATTTCTTTCTATCATTGGTGGAAATCATTGAGGATGACGATGCTCAAGAAATCAATATATGAGTACCGTAGGAGAAAGACGGTTGAATCCTGGACTTATTGTACTATTATAGGACCATGGCTCAGACGGTTAAGCATCTGCCTGCAATGCGGGAGACCTGGGTTCAATCCCTGGGTCAGGAAGATCCTCTGGAGAAGGAAATGGCAATCCACTCCAGCGCTCTTGCCTGGAAAATCCCATGGACAGAGGAGCTTGATAGGCTACAGTCCTTGGGGTCACAAAGAGTCGGACAAGACTGAGCACTTTCACATAGGACCATTAGTGAGTTACTTAATGCAGATGTACAGGACTTTCTTATGTAGCTATTTCTTATGTAGCTATTATACAGGACTTTCTTATGTAGCTATTGCAGAATTCAGTTCAGTTCAGTTCAGTCGCTCAGTCGTGTCTGACTGTTTGTGCCTCCATGAACCGCAGTACACCAGGGCTCCACACCACATCATCATCATCACAGTTGGTGATGGTGGACTCCATCACCAACTCCCGGAGTCGACCCAAACCCATGTTCATTGAGTCGGTGATGCCATCCAACCATTTCATTCTCTGTTGTCACCTTCTCCTCCTGCCCTCAGTCTTTCCCAGCATCAGGGTCTTTTTTATTTTAATTGCAGAATTAAACAGAGTAATATTTGCTACAGCACTGTGTTTGGAATATACAAAGATCTCAGTGATTGGCAATTAAAATTACTTTTATTCACCTTGCTAGCTCTTGATCTTGAGTGTTGACTTGTCATGGACTTGGATCCATGAAACTCAAATTATTTTCTCCAAATGTAATATTTTTTGAATAATACAGCATTCAAATTATTTCAAAATCATTTTGAATATTTTCCAGAAGCATTTAATTCAGTATAATATTTAACATAGTTACCACTCAATATGCCAGGAAATTTGGAAAACTCAGCAGTGGCCACAGGACTGGAAAAGATCAGTTTTCATTCCAATCCCAAAGAAAGGCAACTACTGCACACTTGCACTCATCTCACATGCTAGTAAAGAAATGCTCAAAATTCTCCAAGCCAGCCTTCAGCAATACGTGAACCATGAACTTCCAGATGTTCAAGTTTGTTTTAGGAAAGGCAGAGGAACCAGAGATCAAATTGCCAACATCTGCTGGATCATCAAAAAAGCAAGAGATTTCCAGGAAAACATCTATTTCTGCTTTATTGACTATGCCAAAGCCTTTGACTGTGTGGATCACAATCAACTGTGGAAAATTCTGAAAGAGATGGGAATACGAGACCACCTGAACTGCCTCTTGAGAAACCTATATGGCGATCAGGAAGCAACAGTTAGAACTGGACATAGAACAACAGACTGGTTCCAAATAGGAAAAGGAGTATATCAAGGCTATATATTGTCACCCTGCTTATTTAACTTATATGCAGAGTACATCATGAGAAACACTAGGCTGGAAGAAGCATAAGCTGGAATCAAGATTGCTGGGAGAAATATCAATAACCTCAGATATGCAGATGACACCACCCTTATGGCAGAAAG
Organism: Tragelaphus eurycerus; assembly: GCA_935064755.1. Classification (NCBI taxonomy): domain Eukaryota; kingdom Metazoa; phylum Chordata; class Mammalia; order Artiodactyla; family Bovidae; genus Tragelaphus; species Tragelaphus eurycerus. The sequence goes on along the minus strand of CAKXYN010000086.1, from coordinate 6,075,586 downwards.
TGAAGAGGAACTAAAAAGCCTCTTGAGGAAAGTGAAAGAGGAGAATAAAAAAGTTGGCTCACAGCTTAACATTCAGAAAACCAAGATCATGGTATCTGGTCCCATCACTTCATGGGAAATAGATGGGGAAATAGTGGAAATAGTGTCAGACTTTATTTCTGGGGCTTGTAAATCACTGTAGATTGTGATTGCAGCCATGAAATTAAAAGACACTTATTCCTTGGAAGGAAAGTTATGACCAATCTAGATAGAATATTAAAAAGCAGAGGTATTACTTTGCCAATAAAGGTCCATCTAGTCAAGGCTATGGTTTTACCAGTGATCATGTATGGATGTGAGAATTGTACTGTGAAGAAAGCTGAGCACCGAAGAATTGATGCTTTTGAACTCTGATGTTGAAGACTCTTGAGAGTCCCTTGGACTGCAAGGAGATCCAACCTGTCCATTCTTAAAGAGATCAGTCCTGGGTGTTCTTTGGAAGGACTGATGCTGAGGCTGAAACTCCACTACTTTGGCCACCTCATGCAAAGGGTTGACTCATTGGAAAGTACTCTGATGCTGGGAAGGATTGGGGGCAGGAGGAAATGGGGATGACAGAGGATGAGATGAGGATGACAGAGGATGAGATGGCTGGATGGCATCACCAACTCAATGCACATGAGTTTGTGTGAATTCTGGGAGATGGTGATGAATATGGAGGACTGGTGTGCTGCAATTCATGGGGTCTCAAAGAGTCAGAAAGGACTGAGCTACAGAGCTAAACTGAACTGATGACCCATTTAAATTGTGACTTTTTTCTGTATATGCGTTTCAAGGTCACCTGTATTTTCACATATTTTAATTATCTTGCTATCACTCATTTTCTGGGCTTCCCTGGTAGCTCAGATGGTAGAGAATCCACATACAATGCAGGAGACCTTGGTTTGATTCCTGCGTCAGGAAGATTCCCTGGAGGAGCAAATGGCAACCCACTCAAGTATTCTTGCCTGGAGAGCCCCATGAGCCTGGCAGATTATAGTCCCTGGGATCACAAAGAGTTGTACACAACTGAGCAATTAACACTATACTACACTACTATATATCATTCATTTTCAGAATGTATTCTTGATACAGCTATATGTTACCTCTGATTTATCTGCATGTAGCTGAAGAAGTGTTGCTTAAAAGTGCTGATTTTTAAAAAGCTTAATTCAGAATACTTGTCTAATTTAAAAAGAAAACAGGAAAACATAAAAAACCCCACATACTTGTCTTCCTTATCCTAACCATACAACAAAACACTATCCTTAATTTTTTCTATATTATTTTTATGTTTCTAAGAGGATTGTATTGATGGATTGTATTCATTGCATGAATACTCATATTCCTCTGGAATAATTCTTCTACATTTTATTTATAAGTGGATACAGGTTTTCTGCAAATTTACTGTGACATTTTAAATGATTAGAAATAAACAATGTATGTGCAATTCTTATAATATATACTATGTCCCAGTATTTCCCTTGGTCTTCTATAATCAGGAGAATAATGGCAATCTTGAATATGCTCTCACTCTAGAAAGTTCAACACACATAGAAAGCTTAAAAAATAAAACTCCAAATAGTACAGACTTGCAAGTGTAATTACAAAAGGACAGAAGAATAATTGGCAAGCTATCTAAATCCAGGAAATGCAGATATATAATGTCTGGGTTACAATTCTACAGGTTAATAAGCAAATGGAAAATCAACTGGAAGAAGAAATGCTCCACTTTAATTTTTCCAGTGCTACTAAAAAAAAAGCAAAAATGAAAACATAATCAATTCACTTAGCTGCTCCCCAGGTATACTTCTTTTTTTTAAATTTTATTTTATTAACCCGGGTATACTTCTTGAGGGTGACACTATATCTTAAACATTCTTCTATTTTCTCCAATGTACACTGCATTTAGAACAATGTTATAAAATAATTTTTTAAAATTATTGAATATAGGAATATCCAAAACACAATTGTGGTCATTCTATTAACATGTTCTTGGGGTATATTCTTTCTTTAGAATTAGAAAACATAAACTATTTAAAATACTTGTGAGTTTTAACCATACCCCACACAAGAGTTGGTTTACAATGTTAATTCTGTGAAAACTGAAGAAGTGAGGATTATTACAAACTTTAGGGGCTGCATGTAATTTGAGACAGAGAATATATAATGAGGAAAATAAAGTGTTTGAAGCTAATGAGTTCAACTGTATGTGTTGAGGGTGAGTAGCTTATGGGACTTGCACAGGAGCAGTTGGGAAGGCAGATGATAAATGCCAGCATCCAGACCAAAGTCTGGCTGTGGACAGAGTGGTTGAGACAACTCTGGATACTGAACAGGATCAGCAGAGGAATAGGAAACAGATAAGCTAAAATATCATGGAAGCCAAAGGGGATGTTCAAAGATGAGAGAATCTGTAGAAGGAATATTCATCGGTTTAAAATGGCCTTCTAGGGCAGGAATCTTCTCCTGCATTCATCTTCACCTGAGAGAACTTCAAAATTACAACTTGCTGCTGAACAACCATTGACAGGAGAATGTTGGATACCACCAAAAAAAGATACCCCAAGTCCAAAGGCAAAGGAAAAGCCCCAATATGATGGTAGGAGGGACAAAACTGCGTTTAAAATCAAACCTCATACTCGTCAGAGAAGCTTGGAGGACTCAAACAAAACCTTGTGCATGCTGGGACCCAGGGACTCCACAGAGATTGAGCCAGACATGCCTTTGAGTGTTTAAGTGTCTCCTGTGGAGAGATGGGTCATCAGTGGCCTACTGTGGGGACAAGGGTTCTGGCTGCAGCAGATCTAGGACACGAAGTGTGTGGCATAAGCCCTCGTGGAGGATGTCGCCATTAGCCCCACCATAAAGCCACGAAGCAGATGACCCACAAACTGCAGAATAATTATCCCAAAGAAATTCTCACACTGTTAAGAAAGTTACAGGACCCAGAACAGATTTACCAACCTGGGTATCTGGCAAAGGAACTGAGAAACCCTAGGGACTATGACTTTAGAGGCCAGTGAGATTTGATTACAGAACTTCTACAGGACTGGGGAAACAGACTCTTGGAGGGCACAAACAAAACCTTGTGCATACCAGAACCCAGGAGAAAGGAGTAGTGTCCCCACAAGAGACTGAGCCAGACTTGTATATGAGTGTCCAGGAGTCTCCAGGGGAGACGTGGGTCAACAGTGGTTTGCTGTGGGGTCAAGGGCACTGAATACAACAGTAAGCCCTTTGGAAGAGGGTATTGTTTGGTGTCAGGCCAAAAAAACAGGAAGGGAACACAGCCTTGCCCATCAACAGAAAATTGGATTAATCCAGAATTGAAAGAGACACGTGTACCCCAATGTTCATAGCAGCACTGTTTGCAATAGCCACAACGTGGAAGCAACCTAGATGTCCATCCACAGATGAATGGATAAGCAAGTTGTGGTACATATACACAATGGAGTATTACTCAGCCATTAAAAAGAATACATTTGAGTCAGTTCTAAGGAGATGGATGGAACTGGAGCCTATTATACAGAGTGAAGTAAGCCAGAAACAAAAACACAAATACAGTATACTAACGCATATATATGGAATTTAGAAAGATGGTAAAAATAACCCTATTTACGAGACAGCAAAAGAGACACTGATGTATAGAACAGACTTTTGGACTCTGGGACCGGGAGAGGGTGGGATGATTGGGGAGAATAGCATTGAAATATGTATAATAATATATCTGAAATGTATTAATTGTTCAAACTAATCACTGTCATGTTACAATTTGTGCATATTAGATGTTTGTAATGTTTCTGATAATCAATAAAAGAGATTCTTGATACCTATAAAAAAAAAAGAAAATTGGATTAAATATTTACTGAGCATGGCCCCGCCCATCAAAACAAGAACCAATTATACATATATGTATATATACACTAACACATGTATATGGAATTTAGAAAGATGGTAACAATAACCCTGTTTACGAGACAGCAAAAGAGACACTGATGTATAGAACAGACTTTTGGACTCTGGGACCGGGAGAGGGTGGGATGATTGGGGAGAATAGCATTGAAATATGTATAATAATATATCTGAAATGTATTAATTGTTCAAACTAATCACTGTCATGTTACAATTTTGCATATTAGATGTTTGTAATGTTTCTGATAATCAATAAAAGAGATTCTTGATACCTATAAAAAAAAAAAAGAAAATTGGATTAAATATTTACTGAGCATGGCCCCGCCCATCAAAACAAGAACCAATTATACATATATGTATATATACACTAACACATGTATATGGAATTTAGAAAGATGGTAACAATAACCCTGTTTACGAGACAGCAAAAGAGACACTGATGTATAGAACAGTCTTTTGGACTCTGGGAACGGGAGAGGGTGGGAAGATTTGGGAGAATAGCATTGAAATATGTATAATATCATATCTGAAATGAGTTGCCAGTCCAGGTACGATGCCTGATAACGGATGCCTGGGGCTGATGCACTGGGATGACACAAAGGGATGGTATGGGGAGGGAGGAGCGAGGAGGGTTCAGGATGGGGAACACATATATACTTGTGGCGGATTTATTTTGATGTATGGCAAAAGCAATACAATATTGTAAAGTTAAGCAAAATAAAATTTAATAATAAAAAAAAGAACCAATTATAAACATTAGGATTTAAAAGAAGGTTCTCATTTGTGTGTTTTAAGTTCATCATTCACTGTTTCATTATCACTATGCTATGTGTTTAAATAATAGAATGAGAAGCATTATAAGAAAATATCTGTTGAAGTAGAAGTCTTTATTTAGGCAAGAATCTCTTAAGCTGTTTTAATAGAAGTATAGTGGGTTTCAGGTGTACAACAAAGTGAATCAGTTATATATATATATATATATATATATATATATATATATAATACACATATGTATATATATGTACTTATGTATCTATGTATATATATATATATGTACTTATGTATCTATGTGTGTGTATATGTGTGTGTGTGTGTGTGTGTGTGTGTGTGTTTATGTGTTCCAATACATGTTCTTTTTCAGATTCTTTTCCATTATAGGTTATTATAAGATATGGAATACAGTTCCTTGTGCTATATAGTAGGTCCTTGTTGCTTATCTATTTTATATATAGTAGATGGTGACTACAGACATGGAATTAAAAGATGCTTACTCCTTGGAAGAAAAGTTATGACCAACCTAGACAGCATTTTAAAAAGCAGAGACATTATTTTGCCAACAAAGGTCCATCTAGTCAAAGCTATGGTTTTTCCAATAGTCATGTGTGTTTGTGAGGGCTGGACTGTAAAGAAAGCTGAACACTGAAGAGTTGATGCTCTTGAACTGTGATATTGGAGAAGACTCTTGAGAGTCCCTTGGACAGCAAGGAGATCCAACCAGTCCATCCTAAAGGAAATCAGTCATTGGAAGGACTGATGTTGGAGCGGAAACTCCAAAACTTTATCCAGCTGATGCGAAGAGCTGACTCATTTGAAAAGACCCTGATGCTGGGAAAGATTGAATGTGGGACTAAAGGGGACGACAGAGGATGAGATGGTTGGATGGCATCATCGACGCAATGGACTTGAGTTTGAGTGGACTCCAGGAGTTGGTGATGGACAGGGAGGCCTGGCATGCTACAGTGCATGGGGTCACAAAGAGTCAGACACAACTGAGCGACTGAACTGAACTGAATCTCTCCCTTCAGGAAGCTTCCGTAAGTCTCTTATCCTTATCCCTCAGAGGGAACGCAGATTGAAAACCACAATAACAGAAAACTAATCAAAGTGATCACATGTACCAGAGTCTTGTCTAACTCAATGAAACTATGAGCCATGCTGTGTAGGACCACTCAAGATGGACAGGTCATGGTGGAGAGTTCTACAAAACGTGGTTCACTGGAGAAAGTGAAGTCGCTCAGTTGTGTCCTACTCTCTGGGATTCCATGGACTGTAGCCTACCAGGCTCCTCAGTCCATGGGATTTTCCAGGCAAGAGTACTGGAGTGGGTTGACATTTCCTTCTCCAGGGGATCTTCCTGACCCAGGGATTGAACCCGAGTCTCCCACATTGCAGGCAGACACTTTACCATCTGAGCCACCAGGGAAGAAGTCACTGGAGAAGGGTCTGGCAAACCACTTCAGTATTCCTTCCTGGAGAACTCCATGAAGAGCACATAAAGGTAAAAAGATAATGATACTGAAAGATGAACTCCCTGGGTTGGTAGGTGCCCAATATCCTACTGGAGAGGAGTGGAGAAAAGGCTCCAGAAAATGAAGAGATGGAACCAAAGAAAAAACAATGCCCAGTTTTGGATGTGACTGGTGATGGAATAAAAGTATGATTCTGTAATGAACAATATTGCATAGGACCCTGGAATGTTAGGGCCATGAATCAAAGTCAATTGGAAGTGGTCGAACAGGAGATGGCAAGAGTGAACATCAACACTTCAGGAATCAGTGAAATAAAATGGATAGGACTGGGCAAATTTAATTCAGATGACCATTATATCTACTACTGTGGTCAAGAATCCCTTAAAAGAAATGGAGTAGCCCTCATGGTCAACAAAAGAGTAAGAAGTGCAGTACTTGGGTACAATCTCAGAAGTGACAGAATGAACTCTGTACATTTCCATTCAATATCACAGTAATGCAAATCTATGCCCCAACCACTAATGCTGAAAAAGCTTAAGTTGAGCGGTGCTATGAATACCTACAAGACCTTCTAGAACTAACACCAAAAAAAGATGTCCTTTACATCATAGGGGACTGGAATGCAGAAGTATGCAGTCAAGAGATACCTGGAGTAACAGGAAAATTTGGCCTTGGTGTAAAAAATGATGCAGGGCAAAGGCTTACCAACTTTTGCCAAGAGAACTCATTGGTCATAGCAAACACCCTCTTCCAACAACACAAGAGACGACTATACACATGGACATTACCAGATGGTCAATAGCAAAATCAGATTCATTATACTCTTTGCAGCCAAAGACCAGTCAATTCAGTCACTCAGTCATGTCCGACTCTTTACAACTCCATGGACTACAGCACACCAGGCTTCATTGTCCCTCACCAACTTCCGGAGCTTGCTCAAACTCATGTCCATTGAGTCGGTGACACCAGCCAATCATCTCATCCACTGTAGTCCCCTTCCCTTCCTGCCATCAGTGTTTCCCAGCATCAGGGTCTTTTCCAGTGAGTCAGTGCTTTGCATCAGGTGGCCAAAGTATTGGAGTTTCAGCTTCAGCATCAGTCCTTCTCACACGCTAGTAAAGTAATTCTCAAAATTCTCCAAGCCAGGCTTCAGCAATATGTGAACCGTGAACTTCCTGATGTTCAAGCTGGATTTAGAAAAGGCAGAGGAACCAGAGATCAAATTGCCAACATCCACTGGATCATGGAAAAAGCAAGAGAGTTCCAGAAAAACATCTATTTCTGCTTTATTGACTATGCCAAAGCCTTTGACTGTGTAGATCACAATCAACTGTGGAAAATTCTGAGAGAGATGGGAATACCAGATCACCTGATCTGCCTCTTGAGAAATCTGTATGCAGGTCAGCAAGCAACAGCTAGAACTGGTCATGGAACAACAGACTGGTTCCAAATAGGAAAAGGAGTACGTCAAGACTGTATATTGTCACCATGTTTATTTAACTTATATGCAGAGTACATCATGAGAAATGCTGGACTGGAAGAGCCACAAGTTGGAATCAAGATTGCTGGGAGAAATATCAATAACCTCAGATATGCAGATGACACCACTCTTATGGCAGAAAGTGAAGAGGAACTCAAAAGCCTCTTGATGAAAGTGAAAGTGGAGAGTGAAAAGGTTGGCTTAAAGCTCAACATTCAGAAAACGAAGATCATGGCATCTGGTCCCATCACTACATGGGAAATAGATGGAGAAACAGCGGAAACAGTGTCAGACTTTCTTTTTCTGGGCTCCAAAATCACTGCAGATGGTGACTGCAACCATGAAATTAAAAGACACTTACTCCTTGGAAGGAAAGTTATGACCAACCTAGATAGCATATTCAAAAGCAGAGACATCACTTTGCCAACAAAGGTTCGCCTAATCAAGGCTATGGTCTTTCCTGTGGTCATGTATGGATGTGAGAGCTGGACTGTGAAGAAGGCTGAGCGCCAAAGAATTGGTGCTTTTGAACTGTGGTGTTGGAGAAGACTCTTGAGAGTCCCTTGGACTGCAAGGAGATCCAACCAGTCCATTCTGAAGGAGATCAGCCCTGGGATTTCTTTGGGGGGAATGATGCTAAAGCTGAAACTCCAGTATTTTGGCCACCTCATGAGAAGAATTGACTCATTGGAGAAGACTCTGATGCTGGGAGGGATTGGGGGCAGGAGGAGAAGGGGACGACAGAGGATGAGATGGCTGGATGGAATCACTGACTGGATGGATGTGAGTCTGAGTGACCTCCAGGAGTTGGTGATGGACAGGGAGGCCTGGCGTGCTGCAGTTCATGGGGTCGCAAAGAGTCGGACATGACTAAGCGACTGATCTGATCTGATCTGATCAGTCCTTCTAATGGATATTCAGGACTGATTTCCTGTAGGATTGACTGGTTTGATCTTGCAGTCCAAGGGAATCTCAAGTGTCTTCTCCAATACCACAGTTCAAAGGCATCAGTTCTTCATTGCTCAGCTTTCTTTGTAGTCCAACTCTCACATCCATACATGACTACTGGAAAAACCATAGCTTTGACTATAAGGACCTTTGTTGGCAAAGAAATGCCTCTTCACTTCAAAATGCTAAGTTGGCCACAACTTTTCTTCCAAGGAGAAAGCATCTTTTAATTTCATGGCTGAATTCATCATCTACAGTGATTTTGGAGTCCAAGAAAATAAAATCTGTCACTGTTTCCATTGATTCACCATCTGTTTGCCATGAAGTGATGAAACCAGATATCATGATCTTAGTTTTAGGAATGTTGGTTTTAAGCCAATGTTTTCACTCTCCTCTTTCACTTTCTTCAAGAAGCTCTTTAGTTCTTTGCTTTCTGACATAAGAGTGGTGTCATCTGTGTATCTGAGGTTATTGATATTTCTCCTGGCAATCTTTATTCCAGCTTGTTCTTCATCCAACTCGGCATGTAGCATGATGTACTCTGTCTAGAAGTTAAATAAGCAGGGTGACAATATACAGCCTTGAACACTCCTTCCTGATTTGGAATCAGTCTTTTTTTCCATGTCTGGTTTTAACTGTTGCTTCTTGACATGTATACCAATTTCTCAGGAGGCAGGTGATGTGGCCTTTTGTTCTCATCTCTTGAATAATTTTCCACAGTTTCTTATGCTCCACACAGCCAAAGGTTTTGGTGTAGTCAATAAAGCAGAAGTAGATGCTTCTGGAAACTCTCTTGCTTTTTCTATGATCCAATGGACGTTGACAATTTGATCTCTGGTTCCTCTGCCTTTTCTGAATCCAGTTGAACATCTGGAAGTTCACAGTTCACATACTGTTGAAGCCTGACTTGGAGAATTTTGAGAATTACTTTGCTAGTGTGTGAAATGAGTGCAACTGTGTGGTAGTTTGAACATTCTTTGGCATTGCACTTCTTTGGGATTGGAGTGAAAACTGACCTTTTCCAGTCCTGTGGCCACTGCTGAGTTTTCCAAACTTGTTGGTATATTAAGTACATCACTATCACAGAATCATCTTTTAGGATTTGAAATAGCTCAACTGGAATTCCATAACCTCCACTAGCTTTGTTCATAGTGCTGCTTCCTAAGCCCCACTTAACTTCACATTCCAAGATGTCTAGCTCTAGGTGAGTGATCACACCATCATTGTTATCTGGGTCATTAAGATCCTTTTTGCATAGTTCTTCTATGTATTCTTGCCAGCTCTTCTTAATACCTTCTGCTTCTGTTAGGTCCATACTGTTTCTGTTTTTTATTGTGCCCATTTTCACATGAAATATTCCTTTGGTATCTATAATTTTCTTGAAGAGATCTCTAGTTATTTCCATTCTATTGTTTTCCTCTATTTCTTTGTGTTGATTACTGGGAAGACTTTCTTATTTCTCCTTGATATTCTTTGCAACTTTTCATTCAGATGGGTATATCTTTACTTTTCTCCTTTGCCTTTAGCTTCTCTTCTTTTCTCAGCTATTTGTAAGGCCTCCTCAGACAACCATTTTGCCTTTTTTTAATTTATTTTTCTTGGGGCTGGTCTTGATCACTATCTCCTATATAATGTCACAAACCTTTTTCCAAAGTTTTTCAGGCACTCTGTGTATCAGATCTAATCCCTGGAATCTATTTGTCACTTCCATTGTATAAGCATAAGGGATTTTAATTAGGTCATACTTGAATGATCTTGACGTACTCCTTTTCCTATTTGGAACCAGTCTGTTGTTCCATGACCAGTTCTAACTGTTGCTTCCTGACCTGCATACAGATTTCCAAATTTCCTGGTTCCAAATAGGAAAAGGAGTACGGCAAGGCTGTATATTGTCACCATGTTTATTTAACTTATATGCAGAGTACATCATGAGAAATGCTGGACTGGAGGAAACACAAGCTGGAATCAAGATTGCCGGGAGAAATATCAATAACCTCAGATATGCAGATGACACCACCCTTATGGCAGAAAATGAAGAGGAACTAAAAAGCCTCTTGATGAAAGTGAAAGTGGAGAGTGAAAAGGTTGGCTTAAAGCTCAACATTCAGAAAACGAAGATCATGGCATCTGGTCCCATCACTACATGGGAAATAGATGGAGAAACAGTGGAAACAGTGTCAGACTTTGTTTTTCTGGGCTCCAAAATCACTGCAGATGGTGACTGTAGCCATGAAATTAAAAGATGCTTACTCCTTGGAAGGAAAGTTATGACCAATCTAGATAGCATATTCAAAAGCAGAGACATCACTTTGCCAAGAAAGGTTCACCTAGTCAAGGCTATTGTCTTTCCTGTGGTCATGTATGGATGTGAGAGCTGGACTGTGAAGAAGGCTGAGCGCCGAAGAATTGATGCTTTTGAACTGTGGTGTTGGAGAAGACTCTTGAGAGTCCCTTGGACTGCAAGGAGATCCAACCGGTCCATTCTGAAGGAGATCAGCTCTGGGATTTCTTTGGAAGGAATGATGCTAAAGCTGAAACTCCAGTATTTTGGCCACCTCATGCGAAGAGTTGACTCATTGGAGAAGACTCTGATGCTGGGAGGGATTGGGGGCAGGAGGAGAAGGGGATGACAGAGGATGAGATGGCTGGATTGCATCACTGACTCAATGAATGTGAGTCTGAGTGACCTCCGAGAGCTGGTGATGGATAGGGAGGCCAGGGGTGCTGCAGTTCATGGGGTCGCAAAGAGTCAGACACGACTGAGCGACTGATCTGATCTGATCTGATCTGATCTGAATGATCTAGTGGTTTTCCCTACTTTCTTCAAAGTCTGAATTTTGCAATAAGAAGTTTATGATCTGAGCCACAGTCAGCTCCTGGTCTTGATTTGCTGACTGTATAGAACAGTCTTTGACATTGCCTTTCTTTGAGATAGGAATGAAAACTAACATTTTTCCAGTCCTGTAGCCACTGCTGAGTTTTCAAAATTTGCTGCCATGTTGAGTGCAGCACTTTCATAGAATCATCTTTTAGGATTTGAAATAGAACAGCTGGAATTTCATCACCTCCACTAGCTTTGATCGTTGTTAAGTTTTCTAAGGCCCATTTGACTTCACAATGCAGGATTTCTTGCTCTAGGTGAGTGAGGGGATGACAGAGGATGAGATGGTTGGATTGAATCACTGACTAGATGGACATGAGTTTGAGGAAGCTCCGGGAGTTGGTGATGGACAGGAAGCCTGGTATGGTGCAGTTCATTGTATTGCAAAGAGTCAGACATGACTGAGCCTCTAAACTGACTGTAGGGCAGAAATAGAGAGACACAGACCTCAAGAACAGACTTGTGGACACAGCAGGGGCAGTAAAGAGAGGGACACCTGAGAGAGTAGCACTGAAACACAAACATTACCATAAGCTAAATAGATAGCTATTGGGAAACTGCTGTATAGCACAGGTCATCCAACCCATGCTCTGAGACAACCTATAGCATTGGGGTGAGTGCTGGGAGGAAGATTCAGGAGGAAGAGGACATTTATACACTTCTTGTAGATTCACCTGTTGTTCAGCAGAAACCATACAACACTATAAAGCAATTATCCTCCAATGAAAAATAAATTTCAAAAAATGGTCCTGTAAAGTCTAGCAAGAAAAGGACAGAAAATTGAATAGTATCTCAATCATTTAAAATGACTGTCTATGGGAATATTGCTCCACTAGTGATTTTTACAGGCTCACAGTGGGAAAATGAAATAGTTACTGACCCACAATTAAAAGACAAAAGAAAAAACTATTAAAATTGAGTGACTGCAATATAATATTAAATTCTAAGATACAGAATTCAAACATTAAAAACAATTTTGTAAATGAAAATCTTCAAATCAATATGTTTCTTTGAAATTAGATGACCAAAGCTACATGTGGAAATCAATAATATTATGATTATTTGGTAGGTAATTTCTGTATTCCTGTTAATGATTTTTCTTTTTATTTCTAAAAAAAATAATTCTTGAAAGTCAGTGGTTTTGTTGTGTGTGTGTGTGTGTGTATACTTGCTTGACAAAATTCCAATTCCCAAACAGATTAAATGTCATTTTTATTTTAGAGCTTGAGGCTAATTGATGGATATAAAGAAAAAAGAGATCATGATTCCAAGTATATAGTCTCTACAAGTATCATTATGCATATATTATAAATGTTAAAATCCATCAAATAAAGTCTCCCAGTCTAAAAATGGGAGACTGTTATACTAATTTAGACATGATAATCCAAAATACTTGCCTTTGCCTTCTGCTCACGCACTCTTTCTGTCAAAGTCATCTCAGACATTTTGGAAAGTATGCAATGAGGCTCTTGAAATTATATAGATGTAAACCAGATTTGGGTTCCACCCTATTCTTCTGTTCTTTTCTGGCTCTGCAGGAATACATTCATAGCCTGCTCAAATGTTGAAGCAGCCTCATTGTTGTCATTATTTTTAAAAAGGCACTAATTATTCAATGCCTTGGTGCCCTCAAGCTACCAATCTGAATAATGTTGGAAGACTCTAGATTCACGTAGGAGTGGAAAGGATGGATTATCCTTACCTCTGTCATATGGATATCAGGAGGTTCTCCTGTTGATTTTATGCAAAGTTGCTCATAAAGCAAAACAAAAACAGGAGATTTGCCAACTGCTGGAAAGTTACATACTTCACTATGTAATTGCTAAATTCTAGGGACTGCTCTATTATATTCTATTCAAGCTCCTCCCCTCAAAGGTCTCTCCTTTTTTCTGCTGTTTCAAAGTAAAATTTTGAATGAAAATCAATTAGCCAATATTCACTGAGCATTTACTATATGCCAAGGAGTCATTTTAAGAGCCTTATATTAATATTATCTCATTATTTCTTAAAAAAAAAAAAAAAAAAACTATGTTAGGTATGATTATTGTCTCCATTTCTCAGATAAGAAAACAAAAACATTAAAGACACTAAGTAATGGAAGAGCTTTTATTAAAATGCAAACTTTAAAATTCTACAACATTTGTAATTAATCATTCTCAGAAGTGGTTCTCATTACCAAAATTATTCTTGAGGAGTGAGATGCTTGAAGGCAGTTCTCCACATTAACTGTTAGCTAAACCAGACTAAATGGGTAGAAACTTTAACAATATATATAAGTATATTTTCATCAAACAAAGGATAACCACTTATCAGTTAGGCCGAAAACAGTGACCATAAGAAGGTTTTTGGGAATTGAATGGTACTTAGCTCTTGACTGCAGTGCCATCTTTCTTTTGGTGTGACTCTGGGATAACAGTGGCTGTAATTCCCTGAGCTTCCATGTCGCTGACTATAAAAGGGGATGATAATGCCTGTCTTTAAAATAGAAATAGTCTTCTTTGAGTACATAAGATAATTTGTTTATAAGCAGTAAGCATGATGCACAGGGCACTTGGAAGCAACCACTTAGTATTCCTTCCTTTTTCCCTATCTAGAAAATTAGAGAGGTAAACCATCAAATACCTTGTTTCACAAGGTAGTTTCCTTTTCTAAGGTAAAGTTGGTGAAATGTTTCTGTTCAATATTCTAAATGTTGTGCATTGTAAAGTCATTTTCTGCTATAAGCTACCAGCAAAAGTTAAAATATTTAAATATATGCTATGTGCTAGTTGAAATGTGGATTGATTTTTCTTCTGGAGTGAATATGTACAGCCGATTTGTAGAACACTGAAAGAATCTACAATGAAGAAATGTAGGGCTTCCCTCATGGCTCAGTATCAATCTGACTGCCAAAGCAGGAGACATAGGTTCAATCCCTGGCCTGGGAAGATCCCACATGCTTTGGCGCAACTAAACTGGTGCTCCACAGCTATTGAGCCTGTGTTCCAGAGCTCAGGAACCACAACTTCTGAAAGGCATGAGCCCTAGAGCCCATGTTCAGCAACAAGAGCAGCCACTGCAGTGAGAAGCTTAAATATTGCAAGTAGTGAGGAGCCCTTGCTCTGCACAAGTAGAGAAAAGCCCACACAGTAACAAAGACCCAGCACAGTCAAACATAAATAAAATTATATATAAAACAAAGAACAAATGCAACACTTCCCTTTGGTAAAATGCATGCATGCATGTTCAGTCGTGTCTGACTCTTTGTGAACTCCATGGACTATAGCCCAGTGGGCTCTTCTGTCCATGGAATTTTCCAGGCAAGAATATCGGAGTAGGCTGCCATTTTATTCTCCAGGGGATCTTCTCACCCCAGAGATGGGAACCCAGTCTCCTGTTTCTCCTGCATTGGTAGGCAAATTCTTTACCACAGCACCACCTGGGATTTCCTTTGGTAAAATACTGCAGTGCTATTGCAACTAGGGACTCTATGATTTATGTAGTCATTTTTGTTTAACTACATTACATAATTTTGTTTACCTAATATTATTAAGTAAATTAAGTACCATGATTATATTTGAGATTCAGAAGTACCAGTAGCATTTTTACATGGATGATATGATACCTAAATCTTAAACTCTAAGACAAAAGTGTCTCCCCATAAAGTTCTGGGTCAAATGAAATACAAGTTATTCTGTGTGCAGGGGAAATTTTAATGTCATGCATAGCCCTAATTCTAAAATGTAAATATTCTATTAAAATATTTGACTCCTATCAAGGACAGAATAGCTAATTTTTGCTCAGTTATGCAGATAATTCAATTTCTCAGCTTTTGTTTCTTTGTAATGTACATAGACAGCAAGAATCTCCACCCAACCTCCCCTCCACCCCCCAGTAATGAAGACAGAAAATGTCTTCTCTAAATGAAGACAGAAAATGGTTTGTTTTCTACAGAAAAATGCCCTGGCTTTCACTACATTCAAACTCAGAACATTAATACGAGAACCTGAGTTGTTTACTGGTTCTGGAAATGTATAGCTTATGCTCTTAAATGAAAAGATGAAACCTTAATGTAATTAGCCTACATTTCTATCTGTGGGCATGAAAAGATGAAACCTTAATGTAATTAGCCTACATTTCTATCTGTGGGCATATGCATAAATGTCTATATACATATAGCTCCAGGAAGACATTTCTACTCCAGCAATCTTTTCTGTAGGTCACTGCAGCCCAGTGTTTACATGGAGGATGGGTTCAAAAAATATCTCTCGAAAAGATGAATAAGAGAATACAGAATATTGTTAGGAATATATTGAATAAACTAAAATCATTATATTATAATTCTGTTGAATTTGAAGAAAAACTAAATATGTTGGGAGTTATAGCTGGGATTGAACTGTGGAATGACAATACAACCACCAAAATCATTTTCATCTCATGAATGTGTGTGTGTGTCTTAAGAGTATAGTACAGGAATTACAAAAGGTCAAACAAGAGAGTTATCATTATTACCCATCTCCATAGAACTACATTGGACAACATTACCTTTTATGTTATACTACACAAAAGTCTATTTAAAGATTTTTTTTTTTTTTTTTTTGTAAATCAAGCCTTGGTTATAAAATGTAAAAACATTGGAAAATAGTTTTCTAAGACACTGTGGTAAATTTTAGAAGTTATTATATGGGATATATCCAAATACAATTGTCAGATTTAATAAATAAAGGACTCCATCACTTAAGGATGTCACATACACTATATGGGATGCATTAGCTAAAAAATAATCCTTTATCTGAAATTCAAATTTAACCAGGCATCCTGTATTTCATATCACAAAAGATAACTTATCTTTTAGTTGTGTTCCAAATGTCTTATAACAAATCCATTTATTTTAAAACTGTACTTAAAAAAATAAGATGTATTTATCGAAAGCTTTGACTTGATTACATGCACATGGCTCAGAAATAAAGTCTGGAGAGGTCAACATGAAATCTCTAATAAATTTGCTTTAAAAGTACATCGATACATAACTACTGGAAAAACCATACCTTTGACTATATGGACATTTGTTGGCAAAGTAATGTCTCTGCTTTTTAATATGCTGTCTAGGTTGGTCAAGGCTTTTCTTCCAAGGAGCACGCATTTTTTAATTTCATGGCTAGAGTCACCACCTGCAGTGATTTTGGAGTCCAAGAAAATAAAGTCTGTCACTGTTTCCATTGTTTCCCCATCTATTTGCCATGGAGTGATGAGACTGGATGCCATGATTTCATTTTTTGAATATGGAGTTTTAAGCCAAATGTTAAACTCTCCTTTTTCAATTTCAACAAGAGGCTCTTTAGTTCCTCTTTGCTTTCTGTCATTAGAGTGGTGTCATCTGCATATTTGAGGTTATTGATATTTCTCCTGGCAATCTTGATATCAGCTTGTGCTTCATCCAGCCCTGCATTTTGCATGATGTATTCTGCATATAAGTTAAATGAGCAGGATGACAATATACAGCCTTGATGTAATCCTTTCCCAATTTGGAACCAGTCCATTGTCCTATGGCTGGTTGTAACTGTTGCTTCTTGACTGCATACTGATTTCTCAGAAGGCAGGTAAGGTGATCTGGTATTCCCAGAAACTTCTCTCGAAGAAGTTTCCAAAATTTGTTGTGATCCTCACAGTCAAAGGCTTTGGCATAGTCAATAAAGCGAAGTAGATGTTTTTCTAGAATTCTCTTGCTCTTCCTATGATCCAACAGATGTTGACAATTTGATCTCCATTTTCTCTGACTTTTCTAAATGCAGCTTGAATATCTGGAAGTTCTCAGTTCATGTACTGTTGAAGCCTTGCTTGGAGAATTTTAAGCATTACTTTGCTAGCGTGTGACATGAGTGCAATTGTATGGTAGTTTGAACATTCTTTGGCATGGTCTTTCTTTGGGATTGGAATGAAAACTGACCTTTTCCAGTCCTGTGGCCACTGCTGAGTTTTCCAAATTTGCCAGCATATTGAGTCCAGCACTTTCACAGCATCATCTTTCAGGATTTGAAAGAGCTAAACTGGAATTCCATCATCTCCACTAACTTTGTTCGTAGTCATGTTTCCTAAGGCCCACTTGACTTCTCACTCCAGGGTCTGGCTCTAGGTGGGTGATCACATCATCATGGTTATCTGGGTCATGAAGATCTTTTTTGTATAGTTCTTCTGTGTATTCTTGCCAGCTCTTCATAGTATCTTCTGCTTCTGTTAGGTATGTACAATTTCTGTCCTTTATTGTGCTGATCTTTGCATGAAATGTTCCCTTGGTATCTCTAATTTTCTTGAAGAGATCTCTAGTCTTTCCCATTCTGTTGTTTTCCTCTATTTCTTTGCACTGATCACTTAGAAAGGCTTTCTTATCTCTCCTTGCTGTTCTTTGCAACTCTTGATTCAGATGGGTATATGTTTCTTTTTCTCCTTTGCCTTTTGATTGTCTTCTTTTCTCATCTGTTTGTAAGGCCTCCTCAGACTACCATTTTGCCTTTTTGTATTTCTTTTTCCTGGGAATGGTTTTGATCACCACCTACTGTACAATGTTACTAACCTCCATCCATAGTTCTTCAGGCACTCTGTCTATCAGATTTAATCCCTTGAACATATTCTAATCCCTTGATCTAATCCCTCTTCCTCACCTGACTTTTAAAATGCTTTGCTGAAATACTTTGGGGTGTTCTTACTTTTAGGGGACTGAGACGCTCATTCTCTTAGCATGGTTCTGCAATAACCCTTTCTCTGCTCCAAACTCAACTTCTTGTTTGTTCTGGCTCACTCTGTATCAGGCTTTGCACAAGCTCAGTAACCCAACAACATTTTCTCTTTCTCTGTGTTAAAGAAGTGAGGTTGTGGTAGTTTTATGAGAATGAATAAAGGCAAGTATGCAGAAAATTTGTTTTGCTTGTATCCTTGACTATTAGAGTTGAAACTGTTAGTGAATGTCTGGGGCATAAATTTATGAAGGAGTACACATAATATACACATGGGATTCTTACCCACAGAGTAGGGATAATGGGCAGTGATAATGACAAAAACAGCCACTTTGGTGGCCCTAGGATGGGGTTACAAAAGGTTCTGTGACTATACTTGGAAAAGTGTCAACAAGGAAAACACATTGACTTCTATTAGTAAGCCAGTCAGAAACATCAGCAAGCTCCTAGAATGTACATTCTCTTGGTTTTTACAAAAGCAATGACAAAATACTATTAGTGCATTAAAATTAAAACATGAAAGAGAGTATTTCTGGAATAGAAAAGAAAACATGAGTTCCTTGTGCAAAGATATGGCAAATGCAGAAATCCCAAATTTACTTTGTCATTGATGGAAATGCAAAATAAACACCAATTAAACTTCTCAGTAATAAAGTTTTCTAGTACATAATTGGACACCTGAGGACTCTAATCCCTTTCCTCACCAAAAAAAAAAAGAAAAAGAAAGAAAAAGAAAACAAACCAAAAAAATTCCCAAAAGTCATAAATTCACTTCAATATCCTTTCCTTTATAAAAATCCAACTAATTCAAATTAAATAATGTACTTTCCACTTAAAATAAGTTGTTTTCAAATCTCCAGTAAGATCTGCGCCAAACATAACATTATTTGCTTATTTAGTTTAGTTGTTCAGTCGTGTCTGACTCTTTGTGACCC
Source organism: Tragelaphus eurycerus (assembly GCA_935064755.1). NCBI lineage: Eukaryota > Metazoa > Chordata > Mammalia > Artiodactyla > Bovidae > Tragelaphus > Tragelaphus eurycerus. The sequence goes on along the minus strand of CAKXYN010000086.1, from coordinate 6,056,450 downwards.
CATGAATTGCAGCATGCAGGCCTCCCTGTCCATCACCAACTCCTGTAATTTATTCAAACTCGTGTCCATTGAGTTGGTAATGCCATCCAGCCATCTCATCCCTTGTCGTCCCCTTCTCCTCCTACCCCCAATCCCTCTCAGCATCATGGTCTTTTCCAATGAGTAAACTTTTTATATAAGGTGGCCAAAGTATTGGAGTTTCAGCTTTAGCATCAGTCCTTCCAATGAACACCCAAGGACTGATCTCCTTTAGGACGGACTGGTTGGATCTCCTTGCAGTCCAAGGGACTCTCAAGAGTCTTCTCCAACACCACAGTTCAAAAGCATCAATTCTTCAGCACTCAGCTTTTTTCACAGTCCAACTATCACATCCATACACAACCATTGGAAAAACCATAGCCTTGACTAGATGGACATTTGGGGCTAGATCTGATAGATAGAGTGCCTGATGAACTATGGACTGAGGTTCTTGACATTGTACAGGAGACAGGAATCAAGACCATCCCCACGGAAAAGAAATGCAAAAAAGCAAAATGGCTGTCTGAGGAGGCCTTACAAATAGCTGTGAAAAGAAGAGAAGCAAAAAGCAAAGGAAAAAAGGAAAGATATTCCCATTTGAAGGCAGAGTTCCAAAGACTAGCAAGGAGAGTTAAGAAAGCCTTCCTCAGTGATCAGTGCAAAGAAATAGAGGAAAACAACAGAATGGGAAAGACTAGAGATCTCTTCAAGAAAATTAGAGATACCAAGGGAACATTTCATACAAAGATGGGCTCGGTAAAGGACAGAAAAGGTATGGACCTAAAAGAATCAGAAGATATTAAGAAGAGGTGGCAAGAATACACAGAAGAACTATACAAAAAAGATCTTCATGACCCAGCTAATCAAGATGGTGTGATCGCTCACCTAGAGCCAGACATCCTGGAATGTGTAGTCAAGTGGGCTTTAGAAAACATCACTATGAACAAAGCTAGTGGAGATGATGGAATTCCAGTTGAGCTCTTTCAAATCCTGAAAGATGACGCTGTGAAAGTGCTGTACTCAATATGCCAGCAAATTTGGAAAACTAAGCAGTGGCCACAGGACTGGAAAAGGTCAGTTTTCATTCCAATCCAAAGAAAGGAAATGCCAAATAATTTGTTTATTAAAAACCTGTCAATTTGTAATGGCCCTATTTTAATTAAAATATTGCCCAATTAATCAACAGTTCTGTGAGGATATATTATCATTAATTTCCAAATGGAAAAATTAATACCTTAAGCTTAGAGAAATAAAGAGAATTGTGGAGTGGTAACAACAGCTAAAAAAAAAAAAATAAATAAAAATAGACCTGAGTTCAAACACAGACCTACTGACTTTAATTCAGTACTCTTTCTGTAATGCATGGGCACTGTTGCATTACACGTAAGGCTTAGATTTGCTCTGCCAGAGGCTCATGAAAAGTTATCACATTTAAATCATTGTAACGATGAAGGTTGCAACTTAAGCTTTATTTCTTCTTTCATCTAAATTATAATAACTATGATTTTAAAGAACCTATTATTGCACAACATGCTTCACATATATTGTCAAATAACACAACTGAAAGTAGATATCATTTACATTCACAGAAGAATATATTTGGCAAGGATTAAGTAATTCTTCCAAGTATATCTTGATAACATATTGTCTGGCAAGATGAGAATCAAACCCAGGGGCATGGAGCTCATTCTATGAAATCTTATCGCCTTTTATTCAAATACCTCTAGGTAAACGAGCCTGATTTATTAATCAAAAATCACAGTTGACATGTTCTCTACAATATTACAAATCATTTCTACATTTCCTTCCATAAAAGTTGAAAAAAGCATCAATATCTGTACTGCCTTTCTGTAATTTTTTTTCAAAATTTAAAGGTATGAGATTATAAAAATGAACTACTGACAACACTAATTTAGAAAGTAGTAATCCTATTTTTTTTTGAATTAGATTTGAAAATTAGAGAGTTGTCAAAGAAAATAAAAAATTAAGAGGAGAAGTAATAAGAAGCAATAAGATATTTCTAAAGAGCAAAAGCAAAATTTTTTAGAGTAAGTTTCAAAACTTGGGAGGTCAGTAAGAAGATCGAAATTCTAGAACATCTAGGGTGCTGGTCTTTCATTACCATTTAGCCCAAATGCTAATTTTGGGTTGAAGTACAATTTCTGGGCACAGGTTGACAATTTAGAGTTATGAAAAGACTAGAGGTTGTGAGGTTGACGAGAGTTTCAGCCTTATATCTTTCAATCTATAATAACTGAAGTAATTTGCTTATCCACTCTGAAATACTGTGGAATCTGAAATGACCCCCCAAAGCAAGAAGTGTTTGTTCTATTAGGAAGAATCAGATCACATCAGATCAGTAGCTCAGTCGTGTCCGACTCTTTGCGACCCCATGTATCACAGCACGCCAAGCCTCCCTGTCCATCACCAACTCCCGGAGGTCACTCAGACTCACATCCATCGAGTCAGTGATGCCATCCAGCCATCTCATCCTCTGTTGTCCCCTTCTCCTCCTGCCCCCAATCCCTCCCAGCATCAGAGTCTTCTCCAATGAGTCAACTCTTCGCATGAGGTGGCCAAAATACTGGAGTTTCAGCTTTAGCATCATTCCTTCCAAAAAATCCCAGGGCTGATCTTCAGAATGGACTGGTTGGAGCTCCTTGCAGTCCAAGGGACTCTCAAGAGTCTTCTCCAACACCACAGTTCAAAAGCATCAATTCTTCGGCACTCAGCCTTCTTCACAGTCCAGCTCTCACATCCATATATGACCACAGGAAATACCATAGCCTCGACTAGGTGAACCTTTGTTGGCAAAGTAATGTCTCTGCTTTTGAATATGCTATCTAGGTTGGTCATAATCTTCCTTCCAAAGAGTAAGGATCTTTTAATTTCATGGCTGCAGTCATCATCTGCAGTGATTTTGGAGCCTAAAATAAAGTCCGACACTGCTTCCACTGTTTCCCCATCTATTTCCCATGAAGTGATGGGACCGGATGCCATGGTCTTCGTTTTCTGAATGTTGAGCTTTAAGCCAACCTTTTCACTCTCCACTTTCACTTTCATCAAGAGGCTTTTTAGTTCCTCTTCACTTTCTGCCATAAGGGTGGTGTCATCTGCATATCTGAGGTTATTGAGATTTCTCCCAGCAATCTTTATTCCATCTTGTTTCTTCCAGCCCAGCGTTTCTCATGATGTACTCTACATAGAAGTTAAATAAACAGGGTGACAATATACAGCCTTGATGTACTCCTTTTCCTATTTGGAACCAGTCTGTTGTTCCATGTCCAGTTCTAACTGTTGCTTCCTGACCTGCATACAAATTTCTCAAGAGGCAGATCAGATGGTCTGGTATTCCCATCTCTTTCAGAATTTTCCACAGTTTATTGTGATCCACAATGGCACCCCACCCCAGTACTTTTGCCTGGAAAATCCCATGGACGGAGGAGCCTGGTAGGCTCCAGTCCATGGGGTCGCTAAGAGTCAGACACGACTGAGTGGCTTCACTTTCACTTTTCGCTTTCATGCATTGGAGAAGGAAATGGCAACCCACTCCAGTGTTCTTGCCTGGAGAATCCCAGGGACAGGGGAGCCTGGTGGGTTTCCGTCTGTGGGGTCGCACAGAGTCGGACACGACTGAAGCGATTTAGCAGCAGCAGCAGCACACAGTCAAAGGCTTTGGCATAGTCAATAAAGCAGAAATAGATGTTTTTCTGGAACTCTACTCTTATGACACTAAACTAAGAGGATGATGTAGCTATTCAGTTCAGTTCATTCACTCAATCGTGTCTGACTCTTTGTGACCCCATGGACTTCCCTGTCCATCATCAACTCCTGGAGCTTGCTAAAACCCATATCCATTGAGTTGCTGATGTCATCCCACCATCTCATCCTCTGTCATCCCCTTATCCTCCTGCTTTCAATCTTTCCCAACATCAGGGTCTTTTCCAATGCGTCAGTACTTTGCATCAGGTGGCCAAAACATTGGAGTTTCAGCTTCAGCTGCAGTCCTTCCAATGAATGTTCAAGACTGATTTCCTTTAGGATTGATTGGTTTGATCTCCTTGTTGTCCAAGGGGCTTTCAAGAGTCTTCCCCAACACCACAGTTCAAAAGCATCAATTCTTTGGCACTCAATGTTCTTTAAGGTCCAGCTCTCACATCTATTCATGACTACTGGAAAAACCATAGGTTTGACTAGATGGATCTTTGATAGCAAAGTAATGTCTCTGTGTTTTAATATGCTGTCTAGGTTGATGTAGCTATTAAGAATAGCTAAAAAGTAATTTGCATGTTATTTAGAAACTACTCAATGTTTTAAAGTGTGAGAGAATGACAAAAATAGTTTTGTGTTTGAAAAACGTCACTGATAGAAGCAGTAGAAGCATGAGAAGTGTGAATTTGAGTAAGGGAAGGAATAGAGACAGAAAGATTAGTAGGAGTCTTTACCTATTCCAATTGAGAGTAAATTTTCAACTGTGTGGAATGGACAGGGATAGTATAAAGAAAGAGGCAAAGTATTGTAGAAAATTTAGGAGATAACTCAGGTTTGACAGCACTTGTGACTCTTTGAATAAAAGAGATTAGTCAATATGACTGACCCTAGTTTTTCTGCCCCACTGATTGCAAGAATGGTGATTGACAATTGGAGCAGGGAAGTTGTAATACCAGTTTCTTCACTTTCAATTATAGATGCATTCACCAAAGTGTGAGAAAGTAAAACAAGTTTAGAAGATAAATGAAGGATAATGTAATGTTTAGTTATGCTTGATTGCTTGACAATGCTTAAGTCATAACAAATCAGAGATTTTTTTTTTTAGTATCTAATTAGAGTTTTGAAAGCATCTGATTATAAACAATGTGTACAAATTGAAAAGTTAATGCATTTGTCAACTTTTATATTTCCATTGAATTTGGCTTTTTAATCTTCTAGTTTAATGTTGATTGATTGACTATGGCATCGCTAAGTGGTATTAATATGTATACATGTGTCATACAAATGTCACATGCATGCATTTAGATCATCTAACTTATTAAAGGGGTAAAATTGTTTAAGAAGTTCTATGTATGTGTATGTGAAAACTCTAGCAAAGATTAACATCTTTGTTTTTAAAGAATTTAAAAGTTTATGTTATACAGGGATATCCATTTTTTGAAGATTTAATATTTTCTCCTTGGTTCACATAGTAGAAAAAATGTGTATTTTATAACAATATAGGGAACATCTCTCTATAGTTATTCATCAAGTACAGTGGTCTAGGTCATAATTTATTCTCTAGCTTTTAAAGTTTGCCCTCTGAAGGTTGCTCACTTCCATATTTAAAAATTATTTTAAACTAGGGTACAGAAAGATTTGGTGCCAAACCAAGTATATTAATAGCTCTAGAACTATGCAGGACACACATTTCAAAGATTCTCTTAAAAATGGCTCACAAAAGTGCTTTATATCTTTTAAAGTACTTATATACATCATTATTTTATTAGCAATGATGAAAGTAATAACTTTTCCATTTTGGCCCAAGTGAGGATATTTCTAAAATTTTCTTTAATGTTCACCAAATAAATACTATCATACAGAATATTTTAGATAAGATTTCTGAGAGATCATTAGGGATGGTGTAAGTTTTACCGAGGAGAATGTTTCCTGACACCTCTCACATAGTCATATTTCAAACTCAGATTAAGAAGCCTAAGCTTGATTTTTCATTTTCTTCCAAATGATTAGCTTTCAGATTGAAGAAGACAACAAATCTGAATGTAAATTTTATACCAGTCCTATGAAAAAGAGGGAAACTGATTAGGTCTAAATTATTCAATTAATAACTGAATCAGGGCTAAGACCTAGGCATTGTGATTTTTTGTTCATTATACCTTCACTTGACTATATTTCATTTGCATTTAAAATTCATGCACAAATAAATATGTAGAATATTTAAGAGTTTTTAATTTTTAAACTTGAAAGGAAAATTAATGAGGTACTCAAATGAGCAATAGTTTTTAAGTTGTAATACTTATTATTTTTGGTTCAGTTCATTTAGTACAAAAAAGTTAAAGTGAAAACACTTGTGCTCTATGGAAAAAACAACAACAAAAACTGATCACTTTGGCTTTTACCACATTTCACACAGGGCTTAAGTATCTTTATGTTCTATAGTGCATTTAAAATCAGTGAGGGATTAAGATAAATTTCACTTGACCAATACTAAAAAAAAAAAAAAAAAAAGACTTTGAATGCACATCATGTAGTGTTCATCTTCTGACAGCACAGTATTTCAGGAGATAACAGTAAGAAGGAATTTATGGCAGGTGCATTACTACTTAGGAACTAATCTCATCCACATGGCTGTTAACATGAAATATGGATTTTAATAATCCTGACTGTGAGTTGTGTGATCCTGCCTTGTGGGAATGTGATTAGCCACAGCCTCCAAGATTAATTGAGATATATAACACATGATTACACCTAGTGGATTACAAGCAACTTTGATTATGTGAGAGTTTGCATAGTTAAATACATACAAATAAACCAATATCCTATTATGATAAGAAAAAGAATTCTTTTTTCCTTAGGTCATTAAACAGGTCACTTAAATAGAATGCAAAAGTCTTTCAGGGAGAAGAAATTCTAAAAAAAATGTAGATGGATAGATGATAGATAAATAGCTAGATCACATAAAATTTCTTAAAATTTACTCCATCATTATGCACATTAACTAGAACAGACTTTTGCTCGGTAAAGAAAAAGCTTCTGACATCAACACATAGAAATTTTGTTGTTATTGTTCAGGCACTAAGTCATTTCCAATTATCTTCAACCCCATGGACTGCAGCACGCCAGGCTTCCCTGTCCTTCACCATCCCTGGTGATATGCTCAAATTCATGTTCATTGAGTCGGTGATGACATCCAACCATTTCGTACTCTGCTGCTCCCTTCTCCTCCTGCCTTCAATCTTTTCCAGCATCAGGGTCTTTTCAAATGAGTCATCTCTTCGCATCAGGTGGCCAAAGTATCAGAGCTTCACCTTCACCATCAGTCCTTCCAATGAATACTCAGGACTGATTTCCTTTAGGATCGACTGGTTTGATTTCCTTGCTGTCCAAGGGACTCTCAAGAGTCTTCTCCAACACCACAGTTCAAAATCATGAATTCTTCTGCATTCAGCTTTTTTTATGGTCCAACTTTTACATCCATACATGACTACTGGAAAAACCATAGCTTTGACCAAACAGGCAGAGTTTGCTTTGCTTTTTAACATGCTGTCTAGGTTTGCTATAGCTTTTCTTCCAAGGAGCAAGCGTCTTTTAATTTCATGGCTGCAGTCACCATCTTCAGTGATTTTGGAGCCCAAGAAAAGAAAGTCTGTCACTGTTTCCATTGTGTCCCCATCCATTTGCCATGAAGTGATGGGACCAGATGCCACAATCTTAGTTTTTCAAATGTTGAGTTTTAAGCCAGTTTTTTCACTCTCCTCTTTCACCTTCATCAAGATGCTTTTTTAGTTAATCTTTGCTTTCTGCCACAAGGGTGGTGTCATCTGCATTTCTGAGGTTATTGATATTACTCCCAGCAGTCTTGATTCCAGCTTGAACTTCATGCAGCCCGGTATTTCACATGGTGTACTCTGAATATAACTTAAGTAAGAAGGATGACAATATACATCCTTGACATACTGCTTTCCTAATTTTGAACCTATTCTAACTATCCTGTAATAAAATAAACTTCCATTTTTCTTGAATTTTATTATAATGTCTACTTCCAACAGGGCTCAATTACTAATTATTTCATGAATGATTATTGTTTCCCTCAAAAATCTTCTCTTTGTAAAAGGTTTGCTGACATCACTCTCCATGTTCAGTACAATGAATTTGGCTGAGTTTTCAAAGCACTTAACTCTAGTTTGCCATTCTATTATTCTAAATAAAAAGCTAGCTTTTCATATTCATCTCACTCCATTTATTTTTCTGTATTCTGTTTTACAGCCAAATTACATCCTTTCCCAAGCCCTATATAGGTCCTCCTTTTTCCAACCTCTAAGCATAGTAACTCATAACTCTATGAATAATTGTGTACCTTTTTATCTGTGTCTATTAATCAAGGGAAATGAGGTACTCTAGAACAAGCAAATTCTCCTAAAATCAATAAATGGGATCACATGCTTGTTTAAGTCAATTAAGATTCTTGCAACCTAATGTGTATAGAATGAATATATTCAAGATGATAGGAACTTAAATACACAGATTAAGCAACTACCTCTGATGTATAATTGACTTGATCAGAAGCATTAAGTTGCTTCTAAAGAAAGAACAAAAATTTTAGAAATCTTCAGTTGGTAATAGTGAAAGCTAAGACTTAGAATTCAAAAAATATTTCAACAAATCTTCTCAGAGCACATCTGGATCACAGACCCCAGTCTAGGACCAGAACTGGAGGGTATCCCTAGAATTCTGAAAGCACATGAAGGGACTGCTACTTTATGTAATTGGTAATGAAGCATAAAATTCTAAGAGGGTTTTGATTTGCATTTCTCTGATAATGAGTGATGTTGAGCATCTTTAACACATGAAAAGATGTTCAACATCATTCATTATCAGAGAAATGCAAATCAAAACCTCTATGAGGTACCATTTCACGCCAGTCAGAATGGCTGTGATCCAAAAGTCTACAAGCAATAAATGCTGGAGAGGGTGTGGAGAAAAGTAAACCCTCTTACACTGTTGGTGGGAATGCAAACTAGTGTAGCCACTATGGAGAACAGTGTGGAGATTCCTTAAAAACTCGAAATAGATCTGCCTTATGATCCAGCAATCCCACTGCTTGGCATACACACTGAGGAAACCAGAACTGAAAGAGACAATGTTCATCTCAGCACTGTTTATAATAGCCAGGACATGGAACCTAGATGTCCATCAGCAGATGAATGGATGAGAAAGCCATGGTACATATACACAATGGAGTATTACTCAGCCATTAAAAAGAATACATTTGAATCAGTTTTAATGAGGTGGATGAAACTGGAGCCTATTATACAGAGTGAAGTAAGCCAGAAAGAAAAACACCAATACAGTATACTAACGCATATATATGGAATTTAGAAAGATGGTAACAATAACCTTGTAAACAAGGCAGCAAAAGAGACACAGATGTATAGAACAGTCTTTTGGACTCTGGGAGAGGGAGAAGGTGGGGTGATTTGGGAGAATGACACTGAAATATGTATAATATCATATATGAAACGAGTCACCAGTCCAGGTTCGATGCATGATACTGAATGCTTGGGGCTGGTGCACTGCGATGACCCAGAGGGATGGTATGGGGGCGGGGGGAGGAGGGAGGAGGGTTCAGAATGAGGAACACATGTATACCTGTGGCAGATTCATTTTGATATATGGCAAAACCAATACAACATTGTAAAGTTAAATAAAATAAAATTTAAAAAAAATATTTAAAAAAATTCTAAGAAGGACAGAAAAATAATATAAATATGTTCAAGACAGATCTGTACACACACTATAAGTGATGGCTTTAAACTGGATAGCTAAAGGCACCCAGGATTTTTGAGGTTACCTCTCATTTTTGGGATTGATTCCTTTTCACTAAATAAACCACAGATACTGTCAAAAACAGAATCATCATGTAAATTGAATTAAATCTTATTAAAATGAATAGTTATTAGGAAAACATTACTAGAAACTCTCTAAGTTCAAGAATTTCTGAGCAATATGTATACATTTTAAAAAAAACAATCAGATTATCTTCTAAGAAAGACAGAGTATGAAAGATGAGAAGTCTTCTCATGTGGATAACTTTTGTATTTTTAATTTTTTACTCCTTCTTTTTGTATCTTTGAAACCACATGTATTTGATCTTCAGAAATAGCATGAATTCCAGAGAGAAACATACTCTTTCAGGAATACATAGATAGTGCTTAGTTAGTTAGTTAAGTCGCTCAGTCGTGTCCAACTCTTTGGACCCCATGAATTGCAGCAAGTCAGGCCTCCCTGTCCATTACCAACTCCCTGAGTTCACACAAACTCATATGCATTGAGTCGGTGATGCCATCCAGCCCTCTCATCCTCTGTCGTCCCCTTCTCCTCCTGTCCCCAAGCCCTCACAGCATCAGGGTCTTTTCCAATGAGCCAGCTCTTCGCATCAGATGGCCAAAGTACTGGAGTTTCAGCTTCAGCATCAGTCCTTCCAATGAACCCCAGGACTGATCTCCTTTAGGGTGGACTGGTTGGATCTCCTTGAAGTCCAAGGGACTCTCAAGAGTCTTCTTCAGCACCACAGTTCAAAAGTATCAATTCTTCGGCTCTCAGCTATCTTCACAGTTCAACTCTCACATCCATACATGACCATTGAAAAAACCATAGCCTTGACTAGACGGACCTTTGTTGACAAAGTAATGTCTCTGCTTTTTAATATGCTATCTAGGTTGGTCATAACCTTTCTTCCAAGGAGTAACCGTCTTTTAATTTCAGGGCTGCAATCACCATCTGCAGTGATTTTGGAGCCCAGAAAAATAAAGTCTGACACTGTTTCCACTGTTTCCCCATCTATTTCCCATGAAGTGATGGGACTGGATGCCATGATCTTCATTTTCTGAATGTTGAGCTTTAAGCCAACTTTTTCACTCTCCTCTTTCACTTTCATCCAGAGGCTTTTCAGCTCCTCTTCACTTTCTGCCACAAGGGTGGTGTCATCTGCATATCTGAAGTTATTGATATTTCTCCTGGCAATCTTGATTCCAGATTGTGTTTCTTCCAGCTCAGCGTTTCTCATGATGTAGTCTGCATATAAGTTAAATAAGCAGGGTGACAATGTACAGACTTGACATACTCCTTTTCCTATTTGGAACCAGTCTGTTGTTCCATGTGCAGTTTTAGTATTTAATATCTTAAATATAATAGGTTATGGTAGACATCACCTTGATGCTACTGCTGCTGCTTAGTCACTTCAGTGACCCTATGGACTGCAGCCTGCCAGGCTCCTCTGTTCATGGGATTGTCTAGGCAAGGGTACTAGAGTAGGTTGCCGTACCCTCCTCCAGGGGATCTTTCCGATCCAAGGATTGAACCCAGGTCTCCTGCATTGAAGGCAGAATTTTTATCACTGAGCCATCAGGGAAGCTCAAACATCAACTTAGTAATTGCAATTTGAGATAAAATCTGGTTCTTTTTGTTTTATACCATACTAGGTATATTGAGAATCTTTACTGATAAACAGTTGATAGTAAAAAAAAAAAAAAAAAAAGACAAAACATTTTCTTGTTCTTATATATTTTAATCTTGATAACAAGTTGTTCTATTTGCCACCTTTATCAAGAAATGATGCTATTCTTAGTCAAACAGGATGTGACTTATGTCAACTGATCAAAATAACTTTTTAACATGCTAGGAATATTAAATATGCTTCTAATTTTCCCCTCCAAAATTCTAGGTTTTTTTTTTTTTTTTTTTTTTAACCAGGAATGTGGTTAAAAGTGAATGTGGCTTTTGGAATGAAATAAACATGAATTTTGTAGCTGTGTCATTCCTTGTTTCACTTTTAAGTTTGTTTCAGCAGCTAACTCCGGAGAAGGCAATGGCAACCCACTCCAATACTCTTGCCTAGAAAATCCCATGGACAGAGAAGCCTGGTAGGCTGCAGTCCATGGGGTTGCTAAGAGTCAGACATGACTGAGAGACTTCACTTTCATCTTTCACTTTCATGCATTGGAGAAGGAAATGGCAACCCACTCCAGTGTTCTTGCCTGGAGAATCCCAGGGACGGGGGAGCCTGGTGGGCTGCTGTCTATGGGGTCGCACAGAGTCGGACACGACTGAAGGGACTTAGCAGCAGCAGCAGCTAACTATAGCCCCCTATGTTTCCATGCCAAGTTGTTCAGGATTAATTATTTCCATTCTCACTCTATTTACAATCCTATATATGGTAATACCATAGATTATCATTTCTAGAAACAAAAAATCTCAAAGTTGTTTTAATCTAATTACAGTGATAGAGATCCAGTAGAGTTACTCAACTGATATCTGTGGTAAACAATTGGTAAACAATTGCTGAACAATACCTCTCTATATTGAAGTCCTGTCAATGTAAATATTACATAGAATGATGAAATGTGTCTTTAAAGTGGATGTGGCTTTTGGATGAAATAAACCTGAATTTTGTAGCTGTGTCATTCCTGGTATGTTTCTTAAAGTCTTTAAGCCTCAGATTTCCTCATCTTCGAAATAGAAAAAAATAACACCTGTCATATGATTATTGTAAAGACTAAATGTAAAAAAAAAAAAATGAACATTTTTAAAGGGTTTTAAAATATGAGTTATAGGCCTGCTGTTGAGAGGTAGACATTTTCATTTAGTTTATAGAAGCAAAACTTTTTCAGTGTCCTTTTAAAGGATCTTTCATTTCTTTAAATTAAATTTACAAATCTTGACATTTTATTGAAGTCTCTTTATTTTAAAAGGAAAAGAAAGTTACAGTATACTTCATACCTATATACTTCACAGATTCAATCTCATTTCCAGAGGTCATCACAGAAACAAAGTGAACAAGGAAATCTTTTTTTTCCTATATAAATGGTGCCTACATTTGACCTTAGCAAACAGCTTTTCAAACCAATGTTTCAACACTCGAATAGTAAAAACATGTGGATCTTCTGGAGAATTCATGAATCAACCTGAAATTTTAACAGATCAAACAGCTTGGATATAAATACACAAGGATGGATTCTGAATACTTAATATCCTGATAAATATTGATAAATAGTACTTATGTGCTGCTTGTTTAAGTATAATCTAAGCAATTTTTTAACACGTTGCTGAGGATAGCAAGTATCAGGAGAATTAGTCTGTACATCTGTAGTTTTCAATTAGAAAAACACAATCTATTACAATGAAAACCATTATGTTATTATATAAGAATTTCACAATTTATGGTGATATCAATAAGTGTGCTGTTTTTAACTGTATAGGATCTTTTCCATTGAAATAATTTGTAACATCTTATTCATTTAGCATTTTGGTGGCTCAGAGGTTAGAGCGTCTGCCTGCAATGCAGGAGACCTGGGTTTGATCCCTGGGTCTGGAATGTTCCCTGGAGAAGGAAATGGCAACCCATTCCAGTATTCTTGCCTGGAGAATCTCATGGATAGAGGAGCCTGGTGGGCTGCAGTCCACAGGGTCACAAAGTGTCGGACACAACTGAGTGACTTAGCATGCATGCATGCATTGTATCACAAATAAGTTGAAAATGGGAAACTGCAGTACAGGTTGTGTGTTTTGTTGATGGCAAGGCTAGTGGCAGAAAATTTCTCCATATTCCTGAATTTTACATTATTATTAGTTTTTGCTGCCCATTTGAAATATATATCTTAACACATATGGTTGGATAGTTGTAGCAGATTTTATAATGAATTGTGACTGCAAATAACTTTTGCATTATAAAAATGGATAATTATATTTCTTCAACCTGCATTCTCATAATACTTGTCTTTTACAATAACATAATTTTGTGAACCTTCATGAAATGAGAAGCTAATAGGAGCATCCTGTTTTCTCTGTTATTAATAGCTGTTTATCTATTACTTAAAAAATAAAACCCACAAAAAATATAGTGTATAAGTGAGGAATGAGACTTTCTTCATGTTGTAAATTATTTTGTGCCAAGCAACTCTGAAATGCTTTTAAACAGTAGAATCAGACATAGCAGTATGAAAAACTTATGACTAAAACAGTACAATGTCAACAAAGTAGAATCTATTAATCATCTTTATACTTACTGTATGTTTAACAAACTGTTTAAATATTCAGATAATTATAGATAATGAAGCAAATTTTATTTAAAAATTATTTTTTTAATTCAAAGTAATGTATATTTATTATAAAAAAGGTACAAACACATGAAAATTAAACACATTCTATTTCTTTCCTTCGTGGGTAACCATATTGTATTTTAAAGATGTCCAATATCTATGCATGAATATTTAAAGCAGAATATATCACATCTTACATACAGATTTATAATATGAATTCATATTTGAAATGCTTTATTTTTCATATATAGAATAATTTTTACTTTTTTTCAGTAAACATTTCTAATATGTGTATCACATTGAAAATAATTGGATATTAACAATGAGTCAATGTCCAAGTTAATTATTTTTACTAGTTATTTCATTTGAAACAAATTCCTCTGTCTTCTCATTTTGTTTAACTTTCTCTGTTTCTATGAAATTAGGTGAAACAGTTTTGTTAGAAACCTGTTTGTCTTCTAACATCCTCTGAAAAATAGCTTGTTATGTTAATGAATTTTAACTATGATAAACACACACACAGAATATTCCGTGGCCATAAAAAGGAATGAAATTTTGTCCCTTGCAATAACGTGGATGGAGGTGAAAGGTATTATGCTTAGTGAAGTAAGTCAGACAGAGAAAGCCAAGCACTGTATGTTATCACTTGAGTGTAGAAAAACAGAAAAGATCTCACATAGAGAACAAACCAGTGGTTACCAGCGAGGAGTGGGAAGGAATAAGGGGCAAAGTAGGGGTATGTGGTGGACCAGGACACACCCATCAATCTCCCATCAGAAGAGAGTCCTTCCATTGCTCTGGCAACTGGCTGTATCTCCTTGGCGTCTGGACTCCCTAGGTCCCACCTCAATGTGTTTTCCATCTGCCTAGAAAGCAGCTCAGCTGGAAGGCCTTGAACACCTTCCTCAGGGTCTGCAGGATCAGGATCAGAATCAGAGTAACACAGATGATGGCCATAACCACTGCCAGCAAGTCCTTTAGTGTCCTACAGAGAATTTAAACCATGACATGGGGCTTTAAAGTCCAAGTCATGATTTCAAGAAACTCTGGAATGCTTTCAAACAATACTTTTTTATTTTATACAAACCACGATGTATAAAAAAAATAAGTTACAAGTATATATTGTACAGCACAGGGAATATAGCCGATATTTTATAATAAATTTAAAGAAAATATCAGATCAGATCAGATCAGATCAGTCGCTCAGTCATGTCTGACTCTTTGCGACCCTATGAATCGCAGCACGCCAGGCATCCCTGTCCATCACCAACTCCCAGAGTTCACTCAGACTCACATCCATCGAGTTAGTGATGCCATCCAGCCATCTCATCCTCTGTCGTCCCCTTCTCTTCCTGCCCCCAATCCCTCCCAGCATCAGAGTCTTTTCCAATGAGTCAACTCTTCGCATGAGGTGGCCAAAATACTGGAGTTTCAGCTTTAGCATCATTCCTTCCAAAGAAATCCCAGGGCTGATCTCCTTCAGAATGGACTGGTTGGATCTCCTTGCAGTCCAAGGGACTCTCAAGAGTCTTCTCCAACACCACAGTTCAAAAGCATCAATTCTTCAGCGCTCAGCCTTCTTCACAGTCCAGCTCTCACATCCACACATGACCACAGGAAAGACCATAGCCTTGACTAGATGAACCTTTATTGGCAAAGTAATGTCTCTGCTTTTGAATATGCTACCTAGGTTGGTCATAACTTTCCTTCCAAGGAGTAAGCGTCTTTTAATCTCATGGCTGCAGTCACCATCTGCAGTGATTTTGGAGCCCAGAAAAATAAAGTCTGACACTGTTTCCACTGTTTCTCCATCTATTTCCCATGCAGTGATGGGACCAGATGCCATGATCTTCGTTTTCTGAATGTTGAGCTTTAAGCCAACCTTTTCACTCTCCACTTTCACTTTCATCAGGAGGCTTTTTAGTTCCCCTTCACTTTCTGCCATAAGGGTGGTGTCATCTGCGTATCGGAGGTTATTGATATTTCTCCTGGCAATCTTGATTCCAGTTTGTGCTTCTTCCAGTCCAGTATTTCTCATGATGTACTCTGCATATAAGTTAAATATTCAGGGTGACAATATACAGCCTTGGGGTACTTCTTTCCTATTTGGAACCAGTCTGTTGTTCCATGTCCAGTTCTAACTGTTGCTTCCTGACCTGCATACAAATTTCTCAAGAGGCAGGTCAGGTGGTCTGGTATTCCCATCTCTTTCAGAATTTTTCACAGTTGATTGTGATCCACACAGTCAAGGCTTTGACATAGTCAATAAAGCAGAAATAGATGTTTTTCTGGAACTCTCTTGCTTTTTCCATGATCCAGTGGATGTTGGCAATTTGATCTCTGGTTCCTCTGCCTTTTCTAAAACCAGCTTGAACATCAGGAAGTTCATGGTTCACATATTGCTGAAGCCTGGCTTGGAGAATTTTGAGCATTACTTTACTAGCGTGTGAGATGAGTGCAATTACTGAAAGACTATGTTGGGCGCCTGAAACTAAAATTTTGTAAATCAGCTATATTTTGTAAATCAACTCTACTACAATGAGTAAATAAATAAATAAAACATTTTAAAATGCTTTCCCTCAAACTACTTCACCCTCTCTTTGGCAAAGTCTGCCTCAATATAACCTGGAAAATGACAGATATTTTTATTCTGCTTGTTGTGCAGATAGAACCAGAAGAGTAACCATCTAACATAATAAAATTCACCTACCTATTACTTCTACCTCATTATAATTCTTTCAGTTTTGCTCATCTAGCAGTTATTGCATTCTAAACCAAAATTGGGAGTTTGACAGCATTAGAAAAGAAAAACATAAGAAGAAATGGGAAATAAATCCCCAAAGCTTTTTGATATTTTAATCAGCCATTCTAATATTTTTCTTTTGAACTTTTATAGCTAAGTGAAATAAAAATGAGAGGCATTAAACAAAATCATATATAACTTCACATAGCCTCACATTGTTTAAAAACTAATTTTGTAAATATTCTGCATTAATTAGAATTTTCAGTAATGCTGATCTCATTGATTTTACTAAGCATGTCTATATTTCATCAATTTTACATTTCATAATCCAGATCAGGAAACTTATTTTCACATATCAAATGTATGTGCAGAGTACATCATGAGAAACACTGGGCTGGAGAAAGCACAAGCTGGAATCAAGATTGCTGGGAGAAATATCAATAACCTCAGATATGCAGATGACACTACCTTTATGGCAGAAAGTGAAGAGGAACTAAAAAGCCTCTTGATGAAAGTCAAAGTGGAGAGTGAAAAGATTGGCTTAAAGCTCAACATTCAGAAAACGAAGATCATGGCATCTGCCATCACTACATGGGAAATAGATGGAGAAACAGTGGAAACAGTGTCAGACTTTATTTTTCTGGGCTCCAAAATCACTACAGACGGTGACTGCAGCCATGAAATTAAAAGATGCTTACTCCTTGGAAGGAAAGTTATGACCAACCTAGATAGCATATTCAAAAGCAGAGACATTACTTTGCCAACAAAGGTCCGTCTACTCAAGGCTATGGTTTTTCCAGTGGTCTTGTATGGATGTGAGAGCTGGACTGTGAAGAAAGCTGAGTGCTGAAGAATTGATGCTTTTGAACTGTGGTGTTAGAGAAGACACTTAAGAGTCCCTTGGACTGCAAGGAGATCCAACCAGTCCATCCTAAAGGAGATCAGTCCTGGGTGTTCATTGGAAGGACTGATGTTGAAATTCCAGTACTTTGGCCACCTCATGCAAAGAGCTGACTCATTGGAAAAGACCCTGATTCTGGGAAAGATTGAAGGCAGGAGGAGAAGGGGACTCCAGGAGATGAGATGGCTGGATGGCATCACTGACTCGATACACATGGGTTTGGGCGGACTCCTGGAGTGATGGACAGGCAGGCCTTGCATGCTGCAGTTCATGGACATGACTGAGCGACTGAACTCAACTGAACTGAACCGAACCATAGATACATATTTGAATGGAAGTCACCCCATCTTTTAGTTTGACACATTACTCATGTTGCTTCCCACACCATAATCTTTAACTTTCAGTCTCAAAGAATACTAGCTCTAATATCATTTTTAAAGAATCATGTTTTAAAGAATCTAATTATTAAAGAATTAGAATTTATTTTTAAAGAGTCATTTTTAAAGAATCATCTTTAAAGTATCTAAAGAAATAAACAAAGGAAAAAACATGCTTTTCTCTGGATGAATCGTCAGATCTTTTAGATAGTTTTTATTTACTTTGGTAAGATTTAGTAGTACTGTATATTTTTCATGGCTAAACCTCCAGAAGCATGGAGCTCAACAAGATAATCAAGGTGGTAATACGTAGAATAATCATTTATTCAATAGTTATGTATTTCATTCATTTGTCCCATATATGGCAGCCCACGGTGTTAGGGACTGAGAATGTATTCACTTTGGAAGGCAGTACAGTTACTAAGCATAGAAGGTAATGGCAACCCACTCCAGTACTCTTGCCTGGCAAATTCCATGGATGGAGGAGCCTGGTAGGCTGCAGTCCATGGGGTCGCTAGAAGTCTGACACGACTGAGCAACTTCACTTTCACTTTTCACTTTCATACATTGGAGAAGGAAATGGCAATCCACTCCAGTGTTCTTGCCTGGAGAATCCCAGGGACGGGGAAGCCTGGTGGGCTGCCATCTATGGGGTCGCTCAGAGTCGGACACGACTGAAGTGATTTAGCAGCAGCAGCAGCAGCAGTTACTTAGAGACATTATGTAACCGTGGAATGCTATGATACTTGAGCCAAAGGGAACTATTATGTAGAGCAATTAGAAATGGAGGCATTTGATTTGTGGAAATGAGTTCTAAATGTTGCCAAGTTAAGTAGAGAAGACAATGACTGCCTCTTTACAGGATGGGGGTGGGTAACTCTACAGGGAGTGGTTAATAAGATATTTAAAGTTCTTCAACTGAATCCCACAAATGTAACCACAGTAAATTTACTTGAACTTTCTACTTAAACGAAGTAGATACACTCTTGAAGAATTTCAATAGTAGACCATTTATCTATATCTGATATTGTGCTAAATACATTATTTGCATTATTTCAATTGTTATTATAACTCCATTCCATAGATGAGAAAAAAAAAGAATATAATTTACTGACTTCTGCAACTACACATATCTCATTTTTTTAAATTAATTTATTTATTTTAATTGGAGGCTAATTACTTTACAATATTGAGGTGGTTTTTGCCCTATGTTGACATGAATCAGCTATGGGTGTACCATACAGACATCCAGCAACCTTCCAAAAATAAAAACCTCAATGTATAAATTTCAGGTCATATTTGAAACATATGTGTTATAAAATAATGTCTTTAAAATTTTATTATTAAAATACAATAATAAAATATTTTCAATTGTAATATGTGCTTTTAAATTTTAAAAACTTCCCTGAATTTCAATTTTTAAAACATTTGAAGCACAAATAAAACATTAAATATAATTAATAAATGATACTTTTAGATAATAAATTTTACATCAAATTTTAATTCTTTCAGTAAATTTGAAACTGAACTTTTTTTTTGAAGAACATAATAAATTTTAAAAGTCTTAGAGTGATTTTTAAAGATATTTAACAGGGTAATCATCAGGAAACACACAAGATATATTTTATTATGCATATCAAATAGTTGATAAGAAAATTGAACAGCAACTTTCTTCTCTTAATTAAAGAGCAATCATTTTCAACAGTTTTATGTCCTTATTAACTTTTCTTTGCATTTCACTCGGATGAAAAACTGTTGCTTTAGTTTTGTGCTCACAAAATAGTTCCTCTTTTAGAAATTTTCTACAATACTGCTTCAAGTATTTGCTTTCTTATCCTTTGAGACACTGTTTCACAACTTAATTTTAATGAACATCCAACTGAGATGAAAAGATTCACTGCTTTGTCAAACAGAATAATTTTATCTATTTTAATTATAGTATTGTGTGGCGTGTGTGTGGTAAGCTGCTTCAGTAGTGCTCAACAGGGAATCCCACGCTGTCCATGGGATTCCAGGCCAAGAAACTTGAGCGGGTTGCCATGCCCTTCTCCAGGGGCTCTTACCTACACAGGGATCGGACCTGCATCTGTTACCTCGCTTGCTTTGGCAGGTGGGTTCTTTACCACTAGTGCCACCTGGAAAGCCCAATTATAGTACCGTAAAAATGAGCAATTTCATTTTTCTATTTTTCCACTAATTTTATAACATGTGGAAGAATGTAATAAACTAGTTAATCGTAAAGACATTTTTGTATAAATAAAACAAAATAAAACTGTTTGCCATGAAACACCACAATGAGATTTCTAAAACAATGTGTTCAAATAACTGGTATATGAAAGGCATTTTAGAGGTGCTAACATATAGTACATGAATATGCATGTGGTGTTAAAGTAAAAAATGTCCTATTTCATCTCATGAATGTAAAATTACAGTTGGTAAAGGCATTTGACCTAAGAAGATTTATAAACTGGCTAAATTTTGAATATTCATGATATATATTTATACATTCAAAATAAGCACGTTATTAAAACATGATTCTAGGGTTTTAAACCTCTGAAAATATTTTTAGAAAAGTGTGTTTAGTGAGTATTTGACTTTTATATCTTTTCCCTTACCTGATTGTTTTAAAGAATTGAATTATAAAATTATCCTTAAAGTTGCCTCTCCTTTATTTTATCTGTTAAATTACCAAAAAAGTAACACAGTTTAGAAAGCTGCTAGATTTCAGTGGCTACTGTAACAGTAATCTATGTAGGAAGTATGTAGTAAGAACCCAATGCAATAATTTCATCCCAGAAGTTTAAAGAAGTATGAAAACATAAATGCCCTGTGTATAATGTGGAAAAAACATAAAGTGAATCAATGGTGATAATAGTTAATGTTAAATTCTCATTTTTATTTTTAAGAAAAATAAATGAGGTGTATTTTAAGAGACTACCATGAGTACTTGACCAGTATAAAGCAGGAAAACATTAGGCAATAGTGAACATCCTCAAGATTGCTATTTTATATAATGTAACTAAATTTTTTTATTCAATATAAACTTTACTTTAGAATAGTTTTAGATTTTCAGAAGAATTTTAAAGATGGACTTCCATATACTCCATATTCAGTTAGTTTCTATTATTGATATATCACATTTTGTAAGGTACATTTGTCACAATTAATGATTCCATATTGATATAGTCATATAAACTAAAGTTCACATTTTATTTAGATTTACTTAGTTTTTACTAACGTCCTTCTTTTGTTTGAGGATTCAATATGGGATACCATATTAAATACATTACTCATCACATCTCCTTAAGGTCTTGTCTGTGATAGATTCTTAGGTACTCATTTTTTATGACTTTGATAGTTTTCAGGAGTACTGATCCAAGTATTTTGTAGAATGACTTGGACTGGTCTGATATTTTTCTTATGATTATTTTGGGTTTATGTTTTTGAGGAGAAAGACTATGGAGATAAGGCACCATTCTGATTGTACCAAATCAAGGGTCTATAGCATCAACATGGCTTACTGTGTTGTTGACCTTAATCAAGGGACTGAGGTAGTATTTTCAGGTTCACCAATAAAAATTACTCTTATTTTCCCCCTCTCTCTCTTTCCATACCCTTTGGATGAAAGTCACTAGATCAGTTCACATTCAAGCTGTGGAGTTTTGCTCTGCCTCCTTAAGGACAGACAACTACACAAA
Organism: Tragelaphus eurycerus; assembly: GCA_935064755.1. Lineage (NCBI taxonomy): Eukaryota > Metazoa > Chordata > Mammalia > Artiodactyla > Bovidae > Tragelaphus > Tragelaphus eurycerus. Next base: position 6,034,905 of record CAKXYN010000086.1, on the reverse strand, counting down.
TTATTTGAAATTCTTCTCTGCAGATTTGTCTCTTCCTCATTTATTGACTTATTCAATAATTATGTTAATATAGACTCAACTATATTTGTTTTATTTACTCTATACTTTGGGTATTAATCCAATCTTACTTTGTTGCTCATATTTTTCCAGTTTTGGCCATATGGCTTCCTTTCAGTTGGCTTCTGTATCCTTTTGACAATTCCAGTCATTATGGGTTTGCTTTTGTTTCCTTTTAGAGCACATTTTCTTCATGTGCCAGGGTCATGGCTGACATTTTTTACTGAATTTCGTTTTTATAAGGAGAGGCAAAAACAGATGAAATATAAATATGTATAGAGAAGTATGTAGAAAATGCTGAATTCAGGTCAAATTCTTTCCCTAGTCTCACATTCACTGTATTTTAGAATAAATATCAGTTTATTTATGGAGCAGTTGAAAAATATGTGGAAGAATCTTATTTGAATTCTAAATGTTAGGATTAAAAAAATAAACAGTATAATAGAACAGTATAATTTATAAACAAATGGTATAATTTGAACATTGAAAGCAGTAACGTTGAAGAAGCTCAAGTTGAACGGTTCTATGAACACCTACAAGACCTTTTGGAACTAACACCAAAAAACGATGTCCTTTTCATTATAGGGGAATGGAATGCAAAAGTAGGAATGCAAGAAACACCTGGAGTAACAGGAAAATTTGGCCTTGGAATATGGAATGAAGCAGGGCAAAGACTAATAGAGTTTTGCCAAGAAAATGCACTGGTCATAACAAACACATTCTTCCAACAACACAAGAGAAGACTCTATACATGGACATCACCAGATGGTAAACACTGAAATCAGACTGATTATATTTTTGCAGCCAAAGATGGAGAAGCTCTATACAGTCAGCAAAAACAAGACCAGGAGCTGACTGTGGATCAGATAATGAACTCCTTATTGCCAAATTCAGACTGAAATTGAAGAAAGTAGGGTAAACCACTAGACCATTCAGGTATGACCTAGATCAAATCCCTTATGATTATACAGTGGAAGTGAGAAATAGATTTAAGGGCCTAGATCTGATAGATAGAGTGTCTGATGAACTATGGAATGAGGTTCGTGGCATTGTACAGGAAACAGGGATCAAGATCATCCCCATGGAAAAGAAATGCAAAAAAGCAAAATGGCTGTCTGGGGAGGCCTTACAAATAGCTGTGAAAAGAAGAGAAGGGAAAAGCATAGAGGAAAGGAAAGATATAAGCATCTGAATGCAGAGTTCCAAAGAACAGCAAGAAGAGATAAAGACTTTCTCAGCGATCAATGCAAAGAAATAGAGGAAAACAACAGAATGGGAAAGACTAGAGATCTCTTCAAGAAAATTAGAGATACCAAGGGAATATTTCATGCAAAGATGGGTTCAATAAAGGACAGAAATGGTATGGACCTAACAAAAGCAGAAGATATTAAGAAGAGGTGGCAAGAATACATAGATCTGTACAAAAAAGAGCTTCATGACCCAGATAATCACGATGGTGTGATCACTCACCTAGAGCCAAACATCCTGGAATGTATAGTCAAGTGGGCCTTAGAAAGCATCACTACGAACAAAGCTAGTGGAGTTGATGGAATTCCAGTTGAGCTATTTCAAATCTTGAAAGATGATGGTGAGAAAGTGCTGCACTCAATATGCCAGCAAATTTGGAAAACTCAGCAGTGGCCACAGGACTGGAAAAGTTCAGTTTTCATTCCAATCCCAAAGAAAGGCAATGCCAAAGAAAGTTCAAATTACCACACAATTGCACTCATCTCACACGCTAGTAAAGTAATGCTCAAAATTCTCCAAGCCAGTCTTCAGCAATATGTGAACCGTGAACTTCCTGATGTTGAAGCTGGTTTTAGAAAAGGCAGAGGAACCAGAGATCAAATTGTCAACATCCACTGGATCATCAAAAAAGCAAGAGAGTTCCAGAAAAACTTCTATTTCTGCTTTATTGACTATGCCAAAGCCTTTGACTGTGTGGATCACAAGAAACTGTGGAAAATTCTGAAAGAGATGGGAATACCAGACCACCTGATCTGCCTCTTGAGAAATTTGTATGCAGGTCAGGAAGCAACCGTTAGAACTGGTCATGGAACAACAGGCTGGTTCCAAATAGCAAAAGGAGTACATCAAGGCTGTATATTGTCACCCTGCATATTTAACTTATATGCAGAGTACATCATGAGAAATGCTCTAAAAGAAGCACAAGCTGGAATCAAGATTGCCAGGAGAAATATCAATAACCTCAGATATGCAGATGACACCACCCTTATTGCAGAAAGTGAAGGGGAACTAAAAAGCCTCTTGATGAAAGTGAAAGAGGAGAGTGAAAAAGTTGGCTTAAAGCTCAACATTCAGAAAACAAAGATCATGGCATCTGATCCGATCACTTCATGGCAAACAGATGGGGAAACAGTGGAAACAGTGTCAGACTTTATTTTTCTGGGCTCCAAAACCACTGTAGATGGTGACTGCAGCCATGAAATTAAAAGACGCTTACTCCTTGGAAGGAAAGTTATGAGCAACCTAGACAGCATATTCAAAAGCAGAGACATCACTTTGCCAACAAAGGTCTGTCTAGTCAAGGCTATGGTTTTTCCACTGGTCATGTATGGATGTGAGAGTTGGACTGTGAAGAAGGCTGAGCGCCAAAGAATTGATGCTTTTGAACTGTGGTGTTGGAGAAGACCTCCCCTTTTTTTTTTTTAATTAAATTTTATTTTGCTTAACTTTACAATATTGTATTGCTTTTATCATACATCAAGATGGATCCGCCACCAGTATACACGTGCTCCCCATCCTGAACCCTCCTCCCTTCCCCCTCCTCATACCATCCCTCCAGGTTGTCCCAGTGCACCATCCCCAGGCATCCATTATCGGGCATCGTACCTGGACTGGCGTCTCGTTTCAGATATGATATTATACATATTTCAATGGTATTCTCCCAAATCATCCTGCCCTCTCCTGGTCCGAGATTCCAAAAGTCTGTTCTATATATCAGTGTCTCTTTTCCTGTCTCATAAACAGGGTTATTGTCACCATCTTTCTAAATTCCATATATATGCATTAGTATACTCTATTTGTGTTTTTCTTTCTGGCTTACTTCACTCTGTATAATAGGCTCCAGTTCCATCCACCTCCTTAGAACTGATTCAAATGTTTTCTTTTTAATGGCTGAGTAATACTCCATTGTGTATATGTACCACAGCTTTCTTATCCATTCATCTGCGGATGGACATCTAGGTTGCTTCCAAGTCCTGGCTATTGTAAACAGTGCTGCTATGAACATTGGGGTACACGTGTCTCTTTCAATTCTGGTTTTCTCAGTGTGTATGCCTAGCAGTGGGATTGCTGGATCATAAGGCAGTTTTAATCAGAGAAATGCAAATCAAAACCACTATGAGGTACCATTTCACGCCAGTCAGAATGGCTGCAATCCAAAAGTCCACAAGCAATAAATGCTGGAGAGGGTGCGGAGAAAAGGGAACCCTCTTACACTGTTGGTGGGAATGCAAACTAGTACAGCCACTTTGGAGAACAGTATGGAGATTCCTCAAAAAACTGGAGAAGACTCTTGAGAGTCCCTTGGACTGCAAGGAGATCCAACCAGTCCATTCTGAAGATCATACCTGGGTGTTCTTTGGAAGGAATGATGCTAAAGCTGAAACTCCAGTACTTTGGCCACCTCATGTGAAGAGTTGACTCATTGGAAAAGACTCTGATTCTGGGAGGGATTGAGGGCAGGAGTAGAAGGGGACGACAGAGGATGAGATGGCTGGATGGCATCACTGACTCAATGGTCGAGTATCATGATCTCCGGGAGTTGGTGATGGACAGGGAGGCCTGGTGTACTGAGATTCATGGGGTCGCAAAAAGTCGGACACGACTGAGAGACTGAACTGAACTGAACTGAGTCTGCTTCTTGCCTCTACCAATTCCTATTACCTTATATAATGTATTCACTTTCTGTATGCTTCTGTCTCATCTTCCGTCAAATGGCAATTAGTAACACCACTGTTAAGAATGCTGGGAAAACTGAATGAATTGATACATGAAAAGATTTTAAAATAAGGCTTGTAAATTGAAAGAACCATATAGGTGGTGACATTTATTGTACTGTTTATTTTTTTAATCCTAATATTTAGAATTCAAATAAGATTCTTCCACTTATTTTTCAACTGTAATAGGAATTGGTAGAGGCAAGATTTGAACATTGGTAGTCTGCTTCTTCGAAGAAGGCAATGGCAACCCACTCCACCACTCTTGCTTTGAGAATCGCATGGACAGTGGAGCCTGGTAGGCTATAGTCCATGGGGTCGCTAAGAGTCAGACAGGACTAAGCGACTTCACTTTCACTTTTCACTTTCATGCATTGGAAAAGGAAATGGCAACCCACTCCAATGTTCTTGCCTGAAGAATCTCAGGGACAGAGGAGCCTGTTGAGCTGCCGTCTATGGGGTCACACAGAGTTGGACATGACTGATGCGATGTAGCAGCAGCAGCAGTCTGCTTCTACTGTCTTCTTAAACACCATAATACAGTGCTATTCTCTAAATCTAATGGAGTATTAGAAAATATATAACATATATTTTTCATATAATTCATACAATTAAATAAAAGGAAACTTCTGTTACGTTCTCATTGCTAAAATCAAATGTATGTCTAGTACGTACCCTGTGTCTCTTCCTAGTTTTGGCTTTTAGTCAACAACTGCTGTTTTCCCCTTAGATCTATTTTAGTCCCTTGAAAATATACACATTGTGCAAAACATCACTTATCATTCCTGCCTTATCCATGGATCTGCTTCCTGAATTATCCATGTCTACAAATGAATCCATCATCTTCTAAGTAGTCAAGCCAGAAACCAGAAGTACTTCCTACTCCTGCTTTTCTCCTACTCATTCCACTTAATCCATCAATTATTCAGTCTAGAAGTTTTATTTTTCTTATTTTTTATACTATACTCTTAAATGTATCTCTGTCTCCTTCCACCTAAATTCTATCCAGAAAATGCCTTGATGAGATCTGTACAACAGATTCCTCATAACCAGAATTCACTTAATTCTTGTCTTCATTTTCCAATCTGCTGCCTGGAGGCTTAGATAGTAAAGAATCCTCCCACAATGCGGGAGACCTGGGTTTGATTTCTGGTTTGGGAAGATGCCCTGGAGGAGGGCATGGCAACCTATTCCAGTATTCTTGCCTGGAGAATCCCTAAGGACAGAGGAGCCTGGTGGGCTACAATCCATGGGCTTGCAAAGAGTTGGAGAAAACTGAGCAACTAAGCACAAAACATCCAGACTGTGAAGAAATATATTTTGGAGTAAGGTAGAACGAGTATAAATCCAACTCCTAAATGTCAAAATTTGGGGGCTTTAGGAAGTTACTTAGCCTTCCTAAAACTCAATATTTATAAAGTGGGATATGTCAATATCTACTTCATTCCAAATAGGAAAAGGAGTACTTCAAGGCTGTATATTGTCACCCTGCTTATTTAACTTCTATGCAGAGTACATCATGAGAAACACAGGGCTGGAAGAAGCACAAGCTGGAACCAAGATTGCTGGGAGAAATGTCAATAAGCTCAGATATGCAGATGACACCACCCTTATGGCATAAAGTGAAGAGGAACTAAAAAGCCTCTCGAGGAAGGTGAAAGAGGAGAGTGAAAAAGTTGGCTTAAAGGTCAACATTCAGAAAACTAAGATCATGGCATCTGGCCCCATCATTTCTTGGGAAATAGGTGGGGAAACAGTGGAAACTGTGTCAGACTTTATTTTTGGGGGCTCCAAAATCACGGCAGATGGTGACTGCAACCATGAAATTAAAAGACACTTAATCCTTGGAAGGAAAGTTATGATCAACCTAGATAGCATATTCAAAAGCAGAGACATTACTTTGCCAACAAAGGTCAGTCTAGTCAAAGCTATTGTTTTTCCAGTAGTCATGTATGGATGTGAGAGTTGGACTGTGAAGAAAGCTGAGCGCATAAGAATTGATTCTTTTGAACTGTGGTGTTGGAGAAGACTCTTGAGAGTCCCTTGAACTGCAAGGAGATCCAACCAATCCATTCTAAAGGAGATCAGTCCTGGGTGTTCTTTGAAAGGAATGATGCTGAAGCTGAAACTCCAATACTTTGGCTACCTCATGGGAAGGATTGACTCACTGGAAAAGACTCTAATGCTGGGAGGCTTTCGGGGCAGGAGGAGAAGGGGACGACAGAGGATGAGATGGCTGGATGGCACCACTGACTCAATGGATGTGAGTTTGAGTGAACTCTGGGAGTTAGTGATGGACAGGGAGGCCTGGCATGCTGCGATTCTTGGGGTTGCAAAGAGTCGGACATGACTGAGTGACTGAACTGACTGATTGCCTGACTTAGGAATGTAGTTTTAAGATATGATGAATATGTGCAAATCATCTAGTCTGGTGCCTAATGTAGAGTAGAGATTCAAAAAGTGGTACATGTGTATGTGTGTTTTTCAACTAAAATAATATCTAAGGTGAATTTTTTTGCTTAAATGTTGTATACAACTAATTTTCTGTCAAACGTCAGCCAACTGTTTCTGTAAAAGTTTAGATAATAATTTTTGCTTTAAACCAGACAATCTCTAGAAAAAACATAACTTTACTATTGAAGAGTGGAAATAGCCATAGAAACCACTAATCAAATGGCTTTGTCTATACTTAGCAAAACTTTTTTTTCAGACCTCACATATCTGCTAATGCAAATCCTTCTATCTTGATCACTCTTCTTATTCTAGATTTAAGTCCTGACTGTTTATTCATCATGTGTTAGCTGAGGCTTCATCTCACTCAGAAAGCCTTTTGAGGGATCTTAGGTACCAACAGATACTTACATGTCTGTCTCCTTCAGCAACAGGGATTGTATAATACTCATTTTCCTACCTTTAGAACATGACTCAATAAATATTTGTTCAGCCAAACTGAACTTTCATATATTCAAATATTATTCATTCCAAAAATCCTTGGTGTCATAATGGTTTAGATCAAAGGAACAATCTAGTCTATCTAAATCCTGTTGACATATTGGTTATTATATATAAGAAATGAAATCCTTTTCCTCATCAAGAATTAATTTGGGCATTATGTGCACGAAGAAGCCATGTTTGTCACCCGTGTCTGTTGTCCCAGCACTACTGGGCTCTGCGCTGTCCTTGAAGGTGTCAGGTTTCACCCTTCACTGGGCCTTTGTGTTCTCTGCCTGAGATGCCTCATTTCCTAACTTTCCCCTTGTCAACTCCTGCTCATCTATCAACATCAGATTGAACATCTCTTCCTTTTAAATACAATTATCAGAGGCTGTACCTGTTTAAAGATACCTGTCTAAATGCACTATAATTTTACATTTATTTCTATTATTATTTGATTAAAAGATAAACGGAATTGTCAGCACCATGCAGGGGATAAAAATTTTTTTCTCACTTAGGTATCACTAACCCTCAAATCTTGTCTGATGTATATAAACTAAATAAATATGTTGAATAACTGAATGCTCTGAGTTAGTTTTAAAATTTTTCTTTATCATAACTTTATTAAAATTGAAATAATTCACCTATTTTCCATGTAGCAACATTGTAATTTTAGAGTGTGTTCTTTCCTCTTTCACATCAAAAGCAAGTCATACATATTTAAGCTTTCAGTGCTATGTACACACAAACACATATACACACATGTTAATGATTCTTTCATCTGATAAACTATATTATTTTTCAAAAGTAACTGGAAGTACACATTTATCCACCTATATCAGAAATGTTGCTTCAAGTGCTTGCTTATGTGATTATTAAAGTTTGAAACATTTATTCCCCCCCCCATATTTTTATATGCAGTTCCTAGTTATAGATTCACCTTTGAAATACCCTAAAAACCAGTGTTATGTGATACTGTTTTGGTCTCCCAATGAGGATTCATTAGATTTAACTACTTGTGCTAGATATAATAAATACCCAACTAAATGTTCTAAAATAGTAAAGCTTTCCAAGGGTCATTAGTAGGAGTTTTTTTCTTTTTTTGGTGGAGGGGGAAGGTATGATGAGGGTCCAATGGATAATGAACTTCAGTATTGAATAAGTAACAGATTTTTTCCTTACTATAAGAGCCTTTAGTGTACTATTGTGTTTTCTGAGTTGCCTTCCCCCACCCAAAAATAATGTTTCCCAAACTTATTTGAGGATAGTTTATTAACTACGTATCTATGTAGAACTTTATCTTTGTACCTATCCCATATAGTAGTTTTCATGAATGACCCCTTACTGTATATTAAACTACTTAAAGTAGGATTACACTATGCTATTTATCCCCATCTCCCCTGGAAGTTCCAGGGCTTCCCAGGTGGCTCAGTGGTAAAGAATCTGCCTACAGTGTTGGAAACCTGGGTTTGATCCCTGGGTAGGGAAGATCTCCTGGATAAGGGAATGGAAACCCACCAGTATTCTTGCCTGAGAAATGTCATGGACAGAGGTGCCTAGGGGGCCACAGTCCATGGGATGGCAAAGAGCCAGACATGACTGAGTGACTAACACTTTCTTTCTTCACCTGTTACAAGACTTTGTAAATAATTCATGTTCAAATAAACTTTTATTATTTAGTTGATTTGAAATGTTCAGTTCAGTTCAGTCACTCAGTCGTGTCCGACTCTTTGTGACCTCATGGACTGCAGCACACCAGGCTTCCCTGTCCATCACCAACTCCTGGAGCTTGCTCAAACTCATGTTCAGTGAGACGGTGATGCCATCCATCTCATCCTCTGTCATCCCCTTCTCCTTCTGCCTTCAATCTTTCCCAGCATCAGGGTATTTTTCAATGAGTCAGTTCTCTGCTCATTTGAAATGTACTAGGATTTTTTTTCTAAAAAAAATTTCTACTAGATTTTTATTTTATTGTGCTACAATTTTCTGTTTCATTTTACATATCCATATAAATTGTGGTCATGTATGGATGTGAGAGCTGGACTGTGAAGAAGGCTGAGCGCCGAAGAATTGATGCTTTTGAACTGTGGTGTTGGAGAAGACTCTTGAGAGTCCCTTGGACTGCAAGAAGATCCAACCAGTCCATTCTGAAGGAGATCAATCCTGGAATTTCTTTAGAAGGAATGATGCTAAAGCTGAAACTCCAGTATTTTGGCCACCTCATGCGAAGAGTTGACTCATTGGAGAAGACTCTGATGCTGGGAGGGATTGAGGGCAGGAGGAGAAGGGGACGACAGAGGATGAGATGGCTGGATGGCATCACTGATTCGATGGATGCGAGTCTGAGTGACCTCCGTGAGCTGGTGATGGACAGGGAGGCCTGGCGTGCTGCGGTTCATGGGGTCGCAAAGAGTCGGACACGACTGAGCGACTGATCTGATCTGATCTGATAAATTATAGTATTTCCAAGTATGAAAAGAATAAACATGATGAATATATTACAGCCTGAATTCACTGATTTATTTTTTTAAAAAGCCATTTTATGGCCAATTAAAATACCACCTGAAATTCATCTTATAGCTCCTAGATATCCTGAAAGTAACCTAAGTAGCCAGAGGATTATTTGAAGCTATGTTTCAGAGGCTGCTGACCAAAGATATACATTTGAATTTTAAACTCAGGCATAAGGATTGATCCAAATAATGCTAGGACTACAACTTGTGCCTCAGAGAGAACCAGCACTTGATTCTTTTACTTTTGTTGAAAGACAATATGACGCATCAAGACGTATTATGAAGACTTTTGCCAGTAACTAAATCTATTTTATGAGCAATGTACATGTACATAAAAGCAGCAGAGTCTTATGTTCACTATAATCTGTGTCTCTAGTGGTGTCAGTCATCACTGAGCTACCTAAATGTAGTATTCACTTTCATAAAGCCCAAGGAAGAATACCATGAAGTAAGTACCATGTAACTTGAGTGATTGGAATGAGCTACAGCCCATAAAGTACGGCTAAGTGAGCATTTCGAAACCTCATTGTGTGCTTTCTGTTCTCGACCTTTAAGATGTGCCATAAGTTGAGAACTATGACATTCTGAGGCCCAGCCTGTAGCTTACTTATCCAAGAGGCTTGACCCAACAGCCCAAGGCTGGCCTCCCTGTCTTCGAAATCTTGCAGCTATTGCAATCCTGATAGAAAATGCTTTAAAACTCTCTTTTGGGGGCAAACTAACTATTTTTACCAGCCAATGGGAGAGGACATTTATGGATGTCTGATCAAAGAATCCTCAGATATCAAGTAGTGCTGATGGAAAATCCAGGCCTCACTATATCCCCCTGTGACATTCTTAACCCAGCCACACTCCTGCCTACCCCCGAGGGCTCTCTCCCCCTTTCACTCTTGCCTAGAGACCTTGGACCACTGGACAAAACCCTGAGAGGGATTGTTGGAAGACCCTCTGACCAATCCTGAGGAAATCTGGTACATTGATGGAAGCAACTTTGTCTTGGGTAGAAAAAGAAGAGCTGGGTATGCAGGAGTCTCCAATTTTGAGACCATAGAGGCTAAGTCTTTGCCATCAGGTCAACAAGCTACAGCATGCAGCACCAGTTCAACAAGGATATATAAAACTACAGCCGATCGTGGAAAATACCATTCACCCTTAGATGGACACTGCTATAAGGACTCTGAGGCCTGAGACTAGCAAGAGGGGAAGGCCTAATACCCCTCGCCATCCCAGTTCAGCAGGAAGTAGCTAGAAAGACCTTGACGCCCCTATTCCCAAAGAATGGGGCCTCCTACCTATTGAGGGGGAATGTTAGGTAGTTAGAATAGGAAACAGAAGTCCAAAATGGCAGTGGCTAGGAGAAGGTAATGGCACCCTACTCCAGTACTTTTGCCTAGAAAATCCCATGGACGGAGGAGCCTGGTAGGCTGCAGTCCATGGGGTCGTGAAGAGTTTGACACAACTGAACAAATTCACTTTCACTTTTCACATTCATGCATTGGAGAAGGAGATGGCAACCCACTCCAATGTTCTTGCTTGGAGAATCCCAGGGATGGGGGACCCTAGTGGGCTGCCATCTATGGGTCGCATAGAGTCAGACACGACTGAAGCGACTTAGCAGCAGCAGCAGCAAAAGACACTGAAGGGAAAAGCCCGTGAAAATAGAACAAAGGAAGGTCAAAGGAAGATCCGAGGACCAGATTGAGGACCTCAGGTAGAACAAACAGCACTCCTGGCTAGCCCAATTTACATAGGGCAGGCCCAAGGAGAGGAAAAAACATATAACAAGAGGAGTCAAAGGGCCAGGTCTCTCTCTCCTGTGCGCGTGCGCGAGCGTGTGTGCTCTCTCTTTTTCTCTCTGTCTCTATCTCTCTTCTATTCCTGTCTTTTGGGTCGGCATACCCTCATGACTCGAGGATGTATTTTCCTTTTATTTTCTGAATAAAACTGATCTATCCAAGAACTATAACATGGACTGTCCAAGAGCTGTGACGTGCCGAGAGCTTTAATATCCGTCACTTCAAATTTCTGTTGAGACGAGACAGAACCGAGGAGATTACACTTGCCTGATAACAAGAAGTTGGTTATGTAGCAACTTAGCTACCTAGAAAATTATTTCAAAACTTTATTTTAATTGTTTTGCAAAGAAAAGTGTATTATCAGTCATCTAGTAAATTATAGGTATGATACACTGAATAGTATCTTATTGACCTTGTTAATTTAATATTTAGTATCTATGAGTTGAGGAGTTCTTGGGTGCAGTTCCCCATCTGGGAAGGTCAGTTATATTGATATGCAAAATAATTCAGAATTTGAATTGTAGATTTAAGTATATTAACCTTCAAGCTCTTTTTATGTAAATAACTGTGGAGATGTCTAGGAAGTTGGTGACCTGAACACAACTCTTCACATAGACTAAAAATGCCAGTTTCTTTACTTTTCTTGAGTAAAATGTTTTCTGAGGTCTTGAATTCTATGGGAGTCAGGTCAGAAATAATTGGTATGAGGATTACTCATCTGTGGGCTGAGTGAGGCATCAAGATCCTGGGAAGAGTTTTGCTGACTGAGTTGAGGGTTAAATTTTGCTCCAGGCCACCAAGAAGGGTTTGAACAAATGAGCTGAACCCTCCAGTTTTCTGAGCTGGGAGGGCATATGATTTTTTAAGTAGAAAAGCAGCAGCCCTCCCAATCTCCATTACTGGACACAGGAATAGAACCCACATGTTCCCTTCATCTGTGAGTCTGCTCATACCTAGAGTTCCCAAGAAGACACATCAGAGACCCAAAGAACCAACAATACGTAACAACACTTCTGAGTTGAGAAAAAAGATAATATAATATATATATATAATATATATTATATATAAATGTATTAAATATATATAAATTATACATTAAATCACATTAATAAAAATAAATATATAAATTACATATTAATAAATATATAAAGTAAAATAGAAATATATTAATTATATATTAAGTATATAAATATATTAAGCATTTATAAATTATATATTAATAAGTATAAATATATAACAAATATCTTAATTGTATATTATATATTAAATATATAATTACTAAATTAGTAATACATAATAAGTTAAATTATATATTACAGTGAGTTCACATGAAAGCTGGAAAAAGAGCTTTAATAATATTTTAAAAGTAGAATTTCCAAAGGAATTTTGGGTTAGAAAAACATAATTTTCTAACTGAGAAATCCTGCAGTTGTTTTAAAAGGAGATTATGTTAGTTTCTTATTGGTTTAGAAGAGCAAGGTCAAGACGTATATCAAAGCACCAAGATAGAAAACAAAGCAAACGATAAGAAACTCAGATAAATCATCTCCCAGGAAACAATTATATATATATATATATATAGACACACACACACACATATATATGTGCATGCTCAGTGACTTTAGTCTCATCTTTGTGACCCAAGATATATATACATGTATATGTATGTGCACATGTGTTTGTCAGTCAGTCATGTTCAACTCTGAAACCCCAAGGACTGTAGCCCACCAGGCTCCTTTGGTCCATGGGATTCTCCAGGCAAGAATATTGGAGTAGGTTGCCATTTCCTTCTCCAAGGGATCTTCCAGACACAGGGATTGAACCCAGGTCCCCTGTATTGCAGGTGAATTTGTGTATATACACACCATTTTTTCATATATTTCATTCTGTACTTATTTTTAAATCTACATCAGTATTATCACTTAGTACAGAAAAAATAAATTGGGTTACAAAAAACTTAGGAATTTTGGTCATCAAAAGACACTATTATCACAGTGAAAATATGAGTCATATAGTCATATATATGACTTAGTCATATGAATGATGTTTGTAATGCATACCATTGACAAAAGAATTACATCATACTTAGATAAACAAAGACTTCCAAATCAATACGAAATTACAGATAATTCAGCAGGAAAATAGACAAGCTTTTTTTTTTTTTTAATATCTCCACGTGTCACCTGAAAATTCTGTTATGTGTGTGGTTATTGTATTGGTGCATAGATACTCATTGCACTTTGTCTATAATTAGGATTTCTTTCCTACTGTTTATATCTGTCAGATAAACTTTTGCCATTCATTAATTTTTAGAATTACTCTGCTTTAAAATGTGTTTCATGTCAATGTATGGCAAAACCAATATAATATTGTAAAGTAATTAGCCTCCAATTAAAATAAATAAATTTATATAAAAATAAGATAAAATCTGCCTCCTGTATACAGTATAGTTTTGGATTTCTCTTTATAAGTCAAATACATTTTTTTTAATTTCAGAAGATGAGTTAAACATTCATATTTATTGGTATGACTGATATGTGTGGGTTTAACTGTCATTTTTAGTATAATTACTATGTATTTTGTATTTTATTTACTATGTTTCTCAATTTATTGTGTCTTCTTTTGTTGTTTAACATTTTTTTGGTGTTTAGGAAGTTTCAGATGTTTGCTCCACTTATTATCTTTTTATTTATACCTCATAATCCCTAAATCTCTGCCCCTGCATTTCCCCCCTCATTTAGCCCTTTACTATCTGACTTCCATTTTTAGGTGGTGTCCTTTAACTCACATCTATTAGCTACACAAACTGTAATTATCTCATTCTATTTTAACTTTCCTCTCTCCCATCTCCATTCATTTTATAGTTGAATACTCTTTCCTTTGTCAAAGCATATACAATATGCATACTGTTCAACCACTCATATCCTTACCTTTATTTAAACTTACTTCTAGAATTAAATACACTGATGCTCTTTAACAGTTCTCTTGTCGAAATTTTTCCAGTTGTATTTTATCAGATGAAGCTAGTCATATAAAAGTTTTTCCAGAAACAGCCAGTGTGTATAGTGTTCCCTGGATTCTGGCATGTTTATTTTTATGTACTCTTGATCCTTAATGAAGGATCTTGGACATAAAATCTTTGACTCAAATTTTGTTTCCTTAGGTTTCTTGAAATTGCTTTGCTTATTGTTCTTCAGAGTCTATAGCAGTCTATAATTAATAATTATATAATAAAATATAATTAATAATAATTATAATAAATAATCAATTCATTATTATAAGTAATTAAAAGTAATTTGACCTTTTTCCTATAGATCCTAAAATATTTTTACTGTCTTTAAAGATCAATGGTTTTAGCAAGATATATCTTAGAGTTCATTGTTTCAGCTCAAGCATATGATATATAGATTTAAGGTATTTTTATCTTATTTTTGCAAAGTCGTACTAAATTTAATGTAAATATAACTACCTTTGTTTCATTGTTATCCTTTAGAAGGAATATATATATAATTCCCTCCTAAAGATGACAATGAGAGAGAGAGATAAGGGTGGAGAGAATATGAGACAAAATAAAATGGTCAGAGAGATAGCATCTGATGAGGAATATAGACAAAAATGGCTATAGATCTCAGTTTCATTCTCTCTGTTTTTTACATGGTTTTCTTCTATTCCCCATGCTTAAATTTTCATTTTTATTCTCTTTTGGGAACCTAGCAATTTATTTTTTTAGTATTTTTCTTGAAGCTGATGCAGTCAAATAATATGCCCCAAAATCTGTTCAGTGATTGAGTTTTATTGTTGGACTTTATCGTTCTAGGGAATATTTTCTCTGTACTCAAAGCCCTTTATTTCCCTTTTCTCCTTTTATGGATTTCTTAAACTCTCCTTCCCATTCTCCACACCCACAGGCTTGAAGTGGCCACTACACCTCTGGTCAAAGCACTGATGGGATTTCTCTGTTTCTGGATAATTTGAAATTCATGGTATTACCTCTAAGAAATATTATTATGTTTGATCTTATGTGGTTTTCTTTACATTTATTGCTGAATTATGATTTCGGGAAAAAGATAGGTTGAAGAGTGGATTTAGGTGTCCACCATTAAGGAATAGGTATTTTTGAAATATATGTTGCAATGATTCTTTTGTTTAGTTAAACATAAGAGTCATTCACTCTAGATTCCATAATCTCTCTTTGTCACAATTTTTACCTAATGCTTTTTAGCCTGTGTTTTGACTTTTTCATTTATGAAAAGCTTATTTGCTAGACAATCGTGGGCAAGTTCTTTATTTCAGAAAATATATATTCAAAAGTCAATTGGATAATAAAAAATCAACCAGACTTGAATATTTTATAACACATATGTCCAAAGATGTAATTTATCCAACAATTATTTATGTATTGTTTACCTCTTCTGTGGGAGGTAGGGAAATATATCCAAAAAACAAAAATAAAAAAGAAAGTATAAGTACTAGAAAAATATAAAGACAGAAGACTCATCTCATTTCTGAGGAATAAATCAACATAATTTTGAATAAGTGAGGGAACTTATGTTTAAGAAACATAATCTAGATTTCCAAGTATCTTTGAGATCTCTTTTTGTTTAGGAGAACCTTTGAATAATAAATTCAGAAAAGGAAAGAAACAGAATTAAGATAACTTGTACTGCATAAGTAACTAGAACAATATGGCATTACATGTTGACCCCTCTCCCTCAAAATATATGTATAGTTATGTAATTTTTTTTAAAAATGCTGTAAACTTTACTGGTTGTTTTCGAAGCCAGTGTCCTCAAAACTTCTCATATGGTACAGAGTGTCCCACTGTTAGTCATATACTTGTCCTTTGGATCAGAAACACGTTCACCGGACTGATGTTTGCAGTAGCAAACATGATCTCAGATGCCTGCTGTAAAAATTGCTCACATAAAGAAACTCACTTCACTACACTCACCACTGTGGCTTTAGTTCTCTGAGCTGTGCCTAATAGAGGAGATAATTAAAGAGATGAAGATTTCTTTTATTCTCTCTCTCTCTCTCTGAACAATGGTCAATAAAACATAAATAATTTTGGAATGCAATAAGCACATCTTTGCCTAATAATCTAGGTGGCTTAGTATCATATCAATTTATCATTGTGCAACATTATAGAACATGCTTTTATTTCACAAAACCTGCTCTACTGAAGTTTTTATATTTTACTTTAGCTAAAAAATGATAAATGCTGGCCAGAAGACAGACATTTAAACAAATTTTCAGCAGGATAATGAGTTTGAGTTTCTAAACATGTAGTCAAACATGTCATATACATATTTTAAAGACCTAGCACCACTCCTGCATGGGAGTGAAGAACTTTAAGTAGTGTGATTAGCATACAATGAGATCCCATGGCTGTAAGATTTTATATACTACAGAATTTCTTAATTTATAGCACTTTTATTTAAGTAATAAATTTTTCTTTTGTAATGATTTGTGTGTAAGACTGGTTTACGGATTCATTTTTCACAGTGGCAAGTTCAAGAACCTACTAAATTTTTTCTTAAATTCTTTTTTTCTTAACAACCACCAAGTTATGAAAAAAATCTACTGCTTCTGCAAAGTAATGCAGATTCAAAGTCTGCAGTATATAAAATTTTATAGGCAGAAGCCCTTGTAATTTTATTGCAGCAGGCTCCTCACACGTGTCAGCACAGCACACACCAACTGCAGTGGTCTGGGGAAGGGCCTATGAGGGAGAAATATATTTCTTGGAAGAATCCTGTAACATGACAAAAAAGCATATAGTATATTTATTTCTGCATCAGTTTTAACTGTTCAGCACCAGGCAGCTTCCAAATTTGTACCTTCTCTATTATTCCATTGTTATAACTTATGTTTTTGTTCTCTTTTGTATTAATATAATTATGAATAATAATTAATTCAACAACTATCCATCAAGTCTTTACAATATTCCGGGCACTAGTGGTGCAATGTTGACCAAAATAAGAGTAGCTGTTGTGTAAGAATTCATGGTCTAGCATGGAAATTAGGCAATTAAGTAGCAATTAGCAATCACCAGAATACTAATGTTGTCATTAGTTATTATTTGTTACATGCTGGACACTTAAGATATGTTTAAGTAAGATATTTATTTCAGGTCTTTCTTTCTTCATCCAAAAACCACAACATCCCTGAGAGGCAGAAGTGAGATAAATGTAACATGCTCAAACTTTCTCAGAGCTCTAAGATGATGTGCTGAAAATTATTATTAATAATTATATCTACAGAGAGCTTTACACTTTCAGAATATTTTCTTACATGTCATTTGATCATACACAGCTGTGTGTGGTAATAAATCAAATACAGTTATGTTCATTTTGCAAGCAGCCGAGATGAGATCCTTAAAGTTCCACAACTAGTATTTGGCAGTTACAATTGAGTACTCAGGGACTATGTTCCCTTTCCAGTTTTTCCTCCATTGTTTTAAATAACTTTAAGATTAGTATGTTCCTATTTTTTATTGACAACTGCTTGTTTTTTTTACTCTTCTATCAAAACGTATTTGTGATCTTACAATGACATGGGCTAGTATTGTTCCCCTCTAGTTTAGGATTTCAGTGTCATCAGAAATCTGTGAAAAATCTTTCCTACTAAACACTGTGGGTGCAAATTATAACTTGGTTATAAGAGTTTGTGCTTTATTAAAATAAGTATCCTACAAGATCGCATCTGTTAAATAAGTATTGTTAGTAACCTCTCAGAGTATTTTTGGGCATGAAGCAAATTTGATTTCAACAATTAAGAGAATGAACAATGGAGCTACAACACAGAACCAAGAACACTGTAAAGGCTTCGTCAGCAACCAGAGGTTGGTGTGAAGGGGTTGGAAAAGTAATGTCTCTGCATCTTAGTATGCTGTCAAGTTTTCTCATAGCTAATGTTTCTTCCAAGGAGCAAGTGTCTTTTACTCAACATTCTGCAACGAATCATGCATCTGGTCCCATCACTCATGGGAAGATGGGAACAGTGGAAACAGTGGACTGTCATCCCCAGATCACTGCAGATGGTGATGCCCCCATGAAATAAAGCGCTTCTCCGGGGTGACACTAGGCTACCAGAACATACCTCTATCCGCCCCTCCTGTTTCCATTGTCCCTATCAATTTGCCGTGAAGTGATGGGACTGGATGCCATAATCTTAGTTTTTTGAATGTTGAGTTTTTTTGTTTGTTTGTTTTGTTTATTTTTAATTTAAATTTATTTATTTTAATAGGAGGCTAATTACTTTACAATATTGTATTAGTTCTGTCATACATCAACATGAATCCGCCACGGGTGGATTTCCCCATCCTGAATCCCCTCCTGTCTCCCTCCCTATATCATCCCTCCAGGTCATCCCAGTGCACCAGCCCCAAGCATCCTGTATCCTGCATCGAACCTGGACTGGTGATTCGTTTCATATATGATATTATACATGTTTCCATGCCATTCTCCCAAATCATCCCACCCTCTCCCTATCCCAAAGAGTCCAAAAGACTGTTCTATACACCTGTGTCTCTTTTGATGTCTCACATACAGGGTTATCATTACCATCTTTCTAAATTCCATATATATGTGTTAGTATACTGTATTGGTGTTTTTCTTTCTGGCTTACTTCACTCTGTATAATAAGCTCCAGTTTCATCCACCTCATTAGATCTGATTCAAATGTATTCTTTTTAATGGCTGAGTAATACTCCATTGTGTATGTGTACCACAGCTTTCTTATCCATTCATCTGCTGATGGACATCTAGGTTGCTTCCGTGTCCTGGCTATTATAAACAGTGCTGCAATGAACATTGGGGTACACATGTCTCTTTCAGTTCTGGTTTACTCAGTGTTTATGCCCAGCAGTGGGATTGCTGGATCATAAGGCAGTTCTATTTCCTGGTTTTAAGGAATCTCCACACTGTTCTCCACAGTGGCTATACTAGTTTGCATTTCCACCAACAGTGTAAGGTGGTTCCCTTTTCTCCACACCCTCTCCAGCATTTATTGCTTGTAGACTTTTGGATCAGAGCCATTCTGACTGGCGTGAAATGGTACCTCATTGAGGTTTTGATTTGCATTTCTCTGATAATGAGTGATGTTGAACATCTTTTCATATGTTTGTTAGCCATCTGTATGTCTTCTTTGGAGAAATGTCTATTCAGTTCTTTGGCCCATTTTTTGATTGGGTCATTTATTTTTCTGGAATTGAGCTGTAGGAGTTGCTTGTATAGTTTTTAGATTAGTTCTTTGTCAGTTGCTTCATTTGCTATTATTTTCTCCATTCTGAGGAGAAGGCAATGGCACCCCACTCCAGTACTCTTGACTGGAAAATCCCACGGACGGAGGAGCCTGGTAGGCTGCAGTCCATGGGGTCGCTAAGAGTCGGACATGACTGAGCGACTTCACTTTCTCTTTTCACTTTCATGCATTTGAGAAGGAAATGGCAACCCACTCCAGTGTTCTTGCCTGGAGAATCCCAGGGACGGGGGAGCCTGGTGGGCTGCCGTCTGTGGGGTCACACAGAGTTGGACATGACTGAAGTGACTTAGCATAGCATAGCATAGCATCTCCCATTTTGAAAGCTGTCTTTTCACCTTGCTTATAGTTTCTTCTGTTGTGCAGAAGCTTTTAATTTTAATTAGATCCCATTTATTTTTGCTTTTATTTCCAGTTTTCTGGGAGCTGGGTCATAGAGGATCCTGCTGTGATGTATGTAGGAGACTGTTTTGCCTATGTTCTCCTTTAAGAGTTTTATAGTTTCTGGTCTTACATTTAGATCTTTAATCCATTTTGAGTTTATTATTGTGTATGGTGTTAGAAAGTGTTCTAGTTTCATTCTTTTACCAGTGGTTGAATCCAACAACACATTAAAAAGATCATACACAATGACCAAGTGGGCTTTATCCCAGGGATGCAAGGATTCTTTAATATCCACAAATCAATCAATGTAATACACCACATTAACAAATTGAAAAATAAAAGCCATGTGATTATCTCAATAGATGCAGAGAAAGCCTTTGACAAAATTCAACATCCATTTATGATAAAAAACTTTCCACAAAGTGGGAATAGAAGGCATGACTCAACATAATAAATGCTATATATAACAAACCCACAGAAAACATTATCCTCAATGGTGAAAAATTGAAAGCATTTCTTCTAAAGTCAGGAACAAGACAAGGGTGCCCAATTTCAGCAACTATTCAACATAGTTTGGGAAGTTTTGGCCACAGCAATCAGAGCATAAAAATAAACAAAAGGAATCCAAATTGGAAAAGAAGAAGTAAAACTCTCACTGTTTGCAGATGACATGATCCTCTACATAGAAAACCCTAAAGACTCCACCAGAAAATTACTAGAGCTAATCAATGAATATAGTAAAGTGGCAGGATATAAAATCAACACACAGAAATCCTTTGCATTCCTATACACTAACAATGAGAAAATAGAAAGAGAAATTAAGGAAACAATTCCATTCACCATTGCAATGAAAAGAATAAAATACTTGGGAATATATCTACCTAAGAAACTAAAGACCTATATATAGAAAACTTTAAAACACTGGTGAAAGAAATCAAACAGGACACAAATAGATGGAGAAATATACTATGTTCATGGATTGGAAGAATTAATATAGTGAAAATGAGTATACTATCCAAAGCAATTTATAGATTCAGTGCAATCCCTATCAAGCTACCAACAATATTTTTACACAGAGCTAGAACAAATAATTTCACAATTTGTATGGAAATACAAAAAACCTCGAATAGCCAAAGCAATCTTGAAAAAGAAGAATGGAACTGAAGGAATCAACCTGCCTGACTTCAGGCTCTACTACAAAGCCACAGTTATCAAGACAGTATGGTACTAGCACAAAGACAGAAATATAGATCAATGGAACAAAATAGAAAGCCCAGAGATAAATCCACACACCTATGGACACCTTATCTTTGACAAAGGAGGCAAGAATATACAATGGAAAAAAGAAAATCTCCTTAGCAAGTGGTGTTGGGAAAACTGGTCAACCACTTGAAAAAAAATGAAACTAGAATATAAGTTAAATAAGCAAGGTGACAATATACAACACTGCTGTACTCCTTTCCCAATTTGGAAACATCCCATTGA
Source organism: Tragelaphus eurycerus (assembly GCA_935064755.1). NCBI lineage: Eukaryota > Metazoa > Chordata > Mammalia > Artiodactyla > Bovidae > Tragelaphus > Tragelaphus eurycerus. The sequence continues at coordinate 6,013,512 of CAKXYN010000086.1, read as the reverse complement.
TCCATGTATGGTTCTAACTGTTGCTACTTAACGTGCATACAGATTTCGCAGGAGGCAGGTCTGATATTCCCATCTCTTGAAGAATTTTCCAGTTTGTTGTGATCCAAACAGTCAATGTCTTTGACATGGTCAATAAAGCAGAAGTAGATGTTCTTGAAATTATCTTGCTCTTTACATGAACCAATGGATGCTGGCAATTTGATCTCTGGTTCCTCTGCCTTTTCTAAATCCAGCTTTAACATCTGGAAGTTCTCGGTTCATGTACTGTTGAAGTCTTACTTAGAGAATTTTGAGCATTACTTTACTACTGTAAGATGAGTGTTGATGCTGATGCTGAAACTCCAATACTTTGGCCACCTGATGTGAAGAACTGACTGACTGGAAAAGACCCTGATGCTTGGAAACACTGAGGGCAGGAGGAGAAGGTGACAACAGAGGATTAGATGGTTGGGAGTCATCACCAACTCAATGGACATACATTTGAGCAAGCTCTGGGAGTTGATGAAGAAGAGGGAAGGAAGCCTTGCATGTTGCAGTCCATGGGGTCATAAGGAATTGGACATGAATGAGCAACTAAACTGAACTGAGTGCAATTGTGCAGTAGTTTAAACATTCTTTGGCATTGCCTTTCTTTGGGGTTGGAATGAAAACTGACCTTTTCCAGTCCTGTGGGCTCTGCTGAGGTTTCCAAATTTGCCGCCATATTGAGTGCAGCACTTTCACAGCATCATCTTTTAAGGTTTGAAAATGGCTCAGATTATGAAGTCCTTATTGCCAAATTCAGACTTAAATTGAAGAAAGTAGGGAAGAACTACTAGACTATTCAGGTATGACCTAAGTCAAATCCTTTATGATTATCTTTATTTGTTTATCCACAGGCAGTTATTATATATCAAACATATCAAGCACTGTGCTGCATATTAGAATGACCATTATAAGCAAGATAAACATAGTCTTTGTGTTCACAAATTTACAGTTTGTTGGGGTAGGTAGGTAAGTAAGAATATGCCCTGTTTATAATATGATAAGTAAAGGGCAATATCGGGTAAAAAAAAAAAAAAGCCATAGGTATACGTATGTCCCCACCTTCTTGAACCCACCCCACTAGGTTTTCACAGAACACAGGATTTAGGCTACCAGCACCATACAACAAACTCCCACTGACTATCTATTCTACATATGGTAATGTATATATGTCAATGCTGTTCTCTCGTATCATCCCACTCTCTCCTTCCCCCACTATGTCCAAATTCTATTCTTAAATCTGTGTTTCCTTGCAGCACTGTAAATAGGATCATCAGTATTATTTTTCTAGATTTCATATGTGTGTGTGTGTGTGTGTGTGTGTGTGTGTGTTAAATAGTGTATTTGCCTTCCTCTTTCTGACTTACTTCATGCTGAATAATACGTTTTATGTTCATCCACTTCATTAGAACTGATTCACATGCGTCTCATTTTATAGTTGAGTAATATTCCATTGTGTATATGTATCACAACTTCTTTATTCATCAGTCAAAGGACATCTAGGTTTCTTCCATGTCCCAGTTGTTGGAAATGGTGCTGCAGTTAACACTGGGGGTACATTTGTCTTTTTAAATTATGGTTTCCTCAGGGTATATGCACAGAAGTGGGATTACTGGGTTGAATGATAGTTTTATTCCTAGATTTTAAAGAATCCATAGTGTTCCTTTTAGTGGCCTTATAAATTTACATATCCACTAACAGTGTAAAAGAGCTCCCTTTTCTCCCACACACTCTCACCAGGATTTGTTGTTTGTAGACTTTTTGATGATGGCCATTCTGATTGGTGTGAGATGATAACCTCACATCTCACATGTAGTTTTGATTTGTATTTCTCTAATAATGAGCAATGTTGAGCATCTTTTCATGTGTTAGCCCTCTTATGTCTTCTTTGAAGAAATGTCTGTTTAATTCTTTTGCCCACTTTTTGATTGGGTCATTTTTTTTTTTTAAATCTGGTATTGAGCTGCATGAGCTGCTTGTATATTTGGAGATTATTTGTCAGTTGTTTTGTTTGCTATTATTTTCTTCTATTCTGAGGGTTGTCTTTTCAACTTGTGTATTTTTGTTTTCATTTCCATTACCCTAGGAGGTGGGTCATATGGAACCTTGCTGTGATTTATATCAGAGAGTGTTCTGCCTATATTTTCCTCTAAGAGTTTAATAGTATCTGGTCTTATGTTTAGGTCTTTAATCCACTTTGAGTTTATTTTTATCTATGATTTTAGGAAGTGTTCTAATTTCATACTTTTACATGTAGTTCACCATTTTTCTCAGCAGCACTTGTGGAAGAGACTGTCTTTTCTCCATTGTGTACTTTGCCGGTTTTTCAAAGATAAGATGCCCTCAGGTGTGTGTAATTACCTCTGGGCTTTCTCTCTTGTTCCATTGATCTTTAGTTCTGTTTTTGTGCCAGTAACATATCTGACAGAATGTGGTCCACGGAAGAGGGAAGGGCAAATCACTAGTCAATCTAATCACACAGACCACAGCCTTGTCTAACTCAGTGGAACTAAGAGATGTCTTATGGGGCCACCCAAGACAGGCAGGTCAAGGTGGAGAGGTCTGACAGAATGTGGTCCATTGGAGAAGGGAATGGCAAAACCACTTTAGTATTCTTGCCTTGAGAACCCCATGAACAGTATGAAAAGGCAAAATGATAGGATACTGAAAGAGGAACTCCTCAGGTCAGTAAGTGCCCAATATGCTACTGGAGACAGTGGAGAAATAACTCAAGAAAGAATGAAGGAATGGAGCCAAAGCAAAAAAACAACAACAACAACAACAACAAAAAAAAAAAAAAAACCCAGTTGTAGATGTGACTGGTGATAGAAGCAAAGTCTAATGCTGTAAAGAATATTGCATAAGAACTTGGAATGTTAGGTTCATGAATCCAAGCAAATTGGAAGTAGTCAAATAGGAGATGGCAAGAGAGAACATTGACATTTTAGGAATCAGTGAACTAAAACGGACTGGAATGGGTGATTTAACTCAGATGACCATTATATCTACTACTGTGGATAGGAATCCCTTAGAAGAAATGGAGTAGCCATCATGGTCAACAAAAGAGTCCGAAATGCAGTACTTGGATGCAAACTCAAAAATGACAGAATGGTTTTTGTCCTATTCCAAGGCAAACCATTCAATATCACAGTAATCCAAGTCTATGCCCCAACCAGTAAAGCTAAAGAAGCTGAATTTCAACGGTTCTATGAAAATCACTGCAGATGGTGACTACAGCCATGAAATTAAAAGATGCTTACTCCTTGGAAGGAAAGTTATGACCAACCTAGATAGCATATTCAAAAGCAGAGACATCACTTTGCCAACAAAGGTTCGCCTAGTCAAGGCTATGGTCTTTCCTGTGGTCATGTATGGATGTGAGAGCTGGACTGTGAAGAAGGCTGAGCACCGAAGAACTGATGCTTTTGAACTGTGGTGTTGGAGAAGACTCTTGAGAGTCCCTTGGACTGCAAGGAGATCCAACCAGTCCATTCTGAAGGAGATCAGCCCTGGGATTTCTTTGGAAGGAATGATGCTAAAGCTGAAACTCCAGTATTTTGGCCACCTCATGGGAAGAGCTGACTCATTGGAAAAGACTCTGATGCTGGGAGGGATTGGGGGCAGGAGGAGAAGGGGACGACAGAGGATGAGATGGCTGGATGGCATCACTGACTCGATGGATGTGAGTCTGAGTGACCTCTGGGAGTTGGTGATGGACAGGGAGGCCTGGCGTGCTGCAGTTCATGGGGTCGCAAAGAGTCGGACACGACTGAGCAACTGATCTGATCTGATGAAGACCTACAAGACCTTTTGGAACTAACACCCCCAAAAGATGTCCTTTTCATTATAGGGGACTGGAATGCAAAGGTAGGAAGTCAAGAACCATCTGGGTAACTGAGAAATTTGGCCTTGAAATATGGAATGAAGCAGGGCAAAGGGTAATAGAGTTTTGCCAAGAGAACACACTGGCCATAACAAACACCCTCTTCTAACAACACAAGAGAAGACTCTACACGTGGACATCACCAGATGGTCAACACTGAAATCCGATTGATTATATTCTTTGCAGTCAAAAATGGAGAAGCTCTATACAGTGAGCAAAAATAAGACCGGGAGCTGACTGTGGCTTTGGTCATGAACTCCTTATAGCCAAATTCAGACTTAAATTGAAGTAGAGAAAACCCCTAGACCAAACAGGCATGACAAATCAAATTCCTTATGATTATACAGTGGAAGTGAGAAATAGATTTAAGGGACTAGATCTGATAGAGTGCCTGATGAACTGTGGATGGAAGTTCGTGACATTGTACAGGAGACACGGATCAAGACCATCCCCATGGAAAAGAAATGGAAAAAAAACAAAATGGCTGTCTGGGGAGGCCCTTAAAATAGCTATGAAAAGAAAAGAAGCAAAAAGGAAAAGAGAAAAGGAGAGATATGAGCATCTGAATGCAGAGTTCCAAAGAATAGTAAGGAGAGATAAGAAAGCATTTCTTAGTGATCAATGCAAAGAAATAGAGGAAAACAACAGAATGGAAAAGACTAGAGATCTCTTCAAGAAAATTGGAGATACCAAGGGAACATTTCATGCAAAGATGGGCTTGAAAGGACAAAAATGGTATGGACATAACAGAAGAAGAAAATATTAAGAAGAGGTGGCAAGAATACACAGAAGATCTGTACAAAAAAGAGCTTCATGAGCCATATAATCACGATGGTGTGATCACTCACCTAGAGCTGGACGTCCTGGAATGTGAAGTCAAGTGGGCCTTAGAAAGCATCACTATGAGCAAAGCTAGTGGAGGTGATGGAATTCTAGTTGAGCTATTTCAAATCCTGAAAGATGATGCTGTGCGAGTGCTACACTTAATATGCCAACAAATTTGTAAAACTCACCAGTGGCCACAGGACTGGAAAAATGTCAGTTTTCATTCCAATCTCAAAGAAAGGCAATTCCAAAGAGTGCTCAAACTACTGCACAATTGCACTCATCTCACACACTAGTGAAGTAATGCTCAAAATTCTCCAAGCTAGGCCTTGCAATACATGAATCATGAAATTCCAGATGTTCAAGCTGGTTTTAGAAAAGGCAGAGGAACCAGAGATCAAATTGCCAACATCTGCTGGATCATGGAAAAAGCAAGAGAGTTCCAGAAAAACATCTATTTCTGCTTTATTGACTATGCCAAAGCCTTTGACTGTGTGGATCACAATAAACTGTGGAAAATTCTGAAAGAGATGGGAATACCATACCACCTGACCTACCTCTTGAGAAACCTATATGCAGGTCAGGAAGCAACAGTTAGAACTGGACATGGAACAACAGACTGGTTCCAAATAGGAAAAGGAGTACATCAAGGCTATATATTGTCACCCTGCTTATTTAACTTATATGCAGAGTACATCATGAGAAATGCTGCCTGGAGGAAGAACAAGCTAGAATTATGATTGCTGGGAGAAATATCAATAACCTCAGATATGCAGTTGATAGCACCCTTATGGCAAAAATGAAGAGGAACTAAAAGTCTCTTGATGAAAGTGAAAGAGAGTGAAAAAGTTGGCTTAAAGCTCAACATTCAGAAAGCTAAGATCATGGCATCTGGTCCCATCACTTCATGGGAAATAGATGGGGAAACAGTGGAAACAGTGTCAGACTTCATTTTTCTGGGCTCCAAAATCACTGCAGATGGTGATTGGGGACCTGAAATTAAAGATGCTTACTCCTTGGAAGGAAAGTTATGACCAATCTAGATAGCATATTAAAAAGCAGAGACATTACTTTGCCAACAAAGGTTTGCATAGTCAAGGCTATGGTTTTTCCAGTGGTCATATATGGATGTGAGATCTGGACTATATCCAAAGCTTAGTGCCGAAGAATAGATGCTTTTCAACTGTGGTGTTGGAGAAGACTCTTGAGAGTCCCTTGGACTGCAAGGAGATCTAATCTGTCCATTCTAAAGGAAATCAGTCCTGGATGTTCATTGGAAGGACTGATTTTGAAGCTGAAACTCTAATACTTTGGCTACCTCATGGGAAGAGTTGACTCATTGGAAAAGTCTCTGACGCTGGGAGGGATTGGGGGCAGGAAGAGAAGGGGACGACAGAGGATGAGATGGCTGGATGGCATCACTGACTCGATAGACTCTGTTGAACTCTCAGAGTTGGTGATGGACAGGGAGGCCTGGTGTGCTGTGATTCATGGGGTTGCAAAGAGTCAGACACGACTGAGCGACTAAACTGAACTGAACTCTCATGTATCACCAATAATAATAAATTACATTGAAGTATATTTCTTCTAACCCTACTTTCTGAGAGATTTTTTTATCATAAATGGATGTTGAATTTTGTGAAAGGCTTTCTCTGCATCTATTGAGATAATTATATGGTTTTTATCTTTCAATTTGTTAATATGGTGCATCAGATTAATTGATTTGCATATATTGAAGAATCCTTGTATCCTTAGATAAAGCCCACTTGATCATAATGTATGATCTTTTTAATGTATTGTTGAGTTCTGTTTGCTAGAATTGAGTTTTTGACTTTTGCATCTATGTTTCCCAGTATTTTTATTTTTTTGTTTCATCTTTATCTGGTTTTGGTATCAGAGTGATGGTGGCCTTGTAGAATCAGTTTGGGAGTTTTCCTTCCTCTATATTTTTCTGGAAGAATTTTAGCAGGATAGGTGTTAGTTCTTCTCTAAACTTTTGGTAGAATTTGCCTGTGAAGACATCTGGCCATAGGCTTTTTTTTTTTTTGCTTGGAAGATTTTTTAATACAATTTTGATTTCTATGCTTGTAATTGATCTGTTCATATTTTGTATTTCTTGCTGGTTCAGTTTTGAAAGGTTATGCTTTTCTAGGAATTTGTCCATTTCCTCTAAGTTGTCCATTCTATTGGCATAAAGGTGTTCATAGTAATCTCTTATGATCCTTCTATTTGTGTGGTCTGCTGTAACTTCTTCTTTTTTCTTTTCTAATTTTATTAACTTGGGTCTTTTCATTTTTTTCTTGATAAGCCTGGCTAATGGTTTGTAAATTTTGTTTATTGTCTCAAAGAACTAGCTTCTTTGCTATAGTCTCCTTCATTTCTTTTATACTTATTTATGCTCTCATCTTTATGATTTCATACCTTCTACTAACTTTTTTTCCTTTTCTAGTTACTTTCTCTGTAAGGATAGGTTGTTTATTTGATGTCTCTCTGTTTTCTTTAGGTAAGTGTGTATTGATAAAAACTTTCCACTTAGCATTTCCTTTACTGCATCCCATAGATTGTTAGTTGTCTTGTTTTCATTGTCCTTTGTTTCTAGTCATGTTTTGAATTCCTTTTTTATTTCTTAAGTGATTTGTAGGCTATTCAGAAGCATATTTCTTAGGTTGTTTATAGTTTGCTTTTTTCCTATAGTTGATACCTAATCTTGCAGCATTTTGATCAGAAAAGACGTTTGAAATAATTTCAGTTTTTCAAAATTTACCAAGGCTTGATTTGTGTCTCAGGATGAGATCTATCCTAGAGAATGTTCCATGTGCACTGAGAAGAAAAGTGAAATCTATTCTTTTAGGAAGAAATACTCTGTAGATACCAATTAGGTCCAACTGGTTCAATGTATCATTGGAAGTTTGTGTTTCCTAATTAATTTTCTCTCTGGATGATTTGTTCATTGGCATGTGTGAGGTATTCAAGTCCCCACTATTATTGTGTCACAACTGATTTTCCCTTTAAGACTTGTTAGACTTCTCCTTATGTATTCAAGTGCTCCTATGCTGGGTGCATATATATATATATAATCATGTATTATTTTGGGGTTCATCATTATGTAGTATGCTTCTTTGTTTCTTCTAACAGTCTTTATTTTAAAGTTTATTTGATCTGATATGAATATTGCTTTCCCTAGATTCTTTTGGTTTCTGTTTGCATAGAATATCTTTTTCTAGCCGCTCCCTTTCAGTCTGTATGTGTCCTTTCATTTGAGGTGGGATTTTTTTATAGGGATATAGGGATTTTTTTGTTTGTTTGTTTGTTTTTGTATTCATTCAATCAATGTGTCTTTTGGTTGGAGCATTGAATCCATTTACATTTAAGGTAATTATTGGTAAATATGATCCTGTTACCATTTATTTCATTGCTTTTTTTTTTTTTATAGAAAAAAGAAACTTTTCTGTGTTTCTTGTCTAGAGAAGTTCCTTTAGCATCTGTTGAAGAACTGGTTTGGTGGTGCTGAATTCTCTTAGCTTTTCCTTGTTTGTGAAGCTTTTGATTTCTCCTTCAAATCTGAATGTGATTGTTGCTGGATAGAGTAATCTTGCTTGTGGGTTTTTCCTTTTCATCACTTCAAGTATATCCTGCCGTTCCATTCTTGCCTGTAGAGTTTCTGTTGAAAGATCAGCTATTAGCCTTCTGGGGATCCCCTCATATGTGATTTGTTGCTTTACCCTTGCTGCTTTTAGTGTTTGTTCTCTGTGTCTAATTTTTGTTAGTTTGATTAATATGTGTCCTGGACTGTTTCTCCTTGGGTTTATCCTGTGTGGGACTCTCTGGACTTCCTCGACTTAGGTGGCTATTTCCTTCCCCATTTTAGGGAAGTTTTCAACTATGCTCTCCTCAAATATTTTCTCATGTCCTTTTCTTCTGTCTTCTTCTTCTGGGATGCCTATGATTTGTGTGTTGGGGTGTTTAATGTTGTCCTAGAGGTCACTGAGGCTGTCCTCATTTCTTTTTATTTTTTTTATTATTATTTTTTAAATTCTGCTCTGCTTCAGTTATTTCCACCATTCTAACCTCCAGCTCACTTATTTTTTCTTCTGCCTCAATTACTCTACTGTTCCTCCAGTCTATTTATGCATGCCTCATCTTGTTTCCAAGATTTTGGATTTATCTTTACTACCATTATTTTGAATTCTCTTTCAGGCAGACTCCTTATTTCTTTCTCAAATTTTTGATATGGTGGGTTTTATCATGTTCCTCCACCTGCTGCTTATTTCTCTCTTTGCATCTTGTTTAGTTTATTGTTTTTGGGGTCCCCTTTCTGCAGGCTGGAAGGTCATAGTTCCACTTAATTGTGGCATCTGCCCCCTGTGGGTGGGGTCAAACCAGTGTCTTCTGAAGATTTCCTGATCCAGGGAACTTGCACTTGTATTATGGTGGATAGAGCTGGATCTTGTCTCTCTGAAAGGCAGTGTCTTTTCCATCAGTGAGTTTGGGAGTGTTGGTGGGTTTGGCATGGCTTTGGGCAGCCTGTTTGCTAATGTGCTGTGTTGTGTTCCTGTTTTCCTGAAGGATCAATGTGGTGTGTTTGGGTTTTGTGGCTTGCTGGTCTTGGGGTGGGCTTGATTTTAGTGTTGAGATGGAGGCCTTTAGGAGGGCTCTTGCCTATTAATGTTCCCTGGGGTATGCCATTTTCTGGTTAATCAAAATCTTGAGCTCTGTTGTCCCACCTCAGGGCTCAGGCCTGACTCCTACTGAAGCACCAAGACCTCACACGCCTCATAGCATAGAAGACAAATCCCAAGACTCTTGGTGAAGGCAACACTCAATAGCCCAGAACACCCAATGAGACTTACACCAAAGTCCTCTAACATTTCTAGGAAGTTCTCTGGACCTGTTATGGGCAGTGTGAAGTCAGCTCAGTCTCAGATATGGCCTTATTTCAGTTTGTACTTCCTCCTAAAGTTCATAGTTCAGTTCAGTCGCTCAGTCGTGTCTGACTCTTTGTGATCCCATGGACTGCAGCACCCCAGGCCTCCCTGTCCATCACCAACTCCCAGAGTTTACTCAAACTCATGTCCACTGAGTTGGTGATACCATCCAACTATTTCACTCTCTGTTGTCCCCTTCTGCTCCTGCCTTCAATCTTTCCCAGCATCAGGGTCTTTTCCAATGAATCAGCTCTTTGCATCAGGTGGCAAAAATATTAGAGTTTCAGCTTCAGCATCAGTCCTTCCAATGAATATTCAGGAATGACTTCCTTTAGGATGGTCTGGTTGGATCTTTTTGCAGTCCAAGGGACTCTCAAGAGTCTTTTCCAACATCACAGTTCAAAAGCATCAATTCTTCGGCTCTCAGCCTTCTTCACAGTCCAACTCTCTCATCCATACATGACTACTGGAAAAACCATAGCCTTGACTATGCAGACTTTTGTTGCCAAAGTAATGTCTCTGCTTTTTAATATGCTATCTAAGTTGGTCATAACTTTCCTTCCAAGGAGTAAGTGTCTTTTAATTTCATGGCTGCAGTCACCATTTGCCATCTGCAGTGATTTTGAAGTTCACATTTGCCCCTAAATTTCACAGTCTGATCCCAACCCTGAAACAAGTGGGTGAAGGACGAGGCTCATTAGGGCTCACTTGCTTGGGCTGGGGAAGGGAATGATTAAGCAGCCACAATAGAGATGATCAGGGAGTGTCTGAAGCAATAGAGACCTGTGGGATGTTACAGTCTAACGTGGGTCATGAGCTCTCCCAGAAGAAAGGGCCCCAGTTCGTGGGTCCCTAGGAAGAGCCAGGCTGTTTAAGCTCCCAGCAAGTGGCAGGCAGTAGTCTGTACCTGTACAGTCTGGGGGTGGCTGCCCACTCTGGGGTCAGGACTGGACCAGCAGTGTTTTGTCTGCTACCTCAGGTACCATTTCTGGCTTTGGCAGTGGCGGTCACATCTAATTCCTCTGCTGTGTTGGGAGAAGCCCCTCTTAGCATTTCTCCCTGGTTACCAACTCCTGACCTCTCCCTGGGATCCATGCTGGAGACTCAGCACTCCAACCCCTGCACTCCGCTGTAGGCCGAGGCCAGGGAGCCACCCTGAGAAAGGGAGGCTTGCTCTGGGCAAGGGGAGGCTTGCTAGCTGCTTCTCAGTGAAGCAGCTGCTAGCTGATTTATGTAGTGAATTTTCTGTTTTGTCTTCTGAGCCGCAATTGTTGGATTCCAGAAGTTCCCCACTGGTCCCACTTGTGAGGGGGTTTATTAGTGTATGGAAACTTTTCCTCCTTCATGGCTCCCTCCCTCAAGGCACATGTCCCTGTCCTGAAATCCTTTATCTCTTTTTATTTCTTTATCTTTTGCCCTACTTCATTGCAAGGAGACTGGCTTGCCTTTTTGGAAATCTGGGTTCTTCTGCTGTCAATCAGAAGTTGTTCTGGAGGAGTTGTTCCATATTCTGATGAATTTGTGATGTATTTGTGGGGAGGCTGGTGATCTCCCCATCTTATTCCTCCACCATCTTCTTCAGGCCTCCCACTGTATCTTCTTTTTTCTGTGTTTGTGCATTCATATTTAAGAGTGTAAAGTTCACAACAGCTGGGGATATATCCCACCAAAGAGAGTGCTTTTTGCAAATTTTTGATTCAAAAATAAAATATAAATTATAACCATTTATATTTTGTCATTATTTAAAAAAAATATAATGCATTTAGAAAGACCTTATCCATTAAAGTAAGTGTCTAAGTGCTGAAACAAAGTCAATTGAGGATCTGGCACTTTTATATACATTCTGAAAGGGTCTAGTCATTTTAACTCATCTCACCCTTCAAAATCAGTGACCTAGCACTCACATTTACAAATTTTCCTTGAATTTTTCATGTACTCCTGCTCAATGTGTCAAGTGTGACAGAACAGATGTAGTCACTGAGTGATTAAACAGATGTTTCATTTGTATTACCATTCATTATAATATGTCATAATTGACAGCACACTCATGCAACTTGTCAAGTACCTAGAAATTCTTCTAGGTGTCTTTTTAAGGGAACTCATAGTTTAAAAAATATTCTTATGGAATACACAGGAAAGTTGAAGATATTTTTCTAAAGAGCAACTTTCATTACTAGGTAGTATTAAGCAGTTCACTTTCAGGTGAAATGAGAAATTTTTGTCCCTGTATAGAGCAATCATGAATACCACCAAGACCGGTTCAATGGATCTCATGCAGCCCTTGCCTAATGCTAACCTCCAGTTCCTAGGTTATCTATGAATTGGATATCTAAAAATACCCCATACCTCCAAATGCCCCAAATAGATGAAGGCATAGTTTTACAGATATGTTCTACTACTTCTTAAATCAGTTATGTGATTGTGGTGATATTAATGATTTTTTTAATATCTCTGGAAAGATTAATTTACATTGTCTCCTAGCTCTATTAACTCTCATAGACAGTTTTAGGGATATCTCTATCTCTATCTATCATCTATATTCATGCATGCATGCTAAGTCACTTCAGTCATGTCCAACTCTTTGCAACCCTATGGACTGTAGACCAACAGGTTCCTCTGTGGATTCTCTAGGAAAGAATAGTGGAGTGGAGTGGGCTGCCATGTCTTCCTCCAGGGATCCACTGATGCCAATGCAGGGGTCAAACCTGTATCTCTTGAATTGGCAGGTGCATTCTCTACCACTAGTGCCATGTGAGAAGGGCATATATGGACACACACACACACACACATATATATATATATATAATACATTATTTGTGTAGACTTTGCTTTTGGAGGGTTTATGTTTTTTCATCAAGCTTTCTAATATTTAATATATGCTTATTTGAACATGTTTCTTTATTTAATCTTTGACCTTTTGAGGGAATATATTTTTCAGTCCATAAACATAATTGTGCAAGAAACAGTGTCTTTGAAAAACTCCTTAAAAATAAAAGATGCTAAACATCTAGCTCCCCTGGGATAGCAGAAAACTATTCTATTGGGTATTTTAGAGACACACTACAGAACCAGAGAGGCCCCAAAACCTAAGGAAGAGCTGTTGCTTTCCAGTGCACTGTGGTTGTTGCTGAACTCCTGTTTTTGTGGTCCCTTTACGCCATATTTCTTTGGCTTCCAAGCTTTCATGTCTCTTAATGGAACTTAGGCATCTCTGCTGAGGCTGAGAATCTCTGAGTAGAGAATCTAGCTCACCTGGGCATCCTGTACAACTTGTACCCGCTTAGATTTTTCCATCTCATTTTACCATCATCAGCTCATCTTGTCCAAGGCATGGGCTTAGCAACTTCCTAAACTTCCACTCTTCCCAACATCCAGGAATCCCCCTCTTCTCAAGTATTGCTTTAAAGGAAATCACCCATTTTTCCTCCTACATCTGACAGTTTACATCATCTTTTAAATAACCTTAAATTTGTAGACAGGTGGAAATTTTGTTTTTCAGCATTTTCTACTCCATGTTGTGTAAAATTTCCTGAGGGAAGGAAATATAAAAGGTCCAGCTAACTGTTTGGAATTTAAAGAGTGGAGACAGTAGGAGAAATGCAAATTTACATCCCAAAAGATGTTAAGACAAATTTGTTTCTAACTTAACTTTTCCCCATAATTCACATTTATGATGTGGTTATAGCAAAATAGAAGGGTAGATGGAAGACAGGGACGGGTTTATTCATGATTCCAAACAAACTTATGTTTTTTATTCCATTTTGCTATGCAGATATAAGCAGCTCTTTGCAAGAAACCACCTTCAGCAAGAAACCACTTTTGCTTGTCACTTTAGCAAAGCTATAATGTCACTATTTTTCAAATCAAATGCCACCATATTCTACTTGTCTTTGGCTTAAGGTTCTATGACAAGACTGATAGTTGAGTAGACTCATAGGTCAAATCAAATTACATTGTCCAGTATCACATTGAGGAATGACTGATTAACACTGCAGTTGCTTGCTTCCCAAAGGATTCATATCTTTATAACAAGCCTGTGAACCTGAGGCTTTGAGGAGGTGGGCAACTTGCCTTGAAGGAAGCATGCAAGAGACTTTTTTTTCCCCCCAGGAAGAAAGGACCTGCCCATAAGTCAACATATTTAATTGTAAAGCTACAAAAATCTCTGTTTAAAGCCTACATATAAATGCTTGGGATTTTTTTTTAAATGCAATCCAGCTTCCAAGTTGTATTTGATACAAATAAGTTCCTTCTTTAAAAAAAAAAAAAAAAAAAGGCATTGCAAAAAATGCTGTTAATGGGAACTGTTTCAATCCTTTGTAGGCATAATTTTAGGTAAGTGATTTTCTTATAGAACAAGCAATTTAATTATAAAACTCAGTTCCTCATTTGTACCCAACCAGCAGAGTAACCGGAGAAGGCAATGGCACCCCACTCCAGTATTCTTGCCTGGAAAATCCCATGGACGGAGGAACCTGGTGGGCTGCAGTCCATGGGGTCACTAAAAGTTGGACATGATTGAGCGACTTCACTTTCACTTTTCACTTTCATGTATTGGAGAAGGAAATAGCAACCCACTCCAGTATTCTTGCCTGGACAATCTCAGGGGTTGGGGAGCCTGGTGGGGTCACACAGAGCTGGACACGAATGAAGCAACTTAGCAGCAGTAGCAGCAACAGCAGCAGCAGCAGCAGAGTAACAATCTATGAGAAAAGCTGAACGAACTGAAACCTGAACAATTTGGTACTATGACTGTACCACCATGCCATATATCATTGGTTCTCCTAATTGCCTCTTCCACTATCTCTTACATTATCAGAACTCCTAAATGGAACTCCACTTTTATACAGTTTCAGCTATGCTAGGCCTCTGTGGAATGTCAATTGCCTTTGTAAAAATCTGATGGATTCCTTATCAAACTACCCTTTTAGGAAAGGGAAGGTGGTGATCCTAAAGTTCTATCACTATTCAGATTTTGTCTACTATATATTTTAACTCCTTAAGTAAATAATGCTAATGCATTACTATTTGTGGATATGTGCTAATTTCAAGTGGGAAAAAAAAAAAAAACTAAGATGATATATTTTCCATCAGACTGAGTGCTTTCTCTAAGACCCAGAATTCACTTTTCTGATGAGTTGAGATGTTTATGTGAAAAGGAAAGGCCCTGCTCTGATAACTTCCTTCTGAGTTTTCATATGATTGTTTACATGACAGTGAGGCATTTATATGACTATTAAAGAGTGAAAAAAAAAATCCATTAACAGCCTTTTGTTTTGTTTTGTACTTAATTTGATGGATTTATTAGTCTTTTACTGGAAATAACAGTAGTGTGATTTAACTGACTTGATTGACTGACTGCTTTGGCACTATTTAGACAAAGAGGGATATATCATTTTAACTAGCAGTTTAAAAAGCTGCATAACAACCCATTGCAGAAATGACATTTAAAAAAAAAAAGCCTCTGTAAGATCAGTTGGCTTATTATGAGGAATCAAATATCCTGGATTAAATTCTCAAAGTCCAACCTGACTACAGCAAAGAACTAATGAGATCTGTGCTCTCCTAGGAGCTCATTTAATTAACTCAAGCATTGCTTTCAAGTACGCATTATGGTGTTGCTTGTAAATTCACATATATTAAATGTAAATTATAAGACATTTCAGAGGAGAGAGAGTTTGGTGGCAGTCTAATTTACATTTCTTTTTTGGCTATAAGCATTTTCTCCTTCTCACATTATACATTTAGATCAGATCAGATCAGATCAGTCGCTCAGTCGTGTCCGACTCTTTGCGACCCCATGAACCGCAGCACGCCAGGCCTCCCTGTCCATCACCAGCTCCCGGAGGTCACTCAGACTCGCATCCATCGAGTCAGTGATGCCATCCAGCCATCTCATCCTCTGTCGTCCCCTTCTCCTCCTGCCCTCAATCCCTCCCAGCATCAGAGTCTTCTCCAATGAGTCAACTCTTCGCATGAGGTGGCCAAAATACTGGAGTTTCAGCTTTAGCATCATTCCTTCTAAAGAAATTCCAGGATTGATCTCCTTCAGAATGGACTGGTTGGATCTTCTCGCAGTCCATTAAACATTGATACAAATTGAGGGTTTTTGTTTTGTTTGCTATTGTCACCAAGATATACATTAACTCATTTCAGTTCAGTTCAGTTCAGTTCAGTTTCTCAGTCGTGTCCGACTCTTTGTGACCCCATGAATCGCAGCACACCAGGCCTCCCTGTCCATCACCAACACCCGGAGTTCACTCAGACTCACATCCATCGAGTCAGTGATGCCATCCAGCCATCTCATCCTCTGTCGTCCCCTTCTCCTCCTGCCCTCAATCCCTCCCAGCATCAGAGTCTTTTCCAATGAGTCAACTCTTCGCATGAGGTGGCCAAAGTACTGGAGTTTCAGCTTTAGCATCATTCCTTCCAAAGAAATCCCAGGGCTGATCTCCTTCAGAATGGACTGGTTTGATCTCCTTGCAGTCCAAGGGACTCTCAAGAGTCTTCTCCAACACCACAGTTCAAAAGCATCAATTCTTCAGCACTCAGCTTTCTTCACAGTCCAACTCTCACATCCATATATGACCACAGGAAAAACCATAGCCTTGACTATGGCAAATATAACTGATTACTGATTTAAGCTTGAAATCTGGGGACCCATATTTTAAAGAAGGGAAATGGGGATCTACAAGCATATCAAAATTTTATTAGTTGACTGAAAATCTGGGTAAATTAGATTCTTAAGTGAAACAAATTTTGCCCTGAGAGCCAGATATTTTGCCTAAGGGTGAAGAATGAGATAAACATAATATATTGTTTTAAGTTTTACTTTTAATGTGCTATAGATTTTGAGGAAAATAAAAAGATAAATCTCCTCTGTTCCACACTTTTCTGTACAGATCTAGTCTTTCCCCTTACAAGGTCATTTGTTGAAAATCTGAACAAACTAGTAAAACAAATCTTTCCCCTCACCTTTTATGTAATATACACCCCTGTTGATACTGCCCTGTGTTGCAAAGATGTCATTAATGCAACTGGAGTCAGTGAATTTAGAGTTGAAATATAAACAAACAGTAGTGATTTCTTTTCTATCTTTTCTCATCCTTATCATGATGAAGGTCAATTTAATTCAGCAAATGGTGAGCTTACCTGAAGGTTTATATCTTTGAAATAATCCCTTTTCCAATGATCTTCTTGTCAGAGAGATTTAGTACATTTGGTCCAAATGCAATGGCTTTTTATCTGAAATCCGTGGGGGCAGATGTGTTTCAGAATTTGGATTTTTTGGATTTTAGAAAAGTAATACTGAACACAGTTGGTATTTTAATAAACATCCCCAGAAGAGAGTTCCATAAAACATAAAACAGATATTTATAAAACAATGTACACATAATACACTTTACATAAGACATACTCAGCCATTAAAAAGAATACATTTGAATCAGTTCTAATGAGGTGGATGAAACTGGAGCCTATTATACAGAGTGAAGTAAGCCAGAAAGAAAAACACTAATACAGTATGCTAATGCATATATATGGAATTTAGAAAGATGGTAACAATAATCCTGTATATGAGACAGCAAAAGAGACAGTGATATATAGAACAGTCTTTTGGACTCTGTGGGAGAGGGAGAGGGTGGGATGATCTGGGAGAATGGCATTTAAATATGTATAATATCATATATGAAACGACTCGCCAGTCCAGGTTCAATGCACGATACTGGATGCTTGGGGCTGGTGCACTGGGATGACCTGGAGGGATGGTATGGTGAGGGAGGAGAGAGGAGGGTTCAGGATGGGGAACACATGTATACCTGTGGTGGATTCATTTCGATATATGGCAAAATCAATCCAATATTGTAAAGTTAAAAAATAAAATTAAAAAAAGACATATTCATATTTTGGCATTGCACATGTATATGTGTACTAAATGGGTTAAATAAATTATGAATTATTTCTCAGTTCTGCTCAGATTTTGTCATCAAATGAGTTAGGATGTCTCTTTTTAGAGCTTTTAAAGTGCATAATTGAGAATAAGTGACTATAGACTTCTGATATGTCACTATCATGGGCAAAATTCTCAGATGGACTTGGAGAATCCCACTATCTGGTATATATGCCCTACTTTTGAATATAGTGAAGACCTGTTGCATGATGAGATGAAATATTCTTGATTACTTTATGCTTAATGAAAACAGTAATAAGATAGTGTGCCACTCCTGTGATTACATTGTGTAAGACTCTGCCATAGCCTCTAGGATGCCCACCCTCTTTGAAGAAGTAAGTTGTCACGTTGTAAGAGGGTCATGGAGTTAGGACATGAGGGAAACCTCTAGAAAACAGGACCCCCCCACGTTGGACCACCAACAAGATAATGGAGGCCTCAGTCCTGCAATCACAGGGACCTAAATTCTGCCAGCAATTTAAATGGCCTTAGAAGAAGACCCCACGTTTAAGATGAGACATGAGATTGCAGCCCCTGCCAACATGATAACTGACAAGACTCTGAGCAGTGTAAGCAACTAACCTGTGGTAGACTTTATATTATTATCAACAGAAACTGTGAGAAAATGCATTTGTGTTGTTTTAAGTAGCACAATTTTTAGTAATTTGTTATGCCCCATCAGAAAAGCAATACCATCAATTAATTGTTTAGTTGCCAAGTTGTGTCCAACTCTTCTCAACTCCACAGACTGCAGAACTTCAGGCGACTTTATCCCTCACTATCAACTGGAGTTTTCTCAAGTTCATGTCCAGTGCATCAGTGATGCCATCCAACCATCTTATCCTCTGTCAGCCTCTTCTCCTTTTGACGTCAATCTTTCCCAGCATCAGGGTCCTTTCCAATGAGCTGGCTATTCTCATCAGGTGGCCAAAATACTGGAGCTTCAGCATCAGTCCTTCCAATGAGTATTCAGGGTTGATTTCCTTTAAGATTGACTGGCTTTATATCCTTGCTTTCCAAGGGACTCTCAAGAGTCTCCTCCAGCACCACAATTAGAAAGTGTCAGTTCTTCAGTGTTCTGCCTTCTTTATGGTCCAGATTTCAATATCGATACATGACTACTGGAGAGACCATAGCCTTGACTATATGGAATTTTGTCTCAAAGTGATGTCTTTGCTTTTTAACAAATTGTCTAGATTTGTCATAACTTTCCTGCCAAGAAGCAACCATCTTCTAATTTCATGGCTGCAGTGACCATCTGCAGTGATTTTAGATCCCAAGAAGAAGAAATCTGTCACTCCTTCCACATTTTCCCCTTCCACTTGCCGTGAGGTGATGGGACCAAATGCCACGAACTTTGTGTTTGTAATATTGAGTTTTAAGTGGCTTTTTCCACTTTTCTCCTTCACCCTCATCAATAGGCTCTTAGATTCCTCTTCACTTCTGCCTTAGAGTAATATCATCAGTTTATCTGAGCTTGTTGATGAATTGTATTTATTTATTTTTTGTATTCATTTCTAATTCAAAGTATCTTTTCAGATTCTTAACCACAATCTAACATTTTCTATAATTCCCATTTTCTACAATTCTTATTAAGTCATTGTCTTAGTTCTATGAAGAAGTAGGAAAAAATAGACTTTGAGGTAAGGATTTTGAAGTTAATTTTATAGTCAATTGTTATCTTAAAGAAAGTTTATATATAACACATGCTGCTACTGCTAAGTCACTTCAGTTGTGTCCGACTCTGTGTTACTCCATAGACGGCAGCCCACCAGGCTCCTCTGTCCCTGGGATTCTCTAGGCAAGAACACCGGAGTGGGTTGCAATTTCCTTCTCTAATGCATGAAAGTGAAAAGTGAAAGTGAAGTCGCTCAGTCGTGTCCGTCTCTTAGCGACCCCATGGACTGCAGCCTACCAGGCTCCTCCATCCATGGGGTTTTCCAGGCAAGAGTACTGGAGTGGGGTGCCATTGCCTTCTCCATATATAACACACAGTGAAAGTGAAGTCGCTCCGTCGTGTCCAACTCTTTGCGACCCCATGGACTGTAGCCTACCAGGCTCCTCTGTCCACGGGATTTTCCAGGCAAGAGTACTGGAGTGGATTGCCATTTCGTTCTCCAGGGGATCTTCCCAACCCAGGGATTGAACCCGGGTCTCCCACATTGTAGACAGATGCTTTACCGTCTGAGCCACCAGGGAAGGCCATATAACACATAGTGGATGTTAAAAAAAAAAAAGTTCTGATGAGAGCATAATAGAAAAGTGACTCAGTTTTAATTTATGTAACATGCCATTTTAACTAGAAGGGTTTTGGGAATAAGTTTGCTGTCAAAGATGAAACAGTAATCTGATCAAAATAAAACACACAATATTTTATAATTTGGAATATCATTCATGAAAGTCTAATAGCTAAAACACTTTATATCTGTCACTTCAGTTCTTACTAGGGGCATGAAAAGAGCTTGTTCCACGATATTAAATTTAAATGTGCTTTGGATCCCATTGCCTACAGCATAGAATTTCTATCAGCATTTCCAGGGGGGAACTGGTTTTAGCATAGATATTGTTCTTTTTAAAATAACTTCAACTTTTTCAGTCTTCATATTTTAACTCCTCAACACCTTTTGTCTTTTAAAGTATCTAATTACTATCAGAAATCAGTATTTCATAGAATGGTTGAAGAAGGTATCTTATAGAAACCATTGAATTTGTGATCATTGTTTATGGCATCTCTGTTTCATGTTCAAATTTCAAACCTCATCAATTAAGATATATGTGCTTAATTTATTCACATATATAATCTTAGTATTTTACACGAAGCAACTTTTTCCTTTTTAAGGAATGTTGATCACAATTTGTTTCCTTCAAAGCTTTAAGTAGGAAAGGATAGAGAAGAATATTAACTGAGATATGCCTTGGGTATTTTATAGGCAAATTTCCCCAACATGCTAAGCAGGACTGACAACTCTTCCAAACACAGTGTCTTTCCATTTGTTGGGCTCTAAGGACCCAGCATATACCAGGATGTGACACACTGATTTCTTTTGAGGCATTGTCAGAACCCACTCTCTAAACAAACTATAGCAATAGCTCTCTAAGGAGTACCAAGAAATGGATGAGATAAGGTCATGTTTCAAGGAGCCTGTGAGGCAAGAAAATTGATGACTATTTTATCTCCTTGCCCCAAGTGTATTTTTAGAAAAAGGATTCATTCTTCTATCCATTAACAATATTTTTTGAGAATGAACTTTTAGAGTGAAACTATTTGAAAATACTATTTATAAAGATAAATTATTTTTATTAAAGTAAATTTGACATGCAATATGACAGGTACATAGTACAGTGAATCACAAATTTTAAAGATTATACTGCATTTATAGTTAAATTTATAGTTAAATGCAATATAGTTAAAATGTTAGCTATATTCCTTGTGTTGTACAATATTTTCTTGTAGCTCATTTTATACATAGTAGTTTGTACTGCTTAATCCCTACCCCTGTATTACCTCTTCCCTCTTTCCCCTCTCCATTAGTACCCGTTGTTTATAATCTGTATCCATGAATTTGTTTCTTTTTTGCTATATTCACTAGCTTGTTTTATTTTTTTAGATTCCATATATAAGTGATATACAGTATTTGTCTTTGTGTGAATTATTTCAAGTCCATCTATGTTGTTGCATATGGCAAAATCTCATTTTTTTATGACTAAGCAGTATTTCATTTCATATATATATATATATATATATATATATATATATATAAACACTCTTTATACATTTTTCTATTGATGGACATTTAGGTTGCTTCCATGGAATTCTGCAGGCCAGAATACTATAGTGAGTAGCCTATTCCTTCTCCAGTGGATGTTCTGACCCAGGAACTGAACTGGAGTCTCCTGTATTGCAGGTGGATTTTTTACCAGCTGAGCTACCAGGGAAACCCCAAAAGCTACACCCAGTGTGGTGCCCGAAACCCACGACCCTAAGAGTCTCATGCTCTACTGACTGAACTAGCCAGGCTCCATTAACTTGGCAATTGTAAATAATGGGCTATGAACATTGGATTCATGTATCTTTTCAAATTAAGTGTTTTATTTCTTTCAGATATATACCCAGGAACTGCTAGGCCATATGGCAGTTCTATTTTTAATTTTTTTGAGAAGCCTCCCTACTATATTCTACACTGAATGTGCCAATCAACAGTGTACAAGGGTTCCCTTCCCTTTACACCCTCACCGACATTTGCTATTTGTGTTCTTTTGGATGACAGTCATTCTGACCAGTGTGAGGTGATATCTCACTTTGGTTTTGATAGGCATTTCCCTGATAATAATGCTGTTTGGCATCTTTTCATGTCCCTGTTTGCCATCTTCATGTCTTCTTTGGAGAAGTCTTTGTCCTATTTTTTAATTAGGTTGCTTGTTTTCTGTTGTTGTTGAGGTATATGAGTTGTTTATATATTTAGGATATTAACCCCTTATTTGTCATATCGTTCACAAATATGTTCTGCTATTCAGTAGGTTGTCTTTTAATTTTGTCAATGCTTTCCTTTGTTGCGCAAAAGATTTTAAGTTTAAATAGGTTCCATTTATTTTTGCTTTTATTTTCTTTAAGAGACAGATACAAAAATCATTATTACAACTGTTTCTAAATAATTGAAGACATCCTGAGCTGAATTGGAAAACAAAACAAATCATATAAAGCTGGGTTTTCAGAGAAGAGAGAAGCTTCCTGGGAAAGCCTGGACTACCACTTTTGGCTGAAATGCCATTTCTTGGGACCCATGGATATCAATTTCCCAGGCCACAGGAACTCCCCATTGCAAGTGTTCATGTTTCAAGCAGTCACTCTAAGGTGGAGAACAGTGACTTTTGCTCCATGAAGAGGTATTGTGAAGATTATCTTTGATGTCCATAGAGCTGTTAAAGACACAAAGCTGTCTCCCTCCACCACTATTATTTTCCTTGCTCTGACTTGTAGAGATAGAGGAGGAGAAACATGAAAATAAATCTGCTTCTTTTCTGTCTTTATAGTCTTAGGATAAATGACCTGCCAATGAGAAAATGTAAGAATCTCTCTGAGATATTTTTCAAATCTTATTGTTTTTGGCTACCACTCTATTTCTTAAATAGTACACAGAGGCTTTCAAATGTGTTGAATTCTGGCTAAGTGGATATAATATCCATTTGATTCCAAAATCCATGTTTTCTCACTATTCACAGCTGTGAAAAAAAAGTACATAACACTTTTTAACACTTTTTCTATCCTAGACATATTCTCCTTAAATAGACTGTTTAATTTTTTTATGTTGTCTAAGATCCCACAGCTTTAAACTTAGATAATTTGATTTCAGAGCTAGGATTTTTAAACACTAACAGGTGTTGTCCCATTTGTAGTGGAAGGATCACTTGAAAGATTGCAATCGAAAATCCAGGTAAGGTGAGGTGGTATAATCTCAGAGAAGAGTAGCTAAATACTTAAAACTAAGAAAAAAGTTATGCCATAAAAGTGCCTTACTTTTTATCTAAGGAAAGTGAAATCTATAATCAGGACAAAAACATGGGTGGTCTTCCTACAGTGCTGTTTGGGGAGAGTGATCTGGCCCACTGAAGCCTGGGTCTTATTCTTGCAGCACGGATGTTTTTATAATAGAGGTGGATGCATTGTGTCACCTTATTTTGTTATAATCAGCTGTTCAGATAATGAACTAGATCTATCTGCACAGAGTTCAAGCTTGCTAAACATCCTTCTGAATAACATTTGACTTCCCACTAGATTTGCTGAAAGGGAAAGAAAACACCGAGCCTGAACATGAGTAGCTTATTTGATAGTTAAATTTCTCACTGTAAATTAATTCATTAAAATTATGGCATTTATACTTGTCCTGTTGCTCTGTAATAATGCTATGCTATGCTATGCTAAGTCGCTTCAGTCGTGTCCGACTCTGTGCGACCCCATAGACGGAAGCTCACCAGGCTCCCCCGTCCCTGGGATTCTCCAGGCAAGAATACTGGAGTGGGTTGCCATTTCCTTCTCCAATGCATGAAAGTGAAAAGTGAAAGTGAAGTCGCTCAGTCGTGTCAGACTCTTAGCGACCCCATGGACTGGAGCCTACCAGGATCCTCTGTCCATGGGATTTTCCAGGCAAAAGTACTGGGGTGGGGTGCCATTGCCTTCCCCGTCTGTAATAATATTTCAACTTAAGTAAAAATGTTCACCAAAAACTTTAATACAGAGGTATCTTTCATTTTCATATTTATGCACTAGTTAATAAAAAATATGTTTCATATTCTTGACATGTTCCAAATGAAAGGAAAAGATGTATTTCAGGTAGACTGTAATCCTTCTTGACACAGAAAGGGATACTGATCTCACATATGTGTTCCAGAAGTCATATCTATGGGAATGAAAAATAGTATAGTTTTTCTATGAGGAATATTCATTTGTAAAATGATCGAAAATACACTCTGGAATCAGTAGTAATGGGGGTAAAATATTTGACCTATTGCTTTGTTGTTTTTGTTTTCTATATTTTAAGTAATAAACATCTAGCTATTTGAGACTAAAGTAATCACTAACAAATACTGTAATTTTACTAGTTCTAAACAGTCCAGAAACAAATATTTGTCTTTTAGTAGTTGTTCATTATTCATATAATTCTATTCAATTTCTATTTGTAAAACATGCAAAGTTTGTTCCAGGGAAACCAAAGTTGCAGTATTGGTATTTTTATTTTTATAATAATCAATATATTAATATATTATGAACTTTCTTATTCTGAATTTTCTAATAGAAAGTCTTTCTTATTCATATTTCTCCTGTGTCAGAATTCAAGTGGGATGCTTATTGATTTTGATGAGAAACAAGCTTAATGACTGAATGAATACATACACAGAATATTTTAATAGGTTTTAATTAATAGAAGTAATTTGGAAAATAACTTTATGATTTTATGAAAAGGTGGGGAATTATTTGTATAAGTAAGTAAGTATAAGTAAGTTTCTTGGTAAGGTAACTGACATTGACAGAAAGGCTTCAAACTTTCTTTTAAAAAAGTATATGTTTTTATTCGCTCTTTGTTAATTTCCAATTACTTATTAGTTCAATGAAAATGTTACTGTGTTTCATCGGTTCACTCATTTATTCAACAAATGTATTTTGAATATCTTTTATGTGATAGAAAATATACCTGATGGAGAATTACAGAGATAAATAAGATATAAAAGTTTTCTTCAGTGAGTTCTCAGCATATTGTAGAAGACAGATAACATAAGCAAAACAAGTACATGACAACATTATTTCCTAAATGGCAATTATATTGAACAGTCAACTAGGCATCAGTGTGAGCAGCTTCCTTGCACTTTCTGGCACGGATGTGCAAGATATCGCCTTGAGTTTTTGCATGCTACTTTTTGGTTGATCCTTGCTTCTGATACAGTGTAGCAAGATCATTACTATGAAGACATCTGTCTGTCTTGCTGAGGACACATGAAAAGTGTCACTACAAATACACTGAGTTCTCCACAATCAAATGATAGGAAAAATGGGATAGCAAGTTCATTACATGTACATAATAAAGTAGATATAATCCCTCCAGATAGAAAATAGGTATTAATCTACCTTGCTATCAAGCTCCTCCACTTTTGACATGATTTTCCAATTTTTCTTTCAGGCAGTGATTGCACATAGACATGAGCTGCCCAACAAAATAAACAAAACGGAGCAAATGCTTTCAACTGCAAATAACTCTAGCTCCTGGCAATGTATTGCCCAGATCAAAAATCAATACTGAGAAATAGACTCTGAAAAAACAAATTAATTGCACTAGTGACTTCGACTTGTTCTGCAAACTTTTTTTCTGATGTTGTTTAACCCTTATTAACACTTATTTAATCCTTCTTGTGAGAGCAATCCAATCAAGGAATAGATTATAGATTTAACTGATTCTTTCATTAACAACCTTCATTGTAGTATAAGTCTCAAAAATCCATACACTTTCATCTCCAAAATTTTTGTTGTTGCTTCATTTTATTTCTTTGTAATGTCAAGGTTAGTTTCTAGGACAAACTGTAATGTATGTAAACTGCAAAGCAGGATATTTCATTTAACAATCTGAGAATGTGTGACTACTAGATGAAAGAAAATAAGTATTTCAAAATGAGTCTTCTTCTGAAATTTCCTTTAGTTTCTAACCTCTAGTATTACAAAAAATTAAAAATTTCAAGTCATAATCTTACTAAACTAATCTTACTATAACTTTGGTCAGTTGTTAAATTAGTGAATGTTTAATAAAGATTTGCTGAAATAAACAGGTGAATTGATCAACAAGTAAAAACTTGATGTAAGTGGCTAAGTTTAGCTGCTTCCTTGTCTAAATATTTTAACTTATTTTTGAAAAATTTTCACAATATTGATAAGAATCAGTGACTGAAAAATTTAAAAATCTAAATTCTAATGTTAACAATGCCAAGTTTGTCTATTTGAAATATTGCCTGTATCACGGGAATTGGGAAGATTTCCTGGAGATGGGAATGGTCACTCACTCTAGTATGCTTGACTGGAGAACTCCATGGGCAGAGAAGCTTGGTGGGCTATAGTCCATGGGGTCACAAAGAGTTGGACACAACTGAGCAACTAACACCCTCGCCTGACAGATAGAATAAATTAATTATTAGATTTGAGACGGTTTTCTAAATTTTGAGCTATACAGTGATACAAGGCAGACTCTGTCCCTACTCTTTTTTATCCTATCTTCTTCAGCTCACCACAGATCTCAATGACAATGCAGTCTAAGTGCAATACAAGAAAGAAACAAATAGCTTGACTATCGTTAGAGAGAAAGAGAAAAAGGGGGGAAATGAGTTCAGTTTTCTTCCTCTCAAATGAGCTCAGAAGTTCTCAACTAGATCTCATAGCAAGATGAGTAGTAACACATTTCATCTGGGCATGATGGGGAAGGACAATATACAATATCAGTTTCTACTCTTTTTTAATTTATTTTATATTGGAGTATAGTTGACTTACCATGTTGCAATAGTTTCAGGTATACAGCAAAGTGATCCAGTTATAAATATACATAAACCCATTCTTTTTCAGATTCTTTTCCCATATAGGTTCTACAGAATATTGAGTAGAGTTCCCTGTGCTATACAGTAGTTCTTTGTTGTATAATAACTTTTATTCTTTCTTTAAGTGCTGGAGAAAGTATTTGGATTTGCTATTCAGATATTCACTGGGGACATGGGAACAGTTTGAGGGCAAAACACATTGGTTTATACATAGTTTTATACATTAAGTTCTGTTTTATGCAGAGAAATATTTATACCTTTTTGCTCAAAAACATTTTTTAAGAGCAAATCTGCTGTATATAGAATATAGGCTTTGTATGACATATAGAACATAGTCTCTATGATACAAATCTGTTGTATATAGAATATAGGCTGTATGTGAAATACTGATAAAACCATTTGTTTTTTAAATTAGTGAATTTTAAAATTCACTAAAGTTAGTAAAATTGTATTAGGAAAACACGTATTAAGTTTCAAAAGGTGAATACTGTTCTCTTTGATGTTATTTTAATGAAAACTGTTTTAAACTATGTGGCAGATTCATGTTGATGTATGGCAAAACCAATACAATATTATGAAGTCAAAAATAATAATAAATGATATAGTAAAGTTAAACAAAATAAAAAAAAATAAAAGACATAAAACTGAAAAAAAATAAAAAGGATTTACAACAGTGTAACCACCTAAAAAATATTTGAATTTAAATACATAAGATGTTATTTGAAAACAATGTTTGTCACCTGAGAAACTCAGTTCCTTTCAAAGGGCCATAGAACTGGGACCTATGTATGGTTGTGTGGATCACAGTCACAAATTGTGCTGGTTGTGCTTAACATGCACCTGGTACACAGGCAGTAGTAGTTATCATTGTGATTAAAGTTATTATTAATATTAACAGGTCTATAAATCTATATCTATTACTTGTTTTTATGCATTTAAATTACATATACACATATTTATGTGTGTGTGTGTGTGTGTGATCCTTAGGCATTATATAAAAAACATTTATACTGAATGCTTATAAATGATTGTTCTAAAAAAATATGTGTATTAATTCACTTAATACTCAATAAAT
Source organism: Tragelaphus eurycerus (assembly GCA_935064755.1). NCBI lineage: Eukaryota > Metazoa > Chordata > Mammalia > Artiodactyla > Bovidae > Tragelaphus > Tragelaphus eurycerus. Next base: position 5,985,766 of record CAKXYN010000086.1, on the reverse strand, counting down.
CTATGAAGTGAGTACAGAATCCTTATTCTTATTTAGATGTGTGAATATGAACACCAAAATCCAAAGCAGTCCAGAGAATATATCATTGGAATAACACGTACTGGAAACAGAATTCTATGTCATGTAACATGACTATCAGATCAGATCAGTTGCTCAGTCGTGTCCAACTCTTTGTGACCCCATGAACTGCAGCACGCCAGGCCTCCCTGTCCATCACCAGCTCCCGGAGGTCACTCAGACTCACATCCATCAAGTCAGTGATGCCATCCAGCCATCTCATCCTCTGTTGTCCCCTTCTCCTCCTGCCCCCAATCCCTCCCAGCATCAGAGTCTTCTCCAATGAGTCAACTCTTTGGCCACCATGAGGTGGCCAAAATACTGGAGTTTCAGCTTTAGCATCATTCCTTCCAAAGAAATCCCAAGGCTGATCTCCTTCAGAATGGACTGGTTGGATCTCCTTGCAGTCCAAGGGACTCTCAAGAGTCTTCTCCAACACCACAGTTCAAAAGCATCAATTCTTCGGTGCTCAGCCTTCTTCACAGTCCAGCTCTCGCATCCATACATGACCACAGGAAAGACCATAGCCTTGACTAGGCGAACCTTTGTTGGCAAAGTGATGTCTCTGCTTTTGAATATGCTATCTAGGTTGGTCATAACTTTCCTTCCAAGGAGTAAGCGTCTTTTAATTTCATGGCTGCAGTCACCATAGGCAGTGATTTTGGAGCACAGGAAAAATATGACTATAGATCCATACTTTTAATCATCACAAGGTATTGCTTGTTTACAAATCTGTTTATCTATGATCTGTATAGCAAATATCTGTATATATATATATATATACATATAAACACATATGACACACACATACAAAAACATATATATATACACACATATATGTGCAATTATTCCAGTTCCCTAAAGATTTATTAAGTGAACAATGCAAAGAAATAGACAAAAATAATAGAATGGGAAAGGCTAGAGATCACTTCAAGAAATTAGACACCAAGGGAATATTTCATACAAAGATAGGCACAATAAAGGACAGAAATGTTATGGACCTAATAAAAACAGAAGATATTAAGAAGAGATGCAAGTATACACAGAAGAACTATACAAAAAGGGTCTTAATGACCTAGACAACCACAGTAGTGTGATCAGTCGCCTAGAGCCAGACATCCTGGAGTGAGAAGTCAAGTAGGCTTTAGGAAGAATTGTTACTAACAAAGCTAGTGGAGGTGATTGAATTCCAGCTGAACTATTTCAAATCCTAAAATATGATGCTGTAAAATTGCTGCACTCAACATTCCATCAAACTTGGAAAACTCAGCAGTGGCCACAGGAATGGAAAATGTCAGTTTTCATTCCACTCCTAAAGGAGGGCAATGCCAAAGAATGATCAAACTATTGCACAACTGCACTCATTTCACATGCCAGCAAGGTAATGCTAAAAATTCTTCAAGCTAGTCTTGAACATTATGTGAACTTCCAGATGTTCAATCTGGAATTAGAAAAGGCAGATGAATCAGAGATCAAATTGCAAACATCCATTGGATCATACAAAAAACATGAGCATTCCAGAAAACAAAACAAAACTACTTCTGCTTCACTGACTATACTAAAGTTTTTGACTGTGTGGATCACAACACACTGTGGAAAATTCTTAGAGATGGTAATACCAGACCCCCTTACCTGCTTCCTGATAAACCTAGGTATGTAGGTCAAGAAGCAACAGTTAGAACCGGACATGGTACAACAAACAAACTGGTTCATATTTGGGACAAAGTATGTCAAGGCTGTATATTGTCACCATGCTTATTTAACTTATATGCACAGTACATCATGTGAAATGCTGGGCTAGATGAAGCTCAAGCTGGAATCAAGATTGCTAGGATAAAAATATCAATAACCTCAGATATACTGATGACACCACCCTAGTGGCAGAAAGGGAAGAGGAACTAAAGAGCCTCTTGATAAAGTAGAAGAGGAGAGTGAAAAGCATGGTTTAAAATTCAACATTCAGAAAACTAAGATCATGGCATCTGGTCCTGTCACTTCATGGTGAATAGAGGGGGAAACAATGGAAACACTGACAGACTTTATTTTCTTGGGCTCTGAAATCAATGCAGATGGTGACTGCAGCCATGAAATTAAAATATGCTTGCTCCTTGGAAGGAAAGCTATGACAAACCTAGATAGCATGTTAAAAAGAAGAAACATCACTTTGCTGACAAAGGTCCATTTAGTCAAAGCTATGGTTTTCCCAGTAGTCATGTATGGAGGATGTGAGAGCTGGAACAAAAAGTCGGTTGAACACCTAAGAATTATTTTTCAGACTGTGGTGCTGGAGAAGACAATTGAGACACCCTTGTACAGCAGTTGATCCTAATGGAAATCAACCCTGCATATTTATTGGAGGACTGATGCTGCAGCTGAAGCTCCAATATTTTGGCCACCTGATGCCAAGAGCCATCTCACTGGAAAAGACCTTGATGCTGGAAAGATTGCTAGGTAAAAGGATAAGGGGACAACAGAGGATGAAATGGTTGGATGGTATCACGGACTCAATGGACATGAGTTTGAACAAATTCAGGGAGATAGTGAAGGATAGGGAAGCCTAAGGTGTTGCAATCCATTAGGTCACAAAGAGTCAGACATGAGTGAGCGACTGAACAAGTACAAGTATTTCTCACATCCATGATTGAATTTCTTGAAATGAATACCTGAGGATAATAATAATAAATTATTTTTGCTTCAATAGGATTATCTGAGTTTTACATTAGATATAATACATTTCAAAAGATTAATCCATCATTTGGAGCATATGAAGTCCTTATAATAAGAAAATTTCTATTGCAAATGACAGCAATCCAACTTGGACCCGCTGAAGAATAAAAAATCAAAAAGCAAGGGAATTTATTGGCTCATGTAACAAAATTATAGAATACTAGTGTACAATCAGTCACTTGGGGACCATGGAGGCAAGAAACGTGGGTACTCTGTGGACTCTCATTAACTCTCTAAATCAAGTTTGTCTTTGTCAGCACCAGACTTTAGATTACATAAAGCACATCAAATGAAATTTTTTCCAGCACAGCAAGGGACATGACCAGAGGCTATTCAAGACTGGTGTTCTTTTGTGTAGAATGAAATCTTTTCCATTAGTTTCACTTAAAAAAAAAAAAAAAAGTCCTAAAGTAGGATTCTGGATAATCTAAGTAGGATTCTCCTCTTGCCCCCAATCCCTCCCAGCATCACTCTTCTCCAATGAGTCAACTCTTCGCATGAGGTGGCCAAAGTACTGGAGTTTCAGCTTGAGCATCATTCCTTCCAAAGAAATTCCAGGGCTGATCTCCTTCAGAATGGAATGGTTGGATCTCCTTGCAGTCCAAGGGACTCTCAAGACTCTTCTCCAACACCACAGTTCAAAAGCATCAACTCTTCGGCACTCAGCCTTCTTCACAGTCCAGCTCTCACATCCATATATGACGACAGGAAAAACCATAGTCTTGACTAGATGAAACTTTGTTGGCAAAGTAATGTCTCTGCTTTTGAATATGCTATCTAAGTTGGTCATAACTTTCCTTCCAAGGACTAAGCGTCTTTTAATTTCATGACTGGAGTCACAATCTGTAGTGATTTGGGAGCCCCAAAAATAAAGTCTGACACTGTTTCCACTGTTTCCCCATCTATTTCCCATGAAGTGATGGGACCAGATGCCATGATCTTTGTTTTTTGAATGTTGAGCTTTAAGCCAACTTTTTCACTCTCCACTTTTACATTCATCAAGGGGCTTTTTAGTTCCTCTTCACTTTCTGCCATAAGGGTTGTGTCATCTGCATATCTGAGGTTACTGATATTTCTCCCAGCAACCTTGATTTGAGCTTGTGTTTCTTCCAGTCCAGCGTTTCTCATGATGTACCCTGCATAAAAGTTAAATAAACAGGGTGACAATATACAGCCTTGATGAACTCCTTTTCCTGTTTGGAACCAGTCTGTTGTTCCATGTCCAGTTCTAACTGTTGCTTCCTGACCTACATACAAATTTCTCAAGAGGCAGATCAGGTGGTCTGGTATTCCCATCTCTTTCAGAATTTTCCAGTTTATTGTGATTTACACAGTCCAAGGCTTTGGCATAGTCAATAAAGCAGAAATAGATGTTTTTCTGGAACTCTCTTGCTTTTTCGATGATCCAGCGGATGTTGGCAATTTCCTCTGCCTTTTCTAAAACCAGCTTGAACATCAGGAAGTTCACGGTTCACATATTGCTGAAGCCTGGTTTGGAGAATTTGAGCATTACTTTACTCGTGTGTGAGATGAGTGCAATTGTGCGGTAGTTTGAGCATTCTTTGGCATTGCCTTTCTTTGGGATTGGAATAAAAACTGAACTTTTCCAGTCCTGTGGCCACTGCCGAGTTTTCCAAATTTGCTGGCATATTGAGTGCAGCACTTTCACAGCATCATCATTCAGGACTTGGAATAGCTCCACTGAAATTCCATCACCTCCACTAGCTTTGTTTGTAGTGATGCTTTATAAGGCCCACTTGACTTCACATTCCAGGGTGTCTGGTTCTAGGTGAGTAATCACACCATCATGATTATCTGGGTCATGAAGCTCTTTTTTGTACAGTTCTTCTGTGTATTCTTGCCATCTCTTCTTAATATCTTCTGCTTCTGTTAGGTCCATACCATTTCTGTCCTTTATCGAGCCCATATTTGTATGAAATGTTCCTTTGTTATCTCTGATTTTCTTGAAGAGATTCCTAGTCTTTCCCATTCCGTTGTTTTCTTCTATTTCTTTGCATTGTTTGCTGAAGAAGGCTTTCTTATCTCTTCTTGCTATTTTTTGGAACTCTGCATTCAGATGTTTATATCTTTCCTTTTCTGCTTTGCTTTTCACTTCTCTTATTTTCACAGCTATTTGTAAGGCCTCCCCAGACAGCCATTTTGCTTATTTGCATTTCTTTTCCATGGGGATGGTCTTGATCTCTGTCTCCTGTACAATGTCACGAACCTCATTCCATAGTTCATCAGGTACTCTATCTATCAGATCTAGGCCCTTAAATCTATTTCTCACTTCCACTGTATAATCATAAGGGATTTGATTTAGGTCATACCTGAATGGTCTAGTGGTTTTCCCTACTTTCTTCAATTTAAGTCTGAATTTGGCAATAAGGAGTTCATGGTCTGAGCCACAGTCAGCTTCTGGTCTTGTTTTTGCTCACTGTAAAGAGCTTCTCCATCTTTGGCTGCAAAGAATGCAATCAATCTGATTTCGGTGTTGATCATTTGGTGATGTCCATGTATAGAGTCTTCTCTTGTGTTGTTGGAAGAAGGTGTTTGCTATGACCTGTGCATTTTCTTGGCAAAACTCTATTAGTCTTTGCCCTGCTTCATTCTGTATTAAAAGGCCAAATTTGCCTGTTACCCCAGGTGTTTCTTGACTTTCTACTTTTGCATTCCAGTCCCCTATAATGAAAAGGACATCGTTTTGGGGTGTTAGTTCTAAAAGGTCTTGTAGGTCTTCATAGAACCATTCAACTTCAGCTTCTTCAGCGTTACTGGTTGGGGCATAGACTCGGATTACTGTGATATTGAATGGTTTGCGTTGGAAATGAACAGAGATCATTCTGTCATTTTTGAGATTGCATCCAAGTATTGCATTTCAGACCCTTTTGTTGACCATAATGGCCACTCCATTTCTTCAGAGGGATTCCTTTCCGCAGTAGTAGATATAATGGTCATCTGAGTTAAATTCACCCATTCCAGTCCATTTCAGTTCGCTGATTCCTAGAATGTCGACATTCACTCTTGCCATCTCTTGTGTGACAACTTCCAATTTGCCTTGATTCATGCTCCAACTAAGATGTCCCCAAAATGAGGTCACACATACATGTATGTTATTAGGACCTTTAATAAAATTTGAGTTCTGAAAGGGGTAACTGACGGATAAGGGGAGTGAAGAAAACTTGTCCAACTAGCTGAGCTCCAAATCAAATTTGCCCTGGTTTCAGTTGAGGTTTGGTGCCCCACAGCAGCAGTGACTTCCCCAACTTAAATATTAATGGAAATATAGTAGGCCCATGATTGGCTGAGATTTTGGAGTTAGTGACACTGACTCCGTAAATCTCCCTCTTAGTTGGTATCTCTTTCATAGGCTAGCAGCCAGGTAATGGATTTATTAGTTACAGATTCACTGTCTGTATTTTTACTTCCCAAGATAGGTTGCTTGTCATTTCTTCATCTATGAACTCCAGGGCATGACATTGTATAACCTCTCCTTTAAAGCACCTCTACCTACTCTCCATTCAGAGATAAGAATATAGGCTCATTCTCTTTGAGAATCTAGCTCAGAAGGACTGGAACCAATTCACAACTTAGTTACTAGAATTTAGTTTTCATGGACTGACACAGGTTGCTTTTTTTGTGCTATATTTCTATTAATGGACTATACTCTTGTCTATTCAAGCAGTCTTTGACTGTTATGTTGTATGCAGTACTTTGGCCCACATTCTGGGTATATAGTTTTTTTCTCTGCATCTTTTAATAAATCTTAATAGCTGAATTATTAACAATTTAATTATCAAATTCATTAAAATTATTAAAAATTTAAAATAAAATTTAAAAAATTGAATTCAAATGTATTAAAAATTTAAATTATTAAAATTTTACAACCTGAGAGCACACTCCATTTATGGGACCAAAAAAAGATTTTCTGAAATCAAGTTCTTCACTATTCCCAGTGAAGAACTTACTTTCTGGTTCTCCTTATTTCCTTCCAGCTTTCAAGTCGGGCACTCCTTTCCTGGCTCTGTGTGTGCTTGTCTGGGAATTCTTCTCGGTGAAGAGATGGGTGTAAGCCAGCCCACTTTCAATGACTCCTGTATGCAGGAATTCCAAGATTTATCTCCTTCACTGAATTTAAGATGAATCTAAGTAGCCATCCCAGTTTCAAGGCTTTCTGTATGATCAGCTGAGGTCTCTGTTGCAACTGTGCCAACATTTAAAAATCCCCTCTCTAATTTTGCCTCCCTCACCCTTTACAGGTACTGTTTTCAAGAGTACTTCCCAGACTTTAACTTGCAAACCCCTATCTTACTGAGTCTTCCCAATGTGTGTGCTGACTAAGATGACATATATATACAGAAATATTGAAAATTCACTAAAATATTTTGTGTTATTCATTTATTTAAACATAAAAATGAATACATTTTCAATATTTATTTACTCATCATATGTTAGACACAATACTAGAACCTCAGGACACACTGCAGTGCTCTGTCTGTAAACACCTCATTTTCAGTATCATATTCAAATGAGATTATGAAATATAAGAGGAGAACATGACTCATTCTAGATCTCTTTCTTAAAAATCAAGGGCACTATGAATTAACTTTCTTTCAGATATCATGAGATGGGAGACGTAAGAAAGAGGAAGAAAGAACTGGAACAAATGTTGAATTTATATGTGAAGGCCTCTCACTTCATCACTTGTGAGAATCAGTGTGATTCTGATCTTTTAGGCAAACACAGATACAGGAGCATCAAAGTATGCAAATACAAGAGCCAGAATCTTTGAGAACAAGAATCTTTCTCACAGACATATCCAATCTCACTCTTGGGCATATACCCTGAGAAAATCATAATTCAAAAAGATACATGTACCCCAATGTTCATTGCAGTACTATTTACAATAGCTAGGACATGGAAACAGTGCAAATGTCTATTGACAGATGAATGGATAAAGAAGATATGGTGCATACAAACAATGGAACATTACTCAATCATAAAAGGGAATCAAATTGGATCATTTTTAGTGACATGGATGGACCTAGAGTCTGTCATACAGAGTGAAATCAGAAAGAGAAAAACAAATATCATACATTAACACATATGTATGGAATCTAAACAAAAATGGTAAAGACAAAGTTATTTGCTGTGTGAAATAGAGATGCGGGTGTGCAGAATGGACATGGGGATGCAGTGGGGAAATGGAAGAATAGGGAGAGTTGGGAGGGTAGCTCTGACACACATACATTGCATACGTGAAACAGCTAGGGCTGTGTAGCACAGGAGCTCGGCTCAGTGCTCTGTGATGAACTAGAGGGGTGGGATGAGGCAGTGGGGTGGGAGGAAGGTTCAAGAGGGAGGGACATAGGTACACATACAGCTGACTCACTTTGTTGTACAGTAGATGCTAAGACAATATTTTCAAGTAATTATATTCCAATAAAAATAAATTAAAAATAAAATCTAAAAGAACATTCAACTCTCACATAAAACCAAGGAGAGGAAATGCACAAAGGTTGGTCCAGGGACATGGAAGGATAAAAATTAGAGCTATAAATGATGAATGATATCTTTTGTATATTATTAGTAAGTATATAAAGAGTAACATAAGTATATAATACAAGTATATAAGTAATAATAAGGAGAGCCAAGAAGTTAGTAAGCATACAGAGACTGTTACAATAGTTAATTTTAAAGTGACAATATAAATGATAATTACAAAATTATTGACCATGTTTTATAGCCTAGCTACTAAGATGTGAGTATATTCAAAACAGATTAGTTCTGAGAAATTTTTTAAAAAGTTCAAACAATAATATAAGAACCAGTCCTTTTCTCAACAACAGAAAAAACATTACTATTGGTTTTATTATATTTCAGTTTTCCCTATACATAATATTTTAACTTTTAAAAATAACTCTAAAAATAAAATTGACACATATTCTCCTTTGCTGTAAAAAATGAAATCTAATTCATTCAGTTGTGTCTGATACTTTGTGACCCCATGGACTGTAGCTGCCAGACTTTTCCCAACCTAAGGATCAAACCTGGGTCTCCTGCATTGCGGGTGGATTCTTTGTTATCTGAGCCACCAGGGAGGCAATCTAGAAGAGCAAATAGAGAACAAACAACAGTGATAAAATACTTCTCTAATAAACACTCTTCTTGGGTGCTTGTGTCACAATTCAGTTCAGTTCAGTCACTCAGTCATGTCCGACTCTTTGCAACCCCATGGACTTCAGCATGCAAGACTTCCCTGTCCATCACCAACTCCCGGAGCTTGCTCAAATTCATAACAATTGAGTTAGTGATGCCATCCAACTATATCATCCTCTGTTGTCCCCTTCTCCTTCTTCCTTAAATCCTTCCCAGCATCAGGGTCTTTTCCAATGAGTCAGTTCATGCTTTGTACAACACTGTACAAACTGACCCTACATAGCATGGCTCATAGTTTCATTGAGTCAGACAAGGCTGTGATCCATGTGATCAGTTTGGTTACTTCTCTGTAATTGTGGTTTAATTCTGCCTTCCTTCTGATGGGTAAGGATAAGAGGCTTTTGGAAGCTTCCTGATGGGAGGGACTGGCTGTGGGGGAATCTGGGTCTTGCTCTGATGGGTGGGGCCATGCCCAACAAATCTTTAATCCAATTTTCTCTTGTTATATTATTTGCAGCCAAAGATGGAGACTGTAGTCAGCAAAAGCAAGAGGAGGAGCTGACTGTGGCCCAGAGAAACAACTCCTTACTGCAAAATTCAGACTTAAATTGAAGAAAGTAGGGAAAACCACTACATCATTCAGGTATGACCAAAATAAAATATCTTATGATTATACAGTGGAAGTCACAATTAGGTTCAAGGGGTTAGATTCTATAAATAGAGTGCCTGAAGAACTATGAACAGAGGTTCATAACATTGTACAGGAGGTGGTGATCAAAACCATCTCCAAGAAGAAGAAATGCAAAAAGACAAAATGGTTCTCTGAGGAGGCCTTATTAATAGCTGAGAAAAGAAGAGAAGTGAAAGGCAAAGGAGAAAAGGAAAGACAAACCCATCTGAATGCAGAGTTCCAAAGAAGAGCAAGGAGAGATAAAAAAAAAAAAGCCTTCCTACGTGATCCACGCAAAGAAATAGAGGGAAAAAGCATAAAATAATAGAATGGAAAAGACTAGAGATCTCTTCAAGAAAATTAGAGATTCAAAAGGAACATTTCATGCAAAGATGAGCACAAGAAAAGGACAGAAATGGTATGGACCTAACAGAAACAGAAGATATTATGAAGAGGTGGTAAGAATACACAGAAGAACTATATAAAAAAGATCTTCATGACCCAGATAATCACGATGGTGTGATCACTCACCTAGAGCCAGACATCCTGAAGTGTGTAGTCAAGTGGGCCTTAGGAAGAATCACTAGGAACAAAGCTAGTGGAGATTGATGGAATTCTAGTTGAGCTATTTCAGATCCTAAAAGATGATGCTACTAAAGTGCTGCAAATATGTCAGCACTTTATGTCAGCAAATTTGGAAAACTCAGCAGAAGCCACATACTGGAAAAGGTCAGGTTTCATTCCAATCCCAAAGAAGGGCAATGCAAAAGAATGTTCAAACTACAGCACAATTGTGCTCATCTCATACATTAGCAAAGTAATGCTCAAAATTCTGCAAGAGGCTTCAACAAGTTCATGAACCAAGAACTTCCAGATGTTCAACCTGGAATTAGAAAAGGCAGAGAAACCAGAAATCAAATTGGCAACATTCATTGTATCATAGAAAAAGGAAGAGAATTCCAGAAAAGCTTCTACTTCTGCTTCATTGACTACACCAAAGCCTTTGACTGTGTGGATCACAACAAACTATGGAAAATTATTAAAAGAGATGAGAATACCAGACTGCCTTACCTGCCTCCTGAGAAATCTGTATGCAGGTTAAGAAGCAACAGTTAGAATCAGTCATGAAACACTGGATGGGTACAAAATTGGGAAAGGAGTACCTCAAGGTTGTATATTATCACCTTGCTTATTTAACTTCTATGCAGAGTACATCATGTGAAATGCTGGGTTGGATTAAGCAGAAGACTGCAGGGAGAAATATCAATAACCTGAGATACACAAATGATATCACCCTTATGGCATAAAGTGAAGAGAAATTAAAGAGCCTCTTAGTGAAAATGAAAGAGGAGAGTAGAAAATTTGGCTTGAAACTAAACATTCAAAAACCTAAGATCATGGCATCCAATCAGTTCATGGGAAATAGACGGGGAAACGATGGAAACAGGGACAGACTTTGTTTTCTTAGGCTCCAAAATCACTGTGGATGGTGACTGCAGTCATGAAATTAAAAGAGGCTTCTTCCTTGGAAGAAAAGCTATGACCAACCTAGACAGCATACTGAAAGGCAGACATCAACCTAGATAGTATACTGAAAAGCAGAGACATTACTTGGCTGACAAAGGCCCATCTAGGCAAAGCTATAGTTTTTCCAGGAGTCATGTATGGATGTGAGAGTTGGACTATAAAGAAAGCTGAGTGCCGAAGAATTGATGCTTTTGAGCTGTGGTATTGGAGAAGACTCTTGAGAGTCTCTTGGATAGAAAGGAGATTAAACCAGTCAATCCTAATGGAAATCAGTCCTGAATATCCATTGGAAAGACAGATGCTGAAGCTGAAGCTCAAATACTTTGGCCACCTGATGGGAAGAATTGACTCATTGGAAAAGACTTGATGCTGGGAAATATTTAAGGCAAGAGAAGAAGGGAGCAATAGAGGATGAGATTGTTGGATGGCATCACCGACTCGATAGACATGAGTCTGTGCAAGCTCCAGAAATTGGTAATGGATAGGAAAGCTTGGCATGCTGCAGCCCATCGGGGTTGCAAAGAGTCGTATATGACCGTGTGACTGAACTGTACTGAACAACACTGTAGTTTACTTTTTTTTTCCTTACACATTGTGATTCACCCACAATGATATACATAGATTATCTTTATTCATTTCAGTGCTATATAGTATCCCATATAGATATATATTATTCATGTATACCATAATTTATCTATTCTTATTCAATTGATAGTGGTTTAAGTAATTTCCAAAATTTTGCTATTATAAACTGTATCAATTGAAGTTTGGGTAGAATTGGAAAAGAATCTTAGTTAAATTTTAATGGATTGCTATTATTTTAAAATAATTGGACATTTTTTTATTTTTTAATATAAATTTATTTATTTTAATTGGAGGCTAATTACTTTACAATATTGTATTGGCTTTGTCATACATCAACATGAATCCGCCATGGGTGTACAAGTGTTAAATAATTGGGCAATTTACTGAAGAGTTACTAAAGTTTCAGAAGCCATGAAAGCAGTAGTGTAATATTCTTCAGAAAGCAACAGTGGGAAACAACTTACCACTTAACATATCAGATTACTGGTGGCTTCTCTGGTGTCTCAGATGGTAAAGAATCTGCCTGCAATGTGGGAGACCCTGGGTTTGATTCCTGTGTCGGGAAGATCCCCTGGAGAAGGGAACAACAACCCACTCCAGTATTCTGGCCTGAAGAATTCCATGGACCCTGGAACCTGGTGTGCTACAGTCCATGGGGTTGCAAAGAGTAGGACATGATTGAGCTAACACTGAAACTAACACTTTCAGGGAAGTTACCAATAGTTTAGTTAGGCCATCCATCCCCCTCAAACAGCTGCAGTACTAAAAATATAAAAATAGCTAACAATAAAAATAGAATTCCCGTCTTTTTTGTTCTTAACTGAACTACAAAGTGTTTCATTGATATAAGCACATGTGCATCCGATTTCAAAACTCAGGAATTTATGGAACATAAAAAATACTTTCCTATTTATATAGTTTTCTAGTTTAGTTCTCTAAAGATGAAATGTATTTAAGAGTAAAAATAAATTTTAATTGAATTTTATCCATTTTAGATTTTGTTAAGTTTATTTTCCATTGAAAAGCAGTCAAAGAAAGCAGACAAAAGCATTTTCTTGTTTCAAAACATTGTTTTAGCATACCGCTTGGGACATTCTTTTTTCCTGGGTTTCATACTTTTATATATAAAGTGACTATAATAAAATGAAAGCTGTGAACCCTCAAGTGCCAGCTTGAAAATAGTAACAAAACTGACATGAGCATATAAATATATAAACATAATTTATTTACCAACCTTGAGCCTGTCATTTTCCCCAGGGATGCTGTCATTTAAAGGACATTTTCCTGTCTCTTCTTTGTTTTTACAGTTATACAAACAACCAATAAACAAATTTGTAGAAGTAAAAATACTACCACATCTCTGGGATTCAGATTCCCTACTGAGGTTCCATGTCATAAAACAAAAATGTTTCTAGACTCAGAATTTGGCAGATGAAAAGGTAGGAAGAATAATAATAACAAGTCCTCGGCTAAATTTTTTCATGGCTTTTATTAAGACAATTTCTAGTTTTATCATCTACTAGCTCTGGGATCCAACTCAGTGCTTTTCAGTGTCTTTACCTAATCTCTAGCCTTATTAATAAAATAATGATAAAGTTTTGGTAGTACAATCCTCATCTTAAAGAAGAAACTGGGCCTCAAAGAATCTGACCTATATAAGGCAGAACAGCTAAATCTAATATTCAATGAGGATGTGCTGATCTCTGTGATTGTTGAGTTTATTTCTTTGGAATTTCATACAACTCTATGACTTTCCCATTATACACTGACATACATAAGCTATAGTTTAAATATTGTCTCATTAGTAATAGACTGAAAAATTTTAAACAGTTTCTTGAAATTCCAGAGCAATATTATCACAAGTGAAAAGTAAAAATATCCTCTTCATAGCCAATTCATTCACCCTCTCCATTCTGACCTGAGAATTATTGTTAATAGTATGGTTAAAAATATTGTCTTATTTTTCCCCCAAATGTATATTCTGTTTTCTATCGATCTATATGCAGGTTCTCAATCACTCAGTAGTGTCTGACTCTTTATGAACCCACAGACTGTAGCCCACTAGGCTCCTCTGTACATGGGATTTCCCAGTCTAGAATACTGGAGTGGGTTTCCATTTCCTCCTCCAGGGGATCTTCCCAACCCAGGGATCAAACCGTTGTCTCCTGTCTCTCCTGCACTACAGGTGGATTCTTTACTGCTAAGACATTACTACTACTACTACTAAGTTGCTTCAGCCGTGTCCAACTCTGTGTGACCCCATAGACAGCAGCCCACCAGGCTCCCCCGTCCCTGGGATTCTTCAGGCAAGAACACTGGAGTGGGTTGCCATTTCCTTCTCCAATGCATGAAAGTGAAAAGTGAAAGTGAAGTCGCTCAGTCGTGTCTGACCCTCAGCAACCCCATGGACTGCAGCCTTCCAGGCTCCTTCGTCCATGGGATTTTCCAGGCAAGAGAACTGGAGTGGGGTGCCACTGCCACATTGTGGAAGCCCTTATCCATCTACAGAGTTGACCAAAAAGTTCCTTTGGGTTTTTCTGTAACAACATCAGGAAACTCAATCTTTCCTAATTGCATTGTGATTACAAAATCCTTCCATCATTACAGTGATAAGGGAGAAAGATTCCAAGTTGCACAGCTTTCACCTGCTAGGCAATAGGGTGGAGCAAGTGAGTGTTTGAGGGGAGTGGTGGTGACAGGGGCCACTTACCCCCAGGAAAGCTCTTATCTTTCCTACTTTTCCCAATCCATCACTATTCTTGGCCACTACTGACTGTGAGGAAATGTAAAATGATTTGATAGGGAGGTGACTTGCCAGGGTTCCTCATCCTTTCTATTTAAAAAATGGAAGGTGTTTGGCAGAGGGAGTGTGTTTTAAGAAACTTCTCCAAGAATCAGGTATAGATTAGCCTGAGTAAGAGAAACTGGAGACAGAGAATCAGATTATCACATGTACTAATCCATGTGAGAACTATCAACAGCTTTCATGAGTTGAGTGGATATCATCCAGAGGATGGGGCTTCCCCAATGGCTCAGTGGGTAATGAATCCTCCTGCCATGCAGGAGACCTAGGAAACACAGGTTTGATCCTTGGGTTAGGAAGATGCCCTGGAGAAGGAAATGGCAACCCACTCCAGTATTCTTGCCTGAAAAATTTAATGGACAGAGGAGTCTGGTGGGCTACAGTCCAAAGGGTCGCAAAGAGTTGGCATGACTGAGTGACTAAGCACCACAACCAGCACCATCCTGAAGATGACGTGGACAATGCAAAATAGTATGGCAACAGAACCAAGGTATTGCAATTAATCAGATGTAGGTGTGCAAGAGAGAGGGACACAAAGACCATCAAAGTATCCTAAAATTTAGGAAATGGACTTTGATAAATATTGGTATCAGATGAGGGAGAAGATCCGGGAAGTCTATTAAATCTGATCTGCTAAATGAATACACAGTATTATGGGCTTGACTGTATCCTCCAAATTCACATGTTGAAGTTCCTAGTACCTCAAAACATGAGTGCATATTAAAGCAGGGTCTTCAAGAGATAATTCAGTTGAAATGCAGTCCTTATGATGGGCCCTAATCCAAAAGATTGGTGTCCTTACAAGCACAGGAGATAAGGACACCAATGGAGGGAAGTCTATTTGAAGACACAAGAGATGACAGCCGTCTATAAATCAGAGAGAGGCTTCAGAAGAAACCAACCCTGCAGACATCTTGATCTTGATCTCATACTTTGAGCCTCCAGAACTTTGAGAAATTAAATTTCTGTTGTTCAAGCCCCTTAGCCCTAGTCTGTGATACTTTGTTATGGTAACCTTGAAAAATGAACATATCCAGCCAAAACTTCCCAGAGATAGTTAGAGTTGGGAATTAATATTTGGAAGGATTCAGAATAGGAATTTAATCTGGGAAATCTGTGAATGGTGATAACAACTGATGCAGAGAATTTCTCTATGGAAACACTATAACATTTGTTAATGCAAATACTTTAATTTAGAATTCTATATCACTACTACCATCAGCTTATTTTTTTAAATTTCACACCAATCCCTTATTTAAATACTATCTTTATCACTTCTGAAATCTCAAGGAGAGATTATATTGCTTGCCCAAAGTAGTATCATGGTGTCAGAAACTGAATATAAATCCAGGCATTCTGGCCCCTGACCCATACTCTCAAGCATACTAGAGTACTTCTGTAATATTTACATACATGTCTATGTAATATTTACATAGACACTAGCTACTAGTTATTTCCTTCTCTTTGGGTGAATTCTCCAGTTGTCACAATATTGCATATTAGTAATACCTCTTTGTGCTTAACAAGAATGCTAAGAAACCTTAATCTATTCACACATTCAGTTAGAAAGAAGCAAGTACTAAATATAAGAACAAGATTAGAATGCAAACACAATATTTTAGTGTATCTTCTTGATACACTAAAATACATTTCTTAGTGGTATTTGTATTGATGAATACACTATTTCTTACATTATTTTATCCCTCGACTTTCATCATTTTCCTTTCTTGTCTCTGAGCCCTTTCTTCTCACTTGTATTTGGGTGCATTCATCTTCCACTTGTTCTTTAAGTATAGATATTAATCAGACTTGAACTTAGCCCTTAAAACTCTTTCTTTAAACACTGTATATTATCTTCTACAGCATCTCTTTCCAGTAAACTCCCTATAGTCCAACCTCCAATGTAACTTGTGTATCATTAACTGATGAAGTTTCTAAATTAAAAATCTTTGCCTGAAGCTCATTCATTTGGACTGAGATGCTGTTTATGTCAATATCTTGACTGGTGTAATATTTTTCCATGATCTAGGTCTCACCTCCCTCTTTTGCCTGACCTGCAGCCTCTTCAGCCATCATGCATGGTCTCTGCTTCTCTCATACTCAAATACATGTCACAAGAGCAATGCTTTCCAATGCCTATATGCATTTTGATGCTTGCTTTGCTCATTCTTCCTCACAATATTTCAAAAGATCTAAACTTCCTATTCTAAATAAAATATATATTTTTTATGCTACCCTCCTGTCACTGCTCTCTTCCCATTGAAGAGAAAGCAGTGGGATTTTCCGCTGTGGTCTAAATCACTGAGGGCATATCTCTATTAAAGGGCTTGCTTTTCTGAATGGGATTGGCTTTGCTATTATTGTTGTCTTATTTTCTACTCCAGACTCAAAGTTTTAAGAGGAGAGAGTCTGTCTTCACTTTTTAGAAGCAAGTACCTAGAAGATGTTCTTGCTTATAGAAGTTGCTTGATAAACATGTATCGCAAGGCCAAACTATGCTGGGTAAATTTCAATTTTTGACTATGTAGTACAATTCTGCTATTCATTTTATATTAAGAAAAGCCTTTTTAAGCCTGAAAATCAGTAAAATAGCTCTACTTTAAAAAATATTTCTAAGTATACTATTACTGTAGTAAACAGGCATAAGCAGGGACAAAGTCTACATAGGCTGGTTTTAAAAAGATCAACTTGTGTTCATGAAATGTGTCAAACTGATAATTCTAGGAATACAAATCTATTCTTGTAAGATTTGTTTTACACTGAAAAATGGTTACTGAGAAATTGGAGGGCTTTTCCCCCCTCTTTTTTTTTTTTTCTTTAGGAATTTACAGCCATTGACTTGTGAGTAACTTCTGTAGGTTTCAAATTGGAGCTAGCTCCACATCCCACCAAGATTTGACCTATACTTCCTTTATAGTCCTAAGTACACACAAACGCTGAACTACCTAGGGAGGGGTACATTTTCTTAGCGTGCAATCAGTTTCATTTCCATTCACATTCAGGTAAATAATATAATAATTACTTTTGCAATATAATCTTTGTCTTAGAACTAAAAGAAGGTGGTCATTTTTTTTTTGTCTCTTGAAAATAACCTTTAGGAGTATGCACACTAATGATGGTTTAAATAAAACCCATATAATACAGAAACGGGGAAGGCAATGGCACCCCACCCCAGTACTTTTGCCTGGAAAATTCCATGGACGGAGGAGCCTGGTAGGCTGCAGTCCATGGGGTCGCTAAGAGTCAGACATGACTGAGTGATTTCACTTTCACTTTTCACTTTCATGCACTGGGGAAGGAAATGGCAACCCACTCCAGTGTTCTTGCCTAGAGAATCCCAGGGACGGAGGAGCCTGGTAGGCTGCAGTCCATGGGGTCGCTAAGAGTCAGACATAACTGAGCGATTTCACATTCATGCCCTGGAGAAGGAAATGGCAACCCACTCCAGTGTTCTTGCCTAGAGAATCCCAGGGACGGGGGAGCCTGGTGGGCTGCCGTCTATGGGGTCGCACAGAGTCGGACACGACTGAAGCGACTTAGCAGCAATACAGAAAAAGTTAGTAACTTAAAAACTCAATAACTTTTTGAATTTTAAAATCTAGTGCTAACCAATACAGGACAAGATTCCTGAGACTCTTGCTGAGTTTATCGGAAATACTACAAATTATTCAAATCTGCATCATTTAAACCCACAAAGCCTCATAGTTTATCTCCTAATAATATTTTTAAATATCTGTATAAAACTAGTTTCAAAAAAATCTCTATTTCCAGTTCTGTGAAGCTGAAAGTGACAAGCCTAGATGCCTAGGGTATTAAGCAGTCATTGGCACCCCACCCCAGTATTTTGCCTGGAAAATCCCATGGACGGAGGAGCCTGGTAGGCTCCAGTCCATGGGGTCGCTAAGAGTCGGACACGACTGAGCGACTTCAGTTTCGCTTTTCACTTTCATACGTTGGAGAAGGAAATGGCAACCCACTCCAATATTCTTGCCTGGAGAATCCCAGGGACAGGGGAGCCTGGTGGGCTTCTGTCTGTGGGGTCGCACAGAGTTGGACACGACTGAAGCGACTTAGCAGCAGCAGTTTTGAAATCAAGAATGAGAAGGATGCAAGTGTATTAGAACACCAAGCAGGTACATTCCAAAGATGTGTGTGTAATTCTGGGGTTTGGGAGTCATTCTAAATCCTCTCCACCTTGGCAGAGTTTTTCAATCCCTGGACTTCAGCAGTGACTTTGGAAAGATGACACATTTTCCCATAAAATTAATCACACAGCTCTGGTTGCAATTCAGTTGGAGTAAAGCTAAAAAGTTACTTGCATTATGGAAACTTAATGCTTACAATAACTATGATTACTTAAAATAAATATATATTTAGCTACATTAGATTATATGTGCATATTTTTATTTTATATCTCATTCCATTAATTGCTAAATTATAAAGTTAGATACTCACAAGAAGATCATAATAGGGTGATTTATGCAGTCAGACAGATGTTAGTTTGTATTTGAGATAAATCAGTTAATACTGCCTAGCAATGTCACATTACCAATTAGCAATATATATATATATATACATACAAGTCAAAGGAAAATGAATATGAACAGAACACTATAGTTTTTTTCTAGTAAAAAAACAGATGTTGTTCCTTTTACAGCATTATAACTATATACTTTTTATTTAAAAATATATATTACACTTATTTAGTTTTTCTTTGCTAATGTAAGCAATTTAAATATCTTGAAAAATTAGAGAATCCATTCTGTACTTCTCTAATGTTATCATTATACATGCTCATATTACCCTACACTTAAGTAAGCTGCTCACCTATGTGGTTCTAAAACATATCAAATTTACTTAAGGTATAAAGAATTGTCTTTCATCCATGCCTGTCTTCTTTTCCAGGTGAAATCAATTCCATGTGCCTCTTTCTGTGTGGACATCTCAAACTCTTATTCTTCTGTATACATATAAAAGCTATTTTTTTTTCTATGTGTTGATAACTAGGAATAGAATTGCTGAGTTATAGATTAGATATACGTTTAACCTTATGAGAAACTACCAAAGAGTTCTCCAAAGTGATTTTATACTGCCACCAGCAGTGTATGAGAATACCATTTGCCATGTATTGTTGCCAACATTTGGTGCTGTCTTTTTTTTTTATTTAGCCATTCTGCTTAGAGGGTAGTGATATCTTACTGTGTTTTATGTTTGCATTTCACTGATGACCGAAAAGTATGAGGACCTTCCATATGGTTATTAGCTGCTGGAATATCTTCTTTTGTGAAGAGTCTGTTTAGTCTTTTGCTCATTTATAAATGGTTGTTTTTTGTTGATTTGTAATATTTTGATTAACAGTCACATAAAATTAGATGTGATTTCATCGATCTATTTAGAGCTAGCAAGATAGAGAGTGTATGTGCACATGTGACAGAGGAGAGGTAAAAAGAAAGAAAAATATTTTCTCACGTTTGTCAGTCATTTTTAAATGGTGTCTTTTGATGGACAGATCCTTTTTTAACTTTGGTTGTTTTTTGTATTTAGACATGTGCTTCATCTCAAATTGTTTTTTGTGTATACTGTGAGAAAGAAGTTAAACTTCATTTTTTTAATACACGCGTCCAGTTTATTTAACTTTTCTGAAAAGCACTCAGTTTCCCCAACTCCCTCACAGGTCTTGTACAATTAATTTACTGAAGCAAAAATCAACAATTCTGCAGGATAAATTAGAAAAATAGTTTATGTATATAATCAAGAGAAATAACCCAGACTCTACCTTTCTATGATATTAAAAATAAAGTATTTTAATTTTAACAGGTGCATTGACACTGAGGGTAGGAGATGGAGTAGGGGAATTTACAATCCACAGTGCTTTTCAATGTACATGAACAGGAATAAACCTAATTAATCTTCAAAATAGCAAATCGCTTTTGAGCAAATGGTCCACAAGGGTGCAATAAAAGCAGCAACATTAAACAATCTTTGACATGGTAAATAATTAAGAGATTGGCCAAGGACTTGATATAAAGTTTCTACTGTCTAATCTACAAATTACTAAGACCCAGGAGTATATCTCTGGATAAGGGAATTGCTACTCTGCGCTATATTGCTGAAGCAAAGTGTCAACTCTATCACATAGAATTAATGGCTAATTGTCAACAGCAGATCTAAATTGTGACTAAGAAATAAGATTTCATCTTGAGAAAAACCATGTTATCTACCATGTGTGACCGTAAGTGTTAATTGTGTGAAACAAGGAGTGAGGCGTGGTAGTGATGATGATGTGCTGTGTGTGTGTGTGTGCGTGTATGTGCACATCTGTCTGTGTAAAGACAGTAAGTGTAATTATTATTATTATTATTTTTAAATGTAAAATTAAAATTTATTTATTTTAATTGGAGATTAATTACTTTACAATATTGTATTGGTTTTGAATTAATTTAATACATTTACAATACAATACCATACATCAACATGAATACGATACAAGTATTATTATTTTTTTTTAATAAAAACATTTAAAAAAAAAATTAAATTTAAATAAATAATATTTATAAATAAAAATATATATATTATAATTAAAAAATAATAAAAAAAATAATGATTTTCATAAAACAACAAAAATCACACAGGTATACAAGTGTTCCCCATCCTGAACCCCGCTCCCACCTCCCTCCCTGTACCATCCCTCTGGGTCATCTCAGTGCACCAGTGTAATTATTTAAATCACTGGTGAAACCATAGCAAGAAAATTAATGAAAATCATGTTCACATGTTTAAAAGAATCAACCAATAGAGAAAGGGAAAGTACATAGCGTGAAGTCTTTCCCACACCTCTGCCACCTGATATCCTGATTTCCTTCCCCAGGAGTAATCACTACTAACAGTTTTCTTAAGGATGTCACCAGCAATAGTCTAGA
Organism: Tragelaphus eurycerus; assembly: GCA_935064755.1. Classification (NCBI taxonomy): domain Eukaryota; kingdom Metazoa; phylum Chordata; class Mammalia; order Artiodactyla; family Bovidae; genus Tragelaphus; species Tragelaphus eurycerus. The sequence goes on along the minus strand of CAKXYN010000086.1, from coordinate 5,964,318 downwards.
CATACATAGATACAACCCCAAAGCAAAACAAGGCTTTGAAACTTGTTTTCAATACAGCCAAATATTTTGGTGATTAAGCTGGAATCAAGATTTCCAGGAGAAATATCAACAACCTCAGATATGCAGATGACACCACCCTTATGGCAAAAAGTGAAGAGGAACTAAAAAGTCTCTTGATGAAAGTGAAAATGGAGAGCGAAAAAGTTGGCTTAAAGCTCAACATTCAGAAAACAAAGATCATGGCATCCGGTCCCATCACTTCATGGGAAATAGATGGGGAAACAGTGGAAACCATGGCAGACTTTATTTGTTGGGCTCCAAAATCACTGCAGATGGTGACTGCAAGCCATGAAATTAAAAGACGCTTACTCCTTGGAAGGAAAGTTATGACCAACCTGGATAGCATATTCAAAAGCAGAGACATTACTTTGCCAACAAAGGTTCGCCTAGTCAAGGCTATGGTCTTTCCTGTGGTCATGTATGGATGTGAGAGCTGGACTGTGAAGAAGGCTGAGCCCCAAAGAATTGATGCTTTTGAACTGTGGTGTTGGAGAAGACTCTTGAGAGTCCCTTGGACTGCAAGGAGCTCCAACCAGTCCATTCTGAAGGAGATCAGCCCTGGGATTTCTTTGGAAGGAATGATGCTAAAGCTGAAAGTCCAGTATTTTGGCCACCTCATGCAAAGAGTTGACTCATTGGAAAAGACTCTGATGCTGGGAGGGATTGGGGGCAGTAGGAGAAGGGGACACCAGAGGATGAGATGGCTGGATGGCATCACTGACTCAATGGACTCCGGTGAACTCCCAGAGTTGGTGATGGACAGGGAGGCCTGGCATGCTGCAGTTCATGGGGTTGCAAAGAGTTGGACGTGACTGAGAGACTACTGAACTGAACTGATTTTTATCAGTATAAAATTATCTACTTTATATTTTAATTATTGAGTTTAATATAATTTAGTAATTTATCTTTGATGGACTTTAAATTGCTTGTGTTTTTCAGTTTTAAATGGAAAGTATCAATTATAATTATATCTTTTCACTCTCCCACAGTGTTGAGGTGCATATATCATCAACTCATTTCAACTTAATTAAAGCCCATTTGAAGATGCCTATTGAAACATTATTATCTAATAATAGTAATAATCTGAATATTCAAGTTTGAGATTTTATATTAAAACTTAATATAAACTTTACATTAGGTTATATGTCAATTAAATCTCAATTATATATTGAGATTTATATTCAAATTTAATAAAAATCAATCATCCTTTTAACCTTTATGTGTCTGAAACAATATATGCAAATTGTCAAGAAGTGGATCAAGAAATTCATTCTAATTTTCACAGTATGTGACTGAATAAATGTGACAACAAAGCATTTACATAAACAATGTTACTCTGATAATTTCTTACAAATTATATGCAAATAAAAGATTGTTGATGGATTTTTTTATACTTTGATAGAATAACTTTTAATGATTAAATACTTGCAATTTTTAATGACAGAGAATCCATAGTAAAAGACATGGATAATATTATGAGAGTCTCAAAACTCCTCATTTTAAAACACAACATGGTAATCAAAAATTTGGTGTTAGACATAAGAATTCTTGACTCTCAGGTGGCAATTCAGTCCACTGAGTTTTTCTAGCAAAAGTCATATTGATGAATAAAATATTGTCTTTGAAAATACATGTCCTCCAACCAGATGAAAGGCTTATTTTACTCTTGTTAATTTCTGTAACAATTCACTTTATAAAATTACATACTTTAAAAATTTTATGTGACAGATGTCATACTTAATTTAAAAAATCTTATTCTTTAAGTAAAGATTAAATAAAGTACACATTAAGTTTTAAAGAAAGATACATTAAAAATGTTTTTTAATTCTTTACTTCTTGACCTCCTTTTGTGGGCAAAAACCTGAGTTTCAGACATGAAAAATGCTTGGTTAAAGACATATATTCATAGAGAAAGAAAGCAAGGATTGTGAATTCTTGAATACACTTCTCAATATAATATAATATCAACTTATGCTTTTCTATTTTTCTTCTGATAAATCTTTCTTCCTTTTTTTTTTTTTTTTTTTTTGTTATTTTGGGAGGCTTATCTGGCTTTAGTTTTTAATTTCCAATTGAGTATGCATTTTATGATGTGGTTCAGTGGTAAAGGATCCACCAGCCAATGCAGGAGACCAGGCCAAGATCTCTGGGTTGAGAAGATTCCCTGGAAGAGGGCATGGCAACCCACTCCAGTTTTCTTGCCTGGAGAACGCAACAGACTCAGGAGCCTATTGGGCTAGAGTCCATGGGGTCACAAAGAGTCGGACATGACTGAGCAACTGAACTGAAGTGAAGGAGCCACTAGGGCTTTCTGCGTAGCTCAGCTGGTAAAGAATCAGCCTGCAATGTGGGAGACCTGGGCTTGATCCCTGGGTTGGGAAGATATCCTGGAGGAGGACACGGCAACCCACTCCAATGTTCTTGCCTGGAGAATCCACATGGACAGAGGAGCCTAGTGCACTCCAGTCCAGGGGTCGCAAAGAGTTGGACATGACTGAGCAACTAAGCACAGCACAAGGAGACAATAGCAGGATCTTTACTGAAAGTTCACCCAGGTTTCAATTCTACTTCTGCTATTCAGTAGAAGACATATGTTCATAGAGAAAGAAAGCAAGGATTGTGAATTCCTAAATGCACTTGAATTCTTGAATACACAGTAGCTGTATAATCTACAGAAAGTTGTTTATCCTCTCTGTGTCTCCCTTTTTCTCAAGGAATTGGAGTAATAAACACCTATCGCTATGGGTTGTTATGAGGATGAAATAAACAAATTCACAAGTGAAGCTAGTATAGATAATACACTCAGAACAAGACATCCAATTGGTAAGAACCTATTACCAACTTGTAGAAAGGAATTGCAAAAATAAGTAAAATAAAAATGCTTTATTATTAAAGGCATTGTGAAGATCTCAAAGTTGACAGAACCATGCCTTGGGACCCATGACAAAGTGAAACACAGAAAGAGGGAACTGTTTTCTACCACTTCAGGAGAGTGACCCATAGGGTCAGGATCGAAAGAGACCATTATTACAGACAACAAAAGCTGCCTGATCATTTCAGAACTGGCAAAGGAGGCACACGTGCACGCATGCTGAGTTGCTTCAGTCTAGTCAGACTCTTTTCCTTTTTTTTTTTTTTTTTAATTTTATTATTTAACTTTACAATATTGTATTGGTTTTGCCACATATCAACATGAATCCACCACAGGAGTCAGACTCTTTTCAACTGCATGGACTGTAGCCTACCAGGCTCCTCTGTCCATGGGATTTTCCAGGCAAGAACACCAGAGTGGGTCTCCCTGCCCTCCTCCAGGGAATCTTCCTGACCCAGGGATGGAATCTGAGTCTCTTGGGTCTCCTACGTTGGCAGGGAGGTTCTTTACCAATAGTGCCACATGGGAAATCTGCAGTTTAGAAGAACAGGATATCTAAGACCACTGGGCAGAGATTGAGCAATACCTTAGTGGGGACCTCTTGAGATCTGGAGAGGTTTGGATTATTTTTCTTGAGCCAGTGATGCAGTACTTTATTAGATATATCTTTATTTTATTGTCCTGAAAACTGCTACTGTCAAAATATTTTTAATTAATTGTATCAATTATTAATTGATTGTATTAATCAATTGTATTAATTGATTTAATTAATCAAACATCATATATTGATGTTTGATTATTGACTGCAATCAGTTCTTTTGGATATTCTAAACTTAAGTAGGGTCGGGGAAGGCAATGGCATCCCACCCCAGTACTTTTGCCTGGAAAATCCCATGGATGGAGGAGCCTGGTAGGCTCCAGTCCATGGGGTCGCTAAGAGTCGGACAGGACTGAGTGACTTCACTTTCACTTTCACTTTAAGTAGGGTACAAAATAGAAATTTTCATTTATTCATTGATAGTTATTCTAATTACTGTTTTCACTTAAGCTCTCTCTCTGAGATGTTCGTTGACATCTTGGGATTCCTGAATATTTTTAAATATAAAAAGTCTGCTCAAGTTTTAAATTTCGATTTAATTTCCTATGTTATGATCATTTTCTTCTCATCTCCAGGGCACAGCTAAGCTTTGGCCTGAGACCACAGGAGAGAGTCTTCTCTTTTACCATTCTCTGCTATCACTTTTAAGGTTCAGATTCTCTGGCACAATGCCAGAAAGAGAAAGAAACCAGATAACTGCCTTTCAACTGATGGGTGCTGATATACCTTCTGGAGCTGTTGATGCCTTCCAAGAGGCAAGCACAGAATTCTTAGGCATGTTACGGGATCCATATGAGCTTTTTTCAGATGGGATTATGGGGGTTTCTTTAATAACTGGTTTGTTGATGTGGGAAGTCAGCTTTGCTTTAAGTATTTCTGATTTTTCTATTTCACCTCCAACCCTTGAAAGTGTACTACAGAGAATCTTGCTGGTGGACCACTCATCCAAGTGTAGTCTGATTGGATCATGGTCTGCACAGTGGTGCAAGTGCAACTCCCTTCTAAGTGTCTACCAGCTTGCCCAATGGTGGAAGCATAGGCTGCCTTATTATAGACTCTTCTGTTCCATCACTTCTTTCTATTTCTCTAGAAATTATAGTTAAATCAATTAACAGAGACAATAAGTAAATTGGTTAAAATTTATTGATTCAACAAGGAACATGAGATGTTTTTGTCCCTTTTTGCAGACCGTGTAATTTTTTATTACAAGTGACTCTTTAACTGAGATTGTCCTAACTTGATTTGAATATTCTTTTCCCATAAATCCTGCACCCCTGATGATTCCTCTCCCAGCTAATTCTATGGATATATTAATGTTTTACTACATAAACAGGGGAGAAAGATATTAAGATGATAGAGGGTTAATAGGGTCATTTAAGTCACTTCTTAATAGCTCCAAGGGAAATATTTGCCTCAAAGAACAAATTCCTTGAACAATGTATGCTTTTTAAGAATTCAGGGAAATGCTATTATTAACTTTTCAACCATGAAACTCTAACACAATTAGAGACAATAGGAAAAACTTCATTCAACATGCTAATGAAATATCATTGTTTTAAATTATTTGTTTTTTATGTTCCCCAAGCTAAGCAACAATCCAAATGCCTTAATAAATTCATTTATTGTGTTATGTTCTTTAAATGCTGTTTTCTATGATTCTGTCACTACCTCAATTATCTTAACAGTAAATTGTCTACAAATTAACTGGTCTCAATTTTACTTGTTTGAACTTTTTTAAACAGCTCTGATTCTAAAGTTTAAGGGTCAGCAATTATTCAGATATAATTCCATTTAATTGACAAAGCAGAAAAAAGAAACAAATGTAATAAATGCCTATGTATTTTAACTTTTCTTTATGCTCTTTGTTAGCTCTTTAAGTATTTCCTTACCTATAAGAATTACTTTTGAACAGTTACATATAAGTTTTGTGGGTATGTTCTTCCTCTCTCCACAATTTGTGTGTGTGTGTGTACACACATATATGGGGCTTTCCAATGGCATAGTGGTAAAGAATCTGCTTACCCATGCAAGAGATGCAAAAGACATGGGTTTGGTCAGGAAGATCCCTCTGAGTAGGGAATGGCAATTCACTCTGGTATTTTAGCCTGGAAAATTCCATGGACAGAGGAGCCTGGAGTGCTACAGTTCCTGGGCTTGCAAAGAGTCAGACACACCTGAGCACATATACATACATATGTGTGTGTGTGTGTGTGTGTGTGTGTGTGTGTGTGTGTGTGTGTGCATGTATACGTAGAATGTTTAGCTCTTTGTGGGTGGTGGGAAGCAAATTAGCCAGGATGGCATGTTCAGGCTCTGTCACCCCACATTTTGCAAATGAAGACTATGTAACAGTTGAGATCACTTGTAGCACTGCACATGCATGTTACAAGGTTTATGTCATAGCTGAGATCATGTATAGCGCTGTGCATGGATGTCACAAGTTACTGGCTTGGTCATAGGTTGTATGCAATATGTGTATGTGAGGTCCACCTGGAAAGTGGTAGCATTACTGCTGTCTCACGCCTGTGTCTGTTGGGTCAGTCAGGAGAGAATACAGTGGGTCTGCTGCTATGGCTGCTGTGCCAGCCAGGAGAGAATAAACGTGTCTGTAGTTCCTATGGCTCCTCCAGTCTCCTTGTAGCCACTTAGCTCATGCCTTGCCTACCCTGGGTTTAGTGAACAGTGAGATAGAGCAAGACAATTGACCTCACAAACAGAATGAAGAGCAATACAACCGGTGTAGTCAGCAGGATACCCAGCCGGTTGGGGAGCCTGAGGCTCCACTGGATGGAGGAAGCCAGTGGCCACCAGAGAGCATATGATTCTGTGTAGCTGCAATCCTCTCGGTGTGGGCTCCAGTGGAAGATTGGGAAGCAGTGGATGGTTCACCTGATAGCATTGAAAAGGCGTTACAAGTGGTGAGTTCCTCTTTGCCGAACAAGGCAGCACCGACTGCTGCTGGCACTGTGAGATGGATTTTACTGACTGCCCTGAAGGTGAATGTGGACCGTGCCCTCTGTGATGCTGTGCTGCTGTGCAATGTGGAGAGATCCTTGGAAGAACTAGATAAATGTATTGGTGTTAGAGCAAGGACCCTGTGGCCTTGAACAACCCAGCATCTCTGAGGTGGAAAGTGACGGTGATGATGAAAGTTATGAGACTGTAGGGCCCTGCTCGGCAGCGAGGCCTGTTGTACAGCAGAACCTGAAACATGAGCAGCCTATGGCCTATGGGGATCATCCTCAAGGGGCCCTCAATGTGACTGAGTTCATGTCTTATCTATGCTATACTCCAGCAGAGTAGGTTGATTTGGGTACACAATTTCCACAAAAGCAAGGGGAACCCTAGGCAGCATGGCCTTTATGACTCTGGGACGCAGTGGTAGGGCTGGTGCCTGTGCGGGGCTTTCGGGTCCTTACTGAGAGGAGTAAGGGATGGCAGGTGAGACACCATTTTGAAAGTGTACAGACTCCGAGAGGAGCCTTAGCCAGCAGGGGTCCTATCCGGGTTCAGTTCAGTCCAGTCACTCAGTCGTGTAAGACTCTTTGCAACCCCATGGACTACAGCACCCCAGGCCTCCCTGTCCATCACCAACACCCGGAGTTTACTCAGACTCATGCCGATTGAGTCGGTGATGCCATCCAACCATTTTATCCTCTGTTGTCCCTGTCTTCTCCTGCCTTAAATCTTTCCCAGTATCAGGGTCTTTTCAAATAAGTCAGCTCTTTGCATCAGGTGGCCAAAGTATTGGAGTTTCAGCTTCAGCATCAGTCCTTCCAATGAATATTCAGGACTGATTTCCTTTAGGATTGACTGGTTGGATCTCCTTATAGTCCAAGGGATGCTGAAGAGTCTTCTCCAACACCACAGTTCAAAAGCATCAATTCTTCAGTGCTCAACTTTCTTCACAGTCCAACTCTGACATCCATACATGACTACTGGAAAAATCATAGCCTTGACTAGACAGACCTTTGTTGGTAAAGTAATACTTTTTAATATACTATCTAGGTTGGTCATAACTTTCCTATCTGGGTTACCAGACACAAATGTGGGCTGATTTGTGTGGAGGTGTACTGTAAAAGTGATGCAGATATAGTCGAACATTGTACTTTTGTGTCCTCAGATTTAGAAAAGTGTAATTATGTGGGAGGACTATGAATGTTGCAAAAGATCCCCTTCGTGAAGCGGTGGACCTGGCACCTGTGGAGGAGTTTTGTGGATCCTTAATAAAAATTCCCAGATAAGGCAATGGCACCCGACTCAAGTACTCTTGCCTGGAAAATCCCATGGATGGAGGAACCTGGTGGGCTACAGTCCATTGGGTTGCTAAGAGTCGGACACGACTGAGCGACTTCACTTTCACTCTTTGCTTTCATGCATTGGAGAAGGAAATGGCAACCCACTCCAGTGTTTTTGCCTTGAGAATCCCAGGGACAGGGAAGCCTGGATGGGCTGCTGTCTATGGGGTCCCACAGAGTCGGACACGACTAAAGCAACTTAGCAGCAGTGACAATAAAAATTCCACAGGAGTGGAGTTGCCCTTGTGGAGGCATTTCTGCAGCCTCACAAGGACTGTGCACTGGATTTGGCGATGGAAGATAAAGGCACTCCATATGCGGTGTGTGGCTCTTCTAGCCCCATGAGGGCAAGGACGGCAACATGAGTTCCAGGTGATACCTGGTGTTGGGTTTTGCTGTGTGTTGGGGATGTAACTGTTTGTTGTTGTAGCACCTATGGCTGTTGCAAGATGTAAATTGAAGGGTCAGTTTTACTTGCCAAAGAAATATCACAGAAGATGGACTTCACATAGAATGTGAGGCGAGAGACCCTGAAGGCGTGGAATGTGGGGAGAGAGCAAATGGCGTGTTCAGGCTCTCACCCCATGGTTTGTAAATAAATACTATGTTAACAGCTGAGATCATGTATAGCACTGCGCATGTGCGTCAAGAGGTGCTCGCTCAGTCACCAGTTGTGTGCAGTACGTGTATGTGAGCTCCCCCAGGAAGCAGCAGCATTACTGCTGTGTCCCTGCTGTGTCTGTTGAGTCAGCCACGAGAGGAGAGAATACAGTGTGTCTGCTGCTATGGCTGATGCACCAGCCAGGAGAGAGGTCACGTGGTGTTAGGTAATGCTCTGGCTACTCATGTTGCTGTGTCAGCCAGAGGAGAATACCCCTACAACTGCTGCGTCAGCCAGGAGAGAGACTGTTTCACCGCTCCCATGGCAGCCAGGAGAGGATAAGTGTATCTGCACTTTCTAGGGTTCCTCAAGTTTCTTTCCAGCCTCTTAGTTTGCACCTTGCCTACCCTGGATCCAGCCAACAGTGGGCACAGTGAGATACAGTGAGACAATTGGCATTAGGAACAGGGTGAACAGCAATACACTCCTTCATTTCTGGTTTCATGGCAGCGTGTATGTGAAGTTGCTCAGTCGTGTACGACTCTGCGACCCCATGGACAGTAGCCTGCACCAGGCTCCTCTGTCCATGGGATTTTCTAGGTAAGAGTACTGGAGTGGGTTGCCATTTCCTTCTCCAGGGAATCTTCCCGACCCAAGGATCAAACCCAGGTCTCCCACATTGTAGACAGACGCCTTACCATCTAAGCCACTAGGGAAGTCTAGATAGATATAATTCAAAATTTTAAGCAGATATCTGTTTTGTTTAGATTAGTAACATTTATATTTGCTATATTGTGACCAAGTAGGAAACCAGTTTATCAGGTCAGAAAGCATTGATGCTGACTGAATCATGCACCTAGATCTTAAGAATAACAGCTGATTTACTTTAAAATAGTGGCATAATTTTCCAAGTACCAGAAATTGTTATGTTTTCACTAAATATGACTTTAATAGTTGGCAGGAGTTGGTATGTACCTACCTCCATCTTGTCCCTCAGGTTAATTCTGAGAAATGTGCTCTTTCCAAAATTCCCCAGTAAGAATATGCTCAGGTACATACAGTGGTAACTTGCTTAATAACAATTTCTTCTCCCATATTCACTGACTACATTCCCTTACTGTGCTACAACTGCTTTCTTCTATTGTAAATATGTAAGCACCTCCCAAATAAGCTACGTAAACCACTTGAACTGAATTTTTCTCCAAGTCTTCTTTTGGAAAAAACCAAACTAAGATATTGTTACTACAGATTTAACATATAAGGACAGGGATATATGCCCTAAAACATTTTAAAAACCAATAAAACCAATCATTTAATGTATTTCAAACACAAATGCATAAGGGAATTATAAAATACTAAGAAAATATACATTTATGAAAACATAAGTGTAAAACACATTTATTAATATATAAAATGTTAAACACGAAATTCTAACATTAGTAAAATTAATGAAGACCTCTTCAAAGAAGAGAAGCGAAAAGCAAAGGAGAAAAGGAAAGATATAAACATCTGAATGCACAGTTCCAAAGAATAGGAAGAAGAGATAAGAAAGCGTTCTTCAGCGATTAATGCAAAGAAATAGAGGAAAACAACAGAATGGGAAAGACTAGAGATCTCTTCAAGAAAATCAGAGATAACAAAGGAACATTTCATGCAAAGATGGACTCGATAAAGGACAGAAATGGTATGGACCTAACAGAAGCAGGAGATGTTAAGAAGAGATGGCAAGAATACACAGAAGAACTGTACAAAACAGATCTTCACGACCCAGATAATCATAATAGTGTGATCACTAACCTAGAGCCAGACATCCTGGAATGTGAAGTCAAGAGGGCCTTAGAAAGAATCACTACAAACAAAGCTAGTGGAGGTGATGGAATTCCAGTTGAGCTATTCCAAATCCTGAAAGATGATGCTGTGAAAGTGCTGCACTCAATATGCCAGCAAATTTGGAAAACTCAGCAGTGGCCACAAGATTGGAAAAGGTTAGTTTTTATTCCAATCCCAAAGAAAGGCAATGCCAAAGAATGCTCAAACTACCGCACAATTGTACTCATCTCACACGCTAGTAAAGTAATGCTCAAAATTCTCCAAACCAGGCTTCAGCAATATGTGAACCGTGAACTTCCTGATGTGCAAGCTGGTTTTAGAAAAGGCAGAGGAACCAGAGATCAAATTGCCAACATCCACTGGATCATCGAAAAAGCAAGAGAGTTCCAGAAAAACATCTATTTCTGCTTTATTGACTATGCCAAAGCCTTTGACTGTGTAGATCACAATAAACTGTGGAAAATTCTGAAAGAGATGGGAATACCAGACCACCTGACCTGCCTCTTGAGAAATCTGTATGCAGGTCAGGAAGCAACAGTTAGAACTGGTCATGGAACAACAGACTGGTTCCAAATAGGAAAAGGAGTACGTCAAGGCTGTATATTGTCACCCTGTTTATTTAACTTATATGGAGAGTACATCATGAGAAACGCTGGACTGGAAGAAACACAAGTTGGAATCAAGATTGCTGGGAGAAATATCAATAACCTCAGATATGCAGATGACACCACCCTCATGGCAGAAAGTGAAGAGGAACTAAACAGCCTCTTGATGAATGTGAAAGTGGAGAGTGAAAAGGTTGGCTTAAAGCTCAACATTCAGAAAACGAAGATCATGGCATCTGGTCCCATCACTACATGGGAAATAGATGGGGAAACAGTGGAAACAGTGTCAGACTTTATTTGTTGGGCTCCAAAATCACTGCAGATGGTGACTGCAGCCATGAAATTAAAAGACGCTTACTCCTTGGAAGGAAAGTTATGACCAACCTAGATAGCATATTCAAAAGCAGAGACATTACTTTGCCAACAAAGGTTCATCTAGCCAAGGCTATGGTCTTTCCTGTGGTCATGTATGGATGTGAGAGCTGGACTGTGAAGAAGGCTGAGCGCCGAAGAATTGATGCTTTTGAACTATGGTGTTGGAAAAGACTCTTGAGCGTCCCTTGGACTGCAAGGAGCTCCAACCAGTCCATTCTGAAGGAGATCAGCCCTGGGATTTCTTTGGAAGGAATGATGCTAAAGCTGAAAGTCCAGTATTTTGGCCACCTCATGCGAAGAGTTGACTCATTGGAGAAGATTCTGATGCTGGGAGGGATTGGGGACAGGAGGAGAAGGGGAAGACAGAGGATGAGATGGCTGGATGGCATCACTGACTCAATGGATGTGAGTCTGAGTGACCTCCAGGAGTTGTTGATGGACAGGGAGGCCTGGCGTGCTGCGATTCATGGGGTCACAAAGAGTCATACATGACTGAGTGACTGATCTGATCTGAGCTGATCTGATTTCTTCGAAAATAAAGTAATCTGTGAAAAAGAAATTTATTTATTTAAACAAATTGTTTAAAAGATTTAAAGAATAAAACAACCAAGTAATAATAGTTAATTTTAAAACATATTTTAAAAACCAGTTGCTGGAGAAGACTCTTGAGAGTCCCTTGGACTGCAAGGAGATCCAACCAGTCCATCCTAAAGGAGACCAGTACTCCTAAAGGAGCGAAGGACTGATGTTGAGGCTGAAACTCCAATACTTTGGCCATCTCATGCTAAGAGTTGACTCATTGGAAAAGACCCTAATGCTGAGAGAGATTCGGGGCAAGAGGAGAAGGGGACGACAGAGGATGAGATGGCTGGATGGCATCACCAACTTGATGTACATGAGTTTGGGTGAACTCCGGGAGTTGGTGATGGACAGGGAGGTCTGGCGTGCTGCAATTCATGGTGTTGCAAAGAGTTGGACACGACTGAGCAACTGAACTGAACTGAAAAATCTGTCAAGAAAATAAACTCTATCAATGGTATCATCTTTCAGTTCAGAGTGTATTTTTGTGCAATAAAATCATCATTTGCTCTAAGCCCTCTTTATAACTGTACATTTTTTTTATCAACTTATTTTCAATTAATCCCATCTCTTGGTTGGTAACTTTGAGATGCTCTTTTTAAATAATTTTCATTTTTAGTAGGAATTGTAATTTTTTTTGTTCTTGTGATTTATTTTTTAAATGTAGTACTGTTTGCTTTTTTTCATTTTACAAAACATATTTTACAATCTTAATTGAGTTTGGTACCATAATGGTTGTATTCTACTTGTTAAGTAAATCTGTGTCTAGAATAGGAATTATTCTTTCAATAGAAGCTGCATCTGTCAGGTTTTCACCAGGAGAAAGAAAGCTACTCTTGATGGTCCAAATGGAATGTTCAAAATAGGGAAATGGAAGGATTCTTTTGAAAGAGCTAAGAAAGTAAGCCCAGGGACATAACTGTTAGATTCTGGTGGTTCAAGAGACCTGTGCCAAATCAACAATCTCAAGGACAGGGAGTGCCACCAACTTGTACTGCTTGCAACACAGAAGTAAGAGGCTCTGTGGAGATGGTCTATCAGTAAATCTGCCTACAATCAACCTCTTTTATCTTTCAAATTCTGCACGTGTTTTTCTTTGGTGGATTCTAACTGGAACCATGTAGGGGAAAGGAATCCTAATAAATGTCCTTTAGGCATTACTCTACAATTCTCAGGCAGCTGTGAAACAGTGCATATGAATGTTGAATTGATCACAGATAAGGTAAGACAATGCTTTACTGATCATCATTTTATTCATCCTCTTGAGCTTGTGCAATTACTGAAGTTTTCTAAATACATGTAAATTTCCTCAACTTGAAACTTTAGTACAGGTACTTTCTGCTGCTGCTGCTGCTGCTGCTAAGTCGCTTCAGTCCTGTCCAACTCTGTGCGACCCCATAGATGGCAGCCCACCAGGCTCCCCCATCCCTGGGATTCTCCAGGCAAGAACACTGGAGTGGGTTGCCATTTCCTTCTCTAATGCCTGAAAGTGAAAAGTGAAAGGGAAGTCGCTCAGTCGTGCCCGACTCCCAGCGACCCCATGGACTGCAGCCCACCAGGCTCCTCCGTCCATGGGATTTTCCAGGCAAGAGTACTGGAGTTGGGTGCCATTGCCTTCTCCAATGGTACTTTCTAGGTGTCCCTTAAGATGTAAATGTTTTAGGTTCTAGATTATATATTTGTTTCACCCTAATACAATATATATATATATGTATATATATATATATATATATATATATATATATGTACTAGAACAGATGATGACATACTGCAAGTTTAAATACAAAACTGAGAAAACAAGCAATGCAACTGCTAGTAGTGATTAGTTTAGTCTGGAAGGGTGAGGGAAGATTTCTTGCAGGAGGTGACATTGACACTAGACTTTAAAGAGAGAAAGGATTTGCAGACAGAGACAGAAAGAAGAGGAATTTAAGCTGTATCAGACTGAATGAACAAGGCAAAATCCTATAAATGTTCTTAATACTGCTCCTAAAATAATCTCCCAGAAGTGTCATTCTCATCATGTCATTCTGTGACATTAAAAATATTAAATAGTTTCTCATGACCCAACAAATTCCTTAAAAACTCTTCACCAAATATGAGACAATGCAGACCCAACCGACCTTTCCACTGTCAGTCCTCATTAATATCCTACACAAAAACTCCGGTTTTGCCAGGCCAAATCAACCCTTACATGTAGAGTAAGCCTCATTCTCATTCCACATTGCTGTTCTTACTGGATTCTCTGTTCACAACTTCTGCACCTCGCCCCCTACTGTACATTACACATAACACAACCTGTGCTTCTCAGTCTACTGCAAATGTCCCTGAAGTCTGCCTCTTCCTGTCCCCACTCTGTATTTTTCTCTGTTTTTAACTGCTCTTTTGTGTTTTGAGAATGCTTTTTCATTCTGAATTTGATTAGGTTCATGTGTAACTATATCTTACCCCAGCCATGAGCTCATATGATACATGATAAAAAGATCATGTCACTCATCTTTGCACTCCCTACTTTAGCATACAACACCTAAGAAAGGGTCTTGTATGAAACAGCATCTCAGAAAGTATCTTTAGACCTGAAATATGTTATCATAAAAGGAGTCAATAGTTTCATTACCTTCCTGAAGGAAAGCAACAGGATATAGTAAGAGTGGGAGGTATTTATGAGATTTAATGATGTATCTCTACAGTAATTTATTACTGTAATAACTTCTAAGTATCTAGGGAATACAAAAATGATTTTAAAAACATAGGTAAAATATGAACATACTTTTAACATATTTGGACCATGAATTAAGAAATAGTTCAGTGCAATTTTTGCATTAGTACAAACTGGTATTTCCTTTCTCTCTTTTAAATCTCCCTAGTATAAAATACAGGGTAATCCCAGCTTTGTAGGAAAGATGCAATATTTCTAGAGCGTCTACTAATGAATTATGCTACTGGTGATGTTTGTGTTCTATTTAGTCTCATGACTCTCCAAAATTTTCTTTTTCCCATGAAACACAATTTCCTTGCACCTTAATTACTATAAAAGGAATAAAAGTACTGTTCCAATTCATTCATGGCATCTACCATCTCTCTTCCATTAATTTAATTCCTACCATTTGGTAATCAAACAAGACAAATTTTTAATAAACATCAGATCACTGAAAAGTTTAATGGTAGATGAATGTAAAAGAAAAAGACACTTCAAGTCCATTTCCATTCCTTCATATTGGCTTTAAAATTTAGATATCCATTCATTAATTCTGGAACAATTATTTAGTTATCCTACCATGTATGAGACACTAGATTAGATGTAAGGGAGAATAAAATGACAATTATTAAAAGATAAAACAGAATTCTCAGGTAACTGAAACAGCATGGTGATCTTGTCAAATGAAAACTGCACTACAGCTGAAGCACCAGCAGCCACAGGTTTAAACTATTTTTCAATATTTCTCTTTTAGTAGGGATGAATTTCTAAATCATCTTCATGTTCTCTCTCTGTAACTGATGGATGGTATTTTCAGAAATAATGGTCTATATTTGCATAAAAATAAAGTTTGTGTACATGAAACAAAATATCACTATCAGTATTACATTAGCCCAGTGGTCTAATAAATACTGCCTATAGAGAGGTGCTTATCAGAAATGCATCTCACCATCCTATGCTTTCTCATATATGAAGACTGTTAGAGGAATTTATTGAAAATTAGAAACGATAACTAATTATTATCAATTTATAACTCATGTAGCCATTTAATGTGTTTTAGATTGAACTGACTAAAACTCTGTTCTGGCAATATGTGGTCAAGGCTATTTGGTTTTATTCTTTAAATCCCCTCATTCTCTCCATCACAACTCACTATATCATCTACCAGCTTTTCTTGAGAGATTTTTGAAAATGATTTACACTATAGTTTTAAAAAATGATTGTGCATAAAGGTATATGAAGGCCAAAATATGTAAATAGATATGAAACATCAATTCTTATTGAACACTATCAGGTAAGAACGATAATTTATCCTCTGACAAGGAGAATGAAAGTTCACCTAAAAATCCATATAGATTACTTGAAGTGAGCTCAAAAAGCAAATGCAACCAGCAAATTGTAAGTAGACATGAAATAACTATTTAGTCAATCAAAAGGAAAGCCTGTAAAGAAAGTACTGCTCAAGTGCTAGCAGTGAAACTATTTGAAATAAATAGAATATTATTTTTAAAGGGATTGAACTGTTATTTTTTAAAGTTTACCTTTACAATAAAAGAATCATTTTAAATCAACTGCTGGATGTGAGGCACTGAGGCACTGAGGTAGAGAGAGTCCCAAGTAAAAAGGTTTTGCCTCAACAAGCTTCCAGTTTCATAAGTATACAGGACACAACTTGCTACACTACCGTAAGGAGAGAAAGCCAATTGAAAAACATCGCTTACAAGTGTCTCATTTACTATGAAATGTCAGTGCAGAAGCTTACCATGACATTTCCCCTTTGACTTTTCTTTGAAAGTGTTAGCTGCTCAATCGCGTCTCATTCTTTGAAACTCCATGAACTGTGGGCCATGAGACTCCTCCATCCATGGAATTTTCCAGGCAAGAATACTGGAGTGGGTTGCCATTTTCTTCTCCAGGAGATCATCCTGACCCAGGGATCAAACCCAGGTCTCCTGCATTGCAGGCAGACTCTTTACTGTCTCAGCCACCAGGAAAGGCTCTGACTTTTATTTAGTTCTTAATTTAATATATTGATATACATTTTGTCTTTTGATCATCATATTTAACAACTGAATGCAGAATATCAACCTCTCACTCTTAATTTGTAAATTTGGGTGAATACTGTGTCATTCATTCTTTATTAATGTTTATTTAACCCTATTTTTAAAATGAGAACTCCAGTTATATAAATGAATGTTTATTAGAAACTAAGCTTTGGATGATTATATGGAATAATAAAATATGCCTCAAAACTTCACTTTATAAATCAGATACTACACGTATATAAGTAACAACAAATATATCTATAGCACACAGCTTTTATCTTTTTTCTTTCTCAGCTAAACATCCCATCTCTCCATCACTCCTTTGTAGGTAAAAATAACCCCGACTTATCTTGTGCAACTATCTACCCCACTTTTACAATTCATATAATGTTTGTGGGGCTGATCCATAAGGACAGTGTTCTCCATTCTCTTATTCACAGTGATTTATCTGACTCTAAACAGGTCAATACGAAAATAAATTTTATTGGAACTTTTGTTGAAATAATTGAAAAGAATGGTATCTTCTAAATAATTTAAGCTTAGAAAGACCGGTAGGTATCTATGCCATCCCATTGGATATGAAATGACTGAGAATCAAGTCGCGTCAGTCAAGCCTGACTCTTTGCGACCCCATGGACTGTAGGCCATCTGTCAGGCTCCTCTGTCCATGGGATTCTCCAGAGAAGAGTACTGGAGTGGGTTATCATGCCTTTCTCCCATTCAAAGAAACAGAAAACTACATCAAAGACAGACAGAATACCTCAACTACATACTCTTTGAGGCCTTGGATTCAGTTGAGCCTAAAATCACTGCTGCTCTTTGAACTTGTCTCTTGCTGGGAGCAACAGTCTGCCCTTTCTTTGTTGTATAAACTATTCTAAGTGAGATCTTTGTTGCCTGTAGCTGAAAGAACTCTACCATAATTCTAATCAGCAATAGGTACTAAGAATACTTTAACTAAAAAAAGTGCTCATTTCACTAGATAAAGATTATTAAGTAAGGCTTGACCAAGTGGAGTATTAATAGAAATAACATTTGAACAGGATCTTAAAAAATGGAAAAAAAAACATATATCAGTAAAATCTATATGTGTATCATTAAATATATATGTGTGTGTGTGTGTGTGTGTGTATATATATAAATAAATACTGGGGCTTCCCCGGTGGCTCAGTAGTAAAGAATCTGCCTGCAATTCAAAGATGCAGGAGACTTGGGTTTGATCCCTGGGTGGGGAAGATCCCTGGAGGAGGAAATGGGAACACATTCCAGTGTTCTTGCTGGAAAATTCCATGGACAGAGGAGCTTGGTGGGCATCCACAGGGTTGCAAAGAGTTGGACATGACTGAGCATGCATATATAATATTATATAAAAATAAAATATAAAATCAGTAAAATAAATATCATATATATATAATATTCTATATAGTAAGGGGGGTAATTCCAACATGAAGGAAGGAGTCAAGAAGTATGGGTAGTGTTTAACAGAATGGTAAGTAGTTCTGACTGGACAAGGCAGAAATAAAGAATAACGGGAGTTAAACCTGGACGACTGGATTGGACTTGGATCATAGTGGAAGTGTATATTTGGAGAACTGCTAAAAACTTTTTAAAAGAGCATAGGGTGTATATATGTATGTTCATTTGGCATTTGGTTTTCTTAGTCTTTCAATAAAAAGGTGAAGCAAAACACCAAGAGGGGAAAATCGATTAACAAGTTAACAGAAGTCTTGTGTATAACCTTTCCAGGGAAGAGGCCTTTTCATTGAATAATCAATACTATAACACCTGTTCCCAAATCTAAGAACACAATCAAATTCAGATTGCCATCTCTGGTAATTAGTATTCTACTAAAAACAAAGCTTACAGAAGTTTGATCAGCATCTATTCTTGAAGCATCTTTTTACTGAGTGACTGATATTTTTCCACAGCTCAATTAAATGTACAGAAGGCATTAAAAAGTGTCTCAAAATGAACCAGTTGAAAAATCTCTAAATCTTCCCCAGAAAAGAAAAGTAGAATTTTTTACTTTGTTGGTTAATACAGAATAAATCGTGTTTTTTTTTTTTTTTTTTAGTGTTTTGAAATAACCATTTCTCGTGATCTATTTAGACCACAACCATTTGTTCCACTATGTATTCAGAAGAGAACCAAAGGCCTTCTTCTCTCTAGTCATAGTGCATGGCTTTAATTTCATTAAAACAAATTGATTGCAAGCTCATTTACATTTAAGGCAGCAGGGTGTTGTAAATTTTATTTTAACTGGCTGGAATACATGATCCAAAAAAATTAAGGGGAAAAATCTCCTGCTGTTGCAAATATACAGTTATTAACTTAACTTACTGAATCCCACATGATAATGAAAAGTTATGTAAATGAACCAGGATTTCCACATTTCCAGGAACTAAGCAACAGAAATAAGGTTTGTTTAATTAGTGCCTTGGTAGGGGAGAAAAGTACAATAGAACACTTTTAAAAAGATTCATTGTGTAAGTGCCTGTACTGAATTAGGTGTAAACTACCCAACTGTGTGTACTTCTGAAGTGTTACAGATAAAATGAGTCAGATTTTATCCATCATGTTAGAAAAATCGGTTAGCTCTTTAGGAAACAGCAGAAGATAATAACGTTCAAAAGCTGAGTGAACAGCAGTGCCCAGAGAGAAAATGTTGCCAATATTTCTAGTTCCTTAAAGAAAATCATGCCATAGAACCATGACATTCAATTCCATGTTTACTGATAAATGTTCTATGATATTTTCCTCTAGACATATTGTGGGCAATGATAAGCATACTGGGAAGCTGATTTTGTATGTCTAAGCTTTTATAATTTTCAGGATAATTCACTTATTGTAAGGATAACTAATGAAGAAATAATATATTTTAGTCATAAATAGTATGATGTCCTTTTATATAACCCTTGCAAAAAAAAAAAAAAGGATTAATTAGTATTTACTTGCCTAAATGAAATCCTCTAAATGGAACATAGAGCAATATAAAAAGCATTATTCCTCAAATTAGAAATGAAATTTAAGCAATATTTATTGACAATACAATTCCTGCATTCATATTATTAATATATATATATATAATTTATTATTCTTGAAATGAAAAATGTTATTATTTGAGTTTTTTTGATGATTTTAGCATTTTTATTCTAAACTTAAAAATAGTTACCCCTTTGTTATAGCTTTTTGTTGTTGTTGTTGTTGTAGTAGATAGCTTACAATTTTTAATCAGACTTTCTTAATATCAAGGACACTGGTTTTGCTTCTTAAATTGTTTGGCTTTAATATTTAAGCCATCTTTTGATTCCAGGCTTATTATACATCATGCTGTATCTGACTGGCCTGCTCTTTTTGTCCTTTCTATTCAACTTAAAGACCTTAACTTAAATGCAGTTTTTTTGGGGTAGTCCTTCAATATTAGTTATGATTGAGCAATGGTTCTGTGTATCCATCACAGAAAACTGTACCTATGCTTATCAACAGCCCTTGCACTATGATAAATGTTTTGAGTTGTAACTGACATATAATATTGTGTAAGTTTAATTTATACAATATATTGGTTTAGTACATTTATATATTTCAATTACTGTTTTTAGATTATCTGATCTCTCCCTATAGATTCTGCTCCACATAGGTAGAGATAAGATATCTTGTCTGGCATTTGTATTTCTTTGGGTTAGCACAGTGCCTTGCACAAACAGGCATTCAAGTGTTTATTGGATTTACTAGAGGAAAATTTAGAAAAATTTAGGGAGGCTCCCCCTGGTGGCTCGGTGGTAAAGAATCCACTTGCCAAAGCAGGAGACAGGTTCAATCCCTGATCTGGGAAGATCTTAGCAAAGAGAAAAATAAATAACTTTTAAGAATTAAAAGTCATCACTGTCCATCGAGTCGGTGATGCCATCCAGCCATCTCATCCTCTGTCGTCCCCTTCTCCTCCTGCCCCCAATCCCTCCCAGCATCAGAGTCTTTTCCAATGAGTCAATTCTTCTCATGAGGTGGCCAAAGTCCTGGAGTTTCAGCTTTAGCATCATTCCTTCCAAAGAAATCCCAGGGCTGATCTCCTTCAGAATGGACTGGTTGGAGCTCCTTGCAGTCCAAGGGACTCTCAAGAGTCTTCTCCAACACCACAGTTCAAAAGCATCAATTCTTTGGTGCTCAGCCTTCTTCACAGTCCAAATCTCACATTCATACATGACCACAGGAAAAACCATAACCTTGACTAGATGGACCTTTGTTGGCAAAGTAATGTCTCTGCTTTTAAATATGCTGTCTAGGTTGGTCATAACCTTCCTTCCAAGGAGTAAGCGTCTTTTAATTTCATGGCTGCAGTCACCATCTACAGTGATTTTGGAGTCCCTCAAAATAAAGTCTGACACTGTTTCCACTGTTTCTCCATCTATTTCCCATGAGGTGATGGGACTGGATGCCATGATCTTCGTTTTCTGAATGTTGAGCTTTAAGTCAACTTTCTCATTCTCCACTTTCATCAAGAGGCTTTTTAGTTCCTCTTCACTTTCTGCCTTAAGGGTGGTGTCTTCTGCATATCTGAGGTTATTGATATTTCTCCTGGCAATCTTGATTCCAACTTGTGTTTCTTCCAGTCCAGCATTTCTCATGATGTACTCTGCATATAAGTTAAATAAACAGGGTGACAATATACAGCCTTGATGTACTCCTTTTCCTATTTGGAACCAGTCTGTTGTTCCGTGTCCAGTTCTAACTGTTGCTTCCTGACCTGCATACAGATTTCTCAAGAGGCAGATCAGGTGGTCTGGTATTCCCATCTCTTCCAGAATTTTCCACAGTTTATTGTGATTTACACAGTCCAAGCCTTTGGCATAGTCAATAAAGCAGAAATAGATGTTTTTCTGGAACTCTCTTGCTTTTTCCATGATCCAGCATATGGTGACAATTTGATCTCTCGTTCCTCTGCCCTTTATAAAACCAGCTTGAACATCAGGAAATTCATGGTTCACATATTGCTGAAGCCTGGCTTGGAGAATTTTGAGCATTCCTTTACTCGCGTGTGAGATGAGTGCAATTGTGCGGTAGTTTGAGCATTCTTTGGCATTGCCTTTCTTTGGGATTAGAATGAAAACTGACCTTTTCCAGTCCTGTGGCCACTGCTGAGTTTTCCAAATATGCTGGCATATTGAGTGCAGCACTTTCACATCGTCTTTCAGGATTTGGAATAGCTCAAGTGGAATTCCATCACCTTCACTAGCTTTATTTATAGTGATGGTTTCTAAGGCCCTCTTGACTTCACATTCCAGGATGTTTGGCTCTAGGTCAGTGATCACATCATCATGATTCTCTGGGTCGTGAAGATATTTTTTGTACAGTTCTTCTGTGTATTCTTGCCATCTCTTCTTAATATCTTCTGCTTCTGTTAGGTCCATACCATTTCTGTACTTTATCTAGCCCATCTTTGCATGAAATGTTCCCTTGGTGTCTCTGATTTTCTTGAAGAGATCTCTAGTTTTTCCCATTCTGTTGTTTTCCTCTATTTCTTTGCATTGATCACTGAAAAAGGCTTTCTTATCTCTTCTTGCTATTCTTTGGAACTCTGCATTCAGATGTTTATATCTTTCCTTTTCTCCTTTGCTTTTCACTTCTCTTCTTTACACAGCTATTTATAAGGCCTCCCAGACAGCCCTTTTGCTTTTTTGCATTTCTTTTCCGTGGGGATCGTCTTGATCCCTGTCTCCTGTACAATGTCATGAACCTCATTCCATAGTTCATCAGGCCCTCTATCTGTCAGATCTAGGCCCTTAAATCTATTTCTCACTTCCACTGTATTATCATAAGGGGTTTGATTTAGGTCATACCTGAATGGTCTAGTGGTTTTCCCTACTTTCTTCAATTTCAGTTTGAATTTGGCAATAAGGAGTTCATGATCTGAGCCACAGTCAGCTCCTGGTCTTGTTTTTGCTGACTGTATAGAGCTTCTCTATCTTTGGCTGAAAAGAATATAATCAATCTGTTTTCGATGTTGATCATCTGTTGATGTCCATGTATAGAGACTTCTCTTGTGTTGTTGGAAGAGGGTGTTTGTTATGACCAGTGCATTTTCTTGGCAAAACATCTTAATCTTTGCCCTGCTTCATTCCGTATTCCAAGGCCAAATTTGCCTGTCACTCCAGGTGTTTCTTGATTTCCTACTTTTGCATTCCAGGCCATATAATGAAAAGGACATCTTTTTTGGGTGTTAGTTCTAAAAGGTTTTGTAGGTCTTCATAGGACCGTTCAACTTCAGCTTCTTCAGCATTACTGGTTGGGGCATAGAGTTGGATTACTGTGATATTGAGTTGTTTGCCTTGGAAACGAACAGAGATCATTCTATCTTTTTGAGATTGCATCCAAGTACTGCATTTCAGACTCTTTTGTTGACCATGATGGCTATTCCATTTCTTCTGAGGGATTCCTGCCTGCAGTAGTAGATATAATTGTCATCTGAGCTAAATTCACCCATCCAGTCCATTTTAATTCGCTGATTCCTAGAATGTTGATATTCATAAATTTTTATTATTTATTTTTCTGATCACTGTACTTAGTATTTTCTTCAGTGGAATCACTATTTTTTATATTGATAAACTCAGAGGCTCAGGAAAGTATTATCTGATCCTTAAGTGTTCCCTGTTTGTCTACACAATGAAAAAGCATGTGTGAGAGGTTAGCTTTCCACTGCTTGGCTTCTCTGTGCCCACAATTTGATATGTTACATATAGCTTTCCTGGGATTTCTGCTGGTACTAACTGCTAGGCCATCAAGCTTTAAAACTAGGCATGTAGTTAACTCTATTAAGCATGGCTTTATTTATTCATTTTATGATTTTGGTGGTAAAAACTCAAAGAAAATAAGAGAGATTTAAAATCCTGCTAAGTCATTAACTCATCACACAGAGAGTAAGATATTTCTCAAATTCCAAAAGAAGAGTGTAAGATCTTTGCAGTATTAAAATATTGTATACATGCAAATCATGTATATTTTTACTTTCATTTAATTAGAAACTATTAAGGAATTTTAAAATGCATATTTTGAAATAAAGACATAATTACAAAACACTATAAAAGAGATTGTAGCACTAATTATAGATAAGATAAACAAATAGCATAAGGAGTTGGAATGATAATACTTAGCTTTAAGGACAGATCTAATGTTAAACAGTGGTGTGGCTCTAAAGCTAAATGAATCTTCTCAGCCATTAACCAATATTATCTTGCAGATTCACTTTCAGCATTTGCTAAAAGGTTGTGAATATTTATGTGCAAATAAACAATAATTATAGATTAAATTTTCTCAGTTCCCTGAGCTAATCTAACTGTATTTATTTTTTACTATTGTACAATTTTCTAAAACTGAAAGAATATATGTATATATTTTAATCTATAAAACTCAATCTAATGAAAGATAAACCCATTTCTTGATGATTTTAGGTCAACTTCACAGAATTTAGAAACTAAAATATTTTATTTCTTGAGTTATTTACTGATATTTCATTTTGATGCAAAGAAGTATAACAATAAAGAAAATATTTTATTGTTAAAAAACCTTCAGTTTGAAAAGATGAGAAAGCTCTTATGGATGGTGACGACTGTTGCATGGCATTGTGAATGTGCTTGATGCCGCTGAATTTTACATTAAAAAATGATAAAATGGTGAATGCTTGCTTATTTAACCACAACTTTTAAACCCTGCAAAAACACCAAATAAAATCGTTCATTACTTATCATGATGCCTAATTTCTTACTTATTCAGATATAAAACTACCTTTTACTTTTATGTCTGTAAAATGTAAGTTTTACAAACGAAACACATTTTTATATTTCTGTGATACATTTAGAATTTCAAATGTGCTATACTTATTTACTACTGGCAATATGTTAGGATCTATAAAAGTATTGTTAAAATCTAAATAGTCGTGAATTTTTTTTTTTTTTTTTGCTTAGATCAAGAAAAAACTCTGCTTTTAAGATTTTTGGTAGGGTCAATTTTTATCACAAGTAGGACAAATGGAGCAATATCATAGCAAACATTCTACCCACATTCTGTACTTTTTTTGCTTTTCCATTTTTTGTTATTAATATAGACTATTCTATGAGTTCATCAGATCAGATCAGATCAGATCAGATCAGTCGTGTCCGACTCTTTGTGACCCCATGAACCACAGCACGCCAGGCCTCCCTGTCCATCACCAGCTCCCGGAGGTCACTCAGACTCGCATCCATCGAGTCAGTGATGCCATCCAGCCATCTCATCCTCTGTCATCCCCTTCTCCTCCTGCCCTCAATCCCTCCCAGCATCAGAGTCTTCTCCAATGAGTCAACTCTTCGCATGAGGTGGCCAAAATACTGGAGTTTCAGCTTTAGCATCATTCCTTCCAAAGAAATCCCAGGGCTGATCTCCTTCAGAATGGACTGGTTGGATCTCCTTGCAGTCCAAGGGACTCTCAAGAGTCTTCTCCAACACCACAGTTCAAAAGCATCAATTCTTCGGCGCTCAGCCTTCTTCACAGTCCAGCTCTCACATCCATACATGGCCACAGGAAAGACCATAGCCTTGACCAGGCGAACCTTTGTTGGTAAAGTAATGTCTCTGCTTTTGAATATGCTATCTAGGTTGGTCATAACTTTCCTTCCAAGGAGTAAGCGTCTTTTAATTTCATGGCTGCAGTCACCATCTGCAGTGATTTTGGAGCCCAGAAAAACAAAGTCTGACACTGTTTCCACTGTTTCCCCATCTATTTCCCATGCAGTGATGGGACCATATGCCATGATCTTCGTTTTCTGAATGTTGAGCTTTAAGCCAACCTTTTCACTCTCCACTTTCACTTTCATCAAGAGGCTTTTTAGCCCCTCTTCACTTTCTGCCATAAGGGTGGTGTCATCTGCATATCTGAGGTTATTGATATTTCTCCCGGCAATCTTGATTCCAACTTGTGTTTCTTCCAGTCCAGCATTTCTCATGATGTACTCTGCATATAAGTTAAATAGTCATAACTAAAATATACACTTAAAAAATTGGATAATCTAGTTTCCATTTAGAATGCACAGTAAGTTAGATTCATTATTTCGGACTCTGATATCATGCACTAAGGTACAGTTAACCAACTAATTAGTTATCCAAAACCAGATATTCAAGAGTGAAAAGAAAAGCTATTAACAATTTCCCTGTATAACACATATAAACAAGAACATATGGTCATCGTATTTACAAGATATATTTTAATAGAACTGATAACACTCACTTTAATTTCAGTCACTAAACTGTAGTTTTAGTAACTTTAGTTTTCCTTAGTAAATCTCTGATTAAAAAGTAATAGCATGTTTTGATTGAAATTGTGTGCTGAAGATATAGCTTCCAAGGTGGCTTAGTGGTAAAGAGTCAGCCTGCCAATGCAGGAGACATGGGTTCAATTCCTGGGTCAGGAAAATCCCCTGGAGGATGAAATATCAACCCACTCCAGTGTTCTTCCCTAGAGAATTCCATGGTCAGAGGAGCCTGGTGGGCTAAAGTCCATAGGGTCACAAAGAGTTGGACACGACTTAGAGACTGAGCATGAACACACATATATGAGCTGAAGATAGAGATTTAAAAAATATTATCCCAGGAAATTCCCTGGCAATCCAGTGGTTGGGACTCCACGCTTCCACTCCAGGGGACTTGGGTTGGATTTCTGGTCAAGGAACTAAGTTCCGACATGCCACATAGTATGGCCAAAAAATTTAAAAAAAAATCCATTTCCTCTTCTGATGACAAAGAACTGTTAAATATATTATAATATCTACGTTCATTGAGATTACAGAGCTGAGGAAGATTAGACTCATGAAAAAGTGAATGAAGAATCGAAAAGGTCAATATATTTGTCCAATGATTGGTGCATGAAATCATTGCTCGGAAGTCCAAAGAGATGAAACCAATTCTACCCATCACGCCCCTACATTCAATTAGTTTACAATATAACCGTTTCATGGAGATTATTGAATTATCAACTCTTGTTAGTCTAAATTGGACTCTGTTGAGTTTCAGCTATTATGTGATACTATATTAAATGTTATAATTACAGATAAATATGATGTGGACTCTGTCATTGACTAAATTGTTTTCTAGCATAGAACACAGAAACATTAGACAATAATGAACAAAGCAAGTGATAAATTTCTGCAGTTAACTAGGTATAGGGCATTACAGAGGAACTGTTAGATTTGCCTTTTCTTTTTGCCTCAACATTCATTTTACAAAACTGACTAGTCCCAGGGCCTTCATTTTATAATTTTATTTATTCATATTTTCTTTGGCTTGTCTTCATGAGTTAATAGTTAATCCATAAATTTAGAGAATGATACATTAATATCCGTACAGCTCAGCATATCAGGAAAAAGTTTCCTAGAGCTATATAAGGATCCTAGGTCTATTTCCTAGGTTTTCAGTGAAGAAAATAAGAGAGTTAAAATACATTTTTAAGGATAATTTAACAATAACCTTTACTGAAATTTATCTTCCAATTTTCCATCTATTCATGGAACTCAGCTTTATGGAAATTTATTGAGTCCTCATGGAGACAATGCACAAAGTATGTATGTTTTGTAAGTCTAAATCATATAAAGAACAGCTATTCCAAATATTAATTAAAAATATATAATTATCGTGTTTAGAATTACACTTTATATTGTCTGTTCCATTTTTATGGCCTGATTCCAAACACTGAGAGATGATCATATTTAAATGGAAAAATAAATAATGGATGAAAATACTTGACATAGGTACTTAGTATTTATATAAAAAGCAAGGACATAAAGATCTAATGCTTATATGAAAACTTGGAGTTACATCTTATACATCTTACACATATTTGGATAAAAATATCAATAACCTCAGATATGCAGATGACACCACCCTTATGGCAGAAAGTGAAGAGGAACTAAAAAACCTCTTGATGAAAGTGAAAGTGGAGAGTGAAAAAGTTGGCTTAAAGCTCAACATTCAGAAAATGAAGATCATGGCATCTGGTTGCATCACTTCATGGGAAATAGATGGGAAAGAGTGGAAACACTGTCAGACTTTATTTTTCTGGACTCCAAAATCACTACAGATGGTGAGTGCAGTCATGAAATGAAAAGATGCTTACTCCTTGGAAGGAAAGTTATGACTAACCTAGATAGCATATTCAAAAGCAGAGACATTACTTTGCCAACAAAGGTTCGTCTAGTCAAGGCTATGGTTTTTCCGGTGGTCATGTATGGATGTGAGAGTTGGACTGTGAAGAAGGTTGAGCACGGAAGAAATGATGCTTTTGAACTGTGGTGTTGGAGAAGACTCTTGAGAGTAACTTAGACTGCAAGGAGATCCAATCAGTCCATTCTGAAGGAGATCAGCCCTGGGATTTCTTTGGAAGGAATGATGCTAAAGCTGAAACTCCAGTATTTTGGCCACCTCATGCGAAGAGTTGACTCCTTGGAAAAGACTCTGATGCTGGGAGGGATTGGGGGCAGGAGGATAAGGGAACAACAGAGGATGAGATGGCTGGATGGCATCACTGACTCAATGGATGTGAGTCTGGGTGAACTCCGGGAGATGGTGATGGATAGGGAGGTCTGGCGTGCTGCGATTCATGGGGTCACAAAGAGTAGGACACAACTGAGCGGTGAACTGTACTGAAAATTATATAAAATTATGGGAATATTGTCTCACTTAAATTCTTGTAAGAAGTTTGCTTCCACCAATAAAAAATAATGTTTCAAACATATGTAAATTTATTGCTGGTCTTCTGAAGCTATAAATTACATGCTATGTAACTATAATAGACTTTTATAATCATTTTTTGTTATAAAGTGTAGAAAAGAAAATTCAGGCAACATTTTTGACTTCTATTTCAACATTTTAACCAAAATCTGGAGAGTTAAATGAAACCTGCTGCTCTACAATTAGGCAAACATAAAGCAAAAATTTACTTAGTTTCAGCCCTCCAACTTTTATTTTTAAATTTTTTTCCCTTCAATATTATCTTAGTTGTTCAAGGTGTGTTTTTCTTTAATATTTGATGCTATAATCAAAGGACATTTCCGATCTTTTTGGTTCTCGATCCTCAACATTACTTTTCTTTCTCTTCCTTTGTCAATTATCCTTATTACTTGGTTCTTGTTTGCTGATTTTATTCTTGCTTTACTTCTTGTAATTGCAATTGGCCTTCTGCTGTTCTTGTTGATGGTATCCATGAACATTACAGCTCTGGACTAATGACCTCAAGCCCAAACTCTGGATGTATTTGCTATTCAGCTTTCAAACTTTCTAGAGGAGAAGGCAATGGCAACCCACTCCAGTACTCTTGCCTGGAAAATCCCATGGATGGAAGAGCCTGGTAGGCTGTAGTCCATGGAATCTCGAAGAGTTGGACACGACTGAGCGACTTCATTTTCACTTTCATGCATTGGAGAAGGAAATGGCAACCCACTCCAGTGTTCTTGCCTGAAGAATCCCAGGGACAGCAGAGCCTGGTGGGCTGCTGTCTACGGTGTCACACAGAGTCAGACACAACTGAAGTGACTTAGCAGCAGCAGCAGCAGCAGAGGCTAGTCAGCTCTGATACCTTCCATTTCCTTGGATTACAAATTTCAGCAACGTTCTACTGTCAATCTTTGTCTTGTCCCTGAGTCTAGTGCTCTCAGTTCATCCACTCCTCTTTTTAGCACTCAAGTGCTTACTCACATGTCAACCTCTTGACAGCATTACTGTCTCTACAAGAATAATTCTGTCTTATGCAGTTTGAATGTCTGTTGTCTTGGCAGAGTACCTTTCAAGTAACAGATGATAGTTACTAAATAAAATAATGAATGGGTGACTGAATGCATGGGATGAATATTGACAAAACTGTGATTAACTGGACAAATATCTGGCAAAATTATAATGTCTGTGTTTGGAGGAAAAAAAAAAAAAAAAAAAGTATTTCCTTCATTTTGTAAAGCCTACGGGCTTTACAAGCTTCCAGGCTACAATATGGTCAATTCATGAAAAGATTCTTCTAATCAAAAGTATTAAAAAAAAAAACTAAAGAAGACAATATGAGTTTAATGACTATACATTAAAAAGGGCATTCAATATACTAAGAAGAAAAATCACTAGAGTATTTACATTTCACAGATGTTGTGATGTGATTGTTAAGATTTCACAAGATAATAGCTTTTAACCTAGTCCATCCAAAGCACCTAAATGTTGATAATGTTTTAGGTATTTTGTGTTTATTATCTACAAACCTTACAACAATTCTGCAAGGGATATAGTGCGTTTCACTCTATGGTATCAAAAGGATTAATATTGACATTGAGTCCACAAGTGGTAAATAGGAGAATCTTTTCAACACAAGTTCACCTGACCTCAAACCTGAAATCTGGGTTTGAATCTCAGTTGTGCAGTTTAGTAGCTTTATGACTTTGAACACTCAACTTGGCAATATAAGCTTCCATTTCCTTATCAGATCAGATCAGATCAGTCGCTCAGCCGTGTCCGACTCTTTGCGACCCCATGAACTGCAGCACGCCAGGCCTCCCTATTCATCACCAGCTCTCGGAGGTCACTCAGACTCACATTCATCGAGTCAGTGATGCCATCCAGCCATCTCATCCTCTGTCGTCCCCTTCTCCTCCTGCCCCCAATCCCTCCCAGCATCAGAGTCTTCTCCAATGAGTCAACTCTTCGCATGAGGTGGCCAAAATACTGGAGTTTCAGCTTTAGCATCATTCCTTCCAAAGAAATCCCAGGGCTGATCTCCTTCAGAGTGGACCGGTTGGATCTCCTTGCAGTCCAAGGGACTCTCAAGAGTCTTCTCCAACACCACAGTTCAAAAGCATCAATTCTTCGGCGCTCAGCCTTCTTCACAGTCCAGCTCTCACATCCATACATGACCACAGGAAAGACCAGTTCGCCTTGACTAGGTGAACCTTTGTTGGAAAAGTGATGTCTCTGCTTTTGAATATGCTATCTAGGTTGGTCATAACTTTCCTTCCAAGGAGTAAGCCTCTTTTAATTTCATGGCTGCAGTCACCACCTGCAGTGATTTTGGAGCCCAGAAAAAGAAAGTCTGACACTGTTTCCACTGTTTCTCCATCTATTTCCCATGTAGTGATGGGAATGGATGCCATGATCTTCGTTTTCTGAATGTTGAGCTTTAAGCCAACCTTTTCACTCTCCACTTTCACTTTCATCAAGAGGCTTTTGAGTTCCTCTTCACTTTCTGCCATAAGGGTGGTGTCATCTGCATATCTGAGGTTATTGATATTTCTCCCAGCAATCTTGATTCCAGCTTGTGTTTCTTCCAGTCCAGCATTTCTCATGATGTACTCTGCATATAAGTTAAAATAAACATGGTGACAATATACAGCCTTGATATACTCCTTTTCCTATTTGGAACCAGTCTGTTGTTCCATGACCAGTTCTAACTGTTGCTTCCTGACCTGCATACAGATTTCTCAAGAGGCAGATCAGGTGGTCTGGTATTCCCATCTCTCTCAGAATTTTCCAGTTTATTGTGATCTACACAGTCAAAGGCTTTGGCATAGTCAATAAAGCAGAAATAGATGTTTTTCTGGAACTCTCTTGCTTTTTCCATGATCCAGCGGATGTTGGCAATTTGATAATGCAAGTGGCCGTTAATATATTAGTGGGTGAATGTTATTATCTTCTTGGAAGGTTGTGGCTCTGCAAAGTCCTTAAAAATGCAGAATGCAATAGTAGGTATGGATGATAATCCCTTTTGACTCTGTCTTTGACTGTCTCACATAGAATGAATTTTCCAATATGCTTTGTATATTGAAGCAGGAGGTAAGTGCCTACCTTCAAGGGTCAAGCGATTAGAGATTCATTCCCTTTGAATCTAAACTCCAGGATGAGAATAGCAAGACAATTAAGAGAGGGGGCTGGGCCCTTCCCGGACCACATATTTCTTATTCTCAAAGTCAGGAGACCTCCCAGACCACACTTGTGCAGAAAGGCTTCTTGGATGTCAAGCGGAGCGGTGCTGAGGGACACTACTCAAACGCCCCTGCATACAGCGTCATATTGTCTAAGAGAAGCGTGCACACACATGGGAGGCTCCTGACATACACCAAATGTGGACCGTGATCCAGGCAAATCAAAATGACTCGCCAAGGTAAACTCGGAAAAACATGGCCCATAAAAATAATTCAAACCGACTCAAGGATGTGACTCAGGGACTTTCTCCCTCTAAGCTCACCTATGTGTCTACCCACACATATTGTACTCTTTTTCCTCCGAATAAATACTTTACTCATTTCACTACTTTCTGACTTTGTGGGAATTCTTTTGTGCAGAACCGAGGCCCTGCTCACTGATCCCCAGTCTAGGGGCCAGGATTTGGGGCTCTCACTGTCCCAATTTGGCCTCAGTCTCTGGCCTGAGAACTGAAGTTCCGCTTCAAGCCGCTGCAAGCTGAGGCCACCCAAGATCAATACTGTAGGGTAACAGAAGTCTACATCCATATTTGCCCATGTTTGATTGAAGTTATGGCATCACAAGGTACAAACTGTCATCCTGGATCACTTTCTACAAACATGACTTTCTTGTCTACAGTGCTGCTTCCTACTCAAATGAAGCTATTAGAATAATGCTAGAGAAAGGAAGCACTCCCTGCAGTGAATATATATATATTTGCATCCACATTTTTTTTCAATTACATGGGTTGATTTATACTATACATTAATCATGAGAGTTGAAATTGGCAGATTCATAGCTATTGAACAGGACTGCTGTTTAAATATAGTTTTACTTTAAATAAATTGAATGAAAGTCTATCCTCTACTATATATTTATTCTCAACTACAGACCCTATTGGACTTCCCTGGTAGCTCAGACAGTAAAGCATCTGCCTACAACGTGGAAGACCTGGGTTCAATCCCTGGGTCAGAAAGATTCTCTGCAGAAGGAAATGGCAACCCATTCCTGTACTCTTGCCTGGAAAATCCCATGGATGGAGGAGCACGGTAGGCTACAGTCCACGGGATTGCAAAGAGTCGGACATGGCTGAGCGACGTCATTTTCACTTTCACAGACCCTATTAACAGGATGCTTAGAGAAGCTGAGGGGCTTCTCTGGAGGCTTAGTGTTAAAGAATTGCCTGTGATGCAGGAGCCACAGGAGATGAGGGTTCAATAGGAAAGATTTCCTGGAGGAGGACATGGCATTCCACTCTAGTATTCTTGCCTGGAGAATACCATGGACAGACGAGCCTAGCGAGCTACAGTCCATGGGGTTGCAAAGAGTTGGGCCTGACCGAACTGACTTGACATGCAAAGAATCTGAAATTTTATTTATATAAAATTTTATTTAATATTTAACTTTTCTAAATTGCCAGATAAATATAAGAAGTGTTGAGATTACCTATATATATTTAGTAAGATTTGTCTCCCTTGAGTCAACTTGATAAATTGCATTTGTATCTATTTTACTTAGATGAATTATGTCTGTATTTGGGATCTCTATTGGTGGGTTTAAGCAGCTTTTGGAATATATCTGTAATGAACCAACTATGCTATTGAAGTGAAATATGGTATAATTCAGTATTTGTTTGGTATAGTTATTATGGGTTAGAGAACTCCTGTGATAGGAAATACTTGAATGAGAAGAGATGGCTGTTTAATTTCACAATGCACATGAAGGGTAAATATTCAAATATGATTTCTGATGTAAAAAAATACAGAAGCATCTATAGGAAAATGATATCTGCATTGTGTCTGCTTGCACCTTTAGAAATAAAAATATAAAATAGTTCACATTGTTATAGCAGACATGTAGCTATGTATGAGCAGAGAAAAATCACACATCTTGAAAGCAGCAGGGGTCCACAGGCAGACAAAGGAAAGCAGAAACCTTCAGACTGACAGGAAACCAAACATTTTGGGCAAAGAAAGGTGGTGAAAGGCAGGAATCATATGCATCCTAATGTAACCTGTTGCTCATTATTCTCTCATTACAATAAAATTAGCCTTAGAGATAAGAAGTACTCATCATGCACCCAGCCATGACTACTTCTGACCTAAGCTAACTAAGGACAAAAATCCCCAAATATGGGAAGTCAACCCTCAAACTCCTCCTTCCTCAGTGAGTATTCCACCCCTTCATTTGTATGCCTCTCATAACCTGCTTGCTAAAGAAACCCAGGGCAGCATTTCCTCACCTGTCTACTCTCCGTTTGAGAGTATATCCTTGCTTAAATAAAACTTTACTTTCTTAACCTCTCTGCTTATCTCCGAACTCTTTCACAGCAAAGAAAGAAGCTTAAATTCACCAGGGACGATATCATCCTAAAAAATGCAGGAAAAAGCCTTATTGTTTGATCACTCATCACATAAACACAGAGGTTCAGATTATGGGGCCAAGATGACCAAGTAGGAAGATCCTAAACTCACCTTCCACAGTCACACGAAAATTCTAACTACTTGCAGAGCAATTGTTGATGAGGCAGATCTGAGAGTAAGAGAAAAGATCATCTACAACTAAAGATGAAATGGCTGATTCATGTCAATGTATGGCAAAAACCACTACAATACTGTAATTAGACTCCAATTAAAATAAATTAATTAATTAAAAAAAAAAGAAGGAAAAACAAGACAGGAGGAGCAGAGGCGTAGTATAATCAAGATCCATCCCTGGGGGTGGTGGGGTGATAGTTTAGTTGCTAAGTTGTGCCCAAGTCTTGCAACCTCTGGGACTGGAGCCTGGTGGGGTAATTACACTCACAAAGGTTCAACAGGTGAGTATGGGCCCAACCCTATGTCAAGCTCCCCAGACCATAGGTCCTGCACTGAAAAGATGAGCCTTCAGAATAACTGGCTTTTAAGGTCAGAGGCTTTAAAAGCCAGAGGGAGGAGGGAGATGAAACTGCCTGGGGCACCGGCTGGTTACTGTGGCTACTCCTGCAGTAGGAGCCCCAGGGCACCTCTCCACCAGAGCAAAGGCCACTGCTGTTATCGCCAAGGAGAAAACACACGTGGGCAGGACAGAGCTGGCTCGGATCCAGCGCTGCATTTGAACAGGATGAGGGTGGCTTTTGCTGGTCCATGCTCACAGAGCCAGCAGATCAGGAGCTGTCTTGAGCTCTGATGGGCACGCTGGGAAATAAACCGGGGAGATAAAGAAGTATACACATCCGGTGACAGAACAAATGACCTGAGGGAATGAAATGTACAGTGTGGGGAATATAGTTACTACATAATTTTTTGTATAGTGACATAACTAGACTTATTGAAGTGATCATTTTGAAATGTGTAGAAATATGGAATCTCGTTGTTATGCAATGGGAGCTAAGAGAGTGTTGTAGGTCACTGATACTTCAAAAAACACACAAGCAAACAAACTCATAGAACAAGAGATCCGATTTGTGGTTACCAGAGGCAACGGCACCTCACTCCAGTACTCTTGCCTGGAAAATCCCATGGATGGAGGAACCTGGTAGGCTGTAGTCCATGGGGTCGCTAAGAGTCAGACACGACTGAGAGACTTCACTTTCACTTTTTCACTTTCATGCATTAGAGAAGGCAATGGTAATTCACTCCATTGTTCTTGATTGGAGAATCCCAGGGACGGGGGAGCCTGGTGGGCTTCTGTCTATGGGGTCGCACAGAGTTGGACACAACTGAAGCGACTTAGCAGCAGCAGCAGCAGAGGCAAGGCATGTGGAAAAGGGGGTTTTGATGAAGGCAATCCAAAAGTAGGAGCTTCCAGTTACCAGATGTATATGTGCTAGGGATGTAATGTACAACACGACAAGTACAGTTAATCCTGTTTAACATTATATATTAATATGTTAAATTGGTTAAGAGAGTAAATCCAAAAAGTTTTCATCATAAATAAACACAATTTTCTTTGATTTTATATTAATATGAGATGATGGATATGGTGATAATAATTTCAGGATACGTGGAAGCCAAATCATTTTTATATACATCTTAAATTTTTACAGTGCTTTGTGGCAATTATATCTCAATAAAATGGCAGGGAAAGAAAAGCACCAAGGAGGTCCAACCACAGTAATAAGTAGTTTCAATCATGAACTTAACATGTGCATGCATACTTGTGCACTTAGAGTTATGTGCACATAAACGCCCTCTCTCTGCGTTTCTCAAGGTATCAGATCAGATCAGATCAGAGCAGATCAGTCACTCAGTCATGTCCGACTCCCTGCGACCCCATGAATCGCAGCACACCAGGCCTCCCTGTCCATCACCAGCTCCCGGAGGTCACTGAGACTCATATCCATCAAGTCAGTGATGCAATCTAGCCATCTCATCCTCTGTCGTCCCCTTCTCCTCTTGCCCTCAATCCCTCCGAGCATCAGAGTCTTCTCCAATGAGTCAACTCTTCGCATGAGGTGGCCAAAGTACTTGAGATTCAGCTTTAGCATCATTCCTTCCAAAGAAATCCCAGGGCTGATCTCCTTCAGAATGGACTGGTTGGATCTTCTTGCAGTCCAAGGGACTCTCAAGAGTCTTCTCCAACACCACACTTCAAAATCATCAATTCTTCGACGCTCAGCCTTCTTCACAGTCCAGCTTTCACATCCATACATGACCACAGGAAAAAACATAGCCTTGACTGGATGAACCTTTCTTGGCAAAATAATATCTCTGCTTTTGAATATGCTATCTAGGTTGGTCATAACTTTCCTTCCAAGGAGTAAGCGTCTTTTAATTTCATGGCTGCACTCATCATCTGCAGTGATTTTGGAGCCCAGAAAAACAAAGTCTGACACTGTTTCCACTGTTTCTCCATCTATGTAGTGGTGGGACCAGATGCCATGATCTTCGTTTTCTGAATGTTGAGCTTTAAGCCAACCTTTCACTCTCCACTTTCACTTTCATCAAGAGGCTTTTTAATTTCTCTTCACTTTCTGCCATAAGGGTGGTGTCATCTGCATATCTGAGGTTATTGATATTTCTCCCTGCAATCTTGATTCCAACTTGTGTTTCTTCCAGTCCAGTGTTTCTCATGATGTACTCTGCATATAAGTTAAATAAACAGGGTGACAATATACAGCCTTGACATACTCCTTTTCCTATTTGGAACCAGTCTGTTTTTCCACATCCAGTTCAAACTGTTGCTTCCTGACCTGCATACAAATTTCTCAAGAGGCAGAACAGGTGGTTTGGTATTCCCATTTCTTTCAGAATTTTCCACAGTTGATTGTGATCCACAGAGTCAAAGGCTTTGGCATAGTCAAGAAAGCAGAAATAGATGTTTTTCTGGAACTGTCTTGCTTTTTCCATGATCCAGCGGATGTTGGCAATTTGATCTCTGGTTCCTTTGCCTTTTCTAAAACCAGCTTGAGAAGCTGAAGTTGAATGGTTCTATGAAGACCTACAAGACCTTTTAGAACTAACACCCAAAAAAGATGTCCTTTTCATTATAGGGGACTGGAATGCAAAAGTAGGAAGTCAAGAAACACCTGGCTGCTGAGTCACTTCAGTCGTGTCTGACTCTGTGCGATCCCATAGACGGCAGCCCACCAGGCTCTCTTGTTCCTGGGATTCTCCAGGCAAGAATACTGGAGTGGGTTGCCATTTCCTTCTCCAATGCATGAAAGTGAAAAGTGAAAGCGAAGTCGCCCAGTCGTGTCCGACTCTTAGCGACCCCATGGACTGGAGCCCACCAGGCTCCTCAGTCCATGGGATTTTCCAGGCAAGAGTACTGGGGTGGGGTGCCATTGAGTAACAGACAAATTTTGCCTTGGAATACAGAATGAAGCAGGGCAAAGAGTTTTGCTAAGAAAATGCACTAGTCATAACAAACACCCTCTTCCAACAATACAAGAGAAGATTCTATACATGGACATCACCAGATGGTCAACAACGAAATAAGATTGATTATATTCTTTGCAGCCAAAGATGCAGAAGCTCTGTACAGTCAGCAAAAACAAGACCAGGAGCTGACTGTGGCTCAGACCATGAACTCCTTATTGCCAAATTCAGACTGAAATTGAAGAAAGTAGGGAAAACCACTAGACCATTCAGACATGACCTAAATCAAACCCCTTATGATTATACAGTAGAAGTTAGAAATAGATTTAAGGGCCTAGATCTGATAGAGTGCCTGATGAATTATGGAATGAGGTTCGTGACACTGTACAGGAGACAGGGATCAAGACCATCCCCATGGAAAAGAAAGGCAAAAAAGCAAAATGGCTGTCTGGGGAGGCCTTGAAAATAGCTGTGAAAAGAAGAGAAGTGAAAAGCAAAGTAGAAAAGGAAAGATATAAACATCTGAATGCAGAGTTCCAAAGAATAGCAAGAAGAGATAAGAAAGCCTTCTTCAGAGATCAGTGCAAAGAAATAGAGGAAAACAACAGAATGGGAAAGACTAGAGATCTCTTCAAGAAAATCAGAGATACCAAAGGAACATTTCATGCAAAGATGGGCTAGATAAAGGACAGAAATGGTATGGACCTATCAGAAGCAGAAGATATTAAGAAGAGGTGGCAAGAATACACAGAAGAACTGTACAAAAAAGAGCTTCATGACCCAGATAATCACGATAGTGTGATCACTCACCTAGAGCCAGACATCCTGGAATGTGAAGTCAAGTCGGCCTTAGAAAGCATCACTATGAACAAAGGTAGTGGAGGTGATGGAATTCCAGTGGAGCTATTCCAAATCCTGAAAGATGATGCTGTGAAAGTGCTGCAGTCAATATGCCAGCAAATTTGGAAAACTCAGCAGTGGCTGCAGAACTGGAAAAGGTCAGTTTTCATTCCAATCCCAAAGAAAGGCAATGTCAAAAAATGTTCAAACTACCGCACAATTGCACTCATCTCACACTCTAGTAAAGTAATGCTCAAAATTCTCCAAGCCAGGCTTCAGCAATATGTGAACCGTGAACTTCTGCAGGTATAGGATTCTATTTCTTTATTGCTCTTTAATAACAGCTCTTCTTTGTTTCTCAAACCATTGTTTCCACCTCCATTCTATACACTGACTTTGGGAAAACCTCTTAGATCTGCTCCCATTATCTGGAACATTTAATGAAGACCATCTAACGGGCTTCCCAGGTGGCTCAGTGGTAAAGGATCTGCCTGCCAGTGCAGGTGATACAGGAGATATGGGTTTGATCCCTGGGTCAGGAAGATCCCCTGGAGTAGGAAATGGTAACCTGCTCCAGTATTCTAACTGGGATAATCTCATGGACAGAGGAACCTGGCAGGCTACAGTCCATAGACTCTCAAAAAGTCGGACACGATTGAGTGACAGAGCACACGTGCAAACTAAACCACTGTTTTTCATTGTAACTCTCCCTCTGCCTTCCATTTTTTCCTAACAAGTAGCCACTGGAACTCCTGCTTTACTGAAGGTCGGGTGTTATCACTTTTCCTTGTAGTTACTTTCACCTCATAGCCATAACCATATACTTTACTTTCATCTGGTAATAAAACAAGTGTCACTGACTTTTCTCTCAGAGACCCACTTCCCAGATTAATGGTCTTATCTCTTATATACCACTTTTTCTTCTAAACCCCCTACTATGTTTAATTTTGTCCCCAGTCCTTGACCCTGACTATAGCATTCTCTGGTAAAATAAGATATATTTAAGGAAGTGTTTCCACCTTCTTCTATCAATTATTCCTCATCATGGTATCATCATACCCAACACTGGTCCTAAATTTTGTTATAGGTTTGAGCATCTATACCTGGATGAGAAATAATACCAGCCACAGAGAATAGTTTGCTTTAGGATCAAAATTAGACCACTATATTAGTGAAATTTTCCAACTGACAGATTAATCATTAATAAAAGTCCCACAGTCTTAGTATTTTAGAGTTTTTTGGAAAGAAGAGATTTAATATTTGTTCATAACTCTTCTGAGTGTCAAATATCATGGTAAGTGGTTTGCACACATTGGAATGCAGAGCAAAGTGTTTAAATGTTACAATAAGACTGCCTAAGGTCTTCCACTCAACATCATTACAGTACTGAATGAGTGGCAAAATGTAAATTACTTTAATTGTATTAAAACGGTAACAGTATGACTTGCTGTATAAGTATGTTATGTGGATAAACAGAATGACATATTTGAGTCAGTGCACACAGTGCCTAACCCACAGTACATAATATTTACATATTAACTCTTATCTCACCTAGTCTTTCCAGTAATCACAGAAAAAGGAAAATGGCAATCTGTAAAAGGAAATTCCTTAAAGAAAGAAGGACAATTAGAAAATAGTAAAACCAGAATATTAATTTGTTTTTTTCCAAAGCCTATGTTCTTTCCACTATAATCTTATACACAATATAGATGCTATTTCTACAACAATTCTGAGAGATGATGACACACATCCAGTCTCAACAATCTAAAATTCTAAGTGGACAGCCTTGAAAGTCTGTCCCTAAATTTCACATGCTACATCAGCTTGAGGTGGGATATAAGTATCAACTATTCAATTACATCTCCTTTTCTTTAACAATCAATTTCTATTTTTCTACTTGGATTGTCCTTAACTCCTATATGTTCCATGGTACCCTGAATACAATCATTATATTAACCAACACCTATAACCTTAAAGGATTAGATCCAGGAGACAAAATGCTTGAAGAACTATGAATGATGGTTCGTGACAATGTACAGGAGGCAGTGATCAAGACCATTCCCAAGAAAAAGAAATGCAAAAAGCCAAAAGGGTTGTCTGAGGAGGCCTTATAGATAGTTGAGAATAGAAGAGAAGTAAAAGGCAAAGGAGAAAAGGAAAGGTATACCCATTTGAATGTAGAGTTTCGAAGATTAGCAAGGAGAGATAAGAAAGCTTTCCTTAGTGATCAGTGCAAAGAAATAGAGGAAAACCGAATGGGAAAGACTAGAGACCTCTTAAAGAAAATTAGAAATACCAAGGGAAATTTTCATGCAAAGATGGGCACAATAAAGGACAAAAATGGTATGGACCTAACAGAAGCAGAAGATATTAAGAGGAGGTGGCAAGAATATACCAGCAAACTATACAAAAAATATCTTCACAACCCAGATAATCACGATGGTGTGATCACTCACCTAGAGCCAGATATCCTGGAATGTGAAGTTAAGTAGGCCTCAGGAAGCATCACTACAAACAAAGCTACTAGAGATGATGGAATTCCAGCTGAGTTATTTCAAATCCTAAAATATTATGCTGTGAAAGTGCTGCACTCAATATGTTAGCAAATTTGGAAAACTCAGCAGTGGCCACAGGACTGGAAAAGGTCAGTTTTCATTCCAATCCCTAAGAAAGGCAATGCCAAAGAATGCTCAAACTACTGCACAATTGCACTCATCTCACATGCTAGCAAAGTAATGGTCAAAATTCTCCAAGCCAGGCTTCAACAGTATGTGAACCATGAACTTCCAGATGTTCAACTGGATTTAGAAAAGGCAGAGGAATCAGAGATCAAATTGCCAACATCCTTTGGATCATCAAAAAAGCAAGAGAGTTCCAGAAAAACATCTATTTCTACTTTACTGACTACGCCAAAGCCTTTGACTGTGAATCAAAACAAACTGTGGGAAATTCTTCAAGAGATGGGAATGCCAGACAACCTGACCTGCTTCCTAAGAAATCTGTATGCAGGTCAGGAAGCAAGTTAGAACTAGACATGGAACAACAGACTGATTCCAAATTGGGAAGGGAGTACATCAAGGCTGTATATTGTCACCCTGCTTATTTATCTTATATGCAGAATACATCATGAGAAATGCTGGACTGGTTGAAGCACAAGCTGAAATCAAAATTGCTGGGAGAAATATAAATAACCTCAGATATGGGTATGACACCACTCTTATGGCAGAAAGAAAGAAGAACTAAAGAGCATCTTGATGAAAGTGAAAGAGGACAGTGAAAAAGTTGGTTTAAAACTCAACATTCAGAAAACTAAGATCACAGCATCTGGTCCCATCACTTCATGGCAAATAGATGTGAAAACTGACAAACTTTATTTTTCCGGGCTCCAAAATCACTGCACAAGGGACTGCAGCCATGAAATTAAAAGATGTTTGCTCCTTGGAAGAAAGTTATGACCAACCTAGACAGCATATTAAAAAGCAGAGACTTTACTTTGCCAACAAAAGTCTGTGTAGTCAAAGCTATGGTTTTTCCAATAGTCATGTATGGATGTGAGAGTTGGACTATAAAGAAAGCTGAACGCTGAAGAATAAATGCTTTTAAAACTGTGGTATTGGAGAAGACTCTTGATAGTCCCTTGGAGAGCAAGGAGATCCAACCAGTCCATCGTAAAGGAAATCTGTCCTGAATAGTCATTGGAAGGACTGATGCTGAAGCTGAAACTCCAATACTTTGGCCACCTGATGTGAAGGACTGACTCACTGGAAAAGACCCTGATGCTGGGAAAGATTGAAGGCAGGAGGAGAAGGTGATGACGGAGGATGAGATGGTTGGATGGCATCACCAACTCAATGGATGTGAGTTTGAGTAAACTCCAGGAGTTGGTGATGGACAGGGAGGCCTGGGGTGCTGCAGTCAATGGGGTTGCAAAGAGCTGGACACAACTGAGCGACTAAACTCAGCTGATAACCTTATGAAAGAAAAAAGTAACCTAGACAGTTGGGATCTTTCTTATTTGTACAGATGTTACTATAATCACTGTTATCATGAGAAGCTCTTAGTAAGATGTGCAGCCTAATTGCTTACCATTCATCTCTTTGAGTCTATGTATTCCTCTTTACTGTTTGTATTCTTCTCTCAAATACAAATGGAATAGATTTTTCATATTGAATTATTTCAGGTAAACCGGTGACAACAATGTCTACCTGAAATGTTCTATAGCTAATCACCAGATCTATAATCAATGTCTGCCTTTACTGATCCCATTATGAGATTTCTGCTGTTACATACCATTGTCAGACCAAATCTGTAGCAAGATGCTTACCTAGATTCGATTAACTGCCATTTTGATAAATACTGATGCCTTGATTTCTCTCTATTATCCTGGTACATGAAAAAGTTCAGCTTTGAATTTGGGCAGAACCTGATTTAAACAGCTTTCTATAAGATTTAAACACGATTAAGTCACACACTGGTTTTCCCTGATAGCTCAAATGATAAAGAATCTACTTGCAACGCAGGAGACCTGGGTTCAATCCCTGGTTTGGGAAGATCCCCTGGAGGAGGGCGTGACAACCCACTTCAGTATTCTTGCCTGGAGAATCCCATGGACAGAGGAGCTTGGCAGGCTTCAGTCCATGGAATTACAGAGTTGGACATGATTGAGCAACTAAGCACAGAGTAAGTCAGATACTGGGGTCGTGAAGAGTCTTACACAACTTAATGAATGAACAACAACAAAATCAAGTCACATATTGATGTTCCTAAGATTGTGATGCTTATACACTATGAGGCAAATGATATAATGTGTGTCTATCATACAGTATATCTTTTTAAAAATAATATTATTTATTTATTCATTATGTTTAGTTTTGGCCATGCTGGGTATTTGTTGCTGCCTGGGACTTTCTCTAGTTGTGGTGAGCAGGGACTCTTCTCTACTTGCCGTGCGAGGGCTTCTTACTGCAGTGGCTTCTCTGGGTGCAGAGAACGGACTCTAGGGCATATAGGCTTCACAGTTGTGGCCCCCCAGCCTTAGAGCGCAGGCTCACAGCCGTGGCCCCCAGGTTTTAGAGCACAGGCTCATAGCTGTGGCCCCCTGGCCTTAGAGCGCAGGCTCACAGCTGTGGCTCCCAGGCTCAGTTGCTCTGCCGCATGTAGGATCTTCCTGGACCACAGGTTGAAACTTAGTCTCCTACATTGGCAGGTGGATTCTTTACCATTGAGCTCACAGGGGAGCTGACACATGGTACAGCTTTAATGATACTTCCATATTACTGAAGATAAGCAATGAGCAATTGGATTTTTCCTCATACACCCTTCTTTTTTGGGTGCTTCATTTGATGTGGACCTTCCTTTTTTAAAAAAAAAAAAAAAAAATATTTATTTATTTTTTAACTTTACAATATTGTATAGGTTTTGCTATATATCAACATGAATCTGCCACAGGTATACACATGTTCCCCATCCTGAACCCTCCTCCTTCCTCCCTCCCCGTACCATCCCTCTGGGTCTTTCAATAGCAATATTTCTATTTTACTTTAATCTAATCTTGACGTTTTAGAATATTGCAAGATTGACAAGATTTCTGTGACTTACTGATTTCTCCTTTCTCTGGCTTGACCTTAACCCAACACTACTTGAGCCAGTGTAGAATTGTGATTTGATGGCTAATCCCAAAGAAAGGCAATGCCAAGGAGTGCTCAAACTACCGAACAATTGCACTCATCTCACACGCTAGTAAAGTAATGCTCAAAATTCTCCAAGCCAGGCTTTAGCAATATGTGAACCGTGAACTTCCTGATGTTCAAGCTGGTTTTAGAAAAGGCAGAGGAACCAGAGATCAAATTGCCAACATCCGCTGGATC
Source organism: Tragelaphus eurycerus (assembly GCA_935064755.1). Lineage (NCBI taxonomy): Eukaryota > Metazoa > Chordata > Mammalia > Artiodactyla > Bovidae > Tragelaphus > Tragelaphus eurycerus. The sequence goes on along the minus strand of CAKXYN010000086.1, from coordinate 5,920,300 downwards.
ATGGAAAAAGCAAGAGAGTTCCAGAAAAACATCTATTTCTGCTTTATTGACTATGCCAAAGCCTTTGGCTGTGTGGATCACAATAAACTATGGTAAATTCTGAAAGAGATGGGAATACCAGACCACCTGATCTGCCTCTTAAGAAATCTGTATGCAGGTCAGGAAGCAACAGTTAGAACTGGTCATGGAACAACAGACTGGTTCCAAATAGGAAAAGGAGTACGTCAAGGCTGCATATTGTCACCATGTTTATTTAACTTATATACAGAGTACATCATGAGAAATGCTGGACTGGAAGAAACACAAGTTGGAATCAAGATTGCCGGGAGAAATATCAATAACCTCAGATATGCAGATGACACGACTCTTATGGCAGAAAGTGAAGAGGGGCTAAAAAGTCTCTTGATGAGAGTGAAAGTGGAGAGTGAAAAGGTTGGCTTAAAGCTCAACATTCAGAAAACGAAGATCATGGCATCCATTCCCATCACTACATGGGAAATAGATGGAGAAACAGTGGAAACAGTGTCAGACTTTCTTTTTCTGGGCTCCAAAATCACTGCAGATGGTGACTGTAGCCATGAAATTAAAAGGCTTATTCTGATCTGATCTGATCTGAATAAGTAGATCATCAGTACCTTTGAGTACAATCCCACAGCTAGATGAAAAATGTCTAAGGAATAAACATGGGAAATGCTGGGGTTGTAGAGGCATTACAAGCTCACATATACAGAGGTGATGTATCAGATCAGTCGCTCAGTCGTGTCCGACTCTTTGCGACCCCATGAACCGCAGCACGCCAGGCCTCCCTGTCCATCACCAGCTCCCGGAGGTCACCCAGACTCGCATCCATCGAGTCAGTGATGCCATCCAGCCATCTCATCCTCTGTCGTCCCCTTCTCCTCCTGCCCTCAATCCCTCCCAGCATCAGAGTCTTCTCCAATGAGTAAACTCTTCGCATGAGGTGGCCAAAATACTGGAGTTTCAGCTTTAGCATCATTCCTTCTAAAGAAATTCTAGGATTGATCTCCTTCAGAATGGACTGGTTGGATCTTCTTGCAGTCCAAGGGACTCTCAAGAGTCTTCTCCAACACCACAGTTCAAAAGCATCAATTCTTCGGCACTCAGCCTTCTTCACAATCCAGCTTTCACATCCATACATGACCACAGGAAAGACCATAGCCTTGACTAGGCGAACCTTTGTTGGCAAAGTAATGTCTCTGCTTTTGAATATGCTATCTAGGTTGGTCATAACTTTCCTTCCAAGGAGTAAGCGTCTTTTAATTTCATGGCTGCAGTCATATAACATCACCAGAAATTAGTATTTCTGGAACATGTAAGGTCCTTTAATATCCATTTCTATACAGAATTGTATGTCTAAGACAATTTTTTTCAAAAAGTATCCCAAAGTTCTTACTAAAACACTTTAATGGCATTGATTAAAATTTCTGCATTAGATTCTCATGGAAAAAGCAGATTCCTTTCCAAGTGGACACACTTTTCTTCAAACTTCTAATCTAAAAGACTGTGTTTCTACAGAAACAAAAATAGCTGTTATATACTCCTCTTAAATATTGCTTTGATGCTCTTTGTTTTTCAACATATCCTCCACATTTCTTTACAGATAACTGATCATTTTAGGGGAAGAAAAGGCCTAAGACTTCAAAGTCACAAAGAATAAGTCCCTTAAAGATAGATATCAGGATTGTAACGCAAGGCCAGCTTGCATAAATATGAATAAGCAAAGGGTAAGAGAACAAAATTTTGAATTCCACCTGGATTTTCATACGTTCATTGATCCAAACAAATCCATTCTAATCTATTTGCATCATCTGTCACACCAATGTCAAGTCTGGGAAGGATGGTGGACATTTGGGAGTAATCATGTGACACTGGCATAGAAAGGTGAAGGGCAGGCTTAAGAAATGGAACTGTATATTTATCAGTGAGGAAGGAGAATAGCATTGAAACTAATTTTAACAGGTCATGAAACAATACTTATTCCCACTGCAAGGCTGTGATATTCCTATACTTCTATGATCTCCACTTAATTAATATGCATAGCTATTGTCTTGAGACTTAAAACTCACAAAGAAGCACAGTGTTCTCATCATAATAATCTGCACACATATATGAATAAGGAAATGGAAATTTTAGTTTACTAGAGCTACTGTGACAAAGAACTACAAACTAGTGGCTTACACAACAGAAATATAATGTCTTACTGTTTTGGAAGCTAGAAGTCTGAGGTGTGGACTGTGTGGTTCTTTCTGAGGTCTGTGAGAGAGGTGTCTGTTCCACACTTCTCTCCTTGTTTTGTAGATGGCTATCTTCTCTTCACTGTAGTATCATTAACCTATGGATAAGGCTTTTAACTGGGATAACCAGAAATTATTTCTGATCAGTATAATCTCCTCTGCTTCTTCTGCTCTTTTTGTTGGAACTTCAGCTGTGCTCTTGGCTCAGCTCACTCTTGTGGTCAACAAGTATAAATATTGTACATTTCCTTTAAACATTTCCCTTGAATTCAATAAGTTAACAAGTTTCAGTTTTACTTCTATCAACTATATCTATTTTCCAACTAAAATATATTTTGGTTCTGATTAATATTACTAGACAAAGTAAATAATCATAAAGGAAGCTAGAGGTGAATAAACAAAATCAGGCTTTTAGATTTATTGTGCATAACATATAGTCCTCTAAGAATTTACATGGTAAAAACCACTACAATATTGTAAAGTAATTAGCATCCAATTAAAATAAACAATTTTTTAAAAAATTAAAAAAGAATTTATCTCATAATAATTATCTTGCCTACATCTCTTCATTTATCTACATGATTCATATCTATTACTAGATTCTTGAGAACTTGCACTTCATTCGATAAATTCAAAATCTCTATAGTATAATGATTATGTGGTAGTGGTGGTGATTTAGTTACTCAGACATGTCTAACTCTTTGTGGCACCATGGACTAGGGCTCACCAGGCTTGTCTGTCCCATGGGACTTCCTGGGCATGAATACTGGAGTGGGTATTTTTCCTTCTCCAGGGCATCTTCTTGACCCATGGATTAAACTCAGGTCTTCTTCATTGGCAGGTGGATTCCTTACCACTGAACCACCAGTGAAGCCCATTTGTATCATATATGTATATCTACATGATATTCAATTATTCATTGATATATATTCATTATTCATTTATAATACATATTTTAAATGTCATTTCATTGTATAGATACAAGCTAGTTTGTAATGATTATAAAGGTATGGGACATGCTCCCTATCCTTGAGAAAATTAAGTGTAGATGTATGATGTTTACATCAGTCAGATCAGTTCAGTCGCTCAGTCATGTTTAACTCTTTGCAACCCCATGGAATGCACCACACCAGGCTTCCCTGTCCATCCCCAAATCCTGGAGCTTGCTAAAACTTATGTCTGTTCAGCTGGTAATGCCATCCAACCATCTCATCCTCTGTCGTCCCCTTCTCCTCCTGCCTTCAATCTTTCCCAGCATCAGGGTCTTTTCCAATGAGTCAGTTCTTCACATCAGGTGGCCAGAGTACTGGAGTTTCAGCTTCAGCATCAGTCCTTCCAATAAACATAAATATAATATGAAGCCTTGTGAAATGGCTGGCCCACAGAGAAAGTGAGGGCCTCTTAATTGTCTACAACTTAAGTGATATACCATTTTCATCCATTTTTTTTCTGATGAGGTGGGGAGCCTTACTTCAAGTCATCTAGATGTTTCAATGCTAGGAAAACTCTGTCTACAACATTGTTAAACAAATACAGGCTGCTTATCTTCTCTTGAGCTTGTCTTGAAGTTGCAAGTTGTAGAATGCTGGCTGAGGATTCCAGAATGAGGTATCCTAATCCTCCTGGTTTAACCCCTGCCCTGGGATTGAGGAAGGATAGTTTGCCCTGGGAAGGTGGGGTAGACTCAAAGTGACTGGATCCTTAGCCTACCCATGCTCAGGCAACATTTGAAGGGAACACAATTAGTCACTGGCCTTTCCCTTTTCCGTATAATTAACAGTTAATCAACATGAAGCATAATAATGATGATGCATGCATGCTAAGTCACTTCATTTGTGCCCAACCCTTTGAGACTCTACGGACCTTAGCCTGAGGCTCCTCTGTCCATGGGATTCTATAGGCATGAATACTGGACTGGCTTGCCATGCCCTTCTCCAGGGGATCTTCCTGACCCAGGGATTGTACCCAAGTCTCCTGTGGCCCCTGCACTGTAGGCAGAGTCTAGTGTCACTGGGGGAAGTCCTGATAATGATAATGCAAATCATTAAATGTGCTATATTTATTTTGTGGCTCTTGATGAAAGTGAAAGTGGAGAGTGAAAAGGTTGGCTTAAAGCTTAACATTCAGAAAACGAAGATCATGGCATCCGGTCCCATCACTTCCTGGGAAATAGATGGGGAAACAGTGGAAACAGTGTCAGACTTTATTTTTCTGGGCTCCAAAATCACTGCAGATGGTGACTGCAGCCATGAAATTAAAAGACACTTACTCCTTGGAAGGAAAGTTATGACCAACCTAGATAGCATATTCAAAAGCAGAGACATTACTTTGCCAACAAAGGTTCGCCTAGTCAAGGCTATGGTCTTTCCTGTGGTCATGTATGGATGTGAGAGCTGGACTGTGAAGAAGGCTGAGCGCCGAAGAATTGATGCTTTTGAACTGTGGTGTTGGAGAAGACTCTTGAGAGTCCCTTGGACTGCAAGGAGATCCAACCAGTCCATTCTGAAGGAGATCAGCCCTGGGATTTCTTTGGAAGGAATGATGCTAAAGCTGAAACTCCAGTATTTTGGCCACCTCATGCGAAGAGTTGACTCATTGGAGAAGACTCTGATGCTGGGAGGGATTGGGGGCAGGAGGAGAAGGGGACGACAGAGGATGAGATGGCTGGATGGCATCACTGACTCGATGGATATGAGTCTGAGTGACCTCCGGGAGTTGGTGATGGACCGGGAGGCCTGGCGTGCTGCGGTTCATGGGGTCGCGAAGAGTCGGACACGACTGAGTGACTGATCTGATCTTAAGATATACTTGCTCACATTTTACTTTAGGAGGGGACATGAACTTCTTATGCAGGTCTTATTTTGCTAACATAAAATGTAACTTGTTAATACTTTTAAAATATAGATAAACTACTTACTATGTATTAGTTCTTAAAAGTCAATCTTCAGTCTTGCAGTCATCAGGAGGATATTTTCTTCTTAAATTTTGAAGTAGTTTAACCATTGGTAAGTTTCCTTATTATCTATTTTTTTTAAAATTTTGAAATGTTTCATAAGCCTGCCATTTTCCATATGAATTTAAGCTTTTAACAAAAGTGAAAGTGAAGTCGCTCAGTCGTGTCCGACTCTTTGCGACAGACCGGTGTACTGTAGCCCACCAAGCTCCTCTGTCCATGGGATTCTCCAGGCAAGAATACTGGAGTGGGTTTCCATTTCCTTCTCCAACAGCTTTTAACAAAGTATCTGCTAAATAAATAAAGTCAAACACCATTGATGTATTGTAAACATTCAATAAATTCAATTCTTGTCTGAACAAGGCATTGAAAATGCCCATGTAAGGACGGTGAGAAACAACTGCCCACAGGACTTGGTCAGGATGTAAGCATATTAAGTTTGACATTTGGTGGGGAAGGAAGGAAAAACTTCAATATGAGATTTAAAGTATTTAATAGATAGTTAGAGTCCACATAAAAGCAATATCATAAAATATTTGTCTTTCTCTGTTTGACTTCACTCAGTATGACAAACTCTAGGTCCATCATTGTTGCTACAAATGCCATTATTTCATTATTTTTATGGCTGAGTCATATTCCATGGTACACACGTACCACAGATATTTTAACTATTCCTATGTTGATGGATATCTAGGTTGTTTCCATATCTTGGCTATTGTAAATAGTGTTGCAATGAACATTGGGGTGCATGTATCCTTTGGAACTGTGGTTTTCTCCAGATATAAACTCAGGAGTCAGACTGCTGGATTATATGATAGCTCTTTTTCTAGTTTTTTAAGGAACCTCTATACTATTCTCCATAATGGTTGTACCAATTTATTTTTTATTTTTTTTTAAATTATTATTTTTTTATTTTTTCTTAACTTTACAATATTGTATTACTTTTACTATACATCGAGATGGATCCGCCACCAGAATACACGTGTTCCCCATCCTGAACCCTCCTCCCTCCCCCCTTCCCACACCATCCCTCCAGTTCATCCCAGTGCTCCAGTCCCAGGCATCTGTTATAGGGCATCGTACCTGGACTGACTCGTTTCAGATATGATATTATACATATTTCAATGCTATTCTCCCCAATCGTCCCACCCTCTCCCAGTCCCAGAGTCCAAAAGTCTGTTCTATACATCAGTGTCTCTTTTGCTGTCTCATAAGCGGGGTGATTGTTACCATTTTTCTAAATTCCATATATATGCGTTAGTATACTGTATTTGTGTTTTTCTTTCTGGCTTACTTCACTCTGTATAATAGGCTCCAGTTCCATCCACCTCATTAGAACTGATTCAAATGTATTCTTTTTAATGGCTGAGTAATACTCCATCGTGTATATGTACCACAGCTTGCTTATCCATTCATCTGTGGATGGACATCTAGGTTGCTTCCACGTCCTGGCTATTGTAAACAGTGCTGCTATGAACATTGGGGTACACGTGCCTCTTTCAATTCTGGTTTTCTCAGTGTGTATGCCCAGCAGTGGGATTGCTGGGTCATAAGGCAGTTCTATTCCCAGTTTTTTGAGGAATCTCCATACTGTTCTCCATAGTGGCTGTACTAGTTTGCATTCCCACCAACAGTGTAAGAGGGTTCCCTTCTCTCCGCACCCTCTCCAGCATTTATTGCTTGTGGATTTTTGGATCGCAGCCATTCTGACTGGCGTGTAATGGTACCTCATAGTGGTTTTGATTTGCATTTCTCTGATAATGAGTGATGTTGAGCATCTTTTCATGTGTTTGTTAGCCATCTGTATGTCTTCTTTGGAGAAATGTCTATTAAGTTCTTTGGCCCATTTTTTGATTGGGTCGTTTATTTTTCTGGAATTGAGCTGTAGAAGTTGCTTGTATATTTTTGAGATTAGTTGTTTGTCTGTTGCTTCATTTGCTATTATTTTCTCCCATTCTGAAGGCTGTCTTTTCAGCTTGCCTATAGTTTCCTTTGTTGTGCAGAAGCTTTTTAAGTTTGATTAGGTCCCATTTGTTCATTTTTTATTTTATTTCCGATATTCTGGGAGGTGGGTCATACAGGATCCTGCTGTGATGTAAGTCAGAGAGTGTTTTGCCTATGTTTTCCTCTAGGAGTTTTGTGGTTTCTGGTCTTATATTTAGCTCTTTAATCCATTTTGAGTTTATTTTTGTGTATGGTGTTAGACAGTGTTCTAGTTTCATTCTTTTACAAGTGTTCAACCAGTTTTCCCAGCACCACTTGTTAAAAAGATTGTTTTTAATCCATTGCATATTCTTGCCGCCTTTCTGCATAGAAACGAATGAAAATGAAAACACAACAACCCAAAACCTGTGGGACACTGTAAAAGCAGTCCTAAGGGGAAAGTTCGTAGCAATTCAGGCATACCTTAAGAAACAAGAAAAAAGCCAAATAAATAACCTAACTCTACACCTAAAGCAACTGGAAAAGGAAGAAATGAAGCACCCCAAGGTTAGTAGAAGGAAAGAAATCTTCAAAATTAGGGCAGAAATAAATGCAAAAGAAACAAAAGAGACCATAGCAGAAATCAACAAAGCCAAAAGCTGGTTCTTTGAAAGGGTAAATAAAATTGACAAACCACTAGCCAGACTCATCAAGAAATAAAGGGAGAAAAATCAAATCAATAAAATTAGAAAAGAAAATGGAGAGATCACAACAGACAGCACAGAAATACAAAGGATCATAAGAGACTACTATCAGCAATTATATGGCAATAAAATGGACAATATGGAAGAAATGGACAAATTCTTAGAAAAGTACAACTTTCCAAAACTGGATCAGGAAGAAATAGAAAATCTTAACAGACCCATCACAAGCACGGAAATTGAAACTGTAATCAGAAATCTTCCAGCAAACAAAAGCCCAGGCCCAGACGGCTTCACAGCTGAATTCTACCAAAAATTTAGAGAAGAGCTAACACCTATCCTACTCAAACTGTTCCAGAAAATTGCAGAGGAAGGCAAACTTCCAAACTCATTTTATGAGGCCACCATCACCCTAATTCCAAAACCTGACAAAGATCCCACCAAAAAAGGAAAACTACAGACCAATATCACTGATGAACATAAACACAAAAATCCTTAACAAAATTCTAGCAATCAGAATCCAACAATACATTAAAAAGATCATACACCATGACCAAGTGGGCTTTATCCCAGGGATGCAAGGATTCTTCAATATCTGCAAATCAATCAACGTAATACACCACATTAACAAACTGAAGAATAAAAACCATATGATTATCTCAATAGATGCAGAGAAAGCCTTTGACAAAGTTCAACATCCATTTATGATAAAAACTCTCCAGAAAGCAGGAATAGAAGGAACATATCTCAACATAATAAAAGCTATATACGACAAACCCACAGCAAACATTATCCTCAATGGTGAAAAACTGAAAGCATTTCCTCTAAAGTCAGGAACAAGACAAGGATGCCCACTTTCACCATTATTATTCAACATTGTTCTGGAAGTTTTGGCCACAGCAATCAGAGCAGAAAAAGAAATAAAAGGAATCCAAATTGGAAAAGAAGAAGTAAAACTCTCACTGTTTGCAGATGACATGATCCTCTACATAGAAAACCCTAAAGATTCCACCAGAAAATTACTAGAACTAATCAATGAATACAGTAAAGTTGCAGGATATAAAATTAACACACAGAAATCCCTTGCATTCCTGTACACTAATAACGAGAAAATAGAAAGAGAAATTAAGAAAACAATTCCATTCACCATTGCAATGAAAACAATAAAATACTTAGGAATATATCTTCCTAAAGAATCTAAAGACCTATATTTAGAAAACTATAAAACACTGCTGAAAGAAATTAAAGAGGACACTAATAGATGGAGAAATATACCATGTTCGTGGATTGGTAGAATCAATATAGTGAAAATGAGTATACTACCCAAAGCAATTTATAGATTCAATGCAATCCCCATCAAGCTACCAACGGTATTCTTCACAGAGCTAGAACAAATAATTTCTCAATTTGTATGGAAATACAAAAAACCTCGAATAGCCAAAGCTATCTTGAGAAAGAAGAACGGAACTGGAGGAATCAACCTGCCTGACTTCAGGCTCTACTATAAAGCTACAGTCATCAAGACAGTATGGTACTGGCACAAAGACAGAAATATAGATCAATGGAACAAAATAGAAAGTCCAGAGATAAATCCACGCACATATGGCCACCTAATCTTTGGTTGTACCAATTTACATTCCCACCAACAATGTAGGAGAGATCCCTTCTTTTCACACTCTCACCAGCATTTACTGTTTGTAGATTTTTTTGATAATGGCCATTCTGAGGGGTGTGAATTGATATCTCATTGTAGTTTGGATTTGCATTTCTCTAATAACTACTGATGTTGAACATCTTTTCATGGGCCTTTTGACCATCAGACTGTATTCTTTGGAAAACTATTTATTTAGATGTTCCACTCACCTTTTTTGTTTTTTAATTGAATTGCATAAGCTATGTGTATATCTTGAAGATTAACCCCTTGCCAGTTACTTCACTTGTAAATACTTTCTCCCATTCTGTGGATTGTGTTTTCGTTTTGTTCATGGTTTCCTTTGCTGTGCAAAAGCTTTTTAAGTTTAATTATGTCCCATTCATTTATTTTTGTTTTGATTTTCATTCCTTTAGGAGGTGTTAAAGTGTGTTCTGCCTACCTATTCCTCTAAGAGTTTTATAATATCCGGCCTTACATTTAGGTCTTAAATCCATTTTGCATTTATTTATTTAATTTAATTTAATTTTTAAATTTAATTTTATTTTATTTAACTTTACAATATTGTATTGGTTTTGCCATATATCAAAAGGGACAACCCAGAGGGATGGTATGGGGAGAGAGGACGGAGGAGGGTTCAGGATGGGGAACACATGTATACTTGTGGAGGATTCATTTTGATGAATGGCAAAAGCAATACAATATTGTAAAGTTAAGCAAAATAAAATTAAAAAAAAAAAGGAAAATTTATGGAGCTAAAAAAAAAAAACAAAAGAATATTTCATAAGTATACATGTGTTCCCCATCCTGAACACTCCTCCCTCCTCCCTCCCCATACCATCCCTCTGGGTCATCCCAGTGCACCAGCCCCAGGCATCCTGTATCAGGCATCTGCATTTATTTTTTATGTGTGGTGTTGAAGACTATTCTAATTTCACTCTTTTCCATGTATCTGTCAAGTTTTCCTGGTACCACTTATTTAATAGGCTGTCTTTCCCCCACTGTGTGTTCTTGTCTCCATTGTCATAGATTAGTTGACCATATAGGTGCATAGGCTTATCTCCGAACTTTCTGTCCTGTCCCATTGGTCTATATTTCTGTTTTTGTGAAGGTACCAATTATTTTGATGACTGTAGTTTTGTAGTTTAGTCTAAAGTCAGGGCACCTGACTCCTCCAGCTCTGTTTTTCTTTCATCAGATTGCTTTGGCTATTTGTGGTCTTTTATTTCCATACAAATTGTAAAAATTTTGTTCTAATTTGTCATTGGTAATTTGATACATATTGCATTGAGTCTAAGTAACATCTTTGTTTTCTTCAAAACATTTATGTAATAACATTTGTATTCTAAAACACAAAACAGTGCATTTGTAAATAAATGACTTCAAATTGAGGTTGACTTAGCAGACATGTTTGTTTTTGTTACATTATAGATGTAATATGTAACATAATAGACAAATCAATAACAGATTAGAATGCATTTCCTACATGGATGAATCTATGTTTAAAATCAGTGTTAAACTGTCAGGATTCCCCTTTAAAGTTGGATGCATTTATTTTTTTAAAAATCAACTCAGTAAAATGATAGAACAGGGTTACTATGGTTATCTGAAAAAAAAAAATACAATTTTCTCAATGCCTCCAGAATGTAGGTATTTTCTTTATACGTTAAAAGAAGTATATATAGAAAGATACTTATTTTGGACACAGTCTGTATTATGAGGATACAATGTTCTACTGCTTTGCAAACCATTGACCATCTACCTGAGGCATTTTAGAAACAGAATCAAAGAAGAACAACTATGATTCATAATTTTAATCTGATAGATGACTCAGTGGGTAAAGAATCTTCCTGCAATGCTGGAGACAGAGAAGACACAGGTTTGATCCCTGGGTCAGGAAGATCCCCTGGAGGAAGAAAATGACAACTCACTCCAGTATTCTTGCCTGAAAAATCCAATGAACAGAGGAGCCTGCTAGGCCACAGTCCAAAGAGTCACAAAGAGTCAGACATGACTGAGTGACTAAGCATTCACGCCTGTAAATTACTTGTATCCAATTTCTTTCATCTTATTTGATTAATAAAAGACATTAGTAAAGATATATATATATATATCTAAATATATATCACCAGCATAGTTTTGAGTTTTACAACATAGTAAAAATTAGTTTTAACTAACATTTATCATGGATGAAAATGAAATATATCATTGCTCGTCATTAAAAATGATGTTTTGCATGTATATTAAAATACAAATTGTTCCCTACTGTGAATGTCCTAAAGTTCTACAGTAATGTTAGGAACATTTTATGATCTCGTATAACATGATGATGTGAAGTATAACCTAGATATGTCCTCTTCTGCCCCGCTATGTTATTTCCCTTCCCATTTGAGTTAAATGGCAAGTGCTGGACTTGTAGTTCACATCTGAGAAAAAATAAGCTGAATTTTGGATTCTAACCTTTTTTTCTTTTTTAAAGAACCTTTTCAAAGGGCATGATTTCTTAATTTTCCACTAAGTTATCAAAGAGGCAAAAAGATTTTAAACACGCACAGATATAACACACACAGTATGTAAAGGGCCTGCAGAATAGGAGTGGCAATGGATAGAATTTCAGAGAGCAATTATTGGTGAGTCTAAATTGTAATTCTTGACATAACTCTCATAATATGGTGGGGTATCTGGAAGCAAAGGATACTGGCATCATATTCCCTACACAGACTCATTCAACCACTTGACTCTTTATACACATCCCAGTGACTCAGAACTATGGGTGAATACCAGAAAGAGATGGCAGATTGCAATAGCAAGGAGAAAGACATCATGGAGAGTTTCCTATCTTGAAACACTGAGATGGCCTGAAAAGCAATTGCTGGGCGAAGTGACCCAGAGAACTAGGGAACGATGCTAGGATATTTGCTGGGTTCTCTCTCCTTTGACTTTACCCCAAAAAGGCATCCAGAGATGAAAAAGTACCCAACAAATCTGTAGGGCAGACCATCTATTGAGGATTTTTGGGGAAAGTGGTCATTTCTCCTTAAAATTCTTTCTACAGGAGAGTGGTCAATTGGGAACTGGAGGAACACTTAGTGGCCCATACAGAGGAGCAAGGAAAAGATGTTTGCTTAGTTGAGAAACAAAGCATCTGAAAATCAGCATCTGGATGCAGCCAGTGCCAAAAAAAAACAGACTGGGTGTGACCCCGGCAGTTGGTGATTGATTACTTGTAGGTAAGTGAGGATGAAGTAATCAAGTGATCTCAGGCTTTCCTCAGAGGGTCCTAAACAATAACAGAGACTCTTCTTCCTATAAACTGCCATCACTGCCCTCCTTTTGAGTGGGCTTGAAGTGTTTTGGAAGTTTACAGTCAACAACAGGAAGGAGATAGATTAGAAATAGTTGAATTTTCCAATTACTATTCTACATGAGATTGTTTAAATCTGAAAGGACTGAGAATACTACCAGGGTAGAGAAAATTTATGGAGAAGGAAATGGCAACCCACTCTAGCGTTCTTGCATGGAGGATCCCATGGATGGAGGAGACTGGTGGGCTATCAGTTCAGTTCAGTCGCTCAGTCGTGTCTAACTCTTTTGAACCCATGGACTGCTGCACGCCAGGCCTCCCTGTCCATCACAAACTCCCAGAGTTTACTCAAACTCATGTCCATTGAGTTGGTGATGCCATCCAACCATCTCATTCTCTCTTGTCCCCTTCTCCTCCTGCTTTCAATCTTTCCCAGAATCAGGGTCTTTTCAAATGAGTCAGTTCTCCACATCAGGTGGCCAAAGTAATGGAGTTTCAGCTTCAACATCAGTCCTTCCAATGAATATTCAGGACTGATTTCCTTTAGGATGGACTGGTTAGATCTCCTTGCAGTCCAAGGGACTCTCAAGAGTCTTCTCCAACACCACAGTTCAAAAGCATCATTTTTTTTTTTTTAATTTTTAAAATTTTTATTTTATTTAACTTTATAATATTGTATTGGTTTTGCCATGTATCAAAATGAATCTGCCACAGGTATACATATGTTTCCCATCCTGAGCCCTCCTCCCTCCTCCCTCCCCATACCATCTGTCTGGGTCGTCCCAGTGCACCAGCCCCAGGCATCCGGTATCAGGCATCGAACCTGGACTGGTGACTCATTTCATATATGATATTATACTTATTTCAATGCCATTCTCCCAAATCATCCCACCCTCTCCCTCTCCCAGAGTCCAAAAGACTGTTCTATACATCAGTGTCTCTCTTGCTGTCTCATATACAAGGTTATTGTTACCATCTTTCTAAATTCCATATATATGCGTTAGTTCTTCTGCACTCAACTTTCTTTATAATCCAACTCTCATATCCATACATGACTCCTGGAAAAAGCACAGCCTTGACTAGATGGACCTTTGTTGACAAAGTGTCTCTGCTTTTTAATATGCTGTCTAGGCTCATCATAGCTTTCCTTCCAAGGAGTAAACATCTTTTTATTTCATGGCTACAGTCACCATATGCAGTGATTTTGGAGCCCCTAAATTTTTGGAGCTCCATGGATGGAGGAGCCTGGTGGGCTGTAGTTCATGAGATTGCAAAAGAGTCAGATATGACTTGGTGACTTAATGACAGAGCAAATTTAACTGGTTTGGTTAGAATCAATAACTTGCTATATGGCATGGGAAGACTAAAACTTTAGAGCCAGGAACAGTTCATGGAACTTGAATTTTATATATGTTTTATAATATTATATATATATAATATATATTATATATATAATTATATATAATATATATTAATATATATAATATTATATATAATATATATTAATATATAATTATATATTAATATATATTTTATATATATATTATATATAATATATATATAATGGCAAGTGTATTACATGTGTATTTGCTTATACCTGTTAGCAAGTCAATTATACTTGTTACCTGAACATGAATTATACTTGTTATTAATTATACCATAGGTATTTTAATATATCTTTATATATTTTCATAACAATAGAAGGGTCTTCTAGATCAGAAACCATTTAATTCTAACAGGTTTGAAAGAGCCTTGTATATTATCTGAAAATCAAGATATATAAAGAAAATGTCTCTCAGAACAAAATGTTATTTATTTTTCCTTTTAATTTTTGGTTGAAGAAAATGTCTCATTATAACAAAATCGGTAATCGACCAGAGTATGTAATCATTTTTCAATTATATTCATTTTATATACCTTACTATTTCAACCCAATATAATTATGATTATTTTGATTTGTGTATTTGTAAAATTCTGAATCATTTCATCTGATGGACCCCTTTGGTTTTTCAGTTTGGCAAACAGAAGTCATTTTATACTGATGAAATGATAACTCCCAATGCAGAAAAGCAATATATATTTTGTAAATTCATGGAAGTAGTCAAATTCTAGCACTCCAATAAGAAACTCTGAATAGTGAATTGACTCTCCACTAATACTAAAAATCCAATTGGAATGAATATTTTCTTCCACCTGAATGTTTGTTTAATGCCAATCTCAATCATTTCTAAGTATATTAGTAACATGCCATGTTAATTTTAATTCTGAGACAAAAATATATAAGAAAATACTCTTTTGGTTTAATTTGCTTCAAACATTTGCACTCTCTTTTGTTCAGAATACATCTATGAGAACAGAAATCTGTTATGTTTTTTTAGAGTTTCCAGGAGAACTTCCTTGATTGTCTGACAATCTGTGATAGAATTCAGTTCTGAGTAGGATTCCAGACTACTCATTTGAACTAATGACATGCTAATCCTATCTTTTGGTTCAAGGCACCATTTCTTAGTCAGGAAGTGGGTGATCTTTGGACATTTTAAAAAGGTCCTGATGTGGCTCCAGTAAGTGAAACCAAGCACAGTGGCATAATTCATTAACAGCTTTCTTGACCTTTTCCGCAAAAGCTCTAATTTTGATTTTAATGCTTGGGTCCCAGACAGAATCTTCATTAAGCAAGACCTTAAAGATTTTCTAGATTGTTTAGTTCAGTACCTCTCAAACTTTAAAGTGTTTCCAAGTCAGGGGGACCTTGTTTAAATGCAGATTTTGAGACAGTAGATGAGGGTAAGATTCTGCATTTCTAACAAGCTCCCAGGTGGCAATCATGGGCCTGGGCCAGGACTCATGCTTTGAATAGCAAGATTTTAAAAGACTTAACACTCTTTTCAGGGATGAAGTGTACCACACTAAAATTTCATATTTATTGATTTACTAACAACAACAACAACAGGAACAACAAAACTACAGATGGCATTGTAGTTTTTTTATTATTAAATATATACTACAACTATATTTTAATAAGAAGAAGGAATTCAATGAAGCTTAAAACTGACCATCATAGCATCATGCACACAGCCTTTGTGTCCTAAGTTATTCTTTATTAGAAGAAGGGTTTGGAGAAAAGATGGGAAAATTCATGCAGTTCCCATTTACTCTATAGCTTTTCCTAAAGTTCTAAGTCCTCTTGTATATTCAACTTTGCTACTGTAGATTGCTTTTCAAAATCACACTCTACTATTGTTATTAGCATTTTAAGTTAATACTTGTTTAAAAGAGTAAATACTTTGAGAGGTTTAGATTATTGTCACATTGAATTTACTTATTTTAAAACAAATAATGAATCACATATATGAGGAAACAATTGATACTGAGGAAAGTTCTACAAATATTTTCACTTAACATTAAATTGATGCCCTGTGACATGATGAGAATGGTAATGGAAATAAGTCTACATTATCACCTAAGGGTATTATCAAAACTCAATTGGAAAGTGAAGATAACTGACCAGAATCATTTTGAATGCAATAACAGCACCACCTCTTACACTGTTGTGTGGAGTTTAAATGTTGCCACTTACAGGGTTGTGTTGATCTAAAAGTACCACCATTAACAGCAGTATGACAAGCCATTGTTAACCACCTACAGCTTTTGCTGGGCAAAATTGATGCACCTATTGCTTTGTAACTAAAGTACTTCTTTTCACAGTTGCATTCCAAGTTAAGAGCTCATATTGAGAGAACAGGCCAAGGCAAATCTAATACCCCACTATATCCCATTATATGATGGGTGATTGCAATAGTTAACCTTTACCTGCTCCTAAAGTGCAG
Source organism: Tragelaphus eurycerus (assembly GCA_935064755.1). Lineage (NCBI taxonomy): Eukaryota > Metazoa > Chordata > Mammalia > Artiodactyla > Bovidae > Tragelaphus > Tragelaphus eurycerus. The sequence continues at coordinate 5,903,686 of CAKXYN010000086.1, read as the reverse complement.
TGCCCTTCTCAACAGTGTATAGGTGAAGAAAACATCATGATATGAAGTGAACTTACATAAGCATCTGAAAACAAAGTAACAGACCAAGGCTACCTTCTAAGTGCAAGCTTTGCCCAAACATCAGCAACATCCCCTAGACAGACAGGATGTTACAGCCTCACTTGACTGCATTAGCTGGAGCTTTTCACACTAGTGCACTTAATGAAAAAAGCTACCGACCAAAGCACTCCAATCAGGAAAGCTGTTCCGAGTCAAAAGCTGGCAGCAAATAAAATAAATACTACCTTCCACAGTGCTAGAAGAGTGAATAACACTGGGTCATGTAAGTTTGAAACTAAAATGCTTTTTCCACAATAAAGTAAAATTGTCTGCTGAAGCCAATAAAAAGTAAACTATATATATTGTGCATAAAAAATAGAGACTATGCTGGGTAGATCAACAATTATAACCATTTGATACTTCTATGGAAAATCATGGTTAAAGTGTACCAGTACTGGAGAGGCACATATTCTTTTTTATTTTTATTAAATTTTATTTTGCTTAACTTCACAATATGTATTGCTTTTACCATACATCGAGATGGATCCGCCACCAGTATACACGTGCTCTCCATCCTGAACCCTCCTCCCTTCCCCCTCCCCATACCATCCCTCCGGGTCGTCCCAGTGCACCAGCCCCAGGCATCCATTATCGGGCATTGTACCTGGACTGGCGACTCGTTTCAGATATGATATTATACATATTTCAATGTTATTCTCCCAAATCATCCCGCCCTCTCTTAATTACCCCACAATCTTTGTATATAAAAGAGAAGATGCACTTCACCCTGTGTACTCCTGGCAAAGGCATAGATTAAACTAACTGCACACCCTAGTGATTGACTTCAGTTTGTCATTATGCTGGAAATAAGAGAGATTTTGGAAAACATTCAAAAATAGGAATGGCATAATCCAAACCACAGGGATCTGGCAGAAGCTGCCAGATCCTTTGTGAACATAGATAAGGGAGAACACATTCAGTTAAAAACAATAATACATGAACATATTTTACATTGCGGGATTTTGTTCATAGGAAGGTAAGAACGACTTAAATATATGTTGATATACTAACATTGTTTTGCCATATCTAAAAATTCTTTTCTACTTCAAAATCTGCTTCATATATAGTTAATTAGCCCTGAATTATAAAGACATACAACTTTTTACTATGGTGCAGTTAGTGAAAACAAGAGAAAGAAACAGTATTCTGGTATATCAAGGTTTTGTGGCCACATGATGAAATTCCACTGATGGGGGTCTCCAGTGTGTTTCAGAATTACTTAAAAATAAGTAAAACCTGATAGCCACCTTCACACAAGTGACAAGGGTTTACATTCAATTTTTATATCTTATGTGCCTTGTTGGTCTGTAACATAAAGCTGCTTTTTTGATTATGTATCCTTCGGGCATTCTAGTAATCAAGATAATATTACCAGAGAAGAGAATAAATTTTATGCTCTTAATTCATAAATATCTAAAATATGCATTTGGGTTTTAGGATTATAATGGAGGAAAAAAACACTTCTCAAAATACAAGAAAACCTGAGGCCAGAAGTCAGAGGGATATCAAAGTTAGTTATAAAAAACAATCATGCTAAGAAAAAAGAAAATTATTTACTTTCTTTTTCAAACTGATTTGTTGAATGCCTATGTTGTCATATTCAAGGTGTTGTCATCTTTATCACTTTTGATTCTTTTTTTTTTTTTTTTCTTTCTCTCTCTCATACAGCACATGAAAACCTTTGGGACATGTTGCTGGCTGTAACTTTTTCAAATATATCCATAAATTATAACTACCTCAGCAGTCACCCTTTTCATGAAATGGCAAAATGATAGGATACTGAAAGAGGAAATCCCCAGGTCAGTAGGTACCCAATATGCTACTGGAGATCAGTGGAGAAATAACTCCAGAAAGAATGAAGGGATGGAGCCAAAGTAAAAACAATATCCAGTGGTGGATGCGATGGGTGATAGAAGCAAGATCTGATGCTCTAAAGAGCAATATTACATAGGAACCTAGACTGTCAGGTCCATGAATCAAGGCAAATTGGAAGTGGTCAAACAAGAGATGGCAAGAGTGAACGTTGACATTCTAGGAATCAGTGAACTAAAATTTAACTCAGATGACCATTATTATCTACTACTGCGGGCAGGAATCCCTCAGAAGAAATGGAGTAGCTATCATGGTCAACAAAAGACTCCGAAATGCAGTACTTGGATGCAATCTCAAAAACGACAGAATGATCTCTGTTCGTTTCCAAGGCAAACCATTCAATGTCACAGTAATCCAAGTCTATGCCCCGACCAGTAACACTGAAGAAGCTGAAGTTGAACGGTTCTATGAAGACTTATAAGACCTTTTAGAACTAACGCCCAAAAAAGATGTCCTTTTCATTATAGGGGACTGGAATGCAAAAGTAGGAAGTCAAGAAACAACTGGAGTAACAGGCAAATTTGGCCTTGGAATACGGAATGAAGCAGGGCAAAGACTAATAGAGTTTTGCCAAGAAAATGCACTTGTCATAGCAAACACCCTCTTCCAACAACACTAGAGAACACTACACACGGATATCACCAGATGGTCAACACCGAAATCAGATCGATTATATTCTTGGTAGGCAAAGATGGAGAAGCTCTATATAGTCAACAAAAACAAGACCAGGAGCTGACTGTGGCTCAGATCATGAACTCCTTATTGCCAAATTCAGACTGAAATTGAAGAAAGTAGGGAAAACCACTAGACCATTCAGGTATGACCTAAATCAAATCCCTTATGATTATACAGTGGAAGGGAGAAATAGATTTAAGGGCCTAGATCTGATAGATAGAGTGCCTGATGAACTATGGAATGAGGTTTGTGACATTGTACAGGAGACAGGGATCAAGACCATCCCCATGGAAAAGAAATGCAAAAAAGCAAAATGGCTGTCTGGGGAGACCTTACAAAGAGCTGTGAAAAGAAGAGAAGCTAAAAGCAAAGGAGAAAAGGAAAGATATAAACATCTGAATGCAGAGTTCCAAAGAATAGCAAGAAGAGATAAGAAAGCCTTCCTTAGCCATCAATGCAAAGAAATAGAGGAAAACAACAGAATGGGAAAGACTAGAAATCTCTTCAAAAATTAGAGATACCAAGGGAACATTTCATGCAAAGATGGGCTCGATATAGGGCAGAAATAATATGGAACTAACAGAAGCAGAAGATATTAAGAAGAGGTGGCAAGAATACACAGAAGAACTGTACAAAAAAGATCTTCACAACCAAGATAACAACGATGGTGTGATCACTGACCTAGAACCAGACATCCTGGAATGTGAAGTCAAGTGGGCCTCAGAAAGCATCACTACAAACAAAGTTAGTATAGGTGATGGAATTCTAGTTGAGCTATTCCAAATCCTGAAAGATGATGCTGTGAAAGTGCTGCACTCAATATGCCAGCAAATTTGGAAAACTCAGCAGTGGCCACAGGACTGGAAAAGATCAGTTTTCATTCCAATCCCAAAGAAAGGCAATGCCAAAGAATGCTAAAACTACCACACAATTTCACTCATCTCACACGCTAGTAAAGTAATGCTCAAAATTCTCCAAGCCAGGCTTTAGCAATATGTGAACCATGAACTTCCAGAGGTTCTAGCTGGTTTTAGAAAAGGCAGAGGAACCAGAGATCAGATTGTCAACATCCGCTGGATCATGGAAAAAGCAAGAGATTTCCAGAAAAACATCTATTTCTGCTTTATTGACTATGCCAAAGCCTTTGACTGTGTGGATCACAATACACTGTGGAAAATTCTGAAAGAGGTGGGAATACCAGACCACCTGATCTGCCTCTTGAGATACCTATATGCAGGTCAGGAAGCAACAGTTAGAACTGGACATGGAACAACAGACTGGTTCCAAATAGGAAAAGGTGTACGTCGAGGCTGTATATTGTCATCGTGCTTATTTAACTTATATGCAGAATACATCATGAGAAACGCTGGACTGGAAGAAACACAAGTTGGAATCAAGATTGCTGGGAGAAACATCAATAACCTCAGATATACAGATGATACCACCCTTATGGCAGAAAGTGAAGAGGAACTAAAAAGCCTTTTGATGAAAATGTAAGAAGAGAGTGCAAAGGTTGGCTTAAAGCTCAACATTCAGAAAATGAAGATCATGGCATCTGTTCCCATCACTTCATGGAAAATAGATGGGGAAACAGTGGAAACCATGGCAGACTTTATTTTTTTGGGCTCCAAAATCACTGCAGATTGTGACTGTAGCCATAAAATTAAAAGACGCTTACTCTTTGGCAGAAAAGTTATGACCAACCTAGATAATATATTGAAAAGCAGAGACATTAGTTTGCCAACAAAGGTCTGTCTAATCAAGGCTATGGTTTTTCCATTGGTCATGTATGGATGTGAGAGTCGGACTGTGAAGAAGGCTAAGAGCTGAAGAATTGATGCTTTCGAACTGTGGTGTTGGAGAAGACTCTTGAGAGTCCCTTGGACTGCAAGGAGATTCAACCAGTCCATTCTGAAGGAGATTAGCCCTGGGATTTCTTTGGAGGGAATGAAGCTAAAGCTGAAACTCCAGTACTTTGGCCACCTCATGCGAAGAGTTGACTCATTGGAAAAGACTCTGATGCTGGGAGGGATTAGTGGCAGGAGCAGAAGGGGATGACAGAGGATGAGATGGCTGGATGGCATCACTGACTTGATCGACGTGAGTCTGGGTGAACTCCGGGAGTTGGTGATGGATAGAGAGGCCTGGTGTGCTGTGATTCATGGGGTCACAAAGAGTCAGACACGACTGAGAGACTGAACTTAGCAGCAGTCACCCTGTTGTTCCAATCATTTGTACTGTATTGGTATCCTTACTACTCTCTCCTAAATTTCTAGAGTTCTAAGTTTGAATTGTGTAATTTCTTTGGCAAAATCCTGCAATAACACTATTCTTCAATGAGAATAAAAGCCGAAGTCTTTACAGTAACTCCAATGTAACTCCCTAAACAAACAGTTTTCTCATTTTTTGGTTTAGTTGGCTGGCTCAAAGGACCAAGATTCTCTAGAGGATTCCCAGGATGTTGAACCTGAAATTCCAATACTTTGGCCACCTGATGCGAAGAGCTGACTCATTGGAAAAGACACTGATGCTGGGAAAGATTGAGGGCAGGAGGTAAAGGGGATGACGGAGGATGGTATGTTTGGATGGCATCAGTGACTCAATGGACATGGGTTTGGGTGGACACCAAGAGTCGGTGATGGACAGGGAGGCCCAGCATGCTGCAGTCCATGGGGTCGCAAAGAGTCAGACACGCCTGAGCAACTGAACTGAACTGAACTGAAGATACCTAAAAGCTAGGAGTCACTCGGGATAAGGAGCTTAGACCCCTGAATGGACACCTCCCCTCTGAGATCATAAACTGAGTATAATATAAACATAATATTGTTAAACCATTGGGTTATTTTCTGCTTGTTTCAGCAGTTAGCTTACACTAACAAAGCACCATGATATATAAAGGTAACAGAAGCTGTTTAGTGTGTGTCAAACAAATTCTGTAGGCTATACATTCAATGTATAGCAGAAACCAGATATCAAATTGCCAACATCCAGTGGATTATAGAAAAAGCAAAAGAATTCCAGAAAAAACATCTACTTCAGCTTCATCAACTATGCTAAAGCTTTTGACTGTGTCGATCACAACCAACTGTGGAAAATTCTTAAAAAGCTGGGAATACCAGACCACCTTACCTATCTCCTGAGAAATCTGTAAGTAGGTCAAGAAGCAACAGTTAGAACCAGACATGGAACAATAGACTGGTTCCAAATTGGCAAAGGAGAACATCAAGGCTGTATATTGTCATTCTGCTTATTTAATTTATACACAGAGTACATTATGTGAAATGCCAGGCTGAATGAAGCGCAAGCTGGAATCAAGATTGCCAGGAGAAATATCAATAACCTCAGATATGCATATGCCACCAACCTTATGGCAGAAAGCAAAGAACTAAAGAGCCTCTTGATGAAAGTGAAAGAGAAGAGTGAAAAGTTGGCTTGAAACTCAACATTCAAATGCAGATCATGGCATCTGGTTCCATCCCTTCATGGCAAATAGATAGGGAAACAATGGAACAGTGAGAGAGTTTATTTTCTTGGCCTCCAAAATCACTGCAGATGGTGATTGCAGCCATGAAATTAAAAGATGCTTGCTCCTTGGAAGGAAAGCTATGACAAAACTAGACAGCATATTAAAAAGCAGAGACATTATTTTGTCAACAAAGGTCCATCTAGTCAAAGGTATGCTTTTTCCAGGAGTTGTGTATGGATGTGAGAGTTGGATCATAAAAAAAGTTGAGTGCGGAACAATTGATGCTTTTGAACTGTGGTGTTGTAGAAGACTCTTGAGAGTCCCTTGGACTACAAGGAGATCCAACCAGTCCATCCTAAAGGAAATCAGTCCTGAATATTCATTGGAAGGACTGATTCTGAAGCTGAAGCTCAGATACTTTGGCACCTGATGCATAGAAATGACTCCTTGGAAAAGACCGTGATTTTTGGAAAGATTGAGGGTGTGAGGAGAAGGGGATGACAGAGGAGGAGATGGTTGCATAGCATGGCCGACTCCATGGATATGTGTTTCAGCAAGCTCTGGGTGTTGGCAATGAACAGGGAGGCCTGATGTGCTGCAGCCCATGGGGTCGCAAAGGGTCGGATGTGACTGATTGAACAGAACTGATACTTTGAGTGTTCTTGAATGAAGCAATATTGCTCTAAAGCATGTGAGCAAGGAAGAACGGAATGTTCCAAGTGGTAACTGTGGGAATTTAGTGACTATTCTGGCTGAAGGTAAAACTTAGAGAAATCAGGGAAGAGTCAAGGATAAGGGCAAAAACCCATAGTAACTGTTGCAATCTGGAAAAATGTCTAGTAAATAAGTGTTTCCTACTCATCCACACTAAATCTGCAATGTAATTCCACAGTCATCTAAGAACTTGTTATCACTAGTTTGTATTCCCACCAAAGTATCAATTACTAGCAATATCCTTTTAATAGCACCACCAGTCCTTCCAACTGATTTATTTGCTCAGAAACTCCTGGCTCAAATTTTTTTATTCTCTACTTTATCAAATCCACCTATTTTTCCACTATACAAGCCCTTAGTCTCCCTTACTATCCTCTTTTCCTGGGATACATTCCATAATGTCAGGTATCTCCACGCCCTTGTAGCCCTCACTCCCCTCCTATTGTACTTGCCCATCAGACCTCTAGCCCTAGTTAATTCCAGTAACTGCTATTGTTATATCCACATATAGATGCAACAACCAGCTGGGGAACAGTAGCGAAAATTCACAACTAAACTTACTGATTTCCTTCTAAATTCCAGAACCTATACGTCAAGTTTACATTCAAACACATTTCCATAATATGGTTTTCACACTCTTTAAAATAACTATTGTGAATATTTTTAAAGTATCCTTAGATTTTCCATGTGTTCTTTTTCCACATTGAGCTTCCACTTTATTTACAGCTCTTATTTAGTAAATTAGAAGTGATTATATCCACTATCACATGTGCAAGCTCATTCAATTACTGCAGTGTTCTATTTTTATTCCTTTTACAATTTAAGAGAAGTCTTTATTCTTGCTTTATGCTAAGTCTTCCTTTTGTGTTGACTCTTATTCTGCTTTCTTTATCAAAGATTTTATTCCAGTACTTTTCACTTTCTATTCTTCATTTTATCAATTTCCCTCTTTCTACTGGATTGTATTATACTCATGGACACAAAAATATGACCTTGTTCTACTTCCATTTAAACAATGAGTAAAACAATGCAAAAATTTTTCATTTCACATAGAAAGAATTATCCTCATGTCCTTGCAGTTTTCCAATTTTTTACTCTCCTTCAAACCAAAAATTCTAAGGAAAATGGCCTCTACCCATCAGCTCCAGTGATTTTCCTTTATTTCACTTTCTTAACTAAAGAGCCTCTTGATGAAAGTGAAAGAGGAGAGTGAAAAAGTTGGCCTAAAACTCAATATTCAGAAAACAAAGATCATGGTATCTGGTTCCATCACTTCTTGGCAAACAGGTGGGGAAACAATGAAAACAGAGACACTTTATTTTGGGGGGCTCCAAAATCACTGTAGATGGTAACTGCAGTCATGAAATTAAAAGATGCTTGCTCTCTGGAAGAAAAGCTATGACTAACCTAGACAGCATGTTAAAAAGCAAAGACATCACTTTCCCAACAAAGTTCCATCTAGTCGATGTTATGGCTTTTCTAGTAGTCATATATGGGTGTGAGGGTTGGACTATAAAGAAAGCCAAATAATTGACACTTTTGAACTGTGCTGTTGGAGAACACTCTTGAGAATCCCTTGGACTGCAAGGACATCAAACTAGTCAATCCTAAAGGAAATCAGTCCTGAATATTCATTGGAAGGACTGATGCTGAAGCTGAAACTCCAACACTTTGGCCAACTGATGTGAAGAACTAACTCATTGGAAAACATCCCAATTCTGGGAAAGATTGAAGACAGGAGGAGAAGGGGACGACAGAGGAAGTTATGGATGGAGATCATCACTGACTCGACAGACATGAGTTTGAGCAAGCTCCAGGAATTGGTGATGGACAGGGAAGCCTGGCGTGCTGCACTCTGTGGGGTTGAAAAGAGTCAGACTCTACTGATCGACTGAATTGAACTGTAACATCCTTGCTTCAAGGATATGGCAGGAAATATTCAATTTCTCACTACTTTGGGAAAGAAATGAAACAAACCATAAAATATATTTTGCTCCATGAGCTTCTTCATATTACTTTTTTTTTTTTTTTTTTACTCTAACACATATCTACAACACTCAATTTGGACCTCAAACTCAAAGTTCCTTCCCAGAATCACATTCAACACTTATTTGGCATACATTTCAAGTATGTCAGACATCATGTTATATGATCTGAAAAACATGTTTCTATCTTAAAATCATTGCATGTCAATTACTGTTGCACCTTGGAGCCTGACCATAGTGGGTTTTCCCAGAACAGACTCCCCCTTCCCTGCTATATCCTTTGCTATATCTCTTAAGTACTTAGATAATAGTATCTCATTCATATTTTCTGAGTTTTCACATTCTAACACCACCACCAAATTGAGGAAAGTATCTTCTTAATGATAATGAGCATGTAGCCCCTGACATACTAGCAGGTAAGGATTGATGATGTCAACAGCCCTTTCAGCTCAACATTAACAAATCAGAGAATTGTATACCAGCAGATTACATATCCTGAGTCAGCCCTCCATCACCTGATCTTTAGAAATGCTTCGCTGAAACTCTTTGGAGAGTTTGGCATTTGCGGGAGCATCAGCCACTCATTTTCCTTGCATGCATGTGAATTCCCTTCAGTCATGTCTGACTCAGCGATGCTATGGTCTGTGTAGTCCAACAGGCTCCTCTGTCCATGGGATTCTCCAGGTAAAAATATTGGAATGGGCTGCCATGCTCTCCTCCAGGGGATCTTCGTGACCCAGGTTCAACCTGTGGCTCTTATGTCTCTTGTAATGGCAGGTGGGTTCTTTATCACTAGCCCCGCCTCCTTTCAGAGTCCTGAGATAAACTTTTCTCTGGTCCAATAATGTTTGGTTTGGTTAGCCTCATTGCACATTGAGCGTACAAATGTGGATTCATTAACATTATTATTTCCACATTAGTTTCTTATGCAAATAATAGGGTTAATAAACAGTAATGCCAAGGTTTAAACCCCAGAGTTCCTAATTTCAAATCCCTGCTTCTTTTCATTAATCTCTGAGATTATTCATGACTTTTTCATTTCTGCATCTAGCAATCTTTTCTATTTTATTTTTGTTTTTAATATCAATAACAGCTTATAGTTCAGGTGGAAAGAATTCACCTGCAATGTAGGAGACTCCAGTTAGATTCTTGGGTTGGAAAGATCCACTGGAGGAAGGATAGGGTACACACTCATTTTTGGGCTTTCCTTGTGGCTCAGCTGGTAAAGAATCCACCTGCAGTGGGGGAGACCTGGGTTTGATCCCTGGGTTGGGAAGATCCCCTGGAGAAAGGAAAGGCTACCCACTCTAGTATTCTGGCCTAGAGAATTCCAGGGACTGACTAGTCCATGAGGGTCACAAAGAGTCAGATACAGCTGAGTGACTTTAACTTTCATTTTGAAATCTTTCTTTATATAACTGCCTCTATTATGCTTTCCTTCACAAATATATAATCATATTAATTAATAGGTGTGAAATTCACTGTAGACAACATATTCCCATAATAATCCCTGATTCACTTTCCATTACAACATTTCTTCAAAGAAATATGACTGTTTTAATATTCTAAATACACAAGTGCTTTATTTCAAATCCTTCTTCCAAAGAAGCATTTTATTTTTGTTTTGGTAATTCAGCATGCTGAGTACATGAATACCGAATGATCACGGTAGAACTTACTGAATTTTAGGTTGAAATTAATCAAGACACTTAAATATGCACATTTAACACACTTCCAAAATTATTGCATTTCTGCACCTTATTCATGATGATTTTCTGTCTAATTGCAAACCTGCAACAGATATGACTCTGTTTGCCTGGTTTATGCCAATCCTTTTCTTTAGACATACAGTTTTTTATAAAGCATTTCCCTCTACCAAATAGGATATTCATTTTAAGCCATCTCTTCAAACTCAAAGATACTGTTAATGTTAACATGTCACTCTATCACTGCTTTAGTTTCAAAGACTTGCTTCCACATTCTGTCAATGCCATGTTCTACTCTGTAATTCTTTCCCCAAATAGTGCACTACCTATCAATATACAAACAACATTGCTTTTTTAATTTCTAGGAAAAAAATCAAACCTAAGTATACTTGAGGGAAAACTATAATTACTTCACATAATTAATTACTTTTCCACAACAGCAACTCTGACAATTACTCATTCTAAGAAAGCACAATCGCATTACAGAAACTTGATCCAATTATTTAGCTCCCATCACAGGCAGGGATACGTCTACCATGCTGGTCTGTGCTGAGATTGTTATGTTGTGTCACACTGATGTCATTTCTACCACCCTAGATTTTTCCAACTTTGCTTCTAAACAAAGCCCAGCCATGTGTCTTCAGTGTCTCTGAGAGCTCATTGAGAGTTTAATGTCTCTTATTACATCTTGTTCCTAAAGTTCTAGTCCCCCCAAATTACTAATTTCATCCATGAATAATTTCTTTTTATTTTCTTTATCTCATAATGACAAAAACACAGAACAGAGAGATTTTTCCTTGAGTTCCGCAAAGTACAATTTATATTAGGTGATTGTGTATGGTATAGAGTCTTAAGATTTGGGGCTGACAGTGGAGAAGGGATAGTAGTCTGAGGACTTTCTCACTGGACAAATATTTTCTTTCAGCTCTTGTCCTCTTGCTCTATTGATCCTCTCTCTCTCTTTTTTTCTTCTCTAATTAGGCTAAAGTAAAACTTTAAAAAATTTCTCCCACTTCATTAAGTAGAATCATTTAGCTCCTTCTGTCTTTTAAGTTAGCCTATTTTTCCAAGCTTTAAGCATACCATTTTGAAAACCAAAATAGTCCATCAAAACATTTTGTGAACCTGACGTTTTAAAAGAGAATTTCGCTACAAGCTTTTCATCTGATTGCTATTTTGTTTTATTTCCTCCATAGTTTTCCTTCAGCAATTTTTTTTTTATTACCTGAAAATGACTTCTATCTTGAGAACATACATCCTCTCTCACAAACAGATTTTAAATTATCTGAGTGGTATTTGATTAGAAGTCAAGCATACCATTTAATAGAACTAGGCACATTATTACACAGACTGATTACAGAGATAGTGACTTTTTGTTGGCATCAAATGGCATCAAACTGTGGGTATTTCTCCCACATGCCCTGTAACTGAACCTGATTGTTCTTCTTTTCAGGGCTCCTCATATTCTGGTTAATCTGTGATTAAATTTCTGTCTCTTTGAAATTTACAAAAAGACATTGTTTCTTTTAGCCAGTTCCCTTTCTACATTACTCTGTTCAGGTCTTCAATATGTACATTTTATTCCAAAAAATGTCCCATCTTCCTGTGATGTTAACAAATTGAAGAGTGTTTTTGAGTACTATTCTACATGAATGACATGGGTAGAATAGATCGGACTTGTACACTTGCTTCACTTTCTAGTGTCAGAGGCACAATGTCAAGAGAATTGTCAAACTCTCCAGTTTTGGGAAACTATTTCTTAACAGCCAATGTAGACTTCTTGTTTTTGATTCTACTTAGTTTTCAATATGGGATCCCTTGTTGGCTCATACCAGAGATCCAGATTTGATCCTTGGGACAGGAAGATTCCCTGGAGAAGAGAATGGCTACCCACTCCAGTATTCTCATTAAACTGAACTCTGATTTAACTTCAGTTACCTAGACAAAGTTGATTAATTAGACTTTCACAAGCTATTATGATATTTATGATGATTTTTTTGCTTAGATGATTAAGATATTTAATATTCTTGGACAGAGTTACATGTTACACAGTTACATTTACTGCCCTGATTTTGAGTATTATACTTGACTTTGATGTATTTCTTAAAAGTTTATGCCTTGTTAAGCAGGTTTTTTATTTTTTTTAGATAAGTGACTTTTCTTCAAATCTTTAAAGACAAGTAATCAACATATGGATAAGAATTACTATCAACCACATACATTTTGTGAACATGCACTATATGTACAAATGTCTACTATGTAATGGAGGCTCCAATAAGAAACGAGGCATAGTCTTTGCCTTGAAGGTTCTTACATTACACAAATAATGCTAAAAGTAAGGATAAAAATACTAGACATTTCAGGGATTGTACTAATTGCTTCATAAGGATTATCTCATTAAATCTGTATATATGATGAGGTAAGGACTATTCATTTGATGTGGGAGAACATGATATAAAGAAAGGCATTAAGACTGAAGTAGATTTAGTATATTTAAAGAGAAAAATAATAATTTGCTTTAATTAAAGTACATTTTATTTAAAGAAAGAGGACAATATATACTTAGAGATGTTTTTAGGCCTTTGGCCATTATTGAGAAACTTAAAATTTATCATCTCATTAAATTGGTTTGTTTTATAACTGATTGAGTTTAAAGGTTGATGATAATGTAGACAAGACTGACTGTAAGAAAGCTAATCAGTTAGCAGATTTTAGGATGGGTTGGAAGAACAAAGGACTGATGACACAGAAATGATAGAAATGGGCAGACCAGACCTGAGGTGGTTTGGGCCTGGGCTTAATTAAAGGAACAAAAAATAAAAGAATGGGATAAATGATGTGAGATATTATAATAGAAACAATCAAGTACCTTACTATATGACTGAATTCAGAAGAAGGAAGAGACGATGAACAATTTATTTTTCAACCACAACTCATCTTTACCATTCACATGCGCCTGTTACATCTTCGAAATCTTAAATGCCAGTATCTCACTTAGTATATCAGTAGTTCATATGAGATACAGGCCAAATTATTTATCATGGACTACAAGATTCTTCAGACATGAGCTTCATGAACTTACACATGATAACTTCTCTAGCCTTTACTCCTTTCATTTTAATGATCAGATAGACTGAGAGTCTACAATGTTTCAAACATTGTTTTTTTAAATTTTTGCTTTTAAAGATCACTTACAATTTGAAAAATTATTGAGATTCTCAAAGTATATTCCTTTAAGTAAGGTGTATTATTTATATTTTCACTATGTTAGAAACCAAATGTTTTATTTATATACACACACACACACACGCGTATATATTTTATAAGAATTACAATAAATTCACAATGAATTCTGTTTGTGGTTGGTAGCAAATTCTGTCAGTTATTCTTCCTTGAAGTGGCAGACCTACGTAGTTCATTTTAAAGAAAATATCTGCCAAGATATGTTCAAGCTTGATTAAAATTTCTCAATCAGTCTTTCGTTGAAGTAGAAATGATGTTCTATGGAAGACTGGATGGCTAGTTTGTCTCACAATTAAAACACACACATACACACACACACACACATCAGATCAGATCAGATCAGATCAGTAGCTAAGTCGTGTCCGACTCTTTGCGACCCCATGAACTGCAGCACGCCAGGCCTCCCTATCGATGACCAGCTCTCGGAGGTCACTCAGACTCACATTCATTGAGTCAGTGATGCCATCCAGCCATCTCATCCTCTGTCGTCCCCTTCTCCTCCTGCCCTCAATCCCTCCCAGCATCAGAGTCTTCTCCAATGAGTCAACTCTTCGCATGAGGTGGCCAAAATACTAGAGTTTCAGCTTGAGCATCATTCCCTCCAAAGAAATCCCAGGGCTGATCTCCTTCAGAATGGACCGGTTGGATCTCCTTGCAGTCCAAGGGACTCTCAAGAGTCTTCTCCAACACCACAGTTCAAAAGCATCAATTCTTCGGCGCTCAGCCTTCTTCACAGTCCAGCTCTCACATCCATACATGACCACAGGAAAGACCATAGCCTTGACTAGGCGAACCTTTGTCGGCAAAGTGATGTCTCTGCTTTTGAGTATGCTATCTAGGTTGGTCATAACCTTCCTTCCAAGGAGTAAGCGTCTTTTAATTTCATGGCTGCAGTCACCATCTGCAGTGATTTTGGAGCCCAGAAAAACAAAGGCTGACACTGTTTCCACTGTTTCTCCATCTATTTCCCATGTAGTGATGGGACGAGATGCCATGATCTTCGTTTTCTGAATGTTGAGCTTTAAGCCAACCTTTTCACTCTCCACTTTCACTGTCATCAAGAGGCTTTTGAGTTCCTCTTCACTTTCTGCCATAAGGGTGGTATTATCTGCATATCTGAGGTTATTGATATTTCTCCCGGCAATTGATTCCAGCTTGTGTTTCCTCCAGTCCAGCATTTCTCATGATGTACTCTGCATATAAGTTAAATAAACATGGTGACAATATACAGCCTTGACGTACTCCTTTTCCTATTTGGAACCAGTCTGTTGTTCCATGACCAGTTCTAACTGTTGCTTCCTGACCTGCATACAGATTTCTCAAGAGGCAGATCAGGTGGTCTGGTATTCCCATCTCTCTCAGAATTTTCCACAGTTTATTGTGATCTACACAGTCAAAGGCTTTGGCATAGTCAATAAAGCAGAAATAGGTGTTTTTCTGGAACTCTCTTGCTTTTTCCATGATCCAGCGGATGTTGGCAATTTGATCTCTGGTTCCTCTGCCTTTTCTAAATCCAGCTTGAACATCAGGAAGTTCATGGTTCACATATTGCTGAAGCCTGGCTTGGAGAATTTTGAGCATTACTTTACTAGCGTGTGAGATGAGTGCAATTGTGCGGTAGTTTGAGCACTCCTTGGCATTGCCTTTCTTTGGGATTGGGATGAAAACTGACCTTTTCCCATCTTGTGGCCACTGCTGAGTTTTCCAAACTTGCTGGCATATTGAGTGCAGCACTTTCACAGCATCATCTTTCAGGATTTGGAATAGCTCCACTGGAATTCCATCACCTCCACTAGCTTTGTTTGTAGTGATGCTTCCTAAGGCCCACTTGACTTCACATTCCAGGATGTCTGGCTCTAGGTCAGTGATCACACCATCATGATTATCTGGGTCGTGAAGCTCTTTTTTGTACAGTTGTTCTATGTATTCTTGCCACCTCTTCTTAATAGGCTTCCGTTAGGTCCACACCATTTCTGTCCTTTATCGAGCCCATCTTTGCACGAAATGTTCCTTTGGTATCTCTGATTTTCTTGAATAGATCCTTAGTCTTTCCCATTCTGTTATTTTTCTCTATTTCTTTGCATTGATTGCTGAAGAAGGCTTTCTTATCTCTTCTTGCTATTCTTTGGAACTCTGCATTCAGATGTTTATATCTTTCCTTTTCTCCTTTGCTTTTCGCTTCTCTTCTTTTTGCAGCTATTTGCAAGGCCTCCCCAGACAGCCATTTTGCTTTTTTGCATTTCTTTTCCATGGGGATGGTCTTTGATCCCTGTCTCCTGTACAATGTCACGAACCTCATTCCATAGTTCATCAGGCACTCTATCTATCAGATCTAGGCCCTTAAATCTATTTCTCACTTCCACTGTATAATCATAAGGGATTTGATTTAGGTCATACCTGAATGGTCTAGTGGTTTTCCCTACTTTCTTCAATTTCAGTCTGAATTTGGCAATAAGGAGTTCATGGTCCAAGCCACAGTCAGCTCCTGGTCTTGTTTTTGCTGATTGGATAGAGCTTCTCAATCTTTGGCTGCAAAGAATATAATCGATCTGATTTCGGTGTTGACCATGTGGTGATGTCCATGTATAGAGTCTTCTCTTTTGTTGTTGGAAGAGGGTATTTGCTATGACCAGTGCATTTTCTTGGCAAAACTCTGTTAGTCTTTGCCCTGCTTCATTCCGTATTCCAAGGCCAAATTTGCCTGTTACTCCAGGTGTTTCTTGACTTCCTACTTTTGCATTCCAGTCCCCTATAATGAAAAGGACATCTTTTTTGGGTGTTAGTTCTAAAAGGTAAACAAAAACACAAAGTTTTCCCCTGAGCCAAGCACTGGACTTCTGTATACAGTTGTGTTGTTGTTCAGTTGCTCAGTTGTGTGTGACTCTGAGACCCCATGGACTGCAGCAGGCCAGGCTTCCCTGTCCTTCACATCTCCCAGAGCTTGCTCAAACTCATGTCCTTTCAGTCTATGATGCCATCCAACCATCTCATCCTCTGTGGTCCCCTTTCCTCCTGCCTTCTGTCTTTTCCAGCATCAGGGTCTTTTCCGATGAGTTGGCACTTTGCATCAGGTGACCAAAGTATTGGAGCTTCAGCATCAGTCTTTGCAATGAATATTCAGGGTTGATTTCCCTTAGGATTAACTGGTTTGATCTCCTTATAGCCCAAGGGACTCTCAAGAGTCTACTCCAACACCACAGTTCAAAAGCATCAATTCTTCAGTACTCAGCCTTCTTAATGATCCAACTCTCACATCCATACCTGACTACTGGAAAAACCATAGCTTTTACTATACAGACGTTTGTTGGCAGAGTAATGTCTCTGCTTTTTAATATGCTGTATAGTTTTGTCATAACTTTTCTTCCAAGGAGCAAGCACCTTTTAATTTCATGGCTACAGTCACATGTCTGCAGTGATTTTGGAGGGGTACTTAATACAAACTTTCTATTTTGTCAAGCAGATTATTAAAAGATTTGTATTCAAGTGTTTTATTTAGTAAAATTGATATTGATATTATTAATTTGGACTAGCTTTTAAATTGTATTTAATATGCTTTTGTGTCACTGCCTTGTTTGAGCCTGGCCCCAGCAATTTCTTCACCATTACTTTTGCTCCATCATTAAATATACTGAGGCAGTGAAAATGGCCCACAACATATTTATATTATGATGAAAAGTTTGACATCATGAATGCCTGAAGTGACTCTGAGATCTTGTAGTTTGTGTCCCACACTTTGACAAAGTTTGTACCAATTAAAACAGTAATCCAGGATAATGCGGCTGAAGCATGGTAAGCTAGGAGGAAAGTGTTGTTTTTTTTTTTGTTTTTTTTTTTTGGTAGGGGAATATTAAGGCAATTTTAGTGCTGAAGTGCATGACCTGGTATCATAGCATACATTTTTATCAAAAGAGAGAACAAAGCTATCTAACTTAAATATTCAATTTTAAAGTGAATAGATTTGAATTAAAAAACAGTTAGAGGAATTCAAACTAGAACCCTTGGAATAGAAATCACATCTTTCCTGCTAATGCCTTCAACACTGATAAATAATTTTCTGACCTATTTCACAAGATTATTTTATGATTATGACTTTTATTCATAGATAATAATAAATAAACATAGTGGAAAACTTTGAGAATTAATTCATCACTATAAAAGTCTTTAAGAATGAATGACTATCTTTAAATATTTTAGAAGCAATAGTTGAAGGACTGTCCAACTTCTTCTGAATATATCTCTTTAGTAATTATTATGTGATATCCCTGTTCAGTTCAGTCACTCAGTTGTGTCCGACTCTTTGCGACCCCATGAATAGCAGCACACCAGGCCTCCTTGTCCATCACCAACTCCCAGAGTTCACCCAGACTCATGTCCATTGAGTCAGTGATGCCATCTAGCCATCTCATCCTCTGTTGTCCCCTTCTCCTCCTGCCCCCAATCCCTCCCAGCATCAGAGTCTTTTCCAATGAGTGAAATCTTCACATGAGGTGGCCAAAGTACTGCAGTTTCAGCTTCAGCATCATTCCTTCCAAAAAAACCCCAGGGCTGATCTCTTTCAGAATGGACTGGTTGGATCTCCTTGCAGTCCAAGGGACTCTCAAGAGTCTTCTCCAACACCACAGTTCAAAAGCATCAATTCTTCAGCGCTCAGCCTTCTTCACAGTCCAACTCTCACATCCATACATGACCACAGGAAAAACCATGGAGGCTTTGTTAAACATTTTTTTTCTATTTTATTTATTACTCTAAGAATAGTTTTATGTTATCTCTCAAACAATAAAACAATTATCTCCCACCCACACTTTTAATTAAATGAAAATCATAACAGTCTATAACAAACTACTGTACTGACACAAGTTACGACTTTGCCAACAAAAGGTCCATCTAGTCAAAGCTTGGTTTTTCCAGGAGTCATGTATGGATGTGAGAGTTGGACTATACAGAAAGCTGGGTGCCGAAGAACTGATGCTTTTGAACCATGATGTTGGAGAAGACTCTTGAGAGTCCCTTGGACTGCAAGGAGATCAAACCAGTCCATCCTAAAGGCAGTCAGTCCTGGATACTCATTGGAAGGACTAATTCTGAAGCTGAAGCTCCAATACTTTGGCTACCTGATTCAAAGGGCTGATTGATTAGAAAAGACTCTGATTCTGGGAAAGATTGAAGGCAGGTGGAGACGGAGATTACAGAGGATGAGCTTGCTGGATGGCATCACTGGCTCAACGGACATGAGTTTGAGTAAGCTCTGGGAGCTGGCAATGGACAGGGAAGCCTGGGGTGCTGCAGTCCATGTGGTCGCAAGGAGTCAGACATGACTGAGTGACTGAACTAAACTGACAGCACAATACCTAGTAGAAAAATAAATGCCATAACTCTGCACATTAATCCAATAAAAACAACTATTTGTTCTGGATTCCATGCTTTCTCTAAACATTAAGGTTAATCATTTGAAGATAAACAAGTAATACACTCAATTTATTTTTCTAACTGAAGTGTCCATTTAGAGCATATGGTTGTGGAATATGAGTGTTTGGGGGAAATGAAGGGAGATTGTGTACTGAAGGAAATAAGCAGGCAGAGCTAGTGCTCATTGTGCAAAATGCTAGTATATTTCTCTCCACTTTAATGCATTTTTCTTTCTGCTCATTCAGATACACTCAGTACCTCCCCATTCACTTAAGCCCTGGCTTTACCTGAAGTTTTTTGGTGTGCATTAATAAATGTGCTGAGAGAGAGTATCCAGAAGATCTCTAATGAAACCATGATTAATATTAAAATAAGGGATCCTATATACCATAGAGGGGCTTCCCAGGTAGCACTAGTGGTAAAGAACCTGCCTTCCAATGCAGGAGACATAAAAAAGTGGATTCGATCCCTGAGTCAGGAAGATCTGGGGAAGGGCATGGAAGCCCATTCCAGTATTATTGCCTGGAGAATCCTGTGGACAAAGTACCTGGTGGGCTATGGTCCATAGGATCGTAAATAGTCAGACACAACTAAAGCAAATTAGCATGTATGCACATATACCATAGAGATACCTGAGTACTATTCCTTCCTCAATGTATTTCAAGATTTGTTCATCAGTCCAAATATCTGTAATCTTGGTGAACAAAGATTATATAGGTTATTTTTTTAAATCTCCAGTTTATCCATAGCACCCAGGACATTGTCCAATTCAGAGTAGCATTTAATGCTTTTTTACTGAAAGAATAATATCAATGAAAGGCTACTTGGAGATTTATATGTCAATAAAGAGAGATTATCCAGTGATACAGAATGAACTCATGATTGGAACTGCAAAGTCTTACTTTTCTTTAATTACTGCCTTTAAATATCTCCACCAAGAGATATTGGTGGAGGAAGATATTCTCCTTCCCCTGCCCTAAATGACATTCTCAGAGTCACCAGCTTTACATATATTTTTTTAAATTTAATTTTATTTTATTTAACTGTACAATATTGTATTGGTTTTGCCATATATCAAAATGAATCTGCCACAGGTATACATGTGTTCCCCATATATTTTAAGGTATTAAAACAAGACATGCTTTGCAATTGTAACTAATTTTTAAGTATACTAATATAATCAGCCCTGCCAAACTCAAACTTCAATCTGCCATCCCTCATCTCCCTAGATGAGGTTCGCCCTGTGCAAGGAGACCTGAGGTAGGGCCAAAGTGATGTTTTTGTTTTTTCCCTGTCATCCTGTCTCCTCATGAATCTTTCAGATGTTGTTGGCAAGATCAAAAGCAAAAATGATAGTTGACTAACCGCTGCTGTGATACGGTCACCGAGACTATCTGTACATCAGAAAACAAAGTGCTGATTCTCTGGTGCCTTACACATAATGATTATTTAGAAACTTCTTACAAAACATTATGCTGCTCAGTTCTTGGATATGGCAATCCACTTTCTGGCTGACGTTCTATTAACTTTCCCCCTACAGTTCTAGCCCCTAGGAGGCTACCTCCTTTTCTTTGTCAGAGGTCATCTGCTCCTTTCACTTGACATTGATGAGAATCCATCAAGATGCCTCAAGCCCAGCCACCTCTGCAGGATTTACATTTGTCCCCCAGGAAGTTTGTGAACTTTTGCCCTTCTAAGTGCTAGGACTCTGTGTATCATCCATGATCTTTTCATCTCATTCAGCCTTTAAGGGTAAATCCTATTGACTTCATGACGTTAAACAACAGGAGTTAGTTTCCAAACTCTTACTTCTATATCACCCACCCTCAAAGCCTAGGGAAAGCACCTCAGGCTTTCTGAGGATTTTTCTTGCATGTTCTGCTCGATCACTCTCTTTAGGAGGAACATCTGAGTTTCTGTAGCTTAGTGAGTATTTGGCAGTGGAGTGAAAGACATGTTTCTTCTACTGGAGACACTCTCATTCCCACAAGGAGTTTCCCTGAAGACTTCTCTATTGGTGTGAAGAGGGTATCTTTTTTCTTTCCCCTTAGTGATGGGAAGAGAAAATTCGCTTTGCTTCCATAAGTTTTATATAGTCTGATGATTCTTCTTAAACTTCTCTTAACTTTCCTTAAATTTCTAAATGTATGATTGTTTAGGCAGGACCATATTGACCTCTATATATGGACATTACCAGATGGTCAACACCAAAATCAGATTGATTATATTCTTTGCAGCCAAAAATGCAGATCAGGTCAGATCAGATCAGTCGCTCAGTCATGTCCGACTCTTTGCGGCCCCATGAACTGCAGCACGCCAGGCCTCCCTATCCATCACCAGCTCTCGGAGGTCACTCAGACTCACATTCATCGAGTCAGTGATGCCATCCAGCCATCTCATCCACTGTCGTCCCCTTTTCCTCCTGCCCCCAATCCCTCCCAGCATCAGAGTCTTCTCCCTTCTCCAATGAGTCAACTCTTCACATGAGGTGGCCAAAATACTGGAGTTTCAGCTTTAGCATCATTCCTTCCAAAGAAATCCCAGGGCTGATCTCCTTCAGAATGGACTGGTTGGATCTCCTTGCAGTCCAAGGGACTCTCAAGAGTCTTCTCCAACACCACAGTTCAAAAGCATCAATACTTCAGTGCTCAGCCTTCTTCACAGTCCAGCTCTCACATCCATATATGACCACAGGAAAGACCATAGCCTTGACTAGGTGAACCTTTGTTGGCAAAGTAATGTCTCTGCTTTTGAATATGCTATCTAGGTTGGTCATAACTTTCCTTCCAAGGAGTAAGCGTCTTTTAATTTCATGGCTGAAGTCTCCATCTGCAGAGATTTTGGAGCCCAGAAAAATAAAGTCTGACACTGTTTCCACTGTTTCTCCATCTATTTCCCATGTAGTGATGGGACCGGATGCCATGATCTTCGTTTTCTGAATGTTGAGCTTTAAGCCAACCTTTTCACTCTCCTCTTTCATTTTCATCAAGAGGCTTTTTAGTTCCTCTTCACTTTCTGCCATAAGGATGGTGTCATCTGCATATCTGAGGTTATTGATATTTCTCCCGGCAATCTTGATTCCAGCTTGTGTTTCTTCCAGTCCAGCGTGTCTCATGATGTACTCTGCATATAAGTTAAATAAACATGGTGACAATATACAGCCTTGACGTAATCCTTTTCCTATTTGGAACCAGTCTGTTGTTCCATAACCAGTTCTAACTGTTGCTTCCTGACCTGCATACAGATTTCTCAAGAGGCAATCAGCAAAAACAAGACCAAGAGCTGACTGTGGCTCAGACCATGAATTTCTTATTGCCAAATACATACTTAAATTGAAGAAAGTAGGTTAAACCACTAGATCATTCAGGTATGATCTAAATCAAATCCCTTATGATTATACAGTGGAAGTGAGAAATAGATTTAAGGGCCTAGATCTAATAGATAGAGTGCCTGATGAATTATGGAATGAGGTTCGTGACATTGTACAGGAGACAGGGATCAAGACCATCCTCATGGAAAAGAAATGTAAAAAAGCAAAATGGCTGTCTGGGGAGGCCTTACAAATAGCTGTGAAAAGAAGAGAAGTGAAAAGCAAAGGAGAAAAGGAAAGATATAAACATCTGAATGCAGAGTTCCAAAGAATAGCAAGAAGAGATAAGAAAGCCTTCTTCAGCAATCAATGAAAACAAATAGAGAAAAATAACAGAATGGGAAAGACTAAGGATCTATTCAAGAAAATCAGAGATACCAAAGGAACATTTCACGCAAAGATAGGCTCGATAAAGGACAGAAATGGTATCGACCTAACAGAAGTAGAAGATATTAAGAAGAGATGGCAAGAATACACAGAAGAACTGTACAAAAAAAGGTCTTCATGACCCAGGTAATCACGATGGTGTGATCACTGACCTAGAGCCAGATATCCTGGAATGTGAAGTCAAGTGAGCCTTAGAAAGCATCACTAGGAACAAAGCTAGTGGAGGTGATGGAATTCCAGTTGAGTTATTCCAAATCCTGAAAGATGATGCTGTGAAAGTGCTGCACTCAATATGCCAGCAAATTTGGAAAACTCAGTAGTGGCCACAGGACTGGAAAAGGTCAGTATTCATTCCAATTCCAAAGAAAGGCAAAGCCAAAGAATGGTCAAACTACCGCACAATTGCACTCATCTCACATGCTAGTAAAGTAATGCTCAAAATTCTCCAAGCCAGGCTTCAGCAATCTCATTCCTGATGTTCAGCTGGTTTTAGAAAAGGCAAGGAACAGAGATCAAATACGCATAAAAATTATCCTTTTTACTTTAACCTTTGACTTGGATAAATCAACTGTGAAAATTCTGAATGCCCCCGCCGGTGAAATTGTATGCAAGAAGCAACATTAAACTAAAAAAGACTGGTTTTAGAAAAGGGGGGAACAACAGAAGAAAAAAAACGGACGGAAGAACAGAGGAACCAGAGAATCAAATTGCCTACGTATACTGGATCATCGAGAAAGAAGCAAGAAAAGAGAGTTCCAGAAAAGCATCTATTTCCCATCACTTTATTGACTATGCTCCAAAATCCTGTTGACTGTGTGGACTCACAATTAACCAGTGGAGAATTCCTGAAAGAGATGCCGGCCTCCCTGTCCATCACCAGCTCCGAGTACCCAGACTCACCCGGCTGATCTCCAGCCATCTCCCTCTGCCCCCCCCCCCCCCCCCCCCCTCCCAGCATCAGTCTTCTATGTCATTTCGGTCAAACTGGAAGCATCAGTTAGAACTGGAGCATGGAACAACAGACTGGTCTCCAACACCACAGAAAAGCATCAATTCTCGCAGTTTTCCGTCAACTGCCCGAGCTGTATATTGTCACCCTGCTTTTGATATCTTCTATGCAGAGTACATCATGACAACCATCTGCAGGATCTGGAAGAAAACAAGTTCCTGGAACCAGAGATTGCTGGGAGAAATTTCAATCACTCTCAGATACACACTTTTGCATAGGGTGGGTCACTTTTGTGTTCCTTTTCATTTTCTACTTTTCTTTTTTTATTACTTTTTGTTTTCTTCTACCTCTACATTTTTGGATTGGTCTTATCAAACTTGGCAGAAATGAAGCAGAAATAGATGTTTTTCTGGAACTCTCCTTTTTCCATATCACGGAGAATCTCTTTCCTTCCTTTTCTAAAACAGCTTGAAGTAACCTTTGCTGCTTGGAAAAGCATTACTGAGATGAGTGCAAGATGCACTCGCATGCCTTTCTTTGGGATTGGGATGAAAACTGATAAAATTGGTATTGAGTGTAGCACTTCACAGCACTAACGTTGCTAATTCAAGATTCTGGCTCTAGGTCAGATCACATCATCATAATCTTATTTTCTAGAAATAGATGGGGATATTTTCCTCTCTCCTCTTCCACTTTTCCCACCACCTTCCATACTTCATCACACACTCTATCTATCAAACCTATCCCCTTAAATAATTTTTTTCTTTCTCCCAAAAAAAAAAAAGGAATTTGATTTAGGTCATACCTGAATGATCTAGTAGTTTTCTCTACTTTCTTCAATTTCAGTCTGAATTTGGCATAAGGAGTTCATGGTCTGGCAAGTCAGCTCCTGGTCTTTTTTTTGCTGTTGTTGGCTTCTCCATCTTTGGCTGCAAAAATATATCATCTGCAGATGGTGACCATCTGGTGTGTCCATGTAACTTCCTTGTGTTTTAGAGAGGGTTTTGCTATGACCAGTGCATTTTCTTGGAAGAACTCTATTAGTCTTTGCCCTGCTTCATTCCAACCGAGATAGCATATTCAAAAGCAGAGACATTACTTTGCCAACAGAGGTTCGTCTACTCAAGGCTATGGTTTTTCCTGTGGTCATGTATGGATGTGAGAGTTGGACTGTGAAGATGGCTGAGCACTGAAGAATTGATACTTTTGAACTGTGGTGTTGGAGAAGACTCTTGAGAGTCCCTTGGACTGCAAGGAGATTCAAACAGTCCATTCTGAAGGAGATCAACCCTGGGATTTCTTTGGAAGGAATGATGCTAAAGCTGAAACTCCAGTACTTTGGCCACCTCATGTGAAGAGTTGACTCATTGGAGAAGACTCTGATGCTGGGAGGGATTGGAGCCAAGAGGAGAAGGGGACGACAGAGGATGAGATGGCTGGATGGCATCGCTGACTCAATGGACATGAGTCTCAGCAACCTCCGGGAGTTGGTGATGGACAGGGAGGCCTGGTGTGCTGTGATTCATGGGTTTGCAAACAGTTGGACATGACTGAGCGACTGATATGATCTGATATTTGACCTCTTGTAGTCAATAGCTAGAAGTTGAAGTAGACCTACTAGGAACAGAAGACCTCACAGAAGCAGAGATATTAAGAAGACGTGGCAAGAATACACAGAAGAACTATACAGAAAAGATCTTCATGGCCCAGATAACCACGAGGGTGTGATCACTCACCTAGAGCCACACATCATGGAATGTGAAGTCAAGTCAGCCTTAGGAAGCATCACTATGAACAATGCTAGTGGATGTGATGGAATTCCCGTTGAGCTATTGCAAATCCTAAAAGATGATGCTGTGAAATTGCTTCATTCATTAGGCCAGCAAATTTGGAAAATTCAGCAGTGGTCACAGGACTGGGAAAGGTCAGTTTTCATTCCAGCCCCAAACAAAGGCAATGCCAAAGAATGTTCAAACTACTGCACAAATGTACTCGTCTCATGTGCTAGCAAATTAATGCTCAAAATTCTCCAAGCTAGGTACGCTTCAACAGTATGTGAACTGTGAACTTCTAGATGTTCAAGCTGGATTTTGAAAAGGCAGAAGAACCAGAGATCAAATTGCCAACATCCGTTCAGTTCAGTTTGGTTCAGTTCCTCAGTCGTGTCAGATTCTTTGCGACCCTGCGAATCACATCAAGCCATGCTTCCCTGTCCATCACCAACTTCCGGAGTTTACCCAAACTCATGTCCATCGAGTCGGTGATGCTATCCAACCATCTCATCCTCTGCCGTCGCCCTCTCCTCCTGCCCCCAATCCCTCCCAGCATCAGGGTCTTTTCCACTGAGTCAACTCTTCAAATTATGTGGCCAAAGTATTGAAATTTCAGCTTCAGCATCAGTCCTTCCAGTGAACACCCAGGACTGATCATCAAAAAATCAAGAGAATGCCAGAAAAACATCTACTTCTGCTTTATTGACTATGCCAAAGCCTTTGATTGTGTGGATCACAACCAACTGCGGAAATTTCTTAAAGAGATGAGAATACCAGACCACTTTACCTACCTCCTGAGAAATCTGTATGCCGGTTAGAAAGCAACAGTTAGAACTGGACATGGAACAATGGACTGGCTCCAAATCAGGAAAGGAGTATGTCAAGGCTGTATATGGTCACTCTGCTTATTTAACTTCTATGCATATTACATCACGCAAAATGCCAGGCTGGATATTTCTCTCTGCAAGCTGGAATCCAGATTGCAAATAGAAATATCAATAAACTTAGATACTCAGATGACTCTATCCTTATGGCAGAAAGAGAACTAAAGAACCTCTTGATGAAAGTGAAAAAGGGGAGTGAGAAAGCTTGCTTAAAACTCAACATTAAAAAAAAAAGAGGCTGTCTTTTCACCTTGCTTATAGTTTCCTTTGTTGTGCAGAAGCTTTTAAGTTTAATTAGGTCCCATTTATTTATTTTTTATTTCCAATATTCTGGGAGGTGGGTCATAGAGGATCCTGCTGTGATGTATGTCAGAGAGTGTTTTGCCTATGTTTTCCTCTAGGAGTTTTATGGTTTCTGGTCTTACATTTAGATCTTTAATCCATTTTGAGTTTATTTTTGTGTATGGTGTTAGAAAGTGTTCTAGTTTCATTCTTTTACAAGTGTTTGACCAGTTTTCCCAGCACCACTTGTTAAAGGAAACTATAAGCAAGGTGAAAAGACAGCCTTCAGAATGGGAGAAAATAATAACAAATGAAGCAACAGACAAACAACTAATCTCAAAAATATACAAGCAACTCCTACAGCTCAATTCCAGAAAAATAAATGACCCAATCAAAAATGGGCCAAAGAACTAAATAGACATTTCTCCAAAGAAGACATACAGATGGCTAACAACACATGAAAAGATGCTCAACATCACTCATTATCAGAGAAATGCAAATCAAAACCACTATGAGGTACCATTTCACGCTAGTCAGAATGGCTGTGATCCAAAAGTCCACAAGCAATAAATGCTGGAGAGGGTGTGGAGAAAAGGGAACCCTCTTACATTGTTGGAGGGAATGCAAACTAGTACAGCCACTCTGGAGAACAGTATGGCGATTTCTCAAAACACTTGGAATAGAACTGCCTTATGATCCAGCAATCCCACTGCTGGGCATACACACTGAGAAAACCAGAATTGAAAAAGACACGTGTACCCCAATGTTCATAGCAGCACTGTTTACAATAGCCAGGACTTGGAAGCAACCTAGATGTCCATCCACAGATGAATGGATAAGCAAGCTGTGGTACATATACACAATGGAGTATTACTCAGCCATTAAAAATAATGCATTTGAATCAGTTCTAATGAGGTGGATGGAACTGGAGCCTATTATACAGAGTGAAGTAAGCCAGAAAGAAAAACACAAATACAGTATACTAACGCATATATATGGAATTTAGAAAGATGGTAACAATGACCCTGTTTACGGGACAGCAAAAGAGACACTGATGTATAGAACAGACTTTGGGTCTCTGGGACCAGGAGAGGGTGGGATGATTTGGGAGAACAGCATTGAAATACGTATAATCTCATATCTGAAATGAGTCGCCAGTCCAGGTAAGATGCCTGATAGTGGATGCCTGGGGCTGGTGCACTGGAATGACCCGGGGGGATGGTATGGGGAGCGAGGAGGGAGGAGGGTTCAGGATGGGGAACACATGTATATTTGTGGAAGATCCATCTCGATGTATGGCAAAAGCAATACAATATTGTAAAGTTAAGCAAAATAAAATTTAATTGAAAAAAAATAAAACAAAAAATGAGGATTATGGCATCTGTTCCCATCACTTCATGGCAAATATGTGGGGAAACAATGGAAACAGTGACAGGTTTTTTCCTTTGGGCTCCAAAATCACTGTAGATGGTGACTGCAGCCATGAAATTAAAAGACGTGTCCTCCTTGGAAAAAAACTATGACCAACCTAGACAGCATATTAAAAAGCAGAGACATTATTTTGCCTACAAAAATTCATCTAGTCCAATATATGGTTTTTCCAGTAGTCATCTATGGATGTGAGAGTTGGGCTATATAGAAAGCTGAGCACTGAAGAATCAATGCTTTTGAACTGTGGTGTTGGAGAAGACTCTTGAGAGTCCCTTGGACTGCAAGGAGATCAAAACAGTCCATCCTAAAGGCAGTCAGTCCTGAATACTCATTGGAAGGACTGATTTTGAAGCTGAAGCTCCAGTACTTTGGCTACCTGATTCAATGGGCTGATTGATTAGAAAAGACTCTGATTCTGGGAAAGATTGAAGGCAGGAGGAGAAGGGGACAACAAAGGATGAAATGGTTGGATGGGATCACCAAGTAGTTGGACATGAGTTTAAGGAAGCTCTGACAGTTTGTGATGGGCAGGGAATCTTGACGTGTTGCAGTCCATGGGGTCACAATGAGTTGGACACAAGTTGCCTGAACTGACTTGAGTCAGTAGCATATGGACATGTCTAGCAATATCCTTTCAAATATTGCAACACAATAGTCTATTCTCAATTTTGAGGTGTAGTAAAACTTTTGAGATGACTAGAGAACACTATTAGAATATTGAAGAAGATTTAAAATAAAGTAGCCTCATTTTCACAAAAATGAAATGAGGACTCACAAATAAAAAATGAGGACTTGCCCAAATTCCCATGATTTTTGGCAGTTTAAAGTAGTACACAGCCCTCCTAATTCTAGTCTATGTCCCCAGCCCTGTCATGTGCTATTTTACATTCTGAAGGGAATCATTTATGGAAATTCACAGGAATCTTGATTTAAAACAAGGTTCTGACCAAACAGAATAACTTCACAGAATGGAATCGCTTGAGCTTATGAAAAGACCATTTTTATAATCAGGTCTATTTTGCTGCTATAAAAATAAATCTCAAGGGATGGAATCCAAAACAGATTAGGTTCTTGACAATTTAAGCACCATAATGAGATTCTAGTGCATTATTTTCCCCCAATTCATTGCATTCATTTGACAATAACAACGGTTTGCTTCTTAAATACAGTATTCCATCATAGTTTGCCATCTTCATACTAATCTCTTTTTTGGTCTTTATTTCTACTGTGGGTTTCATTCTTCTGTTACATGCTTCATCAACATAGCAGACTGAGTATTCTTTCATTTTATCCTCTTTTATCCCTCATGTTCAATAAGTGAAAGTCTATTGGATTTATCCATATATCGTTTCTAACCTTCAACCTATTCTTTCCATTCTCAGTTCTACCTATAACTATTTATCAATTTCTCATTTGGTAAACCCTGTTTTTATACATCCTATGTTATTATTAACAAAAACATGACAAAATAAAATTTTAAATTTGTAACTATTAAGTAAAATTTTCAGAATCATAGATTTCCGGATTAGAGAGAAAATTGCTATCATCTGATCTAGCAAGCCCTTTGATGCTAAAATTATCTCTACACAATGATCATTTAGCTCATGCTTGGGAACTGACAGACTCTCCTGAGATACAGTCAATTTTAAGTATCACTGAGCAACACTGACTGCTTAGAATGATCTTTTTTAGACAAATTAGTTGTACTTCTCATTTGACTATACTTTGATTGGTTTGTCCCACTGAATTTCTTTAGAATAAGGGTGAGCTACTTATATACAACAAACTTTTAGCTATTTTAATATAGCAGTTGTTAGTATTAACCTTTAAAAAATCTGTATTTTGAGCTGAGATTCTGGCCTATTTGCCATGTGACGATTCTTTCTTGCTATGGGAAATAATAAGCTGATGCATCTTACCAAGATATTAGGATCCTTAAAATGATACTTAGGTATGATATAATAAAGGGGAAAATAGGTTATTTTTTAAAAAGTCTTTGCATCTCATTTTATGCCATGAACGAGTATACTTACTTGTTAGGCAATATACAAAGGCAAGCTATCAATATTCCAAACACAGAAGATAATCTACAATTGAAAGTCATTACTGTTAATCTGGATATAATAAGGGCATATCAAATCCTAGACTCAAAGTTCAATTACCCCATCCAACAAACAAGCAAAAATATTTTGCCTGCCCATCCTAAGACATCTGAATATTGGAGTTCTGAATATTTTACTCATTGGTTTACAAAAGTTATTCAGTGATTAATTCAGGGAAGACATTGTAAGAGGGAAGTCTCCCCTAAATCTAGTGAAAAATTACCTTAAATATTAGCTGAATCTTTTAAATTTAGTTCTCACTTCTTTAATCCATTTTATCTTTTCTCTTATATTATGGTTTCAATTTTTTTCTTCATCACTTTGCTTCCTTCCACTGAACTTATTGTTTATCTAGTTTCCATGATACAATCTAGCCTAGAACTGAACGTAATACTATAGCCATTATTAACAAGTAGATCCAAAGTAGATCTAAACTCTTCCTTATTTTAGACACTGTCAGTACAGCTGAAGATCACATTAGCTTCTTTTTGGTAAGCATATACCACTGCTGACTTACAATGAAATCCATAAATAAACACTGAATATTTGCAGGTCTAAATCCTTGTTGCTCTCTTCTTTCTTCCAGACTTTTGCAGTAGTAATCTACCTATTCACCCTGGTTACATTATTTCCCAAGCTCTAAAATCTATTTTCCATAAAGAACCAAGCATCATCTTTCAACATGTTATCAAGTTACATCTCTCCTCTGCTTAAAATGTGATCTGATCATTGCCTATCTATTCTACCCCTTATTATTCTTCTTGTTATATACCCTCTTCATTTATTTGTGTTTTCTCCCTTATTCCATACTGGTTCTTCTTCAGACACAGTAAGTCTATTTCATCTTGATGGACTGACACTGCTGCTGAAACACTTTCACTCAGATATTCACCTGGTTTCCTTTTCCATATTTATTATTTTCAAGTGATAGGACAAATAAGAGGTTAATATAAAATAACATTTTATATTATTTGTGAAAAGCCTGGCTAAACATTTATCAATTATGTTCATCTTTTCAAAAAACTAGTACTTGGTTTCATTGATCTTTTCATTGTTTTTCAGTGTCTATTTTATTTATTTTTTGATCTTTATTATTTCCTTCCTTCTGCTGAGTTTGGGTTTTGTGCTTCTTTGTCTAATTCCTTTAGATGATATGTTTATTTCAGACTTTTCTTGTTTCTTGACATAGGCCTGTACTGCTATAAACTTCTGTATTAGAATTGTTTTTGCTGCATCCTGAAGATTCTAGGAGGCTTCCCACGTGGTACAGTGGTAAAGAATCCACCTGCCAATGCAAGGGATGCAAGAGATGGTGGTTGGACTAGGAACATCCCCTGGAGGAGGAAATGGTAACCCACTCCAATATTTTAGCCTGGGAAATTCCATGGACCCTGGCAGGCTACAGTCCATGGGACTGCAACGAGTTGGACATGACTGAATACACAACACAACATAAAGATTTTAGAAAGTTGTGTTTCCATTTCCATTGTCTCCATGTATTTTCTTATTTCTTCTTTGATGTCTTCATTGACCCATTTTTTTTTAAGTAACCTGTTGCTTCGTCTCCACATGTACTACAAAACTAAAACAATCAAAACAACATGGTACTGGCTCAAAAATAGACACATAGATTAATGGAATGATATACAGCCCCTGAAATAAATCCACACATTATGGTCAATTAATTGATGACAAGGGAGGGAAGAAAATGCAATGGAGAAAAGATAGACTCTTAAATAGGTGATACTTGGAAAACTGGACAGCTACATGTTAAAAAAATGAGATTAAAATGTTTCTTCACATTATATATAAACATAGACTCAAATGGATTAAAGACATAATTGTAACACCTGAAACCATAAAACTCCTAGAAGAGAAAATAGGCAGAAAATTCTCTGACATAAATTGTAGCAATATAGTTTGGATCTGTCTCCTAGGGAAAATTAATAAAAGCAAAAATAAAGAAATGGGACTTAATTAAACAAAAGATTTTGCACAGCAAAGGAAACCATCAACAAAACAAAAGGACAAACCACTGAATGAGAGAAAATATTTTCAAGTCATATTAAAAATATGGGGTTAATATCCAAAATATATAAGCAGCTCTTATAACTCAATATTGAAATAATGAAAAAAAATCTTGATTAAAAATGAGCAGAGGATTTGAAATAATGTTTACCAAAGAATATATAGAGATGGCTAACAGGCACTTGAAAAGATACTCAATGGTACTAATTATCAGGGAGATGCATTTCAAACCCAAAATGAGAAATCACCTCACACTTATCAAAATTACAAATATAAATGGGAATGGTGAAGGCATGGAAAAAAGGACACTGCAGGTGGAGATATAAATTGGTACAGTCATTGTGGGAAATAGTATGGGGAATTCCTCAAAATGCTAAAAGCAGAACTACCATATGATCCAGCAATTCCACTCCTGGGTATATATTTGAAGAAACAAAAACACTAATTTAAAAATATGTATGCACCTCAATGTTCATAGAAGCATCATTTACAGTAGTCAAGACATGGAAACAACGTGTCCATCAAAGAAGATGTGGTATGTGTATATACACACACAATGGAAACTACACATACATACACACAGTGGAATATCATTCAGCTAAAAAAAAAATGGCATTCTGCCATTTGCAATAAATTAGATTGATCTAGAGAGAATTATGGGCTTCTCTTGTGGCTCAGCTGGTAAACAATTCACCTGCAATGTGGGAGACCTGGGTTCAATCCATAGGTTGGGAAGATCCCCTGGAAAAGGGAAAGACCATCCACTCCAGTATTCTGGCCTGGAGAATTCCAAGGACTGTAGAGTCTTTGGGGTTGCATAGAGTTGGACACGACTGAGCAACTTTCAGAGAGAATTATGCTAGTGGAATAAGTCAGACAGAGAAAGTCAAATAGTGTATATTATCACTTATTTGTGGAATCAAAACAAATTGCAAATGAAAATATATAGCAAATCAGAAATAGATTCACAGATATAGAGACCAAACTAACAGTTACTAGTGGGTAGAGGAAAGGGAAGATGGGCAAGATTGGGGCATGGAATTAAGAGACACAAACTAGTATGTATAAAATAGATAAGCAACAAGGATATATTGTACCACACAGGGAAATGTGGCCATTATGTTAAATGGAGTATACTCTCTAAAAATATGCATTCACTATATTATAAACCTAAACTTTGATGTGAAGAACTGACTCATTGGAAAAGACCCTAATTCTGGGAAAGATTGAAGGCAGGAGGTGAAGTGGACAACAGAGGATGAGATGGTCGGATGGCATCAATGACTCAGTGGACATGAGTTTGAGTAACTCCAGGAGTTGGCAATGGACAGGGAGTCCTGGTGTGCTGTGGTCCATGGGGTCACAAATAGTCGGACCTAACTGAGCAACTGAACTGAAATGATCTGAAACTAATATAATATTGTAAATCAATGATACCTCAAAAAAACATATATCCACACATCAGAATGATCAGGTTAGAATCCAAATTCATTCATATTTTTTGAACATTTCTTAACCAGAAATTAACCAAAAGCATAGCTTATGCCTCTCTTAACAGAAGAAACAAATCAAATGATTAATTGTTTCCTTTAATTCACTTAAAAATAGGTACCCATACTTACAGAGGAGAAGGCAATGGCACCCCACTCCAGTACTCTTGCCTGGAGAATCCCAGGGACGGGGGAGCTTTGTGGGCTGCCGTCTATGGGGTTGCACAGAGTTGGACACGACTGAAGCGACTTAGCATCGGCAGCATACTTATAGAAAGTATTATGCTATATTTTATGAATGGAACATCAAATAAAATATACTGCCTCTGTATTATAGAGAAGACAGCCTTATAATTTTTGTTTAAACATGTAAAATCACAATCACAAAATATGCAAGTACTAAAAAGGGAAAGATCATCACTTACAACCAAAGTTATCCCAAATCATCATCTGGATGGTTCCATCATACTCTAAACCCACAGTCAGTTAAGGTTATGCTACAACCTAGACACCATCATAAACTGATCATTAGGAATAGTTAAGTTCTCTGAAAAATTTCAGTGTTAAAACAACACTGACAATTAGAATGGAAAGTATTTGTTTTTCAAATGCTGGATAGAAAAAAACATTGTTTTTGACACTTCTACCAAATAAATATTTCTAAATATAGAAGCTGACCAAATTTCAATAAATCTGCAGTTAATTTGATTCACTATTAAAAATAAGATATTCCCAAGAGCCAAAATAAACATAAGACTATATAGCACTTAAGTGAAAGTGAAGTTGCTCAGTTGTGTCCGACTCTTTGTGACCCTGTGGACTGTAGCCCACCAGGCTCCTCCGTCCATGGGATTCTCCAGGCAAGAATACTGGAGTGGGTTGCCATTTCCATTTCCTTCTCAAGGGGATCTTTCTGACCCAGGGATCGAACCCACGTCTCCCACATTGCAGGCAGACACTTTAACCTCTGAGCCACCAGGGAAGCCCATATAGCACTTAACCCTTTTTCATTCTCAACAACTAGTCATGCCTGTTATACTTTCAGAACTTGTATCCTGATAAACCTAAACAATTTATTTAAAAGTAAGGAGAACAGAAAATTTTCCTTGCATTTCTTCTATATCTCAAGTGTGTCCAGCTTGCCTTGGTACTCAGTGAATTTAGCTCTCTCTCCATTTTACAGACAGAATTGATCTGTATATGAAACAGAGAGATGCAAAAAAGTAGCTGCTTTCTTCTTAACAATTACTGAAATTACTGCACAGGTATAGCTCCCCTGAAGCCCATGCTAACAGGTAAGACAATCTCCATCAAAAATAAACATATTTCAGTGTTGTATTACCATGGTAGAAATTTATCTCTGAGTAAAAACTGATATTGTGAACGACTATATACATGTTCCTGTGGTTACTTGATACAATACACATTTTTTATCATTATTTTAAAATAACAAAGAGACCAAGTGTACATGATTAATTTTTTATTAGCAAATATTTATCATTGTTGAAATAATAATGCCAGTCCAGTTTAAGAAGCATTTGGTAATTTTTATGATACTGTCTAGATTAAAACATACTTTGATGTATATTGCTTTCTCCTTAACCAAAATCCAGTGGAAAAATATTTTAATATAGTTTATATAAGATGAATAACATTTAGATGACCTAATAAATTAGTTAATTCTCTGTTTAATCTCAAAAATACTGAGAACATTTATTAATATTTATTCTCATTTCTCAAGGATGCTGAATCTGGCTTTATTTAGTTGATGGTTTAATTTTATATCACCCCAGGAATTACTGACAATTTTAGATAACTTTTAACATTTTTTTTGTCTTTAAAATTAAAATAACAAATAAAATTCTCTAAATTAAGAGACAGTTACCCCTCACCTGCCGCCCACCACCGTGCTCACAAGGAGAAATTAAATTGTATTCTGATTAATTACACATCTAATATCACCAGTGCACAGCTGATAAGAGTCAGCTTGGTTTCCTGCACTGAGGTAGGCTCTGTTATCATCATGACTTCCTGGGGGACCAATTCAATGTGCACTTGCATGATTTCAAAATGATCACAGAGGAGCTATAATCCATTTCTCCTTCTCAACTGCCATAGGCCAGTCAGACTTAATATTATCAGGCACCTGTTTTCAGTAACACTTTTGTTTTCATATTTCTTTTAAAGTTCTTAGGCAGCACTCGCTGACAGTGACAAAGTTCTGTGCTATTTACCACACTGCCAGTAAGAAGAAGAAGAGTATTTGTATAACCTTATCAATGACAGACATTCTCTGTTCAATAGTGTATCATCCTTGTGGCAGAAAGAACAGACTGTCACCTTCCCAATAAAATGCATTTAACCCAGTGGAGGAAAATGGGGTCAAAATAGAGAGAGAGAGAGAGAGAAAACAAGAGCTTTATTTGAGAGATCTTTTTTAAATTAATTCCTTTTTTATTGAAGGATAATTGCTTTAAAGAATTTTGCTGTTTCCTGTAGAGAGGTCATTTTTTAAAGCAATACAGCTTATATCAAAAGCATCTGAAAGTAATCCAGGGAAAGTAACTAGATGTACTTACGTAGAAGGAGGTCAGTGCAGCTTTGAGCAACTGGATTTCCCCTTTTGCCTCATCTTCATGTTACCTATCATGTTGAAAGCATTGCTGTAGGAGGCAGCTTTACCATTATTCTCCCACTGGTTATTATATATGTGATGTTGGGCATATAACAGAATCTCCCTGAGCCTCATCCCTATTGAGAGTGAACGATATCATACTTGCCCAACTACAAGGAATTGGACCTCATGATCCCCAAGTTATTTTTAATTTAAAGATTTATAAATGCAGGAAGATGAAAACAATTTTAAATTTAGAAGAGATATAGATATATTTAGCTTTGATAAATCAAATTATATATAAAGTGTATAACTTTCACAGAAATATATAAATAGACTTGTGATGTTAACAAATATACTCTAGTATTGGGGAGTACAAAAATATTTTTCAAAAATCTTCAAACAAAAGAATGTGTGTTAATGAGTCTAAGAATAGCTGCTTTCAATTTGAATTATTCTAATAATACATATTAAAAAATAAATATTTGTATATGACATGTTTTACATACAATCTCCTATAATCTCAGGGTCCTATCAGACCATTCCATTCCATTTCACAGAAAGAAATCTATTTGCGATAAACATCATTGTAATAAATTTCTCCAAATGTTAAACGTTTAAAAAGAAATTAAAATAGTTACTAGTCCATTTCAAAAGGAATGTAGTGATTATGAAATCCATTGAATAGACTATTCCACATAATAGAGCAGAAAAATTAAGCCCTTTAGCTTTTGTTGCTATTGTTTATTTCTTTCAACATGGAGATTTGAATGAAAAGCAATTTACAAAGAACTCTGGAATGTCAGTCAAGTTGCTTGTAAATCCGGAAACTTACTGCCTCCTCCAATCACTATCTCTACACATATTTGGAAGATGGTATATCTTTGAAGAAGCACTTTTAGAGAATACAATGACATGGATTTTGGCACAGTGAGGTTAAAATGTTGATGTTTCTTGTCACATGTATATTCATAACTAGGATTTAGTAATTAGGATTCCTCCCTTGAATGATTTCACACGTTCTTTCCTGAAAAGCTTAAATTTTACTGTACTTAATTAATTTCATATTGATAAAAATAGTTTGACTGATCTTTAAAGCTTTTTTAAGCTCAGCTAATGAGGTTATTAGATCACAGTGCTCGCACTGTGACTGTTTCAGAAATAAAGATACAAAGAAATTCCTTTTTATTTAGTGTTGACTAATACAAGATTATTATTATTAAACATTCACAGATTAAAATATTCACACATTAAAACGTTCATGCTGCTGCTGCTGCTGCTAAGTCGCTTCAGTCGTGTCAGACTCTGTGCGACCCCATAGACGGCAGCCCACCAGGCTCTGCCGTCCCTGGGATTCTCCAGGCAAGAACACTGGAGTGGGTTGCCATTGCCTTCTCCATTGTGTGAAAGTGAAAAGTGAAAGTGAAGTCTCTCAGTCGCGTCCGACTCGTAGCGACCCCATGGATGGCAGCCTACCAGGCTCCTCCATCCATGGGATTTTCTAGGCAAGAGTACCGGAGTGGCTATAAATATGAGGTAGAAATGAAGACTAGGCATGGCTATTTTGACTGTCTTATGATGGCACCCCACTCCAGTACTCCTACCTGGAAAATCCCATGGATGGAGGAGCCTGGAAGGCTGCAGTCCATGGGGTCACTGAGGGTTGGACACGACTGAACGACTTCACTTTCACTTTTCACTTTCATGCATTGGAGAAGAAAATGGCAACCCACTCCAGTGTTCTTGCCTGGAGAATCCCAGGAACGGGGGAGCCTGGTGGGCTGCCGTTTATGGGGTCACACAGAGTCAGACATGACTGAAGTGACTTAGCAGCAGCAGCACACTTAAAACCACTTTATTGAGGTGTTACTGATATATCAGTTCAGTTCAGTCGTGTCCGACTTTTTGCGACCCCATGAATTGCAGCATGCCAGGCCCCCTGGCCATCACCAATCCTGGAGTTCACCCAAACTCATGTCCATCAAGTCGGTGATGTCATCCAACTATTTCATCCTCTGTTGTCCCCTTCTCCTTCTGCCCCCAATCCCTCCCAGCATCAGGGCCTTTTCCAATGGGCAAACTCTTCACATGAGGTGGCCAAAGTATTGGAGTTTCAGCCTCAGGATCAGTCCTTCCAATGAGCACCCAGGACTGGTCTCCTTTAGGATGGACTGGTTGGATCTCCTTGCAGTCCAAGGGACTCACAAGAGTCTTCTCTAGCACCACAGTTCAAAAGCATCAATTCTTAGGTGCTCAGCTTTCTTCACAGTCAGACTCTCATATCCATACATGACCACTGGAAAAACCATAGCCTTGACTAGACGGACCTTTGTTGGCAAAGTAATATCTCTGCTTTTTAATATGCTATCTAGGTTGGTCATAACTTTCCTTCCAGGGAGTAAGTGTCTTTTAATTTCATGGCTGCAGTCAACATCTGCCGTGATTTTCGAGCCTCAAAAATAAAGTTGGACACTGTTTCCACTGTTTCTCCATCTATTTCCCATGAAGTGATGGGACCAGATGCCATGATCTTCATTTTCTGAATGTTGAGCTTTAAGCCAACTTGTTCACTCTCCACTTTCATTTTTTTTCAAGAGGCTTTTTAGTTCCTCTTCACTTTCAGCCATAAGGGTGGTGTCATATCAGAGGTTATTGATATTTCTCTCCTCAATCTTGATTCCAGCTTGTGCACTTCCAGCCCAGCGTTTCTCATGATGTACTCTGCATATAAGTTAAATAAGCAGGGTGACAATATACAGCCTTGATGTACTCCTTTTCCTATTTGGAACCAGTCTATTGTTCCATGTCCAGTTCTAACTGTTGCTTCCTGACCTGCATGCAGGTTTCTTAAGAGGCAGGTCAGGTGGTCTGGTATTCCCATCTCTTTCAGAATTTTCCACAGTTTATTGTGATCCACACAGTGAAAGGCTTTGGGATATAAGCTGTAACTATTTAGTGCATACAAATTGATGAGTATGCAATAAGTTAATATGCATGCCATAAACATATCTATCACCTCCAAAATTTTTCTCCTGCTTTATTTATTTTCTATTATTATTGTTTTTAATGTTGGTGTTACTGTTGTTGTCTTTTTGTGGTAAGAGTACTTAAGATCTATCCTCTTAGCAAATTTTTAAAGAATACCACTTATATGAGTAATCTAAAATAGTCAAAGTTATAGAATCAGAGTAGAGTGGTAATAACCAAGAGCTGGAGAGAGTGGGGGAATCAGGAAGTATTGGGCAAAGGGTACAAAGTTTCAGTTATACAACATGCATACTTCTTAGAGATCTACTATTCAGCATAGTGCCTATAGTTAGTGATATGGTATTGAATATTGTTCACAGTATGCTTTTACAGCTACTGTCTTCAAGAGATCAAATCTAGTTTTCTACCCCATGAATCTGGTCTTGGCCCACATGATTTGATTCTGTCAATGAGGCATTAGTAAACATGACACAGTGGTTTGAAATATGCTTGCAAATTAGATGGTGTCATATAGTCTAGGCCACTGAATGATCAGATGCATAAGCAGGTCATTCACACTGCCTTTCTGGGAACCAGTCATTGGTAGCATGGCTGAGACCACATATGACACCATCCAATTCTACTCTTGCAACGCTCTTGGAGACTACAGAAATCAGCTGAAACTGCCCAAACCAGAAGAAACATCAAGCTGATTTTCAGAACTGTGAAAAAGAATATTTCTGAAGTTTCTGTGTTGTTGTTGTAATTAAGTTCATAAATTTAAGGGTGGGTTGTTATGGAGTTAAACCTGGAGAAGGGCATGACAACCTACTCCAGTATTCTTGTTTGGAGAATTCCATGGACAGAGGAGCGTGGCAGGCTGCAGTCCATAGGGTTGGAAAGAGTTGGACATGACTGAGTGACTAACATTTTCATTTTCAAAGCTAATTAGTGCACTATACAATGAATGTGTATTTAATATACTATGTGGATTGAATTTCTGTAACCAGCAGTTCTCTAGTCTTAAAACACACACCCACAAATGTACAGATGTAATTCACTCCTTCCTGAACTTCTGTTTTCCAAGTTATCTGTCATTTTTTTCCTCTTTTTTCTTCCTTAGTTCAGCCTCTCAGAAAACAAAATTAATAGTAATTATCTAATTTTCCTCCTGTACAAATCATTTCACAGCTTGTTATTATAAGAGATTATCCCACTACTTTGTTAAAGATAACTTTCATTAGAATTAAAAGGAAATGGTTTTAATGCTAATCTGATGTAACCTTCCTACAGCATTGCCACTGCTGATCATTCCGTTTCTGAATCTGGTCCATTATCACTTTCCTAGCGTGCATATGTGTTCAGTCACTTCAATCGTGTCTGACTCTGCATCCCTATGGACTGTAGCCCGCCAGGCTCCTCTGTCCATGGGATTCTCCAGGCAGGACTATTGGAGTGGGTTGCCATGACCTCCTCCAGCAGATTTTCTCCACCCAAAGATGGAACCTGTGGTCTTCTGCATTGCAGCAGGATTCTTTACTGCTTAGCCACTGGAAAGCCATCAGAGTTTAGTTTCCTCCAACTCACCCTCCATCCATTTCAACCTACACCTTCTCTTGCCTCTTTAGTGCATGCTTCTCAAAATTATTTCCTTGCCTTAGGACTCATCTTGGGTGATTATTTTCCTTCCCAGAGCTTCAGTTTCATCCACACTTAACTTTTAGCTCAGTCATATTTCTTAAAAATCTCCGAGTGTGTCACAGATACTTGAAGCTCAACATGTGCATTACTTAGTTCAGTATTTCCTCACTCTAAACTGCACTCCCTTTTTAATTAGTACCCAAGCATTTGGCAATATCATCTATTCCATAAGCAAACAGAGAACCTTAACTATTTCTTCTAATACAAACAAATTAATCATTTACCAACTTCTATATATTTCATTTCCAAAAAATTTTGAATCTCTCATCTCCTTTAGCATAGCATCTCCTTTTGATGCCCTTCACTACTGTCTTATTTTGGGTTCTAGTCATATCAATATTTTATCTAGATTAAACATTTAGACTGCAATTCTTAGTCCATTTTTCCCATAAATTCATAACCAGATTTCCTGTTTATTAATATCTTATATTAATATTGTACATGTGTTACAAATAATAGACTGGTATTGATATTTTATTTTTAACTGAAATATGTACTTTATTCAGATCTCCTTGGTTTTTACATTTTTTTTTTTTTTTCTTTTGCAGAATCCTATCCAGGCTCATTTATTATACCTCTTTAGCCTTCCTTTCTGTGACAGTTTCTCCAATATTCTTAGTTTTTTATGACTTTGAAAATATTGAGGAGCATGGTCCAAGTGTTTCATAGAATGAAAAAATGGGATTTTTATGATATTTTTCTCATAGTCAGACTAGAGTCACACGCTTTAAGAAGGAAAACCACAGAAAGGAGGTGCCATCCTCATTACATCATATCCAGGGTAAATGCTATTTCTTCTGATACAGGCCTTACTCATCACTTGGTTGATGTAGTTCTTATCAGTTTCCTCCACTGTAAAGCTACTTTTTTAACCCCCTTTTCCATTCTGTACATTTTGGAAACAACTCACTATGTGCAGTCCACAGTTAAAGAAGGGCAAGTTACATTCCAGCTCCTTGAGAACATAGCATCTACATAAATTATTGAAATTTACCTACCTGGGAATCTTGTTTATTATTTCAATTATTTGATCACTTATTTATATCAATATGACAGTTATTGGATATATATATATATAGCTATAAATATATAGCTATATATATGCATGGCTATAAATACTTGTGATATGTAACCATTTGTATCTACATTAAGCTAAGCATGAGTTCATATTGAAGTCTCCCAACTCTAAACCATTATCACTTGGATCATTCTAGCCTTCTCTTGCTCATTGGTGACCTCTAACTTCAACAATGAGACAATTGGCTCCCACCATCCATCATCCATTGACTTAATTGTTCAACTCCATGTATGAGCTTTTAGAGTTGCTAACACAGAGAAATAGCATTCTTAACTAGAGTACAGTCTCAGAAACAGTTTGTTTGAAAGTTATGTGGATCAGTCTCTTTTTTCCCCCTACTCCTCTAAGTAGAGGTTTCTTCATACATTTGGAATGCATTTGTGATAGAATTTTTGTTATATTCTGCATTTCATTCTGAGATCCTCTAACCTTCTAAATTATTATTATTTTTAATTTATTTTTAATTGAAGGATAATTGATTTACAGAATTTTGCTATTTTCTATCAAACCTCAACATGAATCAGCCATAGGTATACATATATCCCTTCCTTTTGAACCTCCCTCCCATCTCTCTCCCCATCCCACCCCTCTAAGTTGATACAGAGCCCCTGTTTGAGTTTACTAGGTCATACAGCAAATTCTCCTTGGTATCTATTTTACATATGGTAATGCAAATTTCCATGTTACTCTTTTCACGCATCTCACCCTCTCCTCCCCTCTCTCCATGTCCATTAGTCTATTCTCTATGTCTGTTTCTCCATTGCTGCCCTATAAATTCTGCAGTACCATTTTTCTAGACTCCATATATATGTGTTAGAATATGGTATTTTCTTTCTCTTTCTGACTCACTTCACTCTGTATAATAGGTTCTAGTTTCATCCACCTCATTGGAACTGACTCAAATTCATTCCTTTATATGGCTGAGTAATATTCCATTGTGTATGGCATAAATCAAAGGAAGATCCTCTATGACCCATCTCCTAGAGTAATGGAAATAAAAACAAAAGTAAAGAAGTGGGACCTGATTAAACTTAAAAGCTTTTGCACAGCAAAGGAAACTATAAGCAAGGTGAAAAGACAACCCTCAGGATGGGAGAAAATAATAGCAAATGAAACAACTGACAAAGGATTAATTTCCAAAATAAAACAAGCAGCTCACACAACTCAATACCAGAACAATAAGCAACACAATCCAAAAGTGGGAAGAAGACCTAAACAGACATTTCTCCAAAGAAGACATACAGATGGCTAACAAAGACATGAAAAGATGCTCAACATTGCTCATTATTAGAGAAATGCAAATCAAAACTACAATGAGATTTTTTAAAATTATGCACATTAAGGTTTCCTTTGTGTTGTAAGTATGATTGGTTTTGATAAATGTGTTTTATTTTCCCACCATTACAGTATCACACAGAATAGTTTTTCCAAGCTCAAAATGCCTGTGCTTCCTTTACTTATTTAGTGATCCTTTGACCCCAAGCCCTGGAAATCACTGATCTATGCACTGTCTATAGTCTTTCCCTTTCAAAAGATCATATATATAAAAGAAACATACAGTGTGTAACCTATTCAGACTGGTTTCTTTCAATTAGCAATATGCAT
This sequence comes from Tragelaphus eurycerus, assembly GCA_935064755.1. NCBI lineage: Eukaryota > Metazoa > Chordata > Mammalia > Artiodactyla > Bovidae > Tragelaphus > Tragelaphus eurycerus. The sequence continues at coordinate 5,859,860 of CAKXYN010000086.1, read as the reverse complement.
ATAGTATTCATTCATGTGTTTGCATGAGTTGACAGTTCATTTATTTTTATTACTGAGTAATACAGCATTATATACAATTTCTACAGTTTATTAACTTATTGAAGGGCATCTTGGTTATTTCCAGTTTTTGATGATGATTATTAAAGTTTCTGTAAACTTTTTATGTGTGGGCATTTTGTGTGTCATCACTTTTAAAATCAGTTAGGTAAATCTCTAGTAGTTCAATTGCTTAATTAGAGTTAAAACTATTTAGGTTTGTAAACACTGCCATATTGTCTCCCAGAGTGGCTGTACCATTTTGCCTCCCTACCAGCAATTAACAAAGTTCATGTTTTCTTCTTCCTCAAGAGCACCTGGCATTGTTTTTTATCTGGATCTTAGCCATTCTGATATGTATAATGGTATCTTATTATTGTTTCAATTATGAGTATATTTTTAATATAAAGTTGTATATCCCTATGAAAGCTGTAAAATTTTCATTGCTCCAATAGACAGTTTTTAAACCTAAGCTTGTATAAGAGTTCTATGTTTCCTACTTAAACATGGAAAAGATACTCCATGCATTAAAACATGAATAAATAGAACAAAGAGAAAACACAATCTGGGTCTTATTTTTTAAATCAGTTTTGTTGGTTCAAATAACATCATCAACATAAAATATGCTTATGACCTTGATAACCTACATTATCTATAATAATAATCAAGTTACCATGCAAAATAGGTCCTGTAATGTGATACTCAAACAGATAACCAGGACAAAAAAAGTAAACAATAATAAAAAAAGAATAATAAATACTGAAAAATAAATATTGCCAAGTAACAAGAGCATTAATAAGGGCTGTATTTCTAGAATAATTTGTTTAAATAAGAAGGTGAAGGTGAAAGAAAAGTTTTGAAAATAATTATTTTTGATAAGGTATCCTTTCAAGTATCTAATCAGTTTTATTCAAACAGCAGATGAACTCATGCTTTAAAAATAACTAATATATATATATATATATATATATATATATATGCACGTATATGCTTCATATTAAATGCAGATAATTAAAGAACAAATCTTATGTAAAAATTAGAAATGGCCTTTGTTTTTGACATTTTTGTCTTCATTTATAGTATTCTAATAGCAACTTACCTCCAAGTTCAGCCTCATGTCACTGGAAAGAACAGCACCTAGAATCCCTTATGAGCTGCAAATCTAGCCATCAGGCCATCAGGGACACCACCTCAGGCTGATAGATTTTGTCTTTCCATGACTAAGATAAAATATCTCCTTTAAAGTGACAGTTTATTGTGGGGGGATGAGTTGGGTCAGTGCATGAAAATAAAACTTTGGAGTTATATTACAATCTATCACTCTTCCTCCATCTGGCATCATCATTTTATTATTTATTAATAAAACATTGGATACCAGTTTAAATTACAATTTTTGATAAAATAACATATTGCATGGAACATACTAAAGTAATTATTTGCTGTTTATTTGAAATTCAATCTTTAGCTGAGTATGTTTTATTTCATCTTCTAAATCCACCCCCATTTCTCTCAGGTACTTTATCAGTTCAAGAGGAGAATGGTATTGACAAGGGGAAAGGGAGACCAGAGCATCAGAAAAGATGATAATACTGCAAAGAAAGAACCTGATAGGATATAGTATTTAAAGATTCCATATCTTTTGTAAATAACTATAATCATGATGGACAAGGGTGTTCATTTAAACTTTGAGTGTCTGAAACCATTCACTTATTTCTTATGTTTTCACAATTTGTCTTTACCCATATTTTATAATGATGGTTTAGATTGTAAATTAAAGTCAATAAGATGGGATGGATACTCATTTTACTAACATTTATATGACATTTTTCTATGTACTTTACTATATGTGCAGTGTTAACAGAAGTTTAAGGGTTGCTTTATCTTCTTTTGTTGTAAAGGGTGAATCATGATATAAGTTTAAATGAACACCCGAGGCTGTATTTAATGAAGACCTTTATACTTTTATTTGATACATAAGGCAGGCTTTTTTACCTGAAAGATACCCAGTGACTGACAGAAACAGAATAAGTTTCCAAGAGGAAGCCATCCTTGGTGACTAGGATTGCCTGTGTCCCAGTGTGTTTAGCGGCTCTGATGTTTCTTCATTAAAAAATGCCCTGTTGAGACAGATAATACTTTTCAAAAACTGAGAAAAGAAAATAAATGTACAAAAAGATCAACAAACAGAAACCAAAAAACTCAGAGTGATAAATAACTTTCAGTGCCAAGGTCAGATTAATATATACTTGTATATTGACAACGGAGAAGGCAATGACAACCTACTCCAGTACTCTTGCCTGGAAAATCCTATGGACAGAGGGGCCTGGTGGGCTGCAGTCCATGGGGTCGCTAGGAGTCGGACACGACTTAGCGACTTAGCAGCAGCAGCAGCAGTATATTGACAATAATAATAAAATTTCCATTAAAATGAATGCACAGCACAAAAACTTTGGAAAAGTGATAAACCTTCCCTATCACATTTATTTATATTGAATACTCCCTCAAAGATAATAAAAACATCAAGTTCTAATGAGGATGATTTTTTCTCACAGGGAATGTATAATAGCTATATTTATTATGTTAGACAAATTACTGGAGTAGAAAAATAGGGTAGAAGAACCAGTTACATTAATATATACTCCTCTACTCTAGAACATAACTAATGATCAGTTAAGCAAGTGATTTTACATATTGTCCATATCTCATCTAAACCTCCACAGGGAATTTTTTCATTTAATTATTAATGTCAACTGCCTTTGTTTATAACTCCTGTGATTATCTGTACTGTACTATAGTTCCCTCTTTTTGTGAGTTATTTTCTCAGCATCCTTTGCTAGCCAGAACCTAAGGGAAATAGGGATTTTCATGAATATTTAACATTTTATGTCCAATGCCATTTTTATAACAATAACTGGTATAGCACATTAATATTTCCTTTAATCTCTCCTGAAACACACAATAAGCATGAAACTACAAAATTCCAGCATAAAACTTAATACGCAAAAACTTGAAAATGTGCACTAGAAACTCTCATAATAGACAAACAATGTCTAAGTTTTCAGGTGTCAGTTATCAGTGTCCTTGGCCAAAAGCAACTATATTGAGAAATAATTGGGCAATGTGTTGATTTTAAATAACAACTGCTTCTTTGCAACTGGTTCTTCCCAATAGACTTAGAATTTCAGATCATCTCTTTCATTCAGGAAACATCTTAAAAATATATAAAAGCATTTTTCCCCTAGTTAGGTCAATTCAATATAGACAGACCCAAAGAGGGAAATCTCATTAGTGAGTCTTCTACTCAAATGTTGGTTTCATCTCATTTATATTTTAAAATCTAAGCTTTCAAAATCTACTTTAATCACAAGGTGAGGGATCACTAATGGAGAAAAAAGTTAATGAGTTATAAGACTTGCTTCATAGACGCCTTCTTCAAAAAGATACTTTTCATCATTTTTTCAAGAAAATATCAGAAATAAATACAGTTTGAAGCACAAAATGACCTTATCACTAATTTTTACAGTTTAAAATATTTTCATTATTTAAACACTGCTTTTCACCAGAAAGGAAAGAAGAAAGTCAGATATTCACACATAATAGATACTTAAAGTTGTTGGAATAACAATTATGATTTATGAAAACTGCATATTTAAATTAGTGAATTATTAATCCATGATAAAATACGTCTTTATCAAATTGTGAGAATTCTGAGATATTAATACAGTTTTGCTTAACTTATTTTGATGAGCTCAATCCACATCTTGCAAACGGGTGCTTTCCTTCTCTATTTACAATCTCTTCTGATGTCTTAGGGCTTCCCTTGTGGCTGAGCTGGCAAAGAATCTGCCTGCAATGCAGAAGACCTGGGTTTGATCCCTGGGTTGGGAAGATCCTCTGGAGAAGGAAAAGATAACCCACTCCTGTATTCTGGCCTGGAGAATTCCATGGACTGTATAGTCCATGGGGTCACAAAGAGTCAGACACGACTAAGCGACTTTCACTCTAATGTCTCATTCCTCATCAAAATGCAAATATTTTCAGAGCATTTATATGCTGTACACTACAAATGTCAAAGAGAAAATACACATGCATGCATACATGGTCTCACACCACCCCCACACATACACAGAAGTTAACCATGGGCTATGAGACAAATAAGGGCTTCCCTGGTGTCTCAGTGCTAAAGAATCTAACAGCTAATGCAGGTTTGATCCCTGGGTCAGGAAGATTCCCTGGAGAAGGAAATCACAACCCACTCCAGTGTTCTTGCCTGGAGAATCCCATGGACAGAGAAGCCTGGTGGACTGCAGTCACTGGAGGTGCAAAGAATTGAACATGACTTAGCAACTGAACAACAAGATGAGGCAAATAAGCAGGGCAATGCAAGTGTAGCATAGATGCAGAGCCATCAAAAGAGAAATACGTTGGTAAGGACGGCAGGAGCTGGGAATAGCGCAGAAGTGTACAACACAAATTCAACAAGATATTGAGCTTAGACACATGTCTTACTTTTGCATGGGGCAGAAATGAGCACACGGATGAATAAATCAGTATTAGACAGTGATTTACACTGTGAGAAAATCAACAGAGTGAAGGGACAGTAAGAGGTTATTGTTGTAAGGGTTCATGGAAGGCAGTTCTGATAGATGACATTTAGGTTCAGTTTTCATTTTCAACATGGCATTATAGAAAAATCCTTATATTCCAGGCACATTTTTAAGTTCTCAAATAAGAATAGTGAATTTTATAACTAAAATAATATATTTTATTTTAGAATTTCTTCAAAGAGAAAAATATCCTGTGTTTGTGTGTGTGGCTGTGTGTGTGTATTCATTTTCAAACATCAGTGCTTGGTCTTTGGGGCTTAAATGCAAAAAATAATAGTTCTTCAAAAGCTGTTCTTTTTTAAGATGCTTAACTGACAGTCCCTTTTTGCTTGCTTGCTTTCTTCTCACTCTGTCTCTCAAGTAAAATAAAAAGTAAATGAAATAATCTGAAATAAGTTTGTATATGCTTCTCTGGAAAACGCATTTATTCCATGTCTTTAATAAAATACTTGTATCAATGTAATAAAATAACGTAAATAATCAGACATACATTAAGGGTCTACTACACGACAAGTTAAATTATAATCAGTTAATAAATGTTGCTGCTGCTGCTAAGTCGCTTCAGTCATGTCCAGCTCTGTGCAACCCCAGAGAAGGCAGCCCACCAGGATCCCCGGTCCCTGGGATTCTCCAGGCAAGAACACTGAAGTGGGTTGCCATTTCCTTCTTCAATGCATGAAAGTGAAAAATGAAAGTAAAGTCACTCAATCGTGTTCGACTCCTAGCGACCCCATGGACTGCAGCTCACCAGGCCCCTCTGTCCATGGGATTATCCAGGCAAGAGTACTGGAGTGGGTTGCCATACTAAAGCATATTGGGATATATATTTTAGAAATACTTTAATGGAAACTGACATTTGTACATTAAATTGCTATTTATTGAGATTTAAGAGTCATAAATAATAAGTTACATATGAGTATTTGGATATTTTCTTTTAAACAAACATTTTTAAATAGGTTATTTCAATGTTTATTATACATACCTATTTTCACTTGTGATATTCAAATAAAATGTATGAAATGACATGTTCCTTCGCATTTTTTCCTAATTTAATGCAAATATTTGCAGGTGAAGTAAAAATAAGTAGATCATTGTATTAGTATTAGGTCATAAATAATAAATCATGCATGCATTGTGCAGTTGAATGCATAGGCAAGTATTTAAAAACATCACACTTTAATTGGAGTCTGAAATAGGATTGCTAAACATATGTTATATAAAAATAAATCAAGTGACAGTATGCTGCCACGTGAAGGCAAGTTAGCTTTTCTTCTTACAGACACATATAGGAAATTGCCTAGTTAATGGCCTGTGTATGTGAGTGTGCATAAAGAGGAAGATATTGAGAGGGAGATTTCTATCAATGTCTACCAATCTCTCTCCTTTATAGCAAAGATTTCCTTCAGTTTGACCTCTGACTGGTTATTCACACAGCAGTCAGAATTCTATTTTCAAACATAAATCAGGCTACATAGTTCCCCTGTTTCAGTGGTTTATTCTTAAAATAAAATCCAAATTCCTCATATAGCATTGAAGGTCAGATCCAATTTGGTCTCTGCCTAACTTTCTGATTTCACCTTTGGGCATCCTTGATTCCTACCAGGCTGACTTTCTTGCTGCTCCTCATTTATGCCTTGACCCCATAGTTTCCTTGGCCTGGACACCTCCACCATCAGTTCTTTCCAGACTTTAGAGTTTTAAGTCAGTGAAGACTCTGGTTCTCAGGTCTTTCTTGATCCCCTTAAAATAGCACCCCTTGCTTCCTATCAGCCCTGTCACTGGCTTTCTTTACATTGCCCCTACTTTATTTTTCTTCTTACCAATAATTATCTTTTTCTCCTACCAGAATGTGATATCAGTGAAAGCAAGAATTTTTTTTTTCTTATTCATCTTTGTAAACTCAGCATCTAGAAGAGAATCTGGCTGGGTTTAGTAGATACTCAGTTACAGTTTTGAATAATAATTATTGAATAAACTGGAACCTCTACTGAGTAAATAATTTGGCACAAGCTTATACAAGTAGAAAAATTCTTATCCCCTAAATTTCCATAATACTGACAACAGCTACCATGTATGAAACCCTATGTATGAGGTATCGTATCATGGACTTTACTTACACAGCATCTATTAATTAACTTGACCGTACTTATTGATCAGGATAACTTGCCCAAGATCATACAAGTAGTAAAAGTCAGAACTGCAGTTGACTTTCAAGCTACATCATATTTTACAGAATTCCCCAGCTATTTCCACAAAAGTCTCAAGAAACCCTCTTATCTGACACAATTAGGATGGTATTAAGTTAGTAAAAATATCATTTAAAATCTTAAACACATATATTAAATTTTGTCATTTAACTAATACTATTTAGCCCTGTATCCTTTGGCCTATCTTATTATATAGGAATAAGATTTTTTTTCTGTTCTTTAATATGCTGGTGAAAAAATTATTTATTTTATCTGAACATTATATAAGTCCTTTTCAATAAGTGTTTTATGTAATGCATCATATATAATTTTTAAATTTCTTTAGAGTGGTATGATATGTGAAGTTGTCTAATGACAGCATCCTTGAGGTTTCATTTTATACAGTTATCTCACACACACCTATTTTACAGTATGTCCTAGGTCACTCATTTTATTGTGTGTCCAAGACTATTAGCTTTTGTTTTGTTTTGTGTTTTACCCTTTTTTTGGAATGCTCTCACTCTTGGATCACTCATATGTCATTGATTTGCATAATGTTTCTTTGATTTATCTGATTAGATCAATATCTACAACCTCTACAAACAGATAACATAAAATGAACCTTTCTAAATATACAACTTACATAGTGGCAGTGAGTAAACTAGAGGTGTGTTTATCATCAGCTTCTAAATAGCTACAAATTATTTTCATTTAAAGGGACAATAAAGGTTTTTAGTTACTTAGCAAGTTAAAACAACAGAAATTGAGTAAGGTGCTGTTCCAATTAGCATTTGACAGACTGGGTATAAATTTTAGTGAATAGAGTAAGATGATCAACTATCTTTTGTCTTCTGTGTAACTTATTCTCCACCTCAACAATGATTCTTGCTAAGGCTGAAGCTAGTGGCACTTTTGCTGGAAGATAACCTTTAACAGTTGAGTAAGGCTAGGGACTCATAGAAAAGAATCATGAAAAAAAAAAAAAAAAACAACTTTATGGGAAGCTGTATTCTAGATGTCCTTGAATTTTTCTAGCCCAAGGCACCTGCACAAAACAATAGAAAATAAAATGCAGCAGAAGACCTAGCAAGAAAAAATAAAAAGAATGTGTGTTGGTCTTGTTATGTTTGCTATCATGTATCTCTTGAGGACCAAGCAGCAAAGTCAGGAGATGGATACACAGAATTCTCACTTCAAAAATAATCAGAGTGAATTATGACATTGTGAATCACAAGAATTATAAATTACATTTTGTATCCTGGACAAAGTGGTAGGGGTTGTAGATGGAAGACTGAGTTCATAGTGTTTACATATATTGGTGGTATTATATTTTAATGGTTTTCTGTAGTATGTAGCTAATTACAATTCTTGTCTATTTTTCTCATCTAAGAATTTCTTTTGATCCCAACAGATTCTAGAGATCTGTTGATCTGCCTGTGGAAAAGTGTACAGCAAAGTTTTAAGAAGGGTCAGCACTAGTCTTCTGAGACTTCAAGCCAAATTTTAATTTTGTTTTTATTTAAGCACAAGGGTAGAGAAGATATGACTCAACAGTAACTAATACGACATAGTATACTTAATGGAGACAGGGGCCAGAAAAAAAATAAATGACAACCACACTAGGAATTTGATGTCAGAAATACTTTGTAATTCCTGTTGCCTGGTGATTGGTATAAGGAAAGGATGGAGGTGGAGCTGTGGCTAATTGAGTCTGACCCCAGCTTCTAAGAAAATTCTGACAAGTCTTAGGATGAAAATAGATTTCCCTTCAGTAATCTTGGAAGTAGTGAGGTGTTAGTTGCTCAGTCGTATCTGACACTGCAACTCCATGGACTGCAACCAGCCAGGCTCCTCTGTCCATGGAGTTCTCCAGGCAAGAATACTGGAGTGGGTAGCCTTTCCCTTCTCCAGAGGAATCTTACTAACCCAGGGATTGAACACACGTCTCCCACATTGCAGGCAAATTCTTTACCATCTGAGCCATAATCTTTTAAAAATAATGTAAAATAGATTATAAAATGTTTTAAGTGCTTCAATGAACTAGTTTAAAAGGAATAACTTATTAAAGATCAAAACTAAAAATAGGAAGTTGAAAAATGAAGCTAACTTTCACTGTGAGACTATTCATCAAATTTCACTGAACATTAAGTTGATGTTCACAACTTCTCTGGAAGAATGGGACCAAACTCAAAGCCTAGGGCCCACATAAGATGGGTCTTCAAATAGGAAACTCCTTGTATCTAGGATTTTGTCCATGGAATTCTCTAGACAAAGAGTACTGGAGTGCATAGCCATTCCCTTCTCCAGGGGATCTTCCCAAAGCAGTGATCAAACCCAGGTCTTCTGCATTGCAGACAGATTCTTTACTGTCTGAGCCACCAGGGAAGCCCTCAAGATTATAGTGAAGGTGAATGAGAAATATCGCTCCAGAGGGATACTCTATCTAGAGTAAAGGAAAAAATCCAGAGTAAAGGAAAAAAATCAGTCTTAAACCATGATACTGAATGGAAAGGAAAAAAAAATTCTTGGTGAAAAATTAAAAATCAACATTCACAACATATACAGGCAAACAAATCACAATAAATGAGAATGAGGGCTGGTTCACTGGGACGACCCAGAGGGATGGTATGGGGAGGGAGGAGGGAGGAGGGTTCAGGATGGGGAACACATGTATACCTGTGGCAGATTCATTTTGATACATGGCAAAACCAATACAATATTGTAAAGTTAAATAAAATAAAAAAAAAAAACATTGTCTTTCACAGAAAAAAAAAAAATAAACGAGAATCAAATGAAGCAATAAAGGTCAGAATCTGACCTGCAAAGAAATGACATTTGATTTTTCTGACACAAATAATCAATTAAATGTATTTGATCTGTTCTTAAATATACAGGCATTGGCATTATGAAAAAAAAAAAAGAAATAGATGTGAAGAAATTATTTAGAATGTAGCCAGGAAAGGCAAATCAATGGAAAAATAAGATAAGAAAGAAAGAGAATTAAGTATATTGTAAGAATATTTTATATACCCAAATAAATTTCCAGAAAGAGAAAAATAATAGGATCAAGCAATATGGGAAGAGATAGATACTTGCTAAAAATTTCCAGAACTGAGGAAATTTATCAATTTTAAAGTTTGTAAGAGTAGGGGGAAAAAGCAAGAAGAATTAAGACCTAGCCAAATCGTAGTGAAAATGCTGAACACTCAACACAAAAAAAGAGCCAGCAGTAAAAGAAGCCTTCATAATAAAAGTAGGAAAATCAGACTCACAGTTGAGTCCACCACAGTAGCAATGGAATCCAAAAAATATTAGAATAATGTGTCAGTAAAAACGAGCTGTCAATCTGAATGTCTTTATTGGAAAAATGTATATTTGGGTCATCTGCCCATTTTTAAAAAATTGAGTTGTTTTGCTTGTTTGTTTTTATGGTATTGAGTTGAATGAGTTATTTATATATTTTGGATGGTGGTGGTACTTTAGTTGCTCAGTAGTGTCTGACTCTTTTGTGACCCCAAGACCTGTAACCTGTCAGGCTGCTCTGATCATAAGGTTTCCCAGGCACCAATACTGGAGCAGGTTGTCATTTTTTTCTCCAGGGGATCTTCGCATACCAGATGTGGAAGCTGTGCCTCCTGCACTGCAGGCAGATTATTGCTGAGCAACCAGGGAAGACCCATACATTTTGTATATTAACACTTGTATAGATATGTTGTTTGCAAATATCTTATCCCATTCAGTAGGTAATTTTTTCCATTTTGTTGAGTTTCCTTCACTGTGCAAAAGCTTTTTAGTTTGATGCAGTCCCATTTGTTTATTTTGCATTATTGTCCTTGATTTAGTAGACAGGTCAAAAACTATTGCTGAAATCAATGTCAAAGATCATATTGCTCATGTTTTCTTCTAGGAGTTTTACGATGTCAGGTTTTACATTTAAGTCTTTAATCCATTTTGAGTTAGACATTTTCCCAAAGAACATATATACAGGTGACCAACAGGCAAGTGAAAATATATCCAACATTGCTAATCATCAGGAAAATTTAAATCAAAACCACAATGATATATTGCTTCACATCTGTCAGTGAGGCTATTATTAAAAAGACGACAAATAGCAAGCAATGATTAGGAAAAAAAGGAAATGCTTGTGCCCTGTTGGTGGGACTGAAAGCTGATATAATCACTGTGGAAAATGTTATGGCAATTTCTCAAAAAATTAAAAACAGAACTACTATAATATCCAGAAATTACACGTCTGCATGTTTATCTAAAGAAAACAAAAACACTAATTTGAAGAGACATATGTGCCCCCTATGATTATTGAAATATTGTTAACAACAGTAAATTTATGAAAACAATCTAAGTGCCTATAAATAGACGAATAGATAAACAAGATGTGATATATATGTATAGGTGTGTGTGCACAGAGCTTCCCAGGTGGTGCTTGTGGTAAAGAACCTGCTTGCCAGTGCAGGAACATGAAAGACATGAGTTCCATCCCTGGTTTGGGAAGATCCCCTGGAGGAGGAAATGGCAACCTATTTCAGTGTTCTTACCTGGAGAATCTCGTGAACAGAGGAGCCTGGAGGGCTACAATCCATAGGGTTTGCAAAGAATTGGATGTGACTGATGCAACTTGGGATCATATATACATGTACATATGTTTATACATATATGTACATATATATATATATGTATATATACACATATACAAATATATACAAGGTTTCCCAGGTGGCTGCTGCTGCTGCTAAGTCACTTCTGTCATGTCCAACTCTGTGCAATGCCATAGATGGCAGCCCACCAGGCTCTGCCATTCCTTGGATTCTCCAGGCAACAATACTGGAGTGGGCCGCCATTTCCTTCTCTAATGCATGAAAGTGAAAAGTGAAAGTGAAGTTGATCCATCGTGCCTGACTCTTAGCAACCCCATAGACTGCAGCCTACCAGGCTCCTTCATCCATGGAATTTTCCAGGCAAGAAAACTGGAGTGGGGTGCCATTCCCAGGTGGCACTAGTGGTGAAAACCTGCCTGCCAATGTAGGGGATGTAAGAGACACAGGTTCAGTCCCTGGGTTCGGAAGATTCCCTAGAGGAGGGCATGGCAATCTACTCTAGTATTTTTGCCTGGAGAATCCTAGGGAGAGAGGAGTCTGGCAGGCTACAGTCCACAGGGTCGCATAGAATCAGATATGACTGAAGTAGCTTCACACACACACACACACGCATTGGTAAATCTAGACAGTGTGACTGTGAAGCTATGTGTGGTCCGAGAAGGTTTTCTGAGGAGGTGACACCCAGGATTTGAACTGAATGGCATAGGATTTGTTTAAGAATTTTCTAAAAAAAAAAAAAAAAAATCCAAAAACAAAACTATATATAGTTTTATATATAACTCTGATATATACATAAAACTCTGGTTAAAACAGAAATCTTGTAATTTGCAGCAACACAGATGGATTTAGAGGATATCATGCTAAGTGAAAGAAGTCAGAGAAAAAAAGTGCCATATAACCCCACTTAAATATGGAATCTAAACAAGCAAAACAAACAAACAAAAAAATGATACTGACTCATAGATACAGAAACAGTTGCCAGAGGTGGGGTAGGTGAGTGGGATAGGTACAGGGGATTGAGAGGTACACACTTCCAGTTGTACAATAAATAAACGATTGAGACATATAGCACAAGTGATACTGTTGATAACACTACTAACTCTGTATGGGAACAGATTGCTGAAAGACATTGAAGTATTCATTTTGTAATGCATGTAAATGTTAAATCACTATGTAGTTCACCTGAAACTAACATAAAATTGTATGTTGATTATATTACAATAAAAAAGAAGTAATGGTCAATTTGTAATTCTAAACAGTGAGACTGTCTTGAAGGACATGAATGAAATAAAGTTCTTTCTACTCAACAAAAATCTAAGAGGTCAATTATATCCTAATAAAGCTGAGGGAGAAACTGAATTTTTCAAAATAAATCTTTACCAAGAAAAATAAAAAGTGATATTCATCAGATAGAGGGAAAAATAATTGCAGAGGGAAGCTCCAAAATATATAAAAGGAACATAACAGAAGCTAACTCATATAATATTTACTATATGCCAGGAACTATTCTAAGTGCTTTACTTTGAAAATTGATTCAATACATAGAGTTCTATGAGATAAATCTAATATTCTCATTTTAAGGATAACATACGTGAGGTATAAAAAGGTTAAGTAAATTTTCTAATATTACACAGCTATAGCATAAACTTGGAGAAGGCAATGGCACCCCACTCCAGTACTCTTGCCTGGAAAATCCCACGGACGGAGGAGCCTGGTAGGCTGCAGTCCATGGGGTCGCTAAGAGTCGGACATGACTGAGCGACTTTACTTTCTCTTTTCACTTTCATGCATTGGGGAAGGAAATGGCAACCACTCCAGTGTTCTTGCCTGGAGAATCCCAGGGACAGGGAAGCCTTGTGGGCTGCCATCTATGGGGTCACACAGAGTCGAACACGACTGAAGTGACTTAGCATAGCATAGCATAAACTTGAGATTTATATATAGATAGTCTGGGTATAGAGTCCATGATTTTAAATAACACATTAGTGTCAGATCATGTGCCTGAAAAAATATTGAGCATAAAAATATGATGTGAGAGAAAATTTAAGAAAAGTTTGGCTTACATGTGTCTTGGAAATGACTTTTGGATATGACACCTAAAACACAAGCAACAAAATGAAAAACAGACAAGTGGGACTACTTCAAACTAAAAACCTCTGTACAGCAAAACCTTTTCACTTCAACAAAGTGAAAATATTTTCCCATTTTTCTTTACAAAATGGGAAAAAGTTACAAATATGTGTTTGATGAGAAGTTATATTAACCTCTCATATATAGTTTGGATATTCCAAAATATATTCAAAACTCATGTATTAATAAATCAGTTACAAAAAATGCAATTAAAAAAATGAAATGAGGCCACGGTTTGAGGAAACATTTTTCCAGAGAAGATATATGAAAGGCTAACATCTACTCCTAATTGCCAAATTCAGACTTAAATTGAAGAAAATGAGGAAAACAACTAGACCATCCAGGTATGACCTAAATCAAATCCCTTGTGATTATACAGTGGAAGTGAGAAGTAGATTTAAGGCACTAGATCTGATAGAGTGCCTGATGAACTATGGACAGAGGTTCTTGACATTGTACAGGAGACAGGGATCAAGACCATCCCCATGGAAAAGAAATGCAATAAAGGGAAATGGTAGTCTGAGGAGGCCTTACAAATAGCTGTGAAAAGAAGAGAAGTGAAAAGCAAAGGAGAAAAGGAAAGATATACCCATTTGAATGCAAGGAAGTTCCAAAGAATAGCAAGGAGAGATAAGAAAGCCTTCTTCAGTGATCAATGCAAAGAAATAGAGGAAAGCAACAGAATGGGAAAGACTAGAGATCTCTTCAAGAAAATTAGAGATACCAAGGGAACATTTGATGCAAAGATGGACTCAATAAAGGACAGAAATGGTATGGACTTAACAGAAGCAGAAGAAATTACGAAGAGATTAAGAAATTAACAGAAGCAGAAGATATTAAGAAAAGGTGGCATGAATACACAACACAGAAGAACCGTACAAAAAAGTTCTTCACAACCCAAATAATCATGATGGTGTGATCACTCACCTAGAGGCAGACATCCTGCAAAGTGAAGTCAAGTGGGCCTTAGGAAGCATCACTACAAACAAAGCTAGTGGAGGTGATGGAATTCTAGTTGAGCTATTTCAAATCCTAACAGATGATGCTGTGAAAGTACTACATTCAATATCTCAGCAAATTTGGAAAACTCAGTAGTGGCCACAGGACTGGAAAAGGTCAGTTTTCATTCCAATCCCAAAGAAAGGCAATGCCAAAGAATGCTCAAACTACTGCACAATTGCACTCATCTCACATGCTAGTAAAGTAACGCTCAAAATTCTCCAAGCAAGACTTCAGCAATATGTGAACCGTGAACCTTCAGATATTCAAGCTGGTTTTAGAAAAGGCGGAGGAACCAGAGATCAAATTTCCAAAATCTGCTGGATCATGGAAAAAGCAAGAGAGTTCCAGAAAAACATTTATTTCTGCTTTTTTTTTTAAATTTATTTTATTATTTAACTTTACAATATTGTATTGGTTTTTTCATATATCTACATGAATCTGCCACAGGTATACACTGTGTTCCCCATCCTGAACCTTTCTCCCTCCTCCCTCCCTGTACCATCCCTCAGGGAAGTCCCAGTGCACCAGCCCCAAGCATCCAGTATCATGCATTGAAACTGGACTGTCTACTCGTTTCATATATGATATTATATATGTTTCAATGCCATTCTCCCAAATCATCCCCACCCTCTCCCTCTCCCACAGAGTCCAAAAGACTGTTCTATACAAAGCTGTGGTACATATACACAATGGAGTATTACTCTGTCATTAAAAAGAATATATTTCTGCTTTATTGACTGTGTCGAAGCCTTTGACTGTGTGGATCACAATAAACTGGAAAATTCTGAAAGAGATGGGAATCACAGACCATCTGACCTTCCTCTTGAGAAACCTGTATGCAGGTCAAGAAACAACAGTTAGAACTGGACATGGAACAACAGACTTGTTCCACATAGGAAAGTCAAGGCTGTGTATTGTCACCCTGCTTATTTAACTTATAGGTGGAGTACATCATGAGAAACGCTGAGCTGGAAGAAGCACAAGCTGAAATCAAGATTACCGGCAGAAATATCAATAACCTCAGATATGCAGATGACACCATCCTTATGGCAGAAAGAGAAGAAGAAATAGAGAGCCTCTTGATGAAAGTCAAAGAAAAGAGTGAAAAAGTTGGCTTAAATCTCAACATTTAGAAAACTGAGATCATGGCATCCATCCCATCACTTCATGGGAAACAGATGGGGAAACAGTGTAAACAGTGTCAGACTTTATTTTGGGGGGCTCCAAAATCACTGCAGACGGTGACTGCAGTCATGAAATTAAAAGACACTTACTCCTTGGAAGGAAAGTTATGACCAATCTAGATAGAATATTAAAAAGCAGAGATATTACTTTGCTAACAAAGGTCCGTCTAGTCAAAGCTACAGTTTTTCCAGTGGTCATATACGGATGTGAGAGTTGGACTATAAAGAAAGCTGAATGTTGAAGAATTGATGCTTTTGAACTGTGGTGTTGGAGAAGACTCTTGAAAGTCCCTTGGACTGCAAGGAGATTCATCCAGTCCATCCTAAAGGAGATCAGTTCTGGGTATTCATTGGAAGGACTGATGATTTTGATGCTGAAACTCCAAAACTTTGGCCACCTGATGTGAAGAGCTGACTCATTAGATAAGTCCCTGATGCTGGGAAAGATTGAGGGCAGGAGGAGAAGGGGACGACAGAGGATGAGATGGCTGGATGGCATCACCGAGTCAATGGACATGATTTTGGGTAAACTCTGGGAGTTGTTGATGGACAGGGAGGTCTGACATACTGCGGTTCATGGGGTCACTAAGAGGTGGACACAACTGAGCAAATGAACTGAACATCTACACAAGGAGAACATCACTAGTCATTGGGGAAATGCAAATTGAAGCCACAGTGAAATATCACTCCATACCTATTAAAATGGCCATCATTAAAGACAAATCACAAATGCTGGCAAGGATGTGGCCAAAAGGAAATCTTGTACACTGCTGACAGGACTGTAAGTTTGCATAGCCATTATGGAAATGAGTTGTAGGATCATAAAAACATTGAAAATAGAACTACTACACTATCCACTTCTGAGACATAGACAAAGGAAACAAAACACTAATTTAAAAAGATACTGTACCCCCATGTTCATTGCAGCATTATTTACAATAGAAAGACATAGAAACAACCTAGATATCCAATGGTATGTGGATAAATAGTTATATATATATATACTTCTGACATACACACACACACACACACACACACACACACACACGCTGCTGCTGCTGCTAAGTTGCTTCAGTCATGTCCGACTCTGTGCGACCCCATAGATAGCAGCCCACCAGGCTCCCCTGTCCCTGGGATTCCCCAGGCAAGAACACTGGAGTGGATTAACATCCTTCCCCAATGCAAGAAATTGAAAAGTGAAAGTGAAGTCACTCAGTCGAGTCTGACTCTTCATGACCCCATGGACTGCAGCCCATCAGGCTCCTTCATCCATGGGATTTTCAAGGCAAGAGTACTGGAGTGGGGTGCCATTGCCTTCTCCAATATATACATATACATATACATATACATATACATATACATATACATATACATATACATAATTGTATGTATGTTGCTCAGACACGACTGAGCTACTGAACTGAACTGAACTAATTATTTAGTCTAACATTTGAGATTTTTAACCGTTTCACTCAAAGTGCACATCTTGTCATATCATCTACTACTCCACTTCAAACATTTAGCAGCCCAGCTAACAGAAATAGTTTTTCATTTGCAAGTCCTATTTGAACTGTGTATCTTCCAAAAATATTTTGCTCACACATTCCTTGGCATAAAATGCCTTATTTCAAATTAGCTAGGAAGTGATAAAAGACATTATTTAATGGCTTAATTGAGGCCGTGCAAGTCTTAATTTAAAAATGTATTTGGAGTATGAGGCAACAGCGATATGGTCAGAATGGCTGTAGGGAGGGAGAGGTAGGGAATCAAACAGTGAATTACATAGGGCCAGATAGCAAAGTATTCATAGGTTTGAAAAATTAGTTTGAAATGTAATAAAAACATCATAATAAATATAAACTATTTCTAACACACACTCAGTTTCTGAAGTTCTCACTTTCCAATAATATCTAATTCTGCCATACATAGTGCATAGGGACAAATGACACTCTGTACAAACTGGAAAACAAACATGAAAAAGTTATGGCACTTGCATAATATCTCTATAATTTAATGTCAGCTTTGGGAATTAGCACTCCTGTCTTTAGGTACAGAGAGCTACATTTATTTGCAAGTTTCATTTTCCATTTTCTACTGACGAGCAGATGTATTTTAAATTCACAGTTGCTGGAATGTTTAAGAGAACACATTCGCACATATTTTAGGAGAAGTTCTTGCAAAAATGAATGGAATGACTTGTGACTTAAAATCTGATCTCTTGCTATATCAGGACCTCAGTGAAGGGCTAAATGTAATGATGGAAAAGGAGACCTGAGTTACTGCAGCCCATCCTGGAAAACAAACAGTGAGAGCTCATTGGTCAGGGTTCCACATGGGAAGGTAGGTGAACTAAATTCTGTGTAAAAGAGTTTTAAATGCATAATTTTAGGTGTATATGTTCTTCCCACCAAACAGTGGGAGGTGGCAAATGTTTAAGGAGAGTTAATTTGATTTCTGATGAAATAAAGGAAACCTCTGATGGAGTTGTGATGGCTTGATAGGTAGCACAGTGTAGATACTGTGGAAGCCCAAAGGGTTTAGAGTCCTAAAGGTTTCCTTTATGTAACTATATGGCATGAATACAATTTTAGAGTCACTGTCTCTAGCAAGATAGATGGAGCCATTATTTATCTTGGTATTTAATTTTCTTCTAATGTATTTAAATATGAAAACAAGAAGCTTTTGAAGACATTTAAAATAAGCACCATTGTGTTCACTTAATATTGGTTAAATTAAGTTTTTAAAGATTTACTAAAAATTGAACCTGTATCTTCTCAGAAAATTGCACTTTGAATCATTATAGTCATCTGGCAGTTGATACCACAGGGCTAAACTGCATTTAAACAATGCTTTGTTATAGGCACATGGTTAAAATGGGAATTGTAGATAATTCCAAGGCAACGTTTGAAACAGGGAATACCAATCCCCTCGGGAATCATATACAACTTTGTTCTTCATTTCCATATTAAATCCTTTCCTCTGAAATATTTAAATTCTCAAAAGACAAGTAAAATAGGGCTGATAAAAGATAAAAAAAAAAAAAAAAAAAGGAAACCAATAAGAAAGAAACAAACAAAAACTTGGAAACATATCCCATGTAATGTGCATGCATGCTCAGTTGCTCAGTTGTATTAGACTCTGTGACCGCACCATGCTCCTCTGTCCATGGAAATCTCGAGGCAACAATGCTGGAGCTGTTTGCCATTTCCTATTCAAGGGGATCTCCTTGGCCCCAGGATCAACACTGCATCTCCTGAGTCTCCTGCATTGGCAGGAATATTCTTTACCACTGAGCCACCTGGGAAGCTCTCCATACAATGTACAATTTGTTATAAAATATTAGGTAGCTCTTATGTGGAATTTTACTTGCCATATGTCAAAAGTTGCAAGTATAGCTTTCTATGTTGTTTACCAGGAACTTACAAAGAAACAGTGAGTTTAAAAAAGAGCAACTACAGGGGTGTACAGGGAGATCTTTTCAAGAAAAATTGGAGATACCAAGGAAATATTTCATGCAAAGATGGGCACAATAAACAACAAAAATGGCATGGACATAAGAGAAGCAGAAGATATTAAGAAGAGGTGGCAAGAATACACAGAAGAACTGTACAAAAAGGTCTTAATGATACAGAGTAACCACGATGGTGTGCTCACTCACCTAGAGCCAGACATCCTGGTGTATGAAGTCAAGTGGGACTTAGGAAGAATTACTATGAACACAGTTAGTCAAAGTGATGGAATTCTAGCAGAACTATTTCAAATCATAAAAGATGATGCTGAGAAAGTGCTGCACTCAAATGCAAGCAAATCTGGAAAGGTCAGCAGTGGTTACATAACTGGAAAAGGTCAGTTTTCATTCCAATCTCAAAGAAGGCAATGGCAAATAACATTCAAACTACTGCACAATTGCACACATTTCACATGCTAGCAAGTTAATGCTCAAAACTCTTCAAGTTAGGTGTTAGCAGTATGTGAACAGAGAACTTCCAAATGTTCAAGCTAAATTTAGAAAAGGCAGAAGAACTGGAGATCAAATTGCCTACATCAGCTGGATCATAGAAAAAGCAAGAGAATTTCAGAAAAAAAAAAAACAAAACATATGCTTCTGCTTTATTGAGCATCCAAAAGCCTTCGACTACATAAATCACAAAAATTGTGGAAAAATTTCAAAGAGATATGAGCATCAGACCACTTTACCTGCCTCCTGAGAAACTTATATGCAGATCAATAAGCAATAGTTAGCTCCAGACCCGGAACAACAGACTGATTCACAATTGGCAAAGGAGAGCGTCAAGGCTGTATATTGTCATCCTATATACTTAACTTCTATGCAGAGTACATCATGTGAAATGCCAGGCTGGATGAATCCCAAGCTGGAATCAATATTGCCAGGAGAAATATTGTCAACTTCAGATATGCAGATGACACCACCCTAATGGCAGAAAGTGAAGAAGAACTAAAGAACCTCTTGATAAAGGTGAAAGAGGATAGTGAAAAAGCTACCTTAAAACTCAACATTCAAAAACCTAAGATCATTGCATCCAGTCCTAACACTTCATGGCAAATTGAGGAGGAAAAATTGGAAAGGTGTCCGATTTGGGGATCCAAAATCACTGTGGATGGTGACTGCAGACACAAAATTAAAAGACACTTGCTCCTTGAAACAAAAGCTATGGCAAACCTAGACTGTGGATCAGAAAGCTGAGACATCACTTTGCAAACAAAGGTCCATATAATTAAAGCTTTGGTTTTTCCAGTAGTCATGTATGGATGTAAGAGTTGGACTATGAAGAAGGCTAAGCACCCAAGAATTGACACTTTGGAAGTGTGGTGTTGGAGTAGACTCTTGAGAGTCCCTTGGGCAGCAAGGATATCAAACCAGTCCATCCTGAAGGAAATCAACTCTGAATATTCATTGGAAGGACTGATGCTGAAGCTGAAGCTCCAATACATTGGCCACCTGCTGAGCCAACTCATTGGAAAAACCCTGATGCTGGGAAAGATTGAGCACAGGAAGAGAAGGGGCAACAGAGAATGAGATGGTTGGATGGCATAACCGACTCAATGGACATTAGTTTGAGCAATCTCTAGGAGATGGTGAAGGACAGAGAAGCCTGGTGTACTGCAGTTGATCAGGTTGCAAAGAGTCAGACATGTTTTAGGGATTGAACAACAACAATAGGGACGTGCAGTGGATTTTCTATATCAAAAGCTTTAATCAGATTGATTATTACTGATTTTTTCCCCCACATGGTAACTACTGAAAATGGACATGATCAAGTCAATAGAGATGAGGAAGGAAAGTGAAGAAACCTAAATTCTGGGCAAAGCCACATCCCTGACTCTCTCCACCTCAGTGTACTGCATCATGAGCACTTGCTTTCTAGACTCTCAAAGCCTAGTTACCTGATTTCATGAAGGTGTTTGAAGTCTCATAACAAAATATCTAAAACCTCCAAATGGCCATTACAGCTTCCTCACATTGTTTCCCTCAATCAAATGACTTTGAGAATTCTTAGTTTTCAATTTTCTCAACATTTACTTCAGAATCAAACATTTATTACAGTTCACAGAGCTGCAAACATAAGTAAGTTATCAAAGACAAAAATGTACTTCAATCAATCCTACTCTTCATTACCGGATAATTCAGGGGAGAATTTATACAAGTGCCTAGAACTTGCCAGGACTATGATGTTCAGAGACCCTGTATCATAGCCTTAGCGGACAGGGGTCCCACAGGACTGCTTCAGTTTTCGGCGGGTGAGTACAAATGGATTATCATAGTCTGATATCTGAGAGAATTGGAATGGCAACTTTTTTGTAGAGTTACATTGGAGGCTTAGTTTGTATTCAAAATATTTATAACTATTCTAGGATGGTCTGAATCCTTACAAATATTGTAAAGTAATTAGCCTCTAATTAAAATAAATAAATTTAAATTTAAAAATATATTAAATTTATATATTTTCCAGGCTCAAGTGTAGTAATAATTTTGCATCTTTTTACATTTCAACAAGCCAACAAGATACTATTTTATTGTTTGGGGAAGATGTTCTTGAGTTTTCATATCAGTGAACTAAATAACTTAGGGAAAAATAAGCAGATTGATTCATTTCATAATCTAAGGTAAGTAGCATATCACATATTACAACAGATTTTTATATACTACACATTTTGAAATAATTATAGATTCACAAGAAGTTGTAAAAATAAATGTACAGGAAGGGCCTGAGTTCTGTGCAGCTTTTACCTCTCTTCCCCTGTTGTTAATCGTTAGCATCTTGCATAGCTATAGAACTCTAAAAACCACAAACGGTATTGGTACAGTCTAGAGAGTTTACTCAAATTATAATACATTGCTTGCTCTCATCTGTGGAGTGTGTGTGTACTTCTATACAACTTTATCACGTGTGAAGTATCAGTTAGGGTTTCCCAGGTGATTCAGTGGTAAAGAAGCTGCCTGCCAATGCAGGGGACATAGGTTTGATCCCTTATGGGGAAATTCCCCTGGAGAAGGAAATGGCAACCCATTCCAGTATTCTTGACAGTATTCTTGCCTGGACAGAGGAGCCTGGTGGGCTACAGCCCAAGAGGTCACAAAAGAGTCAAACACGACTTAGTGACTAAAAAACAATGACAGATATCATGTAACTACCACCCCAAGCAAGTGCAGAACTCTTCCATCACCAGAAGGCATCATCACGCTACCCGTTTTAGCCTCCTCTAATATTTTATAATATTTTAAGTCTAATTCCCAGAAGCCACTAATCTGTTTTCCATCTCAATAATTACATTATTTCAAGAGTGTTATATACATAGAATCATTGAGCAGGAAACTATTTGAGATAAGCATACTTCCCTCTAGAGGTTTGTCTAAGTTGTTGCATGTATTCCTCTGCAATTCTGAACTGCAATTTATGGTCTGGATTTATCATAATTGGTTTACCTATTCATCCACTGCATGCGAAGAGTTGACTCATTGGAAAAGACTCTGATGCTGGGAGGGATTGGGGGCAGGAGGAGAAGGGGACGACAGAGGATGAGATGGCTGGATGGCATCACTGACTCGATGGATGTGAGTCTGAGTGACCTCCGAGAGCTGGTGATGGACAGGGAGGCCTGGCATTCTGCGATTCATGGGGTCACAAAGAGTCGGACACGACTGAGCGACTGATCTGATCTAATCTGATTCATCCACTGAAGAATATCTGGGTTGTTTCCAGTTTGGGATATTGTAAATGAAACCACTATTGACATATTCGTAAAGGGTTTATTTTTTTAATTAATTAATGTATTTATTTTACTTTACAATATTGTATTGATTTTGCCATACATTGACTTGAATCCACCACAGATGTACATGTGTTCCCCATCCCCCCACTCCCACCTCCCTCCCCATCTCATCCCTCTGGATCATCCCAGTGCACCAGCCCCCAGCACCCTGTATCATGCATCGAACCTGGACTCGCAATTTGTTTCACATGTGATAATTTACATGTTTCAGTGTAAAGGTTTTTAAGTATGCATGTCTTTTTAATTTCTTTGGGATAAATGAGCAAGACTGCAACTGCTGGGTCATCTGTTAAATCCACTTTCAATTAAAAAAAAATTTTTTTTTTCAGAATGGCCATACATTTTAAATTCTCATCAGAAAGGCTGAGAGATCCATTTCTCTGTATTCTAACCAAGTTTTGGTTTTAATTATTATTATCTTTAATTTTAGCTATTCCAATTGGTATATGAAAGTGAAAGTGTTTGTCACTCAGCCATGTCTGACTCTTTGCAACCCCATGGCCTGTAGCGCCCTAGGATCCTCTGTCCATGACATTCTCCAGGTAAGAATACTAGAGTGGGGATCCATTCCCTTCTCCAGGGTATCTTCCCAACCCAGGCATCAAACCTGGGTCTTTGCATTGCAGGCATTTTCTTTACCATGTGAGTCACCAGGGAAGCCCCAGTTGATGTATAGTATTAATAATAACTCATACTGGCTTTATTTTCCACTTCATTAATGGGTAATGACTTTGAAAACTTTTTTATATCCTTAATTTCCATTTATATATGTTCTTCATTGTAATGTCTGTGGGTATTTCTTACTCATTTTCTATCTTGGGTGTTTATATTTTCACTATTGAACTTTAAAATTTCTTTATAAATGCTACATATAGGCCTTTTATCAGATATGTGGTTTACTTTACAAATATTTCTCCCAGTCTGAGGCTTGTCTTTTCATCCTCTTAATATGGTCTTTTATAGACCAAAGCCATATTGATGAGGTCCGATTTATCTATGGTTCCTTTTATGAATTGTGTTTTTGGAGTCAAGTCTAAAGACTGTTCACTTAGTCCTAAGTCCCAAAAGATATAAAATTGTTCTAGCACCATTTGTCAAAATAAAGTTACTCTTCTCTATTAAGTTCTTTTTCACTGTTTATAAAAATAAGCCTGGCATATTTTTGTGAGTGTATTTCTACATTCTGTTTCTTTTCCACTGACCTATGTGTCTGTCCTTTGTCCCACTGCCTTGATTGGTGTATCTTCATATTAAGCCTAAAATAAGGAAGAGTGATTATTTTCACCTTATTCTTTTTCAAAGTTGTTTTAGCTATTCTGCTTCTGTGACTTTCCATAGAAATCTTTTTTTTAAATTTATTTTAATTGGAGGCTAATTACTTTACAATATTGTATTGGTTTTGCCATACATCAACATGAATCCACCACAGGTATACACGTGTTCCCCATCCAGAACCCACTCCCTCCTCCCTCCCCACCCCATCCCTCTGGGTCGTCCCAGTGCACCAGCCCCAAGCATCCAGTATCATGCATAGAACTTGGACTGGCGATTTGTTTCATATATGATATTATACATGTTTCAATGCCATTCTCCCAAATCATCCCACCCTCCCCCTCTCCCACAGAGTCCAAAAGACTGTTCTATACATCTGTGTCTCTGTTGCTGTCTTGCATACAGGGTTATCGTTACCATCTTTCTAAATTCCATATATATGCGTTAGTATACTGTATTGGTGTTTTTCTTTCTGGCTGGAAGCAAATTTTCTGTATCTACAAGAAACTTGTGCACAGCTTGTGACAGGAATTATGTTACACTCATAGATTTGCAGATATTCGGCATTTGTACTATGTTGATTCTTCCTGTCAATGAACAAGTTATGTGCCTCCTATTATTATATCCCCTTTGATGTTCTTCATCACATTTGATAATTTTCAGCATATGAATCATGACATGTTTTACTGGATTTATAACTATTTTAATTTTTTTATTAATACCTACCGATTACTTTCGTAATCAGGAGAGCCAATTCTTTATAATCTCTCTCTTCTTCTTTCTGTTGTATGTATATATATATATATATATATATATATATATATCTTCTGTTTCTCTGAAGACCGTGATTAATACAATAGTCCACAAATAGAGTGTGCACACTAAGTTGATTCAGTTGCATCTGACTCTGCGACCCTGTGGACTGTGGCCTGGCAGGCTCCTCCATCCATGAGATGCTCTAGGCAAGAATACTGGAGTGGGTTGCCACTCATCCAGCCCTCCTCCAGCCACAAACAGCATATTATCTTATATTTATTATAGTATGGCATTCACTATAAATATATTATGAGGTGTAAATGTATATTCATTGGTAAGCTAATTAATTTGTACCATTTTCATTTTTCTCTGCTCACAGAAACTCTGGTTCTTAAAGAGAAATATCTAAAATGCATTATCCCTCAAAGTTAGATATGTGTTTAATGAGTCCAAGTTTCTTGATATTATCCATGTATTTGCAACTCATTATGATACTTAAAATATTAAGCTATTGACATTTCCCATCTCCACAAGCAGATCACAATTTCATTATTTTCTTAACACAACACCAACATAATCTGCTGCAACGATTCTATATTGTATAAATAGCATATTTAATTAATATGTTTAAATATACATCTTTTAATAGCTGATGTTCTCAAAACATGCTTATTCAGGATACTTTGGAAATGTTAAAAAAATCAGAATTATATTCATTTATTTTGTATGGTATCTACTAGAGCAACTCTGAATAAATAAATATTCCTTATATGTGTTCATTGTGTACTGATATTTTTAGGCTGTTATGACTGGCTCAAACATTTTTAAAATGCTCCTAGACTCTGAGAAGTATTTACATTTGCATATGAAGAATGTAAATCTAGCAAATTTAAAGCACAATTGAATTTGATATTAGAAGTGCAAACAGATATAATGGTCACCATAACCATTCACCAGGAAGACCTCCTTGACAGATATCTTAAGTATTTTGCAGAAGTATATCATCAAAATAGAAGGTACAATAAATACGTGACCACGTAATTAGCCTCCAATTAAAATAAATTTAAATTAAGAAAAAAATACGTGATCACTGTAAATGGTCCACTGTAAATCAGGCAGTGACCTATATACCAGACACACTGTATAAAACTAATGGAGAATACATTTTTACTGTTCTTTTGGTATGGCTCAATTGCAGAATTTACTTTATTTCCAAGGTCTAAGAACTATCTATTTCAATTTTTGAATGCTGAGAAATAAAGTTCTGTTGTCAGGCTGAGGTTGTAATCGCACAGGAAAGCCAACCAGTTAAAATCTACAACCAGTTAAAGTTTAGTGTTAGGCAAATTTCAGATTGAAATAATTCTGTTCCTGGAATTTAGAACATAGATTTCAAGTCCTGGAAAAGTTTAAACAGACGTGACCAAATAAAGCATGTCAAGCATGTCACACGTGAGGCCACCAACTGCAAAGGAAGATATAGTGGCCTTTATGTGGCAATCCTGGATATGCTGCTCTGAACTCCATTCAAGAAAGAATTTTCTGTTCAACTTCAAAGTAGTTAGCTGATAGCATCTAGGAGTCAGTACTCCTTAATGTTTTAGTTCCTTCTCATAATTAAAATTCCTTTAGATATCTTTAGTCTGATGACTTTTTCTTTATCCTTCCAGTCTTGTATCTTTCAAAATTGATTCTTTGACTTGCACATTAATCTAGGACTTCTGCTGTGTTTTTGTTGCCCTTTGTTTGTAACCCAGTTTTCACATATAACAGTCTGACAACTGTGAGTCTATATCCTAACCTAAACTTGTGCTTTAACCTAACCTTAAAGGTATAAGACATATCTTGTTAGGCACCCAGAAAAGGGCTTGCCATAGTTAAACATTCATACAAATGATCATATTTATTTATCATCAAATTGTCAACAAAGCAAATGATAACAGAAATCCTAGCGTAAAATCTGTACTATATAAACTCTTTCCTCTCTTTAGTTGTCATTGTTTAGTAACTAAGTAGTGTCCAAATCTTTTGCAACCCCATGGACTGGTGCCTGCCAGGCTCCTCTGTCCATGGAATTCCCCGGGTAAGAATACTGGAGCAGGTTGCCATTTCCTTCTCAAGGGAAATCTTCCCGACCCAGATATTGAACCTGTGTCTCCTGCATTGGCAGGCATATTCTTTACTGCTCAGCCACCTTGCAATCAATATTATGTAAGCATCATTAGTTCTAGGACATTTCTCTGTACTATTCTTATTCCTTTATTCGCCAAATACAGAAGTTTCTTACTCCACAGATGTCCATGTAACTTCTTTCTCCTAATATCCAGCAAAGCAGGCTACCTTAGTCAAGGACAAAGCATGCTGAGAAGAGTACTTGTGACATACACAGGTCTCCTTTTTCCAGATAAATTGTGAGAATGAAGAATCTATAACCAAGCCAATTCTCCAGCTTTGAATACACTCTGTGTTATCACTTCAACACTTTCACAAAAGACAGAGCATATAAGATTTAAGATATATTACAAAAATGGGAATCCTGGAGTCTAACTAGAGCTGTCCCTCAGTACTCAGAACCTGCATAGATATCAAAATCTGTGAATACTCGAGTCCCACAGTCTGCTATCTATATCTGTGGTTCTGTGTCCTCAGATTCAACCAGTTCCAGATTATGTAGTACTGTAGCTTTTATTGATAATAATAAAATAATCCACATATAAGTGAACTCACACAGCTCAAACTCGTGTGGGTCACACATCAACAGTACTAAATCTATAAGCCTATTTGGTGATTAGAGGCAGAGAAGGCAATGGCACCCCACTCCAGTACTCTTGCCTGGAAAATCCCATGGACGGAGTTACCTGGAAGGCTTTAGTCCCTGGGGTCTCTGAGAGTCGGACACAACTGAGTGCCTTCACATCCACTTTTCACTCTCATGCATTGGAGAGGGAAATGGCAACCCACTCCAGTGTTCTTCCTGGAGAATCCCAGGGACAGCGGAGCCTGGTGGGCTGCCATCTATGGGGTCACACAGAGTCGGACACGACTGAAGTGACTTAGCAGCAGCAGCAGTGATTAGAGGGGCTTCCCAGGTGGTGTTAGAGGTAAAGAACCTGGCTGCCAGTATAGGAAACACAGTGGACATGATTTCAATCCCTGGGTCAGGAAGATTTCCTAAAGTAGGAAATGTCAACTCACGCCAGTATTTTTGCCTGGAGAATGCCATGGACAGAGGAGTCTGGCAGGCTCAGTCCGTGGGGCCGTGAAGAGCCGGACACGACTAAGGGACTGAACACGCACAATGATTTGAATGCTGAGGCTATTTGTGACAAAAATGATAGAAATATATGGTTGAAAAAAAACTTTTATGTTAAACACATTTCCTATAAAATTTTAGCAACTTTTAATACTTTCCCTTAAGTGGCTATAGCATGAGAGATATTTGTAATATTATGGGAAAAAATGAAATTTTGAGACAACATACATGAGTTTAAATCTCAGCTAGATATCTAGTTAGTTGTGTGACATTGTTCAAAACTTTAATCACTCTAGAATTTAACTTCTGTAAATGAATGGTAGTAACTGGTAAAGATATTGCATACATATTCAAAATATATAGTTGAAATAAATGAAAGAAGATAGCAATATAATAAGCATTTAATAAGTATTAATTCATCCTAATCTAGCTTTTTCAACTTAAGTTTTAGGTGTAAACAATATTTAGAGAATATTTAGACTGCTGCTGCTAAATCACTTCAGTCGTGTCTGACTCTGTGCGACCCCACAGATGGAAGCCCACCAGGCTCCACCGTCCCTGGGATTTTTCAGGCAAGAACTAACAGCTCAAAATAAATAAATAAATAAATAATTGGACACAACCATCATTTGAGCCACAAGGGAGAAAACAAAAACACTTTGTCTAGATTTCAAATGCAATGTTTCTATTTAATATAAATTTGCAATCTTGGAATATTGTCCATTTGATTTTACCAAATGATGTTTAACAGAAAATTATATCATAAACAGTCTCATAGTAACATTTACATTTTAACTGGCAACATAAGATTGTTTCACTTTGCAATGAACTATAACACTGTGATAAAACTTAATTTCAAACTTACCAATTTAAAATTCATGATCATTTAGACTAGAAGTTCGAGTCATCTATGAATAAATCTAGCATGTATCCTAATCTTCTTTTGTTGTTGGTACTGTGATATGGAACAGTCATGAGACTTTGTCATCTCTAAAATGGAATTATAATACCTGAACATAAGGTTGTTAACATGATTCAATAAAAGTATGTATGTGACAATGCTTTGGAAGTAAAGCATATTTGAGAGTTTGTCTTTATTATATTCAGAATGTTGGGATTAAAGGGAAGAGAGGAGAGTGATTCCTGGTTGAGGTTCAAGGGAAAGAGGAGAATGATGTCAGGCTATACATCTCATCCTTATATACTGTCAGTGAAGTCTGCTGCCTGGCACCTTGCCCTAGTATATGTGCCCTTTCCCATGTCCCACAAGACATCCCAGAAGGAGTCATCGGGATTAACCTCCTCCAGGAGGACTTGTCAAAGAATATATTTCTGAAAGTAAAACAAGTCACTGACTTGGCATAAAGAAAATTTAGACACATTAGAATTTCCCTTATGAATTACTTTCGCAACTATAACTTTCTAAATTTTATTCTGAAGCTGTATACTTCTAGAACAAGATAAATTGTTCTTAGGGGAAAGGGATACAAATGAGACAGGCAAACAGTTAACTTTACATGACTGCAAGGCAAAATAGCTATTGGCGCAGACTTGAGAGTGGCACTCACTGTTCTAAAACAGTTATGGTGGTTTAAATGGTGATGATTTTGTTCATAGCCACTTTCGCCTTGAATTACTCCAATGCATTTTTAAAACTGCCACACGGGAAGATATTAATGGTGCAACAAATTGACTAGTATTATGGGAATGTATCTATTATTTTTATGGGCATATTTAATTGTACGTGTTTCTTCAGGTTTCTAATTAAAACCAGCAGTAAAAATTATATCTTCGTGTTTAAGCCTACATTTTTAGAGTTAAACATACCTCATAATTAGCACTAATATACAGATAGTTCAGAAAGAAATAATGCTAATACATTAAAGTGGATTGGAAGTCCTATTATTAGTCTTATTATTAACATAGACCCTTGTCAGCAGGAAAAATGAAACCTACTACATGTGGAATATGTGCTGCTTCAGTTTATTTCACACATTTTCTGATGTTATAGGCTAAATGTGAGATCAGGACATAAATGGTGGCATGATCCCAGAGGGGAGAGTTTACCAGTTCCACTGTATTTAATACTACACTGAATGCTGCATGTTTTAAATAATAACCCAAGAATTTACTAAGATTCAAACTAAAAGTCCACACATTTCTGCAGACTGGTATGTTAATTCATCAAATAATGATTTCTAACTATTTTTACTTAGTGTTAGGCAGTCACCAATTACAACAGAGTTCTCAGAGTCTCTTAAGGACAGTTCCACACTTCACATTTCCAGTGGCAAATTGTATTTGACATTTAATTTAAAACCCAAGACACCATAACGTGAAATCTTCTAGGTCATTAACGACATAGCATGAAGGTATTCGCCCACCTCCATGTTGCCTGAGGCTACCTGTTATTTCCCAGAAGTCTCATTACTGCTACATCATGTGCATGGGGTAGTGTATTCCTAACACACGTATATAGCCTGATCACTTGGCATGCTTGGTTATACACCTCTTATACACCTGCTTGTCAGCAAAAAACCTAGGACAACATGAACCCTTCAGGCAGTAAGTTATTAATTGAATTTTTCATTGTGCTGGTAGTAGTGAGGGCAATGATTATGTTTTATGTTTAAAGAGAATGAAAAGGCATAGACAATTTTATATATATATATATATATATATATATATATATATATATAAAAAGAGTGGGGTGATTGATCATATAAATATCCTGCTTTGTTAGTGACTATTTTCTATTATATCATTAGGAGCCATATTTTTCTTTGAATTCCTTCTCAGTGAATCTAGTTCTTTATGGTTGTGATTTGGTTGAAATATGACATTTGAACCAGAGAGATGTAAGTTCAATACCTGAAGTATTACTAACTGTAAATCCTTCAGGACTTTTACTGCACCCCTTTAAGACTATTTCTTTTCTTATGTGAGTAAGGATACATATAATTCTGTGAATGCTTTTGAAAATCCTGTACTAATAAGAACATCTCAAGTTAAATTTATGAATCAAGGATGATACTTTCCTCAGTAGCACAGGATAGTAGTTAAGAGTTCATGCTGTGGGGTGAGAATGCCCAGATTTAAATTTCAACTCTATTCTTTTCTAGTAATTAAACCTTGGACAATGTATTTAAAACCTCTGAGCAAGGCTAGCACTAGCCAGTATGGCTACTGAGCACTTGAAATGTAATCAGTACATACTGAGATATTCTATAAGTGTAAAATAAACACTGGATTCCAATGACTGTATGAAAAAAGAAATGTAAAACATTGCAGCACATTTATTACATGTTGAAATAATTATATATTGAACTTCAGATGTTGGGTGCCACTGTATTTTTTTATATATATTTTGGTATGTTTTATTTAAATGAGTTCATTTGTTTTTTACTTTAAAAATGTGACTACTATAAAAATTAAAATTACATAAATGTCTTGGTTTTGTGACTTATTTTATATTTCTACTGGGCAGTGCTTATTTAAGCCTTTTTTTTCCATCTGTAAAACTTAATTTATAACAGTAATTTTTCTAAAGAGTTTCTATCAGTATTAACAATATCATGCATGAAAAAAATCACAATGTTTACAACACAGTAACTATTAGAACACATCTTATAGTTCATCATTTCCTCCTCCATGTGGGAGGGTGAGCAGTTCCCCTAAATTATGAGGGAAATTGTGTTTACTGCATTCTTCTAGTTCATATCCTTAGAATAGAAAGCATAGGCAGTATTGTTTATCTGCAAAGTTTTTCATCCTACATGCTATATCTATAAATTTAATATCTTATTGAGTTTTCTTATTTACTAGTCTGTCTTTTTAAATTGAAGAATAGTTGATTTACAACACTGTATTAGTTTCAGATGAACAGCATAGTATTTGATATGTTTACAGATTATACTCTATTAAATGTTATTATAAGATACTGGCTATAATTCCCTATACTATACAATATATCTTGCTGTTTATCTCTTTAGTACATAGTAGTTTGCATCTCTTAATTCCATACCCCTAACCTGCCCCTTCCCTTCCCTCCTTCCTCTGATAGCCACTACTCTTTTTATTTTTCTATATTTGTAACTCTGTTTCTGTTTTGTTATATACCTTTGTCTGTATTATTATTATTGATTTAGACCATTTAAAAAAATTTTTATTGAATTTGTTACAATATTACTTCTATTTTCTTTTAATAGTTTGGTTTTTTGGCCACCAGTTCAGTTCAGTTCAGTCACTCAGTCGTGTCCAACTCTTTGCGACTCCATGGGCTGCAGCACGCCGGGCCTCCCTGTCCATCACCAACTCCCAGATTTCACCCAAACTCATGTGCATAGAGTCGGTGATGCCATCCAGCCATCTCATCCTCTGTAGTTCCCTTCTCCTTTTGCCCCCAATCCCTCTCAGCATCAGAGTCTTCTCCAATGAGTCAACTCTTCCCGTGAGGTGGCCAAAGTACTGGAGTTTCAGCTTTAGCATCATTCCTTCCAAAGAACACCCAGGACTGATGTCCTTCAGAATGGACTGGTTGGATCTCCTTGCAGTCCAAGGGACTCTCAAGAGTCTTCTCCTGCACCACAGTTCAAAAGCATCAATTCTTCGGTGCTCAGCTTTCTTCACAGTCCACTAATTAGGGATCAAACCCTCACTCCTTGCATTGGAGGTGAAGTCTTAACAACTGGACTTCCAGTGAAGTCCCTGTATTATATTTTAGAGTCCACATATACATGATATATATGTCTTTACTTGTATAACTTATTTTACTAAGCATGATGTTCTCTAGGCCCATCCATGATGCTGCAAATGACAGAATTTCATTTTTTTATGCCTTATAGTCCATTATATACATATCATGTCTTCGCTATTCATTTGTCGGTTGATGGACACTTGGGTTGCTTTTATATCTTGGGCATCATAAATAGTGATTCTACCAAACTATTCCAATAAATTGAAGAGTATGGAACTCTCCAAAATTTATTCTACAAGGCCGTCATCACCCTAATACCAAAATCAGAGAAAGACACTCCAAAGGGAAAAAAAAAAATATAGGCCAATAGCTTTGATGAATATACATGCAAAAATTCTCAACAAAATATTGGCAAACTGAATCTAACAATGTATAAAAAGGATTATACATCATCATCAACTTGGATTTATTCCAGGGACTCAGGATGGTTCAGCATATGTGAATCAATCAATGTGATGCAACACATTAACAGAAGGAAGCAATAAAAATCACATGATCATCTCATATACAGGAATAGCATTTGACAAAATTCAACATCACTCACGATGAAAACTATCATCAAATGGATATAGAGGGAAAATGCTGCTGTTGTTTAGTCATTAATTTGTGTCCAACTTTTTTGCAACCCATTGGACTGTAACTAGACAAGCTCCTCTGTCCATGGGATTTTCCAGGCAAGGATACTGGAGTGGGTTGGCATTTCCTTTTCTAGGAGATCTTCCTAACCCAGGGATTGATTCCCACTCTCACTGCTTCTGTTTAACACGGTATTGAAAGCTACAGCAATCATATAAGAAAAAGAAATAAAAGGCATCCAAATTGGAACAGATGAGATAAAACTGTCACTACTTTCAAATGATGTGATACTCATACAAGCTGTTTTTATTTTTAAGATTCATCGGAGGTGAAAATATGATATGCATTTTAACATCTTCAGGACAGGGCTTTATCTTTTCGGTTGTTCTGAAATAACTAATATTTGGATATTTGTTGTTACATATTTTAGAATTCCTATATATCTGCTGAAAGAAACACTGGTATTTAAAACTAAACATACTGGTTACCAATTACAGTATAAATAAATAAGTTGATTTAAAGACCGATAGTCTACTTTAAGGAGAAGGCAATGGCACCCCACTCCTGTACTCTTGCCTGGAAAATCCCATGGATGGAGAAGCCTGGTAGGCTGCAGTCCATGGGGTCGCTGAGAGTTGGACACGACTGAGCGACTTCACTTTCACTTTTCACTTTCATGCACTGGAGAAGGAAATGGCAATCCACTCCAGTGTTCTTGCCTGGAGAATCCCAGGGACGGGGAGGCCTGGTGGGCTGCTGTCTCAGGGGTCGCACAGAGTCGGACATGACTGAAGCGACTTAGCAGCAGCAATCTACTTTATCTATTCAAATAATGCCCCCCAAATATAAATAACTTGATAAATGCAATCATTACCTGATAATGCCACTTTAGAATAATTAGCTTCTGAGGTTAAAAGAAAGGCTTTATAGAGTCATCTCAGTAAATTCATACCTATAAAATTATTCATCTAGATTCTGTCAATCTCTCTCCCTGTCTCCTTACACACACAAACATACATATACATGTATGTGTGTGAATACACTCATGTAAGTCTGTGTATACACACACACACACACACATACACACTCACTTTCTGCTAACCTGTATATTCCATTTAATCTATAGCTTACCTTAGAATGTGGCTGATAATACTATTTTTTAAAGTTTCAGTAATTGACAAACTCTGATCTGATAAACTGGCCTAATTAGGTTTCATCTAATTGATATTTTTTTCTCTTTTACACTCTAAAGAAAAAAAAAAAAAAAGAGGAATTAAGTAGCTGCACAATTTTAGTGAGTTAAAAACAATCCTAATGCTTGCTCTTCTCAGTGTGTTTGAGCCTATCCTATCTGGAAGGATTTATATTCTGAAGGAAAACAAATATAATCTAGAGAGATTAAATCTAATCTAGGGGACAGAGAAAGAAAGAGAAATAATACATTTTTACAAAGATGGTATAACATTTATGGCCACCTGAAAAATATATAATTTTCTGACTATTCAACTTATATTACAAATGCCTAGTTCAGGTCAACCTCACTTCACTCTAGATCAGTTGCTCTTAATCTAGCTATAAATTTGAATCCTCTGGGAAACTTCTAAAACATTCTCATCAAGAGACTAATTTATTCAAATCTCTGATAGAGGAGCTTCCCAGGTTATTCTAACAGGATTGGAAGTGGTTTCTGGCAACAATATTTTGAGTGTCTCATTTTTTTTCTTCTATAGCACCCACATTACTTTGCCAACAATGGTCCATATAGTCAAGGCTATGGTTTTTCCAGTGGTCATGTATGGATGTGCTACTGCTGCTGCTAAGTCACTTCAGTCGTGTCTGACTCTGTACAACCCCATAGACTGCAGCCCACCAGGCTCCCCCGTCCCTGGGATTCTCCAGGCAAGAACACTGGAGTGGATTGACATTTCCTTCTCCAATGCATGAAAGTGAAAAGTGAAAGTGACGTCATTCAGTCGTGTCCGACTCCCAGCGACCCCATGGACTGCAGCCTACCAGGCTTCTCTGTCCGTGGGATTTTCCAGGCAAGAGTACTGGAGTGGGGTGCCATTGCCTTCTCCGTATGGATGTGAGAGTTCAACTATAAAGAAAGCTGAGCACTGAATTGATGCTTTTGAACTGTGCTGTTGGAGAAGACTCTTGAGAGTCCCTTGGATTGCAAGGAGATCCAACCAGTTCATCCTAAAGGAAATCAGTCCTGAATATTCATTGGAAAGACTGATGTTGAAACTGAAACTCCAATACTTTGGCCACCTGTTGCAAAAGAGCTGACTCATTGGAAAAGACCCTTATGCTGGGAAAGACTGAAGGCAGGAGAAGGGGACGACAGAGGAGTAGATGGTTGGATGGCATCATTGACTCGATGGACATGAGTTGAGTAAACTCCGGGAGTTGGTGATGGACAGGGAAGCCTGGCATGCAGTAGTCCATGGGGTCGCAAAGAGTAGGAAACAACTCAGCGACTGAACTGAACTGAACTGATAGCACCCCCAGCGGAAGGAATAGAATTAACATGTAACTCCATATTAGCTCACATTCAAAGAAACTAAGGCTGAACTTGAGTTTTCCTACCCCATCCTCTTCTCTCTCATCCTCCACATCCAACATATTCACCAATTCTACAAAGTTTCCCTTAGTTTAGTCCTTTATTCCATTGCTACCTAATGGCTTACTCTATCCAAAAGAGGCTACTGTCCTTTTTTGCCTGGACCGCCGCAAGTTCCTACAATCTGCTGCTGCTGCTGCTGCTGCTGCTGCTAAGTCGCTTCAGTCGTGTCTGACTCTGTGCGACCCCATAGACGGCAGCCCACCAGGCTCCGCCTTCCCCGGGATTCTCCAGGCAAGAACACTGGAGTGGGTTGCCATTTCCTTCTCCAATGCATGAAAGCGAAAAGTGAAAGTGAAGCAGCTCAGTCGTGTCTGACTCTTAGCGACCCCATGGACTGCGGCCCACAATCTAGTCTTCCAATATTGCCACTTGTCTTCCTCCAGTTTGTTGTTCACAACATAGAGTAATATCTTCAAATATATTCACATCACAAAATTCATAAAATCCATTTATTAGTTTTGGTAGATCATGCTCTACAATGTAGGTACCAATGTAGACCATGTTCACCATCGTGGCCCATGACATTCTACATGGTATGGCATCTCACTACTTCTCAAACCTCAACACACTTCCTTTTATTCACTCCACTCTGGTGATCTAGACTTTTTTCAGTTTTCTTTAACACAACTGGTTTCCTTTCAGTATACTACCTTTTGCATGCCTTGTTTAAATCTGAAATGCTTATATTTCTACATTTCCGTATCTTGTAGTTGACTTATCAATACTCAGGAAAGCCCTCATGGACAGTTCCAATATGGGGAAGATTACTTTTCATATGCCTATAGAACTTTACTCTTCTCCTGCAGAACGGTAACCCCAAACTATTAGTGTGATATTCCAATTATGTAACAACTTGGACAGTAATATAAAATAATACTTGATTAACTTATAAATAAAACATCAAACACATTCATTCTCTAAGAACACTCATATACATATATGTGTATATGTGTGATTTTATTGGTAAACTACCATTTACAAAGTGTCAGGCATGGTACAAATCATTCATCAAATTACTATAATAATGTCCATATTATTTGCTGATTTTTAGAAAACATGTCTTGTGATCTTTTGTTTAAACTAGCTATTATGAGCTAAATTAAGTTCCTTTCTAACCCATGACTTGAACATAAGGAATCATATAAAGTTTTTTGAACAATTCCATTAAAATGATAGTCATTAGTGACAATATCAATAAGCAGAAAATTTGTTTCTCTTTATATCATTAATAGTTTGCATGATACTAAATCCTTTCAGTTCCTGCTGAATTACCAGCAATTACATTTAATTTGTTTTTAGCCCTTATAATACCATACAACATATGTTTAAAAATATATACAATATCACTATCACTAAGTTATAAACTATTTATTGGAACATCTTATTTACTTAAGTTCAACTTAATCCTTAAGGTCAAATATGTTAGGTAAAACAGTGTAGCAGTAAGCTCCAAGTTTTATTTACAAATTTATTTTGTTGTTGGCCAAGAGGACAAGCATTTGATGGGTTTTAATAACCCACTGCACTAAAAATTAAAAATTAACAGAGATGATGTAAAGAGGGACTTCTCATCAACCCCAGTTTTAATCTCCTCTCAGTCAAACTCTAGGGAACCCTTTCAATGTCCACAGAGCCGGAAGTGCCTGCTTCCTCAGCTGCTCCCATGAATCTAAACGGCCTGCTCTCTTGATCTTTCTGGGGTCCTCAAAAGCTAATATTCTAAGGAAGCTATAGCTTCTCTGCAGTGAACGGAGTAGTGAGCTTGCTGGCTGGCAATGGCTGCCTGCACACCTTGGGGCTGTATGAGCTCTGTCTTTTGGCTACAGGTGTTCTAGCATCCTCACCACAAAAGCTTCTTAACCAAACTAGGGGTGCAGAGATACAATTTGAGCCAGCAATACTTTGATGTACAGTGATACTTTAGCATCTATTTTTATAAAGTTTTCACTGAGGGGGGACAATGTTAAAACCACAAAGAAACAAAAGAATTCCTTCAGTCTGGTGGTTGTCTACGCTGACTACCATGAACATCCGGCAAAATACCAATTCCTAGGTCCCACTCTTGAGCAATTACCCCAATAACCCATGCACTGGTGTTGGTGTAAGTATATGAATGGAGCAGTGCTGGCTTTAGGTTGACAGGCACCACCCTGCTCTTGTGGTGACACACTACCTCTCCTTGGAACAAATCAGGAGACCAGGTAGTGGAATGTCTGTTTTCCTTTGCCTTCCTTGGATCTAAAACCAGCCAAGAAAGTAGCGTCGGCGGGGGGAGGAGAGCCACAGCTGTGTGGCATTTGCACTAACCAATCTAAACAGATGTGGAAGCTGGGTACTGGAGACCTGATTCCGTGTCTGGTGTTAATGCTGTAGCCACTGGGTGGTGAAGGGGGAAAGAAGAGATAGTACCCCTGGGACAGCAGCTAGTTACCCACTTTACCAGCAGGTACATAATAATCAACTAGTTTATATGGATTGGTGTGTAACATGGTGAACAATCAGACCTGTATAATTAACTATTCTTTTTATTCTGTCCTCCTACTAGAGTGTGCATTCTGTGAGGTTCAGAGCCATAGTTGTCTGGTTCCTTTCTTATTTTGTTCTTTTTTTTTTTTTTTTGTCTAGTTTAAAGCTGTACCATGCAGTAGGTCTTCAATACATATTTGTTATTACACGAATCAATGAGCGAAAAGCACGATGATTTCTGTAAAATGTGACCTTTCCTTCATGGTTTCAAGCCAATGTGACAAAATCATTTAACTTGGAAAATTAGACTCTCACTAGTCTACAGTCTTCATTACAGACTGATTTAAAAAAGATGATTAGAAGTGATGAAAAATGTCTCTAGTATTTATGTTCTTTTAAGAGAAGAGAGTAAAACTACAAAAGGGTAGGTCAAGGAGTTGGTGGACCTGAAGCTTATTGCATAATCTTCCTTAGAAAAAGAATATACAATTATGACTACATAATTAGGTATAAAGTAAATGTTTATACGGTCAGATGAAAATACCACAATGCATTGCAAACTATAAAGACTGACAAATATCAAATATACAAAATCCAGAAAAATAACATAATGACTTTATTAAATGTCTATACTCTCCTAATAATTTTACAATTTAAATATTTTATTTTTGTTTTTATGGAAAACTGCAATTATATAATTTTGGATTTTTTGCTTACTGTTTCTATGTATAGCATTTTGTAATGCTATTTCACTTTTTTCTTTTCATTTTCCTTTCTATTTCTATACACCATGGTAATTACATTTTCCACATTGTCCATTCTACCATGTCTTTTTTTTTTTTTTACTGTTTTGACTTTTTCTTCTATACTAACTGCTGAAACTCCAAATACTTTGGCCACCTCATGCGAAGAGTTGACTCATTGGAAAAGACCCTGATGCTGGGAGGGATTGGGGGCAGGAGGAGAAGGGAACGACAGAGGATGAGATGGCTGGATGGCATCACTGACTCGATGCACATGAGTTTGGGTAAGCTCTGGGAGTTGGTGATAGACAGGGAGGCCTGGCATGCTGCAGTTCATGGGGTCGCAAAGAGTCGGACACGACTGAGAGACTGAACTGAACTGCTACAAATTCATTTTAATAAAACTGACTATCTTTTCCACGAGTTCCTTAAATCCAATCTTTTTGGTATGCCTTCAATTAAACAATTATTTAGCTACCTTTTCTGTGGTGGTTTAGTCGCTAAGTAGTGTCCAACTCTTTGTGACCCCATGGACAGTAGCCTGCCAGGCTTTTCTGTCAGTGGGATTCTCCAGGCAAGAATAATGGAGTGAGTTGTCATTTCCTTCTCCAGGGGATATTCCTGACCCAGAGACTGAACCTGGGTCTCCTGCATTACAGGCAGACTCTTTACCGACTGAGCTAGGAGGGAAGCCATTACTTTTCTAGGCTATGATAAAATGTTTTGAATTTCTGTTTCATGGCATTTATTCTAACAAAGGTTTCTTCTACTATTTTTATACTGATTCTTTTTCAACTTTTATAGTGATGCCTTTGTAATTTCTTCTATATTGCTCATGAAAGAATAAGTTGGATTCCTGACTGGTTTTTTGTTGGTGTTTCCTCTAAGGAGTGCATGTTTTGTTGCCTTTTCTTCAATCTGTTCCTCTGAATCATGCGGCCACTTTCTGGGGGTCTTTCTTGCACTTTCTTCCTATGCAGGTTCTGCTCGATCCCTGACTACTTCCATTAGATCCTGCAGATCTTGTTTGATGCAAATTACAGGATATTCCAATTCTGGGTGTGCATAATGCCTTCATGAAAGTTTATT
This sequence comes from Tragelaphus eurycerus, assembly GCA_935064755.1. NCBI lineage: Eukaryota > Metazoa > Chordata > Mammalia > Artiodactyla > Bovidae > Tragelaphus > Tragelaphus eurycerus. Next base: position 5,819,272 of record CAKXYN010000086.1, on the reverse strand, counting down.
TTTACTAGCGTTTCCTGGACAGTTTTATTGCCACTGTGTTCACTTCCCCTTGATAGGCTTCTGTTGTATTACAATTTCACATAGAATTTGTGAGAGTCATAGCTTCTAGGCCAGTCTATAAGTGATATATGCCTTTGGATTTCAATGAATATGTTATTTTTTTCTTTTCCTATTTTCCATGATGCTTTTGTATGTATGATATGCAGAAAAAGAGGGAAATTATGTCTCTCCTGCCATGTTCAGACTGGAAGTCTTGAAATTAAGTTTTACTCTACATCCTTTTGTATTGCTAAACTTGTTGCAACTTACCAAAATTCACTTTTATAATTTTAAATGAACTATTTTAACATATGATGCCATTTATTTTAAGACAGCACATGAACAAAGGAATTGACAGGCTGTTTAACTAGGGTTAACCTTCATATCCCTTGTGCACATATTCTGGTAATTTCTTAAAATGAACACAATGTCAAAAGCCACTCAGGAAACCCAAAGGGCTAGTGGCATCAGGTATGCTGAATAAGTGTTCAATAGATTATAATCCTTAGGGGAAATCTCAGGGAAAAGCAGTCATAAACTAAAGCACAATCAATAGATAAACTAGCAAGCAGGAGAGGTGTTTAGCCCAAAAGCAAACAATCAGTTATTTCAGACATACTAGCCTGCTCAGGGGAGACAGGTGGCTTTACTCTTAGTTAAAAGGGCAATGGATCTCAGGAGACATTTGGGATGTTAACAGGCTTACAATGAGCACATAGGTAATTGGGTACTTTGTGTTCTCAGTGTGCATGCTTAATTACAAATGCACAGCCTGTTTGTTTAATCAGACCCAATTATGGAAATGGTGTAAGTGTTTCTCTCTGTGACCAAAACATCAGAACAGTTTTGTGATCTTAGCAATTGCAGCAGCAGTGTCTTTCTCTGCATGTTGGTCTGAACTTCACAACTGTGGATTCATATGACATCAAGTTCACTTGGATCAGGAATAATGCATGCATCAAAGCTGAATATGCTGATATCCATTGTGAAGAAACAGTAAATGCAGATTTACACATAAAATGGCATGTCTTGCATATAGTTAGGTGCTAAATAAGCATTCATTGATTTGCCGTAACGAAGTATTATTATATCTCAGAGAATCAATCACTGTGACTTGAGATAATTTGCTGAAGTTTCTCACTTGTTTATAGGCTTTAATCCAGGTAGATATAAACACAAACTATTCATGCACTGCCACTTTTGAAGCCTCTAGGGATCCAAAACCTTTTGCATTCCTTTTGAGCTATTCTTGCATAAACCATTTCATGTCTTTGTAAAGTCAGTTCCGGGCTTCTTTGCTTTCAAACGTCAGTAAAAACCATGATTTCTGAAATGAAGTCATCTAATGAATTGAATAAGGTATTTTGGGCAGTTCTAAGTATCAAAGGAGACCACACAGTGGCTGGCAGGGTTTGGTCCCCAAGGTATGATATATGTCAGTGGGAAGAGCTCTGTTTTGAAGCATTTGAAGACAACCACATTATCTATTTCTTTTCTTCTTTTACCACATTTCTTTTTTCTATCTATTTTTGTTTCTTATTATTCAATCAAGTTATTATCACAGCACAATCAGAAACCCTACTGAATATCAACAGACCAACAAACTCTAATATAGTCTTATAGTTAAAGGCTTAAAGATAATCTAATTTTTTTTCCACTTTCAAAGATGAACTGTCTTCACCTCAAAGGATAAATGCTACTTATGCAAAAATTAAAAATAAATTTAACAGTAGTCTTGCTTTACCATAATTAAAGAAGGTTCATTTCTTTTTCCTATTCCAGTGATTTCTGTGTATGTGTATGCCCTTTAGAGCAATCAGATTAGTAATCACCCTTTTTCTATTCTACTTAAAGGATATATTTTTTGGGGAAAAAAAAACAAACAAACAGGAGCATCATTCTTTCTCTTCATTATACAATTTTGAACTCCTCATATGCTAAGTATCATGAGACTATGAACAGCAGAAACATATTACAAAAGTGAAGACATAGCAAATGTTTCTACATGTGGAGCACATGGCTTATTCTTCTTCCTAGTGACAGAAACTCTTTCCAAGCTAATTAATAGGGAACTATACGTGAACAAATGTTGTTCTAAAGTAACTGTTGCTGCTGCTGCTAAGTCGCTTCAGTTGTTTCAGGCTCTGTGCCACCCCATAGACAGCAGCCCACCAGGCTCTGCCATCCCTGGGATTCTCCAGGCAAGAACACTGGAGTGGGTTGCCATTTCCTTCTCCAATGCATGAAAGTGAAAAGTGAAAGTGAAGTCGTTCAGTTGTGTCCGATTCTTCATAACCCCATGGACTGCAGCCTTCCAGGCTCCTCTCTCCATGGGATTTTCCAGGCAAGAGAACTGGGGTGGGGTGCCATTGCCTTCTCTGAAAGTAACTGTTAGGTCCCAGGAGAGAAAAAGAAAATGCAAGAAGAAAATTTATTACTGACTATTGCTGGAGCTCTTCCTGCATGTTGCAGAAAAGGCCATTACCACTCATAACCATATACAGCAATGATATCAAGAGCAAAAAGGAGACTATAGTGATGGTGGGAGATGTTAAGCCAAGTTAAAGCAAACTTTATTTGTGAAAGGTGATCTTTTTTGTTGCTGTTAGCTTGAACATCTCTTCTCTAAAGAAAACAGTGACTCACTTTTCTTTCATCATTTGAAATTTTTACATATTACATGGAAGTAGTATTACATTCATTTTCTTTGAAAAAATAAATGCTTAAATAAAATAATTTGAAATTTGTGTACATCAGGGGGTTTATAAAGTGTGTTCACATAAAGTATTCTGTATCAAACTTTAAAATAATTTTGTGAGCATGTGTGAGATTATTTATAGAGTTATTCTCATAAAAGTTAGAGTCACATGTTACCAGGTTAAGTGGAAAGCCTGATGTCTGGAAGCTGAGTGAGTAGTGAAGAAATGAAGAAATCCACCCTTAACCACATCTTTTCCATGACTTCATTCATACTATCTAAACATAAATAATGTGGTTGTCAGCAGGAGGAGGAGGAGAGGGGGAAGGGAAGGGAAGTGAGGGGGTGGGGAGAAGGATTCAGCATTCCACAGTGGGAAGGTTACTGAACTTACATTTGAAAACTCAAGTTCTATTTCTGGATCTTTTGAATTTTAATAATATAATCTTGAGTTGTGATGAGACTTAAAATATATAATGAATTTGAGAGAGCTATATAAACTATATGCAACTATGCAATTGAAAGTTATTATTCTGATCATGTCATCACTCATTTACCTCCTTAACGCATCCTGCCTTAATTGATAATTATTTGATAATGATTTTAAGGAGTACAGCAAGGTGTACAAGCAAGGTCCCTAGCTGGCAGTTTTGAACTATTCAAGCTTACCTCCACATCTCTGTGTTATTGTCCATACACTATTTATTTTGGCCAAGGTGAATATTTTTGTTCTCTCTTTGGATTTCAAAATATGTGCTGAAGAAGAGGGAAGAGGCAGAAGGGTGTATGTATCCATGCCTCTGCCTTCTGCCACATCCCTTTCCTAATATCATATTTTTATCAGTGAGATTTCTCACTCTTTTTTTTAATGAATTGATAGGAATTACTGCTGCAAAACTATTGGTTCCTCAGCATCAGATACTTTGAATAACTCAGAAGGAGAAACTTTAAATCCTGCTTTAATATTCTTCTGATGCTTGGAGAAAAGCAAGAGGTAGACTCAAAGACTTTAATTGGCTATAAATGTAAAAGTTTAACCAACATCTTCCCCCACATAATTTTCCTCAATCATTCTAGTAAGGAGTCCCCTATTTCTTTTGTGAAAACATTTCAATGGCGCAAAGAACATATGAGTTCAACTTAAGCATCGTTGACAGAGGTTGAGAGGGCAAAAAAGAGAATGAAGATGATACATGGCAGTTTATTAGAAGCCGCTTCATAGAAGAGATCAAATACATTTAGTTGTATTAGTTTATTCTGCTGTATTGATATATTCTAAGTTACTGTAAATATTACAGTTCTCACTTCACATTTACATTATTTTAATACCTGTATATAAATCCAAATGTAAATATTCTGCAAGAGAATCTAACATAAACACTTTAATTTTCAATTCACCATATATTTCTCTGGTTGTATTGAATTATCATACACTGTAAAAGCCAGGGTAAGCATAAAATAAACACTATATGGACACATTTAAATATTCTGAATCAGTGAACTTGCATAAAAGGTTGCTTCAGAAATGGCAGATAAGTAATCTAAAACAGCCAAGGAAGCATGAATGTGGAAAGAAAAATAAAGTAAATAATTTATTGACTACCTACTTAGAGTCCTGGGCCTTTGAGGGTAAAATATATTAAATGCATGGTCTCTGACAGAGAAATTTACAGTCTGGTTAGGGCTAGAATTAGGGCACATCAACTCTATTGACAGGACAAAGTGCCCTTTTTTTCATGTAAATCATAGGACTGTTTTCCTAGACTAGTTTGAATAACCACTGAATGGGACATGTTTATTTTTATTTGGTTAAACAAGCAGAAGTCTATCTATTCAGAAATGAAGTTAAAATTAAACCTTAGCATTATCAATCAATAACTGTCTTTAATAGACATAAACAGTAGAAGCATTATTCTGCACATATATTGTAAACACAAACATAATAAAAAAGGAAAATAATGCATTCAAATATTCTTTGAAAAAGTTTTTTTATTTAAAAAAATTCAATAATTATAAAAATACACCAGACACCAGACCATAAAAAATAATGTAAAACTCTGCTATTCAGAGATCTGTAGCATTTTCGTGAGCTATCATTTATACATTCATTCAACAAACACCTACTGTTGCCATGTGGCAGACACCTTATAACAAAAACACACATACACATTCCTACTTTCATAGACCTGAAAGTAGTATAGTAAAGAGATACTAACCCAATCATCAAATTAAGAAAAGTAAAACTGATTCTATGACAAATTCTTGGGAAAGTAGCATAATACCAAGAATGAGAGTAGTTAGTAAGTAAAGTATCAGGATGTAACCTAGCAGAGTGATCAAGGAAGTATTCTCTAAGGAAATAAGCCTGAGCTGAGAACATAAGGATAAGGAGAAGCTCATTAAGTCAAACAGTAATGAAAAAGAATTCCAGATGTAGAGAACAATCCCGACAATAAGGAGAGAGGCCAAGCACAAAGAAAAGCTGCAAGAGGAGTTTGACTTGGCTAAGCCAGGCGTCAGATGAAGCTGGAGATAGGGTACAGTTATGGGATCTTACCGAAAGATATCAGATGGGATGGGGCATGCTTAGATTTGCGTTTTCAAAAGTTCCTTCTAGATGAAGTATGAAGAATAAATCGAAAAGAAGAATGGTAGCATGGATGATTTAAACTAGTTAGTGATAAGTTAGGAGTCTAGTTCAAACTGTAGATGAAAAGTGATGGTAACTTGAAGTAAAGTGTTGCAGTGGACATGGGCAAAACAAAAATTTTTAGAGATCTGCAGTTCAGTTCAGTTCAGTCACTCAGTTGTGTCTTACTCTTTGCGATCCCATGAATCGCAGCTCGCCAGATCTTACTTAACCATAATTATTAGAATTGAGTGAGAAACTAAATGTGCAATGAAGAAAAAGAGAAGGTACTAAGAATGGCTTCATATTTTCTTAATTATAAACAGAATGGAAGGCAATAGCATTCACTTAAATTAAAAAAAGGAAAAAGATGATAAGCCTATGATATTTTTGGTCAGTACTTAATATATCCATTGTTGCCATATTGGCTTGGCAAAAGATTGTAATTGCAATACAAAAAATTTACCTTATCATTCCTACTTTCTTTTTTTAACTTAAATTATTTATTTTAATTGGAGGCTAATTACTTTATTTTGGAATGAAACACTTTTCATAATTGTAGTCACTGTAGTTACACACATAATTTAAGGTCAAGGAGTTTTGAAGATCTTGTTGATGATTTTTGTTGTTGTTGTTTTGGCTCCTAAATTCTCAGACACTTTAGTGGTTTTATACTTCTAGATTTACCATTTTTCTGCTGGTAAACATTTTCTTGTTGTTTATTCTTTGTGTGTGTGTGTGCTCAGTTGTGTCCGACTCTTTGTGGCCTTCTTTGTGGGCTTCCCTGATGGCTCAGATGGGAAAGAATCTTCCTGAAATGCAGGAGACCTGAGTTTGATCCCTGGGTTGGAAAGATCCCCTGAAGAAAGGAATGGCTACCCACTCCAGTATTCTTGCCTAGAGAATTCCATGGATAGAGAAGACTGGCAGGCTAAAGTTCATGGGGTCACAAAGAGTCAGACACGACTGAGCAACTTTCACTTCACACTTTACTTGTGGTCCAGTGGACTGTAGCCCACCAGGTTCCTCTGTCCATGAAATTTTCCAGACAATATATACTAGAGTGGGTTGCCATTTCCTATTCCAAGGGAATCTTTCCAACCCAGGGATCAAACCCGAGTCTCTTGCATTTCTTGCATGCCAGGCAGGTTCTTTACCACTAGCACCAGACAAATATCTAGTTACCTAAAATGCACTGGATTTGCTGGTAGACAATATGTAAGGTGATGGCCTGGCTCTCAAGAACCTTCCTTCACTATGAATGGAAACTTTTGGTCATGTCAATTGCATGAACCTGTTATTGTCATTAATTCAGTTGTACAAGGCTTACTAAATGTAAGCAAACCAGACTTAGTTTACTGGAAATTTGAAACTTCTAACATACACATATATGCACACATGTGCACACACACAGAGATATAGAACAATTAAAGTTGAGTCACATTAATTACAAAACTCTAAAAGATGGTTCATAAATGATAACTGGCAAGATACCCTGAATTGACTCCAAATTAGTTCCCTTCTGGGCTATTGTTGACCATGGTCATTCAAACCTTCCTTTGATCTAACTTTTCCTTTTCTTCAACAATATTATTTTACAACAAAAATAGAATTTTCTCTTATGTCACAATAACTGTACTGTTATCATAGTTGCACATAAAATATAACATATTCTCAAAAGCCTCTTGAAAGTGAAGGAAGAGAGTGAAAAAGTTGGTTTAAAGCTCAACATTCCGAAAACTAAGATTATGGCATCTGGTCCCATCACTTCATGGGAATTAGATGGGGAAACAGTGTCAGACTTTTTTTTTGGGGGGGAGGGGGGAGGCTCCAAAATCACTGCAGATGATGATCACAGCCATGAAATTAAAAGACACTTACTCCTCAGAAGGAAAGTTATGACCAAACTAGATAGCATATTCAAAAGCAGAGACATTACTTTGCCAACAAAGGTCCACCTAGTCAAGGCTATGGTTTTTCCAGTGGTCATGTATGGATGTGAGAGTTGGACTGTGAAGAAAGCTGAATGCCAAAGAATTGATCCTTTTGAACTGTGGTGTTGGAGAAGACTCTTGAGAGTCCCTTGAACTGCAAGGAGATCCAACCAGTCCGTTCTAAAGGAGATAAGTCCTGGATGTTCATTGGAAGGACTGATGCTAAAGCTGAAACTCCAATACTTTGGCCACCTCATGCAAAGAGTTGACTCGTTGGAAAAGACCCTGATGCTGGCAGGGATTGGGGGCAGGAAGAGAAGGGGACAACAGAGGATGAGATGGCTGGATGGCATCACCAACTCAATGGACATGAGTTTGAGTGAACTCTGGGAGTTGGTGATGGACAGGGAGGCTTGGTGTGCTGCGATTCATGGGGTCGCAAAGAGTCAGACACGACTGATTGATTGAACTGAACTGGATCCATGGAAACCATGTAACCTGTGGCCTCAACAGAAATATGTGTGTGGAATTGTCAGTTGACATGTAAGACCTGTTGGAGACCAGGGATAACAAGTGAGAAAATGCTTCATGAAGAAAGTGATGTAATCACTAGCTTACAGAAGACAACTAGAGTAGAGATTGGGACTCAGTGGGTGGAGAGCTTAAGTCAGAGGGAGACAGATGAGAAAATATTTAGATGCAAAGCAGCAGAAAATAGACTGGAAACGGCAATTGTCTTGGGATGGCTGAGAAGTCTGAAGTCTGGGAGAGGAATAAAATGAGAGTGCTGTGAAAATAAACTTTGAGTGATGAGCAGGTACTAGATTGCAGAAAATCTTGTAGAGCTTGCCAAGAGTTTCAGACTACATCCTATGAAAAATGGAGACACACTGAAGGGTATTAAGCAAAGGATTCATGTGATTCATCTTACACTGCAGGAAAAGAGAGGCAGTGAACAAAGATCTGTGGCAATTTCCGGGGACTACTGCAGTGATGCAGACAGAGGTGATGAAGGTCAAAGGCAATAATAGGGGAGAAACAGAAAAAGGAAAAATGCTAAGAAGAAACATTTGATAGAGCTTGGTAACTGATTATATTTGCAGTAAAGAAAAGAGTGTGGGATACCTCTCATATTTCTGACTTCATACTTAATTTCCCTGCATTTGATTACTTTATCTTTAAAATGATTATCTTTAAAAACTTCCTATAAGACGTTGTAAGGAATAAATTTAGATAGCATTTGCAGAGAATCTATCACTGTGTACAGCATATAGAAAAATTTCAAACAGATTTAGTTTCCTTCTCCCTTTTTTCTCCTTTTCAGATAATTTTAAATAGTCACAGAAGTACTCTTAATGCTGATCACAATTAGTGGCAATTTATTTTTCATTATATAAATGGTTAATTATTTCACCTGCTGGGATTAAAACAAATCCCATAAAAATGTCATCTGACATAAGTATCTCAAACTAATATTTTGTGCATTCCAAATGAAATGGAAGAAAAGATTCTTTTAATGTCAAAATTTTTGAACATGGAATTAAATTTTATTAAACTATAAAGTCACCTGCTGGAAATTTATTTAAAATAGAAGATTGAGTTAAAGCTGGGATAGTTTAAAGTAATTCTATTTTTAAAACAATCAAAATAAAAAACTGGTATCAACTACATCAATAGCAATTAAAGAAACTCACATTTTCAAGTTATTCTCATTGGTGTTACTGATCTAATGTTAACAATTTAGATGAAGGGGTGTGTGTGTGTGTGTGTGTGTGTGTGTGTGTGTGTGTGCCATTCTTATTGCTTCATTGACCATCCCCCTTTTCAAAAAGAGATAAAACTGAAAAGACTAGAATGTATTATTTACCACAGAGACTAGACGATCTGTAAGGAGTTGGCCTTCTCTTACTATAAAAATTGAGTCAAATATTGATTTTAATTATCCAAAGTTAAAAGGAAAATTTTCACTGATACAAAATAGGTTCTGCTAATATGAAAAAAATTCAGTAGCTTAGAACATCAATAAGATATAGACCATTAGAATGGTAAAAGTAAGTTTACATTATCATGTCTTACTGTTTATAATATCTCACTTTAACTTAAGAATACAAGTTGGACTTAGAATTTACACCTTGCCAAATCAACCATTTTCTTAACAACACTTTCTTTTTATTCTGTCACTTATATGTAATACTGCATATTACATAGCAACTGCTAAGTTCAGACCACAATCAATAAAATGTGAGCCGCTCTCTACTATAGAGAAAATTTCCAGAAAAACCTAGCTGACCAGAAAATGTTCAGTTTGTCAAGGAATATAGATATACTCTTGTTTCTTTGTTTTACAAATGTGTGTATATATATATATATATATATATATATACACACAAACAACTCTGGTGGCCTTAAGTGTATGACTCTCCACAATATATTTTAAAACTATATACTTTTTAAAGTAGCTAACAATTATCCATCATAAATAAGGGTAATGACAACTGATGTAAAAATTTTTTTACTATATAACCAGCTTTTAGTTTTATTTATACATCTTTTAATAAAACATCATTAAATTTAGAAAATTCATGCACCTATAGCTAAATAGAAATCCCCAATATGAAAATCAAAATTCTAATAGAGTGACTACAAGAGAGAAGGACGAAGGGTAAGCTTTCATATTTTTCAAAATGTCCACAACTTGAATTTTATAAAATGCATCAGTTTTCTCTAAGTAAATCTTATGACCTCTTAATGATTTCCTGTTATAAATAGGTATAACATAGGTATAAATATAATACTGAAAAACACAGACAACATCCTGGTCAGCTGAGTGAGCTTTTAATACTACAAAATGAATTTTTTCTCTGAATCTCAGAGTTCAAACAGTTTCAAGAAAACAAGTGTTTTTCCTCTAGGAATGCAGCTAAATCTATTCAGCCTGTGAATATCAATTGTAATTTTTCATATATTTTATCAAACATTATCATAAACCACAAGATCTTTACTGCTTTTTATTTTTTACTTCAGTTGGGCTCATATTTAGAATGTTATATACTCACTGATTCTTTTATGGAAAATATATAAAATAATTTGCTACATAAATATGTTTAAACATAAGAGTTGAATGAAAAATACTCAAGAAAAGTGGAGCTTTTAAATGACCTTTTTTTATCAGGTACTTGGCTTCTATTCTGCTTAATCTGTGTGATGATACTTAATTTGTGATTGAAATATTATACTTACAGAAATATAAAAATTTTATTATGAAAATCAGAAATGTTCATGTTTTATAAAAAGTGGAAATGTAGTCTTCCTTCCTGTCACCACAGCTGGTTCCAGCCTCCATAGACCCATTTATTGCAAGGAATTATTATCAAATATTTTTATCTTCCTAGTAGGTTTCATTACATATATAAATATACACACATATTATGCATGAATGTGTTTATGCACTTTTTGGAAGCACATGCAATTCAATTCATACTGTAACTATTATTACTATATTGTATCCATTAGTTTATCCTTTAATAATATTGTTAACATATTTTAAATATCAGTAATATTAGGCATGAAATGTCTAAGTCAAAAGACATGGGCATTTTAGTTTGATTGTTGTTTCTAAATTGCCCTCAAAGGGTTATATCAATTTATACTCTCACCAAGAGTGTGTATCTCTTTTTGTTCCCCTGTGTATTACTAACAGAGAAATCTTTAAATCCATTTATCAGAAGTGTGTTTTATTTTCATGGTTGTTTATAAGCATGGTCAACTGGACTTCCCTGCTGGCTGGACAGTAAAGAATCCACCTGCAGTGCAGGAGACCTAGGTTCAATCCCTGGGTTGAGAAGATCGCCTGGAGGAAGACATTGGCTACCCACTCCAGTATTCTTGCCTGGAAATTCACAAGGACAGAGGAGCCTGGTGGGCCACAGTCCATGGGGTTGCAAAGAGTCAGACATGACTGAGAGATTTTCACCAAAGTGGTTGACTAAACTTCACATATTTGTTGCCTATATATATTCCTTATTGTTAGTACTCTGTGCTCATGTATTTTGACTGTTTTCCTATAAAAATCATAAAAGCTAAAATATATTGAGTGCTTATTATATCGGTCAAGCACTATTTTATGTAATATGCAGGCATTACCTCATTTAAGTCTCACAAAAAAATACCTTATTTTAATCTCTATTTTTAAAAAACACATATAGGGTCATAGAACTGTAACAGATGGAGTAAGGATGTGAAGCCAAATCAAGTGTTTCTGTGATTACCTGCTGGGCAGTTGTTTCCTCTTGGTATAATGTTGTTCGAATTTTTCATATTACCTTAGGAATACATTTTCTATATGAAGAAAATTAAGCCATTAAACTAAGAAAATATATACAAAGGAAATTAGCCCTACATTTAAAGATCTTTAATACTTTTTCAATTTTTTTCCATTTGTCTGTTGATTTTTCTGCTTATACATACTTATTTGCATGAGGGGGAATTTCTTTGGAAGGAATGATGCTAAAGCTGAAACTCCAGTACTTTGGCCACCTCATGCGAAAAGTTGACTCATTGGAAAAGACTCTGATGCTGGGAGGGATTGGGGGCAAGAGGAGAAGGGGACGACAGAGGATGAGATGGCTGGATGGCATCACTGCCTCGATGGATGTGAGTCTGAGTGAACTCCCGGACTTGGTGATGGACAGGGAGGCCTGGCGTGCTGCGATTTACGGGGTCGCAAAGAGTCAGACATGACTGAGCAACTGATCTGATCTGATATTATCTGAAACAAAAATCTCTGGCACAAATGCTATTGATTTAATTGATGAGTTTTCAAAATTTCAAACAAATATTTTGTGCTCAGTTCTGTCGCTCAGAAGTGTCCGACTCTTTGAGACCCCCTGGACTGCAGCATGCCAGGCCACCCTGACCATCACCAAGTCCAGGAGTTTACCCAAACCCCAATACATTGAGTCGGTGATGCCATCCAACCATCTCATCCTCTGTCATCCCCTTTTTTTCCTGCCTTCAATTGTTCCCAGTCATCAGAATCTTTTCAAATGAGTCAGTTCTTCGCATCAAGTGGCCAAAGTATTGGAGTTTCAGCTTCAACATCAATCCTTCAAATGAACACTCAGGACTGATTTACTTTAGGATGGACAGGTTTAATCACCTTGCAGGCCAAGGGACTCTCAAGAATCTTCACCAACACCACAGTTCAAAACCATCAGTTTTTCAGTGCTCAGCTTTCTTTATAGTCCAACTCTCACATCCATACATGACCACTGGAAAAACCATAGCCTTGACTAGATGGATCTTTGTTGGCAAAGTAATGTCTCTGCTTTTTTAAAAATATAAATTTATTTATTTTAATTGGAGGGTAATTACTTCACAATATTGTATTGGTTTTGTCATACATCGACATGAATCTACCCCAGGTATACACGTGTTTCCCATCCTGAACCCCTCTCTGCCACCTCCCTCCTAAATACCATCCTTCTGGGTCATCCCAGTGCACCAGACGCAAGCATCCTATATCCTGCATTGAACCTGGACTGGCGACTTGTTTCATATATGATATTATACATGTTTCAATGCCATTCTCCCAAATCATCTCATGCTCGCCCTCTCCCACAGAGTCCAAAAGACTTTTCTATACATCTGTGTCTATTTTGCTGTCTCACATGCAGGGTTATCATTACCATCTTTCTAAATTCCATATATATGTGTTAATATACTGTATTGGTGTTTTTCTTTCTGGCTTACTTCACTGTATAATAGGCTCCAGTTTCATCCACCTTATTAGAACTGATTTAAATATATTCTTTTTAATGGCTGAGTAATACTCCATTGTGTATATGTACTACAGCTTTCTTATCCATTTATCTGCTGATGGACATCTAGGTTGCTTCATATGCTATCTAGGTTGGTCATAACTTTCCTTTCAAGGAGTAAGCGTCTTAATTTCATGGCTGCAGTCACCATATGCAGTGATCTTGGAGCCCCCAAAAATAAAGCCTGACACTCTTTCCACTGTTTCCCCATCTATTTCCCATGAAGAGATGGGACCGGATGCCATGATCTTCGTTTTCTGAATGTTGAGTTTTAACCCAACTTTTTCACTCTTCTCTTTCACTTATATCAAGAGGCTTTGTAGTTCCTCTTCACTTTCTGCCATAAGCGTGGTGTCATCTGCATATCTGGGGTTACTGATATTTCTCCCGGCAATCTTGATTCCAGCTTGTGTTTGATCCAACCCAGCGTTTCTCATGATGTACTCTATATATATGTTAAATAAGCAGGGTGACAATATAAGGCCTTGACGTACTCCTTTTCCTATTTGGCACAAGCCTGCTGTTCCATGTCCAGTTCTAACTGTTGCTTCCTGACCTGCATATAGGTTTCTCAAGAGGCAGGTCAGGTGGTCTGGTATTCCCATCTCTTTCCAGATTTTCCACATTTTATGGTGATCTACACAGTCAAAGGCTTTGGCATAGTCAATAAAGCAGAAATAGATGTTTTCTGGAACTCTCTTGCTTTTTCCATGATCCATAGGGTGTTGGTAATTTGATGTCTGGGTCTTCTCCCTTTTCTAAAACCAGCTTGAACATCTGGAAGTTCACAGTTCATGTATTGCTGAAGCCTGGCTTCAAGAATTTTGAGCATTACTTTACTAGCGTATGAGATGTGTGCAATTGTGCGGTAGTTAGAGCATTCTTTGGCATTGTCTTTCTTAGGGGTTGAAATGAAATCTGACTTTTTCCAGTCCTGTGGCCACTGCTGAGTTTTCCAAATGTGCTGGCATATTGAGTGCAGCACTTTCACAGCATCATCTTTTAGGGTTTGAAATAGCTCAACTGGAATTCCATCACCTCCTCTGGCTTTGTTTGTAGTGATGCCTTCTATGGGCCACTTGACTCACATTCCAGGATGTCTGGCTCTAGGTCAGTGATCACACCATCATGATTATCTGGGTCGTGAAGAACTTTTTTGTACAGTTCTTCTGTGTATTCTTGCCACCTCTTCTTTATATCTTCTGCTTCTGTTAGGTCTGTACCATTTCTGTCCTTTATGGAACCCCATCATTGCATGAAATATTCCCTTGGTATCTCTAATTTTATTGAAGAGATCTCTAGTCTTTCCATTCTATTGTTTTCCTCTATTTCTTTGCACTGATCACTGAGGAAGGCTTCTTATCTCTCCTTGCTATTCTTTGGAACTCTGCATTCAAATGTGTATATTTTCCTTTTCTCCTTTGATTTTTGCTTGTCTTCTTTTCACAGCTATTTGTAAGGCCTCCTCAGACAGTCATATTGCTGTTTTGCTTTTTTTTTTTTTTTTGTATGTTTTGTGTTGGAGTTTCACAATTATTTTGACCAGTTCTGATGTAAAGTGAATCAGTAACATTTTTTTGTTTCCTTTTCCATTTTGCTAATTATCCAATATCTTTAACTATTCTCAGTTAACACAAGGCACACTTGGTCATTCCTGTTTTCGATGTGCATAGAGATCAGTATTAAATAAATTTTATATTATTATTTTATTAAATTATCTCTTCAACATTTATATTCAATGCTTATTTTGCACATTTTTCATGTGATCTGGTGAAATGACTTCAATTTCTTTTTTCCTTTTTAAAGTTGAGAGGTATACTTTATTTGGTGGGAATTTTTAGGACTTGAAGCCTGGGAGATAGCATCTCAAGTGACCCTGATACAACTTTTCTGAGGAGGTAGGGGCAAGAGTCTGGCTATACAGAATTTTTCACCAAGGGACAGGCAGTCTAAACATCAAAAGCTTATTGTTAATTAAGGAAAACCAGATAGCTTTAGTTAAGGAATTCAGCACTTCTCTATGTATATGCTCAGTTGTGCTCGACTCTTTCCCCACTGTGGACTGTAGCCTGCCAGGCTCCTCTTGTTTGTGGGATTTTCCAGCTAGAATACTGGAGAAAATTTCTATTTCTTTCTCCAAGGGATCTTTCCAACTGAGGGATCAAACCCAAGTCTTCTGCATTTCCTGCATTGCAGGTGGATTCTTTACTGCTGAGTCACCAGGAAACCACATTTTCTATGTATGGAAACAGGCAAGAGTCTGGAGTTACTGTAATCATTCTTTCATATGCATCTCAGCTATCTGGGGTCAACATCTTACAATTTGATTTTTCACATCCTTAGTTCCTTGCTCACCATAAGGAGTGGCAGCATCCTGAGAGATGCTGGATCAAAGGCATTGTTCTTCCTAGGCACCCTCCTGGCTCAGAAATTCACATTTGGAGGGCCAGTACTACTGATGACTGTGACATCCTTTGTTTCGAAAATTGTTTATACTTTTGTCTCTGCTATACCATGACTTTATCAATTTTACTAGCTATATTACTTATATCTATAAGATTGTTATGTCTTACAGTAAGTGACCAACCCTTCAACAAATGTAATAATGACTTCTGCTGCTGCTTCTAAGTTGCTTCAGTCATGTCCGACTCTGTGGGACCCCATAGATGGCAGCCCACCAGGCTCCCCCTCCCTAGGATTCTCCAGGCAATAACACTGGAGTGGGTTGCCATTTCCTTCTCCAATGCATGAAAGTGAAAAGTGAAAGTGAAGTCGCTCAGTCATGTCCGACTCTTAGCGACCCCATGGACTGCAGCCTACTAGGCTCCTCCGTCCATGGGATTTTCCAGGCAAGAGTACTGGAGTGAGGTGCCATTAATAATGACTAGGTGACCTGAAATAATTGATCAAAAATATAGTTCTGTATGCCATCAATAATTTTAATAGTGTGATTCTAGATATGAGAAGAAGCAAGGAGGGAAATATCTCCTGGATACTAACAGGGTAGAAGACAGAGGATCCAGAGAGTCTTTAATCTATAAATGGGCCTAGTCCAGAAATGAACACCTGGGGTGACATACCAACAAGGACACAAAATGACTTCACTTTCTTAGTAAACTCTGAAAAAGAACAAAGGAACAAACAACAGGAAAAGACTATAATGGCAACAATCCCACTTCTTCAGTGAGAATTGTAGGGAATGCAGGGTTGAGCTCACAGAACATTCTTATTCTTTTGACCTCAAACTTCAGAAATATACATGAACATTCTCTTTTCATAAGGATAATTCTATCTGATGATTTACATTCAACCTACTGTTTTTGGTTCTGAAATACTTTGTACCCCACAGACATGTAAGTGTACACATTTTCCTAATTATGTTTCTGTGGGGTCAAGGCCATTTATTTTTAAACTTCATGTATTTATATTTAAAACTCCACCCTATGTGTTGTTTAACCTAAGATATGGGTTGATATAAAAATCTACATTTAAACAATTATGTTTTTATATTTTAATTAAATATCGGTTATTATATTTAACAATACTATTCAAGTAGCTGGGCAAGAGGAAAAGATAGAACTTAATTTATATGGTAGGAATGAACCTGGGTATTTTGTGTGTATTAGTTATATTAATTATTCAAAAAGGTTATGAGACAAATATTATTTTCATTTTACAACAAAGGAAGCAAAAGCTCAATAAGATCAATAAATTCTCCAGAGACACATGGAGGCAGGAGATTCAATATCTACACTTTTTCCGAAAGATGGCATTTTCCATATTAACTCTAAAACATAATTCTGTCCTAACACTGAACACATATTTTGGGCAGGAATTTGTGTAGAATACAAAAATGTCATTATATTTGACTACATTAACTCTCATTTCTGTACACTGCTCTGCAGTAAAATGAATAAAAGAAGAAAATCTCAAATTTACCTTATAAAAGTAAACGTGGGTTAAGTGCTATAACTTATGTACTCATTCATTTATGTAATAGTTGCTTACCTTTAATTTACTATGCCCAAAAAAACACTATGGTAATTAATGTCTAGCCTCTACCGTACTGAAAACTAGAAGAAAGTTGGAAGGAAAACTTTAAATACAAAAATCATTTACAATTGATGAAAAACTATGGCAAGCGGAAAACGAGTCATGATTGTAGTATCAAAATATTTTACTGCCAACATTTAAAAAAAAAATTCAGAACAGAAAAAGGGAACAACAACAACAACAACAAAATCCAAGTGGCTCAAATATAAAAATATTTATCAGTTCAGTTCAGTCTCTCAATCATGTCCGAATATTTGTAAACCCATGAATCACAGCACGCCAGGCCTTCCTGTCCATCACCATCTCCCAGAGTTCACTCAGACTCACGTCCATAGAGTCAGTGATGCCATCCAGCCATCTCATCCTCTGTCATCCCCTTCTCCTCCTGCCCTCAATCCCTCCCAGCATCAGAGTCTTCTCCAATGAGTCAACTCTTTGCATGAGGTGGCCAAAGGTCTGGAGTTTCAGCTTTAGCATCATTCCTTCCAAAGAAATCCCAGGGCTGATCTCCTTCAGAATGGACTGGTGGGATCTCCCTGCAGTCCAAGGGACTCTCAAGAGTCTTCTCCAACACCACAATTCAAAAGCATCAATTCTTTGGTGCTCAGCCTTCTTCACAGTCCAACTCTCACATCCATACATGACCACTGGAAAAACCATAGCCTTGACTAGATGGACCTTTGTTGGCAAAGTGATGTCTCTGCTTTTGAATATGCTATCTAGGTTGGTCATAACTTTTCTTCCAAAGGAGTAAGCGTCTTTTAATTTCATGGCTGCAGTCACCATCTGCAGTGATTATTACATTTCCTTCTAGAATAGTCTTAAATATATTATTTACACAGTGTACATCAGTGTTTGGTTAACTACATATCACAACTTACTTGTTGGCAAAGAAATCACTTTAATGAGTCACAACTTAAAAGTTTTAAAACACTAAACTAGAGGAAAAAAAGAAAATGCCAGTATGCATTGTATGTAGTAGAATGGCATTGCTTCAAAATATTTTTAATATGCAATTTATTTATGTGTATATGAGGGTCATATATACAATATATTGGTTAAGGAAGAGATCAAAACATATGAATAACATTGATTTAGATTGTATCCTAAGTCGAACGTTATATTCTGGTTTTTTCCATATAAATAATGTTTTTTATTTTCTCAGATATTTTTAAATCACACAGTTTCCTATGGCCATGGAATATTTCTTCAGATTACTCCACCATGGTGTTAACAATTAATCTATGCTTGGGCATTTTGTTCTTGTCACTTTTACTATAACGAATTTTGCTAGATTTTTTAATATATTTTTTCAAATAGATCCCTTGAATTACTATTATGAAGTGAATAGATAGCACCTTTAAAAGGCATAACTATTATCTATTTAAATATAGTTATGTTTATCTTTGCTACATTAAAATTCATATTTTTACAAATTGAATATATT
This sequence comes from Tragelaphus eurycerus, assembly GCA_935064755.1. Lineage (NCBI taxonomy): Eukaryota > Metazoa > Chordata > Mammalia > Artiodactyla > Bovidae > Tragelaphus > Tragelaphus eurycerus. The sequence continues at coordinate 5,800,653 of CAKXYN010000086.1, read as the reverse complement.
ACAAAAATTTAGATAAGAAAATACTTTTAATCTTCCTAAACAAACGCTATTACTGGTTTCATCACTTATGTATCTACTTAAATTTTCAATGACTATTATAAAACACAAATTATCTAAAACAAGTAGCAACACAGAATGCTAAGAATAAATTGAACGTAGTGGTACACAGAAAAGCAGTCACAAGACTAGATGCACAGAACAGCCTTCATTCCAAAAAGATAAAAGTTTTATGTATAAAAATCTGCATAATATACATATTTTAAAGGGAGACAGTCCCTTTAAAATTACTCCCATATAAGGACAATTATAATGGTATTAACATCTGAGAATAACTGTGTTGTGCTACTGTATCTAAAGAAGTATTTTTCTTTTTTAAACATAATCATATACAAATTTATTTTTTTTGGAAAGTAAATTTATTTTTATTTATTTTTGTGGGAACTTTGATTTTTGGCTCAGACCCTCACAGACTCCTAGACTGCTTTGTTGGTCAAGGAAAAATGAGCATGAGGAAAAGCCAGGCCATTCAGATTCATGGATCAAAAAATCCAAGATCAACCACCAGTAACAAATGTTAAAACTGTCAAAAATACTCAGAGCAACAAACCGGGATGCATAATGTAGTAGCCTAAGGTGAGGGATTACCTCTTGTTTAGTCAAGCATCTCAAACATGGAAGCAGAAGCCACTGTACCTTATCTATTGTTACTTGGAAAATTTAAAAGAACGCACAGTATAAGCACACATAGAATTTCAACTTGGCAATTAGCTTGCCCTTAGCCTGGAGTGTGTCATTCATTTATGGGCCAATAACCAGGCTCCTTGATGATTTGGTTCAGAAAATTCTAAGCAGGTAAAAGAGGATGATCCTTCTACAACACTCTGAGGCCTGTGCTCTCCCTGACTTGGAGAAATACAGAGGTTTCACATTATTAAGAAAAAAGCAAAACTGGAAAGTGTATGTAATTTAAGGAGGAGGAAGGGAACTAATTGTGTTATATTCCAGGCTCCAAGGCTTGCATTTATAAAGAAACAGATAGGCAGCTATGAGGACCACACAATTTTCCAACGGCTGGATTTATCCGGTATAGCAAACTCTCTGCCAGTTTTATAACATCGATGTTCAGGCCTACTGCCTATATAACGAGAGTGAATTACTCAAAAGTCATATTGAAAAAACATTTAAGCCAAAAACTCTAACAGCTCTCCATATTATACTAGCTTCTAAAATTACTGAGCATGTTCTTTACCCCTTCTGAAAATAGTAATCAGAGTAGGATTGTGAAAGGTACTAACAACCAATGCCTTTATTTTTACAAATTGAACAGTTAATTTCTACAATTAGAGATTAGTATGCCTTGAACATTAGTGTCCCCTTGCTTGCAATTCATACATTGAAATGCTAACCCCTGATATAACAGCATGAGGGACTGGGGCCTTTGGGAGACAATTAGATCATAAGGGCAGAGTCTTCATATTTGGATTGATGTCTTTATAAAAGAGATCTCACAGAACTCCCTAGGCCCCTGTAGATTATGTAAGGATAAAGGGGAAGTTGGCAATCTGCAGCTCAGAAAATGATTCTCACTAGAGAGGACTATACTGGTACTCAGATTTTGGACTTCCAGCCTCCAGAACAGTGAGTAATCAATTTCTGTCATTTATAAGCCACCCAATCTATGATACTGTGTTGTTCAGCTGCCTGGTTGTGTCCAACTCTGTGACCCTATGTACTGTAGGATGCCAGTCCTCCCTGTCCCTCACCATCTCCCAGAGTTTGCCCAAGTTCACGTTCTTTGAGTTGGTGATGCCATCCAGCCATTGCACCCTCTGACACCCTCTTCTCCTTCTGCACTTGATCTTTCCTGGCACCAGGGACTTTTCCAATGAATCGTCTGTGCACATCAGATGACCTAAATACTGGAGCTTCAGTTTTAGGATCAGTTCTTCCAGTGAATATTCAGTGTTGATCTTCCTTAAGATTGACTAGTTTGATCTCCTTGCTGTCCAAGGGAGTTTCAGGAGTCTTCTCCAGCACCACAGTTTGAAGGCTTCAATTAGTTGGCATTCTGTCTTCTCTACAGTCCAGCTCTCACAACTTTACATGACCACTGGGAAGACCATCACCTTGACTATACAGACCTTTGTCGGCAGAGTAATGTCTTTGCTTTTCAACACACTGTCTAGGTTTGCCACAGCTTTCCTGCCAAGAAGCAGTTGTCTTCTGATTTCATGGCTGCAGTCACTGTCCACAGTGATTTTGGAGCCCAAGAAGAGGAAATCCGTCATTACTTCCATGTTCTCCCCTTCTATTTGCCATGCAGTAATGGGGCTGGATATCATGATCTTAGATTTTTTAACATGTAGTCTTAAGCCAGCTCCTTCACTCTCCTCCCTCAACCTCATCAAGAGGCTCTTTAGGTCCTCTTTGCTGTCTGACGTTAGAGAGATATCATCCACATACCTGAGGTTGTTGATGTTTCTCCCACCTATCTTGATTCCAGCTTGTAGCTCATCCAGCCCAACATTTCTCATGATTAAAACATTTTTGGCAGGTGACACCATGTTGGCTACTCATATAGTAAAGAATCTTATTATAATGCATGAAACCTGGGTTCAATTCCTGGGTCAGGAAGATTCCCTAGAGAAGGGAATGGCAACCCACTCTAGTATTCTTGCTTGGAGAATCCCATGGACAGAGGAGCCTGGTGGGCTACCGTCCATTGGTTTGCAGAGTTGGACATGACTGAGTGACTAACACTTTCCCTTTCATGGATCACTGCCTTGTTGGGAGAAGGGGCTTGTATAACCCAATGAAGCTATGAGCCATGCTGAACAGGGCCACCAAGATGGACAAGTCACAGCAGAGAGAGTTCTGACAAAACATGATCCACTGTAGGAGGGAATGGCAAACTACCCCAGTATACTTGCCATGAGAACCTCATGAACTGTACAAAAGGCCAAAAAGATATGACACCAAAAGATGAGTGTCCAATACGCTACTAGGGAAGAGTGGAGGAGAATTACCAATAACCCCAGAATGAATGAAGTGGCTAGGCCAAAATGGATAGAATGATCATTTGCTGATATGCCTGGTGACAAAAGTAAAATCTGATATTGCAAAGAACAGTATTTCATGGTACCTTTTTACAGTAGCCTGAATGAGCTAAGGCAGAGATTCATACTTTGCGTTATCATATTTTTTAAATACAAAGATCTTAATAGATACCATGTAAAATTATCTGTTAGTTGAGAGAAATGGTAGATACAATGCAAGAAAATAAAAGGAAAAATACTAGGATACAAATTAGTCCAGATAGGGTTCTGGGAGACACAGAGATGATCAGAAGTCAGTAAAGGGAGAAATGAGATTTGAGATAATATATTACATGGTTACAAAATATCCAGAAACTATTTTATTCAACCCATTCCCTTGCTTCCTACATTTTCTCCCTTTTTACTTATTTTGAGAGCAATAAAATATGCTCCCTGCACTCAAGAAGTTCATGGCTGATTAAGGGAAAGAACATCAAAGGCAAATAACTCTATTCCAATCCCAATGTCAAGGGAGCCCTTAGCAATAAGTGTTTAAGTTTATGTAGTTAGCAAAGAAAGGCATCACCAAACAGAGCTTATTCCATTTGGAGCTTGAAGAATGCCTTCCTATTTGTTGCACTCACTGTAAGTTCCTGCTTAAAATTCAAAAATTAATTTAAAGTATCAGATCAGATCAGATCAGTCGCTCAGTCGTGTCCGACTCTTTGCGACCCCATGAACCGCAGCACGCCAGGCCTCCCTGTCCATCACCAGCTCCCGGAGGTCACACAGACTCGCATCCATCGAGTCAGTGATGCCATCCAGCCATCTCATCCTCTGTCGTCCCCTTCTCCTCCTGCCCTCAATCCCTCCCAGCATCAGAGTCTTCTCCAATGAGTCAACTCTTCGCATGAGGTGGCCAATATTTAAAGTATAGACCTCCATAAAAACCAGCATAGGAATGTTAAAGCAAGCTACTGAATTGTTGGGTTTCCTAGGTGGCACAGTGGTAAAGGCTCCTCTTGCCAATGCAAGAGACAAAGAGAGGAGGGTTTGATCCCTGGGTTGGGAAGATCCCCTGGAAGAGGAAATGGCAATCAACTTCAGTATTCTTTTTTTTTGTTTGTTTTATTGTTGCTGTTTTTTTTATTGCACTTCACTTTATTGTGCTTCACATATACCGTATGTTTTACAAATTGAAAGTTTGTGGCAACCCTGCCTCAAGCAAATCCATCTGCAACATTTTTCAACAGCATTATTTTTAAATTAATATATGCATATTTTAAAACATGTTAATGCATGCTTAATAGCCTATAGTATAGTGTAAACATAACTTTTTAAATTTAAATTTATTAATTTAAATTGGAGGCTAATTACTTTACAATATTGTATTGGTTTTGCCATACATCAACATAAATCCGCCATGGGTGTACATGTGTTCCCAATCCTGAACCCCCCTCCCACCTCCCTCCCTATACCATTCCTCTGGGTCATCCCAGTGCAACAGCCCCAAGCATTCTGTATCCTGCATTGAACCTAGACTGGTGATTTGTTTCTTATATGATAATATACATATTTCAATGCCATTCTCCCAAATCATCCCACCCTCTCCCTATCCCACAGAGTCCAAAAGACTGTTCTATACATCTGTCTCTCTTTTGCGGTCTTGCATACAGGGTTATCTTTACCATCTTTCTAAATTCCATGTATATGCATTAGTATACTGTATTGGTGTTTTTCTTTCTGGCTTACTTCACTCTGTATAATAGGCTCCAGTTTCATCCACCTCCTTAGAACTGATTCAAATGTATTCTTTTTAATGGCTGAGTAATACTGCATTGTGTATATGTACCACAGCTTTCTTACCCATTCATCTGCTGATGGACATCTAGGTTGCTTCCATGTCCGGGCTATTATAAACAGAGCTGCTATGAACATTGGGGTACACGTGCCTCTTTCAATTCTGGTTTCCTCAGTGTGTATGCCCAGCAGTGGGATTGCTGGATCATAAGGCAGTTCTATTTCCAGTTTTTTAAGGAATCTCCACACTGTTCTCCATAGTGGCTGTAGTAGCTTGCATTCCCACCAACAGTGTAAAAGGGTTCCCTTTTCTCTACACCCTTTCCAGCATTTATTGCTTGTAGACTTTTAGGTCACAGCCATTCTGACTGGCGTGAAATGGTATCTCATTGTGGTTTTGATTTGCATTTCTCTGATAATGAGTGATGTTGAGCATCTTTTCATGTGTTTTTTAGCCATTTGTATGTCTTTGGAGAAATATCAATAACCTCAGATATGCAGATGATACCACCCTTATGGCAGAAAGTGAAGAGGAACTAAAAAGCCTCTTGACGAATGTGAAAGTGGAGAGTGAAAAGGTTGGCTTAAAGCTCAACATTCAGAAAACGAAGATCATGGCATCTGGTCCCATCACTACATGGGAAATAGATGGAGAAACAGTGGAAACAGTGTTAGACTTTATTTTTCTGGGCTCCAAAATCACTGCAGATGGTGACTGCAGCCATGAAATTAAAAGACGCTTACTCCTTGGAAGGAAAGTTATGACCAACCTAGATAGCATATTCAAAAGCAGAGACATCACTTTGCCAACAAAGGTTCGTCTAGTCAAGGCTATGGTCTTTCCTGTGGTCATGTATGGATGTGAGAGCTGGACTGTGAAGAAGGCTGAGAGAATTGATGCTTTTGAACTGTGGTGTTGGAGAAGACTCTTGAGAGTCCCTTGGACTGCAAGGAGATCCAACCAGTCCATTCTGAAGGAGATCAGCCCTGGGATTTCTTTGGAAGGAATGATGCTCAAGCTGAAACTCCAGTCCTTTGGCCACCTCATGCGAAGAGTTGACTCATTGGAAAAGACTCTGATGCTGGGAGGGATTGGGTGTAAGAGAAGAAGGGGACGACAGAGGATGAGATGGCTGGATGGCATCACTGACTCAATGGATGTGAGTCTGAGTGAACTCTGGGAGTTGGTGATGGACAGGGAGGCCTGGTGTGCTGCGATTCATGGGGTCTCAAAGAGTTGGACATGACTGAGTGACTGATCTGATCTGAACACTACTAACCATCTCAACTTCTTTTGGATGACATGAGATAAACAGCACATGTCTAAACTCAGGAGTAGTAGGATTATTATTAAAATATTGAACTATGGTGCTACTCTACTTTTTCAATAAAAATATTATTTTAAACTTCTTAAGCCCCTGTTCACTATAGATTTATCATTCAAAGTATTTTACTTGACTATGGCTGAAGAAAAACTTGTAAGTCAAACAGCTGGGGTAGAGCAATTAACACATAAAGAATGAATACAGAAAAGAAAGATTTAAATTACTCTATTTAAGTTTTTGGCTACAGTCCATGGGATTGCAAACCAGTTGGGCATGACTTAGGAACTAAACAACAACACAACACACACTGTTATCCATATCGGCTGTACCAATTTACATTCCCACCAACAGTATAGGAGGGTTCTCTTTTCTCAACAGCCACTCTAGCTTTTATTGTTTGTAGACATTTTGATGATATCCATTCTGACTGGTGTGAAGTGATACCACATTGGAGTCTTAATTTGTATTTGATTATTATTTCCTAATAATCAGTGATGTTGAGCATCTTTTCATTGCTTTATGGCCATCTGCATGAATTCTTTGGAAAAGAGGATGACAGGATTCAGGATGCTCTCACTTTCTAGTACTTACTGTGTGCAAACATTGTAGGGTTGGAATAACAAAATACATTGAGGAAGTGAAGAAGATAAGAGAAGATGGATAAAGAGTAACAGAGAAAAGATTATGAAGGAATATGTACATCACTGTATGGCAAGAACCATATCTGTTGAATTTCAGGTAAAAATTAAATATTACTTGAATAAAAGTGCTAATAGTAAATATAGAGAGGATAAGATTGGTAACAGTATTTAGGATGTGAAACAGACAGTGTTAGGTAACTTTTCAATATAAATAGACAGGGAAAGGCCGCCAAAAGATGACTCCAAATTTCCCATGTGTGCTGTCAAAATTACTCCAGTGTTGTTCACTGAAATTTAGATTGAAGGTCAAGGAAACAATTTTGGGAAGAAAATAATATGTTAAATAAAGGACAGATGAGTGTGAAGTACCTTTAGGTGGAAATGCAAACTAGGAAATATCAAGTTTTTTTTTTTTTTCACCTTTAGAAGGGTACATGAATTGAGAAGGTCAGGGATGTAGAGCAGAACTGCATTTTGTTTAAAAGAAATAACTGATAGGGCAAAAAAATGGCAATATTTGGAAAAGCAAAATTCTTTTTTTTTTTTTTTTTTTTTTAAATTTAGGTACAACTAAGAATAATAGAGCATGTACTTTTTTTACAACATAGAATGCTTATGGAAACCATCAAGTTTGGTTGTTATCAATGGACAACAAAATATAATTCAATCACCTGTTACATATATAGAAAATATAGAGGCAAGATTAAAGTGTTAAGAAAGTATAGTGTATAAAATGAGAATATCTATATATGCAGTATTAAATGATCCATGAGCAATTTTAAAATAGACATTAATGTTATACTTATGGATCCTGTTAAATCAGGAATCTACTGCTGATGACTGGGTTATTGGGACAATCCTGGACACTGATGAATGATGGAGAGCAGGAGAATAGAGTAACTACTAAGCGCCCACTCATAAGGTCTTATACATACATTCTTTTTAAATACTGAAGGTACCTCAGGGGAAGGATTATTTGTCTCCATTTATAGGTGAGAATGTTATCTCTGAGAATTTGAATGACTTAGCCAAAGTCAAAGAGCCAGAGATAAAATTAGCTTTTAAAGCAGGTGTGCCTTATTTCTAAGGAAGGATGAGAGCATTCTCTTAGAAATAACATACTAAAGGTGTTTGCTGAGTGGGTGGTTGAATGAATGATTGAATCACTGATTCCCTTAGGAATCAGCATATCTTTTACCTGCTTATAAAACACAGGACTTTTTCTGTCTAGAAATAGGCCCCCTTGCTGTTGAAGATGGAAATCAGTAATTTTGCAACTGCAGCATTTTGCTGGATGCTAGGAAAGAGTATTGCTGTGTCAGTGATTTCTTGAAGGCTGCATCTACATTTCAGGTTTACTTAGTTGGAAAAGGACTCATTGACAAATTAAGATTTCAAGCATTCTTTAAATTAAGTGTTACTTAAACAAATCTAGGGTTACTTAAACCTATTTCAAGTTATTTGCATTAATTTCAGTGTTTTCTTCCTTCATAATTGACTTGACCTGGACCTTGTTCATTTCACAAAGGAGCAGGAGAACAATCATTACTGGAATAGCAAATTGCTGAAAAGAAGCTTGTCACTGAATGCTCCAATTACAATCCAGCTGAACAGTTTCAAGAGGGAACTTCTACTTTCAATTACATGAACATCCCAGGAAAACAATGAGTGTGTGTATGTGTATATATTTGTGTATGCACACACACATGAATAATATATGTATTATATATATATATATATATAATTTAACATGCATGTACCCTAATACACACACACACACATATAAAGCATTTTAATAGTGAACAAAAATCTGAAGACATTGTATTCCAAAGGCACACAGGTTAGCATGTAGAAAAAAGGCACTATTATATGGCTCTGTTAGAATAAAAAAAATTATGCAACATTTTGGTAGGAATGTTCTAGTATTTAGAACATTTAAATGAACATAATTTTAACAGTTAATTTTAGTTTGGCAATATACAGAAAAATAGAATACCATGTATAAAAGACACTTGAATTGGAAATATATCCATTGCTATTATATTTGTATGAACACAATTTTGAAAATAACAATAATATGCCTACATACATAAATAATAATTTGTGGTATTTACATACTATGGAATATTATGTTGACATTAAAATCAATGATTTGTACTCATATAACAGAGCCCCAATATATGTTTTATGCAAAACACAAGCAAGTGTCACACAAAATGCATGTGAAAAAAGGCAAGAAAAGACAAAGATAAAGACATGGAAGAAAAAGAAGGAAAGAAAGAAAGAAAGAGGAAGGTGAAGGGGTGGAAGGAAAGAAGAAAGGAAGAAAGGAAACAAAGAAGGAAGAGAGGGAAAGAGGAAGAAAGAAATAATGATTAAATGAAAGAAAAATTATATATATATTTTTGTGTATGTATAAACAATTCTGAAAAAAAATTTGAAGAATCTGAAAAGTTAAAATGAGTTGTGGAAAGAGAGATTTTCATTTTTCATTTAAAAGTTCTCAAGTCTCTTCATTTATTTATTTATTTATTTTGCTTTTATTTTATTTTTTTTTATTATTTTTTTTAATTTTTCTTAACTTTACAATATTGTATTGCTTTTACTATACATCGAGATGGATCCGCCACCAGAATACACGTGTTCCCCATCCTGAACCCTCCTCCCTCCCCCCTTCCCACACCATCCCTCCAGGTCATCCCAGTGCTCCAGTCCCAGGCATCTGTTATAGGGCATCATACCTGGACCGACTCGTTTCTGATATGATATTATACATATTTCAATGCTATTCTCCCCAATCGTCCCACCCTCTCCTAACGCATATATATGGAATTTAGAAAGATGGTAACAATCTTCATTTATTTATGTATCATTAAATACAATGAACTGTTAGTTTTATTATATATTTTTAAAAGCTACCACCAGTATCAATAGAATGATTTAAAAGGGAGGTTAATGCATATGCATATATGCTTGAGTTTACTATAACTAATTATGAACAATCTTATTACTTATGATTTTCAAATAAGATCAAAGAATGTTCTTGATTTTTGTGATGGTTTGGCCTGAAAAATTATTAATAAACTTAACCATCAATACTATTTCACCTGTGTGAATTTGCCATATAATGGATTACATATTAAAATAGCGTTCTTCAACTCTCTGAGGGTTTGTTTGTTTTACTATCATAAGAAATTTTGGTTTTACTGGCCATCTGAGTAAAAGAAATAAAATCCATGGCTTTATGCAATTGCTCTTTCTCCCTTGTTAAGGGAGACATATTAGTTTACCACATATTAGTTTATTTCTGAGCTCTCAATTCTATTCCATTATTGGTATATGTATTTTATGCCAGTACCATACTGTTTTGATTACTATTTATTTCTAATAAAGCTTAAAATCAAGAAGTGAGATGTCTCTATGTTTCTTTCTCAAGATCATTGTGGCTATTTGGGATATTCGATAATTCCATGTAAATTATAAGATTCTTCTGTTTCTCTAAAAGTAGATATTGGAATCTTGAAAGGAATTGCATTGAATATATAGATAATTTGGGGTGGTATGATATATTAAAAACATTAATTATTCCAGTCCATAATTACAAAACAGTCTTCCATTTATTTGTGTCTTCTTCAATATCCTTCATCAATGTTTTATAATTTTCAATGTACAGATCTTTCACCCCCTTGGTCAACTTTATTACTGAGAGGAGTTGAAGATGGCAGAATAGAAGGATGTGTCTCACCTCATCCCACAAACATATAAATATAAATATGTGTGTGTGCATGCACACACACACACATCTTCAAATGGAACAATTCTCCCAGAATACCAACTAAAAGCTAACAGAAGATATTTTATACAATCAAAATTACAAGAATTGTCCTTATATATCCAGGTAGAATGAGAGGGAAAAATAAAATCTGAAAAGGGCCTGCACCCCTGGAGGGAATTGTGGAAGAGAGAAGGTTCTCTCACCCTGGGAACCTCCTTCACCTGCTGGGAGATTTACTGGGTCATCTAGGGAGCTGCAGTTGTCTGAATTTGCTTGAAAGCAGGATGCAAGAACTGGCTTCCTTCTCAGCAGGGTAGGGAGGGGCAGCACAGGTATTCGTTGCCATATCATCACATTCTCCAACATAAGACTTGCACCTTCTAGTGTATGGTACAACTGGGTGCTGAAACTCCAGCTTCAGCAGGAAGACTTGGTAAGAGGATTCTGTTTGGTAATGCAGAGACCTCCACAGGGCCTGGATTGTGATAGAGGCTGCTCTGGAGGTATGTGCATATGGAATGTGGGCTTACCATTTTTGTTGTTTATTATTTAGTCACTAAGTCATATCTGACTCTTTTGATCCCATGTACTGTAGCCTGCCCGGCTCCTCTGTCCATGGGATTTCCCAGGCAAGAATACCAGACTAGGCTACATTTCCTGCTCTAGGGGATCTTCTCTGGCCCAGGGATTGAACTTGTGTCTCCTGCATTGGCAGGCAGATTCTTTGCCACTGAGCCACAAGGGAAGATTAGAAGCTTACCATGCTGCTGCTGCTGCTAAATCACTTCAGTCGTGTCCGACTGTGTGTGACCCCATAGATGGTAGCCCACCAGGCTCCCCCATCCCTGGGATTCTCCAGGCAAGAACACTGGAGTGGGTTGTCATTTCCTTCTCCAGTGCATAAAAGTGAAAAGTGAAAGCGAAGTCACACATTCGTGTCCGACTCTCAGCGACCCCATGGACTGTGGCCCACCAGGGTCCTCCGTCCATGGGATTTTCCAGGCAAGAGTACTGAAGTGGGGGTGCCATGGCCTTCTCCGGAAGCTTACCATCAGATCAGATCAGATCAGTTGCTCAGTCGTGTCCGACTCTTTGCGACCGGATGAATCGCAGCACGCCAGGCCTCCCTGTCCATCACTAACTCCTGGAGGTCACTCAGACTCACATCCATTGAGTCAGTGATGCCATCCGGCCATCTCATCCTCTGTCGTCCCCTTCTCCTCCTGCCCCCAATCCCTCCCAGCATCAGAGTCTTCTCCAATGAGTCAACCCTTCGCATGAGGTGGCCAAAATACTGGAGTTTCAGCTTTAGCATCATTCCTTCCAAAGAAATCCCAGGGCTGATCTCCTTCAGAATGGACTAGTTGGATCTCCCTGCAGTCCAAGGGACTCTCAAGAGTCTTCTCCAACACCACAGTTCAAAAGCATCAATTCTTTGGCACTCAGCCTTCTTCACAGTCCAGCTCTCACATCCATACATGACCACAGGAAAGATCATAGCCTTGACTAGGCGAACCTTTGTTGGCAAAGTAATGTCTCTGCTTTTGAATATGCTATCTAGGTTGGTCATAACTTTCCTTCCAAGGAGTAAGCGTCTTTTAATTTCATGGCTGCAGTCACCATCGGAAACCCATTATTATGGTATAAAAGGCATGGCATGGTTCTGCCATCAGAGCCTCATTATCAGCATGTTCATGGCTAGGTCAAGTGTTAGCAGCTATGGGTTTTGGGAATACATACAAGCCAAAAGGTGGGGCTAGTATCTATACTGATTGTCTGCACTCCCACAGTGGGGGTGGCTTCAGCTGACTTTGGGAGTTCACATGTACTGGAGGTGGGTGCAAATCAATTATCATCCTTTCCACAGAGGAGTTGGTTCCAGGGGAGGTGTCAGAAACAAGATCAGCCTTTGTGAACGCACACACTAAATTGTCAGGAGAAGTCCAGGGTCACAAGTCCCTGCTGATAGCTATTGAGGGAGAATATGAAGCCACTTTTTCCCAATGGGAGACTTTTGGTCCCACTTACTTCATACCACAGCTCAGAACCTGATCTATGGACTTTGCTACAACAACTGTGGCACATTCACTGTCCCCACAGGGCTATTCTAACCACAGAACAAAGAGGAAGGAGGCCCCACCTGATATTCAGTGCGGCTCTAGTTACCACAATACCAAACACACCTCCTATTAAGAGAACAATGATGATCGTACTCTGAGGAAAGACAATGCAGGTATCCATACCAAAGTCAATCTTTACACCAAAAATATTAGACTCACACAGGCTGCACAGAGACAGTAATGCATAAATCTTATGGCAGGGCAGAAGACAGTGGCAAGATACATTCAAAATCCTAAAAGGGAAAAAAAAAAAAAAACCAACAATGAAACTACAACCTAGAATACTCTACCCAGCAAATTATCAGGTAGAATAAAAAAGAGATACATGACATAAAAATATCCCTTCAAGACCACAGTGGATCATTGTTTTTCCTAAATTCAGAGGGTCAGAGAAATATATGTAAAAGAATAAGCAGAGGAACTATAATGAATGGAAGGAACAAGATAAATCCCCTGAATAATGAAACATACCTTTCCAGTCTACCAGAACCCTGAGTTCAAAAAGAGATTAAAACTGTCAAAGAAATTAAAAAGGACTATAGAAAGAAATGAAGATCACTGTAACAAGTCAATCAAAATTACATAACAGCTGAAATAAAAACTGAGCTAAAGGCAATGAATAACAGACTAAATTATACAAAAGGGTGAATAAATGATCTGGAAAATAAAGTAATAGTAATCACCCAATCAGAACAGCAGACAGAAAGGAATAAATTAAATAAAAGCAATACAATATTGTAAAGTTAAGCAAAAAATAAATAAAAATTTAAAAAAAATTTAAAAAAAATAAATAAAAGCAATATATGAGCAATATCTATGGGATAATATATAAAGTATATATATATATATAATATATGTAAAGTATATATTATATGTATGTATTATATATATATATAAAGTCTATGTAACCTATGGGATTCCAGAAGGAAAAGGAAGAGAGGTGGGGATCAAAAATTTATTTGATGAGGTTATTGGTGAAAACTTACAAAACTTAAACAAGGAAACAGATATTGAAGAAGCACTGAGTAGCTTAAAAAACATGAAAGCAAGCAGATCCACACCAAAACATATCATACATAAAATGGCAAAAGTTAAAGACATAGGATTCTAAAGGCAGCAAGAGAAAAAACAAAGAGTTTGTTCCAAGAGAACCTCCATCAGGCTATTAGCTGACTTCTCTACAGAATCTTGGCAGGTCAGAAGGGAGTGTTGAGATACATTCAAAATCCTAAAAGGGGGGAAAAAAAAAACTACAACCCAGGATACTCTACCCAGCAAATTATCAGGTAGAATAAAAAAAGAGATAAATTACTCAGTCAACCAAATGTAAATGAATACAGCAATACTAAACCTATCATAAAATAAATATTGAAAAGTCTTCTCTATATAGAAAAGAAGCAAGAACCTATAGGAAAGGGGAAAATCACAATAGGAAATGCAATTACATAAAAAGATAGAATATTACTTAAATAAGCCAGTGCATAGGTTGTTTTATTAAAAAGGAAGGAAAGAAGAAAATGTAAATCTTCTGGAATACATTTGCATTTATATAACTATCAGTCTGAAGTAAGTAGATGAAGTATGGGTTAATATGCTTGAAAACCAAAGTGAAAAAAATATATATATACAGTATATTTGAAAAAATGAAAAATAAATGAATTCAAGCATAATACAAAATAAAACTATCAGACCACACACACACACACACACACACATAAAAAAGAAAAAAAGAAATATAAAGTCAACTGGGAAATATGGTTTATTAAATAAAATGGCAATAAATACACACCAATCAATAATTACACTATTCTTAATGGACTAAAAGCTCCAAACAAAAGACATAGAGTGGAGGTTATAATAAAATAAGAACCTAAAAAATGCTGCCTACAAGAGACCCATTGTAGGGTAAAAGTAAAACATAGATTAAAAGTGAGGGGAAGGTAAAAGCTATTTCATGCAAAAGAAAATGACAAGAAAGCCAGGAAGCAATACTTATATCAAACAAAATAGACTTTAAATCAAAGGTCATAAAGAAGAGTAAAGGAGAACACCATATTATGATAAAAGGATCATTATAGAAGCTGATATTATAATTGTTAACATATATACACCCAATATAAGAGCACCTAAATATATAAAACAAATCTAATATACATACAGTGAGAAATTGACCAGAATTTAAACATCCCACTAATATCAATGTTTCTGACAGAAATCAGTAAGACAACAGAGATCCTAAATTATATAATAGAAGAATTAGACTTAATTGCTATCTATAGGACTATATATATATATACATATACATATATATACATATATATATATATATAATGCAATTATTGTTGAGTATGCAAGGAAATAATCTAGGATAGATCACACATTAGGAAACAAAACAAGTCTCAATAACTTTAAGAAGATAGCAGTTATTTCAAGTATCTTTTCTGTTCACAATGGCATGAACTAGAAATGAACCTTAGAAAGAAAAAAAAAAAAAAAAGAATTCATGGAAACTACGTAACTTTCTACTAAAAACAAACAATTGATCAGTGATGAAATGACAGATAGTATCTCAAGAAAAATGAAAACACAATAATACAAATTCTATGGCATGCAGCAGAAGCAGTCTTAAGAGGGAAATTCAAAGCAATAATTGCATTCCTCAGAAATAAGAAAAGTCTAAAATGAACAATTTAGCCTGTGTTATTCCTGACTCCTTGTGACCCCATGGACTGTAGCCCACCAGGCTCCCCTATCCCTAGGGTTCTCCAGGCAAGAAGATTGGAGTGGGTTGTCATTTCCTTCTTCAAGGGATCTTCCTAAGTCAGGGATCAAACCCCATCTCTTGTGTCTCCTGCACTGGCAGGTGGGTTCATTACCACTGTGCCACCTGGGAAGTCCAAAAAACTTAGGCTACCACCTAAAGTAATTAAAAAGAACAACAAACAAAACCTGAAGTCAGCAGAAGGAAGAAGATAATAAAGATCAGAGAAGAAATAATTATAATAGAGATAAAAATTAGAAAAAATCAATTAAGCAAGAGCTGCCTTTTCAGAAGGATAACAAATGTCTAACAAGTTTCACCAAGAAGAGAGAGAGTACACAAATAAACTAAATAAAAATTAAAGATGAGAAATAGCTCTTAACACAGAAATTAAAAAAAAATCATAAGAAAAAATATTACAGTTTTCCACCTAGAAGATATATACAATTTTCTAGAAACATACAGGCTGTCAAAACTAAATCAGAAGAAACAAATAACATGAACAGACCAATCAATAGAAGTGAAATAAAATGAAACAAAATACAAAACAAAAAATCTCCCTGTAAACAAAAGTCCAGTAGTAGATGGCTTCACTAGGGAACACACAAAGAATAACTTTCAACTATCCTTCTCTAACTCTTCAAAAAGGCTGAAGCAGTGGGAACACTACCAAAGTTATTCTATGAAACCACCATTATCCTGATGCCAAAACTAGACTGAGGTACTGCAAAATAAAAAAAGTAAAACTACAGGCCAATACCTTTGATGAATGTAGGTGGAAAAATCCTCAGCAAAATATTAGTAATCTTATAACACATAAAAATGATCATACACCACTATCAAGTTGGATTCACTCCATGGTCAAAAGGATGGTTCAGCATATACAAATAATCCAATATGATACACGACAACAACAAAAAGAAAGAAGAAAAAAACACAATTACCTCAACAGATGTAAAAAAAAAAATCCTTTAATAAACTTCAACATCCATTCATAATAAAAACTCTCACCAAAGTCAGTGTAGAGGGAACATATCTCAACATAATAAATGTTGTTTATGACAAAACCAGCAGCCAAAGTAATACTCAGTGGTGAAAAGTTGAAAATCTTCCCACTAAATGCTGTAACAAAATGAGGATGCACATGCTCATGACTTCTATTTCACATAGGATTGGAAGTCTTACTCACAGCAGTAGGACAAGAAAAAGAAATAAAAGGTATACAAATTAGAAAGGAGGAGGTAAAATTGCCATTATATGCAGATGACATAATACTTTATAGAGAAAACCGTAAAGATATCACACGAAAATTATTAGAACTTGCAAATGAATTCAGTAAGGTAGCAAGATAAAGATTAATACAGAAATTGTTGAATTTCATTACACCAACAAAGAAATGTGAGAAAGTTTATATATATATATAACAGTTAAAAATGTATCAGAATACAAAATATCTAGGGATAAACCTAGCCAAGGAGATAAAAGACCTAAAACCTGAGAACTAGAACACACTGATTAAAAAAAATAGATGACAGATGAAGGAAATTAAAATATATTACATGCTCTTCAACTGAAAGAATTAATATTGTTAAAATGACATACCGCACAAAATAACCTACAGATTTAATGTGATCCCAATTAAATTACCTATGGAATTTTTCATGGAACTAAAACAAACAATTCTAAAATTTATATGGAACCACAAAAGACCCTGAATTGTCAAAACAATACTGAGGAAAAAGTACAAAGCTGGAGGCATAACTCAAACTTCAGACATACTACAAGGCTGCAGTAGTTAAAACGACACAGTATTGGAACAAAAACAGATATAAAGGGCAACAGAATAGAATAGAGACTCCAGAAATAAGCCCACAAATCTACAGTTAATCTTCAACAAAGGAGGTAATAACATACAATGAAAACAAGACAGTCTCTTTAGTAGGTGGCATTGAGAAAGCTGGACAGTTGCAAGTATATCAATGAAGTTAGAACACTCCCTCATACCATACACAAAAATAAACTCAAAATGACTTCAAGACTTAAAAATAAGACAAATATCAAAAAATACTAGAAAAGAACAAAGGCAAAACTTTTTCGGATATAAATGGTAGCAATGTCTTCTTAGATAAGGCTCACATTGCAATGAAAATAAAGCAAAAATGCATAAATGGAACCTAATCAAATTTGTGAGACTTTGCACAGCAAAGGAAACCATAAACAACAACAAAACAACCTCTGTAATGGGAGAAAATAATTATAAATGATGCGACTGAAAAATGCTTATTTTTCAAAATGCACAAACAGGTTATGCCACTCAATATCAATGTGTGGGAAAAACCAGCACAATATTGTAAAGTAATTAGCATCCAATAATAATAAATGAATTAATAAAAAAATACAACACATTTTCTCTGTACATATGAGTTTTAGTGGAATTAAAATTTTTCACTCTGCTAAAAATAAATAAATAAAACAAGTAACCCAATCAAAAAATGGGAGGAACACCCAGACATTTCTCCAAAGAAAACATGCTGATGGTCAACAAGCACATGATAAGATGTTAAACACTGCTAATTATTAGAGAAATGCAAATCAAACCCACAATGAGGTATTGCCTCAAATGGATCAGAATGCTCCTGCTAAGTTGCTTCAGTCATGTCTGACTCTGTGTGACATCATAGATGGAAGCCCACCAGGCTCCCTTGTCCCTGGGATTCTCCAGGAAAGAATACTGGAATGGGTTGGCATTTCCTGCTCCAATGCATGAAAGTGAAGTTGCTCAGTCATGTCTGACTCTTAGAGACCCCACGGACTGCAGTCTACCAGGCTCCTTCATCCATGGGATTTTTCCAGGCAAGAGTACTGGAGTGGGTTGCCATTGCCTTCTCCGATATATATGTATATGTATATGCATATGTATATATATATGTGTGTATGTGTGTGTATATGATATATATATGTAGTATTTTATATATATATATATAGTATTATATATATATATGTAGTATTATATCAGTTCAGTCACTCAGTCATGTTTGACTCTTTGTGACCTCATGGAATACAGCATGCCAGGTCTCCCTGTCCATTACCAACTCCTGGAGTTTATTCAAACTCATCTCCATCGAGTTGGTGATGCCATCCAATCATCTCATCCTCTGTCATCCCCTTCTCCTCCTGCCCCCAATCCCTCCCAGCATCAGGGATTTTTTACAATGAGTCAACTCTTTGCATGAGGTGGCCAAAGTATTGGAGTTTCAGCTTCAGCATCAGTCCTTCCAATGAACACCCAGGACTGATCTCCTTCAGAATGGACTGGTTGGATCTCCTTGCAGTCCAAGGGACTCTCAGTAGTCCTCTCCAACACCACAGTTCAAAAGCATCAATTATCTGGCGCTCAGCTTATTTTTTTTTTTTTTTTTTATTGAACTGTACTTTACAATATTGTGGTAGTTTCAGGTGTACAGCAAAATGATTTATATATATATATACATATATATATGTCTTTATATACACTTATACATGATATTTACATTATATATTTTTATAAGATATTGAATGTAGTTCCCTGATATCAGTGATATACTTTTAACATACATCTGAAGGAAATAAAGTTATCGTCTTGAAGACATATCTCCCCTCCATTTTCATTGCATTATTTACAACAGCCAAGACATAAAAACAATCCAAGTGTTTTTGGATAAATGGAACAAAAAATGTGACAAACTTATTAATAATACCATGTTGCCATTTGTGAAAGGGCTTCCCTGGTAGTTCAGTGGTAAATAATACACCTGCATAAGACTCAGGTTCAATCCATGGATCTCCAGTAATCCTGCCTGGGAAATCCAATTGACAGAGGAGCCTGATCGGCTATGGTCCATGATGTTGCAAAAGAGTAGGACACAACTTAGGACTAAACAACAACATTTGAGACAACATAGCTGAAGCTTGAGTTCATTATTTTGATTAAAATAAGTCAGGAAAAAGAAAGATAGATACCATATGAACTCAGCTTTAGTTGAATCTAAAACAAAACTAACACTATAAAAATAGGAAAACAATTTGTGTTTGCTGGAGGACATGATGGGTGGGTGGGTGGGTGGGTGAAGGCACATGGGTGAAGGCAGGAAATGGTACAAACTTCCAGTTTAAAGATAAGTTCTGGACATGTGATTACAACATGGTATCTATAGGTCAGTCAGTCATTCAGGACTCAGTCGTACCAGATTCACTGCAATCCCATGGACTGCAGCACACAAGGCATCCTGTCCAACACCAAATCTGAGAGCTTGCTCAAACTCATGTACACGAGTTGAGTCGGTGATGCCATCCAACCATTTCATCCTCTGCCGTCCCCTTCTTCTCCTGCCTTCAATCTTCCCAAGCATCAAGGTCTTTTCCAATGAGTCAGTACTTCCCATAAGGTGGGCAAAGTATTGGAGCTTCAGCTTAAGTATCTAGTCCTTCTAATGAAAATTCAGAACTGATTTCCTTTAGGATTGACAGGGTTGATCTTGTAGTTCAAGGGACTCTCGAGAGTCTTCTCCAACACCACAGTTCAAAAGCATAGATTCTTTGGCACTCAGCTTTCTTTATAGTCCAACTCTCACATCCATATGTGACTACTAGATAAAACATACTTTTGACTAGATGGACCTTTGTCAGCCAAGGGATGTCTCTGCTTTCTAATATGATGTCTAGGTTGGCCATAGCTTTTCTTCCAATGAGCAAGTGTCTTTTAATTTCATGGCTGCAGTCACCATTTGCAGTGATTTTAGAGCCCAAGAAAATAAAGTCTCTCATGGTTTCCATTGTTTCCCCATCTATATGCCATGAACTGATGGAACCAGATGTTAAGATCTACGTCTTTTGAATGTTGAGTTTTAAGCCAGCTTTTTCACTCTCCTCTTTCACCTTCAACAGAGGTTCTTTAGTTCCTCTTTGCTTTCTGCCATAAGGATACTGTCATCTGCATATCTGATGTTATTGGTATTTCTCTCAGAAAGCTTGACTCCAACGTATGCTTCATCCAGCCCAGCATTTTGCATGATGTACTCTGCATATAAGTTAAATAAGCAGGATGACAATATACAGCCTTGATGTACTCCTTTTGCAATTTGGAACCAGTCCATTGTTCCATGTTCGGGTCCGACTGCTGCTTCCTGACCTGCATACAGATTTTTCAGGACGCAGGTAAGGTGGTCTGGCATTACCATATCTTTAAGAATTTTCCACAGTTTCTTTGATACACATAGTCAAAGGCTTTAGTCATTGAAGAAGAAATAGATATTTTTCTGGAATTATCTTGCTTTTTTGTGATCCAGTGGATGTCGGCAATTTGATCTTTGATTCCTCTCCCTTTTCTAAATCCAGCTTGAACATCTGGAAGTTGTTTCACGTACTGTTGAAGCCTGATTCACGCACCCAATCATGTCTGTCTCTTTGCAACCCCATGGATTATACAGTCCATGGAATTCTCCAGGCCAGAATACTGGATTGGGTAGCCTATTCCTTCTCCAGTGGATCTTCCTGACCCAAGAATGAAACCGGGGTCTCCTGCATTGCAGTTGTGTTCTTTACTAACTAAGCTGCCTAGCTTGGAGAATTTTGAGCATTACTTTACTAGTGTGTGAGATGAATATAATTATGTGGTGGTTTCAACATTCTTGGAGAAGGCAATGGCACCCCACTCCAGTACTCTTGCCTGGAAAGTCTCATGGACAGAGGAGCCTGGTAGGCTACAGTCCATGGGGTCGCTAAGAGTCGGACACGACTGAGCGACTTCACTTTCTCTTTTCACTTTCATGCATTGGAGAAGGAAATGGCAACCCACTCCAGTGTTCTTGCCTGGAGAATCCCAGGGACGGGGAAGCCTGGTGGGCTGCCGTCTATGGGGTCACACAGAGTTGGACACGACTGAAGTGACTTAGCATAGCATAGCATAGCAACATTCTTTGTCATTGCCTTTCTTTGGGATTGGAATGAAAACTGACCTTTTCCAGCCCTGTGGTCACTGCTGAGTTTTCCAAATTTGCTGGCATTTTGAGTGCAGCACTTAAAGAGTACTATCTTTTAGAATATGCTAAATAGCTGATTTAAATCTGAACTGAAATAGCTCAGTTGGAATTCCATCACCTCCTCTAGTTTTGCTCATAGTGATGCTTCTTAAGGCCCATTGAATTCACACTCAAGGATGTCTGATTCTAGTACAGTGATCATACCATCATGGTTATCTGGGTTATGAAGATGTTTCTTTTATAGTTCTTCTGTGTATTCTTGCCACCTCTTCTTAATATCTTCTGCTTCTGTTAGGTCTGTACGGTTTTTGTCCATATTATGCATAACTTTGCATGACATGTTCCCTTGGTATTTCTAATTTTCTTGAAGAAATCTCTAGTCTTTCACATTCTATTGTGTCCTCAATTTTCTTGCCTTAATCACTTAGGAAGGCTTTCTTATCTATCCTAGTTATTCTATGTAACTACGGATAACTGTTCAGTTCAGTTGCTCATTCATGTCCGACTCTTTGCAACCCCATGAATTGCATCACGCCAAGCCTCTCTGTCCATCACCAACTCCCGGAGTCCACGCAAACCCATGTCCATCGAGTTGGTGATGCCATCCAGCCATCTCATCCTCTGCTGTCCCCTTTTCCTCCTGCCCAGAATCCCTCCCAGCATCAGAGTCTTTTCCAATGAGTCAACACTTCGCATCAGGTGGCCAAAGTACTGCAGTTTCAGCTTTAGCACCATTCCTTCCAAATAACACCCAGGACTGATCTCCTTTAGAATGAACTGGTTGGATCTCCTTGCAGTCCACGGGACTCTCTCAAGAGTCTTCTCCAACACCACAGTTCAAAAGCATCAATTCTTCAGTGCTCAGCTTACCTCACAGTCGAACTATCACATCCATACATGACTACTGGAAAAACCATAGCCTTGACTAGATGGACCTTTGTTGGCAAAGTAATGTCTCTGCTTTTGAATATGTTATCTAGGTTGGTCACAACTTTCCTTCCAAGGAGTAAGCGTCTTTTAATTTCATGGCTGCAATCACCATCTGCAGTGACTTTGGAGCCCACAAAAATAAAGTTTGACACTGTTTCCACTGTTTCCCCATCTATTTCCCATGAAGTGATGGGAACAGATGTCATGATCTTTGTTTGTTTTTTTTTTTTTTTTTAATTTTAAATTTATTTATCTTAATTAGAGGCTAATTACTTTACAATATTGTATTGGTTTTGTCATACATCAACATGAATCCGCCACGGTTGTACACGTGTTCCCAATCCTGAACCCCCCTCCCACCTCCCTCACCATACTATCCTTCTGAGTCATCCCAGTGCACCAGCCCCGAGCATCCTGTATCCTACATCCAACCTGAACTGAATGTTGAGCTTTAAGCCAACTTTTTCACTCTCCACTTTCACTTTCATCAAGAGGCTTTTTAGTTTCTCTTCACTTTCTGCTATAAGGGTGGTGTCATCTGCATATCTGAGGTTATTGATATTTCTCCCGGAAATCTTGAATCCAGTTTGTGCTTCTTCAGGTCCAGCGTTTCTCATGATGTACTCTGCATATAAGTTAAATAAGCAGGGTGACAATATACAGCTTTGACATACTCCTTTTCCTATTTGGAACCAGTCTGTTGTCCCATATCCAGTTCGAACTGTTGCTTTCTGACCTGCATATAGGTTTCTCAAGAGGCAGATCAGGTGGTCTGGTATTCTGATCTCTTGAAGATTTTTCCACAGTTTGTTGAGATCCACACAGTCAAAGGCTTTGGCATAGTTAATAAAGCAGAAATAGATGTTTTTCTGGAACTCTCTTGCTTTTTGCATGATCTAGAGGATGCTGGCCATTTGATCTCTGGTTCCTCTGCCTTTTCAAAAACCAGCTTGAACATTAGGAAGTTCACAGTTCATGTGTTGTTAAAGACTAGCTTGGAGAATTTTGAGCATTACTTTACTAGCGTGTGAGATGAGTGCAATTGTGAAATAATTTAAGCATTCTTTGGCATTGGCTTTCTTTGGGATTGGAATGAAAACTGACCTTTTCCAGTCCTGTGGCCACTGTTGAGTTTTCCAAATTTGCTGGCATATTGAGTACAGCATTTTCACAGCATCATCTTTCAGGATTTGAAATAGCTCAACTGGAATTTCATCACCTCCACTAGCTTTGTTCGTAGTGATGCTTTCTAAGGCCCACTTGACTTCACATTCCAGGATGTCTGGCTCTAGGTCAGTGATCACACCATTGTGATTATCTTGTTCATGAAATCTTTTTTGTACAGTTCTTCTGTGTATTCTTGCCACCTCTTCTTAATATCTTCTGCTTCTGTTAGGTCCATACCATTTCTGTCCTTTATCGAGCCCATCTTTGCATGAAATGTTTCCTTGGTATCTCTAATTTTCTTGAAGAGATCTCTAGTCTTTTCCATTCTGTTTTTTCCTCTATTTCTTTGCATTGATCGCAGAGGAAGGGTTTCTTATCTCTTCTTGCTATTCTTTGGAACTCTGCATTCAGATGTTTATATTTTTCCTTTTCTCCTTTGCTTTTTGCTTCTCTTCTTTTCACAGCTATTTGTAAGGCCTCCCCAGACAGCCATTTTGCTTTTTTGCATTTCTTTTCCATGGGGATGGTCTTGATCCCTGTCTTCTGTACAATGTCACGAACCTCATTCCATAGTTCATCAGGCACTCTATCTATCAGATCTAGTGCCTTAAATCTATTTCTCACTTCTACTGTATATTCATAAGGAATTTGATTTAGGTCATACCAGAATGGTCTAGTGGTTTTCTCTACTTTCTTCAGTTTAAGTCTGAATTTGGCAGTAAGGAGCTCATGATCTGAGCCACAGTCAGCTCTTGGTCTTGTTTTTGCTGACTCTATAGAGCTTCTCCATCTTTGGTTGCAAAGAATATAATCAATCTGATTTTGGTGTCGACCATCTGGTTATTTCCATGTGTAGAGTCTTCTCTTCTGTTGTTGGAAGAGGGTGTTTGCTATGACCAGTGCATTCTCTTTGCAAAACTCTGTTAGACTTTGCCCTGTTTCTCTCTATATTCCAAGGCCAAATTTGGCTGTTATTCCAGGTGTTTCTTGACTTCCTACTTTTGCATTCCAGTCCCCTATAAAGAAAAGGACATCTTTTTGGGAGTGTTAGTTCTAAAAGGACTTGTAGGCAATGGTACCCCACTCCAGTACTCTTGCATGGAAAATCCCATTGACGGAGGAGCCTAGTAGGCTGCAGTCCATGAGGTCGCTAAGAGTCAGACACCACTGAGTGACTTCACTTTCACTTTTCACTTTCATGCATTGGAGAAGGAAATGGGAACCCACTCCAGTGTTCTTGCCTGGAGAATCCCAGGGACAGAGGAGCCTCGTAGGAGTGACTTAGCAGCAGCAGCAGCAGCAGGTCTTCATGAAACCGTTCAACTTCAGCTTCTTCAGCGTTACTGGTTGGGGCATAGACTTGGATTACTGTGATATTGAATGGTTTGCTTTGGAAACAAACACAGATCATTCTGTCGTTTTTGAGATTGCATCCAAGTACTGCATTTTGGACTCTTTTGTTGACCATGATAGCTGCTCCATTTCTTCTACGGGATTCCTGCCCATAGTAGTAGATACTGTGGTCATCTGAGTTATATTCACCCATTCCAGTCCATTTTAGTTCACTGATTTCTAGAATGTCGATATTCACTTTTGCCATCTCTTGTTTGACCACTTCCATTTTGCCTTGATTCATGGACCTAACATTCCAGGTTCCTATGCAATATTTCTCTTTATAGATAACAATACTATATTAAATATTTGAGATTATCTAAGAGAACAAATCCTAAAAGTTTTCATATGAAAAATATAGCAACTAGTTGAGATTATGTGTTAACTAAACTTAGTGCAGTAATCATTTCAAAATATACACATATATTGAATCACTGTGCTGTATAGTCTAAAGTAATACTTCCCTGGTGGCTCAGTGGCAAGAATCCTCCTGCCAATGGAGGAGATATGGCTTTGATCCCTGAGAAGGAAAGATCTCCTGGAGAAGGAAATGGCAATCCACTCCAGTATTCTTGCCTTAGAAATCCTATGGACAAAGGAGTCTGGTGGGCTACAGTCCACGGAGTCACAAATGAATCAGGAACAAATCAATGACTCAACAACAAACATACAATGGTATGTGTCAAGTATATCTCAATAAAACTGAAAAAGAAAGTCTTTCAACTAAAGGAAGTTTGAGCAGTGTGACAAATATCAAAATTGAGTAACTTTAAATAAAGGATTAGTTCACAGTTAGAATTAAAAATTTTTTTTAAATCAGTGACTCATGTAAGAATTTGATCTGACACAACATATATACTAAGTAGTTTTAACATTTTTTTTTAAAACATTCAGGAGAAATATTGTTCAATTCAAATTTTGGAAATTGGATGTTAACTATCTTAGTAGTTGTAAAATTCAAAGCAGCATTGAAATATTTCAGATTTGATAATATTAGCAAAATTTCTTTTGACCATTTATTTTAACAGGGAAGGAAGGCAGAAAGTCAATACCGACTAGACCAACACAGGCATTTACTTGTATGATTGCAAATATTATAAGTAGGAAATGGCTTTAATCAAAACTCCCTCTCTTCACTTTACTCATTCTTAACATGTCAGTTTCATCCTAAAATTAGTTCCCCTGATAACAAAAATGGCTGCAGTGGTTTCAGAACTCATACACTCTCAGGATACGTTAACATGAAGAGAAATCATTTCTTTTGGCTCAGTGGTACTCAATCCACATGCCAATGCAGGAGGCACAAGAGACATGGATCCAATACCTTTGTTGGAAAAATCCCCTGGAGAAGGAAATGGCAACACACTTCAGTATTCTTTCTTAGGAATTTCCTAAGAGGCAGAGAAGCCTTGAGGCTACAGTCCATCATCCCATGGGGTTGCAAAGTATTGGGCACAACTGAGTGACTGAGCATGTATGTACACTTGCAAAGGGAGAAAAAAAAATTTCCTCCAAAAGTCCTAAAATACTCCTGACACCTCACCTTTCTTATTGTGTTATGCTTTCTTTCTTAAACTCATTCCTGGAGACAGAAGTCTAAAGTATAATGTGTGGCTTCAAAACTCATGTCTTTGCCAGGAATTCAAACTTATTTGGATCCCAAGTCTGAATACTATGGAGAGGTTTTCCAAAAGAAAATCTGTGAAAAGTAAAGACTAGTGCTACTTAGAAAGAGGATGGTAGAAGAAATTAACATGACACTTGCTTAAGAAAGATTACTTGTGAGAAAAATGAATAAGAACGAAAAATATTAGATAAGAAATAATTGTGATAATTGCAGACTCAAGATTTAAAAAAAAAAAAAAACCAAAAACTGACCAAGCAGTTAGCTGTGGTAATAAAGAGATAAACAAATATAGGAAGCCTACAACTATAACAACAATAGATGGCACACTGAATCTGCCCAGAACTATAATAATGCTGCTAAGCTACAAAAAGGAAATGCAGTGAAAAATTTATGTGTGTGTGCACTAAGTCGCTTCTGTTGTGTCTCTTTGAGACACTATGGACTGTAGCCCACCAGGGTCCTTTGTCCATGGGATTCTCCAGGCAAGAATACTGAAGTGGGTTGCCATGCCCTCTTCCAGAGGATCTTCCCAAGCCAGAGACTGAACCCACGTCTCTTGAGCCTCCTGCATTGGCAGGTGGGTTCTTTAACATTAGTACCACCTGGAAGGTCAGTGTAATTTTATACACTATGCTTATTATAAAAAATTGATCCTTAGAAGAGAGTACAATTTTAAGATGAACTACAAAAAGCAGTTCAAATCCTAAAAGATGATGCTGTTACAGTGTTACCGAATAAGCCAGCAAATTTGTAAAAACTCAGCAGTGGCCACAGGCCTGGACAAAGGTCAGTTTTCATTCCAATCCCAAATAAGAGCAATCTCAAAGAATGTTCAAACTACTGCATGATTATATTCATTTCACATGCTCAAAATCCTCCCAGTGAGGCTTCAATAGTACATGAACCAAGAACTCCCCGATGTTCAAGCTGGATTTAGAAAAGGCAGAGGAACCAGAAATGAAATTGCCAACATCCCTTGGGTTGTCAAAAAGGCAAGAGAGTTCCAGAAAAAACAAACAAACAAACAAACAAAAACCTCACATCTATTTCTGCTTCATTGACTACCCTAAAGCCTTTGACTGTGTGGATCACAACAAACTGTGGCAAATTCTTAAAGAGATGAGAATACCAGACCACTTTTCCTGTCTCTTGAGAAGTCTGCATGTAGGTCAAGAAACAGTAGTTAGAACTTGATATGGAACAACATACTAGTTCCACACTGGTAAAGGAGTACGTCAAGGCTGTATGTTGTCACCTGCTTATTAAACTTCAATGCAGATTACATCATGCAAAATGCTGGGCTGGACAAAGCACAAGTGGGAGTCAAGATTGCTGGGAGAAATATCCATAACCTCAGATATGCACATGACACCGCCCATATGGCAGAAAGCGAAGAGGAACTAAAGAACCTCTTGATGAAGGAGAAAGAGGAGAGTGAAAAAGCTGGCTTAAATCTCAACATTCAAAAAACATAGATCTTAACATCTGGTTTCATCACTTCATGGAAAATAGATGGGAAACAATGGAAATAGTGACAGACTATTTTGGGGGCTGCAAAATCACTGCAAATGGTGACTTCAGTCATGAAATTAAAAGACAGTTGTTCCTTGGAGGAAAAGCTATGATCAACCTAGAAAGCATATTTAAAAGCAGAGACATTACTTGGCAGACAAAGGACTGTATAGTCAAAGCTATGGTTTTTCCAGTAGTCATGTATGGGTGTGAGATTTGTACCATAATGAAGGCTGAGAGCCAAATAATTGGTAATTTCAAACTGTGATGTTGGAGAAAACTCTTGAGAATCCCTTGGACTGCAAGGAGATCAAACCAGTTAATCCTAAAGGAAATCAATACTGAATATTCCTTGGAAGCACTGATGCTGATGCTGAATCTCTGTTATTTTGGCCACCTGATGGGGAGAGCTGACTGATTAAGACCCTGATGCTGGGGACAATTCAAGGCAGGAGGAGAAGGGGACAACAGAGGATGAGATGGTTGGATGGCATCACTGACTCAATGAAAATGAGTTTCAGCAAGCCCTGGGAGATGATGAAGGACAGCAAAGCCTGGTGTGTTAAAGTCCATGGGCATGAAAAGTATCGGAAATGACTGACTAAACAGCAACAACAGTAAGAAAACAACAAAATTGGTAAAAAGACATAGAAAACGTGACCCGTGTTTCAACTCTAAACCCACTTTGGCTACTCAAGGACCTGTTAGGTAACCAAAAAAATATTACAAGGACAGCAATTATAAGATGGCGAAGAGCATGAACTTGAACACACAGTAGCTAGTGATGTAGAGAATGAAATCGCTGGTCAAAATCAACTCTAGGAAAATTTAGGATCATTTAGAATATAACATGAACTTGAACACACAGTAGCTAGTGATGTAGAGAATAAAATCGCTGGTCAAAATCAACTCTAGAAAAATTTAGGATCATTTAGAATATAACCCAAATAGTAATATAAGCAGGATTTTTTTTTTTTTTTTTGCCAACTTTCCTAGGTAAGTTTCTGAAAGCATCATTACAGAATTAAAAATGGAGTTTTTGTTTTTGCTGCAAAGCTTGACTGTTCCTAATACATTTCTACTTTCACTTAATTAGATATTTTCCTCATATTCTCACTACAGCTGTAACTTGTCAAATGTATCCTACTTTTTATAGCTGTGTAAAAAGTCTCTGATTACAAACAGTGAACATTTAGCCATTTGTTAGCCATTTGTTGGAGCTGAGCTATATGCCTGTCATTCCAGCTTTTCTAGGATATTCTGCTGCTTTGCTTGTTTGCTCCCTCCCTCTTCATTAGCTAGTTTTCTCTCCCTAGCTTATGCCATTATTACTTTTTCTTGGAGAACTAGGATTAAGTTCTTTCTATGTTTTACTACTAGTAAGTCAAAGGAGAAAAAAAAAAGGTAATTTTTTATTTGTGTTTCCTAACTTTTTACTTGGCTTCAACTAAAATCATTTGCTTCTAATAGCCAGAATTTCCATCAAAGATAATTTTTCCTTGAATTTTTTCAAAAATGACTTCTGACCAATCTTTTCTGGATTTCTAATTTGTTTTTTCTAACTTCATTTTTACAAATATTTTAATTTTTTCTTAATTTTCTCTATTTTTAGAAAATGTATATATTTATAATACTAAAAGATAATCTGCTTCCATATAAATTAGTTGAGTAACATTAAGTTAACTTCTTTCTATCTAGAATTGCTATATACTTGTAGGGAGTCTCTAATTATTGGTATATTTTGGGCTTCCCAGGTGGGCTCAGTGGTAAAGAATCAGCCTGCCAATGTAGGAGGCAAAGAAGACTCGGGTTTGATCCCTGGATTGGGAAGGCCCCTTGGAGCAGGAAATGACAATCCACTCCAATATTTTGGCCTGGAAAATCCCAGGCAAAGAGGAGCCTTGTGGGCTACAGTGTAGGGGTTTAAAAGAATCAGACATGACTGAGGAACTGAGCACAGCACAGGCTTTTTTTTTTTTTTTTTTTAATGATTAATGTGCCATGATCTGTGTAAGGCAATTTACAATATTTTATTTATCTCTCTTTAAGTCTGTGATGTAAATAGTACAAACATTCATATTTTATATATGGGTAAATGGAGACTGATAAGAGTAAAATATTCCAAATCAAACAATAAGGAAGTATTGGAACCTACACTTGAATTCCAGTCTATCAGACTACAACCGTGATATACTTATTTCTTCTCTGTTTTCTTCTTTTAGTGTGATCACCCGTATCTACATTTAGGTTTCATGCTTTGAATTCAGACAGAATGAACATATATCAAAGTCTCTAGCTATTTATGAAGAGGAGGTTTGTCACTATATTTTATCTCACTTATTGATGACATTTTCCAAACAACTTCAGAGATTCTTGCACATTCATCATCAAATATCTTATCTAGAGTATCCAGAATGATTGCATAGAGGAAGAATGAATTTGTTTAATGATTGCATTTTACTTCCTCAGTATCTTGCTAGTCAGACATTGATTTGATATTTAGAATGATCTCTCTTAAAATTTATTTCCTGTTTCCATATACCTCTTAGGAACCCTCCATTGAGAAAGACTTGGCTGTTGAAGTTGGATTTCTTTCAAAACACATGGGGAACTTTTTTAATATATTAATCAAAATATTAAATAACAAGAATGAGATAAAAAGACACATTCCCTTTCTTTGATTTATGGGAAGTCAAACCCCACCTTTCATCTCTTATTTCTGGCCACTTGTCAAAAACCATTTTCATGAATTCCTAGTCTGCTACACATCCCTTAAATGTTAACCCTGACAGCGTTTGACCTCAGTCTTCTTTTCTTCCCTCTAAAATGGCTCCCATATATATGCGTTAGTATACTGTATTTGTGTTTTTCTTTCTGGCTTACTTCACTCTGTATAATAGGCTCCAGTTCCATCCACCTCATTAGAACTGACCTGGAGGGATGGTGTGGGAAGGGGGGAGGGAGGAGGGTTCAGGATGGGGAACACGCGTATTCTGGTGGCGGATCCATCTCGATGTATAGTAAAAGTAATACAATATTGTAAAGATAAGAAAAATTAAAAAAATAATAATAATAAAAAAATAAAATAAAATGGCTCCCAGAACATTTCCATTGTGATTTAATAATCACTGACTACCAAATCTCTGTTTCAGCCTGTTTGTAATCTAATATGTCAAATAATTTACAAAACATTTATACTTGGGTATACTACAGACATTTCAAACTAGCAAGGCTAAGGGAGAATGCATAGCCTATTTCAAGGTGTTCCTCCTCATTCTCAGGGTCGATGCAGGTAATTTTTAGTCCACTGCATCACTGAAGCCGGGGAAAGTAAACTTTATTTCTTATTCCCAAAATTCAGTCACCAAATCTCATCAGTTTTGTATTTTTATTCTGTCTTAAATCTCTCTCCACATTTCTTACTTTCATAGATCAAATTTTTAATTCTTTTCCTAGACATGTGCACTAGCCTCTAAATTGCTCCCTAGAATTGAATTTACCCCCTTTCCAATTCATTTTCTATCCTGCTATCAGAATAGTCTTTCTAAAGGATTAATAGACTCTTTACTGCTAGAAATTTTTCATTGCCTTCAGAACAAAATCCAAACTTTATAGTATAATATAATATATCCTGTGTTCTAGCTATTATTTTTCTCTCTGACGTACTGAATGAATGGTACTTATACAATACTTGTTAATTTCAGAAAGCATGATATTTCATGAAATAAGTACATGGTTAACAGCATATATGAAATGTATGAAGGCATTCTATTCTATTGCATGGAATACATGATAATTTTAATATACTAAGAACTTGGATCAACCAATGATTTAACATTTTTATTACATCTATAAGATTTTAAATTGCAAAATGCTTATCTATATATTGATTAGAATTAACTACAAAATATAAGCAAGCATTTGACATCTTTTTAAATGTACAAAAAATTATCAGTTTATTTGTTCTTTCTCTTTTAAAAATAAATTTTTACTTATTTTTTTAAGGTTGAGATGAATGTCATGGGAAGAAATGATAGCTACAAAGTGCTAGAAAATTAAGTAAGGCCTTTAACTGGTGATAGAAGTGGGAACAGACCTGTCAACTCAGTTAACCTGCATTGATTCAGCCATAAAATAAGTATGTGACTTTGTCATCCATGGTAACCTAATTCTCACAGACTATCTCAGACTCACAGACTAGAACATTTTGTTTAAAACTTCTATTTTACACACATACTTTCATTTTCTCCAGAATCCTTGAAGAGTTTTACTCTAAGCTATTAAAGTTACATCAGTTTCTTGGACCTCATTACCAGAAGGTAACAAGATTTTCTTCACCTGTTAAATTCAAGATCTAAAGAATTTCTAGTGTATTGTGAAGCAATTATTTATACCAATTAAGATAAAAGGTATGAAGTTCAAAAGATTTAGCATTGCCATTAAATATGTTACACAAATGGATATGTTTTAGGATTAAATCTATTTTAGCTTTACTTATGTGATATAGCCTGGCAGGAAAATGAAAGGGTAGGCAATTCCATTATTTTGGAGTTAAACCTTAAATACTGAGCACACACACTCCTCTAAAGATTAAAAAACACTTTATTTAGTCCTTGGTTTGCTACTTGGAGTTGATTACTTCTAAATTTGATAGAAACCTGTAGAGTGAGTCTCATCAGTTCCAGGGGAGAATTCTAAAGCTCTGAATTGAATTTCTCAGAATGGCACAATGTAAAAATTAAATGGATGTGTAGGCACCTCCATAGATTTTAATTCTCAGGAAAATTACTTCCTACAATATTTTTTTAATAATAAATGACTGTTAGTAACTTTATACAAATCTATAGCCACAAATATGAGAAGTAATATACATTTAATATGATTATAGACACTTTCTGAATTTTATTATACTTAGTAAATATTACTAAAATCTTTTAAAAATTTAAATACTGTATTATAATTCATAACCTCAATAATTAAAGGTATGAAGCCTGTGTAAAAAAACCAAAATCGTGTGTGTGTATGCCAAACAAATATATAT
This sequence comes from Tragelaphus eurycerus, assembly GCA_935064755.1. Taxonomy (NCBI): domain Eukaryota; kingdom Metazoa; phylum Chordata; class Mammalia; order Artiodactyla; family Bovidae; genus Tragelaphus; species Tragelaphus eurycerus. The sequence goes on along the minus strand of CAKXYN010000086.1, from coordinate 5,767,510 downwards.
ATAAATGCAAAACATTTATTCAAATTTTATTTTCTCACAAGGAATTTCCCTAAACATCCCAATTTCCTACGTTTTTATTGTCTACCCTGCCTTAACTTTCTTCTCAAGACCCACTTTTACTGATACTATATATTAATTTGTTTATTCTGAATTTCACTAGAACAAGATTTGAGTTACTGCTATATCTCTAACACTTAAGACTCTAAATTAATATTTGGTAACTGAATGCATAAACTCATAATAATATATTTTAAAGATCTGTGGATTTGGAATTAATCAGCATTGGCTGGAGCTACTGTTTATTATAATAAAAGGTGAAGGTTTATTGATACTCAACCTTATCCATAAAATGAAAATGCTAATAATGCCATTTGCCAGGACTGCAAGTTGACAGCATCAAATGAGCCCAAATCAAAGTTCTCTGTACAGTGCTCTAACATTTACTAAGATTATCTGTTATCATTGTCATTGCTCTCATTTTATTTTTTGAACCGGTAACTTAACTTTGAATTCTATCACATTCTTTAAACCTTATTGTATTCCAAAAGGAATAAACAAACCTAACCACCTCGGATAATCCTGCTTCAACTCATATATTACATATTATGTAACAAAGTATAAGCAAACACTCAAATTGAAAAAAAAAGATAAAATTTGGACTCTATCATATTTCTATTACATCTACCACCTTCTTTAGAGAGATATCTTTTTTAAACATTTTTAACTTTTATACATGTTGCTTTTCATCAACAGTAACCAGAAAAGAAAATGTTGCTGAAGTAGATAGAAACACAGATTCCTGAGTAATGAAGAATGTTCTCCTAGCTTAGAGGCCTGAAAAGAACAAGAATAGGGGAAGAGACAAAATGGTGGAGGAGGAGTACATCTCTCTCCATGGATGCATCAGGAATACATGTTTGGATGCAGAAGATCTCACAGAGCACCAGCTGAGAGCTGGCAGGAGTCCTTGATCACTGGAAAGGAATATACAGGTCCATGCAAAACTCAGAGGATGAAGGAAAGAAGGGAAAAAGAAGGAGTTAGCAGGACTGGACCTACACTCAGAGGATTGGCAAGCTGGAGCAGCAGTGAGATATCCACATAGGGTCAATAGGATTGGACAGAGAGGAAGCATTTAAGGCTGTTGCAGAATGAAGCAGCTGATTTGTGACACTCTGAATGACAGTCTGAGATCCACAGAGATAATCCATAGTGTAGCCCTATGTACCCCAGAGAGGAAACCAAGTCCAATGGAATACACAGTGGATGACAGCTGTAGAATATGCACTGGAGAGCAAATCCGGGGAGAGGACTGCTATTAACTACAAGGAGAAGGCCTGAGGGGACAGGCCTGAGGATTCTATGGTGGGCAATGCCTCTGGAGGAAAGCCAGGCAGCCATGGAGGCAGGGTGCTACTACTGAGTCATGTGCAGAGGGTAGAGCCATCACTGTAGCCTCTCTCTCCCCACGCATTGGTGCTGGCAGCTGGCCAATAGAGAAAGACTCCAGAGAGGGTGGACCTCTGAGTGCCTGATGCTCTGAGCAATAGAGAAGGACCAGCCAGGGAGGCCCTTTGAATGGCAGAGGCTAGAGGAAGATTCTGATAGCATCATATCTTCTGAACTCATGGTCACCAGCTTCCCTGAGCACCTGGAGCTGCCAGGGTCCCTGTGATCCAAGCTAGTTATGCCACCTCCAGGCTTGATCTTACTGGGGCAGAGCTGCTGGAGGATAGAACAAACTCTAATAGCACCATATCTCATGTACCCGTGGCCACTGGCTTCCCTGTGCCCCTGGAGCTGCCAGGGTCCCCATTGCACAAGCAGCCGTGACACTTCCATACCCAGCCCTCACTGGGGCAGATCCAAGACCTCCAGGTACAAACTTCCTGGATGACCCACAAGCAGAGGTGGGGTAAAACCACAATTGAGTTCCAGGGCCAGAGTGACTAAGGAAGAGGATGACAATCTTTCCACCAGCTGTACAATCCACAGATTAAATCTACATGATCAACTAGAGATAGTGTCTATGGAATATATAAAAGGCAAATGAGGGCTCCCACACAAGAAAATGCCTTAGGTCTGGCAGCTGTGGAGGTTGGAGGCAAGAACATAATAGGAGCAGGGCCAAATTAGAGTCTGAGTTGTCCCCACAATAGGTTCAGGGGAGAGCTCTCACCTCAGTACCGGAGGGCCTCCTTGCTAGGTAGAAATGGGCTGTGACTCACAGTCTGCAAAAGGATGCTGACAGCTGAAACCCAAGGAAATTATTTCTTCTTATTATTTTTTATATTTTGATTCGTTCTGTAGTTGGATCTGGATTGTTTTTCCTCTTCTTTTTTTTTTTTTTTTTCCCCACTGTTGCTGTGGTTATTGTTTTCATTATTATTATTATTATTAACTTTATTTAAACTTTTGAGAAATTTTTTAACACATCATTTCCTTTATATACTTCTACCTCTATATTGGCTTTTGCAGCTTTTTTTTTCTTTGTGTGTGTGTGTGTGTGTGTGTGTGTTTTTTTTTTTTTCCTCCTTACTGTTCACTTCTTGGTGTCACTATGCTATAATATGTACAGATATTTTATATACTTCTATTTAACTTTGCTTTTCAATTATTTTTCTTCATTTTCCCCCATGTTTTAGTTTGTTTTGTTTGCTTTCTTCCTCAGTTAGCTCTTTGTTTTGGTCTTGTTTTTTACTTTGTATTATAATTTTGTTTTTAATTGTTTGATATCATTTTTGGTTTCCTTTACTTACCAGGTCACTCTCTTGCACCTTGTTTCCTTTGGACTGTTTTTATTTTGTCTCTCTGTGTGTATGTGTGTGTATATTCCTGCTTTTGTTACTATTTGTCTGATTTTCATTTACCATTTGTCTAGGGCTTATTTTTGGTTTGTTTTTGTGTGTGTGTGTGGTTGTTTTAATCCCTATTGTTGCCCTAACAAATGGCTTGTGGGATTGTGGTTGGTTCCCTGACCAGAGATAGGGCCTGAGCCTCTGGGGTGGGAGCATTGAGTCCAGGACACTAGACTGCCAGAGAACTCCTGAACAGGAAGTATTAATTAGTGAGAACTCCCACGAAGGCCTTGTCCTGTATCCAAGACAGCTACCATCCAACTACCAGCAGTACCTCACATCAACAACAAGCAAAACATGAACACAAAAAAAGTCATCAGCAGACAGGCTTCCCACAGAAACCTAAAAACACACCATCTCACATAGCTTTGCCTACCAGAGGGAAAACACACACCTTTTCCCACCAAAACACATGTACAATTACCTCCTAACATGAAGCTTACACAAACCACTGGATCAACCTCAGCCTCTGAGGGGAAAAACTCAAAAGCAAGAGGAACTACAACCCTAGAGCCTGGGGAAAGGAGACTTCAAACATAGTAAGTGAGATAAAATGAAAAGACAGATAATCATGCAGGAAATGAAAGAATAAGATAAAAATCCACAAGACCAAATAAACAAAGAGGGAATAGGCAAACTACCAGAAAGAGAATTCAGAGTAATGACAGTAAAGATGATCCAACATCTTGGAAACAAAATGGAAAAAAAAAAAAAAAAAGGAAAAATCACTGAACAATGATTTTTCATAACATAACATAACATAACAATGACCTAGAAGAAATAAATAATTAATAAACAGCACCAAAAAAATAAAATTATTGAAATTAAAAATACTCTAGAAAAAAACAATAGCAGAAAAACTGACACAGAAGAAAGCATAAGTGAGCTGGAGTATAGAATAGTAGAAATAACTGTTGAATAAGAGAATAAAGGTAAAAGAATGAAAAAAACTGAGGATAGTTTGAGAGACCTCTAGGGCAATATTAAATGCACCAACATGTATGGAGAAGGAAATGGCAACCCACTCCAGTATTCTTGCCTGGAGAATCCCAGGGACAGGGGAGCCTGGTGAGCTTCGGTCTATGGGGTCGCACAGAGTCGGACACGACTGAAGCGACTTAGCAGCAGCAGCAAGGATTATAATGTTTCCAGAAGAAGAGAAAAAATAAAGGGTCTGAGAAATTTTTTGAAAAGATTATAGTCCAAAATTTCTGCAATGTGGAACAGCAAACAGTCTCTCAAGTCCAAAGAAATGCAGCGTCCTATACAGGATATTTTCAAGTAGAAATATGCTGAGACCATATTAATCAAAGTAAAACAAACAACAACAACAAATAAAAAATACTAAATGCAGCAATGGAAAAGCAACAAGTACTATACAAGAGAAACACCATACTGTAAGCAGCTGATTTTTCAACAGAATCTTTGAAGATCAGAAGGGAATGGCAGAATATATTTAAAGTGATGAAAGGGAAAACTCTACAACTGAGATTGCTGTACACACAAAAGATCACATTCAAAATTGATGGACAAATCAAATGCTTTACAGACAAGCAAAAGTTCAGATAATTTAGCAACACCAAACCAGCTTTACAACAAATGTTAAAGGGAGTTGGAGCAGGGAATGGCTACATACTTAAGTATTCTTTCTGGGAGAATTCCATAGATGGAGGAGCCTAGCAAGTTGCTGTCCATGGGGTTGAAAGAGTGAGAAACAACAGAGCGACCAACATACACACATACACACACACATAACCAAGAAACACAAGAGAAGGAAAAGACCTACAAAATAAAAATAAATAAATAAACGAAAACAATTAAGAATATACCAATAGGAACACACATATCAATCATTACTTTAAATATAAATGCATTAAAGACTGCAACCAAGACACAGACAGGCTGAATGGACATAAAAACAAGACTCATAATATGTACACTGTCTACAAGAGAACCACTTCAGACCTCAGTTCAGTTCAGTCACTCAGTCCTGTCCGACTCTTAGCAACCCCATGAATCGCAGCACGCCAGGCCTTCCTGTCCATCACCATCTCCCAGAGTTCACTAAGACTCACGTCCATCGAGTCAGTGATGCCATCCAGCCATCTCATCCTCTGTCGTCCGCTTCTCCTCCTGCCCCCAATCCCTTCCAGCATCAGAGTCTTTTCCAATGAGTCAACTCTTCACATGAGGTGGCCAAAGTACTGGAGTTTCAGCTTTAGCATCATTCCTTCCAAAGAAATCCCAGGGCTGATCTTCTTCAGAATGGATTGGTTGGATCTCCTTGCAGTCCAAGGGACTGTCAAGAGTCTTCTCCAGCACTACAGTTCAAAAGCATCAATTCTTAGGCACTCAGCCTACTTCACAGTCCAACTATTACATCCATACATGACCACAGGGAAAACCATAGCCTTGACTAGACAGACGTTTGTTGGCAAAGTAATGTCTCTGCTTTTGGAAATGCTATCTAAGTTGGTCATAACTTTCCTTCCAAGCAGGAAGCGTCTATTAATTTCATGGCGGCAGTCACCATCTGCAGTGATTTTGGAGCCCAGAAAAATAAAGTCTGACACTGTTTCCACTGTTTCCCCATTTATTTCCTATGAGGTGATGAGACCAGATATCATGATCTTCGTTTTCTGAATGTTGAGCTTTAAGCCAACTTTTTCATTCTCCTCTTTCACTTTCATCAAGAGGCTTCTTACTTCCTCTTCACTTTCTGCCATAAGGAAGGCTGGTGTAATCTGCATATCTGAGGTTATTGATATTTCTCCTGGCAATCTTGATTCTAGCTTGTGTTTCTTCCAGTCCAGCATTTCTCATGATGTACTCTGCATGTAAGTTAAATAAGCAGAGTGACAATATACAGCCTTGATATACACCTTTTCCTATTTGGAACCAGTTTGTTGTTCCATGTCCAGTTCTACCTGTTGCTTCCTGACCTGCAAACAGATTTCTCAAGAGTTTGGCCAAGAAAATGCACTGGTCATAGCAAACACCAAATTCCAACAACACAAGAGAAGACTCTACACATGGACATCACCAGATGGTCAACACCGAAATAAGACTGATTATATTACTGGCAGCCAAAGATGGAGAAGCTCTATACAGTCAACAAAAACAAGATCAGGAGCTTACTGTGGCTCAGATCATGAACTCCTTATTACCAAATTCAGACTTAAATTGAAGAAAGTAGGGAAAACCACTAGACCATTCAGGTATGACTTAAATCAAATCCCTTATGATTATACAGTGGAAGTGACAAATAGATTTAAGGGCCTAGATCTGATAGATAGAATGCCTGATGAACTATGGAATGAGGTTCGTGACATTGTACAGGAGACAGGGATCAAGGCCATCCCCATGGAAAATAAATGCAAAAAAGCAAAATGGCTGTAATGGAGGCCTTACAAATTTGTAATGGAGGCCTTACAAATAGCTGGGAAAAGAACAGAAGCTAAAAGAAAAGGAGAAAAGGAAAGATATAAGCATCTGAATGCAGAGTTCCAAAGAATAGCAAGAAGAGATAAGAAAGCCTTCCTCAGTGACCAATGCAAAGAAATAGAGGAAAACAACAGAATGGGAAAGACTAGAGATCTCTTCAATAAAATTAGAGATACCAAGGGAATATTTCATGTAAAGATGGGGTCGATAAAGGACAGAAATGGGATGGACCTAACAGAAGCAGAAGATATCAAGAAGAGGTGGCAAGAACACACAGAAGAACTGTACAAAAAAGTTCTTCACGACCCAGATAATCATGATGGCATGATCACTGACCTAGAGCCAGACATCCTGGAATGTGAAGTCAAGTGGGCCTTAGAAAGCATCACTATGAACAAAGCTAGTGGAGGTGATGGAATTCCAGTGGAGCTATTTCAAATCCTGAAAGATAATGCTGTGAAAGTGCTGCACTCAATATGCCAGCAAATTTGGAAAACTCAACAGTGGCCACAGGACTGGAAAAGTTCAGTTTTCATTTCAATTCCAAAGAAACACAATGCCAAAGAATGCTCAAACTACCGCACAATTGCACTCATCTCACAGGCTAGTAAAGTAATGCTCAAAATTCTCCAAGCCAGGCTTCAGCAATATGTGAACCGTGAACTTCCAGATGTTCAAGCTGGTTTTCAAAAAGGCAGAGGAACCAGAGATCAAATTGCCTACATCCGCTCGATCATGGAAAAAGCAAAAGAGCTCCAGAAAATACCTATTTTTGCTTTGTTGACTATGCCAAAGCCTTTGACTGTGTGGATCACAATAAACTGTGGAAAATTCTGAAAGAGATGGGAATATGAGACCACCTGACCTAGATACATATAAAGACTGAAGGTGAGAGAATTAAAATTATATTTCATGCGTATGGAAATTATAAGAAAGCTGAAGTAGCAATTCTTATATCAGACAAAAAAAGATCTTAAAACAAAGAATATTAAAAGAGATAATGAAGGACACCACATGATCAAAAGTACAATCCAAGAAGAAAGCATGACAATTGTAAATATTTACACCCAACAGAAGAGCACCTCAACACCTTAGGCAAACACAAAAGGCCATAAAAGGGGAAATCAACAGTAACACAATAAAGGTAGGGGATTTTAACACCCTACTTACACCAATGGACAGATAATCAAGATAGAATATTAATAAGAAAACATAAGCCTTAAATGATCCATTAGAGCAAATAGGCCTAATTTATACCTTCATAATATTCCATCAAAATGCAGAAGAATACATTTTCTTCTCGTGTGGACACAAAACTTTCTCCTGGATAGTTGGGTCACATTTGGGTCACAAATAAAACCTAGGTAAATTTTTTTTTTAATTGAAAATGTATCAAGCATCTTTTCTGATCACACTGCTGACACTAGATATCAATTACAGGAAAAAGTCTATAAAAAGAAAACAAACAAAAGGAGATTAAACAACACATTTCTAAATAACCAACAGATTGCTGAAGAAATAAGAGGGGAAGTAAAAAATACCTAGAAAAAAATGACAACAAAACATGATGATTCAAAACATTGGATGCAACAAAAGCATTTCTATGAGGAAAGCATATAGCAATACAATCCTATCTCAAGAAAGAAAGAAAAAAAAAAAACATTAAATAGGCAACTTAACTTTACACATAAAGTAATGGAATATGAACAACAACAACAAAAAGTCAGCAGAAAGAAAAAAAATAAAGATCAGCAGAAACAAATGAAAAAGAAATGAAGGAAACAGTAGTAAAAATCAATAAAACTGAAAGTGTGTCTTTGAGAAGATAAATAAAAATGAGAAACCATTTTCCAGACTTATCAAGAAGAAAGTGAGAAGACTCAAGTCAACAAAATTAGAAATGAAAAAGAAGAAGTTACAACAGACAATACAGAAAAAACAAAAGATCATAAAAGACTATTATGAGCAACTATATGCCAATAAAATGGATAATCTGGAAGAATGAACTGATTCTTAGAAAAGCACCAATTTCCAAGATTGAACCAGGAAGAAATAGAAATTATGAATAAGTCAATCACAAGTACTGAAACCAAACTGTGATGAAAGTCGCCTCCAAAGCAAAAGCTCAGCACCAGATTGCTTCACAGGTGAATGGTATCAAGTCTATCAGTTCAGTTCAGTTGCTCAGTCATGTCTGACTCTTTGTGACCCCATGAATTGCAGCATCCCAGGCTTCCCTGTCCATCATCAACTCCTGGATTCTACTCAAACTCATATCCATTGAGTCGGTGATGCCATCCAACCATCTTATCCTCTGTTATCCACTTCTCCTGCCCTCAATCTTTCCCAGCATCAGTGTCTTTTCAAATGAATCAACTCTTCACATCAGGTGGCCAAAGTACTGGAGTTTAAGCTTTAGCACCAGTCCTTACAGTGAACACCCAGGACTGATCTCCTTTAAGATGGACTGGTTGGACTCTCGAGAGTCTTCTCTAACAACTGAAGAATTCATGTCAAAAGTATCAATTCTTCAGCCTTCTGCTTTCTTCACAGTCCAACACTCACATCCATACATGACCCCTGGAAAAACCATAGCCTTTACTAGGCAAACCTTTGTTGGCAAAGTAATATCTCTGCTTCTGAATATGCTATCTAGGTTGGTCATAACTTTCCTTCCAAGGAGTAAACATCTTTTAATTTCATGGCTGCAGTCACCATCTGCAGTGACTTTGGAGCCCCCAAAATAAAGTCTGACACTGTTTCCACTGTTTCCCCATCTATTTCTCATGAAGTGATGGGTCCAGATGCCATGATCTTAGTTTTCTGAATGTTGAGCTTTAAGCCAACTTTTTCACTCTTCTCTTTCACTTTCATCAAGAAGATTTTTAGTTCCTTTTCACTTTCTGCCATTAGGGACCACACAAAAGCACAGTGGCTGTGCAGAAGCATGGCCAAGAGGAGCTACCGCTCACCCAAGGTCAGGGGCAGCGACCAAGAGCGCCAGGCTGCGAAGGCACAGGACAGGCCTAGAGGAGCTACCCAGCTTCCAAGGTCAGGGACAGCAGCCAAGAGGAGCTACCTCAAGTCTGAACTCAGGGGCAGCATCTGAGAGGAGCTACCCAACGTCCAAGGAGCAGTGGCTGCACTTTGTTGGAGGAGCCATGAAGAGATACCCCATGTCCAAGGTAAGAGAAACCCAGTAAGATTGTAGTTGTTGCGAGAGGGCAGACACATGAAATCTTAATCACAGAAAACTAGCCAATCTGATCACATGGACCACAGCCTGTCTAACTCAATGAAACAGCCATGCCATGTGGGGGCCATCTAAGATGAACAGGCCATGGTGGAGAGGTCTGACAGAATGTGGTCCACTGGAGAAGGGAATGGCAAACCACTTCAATATTCTTGCCTTGAGAATCTCATGAACAGTAAGAAAAGGCAAAAAAATAAGATACTGAAAGAGGAGCTCCCCAGGTTGGTAGGTGCCCAATATGCTACTGGATATCAGTGGAGAAATAGCTCTAAAAAGAATGAAGTGATGGAGCCAAAGCAAAAACAATATCCAGTTGTGGATGTGACTGGTGATAGAAGCAAGGTCTGATGCTGTAAAGAGCAATACTGCATAGGAACCTGGAATGTTAGGTCCATGACTCAAGGCAAATTGGAAGTGGTCAAACAGGAGATGGCAGAGTGAACGTCAACATTCTAGGAATCAGCGAACTAAAATGCTGGAATGGATGAATTTAACTCAGATGACCGTTATATCTACTACTGTGGGCAGGAATCCCTTAGAAGAAATGGAATAGCAATCATGGTCAACAAAAGATTCTGAAATGCACTACTTGGATGCAATCTCAAAAGTTACAGAATGAGCTCTGTTCGTTTCCAAGACAAACCATTCAATATCACAGTAATCCAAGCCTATGCTCCAAAAAGTAATGCTGAAGAAGCTGAAGTTGAATGGTTCTATGAAGACCTACAAGACCTTAAAGAACTAACACCCAAAAAAGATGTCCTTTTCATTATAAGGGACTGGAATTCAAAAGTAGGAAGTCAAGAAACACCTGGAGTAACAGGCAAATTCGGCCTTGGAATATGGAATGAAGCAGTGCAAAGGCTAATAGAGTTTTGCCAGGAGAACACACTTGTCATAGCAAACACCCTCTTCCAATAACACAAGAGAAGACTCTACACATGGATATCACTAGATGGTTGACACGTAAATCAGATTGATTATATTCTTGGCAGCCAAAGATGGAGAAGCTCTATACAGTCAACAAAAACAAGATCAGGAGCTTACTGTGGCTCAGATCATGAACTCCTTATTGCCAAATTCAGATTTAAATTGAAGAAAGTAGGGAAAACCACTAGACCATTCAGGCATGATCTAAATCAAATACCTTAAGATAATACAGTAAAAGTGAGAAATAGATTTAAAGGACTGGATATGATAGAGTGCCTGATGAACTATGGAATGAGGTTCATGACGTTGTACAGGAGACAGGGATCAAGATCATCCCCATGGAAAATAAATGCAAAAAAAGCAAAATTTCTGTCCAGAGAGGCCTTACAAATAGCTTTGAAAAGAAGAAAAGCTAAAAGTAAAGGAGAAAAGGAAAGATATAAACATCTGAATGCAGAATTCCAAAGAATAGCAAGAAGTGATAAGAAACCCTTCCTGGGCGATCAATGCAAAGAAATAGAGGAAAACAACAGAATGGGAAAGACTACAGATCTCTTTAAGGAAATTAGAGATACAAAGGGAACATTTTATGCAAAGATGGGCTCAATAAAGGACAGAAATGGTATTGGACCTAACAGAAGCAGAAGATATCAAGAAGAGGTGGCAAGAACACACAGAAGAACTGTACAAAAAAGTTCTTCACGACCCAGATAATCATGATGGTGTGATCACTGACCTAGAGCCAGACATCCTGGAATGTGAAGTCAAGTTGGCCTTAGAAAGCATCACTACAAACGAAGCTAGTGGAGGTGATGGAATTCCAGTGGAGCTATTTCAAATCCTGAAAGATGATGCTGTGAAAGTGCTGCACTCAATATGCCAGCAAATTTGGAAAACTCAGCAGTGGCCACAGGACTGGAAAAGGTCAGTTTTCATCCCAATCCCAAAGAAAGGCAACACCAAAGAATGCCCAAACTACCACACAATTGCACTCATCTCACACGCTAGTAAAGTAATGCTCAAAATTGTCCAAGCGAGCTTCAGCAATATGTGAACCGTGAACTTCCAGATGTTCAAGCTGGTTTTAGAAAAGGCAGAGGAACCAGAGATCAAATTGCCAACATCCACTGGATCATGGAAAAAGCAAGAGAGTTCCAGAAAAACATCTATTTCTGCTTTATTGACTATGCCAAAGCCTTTGACTGTGTGAATCACAATAAACTGTGGACAATTCTGAAAGAGGTGGGAATACCAGACCACCTGACCTGCCTCTTGAGAAACCTATATGCAGGCCAGGAAGCAACAGTTAGAACTGGACATGGAACAACAGATTGGTTCCAAATGGGAAAAGGAGTACGTCAAGGCTGTATATTGTCACCCTGCTTATTTAACTTATATGCAGATTACATCATGAAAAACGCTGGGCTGGAGGAACCACAAGCTGGATTCAAGATTGCCGGGAGAAATATCAATAACCTCAAATCCAGCTTTTAGAGAAGACCTAATGCCTATACTTCAAAAACTCTTCCAGAAAATTGCAAATAAAGGACACTTTCAAACTTACCCTATGAAACCACCATGCCATTATTCTAAAACCAGCCAAAGACATCACACATACAAAAAAAATTACAGGCCAATATCACTGATGAATATGCATGCAAAAATCATCAATAAAATTCTAGTTAATAGAATCTAACAGCACATTAAAAGCATCATAAAATATGATCAAATTTGGTTTATCCACACAATGCAAATATTTTTCAATATACACAAATCAGCAAATATGATACACCATCTTATCAAATTAAAAGTTTAAAATCCTATGATAATTTCAATAGATGCAGAAAAGGCTTTCACCAAAATTTAGCACCCATTTATGATAAATTATCTCTGGAAAATCAGCGTAGAAAGAATCTACCTCAACATAATAAAGACCATATACCATAAACGAGTCTTCTCAAGCGGCAGTAGTGGTAAAGAACTCACCTTCCAATGCATAAGATGTAAGAGACACAAGTTCAATCCTTGAATTGAGAATATCTCCTCGATGAGGGCACAGAAATCCACTCCAGTATTCTTGCCTAGAGAATCCCATTGACAGAGGAGCCTGATGGGCTACAGTCCATAGGGTTGCAAAGAGTCAGACACACCTGAATAAATCTGGCACACACACACGATAAATCCTGAGCAAACATTACTCTCAATGGTGAAAAACTGAAAGCACTTTCTCTAAGATCAGGGAAAAGACAAGTGTGTCCATGCTTACCACTATTATTCAACATAGATTTGGAAGTCCTATCCATGGCAATCAGAGAAGAAAAACATATAAAGAGAATCTAGATTGTGAAAAAAAAAGAAGCAAAACTATCACTGTTCGCAGATGACATGATACTATACATAAAAAATCCTAAAGATTCTATCAGGAAATTACTAGACTTAACCAATGAATTTAGTTAAGTTGAAGGATACACAATAAACACACAGACTGCAATCCCTATCAAATTACCTGTGGCAGCTTTCCTATCACTAGAGCAAAAAAACTCACTAATCGCATGGAAACACAAAAGATCCAGAATAGCCAAATCATCTTGAGAAGGAAGAACAGAGTTGGAAGAATCAATCTTCCTGAATTCAGTCTATAATATAAAGCTACAGTCATTAAGACAGTATGGTACTGGCATAGAACCAGAAATATAAACCAATGGAACAAGATAGAAAGCCCAGAGATAAACCTACACACTTGTGGAAACTTTATCTTTGACAAAGTAGGCAAAAATATACAACAGAGAAAATATATTCCCTTCAATAAGTGATACTGGGAAAACTGGAGAGCTGTATGTAGAGTAATAAAACTAAAACAATTCCTAATACCATACATAAAGATATACCCAAAATGGATTAGAGACATAAATATAAGACTGGAAACTATAAAAGTCTTAGAGGAAAACAAGCAGAACACTCTTTGGCATTAATCATAGCAAGACCTTTTGTGATCCACCTCCCAGAGCAATAGAAATAAAATAGAAAATAAACAGATGGGACCTAAATAAACTTGAAAGCTCTTGCACAAAAAAGGAAATCATAAACAAGATGAAAAGACGATTCTAAGAATGGGAGAAAATAATTGCAAACGAAGCAACTGACAAAGGCCTAATCTCAAAAACGTACAAGCAGCACATGCAGCTCAATATCAGAAAAACAAAGAGCCCAATGGCGGGGCGGGAAGGGTAGGGGCAGGTAGTGGGTAGAAGACCTAAACAGACATCTCACCAAAGAAGACATACAGATGGTTAATAAGCACATGCAAATATGATCAAGGTCACTTATTATTAGAGAAATGCAAATCAAAACTACAATGAGGTATGACCTCACAACAGTCAGAATTACCATAATTTAAAAAATCTAAAAGTGATAAATTCTGGAGAGGATGTGGAAAAAAAAGGAATGCTCTTGTTATTGGTGGGAATATATATTGATACAGCCACTATGGAGAATAGTATAGAGATTCCTTAAAATCTAGGAATAAAACTACCATATGACTGAGCAATCCTACTGCTGGGAATATACCCTGAGAAAACCAGAATTCTAAAAGACACATGCATCTTAATGTTCATTGCAGCACTGCTTACAATAGTCAGACATGAAAGCATTCGTATCCATTGCAACGAATGTATAAAGACGTAGCAGTACATGTATACAATGGAATATTGCTCAGCCATATACTGGGACAAATTCAATTCAGTTTTAGTGAGGTGGATGAAACTATGGCCTATTACACAGATTGAAGTGAATTAGAAAGAGAAAAACAAATACCGTGCATTAATGCATATATATAGAATCTAGAAAAATGATAATGATGAACCTATTTGTAGGACAAAAATAGAGACACAGACATAGAAAACAGACGTGGACACAGTGGGGAAGGAGAGAGTGAGACGAATTGAGAGAGTAGCATTGCAACATATACATTACCATATGTAAACTACATAGCCTGTGTGAATTTGCTGACACAGGGAACTCAAATAAGTGCTCTGTGACAATCTAGAAGGGTGGGATGGGATGAGAGGTGGGAGGGAGATCCAAGAGTGAGTGGACGTATATATACACATACCTATAATTGATTAATGTTGATGTATGGCAGAAACCAGCACACACTGTAAAGCAATTATCTTCCAATTAAATAAATTTTAAAAACAAGAATGGAAGATTAGGGGCAAGAAGCTATAGAGAAGACATAATTAATATTCCTTTAGACATGATCACAAAGCATGTAGATATTTGTATTTCGTGGTAATGCTCATCAGAGAAAATTAATAAGGGGACTTTTGACAATGAATGGACATGACCCATCCTAAGGTGTCAGACAGCTTCTCTTCTCAGCCACCCTACTTCAGTGTTGATGTGATGGACACAGGGGCAGAGTAACCATGGTGACACATTGGAGAAGCTACTATCACTGATGAATGTGAGACTTTCCAACAATAGAGACCAAAAATGAGTTTTCAATATGTCAAAATTCCTTGAAGAGACCAGGTCTCAAGTTGGTTACACAGGATCCCTTCTACCCTAAGAGGGATAACTATTTATCTTTAATGGCCTCAATACTTATTTTTACTTCCTGGGGTGCCCCTAACTGCACCACCATCCAAGGTCTAACATAATATCTGGCCTATTGATATGTAATTCCAAACGATGTTGCCTGAGACTAAAGGGCCTATTTTCTAAGAAGTAGCTGTTATCATGGGCATAAAAACACAAAATGCACTGGCAGCTCTATGTTCTTTATTAAAACAGCCGAACAATAGTGAATTGGCCTACAAAAGCCTCAGTTAAGATGCCATCCCAGAGAAAATATTCAGTAGAATTGAAATGCACTCCTTCCAGATATAGGTATTTGCTTAATCACTGATTATATCAAGTCCAATAACACATTGGTCTTGAAAACAAGGGGTGCAAATAGAATTGATTCTTTCTTCCTTATTTTTATGTCTTTGCATAATATATATATATTTCCTATCCTCACCAGCTCAGACATTGCTATGTTAAAGGTTTAGTTACTAGGGGAGAAATACTTCCACCAGGAGTTATAATAAGAATTCCTCTGAACATGATGCTGCAAATATAACCAGTTTGCTTTGGGTCTCTTGTGACAATAAGCTAGCGGTCACATTGTTATGAGAAACTAGGTTTGCAGCTCTGAAGATAGAACAGTAGGGTTAGGAAGGAGAATGTCTGAAACCCAGGGGTTTCAGTAGGGCAACTCCTGGTGCTGCTCTGTCTGGCCCACTGACCAAGTGTGTGAAAACTGCAGCAACAAAGGCAGGGCAACTAATGATCAGACCGCTCATGAATAAAGGTCCGAGGTCATTCCACTAGTAAAGCATGAGGCTAGCCTGAAGTGCTGGCTAAAGGTGAGGAGAATCTAGAGAAGAGGTAGAACAGAGACACTGAATATCAATCAATAAGGATGTAAGAAGTCTAGATGAAGCAGTAAGGCTGTAGTTTGCCTCAGTGATATCTTTCAGAGATTGAGGTGAGCTAACACCTTGGGGGAGAATAGGAATTTTATACTTGCCCTCCGTGTTCTTCTAGAAAAAGAAATGAGGATTATTTTGATTTCACAGAGATGGAGGTCCTGCATTGTTGAACAAAATCTGTATGTGAAGGGCACTAGTGTATCTCTCTGGTGCTAGGGCTGAGAGGCATCATTCTTTCACATCAATTACTTCAGATCTTCCAACCTTAACAGTGGTTTGTTTTAGCTGCCACCATGAAGATTTGATCTGGGTTGGGGTCTCAAATACTGCTTACAGGACACCTTCACATCTCTTTGCCTTGTGTCTGCATCTCCTATTCTGGGGACTCCCTAAGAATGGCTCCATGGGACTCTTCTTGGTGCTCACATATGCACAGCCTAGAAGCAGTAGTGTGTTAACACCCAGTGGAGCCAAACAATTATCACTGAGAGATGGGAGACTATGGATAAATTCTTCTGCTCTTCTCATGCCAGGATAGTCAGCCCTAAATATTTGAATTCTGCTGCTGCTAAGTCGCTTCAGTCATGTCCGACTCTGTGCGACCCCATAGACGGCAGCCCACCAGGCTCCCTCATCCCTGGGATTCTCTGGGAAAGAATACCGGAGTGGGTTGCCATTTCCTTCTCCGGTGCATGAAAGCGAAAAGTGAAAGTGAAGTCACTCAGTCGTTTCCGACTCTTAGTGACCCCATGAACTGCACCCTACCAGGCTCCTCCACACATGGTATTTTCCAGGCAAGAGTACTGGAGTGGGGTGCCATTGTCTTCTCCAAAATATCTGAATTATAAGGGGATCAATTAGTCATTTAGCAGCTGTCATAGAAGAATGCTATGATTTCTGGGGAACCCAAGTTAAGGTTCAGGGTTTCCCCTAGTGGCTCTTTTGGTTACAAACAAACAAACAAACAAAACAACATCTGCAATGAAGGAGATCAACTGCAGCACAAGAGACCCAGGGGTTGAATTCCTGGAGAAGGAAATGACTACCCACTATAGTATTCTTGCCTGGAAAATCCCATGGACAGAGGAGCCTGGTGGGCTGCAGTCCATGTGTTCACAACAGTTGGACACGACTTAGTGACTAAACTAGAACACAATCACAGTTTAAGATAAATGTATCTTTTTGAATTGCATGATATTTCTAAAGTGAGAAGAGTGCACTGAAAATACAGTTTAAAGATATAAGAACTGCAAGTAGAAATGGAATGGGTATTCCCTACCAAATGATTGTGTATAGACTCTTTGTTCAGAATACTGTTTATAGATACATTATTTTTAACTTCTCTCATTTTATTAGTGTATGTAATAACTTAAGGTTCAAATGGTGCAGACCTAAATTATACTTTTTTTGTTGATAAAAATCTGTAAATACTGGTCAAATTTACTACTTATTTTTAATAATAATTTTAAGATTAATTAATTAATATCACAAAATAAATTAATAAGAGTAATGAGTATACTAAACAATGTCCCAATATATTTTTCAAAGAGAGAGTAACTCTCTTTTTGTGCAATCTATATTACCAAGTAAGGAAACTAAGAAGTGAAATAATATGTCCAAATACTAGACATGAGTATGTCCAGATATATTAAAAGATTTAAATACAGGTCAAAGTTTGAAATGTAAGGGCAAGACACCTATTTCAAACCATTAATACCATAGAAATTTATCTGTCTTCATTTTATTTTTTTTTCAGGTTTTTCTATTTTAAATTCAATCCCTTTCTCAGTCTCTTGGCTTGCTCTTCTTCTTGCTCTTTCATCTCTTGCCTCTCCTCTCAGACTCTGGCTAAGGATGTGCAGCAAAAATATGAAAACACCAGAATCTTCCTGAAGTCCTTTTGTATCATCTCTTAAGATACTCCATATTACAGAATAGATATCTTGCTTCATAATTAATATAAATATTACCTTAGTTGGATACTTCTGTTAAAAGACTCCGTTAAGTATATATGGACTCTGCAGTGTTATAGGGAAAAGTGGGAGCGTATGATCTCATGTGATCAGATCAGATCAGATCAGATCTGTCGCTCAGTCATGTGCGACTCTTCGTGACCCCATGAACTGCAGCATGCCAGGCCTCCCTGTCCATCACCAACTCCTGAAGGTCACTCAGACTCACATCCATAGAGTCAGTGATGCCATCCAGCCATCTCATCCTCTGTCGTCCCCTTCTCCTCCTGCCCCCAATCCCTCCCAGCATCAGAGTCTTCTCCAATGAGTCAACTCTTCGCATGAGGTGGCCAAAATACTGGAGTTTCAGCTTTAGCATCATTCCTTCCAAACAAAATCCCAGAGCTGATCTCCTTCAGAATGGACTGGTTGGATCTCCTTGCAGTCCAAGGGACTCTCAAGAGTCTTCTCCAACACCACAGTTCAAAAGCATCAATTCTTCCCCGCTCAGCCTTCTTCACAGTCCAGCTCTCACATCCATACATGACCACAGGAAAGACCATAGCCTTGACTAGATGAACCTTTGTTGGCAAAGTGATGTCTCTGCTTTTGAATATCTAGGTTGGTCATAACTTTCCTTCCAAGGAGTAAGTGTCTTTTAATTTCATGGCTTCTCATGTGATCAGATCAGATCAGATCAGATCAGTCGCTTAGTCGTGTCCGACTCTTTGCGACCCCATGAACCGCAGCACGCCAGGCCTCCCTGTCCATCACCAGCTCCCGGAGGTCACCCAGACTCACACCCATCAAGTCAGTGATGCCATCCAGCCATCTCATCCTCTGTCGTCCCCTTCTCCTCCTGCCCTCAATCCCTCCCAGCATCAGAGTCTTCTCCAATGAGTCAACTCTTCGCATGAGGTGGCCAAAATACTGGAGTTTCAGCTTTAGCATCATTCCTTCTAAAGAAATTCCAGGATTGATCTCCTTCAGAATGGACTGGTTGGATCTTCTTGCAGTCCAAGGGTCTCTCATTAATCATAGGTGTCAACATGAGTGAATAAAGCAACATTTGTTGTTCCTTAAAGGCAGTGACCACTATAGAGAATGAGAAGTCAAAAAAATATATATATGACAAAATCAGATACTCTTAACAGGAAGTCTAATGCTGTAATATTAAATTGTGTTCTAACTCTTTAGAAGGGTACTATTTCATTGTTTTAACAGCTTCCCTTTGTCATATTTACTTACACACATACACACCAGAATAAATAATGCTCTATTGCATTTGAAGGCTGATTTTATCCAGTTACATGACTCTCTGGAGTCCCTAAATGCTATTTATTCCACTTCTTGGTTGAGTTACTTGTAGTTTAACACATAGCATAGAAATAATTTGATGGGTGCTTACATGCTCCAAGAGGAATATCTCTAAATCCAGAGAAACCCAAACTAAAAGAAAGTATTCAATTATACAAATACATAAAGGAAAAAGCAAAAAGGAAAAGCAAAGTCATTTTATTTTTAGAGAAAGAGTAAATAAAATACTTTTATCTTTGCTAAATCATAGAATAAGCTCTTTATGGTTTTCTGCCTTGTTTGATAAAGTCTGTATCATATGGTGTTCTACTGAGATTTACAGATGATATTCTAATATTTTTATTTTTACAAGCAAGTATTTTAAACTTCTAGCCTCCATAAAAGTGTTGATTTTTTCTTGTTTTTCAATATTTTTCAACCAATTCCCATTTTTTTTGACAATGACATTACTGACCCTCCAAAGAGAAGCAATGTATCCCGAGGCGTCTAGTAATAAAACATGTGGAGTTTTGGTAACATGACTGGGTAGATTCTCATCTATCTTGCTTCCTATTGCAGCATACAGAGACTGAATTTTCCACAATTCTATGTGATCAAATTGATACCTGATGACTAGTTATGAACAACAGAATGCGGCAGGTAGTGATGTACCCCACTTTATCTTGTTTCTTAACATTTCTTGGAAGTGGATTGGGGATGTAACCCTCAGCCCTATGATTCTAAGGAAAGGATTTGAGATGTTAAAGCCACACAGAAGGACACTGCAGTCCAGAATCACCACTAGGTGAGTAGTTCCCAGGAGAGATTCCTTACTAGCATCAGAAAGTTAAGTAAGGAAAAAAAAAAATCCATTTTGGCTGATCCATTGAAGTTTGGAAACTGAACATTGTAGCAGCCAATGGTAAACACTTTCATTATGTAGGGTCAAATGCAGTGATCCTGTAGGTGATTGTGAAAGTCAAATATAGTTATCAGTTCTACAGTTAGAAGGTAAGTTCAAGTGTGCAAAATTTTGTGTAACTTTGATCATTTCATATGCATCTACCTAATGCAATTCTATTGAAAAAAATAGGATATTTGACCATGATGGTGGGTTCTTTAAGAATCTGAACACCTGAAATATGGAAAAATATAATCCTTACTGTGACTTAAAATGAACTTTCTCCATCTCTAGCCTCCAACCACAGAAATTTACTTGAAGTTATTTTATTACCAGAAACTAATATGTTACTTTGTCTTCTCCTACAATTCTAACAATATGTGTTCTTAGAATTTTAATATATATCTATTTGTGAAAACAGAGATATTGATTATTGTGGGGAGAGTTATTTAAAAAAAATGATAATATATTGAAAATATTAATGAAATGATAAAATATGCTATTATTTTTTAATTGCTTATTGATTTTTGTTAATTAAAATAATAAGGCATTCTGGAGGAATTGAGTGTGGAGATGGCACAAAAGAAACTTACAGAAACATATTTGAAGCAAAGTAAAACATGTAATGATTTTAATAATAAAACCAAGCCAAGCTTTATGGAGCCCTCCCAGGACAGACACTCCCATGTCCTCTGCCTGCTGCTTGTCTGCATAAAAGCATTTTAGCTGAAGAATAAATTTAGTCAGAGAATGGAGAAAATGCTGAAGCAAAGGAAAGCAGTCAATAAGACCAAAGAATAATAGGTTAGTCACTAAAGTCACAGATCTTTAGTTCCTTGACAAGAACTATAGATAATATTCTGAGCCGTATCTTTTGAGTTGTTTTATAGATGTTGAAACTCCCACCACGGAAAAGAGTTATGATGATCAGACTGTAGCCATGACATAAGCTTCTCCCTCTAACACAATTCCGAGAATTTGTCTCAAGGAAATGAAACCAAACCAACCCAGGAATTGAGGATTAATGTACTTAGAACAATCAAGATGATGTCGATCAGACCATGACCAATTTCAAGATGATTGAAAACTTATAAACATCATGTGGAGAATGAGAGGATAGAGACATTGGACCTATACAGAAAACATAAAATCATACAACTTATTTGTTCTGCTGTAAATAACTAAATATGTTTATGAAGTGTAGTGAAGTTGTTTCAATTGTGTCTGACTCTTTGTGACCCCATGGACTGTAGCCTGCTAAGCTCCTCCATCCATGGGATTTTCCAGGTAAGAATAATGGAGTGGGCTGCCATTTCCTTCTCTAGCGGATCTTCCTAACCCAGGGATGGAGCCTGGTTCTCCCACTTGCAGACAGACTCTTTACCATCTGAGCCACCAGGGGATTCCTAAATATATATATACATATAGTTTACATAAATCTTGTTTTTATCACTTTTAGAATTAATGTACTACAATATAACATTCAAAGGATAAGGATATCATCAGAGTACATGTAGGCATTTTTAACATGCATGATAAAAAGTAAAGATACAGTTCTAAAAGTTGAGAAATAAGAGGATTAAGTACAGGTAAACAGAAGTGCAGTAGTGCTAATATATCCATATTTACATTGAGATGAATCAGAAACTACTATGGAGAATTAAGAGGTCAATAGTTGTAGGGAGACACTGGTAAAAGAGTACTGAAAATAATGTAAGAGATTCACAGCTTCATGTGTCATAGCAAAAATCAATAAATAACATCTAGAATTAATGCAAAAACTAGTGAAGTCAGTATGTTATTTAACTTTATTGAGGTAACTAAAAAGAGAAAGTAAGTGCTGAAATATGTTTACTTGTAAAAAATAAATGCCAGTAAGGGGAATTTTATCAATAGACATTTACTTTTTATAACTGCTTTTGGTATTTAAATATATATCAGATCAGATCAGTCGCTCAGTCGTGTCCGACTCTTTGCAATCCCATGAATCGCAGCACACCAGGCCTCTCTGTCCATCACCAACTCCCGGAGTTCACTCAGACTCACATCCATTGAGTCAGTGATGCCATCCAGCCATCTCATCTGGTGTCCCCGTCTCCTCTTGCCTTCAATCCCTCCCAGCATCAGAGTCTTCTCCAATGAGTCAACTCGTCCCATGAGGTGGCCAAAGTACTGGAGTTTCAGCTTTAGCATCATTCCTTCCAAAGAAATCCCAGGGCTGATCTCCTTCAGAATGGACAGGTTGGAGCTCCTTGCAGTCCAAGGGACTCTCAAGAGTCTTCTCCAACACCACAGTTCAAAAGCATCAATTCTTCGGTGCTCAGCCTTCTTCACAGTCCAACTCTCACATCCGTACATGACCACAGGAAAAACCATAGCCTTGACTGGGCGAACCTTTGTTGGCAAAGTAATGTCTCTGCTTTTGAATATGTGATCTAGGTTGGTCATAACTTTCCTTCCAAGGAGTAAGCTTCTTTTAATTTCATGGCTGCAGTCACCATCTGTAGTGATTTTGGAGCCCAGAAAAATAAAGTCTGACACTGTTTCCACTGTATCCCCATCTATTTCCTATATTTTTTTCTTCTTTCTTTTCTTTTAATGAGACAGAAGTTTTAAGAGAAAAGGGAAATAAAAAAGAAGACTAACAGAAAGCAAAACTTAAAAGAAAGTACTGATCAGAAAGCAGACTGCCTGACAAGACAAATCATGGCATATTTAGAGACCCCCAACTACTCCCAAGTATAGATGGAAACAGATGGACAAATAGCATAAGGTAGGCCTTCTCCAGCTATTTCATGGCATTTGAGTATGCTGTCTTGGTTAATGAGTGAATAGAACACCAGAAATTATTAGCTTATTAGAAACTGCTTCTTTATGCATATTTGGACTTAAGAAGCTGGTTTTGGATGAGGCAGTAGGTGAATTTATATAAAAGTCAGGAGCCTCCTGGTTAGAAAAAAGATCAAAATATTATTGATGTTTCATGTTATTAGATTTTATTTTGCTGAACGTCGGATATGGTCTAAGGATATCTCCTGGCAAGGACTCTACTTGTTGTAGTTGTGGTTCAGTCACTAAGTCCTGTCTGACACTTTGCAACCCAGTGAATGCAGCACTCTAGCCTTCTATGTCCTCCACTATTTCTGAGTTTGCTCAGATTCACATGCATTGAGTTGGTGATGCTATCTAAACATCTTATTCTCTGTCAACCCTTTCTCCTTTTGCCTTCAATCTTTTCCACCATCAGTGTCTTTTCCAGTGAGTCAATTCTTCGCATCAGATGGTCAAATATTTGAGCTTCAGCTTCAGCATTAGTCCTTCCAATGAATATCCCTAAAGATCACCTGTTTTGATTTACTTGCAGTCCAGTGACTCTCAAGGGTCTTCTCCAGATCCACAATTTGAAAGCATAAATTCTTCAATACTTACCATTTTTATGGTCCAACTCTTAACATCTGTACATGACAACCAGAAAGACTTGCTTTGATTATATGGATCTTAGTTGGCAAAGTGATGTCTCTTCTTTTTAATACATTGTCTAGATTTGTCACACCTTTCCTTCTAAGGAGCAAGAGTCTTTTAATTTCACAGCTGCAGTCACATTTCACAGTGATTTTGAGGCCCAGTAAATTAAAATTTGTCATTGCTTTCAATTTTACCCCCTCTCTTCACCATTAAGTGATGGGACCATATTCAATGATCTTAGTTTTTTGAATGTTAAGTTTCAAGGCAGCTTTTTAACTCTCCTCTTTCAGCCTCATCATGAGGCTCTTTAGTTCCTCTTCACTCTCTTACATTACAGTGATATCTGCATGCCTGAGGTTGTGGATATTTATCCTTGCAATCTTGATTCTATCTTGTGATTTACCCAGCCCAGCATTTCCCATGATGTACTCTGTACCTTGCAGATGGACTGTTTACCATCTGAGCCACCAGGGGAGCCCTAAGTTAAATAAGCAGGGTGTTACTATAGAGCATTATTGTACTCCTTCCCCAATTTTGAACGTGTCAGTTATTCCATGCCTTATGCTAACTGTTGACTCTTGACCCAAATAGAGGTATCTCAGGAGACAGATGAAGTGGTCTGGTATTCTCACCCCTTTAAGAATTCTCTATAGGCTGTTGTGATCCACACAGTCAAAGGGTTTACCATAGTCAATGAAGCAGAAGTTTTTCTGTAAGCTCCCTGGCTTTCTCTGTGATCCAACAAATGTCAGCAATTTGATCTCTGGTTTCTCTGTCTCTTCAAAATCCAACTGTAAGTTCCAGAAGTTCTTGGTTCACATAATGCTGAAGACTTGCTTGAAGGATTTTGCACAAAACCTTGCTAGCATGTGAACTGAGTGTAATTGTATGGTAGTTTGAACATTTTGGGCACTATCCTTGTTTGGAATTGTATGAAAACCGATTTTTTCCAATCCTGTGGTCACTGTGGGGTTTTCCAATTTTCCTGGCATATTGAGTGCAGCACTTTATCAGCATAATCTTTTAGGATTTGAAATAGCTCAGGGGGAATTCTGTCATCTCTACAAGCTTTGTTCATAGTAATGCTTCCATTTGACACTTCATACTCCAGGATGTCTGACTCTAGATGAGTGACCACACCATTATGGATATCCAGGTCATTAAGACTTTTTTGTAAATTACTTATGTGTATTCTTCCCTCCTCTTCTAACTCTTTTCTGTTGAGTTCAACTTCTGTTGGGTCCTTGCAGTTTTAGTCCTTTATTGTGTCCATCTTTGCATGAAATGTTTCCCTTATAACTCCATTTTTTTTAAGAGATCTCTAATCATTCCCATTCTATTGCTTTCCTTTATTTCTCTGCATTTTTCATCTAAGAAGGCCTTTTTACACTTTCCTTGTTATTCTCTGGATTTCTGCATTCAATTGGGTCTATCTTTCTCTTTTCCCTTTGCCTTTTGCTACTCTTCTTTTCTCAACTATTTGTAAAGCTTCCTCTCTTTGCCTTCTTGCATTTCTGTTTCTTTGGGATGGTTTTGGTCACTGTCTTTTGTATAATATTACAAACTTCAGTCCATAATTCTTCAGTCACTCTGTCTACCAGACCTAACCGCTTGAATCTATTTGTCACTTCCAGTATATAATGATAAGGGGTTTTATTTAGGTCATAACTGAATGGCCTAGTGATTTCACCTACTTTCTTCTATTTAAGCCTAAATTTAACAATAAGGGGCTCATGATCTGAGCCACAGTCAACTCCAAGTTGTTGGGGATTTTCTCCCCAGGACTTGGAAGCGACAAACCTGAAAGAAGGACACTCAGACAGTCTCTTGCAAGGACTGACAAGTTTATTTCTGCAGTCAAGCCTTTTTATAGAAGTAGGAACAAAGAGCTTAGAGTATACAGCCAGCAGAGTGCATACAGGGTTAACATCTAATCAGTAAAAATATTTCAAGTACAGCATGCTCTAAGTGACCCATGTGCTTATCCCATAACCCGTTTTCTCAAGCAACATCCTTAATATTTTTATTAAATCTTGACACCAGGCATAACCAAAGGCAGGAGATGTTTTTCTGTCTGAGCACACCAAGCCGGGGTATTTCTGGCCCTTCACCATTTTCCCAAGGACTTTCTCCAACTGGCTATTTTGTACTGGGCTTTCCAACACAAGTCTTGCTTTTTTATGAGTGTATAGAGCTTATCCATCTTTGGCTGCAAAGAACATAAGCAATCTGATTTTGATATTGATTATCTGGTTATGCCCATATGTAAAGTCATCTCTTGGGTTGTTGGACAAAGGTGTTTGCTATGACCAGTATGCTCTGTTGTCAAAATTCTGTTAGCCTTTGCTCTGCTTCATTTTGTACTCCAAGGCTAACCTTGCCTGTTATTTCAGGTATCTCTTGACTTCCTACTTTTACACTCTAGTCCCTTATGATGAAAAGGATATTTTTGTTTTGATTTTAGTTCTAGAAGGTGTTATAAGTCTTCATAGAACCAGTCAACTTCAGCTTCTTCAGCATTAGTGGTGGGAGTATAGACTTAGATTACTGTGATGCTGAACAAGTTGCCTTAGAAGTAAACTGAGATCATTCTATCATTTTTGAGGTTGCATTCAGATCTTCATTTCAGATTTTTTTTTGACTACGACTCCATTTCTTATAAGGCATTTTTGCCTACAGTAGTATATATAATGACTATATGAATTAAATTCACCTATTCTGGTCCATTTTAGTTCCCTGATTCCTAAAATGTTCATGTTTAATATTGCCATCTCCTATTTGACCCCCTCTAATTTACCTTGATCCACGGGCCTAACGGTCCAGGTTCCTATGCAATAGTGTTTCTTTATAGCATCAGACTTTACTTTCACCACCAGACACATCCACAATTGACTGCAATTTCTGTTTTGGCCCAGTTACTTTCATTTTTACTGGAGCTATTAGTAGTTACACTCCACTCTCCCCAGTAGCATTTTGGACACTTTACAACCTGGGCGGGGTGGGGGTGTGTGGCTCAAGTCTCTTTGCCTTTTCATAGTGGTAATGGGGTTCTTGGGGCAAGAATACTGGAGTGGGTTTCCATTCCCTCCTCCAGTGGCCCACATTTTGTCAAAAGTCTATACTATGACTTGTTGTCTTGGGTGGCCCTGCATGGTATGGCTTACAGCTACATTGAAGGCCCTTCACCACAAGTAGGATATGATTCATGCAGAAGAAGAACTCTATTAGGAACAGCAAAAGGGAAAACTGACATGGAGAAGAAGAAATCTTTAAGAAGATGAATTTGGCAAACAGTTTCATTCCCTTCTTCAAAAACGTAAGAGCCTTATAAACTGTACTACAGGGACACCTGACATCCCAAGTTATGACTGAATATTTTACTTATCCCTACAATCACCCAGTATTTATTATCCAATACTGGCATCAGATAATGAACATCTTGTCTGTGGTCATTTTTCTACAGGTATCTGTTACAGTAAAGAAATCATCATAGTGCAGAGATCATGAATAGGGATGGCTTCTAGGTATTCTGCTGTTCTCTTTATTGAATAGTGGATGCATGTTCTTCTTATGGTTAGCAGGTTCTCACCTATATCCTTCCAGTTTTTTAATCCACTAGTCTTTTCTATATGGTCTCTTCAACTTAATATATATTGAATACATAATAAGAACATGAAATTCCCTGTTTGATCATCCAAAACCATACTAAATATCTGTGATCTGCCAGACCTAAGAAGAATTCAGATAGTTTGTTAATAGTCTTGTCAAGGCCTGCTCTGCTATGATTCCTACTCTGCAATATCTGTCTCATTTTATTGTTGAAGGTTTGTTAAGGATGACTCCTCCCAGAAGTGGAAAGAAAGACACAAGTCCTCTGTGCTCTTGACCTCCTTAAACATATCCAAGGATTCTATAATGCAGCTCTCCAATCTGTCAGCCTTCTTTTTCATTGCTTTACAGCTAGTTATGCTTTTTTTTTTAAATATACTATCTGAATAGTAAGAAAATATTCCTAAATGTCATACTCTCATCATTTTATAATTTTTGATTAACCTCTGCACTCTTTCAAAGACATCTGTTGATGGTCACAATAGTGTTTTAACAACCAGAAAGCTAAACAGACTGCAGATTTTGTGTCTGAAATTTATAGTTTTTAATGCTTTTTTGAAAATCAAATCAATTTTTCTCTTTTTTACTTTCACTGTGTTCTCTGATTGCAGTTTTACAGATAATTACAACAATTTACTATCATTTTAATTCACATTAAATAACAAAAAACAAAATATGATACCACACTCAATATAATACAATCAATATGGCCTAGAGATATGTGAAAGACATTACAACAGATATCAAAAAAATATATTCTTTATTGAATTGGGCTAATTAAGCTGGAAAGTCCAAGTAACTATAAGAATCAACTAAAACATTCTCTAAAATTATTATTCAGTAAAAATAAACATTGCAAGAATCAGACAGACAGTAGTTGTGATCAGTGGTGGGGTGGCTAAACCCAAAAGATACATGACAATTATAAGGTCAAGATAATGAATCAGAGACAAAATAATCTGTGTAATTTTTAATCCACAATTACAATTACAAAGAAAGTTTATGGTTTTCCCAAATAAGTAAATTAAAATGACCGTTTCATTACTACTACTACAAAGAAAGAATACAGCAAGTGGTTGTTTGATGTCCAAAATATAATTTGGACATAATAATATTAAGATGGGATCTCCATTTCTCTTTTCAAATTTATTCCAATCACCATGATCACACAATAACAAAAAAATCTCTTATTGCTAGCAAATCTTTCGTTCAGCTCAATAACTTTTAAATAACATACTTTAATTTTTAGAACAGGTTTAGATTTACAGAAAATTTGAATAGAAAGTACAGAGTTCCTGTATGCCTCCTATCCCTATACATGCAAAACCTCCCCTACCATTGAAACCAGAGTCCTACATTTATTACAAATTGATAAGCTTACATTGACACATTAGCACATTAACACCTAAAGTCTGTGGTTTATATCTATGGTTCACTCTTTGTGTTGTGCATTCTATGTGTTTTGAATTGTACAATGGGCTGTATCCATCACTATATATTATACAGAGTACTTTCCTGACCTAAAAATCTTCTGTGTTTTTCCTATTTATACTTCCTACCCCCAAATCCCTGGCAATCACTGATATTTTTACTGTCTCTACAGTTTTGCATTTTTTGAGAATGTCTTTTAGTTGGAATAATATAGTATGTAGCCTTTTTAGGTTGGCTTTTTTCAGTTAGCAACATGCATTCAAGTTTCCTCCATATCTTTTCATAACTTGATAGTTGATTTCTTTTTAAAACCAAATGACATTCCATTGTCCAGATGTACAATAGTGTACTTAATCTGTTTACCTTTTGAAGGGCATCATGGTTGTTTTTCAATGTTATAAATCTATATTCAGGTTTATATGTGAACACATTTTTTTCAATTCATTTCATCAAATGCCAAGAAGAATGATAACCTGATTTTATCGTAAGAGTGTCTTTTTAAAAAGTCATTTAAAAATTGTCTAAACTGTCTTCTAAAATTGCAGTCTATTTTGCATTCCCACTGGCAATGAATGAGAAGAGTTCTTGCTATCCCACTCCTTCGCCAACATTTGGTGTAGTCAGTGTTTTGTATTTTGACCATTCTAATAGTTGTGCAGTGGTATCTTGTTGCTTTAATTTGCAAATTTCATATGACTTAGATGTTGAACATTTTTTGATATGCTTATTGCTGTTTACTTATCTTTATTGAGGTGTTTGTTCAGGCCTTCTGCTCATTTTTAAATTGTATATTTTAACTTGCAAATTTTCTTATTATTGCATTTTCAGACTTATTTGCATATTTTAGATAACAGTCCATTGTCAGTTGTGTCTTTTGCAAATTTTCTTTCCATCTGTGCTTTATCTTCTCATTCTCTTGACATCATTTTTTTTTGCAAAACAGAAGTTTAATTTTAATTAAGTCCAGTGTATCAATTATTTTGATAACGCCTAAAATTTAGCTGTCATACTCAATATCATCTACTTGCTCTTTTCTCACCTTCTAAGAGTTTTATAGCTTTGTATCTTACATTTAGGTCAACACGAATAAGAACAAAAAACAATAAAGTTACAATTGCCATGATAAAGTAATTCCTTAGGTATTTACTAGAGGCACGGGGTAGAGGGGAAGGAGAGCTAATAGTCGAAGAGTATGGACGTTCAGTTACATAGGATGAATAATTTACACAAATCATAAATTGTACCATGTTGGGGGGAGAAAGCAAACTAGCCAAGGTGGTGTGCTTAGGCTCTCTCCTCCCACATTTTGTAAATAACGACTATGTAACAGCCGAGATTATTTATAGCACTGTGTGAGTGCATCACAGGCACAGTGCCCTTGGACACTGACTACTCTATGCAGTACACCTGGGTGAGCATCACCACAAAAGCCCTGTCTGCTCCATTAGGGCTACACTGTATTGAGGCTACATAACCCTGCTTATTTAGTCTATATGCAGAGTACATCATGAGAAATGCTGGGCTGGAAAAAGCACAAGCTGGAATCAAGATTGCTGGGAGAAATATCAATAACCTCAGATATGTAGATGACACCACCCTTATGGCAGAAAGTGAAGAGGAACTAAAAAGCCTCTTGATGAAAGTGAAAGTGGAGAGTGAAAAAGTTGGCTTAAAGGTCAACATTCAGAAAATGAAGATCATGGCATCTGGTCCCATCACTTCATGGGAAATAGATGGGGAAACAGTGGAAACAGTGTCAGACTTTATTTTTTTTTTGAGCTCCAAAATGACTGCAGATGGTGACTGCAGCCATGCAATTAAAAGATGCGTACTCCTTGGAAGAAAAGTTATGACCAACCTAGATAGCATATTCAAAAGCAGAGACATTGCTTTGCCAACTAAGGTCTGTCTAGTCAAGGCTAGGGTTTTTCCTGTGGTCATGTATGGATGTGAGAGTTGGACTGTGAAGAAGGCTGAGAGCCAAAGAATTGATGCTTTTGAACTGTGGTGTTGGAGAAGACTCTTGAGAGTCCCTTGGACTGTAAGGAGATCCAACCAGTCCATTCTGAAGGAGATCAGACCTGGGATTTCTTTGGAAGGAATGATGCTAAAGCTGAAACTCCAGTACTTTGGTCACCTCATGCAAAGAGTTGACTAATTGGAAAAAACTCTGATGCTGGGATGGATTGGGGGCAGGAGGAGAAGGGAACTACAGAGGATGGCTGGATGGCATCACTGACTTGATGGACATGAGTCTGAGTGAACTCCAGGAGTTGGTGATGGACAGGGAGTCCTGCTGCTGCTGCTGCTAAGTTGCTTCAGTCATGTCCAACTCTGTGCGACCTCACAGATGGAAGCCCACCAGGCTCCCCTGTTCCTGGGACTCTCCGGGCAAGAACAGTGGAGTGGGTTGCCTGGCGTGGTGCAATTCATGGGGTCAGAAAGAGTCGGACACGACTGAATGACTGATCTGAACTGAACCACATCATGGTTTTGTTATGTGAAGTATGTTATGGTTATATTTTGGCTGCTGGCACGGCTGCTGCATCAGCCAGGAGAGAGGATGTGTTATGGCTTCTGTGCCAGCCAGGAGAGAATAAATGTGTCTGCAGTTCCTACTATTCCTTGAGTCTCCTTCCAGGCTCTTAGCTTGTCCTTGCCTACCTTCGTTTCAGCAAACAGTGATGACACTGTGAACAGTGAGAGAACTGACACTGTAAGCAGGATCAGCAGTATAATTGGTGCTGGGAGCAGAATTAGCAATACAAGTATGTTATGTGTATGTTAGTCACTCAGTCATGTCCAGTACTTTGAGACCTCATGGGCTGTAGACCATCATGCTTCTCTGTCCATGAAATTCTCCAGGCAAGAATACTGGAGTGGATTGCCATTCCCTTATCCAGGAGATCTTGCCAACTCGAGATTGAATCTAGATCTCCTGCATTACAGGCAGATTCTTTACCATCTGAGCTACCAGGGAAGCCCACAGTATGTTGACTATAGTCAATTATTCCATATTATATATTGGGAATTTGTTAAGAGTAATCTCAGGTCTTCCAACCATAAAAAGTATGGAACTGAGAAGATGGATATATTATTTGCTGCTGCTGCTAAGTCACTTCAGTCGTGTCCAACTCTGTTCGACCCCATAGATGGCAGCCCACTAGGCTCCTCTGTCCCTGGGAGTCTCCAGGCAAGAGTACTGGAGTGGGTTGCCATTGTCTTCTCCAGGATATATTAATTAGCCAGATGTTAATAATCTTCTGTCATGTATTTTTAAGTAAAAAATATCATGCTGTACACCTGAAATATTTATAACTTATTTTAAAAAAGTAACTTTTGGTTTTCCAAAACTTACGTTTTTTAATATAAATTTATTTATTTTAATTGGAGGTTAATTACAGGTCCACACAATATATATGGATTCTAAATGATACTGATCATTATGAAGCTAACATTAAAGGACTAGCTGGAATTCTTTATCATTTAAGCAGCATAGAAATGCTTTGTTCTTCATTGTTTCATAAATGTGTACCTTGTCTGTGAGAAACTAGAAGCTTTTTATTAGAAGCAGCATTTCTGTTAACTTGATTAATTATGTACTTGATAAACAACCTATTTCATTGCACTGTTTTGCTCTGTATCTAAAAGAAAGTAAATGGAGTACTGTAATAATACAAATTTTAATTAAACTTAATTTTATAACTTATTTTTTTTATAAGAATCACTCATAGTTGGATTAAATCTTACTATATCTTCAATTCACAGGGCAATTAATAGTACTTTTCAATTAACTTTTTATTCTCCCTGAAACAACATTCATATTTGCCTTTTCCCTGGAGAAGGCGATGGCACCCCACTCCAGTACTCTTGCCTGGAAAATCCCATGGATGGAGGAGCCTGGTGGGCTGCAGTCCATGGGGTCGCCAAGAGTCGGACATGACTGAGCGACTTCCCTTTAAATGTAAATACCTAGAATTTCTGACCCAAAATATTATATTAAGGATTATTTTTATTCATTTATTTATGACTTATTCACACACCATTTGTTGAGACTATTTATGTTCTTAACACATAAGATTTATTTAAAGAAATTGAATTCCTTCCATATATATTAATAATGATCACTTCAAGGGAAATCAGATATATGATAATATAATGTCAGTATGCTATGCTATGCTATGCTATGCTATGCTATGCAATGCTATGCTATGCTATACTATGCTATGCTATGCTATGCTATGCTACGCTAAGTCACTTCAGTCCTGTCCGACTCTGTGTGACCCCATAGACGGCATCCCACCAGGCTCCCCCGTCCCTGGGATTCTCCAGGCAAGAACACTGGAGTGGGTTGCCATTTCCTTCTCCAATGCATGATGAAGTGAAAAGTGAAAGTGAAGCCGCTCAGTCGTTTCCGACTCTTAGCGACCCCATGGACTGCAGCCTACCAGGCTCCTCCGTCCACGGGATTTTCTAGGCAAGAGTACTGGAGTGGGGTGCCTATGCCAGTATCAGATCAGATCAGGTCAGTCGCTCAGTCGTGTCCGACTCTGCGACCCCATGAATCTCAGCACGCCAGGCCTCCCTGTCCATCACCAACTCCTGGAGTTCACTCAGACTCACGTCCATCGAGTCAGTGATGCCATCCAGCCATCTCATCCTCTGTCGTCCCCTTCTCCTCTTGCCCCCAATCCCTCCCAGCATCAGAGTCTTTTCCAGTGAGTCAACTCTTCGCATGAGGTGGCCAAAGTACTGGAGTTTCAGCTTTAGCATCATTCCCTCCATAGCGGACTATAATTTTAATAGAGTTAGCTACAGATTATACTTGTGGCAGAGAGAAAATAATTAACTGTTGAAAGAATTAAGAAGATAAATATTTGAGCTAAACTATTTGAAATCTAAATGTAATCATTCAAGGGGAGAAGAGGTGAGATAGGCTGTCAACACTTAGATGAGAAAATCACTGGGGAGCTTTGAAAAATAACCAGTGTTTTATGCCAACATAATAAATTTGTAGCAACACTAGCTGGTCAAATTGTTTTAATATTTTTCACAGTGAAACAACATCAACTTTGTAATTTAAAAGATTTCTCAAATAATAACCTAAGTATATTCATTATGTTCAATTTAATTTAGTGTTCACTAGTGCTGAATGTTAGAGGTACAGCAGTGCAAACATCAAAGGGCCTATAATTTGAGTACAAACATAACACAAGCTAAATGAAGAGAGCTCAGAAGATCTAAATGATTAGAGAGCTCAGAAGATGAATCAATCTAAGATATTTTGTATAACACTTGGTCATCTAAGAAAGATGACCCAAACAAAAAAGAACAAATATTTAGAAATTGATGTTGCAGGTATTCCTTAGTACAGAAATATGCTGAAATAGCATATAAGGATAAAATTGCTATATACTATGTATATGGATAAAGAAAAATATGTTCTTCAGATATAACTGAACATTTCAAAAATCACGAGGGTACTGATGTCAGAAAGATGGAATAGAAAGTTTAAGCTCTTGTTTTCATAGAAACACTTCCATACAAGTGGAACAAACCATACAAGAATGGAAATACCTTTACAAAAGTTCCAGAGCCCAGGAAAAAGATTAAAGAAAACAGTAATGCATCAAGTCAAGAAAAGAAGTGTTGAAAAGAATAAGAAAAGTAGTTTCACATTACCCACATTACCCTTCACTTAAGCTAGCACAGTTTAGCACAAAAGAGTGACACCCTCAGCCTGCAAGTTCTATTGTAGGGGAGAGAGAGAAGTAGGCATTTGAATTTCCTAGGCTTTTAGAGTGTTACTTGAGAGGGCTGATTTTGTCATTCCCCATGTATTGAGGGTATTGACATGGTTGAATTGCTAAGGACAAGGAGAGGAAGCAGAGGCTTTTAATAATCAGTCCACATATCTCAACAGCTGGTCCACTTTATAAACTCACATGAAGATCCCAGAAGCAGGCAGACTGCATCACCCATGGATTCTGCCAACTGGCCCACCAAGGATCTCTGGATCATGAGGACTGAGAAGGACTTTCTCTACAACACTTTGTAAAACTGAAAGAGATGACTGCCTCTTCAAATGAAAAGGAAACACAGTTTTACAAAAATCCATGGGATGAAGCAAAAGCATTTCTAAGAGGTATGTTTATAGTGATACAGGCATTCCTCAAGAAATAAGAAAAAATTAAACAACATAACCTGCCATCTGAAGGAATTAAAGAAAGATAAACAAAATAAAAAGTCAACAGAAGGAAGGAAACACTAAAGATTACACAGGAAATAAATAAAATAGAAATCAAAAATCAATGGAAACAATCAATGAAAACAAAAGTATTTTTTTTTGAAAAGACAAACAAACTTGATAAACTTTTAGCCAGACTTGTCCAGAAGAAAAGAGAGAAGACCCAAATAAATAAGATAAGAAATGAGGGAGGAGAAATAACAATATCACAAAGATACAATAATAATAATAATAAAAGAATACTATGCCAACAAAGTGAACATCCTTGAAGAAACTGACAAATTTCTAAAAACATACAACATGCCAAGGCTGAATAAGAATTAAACAGATAATGTGAATAGACCAGTCACTAGTAGTGAAAATGAATTTATAATTTAAAACTCTCAGCAAATAAAAGGCCAGTACAGGACAGATTCACACGGCATTGCCAACAAACCTATAGAAAGAGCTAATACCTATCCTTGTCTAACTATTCCAAATAATTGAAGAGGGCGGAACCCTCTTCAAATTAATTTTATTAGGTCACCATTACCCTGGTACCAACACCAGACAGATAATTAAGAAAAACACAAGTCAGTATCTTTGATAAATATAGTGCAAAAATCCTCAATACAATATTAGCAAATTGTGCTCAAAAACATAAAAATGATCAAACCATGATCAGGTGGAATTTAGTCCACAGATGCAAGTATAGTACAGTATTCATAAATCAAACAATGTGGTGCATTCATATTAACAAAAGGAAAGGCAAAAATAACATGATTATCTCAGATTTACAAAAAAATTGACAAAATTCAACATCCATTCATGATAAAATTTCTCATAAAAGTAGGGATAGAGGGAACATATTTCAAAATAATAGAGGCCATTTATGACAAACCCACAACTAACATCATACTCAGTGATGCTCAACAGTGCTAATTATCAAAGAAATGCAAATAACAACCAAAATGAGAAATCACCTCACACCTGTCAGCATGGTGAATATCAGTATCTAATATTGGCGAGGATGTGGAGAAAAGTGACATTGATAATGAGACTGCAAGTTGATGTAGTCTATGGAAAAAATTGTGGGGAGTTCTTAAAAAAACTCAAAACAGAACTGCTATAAGATACAACAATTCCACTTCTGGGGTGTAAATCTGAAGAAAACAAAAGCATTCATTTTAAAACATGTATAATATTATATATGAAACGAGTTGCCAGTCCAGGTTCGATGCACAATACTGGATGCTTGGGGCTGGTGCACTGGGAAGACCCAGAGGGATGGTATGGTGAGGGAGGAGGGAGGAGGGTTCAGGATGGGGAACACGTGTATACCTGTGGTGGATTCATGTTGATATATGGCAAAATCAATACAATATTGTAAAGTTAAAAAATAAAATAAAATAAAAAAACATAAAACCTCAACGTTCAAAAAATGAAAAAAAAAAAAAAAAAAGAAGTGAAGGAGAGATACAGAATTTTCTAAATAAAACCTGAGGTATTTTCTATTAGCTAGATCTGCCTTACAAGAAAGGCTAAAGCGAGTTATTCAAGTTGAAACAAAATGGTACTATATAGCAACGTGTGTGCATGAGAAGTCACTTCAGTTGTGTAAGACTCTTTATGACGCTTTGGACTGTAGCCTGCCAGGCTCCTCTGTGCATGGGATTCTCCAGGCAAGAATACTGGAGTGGGCTTCCATTTCCTTCTCTAAGAGATATTACTGACCCAGGAATTGAACCTGTGTCTCTTTAGTCTTCTACAATAGTAGGCAGGTTCTTTACCACTAGAGTCACCTTGGAAACCCAAACATGAAAGCATATAAAGATATAAATCTCAATGATAAATTTAATTATAAAAACAACTACAAAATAATGTAATACTGCAGTGGTGGTGTAGAAATCATTTTTGAACCTAACATAATAGACAAAAATACTAAGCATAACTATAACTACAAATAACTTAATGGAGATGCACCATTAACTTCTGACATTAATAACATAAGTGTTAAGTTATTGTGTGTATTAAAAGCCTATTCATGTTTTCAATGCAATTAAAGTTAAATTGCAATCAGCTTAAAAAGATTTTAATTTGCAATTTTATTCAAGCTTCCTCATAACCACAAAGGAAAAAAAAACCTACAGTAGACACAAATAATATAAAAGAATCAAAATATATCTTTAGGAAAATCAAAATATATCATCAAACAACAGGAAGAAAGCAAGAGAGGAAGAAAGAAATAAAATAACTACAAAACATACACAAATAATATAAAAGAATCAAAATATATCTTTAGGAAAATCAAAATATATCATCAAACAACAGAAAGAAAGCAAGAGAGAAAGAAAGAAATAAAATAACTACAAAACATACAGAAAGCAATGAACAATTTTATGTCTTTATCCATTGATAATTACTTCAAATGTAAATGAATCCAACTCACCAACTAAAAAGACATAGAATTCCTGACACTGATAAAAAATAAACAAATGAGAACAACAATGACCAAAAAAAGAAAGTCGACTTTATTTTATTTACAAGAGATTTACTTTTGAGAGATACATGGGCCTAAAGTAAAGGAATATAAAATATCCCATGCAAATGATAGCCACAAAAAAACAGTGGTGGTTATATTTTAGACAAAATGCACTTTTAAGTCAAAAACTTTCATAAGAGGCAAATTCCATACATAATGATACAGGGTCAATTCAAAAGGAAGATATAATACATATAATCCAAATAGCAGAGCATCTATATATATAAAGCAAACATTAACAGACCTGATAGGAGATAAAGACAACAGTATGATAATTGTATGAGACTCTAATATCCTACTTTCTTTTTTTTAATCCTATTTTTAATAATGGATAGATCAACAGATAATCAATAACAACAACAAAAAAATAAACAACACAAAAGGCAAATGGACCTTACATTCATAGATAGAAATTCTAGCCACTAGCAGCAAAATACATGATTTTCTCAAACTCATACAGAATACAGAATAGATGCCATATTAGGTCAAAAAAATGTAATAAGATTTAAAAGTTTAAAATAATTTAAAGTATCTTTTCTGACCAAATTAGTATGAAGTTAGAAATAACAAAAGGAAAATTTAAAAAGTCACACATTCGTGAAAATCATGAATTCATAAAAATCATATGATCAAAGAGGCTTCCACTAGTGGTAAAGAACCTATGTGCCAATGCAGGAGATGCAAGAGACAAAGGTTTGACCCCTGCTTTGGGAAGATCTCCTGGAGTAGGGAATGGCAACACATTCCACTATACTCGCCTGGAGAATCCCAAGGATAGAGGAGCTACGGCAGGCTATGGTTCACAGGGTCACAAAGAGTCAGATGTTTCTTGCAGCATTTTTCATAAAAGATAAGACATGGATGCAAGCTGCTGCTGCTGCTGCTAAGTCGCTTCAGTCGTGTCCGACTCTGTGCGACCCCATAGACGGCAGCCTACCAGGCTCCCCCGTCACTGGGATTCTCCAGGCAAGAGCACTGGAGTGGGTTGTCATTTCCTTCTCCAATGCATGAAAGTGAAAAGCGAAAGTGAAGTCGCTCAGTCGTGTCCGACTCTTAGTGACCCCATGGACTGGAGCCCACCAGGCTCCTCCATCCATGGGATTTTCCAGGAAAGAGTACTGGGGTGGGGTGCCATTGCCTTCCCCAGGATGCAAGCTAAATGTCTATTAATAGACGAATGGATAAAGTAGCATGCATGCTCAGTTGCGTCTGACACTTTTTGGGTCACTGGACTGTAGCTCACCAGGTCTTCTGTCCTTGGGATTTTTCAGGTAATAATACTGGAGTGGGTTGATATTTCCTCCTCCAGGGTATCTTACCAACCCAGGGACTGAACCAGCATCTCCTGTGTCTCCTGCATTACAGGTGGATTTTTTTATCTGCTGAGCCATCATTGGTAAAGATAAAGAAAATGTAGAATTGTTTTATAAAAAAAGATTCAGCCTTTGAAAAAGGAAATACTGCCACACTGAACAATATGAATGTATCTAGAAGGCATTATCCTAAGTGAAATAGGCAAGACACAGTCCAAATACATAATACTACTTATATGAGGAATCTAAAATAGTCAAAATTATAAAAATAAAGAAGAGAATGGTGGTTGCCTGGGGAAGTAGTATTCACAGGATTCCAGGTTTCAGTTAGACAAGAAGAATAAGCTCTAGAGATCTATTGTACTATAGTACCTATAGTTAACAATAACAAATTATATACTTAAAATTTTGCTATATGAGTAGGCCTTTTGCTAAATGTTCTTATCAGAAAATAAGTAAATAAATAAGAGGATGGCAGAAAACTATTGCAGGTGAAGGATATATTTATAGCACAGGTTTCGGTGATGGCCTCATAGGAAATACTTATCTCTAAACTCATCAAGTTGCATAGTTAAATGTGTGTAGTTTTTTTATATATTAATTTTATGTACTTAATATTACTTATCAATTATATGCATTTAATATGTACTTTATATGACTTAATAAAGTCATTTAAAATAACTATATTACCTGAGTGCTGAAGAATTTATGCTTTTGAACTAACTGTGGTGTTGGAGAAGACTTTTGAGAGAGTCCCTTGGACTGCAAGGAGATTCAACCAGTCCATTCTAAAGGAGATCAGTCCTGGGTTTTCTTTGGAAGGACTGATGCTAAAGCTAAAACTCCAATACTTTGTCCACCTCATGTGAAGAGTTGATTCATTGGAAAAGACTCTGATGCTGGGAGGGATTGGGAGCAAGAGGAGAAGGGGACAACAGAGGATGAGACGGCTGGATGGCATTACTGACTTGCTGGACATGAGTTTGGGTGAACTCCGGGAGTTGGTGATGGACAGGGAGGCTTGGTGTGCTGCAATTCATGGGGTTGCAAAGAGTCAGACACAACTGAGAAAATGAACTGAACTGAATATTACTTGATTATTGAAATTCCAGTGTCAAGAACTTTTGAATGCAAATGGCCAGTAGAAACAAAGCAACCGTTGAAATATTTGTAGAATATGATACCAGGTTGAGTATAGAACTAAAATAGAAGATATGGTATAGGCAAATTTCCAACCCATTCTCTTTATCATAGACTGTAGTAAGCAGAGTAAGGGCAGGGGCAGACTCTTCTCACAAATTTGAAGAATGGATACAAATGGACTTCATAACTGCCTGTCTCACACTATTCCTGATCAATTCTTGTTGAGCCAAAAATCTTCTTACTTTCCTTGCATGGAGCATTCTTTCAGAATCTGTTGGGGTAAAAGATGCCTTGACATTAAACAAACACTCTTGATCATTACCTAAGCCACAGGAAGAAACTCATTGTTTTCGATGTATCAGGTTATGAATGTGTGTTGCATAGGGTCAATCATCAGAAGTAGAAAAAAGTAGATGGTACTACTTCATTTATTAAAACTGTAGATTGGATGCTAACAAGTTAAACATATCAATATTTTAGATGTTGGGGAACACGTTACAAAGCAAGGGCAGAAGAATAAACACATTAGTGAATCTCAAGAATAAGTAAAAATTTAAGAATCTTATAACGGAACAGGAACAGGAAGTTGCTCAGTCGTGTCCGACTCTTTGTGACCCCATGGACTGTAGACTACCGGGTTGCTCTGTCCATGGGATTTTCCAGACAATAGTACTGGAGTGGATTGCCATTTCCTTCTCCAAGGGATCTTCCCAACCCAGGGATCGAACCCGGATCTCCTGCATCGTAGACAGACGTTTTACCGTCTGAGCCACAAGGAAGAATCTTATAAAAACAGTAGTAAATGTTAGATAAATTAGAGATACCAAGAGAGTAATGCTTAGTAAATTAGAGATACCAAGGGAATATTTCATGCAAAGATGGGCTCGATAAAGGACAGAAATGGTATGGACCTAACAGAAGCAGAAGATATTAAGAAAAGGTGGCAAGAATACACAGAAGAACTATACAAAAAAGATCTTCACCACCCAGATACTCACGATGGTATGATCACTCACCTAGAGCTAGATATCTTGGAATGCGAAGTCAAATGGGCCTTAGGAAGCATCACTACGAACAAATCTAGTGAAAGTGATGAAATTTGAGCTGAGTTATTTCAAATCCTAAAAGGTGATGCTGTGAAAGTCCTGCACTCAATATGCCATAAAATTTGGAAAATTCAGCAGTGGTCACAGGACTGGAAAAGGTCAGCTTTCATTCCAATCTCAAAGAAAGGCAATGCTAAAGAATGTTCAAACTACCAGACAATTGCACTCATCTCACATGTTAGCAGAGTAATGCTGAAAATTTTCCAAGCCAGGCTTCAACAGTATCTGAACTGTGAACTTCCAGACATTCAAACTGGATTTAGAAAAGGAAGAAGAACCAGAAATCAAATTGCCAACATCCATTGGATCATCAAAAAAGCAAGAGAGTTTCAGGAAAAAACAAAACAAACAAACAAAAAAACACATCTATTTCAGCTTTATTGACTATGCCAAAGCCTTTGACTATGTGGAACACCACAAACTGTGGAAAATTCTCAAATATATGGAAATACCAGACCACTTGACCTGCATCTTGAGAAATCTGTATGCAAGGTTAGGAAGCAACTGTACATGGAACAGCAGCTTTGTTCCAAATAGGGAAAGGAGTATGTCAAGGCTGTATATTGTCCCCCTGCTTATTTAACTTATATGCCGAGTATGTGACATGAGAAATGCTAAGCTGGATGAAGCACAAGCTGGAATCAAGATTGCCAGGAGAAATATCAATAACCTCAGATATGCATAATGATACCACCCTTATGGAGGAAAGCAAAGAAGAGCTAAAGAGCCTCTTGGTGAAAGTGAAAGAGGAGAGTGAAAAAGGTGCCTTAAAGCTCAACATTCAGAACATTAAGATCATGGCATCCGGTCCCATCAGTTCATGGCAAATAGATGGGAAAACAGTAGAAATAGTGATAGACTTTATTTTGGGGGGCTCTAAAATCATTGTAGATGGTGACTGCAGCCATGAAATTAAAATATGCTTACTCCTTTGGAGAAAAGTTATGACCAACCTAGACAGCTTATTAAATAGAAGAGATATCACTTTGACAATCAATGTCCATCTAGTCAAGGCTTTGTTTTTTTTTCAGCAGTCATATATGGATGTGGGAGTTGGACTATAAAGCAAGCTGAGTGTGGAAGAACTGATGCTTTTGTACTGTGGTGTTAGAGAAGTCTCTTGAGAGTCCCTTGGACTGCAAGGAGATCCAACCAGTCCATTTCAAAGGAAATGAGTTCTGAAGATTCATTGGAAGGATTGATGCTGAAGCTGAAACTCCAATACTTTGGCCACCTGATGTAAAGACCTGACTCATTGGAAAATACTCTGATGCTGGGAAAGATTGAAGGTGGTAGGAAAAGGGGACAACAGAGGATGAGATGGTTGGATGGCATCACCTACTCAATGTACATGAGTTTGTACATGAGTAAATTCTCGGAGTTGGTGATGAACAGAGAGGCCTGGTGTGCTGCAGTCCATGGGGTCTCAAAGAGTTGGACACGACTGAGCAACTGAACTGAACTGAAATGCTTATAATACATATATCAGCCATTTTTGTATGTGTTTTATAGGTATAAAACCATTGCAGCCTTGCAACAATCCTATGAACTTGATACTTTAATGTCTCTGTTTTACAAATGAGGAAGCTGATACACAGAGAGGTTAGATAAATTGACAAAGATGGTCCTGAATGCATGTGAAACAGCTATCTGGCTCCAGAGTTTATATTATTTCTTTGGAAAGAGTCAAGTGACTGATACTGATAGGCTGTAGTTAAATGGCAAAGCAGGGATAAAGAGAAGCTAGAACTCGGAGCAGGTATTTAAACCTGTTTAGATCATATTCTTTATCAATAGGTATAGTTTCATAGACAACTCATATTCTATCATATAATTAATGTGTGCTAGGAAAATAATGACTCCAATCTATAGTGAAGGTCAAAGATTTCAATATCAGACTAGAGTAGAGTTGTTGTTACATTTCTAATTCCTGTCTGACTCTTTGCGACCCATGGACTATAGCACTCCAGGCTCCTGCTTCTGTGGGATTTCCCAGACAATAATACAGGAATGGGTTGCCATTTTCTTCTCCAGGGTATCTTCCTGACACAGAATTCAAACCCGCATCTCCTGCTTTGCAGGTGGAATCTTTACCACTGAGCCACTTGGGAAGCCCAGGGTTGAGTAGTAATAGTCTTAAATGTAATATGTTATCTATATTTATTCTGTATTTCTTCTCTTAGCCAATCTAAAGTTTTATGTCTTATAATAAATTATCTAGCTTGTTTTTTCCTACCTCTGCCAATGAATTCAATCTAATAGGTCTTTATCCAGCTCTGATAAATAATATAAACAAAAATGGACAAAAAAAGAAATGAATGAAAAGAAAATTGAAAGTAGCACTCAACTAAAGTTTTTTTCTGTATCTCAGAATGTACACACCTGTTAATGGAGGTCATCATTAATAAAGATTCAGGCTGTAGTTTACTTATTATTATACGCATTAAACGCGGATCCATCTTGATGTATAGTAAAAGCAATACAATATTGTAAAGTTAAGCAAAATTTAAAAAAATAAAATAAAATAAAAAAAGATTAAAAAAAAAAAACAAAACAGAGCCCACTATATTACTTAAAGTTTTAAGAGATTTGTAAATAAAAATAAATATAAAATACATTACAGCAATTTTTTTCTATATCTTTATCTCAAGTGGCATGTTGAGTATTTCTAGATTTATAATTTAAAGGATAGAAAATTATGGTCAGTGTATATTTCTAATTAATTAAGTTGTATCTACTTTTAAATTTGATTCAGATGAAAAAAATCATCCATATTCTTAATTTCATCATTTATAAAATGTTTAAAGTCATATTATATGTTACCCAGAATGAAATAAATTAAAACCAATCAATGAGTTTCACTTTTTGATAAGTCTAGTAAATAACCTATATGCTTATTGAGGATAGAAACTGTAAATGGACAAAAATAACTTTAAATATTAAATTATTAAAGTATTACTTACATATTATGATAAATAATACTGTATTACACAATAAAAATGAGAGTGTTCAGGTCATTATGAGCCTCATTGATTAAATGTAATTTGTTTCCATTCTTACCAATATTCACATATTTAAACAGATATTTTTTTAAAAAGAAATATTAATGGAACTAGAAGAGTATGAACAGCTGATCTCTTCATGCTCTACATTCCTCACAGGCCAGAAAAGCCATATGAATTTTAATCCATTGTTTTACATTTTAATATATACCAGTTGTATTAGTGTTCATTATGATGAATGGGTACTAGTCTCTTTCTATACTCATTCAAACAATTATTTAGCATCAAGAGACTAAAAGAAATGCCAAAGACAATTTAAAATCAACCAAAGGAATCTAAAATATCAAGTTGAAAATCTTTTCATATTAGAGTATAATAATGCATAGATTAAATTGTTTCTCTGTGAAACATAAAGGTTTTTACTAAAGAGAAGGGCTTCAC
This sequence comes from Tragelaphus eurycerus, assembly GCA_935064755.1. Lineage (NCBI taxonomy): Eukaryota > Metazoa > Chordata > Mammalia > Artiodactyla > Bovidae > Tragelaphus > Tragelaphus eurycerus. The sequence continues at coordinate 5,723,121 of CAKXYN010000086.1, read as the reverse complement.
TGGGGGCTCAGATGATAAAAAATCTGCCTGCAATGCAGGAGACTCAGGTTCGATACCTGGGTCAGGACGATCCCCTGGAGAAGGGAATGGCAACCCACTCTAGTGTTCTTGCCTGGATAACTCCATGGACAGAGGAATATGGCCTGCTGCAGTCCATAGGGACACAAAGAGTTGGACATGACTGAGCAACTAACACATTCACACTTTATTGAAGACACACATCAAAAGGCACATCTATGTTTTTAAAAGTAAGAAATACATTATGCAAATTTCCTAAAGTATAGTTTATCTTCAAACAATTTAGTAATAACTGAATTTTAAAAATATTTTTCCTGCATTCACTGTGTATTTTGGTTGCTCAGAGAGTAAAGAATCTGCCTGCAATGTGGGAGACCTGGGTGAGATCCCTGGGTTTGGAAGATCCCGTGGAGCAGGGAATGTCCAGCCATTCTCTTATTCTTGACTGGAGAATTCCCATGGACAAAGGAGCCTGGCAGGCTACAGTCCACAGGGTAGCAAAGAGTCGGACACGACTGAGCAACAAAGCACAGCATACATTTCATTAACAGATGTTGTCTTCAGATTAACAAGTATTTCAGAAAAGATGATCCCATATATCCCCATGGCCAGAGTGTCTATTTTGGAGAAATAGAAGGGAAAAAGAAAGGAAATTGCAGCAAGTTGACTCTGAAATGATTCCCAGGGATCCCCTCCTCATACCTCTTTGTAATCTCTTCCCTCTGAGTGCAAGTTGGCTTAGAAACTTGCTTTGAATTAATAGAATACAGCAGAGATAACAGGATGCTATGTTTGTGATCAGATTTCAAGACACTAACTCAGGTTCCTAGTAGACTCCTTTGCCAAAATTGGAATAAAATATTTAAAATGTGTGCCAAATTTTGTGTAGTATAATTTGTATGACATGGCTGTATGACAATTATTATAACCCATGAAATCATTTTTAATGATTTTTTTCTAAATGTATACAATAAACTATATTTTCATTAAAGACACTTTTAAGAAGAAGAGGTTTGAAATTTTGGATGAAAGTGAAAAGAGAAGTCGCTCAGTCATGTCCGACTCTTCGTGACCCCGTGGACTGTAGCCCACCAGGCTCCTCCACCCATGGGATTCTCCGGGCAAGAATACTGGAGTGGGTTGCCATTTCCTTCTCCAGGGGATCTTCCCGACCCAGGTATCAAACCCAGGTCTCTTGCATTGCAGGCAGACACTTTAACCTGTGAACCACCAGGGAAGCCCCAAAATACTTATTTATTTATTTCTGTCTTAGTTGCAGCATGTGGAATCTAATTCCCTGACCAGGGATTGAACCCAAGCTCCTTGCATTGGGAGCACGGAGTCTTAGCCACTGGACCACCAGGGAAGTCCAATATTGAGATGGACTAAAATATGCTCTAAATTGTAATAAAATGGAAAATTAGATTGTTTTATACATATTTTTAAAAATTTGGCTTTCCATGTATTTTGCCTTCAGGCAGAAAGGGCCAGGTGAGACCATGAGACTGATGTATTAGTCCTTGGTAGTAAATCACTTTTTGGATTGTAATCACATTTGCACTTGAGTCAGCATCCCGGAATACCATTAGCTCTGGGACATTGATATTATCTTGTTGCAGAGCCAGACAGACAGATTGTCAGTAAACTTACTGGGCCACTAACCAAGCTTTCCCGAAATCATGTTGCTCAGTTGTCCATTCTAAATTTCTTCACTTTCTAATTCTATTGGAAGAATTCGGGAAAGATCAAAGAAAGGATGTGCACTTTAATTTAGTACTCACACAATAAGCAGAATTTCACCAGAAATAGGATAAAATTTATAATCCATTATGCAGAGACTAACATAATCCACTCTTTTGACTACCAAATTAAGGTATCATTGCCCAGTACAGTACACAGATTTATATATTGGAATGAAGAGACTTCATCACATATGGACTAGATAGAAGCAAAGGAAAATTAGATACCTGCACAAAAGCCTATGCTATATTAATTGGGCTGAAATAAAGATTGGATTTTAGAGCTATTATTTTTCTTGAATCAATGGATATAGAAAACTGCATACCATCTTTAAGGGGCAGGGATAATTTAAGGATATTCCAAAAAGCTTATGACTTAAAAGAGAGTAGCATGACAAAGCTAAAAAAGACAAAGCAGTTGAGGTGGAAAGAAAAGAAAAATAATTTATTCTATGATGTTATATTTGAAGTCTTTGTGGTATACATCACTAGAAATACCTAATAGTAAGTTACATATCCATTTATTGAAACTAAAAAGTAAATTTTGATGAGGAAAAATTATTAAACTTTATCAATATATAACTCACATTCTCAACACTGGCTTCATATTAATATAATTCAGAGGGTTTAAAAAAATTCAGTGGAGGGTGACAGACAAATCAGGACTAGTTAGGCAAAATTTTCTTAGGGATAGGCCCTATAATACATACTTTTCAAAAGTTTAAAGTGTGGTTCTTACTGGTAGCCAGCATGGAGAAGAACTGATAAGAACTACTGAACATTGTGTAAATGGATTAATTTAGAAGTAATGCTTTCTCAAGTTGTTAATAGGAGATATAAACTTCAAATCTGAAAAATATTTGAGATTTCAGTATGTAACATACTAGACATGCCTCAGGAAGAAAATCAGTACACTCAGGTATGCCTAACAATACCTAAGCTATTTGCTTCATAAATTTATTTCAAGAATCAAATATTTAAAACTTTTCAAAAAGATATACATATATATATATATATTCAAATATAATATTACATATAAATTCCAAGTATTTTCAAGTATGTATATGTATGTAAACACATATGAAATTAAACACATTAAATTAAAAGACACTTACTCCTTGGAATGAAAGTTATGACCAACCTAGATCGCATATTAAAAAGCAGAGACATTACTTTGCCAACAAAATTCCATCCAGTAAAGACTATGGTTTTTCCAGTAGTTGTGTATGAATGTGAGAGTTGGACTATAAAGAAAGCTGAGCACCGAAGAATTGGTGCTTTTGAACTGTGGTGTTGGAGAAGACTCTTGAGAGTCCCTTGGACTGCAAGGAGATCCAACCAGTCCATCCTAAAGGAGATAAGTCCTGGGTGTTCATTGGAAGGACTAATGTTGAGGCTGAAACTCCAATACTTTGGCCACCTGATGCGAAGAGCTGACTCATTTGAAAAGACCCTGAAGCTGGGAAAGATTGAGGGCAAGAAGAGAAAGAGACAGCAGAGGATGAGATGGTTGTATGGCGTCACCGACTTAATGGACACGGGTTTGAATATACTCCAGCAGTTGGTGATGAACAGGGAGGCCTGGTGTGCTGCGGTTCATGGGGTCACAAAGAGTCAGACATTGCTGAGCTACTGAACTGGAACTGGAAAAACACATATGAGACATACATTTCCTACATGTATATATACAGTAAACACCTTGTACATCAACATTAATTATGGTACTGTAGGAATTTATTTTAAAAATATGTTATTAGATATTGATGTCTCTACTTTCAATATATGGATAACACTTGACTGCAAATATTCCATGAAAACTTGATCATTGTGAAGAAAATTTCAGAGAAGTGTTACTCAAGCACAACTAAAAGCAAGGAACAAAGAGGAAAAGAAATAATGACCAAACACTGAGCTTTGGTGTAAAATATGTGATATATATCTAATCACAGAAATGCGGAATCAATGATAGAGGGGAAAGCTCTGTCACTAATATTAAGCAGAGTACACAAAATTTTCAATAAATTTTTAAATCAATAAGGTGCAAATGAGAAAAGGAGATGCCATTATGATATAATATTTGCATACGAAGCCAGCATCTAGGGGGCGTTATTACCACATTTTCAAGTAATCTTCATTTTGGAAAAATGACTAGCCAGCCATTATTTTACCAAACTGATGACCCCTCATGTAGATGTAATATTTAAATTTTGCTTCACTTTTGGTTGCTTTGACATTGTGTCTCCACTGAACTTATAAGAAATCATTACGCAGTGAAGAAATCTGGTATCAATTTTAAGTAGCTTCCATTTGTCATACAGCTATTGAGACTGAGGCTCAGTTTCCCTGAGTTCATTTCAGTCACTTGGTCAGGTCCTACACTTTGTGACACCATGGTCTGTGGCACGTTGTGCTTCCCTATCAATCACCAAATCCCAGAGCAATCTCAAACTCATGTCCATTGAGTTGGTGATGGCATCCCACCATCTCATCCTCTGTTGCCATCCAACCATCTCATACCCTTCTCCTCCTGCCTCAAATCTTTCCCAGCATCATGGTCTTTTCCAAAGAGTCAGATCTTTGCATCAGGTGACCCAAGTATTGGAGTTTCAGCTTCAGCATCATTCAGGACTGATTCCTTTAGGATTGACTTATTTGATCTTCTTGCAGTCCAATACACTCTCAAGAGTCTTCTCCAACACCACAGTTCAAAAGCATCAATTCTTCATTGTTCAGCTTTCTTTATAATCCAACTCTCACATCCATACATGACTACTGGAAAAACCATAGGTTTGACTAGATGGACCTTGGTCACCAAAGTAATGTCTCTGCATTTTTACAAGATGTCTAGTTTTGGAACCCAAGAAAATAAAGTCTGTCACTGTTTCCACTGTTTCCCCATCTATTTGCCATGAAGTGATGGGACCAGATGCCATGACATAGGCTTTTTTGAAAGTTGAGAGTTAAGCCAGTTTTTCCATTCTCCTCCTTTACTTTCATCAAGAGGATCTTTAGTTCTTCTGCTTTCTGCCATAAGGGTGTTGTCATCTGCATATCTGAGATTATTGATATTTCTCCCAGCAACCTTGATTCCAGCTTGTGCTTCATTCAGCCCAGCATTTCTCATGATGTACTCTGCATAAAAGTTAAATAAGCAGGGAGACAATATAAAGCCTTGACATACTCCTTTCCCAATTTGGAACATGAAACAGTCCATTGTTTCATGTTCAGTTCTAATTATTGCTTCTTGACCTGCATACAGATTTCTCAGGAGGCAGGTAAGATGCTTGTATTCCCACCTCTTTAAGAATTTTCCACAGTTGGTTGTGATCCACACAGTCAAAGGCTTTAGCATAGTCAATAAAGCAGAACAGATAATTTTGCTGGAAACCTCTTGCTTTTTCGATGATCCAATTTGATGTTGGCAATTTGATCTCTGGTTCCTCTGCCTTTTCTAAATCCAGCTTGAACACCTGGAATTTCTCAATTCATATACCGTTTAAACCTTGTTTGGAGAATTTTGAGCATTACTTTGCCAGCATGTGAAATGAGTGCAATTGTGCAGTAGTCTGAACATTCTTTGGCATTGCCTTTATTTGAGATTTGAGTGAAAACTTACCTTTTCCAATGTGTCCACTGCTGAGTTTTCCAAACTTTCTTGCATATTTAATGCAGCACTTTAACAGCATCATTTTTTAGGACTTGGAACAGCACAGCTGGAATTCCATCACCTCCTCTAGCTTAAGGCCCATTTTGGCTTCAGACTCCAGGATGTCTGGTTGTAGGTGAGTGATTACACCATTATGGTTATCTAGGTCATTAAGATCTTTTTTGTACAGTTCTGTGGACTACTGCCACCTTTTCTTAATATCTTCTGCTTCTGTTAGGTCTATATAATTTCTGTCCTTTATTGAGCCCATCTTTGCATGAAATGTTTCCTTGGTATCTCTAATTTTCTTAATGTCATCTCTAGTCTTTCCCATTTTATTGTATTCCTTTATTTGTTTGCATTGATCACTGAGTAAGGCTTTCTTATCTCTCCTTGCTATTCTTCAGAACTTCACTTTAGATGAGTATATCTATGAAGTAGATATACTTCATTCAGATGAGTATATATTTCCTTTTCTCCTTTGCCTTTAGCTTCTCTTCTTTCCTCAGCTATTTGTAAGGCCTCCTCAGACAACCATTTTGCCTTTTTGCATTTGTTTTTCTTGGGAATGTACTTGACCCTGTCTCATGTACAATATTACGAACCTCTGTCTGTAGTTCTTCAAGAACTCTAACAGGTCTAATCCCTTGAATCTATTTGTCACTTTCACTGTATACTCATAAGATATTTGACTTATATCATACCTGAATGGTCTAGGGGTTTTCCCTACTTTCTTCAATTTGAGTCTGAATTTGGCAATAAGGAGTTCATGATTGGAGCCACAGTCAGCTCCAGATCTTGTTTTTGCTGACTGTACAGAGATTATCCACTTTGGCTGTAAAGAATATAATCAATCTGATTTTGGTATTGACTATCTGGTAATGTCTGTGTGTAGAGTCTTGTGTTGTTGGAAGAGGGTGTTTGCTATGATCAGTGCATTCTCTTGGCAAAACTCAATTGTAAAGTAAAAATAATAATAATAATAAAATTAATTTAAAAAAAAGCAGAGGCATTACTTTGCTAGCAAAGGTCCATCTAGTCAAGGCTATGGTTTTTCCAGTAGTCATGTATGGATGTGAGAGTTGGACAATAAAGAAAGCTTAGCACCAAAGAATTAATGCTTTTTTTATTTAACTTTACAATATTGTATTGGTTTTGCCATATATCAAAATGAATCTGCCACAGGTATACATGTGTTCCCCATCCTGAACCCTCCTCCCTCCCCATACCATCCCTCTGGGTCATCCCAGTGCACCAGCCCCAAGCATCGAGTATCGTGCATTGAACCTGGACTGGCAACGCGTTTCATATATGATATTATACATGTTTCAAAGCCATTCTCCCAAATCATCCCACCCTCTCTCTCTCTCCCAGAGTCCAAAAGACTGTTCCATACATCAGTGTCTCTTTTGCTGTCTCGTATACAGGGTTATTGTTACCATCTTTCTAAATTCCATATATATGTGTTAGTATACTGTATTGGTGTTTTTCTTTCTAGCTTACTTCACTCTGTATAATAGGCTGCAGTTTCATCCACCTCATTAGAACTGATTCAAATGTATTCTTTTTAATGGCTGAGTAATACTCCATTGTGTATATGTACCACAGCTTTCTTATCCAATCATCTGTTGATGGACATCTAGGTTGCTTTTTAACTGTGGTGCTGGAGAAGACTCTTGAGAGTCTCTTGGACTGCAAGGAGATCAAACCAGTCCATCCTAAAGGAAATCAGTCCTGAATATTCACTGGAAGGACTGATGCTGAAGCTGAAAATCCAATACTTTGGCCAGATGATGTGAAGAGCTGACTCATTTGAAAATTCCGTGATGCTGAGAAAGATTGATGGCAGGAAGAGAAGGGGATGACAGAGGATGAGATGGTTGAATAGCATCACCGACTTAATGGACATGAGTTTGTGTAAACTCTGGGAGTTGGCGATGGACAGGGAGGCCTGGGGTGCTATAGTCCATGGGGTCTCCAAGAGCCAGACACGACTGAGCAACTGAATTGAACTGACACAGTTAAAGGTTTTGGCGTAGTCAATAAAGCAGAAGTAGATTTTTTCTGGAACTCTCTTGCTTTTTCGGTGATCCAATGGATGTTGACAATTTGAATGCTAGTTTCTCTGCCTTTTCTGAATCCAGCTTGAATGTTTGGAAGTTCTTGGTTCACGTACTGTTTAAGCATTGTTTGCAGAATTTTGAGCATTACTGTGAGAGTGTGAGATGTGTGCAATTTTTCAGTAGTTTGAACATTCTTTGGCATTGCCTTTCTTTGGGTTTAGAATGAAAACTGACCTTTTCCAGTCCTGTGGCCACTGCTGAGATTTCTAAATTTACTGGCATATTGAGTACAGACTTTCACAGCATCATGACTCAGGGCTTCTTGCATTTAGTTCTAATAGTACTTTGTATTTTAACTCAGTTCTTTGCAAATGCAATCGCCATTGCCTCATAAATTGCCCACCCCCTCCCCCCAATCCTCACTATTTGGTCAGTCTCTCAGAGACTTCATGTCACCCATCTACTACCTTTTTCTCGAAATTTTACTGCTCCAAGACTGCATGTTCCAGACAGACTTCTTATGGTTCTCAAACTGAAATATAGGCACCCATGTGTGTTTGCAAAAATATTCCACAGAACACGTAATATTGGCACTTATTCCTTTCAAGAAATCAGTTGTCAGAACCTCAGGTTATAGGCACCTTCTTTACTGAATTTGGTCCAGATGACAACACATCTGTAATGGAGATTAGATTTTCTTTACCATTTGCTGATTCACATTTAACTTTCTCTTACTTTCACCCTTTTTTTTTTATTATTATTATAAAAAATTCATTACTTCTCATTATTTTAAGGCTTTCCTATATCATATGAATCATGTGTGAGCCCTGGGTTTAAGCTGCTTGATAATTTAAAATGACATTTGATTATGTGGTGGTGTAGTGTATCTCCTGTGACCCCATGGACTGTAGCCTGCCAGACTCCTCTGTCCATCGTTCAGAGGCAAGAATACTGGAGTAGGTTGCCATTTCCTTCTCCAGGGCACCTTCTCGACCCAGGGATCAAACCTGGGTCTCCTGCATTGCAGGCAGATTCTTTACCAACTGAGCTATGAGGGAAGGCCTACATTTGATTATAGATATCTAAATTTTAACATATAACATTGCTACTACTACTAAGTCACTTCAGTCATGTCCGCCTCTGTGCCATCCCATAGATGGCAGCCCACCAAATTCCCCCGTCCCTGGGATTCTCCAGGCAAGAATACTGGAATGGGTTGCCATTTCCTTCTCCAATGCATGAAAGTGAAAAGTGAAAATGAAGTCGCTCAGTCGTGTCCAACTCTTAGCGACCCCATGGACTGTAGCCTACCAGGCTCCTCCGTCCATGGGATTCTCCAGGCAAGAGTACTGGAGTGGGGTGCCATTGCGTTCTCTCATATAACACTAAAGGATGTTAAATAATTACGTGTATTGACATTTAAGATGCTTGCTTTGGGGGAGGAAAACTATGCCGAACCTAGACTGCATATTAAAAACAAAGCCATCACTTTGCTGATAAGGGTCTGTATAGTCAAAGCTATGGTCTTTCGACTAGTCACGTACGGATGTGAGAGTTGGACCATAAAGAAGGCTGAGTGCCAAACTGCGATACTGGAGAAGACTCTTGAGAGTTCTGTGGACAGCCAAGAGGTTAAACCTGTCAATCCTAAAGAAAATGAACCCTGAATATTCATTGGAAGGACTGAGGCTGAAGCTGAAGCTCCAATATTTGGCCACCTGATGGGAAGAGCCAAGTCATTGGAAATGACCCTGATGCTGGGAAAGATTGAAGACAAAAGGAGAAGAGGGCAGCAGAGGACTAGATGGTTGGATAGTATCACAGACTCAATGGACATGAACTTGGGAAAACTCTGGGAGCTAGTGAGGAACAGTGAGGCCTGGTATACTGCAGTCCATGGGGTTGCAAAGAATCTTATACAACTTAACAACAACAAATTGATATTTCAAAGCTCTTTTATTCTATATACATACTTATGTAAATAAATTTTCTCAGACATTAAATCTATTAAAAATAAAGAGAGAATTTATAGTGAAATCTGTCTTTCTTTTAATTAATATTGGTCCTTTGGTACTAAAACTAGCTAAATGGAGTTTAATTCAACCCCTTAAGTTATCCATTGCAAATAGTATTTTATCAATAATTTATCACAATTTTAGCATTCATATATTTTATCAGTTATGTAATAACTGTCATGATTTCTCAGCTCATAAATTTCTTAGAGTCCATTATGTTACAAGAAATTTATTTATTCATTTTTTGTTTTACTGGAATGTTTCATTTTTTATTTACATAGACTTAAAGTAGACTAGCCTTATAATTATAAAGTTTAGCACTTATTTGATTATTTTTTTAAATTTTTATTTTATTTTTTAACTTTACAATATTGTATTGGTTTTGCCATATATCAAAATGAATCCATCACAGGTATACATGTGTTCCTCATCCCGAACCCTCCTCCCTCTCCACACCATCCCTCTGGGTCGTCCCAGTGCACCAGCCCCAAGCATCCAGTACCATGCATCGAACCTAGACTGGTGATTCGTTTCTTATATGATATTATACATGTTTCAATGCCATTCTCCCAAATAATCTCACCCTCTCCCTCTCCCACAGAGTCGAAAAGACTGTTCTATACATCAATGTCTCTTTTGCTGTCTTGTATACAGGGTTATTGTTACCATCTTTCTAAATTCCATATATATATGCGTTAGTAAGGAGATCCAACCGGTCCATTCTGAAGGAGATCAGCCCTGGGATTTCTTTGGAAGGAATGATGCTAAAGCTGAAACTCCAGTATTTTGTCCACCTTATGCGAAGAGTTGACTCATTGGAGAAGACTCTGATACTGGGAGGGATTGGGGGCAGGAGGAGAAGGGGACGACAGAGGATGAGATGGCTGGATGGCATCACTGACTCGATGAATGTGAGTCTGAGTGACCTCCGAGGGCTGGTGATGGATAGGGAGGCCTGGCATGCTGCAGTTCATGGGGTCGCAAAGAGTCGGACATGACTGAGTGACTGATCTGATCTGATCTGATCTGATACTGTATTGGTATTTTTCTTTCTGGCTTACTTCACTCTGTATAATAAGGCTCCACCTTATTAGAACTGATCCACCTTAATTAGAACTTCATCCACCTTATTAGAACTGATTCAAATGTATTCTTTTTAATGGCTGAGTAATACTCCATTGTGTATATGTACCATAGTTTTCTTATCCATTCATCTGCTGATGGACATCTAGGTTGCTTCCATGTCCTGGCTATTATACACAGTTTAAGTGAAGAGTTACGGTGAACTGAGATGAGATAGTCAACACAAGAATTTTAAAAATCAAATTATGTTACATTGAACTAATTGAAAATCTGAGTTCAAGGAAAAAATAAATTACAACTTTTGAATGCTAAAGATAAGCTTGTTTATTTATTTTGTAATAGTTAATGGTGATTATCATGTTGCCAATAAATATATGAATTCTATAGGTCATATTTGTGAAGAACAATATTTATCATTCCTAGAAATATAGCTCCTGAAACTATGTAAACTTTTGATAAAAATAACATTTCGCTTTAAACACAGTAATTATATACTTTTATAAAATTATTAAATGTACTCAAAGTTTAATTTTTGCCTTTTTCACTAAACAAGAAGACTCTGAGTGGCAAGGGTAGTGAATTTATTCCTGCTCTTTTCTCTTCATAACTTAGTTATTTTTTTTTCCTACAAGTATTGAAATTCTAACCATTTTCAAAGAGACATATCATATCCTGTTTATTTTTTAAACTCCCTCTGATCACGAGATAATCCAAAAACTTCTCCCTTTAAACTCTGTTGGTCACTACTATTTGTGTTATTCTGGCAAAGTGTATCTATTCTGTCTCACCAGAGTGGAATATTGCACTATTTGTAATACATGACAAGGGAATTCCTTGATGGTTCAGTGGTAAAGACTCTGCACTTTAATGCTAATGGGCTGGGTTCAGTCCCTAGTTGGGATTTAATTTCCCACAAGTGGCGGAGCCAATTAAAACCAATCAAAGAAAAATTCTTAAAAAATACACATTGACATACACACATTCATTCATGCTTTTACATTATTAATATTATTCATTAATCTTAAATAAATTTGCAAATCTATAGAAAATATATTTTCTCATATTGATTAAAATATAAGTTCCATGAGAACAAGGGTCTGCCTGTCTTCTTTTTCATGTGCCAAGAATACAGCATGTGTATCCTTATTTGACACACGGCAGGTATTCAAACATTTGTTGAATATATTTTTTAAAAGGCAGTAACTATATTTATTGCATTTTTATATTAAAATGTCTAGGAGTGCTTTTTGAGAATATGTTCAAGAATTTAATTTTCTCAGCTTGAAAATAATAATAAGCAACTTTGGGTTGAAAAGGAAAGATATAAACATCTGAATGCAGAGTTCCAAAGAATAGCAAGAAGAGATAAGAAAGCCTTCTTCAGCGATCAATGCAAAGAAATAGAGGAAAACAACAGAATGGGAAAGACTAGGGACCTATTCAAGAAAATAAGAGATACCAAAGGAACATTTCATGTAAAGATGGGCTCGATAAAGGACAGAAATGGTATGGACCTAACAGAAGCAGAAGATATTAAGAAGAGGTGGCAAGAATACACAGAAGAACTGTACAAAAAAGATATTCACAACCCAGATAATCACGATGGTGTGATCACTGACCTAGAGCCAGACTACCTGGAATGTGAAGTCAAGTGGGCCTTAGAAAGCATCACTACGAACAAAGCTAGTGGAGGTGATGGAATTCCAGTGGAGCTATTCCAAATCCTGAAAGATGATGCTGTGAAAGTGCTGCACTCAATATGCCAGCAAATTTCGAAAACTCAGCAGTGGCCACAGGACTGGAAAAGGTCAGTTTGCATCCCAATCCCAAAGAAAGGCAATGCCAAAGAATGCTCAAACTACCTCACAATTGCACTCATCTCACACGTTAGTAAAGTAATGCTCAAAATTCTCCAAGCCAGGCTTCAGCAATATGTGAACCGTGAAATTCCTGATGTTCAAGCTGGTTTTAGAAAAGTCAGAGGAACCAGAGATCAAATTGCCAACATCCGCTGGATCATGGAAAAAGAAAGAGAGTTCCAGAAAAACATCTACTTCTGCTTTATTGACTATGACAAAGCCTTTGACTGTGTGGATCACAATAAACTGTGGACAATTCTGAAAGAGATGGGAATACCAGACCACCTGATCTGCCTCTTGAGAAATTTGTATGCAGGTCAGGAAGCAACAGTTAGAACTGGACTTGGAACAACAGACTGGTTCCAAATAGAAAAAGGAGTACGTCAAGGCTATATATTGTCACCCTGTTTATTTAACTTATATGCAGAGTACATCATGAGAAATGTTGGACTGGAAGAAACACAAGCTGGAATCAAGATTGCTGGGAGACATATCAATAACCTCAGATATACGGATGGCACCACTCTTATGGCAGAAAGTGAAAAGGAACTAAATATCTTCGATGAAAGTGAAAGTGGAGAGTGAAAAAGTTGGCTTAAAGCTTAACATTCAGAAAACGAAGATCATGGCATCCGGTCCCATCACTTCATGGGAAATAGATGGGGAAACAGTGGAAACAGTGTCAGCCTTTATTTTTCTGGGCTCCAAAATCACTGCAGATGGTGACTGCAACCATGAAATTAAAAGACGCTTACTCCTAGAAAGGAAAGTTATGACTAACCTAGATAGCATATTCAAAAGCAGAGACATCACTTTGCCAACAAAGGTTCATCTACTCAAGGCTATGGTTTTTCCTGTGGTCATGTATGGATGTGAGAGCTGGACTGTGAAGAAGGCTGAGTGCCGAAGAATTAATGCTTTTGAACTGTGCTGTTGGAGAAGACTCTTGAGAGTCCCTTGGACTGCAAGGAGATCCAACCAGTCCATTCTGAAGGAGATCATCCCTGGGATTTTTTTGGAAGGATGATGCTAAATCTGAAACTCCAGTACTTTGGCCACCTCATGCGAAGAGTTGACTCATTGGAGAAGACTCATGCTGGGAGAGATTGGGGGCCAGAGGAGAAAGGGACGACAGAGGATGAGATAGCTGGAGGGCCTCACTGACTCGATGGATGTGAGTCTCAGTGAACTCCGGGAGTTGGTGACGGACAGGGAGGCCTGGCGAGCTGCGATTCATGGGTTCCAAAGAGTCGGACACGACTGAGCTACTGATCTGATCTGATCTTGGGTTGAAATGTCAATTAATAATTAGAGATATTGATACTATCATCTACTTGAAACTATGTCATCTACTTGATGAAATTTATTACCATAAGGGCTTTAATTTTTTTAAGTAGTTATTAAACAGAACTTAGGCCTTCAATCTCAAATGTAAAAGGGCAAATAGTTGGAAAGGCAGCATAAGAAAATGTAAATACCAGAGAAGTCTACATTTTTCTGAAACGAACTCTTCTGTCAGAATATTCAATTAAAGTTGTCATTTTGTCTCCTGAACCCTTGGTTAGACACATGACAGAAAGTTTTATGGTTAGTCCTGCAGATTGATTTAGATAGCTCTGAGCATAAGGGATTAATTTATTCTCTTAATAATTCTCTACAAGGTGTCCTTAATATTTCAAATGCAGTTCACTTTGGGATATTTAATATTTCTTCTTCTTCCACAAATTATATGCAGAGATAACAGATTGGTAATATATTTTTCTTTCTTCAATTTTCATCATGATGAACCACATAAAACTGTATTGTGGTTCCTCGGAGGAGCACCTGTTTTGCAGGTGGCTTGATGGTCCATTAAAGTGTACTCTCAGTTGACTTCTTTTCACATTCATTCTTGTTAGTTTTATACTGTAAAGTAATTAGCCAACAATTAAAATAAATAAATTTAAATTTAAAAAAAAAAAGAAAAGTTTGTATCTGACTTTACACCTTAGTTTCATTTCATGACTTTTGAAATAAAATATTTTTAGAAATTATCTGAATGAGAAAAGATTCAGAAGAAAAATCAGTAGTGGAAAATTTCAACAAAAACTGTCTTTAGAAGCTATACAATTAATTTTCTGCAACAAATGGACTTCCAGAAAAAAAAAAAAAAGACTTCTGTGTTGACAAAGCCCCTGGTTTTCATGACAACTGCTCTGACTATGAGCAATGAGCAGTGCTAAGACCATCCTTTGGGAATTAAAAAAAATAAAAAGTTACAATCCTGAGAAGAAGCTACAGCAAAATGGAGAAAAATAACATGTTTGGAAAATAAAGCATATGATTCCTAAAATAAGTAATATCAAATTTTCCTCTAATTGTTTGAAATAAAGTTTTCATTTGGATATATTTCATATATTATTTTTGTTTCTTGTTAACGAAAATGTTGAAGAAAATTCAGGGTCTCTACAGTCCCATCCTTTCCTTTGTGACTGCTTCTGCTGGCAAATACAGGAGTGTTTGCAAAAATCAGTCAAACAAGAGAAGAAGTTTAAACTGACTGCAGTGTTAAATCCAGTGGTTCTTTTGTGTTCTTGAGTTCCTGCTTCCCTATTGATATGCGTCCTGTGATTCAGCAATACCATACTCTCTCAATCATTTCCCCAATTTCTGTACCAATCTTATTTGTTTGTTCCCTTTTGGGGGAACAGTTTATTATTTATGCTTTCCTTTAAAGTCTGAATATTTTCCAGGAAATTAAAAATCTTTATTACTCATGCAGTCTTCTCTCCTTGATTCCTGTCTTATTTTTAGTTGTCTACTGAAAGTTTATATACTATTTCAGCAATCCCAAGGACTCTCAGACTGTGAACTAAACTTCTGAATCTTGTTTGTACCATTATTTCTGGTGGTGTGTTTTCTTGTAGGCCAAGGAATCTTTTATGAATTTGATGTCATATTTTATTGATCTTTATCTGTGAAAAGAACTTTAGGGCCAAATCTGGAATTACTTTTCTCTGTAAAGAATTTGCATTTTCTTCTGTGTGAGCCAAAGAACATTGTTAGTCTGACTTTGAGCACTTTCAAAGTTATTGGTTTACCCTGAATATCTCAGGTTCAGCAAATCTACCCAACACTTGATAAGATGAAGATTCCACGTACTGAGTATTTGCCTTCAAAACCAATCAGACAAAGACACAAAATGGCACTGTGTTTGCTTAATGCTTAATACTTTGCCCTGTGAGTTTGACCACATTTTTGTTTGCTGGGATGGAAGCAAAAGCAACTGGCCTTCCAGTAAGGGCACAAATATTTTACTATGCAAGGTATAGCTTTGCTCCAGAGTAACCTTCAGGGATTACTCAACCAATGCCAAGTGGAAGTCCTGTTATTTCCTTCTTTAGTAACTCACATGTAGTTTTGATTTTTAATTTTATCAGGAGAGAGTGAAACAACTGTGCTGATTTACTTTGTCTGTTTTTCTTTTTTTTTTTTCCTCCCCAGTTTGGCATCTCTCTCTCTCTCTCTCTCTCTCTATCATATATATATATATATATATATATATATATCTTTTATACATATATTTATATATTTATAAATATTTATATATTTATTCTATATTTAAATGTTTTATATCAGATCAGATCAGATCAGTTGCTCAGTCGTGTCTGACTCTGCGATCCCATGAACCGCAGCACGCCAGGCCTCCCTATCCATCACCAGCTCTTGGAGGTCACTCAGACTCACATTCATCGAGTCAGTGATGCCATCCAGCCATCTCATCCTCTGTCGTCCCCTTCTCCTCCTGGCCCTCAATCCCTCCCAGCATCAGAGTCTTCTCCAATGAGTCAACTCTTCGCATGAGGTGGCCAAAATACTGGAGTTTCAGCTTTAGCATCATTCCTTCCAAAGAAATTCCAGGGCTGATCTCCTTCAGAATGGACCGGTTGGATCTCCTTGCACTCCAAGGGACTCTCAAGAGTCTTCTCCAACACCACAGTTCAAAAGCATCAATTCTTCGGCACTCAGCCTTCTTCACAGTCCAGCTCTCACATCCATACATGACCACAGGAAAGACCATAGCCTTGACTAGGTGAACCTTTGTTGGCAAAGTGATGTCTCTGCTTTTGAATATGCTATCTAGGTTGGTCATAACTTTCCTTCCAAGGAGTAAGCGTCTTTTAATTTCATGGCTGCAGTCACCATCTGCAGTGATTTTGGAGCCCAGAAAAATAAAGTCTGGCACTGTTTCCACTGTTTCTCCATCTATTTCCCATGTAGTGCTGGGACCAGATGCCATGATCTTCGTTTTCTGCATGTTGAGCTTTAAGCCAACCTTTTCACTCTCCACTTTCACTTTCATCAAGAGGCTTTTTAGTTCCTCTTCACTTTCTGCCATAAGGGTGGTATCATCTGCATATCTGAGGTTATTGATATTTCTCCCAGCAATCCTGATTCCAGCTTGTGTTTCTTCCAGTCCAGCATTTCTCATGATGTACTCTATATAAGTTAAATAAACATGGTGACAATATACAGCCTTGACGTACTGCTACACACACATACATATACATACTTAGTTTTCTGTTTCTCCTCAGTTCAATGTAGTGTCCTTTCATTCTGCTTTCTCCAGAAACTCTCTTCAGATATCTCTTTGGGCACATATCCTGTGGGTAGTTTCTTGTGTTATCTGTATGTCATAGCCCTTTAAGCTAAGTTTGAGAGCTGAGTATTTCATATTACTTACCTTTCTATAGCCTGAATAAAGGTCAGAGTACTAAATCGAGTGAAGAAATAAACTTTAATAGAATAATTGACGGAGAAGGCAATGGCACCCTACTCCAGTACTCTTGCCTGGAAAATCCCATGGATGGAAGAGCCTGGTGGGCTGCAGTCTATGGGGTCACTGAGAGTCAGACATGACTGAGTGACTTCACTTTCACTTTTCACTTTCATGCATTGGAGAAGGAAATGGCAACCCACTCCAGTGTTCTTGCCTGGAGAATCCCAAGGATGGGGGAGCCTGCTGTGCTGCTGTCTCTGGGGTCGCACAGAGTCGGACACAACTGAAGCGACTTAGCAGCAGCAGTAACAGCAATAGTCCATTGTGTATATGTATCACAACTTCCTTATCCATTCATCTGACGATGGACATCTAGGATGTTTCCACGTCCCAGCTATTAGTAAATACTGCTGCAATGAACAATCGGGTACATATGTCTTTTTCAATTCTGATTTTCTTGGGATATACGCTCAGCAGAGGGATTGCTGAGTCATATGGCAGTTCTATTCTGAGTTTTTTAAGGATCTCCATACTGTTCTCTATAGTGGGTGTACTAGTTTGCATTATGAACAACAGTGTAAGAGGGTTCCCTTTTCCCCACACCCTCTCCAGCATTTATTGTTTGTAGACTTTTTGATGATGGCCATTCTGACGGGTATGAGATGATACCTCACTGTGCTTTTGATTTATGTTTCTCTAATAGTGAGTGATGTTGAACATCTTTTCATGTGTTTGTTAGCCATCTGTATGACTTCTCTGGAGAAATATCTGTTTAGGTCTTTGGTCCACTTTTTGACTGGGCTGTTCATTTTTCTGGTATTGAGATGCATGAGCTGCTAGTATATTTTGGAGATTAATTCTTTGTCAGATGTTTCATTTGCAAAAATCATCAAGAAAATTCTAGCAAACAGAATCCAAAATCACATTAAAAAGTCACACATCTCGATCTAGCAGGCATTATCCCAGAGATGCAAGGCTTGTTCAATATTTGCAAATCAATCAATGTGATAAACCGTATTAACAAACTGAAGGACAAAAACCATATGATTATTTCAATAGATGCAGAGAAAGCCTTTAAAAATTTCAACATCTATTTATGATAAAAACTCTCCAGAAAGCAGACATAGAACCAACATAACTCAAAATAATAAAAACCATACACAACAAACCCACAGCAAACATTATCCTAAGTGGAGAAAAATTCAAAGCATTTCCTCTAAAATCAGGAATAAGACAAGGGTGCCCACTCTCTGCACTACTATTCAACATAGTTTTCAAAATCCTAGCCACAGAAATAAGAGAAGAAAAAGAAATAAAAGGAATCCAGATTGGAAAAGAAGAAGTAAAACTCTCACTGATCCTCTATATAGAAAAACCTACAGACACCACTGGAAAATTACTAGAGCTTATCAGTGAATATAGTAAACTCATAGGATACAAAATCAATACACACAAATCCCTTGCATTCCTATGCCCTAACAATAAAAAATCATCAAGTGAAATTGAGGGAAAGATTCCATTCGCTATTTCAGAAAAAGAAATAAAATACTTAGGAATAAATTTATCTATAGAAACAAAAGACCTGTATACAGAAAACTATAGAACACTGGTGAAAGAAATCAAAGATGACACAAATAGATGGAGAAATATATCATGTTCTTGTTTTTGAAGAATCAATATATTGAAAATAGTACACTACACAAAGCAATCTATAGAGTTAATGCAATCCCAATCAAACTACCAAAGGTATTTTTCACAGAACTAGAACAAGTAATTTCACAATTTGTATGGAAACACAAAAGACCCTGACTAGCCAAAGAAGTCTTGAGAAAGAAGAATGGGACTGCAAGAATCAGCCTTCCTCATTTCATACTAAAGTACAAAGCTACAGTCATAAAGACAATATGGCACTGGCACAAAGACAGACCTATAAATCAATGGAACAAAATAAATCCAGAGATAAATCCATGCACTTATGGACACTTTATCTTTCATAAAGGAGACAAAAAATATACAATGGAGAAAAGATGATCTCTTTAACAAGTGGTGCTGGGAAAACTGATCAACTACATTTAAAAAATGAAGCTAGAACACTTTCTAACACCATACACAAAAATAAACTCAAAATGGATGAAAGACCTAAATGTAAGACAAGAAATTATAAAAGTCTTAGAAGAAAACATAGGCAGAACATGGACATAAATCACAGAAGATCCTCTATGACTCACCTTCAAGAGTAATGGAAATAAAAACAAAAATAAACAAATGGGACCTACTTAACTTAAAATATTTTGCATAACGAAGGAAACTATGAGCAAGGTGAAAAGACAGCTCAAGAACGGTAATTATTTAAAATTTGTATTTGAGTATAAACCTCAATTTTATTTGCTTGGTTGTTTTAGCAGATAAATATAGGACTGGCAAAGGACTTAGGACTTTGGAGTGAGAATGAAACATTTTGTATTAGTTCTGACAGTCTAAATTTCAAAAATAATAATTACATTAATTCAGTTTTATTTAGTATTTTACAATTGATTTTCTAATCTGTTTTATATCAATTACTTAAATTAATAAATTTCTTTGGTCTTTTCTTTCATCATTTGAAATTTACACAATTTGAATTTCATAATCTCTGAAGTTCCACTTCAGACCAAGATCTGTCTAGTCAAAACTACGGTTTTTCTAGTAGTCATGTATGGATGTGAGAGTTGGACTATAAATGAAGGTAAGCACCAAAGAATCAATGCTTTTGAACCATGGTGTTGGAGAAGACTCTTGACAGTCCCTTGGACTGGAAGGAGATCCAACCAGTCCATCCTAAAGGAAATCAGCCCTGAATATGCATTGGCATGACTGATGCTGAAACTGAAGCTACAATACTTTGGTCACCTGATGTGAAGACCTGACTCATTGGAAAAGACTCTGATTCTGGGAAATATTGAAAGCAGGAGGAGAAGGGAATGACAGAAGAGGAGATAGTTGAATGGCATCACAGTCTCCATGGAAATGAGTTTGAGCGAGCTCTGGGAGTTGGTGATGGACAGAGAAACCTGGCATGCTGCAGTCCAATGTGTCTCAAGAGTCAGACACAACTTAGTGAGTGAATTGAACTGAAGTTCCACTTATTCTTATTCTTTATGAATAATTAGTAATTAACAGCAATATTGCATAGGAACCTGGAATGTCAGATCCATGAATCAAGGCAAATTGGAAGTGGTCAAACAAGAGATGGCAAGAGTAAATGTTGACATTCTAGGAATTAGCGAACTAAAATGGACTGGAATGGGTGAATTTAACTAGGATGACCATTATATCTCCTACTGTGGGCAGGAATCCCTCAGAAGAAATGGAGTGGCCATCATGGTCAACAAAAGAGTCCGAAATGCAGTACTTGGATGCAATCTCAAAAATGACAGAATGATTTCTGTTCGTTTCCAAGGCAAACCATTCAATGTCACAGTAATCCAAATCTATGCCCCAACCAGTAACGCCGAAGAAGCTGAAGTTGAAAGGTTCTATGAAGACCTACAAGACCTTTTAGAACTAACACCCAAAAAAGATGTCCTTTTCATTATAGGAGACTGGAATGCAAAAGTAGGAAGTCAAGAAACACCTGGAGTAACAGGCAAATTTGGCCTTGGAATACGGAATGAAGCAGGGCAAAGACTAATAGAGTTTTGCCAAGAAAATGCACTGGTCATAGCAAATACCCTCTTCCAACAACACAAGAGAAGACTCTATACATGGACATCACTAGATGGTCAACACCAAAATCAGATCGATTATATTCTTTGCAGCCAAAGATGGAGAAGCTCTATACAATCAGCAAAAACAAGACCAGGAGCTGACTGTGGCTCAGACCATGAACTCCTTATTGTCAAATTCAGACTGAAATTGAAGAAAGTAGAGAAAACTACTAGACCATTCAGGTATGACCTAAATCAAATCCCTTATGATTATACAGTGGAAGTGAGAAATAGATTTAAGGGCCTAGATCTGATAGATAGAGTGCCTGATGAACTATGGAATGAGGTTCGTGACATTGTACAGGAGACAGGGATCAGGACCATCCCCATGGAAAAGAAATGCAAAAAAAGCAAAATGGTTGTCTGGGGTGGCCTTACAAATAGCTGTGAAAAGAAGAGAAGCAAAAAGCAAAGGAGAAAAGGAAAGATATAAGCATCTAAATGCAGAGTTCCAAAGAATAGCAAGAAGAGATAAGAAAGCCTTCTTCAGTGATCAATGCAAAGAAATAGAGGAAAACAACAGAATGGGAAAGACTAGGGATCTCTTCAAGAAAATCAGAGATACCAAAGGAACATTTCATGCAAAGATGGGCACGATAAAGGACAGAGATGGTGTGGACCTAACAGAAGCAGAAGATATTAAGAAGAGGTGGCAAGAATACACAGAAGAACTGTATAAAAAAGAGCTTCAAGACCTAGATAATCATGATGATGTGATCACTGACCTAGAGCCAGACATCTTGGAATGTGAAGTCAAAGGGGCCTTAGAAAGCATCACTAAGAACAAAGTTAGTGGAGGTGATGGAATTTCAGTGGAGCTATTCCAAGTCCTGAATGATGATGCTGTGAAAGTGCTGCACTCAATATGCCAGCAAGTTTGGAAAAAACTCAGCAGTGGCCACAAGATTGGAAAAGGTCAGTTTTCATCCCAATCCCAAAGAAAGGCAATGCCAAGGAGTGCTTAAACTACCGAACAATTGCACTCATCTCACACGCTAGTAAAGTAATGCTCAAAATTCTCCAAGCCAGGCTTCAGCAATATGTGAACCGTGAACTTCCTGATGTTCAAGCTGGTTTAGAAAAGGCAGAGGAACCAGAGATCAAATTGCCAACATCCGCTGGATCATGGAAAAAGAAAGAGAGTTCCAGAAAAACATCTACTTTCTGCTTTATTGACTATGACAAAGCCTTTGACTGTGTGGATCACAATAAACTGTGGACAATTCTGAAAGAGATGGGAATACCAGACCACCTGATCTGCCTCTTGAGAAATCTGTATGCAGGTCATGAAGCAACAGTTAGAACTGGTCATGGAACAACAGACTGGTTCCAAATAGGAAAAGGAGTACGTCAAGGCTGCATATTGTCACCATGTTTATTTAACTTATATGCAGAGTACATCATGAGAAATGCTGGACTGGAAGAAACACAAGTTGGAATCAAGATTGCTGGGAGAAATATCAATAACCTCAGATATGCAGATGACACCACTCTTATGGCAGAAAGTGAAGAGGGGCTAAAAAGCCTCTTGATGAAAGTGAAAGTGGAGAGTGAAAATGTTGGCTTAAAGCTCAACATTCAGAAAACGAAGATCATGGCATCTGGTCCCATCACTGCATGGGAAATAGATGGGGAAACAGTGGAAACAGTGTCAGACTTTGTTTTTCTGGGCTCCAAAATCACTGCAGATGGTGACTGCAGCCATGAAATTAAAAGACGCTTGCTCCTTGGAAGGAAAGGTATGACCAACCTAGATAGCATATTCAAAAGCAGAGACATTACTTTACCAACAAAGGTTCGCCTAGTCAAGGCTATGGTCTTTCCTGTGGTCATGTATGGATGTGAGAGTTGGACTGTGAAGAAGGCTGAGCGCCGAAGAATTGATGCTTTTGAACTGTGGTGTTGGAGAAGACTCTTGAGAGTCCCTTGGACTGCAAGAAGATCCAACCAGTCCATTCTGAAGGAGACCAATCCTGGAATTTCTTTAGAAGGAATGATGCTAAAGCTGAAACTCCAGTATTTTGGCCACCTCATGCGAAGAGTTGACTCATTGGAGAAGACTCTGATGCTGGGAGGGATTGAGGGCAGGAGGAGAAGGGGATGACAGAGGATGAGATGGCTGGATGGCATCACTGACTCGATGGATGCGAGTCTGAGTGACCTCCGGGAGCTGGTGATGGACAGGGAGGCCTGGCGTGCTGCGGTTCATGGGGTCGCAAAGAGTCGGACACGACTGAGCGACTGATCTGATTTAACAGAAGAAAGTGAAGAGGAACTAAAAAGCCTCTTGATCAAAGTGAAAGAGGAGAGTGAAAAAGTTTGCTTAAAGCTCAACATTCAGAAAATGAAGATCATGGCATCTGGTCCCATCACTTCATGGAAAACAGATGAGGAAACAGTGGAAAGAGTGTCAGACTTTATCTTTGGGGGCTCCAAAATCACTGCAGATGGTGACTGCAGCCATGAAATTGAAAGACACTTACTCCTAGAAAGGAAAATTATGACCAATCTAGATAGCATATTCAAAAGCAGAGACATTACTTTGCCAACAAAGGTTTGTCTAGTCAAGGCTATGGTTTTTCCTGTGGTCATGTATGGATGTGAGAGCTGGACTGTGAAGAAGGCTGAGCGCCAAAGAATTGATGCTTTTGAACTGTGGTGTTGGAGAAGACTCTTGAGAGTCCCTTGGACTGCAAGGATATCCAACCAGTCCATTCTGAAGGAGATCAGCCCTGTGAATTCTTTGGAAGGAATGATGCTAAAGCAGAAACTCCAGTACTTGCCACCTCATGCAAAGATTTGACTCATTGGAAACCAATCTGCCCCCCTTCCTGATGGGGACAGGAGGAAAAGGGGATGACAGGGGATGAGATGGCTGGATGACATCACTGAATCAATGGAGGTGAGTTTGAGTGAACTCCGGGAGATGGTGATGGACAGGGAGGCCTGGCATGCTGCGATTCATGGAGTCACAGAGTCAGACACAACTCTTTTGAATATTATCTTACTAGCATGTGAGATGAGTGCAATTGTGTGGTAGTTTGAGCATTCTTTGGCATTGTCTTTCTTTGGGAGTGGAATGAAAACTGACCTTTTCCAGTCTTATGACCATTGTTGAGTTTTCCAAATTTGCTGGCATATTGAGTGCAGCACTTTCACAGCATCATCTTTCAGGATTTAAAAGAGCTCAACTGGAATTCCATCACCTCCACTTACTTTGTTCATAGTGATGCTTTCTAAGGCCCATTTGACTTCACATTCCAGGATGTCTGGCTTTAGGTGAGTGATCATACCTTCTTCATTATCTTGGTCATGAAGAACTTTTTTGTACAGTTCTTCTGTGTATTCTTGCCACCTCTTCTTAATATCTTCTGCTTCTGTTAGGTCCATACCATTTCTGTCCTTTATTGAGCCCATCTTTGCATGAAATTTTCCCTTGGTATCTCTAATTTTCTTGAAGAGATCTCTAGTCTTTCCCATTCTGTTGTTTTCCTCTATTTCTTTGCATTGATCGCTGAAGAAGGCTTTCTTATCTCTTCTTTCTATTCTTTGGAACTCTGCATTCAGATGCTTATATCTTTCCTTTTCTCCTTTGCTTTTTGCTTCTCTTCTTTTCACAGCTATTTGTAAGGCCTCTGCAGACATCCATTTTGCTTTTTTGCATTTCTTTTCCATGAGGATCATCTTGACCCCTGTCTCCTGTACAATGTCATGAACCTCTGTCCATAGTTCATCAGGCACTCTATCTATCAGATCCAGTCCCTTACATCTATTTTTCAGTTCCACTCTATAATCATATGGAATTTGATTTGGTCAAACTAGTGGGTTTCCTTACTTTCTTCAATTTAAGTCTGAATTTGGCAATAAGGAGTTCATGATCTGAGCCCGGTCGGGACCAGTCTTGTTTTTGCTGACTGTATAGTGCTTCTCCATCTTTGGCTGCAAAGAATGTAATCAATCTGATTTTGGTGTTGACCATCTGGTGATGTCCATGTATAGAGTCTTCTCTTGTGTTTTTGGAAGAGGGTATTTGCTATGACCAGTCCGTTCTCTTGGCAAAACTCTATTAGCCTTTGCCCTGCTTCATTCTGTATTCCAAGGACAAATGTGCCTATTACTCCAAGTGTTTCTTGACTTCCTACTTTTGCATTCCAGTCCCATATAATGAAAAGGACATCTTTTGGGGGTGTTAGTTCTAAAAGGTCTTGTAGGGCTTCATCGAACTGTTCAACTTCAGCTTCCTCAGCTTTACTGGTTGGGACATAGACTGATACTGTATGGTTTTCCTTGGAAACAAACAGAGATCATTCTGTCATTTTTGAGATTGCATCCAAGCACTGCATTTCGGACTCTTGTTGACCATGATGATGGCTGCTCCATTTCTTCTAAGGGATTTCTGCTCGCAGTAGTAGATATAATGGTCATATGAGTAAAATCCATCCATTCCAGCTCATTTTAGTTCCATGATTCCTAGAAAGTCGACATTCACTCTTGCTATCTCTTGTTTGACCACTTCCAATTTGCCTTGATTCATGAACCTAACATCCAGGTTCCTATGCAATATTGTTCTTTACAGCATCAGACCTTGCTTCTACCACCAGTCACATCCACAACTGGGTATTGTTTTTGCTTTGGCCCCATCCTTTCATTCTTTTGGCATTAGAATTCAGACTCTGCCAAGATTTTTAAGCATTATCCATAGCATTAAAAAATTTAGTCTACCTAGATCTCCAAATTACATCATTTAGCATGGTGCTTAGTATCATGGAAAAGAGGGATGGACATAAACAGCCTTCAGACTTTGTCTTAGGCCTTCTACTTACTAGTAGCATCACTTTTGGTCAGTTCTATACAATATCTGATCATTATTGTCCTCACTTATATCTTCAGTACAGATAATAGAAATGCCAAATTTAGAGTGTCTTTATGTGATTGTGTGTGTGTGTGTGTGTGTGTGTGTGTGTGTATTCATGGAATAATATGTATTCATTGGAAGGGCTGATGCTGAAGCTGAAGCTCCAATACTTTGGCCACCTGATGCAAGGAACTGACTCACTGAAAAAGACCCTGATGCTGGGAAAGACTGAAGTCAGGAGTAGGGCATGATGGAGGATGAAATGGTTGGATGGTATCACCAACTTGATGGACAGGAGTGTGAGCAAGCTCCAGGAGTCGGTGATCAACACAGAAGCCTTGTGTGCTCAGTCCATGGAGTCATAGAGTTGGATACTTCTGAGTGACTGAACTGAACTGAATATGGATAGGAAATTATACAGTGTCAAAGATATACTGATCTTACGATTTTTAAATATATTGTTGATGAGAATGTATATGGTGCACTACTATGAAGAAGAGTATGGAGGCTTTTTAAAAACAGAACTAGGAATTCCACCTCTGGGTATTTATTTGAAAAAAATGAAAACACTAATTTGAAAAGATATATGCATGCACATTTTCACTGAAGCATTATTTACAAAAGCCAAGTATGGAGACATCAGTGAAGTGTACAAATGAATAGATAAAAAATATCTATGTATATCTATATCTATTCTATCTATATATATGTTAAAATTTATACATATATATAATGGATAAAAATTATATATGTGAATTACTATATATCCAGAGGAGGCAACCCACTCCAGTGTTCTTGCTTGGGGAATCTCCATGGGTGAGGAGGCTGAGGGGCTGCAATCCAGAGGTTTGCAAAGAGAGAAACGATTTAATCGACTAAACATATTTCTCTCTCTCTCTCTCTCTCTCTCTCTCTCTCTCTCTCTCCATATATATATATATATATATATATATATATATAATATTCAGTTATAAAATAGAGGTAAATATTGCTATTTGTGACAGCACAGATGAACGTTAAAGACATTATGCCAAGTTAAATAAGTTAGTCATAGAGAGAAATAGAAAAATATGTACCATATGATTGCTTAAAAGTCTTAAAAGAAAACAACAGCAACAATTAGCTAATAGATACAGAGAACAGATTGGCAGTTGTAAGTGTTGGGTAGGGTGGGAGAAAAAGATGAACTGCTGTTTTGTTTTCACTGCCTAGTCTAAATAAATTGAATAAAAAAGTTAAAAGTCCTGCATCTCCCTAAAATTGTCTCTATACAACATGTCACTCTAGCTTAATACATAGTTATAAATACTTACTTCTACTATTGTCAAGATATAACAGAATGAAAAAAAAATTCCATAAAATAAAGAACACAGCAATGGAATCAAGAGACTTGAATTTAACCCTATTCTACTTTCTATTATTACTGATCCTTAACTTTACATACAACATTACACACAATGCCTGCCCCATTGCATATGACTCAGATGGTCACTGACTAAGTGATAAAGTCTGCATTTCTGTTTCTTAATCTATCAGAAGCAGATTTTATGAGTACTGTGTGAATAAGTTAGATAACAAATACGAATACAATATCTAGAGTGTCTGAGGATAAGTAATCACAAACTAGTAACCATTATTTGTATTGTTGTTACTATCTGCATTTCATTAACAGGATGGTGACTTACTCAAGTCTGCTTGGAATGGGGGCTCCTATATTGATAGAAAAACCTAGAGGCTTCTTAGGATGCTAAAGTTGGAGAGAGTTGAGCTATATTAAAAATACAGGAGTTAACTGTTGATAACTCATGCTGAAATTGACCTCTATTCAAACAATGGACACTTTCTGTCTTGAAACACTAAGCTTCATCATTACACTCTCAGTTAACTTGTATCCTAGTAATTGATTGTGCAATTATTTATTGACCACATTTTTATTCCCCTGACTTTATATTAGATGCTGAGAATATATTGTGGAAAGAATTAGTCTGGGTTCCTACCCTCAAAGATCTTACTGCCCAGTGGGAAAAATAAATATTAAACTCAGATCAGCTAATTAAATATAAAGTTTCAGAGTGTGCTAAGTACAAAGACCAAAGTGATCAAAGTCAAAGTCACGCACTGGAGTCTGACTCTTTGCCACCCCATAGACTGTAGCTCACTAGGCTCCTCTGTCCACTGGATTTCCTAGGCAAGAAAACTGAATTGCCATTTCCATCTCCAGGGGATCATCGCTTCCCAGGGATTAGATCCAGGGCTCTCACTTACCAGGCAGATTCTGTACCTTCTAAGCCATCAGGGAAGCCTGCTAAGTACCACAGGTGTACAGTATATGAGGTTTTATGAAAGGGTAAAAATACAAAAAATAATAGAGGCTGTATTTTGCCCAAAGACATACAACAAATACATTAAATATTACAGTAATCAAAATCTATGAACCGACCAGTAATGCTGAAGAAGCTGAACTTGAAGAGTTGTATGAAGACCTACAAGACCTTCTAGAACTAACACCCAAAAAAGATGTCCTTTTTCATTATGGGGGACTGGAATGCAAAAGTAGAGGTCACGAAATGCCTGGAATGATGGACAAATTTGGCCTTGGGGCTTCCCTGGTGGCTCAGAGGGTAAAGTGTCTGCTTACAATGCGGGAGACCCCGGTTTGACCCCTGGGTCAGGAAGATCCCCTGGAGAAGGAAATGGCAACCCACTCCAGTGCTCTTGCTTGGAAAATCCCATGACCTGAGAAGCCTGGTAGGCTACAGTCCATGGGGTTGCAAAGAGTTGGACATGACTGAGCGACTTCACTTTTACAGAATGAAGCAGGGCAAAGGCTAATAGAGTTTTGCCAGGAGAACACACTGGTCATAGCAAACACCCTCTTCCAACAACACAAGAGAAGTCTCTACACGTGGACATCACCAGATGGTCAACACAGAAATTAGATTGATTATATTCTATGCAGCCAAAGATGGAGAAGTTCTATACAGTCAGCAAAAAGAACACTGGGAGCTGACTGTGGCAGAAAGCATGAACTCCTTATTGCCAAATTCAGACTTAAATTGAAGAAAGTAGGGAAAACCCCTAGACCTTTCACATATGATCTAAACCAAATCCCTTCCGATTATACAGTGGAAGTGACAAATAGATTCAAGGAATTAGATCTGTCAGACAAAGTGCTTGAAGACCTATGGATGGAAGTTTGTCACATTGTACAGGAGGCAGGGATCAACACCATCCCCAAGAAAAATAAATGCAAAAACAGAAAATGGTGGTCTGAGGAGGCCTTACAAACAGATGTGAAGAGAAGAGAAAGAAAAGGCAAAGGAGAAAGGAAAAGATCTAACCATTTGAATGCAGAGTTCCAAAGAATACCAAGAGAGATAAGAAAGCCTTCCTCAGCAATCAATGCAAAGAAATAGAGGAAAACAATAATATGGGAACCTAGAGATCTCTTCAATAAAATTAGAAACACTAAGGGAAATTTTCATGCAAAGATGGGCACAATAAAGGATAGAAATGGTATGGACCTAACAGAAGCAGTAGATATTAAGAAGAGGTGGCAAAAATACACAAAAGAACTATATAAAATACCTTCAGATCAGATCAGATCAGTTGCTCAGTCGTGTCCGACTCTTTGCAACCCCATGAACTGCAGCACGCCAATGACCCAGATAATCACGATATTACTCACCTAGAGCCACACATCTTGAAATGTGAGGTCAAGAGGGCCTCAGGAAGCATCACTATGAACAAAGCACATGGAGTTCATGGAATTTTGGTTGAACTATTTCAAATCTTAAAAGATGATGTTGTGAAAGTGCTGCACTCAATGTGCCAGCAAATTTGGAAAATTAAGCAGTGGCCACAGGACTGGAAAAAACAGTTTCATTCCAATCCCAAAGAAAGGCAATGCCAAAGAGTGCTCAAACTACCACATGATTGCATTCATTTCATACACTAGTAAAGTAATGCTCAAAATTCTCCAAGCCAGAATTCAACAGTGTATGAGCCATGAACTTGCAGATGTTCAAGTTGGATTTAGAAAAGGCAGAGGAATCAGAGATCAAATTGCCAACATTCTTTGGATCATCAAAAAAGCAAAAGAGTTCCAGAAAAAAACATCTACTTCTGCTTTATTTACTACGACACAGCCTTTGACTGTGTGAATCACAACAAATGGTGGAAATTTTTTCAAAAAAATGGGAATACCAGACCACCTCCTGAGAAATCTGTATGCAGGTCAAGAAGCGACAGTTAGAAACTGACATGCAAGAACAGATTGGTTCCAAATTGGGAAAGGTGTACATCAAGGTGGTATATTGCCACCCTGCTAATTTAACTTATATGCAGAGGACATCATGAGAAATACTGGACTGGATAAAGCACAAGCTGGAATCAAGAGTGCTGGGAGAAATACCAAAATCCTCAAGATATTCAGATGACACCACCCTTATGACAGAAAGTAAAGAAGAACTAGAGAGTCTCTTGATGAAAGAGGAGAGTGAAAAAGTTGGCTTAAAACTCAGCACTCAGAAAACTAAGATTATGGCATTTCATCCCAACACATCATGGCAAATAAATGGGTAAACAGCAGAAACAGTGACAGCCTTTATTTTCTTGGGCTTCAAAATCACTGCAGATGGTGACAGAAGCCATGAAATTAAAAGACGCTTGTTCCTTGGAAGATAAGTTATGACCAACCTAGACAGCATAGTAAAAACCAGAGACATTTCTTTGCCAACAAAGGTCCATCTAGTCAAAGATATGGTTTTTCCAGTAGTCATGTATGGATGTGAGAGTTGGACGACAAAGAACACTGAGCAACAAAGAATTGATGCTTTTGAACTGTGGTGTTCAGTAAGTCTCTTGAGAGTCCCTTGGACTGCAAGAAGTTCCAACCAGTACATTATAAAGGAGATCAATCCTGAATATTCATTGGAAGGACTGATGCTGCAGCTAAAATTCAATACTCTGGCCACCTGATGTGAAGAACTGACTCATTTGAAAAGACCCTGATGCTGGGAAAGGTTGAAGGCATGAAGAGAAAGGGATGACACAGGATGAGATGGTTGGATGGCATCATTGACTTAATGGAAATGAGTTTGAGTAAATTCTGGGAGTTGGTGATGGACAGGGAGGCCTGGTGTGCTGAAGTGCATGGGGTCGCAGACAGTCGGACATAACTGATCGACTGATATGAACTGATACAACAAATGAATAATGGAGTTTTAACAGTATGATTCTAGTAGTGAGATTTTTTATTCTTGTAGTCTTTCTTCGACCTCTGGGAGTTGATGATGAACAGGGAGGCCTGGCGTACTGCAGTTCATGGGGTCGCAAAGAGTCGGACGCGACTGAGCGACTGATCTGATCTGAGTCTTTCTTCTTTTAAAATTTTGAATTAATATCTTTACATTAACTGTTTAAATATCCTTCTGGATTTTTTACCTAGAATGGAACTATTTCTATCATTGTGTTTCTTTTGGCACAAGTGTGTTCTTTATATTGGCATAATTATATTTTTCCTTGATTTTTATGCTAATAGTTCTTTTTATGATAGGAGTCATATGA
Source organism: Tragelaphus eurycerus (assembly GCA_935064755.1). Taxonomy (NCBI): domain Eukaryota; kingdom Metazoa; phylum Chordata; class Mammalia; order Artiodactyla; family Bovidae; genus Tragelaphus; species Tragelaphus eurycerus. The sequence continues at coordinate 5,691,770 of CAKXYN010000086.1, read as the reverse complement.
AAATCAAATAACATTTTACAAGGCAATTCTGTAATCACTCTTTCAAATGGATTTTTTTCATAAATAATTTTACTCAAAAGTAAATACATTAATAAAGCTAATTACTAAAAACAAAGAACTGTCAGGAAAACATGTGAAGAAGACTTAAATGCATATTAGTAGGTGAAAAAATGATACACATCTTATGATTCCAAGTTGTGTAACCTTTTCAAATTGTCTTTTTTAACTTAGGAAAAGGTAACACTATGGAAGCAATAAAGATTAGTGGTTGTCATAGACTAGGGGTGGAATGAAGGGAGGAATAAATAGTTGGAGCTTCAGGGCAGTGAAAATAACCTAAATGATACTACAATGATGTCTGCTGCTGCTGCTAAGTCGCTTCAGTCGTGTCCAACTCTGTGCGACCCCTGAGACGGCAGCCCACCAGGCTCCCCCTGTCCCTGGGATTCTCCAGGAAGAACACTGGAGAGGGTTGCCATTTCCTTCTCCAGTGCATGAGAGTGAAAAGTGAAAGTGAAGTCGCTCAGTCATGTCTGACTCTTAGTGACCCCATGGACTGCAGCCTACCAGGCTCTTCCATCCATGGGATTTTCCAGGCAAGAGTACTAGAGTGGGGTGCCATTACCTTCTCCTGACAATGATGTCTAACTGTCATTATATATTTATTCAAACTCACACAATATACACCACCGAGAGTGATCTCTAAATATAACCATAGAATTTAAATGCTTGTGGAGTGTCAATGTAGGTTTGTTGATGATGAAAAATTTACCAGGATTATCAGGGACTGATATCAGTGGACTGTCTATGAGAAATCTTTCTACCTTCCTCTTAATCTTGCTGTGAATGTAAAACTGCTCTAAAAATAAAATCTGAAAAAAGAAAGTAATCATCTATAGTACTTAAATATATAAAAGATTATCATTTTCAGTTTTGAACACTCTAAAACAAATCTCCATTTCGTTAATTAAGCAGCATGACTAATTCTTTTGAGGAGTTGCATTTCCCAAGGCAGTAAGGAATGCCGCTAACAGTGTTCTAGAATATTCCTGCATTACCATGCATTTGCATGTTCATTAGAAATTTAGTTCAGTTCAGTCTCTGATTCGTGTCCAGCTATTTATGACCCCATGGACAGCAGCACACTGGACGACCCTGTCCATCACCAACACCAGGAATGTGCTCAAACTCAAGTCCATCAAGTGGTGATGCCATCCAACCATCTCATCCTCTGTTGTCCCCTTCTCATCCTGCCTTCAATATTTTCCAGAATCATGGTCTTTTCCCATGAGTAAGCTCTTCAGGTGGTCAAAGTACTGGAGCTTCAGTTTCGCATCAGTCCTTGCAACGAATATTCAGGACTGACTTCCTTTAGGATTGATTGGTTGGATCTCTGTGCAGTCCAAGGTACTCTCAAGAGACTTCTCAACACTATAGTTCAAAAGTATCAATTCTTTGGCACTCAGCTTTCTTTAGGGTCCAAGTCTCACATCCATACATGACTACTGGAAAAAACCATAGCTTTGAATAGATGGACCTTTGTCAACAAAGTAATGTCTCTGCTTTTTAAATATGCTGTCTAGGTTGGTGGTAGCTTTTCTTCTAAGAAGCAAGCATCTTTTAATTTCTTGGCGGCAGTCACCATCTGCAGTGATTTTGGAGCCAGAAAAAATAAAGTCTCTCATTGTTTCCACTGTTTCCCCATCTATTCGCCATGAAGTGATGGAACCAGATGCCATGATTTTAGTTTCTTGAATGTTGAGTCTTAAGCCAGATTTTTTACTCTCCTCTTTCACTTTTATCAAGAGGCTCTTCAGTTCCTCTTCACATTCTTCCATAAGGGTGGTATCATCTGCATATCTAACATTATTAATATTTCTCCCTCGAATCTTTATTCCAGCATGTGCTTTATCCAGGCCGGCATTTTGCATGAGTTATCCTGTATATAAGTTAAATAAACAGGGTGATAATATTCACCATTGACATACTCCTTTGCCAATTTGGAACCAGTCTGTTGTTTCAACTGTTGCTTCTTGACCTGCATACAGAATTCTCAGGAGGTGGGTAAGGTGGTCTGGTATTCCCATTTTTTGAAGAATTTTCTACCATTTGTTCTGATCCACACAGTCATAGGCTGTAGCATAGTCAATAAAGCAGAAGTAGATGTTTTTCTGAAACTCTGCTTTTTTGATAATCAAATGGATGTTGGCAATTTGATCTCTGGTTCCTCTGCCTTTTCTAAATCAAGTTTGAATATCTGAAATTTCTCAGTTCATGTTTTGTTGAAGTCTTGCTTAGAGTATTTTGAGCATTACTTTACTAGCACATGAGATGAGTACAATTGTGTGGTAGTTTGAACATTCTTTGGGATTGCCTTTCTTTGGGATTGGAATGAAAACTGACCTTTTCCACTCCTGTGGCCACTGCTGAGTTTTCAAAATTTGCTAGTGTATTGAGTACATCACTTTCCCAGCATCATCTTTTAGGACTTGAAATAGCTCAGCTAGAATTCCATCACCTCTGCTAGCTATGTTCGTAGTGTTGTTTCCTAAGGTGCACTTGGCTTTAGACTGCAGGTTGTTGGCTATGGATGAGTGATTACACCATCATGTTTATCTGATCATGAAGATCTTTTTTGTACAGTTCTGTGATTTATTGCCACCTTTCCTTAATATCTTCTACTTCTGTTAGGTCTATACTGTTTCTTTCCTTTATTGTGCCCATGTTTGCATGAAATGTTCCCTTGGTATCTCAAATTTTCCTGAAGAGATCTCTGGTCTTTCCATTCTATTGTTTTCCTGTATTTCTTTGCATTGATCACTGAGGAAGAATTTCTTATCTCTTCCTTGTTCTTCTCTGGAACTCTGCATTCTGATGGATATATCTTTCCTTTTTCCTTTTCTCCTTTGCCTTTAGCTTCTCTTCTTCTATTGCCTTTTTGTAATGCCTCCTCAGACAACCATTTTGCCTTCTTGCATTTCTTTTTCTTGAGGATGGTCTTGATAACTGCGTCTTGGACAATGTCACAAACCTCTGTCTGTTGTTCTTCAGGCACTGTGTCTATCAGATCCAATCCCTTGAATCTATTTGTCACTTCTACTGTATAATTGTAAGGGATTTAATTTAGGTCATACCTGAATGGTTTAGTGGTTTTCCCTACTTTATTCTTTCATTAGAAATATCTTACTACCATTACTTATTACTAAGAATAACTTTTAAAATACATAATATTTTGAATTAGAAGACTTTGTGATTTAACTGATCTAATGTTAAATCTATCCATGAATGTAACCATAAATTTTTTGTTGTTTCATCACTCAGTCATGTCTTACTATTTTGCAACCTCATGGACTGGAGCCTGCCAACTCCTCTGTCCATGAGATTTCCCAGGCAAGAATACTGGAGCGGATTGCCATTTCATTCTCCAGGGGATCTTCCCAACCTAGGGATCAAAGCTGGGTTTAGTGGCGAACTCTAACGCTGAGCTAGCAGAGAAGCAAACTGGACTTTTAACCTTGGTCAATTACTTTTTAAATATGTATCAACTATTTGCTCATTTTGTACCATCTCTTTTAGCTTTATTATTTTTTTTTTTTAAATCTCCAGATTTGGCCAATAGTCTTGTTCACAGCAAAAAATACTTTTCTGTATTCTTATGTAAGCCTTGTTTACTCTGGGCCTCACCAACATGACTTATGACTTAACTACGGATAATTGGACATGAGACTAAGTGAAGTTAGTAGAGTCTTGATAAATGCTGGGGAGAGAGCATTCTGGAATGCTGCTACTACCACAGGAAGAGGCCTGGTATGGTCACCTTGAGAGAGAGACAGACCCTCATATTCACGCTTTCCCAGATGAGACACTCCTAAGCTGACCTTACAGCTGAAGACACCACAAATATCAGCTCATGTGGGAACTACAGATGAACTTAAATTAACCCACAGAATAGTGAGAAATAATATATATATTTTTTATTTTAAGGTACTAAATTTTGTGTTTATTTGTGATACAGGAAAGGCTAACTGAAATAAGAAATTATACACAAATTTACCAAATCTCTCAAGTATTATTTGATCATAGTGGAAATGAGATTTTAAATACTGTTACTAATTTTCAAACCACAGAAATTTATGTTTTAAGTAAGCAAATTAAGTTCTTTAATATTTCCTTCTTTTTCCTAGGGAACAGATTGCAGAAGAAGACCAAAATTCAATAATTTCTATTTAGCTAATGGCTTCTATTTAAGCCAGCATTAAAATTAATGTTCAAGATCATTATCCATGAACTTTCCGTGCAGTTAGGAAAATTCGAAAATGTTCAACATAATTCTGAAAACTGTAAAAACTCATTAAAACATTTGTTGAGCAGTTGGAAGTTCCTTGAAGGAATAGGTAATTTTCAGTTCCTTTTTGTGTACACTAGTATAATGGCAAGCTCATCTTAGGTAGTGAGACATTTATATATATATATATATATATATATATATATATATATATATAAAATAAGAATAATTCTCTATTCTAGGAAATCTCTTGTGCAGAATATCATGAAACCAAAGAATGGAAGTTCCTAAGGTGGAGTCTCACTCTGGATGGTTATAAAAATCTGTAGTTATAATAGATTTTGACATGATTATTTGTAACAAAATACATAACATAAAGTTTATAAAATGGAAAGGCTTCTAGGCTCTGAATGGTTTCTTTTTTTTTTTTTTAATATTTCTCTACAATTTTCTTTAAAAATTAAAATGTGCATATGCATGATGCACTCACTGATGCTTTCAAATTATGATGCTAGAGAAGACTCTTAAGCATCCCTTGAATTGTGAGGAGATCAAACAAATCAATCCTAATGGAAATCAACAGTGGATATTCATTGGAAAAATTGATGCTCAAGCTGAAGCTCCAATACTTTGGCTACCCAATGCTAAGTCACTTCAGTCGTGTCGGACTCTGTGCGACCCCAGAGACGGCAGCCCCCTGGCTCCCCCGTCCCTGGGATTCTCCAGGCAAGAACACTGGAGTGGGTTGCCATTTCCTTCTCCAATGCATGAAAGTGAAAAGTGAAAGGGAAGTCGCTGAGTCGTGTCGGACTCTTAGCGACCCCATGGACTGCAGCCTACCAGGCTCCTCCATCCGTGGGATTTTCCAGGCAAGAGTACTGGAGTGGGGTGCCATTGCCTTCTCCGACCCAATGGAAAGAGTCAACTCATTGCAAAAGACTCTGATGCTGGGAAAGATCGAGGACAGAAGGAGAAGGGGACAGCAGAGGATGAGATGGTTGGATGGCTTTGCTGACTCAGTGGACATGAGTTTGAGTAAACTCCAGTAGATAGTGAAGGACAGGGTGCCTGTCATGCTTTAGTCCATTCGGTCACTAAGAGTCAGACAAGACTTTGCGACTGAACAACAAAATCATTTACAGATTTTAGCCTCTCACAGCTTATGTCAGCTAAACATCTTTTTTCATTAATGTAGTTCAACAAAGTCTGCTTCATTTGTAGGCACAGTATACAGCAATTTTATTTATCATTTCTTGGTTCTCATGTAATAATATATTGTAAGATTCTGCCTGATGCTTTCTAGTTATATTTTCCCAACAATGGATGACATTTGAAAGCCCCTCATCCTTTGCATATTTATGGCTTATCTAAAACATTTAACTACTTTCAAAAAATTTATAAATCTTAATTTATTATTATAAAACTATTTGTATAATAAATGCATGAAATTATAAAATATTTCACTCAAGCAGCTCATGCTAATTGTGTTTATGATAAGAGCTGACACACTGCAATTTCCATATAATTAGTATTTTATAATGCTTTACTCACACTGACTGTGAGTAAACATAACTATAATAACTCTCTCACTACAAAGTTTATTGTTTTTATTTTACAAATGAAGAAACTGGAATAGGGTATTTATGTAATTTCCTCAGGTTATATGGCTGTTAAGCAGCAGAGGTAGAAACTGAACCCAGGAGACTTAACATGTATTTCCTTCTGTTCTCAGCATTGCGCCACACACTTCAGAGAGACAGAAGAGAACTACAACACATAATTTTTAAGTTTAAAGGGCCAAAGAGACAAACAACTGAGAAATGCTTAATAAATATGAAAAATGGCATGCATAAAATAAAGCATCAAGTTTAACGCTGAGTTATGTAACAGAACAATTATGAAAAATATGCTTACTAGCACTAAGAAACAGAATTTCTTTTCCATATATGAACGTCAATCTCTGCAACAATCTTATAAAGCAAATTAATTATTGCCTTTTAATAAGTGAAGCAATTGAAGGTCAGAGTTTAAGTAATTTACCAGGGCTAGTCATTTGGTACATGACAGTGCTAATATCTATGTGTGGCTCAAAGTATGTTCACTCTTTGTTACAGCACACAGAAAATAATACAGAACACAGAAAATAATAATGACAAGAGGCCTGGAGAAAGAGAAGCAAGGTGTTTCCCTCAGCTTTAAACGACAGGGAAATTTGTAACAGATTCAAAACAGAAAGAAGGGCTTTTCAGAAAATAGAGAAAGGCTATGTGGATATATTTGGTTTTGAGGAGGAAAAAAAAAAGTCAGGCTGAGGAGTATAAATGGGTGCTAGAGGTTTTTGAAGAAAGGATGGTGGTCAGTTAGATTTCTTAAAGGTAGAGTAGCCTAGATTATATTGACTATAATTGAGCAGGAAATTCATCTGAGACTGTAGCCTAGCAAATTAATAAGCAAGAGAACTTTGGTTACAGAAATAGAAATGCAAAGAAAGATTCAGACATAACGAATTATACTCATCATGACAAAAATATTACTTAAATAGAGCATTTTTCAAATGATATTTATATATAGTATGTAGACTAAATTTACTGACTGAATGTAAAAGTGAAAGAGAATAATAAAAAACCTGATAATATCAAGGTTAGTTTTAAATCTTATGTACAAGCTGATAGTTTCATTGACTGGAATAGACAAAGAAATAGAAGGATAAAATAATTTGTGGATTAAAATGGTAATGAAATCAGTGAGAAATATGTTGAAATTGAGGTGATAACTAAGATAGCAAGTGAAAAAAAAAAATAGGAACATTCAACCAGATTCAGGAGAACAGACAGTATCTAAATATGATGATCAATAGCATATCCTCAAAAATTGATGTATTATGAAAAAAATGTCATGGAAAAGAATACTATGTGCACCCTCAGAAATGCCACAGCTGAAATGTGGGACAAAGAGAAATCAACAAATGATACTGAATAGGAGCCATCTGAGAGGTAGGGAAGAAACCCAGGCAGGATACATCATGAGGCTTCTGCGAATCCAGCGAAGTATTTTTTTTAATATAAATTTATTTATTTTAATTGGATGCTAATTACTTCACAATATTGTATTGGTTTTACCATACATCAACATGAATCCACCACAGGTATACATGTGTTCCCCATCCTGAACCCCCCTCCCACCTCCCTCCGCGTACCATCCTTCTGGGTCGTCCCAGCGCACCAGCCCCAAGACTCCTGTATCATGCATCGAACCTGGACTGGTGATTCGTTTCGTATATTATATTATACATGTTTCAATGCCATTCTCCCAAATCATCCCACCCTCTCTCTCTCCCACAGAGTCCAAAAGACTGTTCTATACATATGTGTCTCTTTTGCTATCTCGCATACAGGGTTATCGTTATTTTAAACAAGGAAAATTCGTTAAACTGAATATTAAATAATATTTCCTCTTAAAATGGGGAAAAAAAGAGGACTGAATGGGTGAGGAATAGAGGAAACTGTCCATTTCCTTAGTTAAGACATCTGCTTCATCCAACAACATTCTAAATCTTTGAAGGTAGAAGATGTGAGCAAGAGATATAATAATAAAAAGAATCAAAGAAAAATTATTTTACGTTTGGGAAACATAGGTGAATCTGTAAACATGTACATGCACTCCCATCACTAAGTGCTTAGTAGATGTTCGCTACTAAAGATATAATGTAAAATAAAGGAACCTGACCCACCCTTTGAGCAGAGAGAACTCCCTCACTAAGCCATGAAGGAAACTAACATTTATTGAGCAGGTATTATTTTCCAGGCTACATGATACTTTGAAAAGTTGCTAGAAAAAATATAAAGTCATACTTATTATGAACTTCTTGCCATTAATATTAAAACTACTACCTTTCTTCATTAGCTGCAGGAAAACCAAATTCTTTATAGTAAAATAAAAATAGTATATAGTATCATCATCCTGTAAGGTAGAAAATTAAATCACAAACTGCAAAGTAAATTAACTAACTTTCTCATTAAGTTCTTGAGCATATTAATATTCAGACATGTATAGAAGATGAAGGAAAACTGTATTAACTACCCTTGTCAACATGGTGATGTTCTTGTTTTATGAATATTTATTGGGGAAAAAAAGGGATTAGAATTGACCATGTACTCTTGCCTGGAAAATCCCATGGATGGAGGAGCCTGGTAGGCTGCAGTTCACGGGGTCCCTAAGAGTCGGGCACGACTGAGCGACTTCACTTTCACTTTTCACTTTCATGCATTGGAGAAGGAACTGGCAACCCACTCCAGTGTTCTTGCCTAGAGAATCCCAGGGACCAGGGAGCCTGGTGGGCTGCCGTCTATGGGGTCACACAGAGTCGGACACGACTGAAGTAACTTAGCAGCAGCAGAGGCAAAGCACAATAATCTTAAAAGATTATATTAGAGAGTTCAGAGATGTACCTGAACTTTAACTGTACACACACACACACACAAATACACACTCTTTTGGAAGGAATAATATGAATTTTTTGACATTTGATTTTCAAAAATTCTCTAAATTTCTAAGAAATCTATTAAAATTATTCAAACGACCTAAAATGTCCACATTCCTTTTCCTGTACTCTTTAAATCTTGGAGGTGAGTTCACTTACAATACTCTATATTTTAGGTTAAATGTTCAATAAAATAGAAAATAAAATTGAAAGATGAAAATAAGTGAGGGTTTTAATGAACCTAATTTTTCAAATATAAATATAAAACAAAATAATATATATGTGCACATATATATATATATATATATATATATATATATATGCACATAAACCAAATATATGAAAGAATGTATGTATCTACATATCTATGCTCAGCATTTTGAAGTGTTCACTCAGGTAAAGTTAAATAAAATAAAAATTAAAAAAAATAAGGCAATGTATTTAATACAGACTTAAATTTTCTCTCCCTCTAAAGTAACGCGTGCTGTGTGCTTAGCCACTCAGTTGTGTCTGACTCTTTGTGACCTCATGAATTGTAGCCTGCCAGGCTCCTCTGTCCATGGAGATTCTCCAGGTAATAATACTGGAGTGGGTAGTTGTTCTCTTCTCCAGCTAAAGTAACATGGATACGTGTAAACAGTAAAATTATATCTGCTTGTAAAAGGATAGACAATGGTTGAAGAAAAGTATGTTAGATGTTTTTATATCCAATTTTCCCCCAATAATTAAGTGCACAGAAAGTATAAACTTGGTAAGATTAGGCATTTCAGCTCTTAACTTTTTCCCACACAAGTGCCACCATCTATCTCTGAACATCCTTGTTAATTAAACAACACAATATCATTTAAGCCTTCATATATTCTTTATTCTTTATGACTTGACATAACTTTATAGGAAATTCTCCACAGTGAATAAACAGTGCTTTCAATGTTATTTTAAAGTCTAAATAGGAAAGATTCTAATTGTCACTCTACTTTATGTTCAAATTGGATAAACTTTAATATCACTGGCAGTCCTATCTGTTTCAAAGAGAGGAAAATTAACGATCCATAAACAAATATTCCAAGTACTTGTTTAGGTCACCAAACAATGACCCAGTTCCCAGAAAACTACCTAATAGTATCTTGTTTCTAATTTTTTAATCCATGTAGCACTGACTCAGGAAAGCTCCTTTATATATACTACATGCATAAGCAGACATAAACTGTAATGAGAAGAGCAGATTTCTGTTTGACCCATCGTTATTAAGAATTTATAAATTCATAATTCTCAGACCTCTTACAAATGAGAAGTGACATCTATTTGCATTTTTCTTAGAGGTCTTGTTTTGATTGTCAGCAAAACTGACCTATGACACTTATTGCAAAGGTTTTGCAAAATACCATCGAAATGTATACTGGCTACTCATTCTAAAAAAAAAAAAAATCAGTGTTTAAATATTTGCATAATAAAGTATCAACAATGATAATTTGTTTGAGATTTGCATTTTCTTACTAATTCACTACAATTACATATGGAGATAAAAAAGGGCAGCAGCTAATCATTCTTGAATAATTGTAATTTAGATCCACCTCTGCAAGGATCAAAGAAAATATTTCCATGTTTTCATTTGTTTGAGCACTTTGATGAGACAATGTGGCTATTCTTTTAACCAAAAAGCCAGTTGGGACTTCAGTCTTTGCCTTACTTTTTTCCATCTATGACCTTTAAATTTTGTTTGTTTGTTTTTACTTTTAAAGCACTTTCAAATTCATAAATTGATTCTTTTGCGAATTATTTTATCAGTTAATTGAACTGGTTTTGAATACAACTATATGTGTGGCATGGTTCTAGAGGCCACAAAAGAAGAAAAAAACTGTAGGATGTTTTTAACATCATATACAGGCAGTGAACGCTTCCCCAGTGGCTCAGTGATAAAGAATCTGCCTGCAATGCAGGAGCTGCAGGAGACACGGCTTCCATCATTGGGGCAAGAAGATCCTCTGGAGAAGGGCATTGAAACCCCATCAAGTATTCTTGCCTGGAGAATCCCATGGACAGAGGACCCTGGTGGGCTATAGTCTGTAGGGTTGCAAAGAGTCAGACAGGAGTAAAGAGACTTAGCATGAATGTACACCCATAGGCAGTGAGGCTTCCCAGGCATCGCAGTGGTAAAGAATCTGTCTGCCCAGGCAGGAGACACAAGAGACGTGGGTTCAGTCCCTGGGTTTGGAATATCCCTTAGAGCAGGAAATGGTACCCCATTCTAGTATTCTTGCCTGAAAATTTCCATGGACAAGGAGCCTGGTGGGCTACAATCCATCGGGTTGTAAAGAGTCAGACACAACTGAGCATGCACATATAGGCAGTGAGACATATTTAAGATGGATCAATCATAATATCATTACATGGGTCAACCCACTCCCTGAATGTTACCCTTTGGCCACCTCAACCTCTAACCATTTATGAGGGTTCATGGTTTGTATTGAACACTACTGGGTTCACAAACTTGATCCCAGGCCACAGACGTCTCAGCAGTACTGACTCAATGGACATGAATTTGAAGAAACTTCAGGGACAGTGAAGGAGAGGCCAGCCTGGTTTGCTGCAGTCCATGGGGTCGCAGAAGCAGACATGACTGAGCCACTAAACAACAAAAACTGGCTGCATTATCTCCCCCCTGTTTATTTTTCCATTGACCACAGAGACTCAAAACACATGGTTTGTTCTCCCCACACCCTCCCATGGCTGGGAATAGATGAGCAGAAAGAAAGCATAGATTTTACAAAGTCAAAACAATGTTGTTAATGTCTTTGGTCTATCCTAAGTGTCATAGATTTGCATCCACATAAAAACAAGCACACACTGACAAGCATAATCACATCAAAAAACATAGATGTTAAGATAAAATAAAATGAAGAAAGGAACCACTGAGCTCTGTCCCCATAATATCAACGACAACAAAAAATTCTCACTCTTAGTTGACATCAGTTCCATTGCTCAGTCGTGTCCGACTCTTTGTGACCCCATGGACTGCAGCATGCCAGGCCTCCCTGTCCATCATCAAACCCCACACTTTACTCAAACTCATGCCCATTGAGTCAGTGATGCCATCCAACCATCTCATCCTCTGTTGTTCCCTTCTCCTGCTGCCTTCAATCTTTCCCAGCATCACTGTCTTTTCTAATGAGTCCGTTATTCACATTAGGTGGCCAAAGTAATGGTGTTTCAGCTTCAGCATCAGTCCTCCCAATGAATATTCAGGACTGATTTCCTTTAGGATGGACTGGTTGGATCTCCTTGCTGTCCAGGGGACTCTCAAGAGTCTTCTCCAAGACCACAGTTCACATAAGTTTACTTAAACAATGGCTTCCCTAGTGGCTCAGATGGTAAAGAGTCTACCTGTAATGCAGGACACCTGGGTTCAATCACTAGGTTGGGAAGATCCCCTGGAGTGGGGCATGGCAACCCACTTTACTTCTCTTGCCTGGAGAATCACTATAGACAGAGGAACCTGGAGGGCTACAGTCCATGGGGTTGCTAAGAGTCAGACATGACAGAGCAACTAAGCACACATACTTAGTAATCATCATAACCTTGGGTAAATTAAATGAGTCTAACACTTGTCATGAAACAAGGCTAGCAAGACACATACACAAGTAACTACAATATACATGGAAAAAATGTGAAAATACCAACAAAAAAGTAGGAATGAAGTTGAAGTCTTCATAGGATGATCAGGGACTAACCCTAGTGGAGACAATAGCTGACTCACACTTTGGAGAGATAGCATAGTGTATTTTCCTGAAATCAACTCCTCATTCACTCCAGTTCAGTTCAGTTCAGTTGCTCAGTCATGTCTGACTCTTTGTGACCCAATGAACTGCAGCACACCAGGCCTTCCTGTCCGTCACCAACTACTAGAGCTTGTTCAAACTCATACCCATTGAGTCGGTGATGCCATCCAACCATCTCATCCTCTGTCATCCCCTTCTCCTCCTGCCTTCAATCTTTACCAGCATCAGGGTCTTTTCCAAGGAATCAGTTCCTTCACATCAGCTGGCCAATGTATTGGAGTTTCAGCTTGAGCATCTGTCCTTCCAATGAATATTCAGGACTGATTTCCTCTAGGATTGACTGGTTGGATCTCCTTGCAGTCCAAGGGACCAACCAGAAGTAAAAGGAGGGATACAGGCTAGTCCAAAGCTCAATCTGTTAGTCTAATTGGGCTGGACATTAATGGAAAAGAATGTGGGATCAGAATGCAAAAGAAATGAAGTAGGATTTTAAATATTTTAGTCTTTTCCTTGCAAGTAACTTTGAGCCAAGCTGTAAGCCAAGCTGTGGTATAGAGTACCTAATAAAGTCAAGATATCTTCTGCTGCTGCTGCTGCTGCTGCTTCAGTCGTGTCCGACTCTGTGCGACCCCATAGACGGAAGCCCACCAGGCTCCTCGTCCCTAAGATTCTCCAGGCAAGAACACTGGAGTGGGTTGCCATTTCCTTCTCCAATGCATGAAAGTGAAAAGTGAAAGTGAAGTCGCTCAGTCATGTCCGACTCTTAGCGACCCCATGGACTGCAGCCTACCAGGCTCCTCTATCCATGGGATTCTCCAGGCAAGAGTACTGGAGTGGGGTGCCATTGCCTGTTTGGTTCACTACAAATTTCTAATTTAAATTCTAAAGAAGACAATCTTTACATCTTAACTCATATTTTGTGTCATGTTCTGATTAGTTACTTTAGGTTCACCTGAATCCTGTCATCAGTAATAAAAGGAAGACAATATTAGTTTAAAGCTGTCCCTTACGTAGGAGCTGACAATTTGGTAGTTTCAGATTCAAGAAATTATGTATGACTGCCCCAGAATATAATTCACATGTGCAGGGCAAGGAAAAAGAGATGATATTAGATGGTACATATTAGTGTGGGTGAGTTTCCTAGTCTTATGTCCGGAATTTCTAGGGAATACCTACACAAAAATTAGGGCAAATCAAACGCTGTTTGATGCTACAATTTTTTTTGTTGTTGTTTTTGTTTGAAGCTCTGGTTTAAAAAAAAAAAAAAAAAGACAGAAGAGAACTCTACATATTATTCTTTAAAAGATGTTTAATGGAGGTAACTAAACAGAACTGTCCTCAACAGAAATTACTCTTGATATTTTGATGCCTTTTTTGGAGATCCAGTGTAAGCCTCATTTACAAATGTATTGCTAAACATAAAGGACAAAGGACACACAACTTTAGCATTAGAATAAGTTGTCAAATCCAAAATTTTCTCTTAGGTGCTTTTCCCTAATACTACTTAGATAGTAGAAGACGCTGTTCTTTCTCCTTACTAGAACAGGGCTAACTGTATTTCCCAGGCTTTTTTTGCCATTAGGTATGTGGTCAGGTGATTGGATTCTAAGGCATTGCAATGTGACTTTCAGGTCTGGTTCCTTCCCATTCCCAAAATTAGACTTCTATGCCCTTTCTAATTTTGCTAATCTTTCCAAGATCCTCACTACTCTTTACCAAATATGAAACATGTAGAAAAATAATATTACAATTGTAGGTTTTAAGAATCTAGATTAGTTGGATTAGTGGATTAATAAAAATAATGATCCACTAGTTAGCTGGATTAGTAACTATCCATAACTAGCTATCCAACAGATAATTCTGAACCTCTAGGGAGAAAGTACAGTGGATTGGGAAAACTAAGTTGTCTATTCATGTTAGGTATAATGGTATGTAAACAATTTCTTAACAACATTTTTAAATAAAATAAATAGAGAATGTTCTCAATTATAGGTGCCAAAACCAAGGAAATAAATTGTGTTTTATGTCCAAACAAAAGAGTTTAGATTTTAAATGTTAGTAATATTTCAGTTGTCATTTTAGTTGCACAAGAAATCATTAACTTAATAAGAAAATTTCAACAGAAAAACATACCGCTTTTAACACAGCAGTGTCCCAATAAACCTAATTCACTAAAAATTAGCTGCTGTAATTTATAAGAGCACTTATTGAGATGAATTACTTGTAGAGGTAATTATCCTCATTTATTGAAAATTATGGAAAAAATGTGAAGAAAACATTTTTTAACTGAAGGAAATACATTATAGTGAATTAAATCCTCAGCATAACCACACACATACACACAAACTAATATATTCATTGTTATATTCAATCATTTTAGTGCTTTAATATTTTCCATTTTTCTAATTCATTTAAATTATCTATGGTGTTTCACTATAGTTTATTTCCATTATTCTACTCACATCTCCATCACTAGATATTTTGGGGAAACATAATTCAAAAAAGGGGAAAAAGAGAGAGAGAGAGGGGGGGGGGGGAGAAAAAAAAAAAAAAAAAAAGGATATATAATCTGTTCAAAATGCTAGGGTGTTTCCTTGTATACATTTTTTAAAGAATCTTAATTGTAGGAGGAGGCATAATGAGTGCTTCTTATCTACACTGAAATATATAATATATATCTAGGTTTAGAGATAAATATGAAGTGTTACTAAAAGTTAAATTTGGCACATTTGAACAGGTCTATTTAAAATTGGAGATCTTAATTTTTTTTAATTGACATTTTATTTATTTATTTTTTTTTTTTTTTTTGCTCGGGCTGAGCGGATGGGGCAGCCCGGAGCCAGCCAGGCAGTTTTATTGAAACATTTTTAAATAATTTGCACGTGTTAGTCTCGTGTGTCAGCAATGCATTGTCTGGTTCAGTGATCCCCACGGGAGAGCAAGCCCAGGGGTTGGAAAGGAAATGTTCTGTTCCTCGATTTAAAGGTGCATATTCAGTCCCTGGGGTTCCCCAGGAGACATTAGTCATAAAGAACCTGCCTGACAGTGCAGGAGATGTTAAGAGACACAGGTTCAATCCCTGGGTGAGGAAGATCCCCTGGAGGAGGGCATCGCAACCCACTCCAATATTCTCGCCTGGAGAATCCCATGGACAGAGAAGACTGGCGATCTACAGTCCATAGGGTCACAAAGAGTTGGATAGGACTGAAGTAACTTAATACGCATGCATTTAGCCCCTAAATCCTCATTATATGTGGCACCCTACACATCTACATAAACTACCTCTGATCTGAGTCCTAATCTCATCTTTGCTCTGCTGCAACTGTCTGTGCTATAATCATACTGGTCTTTTAGTTCCTTGAGTGTACAAAAGTCACTTTGACATTTGGACATGAAATAAATTATCACTGAATACAGTTCACACTCAGTATCCATGGGTTCTGCATCCATAGATTCAATCACCATGGATCAAAAATATTTGAAAAAAATCCAAAATGTTTAAAAAAGCAAAACCTGGGCTTACTATGCACTGACAACTATTTACCAAGCATTTATATTGCCATTTCCTTCTCCAAGAGCTCTTCCCAACCCAGAGATTGAACCTGGGTCTCCTGCATTGCAGGCAGACACTTTATCCTCTGAGCCACCAGGGAAGCCCTTCTATATTGTATTAGGTATTATACAGGAAGAGGTGACTGAGTACATTGGATCATGCTCACAGGTTATATGCAAACAGTATACCATTTTAAGGGACTCCTCGAACTTTGGTATCCCTTGGTAAGTCCTAGAACCAAACCCTCACAGATACTGAGGGACAACTGTATTTTTATCATGTCTCATTAAATGTTTGTTGAATCAACTGGTGATTTGTGAAGTTGAGGTGCCTCTTAAGGGGACCCAGAATAAATCATTTTTATTTGACCATTCTAACACGACTAAATCTTTACTTATTAGTTTACATGTAGTGCTAAAATAATGATTTATAAGTATTTGATATATAAACACTTTGGTAAGCAACAAAAACAGGATACACTACTGTATGTTGAACATGACCTAATCTAAAAATATATATAAAAAAGAATTAAATTTGAAACCAGTGATTTCAAAAATCACACCAGTGATTGCCTCACAGTGATGGAAAGTTAAAAGGTATTTTTACAAATTTTTGTAGAGCTTTTAATCCTTCAAATTACTTGGTAAATATGTTATGGTCAGCTAAACAAACAAAAATTATATAAAGTGTAAAATAATTTTTTAACATTTTATATTACTGATGTTACAATTTATTTTATCTGATTTAATCAGAGTATTTGGATGAAATTCCAAAATTAACATTTTCATAAAATACAATTTAAACATAATAATGTTTGAAATCAAGTTTAGGTGATTGTAAAAATGGAAAACCATATTAGAAATACATAGCAACAAATCCACCTGCAACTCCCATGAAAGCCATTCCAAGCTATGTGGCTTTAAGGAAATCACATAGTTGTATGGGTTGGCCAAAAAATTTGATAAGATTTTTCCATATGACATGGGAAAATGAACATTTTGGCCAATCCAATATCACTGAAGATCATCAACATTTATCTGTCATGATCTGAGTGAGTAGTCTTTGACATGTAACGTACTAATCACCAGGCCCATGTAACTTTAAAAAAAAAATTGTTTTCAATTATTTTCTTCAAATAATAATAAAGAAAGTGAAATATTTAGAGGGAAATTTGGATTTCACATTTGAACAATGTAAATGAGAGGTTTACAATGTAAATTTGGACAATGTCAATGACAGACTTTACTTTGGGTGGCTCCAAAATCACTGCAGATGGTGACTGGAGCCATGAAATTAAAAGAGGGTTACTCTTTGGAAGAAAAGTTATTACCAACCTAGACAGCGTATTAAACAGCAGAGATAATACTTTGCCAACAAAGGTCCATCTAGTAAAAGCTATGGTTTTTCCAGTAGTCATGTGTGGAAATGAGAGTTGGACTATAAAGAATACTGAGCACCAAAGAATTTATGCTTTTGAACTGTGGTGTCAGAGAAGACTCTTGAGAGTCCTTTGCACTACAAGGAGATCCAACTAGTCTGTCCTAAAAGAAATCAGTCCTGAATATTCTTTAGAAGGACTGATACTGAAGCTGAAACTCCAATAATTTGGCCACCTGATGCGAAGAACTGACTCATTGGAAAAGATCCTGATGCTGGGAAAGATTAAAGGCAGGAAGAGAATGGGACAACAGAGGATGAGATGGTTAGATGGTATCACTGACTCAATGGACATGTGTTTGTGTAAAGTCTGGGAATTGGTGATGAACAGGGAGGCCTGGTGTGCTGCAGTCTATGGGATCGCAAAGAGTTGGACACGACTGAGTGACTGAATTGAACTTAAATATAAGATATCCTTCAGATATACAAAAGAGGAAGTTGATGAGAAGCCAGATATGGGAACATGAAGCCCAGTGGACAAGCTGGTGGTAAAAAGGCACATTTGGAAATTTCCAGCATGTCAAAGGAATTACAGCTTGGAAATAGAGAAAACTTAGAGAGTGGCTATAAATGGAAATAAAAAGGTGACCTAAGATGAAGTCTTCGAGTACTCAAACATTGAGAAGTTATTGAGTACATGAATAACAGAACCTGCAATAAAAAAGGTGGCTAGTGAAGTGGGAACTGTTATCAGAGTTATTGTGAGAAAACAAAATATTGAATTTGGTAGTAATCTGTAACTACAATGTGATAAACAAAACTTGGGGCTTCCCATGATATGCTAGCGGTAAATAACACACCTGCCAATGCAGGATACTTAAATGATGTGGGTATGATCCTGGGTTGGGAAGATCCCCTGGAGGAGGGCATGGCAACCCACTCCAGTATTCTTGCCTGGATAATTCCATGGACAGAGGAGATTGGTAGGTTACAGTCCATAGGGTTGCAGAGAGTCAGACACAACTGAAGCAACTTAGAAACCATGGTACAGCAAACATAAAAATTATTATTGATTTCAGTGAATAAAAAGTAATCTAGAGGTAATAGTAAAGTTTTTGATAATGGATCAGATGAACCTAACAAGGCGATGTCTGTCAATGATAAAGAAAGTCATGAGAACACAAGTCACTATAAAAAGAATAATCACAAGATGAGAAAAGTGTACATCACCAAGCATCCTGACAAATATGGTGAAGTAATTAAGATCCAAAAATAAGTAAAAACTGTATAAAATATCAGGAAAATGGTTAATGGTCAGGACAATCAACATAGTTTCAGCCAGGGCCATGGTATCTGACCAGACTCACTGTGAATCTCAACACAAGTAATACAAACTCCCTGTGTCATTATCTAAATGTGAAATGAATAAAATTATAATACCCACCTCATAACGTTCTTTATATTAAGAAAGTAATATCATAAAACACTTACCACAATCCCCAACTCAGCACTTGATATGTAATATTTAACAACACTGTTACCACAACAGGCTTCCCAGGTGGTGCTAGTGGTAAGGAACTCACCACTAGTCAACTGGAATTCAAATCAGGTGTCCCTGATTCTAAGTGATCTCTTCTTATTCTTTCAAAAGTTAAGACCTTTAATAGATCTGTTATAAAAGAAGTTCATGTATTAGTTGGATTCCAAGATCTTTGAGAACATATTTGACTCTGAAATGTCTGTGAAAATTTAATCAAATGATGAATCATTTTAAAGTTGGATTCTATCTTTCCTAACAACTATGAAATCTTGCACTATAATTACAATTATTTCTGTGATGGTCCAAAATATTTAATAAGTGCCTTCCCTATGAATGTCCTCATATATAATTTCATTGCCCATATGCACATGGTACTTCCCAAGTGGCACTAGTGGTAAAGTCCATGGCATGAATGTTAAGTCACTTTAGTCGTGTCTGACTCTTTGTGACTCTGTGGGCCATAGCCCACCAGGTCCTCTGTCCATGGGATTCTCCAAGCAAGAATACTGGAGTGGATTGCCATGCCCTCCTCCAGGGGATCTTCCCAAAACTCTTACGTCTCTGGCATTAGCAGACAGGTTCCTGACCACTAGGTGCCACCTGGGAAGCCCAGTGGTATAGTCTCTATCTGCTAATGCAGGAGAGGTAAGAGATGTGGGTTCAATCCCTGGGTCAAGAAGATCCCCTGGAAGACAGCATGGCAACACATCTCAGTATTCTTGCCTGGAGAATCTCATTGGCAGAGAAGGCTGGCAGGTTATGGTCCATAGGGTCACAAAGAGTCAGACACAACTGAAACGACTTATGATGCACACTTTCTCGCACATGGTGTAACATGACAATAAAGGTCATTCAGGCTTCTTTGGTTATTGTATATAATTCCCCATTAAAGGATGGTACAGCAATATATAAGAAATGATGTAGGTTTGATAATAGATAGAACATTGTTTATATACTATAGACAAGTTATTGGACTGATTTGAGATTTAGTGTTGTCTCCATTTGTCAGAGTAGATAATGCTCACTAAATTTTACATATTTTCTCTTTCACTTCCAGCCCCATTTCCAGTTAAGCAAATCCATGTTACAAGATGTGGGCAAGTGTTACAAACTGAAGAGACATGTCATTTCTAGGGTGAAGCATAAAGGGAGTAGGTGTGAGTTTCAGTGTTAATTCTGTGCTGTGTTCTGTAGTGCAAAGCTCCCCTGCTGAGATGGTAAAACCACAAAAATCCCAGAAGGTTTAATTCCTGAATGACTTCAAGAGCAAAAGCTGTTGAGTCACTGAGACCACAGCAGAATTTTCCTGAGCAGGATATAAACTTTTGCTTTTCTTAAACCACTGAGATTTGAAGATCTTTTACTAATATGGCGTACCCATGCTATCTTGACAAATCTACTTCTCATCCAGTTGCGTGTGGTTGTTGTAAACATTGAGAAAATGAACATGAATAAACTAGCAAAATAAGTATGTGCAAAAATGGTAATTATGAATATTGCTATTAGGAAGTAAGTCTTTTTAACTCATGTCATAAGAAAATTGTCAAGCTGCCTTTCATATAATGAAAGAAAGAATATATTTGTACTTCTGATATCACCTTGCAATATTTTCCTAATAACTATCATTTCAGATTTAAAAGATGACATTGTTACTATATGGAAATCTATAATCAATTGCACAAATAAATTTATTTAGATTTAAAATCTATCATTCCTTTAAGCATTCAGATTACATAGTTGAGCTTATATTCTTTGTTAAGAGATATATTGACTATGATCCTGAAATTGAACATGAGATTAAATTTTTAAATAATATATACCAAATGCTCTTGATTACTGACTTTGCTGAGAAACCAGTATGGTGTCCATTTTAATTAAGAAATTTTTCTTCAATTGTCAAAACAAAATGCCTAGTATAAATATGGGCTTTCTAAATATGTATACCATTTCCACAGCAATTTTTTGGCATCTATTACATAGGAACATGCTTCTGAAAATGAAGAATATAAACAAACACAGCTGTTAAAGATAAGTCGCTTTATCTCCTAAGTTACTATCAGTAGATGTAAAGAATTTCTATTGGTAAAAAGAAGATGCTTAAAAAGGATTCTTATTAGAGATGCTATGTCCTATATTGAATAAATGTGCCTTATGTTATTTCTTAACAGACTTCAAAAGGTGTGAGAAAACTTAAATTATACTAAAGCCTTCTGAGAATAGCAAAGAAAATTAAAAGCTATGCATCTTATTCTGTTTCATAAAACCAGAGGAAATGATTTAAATGTGATATAAAATATTGCTTTACCTACAATATAAAATATGATGGGTTGCCTTGTTTCTTAAACAAAACCTCTAAACCTGAACTCACTAGACTAAAATAGATTTAGTATGCTAACTTAAGCATGGAGTATGGCTGGTTTCTGTATATAATTTATAAAAACATAAAAATACTTTCAAAAGAATGACTATTATCTACTGTTTTTATCAGAAATATGCTAGGTGATAAATATGACATTGTCATTGCATCAAAACATGTTTTTTTCAGTTTTTGTCCTGATGCTGGAGAGAAAATCAAAGTTGTGGAGCCAAATGCACTGTCTACTCCAAAACCTGATTCATTCATTACCTTCTTTAATGAACTAGTTAAAGAATTAAGCAAATTAAAACATTTTTCTGTTCATCTAAAATTATATATGCCTGGGTTTGGGATTGTAACCTTCATGATAGCTATGGCATTGAGTACATTATGACACTGAATATATAACAAACAACAGTAATGATAATAACGTCTCAGCATTTTCTGAAAAGTCGCATTTGATCTGCTTCCTTGTTTTCTGAAACAGCCTTCCAATTGTTTTAGTATAATAAACACAAGTAACAGTTAGTAAAACACAATCTGCTTTAGGCATATCCAAAATAACAGCAACCCTGGGCTATCATGCTTAGGAGTTTATAATCAATATTCAAATTCCAAACCCAACCCTCCTTTTCAAAATTTCTTCAAGAAATCATACTTTTCATAAATCACGTTTGTTCCTGTCTGTCAGTTCTCAGATGGACTGAATTCACATCATGTGATTGATAATCTTAAGAACTACACAAGTTAGAAGAGTCTCTTCTCAGTATTTTGAATATAATTATATAATTCTAAATAATAGTACCCATTGAAGGTCAAATATTGGACTTGACTTCAGCAATACTTTATTTTTTGCTGTTTCTAAATATGTATTTTTATTTATTCTCTAACCTTTCTTTGTACCTTGGTAACATTGATTAACAATGTTGTGTCACTTTCTACTGTAGAGCAAAGTAAATCAGTTATATATATACATCCACTCTTTTTAAGATTCTATTCACATATAGGTCATTAGAGAATACTGAGTAGAGTTCCCTGTGATACACAGTAGGTTTTTATTAGTTATCTATTTCATATATAGTAGTGTATATATGTCAATCCCAATCTCTCAGTTTATCCCACCCTGCTCCCCGCCTTTACCCTTTGGTAACCAAAATTTTGTTTTTCTACATCTGTGACTCTATGTTTTGAAGATAGGCTCATTTGTACTATTTCTTTAGATTCCACATATAAGCAACATTTTATGATATTTGTCTTTGTCTGACTTACTTCACTCAGTATAACAATCTCTAGGTCCAGCCATGTCACTGCAAATAGCATTATATCATCCTTTTTATGACTAATATTCCATTTTATTTATCCTTCCTCTGCTGATAGACATTTAGTTTGCTTCCATGTTCTCTCTATTGAGAATAATGCTACAATGAACACTGGGGTGCATGCATCTTATTAAATCATGGATTTCTCTGCATATGTGGAAACAGAAAAGATCCCAAATAGCCAATTCAATCTTGAGAAGGAAAAACAGAGCTGAAGGAATCAGAGTCCCTGACCTCATGCTATACTACAAAACTACAGTAATCAAAACAGCCTGGTATTGACAGAAAAACAAAAATGTAGATCAATAGAATGGGAAAGAACGTTTAGAGATAAATACATGTAGCTATGATCACTGAATCTATGACAAAAGAGGCAAGAATATATCCAATGGACCTAAGGCAGTCTCTTCAATAAGTGGTGCTGGGAAACCTGGACAGCTACAGGTAAAAGTGTGAAATTCAAACATTTTCTATCATCAAACAGAAAAGTAAACTCAAAAGGGACTAAAAAACTAAATGTAAGATCAGGTACCATAAAACTCTTGGAGGAAAACATATCAGACCACTCTTTCACATAAATCATAGCAAAGTCTTCTTTGATCCACTTCTTAGAAGGATGAAAATAATAAATAAATAAATGGGACATAATTAAATTTAAACACTTTTGCACAGCAAAGGAAAATATAAAATAAAAAATCAACCCATAGAATGGACTTCTCTTTGAAGAAGACATTCAGAAGGCCAACAAACATATGTAAAGATGCTCAGCATCACTAATTATTAGAGAAATGCAAACAAAACTACAATGAATTATGACCCCACACATGTGAGAATGGCAATTATCAAATAATCTACAAACAATAAATGATGGGGAGCGCTTGTGGAGAAAATGGAACCCTCATACTACTGTTGGTGGGAATGTAAACTGGTATAGCCATTATGGGGAACAGTTTGGAGATTCCTTAAAAAACTAAAAATAGAGCTACCATATGATTGAGCATTTGATTTAGGTCATACCTGAATGGCCTAGTGGTTTTTCCTACTTTCTTCAATTTAAGTCTGAATTTGGCAATAAGGAGTTCATGGTCTGAGCCACAGTCAGCTCCTGGTCTTGTTTTTGCTGACTGTATAGAGCTTCTCCATCTTTGGCTGCAAAGAATATAATCAATCTGATCCTAGATCTGATAGATAGAGTGTCTGAAGAACTATGGAATGAGGTTTGTGACATTGTACAGGAGACAGGGATCAAGATCATCCCATGGAAAAGAAATGAAAAAAAGCAAAATGGCTGTCTGGGGAGCTATGTAAAGAAGAGAAGCAAAAAGGAAAGGAGAAAAGGAAAGATACAAACATCTGAATGCAGAGTTCCAAAGAATAGCAAGAAGAGATAAGAAAGCCTTCTTCAGCGATCAATGCAAAGAAATAGAGGAAAACAACAGAATGGGAAAAACTAGAGATCTCTTCAAGAAAATCAGAGATACCAAAGGAACACTTCATGCAATGATGGGCTTGATAAAGGACAGAAATGGTATACACCTAACAGAAGAAGAAGATATTAAGAAGAGATGGAAAGAATACACAGAAGAACTGTACAAAAAAGATCTGCACGACCCATATAATCATGATGGTGTGATCACTGACCGAGAGCCAGACATCCTGGAATGTGAAGTCAAGTGGGCCTTAGAAAGCATCACTACAAAAAAAATCAAGTGGAGGTGATAGAATTCCAGTTGAGCTATTCCAAATTCTGAAAGATGATACTGTGAAAGTGCTGCACTCAATATGCCAGCAAATTTGGAAAAGTGAGCAGTGGCCACAAGATTGGTAAAGGTCAGTTTTCATTCCAATCCCAAAGAAAGGCAATGCCAAAGAATGCTCAAACTACGGGACAACTGCATTCATCTCACATGCTAGTAAAGTAACGCTCAAAATTCTCCAAGCCAGGCTTCAGCAGTATGTGAACCGTGAACTTCCTGATGTGCAAGCTGGTTTTAGAAAAGGCAGGGGAACCAGAGATCAAATTGCCAACACCTGCTGGATCATGGAAAAAGGAAGAGAGTTCCATAAAAACATCTATTTCTGCTTTATTGACTATGCCAAAGCCTTTGACTATGTGGATCACAATAAACTGTGGACAATTCTGAAAGTTATGGGAATACCAGACTACCTGATCTGCCTCTTGAGAAATTTATATGCAGGTCAGGAAGCAACAGTTAGAACTGGACATGGAACAAGAGACTGGTTCAAAATAGGAAAAGGAGTAGGTCAAGGCTGTATATTGTCACCCTGTTTATTTAACTTACATGCAGAGTACATAATGAGAAATGCTGGACTGGAAGAAACACAAGCTGGAATCAAGATTGTCGGGAGAAATATTAATAACCTCAGATATGCAGATTACACCACCCTTGTGGCAGAAAGTGAAGAGGAACTAAAAAGCCTCTTGATGAAAGTGAAAGTGGAGAGTGAAAAAATTGGCTTAAAGCTCAACATTCAGAAAATGAAGATCATGGCACCTTGTCCCATCACTTCATGGGAAATAGATGGGGAAACAGTGGAAACAGTGTCAGACTTTATTTTTCTGGGCTCCAAAATCACTGCAGATGGTGACTGCAGCCATGACATTAAAAGATGCTTATTCATTGGAAAGAAAGTTATGACCAACCTATATAGCATATTCAAAAGCAGAGATGTTCTTTGCCAACCAAGTTTCATCTATTCAAAGCTATGGTTTATCCTGTGGTCATGTATGATTGTGAGAGTTGGGACTGTAAAGAAGGCTGAGCACCAAAGCATTGATGCTTTTGAACTGTGGTATTGGAGAAGGCTCTTGAGAGTCCCGTGGACTGCAAGAAGATCCAACAAGTGCATTCTGAAAGAGATCAGCCCTGGGATTTCTTTGGAAGGAATGATGCTAAAGCTGAAACTCCAGTACTTTGGCCACCTCATGCGAAGATGTGACTCATTGAAAAAGACTCTGATGCTGGGAGGGATCAGGGGCAGGAGGAGAAGGCGACGACAGAGGATGAGATGGCTGGATGGCATCACTGACTCGATGGATGTGAGTTTGAGTGAACTCCCGGAGTTGGTGATGGACAGGGAGGCCTGGTGTGCTGCTATTCATGGGGTTGCTAAGAGTCGGACATGACTGAGCAACTGATCTGATCTGATGATTGGGCAACACTTAATTCAATACCTAGAAGGCAAGATTGGAAATTAACTTGAATATACTATTATGTATTAAACTAAAAGAAAAATACATCTTTAATACTAATTGTTATAGATGTGAACACAATCTGATTTTACTTAAGCAATATGATATTCAAAGTATAATGTATATGTGCATACACTCTCACACACACACCTACAAACTTTCTTTTTTACCAAGTAAACCATAAGGACTATCACAATTATTGACTTTTCTCTGTGTCTTTTAAATCAGTTAGTTATTAGCAAGATAACTATACTTTCAAATTTTTTTTTGCATCCCCTTCACCTTTTTGTTCTAAATAAACTTAGTTTTCTCCATGCTTTCTCTGTTGCATTCTCAGTAGTCATCTTCTCTCTACAGTACTCACCAGGCTGGGAAGTGACATAAATATATTCTTTGTTTCTTATTACTACTTCCAGAAGTTTAGCCTTCTATCCTCTAAGTAGCCCAATTTTTAAGGAAGATCAGGCCATCAATCTACACAGCCCTCTAAACTTAATGGTCTTTCATACCTCTAGAGACACTGCTAAGTCACTTCAGTCGTGTCCGACTCTGTGCGACCTCATAGATGGCAGCCCACCAGGCTCTGCCGTCCCTGGAATTCTCCAGGCAAGCACACTGGAGTGGATTGCCATTGCCTTTTCCATTGTGTGAAAGTGAAAAGTGAAAGTGAAGTCGCTCAGTCACGTCTGACTGGTAGCAACCCCATGGACTGCAGCCTACCAGGCTCCTCCATCCATGGGATTTTCTAGGCAAGAGTACTAGAGTGGCTTGCCATTGCCTTCTCCGCTAGAGTCACTACCCTTATTCTTTGATTTTAACAACTAGCTACTATCTCCTCCCTCCCACAGGAATCTGGACATCTTTGTTGATAAAAGTAACAAGACAGCAATTGTTCCAATAACCTTTCCTTGCCAACATCTGCTGGATCATCGAAAAAGCAAGAGAGTTCCAGAAAAACATCTATTTCTGCTTTATTGACTATGCCAAAGCCTTTGACTGTGTAGATCACAATAAACTGTGGAAAATTCTGAGAGAGATGGGAATACCAGGCCACCTGATCTGCCTCTTGAGAAATCTGTATGCAGGTCAGGAAGCAACAGTTAGAACTGGTCATGGAACAACAGACTGGTTCCAAATAGGAAAAGGAGTACGTCAAGGCTGTGTATTGTCACCATGTTTATTTAACTTATATGCAGAGTACATCATGAGAAATGCTGGACTGGAAGAAACACAAGCTGGAATCAAGATTGCTGGAAGAAATATCAATAACCTCAGATATGCGGATGACACCACCCTTATGGCAGAAAGTGAAGAGGAACTAAAAAGCCTCTTGATGAAAGTGAAAGTGGAGAGTGAAAAGGTTGGCTTAAAGCTCAACATTCAGAAAATGAAGATCATGGCATCTGGCCCCATCACTACATGGGAAATAGATGGAGAAACAGTGGAAACAGTGTCAGACTTTATTTTTCTGGGCTCCAAAATCACTGCAGATGGTGACTGAAGCCATGAAATTAAAAGACACTTACTCCTTGGAAGGAAAGTTATGACCAACCTAGATAGCATATTCAAAAGCAGAGACATCACTTTGCCAACAAAGGTTTGCCTAGTCAAGGCTATGGTCTTTCCTGTGGTCATGTATGGATGTGAGAGCTGGACTGTGAAGAAGGCTGAGCGCCGAAGAATTGATGCTTTTGAACTGTGGTGTTGGAGAAGACTCTTGAGAGTCCCTTGGACTGCAAGGAGATCCAACCGGTCCATTCTGAAGGAGATCAGCCCTGGGATTTCTTTGGAAGGAATGATGCTAAAGCTGAAACTCCAGTATTTTGGCCACCTCATGTGAAGAGTTGACTCATTGGAGAAGACTCTGATGCTGGGAGGGATTGTGGGCAGGAGGAGAAGGGGATGACAGAGGATGAGATGGCTGGATGGCATCACTGACTTGATGAATTTGAGTCTGAGTGACCTCCGAGAGCTGGTGATGGATAAGGAGGCCTGGCGTACTGCAGTTCATGGGGTCACAAAGAGTCGGACATGACTGAGCGACTGATCTGATCTGATCTGAACCTTTCCTTTCAGTTCAAAAACCTTCTTTATGCTAATAATCTAGCTACTCACTAGGTACTGCTGCTGCTGCTGCTAGTCGCTTCAGTCGCGTCCAACTCTGTGCGACCCCAGAGATGGCAGGCCCCTGGCTCCCCCGTCCCTGGGATTCTCCAGGAAAGAACACTGGAGTGGGTTGCCATTTCCTTCTCCAATGCATGCAAGTGAAAAGTGAAAGTGAAGTCGCTCAGTGGTGTCCAACTCCCAGCGACCCCATGGACTGCAGCCCACCAGGCTCCTCAGTCCATGGGATTTTCCAGGCAAGAGTACCAGAGTGGGATGCCATTGCCATCAATACTGTTTCACATCATTATCAAGAACTTCATTTGCTACATTATAGCAATTTTACACAGCCCATTCTTCATCCTCCACTTTCTATTTCCTGGATCACTCATTCTAGAACTTGATTCCAGAAAAAGCCTCTAATCTATTGACCCTGGCAGCTTTCCACTCCTTCCTGTACTGTTCTTGTTACATCTTTACTCAACACAGATAGTATACCTTTTTGGATAAACACTCCCTTGCATACATTGTCAATATATCCCTTTCTTCTTTCCTCTAACAAATCCCTGACTCTGGTTAAATTTTTAACCTAGTTGCTCTTTTCTGTATCTGAGCAGCTGATAATTTCTAGAGACAAAATACATAGTCCCCCAAATACTGTATCTAACTTTTCATTGTACATCTCATTGTACATTGATTTTTTTCCTCCAAATTTGCTCCCTCCTCCAAATTTGCTCCCTCTGCTCATGTTTTTTCCACGGCAGAAATAAATAGCACAGATACATTTTTTTTTAAAATTCTCAAGCCAAAATCCTTGTGATCACCCTCAACTTCTGTTTCTCATATCCCACCTCATATATCCAGAGTCACACTACATTTCAGCCCCTCCATATTACCATGGTCCAGCCACAATCCACTCTCACTGGGATTATTGGAATGGTCCTTTTCTAATCCCTTTTCACCATAAAGTTTATTTTCCTTGATGCAGTCAGATTGATTCTTTAAAAAACTATACCAAAACATGTCTTTCTTCTGCTTACTACTCCAAGGCTTCCGTCTCATTCAAACCAAAAGTCTTTTAGATAATCTACAAGAGCCTACATGACCAGATTCTACCCATCTACTCACACCCTCATCCTAGTCACTGCTCCTTCACTGCCTCTCTTAGTGCCACATCTAACCTTGCTCCTCAGTGCATGCTCCCCTGACCAGCAGCATTCACATCACCAGGGAGATTGCTATGATTGCAGGCATTCAGGCCCTACAGCACATTCCTTAAAACAGAATATGCATGAGAATTCTCTTGTGGGCCAGTGGCTAGGACTCTGTACTTCAGCTGCAGGGGCATGGGTTCAATCCCAGGCCTGGGAACTAATATCCCACAATTCATGTGGAATGGCTAAATAACAAAGAAAAAAAAAAACCTGGAATCTGCATTTTATTTAATTTTTTTTTATTTTTTTAAATTTTATTTTATTCAATTTTATAATATTGTTTTTTTATTATTATTATATATATATATATATATTTTGCTTAACTTTACAATATTTTATTGCTTTTACAATACATCAAGATGGATCTGCTGCCAGTATACACGTGTTCCCATTGTATTGGTTTTGCCATATATCAAAATGAATCTGCAACATGTATACATGTGTTCCCCATCCTGAACCCTCCTCCCTCCTCCCTCCCCATACCATCCCTCTGGGTCATCCCAGTGCACCAGCCCCAATCATCCAGTATTGTGCATCGAACCTGGACTGGCAATTCATTTCATATATGATATTATACATATATCAATGCCATTCTCCCAAATCATCCCACCCTCTCCCTCTCCCACAGAGTCCAAAAGACTGTTCTATACATCAGTGTCTCTTTTGCTGTCTCGTATACAGGGTTATTGTTACCATCTTTCTAAATTCCATATATATGTGTTATTATACTATATTTGTGTTTTTCTTTCTGGCTTACTTCACTCTGTATAATAGGCTGCAGTTTCATCCACCTCATTAGAACTGATTCAAATGTATTCTTTTTAATGGCTGAGTAATACTCCATTGTGTATATGTACCATAGCTTTCTTATCCATTCATCTACTGATGGACATCTAGGTTGCTTCCATGTCCTGGCTATTATAAACAGTGCTGCGATGAACATTGGGGTACACGTGTCTCTTTCAGTTCTGGTTTCCTCCAGAAACTATAAAACTCCTAGAGGAGAACATAGGCAAAACACTCTCCGACATACATCACAGCAGGATCCTCTATGACCCATCTTCCAGAATATTGGAAATAAAATCAACAATAAACAAACGGGACCTAATTAAACTTAAAAGGCTCTGCACAACAAAGGAAACTATAAGCAAGGTGAAAAGACAGCCTTCAGAATGGGAGAAAATAATAGCAAAGGAAGCAACTGACAAACAACTAATCTCAAAAATATACAAGCAACTCCTATAGCTCAATTCCAGAAAAATAAATGACCCAATCCAAAAGTGGGCCAAAGAACTAAATAGACATTTCTCCAAAGAAGACATACAGATGGCTAACAAACACATGAAAAGATGCTCAACATCACTCATTATCAGAGAAATGCAAATCAAAACCACTATGAGGTACCATTTCATGCCAGTCAGAATGGCTGCGATTCAAAAGTCTACAAGCAATAAATGCTGGAGAGGGTGTGGAGAAAAGGGAACCCTCTTACACTGTTGGTGGAATCTGCATTTTAAAAGGATCACTGAACAATCTGTATGCACTTTATGAAGATCATAGATGTAGGTATTACTTGTGTAGGAATATTTTAGTTGATGTTTAACAATTAAAAATAAGCTTATTTCCCCTTATTCAAAATGAAGGAAGAGATTTCCTTATCTTCTATTTTTTTACAACATTTACCTTAGAAAACATGTCAGTCTCTTTGAAATGTATATGAATATTTTTAGAAAACTTTTGAAAAGGAGACTTTTTTCAGTTTTAAGGCTTAAAAATGGCTTTCTTAAGGAACTGGAAGCCATTTGTTTGAAATGTAAATATCAAGGAAAATACTGCCCTCATCTCCCAATTTTTCTGGAAAGGCAGGAGCCTAACTTCAGTGGCTATCTTACTCTAAGTCACAAAACTACCTACAAAAGTAGAAGTTTGTTTGTTTTAGTACAGATAAAGCCGAGAAGGTAGCATAGATGGTCACTCACCTTAATGGTAAAATTAGGATGAACTATGTATGACTTCTGTTTTATTGACTATGCCAAAGCCTTTGACTGTGTAGATCACAACAAACTGTGGAAAATTCAAGAGATGTGAATACAGACCACCTGACCTGCCTCCTGAGAAATCTGTGTGCAGGTCAAGAAGCAACATTTAGAACTGGACATAAAAAAATAGACTGGTTCCAAATCAGGAAATAAGTACATCAAGGCTGTATATTGTCACCCTGCTTATTTAACCTTTATGCAGAATACATCATGCAAAATGACATGCTCGATGAAGTACAAGCTGGAATCAAGATCGCTGGGAAAAATACAAAAAACCTCAGATATGCATATGACACCACCTTTATGGTAGGAAGCAAAGAAGAACTAATGCGCCTCTTGATGAAAGTAAAAGAAGATACTGAAGGAGTTGGCTTAAATCTCAACATTCAGACAACTAGGATCATAGCATCCAGTCCCATCACTTCATGGCAAATAGATGGGGAAACAAGAGAGATTGTGAGATACTTTATTTTAGGGGGCTCCAAAATCACTGCAGATGGTGATCAGCCCGAAAATAAAAGATGCTTGCTCCTTTGAAGAAAAACTTGACCAACTTGCTGCTACTGCTGCTGCTGTCCCCGCGCGCACCAGGCTTCCCCCCCCGGGTTCTCCAGGCAAAAAGATGCTGGGTGCATTCCTTCTCCAGGAAGAAAAACTATGACCAACTTAGACAGCATATTAAACAGCAGAGACATTACTTTGTCAACAAAGGTCCATCTAGTCAAAGCTATGATCTTTCCAGTAATCATATATGGATGTGAGAATTGGGCTATAAAGAAATCTGAACTCCAAAGAATTGATGCTTTTGAACCGTGGTGTTGGGGAAGACTCTTGAGAGTCCTTTGGACTGCAAGGAGATCAAACCTGTCAGTCCTGAAGGTAATCAGTCCTGAATATGCATTGGAAAGACTGAATGTGAAGCTGAAACTCCAATACTTTGGCAATCTGATGCGAAGAATCGACTCATTGGAAAAGACCCTGATGCTGGGAAATATTGAAGGCAGGAGGAGAAGCAGACAATAAAGGATGAGATGGTTGGATGGCATCACTTAATGGACATGAGTCTGAGTGAGCTCTGGGACTTGGTGATGGACAGGGAAGGCAGACATGCTGCAGTCCACGGGGTCGCAAAGAGTTGGACATGATTGAGCAACTGAACTGAACTAAATTTATGACTTCTTAATTGAGAACTATTTATTGTTTATTTTTAGAACACATATAAAATGAGTAGTATTTGATTGGCTAAATAAATTTCTGCAATTACTTAGCTGATTATTTGTGATGTAATATCACATTCTAGTTCAATGTTTATTCATAAAAAGTTGTTGTCTTTCTCTACTGCCTTTGTGGAGAAGATTCCTGGGATGGGAGAAGGTTTTGTTTTTGTTTTATTTCCCTGACATTCACAAGTCATAACCTGGAAGTTTAGGGGCTGCACTCATTAATCTTCCCTGGTGGCTTCCCCAGTGGCTTAGATAGTAAAGAATCTGCCTACAATGCAGGAGAATCTGGGTTCATTTCCTGGGTTGGGGATCCCCTGGAGAAGGGAATGGCAATCCACTAGCTTATTCTTCCTTGGAAAATTCTACAGACAGAGGAGCTTGGTGGGCTCTAGTGCATGGGGCTGCAGAGCCACTAAAACTTTCATTTTCACTCAGATATCTAAATCTTATCTTTTGCTCAAGCTAAATCTAACCACCGTGGCATCCTTAAGTTCCTTAAATACTGTAAATACTTTAAAGTGCTGCTGTTTTCTCTGCATGCACACTCATCCCCAAGATGAATTTCAGTTAAGAAAACTGCTAACTAATCAAATATTTTTCTTCACTATTTTATTGGGAAAAAAAAAAAAACAAACTTCTCTATTTCCCTTGTTTCTAATTTCCCTTTCTTTATAAATACCTAAAATAATAATTTTTAAAAATATCTTTTGTTTTTTCAATCATCAGAATATTAACTCTGTTAGGACAGAAATATTATTTATTTTTTTCTCATCTCTATCTAGCCCAGCACCTAGAACAGTTCCCTTTTTCATGATACACGTGCAATGAACTATTGCAACTTATTTTAGAGTGTAAGTGGTCATTCGTACTAATGTGTTAATGATCCTAATCAAATGCTTAAAAATATTTAGTTTTCCACTCAAAAAAATAAAGCTATCAAAACAATTAACCTAGGTTGTACATTATGGTGATTTTAACGACAACTACTATTCAAGGTATTGCTGCAATATAAAATATTAGAAGCAAATTAAATCTCTTCTTTCTTGTTCTCCTTTTAAATTTCTGTTCGTGATTCTTCCCTTTGTCTCTTATCCAACCTGAGATTTCTACCTCTCGCTGTCTTGATTGCTCTGATGACCTCAATCAAAAGGCAATTACCTACTGAGGGTGGAAGGTAATTATTCCTATCAAGCAGAAATTGAACATACCTAAATAGCTGCAGTTCTTTTCAGGATGACATTATTACCACAAAATTTGACTCTAGAAATTTGTGATGCATGTAAAATCTATGACAAGTTGTTGATTTATTTGCAGGGCAGCTATTTTTTTTTTCCCACTAAAAGCCATTTTTCTAAAAGCCAGAATAAATAAAGGAGTGAATTGGATTTGGAGAAAGTAGATTTGCTCAAATTTTTAAATTAGACTTATAAAGAAAAGTTCATTCTAAGTTAATTTTATTAGACTAAGGAAATCTTTCAGAGACTTCACACACACATCATAAAATTCTGAAACATGCAATGCATTATCACTCAGAAATGGGAAAAATCATAGAAATGGCAAATTATTTTCACACCTCAATACTGTCATAAACCAATATTATACAACATAAATCCCATTATTTAGAAATCTGAATGTACTATAATATTTTTTTTACCTGAAATCAGTTCCATTTTAGGAGTTTCTAAGGTAGCTACTTACAGCAGAGAAGGAGAGACAAATGCTTTTCAGTCCTGCATCTATAACTACTCAGGAACCTATTGGAATTCCCTCAAATAGATTCCCCCATTCACATGTCCCCTGCCTGCTTCTTATTTGTAGAAAAACTTTAGTTTCCCAGGCTCCCCTGAGTCACAAATGGCTGGCTCAAGAACTAATGGTTTAAAGAATGTAAACACATAGTAATAAAAAAAAAAAAAAAAGCAGTCAGGTGAGGAGAACTGGTAACAATTTAAACAGTAAATCAGTCATATGGCAGTTACAGAATCTTTTGTTCCTCCCTGAAAGGCATAGATAACAGTGACTGATGCACATTCTTGAGTTGTTTTGCAGATACTAAAATCCCACCAGATATAAGTTAACTGTACAATGAACATGAGCACATAGCCTCCAGACCCACTGGAGCCTAACAATTGATGATGTTGACATGTGTAATACTGATCCTGTGATGTCACCATCAACCAGAGAATCATGCACAAGCTGAGCATGCACTCTGCAATGCTCTCCCTCATCTTGCTTTAAAAATGTTTCCCTGAAATCCATCAGGGGGTTTGGTCTTTTGAGCATGAGCAGCCTGTACTCCTTGCTTGGCTCTTGCAATAAACCTTTGTCTTCTCCAAACTCTGATGTTCTGGTTTGTATGACCTCACTCTCCATTGAGCTCTTGAACTTGTTGTTCATTGCGCACTTGAACTTGGATTCCAAAATAATTTCTGTCACTTTTCTTACAGCTTCTTTCAACAATAAGAGTATATAGAGTAAATCTTCTCCTTCCTACTTCCCTTGATAGCTTCTTTAAAATGAAACTGGAGCACTGGTCATTGAATTATTGTTAAAATCATTCAGCTTATGAGGTAAGGTAAGGTAAGTCACTTCAGTCTTGTGCGACTCTGTGCGATCCCATAGACAGCAGCCCACCAGGCTCCCTGGTCCCTGGGATTCTCCAGGCAAGAACACTGGAGTGGGTTGCCATTTCCTTCTCCAATGCATGAAAGTGAAAAGTGAAAGTGAAGTCGCTTAGTCATGTCTGACCCTCAGCCACCCCATGGACTGCAGCCCACCAGGCTCCTCTGTCCATGGGATTTTTCAGGCAAGAGTACTGGAGTGGGGTGCCATTGCCTTCTCCGTCAGCATTATAAATTATGTCCTAAATATTTGTTTATTCCATTCATTTCATTTTTCAGTATTACATAAACTCAGCAGTGGGCTATGAAGTCGGTTGTTCACTCCAGTATCTCCAGAGCTTAAAACAGTGCCTAGCACATGGTAGGAACTCTTTCAATATGTATTAGGAAAAAAAAAATTCAATTAATAATATACAGCTAGGATCATACCCCAAGTATAAAATAAAGCTCTCCTTATACTGCTTTTGTGGGCTCTTTCTGATAAAAAATATTATTTCTGATGAAAAATGAATTATAATGTTCAGCAATAAAAGAATGAGGTAGGAAAGGATGAGGAGGCATTTGAAAGTGAGGTCCTGCTGTGCATGATTCCCAGAAGCTACATTTCTGAGACAGTGCCACTGGGGAGTGGTGCTGCATTTCCACGGACAACAAATGGATACAATGCTGAGAACTGCTCCAATTTTGGGGCCCCATAAGGGCTAAACTCAAGTTGGAAATGGAAAATACTGTCAGAATTTTATTTCAGGTAAAAAAAATAGCTCTACTTTGCCTACATTTTCTTATGTACCCGTAAGATCTGACAGTTATTAGTTAGGTAGCAATTTCTTTTAAACTCCCTCTGATCACTGCTTTCAATATATCAGGTATTTAATGAAGTATTTTTCCATCATCATCTTATTTAATCCTCTCTGCAACTCAATTATGTAAGCATTATTGTGCCCCCTTTCAGGCAAGGATTTTGAGGCTTTAGAGAGATATGTTGTTTAAGTTCTGGAAATGCCAGGATTTGCGCTCTAGAATTTTTCTTTGTTTTTATTACAACAGTACAATAACTGTTCTAATTATTACAATTAACATTGAAATTCTCTATGTTGCATTTCAAGTTGAAATTTCTAATATCTGTGTTTTAATGCACATGGAAAAAAAGTCATATTTATTTTAAATTCAACTCATACTTGATATATACTTTTGGGGAGAATCTTTTCCCCATATTTTTAAATTTACTTTTTCCAAATACATTTCACTGATGTAAAATACAGCTGTATATTCTTTTTTGCAAAGGAAACTGCATGACCGTTTATCCAAAATTCACTGAAGAGGTCTTTTGAACCAAACCAAGGTAACAGTCAATAGATTCATAGTTTTGCATTATAAAGAGTGTACTAAATCATTTCTAACAGTCTTTCAGTACTGGACACATTTTCTTAGCACCCAGCATTTATGCTGATTGCAGTCTTATGCTGCTCTATTTTAATTATCTATCCTCTTCTTTATGCTATGACTGCCTGGTGAACAGAGCTTCCATCTTGCTCCTTGCCACATGCTAAATGAAGAACACCATTCTTGTTGCATAGCATTTGCTGAATATTTACTGATCTAATACAATGTTGGAGAAGACTCTTGAGAATCCCTTGGACTGCAAGGAGATCAACCAGTCCATTCTGAAGGAGATCAGCCCTGGGATTTCTTTGAAGGACTGATGTTAAAGCTGAAACTCTAGTACTTTGGCCACCTCATGCGAAGAGTTGACTCATTGGAAAAGACTCTGATGCTGGGAGAGATTAGGGGCAAGAGGAGAAGGGGACAACAGAGGATGAGATGGCTGGATGGGATCACTGACTGGATGGACGTGAGTCTCAGTGAACTCTGGGAGTCGGTGATGGACAGGGAGGCCTGACATGCTGTGCTTCATGGGGCCGCAAAGAGTCGGACACGACTGAGCAACTGATCTGATCTGATGAGTTATTCAGAGAAGTAATTCATTGAAATATTAGGATAACAAAACTTATGTAATTGTTTAACTGTCAGGGAAATATCACAATAGAAAAATCTTGAAACAAGAATTGCCAATCTACTACTAACTTGAATTTCCCCAGAAACTGCCATCAGTTTCTCTATCCTCCCTTCATTCTTCCCACACTGCTCAGCCCAAATTATTTTAAATAAAAGATAGTATTCAAAAGTGGGACCTGATATATACCATTCATTAGCTACAGTCCATATAACTCTGGTTTAGGATTGTCCTTAATTTCATTGCTGTGAAGCTCTATATTTAATACTTCCAGCCCTAATAAGCTAAAACAATCAATTAGCCCTTCTGGGCACAGCATGGCTTCAATACACATTCAAAGTTAGAGAATAAAAGCAGAAGCAACCACTTAAACTAAAAATAAAGAAATGAAATAATTTATAAAATAATTTTCAATAATATAATATAAACCTTTCAACTTCTGACAATTTCCATTTATTTCATATCCTTTCAACCCACCAAAAGGCAAAGCACAAGCTCTACAAAATGAGTGCAGTCACTATGTAAAGTGACATGGACTGTTCATATCTCCAGACGGTACAATTCACATTGACTGAAGTTTCAAAAGCATCCTGGGGCTGTGGAGTGCAGCTGCTTTGATACAGGTGATGGTGGCAGAATCTCTCCTCTCTGTGTAGTTGAAGAGCTTTTCTGAGAAATAGGAAGTGAGGAAGTGAAAATAATTTTTGTTGCTCACTTAATTTGGTACTTGCTTAGTGACAGCACTATGCTATGCAGACACTCTACATTCCTTACCATGTATAATCTTCACTTTTACAGTTGGGGATATTGAGTTTTGGAAGGAATAAGTAGAATTGCTATAGCTAGATAAGTAGAAAAACATATGTTAACGTACATGATTTGCCTAACTCCATATTCTACAATTCATATAGGTAGTTTTGTAACAAAGAACTTGCATGTCACCCAAGTGAATATGAACTTTGTGTGAAGGTGCTAGGGACATACAAGAATATTTATTCAGGACCATGACACAATTATATAGATAATTTAGAAGATTAAGTGGCATGAGTGGAAAGGATACCAGGTGGAATTTACCAAAGAGGCCAATGAGACTCAAATTGCCTGTCAGGTATAATAGTTCTTTGGGAAGAAAGAAACTACAAGGAATTATTTCTAAAGGCAGTTGATGTGGCTTCAAAACCAAGTGTACCAAGTTAATATCAATAATCAGGAATCACTGTCTATACTAAAAGACTCCAATAAGAAAATTACTTTTGGCTGAAGATAAAATAATTCAATCAAATGTTCTCTACATGGAAAATTCAGGGGTGAGAAGCAGACAGAAAAGCAGAGATGTCTAAGTATCTAAGCATTAGAGGGATACTCCAACCAACCCCTAGATCTATTTGAAAACCAGGAAAAATTTCCTCATCCTTATGACTGTTGGCATATGTCTCTTCTTTCAAGTCTAAAAGATAGCAGTGCATATCTTTCTGGCATTTGGTATAAGAACTATATTTTAGGAAGTCATAAGGAGAAGAAAAGGAAATACTTAGAAAATCTTTCATAGTGCCTTTTGGTTACCATGTGAGGAACTGGAAACATGCAAATAATCGTCTTCATTCATAGCTAGCTAAACATTTGCAGTATGAGTTGCCCCTTTAGATGTAATATTGGAGATTTAAACTCAACTGATCTTTCTAGATATTTAATGGTTGTGATGTCAACTTGGTATTTATTGTTTTTTCTTGCCTTTGGATCTAGTTAAACAAAGAAGCATGCAAGCAAGCAAACAAACAAACAAAAAAATCACTCTTCACACAATTTCCTATCCATAGAGAGTAAGACTAGCTCTACCTCTTTTGTTAAAGTCATTTCCATATTGTTTGTTTAATATTTTTCCTTTCATTCACAAACTAGAAACTACTTATTCTGAGCAACCTGTTCATTAAATAGCTTTTTTCTATGTTCTTCCCTAATATGCTAGCTGAAACCAAGAGGAAATTGCATATATAATCTTGGATTAACCTTTGCAAGATTGACTTTTCTAACACTACTGTAACCAGCAGAAATATAAAAGCAAGGCATCAGATACTTCAAAGATCCTGAATAGTTTAGTATTTAAATTACTTCTTTGATCAAGGCTATATTTTCAAAATCTATAAAATTGGTGCTCATATCAGCATAAGACAAAGTTTACAGAACAACTCTCAGAGCTATGCTTAAACACAAAAGTTTTCTTATGATATCATAATGAAATATATCTCATCTCATCAAGTTGAGGGCTTCATCTCAACAAAATAATAATAATAAAGCCTATTAAATGTAACAATACTCAGACAAGAACTTCAGTAAACTCCAGGAGATAGTGAAGGACAGGGATGTCTGGCGTGCTGCAGTCTGTGGAGTCACATAGAGTCAGACACGACTTAGCAACTGAACAACAGCAACAACAAGTACACACTGACATATTTGCTGATGTCATTATTGTACATTTAGTTCTACTCTGGTTATAATCACTGGCTAATAAAAATGTGTTTTAATAATCTGCAGCTTCAACAAATCAAGTTTTGCCCACCAAACCCATGAATGTATTTAATTACCACTCAAAAATAAGACCAAGTCTACCTAATACAAGAATGGCTTCCTGAAAAAAAAAAAAAAAAATACAATCAAACTTCTATTTGACATAGTAGATCTATTATTTACTTGACAATACTGCAATTAGAAAAGCAATAATTTAAGAGAGAATTTATCAAACATTTTCTCCACTAAGGTAACAGTGTTTAGCATCAACACATCTTTCTTAGATTATAGGATGGATATAGAGATGACTAGATTAGTTTCT
Organism: Tragelaphus eurycerus; assembly: GCA_935064755.1. NCBI lineage: Eukaryota > Metazoa > Chordata > Mammalia > Artiodactyla > Bovidae > Tragelaphus > Tragelaphus eurycerus. The sequence continues at coordinate 5,651,829 of CAKXYN010000086.1, read as the reverse complement.
CCCTCTTTGGTATTTAAGCTCTCAAAGTACATACTTTCAATAACATGTAGGAAGTACAATACAGGACTAATATTAAAATGCTCCTTTTTCATGAAAATGTGCATGGTAATTAGGTTCTCCGAAAAGAAAAAAAAAATGCTGGTATGTAGCATTTACCAATCTCCATGGTATAAGTACTACCCCCATGGCTGATTTCAAGTTGCTAATGTGATGTCATTAAATCTTCAGTGGGGAAGACAGGTGCACAAAACTGAGATCTGATATGTGCTAGCTCCAGTACGTCACTGTCTGTTACGCTCTGATTTTATTTGAAAAACTTAAGTGTTTTGAAATGAAATAAACATTATTGACAAAAATCAAGTGCAGAATAAACTGATTTTTTCAATGTGGGCAAGTCATTCAACTAATGGATCTCAGTTTCTTACTCCATAATATTCCTTTGGTGTCCTTCTACCATCCTAAAGTGTTGAAAAATTATGAACTGATGATACTGGGAATCTGACATGAATCTTATGTAACAATGTGTTAATAGGTTAACACAACAGTGGTGCAAGGTTATCACGGAATTTATCTTTTCAGATGCCTGTTGACAAAATTCAGGACAGCAAATATTTAGAGAATATAAATATTCTGAGTTTCCACTTTATTTGATTTTTTTAAAACAATATAAATGACAATTGATAATATTGAGCCAAAGGCAATTTAAAAACCATGGGTAATACTGTCTTCTAACAGCTTTCTTGCTCTATTAAAATAAAATTAAACATCCTTAATCTGGGTATATCTTTGACTGCCTTCCATCCTCTCCTCTGTCATTCCACTCCAGATGCAAATACCTCCATGCCAAGCCTTGAGAGCATTAAGTTTACTTTAGTCTCAAGATTTTGGACACTTCTTTTTCTACTGGGAACACTTTTCCCCAGATATACAAGCTGCCTATTTCCTCCCAAACTTCAACTCTATGCTCAGATGTCACCCTAACCAAGAGAATCTCTCAAAATACTCCCCCTATTTCTACCACTACCTATACTTCTTATCCTGCTCTGTTCTTTCTAGCACTTATCTCCTCCATGACATACTCTATATGTGTTTGTTCATTGCTGGACTTCTTTGAAAGTTAAGACTCTTGCTTTCTTTTCTACTGTATCTCCAAGACACAGTGCTTAGAATAGTTCTGGCACTCAGTAGGTACTTATTAAATATGTACACACACACAGATACCCACACATCCACAAACACACACACATCTTTCTGTTTCAGTGGGGGTAGAAAATAGCATCAGTTGCATGCACTCAGTTGAAATCTTTCTAGAGGAAATAGTCAATTTAAATTGAATATATTCAAACAGTGACACCAATGTGTGTGCGTACATGCATGGCTCAGTCACTCAGGTGTGTCTGACTGTTTACATCCCCAAGGACTATAGTCTATCAAGCTCCTCTGTCCATGAGATTTTACAGGCAATAAACATTAGAGTGAGTTATTATTTTTTACTCCAGGGGATCTTCCCAACCCAGGGATCGAACCTGTGTCTCTTATAGTCTCTTGCATAGCCAGGAGGATTCTTTACCACTCTGTCACCTGGCAAGCCTCAAGTGATACCAAAGCTACTATATGAGTACTTTTTACTATCTCTTACTGTTTGTTCAGCAGGAGCTAATGCATTATAAAACATAGCTGAACAGAAAGATAATATATAACAGCTCTCCTGTTTCTGATGGGAAGAGGGAAACAGGCAGAATTTCTTTTCACAGATCAACTAATTAACACTGACATACTTAGCATCACTAAAGCTCCTTTTCTATCTATTTGTTGATTAAACAGAAGATCTAGTTATTTGTATTAAATTTGTTTTCTAGCTCAACAGCCTGGTTTCTGGCTGCCCATAAGTAGGTTTGTGAGAAATGTGTTGACATTTAATTTATGCATAGCCAAAAATCAATTTATTCTAAACAGAAAAATTGGCTGTAGCAGACTACTTGAGATTATAAATACAAGTATTTTTCCTTGCAGATGGAGAAGTTTCTTACTGTGAAACTTTTAGCAACTTTACAAATATGTCATAAGAGAGTTATACATTCTATAGAGATTTAATTCTCAGCACAACAAAGACATGAGGAAAAATAGACTTCAAAATAGGACTACTGATGTTTTACCTTTGCTGAATGCCACAGTGATAATTTGTAATATTATCAGTTATTCTCTGCTATACCAGGAAATTTCTGATTATGTCTTTTGCTTAGGGGTTGGTTATCTGCTGTGCATTAATCATTCTATAAAGTTCTACCTTCCCTATTAATATTTTACGCTAAATATTTTCTCCAGGATGCTTTGAACTAGATTAATTTGCCTCTAGAGAAACAGCAGAGGCAGATGCTTCCTTGACTCCTGAATTCTCACTTTAAAGAACAGTGAAATAAAAGGTTAACAGGGTATCAACAAATAAGCTATGCCATTGGTCTTGGAATCCATCTGCGACTGCAGTTTACAATAAAGTAATTTATAAGTTCAGTGTGCAGCTTGTTGGTGATGTCAGCCTGCTGATTTACTCTAGAAGTTTAAAACAATTAAATGAATTATATCCATCCTTTTCTGATTACTTGTTAAATATGATTTACTTGTTAAAATATGATTGTGGTTAACACAGTGATTTGTAAACTGTTTACTTTTTAAAATTTCTGTCCTAGGATCTGAAAAATAGCAAAGGCAAACATTCAGATACCTTGGCCCCTTAAACTATAGAAATAAAGGTAATTTGAAATAGAAACATTCAAATAAAAACAGTCTCCTGGAACATGCTTCTCTTGAGTTCATCTCCAAGCCATACAGATATCTGAGAACTGTGGAAATAAGAGCAGACACTCTACAAAAGTAGAGTCTTTTCCTACTTATCTGTCCTTCAACTTCTCTAATTGAAAACTACAACTATATTGTGTGTATCTCATCAGTTTGGGGAAGAACCTAGCTATGGTACAGACACAGAGAACGGACTTGTGGACTCAGTGGGGAGGGGAGGGTGGGACAAACTGAGAGAATAGCATAGAAGCAATTACATTACCTTATGTAAAACAGATAGCCAGTGGCAATTTGCCGTATGACACAGGGAGCTTAAACCCTTTGCCTTGTGACACATATAGGGGTGGGAAGTGAGAGAGAGTCAAGAGGGAGAGGACACATGTATACCTACGGCTGATTCATATTGATATATGGCAGAAATCAACACAATACTGTAAGGCATTTATCCTCCTATAAATTTTAAAAATTAGAGAAAACATAGAAATAAATTTATATTATCAATATAAATATATCAACATTAGTATAAGTTTATTGAAAGTTTAACATGCTTTATTATATAAACCAAACTACCTTGAGAGTAATAATAGAATTTTTTAAGGACACTGAAATAGAAGACTTACTAAAGCTTAGATGATCTCTGAAAAATGTTCTGCCTAATATCTGTAAATAACTTTAGGCAATCTGCTTGCTTTCTATTACTATATATACACTGTGGTTTGGAAACTTCTAAGATTAGGTTGTTAAAGGAGAGTGCATAAAACTGCTGATTCATTACTTTTCTAACAATAAAACTGTGACAAGTAAGTATAAATAATTATCAGGGAATAGAGTGAGCAATAGCTATAAGGAACACAGAGGGGGTACATTTCCAAAATAACACGTGCCATATGTATGCACAAAACCAATTATACAAGTAATGTATATACATCACTCATGTCATGTTTTGCAGATCAGCAAACCTTTTAAAATTCCTTCTAATGAGAAGTTTGCTGATTGTTGCTCAGGGAAAATTAGGGAGGATTTGAGTAGTACTTTCTGGAGAAATTCACGGCTGTTTAGTTCTCTATTCTCTGTCTCTCTCTTTCTTTCTGGTTTTGGATCTCTTTCCTTTAATCACCATGAAAAAACATTTATAAATTACATTTAGAAGCTTTTAGTTCCATAGTTAAGACTCATATCCAAGCATCTAGTTAGATCTAATTAGATCACTCTTTCATGGCTCTAGCAACATTGATCTAGCTTTACAGACTCTTATGAAGGGAAAGGTATATTCATTTTAATCCTACAAGTTAACTACTGGGATTTTTTTCCCCCTATTGCATTAACTGTGACAGTTCTTCCAAAAACTCTATAAGGACTTCCCATATTTTTACAAGTTGAAACAACTGAGGCAAGGATGTATGTTTTCTGGAATACATTTAAATTTTAGAGTTTCTATGTAAGAAACTCTAAGATACAACCCAAGGAGTAAACACTACTTCTTCCACAATCCTCCAATATATTTGGCATTTTTATCAACTGTGGTGGCTCAGTGGGAAGGAATCATCCTGATGATGTAGTAAAAGCAGTTTTGATCCGTGGGTTGGGAAGAGCCCCTGGAAAAGGAAACGGCAACCTATTGCTGTATTCTTACCTGGGAAATCCTATGAATAGAGGAGCATGGTGGGCTACAGTCTACGGGGTCACAAAGAGTCAGACACAACATAGCAAATAAATAATAACAACATCAAGATATTCATCACTTTTTTGTTACTATCAGTTTATAAATGTGGTTTGTAAACTAGGTCTTTAGCCAGAATGTAATTTTAACTGTTTCGAAATTGGCAAAGGAGTATATGACAAGGCTGTATATTGTCACCCTACCTATTTAACTTATATGCAGAGTACATCATGTGAAATGCCAGGCTGGATGAATCAAAAGCTGGAACCAAGACTGCCTGGAAAGATATCAACAACCTCACATATGTAGATGATGCCACTTGAATGGCAAAAAGTGAAGAGGAAATTTAGTTCCTTTAGTTTAGTCTCTTAATGAGAGTTAGTCGACAGTAAAAGAGCTGGCTTGAAATTCAACATCAAAAAAACTAAGAGTGTGGCACCTAGTCTCATCACTTCATGGCTAATATCAGGGGAAAAAGTGGAAGAAGTGACATTTTATTTTCTTGGGCTCCAAAATCACTGCAGATGGCAACTGCAGCCATAAAATTAAGACATTTGCACCTTGGAAGAAAGAAAATTTATGACAAACCTAAACAGTGCATTAAAAAGCAAAGACATCACTTTGCCAATGAAAGTTCATATAGTCAAAACTATGTTTTTTCCAGTAGTTTTGTGTGGATGTGAGAGTTGGACCATTAAGAAGGCTGAGCACCAAAGAACTGATGCTTTTGAACTGTGGTGTTGGAGAAGACTCTTGAGAGTCCTTTGGACTGCAAGGAGATCAAACCTGTCAATCCTAAAGGAAATCAGTCCTGAATATTCATTGGAAGGACTGATGCTAAAGCTGAAACTCCAATACTTTGGCTACCTGATGTGAAGAGCTGTTATTTTTGAAAAGACCCTGATGCCAGGAAAAATTGACGGCAGGAGGAGAAGGGGGTCACAGAGGATGAGACAGTTGTGGCAATGCTACTCAATGGATATTAGTTTGAGAAAAATTAGGAAGATTTTGAAGAACAGGGAAACCTGTTGCATTGCAATCCTGGGGTCACAAACAGTTGCACCCTACTTAGGTCCTGAACAACAGCAAAGATGTTCAAATTTGTACAGAAGACTGCCAAGAAATTTATGTAGATATTTTCATAATTTCTCACTTAGTAAGTATGGGCTGTGCATAATGACCTTATTCCTAAGAGTAAAAACTCAAAACAGAAAAATGAGTAATATTACATATGAAAAAAATGTCTATTTATTGATGAAGGTCAACATAGAATGTGATAAACCATGCTACCATAATGTATTTTTTATGATACTACTGTTGAGAATTCTACGATCTTCCTTCCAAATCTCTAACCCCCTTCTCATTAAAAATCAGTCAAATTTCAATTCAGTGACATTCTACCAAACAGTTGACCAATACAACTCAACAGTCATAGTCCTCAACTAGGGAAGAGGAAGAAATTTTCAAACCTAAAGGAACCTGGCCTTTGTTGTCAGAGTCCTAGGGGAAAATATTGACTTTGTATTTGCTGGATATTTGATTTAGGCAAGCTGTCAAACTTTTTTTAGATGCTCAATTTTCTCATCTATAAATTTGGAGTGAAAACACCTGAGACAAAATGCATATATTAAATGGAATAATTTAGGTAAGAGACCAGGCATTTTTTAGATGCCTGCAATGCTGGAGGCACTAAAGAGATACTGGTCCTCTTCTTCCATCTACTTTTATATACCCCCAGGAATTTAATTCATGCTAAAGTGCTAAATGGGAGAAGGCAATGGCACCCCACTCCAGTACTCTTGCCTGGAAAATCCCATGGACAGAGGAGCCTGGTAGGCTGCAGTCCATGGGGTCGCTAAGAGTCGGGCATGACTGAGTGACTTCACTTTCACTTTTCACTTTCATGCATTGGAGAAGGAAATGGCAACCCGCTCCAGTATTCTTGCTTGGAAAATTCCAGAGACAGAGGAGCCTGGTGGGCTGCTGTCTATGGGGTCACACAGAATTGGACACGACTGAAGCGACTTAGCAGCAGCAGCAAAGTGCTAAACACTGACATCACATTCCAAATAGGTAGCTGTCATTTTATCTTTTTTCTCATTATTAAAGTAAAATATGAAAGGTGCTTTATCTTTTCACTGTTGGGCTGCTTTTCTACAGCATACTTAAATATGTATCTAACTTATAACAGAAATAGCTTCCTTGAAAATGTGTTCCTCCATCAAAATATTTTAACAATTTTTTTTTCTATTTACACTTTGAGTTTTTATCTATCTTAGAGTAACACTAACTTATTTTTCCATCAGTTTGCATTAAATGTCTTATACTTTCATTATTACAAAGGGAAACATTGTTTTATTAACATTTGCAAAATTTTAAGAGTACTGACTGATTGCTGCTGCTGCTGCTGTTGCTGCTGCTGCTAAGTTGCTTCAGTCGTGTCCAACTCTGTGCGACCCCATAGACAGCAGCCCACCAGGCTCCCCCTTCCCTGGGGTTCTCTAGGCAAGAACACTGGAGTGGGTTGCCATTTCCTTCTCCAGGTTTATTAAAACAGGTTGTGGTTTCACAACCACAAGTGTAAATGTCCCTATTGCCTATTTTCTGGGTTTGTAAAAATGCAAAGTGTCACAATCATCTGGACTACAATCAGATGTATCATATAATTTATCTAAAAACAAAATTACTTTAATGATTGTAAATCACTTAAGTATTTCACTAAAAGACTTAAAGTCATCTCAAGAATTGTTAAGTTTTTTAGTTATTTATTATTGTATTAGATTTTAGAAAATCTGACCTCTTCTGTGCTTGTTTTTAAGAATAAGGACAAAGCAATCATTGGTTTGAAAATTATCTTATAACACAGTTTCTTATAAACCATGAAAAAGCTAGCATCTACTTTGATTCTGGAATAGAAGAAAGAGTAAATTATTGTACAATTTTAGCTTAGTGCCTATTTTATATTTTCAAGTATGATGATTTTAATATGGATACTAAGTAATTCCTTTGCTTATTCTAGTATTACAAATATAAATGAAATCTTTATAATAAAATGGTTTTTACTCTTCTTCTCTTAAGGTATTTGCAGTGAAATTATGAAAAACAAACATAACATGAAATATTTCTAACCAAATTTTCCCCTGCTTGCTATTGACTTTAATTTTGCTCAGCCAAAAAATATACACAAGTTGATATTCAATAATACTAAATAGACTTCAATTTCCCTTTCTCTTGAGGAATATGTTTCATTATCCACTTACACCAATCGTTTGTGAATAAAAATGGTATTTTGTACACTGGCAAAGATATAGAAGGCATGATACTTCCCTAATGTAATTTTAGCTAATTAAAGACTCGTTAAGAAAGAAATAGAAATGAGAATTTGCCTGAGAACTTTCTGAAGTAATTTTAATTTTTAATCATTTTATTTTCACACTAATTAAACAGCTTGATGGGTACCTGTAGGCTATTTACCTGGTTTTCTGTATTTTATTCTACACTTTACTGTGGGCCATCATCAAATCATGACATTTTCTGAATGTACTCAGGTTTTTTAATGCATAGTTCTGTTTTTAAGTACAATGCTTGCACAGTTCACATACATTTACCATATAAATGTATATACTTCTCGTCAGCTCTATTAAAAAAGGAATTCTAGGGAATTCCAATATTTAATGCATATATAAGATGGAATAAGATAAGATGGGAAAAGGGGAAAAAAATGAAGAGTAACTGACAGAAAAGGAAAATCAGAAGAAAAAGGACTATGACAGAGCTTAAAAGCATGGCATGGGGTCTTAGAGCACTTAGGTTTGCATCCCAGCTGTACCAGTTATTAGCTGGGCCACCCTGACTGATTTAGGTAGTTCTCTCAACACTGGCTCCTTCCAGTGCAGGGGATAGCACATAGCGGTTTCCCAGGGCCTCAGACAGTAAAGAAGCCACCTGAATGCAGAAGAACCAGGTTTGATCCCTGGGTCAGGAAGATCCCCTGGAGAAGGGAATGGCTACCCACTCCAGTATTCTAGCCTGAGGAGCCTGGTAGGCTACAGCCCATGGGGTCACCCAGAGTTGGACATGATTGAGCAACTGACACTTGCAGAGCATGACTTTCAAAAAAGGTCATGATAATGTTTACCGTCAATAGTTCTGAAGATTAATGATATCAAGGACCACACATTTACCACAGAGCCTGGCCCATGTTTTCAGTTTCAAGCTACCATTAAATCACTCTGATTATCCAAAACCTACTGGCTTTTACTCAAATACATGGTTACAACATACCTTCTTCCACACCTCTTGAAGTATACTTTTGTAGCATCAAACTTCTCACATTTCCATGCTTGTGAGTTTTTACCTTTATTATTTCTATAACTATTCAATGGATTTCCCTTCCAGCTGGGGATTTTTATTACTGGACAATTCTTGCTATTCTTTCAATATAAAGCCTGAATGTTCCTCCTCAAAGAGGCTTTTCTCAAATTAACCAGGAAGAATTTATTATTTTATTTATAGATTTCCATTTCTAACTTTTAGTATAATTTTCCTGTTTGCACATGTGTGTCCCCCAGTAGAGCATCTTATTCATATTTATATTCTTATTTCCATGTGTTATTAAATGTTAAAAATTATTTTCTATTTTATAATAAATTTAACTATTCTACATCTACATTTTTAATGATTAGATATGTTCTGTTGTTTTGTCTACGATATGGAATGATTAATTCCATTAACAAATTTGACTTTATCTTGGGGCACTTGGAAAAGCTCCAGCCCGTGTCCACTCCTGCTACAGTCTTTCCACAAAGGTGGCCTCGTCAGAATCCAGTGCACCCCAGGAAAACTCTAAACTATACCTGCTTCATATCCTCATAACCTGCAAATGCCACCCAGGACACGCAATCTACATAGGGGAAACTTCTATGCAAGGCTGAGACATTAAGTCCAGGAGTGGTAAACTTTTCACTTAATTCATAGAAACAGACAAAGAAATGTAAATAAGATGAAAAGATAGAAAAATATGCTCCAAATGAAAAAACAACAGGAATCTGCAGAGAAAAAAAATAAATTCCACATAGAACATTTTAAAATTTTTTATTTTATTGAAATATAGTTCTTTACAATATTGTGTTAATTTCTGCTGTACAGTAAAGTGATTCAGTTATACTGTACAATATATAAATTCTTTTTTCATGTTATTTTCCATTATGGTTTATCACAGTATATTGAATATAGTTCCCTATACTATACAGTAGGACTTTGTTGCTTACCCATTATATATATAATAGTTTCCATCAATTAATTTAAAAGAAAAAAACCCATCCCTCAAAGAAACCAAAACCATCCCAAAGAAAAAGAAATGCAAGAAGGCAAAGTGGTTGTCTGAGTAGGCTTTACAAATACCTGAGGAAAGAAAAACAGTTAACAGCAAGGGATAAATAAAAAGACATACCTAAAAGAATGCAGAGTTTCAGAGAATAGCAAGGAGAGATAAGAAGGCCTTCTTACATAAACAATGCAAAGAAATAGAGGGAAACAATAGAAGGGGAAAGACTAGAGGTCTCCAAGAAAATTGAAGCTATCAAGGGAACGTATCATGCAAGAATGATCATAATAAAGGACAGAAACAGTAAGGAACAAACAGAAGAAAAAGAGATTAAGAAGACCCGGCAAGAATACAGAGAAGAACTAAAAAAAAAGGTGTTAATGACCTGGATAACTGTGGTGGTGCGATCATTCGCCTAAACCAGACAACCTGGAGTGGGAAGTTAAGTGGGCCTAAGGAAGCATTACTATGTACGAAGCTAGTGGAAGTGATAGAAATACAGCTGAGCTATTTAAAATCCTAAAAGATGATGCTTATAAAGTGTTATAGTCAATATGCCAGCAAATTTGGAAAACCCAACAGTAGCTGACAGGACTGAAAACTCAACAGGACTGGAAAATGTCAGTTTTCATTCCAATCCCAAAGAAGGGCAATGCCAAAGAATGCTCAAACTACCATACAGTTGTGCTCATCTCACATGCTAGTAAAGTTATGCTCAAAATCCTTCATGCTGGGCTTCAACAGTACATGAAGTGAGAACTTCCAGATGTACAAACTGGGTTTAGAAAAGGCAGAAGAACCAGTGAACAAATTGCCAACATCCATTGGATCATAGAGAAAGTAAGGGGATTCCAGAAATTATTTCTGTTTTATTGACTCTGCTAAGGCATTTGACTGTGTGGATCACAAAAAACTGTAGAAAATTCTTCAAGAGCTGGAAATACCAGACCACCCTAACTATCTTTTGAGAAACCTGTATGTAAGTCAAAGAGCAACAGTCAAAACTGGTCATGGAACAACTGACTGCTTCAAAATTGGGAAAGGAGTACAACAGGCTCCTGAATATTGTCACCCTGCTTGTATAACTTCTATGCAGAGTACATCATGCAAAATACTGGGGTGGATAAATTGCAAGCTGGAATCAAGATTGCCTGGAGAAATATCAAGGACCTCACATATGCAAATGACACCACTCTAACCACAAAAAAGCAAAGAGGAACTAAGGAGCCTCTTGATGAAGGTAAAAGTGGAGAGTGAAAAAGCTCACTTGAAATTCAACATTAAACTAAGATCATGGTATCGGGTCCCAGTACTTCATGGCAAATAGAAGGGGAAAAAGAGGAAGCAGTGACAGGTTTTAGTTTTTTGGACTCCAGAATCACTGTAAACAGTGACTGCAGCCATGAAATTAAAAGATGCTAGCTCCTTGGTAGGAAAGCTATGAAAAAACTAAACATAATTTTTAAAAACAGAGACATCACTTTGTTGACAAATATATGTAGTCAAAGCTATGGTTTTCTCAGTAGTCATGTATGGATGTGAGAACTGGATCATAAAGACAGCTGGTCCAAGAACAAAGAACTGATGTCTTTGAACTTTGGTGAGGGAGAAGACTTTTGAGTGTCTAAAAGGTTGGGTTAAAGCTCAACATTCAGAAAATGAAGATCATGGCATCTGGTCCCATCACTACACGGGAAATAGATGGAGAAACAGTGGAAACAGTGTCAGACTTTGTTTTTCTGGGCTCCAAAATCACTGCAGATGGTGACTGCAGCCATGAAATTAAAAGACACTTACTCCTTGGAAGGAAAGTTATGACCAACCTAGATAGCATATTCAAAAGCAGAGACATCATTTTGCCAACAAAGGTTCGCCTAGTCAAGGCTATGGTCTTTCCTGTGGTCATGTATGGATGTGAGAGCTGGACTGTGAAGAAGGCTGAGTGCCGAAGAATTGATGCTTTTGAACTGTGGTGTTGGAGAAGACTCTTGAGAGTCCCTTGGACTGCAAGGAGATCCAACCAGTCCATTCTGAAGGAGATCAGCCCTGGGATTTCTTTGGAAGGAATGATGCTAAAGCTGAAACTCCAGTATTTTGGCCACCTCATGCGAAGAGTTGACTCATTGGAGAAGACTCTGATGCTGGGAGGGATTGGGGGCAGGAAGAGAAGGGGATGACAGAGGATGAGATGGCTGGATGGCATCACCGACTCGATGGATGTGAGTCTGAGTGACCTCCAGGAGTTGGTGATGGACAGGGAGGCCTGGTGTGCTGCAGTTCATGGGGTTGCAAAGAGTTGGACACAACTGAGCGACTGATCTGATCTGATCTGATCTGGACTACAAGAGATCAAACTAGCCATTCCTAAAGGAAATCAATTGTAAATATTCATTTTGGAAGGACTGATGTTGAAGCTCCAACACTTTGGCTACCTGATGGGAAAAGCTGATTTATGGGAAAGACCCTGATGCTGGGAAAGAGAAAAAGCAACAGGAGGGGGATGTAGCAGAAGATGTGATGATTAGATAGCATCACTGACTCAATGGGCCTGAATTTGAGAAAACTGTTGAAGATGGTTTAGGACAGAGGAGCCGTCATGCTGCAGTCCATGGGATCACAAAGAGTTGGACACGACTTAGTGACAGAACAAAATGATCCATCCCTCTACTACCCTGAGCTCCCCCATGACCACCACAAATGTGTTCTCTATGTCTCTCACTTTTTCATTTCTTTTAAGACTTCCCTGTGCTATGCAGTAGGTTCTCATTAGTTATCCATTTTATAAATGGCTATATATGTATATGTCAATCCCAATCTTCTAATTTATCTCATACCCCCTTTCCCATCTTGGTTTCATATGTTTGTTCCCTACACGTGTCTCTATTTCTGCTTTGCAATTAAGGTCATCTATACTATTTTTCTGTATTTCATATATATGCATTGATATACAGTATTTGTTTTTCTCTGAGTTACCTCACTTTGTATGACAGTCTCTAGGACCATCTACATCTCTGCAATGACACAACTTTGTTCTTATTATGGATAAGTAATATTCTATTATACATGTGTACTATCTTTTCTTTATCGGTTCCTCTGTTGATGGATATTTAGGATGCTTCTATGTCTTGGTTATTGTAAATCATGCTGCAGTGAAATTGGGGTCCATGTATCTTCTTGAATTATGGTTTTCTCTGGGTATATGCAAAAGAGAGGGATTGCTGGGTCATATGCTATTTCTTTCTTTGGTTTTTTAAGGAACTTCATTACTATTCTCCACAGTGGATGTACCAATTTACATTTCACCAATAGTGTTGGAGGATTTCCCTTGTTCCACATCCTCTCCAGAATTTATTGTGTGTATATTTTCTGACTGGTGTGAGGTTATAACTCATTGTAGTTTTGATTTCCATTTCTCTAATAATTAGTGATGCTGAGTATCTTTTCATGTGTTTGTTGACCATCTGAATACCATTTTTGGAGAAATGTCTATTTAGGTATATACCAATTTTTGGATTGTGTTGTTTCTATTTTTGATATTGAGCTGCATGAATGGTTTGTATATTTTGGAAATTAATCCCTTGTCAGTTGCTTCATTTGCAAATATTTTCTCCCATCCTGAGGGTTGTCTTATCATATTTTTTATGGTTAATTTGCTGTGCAAAACATTTAAGTTTAATTAGGTCCCATTTGCTTATCTTTGTTTTTACTTTCATTAATCAAGGGGTGGGTCAAAAACAGATCTTGCTGCAGTTTATGTCAAAGAGTGTTCTGTCCATGTATTCCTCTAAGAGTTTTATAGTGTCCAGTCTTACATTTAGGTTTTTCATTCATTTTGATTTTATTTTTGTGTATGGTATTAGAAATTGATCTAATTTCATTTTTTTACATGCAGCTATCTAGTTTTCCCAGCATCACTTATTGAAGAGAGTGCATTTTTCTCCATTGTATATTCTTGCCTCCTTTGTCATAAATTAGATGACCCTAGACATGTGGGTTTATCTTTAGGCTTCTATCCTGTTCCAATTGTTTCATTTCCTTGTGTTTTCTGTTCCAGTACCACATTGTCTTAATTATTGTAGTTTTACAGCATATTCTGAAGTCAGGAGCTTGATTACTCAAGCTCCATTTTACTTACTCAAGATTACTTTGACTATTTGGGGTCTTTTGTGTTTCCATATGAATTGTAATTTCTTTTTTTCTAATTCTGTGAAAAATGCCATTGCTAATGTGATAGGGATTATATTGAAACTGACTATATTAAAGCTCTTGAAGTATAGTCATTTTCACAATATTTTTCTTCTAATGCAAGAACATAATATACTCTTCCACCTGTTTCTGTCATATTTTATTTCTTTCGTCAACATCTTATAGCTTTCTTTGTACAATATTTTTCCTCCACAGGTAGCTTTATTCTCAGACATTTCATACTTTCTGTTGTGATGATAAATGGGACCATTTCCTTAATTTTTCTTTCTGATCCTTCATTGACAGTGTATAGAATGCAAGAGATTTTTGTGTATTAATTTTGTATCCTGCAAACTTACTAAATTCATTGGTCAGCTCTAATAGTTTTCTGGTGTTATTTTTATGGTTTTCTATGAATAGTATGTCATCTGTAGACACTTACAGTTTTACTTCTTCTTTTCCAATTTGGATTTCTTTCATTTCTTTTTCTTCTCTGACTGGGGTAGCTAGGACTTCCTAAACTCTATTGAATATGTGGCAAAAGCGGACACCCTTTTCTTGTTCCTGATCTTAGAGGAAATGCTTTCAATTTTTCACCTTTGAAATAATGTTTGCTGTGGATTTGTCAGATATGACCTTTATTGCTGAGGAAGGTTCCCTTTATGCCCACTTTATAGAGAAATTTTATCATAAATAGGTATTGCTGAATTTTTTCATTGAGATGGTTATATCATTTTTATTCTTCAGTTTGCTAATATCACATTGATTTACATATATTGAATCCTTGAATCCCTGGGATAAATCCCACTTGATCATGATGTCAGGTATTTTTAATGCGTTGGTGAATTTTGTTTCCTCGTATTGTGTTGAAGATTTTGCATCTGTATTCATCAGTGATATTGCTCTGTGCTTTTCTCATTGTGTTGTATCTTTGCCTGGTTTTGGTATCATTATGACAGTGGCCACATAGCTTGAGCTTGGGAGTCTTCTCCCCTCTGCAAGTTTCTGGAATAGTTTCAGAAGGATAGGTGTTACCTCTTCTCTAAATGATTGATAGAATTTGCCTGTGAAGTCATCTCGTCCTGAACTTTAGTTTGTTGGAAGATTTTTAATCACAGTTTCAATTTCATTACTTGTTCTTGGTCTGTTCATATTTTCCGTTTCTTTCTGGTTTAGTCATGGATATATCTGTCTATTTCTTTCATGTTGTCCATTTTATTGTCATGCAGTTGCCTGTAGTAGCTTCTTATGATCCTTCATATTTCTGTGGTGTCAGTTGTAACACCTCCTTTTACATTTCTAATTTTATTGAGTCGTTTTCCTTTTTTCTTGATGGTTTTGGCTGAAAGTTTGTCAGTATTGTTTAGCTTCTCAAAGAATCAACTTTTAGTTACATTGATCTTTGCTATCGTTTTCCTTTTCCAGGTTCATTTATTTCTGATGTAATCTTTTTTCTTTCTTTCCTTCTACTAAGTTTTGATTTCTGTTTTGTTCTTCTTGCTGTAGTTGCTTTAGATGTAAAGTTAGGTTGTTAATTTAAGATTTCTTATATCTTAAGGTAGGATTGTATTACTATATTTTTTAAATTTAATTTTATTTAGCTTTACAATATTGTATTGGTTTGGCCATATATCAAAATGGATCTGCCACAGGTATACATGTGTTCCCCATCCTGAACCCTCCTCCCTCCTCCCTCCCCATACAATCCCTCTGGGTTGTCCCAGTGCACCAGCCCCAAGCATCCAGTATTGTGCATCGAACCTGGACTGGCGACTCATTTTATATATGATGGTACACATATTTCAATGCCATTCTCCCAAATCATCCTACCCTCTCCCTCTCCCAGAGTACAAAAGACTATTCTATTCTTCAGTGTCTCTTTTACTGTTTCGTATACAGGGTTACTGTTACCATTTTTCTAAATTCCATATGTATGCGTTAGTATACTGTATTGGTGTTTTTCTTTCTGACTTACTTCACTCTGTATAATAGGCTCCAGTTTCATCTACCTCATTAAAACTGATTCAAATGTATTCTTTTTAATGGCTGAGTAATACTCCATTGTGTATATGTAACATAGCTTGCTTATCCATTCATCTGCTGATGGACATCTAGGTTGCTTCTATGTCCTGGCTATTATAAACAGTGCTGCAATGATCATTGGGGTACACGTGTCTCTTTCAATTCTGGTTTCCTCAGTGTGTATGCCCAGCAGTGGGATTGCAGGATCATAAGGCAGCTCTATTCCCAGCTTTTTAAGGAATCTCCACACTGTTCTCCATAGTGGCTGTACTAGTTTGCATTCCCACCAACAGTGTAAGAGGGTTCCCTTTTCTCCACACCCTCTCCAGCATTTATTGCTTGTAGACTTTTGAGTCGCAGCCATTCTGACTGGCATGAAATGGTACCTCATAGTGGTTTTAATTTGCATTTCTCTGATAATGAGTGATGTTGAGCATCTTTTCATGTGTTTGTTAGCCCCACAGCAAAAGGATTGTGCTACTATAAACTTCCCTCTTAGAACTGCTTTTGCTGCATCCTATAGATGTTGAAGATGTATATTGTCACCATGTTTATTTAACTTATATGCAGAGTACATCATGAGAAATGCTGGACTGGAAGAAACACAAGCTGGAATCAAGATTGCCGGGAGAAATATCAATAACCTCAGATATGCAGATGATACCACCCTTATGGCAGAAAGTGAAGAGGAACTAAAAAGCCTCCTGATGAAAGTGAAAGTGGAGAGTGAAAAGGTTGGCTTAAAGCTCAACATTCAGAAAATGAAGATCATGGCATCTGGCCCCATCACTACATGGGAAATAGATGGAGAAACAGTGGAAACAGTGTCAGACTTTATTTTTCTGGGCTCCAAAATCACTGCAGATGGTGACTGCAGCCATGAAATTAAAAGACGCTTACTCCTTGGAAGGAAAGTTATGACCAACCTAGATAGCATATTCAAAAGCAGAGACATTACTTTGCCAACAAAGGTTCGCCTAGTCAAGGCTATGGTCTTTCCTGTGGTCATGTATGGATGTGAGAGCTGGACTGTGAAGAAGGCTGAGCGCTGAAGAATTGATGCTTTTGAACTGTGGTGTTGGAGAAGACTCTTGAGAGTCCCTTGGACTGCAAGGAGATCCAACCAGTCCATTCTGAAAGAGATCAGCCCCGGGATTTCTTTGGAAGGAATGATGCTAAAACTGAAACTCCAGTATTTTGGCCACCTCATGCGAAGAGTTGACTCATTGGAGAAGACTCTGATGCTGGGAGGGATTGGGGGCAGGAGGAGAAGGGGACGACAGAGGATGAGATGGCTGGATGGCATCACTGACTCGATGGATGTGAGTCTGAGTGACCTCCGAGAGCTGGTGATGGACAGGGAGGCCTGGCGTGCTGCAGTTCATGGGGTTGCCAAGAGTCGGATACGACTGAGCGACTGATCTGATCTGATCTGATAGATGTTGAATCATTGTGTTTTCATTGTCATTTGTTTCTAGGTATTTTTTTTTTTTTTTGATTTCCCTTTTTATTTCTTCCAAAAACTGTTGTTTATTTAGAAACATATTGTTTAATCTCCATATGTTTGTGTATTTATGGCTGTTTCCCTATAGTTAATATCTAGTGTCAGCAGTGTGGTCAGAAAGGATGTTTGATATGATTTAGATTTTATTAAACTTAGCTGAGGTCTGATTTGTTATATAAGATGTGATCTATCCTGGAGAATGTTCCACATACATTTGTGAAGAAAGTGTATACTGCTGCTTTCAAATGGAATGTCCTATAAATATCAATTCTAAATATCAAGTCTATCTGGTCTAATGTGTTAAGGGTGTGCTACCTTATTAATTTTCAATGTGGGTGATTCATCCATTGATGTAGGTGGTGTGATAAAGTCCCCCACTATATAGTGTTACTGTTGATTTCCCCTGTTATGTCTGTAAGCATTTGTCTTATCTATCAAAATGATCTTATGTTGGGTGTGTCAATATTTACAATTGTTATATCTTCTTGGATTGATTCCTTGATCATTATATTGTCTCTTGTAACAATCTTATATTAAAGTCTATTTTGTCTGATATGAATATTGTTACTCTTGATTTCTTTTGATTTCCATTTCTTTGGAATATTTTTTTACCATCCCCTCACTCTCAGTCTGTATGTGTCCCTAGGTCTGAAGTAGGTCTCTTGTAGACAGCATATATATGGGTTTGTTTTTTGTTTTTTAAACTTTTTATTTTGTTTAGCCAATTAACAATTTTATGATAGTTTCAGATGAACAGCAAAGGGACTCAGCCATATAAATACACATATCCATCCTCCCCAAACTCCCCTCCCATCCTGGCTGCCATATAACACTGAAAAGAATTAATGTGATATACAGTTGGAAAAGGAAATGGCAACCCACTCCAGTGTTCTTGCCTGGAGAATTCCAGGGACGGGGAAACCTGGTGGGCTGCTGTCTCTGGGGTTGCAAAGAGTCAGACACAACTGGAGCGACTTAGCAGCAGCAGCAGCAACGGTAGGTCCTTGTTGATTTTCTGTTTTAATTCAAGCAGTGTGTACATGTCCATCCCAAACTCCATGACTATTCCTTCCCCTGTCCCTTCCCCCAGTAACCGTAAGTTCTTTCTCTAACTCTGAGTCTTTGTTTTGTAAGTAAACTCATTTGTATCATTTCTTTTTAGATTTCACATATAAGAGATGTTGGAGATATTTCTCCTTCTCTGTCTCACTTACTTTACTCCATATGACACTCTCTACTTCCATCCCTGCAAATAACATTTTTCATTCCTTTTAATGACTTAGTAATATTCCAGTGTATGTATGAAAAAGAGACGAGATACCACATCTTTATCCTTTCTGTCATTGGGCATTTAGGTTACTTCCATGTCTGAACTATTGTAAACAGTGCTGCAAAGAATATTGGTGTGCAGGTATTCTTTCAGATCATGTTTTCCTCCAGCTCAGGAGTAGGATTGCAGGGTCATATGGTAGCTTTTTAAATTTTTTTCCCTAAGCAATCTCCATACTATTTTCCATAGTGGCTGTACCAATTTACATTCCCATAAACAGGGTAAGAGGGTTCCCTTCTCTCCAGCAATTCATATTTGTGGAGTTTTTGATGATAACTATTCTGGCTGGTTTGAGGTGATATCCCTTTGTAGTTTTGATTTGCATTTCTCTAATAATTAGCAATTTGAACATCTCTTCATGTATCTCTTGGCCATCTATGTGTCTTCTTTGGAGAAATATCTATTTAGATCTTATCCACCCTTTTTGATTGATTTGGTTGTTTTGATGCTTTTAAGCATCATAAACTGTGTGTAAACTCTGAAGACTAATGCCTTGTAGGTCGCTGCTGCTGCTGCTGCTAAGTCGCTTCAGTTGTGTCCGACTCTGTTGGACCCCATAGACGGAAGCTCACCAGGCTCCCTCGACCCTGGGATTCTCCAGGCAAGAACACTGGAGTGGGTTGCCATTTCCTTCTCCAATGCATGAAAGTGAAAAGTGAAAGTGAAGTCGCTCAGTCGTGTCCGACTCTTAGCGACCCCATGGACTGGAGCCTACCAGGCTCCTCCGTCCATGGGATTTTCCAGGCAATAGTACTGGGGTGGGGTGCCATTTGCAAATAATTTCCCCCAATTTGTGGTTGTCTTTTTATTTTGTTTATTGTTTCCTTTGTTCTTCAAAATCTTTTGATTGTAAGTAGGCCCCATTTGTTTATTTTTGTTTTTAATTTCCATTATTCTGGGAGAGGGATTGAAAAAGATACTGCTGATTTATGTCAGAGAGTACTCTATCTGCTTTACTCTATCAATTTTATAGTGTCACTCTCACATTTAAGACTTTAATCCATTTTGAAGTTGTTTTTGTGTATGGTGTTAAATAATGACTAATTCATTTTCTTATATGTAAATGTCCAGTTTTCTCAGCACAACTGTTGAGACATATAGGTCTTGTTTTTGTTATCAATTCAGCCAGTCTTTTCGTTGTAGCATTTAATCCATTTACATTTACGATAATTACCAATATCCACGTTCCTATCTGGGGAAGGCAATGGCACCCCACCCCAGTACTTTTGCCTGGAAAATCCCATGGATGGAGGAGCCTGGTAGGCTCCAGTCCGTGGGGTCGCTAAGAGTCGGATACGACTGAGCGACTTCACTTTGACTTTTCACTTTCATGCATTGGAGAAGGAAATGGCAACCCACTCCAGTGTTCTTGCCTGGAGAATCCCAGGGACATGGGAGCCTGGTTAGCTTCCGTCTATGGGGTCGCACAGAGTCGGACACGACTGAAGCGACTTAGCAACAATGTTCCTATTACATTTTCTTAGTTGTTTTTGGTCTGTTTTTTAGTTCATTTTCTTCTCTGGTGTTTGCTGCCTTAAGGAAGCTCCTTTAGCATTTGCTATAAAGCTGGTTTGATGGTGCTGAAGTCTCTAAACTTTTGTCTGTAAAGCTTTTGATTTCTCTTCCAAATCTGAATGAGAGCCTCACTCTACTCACTGGGTAGAGTTTTGTTAGTTGTAGATTTTTCCCCTTCATCACTTTAAATATATCCTGTCACTCCTTTCTGGCCTGCAGAGTTTCTGCTGAAAAATCTGTTGATAACATTATAGGGATTCCCTTCATGCTATTTGCTGCTTTGCCCTTGAAAGTGAAAGTGCAAGTCACTCAGTTATGTCCAACTCTTTGTGACCCTGCGGACTATAGACTGCCAGGCTCCTCTGTCCATGGAATTATCAGACAAGAATACTGGGAGTTAATAGCTCTTCCCTTTTCCAGGAGTTCTAACAAACCCAGGGATCAAACCCAGGTCTCCTGCATTGCAGGTGGATTCTTTACCCTCTGAGCCATCAAGGAAGCCCAAGAAAACTGGAGTAGGTAGCTTATCCTTTCTCCAGGGGATCTTCCTGAACCAGGGATTGAACCGGGATCTCCTGAATTGCAGACAGATTATTTACCCACTGAGCTACCAGGGAAGCTTTGTCCTTACTGCTTCTAATATTTTTCTTTGTATTTAAATTTTGTTAATTTAAGTAATGTGTGTCTCACCTTGTTTCTCCTTGGACTTATCCTGTATGGCAATCTCTGCACTTCTTAGAACTGGGTAACTATTTACTTTACCATGTTAGAGAATTTTATTTTCTTTCTTTCTTTCTTCTTCTTCTTCTTCTTTTTTTTTTTTTTTACTATAATCTCTTTAAATATTTTATCAGACCCCTTCTCTTTTCTCTTCTTCATCTGGGACCCCTCTGATTTGCATGTTGATGTGTTTAATGTTGTCCCAGAGGTCTCTGAGATTGTTGTCACTTCTTTCTATTCCTTTTTTCTTTCTTCTGCTTCTCAGAAGTTATTTCTACCAATCTATTTCCAGCTCACTTATCCATTCTTTGGCCTGAGTTATTCTACTACTGATTCCTTCTTAAGTCTGTTTCATTTCAGTTATTGTGTTGTAAACCACTGTCTGTTCTTTAGTTCTTCTAGGTTCTTGTTAAATATTTCTAGTATCATTTCAGTTTATGACTCCATTCTTCTTCCAAGATCTTGGACCATCTTTATTATCACTACTCTCAATTCTTTTTCAGACAGGTTGCCTACTTACTTCCTTTTTGTTTATCTGGTATTGTGGATTTTTACCTTGATCCTTTGCCTACTACATATTTCTCTCTTGTCTCTGCTGCTAAGTCACTTCAGTCGTGTCCGACTCTGTGTGACCCCATAGACAGAAGCTCACCAGGCTCCTCCGTCCCTGGGATTCTCCAGGCAAGTATACTGGAGTGGGTTGCCATTTCCTTCTCCAATGCATGAAAGTGAAAAGTGAAAGTGAAGTCGCTCAGTCGTGTCTGACTCTTAGCGACCCCATGGACTGGAGCCTACAAGGATCCTCCGTCCATGGGATCTCTTGTCTCAGTGGTCTTCTTTTCATAGTCTTAGGTCACAGTTCCTCTTGCTTCTACTGTCTGGTATTTGATGGGTGAAATTTGTCCAGGTGCAGGTACAGGCTTCCTGTTGGGAGGGATGGGTGCCTGCACTCTAGTGGATGGAACTGAGATTTTTCTATCTGATGGGCATGCCTGTGTAAGGTGATGTGCTGTGGGTGTCTATGAACTTAGTATGACTTTAGGCAGCTTGCTTGGTGATTCATGGGGCTGTGTTCCCTGCCTTGCTGGTTGTTTGGTGTGAGGTGTGCAGCACTGGAGCTTTGACATGCCTTTCACAGACTGTCCAGCGTGTCCCCCTTCAATCCCCCAAAGGTCCCTTTCTGTCTTATCTGATTTCCCCATCATAAGGGGGCTTTTCTGAGTGTGGGAATCTCTCCTTACCATAAGGCTCTTGCTAGGGGTACTGGTCCTTTTTCTGATTTCTCTTACTTTTTTTTTTCTTTCATCCTATCTGGTTTACAAGGCTATTTTTCTTACCCTTAAGGTGTCTGCAAATTTTCCATTAATGTTCAGCAGGTGCTGTGTGATAATGTGTTCCATTTGTACATGTATTCTGGATCCACTTGTGATAAGAGACAAATTCCATATCCTCCTATTCTGTTGTCTTGACTCCTCCCTCTACATAAAGAATTTAAAGTGGCAGTCATAAAAAAGTTAGTGGAACTCAGAAGAATGATGGGGCATGAGAATTTCAGAAAAGACATGGAAAATTGGGGGGGGAAAGGAAACTAAACAAACAAATAAAAGATAAAGAAAAAATAAAAGAAAGCTGAAAAATGCATAAGTTACCTAAAACTCAAAGTAGTGAAAATTACTCAGAGTAGCAAAAATAAATAAATAAATAAATAAAAGGTTTATTTTGATTATTTTTAATGAGAATAATTTAAGGGACATCTAGGCAAACATCATGTGTACTAACATTCCCACTATACAGGTTCCAAAATGATAAAAATAGAAAAAGGTATAGAAATTAATTAAAGAAATAATGGTTGAAAACTTTCCTACCATGGGGCAGAAAACACATATCCACCTCCAGGAAGCACAAAAATCCCAAATAAAACAAAGCGATTCACACAAAGACATATCATAATCAAAATGCTATGAATTAAAGAGAATTTTAAAGGCACCAAGATAGAAATACTGTGTCATATACAAAGGAAACCCAGTACTGTTATTAGGTTAATTTTTCTGCAGAAGCTTTACAGGTTTTAAGGGAATAGCATGATATATTAAAAGTGCTAACAACAACAACAAAAAAAAAACACTTTAAAAATCAAGACTACTCCATTTGGTGATGTTACTATTCAGATAAAGAAGAGGTAAAACAGTTTCCTATAAATGCAAAAAGCTAGGAATTTGTTACCACTAAACTAGACTAAGCAGAAAGTTTAACAGGTCTTCTTCAAACAAAAAAGAAAAGGATATAACTAGAAATTTAAAAAAAAATTAAAGAAAAATGTCACTTTTAGAAGCAAATACATTATAAAGAACCTATCACTTAAAAAGGAAATATAAAGGTTAAAAGACAAAGTCTTAAAGCCAATTATCAGTTTAATGAGCAATTAAGGGACACACAAAGTGAAAAGATGTAAAATATGATATCAAAAACATAAACAGTGAGTGAAAGCATTAGTCTCTCAGTTGTGTCCGACTCTTTGTGCCTCCATGGACTGTAGCCTACCAGGCTCCTCTGTTCATAGTGTTCTCCAAGAAAGAACACTGGATTGATAGCCATTCCCTTCTCCAGGGGATCTTCTCAACCCAGGGATCAAACGTTGGTGTCCCGCATTGCAGGCAGATGCTTTACCATCTGAGCCACTAGGGAATCTCATAAAATGTGAGAAGAGGGTATAAAAATGTAGTGCTTTTGGAGAAGGAAATGGCAACCCACTCCAGTGTTCTTGCCTGGAGAATCCCAGGGACAGGGGAGCCTGGTGGGCTGCTGTCTATGGGGTCAAACAGAGTCAGACACGACTGAAGCGACTTAGCAGCATCAGTGACTATATAACATACAGCTGAAGACTAGCAGGGGGACACTCTTTCTGCCCCATTCTGATGCCTATGTCAGAAGCTTTCTCTATCTCCTTTATACTTTAATAAAACTTTATTACACACACACACACACACACACACACACACACAATGTAGTGCTTTTAGAATGCATTAAAACTTAAGTAACTATTAGCCTAAAACCAATATATCAGTTCAGTTCAATTCAGTTGCTCACTCGTGTCCAACTCTTTGTGATCCCATGAATCGCAGCATGCCAGGCCTCCCTGTCCATCACCAGCTCCCGGAGTTCACTCAGACTCACGTCCATCGGTTTTTGGTTTGTGTATATTAGTCACCATGCATAAACCTCATGGTAACCACAAACTGAAAACCTACCATAGATACACAGAAATTAAAGAGAAAGGTACCCAAACATAACTCTAGGGTAACTCAAACCATAATGAAAATCTCTAAAAGAAAAAATGAACAGAAAAGAACATAAAATTAACCAGAAAATAATTTTTAAAATAACAATAAGTACAGATCTATCAATAATTGTTTTATAATGTTCCAACTGAAGGAACAGTGTGGCTGAATAGATTAAAAAACCCACAATCCATCTACAAAAATCCTACAAGAGACTCACTTTGGATCCAAAGACACACACAAATTCAAAGTTAAAAGATGGAAGAAGATATTGCATAGAATGAAAAAAAAAAGAAATAATAATATTCAGATTAGAAGCAAATAGATTTTAAAACAAAGACGGTAACAGCAAACAAAGGAAATCACATAACAATAAAGGGGGCAATTCAAGAAGACAATATAATGTGTGGAATATCTAGGTACCCAACATAGGAACACCTACAGTATTTTTAAAGCAAATACTAACTAACCTGAAGGGAAAAATAGACAATATAATAATAGTAGGGATTTAACACCACACTTTTTTTTAATTTTAAGATTGTTGATTTATTTCTTTTTATTTTTAATTTTATTTTGCTTAACTTTACAATATTGTATTGCTTTTGCCATACATCAAAATAAATCCACCACAAGTATACATGTGCTCCCCATCCTGAACCCTCCTCCCACCTCCCTCCCCATACCATCACACTTTTAAAAATGGACAGATCATCCAGACTGAAAATCACTGGACTTAAAATACAGTTTAGACCAGATGACTTTACCAAACGTTTAGAGAACATTCCATATGATGGGAAAAGGACAGTCTCTTCAATTAACAGTGTTAAGAAAAAAAAAAAAAAAAAATGGACAGCCATATGCAAAGAAAAGGCATGAGCTACTATATATCAAACATAAAAATTAACACAGAGTGGATTAAAGACTTAGATGTAAGACTATAAACTATAAAACTCCCAGAAGAAAACATTGGTGATAAGTTTCCTTATGTGGGTTTTGATGATTTAATTGACTCCAAAAGCAAAGGTGTCAAGAAAAAGTCAACTACTAGGACTATATCAAACTAAATCACTTCTTAACAGCAATAGAACCATAAAGAAAATAAAAAAGCAAACTACTGAGTGGGAAAAAGAAAATATTTGCAAAATTTACATCTGATTAAAAGCTAATATCACTAAAATATCACTAAAATAAAACAAACTGTCCAATTAAAACTTGGACAGAAAAACTGAATAGACATTTTTCCAAAAAAAGATACACAGATGGCCAACAGGTACATAAAAAAGGTGTTCAACATCATTATTAGGGAAATTCAAACCAAAACCATAATGAGATAAATACTGTTTCATACCCATCTGAATGGCTATTATCAAAAAATTGAAAATAAGTGTTGGCAGGATATGGGGAAAAGAGAACTCTTCTGTACTGTAAGTGGGAATACTGGAAAGACTCTGATCCTGGGAAAGACTGAAGGCAAAAGGAGAAGAGGGAGGCAGAGGATGACATGGTTAAATAGCATCACTGACTCAATGGACAAGAACTTGAGCAAACTCCGGGCAATAGTTTAGAACAGAAGAGCCTGGCATGCTGCAGTACATGGGGTTGCAAAGAGTTGGACATGACTTAGCGACAGAACAACAACAACAAATTGGTATTACCATATGAAAATCAGTGTGGAGGTTTCTGAGAAAATTAGAACTATTGTAAGATCCAACAATTTCACTTCTGGAAACACATTCTATGGTATGATAACATATAACAAACATTAACAGATAAATATCCACTTATCCTATTGTCTTGAAGAGATAGCTATACTCTCATGTCATTGCAGACTTGCACTATAGCCAAGCTATAGCCAAGATATGGAAACAATCTAAGTGTTTGTCATCACATGAATGTCAACTATGATATATATGGGGCTTCTCCGACAGCTGAGTTGATAAAGAATTGCCTGCATGAAATATATGAAATACTGTTCATCCTTTAAATAGGATTGAATCCTGTATTTGCAACATCATGAATGAACCTTAAGACTAAATAAAATCAGCCAGAGAAAGACACCACTATTTGGTATTACTTATATGTAGAATTGACTTAAACAAAAACAAAACAAACAAAAAAAAAACTCATAGAAACAGAGAGTAGAAAATGGTTGCCAAGGGCTAGTGGGAAAAAGAAATAGGAAGAGGTTGAAAAGGATACATATTTTCAATTATAAGATAAATTAGGTCTGAAGATCTACTTATACCATGCTGATTATAGCTGCTAACACTGCATTATATATTTGAAATTTGTTAAGACAGCAAAACTTAAATATTCTAACACAAAAAAAGTAAGAAATATGTAAGGTGATAGATTTGTTCATTAATTTGCTGATGCAATCATTGTATAGTTTACATTGTTTTTGTTGACTCTCTAAGTCATGTCCTACTCTTTTGTGACCCCATGGACTATGGTCTGCCAGTCTCTTCTGTCCATGGGATTTTCCAAGTAAGAGTACTAGAGTGGGCTGCCATTTCCTCTGCGAATGGATCTTCCCAACCTAGGGAGAGTCTTTTATCACTGTGCCACTACTCACAGTGTATGCATATATCAAATCATCATGTCATGTACTTTGAATATTTTATAACTTTATTTGTCAATTATATCTCAATAGAGTTGAAAAAATTAAATTACTAACACCTTATTAGTCTACAGATATATTAAAAATTATAAGCTTAACATAATATGGTAAAAATCTATGACAAGACTATTTCAATATTTCATGAATCAAATTATATTATTTTATACACTTTAAGTATGTCATCAATGTATTGTAAGATAAAGATATATTTGTTTGAAAATAAATTATTTTCCTTACATATAACGAGTATATATTTTTTCAGTTTTGCCTTCCTTTTTCCATTTGATTGCAAAGATTTTATTTTGCTTAAATATGAAACCATTCAACAATATTCATCAGATATTTACTACGTGTCTGTCACTGCACTATGTGTTAGCACCAATTAGATAATTAAGGCATGCTTTAGCATCTGATATTTAGAACTGGACAGTCTGAGAGTTAAGAATTATAATAACTGGCTTAAAAATTAAATTTTAACTTGAAGCCAAAAGTAATCAAACTCTCAGATTCGATTAAATGAAAGGCCCATTCTGGTTAATGTGATTTTTATTAATTAAGAACTCATTAAGGAATAACTAGATGAAATCCTACACCATAACTTTCCAAATTAATTTAAATCTCTAATCACATTCTGTTCCTACCACTTGGGGGAAATACCAGGTTCTGATTTACATCCACCTGTATTTTGACATTTCATGTCCCATTAGTCATTCTGCTAAGCCCCCCTCTTTTCTTTCCAAATGTTACTATGCCTAACTAAAATATACTAAAATTTTATTTGTGTATTTAGGTGTGAGTATGTGTGTGCAATGCAAAATTACTTGAAGCTAACATTTATACAAGACTATTTTATCCTGCAAAGAAAAAAATAATCCATTTGCTTTAATCAATAATGTTGTTTATCTGCAAGGTACAAGTTATAGGACTCAATAATTTACAATCAGCAATTGCTGAATTATTACAGGAACTTCATTATACACAACATGGGTCCAGGTAGGACGTTGCTTGAAGGTAGTGGTTATTTCTATTACCCATTCCATTGAAAAAGGGTTTAAATTGGGATAGAAAATAAAAACCAGTGAGGCAGATCTTAAACTGGTGCAGATGTGGAAGAGAATCAGGGGTTGAGAGGATGAAGAAGGAGTATTCAATGTTAGCTGCACAATGGACTCACTTGGGAAGCTTTAAAAAAAGTTACTGTTACATGGGCTTCACCCTCCTGATATTGTTATTTAATTTGTCTTGAGTGCTGGCTGGCTGAGATTTTTAAAAGCAGTATCAGTGATTCCAATGTGCAGCCAGTGGTAAAAACCATTTAATGATTCCAGGCAGTGGCCACAGCATGGGAAAGATCAAGGATTGAAGGGCATGTTTAGACACCTAAAAATATTGTGGCTTGGGTCCAAGAAGACAGGAGGTAGTGGTCTGGAGAATTGAGGAAGAGGGCCCTTGCAGCAGGGGTAGAAGTGCGGCTGGGCAGGCTGGGGTCCAGAAAGAAGAGGCAGGACCTGCAGGTGAGCTGGAAGGGCCATTTCTGTTGAAAAGACAGATATCTCATGATTACCTGGTGTGAGGTTGATCCTGAACCAATTCCAGTCAGTTAATATTAACTTTCTGTAGGTTATAATATACCACTACCCACAATAAGGACTTCCCTCATAGCTCAGTTGGTAAAGAATCTGCCTGCAATGCAGGAGACCCTGGTTTGATCCCTGGGTCGGGAAGATGCCCTGGAGAAGGGATAGGCTACCCACTCCAGTATTCTTGGGCTTCTCATGTGGCTCATCTGGTAAAGAATCTGCCTGTAATGCAGGAGACCTGGGTTCAATGCCTGGGTTGGGAAGATCCCCTGGAGAAGGGAAATGCTACCCACTCCAGTGTTCTGGCCTGGAGAATTCCATGGACTGTATAGTCCATGGGGTCGCAAAGAGTCGGAGGGACAGGACTGAGTGACTTTCACTTTCACCTACAATAAAATAGTTTGCAAAACATTTAAAAGGTAAATTATAGCTAATTAGAGATGGTATCTAAAAATGAATTGAGATTTATGAAATTTTCTTTGAAATGTCTTGCCATTTCAGTATGGTAACAAATAGGCCTTGCAAAGATAAAATAATGTAGTTTGGATATGCAATGTCACATTTCCAAACAGCAGACAATCCAGTAAATTGTACATCTTAACTGAGGAATAATAAAAATAAGTGGGTAGAATTTTTAATGGGCAATTGTAATGTCAATCAGTTGTTACATTTTTTCACAAGGTAAACAAATCTATAATAAAAGTCTTTATTGTTTATCTTGATATTCACAGCTTAGATGAGGGGAGTATATGTGGGCAGAAAGAAGAGACTGGAAAAACATATAACTAGCTGGACAAAGCTTTACAGCTGATTACAGTATCAATAAAATAAACATGAAATGTCAAATAAATAAAAAGTCCCACAGGCATAGCACCAGATATCTGGGAAAAAGACAATAATATAGTGAAATAAATGGCTAAGTCAAGTGAATTATCATAAATGTTACTGTTTAAATGGTAATAAGAAAATTTCTTTATCTTGAGGAGAAATGCTTACAAATAGTGAAAATTTTTTGGATGTTTAACCAGCATGTTTCCCAATGTCCAGCTCCTCCTAAGTACTGAGAATTATCTTCTATTAGCTTTCTTTATCCCACATTTCTTGAGTGCTTCAGATGAAACTGACATGACCCAAGTACAAGAGGCAGGCCTAGCTTTACAGAAGGCCAATAAGGATTATGCTATCCAGTCCTTCATGGAATTTGATTTAGGAAAAGTGGTTGGAGTATATATATATATATATATATATATATATATATATATAACACATACACACCATTTGTTCTTGTCCTCATAAATTTGTTCAGGGAAGCCACATAATCTCTATGTAAGGAAATTGTGCTAAAGATTCCATGTTGTGAAATGCCATTAAATTTCTTTAAACACTATACCAGAGACGGTCTTGCTCTCTGTATGGATGTGTAGCTTAAAATTGCTGTAGCCATTTTGAAAACCTGTGGATATTTGTGTGTGGAGGAAGTCTGAAACCCAGTAGAATTTTGTGGGTTCATCCTGGGAACAAACCCCTACAGTCCTCATACTTCCTGTTTGACTTTCCCCAGCTGCAAAGAGTAGACTAAAATAGTTAATGATTAGAGAAGTGAGGAAAAGACAAAACAAAAGAAAAGCATTAGAGTAAGAAAAATGATAAAAGCTTAAACAAAAGTTCCACAATAAAACAGAATCATAGAACTCCCAGCTCCTCCTCAATGGATATACATAATAATCTGACCCAATTTTTGAGTTGTTCTGTAGAAGTTAAGACACCTGTCCAGTGGAGAATGTTGAGTATATGCTAACCACAAGACTGCACACTGGATGGAACTAGAAGTTGATGATTAAGATTCCGAAAACATCACCCTGTTAAAACATCATCAACCAATCAGAAGAAAGTGTTGGGTTACACTCTGTAACCCTCACCTCAAATGTTGGCTTTAAAAAATCCTTCCCTGAAAGCCAGAGAGAGTTTGGGTCTTTTGCACATGAGCTGCTCATTCTCCTTACTGCTGCTGCTGCTGCTGCTAAGTCACTTCAGTCGTGTCCGACTCTGTGCTACCCCATAGACGGCAGCCCACCAGGCTCCCCCGTCCCTGGGATTCTCCAGGCAAGAACACTGGAGTGGGTCGCCATTTCCTTCTCCAATGCATGAAAGTGAAAAGTGAAAGTGAAGTCGCTCAGTCCTGTCCGACTCTTAGCGATCTCATGGACTGCAGCCTACCAGGCTCCTCTGTCCATGGAATTTTCCAGGCAAGAGTACTGGAGTGGGGTGCCCTTGCCTTCTCCGATTCTCCTTATTGGTGCCCAGCAAATAAATGCTATACTTTCTTTCTCTTCTATTCAGTGTCACAGACTGACTTGGCCGCATGTTGGGCAAGCTGATTCATGTTTGGTTTGGTAATAAACTGACCTTATAAGAATGTACACCAGAGATTCCCCTGACATTCCTGTGAAAGTAAAAGCTGCTTAATCTTGACCAAATCTTCGCAACTCCAAGAACAGTAGCCTGCCAGGCTTCTCTGTCCATGCGATTCTCCAAGCAAGAATACTGCAGTAGGTAGTAGCCGTTCCCTTCTCCAGGGGATCTTTCCAGCCCAGGAATCAAGTCCAGGTCTCCTGCATTGCAGGAGGATTCTTTATGAAAAAATGAAAGTCTCTCCAAAGGTGGCATTGCCTGGCTTGAATCAGTAGCTCCTGAGCTACCAGGGAAGCCCAAGAATACTGCAGTTGGTAGCCTTTTCCTTCTCCAGGGGATCTTCCCAACCCAGGAATTGAATTGTGGTCTCCTGCATTGCACGTGGATTCTTTACCAGCTGAGTTACCAGGGAAGCCCCCTAACATTCCTTCTGAGCTAAACTTTTAAAACATGGACCTTCCAGGCATATGCATTGATACGTCTTCTTTATTGTCTAAGTTATTTTTAATTGATTTGTCTGACAGTTGAAATAACAACCAAAAACAGACTAAAAATTGTTTGAGGGAAAAGCAAATCTGACTCCCTGTTGGGTCTATTTATTTGACTTGTTTTTTTTTGTTGATTTTGTTATTATAATCATATATAATGGCCTGCTTCAAAGAATCCTGCCTTTCTGCCTTTTAAACTAAAGTGCCTTTGTTCAGAATCCTGTCTACTTGTAGTTGGCAAGAGAAGGAAGAAATTAACACATCCCATGCTTGAGGCTTACCAATGTAGGATATAGTTGCAAGATTAATGACCTTATTACTTTGTTTCCTTACCTCCCCCATCTTTAATCTATAAAAGAACCTGGCATTCAGATCCTGATAAGATGGTTATTTTGAGACATTGGTCTGCCATCTTCTTGGTCAACCAGCTTTCTGAATAAAATTTGGTCCCTTGCCTCAACTCCTCAGCTCCAAATCACTGGCCTGTCATAAAGCAAGCAGAGTTAGCTTGGACTTGGTAACAAAATGACACCTAGGCAATCTAAGGAAAAGCAGTAGAGTTCATGGTTATGACTTCCTACATCCAAATTCTCTCACTCTACTGTGTCTGCCTTATAGATTTATTTTCTGGACAATCCTACCATAACTCAATTTCTCAACAAACTGAGTATCTGATGCATTTTCCTCTTTTGCTAACACACTACCATAGAATTATTGTTTTATGAATAAAACATAACACCTATCATTTCTTCTCAGTTCAAGTCCTTAGTCCACAATTATAGGCATGTCCTGATCCAAGCCAGGCAATGCCACTTTTGGAGAGACTTTCAATTTTTTCAAAATTTGTTATTCTTCTTTTCATGAAGTTTAATTTGAAAATAATCCTTAGATGCTCAACAAGAAGGAATTTCTTATTTGCAAAGTAATAAACATTTTGAGAGTTGCAATATTTTATTCTTTCAACCAATACACTGAGTTTTTATATTTTTTAAAGCAAATATGAAGAGTAAATCAAGATTATTATAAGGCATTAGGTTTCTTTGGGCTTCCTTGGTAGCTCAGATGGTAAAGAATCTGCCTGCAATGCAGGAAACCCCGGTTCAAATTCTGGGATGGGAAGATACCCTGCAGAAGGAATAGGCTACCCAATCCTGTTTTCTAGGGCTTCCATAGTGGCTCAGTTGGTAAAGAATCCAACTGCAATGCAGGAAACCTATGTTCTTTCCTTAAGATACTATAATAGTGCAATGAGTAACTGTTGGATTCAGAGATCTATCATGGGGTATGGAAATAAAGAACTTTCTTAAACTACTTTCAAAACTTGGACACAGTTCTTATGAACTTCACGAAACAATTTTATCAGTTTAAATTTCATTGTTCCATATTTTTCCGTTGTCCTGAGCTTCTTGGTTGGGGGTGAAACTCATTGAAGTGTATTCTCAGTTTGCAATCAAATAGCAATCAGATTTAAAAAAGCATATTGGCAAATTTCAGAGTGTTTTCAAAACTATCATGATGTTAAAGGAGGTACATTTGTAGTTTTACAACTTGAACCGGGTTGCCAAAATTGTTTAAAAGTAAAGGATGCCATCCAGGAATGCATTATTTACAGGAGTTGTGAAGGCATTAGAAAAACAGGCTTGAAGTGCTGCATTTGCATTAAAGCACAGTTTTACTGCCACACAAATAGTGCCTCTCTTGAAATGGAAACTGTTAATAAATCTAGCACTTTATAGCTTTCATTGTAAAAAGCTTTTTGAGGGGGAGAGGGATCATTCTGCCTTGATGGAACAGCACTATCATTGTTCAGCTACAGCAAATGGAAGAATGACTAGGGAATCATCAATGCACTAGTAATGTTTCAGATTGATGTGTTTTATCGCCTATGGAACTTGGATGAAACCCTCCTGGTCTTTTTAATACTCTTTCTTGGAAGCTGAACTTCAAAATTTCCCTTTCATGTGAAAAGAATTTAAAGAGACTTCAGAGTCTGGGTGCATCAGCCATGGCAGTGTGGTACCCAGCAGTCTTGACATGTGCACAGGGCTGCTGTGTCTCCGGTAGCTTCCCTGCCACTGTTGGAAACATGTCATTATCGTCAGATGATCTTCCATGTGGAAAAGCCTAGAGTAAAGCAGCTTCTGCCTTGTTAAGACAAGTGTTTCCAACTACTATACAGTAAAAATTACAGTGGCCATGGAAATTTATAAGACTATTTGAAGCAAATTATAGACCCTTCTGCCCAGTAAAATAGAAATATAATTTCTAGAAATATTTAGTTGTAATATAAAAAATCTTTTCAAACTAAGTATATGAGAATTCAGTAAGTACCAACTGTGGGAAAGTAATAATTCCCCTGAATAACTTGTTTGCTTCCTAAGGTATAATTGATCTTATACAAAATCACTCAGAAGTGAAAGCTAGCAAAAACCAACAACTTAACCTGAGATAAATGACAGTCTGTATTATAATATTCCCTTTACAGTACGTAGAAAAAACAATTTCTGATATATCTTGTATTTTTTTTTTTCTGTTCAGCAATAATCATAGACATATGGGACCAGACTGTCAGAAAAACAATAAAGCTAGTTACTCATCATTTCTTCAGGTCTTTTGGTTCCTGTTGCTCTGAGAGTTTGAAATATTCATATATAAAAGAGACTAATGATAAAAGTGATTACTTCATTTTTCATGAATACAGTTTTTAATAAAATAAAAATAACTTATAGATACTAGTGAGATATATTTTGCCAAGTTCTTCTGGTTTTTGTAACTGAACTTTGTGTTACTGAATCTTGTCAGAAGCTAAGACTCTGCCAAAAAAAGAAAACATTAAAAAACAGTGAGAGACCAGGACGGTGGAGGAGTAGGTGGACATGGAGTACATCTCTCTCCACGGATACATCAGGAATACACCTTCAGACACAGAAGTGCAGGGAGAACACCAGCTGAGAGCTGACAGGAGTATCTGACCAGCGGAAAAAGAATATATAGAATCACAAAAAACCTGGTAGGATGAAGGAACTAGGGGGGAAAACAGGACTGTTACTAGGACTGGACCTGCCCTTTGCAGCTGGGGGACCCGAAGCCGGGTCCAATCCCCATATCACGACAATTGTGTGGGTCAGAGGAGAAATATTTAAGGCTGAGAGTGAAACTGCTGATCTGTGGCAGTCTAAATGGAATGAGAACCAGACAGTCCTTGCTGCAGCCATACATTCCCTGGACAGGGACACAGGTCCCCTAGAAGGTACAGCAGCTGGGAGATGGAGTTTAGGGATTGTGGAGCAATCCCTCGGTAAGGGCTGATGTTAACTATGGAGAGATGGACTGAGCAGATGTGAGGGAGGAGACTGTGGTGGGAAATGCTGGTGGAGGAAAGCCAGGCAGCCAAGGAGGCAAGGTGATACTGCTGAGTCACACGTAGGGGGTGGAGCCATCACCATAGACTTTCTCCCCCAACAGATCAGTGTTGGCAGCTGAACAATAGACAGGCTGGCCCATCAAATGCCTGATGCCCTGAATTACAGGAGGTCCCCATCCAGGGTACTCCTTTCAGTGCCTGATGTGCCAAACAGCAGAGAAGGACCCCAGGCAAGGGAGCCCTCTAAGTGTCTGAACAGGCAGAGAGGTATGGAAACAATGGGCCAAAGATGCCTTTTGATCGCCAGCTACAAGAGGCTTGAAAAAAAGACTCTGATAGGGCCATAACTCCTGCAGTGGAGGCAGTCCATGTCCCTGCACACTTGGTGCTTCCAGGGTCAAGCCAAGCAGCTGCACCACCTTCACACTCAACCCTCACTGGGACAGAGCTGTCACAGGCAAAAAAAAGGCTTGCGTCTATGCAAGCAGGGTTGCTTTGGTCATATCCAACTCTGCGACCCTGTGGACAGTGGCCTGCCAGGCTTCTCTGTCAGGGAGCGGGGTTCTCCAGGCAAGAATACTGGAGCATATTGGCCAATACTGATTGCCACACCCTTCTAGAGCACTATATTTCCTGCTGCCCTAGCCGCCAACTCCCCTGAGAATCTGGTGCTGCCAGAACCCCTACAACCCAAGCAGCTGCACCACCTTCACATCTGACACTCAGGGGCAAACCCAAGTCCTCTAGGGCAGCCTCAGGAGCAAACCCCAGTGGACAACCCACATTAAGAAGTAGAAATAAAACCACAACTGAAACCCAGGGCCAGTGTGGCTAAGAAAGAAGACCCAAAAACTTCAGATTAAATCCACACGATCAACTAAGCAGACTTTCTGTCTATGGAATATATATAAGGACATTGAGAGCTCCCACAAAACAAACAAACAAACAAACAAAAAAACACGCACTATTTCTATTAGCCGTGGGCATTGGAGGCAAGAACACACAGGAGTAGGACCAGATTAGAACCTCAGCTACCCCCACAGCAGGTCCAGAGATCAGCACAGTGTTGGAGTGCATCCTAGGGAGATCAGGGGGACTATGACTCTCCAGCGAGGGAAAGGACTCTGACAGCCGTTGACTCAAGAAAAACATGTATCAGTCTTATGCTTTGACATGTTCTATAGATTCTTCTGGATTTGGATTTTTTTTTTTTTTACTGTTTTCTTTTCTTTTCTTCCCTCCTTCCCGCTCTACTGTAGTTGTCGATTTTATTGGCACTATGAAATCTAATTAAACTTCTGAGCTTTTTTTTTCTTTTCTTTCCTCAGTCACATTTTTTATTGCTGTTACAAACCCCTGCCTCTACTTTGGGCTTTTGCAGTTCTGTGGAGTTTTCCTTTATTTTTTTTTTTTTTTAATTTTATTTATCTCTTTTTGAATTTTAATTATAAATAGTCTTTAACATAGATAAATCTTCTTTATCTACTTCTATTAATCTTTGCATAACTATTTTCTTTCCTGAGGAATTCCTCTCAACATATTTGTTAGTTTTGTTTTCACTGCTTTATTCCCCACTTAGCACCTTGCTTTAGTATTGTTTTCCAGTCTGTGCTTTAGTCAGTTTTGTTCTTAATTTGTAGATATAATTTTTGGTTTCCTTTGTCCATTGGGTCAATCTATTGTACTTTACTATTGTTGGACTGTTTTGATTTTGCTTATAGGTTATATGTATATATTTATATTCAGTCACACTTTTTATTGTTGTTATAAACCTCAGCTGCTACGTTGGGCTTCTGCAGTTCTGTGGTGTTTTCCCATAATTTTACTTTTTTTAATCTTTCATCTTCCTTTTTTTTCTCTTTTTTAATTTTAATTTTTAATTTTTAAAAATCAATTCTATTTTTTCTACATTTATTCCTTTCTTTGCTTTTCCTAGTGTACTCTTCCCCTTGCAGTTAATCTTTAATAAATATAAATGTTTCTCTACCGCTATTTAAGCTTGCATATCTAATATTTCTTTCTTTCCTCTCAACATATTTGCTGGCTCTGTTTTCATTGCTTTATCCCCCACTTGGAACTTTGCTTTGTTTTCCAGTTGGTGATTTAGTTAGTTTTGTAGACATAATTGGCAGACATAATTTTTTATTTCCTTTGTTCTCCCAGTAAATCTACTATATTTTGTTTTTGATAAACTTTTGATTTTGCTTATGGGTATATATGTATAAGTATTTATTCCATTATTTTAATTATTATTTGCCTGATTTTACAACTGCCATTTGCCTGGAGTTCATCTTTGGTTTCTCATTTTTGGGTATTTGTTTTAATTTCACTTAATGCCATAATAAGCCACTTGGAGAATCTCTGTTCCTGACAAGAGATCAAACCCTGAAACTTTGTAGTGGGAGCACTGACTCCAACACACTAGACTACCAGAGAACTAACAATCAGTTCAGTTCAGTCGATCTGTCATGACTATTTGTGAACCCATGGACTTCAGCACACCAGACCTCCCTGTCCATCACCAACTCCTGGAGTTTATGCAAATTCATGTCCATTGAGTAGGTGATGACATCCAATCATCTCATCTTCTGTCATTCCCTTCTCCTACTGCCTTCAATCTTTCCCAGCATCAGGGTCTTATCAAATTATTCAGCTCTTTGCATAAGGTGGCCGAAGTATTGGAGTTTCAGTTTCAGCAACAGTCTTTCCAAAGAATATTCAGGATTGATTTCCTTTAGGACTGGTTGGATCTCCTTTCAATCCAAGGGACTCTCAAGAGTTTTCTCCAACACTGTGGGGTCAAAAGTATCAATTCTTTGGCATTCAGCCTTTTTTTTTTTTTTAGTCCAATGCTCCTATGCATACATGACTACTGGAGAAATCATAGCTTTGACTAGAAGGACCTGTTTTGGCAAAGTAATGTCTCTGCTTTTTAATATGCTATCTAGGTTGGTCATAACTTTTCTTCCAAGGAGCAAGCATCTTTTAATTTCATGGCTGTAGTCACCGTCTGCAGTGATTTTTGATTATCCCCCTCCAAAAAAATAAATAAATAAATAAAGACTGTCAGTGTTTCCACAGTTTTCCCATCTATTTGCCATGAAGCGATGGGGACAGATGCCATTATCTTAGTTTTCTTAATGTTGAGTTTTAAGCCAACTTTTTCAGTCTCCTCTTACATTTTCATCAAGAGGCTCTTTAGTTCTTCACTTTTTTCCATGAGGGTGGTGTCATCTGAGTATCTGAGGTTAATAATATTTCTCCCAGCAATCTTGATTCCTGCTTGTGCTTTATTTAGTCCAGCATTTCTCATGATGTACTCTGCATATAAGTTAAATAAGCAGGGTGACAATATACAGCCTTGACATACTCCTTTCCCAGTTTGGAACCAGTCTGTTGTTCCATGTCCAATTCTTTTTTTCCCCCTTTATCCTTGATTTCTAATCTCATGAGCATTGTGGTCAGAAAATATAATGGATATGATTTCAATTTTCTTAAATTTACCAAGGTTTGATTTGTGGCCCAGCACGTGATCAGTTCTAGAAAATATTCCATGAGCACTTGAGAAGAATGTCTTTCTGTGGCTTTTGTATGGTATGCTCCATAAATATCAGTGAAGACAATCTGGTCTAACGTGTTTTTTTTTTTTTTTTTTTTTTTTTGCAGGGGAAAATGGACAAAGGAGAGGATCAATGAGGGTGGGAGGGAAATGGGAAGGAAGTAGGGGAGTAACGGTGGGGAGGAGTATATGTAATTTCTTAACTAATGGCTTTCTGTTTTTAATCACAAAGAACATTTAAAAAAATCATATTAAATTCATCTTATATTAGGAGGTTTGATCTGGAAATGAAAAGTTCAGGAAACTAAAAGTCCAGTTTGGGTGTCCTCATCTTAGGCACATCTTGGTATTTTGTATTGGTAGGTCTATCTTTACAACAATATATTATTTAGGACAGGATCACATTTGTCACTTCTTCCTCCTTAATACCCAAAGTGGTACCAGACCCATAAAATAGTCAATTAACATTTACAGATTGAACAAATAAGTCTATTTTTTTAAAAAAAAGTTTTTTTTAAAACTCTTCTGAGAGAATTGAATTTTTTGAGGCTCATAAGTGAATATGTTTTCCTCTTTGTCTATTACAGCCAGATTGTATAAGTGGAGTATTAAAGTCTCCCACTATTATTGTGTTGTTGTATATTTCTTCTATCATACTAATTAGTGTTTGTCTTAGATATATCAATGCTCCAATGTTGGGTGCATATATATTTATAATTGTTATAACTTCTTTTTGGATTGTTCCTTTAAGTCGTTATATGTAACCTTCATTGTCTCCTTTTCAGGACCTTTATTTTAAAGTCAATTTTATCTGATATGAGTATTGCTATGTTTTCTTTTGGTCCGTATTTGCATAGAAAATCTTTCCAGCCCTTCATTTTCAGTCAGTATATATCCCCTATTTTAAGGTGGTTCTCTTGTAGACAACATATATAGGGGTCCAGTTTTTGTATCCATTTGACCCGTTTTAATCTTTTGGTTATCTCTTGTACACAAGGTATGTAGGGGTCTTGTTTTTGTATCAATTCGGCCAGTCTTTATCTGTTAGCTAGGGCATTCAGCCCATTAATGTTTAAAGTAATTATTAATAACTAAGATTTACTTTATTGTTTTGGGTTCGAATTTATACACCCTTTTAGTGATTCCTATCTAGAGAATGTCCTTTAATTTTTGTTGGAGAAATGGTTTAGTGGTGCAAAATTCTCTCAACTTTTGCTTATCTGTGAAGCTTTTGATTTCTCCTTCATATTTGAATGAGATCCTTGCTGGATACAATAATCTGGGCTGTAAGTTATTTTCTTTCATCATTTTAATTATGTCTTGCCATTCCCTCATGGCTTGGAGAGTTTCTATTGAAAGATCAGCTGTTATCCTTATGGGAATTCCCTTGTGAGTTATTTGATGTTTTTCCCTTGCTGTTTTTAATATTTGTTCTTTATATTTAATCTTTGTTAATTTGATTAATATGTATCTTGGGGTGTTTCACCTTGGGTTTACCCTGTTAGGGACTCTCAGGATTTCTTGAACTTGAGTGATTATTTCCTTCTCCATTTTAGGGAAGTGTTCAACTATTATCTCCTCAAGTATTTTCTCATGGTCTTTCTTTTTATCTTCTTCTTCTGGAACTCCTATGATTCGAATGTTGTAGCGTTTAATGTTATCCTGGAGGTCTCTGAGATTGTCCTCATTTCTTTTGATTCGTTTTTCTTTTTTCTCCTCTTATTCATTTATTTCTAGGATTCTATCTTCTAATTCACTAATCCTATCTTCTGCCTCTGTTATTCTACTATTTGTTGCCTCCAGGGTGTTTTGGATCTCGTTTATTGCATTATTCATTATGTGTTGACTCTTTTTTTATTTCTTCTAGGTCCTTGTTAAACCTTTCTTGCAGCTTCTCAATCCTTGTCTCCAGACTATTTAACTGTGATTCCATTTTGATTTCAAGATTTTGGATTAATTTCACTATCATTATTCAGAATTCTTTATCAGGTAGATTCCCTATCTCTTCCTCTTTGGTTTGGTTTGGTGGGCATTTATCCTGTTCCATTAGCTGCTGGGTATTCCTCTGTCTCCTCATCTTGTTAAAATTGCAAAGTTTAGAGTGTCCTTACTATATTCTGATAGTTTGTTGAATTCTCTTTATTGAGGCAGTTTACTGATCTTTTCAATATCTGATCTCTGTCCTGTTACAAAGCGGGTGGAGATGAATACCCAAATCTAAGCCAGCCAGGTTCAGGCACTTGGATAGTCTTCAGAAGCACAGACTCGGTTGAGTCTGTGTTTTGTGCCCTTCCCAGGTCCGAGTAGCGCAGGTGATGAAGTGCTTAGCGAGA
Organism: Tragelaphus eurycerus; assembly: GCA_935064755.1. Classification (NCBI taxonomy): domain Eukaryota; kingdom Metazoa; phylum Chordata; class Mammalia; order Artiodactyla; family Bovidae; genus Tragelaphus; species Tragelaphus eurycerus. Next base: position 5,611,137 of record CAKXYN010000086.1, on the reverse strand, counting down.
GCAGCTGCTGCAACTTATCGCCTCCTCGCCGCTCAGTTTTCTGAGTATACAACTGGCGCACCTTCTCAGGCAGATGTTGACTGTCCAGAGCCCCAAGAAGCGTTAGTTAGCACAGAAACCTGCTTACAGTTTTGTAGATAATGTGTCTCTAGGGCTGTGATTGCCCGCTTGGGCTCTGGCTGCCTGTCACCGGAGTGGAACGGTCTGCAGCCAGCTATCTCTGTGTAGTCCTTTGTTCTGTATGTAGTCCTGGTGGTGTCTTAGGTTAGGGCTGGCTTTTGATGTAGTAGATATCCGATAGTCTGGTTATTTCACTTAGGTAGCGCTTGGGATAGCCAGGCCAAATTCTTATTCAAAGCGATGCAGGCTGCGCCGCTCCTCCTAGCCTAGCCCCCGCTTGCTAATAGCAAATGCTGGTGTCCGTGCTGCTTCTCCACAAAAGGAGTTACGACAGGGCTTGTAATCTCCTTTCAAAGACAATGAATTGTCTTTCTAAGTGCCTGATGTCCTCTGCCGGCATTCAGAAGTTGTTTTGTAGAATTTACACAGTGTTCAAATATTCTTTTAACGAATTTGTGGAGGAGAAAGTATTCTCCCTGTGCTACTCCTCCACCATCTTAGCTCCTCCCCTCATGTCCAATTCTATCTGTTGTTTCTTTACCTGCATACAGATTTCTCAGTGGGGTTGTCGTGATTCACCCACTTGCCCTTAAGTTGCCTCTGTGGGTGTTCAAGAGCCTCCGTGTCCCCGCAAGACAGAGCAAGCGAACCAGTAAGAGAGCATGTGTCACCAAGCCGGTCCCCCTGGTATTCCCATCTCTTGAAGAATTTTCCATAGTTTGTTGTGATCCACACTGTCCTAGGCTTTGGCATAGTCAGTAAAGCAGAACTAGATGTTTTTCTGGAACTCTCTTGCTTTTTCAATGATCCAACAGATGGCAATTTGATCTCTGATTCCTCTGCCTTTTCTAAATCCAGCCTGAACATCTGGAACTTCATGGTTTAGATACTGTTGAAGCCTGGCTTGAAGAATTTTGAGCAATACTTTGCTAGTATGTGAGATGAGTGCAATCGTGTGGTAGTTTGGGCATTAATTGGCATTATATTCCTTTGGGATTGGAATGGAAAATGACCTTTTCCAGTCCTGTGGCCACTGCTGAGTTTTTCAAATTTGCTAGCATACTGAGTGCAGCACTTTCACAGCATCATCTTTTGAAATAGCAAAACTGAAATTTCATCACCTCCACTAGCTTTGTTCATAGTGATGCTTTCTAAGGTTTACTTGACTTTGCATTCCAGGATGTCTGGCTCTAGGTGAATGATCACACAATCATGATTATCTGGATTGTGAAGATCTTATTTGTATAGTTCTTCTATGTATTGTTGCCACCTCTTCTTAATATTTTCTGCTTCTGTTAGGACCATACCATTTCTGTCCTTTATTGTGCCCATCCCATTAATTAACCATCAGATCAGATCAGTCGCTCAGTCGTGTCCGACTCTGCGCCCCATGCCGCGCACGCCGGCCTCCCTTCCTCACCCTCCCGGGGTCCTCGCTCGCTCCTCGTCTCTCCCCTTCTCCTCTGTCGTCCCCTCTCCTCCTCCCTCTCCTCCCCTCTCTTCCGTCCTCCTGGGTGGCCTCTGGTTGCTGCATCTTCCTTCTTCCTTGTCTCCTTCCTGTCTCCTCCTCTCTCTCCCACCATCCCTCTCCCTTCCTCCACTCTCCTCATCATACACAGGACTCCTTACTGCGCCTTTGTTGGTAGTAGTCTCTTTGTTCTTCTGTGCTTCCCCGTGCGTCTCTGCGTCACCATCTCAGTGATCTTGGCCCAGCAAGTCTACACTTTCCTTCCCATCTTTCCTCAGTGTGGGACCGTCCATGTCTTCCTGGCCTCTCTGCTTTTCCCCTCTTCCTTTCTCGCTGCTCTAGGTTTGATTTCTCCTCTTTTCCACTTCTTTCCCTCCTTTCCTTCTCTCTTGTCATGGTGACAATATCAGCCTTGACTCTCTTTTCCTATTTGGACCAGTCTGTTGCTCCACATTCTACTGTTGCTTCCTGACCTGCATCAGTTTCAGAGGCAGATAGGTGGTCGTATTCCCATCTCTTCGATTTTCTAGTTGTGATCCACACAGTCAACTTTGGCGTCAATAGCGAAATAGATGTTTTTCTGGCTCTGCTTTTTCCATGTCCAGGGATGTTGGCTTTGTCTCTTTCCTCTCCTTTTCTAAAACCACTTAGTAGGGTTCCGGTTCCTATTGCTGGCCTGGCTTGGAGAATTTTGAGCTCACTGTGAGATGAGTGCGTTCGTGTTTGGCCTCCTTGGCTTGCCTTTCTTGGGATTGGGATGAAACTGACCTTTTCCATCTTGTGGCCACTGCTGAGTTTCCATTGCTGGCATTTGAGGTGCACTTTCCTCTCTCTTGATAGCTCCACTGGAATTCCATCACCTCCACTAGCTTTGTTTGTAGTGATGCTTTCTAGGCCCATTGACTTCACTTCCAAGATGTTGCTCTAGGTCAGTGATCACATCATCATGATATCTGGGTCTTGAAGCTCTTTTGTCATTCTCTTTTTCTTCCACCTCTTCTTTATCTTCTCTTCTTTGATCTCCCATCTCTGTCCTTTATTGTGCCATCTTTGCATGAAATGTTCCTTAACCATAGGGAGTATCGAATAGTGAGAACTCCCACAAAGGAAAGCACTTGAATTCAAGACACAGCATTACCCAACCACTAGAAAGATCCTTTTCAGCACACCTCATCTAAATAACAAACCAAACAAAAATGCAAAGCCAATCATCAGCAGACAGGATTACCACCTCATTCAGCCTTGCCTATCAGAGAAAAAAATAAAGAAACAGAAAAACTCAGCAGAAATCACAGTTTCAATCTTAGAAATAACAGAAATCCAACCTTAGGAGGGCAGAAACCAAAAGGAAGAAAAAATTCAACCTTGAAGCCTGGGAAAAGGAGACCGGAAACACAGTTAAGTTAAAAATAGTAATAATGAAAAGGCAGAGAAATACTAAACAAATGAAGGAACAAACTAAAAACACAAAAGTCCAAATAAATGAAGAGGAAATAGGCAAATTACCTGAAAATAATTCAGAATAATGATGAACAAAAACCATGAAAAAACAGAATGGAGAAAACGCAAGAATCAACTAACAAAACCCTAGAAGAACTGAAGAATAAGCACACAGAGACAACACAGTTATTGAAATTAAAAAGACTTCAGAAGTTATCAATAGAAGAATATCTGAAGCAGAAAAATGAATCAGTGAGCTGGAAGTTAAAATGGTGGATATGATTTCTGAAGAGCAGAATAAAGTAAAAACAATTAAAATAACTAAGAATAGTTTCATAGACCTCTAGGCCAATATCAAGCACAGCAACATTTGAATTATAGCAGATCCAGAAGAAGAAGAGAAAAATAACGGTATGAGAAAATTTTCGAAGAGATTATAGTTGGAAATTTCTGTAACATTGAAATGGAAATAGTCAATGAAATCGAAGAGGTGCAAAGCATCCCATACAGGGTAAACTAAGGGGGAAAATGCCAAGACATATAGTAATCAAACTAATAGAGACTAAACAGAAAGAAAGAATATTAAAAGGAGACATATGGACTGAAACTGGGAGGATGAAAAAATACATTTCATGCAAATGGGAAGCAAAAGAAAGCTGGAGTAGCAATCCTCATATTAGACAAAATAGACCTTAAAATAAAGAAGATTACAAGAGAACAGGAAGGACATTACATAATGATCAAGGGATCAATCTAAGAGGAAGACACAACAATTATAAATATCTATTCACCCAACATAAGAGCACTTAAATACATAAGACAAACACTAACAGACATAAAAGGAGATATTGACAGTAACACAATAATAGTAGGAAACTTTAATACCATACTCATACCAATGAATAGATAATCAAAACAGAGAATTAATCAGGAAACACAAGTCTTAAATGCTATAGTAGATGAGGTGAATCTCATTTATATCTTCAGGACATTCAATTCAAATGCAGAATATACCTCCTTCTCAAGTGCATATGGAACATTATCCAGGATAGACCACATCTTGGGTTACAAATCAAACCTCAGTAAATTTAAGAAAATTGAAATCATATCAAGCATCTTCTCTGACAACAACACTGTAAGACTAGATATCAATAACAAGAGAAAAAAAAAAAAACAAATACAAACAACACATGGAGATTAAACAATACATTTCTAAATAACCAACAGGTCACTGAAAAAATCAAAACGAAAATCAGAAAATTCCTAGAAACAAATGACAATGAAAACATGAAAAGTCCAAACCTATGAAAGTGAAAGTGAAGTCACTCAGTCATGTCCAACTCTTTGTGGCCCCATGGACTGTCTAGGCTCCTCTGTCCATGAGATTTTCCAGGCAAGGGTACTGGAGTGAGTTGCCATTTCCTTCTCCAGGGGATCTTCCCAACCCAGGGATCAAACCCAGCCCTCCTGCATTGTAGGCAGACACTTTACCATCTGAGGCAGGAAAGTGGGATGCAGCAAAAACAGTCCTAAAAGGAAAGTTTATAGCAATACAATTTTACCTCAAGAAACAAGAAAAACACCAAATAGACAACCTAACTTTACACCTAAAACAATTGGAAAAATAAGAAAAAAAAAAAAAAAAAAAAAAAACATAATTAGTAGAAGGAAAGAAATCATAAAGATCCAAGCAGAAATAAATGAAAAAGTAATGAAAGAAAGAATAGTAAAGATTAATAAAACTAAATTCTGGTCCTTTGAGATGATAAACAAAATTGACAAACCTATAGCCAGACTCATCAAGAAAAATAGAGAAAAGAAAAAAAAATCAACAAAATTAGAAATGAAAAAGGATAGGTTACAACAGACAATGGAGAAATACATAAGGATTATAAGAGACTATTATGAACAACTATATGGCAATAAAATGGATAGCCTGGAAGAAATGGAAAGATAATTACAAAAGTTCAATCTTCCAAGACTGAACTAAGAAGAAATAGAAATTATGAACAATCCAATTACAAGCACTGAAAATGAAGCCGTGATCAAAAATATCCCAAAAAACAAAAGCCCAGGACCAGATGGCTTCACAGGAGAATTCTATCAAACATTTAGAGAAGAGATCATGCCTATCCTTCTAAAATTCTTTCAAAAAATTGCAGAGGGAGGAACACTTCCAAACTCATTCCATGAGAATACCATCATCCTGATACCAAAACCAGACAAAGACAACACACACACAGAAAAGAAAACTGCAGGCCAATATCACTGATGAACATTGATTCAAAAACTCTCAACAAAATTTTAGCAAACAGAATTCAGCTACATATCAAAAAGTTCAAATCATCAAAAAGTTCAAAAAGTTCAATCATCAAAACCATGATTGAGTTGGGTTTATTCCAGTGATGCAAGGATTCTTCAGTATATACAAACCAATCAATGTGATACACCACATTAACAAATTGATAGATAAAAACTATATGATAATCTCAATAGATGCAGAAAAAGCTTTTGATAAAATTCAGCACCCATTTATGATTAAAACTCTTCAAAAAATAGGCATAGAAGGAACCTTCCTCAACATAGTAAAGGCCATACATTATAAGCCTACAGCAAACATTATTCTCAATGGTGAAAATCTGAAAGCATTCACCCTAAGGTCAAAAACAAGACAAGGGTGTCCAGTTTCATCACTATTATTCAACATGGTTTTAGAAGTCCTACTTAGAGCAATCAGAGAAGAAAATGAAATAAAAGGAATCCAGTTGGGGAAAGAAGAGATAAAGCTCTCACTCTTTGCAGATGACATGAAACTGTATATAGAAAACCCTAAATATAGTATCAGAAAATTATTAGAGCTAATCAGTGAATTTAGCAAAGTTTTAGGGTACAAAATCAATGCACAGAAATCACTTGCATTTCTATATACTAACAATGAAAAATCATAAAGAGAAATTAGCAATCAATCCCATTCACCATTGGAACAAAAAATAAAACATATAGGAATAAACTTACCTAAGAAGACAAAAAACTGTACACAGAAAAGTATAAGACACTAATGAAAGAAATCAAAGACAACAGAAACAGATGGAGAGATATTCCATGTTCCTGGGTAGGAATAACCAATATTGTGAAAATGACTATACTACCAAATACAAACTACAGATTTAATGTGATTCCTATCAAATTGCCGAAGACATTCTTAACAGAACTAGAATAAAAATTTCACAATTCATATGGAAACACAAAGGACTCCAAATAGTCAAAACAGTCTTCAGAAAGAAGAGTGGAGCTGGAGGAATAAAACTTACTGACTTCAGATTATACTACAAAACCAGTCACCAAGACAGTATGGTATGGCACAAAAACATAAATAAAGACCAATGGAAGAAGACAGAAAGCCCAAAAAATAAACCCATGAACCGATGGGTACCTTGATTTTGAAAAAGGAGTCAAGAATATACAATGGGGCAAAGACAACCTCTTCAATAAATGGTGCTGGAAAAACTGGCTAGCTGCATGTAAAAGAATGAAATTAAAACACTTCCTAACACCATACACAAAGATAAACTCAAAGTGTATTAAAGACCTCAATGTAAGACCAGAAACTATAAAACTCTTAGAGGAAAACATAGGCAGAACACTTGACGACATAAATCAAAGCAAGATCCTCCAAGACTCAGCTCCTAAAGTAATGGAAATAAAAACAGAAGTAAACAAGTGGGATCTGATTAAACATAAAAGCTTTTGCATAGCAAAGGAAAGTATAGTTAAGGTGAAAAGACAACCTTCAGAATGGGAGAAAATAATAGCAAATGAAACAACTGACAAAGTATTAATTTCCAAAATAGACAAGCAGTTCATAAAACTCAATACCAGAAAAACAAACAACCCAATCAAAAAATTGGAAAAAGACATAAACAGACATTTCTCCAAAGAAGACATACAGATTGCTAACAAACACATAAAAAGATTCTCAACATCACTCATTATTAGAGAAATGCAAATCAAAACTGCAATGAGATATCATTTCATACAAGTCAGAATGGACATCATCAAAAAGTCTACAAACAATAAATGCTGGAGAGGGTGTGGAGAAGAGGGAACACTCTTGCACTGTTGGTGGGAATGTAAACTGATACAACCATTATGGAAGATGGTATGGGGATTCCTTATAAATCGAGGAATAAAACCACCATATGACCCAGCAATCCCACTTCTAGGCATATACCCTGAGCAAACCAAAATTGAAAAACACACATGTATCCCATTCTTCATTGAAGCACTATTTAAAATAGCAACCTAGATGTCCATCAACAGATGAATGGATAAAGAAGCTGTGACCCATATACACAATGGAATACTACTCAGCCAATAGAAAGAATGCATTTGAGTCGGTTCTAATGAGGTGAATGAGCCTAGAGCCTATTATACAGAGTGAAGTAAGTCAAAAAGGGAAAGATGAATATCGTATTATAACACATATATATGTAATCTAGAAAAATGTCACTGAAACCTTGAGTAGCCAAAGCAATCTTGAGAAAGAAGAATGGAACTGGAGGAATCAACCTGCCTGACTTCAGGCTCTACTACAAAGCCACAGTCATCAAGACAGTATGGTACTGGCACAAAGACAGAAATATAGATCAATGCAACAAAATAGAAAGCCCAGAGATAAATCCACACACATATGGACACCTTATCTTTGACAAAGGAGGCAAGAATATACAATGGATTAAAGACAATCTCTTTAACAAGTGGTGCTGGGAAAACTGGTCAACCACTTGTAAAAGAATGAAACTAGAGCACTTTTTAACACCATACACAAAAATAAACTCAAAATGGAGTAAAGATCTAAATGTAAGACCAGAAACTATAAAACTCCTAGAGGAGAACATAGGCAAAACACTCTCCGACATACATCACAGCAGAATCCTCTATGACCCACCTCCCATAATATTGGAAATAAAAGCAAAAATAAACAGATGGGACCTAATTAAACTTAAAAGCTTCTGAACAACAAATGAAACTATAAGCAAGGTGAAAAGGTAGTCTTCAGAATGAGAGAAAATAATAGCAAATGAAGCAACAGACAAACAACTAATCTCAAAAATATACAAGCAACTCCTACAGCTCAATTCCAGAAAAATAAACGACCCAATCAAAAAAATGGGCCAAAGAACTAAATAGACATTTCTCCAAAGAAGACATACAGATGGCTAACAAACACATGAAAAGATGCTCAACATCACTCATTATCAGAGAAATGCAAATCAAAATCACAATGAGGTACCATTTCATGCCAGTCAGAATGGCTGCAACCCAAAAGTCTACAAGCAATAAATGCTGGAGAGGGTGTGGAGAAAAGGGAATCCTCTTACACTGTTGGTGGGAATGCAAGCTACTACAGCCACTATGGAGAACAGTGTGGAGATTCCTTAAAAAACTGGAAATAGAACTGCCTTATGACCCAGCAATCCCACTGCTGGACATACACACTGAGGAAACCAGAAATGAAAGAAACACGTGTAACCCAATGTTCATCGCAGCACTGTTTATAATAGACAGGACATGGAAGCAACCTAGATGTCCATTAGGAGATGAATGGATAAGAAAGCTATGGTACATATACATAATGGAGTATTACTCAGCCATTAAAAAGAATGCATTTGAATCAGTTCTAATGAGGTGGATGAAATTGGAGCCTACTATACAGAGTGAAGTAAGACAGAAAGAAAAACACCAATACAGTATACTAACGCATATATATGGAATTTAGAAAGATGGTAACAATAACCCTGTATATGAGACAGCAAAAGAGACACAGATGTATAGAACAGTATTTTGGACTCTGTGGGAGAGGGAGAGGGTGGGATGATTTGGGAGAATGGCATTGAAATATGTATAACATCATATATGAAACGAGTTGCCAGTCCAGGTTTGATGCACAATACTGGATGCTTGGGGCTGGTGCACTGGAACGACCCAGAGGGATTGTATGGGGAGGGAGGAGGCATGAGGGTTCAGGATGGGGAACACGTGTAAAACTGTGGTGGATTCATGTAGATATATGGCAAAACCAATACAATATTTTAAAGTTAAAAAATAAAATAAAATAAAAATGTTACTGAAAAATTTATTTACAGGGCAGCAATGGAGAAACAGACATAGGGCATAGACTTATGGACATGAAGATAGGGAAGGAGAGGGGGAGATGTATGAAAAGAGTAACATGGAAACTTACATTACCATATATAAAATAGATAACCAACGGAAATTTGCTGTATGTCTCAGGAAACTCAAACAGGGGCTCTGTATCAACCTAGAGGGGTGTGGCAGGGAGGAAGATAGGAGGGAGGTTCAAAAGGGAGGCGATAAATGTATTCCTATGGCTGATTCATGTCACGGTTTGACAGAAAACAACAAAATTATGTAAAGCAATTATCCTTCAATTAAAAAATAAATTAAAAAAAAACCTGAAGAAACCGATATTATTTTTAGACTTCCTGTCTCTCCTTGTCTCATGACCAGCGTATTAAAGTTAATGTTAAGTCAACTGGCTATTCATAAAATTGTACATGAGATGAAAGGTGGATATGAAGGAAAAGAGCAAATAAATGATCTAAAGCATGTGTTATCTGTAGTTTCAAAATACCTGAAAAAAAGAAGAACTCCTAAAGCTGTATATTATTTCATATCAGAGCTATGAAATTAAGAATTGGTGGTGCTGAGTTACAAAAATGTGCAACGTGAAATTGTGAATTAAGTTTTCTTTGGGTCAAAATGGAGGACTACATACAGAGCTTGAGAAACCAGTCCAAAGAGGTGGAGGAGAACACCAGGATACATGTGAGTTTGGTGGAAGGGGAGTACATGCAATCAAGCACACATATTTTTTGCAGGTTTGTTAATCATGAGGAGCAGATGTCACCATGGATTCTAGTGCTTTTCCAGATACAAGGAGACATATGAATTGGCTTCTGAAAATATCTGTCTGAACAGCTGTTCTGCACTTTTCCCTAAAGTACAGAGTGCCTCATTTCTGCTCTCCACTCTGAATTCTTATGAGGGGTTGCTGAAAATAAGCAGCTGCAGTAACACATGATTTTATCCTTCTAGAGGTAGATGGCAAGTGCCCATAGCAAATTTCAGTATGTAGTTGACAGTGGCTTCCAATCTTTATCCAACAACAAAAGTTGCTTTAATTACATTTTGCTATCCCTCTGCATACTCATTTCTCTGCCAGATTTCACTTTCAGGTAATAATTATTTTCTATAAAAGGTAAAAGTCAAAAAATGTTGTTTACCATCCAGTTTATTCAATGACTGCGTCTGGGCTTTTTCAGGTGGCAAGACTGTTAGCTCAAGTTTCACATGTTCTGGGAGGAAGCTATCACCTTTCTGATCCTAGTCATTAACAAGAGGAGAAAACACGAATCATGCTTAGCCAAATACTAGACTCTCTTAGCAAAGATCTATACAGAGTTTCTCTGAGCATCAGAAAATTCGGAAGACAACTTTTAAATCCTTAATGCCAACTTCAAGCTTGAAGTTTCCCTTTGTATTTTGCAGAGACTAAGACACACTCCTCCCTCAATCCCATAGGGTTATATTAAATAGGGGTGTGTGAATCTTCAAACTTCAGGTGCCTCCACCACCCAGATGAATAGCTTAGCCCTGTGTCTGTTTGTACTTTTCATGAAAATAATTGCTATAGTTAGTCATTATTTCTAATATGTTGTACCAGCAAAAAGGTTGAGAACCACTGTCCTAAAGCTAAATACATGAGCTCTAAGAAAAACACTAAAGACATCAGATTAGATCAGATACTCAGTCGTGTCCGACTATTTGTGACCCCATGAGTTGCAGCACGCCAGGCCTCCCTGTCCATCATCAACTCCCGGAGGTCACTGAGGAGTCAGTGATGCCATCCAGCCATCTCATCCTCTGTCGTCCCCTTCTATTCCTGCCCCCAATTCCTCTCAGCATCAGAGTCTTTTCCAATGAGTCAACTCTTCACATGAGGTGGCCAAAGTACTGGAGTTTCAGCTTTAGCATCATTCCTTCCAAAGAAATCCCAGGGCTGATCTCCTTCAGAATGGACTGGTTGGATCTCCTTGCAGTCCAAGGGACTCTCAAGAGTCTTCTCCAACACCACACTTCAAAAGCATCAATTCTTCAGCGATCAGCCTTCTTCACAGTCCAACTCTCACACCCATACATGACCACAGGAAAAACCATAGCCTAGACTAGACGGACCTTTTTTGGCAAAGTAACGTCTCTGCTTTTGAATATGTGATCTAGGTTGGTCATAACTTTCCTTCCAAGGAGTAAGTGTCTAATTTCATGGCTGCAGTCACCATCTGCAGTGATTTTGGAGCCCAGAAAAATAAAGTCTGACACTTTTTCCACTGTTTCCCCATCTATTTCCCATGAAGTGATGGGACCAGATGCCATGATCTTAGTTTTCTAAATGTTGAGTTTTAAGCCAACTTTTTCACTCTCCACTTTCACTTTCATCAAGAGGCTTTTTACTTCCTCTTCACTTTCTGCCATAAGGGTGGTGTCATCTGCATATCTGAGGTTATTGATATTTCTCCCAGCAATCTTGATTCCAACTTGTGTTTCTTCCAGCCCAGCGTTTCTCATGATGTACTCTGCATATAAGTTAAATAAGCAGGGTGACAATATACAGCCTTGACGTACTCCTTTTCCTATTTGGAACCAGTCTGTTGTTCCATATCCAGTTCTAACTGTTGCTTCCTGACCTGCATACAAATTTCTCAAAAGGTAGATCACGTGGTCTGGTATTCCCATCTCTTGAAGAATTTTCCACAGTTTATTGTGATCCACACAGTGAAAAGCTTTGGCATAGTCAATAAAGCAGAAATAGATGTTCTTCTGAAACTCTTGCTTTTTCCATGATCCAGCGGATGTTGGCAATTTGATCACTCGTTCCTCTGCCTTTTCTAAAACCAGCTTGTACATCAGGAAGTTCACAGTTCACATATTGCTGAAGCCTAGCTTAGAGAATTTTGAGCATTACTTTTCTAGCGTGTCAGATGAGTGCAATTGTGAAGTAGTTTGAGCATTCTTTGGCACTGCCTTTCTTTGGGATTGGCAATTTGGAAATTGGCAATTTCTTTGGCATTGACAATTTTCTAAAACCAGCTTGAACATGAGGAAGTTCATGGTTCACATATTGCTGAAGCCTGGCTTGGAGAATTTTGAGCATTACTTTACTAGCAAGTGAGATCTAAAGACATAAGATTCATAAATAATAGGAGCCATATGAAGTTTTTATCTGAGAAATTTGATTGTGCTATTTTGTCCATGAAAGATGGAACCCTATATCATGTAAAAATTATGTAGAAAAGGACACTTAAAAAATACTGTGGAAGAGGAAAAAGACATCTTCTGACTAATGTTGAGAATCAAAAATTCTTTGTCACTATCCTACTGAAAATCTGTCAAGTATATCCATTTCTTTTAGAATGAAATTCATATTTATTAATGTGACATTAAGCTGTATAATATTCTTTGTTTTGATTTTTCATGTAAATTACCCCCACTGATTTTCATTAGTTTTTTTTTTTTTTTTTAATTCTTCAAATCTCAGCTTAAATGACATTTCCTTTGTGAAGGGTTTTAAGACAATCCTCCTCCTATCTGATGTTCCTTATCCCAATGTTTCTATGAAATACTTTCCAAATGATATCACTTGACATGTTGATTTGAAATTTTAAAAATATTTCTGAGTAGCTTTTTAGGAAGCTCCATAGTGCTCTTCATAGTGTCTAACAAAAATAGAGGTATCATATAACCCAGAAATCCCATTTCTAGGCATTTGTCTAGAGAAAACCATAATTTGGAAGGATGAATGCACCCCAATGTTCACTGCAGCACTATTTACAATAATTCAAGACATGGAAACAACCGAAACATCCATCAACAGAGGAATGGATAAAAAAAGATGTACATATATATTACTCAGCTATTAAAAGGACCAAAATAGTGCCATTTGCAGAAATGTGGGCGAACCCAGAGACTGTCGTACAGAGTGAAGTAGATGAAAAGGAAAAGCAAATGTCATATAATACTGCTTATATATGGAATCTAGAAAAAAACAAAAAGGTACAGGTGACTCTATTGGCAAAGCAGAAACAGAGTCACATATATAGAAAATAAACATGGTTAATAAGATGGGAAAGTGAAAGTGAAAGTTGCTCAGTCATGTCCAACTCTTTGTAACACCATGGACTATACAGTCCATGGAATTCTCCAAGCCAGAATACTGGAGTGGATAGCATTTCCCTTCTCCAGGGGATCTTCTCAACCCAGGGATCAAAACCAGGTCTCCTGCATTGCAAGTGAATTATTTACCAGCTGAGCTACAAGGAAGCCCATGACTACTGGAGTGGGTGCCTATCCTTTCTCCAGAGGATCTTCCTGACCCAGAAATCAAACCAGGGTCTCCTGCATTACAGGCAGATTCTTTACCAACTGAGCCTAAAGAATGTTCAAACTACCATGTAATTGCACTTATTTCATGTTCTAATCAGGTTATGCTTCAAACTAGGCTTCCAGTGTGTGAACCGACAATTTCCAGAAGTACAAGCTGGGTTTAGAAAAGGCAGAAGAACTAGAGATTGAATTGTCCAACATTAGTTGGATCATAGAGAAAGCAAACAAATTCCAAAAATGCATCTACTTCTGCTTCATTGACTATGCTAAAGCTTTTGACTGTGTGGATCACAACAAACTGTGGGATAGTCTTAAAGAGATGGGAATACCAGATGACCTCATCTGTCTCCAGAGAAATCTGAATAAGCATCCAAAAGTAATAGGTAAAACCAGAAATGGAACAACTGACTGGTTCAAAATTGGAAAAGGCGGTATATTGTCACCCTGTTTATTCAACTTATATGGAGTATGTATTTCATGAAATGCCAGGCTGGAACCAAAGCAGAAAGAATACCCAGCTGTAGATGTGTCTGGTGATAGAAGTAAAGTCCTATGCTGTAAAGAACAATATTGCATAGGAACCTGGAATGTCAGGTCTATGAATCAAGGCAAATTGGAAGTGGTCAAACAAGAGATGGCAAGAGTAAATGTTGACATTCTAGGAATTAGGGAACTAAAATGGACTGGAATGGGTGAATTTAACTCAGAGGACCATTATATCTACTACTGTGGGCAGGAAGCCCTCAGAAGAAAGGGTGTGGCCATCATGGTCAACAAAAGAGTCTGAAATGCAGTACTTGGATGCAATCTCAAAAACGACAGAATGATCTCTGTTCGTTTCCAAAGCAAACCATTCAATGTCACAGTAATCCAAGTTTATGTCCCAACCAGTAATGCTGAAGAAACTGAAGTTGAACGGTTCTATGAAGACCTACAATACCTTTTAGAACTAACACCCAAAAAAGATGTCCTTTTCATTATAGGGGACTGGAATGCAAAAGTAAGAAGTCAAGAAACACCTGGAGTAACAGGCAAATTTGGCCTTACGGAATGAAGCAGGGCAAAGACTAATAGAGTTTTTGCCAAGAAAATGCACTGGTCATAGCAAATACCCTCTTCCAACAACACAAGAGAAGACTTTATACATGGACATCACCAGATGGTCAACACCGAAATCAGATCGATTATATTCTTTGCAGCCAAAGATGGAGAAGCTCTATCCAATCAGCAAAAACAAGAACAGGAGCTGACTGTGGCTCAGACCATGAACTCCTTATTGCCAAATTCAGACTGAAATTGAAGAAAGTAGGGAAAACCACTAGACCATTCAGGTATGACCTAAATCAAATCCCTTATGATTATACAGTGGAAGTGAGAAATAGATTTAAGGGCCTAGATCTGATAGATAGAGTGCCAGATGAACTATGGAATGAGGTTCGTGACATTGTACAGGAGACAGGGATCAAGACTATCCCCATGGAAAAGAAATGCAAAAAAGCAAAATGGCTGTCTGGGGAGGCCTTGCAAATAGCTGCAAAAAGAAGAGAAGTGAAAAGCAAAGGAGAAAAGGAAAGATATAAACATCTAAATGCAGAGTTCCAAAGAATAGCAAGAAGAGATAAGAAAGCCTTCTTCAGCGATCAATGCAAAGAAATAGAGGAAAACAACAGAATGGGAAAGACTAAGGATCTATTCAAGAAAATCAGAGATACCAAAGGAACATTTCATGCAAAGATGGGCTCGATAAAGGACAGAAATGGTGTGGACCTAACGGAAGCAGAAGATATTAAGAAGAGGTGGCAAGAATACACAGAAGAACTGTACAAAAAAGAGCTTCACGACCCAGATAATCATGATGGTGTGATCACTGACCTAGAGCCAGACATCCTGGAATGTGAAGTCAAGTGGGCCTTAGAAAGCATCACTACGAACAAAGCTAGTGGAGGTGATGGAATTCCAGTGGAGCTATTCCAAATCCTGAAAGATGATGCTGTGAAAGTGCTGCACTCAATATGCCAGCACATTTGGAAAACTCAGCAGTGGCCACAAGATTGGAAAAGGTCAGTTTTCATCCCAATCCCAAAGAAAGGCAATGCCAAAGAGTGCTCAAACTACCGCACAATTGCACTCATCTCACACGCTAGTAAAGTAATGCTCAAAATTCTCCAAGCCAGGCTTCAGCAATATGTGAACTGTGAACTTCCTGATGTTCAAGCTGGATTTAGAAAAGGCAGAGGAACCAGAGATCAAATTGCCAACATCCGCTGGATCATCGAAAAAGCAAGAGAGTTCCAGAAAAACATCTATTTCTGCTTTATTGACTATGCCAAAGCCTTTGACTGTGTAGATCACAATAAACTCTGGAAAATCCTGAGAGAGATAGGAATACCAGACCACCTGATCTGCCTCTTGAGAAATCTGTATGCAAGTCAGGAAGCAACAGTTAGAACTGGTCATGGAACAACAGACTGGTTCCAAATAGGAAAAGGAGTACGTCAAGGCTGTATATTGTCACCATGTTTATTTAACTTATATGCAGAGAACATCATGAGAAATGCTGGACTGGAAGAAACACAAGCTGGAATCAAGATTGCCAGGAGAAATATCAATAACCTCAGATATGCAGATGATACCACCCTTATGGCAGAAAGTGAAGAGGAACTAAAAAGCCTCTTGATGAAAGTGAAAGTGGAGAGTGAAAAGGTTGGCTTAAAGCTCAACATTCAGAAAATGAAGATCATGGCATCTGGCCCCATCACTACATGGGAAATAGATGGAGAAACAGTGGAAACAGTGTCAGACTTTATTTTTCTGGGCTCCAAAATCACTGCAGATGGTGACTACAGCCATGAAATTAAAAGACTCTTACTCCTTGGAAGGAAGGTTATGGCCAACCTAGATAGCATATTCAAAAGCAGAGACATCACTTTGCCAACAAAGGTTCCCCTAGTCAAGGCTATGGTCTTTCCTGTGGTCATGTATGGATGTGAGAGCTGGACTGTGAAGAAGGCTGAGCACTGAAGAATTGATGCTTTTGAAGTGTGGTGTTGGAGAAGACTCTTGAGGGTCCCTTGGACTGCAAGGAGATCCAACCGGTCCATTCTGAAGGAGATCAGACCTGGGATTTCTTTGGAAGGAGTGATGCTCAAGCTGAAACTCCAGTATTTTGGCCACCTCATGCGAAGAGTTGACTCATTGGAGAAGACTCTGATGCTGCGAGGGATTCAGGGCAGAAGGAGAAGGGGACGACAGAGGATGAGATGGCTGGATGGCATCACTGACTCGATGAATGTGAGTCTGAGTGACCTCCGAGAGCTGGTGATGGATAGGGAGGCCTGGCGTGCTGCAGTTCATGGGGTCGCAAAGAGTCGGACACGACTGAGCGACTGATCTGATCTGATCTGAGGCTGGAATACTCACAAGCTGGAAGACTGTTGAAATAAATACCAACAACCTCGGATATGCAGATGATACCACTCTAATGGCAGAAACCAAAGGGGAACTAAAGAGTCTTTTGAGGGTGAAAGGAGCATGTAAAAGCTGGCTTACAACTCATTAAAAAATTAAGATCATGGCATCTGATCCTATTACTTCATGACTAATAAAAGGGGAAAAAGTCGAAGCAGTACAGATTTAATTTTCTTGAGCTCCAAAGTCACTGCAGATGGTGACTGCATCCATGAAATTAAAAGATGTTTGCTCCTTGGAAGAAAGGCTATGACAAACCAAGATAGTGTAGTAAGAAACATAGGTATCACTTTCCCAGCAAAGTCTGTACAGTCAAAGCTATGCTTTTTTCCAGTAGTCATGTACAGATATGACATGTGGACTATAAGGAAAGTTGAGCACTCAAGAACTGATGCTTTTCTAATTGTGGTACTGGAGAAGACTCTTGAGAGTACCTTGGACAGCAAGGAGGGCAAACCAGTCAATCCTAAAGGAAATCAACCCTGAATATTAATTGGATAGTACTTCCATATTCATTAAAAGGACTGTTACTGAAGCTCTAATACTTTGGTCAACTGCTATGAAAAAGCCAACTCATTGAAAAATACACTGATGAGAAAGATTAAAGGTAAAAGGATAAGAGGGAGACAGAGAATGAGATGGTTAGATGGCATCACAAACTCAATGGATATGATTTTGAGCAAACTCTGGGACATAGTAGAAGACAGGGAAGCCTGGCATGCTGCATTCCATGGGGTCACAAAAAGTCAAGTATGACTCAGTGACTGAACAATAATAAATAGACCCAGATAAATAATTTTTCTAATTATCATCTTGGTCATAAGAATACTTAAATGTTTTCATAAGTATGTATGTATGTTTACATATATATATATATATAAATGTTTTCACAAGTATACATAGAGGATATATATATATATATATACACGGTGTATGTATGTGTGGGATATATAGATTGAGGTCTATCCCACACATACATACACAGTCACACAGCACACAACACACACATATATATGTATGCATATATGTGTGTGAGTGTGTGTGTGTATGTGTATGTATGTGTATGCATGCTAAGTTGCTTCATTCATATCTGACTCTGCAACCGTATGGACTGTAACCCATGAAGCTTCTGTCCATGGGATTCTCCAGGCAAGAATACTGGAGTGAGTTGCCACGCCCTCCTCCAGGGGATCTTCCCTATCCAGGCATCAAACCCATGTCTCTTATGTCTCCTGCATTACAGGTGGCATCTTTACCAGTAGTGCCACTTGGGAAGCCTATATATGCATCCACACTTATATTTTTTTCTAAGTTTCCATATATTTTGGGTCTAAACTCATTTTTTAGTTTATAAAACCTTTATAGTATCTAATGCTCAGAATTAGTAATATAGGAAATAGCTGGTAGTTTATTCTCTGAGTCAGATATAACATTCAATTATTAATATCTCCTTTCATGTCATATTGATTATATTCTATTAAGCCTCAAGTGGCACTTAAACTGAAACACTAATTTGATTTGAATCTCAACTGAGAAAGCTATTGAACCAGAAATCAATTACTCACTGATATCTACTTAAATGTCTTTGATTCCTCATAACCATCACTACCTAGCACCCACCACAGAACTTTCTATTATTAAATTTTCAGTTAGAGATAATATTAACCAAAAGAGAGAACTTGTGAGATGATCTCAAATTCACTGTAGTCACTCATGTAATTCATTAATTCACAAATAAATATTTACATACATATTAGTTGTGAGGCTTTGTTTTTGGTACTGAGGATAAAATCCAAAAACACAAGAATGAAAGATCACTTGTTTTTAAGGAGGTAACTTTTTGGTCAGGGAAGAAGGGCAGAGACAAGTAGTAAAGAATAAATCAGTAAATTCTGGAGACTTCCCTGGCAACCAGTGGTTAAGAGTCTGTGTTTCCACTGCAGGGGGCGTAGGTGCAATCCCTGATTTGGGAACTAGGACCCCATAGGCCACATGGCATGACCATTAAAAAAAAGTTTGTATCAGGTGTCATAAATACTAAAGAGAAATATAAACACACAGTGGAAATAAAATGTGCTCAGTGCTATTTTATATATTTATATTATTGGATATCATGTGCAGAAGATTATATTTAAAAAATAGTTTTTCTTAACAAACTATTGTCAGTTGTACTGCCTTGTTGTTATTTTATTTAATTAGTTTATTTTATTCTTTTCCTCATTTCCCCACATTGCTTTCTCAGATAAAAGCAACTGTTCTAATAGTCTCAGTGTATATCATACTGCTTGTATATATTTTCATAAACTAGTTTTAATAAGATTAACTAGTTGTAGTGAATTTATCGGGAAAGGCAATGGCAACCCACCCCAGTACTTTTGCCTGGAAAATCCCATGGACGGAGGAGCCTGGTAGGCTCCAGTCCATGGGGTCACTAAGAGTCGGACACGACTGAGCAACTTCACTTTCACTTTTCACTTTCATGCATTGGAGAAGGAAATGGCAACCCACTCCAGTGTTCTTGCCTGGAGAATCCCAGGGTCGAGGGAGCCTGGTGAGCTTCCGTCTATGGGGTCGCACAGAGTCGGACAGGACTGAATCGATGCAGCAGCAGCAGCAGCAGCAGCAGCAGCAGCAGCAGCAGCAGTGAATTTATAGATCTCATTTTCTTTCTCACTTCTGTTTTTATCTAGTTCTAAGCTTTTCTACACATACATCTAGTCAACTGCTTATACGTTCAGCACATTATACCAGAGAATTCATTCACCATATTGTATTCATTCATTCTAGGGGTTATGTTTAGTGTAAGACCTTTGGTCTGCCAGTGGTCTTTGTATAGGATGTAAACTATATATGTAAAGTTTACACAAAATTATATTGTGATTCTATCATATTTTTATGAACCATATATCTTCAACATTGAAATTCCATTCTAATATCATCTATTATAATGTATTCTTCAATGCTTATATTCCCTCTACAAGAGCCAAGCTGACACATATGAATGGAATACGTGAACACAGCCAATGATACTGACTGGGAGACAGACCAAATCAGAGTCAGACAGTTATGCCTATTAGAAAGTTCTCTTTTATCATTTAATGAATAAATCTAGTGAAAAAGTAAAACTAGAAAAGGATGACTGGCAAAGGAGTGTTAAGTAAGAGGAAATATGATGAAATAGCTTAGAAAGATAGAAATATGTTAACCCAAAAGTGCAGTTGAAATGTTTCCAGCATGGGGATAGAAGCATCTATAAAGTCCATGAGTCTGAGTATTATAGCAGAAGGGTTCCCACAAACTTTAAAGATAAAGTGTGGAAGAAAATTATGTAATGGGCAAGGCCAAAGAAGAGTTAAAAGTAATTATAATTCTTCTTAGGTTTGTATTCAAAATATATTACACATGGTATTTAAGCTAATTACATAGTCTAAAATTCTCTTTAAACTCTATGAGGAATTCACTGCCTTACATTATATGCAATCTGTGAAAGATGCAAGGTTCCCTTCTCATATGTGTTTTCAAGAGAACAAACAGAAATGATTTAACATTTAGGATGTAAAGCATTCTGGTTGTCTATTAAAAAAGCAGAAATAATTTTGTGGAGTGGTTTGCTTTAGCCAGTGAGAGAAAAGAAAAAGTGAAGCGTGTATTCTAAAATTCAGCGAGGAACTAATCTGTGCTTCTCTGTGTATCCATATTGTTTTTTCATAAGCATCAAACCAAAGACAGATAGCTTCAGGCACTTTCAAGAGAGAGAAAACATTCCTAACACTCCAGTTGCTAGTGGAGTTACTACTAATATTCTCATATTTGTAAAGGGAGATTGTGAGAGTAGGAGTGAGGTTATATTTCAATGTCAGGGATGGGTGTAACGTCTAAATGATCTAAATGATGAAGATTAATTAATAAATCTATTTTAGAAAACGAAGTCTTCAATTTTTAGAATAAGTTGAGAATAAAGAAAGCAAATTAGGACTTACTTAGAATAAAGGCCCTCTTACCTGACAAATCCCATGGACTGAGGAGCCTGGTAGGCTCCAGTCGATGGGGTTGCTAGGAGTCGGACATGACTGCGCGACTTCACTTTCACATTTCAGTTTCATGCATTGGAGAAGGAAATGGCAACCCACTCCAGTGTTCTTGCCTGGAGAATCCCAGGGACGGGGCAGCCTGGTGGGCTTCCGTCTGTGGAGTAGCACAGAGTCGGACACGACTGAAGTGACTTAGCAGTAGCAGTAGAATAAAGGATATAAAGTAATGCAGTTGAGTTCTGCCATCTGTAGATTCAACCAAAAAATAGGAAAAAAAAATCCAGAAGGTTCCAAAAAGCAAACTTGTATTTGCCAAGTGTTACAAACTATTCATATAGCATTTGTAGATGTATTCATAGCTATTTTCATAGTGTTTGGATCGTATTTGATATTATAAGCAATCTAGAGAAAATTTAAACTATAAAGGAGGATGTACATGGGTTAAATGCAAACACTTTCCATTTTATTATAAGAAACTGCAGTTTTGGTGTTAGTACAGGGTCCTGAGACCAGTCTTCCAGGGACATAGAAAGATGATCATACAATAAGGTTTCCAAACAAACAAACAGCAACAGCAAAAACTCTAGAGATTAAAAAATATATAAATTAAAAACAGCACGATTTTCTATTAGATATAAACAAAAAATTTGTGGCTCAGATGGGCAGCAGACGACCAAACAGTGACCATAACCTATTTTTGGTGCAAGTTTGGCTTTAGAAAGTGGGTTGGAACTTCTTCTCAGTCCAAACACAGAGCTGGTCATCTCCAGGTGTCGTATACAATCCACTTTTCATCGCACATCAAAATTAAATTGAGAAATAGTCCATTGTTGCTACATAATATAAGAAAAGAGACTTCAAAACAGTGATTTAAAAAAAATTTCAGTCAGTTCATGAGGCAGGCACTTAATCAAACTTTTTCACCTTTCCACTTTGCTTCAAATTCTGAATGATGGTAGAATGATTCACCTTGAGTTCTTTGGTAACTTCTGGTGTAGTTGAAAGAGAATTAGCCTCAATGATCCTCTCCACTGGTCTTTGTCACCTTCTGATGGCTGGACACTGTGCTCAGCATCTTTAAGGCTCTCTTCTCATCTCCTCTGCAAAACTTCTTGATCCCCCACTGCACTTTATGTTTGTTAGCAGTTCCTTGGCCAAATGTGTCACTGATGTTGCCAGTTGTCTTGGCTGATTTATGATCAACTTTGAACTCAAATAAAAATTACTCAGATTTGCTTTTTGTCTAACATAATTTCTATAATCTAAAATACATATAAAATAAATGGCAGGTAATAAGTCATTTGCACAAAAACATAAAGTTAGAAATGTGCATTAAAAATCATGCATAACATAATCACATTTATTTAAGAATGTATTCCAATATCAAACATCAAAGTTCAAAAATGCATAACTGAAATTACTTTTGCACTAACCTAATAATATACTATATGCCAGTCAGGAAGCAACAGTTAGAACTGGACTTGGAACAACAGACTGGTTCCAAATAGGAAAAGGAGTATGTCAAGGCTGTATATTGTCACCTTGCTTATTTAGCTTCTATGCAGAGTACACCATGAGAAATGCTGGGCTGGAAGAAGCACAAGCTGAAATCAAGATTGCCAGGAGAAATATCAATCACCTCAGATATGTAGATGACACCACCCTTATGGCAGAAAGTGAAGAGGAACTCAAAAGCCTCTTGATGAAAGTGAAAGAGGAGAGTAAAAAAATTGGCTTAAAGCTCAACATTCAGAAAGTGAAGATCATGGCATCTGCTCCCATCACTTCATGGGAAATAGATGGGGAAATAGTGGAAACAGTGTCCAACTTTATTTTTCTGGGCTCCAAAATCACTGCAGATGGTGATTGCAGCGATGAAATAAAAAAATGCTTACTCCTTGGAAGGAAAGTTATGACCGACCTAGATAACACATTAAAAAGCAGAGATATTACTCTGCCAACAAATGTCCATCTAGTCAAGGCTATGGTTTTTCCAGTGGTCATGTATGGATGTGAGAGTTGGACTGTGAGTGCCGAAGAATTGATGCTTTTGTTTTTTTTAATTTATTTTTTATTTATTTATTTTGTTTTTATAACTTTACAATATTATATTGGCTTTGCCATATATCATCTGTGGTGCTGGAGAAGACTCTTGCGAGTCCCTTGGACTGGAAGGAGTTCCAACCAGTCCATCCTAAAGGAGACAGTCCTGGGTGTACACTGGAAGGACTGATGATGAGGCTGAAACTCCAATACTTTGGCCACCTCATGGGAAGTGTTGACTCATTGGAAAAGACCCTGATGCTGGGAGGGATTGGGGGCAGGAGGAGAAGGGGATGATAGAGGATGAGATTCGGTGATGTACATTAGTTTGGGTTAACTCCGGGAATTGGTGATGGATAGGGAAGCCTGGCATGCTGCTACTCACGGGGTCGCAAAGAGTCGGACACAACTGAGTGACTGAACTGAACTGAATAATATACTTAATCATGAAAATGCCCTACATCCTGACAGAGCTTAATCCAAAACAGACCCCCACTTCATTGAGTCCTTTCTAGATTATTCAGCAACAGCACATACCGTATATAAAGCCCATTGAAACTCATTGTTAGTGACACCCCATGGTTCATTGTGATGTATGATCTCCCTTGCTGCAACAAGTCAGTAAATATAACTTTGTTCAATATTAGCTAAGTCAAGCAGAATGGACTGTCAGTGTGTATTATGAGACGAGAAAAGAGTTTCAATTGTTGGCAGTCTCTGATATGATATAGTAATACAGGAATTAATTACTACATTTGAAGTGTTATTTTTGAAATATTCATCAGACAAGAGGCATGATTATCAGCTCAGCACATTTCTTTCTCCTTTGCACTCTCATTACAGCAGGCTGAGTAAATAAGTGACTGGGGTAACTGGGAGAAACTCAAATTGCCAATACTTTACAGTATGCTGGGAAATACTTCTTGCCATCCAGCATGGATAAATAATTCTGATCACAACATGGGGACATAATCCCTGAAAAAGCAAGTCAACTGTGCCTTAATAATGCCATTGTTAGATACCTTAGATAGGATGCCTGAAAAAGAAAAACAAACAAAAACTACATTTATATTTGTTTTTAAGCACATTTACTTTGGGATGACCTGGTCCCAGAAGGAAAAGATACATGAAATAGTACTCACTCAACCCAAATTTTGGAGTCAAACATCAGCTGAACTGTGGTCTTCTGATAATGTAAGCAAGAAATGCCTATACACTGTTTTAAGCTCCTGACATTTTGGGGCTCTTTATTATGACAGATAGCATATTCAAAAGCAGAGATATTACTCTGCCAACAAAGGTTCGCCTAGTCAAGGCTATGGTCTTTCCTGTGGTCATGTATGGATGTGAGAGCTGGACTGTGAAGAAGGCTGAGCACCGAAGAATTGATGCTTTTGAACTGTGGTGTTGGAGAAGACTCTTGAGAGTCCCTTCGACTGCAAGGTGATCGAACCAGTCCATTCTGAAGGAGATCAGCCCTGGGATTTCTTTGGAAGGAATGATGCTAAAGCTGAAACTCCAGTATTTTGGCCACCTTATGCGAAGAGTTGACTCATTGGAGAAGACTCTGATGCTGGGAGGGATTGGGGGCAGGAGGAGAAGGGGACGCCAGAGGATGAGATGGCTGGATGGCATCACTGACTCGATGGATGTGAGTCTGAGTGACCTCCGGGAGCTGGTGATGGACAGGGAGGCCTGGCGTGGTGCAGTTCATGGGGTCGCAAAGAGTCGGACACGACTGAGCGACTGATCTGATCTGATTATGACAGATGTGCTTCCCTGATGGCTCAGCAGGTAAAGAATCTGCCTGCAATACAGTAGATGCAGATTCCATCCCTTGGTTGGGAAGATCCCTGAAGGAGGAAACGGCAATCCACTACAGGATTCTTGAATGAAAAACAAACAAACAAACAAAAAATCCCATGGACAGAGGAGCCTGAGCAACTAAACACAGCTTATTATGACAGTTATCCGAAGATGAAATGTTATGTTATTCGCTCACTTGTGTTTGACTCCCTGCAATCCTATGGACTATAGCCTGCCAGACTCCTCTGTCCGTGGGATTCTCTAGGCAAGAACACTGGAGTGGGTTGGCATTCCCTTCTCCAGGGGATTTTCCTAACCCAGTGATCAAACCCAGGTCTCCCACATTGCAGGCAGATTCTTTACCATCTAAGCCAACTGCATATAAGTAATATACTGACTCTCTAAAATAAAAAGCTGCAAGTGGAAATTGGATCAAAATTCTCAATATACAACATCCAAATCATTACTTTTATAATCATACAATAATATTTCCTTCTTTGTGACTCCTCCCACCTTCCTTAACTTTCTTCTGAGTTATCTGCAAATATGATTTCTTCAATATTCATGGTATCTTCAGCAGGTGGATTATTTTCATTCTAACTCAAATTTAGCCACATTGCTGGATAATTTTGTGATTCATATAGAAAGTGAAAGTCAAAGTCACTCAGTCGTGTCTGACTCTTTGTGACCCCGTGGACTATTCAGTCCATGGAATTCTCTAGGCCAGAATACTGGAGTGGGCAGCCTTTCCCTTCTCTAGGAGATCTTCCCAACCCAGATATGGAACCCAGGTCTCCTGCATTGCAGGCAGATTCTTTACCAGCTAAACCACAAGAGAAGCCTAAGAATACTGGAGTAGGGTAGCCTATCCCTTCTCTAGTGCATCTTCCTGACCCAGGTATGAAGCCAGGGGTCTCGTTCATTGCAAGTGGATTCTTTACCAACTGAGCTATCAGGGAAATCCTATGATTCATATAGATAATCCATTTGTGGTAGATTAAATCTGGATATATATATTTTTAATCTTGTCTCATTGAGACAAATCGTATTTTCACTTCTTGAATCTATGTTGACCTTCTGAGTTATGATCAACAGGATATGGTGGAAGCTTTTCTGCAGGAATTCTGCTATGTGTAGTTCAATAAGTCTTGCAATGTCCAGCTTTACCAGTTTGGGACACTGCCGTAAGATCAGTTTAGCTTACTGCAGGGAGAACAATATTTCCCAGACCAAGCATCACCAAGTGTCAGATATGTGAGAAATACTAACCTGTTATTATTTAAGCCACTAAATTTTTGGATTGCTTACTATAGGGCAATAGTTAACAAAAATGCCATCCAATAATTTTCATTTATTGTTCTTTAATAACCTCATTTTCAGTAACCTTCACTTCTCAATAAATTATCTTGGGTATAGTCTCAACTTTGTTATCAATTAGACTATTCTCTGATAACTTCAGGTCAACAATTTCATCCCTCCTACTAAAATATACTTTTTATCCTTTTTCTCTCACTCTTCAGTCACATGGCTTTACATTTTCTCCAGGTCTAGTTTCTTTTATATCCCTCTTCTTTCCTGTGTAACCTGGAAACCACAATTGAGAATGTAACACACACTTGTGTTAGCATCCAGTATGTTCCACAGACACTTTCCTTCCAAGAGTTTCATCCTTCCAGAGATTGCTAATATATTTGGTGGCACTACTATTCATCACCTAATTATGGAAATCACACATGACTTATCTCCTCTCACTATCTTTTTATCTCAATAATCAAACATTTGAATTTTATGTTAGCTCCCTCCATTTTATATACTGGGAAACTGAAAACAAGAGAGATCAAATGACTTGTGCAGAACTTCATAGAGCTTCCCTGGTAGTTCAGCTAGTAAAGAATCCACCTGCAATGCAGGAGACATGGTTTGATCACTGGGTTGGGAAGATCCCCTGGAAAAGGAAACGACAACCCACTCCCGTATTCTTGTCTGGGAAATCGCAAGGACAGAGGATTCTGGAGGGCTACCGTCTATGACTCATAAGAGTCAGACAGGACTTAGTGACTAAATAACTAAACTCAAAGCCTCACACAATAAAAGTTGGTACCTAATGCATACATATGGAATTTAGAAAGATGGTAACAATAACCCTGTTATACGAGACAGGAAAAAAGACACTGATGTATGGAACAGTCTTTTGGACTCTGTGGCAGAGGGAGTGGGAGAGGGTGGGATGATTTGGGAGAATGTCATTGAAACATATATAATATCATATATGAAACAAGTCGCCAGTCCAGGTTCAATGCATGATACTGGATGCTTGGGGCTGGTGCACTGGGACGACTCAGAGGGAGGGTATGGGGAAGGAGGAGGGAGGAGGGTTCAGGATGGGGAACACGTGAAAAACTGTGGCAGATTCATGTTGATATATGTAAAAACCAATACAATACTGTAAAAAAAAAAAAAAGTTGGTACCAAAGTTCAGATGTATTTGATGTCAACGTTTTCGCTTTAAATTTAGTCAAATGGATAGGTTGCTTGTTGTTGTTATTTTTCCTTTTAAACTTATCTGGGAGGAAAAATAAACATGAAATTTGAAATAGATGCACTAAAAAATAGCAGACCTTTTCCCAGTGTTGAAATTAGACCTTTGACTATTTAGTCATTAGTCATATAACTAGAGCTTAGAGTGTATTAAATTCTGCTGTATCATGTACCAGTTAGTTAATTGTAAATGACTTCCTTTGAATAACAGTGAAATATTCTGATAAATCCCATGATTATTATTTGCTTATTCTTTTGTGTTATATGTATGACATTTAAAATTGAATTAAAGAAATAATACACTTGTCATTGATTTTTGTCATGCTTTAGAGGATATTTGCCATACTTTAGAAGAATATGTGGTAAATTTCCTGTGTTTTTTAAAGAAAAAATGTATTTGTGAATTTTTAAGTATTATATTGGTGATGAAAGCATAAATTGATATTTTTATTTCATTAAAAATACAAAATTGTTAATGCAATCACAAAACCATATATATGAATGATTTTATTTTAGTGTAATTTTTAACATTTATTTATTTTAATTGGAGGTTAATTAAACTTTACAATATTGTATTGGTATTGCCATACATTAACATGAATCTGCCACAGGTATACACATATTCCCCATCCTGAACCCCCCTCCCAACAATGTAATTTTTTAATAATTAAGAATAATGAAAATATTAATTTTAATTAAATAAAAATGGGAAAACATGAGATGTAAGCATGAGGTATGAGGTACTGAAGACATCTCTTAAAGACAATCTCCTCTTATTCTCTAAGGGTGCCTCATTATTTTTCTTTATATTTCTGTTTTCAATAGTCCATCCAGTTTTATACCCTCATCATTAGGCTTTTCTGGATTGAAAACCTCTAATTAAAATCTTAACTTTTTGTTTTTTTCTTCTTTGTTTTATTTGGCATTGTCTTATCCCTCAATTGCCAATATATATATATATATATATATATATATATATATATATATATATATATATTCAGCTTGATTATCTCCCAAACATGAAAAATCTTGATAATGCTAGTCATCCTTCACTGATAAAGGAATCTGATATATACCTTACAGTGAAATAAATAAGAGCCAGACCTCAAGTTATTAAAGGAAACCATGGGATACTAGTGCCTACTATGAGAAGGAGCTTTCTAGAAAAAAATTTTTAACTTCCTCATGCACATTTAACCCCTGCTTTTCTGTATACCAACTCTTCATCTATATTCCTTCTCCATGGTGAGGTGGCGTAAGTCTGCAGACAACCCTTTTCCGTTTTTAGAAACCTGGGATCCAGGGAGAGACCTCCTGACTTCCTCCAGCTACTCTTTCAAAAAATTATTTTGATGTCCCTTATATTAAGCACATAGGTGTTACCTGATTCATAGAGGATAAGTTCAAATCTTCCTTTACTAAACAACTCTTTAAATATTAAGATTTGATATATAGATGCATATTTTAAAATGAGGGTTAAAAATCAGTTAGGTGAGATAAATAAGTTCTGGAAATTCATGTACAGTATGGTAACTACTGTTAACAATACTGCATTATAGCATTTGAAATCTGTGAAGAGGGTAGATCTTAAGTATTCCACCATAAAAACTAACAAACAAAAAGCTAATTTGTGAAGTGACAGATATGTTAACTAGCTTGTATGAGGTGATCATTTCAAAGTGTATACATTTATCAAGACATCAAGTTATAGTTCTGGTTCAAGATGGCAGAGTAGAAAGATGTGCACTCATCTTCTTCTGTGAGAGCACCAAAATTGTGACTAGCTATTGAACAAGCATCGAAAGGAGGATGCAGGAACCTACCAAAAATGATACTCTATATCCAGAGACAAAGAAGAAGCTGCATTGGGGTCGTAAGAGGGGTGCAGTCAGGATAAAATAAAATCATGTACCTCCTGAGTGGGTGAGCCACAAACTGAAGAACAGTAATACCAAAGAAGTTATTTCACTTTTTCAAAGGTTCTGAACCACATGTTAGGCTTCCCAGCCTGGGGATCTGACAAAGGGTCTAGGAATCCTCAATGAATCTGACCTAGAAGGTCAGCAAAGTTTGATAACAGGACTTCCACGGGACTGGGGGAAACAGAGACTCTGGTTTTGGAGGGCACAACCAAAATTGTGCAGGCATCAAGACCAAGAGGAAAGGAGCAGTGACCCCACAGGAGACCGAACAAAAACTACCTGCTAGTGTTGGAGGCTCTCCTGTGAAAGCAAGTGTCAGCAGGGGCTCACCACAAGGACAGGGGCACTGGGGGCAGAAATCCTGGAAGGATCAACTGGCTATGCCCTCTTGGAGGTCACTGTTTAGCCTAAAACAGAGTCAGTAGACCCCCAGGGCTGAATCACCTCAGGCCAACCAATAGGGAGAAGCACAACTTCACCCATTAGCAGATAACTGGAATAAAGTATTACTGAGCAAGGCCCTGCCCACCAGAGCAAGACCCAGTTTTCTCCACCACAAGTCTGTCCCATCAAGAAGCTTAGAGAAGCCTCTTTGCCTCCTCTATCAGAGAGCAGAAAGAAGAAGCAAGAAGAACCACAATCCACAGTGGCTAGAACAAAAAACCACCCTACAGAAAGTTAATTAGGATGAAAAAACAGAGGGTTTTGTCCCAGATGAAGGGACAAGACAAAACTTCAGAAAAACAACTAAATGAAGTGGAGATAGGAAATCTTCCAGAAAATGAATTCATAATAATGATAGTGAAGATGATCCAG
The DNA here is from genome assembly GCA_935064755.1 of Tragelaphus eurycerus. Classification (NCBI taxonomy): domain Eukaryota; kingdom Metazoa; phylum Chordata; class Mammalia; order Artiodactyla; family Bovidae; genus Tragelaphus; species Tragelaphus eurycerus. The sequence goes on along the minus strand of CAKXYN010000086.1, from coordinate 5,581,021 downwards.
GATCTCAGGAAAACAATGAACAAAGTGCAAGAAATATATACCAAAGATCTGCACCAAGACACATAGCAATCAACCTGACAAAAATAAAAGACAAAGATAAAATATTAAAAGCAACAAGGGAAAAATGACAACATACAAGGGTACTCCCATACGGTTATCAGCTGATTTCTCAAGAGAAATTCTGCAAGCCAAACGGGAATGGCACAAAATATTTAAAACTATGAAAGGTAAGAAATTAAAAGCAAAAATACTCTATCCAGTAAGACCCTCATTAAAATTTGATGGAGAAATTACAAAACCTTTCCAGACAAGCAAAAGTTAAGAGGATTCAGCACCAACAAATCAGCTTTACAACAAATGCTAAAGGAACTTCTCTAGGCAGGAACCATAACAGAAGGAAAAGACTAACAGAAAATAAACCAAAAACAATTAAGTTATGGTAATAAGGTCATACATAATTACCTTAAATGGAAACGTATTAAATGCAAAATAATGGATTAAACCAAAATACATAGACAGGCTGGGCAGAAATAAACATGTGCATGTCTGCACTTACCACAATGCTCTGCTTGACCTTGTATTATTGTATGTGATTATTTTATTTTACTAGGCTAATCATATTCCCATTATGGCTTGCAATTGTAATTATCTTTTACTTTTTCTCTGGCTATTGATTGTGAAACTGATAAACATGTTTTGCTATTGTGATTATGTAACTCTTACTTCGGAGAAGGCAGTGGCACCCCACTCCAATACTCTTGCCTGGAAAATCCCAAGGATGGAGGAGCCTGGTGGGTTGCAGTCCATGGGGTCACTAGGAGTCAGACACAACTGAGCGACTTCACTTTTACTTTTCACTTTAATGCACTGGAGAAGGAAAGGCAACCTACTCCAGTGTTGGTGCCTGGAGAATCCCAGGGACGGGGGAGCCTGGTGGGCTCCCTTCTCTGGGGTCGCACTGAGTCGGACATGACTGAAGCGACTTAGCAACAGCAGCAACTCCTACTTACTTAATATTATTGTATCTTGACTGGTCAATGGAAAAATTATAGAAATCTGAATCACCAAAACTACCATTTAATCAAAAAACCTATAATCCCCTGTTAAAATCCAGATGCATAACAGAATTATCTTGGAATTTTTTGAAAAATACAAATGCCACATATTCCCTTTTTTCCTCCAAAGCTCCAGATATGTTTCTAATGAGCAACCATGTTTAAAAACAACTGGACTATATGATGATCTTTACTTTTATCTAGTTTCACATTTTCTATTTCACATTCAGTGCTATTTCATCTATTATGTTTACAAATTTCTCCACTCTCTTCATTTTTTTTAATAAGGTTCTTTCCCAAGCCTTTATCAAGCATAGTAGGAAAGCTTCTGTATACATAAATATATAATATCTATATATACATAGTTTACAAAACCTATGAATTTTTGCCTAAATAAAAATTATGACATTTTTATTCCATTTTTTTTTACTTAGGTTAAATAGAATGCCAGATTTCTAATTTTAAAAAAATAGATATTCAACAACCAACAAAGATTTACTGTAGTACAGGGAACTATAATCAATATCTTATAATAACCAATAATGGAAAATAATTTCAAAAATAATATATGTGTATAACTGAATCATCTTGCTGTGCACCTGAAACACATCAAGTTGTACACCTTAAGTATATACAATTGCTTTTTTGTCAAATATGATGCCAAAAGCTCGGCCTCTGTATATTGGGCCAAACTGAACCTTGAGTTGCTTTATGTTTTTGTCAGGTAAATGTGGACACAGTGGGCTCCTGACCCCCAGAAGAGGAAAATACATTCTCAAGCATGAGGGCATGCCAACCCAAAAGACACAAAGAGAAGAGAGAGAGAGAGAGAGAGCATGCAGGGGAGGTAGACCCCACCCCCGGCCCCCCCTTCCCGCCCCACACCAGGCCCTTTGGCTCTTCTTTTATATGTATTTTCCCTTATTTTCTAAATAAAACTGAGCCGTAACAAGGAGCTGTAACACTGATTCATCTGAGAGCTGTAATGCAGGTCTGTCACTTAAAATTTTTGTTGTGACAAGACATAACCGAGGAAATTACACACTCCCTTGACAGATACATCATAGTATGATAAGCATTACATTAGAGATAGGAACAAACTACTGAAGGATACTGAATAATTTTCCAAAAATTATTTTCTTATTTCTTATATTACATACTTCTCTAATTATTTTATGTTATTTTCTTCTTTTCATATGCATTCTGAATTCCTAAAAGATATTTATTTAAAATGGCTAATTACACTTTCAGTTCAGTTCAATTCAGTCACTCAGTCATGTCCTATTCTTTGCAACCCCATGAATCGCAGCATGCCAGGCCTCCCTGTCCATCACTAACTCCCAGAGTTTACTCAAACTTGCGTCCATTGAGTCGGTGATGCTATCCAGCCATCTCATCCTCTGTCGTTCCCTTCTCCTCCTGCCCCTAATCCCTCCCAGCATCAGAGTCTAATTACAGTTTAGATGTTTGTTAATATATATATTTTTAAACATCTAAATTAAAACATACATATGACCCTATTTAGATTGAATGTTTCAGAAGTAACTGATAAAAAATACTTCATGAATTTGGAATGTTGGGTTTTGTAATTATAGGGGAGCAGCATTTGCCACTCTACAATGTATCTCTTTGGCATATTGTTTTAAATCATTTATTTTCTAAGAAACCACAGACGATGGAAGTGTTCAGAAAACCAAGTAGGAGTTTCCCTTTTGTAATAAATATTTGCATTTGTTAAAGAAATCTCCAAAAGGAGTACGTCAAGGCTGTATATTGTCACCCTGTTTATTTAACTTATATGCAGAGTACATCATGAGAAATGCTGGACTGGAAGAAACACAAGTTGGAATCAAGATTGCTGGGAGAAATATCAATAACCTCAGATATGCAGATGACACCACCCTTATGGCAGAAAGTGAAGAGGAACTAAAAGCCTCTTGATGAAGGTGAAAGTGGAGAGTGAAAAAGTTGACTTAAAGCTCAACATTCAGAAACAATATTGTAAAGTTAAGCAAAATTAAAAAAAAATTAATAAAAAAAAATTAAAAAAAAAAAAACGAAGATCATGGCATCTGGTCCCATCACTTCATGGGAAATAGATGGGGAAACAGTGGAAACAGTGTCAGACTTTATTTTTCTGGGCTCCAAAATCACTGCAGATGGTGACTGCAGCCATGAAATTAAAAGACGCTTACTCCTTGGAAGGAAAGTTATGACCAACCTAGATCGCATATTCAAAAGCAGAGACATTACTTTACCAACAAAGGTTCGCCTAGTCAAGGCTATGGTTTTTCCTGTGGTCATGTATGGATGTGAGAGCTGGACTGTGAAGAAGGCTGAGCGCCAAAGAATTGATGCTTTTGAAGTGTGGTGTTGGAGAAGACTCTTGAGAGTCCCTTGGACTGCAAGGAGATCCAACCAGTCCATTCTGAAGGAGATCAGCCCTGGGATTTCTTTGGAAGGAATGATGCTAAAGCTGAAACTCCAGTACTTTGGCCACCTCATGCGAAGAGTTGACTCATTGGAGAAGACTCTGATGCTGGGAGGGATTGAGGGCAAGAAGAGAAGGGGACGACAGAGGATGAGATGGCTGGATGGCATCACTGACTCGATGAATGTGAGTCTGAGTGAACTCCGGGAGTTGGTGATGGACAGGGAGGCCTGGCGTGCTGCAATTCATGGGGTCTCAAAGAGTCGGACACAACTGAGCAACTGATCTAATCTGATATGAAGGGTGTTTTCCTCTTTGGTATCAGGAAGAGAAGGATCATCAAATATCTTTAAATTTATTAATGGAAAAAAACTTAAATATGCATAACAATCTTACCCTTGTTTATTGTGCTCTTTCTGGTAAAGTGAAGTAAATGTCCCTCAGTAGTGTTCGACTCTTTGTGACCCCATGGACTGTAGCCTACCAGGTTCCTCCGTCCATGGGACTTTCCAGGCAAGAATACTGGAGTCAGTTGCCATTTCCTTCTCCTGGAGATCTTTCCAACCAAGGGATTGAACCCAGGTCAACTGCGTTGTAGGCAGATGCTTTACCATCTGAGCCACCAGGGAAGCTATAAATAACTATTCCTCACACTCAATATTCTTCTTCGTGTTTAGCTGAGGATGCTATTTAAAATGAAGGTTTCAGTTATTTTAGCAAGTTTTTCAGTTTTCCTTGGTTTTGCCCATGTGTACATGTTCTTGAACCTTTTTTTTTTTTTTTTCATTTTCTCCTATTAATCTGCCTCATGCCAACTTAATTTGTAGATCAACCAGAAGAACCTAGAAGGGTAGAGGAAAATTTGCCCCCTTCCAACAGAATCTTAGATGTCAAACTGTTTAATAGAGGATTTTGTAGGTAAGCCTAGGCATAACATGTATACAGTAAGAACCAAACGTTTTAAGTCAGAGCATCATCCCAAGCTATATAGGGAAAAAAGTACTTGAGAAATGTCCTATAGTTTAATTAAATCTTGATTTCCAGCTAAAATTTCTTTTTTTCCCCCAAATGGATCTAAAAATTGCAAGTTTTCTGGCAATCCCTGAGGAGTCTCCATCCAGATTGAATCTACCCCTGCTTTCCCCTCACTAAAAGGTCCTCTGTCACACCAGGCACCTGGCATATATACTGCCTTCCTTCAGATCTTTTTAAAATATCTTTATATTTTTGTTTGTTAGTTTTTTATTGTTATTCAGTGACATATGAGTCATATTAAAAATTATTACTTTCATTCACTTTGCACTACATCTTATATGGTAACACAGACGTTTGTTTCTCTAAATACGTATGTTTTGATAATATAATGATGACTTAAGGGCTATCAAAATAGGACAACTGAGATATTTTTAAAGGGCCAACAAACGGTAAATGTAAAATTTATATAAATGTAAGATCAAAGCTAAAACATAATTTGATAATGTTTTCATGAATAGCAAGTATAGTGGGCAAAGATGAGAGTTGCTCCACTGTAAAATGCATTTATCATAAGCATGTAAAGCAGAGCTTCTTTTGGCTTTTTTTCATATTAGTAGTTAATATGTATTTTTTGTTCTTTTTCTCCTTGAATGTATTACCTAGATGAACTTGGGTCCACCACTAATCTGCCACACAGCAAAGCCAGTTTACTAACAGTAGGCTGTAGTGAAGAGAAGTACACTGTTTATTTCCAGGGCATCCACAGGTGGCTCATTGTTAAAGAAACCTCCTGCAATGCAGGAGATGAGGGTTTGATCCCTGGGTTGGGAAGAATCCCTGGAGCAGGAAATGGCAACTCACTCCAGGACTGCTGTCTGACAAATCCCTTTGACTGAGGAATGTGGTGGGCTACAGACTCTGGGATTGCAAAAGAGCTGGATATTGCTTAGTGACTAAACAACAACAACAAGCAAGGAGAATGGGCAGCTCATGCTCAAAGGACTCAAATTCCTTGATAGCTTTCAGTGAAGGATTCTGACAGGCAACATTTGATGTGAACACTGCAGCTTGTAGACTTTCTTCTGACTGGCTGATGATATAACAAGCGATGTTTTGGAAATTTAATCAATGTTCTGGTTCCAACCAGTATGGGGGTTTATTATGAGCTTGTGGTCAGCAGGTAGTCACCACCTTCCCCAGAGCAACTCAAAGATGTGTGTCAGATTGTTATATATGTCCCTAGCTCAACATTCAGAAAATGAAGATCATGGCATCTGGTCCCATCACTACATGGGAAATAGATGGGGAAACAGTGGAAACAGTATTAGACTTTCTTTTTCTGGGCTCCAAAATCACTGCAGATGGTGACTTCAGCCATAAAATTAAAAGATGCTTACTCCTTGGAAGGAAAGTTATGACCAACATAGATCATATATTCAAAAGCAGAGACATTACTTTGCCCACAAAGGTTCGCCTAGTCAAGGCTATGGTTTTTCCTGTGGTCATGTATGGATGTGAGAGCTGGACTGTGAAGAAGGCTGAGCGCCGAAGAATTGATGCTTTTGAACTGTGGTGTTGGAGAAGACTCTTGAGAGTCCCTTGGACTGCAAGGAGATCCAACCAGTCCATTCTGAAGGAGATCAGCCCTGGGATTTCTTTGGAAGGAATGATGCTAAAGCTGAAACTCCAGTATTTTGGCCACCTCATGTGAAAAGCTGACTCATTGGAGAAGATGCTGATGCTGGGAGGGACTGGGGGCAGGAGGAGAAGGGGACGACAGAGGATGAGATAGCTGGATGGCATCACTGACTCGATGGATGTGAGTCTGAGTGAACTCTGGGAGTTGGTGATGGACAGAGAGGCCTGGTGTGCTGCGATTGATGGGGTCTCGAAGAGTCAGACATGACTGAGCAACTGATCTGATCTGATCTGAGAGGAGGAATTAGGACTCTTGCTTTATCACTGAACTAAGGTTTCCTGACTGATTTTCCTTTGTTCTGTGTTTTCTCACTTCCCTAACTGATGACTACTTGACTTTGCTCTTTGGACTTAGTGAAGGTCCAGAAGACTAAAGCCTGTTTCTGCAAACAAGAAACAGGAAACAAAGAGGAGCTCCTGTACCCAAGAGAGCTCCAGAGGGTCATGCTCAATTTCGCTCTCCCCTTTACTTTGACACACCTCAATCATGAAGTGGACAGGAATAGAATAAGAAAAGAAAGTTTTGTATGAAAATGTTAATAATAAACTTAGCAGTAGAACTCGGTTTTAGGAGCATTCAGCTTCATATGCTGTCAATAACTTTCTGTGAAGTCTCATTCTTTCTCACTGGGTTTGGCAATTCACAGCTAAACATGTACACAGAAACATGCACAGTGAAAAATGCATAGGTGGCTTTTCATACTTAGCTGTCTAAAGGAAAGAGGACAGTATAATACCTAAGGCCACAGAAATTATACTTCAATTTCTGTGATTTTTTCTTGATGAGAGTTTTTATATTAAAATATATAAATTAAAGCATTATTAAGGATAACTAAAAATAGCATGTAACAGAAGAAAGAGATCTCAAACTGAAAACAAAACTTGGGAGCAATCTGACACCTAAAGCCTTATCCCTGTATCCAGAAAAATGTGGCTCTCTTTTCTCCTTTAATATTAGATATCAAAATAAAGGTAAAAACTTTATCAATTAAATTTTCCTCTAAGAAAATAGTCCATCTAATCTCCATCTTAATATTACTGAAATCATGCAAAAACACTGAACAACAACATCTTATTTGTGTATTTCTCCAGCCTGCATATCTTACTTTTTGAGTAATAGCTCAATATATATTTGTTGCAACTAGTATATGTATAGATGTGTATATACACATAAAATTTCAGGGAAAGCTATATAAATATATATAAAGCATATATATTTAAAGCATTTTATATAATTATGTTAAATATACTTCTTAAAATTTATAGTTTTTATATGAATAGTAGTTTTATAAAATGAGTATAATTTGAGTAGAGTGGCATACGCTATATTTAAAAATATTCCCCATAACTCATCCACCAGTTTTTTTCTTAAATATGTAAATAAATATTTATTTATGAGCTAAGGATTTTTATGTACTATAGAAAACATACACTTTCTCAAAACAAATAAACAAATGGGCAAAAATAGAAACCTGAGGAGTCAGGCTCCTCCTTTCAACAGAGACCTGCAGAGCCAATTACTGTGAACGGAGCCAATGTATCCTGATGAAGAGCCATGCCTTGCCTCTGTGACAGCTGCTGGAAATTAACCACTAATGCCTCCAGGCCTCTTCTCCCAACACTACAGGAGAAGGGGTAAGGGAACAAACGCCAACAGGCATTAGTCTTTGTTATTCTTTACAATATGTAATTCATAGTATTCCAGTCTTCTCAAAAGTTCAGCAAATCATTTCAGTTTTACTACAAGAATCTTGTGTACAAACTAGCCCCGATCAAATTTAAGCAATTATCAGATCAGATCAGATCAGTCGCTCACTCTTGTCCGACTCTTCTCGATCCCATGAATCGCAGCACGCCAGGCCTCCCTGTCCATCACCACCTACCGGAGGTCACTCAGACTCACATCCATCGAGTCAGTGATGCCATCCAGCCATCTCATCCTCCATCGTCCCCTTCTCCTCCTGCCCCCAATCCCTCCCAGCATCAGAGTCTTCTCCAGAGAGTCAAATCTGTGCATGTGGTGGCCAAAGTACTGGAGTTTCAGCTTTAGCATCATTCCTTCCAAAGAAATCCCAGGGCTGATCTCCTTCAGAATGGACCGGTTGGATCTCCTTACAGTCCAAGGGACTCTCAAGAGTCTTCTCCAACACCACAGTTCAAAAGCATCAATTCTTCGGCGCTCAGCCTTCTTCACAGTCCAGCTCTCACATCCATACATGACCACAGGAAAAACAATAGCCTTGACTAGGCGAACCTTTGGGGGCAAAGTAATGTCTCTGCTTTTGAATATGCTATCTAGGTTGGTCATAACTTTCCTTCCAAGGAGTAAGCATCTTGTAATTTCATGGCTGAAGTCACCATCTGCAGTGATTTTGGAGCCCATAAAAAGAAAGTCTGACAATGTTTCCACTGTTTCCTCATCTATTTCCCATGTAGTGATGGGACTGGATGCCATGATCTTCATTTTCTGAATGTTGAGCTTGAAGTCGGGGAAGGCAATGGCACCCCACCCCAGTACTTTTGCCTGGAAAATCCCATGGATGGAGGAGCCTCGTAGGCGCCAGTCCATGGGGTCGCTAAGAGTCGGACACGACTGAGAGGCTTCACTTTCACTTTTCGCTTTCATGCATTGGAGAAGGAAATGGCAACTCACTCCAGTGTTCTTGCCTGGAGAATCCCAGGGACAGGGGAGCCTGATGAGCTTCTGTCTATGGGGTCGCACAGAGTCGGACACGACTGAAGCGACTTAGCAGCAGCAGAGCTTGAAGTCAACCTTTTCACTCTCCACTTTCACTCTCATCAAGAGGCTTTTTAGTTCCTCTTCACTTTCTGCCATAAGGGTGGTGTCATCTGCATATCTGAGGTTATTGATATTTCTCCCAGCAATCTTGATTCCAACTTGTGTTTCTTCCAGTCCAGCATTTCTCATGATGTACTCTGCATATAAGTTAAATAAACAGGGTGACAATATACAGCCTTGACCTACTCCTTTTCCTATTTGGAACCAGTCTTTTGTTCCATGTCCAGTTCTAACTGTTGCTTCCTGACCTGCATACAAATTTCTCAAGAGGGAGATCAGGTGGTCTGGTATTCCCATCTCTCTCAGAATTTTCCACAGTTTATTGTGATCCACACAGTCAAAGGCTTTGGCATAGTCAATAAAGCAGAAATAGATGTTTTTCTGGAACTCTCTTGCTTTACCATGATCCATCGGATGTTGGCAATTTGATCTCTGGTTCCTCTGCCTTTAGTAAAACCAGCTTGAACATCAGGAAGTTCACGGTTCACATATTGCTGAAGCCTCTGCCTTTAGTAAAACCAGCTTGAACATCAGGAAGTTCACGGTTCACATATTGCTGAAGCCTGGCTTGGAGAATTGTGAGCATTACTTTACTCGAATGTGAGATGAGTGCAATTGTGTGGTAGTTTGACCATTCTTTGGCATTGCCTTTCTTTGGGATTGGGATGAAAACTGATCTTTTCCAATCTTGTGGCCACTGCTGAGTTTTCCAAATTTGCTGGCATATTGAGTGCAACACTTTCTCAGCATCATCTTTCAGGATTTGGAATAGCTCCACTGGAATTCCATCACCTCCACTAGCTTTGTTCGTAGTGATGCTTTCTAAGGCCCACTTGTCTTCACATTCCAGGATGTCTGGCTCTAGGTCAGTGATCACACCATCATGATTATCTGGGTCGTGAAGCTCTTTTTTGTACAGTTCTTCTGTGTATTCTTGCCACCTCTTCTTAATATCTTCTGCTTCTGTTAGGTCCATACCATTTCTGTCTTTTATCGAGCCCATCTTTGCATTAAATGTTCCTTAGGTATCTCTGATTTTCTTGAAGAGATCCCTAGTCTTTCCCATTCTGTTGTTTTCCTCTATTTCTTTGCATTGATCACTGAAGAAGGCTTTCTTATCTCTTCTTGCTATTCTTTGGAACTCTGCAGTCAGATGTTTATATCTTTCCTTTTCTCCTTTGCTTTTTACATCTCTTCTTTTCACAGCTATTTGTAAGGCCTCCCCAGACAGCCATTTTGCTTTTTTGCATTACTTTTCCATGGGGATGGTCTTGGTCCCTGTCTCTTGTACAATGTCACGAACCTCATTCCATAGTTCATCAGGCACTCTATCTATCAGATCTAGGCCCTTAAATCTATTTCTCACTTCCACTGTATAATCATAAGGGATTTGATTTAGGTCATACCTGAATGGTCTAGTGGTTTTCCCTACTTTCTTCAATTTCAGTCTGAATTTGGCAATAAGGAGTTCATGGTCTGAGCCACAGTCAGCTCCTGGTTTTGTTTTTGCTGATTGTATAGAGGTTTTCCATCTTTGGCTGCAAAGAATATAATTGATCTGATTTCAGTGTTGATCATCTGGTGATATACAAGTATAGAGTCTTCTCTTGTGTTGTTGGAAGAAGGTATTTGCTATGACCAGTGCATTTTCTTGGCAAACACTCTATTAGTCTTTGCCCTGCTTCATTCCGTATTCGAAGGTTAAATTTGCCTGTTACTCCAGGTGTTTCTTGACTTCTTACTTTTGCATTCCAGTCCCCTATAATGAAAAGGACATCTTTTTTGGGTCTTAGTTCTAAAAGGTCTTGTAGGTCTTCATAGAACCGTTTAACTTCAGCTTCTTCTGCGTTACTGGTTGGGGCATAGACTTGGATTACTGTGACATTGAATGGTTTGCCTTGGAAACGAACAGAGATCATTCTGTTGTTTTTGAGATTGCATCCAAGTACTGCATTTCGGACTCTTTTGTTTACCATAATGGCCACTCCATTTCTTCTGAGGGATTCCTGCCCGCAATAGTAGATATAATGGTCCTCTGAGTTAAATTCACCCATTCCAGTCCATTTTAGTTCGCTGATTCCTAGAATGTCGACATTCACTCTTGCCATCTCTTGTTTGACCACTTCCAATTTGCCTTGATTCATGGACCTGACATTCCAGGTTCCTATGCAATGTTGCTCTTTACAGCATCAGACTTTGCTTCTATCATCAGACACATCCACAGCTCGGTATTCTTTTTGGTTTGGCTCCATCCCTTCATTATTTCTGAAGTTATTTCTCCACTGATATCCAGTAGCATATTGGGCCCCTACTCACCTGGGGAGTTTCTCTTTCAGTATCCTATCATTTTTGCCTTTTCATACTGTTCATGGGGTTCTCAAGGCAAGAATACTGAAGTGGTGCCTTTCCCCTCTCCAGCGGACCACACCCTGTCAGATCTCTCCACCATGACCCGCCCATCTTGGGTTGCCCCACGGGCATGGCTTAATTTCATTCAGTTAGACAAGGCCGTAGTCCTGGTGTGATTAGATTGACTAGTTTTCTGTCAGTATGGTTTCAGTGTGTTTGCCCTCTGATGCCCTCTTGCAAAACCTACCGTCTTACTTGGGTTTCTCTTACCTTGGGTGTGGGGTATCTCTTCCTGCCTGCTCCAGCAAAGCACAGCCATCGCACCTTACCTTGGACGAGGGGTCTCTCCTCACCGCCGCCCTTCCTGACCTTGGAGGAGGGGTATCTCCTCACCGCCGCCCTTCCTGACCTCGGTCGTGGGGTCGCTCCTCTCAGCTGCGCTTAGTGCGCCAGTGACAATATCACTTGTTTTCATCCATGCCTGATTCTAGAGGCCACCTATCCCATTTCTGTACTTTAATGCCAACTCTCTCAGTCAAGGAATATGCATTAAATGTGACCATTAATAAATGTGATTTATATTTACACAAAGAACTGTAACTTCAAAGATATTATAACTTATGATAGGATTTTCATTATAGCATATCGCAGAAATATTTGAATTTCTCAATAGCAGCAACATTTCGTCTTTTGATGGTAGGTTTGCATTTTAGAAGTAGCTGACATTTCCTCAAAGTCAAGCATGGAAAATAAGGTATGTGAATAATGTTATCAAACCCAAGTTCATGTGCCCAAAGCACAGTGAGCCGAAACAAACTGAAACATCAGAGTTTGGAACAGACAAAGGTTTATTGCAGGGCCAAGCAAGGAGAACAGATGGCTCACACTCAAAAGACCCAAACTCCTGGGTGGTTTTACAGGCAAAATTTGGTGGTTGTGGTGGTAGTGGTGGTGGGGTGGTTGTAACTTTCTTCTGATTGGTTGATGATGAGGTAACAGGGTAGTGATCCAGGAAATCTCAGTCATCAGACTATGGGTTCCAACTAGTTTGGGCTTTCTTTGTCTGTGCTCAGCCTTAAGTTATCCTCTACCTGAGTGTGGCCCCGAGTTCCTGCAGAATAACTCAATGATTGTTATGTACATATCTCTTTAGGAGGGGCTAGGTCCCTGTCCCATACTGCACTATTGTTTATTGATTGTTTTTCCTCTGTTTCTGCATTCTTTCACTCTTCTGTTCAGTAACTATTTGAATCTGCCCTTTGGAACTCAGAGAAGGTCTAGGAGTTTGAAACATTATTTCTTCAAACAAGCAACAGGAAAGGCTTCTGTAACCCAGGAGTGCTCTATAGGCTTCTACTTGGTTTTGTTAATACTGTGCTTAGTCACAACTGAAACGCAATGACATTTTTCTTGGTTACCTAAACACTGATAATTAAATGTCATTCCATCCAACCTAAAGTAGACTGAAAACAAACAAAGCAAAAGCCCCAAACTGTGCAATGATGATATTTGTGAGAGTTAGTCTAAAGATCATTGTGTACATGAACTTGGTTCCCAATTTTTTTTTTTTTTTTTTTGGAAGGAAAGCTAAAAGTTAATTAGTTGCTCAGTCCTGTCCAACTCTTTGCAACTCCATGGATGGTAGCCTTCCAGGCTCCTCTGTCCAAAGACGCTGGTTCCATCCCTGTGTCAGAAAGATCTCCTGGAGAAGGGAATGACAACCTATTCTAGTATCTTTGCCTAGAGAATTCCATGGACAGAGGAACCTGGCGGGCTACAGTCTATGGGGTCACAAAGAGTCAGACATGACTGAGCAACTGTTTCAAACTTGATTTAGGTTTCTTGACTGATTATTTGTCTGTTTGTTTGAAATTTTGCTACAACTTTTGATTACTCCAAATATTCTAAAATAAAAATGTTTTGTTTATTTTGTTGTCAATATTAATGGCCTTTATTTGTTTGAGCAACTAGCTCAAGATCTTTGAAACTGCTCTCAGATTTTCCCTTCACCGAGTAGATTCAGGCTCCAATAGCATTCTTGGGGAAATGTAATTTGTCTATGGTTGACAAGTGTATTATCATATATGTACTCATAGCACTGTTACCTTTTTTTTTTTTTAACAGTACATCTCATAATGATAACTATTTATTTATAAAAGTATCTATAAAATATCTGCTTATTCTTAGACTCTAAATTCCAACAGGAAGAGATCTTAATTCTCTTGCTCACAGATATATATCTAGCACCTCGCATAGTTCTAGGCACCATGGTAAGTGCTAGATACAGGAACTAGGTCATATTTCTGTTTAAATTATCGTTGAATGAAAGTTTTTTGTTGAATGAATATGTAAATATTTACTTCAGATCAGATGAGATCAGATCAGTCGCTCAGTGGTGTCCGACTCTTTGCGACCCCATGAACCACAGCACGCCAGGCCTCCCTATCCATCACCAGCTCTCGGAGGTCACTCAGACTCACATTCATCGAGTCAGTGATAACATCCAGCCATCTCATCCTCTGTCGTCCCCTTCTCCTCCTGCCCTCAATCCCTCCCACATCAGAGTCTTCTCCAATGAGTCAACTCTTCGCATGAGGTGACCAAAATACTTACTAAGTAAAATAATAAATTCCCATATATTCTAGATAATGGAAAAAGAGCATGTGTTATCATATTTTTGGAAATTTAAACTTTATTTCTTTTTTACCATTATCTAGACACCCCAGTACTTTTGCCTGGAAAATCCCATGGACGGAGGAGCCTGGTAGGCTCCAATCCATGGGGTCGCTAAGAGTCGGACACGACTGAGCGACTTCACTTTCACTTTTCGCTTTCATGCATTGGAGAAGGAAATGGCAACTCACTCCAGTGTTCTTGCCTGGAGAATCCCAGGGACAGGGGAGCCTGGTGAGCTTCCGTCTATGGGGTCGCACAGAGTTGGACATGACTGAAGCGACTTAGCAGCAGCAGCAGATGTGTTTATAGAGGCAAATTTCTCAATTGTACTTTGAGATAGTCAAAATTCTACCAAAATGTCTTGAAGATATTTTAAACTTAGAACATATCCAGCAAATAAATATTAATGGAAAATAACTTATAATTATACCACAATTTGATGGAACATATCATCAGCAAATAAATTGCCATTCTGTCAACAAACAGCTAATATTCCTAATTGCTAATGAGAAACCAGTATAAATAAAATTTAGTATAAAATCAGGATTAGGAGCTCTTGCATCTGTGTCCTACAGACATGGACATTTTCCAAGATAAATTTAGCATTCCCTTTAGCTTGACTAAACTACAGATTTTTTTCCCATTATAGGTTCCTGACATTCCTTTTCTTATAATATTTACTTTAGAAAACTTGTGATTATAAATTACTCCTCTGCCTATTTGAAATGTATATAAATGTTCTCCTAACCTCTTGTCAGCTTTATTACCCACAGTATGTCTTTTGTCAAGGACCAGGAATGATCTCTTTGAAATGTATTCATTAAGGAAGATAGGATCTTATTCCCCAGTCTCTGTGGGAGGGTAGGAGCCTAAGTTTGATAGGTACCAATTAGGAAACACAGTGACCTACCAAATCACTGAGAAAAAACTCTGCAAATTCCGAAGTAACTCAATGTGCTTAACGCATCCCATTGATCAACCTCCTCTGTAAGGTCCTTTAGTATTTTTCTGCTAGTGGCTCAGTGGTAAAAAATCTGCCTGCCAATGCAGGAGATATGGGTTCAGTCCCTGTGTTGGGAAGATCCCTTGGAGAAGGAAATGGTGACCCATTTCAGTATTCTTGCCAGATAAATCCCATGGGCAGAAGATTCTGGCAGGCTACAGTCTATAGGGTCGCAATAAGGTCAGACATGAATTAATGACTAAACAACAACAATTCTTCTGCTGGTTCACTCAGTACCATCTTTGTGAAATCATCCCACCTTTGCTTCAACAGAGATGAGTTCAGTTCTCCTTTACTGCAATAACCTCGAAAGCTTTCTTTTGCTGTGTAAATTTGTCCAATGTAATTTCTGCTGTGAAAATTCAAACCCCATGTGAGGAATTTAGTAACCACAGGAACTAGAACAAGTTATTTGGCACTTGAAGCACATATATTCTGATCGATGAAATAGGGATTACATGTGTAATCCCCATGTGTAGTACCCAGCACTAGTATGAGAATTATACATGTAAAGTTCTCAACATAAACCTTGTGTGACATATTACAAGTACTGGCTTATTACTAATTAAATAACACATATCATTGTCACTGTATGATCTTGTATTATGAAATTGATTGTTTTAGTATCTGAAGATAAAACCAATATTCTTAAAATGAATTTTAAGTTGCAAATAACTGGGAATTTCAAACTTATATGTAGCTATTTTTCTTTAGGCTGAGAGTTCTGAATAGCATACTCAAGGAATTCTTGAATGACCCAATAAACACTAAGTTTTCACAATTATTTTTAATTAACTGGAAAAAGGGAATGTGGGAACAGTAAAATGGGGGAAAAAAACACAAAGCTATTTAGTTTCCTAGGCAGCTGATTTGGATACACATTAGCACTGTGATCCCAGTTTTTTCAAGAATTGTTATCACCTCAAAATTCTTTGAATCATAAGATCTTGAAAAATACGTCCAAATGTCTACTGCAAACTGGTGTCAGAAAATATCATCAGTTTCAATTTAATAAAGATATTCAGAAAATTGAATTTTAGGAACCGGGCAGTAACATAGTGCCAAGTCAATTACTTTTTATCTCAGAGTTACTACAACAGACTGAAATCATTTTCCCTCTAGCTGTCTAAAATGGGTTACGGCTTGAGATGTTCATAGGTGGGTGTTCATGATCTTAACTTACTCAATGTCTTCTTTAAATTCCAATAGTAAGTATTCTTCTTCTCTTCCTTTTCCCTCTCTTTTTGACAGAGGACACTTTGAAACTTTCTTATTGGGATGATCTTAACTACTTCTTTAGAAATTGCTGATCTTACTACATTTTTCGTAACGGTACACCTGTGTTACACAAAGAACAATGGGTAATCAGACTCATATTTTCAGATAAGCACTGTCTTTTTTTCCACCTGCTATTATATTTGATCACCTGTAATACTAATTTACATTCCGTAAAGTGCTCCTGCTACATTGGAAAGAAACAATGGAAGAAAGCACTATGTTCTTTGATAGAATCAATTCCAAGTTCAGAATCAAACTCTGCCTTTCACATGCAGAGACTATAATGCTAGGTAAAACTATAATAAAGCAGCAGAATTTGCCACCCCCAAGTGTATCTCTTTAGTATAAGCATCATTTTAGGCTGGTTCATTTTTAAGAACCTATAAACACAAAAGCTCTGAATGTCAAGTAGACATAAGACTTTTGTAAGACATATTTATATGAATAAGAAAAATCTGTTCATAAGGACATCTCTCCTTCTTACAAGGAAGAGGGTAATGACTCTAAATTTCTCAATATTCTTTTCAATGAAGAAGACTATTTAGAAGTGAATAACAACCTAACCCTTGTTTATTGTACTTTTCCTGGTAACCTCTCATAACTGAATCCTCACTCTCAACATCTTTTTTGAGGTGAAGGTTTCCCGCATTTTTAGTTTTTCTGAGTCTGTCCATGTAAACATACCATTACTTTTTTAAATTAATTTTTATTGGAGTATATTTGATTTACAATGTTATGTAATTTTCCTCTGCAATGCAAAATACATTGATTATACATATAATACACATATTCCCAATCTTTTTTAGTTTGTTTTTCCATATAGGTCATTACAGATTATTGAATAGAATTACCTGTGCTATGCAGTAGATTTTTATTAGTTATCTATTATTAATTACACAGATTTCTTTCCCATTATAGGCTCCTGATGTTCCTTTTCATCTAATACTTACTTTAGAAAACTTGTGATTATAAATTACTCCTCTGCCTATTTGAAATGTATATAAATCTTCTCCTAACCTCTTGTCAGCTTTATGACCCAAAGTATGCCTTTTTTCAAGGACCAGGAATCATCTCTTTGAAATGTAGTCATCAAGGAAGATAGCATCTTATTTCCCAGTCTCTGTGGGAGGGTAGGAGCCTGTTTGATGTGTACCAGTTAGGAAACACAGTGACCCACCTAAGCAATGAGAAAAAACTCTGCAAACTCAGAAGTAACTCAATGTGCTTAACACATCCCATTGATCATTCTCCTCCGTAAGGTCCTCTAGTACATTTTTTGCTGGTGGCTTAATGGTAAAGAATCTGCCTGCCAATGCAGAAGAAGTGGGTTCAGTCCCTGTGTTGGGAAAATCCCTGTAGATGGAAAAGACAACCCATTCCAGTATTCTTGCCAGGCAAATCCTATTGGCCGAGGAGCCTGGTAGGCTACAGTTCCTAGGGTTGTAAAAGAATCAGATGTGACTTAGCAACTAAACAACAACTTTTCTGCTAGCCCACTCAGTGCCCTATTTATGCAATCATCCCACCTTTGCTTCAACAGAGATGAATATGATGGTTTCAGCCTGGTTCAGTGGTAAAGAATCCACCTGCCAATACAGGAGACATGGGTTCAAGCCCTGGGTCATGAAGATCCTCTGGAGAAGGAAATGAGAACTCACTCCAGTATTCTTGCCTAGGGAATCCCATGGACAGAGGAGTATGGTAGGCTATAGCCCATGGGGTCATAAAAGAGTCAGACACAACTTAGCGACTAAACAAGAACAATAAATATAGTAAAGTGTATATGTCAATCCCAATCTCCCATTTTATCCCTCCCCTTCACCTGTCACACTTGGTAACCATAAATTTGTTTTCAACAACTTTCATTTTTCCCTTGTTAATCTTTCATATACTGATTTAATTATTAGGTCCACTAAAGAACCTAGAGGAAAAACATTTTTTCCCCTACACTTTTTTTTTGATTAATGCTTCTTTCCTTTTTTTAATGTGTCAAGTCATTTAATTTTAATGAATAATACTGGTTTTCAGTTTTCTAGTTTAGTACAGTTAATGCAGACCGTTTCCCAGCATAGGATGAATTGTTTGAAAATGGTATAAACTAATAGCAGACCGTATGTTGAATGACAAGGCAGGTTCTATAAAACAGCAAAGGTTTTATACTACTTTGTTTCTTCATTGTGCTGAAAATTTCAGGTGATTAAATCCTTAAAATGTATTTTAGAGTTGGATGATTAAATCTTGTTAGATAATTTTAAACCTTTACAGGCAAAATGCCATAAAAAGCATTTTAATATCTTTGATTTAATTCTTTCAAAAACAAATCATTTTTCCAGTATAAATATCCACAGCTTACTATGGGTCCTATCTGTCAATATCACAATATGACAGCATTCAGACACTTGTTATCTGCAAAGGCAGTGTATCTGCTATTTGTCACTAAGAAACATTCAGAAACAATTTCCCCATTTCTATTATTATGCAAAATATGTCAGGACAAGAAATTCACACTGAGAAAATTACTCCTCTGGTGAGATATTTTGACACAAAAATCTTTCCTCATCAAAGATGAAAAGCACCTTGTCAGTCACTTCTAATTGCTGCCTCATTTCTGTCAGTGGAGAGAGAATCAACTCCTTGTGGCGATGTCACAGAGGCATTTACCAATGTGCAGAGTTAGCATTGGCCTGTGAGCAGTGTTTGCTGAGCTCAGCCAGGTTTGAATCAATGTACACAGATAGGGTGACCATTCATTATAACTCTTAATCTTTTTAAAAGCTGCCAAAAGGACATTTTGTCTTTTTGCATGAATATTTGTCATGTCATCCTTGGCATCAGTGGATGTCTTCCTTCTTCAGTCTTTTCTGATATGCTTATGGCATTAAAGTGTAATAACTACCAAAACTCACATTGCAAGAATCAATTTTAAGAGCTGTAAACTTATTAAACTTTAAAATAAAACATTCCCTTTCCTGCGATTGTGATTCATATCCATGACCAAATGAATTGGGCAGGAATGAAGGCATGTGAAGGTTGAGCAGAGCAAATGTAAACTCATTAACTATGTGTGGAAAACACTTCTTTAGGAGAATTATATTCCATCCATTCATTTGCAACAGATTTTCCAGGCAGATCATTATGAAACAGAGGGATAAAAAATAATCATTAGTGAGCAAACCAGAAATCATATTAAAGCTTTCAGTAACTCCTATTTGTATTAAAGCTGGTTTATATGGAGGATCCATTAATAATGAAGATGGATGGGATGCTAGCACCTCAGGGCTTTCCTCTGGCAACTTTTAAGTTTATGATGGCACTGCTAAAATCTTCTGTAAAACCCTATTCCCTGGGCCAACCCTGACAGAAAAGAACTTCTAACTAAAAGCATCCACAATATATTATCAGAGGAGTAGAGGGTGATAACTGCTTATATGCCCTGACCATTCTCTCATTGTTATCAGCATTGATCAGTTTCCTGATCTAATTTATTTCAAATACATTATGCTACATTTGATTAGCTGCTTCTAAAAAAAAAAAAAGTGCAATGTATTCATATAATAACCCTTTATTGAGGGGCTGTTACCTGTCAGATCCCAAAGTAGGCACTGAAAATACTGAGACAAATTGAATTGGGAACAATCTGTGTTCTCCAGGAGCTAAAGTTATTCCATATCATATCTCATTTATTTAGAAATATCATATCAGATTTAGAGCTTGGATCATAACTAACTCTGTTAGAGTATCTGAAATTAAACAAAATGGATTCGCAAGGTAATTCAGAGGATTCCCAGCATTAATACTGGACTACCTCTAAAGCTCTCTAAAATTGTTTTCTATCCTCTCAACATGGTCACTGTGGTGGGATGGTACCATTGAAAATCTACAATATTGGAGTCAGAAGGCCTAGATGCAGGTTTGTGCTATCCCACTTTCTAAAAATGCAAATTTAGAAAACTGTTTTACTTAATATGATGCAGGGTGTCGGATTTTTGCCACTCCAAAATGTGCCACTTTGGCATAAGGATTACTTTAGATTGAGAAGTCTCAAAAAGTTTTTCTTTTTTGTGTTCAATTCTCAGTTGTTAAATTGTATCTGACTCTTTGGGACCCCATAGACTGTAGTCAAAATCCCACGGACAGATGAGCCTGGTAGGCTGCTGTCCATGGGGTCGCTAGGAGTTGGACACGACTAAGCAACTTCACTTTGACTTCTCACTTTCATGCACTGGAGAAGGAAATGGCAACCCACTCCAGTGTTCTTGCCTGGAGAATCCCAGGGATGGGGGTGTCTGGTGGGCTGCCATCTCTGGGGTCTCACAGAGTCGGACACGACTGAAGCGACTTAGCAGCAGCACCAGCAGCAGACTGTAGACCCCCAGGCTCCTCTGTCCATGGAATCGTCCGGGCAAGTATCCTAGAGCAGGTTGTCACTGCCTTCTCTAGGGGACCTTCCCAGGGATCGAACCCACGTCTCTTACATCTCTTGCACCAGCACGTGGATTCTTTACCACTGTGCCACTTGAGAATTCCGTTCCTTTTTAACCTCCCCCTTAACTGCCTAAAATAATTTAGAAATGAGTGTCTTTTCTGCTGCTGCTGCTAAGTCGCTTCAGTCGTGTCCAACTCTGTGCGACCCCATAGACGGCAGCCTACCAGGCTCCCCTGTCCCTGGGATTCTCCAGGCAAGAACACCGGAGTGGGTTGCCATTTCCTTCTCCAATGCATGAAAGTGAAAAGTGAAAGTGAAGTCGTTCAGTCGTGTCCGACTCTCAGCGACCCCATGGACTGGAGCCTACTAGGCTCCTCCGTCCATGGGATTTTCCAGGCAAAAGTACTGGGGTGCGGTGCCATTGTCTTTTCTGAGAAGGGAGCAATCACCAGAGATAACCGCAAAGAATATGAACAATGTGTATAGTAGATTGGCAGATTTAGTAAGACCTACCTGTTCACACTCCTCTCTCTGTTTCACTGTCTTTGCATGGCATGGCAAACATCTGCTTATCAAACACTGGCTTTTCCCACATTCCATTAAATCATCTTCCTTTTTCCCCTTTGTCCCACACCCCTATGCCTTTCTCCTTAGCTCTGGGTGGCATTTAAGTTGCAATTGTCTGACTCCTAGAAGGTTTCATATTCTTAAGTGACCCTGTATGTACATTATGTACATAATTAAATTTGTTTTTCTTTTATTAATCTGTCTTCTTGCTGTTGTTCAGTCGCAAAGTTGTGTCTTTTTTTTTTTTTTTGCAACCCCACAGACTGCAGCACACCAGGCTTCCCTGTCCTTAACTATCCCCCAGAGTTTGCTCAAACTCATGTTTATTGAGTTGGTGAATGCCATCCAACCATCTTCTCCTCTGTCGCCTCCTTCTCCTTCTGATCTCAGTCTTTCCCAGCAGCAGGGTTTTTCCAATGAGTCAGCTCTTTGCATCAGGTGGCCAAGTACTAGAGTTTCAACTTTAGCAACAGTCTGTCCAATGAATATTCAGGATTGATTTTCTTTAGGATTGACTGGTTTTATCTTCCTGCTGTCCAAGGGACTCCAAGAGTCTTCCCCAACACTGCAATTTGAAAGCATCAGTTCTTCAGCACTCAGCCTTCTTTATGGTCCATTTCTCACATATGTACATGACTACTGGAAAAATCAAAGCTTTGACTATACAGACTTTTGTCAGCAAAGTGAGGTCTCTGCTTTTTAATATGTGGTCTTGATTTGTCATAGCTTTCCTTCCAACAAGCAAGCATCTTTTAATATCATGGCTGCAGTCACCAACCACAGTGATTCTGGAACCTGAGAAAATAATGTCTGTCACTGTTTCTGCTTTTTCTCCTTCTATTTACCATGGAGAGATGGGATCAGACACTAT
Organism: Tragelaphus eurycerus; assembly: GCA_935064755.1. Lineage (NCBI taxonomy): Eukaryota > Metazoa > Chordata > Mammalia > Artiodactyla > Bovidae > Tragelaphus > Tragelaphus eurycerus. The sequence goes on along the minus strand of CAKXYN010000086.1, from coordinate 5,558,892 downwards.
GATCTTAGTTTTTTGAATGTGGAGTTTTAAGCCAGCTTTTTCACTCTTCTCATTCAACCTCACGAGGAAGCCAATGACAACCCACTCCAGTACTCTTGCCTGGAAAATCCCATGGATGGAGGAGCCTGGTGGGCTGCAATCCATGGGCTCGCTAAGAGCAACTGAGAAACTTCACTTTCACCTTTCACTTTCATGCACTGGAGAAGGAAATGGCAACCCACTCCAGTGTTCTTGCCTGGCCAGTCCTAGGGATGGAGGAGCCTGGTGGGCTACCATCTATGGGGTCACACAGAGTTGGACACAACTGCTGTGACTTAACAGCAGCAGTAGCATTCACCCTCCTCAACAGGCTCTTTAGTTTCTCTTTGGTTTCTGCTATGTCTGTATTATCTGCATATACGAAGTTGTTAATATGTCTCCTGGCAATTTTTATTCCAGTTTGTGATTCATTCAGCCTCACATTACACATGACATACTCTGCATATAAGTTAAATAAACAGAATGTGTAGTCAATGAAGTAGATATTTTTTTCTGAATTCCTCTTGCTTTTTCGATGATACACCAAATGTTGGGAATTTGATCTCTGGTTCCTCTGCCTTTTCTAAATCCAGTTTGTACTCCTGGAAGTTCTCAGTTCATGTACTATCGAAGCCTAGCTTGAGGGATTTTGAGCACAACCTTGCTAGCATGTGAAATGGGTACAACTGTAGTAGTTTAAAATTCTTTGGCATTGCCCTTCTTTGGGATTGGAATGAAAACCAACCTTTTCCAGTTCTGTGGCCAATGATGAGTTTTCCAAATTTGCTGGCATGTTAGGTGCAGCACTTTATCAGCAATCATCTTTTAGGGTTTGAAATAGCTCAGCTGGAATTCTATCACCTCCACTAGTTTTGTTTGCAGTACTGTTTCCTAAGGCCCACTTGACCTCACACTCCAGGATGTCTGGCTCTAGGTGAGTGAGCACACCATCATGGCTATCTGGGTCAATAAAACCTTTTTTGTAGATTTCTTCTGTTTATACTGCTAATTTTTTAATCTCTTCTTCTGTTAGGCCCTTACAATTTCTGTCCTTTAATGTGCCCATCTTTGCATGAAATGTCCCCTTCATATTTCTAATATCTCTGAAGAGATCATTGGTTATTCCCATTCTATTGATTTCCTCTATTTATTTGCATTGCTCACTTAAGAAGGTTTTCATATTTCTCCTTGCTATTCTTTGGAACATTGCGTTCAGTTGGGTATCTTTTCCTTTCTCCTTTGCCTTTGACTTCTCTTTTTCTCTAAGCTAGTCTGTCTTGATTTAATTCTAGAATTAATTCTATAATTCTAATTATAGAAGAGCCAAAGAACCTAAAAGAAGTTTTCTCCCTAACAACATTACTTCTCACTTATTGAATATTGATTATATGTTACACTTGATAAATGTGTGTGTTTTATTCATTAAATCCTTATAGCCTCTCTATAAGAAATGCACTGCTATCATACACATTTTATGGATGAGAAGAAAAATTGAGGGGTAGTGTGATTAAGAATCTTCTATGGTAACAAAGCTCTAAGTAGCAGAGCTGGAGAGCACAGTGAAACAAGGTCCATCTGAAAGCAAAACCCACCCTCTTACCTTTTGGGTCACTTGGCCTCTTCCTGCTGGCCTGATTTAGATCAGGTCTTCATTCCATTTCGGCCAAAACCTCACAATAATGTCTCTGCCTCCAGTCTTTTTTTCCCTTCAAAGTCAGCCTTATGCAGTTGCCAAAGTGATCTATATAAAATGTAGATCTGACCATATTCCAGTGCTGCCTAAATCTCTCAATAGTACCTTGTGAGGCCTTTCAAGAGGAGAAATTCTCTTAAGTACAAATGCCCACCTCTACCATGGATCACAGAGTACAGGATCAACACTCTTAGTGTCATTTCCTTTACTTCCTCCCTACCTCCCCAGGATTTCACTACATTCTAACATAAAGCCCATGATTTAAACAAATTAAGGAATCTTGTTCTCACAAAATGATTGGAGGTTCTGTTCAAATGCAAGTTCAACTTTCCACAAAATATTATCCTCTGATATTATGGGCATTATTGATGCTTAAAATATTAAATAATGTTGAACCATTGCTTTTTCTAAGAACTAATGTGGAATCTTGACCTTATCTCCTCTCTCAATTATCCCATTCATTTCCTCTGACCAAATTTCAGAGAGGATCTTGAGTTACCTTTAAACAAGGAGATAGTTCATATGCAAACATTTGGAAAACACTGTGAGCAATTCAGTGAGCAAAATATGCTAAATATATGTTGAATAAACTAGAAAAAAACAATATTATGCTATTTCTATAACCACCTGAGTATTTGAATGAAAATAAGAATTTATTATTGCTTAAACTGTAATACTTCAGAAATACAGTATATGAATATATCTGAACTTTGCACAAGCAATTTAATTTAGAATCATCTAATGCCAACATCTTCTGGATCATTGAAAAAAGCAAGAGAGTTCCAGAAAAATATCTATTTCTGCTTTACTGACTATGCCAAAGCCTTTGACTGCATGGATCACAATAAACTGTGGAAAATTCTGAAAGAGATAGGAATACCAGACCACCTGATCTGCCTCTTGAGAAATCTGTATGCAGGTCAGGAAGCAACAGATAGAACTGGACATGGAACAGCAGACCGGTTCCAAATATGAAAAGGAGTACATCAAGGCTGTATATTGTCACCCTGCTTATTTAACTTATATGCAGAATACATCATGAGAAACGCTGGGCTTGAGGAACACAAGCTGGAATCAAGATTGCTGGGAGAAATATCAGTCACCTCAGATATGCAAATGACACCACCCTTATGGCAGAAAGTGAAGAAGAACTAAAAAGCCTCTTGATGAAAGTGAAAGTGGAGAGTGAAAAAGTTGGCTTAAAGCTCAACATTCAGAAAACGAAGATCATGGCATCTGGTCCCATCACTTAATGACAAATAGATGGGGAAATAGAGCAAACAGTGGCTGACTTTATTTTTCTGGGCTCCAAAATCACTGCAGATGGTGACTACAGCCATAAAATCAAAAGACACTCACTCCTTGGAAGGAAAGTTATGACCAACCTAGACAGCATACTAAAAAGCAAAGACATTGCTTTGCCAACAAAAGTCCGTCTAGTCAAGGGTATGGTTTTTCTGACTCTTTGCATCTCCGTGGACTCCATCCTACCAGGCTCCTCCTTCCATGGGATTCTCCAGGCAAGAATATGGAGTGGGTTGCCATTTCCTTCTCCAGGGGATTGTCCCAAAACAGGGATTGAACCTGGGTCTCTTTTATTGCGGTAGATGCTTTACCCTCTCAGCCAACAGGGAAGTTCCCAAATAAGAAAATGGAGCAGTTCTATATCATCAGTGAACCTAGGGCTTCAACCTTAAGCCCAAAGTTGTCATGATGTGGACAAAAAAACCTGGGTTAACACTCAATTTGTTATTTTATGATATAACTTATTAAATAATTAATACTGCTGTTTTAATGTGTATTTAGAAATTTGTATGTTTACACATTTTACCTGACAAATTATATTATAGAAAAGGCTCTTTTTAAAAGACTTGGGTAATCAAACTTATAAAGGATTAATTTAATAATAAATATATTTAGAATAAATTTAAGAATAAATATAAACAATGAGATAAAAGACAACCTGTGAAACCTACAAAACATGGATCAAAGAAATTAGATAAGAAAAATAAATGGAAAGTCATTCTATGTTCATGGATTGGAAGACTTAATAATGTTATGATGACAGTGCTACACAAAGGAATCTATAGATTCAATGCAATTCTATCAAAACTCCAATGGCATTGTGTTTTGTTGTCCTCATTGTTTGCCTTTTTCAGAAGGTGGGAAATTCATCTTAAAACTCATCAGAAATATCAAGTGACTCTATAAAGGAAACTTAAAAAAGAACAAAGTTTGCATACTTTCACTTTCTGGTTGAAAACTTTTCTACATAGGAGCAGCAATATAAGCAATGTGGTACTGGCATATGGACAGATATTTGTACGTAGAGACCAAAACAGGAAGCCCAGAAATATTAATCCTCAAATTTTTGGCTAAGTTATTTTTGACAGTGCCAAGACCATTTAATGGGTAAAAGATAATGCTGTTAAGAAAAGTGAACATCCATTCAGCAGAATAAAGTTGCACTCTTATTTTACCTCATACAAAAAATTAACTCATAATGTATCAAAGACCTAAACATAAAAGTCAAAAACATGACCCTAACCCTCATAAAAAAATAATCAGAGGAAACCATATGGGGAAGTCTTTATGAACTTGGATTTGACAATGATTTCTTGGACACTACACCATAAGCACAGGCAACAACAACAACAACAACAACAACAACAAAATCATAAATTGCCACGGACTGGAAAAGGTCAGTTTTCATTCCGATCCCAAAGAAAGGCAATGCCAAAGAATGCTCAAACTACTGCACAATTGCACTCATTTCACATGCTAGTAAAGTAATGCTCAAAATTCTCCAAGCCAGGCTTCAGCAATATGTGATCCGTGAACTTCCTGATGTTCAAGCTGGTTTTAGAAAAGGCAGAGGGACCAGAGATCAAGTTGCCAACATCTGCTGGATCATGGAAAAGGAAGAGAGTTCCAGAAAAATATTTATTTCAGCTTTATTGACTATCCCAAAGCCTTTGACTACATGGATCACAATAAACTGTGGAAAATTCTGAAAGAGATAGGAATCCCAGACCACCTGGCCTGCCTCTTGAGGAACCTATATGCAGGTTAGGAAGCAACAATTAGAACTGGACATGGAACAACAGACTGATGCCAAATAAGAAAAGGACTACGTTAAGGCTATATATTGTCACCCTGCTTATTTAACTTCTATGCAGAATACATCATGAGAAACGCTGGAATAGAAAAATTACAAGCTGGAATCAAAGATTTCCGGGAGAAATGTCAATAACCTCAGATATGCAGATGATACCACCCTTATGGCAGAGGGTGAAGAAGAACTAAAATGCCTCTTGATGAAGGTGAAAGAGGAGAGTGAAAAAGTTGGCATAGAGCCCAGCATTCAGAAAACTAAGATCATGGCATCTGGTCCCATCACTTCATGAGAAATAGATGGGGAAACAGTGGAAACAGTGTCAGACTTTATTTTGCTGGGCTCCAAAATCACTGCAAATGATGATTGCAGCCATGAAATTAAAAGATGCTTACTCCTTTGAAGGAAAGTTATGACCAACCTAGATAGCATTTTCAAAAGCAGAGACATTACTTTGCCAACAAAGGTCCATCTAGTCAAGGCTATGGTTTTTCTAGTAGTCATGTATGGATGTGAGAGTTGGACTGTGAAGAAAGCTGAGCACTGAAGAATTGATGCTTTTGAATTGTGGTGTTGGAGAAGACTCTTGAGAGTCCCTTGGACTGCAAGGAGATCCAACCAGTCCATTCTAAAGGAGATAAGTCCTGGATGTTCATTGGAAGGACTGATGCTAAAGCTGAAACTCCAGTACTTTGGCCACCTCATGCAAAGAGTTGACTCATTTGAAAATAATCTGATGCTGGGAGGGTTTGGGGGCAAGAGGAGAAAGGGACAACAGAGGATGAGATGTTTGGATGGCATCACTGACTCGATGGACATCGAGTTTGGACATCACAAAACTCGAGTTTGGGTGAACTCTGGGAGTTGGTGATGTACAGGGAGGCCTGGTGTGCTGCAATTCGTGGGGTTGCAATGAGTTGGACACAACTGAGCAACTGAAGTGAACTGAAAGTTAAAACCTCTTGTGTACCAAAGGATATCATCAGGAGAGCAGAGTGATAAGAAAACCAAGAGAACAGCAGAAAATATTCACAACTCATACATCTGATAAGAGACTATTACAAAAAATATATAAGAACTGCAACTCAACAACAATGAGAAAACAATTTAATTTAAAAAACAGGCAAAGAACTTGAATCTTGGCACAAGACCTGATGTTCAATATCATCAGTCACTAGGAAAATACAAATCAAAACCACAAAGAGATATCTCCGCACACCTTCCAGGAAGGTAAATTTCTAACAGGAAAAAACTACAGGTCAAATTAATATTGAATGTAATATTGTGGCTCAGATTCTGTTCAATGCACATAACCCATCTTACTTTGATGATCACAGACACTCTATGAAAAGGTACTACTCTTCCTGTATTAATAGATGAGGAACTTGAGAGCAGGGATGTCACACAATTTGACAAAACACCTACTGTGTAACACAATTACAGTGTGACACAGCCCAAGATGGTTGCCTAGACACAAAGTCCATATTCTTTTGACTTCACATGCTATCTCCAAATTAGTGTTTCCATATCCATCCTTACTCCCAGAACATGAATTTTTTAAAGGGTGCAATTCACCTTTTTTTTTTTTCAATCTTTTACTAATATTTGTCAAGCACATTAACATGGTAGCTCATTACAGTCTCATAAGTCTAAATAATATTTGATTGTTTTCACTAGTATAAAAAATGAGATTTACTACCATGGCACACCATTGAAGTACTCTTGCCTGGAAAATCCCATGGATGGAGGAGCCTGGTAGGCTGCAGTCTGTGGGGTTGCTAAGAGTCAGACATGACTGAATGACTTCACTTTCACTTTTAATTTTAATGCATTGGAGAAGGAAATGGAAACCCACTCCAGTGTTCTTGCCTGGAGAATCCCAGGGACATGGGAGCATGGTGGGCTGCTGTCTATGGGGTCACACAGAGTCAGAATAACTGAAGCGACTTAGCAGCAGCAGCAGCTATCCATTTAATGATAAAACAGAAAGCTAGGAAAAAAACTAAATGGTGAAGCAATTATAAATTCTGGCTTTAAAATGAGATGTTGCTTCAATCTTGGCTTCACTGACTGATATGCTAAGTGACGATGGGCAAGATACTGAACCTATTTGAACCTGTTTTCATATACTTCTATACTATCTAACTTATAGGGTTAAGTAATAACTTTTGGATGAAAGTATGTTTAGTGACATACTTTCACAAGTATGACATACAAACTTTCACAAGTGACATACAAACACAAGTAATCTCACATATTAGGCTCTATTTTAATTATATTATATCATGCATTTGTTTATTATATATGGATGTCTCCATTAGACAGTACATTCCTAAATAAAAAAAGAATCAAAAACTTCTTAGAGTATATACTACAACCTACAGATATGAAAAAGTCTATCATTTTATATGAAAGATATTGTGTAAATGATGTATATTTGTTGATTTTAATGGAAATTATTTCAACTGACATGGCTCTAAAAGAAAATTTTGAAATTTAGAAAAAACATTTAAACTTCTTTAACAGTTCAGAGGAAATAGGAAAGTTGAATTAAATGAAAAACCAATGAAACAATAAATAAAAAGGCAGATTAACATCCTTTAATGCAGATGAAATATCAAACAAATTTTCCATCCATTTTTTTTAGTGTTTTAATTTTATTTTTAATTTATTTATTTTTTAATAATTTTGTTGTTTTCTGTCAAACCTCAATATGAATCAGCCATAGGTATACATATATCCCCTCCCTTTTGAACCTCCCTCCAATCTCCCTCCTTATCCTACCCCTCTAGGTTGATACAGAGCCCCTGTTTGAGTTTCTTGAGCCACACAGCAAATTCTTGCTGGCTATCTATTTTACATATGGTAATATAAATTTCCATGTTTCTTTCCATACATGTCATCCTCTCTTCTCCACTCCCCATGTCCAAAAGTCTATTCTCTATGTCTGTTTCTCCATCACTTCCCTGTAAATATATTCTTCAGTACCATTTTTTCTAGATTCCATATATATGCATTAGAATATCATATTTATCTTTCTCTTTCTGACTTACTTCACTCTCTGTAATAGGCTCTAGGTTCATCCACCTCATTAAAACTCACTCAAATGCCTTATTTTTGGCTGAGTAATATTTCATTGTGTATATGTACCACAACTTCTTTATACATTAATCAGTTGATGGACATCTAGGTTGCTATTTAGCTCTCTAGCTATTTAATAGCTAGATATTATTTAAATGGTTATCTAGCTATTTACAATAGCTAGAAAATGGAAGCAACACAGCTAAATTTTTGACTACTTATTTTTAAAATTGGAAGGTCAGTTGGTTTATGTTTAATATTGCTTTGAGTTTCTTTATTGTAAAAGAAATACTCTCAATCATTTTCACACAATTCTAAGACTTCTGAATTTTTCAGATATAATCTTACTGTGTGATCTATATCAATAATCAAAACAAGACAAAAAGAAAGGCCATGAGAAAATACTTCAGGAGATAATAGTTGAAAACTTCCCTAAAATGGGGAAGGAAATAGCCACCCAAGTCCAAGAAATCCAGAGTCCCAAACAGGATAAACCCAAGGCAAAACACCCCAAGACACATATTAATGAAATTAACAAAGATAAAACACAAAGAGCAAATATTAAAAACAGCAAGTGAAAAGCAACAAATAACACACAAGGGGATTCCCATAAGGATAACAGCTGATCTTTCGATAGAAACTCTTCAGGCCAGAAGGGAATGGCAGAACATACTTAAAGTGATGAAAAAGAAAAACCTACAACCCAGATTACTATACCCAGCAAGGACCTCAATCAAATATGAAGAATAAATCAAAAGCTTTACAGACAAAAGCTGAGAGAGTTCAGCACCACCAAACCAGCTCTTCAACAAATGCGAAAGGATTTTCTCTAGAAAGGAAACACAGAAAAGGTTTATTAAACTGGAACACAAAACAACAAAGTAAATGGCAACAGGATCATATTTATCTATAATTACCTTAAATGTAAATGGGCTGAATGTCCCAACCAAAAGACAATGACTGGCTGAATAGATTAAAAAAAAAAAAAAAAAAAAAACTATATAGGCTGTCTACAAGAGATCCACCTCAAAACAAAGGACACATACAGGCTGAAAGTCAAAGGCTGGAAAAAGATATTTCATGCAAATGGAGACCAAAAGAAAGCAGGAGTAGCAATACTCAAATCAGATAAAATAGACCTCAAAATAAAGGCTGTGAAAAGAGACAAAGAAGGATACTACACAATGATCAAGGGATCAATCCAAAAAGAAGATATAACAATTATAAATACATATGCACCCAACACAGGAGCACCACAATATGTAAGGCAAATGATAATGAGTAAGAAAGGGGAAATAATAGTAATACAATGATAGTGGGAGACTTTAATAGTGCACTCACACCTATGGAGAGATCAGCAAAACAGAAAATTAGCAAGGAAACAGAAACTTTAAATGATGAAATGGACCAGTTAGACCTAATTGATATCTACAGGACATTTCATCCCTAAACAAGGAATTTCACCTTTTTCTGAACTGCACACAGAACATTCTCTGGGATAGATCACATCCTGGGCCATAAATCTAGCCTTGGTAAATTAAAATAATAATAATAAAATAAATCATTTCAAGCATCTTTTCTGATCACAATGTGGTGAGATTAGATGTCAACTACAGGGAAAAAAAAACTATTAAAAATACAAACATATGGAGGCTTAACACGCTTCTGAATAATGAAAAAATCACAGAAGAAATCATAAAATAAATCAAAATATGCATATAAATTAATGAAAATGAAAACACAACAACCCAAAACCTATGAGCACTGTAAAAGCAGTGCTAAGGAGAAGGTTCATAGCAATACAGGCTTACCTCAAGAAACAAGAAGAAAGTCAAATAAATAACCTAACTCTACACCTAAAGCAAATAGAAAAGGAAGACATGAAGAACCCCAGGGTTAGTAGAAGGAAAGAAATCATAAAAATTAGGGCAGAAATAAATGAAAGAGAAACAAAGGGACTACAGAATAAATCAACAAAACTAAAATCTGGTTCTCTGAGAAGATAAATAAAATAGACAAACCATTAGTCAGACTCATCAAGAAAAAAAGGGAGAAGAATCAAATCAACTGAATTAGAAATGAAAATGAAGAAATCACAACAGACAACACAGAAACAAAGGATCATGAGACTACTATCAGTAACTATATTCCAGTAAAATGGACAACTTGGAAGAAAAGGACAAATTCTTAGAAAAGTATAACCTTCTAAAACTGAACCAGGAAGAAATAGAAAATCTTAACAGACTCATGATAAGCACAGAAATCGAAACTGTAATCAAAAATCTTAAATAGATGGAGAAACATACCATATTCATGGATTGGAGAATCAATATAGTGAAAATGACTATACTACCCAAAACAATCTATAGATTCAATGCAATCCCTATCAAGCTACCAATGGTATTTTTCACAGAAACAGAACAAATAATTTCACAATTTGTATGGAAATACAAAAAACCTTGAATAGCCAAAGCAATCTTGAGAAAGAAGAACTGACTGGAGGAATCAACTTGCTTGACTACAGGCTATATTACAAAGCTACAGTCATCAAGACAGTATGGTACTGGCACAAAGATAGAAAGAGAGATCAATGGAACAAAATAGCCCAGAGATAATCCACACATCTATGGACACCTGATCTTTGACAAAGAAGACAAAAATATATAATTGAAAAAAGACAATGGCTTTAACAAGTGGTGCTGGGAAAACTGGCCAACCACTTGTAAAAGGATGAAACTAGAACACTTTCTAACACCATACACAAAAATAAACTCAAAATGGAGTAAAGATCTAAATGTAAGACCAGAAACTATAAAACTCCTAGAGGAAAACATAGGCAAAACACTCTCTGACATAAATGACAGCAGGATCCTCTATGACCCACTTCCCAGAGTAATGGAAACAGAGGCAAAACTAAACAAATTAAATTAATGGGCCTAATTAAATGACCTAATTAAACTCAAAAGCTTTTGCACAGCGAAAGAAACTATAAGCAAGGTGAAAAGACAGCCTTCAGAATGGGAGAAAATAATAGCAAGTGAAACAACTGACAAAGAGTTACTCTCAAAAATATACAAGCATCTCATGCAGCTTAATTTCAGAAAAATAAATGACCCAATAAAAAAATGGGCCAAGGAACTAAATAGACACTTCTCCAAAGAAGACATGCAGATGGCTAATACACACATGAAATGATGCTCAACATCACTCATTATCAGAGAAAAGCAAATCAAAACCACAATGAGGTATTATCTCTTGCAGGTCAAAATGGCTGCTATCAAAGTCTACAAACAATAAATGCTAGAGAGGGTGTGAAGAAAAGGGAACCCTCTTACACTGTTGGTGGGAATACAAACTAGTACAGCCACTATGGAGAACAGTGTGGAGATTCCTTAAAAAAATGGAAATATAACTTCCACAAGACCCAGCAATTCCACTCCTGGGCACACAAACCAAGGAAACCCGAATTGAAAGGGACACATGTACCCCAATATTCATTGCAGCACTGTTCCAATAGCTAGACATGGAAGCAACCTAGATGTCCATCTAGGATAATAAATGGCAATGAAATATGTATAATATCATATATGAAAGGAGTCACCAGTCCAGGTTCAATGCACGATACTGGATGCTTGGGGCTGGTGCACTGGGACGACCCAGAGGGATGGTATGGGGAGGGAGGAGGGAGGAGGGTTAAGGATGGGGAACACATGTATACCTGTGACAGATTCATTTTCAAATACGGCAAAACCAATACAATATTGTAAAGTTAAATAAAATAAAATTTAAACAAAAGAAAATAAACTTTCCCTGAAATAGTTAATTAAAAAAAAAAAAAAAAGAAATGGATAAGAAAGCTGTGGTACATATACAAAATGGAATATTACCCAGCCATTAAAAATGCCTTTGAATCAGTTCTAATGAGGTGGATGATGAAACTAAAGCATATTATACAGAGTGAAGTAAGTCGGAAAGGAAAATACCAATCAGATCAGATCAGTTGCTGAGTTATGTCCAACTCTTTGAGACCCCATGAATCACAGCATGCCAGGCCTCCCTGTCCATCACCAACTCCTGGAGGTCACTGAGACTCACATCCATCGAGTCAGTGATGCCATCCAGCCATCTCATCCTCTGTCATCCCCTTCTCCTCCTGCCCCCAATCCCTCCCAGCATCAGAGTCTTCTCCAATGAGTTAACTCTTTGCATGAGGTGGCCAAAATACTGGAGTTTCAGCTTTAGCATCATTCCTTCCAAAGAAATCCCAGGGCTGATCTCCTTCAGAATGGACTGGTTGGATCTCCTTGCAGTCCAAGGGACTCTCAAGAGTCTTCCCCAACACCACAGTTCAAAAGCATCAATTCTTCGGCGCTCAGCCTTCTTCACAGTCCAGCTCTCACATCCATACATGACCACAGGAAAGACCATAGCCTTGACTAGGAGAACCTTTGTTGGCAAAGTAATGTCTCTTCTTTTGAATATGCTATCTAGCTTGGTCATAAATTTCCTTCCAAGGAGTAAGCGTCTTTTAATTTCATGGCTGCAGTCACCATCTGCAGTGATTTTGGAGCCCAGAAAAATAAAGTCTGACACTGTTTCCACTGTTTTCCCATCTATTTCCCATGTAGTGATGGGACCGGATGCCATGATCTTCGTTTTCTGAATGTTGAGCTTTAAGCCAACTTTTTCACTCTCCACTTTCACTTTCATCAAGAGGCTTTTTAGTTCCTCTTCACTTTCTGCCATAAGGGTGGTGTCATCTGCATATCTGAGGTTATTGATATTTCTCCCAGCAATCTTGATTCCAACTTGTGTTTCTTCTAGTCCAGCGTTTCTCATGATGTACTCTGCATATAAGTAAAATAAACAGAGTGACAATATACAGCCTTGACGGACTCCTTTTCCTATTTGGAACCAGTCTGTTGTTCCATGTCCAGTTCTAACTGTTGCTTCCTGACCTGCATACAAATTTCTCAAGAGGCAGATCAGGTGGTCTGGTATTCCCATCTCTTTCAGAATTGTCCACAGTTTATTGTGATCTACACAGTCAAAAGCTTTGGCATCGTCAATAAAGCAGAAATAGATATTTTTCTGGAACTCTCTTCCTTTTTCCATGATCCAGCGGATGTTGGCAATTTGATCTCTGGTATACTAATACATAAATATGGAATGTAGAAAGATGGCAATGATAAACCTATATGTGATACAGAAAAAAGATACAGATGTAAAGAACAGACTATTTGACTCTGCGGGAGAAGGTGATGATGGGTTGAATCAAGAGAAGAGCACTGAAACATGTATACTAACATATGTGAAACAGATCACCAGTCCAAATTCGATGCATGAGACAGGGAAATCAGTGCCAGTGCACTGGGATGACCCTGAGGGATGGGATGGGGAGGAATGTAGGAGGGGGGTTCAGGATGGGGGACACATATACACCCATGGCTTATTCATGTGAATATATGGCAAAAACAGCTACAATATTGTAAGGTAATTAGCATCCCATTAAAATAAATAATTTACAAAATAAAAAAAATACTAACAAGTAATATTAGTAGACTGAAGGAGTCAAGGTAAATATGACCACATATAATCTAATACTTGCTAAAAACAAGCAAATCTATATTCCATAAGTTGAATTTTATATTTAATTTTGAAATAATGCTTGCCTTCTTATTCTCAGTGGTCTTCTGGTTTACTGGTGCCTTAGTACTCTTGCCTGGAAAATCCCATGGACAGAGGAGCCTGGTAGGCTACAGTCCATGAGGTCACTAACAGTCGGATACGACTGAGTGGCTTCACTTTCATGCACTGGAGAAGGAAATGGCAACCCACTCCAGTGTTCTTGCCTGGAGAATCCCAGGCACGGGGGAGACTTGTGGGCTGCCATCTATGGGGTCACACAGAGTTGGACACAACTGAAGTGATTTAGCAGCAGAAGTTTCATCATGGGTTGAGATTCTTCATAGATTAGGAATGACAGTTCTTAAAGATCATTAATAGAATTAAGACATTCTACACACTGTAACCAGAAGAAATATATTAGTATTGAAAATGAGAAACATTTGAAGCACAGATTATTTCATTCCATTTTTATCCTTAGAGTTGTTTCAGTCTTTGAAATTTTTCAAAGAAAAGACTATGTTGGGAACATATCAAAGTGGATATCAGTTGTGGAGTGGTGGCCAATGGAGGCACATATGGTGTAAAATACCTTGAGCTTTCTTATATCTAAGTATCCTCTATTTTAAAGTAACAATGAATAGCACTAATTTATATTTATTATAAGGCTTGTCTCCTCAGAAGTTATTTTCACTTAATCAAGTTTGATTTATAGAAGTGAGACAAAACCCACTATAATTAAATTTTATATTCCATTTTTCTGCATATACTATAGAGATCACTTTTGGTTTTTAATATTCCATTGAGGATGATTCTTCCTTTTACTATAATTCTCAATGCTGTGTCATTTATTTGTGTCAGGAATAAATGTGTGTGTGTGTGTGTGTGTGTGTGTGTGTGTGTGTGTGTTTTTCAAGCTTTCAAAGGAGTTCTGTGATTTCAAATATATATTTTTGTGCTTTTACTTAATTTCAGTTATAAAGAAAGATCTCTAAGATAACTGCTCATCATTCAGCAATTTCTATATACTGTCCCCAGTACTGCTGAGTATGAAGGGAATGTACGAGGTTGGGAATAGGAAAAATAAATGAGGCTTGTGAGGAAACAAGATATTAATAATAAGAAAGTAGAATTTGGAGTAACATAGCTGGGAGAACAAATGGCACTTCTGTCTTTGATCTGTTATGTGTCCGTGGGAAAATTATTTAAACGTTCTAAATATGTTTCCCATTTTTTCAACAAAAAAAAATTAAAATTTCCAATAATAAATTTCTAATAATTATTACATTCAAAAAAATAAAAGCTTGGCACAAAATAGATAATTACTGACTGCTAGTTTTCTTTTCCTATACTTGACTATCTTAAAGCTAGGTGCTATCTATATCTGTTTATCACTGATTTAAATAAAAATTATTCATTCTTGCAAATGTAGATGTAAGATAGCCTTTAAAAATAGAAACTTAATTCAAGACCAAATAAAGAAACTAATTATTTCCTCTTCAAATACTTCCAAGTCAGAAAGTCCATTTACTTTAATAATAATTTCATTAATATGGCCAACAAAATGTATTTTATCTCTTGTGTTCTTTTTAATTTTTTAAAAAAATTTTATTTTATTTAACTTTACAATATTGTATTGGTTTTGCCAAATATCAAAATGAATCTGCCACAGGTATACATGTGTTCCCCATCCTGAACCCTCCTCCCTCCCCATAGCATCCCTCTGGGTCGTCCCAGTGCACCAGCCCCAAGCATCCAGTATCGTGCATCGAACCCGGACTGGCGACTCGTTTCTTATATAATAGTATACATATTTCAATGCCATTCTCCCAAATCATCCCACCCTCTCCCTCTCCCAGAGTTCAAAAGACTGTTCTATACATCAGTGTCTCTTTTGCTATCCCTTGTGTTCTTATGAATATTCATTAAATGTGAATTTTTTTTTATTTTTTTATCAAGAATCTCTTTTATTGATTATCAGAAACTTTACAAACATCTAATATGAACAAATTGTAACATGACAGTATTTAGTTTGAACAATTAATACATTTCAGATATAATATTATACATATTTCAATGTTATTCTCCCCAATCATCCCACCCTCTCCTGGTCCCAGAGTCCAAAAGTCTGGTCTATACATCAGTGTCTCTTTTGCCGTCTCGTAAATAGGGTTATTTTTACAATCTTTCTAAATTCCATATATATGCGTTAGTATACTGTATTTGTGTTTTTGTTTCTGGCTTACTTCATTCTGTATAATAGGCTCCAGTTCCATCCACCTCCTTAGAACTGATTCAAATGTATTCTTTTTAATGGCTGAGTAATACTCCATTGTGTATATGTACCACAGCTTGCTTATCCATTCATCTGTGGATGGACATCTAGGTTGCTTCCACGTTCTTGGCTATTGCAAACAGTGCTGCTATGAACATTGGGGTACACGTGTCTCTTTCAATTCTGGTTTTCTCAGTGTATATGCCCAGCAGTGGGATTGCTGGATCATAAGGCAGTTCTATTCCCAGTTTTTTGAGGAATCTCCATACTGTTCTCCATAGTGGCTGTACCAGTTTGCATTCCCACCAACAGTGCAAGAGGGTTCCCTTCTCTCCACACCCTCTCCAGCATTTATTGCTTGTGGGCTTTTGGATAGCAGCCATTCTGATTGGCGTGAAATGGTATCTCATAGTGGTTTTGATTTGCATTTCTCTGATAATGAGTGATGTTGAGCATCTTTTCATGTGTTTGTTAGCCATCTGTATGTCTTCTTTGGAGAAATGTCTATTTAGTTCTTTGGCCCAAATGTGAATTTTTAAAATATTATATGTATTAGACACTGGCTATCCTGGGTTTATTATTAAAAGTAAAACGTACCCTAAGAATGCTGATAGGATCATGCACAAGTTTCTTCCAGTTACATGTCTGCAAATGAAAGTCACTTTATACTGCAAGTGCTCCATATGCTTCTTGATAATTCTGGAAATGGAAGTCCATGAAAGGTGGAAATGGTAACATCCTGCTGACAAGTTTGTACAAACATGCATTTGGGTTAGTAAGAGTAACTGATTTATCTTGATCATGGTTTATAAATAAGCCTCTCTCTACCCCATTTTTCTCAGCTATAAAGCAGAGATGGCAACTTGCATTATTTTTAGTTAAATGCTGAATGTCAACCACATAGGAACTACTCCATAAAGAGTGCCTGTTATGACTACTTTGACATATGGTCATGTAAGATTTGTAGAGTTCTGAAAGTTACTTCCTTAAATTGTTTCTATCAATACCATCAAGCACCCTGAAAGCCATGTTAAATTTATGTGTTGGGGGAGGTGGTGCTTAAGGCCCTAAATATATTTTAAAGAAAATATGTCCCTATTAGAATCATATGGAACATGACATATGCATCTGGGATGACAGGGAGAATGAAAAATTAAAGGCCTATATTATGGGTCGCAGTCTAAAGAGGACCTGGGTCAGTCATAACAGTAAGAGACTTAGGCACCTGGGAACTAAAGCCTGATTAAAGACACCAAAGAATAGCACTTTTGACAATATTAGAGTTAGCCCAAGAAGAATAAGAGGACAAGATTTGTAAAAGATTTTTAAACCAATAAACTGAATTATAAGAAAATGATATGTCAAATACTCTACCTTTTCCAGATCATGCCCATCCCCCATCCCATTCTCATCACCCCAGAACCCCATTTAGTATGTGCCAGAGAGAGAGGTTTTATAATTTTATCCGTCCCAAGTCTAGGGAAGTGTTGAGGTCTCTGTGGCTACCAGATAAGATTCTCATTGATTCTGAATTAAAGTTATCCAGTTTTATTTGATAGCATAGGAAATCAGTCCCAGGGAGACTTCATGGAAAATGGGATTCATGTAGTCATGCTTTAATTAATTAATTGCATCAACATATATTTATGCACTCAATGCTTACTATCAGCAAAGAATGCTCTACAGACTGAGATTATGTTACCAAAACAAAATAAAACTGTTGACCACATGGTGAGCATTTGTAGTATTACAAACAAACAGTAAACAAACAGTAAGCAGTAAGCTAACAAAAAAATAAGTAATATATGTGTTGATACCTGCAACTGAAGAAAGATAAATTGTGTTAAGATTGACAAAAATTGAAAATTCTGTTACCTAAGATAAAGTGGTGTGACAAGGCGTATTTGAGGAGTTGACCTTTGAATGATGATTTAAATTAGTACAAGGCAGGAGTATATCAGGGCTTTGGGGCATTCAAGACAGTTAACAGCGATGTTTTTTTTTTTTTTTTTAATCTTTAATCAGCTCTATAATTTATTTATCTTTTTAAATTTAATTTAATTTTATTTAACTTTACAATATTGTATTGGTTTTTCCATATATCAAAATGAATCTGCCACAGGAATACATGTGTTCTCCATCCTGAACCCTCCTCCCTCCTCCCTCCCCATACTATCCCTCTGGGTCGTCCCAGTGCATCAGCCCCAGGCATCTGGTATCAGGCATCGAACCTGGACTGGTGACTCATTTCAAATATGATATTCAGATTAGGTCAGATCAGTCACTCAGTCGTGTCCGACTCTTCGCGACCCCATGAACTGCAGCACGCCAGGCCTCCCTGTCCATCATCAACTCCCGGAGGTTAATCAGACTCACATCCATCGAGTCAGTGATGCCATCCAGCCATCTCATCCAGCCTCTGTCGTCCCCTTCTCCTCCTGCTCCCAATCCCTCCCAACATCAGAGTCTTCTCCAATGAGTCAACTCTTCACATGAGGTGACCAAAGTACTGGAGTTTCAGCTTTAGCATCATACCTTCCAAAGAAATCCAAGGGCTGATCTCCTTCAGAATGAACTGGTTGGATCTCCTTGCAGTCCAAGGGACTCTCAAGAGTCTTCTCCAACACCACAGTTCAAAAGCATCAATTCTTCGGTGCTCAGCCTTCTTCACAGTCCAGCTCTCACATCCATATATGACCACAGGAAAGACCATAGCCTTGACTAGATGGACCTTTGTTGGCAAAGTGATGTCTCTGCTTTTGAATATGCTATCTAGGTTGGTCATAACTTTCCTTCCAAGGAGTAAGCGTCTTTTAATTTCATGGCTGCAGTCACCATCTGCAGTCATTTTGGAGCCCAGAAAAATAAAGTCTGACACTGTTTCAACTGTTTCCCCAACTATTTCCCATGTAGTGATGGGACCAGATGCCATGATCTTCGTTTTCTGAATGTTGAGCTTTAAGCCAACCTTTTCACTCTCCTCTTTCACTTTCATCAAGAGGCTTTTTAGTTCCTCTTAACTTTCTGCCATAAGGGTGGTGTCATCTGCATATCTGAGGTTATTGATATTTCTCCCAGCAATCTTGATTCCTGCTTGTGTTTCCTCCAGTCCAGCATTTCTCATGATGTACTCTGCATATAAGTTAAATAAACATGGTGACAATATACAGCCTTGATGTACTCCTTTTCCTATTTGGAACCAGTCTGTTGTTCCATGACCAGTTCTAACTGTTGCTTCCTACCTGCATACAGATTTCTCAAGAGGCAGATCAGGTGGTCTGGTATTCCCATCTCTTTCAGAAGTTTCCAGAGTTTATTGTGATCTACACAGTCAAAGGCTTTGGCATCGTCAATAAAGCAGAAATAGATGTTTTTCTGGAACTCTCTTGCTTTTTTTCATGATCCAGTGGATTTTGGCAATTTGATCTCTGGTTCCTCTGCCTTTACTAAAACCACCTTGAACATCAGGAAGTTCATGGTTCACATATTGCTGAAGCCTGGCTTGGAGAATTTTGAGCATTACTTTGCTAGCGTGTGAGATGAGTGCAATTCTGCGGCAGTTTGAGCACTCTTTGGCATTGCCTTTCTTTAGGATTGGGATGAAAACTGACCTTTTCCAATCTTGTTGCCACTGCTGAGTTTTCCAAATTTGCTGGCATATTGAGTGCAGCACTTTCACAGCATCATCTTTCAGGATTTGGAATAGCTCCACTGGAATTCCATCAACTCCACTAGCTTTGTTCCTAGTGATGCTTTCTAAGGTCCACTTGACTTCACATTCCAGGATGTCTGGCTCTAGGTCAGTGATCACGCCACCATGATTATCTGGGTCGTGAATATCTTTTTTGTACAGTTCTTCTGTGTATTCTTGCCACCTCTTAATATCTTCTGCTTCCATTAGGTCCATACCATTTCTGTCCTTTATCGAGCCCATCTTTGCATCAAATGTTCCTTTGGTATCTCTGATTTTCTTGAAGAGATCCCTAGTCTTTCCCATTCTGTTGTTTTCCTCTATTTCTTTGCATTGATTGCTGAAGAAGGCTTTCTTGTCTCTTCTTGCTATTCTTTGGAACTCTGCATTCAGATGTTTATATCTTTCCTTTTCTCCTTTGCTTTTTGCTTCTCTACTTTTCACAGCTATTTGCAAGGCCTCCCCAGACAGCCATTTTGCTCTTTTGCATTTCTTTTCCATGGGGATGGTCTTGATCCCTGTCTCCTGTACAATGTCATGAACCTCATTCCATAGTTCTTCAGGCAGTCTATCTATCAGATCTAGGCCCTTAAATCTATTTCTCACTTCCACTGTATAATCATAAGGGATTTGATTTAGGTCATACCTGAATGGTCTAGTTGTTTTCCCTACTTTCTTCAATTTCAGTCTGAATTTGGCAATAAGGAGTTCATGGTCTGAGCCACAGTCAGCTCCTGGTCTTGTTTTTGCTGATTGCTTCAATGACATTCTCCCAAATCATCCCACCCTCTCCCTCTCCCAGAGTCCAAAAGACTGTTCTATATATCAGTGTCTCTTTTGCTGTCTCGTATACAAGGTTATTGTTGCCATCTTTCTAAATTCCATACACATGCATTAGTATACTATATTTGTGTTTTTCTTTCTGGCTTACTTCACTCTGTATAATAGGCTCCAGTTTCATCCACCTCATTAGAATTGATTCAAATGTATTCTTTTTAATGACTGAGTAATACTCCATTGTGTCTATGTACCAGAGCTTTCTTATCCATTCATCTGCTGATGGACATCTAGGTTGCTTCCATGTCCTGTCTATTATAAACAGTGCTGTGATGAACATTGGGGTACATGTTTCTCTTTCAATTCTGGTTTTCTCAGTGTGTATGCCCAGTAGTGGGATTACTGGATCATAAGGCAGTTCTATTCCCAGTTTTCTGAGGAATCTCCATACTGTTCTCCATAGTGGCTGCACTAGTTTGCATTCCCACCAACTGTGTAAGAGGGTGCCCTTTTCTCCACACCCTCTCCAGCATTTAGGTCTTGAGATAGGTGTATTTAAGGGACAACAAAGAATCCTGTGTTTCTACAGTTTATTGAATGAAGGAAAGAGTAGGAAGAAAGAGTAGAAATATTAACTAGAAATCACATCTCACAAGGATACTGTGGGCCATGATAAAGGTTTGTTTTTTTTTTTTTTTTTTTTTAATGTTATCTTGTTATATTACAACTGTGGCAGGGTTTTCAGCAGGGAGCTGGTCTAATCAGATTTATATTTTTAAAAAGAATCACATATAGTCACTGGGATTCCCTCGTGGCTCAGAAGGTAAAGAATTTGCCTACAATGCAGAAGACCTGGGTTAGGAAGATCCCCTGGAGAATGGAATGGCTAAACACTCCAGTTTCCTTGCCTGGGAAATCCCATGGATAGAGGAGCTTGGCAGGCTACAGTCAATGGGGTTGCAGAGAGTCAGGATAGACATATATACACCATCATGTATAAAATAGGTAGCTGGTGAGAAGCTGCTGTATAACAAAGTGAGCCCAGCCTGGGCTCTAAGATAGTGGAGGGGAAGGAGGTTTAAGAAGGAGGGGATATATCTATAATTATGACTGATTCGTTTGTAATATGGCAGAAACCAACCTAACACTGTAAAGCAAATTTCCTTCAATTAAAAAATAAATTTTAAACAATTCAAAAAGAATCACTTTTACTGCTTTGAGATAAACTTAGGTGGCAAAAGTGGAATCATGGAGACCAGTGAGGAGATGATTGCCATAGGAGAGAGATGATGGTAAACAAGCATGGTAAACTCATGCTTGTACATATTCAACTTTCTTGCTTGTATGTATTCATGTACATGCACAACTGTATTAACTGAATATTGACTTATATCTATAAAGATATAAGTCAACTGAGGAAAAGTCTGATTAACTGTATATAAGAAACCTATTGTTAAGAGAGGTGACATAATATTAATTCAATTATTGTTTGACATCTTAGAATGTGCTATAATTGCTAAAAATAATATCACATTCTAAAACATTAAACAATAATTGAATGAATTGCATAAATGCTTGGATGATCTTCTGGACTGACAGAATGTCATAACGTCAGACATGCTGAACACATATTAATCAACCAACTAAACAATTAAATAACAACCTTATAATGGGTAGTAAGAATTTCTCTGTAAAGCAGTTATGTGTAAACAAGATTAAATCAACCACTGTCTTGAAAGGTGTCAATAATAAATTCATACTGGTCAGCTCAAACATAGATATGATGTGGGATATAAAACAAGCCTTATTTATCTAAAGGCTAGAGAAAGGAGTCAGCAAAATCAGAACACACAGCAGACAAATCAATCACATTGTCCAGTGACAGAGACATAAATGTCCTGGTAATTGTCAATCATCCTCACTACTGCAACAGAGTTGAAGATAATATGGCTGAGAGAAAAAAGCACTCCTCTTCTGACTCAATCTTAAAACACACAAGGCTAAATTCGACCATGATTCAATTGTTTTAGTACATATGCTGGAGACCATAAAAACTGGATTATCTGTACCCTACCAGTCTCAGAGTTATAAAATATAACTCCCATGTACAGTAAAACACATGCATAGACTAGAACGGAATAATCATTCACCACTCAGCCTTTGGGACAAGTACATACCTAATTCTGTATAACTTAAAACATGGTCAGGTATCCAGAGTTTTCTGAGTCATCTTATTTTGTAAAATTAATATCTAATAAGTGTAAAACATAAATGCAACTAAAATAAATTTTCATCACTTTGAAAGAGAAACCAAAAATTTACATAAAAAATACAATGATTCATATGAGGTTTGTGCTTCCTCTCCATCCTGCCAAAAGGGCTGGAAACGAGCAAAAGTCTGCAAGAGAGAAGCATCCATGGGCCTTAAATAGGGTCTCCTCATTGTCATTGTCTACCAGGACTTACAGGGCATCTTCAAGTTTACTGAGAGAATAGGGGTGGGTGGCAGGGGACTGGCAATGTCACAAAAGGAAGAAAAGGCAGGAGATACATGGTCTGAATTTCAAAGTATCTGTGGTGTGAGAAAGAGGCAGAAGTGCCTCTTCCAGGCAGGGACAGGAGGTGGTCATCCCCATGAACTGACAGAATCAACACAACAACCCTTGAGCTATTACAGACGTTGGTACTTGGCAACTAAGAATAGAGAGCATGCTGACTGGTAGGGAAAAGACACTCTAATCACAAGGACAAGTCAGACACTCTAACCACAAGGACAATCTAACCACTAGGACAGCAAAAAGACATAGGATTTATGAGCTCTCTTGTGCTCCCAGACACATCTTGGAAAGGAGTGGTGGAAGATGATGCCTCCTGCTTGCAGACCTAATGTTCTACTAGGGAATTCCATGAACTAACGGAGCATTTACTCACATAAAAACTGTGGAAATTAGAGAAGACTGAATTTTATTTAACAAGTACAACTTTTTCTTGTTTGCTTTGTTCTAACTTTAGGAATAGGGGCTCCAAAGAAACAGAGATCAGTTTTAGAAAAACAAACCTAAAATTTTGGCACACTTCACTTATCATGCTTCAATTTCTATCTTTCTACATAAGGTATTACTGTTATGTAAATTATAAGAGCTAAGGAAGAAAAATAAATATATTATGGAAAAGAAAAAGGAGCAGTAAAAGCCATTTCAACTGATACTCTGAAAATACCTTTCTGTGCAGGAGACCATCAATTTAAAGAATAAAATACTTCAGCTGTAATAAGCATCATAAATAAATAACATTTATTTCCAGACTGCCTTTTCAGTGCTGGAAGGTCACTCCACAGCTTTTTAGAAAAGCAAGCTCTATGGCAACACAACAGGCTCTTGCAAGATTACTCAGGGCTATTGATATTTCTGGATATTCACATAGCTCTCATGTACAAATCTGACACATTGAATAATTCTGAACTTTCTAGTTTCATTTAATGCTGGACGTTTAATGTCTCAATCTGTGTTGAACATGGCACATATCCCTCTCTGTTAATGGCATTTGTCCTGTCAATGTCATCTGCTTTAGATTTCAATTTCCTCGGCAGGAGTAAAGTCTATTTGGCAGAGAGTAAAAAGAAATGTTATAACCCTTCAGCACATTCTAATCAGGTTCTAGCTATAGTGGCTATTTAACACTATATTTTCAGATTCAACTTATACTCCATTGGAGATCTAAGCTTCCTAAGCAGATGCTTCGTCTGTGTGGCAAAAGAATAAAATATATGGTTGTAATGTTTCAAATTTCATTATATATGACTTCAGTGAAGAGCCTGGAATGTTGTATTCATTTTGCGGAACTAGTCGCAGAGATAAATACAGGTAAATGGGAGCCAAATCAAGGATTATTATTATTTTTAAATTTTCTTGTTTACACTATACTTTATTTCATAAAATATAGATCCTACACACACACACACACACACACACATATATATACACACACAAATAATATATACTTATATATACATAAGTCAGAGTAGACTGTTTCTGAGTCACATCTGAGAAAACAAAGGTGTGAGTGCCTGGATGGAATTATGGGTGCTAAGAGAGAGAAATAATTTCATTCTCCTTAAAATAGACCAAAAGCACATATTTTCCATAGATCACATCAACTATTTTCATGTAGACCCCCTATAAGAGTAGGGCTGCCTGGGGTTGTCTTATAATATTCCAAAGAGATTTGCCAGGGGTAGTGAGTAGAGTTAAGCTAGAGGCAGAGTAGAGTTAAGCTAGTAGTTAAGTAAAGAGAAGAGTGGTAGGATCATACAAGTGCAGGAAGTAAGAAATTGTAAATGACCACCTAGAATAAACACATTTGTCTCTGGGAAGAGAATTACAGATAAGAGATCTCAAGAATTTGGGAATTGACTGGAGGTCATTGAAATATACTTAAAATATCTCAAATTTGTGTGTTAGTCGCTCAATTGTGTCTGACCCTTAGTGACACATTGAATGTAGCTTGCCAGGCTCCTCTGTCCATGGAATTTTCCAGGCAAGAATACTGGAGTGGGTTGCCATTTCCTCCTTTAGGCGATCTTCCCAACCCAGGGATTGAACCCCTGTCTCCTGTGTCTCCTACATTGCAGAAGGTTCTTTACCTACTGAGCCATTAGGGAAGCCACATCTCAAATTTCCTCACAGATAAAGATTCAGAATTAAATATATGTCAGGCACTGAAAACAATAATAGCTCATGACATTAGCAATCAAATAACACCTTTCCTAATCTTAAAGGAGATTAAGTTTATTTAATGGACAAAGGAGTTGAAATGCCCAAAATGGAGAATTAGAGGAAAAATAAAAACACCTTTTCATATTATTTATTGGCTTCTCACTTGGAATAAACACTTCCTAGAAAGGAAAGGACTTTGAGCTCTTATATAATACAACATATTTTAGTTGCCTAGATAAGATAGGTGCTTTTTAATCACTTAAGAGAATCACTGGGCATTGTTTCAGAAACTTCTCTTATGTGCCTTCTCAGTAATCACTCATCATGGTCCACAGAGATAGCCACTGTTCTATTTTTTCTCACTATAGATGCCACTTGTCCATTTGATAACTTACATATACAGAATTGTAAGGTTTGTTTCATAAAGCATAATGTTTTTGAGATTCACTCATACTGTTTAATAGTCAGTAGCTTATTTCTTTTTATTGTTGAGTAGTATTCCTTTGTATGCACACAAATTTACTGAGTCACTTGAGTCATGTCTGACTCTTTGTATGCTATGGACCACAGCCTGGGAGCTCCTCTGTCCATGAGAGTCTCCAGGCAAGAATACTGGAGTGGGTTGTCATGCCCTCCTCCAGGGATCTTCCCAACCCAGGGGTTGAAGCCATGTCCTGCACTGGCAGGCAAGGCCTTTACCACTAACACCACCTGGGAAACCCATTCCTTCGCATGCTATGCTCTGCTAGGCTAAGTCGCTTCAGCTGTGTCCGACTCTGAGGGACTCCATAGACGGCAGCTCACCAGACTCCCCAGTCCCTGGGATTCTCAAAGCAAGAACACTGGAGTGGGTTGCCATTAACTTCAATGCATGAAAGTGAAAAGTGAAAGTGAAGTCATTCAGTCGTGTCGGACTCTTAGCGACCCCATGGACTGTAGCCCACCAGGCTCCTCTGTACATGGGATTTTCCAAACAAGAGTACCGGAGTGGGGTGCCATTGCCTTCTCCGATTCCTTTGTATAGGAAATCTCAATTTTTTAATTCATGGACCTTTGGTGGATACCAGGACTGTTTCTAGTTTTAGGCTATTATGACTATATCTGATATTGATATTCTTATACATTTATGTCTGTGGATATATGTTTTATTTGTTTTTGGTAAATACCTAGGAGTCAAATTGCTAGATCATAGGATAAGTTCATATTTATTTTTATACGAAATTGCAAGAACTTTTTCCAAAGTGGTTGAACCCATTTGTTAGCAGTGTGCATGTCTTAATTTTAGACATTCAGGTGGACATGTGAGTAATACATGATTATTTTGCTCTTGTTCTACTTAGTAATTCTTGAACAGTGAAAGTGGATGCTAGGAAAATGAGATCATGTTGATCACACAGGCTGCAATATACTTAAAGGTGTTTTATAATATCAAAAAACAGGATTACTGTAGGATGAAGTTACTATCGAAATATACAAAATAGACTTTTAAATGGACTTCAATAGTATAATTTTTTTTAAATATTTTTCACATGTATTTATTCTTTCAAACTTCTATTGCCTTCATTCTAATTATGTATACAGGCAGGCTCTGGAAACATTACGCCTGTGTCTAAAGCTAAAAGAAAATGAACAATTTTGTTCGTGTTAGAATAAATACTTTCTAAAATCTAAGACATCAGATGTAGGAAGCTGACTAATTATTCTAGAATATTGGGGTGCAGAATAAAAGTTTATATATTTGCTTTACCATATACTTAACCATTCATCTGTTTCATGATCCATTCATCTCCCTTACATACCTGTTCTTAAATGAGATTATTGCCAAGTTTTCTAGTTAATTTTATAAAACCTCCTTTAAAAGCATATCCACAGGGAGGCAAATTTCCCAATCATTAGCATCTCCAGATGGCTCAACCAGACCTCCTGCCACTCCAAGTGTTCAATACCCCCAAATGATCCATTACACCATGGTGTATCTAAAATAAATAAAGGTTAAAAGATCATAAAAACAAGACCATATGCCCAAACATGTTTGTTCACCTTGGTAGTGGAAATGTAAGGACTGAATTAGATTATATCCAGCTTGCCAAGAAACTGGATCAAAACTAGGGGGCGGGGGTAAGAATCTGTCATATGAGCACAGAGCCAAATGATATTTCCCTTAAGGGTGGTGGGGAGAAGAATAGCCAATATACCCACATCTCTGACAGATATTTTCCCTGTCAACCAGAAAAATAAGAAGGCTACAGTTCAGCTATGAAAGAATGTTGAACGATTTAATTTCCTTATGGGAAAATATGTGAAATTTCATTAGAAGAGATTCCCCTCGGTCAAGGCATAGCTTTAAAGCTGTCTTTCCAGAAAGTATTTATGATCACCATCCCAACTTTAGGCCTCCCTATCATTGTTCACTTTCTCTATAACATTTATCACTTTGTAACAAACATGCAATTTATTCATTTTTTTATTCCTCTGAAATCACCCACTAGATTATAAGCTTTGTGATGGAAGGAATTTTTGTTGCTTGTTTTCTTACTTGCTTCACTCATTTGTGGCACATAGTGCTTCTACATACCTGTGTATCCATGTATAAACGAATGGACATTTGAAGACTACTGAGGCAACCCTGGATCATGTTTCAGGAGAAAAATTTATATCAATGCTATGCACACACGAGGGAGTCTTCTAGAGCTAAAAGTAATATACTTGTTACATAAACACTGTCAAACAACAGATGAAACAGCTTAGGATCATCTGGAACAAAGCAGAGAAAGGTGAACCAGTGGTAAATGGGCATGAAGGCTCACCCAGGAGAGGAAATGAGTAAGAAATAATAAACAGTCAGGGAAATGTCAGAAGGAAGTCTTTAACTGAAAGTTTTCCAACAGAAGTTAGCAGCCTTAGACATCAATTGCTTCTTAAATCTAGACTGAAGATCAGACAACTTTTAGGGGGTGCCATTAAAAGCACAGAGTCTCACTCAATAGAGCTCTTGGAATAAGACCAACAGTATTAAAACAAAATGGTAGCAGTAAAGTGGTCACTATGTTCTAGACCTTACACTTTGAATCAGTCATACGTCAAGGACTCACCTTCTTCAGGAGAATGTTCTAATATATTTTCAGAAGATTAGATTCATAGCTGTGATCATTTTGTGAGTTTATTTAAATTGAATTTATTAGAAACCTAAGACATTTTTAATCAAATAAAAAGATGGTTTACTAATGATAATCCAGATATATAAATAAATCTATTTTTCAACATGTTTTTCTGCTTGTGTTCAAAAATTGAGGCTTAGTACTTTTGCCAACAATAAACTCCACACCTTGACCATATTCTCCAAATAATCACATAAGTTATTATAAAAAAGCAGAGGGATGACCTTTTCTGTTAACAAAATTAGACAAGACATGATGGTTGTATCATTTACTTAGAGTTTCACTGATATAAATAATCCCTATATTACTCAGATCCAAAGACAATTGTGGGTTATATCATGGCAGAATTGGAATTTAGTTATAAGAAACTTCTAATTAATAAATACCAAGTAACTGCTTACTAGGTTACACATCTTCTTAATTTCTTATTTTCACAGCCAAGTTAAATTCAAAATAGATCAATTTTGGTTCAGACTCACGAAAGGGAAACTCAACTGTTCACAAATCTAAGAAAAGTTACTCAGACTCTATCTTTTTTTTTTTTTCTTACATAAGAAGAAAATAAATTAATTTTAATATAGTTATTTGTTTCAAATTTTTTGAATATGTATATATATTTTAATTTAAATTTATCTTTTTTAATTACTGCTATTTGAATTTCAGCAAATGCTGGGAGATAGTGGAGGACAGAGGAGCCTGACATGCTACAGTCCAAGGGGTTGCAAAGAGTCGGACATAACTTAGCAAGTTAACAACAACAAATTTTATTCTATATACAGTTTTCATTCAATTAAACTGACAACTTTTGTTCCTGGTGAGTTCCTGGTGAGTGAGGAAACTCACTGAATTCCATGTGAATCCTTTATTCTGTTTAGAAGTGTGAAACACTACCCAGGCCCCATGTCATTCTTGCACTCCTGATGAGGATAACCTCTTCACTCTGCTAAAGAAAGACAAACAGTGGGTATGTTCTTAGATTACATCACTGGTCATATAACAGGACCATTTCAAAGTCTGAGACATATAGTCCAGAGAATAACTAGAATTATGATGGAACTTTAAATCTGAGAGTCAAGATTATTTTAAATTAATCCAGACATGTGAAAAATCAAGCAGGACATGATAACTCCCTGCTTTTTCCATTTGATATAATGAATAAATGAGATAATGCATATAAAATGATTAGCACAGTATCTGGCTCATAGCAATCACTCAATGGCCTTTGGCAATATTTCGGGAAAAAGTAAAATTTGAATTGTTGCATCTTCTTCAAAGATTTAACAAAAATGAAATGATAATGAAAGTTATACCAATAAAATTTCTAAATCAATATAATTAAACATTTACAGAAAAATGACAATAATAATATTATTATTTACTTTAAGAAATGCTGAAGTTTGGGGATATTGTAGAGAATCTTCAAGGGTGAAGTGAGTATAGATATCTGTGATGACACTTGTAAGCTTTTAAATTCAGAGATACTATGATTCTAGGACATAGAGTTTTATTCAAAATTTACAGGAGTTATTTTTTTTTTTTAACTTGAACAAAACATCCCATAATGAAGATACGTAACATCCCATAATGAAGATATGTTTAGATAATCCTTAGGTAGATATTCATAATATGGTATATTGATAATAAATTGTCAATTCACAGAAGTCATAAAGCAGTCTAAGTTTACATTGAGGCAAAGTAAAATAATTTAAACATTCAGTTAAACAAAAATCTGTTAGAGAGTAAATAATTATAAAATGTATGTCAGAATGCAAAATAATTGACTTAGAGATGACATATTTTACTTTATTCTGATCCAATGCCTTGCAAAACATAGATTTAAGATTTTGTTTTTAGAATGTGGCTATCTTAAGTTACACCAAAAACTATCATAGCATCCATATTTTATAAAGCTATAATTCTTGATTTAAAAAAAAAAAAAAACTTATAAAAGTGGAGCTATCAGTCTGAATTACTCAACAATTTCCAATATTATGACTCATCCACATGTATCCTTGATGATAAATACAAAATAATTTACCCAGAAAGAATGATAACTCATTAACAATATACTAATTTCATCATTATCTTCATTAAAAGCAAAGGAGGACATTTTCTTTGGAGAAATTTGGCTTCTAAACCATCCTGACACCTTAAATAAGCACCATACCAACACTGAATAATCCTGTCTCCAAAATATCTGAGATGCTAGGGAAGCAATAAAATTATTCAGTATCATTTGCTCTTTAAATTTCATTTTCACTTATAGTACATTAGTGACTGAAAAAAAGTATACATATATATGCTATGCTATGCTATGCTATGCTAAGTCACTTCAGTCGTGTCCGACTCTGTGTGACCCCATAGATGGCAGCCCACCAGGCTTCCCCGTCCCTGGGATTCTCCAGGCAAGAACACTGGAGTGGGTTGCCATTTCCTTCTCCAATGCACGAAAGTGAAAAGAGAAAGTGAAGTAGCTCAGTCATGTCCGACTCCTAGCGACCCCATGGACTGCAGCCCACCAGGCTCCTCCATCCGTGGGATTTTCCAGGCAAGAGTACTGGAGTGGGGTGCCATTGCCTTCTCCGATACATATATATAATTTCAACTAAATGTATGAAAGATTGAGGGCAGGAAGAGAAGGGTGCAACAGAGTATGAGATGGTTGGATGGCATCACCGACTCAATGGACTTGTGTTTGAGCAAACTCCTGGAGATTTTTTTCTTGTCATTTTGTTATAACATTTTGACATTTTTTTATGTCAGTGTCTCTGTAGCATATCATAAGCTCTAAGCTCTAAGCTTTTCAGGTCTTGAATATAAATGTTCTTATTACTCAATTTTTTTTATTTTTTTTGCTCTTATCACTTGTTTTGTCCCATTAGATGTATTTATCTTCACTTCTATTTTTCAGAATTAAAGGTGAGCTAAAAATTTCATATATAGTTTTCTCAAAAGATATTTTTTTAATTTAATGGAGATCATCAGTATGAAGACACAGAGGAAAATTTGCAAAAAATTAAATAATATTAAATACAATTTTTTTTTCAAAAAGTTTTATGAGAATGACTTTTGATATCTTTAAAAAAGACCTGAAATAATCTGGGGATGACATTTTTTTTGGTTGTTGTTACTGTTTTGGTTAACCAACGGCCTGGTGGAAAAAGTAAAAGTCCCCCCACCTTTTTTTTTTCTTCAAAATACATTTTGTAAAGGTTTTTTACACCCTTTCCTTATAAAATTTAACAAGTTATAGAGTTATTGGGTTTCCCCCATGGCTCAGATGGTAAAGAAACTGCCTGTAATGCAGGAGACACAGAAGATGTTGGTTCAATCCCTGGGTGAGGAAAGATCCGCTTGGGGGGCTACAATCCATAAGATCTCAAAGAGTCAGACACCACTGAAGCCATGAGCACACATAGAATTATTATTGGAGAAAGTCTTACTTGAAAAAGTTCTTAGAAAGCATGAGACTGCACAGCTTTCCTGTACTTTACTGCAAGCGTACTTATGCACTTTGAAGGTGAGAGTATGAGTGCTCTGAATACACTTAAGTATTTTTTAATTAATTACAAAAGAGTTATCTTTGAAAAGTCTGCCAAATAAATTTATCAGGGATTATCTCTATAAAATAAATTTGTTTATATGAAACAAATATTTGTGTTACTCTTACAAGCCAAAATATGACCTTTTTTTTGATGAATGATTAATCATTATGGCTTTTTCCATTTGAAGAATATTATATAATTAGATAATCTATATAAGTTTTTTGTCCTGTGTACAGTTTGAATTATACAGAGTTTGAAATCATAATAATAGATAGATGTATGGATGGCAGAAAGGAAGGAAAAGAAAAAGACAGAGATAGGAATAATAATACAGTTTTTGATATTAAAGCTCTGTGGAAAGCATCTCACTAAATTTTAAAACAGGTATTTGAATCTTCTCTAACTCAAAAAATCAAGTATTTTTATAATGTTGGAAGTGACCTTGGATATCATATCATTTTCTAAGTGTAGGGTATTTCTTAATGAAGCATTTGGTGACATAACATACTTATTAAAATGTCAGAAGCTTTTCATCAGAAATATCTTTTTTAAATTTTTTTATTTATTTGCTAGCGTCCTGTTCTTTGGAAGGAAGAATATCTGTATTAGCCTCTGCGCTATCTGTACTAGCCTCTTTCACCTCTTTCACACGTTATTCCTTTTTTTTTTTTTTAATTGATGGATAATTCCTTTATAGAATTTTGCTCTTTTCTGTCAAACCTCAACATGAATCAGCCATAGGTATACATATATCCCCTCCCTTTTGAAGCTCCCCCCCCCATCTCCCTCCCCACCCCACCCTCTAGCTTGATACAGAGACCCTTTTGAATTTCCTGAGCCATACAGCAAATTTCCATTGGCTATCTATTATACATATGGTAATGTACATTTCCATGTTACTCTTTCCATACATCTCACCCTCTTCTCCCTTCTTCTCAAATCCATAGGGCAGCAATGGAGAAACAGACATAGAGAATAGACTTACATTATTCCTTTTATTTATTTTTTATTTAATTTAATTTATTTATTTTTCATTATTCCTTTTAAACAGCAAAGAATATGCAAACTGTCTCTACATCTCTTTTTCTCTAGCCTATGTATCATCAATCTTGTCTTTATTTTCCAAGTGATTAATGATTCATCATCCCTTGTTAACTTTTCACCCAGCCATCTCCAGGCTGTTAATGCCTCTCAATCAGATGGACTCTGACCAGGCCGGAGCAGAGTGACACCAAAGCAGCCTCCATTCGGGACACAATTTCCCATGATCATTTTTAGTAGCTGTTTTTTAATACTATTGAATTATAGCGCTCTACTCTCCCTTTTCATTTCATTTTGTCTTTTGATTTATTATTCTTTTTTAATAGCTTTTAGGTTTTTTTCTGCTGACAAAAGGCCCTATTGAAGCCATTTTCTATGCAGACTTTTAGTAAGATCATTGATATCTCTGCTAAAAGAAAAATATAAAATCACTTGGTTCTGATTTATTTTACCCAAATATCCACCATACTCCTAAAAGTAAAAATAAATAATATAATAACTCATTTAATTTCAGACATTAAAATATAACTGCTTCTTTAAATGACATAAAAAGGATACAATTTGAAACTTCATAAAAGTATATTTTCAAGTGATAGCACAAATTTTAGATTACAGGTAAAAAAACCTCAGTATTTAACTGTTTATCATTATAAATTTGATTCAACTCTTCTCTCATCTGCTTCCCCAAAATAGGTGTCTCTGAATATAGTTATAAGACTATAGTTTGTGGAAGTCTAAAAGTCAAATTACACTCAGTAGGTAGTACTTTTTCAAGTATTTTAAAATCCTGTACATTTTTATTTATCAACAATAAGTAGAAGATGTTCTGTTATTTAACTATTTTTCAATGCCTTTCCTAATAAATATTTTCTAAATATGGAAAAAGTCAGCATAACAAATAATTATTATCACTGGTTTGTTTCAACATAGGTTAGGTAGCCTATTTGTTAAAGCAAGGTGAAGTGCCCTTGAGTCAAAGAATAAATTACCATTTGTATTATTTGTATGGTTTATCATTGCAATCTCTTTTATTGTAGTTATTTCTATTTGGATGCTAAATGCATCAGGGATTTTTTATACTTTCACAGGAATTTTCTTCAATCATGTGATTGATTCAATTTTTATTGAATTCCAGATGTAGGAGACTTGACTCAAGGTATATTTCATTAAAGTCTCTATGTCTGAAATTTTGTCTACTCAGTGATTCAACAGACAGATTAATGTTCATGACAAAATGTTCTTGTGAGGCTAAATCTGAAGTTTTTGTTTTTCTTTTTTTCTGCCCTCATTTTTCACTGTTTGTAGATAAAATACTTCTCCTTTCTTATAGAGCACAAAACATATGACCTATAGGTCATAACGCATCCCACTAAATCCCATGATTATCCAGTATGGTAGATACATATTCTGGTTATTCCAATTTTATTAGCGTGGAATCTGAGACTATGGGGTTGCTTCCTATCATACCATTTTGAAGTAGCAGAGTTAACAGTTAACACTCATGATTTCTGATGGCAAATGTCATATCACTTCAAACTTCCAGATTGCCCCAATTCACCAAGAACTCCAGCTATAAAATTGTAATATAGAAACAATATCAAATGAGATTGTAAATTTGAGTAATTCAGATTTCTGTGCATTTCATCCAAAAGTAAATTCTAGCTATTTCATTTGGAGAAAAGTGTATTTTATTTTGAAATTCATTTTTATTACCAAATCAATATTCAATATTTTATTTATAATCAGTGCATTTAAATAAAAATTCTTGGATTCTGAGAATTAAATTAGTTAGTTATGCATATTCATTATAGTAAGAAGCATTTCATACAGAAGCCTATGCTCCTGTTACAACACTGAATTTCTACTTCATCTATTGTTGGATATTTTACTTTATAAAAGTTATAATATGTAACATGCAAGTATGAAAATAATCTTCCTTTTGCATGCTTTTTAATACATTAATTATTTCAACAACTCAAACAGTTATATATTTTGAATGAATTTTTGTCAAACCAGGTGGGTCAAATGGGGAGAGAGGAAGACTTAGAGGAGAAGCAGAAGTAAGCAGAAAAGTTTAATGTAGATTTTTGTAATCAGGGTATCATAGCTTTCACAATCAATTATTTAATTTAATCATTTAGTTTCAGAAAATTATAACTAATAGTACTAATATTAATAATCATTGCTGTAGAAAAAAAAAATCTCTGTATTTATCCTCTACTTTTTCCTCTCAAACATACTCTAACCAGATGTCCCTTCCCATCACAACTACCACTGTACTCTAAAAGTTCTTGGCAAAGTAACAGTGAAACTGAAATAAATAGAAAGGCGATAGATATTAAGTTCTCATCTGAGGAGACCTGTAGCCGCTATTGTCGTGGGTATTCCTTTTATCTTTCTTATAAGCTATCTTTACAAAGCATCTGAATCGGCATTCTTCAGTTTTTTCTTCAATCTCTATAACTTCTTTTTCTCAGGCTCTTTTATCAGTTTTACTCATCTCTGTAACCTACGTTTTAGTTCATATGCTTATTCCTTTCTCTAAATTGTTCTAGATTATTGGCATGAAACACCAGCACAAATTCCCAATTTTATATCTGCAGCTAACTCAGTTTTCTTAAATCCCAAATACACGTGTCCAACTGCCTATTTTATATCTTCATTTGAATGCCACATAGGCATTCTACGCTTGTCTGAAAAATGACCTCCTCACTATCCCCATCCAACACTTGCCATCTTCTCAATCTTAGTAAGTAGACAGTCCATCTTTCCAGGGGCCCGGGCAACTTCCACCTTCCAGTTATCCAGGCACAAAACACTAAGAGCATTCTTCACACTTTTCTTGTCCTTTCATGTTGCATCTAATCCATCAATAAATGATGAAAATGTAAATTAAATCATGACTTTCCTCACTTCAAAACCATCCAACATTTGATTCCCATCTCACTGAACGTAAAAGTTAACAGCTAAATTTCTCATAATAACTCAATTTTTTTTGTTTGTTTTTGATTGCATCAGTTCCTTGGTTTCGTTTTTTCTGCTCTCCCCTTGCCCTTTCTTCTCCAGCAGACTAACTACCCTGAACACATGAGGTTATTTGTGTCTGTTGTTCCTCTGACACCAGAAAAGCCACATGGTCACCACCCTTACTCCCTTCATGTCCCACAGCAAAGGTCTCCTCAGCAGGACACACTTTCACAGTCTCCACCCCGCTCCCCCCAAAAAAAGACAAACAAAAATACTCTAACCCAACATTCTCTAAACCTTTTAACTCTGATTCATTTTTTCCACAATATTCATCACTTCAATAGAGTGGACATTTTTATTTATATTCAATGTTTCTCTTTCCATAATGGAAAGTCAATTTCAGAAGATCAGAGATTTTTTATTCAGATTTTATACATGTATGTATTTTTAGATCATTAATAACAGAATATCATATATGTCTGTGAAAAACTGAAATATTGAAAATTGATAAAACACTAATAAACATTTTAGAAAATTGAGAAAGAGATGCTATAATGATTTCCACAGATTACTTATATATCTCATAACAAAAGCTCATAGAATTTACAAAAAATGTAAACAAATAAATAGGTAAACAAAATAAATACAATACTATAAAATGAAAAGAAAATAATAAGAAAAAAAATGGAGGATATCATAAAATCCACCACAGTTCATTGGCTACAGTATGGCTGTCATTTGAAAGAAATCCTGTAGCAGTCGAACTGAAGGGAACACCTTCAGCGACATTACCTGCAGAGTCCATGAGGTTAAAATAAACAATCTCTCCAATATTCATCCAACAATAAAAATAGCAATAGAATTAAATTTAAAATAATAAAGTTATTCAAAAGACACAACTGTTCTTGGTAATAAGAAAAGTGAGATATCCCCTACCTCTACTCTAGCACAACCCTTAAGAGAATACTGTCAGACATGGGAGATAACATGCCTAACTCATTCCTATAATTTGAGTATGACTGATTTTTATTATGCCCCTCAATACAAATTAATAGTAAATGCCAAAGTGCAATTCAGTGCAAGTAATTTAGGGAAAAAAATACAAAAAATAGCTCAGATCAGATCAGATCAGATCAGTCACTCAGTCGTGTCCAACTCTTTGCGACCCCATGAACTGCAGCACGCCAGGCCTCCCTATCCATCACCAGCCCTCGGAGGTCACTCAGACTCATATTCATCGAGTCAGTGATGCCATCCAGCCATCTCGTAAAAAAATAGCTCAAGGGAAACATAAATTTTAGAATAATTGGGTCAAACATTTTCAAATGACTAAAGATATTTTACAGGTAATATAGTAGGGTATTTTTTGTGTTACATCTTTGAAGATGCTTTGTGTTAACCACACTGCAAAATTACACTGATTTATTACAGTAATGTAAGTTGAAGTGACTATTCCAAAAAGAATACAAAACCATTTCTTATATTACATCATTTTCACAGGTACATACATTCATGGATTTGATTTAAACTAAATCATATATTAAGGAACATAATGCTTAAATATGAATACTACAGTTTTATAATTATTCTACTCTTAATATGATAGTAACTATTAAAATAACAAAGAAACCAAAATTAAGCAGTTTTATTTTTCTTTAATTTTACTTTATATAGAACGCAGAAATAATTATTTACATTGCACTTCGGATATCCTTAAAATATTTCTCACACACCATTTTTATTCTCTGAAATGACTCAAGCAAAGAAAAATAGATATTTCTGAAAAACTCTGTGACTTACTATTTTTACTGTAATATTTTCAAACTAATTTATATTCTATGTGTATAATATACATTTCCAAAGTCTCTTCTAAGATTATGCTTATCACCATTCTTCATATAGCTAAATATTAGGAAAAAAATGAATGTGCATTCCCTTTTCAAAGCAAATTACAGAGAAAAACTATCAAAAACTTATACTATTATTTTCTTTCAAACTCCAAAATGCTCTGTAAGTATCCTTATAGCACCTAAAAATTATTGTCCTTAAAGACTAAGTTAAAATATGTTCCAATTCCACTTAAATTTTAAAGTACATAAAATACAATTATTTGAATTTTACACAAGAATTCATTAATTCTTACAAAAATAGGTACCTTTAAAAATGTTTCCCTCTTACTAAATCACTGTCATGTTCTTCTTTTATGCCCAATGTTTATTTAAACAGTTTAGTTTTTTATTCCTAGTATTAAGTTTATAGACATGAATAAAATTGTGACATAAATAGGAAAAACAGCCTTTCTTTCACAACATAGGCCACAGAAGTGGAAATATAAATTATAAAATACATATTAGCTAAAACATTCCACAATAGTTTCTATCCATTGAACGTGTGAGGCCATGCCATTCAGGTATCTCTGACAGCACCATATAATTATAGGTTCTTTTCAGTCAAGGTATGGGCACATTACAAAAACTGAAATGCTATTTAAAAGAGTTTATTTTGTATTTAATGGGCAATTTGATATTTTAGACTAAATTTTCTGGTGTTTGATGTACTAGATACAATAATTTAGTTCATGTTTGTTGAGTTTATTTGTAGTGCAGACTTATTCCTTCAATAGATGCTCTGTGGTGTGCTTAGTCGCTCAGTCATTTCCGACTCTTTGCAACCCCATGGACTATAGCCTGCCAGGCTCCTCTGTCTATTGGGATTCTCCAGGCAGAATAGTGGAAGTGGTTGCCATTCCCTCTTTCATAAATTGAAGGACAGAATCATTATAAAACAAAATATTGATACTTTTAGCCAAGACTTTTTGTTTGCAGGTCAGGAAGCAACAGTTAGAACTGGACATGGAACAACAAACCGGTTGCAAATAGGAAAAGGAGTACATCAAGGCTGTATATTGTTACCCTGCTTATTTAACCTATATGCAGAGTACATTATGAGAAACGCTGGGCTGGAAGAAGCACAAGCTGGAATCAAGATTGCTGGTAGAAATATCAATAACCTCAGATATGCAGATGGCACCACCCTTATGGCAGAAAGTGAAGAGGAACTAAAAAGCCTCTTGATGAAGGTGAAAGAGGAGAGTGAAAAAGTTGGCTTAAAACTCAACATTCAGAAAATGAAGATCATGGCATCTGGTCCCATCACTTCATGGTAAATAGATGGGGACAGGGTCAGACTTTATTTTTGGGGCTCCAAAATCACTGCAGATGGTGACTGCAGCCATGAAATTAAAAGATGCTTACTCCTTGGAAGGAAAGTTATGACCAACCTAGATAGCATATTCAAAAGCAGAGACATCACTGTACCAACAAAGTCAAATTGTTGTCTAGTCAAGGCTATGGTTTTTCCAGTGGTCATGTAAGGATGTGAGAGTTGGACTGTGAAGAAAGCTGAGCGCTGAAGAATTGATGCTTTTGAACTGTGGTGTTGGAGAAGACTCTTGAGAGTCCCTTGGACTGCAAGGAGCTCCAACCAGTCCATTCTGAAGGAGATAAGCCCTGGGATTTCTTTGGAAGGAATGATGCTAAAGCTGGAACTCCAGTACTCCGGCCACCTCATGCGAAGAGTTGACTCATTGGAAAAGACTCTGATGCTGGGAGGGATTGGGGGCAAGAGGAGAAGGGGACGACAGGGGATGAGATGGCTGGATGGCATCACTGACTCGATGGACGTGAGTCTGAGTGAACTCCAAGAGTTGGTGATGGACAGGGAGGCCTGGCGTGCTGTGATTCATGGAGTCGCAAAGAGTCGGACATAACTTAGCGACTGAACTGAACTGAACAGAAGAGAGAGGGGACATAGGTATGCCGATGGCTTATTCATGTCAATGTATGGCAGAAACCAACACAGTATTGTAAAGCAATCATCTTCTAATTAAAAAATAAATACATTTAAAAAATCTAAAAATAAAAACCCAGAAGTCACTCCTGGGGTAGATCCAGAGAAACCATACTTTGAAAATATACATGCATCCCAATGTTTACTGCAACATTACTGACAATAGCCAGGAAATGAAAGTAACCTAAATGGTCATCAACAGAGGAATGGGTAGGACTTCCCTGGAGGTCCACTGGTTAAGAATCTACATGCCAACACAGGCGGCGTGGGTATGATACTTGGTCTGGTAAGATTTCACATCCCATGCAAAAATGCTATGGACAGAGGAGCCTGCTAGGCTGCAGTCCATGGGGTCGCTAAGAGTCGGACATGATTGAGCAACATCACTTTAACTCTTCACTTTCATGCATTGGATAAGGAAATGGCAACCCACTCCCGTGTTCTTGCCTGGAGAATCCCAGGGATGGGGGAGCCTGCTGGGCTGCCGTCTCTGGGGTCGCACAGAGTCGGACATGACTGAAGTGACTCAGCAGCAGCAGCAGCAACAATTACACTCATGTGCCACAACTACAAAGCCTGGACTGCAACTAATGAAGCTCACTTGCCCACTTGCACAGTCCATGCTCTGCAACAAGAGAAATGACTACAATCAGAATCCTGAGCACTGCAATGAAGAACAAGCCCCATTCAGTGCAACTAGAGAAAATCTGCTCACAGCAATGAAAACCCAGCACAACCAAAAATAAACAAATTATTACAAATACAGAGGAATAGACAAAGAAGATGTGGTACATATATACGGTGGAATATTACTCAGTCATAAAAAGGAATGAAATTGTGTCATTTGTAGAGACATGGATGGAACTAGAGACAATTGTAGAGTGAAGTAACTCAGAAAGATAAAAAATATTATATATTAACACATATACATGGAATCTAGAAAAATGGTATAGATAATCTTACTTGCCACAAAGAAATAGAGAACAAATGTATGGACACCGAGTGGGAAGGATGAATTGGGATTTGGGATTTTATACACTACTGATAATGTGTATAAAATAGATAACCAATAAGACCCTACTATACAGCTCAGAAAACTCTGCTCAGCTTTGGAGTGACCTAAATGAAAAGGAAATTGATAAAAGGGGTTATATATTAATAGCTGATTCACTTTGCTATACAGTAGAAACAATCAGACTTAAATTGAATAAGCTAGAGAAAATCACTAGTCCATTCAGGTATGACCTAAATCAAATCCCCTATGATTATACATTGGAAGTGAAAAATAGATTCAAGGGATTAGATCTGATAGACAGAGTGCCTGAAGAACTAGGACAGAGGTTCATGACATTGTACAGGTAGCAGTGATCAAGATCATCCCCAAGAAAAACAAATGAAAAAAGGCAAAATGGTGGTCTGAGGAGGGCTTACAAAATAGCTGAGAAAAGAATAGAAGCTAAAGACAAAGGAAAAAGGAAAGATATACACAACCGATAGTAGTCACTGAGAGAGGGCA
Organism: Tragelaphus eurycerus; assembly: GCA_935064755.1. Taxonomy (NCBI): domain Eukaryota; kingdom Metazoa; phylum Chordata; class Mammalia; order Artiodactyla; family Bovidae; genus Tragelaphus; species Tragelaphus eurycerus. The sequence goes on along the minus strand of CAKXYN010000086.1, from coordinate 5,517,826 downwards.
TCAGAGGTCAGACAGATGGAAACCACAATCACAGACAACTGTGGACTATGGTATTGACTTACCCAGGAGACAAGTCTCCAGCTCAAGCAATAGTGTTTAACTATTACTTTAATGTTTCCTAGAGAGGGAATGCATCTAATAGATTTATGATAATAGCTATACAATAGATAGTTGATGAAAATTGAATGTTTTCAATTCTTACATAAGTTGTAACTGTCTTAATTAGTAATTGTATGATCCTGCTGAAATTCCTTAGACTGGCCCTGTTTGATATAAATTTAAAAGCCACATGTGAAAGCTAAATGGGTGATATTAAAAGAAAAAGATGGCAAAACCAATACAATATAGTAAAGTAACTAGCCTCCAATTAAAATAAATACATTTATATTTAAAAAAGAAAAAGAAACAGGCAAATCTAATAATATATTTTGGTAAACTAATATATCTAAAATACCATTTCAATATGTAATCAATTTTTTTGCATAATCAAAAGAAAATGTTTAAGAAAATAATGTTTTTCATACTGATTCTCAGACATCTGTGTTGTATTTTATTTTCACAACATATTTCAATTTAAATTAGCCACATTTCAAGTGCTAAATAGCCACATCTGGATGATTTTATTGGACAGCACAACTTTGGCTTAGCCTGATATTTTCTTTACAGTAATTTCTTAGATATTTTCTACTTTATGAATTGGGCTTCCCTGGTGGCTCAGTGATAAAGAATCCACCTCCCAATGCAAGAGAAGTGCTTCTGATCCCTGGGTGGAGAAGATCCCTTGGAGAAGAAAATGGCAAGCCACTCTAGTATCTTGCTTGGGAAATTCCATGGACAGAGGAGCATGGTAGGCTACAATCCATGGAGTCGCAAAAGACTTAGCAACTTTGTGACTAAAAACAAAACCTTTATGAATTATGTCTGCTTTGCATGTTGAATTTTTTACAGCTTCTTCTGACAACAATGTGAGACTATCAACTCTCAAGTCATAGAATGGTCCTCTATTTCTTGAGGCCCAATTATCTTGCTGCATTCTATTTTTAATACATTAGGATTATGAAATAATTATAATATTAGAACTATCATAATATCTACTAGAATTATTTTTAAAAATGCCTACATATTTTTAAGTGAGATTCTGAGACGTTCCAAGAGCAGAGGACATAACTTATCAAACTTGACTATTCTGATTTTTTGTAGCTCTTGATAGCATTCTCAGTAGTACATACTTTCTAACAAAGACATAATACACCAATCCACATAGCATGTATGTGTGTGTATGTTGAGACAGAGAGAGAGAGTGCACAAAACTGATGATCTGACTACTGCTGTATTTTTACTCATAGCATTGAGAATAGAGTAATTTTTGTTTTTTTCTCTTCTACCTAAACAGGTCATCATATAGACAAAAATGTGGCAATCTGTTATCTTCACCTCTGTTGGACTGTTCTGAAGACACTAGAGAGGACTAAATGACCTGGAAAACTCAGTCTATGGAAACCTCTATTGTACTTATCTCTGTTATTTCCACTGCTACGCATCACTAAAATCTTAGAACAATATGATTTGCTATACTGACATATAAACACAAAGGTCATTTTTCACCTTGTTCTTTATCCCAAGTAAATCTCAGAGATCTTTTAATACTTTCTATTCCATATGTTAGAGTAATATCAAATATTTTAAATGTTGAAATGTTATTAAAATTTACATTAAGTATGTAATAATGAAATGTTTTGTTATTTCAAAAATTGACTTATTTGAGAAATACATAGGTAGCATGAAGTACCTAGCATAATATATTGTCCTTGATTAAGTATATGAGATGGTGGTCAAGCAGTCTTGGAGAGTTCTAACATTCTATAAAGCAGAGAGAAGGAATGAGTATTTAAAAATAAGTACTATAAGCAACCACAAATCTTTCAAGTTTCTTCATGTCCCTGAAACCTACTTATTCCAGCTTATGTATAAGCATGGCCCCCTGAATCACCAAAATCATGTGTGATCAAAAACTTTGCTGAAAGTATTATATTTCTTATTTTTCTATCTTCAACATGTCAGGGGTAAATTAGGTAATAAAAATGGTTTGAAAAATAAATAAGATAGTATTGAAGATATTTGCATCCATGGCCATAGACTAGATTTGAGTAAGCACAGGATCTGGTGCCACTATATGCAATTTACAAGTTACAAGATAAATTTTATAGACAATCTCTTATATGTTTTATATAAGAGCTAATCACTAAAAAACTTATAGAGATACCAATTTCTAAGTTAGAACACAAGAAAATGTGGTTAGTTTCTTTTCAAGGAAAGAAATATATATTTGTACAAAGTATATCCTACTTGAAATAATATTCAAAATTTTTTTGAAATGCAAGTACTGCCTCAAAACTTACCAAGGCAGAACACTGTCACTTAGGAATCATTTACTGTGTAATATTTACTGCTAGTAGTCTAATTATTTAATTCACCATACATTAGTGACAGGGATTTTCAACCTCCTTAATTTGACACATTAGCCCTGAAGATGGCAGAACATAATCTGGAAAATAATTAACATGTGTAAAGGCATGATTGTCAACCTGACTTAGTGGCTCAGACAGTAAAGCATCTGTCTCCAATGCAGGAGACCTGGGTCCAATCCCTGGGTTGGTAAGATTCCCTAGAGAAGGAAATGGCAGCCGATTCCAGTATTCTTGCCTGGAAAATCCCATGGATCACAGAGCCTGGTAAGCTACAGTCCATGGGGTTGCAGAGTCGGACACGACTGAGCAACTTCACTTTCACTTTCTGTCCCTTTGTAACAATCCTCATAGAAAAATGAGGAAACTTAAATCTGGAGAACTAACTTGTAAATTAAATTAATCTCTCTGCTTAATATAAAAATCGGTCATTTTAGTGATGAACATCAACTACATAAATCACAACTTACGGCTTTTTGTCCAGTTATTAAGAATGCATTATGTGTAAAGCTTTACAGAGAGTAGATAAGTAGAAGATTAAAATGCCTAGCTTTACAAAATATTGTATAGGAAATAGGGCAGACAAACAAACAATTGATAAATGTCAGTCAGTATGGGTCATGATCCTTATTTAATGCAAAAAGAGTCTGACACATATTGTGCAAGCAGATGCATGTGACCTTAATCTTGAACATGAAAACAGGGAAAACCGGGGATATAGGATATGCCCAATAGAGTTAATAATTTAAGAATGGTAGAATTGGAGAAGGGCAGCAAAAATACATGTTTAGGGAAAATAAATGTCAAGAACAAGTGAAACATAAATTGCTTTGTGAGTAATAGTTATATTAGTTAGCCACTGCTCTACAATAAGCCATGCCAAAATTCAATGTTTTTTAAAAATATATTTATTATCATTGCTTATTTTGAGTGGCTGAAGGTCAGCTGATTAAGGCTAGGCTTTCCTGGAAGTAACAGTTAGAACTGGACATGGAACAACAGACTTTTTCCAAATAGGAAAAGGAGTACATCAAGGCTGTATATTGTCACTGTGCTTATTTAACGTATATGCAGAGTACATCATGAGAAACGCTGGACTGAAAGAAACACAAGCTGGAATCAAGATTGCTGGGAGAAATATCAATAACCTCAGAAATGCAGATGATGCCACCCTTATGACAGAAAGTGAAAAGAGCCTCCTGATGAAAGTGAAAGAGGAGAGTGCAAAAGTTGGTTTAAAGCTCAACATTCATAAAACTAAGATCATGGCATCTAGTCCCATCACGTCATGACAAATAGATGGGGAAAGTTATGACCAACCTAGATAGCATATTAAAGAGCAGAGACATTGCTTTGCCAACAAAGGTCCGTCTAGTCAAGGCTATGGTTTTTCCAGTGGTCATATATGGATGTGAGAGTTGGACTGTCAAGAAAGCTGAGTGCCAAAGAATTGATGCTTTTGAACTGTGGTGTTGGAGAAAATTCTTGAGAGACCCTTGGATTGCAAGGAGATCCAACCACTCCATTCTAAAGGAGATCAGTCCTGGGTGTTCATTGGAAGGACTAATGCTAAAGCTGAAACTCCAATACTTTGGCCACCTCATGTAAAGAGTTTACTTATTGGAAAACACTCTGATGCTGGGAGGGAATGGGGGCAAGAGAAGGGGATGACAGAGGATGAGATGGCTGGATGGCATCGCCGACTTGAAGGACATGAGTTTGAGTGAACTCTGAGAGTTGGTGATGGACAGGGAGGCCTGTTTTGCTGCAGTTCATGGGGTCGCAAAGAGTCAGACATGACTGAGCGACTGAACTGAACTGCCTGGAGTGGTTGACCTGGGGTGACACTAGTCTCTTTTTCTCCTTATTCTTGCAGTGATGAAAAAAAGAACAGAGTGAAAATTCACAAAGTATCCGAAGGCCTGAGGGCAAGCTGATGTACTATTACTTTTGCTTCATTCTATTGACCAAAGAAAGTCACATGGCTAAGCCCAAAGTCTAAGGACAGGTAAATCACATGACAAATTATATAGCTACAGAGAGAGCTAAAAAATTAAAAACAGTATTACAATCTATCATGCTGGAAAACTGTAAACTTGGAAAGTTATTCTACAGTACATCTGTCTGTAAAAGTATTGATTGCCAATATCAGAGTTTTTGTTGTTGTTTGTTTGTTTAATTTTATAACAAAAGAGAGCTGTTAAGAGTTTGGTACCAGGATGTTTCACCATAATCTTATTTGCACCTTCTTTTTTGCTTTAAATTGTAATGACATCTATTATTTTGTTTATTAACAGACTATTTTCCATGTTTAAAGATATTTCTCTATCTTGAAGGAATGAAATCCTACCAGTATTTTATTCTTATTGTTTAAAACTTTGCTTTTTAAGTTTAATTTTAAAATGTACCTAGAGTTATTTACTTCTTTATTGCATGGAATGCTGAGAGATCTGATTTTATTTATTTTTTCTAATGGATAACTATTTTATTAGAAAAACTTGTGAGACAGCATATTTATTCTCCACTGATGTGTATACCAAATTTGAATAGAGATACAGAAAGTTTTCTGGGTTCTGAAAATACTGCCTCAGGAGTCTAATCTATCCTACTAACACACTATGTTATAGTGATGTTATACTTCCTGAGGGAGGAGTAAGATTTCTTTGAAATTGAGTCCAGATCTATGAACATGATATATTTCTGTTTTTATGCATTTCTTTATAGTTTTGTATATATTTATTATATATATATGCTGTCTGCTTTTTTATATTTTTTTTATTTTTATGCGTTTTCTTAATCTGCCAAGGCCAGTTAAAAAATAAAAATGGAACCACTGAACTACCTTTTATTTTTTCATGGTAGTTCAGTGGTAAAGAACCACCCACCAATGCAGGAAACAGGGGTTTGATCCCTTGGTGGGGAAGATGACCTGGAGAAAGAAATGGCAACCCAATCCAGTATTCTTGCCTGGGAAATCCCATGGAGAAAGGAGCCTGCCAGGAAACAGTCCAAGGAGTCCCAAAAGAGTTAGTCATGACTCAGTCATTAAATGATAAAAAGAACAATTTAAAGCAGAAAGAGATTTAGATATTAGGTGCCAACAATAATTTCTACCAACAACTACAACAACAACAAAGATGTCCTTTTCATCACAGGGTACTGGAATACAAAAGCAGGAAATCAAGAAATATCTGGAGTAGAATGCAAGTTTGGCCTCAAGTACAAAGTGAAGCAGGGAACAGGTTAACAAGAGTTCTGCCAGGAGAATGCACTCGTCATAGCAAACACCTTCTTCCAACAACACAAGGGATGACTCTACACGTGGACATCACAGAAGGGTCAACACTGAAATCAGATTGATTATATTCCTTGCAGCCAAAGATGGAGAAGCTCTATACAGTCAGCAAAAATAAGACACGGACCTGTCTGTGGCTCAGATAATCAGCTCCTTAATGCAAAATATAGGCTAAATTTGAAGAAAGTAGGGAAAATCACCAGGCAATTCAGGTATCAGTTCAGTTCAGTCGCAGTCATGTGTGCCTCAAAGGGGCCCCATGGACTGCAGCATGCCAGTCCTCCCTGTCCATCACCAACTGCCAGCTTACTCAAACTCATGTCCACCTAGTCAGTTGTGCCAGGAAACCACCTCATCCTCTGTCATCCCCTTCTCCTCCAGCCTTCAATCTTTCCCAGCATCAGGGTCTTTTCCAGTGAGTCAGTTATTTGCATCAGGTGGCCAAAGCATTGGAGTTTCAGCTTCAGCATCATTACTTCCAATGAACACTCAGGACTGATTTCCTTTAGGATTGACTGGTTGGATCCCCTTTCAGTCCAAGAGACTCTCAAGAGTCTTCTCCAACACCACAGTTCAAAAGTATCAACTCTTCCACACTCAGCTTTCTTTATAGTCCAACTCTCATATCCATACATGATTACTGGAAAAACCGTAGCTTTGACTAGATGGACCTTTGCTGGCAAAGTAATGTCTCTGCTTTTTAATATGTTGTCTAGGTTGGTCATAGCTTTCCTCCAAGGAGCAAGCATCTTTGAATTCCATGGCTGCAGTCACCATCTGCAGTGATTTTGGAGACCAAGAAAATAAAGTCTGTTACTGTTTCCATTGTTACCCTATCTATTCCCCTTGAAGGGATGGGATCATATGCCATGATCTTCGTTTTCTGAATGTTGAGTTTTAAGCCAACTTTTGAACTCTCTTCTTTCACTTTCATCAAGAGGGTCTTTATTTCCTCTTCATAAGGGTGTAGTCATCTGCATATCTGAGGTTATTGATATTTCTCCCAGCAATCTTGACTCTAGCTTTTGCTTCATCCGGCCTGGCACTTCACATGATGTATTCTGCATATAAGTTAAATAAGCAAGGTGACAGTATACAGCCTTGATGTACTCCTTTACTGATTTGGAACCAGTCTGTCATTCCAGGTCTGCTTCTAACTGTTGCTTCTTGTCCTACATACAGATTTCTCAGGAGGTAGGTCAGGTGTTTTGGTATTCCCATCTCTTTAAGAATTTTCCACAGTTTATTGTGATCCACACAGTCAAAGGCTTTGGCATAGTCAATAAAGCAGAAATAGATGTTTCTCTGGAACTCTCTTGCTTTTTCCATGATCCAGAAGATGTTGGCAATTTAGTCTCTGGTTCCTTTGCCTTTTCTAAAACCAGCTTGAACATCTGGAAGTTCACAGTTCACATATTGCTGAAGCCTGGTTTGGAGAATTTTGAGCATTACTTTACTTGCATGTAAGATGAGTGCAATTGTGTGGTAGTTTGAGCATTCTTTGGAATTGCCTTTCTTTGGGATTGAAATGAAAACTGACCTTTTCCAGTCCTGTGACCACTGCTGAGTTTTCCTAATTTGCTGGCATATTGAGTGCAGCACTTTCACAGCATCATCTTTTAGGATTTGGAATACCTCAACTGGAATTCCATCACCTATACTAGCTTTGTTCATACTGATGCTTCCTAAGGCCCACTTGACTCAGCATTCCAGGATATTTCGCCCGAGGTGAGTGATCACACCATCCTGGTTATCTGGGTCATGAAGTTCTTTTTTGTATAGTTCTCCTTTGTATTTTTGCCACCTATCCTTAATATCTTCTGCTTATGTTATGTCCATTCCATTCCTGTACTCTGAGGAGGCCTTAAAAATAGCTGATGAAAGAAGAGAAGCTAAAGGCAAAGAAGAAAATGAAAGATATATCTATCTGAATGCAGAGTTACAAAGAATAGCAAGGAGAGATAAGAAAGCCTTCCTGAGTGATCAGTGCAGAAAAAAATGGGAAATTAATAGAATGGGGAAGACTAGAGATCCCTTCAAGAATATTAGAGATGCCAGGGGAACATTGCCTATAAAGATGGGCACAGTAAAGGACAGGCAATTCAGGAATGATCTAAGTCAAGTCCCTTATCATTATACAGTGAATAGATCCAAAGGTTTAGATCTGGTAGAGAGAGTGCCTGAAAAACTATGGACTGAGATTGGTAATACTGTACAGGAGAAGTTGACCAAACTGTCCCCCACAAAAAGAAAGGGAAAGTAGTTGTCTGAGGCGGCCTTAGAAGTAGCTGAGAAAAAAAAAAGAGAGAGAGAGAGAGAAGTGAAAGGTAAAGGAGAAATGGAAAGATATGACCAAATGAATACCAAGTTCCAGATAAAAGCAAGGAGAGATAAGAAAGCCTTCTTAAGTGATCAATACTAAGAAATAGAGGAAAACAATAGAATGGGAAGGACTAGAGATCTTTTCAAGGAAATTGGAGATATCAAGGGAATATTTATTCAAAGATGGGCTCAATAAAGGACAGAAATGTCAAGGACATGGATAATCATGATGATGTGGTCACTCACTTTGTCATTCTGGAATGGGAAATCAAATGGGCCTTAGGAAGTGTTACTACGAACAATTCTAGTGGAGGTGATGGAATTCCAGTTCAACTATTTCAAATTCTAATAGATGATGCTGATAAAGTATTGCAGTCAATATGTCAGCAAATATGAGAAAGTCAGCAGTGGACACAGGACTGGAAAAGGTCAGTTTTCATTCCAATCACAAAGAAAGTCAATGCCAAAAAATGTTCAAACTACTAAATATGCTCATTTCACATGCCAGCAAGATTATACTCAAAAGGCTTCATCATGACGTGAACCAAGAACTTCCAGACATACAACTAAATTTTAAAAAGGCAGAGGAATCAGAGATCAAATTGCCAGCAACCACTGGATCATAGAAAAAGCAAGGGAATTACAGAAAAAAAAAAATCTACTTTGCTTCATTGACTCCACTAAAGGCTTTGACTGTGTGGATCACAAAAAACTGTGGAAAATTATTAAAATGACAGGAATACCAGTTCACCTTACCTATCTCCTGAGTAAGCTGTATGCAGGACAAGAAGCAACAGTTAGAATCACACACAGAACACTGGACTTGTTCAAAATTGGGAAAAGAGTACAACAAGGTTGCATGTTGTCACTCTGCTTATTTAACGTCTATGAAGTGTAAATGATGCAAAATGTAGGTCTGGATAAATCATATTCTGAAATCACAAGATTGCAGTGAAACATATCAACAACCTCATTCATATATGCAGATGTTATGACTCTAATAACAGAAAGTGAAGAGGAACTAAAGAGCCTCTTGATGAGGGTAAAAGAGGAGAGTAGAAAAGCTAGCCTAAAACTCAACATTCAACAAGTTAAGATCATAGCATCCAGTCCCATTACTTTATGGCAAATAGATGGAGAAAAATTGGAACAATAACAGATTTTATATTCTTTGGCTCAAAAAATTACTGTGTATGGTGACTGCAGCCCTGAAATTAAAAGACACTTGCTCCTTGGAAGAAAAACTATGACAAATCTAGTCAGTATATTTAAAAGCATAGACGCCACTTTGTCAACAAAGGTTCATATAGTCAAACCTATAGTTTTTCCAGTAGTCATGTACGAATGTGAGAGTTGAACCATAATGAAGGCTGAGCACTGAAGAATGAATGCTATCAAGATGTGGTGCTTAGAGAAGACTCTTGAGACTCCTTTGGATAACAAGGAAAACAAACCAGTCAATTCTAAAGGAAATCAGCACTGAATATTCATTGGTAGGGCTGATTCTTAAGCGGAAGCTCCAATACTTTGGCCACCTGATACAAAGAGTCAACCCATTGGAAAAGACCCTGATGCTGGGAAAGATTGAAGGCAGGAGGAATAGGGGATGACAGAGGACAAGATGGTTGGATGGCATCACTGACTCAATGGACATGAGTTGGAGCAAACTCTGGTAGATAGTGAAGGACAAGCAAGTCTGGTATTCTGAAGTTCATGGGGTCACAAAGTCAGACATGACTTGGTGACTGAACAAAAAAATAAACTGTTAAAAGGACTGGACAAACGAGTCTCAGAAAGATTCCTGCTAAAACCTTCAATTAACCATTAGCTTTCAAAGATGATTTGCAAAAATTATATATAGCTGTCATTAATGATCATTGCTTCCAACACTGGTACATAAGATATTAAGGAAAGCATCAGGGGTGACTAGAACTGGAAAGATCATATAAGACTTCTACTTCTCTTATAACTTCCATATTTCATGTCTCCTGTTGAGTGGACTCTAACCCTGAGTCTTGCTGGCAGGTCTTCTGAGAAGTGCAGTTATTACATCTCCAGGCTCTCTAATATACTAGAGAGAATGAGGAAATATTGCTATGTGCTGGCAAAAATAAGTCAGAGTATTATGTATTCATTGTTTCTATTAAGATCAGGAGCAGTTTTTGGTATTTCATCTTTTAAAAATTTATGACAGGTGAGTCATTTTTCTGTGTTTATTTCATATCCCACAACAGCTCCAGGATTTAAATATTATTAATGTTATGAAAGAGTCATATCTATTTTTTTTTATGCTCTTTGCCTTCTTCTTCCCTCCCTACATCTCTATTTCTTTTCTTGCGTTACTTCATCCTTTCTTTCCTTACTCTTCCTTTTGTTTCTTTCTGCCTTCTTTTGCTTTTCTTCTTTCTTTCCTTCATTCCTCTCTACTCCTTTCCTACCTTCTCTACTTCTTATCCCTACTCCTCCCTTCTCTTCTTTCCGTTCTTTCTTTCTATCAGGTAGTTAGAATGGAAAAAAGAGTCCATGAGGGTGGCACTATCCAACAGGTAAAATTTTTAAAAATGCCTTTGGAAGAGGAGGTTGAAGACTGGAGTGGGGATACACTCCCTCCCCTGATTGGTACTGGGCATAACCAATAAGGAGAACACTGATACCAAGCTCTATCTGCATTGGGCTTATCCAGTCAGACACCAGGGGGAGGATACAGAAGGTATAAAAAGGGAAGCCAAGAGCTATTGGTGTGCTTCTTCATGACTTGGCCTGCCATTGCATCTCAGGAGTGTGCTGCCTGCTTCCCTCTTGAGCTGAAACTGAGTTGTATCTGAGTTGTAACTAGTTTGTCATTACAAATACTGCCTGATGTCTTCTTCATAAAATGCTGTCTGTTTGAGTTACAAGTGGTCCACTATTCTAAATCTTTGCTACAACAAAACAGGAACTAATGGAGAGGAGTAAACCAAACTAACGGAGAAGGCAATGGCACCCCACTCCAATACTTTTGCCTGGAAAATCCCACGGACAGAGGAGCCTGGTAGGCTGCAGTCCATGGGGTCGCTGAAGGTCAGACATGACTGAGCAACTTCGCTTTCACTTTTCACTTTCATGCATTGGAGAAGGAAATGGCAACCCACTCCAGTATCTTGCCTGGAGAATTCCAGGGATGGGGGAGCCTGGTGGGCTGCCATCTATGGGGTCACACAGAGTCGAACACAACTGAAGTGACTTAGCAGCAGCAGCAGCAAACCAAACTAAAACTTCCGTCCATCCTTACTTTTTAAAATCTCACCAGACTCTCAAGTGAAATTTTATTCTACTTAGTGGTAAAATAATTTGCTACACATTCTATCACAATAGCAATAATAAAAAGCACCTTCCGGATACCAAAGTTCAAATGTGTGTATGGATAGATGATAGATGAATAGATAAGTAGGTAGATAGATAAACAAATTATGCTGCTGCTGCTAAGTTGCTTCAGTCATGTCTGACTCTGTGTGACCCCAGAGACAGCAGCCCAGCAGACTCCCCAGTCCCTGGGATTCTCCAGGCAAAAACACTGGAGTGGGTTGCCATTTCTTTCTCCAATGCACGAAAGTGAAAAGTGAAAGTGAAGTCTCTCAGTCGTGTCCGACTCCTAGTGACCCCATGGACTGCACCCTACTAGGCTCCTCCATCCATGGGATTTTCCAGGCAAGAGTACTGGAGTTGTAAAATGAGATACCCACACTTTAATGATGAAGGAAACAAAGTACATAACAATTAAGGCCAAGTTTCCACAGTTGGTAAATTTACAGCAAAAATTCAAGCCTTGCTTTTTTTTATTCCAAAGCCTGTAGTCTTTCCATTTGTCAAAATCACATCAGTGTATTCAATACAATATTGTAAAGTAATTAGCCTCCAGATAAAATTAATAAATTTATATTAAAAATAAATAAATACAAAGCTAGGATTAGAACCCTGTCTCAGATTATGCTCAAACTTCGAAGTCTACAGAATATGTCAAAGAAACAAATAAATAAGGATAAGATAAACTCAGTGGAACTCTCAAAAAAAAAAAAAATGACAGTTTTTAGGGAAAAGGATCTATATCTTACTAATAATTTTTCTGTCTGGGATTTTCTACGTAAACTAAGCTTAGTACAGAAAGAGCAACAATTTTATACATCTACTGGGAAAGATAGCAGCAAAGATAGCTGCTGCTGCTAAGTCACTTCAGTCGTGTTCAACTCTGTGCAACCCCACAGATGGCAGCCCACCATGCTCCTCCGTCCCCAGGATTCTGCAGCCCAAGAATACTGCAGTAGGTTGCCATTTCCTTCTCCATGACAGAGACAGAGCCCCTAATATATTTTGTAGGATAGACTTGAGACATTCAATTAACTAAGCATTTGAGGGTCCCATTGCTTGTATATAAGCAGGATTAAAGAGAAACTTTCTTATATTTGAAAACTACTCCAGAAAAATAATTTTGGTTTTTATTTTCCACACTCAGTTTTCCCTGATATCTATATAAAGATATAGAAGAACATGGCATAGTCAAAATGTCAACATTCCCTGTTGTTATGAATTCTTTCAACAATAGAAATATTCAATAAACATTACTATTTGTCAAGTATCATGCATGAAATTTTTTAATACATTCATATCACTGGAAGTGTTTGAATGCTTATAGATTTTAAATGCCTTCTATCATGCTAGTAAAAGTATATGTAATATAAAACCTAGGCACTCCTTTATATTACTACACAATCTGATTACTGTTATTTCCCCTCTTGCTTTAGGCTAATTTAGTTTTCTTTGTATTCGTAGGTACTCCAACTGGAAAAACATTAATTCACCAATGTACCTTCTACAAACAAACTGATACTGAAGATCACCCCTTGGTAGTGAACTTAAACCACATCCTCACCTCTACACCTGGCAGATAGATAAATGCTTAGATAAATGCCAAGAAATTCATACAACTTCAAATTATATAATATTTGATGCTTACTCCTTGGAAGGAAAGTTATGACCACCCTAGACAGCATATTAAAAAGCAGAGACATTACTTTGCCAACAAAGGTCCGTTTAAGTAAAGGCTATGGTTTTTCCAGTAGTCATGTATGGATGTGAGAGTTGCAAAGAAAGCTGAGCGCTGAAGAATGGATGCTTTTGAACTGTGCTGTTGGAGAAGATTCTTGAGAGTCCCTTGGATTGCAAGGAGATCCAACCAGTCCATCGTAAAGGAGATCAGTCCTGATGTTCATTGGAAGGAATGATGCTGAAGCTGAAACTCCTATATTTTGGCAACCTGATGCGAAAAACTGACTCACTGGAAAAGACCCTGATGCTGGGAAAGATTGCAGGCAGGAGGAGAAGGGGATGACAGATGAGATGGTTGGGTGGCATCACCAACTCAATGGACATGAGTTTGGTAAACTCCGGGAATTGATGATGGACAGAGAAGCCTGGCATGCTGCAGTCTATAGCGTTGCAAACAGTCAAACATGACCGAGTGACTGAACTGAACTGAACAAATTATTTAAGTCATTCTATTTTCATTCATGTATCTATGTATTTTTGTATACTTCACATAACAGATTTTCCAAGAAGTGTTTGAAAATGGTATCTTCCAAAAGAGAGAAATCTAAAATATAGTTAACATTAAATAGCTGATTTTTACAAGTGGCAAAATACTTATCTTTATAACAAACATCGAACTGAACTGATAACAAACATCTTAGGACAAATTAAGATTATATTAGTGAACAACAATTTTGGAGAGAACTCTTCCATCTCCCATCGTGACCATTAGGAATCGTACATTCCCAGTGATTTGGACACATTACACTTGAAAGACTATTGTGGACATTCCAATTGTTAGAAAGTCCTAATATGCAGCCAAAACTATTTTTATGCCATGTCCTCATTTTTTAAGCTGCCAACTTGGGATACCATACTGTAAATATCATAACAAGTAGCAAAGCTGTTAACATACACAATACATGTATGCAACTAAAGCATGTGAAAAGGACTTTTCCTTCAAATTTCTATGCAATTTTCAAGAATATTAAGGATGAAGAATTAAATTTCTCATTTCTTTAAAACAAGACATCCCACTCTATTTTTATCAGTTGTTGAACTCTTTTATTTACACACATTGATACCAAGAATTGGGAATTTATTTTTTTATTAGGTAGTAAGAATTCTGCCAGTTCTGAAAATCTGTAAACCTAGAGCCAAACTCCGGCTCATCTCTAATGGAATGAAGCTCTTTCTCTTGGAACTGAGCCAATGTCTATTAAATAGCACTGTGTAAGCTATTCAGTGAAACATTTCATTGTCAGAGGCTGAACTCAAGACCCCTTTTAATATATATATATATACACACACACACACACACACACACGTTAACTTTTAGTATGGGAGGGATTTAATTGATTGTGTCAAATGAAACTGTCAGTGCCTTCCCTGAATGTTTTTAGTAGTTGTAGTGACAGACTAGGTACCTAAATGAAACAGGGCTTTATTTAAAGTGACACTGTGAATTCACTCTCATCAGATGCATCAATTCTAATTCACTTATGTCTTTTTGGAGCGCTCAGTTTGTCTCATTTGTTTCAACTGTTTCCTATTCTACCAATATTCTTTTCAATTATACAGGCAGAATAATAACACGAGTGACATAACAAGAGTGAAGTATGCTCTGCTCAAACCTGTGTCCATAAGTTCCCTGTATAATAAAATGTTTCCAACCTCAACGTGAAATCTAGATATATTAATAGGCTGAAAAAAGTCTACTCTCAAGAATTAGAGTTCTGTTGAATGACTTTAACACAGTTCACCTGGTAATTGATAAAATGCATTTGCTCACAGGTGGCATAGGCATTTACTCTATTCTATTTCCATCTGCTAAAATGTCTACTGTAAATTTAAAATTGCATATCCATCATCCATCTGGAAGTGAGCATTAGATCCCAGATCCTCTTACCTGCAGCTGCTATGCTGTGTTCAGTTGTCTTTCTCTGAAAATGTCACAAGCACCATAAATAAAGTTCCTAAAACTGCAAAATTCAATTAAGGTGTCTGCATATAATTTATCTCTGATATCACTGATATTAGATAAGTCACATGTTAATATATAGTTTCATTTGCTAAGATCCTCCAATGATTAAGAGTTGAAGACAAAATGCTTGATGTACAGGAAATAACACCTTCCAAATGTGTATATATCTTTTGTAGTTAGGACACAAATCATTAATTTTATTTTCTATATATGTAACATACTCTCAGATAATTCTTGTAGTAACAAGCAGAATTATGATGGCAAAATTTGGCTGAAAAGTCTGTCCAATATTAGAATATGCCAGTGGACTAATTCATAGGGAACTAACTCTTTTCTACAGTTTGGAGTTTCATTGTCAGGGAGTTTCAATCTACTTCCTTAAATTTTCTCTCCCCTTATTTTCTAGTGTTTGAAAAGATGAAAAATTAATGTTGTTTTTAATCCATAAAATTAATTTAAAGATACCTGGTGCAATTAAGACCTTCAATAAAAATGAAAGACTGGTATCATTTCATGAAATGAATGAATACACTTGAAATGTAAAGTTTTCTGTAGTGATCTGCCAGAACATGACAGTGACTAGCAGAAAGTAAACTGCATGTTAGACTCTTGACTTTATACTCTCCTACAGAACTGTTCTCTAACTTAGATTTAGTCACTTTCCTCCTGTAATTTTCAAGCCTGAGGAAACCGAAAGCATAGAATAGATATAGGAAAATACTTTTCAATATTTCAAATCAATTAACTGGAATTAACCTGACAAATTAAAGGACAAATCCATAGTAGCCTTGAAATTAGGAATGATATTGTCAATATTTTATGAATAATTAGAAAACAAGAACAGACAATTCTATATCCAAAATGGATTGACCTCCTGAGTTGATTATCTCAAAATATATCATACATTTTATAGTTAAGTAGCACACAGTGGATTCAATTGAAATAATCTCTTCATGCACACTTGTGAATATTAAACATGTTTCTAATCATGTATTATAAAACAGTTTAAAGTATTCATTTTAAATGATTATTATTTAACTACACAATGCTTATATTTACTCAAAATAGATGTAATTGATATTTAATGATATGGGTTATTTTGCGGTTGATGTTCTTTCTATCTATGACTTTCTGCTGATATAACCTAAGTTCTGCCTTCAAACTCAAGCTGTCAATAAACATAAAATCCATCCACTAGGATGTTGCTAGATAAAGATATGAAACAGGAGGCTATATGAGAGTACTGTTTCTCTTATACTTTTCAGCAATTTAACACAATATTTATGTACTTACCAAGCTCATATCAAACTAAAATTTTAATAAAAACAAAATATTTTACTATATTCACTTCAATATTTTACTATAATATTTGTAGAATGTGTTTACTAATACAACTAAGTTTTTTTTCATTGAAAATAAAAGTTATTTCAAGTAAAAAAAAATCCTTAAAATATTGAGTTCTTGTTAAGGAATTCCATAACTGACACACACAGGCTTTACATTACTTTTACATTATTTTATATTATTTTACATTATTTTATTAAATTATTATATTATTTTTCCTTCAACATTCCTTTAAATTTCAAAAGTATATTAATAAAAGATAAACTGTACCTTCTGTCTGAAAACAGGGCCCCAACTATAAACTTCAGAAAGGAACTGGTTTTGTACAGATATCCTTTTGCCACAGTCATCCAAAAAATGATGCTTAGTAGATCTTGAGTGACACTAAACAGCAGTCCTTTAACGTCACCTGTTAAGAAAATATATCTGCTATTACGGTTACAAATATTTTTTTTAACTTTCCAGTATTTGAACAAAATCTACTTTTCTTACTAAATATTTTACATAAGTGTTCAGTTTAGCTATTCAGAAAATGACTATGCTATTTAACACTATCAATATATGTTTATAATTTGTCTAAATACTGTATATTTACTGAGTTGTTACATCACCAGATTTAATTTTTCCTCTATAATTTGTATTTACTAAGAAACAGAAAAGAATATCAAAGCTAAATTTTCATGGATTTCAAAAGCTTCAAGAATACAGGAGTGGGTTGCCATTTCCTGCTCCAGGGGATCCTTCTGATTCAAGGATTGAACCCTGGTCTCCTGAATCTTCCTCACTGGCAGGCCAATTATTAACTGCTAGTGTCACTTGGAAAGTCCTTCACGATGTATACAGATATCAAATCATCACGATGTACACTGTAAATATCTTACAAATTTATATGTCAATTACACCTCAATAAAACTGAAATAAAAAATAGCATATTTATTAATTCTTGTATTTCAGCTTTTGAAAGCTTTTATAGTAATCCTGAACTGTTGTTAGCATTCACATAATTAAGTTGTTTTAATTTTCCATTTATTTAGAGGATTTACAATATTTATTACTCTTAAAAGCTTGTGACTTTCATTTTAAATATGTTTGAAAATTATGTAAGTGTATGTAATTGCTGGTATTCCCATCTCTTGAAGAATTTTCCAGTTTTTTCTGATCCACACAGTCAAAGGCTTTGGTGTAATCAATAAAGCAAAAGTAGATGTTCTCCTGGAACTCTCTTGCTTTTTTGATGATTCAACAGATGTTGGCAATTTGATCTCTAGGTCTTCTGCCTTTTCTAAATCCAGCTTGGGCATCTGGAAGTTCAAGGTTCATGTACTGTTGAAGCATGGCTTGGAGAATTTTGAGCATTACTTTACTAGCATGTGAGATGAGTGCAATTATGCAGTAGTTTGAGCATTCTTTGGCATTGCCTTTCTTTGGGAATGGAATGAAAAGTGACATTTTCCAGTCCTGTGGCCACTGCTGAGTTTTCCAAATTTACTGGCATAAGGAGTGCAGCACTTTCACAGCATCATCTATTAGGATTTGAAATAGCTCAGCTGGAGTTCCATCACTTCCACCAGCTTTGTTCATACTGATGCTTTACTAAGCCAACTTGACTTCACATTCCAGGATGTCTGGCTCTGGGTGAGTGATCACACCATCATGATTATCTAGGTTGTGAAGATCACTTTTGTATAGTTATTCTGTATATTCTTGCCACCTATTCTTAATATCTTCTGCTTCTGTTAGGTCCATACCATTTCTGTTCTTTATTGTGCCCATGTTTGCATGAAATGTTCCCTTCAGTTCAGTTCAGTTCACTCAGTCTTGTCCTACTCTTTGCAACCCCATGGACTGCAGCACACCAGGCTTCCCTGTCCATCACCACCTCCCGGAGTTTACTCAAACTCATGCCCATTCAGTCGGTGATGCCATCCAACCATCTCATCCTCTGTCGTACCCTTCTCCCACATTCAGTCTTTCCCAGCATCAAGGTCTTTTCAAATGAGTAAGTTCTTCACATCATGTGGCCCAAGTATTGGAGTTTCAGATTCAACATCAGTCCTTCCAATTAACACCCAGGACTGATCTCCTTTAAGATGGACTGGTTGGATCTTTTACAGTCCAAGGGACTCTCCAGAGTTCTCCCACCAAGTTTAAAGGCATCAGTTCTTTGACGCTCAGCTTTCTTTATAGTTCAACTTTCAAATCCATACATTACTACTGGAAAAACCATAGCTTTGACTAGATGGATCTTTGTTGGCAAAGTAATGTCTCTGCTTTTTAATATGCTGCCTAGGTTGGTCATAACTTTCCTGCCAAGTAGCAAGTGTCTTTTAATTTCATGTCTGCAGTCATCATCTGCAGTGATTTTGGACTCCAAGAAAATAAAGTCTGTCACTGTTTCCATTGTTTTCCCATATAATAGCCATAAAGTGATGGGACTGGATGCCATGATCTTAGTTTTCTGAATGTTGCGATTTAAGCAAACTCTTTCACACTCCACTTGCACTTTCATTAAGAGGCTCTTTAGTTCTTTTCAATTTCTGCCATAAGGGTGGTGTCATCTGCATATCTGATGTTATTGATATTTCTCCCGGCAATCCTGATTCCAGCTTGTGCTTCATCCAGCCCAGCGTTTCTCATGATGTACTCTGCATATCAGTTAAATAAGCAGGTTGACAATATACAGCCTTGACGTACTATTTTTCCTATTTGGAATCAGTCTGCTGTTCCATGTCCAGTTCTAACTGTTGCTTCCTGACCTGCATACAGATTTCTCAGGTCAGGTTGTTTGGTATCCCAGTATCTTTCAGAATTTTCCACAGTTTATTGTGATCCACATAGTCAAAGGCTTTGGCATGGTCAATAAAGCAGAAGTAGATATTTTTCTGGAACTCGCTTGCTTTCTCGATCCAGTGGATGTTGGCAATAATTAACACTGCTGTATGCTATATAAGAAAGTTGTTATGAGAATAAATTACAAGCTTTCTTATTACAAATAAGTATTTTCTAATATTTATTTTTTTGTCTATAGGTGATAAATGTATATTAAGCTTAAGGTGATAACCGTTGATAATCACGTATGTAAGCCAAATCATTATGCTGAACGCCTTAAACTTATACAAACATCTAAATAATATCTCTATAAAACTGGATGAAAAATATAATGTCATTCATTAATGATTTATTCCATATTTGAAAGAGGAGTAATTACATTTAACATATGTTTCCTCTCATTGAATAAATATCATTTACTTTTCTAATTGTTAATTTGTAAATTAATCCATTGATTTTTCTTTCTTCAAATAGTGTTGCCACTGAAAGCAAGGAATAAAAATATTGACTCTTTCCAGAATGAATTAGGTTCTATTACTTCATTTGTTAAAAACAAAGAGAGACTTGGAGTGATTCCAGCAGTATACTGAGACAACTCACTTACAATAGCCAATTGATAAATATTAAGAAAGTTTTTAAGGTACATCAATATTAATTCAGCCTATATGGGAATATTTAAACCCAGAATCAGTAAACACTATAAATTAGGATTTTTAAAACTTACTCATTTGGTTGTTTTACCAGCACATCACTGCTAATCACCACCTCAAAGTGTGAAACCAGAGCACATCTTAATTAATATGTAAAGACTATCATCTCTTTGAGGCAGAGGGCAAAATATTGAGGCTCAGGTCCATGAGTTAATTATAAAAGTAGCTGAGCTCCAGAAATATGAATTTGCTTATCTAACAAGTCTGTTACCCCAGGGTCAGAGTTGTGATTGGGAAGGAGTTAGATGCTGAGATTCATAATAGGGACATCTGCCTAAACCACTCAGAAATACTGAATCCCATATATCTTCTGAGCATCCTGATGTGGTCTACCCATTTTAGGTAAAGATGTAGATGTGTGTGCTCAGTCACTCAGTCATGTCTGAGTCTTTGAAACCACAAGGACTGTAGCCCGCCAGGCTCCTCTGTCCATGGAATTTTCCAGGCAAGAATAATGGAGTGGCTTTCCATTGCATTCTCCATTGGATCTTCCCAACCCAAGGATCAAACCAGCATTTGTTGCATTTCCTGCACTGGCAGGCAGATTCTCTACACTGTGCCACCTGGAAAGCCCTGAAAGATGTAGACACCACATCCTAAATTAGACATGATCAGAACCGGAGTGATAAAGTGAATTGAATCAATGGTTCCCATTGCCATGTGTCTACCTGCATTCCACCTTTCTTGTAGTCTGTTTGTTCCATGCAATGTTATTCAAGATTTGTGTCAGAGGAGATAGCCCTGACTTTCATTACTGGATCAATAGTGCTTTCACTTAGTTTTGTGTCTTCAGAGGCTCCTCTGACCAGCTGACCAAGACAGAGAAAGGCCAAGAGTGGGTCAGGGACAGATCTGATTTGTGTGTACATCCTGAAAATGAGCTATATTATGGCAGGCTGATTCTTGAGGATATTCATGGTAGAAATTCTTTCAAAGAACAGTAGACCTGGTCATTACATTTGTGTTTAAAGAGAAGCAGATTAAAATAAGAATATATAAATGGGCCATGGATAGGAATTGGGCTAACATTAAAAGTGACTATGCTATGCTATGCTATGCTATGCTATGCTAAGTCACTTCAGTCGTGTCCGACTCTG
Source organism: Tragelaphus eurycerus (assembly GCA_935064755.1). Lineage (NCBI taxonomy): Eukaryota > Metazoa > Chordata > Mammalia > Artiodactyla > Bovidae > Tragelaphus > Tragelaphus eurycerus. The sequence goes on along the minus strand of CAKXYN010000086.1, from coordinate 5,496,719 downwards.
TGTGACCCCATAGACGGTAGCCTACCAGGCTCCCCCGTCCCTGGGATTCTCCAGGCAAGAACACTGGAGTGGCTTGTCATTTCATTCTATGAAAAGTAAAGTGAAGACACTCAGTCGTGTCCGACTTCAGCGAGCCCATGGACTGCAGCCTACCAGGCCCCTCTGTCCATGGGATTTTCCAGGCAAGAGTACTGGAGTGGGGTGCCATTGCCTTCTCCGAAAAGTGACTATGCATAATAGCAAATCCAAGATTTGGAGTTAGCAACCTGGAGATCCAGAAGAACCAAGGGCATAGTCCCTGCTGAGGGCCAGCAGGCTCCAGACACAAGAAGAACCAATGTTTCAGTTCAAGTCTGTGGGCAGGAGAAAACTGATGTTCCAACTGAAGGCAGGTGGGCAGAGGAATTCCCTCTTACATGAAAATTAGACTGTTTGCTTTATTCATGCCTTCAATTCCCTGGATGTGACTCACCCACATTAGGGAGTGCAATCTGCTATACTTAGCCAAAGGATTCAAACATCAATCTCCTTCAGAAACATACTCACAGAAACACCTAGAAAAATGTTTGATCAAATGTCTCTGCAAACACTGTCCCAGTAATGTACACAACAAAACACTAAGTATCACATTTTCTTAACCCCACATCCTCCTTTCACTTTTCCCTATTTCATTTTACCCAATATAATCAATCACATTCCTCAAAAGAGGTATCTATGACTGTTTTCATTTTCACACCTCACATTGATTCTTTTTTCCATTAATATCTCCCTTCATTCCCAATACTCCATTTTGCTTTTTTGGAACTTTATCTTATTCTGTATCAGACTCTTAAGTGTACAGTTCATCAAAATTCATTCTTGGCCTTTAATCTTTATAATCTCTCCTGAGGTAATCCTTGATTTCATTACATTACCTAAACAAAAACAAATGCCAACTTTATAACCATTTTTTTTTTTCTCTTGGATTTTTCAAACTCATGATAGTATGTTAATTTTATAAATTAAAATTGAAACCAGGAACAATGTTTGCCTTCCTTCACCTGTTTGTTCAATGTTTGCTTCCCTGTCAACCCTTAACAACCATATCACTTTCCAGCATTCTCTATCTCAGTGACTGATTCCATCATCTTTCCATCTTACGAAAGCCACAAACCTTAAGGCTTTCTCAGATATCTCATTCTTCCTTAACCATGAATTCAGTAGTTTATCAAATCATGTTTACTTGATCCCTATATATTTCAGAACTTTGTCTTCTCTATTCCCATTACCATTCATTTAAATGAACATATTTTCTGCATTTGCTATTAAATCAGCCTCTTTGCATTTCACAGTGTATCCACTTTAAAATATTGTTCATGAGACATACAAATGGCCAGAAAGCACATGAAAAAAGTGATCAACATAACTATCAGAGAAGTACAGTCAAAACTACAATGGATGCGAGAGACAATAAAGAAAGCTGAGCACCAAAGAATTGATGCTTTTGAACTCTCCTGCTGGAGAAGACTCTTGAGAGTCCCTTGGACTGCAAGGAGATCAAGCCAGTCAATCCTAAAGAAAACCAGCCCCAAATATTCTTTGGACGGACTGATCCTGAAGCTGAAGCTCCAATACTTTGGCCACCTGATGCGAATAACTGATTCATTATAAAAGACCCTGATGCTGGGAAAGATTGAAGGCAGGAGAGGTAAGGGACAACAGAGGATAAGATGGTTGGATGGCTTCACTAACTTGATGGACATGAGTTTGGGGAAGCCTGGTGTGCTGCAGTCCATGGGGTCATAAAGAGTTGGACATGACTGAGTGACTGAACTGAACTGAATCACCTCACACCAGTCAGAATGGCCATCATCAAAATGTCCACAAGCAGTAAACCCTCCTGCACCATTGGTAGGTATGTAAATTGGTATAACCACTATGGAGAACAGTATGGGGCTCTGTATAAAACTAAAATAGACTTACTGTATGATCCAGCAATCCAATTTCTGGGCATATATCTAGAGAAAACCATAATCCTAAGAGATACATACACCTTAGTATTCACTACAGCACTATTTACAATAGCCAAGACACAGAAGCAACCCAAATGTCCATCTACAGAGGAATGGATAAAGAAGCTGTGGTGCATATATACAGTGGGATATTGTATATTCAGCCATAAGAGAATGAAATAACGCCATCCGGGGCTTCCCCAGTGGCTCAGTGGTAAAGAATCCACCTGCAATGCAAGTGATACAGAAGACATAAGTTTGATCCCTGGCTCAGGATGATCCCTTGGAGAGGGGCATGGCAACCCACTCTAGTATTCTTTCCTGGAGAACCCCATGGAGAGAGGACCCTGGTGGGCTACAGTTCATAGGGTAGCAGAGAGTCAGACAAGACTGAAGTCAGTGAGTATACATATGCACAAATGGAACGAGAAATTATCATACTAAGTGAGGTAAGTCAGAGGGAGAAAGACAAATATATCACTCATATGTGGAATCTAATTTAAATGATACAAATTAAGTTTTTTTAAAGCAGAAACAGACCTACAGTTATCAAAAACAAACTTATGGTTACCAAAGGGGAAATGTGGGAGGAGGGATAAATCAGGAGCTTAGAATGAATATACACACACTACTATATACATATCAATAACCAACATGGGCACACTGTATATCACAGAGAACTCTACTCAGCATTCTGTGATATCCTATATAAGAAAATAATCTTAAAAAAGAATAAATATACGTGTATATTCTACTGATACACTTTGTCGTACACCTGAAAGTAACAAAACACTGTAAAGCAACTAGAGTCCAACCAAATTTTTAAAAAATGCAATGAAATATTTTTCATTCTGTAGCCAGAATGATAGTTAAACTGAAAATCAGATAAGTGGCTGGAGTTTTTTTTTTTCTTATTTATATGTTTTTGTAATTTATACAAATAAAATTTATTTCCTCTGTGTGTATATAATTTTATTATGTTCTATTCATTGTGCTAGTTACTGGAATTTCAAATGTGAACAAAATAAAGACTTGTACTTAAGTGGATCCAGTGAGACAGCAAGATTGGTGAACAGCCAGTTTCAGTCAGTGCTATTTGATAAGTTCTGTAAAAGAGGTCAGCCTGGCACTTAAGAATCACAGGAAGGTATCCAGTCCATTGTTGAGCATTCAGGGAAGGCTTTCAGGAGGAGGTGACTTTCATGCTGAAGATGACAGTTGAACATGAATGGCTATATTTGTGGCTAGGGATATGAGTTGCATTATGTGGTTAGAGATCTTGTTTGCTGCATTAAGTAACTTAGAATTGTTTCCCAGGTGGTTAGGAGAATTAAAAAATAGTTTATTGAAAAACTACCGATGGCAATGCAATTTTATATACTTACACACATTAAGTATCACAAACACATGGGTCATTTAAGCCTCAACATGGTTTTACCAATGTCAAATTCTTTTTTTTTTTCTTTTTCCAGAGGCCCACAGCACACAGAAGTTTACAGAGTGAGTAAATGCCAGAATCCAGAAAATCACAAATCAATCCTTTTTTTTTTTTTTTTTTTTTTCTGTAAACAGGTTATAAAATTCTGGCATTACTAAACAGACTTCATTGATCTAACACTGTAAAAACTACCCAAATATTTAATTAAAGACAAATATTCTTATTTACCTCTTCAAGGATATTTAAAACCTTAATGTTTAAGTATTGGTTATATTGTAGTGAACCATTTAGGAAATACGGTCAATTTTTAATGATACCAGGTGGATCATCCTAATTTCAGATTAACTGCATCCCACTGACACAATTTCTTCCCCACCCTGCTGCCACCTGTCTGATACCAAACTCACTCAGCTGTGGACACTGACAGCTGGTTCTTCAGAGGGGAGTGGGGCAAGCAGGCATCAGGTGAAAATGACTCATTAGCAATGAAATGGAAAAAATGTGCAGACTACCCCGCAGACATTTTGGATAAAGCTTCTCTCTCTGTGTTCTGTTTGAAAGCTAATTGCAAAATGATGATAATAATATACTTAATTTTATAAAGGTTTTGAAGTTACTATGATGCGATGCCTTCAGATTTAATTTGTTTATAGTTCCTCAAAACCAGTTGAGGTTTCCATTTGGACATTAATCCTAAAGGCTGAAAGATAAATACCCTGATGTATTGGCTTTCTGTGCATGTCCAAGGTAACTGCATTAGAAAGAACCCTGAGACAGGGAGTTAGCACACTGAATTCTAGTCATTCATTAACTACACAAAACCACACAGTTCTCTTAACTCCCCTGGACACCAGATTGTACGTGAAGAAAAGAGAAGTAAATGAGCACAGTGATTAAACTGTTCTTAATTATAGATATTCATCTCTCCTGTTTCCTAGGAATTCTCTGGTGGCTCTGATCATAAAGAGTCTGCCTGTAATGCAGGAGACCCAGGGTCAATCCCTGGGTTGGGGAGATCCCCTGGAGAAGGGAATGGCAACCCATTCCAGTGTTCTGGCCTGGAGAATTCCATGGACAGAGCAGCTCGGTGGGCTACAGTCCATGGGTTCGCAAACAGTCGTTCACAACTGAGTGACTAACATTTCACTTCCTTTTCCTGTTATTTACTTGAAGTTATTAATAGATTGCTTATTCCTCTCAAATATCTATTATATTTGTAGATTTTATACTATTTAAAGATCTTTTCATTGGGTATATGAAATAGTAATAAAGACAAAGTTTTATGCCTGAATCTTCAAAATGGAGTTTTCAGAAAAGTGCAAAGACAAGCTCAGTTTTCATGAAATTAAAAATACAGACTTATTATAAAAATGTCTCATATGCTACAAAGTATTAATGATTGAAACATTTATAGAAAAATTTTAGTGTGAGTTAATAGTTGTGCAATGTCTCCTAAAGGCACTTCAAACTGTGGAAATTTAATAATGTTTAGCTAAAAAAATTTTCCCATTTCTAAGACCAAAATGGTTGCAACACTAAAATGATAAGAAATAAGCTTAACATAAAAAAAAGAGTTCTCAGTGCAGTGACTTCCTAATAGTAAATTGTAATATGTGCCTTTTAGGACCTTGGTTCTGAACAATTTGTCCAAATGTTATTGACAAACTGATGTGCCAATATATATATATATATATATATATATATATATATATATATATATATATATATATATATATATATATGAAAACAATAAGATTGGTAGAGCTTCAAAAATAAAACTTTTATAAACTCATGTTCACCTTTCATCATCTGAATTCCTTTCTCACACATGTTCACACATCTTCAGACCTTCCTCATTTCCCAACAGCCTAAAGCTTGGGCATTAGCAGCAACCACTAGAAGCCATACTCTTACATCTGTCACTATTAGTTAAGAATACCATCCAACTTCAAGAAAACTAGAATATTTCTCCTTTAGTTGTTTTTGCTTCCTCAGTGAAGGGGTCAAAAGGGTTGCCTACAGCAAGTAACTAAGCGCAGAACTGGTTGCTGAAATATTCTATTTCACAAAACCATGAACTCCCAGACTAGCCTTGTTACTGCTTTTTGTCATACACTTACCACATACATCTTCTACTTTGAAAAACTTGTATCTCCCATAAGTCCAATGTCATGAAACAGAACTGTTTTTCAGACTCTGCAGCAAATATCTTCACAAAGGAGACAGCAGGCTGAAGTCAGTTTTTATAGACTTTATTCTCCTAGGGCGCTGAGAATCTGTGAGAGCAAGTAATGCTGAAAAAGGTCTTTCGTGCCTTTCTAACACTGGCGCTGCAGCTGTTAGCACTTCTGGTGTCAAGGTACAAATGTCATGAAGGTACTGTCAGTAAAGTAACACCCCTGAAAAACAGCCTGGCAGTCTGGCTGGCCGCCAGCGCCCGTAATCATCTTGTTATATGCTGCTCGGATCCGGACTTCTGTTATCACCATTCCCTCCGATAGCTCTTAATTGAAGCAAAGGGATTTGCCTCACATCAATAGACTGAAAGGGTATTTCTGAACTCTTTAAAAGTGTAATTTCAAAGCTTAAAACTAACTGAGGTGCTTAAAATATTATGGTTCAGCTTTCTGTAATTCATAAACTGTGTGTCATGAGAGGAAATAGCTTGAATAAAAACGTGTTCCCCAATTCCCCAACTAGAGTCTTCTGTGAAGAGAGTACAATTGAAAACTTCTTCAAACGGATGAAAGATATACAACGCATGGTGCTTATTTTGAAACTCTGTGAGTTCTAACTAGAGAAAAAAAAAATCAATGGAGAGGTTTCTTAGACTTCGAGAGATTCTTGAGTTTACTACAAAAATGTATAAAGAATCTTATCATATTGTATCTTTCCTAAGACTCTTCTCACCTGATCTGGTATAAGGCCAGAGTGGGAAGAGGGGCAGTGGAGGAGGCCTCTCCCCAGGGACAGGACTCCAGGGAATGGAATATTGACAAATTGCTCAACATCACAGGTTACTTGATGATTTGCAGTTATCATCAACTTTACTCTTGGATATGATAATTTACTAAACTGCTGCTAAGTCACTTCAGTCATGTCTGACTCTGTGTGACTCCATAGACTGCAGCCCACCAGGCTCCCCCGTCCCTGGGATTCTCCAGGCAAGAACACTGGAGTGGGTTGCCATTTCCTTCTCCAATGCATGAAAGCAAAAAGTGAAAGTGAAGTCCCTCAGTCGTATCTGACTCTTAGCGACCCCATGGACTGCAGCCCACCAGGCTCCTCCGTCCATGGGATTTTTCCAGGCAAGAGTACTGGGGTGGGGTGCCATTATTTGTCAGCAATTACAGAGGATGTCCTTGGCCTTGGAGCTAAGCTTGTGGACACTTTTTCTGGAGACATCTGGCACCACAGCACATAATCAGAAAATAAGAATAAACCCTCAAGAAAGAAATAGCTTATATTGCCTTTATCTTCCAATTAACAGGGCGAGTGTAACAAGCATTACTTTCTCAAGACTATATCGCATATGTATAAACACACATACGGACATTCCCATGAGGTGTAAATCTCTGTCTTTTGTCATCATTCTATCAAAACTGCTTGGCTGACATTACAGTATTCATTCAATTAAAAAATAATTATGAAAAAATTCACTGGCTTGTGGTTTATTTTCAATTAATGCAGTCCTCTTCACTCTAATTATCAACATCAGTGTCGGATTTTTATGATTTATCTTCCAAACTTCTAAGTATCTAATTGATACACCCATATGGGCATCTTATAGATCCCTTCTGGGTGGTGCTAGTGATAAATAACCTGTCTGCCAATGCAGGAGGCTTAAGATACTCGGGTTCAAACCTTGAGTTGGGTAGATCCCCTGGAAGAGGGCATGGCAACCCACTCCTGTATTCTAGCATGGAGAATCCCATGGATAGAGGAGACTGGCAGGGTATGGTCCACAGGGTCGCAGAGTCAAACACAACTGAAGCAATGTAGCACACAGCATGCAAACTTATTATTTTATTATCACCCCTTAACTTTTACTTTTCATTGTTACCCACTTTTCCTATGACTTTTCATGTATGCAATTCCTTGGCAAAAAAAAAAAAAATATATATATAAAGCATCTTTAATCAGGTGGATGGAACCAGAGCCTATTATACAGAGTGAAGTAAGCCAGAAAGAAAAACACAAATACAGTATACTAACACATATATATGGAATTTAGAAAGATGGTAACAATAACCCTGTTTATGAGACAGCAAAAGAGACACTGATGTATAGAACAGACTTTTGGACTCTGGGAACGGGAGAGGGTGGGATGATTTGGGAGAATAGCATTGAAATATGTATAATATCATATCTGAAACGAGTCACTATTCCAGGTACGATGCCTGATAACGGATGCCTGGGACTGGTGCACTGGGATGACCCAGGGGGATGGTATGGGGAGGGAGGAGGGAGGAGGGAGGAGGGTTCAGGATGGGGAAAACATGTATACTTGTGGCGGATCCATCTTGATGTATGGCAAAAGCAATACAATATTGTAAAGTTAAGCAAAATAAAATTTAATTTAAAAAAAAAAACAACATTTTTTTAACCCAACTAATAATTGACTATACTCTCCAATTATAATAGGTACCAAATCCGGACTCTTTTTTTATCCTCAATACTAAAATTCAGCCTGGAGGTTTTCTATCCTGGACAATAGCAGTAGCCTCTTGACAGTTTCTTCCCATCCCTCTTTCTCCTACTACCTCAATGCATCCTGCCACACTTACAAACAGAGGCATCTGTGAACTTCCTTTTGCCAAAAAATAATGTTCAAATCCTTAGCCTGTGGCTATTTACCATCTATATTTTCCAGCTGCATTATCTGATAGTACCCCTAAGGCTTCCCTCATAGCTCAGTCAGTAAAGAGTCTGCCTGCAATGCAAGAGACCCGGATTCGATTATCGGGTGGGGAAGATCCCTTGGAGAAGGAAATGACAATCCACTCCAGTATTCTTGCCTGGAGAATTCCATGGACAGAGGAGCCTGGCAGGCTACTGTCTATGCAGTCACAAGAGTCGGACACGACTGAGCGGCTAAACGCATACCCCTATGCTCATGGAACTACTCACCAGAACAATGCTTTCATTTCCCCATGATGTAAAATGGACTCTTTACTGTACTTGAAATAGACATCATCTTCCCCCCACCCCAGCTTTAGTACCTCACTACTCAAAGTAAGGTCTGCAGAATAGCAACATCAGTATTGCCTGGAAGACTGTTAGAAATGAAGAATCTCAGGACCATGCCAGGGTACTGAATTAGAAACCTCCATTTCACAAAACTCCACTTTGTATTATACAATATAAACACTCTCTCTTTCATGAAGCCACTCTTTTATCATTCCACTGTAATCTTTTCACATCCTACATGGTGAACATCCTAAAGCCTGCTGGATATTTTAATTATACTCAGACTCTTCTTTATTTTAAGTATACTCAGACTCTCCTTCCCCTCATCTTTTTCCTCCACTCATTTTCATTTTCTCCTCCTTTTTCCTCTTTTCTTCTTTTCCTACTCTCTTTCACTTCCTATTGTTAATAGCAGCAACAGTAGTAGTTGTTGCATTATCATACACCTCTGGCTGAGGGTCAATTTATCTCTCACAATTTTTTCTTCCAACCTGAATCTTCTTCCAGTGTTGCTCCATTGAAAGTTGAGTTTTTCTTTTTCTTTTTTTGCTCAGAAATTAAATACTATTTTCCAGTTTGATGATAAAAGAAAAACTAGCCTTTACAAAGACTGCTACTACTGAGCCAGTGAAAGTAGTGATATGGAATGAGATGCTGTATTTCTAACTATACATGGTATGATATAGCCATATTCATATAACAAATGAAACAATTCAAAAATTTTCATGTGCTAGAATAAAAGTATATACTCTTTTTACCAAACTATATCTGTATAGTTGTATAAAGTCTGCATTTTTAGAAGAGCAACTGTAGATTGCTAAAATATTTTTACTTTCTTAGATATGCTATAAAACACACAATAAGAACCTATGAATGTGAAAGTATTAATCTCTTAGTTATATGCAACTTTTTGTGAACTCATGGACTGCAATCTGCCAGTTGTTCTATCCACAGAATTATCCAGGCAAGAATATGGAGGGGGTAGCCATTCCATCAGAGAAAGTAATGGCACCCCACTCCAGTACTCTTGCCTGGAAAATCCCATGGAGGAAGGAGCTGGTAGCCTGCAGTCCGTGGGGTCGCTAAGAGTCGGACAAGACTGAGCGACTTCACTTTCACTTTTCACTTTCATGCACTGGAGAAGGAACTGGCAACCCACTCCAGTGTTCTTGCCTGGAGAATCCCAGGGATGTGGGAGCCTGGTGGGCTGCCATCTATGGGGTTGCACAGAGTCATACACGACTGAAGTGACTTAGCAGCAGCAGCAGCAGTCATTCCATTCTCCAGGGGATCTTCCTGATCCAGGGAACAAACCAGGATATCCTGCATTGCAAGCAGATTCTTTACTGTCTGAGTCACCAGGGAAGCACACCTGGCATTACTCAATTTATGTGTTTTTTGACTACCTGAATCTTTACATTTGTTGCTACTGCTGCTGCGTTGCTTCAGTCGTGTCCGACTCTGTGCGACTCCATAGACGGCGGGCAACCAGGCATCCCCTCCCTGGGATTCTCCAGGCAAGAACACTGGAGTGGGTTGCCATTTCCTTCTCCAATGCATGAAAGTGAAAAGTGAAAGTGAAGTCGCTCAGTCGTGTCAGACTCTAGCGACCCCATGGACTGCAGCCTACCAGGCTCCTCCATCCATGGGATTCTCCAAGCAAGAACACTGGAGTGGGTTGCCAATGCCTTCTCCGTTACATTTGCTATACATGGTCAAATGCCTTTCATATACCATCTAGCTCTGACCCCTTCGTGGCTAATGTGGGTTCACATCTATTTTCTGGCTCATGTTCTCAGATTCCTAAGAGCAAGACAGTCCTCATCATTCTTCCTTATTTAAAGCCAAACATACATTCATTTTGGAATATCTTCTTATAGACAAATTCCTTACTGAGTGAACAAAATCTGACCTATGATCAGGGCTGAAGTGATATAAAATTATGGTAAAATTTTGCAAATGCAATATTTACTCTTGATGAAAATTAGTAGATCATATATTTGCTTTTCAGTTGTCTTGATTATTAGAGGCACAATTTAAATGAGCTTTGGTAAAAGGCCTTTACAATCAAGCTATACAAAATTTATGAATTACATGTAAGTCAATCCTTTTTGATACAAACTTTCTTCTTTGAAGATGTATACATTAACTTAAAGCAAGATGCTTTATATCATATGCAGGGTCTGTTTTATGAGGTAAATTAAATTCACATAAGCAAGACGAATCCCCATAAAATATTCAATAAATCATGTTGTCCTCTCACTCAATAGGTGAGAATTTTCCTGCTGTTTCAGTGTTAACACCTTCTTAGCACATTTTCAGCTGTCTATATAAATCTTCAGTGTAGAATAAATTAGTGGACGGATGTGTTGATATCAGATATTAAAGATTCAAATAGAAAATGGATTAATAAGACCACCTTTATACCCAAAGAAATGAAGATCTGTGTCAAAATACAAATAATTCAAGCTAAAAAATGGGTCACAATGATTTACATATTTCAAGTTAATTTGCTTTTACTTCTAAATCATGACCTACATTTATGAAATTATTTTGCTAGTGTGATCCTCGATGCTGATTTTTAAACCTTATTTGGTTCACATTCAGTGTCTATTTTCTGAGCTTAGTATCCCAGGTAAACAATAACCACAAGCTTGATCTTGGATAGCATGATGGTGTCTGAGATAAAGTCTAACTGGGCTATGGGAAATTAGGTGAAGTATGATTCTAAATAGTTCTGGTGTTCCCACTCTTTTATCTTTTACTTCTGACCTACTCTCTTTCCAATACACCAAATCCCTTATATCCTTCCTATGAATAGAATAACTACAATCATTAAAATCCTATTTTCTTCTCTTCTTAATAGCAGATTTAAAAATTGCATCTTCATTCTTCTGATTGCTTTTTGCCATTTAATTGTTTAAGGTCTTGGAACAAAACCTTAATTTCTCTGAATTCCTTTGGTTGTTTTTTGCCATTTATCACACAAGATTTCTTTGAGAATAACAATAATTATTGAATCCTTACTAATTGCTGAAGAGTCTTCTCAGAATATCACTGATACCATTTAAACGATTCTAAGTAGAAAGGCCAAATAATTTGTCAACATCATAAAATTCAAGATGGACAGACTGAGTAGAGCCCATTTCACCAACTTCCAGGATATTTCATATTTCCTTTTGCTGAATGAGAAGGAAGGATGTTATAATAGAAGCTATTGAGTATCATGTGGAGGAAACAAATAAATTCCCTGAAGTGTATGCATACTATTTAACTTCCTATAGTTATTTGTATTAGATGTCCTATATCATCTTTATTTAATGTTCACAACAATAAATAAGTCATATATAAGTCATCATTCTGATCTTTACCATATAAAAAATATAAGGCTTGTGGAGTGTTTTTAACTTACTTAAGGTCAAAGAGCAAGTATAGGGCAGGGTCATTTTTTAAAATAATATATGCCGCCTTTAATTCAGAGACGTCATAGTAATATATTTTGCTCTCAAGCCTCATCATTTCATCGTAATTTTTGAGGAAGCAAATGATATATGTATTTGGTTTTGCTTTTGTCTATTGGGCTTATATAAAATGGTTACTCAAATCTTACTGGAACAAATTTTCTCTACTGCATTTCTGATACTTCATTTCAGATGATGCAGATCTGATCATAGTCAAATAATGATTTGATAGACTGTTGGAATTTCTCTCTTGACTGAAAGGCAGTGGCAGGCAACAAAACAGCCATCTGTTGTGATGTCTTCAGAGACAGTGGTTTAGGAGATATAAAATCTGAGAGAATTTTGCAACAAGTTATATCTCTAGAGTAAATAGGGTTAAAATAATGTTTCAGACAAAGATAAGAAGCTAAAAGAAAATTGTTCATATTCATTTTTCAGGGTGTTGAGAATAGTCAGAGAACTAAAGGTACTGGAATATTAAATGAACTAAGATTATGGTCAATTTTATAACAAAGTAGCATGAAGAATGGAGTATAACTGCCCTAAAATTGGGTGGTTCTTAGTGGTAAAGAACCCACCTGCCAATGCAGGAGATTTAAGAGATACAGTTAGATTTCTGTGTTGGGAAGATCCCCTGGAGGAGGGCATAGCAACCCACTGCAGTACTCTTGCCTGGAGAATCACACAGACAGAGAAGCTGATGGGCTACAGTCCTTAGGGTCGGAAAGAGCTGGACATGACTGAAGCGACTTAGCATGCATGCATGCATTAAATTACAAAGCTATTGATTTCAAGAGTTAGACTTTTTAAAACAGACTATATTTCAAGAACTACTAAAAATAAATTTAACTTTAGGTCATTTTTATACATTTGGAAAATATCAAAGTAAGAATATTTTGTTTTGAATAAAAAGGATAATAAAGGGACATATTTGAGAATGGTAGTGTGATGAGCTCTTTGAAGTATGTCCCCAATGAAACAGTGAAAACTAGTGAAAATAATTTTTAAAATACTTTTTCAAGTCTCTGGAAACTGTCCTAAGGGTACACAGCAAATGAATACACAGATTTCCTTATTCAAGGAAATCTACTTTATCTATGGTACAGGTGCCAGAGTCCATGGTTCTAGAGCCATGACTTACTCCTTCATTCAATGCCTCCTATTCATAACCCCCCATCCACACACACACCTGCTGTACTGTGATGAAGAGGGCCACTCTTATAATTGTGTCCAAGAGGATGGGGCTCTCTAACTGAAGGCTAAGGTATCTCTATCCACAACTCATTTTTTTTTCTCTCTCTTAATATAACTTTATTTATTTTAATTGGAGGCTACTTACTTTATACTATTGTATTGGTATTGCCATACATCACAACTCATTTTATAATGTCAACACAATGCTGAAACCAAGCTCTGGTTAAACCAAGCTCAAGTTAAAGTTAAACTCAAGTTAAAGTTAAACTCGAGTTAAAGTTAAACCAAGGTCAAGTTAAACCAAGTTTCGGAGAAGGCAATGGCACCCCACTCCAGTACTCTTGCCTGGAAAATCCATGGACGGAGGAGCCTGGTAGGCTGCAGTCCATGGGGTCGCTAAGAGTCGGACATGACTGAGCGACTTCACTTTCTCTTTTCACTTTCATGCATTGGAGAAGGAAATGGCAACCCACTCCAGTGTTCTTGCCTGGAGAATCCCAGGGATGGGGAAGCCTGGTGGGCTACCGTCTATGGGGTCACACAGAGTCGGACACGACTGAAGTGACTTAGCATAGCATAAACCAAGTTTAACTGACACTATAATAAAGTGTGTGTATGTGTGTGTGTACACACACACACATAAACACATAAATATAAGGATTTCCCTGGTGAATCAGAAACTAAAGAATTCGCCTGCAATGCAGAAGACTTGGATTCAATCCTTGGGTTGGGAAGATCCCCTGGAGAAGGGAATGGCAACCCACTCCAGTATATTGCCTGGTGAATCCCCATCGATAAGGCAGCCTGGCAGGCTACAGTCCATGGGTTGCAAAGAGTCGGACATGACTGACTAAGTACATACACACTCACACAAATATATAAATGCATATATATATATATGTATATGTATGTATGTATGTGTGTGTGTATATATATATACACACAGAGACATACACACACATATCCATCCTAAAGACAGACACAAAGTTCTTTGAAAAAAAATGGACAAAATTAGCAAAGAAAACCTGGCAACATATTAAAAAATTATAATATATTATGACACAGCTGGACATATAAAACTCTAATATACTGTGGCATAATAAGAATGAAAATTAGATGAATCTCCTACTTAAAAACCAATCAAACTAATAAAGCATATTAGAATAAAATAGGTGGTGAATATAAGTGCACAAAACAAGTACTACATCTTGAGATATTTCTGGGCTTTAGTGTGTAGTGAGATAGAGCCCAAACAAGAAACAACAATCTTGATAAACAGAGATGGTACATCTTATAGTTTAGGGCTGCCATACCAATAAGATGGTGACTGGTGGAGCAGTCCTGAATCAAGGGAAGCTGTGTATAGAGTATTTTATATATTTGTATGGAAATAATTCTCCTATCCTTGATCAGATTCTAGACTGCAAATGGAATAGAGCAAAAAATATGGAAATTCTTAAAGGCATCATCTTCTGAAGAATGAAGAAGAATGGGATCTCCCAACAAATAGAAGACACTAGTCTTCAGGCTCGGGGAAGGCAATGGCACCCCACCCCAGTACTTTTGCCTGGAAAATCCCATGGACGGAGGAGCCTGGTAGGCTCCAGTCCATGGGGTCGCTAAGAGTCGGACACAACTGAGCGACTTCACTTTGACTTTTCACTTTCATACATTGGAGAAGGAAATGGCAACCCACTCCAGTGTTCTTGCCTGGAGAATCCCAGGGACAGGGGAGCCTGGTGAGCTTCCGTCTATGGGGTCGCATAGAGTCGGACACGACTGAAGCGACTTAGCAGCAGCAGTCTTCAGGCTAAGACAGGATTGTAGTGGACATCCCATTCTGTCCATCAGAACCCCACAAGGCCATGCACCTGGAGTAAAAACCATGACACATGAATAAGAACTATGCACTAAGACTAAGGAAAAAGCACTAATACAAACCCTTTTATCAAAGCAATATCTAGGGCTTTTCAGAGTAAAGGTGCCTATCAGGATCTCAATGATCAAAATATCCAGCATAGAAAACACAATCAAACAGTGAAAGTGTGCCCCCCAACACACTGGGTAAATGACTAATAAAATAAATTTAACATATAGAACAATAGAAC
This sequence comes from Tragelaphus eurycerus, assembly GCA_935064755.1. NCBI lineage: Eukaryota > Metazoa > Chordata > Mammalia > Artiodactyla > Bovidae > Tragelaphus > Tragelaphus eurycerus. The sequence goes on along the minus strand of CAKXYN010000086.1, from coordinate 5,481,337 downwards.
TGCCACAGATGTGGAAGAAACCTGCCAAAACTTTCTCTAAGCCAATTCAGTGAAGGCAACGAAGGACTAGAATGACCCATCAGTGAACTCTGGATATCATAGGCTAAAAATCCACCATATGTCACACATGGAAACTCCCCTGTCCCAAATTTCATGTTACCCATGAAAACACCAGATAGACAGTTATGCCCGAACAGACTCTTAAATCATTCCTTTACCCTTTCACCAATCATTCCTTAGCCCTGACCCCATCTGACTCTCACAATAAATATCCTGCTCAAAAGCCAATGAAGAAATAGATCTGTGTTTTGCCTTCTGTTTCCACACTTGACTGACTTGAAGTAAATTATTTTCTCTCTGCATAAGACCATTATTGTCTTGATACTTGTTGGGTTACAAAAGCAACAACAAACAAAGAGAAAAATATGATGCATAAAATAAAATAGATGATAGATATAGACCCACAAATAATCCATATATTAGAGTTAGCAAAAATAATTTCAAAAAACTATGATTTACATTAAATAAAGAGAAAATATGAAAAACAGATGAGAAGATGAAGTACTTAACAGAGAGTTATACTATATAAAAATTTAAATTTGTATTTTAGAGTGGTAACATACAATATCAAGAATTACTAACTCATTCACTGGACTTAATAGCAGATTCAGCAAAAAATAAATAATATTAATAAACTTGAAGACCAGCCAGCATAAAATATGCATACTTAATCTGGGAAAGATTGGCATCTGGTCCCATAACTTCATGGCAAATAGATGGGGAAACAATGGAAACAGTGACAGGTTTTATTTTGGGGGGCTCCAAAATCACTGTAGATGGTGACTGCAGCCATGAAATTAAAAGACACTTGCTCCTTGGAAGAAAAGCTTTGACCAAACTAGACAGTATATTAAAAAGCAGAGACACTACTTTGTCAACAAAGATCCATCAAGTCAAAGCTACAATTTTTCCAGTAGTCATGTATAGATATGAGAGTTGGACTATAAAGAAAGCTGAATGCCAAAGAATTGAGGCTTTTGAACTGTGGTGTTGGAGAAGACTCTTGAGAGTCCCTTGGACTGCAAGGAGATCCAACCAGTCCATCCTAAAAGAGATCAGTACTGAATATTCATTAGAGGGACATACTGAAGTGGAAGCTCCAATACTTTGGCCACCTGATGTGAAGAACTGACTCATTGGAAAAGACCCTGATGATGGGGAAGACTGAAGGCTGGAGGGGACCACAGAGGATGAGATGTCTGGATGGCATCACTGATTCAACAGATATGAGTTTGAGTAAACTCCAGGAGTTAGTGATGGACACAGAGGCTGTAGTCCATGGGGTCGCAAAGAGTCTGATGTGACTGAGTGACTGAAGGGAGCTGAATCTGGGAGAGAATAATAAGAAAGAGAGAAATAGAGCATGAATGATACCATGTAATCACATGGGCAAAAGTCTTAACATAAATGTAATTAGAATTCCAGAAAGAGAGGAGAGTGATTGGAACAAAAGCAAAATTTGAGGAACTAATAAATAAACATTTTTTAAGGCTTGTACACATATTTAGTTTCTCCTTGGACATCTGTCCATTTGTGTTATTGTTTCACTTCCTTCTCACTATTTTAATATTTTCTTTCCATTTGTAAAAGCTCTATAATTTACTATTATCAATTTTAGAGTATCCTCAGAAGTCAACTCTAAACCATTAATAGGCCTGTATATTTTCTTATAAATGTATAAAGATTTTCAATTTTTCATAAAGTAAACCCAAACTCAACTCAATATGGTTTGTGAATACTTCTATAAATATCCCTAAGTAAGTCACTCACTTCTTATCTTTTAAAAGCACTTGTACTATCAGGTACCATTTCACGCCAGTCAGAATGGCTGTGATCCAAAAGTCTACAAGCAATAAATTCTGGAGACGGTGTGGAGAAAAGGGAACCCTCCTACACTGTTGGGAATGCAAACTAGTACAGCCACTATGGAGAACAGTGTGGAGATTCCATAAAAAACTGGAAATAGAACTGTCATACGACCCAGCAATCCCACTGCTGGGCATACACATGAAGGAAACAAGAATTGAAAGAGACACGTGTACCCCAATGTTTATCGCAGCACTGTTTATAATAGCCAGGACATGGAAGCAACCTAGATGTCACAGTACATATACACAATGGTGTATTACTCAGACATTAAAAAGAATACATTTGAATCAGTTCTAATGAGGTGGATGAAACTGGAGCCAGAGGGAAGTAAGCCAGAAAGAAAAACACCAATACAGTATACTAATGCATATATATGGAATTTAGAAAGATGGTAAAGATAACCCTGTATAGGAGACAGCAAAAGAGACACTGATGTATAGAACAGTCTTTTGGACTCTGTGGGAGAGGGAGAGGGTGAGATGATTTGGGAGAATGACATTGAAATATGTATAATATCATATATGAAACAAGTCGCCAGTCCAGGTTTGATGCACGATACTGGATGCTTGGGGCTGGTGCACTGGGACGACCCAGAGGGATGGTACGGGGAGGGAGGAGGGTTCAGGATGGGGAACACGTGTATACCTGTGGCAGATTCATTTTGATATATGGCAAAACCAATACAATATTGTAAAGTTAAATAATAAAATATATTTTAAAAAAAGAAAAATAAAAGCACTTGTACTATCATGTCAACCACTCACATTACTTTAAGGCAAATTGATGGGGGGAAAATGGAAACTGTGACAAGTTTATTGTCTTGCCTCCAAAATCACTGAGGATGGTGACTGCAGCCATGAGATTAAAAGATGCTTAGTCCTTGGGTAAGGAGCTATGACAAACATAGACAGCATATTAAAAAGTCGAGACATCACTTAGCCAACAAAGGTCCACACAGTCAAAGCTATGGTTTTTCCAAAAGTCATGTATGTATGACTTAAACCATGAAGAAGGCTTGGCACCAAAGAATTGATACTTTCAAACTGGTTCTGGGGAAGAATTAGACCTTTACACAGTGAGGAGATCAAATTAATCAATCCTAAAGGACGTAAGTCCAGAATATAATAAATGATGCTGAAGCTGAAGCTCTAATACTTTGGCCACCTGATGGGAAGAGCTGACTCATTGGAAAATACCCTGATGATGTGAAAGACTGAGGGCAACAACACAAGAGAAGACTCTACACATGGACATCACCAGATTGTCAATAGTGTAATCAGATTGATTACGTTCTTTGCAGCTAAAAATGGGGAAGCTCTATTCAGTCAGCAAAAGCAAGAGCGGAAGCTGACTGTGGCTCAGATCATGAACTCCTTATTGCACAATTCAGACTTAAAGAAAGTAGGGAAAACCACTAGACCGTTCAGTTATGACCTAAATCAACTCCCTAATGATTATAAAGTGGAAGTGACAAATAGATTAAAGGGATTAGATCTTATAGACAGAGTGCTTGAAGAACTATCGATGGAGGTTCGTAACATTGTAGAGGAGGCAGTGATCACTGAACATCCCCAAGAAAAAGAAATGCAAAAAGGCAAAATGGTTGTCTGAGGAGGTCTTACAAATAGCTGAGAAAAGAAGACAAGGTAAAGGCAAATGAGAAAAGGAAAGATATAGCCATCTGAATGCAGAATTCCAAAGAATAGCACAGAGAGATAAGAAAGACTTTATCAGTGATTAATGCAAGAAATACAGGAAAATCATAGTCTGGGAAAGATGAGAGATAGCTTCAGGAAAATTAGAGATACCAAGGAAACATTTCATGAAAACTTGGGCACAATAAAGCAAAGAAATGGTATGGACATAACAGAAGATATTAAGAAGATGTGGCAAGAATACACAGAAGAACTATTTAAAAAAAAAAATCTTCATGACCCAGGTAGTCATGATGGTGGGATCACTCACCTAGACCCAAATATCCTGGAATGTGAAGTCAAGTGGGCTTTAGTAAGTGTCAGTCTGAACAAAGTCAGTGGAGGCAATGAAATTCTAGCTGAACTATTTCAAATGCTAAAAGATGATGCTGTTAAAGTGCTACATGCAAAATGGCAGATCTGGGAAACTTGGCAGTGGCCACAGGACTGGAAAAGGTCAGTTTTCATTACAATCCCAAAGAAGGGCAATGCCCAAGAATGTTCAAACTACCACACAATTGCACTCCTCTCAAACCCCAGCAAAGTATGCCCAAATTCTCCAAACCAGGCTTCAACAATATGTGAACCATTAACTTCCAGATATTTAAGCTGGATTTAGAAAAGGCAGAGGAACCAGAGATCATATTACCAACATCCACAGGATCAAGCAAGAAAGTTTCAAAAAAAACAACAACTTCTGCTTTATTCACTACCCCAAAGCCTTTGACTGTGTGGATCACAGTAAATTGGAAAATTCGTAAAGAGATGGGACTACCAGACCACCTTACCTATCTCCTGAGAAATCTATATGCAGGATAAGAAGCAACAGTTAGAACCAGGTATGGAACAACAGACTGTTTCCTAATAAGGAAAGGAGTACGTCAACATTGCATATTGGCACCCTGCTTATTTAACTCATATGAAGAGTATATCATGAGAAAAGCCAGGCTAGATGAAGCACAAGCTGGAATCAAGATTTCCAGGAGAAATATCAATAACCTCAGATATGCAGAGGTCACCACCATCATGGCAGAACGTGAAGAATAACTAAAGAGGCCCTTGATGAAAGTGAAAGAGGAGAGTGAAACAGTTGGCTTAAATCTCAACATTCAGAAAACTAATATCATGACTTCCAGTCCCATGACTTCACGGCAAATAGATGGGGAAACAATGGAAACAGTGACAGACTTTTTTTTTTTTTTTTTTTTTTGGTCTCCAAAATCACTGCAGATGGTGACCACAGCCATGAAATTAAAAGACACTTTGCTCCTTGGAAGAAAAGTTATGACCAACCTAGACAGCATATCGAAAAGCAGAGACATTACTTTGCCACCAAACATCCATCTAGTCAAAGCTATGATTTACCAGTGGTCATGTATGGATGTGAAAGTTGGACTATAAAGAAAACTGAGCAACAAGAACTGATGCTTCTGAACTGTGGTGTTGGAAGATTCTTGAGAGTCCTTTGGACTGCAAGGATATCCAACTAGTCAATCCTAAAGGAAATCAGTCCTGAATAGTCATTGGAAAGACTGATGCCAAAGCTGAAACTCTAAACTTTGGCCACCTCGTACAAAAAACTGACTCATCAGAAAAGACCCTGATGCTTGAAGATTGAAGTCAGGAGGATAAGGAGACAACAGGGGATGAAATGGTTGGATGGCATCACTGACTCAATGGACATGAGTTTGAGAAAGCTTTGGGAGTTGGTGATGGACAGGGAAGCCTGGCATGCTGCAGTACATGGGTTTGCAAAAAGTCGGGCATGACTGAGTTATTGAACTGAGGAGAGGTGGGTAACAGAGGATTAAATATTTGGACGGCATCATTGAGTCAGTGGACATGAATTTAGCAAACTCTTGGTGATAGTGAAGGACAAGAAAGCCTGGTCTGCCAATGCAGGAGACATGCTTTAAATCCCTGGGTCTGCAAGATGCCCTGGTGGAGGAAATGGCAACCCATTCCAGTGTTCATGCCTTGAGAATTCCATGAACAGAGGATCCTATCAGGCTTCAGTCCATTGGGTCGCAAAGAGTAGGACACAACTGAGTGACGGAACAATAACAGCAACAACTACACACATATTACAACAAATGTGATATAAATTTTGTTCATTAGTTTGTTTTTTCTATTCTGAGTTCTTCAGCAACTATTTGTAGTTTCTCTGTAAATCTTTCTTGGATGAATAGAAGAATAAAGGAAATATATAATAAAATAGAGTAAGAAGTTATGTTTTACAGTTGGTACTAAGAGGAAACAGAAGCAAAAGCTACAGATTATGGTTTGGATATTCTCCATTATCCTGACAGTAAATTAGCTTTTCATTTGGATGTTACTTTCTTTCAGAAGAGTTTGATGCATTTTAAGTTGATGCAGTAGTGCATGTTATTAAAGCCAGGAATCATAAATTATTCCTTAAATCATCGAGTCTTGGGAAAATAGAAATTCAATGAATCACATACCATTTGAACACTGACTTAGCTTCTGCACAACCTTATGCTGGTTGGCTACACAACCTTTTGGCTCCAGCAGGTCTGCATACTTTCTAATTTGCTTGAAAACTGCGTGAAAATATTCCCATGGCCCTCTTGTAAAATATGACAGCCTGACATTTCCTTTAATTACAAGACCTGATCTGTTTAATAGCACAAAATTGGCCTCCAACTTGACAGGCCTCCCCTTCAAAAATCGATGGTTAGACTCTAGGGCACCAGCTTGGTCATCAAGATCAATATCAGAAAAAAATATAGCTTGTCAGGACCTCTCAGCCTTTCATTGATTCAAATGGGCAGCAGCTCACAGATTGAATAATAATATTAGAGCTCTGATCCAACAAACAGAAGCCTCTTGCACTAATTTCAGTATAGGCAGATGAATCTGTGATAAATGATGGAAGCATAATATAATTATCCCAGTACTGTAGCTAGATAAAGCTGACTATTTTCAGAGAGAAAACATATATATATATATATATATATATATATATATATATATATAAGAGAGAGAGAGAATACATTTCTTTAGATTTTTCATTAAGTGAACAAAATAACAAAAGTCTCATTAGAAATAAAACAAAATAATAAAAAAAAAAAACACTAAAGAGTCATCTTGGAATTTCCAGAGTCAAAGGGAAATTAACATGAAAACAAAAGAAAAAAATTAAGAAAAAAATAATTTGCTATTTTCACTTCAACAACTTTTATTTAAATTAAAATGTGCTAAAATTTTAGAAAGGATATGTAAGTAGAAGTCAGTTTTCTTTAGTTCTAGTGCTGGATAATTATATTGTTCCATAAGTCACTTAAATTATATAGGCTTTGATTTCCTACTCTGTCACAGGAAGGACTAGCAAGATATTATCTAAGGACTATTTTAAAACTCAGGGACCAAAAAAAAAAAAAACACACACACACAAAATACTCTAAGTTGCACCACCCTTATGGCAGAAAGTGAAAAGGAACTCAAAAGCCTCTTGATGAAAGGGAAAGTGGAGAGTGAAAAGGTTGGCTTAAAGCTCAATATTCAGAAAACGAAGATCATGGCATCTGGTCCCATCACTACATGGGAAATAGATGGAGAAACAGTGGAAACAGTGTCAGACTTTCTTTTTCTGGGCTCCAAAATGACTGCAGATGGTGACTGCAGCCATGAAATTAAAAGACGCTTACTCCTTGGAAGGAAAGTTATGGCCAACCTAGACAGCATATTCAAAAGCAGAGACATCACTTTGTCAACAAAGGTTCGCCTAGTCAAGGCTATGGTCTTTCCTGTGGTCATGTATGGATGTGAGAGCTGGACTGTGAAGAAGGCTGAGCGCCGAAGAATTGATGCTTTGGAACTGTGGTGTTGGAGAAGACTCTTGAGAGTCCCTTGGACTGCAAGGAGATCCATTCTGAAGGAGATCAGCCCTGGGATTTCTTTGGAAGGAATGATGCTAAAGCTGAAACTCCAGTATTTTGGCCACCTCATGAGAAGAGTTGACTCATTGGAGAAGACTCTGATGCTGGGAGGGATTGAGGGCAGGAGGAGAAGGGGACGACAGAGGATGAGATGGCTGGATGGCATCACTGACTCGATGAATGTGAGTCTGAGTGACCTCCGAGAGCTGGTGATAGACAGGGAGGCCTGGCGAGCTGCAGTTCATGGGGTCGCAAAGAGTTGGACACGACTGAGCGACTGATCTGATCTGAACTTTATATTTCACTAGTAATTGAAATAAGTCTGTATAGTTCTTTTATTTTCATTTCTAATTTGATTGCTAATAGAAGGTTTGAATGCAGGTCACAGCAATGGGGAAAGAGAAATTAAAACCATACTCTTAAGGATATTACATTTTACTACAAGGAAGTACAAAATGTTGAGAAACAAGGATTTGTGATTTCTTAATACTTTCAAATTTTAAGGATTTTGTACTAAACATTACACTTATAAATATTTAAGTTGGTAAGTTCCATTATGTGTATTTTACCACAATTAAAACTTTTTTTAATATACAAAAGTTTTTTTAAGGTTTTTGTTTATTTTATACTAAAGGATATAGGAGTGTATATAAACTATTCATAGTGTAGAAAAATAATGAAACCCAGCAGGGCCCTTTAGTGCCCTCTCAGGCATAAAAACCTTTCTATGTCCCCTTTTCTTGTTTATAGGAGAAAAAAACTCAGCTTTCTAGACCTACTCTGAGTTCTAAAGGCCAGATTCAAACAGTTACTATTCAGGAAAGTAAGGGAATGCAGAAATAAACAATAGTGCAACCACTGGGCCTGGTCTAGAAGGGAAGGGAGCACAGCTTGATGCGAATCTCTGAGTTATACCAGGACTGAGAAGGCAGTGGCACCCCACTCCATTACTCTTGCCTAGAAAATCCCATAGAGGAAGGAGCCTGGTAGCCTGCAGTCCGTGGGGTCGCTAAGACTCAGACAAGCCTGAGCAACTTCACTTTCACGCACTGGAGAAGGAAATGGCAACCCACTCCACTGTTCTTGCCTGGAGAATCCCAGGGACAGGGAGCCTGGTGGACTGCCATCTATGGGGTCGCACAGAGTCCAACACGACTGAAGCGACGCCGCAGCAGCAAGGCTCCCATCTAGGTGGAGGATGGTAACATCTAGGTAAGCACAAGCAGTGAACTGTACGCTGGTTGAAAGCAGAAGCTTGGTAACTGAGACTCTCCTAACAATGCTGTTAGCTCAAAACGAACCAATCAGAGGAGGGATACCCACCCTAAAGCCCTCCCCACAAATTTTGCCTATAAAAATTTCTTCCAGAAACCCATCAGAGTTCCGGCCTTTGAAGCATGAACTATCCATTCTCTTTACTTGGGCCTGCAATAAATAAACCTTTCTCTTTCTAAACTCTCACATTTGAGATTATTTGACCTCAGGACGAGTTGGGCACAGGAACTTGGGTTCAACAACAATAACTTGGAAACATTTTTATATTTCTAATTACTACACTAACAATGATATTTATAGTAGTTACTTTACTTTGTTTACTTCATTTAAATATCTCATATATACAGGTTTATCTTATATTCATACACTTCCTATTTTTACCTTCTTTTTATATCCATTACCTCAATTCTTGTATGGGTGCACAACAGCTATAAAAGCTATTACTTTATATATAAGAAAACAAACTAATATTTAATGAGTAAATCACTCAGTGTCCAGAAGTAACTAACAGTCACCATAGCTTGGATTTAAAATCATTTATCAGATAGTTAAATTCAACTTTTCTACTGTGGTCCAAAGCTCAGTATCATGCTGCTTATTTTTAAAACTTAAGGTATAGTTTTTTCCCTATAACTTAAGTTACATAGTTTCCTAGAAAAAAATGTGGTTGCTTTGGATAAAATTTCATCATTTAAAAATGGTATTAACTTTCAGCTATTTTAAAATAACTCTTCTGTCCAAGATAAAACCATTTCAAGCAAACAACAACAATCATTTCCTATTTAGAAAGCTAAAATGGTAATGCTGACTACTACAAACATTGCTATGAATTTTAAATTTACCACTTAGTTTTACAGAAAGGAAAATGCTTTTCTCAGTTGTTTGGAAGGCTACATATGTAGAAATAAAGGTACATCATTTTTATTCAATCACCAATGAAAACTTGGCCTAGAATTATTTCTCTGTTTACATAAATTTTAGGCGTCCATAACCAAGAAAAGTTACGAAGTCACAAATTCTTTTGTTTCATTTAATTAGAACTTCACAGACTGCCAACTTTTGCTATGTGTGAAAGCCTACCAGATGTTATTGAGTGTCTCCTATGTTAAGAAAACATATGAGAAATAGAGACTACCTGCTTTCTTAGAACACTTTAAACTGTACTGAGAAATGTATTTACATATTCATCTATTTTTATTTCATAATTCATTCCAAGAGACAAAGCCTTGTTAAGGCAGTGTTCTGGTCCCATGTTTCATTTTGTTTTTTGTCTGAAGGTAACAGTTTCATTTCTACTAGAGTCATGCACTTCTTTCATTCTGAAATGGTTATTGCTGAAATCATCTCTTGAAGCAAACCCCAGCACTATTGTTAAAACTGTCTTTACTTTAGGGTTATTGGCTAGACCTGGGAAAATAAAATAATATCTAAAAATTTATTAACCTATCAGTGGGCTAATGGATAGATCAATTAGCAACCATTCATGAGCATAATGTTTTCTTTCTTTTCTTTACCAAGACCACAGAATAGTATTTAAATTATTTTCAGAATAGAGAATTTCTTTTTATTTGGGGGAGGGGGGACGGGGAGTTTGGAATTTGTCCTAAACTATTTAAAGATATGTGAACCTCTTTGTACTCTCAACTGGTTAAATAAGGCCAACTGAGTTATACAGGAATTATTTTAATCAGAGTCCTCTCCTTGTATAAAATGTACTATGAAAATAAGGCTTTTGATGGAAGAGCTGGAGGTAATAAGAGGTAACTCTGTAATACTGGACTCTTCAAGGTAGACTTGGTCTGGGAAGATCAATTCATACAACTCTTAATAAAATCATAGATTATTGGGGGTAGGGCAAACAGTGAGAGAGGTCCAGGGTGAAGAAAATTCAGGGAATTCAAACTTAATTTCTATCACAAAATTAATTTTTATCACAAACTTCTTAGGCTCAATTTTACTCCCTTTATCCCTTATCTTCCAGATCAAGACACTTGATTTAGCTCTAAATCATTTTAGATGTTGTGATTTTCAAAGTATAAGTTACTTGGAGAAAGGAGACTTTATCTCTGTTGATATAGGCATTAAACTGAAAGAAGCACTTGGGCAAATAAGCTCTGAAGGTTGTGTTTAGAAGGAGGGTTTTTTTGTATTAAGCCACTTAAAGGTATGTGCAAATATGCTGCTCATTAGTATGGTGTTATGACAGAGCAAAGTTAGCTTTCAAAAAGGAAAATAATCAGATGAAGATGAGTTGAGGTCCTAATCCTAGATATAGTCACCTTGTTATCTTTTTCAAAGATAACCAGTAGAAATTCTGATACAGTTATTTAGGAGATGCTTTCCATTCCCAGAATGTTAACCCTAATACTGATGAGTACTTGCTAAAGCACTTTGAACACAGATTACTAGAAGAATGATAGCCCTTAAGTTTTCCAGCTAAAGAAAGTGGAGGGCACAGTTGGCATTTAGTACCATGCAAATGAACTAAAGAGATGGCACTCTGGGTCAGCATTTTCTATTCTTTCCTCCAGTTTTAATCTCAAGTGTGATTTCTAATCATTTGTAGGTTACAAGGTAGATATAATTATGCTGCTACTTAATCATTTGTTCCAATTTGTATTAAATTGCTTTGAAGATAAATGTGTTTCAAATTTGTAATACTAATTGATATTTGTACAGTTGCCCACTATTTAAAGTCATGTGTTCTAATTCTTAGTTTAGCATTTTATAACACTGTCTACTCAGGACATTTTATAAATGTGTATAAATGAGTCTAGTGCTTATAAAACTTATGAGCATACCAGTTTATTTGAACATACATATGGCAACCCACTCCAGTGTTCTTGCCTGGAGAATCCCAGGGATGGGGGAGTCTGGTGGGCTGCCGTCTATGGGGTCACACAGAGTCGGACACGACTGAAGCGACTTAGCATAACATAGCATAGCATAGCATAGAGTATAACATTTAAAAATTTTTATGATTAATTCTCTTCTAAAATCTTTCAGCATGGAAGAGCATACAGATAGTAATATAAGGTCAGTATGGTGCTGGAGAATAAATAAATAATTCATAAAGTATATGGTTTTTGTTACTGCAAAAATTAGAATAATGAATAAATATTAAAATCTTATTGTGTTTTATTGCTTAAGAGCTATGAAACATCCTAACAACTGTTATTTATGTAATTTAATACACACACATGCACATAGTTATATTCAGTATATTATATCTTTATTTGACATATATGCATATGTGCATATAGGCATCTATAGGTTTCTGTCATCTGAAAGCATTCCTACGAAGCCTTTATAAGCCAAAAATGCGATAGAGCAAGGATGAAATTATCTAAAGAAACATATTCCTCAGGGATGCATAAAGTAAATGGAGATAAAGTATAGATGCTTATAAACACATTTCTGGGATGCTAAGTGTGGATCTTGGGGAAGAATCTTGACACTGATATTCTTGCTTCTTGAAGTGGATTCTCTTCTATAAGAATGAAAACTATTTTCATTTTTTGTAAAAGCTAAAATTCTCTTGGCATTTGTCTCAGTTAGGTAAAACAATTACTAATGTAGAGACTTTGTAAAAGTGAAGTGATGTAAAGTGAACCTTTGAGAATCAGGGAATACTAGTATACAGTGTTACATAAATATTTCAACAATTATAAATCAAATACAACTATATTATAAAAATATTAAATAAGATATTTGCATTTATTTGAATTATAATGGAATTCACAGGGAAATTCATTCTCAACTTAAGAGCTATAAATATACCTATTTGAAAGTCACAATGCACTCCAGGGTACCACTTCATATTGAGAACTTTATAAAAACCAGAGAGTTTTCTTAACATTTTTGGTACATTTCTCAAACATAGGATTATTAAATTTAAAAAAAAAATGTTATTGAAATATATTTCACGTAATATCCATCAATTTAAAGTATATACCAAGTCTCCTACATATGAACAAGTTCTATTTTGAAAGCACATTTGTAAGTCCAATTTTTTTCACCTAGGTACCAAACTAACATAATTGGCTATATAGCACTGTACTGTAATAGGTTTATTATATGTCTTCACACAAATAATACATAGAAAAACAAAAAATAAAGAAAACATTTTTATTCTTACAATACAGTACCTTGAAAAGTACAATAGTACAGTACAACAGCTGGCACTTCTTGGTAGTATCAGCTACAACACCTCTACTTTTATGATTCCTTCCAGACATTTCATGCTTTACATAAACATACTATATACTACTGTACACTACACAGTACTATACAGGAAAGTACACATAAGTACAACCACTTATAGGGGACGCCTGCATATGACAATGTGTGCTGGTCATGTGAATTAACTTATGTGACTGGATTTGCGAACACATGTTCACATCTTTGGAAGTTTGCGACTTGAAGGTTCATATGAAGGTTCATATGTAGGGGGCTTTGGAGAAGGCAATGGCACCCACTCCAGTATTTTTGCCTGGAAAAATCCCATGGATGGAGGAGCCTGATAGGCTGCAGTCCATGGGGTCGCTAATAGTCAGACACGACTGAGCGACTCCACTTTCACTTTTCACTTTCATGCATTGGAGAAGGAAATGGCAACCCACTCCAGTGTTCTTGCCTGGAGAATCCCAGGACAGAGGAGCCTGTAGGCTGCCGTCTATGTGGTTGCACAGAGTCTGACATGACTGAAGTGACTTAGTAGCAGCAGCAGCATGTAGGGGGCTTACTGTATAGTTCAGCCATTTGTAGTATATTCACTGAGCTGTGCAACAAAAACTAATTTAAGAGACTCCGCTGCTTCAGAAAGAAATACTATATCATTTAGCATTCACTTTCCATTCCCTCCTGTATTTTGTTATATTTTTATTTCTATAAGATGAGAAATGCTTTGCCTCCTTTCATTCATTATTTCATTAAACTGAGCCCTATATTTTTGTCTTGGCTCCAGGTAACTTTGGCTATTTCTATGACCTTTTCTAAGATTTAACTTTTGGTGTCATTGATTTTATTACTTTTATATTCCCCATTTGATTTTTTAATCTCTAATATTTATCATTTATTTCCTACTGCTTACTTTGAATTTATATTGTCTTATTTTTCTAGTCTCTTAAGGAAGAAAGATGGATTAGTAATTCAAGATGTCTCATTTTTTTAATATAGGTATGTATAGTTATAAATTTCCCACTGATGACTGCTATGATTGTATCTTATAATTTGATGTGTTATGTTTTTCTTTCAATTAATTTCAAAGTATTTTTTGAATACCATTCTATTCCCCCAAATTTTGGCCCAAAGGTTTTGCTGATTATTTCAATGTATATGTGAATTCTTTAAATTTTTCTTTTCCTATTGATTCCTAACTTAATTACACTCTATTTGAAATCATACTTTGCATGCTTCCAATCTTTTTAAATTTATTGAGAATTATTTTGTGGCTTGGTTTATGGTTCATTCATGAGAGTGTTCCATGGCCATTGGAGGGAATATATATATATATAATTTTTATTTTTTTCTGTTGTTGGGTAGAGTATTATGTAGATATTTGTCTAGTTTAGTTAGTTATAATAATGACCAAGGTTTCAACTTATTGCTTCTATTTTGTATAAATCTATATATTATTGAAAATAGGGTTTAAAGACTCTCTTACTGTTAAACTGTTTCTTCTTCCTTTGGTTCTTCGGTGCTCAATATAGAGCCTTGACATACTCCTTTCCCAATTTGGAACCAGTCTCTTGTTCCATATTTACTTCTAACTGTTGCTTCTTGACCTGCACACAGATTTCTCAGGAGGCAAGTCAGATGGTCTGGTGTTCCCATCTTTTGAAGAATTTTCCACAGTTTTTTGTGATCTACACAGTCAAAGGATTTGGCATAGTCAATAAAGCAGAAGTAAATGTTTTTCAGGAATTCTCTTGAATTTTCTATAATCCAATGGATTTTGGCAATTTTATTTCTGGTTCCTCTGGCTTTTCTAAATCCATCTTAAACATCTCAAAGTTCACATACTGTTGAGTGACGAAGAATTGATGTTTCTGAACTGTGGTGCTGGAGAAGACTCTTGTAAGTCCCTTGGACTGCAAGGAGATCAAACCAGTCCATCCTAAAGGAAGTCAGTCCTGAATATTCATTGGAAGAACTGATGCTGAAGCTGAAACTCCAATGCTCTGGCCACCCAATGTGAAGAACTGACTCATTGAAAAAGACCCTGATGCTTGGAAAGATTGAAGGCAGGAAGAGAAAGGGACGACAGAGGAAGAGATGGCTGGATGACATCACCTACTTGATGGACATGAGTTTGAGCAAGCTCTGGGAGTTGGTGATGGAAAAGGAAGCCTGACATGCTGCAGTCCGTGCAGTCCCAAAGAGTCGGACATGATTGAGTGACTGAACTGACCCTTTGGTTACAGTTTTTGTTTTATGTGTTTTGGGGCTCTTTTGTTAGTTGCAATAATATTTGTAATCATATTTTCCTGATGGATTTGTACTATTTTTATTATTAAATGCCCCCTTTTGTCTCTAGTAAAATATTTTGTCCTATAGTCTGTTAGTCTCATATTAACATAGGTACTGCAACTTTCTTTTGGTTTTATCTACATGGAATATCTTTCCTCATTTTATTTTCAATCCACTTGTGTTTTTACATATGTCTCTTGTAAACAGCATATTTTTAGACTTAAGATTTCTGTCATTTTTTTAATCTATTATCCCAATTTCTTATTTTTGGATTATTTAAATCATTCACATTTAATGTGATTACTACTAAGATTCAGTTTGAATCTGACATATGTTATTTTTTTCCTATGGGTTTTATTTATGTCTGTTCTCCTCTGTTACTTGATTCTTGTCTGTTTTTGTGTCAAATACACACACACACCTCACACACACATATTCAAATGTTCTTAGTAAAAAAAGAAGTGTCTCTGTTTATTAATTTATGAAACTAATGCATCCCCCAAAAGGGATACAAAAGTGAATTTCCCAAAGTGAATCTTATTTTTTATTAATAAATAAACTGCTGCTTTAAACATACTTTTACTATGTTAAATAAGAACTTACTTGCAGTGTAATTGTAACTCCCCACACTTCAAAAATGCCACTACACTCCTATGTATCTATTTCACAAATTTTAAAGTTCTTTGAGTTTTCTTAGAGTAGGGCATATTCATTCAAAAGTGTTGTTTATCATCTAACTTTTGAACTTGATGAACATATTTATTACTTCACTGTGGTGATAGTATCACAGGTATATGTACATGTCCAAATTCATCAAATTGTACCCCTTAAATATGTGCTATTTTTTACATACTTAGGCTCAATAAAGTTGGAACATACAATAAAATGGCATTTGCCATTCAGTTTAGTTCAACAACCAGTTATTAAGGATTTGTTAGAAGTAAGCAGAATATACAGTGTAGGTGATGGACAGATTCAAGAGACACTAGTAAACAGAGTGCGTGAAGAATTGTGAATAGACATCCTTAATATTGTACAGGGGCAGCAAACAAAACTATTCCAAAGAAAAAGAAATGTGAGAAGGCAAAGTGGTTGTCTGAGGAGGCTTTATAAATAGCTTAGGAGAAGTGAAAAGGGAAAAGCAAAGGAGAATGGGAATGGTACAACCAACTAAATGCAGAGTTCCAGAGAATAGCAAGCAGAGACAAAAGGCCTTTGTCTATGAAACAAGGAAAGAAATAGAGGAAAAGAAAATAAAGGGTAAGACTAGAGATTTCTTCAAGAAAGTTGGAAATATAGGAGGAACATTTCATCCAAAAATGGTCACAATAAACAAGGGAAATGGTAAAAATCAAATATAAGCAGACAAGATCAAGAAGAGATGGAAAGAATACACAGAAGAACTGTACAAAAAAAGACCTTAATGACTTGAATAACCATGACAGTGTAGTGTTTCACTCTGAGCTAGACATTCTGGAGTGTGAAGTCAAGTGGAACTTAGGAAGCACTGCTGCCAATAAAGCTTGTGGAGGTGATGGAATTTCAGCTGTACTATTTAAAATCCTAAAGATGATGCTATTAAAGTGCTGCACTCAATTTGTCAGCAAAATTGGAAAACTCAGCAGTGCCAAAGGACTGGAAAATGTCAATCCTCATCTCAATATCCAAGAAGGGAAGTAGTAAAGAATGTTAAAATCACCAGACAATTGCACTCATGTTCCATGCTAGTAAGGATATGCTAAAAATCCTCCAAGCTAGGCTTCAGCATTATGTGAACTGAGAACTTCCAGATGTTTAAGCTGTGTTTAGAAAAGGCAGAGGAACCAGAGATAAAATTGCCAACTATCATTGAGAAAGCAAGCAAATTCCACAAAACATCTGCCTCTGCTTCATTCATTATGCTAAAGCCTTTGACTGTGTGGATCATAATAAACTGTGGAAAACTCTTTAAGAGATGAGAATACCAGACCATCTTACTAGCTTCCTGAGAAACCTGTATGTGGGTCAAGAAGCAACAGCAAGAACCCTGTATGGAACAACTGACTGGGTCAGAATTGAGAAAGCAGTATGACAAGGCTATTTATTGCCATCCTGTTTACTTAACTTATACACTGAGTACATCACGCAAAATGTCTGGCTGGATGAGTCACAGCTGGAATCAAGATATGTGGGATAAATACCAACAACCCAACCTCAGGTATGCAGATGATAACACTACAAGGACAGAAAGCTCAGAGAAACTAAAAAAGCCTCTTGACAAGGGTGAAGGAGGAGAGCGAAAGGGCCAGCTTAAAATTCAGTAGGAAGAAAACTAAGATCATGACATCCAGTCCCATCACTTCACGGCAAACAGATGGGGAAAAGGTGGTAGCAATGAAAGATTTCCTCTTCCTGGGCTCTAAAATCACTGCAGATGGTGACTGAAGTCATGAAATTAGAAGATGCTTGCTTCTTGGCAGGAAAGCTATGACAAATCTAGACAGTGTGTTGAGAAGCAAAGACATCACTTTGCCGACAAAGGTCTGTATAGTCAAGGCTATGGTCTTTCCAGTTGTCATGTATGGATGTGAGAGCTGGACAATAAAGAGGGTAGAGCACCGAAGAATTGATGCTTTTAAACTATGGTCCTGGATAAAACTCTTGAGAGTCTCTTGGACAGCAAGGAGATCATACCAGTCAATCTTAAAGGGAATCAATCCTGAATACTCTCTAGAAGGACAGACGCTGAAGCTGAAGCTGCAATACTCTGGCCACCTATATGAACAGCTGACTCATTGGAAAAGACCCTATGCTGGCAAAGATTGAAGGCAGGAGGAGAAGAGGGCGACAGAGGATGAGATGTTTGGATGGCATCACTGATTCAGTGGACATGAACCGGGCAAGTTCTGGGTGATGGTAAGGGACAGGGAATCCTGGCGTGCTGTGGTCCATGGGGTCATGAAGAGTGGAACATGACTTTGCGACTGAACAACAAAGAAGGAAGCAAGCAGGGAGCGTGAAGTATCATACAGGTAGATTTAAAATCTTTTGTCTGCTAAATCCAAAATCTGTACCATCTCATGTACATTTTCTATTAGCTGCACTTTATTTTTCTGTGCATTGTGACAAATTTTCCTCTTTGTATTGAAAACTGGACGTTTTCAATCATATGTTATAACAATTTTGGTATCCAACTCCTCCTTCTAAGGTTTCTTGTGATGTTTTGTTTTGCTTTAGGGAGTGGGTCATTGTGTTTTTATTTGTACTGTTTTTTCTAGCACTTTCTTGGAATAATTCTGTGGATTCTGTTGTCTATAATGTATAACCATAGAGTTTTCTGCTACTCTGCTATTTTTTAAACTTATTGTGCTTTATTAGTTTAAACTGACTTTATAAGGTCCAATATTGAGTTAGTATAATTTGTTAGCTAAATGACTGGTCAGAAGATTCCCTAGATGTCTTGTATGTACGTCTTCTACTCTTTGTTAGTGTCATCAATTTATAAGACAGCCTTTGAATTTACCTCTTGCTTGCTTAGAACCTCTAAGTTCGGCCAGAGTTTAAGGATTGGTGCCGTTTCCCTCCCAGATACTTCCAGGGCATATACACAGCTTTGAGCACACATCAAGCTTTTTTTTTATAAACATAGAAATATGTGGGAAATTTTCAGATTTCCCTGTGGTAGTCTTATTTTCTGGGATTCTCTTTAAATTCCTAGAAGGGTTTTGGTTTACACTAACTGAAATTTAAGAAAAATAAAGAAAGAAAAAAAATTCCAGTTAATCGTCAACCTTTCATTGATAGCAAAGCAGCAATATTAAGGGATGTTTCCCAGACACTGAGGACTGGCCAGAGTGTGTATGTGTGTGCAAAGAGTAAAGGAGTAATCTGTGGAACCGGGAGTGATGAAGAGTGAGCCATCCCCCTGGAGTCTTAATAGAGGGGAGAGGGCAGAGCCTCAGAGAGGCTGGGATCAGGAGAAAAGTTCTCAGAGGCTATGTTGAGCTCAACTCTCAGGAACAGCAGTTGCTTTAGGTTCAGGAGGCTTCACTTGCTGTGGTGGATTTTCAGGAGGGGCTATAACCATGGGAATGTTCTCAGATGGACTCAGGTTCTTCCGTGTACAGGAGAAGGTGACATGAAAGTCCATAGAGTAGACACAGCAGTGATTGCATGCTCCAGGATGGAGAAGAGCAGCAGAAGAACCAAGAGACTCTTCTGGGGCACTTGGGCACACCAGCTGCCAGCAGCCAGTCCCACTGCCAAAGCCCAGCCTCCAAGGCACACAGGGAGCTGACCAGCTTCAGCCCTATGCTGACCTTCATTCTAGACTTGTGCAATTTGTCTTCACAGTTAGAATGGCTGCTCCTGAAACGAAGAAAAGCAATCCTCTGGCCAAGGGTTACCAGATAAGTGTTTGAAAAATTCACAAAGTTCAGGGCAGCAGCTAGAATATCCTCACAGCCAACATGAATCAAGCCAGTAATGATCAGCAGGGACCCCACAGTGGTTGACTATCCCTGGAAGAAGAGCTTCTGCCAGCTGAGATGGGCACTATCCGGGGGCTTGGGCTGTGAAAATGGCTTCTCTGGGCTTTGCCATGCACCCTTGGTATTTCGGGGGAGGGACCATCACTGACTGTTGCTCCTGCTTTACTCCACTGATAAGCTGGTTTCTGAAGGCAGATGGGCTGTGGCCTGGGCTGCTGCAAACTTGCTGGAGGGAGTTGGAGTCCTGGTCTAGGCCAGATCACAGCCTTAGGCACTGGGAGATGCTGTCAGCAGTTTGCTAAGTTTCAGTAACGCATTTGAAGTAGGTTTCTCCTATAACAGTGGAACTCAAGTCAAACCAAAAAGTCACCATTCTTTGAGACTGGAGATTTCCCAGAGAAATGCAAGTGTACAGAAACACTGACTATGCTCTACAGATATGGTTTTTCACAGACTTCTGAACATGGTTACATCTCTCTCATCATTTGCAGCGCTACTGGCTTTTGGTTACTGAACTTTCAGCTGGAAAGGGAGGAGAGATGGGATAGCCTTGAGTCTGACGCATCACAGACCTCTCACTGTGTTACGGAGGTTATGTAGCTTCTCCTGCGTCTTCAGTTAGTTCTGTATCTTTGACTAGCTGCCAGAATTCTGAATTGGTTGATTTCCCCCATATTTTCACTGCTTTGTTGACAAGAGTCACTGAGATCCACAGTCCAGTATTCCAGAATACAATGTCAGAACCTCTGTTTTGAACTGTCACTCTAAAGTCAATAGCTCTTATCCTAATAATAATCATTTCAGGCAATTTTTCTTTCTTTTGAGATGTCAACCTATTTGGTACCTCTTGAAACATCTTGTCATTCCTCCTCCTAGTTGTGGATAAGTAGTTTATCTCTTTATAAGTAGTTTATCTCTTTATTTTCACCACCAGCCCATCTCCCATCTTCAGCTCTTTTAATTCCTTACTCACAGGTGCTCTATTTTTCTTTGATTTCACTAGTAAATCCCTCTTCCCTTTGTCTTCCAGATTTAGTCTTACATTGATCCACTACATTTTCACCTTTCACTGATTACTGCCTTTCAATGGTTCTGCCTAATAAGTATCGATTAACTGTGGCAACTCTGTTCTTAACCTTGCAGTCTTTCATAAATTTTTCTCTTCTGTGTATAGTATCACTTTGTCCTTTTACTTCTATTAATTGAGATGCTCATGAATATGTAAAGTATTCTTTTCTTTTTGCCAAAGTGTCAACCCTATAGAAATGATAAATTACACTAGGACTATTTTCAACAACCTTTTAAATTTATGAGTCTGACATTTCTGGAAGTACTTTTCTCCTCATATTACTAAATGTACTAACAATGGTAGTTATCCATCAGATTTTCTGGTTCAAACACTGTAATGGTTTTAAAAGCAACAGTAGCATTGATCCACTTTGCAAAATCACAGCATGATTCAGAATTTAAGTACTGCCACTTATTTGCATTCTTTTATCTCACCTACCTTTTTCTTTATATGAATAAGTCTTCAGAACAGATGGTGGAAGATTATCAATAAAAAGTGTTGTTAGCCTCAGTGGGAATCCACTATGCTCAATCAAAATGTATTGCTTAGCCACCTGGTCATTTATCACAGGCAAGACAACATTTTTCTGTTTTAGACACTTTATGGGAAGATAGCTATTTTTTTTTTCTTATGGATTAAAGAACAGAGAAAATATTCACTTTTCTAATAGCGCTTTTACAATATGTAGCCATATAACATGTAGCTATAGTTTACATTAATTGTTGACTTTTACTTTAATGATTCTTCTTTTAATTAATTAAGTTACTTAAATTTCTCAAGTCTGAAGATTTGTGTTTTTAGAAAGCAAATTTTTGAGAAGTTAAATCAGATCCTAATTTCTAACTAATACATAACAAAAACTTAACTAAAAGTAGGTAGAAGAGACTCAGTAACTGTAAGATATAATATGTTACATCCAATGTGTTAATTTAACTGTATGTGTATGGGTTGGACGTTTGTGTCCCACTCCCAAATTTTTTTAGGTTTAAGCCATAACCACCAATGGGATGATAGAGAGATGGGGCCTTTGAGAGATAATTAGGGATACATTAGGTCATGAAATGAAGACCTCATGATGGGATTAATGGCATTCTAAGAACGAAAAATAGAGAGAGATGCCCAAAGCAAAGAAAGGCCCCGGGAGAACATGGTGAAAAGAGACTATCAGCAAGCTCAGATGAGAGCTCTCACTAGGGAACTGAATCAGCAAACATTCATATCTTGACTTTCCAGCCTCCAGAGCTGTGAGAAGGCTATATTTTTATGGCAGAATTAACAAACAAAGACAGTATATTTATTTATAGATCTTATTATTCTACTGTCTTAAAAATATAGTTTACATCCCATTACTGCCAAAATATCATCCTTAATAAAGGTTAAGCAAGAAGTAACTTTTGAAAACTTCCACTCTAAACTCTTCATTAAATAAAAGAAGAAAATTATAACCATAAATGTAATGGATTTATCCAAATATTTTGCTGGAAAACATCCTAGGTTTTAAAAAATTATCTCTCACATATTTATAATATTTTTACTCCACTTTATTTTTTTCATATTATTACTCAAAATTTCAAAATCCCAACATAATATCTATTTGTGTTAAAAATAATTCACTTCAGAGCTTCTTTAAATAGACAATTTCCTTTGTGTATTTTTTTAAATTTTATTTTATTTAACTTTACAATATTGTATCGGTTTTGCCATACATCAAAATGAATCCACCACAGGTATACATGTGTTCGCCACCCTGAACCCTCCTCCCTCCTCCCTCCCCATACCATCCCTCTGGGTCGTCCCAATGCACCAGCCCCAGGCATCCGGTATCAGGCATTGAACCTGGACTGGTGACTCATTTCAAATATGATATTATACATATTTCAATGCCATTACATAAGTTATAGTAACACAATTTTAGACCTATTATTTTTGAAATGTTCTATAGGTAAGAATTAGTGACATATTTGGAAAGAGAGCTGTGTTAACTGTATACACAGATCAGCAGATATCAGCTATAAAATAAACTTGATGGCTAGAATATCTTAGATAAAATGCCTACTACATAACGGTTATGCTCTGATAGCAGTATCATATGAAATTATAGAAAATTATCAAAATTCTTAAATGCATAATGAACTTTAGTGAAACTACCAAAAGTTAAAGAACATTGCCAAGAAAGCCTTTCATCAGTGATTACTATAAGAAGCAGACGCACATAGATATTATTTACTAAACATAAGAAGGATATATCTAGTAGAGGAGAAACAGTCCTTGCAAACCCTGTTTGCATCTTTCAGTTCCAATGATTAAGAAAATACTTTCTGATCTTTTTGGAAATGGAGTCTCACTGTCTCCTACATCCAGCAGCTAGAAAACGAATCCATTTCTTCGTTACTCAGTCTCCATACCCAACATATAATTGAAGTAATACCTCTTTCTATACTGAAAGTGGAATTATTATAAGAAATACCAACTCTGTATATTTTTTTTTTAAATTGCATTACTTCCAGAGCACTTTGGGGAGGCTACCTATGGTAAGTTTCTGGTAACCTCATATTGTTTCAGAGCCCAGGTGCTCATCCAGTAATGAGAGACTTAGTCTCTCTGGTCATATATACACATGCTGCTGCTGCTGCTAAGTCACTTCAGTCATGTCTGACTCTGTGCGACCCAATAGACGGCAGCCCACCAGGCTCCCCTATCCCTGGGATTCTCCAGGCAAGAACACTGGAGTGGGTTGCCATTCCATTCTCCAATGCATGAAAGTGAAAAGTGAAAGTGAAGTTACTCAGTCGTGTCCGACTCTTTGCAACCCCACGGATTGCAGCCCACCAGGCTCCTCTGCCCATGGAATTTTCCAGGCAAGAGCACTGGAGTGAGGTATCATTTCCTTCTCCATATATATACACGTAAATTTTAGTAAAAAGGAAAGCTGATCACCTGCTTTAGAATTATAAGGACAAACATTTGTATTCAATATCTACTATTTTACAAGGCATTTTCCCTAAATTGTGCAAGTCTCTGTATCTTTATTTTTAAAATAAGAATAATAATAGCTATTTTTCCTGAAATTTTGTAAAGATTAAATAAATTAATAAGGTTCGTAGTACTCAATAAGTGCCCAGTAAGTGCGTATTTACATTTTAAACATGAAGGAAAATCATCATGGGAATATTGAAAAATATCCAGCTCTTTTTTTTTTTTTTTGGATTGTTGCAGATAGTCCCTATGCAATTCTGAGGAAAGGAGTAGTATCATCAAAAAAGGTGATTATAAATGCATGTATATTTTAAAACCTCTTAGTAGTGTAATGTCACAAGGAAACGACAATCACCCGTATAAGAAAACATAGATACTTAGCCAGGATTACTGCAGCAAAATGAAGCCATATCAGTCATAACCATGATAGTTTTGTGAAAGCTACCTATGAGAAGGGTGTAAGATGTAGGTTCAATCCCTGGATTAGGAGATTCCCTGGAGAAGGAAATGACATCCCACTCAGTGTCCATGCCTGGGAAATCCCATGGACAGAGGATCCTGGCAGGCTGCAGTCCATAGGGTTGCAAAAGACCTACACATGACTTAGCGACTAAACAACAACAACATGTTTGTTATCAAAATGTAGTTTTCTATCAATTATTTCATGACCATATAAAGTTAAAATTAGATCTGTAACAATGATTGATACTTCTTGAGAAATGCTCTTGAAATCTTGGAAACAGATTTCAATTAAAAGAAAATATGACACATTAAAATAAAAGGAAACAGAAGGGTTCTTCAGTGAATCAAAGAAAGGTATGACTAGGTATGTGCTTAGTTGCTCAGTTGTGTTCAACTCTTTGAGACCCCATGGACTGCAGCCTGCCAGGTTTCTCTGTCCATAGAATTCTTGAGGCAAGAATACTGGAGTGGGTTGCCGTACCCTCGTCCAGGGGATCTTCCTGACCCAGGGATCAAACCCAGGTCTCCTTCATTGCAGGAGGATTCTTTACCTAATGAGCCACCAGGGAAGCCCATGACTAGGTACAGGAAGCATTAAAAGGAAAAAAAAAGTTTCAGATAACTGTAGCAGAATGTTCATAATTTGGTGAAGACTGAATATATAGGAGGAAACAAGAATATTTCAAAGTTTCAAACAAGAAGGTTAGAAAAATTAAGTATTTTTTGTTGATTATATTGGTGATTATCCAAATGAATAAATATGTCACTGAGGAAGAACAGAGAAAGGACATAATATTAAGTGGGTAGCTAGCAATGTCTACCACCTGATTGTCAAATAATATAATCTTCCTTCTGAGATGATTTGAGAATGTTACAATACGCAATGTGTGTATGTATCCCAGGAATAACAACAGAGTTTAAAAAAAAAAAGGCTGTGTGATAGACTATTTCTTACCTAACAAAATAATCTACTCCTAGTTTATCATAAGTAACAGAAATTTTGTGAAATAAAAACAATTTCAATAGAAAATAAAGACACAAAACACTAACAATCATAATGAATGGTACAGAAATATCTTGATAAAATTATAAAGGCAGGAAGAGATTTAACATAGGTTGAATCCAATTAAGTCAGACAACATGTTAGGTCCTTTTCTGTATATTATCACCTCATAGTAATTCTAAGAACTTGATGTCATTATTTGTATTATAGAGATCAGGGATTCAGAATCATAAAATGAGTAAGTTTTCTAAGAAAAAAAAATAGTAGTAAGTGGTAGAACTGCGAATACAATCTAGATCTGACTACATAAATCTTGCTCTTTCATGATGCCTGCACGAAAATCTGGCAAGTAAATAAAGGACTCAAATCCCAGTAAAGATGTTTCCACGCTCTGAGAATGTAAACAAGAACAAGTGATATATATTTAGTCAGCTTTTTTTCTGAAAATTTCATGAACTAGTGAAATTCTAAAGGTCAGTTTTCATTCCAATACCAAAGAAGGGAAAAGCTACAGTACAAGTGCATTCATCTCACATGCTAGCAAAGTAATGCTCAAAATTCTCCAAGTCAGGCTAAGATCAAAATTATCCCAAGCCAGGCTTCAAAGGTACGTGAACTGAGAACTCCCAGATGTTCAAGCTGGATTTAGAAAAGGCAGAGGAACCAGAGATCACATTGCTAACATCTGCTGGATCATGGAAAAATGAAGAGGATTCCAGAAACACATCTAATTCTTCTTCATTGACAATGCTAGAGTCTTTGTGTGGATATAACAACAAATTGTGGACAATTCAAGAGATGTGAATACCAGACCACCTTACTTGCCTCCTGAGAAATCTGTATGCAGGTCAGGAAGCAACAGTTAGAACCAGACATGGAACAACCAACTGGTCCCAAATTGGGGAAGGAGTACATCAAGGATGTATATTGTCATCCTGCTTATTTAACTTATATGTAGAGTACATTATGCAAAATGCTGGGTGGATGAAGCACAAGCTGGGATCAAGATTGCTGTGAGAAACATCAGTAACCTTAGATATGCAAATGACACCACCCTTATGGCAGAAGGTAAAAAGGAAGTAAAGAGCCTCCTGATGAAATTAAAAGAGGAGAGAGAAAAACCTGGCTTAGAACTCAACATTCAAAAACTAAAATCATGGCATCGGGTCCCATCACTTCATGGAAAATTGATGAAGAAACAATGGAAACCGTGACAGAATTTATTTTCTTGAGCTCCAAAATCACTGCAGATAGTGACTATAGCCATGAAATTAAAAGATGCTCACTCCTTGGAAGAAAAGCTATGACCAATGTAGACAGCATATTAAAAAGCAAAGACATTACTTTGCCAACAAAGGTTCATCTAGTCAAAGCTATGGTTTTTCCAGTAGTCATGTAAAGATGTGAGAGTTGGACCATAAAGAAACCTGAGCACCAAAGAACTGATGCTTTTCAACTCTGATGCTGGTGAAGACTCTTGAGAGTCCCTTGGACTGCGAGGAGATCAAACCAGTCCATCTTAAAGGAAATCATTTCTGAATATTCACTGGAAGGACTGATGCTGAAGCTGAAAGTCCAATACTTTGGCCACCTGATATGAGGAACTGACTCATTGGAAAAGACCTTGATCCTGGGAAAGATTGAAGGCAGGAGGACGACGAAGGATGAGATGGTTGGATGGCATTACCAACTCAATGGACATGAGTTTGAGCAAGCTCTGGGAGCTGGTAATGGACAGGGGAGACTGGTGTGCTGCAGTACATGGGGCCGCAAACAGTCAGACACAACTGAGGGAATGAACTGAACTAACCTAGATATGTTAGCCCTTAAATCAACTCAAAGATTCTTATTATTCTATATTCAATTTTTCAAGATGACATCACATTGTATTTCAACAATAGTTATTTAATAAGACTTGTTTTAACAGACCCTTTAAAGTGAATTTGGTGTTCATGTAAAGTGTAAGACTTGACAGGAAAAGAGACACAATTTTATATCCTTTGAAGATAATGAAAGTTGGAAATGATATTACCACTAATCAAAACAGAACTATATTAAAGCTGTAGTCATCATCAATGGAGATTATCAGATCAGATCAGATCAGTCGCTCAGTCATGTCCGACTCTTTGCGACCCCATGAACCGCAGCACGCCAGGCCTCCCTGTCCATCACCAGCTCCCAGAGGTCACCCAGACTCGCATCCATCGAGTCAGTGATGCCATCCAGCCATCTCATCCTCTGTCGTCCCCTTCTCCTCCTGCCCTCAATTCCTCCCAGCATCAGAGTCTTCTCCAATGAGTCAACTCTTCGCATGAGGTGGCCAAAATACTGGAGTTTCAGCTTTAGCATCATTCCTTCTAAAGAAATTCCAGGATTGATCTTCTTCAGAATGGACTGGTTGGATCTCCTTGCAGTCGAAGGGACTCTCAAGAGTCTTCTCCAACACCACAGTTCAAAAGCATCAATTCTTTGGTGCTCAGCCTTCTTCACAGTCCAGCTCTCACATCCATACATGACCACAGGAAAGACCATAGCCTTGACTAGGCGAACCTTTGTTGGTAAAGTAATGTCTCCGCTTTTGAATATGCTATCTAGGTTGGTCATAACTTTCCTTCCAAGGAGCAAGCGTCTTTTAATTTCATGGCTGCAGTCACCATCTGCAGTGATTTTGGAGCCCAGAAAAACAAAGTCTGACACTGTTTCCACTGTTTCCCCATCTATTTCCCATGCAGTGATGGGACCAGATGCCATGATCTTCGTTTTCTGAATGTTGAGCTTTAAGCCAACCTTTTCAATCTCCACTTTCACTTTCATCAAGAGGCTTTTTAGCCCCTCTTCACTTTCTGCCATAAGAGTGGTGTCATCTGCATATCTGAGGTTATTGATATTTCTCCCGGCAATCTTGATTCCAACTTGTGTTTCTTCCAGTCCAGCATTTCTCATGATGTACTCTGCATATAAGTTAAATAAACATGGTGACAATATGCAGCCTTGACGTACTCCTTTTCCTATTTGGAACCAGTCTGTTGTTCCATGACCAGTTCTAACTGTTGCTTCCTGACCTGCATACAGATTTTTTAAGAGGCAGATCAGGTGGTCTGGTATTCCCATCTCTTTCAGAATTTTCCACAGTTTATTGTGATCCACACAGTCAAAGGCTTTGGCATAGTCAATAAAGCAGAAATAGATGTTTTTCTGGAACTCTCTTGCTTTTTCCATGATCCAGCGGATGTTGGCAATTTGATCTCTGGTTCCTCTGCCTTTTCTAAAACCAGCTTGAACATCAGGAAGTTCACGGTTCACATATTGCTGAAGCCTGGCTTGGAGAATTTTGAGCATTACTTTACTAGCGTGTGAGATGAATGGAGATTATAAAGTGTGATAAATGACAGTCAAGCAAATTATGTATCTTGAAATTGGTACACAATAAGATCAATTACCACATTACAGAGTTAGAAATGAAACCAAATACTATGACAAAAAAACTAATTTAAAGGTTATCATTTAAGAGATTAAATTATTGCATTATTTTAATATCAATAGATGAACATAATGATAAAATTTCATCATTTTCAAGACTACAAAACCACTTGAACATTCTAGAAAACTTCTTGCAGAAATGCTCAGAGTTTATTTCTAATTGGCTAAATTTCAGTGAGTGCCCTAACTGGCTGGCTCCAGATATACTTTAAGGATAATATAATTTTATAAAGAAAAATGAAACAAAAAACCTCCAATGAGAAGAAAGTATTAGAACAATTCTCCTCCTCCTCCTTTTCTGTCTCTTTCTCCTCCACTACCTTCTCCTCCTTCTTGACCTTTATTTGATTTTTCTTTCGTTCCCTTCCTCTTTCTACATCCCCTTCTTTTTCCTCTTTCTTCTTATTAATGTAATTTATTCATTTATATCATTAATATCATATCTTTCACATTAGCTGTTGAAAAGGTGTAAACTGGTGACATTAAAATAGTTCCTAAAAGAATAATTTACAATGTAATACTAGAATATATTTTCATTAGATTATAGTGAGTATGCTATCTTCAAATGACAGAGAAATACATAATCATGCAATTTAACCTCATTACCATCTTTTCAAGGTAAATTATTAAATTATTCAAAGTAATTATTGGACACTGAATACATAAATGTAACTCTCTTTCAATGTGTGTTAATCCTCCATAGTCATGTATGACCCACTTGTAATAGGAAGGAGTTAATTGAATGTTATAATTTGGATAAGCAATAGGTCTAAGGATGGCAGTTTCTCAGCCTATAACTATAATATGTTGGTCTTTCAGGAGAATGTGAGGAAAAGGTATTTGAGTAATGGGACTAATTTTGTAAATAAAACTTAGATGGCACTATTTTTCCTGGATAAAGCCACACTCTTTTTTTAACATTTCTTAAAATATTTCATAAAAACCTCACTTAGCCATCTCTATCTCTTCTGTTTATTGTTCAGAAACACATATTGATGTCTTTAAAAACCACAATCAGATCAGATCAGATCAGTCGCTCAGTCGTGTCCGACTCTTTGCGACCCCATGAACCGCAGCATGCCAGGCCTCCCTGTCCATCACCAACTCCCGGAGGTCACTCAGACTCACATCCATTGAGTCAGTGATGCCATCCAGCCATCTCATCCTCTGTCGTCCCCTTCTCCTCTTGCCCCCAATCCCTCCCAGCATCAGAGTCTTCTCCAATGAGTCAACTCTTCGCATGAGGTGGCCAAAATGCTGGAGTTTCAGCTTTAGCATCATTCCTTCCAAAGAAATCCCAGGGTTGATCTCCTTCAGAATGGACTGCTTGGATCTCTTTGCAGTCCAAGGGACTCTCAAGAGTCTTCTCCAACACCACAGTTCAAAAGCATCAATTCTTCGGCGCTCAGCCTTCTTCACAGTCCGGCTCTCACATCCATACATGACCACAGGAAAGATCATAGCCTTGACTAGGCGAACCTTTGTTGGCAAAGTAATGTCTCTGCTTTTGAATACGCTATCTAGGTTGGTCATAACTTTCCTTCCAAGGAGTAAGCATCTTTTAATAAAAACCACAATACAATCCTTGAATATATAAAACAAAATGAGAAGTAAATGTTAACAAGTTCAATCATCTATTTAAGTGCTCTGCTTATAGTATCCTAATTTTTTACATAGCTTCTGCTTTAAATGTTTTCTCTTTTTTCTGAAAGATTTATTTACTTATTTTATTTATTTATTTATTTTCTTTCTTATTGCTGCTGCTGCTGCTAAGTCGCTTCAGTCGTGTCCGACTCTGTGCGACCCCATAGACAGAAGCTCACCAGGCTCCCCTGTCCCTGGGATTCTCCAGGCAAGAACACTGGAGTGGGTTGCCATTTCCTTCTCCAATGCATGAAAGTGAAAAGTCAAAGTGAAGTCATTCAGTCGTGTCCGACTCTTGGCGACCCCACGGACTGGAGCCTACCAGGCTCCTCCGTCCATGGGATTTTCCAGGCAAAAGTACTGGGGTGGGGTGCCATTGCCTTCCCCTTCTTTCTTATTACTTTTTTAAATTAAATTTTATTTTATTTAACTTTACAATATTGTATTGGTTTTGCCATATA
Source organism: Tragelaphus eurycerus (assembly GCA_935064755.1). NCBI lineage: Eukaryota > Metazoa > Chordata > Mammalia > Artiodactyla > Bovidae > Tragelaphus > Tragelaphus eurycerus. The sequence continues at coordinate 5,450,505 of CAKXYN010000086.1, read as the reverse complement.
TCAAAATGGATCTGCTACAGGTATACATGTGTTTCCCATCCTGAACCCTCCTCCCTCCTCCCTCCCCATACCATCCCTCTGGGTCGTCCCAGTGCACCAGCCCCAGGCATCTAGTATCAGGCATCGAACCTGGACTGGCGACTCGTTTCATATATGATATTATACATATTTCAATACCATTCTCCCAAATCATCCCACCCTCTATTATACATATTTCAATGCCATTCTCCCAAATCATCCCACCCTCTCCCTCTCTCAGAGTCCAAAAGACTGTTCTATACATCAGTGTCTCTTTTGCTGTCTCGTATACGGGTTATTGTTGCCATCTTTCTAAATTCCATATATATGCGTTAGTATACTATATTTGTGTTTTTCTTTCTGGCTTACTTCACTCTGTATAATAGGCTCCAGTTCCATCCACCTCATTAGAACTGATTCAAATGTATTCTTTTTAATGGCTGAGTAATACTCCATTGTGTATATGTACCACTGCTTTCTTAGCCATTCATCTGTGGATGGACATCTAGGTTGCTTCCATGTCCTGGCTATTGTAAACAGTGCTGCGATGGACATTGGGGTACACGTGTCTCTTTCAATTCTGGTTTTCTCAGTGTGTATGCCCAGCAGTGGGATTGCTGGATCATAAGGCAGTTCTACTCCCAGTTTTTTGAGGAATCTCCATACTGTTCTCCATAGTGGCTGCAGTAGTTTGCATTCCCACCAACAGTGTAAGAGTGTTCCCTTTTAGAAACTTGATAAAGTTTGCTATCTGTAATGATAGCTTTTCAAGTATTTAAAGACAGTCATGCCTTCCAAAAGCCTCTCTTTCCAGACAATACATAAATTCTTCAAAAATCTAAAATTATTATTGGAAGAGATACCTTTTGCATATTCTAAATTCAAAAAACAGTGCAACGAAGTTTAGCATAGGATCTAGAAGATTTTGTAAAAGGCTTACGGTGGCACAGTGGTAGAGAGTCCACTTGCCAGTGTAGGAGACTTGTAGAAGACACAGATTTGATCTCTGGATCACAAAGATCCCCTGGAGAAGAAAATGTCAACCCACTCCAGTATTCTTGCCTGGCAAATCTCATGTACAGAGGAGCCTGGCATGCCACAGTCCATGGGTTGCAAGAGTTTGACATGACTGAGCATACATGCAAGGAATGCAAGAATTTTTTTTTGTTTGTTTCATTGAACATATGAATGTACTGTGAAATCATTTTTATTTTTTACAGGTTGTTTTATTTAGTTTCAGGAACTACCAAGGCATTTTTATAGCAAATTTCTGTAAATATTAGTTTTATTTTATTATTATAATGATAATGTATATTTACTAATCTTTAAGGGTTTTTAAAAACACTGCTAGCTCATCAGGTTTAAAGTATTTCCTATAGGACTAGATCAATTAACTGAAGGAGTGCATGGCAACCCACTCCAGTATTCTTGCCTGGAGAATCCCCATGAACAGAGGAGGAGCCTGGAAGGCTACAGTTCATGTGGTTACAAAGAGTCATACACGACTGAGTGACTAAGTACAGCACAGATTAAATAACATTTTAACCTTAAGTCTTTTATTGCACCCATGAGGTGCACTAATATGTCACTCAAACCTCTTTATCCATCTTGAAAGTATAAGACAACTGTCAGCTATGCTATAGTTTGTTAAGTTCAAAACCCCTGCTTAATCAGATCTCACCTCTCTACCAGTATTTCTATTTCTGTATGTTTGATGCCTTAGAAACTCAGCATAATAGATGAGTTAGAAATAGGTGAGAAAACAAGAATCTTCAGTAGTAGAGTCAGAGAGAAGATTGGGTGTAGAAGTCACAGGTGCTGTATAGATATAAGAGAGCAGAACTGAAATAGAAAAAGCAGCCCATCCTTCTTCTTTATAACAACAGACAATTTTGCCAAATCTGCCTTTCTCAAACAGGAATAATAGAAAGTGGAAAGGGATGATGATCACATTAAAAGTAAAGAGTAATATATAAAGATTTTGATACCCTATTTTCTCTGCTTTCCACATTTATATTAGATCGCCACAAGCCCCTACTGTCTGTCCACAGCTGCTACTGCAGTAGATCATTCAGGATGACCACGGCTATTTCCTACATTATCATTCTCTACATTCATAGAGAATGACTGTATGTGCATACTAAGACATTTCAGTAATGTCTGACTTTTTCTGACCCTCTGGACCATAGCCTGCCAGGCTCCTCTGTCCACAGGATTCTCCAAGCAAGAATACTGAAGTGACTTGCCATGCCCTCCTCCAGGGGATCTTCCCAACCTAGTGATTGAACCCATTATCTCTTGTGTCTCCTGTATTGGCAAGTGAGTTCTTTACCACTAGCACCACCTGGGAAACCTAATTCTCTACTAGACCTCAATCCAAAGTTCCGAAGTCATCCTCAATTCTTTGTATTTTTTTTCTCTTTACCTTGAACACACATCTCTAAATCCATTATCTGCTCATTTAAACTTTTTATACCTAGTAACTGAGCCTTTCTTTACTGAATCTCTTTTGAAATTAAGAGCCCCCTCCCTTGGTGAACTTCAAAGCAAGGGCGCACATGCAAGGACAAGATCCTGCTCCATTCAGCACAAAATCCCAAAAGCTTCTGCTACACCAGATAAACTTTTGACTGATGGAAACAGTAAGATGGGAAGGAAAAATCTCAGAAAGAATTATATTTTTAATCAATAGTCGCTGCTTTTAAATATAGGCAGTTAAACCTGAAAAAAATGAAATAATTTAATTGGCAAGTTTTAATTCCCCTAAACCTCTCCATTGAGTGAGACAGAGGTATAATAACAAGGTTATGTAAGTTACAGAAACTAAAAAATTTCCTCATCTGAATATATGTGTCCACAGAAATTCTGAGAAACTGTTATATACCTTCCTGGTAGACTTTAAGAAAGTACAAAAAGACATTTACATTTTTTTCACATTCACATTGATTTTTATCTGTTATGATTTTCTGGAGTTTCAAAGTAAATTAAATATTTTACCAAAGTTTAAAAAATAAAATATAGGAATTCATGTAACAGATATTTGAAATAATTTTAACTTGCTGTACTACAGAAAAATAAACCCCCCCCCCCAAAAAAAAAAAAAGACAAGAAGCATTCTTATTCAATTTCTTTTAAAAATTTTATTGGAGTAAGCAAAATCGTACAGCCACTATTGAAAATAGTATGGAGGATCCTTTAAACACAAAAATAGAGCCACCATATGACCCTGCAATCCCACTCCTGCACATATATCAGGAGAAAAATATGGCCCCAAAGGATACAATGGCTTACAATGAAGCATTAGTTTTGGGTGTAAACAAAGTGAATCTGTTATACATATACAGATATCCACTGTTTTTTAGATTCTTTTCTTAAAAAGTAATTATGGAATATTGAAAAGAGTTTCCTGTGTTATATGCAATTCCACCCTGGTCATATACCCCAGAAAACCCTAATTCAAAAAGATATATGACATATATGACAAACCTACAGCTAACATCATTCTCAATGGTGAAAAGCTGAAAGCATTTCCTCTAAGATTAGGAACAAAACAAGGATGTCAACTATCAGCACTTTTATTCAACAAATTTTGAATGTCTTAGCTACAACAATCAGAGAAGAAAAAGAAATAAAAGGAATTCAAATAGGAAAAGAAGTTAAACTGTCACTGTTTACAGATGATATGACACTATACATAGAAGATTCCAAAGACACTACCAGAAAACTACTAGAGCTTATCAATGAATTTGGTAAAGTTGCAGGTTACAAAATTAATACACAGAAACCTGTTGCATTTCTACACACTAACAACAAAGGATTAGAAAGAAAAATTCAAGACACAATTCCATTTACCACTGCATCAAAAAGAATAAAATGACAAAAGACCTATATTATGAAAACTATAAGATGCTAATGAAAGAAAGAAATTTAAGAAGAGTCATGTGGAAAAAATATAGCATGTTCGTTGATTGAAAGAATCAGTATTGACAAAATGACTGTTCTACCAGAGACAATCCACAAGTTCACTACATGTGAAAAAGGAAATTAGATAATTCTTTAGCACCATCCAGAAAACTAAACTCGAAATGAATTAAAGACTTAAATGAGAGACCAGATACTGTAAAAACCCTAGAGGAAAATATAGACAAAACACTCTCTGACATAAACTGAAGTAACATGTTTTTGGATCCATCTCTCAGAATAATGGAAATAAAAACAAAAATAAACAGGATATACTTAAAAGCTTTTACACTGCAATAAAAAAAAAGAAAAGACAACATAGAGATAGGAAGAAATTATTTGTAAATGATGTGATTGAAAAGGGATTAGTCTCCAAAATTTACAAACAGCTCATGAATCTTAATATCATAAAAACAAACAACATAATGAAAAATGGACAGAAAACTTAAATAGACATTTCTCCAAAGAAAACATACAAATGGCCATGACGCACATGAAAAGATGTTCATCATTGCTAAATATTAGAGAAAAATATAACAAAACCACGATGAGATATTACCTCAGACCAGTCTATACAGCTATCATCAAAAAATCCACAAACAATACATGCTGGAGAGAATGGAGAGAGGAGAACCCTCCTAGACTGTTGGTGGGAATGCAAACTGGGTACAGCCACTATGGATAATAGTATGGAGGATCCTTACAAACAAATATAGAGCCACCGGATGACACTGCAATCCCACTCGTGTGCATATATCTGGAGAAAAATATGGCCCAAAAGGATACATGCACTCCAGTTTTCACTGAAACACTGTTTACAATATCCAAGACATGGAAGCAACCTAAATGTTTTATTCAATTTTCAATATCAATGCTTTCCTCTTCATCTATCTATCACCACTTTTATCTGTCTATCTCAGAACCACCATCTGTGCTTAAAGTAAAAGGCTGCTGGAAATGTGATCATTAACAAATGCCTTATGAAAAAAGTGACATTTTATTTAATAACTTTATCTTACTACTTTACCAACTACTGGCAATATAGAATTTCAAACAAATTGTTTGTACCACTCTTTAGAGAATGACAGCATACATATATGTAGGGCATAATATAAACCTGACACTGTACTAAGCCTTGGGAATACAAAGATTAATAAGCTATAGCCCCTTTCTCAATTAGCCATCTTATGAGGAAGACAGCCATATAATTAACTAGAACTTACTAGAATAACATCTTATAGGCATAGTGCCATTTACCATTACCATGCCATTTACAATATATATCAATATATGTATGTATACATATTCAGGGTATCAATAACTACAGATAATAGTGATTATATATATATATATATATATATATATTCATGCTATATTCATTATATGTCGCACATATTTAATAATTATCTACGGTACAAAAAAATCTAAAAAAGCAATGAAAAGGCAGCTGAGATCAAGATCCCTAATAGACCACTGGAATACAAAGTAAACAAGAAAAATTTTCAAAATTGGAGCCACAGACCTGGTACTAAAGATATAATTATCATGGACAGAAAATAATTTTAAAAAATTTATAGATAATGAAAAATGAAACTTTGTTAATACAGAACTCTATAGCTGTAAAAATATGCCCTGCTGTGTGTGTGTGTGTGTGTGTGTGTGTGTGTGTGCATGTGTGAATCATGTTATGTGTATCATTTGTTGATAATATTGCTCTGGAAGTTAACAGAATGGGAGGACTCAAATCCCTATAAGTTCAACTAACTGTATGTCTCTAGTGTATGGATAATTTGGTGGTAAATGCTAGGCTAATAAAGTCTAGGATATCATTTAATAAGAGAACTCTGATTCATTTTAAGTTGCAGAGTATATATAGAGTTAACTGCTAGCATAGAGACACCCTATATTAGTTACATTATCTCAGTAATGTTTTCATGCTAAAGTTTATTTTGAAGATCAGATGTATATGTGTGACAGAGAAATGTTTCTTCAAACACACACACACACACACACACACACACACACACACACACACACACAAATGTGATATATATGTCTGAAGCAGTCTTGGAAAGTTAATGTACTCCCCTGTATTGCTATGAAGCATGTTTCTTTCTTTCTTTTTTTTTTTTTTTAGTTTCATGATATATTTTACATCATTTTTATTAAGACCATCTGTTGCCCTTTTTAAACATTTCTAAGTAATCAGAGAGCTTAATATCTGTCTCTTTTTACTAATCACACACACAGTGTTGAATCTAAATCATTACTTTTTCTTCTCAGCGCAGTAAGGTAATTTTTTTTAAAGCTACAATTTTCTATACTATAAAATTATTTGTCCTGTAGTAATGCCATCAATGTGATACCTGTATTATTTAGTAAAAATCTGGCCCCACGATAGAAAAGATTTTTGCATTACCATCATATGGACAAAATAAAATTAATCATTGAATGTGATTATTAATTATAAATTCCTTAAAACCCTGAATTCAGGCTTGATGAGAGTAATGTCAGCAAAATGATAGAACAGAAGCCTTCACACATCTTGCCCCCTGAAAAAAAGCAATTTTGATAAACATGCACAAAAAATGGTGACTTTGTGGAAGTCTAAGTGTTCAATAGAAAAGTTTAACATACTGTTGGAGAAAAAAACATCTGAGATTATAAACAGAGAAGAATATAAGAGGAGTTTCTTCACTCTACCTGTACCCTCCTTCAAGGTAGTGCACCTCATTGCCAATCAAGACCTGGACTCTGATTTCTCCCAGGGGGAAAAGTGTGAGTTTCAGAGTGAGTGTCCAGTTTCCCTGGCTGAGTGGGATGCTGCCAAATATACCTGCTTCTTTCTTGTTCCATTCAGAAAAATGAGGTGTGCTGCACAGCTGGGAGTGGAGAGAGCTGGGGAAGAGAAGTCTGGTGGGCTCTCAGAGGACACCAAAGAGACATGGACCCTACTAATGACTTGGCAGATTCCATCAGGAAGTCCACCGAGGTTACCACTAGGGATGCATCACTTTCACACTCCCACAACTGGACAATGTGCACCCCTAACACTCTGTACCTCACTCACACACATTCCGATGCCATTGACAGTTCATAGTGTGTATCCGTAAGTATAGCAATTGCAAAATAGTGCAGATGGCAAAGGAGATGTGGCTCTGTGAGACAGGGACAGAACTTTCAGCCTGTTGTAGTCACATTTGCTTAGTTTTGCTTTTATTACCTAGAACTGAAAAATTCAATGAAGAAAATGAAAAAAAATGACATATAATTAAAAAATGTTAAAAGCCAACTTGATCAAGCAGAGGAAGGATCTGGATGATCAAATACAGGTCATTAAGAGGGGCACAAGAGAATGAAGGAAAAAAAATTTAAAATGAACAACTTTATATGAGTTATGGGAAACCATTAAGTGAAAAATATACACAGAGACAGGGAAAAGGGGGTAGGAGAGTTATTCAAGGAAATAATGGCTGAAAAATGTCAATATTTAGGGAGAGATTTAGGCATTATGAAGCTCATACGTCTTCCAAAAGAGTCCCTCTCACACACAAAAAAATGTCTAAGGCACATTATAATGAAAATACAAAAGTAAAGACATAGAGAAAAAATTTAAAAACAACATAAAAATATCTTAACATACAAAGGAACCTTTAAGCCTATCAGAAAACTCTTTAGAAGGAATTTTTCTGATCAGGAGAGAGGAATGATATATTCAAAGTACTGAAAAAAAATATCATCTTTCAACCAAGAATACTTTACACATCAAAGCTGTTCTTCGGAAATTAGGAAAAATAAACACTTTTCCATACCCCCCAAAAAAAAGGGAATTCATTACAATTAGACGTGTGTTATAGGATATGCTGAAAGGAATTGATCAAGTTGAAATGAAAGGACTCTAATTAGAAACATGGAAACATATAGAAATTAAAAATACTTTGTAAAAGTAAGTATACAGTCAAATTCAGAATATTCTAAAACTGTAATATGGTGGGATGTTAATCACTTAACTCTAATATATAGATAAAATAACAAATATTAAAATAGCTATAGATATAATATTTTAATGGATACTCAAGGTAAAAATATAAAATTTAACATAAGAAAAATAAAACTTGGGAGGGGGAAGGTAGAGGTTTTGTATGCAATTGAACTAAGTTGTTAACACAAAATAACTATAAAATGCTTTATGTAAGTCCCATGGTAACCATTAAACAAAAAACTAACAATAGAGTCACAAAAGATAAAGAGAAAGAAATTAAGAAATACCACTATGGAAAATCATAAATTCACAAAAGAAGACAATAAGAGAGGAAGAAAGAAATAGAGGAACCACAAAATTAGTCAGAAAACAATTAATAAGAAGGTGTTAGTAAATATTAATCAATGAATAATTAATTTAAATGTAAATGCAATAAATTTGCCAATCGAAAGGCACAGTGTGGCCAGATGGGTAAATGAACAATACCCAAGTATATGCTGCCTACAAGCGCATCATTTGAGCTTTAAGAACACAAAGAGTGAAAGTGATGAGATGGAAAAAGATAGTCTATGCAAATGAAACCCCAAAAACACTGAGATAGCTCTACTTATAACTGGCAAAAAGAGTTCAAGCAAAAGCCTGTAACAAGAGTTGAAAAAAGTCATTATATAATAATGCATCCTGTGCGCTTATTCACTCAGTCTTGTCCGACTCTGTGACCCCAAAGGCTGGAGCCCACCAGGCTCCTCTGTTCATGAGATTCTCCAGGAAAGAATACTGGTGTGGGTTTCCATTTCCTTCTCTAGGGCATCCTCCCAACCCAGGGATTGAACCCAGCTCTCCTGCATTGCAGTCAGACTATTTACCAACTAAGCTATGAGGGAAGGCATTTTATAATAATAAAAGGGTCAATTCATGAACAGAACATAACAACTGTAAAATATGAACCAAAATTTGGAGCACCTAAATATATTAAACAAATACTAACAGATCTGAAGGGAGAAATAGACAACAATGCAATAATAGTATGGGGCTTCAATACTGCACTATCTGAACTAAAAGATATATTATTTGGACAGAAAATCAATAAGGAAACAATGAACTTAAAATATATGTTAAACCAAACTCACCTAATATATACACACACACACACACACAAGCATTCTACCCAACAGCAGCAGAGTATACATTCTTCTTAAGTACACAAGGAAAATTCTCAGTATAGATCCTATGTTAGGTCAGAAAACATTTCTTCACAAATTTAAGAATATTGAAGTCATACCATGTGTCTTTTCTGACAATACTGTTATGAATATAGAAAGCAATAACAAGAGGAAAACTGTAAAACTCAAATATGTGCAAATCAAATACACTCCTGAAAAACCAAACCAATACAATATTGTAAAGTAAAAAAAATAAATAAAATAAAAACCAAAAAATAAAACAGAAACAATATTGTAACAAATTGAAAAAAGACTTTAAAAGTGGTCCACATTAAAAAAAAAAAAAAATCTTCAAAAATTGAAATCAAAAGGGAAATCAAAAACTATCTTGAAACAAATAAAAATGATAACCCAACATACCAAGATTCTCAGACAAAGCAAAGCAGTTCTAAGAGAGAAGTTTATAATTATATATGTCTACATTAAGAAAAAAAAGAAAAAAATAACTCAGATAAACAATCTATCTTTACACTTCAAGAAAGTATAAAATCAAGAATGGATCCAAATCTCTCCCAAGGCAAAAGAAATAAAAACAAAATAAATCAGACCTAATTAAATTTAAAAGTTTTTGCAGATCCAAGAAAAAAAAAATCAAGAAAACAAAAAAGACAACATAATGAATAGGAGAAAATACTTACAAACAATGTGGCCAAAAAGGGTTTAATATGCAAAACATACAAATGGCTCATACAATTCAATATATAAAATAAATAAATAAATGACTAGAAGACCTAAATATACATATTCCCCAAAAGCCATACCGATAGCCAATAGGCATATAAAAAGCTCAACATGTCTATTTATTAGAGATATAAAAATCAAAACCACAATCAAGTAGTATCACATTAGACCAGTTAGAATGGCTGTCACCAAAAAGTCTACAAATAATTAATTCTGTAGAGGATATGGAGAAAAAGGTAACCCTCCAACATTGTTGGTGGAAATGTAAACTGAAGCACCCACTATGGAGAACAATACAGAGGCTCTTTAAAGATGTAAAAGTAGAACCAGCATATTATTTGGCAAATCCACTCTTGGGTATATATTAAGAAAAAAAAAAAAAAACAATAATAATTTGAAAAGCTACATGCACTCCAATGTTCATGTAATTAGCAGCACTATTTACAACAGCCAAGACATGGAAACAACCTAAGTGTGCATCAACAGATGAATGCATAATGAAGAAGTATTATGGTACATGTCTTTGTGTTGTGAAAAAATACATATATATCCATGGAATATTTTCAGCCATAGAAAAAACAGTGAGATAATGCCATTATGGCAATATGGATGGACCTAGAAATTGTAATATTAATAACATAATTTATATTAGTCAGACAAATATTTGTATGAAATCACATATATGTGCAATCTAATAATACATATGAATTTATAAATGAAATAGAAACTGACAGAAAACAAACAGACACGAAGGGGAAAGGTGTGGGGGTGGGATAAATTAGGGTTAAGGTATTAACTAATACAAATTACTACTGTAAAATAGATAGGCAGCAAGATTTATTATATACCACAGGGAACTGTGCTCAATAACTTGTAATAACCTAAAATGAAAAATAATATGAAAAATAACTGAATCACTTTTCTATACACCTGAAATTAAGACAACATTGTAAATCAACTATGTTTCAATTTAAAAAATAAAGAGCAAACTAAGTTCAAAGTTAGCAAAGGGAGGAAAAAGCAAAGCACAAACTACTGTAAAATAGATAGGCAGCAGATAAATCACAGGGAACTGCTCAATAACTGTAATAACCTAAAATGAAAAAAATATGAAAAATAACTGAATCACTTTTCTATACACCTGAAATTAAGACAACATTGTAAATCAACTATGTTTCAATTTAAAAAATAAAGAGCAAACTAAGTTCAAAGTTAGCAAAGGGAGGAAAAAGCAAAGCTATGAGAAAAATAAATAAAACAGAGAACAGAAAAATAATAGAAAAAAATCAGAGAAAGTAAGAGCTGTGTTTTCATTTTTTTTTTTTTTTTTTGAAAAGGTAAAATTGACAAATTTTTAGATAGGCTAAGACAAAAGATAGTAAACTCAAATAAATAAAATTAGAAATGCCTTATTAAAAATTATAATGATATCACAAAACTCCAAATGATCATGAGAGATTACTATAAACAACTATAATTACTATGCCAATATCCTGGATGAACTATATGAAATGAACAAACTCCTAGAAACATATAATCCAGCAAAACTGCACCATAAAGTAATAGCAAACCTGAACAGACCAATATTAAGTAAAAGTTTCAATCAGAAAGTGAAGGAAAAAAAAATAACCCTTACATACACAAAAAAGTACTGGTCCTATTGGTTTATGAGTGAATTCCAACAAACAATGCATATAAGAATCAATATAAACTTTCTCATACTTCTATAAGTCACAAGAGGAGGAAATAAGCCTAAACTCACTATTTTCCCTGGATAGATTTTTGAAATTTCAGTGGTATGTTGAACCTACATAGGCAAAACCCACAAATCTATTTATTGAAAAATATATATGTATATAGATGCATCCACAAAGTTCAAACAGTGTTACTGAAGTATCAACTTGATTTCAATTTAGTAGTGTATTTTTCAACTTCTTTCATCAAATTCTTATCATTTTTAATGTAAAAGTTTAATCAAAACAGTATAGTACTGGCATAAGAATAGACATACAGACCAGTGAAACAGAATACAGACCCCAGATACAAATTCACACAATACTTTCAAGCAGGAACACACAATAGGGAAAATATAGTCGTTTTGGTAAATGGTGTTGGTAAAACTGGATATACATATGCCAAAAAAAAATATGGGCCACTCACAAATACTAGCTCAAAATTGATTAAATTTTTAAACAAAACCTTAAAATTTCCAGGAGAATAGAGAAAAAATTTCCTTGACTTTTATCTTGGCAATGACTTTTGGATATGATATCAAAAACAGAGGCAACAAGAGAAAAATAAACAAGTGGGATTGTATCAAATGAAAGTTTTGGCAAAGCAAAGGAAATCATCAAGAAAACTGAAAAGGTATCCTACAGAATGAGAGAAAATATTTGTAAGCCTCACATCGCATAAGAAGCTAATATACAAAATATTGAAAAACTTATGAAACCTATATAAAGTAATCCACTTAAAATGGGTAAAAATCCTGAATAGATATTAAGAAAACATAAAAATGGGCAAAAGGTACATTAAAAGATGCTCTACACCATTAATCACCAGGGAAATGCAATTCAAAATCATAGTGAAATATCACTTTACAAATGTTAATATTAGGATGCTGTGCTGTGCTTAGTCATGTCTGACGCTTTGCAACCCCATGAACTGTGCCTGCCTGGCCCCTCTGTCCATGGGGATTTTCCAGGCAAGAATACTGGAGTGGGCTGCCATGTCCTCTCCGGGGGATCTTCTGAACTCAGGAATCGAAGCCAGGTCTCTCACATTGCAGGCGGATTTTTTACCGACTGGAGCCATGACTGTAGAAGAATTGATGCTTTCCAACTGTGGTGCTGGAGAAGACTCTTGAGAGTCCCTTAGACAGCAAGGAGATCAAACCAGTCAATCATAAAGGAAATAAACCCTGATTATTTATTGGAAGGGCTGGTGCTAAAGCTTCAGCTCTAATACTTTGGCTACCTGATGCAAAGAGCTGACTCATTAGAAAAGATCCTAATGCTGGGAAAGACTGAAGATAGGAGGAGAACAGGACAGAGGATGATATGGTTGGATGGCATCGCTGACTCAATGGACATGAGTTTGAACATACTCTGGGAGATGGTGAAGGACAGGGAAGCCTGGCATGCGGCAGTCCATGGGGTCACAAAGAGTCAGGACATATTAAGTGACAGAACAACAACAAAAAAGAAAACCAAAAATTACAACACCTTATTAAAGACCAAAGCCAATAAAATCATTGTGTTAGATCTAGAGATGAAACAAGGAAAAAGCACTGGGGAATGCACTGTCCAAGGTAATGTCTAGCTGCCTTGATCAGGATAAATAAGAATTCATGAAAATAATCCTCAGAAGGGACAATATTTATAAAATAATTAATGAAAGCATTAAAGGTCGTTATATATAATATTATATATATATATATATATATATATATATATATATATATATGTATATAATTGCTGTTAACTACTTTTTAAAAATTATTTCCAAAGCATAAGGTGCCAGAAAGAAAGGGTGGATGAAAGAAAAATTCAGCTGAAAGACAGAATTATATGACATGAGAGAATATAGGACTCAGATATTCTCTAGGCTTTGTCAGTTTCTGTAAGCAGAATCTACACTGAAACATGCAATGGATATTAGCAATGATGCTAATGATAATACAACCAGAAAATTAAAGTAGTGAAACATATAGTGGTATAACCAGGTAATACTCAATTATATCATAGTTATTTTAATGAATCTATAATGTCTATTAATGAAAAAATAAAAAAAATAATTACATGTCATTGGATATTGATATATAATTTAAATGAACAAAGATATTATCATAACTTTCCATAGATTTTTTAACCTGAGACTTGTAAACATCACTTCTTTTTATTTAAAAAGCTCAACATCTAAAATTTAAGAAAGATATCTGAACACAAATGTAGATGATTTTCACAGAGAATGCTGACAAGTTAGAACTATATCATATAGAAAAACCATGCTGAACTGAAAAATGTTTTATATAATAGTAAAATTCAGTAGAATTTTACTGTATATTTAGGAAATCAAGCTGAACTATGGCTCACTTGGCAACTTTTTAAAAAAATCTTATTAGAAATGGAAGTTCAAATGTAATGATCCTGAACTAAGGATGAACAGTAAATAATTGTATTCATTATTTGTTTTTCATATCAATGAAGAAAGCTTCAAGCAGAATAGATTAGTTTGGCTTTTAGCCAGATTATGAGTATGTGAAGAGCCACTGAAAACACAAATATTAAGAAAGTTAAAAAGGAGGTGCAGGAGAAGTATATAGAAAGCATCGATTTACTTTTTGAAAAATACAATTTTAAGGCTGTTCTGTATATTTCCAATATCATTTATTTGAGATTGCAAGTATTTTTCATTTAGCTTTCCCTGTGATGCCACGACATTCCAACAATCATGTACCACAGGAGTCTCAGAGTGGCAAATACAAATACGCTAAAAAAAAAAAAAAAAAAAAAAAACACTTAGCTTTGTGTCCAGAGCTACCACTCTAGGGAAGATTATAATTAACTTCCAATGAATATTTCAGGACTGATTACCTTTAGGATGGACTGGTTTGATCTCTTTGCTGTCCAAGGGACTCTTAACGAGTCTTCTCCAATACCACAGTTCCAAAACATCAATTCTTTGGCACATAGCCTTTTTGATGATCCAACTTTCACACCCGTACATGACTACTGGAAAAACCACAGCTTTGACTAAACAGAACTTTGTTGACAATGTGATATCTTTAATACTCTATCTATGATTGTTATGACCAATGCATTTTCTTGGCAAAACTCTATTAGTCTTTGCCCTGCTTCATTCCGTATCCCAAGGCCAAATTTGCCTGTTACTCCAGGTGTTTCTTGACTTCCTACTTTTGCATTCCAGTCCCCTATAATGAAAAGGACATCTTTTTTGAGTGTTAGTTCTAAAAGGTCTTGTAGGTCTTCATAGAACCATTCAACTTCAGCTTCTTCAGCGTTAATGGTTGGGCCATATACTTGGATTACTGTGATATTGAATGGTTTGCCTTGGAAACGAACAGAGATCATTTCGTTGTTTCTGAGATTGCATCCAAGTACTGCATTTCGGACTCCTCTGTTGACCATGATAGCTACTCCATTTCTTCTGAGGGATTCCTGCCCTCAGTAGTAGATATAATGGTCATCTGAGTTAAATTAACCCATTACAGTCCATTTCAGTTCGCTGATTCCTAGAATGTCGACATTGAGTCTTGCCATCTCTTGTTTGACCACTTCCAATTTGCCTTGATTCATGGACCTGACATTCCAGGTTCCTATGCAATATTGCTCTTTACAGCATTGGACCTTGCTTCTATCAACAGGTACATCCACAGGTGGGTATTCTTTTTGCTTTGGCTCCATCCCTTCACTCTTTCTGGAGTTATTTCTCCGCGATCTCCAGGAGCATATTGGGCACCTACAAACCTGGGGAGTTTCTCTTTCAGTATCCTATCATTTTGCCTTTTCATACTGTTCATGGGGTTCTCAAGGCAAGAATACTGAAGTGGTTTGCCATTCCCTTCTCCAATGGACCACATTCTGTCAGACCATATCCACATCTTTCCAACAACACAAGAGAAGACACTATACATGGACATCACCAGATGGTCAACACCGAAATCAGATTGATTATCTTTTTGCAGCCAAAGATGGAGAAGCTCTATACAATCAGCAAAAACAAGACCAGGAGCTGACTGTGGCTCAGACCATGAACTCCTTATTGCCAAATTCAGACTGAAATTGAAGAAAGTAGGGAAAACCACTAGACCATTCAAGTATGACCTAAATCAAATCCCTTATGATTATACAGTGGAAGTGAGAAATAGATTTAAGGGCCTAGATCTGATAGATAGAGTGCCTGATGAACTATGGAATGAGGTTCGTGACATTGTAGAGGAGACAGGGATCAAGACCATCCCCATGGAAAAGAAATGCAAAAAAGCAAAATGGCTGTCTGGGGAGGCCTTACAAATAGCTGTGAAAAAAGAGAAGCAAAAAACAAAGGAGAAAAGGAAAGATATAATCATCTGAATACAGAGTTCCAAAGAATAGCAAGAAGAGATAAGAAAGCCTTCTTCAGCGATCAATGCAAAGAAATAGAGAAAAACAACAGAATGGGAAAGACTAGGGATGTCTTCAAGAAAATCAGAGATACCAAAGGAACATTTCATGCAAAGATGGGCTCGATAAAGGACAGAAATGTTATGGACCTAACAGAAGCAAAAGATATTAAGAAGAGGTGGCAAGAATACACAGAAGAAGTGTACAAAAAAGATCTTCGTGACCCAGATAATCATGATGGTGTGATCACTGACCTAGAGCCAGACATCCTGGAATATGAAGTCAAGTGGGCCATGGAAAGCATCAATACGAACAAAGCTAGTGGAGGTGATGGAATTCCAGTGGAGCTATTCCAAAGTCTGAAAGATGATGCTGTGAAAGTGCTACACTCAATATGCCAGCAAATTTGGAAAATTCAGCAGTGGCCACAGGATTGGAAAAGGTCAGTTTTCATTCCAGTCCCAAAGAAAGGCAATGCCAAAGAATGTTCAAACTATCACACAATTGCACTCATCTCAAACGCTAGTAAAGTAATGCTCAAAATTCCCCAAGCCAGGCTTCAGCAATATGTGAACCATGAACTTCCTGATGTTCCAGCTGCTTTTAGAAAATGCAAAGGAACCAGAGATTAAATTGCCAACATCTGCTGGATGATGGAAAAAGCAAGAGAGTTCCAGAAAAACATCTATTTCTGCTTTATTGACTATGTCAAAGCCTTTGACTGTGTGGATCACAATAAACTGTGGAAACTTCTGAAAGAGATGGGAATACCAGACCACCTGATCTGCCTCTTGAGAAATCTGTATGCAGGTCAGGAAGC
Organism: Tragelaphus eurycerus; assembly: GCA_935064755.1. Lineage (NCBI taxonomy): Eukaryota > Metazoa > Chordata > Mammalia > Artiodactyla > Bovidae > Tragelaphus > Tragelaphus eurycerus. The sequence continues at coordinate 5,433,696 of CAKXYN010000086.1, read as the reverse complement.
AACAGTTAGAACTGGACATGGAACAACAGACTGGTTCCAAATAGGAAAAGGCGTTCGTCAAGGCTGTATGTTGTCACCCTGTTTATTTAGCTTATATGCAGAGTACATCATGAGAAATGCTGGGCTGTTAGAAGCACAAGCTGGAAGTAAGGTTGCTGGGAGAAATATCAATAACCTCAGATATGCAGATGACACCACCCTTATGGCAGAAAGTGAAGAGGAACTGAAAAGCCCCTTGATGAAAGTGAAAGTGGAGAGTGAAAAAGTTGGCTTAAAGCTCAACATTCAGAAAACGAAGATCATGGAATCCGGTCCCATCACTTCATGGGAAGTAGATGGGGAAACAGTGGAAACAGTGTCAGACTTTATTTTTCTGGGCTCCAAAATCACTACAGATGGTGGCTGCAACCATGAAATTAAAAGATGCTTACTCCTTGGAAGGAAAGTTATGACCAACCTAGATAGCATATTCAAAAGCAGAGACATTAGTCTGCCAACAAAGGTTCGTCTAGTCAAGGCTATGGTTTTTCCTGTGGTCATGTATGGATGTGAGAGCCGGACTGTGAAGAAGGCTGAGCACTGAAGAACTGATGCTTTTGAACTGTGGTGTTGAAGAAAACTCTTGAGAGTCCCTTGGACTGCAAGGAGATCCAACCAGTCCATTCTGAAGGAGATCAACCCTGGCATTTCTTTGGAATGAATGATGCTAAAGCTGAAACTCCAGTACTTTGGGAACCTCATGTGAAGAGTTGACTCATTGGAGAAGACTCTGATGCTGGGAGGGAATAAGGCAAGAGGAGAAGGGGATGACAGGGGATGAGATGGCTGGATGGCATTACTGACTCAATGGATGTGAGTCTCAGTGACCTCCGGGAGTTGATGATGGACAGGGAGGTCTGGCGTGCTGCGATTCATGGGGTCGCAAAGAGTCGGACATGACTTAGCGACTGATCTGATCTGATCTGATCTAGGATTGTCACAGCTTTTCAAGGAGCAAACATCTTTTAATTTCATGGCTTCAGTCACCACCTGCAGCGATTTTGAAGCCTAAGAAAATTAAGTTTGTCACTGTTTCCATTTTTCCCCATCTATTTGTCATATGTGTTAGGACCAGATGCCATAATCTTAATTTTTTCAATTATGAGTTTAAGCAAGTTTTTTTCACTCTCATCTTTCCTTCATCAAGAGGATCTTTAGTTCCTCTTTGCTCTCTGGCACTAGGGTAGTATCATTTGCATATCTAAAGTTTTTGATATTCCTCCCAGCAATCTTGATTCTAGCTTGAGTTTCATTCAGCCTGGCATTTCACATAACATACTCTGCATATAAATTAAATACACAGGGTGACAATGTATAGCCCTGACATACTCCTTTCTCAAGTTTGAACCAGTTCATTGTTCCCCATGGACTACAGCCTGACAGGCTCCTCTGTCCATGGAATTCTTCATTAAAGAATACTGGAGTGGTAGCTATTTCCTTCTCCAGGGGATCTTCTTGACCCAGGATCAAAGCCAGGTCTCTCACATTGCAGACAGATTCTTTAACCTCTGAGCTACTAGGGAACCTCATTCTCATTAATATCTTCAAATTCATCTTCAATTTTATCAACCATGTTCCTGGTTTGTTAATCTAATGTTAATTCCATAAACTGATTTTTAAATTTTAGTGATTAACTAGAAATTCTGTGTTTCTTTTCTCCAATCTGTTTCTTTTTTGCCATGTTCATTCTTTCTTAGTTCTTTCCTTCAACAATATGCATTTTTAAACATGTTATAATTGATGAATTACAAACTAATAAGTTGTATCATTGGAGATGGAATTGTTATATGTTATTACTTCTGATTTCATAGTCACCAGTTTCATGTTGCTTTTTTATTTTTCTTAATTTTAGATTGTCGACTCATAACTAAATCGTTACTGGTTCACATCTGCAGAAAGAAGTCTATGGGTGATAATTGAGGGTATGTTCCTCCACAGAGGACTGCTAAACTCAATCTCTTTAAATTAATTGGGCAGCTTGCAGCTTCTTAGACTATATTAGACTGTATAAGGACTGTACAAGAATCAAATAAACTGAAACATATAAGAGAGTGGATCTATGTTTACATTTGAAAGTAGAAGCTTTTTTGTTGTTGTTTTTCATTTGTTTTTTCCACTTAGATCTCAGTTTAAGAAAGACACATTTCCACAGTGTTTTTCCTGAATTTTTCTAGTCAAGCTTTCCACTGAATGCATATATTCTTAATTTTCTTAGCTCTATGTGGGGTTGTCTTTCAACTCTCTACCAAAGGCATCTACCTAAGACAGACCCACAAACATCTCCTATGATCTTTTGATTGAATGCTTTTGCTATTACTATTAAGCATCAATTTAACTCAGACAGAATAAACTCTCCATTATATTCATTAATTTTGTCAATAATGAATGATTTATTTCATATATTTGAAAATATATGAAATTTTAATTATTCATTTTATTTTTGTTAGTCCATTTTCTCCATCACCAAACCCACCATATGTACCTTCTGGTGGAAGCACCTAACTACCTATAATTGCTGACAATACACACTTTAGTGAAAATACTGCTGTTTTCATTTGGGAATAGATATCAGCACAAGTGACCAATATTACTGTGGAGATTGAAGGAGTAATATTTTTAAAATTCTAAACATCAGTATCATAAATGAACAAGGAACTTTAAAAACACTAGATGCAGCATGAACATATTCAATGATTAAGATATCTTTTAAACTTTTCTGAAGTATATATATATAAACCTCGCATGAAGGAATGGTTTAATTGACAACCATATCAGTTCAGTGCAATACAAAGCTGCCTCAACAAGCAAGTTAAACTAATTTGCAAATGTCAAGCATGTCCCTTTAAATTGGTTCACTAACACACTTTTGGAGAGCAGTGTCAAGAACTAGAAGTCACTGGCATTCCTTATTAGCAGATCTCTTGGACAGGGTAAATAGGTTTAGACGGAATTAGATTGATTAGCCTGCCTTAGAATGCAGTGCAGCATAGCAAGCTCCAACTGTTTTTCCTCTGGTAGATAAAGAGTGAAATATTTCCAGCAATCTAGGTTTCTAATGAGAGCCAGAATGTGTCTCAGCCAATCAGCAAACTTAGGTTCACTAGCTGAGACACGCATGTATTTATGTGAATCTTCCACTCCTAATTTAGACAGACTTTGGTGAAGCACGCAAAGCAGGAGGCAGTTAATTCAACAGAAAAATTAAATGCAACTATGTTAAAAAGCATTAAGAGAAAATACTGAAGTAACAAGACACACAACTGCTGAAATGTGGGAGTGGTAAGAATACAGAATTTTGTGACGTGTTTTAAGAGTGCTATTTAATTTCCTGGATTCTTCACTATATTGTTTTTTCTCAACTGTCATTGTACCTAAAGCTCTGATTTTTCCTTTAGAAAATGTGAGAAAGTATGTGGGGCTATCCAAGTTGCAAGGGAGCAAGGAGAAGTATATTATATTATCAGGACCTCATTAACCCCAAGAATATAATGAAAGTGACATGGGTGATGTCACAGAACTGTCAGGCACAGGACTGGAAAAGGTCAGTTTTCATTCCAATCCCAAAGAAAGGCAATGCCAAAGAGTATTCAAACTACCACACAATTGCAGTCATTTCACATGCTAGCAAAGTAATACTCAAAATTCTCCAAGCCAGGCTTCAGCAGAATGTAAACTGTGAACTTCCAGATGTTCAAGCTAGATTTAGAAAAGCCAGAGGAACCAGAGATCAAATGCCAACATCTGCTGGATTATAGAAAAAGCAAAAGAATTCCTAAAAAAAAATTATTTCTGCTTTATTGACTACACCAAAGCCTTTGACTGTGTGGATCATAACACAGTGTGGAAAATTCTTAGAGATGGGAATACCAGACCACCTGACCTACCTCCTGAGAAATGCGTAGGCAGGTCAAGAAGCAACAGTTTAGAACTGGACATAGAACAACAGACTGATTTAAATCAGGACAGGGGTATGTGAGGCTGTATATTGTCACCCTGCTTATATAACTTATATGCAGAGTACATCATATGAAATGTTGGGCTGGATGAAGCTGGAATTAAAATTGCCAGGACAAATATCCATAACTTCACATATGCAGATAGCACCACCCTCATGGTAGAAATTGAAGAGGAACTATAGAGCCTCTTGATAAAAATGAAATAGGAGAGTACAAAAGCTGACTTAAAACTCAAAGGTCAAAAAACTAAGATCATGGCCTTCAGTCCCATCACTGCATGGCTGTGAGAGGGAAACATATCCCCAAACACAGATGGGGAAACAATGGAATAAGTGACAGACTACCTTTTGGGGCTCCCAAATACATATGGTGACTGCAGCCATGAAATTAAAAGCACTTGATCCTTGGATGGAATGCTATGACCAACCTAGATAGCATATTAAAAAGCAGAGACATCACTTTGTCAACAAAGTCTATCTATTCAAAGCTGTAGTTTTTCCAGCAGTCACGTATGGATGTGAGAGTTGGACCATAAAGAAAGCTGAGCCCCGAATAATTGATGCTTTTGAATTGTGGCACTGGAGAAGACTCTTGAGAGTCCCTTGGACTTCAAGGAGACCAAACCAGTCCATCCTAAAGGAAATCAGTCCTGAATATACATTGGACGCACTGATGTTGAATCTGAAGCTCCATTAACTTGGCCATTTGATGTAAAGAGCTGACTTATTGGAAAGGCCCTGATGCTGGGAAAGACTGAGGACAGGAGGAGAAGCGGACGACAGAGGATGAGATGATTGGATGGCGTCACTGACTAGAGAGACATGGTTTTGAGCAAGCTCCAGGAGTGACAGATGGGAAGCCTGGTGTGCTGCAGTCCATGGAGTTGCAAAGAGTCAGGACAGGACTGAACAACTGAATTGTATCAGATGTGTGATATGCTTTTTGGTCTGTGATATGTATTTTATGTACACTTGAGTAATTTTTATTTAATACAGATCACTATGTAGAATTATAATAATTATGGTCATTTGTGAAAAAGCCATATATCTTAACTTTGGCAGAGATATATATTAGCTAGGATGATCATGGGTAGTAAGGTATGTAATCTTATAAAGTGTGCATAACATTGCTACTGTGATAATGGCTCTTTCGAAAATTAATGAAAGTAAGATATATGAAGTATACATTGAAATTTTATTTTTTAAATTTATTTATTTTAATTGGTTGGCATATGAGATATTCAGTATTGCATCTTCATTATTCTCATCTCTTTATTTGCCCTCAAGAACATAAGATTTTAAAATTGTGTATTATAAAGATATCTCATATTTCTATGAAGTAACTTACTTTCTAGAAAATGTGAAATAGTGGAAAAAAAAGGATTTTAGAATAGGATGTACTGATTTCCATATTCACTGTTTTTATATTATTTAATTCCCTACATCATCTTCATTACCGTATCACATGTGTAATACACAGGGTAGTAATTGAAATTGTAATTGAAAGCCTTTCCTAGTGCTAATACACAGTGAGCACATAATAAATATCATATTGAGTGACACCTTTAACCCCCCTAAATATTTTCATTTAATAACAATAGATTCTTTTTCTGCAAAGGAAACCACTGTCAGTATATGGAGGGACAATCTGAGCTAATATTGAAGTCACCCAGATTCCTGAGTCTGAACACAAAGGTTTGTTTATGTCTTTGTATATAAACAGCTTACATGAAATATCACTCATTGGAATCCATGCTAAAGTTCACATCTGTCTCCATGAAAAACTGACCTCGATAATTTTTACTTCCCTTCCTTATAAATCATTTATGGATTTATCTGACCGCATTCTGTTACAGTGATCCAGAGACATTTTGTAAACCCTTTCTTGGTTTTATAAATACATCAGTAAAGAAAACTAGTCAACTTTCAGCCATGTATACATCACAGTTCCTAATGTTGCTTTATTTTTTAACATACAATTTTTTATCTGTGATACATACTGGTTTTCAGAGACCTATATTTAAAATTGGAATCAAAAAAAAGCCAAACTTCCCTTTAGTTATACATCAGTCCTTCCACTATGCCTGGAGACATTATAAATATAGCTCTGTACTGCAAATAGCAAAATATTATTTTGCTATCTGAAATGAGACAGTAAAAAAAGGAAACATGTCTTCTCTTCTTATGAACTACAAACACAATGTCCCAGAAAGAAAACAACCATGTCAGCATAATTCGAGAGATAAAACCACAGGCTGTCACTGGTCTTTACAGAGCAATGTGGTAATTACAGTGAGCAATACTTCTACAAGGAACATTACTGGCAGAGTGAGCCTCAATGCTGTAAGCGCATGCCCTGAAGAGGTTAAATCTAGCATCAAAGTCCAGGAAATTGCATATAAAATATAGACCTTGAGAGGTGATAAATAATATGAAGCTGGAGTATTAGTATTCAAACACTATGGGTACAGTACTGCTGCTGCTGCTGCTAAGTCGCTTCAGTTGTGTCCAACTCTGTGTGACCCCATAGACAACAGGCCATCAGGCTCCCCCCACCCTGGGATTCTCCAGGAAAGAACATTGGAATGGCTTGCCATTTCCTTCTTCAATGCATGAAAGTGAAAAGTGAAAGTGAAATCTCTCAGTCGTGTCCAACTCCTCGCGACCCCATGGACTGCAGCCTACAAGGCTCCTCCGTCCATGGGACTTTCCAGGCAAGAATACTGGAGTGGGGTGCCATTGCCTTCTCTGATGGGTACAGTACATAAAAAGTCAAATGACAGAAGTGGTTATTTCAGAGTAGAAGAAAATACTACTGGTTAACAAGTATATGGAAAAAATCGCTTAAAATATTTAAAAAATTAAACTTCTCATAGGGTATAGGGGCTGCATCTAATACAAAAGATCTCCCCATAACACAGAGAACAATATAAAGCATGTTATTCCATCTATAAGATTAGTAAACACTTTTAAAATGATGACATGTATGTTGCTGTAGTAAATGAGGCCCTTCATATTTGAGTTATAATGGTTTAAGCAGTCAAATGAAACTGGACAGCAATAGGAATATATATGTAAGATATTTTTGAAGTTTGTGTAATTTGTTCTGATAATTACAATTCTGTGGGTCTCCTTTTTTTGTAATAATCTTAATTACAAAATAATTATGTGCAAAGATTTTGACTATAGTGCTATTTCTTTATAGGAAGATATTAGAAATGTCTAAAATATTTTATAAAAGTAGAATGATTAATTTATGTCATAAAACTTGATAGAATCATAGTCCTAAAAATAATATTATGAAGATTATACATGTGTATATATGTGTTCATACTCACACATTTCTTAACCAGAGCTTTTATTATACAATTAATGCTACTGCTGCTGCTGCTAAGTCGCTTCAGTCATGTCCGATTCTGTGCGACCCCACAGATGGCAGCCTACCAGGCTCCCCTGTCCCTAGGATTCTCCAGGCAAGAATACTAGAGTGGGTTGCCATTTCCTTCTCCAATGCATGAAAGAGAAAAGTGAAAGTGAAGTCACTCAGTCGTGTCTGACTATTAGCGACCCCATGGACTGCAGCCTACCAGGCTCCTCTGTCCATGTGATTTTCCAGGGAAGAGTACTGGAGTAGGGTGCCACTGCCTTCTCCGAATGCTACTGCTATTGGTATACTAATAGATAAAATTTATTAAGCAGCTAAAATTTCTCAGACATTCTTCAAACAATTTATATTTAATATTACAGATAATTCTCCTTGGGGCTTCTCAGATTGCACTAGTGGTAAAGAACCCACATGCCAATGCAGGAGACATAAGAGACGTGGATTCAATCCATGGATGAGGAAGATCCCCTGAAGGAGGGGATGACAACCCATTCCAGTATTCTTGTCTGGGAAATCCGATGGACAAAGAAGCCTGGAAGGCTACAGTTCATAAAATCGCAGAGTTGGACACAACTGAAGCAACTTAGGATGCATGCATGCCTAATTCTCATCATAACTGTATAATGTAAGCCCCATATCACAGTAAAAGAAAGTCACAAATAGTTGATCTGAGACTTGGAGCTATACAATTGAATTATTTCAAATTGAAGTAATTAGGTTTGGATGAGATCATAAGAGTGGAGCCCTCCTGATGTAATTAGTGCCTTTACAAGAAGAGGAAGAGGCACCAGAGCTCTCTCTACCTGCTAGAACACAAGAAGGCAGTCATCTACAAGTCAGAAATAAAACTTTCACCAGAACTCAATCATGCTGGCAAACTGATTTTAGAGTTCCCATTCTCTAGGACTGTGAAAAGTAAATATATGCTATTAAAATTTTAAAAAATATATATATATATATATATATATATATATATATATATATTCAATTGTTTCTGGAAAGATGCAGACACTAGGCAAGATTCATCTGGATGACCTATAATTTTAAGTATTTTTGATTATTTTATCATTAACCATCTGATTATTCAGATACATAAATATTTTGCTATGTGCTTTTATGTTTTCAAGGCTCTGAAATGGAAATACTTGAAAAAATCTAGGCATATGTAATTTTTTGACTGTGTGTTAATTTCTTATAATAAAGATACCTCAACTGAATATAAAAGTTTGAAACAAAATAAGCATTGTACCTGTGTGAGGATTTCAGCAGGAAACAAACAACATACTCATTGAGACAAGTGATGAAAGTTAAATCATGGAGTATTAAGGAAGATGTGATCAGCTTTTTCATTTTTTTTTTTTTTTTTGCTTGTTTTTAAGAGAATCAAGAAGTAGGCAAGGTGAGAAAGAATGAAAAGACTGGCAAAATTTGGGAGCCAGAGAGCCTTTTTCACTCAGTCTCAAAGGGCAAGGAGATAAAGCAATTAGCAGACTCCAGAGAGAAGATAGACACTTTTAAGTGAGCACTAAAGAATTGGTGCTCCTTGGTAGAGGAACAAAGCCAATCCACAGCAGCTCAATACAGACAACAGTAGAAAAATTGATACCCACAAATTCACACTCCTTGCCCTCTTTTTCCTGGGGGTACCTCCCCTGTGAAGACAATAGGAAATCCAGTGAGTCACAGAATTCTCTTTATGGAATTCATAATGCCAGATTCCTGGGGCAAGAATAGGCCAGAAAAAAATAAAGCAGACTAGCCTGTGGTAGATTATTTACAAAAATGGTTTCAATTATTTTACTTTGTATATCTATGGCCTTTCAAAGTGACTGTGCTTCATCTTCTATTAAGATAATGAACGTTGTAATTTTCTTCTTTTTCTGGTCAAATAGAGCATAGAACATGTATATGCATGCACTTGAGATTCTGAGCCTAAACCACAAGATATTTTCCTTCTTTTAAAACCCTGCTCAGTTACCATGAAGATAAGCACATGCTAGACTGCTGGGTGATGAGGAATCAGTGGTCAAAATAGGGTAAGCTTAGTTGGTTCAACTGAGGCCCAAGTAATGCTAGGCCAACCAAGAGCAGCAAATACACCCACCCAATTCAGAGCTACCCATGGCTGCATAAGGAATCCAGTTTATAAATAAACACATAAACAATAATAAAAGGTGTTGCTTTAAGTTACTTAACTTAGGACTGGTTTATTATGAAGCAATAATTAATCAATATAATATTCTGAGAGTTTACTCATTCAAAAATTTTGGTAGCCATGTTAGATGAACAAGCATTGTACTAAGCATGGCATAGACAGAGAGATTAAATATGAACACATAATCTATATATGCAAAATGTAAGTAAAACACATAGTGTTTTAAACACATAAAGGGTGTGTGCTCAGTCATATCTGACTATTTGTGACCCCATGGACTGTGGCCTGCCACGCTCCTTTGTCCAAGTGAAGTGTGAAAGTCACTCAGTCATATCCGACTCTGTGACCCCATGGTCTATACAGTTCATGGAATTCTCCAGGCAGAACACTGGAGTGGGTAACCTTTCCCTTCTCCAGGCATATTTCCAACCCAGGGATTGAACCCAGGTCTCCCACATTGCAGGTGGAATTTTTACCAGCTGAGCCACAAGGAAAGCCCAAGATTACTGGAGAGGGTAGTCTATTCCTTCTTCAGGGGATCAACCCAGGAATAGAAATGCGGTCTCTCGCACTTTAGGCAAATTCTTTACCAATGGAGCTTTCAGGGAAGCTCTCCTCTGTCCAAGAAGAATGGTTAATTTAAGAGGTGGATAAATATTTAGAGAAGAAAGACAAGCACAAAAAAGAGTTAAAAGCATAAAAGCAAAATATTTGCTTGTTGACCAGTAACGCTGAAGAAGCTGAAGTTGAATGGTTCTATGAAGACCTACAAGACTTTTTAGAACTAACACCCAAAAAACATGTCCTTTTCATTATAGGGGACTGGAATGCAAAAGTAGGAAGTCAAGAAACACCTGGAGTAACAGGAAAATTTGGCCTTGGGATACAGAATGAAGCAGGGCAAAGACTAATGGAGTTTTGCCAAGAAAATGCACTGGTCATAAAAAACACCCTATTCCAACAAAACAAGAGAAGACTCTATACATGGACATCACCAGATGGTCAACACTGAAATCAGATCGACTATATTCTTTGCAGCCAAAGATGGAGAAGCTCTGTACAGTCAGCAAAAAAAAGACCAGGAGCGGACTGTGGCTCAGACCATGAACTCCTTATTGCCAAATTCAGACTGAAATTGAAGAAAGTAGGGAAAACCACTAGACCATTCAGGTATGACCTAAATCAAATCCCTTATGATTATACAGTGGAAGTGAGGAATAGATTTAAGGGCCTAGATCTGATAGATAGAGTGCCTGATGAACTATGGAATGAGGTTCGTGACATTGTACAGGAAACAGGGATCAAGACCATCCCCATGGAAAAGAAATGCAAACAAGCAAAGTGGCTGTCTGGGGAGGCCTTACAAATAGCTGTGAAAAGAAGATAAGCAAAAAGCAAAGGAGAAAAGGAAAGATATAAGCATCTGAATACAGAGTTCCAAAGAATAGCAAGAAGACATAATAAAGCCTTCTTCAGTGATCAATGCAAAGAAATAGGGGAAAACAACAGAATGGGAAAGACTAGGGATCTCTTCAAGAAAATCAGAGATACCAAAGGAATATTTCATGCAAAGATGGGCTCGATAAAGGACAGAAATGTTATGGACCTAACAGAAGCAAAAGATATTAAGAAGAGGTGGCAAGAATACACAGAAGAAGTGTACAAAAAAGAGGTTCATTACCCAGATAATCATGATGGCGTGATCACTGACCTAGAGTTAGACATCCTGGAATGTGAAGTCAAGTGGGCCTTAGAAAGCATCACTGTGAACAAAGCTAGTGGAGGTGATGGAATTCCAGTTGAGCTATTCCAAATCCTGAAAGATGATGCTGTGAAAGTGCTGCACTCAATATGCCAGCAAATTTGGAAAACTCAGCAGTGGCCACAGGATTGGAAAAGGTCAGCTTTCATCCCAATCTCAAAGAAAGGCAATGCCAAAGAATGCTCAAACTACCACACAACTGCACTCATCTCACATGCTAGTAAAGTAATGTTCAAAATTCTCCAAGCCAGGCTTCAGCAATATGTGAACCGTGAACTTCCTGATGTTCCAGCTGGTTTTAGAAAATGCAGAGGAAGCAGAGATCAAATTGCCAACATTCGCTGGATCATGGAAAAAGCAAGAGAGTTCCAGAAAAACATCTATTTCTGATTTACTGACTATGCCAAAGCCTTTGACTATGTGGATCACAATAAACTGTGGAAAATTCTGAAAGAGATGGGAATACCAGACCACCTGATCTGTCTCTTGAGATTTGTACGCAGGTCAGGAAGCAACAGTTAGAACTGGACATGGAACAACAGACTGGTTCCTGTATGCAGGTCAGGAAGCAACAGTTAGAACTGGACATGGAACAACAGACTGGTTCCAAATAGGAAAAGGAATACATCAAGGCTATATATTGTCACCCTGTTCATTTAACTTATATTCAGAGTACATCATGAGAAACGCTGGACTGGAAGAAACACCAGTTGGAATCAAGATTGCTGGGAGAAATATCAATAACCTCAGATATGCAGATGACACCACCCTTATGGCAGAAAGTGAGGAGGAACTAAAAAGCCTCTTGATGAAAGTGAAAGTGGAGAGTGAAAAAGTTGACTTAAAGCTCAACATTCAGAAAATGAAGATCATGATATCTGGTCTCATCACTTCATGGGAAATAGATGGGGAAACAGTGGAAACAGTGTCAGACTTTATTTTTCTGGGCTCCAAAATCACTGCAGATGGTGACTGCAGCCATGAAATTAAAAGACGCTTACTCCTTGGAAGGAAAGTTATGACCAACCTAGATAGCATATTCAAAAGCAGAGACATTACTTTGCCAACAAAGGTTTGCCTAGTCAAGGCTATGGTTTTTCCTGTGGTCATGTATGGATGTGAGAGCTGGACTGTGAAGAAGGCTGAGCGCCGAAGAATTGATGCTTTTGAACTATGGTGTTGGAGAAGACTCTTGAGAGTCCCTTGGACTGCAAGGAGATCCAACAAGTCCATTCTGAAGGAGATCAGCCATGGGATTTCTTTGGAAGGAATGATGCTAAAGCTGAAACTCCAGTATTTTGGCCACCTCATGCGAAGACTTGACTCATTGGAGAAGACTCTGATGCTCGGAGGGATTGGGGCAAGAGGGGAAGGGGACGACAGAGGATGAGATGGCTGGATGGCATCACTGACTCGATGGACGTGAGTCTCAGTGACCTGCGCCAGTTGGTGATGGACAGGGAGGCCTGGCGTGCTGAGATTGATGGGGTCACAAAGAGTTGGACATTACTGAGCGACTGATCTGATCTGATCTGTGCTTGTTGAGTTGTTTGTCAACAAACATGGTTTTTCTGCTAGTCAATGAAAATAAATAGAATTTCATGAGGATATTATTCTTAATAATTTATTCCATTTATAATACATTAGTAAATATTTTATAACTATGGCATATACATAAATATAGTTATACATTTATTTATTTCCAAGTATTTCTAAGTTTGTCTTAAAAATATATAAAACACTAAATGCCTACATATTTTGTACTTCCATGTTACAAAATATTCATAAAAATATACTATAATTTATTTGTGACTTATATTATTATTACTAATAATGATGAATAATAATTTTTTGAGTATTTCTGACACTGTGCTAAGTGTTTTGAAGGCATTTTTTCATGTTACTTGAACAATGGTAATTTCCCCTTTTACTTATTTGCAAAATAGGGTTTGAACACATAAATAAATTTTTGTCAGGTCCCACAATATAAAGTTGTGACTTGGCATTACAGTACTCTCTCACACACATACACACACTATATATGCCTAAAAATGTACTATATATATATATGTGTTAGTTGCTCAGTCATTTCTGACTCTGTGAACCATGGACTGTAATTCTCCAGGCAAGAATACTAGAGTGGGTAGCCATTCCCTTCTCCACAGGATCTTCCTGACCCAGGGATCAAGCCCGGGTCTCCTGCATTACAGGCAGATTATTTACTGTCTGAGACACCAGGGAAGCCACAAGGGAAGACTGTATGTTAGTTTTTATTTATACCCTAATCTCTAGATTAGTATTTCTACCTGCATCAAGAGTGTGAGATCATAAAAAAGTAAATCACAATTATTTTTCTCCTCATAATATTAGAATCAATTAATTCAACAGAGACTAATTATTAATTGAATGTTTGCTATGAGGTAAGTGTTTACAGTTTGCTAAACTGCATAAGCGGGAAGGCAATGGCACCCCACCCCAGTACTTTTGACTGGAAAATCCCATGGACGGAGGAGCCTGGTAGGCTCCAGTCCATGGGGTCGCTAAGATTCGGACATGACTGAGCCACTTCACTTTCACTTTTCACTTTCATGCACTGGAGAAGGAAATGGCAACCCACTCCGGTGTTCTTGCCTGGAGAATCCCAGGGACAGGGGAGCCTGGTGAGCTTCCGTCTATGGGGTCGCACAGAGTCAGACACGACTGAAGCGACTTAGCAGCAGCAGCAAACTGCATAAGCTTGTGATTTGTTTTACTTAAATAGGGCTTCTGCAAAAATTTGCAAAAACAATACAGAATCTTAGTGTCTCTGCCCATTTATTTTATTATAGACAGATTCTATAAGAATTAAGCTAAAGAATTAAGAAATGGGCAAAACAAATCATATCTTCTAAGTTTAACACCTAGTAATTCAAAATTCTCTCCTCTATTAAAAAGAACTAAGTCAGTCAACATTCAAGAACTTTGACAAATATTTCAGATAAATCAGAAGAAAATATAATATTTTCAGATTAACATTTGTCATCGCAAGATCATAAATTCAAACTAGAGGTGTGTTTTAACAAAAGAGAAAAACAGTTCAAAATAAGTACGATAATTAATAAGAAAGCTAGAATTACTGTCTCTAAATTATTAAGACTTCACATGTAAATGGTCAAAATAGCAAAAGAGGCTTCTACACTGATTCCTGTTTGGAGCTAGTGAAGGTTATCATCTACATGATTTTATTATCCAAAGGCATTCACATGTATTGAATAGAAGTCCAATTGAATTTTCTATGATGATGGAAACGTTTGACAACTGCACTGTCGAATATGATTGCTACTAGCCACAAAGGCTATTTGAGGAGCTGAAATGTGGTCAGTGTTACTAAGAAAGTACATTTTTTTTTTCTCTTTTAAATAGTTTAATTTTGACTCTTTATATTCCATTCTGCACAGATTTTGTAAGGGTTGAAGTCTCTGACATTTCATATAATAATTGTTTTACTGTATTTCAACTAGGTTAAATGCAATAATAAAAAGGTTTATGTGACCAGTTGTAAATATAGTTACAAAAAGGATTCTGAAAGATAGAAACTTTTTCTTCCCCCAAAGTTCCCAAGAACCAAAGTATATTTTATACCAATGAAAAAAAAAACCATCAAAAGTAATAAATAGTTGTATACTTTTATGCTTTGAAGTTGATTTGACTATTCAGAACATCATACAATGTAAGTAAAATTAGATTTTTGATAAAGCATGGTTATTTTTCAAATTCAATTGTATTTATGAATTACAATGAATGAAATAATACACAGAACAAATTAGAAATGCCTCAATTACTTTAGGGACTTCCCTGATAGCTCAGTTGATAAATAATCTGCCTGCAACGCAGGAGACCCTGGTTAAATTCCTGGGTCAAGATGATCCCCTGGAGAAGGGATAGACTATACATTCAATTATTCTTGGGCTTCCCTTGTGGCTCAGCTGGTAAAGAATCCACCTACAATGTGGAAGACCTGGGTTCAATTTCTGGGTCAGGAAGATCCCCTGGAGAAGGTGAAGACTACCCATTCCAGTATTCTGGGCTGGAGATTTCCATGGACTGTATAGTCCATGGGCTCATGAAGAGTTGGAGAGACTGAGCAATTTTCACTTTTACTTTCAATTACATTAAATTCCCTCAAACAAAGTATCAAATCAAATATTAAGCCAGAGAAGATAGGGAAGTTTGAAAATGATTTATTTTTCTGTACCGCAAGTGTGTGACATCTTAGCTATGAAAAGGCAGAATTTCTTTTCTCATTCACATCTACTCTCATTTAAGCAGGGAGCAGGAGAGAGACAAACACAAAGAAGAAGTATAAATCAATAATTTTCATTTCCCAAGAAAAATAGTTCTGTACAAATAAATCTGACTCCTATTCATTTGGAATACAGTAGGGAAACAGGTCTTGCATTCAATGATCTTCAACTTTTAAGTGAACTAGCATTTTGTGTTGAGAATCATCTACAAGGTGGTAAAGAAAATGAACTGTTTCTTCTTTTCTCTCAACGTTAATGCACATGAATCAGTTTGGAGGATAAAATCAAATAGGTGATAGCCTTCACAAGATTCAAAAAAGAATCAGTGTTTAAGTGTTGCATCTCAGATTTTCCCTCAGTCTATCTATAACCACCTCCCTCAGAATTACAGGACTCACTAGCTACTCTTACCTCCCGAGTCACTTTTCTTTCTTTCTAGAATATTCTTAGCTATAAAGGCAAAGGCATGCTCTTGGCATAATCACTTCTGTTTTTATTGTGAAAATTTAAAAACACTGAGATATGCTTTCAATGTCTCCTTTGGAAATTTAACATATATTTAACTCTCTTAATGTAAATTTCCTAATTTGAATTCAACAGGAAATCTTACACAGAAAACATTCTTCAAATGTTGTTGTAAATTACTTCCTCTTAAAAAATCAATAATAAGGATGTAATCCCTGTAAAGGATATGCTGGGATATATTTCTGCTAATATTAATTTTAATTTTAACTAATTTATTTTGAAGAACAAATATTTGCATTACTGAATATATCACAACTTAGTAATTATTGGAACCATTTCTTTCAGCAGTAACATTGAAATGGTATGTGTCTGCTTTATCTGAATGACATCAATACATTCTTAAATGTTAAGTCACATAGTACAGATTAATTTATAAGACTGTGTGCACTTCACCATTGTTACATAATATAAAATATCTGAAAAAGAGGAAAGACATGATTGAAATCAAATTAATGTAGTTGAAATATAATTAAATAAAAATAGCATTTCTTAGAAATTAAAGGAGAAGTTTGCACTAGCTATTATTGTACAAGTTCTTAGTAACAAAATTTCAAAGTTGACAAATCAATGAATTGTGATTTACAGTTTAAAAAGTAAAATCACTGTGTGTGATTATGCCAAATACAATTATAGAGGTGAGTGTTTAAAGCATACGTTCCAGAAACAACTAATCCTAGCTTGAACTGTGACACAGAAATTTAGTTTTGTGATCTTGACAAATGCAGTTAGGTTCTCTGTGCCTCAGTTTCTTATGTAATAATGGATTAATAACACCTACAATATAAAGTTGAAGTCAGAATTAAGTAAGTTTTCATGTATAGACCTTAGAGGATGGACAGTAACATTAAGTATGATATATTTTGTGTTATTTTAAAATATGATCACAGAATCTTTGATGTCCCTATACTGAATGGACCTCAATCCTCCTCCATTTGAATGTTAACTGTTACTTTGCCAACAAAGGTTCGTCTTGTCAAGGCTATGGTTTTTCTGTGGTCATGTACGGATGTGAGAGTTGGACTGTGAAGAAGGCTGAGCGCCAAAGAATTGATGCTTTTGAACTGTGGTGTTGGAGAAGACTCTTGTGAGTCCCTTGGACTGCAAGGAGATCCAACCAGTCCATTCTGAAGGAGATCAGCCCTGGGATTTCTTTGGAAGGAGTGATGCTAAAGCTGAAACTCCAGTACTTTGGCCACCTCGTGCGAAGAGTTGACTCATTGGAAAAGACTCTGATGCTGGGAGGGATTGGGGCAAGAGGAGAAGGGGACGACAGAGAATGAGATGGCTGGATGGCATCACTGACTCAATGGACATGAGTTTGAGTGGACTCCAGGAGTTGGTGATGGACAGGGAGGCCTGGTGCGCCGCGATTCATGGGGTCACAAAGAGTCGGACACGACTGAGTGACTGATCTGATCTGTTACTTAATAACTTGTTTCTAATAACAACATGTGGGAGAAATGGCTGAGTATGTGACTTCTCAGTGTAGGTTATAAAAGACACTGAGTTATTTATTGTTCTTGCTTGTAGCACTTACTTTGAGGAAAAATGCTGCAGCATCATTTGGACACTAACACAAGCCTAAGAAAAGGTCCTGGAGTCCTCCTAAAAACAGTCCACAAGGACCACAGGTCACTTGCTGACAGCTATGTGCGTGAGTCATCATGAAGGTGAACCTTCCACTTACGTCAAGCCTCTGGACTACTGCAGTTCCAGCCAACACCTAGACAACTTCATGAGAAACTAAAAACTCTCATAACTGTGGTAATAAATATATGCTGTTTCAGCCTGCTAAAAGTTTTCAGGTTATTTGTTAACCCAAATTAAGTAACCAAAACAAGTGTCAGTTATTTTTTTGAGTCTATAGTGCATTAATAACTGACACTTGTGATGCTGTGAAAGTGATGCACTCAATACATCAGCAAATTTGTAAAACTCAGCAGGGACCACAGGACTGGAAAAGGTCAGTTTTCATTCCAATCCCAAAGAAAGGCAATGCCAAATAATGCTCAAACTACCACACTATTGCACTCATCTCACACACTAGTAAAGTAATGCTCAAAATTCTCCAAGCCAGGCTTCAGCAGTACATGAACCGTGAACTCTCAGATGTTCAAGCTGGCTTTAGAAAAGGCAGAGGAACCAGAGATCAAATTGCCAACATTCGCTGGATCATCGAAAAAGCAAGAGGGTTCCAGAAAAACATCTAGTTCTGTTTTATTGACTATGCCAAAGCCTTTGACTGTGTGGATTACAATAAACTGTGGAAAATTTTAAGAGATGGGAATATCAGACCACCTGACCTGCCCCTTGAGAAACATATATGCAGGTCAGGAAGCAACAGTTGGAACTGGACATGGAACAGCAGACTGGTTCCAAACAGGAAAAGGAGTATGTCAAGGCTGTATATTGTCACCCTGCTTATTTAACTTCTATGCAGAGTACATCATGAGAAATGCTGGGCTGGAAGAGGCACAAGCTGGAATCAAGTTTGCCGGGAGAAATATCAATAACCTCATATATGCAGATGACAACACCCTTATGGCAGAAAGTGAAGAGGAACTAAAGAGCCTCTTGATGCAAGTGAAAGAAGAAGTGAAAAAGTTGGCTTAAAGCTCAACATTCAGAAAACTAAGATCATGGCATCCGGTCCCATCACTTCCTGGCACATAGATGAGCAAAGAGTAGAAAGAGCAGCTGACTTTATTTTTCTGGGCTCCAAAATCACAACAGATGGTGACTGTAGCCATGAAATTAAAAGACACTTACTCCTTGGAAGGAAAGTTATGACAAACCTAGACAGTATATTAAAAAGCAGAGATATTACTTTGCCAACAAAGGTCCGTCTAGTCAAGGCTATGGTTTTTTCAGTACTCATGTATGGATGTGAGAGTTGAGACTATAAAGAAAGTTGAGAGCCGAAGATTTGATGCTTTTGAACTGTGGTGTTGGAGAAGACTCTTGAGAGTCCCTTGGACTGCAAGGAGGTCCAGCCAGTCCATCCTAAAGGAGATCAGTCCTGGGTGTTCATTGGAAGCACTGATATTGAAGCTGAAACTCCAAGACTTTGGCCATCTGATGTGAAGAGCTGACCATTTGAGAAGACCCTTATGCTGGGAAAGATTAAGGGAAGGAAGAGAATGGGACAATAGAGGATGAGATGGTTGCATGGCATCAGCGACTCAATGGTCATGAGTTTTGGTAAATTCCAGGAGTTGGTGATATACAAGGAGGCCTGGCGTGCTGTGGTTCATGGGGTTGCAAAGAGTTGGACACGACAGAGCAACTGAACTGAACTGAATACTGCATTAAAGCATTATTTAAAAGTGAATTAATTAGGTTAATGTATTTTCCCACTCCACAAATTCACTGTTTATAATGTTTTATAACAAATGAAAAATAACACTAATTTTTTTTAGAATGAAAACATTAACATAATACTGATTTAAGTCTACTATTTTGTTTACCAATGTTTTCACCAAATATTTAAAACAAATAGAAAATGTATTTTTTTCCATTAATGTTTTATTTAACTTGACCAATTATTTAAGTGCTTCCAGTTCAGAATTCAAGAGTCTAATGAAATTAATTTTATTATAAGATATGTATTTTTATTGTAACATAAAATGATTTTTGTTATTGATAAGTCATTTTAGAAATGGAAATTGTACCAGGTAAATTCTAACACTTCATGCACTCTTTCACACAGTCTTTTAGCAAATATTTATCATGTTACATACACAGTTCTACCTACTGAAGATGTGCTTACACTCTAGAAAACTATGCTGGTTACATACTTGGTAACATAACACTGACTGTCATCTTAATGATACACAAAAGCTTTTATTGGATCACTGCTATCATAATGAATAGGAAAATGCACTCTGTGCAGAGTCCCTGTCTCAAAGAGATAATTTGTATGATACATTGACTAGAAGAGAGCCATAAAGATTGTATGGTATCACCTTTCAGACTGAATCTGAATTTAGCATTCTTTTTTTAAAAATACATAATAGTTTATAGACATAATATTAGAAATTCTAGGAGTGAATTTCTGCTCCTAAATCCCTATTATATCTCCATCATAATTCACAAATTCCTATTAACATAAAAAATCAATGTTCTAAAATTTAAGATGACAGCTGTGGGTAAAGGTCTTATGTAAACTTATATTTATACTCAAGAGAAAAACTCATACATTTAGAGTACTAACTGTGATATAAGGAGCAAGGCAGGAGATGGATCAAGGACCCTGACTTACAGATAGGCTGAGACTGATAATCCCTTGGTAAGAAGATGCTGAAAAATTATTTGATGGACAAAATTTTTCAGAATCCTATCAAAATGAGAAGAGATATACTTACATAGAAGAACTTTATAGATTAATTTGGGAATTTTTTTTTGGAACAAATACTCTTACTGTTAAAATAGTGTTATTAACACTACTTCCATATATGTATTACTAAATAAACATATTTCAAGTCATAATATAAAAATAAGGATAGGTCATTTGGAGGCCTGCAAGTAGAGGGGTAGAATTATTGTAGAGGGCTAAAGGACCTGCATATAAATAAAGAGATTGAGAAAGATTCAGATCAACCTTAAGCAGTTCTATGCTGGTTTATAACTTTGAAACATCTATTTATAAAGTCTTCCTTTTCCTTTGCATTTTTTGACAGATAAATAGCTGGATATGTAGGAAGAAAGGCATAGCAACTAACCAATTTAGATAATCAAATATTATCACTTACAAAATGAAGTCTTGGACAATATATTTGCTTATTTTATATCTAATTCTTATAGAGTTGTTTTGCTCTATAAAACATTTATATTCATGAAAAACAATCCTCCCATAGGAGTGGCTTATATCACTTCCTTGAGAAATCTACATTCATATCATAGATGTGTTTGTATTTCAAGTAGTGCTCTCTTCCACACAGACTGATAAGCTTCAGTACCAAATGGAATATGTCCAACAGAAGGTCAGTCAACATCTTTGTTAATACACTAGCATTCCACTCCAGTACTCTTGCCTGGAAAATCCCATGGATGGAGGAGTCTAGTAGGTTGCAGTCCATGAGGTCGCTAAGAGTCGTGTCACTTTCTCTTTTCCCTTTCATGCATTGGAGAAGGAAATAGCAACCCACTTCAGTGTTCTTGCCTGGAGAATCCCAGGGATGGAGGAGCCTGGTGGGCTGACGTCTGTGAGGTCGCACAGAGTCGGACACGACTGAAGTGACTTAGCAGCAGCAGCAGCAGCAGGACATAAAGGGAGACTCCAATCCCTGCTCTTACTGTGAGGAAAGAACGGCCTTCCCTGCCCCATATACACAGTGAAGCATCTTTTATTCTTTGCAAATATGTATGCTTAAAAGAAAAATTGTCCTCTCTTAGCAGTTCTATGTTGAATGTCAATCAACAAACATATCAACTCTTTTAAATACATTGTTTAGCAAGTAACTTTTGTATCCATAACCTGTTTTTCTTTTACCTCATAATTAAAAAAAAATCAGGAAACAGAAAAAAATTCAGGTTGTATATTATTAAAAATTATTACAGTGATCAAACATATCATACATTAAGACAGAAGACAATTATTAATCATTCCATTAAAAAAAAAAGGAAAGTGAAAGAGACAAATGGTTTAATACAGGACACTCAGGAAGTCTCCAGCAGAAATGGAAATAAGAGGACAGTATTAGGCAGCTCACCGGTGCTCAACATTGCGGTGCTTCAGCTCTTCAACAGGATGATTAACTTTGACAGGTTAAATTAACACAAACATAAAACAGAAGAAATCTATCCTTGCTTGTCTCTCTGCCAGGAAATACAAACCTGTAATTGCTGTGACCCCACTCTTCAGCATAAACCAGCCAAATGCTTACATCAAGAGATTGATCTTGCACAGCAAGACTCTACTCTGATTTTAGGGTCATTGGAGATTAGCATGCTTTTCACAACAGAATTTTTCCTTAAATTCTATCCAGGTTACATGAAAGTACAACTAAATGACTTGGCCTGTATAAACATATGCTTTATAATATCATATATGAAACGAGTCGCCAGTCCAGGTTCGATGCCTGATACTGGATGCCTGGGGCTGGTGCACTGGGACGACCCAGAGGGATGGTATGGGGATGGAGGAGGGAGGAGGGTTCAGGATGGGGAACACATGTATACCTGTGGCAGATTCATTTTGATACATGGCAAAATCAATACAATATTGTAAAGTTAAATAAAATTAAATTAAATTTTTTAAAAAAGGAATCAGACAAGCATAAGACCAATACTTTAAAAGGAATTACCCATCTATAGTAAAACCTTTTTTATCTATATACTTTTTCCATAAGGATAAATCAACATATCTAACAATATATTTGTTTGAAAATATATTTGACATGTTAACTCAATGATTCTCCATTGAGGATGCACACTATAAGACAAATATTTTTAGTTTTCACATTAAAGATACTATGACCTTTTTCTTCTTTACATAAAATACAAGAAATAAATTCACTGTTGGAGGACATCTTGTCAGGCAAACAATGCAAGGAATAATGATAGTTATTTGTTCAACATCTTTTCAAAGTCATGCTTTAATAATAATCAACCGCCTTGAAAACAGTCTCATTAAAGTGATCGTGATCCTTAAAAATGGTCAAAATATTTTGGCAGGTTTTCATTTGCTTAGCTCTGGCTTTGTTTTTCTAGATTCTATGACTTTTTGGTTCTACTTTCCAGCCCCAGATATTAGCCTCTATGTACCTTTATTTAACTAAAATAGTTTTTTATTCTGATTTACTGCACTGTCCTAAACAACATTATATGCATTAAGTTTTTAGATAACATAATAACTCTTAGTTAAGAAAACTGAAGTTCAGAGAGATTAAAGAACTTTCCAAAGACCAAATAGCTAGAAAACAGAAAAGTGAATATTTAAATTTGTGTTTGACAGATTAACTAAACAAGAAATAATGCTCTTGTGTATATATCCATGCTATTGGTTCAATTTGTGTCCATGTAGGACTGGCCCCATGCTTTAAATATTAAAAATGCTAGAATTTAGAATAAAAACAACCACATATGAATCTTTGCTCTCAGTAAGAGGAGAGTGCTTTTAAGTTGTACAGAAGTGCACTTCTTAAGGACTTCCTGGAGCTCCTGCTGAAGATGCAAATATACATTTTAGAATATGGGACTTGTGATTCTATGAAATTTAATAGCATATCAGGTGTGTGTGTGTGCATGAGAGAGAGAGAGACAAAGACAGAGAGAGAGAGAGAATGAGTATTTGGAGCTGAGTATGGAGAATGAATATTCTACACTGGAGTCCATACACTTATGTATTAGTACATTAGAATGTTAAACAAATAAGATCCAACAAAATGGATGCCAAATGATTTATTAATGTTTGCCATTGATTTTATGTGCAGCGGAGAATGGTCTTATGTCCTTTCATTAAAAGAGGATGGGAGATTTAATTGCTGGAGTTAGAAATAGATTTGATTTTATCAGGTCAACATTGCTTTGACCAAGTGTCAATTAAACTGACAAGATTCTACTATTGAATGAAGGAAGCAGTTT
Source organism: Tragelaphus eurycerus (assembly GCA_935064755.1). Taxonomy (NCBI): domain Eukaryota; kingdom Metazoa; phylum Chordata; class Mammalia; order Artiodactyla; family Bovidae; genus Tragelaphus; species Tragelaphus eurycerus. The sequence continues at coordinate 5,410,008 of CAKXYN010000086.1, read as the reverse complement.
AATTAAATTTCATTCTCTAGCCTTCATAATGAGGGAAAAGGATCAGTGTTAATATACATGGATTGTAATTTAAAAACCAAAAGCAGAAGTCTTTATCAAGACTGAATTTTACATTATAAGGACAAATTAGAGAAAAAAGAGAATGATAATTTCTGTTTTTTTGTTCTACATATTCTAAAAGTATTCCATGATTTACTTCTGCTTTATCTTTAAAACAACTAATAAATTCAAGTTGGTATTAGCTGTATATTACCAAATGAGAAGTCCTACGATTCGAAACTAACAAATTACTTCTACTTTCCTTTATCCAAAGTAAGATACTAAGTATCTGTTGTCCTTTTGCACTATGAATTCATACCAAACACACACACACACACACACACACACACACACACACACACACACACACCCCTACACTTTCATAATCTATTTATGCAAGTAGTTTCCCCACTGAAATTCAAATTCAGTAATGTACAGTACTCATCAGCAGCCTTGTATTCATCTCTATATTACTAATGTCAAAATCAGAGTTTAGAATACAGCAGGCACTCAATAGCTACTTACTGTATGAATGAGATTTTATTATTATTTGACAGCCTACCTCATTCAGTTAGACAGCAAACAATATTATATTAAGAAGAGATGGCAAGAATACACAGAAGAACTGTGCAAAAAAGATCTTCATGATCCAGACAATGATGAGGTTGTGATCACTCACCTAGAGCCAGACATTGTGGATTGTGAAGTCAAGTGTGCCTTAGGAAGCATCTCTATGAACACAGCTAGTGGAGGTGATGGAATTCCAGTTGAGATATTTCAAATAATACAAGATGATGCTGTGAAAGTGCTGCACTTAATATGCCAGCATCATTGGAAAACTCAGTGGTGGCCACAGGACTGGAAAAGGCCAGTTTTCACTTCAATCCCAAGAAAGGCAGTGGCAAATAATGTTCAAACTACTGCACAGTTGCACTCATCTCACACTAGCAAAGTAATCTTCAAAATTCTCCAAGCCAGGCTTCAACAGTACATGAACCAAGAACTTCCAGATATTCCAGTTGGATTTTAAAAAGGCAGAGGAACCAGAGATCAAATTGACAACATCCATGGGCAGATGGTGACTGCAGCCATGAAATTAAAAGACGCTTACTCCTTGGAAGGAAAGTTATGACCAACCTAGATAGCATATTCAAAAGCAGAGACATTACTTTGCCAACAAAGGTTCGCCTAGTCAAGGCTATGGTCTTTCCTGTGGTCATGTATAGATGTGAGAGCTGGACTGTGAAGAAGGCTGAGCGCCGAAGAATTGATGCTTTTGAACTGTGGTGTTGGAGAAGACTCTTGAGAGTCCCTTGGACTGCAAGGAGATCCAACCAGTCCATTCTGAAGGAGATCAATCCTGGAATTTCTTTGGAAGGAATGATGCTAAAGCTGAAACTCCAGTATTTTGGCCACCTCATGCGAAGAGTTGACTCATTGGAGAAGACTCTGATGCTGGGAGGGATTGAGGGCAGGAGGAGAAGGGGACGACAGAGGATGAGATGGCTGGATGGCATCACTGACTTGATGGGTGTGAGTCTGGGTGACCTCCGGGAGCTGGTGATGGACAGGGAGGCCTGGCGTGCTGTGGTTCATGGGGTCGCGAAGAGTCGGACATGACTGAGTGACTGATCTGATCTGATCTGATGGGGTCATCAAAAAGGCAAGAGAATATCAGAAAAACATCTATTTCTGCTTTATTGACTATGCCAAAGCTTTGACTGTGTGGACCACAATGAACTGTGGAAAATTCTGAAAAAGATGGGAATACCAGACCACCTGACCTGCCTCTTGAGAAATTTGTATGCATGCAGATCAGGAAGCAACAGTTAGAACTGGACATGGAGCAAAAGATTGGTTCCAAATAGGAAAAGGAGTACGTCAAGGCTGTATACTGTCACCCTGCTTATTTAACTCCTGTGCAGAGTACATCATGAGAAATGCTGGGCTGGAAGAAGCACAAACTGGATTCAAGATTGCTGGGAGAAATACCAATAAACCCAGATATGCAGATATCATCACTCTTATGGCAGAAAGTGAAGAAGAACTAAAGAGCCTTTTGATGAAAGTGAAAAAGGAGAGTGAAAAATTTAGGTTAAAGTTCAACATTCAGAAAACTAAGATCATGGCATCCGGTCCAATCACTTCAAGGCAAATAGATGGGAAAAAAATGGATACAGTGAGAGTCTTTATTTTAATGGGCTCCCCAAATCACTGCAGATGGTGACTGCAGCCATGAAATTAAAAGACACTTGCTTGCTCCTTGGAAGAAAACCTATGCCTAACCTAGACACCATATTAAAACACAGAGACATTACTTTGCCCACAAAGGTCTGGCTAGTCAAAGTTACAGTTTTTCCAATAGTCACCATTAGTCATGTAAAGATGTGAGAGTTTGACTGTAAAGAAAGCTGAGTGCCGAACAATTCAGGCTTTTGAACTACTGTGCTGGAGAAGACTCTTGAGAATCCCTTGGACTGCAAGGAGATCCAACCAGTCAATCCTAAAAGAAATCAGTCTTGAATATTCATTGGAAGGACTGATGCTGAAGCTGAAACTCTAATACTTTGGCCACCTGATGTGAAGAACTGACTCATTTGAAAAGACCCTGATGTTGGAGAAGATTAAAGGCAGGAAGAGAAGGAGACGATAGAGGATGAGATGGTTGGATGGCATCACTGACTCAAGGGACATGAGTTTGAGCAAGTCCTAGGAGTTGGTGACGGACAGGGAAGCCTGGCGTGCTGCAGTCCATGGGGTCTCAAAGAGTCAGACACGACTGAGCGACTGAGCCTATCTCACTCAGTTACATAGTAAACAATATTATGGAAGGAAAAAGCAGAAAGTACAATTGTCCTACTAGTAGATAATTTATTTTGCAGGGTATAAATATTAGAATATATATGTGAGTAGAGGGGAAGTGAAGCAAGATTGCGATGTGCATGCGTGCTAAGTTGCTTTAGTCGTTTTGACTCTTCCGGACCCTATGAATTGTAGCCTGCCAGGCTGCTGTGTCCACGGGGATTCTCCAGGCAACAATGCTGGAGTGAGTTGCCCTCCCTCAGGGGATCTTCCCCAGCCAGGGATTGAACCCACATTTCTTGCATCTCCTACATTGGCAGGAGGTTCTCTAGCCCGAGCACCACTTGGGAAGACCACAAGACAGTAAAGTTCCACTTACATGTCTAGTCAAGCAACTTTACTTATAGGAAGTCAAGCAGAAGTTTCCTTTCAACATTAGGGAACAAGATCCTTCAAACAAGATACCCAATATTTCACCTTTTCTCTACAAACTGCAACAGCTCTTATCATTTTTCATAGAGTTTCAATAATTTCAACTTTTGACATACTGTCATTTCTAGTTCTGTTGTCCTTAAGGCTATATTAGGCACTAAGCCAAGTAAATAGAGTGCCAAATAATAGGGCCAGGGTCCCGAATTAACATGAAATATCACCATCCTGTTGCCAGTGGCAAAACAATGATAACAAAGATAAGTCTACACTCCTCATTCTAAACACCTATTATAAATGAATCAGTAAAAATACATATTTGGGCTGAGTTCTACAAAATGCCAGAGAAGGCAATGGCACCCTACTCCAGTACTCTTGCCTGGAAAATCCCATGGATGGAGGAGTCTGGTGGGCTGCAGTCCATGTGGTCGCTGAGTCGGACACGACTCAGCGATTTCACTTTCACTTTTCACTTTCACGCATTGGAGAAGGAAATGGCAACCCATTCCAGTGTTATTGCCTGGAGAATCCCAGGGACAGGGGAGCCTGGTGGGCTGTCATCTCTGGGGTTGCACAGTCAGACACCATTGAAGCTACTTAGCAGCTTAGCAGCATATATGGAATTTAAAAAGATGGTAACAATGACCCTAGATGCGAGACAGCAAAAGTGACACAGATGTAAATAATAGACTTTTGGACTCTGTGGGAGAAGGCGAGGGTGGGATGAATTGAGAGAACAGCATTGAAATATATATATTACCATATGTGAAATAGACCACCAGTCCAGGTTTAATGCATGAGACAGGACACTCAGGGCCGGAGCACTGCGATGACCATGAGGGATGGGCTGGGGAGGGAGGTGGGAGGGGTTCTGGATGGGGAACACATGCACATCTATGGCTGATTCATGTCAATGTATGGCAAAAACTACTACAATATTGTAAAGTAATTAGCCTCCAATTAAAATAAATAAATTAATTACAAAAACACATAGCACCTCACAAAATTATCTATCCATCGGTGGCCAAAATGATCTAATTCCACATTTATAATACATATATCTATGGATTCATATACTATATATGTTTTTAATCTTAAAATTATGTTGACTTAATTTTAATAAAATGAAAACTATTTAAACAAAAATATTTAAAAAGTTGAACTATGTACAAACAAATTTCGCATGTAAATTATTTAGCTCATAAAATATAATGTAATATACTTAGGAAGACAAGAAGGAATAAGTAAAAGTCTTCTTGTCCAACTCTGAATAATTGTTGTTCCTTATCACCCATACTTAAATAGGTATCATCTGAGAGAAAGCCACACTATTTTAAAATTGTGTGGTCATTTTGGTTAGTGTATATTTTATTTAAATCTATAATTTATAATTTTATATAAAATTTTAGCATTATTAAGGACACGGCACAATAGTTCAGTTCAATGGCTCAGTTGTTTCTGACTCTTTGCGACCCCATGAATCGCAGCTTGCCAAGCCTCCCTGTCCATCACCAACTCTCGAAGTTCACTGAGACTCACATCCATCGAGTCAGGGATGCCATTCATCCGTCTCATCCTCTGTTGTCCCCTTCTCCTCCTGCCCCCAAACTTTCCCAGCATCAGTGTCTTTTCCAATGAGTCAACTCTTCGCATGAGGTGGCCAAAGTACTGGACTTTTAGCTTTAGCCTCATTCCTTCCAAAGAAATCACAGGACTGATCTCCTTCAGAATGGACTGCTTGGACCTCCTTGCAGTCCAAGGGACTCTTAAGAATATTCTCCAACACCATAGTTCAAAAGCATCAATTCTTCAGCGCTCTGCCTTCTTCACAGTCCAACTCTAACATCCATACATGACCACAGGAAAGACCATAGCCTTGACTAGGCGAACCTTTGTTGGCAAAGTAATGTCTCTGCTTTTGAATATGCTATCTAGGTTGGTCATAACTTTCCTTCCAAAGAGTAAGCGTCTTTTAATTTCAGGGCTGCAGTCACCATCTGCAGTGATTTTGGAGCCCAGAAAAATAAAGGCTGACACTGTTTCCACTGTTTCTCCATCTATTTCCCATGAAGTGATGGGACCAGATGCCATGATCTTCGTTTTCTGAATGTTGAGCTTTAAGCCAACTTTTTCACTCTCCACTTGCACTTTCATCAAGAGGCTTTTGAGTTCCTCTTCACTTTCTGCCATAACGGTTGTGTCATCTGCATATCTGAGGTTATTGATATTTCTCCTGGCAATCTTGATTCCAGTTTGTGTTTCTTCCAGTCCAGCATTTCTCATGATGTACTCCATATAAGTTAAATAAGCAGGTGACAATATACAGCTTTGACCTACTCCTTTTCCTATTTGGAACCAGTCTGCTGTTCCATGTCCAGTTCTAACTGTTGCTTCCTGACCTGCATACAAATTTCTCAAGAGGCAGGTCAGGTGTTCTGGTATTCCCATCTCTTTCAGAATTTTCCACAGTTTATTGTGATCCACACAGTTAAAAGCTTTGGCATAGTCAATAAAGCAAAAATAGATGTTTTTCTGGAACTCTCTTGCTTTTCCATGATCCAGCGGATGTTGGCCATGTGATCTCTGGTTCCTCTGCATTCTTGCATTGAGAACTCCATGAACCCCAAGCTCAGTACAGCTACCAGTAAACTACTATCATAACTCGTAGTATAATACCAAATAAGGGATAATAAACATTGATTAGATGATTTATTCTGCTAATTTCCAATTTGTACAGTACTGTTGATTTGTACAATAACTAAAGTAGATTTGGTCACTTTTCATAAGTGAAATAAAATAATTTCTTTTCCTCTCTTTCCTCTAAAGCTACACTTCTAAGCAATTATTACCTTTGGAAAAGGTCAGTTTTCATCCCAATCCCAAAGAAAGGCAATGCCAAGGAGTGCTCAAACTACCGCACAATTGCACTCATCTCACACGCTAGTAAAGTAATGCTCAAAATTCTCCAAGCCAGGCTTCAGCAATATGTGAACCGTGAACTTCTTGATGTTCAAGCTGGTTTTAGAAAAGGCAGAGGAACCAGAGATCAAATTGCCAACATCCGCTGGATCATCGAAAAAGCAAGAGAGTTCCAGAAAAACATCTATTTCTGCTTTATTGACTATGCCAAAGCCTTTCACTGTGTGGATCACAATAAACTATGGAAAATTCTGAAAGAGATGGGAATACCAGACCACCTGATCTGCCTCTTAAGAAATCTGTATGCAGGTCAGGAAGCAACAGTTAGAACTGGTCATGGAACAACAGACTGGTTCCAAATAGGAAAAGGAGTACGTCAAGGCTGCATATTGTCACCATGTTTATTTAACTTATATGCAGAGTACATCATGAGAAATGCTGGACTGGAAGAAACACAAATTGGAATCAAGATTGCCGGGAGAAATATCAATAACCTCAGATATGCAGATGACACCACTCTTATGGCAGAAAGTGAAGAGGGGCTAAAAAGCCTCTTGATGAAAGTGAAAGTGGAGAGTGAAAAGGTTGGCTTAAAGCTCAACCTTCAGAAAACGAAGATCATGGCATCTGGTCCCATCACTGCATGGGAAATAGATGGGGAAACAGTGGAAACAGTGTCAGACTTTGTTTTTCTGGGCTCCAAAATCACTGCAGATGGTGACTGCAGCCATGAGATTAAAAGACACTTGCTCCTTGGAAGGAAAGTTATGACCAACCTAGATAGCATATTCAAAAGCAGAGACATTACTTTACCAACAAAGGTTCGCCTAGTCAAGGCTGTGGTCTTTCCTGTGGTCATGTATGGATGTGAGAGCTGGACTGTGAAGAAGGCTGAGCGCCGAAGAATTGATGCTTTTGAACTGTGGTGTTGGAGAAGACTCTTGAGAGTCCCTTGGTCTGCAAGAAGATCCAACCAGTCCATTCTGAAGGAGATCAATCCTGGAATTTCTTTGGAAGGAATGATGCTAAAGCTGAAACTCCAGTATTTTGGCCACCTCATGCGAAGAGTTGACTCATTGGAGAAGACTCTGATGCTGGGAGGGATTGAGGGCAGGAGGAGAAGGGGACGACAGAGGATGAGATGGCTGGATGGCATCACTGACTCGATGGATGCGAGTCTGGGTGACCTCCGGGAGCTGGTGATGGACAGGGAGGCCTGGCGTGCTGCGGTTCATGGGTTCGCAAAGAGTCGGACACGACTGAGCGACTGATCTGATCTGATCTGATCTGATTACCTTTGTACACTTTTCCTAGATATTCACAGTATAATGAGTACCTGTCTTTAACAGAATTAATTTCCTGGGAAAATTAATTTGATATATTTAGCTTTAAAACATACTGAGGCATACTACATACAATATATTTATATAAAATAGTATATACATTTTGTTTGGTTCAGTTACTCAGTGATGTCCAACTCTGCGATCCCATGGACTGCAGCATGCTAGGTTTCACTATCCATCATGAAATCTCCCAGAATTACTCAGACTCATGTCCATTGAGTTGATGATGCCATCCAACCATCTCGTCCTCTGTTCCCCTCTTCCCCTCCTCCTGCCCTCAATCTTTCCCAGTATCAGGATCTTTTCCAATGAGTCAGCTTTTCACATGAGGTGACCCAAGTATTGGAGTTTTAGCTTCAGCATCAGTCTTTCCAGTGAATATTCAGGGTTCATTTTCTGACTAAGAAACAAAGTAGGCAGGGACAGGAGTTATGCTCATTAGGGATGCATCAAACTGAAAAATCTTACATGGGAAAGAAAAATTATTTCCCTATTTTTAAGTGTTAGTCACTCAGTCGTGCCCAACTCTGCGACTCCATGGACTGTAGCCCATCAGGCTCCTCTGTCCATGGGATTCTCCAGGGAAGGATATTGGAATAGATTACCATTTCCTTCTCCAGGGGAATCTTCCCAACCTAGGGGTCAAACCTGGATATACTGCACTGAAGGCAGATTCTTTACTGACTAAGCTACAAGGGAAGCACAAATCCATTATTAACATCATAGTTCAAAGACTTAAGATAACAGGACTCTTACCTGCTTTAAAGATAGTTTTGGATTTAACATTAATTATTTTAAATTAGTTAGGGAGCATATAAACTGGTGTATTTTATGCAGTCAAACACATAGCATTCAATAAAATCTATTCTGTCTTGGAGAGATAAAAAGGAGTTATAACAGATGATCCATTCACCCTTCCTTCCTTTCTTAATGCATTTGGCCTAATGGAATATTTATTAAAAACCTATTATAATGCAACTCTATGCTAGGTGTTGCAGGGACATGAAGAGAAGTGTAAGCCACTACTGTCACCCTCAGGTACTTCAACTCTGTATGAATAAATACATAAATAATTTTAAGCAATAGAATTCAATTTTATATTTTAAATTAAATGTATCCTGAAAACACAGTAGAGTAATACATGGCTGCATGTTAATACAATTTCAAATAATTGGTACAAACTTCACTTGTTTTTCATTCATGGTACTGTCAATTCATATGTATACACAAGATAAGACAAAGTGAAAAGAGAAAATCAATTTATAAGAAGCAAATGCTTATTTGGTTCAGAAGTTAGGTTATGCCAAACTTTTGCAAGAATCTTATATAGTAGGCTGAATTTAAGATGAGCCTTGAAAAATAAGTGAAAATTAAAGAAAAAACAATAGGAAGAAGTATTCCTAGAAGATAACTCAATAATTATTACTTTCAGTATTATCATTATAATAATTACTGTAGTGACCACAATAGGAAAACCAATTTTTAATGTTTATTTCAATTTTTATATTAAAGGTTTCATACAGATTGTTTTATTTATTTATCACTAATTCCTTCTGTGTAGGTGTAAAACAGGAGTGAGTAAGCACCTTTCCTAAGAGCATAGACTTAAGAACTGTCAGAGGCAAAAATCATATCTAGGTGCTCTGTCTCCAAAGACCACACTTTCAAATATCACTATTTATACCCCAGCTTAAAGGAAAATATTGAGAGGTAGAAACAGTCATGGTGAATCTCAGGACCATACAATCATATGTGTTTTTAGTTAGCTCACTTTGGAAAATAAATCTGTTATACAAGATAAAACATATTTCAGACCAAGAGACTCACCCTAGAGTATATACCTAGAGGAGGACTGGGTGTATGGAATGCAACTGGAATTGATGGAGGGATGTTGTACATAAACTTTGAATTTTTATGACTTGTACTAGGAAGATTCTATTATATGAAAATTTAAAGAGTTTTAGAGTCCTAGCTCAAACAGATAGTACTTAGAGTGTCTACCACAAACAATGTCATGATAAAATTACATACTTTAGAGAGACAACTCTAGATGTAGCTAGCAAAGAATTATATCACATTCAAATGTTACCTGTCACTTTACCCATGATGGTGAGTAGAATATGTCACACTCCCAAATATGCCTCTTCGGCCTAAGGTTTGCTCTTCAGCTGATTACTTTTTTTTAGGAAAAAGAAAACACAGGAGAATCTCTGAATATTTAAAATTACTACTCTGAAAGCAATATTCACATTTATACAATGTAAATATTTATTTGTTTATCATATGCAAAGTCGTGTCTGACTCTTTGCAGCCCCATGGACTATAGCTGGCCAAGCTCCTCTGTGCATGGGATTATCCAGGCAAGGATACTGGAGTGGGTTAACATGCTCTTCTCCAGGGGATCTTCCCAACCCAGGGATTGAATCTGCATCTCCTCTGTTGTCAAGCATTCTTTACTACTGAGCCACGTGGGAAACAAGGGTGTCTCTTTCTCTGTACCATGAAGAGGGCAATAACTAAAACTATAGATATTTTTATCAACAGAGAAGATAACTAACAATCTGCACAACAAACTTTCCTTTGTTTATTATGCTTTGCAAGAAAAGCTTCAATACCTGGCTTTTTTCTTCCTGTAACATCTATCCATCTATTAATATCTAAATATATACCTTCACATCCTTGTATCCCTGGGATAAGACACACATTATCATGGTATATGATTATTTTAATCAGTGGTTGGTTTGACTTGGTTTTCCAATATTTTGCTGAGGACTTTTACATCTATGTTCATCACTAACATTGGCTTGTAATTTTCATTTTCTGTGATAGCTTTGGTTTTCATATCACAGTGAAGCTGGCCTCAGAATGCTTTCAGAAATGTTCTTTCCATTGAAGAGTTTTGGAATAGTTTGAAAAAGATACACGTTAATTCTCTAAATATTTCATAGTATTTGCCTTTAAAGCCTTATACTTTTGGACTTTTGTGGGTTGACAGCATTTTTTATTACTGATTCAATTCCATTACTGGCAACTGATCATTTCATATTTTCTATTTCTTCCTGGTTTAAATCATGGAAAACTGTACATTTCTACAAACTAGTCCATTTGTTCTACACTGTCATTTTATTGGTATATAGATTTTCAAAACAATCTCTTATGATTCTTTGTATTCCTATTGTGTCAGTTGTACTTCTCTGCTTTCATTTCTGATTTCATTGTTCTGAGTCTCTGTCTCTTTTTTTCCGGATTAATCTGGCTAAACATTTATCAATTATGTTTATCTTTTCAAAATTTAGCTCTTAATTTCATTGATCTTTTCTATTATTTTTTATTCTTTCATTTATTTCTATTTTGATCTTTTTGAGTTCTTTCCTTCTACTAACTTTGGATTTTGTTTTTACTTTTCTTGTAAATTTTAGTGTAAAGTTATATGTTTGAGATATTTTTTTATTTATTCCTGAGATAAGTTTGTATTGTTATAAACTTTGTGGTTAGAATTTATTTTGCTGTGTCCCATAGATTTGGATCACTTTTTCTTGTTTTTGCATATTTCCAAGTACTTTTTTAGTTAAGAAATGGATTTATTTATAGAGAAACACACTCTACAGAATGTTTTGTTTTGTTTTGTTTGCCTAAGAAAGTGTGGGCCTAAGAAAGTATGGGCCATCTAAGAAGGGAAAGCAACTTCCATATATATATATATATATTCCTTTCTTTCCATCTTTTTCCTCATCTCTCATTCTTTCTTTCATTTTCTTGGTATATATTGGTTATTTAGTCCCATATTGTTTGGCCTCCATATGTTTGTGTTTTGTTGCAGTTTTTTTTTTTTTTTTTTCTTTTCTTATAGTTGTTTTCTAGTTTCATAGTGCTGTGGCTGAAAAACAGGCTTATTATAAATTTTCCTAAATCTATAAAGGCTATTTTGTGGCCTAATATGTGATCTATGCTGGAGCATGTTCCATATATACTTGAAAAGATGTGTATTCTGATGCCTTTCATGAACTGTGTTGTGTATGTATTATCTCCTAATTCCACCTGATCTAATGTGTCATTTAAGACCATTGCTTTCCTATTAATTTTCTGCCTGGATGATGTGTCCACTGACGTCAATGGGGAGTTAAAATCTCCTACTATTTCTGTATTACTGCCAATTTTTCCCTGTATGTCTCTCAATATTTGGTTTATACATTTAAGTAGATCTATATTGGTTGCATATATGTTTATAATTGGAATATCATTTTGGATTGACCCCTGACTAGTATATGTTCTTCTCTGACTTTTGTAACAGCTTGTGTTTTATCATGTAAGTATAAGTATAGCTAGTGCTTTCAAAAAAAAAAAAATTCCATTCGTATAGAATATATTTTTTCATCTCCTTAGTTTCAGACTGTGTGTATTAGACATGAGATGAGTCACTCATAGGCAGCGTTATATACAGAACTTTTCTTGTCTCCATTCAGCCAATGTATTTTGATTAGAGCATTTAGTTCATTTACATTTTATTTTTTAATTTAAATTTATTTAATTTAATTGGAGGCTAATTACAATATTGTATTGGTTCTGCCACACATCAACATTATTTCTGCCATGGGTGTACACATGTTCCCCATCCTGAACCCCCTCCCCACCTCCCTCCCAGTACCATCACTCCGGGTCATCCCAGTGCACTGTATCAAACCTAGACTGACAATTCATTTCTTATATGATATTATACATGTTTCCATGACATTACCCCAAATCATCCCACCCTCTCCCTCTCCCACGGAGTCCAAAAGACTGCTCTGTACACCTGTGTCGCTTTTGCTCTCTCACATACAGGGTTATCGTTACCATCTTTCTAAATTCCATATATATGTGTTACTATACTGTATTGGATTGGAAAAGGAAATGGCAACCCACTCAAATATTCTTGCCTGAAGAATCCCAGGGATGGGGGAGCTTGATGGGCTTCCGTTTATGGGGTCACACAGAGTCGGACATGACTGAAGCGACTTAGTAGCAGTAGCATACTGTATTGGTGTTTTTCTTTCTGGCTTAATTCACTCTGTATAATAGGCTCCAGTTTCATCTACCACATTAGAACTGATTGTATTTAAGTATGTACTTGTTGACATTTTGTTAGTTGTTTTTTGTTCCTTTCTTCTTCTTTATTTTCCCTTGTGTATGGATGATTATCTTTAGTATTATGTTTAGATTACTTTCTCATTTGTAGATGTGTGTGTATGTATGTATATATATATATGTGTGTGTATATATATATATATATATATATATATATAATAGATTTTTGGCTTGTGGTTACTGTGAGGTTTATATATAGCAATTTATACCCAGACATATTCCTATTTTAGTTTCTGACTTCTTAAACTCAAACATAGTTTAGTGCCTTGCCCTATTATTCTCCTTTCTTCACAATTACTGTTTTTAACACCATATTTTATATCTATTTGCCCCGTATATCTCTTAACTGTTTTTTGTGGATATAGATGATTTTACTAATTTTATCTGATTTACTACCACTATCGTGTATATATATTTACTGAAAGGTTTTGTCTTTTCTTAATTTTCATATTTCTAGTTTAAGCTTTTTCTTTTTCACTTAGAGATATCTTTTTATCATTTCTTGTAAAGCTGGTTTGGTTATACTTAGTACTCTTGCCTGGAAAATCCCATGGATGGAGGAGCCTGGTAGGCTGCAGTCCATGGGGTTGCTAAGAGCCAGACACGACTGAGCAACTTCCCTTTCACTTTTCACTTTCATGCATTGGAGAAGGATATGGCAACCCACTCCAGTGTTCTTGCCTGGAGAATCCCAGGGACAGGAGAGCCTGGTGGGCTGCCATCTATGGAGTCACACAGAGTCAGACACGACTGAAGTGACTTAGCAACAACAACTCACTTTGCTTTTATCTGTAAAAGTTTTAATCTCCTTGTAAAATCTGAAAGGATGTTGTGCTGAGTAGAGTACTCTTGGCTGTAGGTTTTTCCCTTTTATCAGTTTAAATATATTGTGCTACACCTTTCTGGCCTGCAGAGTTTCTGCTAAGTCGCTGACAGTCTATGAGAGTTTCCTTTTATATAACTAAGTTTTCTCCTTGCTGCTTATAATATTCTCTCTTAAAATTTAATTTCTGACATTTTAATTACAATGTGACTTGGTATATTCCTCTTTGTATTGACTCTGTTAGGGGCTTTCTGTGCTTCCTGAACTTGGATATCTATTTCCTTTCCCAGTTTAGGAAATTTTTCAGCTATTACATCTTCAAATGTTTCCCCAGTCCCTTTTTCTCTCTCTTTTCCTTCTAGGATCTTATAATGCAAATATTAGTGCACTTAATGTTGTTTCAGAGGTCTCAAAAGTGTCATTTCTTCTTATTCCTTTTTACTTTTCTTGTTAGGCTTCAGTGATTTCTAGTATTCTGTCTTCCAACTCACTGGTTCTTTCTTTGATATCATTTTGTCTACTGTTGATTCCTTCATGTATTTTTTCACTTAGTCATTATAGTCTTTATTTCTGCTTGGCTGTACTTTATCATTTTTTTTTTATTAAAAACTTCTAACTAATTGCTCTGTTCATCCATTCTCTGCCCAACATCTTTGATAATCTTGACAATTATTACCTTAAACTCTTTCTAGGGTAACTGGCTATCTCTACTTCACTTAGTTTCTCTTCTGGGGTTTTATCTTTTTCTTTCATTTGGAACACATTCCTCTCCCAACTAATTTTCCTAAGTTGCTATTTTGTTTCTATGTATCTATTAGGTTGATTATATTTTCCGACAATGAAGAAGTGACGTTTTGTAGGAAGTATTCTATGTGTTTCATCAGTGTACTCCTCTCTGTTCTCCAGAGCTCTATGCTCTAGGTAGGCCCCCAGTGTAGGGTACATGGGATCTTCTTTTCTGGTGGGTTGAATACTGTGGCTGATCTGGTAGGAGTGTTTTTCCTCTGGTCTATTTGTGTCCTAGGACCATCCAGCATTGGACTGCTGGTGAGGGGAGTCAGTTATTACACATATCTATGTGGGCTCCTGAGTATCTTGAAGGTTGTGTTGGTCTGCTGGTGCTGAATTTAGAGCAGGCTGTCTAATTGGTAGGGCCAGGGCCCAGAGGATTTGAGCGTTCCTGCCTACCCACTGGAGTAAGTAACTGGATTCCAAGGTCTCTGGAAGCAGGGCCAGGTGGTCCCAGGTCTTGTACCTCTTCACTGGTGTTTGGGGCTTGGTAATTGGCCCTCTGGTGGGCAGGCCTGTGCCCAGGGGTGGCTGTGGGCCCAGGGCATCTTTAGGCAGTCTGTTTGCGGGTATGTGGGCATGTGTTCCCACCCAGGTAGTAGCCTGGCCACTGGCATTCTGATACTGGTGCCTATGTGCCTCAGCAGGGGCAGGGCTTTTTCGTGAAGCCAGTAGTCTAAAGGGAGTATTGCAAGATATTACTTATGAGTTTCCACACTGCAGAAAGAGCTTCCCCAAAAGAGTTCTGCCAGTTTCTATGTCCTGAGGGTGAGCTCCAGTTGCCTCATGACTCTTGGAGAACATCTCTAAAATCAGCAGGTAAGTCTAACCAGGTTCCCTTCAAATTACTACTCCTGATTTGAGTCCTGGAGTTTCTATTTCCCACAGCCCTCTCATTCTCCTAGACTTTACCACTGGCCTTCAAAGTCATACATTCTCAGAACTCACCTTCCCTGAATAGGAAACCAGAGTTGGGGCCCTCAACAGGGACTCTGATTTCCCAGCTGCTTGCAGAGATCATCTGCAAGTGTACTCATTCTCATGGCTGGGGGTTGCTCACAACAGAGTATGGGCACTGACTGCACTGTGACTCTGCCTCACCTACCTGTTGCACTGTAGTTCCTTTTTTGTGTCTTTAGATATAGAAGATCTTTTCTGGCAAGTTTGAGTCCTTTTCATTGCTGGATGTTCTATACAATGCTGTAATTTTAGTATTTCTATGACAGCAGGTGAGCTCAGCGTTTTTTTTCCTGGCCATCTGGAAACTCTTTATAAAATGTTTATTTTGTCCTTAGCTATAGAAGATATTTAAAGTGGTTTTTTGGACCATTTCAGGGAGTTACTCAAGTTTCCCTGAGTATCTCTCATGTATCTTTAAACTTCTCTTTGTTTTTCTCCCATTAATCCACCTTTTAACTATGAACAGGTCTAATCCAAAATCCTAGACACATAGAGGGAAAATTATATTTACACTGCTGTATCTATCTTCAAAGATATTTATGTTGATATTTGTTACAAAAATGTATACATCAAAATTATCACACTTGTATATATCAGAACCTGACTTCCCAACTACAAGGCAAAGTCATCTAAAAATATATTATCCTATTTATACAAAATGAGTTATTAGAATTCTTTAGCAAGGTGTTGTGCCACCAGTATTCACTGTATTCCCACCCCCAAATTTTATGATTTATAATTAAATTTCTTATTTTGATGTTTAGAAGGTTTTTAGAAATGTGGTTTAGTCAGTCAGTTTTGCCCAACTCTTTGCAACCCCATGGACTGCAGCTCACCAAGCTTGCCTGTCATTCACCTTCTCCTGGAGCTAGCTCAATCTCATGTACATTGAGTTGGTGAAGTCATACAACCACCTATTCCTCTGTTGTACCTTTCTCCTCCGCCCTTCAATCATTCCCAACATCAAGGTCTTTTGTAATGACTCAGCTCTTTGCCCACGCAGGTGGGCAAAGTATTGGAGTGACAGTTTCAGCATCAGTCCTTCCAATGAGTATTCAGGACTGATTTCCTTTAGGATTCACTAGTTTGATCTCGTTGTTGTCCAAGGGACTTTCTAGAGTCTTCTCCAACACCACAGTTTCAAAGCATCAATTCTTTAGCACTCATCCTTCTTTACGGTCCAACTCTCACATTTATACATGGCTACTGGAAAAATCATAGCTTTGATTATACAGATCTTTGTTGGCAAAGTAATGGCTCTGCCTTTTAATATGCTGTCTAGGTTAGTCATAGCTTTTCTTCTAAGGAGCAAGTGTCTTTCAATTTCATGGCGGCAGTCACCATCTGTAGTGATTTTGGAGCCCAAGAAAATAAAGTCTCTCACTATGTCCATTGTTTCTCCAACTATTTGCCATGAGGTGATGGGACTGGATACCATGACCTTAATTTATTGAACGTTGAGATTTAAGCCAGATAGGTCTCTCTCCTCTTTCATCTTCATCAGTTCAGTTCAGTTCAGTTCAGTCACTCAATCATGTCCGACTCTTTGCAACACAGTGAGCTGCAGCACACCAGGCCTCCCAGTCCAACACCAATTCCCAGAGCCTACCCAAACTCATGTCCATTGAGTCAATGATGCCATCCCACCATCTTATCCTCTGTCTACCCCTTCTCCTCCTGCCCTCAATCTTTCCCAGCATCAGGGTCTTCTCAAATGAGTCAGATCTTCGTATCAGGTGCCAAAGTATTGGAGCTTCAGCTTCAACATCAGTCCTTCCAATGAACACTCGGGACTGATCTCATTTAGGATGGTCTGGCTGGATCTCCTTGCAGTCCAAGGGACTTGCAAGAGTCTTCTCCAACATCACAGTTCAAAAGCATCTATTCTTTGGTACTCAGCTTTCTTTAAAGTCCAACTCTCACATTCATACATGACTACTGGAAAAAACATACCCTTGACTAGACGAAACTTCGTTGCCAAAGTAATGTCTCTGCTTTTTAATATGCTATCTAGGTTGGTCATAACTTTCCTTCCAAGGAGTAAGCATCATCTTCATCAAGAGGCTGTTTAGTTCCTCTTGGTTTTCTGCCATAAGGGTGGTGTCACCTGATATTTCTCCCAGCAATTGATCCCAGCTTGTGCTTCATCCAACCTCGCATTTTGCATGATGTACTCTGCATAGAAGTTAAATATGAAGTGTGGCAATATACAGCCTTAATATACTCTTTTCTCCATTTGGAACCAATCTCTTGTTCTATGTCCAGTTCTAACTGTTCCTTCTTGAACTGCATACAGGTTTCACAGGAGGCAGATAAGGTGCTCTAGTATTCCCATCTCTTTAAGAATTTTCCAGAGCTTTTGTGGCCACACAGCCAAAGGCTTTGGCGTAGTCAGTAAAGCAGAAGTAGATGCTTTTCTGGAATTTTTTTGCTTTCTCTATAATCCAACAGATGTTGGCAAACTGATCCCTGATTCCTCTGCCTTTTCTAAATCCAGTGTGAACATCTGGGAGTTCTTGATTCATACACTGTTGAAGCCTAGTTTGGAGAATTTTGAGCACTACTTTGCTCATGTGTAAAATGAGTGCAACTGTGTGGTAGTTTGGAAACTCCTTGGTATCACCTTATTTGGGATTGGAATTGCTGAGTTTTCCATATTTGCTGACATACTGAGTGCAACACTTTAACTTCATCATATTTTAGGATTTGAAATAACTCAGCTGGAATTCCATCACCTCCACTAGTTTTGTTCATAGTGATGCTTCCTAAGGTCCATTTGACTTCACACTCCAGGATGTCTGGCTCTAGGTGACTCATCACACCGTCAAGGTTATCTGGGCCATTGAGATATTTTTTGTATAATTCTTCTCTGTAGTCTTATCACCTATTTTTAATATCTTCTGCTTCTGTTAGGTTCAAAACATTTCTTACCCCTATTGTGCCCATATTTGCATGAAATTTTTCCTTGATATCTCTAATTTTCTTGAAAAAATTTGCTCCCATTCTATTTTTTCCCTCTATTTATTTGCATTGTTCTCTTAGGAAGGCTATCTTATCTTTCCTTATGATTCTCTAGAACTCCATCCATTCAGATGGATATATGTTTCCTTTTCTCCTTTGCCTTTTGCTTTTCATCTTCCCTTAGTTCTTTGAAAGTCCTTCTCAGGCAACCGTTTTTCCTTTTTATATTTCTTTTTTTGGGGGGATGGTTTTGATCAATGCCTCCTGTACTATGTGAGAATCCTCCATCCATAGCTCTTCAAGGACTCTGTCTATGAGATTAAATCTCTTGAATCTATTTATCACTTCCACTAGATAGTTGTAAGAGATCTGATTTAGGTCATACATGAATGGGCTAGTAATTTCCCTACTTTCTTCAATTTAAGTCTGAATTTGGACTTCCCTGGTGTCTTAGATGGTAAAGTGTCTGCCTACAATGTAGGAGACTTGGGTTAAATCCCTGGCTTGGGAAAATTTCCTCGAGGTGATGGCAACCCACTCCAGTATTCTTGTCTGGAAAATTCCATGGATGGAGAAGCCTGGTTGGCTACAGTCCACAGGGTCCCAAAGAGTCAGACACAACTGAGTGACTTCACTTTGGCAATAAGGAATTCATGATCTCAGCCACAGTCAGGTCCTGGTCTTGTTTTTGCTGACTGTATAGAGCTTCTCCATCTTTGGCTGCAAAGAATATATCAGTCTGATTTCAATACTGAACACTTGGTGATGCCCATGTGTAGAGGTGTCTTTTGTGCTGTTGGAAGAGGGTGTTTGCTATGACCAGTCTTGGCAAAATTCTGTTAGCCTTTTCCATGCTTCATTTTGTATTCCAAGGCCAAACTTACCTGGTATTCCATGTTTCTCTTGATTTCCTACTTTTGCATTCTAGTCCCCTATGATGAAAAGGACTACTTTTATTTTCCTGTTTGCTTTTGAAGGTATTGTAGGCCTTCATAGAATCATTCAACTTCAGCTTCTTTTGAATTAGTGGTTGGGGCATCAGTTCAGTTCAGTCACTTAGTTGCATACAGTTCTTTGACAATCAATGGACTGCAGCATGCCAGGCTTCCCTGTCGACCATCAACTCCCAGTGCTTGCTCAAACTCATGTCCATCAAGTCGCTGATGCCATCCAAACATCTCATTCTCTGTCATCCTCTTTTCCTCCTTCCTTCAATCTTTCCCAGCATCAGGGTCTTTTCCAACAAGTCAGTTTGTCAATGAGGTGGCCAAAGTACTAGAGTTTCAGCTTAAGTATCAGTCCTTCCAATGAATATTCAGGACTGACTCCCTTCAGGACTGACTGCTTTGATCTCCCTGCAGGCCAAAGGATTCTCAAGAGTCTTCTCCAATACCACAGTTCAAAAGTATCAATTCTTTGGCATTCAGCTTTCTTTATGGTCCAATTCTCGCACCCATACATGACTAGTTGAAAACCCAAAGCTTTGACTAGGTGGACCTTTGTAAAAAAAGTGATGTTTCTGCTTTTTAATATACTGTCTAGGTTGTTCATAGCTTTTCTTCTGAGGAGCAACTGTCTTTTAATTTGATGGCTGCAGTCACCATCTGCAGTGATTTTGGAGCCCCCAAAAATAAAGTATCTCACTGTTTCCATAGATTTTGACTACTGTGATATTGAATGGTTTTGGAGGTCACTGAGATTTATTAGAAACATCTACTTAAATAAATCCCATAAATATAAAACTTCTAATATGTGCATATTAGATATAAAATCTTCTATAATAAGCCTTTTAAAGAATCCATGTCTCAACATATTAAATCCAGTAAACAGAGTCTACTGAATTGGTATTTTATTTTTTATCTTTATAAAGATATTATATTGAGCATTATACATTTTAATAAAAACCTCAATTATATATAATGAATAAACTTTGACTCAATTTAACTTTTCAATTACTTATCATTTTACCCAATACATGAGACATGCGATATGTAATGTTTCATAAGTTAATTTTTTTGAATTATTAGTTTTCATTCCAGTATTTGATATATGCTCTTTTTGCTGATATACTTTTTACTCATTGCATATAACAGCATGGTGGATTTGATAATAAATAGAAGTTTTGTCCACTGAAAGAAGATTTTATGTCTATAATCTTTTTAAATTTAGTCTTTAAAGACAAGTTCAACTAGAGTAATTCTAAAGGCCTGCATAGTACAAATAAAAGTTTGAAATAATTAATCCCTACTTTTGAAGAGTTTGAAATTGCTATATAGTAAATTTATATTAGATGGTAACAACAACCCTGTATATGAGACAGCAAAATAGACACTGATGTATAGAATAGTCTTTTGGACTCTGGGAGAGGGAGAGGGTGGGGAAATTTGGGATAATGGCATTGAAATAAGTATAATATCATATATGAAATGAGTCACCAGTCCAGGTTCGATGCAGGATACTGGATGCTTGGGGCTGGTGCACTGGGACGACCCAGAGGGATGGTATGGGGAGGGAGGAGGGAGGAGGGTTCAGGATGGGGAACACGTGTATACCTGTGGTGGTATATATCATTTTGATATATCATATCATATATCATATCATATCATTTTGATATATGGCAAAACCAATACAATATTTATTGTAAAGTTAAATAAAATAAAAGAATGAGAAATTGCTAGACAGTAAATTTATATTAGCATAGGATTTCTTTGGAAGGAATGATGCTAAAGCTGAAACTCCAGTATTTTGGCCACCGCATGCGAAGAGTTGACTCATTGGAGAAGACTCTGATGCTGGGAGGGATTGGGGGCAGGAGGAGAAGCAGACAACAGAGGATGAGATGGCTGGATGGCATCACTGACTCGATGGATGTGAGTCTGAGTGACTTCCGAGAGCTGGTGATGGATAGGGAGGCCTGGCGTGCTGCGGTTCATGGGGTCGCAAAGAGTCAGACACGACTGAGCGACTGATCTGATCTGATCTGAGTGTCTATATTATCCATAATGTCATCACAGGTATCATTGATATTAGAAAATATACTTACTATCCTCAGTTTATAGACAATGAAACTGGTTTAGCTTGTTCAAGGACATACAGTTAGTGATTATGAACATATAAGTAGAAAACTCATCATCAACCAATAGTACCATTCTCCTTTCTACACATTAATTCCCTAAATATAAAAAGAATAATAATATGAAATAAAATTTCTAATGCTAATTTTAACTGTGTATATATATAGATTTAAAATATAATCACTTGGCCCAAGTTTCAAGACAAAACCTAGTTATATTTTGTAGCATTTAAAAAAGAGATAAAAAATTTGATTTTGAATGCATGATTGTAGACAGAGAAAACTCAAAAATATTTCACATACAAAACTATCATTATAATATTGAACATATCCTTTCTTATATCTTAGAAAGAAGCAAGAGGAACAGAAATAGGAAAAACATTCTATTCCTCACAGACACAAAGCTCTAAAGCTTTAAGAAGAAAGATCTGGGATATGTGTGAAGACTACTATATAAATTAAACTGAGGGCCAATTAAACAAAGTATGAATAAATAGAAATCCATTTTATACTCTTAGGTTCTTGGTTAAAAGTACCTGAGACATAAGAAAATATGATCTCTCCAAAATTTTTGTTTTAATATATTTAAAGAAAGTCACGCACATACACACATTACATAGACACTGAATTAAATGCTCACATACATAAAACATTAAAATGTATAAGAAGATTCATTTGATTATATAGAAACTTAAAACATTTACATGATGAAAAAGGCCTAAAACAAAGTCAATAGGAGAGCAACATATCCAGAAAATATTTTTAATTCAGATACTAGACAAAGGATTACCATAGATAATATAAAAAGGACTAACAAAATGATGAGACAAAAAAGATGAAAAATGATCAAAGGTTATGAATAAACACTTAAAAGAACATCAAATTCAAAGTGCCAACATTACATTAAAGCATGCATAAGCTTACCAGTAGCCTAGAAAGTGAAAATTATAATAACAAGAATTTATTTCATTAAACATGAATCCAGAAAAAAAATAAACAAAAGCTATAATGTGCATTGATTTTAGAAATGGAGAGTGAAATGTACTTTCATTCACTGTTACTAGAAATGTGAAATGTTACAGTAATTTCAAGTCAGTTTTGAAAACCTCTGTTATGTTTTAGGACGTACGTAACACACACAGAGACAGACATATATTTATTTTAATCAAATCTCAATAGTTCCTTTTTTTAATTTAATTTTAATTTTTAACTTTACAATATTTCATTGGTTCTGCCATACATCAACATGAATCTACGACAGGTATACACATGCTTCCCACCCTGAACCCTCCTCCCCGCTCCTTCCCCGTACCATCCCTCTGGGTCATCCCAGTGCACCAGCCCCAAACATCCAGTATCCTGCATCAAACCTGGACTGGCAACTCATTTCATATATGATATTATACATGTTTCAATGACATTTTCCCAAATCATCCCACCATCGCCCTCTCCCACAGAGTCCAAAAGACTGTTCTATGGAATGTGAAGTCAAATGGGCCTTAGAAAGCATCACTAGGAACAAAGCTAGTGGAGGTGATGGAATTCCAGTGGAACTATTCCAAGTCCTGAAAGATGATGCTGTGAAAGTGCTGCACTCAATATGCCAGCAAATTTGGAAAACTCAGCAGTGGCCACAAGACTGGAAAAGGTCAGTTTTCATCCCAATCCCAAAGAAAGGCAATGCCAAGGAGTGCTCAAACTACCGAACAATTGCACTCATTTCACACGCTAGTAAAGTAATGCTCAAAATTCTCCAAGCCAGGCTTCAGCAATATGTGAACCGTGAACTTCCTGATGTTCAAGCTGGTTTTAGAAAGGGCAGAGGAACCAGAGATCAAATTGCCAACATCCGCTGGATCATCGAAAAAGCAAGAGAGTTCCAGAAAAACATCTATTTCTGCTTTATTGACTATGCCAAAGCCTTTGACTGTGTGGATCACAATAAACTATGGAAAATTCTGAAAGAGATGGGAATACCAGACCACCTGATCTGCCTCTTAAGAAATCTGTATGCAGGTCAGGAAGCAACAGTTAGAACTGGTCATGGAACAACAGACTGGTTCCAAATAGGAAAAGGAGTACGTCAAGGCTGCATATTGTCACCATGTTTATTTAACTTATATGCAGAGTACATCATGAGAAATGCTGGACTGGAAGAAACACAAGTTGGAATCACGATTGCCGGGAGAAATATCAATAACCTCAGATATGCAGATGACACCACTCTTATGGCAGAAAGTGAAGAGGGGCTAAAAAGCCTCTTGATGAAAGTGAAAGTGGAGAGTGAAAAGGTTGGCTTAAAGCTCAACATTCAGAAAACGAAGATCATGGCATCTGGTCCCATCACTGCATGGGAAATAGATGGGGAAACAGTGGAAACAGTGTCAGACTTTGTTTTTCTGGGCTCCACAATCACTGCAGATGGTGACTGCAGCCATGAAATTAAAAGACGCTTACTCCTTGGAAGGAAAGTTATGACCAACCTAGATAGCATATTCAAAAGCAGAGACATTACTTTACCAACAACGGTTCGCCTAGTCAAGGCTATGGTCTTTCCTGTGGTCATGTATGGATGTGAGAGCTGGACTGTGAGGAAGGCTGAACGCCGAAGAATTGATGCTTTTGAACTGTGGTGTTGGAGAAGACTCTTGAGAGTCCCTTGGACTGCAAGAAGATCCAACCAGTCCATTCTGAAGGAGATCAATCCTGGAATTTCTTTGGAAGGAATGATGCTAAAGCTGAAACTCCAGTATTTTGGCCACCTCCTGCGAAGAGTTGACTCATTGGAGAAGACTCTGATGCTGGGAGGGATTGAGGGCAGGAGGAGAAGGGGACGACAAAGGATGAGATGGCTGGATGGCATCACTGACTCGATGGATGCGAGTCTGAGTGACCTCCGGGAGCTGGTGATAGACAGGGAGGCCTGGCGTGCTGCGGTTCATGGGGTCGCAAAGAGTCGGACACGACTGAGCGACTGATCTGATCTGATACATCAGTTCTTATCCTTAGAATCTGTACCCCGGATATAAAACCATTATGGTTCAGGGAGAAAACATTTCAAAATAAAGAATTCTGAATAATAGAGAAACATATAATATGTTTGTGCCATATGCCAATTACAAGTGAATTACAAGTATACCAGCTCACTACTGAAGATAAACATATTAAGTAATCAAGTCACAAAGAAAGCATAATTAGTATGATTTCATCTTTTAAGCAAAAACTGGTTATTTTCCAAAACCTAGTATATGCATATTATATAAATGTCCATGTAAAAATGCCTTCATATATGTGTATAGAATCTTAGGAATAAGGTGCACAGAGGAAAAATACTAGACTGTTAACTTGGAAAAGAAGGGACATGCACAGAAAAGTACAAAAATGTGATTATACTTATTCATGAAAAAATATGTATATTGATATATAATTTGTTTGAATAGTAAAAACACAAATGTATTATATTTAGTATGCACATATCATGTAAGCACATGCCATAATATGTGCAGGGACTGTTTGTGATACTATATTTATACTCACTCATATTATTTATTGTGTTAAATTAAATTTAAAAGCAACTTGCTACATCATAACTTGAACATAATAGTATGTTTTTTATTAAATTGTTCTCTTATTATCATATTATACTCCAGCTATAAATATTTAACTCCAGAAGGTACAGATATTACCTTTTTGGAGGAAAATAAATCTTCTTAGATACAGTAACTTTACAATCTGAAATCTACCCGAGAGCATGTTTTTTGGTGATTAGAAAAAATTATATTTAAGTGTCTTCTCTGTTTTCCAAAATGCAATTCCATCTACTTATAGCATACACAGTGAAATTTGATTCAGCCCTGAATTATTTGTTTGCAATTCAAATTAGCAAAAATAAACAACAACAACAATATCCTATATATAGATAATCATATCCTATTTGGCACTGCATTACCATTGTAGTGGAGTACAATCAGGGTATATTTATATATTGATCTGAATAAATCCAAATTTTAATAACTAATTTTAAACTACTTTCTGGATGTCCAGAGATGGAAAATCTTGAGGCCCAAAATGTACTAAGTTTCCGCTTTCATAATAAATGTGCTTTGGTTTTTTAAAAAAATAAAATAAAAAAAATTAAAAAATTTCTACCTGGTAATCAAAAACAGTATGCCTAAAATACTCATGCATAAACAAAACTAAATGTAACATGTTATATGATGTCACAAGCACAATAAATAATAAGTAATATATGTCTCATGATAAACTGTTACAAATATATTGATACTATGTTGTCTGTGTTGTCTGAACATAGATACAAAAGTTTAAGATTGTTTTCACCTGAATTTGGTATTAGCATTTAGTGAGAATTTAAATTTTAAATGTTGAAGAAGAGAAAGACAGCATAGTACAGGAGCCTTCCCGTATCTGCAGCGGTTACATTTAAAGGACTCCAGTGGATGCTTGACAGCTTCCCTGGTGATTCAGTTGGTAAACAATCCACCACTCCAGTTTACTTTCATAGGAAATCCCATGGAGAGATGAGCCTGGCAGGCTACAGCCCACGGGGTCACAAGAGTCAGATACGACTTAGCCACCAAACCACCAGCAGATGCCTGTAACCACAGACAGTACAGAACTGTACAGATAGTACATATGCTTCTGACACATACATACCTAGGATAAAGTCTAATTTATACATAAGCACAGTAAGAGAGAATCCAAATTGTCTGCATCACTACTCTTGGTATTCAGGGACACTACAAAGTAAAATAAGGGTTACTTGGTCACAAGCACTGTGGTATGAGGAACAGTAGACCTGATGACCTGAGAGTAGCCAAGATGGCTACTTGGTGACTCACAGGTAGGGAGCATACACATGTGGGTATGCTGTACAAAGCGATGATTCACATGCCAAGAGAGATAAAGTAGGATGAGGTGAAATTTCATCATATGCATCAGAACAGTGCATAATTTTAAGTTTATATATGTTATGTAAAGTCACTCAGTCATGTCGGACTCTTTGTGACCCTGTGGACTATAGCCTACCAGGCTCCATGGGATTATCCAGGCAAGAGTACTGGAGTGGGTTGCCATTTCTTTCTCCAGCAGATCTTCCCAACCCAGGGATCAAACCAGGGTCTCCCGCATTGTAGGCAGACACTTTACTGTCTGCGCCAACAGGGAAGCCAAATTTTAAGTGTAATTTTTGTTTATATTTGGAATTTTCCATTTAATAGTTTTATACTATAGTTGACCACAGGTAACTAAAAACTTGGAAAGCAAAACTAGACATGAAGGGGAACTATGATCTAGCAAGGAATGTAAGATTTAAATTTGGTAAGTTTCCATTATATCTTTGCTGGACCTTTGATGAGTCAACTTCTCACATCTCTCTGTAACACAGAAATGACACTTTTTAAAAAACTTGAGTTTAAAAATGTAATGTGATGTACTTGATGATTATTTCATAGATATTATAGAACCATAGAGAATTACAATTATGATTTTCATATACTGCTGCTTATATTTTTTCAAAAAAAAATGAATTCTCCATTCCTTTACAGGACTTTCTCTTAAAAGCGTTTCCCCTAATTTCACATGCATACTATTCCTATGCAGACATAAATAGTTAAGATGATAATTACAAGATGGTCTTCATGCAACTCTCTTTAGGTTCAGAAATGAGTACATTTTTTTCAATTACTTTACTTAAAATCTATACCTCTTAAGACAGAATCAGAAAAGTATAACCACTTTAATATTAGGAACAAAAAATATAAAGGAATCAGGACTTTGGCCCATCCAAAAAAATCAATAAAAATCAATAATATCCTTTAAATTTGCCTCATCAACCTCATTAAAGTGTTCTCATCCTGACGTTCTAGCTGCTTTAAACATATGTTTAATTATAGCTCCTTTTAACATATATATTTAGGAATTGGTAGGTTTAGTAAACCAGAATAATGATAGATTAGTAAAAAAGAGCATCATTTTTAATGCAGTTTGCAGAAATGATTCTTTATTCTCCACTCATCTAAAACTGGATTGTACTTTCTTGAGCAATTCTCTAAACCTGTAGTCACTTAGCTTAAGTAAAAGGATTTTATTATCTTGCTTTATACCTATGAAACACTTTTTTTAAAGTAAGTATTTGTGAAAAACAGTAGTGAAAATAATAGAGGTATTAAAAACAAACTTAGTGAAAGAAGAATACAAACATATTTGCCCAATTCCCTCAGATCTTGTTCCTACTTTTGCTTTTAAACATTCTGCAACTACTTTAACATGTGTATCACTCCCAGAGAATGATTCACTCTACCACTTAGCATCTGAGTGATTTTCAACAGTTTGATTTTAAAGTTTCTTCTTAAATAGCATAATAATATTAATATAATATCAGAGAAGGCAATGGCACCCCACTCTAGTACTCTTGCCTGAAAAATTCCATGGATGGAAGAGCCTGGTAGGCTGCAGTCCATGGGGTCGCTAAGAGTCGGACACGACTGAGGGACTTCACTTTCACTTTTCACTTTCATGCATTGGAGAAGGAAATGGCAACCCACTCCACTATTCTTGCCTGGAGAATCCCAGGAACAGGGACGGTGGAGCCTGGTGGGCTGCTGTCTATGGGGTCGCATAGAGTCCGACACGACTGAAGTGACTTAGCAGTTAGCAATATCTGCTTTATAGGGTTGTAATGGACCCTCAATTAGATAACATGAGCAAAATACTGCCTAGTAGACACTAAGTCTACTAGGCACTTGGTAAGTGTTCAACTATAGGTTTTATCAGTATCTTCCTCATCACTATTGTAATGTAATTATCCTTTTTTCCTAAAGCTATTTATAATATCTAGATCCCAAAGCTTTCCTAATCATACACGGAATAAGTACATTTGTCCTTTGAAACCACTGACTTTTTACTTGCTTTATGTATTTCTTAAACATTTTGAAAAACACTTCATGTGTGATTATAGCTTAAAAAATAACACCACAAAAATACCTAAGAGATTCTTTCAACAAAATAATAATACCAGTTTGTGAAATCACTTACATTAATTTAAGCTCTATATTTATATTATTTCTGTAATTGTAATTGTTCCGTAAGTTTCACAGAAGCTACTGAAATAAACCACTCGCTTACTGGAGGAGTTGGTATAAACATATTTTCATATATATTTTCAAAGTTATGCACTCATTGTACTTTTTGAAACTACCATTTTTCTAGCATTTCATTAAAATAGCATATTAACATCTCATGAACATTATAAAATAACTGAAGTTAAGTAACTCAAAGATTTTATAGTTCAGTTGCCACTGGTGATCAAATGAAATATCACCATATATATAATTTGCTCTCCTAAACAATGCTGAACTCAAGTATACTAGCTCTTCATTCCTAAAAGTTTCATAGACGGCTTTTGGGAGCTATATCAAAAATAGCTGCATGACACTTCTATTTCAAAAGAACACTCATTTCTCTAAGAAACTATGCATGGAAATAAGAGAAAGTCTGTATTTATAAAAATTTAAATGCCTGGCATCTATATACACTATAAAGAGTGTAGATGTCCAGATATGAAACAAACAAACCTACGACAAAGATCACTTGTCCCTCAACATCCAGATTGCCTATTTTTTTCATTTTGGATGTTAGAAAAAAACTAAGGAAATGACTATGTTTTACTATTGAGTCATTAAGTTCTGCATGACTCATTATTGTGACCCCTTGGACTGCAGCAGGCCAGGCTCCTCTGTCCTCCACCATCTCCCAGAGCTTGTTCAAATTCATGTCCATTGAGTTGGTGATGCCATCCAATCATCTCATCCTCTGCCTTCCACTTCTCCTCCTGCCTTCAATCTTTCCAAGCATCAGGGTCTTTTCAAATGAATCAGCTCTTCGCATGAGGGTCTTTTCAAATGAATCAGCTCTTCGCCTCAGGTGGCCAAAGTTTTGGAGCTTCAGCTTCAGCATCAGACCTTTCAATGAATATTCAGGACTAATTTCCTATAGGATGGACTGGATTGATCTCCTTGCAGTCTAAGGGACTCTCAAGAGTCTTCTCCAGCACCATAGTTCAAAAGCATCAATTCTTTGGCACTCAGCCTTCTTTACCATCCAACTCTCACACCTGCACATGACTACTGGAAAAACCATAGCTTTGACTATACAGAATTTTGCTGGCAAGGTGATGTCTCTGCTTTTAAACATGTGTATAGCTTTATATATATATACCTTTCCTTTCAATGATAAAGCACCTTTTAATTTTGTGGTTGCAGTCATCATCTGCAGTGAATTCAGAACCCAGGAAAATAAAATCTGTCACAGCTTCCACTTATTCTGTTTGCAGTGAAATGATAGAACTGGTTGCCATGATCATATTTTTTTTGTATGCTGAGTTTCAAGCCAGCTTTTTCAGTCTCATCTATCAACCTCATGAAAGGGTTCTTTCAATTCCTTTTCATTTTCTGCCATTAGAGTGCTATTATCTGCATATTTAAGGTTGTTGATATTTCTACCAAAAGTCTTGAGTATGAATGCAGTACTTTGGTGCAGCCACAAAAATGGCAAAATGATCTGTTTCTTTTTTTTTTTTTTTAATTTAAATTTATTTCTTTTAATTGGAAGATAATTACTTTACAATATTGTTTTGGTTTTTCCATACATCAACATGAACCCACCACGGGTGTGCACATGTTTCTTTCCACGACAAAACATTTAAGATTACAGTAATGGAAGTCTATGCCATAACCACTGACAGTGAAGAAGGTGAAGTTGACCAGTTCACTGAAGACCTAAACACCTACTAACTCAATTCAGTCCAGTCCAGTTACTCAGTTCTGTTAGATTCTTTGCGACCCTGTAGACTGCAGCACACCAGGCTTAACTGTCAATCACAAACTGCCATAGCTTGTTCAAGCTCATGTCCATCGAGTAGGTGATGTCATCCAACCATCTCATCCTCTGTTGTGCCCTTCTCCTGCCTTCAATCATATCCAGCATCAAGGTATTTTCAAATGAGTCAGTTCAATCAGGTAGACACAGTAATGGAGTTTCAGCTTAAAGATCAGTCCTTCCAATGAATATTCAGGAATGATTTACTTTAGGATGGACTGGTTGGATCTCCTCGCATTCCAAGGGAATCTCAAGAGTCTTCTCTAACACCACAGTTCATAAGCATCAATTCTTTGGCATTCAGCTTTCTTTAACGTCCACCTCTCACATCCATACATAACTACTGGAAAAACCATAGCCTTAACTAGACGGACCTTTGTTGGCAAAGTAATGTCTCTGCTTTTTAATATACTGTCTAGTTTGGTCATAGCTTTTCTTCCAAGGAGCAAGCATCTTTTAATTTCATGGCTGCAGTCACCATCTGCAGTGATTTTGGAGCCCCCAAAATATAGTCTCTCAGTATTTCCATTGTTTCCTCATCTATTTGCCATGAAGTGATGGGACTGGATACCATGATTTTAGTTTTTTGACTATTGAGTTTTAAGCCCAATTGTGCACTCTCCTATTTCACTTTCATAAGGAGGTTTTTCAGTTCTTTATCACTACTTTTTCCATAAGGGCTGTGTCATCTGTGTGGTAGTTTGAATGTTCTTTGCCCTCAGCTTTCTTTGGGATTGAAATGAAAACTGATCTTTTCCAGTCCTGTGGCCACTGCTGAGTATTCCAAATTTGCTGGCATATTGAGTGCAGCACTTTCACAGCATCATCTTTCAGGATTTGAAATAGCTCAACTGGAATTCCATCACCTCCACTAGCTTTGTTCGTAGCAGTGCTTTCTAAGGCCCATTTGACTTCACATTCCAGGATGTCTGATTCTAGGTCAGTGACCACACCATCCTGATTATCTGGGTCATGAAACTCTTTTTGTACAGTTCCCTGTGTATTCTTGCCATCTCTTCTTAATATCTTCTGCTTCTGTTAGGTCCATACCATTTGTGTCCTTTATTGAGCCCATCTCTGCATGAAATGTTCCCTTGGTATCTCTAATTTTCTTGAACAGATCATAAACTACCCCACAAGTGCACTGATCTCACACTAGTAAAGTGTGAGCTAGTAAAGTAATGCTCAAAATTCTCCAAGGTAGGCTTTAGCAATACATGAACTGTGAATTTCCAGATGTTTAAGCTGGATTTAGAAAAGGAAGAGGAACCAGAGATCAAATTGCCAACATCTGCTGGATCATCAAAAAAGCAAAAGATTTCCAGAAAAACATATTTCTGCTTAATTGACTATGCCAAAGCCTTTGACTGTGGATCACAATAAACTGGAAAATTCTGAAAAAGATGGGAATATCAGACCACCTGATCGGCTGCTTGAGAAATCTGTATGCAGGTCAGGAAGATACAGTTAGAACTGGACATGGAACAACAGACTGTTTCCAAATAGGAAAAGGAGTACGTCAAGGCTGTATATTGTCACCCTGCTTATTTAACTTCTATGCAGAGTACACCATGAGAAACACTAGGCAGGAAGAAGCACAAGCTGGAATCAAGATTGCCGGGAGAAATATCAATAACCTCAGATATGCAGATGATACCACCCTTATGGCAGAAAGTGAAGAGGAACTAAAAAGCCTCTTGATGAAAGTGAAAGAGGAGAGTGAAAATGTTGGCTTAAAGCTCAACATTCAGAAAACTAAGATCATGGCATCTGGTCCCATCACTTCATGGGAAATGGGGAAACAGTGGAAACAGTGTCAGATTCTATTCTTTTGGATTCCAAAATCACTGCAGATGGTGATTTCAGCCATGAAATTAAAAGACACTTAGTCCTTGGAAGGAAAGTTATGACCAACCTAGATAGCATATTGAAAAGCAGAGACATTACTTTGCCAACAAAGTTCCATCTAGTCAATACTATGGTTTTTCCTGTGATCATGTATGGATGTGAGAGTTGGACTGTGAAGAAAGCTGAGCATTGAAGAATTGGTGCTTTTCAACTCTGGTGTTGGAGAATACTCTTGAGAGTCCCTTGGACTGCAAGGACATCCAACCAGTCCATTCTAAAGAAGATCAGTCCTGGGTGTTCTTTGGAAGGTATGATGCTATAGCTGAAACTCCAGTACTTTGGCCACCTCACATGAATAGTTGACTCATTGGAAAAGACCCTGATGCTAGGAGGGATTTGGGGGCAGGAGGAGAAGGGGATGACAGAGGAGGAAATGGCTGGATGGCATCAGCGACTCGATGGACATGAATTTGAGTGAACTCCAGGTGTTGGTGTTGGACAGGGAGGCCTGGTGTGCTGCAATTCATGGGGTCGCAAACAGCTGAACACGACTGAGCGACTGAGCTGAACTGAACTGAGTGTCATCTGTGTGTCTGAGGTTACTGGCATTTCTCCCTGAAATCTTGACTCCAGCTTGTGCTTCATTCAGCCTGGCATTTTGCATGATGTACTCCGCATATAAGTTAAATTAGCAGGGTAACAATATATAGCCTTGACATACTCCCTTCCCAATTTGGAACCAGTCCATTTTTCCATGTCTGGTTCTAACTGTTGCTTCTTGACCTGTATACACATATCTCAGGAGGCAGGAAAGGTGGTCTGGTATCCCCATCTCTTGAAGAATTTTCTATACTTTGTTGTGATCCATATCGTCAAAGTCTTTGGAATAGTCAGTAAAGCAGAACAGATGATTCTGGAACTCTCTTGCTTTTCCGAGTATCCAACAGAGGTTGGCAATTCTATCTTTGGTTCACATTCTAGAACTAACATCAAAAAAGATGCCCTTTCAATCACAGAGGGTGGGAATCAAAACTAGAAAGTCAAGAGATACCTAAAGTATCAGGCAAGTTTGACCTTGGAATACAAAATGTAGCAGGGCAAAGCTAACAGTGTTTTACCAAAAGAATACACTACTTATAGCAAACACCCTTTTCCAATGACCCAAGAGACAACTCTACACATGAACATCATCAGATAAGTAAAGAATGAAATCAGATTGACTATGTTCTTTGCAGCCGAAATGGAGAATCTTTATAGAGTCAGCAAAATCAAGACCTGGAGCTGACTGTGGCTCAGATCTTTAGCTCCTGATTGCAAACTTTGGGCTTATATCAAAGAAATTAGGAAAAACCACTAGGACTAGTAAAAAGTATGTTTACTAATTATAAAACATACTCTTCTTAAAAAAAAAAAAAAAAAAAACTATGAAAGAAGAAATACTGCCTTTTCTTTGTGAATACAGGACTGGAAAAACATCAGTTTTCATTCCAATCCCAAAGAAAGGTAATGCCAAACAATGTTCAAACAACAGCACAATTGCAGTCATCTCACATGCTATCAAAGTAATACTCAAAATTCTCCAAGCCAGGCTTCAACACTACATGAACCATGAACTTCCAGATATTCAAGTTGGATTTAGAATAGCCAGAGGAACCAGAGATCACATTGCCAACATCCACTGGATCATTGAAAAAGCAATGATTCCAGAAAAACACCTAATTCTACTTACTGAGGATGCCAATGTCACTGACTGTGTGGATCCCAAGAAACTGTGGAAATTTCTTCAAGGGATGGGAATACCAGACCACCTTACCTGCTCGTTGAGAAATCTGTATACAGATCAAGAAGCAACATTACAACTGTGCATGGAAAAATTGACTGGTTCTAATTTGGGAAAGAAGTATGTCAATTCTACATATGGTCAACCTGTTTATTTAACTTACAGGCAGAGTACATCATGCAAAATGCCAGGATGGATGAAGCACAACCTGGAATCAAGATTGCTGAGGGAAATACCCATAACCTATGGTATACAGATGATACCACACTTATGGCAGAAAGTGAAGAACTAAAAAGCCTCTTGATGAAAATGAAAAGAGGAGAGTGAAAAGTGGGTTTAAAACTCAATATCCAGAAAACTAAGATCATGACATCTGGTTCCATCACTTCATGGCAAATACATGGGGAAACAATGGAAATAGTGAGAGACTTTATTTTTTTGGACTGCATAATCACTGCAGATGTTAACTGCAGCCATGAAATTAAAAGATGCTTCCTCCTTGGAAGAAAAGCTATGACCAAACTAGACAGCATATTAAAAAGCAGAGACATTACTTTGCTGACAAAAGGTCCATTTAGTCAAAGCTATGGGTTTTCCAGTAGTCATGTATGGATGTGAGAGTTAGACTATAAAGAAAGCTGAGCACCAAGGAATTGATTCTTTTGAACTGCAGTGCTGGAGACCACTCTTGAGAGTCCCTTGGACTACAAGGAGATCCAACCAGTCAATCCTACAGGAAATCAATCCTGAAGATTCATGGGAAGGACTGATGCTGAAGCTGAAGCTCCAACACTTTGGCAAATGATGCAAAAAGCTGACTCATTGGAAAAGACCCTGATGCTGGGAAAGATTAAATACAGGAGGAGAAGGGGATGACACAGGATGAGATTGTTTGACGATATCACTGACTTGATAGACATGAGTTTTAGTAAGCCACTGGAGCTGGTAATGGACAGGGAAGTCTGGTGTGCTGCAGTCCATGGGGTAGCAAAGAGTTGGACATACTGAGTGATTGAACTGAACTGAACTTCATATATTCAAGTATTTCTAGCCAGCTGACAATTAATACTCACCTCAACAAGATCTATGTAGATTTACATAATTGAAATTTATGGCTGTTGATTCATGGCATTATTGAGCTTTAGGAACAACAGTTACTGAAACAGACCAGCAATTAACAACACTGGAGAAATGAAAGAACTACCTATACATAACACATAGGGGTAAAGAAAAGAAAAAAAAAAAAAAAAAACAGGTATCATATTTTTATTTTGTAAAAATACCAACTCTTTGAATGCATATTTACTATACAGATGCTAGGTTTGAAAATCAACCCTTTATTATTAATGACTAAACAAAGGATACAATTTTTATATTAGACTTGTTATTTTCTTGAATAACTTTTTTGTAGTTTTTAATTTTATATGGCAAAAGGCTAGTTATTTTAAATTCATATATATATCTGTATCTAGGCTTCCCTGGTGGCTCTGTGGTAAAGAATCCACCTGAAATTCAGGAGATGGCAAGAGATGTGGGTTTGAATCCTTGGTTGGTAAGAACTCCTGGAGGAGGTAATGGCAATTCACTCCAGTATCCCTGCATGGAGAACACAATGGACAAAACAACTTGGTGGTCTATAGTCTGTAGGACTGGAAAGACTCAGAGATGACTGAAGCAACTGAGCAGGCATGCATGCATACCTTTACCTTAATACACATGCCTCCAGGATATTCATGTGCTTAATTTGTTGGCAACATCAAAGAAATATCCTTTTTTGTTTTGCTTTGTTTATTTGCTAAGCCACATCTGACTCTTCTGAGACACCATGGACAGTAGCTCATCAGGTTTCTCTGTCCATGGGATTTCCCAGGCAAGAATACTGGTGCGTGTTACCATTTCCTTCTCCAGTGTTATCTTCCTAATTCAGGGATCAAACATGCATCTCCTACCTTAGCAGGAAGATTCTTTACAAGTAAGCAACCAGGGAAGGCCTGAATCTTAATCACTGTAAAATCTTTGAACAGAATTTAGAGTATAAACTTTCTTTAACTGATGCACTGTAAAATACTCATTCCAGATGTTCACAGTCACTTTTTTATTTACTCACATAAATTCACCCACAATATAATCATATATACTCAGTTATTCTTCATCAACAGTTTCATTTTTATGGACACAATTTTTCTTTTAAGTAATTCTCCCTAAATCTTTTCACCTAAATGACTTCTGCTATTAATTAATATTCACTGTATTACTTATAACAAATATTTAACGTTCAGTTCTCGTCAAGTGATGACTGAATTACTCTCCTAATAAATTTTGCTAAGGACAAAGGACAACACTGGGAGATGGTGATGGACAGGGAAGCCTGGCACGCTGCAGTGCATGGGACTGCAAAGTGTCAGACATGACTTGGTTACTGAACAACACCAATGACAAAAGGACAATATAAGTTATAAAAATAATTTGTTGAAAAAATTTTGTCCTCACTCCCTTTGTTCATCTTTTCTTTCTCCATTGGTTCAGTATCTTTATGTTTTGCACCATTTTAACACTGCAAAATTTCATTAAGAAAATATCAGCTTACTTAAAATAGTGTAGGAACATCTTGGAGACATTATAGGTAACATTCTAGACCACTTCAGTAAAGCAAATATGTTAATAAAATGAGTCACATTTTTGTTTGTTTTTCAGCAAAAATGCTAATTATGTTTACATTGTATTATAGTCTGTGCATTTGTCTATGTTTAAAAATTCAAAGTATATACATTAATTTAAATATTTTATTGCTTAAAAATGCTAATTGTCACCTAAGCCTTCAGCAAGTCATCATCTTTTGGCTGGCAGACAGTACTGCCTCAGTGTTGATGGCTGCTTTCTGATCAGAATGGTGTGTGCTGAAAGCTGGAGTGGTTGTGGCAATTTCTTGAAATCAGACAACAGTAAACTTTTGCCAAATCAGTTGACTCTTCCTTTCATGAACAGTTTCTCTATAGCATGTAATACCGCTTCATCTCTAGTGTTTTATTTATAGAATAACCTGTTTCAAAATTGCAGTTAAAGCTGTTAAACACTGTTGCTGTTTCCTCAACTAAATACTTTAACCATGTTCATGGCCTCTTTACAAGGAGCAGATTATATCTCAAGAAACAACATTCTTTGTTCATCCATAAAAAGTAACTCCTCATGCATTCAGTTTTGTCATAGATTGCAGTGATTCAGTCATATCTTCAGGCTCCATTTCTAATTCTAATTCTTACACTGAAAGTCTTGAATCTCTCCAAGTCATACATGAAAGTTGGAATCAACTTCTTCCAAACTCCTGTTAGTGTTGATATTAACCTCTGGCCTCAGGCTTCCCTGATAGCACAGTTACTGAAGAATCTGCCTGCAATGCAAGAGACCCTGGTTCAATCCCTGGGTCAAGAAGATCCCCTGGAGAAGGCCTAGGGTACCTACTCCAGTATTCTTGGGCTTTTCTGGTGGCTCAGCTGGTAAACAATCTGCCTGTGATTCAAGAGACATGGGTTTAATCCCTGGGATGGAAAGACCCCCTGGAGAAGGGAAAGGCTACCCACTCCAGTGTTCTGCCCTGGAAAATTCAATGGACTTTACTGTATAGTCCATGGGGTCGCAAAGAGTAGGACATGACTGAGTGACTTTAACTTTTACTTTGAATTATGAATGTTATTAATGAAATAAAAAATGCTGAACTTTTTCCAGAAACTTTTCAATTTACTTTGCCCAGATCCATCAGAGGAATCACTATGGCAGCTTTAACCTTATAAAATGTATATATGAAAATAACACATGAAAGTCAAAATTATTCCTTGATCCATGGGCAACCAATGGATTTTTATCAGCAGGTATAATAAAAAAAAACAACATGAATCTTGTTGTACATCTCCATTCGACCTATTGGGTGACCAGATAAATTGCCATTGAGCAGTAGTATTTTGAAAGGAATTCCCCCTCCCCTGAGTAATAAGTCTCAACAATGAACAAAAATTTGTCAA
The DNA here is from genome assembly GCA_935064755.1 of Tragelaphus eurycerus. Lineage (NCBI taxonomy): Eukaryota > Metazoa > Chordata > Mammalia > Artiodactyla > Bovidae > Tragelaphus > Tragelaphus eurycerus. The sequence continues at coordinate 5,372,207 of CAKXYN010000086.1, read as the reverse complement.
CAGATGTGCTTCACTCTGTGTTTTGTTATTCCACTTAAAGAAAAGAAGAAGAGTGGGTTTACTATAAAGTGCCTTAGTATTTTTGGATAGGTAAATGATCACTGATTTCAAAGAAAAGTCACAAAGTGGTGCTGATCCCTAACATAAACTCAGTCTGTCCTTTGAAGCCTTGAAGTCATTTATTAACTTCTCCTCTCTAGCTATGAAAGTCTCAGATGGTATTTTCTTCAAATAGAAAGTATTTTATCTACATTGAAAATCAGTTGTTCAATGGAACCACTTTCATTAATTACCTTAGCTATATCTGAGTAACTTCCTGTAGCTTCTACATTAGCACTGGCTCCTTCATCTGGCACTTTCATGTCATGGAGAAGGCTTCTATCCTTAAACTTCATAGAGCCAACCTCTGCTAGTTTCAAACTTTTCTTCTTGAGTTTCCTTACTTCTCTCTCAATTCTCTTCAGAATTGAGGGAAGTTAGGGTATTTGCCGGGGAAGGCAATGGCACCCCACCCCAGTACTTTTGCCTGGAAAATCCCATGGATGGAGGAGCCTGGTAGGCTCCAGTCCGTGGGGTCGCTAAGAGTCGGACACGACTGAGCGACTTCACTTTGACTTTTCACTTTCATGCATTGGAGAAGGAAATGGCAACCCACTCCAGTGTTCTTGCCTGGAGAATCCCAGGGACGGGGGAGCCTGGTGAGCTTCCGTCTATGGGGTCGCACAGAGTCGGACACGACTGAAGCGACTTAGCAGCAGCAGCAGCAGCAGGGTATTTGCTTTGGATTAAACTTTGGGTCGGGCTTCTCTGGTTACTTGGTGGAAAAGAATTTGCCTGAGATGCAGGAGTCTCTGGTATGATCCCAGGGTCAGGAACATCCCCTGGAGAAGGGAATGGCTATCCCCTCCAGTTTTCTTGCCTAGATAATTGCATGAACAAAGGAGCCTGAAGGGTTATGCCCCATGGAGTCACAAAGTGTTATACATGACTGAGTGACTAACATTTTCATTAAAGGAATGTTATGGCTAATTTCTGGGGAAGGTGATGGCACCCCACTCTAGTACTCTTGCCTGGAAAATCCCATGGACAGAGGAGCCTGGTAGGCTGCAGTCCATGGGGTGTCGAAGAGTCGGACACAACTGAGCAATTTCCCTTTCACTTTTCACTTTCATGCGTTGGAGAAGGAAATGGCAACCCACTCCAGTGTTCTTGCCTAGAGAATCCCAGGGATGGGGGAGCCTGGTGGGCTGCCATCTATGGGGCCACAAGAGTTGGACACGACTGAAGTAACTTAGCAGCAGCAGCAGAAGCATGGCTAATTTGACCTTATATCCAGACCACTAAAACTTTGTTCATATCAGCCATATGGTTGTTTTGCTTTCTTATCATCCATGTGTTCAATGAAGTAACACTTTTAATTTCTTTGCAGAACTTGTTCTGTGGTGCTCACAACCTGACTAACTGATTGCTATAACAGGTCTAGCATTCAGCCTGTCTCAGCTTTCTATGTGTGCTCCTCACTTGGCTTATCCATTTGTAGCTTTGATTTAAAGTGAAAGACATGTGATTCTTCAGACTCTTCACTTGATCACTTATCAGGCATTACAGGGTTAACTATTGGTGTAATTTCAATATTGTTGGGTCTCAGGGATTAGTGTGGCTATGTTCAAGCTGGTTTTAGAAAAGGCAGAGGAACCAGAGATCAAATTGCCAACATCCGCTGGATCATGGAAAAAACAAGAGAGTTCCAGAAAAGCATCTATTTCTGCTTTATTGACTATGCCAAAGCCTTTGACTGTGTGGATCACAATAAACTGTGGAGAATTCTGAAAGAGATGGGAATACCAGACCACCTGATCTGCCTCTTGAGAAATTTGTATGCAGGTCAGGAAGCAACAGCTAGAACTGGACATGGAACAACAGACTGGTTCCAAATAGGAAAAGGAGTTCGTCAAGGCTGTATATTGTCACCATGTTTATTTAACTTTTATGCAGAGTACATCATGAGAAATGCTGGACTGGAAGAAACACAAACTGGAATCAAGATTGCCAGGAGAAATATCAATAACCTCAGATGTGCAGATGACACCACCCTTATGGCAGAAAGTGAAGAGGAACTCAAAAGCCTCTTGATGAAAGTGAAAGTGGAGAGTGAAAAAGTTGGCTTAAAGCTCAACATTCAGAAAACGAAGATCATGGCATCAGGTCCCATCACTTAATGGGAAATAGATGGAGAAACAGTGGAAACAGTGTCAGCCTTTATTTTTCTGGGCTCCAAAATCACTGCAGATGGTGGCTGCAGCCATGAAATTAAAAGATGCTTACTCCTTGGAAGGAAAGTTATGACCAACCTAGATAGCACATTCAAAAGGAGAGACATTACTTTGCCAACAAAGGTTCATCTAGTCAAGGCTATGGTTTTTCCTGTGGTCATGTATGGATGTGAGAGTTGGACTGTGAAGAAGGCTGAGCATCAAAGAATTAATGCTTTTGAACTGTGGTGTTAGAGAAGACTCTTGAGAGTCCCTTGGACTGCAAGGAGATCCAACCAGTCCATTCTGAAGGAGATCAGACTTGGGATTCCTTTGGAAGGAATGATGCTAAAGCTGAAACTCCAGTACTTTGGCCACCTCATGAGAAGAGTTGACTCATTGGAGAAGACTCTAATGCTGGGAGGATTCAGGGCAAGAGGAGAAGGGGGCGACAGAGGATGAGATGGCTGGATGGCATCACTGACTCGAAGGACGGGAGTCTCAGTGAACTCTGGGAGTTGGTGATGGACAGGGAGGCCTGGCATGCTGTGATTCATAGGGTTGCAAAGAGTTGGACACGACAGAGCAACTGATCTGATCTAATCTGATCTGAGCAGAGGGACTGATGCTGAAGCTGAAACTCCAGTACTTTGGCCACCTCATGCAAAGAGTTGACTCATTGGAAAAGACTCTGATGCTGGGAGGGATTGGGGGCTAGAGGAGAAGGGGACAACAGAGCATGAGATGGCTGGATGGCATCACCGACTTGATGGGCATGAGTTTGAGTAAACTCCCGGAGTTGGTAATGGACGGGGAGGCCTGGCATGCTGCAATTCATGGGGTCGCAAAGAGTCGGACACGACTGAGTGACTGAACTGAACTGAACTGAGCAGAGGGAGAGAGATGAAGGAGGAGTACTCAGAGTAGCAGTCAGAACACAAAAATTGTTTAGCCGATGAGTTCACCATCTTTTATGAGCAGGTCTGTGGTGCCCCTAAAAGAATTACAATAGTAATATCAAAGATCAGTAGACACAGATCACCATAAAAACAGAATAACAATTTTTAAGTTTAAGATACTGTGAGAATTATCCAGATTGAATATAGAAGCAGGAAGTGAATGAATGCTGTTAATGTTGCCAATTTTCTATGCTTGCACTGTGTAGGGTGCCAAGTTGCTTTAGTCATGTCTAACTCTTTGCAACCCTATTGGCCATTGCCTGCCAGGCTCCCTGTTCATGAGATTTTCCAGGCAAGAATACTAGGGTGGGTTGCAGTGCCCTCCTCTAGGAGATCTTTCTGACCCAGGGATTGAATCCACATCTTTTACGTCTCCTGCATTGGCAGGTTGGTTCTTTACCACTAGCACCACCTGGGAAGCTCATTTTCTATGCTTAGCTTTTATTAACTACATTTCACAACTTGTTAATATCAGGACAACATAAAAAAATTTATCATGTTAACAATATTCATTGAGTGAATATAAAGAATGAATTATAATAAAAACATACAGCACAATATAATGCTTTAAACAATACCTTAAACATATAAAATAAGTGATACTGAGATTTGATTTTTTTTTTATGAAGCTAAGATTACTAAAATATGTATAGAAAAAAAGTATCTGTTCAAGGTATCAACAATTTGACTTGGAATCTGGAGCAAATATAGTTAATATTATTATCTCTACTCTTGCTTTTAAAAATAAAAGAAGATAAAGTTAGCACAAAATAAAATTACTGCTAATTATAATTATTTTACTTTGTAGTTTCATTTTAAATAAAGACATATTTTACCACTGTAAAATCCTATTTATTTTTCCATATTCAGTATAAAATGTGCAGAAAACTTTAAGTAGCATTTCATAAAAGAAAAAAATATGAATAGCCAATGAAAGAACAACGAAGCTGGTTAGTAATCATTGATGTAAACTTTAAAATGCAATTCACACTCTCAAAATAAGAAAAAAAAATGTTATAAAATTTAGAATCAAGTGGTTCTGACATGATAGGTCTATAGGGGCTTTTACACACGGTTGAAGGGAGTATAAATTCCTACCACTGATTTACATGAGACTATAGAATCTCCTTCCTACCAACTCCTCCTCTGAAAGCCAGTTTGAGTTGACAATTTGGTCACTTAACAAAAGAAAAACTAGAAAAACTCCTGACTGATGAAAGACGGAATGTAAAGAATAAGTTCAGGAATAAATTGCAGAAAAATAGCTTTTTAAAAAGTAACTTTTAGAATGTGATTAGTTTTAATAACCTGTTGGAGATACTCATTATAAATTGGGGAGTAAAACTAAAAAATATCTGGCCTGAATAGATGAGTTTTAGTGAAGTCTGATATTATAAAATAATCAGAAAGACATATATGAAAAGATGAGAGATTCATGAATGATCCCCTGGAAATAAGTATCATTGTAAGTTGAAGAAAAGGTCAAAGAGAACAAGAGTAAGGAGTACCTTATGACCCAGCAATCCCACTGCTGGGCATACACACCAAGGAAACCAGAATTGAAGGAGACACATGTACCCCAATGTTCATCGCAGCACTGTTTATAATAGCCAGGACATGGAAGCAACCTAGATGTCCATCAGCAGATGAATGGATAAGAAAGCTGTGGTACATATACACAATAGAGTATTACTCAGCCATTAAAAAGAATACATTTGAATCAGTTCTAATGAGGTGGATTAAACTGGAGACTATTATACAGAGTGAAGTAAGCCAGAAAGAAAAACACCAATACAGTATGCTGCTGCTACTGCTGCTGCTGCTAAGTTGCTTCAGTTGTGTCCCTAACCCTAACTCACCAGGCTCCCCCATCCTTGGGATTCTCCAGGCAAGAACACTGGAGTGGGTTGCCATTTCCTTCTCCAATGCATGAAAGTGAAAAGTGAAAGTGAAGTCGCTCAGTCGTGTCCGACTCCTAGTGACCCCATGGACTGCAGCTACTAGGCTCTTCCATCCATGGGATTTTCCAGGCAAGAGTACTGGAGTGGGTTGCCATTGCCTTCTCCTCCAATACAGTATACTAACGCATATATATGGAATTTAGAAATATGGTTAAGATAACCCTGTATGCGAGACAGCAAAAGAGACACAGATGTATAGAACAGTCTTTTGGACTCTGTGGGAAAGGGAGAGGGTGGGATGATTTGGGAGAATGGCAATGAAACATGTATAATATCATATATGAAATGAATCGCCAGTCCAGGTTTGATACATGATACTGGATGCTTGGGTCTGGTGCACTGGGACGACCCAGAGGGATGGTACAGGGAAGGAGGAGGGAGGGGGTTTCGGGATGGGGAACACATGTATACCCATGGCAGATTCATGTTGATGTGTGGCAAAACCAATACAATATTTTAAAGTAATTTGCCTCCAATTAAAATAAATAAATTTAAATTTAAAATAAAAGAGAGCGTAAGGAGTGAAGAAAGAAAATGGAGTATCAGGTGACAGATGGGTCTCAGAAACCAAAGAAGAATCTTTAAGAATGAAGAATCCTGAGGCCCCAGTGAAGATTCTATTTGAGAGAGAAATGTAAACTGATTTTTAACAAAGAATTCTGTATTAACTTGAATATAGGAAATTATTATCTACCTATTTTCAGTTAGGTTCATATTAAGCCTTTATCTATCATATTTATTCCTACTGTTTGCTTCATGACAAGACAAAAGAGCTTATTTATATAATCATGGATGTGTAGGCAAGTTTTCCAACCACCATTTCTACATTTTATGAAATAAAATATTATCACCATATTTTGTTAAAAAACTCAACTTTTAACATTCACACTTTGTTCTTCACGTTGGATTATTAGCCAAAATAATGATTTGTTGTTGTTCAGTCACTAAGTTGTGTCCAGCTCTTTGCAAGCTCATGGATTGCAGCATGCCAGGTTTCCCTATCCTTCACTATCTCCCAGAATTTGCTCAAATTCATGCCCATTGAGTCGGTGATGCCATCCAACCATCCCATCCTCTGTCATCCCTTTCTTCTCTTGTCTTCAATCTTTTCCAGCATCAGAGTATTCTTTCCAATAAGTTGGTTCTTTGCCAATAAGTCAGGTCTTCACATCAGGTGGCCAAAGTACTAGAGCTTCCACTTCAGCAGCAGTCCTTCCAATGAATATTCAGGGTTGATATCCTTTAGGATTGACAGTATTTATGCTTTCACATAAAATAAAGAACTTACCTGACTATTGGGTTAGCTGTAGCCTAATAATTAGCAATTTACAAACAGTAATGTAGGCCAGAAAATCAAGTTATTATATATAGAATGATTTTTATTCTACATATGACCACCTACATTTATTGTTTAAATGACTTGCTAAGTTGAATATTAGTGCTGTAGTTTTAAAATACTGATATAGAAGATACTCTACTGTGAAGAAAGCTGAGCGCCAAAGAATTGATGCTTTTGAAGTGTGATGTTGGAGAACACTCTTGAGAGTCCCTTGGACTACAAGGAGATCCAACCAGTCCATTCTGAAGGAGATCAGCCCTGGGATTTCTTTGGAAGGAATAATGCTAAAGCTGAAACTCCAGTACTTTGGCCACCTCATGGGAAGAGTTGACTCATTGGAAAAGACTCTAGTGCTGGGAGGGATTGGGGGCAAGAGGAGAAGGGGGTGACAGAGGATGAGATGGCTGGATGGCATCACTGACTCGATGGACGTGAGTCTCAGTGAACTCTGGGAGTTGGTGATGGACAGGGAAGCCTGGCGTGCTGTGATTCATGGAGTCGCAAAGAGTTGGACACGACTGAGTGACTGAACTGAACTGAACTGAACTACTTTAATCACTACCTAGTTAGTTGATGTTGCCTTTTTGTTTTTTTTTTTTTTGTGTGTGTGTGTGTAGATACTTTAATCACTACCTAGTTAGTTGATGTTGCCTTTTTGCTTTTTTGTGTGTGTAGATATTTAAAATAATTCTGCTTGAATTGGTTTACCTTGTTTCCCTCAAACATATACTCTCTACATAAAAGTATACCTGGAAGCATTGTTATCTCCTACCCTGACAGGGTAACATCATACTCTTCTATATTAAATCATTTTCACTTTTGACACATGACATACAAAAGAAAGAAAATTGAAACAATAAAAAAATAAACCATTTCTTTTAAATTCCTATATGGCATTCATTATTTTATAGTATGGAGAACTTTAAACAACAATAGTTGTTTGGATAGTAATGTATTATTCTTTTCTAAAGAGATAGATCTCACTTCTAGGTAACTATGACATCAGCAAAATTATTATCATTTCTAATCTGAGTGAAATTTTAACTTTAGAAAGTAGTTATATACAGTTATTTTTTTCCACCAAGAAAAACTTTTTACCCCAGGGAGATCTACAGTTATCAAAATTACACCAGATTTATCAATTCCAATAGCTTCTTTGCTGTCTTCTTCAAACAATACTGTTCATACTAGAATCTCAGGCATTTAAGAGATGAACTTTACAAAAAGTAGTAAATATGTTGCACCTCCTTAGTTTTTTAATGCAATTATATCTGGTTTCTTTGGAACAGACATTATTGATGAACTTATATCAAGCAGTTTTCCAGGTGCTATTTTAAATTTATTAATGAATTAATAATTTATCACTTTAAAGTATTTTTAAGGTTTAATATACTTTATGCATTTCCTGGTATTACACTGGGCACTGGACATTTATTGACATTCAATGAATTTATAATCGAAAGTAATGAGAACATAATTTCAATGTTAAGAAAGACCTTGTCTAAAGCAACCGCTGATAAGTTCAATAGGTTTGCCATGCAGGCAGTGTAGATGTAAGTTAATTGATTATTGGAACAGAGGAGACATCAGTACTTAGTGCTTCATCACATAATCACCATATTTATGTCAAGATGTCTATTCAATTAGGTTATGACAAAAATGCAAAACAGTTCTTGGGATGTCTTCACTGAAAGCCAACTAGCAATCTCAATAGGATCCATTGCCAAACCCTCCAACAGTATAGAGTGGAAATCAATGTTTCAACCTGTCATATGAAAAACTCAGAAATAACCCTTCTCAGGATTCAATGTTTATTATAATCTGTCTAAATGTAGTGACTGGATAAAAAGTGGCCTCTATTTGTGATTTTCTAATTTTCTTTATATTGTTCATACTGAACATGTTTGTAATGTTTCTTGAGAAACATGAGAGGGCAGAGGGCTTCCCTGATAGCTCAGGTGGTAAAGAATCTGCCTGCAATGTAGGAGACCCTGGTTCTTTGGGTCAGGAAGATCTGCTGGAGAAGAGATAGACTACCCACTCCAGTATTCTGGCCCGGAAAATGCCATGGACTGTATAGTCCATGGGGTGGCAAAGAGTCAGACACGACAAAGCAATTTTTTAAAAATTTACTTGTGATTTTCTATTTTTATTTAGATTGTTCATAATGAACATGTTGGCAATGTTCCTTTACAGTCAGATCAGATCAGATCAGATCAGTCGCTCAGTCGTGTCCGACTCTTTGCGACCCCATGAACCGCAGCACGCCAGGCGTTCCTTTACAAACATGAGAGCAAATTTTAGCTTTGTAAAAATCTGAACAGAGAATAAATATACCATGGTAGAATGAGTGTGAATGTCTCCTACCTGGGTTTAAATCCCAGATTCTCACATGTTAGATATAAGATATTAGATAAATTTTTGCCTCAGTTTCCTCACTGTTAAAAGGGGAATAATGAAAGTCCTTACTTAAGAGAATAATCTAGATTTTAACAACATAATCCTATTAAAGAATTCAAACCATCTCTGGCATACAGCTTGTGTTTGGTGAGTTACTACTCTTATTACATACATTAAATTTGTAAGCACTACGTATAAATATTGCATTTTGCCTTTTTTGTCAAAATATACCAGTTTGCTAGGTGATCACATCTATTTTATTCTTGTATATCAGCTACAGTACTAGATGCCTACACCTGTCAGCAAGGTCTTGCCCACATCAATTTTCAAATCTGTGAAATACAGCAGGAAATAGTAGGACTCAATCCTCTTATTTGCAGTAAAATAAAGGAATGTGATTATCATAAACTGTGTTTTTATGATACATCATACTTTGGAGTAAGTTCTTTAAATGTGCATATCTGGTTAATAATATTTATTTCTTGCAAAATTCAATTTTACAAATGAAAAAATCAAATCATAAAACTGAAACAAACCGTGTTTCTAAATTAAGAATGGAGTCAAAATGTGTATCTCAATTTTCTAAGTCTAAATCTCTTGCTTTTTTGTTGTTGTTACATTGTGTCTTCTCCCTAATTTTAACATTCATTATGATAATAAATGTTAATAATTTCTTAAAATTATCCAAGGAAGTTTCAAAGATTTTTTTTTTCCTTTAGGTTATAGAGGAGTTGAGGCAAAGTGAGTGAAAGTGAAAGTCGCTCAGTTTTGTCCAGCTCTTTGTGACCCCATGGACTGTCCATGGAATTCCCCAGGCCAGAATACTGGAATGGGTAGACTTTCCTTTCTCCAAGGGATCTTCCCAATGCAAGCATCAAATCCAGGTCTCTCGCACTGCAGGCAGATTCTATACCCGTTGAGCCACAAGGGAAGCTTAAGAACACTGGAGTGGGTAGCCTATCCCTTCTCCAAGGGATCTTCCTGACCCAGGAATCAAACCGGGGTCTCCCACATTGCAGGCAGATTCTTATACCAATTGAGCTATCAGGGAGTTGAAGGCCCATGCAAAATTCCATACAAGTATTTGGCTACACTACTAAGGTATATCATTTTGACTTTCTAACTTTTCAATATTTAGTAAAGATATAAATTTCTATCAAGCTAAATTTTCAAGCAAAGTGTCTAATACTTTTTCAGCCAAAAGTTAAGTCACAAATCAACAGCATATGTATTAATATTGTGTTATTATAATCTGTTGATTTACATACTTTTGTATTAAGTGCATAAAGAGACTAGCCCATAATTAGCATTTATTTCTGCTTTTGTCAAGTGTTGGTTTCTGCTGTTGCGGTACTTAACTTCTCTGAGTACTGTTTATACTCAGAGAAAACCAAACCGTTTATTTAAAAAAATATCAGATTAGGTTGGTTTGTCTTTCCTAGCATTTTTGTGCTAAGGCTCATTTCATAAAGATATTTTTAATATACACTGATTTTACACTTGAGTTTCCAGGGACGGGAAGCCTGGTGGGCTGCTGTCTATGGGTGGCACAGAGTCGGACACAACTGAAGCAACTTAGCAGTTACTATTTGGGAGCTGTTGCCATATTCTACCATAAGCACCCTGCACATTTGGAAACATTTATATGGGCATTCTTAGCTTTAATTTTGATATCATGGCTACATTACAGGAACTTGTGAGTGGTGCTACTTGCACTGAAATTCTCTTTAATGATGGTTTCTGCCCTGTGACAATATACAAAGTGCCCTTCTATCATTAATCCGTAAACTTCTAGTACTGAGGCCAACTTCATCATATAGTCAGTATGACAATTCTCCAAGAACCTGCTGGATTACAGCCACTGCCTTATTGCCATTGTCAGTTACTACACAATTAGATGAAATTATGTGTGGGTAGGGTAATTCAGATCTTTCAACATTCATAATGATGATGAACAACTCTAGTTCTTATTGCATTACCTGCTTTGGCTAACAGCACAAAATGTGTTCACTGGATAACAACCAATTTTCCAGGTAAATCTATGATATGAAGATACAATCTTAGATCTCATCTTTCTTAATAGGTGGAATCAAGTAAACTCATATTTAACCCAACTTCTGGAACTTCATGATTTTGGCTCAACTAATCAGGTTTATGATGTAAGGTGATATAAGCTCCTATCATTTCATTTAATGTCACTTAAAGATGGGCACGATAAAGGACAGAGATGGTGTGGACCTAACAGAAGCAGAAGATATTAAGAAGAGGTGGCAAGAATACACAGAAGAACTGTACAAAAAAGAGCTTCAAGACCCAGATAATCATGATGATGTGATCACTGACCTAGAGCCAGACATCTTGGAATGTGAAGTCAAATGGGCCTTAGAAAGCATCACTACGAACAAAGCTAGTGGAGGTGATGGAATTCCAGTGGAGCTATTCCAAGTCCTGAATGATGAAGCTCTGAAAGTGCTACACTCAACATGCCAACAAATTTGGAAAACTCAGCAGTGGCCACAAGATTGGAAAAGGTCAGTTTTCATCCCAATCCCAAAGAAAGGCAATGCCAAGGAGTGCTCAAACTACCGAACAATTGCACTCATCTCACACGCTAGTAAAGTAATGCTCAAAATTCTCCAAGCCAGGCTTCAGCAATATGTGAACCGTGAACTTCCTGATGTTCAAGCTGGTTTTAGAAAGGGCAGAGGAACCAGAGATCAAATTGCCAACATCCGCTGGATCATGGAAAAAGCAAGAGAGTTCCAGAAAAACATCTATTTCTGCTTTATTGACTATGCCAAAGCCTTTGACTGTGTAGATCACAATAAACTATGGAAAATTCTGAAAGAGATGGGAATACCAGACCACCTGATCTGCCTCTTAAGAAATCTGTATGCAGGTCAGGAAGCAACAGTTAGAACTGGTCATGGAACAACAGACTGGTTCCAAATAGGAAAAGGAGTACGTCAAGGCTGCATATTGTCACCATGGTTATTTAACTTATATGCAGAGTACATCATGAGAAATGCTGGACTGGAAGAAACACAAGTTGGAATCAAGATTGCTGGGAGAAATATAAATAACCTCAGATATGCAGATGACACGACTCTTATGGCAGAAAGTGAAGAGGGGCTAAAAAGCCTCTTGATGAAAGTGAAAGTGGAGAGTGAAAAGGTTGGCTTAGAGCTCAACATTCAGAAAACGAAGATCATGGCATCTGGTCCCATCACTGCATGGGAAATAGATGGGGAAACAGTGGAAACAGTGTCAGACTTTGTTTTTCTGGGCTCCACAATCACTGCAGATGGTGACTGCAGCCATGAAATTAAAAGACTCTTGCTCCTTGGAAGGAAAGTTATGACCAACCTAGATAGCATATTCAAAAGCAGAGACATTACTTTACCAACAAAGGTTCGCCTAGTCAAGGCTATGGTCTTTCCTGTGGTCATGTATGGATGTGAGAGCTGGACTGTGAAGAAGGCTGAGCGCCGAAGAATTGATGCTTTTGAACTGTGGTGTTGGAGAAGACTCTTGAGAGTCCCTTGGACTGCAAGAAGATCCAACCAGTCCATTCTGAAGGAGATCAATCCTGGAATTTCTTTGGAAGGAATGATGCTAAAGCTGAAACTCCAGTATTTTGGCCACCTCATGCGAAGAGTTGACTCATTGGAGAAGACTCTGATGCTGGGAGGGATTGAGGGCAGGAGGAGAAGGGGACGACAGAGGATGAGATGGCTGGATGGCATCACTGACTCGATGGATGCGAGTCTGAGTGACCTCCGGGAGCTGGTGATGGACAGGGAGGCCTGGCGTGCTGCGGTTCATGGGGTCGCAAAGAGTCGGACACGACTGAGCGACTGATCTGATCTGATCTGAAGGTGATATTCTAGAAATAACACAGCCCCAGGTCCCTGTAGATCACTAGGTTTCAACGGTCATAAATGTGCTCTCCAGAAGACACTGGGAAGTGTCTGAAGACATTTTTGATTGTCATCATGTTTGCAGTGGGGGTGCTACAGTGAGTAAAGTTTTAGGATGCTTCTAAAGATCCCATAACACACAGAACAGTCCTTTCATCCCCTCCAACAATTATCTGACTCAAGATGTTAACAGTGCTAAAGGTAATAATCCTGACGTTTGTTGTTTAGTCACTAAGTTGTGTCTCTCTGCGAGTCCATAGACTGTATCCCACCAGGCTCCTCTGTTCATGGAATTCTCCAGGCAAGAATACTGGAGTGGGTTGCTATTTCCTCCTCAAAGAATCTTCTTAACTCAGGGAGTGAACTCATTTCTCCTGCTTTGCAGGCAGATTCTTTACCACTGAACCACTTGGGAAGCCTGATTCTGACTTTAGGTGACAACAATCTGAATTTCAACTAATGCCCTTCAGGAGGATATAGTCAGAATACTGTAAACTTGTTTTCTGGTCTCCCCTCCTCATATAGTCCATAAATGCTGGTACAGTGAAAATTTAAATTACAGAAGTGTGGAAAAGGATATAATATACAGTATAAAAATATATTTCAGGAAAAGAAGTCTTAAGTACAATGGGAGAAGACAGAGAATGAATTACTAACATAAGGTAGAGACAATTAAGTTTTCTTCAGATGCATATTTTGGTATGATTTATTAGTAAACTCTAGAACATTTAAGAATTTCTTTCCTTTGAAATATGTCTCTTCTCCATATCTCTCTCCATAGACCCACAATTTTATCAGTCAATTTTTAAAAATATTAATTAATATCAAATTAAAAGGCTAATGTTTACTTGAAAATAGTACTTTATCTGACTCATATGAGGTTGTTTCCATTTGTCACACTGTAACTAAAAGTAACAATCTTGGAAAATCTTTCTGACATTTATTTTCCACATGTGAAAACCTACTACATGTTTTATTTTTGCTGTCTTTATATGTCTTAGAATTACATACATTCTTATAATTATATTTTTGGTGTGGTATAATGAGATGCTATCACCTTGCTACCTAACGACTCAATATTTTAAGTTCTCTGATTTGAAGGACAAAGAGAAACTATAATACGTGTTTATGTGTGTGTACATGTTTTGTTGTTGTTATTGTTGTTGTTGTGTTTTTTGTTTTTCTGATTCAACTATCTCGTGCAATAAATTTGAAGAATTTGAGAAGCATTCCAATCAATTATTAAAAAAAAAAACACTGAAAATGTAAGAAATGTAGAATACAAAGTTTAAATCTATTTATTTACTACAGATTTTCTTATAGATTTTATTATGTGATTGTGAATTCCAATCCTCAAAGACAAGACAAAATAAGCTGTGTTATCTAAACATACTCAATCATGGATTCCTTTTCATTGAGCTTACAAAAGGACCATATGCTGTGAAAAAGTGATTAAGAACACAGGGAAATATGGAAAATATTTTTTAAATCTGAAAAGCCAAATTAAAAAATATTTTATATACACACACAGACACATGCACACACACACAAACAAGTATAATTATATAATTATATGGCAGTAATCTCATTAAGTGTGAAAAGGTTAAGCAGTAATACTCCCTTTCTATTTTATCTTAAAATTTAGTGATGTTAGTGCTTGCATTTCAATCTAAAGAAGAAATAATTTTGAGATTATTTCGTAATCATTGTCACTCTTCTCCTTCAGGAGAACACAGAACAGTTCATTAGACATTAGACACACATCAAGACATTAGAGAGAATTGTATCAAAAGAAAGAATACAATAAAAGGAAGGAATTGTTAGAATAGAGAACATCAAATATTTTGTTGGGAAAAATGTAAATTTGGACTGGTATAGAATACACTGGGAGAAGAATAGACTGGTAGAATAGACTGGAATAAGCACACAATCCACAGAAATAAATACCTAAAGGTACATGCAGAAAGATTCTCTGAACACACATATTAGTAGGTATGGAAACAGATCTTAAAATAAAAATAAAGGTTTAAAAATGAGTTAATTTCACTACTGATGGGTTATGATTAAATGAAATAGATGATCCATAAAAAAAAATATTCTCTAAATCTGGAATTGTGTATATTTACACATTGACTTCCTGCAGAAAAGACTTAGAGTAACTACTAATTTAAGACCATTTTAAATTATAAAATTCATATTTATGATTTCTTTGCTGCATATTTAATTTTTCAGCAGTGAAAAATACAAAATTCTTACACTGATATAATCTTTGTTTGGTTACAAGGCCAAATCCTATCATAAAATAAATCTCGACCCAAACAGAAGTCACCCCTTAGTCACACCAGTCAAGGATTTTGGTGTTTTGTTTTATTTTGTTTTTAATCTGCCCACTGTGGCAGATGATCTAGGTCATAATTTCAATGATTATTATTCTTAATAGTATGTGTTTATATGCTTAAATTAAATGTAATAAACTTCAGGTAGTTCTCATTCAATGGGTTCAGTTCTATCAGTTCACAAAGCATCTTATCTTCATAAACTTTTACTTTCATTTATTAATTCAAAAAATACTAAATGTTTATGTGCTTCCATTATATTATAATTCAAAGTGTCTATCTAGGTATCATTGTACATTTCCTCGCATTTTTTCAGTACCACCTGTGAACAGAGGACCCTGGAGTGCTGTAGTCCTTGGGGTCTCAGAGTTAGACAGAGACTTAACAACACTACCACCTGGTCCTTGCATTAGGACCCCAGTGTCAAGTTAGCAAACAAGGTTTTCAACACCTTTCAAAACACTGTCTAAGTAAAACTCTTCCATTAGAGAATATGACAGAGTCAGAATGCATTAAACCTCAGTTAATTTATTTATGGCTCAGTCACTCCAGATCCCATTGAGAATTTATTTTTACCATATATAATGATAACAAATTTAGTTATTTGGTGATCTTATCCTGACTTATTTTAGAAATAGTAATGTGTATGCATGCATGTGTGTCACATATGTGTAAGCACAGAGAAATTAATCACTACAAACAACAATTAATGAGAAAAAATATTAAATCAAAAAAGTCAAGCATTCTGGTATCATGTCTGTGCTGGATAATAAAAAATAATATTATAGATGCAATAATAAATAATACTTATGACAGTGATCCTTAGATATTAAGAAAATGCAAGCTGCTTCCTTTTTCATGACTGCTCAAATAATTATTTCCCTGTGGGAAATCCATTGTGCCAGGTCACTAAGTAGTATCATTTGGCTGGGCAAAAAACAAAGAAACCCCCTCCTTATACACAGCCTTCCAGTGATTAGAATTTTATCTGTTAAATTAACTTGTTAAATGTCTCTTCTCTTGATAATGGTGTACAAATAAATTATTTTCCTACATTTTTATGTCTAGATATAAGAAAAACAGAAAAGCATAGTTATACATACAGAAAAAGAAAAAGTAATATAGTGGATTCTCAAACGTTATCTCCATTGGAATCATCTAGTATGATTCTTAAGTTTCTGGGCCTTGCCCCCCGAATTTCTTTTACAATAGGTCTGGGGTAGTGCTTGACAATTCTAATTTCTAATTTTATTAAGTTTCTCATTTTAAAATTTTAATATCTATCAGGTCCTTAGATCATGCTGATTCATTCCTAGGTACTTAGAGAATCACTGATAAAACACATGACCTATTTTCAGGAATTTCTAAAGATGCTAATGGAAACTTTAGCATGGAAAATTTCTTCTCTCCAGTACTTTTACTTGACATTATAAAACTATAATGTAATTCTTAAGGTAGCACGGACAGGTTTTGTGGAAGATAATTTTTCCATAGACTTGGCTGGTGATGGTTTCAGAATGATTCAAGTACATTACATTTTATTTTGCACTTTATTTCTATTATTATTACATCAGCTCCACCTCATATCATCAGGCAGTAGACCAGATGGGGGCATCTCTGCTATAAGAGATAAACAAGAAGTTATAAGATACCTAAGTAAAATACATTTTCAGTATATTTGCATCAATATTTTTTCAGGAAACTATAACAACCGTTGACCAATGGATTTGAAGTGGCATATTTTTTGGCATGGAGCCCACCCACAGAAGCTGATCATTCATGGTATCATTTATAGTATGTTACAACCATTACAAAAATGCACATATTAAAAGCTGTCTTGTTCAGTGTTTAGAATGAGAATCCAAAACAATGATACAACTTCTCAGATACATTTAGAGATCCCAAAGTTGCAGGATCCCAGATTCTTTCCTCTTTGAGCAGGGCAAAAATGGAGGAGAAGGAGGAGGAGGAAGAGGAGGAGGAGGAGGAGGAGGGAAAGAAGAAGAGACTTGTTTCACAGCATTAAGGTCTAAGTCAGCCCTGAAAAAGTCCTATATGTTGTGGAAGTAGGTAAATGTTTTATTACATATCCAAGCTTGGTTATGGCATAGCAAGCCATATATAATAAGCAAGAACCTTATTATACTCTTTGGATAGAGCAAGGGGAATACAGACAGGACTAACCTACAGGATCAGAAAGTGCCTGCTTAAGTTGCTCAGTCATGTCCGACTCTTTGTGACGCCATGGACTGTAGCCTACCAGGCTCCTCCCTCCATGGGATTCTCCAGGCAAGAGTACTGGAGTGGGTTGCCATTTCCTTCTCCAGGGGATCTTCCCGACCCAGGGATCAAACCTGGGTCTCCTGCATTCCAGGCAGACACTTTAACCTCTGAGCCACCAGGGAAGCCCCAAATAATAAGCAAGAAACTTATTATACTCTTTGGATAGAGCAGGGGAATACAGACAGGACTAACCTACAGGATCAGAACGTGCCTGCTTCCTTTAATTACTTCCTAGTGTTTACTCTTCCTTGAACATATTTAATTAATTTTTCTCATTCTTCTTCTTAATGTTTTGTCCTAAGACTTTGGTTGCAAAGTTCAGTGGGATTTACCCTAGTCAAAAACTGAGAATCCTCAAAATGTTTGACATGAAGTTTTTACCATGTAAAAGAATGAGCATTTGAAATAGTAATAGAAAAATGATTTTTTTTTAAAATATATGATATGTGAGCTTTAGTTTGTGACCTAAGATACCACAATACCTACCATATTATTTGTGCATCTGGAAAAAGGGCTACTAAAATATTATTATGACTAGGTGTAGATTCTTCAAAAATATATGAATAAAATATTAAAATAGGATAAGTCAACATTTAACTTTTTTCCTAAATTCTCTCATGTGACTCTTCATGGCTTCTAGTCCCATCTGAGCTGTCATAACATTGATAAATCTCTACATGAGCTCTATGAAAAGAGATGAGTGGTTATGGGATGTGAACAAGTATACTACTGTCTTTGAAAAGTCACAGTTGGTTTACAGAATCACTCTCCCATAGTCATTTCCCATCCCTCAACAATCTTAAAAGCAATTCATATAGGAAAATGGAGGTCATTTAATATGTGGGAGACAATATGACTGTATCAGAAAATGTCCCATTAACTTGGATTAAAAATTAAAGCTTAAGTCATTGATCCATAATAAAACCAACTTGCATAAACATTATCATTCAAAACTCAGACAATGAAATCAGAAAATAATTTAATACTTTTTCATTCAATAATTAAACCCGATAAGTTTAAATTTAATCTCTTAAAATATTGTCAGAAACTAAGCTTTACACTGTTTCAGTTCCATTACTTTATAAAATTTCACACACTCCTGGTTAATGAATTTTTATTTTAAAAATCATGTATTTTATTAATCAGTTACATGATTAAACATTATTATACAGTAGTTTTTTACAGTTATTTATAATTAATTAAAATTGGAAATAAGCCAAGTAAAGAGTATATAAGAATAGAGAAATGAATTACTATGTAAACCTATGATGAAATATAGAGTCAACAAATATTATAGCAGGAGTTAGGGTTATAGGTAGTTTTAACTTACCTCCTTACTTTTCTGCATTTGTCAAGATTTCAATAGTCACAAAAATTAGAAATAATTTTCTTATCAATATGTTTATAAATTTAAGAATATTTGTTACATCCTTACATTAATCAGAGCATGACAGAATTTTACTCATTCTAAAGGACATTTCTTTGACAACTGTATAAAGTTCTCTTGAGATGCAGATCATACACTTTATCTAGATAGAATACACTTATAATGAATTGCAGCATTTCCAAGAAACAGTATCATTTATCCGGAAACTGAAAAATTGAAAGAACTAACATAGCACCAAGATTATTATAAACTGTTTCATTTGCCAAGTTAGGTAACTTTCCAAAGTCACCAGTGCTTCCTAAATGTATGATGTTATAAAATATTCATTTAACAAAGCCATAATGAATTTCTTGGGCTTCCCAGGTGGCTCAGAGATTAAAATAAAAAAAAAGAAAAGAAAAGAAATCCACCTACTAATGCAAAAGACACAGGAGACTAGGGTTCAACCCCTGAGTTGAGAAGATTCCCTGGAGAAGGTAACTGCAACCCATTCCAGTATTCTTGCTTGGAAAATCCCATGGACCAGGGAAGCCTGGTAGGCTGCAGTCCATGGGGTCATAAAAGAATCAGACACAACTGAGGGTGCATGCACAATCAATTTCTCAAACTAAACTGATTTCAAAAAATATTTCTTAATTAAAAACATTCAAGGTTCCTGAAGTCATGTTCCAGACTCAGCAATGGTAGATCCTTTTGGAACATAGTTTAATAATGAAGTAAACCAGAAAGAAAAACACCAATACAGTATACTAACACATATATATGGAATTTAGAAAGATGGCAACAATAAGCCTGTATACAAGAGAGCAAAAGAGACACTGATGTATAGAACAGTCTTTTGGACTCTGGGAGAGGGAGAGGATGGGATGATTTGGGAGAATGGCATTGAAATAAGTGTAATATCATATATGAAACAAACAAACAAACAAAGAATGAATCTGGTAATTGAGATTGCACAGACTCAGATTCCAACTCATATCTGGCAAATTATAATCCTCTTGATTTAAGAACCAAAGTCAAGTGTTTCTTTCTTTTTTTTTTTTTTTTTTTTTTAATTGTAAATAGAATTCAATAACTTTCTAAGGCATTTGACTGTTCCCACTACAAGACATTCAGCCAAAGAGTCCTGAAGGGGAGATTGCTTTTTGCCTCCATGTGGACTCAAGAGACATATTTAAATTTGCTCCTCTTTTTTAGACCCATATGCATGATCCCATGTAGACAGATGTGTAAAATGATTTATCCGATTTTCCAAAGACATTGTATTCTATTGATATTGAACATGATACATATTACTGTATAATTTCCCTACACAAATTACTTTAGAAGTCACTCTTTCCAACATAAAATTGCAACTATTTTGAAAATTATATAACAAATGATTCCAGTCTTTTATACAGTTATTCTGCATAAAAAGCCACTATTCAGTGTACCACTTTAGGAAGCTTCCCAGGTGGCACTAGTGGTTAATAAGCCACCTCACAATGCAGGAGACACAGAGATATGAATTCAAGTCTTGGGTGGAGAAGATCCCCTACAGGAGGGCATGGCAACCCACTCCAATATTCTTACTTTGAAAATCTCATGGACAGAGGAGCCCGGTGGACTTAGTTCATGAGGTTTCACATGGTCAGACACAACTAAAGCAACTTAGCAAAGCACAGCATCACTTTAGAAAAAAATGCATCACGAACAAAGCAAAAACTTACAGCTGCTACTTACTTTTTCTTGGCCTTAGTTATATAGATGGTAGCCAGTAATGAGAAAGATGACAGGAAATTTTAAATAAGATTAAATATTTTGGTTATATAGATTGATTCCATGACTTTTACATCATCTATTTGAAAAATTAAATCATTTCTATAGTCATATACTAATTTTAAGATTCTGATAAAATATCTGGCACCTACTAGGCACTCTGTAATTTAGACTATGGTAAGTGAAAGTTTCTCAGTCCTGTTTGACTCTTTAGGACTCCATGGACTTCCTCAGGCCAGAATACTGGAATGGGTAGACTTCCCCCTTCTCCAGGGGATCTTCCCAACCCAGGGATCAAACACACGTCTCCCGCATTGCAGAGTCTTTACCAGCTGAGGCACAAGGGAAGGCCAAGAATAGTGGAGTGGGTAGCTTATGCTTCTCCAGGGGATCTTCCTAACACAGAAATCTAACTGGGGTCTCCTGTATTGCAAGAAGATTCTTTACCAACTGAGCTATGAGGGAAACTCCGGACTATGGTGAAGCTCTAAATTATTAAAGAACAAATGAATTTTTAAGCAAATGTACTTATAATAATTAGTTATGCACTTTATAATGTATATCTAACAGTATAGAATTCCAGTTATGCCTATTTGAATTAAAGAATTAAACAAAATATTTAGGAAAGAGATCAAAATGGTGGAGTAGGTGGATATAGAACTCAATCTCATCTTTCCCACAAACACAACAAAAATACATATGCATATGGAATAACTGTAACAGAAAACTAACAAGAAACTAATGGAAAGATTCCAGTATAATGAAGGCTGAAAAAAAGAAATCAGGTAGGAAGGAAAGATAAGTGATTAGGTCAAGACCTGTGCCCTAGGGAGATGACTCAGGGAAAAGGTAGATTACATGGAGACCATCTCTGGGAGTGGGTGGTCCAAAGCACATACTGGGAACTCCAGTCGTGGTGCCTAACACAGGGAAGATCAGTCGCTCAGTCATGTCCAACTCTTTGCAACCCCATGAATGGCAGCACATCAGGCCTCCCTGTCCATCACCAACTCCCAGAGGTCACTGAGACACATCCATCGAGTCAGTGATGCCATCCAGCTATCTCATCCTCTGTCGTCCCCTTCTCCTCTTGCCCCCAATCCCTCCCAGCATCAGAGTCTTCTCCAAAGAGTCAACTCTTCGCATGAGGTGGCCAAAGTACTTGAGATTCAGCTTTAGCATCATTCCTTCCAAAGAAATCCCAGGGCTGATCTCCTTCAGAATGGACTGGTTGGATTTCCTTGCACTCCAAGAGACTCTCAAGAGTCTTCTCCAACACCACAGTTCAAAAGCATCAATTCTTCGGTGCTCAGCATTCTTCACAGTCAAGCTCTCACATCCACACAAGACCACAGGAAAAACCATAACCTTTACTAGGCGAACCTTTGTTGGCAAAGTAATGTCTCTGCTTTTGAATATGCTATCTAGGTTGGTCATAACTTTCCTTCCAAGGAGTAAGCGTCTTTTAATTTCATGGTTGCAGTCACCATCTGCAGTGATTTTGGAGCCAAGAAAAATAAAGTCTGACACTGTTTCCACTGTTTCCCTATCTATTTCCCATGAAGTGATGGGACCGGATGCCATGATCTTCCTTTTCTAAATGTTGAGCTTTAAGCCATTTTTTTCACTCTCCACTTGCACTTTCATCAAGAGGCTTTTGAAGCATTAAGAGGCTTCACTTTCTGCCATCAGGGTGGTTTGATCTGCATATCTGAGGTTATTGATACTTCTCCCAGCAATCTTGATTCCAACTTGTGTTTCTTCCAGTCCAGCGTTTCTCATGAAGTACTCTGCATATAAGTTAAATAAACAGGGTGACAATATACAGCCTTGACGAACTCCTTTTCCTATTAGGAACCAGTCTGTTGTTCCATGACCAGTTCTAACTGTTGCTTCCTGACCTGCATACAAATTTCTCAAGAGGCAGATCAGGTGGTCTGGTATTCCCATCTCTTTCAGAAGTTTCCACAGTTTATTGTGATCCACACAGTCAAAGGCTTTGGCATAGTCAATAAAGCAGAACTAGATGTTTTTCTGGAACTCTCTTGCTTTTTCCATGATCCAGCGGATGTTGGCAATTTGATCTCTGGTTCCTCTGCCTTTTCTAAATCCAGCTTGCACATCAGGAAGTTCACGGTTCACATATTGCTGAAGCCTGGCTTGGAGAATTTTGAGCATTACTTTACTAGCATGTGAGATGAGTGCAATTATGTGGTAGTTTGAGCATTCTTTGGCATTGCCTTTCTTTGGGATTGGGATGAAAACTGACCTTTTCCAATCTTGTGGCCACTGCTGAGTTTTCCAAATTTGCTTGCATATTGAGTGCAGCACTTTCACACCATCATCTTTCAGGATTTGGAATAACTCAACTGGAATTCCATCACCTCCACTAGCTTTGTTTGTAGTTATGCTTTCTAAGGCCCACTTGAGTTCACATTCCAGGATGTCTGGCTCTAGATCAGTGATCACACCATCATGATTATCTGGGTCATGAAGCTCTTTTTTGTACAGTTCTTCTGTGTATTCTTGCCACCTCTTCTTAATATCTTTTGCTTCTGTTAGGTCCATACCATTTCTGTCCCTTATCAAGCCCATCTTTGCATGAAATGTTCCTTTGGTATCTCTGATTTTCTTGAAGAGATCCTTCGTCTTTCCCATTCTGTTGTTTTCCTCCATTTCTTTGCATTGATCGCTGAAAAAGGCTTTATTATCTCTTCTTGCTCTTCTTTGGAACTCTGCATTCAGATGCTTATATCTTTCCTTTTCTCCTTTTCTTTTCACGTTTCTTCTTTTCACAGCTATTTGTAAGGCCTCCCCAGACAGCCATTTTGCTTTTTTGCATTTCTTTTCCTTGGGGATGGTCTTGATCCCTGTCTTCTGTACAATGTCACGAACCTCAGTCCATAGTTCATCAGGCACTCTACCTATCAGATCTAGGCCCTTAAATCTATTTCTCACTTCTACTGTATAATCATAAAGACAAGCCCCTTTGCTGGTAGGAGGGGAGGTGAGACTATCAGGAGGGCAGTGGCAAGCAGGGACTTTGCTTAGGAAAAATTTGTGAATGTCTGCTTATTCTTAAGTGGGGTGGACAGGGGCACTGAAACTGCAGATAGCTGGTTTCCTGAGCCAGCCTCAGCATTCCCAGCCTAAGCTGAGAAATTACTCGAGCCCCTTATACTTTTTTGGAGAAGGCAATAGCACCCCACTCCAGTACTCTTGCCTGTAAAATCCTATGGACGGAGAAGCCTGGTAGGCCGCAGTCCATGGGGTCGCTAAGAGTCCGATATGACTGAGTGACTTCACTTTCACATTTCACTTTCATGCACTGGAGAAAGAAATGGCAATCCACTCCAGTGTTCTTGCCTGGAGAATCTCAAGGATTGGGGAGCCTGGTGAGCTGCTGTCTATGGGGCTGCACAGAGTCGGACACGACTGAAGCGACTGAGCAGTAGCACATACTTTTTGCAGTTCTACAATGGAAGGAGGACAAAAAGAACAGGGAACAACCTTGTCTGGGAGATACAGTAGCAAATAGCCCCAAAGGAGCATCTAAGCATGGCAGCAGCAGGCATTAACAGCACTTAACACATAAGGCGGGGAAGGCAATGGCACCCCACCCCAGTACTTTTGCCTGGAAAATCCCATGGACGGAGGAGCCTGGTAGGCTCCAGTCCATGGGGTCGCTAAGAGTCGGACACGATTGAGTGACTTCACTTTCACTTTTCACTTTTCTGCATTGGAGAAGGAAATGGCAACCCACTCCAGTGTTCTTGCCTGGGGAATCCCAGGGACAGGGGAGCCTGGTGGGCTTCTGTCTGTGGGGTCGCACAGAGTCAGACATGACTGAAGCGACTTAGCAGCAGCAGCAGCAACACATAAGGAGCCCTAAACTCTTCTCTGCGGCCAGATTGCCAGAGCTCTTGATGCAGCACTCCGCAAGAACCTGTACAGACACCTCTTCCTCCAGAAACTGCTCCCCTTCAAGGCGAGAGTGCTGGTGTCAAAAGAGGGGAGAACAGACACTTAAGGAAACAGAGCCAGATCAGAACTGATCCTCAGGGCTTCTGCTCTGGGGATCTACCTCAACTAGGAACTGCTGAATGCAGGGACCTTTTAAACTAGGGACCTACCCTCATCCCAATAAGATGGTGAAGAGCACTGAGTGGAAATAAAGTCCCAGCTCATACCTTGCTCCAGCCTTATCTCCTCCTCCAGCCCTACCTCCTACGAATGGGATACTTGTCAGGACAAACTAAAGAATGACATGACCTGACCTAGAGCCAGACATCTTGGAATGTGAAGTCAAATGGGCCTTAGAAAGCATCACTACAAACAAAGCTAGTGGAGGTGATGGAATTCCAGTGGAGCTATTCCAAATCCTGAAAGATGATGCTGTGAAAGTGCTGCACTCAATATGCCAGCAAATTTGGAAAACTCAGCAGTGGCCACAAGATTGGAAAAGGTCAGTTTTCATCCCAATCCCAAAGAAAGGCAATGCCAAAGAATGCTCAAACTACCGAACAATTGCACTCATCTCACACGCTAGTAAAGTAATGCTCAAAATTCTCCAAGCCAGGCTTCAGCAATATGTGAACCGTGAACATCCAGATGTTAAAGCTGGTTTTAGAAAAGGCAGAGGAACCAGAGATCAAATTGCCAACATCCGCTGGATCATGGAAAAAGCAAGAGAGTTCCAGAAAAACATCTATTTCTGCTTTATTGACTATGCCAAAGCCTTTGACTGTGTAGATCACAATAAACTATGGAAAATTCTGAAAGAGATGGGAATACCAGACCACCTGATCTGCCTCTTAAGAAATCTGTATGCAGGTCAGGAAGCAACAGTTAGAACTGGTCATGGAACAACAGACTGGTTCCAAATAGGAAAAGGAGTACGTCAAGGCTGCATATTGTCACCATGTTTATTTAAGTTATATGCAGAGTACATCATGAGAAATGTTGGACTGGAAGAAACACAAGCTGGAATCAAGATTGCTGGGAGAGATATCAATAACCTCAGATATGCAGATGACACGACTCTTACGGCAGAAAGTGAAGAGGGGCTAAAAAGCCTCTTGATGAAAGTGGAGAGTGAAAATGTTGGCTTAAAGCTCAACATTCAGAAAACGAAGATCATGGCATCTGGTCCCATCACTACATGGGAAATAGATGGAGAAACATTGGAAACAGTGTCAGACTTTGTTTTTCTGGGCTCCAAAATCACTGCAGATGGTGACTGCAGCCATGAAATTAAAAGACGCTTACTCCTTGGAAGGAAAGTTATGGCCAACCTAGATAGCATATTCAAAAGCAGAGACATTACTTTACCAACAAAGGTTCGCCTAGTCAAGGCTATGGTCTTTCCTGTGGTCATGTTTGAATGTGAGAGTTGGACTGTGAAGAAGGCTGAGTGCCGAAGAATTGATGCTTTTGAACTGTGGTGTTGCAGAAGACTCTTGAGAGTCCCTTGGACTGCAAGAAGATCCAACCAGTCCATTCTGAAGGAGATCAATCCTGGAATTTCTTTAGAAGGAATGATGCTAAAGCTGAAACTCCAGTATTTTGGCCACCTCATGCGAAGAGTTGACTCATTGGAGAAGACTCTGATGCTGGGAGGGATTGAGGGCAGGAGGAGAAGGGGACGACAGAGGATGAGACGGCTGGATGGCATCACTGACTTGATGGGTGTGAGTCTGGGTGACCTCCGGGAGCTGGTGATGGACAGGGAGGCCTGGCGTGCTGCGGTTCATGAGGTCGCGAAGAGTCGGACACGACTGAGTGACTGATCTGATCTGATGTTCATGTCAAATCCAGCTCTCTCACCAAAGTGACTGGGCACATACAGACTGCATAGAGAGACACATCCATATAAGTACTACTTTTCAAGAATAGAATAGGAAACTGTTTCATCTAATTTCAAAGGGACAAAGAGAATCAAGCAAAAATAAGAAAACAGAACAATTTATCTCAACTTAAAGATCAAAAGAAAGCACTTGAAGAACAAAACAAAGAAAAAAAAGGGAAATAATTAAGAAAGACTTAAAGGCATTTGTTAAAAGAATGCTAACTGAATTAGGGAAAAGGGTAGATGAAAACAGTGAGAAATTTAACAAATAACTAGGAAATATATTTTAAAAAGAACTAGTCAACTGTAGAATACAATAACTGAAATTAAAAACTGAATAGAATGGATTAATGGCAAATTAGGTGATATAGAAGAGTGCACAGGTGATCTACAATACAGAATAATCAAAATCATTCAATCAGAACAGCAAAAAGAAAACCCAATTTTAAAAGGGAAAACAGTTTAAGAGACTTCTGTGATATCATGAAGTTTCACAAGACTCATGTTATAGGGATCCCAGAAGGAGAATAGACATAAAAGTAGGTCAAAATGTAAGAAAGAAAATGTATTGAAGAAATTATGGCTGAAAACTTTCCATACCTGAAGAAGAAAACAGATATCAAGGTATAAGATGCACCAAAAAAGATGAACCCCAACAGACCCATACCACATAATAATTAAAATAGAAAAAGTTAAAGAGAGAATTTTAAACTCAGTAGGAGAAAAACAAAAAGTCATATAGAAGGGAACCTACCTAAAGTTATCAGCTGATTTTTCTACAGAAAATTTGCAGGTCAGAATAAATAGCACAATTTATTCAAAGCACTAAAAGGATAAGCAACACAGGATACTCTCCCAAAAAGATTACTGGTTAGCATATAAGAAGAGATGAAGAACTTCTCACACAAGCAAAAATTTAAAAAGTACACCACTACTGAAATTAAAAGTGTTACTCGCATGGTTTGTCCAACTCTTTGCAACCCCATGAACTGTAGCACATTAGACTACTTTGTCCATGGAATTCTCCAAACAAGAATACTGGAGTGTGTTGTCAATCCCTTCTCCAGGGGATCTTCCTGACCCAGGAATCAAATTCTGGCCTCCTGTACTGCAGGAAGATTCTTTATCATCTGAGCCACCAGGAAAGCACACCAACAGCACAACATAGCTAAAGACATACATTTGAATCAGTTCTAATGAGGTAGATGAAACTGGAGCCTATTATACAGAGTAAAGTAAGCCAGAAAGACAAACACTAATATAGTATACTAACACATATATATATGAAATTTAGACAGATGGTAATGATAACCCTGTATGCAAGAGAGCAAAAGAGACACAAATGTACAGAACAGTCTTTTGGACTCTGTGACAGAGGGAAAGGGTGGGATGATTTGGGGGAATGGCATTGAAACATGTATAATATCATATAAGAAACAAATTGCCAGTCCAGGTTTGATACAGGATTCTTGGGGCTGGTGCACGGGGATGACCCAGAGAGATGGTACAGGGAGGGAGGTGGGAGGGGGTTCAAGATGGGGAACACTTGTACGCCCATGGCAAATTCATGTTGATGTGTGGCAGAACCAATACAATATTGTATAGTAATTTGCCTCCAATTAAAATAAATAAATTTTAAAAAAGACATAATCATACTGAAAGTTAAGGATGGAAAAAAGACGTTCATAGAAACAGAAACAAGATGATGAAAATAGCTAGACTCATGTTACACAATACAGACTGAAAAATAAATCCTATAACAAAAGACAAAGTAAGTCATTACATAACAATAAAGGTATAATACAAGAAGATAATATTGTACTTGTTAACCTCTGTGTACCCAATAACCTGTCTATGTGTAAGTGCTTGATTGTGTCTCACTCTGCAATCCCATGGACAACAGCCCACCAGGCTCCTCTGTCCGTGGAATATTTCAGTCAATAATATTGGAATGGGTTGCCACTTCCTCCTCCAGGGAACCTCATGTCTGCTGCATCTCCTGCATTGTAGGTGGATTCTTTACCACTGAACCATTGTGGAAGCCAATGTACCCAATATAGGAACACCTAAATATGTAAAATAATATTAAATGATATAAAAGGAAAACAATAAATTAATAATAATAAAGGATTTAAAACCTAATTCACATCAAGAAACACACCATACAGAGAGAAATGAATAAGGCGGGTGGTCTTAAATAACATAATAGAACAGTCAAACTTAAAAAAAAAAAAACATTTACAGGAAATTTCATCCTAAAACAGTACAAAGCACATTCTTTTCAAGTTCACATAGAACATTCTCCAGAATATATCACATTAGTAAGCCAAAATCTGTGAGTTTAAGAAGGTAGAGATTACATCAAGCATTATTTCTGAACACAAGTATGAAATAAGAAATTAGTTAAAGAAATAAAAGAGAAAAGCACAGAGAGTAAATAGCATGTTACTTAAAAAATAAAGACAGAAAGAAATACAAAGTGTTGGTGAAGAAATTGAAGAAGAAATAAGAAAATACTACAAGCCAAATAAACAGAAACAAAACATCCAAAATCTATGAGATGCAACAAAGACGGTTTTAAGAGGGAAGATTATAGTAATACAGACTTTTCTTAAGAAATTAGAAAAATGTCAAATAAAAAACCTATTCTTCCATTTTAAAGAATTAGAAAAATAAGAATAAAGAAATTCCAAAGTCAGCAGAAGGAAGAAAATTATAAAGATAAGAGAGGAAATAAAAAAGAGAGAAATATGTAGAAGATGAATGAAACCAAGAGCCAACTGTCCTAATGAAGTGGATGAATCTTGAGCCTACTGAACAGAGTGAAGGAAGTCAGAAAGAGAAAGACCAATATTGCATATTAACACAAATGCATGGACTCTAGAAAGATGGTACTAACAAACTTATCCACAGGGCAGTGATGGAGATGCAGACATAGAGAACAGACTTGCGGATGCAGTGGGGAAGGAGAGGGTTGGATGGATTGAGAGAGTAGAATGGAAACATACACGTTCAGTTCAGTTCAGTCGCTCAGTCGTATCCGATTCTTTGCCACCCCATGAATCGCAACATGCCAGACCTCCCTGTCCATAACCAACTCACGGAGTTCACTCAAACTCATGTCCATTGAGTTGGTGATGCCATCCAGCCATCTCATCCTCTGTCGTCCCCTTCTCCTCCTGCCCCCAATCCCTCCCAGCATCAGAGTCTTTTCCAATGAGTCAATTCTTCACGTGAGGTGGCCAAAGTACTGGAGTTTCGGCCTCAGCATCAGTCCTTCCAATGAACACCCAGGACTGATCTCTTTTCGAATGGAATGGTTGTATTTCCTTGCAGTGCAAGACATATACATTACCACATGCAAAACAGATGGTTGACTCACGGAGCTCAACCCAGTGCTCTGTGATAACCTAGAGGAGTGGGATGAGGTGGGAGATGGGGGAGGGGACACATGCATACCTGTGGCTGATTCGTGTTGATGTACGGCATCAACTAGCACAATATTGTAAAGCAATTATCCTCAGTAATTTTATGTTCAAAAAAGATAAAAAATGGATAAAGCTTCAGGGAGGCACATCAAAAAGTAAACAGAGAGAGCCCAAATAAAATAAAAAATGAAAGAGCAGAAATAGTAATCAATACTAGTGAAGTGAAGTCGCTTAGTCATGTCCTACTCTTTGCGACCCCATGGACTGTAGCCCACCAGGTTCCTCTGTCCATAGGATTTACCAGGCAAGAATATTGGAGTGGGTTACCATTTCCTTCTAGGTACAAAAAAAAAAAAAAAAAAGATAAGTATAGTTAATACTATATTATAGTATTAACTATATTAATATATTGTTAATATATATAACTATATATTAATAGTTATATGCCAATGATTTAGATAAGCTAAAAGAAACACACATTTCTAGACAGAATCACTAAGAAACAGAAATCTGAACAGATCAATAACTGGTAGAGAAAATGAATCTGTAATAAAAAGAAAAACACCCAGGATTTCCCTGCAGTCCAGTGGTTAAGAATCCACCTGACAATGCAGAGACACAGGTTCAGTCCTTGGTCCAGGGAGATTCAACATGCTGAGGGATAACTAAGCCTGTAAGTTGAAACTACTGAACTTGTGTGTCACAGCTACTAAAGCGTGTACTGTAATGCCTGCATATCAAAAGGAAAAATAGTCCCCATTCACCTCATCTAGAGAAAGCCTACATGCAGCAACAAAAATCCAGCAAAGAAAAAAAAAAAAAAAAAGAATAAATAAATAAGGTTCATTAAAAAAAGAAAACACCTAAAAACAAAACTTGAGGACTAGTTGGTTTCACTGTGGGATTGTGCAAAACATATAAAGAAGATCTAACTTGTATCTTTCTTCAAACTAGTCCAAAAAGTTAAAGAAGATGGAACACTTCAGTTCATTGTACTAGGCCACCATTATCAAAATCCAGACAGACACTACAAAATAAATAAATAAATAAAATTGTAAGCCAATAGCTCTGATGAATATAGAGGCAAAAACCCTCATCAAATTATTAACAAACTAAATCCAGTTCAGATCAGTTCAGTCGCTCAGTCGTGTCCAACTCTTTGAGACCCCATGAATCACAGCACACCAGGCCTCCCTGTCCATCACCATCTCGCAGAGTTCACTCAAACTCACGTCCATCGAGTCGGTCATGCCACCCAGCCATCTCATCCTCTGTCGTTCCCTTTTCCTCCTGCCCCCAAACCCTCCCAGCATCAGAGTCTTCTCCAACCATATATTAAAAAATATATATATAGTACACCTTGATCAAGTGTGATTTATTCCAGGGAGACAGAATGGTTTAATATTTGCAAATCAAATAACATGATATTATTATTAACAAAAGCAAGGATTAAAATTGCATGACTGACTCAACAGAGACAGAAAAAGCATTTGACAAAACTCAACATCTATTCATGATAAAAACTTTCATTAATGTTGTTAGAAAGGAAATATATTTCACATAATAAAGACCACTATGACTAACCAACAGGTAACATCATTCTCAATGATGAAAAACTGAAAGCCTTCCTCTAAATCTAAGAACGAGACATGGATGCCCATCATTACACTTTTATTTTGTAGAATTAGAAGTCCCAGTCACAGTAATCAGAAAGGAAAAAGAAATTAAAGCCATTCAAATAGGAAGGGAAGATTAAAACTGTCACTACTTACTGGTGATATATTTTAAAAAAAAAAAAAAAAAAAAAAAAAACCTAAAGTCTCCATCCACAAACTATTTGAACTAATAAATGAATTCGGTAAAGTTGTGGGATTTAATATTAATAAAAAGAAGCCCATTGCTTTTATCTAATCATGAACTATAATAAAGAGAAAGCAAGAAACCAACTTCATTTAAAATCACATCAAAAGAATAAAATATCTTTAGTTAAGGAATAAACTTAACGAAACAGGCAAAAAAGTTATATTCTGAAAACTGTAAAATGTTGAAAATGGAGTTTGAAAGTGATACAAAGTGTAAAAATATCATGTGTTCATGGACTGGAAGAATCAATACTGCTAAAATGGCCAGATTACCTAAGGTACTCTACATATTTAATGTAATGCCTATCAAAATACTCATGACATTTTCCACAGAACTAAAAAAAAATTATTCTAAAATTTGTAGAGAGCTACAAAAGTCACCAAACTGCCAAAGCAATCTTGAAAAAATGAACAAAGCTGCGGTTATCATGCCTTCTTACTTCAGACTGTATGACTAAGTTACAGATATAGAAAAAAGCATGGTACTGACACAGACAAACACACAAACCAATGGAACAGACTAGAGAGTCCAGAAATAAACCCACATACCTATGGTCAATTAATCTACAAAGAAGGAGGCAAGAACATACAATGGACATTCTCTTCAATTAGTGGTGCTGAGAAAACTGGACAACAAGATGTAAAACAATAATATTAGAATATTTCTTCATACTATACACACATATAGAATTAAAATAGATTAAATACTTAAGTGTAAGAACAGAAACCAGAAAATTCCTAGAAGAAAACATAGGCAGAACACTCTCTGGCATTAGTCATAGCAATATTTTTTTTAGATCTGTCTGTTAAGGAAAAATAAACCCTAAAATTAACAGATGAAACAATTAAATTTGAGCTTCTGGACATTAAAGAAATAATCAGCAAAAGGAAAAAAAACTACTCAATGTGAGAAAATAATTTCAAATAAGACTGACAAAATTTCAATATCTAAAATATATAAACTTCTCATAAAACTCAGTATCCAAAAACAACCTAATAATTAAATATGGGCAGAAGACACAAATATACATTTTTACAAAGATTTACAGATTGTAATAGGCACAGGAAAAGATGCTCAACACCATTAATCAAAAGAAATAAAGATCAACAACAATGAGCTATCACCTCACATCTGTCAGAATGGCTATTATTGAAATGTCTACAAATGAATGATGGTGAAAATATGATGAAAATGGAGCCCTCCTACATGACCTCCCTGGTGGCTCAGATGGTAAAGCATCTGCTTACAATGAGGGAGACCCAGGTTCAATCCCTGGGTTGGGAAGATCCCCTGGAGAAGGAAATGGCAACCCACTCCAGTACTCTTGCCTGGAAAATTCCATGGACTGAGGAGCCTGGTAGGCTACAGTCCCTCGGGTCGCAAAGAGTCGGACAGGACTGAGAGACTTCACTTTTTTTCTTCTTACACTGTTGGTGGGAATGTAAATTAGGTCTGCCACTATGGAAAAGAATATGGAAGTTCCTCAAAAAACTAAAAATAAAACTACCATATGATACAGAAATCCCTCTCCTGGTTACATGTCCAGAATTTAAAAAAAAAGAAAAACACTAATTGGAAAAGACACATACAACCCAATGTTCATAGAAGGATAGCAGCAATATTTGTAATAGCCAAGACATGAAAGAATGCAGTGTCCTTCAACAGATGAATGGATTTAAGAAAATATCACACACACACACACACACACACACTGGAGAAGGGGACGGCTACCCATTCCAATATTCTTGCCTTGAGAATCCCATGGACAGAGGAGTCTGGAAGCCTAGAGTCCATGGAGTCACACAGTCTGACATGACTAAAGCAACTTAGCACAGAAGCACACACACAGATACACACATATGGCATTATACACACACACACACACACACACACACACACAAACACACACAGAATGGAATACTCAGATCAGATCAGATCAGTCGCTCAGTCGTGTCCGACTCTTTGCGACCCCATGAACCACAGCACGCCAGGCCTCCCTGCCCATCACCAACTCCCAGAGGTCACTCAGACTCACATCCATCGAGTCAGTGATGCCATCTAGCCATCTCATCCTCTGTCGTCCCTTTCTCCTCTTGCCCCCAATCCCTCCCAGCATCAGAGTCTTCTCCAATGAGTCAACTCTTCGCATGAGGTGACCAAAATACTGGAGTTTCAGCTTTGCACCATTCCTTCCAAAGAAATCCCAGGGTTGATCTCCTTCAGAATGGACAGGTTGGATCTCCTTGCACTCCAAGGGACTCTCAATGGTCTTCTCCATCACCACAGTTCAAAAGCATCAATTCTTTGGCGCTCAGCCTTCTTCACAGTCCAGCTCTCACATCCATACATGACCACAGGAAAGACCATAGCCTTGACTAGGCGAATCTTTGTTGGCAAAGTGATGTCTCTGCTTTTGAACATGCTATCTAGGTTGGTCATAACTTTCCTTCCAAGGAGTAAGCGTCTTTTAATTTCATGGCTGCAGTCACCATCTGCAGTGATTTTGGAGCCCAGAAAAATAAAGTCTGACACTGTTTCCACTGTTTCTCCATCTATTTCCCATGTAGTGATTGGGCCAGATGCCATGATCTTCCTTTTCTGAATGTTGATCTTTAAGCCAACCTTTTCACTCTCCACTTTCACTTTCATCAAAAGGCTTTTTAGTTCCTCTTCACTTTCTGCCATAAGGGTGGTGTCATCCGCATATCTGAGGTTATTGATATTTCTCCCAGCAATATACTACTCAGCCACAAAAAAGAATGAAATTATGTCATTTGCAACACTGTGGATGGACCTAGACAGTATTATGCTTAGACATAGAAAGACACTCTTATTTTATCACTTATGTGTGGAATTTTAAAAAAAAAAAAAATGATTGCACACATCAGAACAAAAACAGGTTCACATACACGGAAAACAAACAAGTGTTTACCAATGAGGGGAGGAAAAGAAGGTGTACAATAGGAGTATAGGATTAACAGATACAAATTACTATGTGTAAAACAGATAAGAAACAAGGATATATTGTGCAGCACACAGAAATATAGCCAGTTTTTATAACAATATTAAGTGGAGTATAACATATTAAATATTTAATTATACAAATTAACTGCCATTATTAAAATATTGCATCTTAAAGCAACAATGAATTTCTAAAATCTATATTTATATAGCCCAATTATCATGAAACATTTTGTGTTAGTAAGTCTTTGGAATAGATGCTCTAAAATATTGATAATAGTATATGTTTTCAATTTGTTTCTGGAAGGCAGGGACTCTATATATTTACAGGTCTTAAAATGTAAATAACTTTTTATTGAGCATTTTCAGGTCTAATGGTGGATTTAAGGAAAAACATTAGAGAAGTTAATAAAAAAATATCTACTAGTATGTCTACAGCAGCATTATGCTTAGGACAGATAATTTGAAAATATGCGAATGTCATTAAGCATCAATATAACAGATAGCTATTATTCCATTAACTGTCATATTAACATTGCATATTAATGATATGGATCAATATTCTCAATAATTGACAATAAAAACATCCACGATAACTGTCTAAAAATGCACACTGCCAGAGTGTATTCAGAAAATACTGCCAAATACAGTGTTTGGTATTGACAGAAAAAGACAAAAAGGCCATATTCCATACTACAACAGTGGTGCATTTGTACATAGTTTAATATAAGAAGTAGTAGTAGCATTTTTCAGAGAAGGCAATGGCACCCCACTCCAGTACTCTTGCCTGGAAAATCCCATGGGCGGAGGAGCCTGGTAGGCTGAAATCCATGGGGTCGCTAAGAGTCGGACACAACTGAGCGACTTCACTTTCACTTTTCACTTTCATGCATTGGAGAAGGAAATGGCAATCCACTCCAGTGTTCTTGCCTGGAGAATCCCAGGGACGGGGGAGCCTGGTGGGCTGCTGTCTATGGGGCTACACAGAGTCAGACACGACTGAAGTGACTTAGCAGTAGCAGCAGCAGCAGTAGCATTATTATTAATTGATATTCTAAAGAACATTTTATTTCCCAGTGATTAACCTAAGCATATATGGATCCTGTCATTTAATAATCCTCACACAATCTTTATAAGATATTATTTTTATATCTATTTTGCCAATGAGGAGACTAAGTTTTGGAGAAAATAAATAACTTCTCTACAATTGTAGATACAGAAATCAGCTGAGTGAGAATTTGGCCTAATCTAACATAGATTTATGTTTGCTGTGTGTGTGTGTGTGTGTGTGTGTGTGTGTGTGTGTGTGTGTTTGGTAGGGAGACAGGGAATCCTAAGTTTTGTAAATATTATTAAAACAATGCTGAAAATTGATATTTTTAAAAAAATCCAGAGGCCTTCCCAGTCTTCATAGTTTTTTTTTTTTTTTTTCCTTATTTAAGAAAAAGCTCTTATTTAAGAGCTTTTGTGATAAAGCTCTTGTATACACTGGTAAATATTCTCTTGAGACAGAGGACCAAAAATTATACCTCTTGATATTTGGAATCATCAATTCAAAGGACATGAGTTTGTGCAAATTCCAAGTGGTAGTGATGGACAAGGAAGTTTAGCATGCTGTAGTCCATGGGGTTGCAGAATTGGACATGACTTGGCAACTAAACAACAGCATTTGCAATTGCTATGGTTTTATTATCTCAAATTAGGTGGCCTGAACAAACAACTAAATAGCGTTTATTTAGTTACACAGCATCTAGAAACACTGGCATCTAAGAAACATTGAAATGACATGCCTAAAGGAAAAGAAAAGAGGAAAGGAAAGTACTGGAGAACAGAATAAGGGAAGAAAGAAGGAACTCACAGTAGTGATAAAGGAAAATAAAAAAGAGTGGGACAACAAGCAGAGACAGAAGGACCAGTGTTCTCCAATACACAAATTATTAAACCAAATTAATTCACATCATTACTCTGGGGATTTTCAGCATTACTGTGAATTGTATATCATGAAATATCGGTGCACAATGTTGGGTGTTCCATTAGAGAGAATGTATTTTACTCATAGAAAATGCCTTTTTCTGACTAGATTTTTTTTTTTTTTCCAGAATAAAAGCATATTGATTACTCCATAACGGTGGAGTCTATAATGTTCATTTAATTCTGCACTGGAACAGTTTCACATCTATTTTAAAATATATATAAAAATAAAAAAAACTGTCATGTCCGATGATGGGAAGTTCCTTTTGATTCACCCCAAAGGCCAGATTCAGTCACTTTCTGTTAGTGCAATTAATGAAATAATCTCAGTTCAGTTGTCCCCTAAAACAAAGGAATCCAAACTTTATTCAAGCAAATTCCACTGGCATTCCAGATATTCTCTTTGCTCAATTAACTCATATGACTCATTCAAAGTTCAACAAAGATAAAACTTACTAAGAGATTATAATTCAAAGGGAAAATGTCAAACACTCTTTGAAATAGTTTGAAGTATTCTTAGATTTAACGAGATCTCATCAAACCAATGTATTCAGACTATAGTGTACTGATGGCTGCCATAAGAAATGCCTATTATAAGATATCAACAAGGACACTCTTCACTATTATTACAGACCCTTCTGTACATAATTCAAGAATAATGTAATAAATGTAATTTCCCTGGGAACATGGTAATTTTTATGTTTTAATTTATGGGGATACTAAATTACAAAACTGATATATTTTTTTTTCTTTTCCCTCAGCAACTATGTAACTTTGGTTTACATATGTGGCTCATCAATGAATAGATTTCAAAAGTTGACATGTAAAATAAAGTATATACATTTAGCCTCATGTATGATTACATTTTACATATAATCTTTAATATTTTTCTTTCTTTTGTTTATTTTTTCACTCATCTTTCACCTCCATTTTCATATATACTAAAGTTTCATTTATGTGCTCTCTTCGGTTCCTCATTTTTTATATCTTGTATGAAAGACTGCACAGGAGAAGGAAATGGCAATCATTTCCAGTATTCTTGCCTGGGAAATTCCATGGAGAGAGGAGCTCATGGGATACAGTCCATAGGGCCACAAAATAGTCAGACACAACTCAGTGACAAAACACAACAACAATGTAATATCACACAAGACAATGATTGAATAAATAAATGAAACACTTTACTAAACCATTAAAGGTGAGTTAATAACTAATTAGGACTTCCTGGTGGCTCAGATGGTAAAGCGTCTGTCTACGATGCAGGGGACCCGGGTTCGATCCCTAGTTTGGAAAGATCCCT
Organism: Tragelaphus eurycerus; assembly: GCA_935064755.1. Taxonomy (NCBI): domain Eukaryota; kingdom Metazoa; phylum Chordata; class Mammalia; order Artiodactyla; family Bovidae; genus Tragelaphus; species Tragelaphus eurycerus. The sequence goes on along the minus strand of CAKXYN010000086.1, from coordinate 5,334,241 downwards.
TGGAGAAGGAAATGGCAATCCACTCCAGTACTATTGCTTGGAAAATCCCATGGACAGAGGAGCCTGGTAGGCTACAGTCCATGGGGTCTCAAAGAGTCAGACATGACTGAGTGACTTCACGTTCATGTATAACTGATTATACATATATGTGGGAAGTACTAAAACAATTTTAGTTTTCTTGGTTTTCAAAAAAATGGGTTACTTTTGTTTGTTTTATATAAAAAAGGCACACCTCAGAAAACCATTTCATCTGGCTTTCAGATCAGATCAGATCAGTTTTTTCGACCCCATGAATCACAGCACGCCAGGCCTCCCTGTCCATCACCAACACCCAGAGGTCACTGAGACCCACGTCCATCGAGTCAGTGATGCCATCCAGCCATCTCATTGTCTATAGTCCCCTTCTCCTCTTGCCCCTAATTCCTCCCAGCATCAGAGTCTTTTCCAATGAGTCAACTCTTCACATGAGGTGGCCAAAGTACTGGACTTTCAGCTTTAGCATCATTCCTTCCAAAGAAATCCCAGGGCTGATCTCCATCAGAATGGATTGGTTGGATCTCCTTGCACTCCAAGGCACTCCCAAGAGTCTTCTCCAACACCACAGTTCAAAAGCATCAATTCTTTGGCGCTCAGCCTTCTTCACAGTCCAACTTTCACATCCGTACACGACCACAGGAAAGACCATAGCCTTGACTAGGCGAACCTTTGTTGGCAAAGTAATATCTCTGCTTTTGAATATGCTATCTAGGTTGGTCATAACTTTCCTTCCAAGGAGTAAGCGTCTTTTAATTTCATGGCTGCAGTCACCATCTGCAGTGATTTTGGAGCCCAGAAAAATAGTCTGACACTGTTTCCACTGTTTCCCATCTATTTCCCATGTAGTGATGGGACCAGATGACATGATCTTTGTTTTCTGAATGTTGAGCTTTAAGCCAACTTTTTCACTCTCCACTTTCACTTTCATCAAGAGGCTTTTTAGTTCCTCTTCACTTTCTGCCATAAAGGTGGTGTCATCTGCATATCTGAGGTCATCTGGCTTTAAAGTCACTTTAAAAGTATCTGTAGACCAGAGACTGCAATGGACTTCTTTGTTTTCCCATGAAGTGGTCATGGCAAGCTGAGTAGTTTCTCAGAACTGTTGTTGATGATGGTGTTGTTTATTCATTTAATAGTACCTTTGTTATTTCAGGCTATTTAACATGTGATTGTCTATTAGGCAGAAAAATCCAGTGTTAGTGGAATGAAAATATAATTATTATCCTGTTCGCCTACCCTAGAATAGTTATTGAGTGACGGAAGCAACATACTTACAAAATAAATAATCCAGTCATGTAATAGGAAGTGATAGAGATGTATATAGGATTACAGGTAGAACTACATAAGTGAGTGAGTGGGCTTCCCTTGTGGCTCATCTGATAAAAGAATCTGCTTGCAATGTGTGAGACGTGGGTTTGATCTCTGGGTTAGGAAGTTTCCCTGGAGAAGGGAAAGGCTACCCATGCCAGTATTCTGGCCTGGAGAATTCCATCGACTGTGTAGTCTATGGGATTGCAAATAGGAATAGTGATAGAGAGTATACGATTACAGGCAGAACTGCATAATAAAACAATAAATGAGACAATATCTGCAACACCTGTTAATAGTTATCTGTACTGAATATTTTTCGTTTGTGGATATAATGCTAAACTCTAGACATAGAGTAGAGAGAAACAGAGAATTTTCCATTTTAAATCCCTTTCTGCTTTTATATGTTCTAGACTTTTCCGATCCTTCTGTACACAATTCTTTATCTCCTTTCTTTTCACCTATATATGTGAAATTATATTAGTAAATAATTATTGTTATACAGAAACAAGTTATTTATGCATATAATATTAAAATTTAAAGGTTATCCCATCACTATATCACCTTATCCTCTCAGTACAACTTATCTCTTCCTCCCGTTGGTTAACTGATCAGTTCTTTTATGCTTAACACAAAAGGTCAAGGAATGTCAACATGGATAAACTAAAAACATTTTTACCTGAGGAGATTTTTGGTTTCTACATGCTATTTGAGCCTGTATGTTAATCAGTACACTCCCAAAATTCAGATTTCCATACAGAATACGTTTTTGGATATGTTTTTCTTTGTTTTGTCTGAATTTCAAACAGAAAGCTGGGGAACTTCCTCTTACAGTATTTTTAATAACTACAGGAGAGTCATCAGAAAAAGTTTTTAAGAAACTATAAATAATTCTACCCTTGCTGAGAGTGAACAATATATTTCCCATGATTTAAAAAGTCATATTTTTGAGATTAGTTCTTTGTCAGTTGCTTCTTTTGCTATTATTTTCTCCCATTTTGAAGGCTATCTTTTCACCTTGCTTAGAGTTTCCTTTGTTGGGCAGAAGCTTTTAATTTTAGTTAGGTCCCATTTGTTTATTTTTGCTTTTATTTCCAATATTCTGGGAGGTGGGTCATAGAGGATCCTGCTGTGATTTACGTTGGAGAGTGCTTTGCCTATGTTCTCCTCTAAGAGTTTTATAGTTTCTAGTCTTACATTTAGATCTTTAATCCATTTTGAGTTTATTTTTGTGTATGGTGTTAGAAAGTGTTCTAGTTTCATTCTTTTACAAGTGTTTGACCAGTTTTCCCAGCACCACTTGTTAAAGAGATTTTTTTTTCTTTTTTTTTTTATTTTGCTTAACTTTAAAATATTGTATTGCTTTTATTATACGTCGAGATGGATCCGCCACCAGTATACACGTGTTCCCCATCCTGAACCCTCCTCCCTCCCCGCTCCCCACACCATCCCTCCAGGTCATCCCAGTGCTCCAGCCCCAGGCATCTGTTATCGGGCATCGTACCTGGACTGACGACTCGTTTCACATATGATATTATACATATTTCAATGCTATTCTCCCCAATCATCCCACCCTCTCCCGGTCCCAGAGTCCAAAAGTCTGTTCTATACATCAGTGTCTCTTTTGCTGTTAAAGAGATTGTCTTTAATCCATTGTATATTCTTGCCTCCTTTGTCAAAGATAAGGTGTCCATAGGTGTGTGGATTTATCTCTGGGCTTTCTATTTTATTCCATTGATCTATATTTCTGTCTTTGTGCCAGTACCATACTGTCTTGATGACTGTGGCTTTGTAGTAGAGCCTGAAGTCAGGCAGGTTGATTCCTCCAGTTCCATTCTTCTTTTTCAAGAATTTTTGGCTATTCGAGGTTTTTGTATTTCCATACTAATAGTGAAATTGTTTGCTCTAGCTCTGTGAAAAATACCGTTGGTAACTTGATGGGGATTGCACTGAATCTATAGATTGCTTTTGGTAGTATACTCATTTTCACTATATTGATTCTTCCGATCCATGAACATGGTATATTTCTCTGTTAGTGTCCTCTTTGATTTCTTTCACCAGTGTTTTATAGTTTTCTATATATAGGTCTTTAGTTTCTTTAGGTAGATATACTCCTAAGTATTTTATTCTTTTAGTTGGAATGGTGAATGGAATTGTTTCCTTAATTTCTCTATTTTCTCATTATTAGTGTATAGGAATGCAAGGGATTTCTTTGTGTTGATTTTATATCCTTCCACTTTACTATATTCATTGATTAGCTCTAGTAGAAGGCAACGGCACCCCACTCCAGTACTCTTGCCTGGAAAATCCATGGATGGAGGAGCCTGGTAGGCTGCAATCCATGGGGTCGCTAAGAGTTCGACATGACAGAGCGACTTCACTTTCTCTTTTCACTTTCATGCATTGGAGAAGGAAATGGCAATCCACTCCAGTGTTCTTGCCAGGAGAATCCCAGGAACAGGGAAGCCTGGTGGGCTGCCATCTATGGGGTCACACAGAGTCGGACATGACTGAAGTGACTTAGCATAGCATAGCATAGCATAGCAGTATTTTCTGGTGGAGTCGTTAGGGTTTTCTATGTAGAGGATCATGTCATCTACAAACAGGAGAGTTATACTTCTTCTTTTCCAATTAATTTCAAAAATGTACAAGCAACACCTGAAGCTCAATTCCAGAAAACTAAATGACCCAATCAAATAATGGGCCAAAGAACTAAATAGAAATTTATCCAAAGACATACAGATGGCTAACGAACACATGAAAAGATGCTCAACATCACTCATTATCAGAGAAATGCAAATCAAAACCACTATGAGGTACCATTTCACGCCACTGTTGGAGGGAATGCAAAATAGCACCGCCACTATGGAGAACATTGTGGAGATTCCTTAAAAAACTGGAAATAGAACTGTCTCATGACCCAGCAATCCCACTGCTGGGCATACACACCAAGGAAACCAAAATTGAAAGAGACACGTGTACCCCAATGTTCAACGCAGCACTGTTTATAATAGCCAGGACACGGAAGCAGCCTAGATGTCCATCAGCAGATGAATGGATAAGAAAGCTGTGGTACATATACACAATGGAGTATTACTCAGCCATTAAAAAAAATACATTTGAATCAGTTCTAATGAGGTGGATGAAACTGGAGCCTATTATACAGAGTGAAGTAGGCCAGAAAGAAAAACACAAATACAGTATACTAATGCATATATATGGAATTTAGAAAGATGGTAATGACAACCCTGTATGCAAGACAGCAAAAGAGACACAGATGTATAGAACAGTCTTTTGGACTCGTTGGGAGAGGGGAGGGGAGGATGATTTGTGGGAATGGCATGGAAACATGTATAATATCATATAAGAAACTAATCTTCAGTCCAGGTTCAATACAGGATCCTTGGGGCTCGTGCACTGGGATGACCCGGAGGGATGGTATGGGGAGGGAGGTGGGAGGGAGGTTCAGGATGGGGAACACGTGTATGAACGGGGCAGATTCATGTTGCTATGTGGCAGAACCAATACAATATTGTAAAGTAATTAGCCTCCAATTAAAATAAAATGTAAATTAAAAAATAAAAAGTTTTATATACATTAATTCACTTCAGTCATGAGAAAGCACTATGAAGAACTTCTGTGTAGGTTATCTGAAATTAAATGCAGCCATGTAGACATGTAAAGTGAGGGGGAAAACCTCAAACACATGCTTTACAGAAAAGAAGTATTTGAAGATGACTTTCTTCAGGAAAACTTTTCTCTCCACTCTCTCTCTAGCTAGGCAAGCCATCCTGCATTTGTGCTTCAATAAAGATCTTTACCTTCCTTTTCTACTAAAAAATCATATTTCATAATTTTATATATTTAACTATTTCCATAATCCCACATCCCAGACCCAAAAACTGACATGAAAGAGGAGTTCACATTCTGATAAACTGAATTGGGAAAATGAGTAGGGCATTCCAAAAATTTAAACAGTAAGCCAAAGCCATTAAATCATAGAGATAGCATTAGTAGTGTTAATTGCTCAGTTGTATCTGACTCTTTATGACTCCAGGGACTGTAGCCCACCAGGTTCCTCTGTCCATGGGATCCTCCAGGGAAGAATACTGGAGTAGGTTGCCATGCCCTTCTACCAAGGATCTTCTTGACCCAGGAATCGAACCCAGGTCTCCTACATTGCAGGCAGCTACAGGTAAGTAACAGGTTATAGGGATAAGTACATATCAATTCTAGTTAATACCATATTAGTACTATGACATTTTGGCAATTATAAATTACAAAACTGAAGATATAAGACACCTGTATCCCACATTAAGTATCCCACAAGTAATTTACAGTTAAAAGGAAAAAAAAATATGGTTAGATGGTAACAGGTTATTATAATGCCAAAAAGCTTAATAATCATTGATGATTTGCTTTAAATTCTGATAAATCTTTCAAATATGTGATTGAGTTCTTGTTCTGCTTCTTCCAAAGCATGCTCATTAAATATTAAAATAATAAGTAAAAAGTGAATAAGCGATTATGCAAACAGCCAGATGCCATATAACATAATTTTTCACATCTAAAAATGGAAAACATATATTTTGCTAATTTAAAAATTTCCATAAAATTAAGTGAATTCACCTTAAAAATTGAAAGGTCAGATTTTGTGGTTAATTGTTTTTGTTTGTTTGTTTTTAAAAGGTATGTCAATCATTTTTGCAATCACATTCTGCTAACTTCAAGGCCAATATGACTGTGGTCTTGCTAGAAAATGGTGAATAATCTTTCCAACTGTATAAAGCAAAATAAATTATTCTCAAATGACCATTCCCATTGGAGAAAAGCACTTTCTAGACTCTTTTAAGTATGAAATTTAACAATAAAAGAAACATTTGAATATGAACTTGATTCCATTAGGAAATAGTCACAAAAGTTTTTCAGGAAATTTTAATAAAAAGCATGCTATTTATAGTTATCAATTGACCTGTTATCCTGAAAAAAATCAGTATTTTGGTAGCAAGAGGAGATTATTTCTCTTATTTTTCTTTACCATATGTATGTATGTATATATTTTTAAGAAAAACAATCCATGTTGACACAAAGTATCACAGTGAATACTGAGGCTAGAGAGTTCATTTGCTCTTGTTATGCTGACACTGTAGCATGAAACAGCTCCTGTATTCAAAGTCTTGATAAATGCTTCCTATTTTAGAAACATGAATTCCTCCAAGGTGCCCCTGGAGGAAAGCCCTTCAAGCTTTCATGATTTCCTCTAAATGTTTAAAATCACACTCGCATTATGTGTTCTGAGTAACAATTACTGGCTTCTTTTCTGGAAATAAAAATGTGCTTTACTTTGTTCTTCCTCTTATTGGCTTCATGCTGTGTCCTGTTTTTTCTTAAAATTGTGATATAGTTTTTTATCATTCAAGAGATAAAAACAGTAATTTTAAAAATATAGTTCTTTTCTTAAACTTCATGACTAAGGTGAAGAAACTAATATTTAAGTAACAGAAAAATCTGTGCAGTATTTAATGCCAACTAGTCATATTACTAGATAATAGTATGAGTTACAAAAGTGATTTAAACATATCATTTAATTAATTTAGGATACAGCCAATAAAAATTGATGTTTGCCATATTTAACACAATCAGTAATATTTATATGTTTTATCTAGAATTCAAAACTAAGGATAGCTCTTAGATAAAATATCTAATATTAAATTATGAAACAATTTTGTAAATTTACTTGCTGATAATAATATGCATACTGCCATCGGAGAAGGCAATGGCACCCCACTCCAGTACTCTTGCCTGGAAAATCCCACGTACGGAGGAGCCTGGTAGGCTGCAGTCCATGGAGTCACTAAGAGTCAGACATGACTGAGCGACTTCACTTTCTCTTTTCACTTTCATTCATTAGAGAAGGAAATGGCAACCCACTCCAGTGTCCTTGCCTGGAGAATCCCAGGGACGGGGAGGCCTGGTGGGCTTATGTCTATGGGGTCACACAGAGTCGGACACGACTGAAGTGACTTAGCATAGCATAGCATCCTACATATCTAATGACACAAGAAATTGCTCACTATATGTTTGAAAAATTACAAAATATGAAACTTAGTATGATCGTAATCATTTAAAAATATGCTTATGATGATAATAAAAATGTGAGTAGAAATTATTGTTCTAAGGTTGGTATACACACACACACACACACACACACACACACACACACACATATTATCTCCTGCATTAGCAGGTAAATTCTCTACCACAGAGTCACCAGAGAAGGCCCCCTAAAATAAACAAATATATATAAAACACATCTGCCAATGCAGGAGATGTAAGAGACACATCTTACATATGTCTGATGTTTTGATCCCTGGGTTGGGATGATCCCCTGGGTTTGGAAGATCCCCTGGAGAAGGGCACAGTCACACAGTCCAATATTTGTGCCTGGAGAATCCCATGGACATAGGAACCTGGCATTCATCAGAGGAACCTACAGTCCACAGGGTCTCAAAAAATCAGACAGGACTGAAGTGACTCAGCACACACATCTTATATCTATCTATCTGTGTATCTATAAACCAGCAAGCCTAAATAGAAATGCAAATTAAATAATCAAAAAGAAATAAAATCAATATATTTGACTATGTGCATTTTTAAACTTTATGTACAGCATAAAGCAACATATATAAAAAGGCAGACAAATGTGATAAATGGTTTGCTTTTACGAGAAAATTGAAATATCAATACTTAAAAAAAGCAATACATACTTATGTGAAAAATTTTACTTCAAAGAACATAACTGATTTAACAGAATATTTAAGAACTAGTAATACTATATTCTGGTAAGGGTTAATCCAATTCTCTTTATAATTGCCTCAAAAAAGAGGAACTATGCAATAACTGAATAGTATTCCAATCAATCATAGGGTACGGTAAATGATACCTAAAAATTTATTACCAAAATGTTTAATGATATGTGAAAATATCCACATTTTACATAGACAAAAAAGTTTAATAGAAAAACTAGAGGTCACATATACATGTGTGTTCAGCTGTGTCCAACCCTTTGCAACCCCATGGACAGGCTCCTCTCTCCATGGGATTTTTCAGGCAAGAATACTGGAATGGGTTGACATTTCCTTCTCCAAGGGATCTTACCAACCCAGAGATGGAACTAAAGTTTCCTTATCCCCTGCATTGCTGGTAGATCTTTTTTTACTACTGAGCCACCTGGGAAGCCTAAAACCATGGGAAATTATTTTACAAATCAATTTCACCTGCCTTCACTATTCATCATCATTTTAAGACTTACATGTTCTCCAAGAGACATGTAGTCTAAACAATAAGATGTTTACCCAAGCTGTATCCAAGAGCTTGGAATCACTGGCCTCTAGTTGACTGAGTTGGTTATGACTGGATGGGTAGGACCAGTGATGCTTCAACTGGGCATGGACAAGCTGCACGGGTGACTTTTGAACTTGCAGAAGCTGGTAGTTTATTTATGCTTGTGCAGAATGAAAATTATCATAACTTTTTTCAATCACTTTTCCACACACTCACCATGCCTCAGATCATGCTGCTTCTTTATTCTTTGTCGCATAAATACCTTGACTCCTTGCGTCCCTTAGCTGCCTTGTGAATAAACTCTCTTTGCTGCAAACCTCCCTATCCCATCATTTTGGCTTCTTGTGTGTGGGACAAAAGAAATCTGTTTCAGTAGCCACACTGCATATAAATAAGCAGGTATATGCTCATATATAAAACAAAGCTAGTGGAGGTGATGGAATTCCAGTGGAGCTATTCCAAATCCTGAAAGATGATGCTGTGAAAGTGCTGCAATCAATATGTCAGCAAATCTGGAAAACTCAGCAGTGGCCACAAGATTGGAAAAGGTCAGTTTTCATCCCAATCCCAAAGAAAGGCAATGCCAAGGAGTGCTCAGACTACCGCACAATTGCACTCATCTCACACGCGAGTAAAGTAATGCTCAAAATTCTCCAAGCCAGGCTTCAACAATATGTGAAACGCGAACTTCCTGATGTTCAAGCTGGTTTTAGAAAAGGCAGAGGAACCAGAGATCAAATTGCCAACATCCGCTGGATCATGGAAAAAGCAAGAGAGTTCCAGAAAAAAACATCTATTTCTGCTTTATTGACTATGCCAAAGCCTTTGACTGTGTGGATCACAATAAATTGTGGAAAATTCTGAAAGAGATGGGAATACCAGACCACCTGATCTGCCTCTTGAGAAATCTGTATGCAGGTCAGGAAGCAACAGTTAGAACTGGCCATGGAACAACAGACTGGTTCCAAATAGGAAAAGGAGTATGTCAAGGCTGTATATTATCACCATGTTTATTTAACTTCTATGCAGAGTACATCATGAGAAATGCTGGACTGGAAGAAACACAAGTTGGAATCAAGATTGCTGGGAGAAATATCAATAATTTCAGATATGCAGATGACACCACCCTTATGGCAGAAAGTGAAGAGGGGCTAAAAAGCCTCTTGATGAAAATGAAAGTGGAGAGTGAAAAAATTGGCTTAAAGCTCAACATTCAGAAAAGGAAGATCATGGCATCTGGCCCCATCACTACATGGGAAATAGATGGAGAAACAGTGGAAACAGTGTCAGACTTTATTTTTCTGAGCTCCAAAATCACTGCAGATGATGACGGCAGCCATGAAATTAAAAGACGCTTACTCCTTGCAAGGAAAGTTATAACCAACCTAGATAGCATATTCAAAAGCAGAGACATCACTTTGCCAACAAAGGTTTGCCTAGTCAAGGCTATGGTCTTTCCTGTGGTCATGTATGGATGTGAGAGCTGGACTGTGAAGAAGGCTGAGCGCCGAAGAATTGATGCTTTTGAACTGTGGTGTTGGAGAAGACTCTTGAGAGTCCCTTGAACTGCAAGGAGATCCAACCTGTCCATTCTGAAAGAGATCAGCCCCGGGATTTCTTTGGAAGGAATTATGCTAAAGCTGAAACCAGTATTTTGGCCACCTCATGCGAAGAGTTGACTCATTGGAGAAGACTCTGATGCTGGGAGGGATTGGGGGCAGGAGGAGAAGGGGACGACAGAGGATGAGATGGCTGGATTGCATCACTGACTCGAGGGATGTGAGTCTGGGTGACCTCCGAGAGTTGGTGATGGACAGGGAGGCCTGGTGTGCTGCGGTTCATGGGGTCACAAAGAGTCGGACACGACTGAGCGACTGATCTGATCTGATCTGATGTCATCAATATACAAACTAGATGGAAAGAACAATAAAATATTAACATTAGATTGGTATATCCCTAAATGAAGAGATCACATATTTCCTCCTTTTGTGCATGACTCCATGTTTTCTAAGTATTCTGTCATTCTTAAAATAAGAAGTGTTCTTTTTAATAAAAATAAATTTGTATGCAAATTACATTTTACAAGCTCCTTTTTTCATTATTAATAATTTATATAAACATAAGATTTAAAGGATTATCATCATGTTCAGAAATTTTCAAAATAAATGGTATGTAAAATTGTTCAGAAATAATTTTATTTCCTTTATCCGCATCTGGAAATAATTACCTTAAGAAGAGATAAAGAAATAATTTTTCTGACTGCTGCCAAGTTTTTTGAGTTTGCATGTTTTTAGGCTCTTCTGCAATTCATGGGGTTGCAAAGAGTCAGACACGACTGAGCAACTGAACTGAATTGAACTGACCAAAATAAATTATAACAGCCTCCAGGCAATTAATAAAATGATGCTATCAAACACAAACAATATTGTACTCACACGTAGGTATATATTTTATGTGTTCTTTTGAAGGAAAGGCACTAACATTTCTTAGTTAATTCTCTACTGTTATATGATATGAAGCATATCATATCATATATGTTATATGAAGCACAATGATAGTCATTTCTACACTTATCACACTGCAGAATTCCTCTCAGAATTTATCTCATAGTTGAGAAATCTAATGCTTACAAAGGTGACAATGTACCTAACACCAAACAACTAGTAAAGGTGTGCTGGAAAATAATTCTATTTTTCAATAATTTAATTGGACCCCACAAAATTTATTGAGCACAGTTATCATATATCAAGTGATAGGAGACACAGAAAGGTGAATAGATGTGAGCTTATCACATATGTGTGAATTTTGACTATTAGGAACTTAATATTTAGAGGCAGAGGAACATATACCCATTTTAGTCACAGTGATTTTCTATACAAAGATATGACATGTGTTAAGGTAACCTCAGAGAAGGCAATGGCACCCCACTCCAGTACTCTTGCCTGGAGAATCCCATTGATGGAGGAGCCTGGTGGGCTGCAGTCCATGGGGTTGCTAGGAGTCGTACAAGTCTGAGAGACTTCACTTTCACTTTTCACTTTCATGCATTGGAGAAGGAAATAGTAACCCATTCTAGTGTTCTTGCCTGGAGAATCCCAGGGACGGGGGAGCCTGGTGGGCTGCTGTCTATGCGGTTGCACAGAGTCGGACATGACTGAAGCGACTTAGCAGCAGCAGCAGCAGCAGCAAGGTAACCTAGTAGAGTTGTACCTTGATTTCAAAAGAAGACTTCACAGTGGAGATGGCCTTTTAGCCAAGTAATGTTGGCAGGCAGAGTTTTTGGAGGGATGTGAGGAAGGAAACATACAAAGGAGGCCAAGTATCGGGATAGAAGATAAAAAGTGAGAAATGACCAGACAGTTTACTGAAATGTGCACACAAATACCATCCAAAATCATCTGTGCAAAAAAGTAGATTTGACCTATACTGTTTTGATTATACTGAATTAATAAAAATTTGGTACTTCATCTGTAATATGTATATGTTACACCAGAACTATGTGTAAACATGTTTTAAAAATTCACACATTAGTGTTCCTTTACTTCACTGCTGCTGCTGCTACTGCTGCTAAGTCACTTCAGTCGTGTCCGACTCTAGCATACATTTAAATTTTTAATTCAGGGCTGAAATTATATGATAGATTGACTAGAATCCATTTTTACTTATTCTATTAGTGCCTAAAGCTTATTATGGTCATGAATTTGAACAAACTCCATGAGATATTGGAGGAGGGAGGCACCTGGCATGCTGCAGTTCATGGGGTCTCAAACAGTCAGATACAACTGAACAATTAACCACAGCACAGTCATATTTTAAAGGCACTTAAATTCTATCCAAGGTTTTTCAAATAGAATATCAGTATCTCTTAAATGTGTTTAACAGTTTTCTAAGAAATTATAAAATATAATTATTTTCATAATGATGTCAAATGATTTTATGTACTTCAGTAAAATATTATTAAATCCATGACTAAGTGGTCATTCAGACATTTCCTCATTTATTATTAAGAATCAAATTTATTTCTCCTATGGATTACATGCTTATGTGTAAAGCAACCAAACTCACACCTCAATCCACTTTAGATATTTTAAGTACATGTTAAAAATTAAAATAAAAAACAAAATGTTTTATTAAAACAATATACCAAAATGTCTTTGTTAGTAGTACTTTCTCTTTCACTAGCAAATATGGAAAAAAGCATTAAATAAATTGCATTTAAAATGATTAATTAATGAAAAAACATGTACATTTTCAACAGAGCCCCATATTAGAAATATATGAGTTGTGTCACACAGATTTGGTTGTGAGAATTTATGGAACATCTTCAAATGCAGGTAGGTCAAAGAAATGTTAGTGGGAATATTTGGGGCCTATCCAACAGAGTGAAGATTCTTAATGATAATAGGTAATGATTTTCTAAGGGATTCTAAACAAATCCAAACTTTTGAATTCTTGTGAAGTAGATGTCTAAACCCCTGAACATTCATAAAGAAACATTTCTAAGAGACGAGTTCTATTGGGTTATTTGACTGGTTGTACTGCATAAAAAATCACTCTGTGAAACATAAAAAGAAATATGAATCATTGAACGTTCCTGTCTTCTTTTAAGCAGTAGCCATTCTCTCTTTTATTCTCTCAAGCTTCTAGCGGCCTGTTGCTGTGAACTCTGTTATTAATGGAGAGCCACCTTCCCATTTTGCTTCAATTTCCTACTAGGTCTATTCCTTTTGTTCCCCCCCACCGCCACCCCCCACTGGTTTCTCTTCATTTCCTCATTCCATAAATGTTGGAGTGCTTCTTCCCTTTTTGAATTATACTTATTGTTCAGTCACTAAGCTGAGTCTGACTCTGAAACCTCATGAACTGCAGGACACCAGGTTTCCCTGCCCTTCACTATCTCCCAGAGTTTGCTCAAACTCATGTGCATTGATTTGGCGATGTAACCCAACCATCTCATCCTCTGTCATCCATTTTTCTTTTTGCCTTCAATCTTTCGAAGCATCAGGGTCATTTCCAATGAGTCAGCTCTTTGCATCAGGTGACCAAAGTACTAGAGCTGCAGCTTCAACATCATTGCTTCCAATTAATATTCAGGGTGGTTTTTCTTCAGGGTTGACTGGTTTGATCTCCTTTACTGCCTTGGATATTCTTATCTAGTCCTTTGGCTTTATATGCCATTTGCCTATTATCACGGAGAAGGCAATGGCACCCCACTCCAGTACTTTTGCCTAGAAAATCCCATGGAAGGAGGAGCCTGGTAGGCTTCAGTCCATGGGGTCACTAAGAGTCAGACACGACTGAGCGACTTCCCTTTCACTTTTCACTTTCATGCACTGGAGAAGGAAATGGCAACCCACTTCAGTGTTCTTGCCTGGAGGATCCCAGGGACGGGAAGCCTGGTGGGCTACAGTCTATGGGGTCGCACAGATGCGGACACGACTGAAGCGACTTAGCAGCAGCAGCAACAGCATATTATTCAAAACCAAAAAATCTGTATTACTAGATTCAATTTATCCTCTGAATCCTAAACTCTGTTTCCCTCTAATTTCTGGAAAATCTCCACTTGCATGTGTAAGAGTTGTGTCAAACTAACATGTCCCCAGATGAGCTCCAGATAGTCTTTTCACAACTAATGTTCCCTTAGGCAAAACTGAGGCTTCAAAATACCATCCCGTCCTCTGACAGTTATGATTCTACGTTACTGTTTTTCAGAATAAATGCACTGAAGTCATCACTGATCTGAGGGCTAGGCCTGTAAGTTTTGGCATTGACTCGTCACTGGAGACATGGATTGCCCTGGAAAGAGAATGTGTCCTTGAATCATACTACTTTCCAGTCTGGTAGGGACCCAGCTGTAATTGATCAGTCAATAACATTCTCACAAGCTGGCATAATGGATGATTTCATCTAGAAAGAGATGCCATCTATGCTACACATCACTGCATCCACTACAAATACCTTCTAGAGCAATTGGAAATTTGGGGTCTTTTCACAAAAGTTAATTTCATTATTTTCACATTATAATTATGTCACAGAGAGCAGTTGCTAAGTCTGAGCTTATTTTTGTCATAGGTAAGTCTTCTGAAGTTTACTTCTGATGTTTTATAATAAATACAGGATGTATTAATTAGTGTAAGGGTCAGAACAACATTAAGATAATAATTTTTTAAATTAAATTTTATTTTGCTTAACTTTACAATATTGTATTGCTTTTACCATACATCAAGATGGATCCGCCACAAGTATACATGTGTTACCCATCCTGAACCCTTCTCCCTCCTCCCTCCTCCCTCCTCCCTCCCCCCTCCCGATACCATCCCCCCCGGGTCGTCCCAGTGCACCAGACCCAGGCATCTGTTATCAGGCATCGTACCTGGACTGGGGACTCGTTTCACATATGATATTATACATATTTCAATGCTATTCTCCCAAATCATTCCACCCTCTCCCATTCCCAGAGTCCAAAAGTCTGTTCTATACATCAGTGTCTCTTTTGCTATCTCGTAAACAGGGTTATTGTTACCATCTTTCTAAATTCCATATATATGCATTGGTATACTGTATTGGTGTTTTTCTTTCTGGCTTACTTCACTCTGTATAATAGGCTCCAGTTCCATCCACCTGATTAGAACTGATTCAACTGCATTCTTTTTAATGGCTGAGTAATACTCCATTGTGTATATGTACCACTGCTTTCTTATCCATTCATCTGTGGATGGACATCTAGGTTGCTTCCAAGTCCTGGCTATTGTAAACAGTGCTGCTATGAACATTGGGGTACACGTGTCTCTTTCAATTCTGGTTTTCTCAGTGTGTATGCCCAGCAGTGGGATTGCTGGATCATAAGGCAGTTCTATTCCCAGGTTTTTGAGTAATCTCCATACTGTTCTCCAAAGTGGTTGTACTAGTTTGCATTCCCACCAACAGTGTAAGAGGGTACCCTTTTCTCCACACCCTCTCCAGCATTTATTGCTTGTGGACTTTTGGATTGCAGCCATTCTGATTGGCATGAAATGGTACCTCATAGTGGTTTTGATTTGCATTTCTCTGATAATGAGGGATGTTGAGCATCTTTTCATGTGTTTGTTAGCCATCTGTATGTCTTCTTTGGAGAAATGTCTATTTAGTTCTTTGGCCCATTTTTTGATTGGGTCATTTATTTTTCTGGAATTGAGTTGAAGGAGTTGCTTGTATATTTTTGAGATTAGTTGTTTGTTGCTTCATTTGTTATTATTTTCTCCCATTCTGAAGATGTCTTTTAACGTTGCTTATAGTTTCCTTTGTTGTGCAGAAGCTTTTAAGTTTAATTAGGTCTCATTTATTTATTTTGATTTTATTTCCAATATTCTGGGAGGTGGGTCATAGAGGATCCTGCTGTGATGTATGTCAGAGAGTGTTTTGCCTATGTTTTCCTCTAGGAGTTTTATGGTTTCTGGTCTTACATTTATATCTTTAATTCATTTTGAGTTTATTTTTGTGTATGGTGTTAGAAAGTGTTCTAGTTTCATTCTTTTACAAGTGTTTGACCAGTTTTCCCAGCACCACTTGTTAAAGAGATTGTCTTTAATCCATTGTATATTCTTGCCTCCTTTGTCAAAGATAAGGTGTCCATATGTGCGTGGATTTATCTCTGGGCTTTCTATTTCATTCCATTGATCTATATTTCTGTCTTTGTGCCAGTACCATACTGTCTTGATGACTGTGGCTTTGTAGTAGAGCCTGAAGTCAGGCAGGTTGATTCCTCCAGTTCCATTCTTCTTTCTCAAGATAGCTTTGGCTATTCGAGGTTTTTTTGTATTTCCATACAAATTGAGAAATTATTTGTTCTAGCTCTGTGAAGAATACCATTGGTAGCTTGATGGGGATTGCATTGAATCTATAAATTGCTTTGAGTAGTATACTCATTTTCACTATATTGATTCTACTGATCCATGAACATGGTATATTTCTCCATCTATTAGTGTCCTCTTTGATTTCTTTCACCACTGTTTTATAGTTTTCTATATATAGGTCTTTAGTTTCTTTAGGAAGTTATATTCCTAAGTATTTTATTCTTTTGATTGCAATGGTGCATATAATTGTTTCCTCAATTTCTCTTTTTATTTTCTCATTATTAGTATACAGGAATGCATGGGATTTCTGTGTGTTGATTTTATATCCTGCAACTTTACTATATTCATTGATTAGTTCTAGTAATTTTCTGGTGGAATCTTTAGGGTTTTCTATGTAGAGGATCATGTTGTCTGCAAACAGTGAGAGTTTTACTTCTTCTTTTCCAATTTGGATTCCTTTTATTTCTTTTTCTGCTCTGATTGCTGTGGCCAAAACGTCCAAGACTATGTTGAATAGTAATGGTGAAAGTGGGCATCCTTGTCCTGTTCCTGACTTTAGAGGAAATGCTTTCAATTTTTCACCATTGAGGATAATGTTTGCTGTGGGTTTGTCATATATAGCTTTTACTATGTTGAGGTATGTTCCTTCTATTCCTGCTTTCTGGAGAGTTTTTATCATAAATGGATGTTGAACTTTGTCAAAGGCTTTCTCTGCATCTATTGAGATAATCATATGGTTTTTATTTTTCAATTTGTTAATGTGGTGTATTACGTTGATTGATTTGTGGATATTGAAGAATCCTTGCATTCCTGGGATAAAGCCCACTTGGTCATGGTGTATGATCTTTTTAATGTGTTGTTGGATTCTGATTGCTAGAATTTTGTTAAGAATTTTTGCATCTATGTTCATCAGTGATATTGGCCTGTAGTTTTCTTTTTTTGTGGGATCTTTGTCAGGTTTTGGTATTAGGGTGATGGTGGCCTCATAGAATGAGTTTGGAAGTTTGCCTTCCTCTGCAATTTTCTGGAACAGTTTGAGTAGGATAGGTGTTAGCTCTTCTCTAAATTTTTGGTAGAATTCAGCTGTGAAGCCATCTGGACCTGGGCTTTTGTTTGCTGGAAGATTTCTAATTACAGTTTCAATTTCCATGCTTGTGATGGGTCTGTTAAGATTTTCTATTTCTTCCTGATCCAGTTTTGTAAAGTTGTACTTTTCTAAGAATTTGTCCAGTTCTTCCACGTTGTCCATTTTATTGCCATATAATTGCTGATAGTAGTCTCTTATGATCCTTTGTATTTCTGTGTTGTCTGCTGTGATCTATCTATTTTCATTTCTAATTTTATTGACTTGATTTTTCTCCCTTTGTTTCTTGATGAGTCTGGCTAATGGTTTGTCAATTTTATTTACCCTTTCAAAGAACCAGCTTTTGGCTTTGTTGATTTTTGCTATGGTCTCTTTTGGGTTTTTTGCATTTATTTCTGCCCTAATTTTTAAGAATTCTTTCCTTCTACTAACCTTGGGGTGCTTCATTTCCTTTTCTAGTTGCTTTAGTTGTAGACTTAGGTTATTTATTTGGCTTTTTTCTTGTTTCTTGAGGTATGCCTGTATTGCTGTGAACTTTCCCCTTAGGACTGCTTTTACAATGTCCCACTGGTTTTGGGTTGTTGTGTTTTCATTTTCATTCGTTTCTATACAGATTTTTATTTCTTTTTTGATTTCTTCTGTGATTTGTTGCTTATTCAGGAGCGTGTTGTTCAGCCTCCATATGTTGGAATTTTTAATAGTTTTTCTCCTGTTATTGAGATCTAATCTTACTGCATTGTGGTCAGAAAAGATGCTTGGAATGATTTCAATTTTTCTGAACTTACCAAGGCTAGATTTATGGCCCACGATGTGGTCTATCCTGGAGAAGGTTCCGTGTGTGCTTGAGAAAAAAGTGAAATTCATTATTTTGGGATGAAATGTCCTATAGATATCAATTAGGTCTAACTGGTCTATTGTATCGTTTAAAGTTTTTGTTTCCTTGTTAATATTCTGTTTAGTTGATCTATCCATTGGTGTGAGTGGAGTATTAAAGTCTCCCACTATTATTGTGTTATTGTTGATTTCTCCTTTCATACTTGTTAGTATTTGTCTTACATAATGCGGTGCTCCTATGTTGGGTGCATATATATTTATAATTGTTATATCTTCTTCTTGGATTGACCCTTTAATCATTATGAAGTGACCTTCTTTGTCTCCTTTCACAGCCTTTGTTTTAAAGTCTTTTTAATCTGATATGAGTATTGCTACTCCTGCTTTCTTTTGGTCTCTATTTGCACGGAAAATCCTTTTCCAGCCCTTCACTTTCAGTCTGTATGTGTCCCCTGTTTTGAGGTGGGTCTCTTGTAGACAACATATGTAGGGGTCTTGTTTTTGTATCCATTCGGCCAGTCTCTGTCTTTTGGTTGGGGAATTCAACCCATTTACATTTAAGGTAATTATTGATAAGTATGATCCTGTTGCCATTTACTTTATTGTTTTGGGTTCGAATTTATATATCCTTTTTGTGTTTCCTGTCTAGAGAATGTCCTTAAGTATTTGTTGGAGAGCTGGTTTGGTGGTGCTGAATTCTCTCAGCTTTTGCTTGTCTGTAAAGCTTTTGATTTCTCCTTCATATTTGAATGAGATCCTTGCTGGGTACAATAATCTGGGCTGTAGGTTCTTTTCTTTCATCACTTTAAGTATGTCTTGCCATTCCCTCCTGGCTTGGAGAGACTCTATTGAAAGATCAGCTGTTATCCTTATGGGAATTCCCTTGTGTGTTATTTGTTGTTTTTCCCTTGCTCCTTTTAATATTTGTTCTTTGTGTTTGATCTTTGTTAATTTGATTAATATGTGTCTTGGGGTGTTTTGCCTTGGGTTTATCCTGTTTGGGACTCTCTGCGTTTCTTGGACTTGAGTGATTATTTCCTTCCCCATTTTAGGGAAGTTTTCAACTATTATCTCCTCTAGTATTTTCTCATGGTCTTTCTTTTTGTCTTCTTCTTCTGGGACTCCTATGATTCGAATGTTGTAATGTTTAATATTGTCCTGGAGGTCTCTGAGATTGTCCTCATTTATTTTAATTCGTTTTTCTTTTTTCTCCTCTGCTTTATTTATTTCTACCATTCTATCTTCTAATTCACTAATTCTATCTTCTGCCTCTTTTATTCTACTATTTGTTGCCTCCAGAGTGTTTTTGATCTCGTTTACTGCATTATTCATTATATATTGACTTTTTTTTTTTATTTCTTTTAGGTCCTTGTTAAACCTTCCTTGCATCTTCTCAATGCTTTTCTCCAGGCTATTTATCTGTGATTCCATTTTGATTTCCAGATTTTGGATTAATTTCACTATCATTATTCGGAATTCTTTATCCGGTAGATTCGCTGTTTCTTCCTCTTTGGTTTGGTTTGGTGGGCATTTATCCTGTTCCTTTACCTGCTGGGAATTCTTCTGTCTCTTCATCTTGTTTAAATTGCTGAGTTTGGGGTGTCCTTACTGTATTCTGGCAGTTTGTGGAGTTCTCTTTATTGTGGTGTTCCCTCACTGTATGTGGGTTTGTATAGGTGGCTTGTCAAGGTTTCTTGGTTAGAGAAGCTTGTGTTGGTGTTCTGGTGAATGGAGCTGGATTTCTTCTCTCTGGAGTGCAATGGAGTGTCTAGTAATGAGTTATGTGATGTCTATGATTTTGCGGTCACTTTGGGTAGGCTGTATATTGGCTTGGTTTCAGTGTAGGTTTGGAGGCATTTGATGAGCTCCTTTCAATTAATGTTCCGTGGGATCAGGGTTTGGACTTAAGCCTCCTGCTTCCAGTTATCGGTCTTATTTTTACAGTAGTCTTAAAAACTTCTCCTTCTATACTGCACTCCACAACTGGACCACTCAGAGATGTTCACGGAGTTATACAGAGAAGAAAAGAGGGAGGAAGGAGACAGAGGTGGTCAGGAGGATAAGAGGAGGGAATGAAAAGGAGAGAGACAGATCCAGTCAGTAATAGGCACAAATTGATTACATATACCAGAAAGCATAGATTAAAGATCTAGATTAGAGTTTGGAGTTTCAGGAATACAATGTCAAAGAAAAGATGAAGAGATAGAAAGAGGGAGGAAAAAAGAAAAAAGAAAGAAAAAGTCATAAAAGTTATAAAAAAAAAAAATGAATAGGTAAAAATTGATAGCAATTACCAATACGCTAAACTTATGAATCTAGAGCAGAGTTTGGAGTTTCAAAAATAGAATGTTAAAGGAAAGAAAAAAAGAAAAGACAAAAAGAAAAAAGAAAAAGAAAAAAAAAGGGTCACAAGAGTTATAAAAAATATTCTAAAAGTGGAAATTACAGGAGTACTAGAAGATAAAAAAAATTTTTTTAAACTTTTTTTAATAAAAAATATATAAAAATATATATATATAAAGAAAGAGAAATAATGATAGTAAAAATAGTAACAATATATATAAGACTTTCTCTGTTATTATTGTGGGTATTGTGGGTTCAGTTTATTTTCGGCTAGTTTCTTGTTCTGGCTTAAATTTCTCAAGATCTATAGGCCCCTTTCTCTGTAGTTGGTATTAACCACGGGGTTTTAGTTTATTGCCTGTCGCTTCCACAGCGGTTCCCTCTGTTATAGCTTCTTCTGTTTGCTGGTCTCTTCAGTGTCTGATTTCCGCCCTGATACAAAGGGGGCGGTGGTGGACACCTTTTTTTGTTTGTTTTTTAGTTTCACTTGTTCAGTCGCGCTGCGGGGAGGGAGGGACGCTGCAAATAAATACCACTGGCGTGTGCTCGCAGTAACTCAGCCACACTGGGTCTGCCCCTGCTCATGCCACGTGGAGCCTCCCTGCCCACTCTGTTTAGGCTCTCTGTTTCCCCGCCAGAACCATCCGCAACCGGCCCTGGGCTGCTTGCCCCTCCCAGGTCTAAGCCACTCAAATTCAGGCACTCAGGTAGTCCTTAGAGGCCCAGGTTCGGTTGGGCCTGCGTTTTGTGCCCTTCACAGAATCCAGCAGCGCAGGTAATGAGGTGTTTAGCAAGCTCGGCTTCTGCGACTTATCGCCTCCCCGCCACTCGGTTTTCTAAGTGTACCACTGGCGCACTTTCTTAGGCGGATGTTAGCTGACCAGAGCCCTAAGAAGTCTTAGTTAGCAAAGAAGCCTGCTTACAGTTTTGTGTATAATGTCTCTCTGGGGCTGTGATTGCCTCTCTCTGGCCCTGGCTGCCTGTCACCAGAGGGGGATGGACTGCAGCCGGCTATCTCTGTAAAGTCCTTTGTTCTGTGCGCGGGCCTGGCGGTGTCTTGGGTTAGGGCTGACTTTTCGTGTGGTAGGTATCCCACAGTCTGGTTTGCCAGCCCAAATTATTCCGCTCAGGTAGCGCTTGGGATATTCAGGCCAATGTAGCCCGCAAAGAAGCGGCCGCAAAGTGGCCCGCGAAGGAGCGGCCCGCGAAGTGGTTCATGAAGAAGCGGCCCCCGGCGCCTCCCTGCCCAGCCCCCGCTTGCTAATGGCGGATGCGGGCGTTTGTACTGTTTCTCCGCTGGGGAAGTTATCATGGGGTTCATAGTCTGTGGGTTTTAATTGATTATTTATTTTCCTCCCTGTTATGATGGCCTCCGTGCTTCCCAGGTTCGGCACAGACTTGGCAGTGAGAGTGTTTCCTGGTGTTTGGAAACTTCTCTTTTTTTAAGACTCCCTTCCCCAGACAGAGGTCCGTCCCTCCCTCTTTGTCTCTTTTTTGTCTTTTATATTTTTTCCTACCTCCTTTAGAAGGCAATGAGTTGCTTTTCTGGGTGTCTGATGTCCTCTGCCAGCATTCCGAAGTTGTTTTGTGGAATTTACTTGGCGTTTAGATGTTCTTTTGATGAATTTGTGGAGGAGAAAGTGTTTTCCCCGTCCTATTCCTCCGCCATCTTAGCTCCTCCCCCTAAGATAATAATTTCTTATACTGCATATACTGAGCATTAGTCAAATGTTCGAATAACACTAAAATACATGAACAGAAATAAAGGTAGAAACATAGCTCTGGTCTTTCACCCTTTCAAAAGTGTTTTAGATGTTCTCTGTGCTAAATTATGGAGTAAAAAGAGATTTAACATTTTTAGCATCTTTTCTGCAGACTTATTATTGAATATCCATTAAATTATTTTAGAATATGTAATATAATTGTTCATGTGGTTCTCCAGGTAAGAATACTGAAGTCATTTGCCATTCCCTTCTCCGTGCACCACGCTCCTTTCACATGTAGCAAGATAATGCTTAAAATCCTTCAAGGTAGCCTTCAGCAGTACCTGAACCAAGAACTTCCAGATGTGGAAGCTGGATTTAGAAAAGGCAAAGGAATGAAAGATCAAACATCCACTGGATCATAGAAAAAGTGAAGAAATTCCAGAAAAAAAAAAAAAAATATATACCTCTGCTTCATTGACTTCATTGACATTACAGTCTTTGACTGTGTGGATCACAACTGTGGAAAATTCTTAAAAGATGGGAATATCAGACCACTTTACCTGCCTACTGATAAACCTATATGCAGATTAAGCAGCAGCAGTTAGAAACAAATATGGAATGGTTCCAAATTGAGAAAGGAGTATGTCCATGCTGTATATTGTGACTTGCTTATTTAACTTACAAGCAGAGTACATCATGTAAAATCCCACGCTGGATGAAACACAAGTTGGAATTAAGATTGATGGGAGAAATATCAACAACCTCAGATATGCAGATGATACTACTCTAACTTCAGAAAGTGAAGAGGAACTAAAAGCTTATTAATTATGGGGAAAGAGAGGAATGAAAAATCTTGCTTCAAACTCAACATTGAAAAAACTAAGATCACGGGTCGCATCAGTTCATGGCAAATAGAAGGGGGGAAGTGGAAACAGTGTCCAATTTTATTTTTCTGGCTTCCTAAAATCTCTGTGGACTGTGACTGCCACCATAAACTTAAAAACAAACAAACAAACAAAAAACCAACACTTGCTCCATGGAAGAAAATCTATGACAATCCTAGACAGCTCATTTAAAAGTAGAGACATCACTTAGCTGACAAAGTCCATATAATCAAAGATATGGTTTTTCTAGTAGTCATGCATGGCTCTGAGAGTTGGACCATAAAGAACACTGAGTGCTGAAGAATTGATGCTTTTGAACTGTGGTGCTGGAGAAGACTCTTGAGAGTCCCTTGGACAGCAAGGTGATTAAGCCAATCAATCACAAAGGAAATTAACCCTGAATATTAATTTGAAGGATTGATGCTAAAGTTTCAATTCTTTAGTTTTGTGATGCAAAGGGCTGATTCATTGGAAAAGACCCTGATGCTGGAAAGATTGTATGCAGAGGAGAAGAGGGTGACAAAGGATGAGACGGTTGGATGGCATCAGCAACTAAATGGACATGAGTTTGAGCAAACCCCCGAAGATGGTGAAGGACAGGGAAGCCTGGCATGCTGCAGTCCATGGGGTTGCAAAGATTTGGACACACTGAGCGCATGAACAACAGCTAGTACCTTGAATGGTATTCTCTGCAGTGTAGCTTTTTGTCAGGAACACAGAAGTGTTTTTTGTTTTGTTTTGTTTTTTTAATTTCTGTTTGGCATACATGGTGTATGGGGAGATAAAACAGTTACATAGATCACAGTAAATGAGTGTACTTAAAAAAATATATATTTTATAACAAATGACTGAGGAAATAGGGGGGAAATAGCTGGAAAACTAAGTATTTTAGAAAGAACATAAATGGCCCCTCCAACTATTTGAGAAGCTCGCATGTGGCAACGAACTTTAGATTTAATATCACTGGTTTCAAGTGACAAAATTATCAATGAAAGGAAGCTTCAGAGGGCAGATTTCTACTTGATGTGAAGAAGAACTCGTGATGATTAGTATCATCAAACAATGGAGTGAGTTTCTCAAGGGCTGAGAAATTCCTTATTACTGGAGCTTTTCAAGTATAAGACAGAAGACAATTTTGTTGGGATAACAGAAACAGGGCTCAAGCATTGTTTATACTGACAGGTAAACTATACAATCTTTCCACATTTAAGATTCAATAATTCAACATCAACCTCTGTACATTCTTTTAAGTTATAAGAATCTGAAGCAAAATTTTGATACTGCTCCTTTAAACAGAGAAAGACAAAACGTGGATTAAATTCATGATACTTTTCAGATTTGAGGGAGACGGAGAGGGTGAGATGATTTGGGAGAATGGCATTGAAATATGTATAATATCATATATGAAACGAGTCCCCAGTCCAGGTTCGATGCAGGATACTGCATGCTTGGGGCTAGTGCACTGGGACGACCCAGAGGGATGGTATGGGGAGGGAGGAGGGAGGAGGGTCCAGGATGGGGAACACATGTATACCTGTGGCGGATTCATTTTGATATATGGCAAAACCAATACAATATTGTAAAGTTAAATAAAATTTAAAAAAATGAATCCAAAGATTACTTTAGATTAATATTAGTATGAAGCAAGAAATACATTGTGCTTTATTAAATTTATCTGCTTAAATGGATTAATGTGCCCCATTTTCTCTCTCTCTCTGATTTAAATGTTGTGGAAAAGAATCATTGAGATTTTATTTTCCTCTGACGAACACAAGACTACTATGGTAAGCACCACATTTGACTTGTTATCAATTTCAGGCCCACTTCCATCTCTATTTGAGAAAGAAACCATGATGATGCTGACTACTGAAGCTGAATTCCTGCAGAGCCATGATCACTATTGGCACTTAAGGGGAAGTGTAGTTGGACCAAAGGATGAAGAACGAATGATCAGGGCTATGACCATCTTTTTTTTTTTTTTTTTTTTTTAACAAATCTAATAAATAGCACATGTTTTTCTTTTAGTTGTTTAGTATTAAAATAAAGGTTAAATCAATCATTAACAGTTATTAACAATGAAGACAGGGAAAATAAAAATGAACTTTATTGATCTGAAACAGAAGAGATTTGTAACAGAAACTGTACACCATCTACAAGAATTGGAAAGGTTTATAATGTAAAATTACAAGAAACTAGGCAATCAATTTAATAAAAGATGTCTGAGTCTTATAAACTTTGGAACTTGAGTTTGAATCAGTATCAAAATGTAGTGGTTTATAAATGAACAATGACATATTGATACAGTTTATAAATACAATATGTAATATCTAATATATTATTTTTAAAAATCTTCATAAGCTTGGTTGGGAAATTCTAATATTCTAGTCATATGTAAAATTAAAGTTGTCAGAAATTTCCAAATAAGATAAACCTTGGTAAAGTTGGGTCTAAATAAAACATATTTTCATGTGCACTTTATTCATAATTTAGTACTTTTTCTGTTTTTCTTCTTTCCTTTTCTTTCCCTCCGTTTCTTCTTCTTACTGGTATCCGTATATACATTTTCTATGTTTTGCTGTGCATTTTGTACATTTTAATAGAAGGATATAATCTATGCACATATAAACTGCAAATAATTTACCTTAGTTGAATCCATTTGTTATCTATGTGTACAATATGAATACTTTGTCTTACCAAGCGACATATAGAAGAAAAAAAAAGTAATTTTTTGTTATTTAAAATTAATTGTTTTGTAAATATAAACATGTGTGGCATAAATAAATGCATGGGGATTATCTCTAAAAGACAGTTTCAGCTCAGTTCAGTCGCTCAGTCGTGGCTTTCCTGTCCATCACTGAACACCCAGAGCCTGCTCAAACTCATGTCAATCGAGTCATGATGCCATCCAACCATCTCATCCTCTGTTGTTCCCTTCTCCTCCTGCCTTCAACCTTTCCCAGCATCAGGGTCTTTTCCAATGAGTCAGTTCTCATCAGGTGGCCAAAGCATTGGAGTTTCAGCTTCAGCATCAGTCCTTCCAATGAATATTCAGGACTGATTTCCTTTAGGATGGACTGGTTGGATCTCATGGCAGTCCAAAGGACTCTCAAGAGTCTTCTCCAGCACCACAGTTCAAAAGTATCAATTTTTTGGTGCTCAGCCTTCTTTGTGGTCCAACTCTCACAACCATACATGAAAACTATAGCTTTGATTAGACATACCTTTTTTGGCAAAGTAATGCCTCTATTTTTTAATATGCTGTCTAGGTTGGTCATAAGTTTTCTTCCAAAGAGCAAGTGTCTTTTAATTTCATCGCTGCAGTCACCATCTGTAGTGATTTTGGAGCCGAAGAAAATAAAGTCTGCACTGTTTTCATTGTTTCCCCATCTACTTGCCTCTGAAGTGATGGGATGGGATGCCATGATCTTCATTTTTTGAATGCTGATTTACTGAGCATGGATCCACCCATCAGAACAACACCCAGTTTCCCCCTCAGTCAGTCTATCCCATCAAGAAGCTTCCATAAGCCTCTTGTCCTTATCAATAAGAGGGAAGACAGAAGGAAAACCACAATTACAGAAAACCAAACTGATCACAAGGACCACAACCTTATCTAATTCAATGAAACTATGAGCCATGCCATGTATGGCCACACAAGACAGACGGGTCATAGTGGACAGTTCAGAAAAAAACATGATCCACTGGAGAAAGGAATGGCAAACCACTTCAGTATTCTTGTCTTGAGAAACCAATAAACAATATGAAAAGTCAAAAAAGGCAGGTCTCTAGTGATAAAAAAATAATTTTGTAGGCCTTTGAGACTTTAAATATATTGATGCAGTATTTTAAATGATCTTCTCCTGTTATTCATCTCTTCCATTAAAAAATGAAATTTTCACTTATAAACCAAAATTGAGAGAAAAAATGATAACAGAAAGGTGGCACTTGTGTTACATGTGTGTGTGTTATATAGCAACAAACAGAATGAAGACATATTATTTCCCAGAATTTTAAAATGGTTTATGAATTATTTACATGTACAAAAGGATTCCTCTAAATAAAATTAGTATAAAATGCCATAAAAATTTGGATATTATTATAGATACTTATTTTTACTTCATTTTAAAATTCATAAAAAATACTCCAACCTAAACTATGCTGCTGGGACTCAAAATAATAAAAGGTTTGTTACTATAAAACATAATAAAACAGTTAAAAAAAGGCATAACTTTTAATAACTGTGTTTTCCACAGGGAAGAATAACCTGCAAAGATGTACTTATTTGAATGCATGTGACACTTATATCACTCTTGAGACACGAAAAAGAATTTAGGTAACTATAATATTACACATAAGCCTAATCTATCTTTCCAATTTTTAAACAAACAAACAAACAAAAAAAAACAGTTCTATGTATTCCTTAGTAAACTAAGGAGTAGATCTGTGTGTGTGTGTGTGTGTGTGTGTGTGTGTGTGTGTGTGGCATATATACTCAAAATTCAAAAGTTTTAATGAAGATTTCTGTTCACAGGCTTGGCTTGTCACTCTATAAAAGTGAAGAGAAATCTTTATTAAAATAGGAGAAGGCAATGGCACCCCACTCCAGTACTTTTGCCTGGAAAATCCCATGGATGGAGGAGCCTGGTGGGCTGCAGTCCATGGGGTCCCTAAGAGTAGGATACAACTGAGTGACTTCACTTTCACTTTTCATTTTCACATTGGAGAAGGAAATGGCAACCCATTCCAGTGTTCTTGCCTGGAGAGTCCCAGGGACTGGGGAGCCTGGTGGGCTGCTGTCTATGGGGTTGCACAGAGTCGGGCACGACTGAAGCGACTTAGCAGTAGCAGCAGTATTAAAATAGCACATAGTAGGCACTTAATAACTACTTAGCAAGTGAATTATTAATAGAAATTATATTAATTATATTTTATTTCAAGTTAACAAAATTAATGACCTGTAACTATCTAAAATTATAAACACTTGGTGATCAAATGTAGATATAGAAAACTGTTGTGAACTAGCTTTGGCATGTAGGATTTTTGGGAGAATATCACATTATCAAGAATAACCGTGGCAAAACAAAACTGAGGACAGTAATACAACTGGGCCTCAGGAAAACTCACTTAAAAATCTATATATATCAACAAGTTTCTCTGAGCTGTCATCTTGAATGATTCCAAATGAACGAAAAGTTCTTGACTTAACTGCTAGGAAGAATGAAACTGTTTATTTACTGAGATACAGAGCCTGCAGGAATAGCTATTTAGATGAGAGGCAGTGGTGAGAAATCAAGCACTGTATTAGGTTGTGCTGAGTTTATAATCATCTCTCACACAGATTAATGCAGTAGCCTACAAAGTGGTCTCCTTGTTTACACCTTTTCTCACACCCTTTCCCTCCACAATATATTTTCACATTGAAGTTGGTGAGATCTTACTGAAACCTAAGTCAGATCATAGCACCTTTCTACTCAAAATCCTGCAATAGCTCTCTATTTACTCAAAGTAAAATCCAATCTTCACTGCAGAGCACAGACCCTGTATGATCTGGCTCTCTATTACCAAGATGCTTGCTCCTTGGAAGAAAAGCTATGATCAACCTAGACAGCATATTAAAAAGCAGAGACATTACTTTGCCAATAAAGGTCTGTCTATTCAATGCTATGGGTTTTCCAGTAGTCAGAAAAAAGAAAGCTGGACTCTAAAGAAAGCTGAGCACTGAAGAATTGATGCTTTTGAACTGTGGTGTTGGAAAAGACTCTTGAGAATCCTTTGGACTGCAATGAGATCCAACCAGTCAATCCTAAAGGAAATCAGTCCTAAATACTCATTGGAAGGACTGATGCTGAAGCTGAAACTCCAATACTTTGGCCACCTAATGTGAAGAACTGATCCATTTGAAAAGATGAGGTGAAGGAGATGACAGAGGATGAGATGGTTGGATGGCATCACTGACTCAGCAGACATGACTTTGAGTAAACTCTGGGAGTTGGTGATGGACAGGGAAGCCTGGCCTGCTGCAGTCCATGGGGTCACAAAGAGTCAGACATGACTGAGCAACCTAACTGACTGACTGACTGATTCTATTACCTATCAGAACTCATCTCAGTGCTCTTCCACAAAACACTCAATTCCTGCTTCATTATCTTCTTTAATTTTCCTTGAACAAGCAAATTCCTAACTTAGGGACTCTGGATGGATCTCTGCCAGGAAGGACTTTCCTCCAGATATATTCATGGGTAACTAGTCACCTAGTTTATCACTGTGCTCACTGTCAGCTGCTGAAGATTGAGGTCCACCCTATTCAAGAGATCACCTCAGTTGGTCTTGTCTTGTGTGTGTTCAGTCACTCAGTCAGATCCGACTCTTTGGCAGGCCAAATACTGTAGCCTGCCAGGCTCCTCGGTCCACGGAATTTTCCAGGCACAAATACTGAAGTGGGTTGCCATTTCCTACTCCAAGGGATCTTTCCAACCTGACCTAGGGATCAAACCTGAGTTTCTTGTGCCTCCTGCCTTGGTGGGAGGATTCTTTACTACAGTGCCACCAGGGAAGCCTCTTGTACTTACTGTCAACCTTGTCCTTATTGCCATAACTTCTAAAACCCTCAATCATTCTCTACTTTTTCTTTTATCCTTAGCTTTTATAATATAGTATATCATACTGCTGCTGCTGCTAAGTCGCTTCAGTCGTGTCTGACTCTGTGCGACCCCACAGACAGCAGCCCACCAGGCTCCCCCATCCCTGGGATTCTCCACCAGGCTCCCCCGTCCCTGGGATTCTCCAAGCAAGAACACTGGAGTGGGTTGCCATTTCCTTCTCCAATGCATGAAAGTGAAAGTGAAGTTGCTCAGTCATGTCCGACTCTTAGCGACCCCATGGACTGCAGCTTGCCAGGCTCCTCCATCCATGGGATTTTCCAGGCAAGAGTACTGGAATAGAGTGGGGTGCCATTGCCTTCTCCAAGTATATCATACTATACTACTTATTAAACTATGTGTTATTTAATGCTTTAGTCTTTCATTAGAATATATCTGTATGACACTATCTACTAGCACATAATCCCTGAGGAGATTCCTTTTTTGTTGACTGTTGTATTTCAAATGTCTAGAGCAATACAAGTCATTTAATAAATATTTGACAAATAAATTAATAAATCGTTTGACACTTCTATTAGTGAGGATTAAAATCAACTAATGAATGTTAAATTAACAAATGGCTGGCTATAACAATATAGGTGTTTATATTTCACATTAATAAAAGTAGTTCAGTGGGCTAGTCTGATGACTCAGAAAGTATCAATATTCAAGCTCCTTCTATTTTTCTGTACTGCTATTCTCCACATGTGGCTTAAAGTTTCTGCACTTGTAATCTAGGAAAAGAACAAGAAAAAGGACAAAAGGAAGGCACAGACATTATATTTCAGTCACTGTCTAGAAACTGCACGTACCAATGTACTTTGTAATTTATTGCCCAAAACTTAATCACCTTATCACATCCAACTGTAAGAGACGATTGGATAGTGTTTTCTTATTCCAGGAAGTTATGTGCCCAGTCAAAGATCTGGTGTTCTATCACTGGAGACCTAGAGGTTGTCATGAGTGAAGTAAGTCAGGGAATGACAAATAGCATATGATATCACTTACATGTGAAATTTTAAAAAACAGTACAAATGAACTTACTTATTAAACAAAAATAGAGTTAAAGATATTCAGGGATAAATTGGGAGATTGGGACTGACACATACACATTGCCATACATAAAATAGATAATTCAAGTACCTCTATTGCATGGCACATAGAATTCTACTCAATACTCTATAATGAGCTATATGGGAAAAGAGTATAAAAAGCATGGCTAATTGAATATCTATAATTGATTTACTTTCCTATACACCAGCAACTAACACAACATCAGAACTCACATATACTCCAATAAAATTTTTAAAGAAATTAAAAAATGGAAATTTGTTGACAACTAACCACCTTTGTCATAAAATCCAAATGTGTATGATGAGTGAGCAACTGGATATAAATCATATGAAACAGTTTAGACAGTATCAGTCCTGTTTTACAAATGTTGTCACAAAATAATTACTCTATTTCAAAAGTGCTCTAGTTTAAACAATAAATTACACAGTCACCTTAGATATGGGACTGTAGGTCACTGAAAATACCTGGGCTAAAGATGTATTTCAAGGATACATACAGAATTTAAAGACATGAAATTAAGAGCTGACCTAGAGTTGGTATACAGATATAAAAGAGAAGAGGCCCTATAACTGAGACACAAAATATTTTAACCGATTCAATGGACATGAGTTTGAACAAATTCTGAGAAACAGTGAAGGTCAGGGATGCCTGGTGTGCTACAGTCCATGGGATCACAACGAGTCAGACGTGACTTAGCGACTGAACAAGAACAAAAATATGGAGAAGGCAAACCAGTCAAGTCAGAGGAAAACCAAAGAGAAGTTCGTGTCACAAAGGCCACGGAAAGATAGTGTTTAAAAACTATGTAAATAATTTTGATAAACTAGATCAAATGAGAACTGAGAATTTACCATTATATTTGGCAATATAAAGTAAATGATTGATTTTAACAATAGCTATTTACTAGAACTATCACTGAAAAATAATGGAAAGAAAACAATAGAGAAAAGAAGTACTTATATATGCTTTTGTGGAAAATTTTACATTAAAATGAACCAAAAATGTAGGGCAGTAGAGGGAGCATCACTATAATTTTCCTTTTTATTTAAATCTTAAAGCTAGGGTAAATTTCAACATATAAGTATACTGAAGAGAATAATTTTGTAAGAAGTGAAAATGTAATGGTGCTTAGAGGTAACAATGATGAGATAAGAGTGGATGCAATCTAGTAAATAAGCAGAGTAACTGGATTTAGTTAGAAGCCCACCATTGAAAGAACGAAGACCTACTGATTTAGTAGGTCCATAGATTTAATGATGAAAGTACATAAAAAATTATCTGATTTTTTTTCTCTAATCTTTCCTTGAATAAGGCACAGTATCTGGTAAAGAACACACCTACCAATGCAGGAGACGTGGGTTCGATCCCTGGGTCAGGAAGATGTCCTGGATAAGGAAATGGAAATCAACTTCAATAACTCTTACATGGAAAATCTCATAGATAGAGGACTCTGGCAGGCTACAGTACATGGTGTCACAAAGAATCAGACACAACTGAGCATACACACAAAAGGACAAGGACAATCATCAATAAGGAAGGATGATTAGGAAATGCCAAAATGGAAGTGAAAAAGAGCTGCAACTCAAAGTAAATCTGAGGATCAATCAATACTGGTATCCCCTACAGCCTGTTGCAAATGCAAATTATCAGGTATCTCACAATATTGTTAGGACCTGCATTTTTATAAGATCCCCAAGTGTGTACCTTAACTTTGAGAAACTAAAAGAACAGGAGAGCAAACTGATATGGGAAATGCAGCAGAACTTTTCAAATGATTAGCTGCACTTTTGGGTTAGTGGTCATAATTTTAAACAGGGATAAGTAAGTTTCCATTAGTCATATCTAGTCAAAATTCTAATTAAGATCTCCTTCAGAATATCTTTTAGTCATTTCAAACTTAAATCCAAAACAAAATCTGTTCCCCACTAGTCTTCCCCATTTTGTAAATGGTACCACAATCCCCTTTGCTGTTCAAGTTAAATATTGAGAAATCAACTTTATTCCTTTTCTAATCCATTAGGAAGTCCTTCATACTTTACTACCACAACCTACTCAACTGCTATCCTAGCCTAACGTCTATCATCTCTTCCTGGATGATTTCAACT
Organism: Tragelaphus eurycerus; assembly: GCA_935064755.1. NCBI lineage: Eukaryota > Metazoa > Chordata > Mammalia > Artiodactyla > Bovidae > Tragelaphus > Tragelaphus eurycerus. The sequence goes on along the minus strand of CAKXYN010000086.1, from coordinate 5,301,056 downwards.
GCTTCTCCAGTTGCTAATTTTGTTTCAACTTACAAAGCTTGATAGTGACTTCCCCACATTCTAAGAATGATTCACACACACACAAACTAGATGAAGCAATCTCAAATTTTAGTGGGCTACAAACCCTCTCAGCTGAGCAATTATAGAAATTTAGGCTTGTTCGCACTAAGAGATAAGCCTGAATATGATAGGAGGATAATTTGATTCCTGTCTTCAAATATTTGAGGAAAAATAACCACTAACATTTTCTGACTGTCGAAGAGTTACACACTGGGTTAGGTACTAGAAATCCATTAACTCTCTTCTTAATATAACACTTTATGATAATTTCCATTTAGTTACAACTTTCAAGGTCATGAAAACTAGAACTATAAAAACAGGAATGATATAAGAAATAACTTTTAATTAGAGCAATCTAAAGCATGGACTTATTTGAGAGTATCTAGTTAAATACAACTTGCAATATTCAGTCTTAGCAAAGACATCCACTGGCAGAGATGTTTTGGAAATAATTTAAGCATCAGCTGGGTACTTGGACTAGATGATGACTAGTGCTTACAGAATTACTAGAATACCATAATACTGTGATTCACCGAGACCTAAAATTCTTTGCCAGAATAGAATTAAGTGACTCTACATAAAACATTTTATAGTGAGTGTAGGAAAAAAGAATTTTCATCAGATTGACTGAAGACCATCAGATTACTAGGGAGATGCAGAAGAGTCTGAAATTCTAAAAGAATCTGCCAATTGGGCCCTATTTTTGTGGTTGTGAACATCTCAATTAAATCAGAGTTGGAAAAATAAATGAAAGTAATCTCAAACCAAAAAATTCATTACACCGATTAAGAGACTCATCAAAACTCAAACAGCCAAAATACTACATTTCCTGGTAACTAGTTCAAACAATAAATCATTATACTATACAGCTCAACACTGGAATACTCCTTGCATTATTTTATACTTTGATGCTTTAATTTTATGAGAGTTCTTTCCACAGATTAATTTTTCCTCTGACACTAAGATTCTAATAATACTCAAATACTTTGTTTCCTAAAATGCTATGCTCTCTCAAGATTTTGTGCCTCTGAATATTGTTCCATTGCCTAAACTATATTTTATTGGAAAGTTATGCCAACATACACAATGCTTCCAAAGAGCATGTTTGTACCTCATTTAAAAAATATAAAATCAATCAGCACTAAAAGCTTCCAAGCTAAAAAAAATAGAGAAATCTAAACAAAATTAAAGAAAAAAATATTTAACATACCAGAAGTTGATTTTAAGAAAATGATAAATATCTTCACTTAAATATGAGCATATAAAGCATCTATGTTAAAGCTAACTAGATGCTATTAAAATAATAAAAATTGATATTGAAAGAATCTGAAACTCAAAACTGAAAATAAGATAGCATAAATTTAAAAAATGTAATCATTGAGTTGGAAAAATATTGAGCAAATTTTCTACAAAGCAGATTTAAAATAATAATAATAATAATGAGATAATAACCTTATATGATTAAATCAAGAGATGCTAAGTCCAAACACGGAAAACTAGCCTAGAGATAGAAAAATAAATGGAGCAATTAATTTAAGAAATAGATTTTTAGGACAGAGATTTCAAAATAACAAAGTTTCTAGATTAGAAATACATAGCACACAATGTGCCACATAAATAAATGGCAACCCAATCTTGTTACCTTGCCTGGAGAACCCAGTGGATAGAGGAACATGGTGGGCTACAATCCACACAATCGCAGAGTCAGACATGACTGAAGTGACTTCACATACACACGTATTATACGGCATCAGAATTTGCAAAACCATTACTGGAAATCTGAAACTCAGTAAAATGAGGAAACTATTTTCATTTGAAGAATTTACTTTCTAGATACTCTAACACATGACCAATTCTAGATATGTAGCTGAAAAAATTCTCCCATCTCTACATTCTTTCATAGGAGGATACTAAAGAATATGCTTCGCCAAAATAAAAATGTCAAAAGTGTTTGTCTCTCAGTTGTGCTCAACTATTTGTGACCCTACCAACTGTAGCCTACCAGCCTCCTATGTTAATGCCATTCTCCAAGCAAGAATACTGGAGTGAGTAGCCATTCTTTCTACAGAGGATCTTCCCGATCCAGGGATCTAACCCAGGTCTCCGACACTGCTGGCATTTTCCTTACCATCTGAAACACCAGGGAAGCCCAGGCTTCGCCAATACAAGAAAACAAAGAAAGAGAGTATAAGTAATCCATGAAAAAGATAACTCATATAGGGGAAAAAACAAAAAATTTGCAGTATGACAAATAAAGGGATATCCTAGGATCACAGCCATGCAGTAGGAATTTATCCAATGGGAACAATATATATGGCTATACAGGATGTGTCTTTAAGAATAAAAATGGAACCAAAGAATTAGCTAATGCAACTGATCATAAAAAGATAAATGTTATAATTCTATTTGAGTTTAAATAGCAAATAATTTTAATTTGACAAAAATGTTTATTGAGCTTGTAACACATTTCAGTTGTTGTACTAGATACTTTAAGATGTATCAGTGAACAAAAGAAACAGTAATATCTACCTTAAAATAGCTTTCAATCAAGAAAAAAATGTTCATTCAGTTCAGTTGCTCAGTCGTGTCCAACTCTTTGTGACCCCATGAATCCCAGCACGCCAGGCCTCCCTGTCCATCACCAACTCCCGGAGTTCACCCAGACTCACGTCCATCGAATCATGATGCCATCCAGCCATCTCATCCCCTATCGTCCCCTTCTCCTCCTGACCTCAATCCCTCCCAGCATCAGAATCTTCTCCAATGAGTCAACTCTTCGCATGAGGTGGCCAAAGTACTGGAGTTTCAGCTTTAGCATCATTCCTTCCAAAGAAATCCCAGGGCTGATCTCCTTCAGAATGGACCGGTTGGATCTCCTTGCAGTCCAAGGGACTCTCAAGAGTCTTCTCCAACACCACAGATCAAAAGCATCAATTTTTCAGTGCTCAGCCTTCTTCAGAGTCCATCTCTGACAGCCATACATGACCACAAGAAAAACCATAGCCTTGACTAGACGAACTTTTGTTGGCAAAGTGATGTCTCTGATTTTGAATATGCTATCTAGGTTGGTCATAACTTTCCTTCTAAGGAGTAAGCGCCTTTTAATTTCATGCCTGCAGTCACCATCTGCAGTGATTTTGGAGCCCAGAAAAATAAAGTCTGACACTGTTTCCACTGTTTCCCCATTATTTCCCATGAAGTGATGGGACCGGATGCCATGATCTTCCTTTTCTGAATGTTGAGCTTTAAGCCAACTTTTTCACACACCACTTTCACTTTCATTAAGAGGCTTTTTAGCTCCTCTTCACTTTCTGCCATAAGGGTGGTGTCATCTGCATATCTGAGGGTATTGATATTTCTCCCAGCAATCTTGATTCCAACTTGTGTTTCTTCCAGTCCAGCGTTTCTCATGATGTACTCTGCATATAAGTTAAATAAACAGGGTGACAATATACAGCCTTGACAAACTCCTTTTCCTATTTGGAACCAGTCTGTTGTTCCAGTTCTAACTGTTGCTTCCTGACCTGCATACAAATTTTTCAAGAGGCAGATCAGGTGGTCTGGTATTCCCATCTCTTTAAGAATTTTCCACAATTTATTGTGATCCACACAGTCAAAGGCTTTGGCATAGTCAATAAAGCAGAAATTGATGCTTTTCTGGAAATCTCTTGATTTTTACATGATCCAGCAGATGTTGGCAATTTGATCTCTGCTTCCTCTGCCTTTTCTAAAACCAGCTTGAACATCAGGAAGTTCACGGTTCATGTGTTGCTGAAGCCTGGCTTCGAGAATTTTGAGCATTACTTTACTAGCGTGTGAGATGAGTGCAATTGTGTGGCAGTTTGAGCATTCTTTGCCATTTTTGGGATTGGAATGAAAACTGACCTTTTCCAGTCCCGTGGCCACTGCTGAGTTTTCCAAATTTGCTGGCATATTTAGTGCAGCACTTTCACATCATCATCTTTCAGGATTTGAAATAGCTCAACTGGAATCCCATCACCTCCACTAGTTTTGTTCGTAGTGATGCTTTCTAAGGCCCACTGGACTTCACATTCCAGGATGTCTGGCTCTAGGTCAGTGATCACACCATCGTGAATATCTGGGTCATGAAGATCTTTTTTGTACAGTTCTTCTGTGTATTCTTGCCACCTCTACTTAATATCTTTTGCTTCTGTTAGGTCCATACCATTTCTGTCCTTTATCGAGCCCATCTTTGCATGAAATTTTCCCTTGTTATCTCTGATTTTCTTGAAGAGATCTCTAGTCTTTCCCATTCTGTCGTTTTCCTCTATTTCTTTGCATTGATAGCTGAGGAAGCCTTTCTTATCTCTTCTTGCTATTCTTTGGAATTCTGCATTCAGATGCTTAAATCTTTCCTTTTCTCCTTTGCTTTTCACTTCTCTTCTTTTCACAGCTATTTGTAAGGCCTCCCCAGACAGCCATTTTGCTTTTTTGCATTTCTTTTCCATGGGGATGGTCTTGATCCCTGTCTCCTCTACAATGTCACGAACCTCATTCCATAGTTCATCAGGCACTCTATCTATCAGATCTAGGCCCTTAATCTATTTCTCACTTCCACTATATAATCATAAAGGATTTGATTTAGGTCATACCTGAATGGTCTAGTGGTTTTCCCTACTTTTTTAGTTTAAGTCTGAATTTGGCAATAAGGAGTTCATTATCTGAGTCACAGTCAGCTCCTGGCCTTGTTTTTGTTGACTGTATAGATCTTTTCCATCTTTGGCTGCAAAGAATATAATCAATCTGATTTCGGTGTTGACCATCTGGTGATGTCCATGTGTAGAGTCTTCTCTTGTGTTGTTGGAAGAGGGTGTTGGCTATGACCAGTGCATTTTCTTGGCAAAACTCTATTAGTCTTTGCCCTGCTTCATTCTCTATTCCAAGGCCTAATTTGCCTGTTGAGGCACTGATTAACTCCAGAGAAAACAAAATAAAAATCTGTCCAAGAAAGAAAATATAATCATACTACACTACATGGAACAGCTTAAGAACAATCTTTACAGAGTCATAATAATTTAATACTGTTTTTCATTTTAACCCTTGGCTCAGCTGGTAAAGAATCTGCCTGCAGTGAGGGTGACCTGGGTTTGATCCCTGTGTTGGGAAGATCCCCTGGAGAAGGGAAAGGCTACCCACTCCAGTATGTGTCATGCAGAATTCCATGGACTATATAATCCATGGGGTCACAAATAGTCAGACATGACTGAGTGACTTTCAGTACTTCACTTCATTTTAACATATATGCTAAAACACTTTTAATTTTCGTTTTTGTTCTTGCTTTTAGAGAGTGATACTGGGACTTAGATTGAGAAATCAATACAAAATAAATATAACTGGACAAAAGATGAAGTAAAAGCTATGTAGGCATATATGCTCATCCCTAATCTCTAACAATGTCACCCATCACATCAGCACAGTTTTCTGAGGAGGTTAAAGCAGCTTCCCCTTGATTCTGTCTCCACTCAGACCTCTAGGCAGCTGCTACTGAAGTTATTAACACATGAAAAGTATATACCAGCCATCCCCCAACTAAATGATCTCTAAATCAATTTCTTGATCATATATTATAGAAATAGTTTAAATATTAGTATATGACATTCTATGAGATAATATGTTGCAAAAATTGAGAAGGATCAGAATGGTACAAATGAGAACAGAAGATCAGATTGGGGTGGGAATTATCTTGTGCTATAATTTGATATCAGTTTTTTTTTTTTTTTAAATGGAAATTATTATAAGAATATTTATTTGTTCACAGGTGATCTTTAAAACTGGTGGTTATTCCCAGCTCAATAATCCAAATAGGGACAAATAGAAAATCTCGAATCTTTCAATAAGACTTCACTATTTTTCTTAAAAAGGTTCTTTGTCATCTTTAGAGTTCAGAATATGGAAATAAATATATGCTTAATATAAATTAATCACAGATTACTCTCTGTTAAGTTTCATATTAATAGAGAAGAATGGATATTTAGTTGTATTTGTACAATAACTTTAATAGTTAATGAATCTGTATATATGTTAAATGTTTAAATTTGTGGTCTTAGTGTTTTATTATAACATTTTAAATATTATTAAAATACAATTGCCCTCTATTTAAATTTGACATGCAAATCAAGATGCATAATAAAGAAAGTGCTTAATGGTAATTGTTTGATTTATGTTATAGAAACCTAGTTGTTTCTCTTAATCCATAATAAACATTTTATTCCACACTACTTTCAAAAACTTCCCTGAAGAAATTGTATTTTGTTATAATTTCAAAGCTAAAAACATTTCAGAGTCAACTATTTAAATAGTAAAATTGTGTTTGATTGACATAATTATAGTAGTCTCATGTTTGAACCCCATCTCACCTCACCATACCCTAAACAATAATCTGAAAATTGAGGATTTCCTAGGTTAAACAAAGTAACTCCTACCCACTAAAAAAATAAACTTGGAATTGTGTTTTTACAAAATACAGCAAAAAAAAAAAAAAAAAAAAAACACCTTGCTGCTGCTGCTAAGTTGCTTCAGTCGTGTCCGACTCTGTGTGACCCATAGACGGCAGCCCACCAGCCTTCCCATCCCTGGGATTCTCCAGGCAAGAACACTGGAGTGGGTTGCCATTTTCTTCTCCAATGCACGAAAGTGAAAAGTTTCTAATAATATGGGAAGTGAACTTTAACTGAAATCTTGTTTGTAAAACTATGGTAATTTTTTCAAGAAAGAATTTATTATTATGTTGGCTTAGTAATAATTATGAATCTTGACAGAAGAGGTATCCTTAGGGTAATTTTCCCCTTAGGGTATTAATTTAACTTTCCCATAAGCAGTATTAAAAGTCATATTCACATTACGGCACTTCTTTATATTGCCAAAGATTAAAGTCTTTCTTGTAAAAGCATATTTCAAATAACTACAGTGAAACTATAGGTGTAACTTCTTCCTTTATTGAAAAGCTTCAGTATATACCATTAAAGTCATCTTCTAAGTACTCCTTTCTGATATAAAGAGAAAACTATTTGAATTGCATGCACTAACCTCTTAATCTACAAAGCTTGTTTCTGAATGCAATGATTTTAATGCATTTTATGTTTCCACATATCCAACAATCATTCAGGGATCAAATCTGGCAGCTAACAATTTGCCATTAAACATTCTGTCAATAGATCATTCTTTTTATAGCCTGGTACATTTCAAAAAGTGATTGAGCTAATTAAACACAACTGTGAAATTAAGCAGAGATTTAATTAACATTATTTGATGGCTCTGGAAAGGAATTATTAACAAAGACATTTCAAATAACTCAAATCACAGTTAAATTTATTAACCTAGGCTTTTAGTATTACTTACTGCAGTACAACTTTTTTTTTTAATTTCTTTTTTATTGAAGGATAATTGTTTTACAGAATTTTGCTCTTTTCTGTCAAATCTCAACAAGAATCAGCCACAAATATACATATATCCCCTCCATTTTGAAGCTCCCTCCTATCTCCCTCCCCATCCTACCCCTCTAGGTTGAACAGAGCCCCTGTTTGAGTTTCCTGACCCATACAGCAAATTCCCTTTGGCTATCTATTTTACATATGGTAATGTAAGTTCCAATGTTACTCTTATATACAGTTTATATATGCTTCTGTAAAATGCAAAGTTACATGGCCATACACTGTTGCTGCTGCTGCTAAGTCGCTTCAGTCGTGTCTGACTCTGTGTGACCCCAGAGACGGCACCACCAGGCTCCCCCGTCCCTGGGATTCTCCAAGCAAGAACACTGGAATGGGTTGCCATTTCCTTCTCCAATGCATGAAAATGAAAAAATAAAGTGAAGTCGCTCAGTTGTGTCCAACTCCTAGCGACCCCATGGACTGCAGCCCACCAGGCCCCTCCGTCCGTAGGATTTTCCAGGCAAGAGTACTGGAGTGGGTTGCCATTGCCTTCTCCGTGCCATACACTAGATACTGCTTAAAAATGAAGACACTTTTCTAAAGTTAAAAAAAAAAGTGTAAATATAGCTAAATCTTTTTATCAAAGTATTTATATTTATTATAACAAAACTATTTTCTCTGTTTTCAATTATTAAAACACTTGAAACTATTTTATCATGGTAAATGAAAATATATTATTAACAAAATTTGTCTCATAAAAACAAAACTAAAACAGAAAGAGAAGGAAAAGATAAACTTATAATAATAGTATTACTTTTGAGCCTTAATCTCTTGGATTTCCATTGATCATTGGCCTGAATTTTTGTCACAGCCTAATAAAATTCAGTTGTTGTAGGCCAATTAACAGGTAAGGAAAACTATACTTCTTGGAGTGTACTTCAGCAATATGACACATTTGTTACTCATTACTTGAGACTGTGGTACATGACTCCTCTGAGGATTAATTTAACTGACTGGAGACTGGTATACTACAATTTCTAGTGCTTTAATCCTTTGAGAGCTGTTGCTATAATTATTGCATGTGGTACATCCTACAGAACTTTTTTCTTTATAGTATTTCAAGTAGCTTTATATACCTCAAAATTATTCAATTTACATCAACTTTACTAAAGAAAAAGATTTTACATTTCCCCATTTCAGATTCTGAAGACTTGTGACATCTCATCACAACATATAAATTTTCAAATAAAGAGCAAATAAAATAATTATGTTAAGGGCTCATAAAATACTGCTTGTGGACAAGGCTAATATCCATAAAATAATTTTATGAATCTTTTAATATTTTTATTGTATTGATTAAAATAATTTATCCTAATCTCTTGGAAAACATTGTTGTTGTTCAGTCACTAAGTCATGTCCAATTCTTTGTGACCCTGTGGACTGGAGAGCACGCCAGGCATCTCTGTCCTTCACAATTGCTCAAACTCATTTTCATTGAGTGCCTGATGCCATGCAACCATCTCATTCTCTGTCACTCCCTTCTCCTCCTGCCCTCAATATCTTCTGGCATCAGAGTCTTTTCCAGTGAGTTGGCTCTTCATATCAAATGGCCAAAATATTGGATCTTCAGCTTCAGTACCAGTCCTTCCAATGAATATTCAGGGTTGATTTCCTTTAGGATTGAGTAGTTTGATTTCCTTGCTGTTCAAGGAACTCTCAAGAGTCTTGTCCAGCACAACACTTTGAAAGCATCATTTCTTCAGCAATAAGTCTTCTTTATGGTCCAACTCTCATATTCATAGATGACTACTGGAAAATGCATAAATTTGGCTATATGGACTTTTGTCAGCCAAGTGATGTTTCTGTTTTTTAATGTGTCTGGGTTTGTCATAGCTTTTTTTTTTTTTTTTTTTTCCAGAAGCAAGTGTCTTTTAATTTCATGGCTTCAGTCACTGTCTGCAGTGATTTTGGAGCCAAAGAAAATAAAATCTGCCACTGTTTCCATTTATTCTCCATTTACTTGCCATGAAGTGATGGAACCAGATGCCATGATGTTCATTTTTTGAATGTTGAATTTTAAGTCAGCTTTTCCACTCTCCTCTTTCACCTTTACCAAGAGACATTTTAGTTCTTCTTTGCTTTCTTCCATTAAGGTGGTATCATCTGCATATGTAAGGTATTTGATATTCTTCCCAGCAATCTTGATTCTAGTTTGTGATTTGCCCAGCCTGGCTTTTCTCCTGATGTACTCTGCATTTAAGTTAAATAAGCAAGGTGATGATATACAGCCATGACATACTCCTTTCCCAATTTTGGATCAGTCCATTGTTCAATGTCCAGTTCTGACTATTTCTTCTTGACCTGCATACAGGTTTCTCAGGAGGCAGGTAAGGTGGTCTGACATTCCCATTCCTTGAAGAATTTTCCACAGTTTGTTGTGATCTACACAAAGACTTTAGCATTGTCAATGAAGCAGATGTTTTCCTATAATTCTCTTGCTTTTTCTATGATCCAAAGGATTTTGACAGATTGACTTTTGGTCCATATGCCTTTTCTAAATCTGGCTTGTACATCTGGAATTTCTCCATTCATGTAGCACTGAAGCCTAGCTTCAAGGATTTTGAGCTTTACCTTGCTAGCATGTGAAATGAGCACAATTGTACGATAGTTTGAACATTCTTTGGCATTGCCCTTTTCTGGAATTGTAATATAAGTGACCTCCAGTTTTCTGGCCACTAGTGAGTTTTCCAAATTCTGGAATATTGAAGGAAACACTTTGACAACATCATCTTTTAGGATTTGAAATAGCTCAGCTGGAATTCTATCACCTTTGCTGCTCAGAAAACAGAAATTACTAGACAGGCCAGAGTTCTGCTTTGGTTTATTTGTTAGTTTTTATTTGTTTGTTTTATGGTTTGTCACATATGAAAATAATTCTTGGCAAAAAATTTGAATGAACAATTTTGTATCCTAAATTGCATTCCAAAATCTTTGCTTGACTTTGTTAAATATATTTCAGTGAAAGAGATTTCAGCAAGTGAATGAAAGCCTACAAACAGGTAGATTACAAAGACAAATCTCTGAAATCTGCAGAGACTATTAGTTAAAATTATACTAAGATCATCTAGGGAAATGGGGGTAAATTTTTTTGAAAGTCTTTAAAAAATTACACACACACACACACACGGAAAAATCAGAGTACAAAAAGGGAAATTTGTTAATGAATTGAATCTTCTATCTTACAAACCGCATGCAGGCCATTATTTAACCCCAGAACGAATAACAAAACATATACACAAATCAAATCAAAGCAAGATGTATTTCGATTGAAAAAAACAAAGACAAACCATCTGTGGACAGTGAAAAGTTCTCTTCACCTATATAAATCTATCAGGAAGACATTCCATTTATAAAGATGCCTTTTAGAAACAGATCTTCTTTCACAAGGCCAAAGGAAACCAGCACTAAGTTTTTATATTTAATGAACAGACTATGGAATAAAAGGTCAGAAGACACAGAAGAAAAGCAGACACATCACAGAAAAATATTAAAAATAAATTTTCAAATAAACTGACACTAGAGGAAACAAGTTAGGGAACAGAAGGAAACTAGTAACAACAGAATGCATTTGAAATTTTATATGGAGATTCAAGAAGGTATTACATCCTTCAAAAAAAAAAAAACTATAAATAAATGAACAAATCAGCAAAAAAGACATATTACAAATCATAAAAATTCTTGCTAAAATAAAAAATACATATACTAAACTGAAATATGGTTCTATTTAAAATAGATAATATATAGGAAAAGAAAGAAAATATATAAAGAAAAAAATACAGAAGATCAATCCAGTTAATTAAAGAGGAAAGAACGATTAGGTAAATAATTAAAAGAGAAGTACAAAATATCTTTACCAAAAGCAAAGTTCTATTTACTGTGAATAAAATAGCTAAAAATTACAGTGCTTATCCCCATGGGATTTCAGACTATCATTCTAATGGTTGCTTAGCTGCTAATTTGTGTCTGACTCTTCTAACCCCATAAACTGACTACAGCGTGCTAGACTCCTGTGTCGATGAGATTTTTCAGGCAAGAATACTGGAGTTTGTTGCCATTTCCTTCTTCAGGGTATCTTCCTGACCCAGGGATCAAACCCCTGTCTCCTGCATTGCTGACAGACTCTTTATCTGCTGAGTCACTAGGGAAAATTGTTAGGAAAAGACAGAAGGCCATGTCTGGCTAATGGACACTCTACCAGTAAGTGGGTGGCATAACTTGATTTGTCAGATGTATCTGAAGCAGATGTAGAGTAGAAAATTCAGATCACTCTAGGCGGCTCACACAGGGAGGGCTGCAGGGAATGCATCTGTCACTATTGTTGTCTGCAAGGAGGTGATGCTCTATTTTCTGCATAAGGCTGAATCATTTTTTAAAAATTTAACAACATGAGAGAAGCTGTACTTAACTATTCCTAAAGAAACACTTAGAAATATGATATTGTACAGATCTCTTTCTTGTGACATTACTTATAATAAAATCAATATACAACAAAACAACAGTAAACATTATTCTCAATGGAGAAAAATTGACAGCTTTTCCTCTAAAATCAGGAACAAGACAAGGGTATCCACTCTTCCTCTAAAATCAGGAACAAGACAAGGGTATCCACTCTCACCACAACCATTCAACAAATATTTGGAAGTCCTAGCCATAGCAGAGAAAAAAATAAATAAAAGCAATCCATATTGGCAAAGAAGATGTAAAACTCTCACTGTATGCAGATGACATGATCCTCTACATAGAAAACTCTAAAGATGTCACCAGAAAATTATTAGAGCTAATCAACAAATATAATAAAGTTGCAGGATATAAAATTAATACACAGATATCCTTTGTATTCCTATACACTAATAATGTAAAATCATATAGAGAACTAAAGGAAACAATCCCATTTAACACCGCAACAAAAAGAAACACACACTTAGGGATACATTTACCTAAAGAAACAAAACACCTGTATAAAGAGAACTATAAAACACTGATGAAATAAATAAAAGATGACATAAATAGATAAATATACCATGCTCTTGGATTTGAAGAAACAATATTGTGAAAATGAGCATACTACACAAAATAATCTATAGATTCAATGTAGTTGTTATTAAGCTACCAACAGTATTTTTCACAGAACTAGAACAAACAATTTCACAATTTGGAAAGACAAAAGGCCCTGAATAGCCAAAGCAATCTTCAGAAAGAATAGAACTGGAGAAATTAATCTTCCTGAATTCAAACTATACGATAAAGCTACAGTCACCAAGAGAGTATGGTACTGGCACAAAGACAGAAATACAGATCAGTGGAACAAAATGGAAAGTCCAGAGATAAATCCATGCACCTAAGGACACCTTATCTTTGACAAAGGAGGCAAAAATATACAATGGAGAAAAGACAGTCTCTTCAACAAGTGGTTCTGGGAAAACTGGTCAATTATGTATGAAATAATGAAACTGTAACACTTTCTAAAAAAATACACAAAAATAAACTCAAAATGGATTAAAGACCTAAATGCAAGATCAGAAACAATGACACTCTTAGAGGAAAACATAGGCAGAACACTCTCTGACATAAATCACGCAAGGTCCTCTATGACCCACATCCCAGAGTAATGAAAAAAATTAAAATAAAATAAATGGGACCTAATTAATTTAAAAGCTTTTGCACAATGAAAGAAACTATAAGCAAGGTGAACAGACAGTTTTCAGAAAGGGACAAAATACTAGCAAACAAAACAACTAAGAATTACCTAAAAAGATGTTCAACATCACTAATTATTCAGATCAGATCAAATCAGTCACTCAGTCGTGTCCAAATCTTTGCGACCCCATGAACTGCAGCACGCCAGGCCTCCCTTTCCATCACCAACTCCCAGAGGTCACTCAGACTCACATCCATCGAGTCAGCGATGCCATCCAGCCATCTCATCCTCATCGTCCCCTTCTCCTCCTGCCCCCAATCCCTCCCAGAATCAGAGTCTTCTCCAATGAGTCAACTCTTCGCATGAGGGGACCAAAGTACTGGAGTTTCAGCTTTAGCATCATTCATTCCAAAGAAATCCCAGGGTTGATCTCCTTCAGAATGGACTGGTTGGATCTCCTTGCAGTCCAAGGGACTCTCAAGAGTCTTCTCCAACACCACAATTCAAAAGCATCAATTCTTCGGTGCTCGGCCTTCTTCACAGTCCAGCTCTCACATCCATACATGACCACAGGAAAGACCATAGCCTTGACTAGGCGAACCTTTGTTGGCAAAGTGATGTCTCTGCTTTTGAATATGCTATCTAGGTTGGTCATAACTTTCCTTCCAAGGAGTAAGTGTCTTTTAATTTCATGGCTGCAGTCACCATCTGCAGTGATTTTGGAGCCCAGAAAAATAAAGTCTGACACTGTTTCCACTGTTTCTCCATCTATTTCCCATGTAGTGATGGGACCAGATGCCATGATCTTCGTTTTCTGAATGTTGAGCTTTAAGCCAACCTTTTCACTCTCCACTTTCACTTTCATCAAGAGGCTTTTTAGTTCCTCTTCATTTTCTGCCATAAGGGTGGTATCATCTGCATATCTGAGGTTATTGATACTTCTCCCAGCAATCTTGATTACAACTTGTGTTAGAGAAATGCAAATCAAAACCACAGAGGTATCATCTTACGCTGGTCAGAATGGCCATCAGCAAAAATCTACAAACAATAAATGCTGGAGAGGATGTGAAAAAAGGGAACTTTCTTACATTATTGGTGGGAATGCAAACTGGTTCACACTCTATGGAGAACAGTGTGGAGATTCCTTAAAATCCTGGGTACAGAACTGCCATACGACCCAGCAATCCCCCTGCTGGGCATACACCTCGATGAAATGACAACTGAAAGAGACTCATATACCCAATGTTCATTGCAACACTGTAAACAATAGCTAGGATATGGAAGCAACCTAGATGTCCACTGGCAGATGAATGGATACAGAGTCTGTTGTACATATACACAGTGGAATATTACTCAGCTCTAAAAAGGAACACATTTGAGTCTGTGCTAATATGGTGCATGAACCTATAGTCTATTATACAGAGTGAAGTAAGTCAACAAGAGAAAAACAAATACTGTGTATTAATGCATATCTGTGTGTGAGTTGCTCAGTTGTGTCCAACTCTTTGCAACCCCATTGACTGTAGCCCAACAGGCTCCTCTGTCCATGGGGTCTTCAGGCAAGAATACTAGAAAGGATCGCCATGCCCTTCTCCAGGGTATCTTGCTGACCAAGGGATCAAGCAGATTCTTTACTGTTTGAGTTACCTAAGAAGCCTATATTAGCACATATATATGGAATTTAGAAATATAGTACCAATGATTCTACATGCAGGGTAGCAAAGGAGACACAGATGAAAAGAACAGACTTCTGTGGATTCAGTGAGAGAATGCTAGGGTGAGATGATAGAGAATCTCATTGAAAATGTATATTACCATATGTTAAATAAATGGTCAGCACAAGTTTGATCCATAAAGCAGGACACCCAAATTCAGTGGTCTGGAAAAACCCAGAGGGACAGGATGTGGAGGGATGTGGGAGGTGGGTTCAGGATAAAAGGGGCACATGTATACCTGTGACTGATTCATACTGATGTATGGCAGAAACCATCACAATATTGTAGAGTAATTATCCTCCAATTAAAATAAATTAATTTAAAAATAGATAAAATATAAATAAATGAACATGGTATTGAAATACATTATGATTTATCACTGCTGGCTGCTATCAGTACCAATACAACGATAATTATGGAAACTACCTAGTAAGTAGAGAAAGTGTTCTTGAATTATATGAAATTATGAACAGAGTAGGAAATGGTTCCTATGTTTTGTTTAAACAGCATTGAAAATTTTGAATGACAACAGAGTAAGTTGAAGAAGAATATAAATAAACAAGTACTGAACTTAAGAGTCAGAAAATCTGGACTTATAACTTGGATTTGTCATTTATGATCTGCCCATGGGAAAATTAACCCACATGTGGGCAAATTAACCAGCTTTCTTGAAGTTCAACATTGTAAAATGGGCATAATGGCAGTAACCACATACAGAAGCTGTGAGAACCACCTAGGATAATGTTTATCATCTGTATAGTACAGTTAAGAGGGTGGGCTCATGATCAGGCCCCTTTCTCAAACTCTTGTTCTGACACATATTATCTATGGAACTGTAGAAAAGTTAACTGACTTAGAATGTTTCAGTTTCCTTCCTTCCTGGGAAATGGAATGTTTGGTTCAGGGTTAAAGGCATGCATGTTGGAGCCAAATGCTTAGGTTTGAACAGATTACTGACTTTGACAAGCAAGGAGATCAAACTAGTCAATCCTAAAGAAAATCAACCCTGAATATTTACTGGAAGGACTGATGCTGAAGCTGAAGCTCCAATACCTTGGACACTTGATGCAAAGAGCTGACTCACTGGAAAAATTCCTGATCTGGGAAAGATTGAAGGCAGGAGGAGAAGGGGACAACAGAGGATGTGATGGTTGGATGACATCACTGACCCAATGGACATGAGTTTGAACAAGCTCTGAGAGTTGGTGATGGACAGGGAAGCCTGGCAAGGACAAGGAAGTCTATGGTTCGCAATGAGTCAGACACAACTGAGTGACTGAACGATGACGATGACTAATGTCGAGGTTCTCTGGACCTCAATCCCCCCCTTGTGTAAAATAAGAATAAAACTGTACCTAATTAATTAAAAAACAGAAAGTTTCCATTAAGAAAAACCAATCACTTTCTTACCACAGGCCAAAAAAAAAAAAAAAAAAAAAAAAGATATTTAAATACCTGATTTCAAGATTTTAATGTTAGCAATGTAGAAATTAAAATGATATAGCAATCAAAATGTAAAGAAATTTAAGCTAAAATCAGAAATAACCCAAAATTCTATCTCTGAGCAGTGGAACTAAAGTTGGAGAGGAATTTTATGGGTATATATGAACACTGGAGTGGGCAGCTATTCCATTCTCCAGGGAATCTTCCTGACCCAGGGATTGAACCCAGGTCTCAAGTATTGCAGATTCTTTACCATTTGAGCCACTAGGGAAGTCCACTGATATTCTGTACTATTTAAATGTGACTATTTGTACAGATGGAGTAGGCTAAATAATTTTAAATGCTTAAAATAAATATAATAGATAATTCCCAGTAGTCACTGAAAAGTATTTCAAAAGAGCTATAACATGAGTACCCTAATTATCCCAAGGTGGGATGTCTTAGTCTGCTTTGGCTATTACAACAAAATAACAGACTGGCTGACTTAAATAACATAAATTTATTTCTCACAGTTCTAGAGTCTGGGAGTCCAAGATCAAGGTGCTGCTGAATTTTGATTCATGATGAAAGCTTTCTTCTGACTTGCAGTGGACTGGCTTCTTACTGTGTTATCACATGGCAGAGAAAGAGAGCTCTCCACTCTCTTCCTCCTTTTACAAGAGAATTAATCTTCCTTTTACAAGAGAATTAATCCCATCATGAAAGCCTCATCCTAATAACCATATCTAATACTAAATATTGATGATTCATCAGGTGAATCAGTGAATATAAACGTCGTGGGTTACACACATCCAGTCCCTAGCAAGGGATAATCCTTCAACAGTTTCTATTAACTTTTTCTAAATACTTATAGGGAGCTGGTCTCCAGAATATCTCCCTTCCATCGGTGTACCCAAACTCTTGTAATCAGCGCTCTGTATAATCTTTCTTTGAATCTATGAGATTGTCCTGTGCCTCCCTTTTGACCAACAGAATATGGATAAAGTAATAATCAGTGACTTTTTAAAAAAAATAAAATAAAACAAAAAAAGAATCATCTGCGATTCACCAATGCATGAGGCAGAAGAGATGCAGGTTCGGTCCCTGGGTTGAGAAGATCCCCTGGAGGAGGGCATGACGACCCACTCCAGTACTCTTCCCTGGAGAAGCCCAGGGACAGAGGAGCCTTGCAGGCTATATATAGTCCATGGAGTCGCAAAGAATCAGAGACGAATGAAGTGACTTAGCATGCCTACAGGATCAAATATCTAGCTCTGGCCAATAAAATGTGTGTAAAAATAGTGTGTCCTTTGGTCAAAACATCTTACTGGTAAAACACGAATCCCCGGAAGCCACTGGGGCCTCATATCTCAGATGGAACAGGTTCAATATATGAAGCCTTCCCATCCTGTATATCTGAGTCACTAAGTATAGCAAAGGCCCCACTGACCCAAGATATACATGTTATGAGACCAAGAAATAAATCTTTGTCGGGTTAAGCAACTGGGATTTTGAGGAGAGGATTTTTACTCTGGAGCACTTTATACAAGCACTTCTTTGTATAAATTAGCACTATTAGCAGCAAAAGAAATAGCACCTCTCCAATTGATTATTAAAGATAATTTCTATCTACTTCTTCCATAAATATCCAAGTATTGTACCTGTAATCTATCTTTTGTTCCCAATTTTCCATTTTACAAAACTAGATCCTTAACAATTACTAAAAGATGAACCTCTTTAATCAATATGCTGGCTTATTTGGAGTCATTGGGTTTGTTTTTTCTTTTTTTCAGTTTTTGTTTTTTAGCATAGGGGAGGCAGAAGGTTCATTTCTACTTTTTATTTAAGGAATTTAGCTACTTAATAGGTTGCAAGTATACCCTGTCTGCCCAGAGCCATATTTTGTAAAATAATTTTTCAATGTTTGGCATTTTTAGAGTCATTGTGCCATGTTGTGCTATGTGGAAAGCTTTATGGCAACAGCCAGGCTATCTAGGATATCTAGTAACCAAATTCCATCCCTTTTCATATTGGCTTTTTTTTTTTTTTAAGTTGCCCTTTTTTCAGTTTTCTTCTTCCCTAGACTTCATGCACTATAGGTTGCATTCTTGATCCTTTCTCTACATGTATCTGACTCTAAGCTTAGCCACCTGTTTCTGCATCTCTGCATCTATTTTTTTTTTTTTTTTTCCTTTCAAGAGCTTTATGCTCTTCGGAAGTGAAAGTTGCTCAGTTCTGTCTGACTGTTTGCAAACCCATGGACTATATAGTCCATGGAATTCTCCAGGCCGGAATACTGTAGTGGGTAGCTGTTCCCTTCTCCAGGGGATCTTCCCAACCCAGGGATCAAACCCATGTCTCCCACATAGTATGTGGATTCTTTACCAGCTGAGCCACAAGAGAAACCCCTTTATGCTCTTATCTAATGGTAATATATATATTTTTAGGATATATAATTATTGATGTTTTTAAAACAGTGCTCCTTATTAGAGAATAAATGTCAAATTTAAGTTTATAAAGAATTATAGATAAATCAAAATCACAGCAAATTTACTTGTTAATCAATAAAGAAAATTTAAAAAAAATAAAATAAAATTTATTTTTAATTGGAGGATAACTGCTTTACAATGTTGTCTTGGTTTCCAGCATACGATGACTTTCTGACACAGTGTGGAAAGGAGAGGGTGGGACAAACTGATGTAGTAGAATTGAAACATAGATGTTCAGTTCATTTCAGTCATTTAGTGGTCTCCGACTCTTTTTGATCCCATAAATCGCAGCACGCCAGGCCTCCCTGTCCATCACCAACTCCCGGAGTTCACCCAAACCCATGTGCATTGAGTCGGTGATGCAATTCAGCCATCTCATCCTCTGTCGTCCCTTTCTCCTTCTTCCCCCAATCCCTTCCAGCATCAGAGTCTTTTCCAGTGAGTCAACTCTTCACATGAGGTGGCCAAAGTACTAGAGTTTCAGCATCAGTCCTCCAATGAACACCCAGGACTGATCTCCTTTAGAATGGACTGAGTGGATCTCCTTGCAGTCCAAGGGACTCTCAAGAGTCTTCTCCAACACCACAGTTCAAAAGCATCAATTCTTCGGTGCTCAGCTTTCTTCATAGTCCAACTCTCACATCCATACATGACCACTGGAAAAACCATAGCCTTGACTAGACGGACCTTTGTTGGCAAAATAGTATCTCTGCTTTTCAACATGCTATCTAGGTTGGTTATAACTTTCCTTCCAAGGAGTAAATGTCTTTTAATTTCATGGCTGCAATCACCATCTGCAGTGATTTTTGGAGCCCCCAAAAATAAAGTCTGACACTGTTTCCACTGTTTCCCCATCTATTTCCCATGAAGTGCTGGGACCAGATGCCAGTTCCCATATGTAAAAGAAAAAGCTACTGGGAAGTTGCTGTAAAACAAAGGGAGTCCAACTCAGTGGCTTTTGAAGCTAGGTCATAAGTTTTTCAGCTTTTTTTGGGTTTCTTGTGATATTATTTTTCAGGCATTATTACCCTTTCCTTGGAATCCAGATACTCTGCTATGGGAAAGCACATGCAGGTCACTTGCAGGTGCTGTAGTCACCTGCCTCAACTGACCACGGAGTAAGAAGCCAGCAGTAAGTGATAGCCAGGTGAATGAGCTATCATTGTGTCCAGCTCAACTGAGACTTCAGAAGCCTCTAACCTCAACTATTACCTGCTCACACCTGCATGACAGACCCAAGGCAAAAACTGTCCACCTGAGTTCAATCAACCTATGTAAACAAATAATAATCTATATTTGTTTTTAGTCACAGTTTTAAGCTAATTTGTTTCACAGCAAGAAATAACAGGAAGCCTGTGGCCAACCACTCTTAAGGAAACTTGGATTTGCAAAGAGTAGCTTACCCTCTGGAAGCAGTTATCTCTTAAGATATATGAATACTCTGTTTCAGCCTGAAAATTCCTGTACATAAATTATATCTCTGACCAACTAATATAAAAATTCCTATCTCTGTGCTGGGGTGATGGTATATAAATAATATACTGAATCTAACAAAGGAAGTGTCATCTTTTACAAATCAATATAAGGATATGAACTGGGCATTTGCTTGGATGAGAGTCGATCAAATAACATTACTTTCCTGAGTTTATAGACAGGGTAGGCAGAAAAGGGAATATGAAGATTTGGTTTTGGTAAAAGGAAACCTTAGGGAACTATATGTCTAGGAGTAAGTAATTACTATTAAAAGATTTCAGAAGTGGAAGACAGGAATTTCAATATTATGGGTAAGCTTATTTGAAAGCAGTACTAATGATGTTAAGTCTTTGATGGTCTCCATCAAAGATTTCTTCTGTTTTGTTTTATTCCTTGTCTTGGATTCAAGTTGCCAAGACCAACAGAGACTGTGGGATGATATATTATCTTACTTGGAAACTGTTTTTTAAAATTCAATTTTATTTAATGTACACCTACTTTTATTTTAAATAAGAAATATGCAAGCATAATATCATACATGTCAGAAATTTTACTGCATTACTGGTCCTACAATATAAACAAGTAAGCACACATTATGAATGATTATCTTGCTTATAAGAAATTATTCTTTAAATATTTACCTAAGAATGGTTTTTTAAATATACCAGTTTAGCAAGTAACAGTATGAAATTCAGGGTAAAGACAGTAAATTAAAAACATGTTATTTTCTCTCCACAAAATAAGACATCATAAAATGAAAACAAAGGGGAAAAATGATGGGAAATCCAGAGTGGAGAGGGGCTCAAGTTTTCTGCTAAAAAAAAAAAAAAAAAAACTCTGGAAAATCAAAAGTGGTTATACTGCTTGGTATGTACAGGATTTGACTATTTTGCAAACTCACAGAGGATATGTTATAAACAAGAGGCCACTTTGTCCTAACACAGCACTGAGTAACTCAGAACTGAAACTCAAAGATGATTTCAAGCCACAATGCTATAACCAGAAAAACAATCAATAAAAAGATAGAATAAAGTGATTTTTAGAAAACTGAGGATTCAAAAACCTTTTAATTCTCTGATACACATTTTCAGCGGAAGCAATTTGAGACTATGATCCCAAAACAGAAGGGGAAACAAAGAAGAAGCAAGATGTTGTTTATAGGAACAGCAGATTCTATCCATCCTGGGAAGTTAAGGGAAGTCCCAGGAAGGCAGCAACATGGCTCTGGGTCTTGAGAGCAAGTAGCTTATTCTATTGTAAAGATGAATCCAATGAAGAGGGTCATGGGAAATGCTGCCTTACATGATAACATGTCTCATCCACAGGACAAAATGCGATCCACTGGGAGAAACTTTTATGGGAAATTTTGATACTGTTCAGTAATTAGGAAAATGTTCATTACAGAGTGATTTCTTGTGTGTTTTTCTTCTTGTCTTTGTCAGATATTTATTCCAAATTAAATAATCTAAATTTTCAGACTACATTTAGAATTCTAAATTATTAGATGGGTTTTAAAATAAATATGAAGATATGAATTTTTTTCTTTAAAAATGCAGGGTTTTTTTTTTTTTTTTTTTTTTTTTGCATTTTGGACTGAGTGAGCTTTGTGTTGTGTTATGTGATGCACACTTACTTACTTACTTAACAGAATGTAAGTTCACCAAACTGTCAGATCAATATTTTCCAGAATGTCAATCAAGCTGAGAAAGTACAACTGTTCAGCACAATGAGCTAAAAATGCCTCAGAAATAAAAGCTTCTAGCAACTGCAGGCTTAATATTTTGAAGCAAAGCTGATTCGGGAGTGAATGCCTCTGTGCCAGCTTTCATGTGACTATACTCATGCCACAGCAGAGCCTCCTTCAGACCTCGCTGCAGGCCATTTACTTTACTTTAGGGAATTGAGCAGCGCATTTAACACTACAGAGAAACTTTTCAGCTATATATTCAGTTCTGGCTCTTAAACCTTTTCCATTCTTCACCTATCACAGGTGTTACATAATGATGCTGACATAACTTTGGTCTTGGCCAGAAGCTAGTCATGATTTTCTGACAAAACAGCAGAAGAAAAGATAATATTGCCCATTTCACTTAAAGGTTAAATTTCTTTTGAGAATTGGTTTAATTGATCTGCTACAGGGAGGAGATATGTCAATATTAGGTTTAATAACATGAACATTCTTAACTGTAACAGGGGAAAAGAGAGGAATGAGTGACTTCTCATTCTAATCTTTTCTTAGTTACATCCAGGTAAAGGGATCTCAGGCAGATAATGCCAGGCTATATTAACTTGGAATATTTCTCTCATCTACACTTGATTTTCTATCTCAGTATTGTTGGACATTTAAATATTGCTTTACAAATGTAGTGAAAATATTGCTTAATGAGATCTTTGAGTTTTGATGCTCTATATTTCAAGAATCAGAAAGAACTAACAACCACCTTTGAATAAGCAATGACAGAGATTTTCCCAAAGTATGTAAAACTATATACATAATATTTATTATGGATTTTATAAACTGTTATGAAATTTATTTGTATTGACATAGTTTTGTAGTAATTATTTTAAACTAAAAGTATCCATTTAGAAGATAATTAAAGATTTATTTTGAATTAATATATAATCTTTATAAGACATGTTTCTAAATGTGAAATGTCATTTTAAGGTTATAACAAATAACAGTAGAGGTATGATATATATAGTCTTTGTTGTAAGAGATGTTACATGAAATTCTGCAACGATAGTTAATATTGTCTTTTAATGAGATCATGTTTACAAAAAGATTTATCATTAGTGTTTTTCAGATGGTAAATTCTACTGCACTGATTATCTGGTACTAATTTAAAATGGGACTGAAAAATCTATATTATATATTCAGGAATTAATCTCCTAAATAAAGCAGACTAAGCAGTAGCAGCACACCTTCTAGACTACATTTTCTATCTCAAAGACAAACCAGTTAGTCAATATTTTGCTGTCAGGTGGTACATAAAGCAAACTGAACTTTCATAAGGCCCAAAGATTTTTCTGTGTAACAGCAATGTGCATGTGCGCTCAGTCATGTCTGACTCTTTATTAACACAGCCACAGTGAGGCCCAGGAGAGCTAATAGATAAGTCACAAAATAACCACAGAGACTTCTCCAACTCCTGCACATGTGCCCTAGGCACACAGTGAATACAAACTGAACACTGGGAATTCTCCAACTCTAGCAACTGGCCCTTGATGCACAGTTGTGTCCTCAAGTGACTTTAGGCAGCTTGCAGCCTACTAAGGCTTCATAAATATACTATGCATACATATATTTGATTATAACAGACTGACTTATGGGAAAGACATGTGCAATAAAAACTGTTAAGTAACTTGCAACTGTCAATCAAAACTGTCAGTCCACACCTGCCTAAATGAATACATAAAACACTGTATATTAAAAACCCCCCGTACCTCATCACTTCAGCACCAGTGCCTCTCGTGGCTTGGCCCACCTCTCCTTTAAGGCAATCTTTCTGTTCCTTCCCTAATAAACTTGTTTCTGCCATGGACAAGGCTTCAGATTCCTCTTTGTGTACATACCAAGAATGGAGCCCCACAAGGGAGGGTACTTTTCGACTCTCCCCCTAACCTGTATCAATGAAAAAATCTGCCCCAAGTGGCCTGCTGATAGCAGAGAATAAGAGGCATCTGAATAAGACCTGAGCAAATCATAACAGGGAACCAAATACAGGTAAAATCAATCTACTTCAGCTCATTTGCAGCTGACCCACACAAGTAAGTACAAGACTAACTGGTTGCTTTTTTAGGGCTCCTAGATTTCTCGTGGTTTGTCATATAATGTTCTTATAGAAATAAATGATACTAAAGCCATTTTCCACAAATTTTCTATCATAATTTCAGCGTTGAGTAAATTTAGTCTAAAACTAAATGACCAAATGCTTACAGGGCTCACTTTTTTTTTTTTTTTTTCAATTGAAGGATAATTGCTTTACAGTATTGTGTTGGGTTTCTACTAAATATCAACATGAATCAGCCATAGGGTTACCCATGCCCCTTCCCACATGAACATCCTTCCCACCTCCCTCCCATTATACCCTTTAGCTTGTTACCAAACAGAGCCCTGATTTGAGTTCCCTGAGTCATACAGCAAATTCCCACTGGCTATCTATTTAACATATGGTAATATATGTTTCCATGTTACTCTGCACATATCCCAACCTCTCCTTCCTCTCCCTCAGCCACTTCCATAAAGTCTGTTCTCTATGTCTGTGTTTTATCTTACCTGATATCATCAGAGCACAAACAATCCTAGCCCTCAGAATTGAAATCTAGTAATATTTGACTTCTTTTTCCTCCTTTATTCACCAGTAGGACTTATGGAATTTTATTTGAAAAAAAAAAAAAAAAAAAACTGATATCATCTTTTTTGCTAAGATCTCATACCAAAATTCTAGATCTAGATTCTCATCATCAAATTATTATATTGATATTAGTGAACTTTATTTGCAGGTCCTGTTTTAGAGCTTATCTTTCCTTGTAATTATCATCAACATCAGTAACATTTCCCACTTCTCTCATTCCTGCTTCTCTCTTTCTTTAGACTTTAATACATACTTTTCATAAGCTATTATTAATAACTTGCTATGCCATCCAGCCATCTCATCCTCTGTCCTGCTTCTCTCTTTCTTTAGACTTTAATTCATACTTTTCATAAGCTATTATTAATAACTTGCTATGCCATCCAGCCATCTCATCCTCTGTCGTCCCCTTCTCCTCATGTCCCCAATCCCTCCCAGCATCAGAGTCTTCTCCAGTGAGTCAATTCTTCACATGAGGTGGCCAAAGTACTGGAGTTTCGGCTTTAGCATCATTCCTTCCAAAGAACACCTAGGGATGATCTCCTTCAGAACGGACTGGTTGGACGTCCTTGAAGTCCGAGGGACTCTCAAGAGTCTTCTCCAACACCACAGTTCAAAAACATCAATTCTTCGGCGCTTGGCTTTCTTCACAGTCCAACTCTCACATCCATACATGACCACTGGAAAAACCATAGCCTTGACTAGACTCGATGGACGTGAGTCTGAGTGAACTCCGGGAGATGGTGATGGACAGGGAGGCCTGGCATGCTGCAATTCATGGGGTCACAAAGAGTCAGACACAACTGAGTGACTAAACTGAACTGAACTGATGCACTAAATCATAGGTGATGTTGGGGATACAAGCTACAATATAACTGAAACGATCTTCAAGGTCACAATCAGCTTTATTTTTAGAGCTCTGCACCACGTTGAGATAAAATCTGTCAGGGGTAGTTACAATAAAATAATACTAACAGTAACCAAAAAAAAAAATAATAATAATAATAATGTTTCCCCTCAACAAGAAATTGTAAATAGTCTTTAGTTTAAAATTAGTTACAAAAGAGTGAGTATTCCCCTTTTATTCACTTTGCAGGGAAATCTACAATATTTTACAATTCACAGCATGTTCAACATAAATTTTTAAACCCCTATAAATCTTCTGGCAAAAAGTTTATAAGACATTTTTGTCAGTTATGTCTTTTTCAACATCTTGATCAGCCTCTCTTTAAGTATCATTTAGCATAGAGTATCTTTAAGCAGGTTAACTAGGAAAATAATATGTTATTTTTATCTTATCTGAAATGGTCCTTGGTTTATCTTACTCTCAGGGTCATAGTTCTACAAGCACTGTATAATCTCTCTTTCTCATAATCTAGGAAATTGTGAGAAAGAGAGTACTTCATCACAGTACTCAAAATTCTATATGTACTTAAGCCAACAAGATTACTGACTCTCTTACTTATCAGTAAACTCCTTACTGATAAAACTGTGTCTTACAATCCTATGTCTAACACTAATAAAGTATAAGGCTTATACTTCAAGATTTCACTATTTTAGGGAAACATAGAGATATAACCAAAAACTGCAACTATGTGTGTGCTAAGTCGCTTCAGTCATGTCCAACTCTTTGTGATGCCATGAATTATAGCCCACCAGGCTGCTCTGTCCACAATATTCTACAAGCAAGAACACTGGAGTGGCTTGCTGTGCTCTCCTCCAGGGGACCTTCTTGACCCAGAGATCAAACCTACATCTCTTACTCTCCTACACTGGAAGGCTGGTTCTTTACCACTAGGCACAACTATGTGGGGTAGAAAGTGCAAAGTGCAAAGTGCAAAGAAAACGCATACTCAAGAAGAGTGAGATGACATGACAGGGGCGAGGAGAAGAAACTTTCATTCTTTCCTGATGTGTGGAGAGAAAAAGCAAAGAAAGCCACTGTGGAGTCCTCAACAGAAGCAGGAACATAAAATTTCTCTTTTCAATTTTCACTGGACTATAGTTGATTTACAATGTTGTGTCAGTTTAGGTGTACATCAAAATCAATGTGAAACAGTTATACATATTCATTCATTTTAGATTCCTTTCCCATTGAGGCCATGACACAAAGTATTGAGTAGAGGGCTCTGTGATATATAGTAGATCCTTAGTTATTATTTAGTTATTTATTTTATATATGCAGTGTATATATGTCAATCCAAGCCTCCCAATTTGGAGAAGGCAATGGCACCCCACTCCAGTACTCTTGCCTGGAGAATCCCATGGACTGAGGAGCCTGGTAGGCCACAGTCCATGGGGTCACTAAGAGTTGGACACGACTGAGCGACTTCACTTTCACTTTTCACTTTCATGCATTGGAGAAGGAAATGGCATCCCACTCCACTATTCTTGCCTGGAGAATCCCAGGGACAGAAGAACCTGCTGGGCTGCCATCTATGGGGTCACACAGAGTCAGACACAACTGATGAGACTTAGCAGCAGCAGCCTCCCAATTTATCCTTCCCCTTTTTCCTCCATGGTAATCATGGATTGTTTTCTACATCTGTAGCTCTATTTATGTTTCACAGATAAATTAATTTCACCTTTTTAAGATTTCACATAATGTTTACTACCCATCAAAAGGATGGAATAAGATGTAGAATATTTATGCAATGGAATATTACTCAGCCATAAAAAGGAACAAAATAATGCCATTTACAGCAACACGGTTGGACCTAGAGATTGTCATACTGAATGAAGTAAATCAAAGAAAGATAAATTTTAGTTTTTTAAAATAAATGGTTTCGCCAATCAGCGATGAGAGAAAGTCCATCTTTAACACTGTGGTATGCCTTAAACACTAATGTTTACTAGACAAATTATTTCATTTCCATTATAATAACCAAAGTTTTATAATAACACCTACTTTAAAATTAGAAATTAATGCATTATATAAGTGAATTCTTGTGCTAAATATCACCCAAAAAATAAGAGGTGGGTTTGAGAATTGCACTTAAGACTCCCCTTTGTCTTAAATCCAATGTTTCTTCCATTCAAAGCACTGGGAATGACAGACTCAGTAGCAAGAAGAAATAAAAACATGAGTTTGGGTAAACAAGAACACATAATTCAGTTATATTCTTGGAGTAAAATTGTAAAAATATTATTTTACTGGATAATGTATGTTTTTATACATTTGGAATTGTATATATTTTTAGATAATCTTTACACTGTGAATGTGAAAAAAGGGAGAAAATATGTCATATTTTCTGAATTTCATGTATTTTTGAACAAATATTAAAAAATTTAAATTGAATTTCTATATTCCAAACCTTCTTTCTTAATTAACTAGAGGATTTCAAATTTGGGGCAATAACTCTTTTTTGTTTGTTTCAT
The DNA here is from genome assembly GCA_935064755.1 of Tragelaphus eurycerus. Lineage (NCBI taxonomy): Eukaryota > Metazoa > Chordata > Mammalia > Artiodactyla > Bovidae > Tragelaphus > Tragelaphus eurycerus. The sequence goes on along the minus strand of CAKXYN010000086.1, from coordinate 5,273,078 downwards.
AGAAATTAGCTCCTAAGAGTTTGACATGTGATAATTTATAAAAATATTTATATGTTTTCTTATGTGTGTATATAGTTTCAAACCTGTTTTAGGATGTTGCTGTTATAGGCTGTAAGTTTTGAGTGGAAATTATGAAATTTCTAATTTTATAATACTATGGTCAAAAAACATACATATAACACTCATTCTTTGGAATTTGTTAAGAACTGCTAGTGGTTTAGTGCTTTCAATTTTAAAAATATTCCACATGTGCTTAGAAATTTGACTATTTTATATTCCGAACTTTCTATGGCCAGGTGCTGGAGGAAAGGAAGTCAGTCAAATAGATCAAGTGATAATAGTTAAATATGTAAGTCTAGACAGTATTGTCTCTGATCCACCTATCCCTTCACCTCTGTTAAAATTACTACTTGAATAATCAACTTGTCATATCTATCCTCCAAATCAATTTGTCTCATGAATTCCTGCTTAGAAACCATCTGGTTTGTGTATTTATTGTGCTCTGTGATGTCTCTCTGCTTTTTATTTTTTCTTTTCTTGACTTCAATAGGATTATATAATATTTTCTTCAGTCTCTTCCCATAATAGATTGGAAGATATACATACTCCTATTCTATCATGGGCTACCTTTGTATTTTTAATGTGCATACCACACTTATTCACAAAGTTAACTTTGAAAAGAGAAATACTGGGAGGAACATTGGGAGGAAACTTGGTCACCCTAGTACACAATATGTTCACTATATGAAGTATATAATACTAGTGCACACATTAGAAATATACATATGTGAGTTAAAATAGAAAAAACAGAAAATAAAAAGCATATAAACAAGAACTCAATATAATAAAAAATTCTAGCTACCAGGAACTGATACAGTAGAAAAGTGGTAGATACTAATTTTGCTTGCACAAAAGAACTAAAGTATCACCTAGCTAGTAACATATACAAAAATGAGTTTCACAAAATTCTAAATGGACAAAACAGTTGAATACAGACAAAACAAAAAAGGAAAAAATACACAAACACACATGATTTAACATATCCATGTGAGAAATAAAGCTCAAATCTTTAAAGAAAAAAATGGACACACAGGAATTTACTTTTTTTTTTTTTTCTGAAAGTTAAACTATACAACAAACAAAACCACATGAAATAGACTGTAAAAAATATGTTCAATTCCAAAAAAAGAAAATTACAATCCAATGACACTGGTGAACACAAATGCAAAAATTCTCAAAATTCTAGGAAGCAATTCAACATCATGAAAAGGATCATACACCATGACCAAGTTAGGTTTATCCCAGGGATGTAAGGATTCTTCAATACATGCAAATCAATCAATGTGATGCACCATATCAACAAATTAAAATATAAAATCATCTGATAATCTCAATAGATGTATAAAAAGGTTTTGACAAAATTCAGCAGCAATATATGATTAAAAGCTCTTCAGAAAATCAGCATAGAATGAATCAACCTCAACATTAATAAAGGCCATATATTTCAAATACACAGTAAACAATATTCTCAATGGTGAAAAACTAAAAGCAATTCTTCTATGATTGGAAACAAGACAAGGGTGCCCACTCTCACAATTGTTATTCAATGTGGTTTTGGAAGTCCTAGCCACAGAAAGCAGAGAAGAAAAGAAAATAAAAGGATTCTAAACCAGATAAGAAAAACTCTCACTGTTCGCAGGTGACATAATATTATACAGAGACAACTCTAAAAACGCCACCAAAAATTTACTAGAGCTAATCAATTAATTTGGACTTCCCTGGTGGCTCAGATGGTAAAGCATCTGTCTACGATGCGGGAGACCCGGGTTCGATCCCTGGGTTAGGAAGATCCCTTGGAGAAGGAAATGGCAATCCACTCCAGTACTATTGCCTGGAAAATCCCAGGGACAGAGGAGCCTGGTAGGCTACAGTCCACGGGGTCGCAAAGAGTCGGACACGACTGAGCGAATTCACGTTCACATTCATGTTCAGTCAATTAATTTAGGAAAGTTACAGGATAAAAAACCAATTCACAGAAATCCCTTGCATTTCTATACATTAACAATGAAAAACTAGACACAGAAATTAAGGAAATAATCTAATTCTCCCTTGCAACAAAAAGAATAAAATTCCTAGAATAAATCCACATAAGGAGTCAAAAGACCTATATACAGAAAATTGTAAGACACTCACGAAAGAAATCAAAGACAACACAAACACAATATGTCATGTTCTTGCCCTGGAAGAATCAACAATGTGAGGATGTCTGTATTACCCAAAGCAATTTAGATTTGGTGTCAGATCAGATCAGAACAGTCGCTCAGTAGTGTCCGACTCTTTGCGACGTCATGAACTACAGCACGCCAGGCCTCCCTGTCCATCACCAGCTCCCGGAGGTCACTCAGACTCACATCCATCGAGTCAGTGATGCCATCCAGCCATCTCATCCTCTGTCATCCCCTTCTCCTCTTGTCCTCAATCCCTCCCAGCATCAGAGTCTTCTCCAATGAGTCAACTCTTCGCATGAGGTGGCCAAAATACTGGAGTTTCAGCTTTAGCATCATTCCTTCCAAAGAAATTCCAGGGCTGATCTTCAGAATGGACTGGTTGTATCTTCTTGCAGTCCAAGGGACTCTCAAGAGTCTTCTCCAACACCACAGTTCAAAAGCATCAATTCTTCGGTGCTCAGCCTTCTTCATAGTCCAGCTCTCACATCCATACATGACCACAGGAAAGACCATAGCTTTGACTAGGCGAACCTTTTCTCAATCAAATTAAAAATGGTATTTTTCACAGAACTATTTAAAAAAATTTCATAATTTACATGGAAACACAAAAGACCCAGAAATAGCCAAAGTAATCTTGAGGAAGAAAAACAGAACTGGAGTAATCAATCTTCTTGATTTTAGACTAAATTACAAAGCTACAGAAATCAAGATGGTACTGGCACAAAAATATAAATATAGATCAATTCAACAAGATAAAATGTTCAGACATAAACTCATACACCTATGGGCATATTATCTTTGACAGAGGAGGCAAGAATATACAATGGAGAAAAGACAGACTCTAAATAAGTGGTGCCTGGAAAATTGGACAGCTATGTGTAAAAGAATGAAATTAAAACACTTCCTAATACCATGCTGCTGCTGCTGCTAAGTCGCTTCAGTCGTGTCCGACTCTGTGCGACCCCATAGACGAAAGCTCACCAGGCTCCCCCGTCCCTGGGATTCTCCAGGCAAGAACACTGGAGTGGGTTGCCATTTCCTTCTCCAATGCATGAAAGAGAAAAATGAAAGTGAAGTCGCTCAGTCGTGTCGGACGCTTAGCGACCCCATGGACTGGCCTACCAGGATCCTCCATCCATGGGATTCTCCAGGCAAAAGTACTGGGGTGGGGTGCCATTGCCTTCCCCATCCTAACACCATATACAAGAATAAATTCAAAATGGATCAGAGACATAAACGTATGGCCAGAAATTTTAAACATAGGCAGAATACTCTTTGATATAAATCACAGCAAAATCCTCTTTAACCCATCTCCTAGACTAATGGAAACAAAAACAAAACAAACAAACAAAAAAAGCAAGTTGGACATAGTTAAACTTAAAAGCTTCTACAGAGCAAAGGAAACTATAAAAAAGGTGAAAAAACAACCCTTAGAATGGGAGAAAATAACAGCAAATGAAACCACTGACAAACGACTAATCTTCAAAATATACCAGCAGGTTATGTAGCTCAATACCAGAAATGCAAATAGCTCAGTCAAGAAATGAGTGGAAGACATAAGTAGACATTTCTACAAAGACTTACAGACGACCAACAAACACACGAAAATATGTTCAATATCACTCATTATTAGAGAAATGCAAATTAAAAGTACACTTAAGTATCACCTCACAATGGCCAGAATGGCCATCACCAAAAACTCTACAAACAATAAATGCCGGGAGGGTGTGGAGAAAAGAGAACCCACTTGCACTGTTGGTGGGAATGCACGTTGATACAGCCACTATGGAGAACAGTATAGAGATGCAGCTAGTATATAGAACATTATGGAGATTTCTTAAAAAAAACAAAAGCAAACAAACAAACAAAAAAAGGACAAATAAAATAATCTTATAACCCAGCAATCTCACTACTGGGCAAATATCCTGAAAAATACATAATTGAAAAAGACACTTGTACACCGATGTTCACTGCAACACTATATACAATAGCCAGTATATAGAAGCAACCTAAATATCCATTGAGAGGAATGTGTAAAGAAAATGAAATTAATATACTAAATGGAATATTACTCAACCATAAAAGGAACAATTGTGTGATTTGGTGAGATGAATGGACCTAGAGACAGTTATACAAAGTGAAAAAAAAAAAAAAAAAAAACACATATATTAACTCCTATGTGTGGAATCTAGAAAAATGTTATAGATGAACTTATTTACAAAGCAGAAACAGAAGTATAAATGTAGAGAAAAATGTATGGATACGAAGAAGGGAAGGGACATTGAATGAACTGGGAGATTGGGCTTGATGTGTATACTCTACTATGTATACAACAGATTGTGCAGCTCAGGGAACTCTAATGAGAGTGATTGTGTAGCACAGGGAACTCTCCTCAACACTCTGGTAAAGGAGAAGGAAATTCAAGGAAGAAGAGATACATGTATACATTTGCCTGGTTGACTTTATTAGATAGCAGAAACTAGCACAACATTTTAAAGTAACTATTGATGTTGCTGTTGAGTTGCTAAGTCATGTCTGACTGTTTGCTACGCCATGGACTATAGCTGGAAAGGATCCCCTGTCCATGGGATTTTCCAGGCAAGAATACTGCAGTGGATGGATTGCCGTTTCCTTCTCCAGGGGATCTTATTGACCCAGGGATCCAACCCATGTCTCCTGTATTAGCAAGTGGATTTTTACAACTGAGCCACCAAGGAAATCATAAGGCAACTATATTCCAATAAAATTAATTTAAAAAAATAGCAGACAAATGATAAGAAAGCTGTGGTACATATACATGATGGAATATTACTCAGCCATTAAAGAGAATACATTTGAATCAGTTCTAATGAGGTGGATGAAACTGGAGCCTATTATACAGAGTGAAGTAAACCAGAAAAAAAAACACCAATACAGTATACAACACATATATACGGAATTTAAAAAGATGGTAACCATAACCCTGTAAGCGAGATGGCAAAAGAGACACAGATGTATAGGGCAGTCTTTTGGACTCTGTGGGAGAGGGAAAGGGTGGGATGATTTGGGAGAATGGCATTGAAACATGTATAATACTATACATGAAATGAATCGCCAGTCCAGGTTCAATGCATGATACAGGATGCTCGGGGCTGGTGCCGTGGGATGACCCAGAGGGATGGTATGGAGAGGGAGGTTCAGGATGGGGAACACGTGTACATCCATGGTGGATTCATGTTGATCTATGGCAAAACCAATACAATATTATAAAGTAATTAGCCTCCAATTTAAATAAATAAATGTATATTAAATTTATTTAAAAATAAATATAATACATAAAACAAAAATGTGACAAAATGATATATGTATTTTCTTCCACTGGAATAATAGCTTTACCTTTTAATACTCATGGGTTTTTTAACTATAAATCATTCATTGCTTATAGAAAAAGAAAATGGAAGCAAATAAATTTATATAGACATGTTTAGGATTTTTTCACATTCAAACTCTATTTCTTCTGAATCACTTATTGAATTGGATTCAGAGTGTTTATTATTTTCTGCTCTACACAGTCCTTTGTGACAACACAAGGATTGGTGATATGCAAAATTAATTAAAATAATACGTAAAAGAAGTAAAAGTCATCAGTAATAACATTTAAGTAGATTTTTTATTTCCTTCGAACATATTTGTATTTATAAAACTTTTAAAAATTAGCCTAAAATATGCATAAAAGTGTAACAGCTAGATCATTTTTAGAAAATAAATACACTTAACTCATAATCTAGATCCACATACAATCTATTATAAATATCACAGAATTTTAGTTCATTTTTGAACTAGTATATATTAGAAGCACTCCAATTCTAGTCCTTCTATTAAGCAGAATCTTACAGATGGACAGGTGTATTGACAAAATGGAATCTTAAATATTATTAATAAGAAATTCAGTGAAGAAGATATCATAGCAACAAATAGGTAAGAATAGGTATGAAACTTTACTAGATATCAGAGAAATATAATTAATAATAAAGTACTATCTCTAAAGTTTCTATGTGAAAAATATTGGGTTGACCAAAAAGTTTTTTGGGTTCTTCTATAACATCTTTTCTGATGCTACAGAAAAACCCATGTGAACTTTTTGGCATATCCAACCTACTTTCTTCAGAAGTTTAGTATAAAGTGTCCTTTTATATATTGCTACGTAGATTTGTGAATATTTAAAAATTTTAACAGAATAAACATGATAACATGTCTTCTAATTAACTATGTATATCTTTTCATCAAGAAATAATAACTTTTCGAATATATTCTATAAAAATAAAAACATATATAAATAAGAATATTATATCAATATTAGTTGCTTATTTTCTAGTGATATAAAATGAAAACAAATATCTAGCAAAAGATAAATACTTAAATGCATTATTCAGCCATACAGAAAAAAATGAACTTTAGTAAATTTTACCAGTGGAAACAGTGTCAGACTTTATTTTTCTGGGCTCCAAAATCACTGCAGATGGTGACTGCAGCCATGAAATTAAAAGAAGCTTACTCCTTGGAAGGAAAGTTATGACCAACCTAGATAGGATATTCAAAAGCAGAGACATTACTTTGCCAACAAAGATTCGTCTAGTCAAGGCTATGGTCTTTCCTGTGGTCATGTATGGATGTGAGAGCAGGACTGTGAAGAAGGCTGAGCGCTGAAGAATTGATGCTTTTGAACTGTGGTGTTGGAGAAGACTCTTGAGAGTCCCTTGGACTGCAAGGAAATCCAACCGGTCCATTCTGAAGGAGATCAGCCCTGGGATTTCTTTGGAGGGAATGATGCTAAAGCTGAAACTCCAGTATTTTGGTCACCTCATACGAAGAGTTGACTCATTGGAGAAGACACTGATGCTGGGAGGGATTGGGGGCAGGAGGAGAAGGGGACAACAGAGGATGAGATGGCTGGATGGCATCACTGACTCGATGGATGCGAGTCTGAGTGACCTCCGGGAGTTGGTGATGGACAGGGAGGCCTGGCGTGCTGCAGTTCATGGGGTCGCAAAGAGTCGGACACGACTGAGTGACTGATCTGATCTGATCTGATCTGAGTGAACTGCATAAAGAATACATTCAGATAGTCAAAGTGCTAATAGATGACTGACAATCTATTACTTTGTTCAAATATGAAAATAGTGTATATATTCCCATAAGAAATTATAGTAGGTTACCCATCAAACTGGAAAGAACAAGCATAAAGTTGTATCAAATCTGTAGAAAGGATTAAGGAAAAGGAGAGACTAAGAGTAAAGGTGAACAGAAAATAATTCATGATAAAAAACTACATTTGCAAAATAAAATTATATATAGGTATAAAAATATTCATTCTTTTTTATTCAATTATGTATGTAAATATACAAAATGCAGTATGAGGAAGGGTTAAGAAAATGTCTATGCATTTATCTCAGAGTAGTGACCTTCTAAGGGCTTCCCAGGTGGCTCAGTGGTAAGGAATCAGCCTGCAAATGCAGGAGATGCAGGAGACATAGGTTCAATCCCAGCTTGTATCCTTGTCTAAAAAATTCCATGAGTAGCCTGACAGGCTACAGTCCATAGGGTCCATTCAAATAGCTGGAAACGATTGAGAACACATGAAAGACTGGTTTGACTTTTTTTTTTTTTTTTTGTAATTTGCTTTCTTTTTTTTTTAATTAAATTTTATTTTGCTTAACTTTACAATATTGTATTGCTTTTGCCATACATCAAGATGGATCCGCCACCTGTATACATGTGTTTCCCATTCTGAATCCTCCTCCCTCCTCTCTCCCCATAACATCCACCTGTGTCCTCCCAGTGCACCAGCCCCAGGCATCCGTTATCAGGCATCGTACCTGGACTGGTGACTCATTTCAGATATGATATTATACATATTTCAAAGCTATTCTCCAAAATCATCCCACTCTCCCCCTTTCCCAGACTCCAAAAGTCTGTTCTATACATCAGTGCCTCTTTTGCTGTCTTGTAAATAGGGTTATTGTTACCATCTTTCTAAATTCAATATACATGCATTTATTTAACTTATATGCAGAGTACATCATGAGAAATGCTGGACTGGAAGAAACACAAGTTGGAATCAAGATTGCTGGGAGAAATATCAATAACCTAAGATATGCAGATGACACCACCCTTATGGCAGAAAGTGAAGAGGAACTCAAAAGCCTCATGGCAGAAAGTGAAGAGGAACTCAAAGCCTCTTGATGAAAGTGAAAGTGGAGAGTTAAAAAGTTGACTTAAAGCTCAACATTCAGAAAACGAAGATCATGGCATCTGGTCCCATCACTACATGGGAAATAGATGGAGAAACAGTGGAAACAGTGTCAGACTTTATTTTTCTGGGCTCCAAAATCACTGCAGATGGTGACTGCACCCATGAAATTAAAAGACGCTTACTCCTTGGAAGCAAAGTTATGATCAACCTAGATAGCATATTCAAAAGCAGAGACATCACTTTGCCAACAAAGGTTCGCCTAGTCAAGGCTATGGTCTTTCCTGTGCTCATGTATGGATGTGAGAGCTGGACTGTGAAGAAGGCTGAGCGCCGAAGAATTGATGCTTTTGAACTGTGGTGTTGGAGAAGACTCTTGAGAGTCCCTTGGACTGCAAGGAGATCCAACCGGTCCATTCTGAAGGAGATCAGCCCTGGGATTTCTTTGGAAGGAATGATGCTAAAGCTGAAACTCCAGTATTTTGGCCACCTCATTTGAAGAGTTGACTCATTGGAGAAGACTCTGATGCTGGGAGGGATTGGGGGCAGGAGGATAAGGGGACGACAGAGGATGAGATGGCTGGATGGCATCACTGACTCGATGGATATGAGTCTGAGTGACCTCCGGGGGTTGGTGATGGACAGGGAGGCCTGGCGTGCTGCAGTTCATGGGGTCGCAAAGAGTCGAACACGACTGAGCAACTGATCTGATCTGATCTGATACTGTATTTGTGTTTTTCTTTCTGGCTTACTTCACTCTGTATAATAGGCTCCAGTTCCATCCACCTGATTAGAACTGATTCAAATGCATTCTTTTTAATGGCTGAGTAATACTCCATTGTGTATATGTACCACAGCTTTCTTATCCATTTATCTGTGGATGGACATCTAGGTTGCTTCCAAGTCCTGGGGTTTGACATTTTTATTTTTTACATTTTTCATTTTTGTGTGTTGATTTTATACGCAAACTATGCCTTTTATTATAGAGTTACTTGACTTTGTACAATAAAACCAGTTTACAATTAAGAAATATAATCTTATTTTTATTGTGAAAATAGTAAATTTTTTCCTCTATCACTCTACCACAGTATATTCTTTCACTTATAACAATTTTACTATTTTCCACAATTTACTGTAAAATAATTTAGTAACATCTACTCTTGATTTTTCTGAGATTAGTTTATATATTTTTAGTTTTTACATATTAATGTATTACAATATATTCTACCAATTTCTTTATTTACCATCATATTTAACCTAATTCGTTTTATGGCTTTGTTTTCTTAGAAAATTGTATCTTTAATAAACCCGAAATAGAAAGCCCAGAGATAAATCTATGCACATATGGACACCTTATCTTTGACAAAGGAGGCAAGAATATACAATGGATTAAAGACAATCTCTTTAACAAGTGGTGGTGGGAAAACTGATCAACCACTTGCAAAAGAATGAAACTAGAGCACTTTCTAACACCATACCTAAACTCAAAATGGATTAAAGATCTAAACATTAAGACCAGAAACTATAAAACTCCTAGAGAAGAACATAGGCAAAACGCTCTCTGACATACATGACAACAGGATCCTCTATGACCCACCTCCCAGAATATTGGAAATAAAATCAACAATAAACAAATGCGACCTAATTAAACTTAAAAGATTCTGCACAACAAAGGAAACTCTAAGCAAGGTTAAAAGACAGCCTTCAGAATGGGAGAAAATAATAGCAAATGAGGCAACAGACAAACAACTAATCTCAAAAATATACAAGCAACTCCTACAGCTCAATTCCAGAAAAATAAATGACCCAATCAAAAAATGGGCCAAAGAACTAAATAGACATTTCTCCAAAGAAGACATACAGATGGCTAACGAACACATGAAAAGATGCTCAACATCACTCATTATCAGAGAAATGCAAATCAAAACCACTATGAGGTACCATTTCACGCCAGTCAGAGTGGCTGTGATCCAAATGTCTAAAAGCAATAAATGCTGGAGACGGTGTGGAGAAAAGGGAACCCTCTTACACTGTTGGTGGGAATGCAAACTAGTACAGCCACTATGCAGAACAGTGTGGAGATTCCTTAAAAAACTGGAAATAGAACTGCAATACGACCCAGCAATCCCACTGCTGGACATACACACTGAGGAAACCAGAATTGAAAAAGACACATGTACCCCAATATTCATCGCAGAACTGTTTATAATAGCCAGGACATGGAAGCAACCTAGATGTCCATCAGCTGATGAATGGATAAAAAACAGTGGTACATATACACAATGGAGTATTACTCAGCCATTAAAAAGAATACATTTGAATCAGTTTTAATGAGGTGGAAGAAACTGAAGCCTATTATACAGAGTGAAGTAAGTCAGAAAGAAAAACACCAATACAGTATACTAACGCATATATATGGAATTTAGAAAGATGGTAACAATAACCCTGTATCAGATCAGATCAGATCAGTCGCTCAGTCGTGTCTGACTCTTTGCTACCCCATGAACTGCAGCAAGCCAGGCCTCCCTATCCATCACCAGCTCTCGGAGGTCACCCAGACTCACATCCCTCGAGTCAGTGATGCCATCCAGCCATCTCATCCTCTGTCGTCCCCTTCTCCTCCTGCCCCCAATCCCTCCCAGCATCAGAGTTTTCTCCAATGAGTCAACTCTTCGCATGAGGTGGCCAAAATACTGGAGTTTCAGCTTGAGCATCATTCCTTCCAAAGAAATCCCAGGGCTGATCTCCTTCAGAATGGACCGGTTGGATCTCCTTGCAGTCCAAGGGACTCTCAAGAGTCTTCTCCAACACCACAGTTCAAAAGCATCAATTCTTCGGCGCTCAGCCTTCTTCACAGTCCAGCTCTCACATCCATGCATGATCACAGGAAAGACCATAGCCTTGACTAGGCGAACCTTTGTTGGCAAAGTGATGTCTCTGCTTTTGAATATACTATCTAGGTTGGTCAAAACCTTCCTTCCAAGGAGTAAGCGTCTTTTAATTTCATGGGTGCAGTCACCATCTGCAGTGATTTTGGAGCCCAGAAAAATAAAGTCTGACACTGTTTCCACTGTTTCTCCATCTATTTCCCATGTAGTGATGGGACCAGATGCCATGATCTTCATTTTCTGAATGTTGAGCTTTAAGCCAACCTTTTCACTCTCCACTTTCACTTTCATCAAGAGGCTTTTGAGTTCCTCTTCACTTTCTGCCATAAGGATGGTATCATCTGCATATCTGAGGTTATTGATATTTCTCCTGGCAATCTTGATTCCAGCTTGTGTTTCCTCCAGTCCAGCATTTCTCATGATGTACTCTGAATATAAGTTAAATAAACATGGTGACAATATACAGCCTTGACGTACTCCTTTTCCTATTTGGAACCAGTCTGTTGTTCCATGACCAGTTCTAACTGTTGCTTCCTGACCTGCATACAGATTTCTCAAGAGGCAGATCAAGTGGTCTGGTATTCCATCTCTCTCAGAATTTTCCACAGTTCATTGTGATCTACACAGTCAAAGGCTTTGGCATAGTCAATAAAGCAGAAATAGATGTTTTTCTGGAACTCTCTTGCTTTTTTGATGATCCAGCGGATGTTGGCAATTTGATCTCTGGTTCCTCTGCCTTTTCTAAATCCAGCTTGAACATCAGGAAATTCACGGTTCACATACAAATGGGCTCGATAAAGGACAGAAATGGTATGGACCTAACGGAAGCAGAAGATATTAAGAAGAAGTGGCAAGAATACACAGAAGAACTGTACAAAAAAGAGCTTCACCACCCAGACAATCACAATGGTGTGATCACTGACCTAGAGCCAGACATCCTGGAATGTGAAGTCAAGTGGGCCTTAGAAAGCATCACTACGAACAAAGCTAGTGGAGGTGACAGAATTCCAGTGGAACTATTCCAAATCCTGAAAGATCATGCTGTGAAAGTGCTGCACTCAATATGCCAGCAAATTTGGAAAACTCAGCAGTGGCCACAAGATTGGAAAAGGTCAGTTTTCATCCCAATCCCAAAGAAAGGCAATGCCAAAGAGTGCTCAAACTACCGCACAATTGCACTCATCTCACATGCTAGTAAAGTAATGCTCAAAATTCTCCAAGCCAGGCTTCAGCAGTATACAAGACAGCAAAAAGAGACACTGATGTATAGAACAGTCTTTTGCACTCTGGGAGAGGGAGAGGGTGGGATGATTTGGGAGAATGGCATTGAAATATGTATAATATCATATATGAAATGAGTCGCCAGTCCAGGTTCAATGCAGGATACTGGATGCTTGGGGCTGGTGCACTGGGACAACCCAGAGGGATGGTATGGTTAGGGAGGAGGGTTCAGGATGGGGAACACATGTATACCTGTGACAGATCCATTTTGATATATGGCAAAACCAATACAATATTGTAAAGTTAAATAAAATAAAATTAAATGAGTTAATATAAAAAAATAAACCCAATATTTCAGTCATATTGATTTTGGATTTCACAATTTTGAACCACATTTAATAAAGAAAAATAAAACCTTGAGTATGAAATTTAGCTCTTTTAGGATATTGTTGCATTGTTTTCTGGTTTCTATTGTTACTGAGAAATAATTGCTGTATGTCTTTGCAAGTAATCTTTTTTTTTTGCTTTGATAGTTTTAATGATTTTTAATATTATCTTTGCAGTTTTATGTCTCTAGTGTTCTTAACACTTATTTACCATGATCTTGTTGAATTCATCTCTACTAGAACACCTATTAAACATTGCTAAAAGATATTCATTTTGTTGTCTTTGCTTTGTAAATTTAATTGTATTGAAAATTTTCTTTATGCCTTAGGTGATTTCCTCGAATCTCTTTATAATTCATGAATTTTCTCTTCAGTTTTGAATAAGCTATGTAGAGTCCTTCGGAGAAGGCAATGGCACCCCACTCCAGTACTCTTGCCTGGAAAATCCCATGGACGGAGGAGCCTGGTAGGCTGCAATCCATGGGGTCGCTAAGAGTCAGACATAACTGAGCCACTTCACTTTCTCTTTTCACTTTCATGCATTGGAGAAGGAAATGGCAACCCACTCCAGTGTTCTTGCCTGGAGAATCCCAGGGACGGTGGAGCCTGGTGGACTGTCGTCTATGGGGTCACACAGAGTCGGATACGACTGAAGTGACTTAGCATAGCATAGCATGTAGAGCCCTTACTTTGATTTTATCTCAGTCATTTTCTCTGCTAGTTTTAAAACTCAAGTTTGTTTGTTTTTCCAAAGTAGTCTATTTGCCTCTTAAGTCTGTAATATTTTAACTGTGAAATCACCTCTGTAGAAACTGTTTTCAGTAGTCTGATGCTATGGGTTCTAATGTAATTCCCTTGAAATAGCTTTCTCTGCGTTTCAGTTTTCATTTGCTTTTGCCAGTTTATGGGCCCATGGGTTTTTCTGTATCAGCATCATAATGTATTTCTTTTTTTTTTTTTTTTTAATGTCAGAATTTCAGCGTCTTGAAGGCAGTGTGAAAAGTCCAAACACATGTGTGGAGTATGCTGCTAAGTCACTTCAGTCGTGTCCAACTCTGTGCGACCCCAGAGACGGCAGCCCACCAGGCTCCCCGTCCCTGGGATTCTCCAGGCAAGAACACTGGAGTGGGTTGCCATTTCCTTCTCCAATGCATGAAAAGTGAAAACTCAAAGTGAAATCGCTTAGTCATGTCCGACTCTTCGCGACCCCCATGGACCGCAGCCTACCAGGCTCCTCCATCCATGAGATTTTCCAGGCAAGAGTACTGGAGCTGGGTGCCATCACCTTCTCCAGTGTGGAATGTAAGTCATTAAATTATCACTCTTCTGTCATTTACAGGTCAAGTAAAGACCATGTTGTATGCCTCATTCTCAAGCAACTAAGGCAAGACTTTTGTAGTCCTGCATTTAAAGATAGGTCCTATATTTAGATAGTTTCTCAATGATTTGATTTATCAAGGATACCAGTTATTACTCTCCTGTGCACACAGGCTGATACTCTTGATGACCACTCCCACACATTATTAGATCCTGAGTCCTAGAGTATATGCAATGCACAATTCCTAAGCTTGTTTAATCATTCAAATTTGACTTGTCCTGTTTGTTCTTACTTTGTATGTACTGTTTTGTTTTGTTTTTGGTTCCAAGTGCTTTTTCTTTTTTATTTTTCAACTTTGCCATGCACTAAAAAACACATTTTAATTCAATTTTCATGTTTACAGTGATACAAGGCTTTGTATATTAGTCCCTATCAAACTGATAAAATATCTGATAAAAACATCTACTATAGGAAACCTATAGTAGATATTTTATAAAATAAACATTTTATAGTACAATTATACTTAATTTTATATACTAATGAGATACATTTAAAAATCACAAAAAGTTTTAATAAGAATAGAACAAGTCTGTGAGTCTTAATGACCAGATTATCAAATTAGTTTTCTCAAGCATTAAACACAGTTTATAATTACGTGCAACATAAAGTGCCAAAAGAAATAAATTCCAGGAACATATGGAGATGGTTATTTATGTTGGAGTTAGCATTTTGGTGCTGCTATATGTGCATCTGTTTCTGGCAGACACGACTTAATATTACTTTTAACCACAGTTCCCAAAAAAACAAATATAATAGTATAAATGTGTCATCCTGTCTTCAGGATTAATACTAACAATGGAATGTTCTTTTTCAGTATAATATTTCCATATGGTAGACAGGTAAGCCTATTTTAGCTAAGCTTCCGAAAAGTGGTTTTATTTAAAGCTTATGTGGCATAAAAATTCATAATGTACATATTAATACTATGAGATGTTTCATTTTTTGGTAATTTTTAAAAATCTTTTTAAAATGATTACAATTTGTAACCTTAGCATCAAATGCCATTTAGGTTTATTTCATTATACAATTTATGCTAGCACATCTAGTTATCCTATTTATATACTGTGTTTCTAATTTTGTAAAACTTTTCCTTTAACTAACTTGAAATGAGAAAGCCTCAAGAAAGTAGAAATGCTTTAAAGGAAAAATGGCTTCAGTATTTGACTGTTTAACTCATAGCTAAACAAGCCAAATATTAAATACACTGTGGCACTTTAATATAATAAGGTACAAAATAAGCCTTAAAAATGATCTTTCAAATAATTACAAGGTGGATCTATACACCAAAAAAGTTGCTTAATCTTACTCTAAGAGAAATCCTCTGTTTACATACGTTGAGATAACATTCCTCACTTATCAGAATGACAAAATATAAATTGCCTGACAATAGAGTCTGTTGTCAAGAATTTAAGGAAAGAGGCATTCTCAGAAGATGGTGAGACTGAAAAATGGAGAAAACTTGACTGTGTCTAACAAAATTATACATGCAGTAACCTTTGAATCAGCAATAAATTCAAAGATATCCATATGAAAATTATACGGCCAAAATATGAAATAACACATACACATGATTATGCATTCCAGCATTACTTATGCTGAAAGACTATACATCATTTATACAGTAAGACTGAGTCAACACAACTATTCTCTGTTCATCATCATAGGACTGGTTAAATATACTTTTGGAGAAAGAAATGACCATCCACTCCAGTATTCTTACCTGGAGAATCCCATGAACAGAGGAGCCTGGCAGGCTACGGTCCAAAGCGTTGGACACGACTGAAGCAACTTAGCAAATATACTGTGGTATACCTATGCAATGTCTCTGCTTTTGAATATGCTA
This sequence comes from Tragelaphus eurycerus, assembly GCA_935064755.1. NCBI lineage: Eukaryota > Metazoa > Chordata > Mammalia > Artiodactyla > Bovidae > Tragelaphus > Tragelaphus eurycerus. The sequence goes on along the minus strand of CAKXYN010000086.1, from coordinate 5,256,905 downwards.
TCTAGGTTGGTCATAACTTTCCTTCCAAGGAGTAAGCGTCTTTTAATTTCATGGCTGCAGTCACCATCTGCAGTGATCTTGGAGAACAGAAAAACAAAGTCTGACACTGTTTCCACTGTTTCCACTGTTTCCCCATCTATTTCCCATGCAGTGATGGGACCAGATGCCATGATCTTTGTTTTCTGAATGTTGACCTTTAAGCCAACCTTTTCACTCTCCACTTTCACTTTCATCAAGAGGCTTTTTAGCCCCTCTTCACTTTCTGCCATAAGGGTGGTGTCATCTGCATATCTGAGGTTATTGATATTTCTCCCGGCAATCTTGATTCCAACTTGTGTTTCTTCCAGTCCAGCATTTCTCATGATGTACTCTGCATATAAGTTAAATAAACATGGTGACAATATGCAGCCTTGACGTACTCCTTTTCCTATTTGGAACCAGTCTGTTGTTCCATGACCAGTTCTAACTGTTGCTTCCTGACCTGCATACAGATTTCTTAAGAGGCAGATCAGGTGGTCTGGTATTCCCATCTCTTTCAGAATTTTCCATAGTTTATTGTGATCCACACAGTCAAAGGCTTTGGCATAGTCAATAAAGCAGAAATAGATGTTTTTCTGGAACTCTCTTGCTTTTTCCATGATCCAGCGGATGTTGGCAATTTGATCTCTGGTTCCTCTGCCTTTTCTAAAACCAGCTTGAACATCAGGAAGTTCATGGTTCACATATTGCTGAAGCCTGGATTGGAGAATTTTGACCATTACTTTACTAGCATGTGAGATGAGTGCAATTGTTCGGTAGTTTGAGCACTCCTTGGCATTGCCTTTCTTTGGGATTGGGATGAAAACTGACCTTTTCCAATCTTGTGGCCACTGCTGAGTTTTCCAAATTTGCTGGCATATTGAGTGTAGCACTTTCACAGCATCATCATTCAGGATTTGGAATAGCTCCACTGGAATTCCATCACCTCCACTAACTTTGTTCGTAGTGATGCTTTCTAAGGCCCATTTGACTTCACATTCCAAGATGTCTGGCTCTAGGTCAGTGATCACATCATCATGATTATCTGGGTCTTGAAGCTCTTTTTTGTACAGTTCTTCTGTGTATTCTTGCCACCTCTTCTTAATATCTTCTGCTTCTGTTAGATCCACACCATCTCTGTCCTTTATTGTGCCCATCTTTGCATGAAATGTTCCTTTGTATGGATGTGAGAGCTGGACTGTGAAGAAGGCTGAGCGCCGAAGAATTGATGCTTTTGAACTGTGGTGTTGGAGAAGACTCTTGAGAGTCCCTTGGACTGCAAGAAGATCCAACCAGTCCATTCTGAAGGAGATCAATCCTGGAATTTCTTTAGAAGGAATGATGCTAAAGCTGAAACTCCAGTATTTTGGCCACCTCATGCGAAGAGTTGACTCATTGGAGAAGACTCTGATGCTGGGAGGGATTGAGGGCAGGAGAAGGGGACGACAGAGGATGAGATGGCTGGATGGCATCACTGACTCGATGGATGCGAGTCTGAGTGACCTCCGGGAGCTGGTGATGGACAGGGAGGCCTGGCGTGCTGCGGTTCATGGGGTCGCAAAGAGTCGGACACAACTGAGCGACTGATCTGATCTGATCTGATCTGATCCCTATGCAATAAAGTATTATTGATCTGGAAAATGAAAGATCTCTACATTGAAATAAAATCAGCTCCTATATAACTGAATGGTGTTCATTGTCGTTCAGCCACTTAGTCGTGTCCTACTCTGTTATGGCATGGACTGCAGCTTTCTAGGCTTCCCTGTCCTTCACCATCTCCCAGAGCTTGCTCAATCTCATGTCCATTGAGTCATGAATGATGTTTACATTCATTCAACTGGCTGTGAAGCAAAGATATTTTTAAAACTAAAGTTTAATTTTGCATTAGGAACACTGGAAACAAAAATATAATGAGTATTTTAAAAAATACAATTACAAATTCCAGGGAAAGAAAGTATTCATGATCAAAAAAAGCATTCCTGAGATTGAAAACTTTAATAGAAATTGCATAAGGTTGTGAGTGCTCTGATGTAAAAGACAATTCAAGGTAGAAAAAAATTTTCTTTATTGTATTTATAGGATTACGAATGATGGACCATTTCCTCTGTATGTGGTTTGGATGAAAAGCAAACAAAATGTAGAATCAATAATCATTTTTACCTCATAGGACATGTTTGTAGGAATTCAATTGCAAGTTAGATTTTATTTTTGTATAATCACAAATTCTAAATTTTTTCCTATTTCTGCTTTTAAATAATATGTGACATTGTTTGACATTTGGAAAAAATACTATCTTCTGATATATTAATAAACCTATGTACTGAGAGATTACTTTTATTTATTTATTTATTTATTTTATTTACTTTTTTAAATTTTATTCTGCTTAACTTTACAATATCGTATTGTTTTTGCCATTCATCAAAATGAATCTGCCACAAGTATACATGTGTTCCCCATCCTGAAAAGGTTACTTTTAAATGATGCTTCTCTGTATTTAATTTCCCCTACTTCTTCATCAAAAACAAAAATAAATACTTTTATCTTCAACAAAGAGTAAAATTTGATTTATTAGCTCTTATTGTTTAGTCACTGAAAATATTCAGTTCATCTTTAATGCATTTATTTCTTTACAAATATATTCTAATAGACAAAAGGTGAGAAGAAAAGTTCAGTGCATTTCACAATGATCCTAATTAAGGTCACAAGAAAAGATTGTTTTTCAGGATTTCACTGTACAGGCAATCAACTTCTGAGAAAAAATTTGTCCATTACCTCTGAGTTCAAAAGACCAATTAATTTTATCCTTTCAAGAAATTAGTCTATTTTAGTGACCATTTTCTTAACTCTCATCCAGATATCCTATCAAGATTACTTTTAAACTTACCATTCTATTGTTTTATTTTAGGTATGCTTAGCAATCATTTTTCAAGATAAGAACTCAAAACATATTTGAATGAATGAATCAAAAAATATTTAAGCTATTAACGTACCAATCAGACTTTTCAAGCAAGTCTTGCTAACCACACCATTAGAAAAGGGACTCATTTTTCCTGTTTTATTGATATTTTCTTTCTTAACTCTTTTTGGTTGCTTTTTGCTGTGTCCTCCCAAAAATAAGGTTGGAGCAACTTGTTTTATTGTTTACAGTATTTTTTTCCTCTGCTTATTTATCTCCTTAGATATATACTCAAAAATCTAATTTCTTCCTATTTCAGAAAGTTTCTTTATCTGGCATTGATTTATTAAAACTGAATTTGGGTTTATTTAAACACTACACACATACTTCAAGAATCAAAAAAGAAAAAAAAGTGTTTTTATCTGTGTGTTTCCAAAAACATCAGGTTTTAATTTAGAGTGCTAAATATTATTTCTCCTAGCTACTTCTATTTTTAAGTATTTCTTTAGACTTCCAGTAAGGCTGGAGCTCTTTTCTCAAAACTACTGTATTTTCAATCATCTCACAACAACAATTCTATGTTGCTGTTTCCAAGTAGAATAACACTTTGGCAGTGTACTATTCTAAAATATCATCTTTGTACCTCCAGAAAACAGTGAAATTACACAGCATAAATAACTCATTAAGCAAGATTTCATAACATTTATTATGAAATATGAATATTTTAAATGTCAGATGTGAGTCAGAGGACAAATATATTTTAAAATGCTATTATATAAAGTGGTATAATAATAGAGACAAGGCTCTATATGGGTACGAAGAATATGGCTGCTCAGATGAAGAGGGCCAGCAGAACTGGAGTTCATTATCAAGAAGTCCATTTTCAAAAAGAACTAGAAGTTGGCCAAATTAAATAGTATAAGCAGAATTTCTTCCATGTGAAGGAATAGCAAGAATGAATTCACAGATTTATAACAAAACATGAATATTCAAGCATTTCAGTAATTAAGTATAGCCTTAGTGTAATGTGCAATGGGTATGTGGACAGGATACAAAGAATAGACAAACCAAAGAAAAACAAATCCTGGACCCAAGATGAATACATCGAATTTTACCTTGAATTCTAGGTAAAGAGTGACAAGTATCAGTTTTACTTTATAGACACTTCACTACACTAAAAGAGAGCATAAATTAGAAGTTCAAAACAATGGATAGTAGGAAAACAGAGCACTGTATAATAAGACAAGAAAGTCATAGTGAAGGCAATGAAATTGAGTATAAAGTAGACAGATTAAAGACTATTAAATAAAACTGATAAGTGTTCATCTATTAAGCACATGAGTAAGGAAGAAAACAATATTTTTTGGACTGACTTGGATGCAATTTTAGACAAAGGATTTCATGTAAAACCAAAAAATAAATATCCAGTAGAAAATTAAATATGTGGATTTAGAATTTATTTATTTGAGTTGGAAAAGCCAGTTTCAGGGCTGCTTCCTCAGTGGCTCAGTGGTAAAGAATCTGTCCCCAATGCAGGAGACTCTGGAGATGCAGGTTTGATCTCTGGGTCAGGAAGATCCCCTGGAGAAGGAAATAGCAAACCCTTTCCAGTATTCTTGCCTGGAAAATTCCATGGGCTAAAGGGGCCTGGTAGGTTCCAGTCCATAAGGGTCACAAAGCCTTGGACAGGACTGAGCATGCATGCAGCCAGTTTCAGAGCTGTCCACATATTTGTGCCAGCTGAAATAAAAGAGGAATGGAATTATCTCGGCCAGTAGGATATCACAGGAAAATAAGAGAACTGAGGAAGGAACTTTGGAGAATAACAGCACTTTAGAGTTAAAAGAAGATAACTTAGCAAGGAAGACAGAAAGGAATACTCAGACATAAGAGGAAGACCAGGAAAACTACTACCATGAAAGCTAAGATGGAAGATAATTTTAAGGAGACAGGAGCAGATGACTAATGGTGATGAATGTACCAGGGGTCTGAGTACCATACTGACTTAAAAAATTAACGGCTTAAAAACCAGGATAGTTATCATCATCTTGGTGAGAAGAACTTCAGAGGACTATCACTTAGAGGAACAACTTCTATCTGGTTTCTCAAACAGTTTTCATGTAATGATTTGGAGTTCTTGCTACTTCTGAATTAAATTTCAAGTAGTCTTTTCAAATTTATCTTTCACTGAAAATGTCAAAGGGAATTTCACCACTGCCACAAAACCATAAAGATGAGAGAAGTTGATGCAAAAATCTCTGTCTTGCATCTAAGTATCTGAGAACATCATTAGTGAAAGATAAGGTTGAGGTAGATATTATGGAAAATTACAATGTTTTGAATATAGAAACTAATATTAATAATGCTAACTGCATAAGGACATTGGTTAAGTAGGAGTCTAAGCAGTCATGAACTAAATAAAACATGGAGTATCTACTATATTATAGACACTGTTACAGATAATTACATATATGTATAAATAAGAAAGCCTTGATCCCAAATATAGTGGTAAACTACTACAGGTGAGGTGAAGTTAATGCTTCCTAATATCATCTTATATATACATTTTTTTTTTCAATTCACAAATAGTGTACTTGTTTTTGCTGACTTTATAGTGCTTCTCCATCTTTGACTGCAAAAAATATAATCAGAGTTCAGTGTTGACCATCTGGTGATGTACATGTGTAGAGTCTTCTCTTCTCTTGTTGAAAGAGGGTGTTTGATATGACCAGTGCATTATCTTGGCAGAACTCTATTAGCCTTTGCCCTGCTTCATTCTGTACTCCCAGGCCAAATTTGCCTGTTACTCCAGGTGTTTCTTGACTTCCTACTTTTGCATTCCAGTCCCCTATACTGAAAACAACATCTTTTTCGGGTATTAGTTCTAAAGGGTCTTGTAGGTCTTCATAGAACCGTTCAACTTCAGCTACTTTAGCATTATTGGTTGGGGCATAAACTTGAATTACCATGATACTGAATGGCTTGCCTTGGAAATGAACAGAGATCATTCTGTCGTTTTTGAGACTGCATCCAAGTGCTGAATTTCAGACTTTTTTGTTTACTATGATGGCTACTCCATTTCTTCTAAAGGGATTCCTGCCCACACTAGTAGATATAATGGTCATCTGAGTTAAATTCACTAATTCCAGTACATCTTAGTTCACTGATTCCTAGAATGTCAATGTTCACTATTGTCAATTCGTGTTTGACCACTTCCAATTTGCCTTGATTCATGGACTTAACATGCCAGGTTCCTATGCAATATTGCTCTTTACAGCATCAAATCTTGCTTCTGTCATCAGTCTCATTCACAGCTGGGTGTTGTTTTTCCTTTGGCTCCATCCCTTCATTCTTTCTGTAGTTATTTCTCCACTGATCTCCAGTAGCATATAGGGCATCTATTGACCTAGGGAGTTCATCTTTCAGTGTCCTATCTTTTTGCCTTTTCATACTTTTCATGGGATTCTCAGGGGAAGAATACTGAAGTGGTTTGCCATTCCCTTCTCCAGTGGACCACATCCTGTCAGACCTCTGCACCATGAGCCATCCGTCTTGGGTCAGCAAAAGCAAGACCGGGAGCTGACTGTGTTTCAGACCATGAACACCTTATTGACAAATTCAGATTGAAATTGAAGAAACTGGAGAAAACCCCTAGAGCATTCACGTATGACCTAAATCAAATCTCTTAAGACTATACAGTGGAAGTGAGAAACAGATTTAAGGGCCTAGACCTAAATCAAATCCCTTAAGACTATACAGTGGAAGTGAAAAATAGATTTAAGGGCCTAGATCTGGTAGACAGAGTGTCTGATGAACTATGGATGGAGGTTTGTGACATTGTACAGGAGACAGGAATCAAGACTATCCTCAAGAAATAGAAATGCAAAAAAGCAAAATGGCTGTCTGAGGAGGTCTTACAAATAGCTGTAAAAAGACGGGAAGTGAAAAGCAAAGGAGAAAAGGAAAGATATATTCATTTGAATGCAGAGTTCCAAAGAATAGCAAGGAGAGATAAGAAAGCCTTCCTCAGTGATCAATGCAAAGAAATAAATGAAAACAATAGAGTGGGAAAGACTAGAGATCTCTTCAAGAAAATTAGAGGTACCAAGGGAACATTTCATGCAAAGATGGGCCCAATAAAGGACAGAAATGGTAGGGATCTAACAGAAGCAGAAGATATTAAGAGGTGGCAAGAATACACAGAAGAACTGTAAAAAAAAGATCTTCATGACCCAGATAATCATGATGGTGTGATCACTGACCTAGAGCCAGACATCCTGGGACGTGAAGTCAAGTGGGCCTTAGGAAGCTTGACTACAAATATAGCTAGTGGAGGTGATGGAATTCCAGATAAGTTATTTCAAATCCTGAAAGATGATGCTGTGAAAGTGCTACACTCAACATTCCAGCAAATATGGAAAATGCAGCAGTGGCTACAGGACTGGAAAAGGTCAGTTTTCATTCCAATCCCAAAGAAAGGCAACTACCGCACAATCGCACTCATCTCACACACTAGTAAGGTAATGCTTAAAATTCTCCAAGCCAGGCTTCAGTAATAATGGAACAGTGAACTTCCAGATGTTCAAGCTGGTTTTAGAAAAGGCAGAGGAACCAGAGATCAAATTGCTAACATCTGCTGGATCATCAAAAAAAAAAAAAAAAGAGAGAGATCCAGAAAAACATCTATTTTTGCTTTATTGACTATGCCAAAGCCTTTAACTGTGCGGATTACAAGAAACTGTGGAAAATTCTGCAAGAGATGGGAATACCAGACCACCCGATCTGGTTCTTGAGAAACCTGTATGCAGGTCAGGAATGAATAGTTGTAACTGGACATGGAACAAAAGACTGGTTCCAAATAGGAAAAGGAGTACGTCAATTCTGTATACTGTCACCCTGCTTATTTAATTTATATGCAGAGTACATCATGAGAAACGCTGGAGTGGAGGAAGCACAAGCTGGAATCAAGATTGCTGGGAGAAATATCAATAACCTCAGATATGCAGATGACACCACCCTTAAGGCAGAAAGTGAAGAAGAACTTAAAGAGCCTCCTGATAAAAGTGAAAGAAGAGAGTGATAAAGTTGGCTTAAAGCTCAACATTCAGAAAACTAAGATCATGCATTCACTTCATGGCAGATAAATGGGGAAACAGTGGAAACAGTCACTGACTTTATTTTTCTGGGCTCCAAAATCCCTGCAGATGGTGATTGCAGCCATGAAATTAAAAGACGCTTACTCCTTGGAAGGAAATTATGACCAACTTAGACAACATAATAAAAAGCAGAGATATTACTTTGACAAAAAAGGCCCATCTAGTCAAGGCTATGTTTTTTCCCAGTGGTCATGTATGGATGTGAGAGATGGACTGTGAAGAAAGCTGAGCGCCAAAGAATTGATCCTTTTGGACTGTGGTGTTCGAGAGGGCTCTTGAGAGTCCCTTAGACTGCAAGGAGATCCAAACAATGCATCCTAAAGGAGATCAGTCCTGGATGTTCATTGGAAGGACTGATGTTGAAACTGAAACTCTAATACTTTGGCCACCTCATGCGAAGAGCTGACTCATTGGAAAAGATCCTGATGCTGGGAAAGATTGGGGGCAGGAGGAGAAGGGGATGACCGAAGATGAGATGGTTGGAATGCATCACTGACTCGATGGACATGGGTTTGGGTGGACTCTGGGAGTTGGTGATGAACAGGGAGGCCTGGTGTGTTGTGTTTCATGTGGTTTTTATGTCAGACATGACTGAGCGACCTAACTTAACTGAACTGAATAGCGTACTTTGAATGCTATGGTTAATTTTTAATAGATATGTGTAAGTTGCTCAGTTGTGTCCAATTCTTTGCAACCCCCTGGTCTGTAACCTTCCAGGATCCTCTATCCACGGGATTCTCTAGGCAAGAATACCAGAGTAAGTTACTATTTCCTTCTCCAGGGGATCAAACCAAGGAGAAGCATTTGATCAGACCCAGGGATCAAACCCAGGTCTTTTTTTTTTTTTTTTTTTTTTTGAGGAATTGCTTTTATTTTATTTTTTTTATTTTATTTAACTTTACAATATCGTATTGGTTTTGCCCTATATCAAAATGAATCTGCCACAGGTATACATGTGTTCCCCATCCTGAACCCTCCTCCCACCCCATACCATCCCTCAAACCCAGGTCTCTTGCACTGCAGGCAGAAACTTTACAGTCTGAGCCACAAGTTAAACTCAATTGCAGAAATTACATTTTAGAATATATGTCATCACCTTCTTTTGTAATAAGTTACTATTACTGAGGCAAGCTGTGACACCTCTCTTGGCAAACACATGATTTGATAATTAAATAATGCAGCCCACTTACTTTAAATATTGAAACCTATGAAAAGGTAAACTTTATGTCTGAATTCTCATTCCCTCTGTTCCACAACCCCAACTGTTGGATGACATCCAGAGTAGGGTATGGTTTAGACACAGTGAGAGACAAAATTCTATGATGCTCTGACACAGGAATCACCCTGTCACTGCCCTGTTGTGCTCCAGTAAGATGTTACTTGGTTTGAGTAGCTGCATTTGTATCCATAATTTATTAGTAAACTGTCATTGAAAAATGTCTGTGTTTGAAGTCACGTTGCCAGCGATCACCAAAAGAATCTTTACAGCAAACTATTATTTTAATGACCAAAGGGTTCCTGTAGAGCATAACTGTGAGGTACAGAATTCAGTGGTGCTTCAATCCACTTCATTATCAAGTAGTTTTGTGACAAAATAATCAAAGTGGCATTTACTTGAATTTGCCACTTTACATATACTTTGTTGTAACAAAGGCTCCATGTTCAAGATAATAGCATGAAATATTGAAAAATTAACGTGGAATAAAAGCAATGTACTTGCACTTCAAAGGATAAGTACTTACTAATCAAAAAGAGTTTATTACTATTTAAAGGTAAGGGCACCTTTAATGAAAGGTAAGGTTCAAGAGGATATTATCGAGAGATTATAATTTTTTGAATAGAGCAACCAATTATAATAACTATAACTGAATAAGAATATTGGTTAACTTCCAATTTTTTAAGGATCTGAGTGCCATCTAAATTAACACCTCAACACTAAACGACGCACATAATTATGGACATACAAAGAAAAAACACCAGATCAGATCACATCATTTGCTCAGTCATGTCCGACTTTGGCGACCCCATGAATCACAGCACGCCAGGCCTCCCAGTCCATCACTAACTCCCGGAGGTCACCCAGACTCACATCCATCGAGTCACTAATGCCATCCAGCCATCTCATCCTCTGTCATCCCCTTCTCCTGACTCCAATCCCTCCCAGCATCAGAGTCTTCTCCAATGAGTCAACTCTTCGCATGAGGTGGCCAAAATACTGGAGTTTCAGCTTTAGCATCATTCCTTCCAAAGAAATCCCAGGGCTGATCTCCTTCAGAATGGACCGGTTGGATCTCCTTGCAGTCCAAGGGACTCTCAAGAGTCTTCTCCAACACCACAGTTCAAAAGCATCAATTCTTCGGCGCTCAGCCTTCTTCACAGTCCAGCTCTCACATCCATACATGACCACAGGAAAGAACATAGCCCTGACTAGGCGAACCTTTGTTGGCAAAGTAATGTCTCTGCTTTTGAATATGCTATCTGGGTTGGTCATAACTTTCCTTCCAAGGAGTAAGCGTCTTTTAATTTCATGGCTGCAGTCACCATCTGCAGTGATTTTGGAGCCCCCCCAAATAAGTCTGACACTGTTTCCAATGTTTCACCATCTATTTCCCATGTAGTGATGGGACCAGATGCCATGATCTTCGTTTTCTGAATGTTGAGCTTTAAGCCAACCTTTTCACTCTTCACTTTCACTTTCATCAAGAGGCTTTTGAGTTCCTCTTCACTTTCTGCCATAAGGGTGGTGTCATCTGCATATCTGAGGTTATTGATATTTCTCCCGGCAATCTTGATTCCAGCTTGTGCTTCTTCCAGTCCAGCATTTCTCATGATGTACTCTGCATATAAGTTAAATAAGCAGGGTGACAATATACAGCCTTGACGTACTCCTTTTGCTCTTTGGAACCAGTCTGTTGTTCCATGACCAGTTCTAACTGTTGCTTCCTGACCTGCATACAGATTTCTCAAGAGGCGGATCAGGTGGTCTGGTATTCCCATCTCTTTCAGAATTTTCCACAGTTTATTGTGATCCACACAGTCAAAGGCTTTGGCATAGTCAATAAAGCAGAAATAGATGTTTGTTTGGAACTCTCTTGCTTTTTCAATGATCCAGCGGATGTTGGCAATTTGATCTCTGGTTCCTCTGCCTTTTCTAAATCCAGCTTGAACATCAGGAACTTCACGGTTCACATATTGCTGAAGCCTGGCTTGGAGAATTTTGAGCATTACTTTACTAGCATGTGAGATGAGTGTAATTGTTCAGTAGTTTGAGCATTCTTTGGCATTGCCTTTCTTTGGGATTGGGATGAAAACTGACCTTTTCCAATCTTGTGGCCACTGCTGAGTTTTCCAAATTTGCTGGCATATTGAGTGCAGCACTTTCACAGCATCATCTTTCAGGATTTGGAATAGCTCCACTGGAATTCCATCACCTCCACTAGCTTTGTTCATAGAGATGCTTTCTAAGGCCCACTTGACTTCACATTCCAGGATGTCTGGCTCTAGGTCAGTGATCACACCATCATGATTATCTGGGTCGTGAAGCTCTTTTTTGTACAGTTCTTCTGTGTATTCTTGCCACCTCTTCTTAATATCTTCTGCTTCCGTTAGGTCCACACCATTTCTGTCCTTTATCGAGCCCATCTTTGCATGAAATGTTCCTTTGGTATCTCTGATTTTGTTGAAGAGATCCCTAGTCTTTCCCATTCTGTTGTTTTCCTCTATTTCTTTGCATTGATCACTGAAGAAGGCTTTCTTATCTCTTCTTGCTATTCTTTGGAACTCTGCATTCAGATGTTTATATCTTTCCTTTTCTCCTTTGCTTTTCGCTTCTCTTCTTTTCACAGCTATTTGTAAGGCCTCCCCAGACAGCCATTTTGCTTTTTTGCATTTCTTTTCCATGGGGATGGTCTTGATCCCTGTCTCCTCTACAATGTCACGAACCTCATTCCATAGTTCATCAGGCACACTATCTATCAGATCTAGGCCCTTAAATCTATTTCTCACTTCCACTGTATAATCATAAGGGATTTGATTTAGGTCATATCTGAATGGTCTAGTGGTTTTCCCTACTTTCTTCAATTTCAGTCTGAATTTGGCAATAAGGAGTTCATGGTCCGAGCCACAGTCAGCTCCTGGTCTTGTTTTTGCTGATTGTATAGAGCTTCTCCATCTTTGGTTGCAAAGAATATAATCAATCTGATTTCGGTGTTGACCATCTGGTGATGTCCATGTATAGAGTCTTCTCTTGTGTTGTTGGAAGAGGGTATTTGCTATGACCAGTGCATTTTCTTGGCAAAACTCTGTTAGTCTTTGCCCTGCTTCATTCTGTATTCCAAGGCCAAATTTGCCTGTTACTCCAGGTGTTTCTTGACTTCCTACTTTTGCATTCCAGTCCCCTAGAATGAAAAGGATATCTTTTATGGGTGTTAAAAGGTCTTGTAGGTCTTCATAGAACCGTTCAACTTCAGCTTCTTCAGCATTACTGACTGGGGCATAGACTTGGATTACTCTGACATTGAATGATTTGCCTTGGAAATGAACAGAGATCATTCTGTCGTTTTTGAGATTGCATCCAAGTACTGCATTTCGGACTCTTTTGTTGACCATGATGGCCACTCCATTTCTTCTGAGGGATTCCTGCCCACAGTAGTAGATATAATGGTCCTCTGAGTTAAATTCACCCATTCCAGTCCACTGCCACATTGTATCTGGCTGTGAAAATATTTACTGCATTTCTGTCTCAAGGAGAATGTGTTAACATGAGGATAAAACCCAAAGTGAGAAGCACCCAACCTGAGGTAAATGTATGAGTTATTGGAATTATTGTGATGTTAATCTTTAAATCAAATGAAAAAATTACAAAGTAAATTTTATATAGCCCTTTGATCACAGCTTTGGACATAAAGATTATATTAAATCCTGTGCTGCAGGAGTGGTGTAAATGCAATAGTAAAATTACATCAACTTTTTAGAAATAACTATAGAAATTAAGTAAAGTAAAAGTCAAAGTGAAGTCGCTTCAGTTCAGTTGCTCAGTTGTGTCCGACTCTTTGCGACCCCATGAATCGCAGCATGCCAGGCCTCCCTGTCCGTCACCAACTCCCGGAGTTCATTCAAACTCGCATCCATTGAGTCGGTGATGAAATCCAGCCATCTCATCCTCTGTTGTCACCTTCTCCTCTTGCCCCCAATCCCTCCCAGCATGAGAGTCTTTTCCAATGAGTCAACTCTTCGCATGAGGTGGCCAAAGTACTGGAGTTTCAGCTTTAGTACCATTCCTTACAAAGAATACCCAGGACTGATCTTTAGAATGGACTGGTTGGATCTCCTTGCAGTCCAAGGGACTCTCAAGAGTCTTCTCCAACATCACAGTTCAAAAGCATCAATTCTTTGGCACTCAGCTTTCTTCACATTCCCTCTCTCACATCCATACATGACCATAGGAAAAATCATAGCCTTGACTAGACAGACTTTTGTTGGCAATGTGATGTCTCTGCTTTTGAATATGCTATCTAGGTTGGTCATAACTTTCCTTGCTATGAATAAGCATCTTTTAATTTCATGGCTGCAGTCACCATCTGAAGTCACTTAGTCGTGTCCAACTCTTTGTGACCCCATGAACTATTACTTATCAGGCTCCTCTGACCATGAGATTTTCCCGGCAAGAATACTGGAGTGGGTTGCCATTTCCTTCTTCAAGGGATCTTCCCAATCCACGGATCGAACTCAGGTCTCTGCACTTCAGGCAGATGCTTTACCATCTGAGCCACCAGGGAAGCCCCCCAAATTAGGTAAAGCTAGTACTCTTGCCTGGAAAATCGCACGGACTGAGGAGCCTGGGAGGCTGCAGTCCGTGGGGTCGCTGAAGGTCAGGCAGGACTGAGCGACTTCACTTTCACTTTTCACTTTCATGCACTGGAGAAGAAAATGGCAACCCACTCCAGTGTTCTTGCCTGGGGAATCCCAGGGATGGCGGCATCTGGTAGGCTGCCGTCTGTGGGGTTGCAGAGTTGGACATGACTCAAGTGACTTAGCAGCAGCAGTTATATTTTACTTTTATGTGTAGTGTATTAATGTAATTAACATTTGTTATATGAAGGCAGGCATACATTTGTATGTATTCTATAAGAAGGAAAATAATTTATCGTATATAATATATGTATATTTTGGGTATATACACACAGAAAATACATATATACATTTATAAAGCATATTATATACATGTATCCATATAATTAATGTCATATCACTTCATATTATAAATTTAGTTTCAGTACTGGTACATTATTGGCATTAAATACATGTATGTGAAATGGATTTTTTTTCCCTACACCAAAATACATATTTCAGATGTCTAGGATTTTTATATACATTAAATATATATATATACTATTACAACTGAAATAATTGACTATTAAGAACCATTCATTTTTCAAACAAATATAATTAATAACAGGAAGATAAAAGTGTTCCATGATACATAGTATACATTTCTAATGTATTTTAAATTATCTGACAGTTACAAAGAAATAATTAAGAATTAATGACCAAAATATACTCTAAAAACATCCTAAATATATTTTTTTTAGATAATGTATCATTCAAATTAATTCTATGTTTAAGTGCAATTTGGATTAATATTACTCACTTTTCCTGGTTCTAGATTTGGTAGTTTTTTAAAGTTGCCAGTTGTGCCTATTTAATATTTCAATTACCAAGTTTATCTCTCTCATCTGCTACTTTCCTTCTGTCCTGCTTACTTCATATACAATTACCTGATAAACAGTGTTTAATACATTATAACATCACCTAAGCTTAAAAGTTCTCTCTGATTGTTACCCCTGATCAGCCATTCCAATTTAAGAAGTTGGCCTGTTTCCATCAAGTTCCCTACGAGGTTGACATTACCTGCTGATCCTGCTTTTGATGTTGATCTAGGTTCCTCAACAACTCACAGAATTTTAATGTTTTAATATCTTTAGTTTTCTGTTCTATGTACATTATATATATCACATTACTTTTTCTAAGTTCATCTTTTTTACTTGTGTAGTATCCTGTACTTTTATTTCTTGTTTGTTTTTTATTTCATGAGGAATAGGTCTCAAGCCTCCTGGCTCTACCTAGGCTAACAAACTAGTAACTGAGGATAATTTCTTCACCACTTATACATACAACTTTCCCTCTTCTCCAGGATTAGATACATGCTCTGGACATGTAACCCACTTACCAGTCCAGCTCTTCAGTGTGATTCACTGTAGTGATATTACACACTCTATTCCAACTTCTCTGACATATTTACATGAATACTTAACATGAAGCTTTTGTGTGAGAAAAAAAGATTTTACTTAAAAAGCAGCACATAATGGTGATTTTCAAAGAAATAAAAAGAATCTGCGTCTTGGCTTTTCTAGTCCTTTTATTTTAGATATGATAATACTATTGTATTTTAATTAATTATTTGAGTCATTATTTCAAAAAATATGTATTGGGTATCTACCAAGCGTCGGATACTGTTCTACCTGATGACACTATATAGCCCTTATAGAATGGAGTAGTGGAAAGAGACAGAAAATCGACAAATAAGCAAAAGTTTTAGGGAGTCAGATGATGAAAAGTGTCAAGGGAAAATAAGCAGGGAAGGGACAAGGAGTACTGATGGTGAAGATACTATTTTAGTAATGTCTTCAGCTTTCACTGGTAAGGTAGTATTGCAAGAAAGCTTGAAAATACATGAAGGAGTAGGTTTCCACACAGTATGCATAGTATGATATTCTAGACATGGTACTATGGAATTGGGTTAGATCCTTGACTTGTCCCTGGATTTTTTTACAGCAGAAACGTCACTGCTATTATAAAATAAACAGCTAGATAGTGGACAGGAAGCCAAAGTTTTGGTTACAATGGACATATAACCAAGATCTTGTCAAGCTCTGTAAACTATTATGAGAGCCTTTACTCTAAAAAATGTTCGAAAGTGCTGAAGAGTTTAAGCAGATAAACTTCTAGTTTATCCTGAGCTTCCAACATTGGCCTACCTGCCACACCTATCTAGTAATCCCAAATCAGATTCCATTCTCTTCTGTTTAAACTCTTCAGTGGCAATCCACTCCAATATTCTTCCTGCCTGGAGAATCCCCATGGACAGAAGAGTATGGTGGGCTAACGTCCATAGGGTTCCAAAGAGTTGGACACAACTGAAGTGACTTAGCATGCATGCATTACTGCAAAAATGCAGAGAAATAGTGGCACTTAGTCAAAAGTTATAGTAATGGAGGTAGTGGGAAGCTATCAGATTCTAAACATTTTTCAATATAGTGTCATAACAGTTTGCTGAAAGACTGAAAATGGCATATAAGACAAAGAGGCATCAATAATGACTCCAAGGTTTGTGGCCTGTGGAACTCACAACAGGAATTGTGGAACCAGCATTATAGAGATGGGCAAGGCAAGCCAGAAGGATGTGCAAACCCGGCAAAAAGATTATGACTTTGATTTTGGACATTTTAATGTTCCTTCATAGCTCAGTCGGTAAAGAATCTCCCTCCAATGCAGGAGACCTGGTTTCAATTCCTGGTTCAGAAAGAACCCCTGGAGAAGGAAATGGCAACCTACTCTAGTATCCTTGCCTGAAGAATACTACAGAGAATACTACAGAGAAGCTTGGCAGGCTACAGGCCAAGAGTTGGACACGACTTAGAGACTAAAGCATCAAAGTTGAGACGCCTATTATACATCCAAGCAGTAGGGCAAATTGACTATACAAATTTACACAGGAAACTAAATATAGACATCTTAAATTTAGGAAGAATTCTGGACTATCAATGGGAGGGTCATCCTATGTAGAACTGATAACTGCAATACAGCAGAAGGTAATACAGTGTTGTAAATCAACTATATTCAATAATTTTTTTAAAAAAGCAGTCTTTAAATCAACTACATTTCAATAGAAAAATATATTAAAGAAAACAATGCAGTGAGGTAACAGAGAGAAGACATGGTCTAAAGACTGAGCCTTATAAGATCTGGGATAGAAGGAAAAGCCTTGATTTTTCCAAGGTGATTTCCAAAAGAACTGAAAAATAAAATAGTGAGAAATTGTATCAAAGCTGCTCTTTGATGGAAAACATAAGGACAAGAATTTAGGATGGGGTTTAACAAATAAAAATCACTGGGAACCTTCTAAGATCAAGGAAACCACCTGGTAGCGAGGTAAACACTGTTCTGCAGGGAAAAGAACTACTTGCCAGAGCAACAGACTTCAGATAATAGTGTATGGAGCAATGGTAAACTACACTGAAGTCAAACAAACTAAAATTTTAAGCCTTGAAATAATTTCTACTAATAGTATATGTAATAGAGTTGTCACACTCACCCCAACTCCATTTATGATTCTAAAACTATCAGATCAGATCAGTCACTTAGTCGTGTCCGACTCTTTGCGACCCCATGAATCGCACACGCCAGGCCTCCCAGTCCATCACTAACTCCTGGAGGTTACTGAGACTCACATCCATCGAGTCAGTGATGCCATCCAGCCATCTCATTCTCTGTTGTCCCCTTCTCCTCTTGCCCCCAATCCCTCCCAGCATTAGAGTCTTCTCCAATGAGTCAACTCTTCGCATGAGGTGGCCAAAGTACTGGAGTTTCAGCTTTAGCATCATTCCTTCCAAAGAAATCCCAGGGCTGATCTCCTTCAGAATGGACTGGTTGGATCTCCTTGCAGTCCAAGGGACTCTCAAGAGTCTTCTCCAACACCACAGTTCAAAAGCATCAATTCTTCGGCGCTCAGCCTTCTTCACAGTCCAGCTCTCACATCCATACATGACCACAGGAAAGACCATAGCCTTGACTAGGCGAACCTTTGTTGGCAAAGTAATGTCTCTGCTTTTGAATATGTGATGTAGGTTGGTCATAACTTTCCTTCCAAGAAGTAAGAGTCTTTTAATTTCATGGCTGCAGTCACCATGTGTAGTGATTTTGGAGCCCCCAAAAATAAAGTCTGACACTGTTTCCACTGTTTCACCATCTATTTCCCATGAAGTGATGGGACCAGATGCCATGATCTTCGTTTTCTGAATGTTGAGCTTTAAGCCAACTTTTTCACTCTCCACTTTCACTTTCATCAAGAGGCTTTTTAGTTCCACTTCACTTTCTGCCATAAGGCTGGTGTTATCTGCATATCTGAGGTTATAGAGTAGCTCTAGTTCTGCTAGCTTCCACTACCTTGCCCTGAAAAATTTAGTACTGCTGAGAAAAGAGTCCTTAAATAATCTATGCCAAAACTACATCTGACTCCTCTGGAATTGTTTTATCTAAAAGTAAATTGCCAAGTCACCTATCTGAAGAGATCTTCTGGCCTGCCAAGTTCTCTAGCAGAAAAAAGAAAGGCAACTTTTATTCAATCTTTCTTAAGACTTGTGGCCTGAATTCCCTCTTCATCATCCAGGGCCCTCATCCAGCATATGGTTCCTGATTCTTCTCCAGTAAATTTCCCTAGACAGGACTCTTTGTTCTTAATCAGATAAAACTACTTCTTTAGCACTTTCAAAACAAACTTACTAAACAAAAAAGGAAATCTTTTATGTATGACTTAGCGACCGAACAGCAACATGTTTAAATTTATCCCCACCCACATTGATAGTTTTATAAATGCAGAAGGCTCTTCAACAATGCACAGTTTAAATTTTGCATGTGACTTAGAGTTTGCCCTCCATATATGTCATTCTGTGTGCAGTTCTGTATCCATGGGTTCAACCATCCTCAGATTATGTAGGACTATAGTGTTTAATACAGAAAAAAATCCCAGGGCAGTTCCAAGATAGTGGAGGAATAGGAAGGGGAGACTACTTTCTTCCCTACAAATTAATCAAAAGATTATTTGAATGTAGAACAACTTTCACAAAACAAGTTCTGAACACTGGTGGAGGACACCAGGCATCCAGAGGCAGCCCGGTCTCTTCGAAAGAAGGTAGAAAAAAATATAAAAGATGAAAACAGAGGCAAAGGATTTAGGGATGGAGACCTGTCCTGGGGAGGAAGTCTTGAAGAAGTAAAAGTTTTCACACAATAGGAAACCCTCTCACAGGCACGTCAGTAGGGAGCTTTGAAATCTCTGAGAACATAACTGGGGGGAAAAAAAGAAATACACACACAGACAGAATATGTGCCTAACCCCAACTACCAGCAGAGAAGCAGCTCAGATGCTCAAATCCACCAGCAATAAGTGGGGCGGCACACACTCCTCAGTAGGGAGGCACAGGCTATATTTTCAGTCTGTAGGGTAAGGACTGGGCTTGAATGTACTGAAGACAATGTGAGGGGGCTAACATGACATAGCAACCCAAACTGTGGGATTGGCAGAGACCACGCCCCTCCCCCCGCAAAAAAAATCTAACCTGCAAAAGGGTCTAAGGCTGCATGGAGACTCCAGGTGCGCTCACAGAACAAAGGGTTGTGCCCTAGCCAAAAACAAAGGAGAGCAAGTTTGCTCCCATTTAGAGCCCTCCTTCCCCAGAGGCAGAGGCAGGTGTGCAAAAGCCAGAGCCAGAAGGCAAGGCGCTGCTGCAATCTTGTCCCCATCTTTCATCAAACTGACCAAGTTACCAGTTGCTAACCATGTCTTCCTGGGATCCTGGATGGTTCACACCCACCAGGAGTGTCACAGCCTGAGATCAGCTCCCCATAGGAGACACACTGCACACCTGGGACTGTGCCCTCACAGTGCAGCTGGGAAACCAAGCAGCCAGGACCAGGGAGGGGCATAAGACGCCCGGCCCAACTGGGAGAGCATGCTCACAACACACTCGTTCACCTGAGTTGCCTGGACCAGGGAAGGGCACAAAATGCACAGGCCATCTGGCTCTATGCCACTGCAGAGCACCGGAGAATGTGACCAGCAGGAAGGGCATGAAATGCAGGGCTCTCTTGAAATAGTGCTGTTGTGGGGCACCCCGGAGCCTGAGTAGTGTGTACCCGGGAAATAAACAGCACTTTGGGCTGTGATAAACCAGTCCACTGAAGGCACTCCCCACACATACCAGTGGTATTTGTTTGTAGCATCCCTCCCTCTCCAGAACACAAATGAACAAGTGAGCCTAAGTAAGTGGCCACCTTACCCACTCACGGCAGGGTGGAAATTAGACATTGAAGAGACCTGCAGAAGAGACACAGGAAAGCCTAAGTAAACAAAGAAAGGAGAAGTGCCCCTGAAGTGACAGGTGCAACAGATTAAAACCATGCAGTTAATGCTGAGACTATGCATTTTCTGAGGGGCAACTATAAACCTTGAGAACAAGTACAAGCCAGAACAAGCACTATCTGACACTGAATTGACCCAACACTAACCACAAAAGCTGCAGAGAAATCTCTCTATATATTTTTACTATTACCACTTTTTAAAAATTTTAGTTCTTTATTATGTCTTTAACTTTCATTTTTATAGCCTACTATTACCTTTCCTTAAAAACTCCTATTTTAAAAACAATTTCCATAAATACATAGTTTTAATTTTTGTGATCAATTTTGTTGTATCTTTATATGGTATTTTTGAGAATCTAACCTCTATTTTAAGTTTTTAATCTTCACTTTTTCATATTTGCTATCAATTTTGTACATTTAAGACTCTAATTTTCAGTATCCATTTTTACTTAGGAATTTAATTACTGGCTTGATTGCTCTCTCCCCTTTGATTTTCCCTTTTCTCCTCTGTTTCACCTCTATCTCCTTCCTCCCTCTTCTATACATAACTCTATGAATCTCTCTGGGTATTCCTGGCTGTGGAGAGCACTTAGGGATTTGATCAATGGCTTGATTGCTCTCTCCCCTTTTGACTCTCCATTTTGTCCTCCTGGTCACCTCTATCTTCCTCATCTCTCTTCTATTCACTGTCTAACTCTGTGAATTTCTCTGGGTGTTCCTGGTTGTAGAGAGTTGTTTTTCCACATTAAACTAGGCGTTTTATCTTCTGCACTGTATGGATGGAGAAGTCTTGGGCGTACTGTAAAAGGAGGACCAAAACCCAGAGGCAGGAAGCTCAACTCCAGAACATCAGAGAACACCTGACTCCAGGGAACACTAGCAGACAAGAGCCCACCCAAAAGTCTCCATACCTAGACAGACACCAAGTTCCACCTAACAGCCAACAAGTTCCAGTGCAAGACACACCATGTTAATTCTCCAGAAAAACAGAAAACATCCCTGAACTTTAAAAGATGTGCTGCCCAAAGCCATACTAAGCCCATAAACACTACAAAACTCAGTACTAGACTCTTCATTGTACTCCAGGGAGAAGAGATCCAGCTCCACCCACCAGAACACCAACACAAGTTCCCCCAACCAGAAAACCTTGACAAGGCACTGGTTTAACTCACAGGGAGCAGATTCCACAATTAAGAGGAAACACAACTTTCCAGCCTGCAGAAAGGGCACCCCAACACATCAATCTAAACAAAATGAAAAGGCAGAGAAATATTCAGCAGGTGAAGAAACATGATAAAATTCCACCAAACCAAATGAAAGAGGAGGAGATAGGGAGTCTACCTGAAAAAGAATTCAGAATAATAATAGTAAAGATGATCCAAAATCATGAAAACAAAACGGAGTTACAGATAAATATACTAGAGACAAGGATTGAGAAGATGCAAGAAATGTTTAACAAGGACCTATCAGAAGTAAAGAAGGGTCAACTAATAATGAGCAATGCAATAACTTAGATTAAAAACACTCTGGAGGGAATAAACAGTATAATAACTGAGGCAGAAAAGAGGATAAGTGAGGTAGAAGATAAAATAGTGGAAATAGATAACGTAGAGAGGAAAGAAGAAAAAAGAATAAAAAAGAACTGAGGACAGGCTCAGACACTTCTGGGACAATGTTAAATGCCTAAAAATTCAAACCATAAATGTCCCAGAAGAAGACAAAAAAGGAGGGCATGAGAAAATACTTGAAGAGATAATAGTCGAAAATGTCCCTAAAATGGGGAAGGAAATAGCCAGCCAACTCCAAAATACCAAAGTCCCAAACAGCACAAACACAAGGTTAAGCACCATAAGATACATATTAAGCAAAGTAAAAACAATTAAACACAAAGAGCAAATATTAAAAGCAGCAAAGGAAAAACAACAAATAATATACAAGGGGATCCCCATAAAGATAACAGCAGATCTTTCTTTATTTTTTATTATTATTTATTTATTTATTTTACTTTACAATATTGTATTGGTTTTGTCATACATCATCATGTATCCACCACGGGTGTACAAGTGTTCCCCACCCTGAACACCCCCCTCCCACTTCCCTCCTCATACCATCCCTCTGGGTCATCCCAGTGCACCAGTCCCAAGCTTCTTGTATCCTGCATCGAACCTAGACTGGCGATTTGTTTCTTATATGATGTTATACATTGTTTAATGCCATTCTCCCAAATCATCCCTCCACTCCCTCTCCCACAGAGTCCAAAATACTGTTCTATACATCTGTGTCTCTTTTGCTGTCTTGCATACAGGGTTGCCATTACCATCTTTCTAAATTCCATATATATGTGTTAGTATACTGTATTGGTGTTTTTCTTTCTGGCTTATTTCACTCTGTATAATAGGCCCCAGTTTCATCCACCTCATTAGAACTGATTCAGATGTATTCTTTTTAATAGCTGATTAATACTCCATTGTGTATATGTACCACAGCTTTCTTATCCATTCATCTTCTGATGGACATCTAGGTTGCTTCCAAGTCCTGGCTATTATAAACAGTGCTGCAATGAACATTGGGGTAGACCTGTCTCTTTCAATTCTGGTTTCCTTGGTGTGTATGCCCAGCAGTGGGATGGCTGGGTCGTATTGCAGTTCTATTTCCAGTTTTTTAAGGAATCTCCACACTGTTCTCCATAGTGGCTGTATCAGTTTGCATTCCCACCAACAGTGTAAGAGGGTTCCCTTTTCTCCACACTCTCTCCAGTATTTATTGCTTGTAGACTTTTGGATCACTTTCTGACTGGCGTGAAATTGTACCTCATTGTGGTTTTGATTTGCATTTCTCTGATAATGAGTGATGTTGAGCATCTTTTCATGTGTTTGTTAGCCATCTGTATGTCTTCTTTGGAGGAATGTCTATTTAGTTCTTTGGCCCATTTTATGATTGGGTCATTTATTTTTCTGGAATTAAGCTGCAGGAGTTGCTTGTATATTTTTGAGATTAGTTGTCAGTTGCTTCATTTGCTTTTATTTTCTCTCATTCTGAAGGCTGTCTTTTCACCTTGCTTATAGTTTCTTTTGTTGTGCAGAAGCTTTTTAATTTTAATTAGATCCCATTTGTTTATTTTTGCTTTTATTTCCAATATTCTGGGAGGTGGGTCATAGAGGATCCTGTTGTGATGTATATCAGAGAGTGTTTTGCCTATGTTCTCCTCTAAGAGTTTTATAGTTCTGGTCTTACGCTTAGATCTTTAATCCATTTTGAGTTTATTTTTGTGTATGGTGTTAGAAAGTGTTTCTAGTTTCATTCTTTCCATTCACCATTGCAACAAAACGAATAAAATACTCAAGAATATATCTACCTAAAGAAACTAAAGACCTATATATAGGAAACTGTAAAACACTGATGAAAGAAATCAAAGAGGACACTAATAGATGGAGAAATATACCATGTTCATGGATTGGAAGAATCAATATAGTGAAAATGAGTATACTACCTAAAGCAATCTATAGATTGAATGCAATCCCTATCAAGCTACCAGCGGTATTTTTCACAGAGCTAGAACAAATAATTTCACAATTTGTATGGAAATACAAAAAACCTTGAATAGCCAGAGAAATCTTGAGAAAGAAGAATGGAACTGGAGGAATCAACCTGCCTGACTTCAGGCTCTACTACAATGCCACAGTCATCAAGACAGTATGGTACTGGCACAAAGACAGATTTTTCAATAGAAACTCTTCAAGTGAAAAAGGAATGGCAGGACATACTTAAAGTGATGAAAAAGAAAAACCTACAACCAAGATTACTCTACCCAGAAAAGATCTCATAAATATATAAAGGAGAAATAAAAAGCTTTACAGACATGCAAAAGCTGAGTGAATTCAGCACCATGAAACCATCTTTTCAACAAATGCTAAAGGATCTTCTCTAGACAGGAAACAGAAAAAGTTTATAAAAACGAACCCAGAACAACAAAGTAAATGGTAACGGGAATCACACTTATCAAAATTTCCTTAAATATAATTATTTAATTACATTTATTAATGTAAATACATTTTACAGCCTTTACTAATGGAAATAAATAAATTTGTTTATTAATGGGTTAAATGTGCCAGCCAAAAGACTAAGCCTAGCCAAATGGATACAAAAACAAAACCGCTAAATATGCTGCTTACAAAAGACCTATCTCAAACTTATGGATACACATAGACTGAATGTGATGGGCTAGAAAGAGATATTCATGTAAACGGAGATCAAAAGAAAGCAGGAGTAGCAATAGTCATATCAGATAAAATAGACTTTGAAATAAAGACCATGTTAAGAGACAAAGAATGATGCTACATAATGATCAAGGGATCAATAAAAGAAGATATAACAGTTACAAATATGTATGCACCCAACATAGGAGCACCTCAATACTAACACTAATATTAGCACCTCAATGCTAACAAGTATGAAAGAGAAATAAACAGCAACACAATAATTGTGGTGGACTTTAATACCCCACTCACACCTATGGATATATCAACCAAATAGAAAATTAGCAAGGAATCACAGGCTTTCAATGATACAATGGACCAGTTAGACCTAATAGATATCTACAGGGCATTTCACCCAAAAAACAATGGATTTCACCTTTTTCTCAAGCGCACTCAGAGCAATCTCTATGATACATCACATGGTGGGCCACAAATCTAGCCTTGTTAAATTAAAAAAAAAAAAAAAGGAAAGGAAAAAACAACAACAAAAAAATGAAATCATTTCAAGCATCTTTTCTGATCAAAATGTAGCAAGATTATATATCAACTAACAGGAAAAAAAAAACCTATAAAATAACAAACATATGGAGGCTAAACTGTATGCTTCTGAATAATCAACACATCATGGAAGAAATAAAAAAATCAAAATATGCATAGAAACAAATAAAAATGAAAATATGACAACCTCAAACCTATGAGATTTAGTACAAAGCAGCGCTAAGAGGCAAGTTCATAGCAATTCAAGCCTACCTCATGAAACAAGAGAAACATTACATAAACAAACTTTACACCTTAGGCAACTAGAAAGAGAATAGAAAAACCACAAAGTAATAAGTAGAAGGAAAGAAATCATAAAAATCAGAGCAGATATATATGAAAAAGAAACAAAGAAGACGATAGCAAAGATCAACAAAACTAAAAGCTGGCTCTTTGAGAATATAAATAAAATAGACAAACCATTAGCAAGACTCATCAAGAAAAAAAGGGGAAAAGAATCAAATCAATAAAATTAGAAATGAACATGAAAAAATCACAACAGACAACACAGAAATACAAAAGGTCATAAGAGACTACTATGAACAACCATATGTCAATAAAACGGACAACTTGGAAGAAATGGACAAGTTTTTATAAAAGTATAACCTTCCAAAATTGAAGCATGAAGAAATAGAAAATCTGAACAGACAATTCACAAGCATAGAAATCAAACTATAACCAAATATCTTCTAACAAACAAATGCTCAGTACTAGATGGCTTCACAGGTGAGTACTACCAAAAATTTAGAGAAGAGCTAACACTGAACCTACTCAAACTCTTGCAGAAAACTAAAGAGGAGGGTAAACTTCCAAAAGCATTCTATAAGGCCACCATCACCCTGATACCAAAACCAGACAAAGATGTCACACACAAAAAAAGAAAACTACATGCCAATATCACTAATGAACGCAGATGCAAAAGTCCTTAACAAAATTCTAGCAAACAGATTTGCTTTCTAGAAACCAGAATTGAAATAGACACATGTTCCCCAATGTTCATTGCAGTACTGTTTACAATAGCTAGGGCATGGAAGCAACCTAGATGTCCATTGGCAGATGAATGGATAAGGAAGGATGGTACATATTACAGAAGGGAATATTACACAGCTATAAAAAGAGCACATTTGAGTCAGTTATAATGACGTGGACAAAACTGGAGCCTATTATACAGAATGAAGGAAGTCAGAAATAAATACACCAATACTGAATATGAATGCATATATATGAAATTTAGAAAGATGGTAACAACGTTCCTATATGCAAGGCAGCAAAAGAGACAGAGATATAAAGAACAGACTTTTGCACTATGTGGGAGAAGGGTCAGATGATTTGAGAGAAGAGCACTGAAACCATTCGTAAAAGACATGATTAGGGCATGCTCGATGCATGAAGCAGGGAACTCAAAGCCAGTGCTCTGGGACAACACAAAGGGATGGGGTGGGGAGGGAGGTGGGAGTGGGGTTCAAAATATAGAGACACATGTGACCTGTGGGTGATTCATGTTGATGTATAGCAAAAACCACCACAATATTATAAAGCAATGATCCTGATTAAAACAAATTAATTAAATAAATTAAAACAAATTAATTTTTAAAAATCCACATATAAGTGGACCTGCACAGTTCAAACCCTCCTTATTCAAAAGTCAACTGTAATTTGAATTAAATTATCATTTTAATATAGCCTCCTTTCATCCTCTTAGCACTTAATCAGAAATTGGTATAGTTATTACATTTTTCTATGTAAGAAAACTGAATCTTTGCAATTATCAATAATTACTTAGCCACGATGGCAGAACGTGAACTGTTATTGCAAGTTTTAGATGCACTGCTTCCCACCATACCTGCTTCCTGCATAGGAAGGATGCACAGATGTGCATCAAATCACCTTTCTGTATTTATTCCCATGAACTTCTGTAATGGATACTGTTCTGGCTTTAAATGAAATTGGTCTATTTTAGGAATTTCAATAGGAGTCAGGTACACGTGCATTAACCTAGTTTCTGAAGTTAACTCTGGAGAAACATTCCATTGCTTCTGCATAAAATTTTCAACTATTCTTTTTCACACACAATAAACTATGGAAAATTCTGAAAGAGATGGGAATACCAGACCACCTGATCTGCCTCTTAAGAAATCTGTATGCAGGTCAGGAAGCAACAGTTAGAACTGGTCATGGAACAACAGACTGGTTCCAAATAGGAAAAGGAGTACGTCAAGGCTGTATATTGTCACCATGATTACTTAACTTATATGCAGAGTACATCATGAGAAATGCTGGACTGGAAGAAACACAAGTTGGAATCAAGATTGCCGGGAGAAATATCAATAACCTCAGATATGCAGATGACACCACCCTTATGGCAGAAAGTGAAGAGGGGCTAAAAAGCCTCTTGATGAAAGTGAAAGTGGAGAGTGAAAAGGTTGGCTTAAAGCTCAACATTCAGAAAACGAAGATCATGGCATCTGGTCCCATCACTGCATGGGAAATAGATGGGGAAACAGTGGAAACAGTGTCAGACTTTGTTTTTCTGGGCTCCAAGATCACTGCACATGGTGACTGCAGCCATGAAATTAAAAGACGCTTACTCCTTGGAAGGAAAGTTATGACCAACCTAGATAGCATATTCAAAAGCAGAGACATTACTTTACCAACAAAGGTTCGCCTAGTCAAGGCTATGGTCTTTCCTGTGGCTATGTATGGATGTGAGAGCTGGACTGTGAAGAAGGCTGAGTGCCGAAGAATTGATGCTTTTGAACTGTGGTGTTGGAGAAGACTCTTGAGAGTCCCTTGGACTGCAAGAAGATCCAACCAGTCCATTCTGAAGGAGATCAATCCTGGAATTTCTTTAGAAGGAATGATGCTAAAGCTGAAACTCCAGTATTTTGGCCACCTCATGCGAAGAGTTGACTCATTGGAGAAGACTCTGATGCTGGGAGGGATTGAGGGCAGGAGGAGAAGGGGACGACAGAGGATGAGATGGCTGGATGGCATCACTGACTCGATGGATGCGAGTCTGAGTGACCTCCGGGAGCTGGTGATGGACAGGGAGGCCTGGCGTGCTGCGGTTCATGGGGTCGCAAAGAGTCGGACACGACTGAGCGACTGATCTGATCTGATCTGATCTGATTCTTTTTCTGAGATTAAAATTATTGAATCTATTTAAGAAATGGTAATGTAATTGAAAACAGGTAACATATTATCATTACTTATCATTAACAATTTAATTATAATGGAAATAATAGTAATGATAAAACTAACTTGGAAACCATCAGTTCAGTTCAGACACTCAGTCATCTCCGACTCTTAGTGACCCCATGGACTGCAGCATGCCAGGCTTTTCTATCCATCACCAGCTCCTGGAATTCACTCAAACTCATGTCCATTGAGTTGGTGATGCCATCCAACCATTTCATCCCCTTTTCCTGCCTTCAGTCTTTCCCAGAATCACAGTCTTTTCAAATTAGTCAGTTCTTTGCTTCAGGTGGCTAAAATATTGGAGTTTCAGCATCAGCATCAGTCCTTTCAATGAATATTCAGGACTGATTTCCTTTAGGATGGACTGGTTCAATCTCCTTACAGTCCAAGGGACTCTCAAGAGTCTTCTCCAACACCACAGTTCAAAAGCATCAATTCTTTGGCGCTCAGCTTTCTTTATAGTCCAACTCCCACATTCAAACATGACTACTGGAAAAACCACAGCTTTGACTAGACAGACCTTTAGTTGGCAAAGTAACGTCTCTGTTTTTTAATATGCTGTCTAGGTTGGTCATAAGTTTTCTTTCAAGGAGTAAATGTCTTTTAATTTCATGGCTGCAGTCACCATCTGCAGTGATTCTGGAGCCCCCAAAAATAGTCTGTCATTGTTTCCCTATCTATTTGCCATGAAATGATGGGACCAGATGTCATGATCTTCGTTTCCTGAATGTTGTGCTTTAAGCCAACATCTTCACTCTCCTCTTTCACTTTCACCAAGAGGCTCTTTAGTTCTTCTTTGCTTTCTGCCATAAGGGTAGTGTCATCTGCATATCTGAAGTTATTGTTATGTTTCCTGGCAATCCTGATTCCAGCTTGTGCTTCATCCAGTCCAGCATTCCTCATGATGTACTCTGAATATAAGTTGAATCAGGAGGGTGACAATATACAGCCTTGGCATACTCCTTTCCAGATTGGAACCAGTCTGTTGTTCCATGTCCAGTTCTAACTATTGCTTTTTGACTGCATACAGATTTCTCAAGAAACCATAAGCAAAAAGCAATCTAACAGAACCACATGAACAGCTTTAAAACAAACAAACAAAGAAAAAAAAAACCTGTGTATTCCTAGAAACCATTTCCAAAAGTCCTTGAGTAGTCTGGATAACTTTGTTTTAAGCATTTCAGGAGACTTGTGAAAGTGAAAGTGAAGTCACTCAGTCTTGTCTGGCTCTTTGTGACCCCATGGACTGTAGCCTATCAGGTTCCTCCATCCGTGGGATTTTCCAGGCAAGAGTGCCGGAGTGGATTGCTATGTCCTTCTTCAGGAGACCTGTATGTCCTGTCTATTTCAACAGAGTGAAGAATTCATTCGTTACAAAATTAAAATGAATAGGGACTCAGAGCAGGTTAGTTTTAATGACAAAAGGTCCTTAAAGCAGAACTGGAATAAGGGACACAGAACAACAGGGAATTAGCTGATTAACCAGTGAAGAAGGAACTAACTTGTCAGATAAAGACTGTTAAATACAGAAAGGATGTAAGGAACTAATATATGCAATCTACAAAGCTAAACTAGATAACTAAAGCTTTTTAGTAGCAAAAAACTTGGCCTTGTGTCCATAAAAAAATTTTGACACCACTCTCAATGTATTAATAAATGCTACACATGACCTAGGATATTATGTTGCTTATTTATTAGTATTATATTAATAATTCATGGCATATTATATCTATAAAATAAAATTTTAGATAAAGTTAAGAATGCAAACATGAAGTACAAAGCTCATGAAATATAAGCTACAATTCCTCTAATATAGCCATTACAATTAAGCTCGATACATAATATACTGGACTGCAAGTTACATGGAAAAAGCCTAATATATACTTTGTATGTGATGCAGCCATGTTAATGATGATAATGTAAACCATAACTTTTGTAGGTGTTGACTTTTCTATCTTTAAAGTTGAAGCATTATATTGTATTAGCATATTTTTCCATTTAATTTAGAAATGAATTTCTAAGGCTGTAAATTGACATTACATTCTTTTTATTTTGCTGGTACCAACACTATGATTTCATGATCACTGACTAATCAGCACTGAGAAAAAAGGATTTTAAAAACAGTTCAAGCCTGTACATGTGCCTGCAAAACGCTAATGTGGCAGCTGCTGGAAACCTGCAGTCTCCTTTGAATTAAAGAATAAAGTAAAATTGAATGTGTATCTCCTCAGCCTTATTTAATGGCTTATAAATCATTTGCAACAGAAAACAAAAAAGTGTTTCTTTTCTATTTTTCAACCTAGAATTATATACTTCTATAAACATTATTTTTCCCTCTGTACCTGTACTTTCTCAAAAAAAAGATATTCATTATATTCTCTTTAGTACATGCTTTACATGGTAATGATCTAGAGTATGCCTGTCAAACTGGGAATCTGTTACTTCCAATACATTGTAATAAATCTCAGGATTAGAACTCACATTACAGATAACCTAATACAATTTACTCATTTAAAAAATCAAGAATCCAAATCCTTGAGACCTAAAGTGATTTTTCCCAAGGTCACACCCTGTAGATTACAAGATCAGTAGACCAACCTGTCATACTGTACTAGCCTGCTTCTGGGTTTGACTACAACTCTCAAGTTCAGAAACCAGACCAGTGCTCTTATTGCAAGAAATGCTTTGCGAATGGGAAAATTTTTTAAAGTAAGAATTACTGTATCTATGCTTAATTACTTTTTGATTTATTGCTACCTGTTACTATATTTAATTTTTGTCTATATTACATTGTTTACATTTAGGTTTAGGTTTACTTTTATTTTCCTTAGTCAGAATTTCTTCTAAGTGTCATCTGTCCATATGCAGGTTTTAGACATTGAACATATCGATCATCTCTCAAGTCCCTTTCTCAGTGTTTCCTTTTTACCAGTACTGCAATACTCTGCATTTTCCCAAAGTTATATTATCTAATTATTTACAATTACTCTCAATATGGGAGTATTATTTTCACAAAAGTTTTAATGTAAATATTTGCCCTTAAAGTTATCAGATTTCTTGGTGTTTCCAAATCTTATTTTCTTCAGCCTTTCTTAAACTCTCTTCATTCAGTAACCTGTTACTGAACTACTGTACACCACACTGTGAACATGTGGCGATACCAAGAATAAAACATGTGCCCTATTCTCCATAAGCTCATAGTCAGTGATTAGCTAGCTTCTTTTTTTCATTCAATTATTCAAACTTCTGGAATATTTTCCCAAACTACAACACAAAACAAGAATATGCTCACCTCTAAACTATGACCACAATAATTCCACTCTTCAGTTTATCAAGCTGTTGTATTTCTTGTCTTTTTAATCTTTTATATCTTAGACCCTCATGCTGGGAAAGATTGAGGGCAGAAGGAGAAAGCTGCAACAGATGATGAGATGGTTGGACAGCATCACTGACGCAAGGGACATGAGTTTGAGCAAACTCAAGAGAGTGAAGGATGGGGAAGCCTGGCATGTTGAAGTCCATGGGATTGCAAAGAGTCAGACATAACTTAGTGACTGAACAATAACAAATGTATCTTCATAGTGTTAAATAATAAAAATCCAGACCCAACCTACCTTTAGGTGAGGCACTAAACTCCGTCTTTTAAAATATACTCTATGTGTGACCTTAGGAAATACACTTAAGCTCTCTGAGACTTATTTTCTTTACATGCAAACAGGAATGCCATTAGAACTACTTGAGATGATTGTTGAGATACTTAATTGATATTCTAAAACAGGACAACGGCATATAATGAGTGCTATAAGTATTACCAGTTATTACTTGGAAAATTCTTATTCCAAATACAAAAACTCCCCCCTTACTATTAATTTCATTACACATTATGCAACTTATCTTTCTTGACAAATTACCCAATTACCTATTCTAAATATTTACAGGATGTTTCTTCAATTATTTGTATACTTGAACCAAGACCAATTATGCTCTTGTCTTTGTACATTACATTAACCTAGCTTTGTACATTATCTTCCAGATGAAGATTTTGTATAACTTAATCCAAATATATGGAGATATGATTTTACACTGTCAAAATTATGAAAATTCAATCTACCTATAAATGTTTGAATTAATTCAACTGTACACAAAATATCTCCCGCTTTTTCCTCTCTTTTTTCTTCTCTGTCTTCTTCTCTTTCTCCTTCTTTCTTTACTCCTTATTACTGTCTTACCTTGGGCCATCACTCCAATCAGGGCATTTTCAGAGTAGCACCCAAAGTCTTCTTTTCCTTCTCTCAGTAGATCAAATACTTGCAAAGGCCTTTATGTTCCTTAATAATGATATATAGTTTATATTACACCAACACACTCTTTGATCTTGTTCCTTTTTAGTTTCATCCTTGTGTTTTGAAATGAGTTATCTCAAAAAATTACATATTATATATGAAAATAGATATACATATAAAATAAGTATATTATATTTTACATGTCTCTATATTTCTACTTCTCTATGCCTCTACATGGAGAAGGAAATGGCAACCCACTCATATTCTCGCTTGGAGAATCCCAGGGACG
Organism: Tragelaphus eurycerus; assembly: GCA_935064755.1. NCBI lineage: Eukaryota > Metazoa > Chordata > Mammalia > Artiodactyla > Bovidae > Tragelaphus > Tragelaphus eurycerus. The sequence continues at coordinate 5,224,074 of CAKXYN010000086.1, read as the reverse complement.
GGCGAGCCTACTGGGCTGCCGTCTATGGGGTCGCACAGAGTTGGACACAACTGAAGCGACTTAACAACAGCATGCCTCTCCAAGCCACAAATATTAAACAGTGCACAAATTCTATGAGCACTAGTTCTTTTCAAAGTATCAGCTTAAACATATTCAGAAATTATTCTTGAGGCTAACTATAAGTATATACATCATTTTTGTTTCATTTTCTTATCAAAATTGGTTATGATTTAGTCATAATATCCAGCCATGACTTATAGTAGCAGTTTCCTGTAACAAATACTTGATAAGAATAAATTTATAAAAATTATCTCTTGTACCATATCTATTTTTAAACTCCATGTTGTGGATATCACAATATACTTTTTAATATTCAATCTTCATTGCATTATATCAAAATACATTCTGATGGACTATAATCCATTATAAGAGAGATGGATTTGACATACAGTTGAGTAGGGTCAGAATCATAATGAAGATATACTGGATCTAAATATTTAAGGTGTTTGTTTACCTTGTATTAATTATAAAGTAAATAAACACATAAATTCTTCAATACCATGGTGTCACAAAACTCTATCCATAACTGAGTTTATTTGAGAATGAACCACTATAAAGAGAGCAACAGAAATTCTTATTTTGGTTTTACCTTATATGAGATTTTTGTTCCCAATTTCAGAAGTAATTAATTCTCAAGTATCATAGCAACTAAAGTTTAACTTACATAAAGTGATAAATTTTGTGGATGTATTTATAGTTAAAACAGAAATGGTAACAGGCTAGATCACTCTAAGTACTGTCCAAATGAGCCACTTATAACAATAACAAACATCTGTATAACTCCTACTTTTTATACAACATTCTAGGACTAATCAACTTACCTTCAAAGTTTACCTAATATCAAATATAGCTATTTACCTGCATGTTGATCTGTCTCTTGCCTTTTAATACTAACTTGTGAGTCAGCTTGTAGAAATGTTATCAAATCTAATAAAATATTTTAGAAATGACTGAACCACAGAGAAATAAGTAGCAGAAAGCTAAGACTGAGATATAAAATATTTCTCAACCTTTAATTTACTTTCTGATATTTAAAATTTCTCCTTAAATTTGGCTGTGAACCTTCTGACAATCAAAAAAAGAAGATTCACAAACTTGTCACATGCTTTTCAGTTAATAGAAAAGAAAAACATGTTGATACTTCAGAGATACAAAAAAAAGTGATTAATTCTAAAGGAAAATTTTCACTTGGGTTTTACAGAACTGTGGTGGACAGTGTTTTCAATAACATCTATGCAACTTTAAAAATGAGTTTTTAAGGCTGTTTCTTTTTTTTTTTTTTAATTTCATTTTGCTTAACTTTACAGTATTGTATTGCTTTTGCCATACATCAAGATGAATCCGCCACAAGTATACATGTGTTGCCCATCCTGAACCCTCCTCCCTCCTCCCTCCCCATACCATCCCTCTGGGTCGTCCTAGTGCACCAGCCCCAGGCATCTGTTATCAGGCATCGTACCTGGACTGGCAACTCATTTCAGATATGATATTATACATATTTCAATGCTATTCTCCCAAATCATCCCACCCTCTCCCGTTCCCAGAGTCCAAAAGACTGTTCTATACATCAGTGTCTCTTTTGCTGTCTCGTAAACAGGGTTATTGTTACCATCTTTCTAAATTCCATATATATGCGTTAGTATACTGTATTGGTGTTTTTCTTTCTGGCTTACTTCACTCTGTATAATAGGCTCCAGTTCCATCCACCTCATTAGAACTGATTCAAATGTATTCTTTTTAATGGCTGAGTAATACTCTATTGTGTATATGTACCACAGCTTTCTTATCCATTCATCTGCTGATGGACATCTAGGTTGCTTCCATGTCCTGGCTGTTATAAACAGTGCTGCAATGAACATTGGGGGACATGTGTCTCTTTCAATTCTGGTTTTCTCAGTCTGTATGCCCAGCAGTGGGATTGCTGGATCATAAGGCAGTTCTATTCCCAATTTTTTGAGGAATCTCCATACTGTTCTGCATAGCAGCTGTACTAGTTTGCATTCCCACCAACAGTGTAACAGTCATCAAGACAGTATGGTACTGGCACAAAGACAGAAATATAGATCAATGGAACAAAATAGAAAGCCCAGAGATAAATCCACGCACATATGGTCACCTTATCTTTGACAAAGGAGGCAAGAATATACAATGGATTAAAGACAATCTCTTTAACAAGTGGTGCTGGGAAAACTGGTCAAACACTTGTAAAAGAATGAAACTAGAACACTTTCTAACACCATACACAAAAATAAACTCAAAATGGATTAAAGATCTAAATGTAAGACCAGAAACCATAAAACTCCTAGAGGAAAACATAGGCAAAACACTCTCTGACATACATCACAGCAGGATCCTCTATGACCCACCTCACAGAATATGGGAAATAAAATCAAAAATAAACAAATGGGACCTAATTAAACTTAAAAGCTTCTGCACAACAAAGGAAACTATAAGCAAGGTAAAAAGACAGCCTTCAGAATGGGAGAAAATAATAACAAATGAAGCAACAGACAAACAACTAATCTCAAAAATATACAAGCAATTCCTACAGCTCAATTCCAGAAAAATAAATGACCCAATCAAAAAATGGGCCAAAGAACTAAATAGACATTTCTCCAAAGAAGACATACAGATGGCTAACAAACACATGAAAAGATGCTCAACATCACTCATTATCAGATCAGATCAGATCAGTCACTCAGTCGTGTCCGACTCTTTGCGACCCCATGAACCGCAGCACGCCAGGCCTCCTTGTCCATCACCAACTCCCGGAGGTCACTCAGACTCACATCCATCGAGTCAGTGATGCCATCCATCCATCTCATCCTCTGTCGTCCCCTTCTCCTCCTGCCCACAATCCCTCCCAGCATTAGAGTCTTCTCCAATGAGTCAACTCTTCGCATGAGGTGGCCAAAATACTGGAGTTTCAGCTTTAGCATCATTCCTTCCAAAGAAATCCCAGGGCTGATGTCTTTCAGAATGGACTGGTTGGATCTCCTTGCAGTCCAAGGGACTCTCAAGAGTCTTCTCCAACACCACAGTTCAAAAGCATCAATTCTTCGGCACTCAGCCTTCTTCACAGTCCAGCTTTCACATCCATACATGACCACAGGAAATCACAGAAATGCAAATCAAAACCACTATGAGGTACCATTTCACGCCAGTCAGAATGGCTGCGATCCAAAAGTCCACAAGCAATAAATGCTGGAGAGAGTGTGGAGAAAAGGGAACCCTCTTACACTGTTGGTGGGAATGCAAACTTAAGGCTGTTTCTTACAGAATTTTTCAATGAAAATTTATTGAATTAAAACCATGATGTAACTCAATGAAAGATATTCTTCAAATAGATCTATGTGTTTCCAGATCACCCTGACCACAATACAATGGGCAAAAATCCAAAAGAAAATACTAAACCATGACCACTGTAAACTGGACTTAAATATAAAAACTTTATTAATTTTGTAAGTTTAGGCCACTTTATACTGTGCCATTACAATGTAAATTGATATATTTTTCAAAATCAATGTATGATATAAAAAAAGTCTAAGAACGCCTCATGTATTACTATGTCATTCAGGTCAACCACATCTCCCTCTAGGGTACACTGGGCACAATTTGGACTCAGTGCCTGAAAACCTTTACTAGGTTTGGAGTCTTGAGATAAAAGTTCCCATTTTTACAATATGTTTATATTGGGAGACAAGAAAATTATGGTCCAGGGTCATTATTTTATATTGATTCAATGAATAAAAGTTTTAAAATATCAAAATGTCACCATCTCACACCAGATGATGAACCTAAGCCAGTCTTAGAAATCCTGCTTCCATTTCCAGTGATAACTTCAGAGAGGGACAAACATCCAAATCTGACAATATGATAGGAAGGTTGGTTTTAGGAAGTCCTCGGGGAAAGTTGCCTTACCATGAAAGAGGTATCATTTCTGGCTGTGATCTCTATATAAGCCTGAGAATGAACCCAGCAATGAGGAAGGTAAACACTGATTCAAAGGGAAAACTGAAAAGTCCCTGGGTTCTATAATGTCACTGAGCCACCAAATCATGAAACTGTAAAGTCTCTCTTCTCTGTGGACAGCTCGTTATGTGAGAGAATTTACTTTTATCTGAGCCTGATTTTGCTCATATATTCAAATATATCATGATTTTAGCCACAATTAATACTTGTTTTAAAATAGTGTCCTCCCTTTCCTCTCCTCTCTGGGAAACATGACAATCTATTTACAGACATGTAAAAAAAAACTTATTAATAACCAAGTATATCTATGAAAATTAGAATGTTACCAAAATGCATGAAAGACTGAACTTTACCTCCTATAATAGTAAGATAACTTGCTTCTACCTAATAATTATAATCCACTAATTTTTGTCTGAAATATTCCTTACTTAAGAGAATTTAATGAACGAGTCCTTTATTGTTTCAGAATACTAGCCTCTATCTAAGCACCAACAAAAAAGTTTAACTTTCAAGTCTGTTTTATGAATTCTTATTAATGGTTTAACAAGATGTTTAACAATCACAACAACTATCAGATTTACAACCCCATTAACTACTGATTGGTAGATAAATGCTAATTTGCATTATGTAATAAATTTCATGTCACACAAACACCTATTTATTAAACACTAATATAAACAAAATCATTTTAGGCATTTTTATGTTGGAGAGCATTTTACATGCTAGCAAGGTAATGCTCAAAATCCTTCAAGCTTAGGCTTCAGCAGTACATGAACTAAGAACCTCCAGATGTACAACCTGGGTTTAGAAAAGGAAGAAGAACCAGAGATCAAATTGCCAACACTTGTTAGATTACATAGAAGGCAAGGGAATTTCAGAAAATCATCTACTTCTGCTTCATTGACTACACTAAAGTCTTTGACTCTGTGGATCACAACAAACTCTGGAAAAGTCTTAAAGAGATGGGAATAACAGACTATCTTACCTGTCTCCTAAGAAGCCTGTATGCAAATGAAGAAGCAACCATTGGAACCGGACATGTAATAACAGACTGGTTCAAAATTGGGAAAGGAGTACAACAAGGCTGCAAATTGTCACTCTGTTTATTTAACTTATATCCAGAGTACATCATGCGAAACACTGGGCAGGATGAAACACAAGCTAGAATCAAGATTGCAGGGAGAAATATCAACAATCTCAGATATGCAGATAATACCACTCTAGTGGCAAAAAGCAAAGAGGAAATAAAGAGCCTCTTGGTGAGGGTGAAAGACAAGAGTAAAAAAGCTAGCTTAAAACTCAGCTTTCAGAAAACTAAGGTCATGGCATCCAGTCCCACTAAGGTCATGGCATCCAGTCCCATTACTCCATGGCAAATAGGAGGAAGAAAAGTAGAAACTGATGGATACTATTTTCTCAGGCTTCAAAATCACTGCAGACTGTGACTACAACCATGAAATTAAAAGATGCTTGTTCCTTAGAAAGGAAGGTATGACAAACCTAGACAACATATTAAAAAGCAGATATATCACTGCTGACAAAGGTCCATATAGTCAATGCTGTGGTTTTTCCAGTAGTTGTGTACGATGCGAGAGTTGGACTAACTAGAAAGAAGGCTGACCGCCACAGAATTGATGCTTTCAAATTGTGCTGCTGGAGAAGACCCATGAGAGTCCCTTGGGCAGAAGGGAAATCAAACCAGTAAATCATAGAGGAAATCAACCCTGAATATTCACTGGAAGTACTGATGCTGAAGCTGAAGCACCAATACTCTGGCCACCTGATGTGAAGAGCTGACACATTAGAAAAAGGTCCTGATGCTGGGAAAGATTGAGGGTAGGAGGAGAAGAGGGTGACACAGGATGAGATGGTTGGATGGCATCATAACTTGACAGACATGAGTTTGAGCAAACTCTGGAAGACATTAAAGGACAGGGAAGCCGGGCGTACTGCAGTCCATCAGGCCACAAAGAGTCAGACACAACTTAGAGACTGAACAACAACAATTTCAACTTATAAAAAAAAATTGTTTTTATAAACTTTAATTAGACAAGGTAAAATTGTTTACTTTATCAATAGAAGAGAAACTTGAAGGTCTCTCTGCTGCTGCTGCTGCTACTAAGTCACTTCAGTTGTGTCCGACTCTGTGCGACCCCATAGACGGCAGCCCACTAGGCTACCCTGTCCCTGGGATTCTCCAGGCAAGAACACTGGAGTGGGTTGCCATTTCCTTCTCCAACGCATGAAAGTGAAAAGTGAAAGTGAAGTCGCTCAGTCGTGTCTGACCCTCAGCAACCCCATGGACTGCAGCCTTCCAGGCTCCTCCACCCATGGGATTCTCCAGGCAAGAGTACTGGAGTGGGGTGCCATTGCCTTCTCCGGAAGGTCTCTCTACATAATAAAATATAAACATGTGCAAACAAGCATGCACATACACACAAAACATCTAATTAAAAAAGGACAGTTATTTCACATTTTGTATAAATTTATATATTTATACATACACATATACAACTTGTATGTGAGCATATATTATATGAATTTTTCATATATACACACAAACCTATAGATAGGTACAATGTCAGTCATATCCAACTTGTGGTGCTTAATCAATAAATCAATGTTTGAAACAAATGATTATTTGGTTTATATTTATTATTTTATATTTTTATTTATTAAATTACTAGGGAAAGTATTTACTTGCAGTTTATCAGTATTTTGTATATTTTAATAATTAAACTAGAATTTTTATTTCTCAAGTTAATTTTCCAATGAATTTAAGCATACTATAAACAAATTTACTCTGCAGACCAAAATTCTAATATAATATATTGGCATATTATAAACAGAGGAGTTCTAATAAAGTTCCAAACAGCTGAATATTCACAAATACAACAGTTTATTCTTAATTTTTAATTTAGTTTGTATTCATTTGACTCAGCTATTACATAAATTTTAAAATTTTTCTCCTTTAATCTCATAAATACTTCTAACTCATTACTTTTCCATCAGAACTCTTTTCTGGATGGTATGGAGAGGGAAGAAGGAGGAGGGTTCAGGATGGAAAACACATGTATGCCTGTGGCAGATTCATTTTGATATATAGCAAAACCAATACAATATTGTAAAGTTAAATAAAATTATATTAAAAAATAAATAAAATTTTGCATTACTCATATTAATCAGAGAAGCATTTAATTTTTAAATTCAGATTAATATATTACATAAAATCACAATAAACATCACAGAAGTTAAGGCGCAATTTGTAACTGCTGCCGCTGCTGCTACTAAGTCACTTCAGTCGTGTCCGACTCTGTGCGACCCCAGAGACAGCAGCCCTCCAGGCTGCCCCGTCCCTGGGATTCTCCAGGCAAGAACACTGGAGTGGGTTGCCATTTCCTTCTCCAATGCGTGAAAGTGAAGTAGCTCAGTTGTGTCCAACTCTTAGCGACCCCATGTACTGAAGCCCACCAGGCTCCTGTGTCCATGGGATTTTCCAGGTAAGAAAACTAGTTCCTCATATTTGCACTCTTTTCACCACTAACCAAGAGACTTACTAACAGTGAATTATTTACCTAGACAAAATGATGTTATACACTCAAGAATATCTCAGCATGAAACCAAAAGCAGTGGTTAAATATACTCAAATCAAGAAATAAATAAAACATACCAGTTTTTAGTGTGTGTCATGTCTAGTAATTCCTATGCAGAGTACTAGAAACTGAAATTTCAATTACTTTCTAAATATGAGAATCTTTATAATATTACTAAGAAAATAATCTGTAGATTACTAATCAAATGAGAAACATATAAAGAAATTCAATATAAACAAGTATATTAGGGAATATATGAATAAACCATGATATTGCTAAAAAATCTCTTAAATGGAGATTCTAAATACATAGATAATTCACTTTATTAAATTTTAATTGAGAAATAGATGATTTGAAAATTATTAAAGAGTAATTATTAAAATAATGGATAAAACTGCCATAAATGCTCAAAAATGTTATTCCAGTGAAGGATAAAGCCTTTTTGAAGACTCAATTTAATCAAAAATCAGCAGATTTTTTAAGTATGACCTTGAAAATCTTTTTGTTCTGTTACAAATAGATCAAATGACTTGCATTTCAGAAAACAGTCTAAATTGTTTTTCTGTTTTGAAAAGTCACATTCCAGGAAAATTTAAACAGTGGAAACTAATCAAAACTCAGGAAATTTCAATATGAATTTGTTAGTTATTTATGAATTTTACCTTTGCAAATTACCTAAGAGCTACTGTGATATAGACTGTTGAATAATATGTGAGGTCAATAAAATGATGTGTCAAAAACAACAAATCCTATCTTCATGTTCCTATTTACATAATTTCTTCAGAAAAGACAATTTCTGGTGTGAAGAGAGAAGCTAAAAGTAGAATGTCACATATCAAATTAGGAATACGTAAAAGAATTCTACCATCTGACCAACTACACTGTTTCTAACAAAGAGTAAGACTTATCTACTATTTAAACTGACAAATGATCATCATGGATGTTTATTATAGAATTACGATTGAGTTACCTGTTTCCATTAATGAGATTCGCTGATCATTTGTTTCTAAGGTCTCAAGGTAAAATAAAAATGCAAACCATTTATTTTATGAGCCAGGCTCAATTCTATTCATAGATATTTTCAATAAAATGGAAAAAGCTTGAGTTACCTAAGTTACGTAATATCTACCTCTGAGCTGTGCAACTTCAGACATGTGGTTTGATGTTTTCAGTCTCTTTCTTTTTATGTGACACAGTATTTGTGAAAATTAGATAATGCATCAAAATAAGCATTGCACAGTAAAACTTAAGAAATATTTGCTTTCAGTATTGGTCAATAATTTTAGCAAATAGGAGACATCTTTTAACAACAAGACATGAAGTCTAGAGATAGATGGTTTCAGGAGTGATTCACCAAGAACAACCTGGAATTTTTCCGTCAGTGGCATGTTGACATTTCATGCTTTATGAGGCAATAGGTTTATTGCCTCATAGTCCCAAGATGGCTGCTGTAGCTTCAAGCATCAGTAGTACATTCGAAAGCAGAAGCAAGAGAGTGATAAAGTTAATTTTATACAAAGGCTCTCTTATTTTCTCAATGAAACAAAACATTTATTGGAATCCTTAAGAAGACTCTCCCTGTATAATAACAGGCATTCCTAACTGCACACAAACCTAAGAAAATATGTATCATTCAAAACAAACAGGATGGCTATTATTGGTTTAGACCATGTATGGCACACCTCCCAGGATACATTTGTTTTCTAGAAAAAAAAAATTAGGCTCTATTCACCAAAGAAGGGAGTTTAGGTTTGGGAAAGCAAGAGTATTATGACCAAAATAAGCACAGAAAAAAGGGATTAATTCTGAATGGAGACTAGGGAGAAGCATAATAGTGACACTTTACAAAGACTACTTTTTGCAGTGTGATACGGAAAATGTGCGCTTAAACAGTGGGAAAGGTGTCATTAAACCTGAGTAACATAATTTTAGCCAGTCTCTTCTTGAAAATCTCCAAATCTTCATGCAAACATCTCCAAATTTCAATCCATTCTTTGCCACGTCAATGGTGTTAATTTTCTAAATTAGGTCATTTCATTCGGTATCTATACCATTTCAAACTTATTTAATTCGAAATTAAAGAAACCTGAGAACAATGAATCAAACAAATTAGTTTTGCTTTTCACACATAAATAAGAATTTTGGAATATATAAGTCTAGGATTCTTATGACAGTTCCAAGATGTCACCAGGAAGCTAGTCTTTTATTTACAGTGTTCTGCTCTACCATTCATAAAGAGTTCCATGATTCTCCATTTTCAAAACTGGGGTGCTGGAGAACCAAACATACTGGGAAAAGTCAAGAGAATAAACCACCCATGAAAGCATCCTTTTACAGGGTCTCCTGCAAGCACCATCCAGTGACTTCAGGCTTTATCTGTGACCAGAACTACATCATCTGATTGTTCTTGGATGGAAGGTGGACAAATGTTATTCTTTAAATGTACTGCTCTGTAAAAAAGTGGAGACTGTATTACTGAAAGAGAAATAGTCATTTAAGTGTTCAGTATCCAGTTAGTAGTATCTGTCACATATCCTCAAAATATTTAAAATTGTGCCCCATTTCTCATAAATTAAAGGAACATATTTTAAATATTCCTATGTATAGTTTCCAAGACCATTCTATAACTGGTCTAATTATTTTTTCAATAATTAATTAACATTCAAACAAATATTCAATGAATTCATGGTGCTGTGCTGTGCTTAAGTCACTCAGTCATGTCTGATTCTGGGACCCCATCAGGATCCTCTGTCCATGGAATTCTCCAGGCAAGAATACTAGAGTGGGTTGCCATGCCATCCTCTAGGGGATCTTCCCAATCCAGGTCTCACACATTGCAGGTGGAGTCTTTACTGACTGAGCTACCAGTGAAGCTCAAGGAATACTGGAGTGGGTAGCCTATCCCTTCTCTAGGGGATCTTCCCAATCCAGGAATTAAACTGGGGTCGCCTGACTTACAGGCAGATTCTTTACCAGCTGAGTTACCAGGGAACCCCAAGTTCATGGTAGATGTAGACTATTCTATACCACAATGAAATAAGAGAAATATGGTGGGGTGTCTCCTCTAAAGGTGCTTTTCCCTAATTAATCTTCCCTATATCCAACCGATCCATTCTGAAGGAGATCAGCCCTGGGATTTCTTTGGAAGGAATGATGCTAAAGCTGAAACTCCAGTATTTTGGCCACCTCATGCGAAGAGTTGACTCATTGGAGAAGACTCTGATGCTGGGAGGGATTGAGGGCAGAAGGAGAAGGGGACGACAGAGGATGAGATGGCTGGATGGCATCACTGATTCGATGAATGTGAGTCTGAGTGACCTCCGAGAGCTGGTGATGGATAGGGAGGCCTGGCGTGCTGCAGTTCATGGGGTCGCAAAGAGTCAGACACGACTGAGAGACTGATCTGATCTGATCTGATCTGATCTGATATCCAATGTGTCTGCTATTGATTTCTCCTTTAATTCATAACACTTTTTACTGTATAAATGTGATAAAATAATAAACTTGCCCCCAGTTTCTTGACCATTAAAACTCTACTAATTTTGTAGGAAAACAGTTCAAATTCCAACGCTGACAACCAACCTTCCTAGTTCTACTTATCATAGTTCATTTTTTATTGTGTGCACATTCAGTGCATGCTATGTAATTCACTCTGAGTTTTGGAAATTTGCTCTTCTTAAAACTAGTTGTTTATGTGCCTTGTCTCCCTCACTGTATTTTGAGCTCCTTAGCTCAAATTAAGTACCTAATTCATATCTGTATCTTTGCCAGTGCTTCAGAGTAACTACTTCATAAATATTTGTAGATAGTTTTTTATATTTTATAGTTACCTTCTGTCATCACTAAATGGCAAGTCTGCACTTTTGGCATGTGAGACTGATTGAATGCACTCTTCTTTGGGTCTTAAAGAAACAGTTGCACTGGGAGGACCCAGAGGGATGGTACGGGGAGGGAGGAGGGAGGAGGGAGGAGGGTTCAGGATGGGGAACACGTGTATACCTGTGGCAGATTCATTTTGATATATGGCAAAACCAATATAATATTGTAAAGTTAAAAAATAAAATTAAAAAAAAAAGTTTAAACAGAAATAGTTGCAATAGGTGATCATTAGCAGTTCAGTACAGCAAAAAGTGAAATATTTGTCATATTATGCACTCCTAGTGACATGTCTAGATGAGACTTAGTGTCAAAATTGGAGACTGGTACAAACATGACAGACGTAGGATATAATCCACAGACTTGTCTTGACGATGGAAAGGAGGTAATATGATACATGTTTTCCCACATGTTGTAATTAGGATATAAACAATGAACTATAAGCTTAGTTAGATATTTCCCAAGTTGTCAATTTTTAAAAACTGGCCTAAGAAAGTAAAATTATTGGCTTATATAATTTTCATTTCCTAAACTAGTCCAATTACTTCAACATCTTTTATGAAAGATTAGAAGGAAATATGTTAATTTCAACATCAGAAAAATCAAGAGATTCTTCTAATTGTGTGTATCCTCTCATTAAAGTTTAAATTTCATGAAGGCAGAATTATTCTAGTTTTATTCACCTGTGATCCCTGGGTTTAAGTCAGAGCCTGGATAATAAATATTACTAAACAAAGGAATTTTAAGAAAAGAGACTTTCTAACAATTAACACAATTTCTTTCTTGATCCAATTACTTCATAGACCAAATTGCATTGAACTGTTAAATACCACAAATAACTAGCAACAAAACAAATTATTGAGGTAAAACTGGTGCTTTCCCTTAGTTTTCCCTTTCAATATTTTTCCCTTTACATATTTAACTTTCAAAATATATTTATTATTATGCCTTATGCCATAAAACTTGGAAAATTAATGAAATCTTCACTTTAAAATCTGGCTTTCTGATACTGTGTCTCATGAGTTGTTTTAGATTATTATACTATAATGATTGCATCAATCTTAAATACTATGTGCTGCATGTCCCTTTTGAATCTGATAAAATACATAATAGATGACGAATCTAATAAAAGTATATAATATGCATGCTGCTGCTGCTAAGTAACTTCAGTCATGTCCGACCCTGGGCGATCCCATAGACGGCAGTCCACCAGGCTCCCCCATCCCTTGGATTCTCCAGGAAATAATTCTGGAGGGGGCTGCCATTTCCTTCTCCATGTTATGCATATATATTAGCAAAACATCTAATCTGATTACTAGCTATCCAGTAAATATGCATTTGTTAAAAATTAACTCAATATACTACCTGAAGGAAGAGATAATCTCAAAGAATTATCCAATCTAGTCTTTTAAAAAATTGTTATTTCTGAGCTATAGGAGAAAATTAGGGCCTCAGAAGTAACATAATTTTTCCATTTCAATGAAAAATACAGATACACAGCAGATACACAGTAACATTACATGATAGAATTCATGAATTCTAGTAATATTACCTCTATAAATACCCAAGTAAAATTAGAGTAATCAGACCAATTTTGTAAAGGAATATTTAGTTTTAAAAATTACAATAATCAGTATGCTTAAAATTATAACCCAGAAACACTATTTGTACTACAGTCCTTTTTATGTATGGTGGTCTTCCAAAAGCACTGATTTTTTTTTCACATAAATCTTCACAAGAAATAGAATTCAAATTGTTCTACAGTGGAATGTTTTATTATGTGAGCTTTTAAAATTTAACTTACCATGTAATAAAATTACATTGTTAGGAAATTAATTCTTCTTAATTAAAGGGCTATATTTTTTACCTATTCCCCAGTGGTATGTGTAAGTGTATAACTGCTTAACTACATAAAATTTTTTTCCTAAGTACCTAAGTTTATTTTATTTTGGAATTTAAACAGTGTTTGTTAATACACAGAAATTAATAGCCAAATGTTTAAAGAAAATCAAAATGTATGCCAGTCAATGAAGAGGACATCTCAGGGTAATGTTTTTAAAGTAGGGGGAAAAGAAGTAAAATGAATAAGAATAAAAAAACTAGAAAACAGATAAGCAAAACAAGATGACCATTGTCAGAAAGGAGGCTAGGGAAATCCTTAGTGAAGGCCATGACAAGGAGGGCTGCGGAAATCCAGAGCCAGAACATTTGATGGAGATGAAGCACACTTGAAAAGATACTTAGGTTCTTGGCTAGACCTACATGAAGATCACTCACTAACTTTAGAAGGCTAGAGAGGAACAGGCCAAGAATGGGACACCAAGAGTTCAGTTATGAATATGCTAAATTTGATACCAAATAAGACATTTCAGTGGCGAGCTCAGGAAGGCAGGTGGATGCGTGATGCTGACATTTATGCCTACAGGTTTTTGTTTTTTTTAAGTTAAATAGATCATTTGTCTAATCTTGATCTGGATATATTATAACAATTCTATTAAGAGAGTGAGATCACTAATTAGGAGAACAGAGAAGCTTTTCCTAACTTCTCCATGTATAGCTAATTATCATGCCCTTATGTCCTTTCAACTTCCTGTAGAAACCTGTTTTAATACATGTCATTCCATTTCTAAATGATTTTATGTCAATATTCTCTGCCACTGTAATTCTGAAACTAGAAAATTTTGCTTTTATTTTGCATCGTTTGTGCTTAAAACACAATCTAGCAGTTAGTTCAGCCTGCTCAGAAGTTCAGTCTGCCATAGTGTGTATGTGTCAATTCCTAATTGACACACAAACTCCTAATTCACTCCCCTCCTACTTTCCCTTCAGTGACCATAAATCTGTTCTTTATTTCTGTGAGTCTAGTTGTGTTTTATATATAAGTTCATTTGTATCATTTTTTTCATAATTGAAAACTTCCTTAACAAAAAAAAGGTTTATATTTTACAGACACTTCTAGAATTTTGAGGTCACTTAGGGGAAAGTTCGGAGAAGGCAATGGCACCCCACTGCAGTACTCTTGCCTGGAAAAATCTCATGGACAGAGGAACCTGGTAGGCTGCAGTCCATGGGGTTGCTAGAGTCGGACATGAATGAGCGACTTCACTTTGACTTTTCACTTTCATGCATTGGAGAAGGAAATGGCAACCCACTCCAGTGTTCTTGCCTGGAGAATCCCAGGGACGGGGGAGCCTGGTGGGCTGACGTCTATGGGGTCACACAGAGTCAGACATGACTGAAGCAACTTAGCAGCAGCAGCAGCAGGGGAAAGTTAAATACAGATACAACTTGTTTGGGATTTTAAAAATGGTTAAGAATATACTTGTAATTACATCCAAAATAATGAAATCAAGGGGTCACAATTTCATACAGAATAATTGGCTTTGCTAATGGTTGTTAAGCTGTTGGAATCAGTTTTATTGATTCTCTTTTTCTAAATTTAAAATATTCCCTCAGTATTGCATGGCAGTTGTGATATGTGAGTCTTCATAATTATAAGCTTTAACATATGCAGTACCTTTAAACAATTAAAAATTTAATTAACAATTCTCTATTCTTCATGCAAGAGATGTGATCAGCTATAAGATGGTGATTCTGCTGAGGAAACCCTCTTTATATTTTTGAGACCCCTTTCCCTAATTCCCCCCATCTCCTCCTAAGTGGGTGTTCTCTGTTGCTGCTACTTAGACATAGTACCTTTAACTAGAGAGGCTGCAGTGTAAGTTTTGGATCTTATGAGGCTGAAGTCAATGCATTCACTGGCCTCACAAGTAGCTAGGATACACATCATAGCTTTTCAAACAGTAAAACATTTAGCCTACAGGTAAATATCCTGAGACAAACTCTAATGTTCCTGAGAAACTAATTGGTCAGAGTCTCTCTTCTGTTAATTTTTTAAATTAAATTGTGAACAGACTGAAAGCCAAGAGTAACCTTGTTATTGTTGTTCAGTCACTCACTTGCATCCGACTCTTTGTGACCCCACAAACTGCAGCACTCCAGGCTTCCTGGTCCTTTACCATCTCCCAGAGCTTGTTCACGGATAAGGCAATGGCACCCCACTCCAGTACTTCTGCCCGGAAAATCCCACGGATGGAGGAGCCTGGTAGGCTGCAGTCCATGGGGTCACTGAGGGTCGGACACGACTGAGCGACTTCACTTTCACTTTTTACTTTCATGCATTGGAGAAGGAAATGGCAACCCACTCCCGTGTTCTTGCCTGGAGAATCCCAGGGACGGGGGAGCCTGGTGGGCTGCCGTCTATGGGGTCACACAGAGTCGAACATGACTGAAGTGACTCAAAGCAGCAGCAGCAGAGCTTGTTCAAACTCACGCTCAAGTGAGTCAGTCATGCTATCCAACAATTTCATCCTCTGTCATCCGCTTCTCCTCCTGCCTTCAATCTTTTCCAGCAACAGGGTCTTTTCTAATGAGCTGGCTCTTCACATCAGGTGGCAAAAGTATTGGAACTTCAGCATTAATCCTTCCAATGAGTATTCAGGATTGATTTCCTTTAGGAGTGATGGGTTTGATCTCTTTGCAGCCCAAGGAACTCTCAAGAGTCTTCTGCAACACCACAGTTCAAAAGCATCAAATCTTTGGCACTAAGCCTTTTTTGTGGGCCAGTTCTCACATCCATATGTAACTACTGGGAAAACCATAGCTTTGACTATACAGACCTTTGTAGGCAATATAAAGTCTCTGCTTTTTAACACACTGTCTAGGTTTTTCATAGCTTTTCTTTCAAGGAGCAAGCATCTTCTAATTTTATGGCTTCAGTCACCATCTGAAATGATGTTGGAGCCCAAGAAAATAAAGTCTGTCACTGTTTCCATTGTCTCTTCCATCTATTTGTCATGAAGTGATGAGACTGGACTTAATTTTTTTAATATTGAGTTTTAAGCCAGCTTTTTTTCTCTCCCTATTTCACCTTCATCAAGAGGCTCTTTAATTTCTCTTTTCTTTCTGCCATGAGGTTGGTTTCATCTGCATATCTGAGGCTCTTTAATTTCTCTTTTCTTTCTGCCATGAGGTTGGTTTCATCTGCATATCTGAGGTTAATGAGATTTCTTCCAGCAATCTTGATTCCAGCTTGTGCTTCATCCAGCCCGGCATTTTGCATGATGTACTCTGAGTATAAGTAAACAGGGTGAAAATATATAGCCTTGACATACTCCTTTCCCAATTTTGAACCAGTCTATTGCTCCACATCTGGTTCTAACTGTTGCTTCCTGATCTGCATACACGTTTCACAGGAGACAGGTAAGGAGGTCTGGTATTCCCATCTCTTTAAGAATTTTCCACAGTTTGTTATGATCCACACAGTCAAAGGCTTTAGAGTAGTCAATGAAGCAGATGTTTTGGGGGAATTCTCTTGCTTTTTCTATGACCAACGGATGTTGGAATTTGACCTCTGGTTTCTCTGCCCTTTCTTAATTTAGCTTGAAAGTTCTAAAAAGACTCCCTATAATAACTATTAATTTTTATTAAAATTGAGCGCCTGAGAGGAAGAAAGCTGAGAATGTTAATAACAATAATTGTGTGTAGTTTTTTCTGCTAGATGTAATCTGTCCATTGACATAAAAGAGTCTCACTGCTTTTCTGAGACTCTTTTATGTCAATGGACAGATTACATCTAGCAGAAAAAACTACACACAATTATTGTTTTTAACATTCTCAAGCAAACTTACTTCTTTTAGAAAAACAACTAAATTTGGCATATAACTTGAGAAACAAATTGTAAAGTTAAAATAAATTAATTTTTGCATCTGAAATCCTATCCCAATTTTAATATTCTAAAAACGTTCTTTTTCATGTATAACATCACCAAATAAACTTCATTTATATTTTAATTACTCCATTAAAATTAGCAAATCAGAACTGTAGATGTATCAAAAGAGTTATTCAACCTCCTCTGCTTTTAAAATTAATCTCCCTTTCAGTAATAAACAGTCTGCTAATTATGTGTAACATTAAGCATCATACTAACTTGAGAAAGGAGACATCACACTGTGATTTTAGCTGTGACATACTCTAAACTGTTGAAAAATATATTAAGGTCTCAGAGTCAGAAAGTAAGAACAGTATCACCTTGTTAAAAATATATTTTTATAAATTTCAACAAAGCATTATATTTTAAAATTTTTATCCATTGCAGTCCTAAACACAACTTCTAAGAAGAAAAAATGCATTGCTTCCAATTAATGTTCTCTCATTGTAAATGCATATGAGCATTTAATTGAGAATAACTAACATCAGGAATGGAGAAGGAAATGGCCCCCCACTCCAGTACTCCTGTCTGAGAATCCCATGGACAGAGGAGCCTCGTAGGCCGCAGTCCATGGAGTCAATAAGAGTCGGACATGACTGAGCGACTTCATTTTCACTTTTCACTTTCATGCACTGGAGAAGGAAATGCAACCCACTCCAGTGTTCTTGCCTGGAGAACCCCAAGGACGGGGGAGCCTGGTGGGCTGCCATCTTATGGGGTCGCACAAAGTCGGACACGACTGAAGCAACTTAGCAGCAGCAACATCAGGAAGCATTATTTTTTTTATCATTTTCCTTGAAAATGTTCACTGCCAAGCAATGGGTGTTGGTTTAATAGTGCTCGTGTTTAGTACTTTACTTTCTAAATTGCTATAAATGACACTGTAATTATAACCTCTATTTTCTCCTTAACCAATCACTTTTCTATTTGACTCGCTGTGCATATGGTACTTTGCTTCTTGTGTAATAGATTCAACTTGCAGGCACAACTTCTAAGGATTATATAATTTTTGTCCTCAGTACACTTTAAATAAAAACATAAACAAAGCCCCAAAATCTGTAACACATAATTTATTTTCATTTATCTTCATAATGTTTTACACATGGATAACTGAATTATACTGCTGCATATTCCTATTTTATATATTTTCAATATAATTCATCTTTGCCTCTCATGAATTTCTTACCTAGTTATTCAATCTCACCTTGAATTAGAAAATATTGTGCAAACATCCTAGAGATATTTTGTAACTTACATAAATATATCATTTCATTATTAATTAGGATTAATTTAAGCTAGGATTTATTAGCTTAATTAATTATTTAGGGTGCTAATGAGTTAAGATTTTTATAGGAACATGTATTCACTAAGTTTACATATATTATAAATCAATTCTATGGCACCAAACTGCTCAGATACTTTGTGTGAGAATAAAAGAGGAGACGGCTACTTAAATTGAACACCACTGAGAAATAAATCAGTGTACTTATACTTGTTTTAAGATTCTGTGGGTGAGGGAGAGGGTGGGATGATTTGGGAGAATGGCATTGAAACACGTATAATATTATATAAGAAACAAATCGCCAGTCCAGGTTCGATGCAGGATGCTTGGGGCTGGTGCACTGGGATGACCCAGAGGGATGGTATGGGGAGGGAGGTGAGAGGGGGGTTCAGGATTGGGAACACGTGTACAGCCGTGGCAGATTCATGTTGATGTATGGCAAAACCAATGCAATATTATAAAGTAAAAAAATATATAAATAAATAAAATGACCAAAAAAAAAAAGAATTTTCATGAGTGACTGCATTTGATCTTTATCACACTTGTTAACCTAGGCAATGCAGTACTGTCCTTCAACAAGGTTGAAGACTTTGACGCCTAAATAATTCAAGAAAGTTGCTCAAGGTCACACAGCTAATCAGCTGAGGAGCAGGAACTGATCCTACAGTCTATAAAGCCTCATCACTCCTGTTTATCAAAATCATCCTCATCATTTGTGAAAAGACTTGTCATGGTTGTGTTTGAGTAGGCATGTTCTTTAGCTGTCCAAAAGAAGTTCACAACCTAATTTGGTAAGATAAGTAGAGAAAAATAAAATAGTCCTAACTACTTATAACTAGATATGATTCACAGTAACAAATTGCCTAGAGGATACTGACACTGAATTTAATTTTCAAAAAGATAAATATAGGATCATGAGTAAAAGGAATTACTTTCACACATACAGAATGGACAAATCCTACAGAATGATTCATCTGTTTTATGAAATGGATAATGAAAAAGATATGCTCATGAAGTTAGATATTCCAGTCTTATAATTCATTGTATCAGAACATTTTTTGTTAACCAATATAATCAAGAAATGTATCCAATAATATCAGTGACATATTACTAAAATTCAGATTATAATTTACAAGGTTCCTATTTGTTTTTTTGAGATATAATGTGTTATCAAAATATCCTCCCTCTAAAACAATAATAGCTGAGATTCCCAATTTTAAATGTTTCCTTTTTAGTTACTAGTCACATGATTTCATGGATTTCTTAGCAGAGAAAGATAAAATTATCCAAATTTCATTCTAAGAATCTAATCTTAATTTCTCAGCTATAATGATCGCAACTGTTCATAATAATGATTAAAACTGTTCTTACAAATTTTCTACCAGGCTCTGTGCAATGTATGATCAAGTGAGCTTATGTCAGAAAAAAACAGTGGAAAACTTGTAAAACGAACACCACTTTTCTTGTAGATGGGTCAGTAGATGCATTCTGTGTTGCTCTGCCAATGTATTGCCTCATTTCCAAATGGAATGCTTTCCTTGGTTTTAGCCCTTTCATTTAGTATTTTGCAAACACAAGAAGGTATAGCATATTCCTTCTGCTTTGCTGTGTACTGTTATAAGTTTGTCCAATGGAGGCAGCAAAAACATTAGAAAGATCTACTGCAGGAGCATAAGGTGGGATGGTTATTCTAAAGCAGACAGATATAAATTTTCATCAATGACGCTCCATTCATTCTTGCACTCCTACTTCTTTAATATTTCTGTTTACTTTTTTTTCGTAACCCACAGATCTGAATGAATCATCTGTTGGCTGTTGTCAACAAAATAAAAACTAGTGGCACAGAATTCAGTTGTCAATACTTGTAAATCAAGATCTGTTCTTGAAAACAGAGGAAAAAAGAAAAACATCACTATACTCCAAATTTAGATTTAGTCAGATATAATAAGCAAGTGACATATCTCACTTTATCACCAATTATTTATCTATATAACCTTATAAAATTCATGCTTCATTTTCTTTAATCTCTACATTAATTCAACTACTTCACAAAGATGCTATTATCACTATCACAAATTTCCCTTTGAGTGAAATAACAAGCTTATGAATCAAAATTAAAATGTTAAATTACTACTTACACTTATTTATTATTACTTGCAGTAATAATATGGAGTAAAACATAGTGACTTATGGTATCTTGGAGGATAGTAAGTATTCTGTAAACTATATCTTTTATAGAAACTATCATTAAAATATTTATTAATGAATTTGTATATCTTCCAAAACTAAGTATCCCAAAATGAACATTTCCATAGATTTCTTGCTATTACACAGCCTGTTAATTCATATTCTCTTTCTCCCTGTCTCTCTCTCCTGTCTCCATTGTTCAGCTTTTAGCTTTTGGCATCTTTCTTCAGTCTAGTCTGAAATTCACTCTTTTCTATAACTGCATGTTCTCTAGAGGTGCACTTATCCAATAATCTCCAAATGTCTATTTCAAGTGTTGCCTTTATTTGAACTTTAGATACATACATCCCTCTGCTAGATATTATCAATTCTACATCTAATAAACTTTACAAATTCCAAACTTACAACATCTTGAGAATAAGTTGGATACAGAGACCAATAGTGGTCTATTCTGCATGCACCTGTAGAGCATAGATTAAAATATGTCCCTCTAACCTCTTTCCACTGACCTCAGTTATTTAAGTTTCACAGACAAACTATAATTCTACTTTCATAATTCTTTGGGTTAAAAAAAGGTTAGTATTTATCCTTCTAAGTTCATCTGTTTAAAAAATATTAAATTTCTTTAAGTTTCTACATGTGACATGGAAATGAGATGCTATATTATTCCAATACCTCTCCTTCAGATGAATACTTTTCCTTATAAATAAGGCACTTAGAACATCCTTCATTTTAAAATAGAAGCTCTGATATTTTGGCCACTTGATGTGAAGAGCTGACTCACTGGAAAAGACCTCGATGCTGGAAAAAATTGAGGGCAGGAGGAGAACAGGGTGACAAAGGATAAGATGGTTCAGAGGCATCACCAACTCGATGGACATGACTTTGAGAAAACTCCAGGAGATAGTGAAGGACAGGGAGGCCTGGCATGCAGTAGTCCATGGGGTCAAAAAGAGTCTGACATGACTAAGTGACTGAACAACTGTAATAACAAAGTAAGTATGTGTGCTTAGTGGCTTCAATCAGTTGCAGAGTCAGATATGACAGCGACTGAACAACAACTATGTCCAGGAACATTCAGTAAAATAGTCCCTTGTGTGTGCTGTGTGCTTAGTCATTCAGCCGTGTCTGACCCTTTCTTAGGCCATGAACTGTAGCCCTCCATGCTCCTTTGTCCATGGGGATTCTCCCAGCAAGAAAACTGGAGTGGGTTGTCACGCTCTCCTCCAGGGAATTTTCCCAACCCAGGGTCAAACCCAGGACTCCTGCATTGCAGGCAGACTCTTTATCTTCTGAGCCACCAGGGAATCCCATGAACTTCTAATCCCAGGAAATAGTGGGCAACCTATTTCCTTTTCCAGTGGATCTTCCTAACCCAGGAATTGAACAAGGGTCTCCTGCATGGCCTGAATGTGTTCTTTACCAGCTGAGCTACCACAAAAGCCCCAAATAGTCCCTTACACCTATGCTATTTTCCTGGATGATTATAAATTTTTAATTTTGCCCGGATTATAGGTGACAAGATAGTACAATGTTGAACAAAGGAATAAATAAATTTCAATCCTTAAAACATTCTAAAATAAAAAGTATAAGAAAATGTGGTGGCTTATTCAGTTACAATTCTATAAGGATGTTGAATGTTGACTTTTGATTATAATATTTAAAGCTTTAGAAATGATAAATAAGGCTGTTTAAAAAGTGCGATTGTAACTCCAATACTTCATTAAATATCCTGTTGTTTTTTTTTTTAATAAGAATAATAAAATATCATATGGTCATTGGAATCAGGTCTATCTAAGGTACTGCCTTTTATAAAACTTCAAAATGAAGCAAACAAAACTGCAGAATATGTATTTGAATAGCTTTCTCTGATCCTCAATTTGTCCATGAACTCTAGAAGAGCTGTTTTCAATGCATGGAAGTACAAAAATATGTTATATGAGAAATAAAGGTAATATGTTGGGAATGGAAATGACTGGACAGCATCGAGAAAGAATTTTCCTACTTATTAAAAGGATCTTCTTCTAAATCTCCAAAATGTTAGGTTTAGAGTCACTGAAAAAGGTAAAATTAGTATTTCACAAAATGTTGATATATTTAAAATGAGCCATAGCTTTCCTCTTTACATACAGAAATGTTTCATGTATTTTAATGAGCAAATCAATAAATGGAAGCAGGAAAAAGGGAAGGAAAGAAGGGAGGGAAGGAAAGAGAGAAGGACGAAGCGAGAAAGAAAGGAAAGAAATGTTGGTCTCTAGGGTGCTACTGAAATATACAATGCCACCTCTCTAGTTTGGTCATGAACTCTGGCTCTGTTAATTTGTTGCTTTGCCATTTTCTTTCAATGCTTCATGAGTTTCTATATTATTTTTAACAATGAGATTTCTACCTGCATAAGAGAAGTAAACCAGTATCCATTATTTTTCTATGTAGAATGTTTTAGAGACTATGTAGCTCTCTTTTTTTATATTTGTTTTTGTTTGCCTTTAAAAAATTATCTTTGAAATCTTCTAAAATATTTGATTAAAAACAATGTTTTTGGTCTTAAGTTGTATAATTTTGGAATTAACTGCTATACATATTTTACTGATTTCATGTAAATCATTAATTTAATTTCAAAATCACAATATTTTATTTGACTAGGCCATTCCACTTGAACTTAAAGTAGCTTCTAAAATTATTAAATAGAAATACAAAATTAAAATTAGCATAAATTGAACAAGCATGGAGATCATGAGAGCCAAAAGATTCAGTAAAACATCTATTTTTCATCTAAAAATTTTGGCTTCCACAATAAACAAAATAGGATAAAAACTGCCAACTACATTTTGAGATCTAAAAGAAGGATACATCACTTTTAACTATAAATGATGGAAAGCCTGTATCAATTTCAAAATATACTGGCTTTTGTTCATAAAAGATTTTTTAAAAAATCTCTCATTCCCATTTAGCATTACTGCCAAGTGATTGTATGTTAAATTTGCCAGACAAGAAGTTTTATTATTTTACACCAAATATCAATTTCTTCCAGCTACTTTTCACTAAAGAAACATTCAATAAGTAATTTAAAAATGAAAGCTATGAAACATTAAACACATATTATAATAGGAAGGCAATGGCAAGCCACTCCAGTACTCTTGCTTAGAAAATCCCATGGATGGAGGAGCCTGGTGGGCTGCAGTCCATGGGGTTGCTACGAGTCAGACGCGACTGAGCGACTTCACTTTCACTTTTCACTTTCACACAGTGGAGAAGGCAATGGCAACCCACTCCAGTGTTCTTTCCTAGAGAATCCCAGGGATGGCGGAGCCTGGTGGGCTGCCGTCTATGGGGTCGCACAGAGTCAGACACGACTGAAGCGACTTAGCAGCAGCAGCAGCAGCAGCGTAATAGGAAAAATAAAGCACTATGTAATTGTAGGAGTCTCAAAATAACTCAATTTTACCCTGGGAATGTGTTTCAAATGCTCTTTAATTGACCTCAAATTAGCTACCCAGGTTTCTAATAATAAGATATGATTAATTTTTAGTGCAATACACAAATGCAGTGTTATTTTCTTTCAATTAGTATTTTGTATTTAGAGCATCCCACATTTCACATAACCTTTTAATACTAAATGTATTGAATATTAGGCTCCTTGTGCTTTTTTCCTCCTCTGGAGAACTATTATTATCTGGCAGTTACTACTTTCTCTGCAAAAGCCACACCTGTTCTTTAAGCAAAGTAGCTGTAATTTCATTTGCTTCCTTCTCTCCTACAATATGGAGAAGGCAATGGTATCCCACTCCAGTACTCTTGCCAGGAAAATCCCAGGGACGGGGGAGCCTGGTGGGCTGCCATCTATGGGGTTGCATAAAGTCGGACACGACTGAAGCGACTTAGCAGCAGCAGCAGCAGCAGCTCCTACAATATCTATTCTAGCTCAGAAGAGAAAAATAGGATCTTATAGAAGTAAAATATCTGACTGAAGAGTAACTCTGTATACTCAGTGAAGACCAATTTTTTAGTTTCAATATCTTCAAATTAATTATACCCCTATCTATTCAGCAAATGAATGCCTTCTTTTATGTTTTAGAACTGACTTTCTAAATTTTTGTGGGTTTGAAGAGCTAATTATTTTAATCAAAATTAAGACATTCTAAAAGTGAAGGAACTGCTTTAACAAGGTTGGAAATCTTATTACATAAAAGTTCTACTTCTAATGTATAAAAATTAATTACAGGGAAGTATTCAACAGCTGAAGCAACTATTGCTTTAAATGTCAAAAACATCCTATAGTGTATCTCAATATGGTTTGAAGATAAACAAGTTTAGTTTAAAAGCTGTAAGTAATTGAAGGAAATTTTTGAAATGTACCTAGATTTATATATACAATTTTTAAAAATCACTCATTCCCATTTAATATAACCACCAAGTACTTGTGCATCAAAGCTGCCAAATAGGAACTTTTAGTTTTCTGCTTAACATTTCATCCATCTTCCTTATGGGCTGAGAAAGATTTATACCTAGAAGACAGTATACAATGAGAAAAGGAAAAAAAAAAAAAGCTAAAGCTGTTAAAGGAAAAAAATGCTAATAATAAATAGAACCATCTAACACCAGTCATGTTGAATTGTGGTATGTGTATATGTATTGATTAAAATGTTTCTGGGAGATATATTGAGATAATAAAAAGAGAAAGGATGCACTTACATAATATTCAGTATGAAATTAAACTACCTTACATAAATAATGCTTCAAAAGAGACTGTTCAAAACTTTTGCTCGCACAATGCATAATAATTTTAATTATAATATTTTATGAAAAATGTTTTTCAAATCAAGGAAAGACCCAAATACTGGTTTTATATTACAGATAGAAGATGGTACATAAACATAATTGTCATTTATTTCTCAAAGACAAGCAAATGTCCATAATCTGAGAGTTCAATGTTAAAGAAGAGAAGAAAAAAAGAAAACTTCTTTTTCCTCTGTTCTCGTAATTTCCATGACTAGAAGACTTACATATAAATCATATATTTCCCGGGAAAAGAAAAGTAAATGCAGATAAAATTAGTGTTTTAGACCTGACAGACCCTGTAGTCCTTCAAGCTAGTAAGTAGTGGGTGAGGGTGTCTTAAGGTGAAACTATTTCTGAAAATAATGGCTGTAAACTAAGCTTCAGTTCAGTGTACTTCCTTACAATTAAAAAAATACTTTTTAGTTCATACAAAAATAGATTAGATTTAAAAAAATGGAAATCAACTAACTTTTATAAGATTTCTGTTGGCCCTATGTAGGTATGTTCTTTTATTCTGTCTTAATTAAAATTATTCTATACTTACTTTAGTGGAGTGAAAACTACCTCATATAATGAGTATCAACGAAAGAGAAAGCAGTAGAGAGAGAAATGACTGTTGGTGGACCAGGGCAAATTTGATAGGATAGAATAGTTCTACTGGAAATATGAAGACTTTTTTAATATCCCTAGAGACATAATACGGAGAAGGCAATGGCACCCCACTCCAGTACTCTTGCCTGGGAAATCCCATGGACAGAGGAGCCTGGTAAGCTGCATCCAAGGGGTCGCAAAGAGTCAGACATGACTGAGCAACTTCACTTTCACTTTTCACTTTCATGCATTGGAGAAGGAAATGGCAACCCACTCCAGTGTTCTTGCCTGGAGAATCCCAGGGACAGGGAGCCTGGTGGGCTGCTGTCTATGGGGTCGCACAGAGTCGGACACGACTGACGTGAATTAGCAGCAGCAGTGGAGACATAGTTTGCTCCTGCTTTTTAGAAGACACTTTCTTTAAAACTAGCCTGATTTACATCACTTAAATTTGTTTCAAAACCCTTAACTGAGATGCTTAATGATTAATATATCTGAAGTATTTGATATGTAGAAAGCTTAAACACAAAATATATGCACAGCCTTTCTCAGGGTCATTCCCACAAATCTTAATAAGTAAACTGAAATGTCAAGTCAATTTATGGCAACAAAAGAAAACTTTTACTTAATAATTATATTACACAATTGTGCAAACAAATATCAGCATGAGTGTATGGTATCTGATGTCCTCATAACTAGATATATTGCTTGCTCAATACTTGATCAAAATTTTAAATATTTTTAATATCTAAATAACATTTTACTAAAAATAAAATGTTATATTTTCCTGATAGGGTCTAATTTACTCATAATAAAGCACTGAGAGAATATTACATTTTACATGTTACATGATCTTGGTGTCTGCCAAAAGCCATTAACAGTGGAATTAAATCCAGGTATCTATGATCCATTTAAATCTAAAGTCCTATTATGTCTTCATTATTCTGTATATCTGTCCACCCTATGACAATTACAGTTCTACTGGGTTAGCCAAAATTCTGTTAGATGGTATGCAAAAACCTGAATGAACTAGTTGGCCGACCCAATATTATATACAATTATTTCCTTTTGCTACTTATCTATTATGTGATGGCTGATAAGGTACAGCTTCAGCAAATAAAGAAGATAAAGTTAGAAATAGAAGAGATACATAAAAGACATGCTTCAACAACAACAAAAAAAAGACATGCTTCAGACACAGAACTGTGATACTGCTGATAAAAGAAATGTCGTGCATACATGTGAGGCGGGGTTTACACATGATTTGGGAGGATGACATAATGGAGGAAATAAGACGACAGAGGAAGAAATACAAGGACATGTTAAATGTGAACTTGTGGTTTTGAATTTAAGTGATTCCATTAATAGAATTGTTTGTTTTAACAAAAATGCCAATTCAAGGGACAAAAAACAGATTTCAGATATATTGTGTAGGAACAATTGAGACAGCATCCATGTAGAGATATCTGAGGCAAGGAAATACACTGCTTTGTTTCTGCTGATTCATCTATGCTAGAAATAAAACATGGAGGATTAGTGCCTCTATGAGGATGAAACTGCTGGGGAATCCATGAGGGCCCAGAGAGTTGCTTGTGGAAGAGCCATACTGACTTCTTGGTGCTGGAAGCCGCTGCTCCTAAAGGATTCAAGCATGCCAGTCCCCATAACTCACTGGTTCCAGGCCATCAGGGGTCTAATCCTGTTGTCCATCTTAGTTTAGGATCCCTCACTGCTCTTCACTGGATATGACAGACATGTCATTCCTCGTGACCTGAGACTTCATCTTCTGGCACTCATGAAGGGTTGCTCCCTATGTGACCTGGCAGTGTCAGCTGTTAAACCAGCTGGCACCCAGTGGGACTTAACTAATGCTATATCCAGTGGCCTGGCAACCAGATTTTGCCTGGCACTCATGACAGTTAACTTCCTTCCTGAGTTTACCAAGTGAGGAAATGACACCTAATAATACGGAAAAGGAAGAGTGTAAAATATTGGGGTGCTGGAGCAGCTGTGAGGAGATAACTCCCGTCCAAGGGCAAAGGATAAGCCCCAGCAAGATGGTAGGAGGGGTGAAATCGCATTTAGCATCAAACCCCATACCTGCCACAGATGCTCAGAGGGCTCAAACAAACCTTGTGTATACCAGGATCCAGGGATCCCATACAGACTGAGCCGGAACTGTGTTTGGGTGTTTTCCGTGGAGGTACGGATCAGCAGTGGCCTGCTGCAGGGGCAGGGGCTCTGGGTGAAGCAGACCTGGGTATGGCATAAGCCCTCTTAGAGGAGGTCACCAATAATCTACCACAGAGCCACCAGAACTTACACAGGACTGGGGAAACAGACTCTGGGAGGGCATAAACAGCACCTTAGGCACACTAAGACCCAGGAGAAAGGAGCAATGACCCCCAAGAGACTGATCCAGACTTGCCCGTGAGTGTCCAGGAGTCTCTGGTACCGGCGTGGGTCAGCGGTGGCCTGCTGAAGGTTTGAGGGCACAGAGTGCAGCAGTGCCTGAATGGGACCCTTTGAAGGAGGTTGCCATTATCTGCATTACCTCCACCATGGTTTGGCACCAGGTAAAAAATAGGGAGGGAACACAGCCCCATCCATCAACAGAAAATTGGATTACAGATTTACTGAGCATTGTTCCACCCATCAGGAGGAGACCCAGTTTACCCCTCAGTCAGTCTCTCCCATCAGGAAGCTTCCATAAGCCTCTTAATCTTTCTATCAGAGGACAGACAGAATGAAAACCACAATCACAGAAAACTAACCAATCTAATCACATGGACCACAGCCTTGTCTAACTCAATGAAACTATGAGACATGCCTTGTAGGGCCACCCAAGACAGACAGGTCATGGTGAAGAGTTCAGACAAAATGTGGTCCACTGGAGAAGGGAATGGCAAACCACTTCAGTATTCTTGCCTTGAGAACCCCATGAACAGTATGAAAAGGCAAAAAGATAGGACAATGAAAGGTGAACTCCCCAGGTCAGTAGGTGCCCAATATGCTACTGGAGGTCAGTGGAGAAATAACTTCAGAAAGAATGAACAGACGGAGCCAAGGCAAAAACAACACCCAGTTCTGGATGTGACTGATGGTGGAATAAAAGTCTGATGCTGTAAAGAATAATATTGCATAGGAACCTGGAATGTTATGTCCATGAAGCAAGACAAATTGGAAGTGGTCAAACAAGAGCTGACAAGAGTGAACATAAACATTTTAGGGATGAGTGAACTAAAATGGACTGGAATGGATGAATTTAGCTCAGATGACCATTGTATCTTCTACTGAGGGCAGGAATCACTTAGAAGAAATGCTGCTGCTGCTGCTAAGTCACGTCAGTCGTGTCCGACTCTGTGCGACCCCATAGACAGCAGCCCACCAGGCTCCCCCATCCCTGGGATTCTCCAGGCAAGAACAATGGAGTGGGTTGCCATTTCCTTCTTCAATGCATAAAAGTGAAAAGTGAAAGTGAAGTCGCTCAGTTGTGTCTGACTCTTAGCGACCCCATGGACTGCGGCCCACCAGGGTCCTCTATCCATGGGATTTTCCAGGCAAGAGTACTGCAGTAGCCCTCATAGTCAACAAGAGTCTGAAATGCAGTACTTGGATGCAATCTCAAAAACAACAGAATGATCTCTGTTTGTTTCTAAGGCAAATCATTCAATATCACAGTAATACAAGTCTATGCCCCGACCAGTAATGCTGAAGAAGCTGAAGTTGAACAGTTCTATGAAAACCTACAAGGCCTTCTAGAACACCCAAAAAAGATGTTCTTTTTATTATAGGGGACTGGTATGCAACAGTAGGAAGTCAATAAACACCTGGAATAACAGGCAAACTTGGTCTTGGAGAACAAAAGAAGCAGGGCAAAAGCCAATAGAGTTTTGCCAAGAGAATTCACTGGTCATAGCAAACACCCTCTTCCAACAACACAAGAAAAGACTCTACACATGGACATCACCAGATGGTCAATACTTAAATCAGATTGATTATATTCTTTGCAGCCAAAGATGGAGAAGCTCTATACAGTCAGCAAAAACAAGACTGGGAGCTGACTGTGGTTCAGATCATGAACTCCTTATTGCAAAATTCAGACTTAAATTGAACAAAGTAGGGAAAACCACTAGACCATTCAGGTAGGACAAAAATCAAATCCCTTATGATTATATAGTGGAAGTGAGAAAGAGATTAAAGGTATTAGATATGATAGACAGAGTGCCTGAAGAATTATGTACAGAGGTTCATGGCACTAAACAGGAGGTAGGGATGAAGACCATCCTCAAGAAAAAGAAATGCAAAAAGGCAAAATAAGGCTAAAGGCAAATGCAAAAAAGGCAAAAAGGCTATCTGAGGAGGCCTTAAAAATAGCTGTGAATAGTGACCCAGAGGGATGGTATGGGGAGGGAGGAGGGAGGAGGGTTCAGGATGGGGAACACATGTATACCTGTGGCAGATTTATTTTCATATATGGCAAAATCAATACAATATTGTAAAGTTAAATAAAATAAAATTTTAAAAAAATTTAAAAAAGAGAAGTGGAATGTAAAGGAAAAAGAGAAAGATATACCCATTTGAATGCAGAGTTCCAAAGAATAGCAAGGAGAGATAAGAACGCCTTCTTATATGATCAATGCAAAGAAATAGAGGAAAACAAATAAATGGAAAAGACTAGAGAACTCTTCAAGAAAATAAGAAATGCCAAGGAAATATTTCATGCAAAGAGGAACAAAATAAAGAACAGAAATTGTATGGATCTTACAGAAGAAGAAATTAAGAGGCAGCAAGAATACATAGAAGACCTATACAATAAAGACCTTCATGACCCATATAATCACGATGGTATCATCATTCACCTAGAGGCAGACATCCCAATGCGAAATCAAGTGGGCCTTACAAAGCATCACTATGAACAAAACTAGTGGAGGTGAAGGAATTCCAGTTGAGCTATTTCAAATCCTAAAAGATGATGCTGTGAAAGTGCTGACTCAATATGCCAGCAAATTTGCAAAACTCAGCAGTGGCTACAGGACTGGAAAAGCTCAGTTTCATTCAAATCCCAAAAAAGGCAAAGCAAAAGAATGCTCAATCTATTGCACAATTTCATTCATCTCACACGCTAGTAAAGTAATGCTCAAAATTCTCCAATCAGGCTTAAACAGAATTTGAACCGTGAACTTCTAGATGTTCAACTTGGATTTAGAAAATGCAGAGGAGCCAGAGATCAAATTGTGAACATCCTCCAGATCATCAAAAAAGCAACAGTTTCAGAAAAACATCTAGTTCTGCTTTACTGACGATGCCAAAGCCTTTGACTATGTGGATCACAATAAACTGTGGAAAATTCTTAAAAAGATGAGAATACCAGAACACTTGACCTGCCTCAGGAGAAATTTGTATGTAGGTCAGGAAGCAACAGTTAGAACTGGACATGGAACAACAGACTGGTTCCAAATAGGGAAAGGAGTACGTCAAGGCTATATATTGTCACCCTGCTTATTTAACTTCTGTGCAGAGTACATCATGAGAAATTCTGGATGAAGCTCAAGTTGGAATCAAGATTACAGTTAAAATATCAATAACTTAAGATACACACCGTGTATCTTCCGTGATACTACCATGACACAACCCTTATGGTAGAAAGTGAAGAAGAACTAAAGAGACTCTTGATGAAAGTGAAAGAGGACAATGAAAAAGGTGGCTTAAACTCAGCATTCAGGAAATGAAAATCCTGGCATATGGTCTCGACACTTCATGGCAAATAGATGGGGAAACAATGGACACAGTGACAGATTTTATTTTGTGGGGCTCCAAAATCATGGCAGATCATGACTGCAGCTAAGAAATTAAAAGATGTGTGCTCCTTGGAAGAAAAGTTATGACCAACCTAGATAGCATATTCAAAAGGAGAAACATTACCAACAAAAGTCCTTGTAGTCAAAGCTATGTTTTTTTCAATACTCATATATGGATGTGAGAGTTGGACTATAAAGAAAGTTGAGTGCCAAATAATTGATGCTTTTAAACTGTGGTATTGGAAAAGACTCTTGAGAGTCCCTTGGACTGCAAGGAGATCCAATCAGAGATCCAATGAGATCCATCTTAAAGTAAATCAGTACTGAATATTCATGGGAAAGACTGATGTTGAAGCTAAAACACCAATACTTTGGTCACCTTATGTGAAGAACCGATTAATTGGAAAAGACCCTGATACTGGCAAGATGAAGGCAGCAGGAGAAGAGGAAGACAGAGGATGAGATGGTTGGATGGCATCACCCACTTGATGGATATGAGTTTGAATAAATTCTGGGAGCTGGAGATGGACAGAGAGGCCTGGTGTGCTCCAGTCCAGTCCAGTTCAGTTATGTTCAATCAGTCATGTCCGCCTCTTTGTGACCCCATGAATTGCAGCATGCCAGGCCACCCTGTCCCTCACCAACACCTGGAGTTCACACAAACTCATGTCCATTAAGTCAATGATACCATCCAGCCATCTCATCCTCTATTATCCCCTTCTCCTCCTGCCCCCAATCCCTCCCAGCATCAGAGACTTTTCCAATGAGTCAACTCTTTGCATGAGGTGGCAAAAGTTGGGAGTTTCAGCTTTAGCATCATTCCTTCCAAAGAAATCCCAGGGCTGATCTCCTTCAGAATGGACTGGTTGGATCTCCTTGCAGTCCAAAGGACTCTCAAGAGTCTTCTCCAACACAACAGTCGAAAAGGATCAATTCTTTGGCACTTAGCTTTCTTCACAGCCCAACTCTCACATCCAAACGTGACCTCTGAAAAAACCATAGTCTTGACTAGATGGACGTTTGTTGGCAAAGTAATGTCTTTGCTTTTTAATATGGTGTCTAGGTTGGTCATAATTTTCCTTCCAAAGAGTAAGCGTCTTTTAATTTCATGGCTACAGTCACCATCTGCAGTGATTTTGGAACCCCCCCAAATAAGTCTGACACTGTTTGCCCATCTATTTCCCATCAAGTGATGGCACCAGGTGCCATGATCTTAGTTTTCTGAACGTTGAGCTTTAAGCCAACTTTTTCACTCTCTCCTTTCACTTTCATCAAGAGGCTTTTTATTTCCTTTTACTTTCTGCCATAAGGGTCGTGTCATCTGCATATCTGAGGTTATTGATATTTCTCCCATCAATCTTGGTTCTAGCTTGTGCTTCTTCCAGCCCAGCGTTTCTCATGATGTACTCTGCATATAAGTTAAATAAGCAGGGTACCAAATGCAGCCTTCATGTACTCCTTTTCCTATTTGAAACCAGTCTGTTGTTCCATGTCCCGTTCTAACTGTTGCTTCCTGACCTGCATATAGTTTTCTCAAGAGGAAGGTCAGGTGGTCTGATATTCCTATCCTTTTCAAAATTTTCCACAGTTTACTGTGATCCACACAGTCAATGGCTTTGGCATAGTCAATAAAGCGGAAATAGATGTTTTTCCGGAACTCTCTTCCCTTGCCATGATCCAGCAGATGTTGGCAATTTGATCTCTGGTTCCTCTGCCTTTTCTAAAACCAGCTTGAACATCTGAAGTTCATGGTTCACATATTGCTGAATCCTGGCTTGGAGAATTTTGAGCGTTACTTTACTTCTGTGTGAGATGAGTTCAACTGTAAGGTGGTTTGAGCATACTTTGGCATTGCCTTTCTTTGGGACTGGAATGAAAACTGACTTTTTCCAGCCCTGTGGCCACTGCTGAGTTTTCCAAATTTGCTGGCATATTGAGCGCAGCACTTTCACAGTATCATTTTCCAGGATGTGAAATAGCTCAATTGGAATTCCATCACCTCCACTAGCTTTATTTGTAGTGATGCTTTCTAAGGCCGACTTGACTTCACATTCCAGGATATCTGTCTCTAGGTGAGTGATCACACCGTCGTGACTATCTTGGTCATGAAGATCTTTTATGTACAGTTCCATGTAATCACTGCAGATGATGACTGCAGCCATGAAATTAAAAGACGCTTACTCCTTGGAAGGAAAGTTATGACCAACCTAGATAGCATATTCAAAAGCAGAGACATCACTTTGCCAACAAAGGTTCACCTAGTCAAGGCTATGGTCTTTCCTGTGGTCATGTATGGATGTGAGAGCTGGACTCTGAAGAAGGCTGAGAGCCGAAGAATTGATGCTTTTGAACTGTGGTGTTGGAGAAGACTCTTGAGAGTCCCTTGGACTGCAAGGAGATCCAACCAGTCCATTCTGAAGGAGATCAGCTCTGGGATTTCTTTGGAAGGAATGATGCTAAAGCTGAAACTCCAGTATTTTGGCCACCTCATGCGAAGAGTTGACTCATTGGAGAAGACTCTGATGCTGGGAGGGATTGGGGGCAGGAGGAGAAGGGGACGACAGAGGATGAGATGGCTGGATGGCATCACTGACTCGATGAATGTGAGTCTGAGTGACCTCCGAGAGCTGGTGATGGATAGGGAGGCCTGGCGTGCTGCAGTTCATGTGGTTGCAAAGAGTCGGACACGACTGAGCGACTGATCTGATCTGATCTGATGTATTCTTGCCACCTCTTCTTAATATCTTCTGCTTCTGTTAGGTTCATACCATTTCTGTCCTTTATCGAGCCCATCTTTGCATGAAATGTTCCCTTGGTATCTCTAATTTTCTTGAAGAGATCTCTAGTTTTTCCCATCCTGTTGTTTTCCTCTATTTCTTTTGCACTGATCTTTGAGGAAGTCTTTCTTATCTCTCCTTGCTTTTCTTTGGAACTCTGCATTCAGATGCTTATATTTTTCCTTTTCTCCTTTGCTTTTCACTTCTCTTCTTTTCATAGCTATTTGTAAGGCCTCCCCGGATAGCCATTTGGCTTCTCTGCATTTCTCTTCCATGGGAATGGTCTTGATCCCTGTCTCCTGGACAATGTCACGAACTTCTGTTCATAGTTCATCAGTCACTCTATCAGATCTAGTCCCTTAAATCTATGTCTCACATCCACTGTATAATCATAAGGGATTTGATTTAGGTCATACCTGAATGATCTAGTGGTTTTCCGTACCTTCTTCAATATAAGTCTGAATTTGGCAATAAGGAGTTCATGACCTGAGCCACAGTCAGCTCTTGGTCTTGTTTTTGCTGACTTTATAATGCTTCTTCATCTTTCGCTGTAGAGAATATAATCAATCTGAGTTCAGTGTTGACAATGTGGTGATGTCCATGTGTAGAGTCTTCTCTTGTGTTGTTGAAGAGGGTGTTTGCTATGACCAGTGTGTTATCTTGGCAAAACTCTATTAGCCTTTGCCCTGCTTCATTCCGTATTCCAAGGCCAGGTTTGCCTGTTTCCCCAGGTGTTTCTTGACTTCCTACTCTTGCATTCCAGTCTCCTATAATGAAAAGGATATCTTCTTTGGGTGTTAGTTCTAAAAGGTCTTGTAGGTCTTCATAGAACCGTTCAACTTCAGCTTCTTCAGCATTACTGGTTGGAGCATAGACTTGGATTACTGTGATATTGAATGGTTTGCCTTGGAAATGAACAGAGATCATTCTGTCGTTTTTGAGATTGCCTCCAAGTACTGCATTTCAGACTCATTTTTTGACCATGATGGCTACTCCATTTCTTCTAAAGGATTTCTGCCCACAGTAGTAGATATAATGGTCATCTGAGTTAAATTCACTCATTCCAGGCCATGGCGTCACAAAGAATCAGAAATTACTGAGCAACTGAACCGAACTAAAGTGCCTTTACCTCCGAGGACAGAGGCGGCTGAGGAGAGTTTTGATAGGAAACTATTGAAACACATGAGATTTTCAAGTGGAACAGCTTAGAGAAGGAGAAAAATGGCACTTTAAAAAGAAGAGGTGTAAGAAGAATGGCCACTTTAGAAGCACAACCTGAACAACATGAGTTTAGAATACTGGGGATTGAATTGCCAAGAAGCTAGTTGAAAGAATTTTAGAGTAGATAGAGTAGATGCTCAAAACATAGGGGAAGGCAATGGTACCCCACCCCAGTACTCTTGCCTGGAAAATCCCATGGACAGAGGAGCCTGGTAGGCTCCAGTCCATGGGGTCGCTAAGAGTCGGATACAACTGAGTGACTTCACTTTCACTTTTCACTTTCATTCATTGGAGAAGGAAATGTCAACCCACTCCAGTATTCTTGCCTGGAGAATCCCAGGGACAGAGGAGCCTAGTGGGCTGCCATCTATGGGATCGCACAGAGTCGGACACGACTGAAGCAACTTAGCAGCAGCTCAAAACATAGAAGTGGTTAAATAAATCTATAAGTATTATTATATTCATATACATTCAATCTACTGAAAATGGTGACTACATTCACATACTAAAAAATTGTTCATTAGGTATTATATGAAACAGTGATATCATTGGGAATACAGTGATGCAAAATGGAAAGAGTCTCAGAGTTACTCTTTCAGTGAGGATAATTTCAGACACTGCTCTCTTTATACCTATTTAACTTTATTAAATATAGTATATAATTGGCAGGCTTCCATGGGCACTCAGTCATAAAAAAAAACCCATCTGCAATGCAGGAGACATGAGTTCATTTCCTGGGTGAGGAAGATCTCCTGGAGAAGGAAATCACTACCCACTCCACTCTTCTTGCTTGGGAAATCCCATGGTCAGAGGAGCCTGGCAGGCTACGTACACAGAGTCACAAAAGAATCTGACAATACTTAGTGACTAAATAGCAACAATATAATTGGTAAAGTGACTGTTATGAATCTATACGAATTTTACCAAAAAAATGGAATGTTAGTAATACATGTATTTACCTTTATTGAGCAGTAATGTGAAAAAATTAATGGTATCAAAAAAATAATTAGGACAGGTAGCCCTTAATGGGCTTTCCATTACATAGAGAATCCAAACCCCTTACCAAAGACAACACGGATGATCTTTTCCTTCCTAACTTTCCATACCTCCTTAGTCACCCAGTCTTTTCTTTCCATTTTAGGAGCATATCGTGCTTATTCTACTAGAACTGTTTGCACCGGCTGTTTCATCTGTCTGGGATACCCTTTTCCAGCCTTTTACATGGTTCATCTATTTTAATTATCAATTGTTACCTATCATAGTTCCCCATGAGTAACATTCTATCATGCCATTCTGGCCTACTTTGACCTACTAGTATGGTCTACAACCTAGACAGCATATAAAAAAGCAGAGACATTACTTTGCCAACAAAGGTCTGTCTAGTGAAACCTATGGTTTTTCCAGTAGTCATATATGAATATGAGAGTTGGACCATAAAGAAAGCTGAGTGAAAAAGAATTGATGCTTTTGAACTGGTGTTGGAGAAGACTCTTGAGAGTCTTATGGACTGCAAGGAGATCCAACCAGTCAATCCTAAAGGAAATTAGTCCTGAATATTCACTGGAAGGATTGATGGTGAAAGTGAAACTCCAATACTTAGGCCACCTGATGCGAAGAACTGACTCTTTGGAAAAGATCCTGAAGGCAGAAGGAGAGGGGGACGACAGAGGATAAGATGTTTGGATGGCATCACCGACTCAGACAAAAGTTCGAGCAAGCTCTGGGATTTGGTGATGGACAGGGAAGCCTGGCATGCTGCAGTCCATGGGGTCACAAAGAGTCGCACATGACTGAATGACTGAACTGAGAACTGAACTGATGGCCTACTTATTTCATGCATAGCACATATTACAATTATCAGTTATTTATGTACATGTTTTCTTGACTGTATTAATGTATGTATTTCCCTGCTTGCTTCTGTTCCTTTTAGCAGAATGGAGAGATGATGTACCTTGTCTGTATTATTTAATCTAGTCACTTAAATGAAGATTTGGTAAATGAATGAATGAAATGATAGGTAAGAATTTGTATACTTACAATTAACAGAACATTTACAGGCTTACATTATTATGTTCTATTTGTAACAGGAATACATGTATATAATAGAAATTTTAGAATATGTAGAAAAGGAGATAATACAAATCTACTATACAACCATCAAAAAACAAGTGATTTTACAGTTTGTTTTATTTCTATTTTTTTTCATGTTTTCACATAGTTTCAATTACGTTTTTGAATACTGTATTTCTTACCTAGTAGATGTCATAATCATGTTTAATGTCATTAGAAATTCTTTCTAAATATCATTATATCATGTATTATCTCAAAGTATAAAAATTTCATATGTAGTTGCTATATTCTTCTTTCTCATAAAACTCTAAAGCCATCTTGACAAACAATAACTGTCTACAACTCAATATATAATACTTATAATGAACCTCTAAAAGTAGAATTACTGAGTTAAAGGGCATGATGAAGTACAGGCTCTTGAGTAGAAGTATTTAGTAGTATGGACTACTAAATTACATCTAGTAAGCTTTTTAAACTTGGACTTTTATTAGTGAAATATGAAAATGTCCATTTTAACATGGTCATCAACATCTAAAGTGTTATTACAATATGTCTTAATTGCAAATAATATCTAAAATTATATCTCAGTTCTTTTAAATGTATATATATTTTATTTTTTTAATATTAGTAAGGTGAGGTTGATTATTTGTCAAGTGATTATCAACCATTTTAATTTCATCACACTTATTTACTAAATAACTAACAACTGATTCAATCTTAGGAAAAAATTAGCACCTTCTAGGGACAGTGTGAGCTTCCCTGTGGTTCAGTTGGTAAAGAATGATCAGGAAACTCAGATTCCATTCCTGGGTAGTGAAGATCTCCTGGAGAAGGGCACGGTAACCCACTCCAGTATGCTTGTCTGGAGTACTCTGTGTACAAGGGAGATTGGTGGACTACAGTCCATGGGGTTGCAAAGAGTCTGAGAAGACTCAGTGACTAACACTTTGTCTTTCACTTTCATGCAGTGTGTGTTTGTCACTCAGTCATGTCCGACTCTTTGTGACGCTATAGACAGTAGCCCACCAGGCTCCTCTGTCCACAGAATTCTCCAGGCAAGAATACTGGAGTGGATAGTCATCCCCATCTCCAGAGTATGTTTCCAACCCAGGTTTCCTGCATTGCAGGTGGATTTTTTATCATCTGAGCCACCTGGGAAGTTCTCTATGAATAGTGGGAGCTGTAAATAATTTTAGTCTTAAAAATGTAAGCTGAATAAACTGCAATGAAATTATTATTAATAAATCTTACACTACATCACAGATTTGTCTCAACATGATACAGTGATGGGTGATCCCAATGGGGCAAAAAAAAAAAAAAAAAACCACTTCATCCAGCCTAAACGTGAAGGCACGCTTTGTTAAAGACATGAAAGAAGAATCCTAAAGAACAATTTGCAGAGCAAGGAGTACCTAAAGGGTAGAGGAGGGTTTCCGGTTGAGAACGCTGAGAAGAGCTGAAGCGTAAGACCAGGAATCTGATGTGGACAGAGTTTATCAGCTGGAATGCATGAGAGAGGCAGAGGGATAAGAGCTGGAAAGAGTGAGTGAAGTGAGACCCTGTACTGTGTTTTATGCAATGGTTTTACATTTGAGACTAAAGGCAGTTTGGAAACTGTAGGAGCACAGATACAGAAGGGGGGCTCATCCAGGCTAACACAAGAATAAGACTAAAGCAGAGAAAATATCCTAAGTAGCCCAAATAAGATTTGTGGAAAAATACCTATGCCACAGAAGACAGGATGCAGAGAAGAAAGAAGAAAATTTGATATTTCACTGGTGGGGATGTGGTGGGGGAGACACATGAGTGAGAAGAAAAATAAAAGGAGAAGTTGGGCTAATATGATTCCTACACTGGACCTGTGTGTTTGAGTTATAGTGACGGTGAGGTTAAAGTAGTAGAAATGAAGAACAGTAAGTAATACATCAGATTAGGGAAACAAAATACGTGCTTTTCATAGTGTATGCATACCTCTTACAACAGTGGCATTATAGTTTACCTTGATACTTAGTAGCGAAATGCCACCCTAAAAAGAGTCAGGCCTTTTTACCCAAACTTCACTCTATTATTTTCTAAATCTTAAATTTTTTATAAAGATTATATTCATTTAAATTGCACAACATGATGGTTTGTTATAAATATACATAGTGAAATGATTACTGCTGCTGCGAAGTCGCTTCAGTCGTGTCCGACTCTGTGCGACCCCATAGACGGAAGCTCACCAGGCTCCCCTGTCCCTGGGATTCTCCAGGCAAGAACACTGGAGTGGGTTGCCATTTCCTTCTCCAATGCATGAAAGTGAAAAGTGAAAGGGAAGCCGCTCAGTTGTGTCGGACTCTTAGCGACCCCATGGACTGGAGCCTACCAGGCTCCTCTGTCCATGGGATTTTCCAGGCAAAAGTACTGGGGTGGGGTGCCATTGCCTTCCCCGAAATGATTACTACAGTCAAGCTAATTAACATACCAACTCCTCACAGTTACCACTTTGTTTCTGTGATGAGTGCATGTGAACTCTACTCTGAGTACATCTCCAGTTAATATCATCAATTATAGTCATCATACCTGTACATCAAATCTCTGGCTTTATTCATCCTACATAAATGCATATGTGTTCCTTTGACCACCATATCCCCATAAATCCCTTCTACTTCCACTTTGTTGGCCACTATTCTGTGCTCGGTTTCTAAGAGTTTGTCCCTTTTTATTTTCTTTTAGATTCGATGTATAAGTGACATCATATAGAATTTGTCTTTCACTGTCTAGCTTATTTTACTTAACATTATGTCCTCTGGGTTCATGCAACTTGTTCCAAATGGCAAGATATCCTTCTTTCTCATGGCTGAATGAAATTTTATATATGCTGTGCTTAGTTGTTCAGTCATGGCCAACTTTGCGACCCCATCTACTGTAGCCAGCCAGGCTGCTCTGTCCATGGGGATTTTCCAGGCAAGTAGCCAGCCAGGCTGCTCTGTCCATGGGATTTCAATCTAAAAAATATATACATATTATACAATACAACAATATATTGTATATATTATCTCAGATCAGATAATCAGTGCGGCTGCCATGCCCAGCCTCCCTCCATCACCACTCCCGGGCACTCTTTCAAACCCCCCCCCCCCCCCCCCCCCCCCCCCCCCCCCTCCAGGTCTCCCACACTGCAGGCAGATTCTTTACTAGCTGATAGCTCAGCTATCATATACATATATACATATATATACATATACACACATATATATATGTATATATATATATAGAGCAGAGAGAAAAACGTGTGTGTGTGTGTGTGTGTGTATATATATATATATACAGTGTCATCGTAACTAGAGATATTCTATTTTCTCATGATGTACTCTGGGAACGTGTGTGTGTGTGTAAATTACACATAATATATATAAAATCCTTCACATGTTCTTTATCCACTCATCTGTTGACAGACACCTAGGTTTTTTCCAAGTCTTGGCTATTGTGAATAATGCTGAAAAGAACATGAGAGTGCAGATATCTTTTCAAGATACTGATTTAGCTTCCCTTGGATATACACCCAGAAGTGGGTTTGCTGGATCATAAGTGAGTTCTAACTTTAACTTCTGAAGAAACTGCACACTGTTTTCCATAATGGCCATTCCAATTTACATTACCACCAACAGTATACAAGGGTTCCAATTTTTTCATATCTTTACCAACAGCTGTTTTCTTTTGACTTTTTGATGGCAGTGATTCTAACTTCTATGAGCAGATATCTCATTGTGGTTTTGATTTGCATTTCTCTAATGATTAATAATGTTGAACACATATTCATATATCCTTTGGCCATCTGCGTATCCTCTTTGAAAAATTTCTATACAATTGTTTGCCCATTTTCCCTTGGAGTTTTTGGGGAGTTTTTTGTTTGTTTGTTTTTGCTATTGAGTTGCTGGAGTTCCTTATATATTTTGGATATGAATCCTTTATCAATTGTATAATGTATAAATATTTTCTCCCATTCCTTAGACTGTATCTTTCTTCTGTTGATCCATTTCCTTTGCCATGCAGAAGTTGTTTAGCTTGATGTTACATTTTTTTATATTTTTGCTTTTGGTGCCTTTGCTTCAGGGCTCATATCCAGAAAAATGACTACCATGTCCAATAGCAAGAAATTTTCTACATATGTGTAATAGAAGAAACAGACAGGTTCCTAGAAACATATGACCTACCAAGACTGAATAATGAAGAAATAGAAAATCTGACCAAACTAATAATGACTAAGGAACTGTTAGCAATTATCAAAAACTTCTCAACAAATAAAAGCCTCAGTTCAGTTCAGTTCAGTCGCTCAGTCGTGTCCGACTCTTTGCGACCCCATGAATCATAGCACACCAGTCCTCCCTATCCATCACCAACTCCCAGAGTTTACACAAACTCATGTCCATTGAGTCGCTGATGTCATCCAGCCATCTCATCCTCTTTTATCTCCTCCTCCTGCTCCCAATCCCTCCAAGCATCAGGGTCTTTTCCAATGAATCAAGTCAACTCTTCGCATGAGGTGGCCAAAGTATTGCAGTTTGAGCTTTAGCATCAGTCCTTCCAATGAACACCCAGGACTGATCTCCTTTTGGATGGACTGGTTGGATCTCCTTGCAGTCTAAGGGACTCTCAAGAGTCTTCTCCAACATCACAGTTCAAAAGCATCAATTCTTTGGTGCTCAGTTTTCTTCACCCACTTTTTTTGTGTGTGTGGTGGGGGGGGAATAATACTGGAGTGGGTTGCCATTCCCTTCTCCAGGAGATCTTCCCGAGCTAGGGATTGAACCTGGGTCTCCAACATTGTCGGCAGATGCTTTACCATCTGAGCCACCATGGAAGTCTCAAATAAAAGCCTGCTGCTACTGCTAAGTCGCTTCAGTCATGTCTGATTCTGTGCGACCCCACAGACGGCAGCCCACCAGGCTCCCAGGTCCCTGAGATTCTCCAGGCAAGAACACTAGAGTGGGTTGCCATTTCCTTCTCCAGGAAACTGAAAAGTGAAAGTGAAGTAGCTCAGTCGTGTCCAACTCTTCGCAACCCCATGGACTGCAGCCTCCCAGGCTCCTCCCTCCGTGGGATTTTCCAGGCAAGAGTACTGGAGTGGGGTGCCACTGCCTTCTCCGAAAGCCTAGAATGTGGCAATTTCACAGATGACTTCTACCAAACATTTAAAGATAATATCAATCATTCTCAAATCTCCCAAAACAGAAGAGGAAAAAACACTCCCAAACTATTTTGTGAGGCCAGAATTACCCTCATAACAAACGGGTACCGGAAAAGAACACTAAAAGGAAATCAGCCCAATATCCCTGATGGATATAGATGCAAAAAACACTTCAATAAAACAATAGAAAACTGAATTCAACAAAATGTTAAAAGGAAAATACACTGATTATTTTTATTAACTCTTAGCTGCCAATAGCTAGCTAAACATCCAGTAATGACTGTTT
This sequence comes from Tragelaphus eurycerus, assembly GCA_935064755.1. Lineage (NCBI taxonomy): Eukaryota > Metazoa > Chordata > Mammalia > Artiodactyla > Bovidae > Tragelaphus > Tragelaphus eurycerus. Next base: position 5,180,639 of record CAKXYN010000086.1, on the reverse strand, counting down.
ACTATACAGACACAGAACACCAAACAGTATACAGTGCACAGACCTCTTCTGCCCATTCAGAAGGCTGAAAACACCATTTAACAAATTTCCTTCACCATCCTGTGCCTGCTTCTTCTAAGTCATACTCATAATAAAACACTCAAAGTATTCCACAGAGGACCTCACTGATTTTAACAGGAGTTAGAAGGCAGCAGAGATCTTAAAATAGTAGTTAAGAGTAACATCTCAAAGTGTACTTTACTGTCTTGTCTGACAACCCACCTGAACACTAAAAATACCTAAAGGACATGGATGAGATTAATTAGAGAACCACTTAAGATTATTAAACTCTTCTGAAACATTTATATTAAATCTGTTTATATCATTGTCTAATAAAAGCCTGGGGCCATAAAAGGACTTAATCTCTCCACAGAAACTTCCCTGAAACAAACTACTGCCACAATTAAGTTTCAAATATTAGTACAGATCATAAGTGGTTAAAAAAAAAGATGTATACAGACTTTCAGGGAGTTAACTAAGATGGCAACATAAGCGGCATCTGATCCCCCATCCTCCCACATGTGCAGCAAGTGTACAACTACAAACGAAGTAACTCCTTCTCAAAGATACCTGGAAACCAATTCAGGAATTCTACACATCCAGCAAATGAGAAAATACATACAATGAAACAATTAGAAAAGGCTGAGATGCACTCTCACCATAATTACCCCTCTTGATACAGTGTCATAAAATTAAGAGGGGACATCAACTCTTACCTAGGAGATAGGCCTCCAAACTCATAGATTAGAAAGCCAATAGGATTTCCATCCACAATACACAAAAGACTTCAGCAAACAAGGCACTTCTTGGTGGATACCTGAGCACTCACCTTGGCTATTATTATCCCAGGGCTGAGAGCAGAGAGATCAGGCAAATACGGTCTAACTGTATATTTTAAAAGCTGCTGTGAGAGTCAGGCTCCTTTTATAGCACATATCTCAGGACCAGTGGTAAGACTTGGAAATCAGGAGGCAGGAGCTTCCCCGGTGGCTCAATGGTAAAGAATCTGCCTGTCATTGCAAGAGACCTGGGTTCGATTCCTGGTTTGGGAAGATCCCCTGGAGAAGGAAATGGCAACCCACTCCAGTATTCTTGCCTGGGAAATCCCATGGATAGAGGATCCTGGTGGGCTGCAGTCCATGAGGTCACAAAAAGGGTTGGGCACGATTTAGTGACTAAACAACAACAAAAGGTGGCAGACCCTCCCTGCCTTCTCCCTCCAGCCTCATTCAAGATGCCAGTATCTCCCTGGAAGGTGATTGTACACTCCCCTGTGCCTAGCTTCTGTGGCTGCTGCCTGAGGACAGGTCCTAGCCTGCCAGACTCTGAGAGCCAGCGGAACTTGCCTTAGGAGACCCAGAAGCATGCGCCTACAGCTATACACGTTGGCCTACCTTAGAAAGTGAAAATGAAAGTCACTCACTTGTGTCCCATTCTCTGCAGCCCCAGGAACTGTATATTCGATGGAATTCACCAGGCCAGAATACTGGAGTGGGTAACCTTTCCCTTCTCCAGGGGATCTTCCCAACTCAGGGACTGAACCCAGGTCTCTCACAATGCAGGTGGATTCTTTACCAGCTGAGCCACCGTAGTTGTTGCAATAGAGCAAATTTAACCTTAAAAACCATTCTAAACTTGAGTTTACTAGGACTTTCTTTATGAATGAAAATAATATTTAGATTGCTACTGAGCTAAGAATATATTTGCATATCAGTTCAGTTTGCATATATCTAAATCTCTATTCTAATATATTTAAACTTCTCTAAGAAGTGACAGTTTTAATACAAAATTTTTTTAGCCTTTCAACTCATGTAATGGAATACTCAAGGAAAGTGGTTTTATATACTTGAGCATCTTCACTATCTCAACAAACATGTCTTCCTTCTTGTTGAAAATAAATGGGATTAATAAACTGTGGCAATTTTTCCTAAAGCAAGGCACACCAAAGCTTAGCATAGCCCTTCCAAGAAAATAAATTACATCAATTGCAAGAAAAAAAAAAAGAATACAAAAACAAAATCTTGTCAGAAAGTCACCATATATTTAAAAGTTATACATGCCTGAACTTTTGCTTTGTTTAATGTGTTTATGAATAAATAAAGGATTCTGATCCCTGGTGCCTTGAATGAGATACAGAATCTATGCTTCAATGTTAACATCAAGACTATTTTAAACAGACATACAACTTTGACTGTACACAACCTCTGGCATTTGATGTTTATCCCAGAACAAGTAATAAGAGGGATAAGGACAGAGTTTACCTTGGAAAAAGTTTCAATTCCTTGAGAGATTTTGCAGTGAGTTGTGGGCAAATCCATCTTATAGGTTCTCTGTCTAAATGTCTCTATCACCCTGGGCAGTTGAGGCTGCTTTAGACAACCTAGCAATTCCACCAACAGCAGAGATCAGATTCTGTGTAAGTTAAGTAACAGAGCTTTTAATGTTATTTTTTATCAGAAATCAAATAACCTAGGAACAAATTTCCAATTTTCCTGCTATACTAATTCGTGCTGTGCTGTGCTTAGTCATTCAGTTGTGTCTGACTCTTTGCAATCCCATGGACTATAGCACACCAGGCTCCTCTGTCCCTGGGAATTTTCCAGGCAAGAATACTATAGAGGGTTGCCATGCCCTCCTCCAGGGGATCTTCCCAAGCCAGGAATCAAACCCAGGTCTCCTGTGCTGCAGGCAGATTCTTTACCATCTGAGCTACCCAATCAGGGAAGCCCATAAGTAATTGGTGTGGTGGGCAGGGGAGAATAAAACAAGCTAACAGCAGATATATTTGAAGCTAAGTTCAAGCTCTTGACTGAAAATACAATAATGTTTCATTGTGCAGTTGTGCTGTTAAGTAAAGTTGTTTTGACTGGAAACATTTTATTTTTAACTAACAGGGTGTGTGTGTGTGTGTGTATCACAGAGAACACATATACAACCCTGATATCTCATGTACAATGTATGGGATTCTGATAGATGATAATAAAGCTGAATCTCTACTTCTCAAAATCTTGAGAAAATCGGATGAGCAAATTTTGTTCATCTGTATCTCTGAGTATAATTTTGTGATAAAGAGACAGGTGTAATAAACTATTGTAACTCATGCAGACTGCACTTTACTGTGTATAATCTTTACAGCCTTATACTATGGTATTCTATCAGAGATTAAAGGAGATAAATATCAATGGCGTTATTACATTTTATTTTGTTATGAAATGAAGATTTATTTCCAAAAATGGTATGTAAAAGTCATCAAGTATTTAAGATTTATTGAAATTGTTTTGCAAACAAGGGCCAGGATCTAGATGTCCTCCCATTCTAACCTCTGCTGCTACAGTCTTTCTCAGCCACTATGTACACTAGTAACCTACTGCCCACGAGACTGACAACAGAAAGAATATTTAGTTGGCAGCAGGATTGGTAAAGGTGAAATTAATGGACTTAAAATATAAAACATTCATTTCAAGACTTTAAACAAGTTTAAATCATTTCAATATATATCAGTATAAATATCTTAAATTATTTAAACTTGTTTAAAGTCTTGAAATGAATGTTTTATATTTTAAGTCCATTACGTCAAGGCTGTATATTGTCACCATGTTTATTTAACTTATATGCAGAGTACACCGTGAGAAATGCTGGACTGGAAGAAACACAAGCTGGAATCAAGATTGCTGGGAGAAATATCAATAACCTCAGATATGCAGATGATACCACCCTTATGGCAGAAAGTGAAGAGGAACTAAAAAGCCTCTTGATGAAAGTGAAAGTGGAGAGTGAAAAGGTTGGCCTAAAGCTCAACATTCAGAAAACAAAGATCATGGCATCTGGTCCCATCACTACATGGGAAATAGATGGAGAAACAGTGGAAACAGTGTCAGACTTTCTTTTTCTGGGCTCCAAAATCACTGCAGATGGTGACTGCAGCCATGAAATTAAAAGACGCTTACTCCTTGGAAGGAAAGTTATGACCAACCTAGATAGCATATTCAAAAGAAGAGACATCACTTTGCCAACAAAGGTTAGCCTAGTCAAGGCTATGGTCTTTCCTGTGGTCATGTATGGATGTGAGAGCTGGACTGTGAAGAAGGCTGAGTGCCGAAAAATTGATGCTTTTGAACTGTGGTGTTGGAGAAGACTCTTGAGAGTCCCTTGGACTGCAAGGAGATCCAACCGGTCCATTCTGAAGGAGATCAGCCATGGGATTTCTTTGGAAGGAATGATGCTAAAGCTGAAACTCCAGTATTTTCGCCACTTCATGCGAAGAGTTGACTCATTGGAGAAGACTCTGATGCTGGGAGGGATTGGGGGCAGGAGGAGAAGGGGACGACAGAGGATGAGATGGCTGGATGGCATCACTGACTCGATGGATGTGAGTCTGAGTGACCTCCGAGAGCTGGTGATGGATAGGGAGGCCTGGCGTGCTGCAGTTCATGGGGTCGCAAAGAGTCGGACACGACTGAGTGACTGATCTGATCTGATCTGATTTGATTGAAAGTTTATTCTTTCAACCCCAAATCTTATCTATAATATTCATAAGAAATATTTAAATTATACTATTTAACTTCCAACATTGTTGGGAAATTAGAGCAAATATAATTGACTTAAAATTTCAAGAATTATTTCAGAAGCATTGAGATTTTAACTTAGTTTTTAATTTATTAGATGTTTTAAGAAACATATAATTAGATGTTTTAGGAAAATATAATTTCATGTGTCAATCAGAGAGCTGTAACTGAGGTTACAGTTCTGTAAACTATTTTGCAAATGTACTCTTTAAAAAAATGATATTCTATATGTTTTTCACACATTCTCAGATGAATGTGATATACAACTTTCAGAAAAACCTGTGAAAACAACTGATAAACCAAATGGAGCCAAAAATCTCCCCAAACCCACTGGATATGTGAAACAATCATCCAAATTTCTGATTCTTCTACCCGAATGGATTCATCCATTCACCAAACATGATAAATATTTTCTTTTTCCCTACTTAGTAAATGTCATTGCCATCTACCAGTTTCTCAAGTCACTTTGTTTCGCAAATCAACAAAATGATACTCTTAAACCATAAATTGGATCATGCTACTGTATTTCACAAACTTGTCCAAAATCTTTTAAAAATTTTGTGTTTTAAAAACATCTGTACCTCTCACTAGAATATAAACTGTATGAGGAAAGAAGCAGTATTTCTTCTGCTGGCCCCTTGCATGTTTCTTGTATGCATAAATCGTGAAAAATCATCAAGAAACAAGCACTTTAAAGGAACCACTATGAACTATGTCACTAACCATGCAGAAGAGATCCAAACATCCAAGATGATATGCTAGTGCTAAGACTTAAAATGACTGAATTTAAAAGAGAATGTCAAGTGTTTTCCCTAAAACGTTCATTTATTCTTCACATTGTTAAGTATATAGATTAATTGAAGGGAAAGCAGTATAGTTTTATATAAAATTAATTTATATGAAAATACAGACACAGATCACATAATAAAAGGTGAAATTCAAATGATCAATGAAAACACAAAATATTTCAAATTCTCCAGCAATCAAAGAAAAGTGAATTGAGGTAAAATGTAAAAATATTTGTACTATTACCAGCTTTGAATTGTGAAGGGTTAAGAAATCATGCCAATGTCATTTTAGGGGAAAAATTAGTAAATGCATCTGGAGGGAAATTTGACCGTATGAATGAAAAGGTTAACAAATTCAATACAGCACACTCTGGTGGTTCTCAAATTAGATAACTTTTATAGCATCTTTCACATCAAGCCTATTTCATAACTGAGCCTATTTAAACGGCATTGCAATCAAAATTCTTAATTTTCAACAATTATGCTAATTTATTTTTCTGAACATTGTCTCCTTTATTTTGCTTCCCACATGTTACTTTGTGGGACTAGTATTTATGTGCTGATATTTTTTTTCTTTTCTAAGAAGAGTATGTTCCTTGATGTCAATACTGATTACTAGTTTTATCTTTTTAGTTCAGTTCAGTTGCTCAGTTGTGTCTGACTCTTTGCGATCCCATAACTGGCAGCACACCAGGCCACCCTGTCCATCACCAACTCCCAGAATTTACCCAAACTCAGGTCCACTGAGTCGCTGATGCCATCCAACCATCTCATCCTCTGCCGTCCCATTCTCACCCCACCATCAATCTTTCCCAGCATCAGGGTATTTTCAAATGAGTCACTTCTTTGCATCAGGTGGCTAAAGTACTGGAGTTTCAGCTTCAACATCAGTCCTTCCAATGAACACCCAGGACTGATCTCCTTTAGGTTGGACTGGTTGGGTCTCCTTGCAGTCCAAAGTATTCTCAAAAGTCTTCTCCAACACCACAGTTCAAAAGCATCAATTTTTTGGTGCTCAGCTTTCTTTATAGTCTAACTCTCACATCCATACATGACTACTGGAAAAAACTATAGCCTTGACTAGACGGAGCTTTGTTGGCAAAGTAACGTCTCTTCTTTTCAATATGCCGTCTAGGTTGGTCATACCTTCCTTCCAAGGAGCAAACGTCTTAATTTCATGGCTACAATCACCATCTGCAGTGATTTGGGAGTCCCAAAAAATAAAGTCAGCCACTGTTTCCATTGTTTCCCCATCTATTTGCCATGAAGTGATGGGACCAGATGCCATGATTTCAGTTTTCTGAGTGTTGAGCTTTAAGCCAACTTTTCCACTCTCCACTTTCACTTTCATCAAGAGGCTCTTTAGTTCTTCTTCGCTTTCTGCCATAAAGGTGGTGTCATCTGCATATCTGAGGTTATTGATATTTCTCCCAGCAATCTTGATTCCAGCTTGTGCTTCCTCCAGCCCAGCGTTTTTCATGATGTACTCTGCACACAAGTTAAATAAGCAGGGTGACAATATACAGCCTTTGTACTTTGTAAATAGCCTTTTCCTATTTGAAATCAGTCTGTTTTTCCACATCCAGTTCTAACTGTTGCTTCCTGACCTGCATATAGGTTTCTCAAGAGGCATGCCAGGTGGTCTGTTATTCCCATCTTTGTCAGAATTCTCTGCAGTTTATTATGATCCACACAATCAAAGGTTTTGGCATACTCAGTAAAGCAGAAATAGATGTTTCTCTGGAACTCTCTTGCTTTTTCAATGATCCAGCAGATATTGGCAATTTGATCTCTGATTCCTCTGCCTTTTCTAAAACCAGCTTGAACATCTGGAAGTTCAGCGGTTCACGTACTGCTAAAGCCTGGCTTGGAGAATTTTGAGTATTATTTTACTACCACGTGAGATGAGTTCAACTGTGTGGTAGTTTGAGCATTCTTGGCATTGCCTTTCTTTGGGACTGGAATGAAAACTGACCTCTTCCAGTCCTGTGGCCACTGTTGAGTTTTCCAAATTTGCTGGCATATTAAGTACATTACTTTCACAGCATCATCTTTTAGGATCTGAAATAGCTCAACTGGAATTCCATCACCTTCACTAGCCTTGTTCATAGGGATGCTTCCTAATAGTCACTTGACTTCACATTCCAGGATGTCCACCTCTAGGTGAGTGATCACACCATAGTCCTTATCTGGGTCATAAAGATCTTCTTGGTACAGTTCTTCTGTGTATTCTTGCCACCTCTTAATATCTTCTCCTTCTGTTAGGTCCATATCATTTCTGTCCTTTATTGAGCCCATTTTTGCATTAAATATTCCCTTGGTATCTCTAATTTTCCTGAGGTGATCTCTAGTCTTTCCCATTCTATTGTTTTCCCATTTATATTTTAATTCTACCCATTTTAAATTGGATACTTTGTGTAAGACATTAGGTTAAGGTGACACATCTGTACATGTGTTATTATATTTAACTAATCTGTCCTTTAAAAGATGTTATAGAGTTGTTATTTTTATGTCCACTTCCATATGAATAAATGGAAGGTTAATTAATTAAAGTCCTTTGCCAAAAGCTATACAGTTTACTAATTGCAAGGAGTGCCAGAATGTAATCCCAGTTTGTTTTATATTCACTCTACTGTATTGCTGTCATGACAACCTGTTATATATGGCTTTGCAGATATGTATATATACAGAGATTGCCTAATAGATTAATGCTCACTAGAAGTAAACCTGGGTAGTCCTGGTTGCTGATTAAATGGTTATCATGCTTGCAATAACTATTATATGTAAGATAACTGTGTGATAAAAAAGAAAAAAAAAACATGTTTTTTCTGCTACCAACTCATGGCACAGAGTTCTTAAAAGCCTTGTGATTTCCTAAGTGATAAGAATGCTAACAGCAACTCTCATATTAGTATTTGTTGTTGACACTGTACCTGACAAAGGCTCTGAAGTCACAAGAGCACTGGAAGCATGTTTTGTCCAACCAAGGTGACTCTGGGTGGGCTCCTAGATGGCACCTGGATGAGCAATGGTCACTGAAAAACTAAGCCATGATTAGGAACTTGGAATTTTCAGCCCCAACTCTCATCCTCCAGATAAGGAGAAGAACTTAACAGGGAGTTAAAAATTGATCATGCCTATGTGTTGAACCTTCCCTCAAATCCTTAAAGTATGGGATTCACAAAAGCATAAGGGCTTCCCTGATAGCCCAGTTGGTAAAGAATCCACCTGCAATGCAGGAGACCCCGTTTCACTTCCTGGATCGGGAAAACTAGAGAAGGGATAGGCTACCCACTCCTGTATTGGTGGACTTCCCTTGTGGCTCAGCTGGAAAAGAATCCACCTGCAATGCAGAAGACCTAGGTTCAACCTTTGGGTTGAAAAGATCCCCTGAAGAGAAAGGCCACTCACTTTAGTATTCTGGCCTGGAGAATTCCATGGGCTGTATAGTCCATGTGGTCACAAACAATTAGATACAACTCAGTGACGTTCACTTTCAAGTATTATGAGCTATAATATAAATGAAACAAAAGTGAATAAATAATAAATAGATAGATGTATATATGAGATGATTTCAGTGTACCGTGGAGTTTTCCAAAGAGCATCAAGCCACAACTAAAATAAAAATGCAATCAAGTTTTCTTGGATTTTGTATTATAAGGAGATATTTAGTTTATTTTTATTTTTTTGTTTATTTTTTAACTTTACAATATTGTATTGCTTTTGCCATATATCAACATGAATCCACCACAGGTATACACGTGTTCCCCATCCTGAACCCTCCTCCCTCCCCATACCATCCCTCTAGGTCATCCCAGTGCACCGGCCCCAAGCATCCGGTATCGTGCGTCGAACTTGGACTGGCAACTCATATCATATATGATATTATACATGTTTCAATGTCATTCTCCCAGATCATCCCACCCTCAATCTCTCCAACAGAGTCCAAAAGACTGTTCTACACATCAGTGTCTCTTTTGCTGTCTGGTATACAGGGTTACTGTTACCATCTTTCTAAATTCCATATATATGCGTTAGTATACTGTATTAGTGTTTTTCTTTCTGGCTTACTTCACTCTGTATGCTATGCTAAGTCACTTCAGTCGTGTCTGACTCTGTGTGACCCCATAGACGGCAGCCCACCAGGCCTCCCCGTCCCTGGGATTCTCCAGGCAAGAACACTGGAGTGGGTTGCCATTTCCTTCTCCAATGCATGAAAGTGAAAAGAGAAAGTGAAGTCGCTCAGTCGTATTCAACTCTTAGCGATCCCATGGACTGTAGCCTACCAGGCTCCTCTGTCCGTGGGATTTTCCAGGCAGAGTACTGGAGTGGGGTGCCATTGCCCTCTCTGTATAATACGCTCCAGTTTCATACACATCATTAGAACTGATTCAAATGTATTCTTTTTAACGGTGGAGTAATACTCCATTGTGTATATGTACCACAGCTTTCTTATCCATTCATCTGCTGATGGACATCTAGGTTGCTTCCATGTCCTGGCTATTATAAACAGTGCTGTGATGAACATTGGGGTACATGTGTCTCTTTCAATTCTGGTTTCCTCAGTGTGTATTCCCAGCAGTGGGATTGCTGGATCATAAGGCAGTTCTACTTCCAGTTTTTTTAAGGAATCTCCACACTGTTCTCCATAGTGGCTATACTAGTTTGCATTCCCACGAACAGTGTAAGAGGGTTTCCTTTTCTTCACACCCTCTCCAGCATTTATTGCTTGTAGACATTTGGATTGCAGCCCTTCTGACTGGCATGAAATGGTACCTCATAGTGGTTTTGATTTGCATTTCTCTGATAATGAGTGATGTTGAGCATCTTTTCATGTGTTTGTTAGCCATCTGTATGTCTTCTTTGGAGAAATGTCTATTTAGTTCTTTGGCCCATTTTTTAATTGGGTCATTTATTTTTCTGGAATTGAGCTGTAGGAGTTGCTTGTATATTCTTGAGATTAGTTGTTTGTCAGTTGCTTCATTTGCAATTATTTTCTCCCATTCTGAAGGCTGTCTTTTCACCTTGCTTATAGTTTCCTTTGTTGTGCAGAAGCTTTTAAGTTTAATTAGGTCCCATTTGTTTATTTTTGCTTTTATTTCCAATATTCTGGGAGGTGGGTCATAGAGGATCCTGCTGTGGTGTATGTTGGAGAGTGTTTTGCCTATGTTCTCCTCTAGGAGTTTTATAGTTTCTGGTCTTACATTTAGATCTTTAATCCATTTTGAGTTTATTTTTGTGTATGGTGTTAGAAAGTGTTGTAGTTTCATTCTTTTACAAGTGTTTGACCAGTTTTCCCAGCACCACTTATTAAAGAGATTGTCTTTAATCCATTGTATATTCTTGCATCCTTTGTCAAAGATAAGGTATCCATAGGTGTGTGGATTTATCTCTGGGCTTTCTATTTTGTTCCACTGATCTACATTTCTGTCTTTGTGCCAGTACCATACTGTCTTGATGACTGTGGCTCTGTAGCAGAGCCTGAAGTCAGGCAGGTTGATTGCTCCAGTTCCATTCTTCTTTCTCAATGTTGCTTTGGCTATTCAAGGTTTTTTGTATTTCCATACAAATTGTGAAATTGAGCGCAGAAGAATTGATGCTTTTGAACTGTGGTGTTGGAGAAGACTCTTGAGAGTCCCTTGGACTGCAAGAAGATCCAACCAGTCCATTCTGAAGGAGCTCAATCCTGAAATTTCTTTAGAAGGAATGATGCTAAAGCTGAAACTCCAGTATTTTGGCCACCTCATGCGAAGAGTTGACTCATTGGAAAAGACTCTGATGCTGGGAGGGATTGAGGGCAGGAGTAGAAGGGGACGACAGAGGATGAGATGGCTGGATGGCATCACTGACTCGATGGGTATGAGTCTGGGTGACCTCCGGGAGCTGGTGATGGACAGGGAGGCCTGGCGTGCTGCAGTTCATGGGGTCGCAAAGAGTCGGACACGACTGAGCGACTGATCTGATCTGATCTGATCTGTGAAGAATACCATTGGCAGCTTGATCGGGATTGCATTGAATCTATAAATTGCTTTGAGTAGTATACTCATTTTCACTATATTTATTCTTCCAATCCATGAACATGGTATATTTCTCCATCTATTAGTGTCCTCTTTGATTCCTTTCACCAGTGTTTTATAGTTTTTTATATATAGGTCTTTAGTTTCTTTAGGTAGATATATTCCTAAGTATTTTATTATTTTCATTGCAATAGTGAATGGAATTGTTTCCTTAATTTCTCTTTCTATTTTCTAATTATTAGTGTATAGGAATGCAAGATACTTATTTTAAAAAAATATGCAGGGAGAGAATTTTTACTGTAATAAATTGGAAATTTATTGAAAGCTTTTTTTGGAAGAAAGTGATATAGCAGATGCTATTTGTACCTCACACCACATTCCTCTGGCTTATCTATGATTTTTTCAGCTACAGATATAGAGGGCAATGCTCAAGCTAACTGGAAGCATTTCATTTCAAGGACATTGGACTACCTGGAGATACAGGGCAGTTGACATATCTGATAACCTTCAACCAAAGGTACCAGGAGCTAATGGAGAAAAGCTTCGGCATCCTAATTTCAAATGGACAGTTCTGAAGGGCAGTTTTTATATCTCTTCAGGTCATTCCCAGGTGCTCATGGTTGTAACCAAGGCAGTCATACACTCTAGTCTTTCTTTCTTTTCTGCTTTATTTTCCCCATGTCTTCGCTACTGGTTTCCATAATTACCTGTAAAATAAACTCCTGCACAGAAGATGTTACTTCAGGTTTTGCTTTAAAGGCAACTCTTACAAATACAGACGTTATAGTATTAAAAAATAAATTCAAGAATAATTTATATAAATTAAGGGCTGATAAATGTATGAGGATGTTAGTTTCTATATCCACCATGAAATACTGAATATCACTGATAAGACCACATATGTTGCTTGCAAAGGGTACAGTTTTTCAGGTTTGATGAGACAATGTTTCTACATGCTATATGTATTATGAGAAAAATAATTTCAATTACAGTTAAGTTAATATATATTTTCCCCAGAATGTGACAATAGCCTTTCATATCACTATTGAAGCAAATTTGAGATGTGTCTTTAATATTGGTATTTACAAAGTTTGTATAAATGATATTTGTAAGTCTCATTATTTAAAAGCCTAATGTAATTCACCTGAAATTATAAAGGGATAGAATGGAAAATAGAAAAGAGAATGCAAGTCAGCAGAAGTTTCTTATATCTGATTTGGAAATCAATCTTAGTTAGACAAAATTTCAGTGATGGTTATCTGCAGAATATTGGTAAGGCACTCATTTTACTTAGTGTGAAAAATAAAATAACCTAACACAATACAGTGTTCTAGCTTCAACATTACCTTCACAATATTGAAATTAGCTATGGCTTTAGATCCCTGAAGGGCACTTAAATATAATTTGGTTAGCTACCTCCCTCAAAACTTAATATAATTCATGGATATTTTAGGCTTTCAGGGAAGTGCTAAATGTATTATCTCTATAAATATCTTAGTCAATAATTGTTCCAACAAAAGTCTATGCACTCAGAATCTAGTCTTTCTTGCTAATTCTTTCTATAATAGACAATTCTCATTTAAATTGTTTTTATTTTTATAAATTCATGTCTTGACACTTTTAATTAGAATTCTAATCCTTATCTACAGCTTATGTTTATGGAAAATTTAGTTCATTTCCTATGAAAAACATATTTTAGATTATGATATAAACTTCATGAGGTCAGAAATTCCTCAGTTATTTTTCTGATAAAATTTGCAATGCTTCCATTTCATATGCAGTATATAATAGATATTTAATAAATCTTAATAATTAATAAAATATTGAACTTTGTCAATAAACACTGAAAAATATGCTATTTAACAGATCTCACTGACTCAAAGGTATAGCATAAAAATCAGTGTGATGCTGAAATCTTTGTTGTAGTGATTATTTTTTTACTTTGTTAAACATTAGTCATAGGTTAAGTTCTGTTGTTATAGTTTTCATTAAAGTGTATTTTACTGAATGTAATTTTCAGGTAGAATCTTAACCTATGATATTAGAAAATAAATCTGATTACTTTCTTGTGGGAGAAAATTAACAGATTACCTTGTAGGAAATACAGGCATGCAAAGAGCTGAATGAAGAGCTGAATACTTTTGCCATTAAAGTTTTCTGAGCGTGATTGTCTAGTGTAGACCTATAGTCATACTAAACCAAGGGCTGTAAGCATGAAGAATCCGTCTTATTAATTAGGATTCACAAAGAATCCACAAAATCTTTATATAATACATTAAAAGGATTCATAGTATTCAAAACCTCATCAGCTTACTGCATTTATACTACCTAATATAAATCTATATACACATATATATAACTTGACATAATAAATGTATATACATATATGTATATCTTATTTCCACCTGTATTTTCCAAATTCCAATGAAGAATTTTAACTAAATATAAAAAAATAATTATAATCCGATGGATTAAAAGAGGCTATGATTCAATACATAGGTTCCTGACACATATGTCTATCAAAAGAAGCTTTTGTCTGCAAATTTCAACAATTATGTACACCAGTGATTCTTACTAACTCTCTGTAGTCCTTAACCCCAAAACATAAAAATCACCACAAAAGAAAATAAGTTTATCAGATTATATCATGGTCTATATTCTGGAAATATCGGGAACAATTTTCAAATATCCTCTTTTTATTTTTTTTTCATTTATTTTTTTATTTTATTTTTTAATGTTACAATATTGTATTGGTTTTATCATATATAAACATGATCTGCCACAGGTATACACATGTTCCCCATCCCGAACCCTCCTCCTTCCCCATACCATCCCTCCAGGTTGTCCCAGTGCACCAGCCCCAAGCATCCAGTATAGGAAAATTAGGACAGGAATCACTTCTAAGTTTCTTGGCTCAACAACTCCTACATTCACAATACTCCCACATATAAAACACATTGTTTTACTCATACATACTATAGACAAAGGCTTGACTTCTGATATACATGGGACAAAGTTCATGGTGTGTCCTGTGCAGTTGCATAGAGCCACATACTTAGGATCCCATGCTTGTTTTAAGACTCCACCATCACCATCTTGAAAGTCTTAATATTTTAACTAGGGGGCTCTCATTTTTCACTTTTAACTGGGTTCTGAAAATTATGTAGCTGGTAGTAAAGAGCCATATTTTTTCTTTAATTTTATTAATATTATCTATAAAAAATTAGATACATTAGATTGTTTCCTGACCATCTATGTTGGTCAGGATGAGCTAAATTATGTTGGAGTTACAAACTACTAAAATCTCAGTGACTTAAACAACAAATAAAAGATTGATTTCTTAGCCATGTTATATGATATCTGGGGATTCACACTATCATTATTCCTGATATCCATTTCTAAAATATGTCTAAGCCATTAAAAACAGGAGATTTTAACCTCCAGAGATTAAAGGTTATAGTGATCAGAATTCCTTGCCAGGAGAAAGGAATAATTAATAATATTAATTAATTAATTAATAATTAATCAATAATTTTTCTCAATACTGAGACAACCCGACTCCCCCTTTATCAAAACTCAGAATAACTCATTACTAATAAGTGAATGAAAGATAAGAAGGGAACTTATGAAATCTGTGCTGTTGAAGATAGTCTAAAATGCTAAATTAGAGTATTTTTGAATGATTATACCCCAATAATCTGGAGAAGGGAATGGCTATCCACTTCAGTATTCTTGCCTGTAGAATTTCAAGGACAAAGGAACCTGGCAGGCTACAGTTCATGAAGTTGTAAAGAGTCGGAGGCAATTGAATGAGTAACACACACATAGCAAATCTACTATAGCACTGTGAGGTTCTCATAGCTATTTGTTCTCCAAGGTAAACACTGTTCTCAATGTTTCAACAGGATTTATTACTTAATGTTATTAAGCATGCTTTAGAAAAGTGAGATATTCCATGCTAAATCTGACCCAATGTCTCATTACTGCTCCTCACCATGCCCCAGTCCATAACCAAGCTGTTTAGCACTGTATTCAATTCAGAACACATGTACACCTGTGGCGGATTCATGTTGATATATGGCAAAACCAATACAATATTGTAAAGTAATTAGCCTCCAATTAAAATAAATAAATTTAAATTAAAAAATAAAAAAAGAATTATGTATTTTCTTCTCTTCATACATGCTATTTCCTGTCTCAATACTTTAGTCTTTCTTTTCCTATATCCTTAACAGCTTCAATCATCTTGTGTAAATATTGCATTCTTCAAATTTCCTATGAAAAGTAAATTTCTTAAGAAATCCTAGTAGAGTAGGTACTTTGGGTTTCCATGCTCAGTTCAGTAGTTCAGTCGTGTCCGACTCTTTGCGACCCCATGAATCACAACACGCCAGGCCTCCCTGTCCATCACCAACTCCCAGAGGTCATTCAGACTCACATCCATCGAGTCAGTGATGCCATCCAGCCATCTCATCCTCTGCGTCCCCTTCTCCTCCTGCCCCCAATCCCTCCCAGCATCAGAGTCTTCTCCAATGAGTCAACTCTTCCCATGAGGTGGCCAAAATACTAGAGTTTCAGCTTTAGCATCATTCCTTCCAAAGGAATCCCAGGGCTGATCTTCAGAATGGACTGGTTGGATCTCCTTGCAGTCCAAGGGACTCTCAAGAGTCTGCTCCAACACCACAGTTCAAAAGCATCAATTCTTTGGCGCTCAGCCTTCTTCACAATCCAACTCTCACATCCATATATGACCACAGGAAAAACCGCAGCCTTGACTAGATGAACCTTTACTGGCAAAGTAATGTCTCTGCTTTTGAATATGCTACTATTCCTACTATGCATACAGTTTCTGATCTGTTTCCAAATGTGTGCGAACTTGCCTGTGGTCATTAGGTGATTAACTATGAGTGGAGAGGGGCCTGGTTACAATTTTAATCACCAAATTTCTAGCACTTATTATAGTAAATATTATTTCAATTGAATTAAGTAGATCAACTTGTGAAAGATCCTAAGAATTAGTAAAATAATTTTTTACTGGTTTGAAAATACTACTCTTTATTTGATGTAATTCTCTATGTTCACATTTTTATGGGGATTTTGCTATAATTGAAAGGAAAAAGGAATTGTTTATGGCCACTTTTATTTCCATTACATATAAGCAATGCAAAGAATGTTTTACTGGAAGCCATTATGCCTAGGGAAGCAATATCCAACAGCGGCTTGGAAGTAAACTGATAATTCAAATGTTGATGGCTCTATTACCTCTGCTTCTAAGGTGATGTACAACAATATGTAATCATTCTCTGTTCTTCAGACACATTTTGCTTATTTTAAAAACAAGGATGATAGAACAGGATATATGGATATAATGGCATATATAATATAAATAAGTAACTGGAAGTTTTAAATCGTCTTTATATATGACCTTGGAAAATCTCTATTTACTTTCATTTTTAGTACCTTTCCTTAAAATGAGTATAATATTTAACTCACAGGAATACTATGAGCACCACATGTGGAAATATGCATAGACATAGTGTGTGAACTGAAAGGATTTGTATACACATGAAAAACAAATAATTAAAAAGTTTTGCTTAAAATACCAAAACTTACACTATTCACCACCACCACCACCACCACCACTACTACTACTACTACTACTACTGAGTCGTTTCAGTTGTGTCTTTGCGACCCCACTACTACTACTACTACTACTACTACTACTACTACTACTACTACTACTTCTACTACTGAGTCATTTCAGTTGTGTCTTTGCGACCCCACAGATGGCAGCCCACCAGGCTTCCCCGTCCCTGGGATTCTCCAGGCAAGAACACTGGAATGGGCTGCCATTTCCTTCTCCAATGCATGAAAGTG
Source organism: Tragelaphus eurycerus (assembly GCA_935064755.1). Classification (NCBI taxonomy): domain Eukaryota; kingdom Metazoa; phylum Chordata; class Mammalia; order Artiodactyla; family Bovidae; genus Tragelaphus; species Tragelaphus eurycerus. Next base: position 5,163,353 of record CAKXYN010000086.1, on the reverse strand, counting down.
AAAAGTGAAAGTGAATGTCCAACTCAAGTGACCCCATGGACTGCAACCCACCAGGCCCCTCTGTCCATGGGATTTTCCAGGCAAAAGTACTGGAGTAGGGTGCCATTGCCTTTTCCACACTATTCACTAAAAAGACATAACCCTGTGTTTTCAACAGTATAAAATATACCATACTGAGTTAATACATTTGTTCAAAAAGACACATACATAAACAGCCTATATACATATATATGGGGAGCATTTATTGAAATTAAAAGTCTGTTATGTGCATATACATATATATTAGTATATATACATATATGTCCGTTATTCATATTTAATTGGCTAATAAAAGCTTATGGATAATGATTTTAATGAGCTACTTATTTTGTATGTAACTGTACTTGGTTACTAGTTTTCTTAATCTTGATGATAATTTTACTGCTGTCAAAAATATGTAAAATTATTTGAAGTGTTTAGAAAGCTAGAAGAGGAACATATATATTTAATGAGTTAATTTTATTATCAAATTCAACACAAAATCTGATTTTTTTTTATTTTCTCTTTTTGAATACGAAGATATTATCTATATTTTTATAAATTTTATATGTTTTGCTTGTACTATTAAAAAGCAATTGCTTTTAAAGACTCATTCATATCACAGGATATACAGTTTAAAAATACAAGAAAATAGTATTTACACCATACCTAATAACTCCTCCACAACTATCACTTAACAGTACAGACATAACGGTTCAACCTTAAGAATTCTTATTTTTCTAGCTAACTATGTAAATCCAAACCAACTGTATAGCTTCCATGATAAACTAACTAAAGAGAGGAGCCTTTGTCATATTGTTGATGTGCCAGAATCATATTATACCCTAGTGTTGGCATTTTTAGAAACCAAATCAGACCTAAACTAATTCAAATTTCAAAGCGTGCCATTAGCATTATAGCACTTTTAGAGTCAGTGTGCATTTTGACGGAGAAGGCAATGGCAACCCACTCCAGTACTCTTGCCTGGAAAATCCCATGGAAGGAGGAGCCTGGTAGGCTGCAGTCCATGGGGTTGCTAAGAGTCAGACATGACTGAGTGACTTCACTTTCACTTTTCACTTTCATGCATTGGAGAAGGAAATGGCAACCCACTCCAGTGTTCTTGCCTGGAGAATCCCAGGGATGGGGGAGCCTGGTGGGCTTCCGTCTATGGGGTCGCACAGAGTCGGACACGACTGAAGTGACTTAGCAGCAGTAGCAGCAGTGCTTTTTGATGAAAGGTAAACTTTTATAACAACCTTTTTCTTTCAAAAATTCTAGTCCACTTTAATCTCCATTGCAGCCATCCTTCCTTTCAGGTAATCTACCACAAACCATCACAACTGAAGAAAAACTTTTATACTTTTAAAGCAGAAGGAAATTGAACTCCTTAAAAAGGCAATATAAATAGTAGCCAAACAATGCATACTCTGGTTATATCAAACACAACCAGATTCCTTTCTCTCCAGTAAAAATCATGACATTGATTTCATTCAAGACCCACCTTATCCTGGATTCTTCCTGCAATGCAGCTTTGGACTGATCATAATTATTAATATTTCTAAGTTAACATAATATATTCCATGGAAACTCAAAAGTTAATTTCCTTAAAGACTTTTGATATGGAGAAATAACTAAGCAAAACTATTTTTTAACATATGCAAAGACTGAACTAAGACAAAGATGAAATATAGAATTTTAAAAGAAAAAGCCAAGAACACTGTATTATTCACATTTCTTTTCAGTAAAAATGTTAAAAGTCCTCCAAAAATATCTGAATACAAACCAGCCAATTTAATATTAATTTTGTCTTATCAATATGCTCATATATAAGTACAGTTAAATAGAGAAGCACTTTTGTATGTATGCATGTGTGTTTCCTTATTTTTCTGTACTACTGTCAGTTCCATTAAACAAGGTTATAAAGATATTTCTCTTTTATCATTTTTCAATATGCTGGGGGTATCATTTTCAAGTATCCCTAGCACACATGATGAAAAATCTATATAGCTTCATGAGTTCCAAGAAAGCCATGGGTAATAAAAATGGGGAAACATTTATAGCTATCACTTTTTTGATAATAGCATTTTGGACAGATATTATCTAAGGTGAAATTTTGTTCTTAAGTTGAATTTTATGGTTCTGCTTTTTATCTTTTTCTCAAGTGGCTTTTGATGATGTAGAATAAATATTGAATTATTGATGCTAAGAAAGATGTATAAAATGTTTATTTTTTTGTTCATTGAAAAAAAAATTATTCCCCTTAGATATTTCTTATTGGACATCTTAAGAGTGCTCTTAAAAAGAAAGCGTATGTTACAATCTAAATCCTATGGCATGCTTTTTTTCACTTGTAAAGGAAAAGTACACCATAACCAATTTCATTATTAATACTAATATTCCATGCTTTCAACAACTCCAGGCATTACCACCAGTGGCTTAAAGATAAAACTATTAAAGGATTAATATGATCTTTAATTTTTTACTAATGATAATTCATTTGAAGTTCCACAATGATGTGGTGTGTGTGTTTGCATCTATATCATCAAAAAATCTATAATATACTATATGAATGATATATAAATATATTATTATATCTAAACCGTAATCTTAAGAAAATAATCACATATTTATCTCATATTTTCCATAAGTTTATATATGTGCAACATATTTATTATCAATGTACTGTGCAATAAACTAAATACTCATAATTTTTATAATACCACTCACAATTTCTAATGACCAAACTATTAACATATCTTCTTGTTCAATAAGTATTAAAATGTAAGTTCAAATAAAAGTGTCATACTAATGAATACATATGAACTGTGTACCACAATGTAGGTTTTCTAATTCTGTTATTATATATCCTTAAATATTTTCCATATTTTTTATTCCTTCTATGGCCCTTTTTTTTTTTTTTTTTATCAATTCCACATGTGACTTCACTGTTAAAATCTATTTCAGATTTTGGACTATTTTTTTTCCATTGTAAATAATAAAATTTTTAAACTCTGCATTTCAAATTTATACTCAAAGAGGTTCAGATGGCAAATGTTTCATTTTTTAAGACCATTTACAAAGAGATTTAACAGGGATTTTCTAGGATCATGAATTTTTCAAATAATACCCACTGTGCAATGCTCTTTCAGTAGGTTTTTCATGTGTGACTAAAAGCTAAGACAGTAACAATGTAATTTCCAACAAGAAAAATGTTTTGAATTTTCAAATAGGCCAGATTTTTTTATGTTTATAATTATGAAAAGTTGAAAAGAATTAGCAGGCCTAAGTTAATTTGCAATTCTGAGGGTATTCTCAGATACAAAGCATCAGACACAACTGAGCAACTGAACAATTCTCAGATTAGAGTCTTGTCACAGAGGATACCAGTTTCCCTGTTAACTTTAAGGTTTTTGTTTTCTTTCCTTTTTTTTTTTTTTTTTTGGTGTAATTTTTTCCCAAAGCAGGTTCTGTATTACATTCTCAATTCTAACCTCAACTCAAATTGAGGTTGTCCTCGACTACAGCTACTACCCTAATTTTAGGCCCTTGCCTTCTATTTACTGCAACCATTTAAACAGAAAACAGCATACAAATGATGCAGTTGTCTCTGTCATAACTGCAGTATAGCTGTGGAGCTAAAAAACACCCTAATTCACAAGATCTGTTAAGAGACCACTTAAAACAGTCATTGCACAATTTGTTGTTTATTCGTTAAGTTGTGTCCGACTCTTTTGTGAACCCATGGACTGTTTGTTGCCCATCAGGCTCCTCTGTCCATGGAATTTCCCAGGTAAGAACAGTGGGGTCCCAGGAAGACCCCTGGAGGTTGAAATTTCCTTCTCCAGGGGTCTTCATGACCATCGATCGAACTTGCATCTCCTGCATTGGAGGGTCGATTCTTTTTCACTAAACCACCAGGGAAGTCCTGTTGCATGATTAGATGCTGTTATGTATCTGTAGGGATATTCCCTTTGGAGCTGAGTCTGAATTCAAGATTCTGTTATTTTCATTTAGAAGACAGAATATACAGTAGTATGTCCTTATTTAAGACACTTAATATGCCCAGGACACATCATGGTTTTTGCACAAGGGGCTTCTAAAATTTAACTAAAGCTTTGATTATCAGAGGAGGGAGGTTTCTTATTAGTTTTTGACGTTTATGGCTGCTGCTGTCTGCACTTTTCAAACACTATGCTAAATACTCAACAAAAATGATTTCAGGTATTTATGTAAACTCCATACAGTAAGTGTACTCATTAACCTAACGCATAGATAAAAATTCTGAGAACTTAATATATATATTAGGACACATAGTAAGCATATGCACAGCATGTTTACATGACATAAACTTAGATATGTCAGCCTCCAGAGTCAAAATTCTTAATCTCTCATCCTAGAAGTGAGGAAATTAACTAGAAGGCTAAAACAGATCAAATAATCATCACAACAACAACATAACTTAGGTTTGTGCAGTACTTCTCACAGAGGGAAATTCTATCTCCCTTGCCACAGATATTTAATAATGGTACTATTTTTGTCTTCATTTAAAGCTTGGTATTTCATCATTAGTTTTTGCATTAATTTATATTAGAATATTTTATTAAATATTATATACCTTGATTACTCAGCTTTTAGCATCCCCTTAGTCTTGAACCTATGGTCAAGATTTCACTGACCTCACCCTACACCTGAAGTTCTGGGGATACTTTTGGTTGTCATCACTTAGAAGTGTACACATTGCCTCTAGCAGATAGGGACTAGGGATACTGCTGTACATTCCAAATGCAAAGAACAGCCTCCTACCACAAAAATAATGCAGCCTGCCAGGGTCCAGCCCCAGTGGATCGAGGGATTTCAAAGGGGAGACGGCACAGGCGATCAAGAAACAACAGCTTATTAAAATATTAATTAAAGATATAAAGAGTGATGAAAATGAAGATAGCTCAGTGAGGAAATTCAGTGAAGACAATCGGATGAAATAAGGATAGCTCAGTGAGAACATTTTCTGGGGAGAGAAGGCTGAATAATCCAGCCAGAAGGTAAGAGAAAGAACGATATGGGGAGACCAAGCTTCGGTGAACAAGGCCCCGCACTTTATTTTTCAAAGTAGTTTTTATACCTTAAGTTATGCATAGAGGATAATCGGGGAAGAGGTGGAGTCATGCAGGGACAGCAGTCCCTAAGCCAGGCTTTCAAACCTATCATTTGCAAAAGTTTAGGTGAGTTACATCATCTTCTGGCCCAGAAGCCTATTAACATTTTAAGGAACTTATTTTCTCTAAAGGTGATTATTCTAAAGTCAGGCACCACCCCCCAAAGGCATTAGAGTTGCATTTCTATAGGGCAAAGGTGTGGTGGGTTGTAACAAGAAAAAGAATTAACTCAAGGGTCCAAGGTTACAAACATTAAAGCTACTACTTACATTTCTATAAACCAATTATATCAATCAATACACTGCCAAGGACACAATAGGTAAGGGATATGGAGACTTAGCAGCAAACATTGGCCCAACAAGTGAAAAACCCTTCACCAATACAATTTCTAATCAATCTTTTAACTGCTCAAAGGAATCTGTGTTTAGACAGTTTAGAACATCTCATGCCTCTCACAGTTGGGAGGCTCTAAACAATCACATGTGGCCAGAAAAACCTATTCAGGCAGGCTAGAGGATTTCCAAAAGGAGTTTGTAGGCTGTCACACCCAGGAATGAAACACTGTCACACCCAGGAATTATTAACTGGAGCTGTAAGTTAGCTCTTTTTTCAGAGAAAGGTAGTGGGGGACAGCCCCCTGTAAAGTCAGAGGTGAGAACACAAAACAGAAAGTAGACAGACTCAGGCTTTTGGGGGTAGATGCTCGAGAACCTCCAAGGGGCTCCTGAGGCTCATCTTGCCCTTGCGTTATTGCTTAGCCTCCTTCCTCATGACCTTTGTCATGGGTGGAGCGCTAATCCAAACCGGCTCCAAATGTCAATAGTGCTTCTGCTGAGAAATCCAGGGTTAGTAAATACTTTATGCATTACAAAGAACTTTGATAATCATTAATTAATTTGAATCAACCACTAAGTAAGATGTATTTAAGAATACTTTTAATCCTACTTCTGTCTCCATTTCTCTGTCTTCTACATTTACTGTGTAATTTATTTTGAATGGTGAGATAAGTCAGAAAAACAAATATCATATGATACTGTTTATATCTGGACAATACAAAAATGGCACAATTGAACCTATTGACAAAACAGAAATAGTTACAGATATAGAAAGTAAATGTTTAGTTACCATGGGGGAAATAGTAGGCAGGAAGGATGAACTGGGAGACTGGGATTGACATGCACACACTGCTCCTGTGTCATGCTTAGTTGCTCAGTCATGTCTGACTCTTTGCAACCCCATGGACTGTAGCCCACCAGGCTCCGCTGTCCATGGGGTATCTGCAGGCAAGAATACTGGAGTGGGTTGCCATCCACTCTTCTGAGGCATCTTCCAAACCCAGGGATCAAACCAGCTCTCCCACATTGCAGGCAGATTCTTTACCACCTGAGCCACCAGTGAAACCCCATATATGCACTACCGTATATAAAATAGATAACTATTAAGAACCTACTGTATAGCACAGGCAACTCTACTCAGTACTTTGTAATGACCTATATGGGAGTAGAATCTCAAAAAGAGTGAATATATTTGTAACCGATTCACTTTCTGATACAGCAGAAACTAACACAATATGACAAATCAATTGTATGCCAATGAAATTGCTTAAATATAAAAACAAACTTAAAAAAGAATGCTTCTTTCTATGCCTATAGAGATCAAAACACATATATTAATGTTCTACAGTTCTCAAAATATACTGCCAAAAACCTGCAGGTTTAAAGCAACAGAATAGTATTTTCTCATAGGTCTAGAAACAAGAAGACCAAAATTAAAATGTCATCATAGCAGAAGTCTTTCTAAAGATTTTAGAGGAGAATTCTTCTTGTAACTGCAAGGATTTTTTTGCCTTAGAGCTGAATGATTACAATTTCTGTCTCATCTGGCTTCTCCTCTGTGTCTTCACTTTTTACTGTGTATTCTTTTTATAAGTATGCATGCAATGGGATTTAGGGACAGTTCAGGTAAGCCTTCATGATCTCATCTTGAGTTCTAATTTACTTAATTACAACTACAAAGACCTCTTTTCCAAATATGTTTATGTCACAGATCCAGTGGTTAAGGCCAGAGATATATAAATTGGTTTGGGGCGGGGGGTGGGGGGGGGGAGGCAGGGACAATTCAAATTACTACATCAATAAATTAGTATTAAGTGCAAATTCCTTTTTTTTTTTTTTTTTGCTGGCCCATGATATGAAAGTCATTCTAAACTTGATGAAAAGAATATAAGGACTGAATGATATGCAACAGTATGGCATAGGAGGGCTACTATTATACACATACATTATACCATCTATTCCCATTCAGAAATAGCAATAAACAAGTATTTAGCAGCAATACAGAAATGCTTCACATAAATTTTTATTTCCTTTTCAAAATTCATATAAAATATATTTTAGTGCATACATCAAGAAGTTCAGGAACACTGCTCTGATATGATCCATTTGCTTCTTTCATGGACTCCCTTACTACTCAAAGATGCACTTTATACTATTTCTTATCGATGGATGCGAGTCTGAGTGACCTCCAGGAGCTGGTGATGGACAGGGAGGCCTGGCGTGCTGCGGTTCATGGGGTCGCAAAGAGTCGGACACGAATGAGCGACTGATCTGATCTGATCTGATCTGATCAATAGTTTTCCTTGGAAACAAGGCTGGCATGGAAACAAAGAGAAAAACTGGAAGAAAAAACCTTTTAAATGATACACAAAAAATATTTAGTCATGAAGATAGTCTGTTTCCTCTCTTTAAAAATACTGTCTGCAGGTCATACATAGATCAGAAAAACTACTTTATCTCTGTCACTAATTTATAAACTTTTCTTCCCAAATATTCAATTTAATTTGATAGCTTTAACCCAAAACTACTTTGTCATAAAACCACTTTAAATTAGAATTTAATTTACCAAGATAGCAAAACAAATGAAACTTAACTATAAAATAATAGAATCCAACTTAAACTTAACCTGTACAAACTTGGCACCTATTTTTCCTGCAGAAAAAAAATGTTTTGAGTTCAAGTGACATGTGACAAAACACATCAACCTACTTTTAGAACTCCCCCAAAATAAAGGCAACTATAACCACTAAAGTTCATTGTCCACATATTAAATGTAAGGTTGTTCCTAAGATAATTATATGTATCATGTAATGTATTTTCATAGCAACTTTATAATTTAGGAACTATTATTCCTATTTGACAAAGGAAAACATCAATACTGGGGCATCAATATATTAAATAACATTCCCAATGGAGTACAGCTAAGAATAGAGGATCTGGGCATTGAATAAGATATTGGGTTACAAGTATAGAACTACTGTACCAACTGCATCTCTAAGACAGTGAGTGCCTCTACAAGGGGTATATGCATGCTTGCATGTGTGCATGTGTGTGTTAAGTCCCCAGTGTAGAAGGAGAATATGATTCCATAACCCATATCCTTTTGTATCAGATTCTTTAAATCATTTATGTTCATAAAAGTTAGTTCTTTAGTGCAAAATAATAAAAATATTCATATAACAATTAGCATATGGGCTGTTTGAAGTTTGAATAAATGAATTATAGCTTCTATACTGAAAGTCATGGTATGGTGCATAGTCAAGATCCATCAATGAGTAGGCTTTAAAATATTTTTTAGCAGAATGTATTTTCATAGTGATAGCTTTAAGACTGATGACACCTATATTTGTTTTTTCCCTGTATTGCAGACAGTGAATATTTTCTAAAGATTAAATCTACCTCATAAATGTCTTTCTTGCTTCAAATACTTTCTGATATATATTTATTAAATTTCTTGATATTTCTGTGCAATGTAAGTAGCACCCACAGTTCCTATACACTACTTAAGTTCACAGCTGGTCCATGCAAAATAAGTCATTTTGTCATCCATTTGTTCTAAGAAAGACATTTGTAACAGTGCACAGCTCAGACCAGAACTGTTATCACTAGAGTTGCACTTTTTAAATAATGATGTTCAGTTTCTACTTTTAGATACCAGTGAGATAACACCTGTCTAGACAGATGGTCTCTGGACTGTGAAACTAAAGACAGCTGAGAAGCAGAAAAAATCATGTTGGTGACTAGTGTGAAACCATTAGTATCTCTTGTGGAAACCTTTTAGTCCCTGAGAAACACTTTCTATTAAAGACTGATGGGCAATTTAAGCCTGTTATGAATATGAATTAGAAAAATGTAGTTGACAGGGAAAATGTTTAGTTCATAAAATACTAAGGGAGAGTGACCCATAGTTGTACTTAGAATTTATGGATCAGACATACCCTTTAAACAATCCAGGACTATAGTTTTCTATCCTCCAAGAAGTATAGTAGTTACTACCAATTATTTTGCCACAAAGTCAGGCTAAAAAATGTTATAGCACAGCTGATTTTTCCCCTTTTCACCCAGCTGTCCCCTGAGGAAACTAATAAGTGGAAACTAGCTTTAGTTACCCCAAGGAAATATAACAGACAGCCAACATATACAGCTCTGATTATACTGTCTTAAACAGCCTACTGTGTCAAATGTGTCACTCTCCAAGGTTAATACCCACTTCTTCAGACGTAATGACATATGCATGATGGAAATTCAACTGGTTCCTTCCAGTTTACAGGTTTAAGCATTCATCAATAACAAGCCAGTAAATATTTATTTATGGTCAAAAAATGTATCTCGATATTATTAAAGCCATGAATGATACATATGTTTAGCTGAATAGATACTACTTAATTATTTACTTGGAGAAAGAACTCATTATTTCCCTCCCCCACAAAACAGTAAATAAGGTATACAAAATTTCTCATTTCTAAAAGAAATCAAATACATCAGACTTATTTTACATCAAAGAAGTATATTTTTAAACTCACAAATATGTAATTAGTATAGTTCCCTAAAACTGCTGCCTTTTAGTTTGTTCTATAGACTTTTAAAGTCTTGTCTCCTTTCTTTTCTGTTATTAATAGGAAGACTGATCTTTTATCTTCAGTTTATAGAGATTTAAATTATAATAGGAAGATATCATCCAAATTAAAGTATATATTAGTTTTTCTTTTGTAAGTATGTAAAAGTAAGGTAATTTGTTTTACTAAAATTAAGAAAACACTGTTCTTCAAAATAACAAATACCCCTTTTAATCATTATTAACATCACTGAAACTGATAAGTTTTCAAAAAAGATGCAATTAAAGGTTTTGGTTTGGTAGTCTAATACTGATTCACTCAGTATAAAGAGATTTTTAACAATTTCAAATATTAAGAAATGTACTGCCTGTGTAGATATATTGACATTATAAAATCTTATTGTTTATCACGTTATTATTAATTTGACTTCAAAACCACACAAATAGCTTAGAAAAAAGTGCCATATAATCTTTACTAAAATTAAACCCATTTAATAGTGTATAGTTAAATGAGATACATTCTACAGATTATATTAATGTATTAAATTAGTGATATTATAATCATTTTACAGTCATTTTTGTTTGGCTCCTTTTATCTTTTTTGACGAAAAATTTATATCCTATAATACATTTTACTTTGTTTCTGCATTGTATCCTGATCAATGACTTTGACACATTTCATGCCTTCCTAAGACTAAAAAATTGTTCAGAGGGTATGTGCTAGGAGTACTGGATTAAAATTCAGAAAGCAACTGTCAATGAATGAATAAACCAATGATTTCCTCTACACACACCTTCAGATCAATTATGTGGATTATAAGAAAACTGAAGTTAATAAAGGTTGTTTGAAATATATATATATATATATATATATATACATACAGACATGTTACTTGCAAATAAGCACAGGATATAGTGATACCTGGGGCTCCCAGGTGGCACAAGGGAACAAGGATCCACCTGCCAAGGCAGGAGATGCAGAAGACCTGAGTTTGATCCCTGAGTGAGGAAGATGCTCTGGAGGAGGAAATGCATAGTATTCTTGTCTGAAAAATCCCATGGACAGAGGTGCCTAACAGTCTACAATCCATGGGGTCACAAAGGGTTGGACACACTGCGGATGCACAACTGAAACTGATATCTAATACAGTGCAGCACTTCATATGATATACAGCAAATATAACAGTAGCTTTATAATTCTTGCATAGGACATTTCCTCCTAATTAAATTTCTAACTTGAGAACCACAGTGCTTTTCAAACAATCTTAAAATTATTTTCTGCTAAGTATATCAGAAAGGAAACTAAAGTCTGCTATGTATTAATAATAAATGTAGGTCTGACACTGAAGCTGAAGATCCATTACTTTGGCCACTTGATGCAAAGAGATGACTCATCAGAAAAGACCCCAATGCTCGGAAAGAGTGAAGGCAAAAGGAAAAGAGGGTGGCAACGCATGAGGATGTTAGATAGCATCAGCAACTGAAAGGACATAAATTTGCACAAACTCTGCCAGATAGTGAAGGACAGGGACGCCTGGAGTGCTGCATGCAGTCCATGGGGTTGCCGAGTTGGACATGACTTAGTGACTGAACAACAAAAAATGCACAGCCTATGGAAGCACTGGAATTCCAATTGAGCTATTTCAAATCCTAAAATACAAGGCTGTTAAAGTGATGCAATCAATATGCCAGCAAATTTGAAAAACTAAGCAGTGGCCATAGAATTGAAAAAGGTCAGTTTTCATTCCAATTGCAAAGAAAGGTAATCCCAAAGATTGTTCAAAGTACCCCACAACTGCACTCATCTCACATGCTAGCAAGGTAATGCTCAAAATTCTCCAAGCCAGGCTTCAACAGTATGTGAACTGTGAACCTGCAGATATTCAAGCTGGATTTAGAAAATGCAGAGGAACTAGAGATGAAATTTCCAACATCCACTGGATCATCGAAAAAGCAAGAGAGTTCAGAAAAAACATCCACTTCTGCTTTATTGACTAGGCTAAAGCCTTTGACTGTGTGGCTCACAACAAAGGAACAAACAAAGAGATGGGAATACGAGACCACCTAACCTGTCTCCTGAGAAATCTTTATGTAGGTCAAGAAGCAATAGTTAGAAATGGATATGGAACAACAGACAGGTTCCAAATCAGGAAAGGAGTATGTCAAGGCTGTATATTGTCACCCTGCTTATTTAACTTATATGCAGAGTATATCATGCAAATGCCAGGCTGGATGAGACACAAGCTGGAATCAAGATTGTTGGGAGAAATATCAATAACCTCAGATATACAGATGACATCACCCTCATGGCAGAAAGTGAAGAGGAACTAAAAGCCTCTTGATGAAAGTGAAAGAGGAGAGTGAACAAGTTGGCTTAAAACTCAGCATTCAGAAAACTTAAGATCATGACATCTGGTCCATCACTTCATGGCAAATAGGTGGGAAAACAGTGGAAACAATGAGTGCCTTTGTTTTGGGGGGCTTCAAAATCACTGCAGATGGTGACTGCAGCCATGAAATTAAGTCTCTTGCTCCTTGGAAGAAAAGCTATGACTAACCTAGACAGCATATTAAAAAGCAAAAGCAAATATATTACTTTGCCAACAAAGGTCTGTCTAGTCAAGGCTATGGTTTTTCTCAGTAGTCATGTATGGATATGAGAGTTGGACTATAAAGAAAGCTGAGTACCGAAGAATTGATGCTTTTAAACTGTGGTGTTGGAGAAGGCTCTTGAGAATCCCTTGGACTGAAAAAAGATCCAACCAGTCTATTATAAAAGAAATTAGTCCTGAATATTCATTGGAACGACTGATGCTGAAGCTGAAAATACAATACTTTGGCCATCTGATGGGAAGAACTGAATCACTAGAAATGACCCTTATACTGGGAAACATTGAAGACAGGAGGAGAAAGGGATGACAGAGAATGAGATGGTTGGATGGCATCCCTAACTCGATGGACATGAGTTTGAGTAAGCTCCAGGAGTTGGTGATGGACAGGGAAGCCTGGCATGATGCAGTCCATGGGGTCGCAGAGTTGGACACGACTGAGAGACTGAACTGAACTTATGCAAGCACTATGACAATGGGAAATATCTGAAAAACTATTCTTATGTATTCACTTGACTGAGTTTTTGAAATATTTGACTTTAAAAATAAAAGATGAAATACTTCTGTGTGAAAAAAAGTGCAATAATAGTCTAATTACAGTATAAAATATGAAGAAGAAAAACACAACTAGATCTTAATTCTAGATCTAAAACCTAGGCAAATCATCAAAATAGCATTACATTTCACCATGCAGTTTTCCTACTTTGAAGGATTACTCTGGGGATCAAGTGAAGTAAAACACTTCAAAAATCTATGCAGGGCTTTCCTGGTGGCTTAGTGGTATGGAATCCACCTGTCAAAGAAGGAGACACAGGTTTGATATCTGATCCAGGAAGATCTCACATGCCAAGGACTACCCAAGACCCCATTCACCACAACTACTGAGCCTGTGCTCTAAAGTCCAGGAGCTGCAACTACTGAGCCCACATGCCATAACTATTGAAGCCAATAGGCCCTAGAGCCTGTGGTCTGCAAAGAGAGAAGACACTGCAACCAGAAGCTTGCACACCACAACTAGAAAGCACTCCCCATTTGCCAAAATTAGAGACAAGCCTGTGCAGCAATTAAGACCCAGCACAGGCAATAAAAAAAAAAAAATCTATGCAATACTAGAAAACTCAGTGCTATTGTTATATTTTGTATGTTTCCAGTTAAAAGGAAACACATATTTGAATAATCTTTCCATCCTGGATATTTATTTTAATGCAATGACGGATCTATTAAATTTATAAATATAATCAATTTTATTTTTCCTAAAAAGAAGCATTATTGTCATCAAAAACAAATTGTTCTTTTCATCACAAATACATTCTATCATAAAAAAGTAATCACATACAAATAAAACTTTTATTTTAAAGTAGACATTTTAACTAATAGCTTTTTATCTAAAACCAATTATTTTTAAAACCAATGAACTTTAATATATATTAAGATGTTTTTATCACACTCTTTTCACAGTCGGATATATTTAACTAGTAGAAATTTTTCAAGGGGACAAAAGCATTTTCAATGAAGTTACTGCAAACTGTTAGCTCATTTAAAACATATGTGTTTATTCATGTAAATTGAAGACAATTTAAATTTTGTTGCTATTTGAATAAAATTGAATGAATATCACTATATCATGTTTAAAACCACTGTACTTAAACACAATAGAAGAAAAAGAAATAAGATCTGTTTACCAGTTGAAAAACAGTAAATATTTACTAGTTTTGAAAAAGCATCTCCCAGTAAAAGTTACCTCTTTCTTATCACTCTTCTGTAAAAATATTTTATATACCTAATTATTTGCTTAAGAATAAAGTCTGAAGCCCTTAGTCTGTCATCCAAACCTGTCCTTATACTACAGTTTCAACTGTATTTGTCAATTCAGTCTTTATACTCCTATAAAACCCAGCCATTAAAAATCTCAGACTCCACCATAACACAGACACATATACCTGTTAGTCTCTTCCACCCTTAAATTACCCTCATGCTAAGTACTTTTATGTCTCACACACTACATCTATTCATGGCGACTTTCTACTTTTATTTTGGCTCTTGACTTACATTCCTTCTCTCACTCAAAGTCCACAACAAATGCTAGTCTTAACTAAACACCCCAGATACAGTCAATAGGTCCCATAAAACATAATTATATTGATGTTTCATCTCATTACTTATTGCTAGTTGAACACATTTTTGTTAGCATTTCATATTCTTCAGTAAACTCTTCTTTACAGAGGCAAGAATAAAATATTAAACAACTGCTTAGGGGAGTAGGAAATATTCAAGTGTCAGGCTCTAAATAGCCACTATACATTAGGTTAAACATTTTCTAGACACGCAGAATGCAGAAGTCACTCAGTTGTGTCTGACTCTGCTACCCCATGGATTGTAGCCCACCAGGCTCCTCAGCCCATGGGATTTTCCAGACATGAATACTGGAGTGGGTTGCCGTTTCCTGCTCCAGTAGGTTACAAATGTGACTGACTATTGAGACTATCTAGGACTCAAGGTAGAAAATAAATTATATATATATATATATATATATATATTTTTTTACTAACCATGAATTTCCTTTCTCACACTAAACAGATATATTTTACATAAGCTTAATGTGTTAATATCGAGAGGTCTTTAGTATTTGTAGGAGGGGACATTGATTTTTAAAAAAAAGTAAAAACTTGCAATTTTCTACCTACTCAAGGGATGTCTTCTCCACAAGTGGCTACATTTCCATCTGCCATTGTAACACTGTCACTATTCTTCTTCTTGTGTAGATGTTTATTTTTTCTTGTCATAGCTGTTTTCTGCCATAGTTGCCATGTGTTTGAGCTATTTTATCTTTTAAAGATATTACAAGATGTTTCTATCCTTCTCAACAGAGCAGTGATTTTATCATTGGGATTTTACTTCTGCATTTAGATGGTCATGTGTTTGTCAGACGGAGAAGGCAATGGCACCCCACTCCAGTACTTTGCCTGGAAAATCCCATGGATGGAGGAGCCTGGTAGGCTGCAGTCCATGGGGTCGCTAAGAATCGGACAAGACTGAGCGACTTCACTTTCACTTTTCACTTTCATGCATTGGAGAAGGAAATGGCAACCCACTCCAGTGTTCTTGCCTGGAGAATCCCGGGGACGGGGTAGCCTGGTGGCTGCCATCTGTGGGATCACACAGAGTCAGACACGACTGAAGTGACTTAGCAGCAGCAGCAGCAGTGTTTGTCAGAAAAGGTTTCTTTGATATAGAGTGTTTCTTAGTTAGTTAGTTCCTTAGTATTTCTAGATATCTTTCAAAAGCATAGGATTTACATGTTAATATTTCATAATTCTTAACAATTAGACTTCTAGATTCCCTCAGACTGGATTAATAATTTAGATATACATTAATTTAAATTATACATGGATAGTACTACCAATAATTATGACATATTAATGAGATTAATCAATAATGCTTTATATTGACAACATATTATAATTATTATTGTTATTTTTATGATAGTTATATATATTAATGAACAAAAATGATTTATCCTTGTAAGATATTTAATACATCATAATAAAATGCAAAGATGCTTAATAGAAGCAGGGTACATTTGAAGCTGTATTCTTTAAAGATAAATAAGTGTACTGACAGTAACTGTATACAAACTATTATCAGTGGTCAGAAATCTACTAAATTTTATCATCTCACATTTTCTTTATCACTGTTTTTTCAAAATGACTTACAATGTATTAAATACTTACTTGAAGTAATTATACAGCCCTCTATCTTGAAAATCATGAAGCACTTTAGGAAAAGGGCAACTAATTCCAAAATCAGAGATTTACATAATTTATTAAGTTCTTTGAGCCTCAGTTCAGTGACTCAGTCATGTTCAACATTTTGTGACCCCATGGACTGCAGCACGCCAGGCTTACATGTCCATCACCAATTCCTGGAGCTTGCTCAAACTCAAGTCCATCAACTCAGTGATGGATCTGAACCTCAGGTCCATCATAAAGATAACTGTACTTATGTTAACTTGTATTTCCCTTTTGATATCACTCAGTGATATCAAATAAAGAATATAATGATATACTGGATATGACATAAACCAAGTTTGTTATTACAAACTGTCCCTACTTTTGTCACTGTTAATTTCACAGAAGCATTTATTTGACATCACTTCCTATTCTCATATTTGTCAACTTCAAGGTCTCAGTTTATTTTTCTGACCTACAACACTATAAATTTAGCTGGCATTTAGCTTTCACAATTAGGTCACATTTAAAGATAAAAGATACAGCTCTTGGTTAAATATTAACTAAATAATTACATACTGACAACCAAAATGAAAAAGAAAAATGAAAACAAATTGAAAGCAATTATAACACATTTTCAATGTTCTGATGACTCTACAACATACATCCAAGACTGCCTCATTTTATCTATGTTTTTCCTTTGAATCTATCCACCACTGCCTAGTAAGGCCTAGTGCCTTAAAACAAAAATCACAGGGGAATATCTATCTTAAAGCTTAAAGCTCACTTTTTTTCTTACTACTATCAAAACTAATTCAGAAATAATCATGCCTTAGAAAAATTTAATCTGATTTTGCTCTTTTGTCTATGTGAAACTTTCCATATTTAAATTAAATAAAACATCTTTCTATTCATCAATAAGCCAGGAATTAATGTATAAAGTTCCTAGGGTTTCAAATGTATTTATGTTTTCATTCAATTAACTGATATCTATTGTGTGACCTAGAATAACAATTACATACAAAATAGTTACATTAAAATTCCATACATAAGAATAAAGAAAACTGAGAATTGGAAGACTCACTTTCAAAGTGTAATTAACAATTGGCTTTTAAAAACAATAAGACAAAATTAATTGCACAAAATTGTTTAAAAATACCAGGAAGTACTGTAATAAAAAATGACAAAGTACAAATAACCTATAATATCACCTCCATGAGATAACAACTATTATTATTAAATTTCATTTCTTCTTTATCTGTATATACAAATACATCCATACAAACATAAAACCATGCTATTTTGTAATATGCTTATTACACTCAATAATATATCATATACAATGTTCCATATTATTAAATGTACATAAATATCATTTTAATGAGTTACTGGTATTTCATACATATGCTTCCTGGTGGCTCAGCTAGTAAAGAATCCACCTGCCCCAGTACAGGAGACCCACGTTCAATCCCTGGGCCGGTAAGCTCCACTGGAGAAGGAAATGGCAACCCACTCAACTATTCTTGCCTGGAATACACAAATATCCTATCACTTCCATTACTTTAGACCTTCTCAATTTCATTTCCTGTATTTCCTATAAGGTCACGAATCTTCTAGCAATGTAAACTTCTGTCTAGCCACCAGAATATGTTAGAAATCACCTTCCAAGAAGTACCAAGGAGTTTGTGCTTTGGCACACTATCCAGGCTGTAATTTCTCTTTCTTATAGTCAAGACCCTTTAATATACAGGTAATTTGCAACATACATGCATAAAGATAAGAGATCTGTGGGCATGTTTTGTTGTTAATTGACTGTCTTCATCACTTGTTCTTCCTGGAAAAAAACGTCTAATGCAAATAATTTTGAAACTTTATAAGTTCTTTCATTGGAAAGACACTGACCAATAATATCTTACATTAGTCATGTAGAACTATGTGCAGACTAGTTCTGAGAAAACTGTAAAATCTAATAAATCTTTTTTTGCTTTATTAAGCTTTATTTTTGCTTTATTCTGCTTTCTTCTTTTGTGCTTCTTCCCCCTTTTCTGTTCTATAAACACACACACTAACTTCATAAGGCTGATGGTCTAGCTTTACTGTAAAAGCCATCCTATATACAATTGGCCCTCTGTATCCCCAGGTTTTGTATCTGTGGATTCGACCTACTCTGGACTAAAAATATTTTGACAAAAAAAATTTAAGAAATTTCTAAAAAGCAAAACTTAATCTTATCATGCTTGCAACTAATTACCTAGCATTTACAATGTATTCCGTTCAGTTCAGTTCAGTCGCTCAGTCCTGTCCAACTCTTTGCGACACCATGAATCACAGCATGCCAGGCCTCCCTATCCATCACCAACTCCCGGAGTTCACTCAGACTCACGTCCATCGAGTCAGTGATGTCATCTAGCCATCTCATCCTCTGTCGTCCCCTTCTCCTCCTGACTCCAATCCCTCCCAGCATCAGACTCTTTTCCAATGAGTCAACTCTTCGCATGAGGTAGCCAAAGTACTGGAGTTTCAGCTTTAGTATCATTCTTTCCAGAGAAATCCCAGGGCTGATCTCCTTCAGAATGGACTGGTTGGATCTCCTTGCAGTCCAAGGGACTCTCAAGAGTCATCTCCAACACCACAGTTCAAAAGCATCAATTCTTTGGTGCTCAGCCTTCTTCACAGTCCAGCTCTCACATCCATACATGACCATAGGAAAGACCATAGCCTTGACTAGGCAGATCTTTGTTGGCAAAGTAATGTCTCTTCTTTTGAATATGCTATCTAGGTTGCTCATAACTTTCCTTCCAAGGAGTAAGCGTCTTTTAATTTCATGGCTGCAGTCACCATCTGCAGTGATTTTGGAGCCCAGAAAAATAAAGTCTGACACTGTTTCCACTGTTTCCCCACCTATTTTCCATGAAGTGATGGGACCGGATGTATTAGGTATTATTAATATAAGTATTTGAAAGATGATTTAAAATATATGGGAGTATGTGCCATAGGTTAGACGTAAATACTATGCTGTTCTGTAAAAGAGGCTTGAGCATCATAGATTCGTGAGAGGTGGGTCATGGAACCAGTACCCATGGACTGAGGGACCACCCTAAACAGAAGAAAGGAGTGATTCTACATTTTAAGAGGGTAATTTTTAACATAAACGAACATCCCTACTGCCTCTTTTTACATAACATTCAAAATGAGTGACATGTAGATGTAAAAAATACCTTGAAGCCTTGGGCTTTCCTGATGTTTTAACATTTTTCTAATACAAACAATCATCATGGTAAAAAAAATTATTGAGTAAATACACATGCATATACATATATACACATATACATACACACATACACACACATATATATACATACACACATACATACATACACACATACATACATACACACACTCATATGCATATACAAGAATCAGACTTCAAAATGTTAGCAAACAGGATCTCTCAAAAAAGCAGTATATTACAAGAGGTATGTTTCACGTTCTTTTTTGTGAATGTCCATCCATTCAGGGTATGGATCAATAGGGAAACTTCATTGAAAAACATATTTAATCATTATCACAAATAAGCACCTAGAAGCCAGTCATGTAAGCTAATACTTAATGCAATAAATGTCAAGACTGGCCTAGATACTTTCATGTTTTGAACTTAGTTTCTGCCCATATCCAAAAATTCAGATTTAAAATTTAAATACTCATGTAATACAAAAAGTAAAGTTACATACTAAATGTCTTTAGCATGCATATTTGCATTTGTGGTGTTTATAGCTTTATTCTTTATCTGAATTGTAATTAAAATAGACTTAAATACTTTATTCTAAAATTGACAGTGTGTTCTAAAGATAACACAAATCGTCAGTTGACATCTCACTTCACTTTTTAATGCTAAATAATCTTTTCTTTAGAAACAATATATAGGTAAGTGGCTTAAAGCACAGTTGTTATTGTTTAGTCATTAAGTCATGGCCAACTCTTTTGTGAACCTATGGACTGTAGTCTTCCAGGCTACTCTGGCCATAGGATTTGCCAGACAAGAATACTTGAGTGGGTTGCCATGCCTTCTGCCAGGGGATCTTCCCGACTAAGGAAATGAACTGTATCTCCTGCATTGGCAGGTGGATTCTTTACTGCTGAGCCATACAGCGAAGCCCTGTCAAAAAGTACAGAATCTGGACTAAACCTTGGCTCCCTCACTTAGTAGTAATGAGACTCCAGGCAAGCTGCATCAGCACTCTAATGCCTACTTCTTCATCTAAACAATGGAGACAATGACAGCACTTATCTTACAGAATTAATGTAAATGATTATTAATGAGTTGATCTACATAAAGTCATATTTATGTAAGGTAACCTAATGTCAAGTCTCTTCCAGGTCTCAAGAAGTGCTATGTTAAGTATTATTAAGTGTTTTCTGTAGTGACTGATTAAAAGTTGGTAGATTATGTTATAATACAGTTGTTAATATAATGCTGGTAGATCCAGTGCAGACATTACATGGAGTTTGATATTACTCTCATTGAAACTACACATTTAAAACAAAAGACGTTCTATGTTAAACATAACTGCCATTCCCTCTCATAAATGTACTATTATCATGTAAGTAAATACTTAATGTTACAAATTTCAAGGCGGGTCCAGATTACTTCATAATTTTTCACATGATATTTGACATTTTTAAGAATCTTCAGTGACTTAAAGTGAAAGTGAAGTCACTCAGTCATGTCCAACTCTTTGCAACCCCATGGATTGTAGCCCACAGTTTTCCAAGCAAGAGTACTGGAGTGGGTTGCCATTCTCCAGGGGATCTTCCTGACCCAGGGATCACACTCAGGCTCAGTGACTTAAACTGGTATTTATGAACAGATATAATCAGTTTTAAGATTAAAATATTAAAATTAATATTTATAATCAGTTATTAATAATAATGAATCCCTCAATGAAAAATTTAACAGTTGTTTTTGTGTTGATTCATTTTTATTGATTCCCCACTCAAGAGACTAGTAACTCTATCATATATTTCTTTTGTGCACAGGATACTAAGCTTTCATACTGAAAGTACATACTAATAAACACTGATTTACCTAAGTGAATAATATAAAATATATGATAAATGCTTTACATGGAAACATAGCTGAATTCAAGGTCTTGTTGTTTCTCTTTTGGCTCCTCACTTTTTGTCATCTGTGACTCCTCTGGGCTGCCTCAATGTACAGTTATTACATTAAAGGTGCACTTGCCACTCTAATCAAGAGCTGTTCTTTTCTAGAGCTTCTGTTTATTATATTTGTGTTGTGTTTCTCCCACTTCTTGCATTTCATTACACTTCGGTGACTTTTTATCACAAGCTGCATCCTTCTGACAAAGTCATCATTCTCTCTCAAGATTCACGTTTCTTTTTATTTCTTCTTTTAGTCACTTGACATATAAGGAAAAACTCATGCCTGCAGTTCAGGATCACAACTGTGAAGTCAAGAACACAGGAGCAATTCCTTAACAGGTCATATACTAGGTTCTAAATAAGTGTATCCCCAGTATCCTGCAAGCAGATCTGCCAGTAACTCTAACAGTAATTATTACCCTCTGAGACACCCCATCACTGGCAGTACCAGTGTACAGATGAGGACGCACACACACACAGTGAGGCAACCTGAGTGGTAGATTCATACAGGAGAGGTACAGACACCAATATGGTATATGTGTGTAAGGGCATGGTAGGGGAAGACTTCTGAAAAAGAGAAGGTAGTTACATCTGAATCAAAGTTTCAATATTCTTTTACCATCTGCTCTGTGAGCCTGTCCTCCAAAAAAGGCTCCTCACAACATCCACACAGTTTTAAGCAAACAAGAAGTATCAGAAGCAGGACAGGGGGCATACTTTATGAAGCTCAGGGCAAAACAAAATGCTAGGACTCCTGATACAAAATTAATATGAATCTCAAGACAGTGGGCCCTTCTGAGCATGGGGCATTGTGACTGCACAAGTCAAATGCCCATGAAGTTGGCTCTGGTCAGAAGGAAGAATGATTCTCAAGAACAGTAAGATTCCTCCTTTCTATTTTCTGTTGCAAAATTCCTTGCTATATGCAGCCATGGATAACAGACATACCTGCAAAGCCTTTTAAAACTACAGCTTGCACTGAATTGAATTCACTTCACTAATATTTATAGAGCAGTTACTTTGTATAGAATACCACATTCATTACAGGCAAAGAAAAAAGTATACACTGTGGCCCTAAAGGAGATCAAAGAGTACTAGTGAGAGAATTACATACAGCACCTGAAATAAACATTAGACTCTGGGAAATGCTGCAACAGAGCTATTAATATTAGCTGTTCCTTTCACCTGCTCCTGCTACATTGCAATATCTTGTTTGCTTATCTGTCACCCAAGAGTCCTCAAGTCCTTTTTATTACATTAACCTCAGTGCCTAATATTGTACTCTATGTATAAAAACTCAAGATATTAAATTTAAGAGTAAATAAGTGGTCCAGAGAAGACTCGTCTATAATTATAATTTTTTTAGGTTTATGTCTGAAAAAGTATTGTCTTTTGAGTCACTTGCTAACTGAGTCTGAATTAGAATTCTGACTCCTATTTATTTTATGGCCTGTTCAAGAGAGGCAGCTGATCTGCTCTTTTACACCAGGAGGGTTCACAACCTGAGGACCACTATGAGAATGAGAAACAATGTACATATAGTGCTTGGCCTCTCCTCAATCCAAGTGCTGTAATGAATCACACTCCTCTCTGATCTTCCTTCTCTCTATTTAGCATAGTGGGAAGGAGCACAAAGTCTGAATTTAAATTTTACCACAACTGTGTTAAATAGAAGAAAACAACAGAATGGGAAGGACTAGAGATCTCAAGAAAATTAGAGATACAAAGGGAACATTTCATGCAAATAACGGCACAATAAAGGACAGGTGTGGACCTAACAGAGGCAGAGATATTAAGAAGTGGTGGCAAGAATATACAGAACTATACAAAAAAGATCTTGATGACCCAGATAACCATGATGGTGTGATTGCTCACCTAGAGCCAGACATCCTGGAATGTGAAGTCAAGTGAGCCTTAGGAAGCATCACAATGAACACAGCTAGTAGAGGTGATGGAATTCCAGTTAAGCTATTTCAAATCCTAAAAGATGATGGTGTGAAAGTGCTGCACTCAATATGCTAGCAAATTTGGAAAACTCAGCAGGGGCCACAGGACTGGAAAAGGTCAGCTTTCATTCCAATCCCAAAGAAGGGCAATGCCAAAGAATGTTCAAACTATCTCAGAATTGCACTCATCTCACACGCTAGGAAAGCAGTGCTCAAAATTCTCCAAGCCATGCTTCAACAGTATATGAACCACGAATTCCCAGATATTCAAGTGAGATGTAGAAAACAGAGAGAAAATGAGGTCAAATTGCCAACATCAGCTGGATCATTGAAAAAGCAAGAGAATTCCAGAAAAGCATCTACTTTCACTTTATTTATTACACCAAAGCATTTGACTGTGTAGATTACAACAAACTGTGGAAAATTCTTCAAGAGATGGGAATGCCTGACCACCTGATCTTCCTCCTGAGAAATCTGTATGCAGGTCAAGAAGCAACAGTTAGAACCAGGCATGGAACAACAGACTGGTTCCTAATCAGGAAAGGAGTACATCAGGGCTATATATCCTCACCCTGCTAATTTAACTTATATGCAGAGCATATCATGCGAAATGCAGGACTGGATGAAGCACAAGTTAGAAACAAGATTTCAAGGAAAAATATCAATAACCTCAGATATGCTGATAACAACACCCTTATGGCACAAAGTTAAGAAGAACTAAAGAGCCTCTTGATGAAAATGAAAGAGGAGAGTGAAAAAGCTTGCTTCAAACTCAACATTCAAAAAATGAAGATGAATGTCATTCGGTCCCATCACTTCATGGCAAACATATAGGGAAACAATGGAAAAAGTGACAGACTTTCTTTTCTTGGCTCCAAAATCAATGCAGATGGTGACTGCAGCCATGAAATTAGAAGATGCTTATTCCTTTGAGCTATGACCAACCTAAACGTATATTAAAAAGCAGAGACATTACTTTGCCAACAAAGGTCTGTCTAGTCAAAATATGGTTTTTGCAGTAGTCATGTAGGGATTTCAGATTTGGATTATAAAGAAAGATGAGTGGTGAATAATTGATACTTTTGAATTATGGTGGTAGAGAACACTCTTGAGAGTCCCTTGGACTGTAAGGAGATCAAACCAGTCAATCCTAAAGGGAATAAGTTCTGAATATTCATTGGAAGGACTGATGCTGAAGCTGAAACTGCAATACTATGGCCATCTGATGCGAAGAACTGACTCATGTGAAAAGACCCTGATGCTGAGAAAGATTGAAGGCAGGAGGAGAAGGGGATGACAGAGGATAAGATGGTTGATGGCATCACCAACTCAATGGACATGAGTTTGAGCAGGCTCCAGGAGTTCATGACAAACAGGGAGGCCTGGTGTGCTGCAGTCCATGGGGTCACAGAGTCAGACACAACTGAGCGAATGAACTGAACTGAACAGCTGTGTTATCCTGAGCAGTTAACTTAACCTCTATGGGCCTCCATTTTTTTCATGAATGAAACGAGGACAAAAATAAAACCATTACCACAATGTTCTCATGGAGATTATGTAAGTTTTATATGTAAAGCATTGAGAAACTATATTTCAGAGTCTCTGCAATTAGTATAATTACTGTGAAAGTGAAAGTGAGATTCTCTCAGTCGTGTCTGACTCTTTGTGACTCCATGGACTATACAGTCCATGGAATTCTCTAGGCCAGAATACTGCAGAGGGTAGCCTTTCTCTTCTCCGGGGCATCTGTCAAACCCAGTAATTGAACCCAGGTATCCTGCATTGCAAGCAGATTCTTTACCAGCTGAGCCACAGGGAAGCACTAAACTACTGGAGTGGGTAGCCTATCTCTTCTCCAGGGGATCTTCCTCACCCAGGAATTTAACTGTGGTCTCCTGCATTGCAGGTGGATTCTTTACCAACTGAGCTCACCATTATTTAATTGGAGAAGTATTAAAACCTCAAATTCTTATTAGACTCCTTATATGGTATCTCATCAAAATAGCTCTCACATATATCCATTCCACAATGACTTCATTCAAATTCACACATGTATATTCTTCTGAATGAAATAACACATTGCTTCTCCTGATATACAAACACTTCTGTTAGCCTTCCCTTTAATTACAAAATAAATATTTTAAAAAAAAAAAAAAAACAACCTCTGAACCACCTCTCTATTCTCTGGTCTCTGAAATCTCTTATGCCTAAACTTCGAATACAGATTAAAAATTTATTATCAGTGTCCATATATTTGCTTTTATATTTATATGGATATTGTTAAACCTTTATATTTTGCTACTTATTTGCCTTTGCATATTTTAACAGGTATATAGGAAGCTAGTAAGTTTATTATGGTTTATCATTTGACATATAGGCACTTAGTGAAACCAATTAAAATTGTGAAACCAGTTAACAAACATTTTTATATTACATATTCACCCTTATCAACAGAGTCAAACTGTTTAAAAATAACTAGACAAAAAGAGTAAAGGGAAAGTAACTGAGATAAAAATTTGTATCTCGATCTTTTTTCTGACCATTTTGACACTGGGAAGATTTCTTAAACCTTCTGACCTTAATTTCCTTCCTTATCAATAAAGGGAAAAGTATATACTTTCTCTATTTAATTCACAGGGACATTGTGAGAACCAAGATATTCAAATGAAGATTAACAAACTTAGATATATTATAAGATTTTAATATAAATATATCAAATATTTTCATGTATTACAATAAACATGAGCCATACTTATATTATTCATTACTATAATAATATTCCAAATTAATAAAAATATTTCCTTCCACTTAACACATTTTTTTTTAATTAAGAAACTAATGTACTAATTTTCATTAGAAAATCTTCTACAAGGTACTAGAACAAAAATATGAATTAGTGTTGTTTAACGATTTCACATTTTTACCAATGAAAAAGAAATTCAGAATACTAAGCTGTACTCAAATTTTTAGTCTTAATCTTTCATTTAATGACAATCATATACAAAATGAGCTTTTTATATGCAGGATCCTGGGTATAAAATGTACTCAGCAATAAACCTTTCCTAGCTTACTCCTTGGAAGAAAATCTATGATAAAGCTAGGCAGCATATTAAAAAGCAGAGACATTACTTTGCCAACAAAGGTTCATATAGTCAGACTTATGGTTTTAACAGTAGTTATGTATGGATGTGAGTTGGACTATAAAGAAAGTTGAGAGCCAGAAAACTGATTCTTTGGAATTGCACTTGAGAAAAAGGTGAAACTGCAGTATTGGAGAAGAGTCTTGAGCATCCCTTGGATTTCAAGGAGATCAAACCAGTCAATCATAAAGGAAATCAACCCTGAATATTGATTGGAAGGACTGATGCCAAAACTGAAGCTCCAATACTTTGGCCACATGATGCAAAGAGCTGACTCATCAGAAAATGAGTAGAAAAGACTAAATGCAGGAAGAGAAAGGGACAACGGAGGATGAGATGGTTGGATGGCATCAGCAACTCGAGGGACATGAGTTTGAGCAAGCTCTGGGAGTTGGTGATGTACAGGGAAGCCTAGTGTGCTGCAGCCCACCCATGGGTTCACAAAAAGTCAGACAAAACTGAGCGATTGAATTGAACTGAACAGCAACCCACTCCAGTACTCTTGCCTGGGAAATACCATGGACAGAGGAGCCTGGTCGGCTACAGTCTATGGGATCGTGAAGAGTCAGACACGACTGAGCAGCTTTATTTTCACTTTTCACTTTCATGCACTGGAGAAGGAAATGGCAACCCACTCCAGCATTCTTGCCTGAAGAATCCCAGGGATTGGAGCCTGGTGGGCTGCGGTCTATGGGGTCACACAGATTCAGACATGACTGACATGCACAGCAGTAGAGCTGATATAATGTGAAAATGAAGAGTAAACTACTACAATTATAATCATATTTGATTAATAAATAAAGAAATGTATATTGACCTGATAAACAACATCTTAGAAAAAATATGTGGCCATCTGTTGCAGTAAGTAGAATTTGGGTATTGAATTGATAAAAATATTTTGAAAATGTGGTTAATACAAGGAAATAGAAAAGAAAGGTTAGATTTTACCAACTTCTACAGCTCTTTAATGCAATGTTACCTAAAAATTACATTTTTTCTTCTATTCCTTGAAACTTAAATCAGACTTTTAGCACTAGAAAATCAAAATTGTCTGAAAGAGCTAATAAAGAAAGGTAAACACATAGGAAAACCTGGAAGTAGAAAAAAATAAAAACAGAAATATATAAAAACCATAGGGGTAAATTTAACCGGAAAAGTCAAATGTATGAGAACTATATCATATAAAAGTAAAGGCATTTGAAAAAATTAACAGTGGACTGGAAAACAGAAATATTATCATCTATATTTATTTATGGATTCACTCAATGCATTTTTAGTGAGACCTATTTATGTATAAGGCAATGATCTATGTTTTGGAAACATTAAAAATAATCATTCAGGGACCTGCCTTTAAATTAGCTGGAGTCAAACTGAAATTCTAATACATGAACATAAATAACAACAATGCAGATCAGAGAGAAGCAAGACTTACAGTAGACATACAGATCAACTGTGATGGTGTTGCTGCTAAGTCACTTCAGTCGTGTCTGACTCTGTGCGACACCAGAGACAGCAGCCCACCCAGCTCTGCCGTCCCCGGGACTCTCCAGGCAAGAACACTGGAGTGGGTTGCCATTTCCTTCTCCAATGCATGAAAGTGAAAAGTGAAGTCGCACAGTTGTGTCCAACTCCTAGCAACCCCATGGACCACAGCCCACCAGGCTCCTCTGTCCATGAGATTTTCCAGGCAAGAGTACTGGAGTGGGGTGCCATTGCCTTCTCTGTGATGGTGTTAAAAAAGTCAAAGATTGTTGCATATAGAAGGCAGCTCTTGAAGAGATTGTTTTACAGGTAGAGCAGGAAAATAGGATGTTGCATAACAGAAAATGAAACAAGTATATATGGGTAATAACAACTTAATTAAGGATCAAGTCTAGCACCTGTGGATAAGCTGCTGGTGGGGAAGCAGAAAAATATAAGACTTCAATAACGTTCTGAAGTGCTTTGAATAACAAGATAAAGATCTCTATTTCACTGGTAAGCAGAAAAATTGTAGGTAATTTTTTTTTCTTTTTTTTCCTTGGAAAAGCGAATAATGCCACTAAAGGAGTGCAATAAACCCTTAACAGAGTAAAACCAAAACAGCCTAACATATGATGTCAGGGACCTCATTTTAAGAGCTCTCAACTCTAGATAGAGGATCACTACAGGAATACAGCAATGAAACATGAAGGGTCTAGTGTGGTGCTCATTCTAGGAATAGAAAAAAGGGCAAAGGCAGATTATGGGTAGGGATTTAACCACTCACATTCCCCTAAATCATCCATATCTGCTAAAGTGTAATCTGTGTAATCACAGCTTTCCCTCTTACCCTTAAGTTCCTCTGACAGAAATTCTGGGCCACTATTGTAGAAGGAAATTGTTAAGAAATAACCAATGCTATCCATTAGTTTGAAAATAAGTATGTAGAGTAATAGTAATTGGGCAATATTCTCAGTTCAGTTCAGTTCAGTCGCTCAGTTGTGTCTGACTTTTTGTGACCCCAAGGACTGCAGCACACCAGGCTTCCTTGTCCAATGCCAGCTCCCAGAGCTTGCTCAAACTAATGCCCATCAAATCGGTGATGCCATCCAACCATCTCATCCTCTGTCGTCCCCTTATCCTCCTGCCTTCAATCTTTCCCAGCATGAGGGTCTTTTCCAATGACTCAGTTCTTCACATCAGGTAGCCAAAGTGTTGGAGTTTCAGCTTCCGCATCAGTCCTTCCAATGAATATTCAGGACTGATTTCCTTTAGGACTGACTGGTTTGATCTCCTTACAGTCCCAGGGATGGTCAAGAGTATCCATTGGCAGGTGAATAGATAAGAAAGCTGTGGTACATATACACAATGGAATATTAATCAGCTATTAAAAAGAATGCATTTGAATCACTTCTAATGAGGTGTATGAAACTGGAGCCTATTATACAGAGTGAAGTAAGTCAGAAAGAAAAACATCAATACAGTATATTAATACATTTATATGGAATTTAGAAAGATGGTAACAATGATCCTATATGCAAGACAGCAAAAGAGACACAAATGTAAAGAACAGACTTTTTAACTCTGTGGGAGAAGGCGAGGGTGAGATGATTGACAGAATAGCACTGAAACATGTATATTACCATATGTGAAACAGATCGCCAGTCCAAGTTCAATGCTTGAAACAGGGCACTCAAAGTCGGTGTACTGGGATGACCCTGAAGGATGGGATGGGGAGGGAGGTGGGAAAGAAGTCCAGGATGGTGGACACATGTACACCCACGGCTGATTCATGTCAATGTATGGCAAAAACCACTACAATATTGTAAAATAATTAGCCAATAATTAAAATAAAAAATAATTTTTAAAAAAGAGCATTCTCCAACACCACAGTTCAAAAGCATCAGTTCTTCTGTGCTCAGCTTTCTTTATATGCTAGTCTGCAGGAATCCAAGATGAGTTTAAAACAAGGTGTAATGTGCCTCAGGTGCCACCTGGATACCCAGAGGAAGTTATCAAGTAGTAATCTATAAACTGTTTGAGGGCCCAGAGAATATATAGGGGTGGGTTAATACTAATATGGAGAAAAAGAAAGGGACAGAACTGAGAGACTAAGGAAAGAACATCAGGGCATACCCAAATTTAACAGATGAAAGAAGAGGAAAGAATCATAAAAGAAATGCAGGCTATTGCCTATATAGGATAAGGGAAATCTGGTAGTGTGTGGGGGGGATTAAAAATATAAGAAGTAAATAACTGACATAAAAAAATTTAGGTCAATTCTCTCACTTCATCTAATGTTTAAGTTTTATATATTGATCATCTGTTGTGATATTTTTTCTTTTTTTTAATTTACCTTTACAATATTGCATTGGTTTTGCCATACATCAAAATGAATCGGCCAGAAACATACACGTGCTCCTCACCCCGAACCCTCCTCCCTCCTACCTCCCTATACCATCCCTCCAGGTTGTCCAAGTGCACCAGCCCCAAGCATCCAGTATCGTGTATCGAACCTGGACTGGCGCTGTGCTATTTTTTAAATCATATAGAAGTAGAGGCAAAATGTGGAAACATTATCCCTGAGTAGTCCTAAAACGCAGAATTAACCATCATTAAGATTTTGGCCTATTTCCTTCCATGTACTTTTACTTTTAGGGCTTCCCTTCTGGCTCAATGGTAAAGAATCAATGTTCAAGTGGCCAAGCAGGAGAGACAGGTTCGTTCCTTGGGTCAGAATGATTCCCTGGAGAAGGAAATGGAAACTCATTCCAGTATTCTTGCCTGGAAAATTCCATGGACAGAGGACCCTGAAGGGCTACAGTTCATGGGGCTGAAGAAAGAGGTGAACATGATTCAGCACTTAAACAGTAATAATTTTTACTTACGTGAAATCATACTGAACATAAAATGTGGTATTGTAACTACATGTTCACCTATTTATATTTCTCACTTCATTCAATTTCTTTTAAACACTATGTGAATGTAGGCATAATATCCACCCTTTATCTATATAAGAAGTTAGATCATAATTTCGACACCTTCTCTTAAGTACATTTTAAATGTATTTCTTTTTCTATTCCTTTTGAGAAAAATGCTCAACAGCATGCATGTTTTCTTAATAAACAAAAAAAGATCAGATCAGATCAGTTGCTCAGTCATGTCCGACTTTTTGCAACCCCATGAATAACAGCATGCCAGGCCTCCCTGTCCATCACCAACTCCCAGAGTTCACTTAGACTCACATCCATCAAGTCAGTGATGCCATCCAGCCATCTCATACTCTGTCATCCCCTTCTCCTCCTGCCTCCAATCCCTCCCAGCATCAGAGTCTTCTCCAATGAGTCAACTCTTCGCATGAGGTGGCCAAAGTACTGGAGTTTCAGCTTTAGCATCATTCCTTCCAAAGAAATCCAAGCTGATCTCCTTCAGAATGGACTGGTTGGATCTCTTTGCAGTCCAAGGGACTCTCAAGAGTATTCTCCAACACCACACTTCAAAAGCATCAATTCTTCAGTGCTCAGCCTTCTTCCCAGTCGAACTCTCACATCCATACATGACCACAGGAAAAACCATAGCCTTGACTAGTCGAAACTTTGTGGGCAAAGTAATGTCTCTGCTTTTGAATATGCTATCTAGGTTGGTCATAACTTTCCTTTCAAGGAGTAAGCGTCTTTTAATTTCATGGCTGCAGCCACCATCTGTAGTGACTTTGGAGCCCAAAAAAATAAAGTCTGACACTGTTTCCACTGTTTCCCCATCTATTTCCCATGAAGTGATGGGACCAGATGCCATGATCTTCGTTTTCTGAATGTTGAACTTTAAGCCAACTTTTTCACTCTCCACTTTCACCAAGAGGCTTTTTAGTTCTTCTTCACATTCTACCATAAAGGTGGTGTCATCTGCATATCTGAGGTTATTGATATTTATCCAGACAATTTTGATTCCAGCTTGTGCTTCTAACAGCCCAGCGTTTCTCATGATGTACTATGCATATAAGTTAAATAAACAGGGTGACAATATACAGCCTTGACGAACTCCTTTTCCTATTTGGAACCAATCTGTTGCTCCATGACCAGTTCTAACTGTTGCTTCCTGACCTGCATACAAATTTCTCAAGAGGCAGATCAGGCGGTCTGGTATTCCCATCTCTTTCAGAATTTTCCACAGTTTATTGTGATCCACACAGTCAAAGGCTTTGGCATAGTCAATAAAGCAGAAATAGAGACTTTTCTGGAACTCTCTTGCTTTTTCCATGATCCAGCGGATGTTGGCAATTTGATCTCTGGTTTCTCTGCCTTTACTAACACCAGCTTGAACATCAGGAAGTTCACGGTTCACATATTACTGAAGCCTGGCTTGGAGAATTTTGAGCATTACTTTACTAGCGTCTGAGATGAGTGCAATTGTGTGGTAGTTTAAGCATTCTTTGGCATTGCCTTTCTTTGGGATTGGGATGAAAACTGACCTTTTCCAATCCTGTGGCCACTGCTGAGTTTTCCAAATTTGCTGCATATTGAGTGCAGCACTTTAACAGCATCATCTTTCAGGATTTGGAATAGCTCCACTGGAATTCCATCACCTCCACTAGCTTTGTTCATAGTGATGCTTTCTAAGGCCCACTTGACTTCACATTCCAGGATGTCTGGCTCTAGGTGAGTGATCACACCATCATGATTATCTGGGTCATGCAGATCTTTTTTGTACAGTTCTTCTGTGTATTCTTGCCATCTCTTCTTAATATCTTCTGCTTCTGTTAGGTTTATACCATTTCTGTCCTTTATCAAACCCATCTTTGCATGAAAAAAAAGATCAGCAAGCCTAAATCCCAATGAACTGGTAAATGCAAGCCAGAAGTTTTTACTTGATATTTATCATTCCCAGATTACATCATTCCTTGCACTGAAACAACAGTCTCAGTCCAAAGCAAGGGTTCTCTGAGCACATTTTGAATATGTGTTTTTAGGGATATTGGACTTCACAGTGATTAGGCACCACAGACACTGGCAACTGGTTAGAACATATCCATATTTAAATAAATGCTAGTTTACAATTGCATTCAGTTTATTTGTCCTTTATGATACAATTAGTTATTTTTATTGATTTTTAAAAACTGTGTCGGTAGATATTATCTGTGAATTTTATCTTAGGATAATAAATTAGATGTGAAAAATATTGGTTGTGCAAGGGGATGTTGGCTCTGACAGGTAACAACAATTAGTCTCAGGCCTTTACACTCAAAATTCCTTATTAATAATTGATACGTCGTGCACCTGCTTGCTGACCTAATATAAGACTCAGTGTGTTTATTTTTAAACTAAGTCCTATGCATTAAAACTCTGTTATGTGTATTGACTTTGTTTTTAAAACAGAAGTATAAATGAGGAAATGATTTATTAAAATGTGATAATTTGAAAATAAGTAGTAAAACCTAAGAACATTAACACAGTATCTAACAGTGGTTTATTTCAATTTGTTGGTGCTAAAAGGACAGGGTGTGGTCCGCGGGAGAAGGGAAGGGCAAACCACTTCAGTATTCTTGCCTTGAGAACCCCATGAACAGTATGAAAAGGCAAAATGATAGGATACTGAAAGAGAAACTCCCCAGGTCAGTAGGGGTCCAATATGCTACTGGAGATCAGTGGAGAAATAACTCCAGAAAGAATGAAGGGATGGAACCAAAGCAAAAAGAATACCCAGCTGTAGATGTGTCTGGTAAGAGAAGCAAATCCGATACTGTAAAGAGCAATATTGCATAGGAACCTGGAATGTCAGGTCCATGAATCAAGGCAAATTGGAAGTGGTCAAACAAGAGATGGCAAGAGTGAATGTTGACATTCTAGGAATTAGCGAACTAAAATGGACTGGAATGGGTGAATTTAACTCAGAGGACTATTATATCTACTACTGTGGGCAGGAATCCCTCAAAAGAAATGGAGTGGCCATCATGGTCAACAAAAGAGTCCGAAATGCAGTACTTGGATGCAATCTCAAAAACGACAGAATGATCTCTGTTCGTTTCCAAGGCAAACCATTCAATGTCACAGTAATCCAAGTCTATGCCCCAACCAGTAACGCTGAAGAAGCTGAAGTTGAACAGTTCTATGAAGACCTACAAAACCTTTAAGAACTAACACCCAAAAAAGATGTCCTTTTCATTCTAGGGGACTGGAATGCAAAAGTAGGAAGTTAAGAAACACCTGGAGTAACAGGCAAATTTGGCCTTGGAATACGGAATGAAGCAGGGCAAAGACTAACAGAGTTTTGCCAAGAAAATGCACTGGTCATAGCAAATACCTTCTTCCAACAACATAAGAGAAGACTCTATACTGGACATCACCAGATGGTGAACACCGAAATCAGATCGATTATATTCTTTGCAGCCAAAGATGGAGAAGCTCTATACAATCAGCAAAAACAAGACCAGGAGCTGACTGTGGCTCAGACCATGAACTCCTTATTGCCAAATTCAGACTGAAATTGAAGAAAGTAGGGAAAACCACTAGACCATTCAGGTATGACCTAAATCAAATCCCTTATGATTATACACTGGAAGTGAGAAATAGATTTAAGGGCCTAGATCTGATAGATAGAGTGCCTGATGAACTATGGAATGAGGTTCGTGACATTGTCCAGGAGACAGGTATCAAGACCATCCCCATGGAAAAGAAATGCAAAAAAGCAAAATGGCTGTCTGGGGAGGCCTTGCAAATAGCTGCGAAAAGAAGAGAAGAGAAAAGCAAAGGAGAAAAGGAAAGATATAAACATCTAAATGCAGAGTTCCAAAGAATAGCAAGAAGAGATAAGAAAGCCTTCTTCAGTGATCAATGCAAAGAAATAGAGGAAAACAACAGAATGGGAAAGACTAAGGATCTATTCAAGAAAATCAGAGATACCAAAGGAACATTTCATGCAAAAATGGGCTCGATAAAGGACAGAAATGGTATGGACCTAACGGAAGCAGAAGATATTAAGAAGAGGTGGCAAGAATACACAGAAGAACTGTACAAAAAGAGCTTCACGACCCAGATAATCATGATGGTGTGATCACTCACCTAGAGCCAGACATCCTGGAATGTGAAGTCAAGTGGGCCTTAGAAAGCATCACTATGAACAAAGCTAGTGGAGGTGATGGAATTCCAGTGGAGCTATTCCAAATCCTGAAAGATGATGCTGCGAAAGTGCTGCACTCAATATGCCAGCAAATTTGGAAAACTCAGCAGTGGCCACAAGATTGGAAAAGGTCAGTTTTCATCCCGATCCCAAAGAAAGGCAATTCCAAAGAGTGCTCAAACTACCGCACAATTGCACTCATCTCACACGCTAGTAAAGTAATGCTCAAAATTCTCCAAGCCAGGCTTCAGTAATATGTGAACCGTGAACTTCCTGATGTTCAAGCTGGTTTTAGAAAAGGCAGAGGAACCAGAGATCAAATTGCCAACATCCGCTGGATCATGGAAAAAGCAAGAGAGTTCCAGAAAAACGTGTATTTCTGCTTTATTGACTATGCCAAAGCCTTTGACTGTGTAGATCACAATAAACTGTGGAAAATTCTGAGAGAGATGGGAATACCAGACCACCTGATCTGCCTCTTGACAAATCTGTATGCAGGTCAGGAAGCAACAGTTAGAACTGGTCATGGAACAACAGACTGGTTCCAAATAGAAAAAGGAGTACGTCAAGGCTGCATATTGTCACCATGTTTATTTAACTTATATGCAGAGTACATCATGAGAAATGCTGGACTGGAAGAAACACAAGCTGGAATCAAGATTGCTGGGAGAAATATCAATAACCTCAGATATGCAGATGACACTATCCTTATGGCAGAAAGTGAAGAGGAACTAAAAAGCCTCTTGATGAAAGTGAAAGTGGAGAGTGAAAAGGTTGGCTTAAAGTTCAACATTCAGAAAACGAAGATCATGGTATCTGGTCCCATCACTACATGGGAAATAGATGGAGAAACAGTGGAAACAGTGTCAGACTTTCTTTTTCTGGGCTCCAAAATCACTGCAGATGGTGACTGCAGCCATGAAATTAAAAGACGCTTACTCCTTGGAAGGAAAGTTATGACCAACCTAGATAGCATATTCAAAAGCAGAGACATCACTTTGCCAACAAAGGTTCATCTAGTCAAGGCTATGGTCTTTCCTGTGGTCATGTATGGATGTGAGAGCCGGACTGTGAAGAAGGCTGAGCGCCAAAGAATTGATGCTTTTGAACTGTGGTGTTGGAGAAGACTCTTGAGAGTCCCTTGGACTGCAAGGAGATCCAACCGGTCCATTCTGAAGAAGATCAGCCCTGGGATTTCTTTGGAAGGAATGATGCTAAAGCTGAAACTCCAGTATTTTGGCCACCTCATGGGAAGACTTGACTCATTGGAGAAGACTCTGATGCTGGGAGGGATTGGAGGCAGGAGGAGAAGGGGACGACAGAGGATGAGATGGCTGGATGGCATCACTGAGTCAATGGATGTGAGTCTGGGTGACCTCCGGGAGCTGGTGATGGATAGGGAGGCCTGGCGTGCTGCAGTTCATGGGGTCACAAAGGGTCGGCACGACTGAGTGACTAATCTGATCTGATATGATCTGATAATTTGAAAATAAGTAGTAAAAACTAAGAACATTAACACAGTATCTAACAGTGGTTTATTTCAATTTGTTGGTGCTAAAAGGATCAATAAATAGATATGATATCATCTTGAGATCATTGTGTAAGTATGATGACTGAAACTTCTGAGAAATGTATCTGTGATTATCTTTCTCTATTAAATTATAGATTAATTGAAAACAGACTATAGAAACCAGAGAATTTCCTGGGCATATGCAGAAATTATCATTATAGCATGTGTATTTGGTGAATAAAATCTGAGATATCTTTCCTATACACTTGCCTATGCTTAATGTTTATTGAAGTAAAAACATTTCTTTGTTAAATTTATAAGTTTGTAGTGTCACAGGTAACTCTTTAGAGTACCATTCAATAAAAGGCATTAAGATATGGAAGAGACTGCAAGGAGGGAGTTTATTTCTTTGACAAATAACCTTTTCCACAGTATTAAGAAATGTAAAAGAAAGCATGTTAGAATAATTTTTAAAGTGAATGCAATGAGATATTTTGTTTACAAATGTTTAAAATCTATTACATGAATTTATATTTCAGAGGATCACACATGAATTTAGAAAGCAAAATTTTCCATTTTCACCATATACTCTACAGCTTCATGACAAGAATAAATATGTTCTTCTTAAAAGAAATATTATTTCTCAATAGGTGAGAAAAACTTGTAGTAAGTCTTAAAAAGAGTTAATGCAGCTCTTTCCAAAGAAAATCTTCTGTCTCAATATGTTACACACATTATCTAAAACTTTCAAAGCCCTCTTATTTCCTCTTGCATTAAGTCTACATTTCTCCTTAAACTGTTCTCACCACATGCATACAAAATTGTTTTCTATTTTCCTCAAAACGTAATGTCTCAGAAACTGCTGGTTGCCTATTCAATAGCCGTTTGCTCCATTTTCCTTCTTAACAGTTTTCTGCTCCCTCTCAGTGTGGCACAGGGATAAATCATAAATATTAGTCAGTTATGTTAATTCAATTCCCAATTCTAATGAACACTGTGACTTAGTTATATCAATTAAGGAGATTCTGATGAGGAAATCTGAGAAAATATTTCCTCACACCAAAAATCCACCCTGTGTCTTCTGCTCTGTAGAACTGTAACTGAATATGTTACTTTGTACTGCGGTAGAAATCTAGCCATCTATAAAACAGTCAACCTGAGGACTAAGTCCACAATTCAAAGACAAAGTTCAAAAAAGACAGATTAAATGTTCGAAATTTCTTTCAAAGCTTCTCTCCACTTTACTTCATGACTGCTATGGTGGTAACTGTTAAATGAGGTAATATATTCCCTTTAAATTTATACTTTCCTGAGTTGGATTTTCTGTTATTTGCTACCAGGAATGTCGTAACAGACATCATATTGAAATGTGCAATATAATATTCATATTTCTCCATTAGTACCTTGTTCTCTTTGCTTTGAATACACTATGTTTTCCTTTAAGCCTACTCAAATTCTTAACGTATTCAGGAAATAACAAGAAGCTCACCTCCTCTATAATTTTAGGCTTAACATAATTGCCTTCACCTTTCTTCTCCCTCTGTGAATTTGCACAGCACTCATGGTCAATAAAAGACAACTGGCATAAAATAATATTTTAGTGTTTAGTATTTGCCTTATAATGAAATTATGTATTCAGCACATGCTGAGCATCTTTAGTGTGTCAGGCCCAGTGATACATATGTGTGATACAGAGTGTAATAGCACTCTGTTCCTGTCCACAAACAGCTCAAGGCTAGAGAAATAACAAAATAAAAGCAACTTCTCTTTTCTGCAAAGACTGGAATACACGTATGTATAAGGGGCAGTGGCAGCAGAAAAGAACAATAATCTGGTCTATCTGGGTGCAGTCAGAAACTCTGAGCCATGTCTTAAAGAACGAGTCGGAGTTCATCAGGTTGACAAGGGAGATTAAGGGCTTTATAGTCAAAAAGGATATGATATATAAAGGCAAAGAAGTGTGAAACAGCATGACACCTTCAAGGACCTGAAGTTAATTTGTTTTGGTTTGAGAATAAACTCCAATGAGGAAAGGGCTCATAAATTAAGCTGGAAAGGTAGGCAATGAATACTTAAAAAAAAAAAAAAAAAAAAAACCTGTTTTCTGTATTTGTTCTCCAATTATATTTTGAGGTCAGTTATGCTTTCAGTTAACATATTCCAGAAATGCAAAATGATAATCATTTCAAACTCCCTGCATGTTTGGCCCATAGATTTACTTAAACTGGTCTGAGAGTATTTGATTCACTGAATTTTAAGATAGACAGTATTGCCATTACATGCTATTTCAGTGTTGTTTTTTTTTTAATCAATAGCACCTAAACCTGTTCAGTGAACACTGCAGGTATTCTACTTCTTAATGAATTTGGTATGTTGGTTATATAGAGTAGGAAAATCTTGCAGTGAAGATTTACTATGGTATTTCCTCATTATAAGTAATTTAATTTTCTG
Source organism: Tragelaphus eurycerus (assembly GCA_935064755.1). Lineage (NCBI taxonomy): Eukaryota > Metazoa > Chordata > Mammalia > Artiodactyla > Bovidae > Tragelaphus > Tragelaphus eurycerus. The sequence continues at coordinate 5,124,168 of CAKXYN010000086.1, read as the reverse complement.
TTTTTAGAGTGAATCTTAATATCCCACATTCCATGGAACAACTATGCCCATGCATCACAGCCACTGAGCCTGCACTCCTAGAGCACAGGCACCACAACTACTGAGCCTAAGTGCTGCAACTCCTAAAGTCGGTGCACCTAAGGCCTGTGCTCCACAAGAGATGCCACTGCAAAGAGAAGCCTGTGCACCGCCAACGAAGAGCAGTCCCCGCTTGCCACAACTAGAGGAGAGCCCTCAGTAACAAAGCCTCAGCACAGACAAAAATACAAAAATACAGATAAATAAATAAATATTTATTTTTTTTTTAAAAAAGAATACTGATGTGAGTAGCCATTTCCTTCTCCAGGTATCTTCCTGACCCAGGGATTGAATTTGTATCTCGTACATTGGCAGGTGGACTCTTTAACCCCTGAGCCACCTGGAAAGCCCATCTGCCTCCTTAAGTTTTGTTTTACTGTAGGCGGAAATGGACCATAAAATTTCTCCAAACATAAATCCACCAAAAGTTTTGTTTGCATAGAGTGTCTTTATCTAAGTTTACGGACACACAGATTATTGTTAATAAATAATAAATCACTATTTAATACTTATTTCTTAAAGCAGTATATTTAGAAAATAGTTACTTTCCTACACAAGAAGAAAAAGTATGTGTTAATAGAAATAGTCACTTCAACTAGATGTATATCATTGCAAACCACTGAGATAAAATTAAAATTGTGTCTAGAATCTATTGATAGTGTTAAACATGTGGTGATTATCAACATATGTAATTCTTGCTTGCAGTTATGCTATTAAATATAGTTGGCTCACAGTGTTGGCAAAGAGTTCATCTTCCTTGTTGTTACATAAATACCAGCAGCAATGTTTGTCAGATTTTCTTCCCCTGGAACATCATATAAATTTTACTTAAAATTTTGATCAGTTGTTAAACTTTACAATCCATAACAGTGTTAAGAGTGGCAACAGATCCCAAATGCCTTCTGCCAAATACTCGACTTTGAAGCCTATGTATGTCACAGAAGGCCACATAAACTCAATATATTCACTAAGTTTCAAGAAATATGATAGGCTAGCACAGCTTATTCTATCTTCTGAGTATCACAGGAAAAGTATATTGCACATGGAGCTACAAGAAGCACAGTGGTACTCAAATCTAATCAGTAACATATATTAAAAAAAAGTCATGGCTCGACTGGCTAGAAGCAGAAGAATCACAAAATAAACAATCCTTTAGGAGGAGGACATACCATAGACAATTCAAAGACACAAAAACAAACCTACACAATGGGCTATAATTTTCATTCATTAGAAAACAGAGCTAGGTTTCCTAATGTTTTTCCATCATATGCATTCCATTAACCTCCTATGTGCCCGGTGAAAATTTCATGCAAATAATATTCATTTTCCAAATACCAAAGAAAATGAGATACTGCATTTTCCATGGAATATATAAGAAAATATTTCCCAAGTCAAATAAAGTAGACATAAAAGTCCAGTTTTAATATTTGTGAACATATCTATAGGATGACAATTTTTAAGAAGTAACTCTTTATCTTTTTAAAAAGCTCAATGTTTTTATCATGTGATATTAAATGTCTGGCAATTTAGATACACAGGAAATCACACACTTCTCTTCTCAGCTCAATCAGTAATCCTTAGGCAAAATGTATGTGTGTGTGTGTGTGTGTGTGTGTGTGTTTCAAATTTCTTTCTATATATTTGAAAATGTTAAGTATTTTTTCTACCAACAGGAAAAACCTCCTTAAAAGTAAATTACTTATTCTGAAAACAAAAATTGTTCCAAATCATAAAAGTGAGATTGATTATACAGTAGTAACATTTCACAAATGACATCCTACATAATGTTAAATGACAATCTGTATCAGTAAGTAATAAGATGTTGTATTTGTGTTGAAACAAATTTTCCTTAATGATTCTGTTAGGTTGGTGCAAAGTAATTGCAGTTTTGCATTGTTTGAGCTTAGATGTTTGATACTGGAATACATTCTTAAATAATGGGCGTTATGTTTTTTGTCTCATTTTAATGTACATTTTTAAAATTTTTTGCTAATGATTACTTGCTATTATTTTATATTTATTTTAGACTAGGGAAATGATGTTAGACAAAAAGCAAATTTGAGCAATTTTCTTATTCAAATTTAAAATGGGTCATAAAGAAGTGGAGACAGCTCACAACATAAACTGTGCATTTTTCTCAGGAACTGCTAATGAACTTACAGTGCAGTGGTGGTTCAAGTTTTGCAAAAGAGACAAGAGCCTTGAAGATGAGGCGCTCAGTGGCCGATTGAGAACCATCATCGAAGCTGATCTTACAACTGCACAAGAAGTTGCCAAAGAACTCAACGTCAATTATTCTATGGTCATTTGGAATTTGAAGCAAATTGGAAAGGTGAAAAACTCGATAAGTGGGTGACTCGTGAGCTGACCAGAGATCAAAAAAGTCATCATTTTGAAATGTTGTCTTCTCTTATTCTGTGTAACAACAATGAACCATTTCTCAATTGGACTGTGATGCGTGACAAACAGTGGATTTTATACAACAACCAGTGATGACCAGCTCAGTGGGTAGATCACGAAGAAGCTGCAAAGCACTTACCCAAGCCAAATTTGCACCAAAAAAGGTCGCAGCCACTGTTTGGTGGTCTGCTGCCCATCTCCTCTACAGCTTTCTGAATCCTGGAAAATCCATTAAATCTGAGAAGTATGTTCAGCAAGTTGATGAGAGGCACTGAAAACCACAGTGCCTATAGCCAGCATCGGTCAACAAAATGGGACCACTACTTCTCCACAACAATGCCCAACCACACGTTGCACAAACAATGCTTCAAAAGTTGAATAAATTAGGATAGGAAGTTTTGTCTCACCCACCATATTCATATGTCATCTACCAACTGACGACCAACTTATTCCAGCTGTCAAGCATCTTGACAACTTTCTGCAATGAAAATGCTTCCACAACCAGTAGGAGGCATAAGTGCTTTCCAAGACTTTGTCAAATCCCAAAGCATGGATTTCTATGTTACAGGAATGAATAAACTTATTTCTCATTGGCAGAAATGTGTTGATAGTAATGGCTCCTACTTTGATTAATAAAGAGGTGTTTGAGTCTAGTTATAATGATTTAAAATTCAAAGTCCAAAACTGCAATAATTTTTTCACTAATCTTAAATATTTCACTTTTTATGGAAATACGGAAAGCTAAAAAGCAAGTACTTCACACATGCAACATCAGTATTAATAGCAAACAAATAACAACACAGTGATACTATCATAGCGCACTTCCATTCCTAAACCAAAATTTGATCATTTAGCATTTTATGATAATTCCCCTATAGCTGTCAGTATGAAATAAATGGAAAGAATGTCATAAGCCTGCTAAATAAACATTATATAGGAGATAAAATAAGGTTAATATGATAACGGAGTGAGGAATATTATTGCTATTTTCTTTTATATTTCAAAGCTTTGAGATGGCTTCAAGTTGAAATATTCCTTCCAGCATTGCCTTTATTTAATCAGCATTTATTTCAAAGTCTAGATGAGACCAAAAAAACATAAATTTCTAGATGGGGAAATAGTGGAAACAATGGCTGACTTTCTTTTTCTGGGCTCCAAAATCACTGCAGATGGTGATTGCAGCATGAAATTAAAAGATGCTTACTCTTTGGAAGGAAAGTTATGACCAACCTAGACAGCAAATATTACTTTATCTTTAGTGCGTTTTTCAATGCCAAATAAGTTTTATACCATCCCAGTTGTTTTAGTCAACAGGCATATACCATCTAATAGCTGGTATATATTCTAACTCAAGAACATTGTGCCTTGAGACATATGCCTTGCTTTTCTTATAGTCTTCAATTCACTGAGATTATCCTGGAACCAAAGAAACACCAAAGAAACCCTTGCTGGAGTGAACTGCACTAGCAAAAACATTTGAAAACTTGCAATAAAAAATAAACCAGCCTGTTAAGATTTGATTGGGCTCCTTATAAAAATACATCATAGAAAGGAGTTTTTTTTTCTATAATGTATTTTTATAAGGAGCCCAATCAAATCTTAAACTCAGCAGTGGCCACAGGACTGTAAAAGGTCAGTTTTCATTCCAATCCCAAAGAAAGGCAATGCCAAAGAATGCTCAAACTATCACACAATTGCACTCATCTCACATGCTAGTAAAGTAATGCTCAAAATTCTCCAAGCCAGGCTTCAGCAATATGTGAACCATGAACTTCCTGATGTTCAAGCAGGTTTTAGAAAAGGCAGAGGAACCAGAGATCAAATTGCAAACATCCGCTGGATCATGGAAAAAGCAAGAGAGTTCCAGAAAAACATCTATTTCTGCTTTATTGACTATGCCAAAGCCTTTGACTGTGTGGATCACAATAAACTGTGGAAAACTCTGAAAGAGATGGGAATACCAGACCGCCTGATCTGCCTCTTGAGAAATCTGTATGCAGGTCAGGAAGCAACAGTTAGAGCTGGACATGGAACAACAGACTGGTTCCAAATAGGAAAAGGAGTACTTCAAGGCTGTATATTGTCACCCTGCTTATTTAACTTATATGCAGAGTACATCATGAGAAATGCTGGACTGGAAGAAACAGAAGTTGGAATCAAGATTGCTGGGAGAAATATCAATAACCTCAGATATGCAGATGACACCACCCTTATGGCAGAAAGTGAAGAAGAACTAAGAAGCCTCTTGATGAAAGTGAAAGTGAAGAGTGAAAAATTTGGCTTAAAGTTCAACATTCAGAAAACGAAGATCATGGCATCCGGTCCCATCACTTCATGGGAAATAGATGGGGAAACAGTGGAAACGGTGTCAGACTTTATTTTTTTAGGCTCCAAAATCACTACAGACGGTGACTGCAGCCATAAAAGACACTTGCTCCTTGGAAGGAAAGTTATGACCAAGCTAGACAGCATATTGAAAAGCAGAGACATTACTTTGCCAACAAAGGTTCGCCTAGTCAAGGCTATGGTCTTTCCTGTGGTCGTGTATGGATGTGAAAATTGGACTATGAAGAAAGCTGACCACTGAAGAATTGATGCTTTTGAACTGTGGTGTTGGAGAAGACTCTTGAGAGTCCCTTGGACTGCAAGAAGATCCAACCAGTCCATTCTGAAGGAGATCAGCCCTGGGATTTCTTTGGAAGGAATGATGCTAAAGCTGAAACTCCAGTACTTTGGCCACCTCATGCGAAGAGTTGACTCATTGGAGAAGACTCTGATGCTGGGAGGGATTGGGGGCAAGAGGAGAAGGGGACGACAGGGGATGAGATAGCTGGATGGCATCACTGACTCGATGCATGTGAGTCTCAGTGAGCTCCAGGAGTTGGTGATGGACAGGGAGGCCTGGTGTGCTGTGATTCATGGGGTCGCAAAGAGTCGGACACGACTGAGAGACTGATCTGGTCTGATAGAAAGGAGATATTTAACTTCAGTGACATCTAGTTTTAATTTTAATAATCAGCAACATGAGAAATGTATTTCCTATCTGGAAGAATTAACACCTGGGTAAGAAAAAAAGACACATTTCTAAACATGGAAAACTAGAGAACAATATAAATTATATGTTGCAATTACAAAATAACATAAAGTAAAAGTGAAGTCTCTCAGTTGTGTCCGACTCTTTGAGACCCCATGGATTGTAGACTATGAGGCTCCTCTGTCCATGGGATTTTCCAGGCAATAGTACTGGAGTGGATTGCCATTTCCTTCTCCAGGGGATCTTCCCAACCCAGGGCTGTAGCATGACAGGCTCCTCTGTCATGTCGGGTCTGTCAGACCCAAACCCGGGTCTCCCACATTGTAGACAGACGCTTTACCGTCTGAGCCACCGGGGAAGTCCACAAAATAACATAACTCTTAACTAAATATAATGGGACTTTTAATCCAAATATGCATTATCTCTTGCAAAGTAATCACTTTAGACAACCATCAGAAAATGCCAATAACAATCTCATCATTCAAAACATTCTTATTCCTTGTTTCCAGATTATTCAGTTATTCTTAATGACAGCATATTTTCCCCAAACCTGATACCAGTTTAATTTCCTATGCATATGGATCAATTTGAGAACCAAGAACATTTTTAAGGTATTTGTTTCCTTTTCACCTTAAATAAATCAGGTTTAGGAACTGTATGATTTTTTTGAGTCTGGAAAATGTATATACCCTTTTAACACCCCAGTTATTTCCTTCATTAAAGGAACATCCCCTAACACTTCTTTCACATTTACTCCAAGACTGTCATAGACTATAGCTGCTCTGATTTCTATCATAATTGACTACTTTAGGCAGCTTTTCAACTTATGTAAGTGGAATTATACAATATGTGGGCTTCCCAGATGGCACTAGTGGTAAAGAACCTGCCTACCAGTGCAGGTGACTGAGAGATGTGGGTTTGATCCCTGAGTCACGAATATCCCCTGGAGGACGACATGGCAACCCACTCCAGTATTCTTGCCTGGAGAATCCCGTGGACAGAGAAGCCTGTCAGGCTACCGCCCATAGGTTCACAAAGAGTCAGACATGACTGAAGTGACTTTGCATGCATACATGCATGCACACACACATAGAATATGTACTCGTACGTTTGAGTTCTTATGCTCATTTATTAAGTGTGTTCTGAGAGAATTTGTGTGATTGTATTATTATTTCCTTACATTTTCAATAGAATTCATCAGTGAACCATGTTAGCAAAAAGTTTCTTTATGAAAAAGTTTTTGATAACAAATTTCATTTATTTAACTATTCAGATATCCTATTTACTCTTGTGCCAGTATTGACAATTATATTTTTTAAGGAGTATATTCATTTTGTCTAAGTTGCAGCAAATCCTGCAAATGTAATCTGTAAAGACAGCTTCTTTTAGAAATATTGAAAAAAAAATTCAAGTGTGAAATCTAGGTATACAAATAAGGCCAATTATTTGTGTAACAGTTAATTTAGATTTCATAAAGTAAAAATATAGATGATAATAATTTACAGGGCAAATACTTGATACTTGTGGTTTACATATTAGCTAGATAGCATATTGAAAAGCAGAGACATTACTTTGCCAACAAAGGTTTGTCTACTCAAGGCTATGGTTTTTCCTGTGGTCATGTATGGATGTGAGAATTGGACTGTGAAGAAAGCTGAGTGCCGAAGAATTGATGCTTTTGAACTGTGGTGTTGGAGAAGACTCTTGAGAGCCCCTTGGACTGCAAGGAGATCCAACCAGTCCATTCTAAAGGAGATCAGCCCTGGGTGTTCTTTGGAAGGAATGATGCTAAAGCTGAAACTCCAGTACTTTGGCCACCTCATGCGAAGAGGTGACTCATTGGAAAAGACTCTGATGCTGGGAGGGATTGGGGGCAGGAGGAAAAGGGGACGACAGAGGATGAGATGGCTGGATGGCATCACTGACTGGATGGACGTGAGTTTGATTGAACTCCGGGAGTTGGTGATGGACAGGGAGGCCTGGCGTGCTGCGATTCATGGGGTCGCAAAGAGTCGGACACAACTGAGAGACTGAACTGAACTGAACTGAAAATTAAACTTAAAGCTAAGTATAGTCCAGTTTTTCCTAAATTGTAATTTTTGCCACACTAACATAAATCTTAAAAATTCCTTTAAAATATCCTTCAATGCATATAATACATGCAAAATTCACTGATAATCCTTTTTTTTACTTACCTAAGCATTTTTTAAGTAAATTGTTTTCCTAGTTTTATGGACTGTTTGTGATATTTCCAGATCATACATAATTTAATGACATTATAGATTTTAATTCTTATCATTCTCAACAATAAGCCTTCCAAAACAAAGCATCAGAGGAAGTTATAAAGGCAAAACACGTCTGTCAAGAGACAGGCCTAGATTCAAACACTTATATGCACCCAACTAGTAGAGTGACCTAAGGTACAAACTTTATGCTTTCTGAGACTCCGTTTCATACTTATAAATGCAATAGTTCTAAGTTTTGTGATGATTCAATGAGATTATGAATATAACCCTGATGAATTAGCCTAACACAGTACCTAATACTTTGTGTGCTTTCTAAATTTTGCTGCTCACAGGATAGTCCAAAGCCAACGACATCGTCTCCTATGAGCTTGAAGGATGTCAGGCCTCATCACAGACCTAAATTTCCACATGATCAGTATGCTCATCCCAATTGCACAATCAGTTTCTAAATTACTATTAGTACTATTATTATAATAGTATTATTAGTACTCTTACTTTGTAATCACATTGCTCTGGCTATTTTGAGATCCTTTTTGATATTTTCTAGGCAATGGCACCCCACTCCAGTACTTTTGCCTAGAAAATCCCATGGACAGAGGAGCCTGGTAGGCTGCAGTCCATGGGGTCACTAGAGTAGGACACGACTGAGCGACTTCACTTTCACTTTTCACCTTCATGCACTGGAGAAGGAAATGGCAACCCACTCGAGTGTTCATGCCTGGAGAATCCCAGGGACGGGAAGCCTGGTGGGCTGTCATCTCTGGGGTCGCACAGAGTCGGACACAACTGAAGCAATGCAGCAGCAGCAGCAGCAGGCTGATTATATTAATATTGAAATCTGACAGAAATGTGCATAACATCTGAATGAGGTCTCTACTGTAAGTTTGAAAAAAAAAAGTGTCATTTTAAAACCATTGGTAAAATTTGATATGTATGTTCAAAATACATTTAAAGTTTAAAAAATATCCACTCTGTCCTATAAGGTATATCCTATATATAAACATAGATATATTAGAACATAGATATAATAATTGTTTTTACTTAATTAGAAGTAAATAGAAACATACATATAAAGATCTAATTTGCCTATCCCTTGGAGAGTGAAAAGGTTGGCTTAAAGCTCAACATTCAGAAAACGAAGATCATGGCATCTGGTCCCATCACTACATGGGAAATAGATGGAGAAACAGTGGAAACAGTGTCAGACTTTCTTTTTCTGGGCTCCAAAATCACTGCAGATGGTGACTGCAGCCATGAAATTAAAAGACGCTTACTCCTTGGAAGGAAGGTTATGGCCAACCTAGATAGCATATTCAAAAGCAGAGACATCACTTTGCCAACAAAGGTTCGCCTAGTCAAGGCTATGGTCTTTCCTGTGGTCATGTATGGATGTGAGAGCTGGACTGTGAAGAAGGCTGAGCGCTGAAGAATTGATGCTTTTGAACTGTGGTGTTGGAGAAGACTCTTGAGAGTCCCTTGGACTGCAAGGAGATCCAACCGGTCCATTCTGAAGGAGATCAGCCCTGGGATTTCTTTGGAAGGAATGATGCTCAAGCTGAAACTCCAGTATTTTGGCCACCTCATGCGAAGAGTTGACTCATTGGAGAAGACTCTGATGCTGGGAGGGATTGAGGGCAGGAGGAGAAGGGGACGACAGAGGATGAGATGGCTGGATGGGATCACTGACTCGATGAATGTGAGTCTGGGTGACCTCCGAGAGCTGGTGATGGATAGGGAGGCCTGGCGTGCTGCAGTTCATGGGGTCGCAAAGAGTCGGACACGACTGAGCGACTGATCTGATCTGATCTGGTTCATCTAATTTTTTATCTGCACACATACAAATATATCTGAAGGTAATTCTGTCAAATGCTTTAAATAGTTCAATCTGGATAGAGGGTCTGATGTATTTTTCATTTTCTTCTCTTTACTTTTCTGCATTGCTTGCATTTTTATTAATACAAAGAAAGCATCTAAAATTATTTTCAGAAAAAAAGTCATTATTCCTGAATACAAATAAAAGTTTCTTTTCTTTTTTTTTTTTTTTTAAACACACCTAAAATCTAAACCAAAACTCTCTCTGTACACAAATCTCCTTGAAGGAAGAAAGGGGAAGACCTGAGACAAAAAGAGGAAGATGAGAAGATCCTTCTCCTCACTCAATAAAGTAGAACAGTCAATGACAGGAGATAGATTTTGGAGTTACAACTCTTCTGAAGTTATTAGGGAGACGATACTGCCCAGAGCACAGCCAGGGTAGATCCTGACAAGGCTATTTTCATACCAGTGGGGACTAAGTAGTCATCAGGAAGTCAGCTCACCAGCTGTGTAGGAGAGATTCTGCCTGAGTGTGGCTGGCTGGCACCTCAGACCTCATTAACAGAAGAGGGAGAGCTGTCCCCTACACCTGAAGAAGTTAAGTGGCTAATTAAATCCTTCCCTGCTGATGCCAGGAAACAAGCCGGAGGGCTCAGCTTTAACCCCCGTGCACTTTTGTAAGCAGCAACACTGACATGAGCAAAGATCTTGAAATCGCCACCTAAAGCAAAGAGTATGAGTGAGGTTTATATGCTTAGCAGAGTAATTCTTGGAAGACAAGAAAAACTAAAGAAAAGAAACTTGTATTTATGAAACAGACCATTTTCAAAGTATTTCAAAGACCACTTTCTCTTTTAAAAATAATAACAATTAAGCTATATACCCAGAAAAAAGTTACTAAGTATCTGATATATGCCAAGTACTGATGAAAAGTGCAGACAGTAATAAATTAAAAACACTCAGTATCTATTCTCTAGTAGATAATGGTCCAGCAGGAGAGACAGACTTGTAAACTAACAAAACTAATGATCACAGTAATCACAGAGATGTTCACAGTAACAGCATGGAAGGAATATAAGCACAAGGTGATCTCATGGTATCTACCAATCTAATGCTGCCTTTTGAGGACAAAATGGAGGGTATATTTGACTTTGACTTAGACTTTCTTTTGAAGGTATCCTTCAATTTCTATTTTTTTACCTACCCTCCCCCCCCCCCCCCCCCCCCCCGCCACTTAAGAGTCTCCTGACCCTTATCTGCCCCTAAGGCTGGTTTATATCTAAGTGATAAGAAAATTCGGATGATTGCACATTAAGAAACTACCATTAGGACAGGCATATTTATAATCCAAGAGTCAATTTTGGGGGATAACCCTCATTTTATAGAGGACCAACTGTGAAAGGCTCAATTTTCTATCCACTGATTCCTCATGGATGATTTTCTTATGTTTGGCAATAAACTTCAACCATGCCAGCTTCCCATTACTGCTTTCAAATAAGGGAAGAATGAATCATTGCCAACTACAGTGAGTGATGCCAGCTAAGGAGGGGAACTCTGCTAGAATCGTGGCTATCACAAGGCGAGAGTCCAGGAAAAGAGTTAAGAAAGATTTCCTTTTTCATTCACTATGGTGAGATCTAATTTCTTTATTAAATGTATTCAATGTCTAAAATAAAAAAACATAGAACTCATATCCTATGCGTTTTTGCAACTAATTTTCTATTTGTCCAACCAAAATACACTCAATCATATTATGTGCTACTTCATCTTATGTAAACTTCTAAAAGATTTCCCTGCCTGTTGCCACATACTTCAGACACTACACTCAAAGCAATCTTTCTAAAAGCCAAAACTGATTATGGAATATTTTTTTTAGTAAAATTCCTCCAATATTATTCATGGTTTTCAGGATAAAAGCTCTGATTTCCCAAGAACTTAGAGACCCGGCCTGTCTCTATTTCCTGTCTCATGCATTTTGCTCACTCACCTGCATCACTTGCTCAAGATGTGCCTTTTCCTAATGTCTCCAAATTGATTGTGCCACCAGATGGTCTAGTATCTTTAAACAAGCTGTTGTCTAGATGCACAGTCCCCTGCGCAAAACCATGCAGGAACTGAACTCATGTTTAAGCTCTAATCATACATTCTTTTACTTGAAATTTCTTTTATGAGTCTTCTCACATGAATGAATTAAATTATCCTATATCCCATCACATCATAGGCATACCTTTTCATGGTATGCACCAACCTGTATTGCAAATGTTGATTACTTGTCTTTCTTCCCTATTAAAGATCTACAGCTTGGTGCTTTGCACAAAGCAAGTATATAACAAGCATTGTGTAAATATGTACTAAATTAATGGAGTCTTAGAATATTTAAACTTTATCTTAAGATATTAGAGATCATCTACTATATACTTCGGGGAAGGCAATGGCACCCCACCCCAGTACTCTTGCCTGGAAAATCCCATGGACAGAGGACACTGGTGGGCCACTGTCCATGGGGTCGCTAAGAGTCGGACACGACTGAGCAACTTCACTTTCACTTTTCACTTTTATGCATTGGAGAAGGAAATGGCAACCCACTCCAGTGTTCTTGCCTGGAGAATCCCAGGGACGGGGGAGCCTGGTGGGCTGCTGTCTATGGGGTCGCACAGAGTCGGACACGACTGAAGCAACTTAGAAGCAGCAACTATATACTTATGTTGTGTTAAGTTGCTTCAGTTGTGTCTCTTTTGCGACTCCTCAACATGGCCAGGCTCCTCTGTCCATGGGATTTTCCAGAGGTTCTTCTGATCCAGTGATTGAACCCTCATCTCTTACATCTCCTGTATTGGCAGGCGGGTTCTTTACCACTGACACCACTTGGGAAGCCCATCCTTACGTTACAGGGATAGAAATCTGCTTTGCTTTTCTAAATGTGATCTGTCAAGTTTTCCTCAAACTTCAAAGCTTTTTAATTTTCATTTTATTTTCCTCTTCTGAATAGTCTAAAATCTCCCTGTCCTCTTCACTGCACATCCCTATATTCCTCTTCATATGTTCTTGTATTTCAGTGGCAAAGATGACACAAGTCAATCGTCCCATTCTCAGTCTTCTACGGAAGACTTCCACTTATGTTTAATTCAAATTGATTGCTTGCTTCCCTTGTACAGCTCTCTATTGGCAGAACTGCCAATATTTATTTTAGGAGAACAAAAAAGCTCTTTAAAAGAAGGCATATAAAAGTAAGGGGCTGCCAAGAGCTGCATCAGCATCTGGTCACTACGATACTTCTTACAAATTATCTGACTATGCATGCCATTAGTATTTGAAAGATCAAAATGAAGCTTTTTAGAACTATATAAAAAACCTAGAAAGGAACTTCTAAGTAGTTTTCCTCCTATGAAATTCCCAAAATACCAAAGTATGTGGGTGTTAGTCAGGGTCTTCAATGAAACAAACCCCAAAATGGAATTAGCTATGCAAGTAATTTACTGAGCAAAATACCTATGTTAGAAAATGGAAAGGAGGTGGGAAGTCAAGAGAGCTGACAGAGTATAATAAGGTTCTGATTATGTGAAGAAAAAAGAAGTGAGTTTGGATAGAAGATCTTAAATTGCAGTGTAGCTGGAAAAAAGTGTGGCAAGGACAATGGTAAGTCCTTGAGTCCAAGTCAGGATCACTAAAGCTCCATGTCTCCCAGGAACAAACCTGCCTTAGTATTCCTGCTGTTCTTAGCGACTGGTCAGGTATAGCTGGTGGGAAATGAAACATCAGCTTAAATACAATGATATATTTTAGAGTGTAAGAGCTGGGTCAATTAGAATCCCACAGTATGTGTTACATGGCATGGCTTTCATCATTGGGAATTTTCCTTGATATAACATTAATCAACATATCATCTATATTTGGTAGTTATTTTATCTACTTGTTACTGAACCAAACCCAGGTCCACTCACTCACATGCAGTAAAGCCAAACTACTGAAACCAAGCTGGAGTGGATCTGAGACTTGCCTCCCTCCCACTCCTTTGCTTGGTGCCCTGCCATAAACCCTTACTTTAATCCAAACTCCCGCTGTGAGAGTTTGGATTTCTGTACTACAGGCACAGAAACCTTTTGCTTGGTTACACTTATTACTAAGTTCAAAACTGTGAATTCAAAATCATATGCTAAACATATACATTTTAAAATGTGGCTCATTATTAACTGTGTTTATACTGCAACAGAAAACTTAAAAATATCAAACTTTTCACTCACTGCTTTGGTCAAACAGAGGATGAATCAGGCCTAATAAGGCAAGCACATTTGTGTACGGATCTGCAGGTGTAGGTGGTGTCCTTTCAAAATATGTGTAATTTTTCACATTTTCTAATAAAACTACATGTGCTTTTATAATGACCTCTTTTATAATGACCGTTTATAATGGGTTTTAAGTTATCTGCATATAAATATTGTTGTTATTAATTCAATACAACATAAAGACATGGCAACACTATGAAATCATTCATTTTCTTTGAAGATAAAGGAAACGATAGAAGAAGAGATATGTTTTTGTTCTATAACTAATCTATGATTTTAAGATTCACTGTCTTTTAAAATTCACTTCAGTTCAGTTGTTCAGTCATGTCTGACTCTTTGGGACCCCATGAATTGCAGCAAGCCAGGCCTCCCTATCCATCACCAACTCCTGGAGTTCACTCAAACTCATGGCCATCAAGTTGGTGATGCCATCTAGCCATCTAGCTCAACCTCTGTCGTCCCCTTCTCCTCCTGCCCCCAATCCCTCCCAGCATCAGAGTCTTCTCCAATGAGTCAACTCTTCACATGAACTGGCCAAAATACTGGAGTTTCAGCTTTAGCATCATTCCTTCCAAAGAATACCCAGGTCTGATCTCCTTTAGAATGGACTGAGTGTATCTCCTTGCAGTCCAAGGGACTCACAAGAGTCTTCTCTAACACCACAGTTAAAAAGCATCAATTCTTCAGTACTCAGCTTTCTTTACAGTCCAAATCTCACATACATACATGACTACTGGAAAAACCATAGTCTTGACTAGACGAACCTTTGTTGGCAAAGTAACATCTCTGCTTTTGAATATGCTACCTAGGTTGGCCATAACTTTCCTTTCAAGGAGTAAGCGTCTTTTAATTTCATGGCTGCAGTCACCATCTACAGTGATTTTGGAGCCCAGAAAAATAAAGTCTGACACTTTCCACTGTTTCCCCATCTATTTCCCATGAAGTGATGGGACCAGATGCCATGATCTTCGTTTTCTGAATGTTGAGCTTTAAGCCAACTTTTCACTCTGCTCTTTCACTTTCATAGAAAGGCTTTTTAGTTCCTGTTCACTTTCTGCCATAAGGGTGGTGTCATCTACATATCTGAGATTATTGGTATTTCTCCCAGCAATCTTGATTCCAACTTGTGCTTCTTCCAGACCAGCATTTCTCATGATGTACTCTGCATGTAAGTCAAATAAGCAGGGTGACAATATACAGCCTTGACATACTCCTTTTCCTATTTGGAACCAGTCTGTTGTTCCACATCCAGTTCTAACTGTTGCTTCCTTACCTACATATAGGTTTCTCAAGAGGGAGGTCAGGTGGTCTGGTATTCCCATTTCTTTCAGAATTTTCTACAGTTTATTATGATCCACACAGTCAAAGGCTTTGGCACAGTCAATAAAGCAGAAATAGATGTTTTTCTGGAACTCTCTTGCTTTTTTCCCATGATCCAGCAGATGTTGGCAATTTGATCTCTATTTACCCCTAATCCTAATACTTCTGTACTTGTATAGTCCTTGCTAAAATTTGGTAATTCTGTCTCCTTTACCGTTTTAAGGGCAACTGTCACTGTGATTTACTACTGAAAACCTCGCTTACCGCCTTTTTGCCTCATATATCCTTAAGATAATTGCACACCTTCAATGAGAGCAGATTTCCACATGATCACTGTGAATTTGAAGATTTCCCATTAATTTGTATGTCTCCTACTCTTTTATGTGTAGCTTTACTTTGCAATTCTATTTTCATCTATAATGGGAAACACAAACTCTAACAGGCATTTAATTGAAAAACTGAAATGCTTTTAAAATGGTATTATTCTGTTTTATTTTTTATTACAAAAATTAGTAGTGCTAAGGTTTTCATTATGAAATCAAATTATAGAGCAAACACGTTCTTTATGAGGAAATTACTCTTACTTTCTAAATCTTAGGCCAAATAATTTTATTAAGGGTTACAAAATAGAAATAATATTTTATTCTATAAAATATGTTTTAATATCAACTTAACATTTATATATTATTTAATCTTAATAAAACTTTAGAAATAAAAAAAATACGATATGTTTAGGTGACACACTACTCCAAAATATGGCACCCTGGCATACTGAACATTTTAAGTTAAAGTAGCTTGAGAAAATAGCAGAAGCAAGAAAGCCACTGTGCCCTCCCCTAGGTCCTCCTTCTGCCCCTGAGAAAAGTCACAGAACCCTCATGTGAGAGGCTCCTCCATATACACTGTCCTCTCTTCCCCAGAGGAAGAGGATTCCCAGGGCATACTTACTTTCAAAGACCAAAGGATGTCAAGAAGGACCCTAAGAAACAAGCATTGCTAAGTTTCCTCTGCTGCTGCTGCTAAGTCGCTTCAGTTGTGTCTGACTCTGTGCGACCCCAAAGACAGCAGCCCACCAGGCTCCCCCGTCCCTGGGATTCTCCAGGCAAGAACACGGGAGTGGTTTGCCATTTCCTTCTCCAATGCATAAAAGTGAAAAGTGAAAGTGAAGTCGCTCAGTCATCTCAAACTCTTAGCGACCCAATAGACTGCAGCCCACCAGACTCCTCCATTCATGGAATTTTCCAGGCAAGAGTACTGGAGTGGGGTACCACTGCCTTCTCTGAAGTTTCCCCTAGTTCACTACAAAACCCCATACTCTTTAACCTATTGAAGGGGAGCAGAATTTTTCAGCCTGACATATGTCACTTTGGCATAGGGAGTATTTTGAGCTAAAGGCAATTAAAACCCTACAGATTCAGGAAAACACGTTACTGTCCCCTCAACTGCCTAAATTTAAACAGGAAAGGCATCCCGTACCAGAAAAAAGAGCTACTGAGGAGACACCCATTTACCTAAGAAACTTATCTGTGTCACAGGGCAAACTCTGTTTTCCAAACATCCTCACACAACTTCATGTGAATGGCCTTCCTTCCCTCTGTACCCTTAACTCATATGTTATATAAGCCTTGATTACTTGGATGTCCTGGAATTTCATCTTTTTATAATATCCCCATACATACAAAATTTGGTTTCTTTCTGCTAATGTGTCCCATATCAATGTAATTAGTAGACCAGACAAATAACTTAGAAAAGAAGAAGAGAAAAGTTTTCTGCCCATAAACTAACATATTCTTCCACACTGTGCACTCATGCTTCAAAACCTAGCATAAAAATACACAGGCCTGTTTCTTCGTGTCTTCCTCTCTTTCTGAAACGCTCCCATGTCATGTAAAGGTGAAAAATAAAATGTTAACCGCAGAGTTGTGTCCAACTTTTTGTGACCCCATTGTCTGTAGCCTACCAGGCCCTCTGTCCATGGAATTCTGTATATGTAAAACTTCTCTTAAATAAATTGGTGTTTTTTTCTCCTGTTAATATATCTCTGACAGATTAATTCTCAGGCCTAGTCAGGAACCCTAGCAATGTTAAGGAAAACTTTTTCATCCCCTACAAACATTTCTAAAAAATTTAAAGATGATTTTTTAATGAAAATAACATTGTTTTTAAGTATTTTGTTGTTTACATGAATTTTTAAAGTGAAAATTTGCTCCTCTCTTTGTGATACCACATACCTTGTGGACAACATGAAACTATTTTTGATATACTAAAAATGTATTAACAAAGTCTGTCATATTTTAATATAAATTTCATTAAAAACATTCGGGTTAAAGACTTGTTCAATACTAAAAAGACTACAAGACCTTCAACTCACAACTTATTCATATGGTGAATGAAGAGATGGATATGTTCATGATCATTAGCCACTTACCAAAAAATTTTAATATAAAAATGAAGTCTCATTTAGCTTGTATGTCATTACTTTATATGAACAGCTTCCTCTTGACTATGTTTTCTGACAAAATCTGTTATTTCCATAATAATAAAAAAACCTCAAATGATCTATACATTTTACTGATTTATTTCCTGATATGTTGTATATATAGGACTCTAAAATCTCAGGATGTGGTACCAAGAGAATCCTTGGTGTGTGCACAGAAATAACTGGCAAAATATGCTCAAGCAGCCATTACATTGACAAGTGAAGAGCTTGTCAAGAGCTCCTGAAGAGACAAGTAGAAGAGAAATCATAAGAACATATTAGAAAGAAGAGTTCATATAGTGTAATCTGGTTGTGAAGAATTGCAAAGCAAGAGGGTTAGGCAGACTATCTGAACAAATATGGTGATTAACGTCAACAAAAGAAGTCTGCATTTGAGGCAGTAATGTTCTGAGCCACTGTGAGTCTGACTCAAGACCCAAGATGCTGTTGTTCAGTCGCTAATTCATGTCTGACTCCCATGCACTGTAGCCCACCAGCATCTTCTGTCCTCCACTATCTCCCAGAGGTTGTTTGAAATTAATGTCTGCTGAGTTGGTGATACTATGTAACTAGCGCATCTTCAGTTTTTCCCAGCCTCAGGGTCTCTTCCAATAAGTCAGTTCTTTGCATCAGGCGGCCAATGTATTAGAGCTTAGGCAGACTGACAGTCTGAACAAATAAGTTGATTCACTTTAAAACAAGGAGATTGTCTTTGAGGAAGTGATACTCTGAGTCACTGTGAATCTGACTCAAAACATGAACAAAGCAATGCTTAATCAACATGTTTTGAACAACTCAATCAGCCAGTGAAGAGCAGTGGCAATATCACACCCACAGATACATACACAACTAATTCATGCAGTTTGGTAGTCATACATAAAACCAAAAAAGCACATTTATTTAATCATATACAAGTATAGATTGACTACAGTGTGTTGCCAATATAGGAGATTTAATGAATCTACTCCACTTTTATTGGATGAGACCTCAAGCACCACTCTACAGCAGAGCAGTTAAAACAAAGAGAAAATATTATCTTTAAGAATATATTTCATTTAAAGAAGCATACCCAAAATATTCAAAGCAAATTGGAAGTGGTCAAACAAGAGATGTCAAGAGTGACTGTCGAAATTCCAGTAATCAGCAAACGAAAATGGACTGGAATACGTGAATTTAACTCAGATGATCATTATATCTACTACTGCGGGCAGGAATCCCTTAGAAGAAATGGAGTAGCCATCATGGTCAACAAGAGAGTCCCAAATGCAGTACATGGATGCAGTCTCAAAAACGACAGAATGATCTCTGTTCGTTTCCAAGGAAAACCATTCAATATCACAGTAATCCAAGTCTATGCCCAAACCAGTAACGCTGATGAAGCTGAACCGTTCTATAAAGACCTACAACCTTTTAGAACTAACACACAAAAAAGATGTCCTTTTCATTATAAGGGACTGGAATGCAAAAGTAGGAAGTCAAGATACACCTGGAGTTAACAGGCAAATTTGGCCTTGGAATACAGAATGAAACAGGGCAAAGGCTAATAGAGTTTTGCCAAGAGAACGCACTGGTCATAGCAAACACCCTCTTCCAACAACACGAGAGAAGACTCTACACATGGACATCACCAGATGGTCTACACCAAAATCAGATTTATTATATTCTTTGCAGCCAAAGATGGAGAAGTTCTATACAGTCAGCAAAAACAAGACCAGGAGCTGACTGTGACTCAGATCATGAACTCCTTATTGCCAAATTCAGACTGAAATTGAAGAAAGTACGGAAAACCACTAGACCGTTCAGGTATGACCTAAATCAATTCCCTTATGATTATACAGTGGAAGTGAGAAATAGGTTTAAGGGATAGATCTGATAGATAAGAGTGCCTGATGAACTATGGAATGAGGTTCGTGACATTGTACAGGAGACAGGGATCAAGACCATCCCCATGGAAAAGAAATGCAAAAAAGCAAAATGACTATCTAGAGAGGCCTTACAAATAGCTGTGAAAAGAAGAGAAGCGAAAAGCAAAAGAGAAAAGGAAAGATATAAGGATCTGAATGCAGAGTTCCAAAGAATAGCAAGAAGAGATAATAAGAAAGTCTTCCTCAGCAATCAATGCAAAGAAATAGAGGAAAACAACAGAATGGGAAAGACTAGAGATCTCTTCAAGAAAATTAGAGATACCAAGGGAAAATTTCATGCAAAGATGGGCTCGGTAAAGGACAGAAATGGTATGGACTTAACAGAAGCAGAAGATATTAGGAAGAGGTGGCAAGAATACACAGAAAAACTGTACAAAAAAGATCTTCATGATCCACATAATCACGATGGTATAATCACTCACCTAGAGCCAGACATCCTGGAATGTGAAGTCAAGTGGGCCTTAGAAAGCATCACTATGAACAAACCTAGTGGAGGTAATGGAATTCCAGATGAGCTCTTTTAAATCCTGAAAGATGATGCTGTGAAAGTGCTGCACTCAATATGCCAGCAAATTTGGAAAACTCAGCAGTGGCCACAGAACTGGAAAAGGTCAGTTTTCATTCCAATCTCAAATAAAGGCAATGCCAAAGAATGCTCAAACTACTGCATAATTGCACTCATCTCACACGCTAGTTAAATAATGCTCAAAATTCTCCAAACCAGGCTTCAGCAATACGTGAACCATGAACTTCCAGATGTTCAAGCTGGTTTTAGAAAAGGCAGAGGAACCAGCAATCGAATTGCCAACATCCACTGGATCATCAAAAAAGCAAAAGAGTTCCAGAAAAACATTTATTTCTGCTTTATTGACTATGCCAAAGCCTTTGACTGTGTGGATCACAATAAACTGTGGGAAATTCTGAAAGAAATGGGAATACCAGACCACCTGACCCACCTCTTGAGAAACGTATATGCAGGTCAGGAAGCAACAGTTAGAACTGGACGTGGCACAACAGACTGGTTCCAAATAGGAAAAGGAGTATTTCAAGGCTGTATATTGTCACCCTGCTTATTTAACTTACATGTAGAGTACATCATGAGAAACGCTGGTCTAGAAGAAGCACAAGCTGGAATCAAGATTGCCGGGAGAAATATTAATAACCACAAATATGTAGATGACACCACCCTTATGGCAGAAAGTGAACAGGAACTAAAAAGCCTTTCTATGAAAGTCAAAGTGAAGAGTGAAAAAGTTGGCTTAAAGCTCAACATTCAGAAAACGAAGATCATGGCATCTGGCCCCATCACTTCATGGGAAATAGATGGGAAACAGTGGAAACAGTGTCAGACTTTATTTTTCTGGGCTCCAAAATCACTGCAGATGGTGAATGCAGCCATGAAATTAAAAGATGCTTACTGCTTGGAAGGAAAGTTATGACCAACCTAGATAGCCTATTCAAAAACAGAGACATTACTTTGTCAACAAAGGTCCGTCTAGTCAAGGCTATGGTTTTTCCAGTGGTCACATATGGATGTCAGATTTGGACTGTGAAGAAAGCTGAACAATGAAGAATTGATGCTTTTGAACTGTGGTGTTGGACAAGACTCTTTTTTTTTTTAATTTAAATTTATTTATTGAAATTAGAGGCTAATTACTTTACAATATTAGATTGGTTTTGCCATACATCAACTTAAGAGTCCCTTGGACAGCAAGGAGATCCAACCAGTCCATTCTAAAGGAGATCGGTCCTGAGTGTTCTTAAGTAGGAATGATGCTAAAACTGAAACTCCAGTACTTTGGCCACCTCATGGGAAGAGTTGATTCACTGGAAAACTTTGATGCTTGGAAGGATTGGGGACAGGTGCATAAGAGGACGACAGGATGAGATGGCTGGATGGCATCATCAGCTCGATGGCCGAGAGTGTGAATGAACTCCGGGAGTTGGTGATGGACAGGGAGGCCTGGCGTGCTGTAATTCATGGGGTCGCAAAGAGTTGGACACAACTGAGAGACTGAACTGAACTGAACCCAAAATATTATATGCATATATTAGGAAAAGACCCTGATGCTGGGAGGGATTGGGAGTATGAGAAGGGGAGAACAGAGGATGAGATGGCTGTACGGCTTCACCGACTCGATGGACATGAGTTTGGGTAAACTCCAGGAGTTCGTGATAGACAGGGAGGCCTGGCGTGCTGCAATTCATGGGATTGCCAAGACTCGGACAAGACTGAGTGACTATACTGAACTGAACTGAACACTGCCCAAGTATTATTGTGATCGATTACTTTTTTTCATAATAAGTATTTGATACTTGACATATATATATTTTTTCCTTTTTAGCATATCTTAGTTTGCTGCATTGGACTGCAAAGGTATAGAGATTCTTATAGAAGTGATCTTATAGAAATGATTTCTAGAAATTGTGTTCCTCACACAAAGTCTACAGTAACTTGCTAGCACAATTGCCTCTACTCAGATTTTCAAAACTTGTTTAGAAGTCTGATAACATTAGAAAAAAAAAAATTTGGGGGGGTCTGATGGGACAGGCATAATTCCAGGGGTGTGAAATTAAGTAGTAGATTTTTTTTTAATAATTGGTATTCTTCATAGACTCTTATAATTCCAAAAGGAAGACTAATAATTTAACCGTACATACAGAAGGCTGGCTCTAGGCTAATAAGTTAAAAATGGCAAGAGTAGGAAAAAATGTTGCTTGTGTATTTGGTCATTTATCAAATTGTAACTCCTTTAACATGCATGGTTTCCAAAAAGTATACATACATGTGTGAGTGTACATGGAACACATCTAAATTTTTTTTTCTATTTAGTATATTTTTGTTAAATATTCTCTTTAGGTTTGTATTCTCTGTAATTATGCTATGCTAAGTCACTTCAGTCGTGTCTGACTCTGTGCGACCCCATAGACAGTAGCCTACCAGGCTCCCCCATCCCTGGGATTCTCCAGGCAAGAACACCGGAGTGGGTTGCCATTTTCTTCTCCAATGCATGAAAGCAAAAAGTGAAAGTGAAGTCGCCTAGTTGTGTCCGACTCTTAGCGACTCCATGGACTGCAGCCTACCAGGCTCCTCCATCCATGGGATTTTCCAGGCAAGAGTACTGGAGTCGGGTGCCATTGCCTTCTCCACTCTGTACTTATGCATTTCTAAATAAGCTAAGTTTTCTTGTTTGGTATAATTTCTACCACTCAGAAAGATAGCAAACAATACAATTTTTCTCCTTGAACTGTAGCTTTCATTTTATCCTGGCTCTTTGTTTGTCTTCCTCAATCTTTTCCCTGGTATCCTCTGGAACTCCATCTACTTCTATACACATGCTTAAGTCTCCACTAGCTAAAACACAAAGGACCTTCTCAATTATATGAGTCCTGTGTGTGTGTGTGTGTGTGTGTGTGTGTATATATATATATATATATATATATATATATTTTTTTTTTTTTTTTTAAACTCTCCTTCCATTGTTAAGAAACCTTTCCTGAAAGCTGCTTTTACTGGGTATGCCAACTCTTCACTTTTTATCCCAGTCCAGTCTCACTAGCTTCATTGTCTCTGTCTTCACTGCCGTTGCTAAAAGCCCTACTGAAGTTCTAGTTGATAACCGAACTGATCCCCTTACAGGGTGAACTAATACTAATGCCCTGGGCCTCCCCCTTGGTGTCACTGACCTCTTCCTTCCAATCATCCTTTACTCTCTAAGCAGGATCATCTATTCTCAGGGCTTCACTTATCATCTCTATGCTGCTGACTTGCTAAAAAATATGTCCAGACTCAACCTCTGCTCTAAACACCAAACATTTTAAGCTCTGTCTAGATTTCCTGCTGCTAAGTCTCTTCAGTCATGTCCGACTCTGTGCAACTCCACAGACGGGAGACCACCAGGCTCCCCCGTCCCATATGTCTAGTGTGCAAATAATAATACAAGAAATTGCTGATAATTACTAAGGGCCATCATGCCTCCTAGCAATCTTGATTCCAGCTTGTGCTTCATCCAGCCCCACATGTCACATTGTGTAAACTGCATATAAGGTAAATAAACAGAATGACAAAATACAGTCTTGATGTACTCCTTTCCCAATTTGGAACCAGTCCATTGTTCCATATCCAGTTCTAACTATTGTTTCTAGACCTGCATACAGTTTTCTCAGGAGGTAGGCAGGGTGGTCTGGTATTCCCATCTCTTGAAGAATTTTCCAGTTTGTTGTTTTCCATACAGTCAAAGTCAATAAAGCAGAAATAGATGTTCTGGAACTCTCTTGTTTTTTTGATGATCCAATGGATGTTGGCAATTTGATCTGTGGTTCCTCTGCCTTTTTTAAATCCAGCTTGAACATCTGGAAGTTCTCCGTTCATATACTGTTGGAGCCTTGCTTGGAGAATTTTGAGCATTAACTTCCTAGCTTGTGAAATGAGTGCAATTGTGTGGCAGTTTGAACATTCTTTTCTATTGCCTTTCTTCAGGATTGGAATGAAAACTGACCTTTTCCAGTCCTGTGGCCACTGCTGAGTTTACCATATTTGCTGGCATACTGATTGTAGCACTTTCACAGCATCATCTTTTAGGATTTGAAATAGCTCAACTAGAATTTCATTAATTCCACTAGCTTTGTTCATTGTGATGCTTCCTAAGGTCCACTTGACTTTGCATTCCAGGATGTTTGGCTCTAGGTGAGTGATCACACTATTGTGGTTATCTGGGTTATTAAGATCTTTTTGTATTCTTCTTTGAATATAGATCTTCTGTGTATTCTTGCCACCTCTTCTTAATATCTTTTGCTTCTGCTGTGGCAGGCAAGTTCTTTACCACTGAGCCACCAGGGAAGCCCAGGTGCTTTATATGGATTATTTTCATTAGTTCATATAGCAATTCTATGATGTAAATATAATCCCTGTTTTACACATGTAGAAATATTCATGTGTTAACTGACTTGTATCACTAGTAAATTCTACAGTGCTAATAAGTTTTGAAATCAGGAACTATTATACTATGGCTATATATACTTTTCTAATTTTACAGAATTTCAGTTAAAGGCTTTCATTAATAAGAATTCAACCTACTCTCATCATTAATCTTTTGAACTACTAAAGTGTACCTTAAATTAAGAGGTAGACTATACAATTACTCAGAACACACATCCCAAAGCCAAACTCTCTGAATCCAAACCTTGGCTCTGATGCCCTTAAAGAGTATAATCTGGAGCAAGTTACTCAATATTTGTGGGCCTTGTTTTTCTCACTGGGAGCAAGTGTATAAAAACAGCATATAAATATACACTTTTATCCATATACAAAAATTTTGTACATAGGATATCTCAATGAATATTAGATATTGTTAACACTATCAGTTATATCTTTACGCATCTCCCAATTCCTAGAGTTACAAAATAATGCTTCTCCAACATCTTCTGCTAGATAATTTCTCGGGCTTTGTCTGTACAGAGCTGTACACTGGATGTTATGTTAGTTTCTTTTCATCCATCATTCCTGTACTAAATATCCCTGCTTATTTAAGTCCTCTACCAGAGTTCATCTGCATGCTACTAACTGAACAATCAAAATATCTGTCAGTTTACAACAAATATATCTGTAGGCTAATAATATCAAAGCTGTATATTGTCACACTGATTATTTAACTTCTCTGCAAGAGTGCATCATGCAAAATCCCAGGCTAGATGAATCAAAAGCTGGAATCAAGACTGCTGGGAGAAATATCAACAACCTCAGATATGCAGATGTTACTACTCTAAGGGCAGAAAGCCAAGAGGAACTAACAAGTCTTTTGATGAGGGTCAAAGAGGAGACTGAAAAATATGGCTTAAAACTCAACATTCAAAAAACTAAGATCATGGCAACTGGTCAAAGCACTTCATAGCAAACAGATGATGGGGAAAAAGTGGAACAACAGTGACAGATTTTATTTTCTTGGGCTCCAAAATCTCTGCAGATGGTTAATTACAGCCATGGGATTAAAAGATGCTTGCTTTTTGGAAGATGTTACAGCAAACCTAGACAACATATTAAAAAATAAAGACATTACTTTGGCAACAAAGGTCTGTATCATCAGTTATGTTTTTTCCAGTAGTCATGTAAAGATGTGAGTGTTGGATCACAAAGAAGGCTGAGCACCAAAGAGCTGATGCTTTTGAACTGTGGTGCTGGAGGCTTCTCTTGAGAGTACCTTGGACTGCAAGATCAAACCAGTCCATCCTAGAGGAAATCAATCCTGAATATTCATTTGAAGAACTGATGCTTAAACTAAAGCTCCAATACTTTGGCCACATGATGTGAAAAGCTGACTCATTAGAAAAGCCCCTGATGCTGGGAAACACTGAAGGCAGGAGGAGAAGGGGACGACACAGGACGAGATGGTTTGATGGCATCACTGACTCAGTGGACATGAGTTTGAACAAGCTCCAGCAGGTGGTGAAGGACAGGGAAGGTTGGCATGAGCCAGCCCACAGGATTGCAAATAGTCAGACATGAATGAGTGACTGAACAACACTTGGCTGACAAAGGTCCATATAGCCAAAGCTATAGTTTTTCCAGAGTTCATGTACGGATCATGTGAGAGCTGAACCATAAGGAAGGCTGAATGCCAAAGAAATGATGCTTTTGAATTGTGCTGCTGCAGAAGACTCTTGAGAGTCACTTGGACATGAAGGAGATTAAACAAGAGAATCCTAAAGGAAATCAACCTTGAATATTCATTGGAAGTACTAGTGCTGAAGCTCAGGCTCTAATACTTTGGCCATCTGATGCAAAGAGCCAACTTACTGGAATAATCCTTGATACCGGGAAAGATTGATGGCGCAAGGAGAAAGAGACAACAGAGGATGCAACAATTAAATGGCGTCACTAACTCAATAGACGTGAATTTGAACAACTTCTGTGAGATAGTGAAGGACATTAGAAGGCTGGTGTGCTGCTGTCCATGGGGTCACAAAGGCAGACATGACTTTGCAACTGAACAACAAAAATTAACAATAACTGTACAGGCAATATATTTGTTGATCTGGAAGTACCTGGAATATCCCTATTCCTAGTCCCAGGTAGGCTGCTATACATAAAAGACTGAAACAAATGTTGGTACTCATATGCTAACCAATTTATAGTCCCCTTTCAATTTTCTACATCAGATTATTTTGTCTGTTTCTCTATAATGCTGACTGCTGTATGGAACCTTTTAGATTTAATTAGATCTGCTGAAGCATCATCATAGTCTGAATCTGGGTCATGTTCTCATTTTCAGAAATATCATTTATTTCAAAATTGTCATGAAGTTTCTTCCTACTATTGAATAACTCCAATAGTTTCCAAAATTCTCCAAATGAGCCCAATTTAATCAGAAGTCACTGATTTTAATTACTGACTCTGCCTGCAGTTTATGAGTTCAGAAAGATTCTGTCACCTTTTAAAGTTAAATGCAGCTGAAAGTTTGCCTCATTATCCATGCCTGTAATTTCGTCTTTCCATTTATGAAGACTGGGCTTTTCCTTTTTTTCTACATGGAATACGTCTTATTTTTTGTATCTCGCCCAAGAGCCTGCAATGGATCAGACTATTAACAGCAGCAAGAGAAGAAAGCCAAGGTCAATCCATGTACCACCCTTACCTTTGTGGGCCCACACTCCATAAAGCTTCTCCTCTTTGCAGACTCATTTGGGCTGGATCAGATTTTCATTTCCACTGCTGCTAATATGGGTTCCCTGATACTGCCCACAACTCCCTGTTCCCAGAGGCATATTTCATGGATATTTGTTTTTAAAGAATGAAAACAATTTTTCAGTGTAGTGATATTCAGCTGGGGGAAAAAAGCGTAGATATTCACAGCCTTCACCCCTCTCCCCAATCATCAAAGGAGAATCTATTTGTTATCAGATATTAGATCACAGAATTTATTTGTTATCAGATATCAGATCACAGTTGTACAGGAAGGCCAATGAACAATGACTAACTGAATTGTGCCCAAGTTATATAAACTAATTTCTAATTTACACAAAGCTACTTAAAAATAAAATTCTCAAAACTGGGAATGGATTTATGACAATGGAGAAGGGAAATGCAGAGAGGCTGCTGGAGGGAATGGCCATAATGGAGACTACGATAGCAATACTGTGTGAGGAACTGAAAGAGAAGAGTAGAGGCATTTTAATCTGCACACTGTGGTATAACCTATTGCCACCTCTTCAAAAGCCCTCCCTAAACATATAGTACTTTGAAGAGCTTTCTGTGTTAGGTTTTTTTTTCCTTTTGAGGGTTTTAAAGCTATCTGAGGATGAATCTTAATTTAAAACAGAGGCCCAGTTTTATTTTGTTTACATATTTTTAACACCAACAAAATACTAAAATGCATTTAATAAAAATAATGTATTATTTAAGCCCTTTTCTCTCTACTATAGATCTATGAAAAAAATTTTTGCATTGCTTCTCTATAATGAAAAAAATCATTTCCTATATCAAGCTCATATTTTTCCTCCCTGTTACTAATTCAATCTTCTACAACATTATCTTAATACCAACAATCGATCTGATTATAAGCCAGTTAATTATTAATCAGATCATAACCATGTTTCCAATTATGATAGCTTTAGTGTTATTTGGCTTTCAGTACTGAGTTATGTGAACTTTGTATTTTCTTTGTAAATCTAGATTTTTTTAAATAAAGAATTTTCTCAGTAATTTACTACTGTGCATTCACACACACATACACAAGTCTGGACACATTTTTTGGGGGGTCGCACGTCACACAGCTTGCTAGATCAACGAGAGATCAGACTTGTGACCCCTGCAGTGGTACTGCGAAGTACCAGCCACTGGACTGCAAGGGAATTCCTAAGATTAGAAAAATTTCTTAACCTAAAATATTTTCATTGATTTCATTTTTCTTCAAAACTACTGTATTGTTATTGTCTGATCTTTCAGTCCAACAAAAACCACACCTCAAACTAACACAATCCTTAACAAACCTTTGATTAGTACTCCTGTTTCATCATAGCCAAAGCTTACTACTCCAGTAGTTAACCAAGGAGTACTAAGAAATGTGTTTGTGTTGTTGTTTTATTGTAGTTAATCAAATAAAACTCCTTATTTCCCAATCAAGAGATTAACTACAGTTCCATGCATACTCATATTTACTAGTGTAGAATTTAAACCAATCTTTTTCTCTCTTACATTACCATTCTTGTGTTTAATTTTAATATTTTAAAATAAATTCAAATTAGTAAATGGAAAATATAAACAAAAAATATCTTTCACTATGACTTGCATTTGAATTACATGTTGACCTTAGGCTCACAATTTCCAAACTGATTTCTACAGTTAGATTAATTTATGAGCAATTAGTACAACCACAAATTGCATTCATATAAATGATAATGATCTTTCTGGAATTATATGCAAACTTGATCCATCACATATGTACAAAAGAAAGCTTGGGATACGCAGAATCCCTTAATGAGAAAATAAAATAAGCACTTTGGAACCAGTACATATGACATTATTATTAATGAGAGGAGATAAAACATATAGATTTGCTAATAGAAATATTAATAGAGAGACTGGAAACTCAGAATACATATTGTAAATAGGATGTTACAGGAAAGTCAATAATATTGGCAGCAAGAAGCCTCTAACACTTTTAATGAGAATGTGGAAAGTGTGTGTGAATTACACTTGATAATAATGAATGGGCAGAAAAAGGACTGCAG
This sequence comes from Tragelaphus eurycerus, assembly GCA_935064755.1. Lineage (NCBI taxonomy): Eukaryota > Metazoa > Chordata > Mammalia > Artiodactyla > Bovidae > Tragelaphus > Tragelaphus eurycerus. The sequence continues at coordinate 5,094,862 of CAKXYN010000086.1, read as the reverse complement.
AGATTTTCAGAGTAGAAAATCTATTGGTCATTCAGGCCCATAAATGACTAAACAAAATTATTTATCATATCCTGAGAATATTTAGCTCAGGGAACTAACCTGAAATAAAGTGTAGTATTAATTTTAAATTTGTTAAATTTAAGGAATTTAACACTAAGGAAGCAATCACAACCAGCAGCATCACAGAACATAACAGAGGAACAGTGAAGTAAATTTCTCTACTAAACAACGGTTCGGGCTTTCTGTAAAATAATAATCTACATTAGTTTCTGTGATAATGAAGGACAAGAAAGTCTAACAATAATTTATTTATAGGGACTACATATAAGCCTAATAAATACAGTCCTACCAGCTTTCCTAACATTATGCATTCAATTTTTAAATGGTTGCTTTACTCATATAATTAAAATGACCACTGTAAGTGTCATGTCTATAAATTAAAGAGAAAGAAAGCACACAAGTAGGAAAGGGGGAAGGAAGGAAGGTAGGGTGGGAGTCAGGGAGGGAGGGGAGAACAGAGGGGCCATTTCTCCAAAATACTATCATAAATGGATATTATGTCTAGTCCCATATCCCATCATTTTAAAGATTGATGGACTTGAATATGTAACATCTCTCATTCCCATCCTTCATGTGTGTGTGTGTGCATGTGTGTGTCTGGCAAATTGTAGGTAATATAGCACATGGACCAACATATTTGGCATGTATAAGTTATTTGCTAATTAAACACTGCATTATAAAAGTACTCATGAAGGAGAAGTACTTGGAAGAAATTTTCCACAGCCCTCATATCCATTAGTACAGTTCACTCTTTTTTTTTTTTTTTTTTTAATTTAACTTTTATGCTCTTTTAACACCAAGAACATTTTCTTACAAAACAGAGACTCACAGACTTAGAACACGAACCCATGGTTGCCAGTGAGGAAGAGACATTCAAGGACTTTGGGAAGGTCATGCACACACTGCTATATTTAAAATGGAAATCAATAAAAATGTATTGTATAGCAATATATCTATTGTATAGGCAATATAGTGTTGATTATTATTTGTATGCATATGGAACTCTGCTCAATGTTAAGTACAATTCACTCATATAGAGGAAACTTAAACCAATAATGGAAAGTGAAAAGATTCAGTTAGCTCCTAGAGGAGGCCATTGTTTTTTAAATAAACTTATTTAAACTAGAAATTAAAAAGATTAAGAAACTATTTTTTAAAATTCACTGAATAGAAATTTGAAGTAGACTACATCTGGGACAGGGCTGTATTAATCTTGGAAAACACAGTATTTAGGAGGGAGAGAGAAAGACAAACAGAGACTTTTTTGCAAGACTAATCTGCTCATGACAGATGGGTCATGGTGGAGAGTTCTGACAAAACGTGGTCCACTGGAGAAGGGAATGGAAAACCACTTCAATATTCTTGCCTTGAGAACCCCAAGAACAGTGTGAAAAGGAAAAATAAATTGACACTGAAAGATAAACTCGACACTGAAAGATAAACTCCCCAGGGTGGTAGGTGCCCCATATTCTACTGGAGAAAAATGGAGAAAAAAACTCCAGAAAGATGGAGCCAAAGTGAAAACGACACCCAGTTGTGGATGCGCCTGGTGATGGAAGTAAAGTCTGATGCTGTAAAAAACAATACTGCATATGAACCTGGAAGGCTAGGTCCATGAATCACAGTAAATTGGAAGTGGTCAGACAGGAGATGGCAAGAGTGAACATCGACATTTTAGGAATCAGCGAACTAAAATGGACTGGAATGTGTGAATTTAATTCAGATGAGCATTACATCTATTACTGTGGGCAAGAATCCCTTAGAAGAAATGGAGTAGCCCTCAGAGTCAACAAAAGAGTCTGAATGCAGTACTTGAGTAAATCTCAAAAACGACAGAATGATCTTTGTTCATTTCTAAGGCAAGTCATTCAGTATCACAGCAATCCAAGTCTATGTCCCAACCACTAATGCTGAAGAAGCTGAAGTTGAACAGTTCTATGAAGACCTACAAGACTTTCTAGAACTAACACCTAAACAAGATGTCCTTTTCATCACAGGGGACTGGAGGGCAAAAGTAGGAAGTCAATAAATACCTGGAGTAACAGGCAAACTTGGCCCTCGAGTATGAAATGAAGCAGAGCAAAGGCTAGCAGTTTTGCCAAGAGAACGCATTGGTCATAGCAAATATCCTCGTCCAACAACACATGGACAACACCAGAAGGTCAATACCAAAATAAGTTAGATTTTATTCTTTGCAGCCAAATATGGAGAAACTCTACAGAGTCAGCAAAAACAGGACCGGGAGCTGACTGTGGTTCAGATCATGAACCTCTTATTGCAAAATTCAGACTTAAATTGAACAAAGTAGGGAAAATCACTAGACCATTCATGTATGACCTAAATCAAATCCCTTATGATTATACAGTGGAAGCAACAAACAGATTCAAGGGATTAGATCTGATAGAGTATCTGAAGAACTATGGAAAGAGGTTTGTAACATTATACAGAAACATTATACATTAACATTATACAACTCCAAGATAAAGAAATGCAAAAAGGCAAAATAGATGTCTGAGGAGGCCTTATAAATAGCTGTGAAAAGAAGAGAAGTGAAAGGCAAAGGAGAAAAGGAAACATATATCCATTTGAATGCAGAGTTCCAAAGAATAGCATAGAGAGATAAGAAAGCCTTCCTCAGTGATCAATGCAAAGAAATAAAGAATAAAAAATAGAATAGGAAAGACTAGAGATCTCTTCACGAAAATTAGAGCTACCAAGGGAACTTTCATGCAAAGATGAGCACAATAAAGAACAGAAATGTTATGGACCTAACAGAAGCAGACGATATTAAGAAGAGGTGGCAAGAATACACAGAGGAATTAGACAAAAAATATCTTAAGATCCAGATAACAACGATGGTATCATCACTCACCTAGGGCCAGACATCCTGGAATGTGAAGTCAAGCGGGACGTAGCAAGCATCACTATGAACAATGCTAGTGATGGAATTTCAGTTGAGCTCTTTCAAATCCTGTGAAAGTGCTGCACTCAATATGCCAGCAAATTTGGAAAGCTCAGCAGTGGCCACATAAATGGAAAAGGTCAGTTTTTCATTTCAATCATAAAGAAAGGTAATGCCAAAGAACATTTAAACTATTGCACAATTGCACACAGCACACACACTAGCAAAGTAATGCTCAAAATTCTCCAAGCCAGCCTTCAATAGTATGCCAACCGAAGCTTCCAGATGTTCAAGCTAGATTGAGAAAAGGTAGAAGAATGACAGATCAAATGTCAACATCCACTATATCATCAAAAAGGCAAGAGAATTCCAGAAAAAAAAAAAAAAAAAAAATCTACTTCTGCTTTACTGACCAAGCCAAAGCCTTTGACTGTGTGGATCACTACAAACTGTGGAAAATTCTGCAAGAGGTGGGAATACCAGACCAACTGACCTGCCTCCTGAGAAATCTGCATGCAGGTCAAGAAACAACAGTTAGAACTAGACATGCAACAATGGACTGGTCCCAAATTGGGAAAGGAGTACATCACGGCTGAATACTGTCACCCTACTTATTTAAGTTATATTCAGAGTACATCAAGCAGAATGCAGAGCTGGATGAAGCACAAGCTGGAATCAAGACTGCTGGGAGAATATCAATAATCTCAGATATGCAGATGACACCACCCATATGACAGAAAGCAAAGAAGAACTAAAGAGCCTCTTGATGAAAGTGAAAGAGAAGAGTGAAGAAGCTGGCTTATAACTCAATGTTCAAAAAACTAAGATCATGGAATATGGCCCCATGACTTCATGGTAAATAGATGAGGAAACAATGGAAACAGTGACATTCTTTATTTTTCTAGGCCCCAAAATCATTGCATATGATGACTGCAGAAATGAAGTTAAGAGACACAAGGTTCTTTGGAAGAAAAGCTATGACCAACCTAGACAGCATATTAAAAAGCAGAGACGTCACTTTCCTGATATAGGTCCATCCAGACAAAGCTATTGTTTTTCCAGCAATCATATGTGGATGTAAGAGTTGTATTGATGCTTTTGAATTTTGGTGGTGGAGAAGACTCCTGAGAGTCTCTTGGACTGCAAGATCAAACCAGTCCACCCTAAAGGAAATCATTGGAAGGACTGATACTAAAGCTGAAACTCTAAAACTCTGGCTACCTGATGAGAAGAACTGACTCATTAGAAAAGACCCTCCTGATGCTGGGAAAGACTGAAGGCAGGAGGAGAAAAGGACAACAGAGGATGAGATGGTTGGATGGCATCACTGACTCGACTGACATGAGTTTGAGCAAACTCTGGGAGTTTTTGAGTAACAGGGAAGCCTGGTATACTGCAGTCCATGGGGTTGCAAAGGGTCCAACACGACTGAGCAACTGAACTAAACTGAATCTGCTCAAGTTCACTACAGATATCAGAGCACTCTATTGTAACACTGGGTAATCTGAGTTTTAACATTTCTCATTTCTAAAAGAAATTTGAGTCAGTAATCTTTGCAGATCATGAGGAAATAATTTGATGGAATGGAGAATAGCCTAGAAGGAATTTATAGAGTTTGGTGATAAATGGACAATGAGGGAAATACCTTTTGAAAGCCATACACTGATGAATGCATTCATTCATATTTTATTTCTTGTAGAAATTTGAAGAGCTGTTTTCTGTAATTCTGTGAGTTCAATAATTCAACTTGGTTGGAAAACAACAACAAAAAAATTACTTGTCTACTTTCCTAAAAAGTGCATGTGTGGATAATATATATATATATATATATAATGCCCACCATTAGTTGCCCCTTCTCCCCATTCTCCATTCAATCCTAATCATTTAAAACTGTCTAAAGAGTCTGATCTCATTATCTGTCTGAGCTCTGCGGCACCTTGTCCATTCCTCTTTTTTGCCTTCCTATCTGCTCTGATGACTGGAAGAGTGCCAATCTTTAATTAATGACAGTGAAGAGAGTTTATGCAGATAAAGCAAACTGGACAAGTGGGAGAATTAGGCAAAGTGGGACACATCAGCAGACTGGGTAGGAGCTGTGATAAGAGAAGCCAGCTCAAAGATGCTCAGAAGACAGAGCCGTGTAATGGAAGGAACTGAGTCTTCAGAAGTAAAGATCTCTGAAACCGAGCCCTGGAACAAATACCCTATGTGTGTGTGATTGAGCTATTTAAATCTCCAACTTGTAGCTTCCTCATCTCTAAAACTGAGAAATATTTTAATTTGCAACCTGAGGAGCTAATTTAAGGGTGCTTTTGTTATGCAGTAATAGGTTATAGTGTTGAGAATACATTAGTGTTGAGAATATACATTATTTGTATGCATATGGCTCTCATATTTACCTCCCTATTTAGACATCTTCTCTAAATGTTACACTTGAATATATAGTCACTTAACTGACATCTCCTGACATCTACTCTTCGTTATCTAATAGCCAACACAAACTATGTATCAAAAACGGAGCTACTGATCTTTCCTTCTAAATCTGCTTTTCCCTTCATATATCAGATCAGATCAGTCGCTCAGTCGTGTCCGACTCTTTGCAACCCCATGAACCGCAGCACGCCAGGCCTCCCTGTCCATCACCAACTCCCGGAGGTCACTCAGACTCACATTCATCGAGTCAGTGATGCCATCCAGCCATCTCATCCTCTGTCGTCCTCTTCTCCTCCTGCCCCCAATCCCTCCCAGCATCAGAGTCTTCTCCAATGAGTCAACTCTTCGCATGAGGTGGCCAAAATACTGGAGTTTCAGCTTTAGCATCATTCCTTCCAAAGAAATACCAGGGTTGATCTCCTTGAGAATGGACTGGTTGGATCTCCTTGCTCTCCAAGGGACTCTCAAGAGTCTTCTCCAACACCACAGTTCAAAAGCATCAATTCTTCGGTGCTCAGCCTTCTTCACAGTCCAACTCTCACATCCATACATGACCACAGGAAAGACCATAGCCTTGACTAGATGAACCTTTGTTGGCAAAGTGATGTCTCTGCTTTTGAATATGCTATCTAGGTTGGTCATAACTTTCCTTCCAAGGATTAAGCGTCTTTTAATTTCATGGCTGCAGTCACCATCTGCAGTGATTTTGGAGCCCAGAAAAATAAAGGCTGACACTGTTTCCACTTTTTCTCCATCTATTTCCCATGTAGTGATGGGACCAGATGCCATGATCTTTGTTTTCTGAATGTTGAGCTTTAAGCCAACCTTTTCACTCTCCACTTTCACTTTCATCAAGAGGCTTTTTAGCCCCTCTTCACTAGAAAGGCAATGCCAAAGAATGCTCAAACTACCGCACAATTGCACTCATCTCACATGCTAGTAAAGTAATGCTCAAAATTCTCCAAGCCAGGCTTCAGCAATATGTGAACCGTGAACTTCCAGATGTTCAAGCTGGTTTTAGAAAAGGCAGAGGAACCAGAGATCAAATTGCCAACATCCGCTGGATCATGGAGAAAGCAAGAGAGTTCCAGAAAAACATCTATTTCTGCTTTATTGACTATGCCAAAGCCTTTGACTGTGTGGATCACAATAAACTGTGGAAAATTCTGAAGGAGATGGGAATACCAGACCACCTGATCTGCCTCTTGAGAAACCTGTATGCAGGTCAGGAAGCAACAGTTAGAACTGGTCATGGAACAACAGACTGGTTCCAAATAGGAAAAGGAGTACGTCAAGGCTCTACATTGTCACCCTGTTTATTTAACTTATATGCAGAGTACATCATGAGAAATGCTGGACTGGAAGAAACACAAGTTGGAATCAAGATTGCTGGGAGAAATATCAATAACCTCAGATATGCAGATGACACCACCCTTCATATATATATATACTAGAAACACACACACATATGTAATATATATATTGTATGTAATGTATATGTAATATATAATATATATGTATTATATAATGTAATATACATTTATGGAATATTATATTAATGTAATATATATGTATTTATGTAATATATATATGTGTGTAATCCATATCCACATATATACATAGTCACCTCAAAGTAAACTGCACCACCCCATGTGCTGAGGCCAGAAATTCGAATCATCCTATTTCTTCCCCTCACATTCAAGATCAAAATGGCAAGTCCTGTCTGTAGATATATCCAAAATCTGACCACCTGCATCAGTACCACCTAGCCAAGGTCCACACTATTTTTTTTAACTTGCAGTAGCCTTCTTAATATTCTGAATGTTCACACTTTTGCCTACTCTCCCTATAATTTATGCTTCACCTAGGAACCAAAATTGTGCTACTGAGTATCAGTCAGAATATAAGCTTCTCTACTCAAAAGCCTCCAAAGATTCCTATCTCACTCACAGTAAAACCCAGAGTCATTATACTGACCTGTTTTCTGACTTAATCCCCTCATCTTCTCCCAAACTCCTTATACTTAGTCAACCGAATCTGACTCATTTATGTCCCCAAGAATATAGGGAAGTTCCTGCCTAAGATGTTTACACCCTTTTTCCTCTAACTAGAATGTTTATCTCTTTTAAGTCTACATGTCTTACTCTCTCCTGTCTGTATTTAAATATCACCTTTTTCTCTAGCTAAATTGTTAAACGTTTCTACTCTGTCTCTCCCAGCACTGCCAACTCTCTTCTCTACATTTTTCCCTCAGCACTCATGGCCATCTCACTACATTATATTCATATCTGTTTCACTTACTTATTACATATATGTCTGACAGTCCTATTAGAATGTAAGCTCTAATATAAGTGGGCATTTTTCACCTTCCTTTTTTCAATATTTCATCTTTAGGCACTTAATTGTTTACTGAATGAAGAAAAGAACTACAATTAAAAATTTTACTTTAAAATACATTCAATGACACACAGTTGAGTCATGTATAACTGAATTAAACAGTCCATCCACTGGATTGATTTTAGACACACAGACGTAGGTTACAGCTGGGCTTCTTTTCTGTCTATAAGTGTCATCTCCCTTTACTCAAAAGCATACTTAGAAAGAATAGGAAGAATCAGGTCTCTCCCAGTCTGAAATAAGCAAATACTAAAAGCAGAGACATTACTTTGCCAACAAAGGTTCGTCTAGTCAAGGCTATGGTTTTTCCTGTGGTCATGTATGGATGTGAGAGCTGGACTGTGAAGAAGGCCTAGCACCGAAAAATTGATGCTTTTGAACTGTGGTGTTGGAGAAGACTCTTGAGAGTCCCTTGGACTGCAAGGAGATACAGCCAGTCCATTCTGAAGGAGATCAGCCCTGGGATTTCTTTGGAAGGAATGATGCTAAACCAGAAACTCCAGGACTTTGGCCACCTCATGCAAAGAGTTGACTCATTGGAGAAGACTCTAATGCTGGGAGGGATTCAGGGCAAGAGAAGAAGGGAATGACAGAGGATGAGATGGCTGGATGGCATCACTGACTCGATGGATGTGAGTCTCAGTGAATTCCGGGAGTTGGTGATGGACAGGGAGGCCTGGCGTGCTGCGATTCATGGGATCGCAAAGAGTCTGTCACGACTGAGCGACTGATCTGATCTGATCTGATTATTTATTATAAGGACAACTTTTCAATACATTTGGAAAAAAATAATAAGCCTGCATTGTGCAGGTTATATACAGACTTTGGGTGGACACAGTTCAGAACTATATGAAAGCCAGGAAATTGGAAGTATAGATAGATGACTGTTACCGAAAATCTTCAAGATAAACACATCAGGCTCACTGAGGGCAACTTAAGAGCATGCAGTGGTGGACAGAATCCTGTAAGTGTTTCAAAAGCAACACAACCATCTATCCCAAGTGACAGAATAATTTAAATTACCTCTGACCAGATTAAATTGTGCTTCTCAAACATGCTCAAGCTTGTCCCTTTAATGAGAAGCTGAAATTTGGTCTACAGGTAGTGTTCATAATTTTCCTTATATTCCAGGAGAGTTAAGACCAAAGAGAAAAAAAAATGATGATGGGCAACCAGGAAAGGAAATAACACTATCTGTCCTACTGAATGAGAAATTCAAAGATGAAAGCCTGTCAAAAGTTATATGTGATACTATTTATATGTATTATATGAATGACTATGTGTTGTATCCCAAAGTTGTTTCCACACATAGAGGTTAAGGAAAGAATAAAAAAAAGCACAGGCCATTGAAGACTGAAAGGTGGCAAGTTTTAATAATCAAGGGAACTTACAAACGAGAGTAGTCTTAGGTGACTTCAAGACCAGTGTGTCTCACCACTGACTCACAAGAATATTCAAAGTTTATAGAGTAGCCTTAACTGAGTTGTCACATGTTCAGTCCAAATGGTATCAACAACACTTTATTCTTTCAAGGGTACATCCTTGACATAGCTGTTAACATGGGAATAGTAGGTGGGACGTGCATAAAAGGACAACAGAGGGGGAAAAGGAAATGAGTCTCCAACTATTAGGATCCAGGTCATGGGTCAAATAGTGGTCACAATCTCCCAATGACATCCTCTAACATAATGATCCTGTAAATCTTTTCCATGATTAAGAATCATGTTTTCTTCAGCACAAAATCTAAGTCACTTCTGGTGTTGGGTGTGAGGAATGCTGCCATCAGGAAAGATGTGAGTAGCAGGGCCACTTATCCCACAAAAAGGCAATAAGGAGGGACAGACTTAGTTCAGTCAGTCTGGTTCCAAGCTGGGACCTTGAATACAAAACTAGTGATTCAAAAGGAGAAACTTTTAGTAACTGTTTCAGTAGGACAGGGATGTCATCCAGCAAACACTGGCAGCTGTGTTCATCATCTGCATTAGCCATGCCCTAACCAAGCTGTACGATCAATGTATGTGTGGCTGTGTTTCAAACTGCCTACTTTCAGTTGGCTCCCTCTACCTTCCCTTAGTTGGTTTTTTGGCGAATGGTTCTCAGCTTAACATTATTTCAGTGTCCTATTTGAATACTTTCCAATAAGCTTGTTTCTGCTTAAATTAAAACAAGCATGTATTTTTTGTTTATTACCAGCACTGTGGCTGGTTATAATAGTATAGATGTGCAAGTGATTTTCTTCTAATAGAAAATAAGTATTCAGTGAGATGGGTGATTATATGCTACATACTTTATCACAGATTAAATCTAAGATTTGAAATAAGGTGTAACATTAAAAACAAGTAAAGAAGAAGAGGGAATATTGAAATTCTTAACAGGGAAGATCAGATCAATGAAACAGTACTCCACATCTATGTTACTGAAGCATGAAACAGAAAAATATTGCAATGAGAATGTGTTTAAAGCCACCAGGCCTTTAAAACACAGAAGGTGAAAACGGAAAACCTGAGGATAAAAAAGCATGCAAGCCTTGAAACTGAAATTGAGGGAGACAACCCAAAGGCAACATTCATCGGGGCCTGGATGATCAGGCTGAAGGAATAGAGAAAGCCTAAGGGCAAAAACGCATTCAGGCCCAACAGTGAGTTCGAAAGGATCCCTTCAGGGCAAGACTCATACTGGCTCTAGCAATAAATTACAATGGACTAAGCTTTGAGGCAGCATGCTTAATGCCCTGGAAGCATATAACTAGGGGCAGCCTGCATTTTGTATAAAATGATAGTAAGTCTGATTGCTAAGAGCTGGGATGTGGCAAGCATTTAAATGTGCAGCATATGGCTTATGAGAAAACTAGACAATGAAAGAGAAAATGGATTGACACTGAGCAGCACATATTGATAAAAACCTGTACTGAGTGCAACATTGTAAGCCAGAGAGCCAATGTGCACATCTCCTCAATCAGTATATATTAATTCTTATTGACTGATCTATTTTCATAATGTAACAGACCTCTAAAGAATCAAAATAAACTGTATCCTGATAGCTGATGTTGAGTTAGTAATTAATGTTGGAGAAATCTCTTCACAGTATAAAGGAATAAAAAACAAACAAACAAAAAAACCAAAAACGAGCATATCTTAAGGTTAGTTACGCAGAACAGTAAGATTCCAATATATTTCTCTTAAGTAATAAACATCTTGAATACTACAAACAGAAATGTGAGCTGTCCTAAAGAAATTCATAGGCATTCAAACATATATCTAGTCTTTGTATCACCAGTCACATGGCTTAATATAGTTAATGAGTAAGACTGTCTACATCAGTGGTTCTCAAAGTGTTCTCAAAGATCAGCAATACTGGAATCAACTAGAAACTTCTAACATCTGCAAATGCCAGGGCACCAGCTCAGATATTTTGAATTCTGGGAATTAAGCCTAGTTATATGTGTTTTTTTATACCATTTTGGGTGACTGTACTTTAAGGTACATTCTACATTATTTTTAGCAGGACTACTAATCCAAAAAATGTTACCTCAAAAGATGAATTTTCATATAGATTTACTTTTTTAAGGAACTTTCTAACACATCTGAAAAATAAACTAAGCACTAACCCTTCATATGAGTTATATTCTTCTTCTAGGAAAAATTATTCAACTAGGCTCATCCATACAACTGTTTACTCTTAAATGCTTCTTTTAACACAACTATGAAAATGTCAACCCTTGAATCTTGGCAATAAAGTAAAACTTGTGTTGAATTTGAACTTGTATTTTTTCTTTCCACAATTGTTTACTCTTAAATGCTCCTTTTAACACAACTATGAAAATGTCAACCCTTGAATCTTGGCAATAAAATAAAACTTGTGTTGAATTTGAACTTGTATTTTTTCTTTCCAAACTCCCCAAATACTTCTAGGAGGAAAGAGGATTTTTTTTTAAAAGAAATATATATATATATATATAATGTGCATACATATTTATGAATGTTTATATGTATTATTAGAATACTTTTAGGAAGTCCTTTTGGAAAACATCCATTTCAATGGAAGCATGTTTTATTACTAACAAAATTACTATTTGTCTTAATACGTTTGCTTCTTTCCTTTATGTAGAAGTTTGTAACAAAGAGGACAAGTATAAGTTCATCCAAGAGCCATCTCCAAAGGGCCAATGAGTTTAGAACTTCGCACTGAATTAGCCTCTACAGAACAAATCGTGCCTTATAGCCCACATGATACAACTTGGGAGAATTTTTCTCAGACCTGTTTATTTTGCCTGTAAAAGACTGGTTCTGAAAGATCTCTCTTCATTCAGCCACCTCACCATTAAAAATCAATAGACTGTCTATGCATTGCTTTAGATTTCAGCAGTACAACCATGATATGCCTAGGTGGAATTTTCTCAACATTTATTGTTCTTGGGTTTCACCAAATTTCTTAGGTCTGTGAGTTGATGTCTTTCCTCAGTTCTGGAAAATTGTCAGTAATTATCTCTTCCAGCATTTCTTTCTGTCCTGTTCTTTTATCCTGTTTGGGGGCCTAGAGTAGGAATGCTGAAAGAAACTTTCAAGCACTCAGGTTTCACACTAATACAAAGTATAAAGGGACCAAGTTTGGTGAAGACAAGCATAAATACTGAGATAGACCTCCTCCACAAAGGCACAGTTGTGCAGAACTTTAAGTTTTCCAGGCTGTACTCTAAGTAAGAGCAATAATAATCTTATGACTGAGAGATGGGTAGGGAAGATGAAAGAGATTCTTCCCTAAAGTGTAAGCATAGGGGATTTCTTAAAAGTCTGAAGGCAGCACAGGAAAATCTGAACTGAACTCTTCATGTACATGAGGTCTTCAATAGGTACAAGGCAATGACTGATTCTGGCTGGGGCAGAGGCAAGAGAGCCTAGAGATATCCCTCTGAGATGCAGACAAGCAGTGTCTGAGGAAGGCTGAAGGCAAAGCAGGAGAATGGAAACAAGTCCTATCAGAATAAAACAACTAAGGGGAGAAGCAATTAAATGCATCTTTAAAGTCCTTATAGAAAAACTGCTAAAATATAATTTTATATCCAGTAAAAATATCCTTTCAACATGAAGTCAAAATAAAGCCATTTGTAAGCGGCAAAGACTGAAAGGATTTATCGTATCTCTGGCAGATTTGTATGATAAGAAATATTTTAAAACAATGCACTCTTTTTCAGTCATTTTTATGTGCTTAATTTGTAGTTTCACTTACCATGTCTTCAAGTTCAATAAACGTCTCTTCTCCAATGTCTAATACATCATTAATCCACTTGATACTTTTTTTCATTTCACACATTGCTGTTTTCATCCCTTCAAGTCTAATTTGAGTCCTTAACATATTCTGTCTTTACTTAACATGTACAATATTTACTCCAGCTTCTTAAACTCAGTGAAAATGAAGGTTGCTCAGTTGTTTCCAACTCTTTGCAACCCCATGGACTATACAGTCCATGGGATTCTCCAAGCCAGCATACTGGAATGGGTAGCCTTTCCTTCTCTAGGGGATCTTCCCAACCCAGGAATCAAACCCTGGTCTCTTGCATTGTAGGTGGATTCTTTACCAGCTGAGCCACAAGGGAAGCACAAGAATACTGGAATAGGTAGCCTACTCCTTCTCGACCAGATCTTCCCCACCCAGGAATTGAACCAGGGTTTCCTGCTTTGCAGATGGATTCCTAACCATAAGCTATCAGGGAAGCCCTCTTAAACTTAGGGAATACAGTAATTGTTTATTGTTCTCATTTACTAATTCTATTTTGTGTGTTCCATTTGGGTTGGTTTTGATAATCTCTCTCTACGGACCAATTATACCTTGCTTCTTTGCATGATAATTTTTGATTGATCACTATTAATCTTATCTTCTTGGATGCTATATATTCTTGAATTTGTCTAAATATACTTGAGCTTTATTCCATGATGTTGTTCTTTAGGAATAGTTTGAGCCATTGAGGTCTTGCTTACAAGCACTGTTAGGAGGAAACAGAGCAGCATTTAGTTTAGGAATGATGGAATGGTTTTGCTACTGCTGAGGCAAAAACTCTTGTGAGTACCTTACCCAACATTCCTCATAAATTATAAGGTTTTCCATTTTGGCCAGTGCCCTCCATAAATACTGAGTATTATTCCTTCTGATTCTTTCTGCATTGAGCAATTTCCTTACCCTCAGACAGCAATGACTACTCAGCTGAAGACTCACAGAGGACTCTACAAACCTAGAGAGATCTCACTCCCTTTCTCAGAAAAGCTTTTTCCTCTGCTACACTCTTATCTATGAACTCTTAGGTTCCGAGGTCTCCCCAAACTCCTAGCTTCACTTTCACAATTTGTCTGGGTTTTCTCCCTTGTGGCTTGGGAAACCTGTAGGCAATAAGCCAAGACAACTATAGGTGTTACCTGATATGTTTATATAGTGAAAATCACCACCCTTTATTGCCTAATGTTTGATGTCTTAAAAACTGTTGTTTCATATACTTTATTCAGGAAAATATATTGCTGTTTTATTGTTTATTCAGGAAAGTAAACTTCATTCCTCTGAGGGAAAAAAAAAAGAACATAAGGACATGGAGGTGGGGCATGTAGAGGGACTTGAGTCTAAAACTAGGACGTAGTCTTGTATATCATGCTTTGATGCTTGGATTTCACCATGTACCAGACTCAAACTTTTGAAGAAGTCTAATTTGTAGCTGTTTTAAACGTGGTATATAAGATATAATAAATTTAAGAATTAGAAAATTATCTGTGATAGCATTAAAGTTCAAAAAAGGACAAGACTAAATCCACCAACCAAGTAGAACCTACATGACTTAAAAACATTCTCCCTGTATACAGAGTGAAGTAAGCCAGAAAGAAAAACACAAATACAGTATACTAACGCATATATATGGAATTTAGAAAGATGGTAACAATAACCCTGTTTACGAGACAGCAAAAGAGACACTGATGTATAGAACAGACTTTTGGACTCTGGGAACGGGAGAGGGTGGGATGATTTGGGAGAATAGCATTGAAATACGTATAATATCATATCAGAAACGAGTCGCCAGTCCAGGTACGATGCCTGATAACGGATGCCTGGGGCTGGTGCACTGGGAGGACCCAGAGGGACGGTATGGGGAGGGAGGAGGGAGGGAGGGTTCAGGATGGGGAACACAGGTATAATTGTGGTGGATCCATTTTGATGTATGGCAAAAGCAATACAATATTGTAAAGTTAAGCAAAATAAAATTTAAAAAAAAATTCTCCCTAAATTCAGAATATTTCCAGGTCATATAATAAAACTGCTGTCTCCTCATAAAGTTGATCCATACCATATATAATGAATAGATATGTTTTACAAGTGAACACTTGAACACATTAACTACTGTTTTGAAAATGTTTAGCAATTCATTAGTTCTTGAAACTTCTAACAGTACTTTCCAAGATGTTTCATCAATTTTGCTCAACAAAGCTCACCCACTTGTACTTTGCATCTTTTAGGAATGCATATAAATATGCAATAAATACACATATTATGTATTATACATATAACATATACCCCCATATTTATCTGCCTCCTCAGTAGCACAATCTTTGTTCTGCCCAACTAAACTCCTATTTGCAGCTTCACAATTATTAATACCTTATAATGACTGTTCTTCCAAATTCTGTATCTTTGTTTATGATATTTTCTCCAGTGAACTTTACTTTTTCAATCTCTCACAGTCAAAATCCAATTCATCCTTTAAGACCACAGTCAAAAATTACTTTTCCAATGTTGCTTCCCAGAACTCCTAGTGATAATAAATTATTATATTATTCTGGACATAGTTATATTGTAACTCTGTAAGTTTTAAAGGCCATAAATACTTTTTTGTGTATCTGTATAAATTCCAAAGGCTTAAAAAAAAGGTAAATAAATAGTAAACTTCAATGTACATATGAATAAAGAGTAAATGGATAGACTGACTGATGCCTAATCATTTGTATAACGGTTTCCATCCTATCTTCATTAGATGATAAGTAAATGAGTCCCTAAGCAAATATTTTACTTCCTATGTAATGACTTCCTCACAATACACAGTACAATGCTATCAACACAGTGGGTAATCAATACTCACTGTTGACTGTTGAACTAAAATAAATTTACAAAAATAAGCCAAGCTTGTTTCTAGTAACAGAACTCCCCTTGGTGATTTTTGGCATGCTAAATGAAATCACCACAGGAAAGTTTATGAATGATACACTGAATATTTCAAGTGAATGTCATACTTTCAGATATACCACCACTAGCTGCAATTGTTAGAAATATTGAAAATTTAAGTCTCAAAAGTGAGAAAATTCTGGATGGCAGTAATGATTCATCTATTTGATTTTTTTTCCCTTTGGGACCAAGTACACTGATGCCACTACACTGCATTAAACAAAAATGAACAGTTAGAAATAATGTTCTTCAAATGCACTATAAAAAAGGATATCTGGCTTATAATTAGTAAGAATAATATGATGTAGCAGAGAAATATAAATGCCTCCTAAAATAGCTTCCACTAATATGACTGAAATCATGAAATTAGTATTTTCCATATTTATACAGATTATTTGATTTCAAATAAGAGACACTTACTCCTTGGAAGGGAAGTTATGACCAACCTAGATAGCATATTAAAAAGCAGAGACGTCACTTTGCCAACAAAGGTTCGTCTAGTCAAGGCTATCATTTTTCCAGCGATCATGTATGGATGTGAAAGTTGGACTATAAAAACAGCTGAGTGCCGAAGAATTGATGCTTTTGAACTGTGGTGTTGGAGAAGACTCCTGAGAGTCCCTTGGACTGCAAGGAGATCCAACCAGTCCATCCTAAAAGAGATCAGTCCTGGGTATTCATTGGAAGGACTGATGTTGAAGCTGAAACTCCAATATTCTGGCCACCTGATGTGAAGAGCCAACTCATTTGAAAAGACCCTGATGCTGAGAAAGATTGAAGGCAGGAGGAGAAGGGGATGACAGAGGATGAGATGGTTGGATGGCATCACCGACTTGATGGACATGAGTTTGGGTAAACTCCAGGAGATGGTGATGGACAGGGAGGCCTGGCGTGCTGCAGTTCATGGGGTCACAAAGAGTCGAATATGACTGAGTGACTGACTTAAACTGAACTAATTTTATTTCCTCCTCCTATGATTAATTTGGCCATGTGAAATAATACTATTCTGAACTTGAGTTATGAAATAACTAGAATATGATATAGTATACAAATAGGATATTAATATATACTCAAAGCACATATATTCACATGTATAATATATATGTATGCATGTGTGATATTAGCATATATATAGGATATTAATAATTGCTATATACTGAGATTCACTTAAGGAAATAAGCTATGATTCAAAAAAAGGCTGTAATAAACATATCGCATGTAAAAAGCATTATTTAATATGAGAATATATTCATGTTTCATCCCACGATTATTCCTTGAGATAAGAATGAAAATATTAAACTTCAAAATACTGCTCAAGTTTATAAATTGCTAAATATATTCAAAGCATCAAAATATTAACTATGTGCCAAACACTTATATAGATCACCATTAAAGAGCCTATTTCCCCCAAGAAAAGTCTTAAGATGAATATGAATAATTGCACACTACAAATTGATTTATTACTTCAATTTAAAATTGAATCCTTATTTCCTTAAGGTATGGCCTTCTTTTTCTCCAATGTTTATTCTATTTGAAATATTAATTCTGATATAAAGGATCTCTGTTTCTGAAAAATACTAATTATTGAATTAGTCTAAGTAAAGAATAGAACATCTTCCACCAAATTAGGATATGAAAGCACATATACTTCAAATAGCATAAATGTTATAAATTTATTTTTTAGCTTTCTTTACTCTCTTAAATATAAAAAAAGGCATAAATTGTTTTAGTTTGTCTTTTACATGATATTCTCAAAAATACATATTCTTCTTATGTTCTCATTTTCTATTTTTTCTCCTACTAACGTGTCAGTCAACACATCTCACTGTGCAGAGTTGACTGTTTTGTTTGAGAGTAATTCTCCATACCTAAGAATTATATTAGTAATCACATTCTGAAAGAATGTGTTTCTACTAGCTCTACTGCAATGGGCCCCAGATTTCCAATTTGCAAGTTTTAAATTAATAGCTGTTTACTGTTCTATACAACAAAAAGTAGTTATCTAGAAACTAATTCATTGCATAACACTTTCACCATCAACTAGATTCACAATGTTACCTAGTCTTTGGAAATAAAAAAAAAAAAAGAACATGCAAGATTTTATTCTTTCCTTTGTAAAATGGGAAATGTGGAAAATAGGATCACTGTCATGTAGGATTGTGACAAAATGAAAATATAAAATATTTGATTTTCAGTCTTTATCATTCTCATTTAAAGAACTAACAGGGTTATATAGACATGAATATATGAAAATATATATACTGGGACTTGAATAAAATTGTTATTAATTTGTCTCCATTCACTTTCCATTCTTTATTCATATGAAAAAACTATTAATGTTTTTCATGTAGGTTTTCATTCTGCAATAATGAATAGATTTTAGATATACTTCTGGAGTAATTGGCCCTTAAAGGAATCAGGGTGACCATGTACTGTCATCAGTATAAGAGATATGCTCATTTAAGTCATATTTCAATAGATAGCCAGAGAATCTGTGAAAATCTGACATCTTGTGCATTTACTTTTCTGTTTTACTTCTCTACCAAGCTGAGGTGAATCTGCAAACAAAATTGTCAATTGCTAAGGTTAAGTCAACTACAAAAGCCACCTTCAATTTACTAAGTATTGTAATTAAGATCATTACAAAGGAGGAAAATGAAACTAAGAGAAGATAACTTCTACAAACACAAGCACCAAATTGTGCTCTTGGGTGATTTGGCTCCAGCATGTCTACTGTTTGACTAGATAGAGCATCCACTGCTGCTGCTGCTGCTAAGTCGCTTCAGTTGTGTCCAACTCTGTGCGACCCCATAGACGGCAGCCCGCCAGGCTCCCCCATCCCTGGGATTCTCCAGGCAAGAACACTGGAGTGGGTTGCCATTTCCTTCTCCAATGCATGAAAGTGAAAAGTGAAAGTGAAGTTGCTCAGTCATGTCCAACTCTCTGCGACCCCATGGACTGTAGCCTACCAGGCTCCTCTGTCCGTGGGATTTTCCAGGCAAGTGTACTGGAGTGGGGTGCCATTGCCTTCTCCACAGTATATGCTATTACTATGTTTCTGAAATCTCTTCCAGAAAGGGAAGAGGTATCCCTTTTTTTAGGCAAGAGAAGAGCCGCAGTAAAATTAAAATTGCTTGTGAATTAAGACAAAATAAACAGCGTTTTCAAGGACATTATTATTGGTTTTTAGTCCAACTACACAATGAAAGGCAAACTAAGGAAAAAGGAAGGATGAACCACATTTGGTGAATTTCAGAACAGAAACAACCTTTGCCTAAGATGTAGACTGCATAAGTGCTAAGTCACTTTAGTCATGTCTGACACTTTGTGACCCTATGGACCATAACCCTCCAGGCTCCTCTGTCCATGGGATTCTCCAGGCAAGGATACTGGAGTAGGTTGCTTTGCCTTCCTCCAGGGGGTGCTCCTGACTTAGAAAGTAACTAATGGCACAGTGGTAATACTTATTTAAGACAGGTAAATTCCTCTTGAATTACTTTTCTCAATAATAAAAAAAATTTTGGTGTACCAGCTATTAATAAGAATTTGGCTTTGCTAAACTAAGCCTGAAAGACAGCGTAGTCTCTAAAGAGTTGACAAACTGAAAGCTTCATGTGATGCACTAGAATGTAGAAGCCAATTAAACATAAATAGTATAAACAATAAGAGCAACCAACTTGGATATGCCTCCTATCAGTAATTTATTTCATAGCTAATAATATGAAAATATTTAAATAAAGATACTGGGTAAGTAAGATTTTTATGCTGTGGTCCTTTAAACAGAGTAATTCCTGAAAATAGAGAAAAACTGGAAATAAGGAAGCATTTTGATATTAATTGTAAAATTCGTAAATATTCTTTTAAAAAATAACTGATATTCTAACATCGTATAAATAACAGGAGCACAATTCATGACATCACCTCTGGACTGAGATAGCCTTGCTCTGCCCTAGGTTGAATAGCAGTACCTGACCTTTTTAGAGCAGATATTAAAGTCGCTCTATTGATTTAATGTGTTGGGTCACCTTCAATTTTATCTGTAAACTGACATCAGTAGTCTGATTTACTATCATTTTAAGACTTAGTTTGTGCACTGACTGTGAAACCTACTAGGCAAAACATAAGGAAAAGGGAAAGTTATTCCAAAAAAAATTTTTAAAGGGTGGCATTATGTTATTATAAGCTTTACAGTTGTATATGTCTGTCAAACAGCTTGCTTTGTTTTCAATTATCTTTTGTAAAAATGAAATATACCTGATTTTTTTATAAAAAGGCATGGAAAAAGAATTAACTTTCAAAACACATTTTTAAAATATGTTAGATACATTTAACCTCACAAATTATGTGAAAATCTCATCAGCTATATTTTTTAACAAGTACAAATAAATTTCCCCAACTATGTAAGATGAAAATGAAAGTGAAAAGTGCTCAGTTGTGTCCAACTCTCCATGGACTATAAGGTCCATGGAATTCTCCAGTCATAATACTGGAGTGGGTAGCCCCTTCCTTCTTCAGGGGATCTTCCCAACCCAGGGATTGACCCCAAGTCTCCTGCATTGCAGACAGATTCTTTTACTAGCTGAGCCACAAGGGAAGTGTGAAAATATCTGTATGAAAATATATCTCAAAGTTGCAAAGTTTGTAATAGGAACAACAGAACACTTGTTTAATTTATGTATGAGTTATGGAAATAGCTTGTGCCATGATTTGTGTTGCTGTTACCTAAGATTTGGTTTTGTTTTTAATTAGGGTAAAATTTCACAAAGTCAAAAGAGGAACAGTTGATCCTATGCAGAAGTCATTTTCATTGTTCAGATGGTTGAAATTCTTGATTAGCTTTTACTGGATGAATTATTGGAAATATAAGATCAATATGGAAAAATTTTATAATATATACCCTGTTTTGAAGTGAAGTGAAAATCACTCAGTTGTGTCCAACTTTGCGACCCCATGGACTACTATGCAGTCCATGGAATTCTCCAGGCCAGAATACTGGAATGGGTAACCTTTCCCTTTTCCAGGGGATCTTTCAAACTCAGGGATCAAACCCAGGTCTCCCGCATTGCAGGCAGATTGTTTACCAGCTGAGCCACAAGGGAAGCACAAGAATACTGGTGTGGGTAGCCTATCCCTTTCCCAGTGGATCTTCCCGACCCAGGAATTGAACCATGGTCTCCTTCATCGTACGCAGATTTTTTTACCAAATGAGCTATAAGGGAAGCCCCATACCCTGTTTTAGGAGCTTTTAAAAAACTGAAATTTCCTGCTTTTCATGTACACAATGACAGTTACAATTTATATATTATTGTACTCTAAATGCCCTAATTTTGCAAGACACACCATACACGCACACTCATCTTTTTAGTTTTTTTTCTAAGATCAAATAATAAGATCAGCCTCACGTATTACCAATTCTCAATATCAATAAATTTATGAGATATGTATTTCACTCACATAGGATGAACAAGTTAAGAGTAATGGAATAGAAAAGGCTATGATGGGAAATAGATGGGGAAACAGTGGGAAAAGTGTCAGACTTTATTTTTCTAGGCTCCAAAATCACTGCAGATGGTGACTGCAGCCATGAAATTAAAAGACGCTTACTCCTTGGAAGGAAAGTTATGACCAACCTAGATAGCATATACAAAAGCAGAGACGTTACTTTGCCAAAAAAGGTTCCTCTAGTCAAGGCTATGGTTTTTCCTGTGGTCATGTATGGATGTGAGAGTTCGACTGTGAAGAAAGCTGAGCACCGAAGAATTGATGCTTTTGAACTGTGGTGTTGGAGAAGACTCTTGAGAGTCCCTTGGACTGCAAGGAGATCCAACCAGTCCATTCTGAAGGAGATCAGCCCTGGGATTTCTTTGGAAGGAATGATGCTAAAGCTGAAACTCCAGTACTTTGGCCACCTCATGCGAAGAGTTGACTCATTGGAAAAGACTCTGATGCTGGGAGGGATTGGGGGCAGGAGGAGAAGGGGACGACAGAGGATGAGATGGCTGGATGGCATCACTGACTCGATGGATGTGAGTCTCAGTGAATTCCGGGAGTTGGTGATGGACAGGGAGGCCTGGAGTGCCTGGTGTGCTGTGATTCACGGGGTCACAAAGAGTCGGACACGACTGAGCAACTGATCTGATCTGATCTGATTAAAATATAAGTCTTTAATAAATTTCAGCTATTATTATTGAAACCATTACTTTTTTATTTCATATGGGAAAAATGTTCTACCCGTATACTTTTTGTTTTGGTTAATCATTTAAAAATAGGTAATGACTGCAATGTTTAAATGATAATATTCTATTTTTCAACAAAGAGATAAGTAAATAAATGTTGAAGTGAATGATTTTATAAATATTTATTACAGATGAATAAACTTCAACCTTGAGAAACTTTAAAAATTCTCCTGTGTACTAATCCAAATCAATTTTATTAAGTCATTCGTGTAAATGGAATACAATGGAGCAGAAAAATGAAATGTTGAAAACATATGTAATGATTACAAATACAAAAATCAATAATAAAGACTTACAACACTTAAAAAATAAAAAATTATATATTTATCAATGTTTAGAACAAAAAAATGTAAATTCACAATTGATTTCTCAGGAATTATATAAAGAGATATTTATCAAATTGAAGAGTAGAAGTTCATTAGCTTAGCTTAAAACTTTTAAGTATTTACAAATGGTATGTGAACCAATAAATATTCTTGCCCCTGACACTCAAATATTAGGGAAGGGCCTGGCTTCATATATTTATTTCATATAACATATATATATATATATATTTCATATAACATACATATATATATTTCATATAACATACATATATATATTTCATATAACAGGATTCAACTGTTACTTCATGTTCTTCACCTACTTGGTATAAGAAAGACTTTTCTCTGTGCAGTGAATATGAACATACTTAATGCTTTAAGAGAGGGCATAGCACAATAGAAACTTACTTCATGTTGTTTATTAAATAACTGGTAGACTATATTTAGAGACATTAAAACAACTCTCTCACATTCTCTCATTTATCATCAGAACATCCACAGAATTCAGATAATCATAAAAACAATAGAAATAAAGAGGACAACTCATTTTGGGTGGCATTCAGAATCAATATCATACAGAAATCTATCTCTAGACATTCAGATTTTTAGTTAATACTGTGTAACTGAAATTTTGGTATCATTTCTGTTTTAAAACTATAGTTTTAATTTTATCATAAGAAAAATGGTATGAGGAGAAAAATGTGAAAGTGAATAATATTTAATATTAGGAAATTATTAAGATTCAGTCAACATTATATAGAAAATTGAGCTTTTTTAGATTAAAGACCCTACAGAATTAAATATCAGCAATATTTTAGTCACTTTCTAAGATAGTAATATCTCTATTTTTCACATACATCAAATTACCATTTCTTAATTATAAAGTATTATTATACATTTCTACTATTCTTTAAAGTATATAACACACCTGATTTTCAAAAGTGCAACTTCTAAATACTCAGACAAAATAATGAAATTTAGAATTTAATTCCTATGGCACTATGATGTTATTCCTCTAATATTTAGCAACATTCTAGCAAATGAGTTTTGCAAACACTGTTTAGAAAACACATCTCCTCTCCTACATCTCCTTTCCTAAGCTATTTTCTCCATTTTCTAATCAAGGATAGGAAAGGTTTTAGTCAAATTAATTTAGGGTTCAAGGAGACACCTCTACTGAAGAATGTAAGCTGTACAGTTGAAATGGTTTGGGGGCTGAAAACAAAGAAAGCTATGTAGATCTTGAGAAATTTAAATTAAATTGTAAATGTTACAGAAGGAATCACAGTCCCCTGAAGTTGTGGCAGTACACTAAGGAGATCAATGGAAATGCTAATTCCTCAACTATTGGAACTGTGCATTAAAGAGCTATTCCAGACTGTCCTTGTGTTCATTCACCTGTTCACTTATTGATAATAATAAGTATTATCAATTACACAACGTATTACAGGCAATGCACAATTTGAAAAAAACATAAAATAAAATTTGAACTCACAGATATTCAAAAATAGAAGTTTGTTATTTATCAAATAATCAAATAATCATGGGTTTCCCTGGTACAGATGGTAAAGAATCTACCTGCAATGCATAATACCTGGGTTTGATCTGAGTCTCAAATATCTCCTGGAGAAGGGAATGGCTACTCACTCCACTATTCTTGCCTGAAGAAGTCCATGGACAGAAAAGCCCAGTGGGCTACAGTCCGTGGGGTCACAAAGAGTTGGATACAACTGAGTGACTAACAGTTTCATATAATCACATAATTTGATAAATATAATAATGGGAACAAATTTTACTGAAAGAGAAAATTATCAGACAGATGGTTTGCCTTTCTGATGAAGTAATACTCTAGATCTAAACAGTAGGAAGTATTTAGGTAAAGAAAGAGGAAGGAGTATTTCAGGCCCAAGGAATACAATGCACAGAGACAGTGAGGAGGGAAACATGTTGGCATATATACCAAGAGCTCTATATACCATGAGCTATTTGTATTTTCTCCCTGAAACCATCATTACAAAATTAGACTACCAACATAGCTAGTAGCACTAGCTATGATAGATTAGCTAATAGATTAGAAATTGTTACTTTACAAAACTCAAGTATTACTGATTTGGACATCAAAATTAAATTATAGCCCTTAATCATGTAATAAATAGCACTTGGTATATTACCCATAACTATCACCAAGTTATTTCCATATGTGCTAACAACTTAAAGATTAAGGGATATTATTTATGATAGCATGCTATTTATACTCCAACTAATTTAAACAACAAAATCTATGGCTATCAAAAATACATTTCATGAGAGTCGTTCTGTCACTAAATCGTGCCTGATTCCTTGCAGTCTAATGGACTGCAGCATACCAGGCTTCCCTGTCCTACACTGTCTCCTGGAGTTTGCTCAAATTCATGTCAGTTCGTAATGTTAATTAACCATCTCATCTTCTGCAACCCCCTTCTCCTTTTGCCTTCAATATTTTCCAGCATCAGGGTCTTTTTCAGTGAGTCAGATCTTCACATAAGGTGGCCAATGTATTGGAGCTTCAGCTTCAACATCAGTCCTTCCAATGAATATTCAGGACTGATTTCCTTTAAGATGAACTGGTTTGATCTCCTTGCAGTCCAAGGGACTCTAAAGAGTCTTCTCCAAGGCGAGGGTGGGATGATCTGAGAGAATAGCACTGAAACATGTACCACCAGTCCAGGTTCAATGCATGAGACAGGGTGCTCAGGGCTGGTGCACTGGGATGACCCAGAGGGATGGGATGGGGAGGGAGGTGGGAGGGGGGTTCAGGATGGGAACACATGTACACCCATGGCTGATTCATGTCAACATATGGCAAAAACCATTACAATATTGTAAAGTAATTAGCCTCCAATTAAATAAATTTAAAATAAAATAGTCTTCTCCAGCACCACAATCTGAAAGCATCAGTTCTCTGGCAATCAGTCTTCTGTATGGTTCAAGTCTCACTTCCATACATGACTATTGGAAAAAGTATAGCTTTGACTAGAAGGATCATTGTCAGCAAAGTGATACCTCTGTTTTTCACTACACTGTCTAGGTTTGTCACAGTTTGGGGCTTCCACGGTGGCTCAGATGGTAAAGACATGACCTACAATGTAGGAAACGAAGGTTCGATCCCTGAATTGGGAAGATCCCCTAGAGAAGGAAATGGCAACCCACTCTAGTATTCATCTCTGGAGAAGTGCATGGACTGGGGAGCCTGGCAGGCTACAGTCCATGGGGTTGCAGAATCCAACACAACTGAGCAACTAACACACTTTTCTTCTAAGGAGCAACTGTCTTTTAATTCCAAGGGTGCAGTCACCATCCACAGGGATTTTGGAGCCCAATAAAAGAAAATCTGTTCACTGCTTCCACTTTCTCCCCCTTGTATTTGCCATGAAGTGATAGGATCAGATGCCATGATCTTACTTTTTTAATGTTGAGTTTTAAGCCAGCTTTTTCACTCTCCTGTTTCACCCTCATCAGGAGGCTCTTTAGTTCCTCTTAGCTTTCCACTATTAGAATGGTATCATCCATATATGTGAGGTTGTTGATATTTCTCCCAGAAATCTCGATTCCAGCTTGTGATTCATCCAGCCTGGCATTTTGCATGATGTACTCTGCATATAAGTTAAATAGGCAGGGTGACAATATACAGCCTTGATGTACTCCTTTCCCAATTTGGAATCAGTCCATTGTTCTTTGTCCGGTTCTAACTGTCGCTTCTTGACCCATATACAGGTTTCTCAAGAGACAGGAAAGGGTTTTCCATCTCTTGAAGAATTCTCCACAGTTTGTTGTGATCCACCCAAGCAAAGGCTTTAGTGTACTCAGTGAAGCAGTAGATATTTTTTTCTCGAATTCCCTTGCTTTCTCTATGATCCAACAATGTTGGCCATGTGATATCTGGTTCCTCTGCTTTTTATAAACACAACTTGTACATTTGGAAGTTCTCGTTTCATGTACTGCTGAAGCCCAGCTTGAAGGATTTTGAGCATAACCTTACTAGCATGGGAAATGAGCGCAAGTGTATTGAAATGATAGAACATGGTAGGATTTGTGTATGCCATCAGTAAGCATTTGACAAAAGGCTTAAGTCTTTGGTGATGGGAATAGGTACTTGAGTAAAATGATCTTCACTGAACTAACAAGAAGAGAAGTAAGGTATGCCAACAAATGAGTCTGGAGAAAGGAAGTGTGAAAGTACACACAGGTATTAGCTCAATGTAAAGCAGGATAAGAAAGTGTCTTGCTTTTAAGACTGAATCAGCTTCTATTCTTTTAGGACAAAAGCAAGTCAGTGAATGTATGGGGCGTCCATAGTGGCTCAGATGGTAAAGCATCTGCCTATAATGCGGGAGACCAAGGTTCGACCTCTGGCTCAGGACGATGCACTGGAGCAGGAAATGGCAACCCACTCCAGTACTCTTGCCTGAAAAATTCGATGGACAGAGGGGCCTGGGGGGCTACAATCCATGGGGTTGCAAAGAGTCGGACACAACTGAGTGACTTCACTTTCTTTAAGCCAGTGAAATGGAGAAACTGAAGATCCTAAAGAGTGGGCAAAAACCTGAGGGATGGAGACCCAACAGAAGGAAAAATAAAATGACTGAATAAAAGCAGATGTAGAAACAAAAGTGTTTAAAAGGTAAAATTTTCAGGTAAGTTTTGAAATAATAAAAACGTTCACATAGATGGTTTGTAAGGGTAAATACCTACTCTATCAAAGTTAAGGCCATATTCTGAAAATTCAAAGCCATCACAGCCTGTCTTACTAGTTTTGTGTTTTCACAGAATAAATGAGAAACAGATTTCTAGATTCAAGGAAACCATTTCAGTTTAAAACAAAGTCACATTTCTTTATCTATAAAGTTTTTGTTTGTCCTGCACTTAGTTGCTCAGTAGTGTGCAACACCATGGACTATAGCCTGCCAGGCTCCTCTGTCCATGGAATTCTCCAGGCAAAAATAGTGGAGGGGGTTGCCATTTCCTTCTCCAGGGGATCTTCCCAACCCAGGGATAGAACCCAGGTCTCTGGCATTACAGGTGGATTTTTTACCTACTGTGCCAACCAGGGAAGCCTGTATACCTTTTGTTTATATCTCCCAAATTGCTTTTATTACTATCATTAATACTAATTTTTCAAAAAGAGCATTAATTAAATTTTGAAGGGTTTTTTTTTTTTTTTTTTTTTTTTTTTAATTTTACATGGAGCCCTAAGATTATGGCTAGGAGAAAAATGTTGGTGGTAAATACTTGAAATTTATGACAGTTTTTACTTCTGCAGAGTACATCATGAGAAACGCTGGGCTGGAAGAAACACAAGCTGGAATCAAGATTGCCAGGAGACATATCAATAACCTCAGATATGCAGATGACACCACCCTTATGGCAGAGAGTGAAGAGGAACTAAAAAGCCTCTTGATGAAAGTAAAAGGAAGTGAAAAAGTTGGCTTAAAGCTCAACATTCAGAAAACTAAGATCATGGCATCTGGTCCCATCACTTCATGGGAAATAGATGGGGAAACAGTGTCAGACTTTATTTTAGGGGGCTCCAAAATCACTGCAGATGGTGACTGCAGCCATGAAATTAAAAGACACTTACTCCTTGGAAGAAAAGTTATGACCAACCTAGATAGCATATTCAAAAGCAGAGACATTACTTTGCCAATTCCAGTGGTCATGTATGGATGTGAGAGTTGGACTGTGAATAAAGCTGAGCACTGAAGAATTGATGCTTTGAACTGTGGTGCTGGAGAAGACTCTTGAGAGTCCCTTGGACTGCAAGGAGATCCAACCAGTCCATTCTAAATTGAAACTGGAGCCTATTACACAGAGTGAAGTAAGCCAGAAAGAAAAACACGAATACAGTATACTAACGCATATATATGGAATTTAGAAAGATGGTAACAACAACCCTGTATGCTGCTGCTGCTAAGTCGCTTCAGTCAAGTCCGACTCTGTGCGACCCCAGAGACGGCAGCCATCAGGCTCCACCATCCTTGGGATTCTCCAGGCAAGAACACTGGAGTGGGTTGCCATTTCCTTCTCCAATGCATGAAAGTGAAAAGTGAAAGTGAAGTTGCTCAGTCACCGACTCCTAGCGACCCCATGGACTGCAGCCTACCAGGCTCCTCTGTCCATGGGATTTTCCAGGCAAGAGTACTGGAGTGGGGTGCCAAGGCCTTCTCCAACCCTGTATGCAAGACAGCAAAAGAGACACAGGTGTATAGAAGAGTCTTTTGTACTCTGTGGGAGAGGGAGGGGGGATGATTTGGGAGAATCGCATTAAAACATGTATAATATCATATAAGAAACAAATTGCCAGTCCAGGTTCAAAGCAGGATACAGGAAGCTTGGGGCTGGTGCACTGGGATAACCCAGAGGGATGGTATGGAGAGGGAGGTGGGAGGGAGGTTCAGGATGCGGAACATGTGTACACCCATGGCAGATGCATGTTGATGTATGCCAAAACCAATACAAAATTGTAAAGTAAAAAAAAATAATAATAATAGTACAAAAAATAAAAAAATAAAAATAAAAGAGATCAGTCCTGGGTGTTCATTGGAAGGACTGATGCTAAAGCTGAAACTCCAATACTTTAGCCACCTGATGTGAAGAGCTGACTCACTGAAAAGGACTCTGATGCTGGGAGGGATTGGAGCCAGGAGGAGAAGGGGACAACAGAGGATGAGATGGCTGGATGGCATCACTGACTCAATGGACATGAGTTTGACTGAATTCCAGGAGCTGGTGATGGACAGGGAGGCCTGGCGTGCTGTGATTCATGGGGTCACAAATAGTCAGACACGAATGAACTGAACTGAACATAAAAGACGTTGAAAGCATACACAATGTCTCTATACATGCATCAGCAAAACCATTTATATAATGGATATTGTGAGGTTCTGATTTATGAATAAAAAGTTCAGAGTAAACTTGATACATTGCTAATATATAAAAATGAGTTTCCTCCATCTACATGTCAACTCGCCTTCAATATAGTAAACAGCAAATAAACACAGGATGAATTGGACTCAATTTTTACTTTTAGTTTTGCATGAGCTCTTAATATTTCTTTTATTTTTCTTTGATCTTTTCTTTGAATTTTTATAATTTCAGGTTTTTAAATTTAAATTATATGTAAAGTAACATAGTCAACTGGTAAATATAAAGCCTAAGAATAAGGGCATCAAATATTACCAAACATATGTATTAAGCTCATTAATCAGGTAGGTGCAATATTTATTCACATTATATTCCCATATAATGTGTTTAATGTATATAATCATTTTTATGATAAACCTTTGCTACAGGAATTTCTTTTTTCCAAGACTAATAATTTATGTAATGTCTTCTACCTTTGAGGCTTTTCATAGTATTTGGAATAAAAAACCAATATATTTAAATATAAAAACAAAATGGTTTGGGTTCTAATCATTAAATTTTCTATTTTTTTCAAAATTTACATATATCTGTGTCATAATTAATCATCTCTTGCTTTTGTTTGCAGTAACTGGCACCTTGTTAACCATAGTCCAAACTTTCCAAATCTTATCCCCTGCTGTTAGTAAAGATCTGCTGGGGAATTGTTCATATCAAATTGACTCTATGACCAAATGAAAAATAAATTTCTAACCCCTCTTTCACCTTAAAAAATGCTAAGTCTAAAATTAAAAAACAAATTAAAATAGGTATATTCAACTTATTTGAGGGATTTTCTTTTTGATACTGACATGCTACACCATTCTTAATGTAAAAAAACTGAATTCCATTCATAGACATTTAGGAATGCCAAGGAACATTCACTTTTTAATGTTTGATAGGCCTGATTCCCCCAGGCCATCTATTTCTCAGCACTAGGACCACAGAAGCTAATACAGTTGTTTTCTTTTCTTCTTTTGGAGTCAGTGCTCAGCAAGCAGCAAGTATACACACTCATTCGTCTTTTCCCTTGTTAACCAACTGCCTACTATTCAGTAAAATCACAGAAATGAGAAGTTAATTTTAACTGTGCACACTGAAATGTTTGTGACTCCAGTAGGATCTTTGTATTTGACACTTGCAAACTCATTTTTTCCCTGATCTCAGAAAGGAGTCTTAGTCTTCTATTTGGTTTTTACTATTAGTGTTTTCTATTGAGGCAGAGAACAGCAGCTTGGCTTTCCTGTATTTGTCTAGTGATGGAAAAAATAATATAGATCCTTACACAGTATTTCCTGTTGATGACACACAGCTCTTGTTCAGAGGGAATGGGTTCAAAGAATGCAATAATAAGATAAAGAACAAAGAAGAGCAGGAGACAAAGGAATTAACAGCACCCCAAGTCTTAAATAGTGTCAAGGATCTGAAAAACTGAGAAATACTTTTAGGCTTGTTCGGATCAAAATCCTCTCTACTAGTTCCCTGTTCTTTTTTCTCCTAAAACGCATTTACTATTTTTGTATTCCTGATGTTTCTATGACCTTATGACATCAAGTTTATGGACTCAATTTTTAATTGTTATCAAAAAGATGGTGACTCCAGCCATAAAATTAAAAGTCACTTACTCTTTGGAAGAAAAGTTATAACCAACCTAGACAGCATATTAAAAAGCAGAGACATTACTTTGCCAACAAAGGTCTGTCTAGTCAAGGCTGTTTTTCCAGTAGTCGTGTATGGAGGTGAGAGTTGGACTATAAAGAAAGCTGAGCACCGAAGAACTGATGCTTTTGAACTCAGGTGTTAGAGAAGTCCCTTGGACTCCAAGGAGATTCAACCAATCCATCCTAAAGCAAATCAGTCCTGAATATTCATTGGAAGGACTGATGTTGAAGTTGAAACTCCAATACTATGGCCACCTGATGCAAAGAGCCGACTCATTTGAAAAGACCCTGATGCTGGGAAAGATTGAAGGCAGGAGGAGAAGGGGACAACAGAGGATGAGATGGTTGGAAGGCATCACTGACTCATTGGACAGGAGTCTGAGTAAATTCCAGGAGTTGGTGATGGACAGGGAGACCTGGTGTGCTATAGTTCACTGAGTCGCAAAGAGTCAGACACGACTGAGCAACTGAACTGAACTGAAAATATACACCAGAATGGGGAAAACATTATTTTTTAGAATAAGATAATTATGTTTTATTTACAATAGACCCAAACTTCTCTGGTGTCCAGTGGTTAAGAATCTGCATGCCAATGAAGGGAATCTAAGCTCACTCCCCAGTCCAGGAAGGTCCCATATGCCACAGAGCAACTAGGCCTGTGTGCCACAAGTACTGAGCCAGTGCTCTAGAGCCTGGAAGCTGCAGCTACAGAGTCTGTGTGCCCCAAATTTTGTGCCTGCACACCTAGAGTCCACGGTCAGCAACAAGAGAAGCCACCACAATGACAAGTCCATGTACCACAATGAAGAGTGGTCCCTGCTTACCACAACAAAGAGTAATCCCTGCTGGCACAAGTAGAGAAAGCCTGTGCACAGCAAAAAGACCCAGTGCAGCCAAAAAATAAATTAAAAAAAGAATAGAATCCAAGATATATCTATGACAAAAATTTAATTATATGAAAAGATGTAGAAAATGCTTTTTCAGCTAATTTTTTATTATTATTATTATGATAACTTTGGTATCTAATAGACATACACCACATGTTACTTAGCAGATTGCTAATCTGTTAAATTGGAATAGAATTATATGGTAGGAATAAATAAATCTATACAGGACATTTTACTCATTGCTACTTGAGATCTGATTCAATGGTGAAATTAAAACATGATATATCATTTTTCATTATAAACTTTACCTATGTAGTATCTTACAATAAAGTATCAGATCAGATCAGATCAGTCGCTCAGTCGTGTCCGACTCTTTGCGACCCCATGAACTACAGCACGCCAGGCCTCCCTATCCATCACCAGCTCTCGGAGGTCACTCAGACTCACATTCTTCGAGTCAGTGATGCCATCCAGCCATCTCATCCTCTGTTGTCCCCTTCTCCTCCTGCCCTTAATCCCTCCCAGCATCAGAGTCTTCTCCAATGAGTCAACTCTTCGCATGAGGTGGCCAAAATACTGGAGTTTCAGCTTTAGCATCATTCCTTCCAAAGAAATCCCAGGGCTGATCTCCTTCAGAATGGACCGGTTAGATCTCCTTGCAGTCCAAGGGACTCTCAAGAGTCTTCTCCAACACCACAGTTCAAAAGCATCAATAAAATAGTATATATCCTTCTTGATTTCATTGTGCTAAGAAGTTTCAACTTTGTGGAACTGATTTATAAATGATGTATAAAATGAAAAGCATGTGCCCATGTTTCAGAAGTGCTAAAGTAATATTGGTCTACTGCCCATATTTGTATAACATGCAATGTTACATGTTCTATAATGAGAAATGCAGATACAACAAAATTCATAAACTCAATGGATTTTGAAACTGAAATCAAAATATTAAAAATGCTTAAGAACCTTCAACACAAATTCTTCAAGGATATACAAGCTTGGTTTCTTTATTATAATTAGGAAAAGATAACTTGGACAAATAATGAGTTTTACTGACTTTATCAGGTCCAGTTTCAAACCCGAACTTAAACAGAGGCATAGTAAAGATCACTTGCTAAGAGATCATTCTGTGTTATACTATACTAAAGGTAATTTGCTTCTTATGCAGCATTTCTCAATACTGGAATCTTCAAAGCCTTGTTATTTAGAGTGAATTATGTTAGGACAAAGGGCTAATATAATCAAACAAACATTTCACTTGTTGATGTTATACAAGTAATTCAAAAAAAGATCAAAATATGTTCCTATCTTTAAAGTAGCTTATTTTTTCCAGGTAGGAAAAGTAGTTTTTGCATGGAGATATCTGGAAGCATCATTTGGGGCAGAAGTATAATGTCAGCAAAAGTATAGAGATAGGAAATGTAATGACAGGTTTTGATGTAGGTTGTGGCTCAATTCACAATGTGTTCATTGGTGTAGTTGCAGAGGAGCCTTGAAAGGGTTTCTAGAGGACGGTTATAGAACTCCTTGGCATGCTGCAGAATCTGAAATGTGTTCTTCAAACAGCCGGCGCCATTAGAACTTTCAAAGCAAGGAAATGGCATGACAAGACTTGAAATATTACTGAAAGATTATTCCATCAGAAAGATTGATAGATGGGAGAATACAGAGAGATAAGGCAATCTGGAGATGTTACTCTAGTGAAAGATGCCCTAAACTAGTGCTGGGTAAATAAAATTTGGAAGACTAGTTTGAAAATGAGAGGGCATATTTTTTGAGAAACGTTCCTATGCTTGAAGCCTTTTCCAGTCTACCCAAGTAGAACTGTCTCCTCCTCATTTTAATTCCACTGAATCTTTTACACACAGCAGAGGAAAGGGAAAACAATGTTATTTACAAAATATCTGATTTTTCACAGATGCACATTTTATTTTTTCAAAAATTTGGTAATGCCTCAAATCATGTTTAATTGACTTCTTGCTGCTATGTGTTTCTTGGTTTCAGTTAATATGTAAAGGGAATAAGAAAAAGATCAATTTAATAGACTTAAACTGAGGAAAGGCAAAAACAGGAGCTTAAGAAATGTTTTATTAAATATATAAAATGTTCAAAATATTAGGCATGAATTAAAGCAAAAACAAGATACTTTTCATCTATTCAATCGGGAATAGATTGAGAAGTTTGGTATACACTGTACTGCTACAATATGGAGAAGCAGACATTCTAATACATTGTTGGTGGGAGTACTAATTGGAAACATCCCTGTGGAAGGCAATTTGGCAGTAAAACCGATATTCTAAATGCATGTTCTCACTGACCTAGCAACTCTACTTCTAGATCTACCCACACTTCCATAAAAATGCATATATAAGAATTTTCATTTCATATTCATTCATATTTGCTTATAAAATAAGTTGACAAGGAATTTCAAATCAATAATTATTTATATAAACTATGATATATCTTTATTATGGAGCAGTTTAAAGTGTTCAAAAATTGTATACCTTTTTGAATTGTAATGCACACAACCAAAATTATTTTAAGAAAAAATAAAAAGACATACTGTAACAGCTTCATAAAGGATGTAGATAAAAAGTCCTGTTGAGGATGGCTACTTTCGAGAGGAGCTAGAAGACATTTCAGGCCTTTGATTATATTCTTTTTATACTGTTCATTGTCAATTCAATGATGTTAGGAAAAAAATATGACAACAGTATTCATTCTCTACATTCTGAGTTGTGAGAGCTGCTTTACTCTGCAGTGGCCAGGTTGATCACACACTCAATGGAGCAAATCATTTGTACTCTAACATAAAGTGTCTCAGGATCATATTTAAAATAATTGTCAGACAGCACTCCACTCTTTATCAATGAAGGGCTAGATAAAAATATAAGCACCTTTTTGTTACTGGAAAGTAATTCCTCTACAAAACAATGGTTTTGTAAATTAATCCTTAATATGATGTTTCTATTATTTTTACCTGGGGAAAAATTAATAAGATATATCTATTTTAATTTGCATTTTCCTTTTTCCTCTTGAGAAAACCTGAATTACCTTACTGTGTTTGAAATAAAAGGATAAAAGAACCTAATTATAAAGTAATTTCTTCAAATAAAAAAGAAATTGATCTCAGATAGACCATTTATCTAAACAGTAGCTAAAGGCAAACACTAACTAAATAAAGATAAACATTTGGAAAAAGTAGTTAACTTGAAAATAAATCAAGATAGTTGTCTTAACTTTTAAGCATCTATTAAAGTTGTAATAAGCAGGAGGCATCTGATCACGTGAATATCTAAACAGGGAAAATAAGAATCAGAATGAGAACACTGAATAATTTCTTTATTCTAAATTAGTATTTATCAGAACAACTAGACAATATATTTTAACAGATGGCATTTGTATATTCAATCCTGGAAGATCAACCATACATTTATACTTAAAGCCTATTATCTTATAAGACAACTACATGCAAAAAAAAAAAGATGAAAAGACACTTTCATTTCAGGTGAAATATCAGCTCCAGGCATTTTGAAAAGTATCTCAAGATATGAATACTTACTTAATCACATCCTTATTGAACAACGTAAAATTGCTTTCTATCAGCTCCCTCTCCTGTCTGCTTTGTAGCTTTCTCCACCTTTCATTTTTCCTCTCTCACCAGTATCGCCAGAGTATAGCTTGACCACACCTTTTTGAAAGACACTATTTTTTTTATTAATTTTTCCCATTTTGTAAATAATGTGTCAAATCTTCTGCAATAACAAAATGAATTGTAAATGATCTGGAGGAAGTAGTTGGATTAGTTGTACAGATACAAAGCATATACATATTTAAAGTAGCACACTGATCATAAATATGATGATAATAACTTCTTGTCATAGCAGCCAAGCCAATAAAAGCAATATACCAAATATTACTTTATAAAAATATACCTGTAAAATGTTTGCAAAATGAAATCTTTTTATTTTTACTATTAAATGACAATTCACAGTTTAAAAGATACACATACATATTTGCTTTAATGAATTAGCAGTAAATTATCATTTAATGATTACAGCATACGCCACTCTTACAATTTTTTTAATTAATAAGAATGTAATAAAAATTGAAGGAACTTACTTTCAAATGAATATACTTTATACCATTTTATGTCACATGAGATTCAAAAACAATATTTGAAACATCTCCCCCTCCTACCAAAATAGATCTTATGTTCTAAATAATTTTGTAAAGGGACATTAAAGACTTATTTTTTAACAACTACATTTTTAAGTAAATAAAAAGACAATTAAGAACAAAATCATCTCTTTAAATATGTCCAAATAAAATTAAGAAAATGAAAAGAAAGCACCTATGAGCAAATTTACAAGGCTATGCCTACAAATTAAGTGGTTTTTCTCATATTTGGAAAACTAGAATGACTGTACCCCTGTATATTTATACAAAATTCAAATGATTTTTCTGGCTTTAAATATTCCTTGAACCTAAGCATAAAATGAGATTTTTACAAGCAACTAGACCTATAGATATGAAGAATATGATTTTTGCCTTCTGAATCTACAGTCTCATTGCCTTCCTTAAAAATAAAAAAAAAAAGAAAAGTTAGTAGTAGTTAACATCATCCTTCAACAGGAAAAGAACTGAAAGCTCAGAAAGGGTATTGTTTTGTGCAGGGAAACCAAAAGAAGCTGCTGAGCCAGGACCAAGCATGGGTATAACAAGTCCATATTCTTTCCATGGCCTCCCCATAAGCCAGGAACATTTTCCTCTTCATCAAAACTTCCCATCACACATTGCCTCTGAATCATAGCTGATCAAAACTTGAAGAGAAAAAGTCCTTTACTTTCTTTGATTGTCTCCTGGAATCCTTTACATTTCCTCATTTGACATATATTAACATTTTGCATTACAAAGAGTTGTCTTTACATTAAGTAATCTTTCTGCTGCTGCTGCTAAGTTGCTTCAGTTGTGTCCTACTCTGTGTGATCCCATAGATGGCAGCCCACCAGGCTCCCCCGTCCCTGGGATTCTCCAGGCAAGAACACTGGAGTGGGTTGCCATTTCCTTCTCCAATGCATGAAAGTGAAAAGTGAAAGGGAAGTCGCTTAGTCACATATAGACTTCGGGATCCCATGGACTGCAGCCTACCAGACTCCTCCATCCATGGGATTTTCCAGGCAAGAGTACTGGAGTGGGGTGCCACTGCCTCTCTGAAGTAATCTTTCTACTTCCTTCTAAATATCCACATCATTTCTGCCTCTCTTCTCACCAACTGAAAAAGACGTTGACAATCCCTAACTGAAACTTCCTTCAAATCCCAGTGTTTCTTGTTTTACCTGGGAAGTCAGTTAAATCCATCCCCACAATGACCATTTCTGTTCCTCCAAGGTACAGAGAAATGTGTGAGCAATAGCTCAATAATTATGTTTACTCATACATTTTCTTAAGTTTCTTACTGTGTTCTGACTGATTATTTTCCATGTCTCCACTGTCAGGAATCAAAACTTTTACTTCCTTCAGTCTCCAAAAGTAGTGGTACTATAAATACTAATTTTTTAAAGAAATGTCTACTGAAGTAAATTATTCAAATGAAAAGGAAGACACACAGAATAACCTCTAAAGGATTTTGTTCCACACATGTCAGTTGTCCACAGGTAAAACAGCATTGTGCCTCACACAAGGACAGAATATTTTGGTAGACAGATAATTTACAGCTTATATGTTAGAAAGGACTGGCGTAAAACCAAAATTTCTTCCCAGTTTTATGTTTCTGATGTTTCTAACATGTCATTTTTTTGTCACTGCAAAGTCAATCTTTTCCTTTTATATTATCACAACTGCATGACATTTTACTATTCTGATGTTGCACATAAAGGTTAAGTTACTTTTCTAAAATTACACAGCTAATAAATTGTAGAGCCAAGACTGAATCCTAAAATTCAAACACCAAACCCCCTAATGCATATTGCCTCTTTATATGAGATATAGTACTATAATTATCAAAGTAAAATTTACCACCTGCTTCTGTTACTACTATTACTACTACTATATAGTAGGGACTGTGTAAGCAAAGCTTCACAGCCTCACAATTAATCCACCCCTGCAAAATGACAATTGCCAACACCAGTGCCATAAATATTCCATACTTAATAACTAAAAGAAATCAAGCTTATTTATAACATAAAAGAACTGCATTTTGTTCACAGCATCTAAGCCACATTCACCACAAATCCGTCTATATCATTAGAGACTAGACGGTTTTAAGATACTAAAGTTAGCACTATAATGAGGTGTAGAAAAATACAACATTCATTTAAAGTGGTTAGGTGAATCTTGAAACCAAAGGTACTTCAGAATAACTTAGGCACTAGGAAGTAAATGCAGCAATTAGAGAACCAATGCTAGCATGAAACAGTGTATCCAAAAGTCACAATAGGAGTAAACTAACAGCCATCTCCAAAAGGAGAAATACTGAAAATTTGTATCTCGGCTGTATATAACTCTTAAATGCACATTTCACACTGAATTGTATTCACCCTATGTGCTTATTTCCTCCACCAGCCCATGAGCTACTTATTTTCCTTTACATTCTTACTTGACAACAACTGCCCACCAGGGACCATTTGAGTGAGGAAATAATGTAAAAATTAATTTGAATGTGAAAAGAACTACTTTTATTTAATTTTAATCACTTAAGTATAAACCACCAAGACCACATTAAGGAATGAAAAACAAACATACGTAGTCATAAGTTTTCGAACATACTTATAATAGTAAATTTTCATAAAATCAATCCTGGATCATTTAACTTAAATCTGAGTATTACATATTAAGATTGCTGTTCTCCAAAAATTTCACAGTTAAGTTGTAGGTGAATAAATATCTAAAGAAAGTAAAAATTCAAAGAATATTAAAGATCATTTATACTTTGAAGTTTGAGAATATATTTTATATTTTCTACTAGAGTTATTTGCAATGTTTGGTTGTATGCATAGAGTAGAACAAATCTCAGATCAGTCATCAATCATTTCAACCAATCTTTTACCTCATCTTTATACATGTATTTTATTGCCTTCAAATACTCAGTATTTAAAGAAAAAGAGAGTCTTAAATATGAAGTCACCCCCACATGGACACACACAAAAAATTATTGTCTTAATTAGACAAACAAAAGTGTGAGAAAAGACATCTGTAAAACTATTATTATAGCAGGAACCCAGCATATATAACTGCCTTTCCACTGAGTTGCACTGTGCCAATTTTACAGTTTAGCATGTTCAGCTATACAGAAGAAAAATTTTAGCAGATATTCATTCTAAAATAATTTACATCATGTTTTTAAAATTAAGCACAGAGGAACTTTGATTCAGAAACAATAATAACTAAATACTATTATAGGCTCAAAATTGCTCTGTTTAAATTCCTTTATTACCGTAACAGTAAAACTAGAATTTATATAAAAGCTGATATTTGAATTGAAAAATACTGCCTATTTCTAAAAAAACTTTTATTTCACGCTCTGTTTTGCATTTTATTAGATGCTAAAATTGTTACCGTCCTAAGTGAGCCCATAATTTAAATTTTATCCAAACTTGTAAAGTCACAGGAATATTCTCTCCTCATATTTTTCATAGATTTTCTATTTAGTGTATCTCTAAACATGAATTACTGAAGAAAACAATTGCCAATACACAGAAAAAATATTAACAAAAGAAATGGAAAATTCTTTCTAAATATACTGCAGAAAAAAACAACTACAATTATTTTCCTCCTTGGGTTCCCAGGTTTCTTAACTCTAACTGTCAAAAATCTTCTCCCATTTGATTCAGCTGTTGAGTGCACACTACGTTCATTGTGAAAAAGTTCACAGCTAGCAATTTAATTGTCTAGACATTCAGCCTTTGGTTAAAAGAATATGGACATAGCTATTTTCTCAGAGTTAATTTAACTGGATTTTTAATTTTCTAGTCTTAAAAACTATAAAATATTAGTTTTACAGATAATCAATGGCAAAAGAATATTGCATATATCTTAGTTTTGATTTGAGTAGAAATCAAAATAAGATTTTCACAGCAAAAAAAACAAACGTATAAACTATAAAAATCTCTGATTTATATTAAAGAGACCTCCCATTTTTCCATCAAATGTAATGCTAAACATATAGCTTAATCTCTTTATAAATCTCTACTACTCTTTATGTTAAATAAAATACTAGCTCTTTAAGTCTCCTCCCAAGACTTTCATTGTTGTTCAGTTGCTAAGTCATATTCAACTCTTTGTGACCCCATGTACTGCTGCTGCTGCTAAGTCACTTCCACACCATGATTCCCTGTCCTTCCCTGTCTCCCAGAGTTTGCTCAAATTCATGTTCAATGAGTTGGTGATACTATTAAATCATCTCATCCTCTGCCTCCCCCTTGTCCTTTTGCCTTCAATCTTTCCCCATATCAGGATCTTTTCCAGTGAGTTGGCTCTTCACATCAGGTGGACAAAGAATCAACACTAAGTGGTATTATTTTGTCACCTTTTTCTAAATGTTCTCATTATTCATCATCGATAACTCATGAGATGTGTGCTTATATTTAATGAGATGCTTATTTTAGCCTTAAGAACTCTCCATCAGTAGCTCCACACACTGCCATTTGAATAATGGCACTGAAACAGGAAGAGTGTCAGATTATGAAGTATCAATTCTATTGCAAAAGAGGTAACTTATAAATGTATCATTATATATACTCAAAATTGGCAAAATTAATCATCACTAACATAGTTTTATTAATTTTTGAACATAAGAGACTAGATTAACCTTGTTTGTATCTTTTAGAAAAGAATATAAAGAGATAAGTTTCAAAATAAAAAAATAAGACAAAGCCAAAATCTAATTAAGATTAAATATGACATTTTTCTA
Organism: Tragelaphus eurycerus; assembly: GCA_935064755.1. NCBI lineage: Eukaryota > Metazoa > Chordata > Mammalia > Artiodactyla > Bovidae > Tragelaphus > Tragelaphus eurycerus. Next base: position 5,053,923 of record CAKXYN010000086.1, on the reverse strand, counting down.
AGGTTTCAGAAATATTGGAGAGGGGCACTTAACATTATTTAGATGCCCAGGAAACAATTTTACATTTAATGATTATAAATGCCAATTAAATAAAAATGTACTTCTAGAAAACTATAATTCTTTTTTATATTTTCACTCCAATCTGTATTTTCCAAGTAATAGTCATCTCACCAGGAATTTATTATTCTGAAAGTATAAGAGTAACTTATCAAATATTGTATTATTTAAAAGTCAGTTCTTATATAAAGAGAAATGAAATCAGAAACCTAGTAAGTTTAAAATTAAACTCTTTGTTACCTTTGGTTTATTTTCAGAAAATTTTGTTAATACTTATAAATATGAAATTAAATATCTGAGAAAATAAAGATGAAACCTCATACACACAAAAGTAAATTTTTCAACAAATAAATGTACCGTTTCTCTGCTACTTACCGACTAAACACAAACTACTGCAACTAGTGACATATCTGTGAAAACGCATTAAAAATGTGTTTTTGACTCTAGACATTATAACTGTAATTACCATATTATGAAATCTCTCTCAATAAGAAGCCCTTAAATTTTTTAGCTTCATGATGAATATTTCTGCCAATATTATGACTATCAAGAGAAAGAGACTTTCAATCTACCTTTTATCACCTAAGTGATCAGCAAAATTTCTCTTCCTGAACTCCATATGCTATCATAACAAAAAAAATGAGATGATCTCCTTTTTGAGCATTTAACAGCTATAAGGATGATAAGGAGGAAGCAGATTCTTATTCCCCATCATAAAATGTTTATTCATATAATTACACTTTTCTAGTCAATAGTCACAAACAAGTGTTTTTGATTACTCAGATGAATGAAATACTTTCTAGTTCTTCCTTGCCTGATGTATTGTTTCTTAAATTTTGGACAACACTCAAATTAGTCATTTTAACCATAGGCAGGTTCATATTTCAGTAAAGACACAAACTGTAAAGGTATGCCTGTGGGAAAGCTTATACACATACATTAGTACAATATGTTAATATGTTGCTTCCTTTCAAGATTTTAACTTTTTTGGTCTACAAAAGTGAGTATAAGAAATATTTGGAACTATGAGTGGAATAAGAGAAAATGTGCAAGTCCTACTAAGATCTTTTAAGAGAAGTCCACTTGTTAAAAATAAAAAGTGGTATCCAAAGGGAAGCAAGTTAATCAGTGACCACTGAGAAGACCAGAATAAAAATCAGTTTTGTACCTGTGTTGTCAAATCCATCCCATAAAACATTTTTGGAACTATTTAGAAATGACAGTGATCATAAGAAACTCCAGGTCAAGAAACACAGGGTAAAATAACATGACTATACTTTCTAAAGTTGCTCACACCATACTGTTTTATATTAGATTAAGAAATGGTGGATTCATTGATTTTTTTCTATTACCCAAAAAGAACAGAATTCTGATTATTTTTCAGAATTACCTTGTGGCCTATTTCTAGAGTTCCATTTCCCTGTACTAAAGAAAAGAAGAGCTTCCATTTTTTGACCGGCTCTAATATTCTTGCCTGGGAAATCCCATGCACAGAGGAACATGGCAGACTACAGCTCATGGGGTCGCAAAGTGTCGGACATGACTGAGCGACTAACATTTTCAGTTTCAGTAAGTCTTATGAGCTGATGATTCCACTGAAACATTTAAAGTTAAGAAGTCCCTAAGTCAAAAATACAATATGCAATACTCTGGAACATGAAATTAAAGACTGTTTCACTTAAGAGGTTGATAAGGATGAAAATGTTCGACATTTACCATATACACAGATTTATAATAAGTAAAAATCAAATGAAGTTAAATATATAGTCTTACATCAAGTTCATAGGATATAATTTTAATTTAGCCACCAACTGATTAATAAAAGAATTTAATATCTTTCTAAAAAGCAAATATATAAAGCCATTTAAAAATTCCTCATATCTACATCAGTGCAATGCTACCAAATTTGTTTTATTCATTTTCATGAAAATAATTAACTTAAAAAACTGTAAAAATATTTAAGAGGAATATTAACTGATAGCATTCCATTTTTCAGAACCTTTCTAACATTATACTTTGAATATTAAAAAATATAAAACAAGAGCAATTACTTGAAAGGGTCTGAGTAGAGATATGAGACATTGTTAATGATAGTTATTAACCCTAAATCTTAAGTGTTACAGAGTTTTTGTATACTTCATTACTTTTTAAAATGCACCAGTCTCTGATGTAGAGTTATTGATCACAAATGCTCAGAAAACAGACCTCACAAAGATCCCACCGCTTTGAGCTTCCGACCAGCCTCTTTCCTGCTATAAAGTGCTAAGAAGTTCATGCAGCATATAAGCACAACCTTGTAACACTAATCTAAAATATCTTGTCAGAAATAAACCTCTCCCACTTTATGTTTGTATCTTCAGAAAGAAATAGATGAATAAATCTGAGGTCTTGAAGTTGGAATTTTGAGATATCAAATAATATAAATATACAGGTCTACTTAAATTAAGACAAATACATTTCCAACCTCTTAGTTAAAAAACTGTTTTAACCATATTTAAAAAGAGAGGCAATTCAAGGACTACAGGTAAGCAAAATAGGTGTGCAAGGATAGAATTGGCATCTCACTATATTTTAAGTATCTTAGTCTTATCAAATTCCTAAATTAGTTTTTAATGGTTACAGAACAGTAAGTTCCTCTATAAAACATCGTCTTAACCAAAGGAACTTAAATATAGTTAAAACAACTTTAACCTAGAACAGTCATCCAGACAAGTTTTCATCCTTTTTTTTTTTTTTTTAAATTCCATAAAAGTATACCTTTCTGTTGGAGCTAGACAAACTCCCAAAATGACTTGACTAGCACCACATGCTCTTACTTTCTCCATCTGGAGAGCCCTCTACCCTTTACTGACACCCTCTGGTCCTGATCACTAAGTTAGTTTTGATATTAAACCACGCTCCAACCTCTTCCCAGGTGGTGACATTTCCTAAACTGTTAAATAAAAATATATATATAAAGAATTATATATTAACCACATTTGGTCCATTTTTAATACTATCACTTAACTGGACACATAAGATTAAACATTCACAAGAAAGTAGTTTTAATTATTTTTCAAATAAACATAGCTCATGTCTACATTCAAGGTGTGATTTTAGCTTATCTTCCTAACTAACCAAAGATTTGAGACCACCTAATATTTGAAGTATTACTCACTTTGGGAAACACTAAGGTATTTTAGGAATTAATTTAAAAATCACACAACTGTAGCTTCTCAGATCTATTTTCAAATGCATCCTTCTATGCTTGTGCCTCACAATTTACAAGCAAAATCTGGCATTCAGTTAATCTATTGGGGCAATGTTCTTTTTTCTAAACTTTGAGAACTCAAACCATCTATGCAGCTGTGTATGGAATCAAAGAGAACTTAAAAATGAATTGCTTTTCCTCCTCATTTTTTAGTTTTCAGATATTTTAAATAAGAACAATTTAAAAATGCCACCAATCCTTGCACAAAACATTGGCACTTATATTGTAACAAACATTTTATTGATTTTCTATTTTCAAATACACTTTAATACCATCTAACCACACTCCAGTTACTTTTCAAATTCTATATTTTATATCTCATTCCCTTTTTGTAACTGAATTTTGGGGTCTGTTTTCTTCACTAACTTAGATGGTCTTAGTAACACCTTTTACTTTTTATTCATTTGTTTCATGTGATATATTGTTAGTCATATTGTTTTTTCCACTTGAATCAAAGGAACATATACCTGTCAAGTATGAGATTCAATATACTACTCCACAGAAAACTTATAATAATCTGAATATGAAGTACAAAAATATGCAAAGAAACATTTGTGAGTGGCTTAAAATGCATTACAGGCACTTTGAAAAAAATAATGACCTAATCATTACTAATTCTTTTATGTTTAGGGTCACAATATTAATCATGATGAACTCTTTAAGCTTGCTGTGATAGTCCTAAGTTATTTCTGCAGTCTTGTTATAGTTCAACAATACACAAAAATACCTCTATTGATTTTAAAATTTGACCCACTATTTGTGTGCAGTTCTCAATGCTAGTATTCTAATGAACATCTATTTCTTTCATCATATTTCCAGTTAAAATAGAGAATCAAAATAGAAGCATGCCATCTTTAAATGACTTTATCTTTTAAATTAACAGAAAAAGCAGACGAACTGAACACAGGTTGAGGCAATTCACCAACAGTTAAAAGGTTTTCTTTTTCTTCCAAACCTGTGCTTTAATTACCACATTGATTATAGTTTTCATGACAGAGGTTATGAAATTTTAAAATAAAATAATTCTCAAACATTTAATGAATACTTGCATTTTCAAAATAAGGTTAATTAAAAAACTGAAAATTTTTGAGGTTGTCAGTGTTATTCTTAACTTACTGTATACTATGCTCATATATATGCAAATTAATGTTCTCTCCAATTTTTTCAATAAAAAACTTAGTAAGGAGTTTTGAGTATATGTCGGAGCATATTTTTATATTCATTTAACAAAAATCTATCACCTTCCTACACAACACTGAGAAAACACCTTAGCATAATGCAAGATACTTGTTTGTTCAGTCTCTTGAACTTTGTAGAACTCCACTTATAGAGAATCTCTACTGAATTTTAACAAGTTATCGCACTGCCAGATGTCCAGTGATCTAGGCTCTATTCTCACAAACACACTGCTCAGTCAGAAGACATACATTCAGTACCTGAGAACGACAGCCTATTTTCTGAACATTTAGTTTCTTTTGCAGACAATTTCCTACCCTCTCCTGACATCTGTCACCTTCCAGTTCAGTTGTAGGAACTGTTTACTCGCATTCTGAATGACATTACGAGGTACACAAATACATTCTGCTTAGCGTTGCCCCAACTTTTCTGACCTATAACCCCAGCAGAGAAAAAGAGCACGTTTGATTTCAAAGAAGAAGGTTGGGGGGCGGGCGAGGGGGAAAGCAGCTTTATGTGACAGTTTTAAAATTCTGGCAACACGGCAAGAAAGGATGGCTTTGCAGAAGCGAGCGTGTCACAAACTGTCAGCGCCTGGAAAGCCAAGTGCACAATCGCAGACAGCAGTCACCGGCGAAGGAATGTCAGCCACTTACCAAGGAGACGCCAGGCTTCCCTGTCCTTCCTCCGCGCCTCTCAATTCCCGTCTGCCATCCTCCTGCCCGTCGGCACAGCTCAGACAAGAGCCCAGGCTCAGGTGCACCCCAGCCTGTAGCAGGAGACCAACTGCGGAGTTTCGAGTCCTTCACAGAGAATCCTCCAGCTCGCCCGGCCGCTCCCTGAGGAGGGGACGCAGGTAACGCATCCTTCCCGCGTGGCGCTCCCACGGGCACTTCGGCGGCCGCCTCCTGGCCGACACGCTCCCCCGCTCGGTAGTTGGTTAAATCAGGGGGCCGGAGCGGCGCCTCCCCGGCGGGCGCGTCCGGGGCCCGGGCGTCGCGGCCAATGCGTCCGCGCGGCTCCCGCGCCGCGCCTCTGACTGGCTGTGCGGCCCCGCGCGGCCCGCTCCCGCCCCGCCCCACGCGCCGCCGCCGCCCGCGTCTCCTGCCGCCGGCTTCAGTCGGCGCGTCCCCTGGCGAGCAGGTCCCCGCGCCCCTGGAAGGGATTTCTCTGGGCCTCAGCGTCTCATTCGCTAGCCGCGATTTCCCCCGCGGCCCAACTCCGGACCCCGCCCCGCAACCTGCGCGAATTTCAGTCAGAGATTCCAGCGCGGCCACGGCGGAGCGCGTGGGGCCCCTCCGCTGAGTTCCTGCACCTCGCGCCGGCCGCCGGCCGTCTCCCTTCTCCCCGGATTCTCAGAGCCCTGGCGCCTTAACCTCGCTAGGCGGCACCGCCTGCTGCCTTCGCTGAGGCGGGCTCCTGAGTGGACTTTCCCACTTCGGAGAATCCCCTCAGGTCCTGCCTGGGAAGCGCTTCTCTTTGTTTCTATACTTGCGAGTTTTATCTCAGGGCTCTTAGACGCTCTTGTGTTTGTGTCTCCCTGATCCCCCGCCCGCCCCGGCTCACTTCAAAATAAACTGAAGATCGAGTGGGCTTAGTCTCAGACAGCAGCCCCCTTTCCTTTCTGAATTTTTGCCTTCCCGATGGATGTAATTGGAAACATAACACAAGTAGTAAATCCAGTGTGGCAGCTTTAGTGCCATTGTTCAGCCAGTACCCCCTCCTACTTTTCCTGAGTCCTTCTCGAATTCTCTCCCTTCGTTGGATGTAATTGCTGGTTAAATTATGCTACATGTCTTTGGCAATCTATTTCCATAGATGGCGGGGTTAGCACCTGTTTGTAATGAGACGGCAGTCCCACCCACTGTTGGCTGTTTCTGCCTGTCGGTGTCTGGAACTAGGAGCGAGCCTCAGGCCGCCCCCACTGCTGGCCTGCGGCCGCCTCTGGTGTGATGAGTCCAGCCTCACCCTCACGGAGGCTGTTTCTCCTGCTCACTTAATCCCCTGATGGGGTCTGACGGCTCTAATTGGCGAGGAGAGTTCAGTGTCGTGGAGCCTGTAGCTGGAAGCCTTCCTGCCACTAGCTCTGTGTTCTCTATTTTGCAGTTTTTCTGGTAATTAAAATTAGTCTTTTTCCTGTTTCTTGGCTGCTCTCATTCATCCACACATGTTGTACAAACAGCCAGTCTCTGCTTTTTATGGCTACCCTCAGGATCTGGGCTGATTTCTTGTTCCATAGCGAAGACAAATGTGTGTGTTCACATTTAATGCTTCTCTACCCTTCTATACTTCTTTATTTTCTTTTCCCCACTTTCCAGTAATTAGGTTATTTTCTTTATGTGTTAACTGAGGGATTGTTGCCGAGATTCGACTTCTCTGGGCTTTTTCTCTGCTTCGCTGGTCCCACTCTGGAGTCAGGCTGTTGGTTCACGGAGAGAATCACCAGGACTTTTATAACCTCTTTAAATATATTACGAAATAGATTCAAAGTCTAAAAGCTTAAAGCATTTTCTTTTATTGTGCAATGGGATTTTTGTCTTTAAGTGTTTATTATAATTGAGCACATCCAGCGTTAATGGGGGGTACAGAGGTTGTGCTTGTTTATAGTTTGCTTCACTTCCTAGAACACCTTTATATTACATGTGATTTGATAATTTGGCATTTGAGTCATTATCTCATGTATTTCATGTATTTTCTTTCAACTAGTGTTGTTTCAGAAAGGATTTAAATTGACTTACGGGAATTTTTTCAACTAAAATATTAATCAAAAATGTAGGTCAGTCACATCAAGACATAGGGTAAAGTGGTAATAGTAGGAGATATATGAAGCCAGGAATGAGGTTTCAAGAGAAAAATCCATTTACATTTTGTTAGAAATGGCCCTCTCAGTGTACCATGGAGATAGTAGCCAATGTAAACAAGGAAACACTACCAGTCACATGATTCATGGCACCCCCCCTTAATTAACATGAATAAGAAAATTTATGTTTCAAATAATGTGGATGGATTAAATCTTTTTTCCTTTTTTAATAAAGGCTTATATATAAAGACATATTTTGACTTTTATAAAGGAAGTAATATTATAAGAATGGGCCAGAAACATTTGTAACAAGAAGATAACATAATGGGACTTTGAAGGGTATCTGATAATTTAGAGAGGAAGAAAGGAAAGGATGAACCTGGTTAATTTCTGTTATTTCAAATTTAGACTGTTAGCTTCAAGTGTTAAGGGTCACTGGGTTATATGGACACATTTTAGCAAGATTTCAGGATAGATGACTTTATATTGTTCCATTTTATGGTATTCTTTATTAATACTGTATATTATATATTAACATCCTCTCATGTGTTATATGTGGCTATATGAGTCTTTTTTTACTTCAACATCTTCCTGAAATTTTGAGAATTTTGCTGTGATAGACTATATCTTTGTGCTGCATATTTGAAAAGTATGAAAAGTATTTATTTAGATCATGTTCACCTTGGTATCCTATTACATCCACAGGGTTCAGGAATACGCAGTTCAACGTTTGAAATTAGAAAAAAAAAAAAACTGCATAAAGTAGGAAGCAACAACAACAAAAATTCCTTGTACTAGGTCTGCCAAGAGGAAACTAACTCCTCTGTTTTCCAAATTTTCCCACATGCATCAAAACTAAGATTTTCTATTATTCTCATGTGGAAATGGGATTTTAAAATACTGTCCTCACTTAAAATTGTAATTAAAAAACGAGTATTATTCATTGCTGCTGCTGCTGCTGCTGCTAAGTCGCTTCAGTCGTGTCCGACTCTGTGCGACCCCATAGACGGAAGCTCACCAGGCTCCCCCGTTCCTGGGATTCTCCAGGCAAGAACACTGGAGTGGGTTGCCATTTCCTTCTCCAATGCATGAAAGTGAAAAGTGAAAGTGAAGTCGCTCAGTCGTGTCCGACTCTCAGCGACCCCATGGACTGGAGCCTACCAGGATCCTCCGTCCATGGGATTTTCCAGGCAAAAGTACTGGGGTGGGGTGCCGCTTACCTCTTATAAAATCCTAATTCTGTTTCCTTTGAAAAGTCATTATTAAAACATCTTATGTTTCTAGTTCAGAATGAAAGTGACTTTTTTTTTTTTAAATAACCAGTTCATAGTCTACCATGGTAGCATTTGAACCTTAAATCAATTAAAATATCATGTGTAAGTGAGTTAAACGGTTTAGTGAGTCATTTTCTCCATACTCTGGTTAGGGTACCTGGACCTAGCTGTCATGTTCCTTATGTGAGCTTGTTGTCTAACCATCTTTGTGTAAATGTGTTAATCTCTTTATCTCCTGGTCCCCAGTGGGCAAGTGAGCAGATGCAGAACATCTGGAGCAGTTGAGTTGCCTCTGAGCTTTTGTCTTATTTTTGTTACAGATTTTTTCTTTAAACTGTGCCCTCTTTTTTTTCTCTCCTTTCATATGACTCAAATAAGCTTCTAGATTCTTGTTAATAGACCATAACTACTGTTATATTCCAACAAACTGTACCATAAAACATAGGGAAACCCAGAGCAATACTCAATTCAAGTTTAGTCCTTTTCCTTGGATTGCCTTCTTTGCTTAATAAAGCCACTTTCAGCATTTGCATATCATATTCTGTTTTGATGTTTCAGTCCTCTATACTATATGTTAAAAAAATAACAAATATGAAAATACTTACAAACAAAGACATTAAAATCTTGCTTTGCCCATATACACTAGTGTTCCTATAAGTGTAAATAAAACATGAAGATCCAAAAGTAACCTTTCACTTGAACTGGACAACTTATGATGATTTTGATTTTATTTTAGGTTTCTTAGAACATCAGTTTTACTACTTACATCGCAGCTGTTTTGTGAAAGCAGAAATAAACATATCCTAATCAGACTTGGAAAATATACTGACTTAATTAATTAATTTAACAGCTGTTTCAGTTACCAACACTAAAGAACATAGCCTACTTTGTAGATGTCTTGATAACATCTGCAACGGCATCCATTAAGTGGTGTGAGAGAGAGAGCTCTTATTTGGCTGTTTTGCTGCTCATTCACTTTTCACTTTCATGCATTGGAGAAGGAAATGGCAACCCACTCCAGTATTCTTGCCTGGAGAATCCCAGGGACGGAGGAGCCTGGTGGGCTGCCGTCTATGGGGTCGCACAGAGTCGGACACGACTGAAGCGACTTAGCAGCAGCAGCAGCAGCAGAGAGTGCAAGCCTATGCTCGCAAAAGCCATGGACATAACTGACTTCTAAGATGTTCTCGTGCACACACTCTGCAACATCTTTGTCTAGCAAAAATGTTCTTCCTTAGAAGATAACAGAAAACATTGGAAGTTAAATAATTTAGAAAACAGAAGTAAAACTTTAAATCTTAAGAATTTAAAAATAAAGTTTACTTATTAGTTTACATACAGTAGATTTCTTTAGATAAGCACTTCCATTTTTTCTTAGATAAGTCTTCAGTACAAGAATGCCTATCTATTTTAATAAATTTATAGATGTCTAACCTCCATTCCATATAGCATTGCATTACCAAGATCTTATATGAACAAAGAACTAGGATCAATTTGAACTAGAATCTATTTGTTTATAAGCTCTTGTCTCTGTTTACACACCAATCGTCTCAATCTGAGATAAAAATTTCTAATGGCTTCTTATATTCTAAATGATTTTAAAGGATTTTCTTATATGTATTGCACCTTGATTATTTCCCATCTCTTTCCTATTTTCCATCACTTTCTTATCTCTCGGGTGCATCAACTTGACATTTTTTGACATTTTGCACCAAATGAGAATAATGTTCCTTAAATACCCATCTTTATTCAACTTTCCTTTGTTTGTTTTACACAGACAAAGCTGTGGACTCACAGCTTTCTTTTTTCAAATTTGTATTTATAATCCAGTTTAAGCATTGTATACAGGTCTTTTTTTGAGAAGGAAATGACAGCCTACTCCAATATTCTTGCCTGGAGAATTCCATGGACAGAGGAGCCTGGCAGGCTACAGTCCATGCTGTCGAAGGAATCGGACACAACTTAGCGACTCTACCACCACCACCAGAGGTCTTTCTGTATAGAACTAGACTGTATGCTTCCTGTGGGCCAGGAACTAAATTTCCCCCACACTCTGATGAAATGTGTCTTTAAATATTTTTATTGGTTGGGTAGTGTCCATTTAGTAAGCCTCATTAGTTTGTCAGAGATTCTCTCCAACAGACTGCATTATGATGCAGAGGCAGAACATTTTCACCACCTACATTTCTGTTCACCAGTAAGCCTGTAGATAGCAATTGTTACCAGTAGATGGCAATCGTGTTCTAATTAGGAATGTCAGTGTCTGTCCTAGGGATTTTCTGAATTTTTAGGGAACTCAGAATAACCCCCAAGCTAGTAGTTGAGACTATAAGAAGAGTTATATATATATATATATATATATATATACTTTAACATACAACATCTAATAAAAAACATCAACAAGTTGCAAAGTGTCAAAATTTTAATAGATGATCTTGCACTTAAATTAAGAGCTATTAACATTTGTTGAGAGCGAAGGCGATGGCACCCCACTCCAGTACTCTTGCCTGGAAAATCCCGTGGACTGAGCAGCCTGGTAGGCTGCAGTCCATGGGGTCGCTAAGAGTCGGACACGACTGAGCGACTTCACTTTCACTTTTCACTTTAATGCATTGGAGAAGGAAATGGCAACCCACTCCAGTATTCTTGCCTGGAGAATCCCAGGGACGGGGGAGCCTGGTGGGCTGCAGTCCATGGGGCCGCTGAGAGTCGGACACGACTGAAGTGACTTAGTAGGAGCAGCCTCAACTATACTTTTGGGTCTTCCTTTGTAGCTCAGTTGGTAAAGAATCTACCTGCAATGCAGGAGACCCAGGTTCGATTCCTGGGTTAGGAAGATTCCCTGGAGAAGGAAATGACAATCCACTCCAGTATTCTTGCTTGGAGAATCCCATGGACAGAGGAGCCTGGTGGGCTACAGTCCACGGGGTCACAAGAGTGGGACATGACTTCACCACCACCAACTATACACAAGGCATTGAAACAGGTATGCTTTAGATGAACTGTCCATTTTATTTTAGTAGTCTAGCTGAAACTCAAGCTCAAATAGCCTGCCTCCACCATGTGTTCTTAACCAGTTCACTAACCCAAACCCTATTTTGATTAATCAAATCACCACTAACAAGTACCAGATCCAAAGTACAGATTAGATGTACAGAAAATGCAGTAAATGGAAAATAATTTTAGTACAAGTGTATAAAAAGATTGAACATGAAGTCACTCAGTCGTGTTCAACTCTTTGCGACCCCATGGACTGTAGCCTACCAGGCTCCTCTGTCCATGGGATTTTCTGTAGCATTTTTGTTTATTCTCAGAGACATTCATTCAAGTGACATGTATTAGGAACCTACTTTTCTAACACTATACATACATGAAGTGAGGTTTTAGTGAAACTTCCGTATCAACACTTCAAAAAGTGAATAACTATAGATTCTCTCATTCTAGTGTTTTGCCTGGATAATACTTGATTCAAACTGCTAATTGGCACAAGACAGTCCACAGTTGTGGAGGAAAATACAGAGTTTTCACAACATGTGCTGTTTGTTTAGAAGATACTACGTTTTGGTGATCAAAATGTATTTGTCATCAATTCTATTTATATCTGGTTCGTGCTCTTTGTAAATTAAAAAATAAAAAGTATTTTCCTGTCACCATGTCAGTTTCAGCCTAGCATCCAGAAATTGGGTTGTGTTCTTTCTGACTCACACGCAGACTTCACTCAAGGTAACTAATAACAATGAAGGGATTAGTACTCCACTGGCAATTGTTTCTTTAATGGAGAAGGCTCTCTCTGGAAAGTCTCTCTGGGTTTGCTGCTGACAATGGTAAAAACTTGCTTTGTGTCTGTGAAATTTTGAGATATAATTTATAAACTATGCAAGTACAGACACGACACCATTATTTTGTGCTTAAATAGCATCTTTCTTGTAAGGATACCAGGCCTATTTAATACAGCGACAAAATTAATCAATATAGTATAACTCCATGACACGGCTTTTATACACCTCTCATTATTTCCCGTGCCACATCATTTGCAAAGGTACACAAACTATACGAAGGGAGAGAATAATACACTGTGAACTTGTTTTCCGTTGCAATTGGTGGAGAGACATTCCTAATGAGATGAGAATAAATCACTTCAGGTATCCAAGTACAATATAATGCAATTTTTTCATCCAGCATTAACCAGTACTTAATTATTAGCTGGCCAAGGTTGGCAGTCTTATACTGAAGAGAAAGGAATCTCTGATGGATAGTCCCAAGGAAAACCAGAAGGCTGAACAATGTGGCATCATGTCAGCTCAGGCTTCTGCTAATGAGAGAGGAGATGGTGAGAAGAACCCAGCAGCAGAAGAAATTATATCAAAACTCAGTGGAAAACAATATGAGACAAGAAAAAATTCACAATATTTGTTGGAAAATGACAGCAGTGGGTGTTCTACACTCATAGTGAGCCTTAGGACGATGCCACCAACAGTGACAGGCCCTGAAGGGTAACAGTAACTTTGTTTTACAGTGGAAATCAGCACACTTAATGTGTAATGGTCTATACTATTGGTGATAAATGCATGTTTGACCAGGAGAATTTTGAAAACTTTTAATAGAATAGCCATTAAACAGTTTTAAGTCATTTAACAATTTAATGTTGAATTCTCAGAGCAGTGTGGGTGTTAGCAAAAATCACATTCTCAACTATAAACCTTTTTAATATCTCATATACTTCAGATCAGATCAGTCGCTCAGTCATGTCCGACTCTTTGCGACCCCATGAACTGCAGCACGCCAGGCCTCCCTATCCATCACCAGCTCTCGGAGGTCACCCAGACTCACATTCATCGAGCCAGTGATGCCATCCAGCCATCTCATCCTCTGTCGTCCCCTTCTCCTCCTGCCCTCAATCCCTCCCAGCATCAGAGTTTTCTCCAATGAGTCAACTCTTCGCATGAGGTGGCCAAAATACTGGAGTTTCAGCTTGAGCATCATTCCTTCCAAAGAAATCCCAGGTCTGATCTCCTTCAGAATGGACCGGTTGGATCTCCTTGCAGTCCAAGAGACTCTCAAGAGTCTTCGGTCCAACACCACAGTTCAAAAGCATCAATTCTTCGGCGCTCAGCCTTCTTCACAGTCCAGCTCTCACATCCATACATGACCACAGGAAAGACCATAGCCTTGACTAGGCAAACCTTTGTTGGCAAAGTGATGTCTCTGCTTTTGAATATGCTATCTAGGTTGGCCATAACCTTCCTTCCAAGGAGTAAGCGTCTTTTAATTTCATGGCTGCAGTCACCATCTGCAGTGATTTTGGAGCCCAGAAAAATAAAGTCTGACACTGTTTCCACTGTTTCTCCATCTATTTCCCATGTAGTGATGGGGCCAGATGCCATGATCTTCGTTTTCTGAATGTTGAGCTTTAAGCCAACCTTTTCACTCTCCACTTTCACTTTCATCAAGAGGCTTTTTAGTTCCTCTTCACTTTCTGCCCTAAGGGTGGTATCATCTGCATATCTGAGTGATCACACCATCATGATCATCTGGATCAGAAGATCTTTTTTTGTATAGTTCCGTGTATTCTTGCCACCTCTTCTTAATATCTTCTGCTTCTGTTAGGTCCATACCATTTCTGTCCTTTATTGTGCCCATCTTTTCATGAAATGTTCCATTAGTATCTCTAATTTTCTTGAAGAGATCTCTAGTCTTTCCCATTCTATTATTTTCTCTATTCTTTTGCATTGATTACTGAGGAAGGCTTTCTTATCTCTCCTTTATATTCATAGATATCTGAACTTATACCTATATCAATGTCTATCGAGCCCCGTGATAGGTGCACAATGTGCTGTTTCACATTCATGTGTTCTGTAAAGTTAACGAATATGGGTTGATGCTGGAGCCCCTGGAAAAGTCCAGAGCCTGAAATGATACTGAAGTAAGTAGCAGCTCCATTGTGAAAAGACTTATACATCATCTTAAGGAAATGGAATCATTGTGTAGTTGTAATCAAAAGGAGGCAATCCTGTAGATGAATAGCCTTGAAGCAAAGAAATCAGTTAGGGAGCTGTTGTAATATTTGTAGCCATAGATAATAAAAGAAAAAACTAAAACTGTGGCAGGGCATTGGATTCCAGAGACTTTTAGAATGAAAAATCAAGAGGACTTGTGGCATGCAGGAGGGTAACCGGGAAGGGTGACTGAGCATTAGCTCTATCTTCTTGGACAGCAGACCTAGGTACACCATGGTGAACAAAACAAACAAGAAACAAACTCTGCCCTCTCAGATGTTCTGTTTCAGTAAAAGATGTAGATAAGTAAATAAGACACTACATGGAACCCACTGGGCTAAGTGGAGTAGTAGGAGAACCCTTGTTGCTCAAAAATAGTGGGCTTAGCTGAGATGCATTCTTTGGAGGAAAAATATTGAGTTCAACTTTGGAGATACTAATATGGATTCAATTGTGCAGTGCCGAAGGAAGCGGACCAGATAAAAATGAGTGCCTGTGTTTAAGGTAATAGATCTTGCTTTGAAAGTCAGTTGGTATAGTTTAGCTGATGCATGGAATAAGTGGGTTTATATCTCAAGAATGATATGTTAAGCAGAGGTCAGGGACAAAGATGGAAACTGGGAGAACACCATATTTTAGGGGAACTTCCCTGGTGGCTCAGATGGTAAATTGTCTGCCTGCAGTGCAGGAGACCTGGGTTCAATCCCTGGGTCAGGAAGATCCCCTGGAAAAGGAAATGGCAACCCACTCCAGTACTCTTGCCTGGAAAATCCCATGGATGGAGGAGCCTAGTAGGCTACAATCCATGGGGTCACAAAGGGTCGGGCACAAAAGAGGTCAGGGACAAAGATGGAAACTTGGAGAACACCATATTTTAGAGACATAGAGAAATAAGAACTAAAACTGGACACTGCTGAGACAATATTATGTATGTAGAAGGTGAATCACTTAAAAGGATGTCAAATAAGCCAAAGCTGGAGAGAACTTCAAGAAATAGGGCCATTCATAGATGCATCAAGTTCAAAGAAATTAGAATGAAAAACCAGTTTTTGGTCTGGCTTCAAGCAGGTTGGAAATCTACACAGGTGTGTTGCAGTTATTTAAAAAATGCTTAAGAAACAATGGAGAACGTGAACAGATCATCCAAATTTTGACATAGTTGTTTTAGTGAAGTAGAACATAGAGAAATATTAGGGGGTGAAAGTTCCACCTGGTAAAGCTCTTTATTTCGCTGAATTTCACTTGAGATCAATTGTACATGTACATAGTTGAAGGATTTTTGTTTTTGTTTTTCTGAAGAGATATTTTTCAAACATAGCATCTTACTTTTTTTCTATCCTTTGTCATTTTTACAAGGAAGATTATATTTTAGAAATTCAATTTCTGGTGCCTAGTCCATACATGAAATGGATATAGATATTTTGTTTATCAAAATATTGTATATGAGCTTCTCTGGTGGCCCAGACAATAAAGAATCTGCCTATAGTGCTGGAGACCCTAGTTTGATCCATAGGTCGGGAAGATCCCCTGGGTAAGAAAAATGGCAATCCACTCCAGACTGACTAACACAAACATATAAATATATAACACTTTATTCTGACAATTTAAGAATGATTTGTTCTTAAAACAAAAAGCACACTATAACACAGAGCCCTTACTACAGGATATGTATCAGCTTATAACAACACGACACTTGCCAATTCCCATTTGAGAGAAGCCAGGCAGCTTGAATGTTTACAGAATAAATTAAAGTCACAGGAAAATTTACTCATTTAATTTGGTCCCAATTAGAGTGATTCTCCTCGAATAAAATCTGCTAAGATTAGTCATACCTAACATCTTTATGTCTTTATTAATAACACAAATGAACATAACTAAAGTGTACTGTTATGGTCTTAATTGTAAAACACTGTCTGTTATAAATACATTGTCACAAATGATGAGTTGTATATAATAGAGTCTTAAAACTCAAGTCACTGCTGCTAGATGCAAATGTGACACATATATGATTTCCTTCTAACAAATAAAAAGTAAAAAATAGTCCTCCATGCAACTTATACTATTGTCTAGAAATTATTTACTAAAACTGATAAAATAAAATACAGACCCAAAAGAAAATGTACCTCAGGTTGATTTAGTAACTTACAGAGCAAATTAAAATATATTTTAGCTGTTCAGACAAAAAGGCCAAATCAAAAAAGTCTTTTGGGGGTAAATTCCTTCATTCAAAAAAATACATAAATAATTCTTTTCTGAAAACAAAGAATGTATTTCTAAATCAACTGATGGACTGGCATGATTCTTAACTATTATAATGAGAATGCAAAATTATTTTTACAACCTTTTTTGCAACTTCTTACAAGTTTAATTTGGCATATGCATATTTTTAATTCTCTTGAATTTTCTGGAGATGAATGTTTAAAATTGGTCTTCCAAAATTATTTGTTTAACATATAAAAAACTGAGCAGAATATGTCTTTTTATTTTGTTTTATGCTTGTATACATGAATTTTAATTAACTCAGAAATAGATGATAATAAGATTAGTAGCATATAGACTGTATGTAGTTAGTAGGAGCAGAACTAGAGACAATTAGTGGAATTCATGTTTTTTTTCTACCAAAAAACTGTATCCTAAATACTAATTGTTTGTGCCAGCCAATAACTGCAAATATCACTAATAGCATCATTAAATCATCTAGCATTACATTTTAAGCACTAAATAGACTTACTGATTTGGTATTACATTGGCTTGGTGATTGGCTTATTAATATTTTCCATGACTTTATATGCACTGCAAAACTTGATTTTGCAACATTAATTTTGCCTATTTTAGAAAGATTAAAAACATGCTAACTATGCCATAGGTACAGTGTCTCTATGCCATACTCTTTAAATTACTCAATGACTTCTAACATTTTTGATTATTGCATGCATTTATTTTAAGTGATAAAGAACTAGAAAGTGTTATGAAATAAAAGCACTGTCCTCTAATGACTCCAAAAATGAAATATAAGAAATGTATTACCTCTGGAGAAAGAGGTACTGGCCAGAATACTGGCAACCCTCTCCAGTATTCTTGCCTGGGAAATCCCATGGACAGAGGAGCTTTGTGGGTTACAGTCCTTGGGGTAGCAAAAGAGTCGCGCAACTAAACAACAACAACATGACTTTTTCACCTTAAAGATCTATATATTTTGCCTTTCATATTTTATATTATCCAAAGAGTCTGGCATGAATGTTGTTTTGAGTGTAGAGGCAGTGAAATTCTGATATTTCTTGTAGTTTATTTATTCATATAAAAGAAACCATGTCTGTTTGACATGTGATGTATGGAGAACGATGAATTTGTTTCCTTCTGTTCTGTTTGCAATATTCTTTATTGTCTTCCCACCTTTTCATCAATCCTTCCTTCTCTTTTTGGTTATCTTTGGTTTTTAATTCTTCAGCAAAGATATATATGAAACTCCAAAAAAAAAAAAAAAAAAAACAAAAAAACAGTAGCCTCTCTATTCTGAAAAATGTAATTATTTTAAAAGCTTTAAGGACCGAGATGGTCAATCTTTATGGTCTAAGAACTGCTTTGCACTCTTAATTAATATGTTAATGTCCCCAAATTTTTGTTGTTGTTATTGATTACATCTGTTGACTTTCATAATTTAAGAAATTAAAATGAGAAACTTGAAAACAGTTATTTATAATCCATTTCAAACTAGCAATAATGAATCATTGTTTGCTAGAATAAATGTTTTATTAAAATGCCTGTATTTTTCAAAAAAAAATAGTGAAAAGATTAGCATCATTTTATGTTTATCAAAAGTTAAAAAATATCTGCCTTAATGGAAGACAGATGGATTCTTATGTCTGCTTCTGCATTTAATCTGTTGCAATAAATGGGATGTAGCTGCTGGGAAACTCCACTCTACATTCATGAGAGAGTTAAAGTATAAAAAAAGCAAATGTTAGCCCTGTTATGAAGATAATTTGATTTCCTATACTTCCTAAAAGGGTCTTCAACACCCCAGATCCTAGGGCCCCCTTTTAGAAACCACTAATGTTGGTTAATGTCAGTTTTATAAATCAGAAAGATTTAACTGTGTTAAGATTAAAACATTTATTATTATGTCCATATATTTACACAGATTTGATTCTTTGTATGTGTTAGTCATTCAGTCATGTTTTATTCTTTGCAACCTCATGGACTCTAGCCTGCCAGGCTCCTCTGTCCATGGAATTCTCCAGAAAACAATACTAGAGTGAGTAGACATTCTCTTCTCCAAGGTATCTTCCAGACTCAGCAATAGAACCTGGGACTCCTACATTTACATGCAGATTCTTTATTATCTGAGCCACCAGGGAAGCCAAAATAGCTAACATGAATTTGCTGTATAGAAAGCATTTAGGACTTCCCTGGTCAAAAATTCACCTGCCAGTGCATGGGACTCAGGTTCAATCCCTGGTTAGGAAGATTCTACCTGCTGTGGAGCAACTAAGCCTATATGTCAAAACTAGAGAGTAGCCTCCGCTCACCACAACTAGAAAAAGCCCACATGCATCAGTGAAGACCCAGTGTGGCAAAAAATAATAAAAATTTAAAAAATTTAAAAAGAAAGCATTTAGCTACCTAGTTTATAGGAATACAGGCTTCAGTGGTAACTAGCATTTTGTAAAATGTACTTTTTTATTCCTTATAAAGCAAATACTTCAGCAGTGTGATACAACATTCCACATAATCAGTAGGAAAACTAACATGACAGTTAAGTCTTCTAGGGTTTACAGGCACACGTGCATTTGCTGCTGCTGCTGCTGCTAAGTCGCTTCAGTTGTGTCCGACTCTGTGCGACCCCATAGACGGAAGCTCACCAGGCCCCCCACCACCACCACCACCACCCCCGTTCCTGGGATTCTCCAGGCAAGAACACTGGAGTGGGTTGCCATTTCCTTCTCCAATGCATGAAAGTGAAAAGTGAAAGTGAAGTCGCTCAGTCGTGTCCAACTCTTAGCGACCCCATGGACTGGAACCTACCAGGATCCTCTGTCCATGGGATTCTCCAGACAAAAGTACTGGGGTGGGGTGGCATTGCCTTCCCTGCATGCATATGCACATGCATACAAAAACCTAATAAGTAAAGGAATATAACCTAATGACACAATTACATTTTAGAAATTTTTGTTCTAAGGCTAAAATTAAGTGAACCCATATAAATTTGAGCTACCCTTAGTCAACTTTGAGTACAATTATAATTAAATAATCACCAGATTTGCATAGAAAATTGAAAGGCAGTTTAAGTATTCACGACTGAAAAGATTAAAAGGAGCAAATCTCCTCCTAAGACATAGATATTTTTAATAATGTTTTTACCAGTTCTCTCTCCCATCTCCTTTCCCCAAGTCCTCTCTCATCATTTCACAAGCCCAGCAGTCACCTCAATAGCTCTAATTTTCTAAATCCTCTGATTCTCAGATCACATATACTCCTGTTTTGTTTAGTGCACTTATTTCTTCTTTTTCTACTTTCCATCATCCTTTAAATTTTTCTTCTTATACCAACTCTGCTTCATAATATGACTCAGTATAGAACCCTTGGCTCTGACAGTTCCATTTTCCTTCTTTTCACCAACAATAGGGACAGAAAATACTGAGAGGCTGAGCAAGCAGAAACAAAATTTGTAGTGAGTGGGGTGGGTAGGTGGAAAAGCTATGAATTTTTGTTTGATTTTTATTTTTGTTAAAGCAAAATAATGAATTCTGAAATAAAAAATGAAGGATGGTATTTCAACTTTAGTTTCCCAGTTGCTTATACTATGCATGAACATTGGAAGGTTTTTTCTTATTTGCTTCATTTTTTTTCGCTCTGCTTCCTGATACAACTCCACTTCCTGATGCTATGGAATCTAAGAGTGATTCTAAGAGGTGATAGCAATGTTCCCTGTTTACCTACTCGAGCCCTTCCAAGAGTTTTGTTAACCTAGTTTTCTAGTTAAATAACAGTATGTCAAGGCTGTATGTTGTCACCCTGCTTATTTAACTTATATGCAGAGTACATCATGAGAAACGCTGGGCTGGATGAAGCACAAGCTGGAATCAAGATTGCTTGGAGAAATATCAAAAACCTCAGATATGCAGATTATACCACCCTTATGGCAGAAAGTGAAGAGGAACTAAAAAGCCTCTTGATGAAAGTGAAAGAGGAGAGTGAAAAAGTTGGCTTAAAGCTCAACATTCAGAAAACAAAGATCATGGCATCTGGTCCCATCACTTAATGGGAAATAGATGGGGAAACAGTGGAAGCAGTGTCAGACTTTATTTTGTGGGGTTCAAAATCACTGCAGATGGTGACTTCAGCCATGAAATTAAAAGACTCTTACTCCTTGGGAAAAAAAAAAGAAAAGAAAAGTTATGTCCAACCTAGATAGCATATTCAAAAGCAGAGACATTACTTTGCCAACAAAGGTCCGTCTAGTTAAGGCTATGGTTTTTCCAGTGGTCATGTATGGATGTGAGAGTTGGACTGTGAAGAAAGCTGAGTGCCGAAGAATTGATGCTTTTGAACTGTGGTGTTGGAGAAGACTCTTGAAAGTCCCTTGGACTGCAAGGAGATCTAACCAGTCCATTCTGAAGGAGATCAGCCCTGGGATTTCTTTGGAAGGAATGATGCTCTAGCTGAAACTCCAATACTTTGGCCACGTCATGCGAAGAGTTGACTCATTAGAAAAAGACTCTGATGCTGGGAGGGATTGGGGGCAGGAGGAGAAGGGGACGACAGAGTATGAGATGGCTGGATGGCATCACCGACTCGATGGATGTGAGTTTGAGTGAACTCCGAGTGTTGGTGATGGACAGGGAGGCCTGGCGTGCTGCGATTCATGGGGTCACAAAGAGTCGGACACGACTGAGCAACTGAACTAACTAAATAACTAACACTGTACAGTGGCCTTTAATTGTATATCATCTAAAACACAAACCAATTCCATTTTTGGACAAACTAAAAAAAAAAAAAAAAAAAAAAAACACCTTTTGAAAGGGTTTATCACTTCATTATTCTTTTTGTCATAGGCTCCAACCTGAGCAATTTTTGGAAAGCACATAAGTAAAATGTGGTGAGCTGAATATTTTTAACTGGAAAGAAGTAACAACTTAGAAACATATAAAGAAGCATGAGTATATCTCAAAATATTGGTGTTGAGAATAAAAGGAATAAAATAACAATTCATATTTAAATGTAATGTTTGTAAATTAAAGCACACACCCTCAACAGAATCCCATATTTGATGTTTCATGCATATTTCAGAGCACATTAGGCAAGGAAAATAGGTGCATATGGGGATGGAGAGGTACAGGGAAACAGACCAGAAGAAAAGGAGGAAAACAATACAATAAAAAGAAATGGAATAATATGAAATAAAATACAGGAAAATACAAAAAGGATAACTTTGAATGAACATATAAATACATTGTACTAGATCAGATGAGAAGTAAAAAGGAGTATAAAATCTAGAAGTCAGAAAGGAAACAATAAATACAATGTACAAAAATGCTTTAATCAGTGTTTGTTTTGTCAAAGTTCATCCTAATATTTCCAAATTTAATTTTTTACCTTATTTCTTATACTGAAATTTAGGTTTTGAACTTCATTGTTTCCATATACGTACATCTTTCTTATGCAGATATTCAGGTCCCTTTTACCTGTATATGAATTCTCCAATTACCTGTACTTTCTAAAACAACAATTAAATTAAAATGCAAAAGCTAGCCAGTGCAAACTTTGGTGTCCTGAGCACTGCTACTGCTCAAGTCTCCTTTTGACTGCACAGGATCCAGTCAAATCATGTGGGCCTGCATGCTTCCCATGCCAAAGCCTCACCAGAATCAGTCATGGGTGCCCCTGCCTGAGACAAGAAGCCAGTAATGCTGGCAGGGGGCTACGTGCTAAAGCATATTTTAGGAGAGTAGATCTGGGGAGAAGACTGCTGTTGGCTGCAAAGAAACAAACTGAGGAAACTGAAATGAAGAGGTTTAGGGCCACAAATTCTCCTCGAGGAGGCCTGGTTTAACCTGGAAATGAGGCATCATTGAGTGGCATGCAAGGGGCTGGGCCACCATTGCAGCACCTGTCTCTAACCACTAGAACTTGTCTCTTTGGACACTGGGAGGGATGTCCCCCAGAGGGAGCATTACCAAGTTGTTGCAAATTCCTGCTGGTCCATGCCACCACAGGAACTTCACACACACCCCAGTTTTGGCTGCCTCTTATCTCACACTGGCCTGAGTGCATAAGTGCCCTAATCAGCCTGAGAGTCCCAGTCAGCCACTGCTTTCACCCCACCTCAACTGGGCAGGGAACAAATGCCTGAGGGTGGCACACATGCAGAGGTGGGGCCAAAAAAAAAAAAAAAGTGCAGCCCCCACGGTTTGTGAGGCTAAGGAATAGGGATGGCAATCTCTCTGTGCAGCTATCTCCCCAACAGATTAAATCCCCTTGGTCTGCTTGGTAAACCCTGTGTTTGTGGAATATATGAATGGACAATGAGTAACCCCACAATGGAGAAAGTTGTGATATAACTGGTATAACTTTGGCAACAGTGGACTTTAGGGGCATGTACACATAGGCGGTAGGCCAGTACAGAGTGTGGTGCCTCCACAGTGCCCAGAGTTGGTCCATAGCTCTGACAAGGTATTAGAGGGCCTCCTGGGGAGATGGGAATTGGCTGTAGTTCACTGTACGGGTAAAGAAACTGAGAGTGGAGGCCTGAGGAACATATAATTATTAATGTTACATTTTGTTTTGTTTTATCTTTTGTTCTGTTATTTTGTGTTTTTTACTTTTTTATCTTTTATAATATATTTTTTAGTTTACTATTTGGTTGTTTTATGTCTTGTTTTTGTTTTTCTTCTTTTATTTCTTGTTTCTTTCGATTGTTACTATGTTTTGTTTTATGTTTCCTTTCCTTTTCTTTTTTATTTTGAGTTTGCTTTCTGTTTTTTATTTTTGTTCTTGTTAGATTTATTTTTGTTTGTTTTTATTATTCTTTTCTTGGTTATTCTAGTGTTTTCATTTGTTATTGCTTTTATCATATATCTTATGTTTTATTCGTCTATTTTCTTTTCCTCTTTTATTTATTTATTCAATTTTTGCCTGCACCATGTGCCTTGTAGGGTCTTGATTTCCCAGCTGGGGTTTGGGGCTGAGCTTCCAAATGCGAGACACTGGACCACCAGAGATTTCCCAGCCCTAGGAAATGTTAATCAACATGAACTCTCCTGGAGGACTCCATCTCAACAACAAGGCTGAGTTCCCCATAGAGCTGCAGACTCTAGTGGTGGATGCCTCAGGCCAAACAACAGGCAAGAGTGGAACATAGCCCCACCCATTAGCAAATAAGGCTGCCTAAAGAAATGCTCAAAATTCTCCAAGCCAGGCTTCAGCAATATGTGAACCATGAACTTCCTGATGTTCAAGCTGGATTTGGAAAAGGCAGAGGAACCAGAGATCAAATTGCCAACATCCGCTGGATCATCAAAAAAGCAAGAGAGTTCCAGAAAAACATCTATTTCTGCTTTATTGACTATGCCAAAGCTTTTGACTGTGTAGATCACAATAAATTGTGGAAAATTCTGAGAGAGATGGGAATACCAGACCACCTGATCTGCCTCTTGAGAAATCTGTATGCAGGTCAGGAAGCAACAGTTAGAACTGGTCATGGAACAACAGACTGGTTCCACATAGGAAAAGGAGTACGTCAAGGCTGTATATTGTCACCATGTTTATTTAACTTATATGCAGAGTACATCATGAGAAATGCTGGACTGGAAGAAAAACAAGCTGGAATCAAGATTGCTGGGAGAAATATCAATAACCTCTGATATGCAGATGATACCACCCTTATGGCAGAAAGTGAAGAGGAACTCAAAAGCCTCTTGATGAAAGTGAAAGTGGAGAGTGAAAAGGTTGGCTTAAAGCTCAACATTCAGAAAACGAAGATCATGGCATCTGGCCCCATCACTACATGGGAAATAGATGGAGAAACAGTGGAAACAGTGTCAGACTTTATTTTTCTGGGCTCCAAAATCACTGCAGATGGTGACTGCAGCCATGAAATTAAAAGACGCTTACTCCTTGGAAGGAAAGTTATGACCAACCTAGATAGCATATTCAAAAGCAGAGACATCACTTTGCCAACAAAGGTTTGCCTAGTCAAGGCTATGGTCTTTCCTGTGGTCATGTATGGATGTGAGAGCTGGACTGTGAAGAAGGCTGAGCGCCAAAGAATTGATGGTTTTGAACTGTGGTGTTGGAGAAGACTCTTGAGAGTCCCTTGGACTGCAAGGAGATCCAACCGGTCCATTGTGAAGGAGATCAGCCCTGGGATTTCTTTGGGGGGAATGATGCTAAAGCTGAAATTCCAGTATTTTGGCCACCTCATGCGAAGAGTTGACTCATTGGAGAAGACTCTGATGCTGGGAGGGATTGAGGGCAGGAGGAGAAGGGGACGACAAAGGATGAGATGGCTGGATGGCATCACTGACTCGATGAATATGAGTCTGAGTGACCTCTGAGGGCTGGTGATGGATAGGGAGGCCTGGCGTGCTGCAGTTCATGGGGTCGCAAAGAGTCGGACACGACTGAGCGACTGATCTGATCTGATCTGAAAGTGGTACTAAGATCACAGTCATCTGAACACACAGAACCTGATGAAGCCCAGCCCATCAGAGGAAAAAAACTCAGCTCTACACACCAGAGGGCAGGCACCATTCCCTTCTACCAAGAAGCCTGCAGAAGCCAGTGGACCAATCTCACCCATCAGTGGGCAGACACCAGAAGCAAGAGGAACTATAACACTGCAGTCTGCAGAGAGGAAACTAGAAATACAGTCAGTTAGACATGAGATGATAGAGAAATATGTTGTAGATGAAGGAACAAGGTAAAAATTTGCAAGGCCAAATAAATGAAGAGTAAATAAGCAATGTCCCTGAAAAAGAATTCAGTATATTGATAGTAAAGATGATCTAGATCTACAAAATAGAATGGACACATGAACTGAAAAGATACAAGAAATGTTTAACAAGGACCTTGAAGAACTAAAGAACAAACAATGATGTACAACACAGTAGCTTAAATGAAAAACATACTGGAAGAAATCAATAACAGAATAACTAAGACAGAACAGGTAAGTGAAGTAGAAGATAGAATGATGGAAATAACTTCCATGGAGTGGGATTAAAAAAGGAATTTAAAGAAATTAGGACAGTCTCAGAGACCTCAGGGGCATCATTAAATTAACCAACATTCAATTTATAGGAATCCCAGAAGAGAACAGAAAGAGAAAGAGCCTGAAAGAATATTTTAACAGATTATAATTGAAAAATACTTTAACATGGAAAAAGAAATAGTCACCCAATTCCAGGAAGTGCAGAAAGCCCCACAGAGAATAAATCCAAGAAGAAACTTGACAAGACACATATTAAACAAGCAAAAACTAACTATAAAGAAAAATATTAAAATCAACAAGGGAAAAAAAGCAAATAAAATACAAGGGAATCCTTATAATGTTAACAACTTACTTTTTAGGAGAAATTCTGCATGCAAGAGGGATAGGCAAGATATATTTAAAGGGATGGAAGGGCAAAAGATAAAACAAAGATTATTTTACCGAGCAAGGACCTAATTCAGATTTGATGGAAAAACCAAAGTCTATACAGAGAAGCAAAAGCTAAGAGAATTCAGTACAAAGAAACCAGATTAATGACAAATGCTAAAGGAAATTATCTAATAAGAAATACAAGAAAAGAAAATAACCTATAAAAACAAACCCCAAACAATTAAGAAAATGGTAATAGGAATATACATATTGATGACTATCTTAAATATCAATAGATTAAATGCTCCAACCAAAAGACACGGACTGCCTGAATGGATACAAAAGCAAGACCTAAATATATGCTGTTTATAAGAGCCCACTTCAGACCCAGGAACACACACTAACTGAAAGTGAGGTAGTAGAAAAAGATATTCCACGCAAATAGAAATCAAAAGAAAGTTGGAGTAGCAAGACTCATCTCAGAAAAAAATAGACTTTAAAATAAACAACATTACAAGAGACAAGGAAAGACAGTAAACAATGATCAAGGGATCAACCAAAAAAAGAAGATATAAAAATAGTAAATATTTACACAACAAACATAGGAGTACCTCTATACATAGGCAAATGTAAACAGTCATAAAGTGGATATCAACAGTGACATAATAATAGTGGGAGAATATAACACCCCACTTACACCAAAGCACAGATCATACAGACAGAAAATTAATAAGGACAGTTCAGTTCAGTTCAGTCACTCAGTTGTGTCCAGCTATTTGCAACCCCATGGACTGCAGCACGCCAGGCCTCCCTGTCCATCATCAACTCCAAGAGCTTGCTAAAACTTATGTCCACTGAGTTGGTGATGCCATCCAACCATCTCATCCTCTGTCATCTCCTCTCTTCCCACCTTCAATCTTTCCCAGCATCAGGGTCTTTTCCAATGAGTCAGTTCTTCATATCAAGTGGCCAAAATATTAAAGTTTCAGCTTCAGCATCAGTCCTTCCAATGAATATTCAGGACTGATTTCCTTTATGATTGACTGTTTTGATCTTGTTGCAGTCCAAGGGACTCCAAGAGTCTTCTTCAATGCCACAGTTCAAAAGCATCAATTTGATACCCTCAAAAGAATCAATTCAAATAAGAACAAACAAACGTTGAATGGCACATTAGATCAAATAGACTTAGTTGATACTTATAGAACATTTCATTCATTATAGGAGTAGAAAGTATGCACTTTCTACTCCAGTGCACACAAATCATTATCCAAGATAGATCTTATCTTGGGTCACAAGTCAAATCTAAGTAAATTTAAGAAAACCAAAAAAACTGAAATTATATCAAGCATCTTTTCCAACCACAATGCTGTGAGATTAGAAATCAATTACAGGAAAAAAAAGCTGCAAAAACACAAACACATATAGGCTAAACAGTGTCATACTACATAACCAATGGTTCACTGCAGAAATTAAAGAAAAAAAAATTTCCTAGAAACAAATGACAATGAGAACATGATGACCCCGAACTACTTGATGCAGCAAAAATAATTCTAAGTGGAAAGCTTATGGCAATATAGTCTGACCTCAAGAAATGAAAAATATCAAATAAACAACCTAAAACTACACCTAAAACTAGTAGAGAAAGAAAAACAAACAAAACCCAAAGTTAGTAGAAGAAAGCATAAAGACAGATAAGAAATAAATAAAATAGAAACAAAGCAATTGCAAAGGTCAATGAAACTAAATCTGGTTCTTCTAGAAGTTAAAATCAATACACTTTTAGACAGATTCATTAAGGAAACAAGAAAGAGGACTCAAATCAATAAAATTAAAATGAAAAATGAAAAGCAACAAAGATGCCAGGATATACAAAGGATTCTAAGAGACTACTACAAATATATTCCACAAAATGGACAACCTGGAAGAAATGGACAAATTTCAGAATGGTATAACCTTCCAAGACTGAGCCAGGAAGAAATAGAAAATATGAACATTCAATCATAAATGATTAAATTAAAACTGTGATTAAAATATTACAGCAACAGAAGTCTAGGATCAGATGGTTTCACAGGTATATTCTATCAAACATTTAGAAAGGAAATAAAAGTTATCTATCTCAAACTCTTCCAAAAAAACTCACAGAGAAAAGAATACTACTAAGCTCATTCTATGAAGCTGCAATCACCCTGATACCAAAACAAGAGGTAGAAAGAAAATTAAGGCCAGTATCACTGATGAAGATATACATAAAAATCCTCAACAAAGTACTAACAAACAAAATCCAACAACACATGAAAAGGCTGATATACCATAATCAACCAGATTTACACCAGTGATGCAAGAATTCTTTAATATACACAAATCAATCAATGTGATACACCATATTAACAAACTGAAGAATAAAAGCCAGATGATTATTAGAGGGAAGCTACCTCTATAAATATAAGCATTTTAAAGAGACTAACCAATAGAATACATCATTCTCAATGGTGAAAAACTGAAAGCATTTCCTCTAAGATCAGGAACAAGACAAGGATGTTCACTCTCACCACTTGTATTCAACACAGTTTTGAAAATTCTAGCCATAGCAATCTAAGAAGAAAAAAATAAATAAAATAATCCAAATTGGGAAAGTACAATTGTAACTGTTTGTAGATGATATGATACTCTTCATAGAAAATCCTAAAGCTGCTACCAGAAACTACTAGAGCTAATCAGTGATTTTGGTAAAGGTGTAGGATACAAAATTAATACACAGAAATCTCTTGTATTCCAATACACTAACAATAAAAGATCATAAAGATAAATAAAGGGAAAAAATCAAATTTACCATTTCAGCAAAAATAATAAAATAACAGGGCATAAATCAGGGTTATTGTAGCTTCATGGAATGAGCTTTGATTTCTTTTAAAGAAATCAAAGATGACACAAATGGAGAGATATTCCATGTTCTTCAGTTGGAAGAATAAATATTGTAAAAATGATATACTACCCAAAGCCATATACAGATTCAATGCAATTCCTATCAAAATCACTAAGGGCATTTTTCACAGAATTAGAGCAAAAAAAACCTGTACTTTGTAAGAAACACAAAGGACACTAAACAGCCAAGGAATCTTGAGAAAGAAAACAGAGCTGGAGATATCAGGCTCCCTGAGTTCAGATTATACTACAGAGCTACAGTAATCAAGAAAATATGTTTAGTGGCACAAAAAACAGAAATGTAGATCAATGAAACATGATAGAAATCCCAGAGGTAAACCTACGCATCTATGGTCACCTAAACTATGAGAAATGAGGCAAGAATATACCATGGAGAAAGACAGACCCTTTAATATGCAGTGTGCCTGGAGAATCCCAGGGACGGGGGAGCCTGGTGGGCTACCGTCTATGTGGTCACACAGAGTCGGACACGACTGAAGCGACTTAGCAGCAGCAGCAGCAGCATGTAAAAGAATGAAATTAGTATATTTCCTAAAACCATACACACGATTTACTTAAAATGGATTAAAGACCTAAAATGTAAAGCCAGGCACTTATAAAACTCTTAGAGGAAAAGATAGAACACTCTTTGGCATAAATTCCCACAAGATTTTCTTGTCCCACTTTCTAGAGAAGTGAAAATGAAAAGAAAGATAAGCAAACTGTTCCTAATTAAATGTAAAAGCTTTTTCACAGCAGAGAAATAATAAGACAAAAAGAAAATCTTTAGGAACTTTCCTGGTGGCTCACTGATAAAAAAAAAAAAAAAAAAAAAAACTTGCCAATGCAGGAGACATGGGTTTGATCCCTGATCCAGGAAGATCCCATGTGTGGCAGAGCACCTAAACCCAGAGGCACAACTACTGGGCCTGTGCTCTATAGCTTGGGAGCCACATTTACTGAGCCTATGTGCTGCGACTACTAAAGCCCATGCACCCTAGAGACCATCCTCTGCAATGAGAGAAGCCACTGCAATGGGAAGCCCACAGAATGCAATCAAAGAATATCCCCCATTTCCTGCAACTAGAGAAAAGACTCCATGCAACAATGAAGACCTAATAAATAAATAAATAAATGAACAATGGAGGGTTCAGGATGGGGAACACATGTATACTTGTGGTGGATCCATCTTGATGTATGGCAAAAGCAATACAATATTGTAAAGTTAAGCAAAATAAAATTTAATTAAAAAAAGAAAAAGAAAAAATAAATAAATAAAAGAAAATAAATAAATAAATAATGACGGGTATCAAATGATGCCAAATAAATAAATGAACAAATAAATAAATAAGACAATCCTCAAAATGGGAGAAAATATTTGCAAATGAGGCAACTAATAAGTGATTAATCTCCAAAACATTCAGAAAGCTCAGGCAGCTCAATTAAAAAAAAAAAAAAGAACAAACAACTGAATCCAAAAATGGGCAGAAGACCTAAATAAACATTTCTTTAAAGAAGACGTATAGATGGCCAAGAAATACAAAAAAAGATGCTCAGCATGACTCATTATTAGAGAAATGCAAATCAAAAGTACAATGAGGTGTCACTTCACACCAGGCAGCATGGCCATCATCATAAAATCTCCTACCAATAAATGCTGGAGAGGATGTGGAGAAAAAGGAACCCTCTTACACTGTTGATGGGGATGTATATTGATACAGACACTATGAAGAACATAATGGAGATTCTGTAACAAACTAAAAATAGAACTACCATAACTCTGCAGTCCCACTTCTGGAAGAAAACTATAATTCAAAAAGATATTTGCACCCAATTTTCATTACAACAGCCAGGACATGGAAGCTAACTAAATGTTCATCAACAGATAAATGATGGAGAAGATGTTGTACATATATACAATGGAATATTAACTCAACCATAAAAGGGAATAAAATTGTGCTATTTGCAGAGATGTGAATGGAACTGCTGCTGCTGCTAAGTTGCTTCAGTCGTGTCTGACTCTGTGCGATCCCATAGACGGAAGCTCACCAGGCTCCCCCATCCCTGGGATTCTCCAAGCAAGAACACTGGAGTGGGTTGCCATTTCCTTCTCCAATGCAGTGAAAAGTGAAAGTGAAGTCGCTCAGTCGTGTCCGACTCTTAGCGACCCCATGGACTGGAGCCTACCAGGATCCTCCGTCCATGGGATTTTCCAGGCAAAAGTATTGAGGTGGGGTGCCATTGCCTTCCCCGGAATGGAACTAGAGGCTGTAATACAGAAGGAAGTTAGAAAGAAAAAATAAATACCATATAATATCACTTATATGTGGAATACAAAAAATAATAATAATACAGATGAACTTATTTGCAAAACAGAAATAGAGACACATGTGTAGAGACTGGGAGTTTAGATATCAGGGGTGAAGGAGAGTGAAATGAACTGGGAGATTGGGATTGATATATATACACTACTATGTTTAAAATAGACAATTAATGAGAACCTACTCTACAGCACAAGGAAGTCCACTCAAAACTCTGTGGTGAGCTACATAGGAGATAAATCCAAAAATGAAGATGGGAATATATGCATATGTATAGCTGATTCACCTTGCTAAATAGAAGAAGCAAACACAATATTTTAAAGCAAGTATATTATAATAAAAATTAATTGAAAATAAAACATAATGCAGAAGTGATTGAAATATGTTGCCTACATCTGCATTTTCAACATCTTTTTACAAATATTGTATTTTTTGAATTGTTTTTAAATGAATTAACATTTAAATATATATGTTAAATGTGTTAATATTTAAATAAGATAAAAGAGATGGAGTATACTGCATGAATATTATTTTTTAAATATCAGATTTATTGTCTTCTCTTCTAACCCATATAAATTTTACTGCTTAGTAGATGATACAGGGGGAGAAGGCAATGGCACCCCACTCCAGTACTCTTGCCTGGAAAATCCCATGGACGGAGGAGCCTGGTAGGCTCGTCCATGGGGTCGCTAGAGTCGGGCAGGACTGAGCGACTTCACTTTCACTTTTCACTTTCACGCATTGGAGAAGGAAATGGCAACCCACTCCAGTGTTCTTGCCTGGAGAATCCCAGGGACGGGGGAGCCTGGTGAGTTTCCGTCTATGGGGTCGCACAGAGTCGGACACGACTGAAGCGACTTAGCAGTAGCAGCAGCAGGTGATACAGGTGGGCCTTCAAAAAACATTAGCCCTGCCCTTCCATCGCTACCCCAAATGGCATCATCATTTCTATTGCAGTAAACTGATCAGTCTTTATTCTTTCCCACTATCAGTTTGTTTCTTTCTTTCTTTTTTTTTTTTTTTTTTGAGAAGTTTTTCAGCTCCAAGGGACATGTCATGATTTTACCTGAGCCAGTCATGGTGATTCTATGCCTCCGCTTGGGACTGGTTGAGGAAAGGGCAATGATATATAAGTAAAGACTGCTTCAGAGAGTCTATAAAAGATTTTCCTCCCTCATGGAGGCAAGAGTGGCATGAGGAATGCTCATTTGTACTGCTTCACCCTTCCTCGAGCTACGGGCACAGTCTGAAAATGTGGTTTCTCTAACTGTATTAGACATCTTACCCTACCAAAGAATAAGCCAAAGGACTAAACCAAACTGCTTAAAAATGGTGAAATGCTTAACATTATGAAATATAAAAATAGAAATGTAGAGATAAGAATTCTTAATAATTTGCTTTCTTTGCTTTACTCAATTATTTTTCATAGACTTTCTAATGTATTGCCAAAATCCTATAATTAAATGACATTCCTATGAAATGTAAAAGCACATGAATATTAATTAGAGGAAATAAATATGATTAATGAAAAATGTATTCAATCATTATATTTCTTTTTAAATATAAATTTAATTATTTTAATTGGAGATTAAATACATATTGTTTCCTGTATTCATACAGTCCATCTGGAGGCAGGAATTATCTTATACAATTTTAGAGCAGTTTTGGGAGCAGACAGCTTACAGTATCAATATAAAATTTTAAAATAACAAAATTTTAAAATAACGTAGGCTTAATCTATTAAACCTATCAAATATAATAATTTAGAAAATTATCACTTGACTCATTAAATTATTATTAATTGCACAATAGGTTTGTAATGTACTTGGTTAAGAAGTCCTTTAGGCCATAAGGCATTAATTAAAAATTATTAAATTAGTAACAAGTCTCTAATCAAATAATTTATTTCGAGGAAACAAGAACATGATTAAAAACTCCTTCAGGGATTCTTCACTACCCCTGTGACATAATGTAATTTTGAGTTAGTAATAAAATACTTAAAATTGTGTCAAGTTTTTGTTTAGGAAAATAGTATTTCTCTCATACTTACTATTCTTATTTTCTCCATTTTTAAACATCTGCTATTCCCTCTGATGTTGGTGGTTGTTTCCTCTCTAGCTCTTCTCTGGTCTATCCTTAAAGTGACCTCCTCTTTTCTTTATAAAACATAAATCTGAAAGGCCAGTCACTTAAAATACTCAAATTTCCTCTCATCTCTGAACACACTACAGTGTGATTCAATCATATATGATTTGGCTGCCATCTCCTTTACTCTTACTTCCTACGTTCAGAGACTACCCTCTGCCTACTCAACTAATGATTCCTCTTGAAATCCCTGTGCTAGAAGTGATCTCTTATTCCAATGTCTGTGCATGCTAAATCACTTCAGTCGTGTCCAGCTCTTTGTGACCCTATGTACTGTAGCCCACCAGGTTCATGTGTCCATGAGATTCTCCAGGCAGAAATATTGGAGTGGGTTGTGATGCCTTCCTCCAGGAGATCTTCCTGACCCTGGGATCCAACCGGTGTCTCTTAAGTCTCCTGAGTTGGCAGGCAGGTTCCTTACCATAGTGCCACTTGGCAAGCCCCTCATGATCCACATTTTTACTAAATTTGGCAGTCACACTTCATTTTTGTCAGTCTGCTACTGCTGCTGCTAAGTCGCTTCAGTCGTGTCTGACTCTGTGTGACCCCATAGACTATGTATGAGATAATATCTCATGGTAGAGGAAGATGATTTATGTTTTTTTTCATTTTGTATAGGTTTGCCCTTTATAGCCTTGCTTTAAATTTTTTCAGATCCAGATTGTCAGCTATATGTACTGCACATATCTTCTCTTTGAGAATGTGGAGGTTTTTTTTTTTTTTTTTTTTAATTTTTTATCTATAGTACTTTTGATAAACCAGCTTTCTTACATGTAATGAATTGAGTATTTCAAGATTTTCTGTTAGCGTTAACAATAAAATGCATTCATTGACAAGTGCTACTTGTGCTGAAATGATAAGATATACTTTTTATGTTGTTTTCTAAAATGCTGTGGATTTTGTTTGTTGTGCACAATTTTTAAAAAGGTTTTCCTTTCACATACAGGTGTGTGTTTCACAAATTATTTTATTTTTCACATGGAGAATATTTTTTACAAGTCTAAGTTTTTAAGAACTCCATACTTCCCATTCCTCAGTAGTACCTTTTTTGTGTGTGTGTGATATACTTGTATGCACACTCATCTATGACTGTTTCTGGGATCTCTATTGTGTTCCACTGACAAATTGGTAATTCTTTGAGTTGGTACCACACTATTTTATTGATATAGTTTTATAATTTTTTTTGATTCTTATAGGCAAAACTTCACATATTAATTTTACTTATCAGAACTGTCTTGGTTATTCTTATTTGTGCTTCTTATACACTTTATCTTACCAAGTTGCTCACAAAACTTTATGATGGTTTTGTCTATGAGAAATCAAAAAAATTTTCTCTACAAATGCATGGTATATGGATTGTTTGAATTTTTCCTAATTACTTTTGTGTTTGTATTGTATTTGCTCTTAAACTTCCATATTTTAAGTTATGTTTTGACCTTTCCTTCTGATGCAGCAATTATAAGTATCACTGCTAATATGTAGAAATACAATGAATTTGTATATATTTGTTTTGCATCTTCTTAAGTTACTGAACTCACAATGAGCCAGTTGTAGGGATTTTTTTTTTTAACTTTTAGATTGCTGCAGTTTTCTACAGATAATCATATCATCTGAAAATAGGGACTGTTTTATTTTTTCCCTTCCAATCTGTATGCATTTCTATTTCCTCCTTTTGCCTTGTCTGTTGTTGTTCAGTTACTCAGTCGTGTCCTACTCTTTGTGACCCCAGGGACTGCAGCATGCCAGGCTTCCCAGTCCTTCAGTATCTCTGGCCTTATTGCCTTTGCTCAAAATTCAACTACTATGTTGAATAAAAATGGTGAGAGAAAATACTTTTGCCTACTTCCTGATCTTGTGGAAAAGTCTTTTTGAACATTAAGTATAATGTTAAATGTCAACATTTCTAAGTGTTCCTTATCAAATTAATGAAGTTTTCCTTTATTCTAATTTTCTGATATTTATGAAAAAATTAATACTGAATTTTATCAAGTGATTTTTTCAATAATTGAAATGATTATGTGTTTTTTCTTCATTAGTCTAACAGTGTAGATTATATTGATTCAATTTTGAATACCTGGCCAGTTTCAAATGCATAGAATAAACACTGCTTGATTATTTTGTATAAATCCTCCTATGTACTGCTAAATTATATTTATTGTTTTCATAATATTTGTCTGAGCAGTTTGGCCTCTATGTCCATGAGAGTTATTGATGTGTCATTTTCTTTTACTTTTCTTTCTTTCTTTTATTTTTTTCTGTACTTTGAGTTTAGTAGCATGATAATACTAACTTCAAAAACTATATTAGGAAGTATTCCTTTTCTCCCATTTCTTTAAATTATTGGGTAGAATTGGTGATAATTTCTCATTCAACAGTTGATTAAATTCTTCAGTGAAATCTGGGTCTGGAAATTCCATTTTGGAAGAGTTTTAAATTATTAATATTCAAATTCTTTAATTTTGGTAACTACCATGACAATACTGATGTCCTCTGTTTTATTCTCACTATTGACAATTTTTATCTTTTTTCTTACTTGTCAAACTTATTGATCTCTTCAAAGAACAAGCTCTGTTTCATTGATTTTTCTCTATCGTTTTTCTATTTCATTGATTTCCACTCTTTATTACTTACCTCTTGCTTGCTTTTTTGTTGTTTAATATTTTTGTTCTATTTTTCCTAGATTCTTGACATATGAGCTTATGTTATTGATTTGAGACTTGCCCTCTTTTGTAATATATTCATTTAGAGCTAAAAGGTCCTATCAATACTGCTATATCTATGACCAATACATTTTTATATGCTGTGTCTTCATTTTCATGTAGATATATGTATTTTTTAATTTCCCACGAGGCTTACCTCCCTTGACCCATGGGTTATTTAGAAGTCCAATATTTATTGCTCACATTTTATGTTATCTTTCTGTTAACTTTATTTGATTTCTAGTCTGATTTCATTGTCGTTACAGAACACAATTTATATGATTTCAATTATTTTCAATTGCTTGAGGTTTGTTTTATTGTCCATTTATGATCTACTTTTCATACGTTCTTTGCATACTTGAAAAAAAGTGTATATTCTGTTTGTCGGATGGAGTGTTCTATAAATACCTATTTTATCCTGTTTGTTGATAGTGATTTTGATATTCTTGATGATTTTCCATTTATGTGTTTTTCAATTTTTGACAAAACTCTTGCTATCTGTAAATGTGAATTTGTCTATTTCTCCTTTTAATTCTATCATCATTCACTTCATTCATTTTGCAACTGTGTTGTTTGGCTTATACAAGTTTAAAAGTACCAGGTCTTCTTAGTAGGTTGACCCTTTTAACCTTGTCTCTCATAATCTTCTTTGCTCTGAAGTCAAATTTTTTTGGTAATAGTATACAAAATCATAGTTTTATTTGCTTAATATTTCATGATATATTTTCTATTGCTTTTCCTTTATAAAATATAAATTACTATGTTTTACATTTAAAGTGATTATCATGGAGAGAGCATGTAGTTGGGCCATTAAAAATACTCTGCCAATTCCTGTCTAGTAGTTACTGTAGTTATACTCTTTATATTCAGTGTAATTATTGAAATATTAAGGAGTAATTCTGCTATTTTACTTTTTTCTGATTTTTGTTTCTGTTTTATTCTATTTTCATACTTGAGCACTTTTTAGAATTTCATGTTAATTTATTTACACTTTTGATTAGTATATCTCCTTTTACATACAATTTTAACGGTTTTCTGAGTATTTCAGTATATGCTGCTGCTAAGTCACTTCAGTCATGTCCGACTCTGTGCGACCCCATAGACGGCAGCCCACCAGGCTCCTCCGTCCCTGGGATTCTCCAGGCAAGAACACTGGAGTGGGTTGCCATTTCCTTCTCCAATGCATGAAAGTGAAAAGTGAAAGTGAAGTTGCTCAGTCATGTCCGACTCTTAGCAACCCCATGGACTTCGGCCTACCAGGCTCCTACATCTACGGGATTTTCCAGGCAAGAGTACTGGAGTGGGATGCCATTGCCTTCTCCAATTTCAGTATACATATTAATACAAAATGTCACAATCTACTAACATCATTATTTTACCACTTTTATTGGAGTATGGAACACTTGCCTCTTTGTACATCACTTCACCTTACCCCATTTATAGTATAATTATTAAGTATTTTCTCTGTGTATGGAACCACATCACATAGTGCTATAATTTTTGCTTCAAGTACAAAACAAAAGTTAGAAAATCCACAGGAGAAAAAAAAAAAACAAAAACCTATTGCATTTATCCATATTTTTACTTACTGTATCTTTTCCCTTCCTAGTGTTCCAGGTTTCTACCTCTCATTATTTCTTGTTTAGTGAGCTTCCTTTAGTCATTCTTTTATTACTAGGTCTGTTACCAAGAAGCTATTTTTGTATTCCTTCACCTGAAATGTTTTGATTTCTCCTTCATTGAAGAAGTGTATTTTACTAGGATATGATTCTAGTTAATAGTGTTTTTCAGTTTTTGATATTGTACCACTTCTAACTTCCATGTTTCTGGTAAGAAATCTACCTCCATTGAAACTACCTATCCTCTACAGGTAAGATCTCAGTTTTCTTTTCCTCCTGCCATCCTCAACCTGTTTTCTGTGCTTAGCAAAAATATCATGGTGTCTTGATGCAGATTTCATAGGGTTTATTTATCTTAAAACTTTCTCAATTTTTTCATCTGGATGCTTCTGTCTCTTGACAAATTTGAGATGTTTTCTGTGATCATATTTTTGAGTATTTACCCGCAGTTTTATTGAGATATACTGGATGTATACTACTTTATAATAAGATAGCCTTGCAATGTAGAGTATTCTTGATCACAGTTTTTCACATTAGTGTCTTAGTGTTCTTTGACTAAATACCCAAGAATGGAATTGCTGGATTGTATATTAATTATATTTTAATTTTGAGTAATCTCCATACTTCCATAGAAGTTGCATTCATCTACACAAGTGTCCTCTTTTATCCATATCCTCACCAGCTTATTATTTCTTGTCTATTTGACATAAGTTATCCTGAAAAGTAATGAGGTGATATCTTTTTGTGGTTTTGAATTGCATTTCTGTGATGATTAGTGATGCTGAGCATCTTTTCACTTGCCTACTTAATATCTTTATGCCTGCTGGAAGAAATACTTTTGCAGGTCCTCTGCCTATTTTTAATGAGGTTGTCTATTTTTTGATGTTTAATTATGATATCTTAAATTTTAACACACTCTAACTGTGCTTCATTTTTACCCCATTTCCTTCATATTTCATGTTTTTGTCATCATATTTTACACATTTTTATTTTGTGTATAACATAACTACTTATAGTGGGATACAGATAATTTTAGAGCTGTTATCTTTTAAACTTGTTACTATAAGCAGTTGTTCCATTACTTTTACTGTGTAACTGCCTTTATCAATGATATTTTTCCTTTTACAATTTTCATATTTCTTGTTACAGTTTTTTTTTTCTTTTTCTTTCTTAGAGAAATCACTTTAATGTTTCTTACAGAGCTGGTTAAGTTGTGCTGAACACTTTTAACTTTTGTTTTTGTATAAGACTCATTTTTTCCCCTTCAAATCTAAGTGATAGCCTTGTCATGTAGAGTATTCTTGATTACAGTTTTTCATTTTCCTTTCATGACTTTAAATATATTGTGCCCCTCCCTTCTGTCCTACAGAGTTTTTGCCAAAAAACAAACAAACAAACAGAAACAGCCAATTGTTTTATAGGGATTCCCTTATAGATGACCAATTACATTTCTCTTGATGCTTTTAAGATTCTATCTTTATCTTTAATTTTTGCCATTTTATTTGAAATGTATCTTGATGTGTTCCCAGATGACTGTTTCATCTTGGTGTGGGAATGGATGTCTGTTTCCTTACCCAGCTGAGGAAATTTTCAGCTATTATATCTTCAACTATCTTCTCTGTTCCTTTTCTTCTGTCTTATCCTTATCCTTATCTGAGAACTCTAAAATCCAAATGTCAGTAAATTATTGTTGCTGCAGAAGTCTCTTACTTGTCGTGCTTTTATTTTTTTCCTTTTACTGTTAAACTGTGGTGATTACCACTACTCTATCTTTTGATTCTCTATGTGCCTCTGTTTTATTTAACTGACTCGATTATTTCCAGTGTGTTTTTTATTTCAGTTATTGTAATAATAAACTTTTGGTTTACTTTTTATATTTTGAAACTCGATATTAAACTCCTCACTCTGTTTACGTGTTCTTCTCCCAAGTTAATTAAGCATTTTTATGACTGTTACTTTCAACTTTTTATTGGGTAGATTGGTTATTTCTATTTTACATGGTTCTTCTTTTGAAGTTTTATCTTTTTTCCATTTTATTTAAAACATATTCCTCTGTGATATCATTTTACCTGATTCTGCTTTTATTTCTATCTATTAGTTAGGGCTGTTACATTTCCATTCTTGGAGAAGTGACCTTATGAAGAATATATTTTATGGGACCCAGCAACACATTCCCCTCTGTTCATGAGGTGTGCATACTCTAGAGTTGCTCCCTATGAGCAACTCTACAAGTTGCTCCCTTGTAAAGGACTACAAGGGCCTTTCTGTTGTAGCAGGGCTGAATATTGTGGGCATGCTCATAGGAGACGATGCCCCCTGGCTCAGTGGCTTCCAGGCCTACCTGGAAAAGCACAAAGGATGCTGGCCTGTGGCTAAGGAGGGTTTGGTACTGGTGTAGTTGGTATCTTGGTGTATGTTTTTGACATGAAGAAATGCTGTATCCATTAGTGAAGATATATTAACCTAAAAAGAATGCAAGGCAGACTTGTAAATATTTATTTTTCAAGTATTATTATTGTATATATTTCAGACCATACCAGACTAAAAAATGAAAGAAGGCAAAATGGTTATCTGAGGAGACCTCACAGATAGCTGAATAAAGAAAAGTGAAAGGCAAAGGAGAAAAGAAAAGATGTATCCATCTGAATGCAGAATTCGAAAGAATAGCACATAGACATGCCAGTGATGTCCACGTGTAGATTCTCTCTTGTGCTGTTGGAAGAGGGTGTTTGCTATAACCAGTGCAGTCTCTTAGCAAAACACTGTTAGCCTTTGTCCTGCTTCATTTTGTACTCCAAGCCCAAACTTGCCTGTTACTCCAGATATTTCTTGACTTCCTACTTTTGCATTCCACTCCCCTATGATGAAAAGGACATCTTTTTTTGGTGTTAGTTCTAAAAAGTATGGTAGGTCATTGTATAACCATTCAACTTCAGCTTCTTCAGCATTACTGCTTGGGACAAAGACTTGGATTACTGTGATATAGAATAGTTTGCCTTGGAAATGAACAGAGATAATTCTGTCTTTTTTGAGATTGCACCAAATTACTGCATATCAGACTCTTTTCTTAACTATGAGTGCTACTCCATTTCTTCTAAGGGATTCTTGCCTGCAGTAGTAGATACAATGATCATCTGTATTAAATTCACCCATTCCAGTCCATTTTAGTTCATTGATTCCTAAAATGTCAATATTCACTTCCATCTCCTTTTTGACCACTTCTAATTTACCTTGATTCATGGACCTAACATTCTAGATTCCTATGCAATATTGTTCTTATAGCTTTGGACTTTACTTACATCATTAGTCACATCCATAACTGTGCACTGTTTTAGCTTTGACTCCGTCTCTTCATTCTTTCTAGAATTATTTTTCCATTCTTCTCCAGTAGCATATTGGGCACCTACTTACCTGGGGAGTTCATCTTTCAGTGTCATATCTTTTTGCCTTTTCATAGTGTTCATGGGGTTCTCAAGGCAAGAATACTGAAGTGGTTTGCCATTCTCTTCTCCAGTGGACCACATTCTATCAGACCTCTCCACCATGACCCATCTGTCTTGTGTGGTCCTACACAGTTTGGCTTATTGTTTCATTGAAGTAGACAAGGTTATGATCCATGTGATCAGTTAGGTTAGTTTTCTGTGATTGTTGTTTTCATTCTGTCTGTCCTCTGATGGATAAGGATAAGAGGCTTATGGAAGCTTCCAGCTGGGAGGGACTAGCTGTGAGGGCATCTGGGTCTTGCTGTAATGGGCAGGGCCATGCTTGGAGTGGAGTGGTTATTAGCTAAGAGTTGCACAGTTTGATAGGGTCTTCCTTTCTTCCTCCTTTCAGATGTTGTTTGGAATTTTTTTTTTTTTTTTTTTTGGTCTGTGCCTATTGGCATTTTTTTCATTGATTCATATTTTAAATAATGTTTCCTGTATTTTGTCAATCTATGTGTTTAAAGTTGAAATGTGAAAGAGAACTAATTTAGTGTAACAAACTGATTATAATTCTACCGAATATTCTTTGAAAATATTCGATCTTCCAAACCCAGGTTCGATCCCTGGGTTGGAAAGATCCCTTGGAGAAGGAAATGGCAATCCACTCCAGTACTATTGCCTGGAAAATCCCATGGACAGAGGAGCCTGGTAGGCTACTGTTCATGGGGTCGCAAAGAGTCAGACACGACTGAGCGACTTCACATTCACTTTCACGTTCATTCTTTGAAAACTAAAGCATGCATGTGATATATTTTTCAATATTTTTGTACTATATAAAGAATTTTTAAGAGTAAATACTGAATATTACTTACCTCTAATACCAGTCTATGGTCATACACTGTTGAAAGTAGTGCAATGTAAATATGAAGAGTAGTTTTTCTCACTGACACAAAACCCAAATTTTACTAAGCAGACACTGAACAGTAAAGAGAAGCAAAAAGATAAAGGGCATACATTTAATATATAACTTTAAATAATTTTTAGTAAAAGGACAATAGAGTTTTGAAAATAACACTCTGCATCTTCTAGCAAAACCAAAATGATTCTACTGATAATAAACTTTTTCACTGCACACACAAGCATTAATTATAGTTGTTTGAAGGAGAAAAATCAATATTTTCCATCTTATCAAAATACATTATTTTTAATTAATTCATTTATTTTAATTGGAGCCTAATTCCTTTGCAATATCGTAGTGGTTTTTTCCATACATTGACATGAATCAGCCATGGGTGTACATGTGTCCCCCATCCTGAACCCCTCTCCTTCCTCCCTCCCCATCCCATCCTGCAGGGTTGTCCCAGTGAACTGGCCATGAATGCCCTGTCTCAGGCATCGAACCTCGACAAGCAATCTATTTCACATAAGGTAATATACATATTTTAATGCTATTCTCTAAAATCATCCCACCATCCCCTTCTCCCAGAGTCCAAAAGTCTGTTCTTTACATCTGTGTCTCTTTTGCTGTCTCGCATATAGGGTCATTGCTACCATCTTTCTAAATTCCATGTATATGCTATAATATACTGTATTGGTGTTTTTCTTTCTGGCTTACTTCACTCTGTATAATATTCTCCAGTTTCATCCACCTCATTAGAACTGATTCAAATGCATTCTTTTTAATAGCTGAGTAATATTCCATTGTGTATATGTACCATAGCTTTCTTATCTATTTGTCTGCTAATGGACATCTAGGTTGTTTCCATGTCCTAGCTATTGTAAACAGTGCTGTGATGAACATTGGGGTACATGTGTCTCTTTCAATTCTGGTTTCCTTAGTGTGTATGCCCAGCAGTGGGATTGCCGGATCATATGGCAGTTTTATTTCGTTTTTTAAGGAATCTCCACATGGTTCTCCATAGTGTCTGTACTAGTTTGCATTCCCTCTAACAGTGTAAGAGGGTTCCCTTTTCTCTGTCCCCTTGCCAGCATTTATTGTTTGTAGAATTTTTGATAGCAGCCATTCTGACTAGCATGAGATGGTACCTCGTTGTGGTTTTTATGTACATTTCTCTGATAACGAACATCTTTTCATGTGTTTGTTAGCCGTCTATATGTCTTTTCATGTGTTTAATAG
This sequence comes from Tragelaphus eurycerus, assembly GCA_935064755.1. Classification (NCBI taxonomy): domain Eukaryota; kingdom Metazoa; phylum Chordata; class Mammalia; order Artiodactyla; family Bovidae; genus Tragelaphus; species Tragelaphus eurycerus. The sequence continues at coordinate 5,010,524 of CAKXYN010000086.1, read as the reverse complement.
CCGTCTGTATGTCTTCTTTGGATAAATGTCTATTTAGATCTTTGGCTGATTTTTTGATTTGGTTGTTTATATTTCTGGTATTGAGCTGCATGAGCTGCTTGTATATTTTTGAGATTAATTCTTTGTCAGTTGCTTTGTTTGCTATTATTTTCTCCCATTCTGAAGGTGGTCTTTTCACATTGCTTATAGTTTCCTTTGTTGTGCAAAAGCTTTTAAGTTTAATTAGGTCCCACTTATTTGTTTTTGCTTTTATTTCCAATATTCTAGGAGCTGGGTCATAGAGGATCCTGCTGTGATTTATTTCAGAGAGTGTTTTGCCTATGTTTTCCTCTAGGATTTTTATAATTTTTCATCTTACATTAAGATCTTTAATCCATTTTTAGTTTATTTTTGTGTATGGTTTTAGAAAGTGTTCTAGTTTCATTCTTTCACAAGTGGTTGACCAGTTTTCCCAGCACTACTTGTCAAAGAGATTGTCTTTTCTCCACTGTATATTCTTGCCTCCTTTATCAAAGATAAAATGTCCATTGGTGCATGGATTTATCTCTGGCCTTTCTATTTTGTTCCATTTCTGTATATTTCTGTCTTTGGGCCAATACCATACTGTCTTAATGACTGTAGCATTGCAATATAGTCTGAAGTCAGGCAGCTTAATTCCTCCAGTTCCATTCTTCTTTCTCAAGATTGTCTTGGCTATTTGAGGTTTTCTTTATTTCCATACAAATTGTGAAATTATTTGTTTTAGCTCTGTGAAAAATACCATTGGTAGCTTGATAGGGATTGCATTGAATCTATAGATTGCTTTGAGCAATATCCTTCTTTTCACTATATCGATTCTACTGATCCATGAACATGGTATATTTCTCCATATATTTGTGTCATCTTTGATTTATTTCATCAGTGTTTTATAGTTTTCTGTATATAGGTATTTTGTTTCTTTAGGTAGATATATTCCTAAGTATTTTATCATTTTCATTGCAATGATTAATGGAATTTTTCCTTAATTTCTCTTTCTATTTTCTCATTGTTAGTGTATAATAATGCAAGGGATTTCTGCGTGTTAATTTTATATCCTGAAATTTTACTCTATTAATTGACCAGCTCTAGCAATTTTCTGGTGGAGCCTCTAGGGTTTTCTGTGTAGAGGATCATGTCATCTGCAAATACTGAGAGTTTTACTTCTTTTCCAATCTGGATTCTTTTATTTCTTTTACTTCTCTGATTGCTGTGGCTAAAACTTCCAAAACTATGTTGAATAGTAGTGGTGAGGTTGGGCACCCTTGTCTTGTACCTCACTTTAGGGGAAATGCTTTCAATTTTTCACCATTGAGGATAATGTTTGCTGTGGGTTTATCATACATGGCTTTTATTATGTTCAGGTATGTTCCTTCTATTTTTGCATTCTGGAGAGTTTTTAATCATAAATGAATGTTGAATTTTTTCAAAGTCTTTGTCTGCATCTATTGAAATAATCATATTTTTTTATCTTTAAATTTGTTAATGTGGTGTATCATATTGATTTATTTGCAAAATATTGAAGAACCCTTCGATCCCTGGGATAAAGCCCACTTGGTCATGATGTGTGATCTTTTTAATATTTTGTTAGATTCTGTTTGCTAGAATTTTGTTGAGTATTTTTCCATCTATGTTCATCAGTGATATTGGCCTGTAGTTTTCTTTTCTCATGGCATCTTTGTCTGGTTTTGGTATTAGGGTGATGGTGGCCTCATAGAATAAGTTTAACAGTTTATCTTCCTCTGCAATTTTCTAAATTGCACTTCTCTAAATTTTTGATGGAATTCACCTGTGAAGCCATCTGGTCGTGGGCTGTTGTTTGCTGGAAGATTTTTTATTACAGTTTCCATTTCTATGCTTGTGATGGGTCTGAAAAGATTTTCTATTTCTTCCTGGTTCAGTTTTGGAAGGTTACACTTTTCTAAGAATTTGTCTATTTCTTCCAAGTTGTCCAATTTATTATTATACAGTTGCTGATAGTAGTCTCTTATGATCCTTTGTATTTCTGTGTTGTCTGTTGTGATTTCTCCATTTTCATTTCTAATTTTGTTGATTGTTTGATTATTTGCTATTTGTTTGATTATTCTCCCATTTTTCTTGATGAGTCTGGCTAATGGTTTGCCTGTTTTATTTATCTTCTCAAGGAAACAGGTTTTAGCTTTGTTGATTTTTGCTGTAGTCTCCTTTGTTTCTTTTTCAATTATTCCTGCCTTAATTTTTATTATTTCTTTCCTTCTAATAACCCTGGGGTTCTTCATTTCTTCTTTTTCTAGTTGCTTTAGGTGTAAAGTTAGGTGATTTATTTGATTTTTATCTTGTTTCTTGAGATAAGCTTGGATTGCTATGAACTTTTCCCTTAGCACTGCTTTTACTGAATCACATAGGTTTTGGGTTGTCATGTATCATTTTCACTTGTTTCTATGCATATTTTGATTTCTTTTTTGATTTCTTCTATGATGTTCAAGCTGGTTTTAGAAAAGGCAGAGGAACCAGAGATCAAGTTGCCAACATCCGCTGGATCATGGAAAAAGCAAGAGAGTTCCAGAAAAACATCTATTTCTGCTTTATTGACTACGCCAAAGCCTTTGACTGTGTAGATCACAATAAACTGTGGAAAACTCTGAAAGAGATGGGACTACCAGACCACCTGATCTGCCTCTTGAAAAATCTGTATGCAGGTCAGGAAGCAACAGTTAGAACTGGTCATGGAACAAAAGACTGGTTCCAAATAGGAAAAGGAGTCCGTCAAGGCTGTATATTGTCACCATGTTTATTTAACTTCTATGCAGAGTACATCATGAGAAATGCTGGACTGGAAGAAACACAAGTTGGAATCAAGATTGCCGGGAGAAATATCAATCACCTCAGATATGCAGATGACACCACCCTTATGGCAGAAAGTGAAGAGGAACTCAAAAGCCTCTTGATGAAAGTGAAAGTGGAGAGTGAAAAGGTTGGCTTAAAGCTCAACATTCAGAAAACGAAGATCATGGCATCTGGTCCCATCACTACATGGGAAATAGATGGAGAAACAGTGGAAACAGTGTCAGACTTTATTTTTCTGGGCTCCAAAATCACTGCAGATGGTCACTGCAGCCATGAAATTAAAAGACGCTTGCTCCTTGGAAGGAAAGTTATGACCAACCTAGATAGCATATTCAAAAGCAGAGACATTACTTTGCCAACAAAGGTTCCCCTAGTCAAGGCTATGGTCTTTCCTGTGGTCATGTATGGATGTGAGAGCTGGACTGTGAAGAAGGCTGAGCGCCAAAGAATTGATGGTTTTGAACTGTGGTGTTGGAGAAGACTCTTGAGAGTCCCTTGGACTGCAAGGAGATCCAACCAGTCCATTGTGAAGGAGATCAGCCCTGGGATTTCTTTGGAAGGAATGATGCTAAAGCTGAAACTCCAGTATTTTGGCCACCTCATGCGAAGAGTTGACTCATTGGAGAAGACTCTGATGCTGGGAGGGATTGGGGGCAGGAGGAGAAGGGGACGACAGAGGATGAGATGGCTGGATGGCATCACTGACTCGATGGATGTGAGTCTGAGTGACCTCCGGGTGTTGGTGATGGACAGGGAGGCCTGGCGTGCTGCAGTTCATGGGGTCGCAAAGAGTCGGACACGACTGAGCGACTGATCTGATCTGATCTGATGGTTTGTTGGTTATTCAGAAACGTGTTGCTTAGCCTCCATATGTTTGTATCTTTAGAAGTTTTTTTTTTTTTTTTCTTCCTGTAGTTGACATGAAATCTTACTGCATTTTGATCAGAAAAGATGCTTGAAATTATTTCAATTTTTTTGAATTTCCCAAATCTAGATTTATGGCCCAGGATGTGATCTATCCTGGAGAATGTTCTGTGTGCACTTGAGAAAGAGCTGATATTCATTGTTTTGGGGTGAAATGTCCTATAGATATTAATTAGATCTAACTGGTCCATTGTATGATTTAAAGTCTGTGTTTCCTTACTGATTTTCTGTTTAGTTGATTTCTCCATAGGTGTGAGTGGGATATTAAAGTCTCCCACTGTTATCATGTTACTTTTAATTTCCCCTTCATACTTGTTAGCATGTGCCTTACATATTGCCATGCTCCTGTGTTGGGTGCATATATATTTGTAATTGTTATATCTTCTTTTTGGATTGATCCTTTGATCATTATGTAGTGTCCTTTTTCGTCTCTTTTCACAGCCTTTATTTCAAAGTCTATTTTATCTGATGTGAGTATTGCTACTCCTGCTTTTGTTTGGTCTCCATTTGCATGAAATGTCTTTTTCCAGCCCTTCACTTTCAGTCAGTATGCGTCCCTTGTTTTGAAATGGGTCTTTTGTAGATAGCATATATACAGGTCTTGTTTTCCTATCCATTCAGCCAGTATTTGTCTTTTGGTTGGGACATTCAGCCCATTTACATTTAAGGTAATTTTTGATAAGTATCATCCTGTTTCGATTTACTTTGTTGTTTGGGGTTCGAGTTTATAAACCTTTTCTGTTTTTCTTTTCTAGAGAAGATCCTTTAGCATTTGTTGAAGAGCTGGTTTGGTGGTGCTGAATTCTCTCAGCTTTTGATTGTCTGTAGAGCTTTTGATTTCTCTTTAAAACTTGAATTTGTATCATACCCAGATACTTGCTGGGTATAGTAGTCTGGGTTGTAGGTTTTTCTCTTTCACCAATTTAAGTATGTCCTGCTATTCCCTTCTGGCCTGAAGAGATACTATTGAAAGATCAGCTGTTATCCTTGTGGGAATCCCCTTGTGTGTTATTTGTTGCTTTTCCCTTGCTGCTTTTAATATTTTCTCTTTTTGTTTGATCTTCATTAATTTAATTAATATGTGTCTTGGAGTATTTTGCCTTGGGTTTATCCTGTTTGGGACTCTCTGTGTTTCTTGGACTTGGATGGCTATTTCCTTTCCTGTTTTAGGGAATTTTTCAACTATTGTCTCCTCAAGTATTTTCTCATAGCCTTTCTTTTTGTCTCCTGGGACTCCTATGATTCAAATGTTGGGGCATTTAACATTGCCCCAGAGGTCTCTGAGGTTGTCCTCTTTTCTTTTAATTTTTTTTTTTTTTTTTTTTCCTCTCTGCTTCATTTATTTCCACCATTCTATCTTCCACCTCACTTATGCTCTCTTCTACCTCAGTTATTCTACTGTTGGTCCCCTCGAGAGTTCTTTTGATCTTAGTTAGTGTATTATTCGTTATTGACTGAATCTTTTTTATTTCTTCTAGGTCCTTGTTAAACTTTTTTTTTTTTTTTTTTGCATCTTCTCGATACTTGTCTCTAGCCTATTTATCTGTAACTCCATTTTGTTTTCAAGGTTTTGGATCATCTTTACTATCATTATTCTGAATATTTTTTCAGATAGACTCCCGATCTCCTCCTCTTTTGTTTGGTTTGATGGGCGTTTATCATGTTTCTTTAACTCCTGAATATTTCTGTGCCTTTTCATTTTGTTTAGATTTTTGTGTTTAGGGTGACCTTTCTGTATTCTGCTGGTTTGTAGTTCCTCTTTATTGTGGAGGTTGCTACCTGTGGGTGGGGTTGGACCAGTGGTTTGTCAAAGTTTCTGATTAGGGAAGGTTGCATCAGTGTTCTGGCGGGTGGAACTGGGTCTCTTCTCTCTGGATTGCAATGAAGTGTCCATTAGTGAGTTTTGAGGTGTCTATGAGTTGGGTGTGATTTTGGGTGGCCTGCATTTTAATGCTCAGGGCTGTGTTCCTATATTGCTGGATAATTAGCATGAAATGTCTTGCTCTGAAATTTGTTGGCTCTTGGGTGGAGCTTGGTTTCAGTGTATGTATTGAGGCTTTTGAATGAGCTCTTGTTGATTAATGTTCCCTGGAATCAGGAGTTTTCTGGTGTTCTAAAGTTTTGACTTTAAGCCTCTTGCCTCTGGCTTTCAGTCTCATTCTTACAGTAGCCTCAAGACTTGTCCATCCATACATCACAGATGATAAAACATCTAGGTTAATGGTGAAAAGACTCTCCACAGTGAGGGACACCCAGAGAGGTTCACAGAATTATATCAAGAAGAGAAGAGGGAGTAGGGAAATATAGGTGACCAGGAAGAGAAGAGGGGGAATCAAAAGGGGAGCAATCTAGCCAATTATCAATTCCCTATGTGCTCTCCCCAGTCTGGAACACCCAGAGAGGTTCATGTTGTTACATATAGAAGAGAAGAGGGAAGAGGGAGACGGAGGTGACCAGGAGGAGAAGACGGGGACTCAAAAAGGGAGAGAACAATCTAACCGGTAATCAGTTCCTTAAGTGTTCTCCACAGCCCAGAACACCCAGAGAGATTCACAGAGTTAAGTAGAGAAGAAAAGGGATATGGAGGAGATTGATATGACCTTGGAGGGAAAAGGGAGAGTCAAAAGGGGAGAGAACAATCAGGCCAGTAATCACACCCCTAAGTAAAAATGAGTACTGAAGATTAGATTCTTAAAGGTACAAAATGGATAAGAAATAGCAAAAAGCAAATATTAAAAATCTAGAGTAGAGGTTACACTCTCAAAAATGCAATGTTAAAAATACAAAACAAAATCAATCATAAAAATTATATATATATATATATATATATAAATATATATAGGGTATTTTTTTGAAGGAGTAGTAGGTTATAAGGAGAAGGACATGGCAACCCACTCCAGTGTTCTTGCCTGGAGAATCCCAGGGACGGGGGCGCCTTCCGTTTATGGGGTCGCACAGAGTCGGACACGACTGAAGCGACTTAGCAGTAGCAGCAGCAGTAGGTTATAAATATGAAAGTTGAAGAGTAATAAAGAATTAAAAAATAAAACCATTTTAAAAAATAAAAAATGATAATAAAAATATATCTAAGAATTTGTCTGGAGCTGTTGAGGGAACTGTGAGGTCAGTTCAGTTTCAGATAGTTCTTTGTTCCAACTTGCACTTGTTCTCAAGGTCTGTAGGCCCCTTCCAATGCTTAGTCAATGCTCACTACAGGGTTTTAATCTGTTGTACCTATCACTTTCAGAGAAGTTCCCTCTTCTTTGTTTATTTTGGCTTCCTCTGTGTGCAAGTCTCTTCAGTGTCTAATTTTTGCCCTTACAAAAGGGGGTGAAGGTGGTCACTTATTTAGGCTCACTTGTTCAGTTGTGCTGTGGAGAGGGACGAACACTGAAAACAAATATCACTGAGATATGTGGGGAGTGCTCACAGTGTCTGGACCACACTGGGTTTGCCCCAGTTTACAGCATGTGTGCTTTCCTGGTCTATGCGGCTCAGGCTCCAGGGTGCTCTGCAGGGGAACTGTGCATAGCGGGCCTGGGTTGCATGCATTTCCCAGGTCTAAGCTGCTCAGGTTCAGGTTCTCTGGTACTCCACAAAGGCACAGACTCCATTAGTCTGTGCCTACATTAGTCTGTACATACATTTTATGCCTTTCCCAGGTCCCAGCAACTCAGGTGACCAGGTACTTGGTGAGCACACTGTCCCAGGTGGGCTGTGTCTTGGGGGCCAGTCCCAGGTGCGTCATGAGAGCACCATTTCAGGTGTGCTGTGTGTCTCCTTTGGGGAGCTGATCTCTGGCTGTGACACTCCTGGCAGATGTCAACTGTCCAGGATCCCAGGAAGACATGGTTAGCAACTGGGAGCATGCTCACAGTTTGGTGGAGGATGCCATCTCTGCGGCTGAGATTGCCCCTCACCTTCTGGCTCTAGCTGTTGTCTGCCTGCCTCTCTGCCTCTGGCGGGGGAGAGCCAGTCTACAGTTGGCTAGCTCTCCTCTGGTGTTTGCTCAGACCTTTGTTCTGTGAGCGGGCCAGGCTGCACCTTGGTTAGAGCTTTTCTGGGAAAGTCTCTCTTTATCTCTCTCTCTCTCTCTCTTTCTCTCTGTCTATCTCACAGTTTGGGTTTCTATCTCACGTTAGCTCCCTCAGATTGTCAGCAGGGCATTCAGTCCCCATCCTTACCCTAAGCATGCAACCCACATCCCTGTTCAGCCCCTGCTGGCTGGTGGTGAAAGCGAGTGTCTGGGCTACTTCTCCGCTGGCAGTTGTGGTTAGGTGCCCATTGTGTGTGTGTGTGTGTGTGTGTGTGTGTGTGTGTGTGTGTGTGTGTGTGTGTGTGTGTGTGTTTTTCCCTCCCAGTTATGTTGCCCTCTGAGATTCCAAAACTCCCCACAGACCTACTGGTGAGAGGGTTTCCTACTGTTTAGAAACTTCTCCTCCTTCACTACTCCCTACCCAGTACGGGTCTCCATCCCTAACTCTTTGTCTCTCTTTTTATCTTTTATACTTTGCTCTATCTCCTTTTGAAGAGAATGGGCTGCCTTTATGGGTGCCTGGTGTCCTCTGCCAGTGTTCATAAGTTGTTTTGTGGAGGTTGCTCATCATTCAGATGATATTTTGATGAATTTGTGGGGAAGAAAGTGGTCTCCCTGTCCTATTCCTCTGCCATCTTAGGACTGCACCAACAATCATTATTTTAAATTTTAATTTTTTATTCCTGTTGTTGTTTAATCACTAAGTAGTGCCCAACTTTTGTGACCCCATGGGCTCTAGACTGCCAGGCTCCTCTGTCCATGGGATTTCACAAGCAAGGATACTGGAATGGGTTACCATTTCCTTCTCCAGGGGCTCTTCCTAACCCAGGGATCAAATGCTTATCTCCTGCATTGCTGGTGAAATCTTTACCACTAAGCCACCTGGGAAACCTTAGTAAACAGGTTTTTAACTTTAATAATAGCATATTTGATATAGAAGAGAGTGAGAAGACAGACTTGAAAAAATTCAAACATCTCAATTAATCTTGAAACATATAAAAACAATGCCAATTTGTTAATATTGGTCAAATTATTCTCATGACTGTTCTATTAATATTAGCTATACAGATTTCAATAATGCTACTTTCTATCCAACTGTTTTATTATAATCATTATTGCTGTCCTTTAATTGGACTTATTAAACTTCAAGTCTTTACTCTTTTGGAGGTCCAGGGCAATAAACTTTTATGTTTAGCACTTAAAGTTATAAACGCTTGTGTCCATATTTTTATATTCCTATTTATTAGCTTTACATTTACTATATCTTTATTTTTATTTTATAGTATTATTATCCACATTTATCTGTTGGCATATGTTATAGTCCAAATAATGCTATTTTTAATCCTTACAAAGTTTTGAAATAGATAGTACTAAGTCTCCATTGTATAACTAAGTACCGTGTGGTGAAAGGATTTCAAACATGTTCAAAGCTGTAGAGCTCCAAGTAGTAGAATTTAATTTGTAAGTCATGTCTGTATGCTTTGAAAACTTTTCTCTTAACAGTTGCACTCTTTGGCTCCTACATACATCAGATCAGATCAGATCAGTCGCTCAGTCGTGTCCGACTCTTTGCGACCCCATGAACCACAGCACGCCAGGCCTCCCTGTCCATCACCAGCTCCCAGAGGTCACTCAGACTCATACCCATCAAGTCAGTGATGCCATCCAGCCATCTCATCCTCTGTCGTCCCCTTCTCCTCCTGCCCTCAATCCCTCCCAGCATCAGAGTCTTCTCCAATGAGTCAACTCTTCGCATGAGGTGGCCAAAATACTGGAGTTTCAGCTTTAGCATCATTCCTTCCAAAGAAATTCCAGGATTGATCTCCTTCAGAATGGACATAAATAATGGTTAAACAAACAAGTCATTACAACGTCATAATACATCATTTTAATGCTGGTGTTTATCATTTATATTCATATTTCTTTGCGTAAATTTTTTCTTCATTATATTCTCAAATTGCTCTGTATATTTAAATTGAATTAGATATAATATACATATTTACTTCTTAATTTTACATTTTTATGTTGTTTCTTCACAAGTCTGTATAGGATTTATTCATATAAATAATAATAACAATATTTTCCCAGAATTTTATAAGTTGATTGACACATTTAAAGATTATGCACACTCTACCTTTGCTCTTCCCTACATATTCAAACAGTTTTATTGTTGTAAAAGTGTGTCATGCATACTTACTTTCACTTTTATGTCTCTGTGATGTTAGTGTTTTCCTTTTGTTGACAACTCCAATAATTTAGGAAGACTTGAAAGAATAACCAACAAAAACAAAACAGAAAAAAATGCCAAAAATAGCATAAGATACTAGTGCTTTGAATATGCTAAGTATTCAATAAATATTTGGGGAGAAATAAATTTTGTTTATTAATGTACTTTAAATATGTAGAATATTTAAGCATGTAAACACATATAAAACTTGTACATTTATACCTGAAAATGAGTTTATGCACTTTATAATATCATATGTGAAATGAGTCGCCAGTCCAAGTTCGATGCACGATACTGGATGCTTGGGGCTGGTGCACTGGCATGACCCAGAGGGGTGGTATGGGGAGGGAGGAGAGAGGAGGATTCGGGAAGGGGAACACATATATACCTGTGACAGATTCACTTTGATATATGGCAAAACCAATACAATATTGTAAAGTTAAATAAAATAAAATTTAAAAAATAGAAAAAACAAAACAACAAATATATATGTATGCATAATACATTAAGAAGCTTTTAATAAATGAATATTTTAAACAATAAAATTATAAATATGTTGCTTTAGATGGAATAGATGTTCATTACATTTGTTGATTTAAATCCCAAACTAAATAAAGAAAAAGAACCATACATGGAATGACTTTGTCATGTTTTAACCTAAATTCAGAGGTTATATTGTCATATCTCTGTATCCAGGGAAAATCCTTTCATACTCTAAATAGCTTGATCATTCATGATGCCTTAGTAGCAACTTAAAGCAAGTACCAAAGAGTAGCATGGATGTGATAGAGATGATCTTCCAGCCATAGCGTACTGGTAATACACTTTAGAATCCTTAGTGGTATTTTTTAAAAATAAGTGAAGAGAATGGAGTGTTATCAATTAATCATGATATCTTTATGTGCAGAATTACAATTTTAAAGTGGCTTTCAAAATTGCTAGGATATTATATAATTTGTACTTTTGCCACCAATTTTTTTTTCCCTCCCTCTTTAACAAAATAAATAGAAGCATTCTTAGCTCGTGAATAATTACTTAAGTTGTATGTTTTATGCCCTAGCCTATTTCATACAATATTCTCTTACTGTTTGTGCCAGTATAGAATTTAAGGTAACATTTTTTTTTTCACATTAGTATCAGATCAGATCAGTCGCTCAGTCATGTCCGACTCTTTGCGACCCCATGAATCACAGCATGCTAGGCCTCCCTGTCCATCACCAACTCCCGGAGTTCACTCAGACTCACATCCATCGAGTCAGAGATGCCATCCAGCCATCTCGTCCTCTGGCGTCCCCATCTCCTCTTGCCCCCAATCCCTCCCAGCATCAGAGTCTTCTCCAATGAGTCAACTCTTCGCATGAGGTGGCCAAAGTACTGGAGTTTCAGCTTTAGCATCATTCCTTCCAAAGAAATCCCAAGGCTGATCTCCTTCAGAATGGACCGGTTGGATCTCCTTGCAGTCCAAGTGACTCTCAAGAGTCTTCTCCAACACCACAGTTCAAAAGCATCAATTCTTTGGCGCTCAGCCTTCTTCACAGTCCAGCTCTCACATCCATACATGACCACAGGAAAAACCATAGCCTTGACTAGACGAACCTTTGTTGGCAAAGTAATATCTCTGCTTTTGAATATCTATCTAGGTTGGTCATATCTCCCATCAAAAAAATGTTCTGAGAGTCTTTTATTGAGGGTATATGTAAAATGTAAACTAGATCTCTTGTTTTAGTTTGAAATAGATCTTGCACATCAAGGTGATGCCACATGGCTACACTTATATCTAGATGTGTTATTTCTATGGATTTTTTTTTGCTCTTACTCTACCATGAGAAAAATATTCTTATAGCATCTACCTTCTTATCTTTTTGCTGTGAGAGAGACTGTGATTGTTAAACTGTAATAGAAAAATATTTTGCTTTGGAAACATGATTATTTCCTTCTTTAAACAGTGTAGTGGGTTGTTTAGTTATATATTTTAAAGAGTAAAGAATCTCTGAGAAAGACAACTAATTTATGTCAACCATATGTGTATACTTTTTCATCTTACTAGAGAGGTATCTAACCCTGTTTTCGTGCTGAAACAAACATAATTTTGAAAATACTAATGCTTTGAGAGCAAAAAGGAATCAAAAAGGGAAGAATCATAGGACTCATTCTAGCACAAGAATGGACTTGTAGATACAGTAGGGGAAGAAGAGGGTGGGATGAATTGAGAAAGTAGCATTGACCTATATACACTCTCATATGTAAAATAGATAGCTAGTGGGAAGTTGCTATATAGCACAGGAAGCTCGATCTGGAACTCTGTGATGACTTAGAGGGGTGAGAAGCAGGGTGAGAAGGAGGTTCAAGAGGGATGGGATATATATATATAGTTATGACTGGTTTGTGTTGTTGTACAAAAAACCAACACAACATTATAAAGCAATTATCCTCCAATTAAAAACTAGAAGTAATTTTATTTTTATTTTTTTATTTTATTTTTTAAATTTAAAATAATTTTAAAAAGAAAATACTAATGCTTTGGCTTCACTCCTATAAGAATTCGAGAGTAGGGTCTAGGCGTGATCATTTGTTAAGCTCTCCAGTTTAATATATTATACAGCTAAGGATGATGACTACTCCTGACAGTAAGTGATTGACTTTGTTGTGCTATATATTATAGGAAAAACTACGACCAGCATCATCTATTGAAAAACTTCTGTGTGTCAGGGTTTCATATATTGTATTATTTTATATTATCATCATAATAACCATATGTATTAATTATTTCTACTTTTAGATGATAAAGTAGAGTCAGGGAGATAAAGTAATTTGCACAACTTATATAGCATGAAAGAATTAATGCTGAGGTATGTATTCAGGCCTGTAAGCACAATTTTATTTATTGTATATGACACACAGTGTTAAAATGATCTGCTTCACTTCTGTGTGCATGTGTGCTAAGTTGCTTCAGTAATGTCTGACTTTTTGCAATAGTATGGACTGTATAGCTCACCAGTCTCCTCTGTCTATGGGATTCTCCAGACAAGAATACCGGAATGGGTTGTCATGCCCTAATCCAGGGGATTTTCCTGACCCGGCGATCAAACCCAAGTCTCCTGTCGCTCTTGCATTGCAGGCGGATTCTTTACCACTGAGTCACTAGGCCCTTTTATACAAAGTTCTTTCCTGGGAACAAAAGAAGATTTCACTTCCTGACCTGTTGTAATTAGTGGAAGCTGTATGAATAGTTCTGTCCAGTGATCCATGAAGGGAAATGATGTGTGCCATGCTAAGTGTGGACACAGGATCCTCAACCACGGTGTCAAAGGATGCTGCATGTTTGCAGTTATGAAGTGGTGACATATACGTCAGAGCAAGACCTTGAAGGATTATGTGAAGCAGAGCCTTCACTTGATCAGCTTTGAATGTGTAGTTGAGTGACACACGAACTATATTGTGCTGAGCCACTGAGATTTGTGTGTTGTTTGCACAATGGCAGCACCTAACACATTCTGTTGAACACATTTATGAAAGTTTCACCCTTCTAACCTGAGCCACTTGGGTACCTAAAAATATTCCTTGCTAATAAAAGGCAGCTATTCAGTTGAGGCTGTTGAATAGACTACTCTTTCTCTGGAAGAATTTAAAGTGTGAAGAAGAGGAAAATAAGTTTTCTCTCTATCCTTTGAGTTCTTATCTGGGACTCCTATAATAAAACACAGATTAACAAGCAAAAAAACAAACAGAAATGTATTAACATTCATTCCTCATGCATACTGAGAGGTACCCAGGGCAAGATCAGTAATTCAAAGACATGTCTTATAGAAATCAAGATTGAACAACATCTTAATAGGGAAAAGGAGGGGGAAGTAGGTTTCTTAGGTGAGAGTAAATGACTTTAGGAAAAAATGAATGGGATTTTATAAGAATATATTGGAGATATGATAGCCTGCGACAAAGTTTGGTTGTGGTCTTGACTTCTAGTCTCCTAATTAATCTTTCCTGATGGATGAAGTTCTCAAAGAGGGGATTTATGATCTTTTTATTTTATTTTATTTAACTTTACAATATTGTATTGGTTTTGCCATATATCAAAATGAATCTGCCACAGGTATATATGTGTGCCCCATCCTGAACCCTCCTCCCTTCTCCCTCCCCATACCATGCCTCTGGGTCGTCCAGAAAGAAAAACACCAATACAGTATACTAATGCATATATATGGAATTGAGAAAGATGGTAACAGTAACCCTGTATACAAGACAGCAAAAGAGACACTGATGTATAGAACAGTATTTTGGACTCTGGGAGAGGGAGAGGGTGGGATGATTTGGGAGAATGGCATTGAAATATGTATAATATCATATATTTAATGAGTCGCCAGTCCAGGTTCGATACACAATACTGGATGCTTGGGATTTATGATCTCTGAATTCCTTTTGGAGTATTTCTTTTTAGGCAGAGATGTGGGGAATTCATACAAAACCTCTTTCTCTTCATTTGCTTTTTTATAATGTGTATATAGTTCAAAATAATCAATATACCAAAGTGGCATATTTGGGTTAGCATAATATGCTGTCTTTCAGCAGCAAATCAATTTCTAGTTGTGCTTTATTTGTGCTTGATAAATAATTCTACTTGAAGCTAGATTTTACTTTCAGACTATTGGATTTGAGTTATTTTCTCCAGAGGATGTTTATACATTTTATATGTTTATAACATATTCATCCAGATAAGAATGAAAGCTTAACTTCTTCTCAATAAAACCAACAAATCTCCATCTTGGAACATCCATCCATCTATCCATACATCCATTCACTAAATATATATTGAACCTGTGTAATAGGTCTGCAAAAGAAAAAGTTCATCACACATCAGAAGGATCAAGTTGTCACCACTATCATCGTGCTCCAAATTCATTAAGGTGTGTCATCAGGGGGAAATAAAAGCTAAACCACTCATTGGGTGATGGATGCTTTTGTTTGGAGACCCTCATAGTGATCATCGCAGGACTCTACATCTTGGAACCTTCTTCTATCTTCTAACCATACATAGGCTGATATCCTGGAAAGGACTGAAAAATGATCCTCAAATTTTAATATACTTTTCCTCCAACTTTCTAGGCTTAAAAACTGGGAAGAGGTCTATGACTAAAGAATTCATTGGAGGCATTAGGCTAGGAGCCAAATAACCACTGTGCTTCCCTGCTGGCTCAGACAGTAAACAATCTGCCTGGAATGCATGCAGGAGACCCACGTTTGATCTCTGCATCAGGAAGATCCCCTGGAGAGGGAAATGTCTACCCACTTCAGTATTCTTGCATGGAGAATTCCATGGACAGAAGAACCTGGCAGGCTACAGTCCATGGGATTGCAAAGACTCAGACACGACTGACCTATTAACATGATGACATGTTCCTCAGAGGCTTGAACCTAAAGCAACAAGGAAAATAAATGTTTAGCACCATGCAAAAGAGTTATTGGCTGGAGAAGTCTACTTTATTCTATGCATGAAAAAAAGCTCAGAATGAGAAACGAATTTTTTTGGCAGTAAAGTTATGTTTACTCTAAGAGAGTGACAAGATGATTTAGTAAAATACTATTTTCCATTTTTAGTTCGTGTTATTTCGCTGCTCCTTGTTGTGAGATAACAAAGCATGCCAATTTTATTTATTTATTCATTTATTTTTGCTTTTCAACACATTTGTGTTATTTTTAAAAAGAATCTTCTTGAAGAGGTATCCTCCTTAATATCTGTTTTCTTAAGTCCTCAATGAGATGATTAAACAAAAGTTTTCTCAGAGGGGAAAGGGAGATTAATGAGTACTTGGGGCCCCAAGGATCATTGTGCCTATCCTTAGGGTAGAAGTTCATCCTTTGGTCAGAAAAGAGTGGGAGGGGTCTTATTATTTCCAAAATTAAATGTACCTCAATTACTTTCAATTACTTTGAAAGTCCATAATAATATAGTGAAGCCATAGAGAAGAATGACTTTGTGGAGAAAGAATGCTTGACCTGGCAAACATCTACATTGTCAGATAGCTATAGGGTTTATTTACTTTCTGCCTTTTAGAAATCATGGTGTCATGGACAATGAAGGTATCCATATAACTATATGGATGAAAGACCTGGGATATGTGCCTGAAGCTGTAAACTGAACACATGGATAGAACCTAAAAAAGGAATGCAGTTATAAAAACTGAATTTCTCCTAGCCTTATAGGCTATGATATAGAGTGGATTACTTTTGATTTAAAGAACAGCGCAAACTTCATATCTGTTCATCTAGAAAGAGAAGAGGTTAAATTAACAGTTCATTGAGCAGTGGGGAATATTTTAACTAATCTCATGTCATTTATAACTTTGTAAGTGTCACAAGCAGGTGGGGCCAGAGTGAGAAGTGAAATATACAACTCTAAATTATCATTTGATGAAATGTTTCCTTCTGTTTGGTCCCTTGTTGTGTCCGACTCTGCCACCCCATGGACACCTGGCTTCACTCTCGATCACCAACTCCAGGAGCTTGCTCAAACTCATGTCCTGTGATGCCATGCCATCAAACCATCTCATCCTCTGTCATCCCCTTCTGCCTTCAGTCTTTCCCAGCGTCAGGACCTTTTCTAAGGAGTCAGTTCTTTGCATCACATGGCCAAAGTTTTGGAGTTTCAGCTTCAGCATCAGACCTTCCAATTAATATTCAGGACTGATTTCCTTTAGGATTAACTAGTTTGATCTCCTCGCTGTCCAAGGGAATCTCAAGAATCGTCTCCAACACTACAGTTCAAAAACATCAATGTTCCAACTCTCACATCCATATATGACTACTGGAAATACCGTAGCTTTGACTAGATGGACATTTGTTGGCAAAGTAGCATCTCTGTTTTTTAATATGATGCCTAGTTTTGTCATAGCTTTTCTTCCAGGGAGCAAGCTACAGTCAATATTTGCAGTGATTTTTGAGCCTCCCAAAATAAAGTGTGTCACTGTTTCCATTTTTTCCCCATCTATTTGCCTTGAACTGATGGGACAGGATGCCATGATCTTCATTTTTTGAATGTTGAGTTTTAAACGAGCTTTTTAACTGTCCCCTTTCATTTTCATCAAGAGGCTCTTTAGTTCCTCTTAACTTTCTGCCATTAAGTGTTGTGTCATCTGCACATCTGAGGTTATTGATATTTCTCCCGGCAATCTTGATTCCAGCTTGTGCTTCACCCAGCCTGGCATTTTGCATGATGTACACTGCATTGAAGTTAAATAAGCAGGATGACAATATACAGCCTTGACATACTTCTTTCCCAATTTGTAACCAGTCTCAGGAGGCAGTTTAGGTGGACTGTTATTCCCAATTATTTAAGAATTTTCCACAGTTTGTTGTGATCCACACAGTCAAAGGCTTTAGTGTAGTCAGTGAAGCAGAAGTAGATGTATTTCTGGAATTCTCTTGCTCTTTCTATGATCCAACAGATGTTGGCAATTTGAACTCTGGTTGCTCTGCCTTTTCTAAATTCAATTTGAACACCTAGAATCACAGTTCACGTGCTGTTGAAACCTGGCTTGGAGAATTTTGAGCATTACTTTGCTAGCATGTGAGATGAGTGCAATTGTGTGGTAATATGAACGTTCTTTGACATTGTCTTTCTGACTGGAATGAAACCTAACCTTTGCCAGTCCTCTGGCCACTGCTGAGTTTTCCAGATTTGCTGACATATTGAGCACACCACTTCCACAGCATCATATTTTAGGATTCAAAATAGCTCAGCTGAAATTGCGCCTGCACTAGCCTTGTTCTAGGAGGGATGCTTCCTAAGGCCCATTGACTTTGCATTCCAGGATGTCTGGCTCTAGGTGAGTGATCACACCATCATGGTTATCTGGGTCATAAAGATCTTTTCTGTATAGTTCTGTGAATTCTTGCCACTTCTTCTTAATATCTTCTGCTTCTCTTAGGTCCATACCATTTCTGTCCTTTATTGTTCCCATCTTTGCATTAAATGTTCCCTTGGTATCTCTAATTTTCTTGAAGAGATCTCTAGTCTTTCCCCTTCTATTGTTTTCTTCTATTTCTCTACATTGATAATTTAGGAAGGCTTTCTTATCTCTCCTTGCTATCCTTACTATCTCTTAAAAGTAAAAATTATGAAGCCATTTTTTTCCCTAATTTACTAGACACTAAGATTTCCCTTTACTGTCTTTTATGCATATGGTAGGTATTTGAAATAGACCATACAATGCAACTTACTGAATTCATCCTTAATCGCCCTTAACACACATACACATTCAAGATATCTCCACATGGCCACCCTATCCTGTTGTTGTTGTTCAGTCACCCAGTCATGTCGACTTTGTGACCTCATGGACTGCAGCATGCCAAGTGTCCCTGTCCCTCACCATCTCCCAGAGTCTGCCCAAGTGTTCATGTTCACTGCTTCAGTCGCTCCATCCAGCCATCACATCCTCTGACACCTTCTGCTCCTTCTGCCCTTGATCTGTCCCAGCTTCAGGGACTTTTCCAGTGAGTTGTCTGTTTGCATCAGATGACCAAAAAACTGGAGCTTTAGCTTCACCATCAGTCTTTCCAGTGAATATACAGGATTACCTTAGAGCTAATTCTAAGTATCCCCACCTTTTCTGAGGGAGTATGCCTGTCCTTCCTATACCTGATAACACAGCTGTATGAGAGATATGATAAATAAAAGCTTGATTTCAGCCCCAATTCAGTATCCTCATGGGTTAGACTCATTTTGGACTTATCTAGCACAGCCCTTCATGGGGGGGGTGGGGGGGTGGGGAATTTCCAGGTCGTTTTCTAGTGTTTTTTGTTTTTTTCTAGTTTCATCTAATCTGCTAGGTGAGAAGCTATGTTAGTAGGTGCGTTTATTGGACTGGCTGCCTTTACTAGAAAATAAGAATTATGAAAGCCTATAATGCCAATGAAATATCCTCAAGAGCTTCATTTTCAGTGGTTTGCCTCATGCAATTTTGTGGCATGGTTCAGTTCAGTTCAGTCGCTCAGTTGTGTCCGACTCTTTGAGACCCCATGAATCGCAGCACGCCAGACCTCCCTGTCCATCACCAACTCCCAGAATTCACTCAAACTCACGTCCATCAAGTCAGTGATGCCATCCAGCCATCTCATCCTCCGTTGTCCCCTTCTCCTCTTGCCCCCAATCCCTCCCAGCATCAGAGTCTTTTCCAATGAGTCAACTCTTCGCATAAGGTGGCCAAAGTATTGGAGTTTCAGCTTTAGCATCATTCCTTCCAAAGAACACCCAGGACCAATCTCCTTCAGAATGGACTGGTTGAATCTCCTTGCAGTCCAAGGGACTCTCGCATGGTACAAGTTATCATATCTTGAAAGCATTATCTTGTTTCAACTCTAGAACTTTTAGGCTTTTTGAAGAGTTAATAATTATACTAATTTTAGAATATTTCAGCCTCTTAGGGATACCTGATATCTAATAAATCTGTAATTTGGGGCCACAAAAAGTCTTGTTAGTCAGTCTCGATATTTTCAGGCAATTTGACAAGTGGGATATTTTGGAAGTTTCTTGGTATAGAGAGTTTTGTAAAATTTTTCTTTGGAATTTCTTTGAAAACTACTCTCTGTCAACCTTATTCAGTCACACATGCTTTCAAATACTTACAACTTTTATTTTTCCTGAAGCATTTCTTATAATAATCATTTAATTCACCATTAGAATAACAATTATTATAGCAATTTACTTTTAATTATTTAAAGTTTACATTATTATAATTATTTTCATCTTCTAATTTAAAGTTTGTTTAAAAATAAATAATCAGTACAGTAATAATGAATTGCATTTATGTTCAGAGTATTCCTCAAAACTGATATTTTGTTTCAGAATGTAGATTTTAGAATATAAATAATATATTTATTATAGAGTATTTATATTTATTTATTTAGAATATAAATATATATTTATTATTTTATATTTATTATCAGATCAGATCAGATCAGTCGCTCAGTTGTGTCCGACTCTTTGCGACCCCATGAACTGCAGCACGCCAGGCCTCCCTATCCATCACCAGCTCTTGGAGGTCACTCAGACTCACATTCATCGAGTCAGTGATGCCATCCAGCCATCTCATCCTCTGTCGTCCCCTTCTCCTCCTGCCCTCAATCCCTCACTGCATCAGAGTCTTCTCCAATGAGTCAACTCTTCGCATGAGGTGGCCAAAATACTGGAGTTTCAGCTTTAGCATCATTCCTTCCAAAGAAATCCCAGGGCTGATCTCCTTAAGAATGGACCGGTTGGATCTTCTTGCAGTCCAAGGGACTCTCAAGAGTCTTCTCCAACACCACAGTTCAAAAGCATCAATTCTTCGGTGCTCAGCCTTCTTCACAGTCCAGCTCTCACATCCATACATGACCACAGGAAAGACCATAGCCTTGACTAGGCGAACCTTTGTTGGCAAGGTGATGTCTCTGCTTTTGAATATGCTATCTAGGTTGGTCATAGCTTTCCTTCCAAGGAGTAAGCGTCTTTTAATTTCATGGCTGCAGTCACCATCTGCAGTGATTTTGGAGCCCAGAAAAACAAAGTCTGACACTGTTTCCACTGCTTCTCCATCTATTTCCCATGTAGTGATGGGACCAGATGCCATGATCTTCGTTTTCTGAATGTTGAGCTTTAAGCCAACCTTTTCACTCTCCACTTTCACTTTCATCAAGAGGCTTTTGAGTTCCTCTTCACTTTCTGCCATAAGGGTGGTATCATCTGCATATCTGAGGTTATTGATATTTCTCCCGGCAATCTTGATTCCAGCTTATGCTTATCTTTATTGATCTTGAATTTTAGAGCTAATAATCTCTTCCCTTTGCTACTTTTTAATCCTTTCTTTTCAGTTTTAACTTTTGAGTGTAATACAATATGAAACATAATAAAGAAGGAAAATTAGCATGAAATTTTTCTATAAGTATTTGTATATGGAATTTACATGTACATCCTTTTAATTGTGCTCCTGAAATGTCTGAGCACTGCACTTAAATGTTTTTAAATGTTATATTTTTTCAATTCATATTTTTGACAAAATACATACCACACACCCACCCATGGAGTTTGCTTGTGTTAAAGTATTTTTGGTTTGCTTTATTTTTAACTATTGAGGATTTTGTACATGTTACTTTTTATTATTGTCCTTAAATCCAGACTTAAGTTCTGAATCATGGCACAGAATTCAGCACTGGGCATCTGCAAAAATGACAGGGGCATACATCCCCCCTGGACCCTAGTACATCAGAGGAGAGTCAGGCATGGTTGGTTTGTCACAGCATGGTGGCTTTTTCACAGTGGAGGAGCCTTAAAACACTTTAGAATGACTGCCAGCTGAAACAATGGCTGCAGTGGGTAATCTTATGAAATTTTGTGGACAGCACATGCCTCTGCATTAGCTTTGATAAAAGAAGAGACAAGGGAGAAAATAATAGAAAATGATCTGACAGGGCTTTTGTAAGTTGACAAGAACACCTGGGCACTATGGAATATAACTTGAAGGGACAACATACAGGGCTGGGATGACTTAAATTTCACAGAGACTTGAGGTTCAGAAATTGTTACTGAATTTGTACAATAATATTTAGTATAAACCCATCTCATCTCTTCTTCCTAAACTTGGAGAAAAGCCTGGAGAAATGTTTACTACACAAATTAAATTTCCAATGACATGTGTGTGTGCACATGTGTAATAAAAATAAAAATTATCCTATAAATGTACACATCATCTAGATGGTGGTGGTTTAGTTGCTCAGTCATGTCTGACTCTTGCAACTCCCTGGACTGTAGCCCATTAGGTTCCTTTGTCCATGGGATCTCCCATGCAAAAATACTAGTGTGGGTTGCTATTTCTTTCTCCAGGGGATCTTTCTGACCCAGAGACTGAACCTGGGTCTCCTGCACTGCCGGCAGATTCTTTACCACTGAGCCACCAGGGAAGCCCAGAGGCAAGATACTACTGAACAAAATTTAGAAGCCTGTCTCACTTCAGGTTCAGCCTTGCCAGAAGCTATGGTTAATGGTAATCTTGGATTTAAGTTTATTTTGGGTTGGAAGGCTTGTAATTTCTTTTAGAATATAGAGACATAATAATAATGTGTTTATTAAGTATATCATACAGGAAACATCTATAAAATTACAAAGGGCAAGTGTATAGTTGTTGATTTTTATCCACTGAACGTATTAATGTAATTAGTGGTAGGCTGAATAATAGGATGTTATTAAAACCCCAGATTCCTCATTGCTTTCTTCCAGTTCCTAATTAACACACCAAGGATAATGACTCTCTTAATTTTCAACACCACAAGTTAGTTTTCCCTGTTATCAAACTTTCTATGGATGAAATCTTACAATATATGCATTTTCACCTTGGCTTACTTTGTTTGGTATCATCCATGTAATTTCATGTTTTAGTGATTTTATTTTCTTATTTGGATATTCTTTTTTAATGTTATTTGCTATCTTCTCCTTGATAAATATGATTCTTTCTATATTTGGTGTATCAATTTGTTTTCATATTTATGTTATATGTACTTTTTCTTCCTATCTTGAGTTGACCCTTAACAGTTTAATAATTGTTTAAAGCACAGGAAAGATTTAATGTCATCCAGTTTTTTAAAAAATCATATTATGATTAATATTTGTGGTGTGTGAATAAGAGTGTGTTCATTTAAGAAATATTTCCTGATAAATTATGGAATTGATATTTGTTTATGGTGTGAAATAGGGAAAAAATCATATTTTCATATGGATATAAAATTAAACATTTTCAAACTTTGTTGAAAAGACCCTGCTTTCTTCCCTGTTCTGCAGTGTCACATTTTCTTAAATCAGATGCCTATATATGACCTCTGTTCTGATCTATGTATTTATCCTTTCTGCAATACATAGGTTTAATTGCTGAGTTTATAAGAAGCTTTGAGATCTGATACTATAAACTCTCCATTTTTTAGTTTTGTTTTTCAAAATTGTCTTGGTTATTCTTAGCCTTTACTCTTCCATATCAATTTTAAAATCAGCTTTTGAGTGTGTTGAAAAATCCACCTGGAATTTTAATTGGCATTTCAATGAATCCATAGATGAATTTAGGGTGAATTATTATTTGAAAAGATTGATTTTTATAACCTATCAGCATGGTATATTCCTTAGAATTTAATTTTTTAATGATGTTTTCACTGAAGAGATTTGAACACATTTTATTACATTTATTTTAAATTTTCAATGTTTTTGAAATAAATGCAAAATTACGTTTTAAATAGCTTATTTTCTACCTAGCATTTCCTATAAAAGTGGTCTCTAAGTAAAGTGGTGATAAGAAGTTACTTGTGTTTTGTTCTCAATCTTAAAAATGTATCTTTTGACAATTAATTATTAAAATTGCTGTTGATTTTGCTTAAATGTTTTAGATATTTGAATTAGCTATCTGTTTCCACTTTAAAACTTATTGTCATAAGCTAATGACTAAATATATATATATATATATATATATATATATATATATATATATATATATATATAAATCTCTCAATTTCTGGTGTGAGAAATCTGGGTGTGGCTTAGCTATTAATAATTACTTTGGCTCAGGTCTCTCTCATGTTTGCAATCAAAAAGGCAGCCCAGACAGGCTCCACTTCCAAGCTCACTCTGTTCATTGGCAGAATGCCGTCCTCAGTGGATTATTGAACTGGGAGTCCTGAGTTCCCCGCGTGATACTGGCAGGAGGTGACTCATTTGTTCACTACTTGGACCTCTTCACAAGGCAGCTCACAAAATGGTGGCTGGCTTTAATCAATGTGAGAAAAGAAGAAAGATAGAGAGCAAGTGAGAAAAACAGAAAAGTCACAGTCTTTAAAACTTTACTTTGGAAGAATCATCCCATTAATTTTATCATAATCTATTGGTTAAAAATTATTGGGTCAGGTTGTCACACAAGATGAAATGTTAAACAAGGTCATGAATACAGTAGGCAGCCTACCCCTTATCTACAGGGGATGCTTTTCAAGACCCACAGTAGATGTCTGAAACTGAAAATAGAACTGGACCCTGTATTATGTTTTTTTCCTATACATACATATATATGACAAAGTTTAAGTTATCTTAGGCACCATAGAAGTTAAACAACAATCACTAATCATAGAACAATTCTAACAATATACTGTAATAACAGTTATGTAAATGTGGTCTCTTTCTTTCAAAATATCATATTTACAAATTTAAGCCTTTTCCTTCTTTTTGTTTATTAATTTATTTTTGGTTGTGCTGAGTGTTGCTGTGTGGGTTCTCTAGTTGTTCTGAGCATGTGTGCACTACTCCCTACCTTCAGTATGCAAGCTTTTCATTGAAGTGGTTTTTTCTTGTTAGGGGGCATGGGCTTTAGGGCACATGGGGTTCAGTAGTTGCAGCACATGAGCTCAGTAGTTGCAGTTTCTGGGCTGTAGAACACAGGCTCAGTAGTCCTGGTGCACCAGATTAATTGCTCTGTGGCACATGGGATCTTCCTGGACCAGGGATCCAACCTCTATCTCATGTGTTAGCAGGCAGATTCTTTACCACTGAGCCGCCAGGGAAGACCTCTCTTCCATCTTGAGTAAGCACTTACATGCACTGTGGTTATGACTTAGGCAGACTGAGGTGCAACAGCAAAACTTGCACAAACTTCTTCACAATTTCATGAATAGAAGATCTGTACTTACTAAAAATCTTAGCAACCTCACCATAATTTTTTTTTCCCCTAAGGTTTAAAACTTACCTCTTTCCCCTTAAAGGAAGTAGTTTGCAGCTTCTCTTTGACTTGTCCAGATTTCTATTATCATTGCTTTTACACTTTGAGTAAAATAAAGTACAGTAAACATGATTTGAAGGAGATCAAACAAGTCAATCCTAAAAGAAATCAGTCCTGAATATTCATTGGAAGGACTGATGTTGAAGCTGAAATTCCAATATTTTGGCTGCCTGATGTTAAGAACTAACTCATGGGAAAAGACCCTGATACTGGGAAACATTTAGGGCAGGAAGAGAAGGGGATAATAGAGGATGAGATGGTTGGATCGCATCACTGAGTCAATGGACATGAGTTTGAGCAAGCTGCAAGAGTTGGTGATGGACAGGGAAGCCTGGCATGCTGCAGTCTATGGGGTCACAAAGAGTTGGACATGACTGAGTGACTGAACTGAACTGAACTGTTGTGATGCTGCAACAGCCAACTTAGATGTCTACTAAGTGACTAACTGGCAGGTTATGGTAGACAAAAGGATGAATAATTTTAAGGGTGGGAGAAACAGGGTGGGACACATCAAGGTTTCATCATGCTAAAAATAACAAACAATTTTAAACATAGAGCTTATTTCTTTCCTGAATTTTCAATTTGATATTTGCAAACAATGAAACTATGGAAAGTGGAATTGCAGATAAGGGGTAACTATGGTACCAAAAAAACAGAGATCATTGCCCTCCATTTTCAAAGCAGCCTAACACAAAGCTCTTTATTCAATTGGAAAGTTCTTTCTATTGCTAGTTTGCTGAGAGATTTTAATTTAAATGTGTGTTGAATTGTACCTACATCATATTATACTGACATAAAAATAGTTTTTCTCTTCCTTTTTTATTTTTTATTTTGATTTGATCAGTTACATTCTTTGGCATTGCCTTTCTTTGGGACTGGAAAGAAAACTGACTTTTGCCAGTCCTGTGGCCACTGCTGAGTTTTCCAAATGTGCTGGCATATTGAGTGCAGCACTTTCTCACTATCAACTTTCAGGATTTGAAAGAGCTCAACTGAAATTCCATCACCTCCACTAGCTTTTTTCATAGTGATGCTTCCTAGGGCCCACTTGATTTCAAATTCCAGGATGTCTGGATCTAGGTGAGTGATCATACCATCGTGATTATCTGAGACATGAAGATCTTTTTAGTACAATGCTGTATATTCTTGGCACCTCTTCTTAATATCTTCTGCTTCTCTTCAGATCAGATCAGATCAGTCGCTCAATCGTGTCCGACTCTTTGCGACGCCATGAACTGCAGCACGCCAGGCCTCCCTGTCCATCACCAACTCCCGGAGGTCACCCAGACTCACATCCATCAAGTCAGTGATGCCATCCAGCCATCTCATCCTCTGTCATCCCCTTCTCCTCCTGCCCCCAATCCCTCCCAGCATCACAGTCTTCTCCAATGAGTCACCTCTTCGCATGAGGTGGCCAAAATACTGGAGTTTCAGCTTTAGCATCATTCCTTCCAAAGAAATCCCAGGGCTGATCTCCTTCACAATGGACTGGTTGGATCTCCTTGCAGTCCAAGGGACTCTCAAGAGTCTTCTCCAACACCACAGTTCAAAACCATCAATTCTTCGGTGCTCAGCCTTCTTCACAGTCCAGCTCTCACATCCATACATGACCACAGGAAAGACTATAGCCTTGACTAGATGAACTTTTGTTGGCAAAGTAATGTCTCAGCTTTGAATATGCTATCTAGGTTGGTCATAACTTTCCTTCCAAGGAGTAAGCGTCTTTTAATTTCATGGCTGCAGTCACCATGTGCAGTGATTTTGGAGCCCAGAAAAATAAAGTCTGCTTCTCTTAGGTCCATACTATTTCTGTCCTTTATCGTGCCCATCTTTGCATGAAATGTTCGCTTGGTATTTCTAATTTTTTTGAAGAGATCTCTAGTCATTCCCGTTCTATTGTTTTCCTCTATTTCTTTGCATTGATCGCTGAGGAAGGCTTTCTTATCTTTCCTTGCTATTCTTTGGAACTCTGCATTCAAATGGGTTCTTTTGTGTTGTTGGAAGAGGGTGTTTGCTATGACCAGTGGGTTCTATTGGCAGAACTTTATTAGCCTTTGCCTGCTTTATTCTGTACTCCAAGGCCAGTTTAGAAAAGGCAGAGGAACCAGAGATTAAATTGCCAACATCCACTGGATCATCAAAAAGCAAGAGAGTTCTAGAAAAACATCTATTTTTGCTTTATTGACTATGCCAAAGCCTTTGACTATATGGATCACAATAAACTGTGGACAATTCTGAAAGAGATGGGCATACCAGACCACCTGACCTGCTTCTTGAGAAACCTATATGCAGGCCAGGAAGCAATAGTTAGAACTGGACACGGAACAACAGACTGGTTCCAAATAGGAAAAGAAGTAAGTCAAGGCTGTATATTGTCATGCTGTTTATTTAACTTATATGCACAGTACATCATGAGAAACAGTATGCTGAAGGAAGTGCAAGCTGGAATCAAGATTGCTGGGAGAAACATCAATAACTTCAGATAATGCAGATGACACCACCCTTATGGCAGAAAGTGAAGAACTAAAGAGCCTCTTGATGAAAGTGAAAGAGGAGAGTGAAAAAGTTGGTTTAAAACTCAACATTCAGAAAACTAAGATCATGGCATCTGGTCCCATCACCTCATGGCAAATAGATGGGGAAACAATGGAAACAGTGGCTGACTTTATTTTTCTGGGCTCCAAAATCACTGCAGATGGTGATTGCAGCCATGAATTAAAAGACATTTACTCCTTAAAAGGAAAGTTATGACCAACCTAGATAGCATATTCAAAAGCAGAGATATTACTTTGCCAACAAAGTTCCATCTAGTCAAAGCTATGGTTTTTCCAGTGGTCATGTATGGATGTGAGAGTTGGACTGTGAAGAAAGCTGAGGGCCAAAGAATTGATGCTTTTGAACTGTGGTGTTGTAGAAGACTCCGGAGAGTCCCTTGGACTGCAAGGAGATCCAACCAGTCCATCCTAAAGGAGATCAGTCCTGGGTGTTCATTGGAAGGACTGATGCTAAAGCTGAAACTGCAGTACTTTGTCCACCTGATACAAAGAGCTGATTCATTTCAAAAGACCCTGATGTTGGGAAAGATTGAATGCAGTAAGAGAAGGGGAAGACAGAGGATGAGATGGTTGTATAGCATCACTGACTTAGTTGACATTGGTTTGGCTGCTCTCCAGGAGTTGGTGATGGACAGGGAGGCCTAGTGTGCTGCGGTTCATGGGGTCTCAATGAATTGACAAGACTGAGCAACTGAACTGAACTTAACTGACCAGTTACATTGTCTGACCTGTGTTGTTTTAAAATAATGTTTCATTCCGGAACTAATTCAACTTTGTCCTGAGGCATTATCCTTTTGATACATCCCAGTGTTCTATTTACTAATATTTTGCTTAGAACATTTGCATTCATTTCAAAGAAAGTATTTGACTGTTAATTATATTTCATGTATTTTATTGTCATATTTGATGTTATGCTGTCCTCCTTAGTTCAGAAGCATTTTTTTTTCTATACATTGCATTTGTCCAAATAAAAGTTGGTGCTCTTTTGTCTTAAAATAGGAGAAACTTTACTGGTGAATCAATTTGTTCCTAGAAATCTTTATAAGTTAAGCTGTAAACATGGATTCAATTTTAAAATAGATATAAAACAACTTCAATATTTTACCATTTTATTGGTTTTTTAATTCGTCTATTTTTTGCATTTTTTTCCATTTAATTGAAATTTTCAAATTCACCGCTTCAGGATTGTTAATCTTAAACTACATCTTTTTAGAATCTAATTGATAAATAGTGAATGACTACTTTTCATTGCTTATAAAGGTTTATTGTACCTGTTCTTTTTTCTTGGTTAATCTTAATAGAGTTTTACTATTTTATTAATGTGTAAAAGTAACTGATTCTGTTGATTTTCTAATTTTTTATTAATTTACATTATTATTTTTTCCTTTCTTTAAGCTTTAGGTTAAGTTTTTTAAAATTAGTTGAGATAGCTTTAGCAATATTGGGGTGTTTCTTTTTTTCTTTTTATATATGAGTTTTTTGTTTTTTTTTTTTTTTTTTGAATGAGGAAAATGTTTATTTAGATATTTTTTTCTCTAGGTAGTGAACATATTACAAATCAACTTTGCTGTTAAATAACATGCACTTCTAACACTCAAATTGTAACGTATTAATCTTACCATTACTAGTACATATTGATTTGGAAATAAAATTGCTGCAGCAGATATCATTTATTATTTTTTTATTTAAATTTATTTATTTTAATTGGAGGCTAATTACTTTACAATATTGTATTGGTTTTGCCATATATCAACATGAATCTGCCATGGGCATACACGTGTTCCCCATCCTGAACCACCCTCTCTCCTCCTTCTTCGTACCATCCCTCTGGGTCATCCAAGTGCACCAGCCCCAAGCATCCTATATCCTGGATCGAACCTGGACTGGAGATTTGCTTCTTATATGATATTATGCATGTTTAAATGCCATTCTCTCAAATCATCCCACCCTCTCCCTCTCCCACAAAGCCCAAAATACTGTTCTATACATCTGTGTCTCTTTTGCTGTCTCGCATACAGGGTTATCGTTACCATCTTTCTAAATTCCATATATATGTGTTAGTATACTGTATTGATGTTTTTCTTTCTGGCTTACTTCACTCTGTATAATATGCTCCAGTTTCATCCACCTCATTAGAACTTTTTAATGGCTGAGTAATATTCTACTGTGTATATGTACCACAGCTTTCCTATCCATTCATCTGCTGGTGGACATCTAAGTTGCTTCCATGTCCTAGCTATTATAAACAGTGCTGCAATGAATGTTTGAGTGCATGTGTGTCTTTCAATTCTGGTTTCCTCGATGTGTATGCCCAGCAGTGGGATTGCTGGGTCATAAGGCAGTTCTATTTCCAGTTTTTTAAGGAATCTCCACACTGTTCTCCATAGTGGCTGTACTAGTTTGCATTCCCACCAACAGTGTAAGTGGGTTCCCTTTTCTCCACACCCTCTCCAGCATTTATTGCTTGTAGACTTTTGGTTCACAGCCATTCTGACTGGTATGAAATGGTACGTCATTGTGGTTTTGATTTGTATTTCTCTGATAATGAGTGATGTTGAGCATCTTTTCATGTGTTTGTTAGCCATCTGCATGTCTTATTTGGAGAAATGTCTATTTAGTTATTTGGCCCATTTTTTGATTGGATCATTTATTTTTCTGGAATTGAGCTGTAGGATTTGCTTATATATTTTTGAGGTTAGTTGTTTGTCAGTTGCTTCATTTGCTATTATTTTCTCCCATTCTGAAGGCTGTATTTGCCCCTTGCTTATAGTTTCCTTTGTTGTGCAGAAGCTTTTTAATTTGAATTAGGTCCCATTTGTTTATTTTTGCTTTTGTTTCCAATATTCTGGGAGGTGGGTCATAGAGGATCCTGCTGTGATATATGTCGGAGAGTATTTTGCCTATGTTCTCCTATAGCTGTTTTATAGTTTCTGGTCTTAAGT
The DNA here is from genome assembly GCA_935064755.1 of Tragelaphus eurycerus. Classification (NCBI taxonomy): domain Eukaryota; kingdom Metazoa; phylum Chordata; class Mammalia; order Artiodactyla; family Bovidae; genus Tragelaphus; species Tragelaphus eurycerus. The sequence goes on along the minus strand of CAKXYN010000086.1, from coordinate 4,980,225 downwards.
TTAGATCTTTAATACATTTTGATTTTATTTTTGTGTATGGTGTTAGAAAGTGTTCTATTTTCATTCTTATACAAGTGGTTGACCAGTTTCCCCAGCACCACTTGTTAAAGAGATTTGTATTTTCTCCATTGTATATTCTTGTCGCCTTTGTCAAAGATAAGGTGTCCAAAGGTGCTTGGATTTATCTCTGGGCTTTCTATTTTGTTGCATTGATCTATATTTATGTCTTTGTGCCAGTACCATACTGTCTTGATGACTGTGGCTTTGTAGTAGAGCCTGAAGTCAGGGAGGTCGATTCCTCCAATTCCATTCATCTTTCTCAAGTTTGCTTTGGCTATTTGAGGTTTTTTGTATTTCCATACAAATTGTGAAATTATTTGTTCTAGCTCCTTGAAAACTACTGTTGGTAGCTTGATAGGTATTGCACTGAATCTATAGATTACTTTGGGTAGTATACTCATTTTCACTATATTGATTCTTCCAATCCATGAACATGGTATATTTCTCCATCTATTAGTGTCCTCTTTGATTTCTTTCACCAGTGATTTATAGTTTTCTATATTTAGGTCTACCCTGAGTCTGAGGTCAGGAGTGGCAATCAAGAGGAGCTACCCCAAGTCTGAGGTCAAGGGCAGCAGCTGAGCGTGCCAGGTTGCAACAGCGCAGGAGCAGCCCAGAGGAGCTATCCCCACCGAGGCCAGGGGTGGCGGCTGGGAGGAGCTGCCCAATGTCTGAGGCCAGGAGCAGAGGCCAGGAGAAGCAACCCCACATCCAAGGAGCAGTTTCTACGTGGGCACCAGAGGGCCTAGAGGAGCTATTCCACGTTCAAGGTTGGGAGGGGCAGCAGTGAGGAGATACCCATCATCCAAGGTAAGGAGCCTCAGCTGCGCTTTGCTGGAGCAGCTGTGAAGATATACCCCACGTCCAAGGTAAGAGAATCCCAAGTAAGACAGTCGGCATTGCAAGAGGGCATCAGAGGGCAGACACTGAAACCATAATCACAGAAAACTAGTCAATCTAATCACACTAGGACCACACCCTTGTCTAACTCAACGAAACTAAGCCATGCCACCCAAGAGAGGCAGGCATGGTGGAGAGGTCTGACACAATGTGGTCCACTGGAGAAAGGAATGGCAAACCACTTCAGTATTCTTGCCTTGAGAACCCCATGAACAATATGAAAAGGCAAAATGATAGGATACTGAAAGGGGGACAACCAGGGTCAGTAGGTGCCCAATATGCTACTGGAGATCAGTGGAGAAATAACTCCACAAAGAATGAAGGGATGGAGCCAAAGCAAAAACAATATCCATTGTGGATGCAACTGGTAATAGAAGCAAGGTCTGATGTTGAAAAGAGCAATATTGCATAGGAACCTGGAATATTAGGTCTGTGAATAAAGGCAAATTGGAAGTGGTCAAACAAAAGATGGCAAGAGTGAATGTTGACATTCTAGGGATCAGCAGACTGAAATGGACTGGAATGGGTGAACTTAACTCAGAGGACCATTATGTCTACTACTGCGGGAGGGAATCACTCAGAAGAAATGAAGTGGCCATCATGGTCAACAAAAGAGTCTGAAATGAAGTACTTGGAGGCAATCTCAAAAACAACAGAATCATCTCTATTCATTTCCAAGGCAAACCATTCAATATCACAGTAATCAAAGTCTGTGCACCAACCAGTAATGCTGAATAAGCTGAAGTTGAACGGTTCTATAAAGACCTACAAGACATTTTAGAACTAACACTCAAAAAAGGTGTCCTTTTCATTATAGGGGACTGGAATGCAGAAGTAGGAACTCAAGAGACAACTGGAGTAACAGGCAAATTTGGCCTTGGAATATGGAATGAAGCAGAGCAAGGACTACTTGAGTTTTGCCAAGAAAATGCACTGGTCATAGCAAACACCCTCTTCCAACAACACAAGAGAAGACTCTACACATGGACATCACCAGATGGTCAACATCAAAATCAGATTGATTATATTCTTTGCAGTGAAAGATAGAGAAGCTCTATACAGTCCACAAAAATAAGACCAGGAGCTGATTGTGGCTCAGATGATGAACTCCTTATTGGCAAATTTAGACTTAAATTGAAGAAAGTAGGGAAAAACACTAGAACATTCAGTACAGTTCGGTTGCTCAGTCGTGTCCGAATCTTTGCGACCCCATGAATCCCAGCATGCCAGGCCTCCCTGTCCATCACCAACTCCTAGAGTTCACTCAGACTCACATCCATCGAGTCAGTGATGCCATCCAGCCATCTCATCCTCTGTCATCCCATTCTCCTGCTGTCCCAAATCCCACCCAGCATAAGAGTCTTTTCCAATGAGTCAACTCTCCGCATGAGGTGGCCAAAGTCCTGGAGTTTCAGCTTTAGCATCATTCCTTCCAAAGAAATCCCAGGGCTGATCTTCAGAATGGACTGGTTGGAACTCCTTGCAGTCTAAGGGACTTTCAAGAGTCTTCCCCAACACCACAGTTCAAAAGCATCAGTTCTTTGGCCCTCAGCTTTCTTCACAGTCCAACCCTCATATCCATACATGACCACAGGAAAAACCATAGCCTTGACTAGACGGACCTTTGTTGGCAAAGTAATGTCTCTGTTTTCAATATGCTATCTATGTTGGTCATAACTTTTCTTCCAAGTCGCTTCTTTTAATTCTATGGCTGCAGTCACCATCTGCAGTGATTTTGGAGCCCCCCAAAATAAAGTCTGACACTGTTTCCACTGTTTCCCCATCTATTTCCCATGAAGTGATGTGACAAGATGCCATGATCTATGTTTTCTGAATGCTGATTTTTAAGCCAAATTTTTCACTCTCCAATTTCACCTTCATCAAGAGGCTTTCTAGTTCCTCTTCACTTTCTTCCAGAAGGGTGGTATCATCTGAGCATCTGAGGTTATTAATAATTCTCCAGGCAATTTTTTTTCCAGATTGTGCTTCTACCAGCCCAGCATTTCTTATGAGGTACTCTGCATAATAGTTATTTAAGCAAGGTGACAATATACAGCCTAGATGTACTCCTTTTCCTATTTGGAATAAGTCTGTTATTCCATGACCAGTTATAACTGTTGCTTCCTGACCTGCATACAGCTTTCTCAAGAGGCAGATCAGGTGGTCTGGTATTCCCATCTCTTTCAAAATTTTCCACAGTTTATTTTGATACACAGTGTCAAAGGCTTTGGCATAGTCAATAAAACAGTAACAGATGTTATTCTGGAACTCTCTTGCTTTTTCAATGATCCAGCAGATGTTGGCAATTTGATCTATGGTTCCTTTGCCTTTTCTAAAAACAGCTTGAACATCTGAAAGTTCATGGTTCACGTATTGCTGAAGCCTGGCATGGAGAAATTTGAGCATTACTTTACTAGCGTGTGAGATGAGTGCAATTGTGGGGTAGTTTGAGCATTCTTTGGCATCAGATCAGATCAGATCAGTTGCTCAGTCGTGTCCGACTCTTTGCCACCCCATGAACTGCAGCACGCCAGGCCTCCCTATCCATCATCAGCTCTCGGAGTTCACTCAGACTCACATTCGTCGAGTCAGTGATGCCATCCAGCCATCTCATCCTCTGTCGTCCCCTTCTCCTCCTGCCCCCAATCCCTCCCAGCATCAGAGTCTTCTCCAATGAGTCAACTCTTCGCATGAGGTGGCCAAAATACTGGAGATTCAGCTTTAGCATCATTCCTTCCAAAGAAATCCCAGGGCTGATCTCCTTCAGAATGGACTGGTTGGATTTCCTTGCAGTCCAAGGGACTCTCAAGAGTCTTCTCCAACACCACAGTTCAAAACCATCAATTCTTCGGTGCTCAGCCTTCTTCACAGTCCAGCTCTCACATCTATACATGACCACAGGAAAGACCATAGCCTTGACTAGGCGAAACTTTGTTGGCAAAGTAATGTCTCTGCTTTTGAATATGCTATCTAGGTTGGTCATAACTTTCCTTCCAAGGAGTAAACGTCTTTTAATTTCATGGCTGCAGTCACCATCTGCAGTGATTTTGGAGCCCATAAAAATAAAGTCTGACACTGTTTCCACTGTTTCTCCATCTATCTCCCATGTAGTGATGGGACCAGATGCCATGATCTTCGTTTTCTGAATGTTGAGCTTTAAGCCAACCTTTTCACTCTCCACTTTCACTTTCATCAAGAGGCTTTTGAGTTCCTCTTCACTTTCTGCCATAAGGGTGGTATCATCTGTATATCTGAGGTTATTGATATTTCTCCCAGCAATCTTGATTCCAGCTTGTGTTTCCTCCAGTACAGCATTTCTCATGATGTACTCTGCATATAAGTTAAATAAACATGATGACAATATACAGCCTTGATGTACTCCTTTTCCTATTTGGAACCAGTCTGTTGTTCCATGACCAGTTCTAACTGTTGCTTCCTGACCTGCATACAGATTTCTCAAGAGGCAGATCAGGTGGTCTGGTATTCCCATCTCTCTCAGAATTTTCCACAGTTTATTGTTATCTACACAGTCAAAGGCTTTGGCATAGTCAATAAAGCAGAAATAGATGTTTTTCTGGAACTCTCTTGCTTTTTCCACGATCCAGCGGATGTTGGCAATTTGATCTCTGGTTCCTCTGCCTTTTCTAAAACCAGCTTGAACATCAGGAAGTTCACGGTTCACATATTGCTGAAGCCTGGCTTGGAGAATTGTGAGCATTACTTTACTAGCATGTGAGATGAGTGCAATTGTGCGGTAGTTTGAGCACTCCTTGGCATTGCCTTTCTTTGGGATTGGGATGAAAACTGACCTTTTCCAATCTTGTGGCCACTGCTGAGTTTTCCAAGTGTGCTGGCATATTGAGTGCAGCACTTTCACAGCATCATCTTTCAGGATTTTGAATAGCTCCACTGGAATTCCATCATCTCCACTAGCTTTGTTCGTAGTGATGCTTTCTAAACCCCACTTGACTTCACATTCCAGGATGTCTGGCTCTAGGTCAGTGATCACACCATCATGATTATCTGGGTCGTGAAGCTCTTCTTTGGCATGGCCATTACTAAATCAAATCGCTTATAATTATATAGTGGAAGTGAAACATAGATTTAAGGGACTAGATCTGATAGATAGAGTGCCTGATGAACTGTGGACGGAGGTTTGTGACATTGTACAGGAGACAGGGACCAGTACGACCCCCATGGAAAAGAAATGCAAAACAAGAAAATGGCTCCTGAGGAGGCCTTACAAATACCTGTGAGAAGAAGAGAAGTGAAAAGCAAAGGAGAAAAGGAAAGATATAAGCATCTGAATGCAGAGTTCCAAAGAATAGCAAGAAGATATAAGAAAGGCTTCCTCAGTGATCAATGCAAAGAAATAGAGGAAAGTAACAGAATGGGAAAGACTAGAGATCTCTTCAAGAAGATTAGTGATACCAAGGGAACATTTCATGCAAAGATGGGCTCGATAAAGGACAGAAATGGTATGGACCTAACAGAAGCAGAAGATATTAAGAAGAGGTGGCAAGAATACAGAGAAGAACTGTCCAAAATATCTTCATGACCAAGGTAATCACGATGGTATGATCACTGACCTAGAACCAGACATCCTGGAATGTGAAATCAAGTGGGCCCTAGAAAGCATCACTACTAACAAAGCTAGTGGAGGCGATGGAATTCCAGTTGAGTTATTTCAAATTCTGAAAGATGATGGTAAGAAAGTGCTGCACTCATTATACTGAAAATTTGGAAAACTCAGCAGTGGCCACAAGATTGGAAAAGGTCAGTTTTCATTCCAATCCCAAAGAAAGGCAATACCAAAGAATGCTCAAACTACCGCACAATTTCACTCATCTCACACGCTAGTCAAGTAATGCTCAACATTCTCCAAGCCAGGCTTCAGTAATATGTGAACCGTGAACTTCCTGATGTTCAAGCTGGTTTTAGAAAAGGCAGAGGAACCAGAGATCAAATTGCCAACATCTGCTGGGTCATCGAAAAAGCAAGAGAGTTCCAGAAACCATCTATTTCTACTTTATTGACTGTGCCAAAACCTTTGATAGAGTGGATCACATTAAACTGTGGAAAATTCTTCAAGAGATGGGAATACCAGACCACCTGATCTGCCTCTTGAGAAACCTATATGCAGGTCAGGAAGCAACAGTTAGAACTGGACATGGAACAACAGACTGGTTCCAAATAGGAAAAGGAGTATGTCAATGCTGTATATTGTCACCCTGCTTATTTAAGTTCTATGCAGAGTACATCATGAGAAACGCTGGGTTGGAAGAAGCAGAAGCTGGTATCAAGGTTGCTGGGAGAAATATCAATAACCTCAGATATGCAGATGATATCACCCTTCTGGCAGAAACTGAAGAGGAACTAAAAAGCCTCTTGATGAAAGTGAAAGAGGAGAGTGAAAAAGTTCGCTTAAATCTCAACATTCAGAAAACGAAGATCATGGCATCTGGTCCCATCTCGTCATGGGAAATAGATGGTGAAACAGTGTCAGACTTTATTTTTTTGGACTCCAAAGCCACTGCAGATGGTGTCTGCAGCCATGAAACTAAAAGACACCTACTCCTTGGAAGAAAAGTTATGACCAACCTAGATAGCATATTCAAAAACAGAGACATTACTTTACCAACAAAGGTCCGTCTAGTCAAGGCTATGGTTTTTCCAGTGGTTATGTATGGATGTGAGGGTTGGACTGTGAAGAAAGCTGAGGGCCAAAGAATTGATGCTTTTGAACTGTGGTGTTGGAGAAGACTCTTGAGAGTCCCTTGGACTGCAAGGAGATCCAACCAGCCCATTCTGAAGGAGATCAGCCCTGGGATTTCTTTGGGGGGAATGATGCTGAAGCTGAAACTCCAGTACTTTGGCCACCTCATGTGAAGAGTTAAGTCACTGGAAAAGACTCTGTTTCTGAGAGGGATTGGGGGCAGGAGGAGAATGGGATGACAGAGGATGAGATGACTGGATGGCATCACTGACTCGATGGACGTGAGTCTCAGTGACCTCTAGGAGTTGTTGATAGACGGGAGGCCTGGCATGCTGGGATTCATGGGGTCTCAAAGAGTCAGCCATGACTAAACGACTGAACTGAACTGAACTGACATATAGGTCTTTAGTTTCTTTAGGTAGATATATTCCTAAGTATCTCATTCTTTTCATTGCAATGGTGAATTGAATTGTTTCCTTAATTTCTCTTTCTATTTTCTCATTATTATTGTACAGGAATGCAAGGGATTTCTTTTTGTTTATTTTATATCCTGCCACTTTACTATATTCATTGATTAGCTCTAGTAATTTTCTGATGGAGTCTTTAGGTTTTTCTCTGTAGAAGATAATTTCATCTGCAAACAGTGAGAGTTTTACTTTTTCTTTTCCAATTTGGATTCCTTTTATTTCTTTTTCTGCTCTGATTGCCGTGGCAAATCAGAGCAGATTGCTGTTCCAAAACTATGTTGAATAGTAGTGGTGAAAGTGGGCACCTTTGTCTTGTTCCTGACTTTAGGGGAAATGCTTTCAATTTTTCACCATTGAGGATAATGTTTGCTGTGGGTTTGTCATATATAGCTTTTATTATGTTGAAGTATGTTCCTTCTATTCCTACTTTATGGAGAGTTTTTATCATAAATGGATGTTGAATTTTGTCAAAGACTTTCTCTGCATCTATTGAGATAATCATATGGCTTTTATTTTTCCATTTGTTAATGTGGTGCATTACATTGATTGATTTGTGGATATTGAATCCTTGCATTCCTGGGATAAAGCCTACTTGGTCATGGTGTATGATCTTTTTAATGTGTTGTTGGATTCTGATTGCTAGAATTTTGTTAAGGATTTTTCCATCTATATTCATGGTGTATGATCTTTTTAATGTGTTGTTGGATTCTGATTGCTAGAATTTTGTTAAGGATTTTTCCATCTATATTCATCAGTGATATTGGCCTGTAGTTTTCTTTTTTGTGGCATCTTTGTCAGGTTTTGGTTTTAGTGTGATGGTGGCCTCATAGAATGAGTTTGGAAGTTTATCTTCCTCTGCAATTTTCTGGAGGAGTTTGAGTAGGATAGGTGTCAGCTCTTCTCTAAGTTTTTGGTAGAATTCAGCTGTGAAGCTGTCTGGTCCTGGGCTTTTGTTTGCTGGAACACTTCTGATTACAGTTTCAATTTTTGTGCTTGTGATGGCTCTGTTAAGATTTTGTATTTCTTGCTGGTTCAGTTTTGGAAAGTTGTACTTTTCTAAGAATTTGTCCATTTCTTCCACATTGTCCATTTTATTGGCATATAACTGCAGATAGTAGTCTCTTATGGTCCTTGGTATTTCTGTGTTGTCTGTTGTGATCTCTCCATTTTCATTTCTGATTTTATTGATTTTATTTTTTTCCCTTTGTTTCTTGATAAGTCTGGCTAATGGTTTGTCAATTTTATTTATCCTTTCAAAGAACCAGCTTTTGGCTTTGTTGATTTTTGCTATGGTCTCCTTTGTTTCTTTTGCGTTTATTTCTGCCCTAATATTTAAGATTTCTTTCCTTCTACTAAACTGGGGGTTCTTCATTTCTTCCTTTTCTAGTTGTTTTAGATGTAGAGTTAGGTTGTTTATTTGACTTTTTTCTTGTTTCTTGAGGTATACCTGTGTTGCTATGAACTTTCCCCTTAGGACTGCTTTTACAGTGTCCCACAGGTTTTGTGTTGTTGTGTTTTCATTTTCATTCATTTCTATGCATATTTTGATTTCTTTTTTGATTTCTTATGTGATTTGTTGGTTATTCAGTAGCGTGTTGTTCAGCCTCCATATGTTGGCATTTTTAATAGTTTTTCTCCTATAATTGAGATCTAATCTTACTGTATTCTGGTCAGAAAAGGTGCGTGGAATGATTTCAATTTTATTGAATTTACCAAGGCTAAATTTGTGGCCCAGGGTGTGATCTATCCTGGGGAAGGTTCCGTGTGTGCTTGAGAAAAAGGTGAAATTCATTGTTTGGGGGTGAAATGTCCTATAGATATGTCCTATAGAAATGTCCTATAGGTCTAACTGGTCTATTGTATCATTTAAATTTTGTGTTTCCTTGTTAATTTTCTGTTTGGTTGATCTATCCATAGGTGTCTGAATTTGGCAATAAGGAGTTAATAGTCTGAGCTAAAGTCAGCTCCTGATCTTGTTTTTGCTGACTGTATAGAGCTTCTCCATCTTTGGCTGCAAAGAATATAATCAATTTGATTTCACTGTTGACCATCTGGTGATGTCCATTTATAGAGTCTTCTCTTGTATTGTTGGAAGAGGGTGTTTGTTATGATCAGTGCATTTTCTTGGCAAAGCTCTATTAGTCTTTGCCCTGCTTCATTCCATATTCCAAGACCAAATTTGCCTGTTACTCCAGGTGTTTCTTGACTTCTTACTTTTGCATTCCAGGCCCCTATAATGAAAAGGACAGCTTTTGGGGGTGTTAGTTCTAAAAAGTCTTGTAGGTCTTCATAGAACCGTTCAACTTCAGCTTCTTCAGCGTTACTGGTTGGGGCATAGACTTGGATTACTGTGATATTGAATGGTTTGCCTTGGAAACGAACAGAGATGATTCTGTTGTTTTTGAGATTGTATCCAAGTACTGCATTTCGGACTCTTTTGTTGACCATGATGGCTACTCCATTTCTTCTAAGGGATTCCTGACCACAGTAGTAGACATAATGGTCCTCTGAGTTAAATTCACCCATTCCAGTCCATTTTAGATCGCTGTTTCCTAGAATGTCGATATTCACTCTTGCCATCTCCTGTTTGACCACTTCCAATTTGCCTTGATTCACTGACCTGACATTCCAGGTTCCTATGCAATATTGCTCTTTACAGCATCGGACATTGCTTCTATCACCAGTCACATCCACAGATGGATATTGTTTTTGCTTTGGCTCCATCCCTTCATTCTTTGTGGAGTTATTTCTCCACTGATCTCCAGTAGCATATTGGGCAGCTACTGACCTGGGGAGTTTCTCTTTCAGTAATCTATCATTTTGCCTTTTCATACTGTTCATGGGGTTCTCAAGGCAAGAATACTGAAGTGGTCTGCCATTCCCTTCTCCGGTGGACCACATTCTGTCAGAGATCATGAACTCCTTATTGCCAAATTCAGACTTAAATTGAAGAAAGTAAGGAAAACAAATAGACCATTCAGGTATGACCTAAATCAAATTGCTTATGATTATACAGTGGAAGTGAAACATAGATTTAAGGGACTAGATCTGATAGAGAGTCTGAAGAACTATGGAATGAAGTTCGTGACATTGTACAGGAGACAGGGATCAAGATCATCCCCATGGAAAAGAAATGCAAAAAAGCAAAATGGCTGTCTAGGGAGGCATTACAAATAGCTGTGAAAAGAAGAGAAGTGAAAAGAAAAGAGGAAAAGGAAAGATATAAACATCTGAATGCAGAGTTCAAAAGAATAGCATTAAGAGATAAGAAGGCCTTATTCAGCGATCAATGCAAAGAAATAGAGGAAAACAATAGAATGGGAAAGACAAGAGATCTCTTCAAGAAAATCAGAGATACCGAAGGAATATTTCATGCAAAGATGGATGTGATAAAGGACAAAAATGGTATGGACCTAACAGAAGCAGAAGAGATTAAGAAGAGATGGCAAGACTATACAGAAGAACTGTACAAGAAAAGAGCTTCACGACCCAGATAATCATGATGTTGTGATCACTGACCTAGAGCCAGACATCCTGGAATGTGAAATCAAGTGGGCCTTGGAAAGCATCACTACAAACAAAGCTAGTGGAGGTCATAGAATTCCAATTGAGCTATTCCAAATCCTGAAAGATGATGCTGTGAAAGTGCTGCACTCAATATGCCAGCAAATTTGGAAAACTCAGCAGTGGCTACAGGACTGGAAAAGGTCAGTTTTCATTCCAATCCCAACGAAAGGCAATGCCAAAGAATGTTCATACTACCGCACAATTGCACTCATCTCACATGCTAGTAAAGTAATGCTCACAATTCTCCAAGCCAGGCTTCAGCAATACATGATCCGTGAACTTCCTGATGTTCAAGCTTGTTTTAGAAAAGGCAGAGGAACCAGAGATCAAGTTGCCAACATCTGCTGGATCATCGAAAAAGCAAGAGAGTTCCAGAAAAACATCTATTTCTGCTTTATTGACTATGCCAAAGCCTTTGACTGTGTGGATCACAATAAACTGTGGAAAATTCTGAAAGAGATGGGAATATCAGACCCCCTGATCTGCCTCTTGAGAAATTTGTATGCAGGTCAGGAAACAACAGTTAGAACTGGACATGGAACAACAGACTGGTTCCAAATAGCAAAAGGAGTACGTCAAGGCTGTATATTGTCACCCTGTTTATTTAACTTACATGCATTGTCACCCTGTTTATTTAACTTATATGCAGAGTACATCATGAGAAACGCTGGACTGGAAGAAACACAAGTTGGAATCAAGATTGCTGGGAGAAATATCAATAACCTCAGGTATGCAGATGACATCACCCTTATGGCAGAAAGTGAAGAGGAACTACAAAGCCTCTTGATGAAAGTGAAAGAGGAGAGTGAAAAATTTGGCTTAAAGCTCAACATTTAAAAAACGAAGATCATGGCATCCGATCCCATCACTTCATGGGAAATAGATGGGGAAACAGTGGAAATAGTGTCAGACTTTGTTTTTCTGGGCTCCAAAATCACTGCAGATGGTGACTGCAGCCATGATATTAAAATACACTTACTCCTTGGAAGGAAAGTTATGACCAACCTAGATAGCATATTCAAAAGCAGAGACATCACTTTGCCAACAAATGTTCGTCTAGTCAAGGCTATGGTCTTTCCTGTGGTCATGTTTGGATGTGAGAGTTGGACTCTGAAGAAGGCTGAGCACAGAAGAATTGATGGTTTTGAACTGTGGTGTTGGAGAAGACTCTTGAGAGTCCCTGGGACTGCAAGGATATCCAACCAGTCCATTCTAAAGGAGATTAGCCCTGGGATTTCTTTGGAAGGAATGATGCTAAAGCTGAAACTCCAGGACTTTGGCCACCTCATGTGAAGTGTTGAGTCATTGGAAAAGACTCTGATGCTGGGAGGGATTGGGGGCAGGAGGAGAAGGGGACGACAGAGGATGAGATGGCTGGATGGCATCACTGACTCGATGAACATGAGTCTCAGTGAACTCTGGGAGTTGATGATGCACAGACAGGCCTGGCATGCTGTGATTCATGGGGTCACAAATAGTTGAACAAGACTGAGAGACTGATCTGATCTGATCCATAGTTGTGAGTGTGGTAAAGTCTCCCACTATTATTGTTTATTGTTAATTTCTTCTTTCATACTTGTTGGCATTTGTCTTATATATTGTGGTGCTCCTATGTTGGGTGCATACATATTTATAATTGTTATATCTTCTTCTTGGATTGATCCAAGAAGATCAATCCAAGAAACCTTTGAGTGGTGCTTGGTTTCAGTGTAGATATGGAGGCGTTTGATGAGCTCCTCTTGATTAATGTTCTCTGGAGTCAGAAGTTCTCTGATGTTCTCAGGATTTGGACTTAAGCCTCCTGCTTCTGGTTTTCAGTCTTATTTTTACAGTAGTCTCAAGACTTCTCCTTCTATACAGCACCATTGATAAAACATCTAGGTTAAAGATGAAAAGTTTCTCCACAGTGAGGGACACCCAGAATTACATGGAGAAAAGAAGAGGAAAGAGGGAGTTAGAGGTGCCCCAAATGAGATGAGATGGAATCAAAAGAGGAGAGAGCAAGCTTGCCAGTAATCACTTCCTTATATGAGCTCCATAGTCTGGATCACTCAGAGATGTTCACGGAGTTATACAGAGAAGAGAAGAGGGAGGAAGGATCTGGATCACTCAGAGATGTTCATGGAGTTATACAGAGAAGAGAAGAGGGAGGAAGGAGACAGAGGTGGCTAGGAGGATAAAAGGTGGGGAATCAAAAGGAGAGAGGCAGATCCAGCCATTAATCAGTTCCCTAAGTGTTCTCCACCATCTGGAACACACAGAGATTCACAGAGTTGTGTAGAGAAGAGAAGGGAGAGGGAAGAGACAGAGGTGACCTGGTGGAGAAAAAGATTTCAGAGGGGGAGAGAGCAGTCAAGCCAGTAATCTTGCTCCCAAGTAAAAATGGGTACTGAAGATTGGGTTCTTAAAGGTACAACATTGATAACAAATACCAAAAAGCAAAGATTAAAAATCTAGAGTAGAGGTTGGATTTTCAAAATACAATATTAAAGAAAAGAAGAAAAAAAAAAACAAAGTCACAAAATTTATTAAATATATATATGAAATTTGCTTTAAAAATAGTTTTGTTTTGTTTGTGTTTTTTTGCAAAGTAATAGTAGGTCATAAAAATGAAAATTAAAGAAGTAATAGAGGACCTAAAAATTTTAAAAATTAAAAAAAAAGAATGATCATAAAATAGTAAAAATATATCTAGGACTTTCTCTGGTGTTGTGGGCAGTTTGGGGTCAGTTCATTTTCGGATAGTTCCTTGGTCTGGCTTATATTTTTCAAGATCTATAGGCCCCTTCCTATGTAGTTGGTACTAACCACAGGGTTTTAATCTATTGCAGCTGTCACTTCCAAGGCAGTTCCCTCTGTTTTAGCTTCTTCTGTTTGCTTGTCTCTTCAGTGTCTGATTTCCACCCTAACACAAGGGGGGCGGTGGTGGACACTTTTTTAGGCTCACTTGTTCAGTCACGCTGTGGGGAGGGAGAGATGCTGCAAACAAATAACACTGCCATATGCTCGCAGTGTCTCAGCCACACTGGGCTTGCCCCCATTCACAACATGTGTGCCCTCCCTGCCCACACTGCTCAGGCTCTAGGTTGCTCTGCCAGGAAATGTCCGAGGCCAGCCCTGGGCTGCATGCACCTCCCAGGTCAAAGACACTCAGGTTCAGGCACTAGGGTAGTCCTCAGAGGCACAGACTTGGTTGGGTCTGTGTTTTGTGCCCTTCCCAGTTCCGAGCAGCTCAGGCAATGAGGTGTTTGGTGAGCACAGTTGCTGCGACTTATTGCCTCCCCCATCCCTGCTGCTCAGTTTTCTGGGTGTACAACCGGCACACCTTCTCAGGTGGATGATGACCATCCAGAACCCCAAGAAGTCTTAGTTAGCAAAGAAGCCTGCTTGCAGTTTGGTAGATAATGTCTCTCTGGGGCTGCAATTGCCCCCTTCTGGCTCTGGCTGCCTGTCACTGGAGGGGGATGGTCTGAGGCCGGCTAGTTCTGTTCAGTCCTTTGTTCTGTGTGTGGGCTCTGTGCTGTCTTAGGTTAGGGCTTTTCACGTGGTAGCTATCCCACACTCTGGTTTGCTAGCCCAAGTTAGTTCGCTCAGATTGCCCTCGGGGCATTCAGGCTCAGTCCTTCTCTAAGCAATGCAGCCCATGCCTCCCTGCCCAGCCCCCGCTTGCTACTGGCAGGCCCAGGCATCTGCGCTGCTTCTCCACTGGAGGAGTAACCATTGAGCTCGTAATATGTGGATTTTAATTATTTATTTATTTTTCCTCCCTGTTATGCTGCCCTCTGTGCTTCCAAGGCTAGCCACAGATTCAGCAGTAAGAGTGTTTCCCGGTGTTTGGAAACTTCTGTCTAGTTAAGACTCCTTTCCTGGAACAGGGCTCCATCCCTACCTCTTTTCTCTTTTTTGGTCTTATATTTTTTCCTACCTCCTTTTGAAGACAGTGGGCTGCTTTTCTGGGTGCCTGATGTCCTCTGCCAGCATTCAGAAGGTGTTTTGTGGAATTTGCTCAGCGTTTAAATGTTGTTTTGATGAATTTGTGGGGGAGAAAATGGTGTCCCTGTCCTATTCCTCCACCATCTTAGGATCACCTGCTATATGAGTTTGAAAATCCTAATTTCCTTATAGGTTCTGAATTCCCTGTACTATTCTAAATTTGCCTGAATTAAGTGAATTATTAATTTTGGCATGAAGTTTTTTTTTTTTTTTTTTAATCATTTAGTTCAACATAGTACTAATTTCATAATTTATTTTGACAATGAAGTTTTTTTTTTTTTTTGCTGGAAAATTATCAATGTCTACACAGTTTAAAATTTCTCTATTTTTTCTGTTTTTTTTTTATTAATTTGACTATATCAAAGAATATATATTGAGTTACTTGACTCTTGAAATTTCTTGAATTTTGCAGCAGAGCATTTCTATGAACAGTGCTACTGTTGCTCTTACAAGCGTAATGTGTCCCTGTTTATAGCTGCTATTAAAGCATCTTTATATTATTGGTGTTTGCTTTGTTTATCATGATGTACAGAGATATAGATTTCTTTGTATTCATCTTGCTGGGAGTACAGAATTTACTACACCTGTGATTTGATGTTAGTATTTGATTTAAGGAAATTCTCGCCCTGTATTACTTGAAGTATTTCTTTATTCCCTTCTCTCTATTACTCTGGTTAAAAATATGCTAAACATTTAAAAAGAATCTTTAATAAATACTGGATATAGGTATATGTGTAATTGATTCACTTTGCTGTATGCTGCTGCTGCTGCTAAATTGTTTCAGTTGTGTCTGACTCTGTGTGACCCCATAGACGGGAGCCCACCAGGCTCCCCCATCCCTGGGATTCTCCAGGCAAGAACACAGGAGTGGGTTTCCATTTCCTTCTCCAATGCATGAAAGTGAAAAGTGAAGGTGAAGTCATTCAGTCGTGTCCGACTTTTCATGACCCCATGGACTGCAGCGCACCAGGCTCCTCCACCCATGGGATTTTCCAGGCAAGAGTACTGGAGTGGGTTGGCATTGCCTTCTCTGACTTTATTGTATATCTGAAAGTAATAAGACATTGTGAATCCACCTATACTCTAATAAAAGTTAAAAAGGAAAACAATAGGGAAAACTGGGTGAGAAGTATACAGGAGCTGCTTGTACTCTTTATATTACTTTCCTATAATTAGAAAACTGTTCTAAATTAAGCATTTATTTAAATTAAAAAAACTAAAGACAAAATATATGCTAGGCTTTTGACTTTGTTTCATATATCATTTATGGTATTTTTCTATTCTTCAGTTTCTTTGTGTGCTTCAATATGAATACTTACTATTATCTGCCTTTCAGTTTCTTTCAGTACATTAATTCCTTTTTCCATTGTGTCCATTCTGCTATCAGAGTCATTTGTCAAGGTAGGATTTTCAGATGATATATTTTATCCTATGATGTTCAAGCTGGTTTTAGAAAAGGGAGAAGAACCAGAAATCAAATTGCCAACATCCACTGGATCATGGAAAAGGCAAGAGAGTTCCAGAAAAACATCTATTTCTGCTTTATTGACTAAGCCAAAGCCTTTGACTGTGTGGATCACAATATGCTATGCTATGCTACGCTAAGTCGCTTCAGTCGTGTCCGACTCTGTGCGACCCCATAGACGGCAGCCCACCAGGCTCCCCCGTCCCTGGGATTCTCCAGGCAAGAACACTGGAGTGGGTTGCCATTTCCTTCTCCAATAAACTGTGGACAATTCTGAAAGAGATGGGAACACTAGACCACCTGATCTGCCTCTTGAGAAATTTGTATGCAGGTCAGGAAGCAACAGTTAGAACTGGACATGGCACAACAGACTGGTTCCAAATAGCAAAAGGAGTACGTCAAGGCTATATATTGTCACTCTGTTTATTTAACTTATATGCAGAGTACATCATGAGAAATGCTAGACTGGAAAAAAAAAAAACAAGCTGGAATCAAGATGGCTGGGAGAAATATCAATAACCTCAGATATGCAGATGACACCACCCTTATGGCAGAAAGTGAAGAGGAACTAAAAAGCCTCTTGATGAAAGTGAAAGTGGAGAGTGAAAAAGTTGGCTTAAAGCCCAACATTCAGAAAACGAAGACCATGGCATCTGGTCCCATCACTTCATGGGAAATAGATGGGGAAACAGTGGAAACAGTGTCAGACTTTCTTTTCTGGGCTCCAAAATCACTGCAGATAGTGACTGCAGCCATGAAATTAAAAGATGCTTACTCCTTGGAAGGAAAGTTATGACCAACCTAGATAGCATATTCAAAAGCAGAGACATCACTTTGCCAACAAAGGTTCGTCTAGTCAAGGCTATGGTTTTTCCTGTGATCATGTATGGATGTGAGAGCTGGACTGTGAAGAAGGCTGAACACCGAAGAATTGATGGTTTTGAACTGTGGTGTTGGAGAAGACTCTTGAGAGTCCCTTGGACTGCAAGGAGCTCCAACCAGTCTATTCTGAAGGAGATCAGCCCTGGGATTTCTTTGGAAGGAATGATGCTAAAGCTGAAATTCCAATACTTTGGCCACCTCATGTGAAGAGTTGAGTCATTGGAAAAGACTCTGATGCTGGGAGGGCTAGAGGGCAAGAGGAGAAGGGGATGACAGAGGATGAGATGACTGGATGGCATCACTGACTCGATGGACCTGAGTCTCAGTCAACTCGGGGAGTTGGTGATGGACAGGGAGGCCTGGCATGCTTTGATTCATGGGGTCGCAAAGAATCGGACACCACTGAGCAACTGATCCGATCTTATCTGATATTTAAAATATACTAATTATACATCACTTTGCCAACAAAGGTTCACCTAGTCAAGGCTATGGTCTTTCCTGTGGTCATGTATGGATGTGAGAGCTGGACTGTGAAGAAGGCTGAGCACCGAAGAATTGATGCTTTTGAACTGTGGTGTTGGAGAAGACTCTTGAGATTCCCTTGGACTGCAAGAAGATCCAACGAGTCCATTCTGAAGATCAGCCCTGGGATTTTTTTGGAAGGAATGATGCTAAAGCTGAAACTCCAGTATTTTGGCCACCTCATGCAAAGAGTTGACTCATTGGAGAAGACTCTGATGCTGGGAGGGATTGAGGGCAGGAGGAGAAGGGGACGACAGAGGATGAGATGGCTGGATGGCATCACTGACTTGATGGGTGTGAGTCTGAGTGACCTCCGGGAGCTGGTGATGGACAGGGAGGTCTGGCGTGCTGCGGTTCATGGGGTCGCAAACAGTCGGACATGACTGAGCGACTGATCTGATCTGATCTGAATTATATCTATTTAAAAATTTTCTTAGAAATACAGTGTCAAATTTGTCACTGAGTCTGTTTATATCTGATTGTCTTTTGAATTTCAACCCGTTTCTTAACAAAATAATAAATTCTGAGCTTTATATTTCCAAAAAAGTAGATTTTTTTTTTTTTACAGATTTCAAAGTTCATTTGTAAGGAACAAAGCTGACCTCTGTCTCTGGAGTTGTCACTCCTGCTAAGCTATAGCCTCCTGTGTGTTCTGAGAATTTGAGATGATTACCAAATTGGGTATGTGAGACCTTAGTTCCCTGATCAGGGATTGAACACATAACCACTGCATTGGAAGCATGAAGTCTTAACACTAGATTTCCAGGAAAGTCCAAGAGACTTGTCTATATATATATATATATATATATATATATATATATATATATATTGCCAGTTTATTTATTCTTTTTAATTGAAGGATAACTCCTTTACAGAACTGTGTGGTTTTCTCTCATACATCAAGAAAAATCAGCCATATGTAATGTGTTAACCTCCAACACTGCAAAAGTTCAGAAGTAACTGAATGCCTTGATGTGAAAACTGACAGAGTAGTGAAATCAATTCGCAACGCTTTCTTCTCACTGGAAATGGAGCATTCTTTTATCTCTATCAGCTTTCCCTCATAGCCTAGGGGAAATATTGCATCTCTGTTAATTTTCCTGCCTCTTGGTAGCTGCTCCTAGCCAAGGCTCTTTCCCAAACTTCAACTTCTTGCTCTTTATTTAGAACTGACAAATGTCCTGAGAAAAAAGTGGGCTGTAAAATTTGAGCTTATTTTTTTTTTGAGTTGCTACTTCTTTTTCCAGAATTTTATCTCTGTCAAGTTGTGCTTCAGCTTCTTTCCTATTCTTTAACCAAAGTTTTTTAAAGGAAAATGTTAGCTTTTTAAACTTGGTTTTGGTAGGAATGTTGTTATTCTCATTCATCATAACTGTAATCAAACCTTTGGTAATATAATCAATTTATTTTGTTTATAATTTTGACTCTCAATAGAAAATTGGGCTGATATGACTTTTTATATACATACAAAAAGTTTGTTTAATTATTATCATTACTACTGTAAAATAATATTTTCTTATACATCTACTAAAAATAAAACACATTTGACAAACTAATTGTGCCTGAGATGTATAGTAATTGATAATTAATATATTGTGAATACCTTCCCCACACACAGAATAAGGTAGTCTTTTCCAGTGACAAGAGATTTTCATTTGCTGTTGAAAATTTGAATTTGAAACACAAATACTTAATGTGAATTTTTATGTATTATGATTATTTTTAATTCCCCAAGTATTTTTTATAAGGAAGTTAAACTTTTATTAATCTGATGTGTACATTTAATAATTAACTTATTTATAGAGAGCCTACTATGTGGGTAGCATCCATTTAAATGACAATATATTTATAGACAAGAGGATTTTTTTTTGATTCATATTTTATTTGGTTATAAATTTTAACCATAAAAGAAAGCCATGAAGCTGAATTTGCAAATCCAAGTCTTATCTGAAGTAATAGAATACAAATGGCTGGCTCTCTGAAGTTTCACCACTTTGGATGATGGATTCCAATAAATATAACGTTTTAAACTGACTATTCAAATTATGTGATACAATATTTCAACTTTTATGCTGCTGACATTCTAACCACCAAACTCTTTTTGGTCTTGATATAACTCCAAAAGTCACTGAAGTTTTTTTTTTTAATCCTTTGAGAAAATTACAGTGACTATGTTAAAATTAAAAGTTTTCACAATATTTATACCCATAGTTGATATCTTTTATATGCTGATATAAGTTATATATACACTTACTTGTTATGCATATATCCATATATACTTATGTAACAATGTAATTATAGATTATACAATATAACTAGTCATTATATCTTACTCATCTTTTTATCCTCAGTATCTATATATTATGTGGCTCTTGCAATATTAAATATTTCTTAAATGTATGAATAAATACCGTCATTGTATTTGTTCAGATTACACATGTAGAATTTATACTTTGCAATTCTACTTTAAAATACACATTTTACTTAAAGATATCATAATAAAGGGGGTTTTCCAGCTGGCTCAGTGGTAGAGAATCTGCCTGCCAGTTATGGAAACAGGGTTTCATCCCTGGTCCAGGAAAATCCCACATGCCAGCGTGCAACTAATCCCCTGTGCCACAACTATTGAGCCTGTGCTGTAGAGCTCAGGAATTGTAACATTGAAGCTTAAACCCTAGAGGCCATGCTCAGTGACAAGAGAAGCCACTGCAATGAGAAGCCTCTACGCTACGCTACGCTACGCTGTCACTTCAGTAGTGTCCGACTCTGTGAGACCCCATAGATGGCAGCCCACCAGGCTCCCCCATCCCTGGGATTCTCCAGGCAAGAACACTGGAGTGCGTTGCCATTTCCTTCTCCAATGCATGAAAGTGAAAAGTGAAAGGGAAGTCGCTCAGTCGTGTCCGACTCCCAGCGACCCCATGTACTGGAGCCCACCAGGCTCCTCTGTCCATGGGATTTTCCAGGCAAGAGTACTGGTGTGGGGTGCCATTGCCTTCTCCGGAGAAGCCTCTGTACCACAATAAAAAGTAGCCCCTGCTCCCTAAAACTAGAGAAAACCCAACACACTGCAACAAATGCCCAGCACATCCAGAAATAAATGCATTAAAGAAAGATATCATAATAAGGAAAATCCAGGGACAGCTTGTTTACTATAGAAGCTTATATATTCTATATTTGTATCTTCTGACTGTGATACTGTGTTGCTAGGTATTGAACAGTAATCACAACAGCTAAAAATGAGTAATTAAATTACCTAAAGCTCCAAAAAGAATCTTATAAGAGTAGTGTGGCCAAACAGAAGGACATAGTTCTAGGAAAGTATATCCAAATATCATAATGAATTAAGAAAATAGACAAAACAGAAGAAAGAACAGATATGTCAGTAATCACTCCCATGAGAAGCCTACCTTTCTTTAATTAAAAAAAAAAATCTTGTTTGCCTACTAAAATTATTAAAATAATGAGATATATCAGATGAGCATAGAATTCAATTAATAATGAGCCAATAAATATTTACTGAGCTCCTACTTATACCAGACACTGTTCTACAAATATAAGTAGAGAAAAATACCATTTATAATAGTATCAAAAGTGAAATATTTAGAAATAAAGTAACAAAATGTATGTAAGTACACTAAAAACTACAAAACATTACTGAGATAAACTAAAGGAGACTTAAGTAAGTGAAAAAATATAGCATGTTTACAGATTGGAAGGGACTCTGTTGTTAAGATGTCAAGAGCATGAGTCCTTCTACACAGGCAGATTTTGAATATCTACAGTATCCTATTTGTTAACAAGAGTCAATTACTACATCAATGAAGTGAGAGTATCTATCAGTCTTATAAGATGAGGTGAAGGAACATAGTTCTGAAGCATAATTCGATTTACCACTGAGCATTAGTAATATCAGTAACCTTAGGACTTAACATAATACGGAGAAAATGGTTGTTAATGGTGACTAATAAATGTATTTTTAGAAAAGTAAATAAATAAATGCAATTCAGAAAAAAATTGGCAGGCCAGCATTAACCTTCCATTTAGAAAAGCAGATTGTTAGTCAGCTGAATTATTGTATTACATTGCTTTGTTCATAAAATGAAGACATGAAGTCTAGAAATCTGAAGTTAAAGGTAAAATGTCATATTAGATATCATCATTCAAATTTTGCCTTTGCCTGTCAATGAATTGATTATATCCTTTATACCCAAAGGTCATATCTCCAAAGAATGTGCTATAAAGAGCATTTCAAATCTTTGAACCAAATGGAATAGCTACTTCCCGCTATGATGGGCATAGTGAAACTTATATAGATTTATTTCCAGAATTTCTTTGGAATTGAGCCAGCCTAATCAACATTCTTTTCAGTTTCACTCTCTAGGTAGGAAATAACCACATTCCTGAGATTCTTTTTCAGAAGAGTCATCAATTCAGAAAAGTTGTAGGTGTAGTGGCACTTAGTTTCCCCACATCCTACAGACAAATGTGCTAACTCCTAAAAACAGCTTGAGTGCTCTTGAAGATGTTAGGTTTTTAAAATTTGATTTTTCGTAATCTAGCAAGCAACACACAAGGTTGGAGAGACAGTTCCTTAGATAAATAAAGGTCATAAATAGGTACAGAGTCTTGCTGAAGTGGTATATTTTTGCTAAATAGAACTTCAGAATTTGTTATCCTGTTTCATTAAATCTACTTGAAAACATTTATCTTTCCCTTATATTTTAAACATAGTGAATCTGATTTTTTTTAAATGAAGTTCTTTAATACCACTTTCTGTTCTAGAACAAACTTAGAGTTAGTGAGATACATATTGGTTGCATGCCATTGATTTGCTTTTTCACAGATACTCAAAATCTATAGTAACAATTACATGTCAGTAGTTATCCACTCAACATGCTATGTTTGGAAGAGAAGAGGTGAAAAGAAGAGAAGAGAAAAGAGAATAGAAGGGAAAAAATGACTGTAGTGGAGGAATGGAAGAAAGTGGTAAGGAGATTAGAGAAGGGAAAATTACTAACCCAAGGAAGGTGGACTTCATGGATTCAAATACTTGCTTAGCAACAAAATTTCCATTTGGCCATTTCTTTATTTTTTAATCAAATCATTCAATATTTATAGACTCCAATCCATGTGCCAATCACTGTGTTAGAAGATAGAAAATAGTAAACTTATTAATCACTACTCCTGCTTGAAACTTATGAGATAGCTTCAGCATGTATTTTCGAAGCAAGCAATTTATCTGTTAATTTATTTTTAGCTATGGCACTGAGGACTCGTTAGAGTCCCTTGGAAAGCAAAGAGGTCAAACCAGTTAATCTTAAAGAAAACCAATCTTGAATACTCTTTGGAAGGACTGATGCTAAAGCTGAAGCTCCAATATTTTGGCCAACTGAGGCAAACAGCCAAATCATTGGAAAAGATCCTGATGATGGGAAAGATTGAAGGGTAAAGGAAAAGAAGGTAACAGGATGAGATTGTTGGATGGAATTACCTATTCAATGGATATAAATTTGGGCAAACTCCAGGAGATAGTGAGGGACTGGGAAGCCTGGCATGCTGCAGTACATGGAGTAGTAGAATCAGACACGATTTGGTGACTGAACAATAAGAAAATGGTCCTGATATTTGATAAAATTTTTTCCATCATTATGAAAGCAACCCAATGAAATGTGATTTATGATGGGGGCTTTGGGACATATCAGTTAATTAAATATATGCTATTATTATTCCATCTTATAAGATGATAAAATTGAACATCTAAGAGATTGCTTCCCTGGTGGCTCATCTGTTAAAGAATCCACCTACAATGTTGGAGACCTGGATTTGATCCCTGGGTTGGGAAGATTACCTGGAGAGGGGAATAGCTACCCACTCCAGTATTCTGGCCTGGAGAATTCCATGGAGTGTGTCCATGGGTTCTATCTTGATGTATTGTAAAAGCAATACAATATTGTAAAGTTAAGCAAAATAAAAATAAATAAATAAATAAAAATTAAAAAAAATAAAAGCATTCAATAAAATAGAGATTATTGATATTTGCAAAAAAAAATAAAAATAAAGTCAGACATGTCTCAGTGACATTCACTTGCACTTTGAAAAGATCAATAAACTCATTGGAATATAATACTGTGAAATGGTCTAAAATTATTTGGGTCCTGGCAGTCCCAAACCAGTTCTGATGGTCTCATACTTTGGTTCTAGGATTTATTTCTTAAAACTTTATTGCAACTCTCTATTCCTGCCTTGCTATCCTATGATCTGAAAGTTTCTCAGTTTTCACTCACCTCCACTGCCATTCAAGCTTACTTTCCACAATAATCTGATGGTGAATATTTAGACAAAAAAGTGAACCATAGTACCTAAAATATATTATTATGTGGAGTTGCCTAGCAATTCATGTTTTTTACTCCTTACAACAATTTTATCAGATGGATGGTAGCTTTATCTATTTTTGTTTTTGTTTTAATAGCAAAGATCCAGAATACTTGGCTATACTACCGCTTCATCAGTTATGACACAGATATTACCATTTACTTTCCTGTATTAAATTAAGAAGTATGCAGCTCAGTTCACTTCAATTGCTCAGTCGTGTCTGAATCTTTGCAATTCCATAGACTGCAGGACACCAGGTTTCCCTGTCCATTACCAACTCCTGGAGCTTGCTCAAACTCATGTTCATTAAGTCAGTGATGCCATGCAACAATCTCATACTCTGTCATACCTTTCTCCTTAAGCTTTCAATCTTTCCCAGCGTGAGAGTCTTTTTCAATGAATCAGTCTTTGAATCAGGTGGCCAAAGATTTGAAGTTTCAGCTTCAGCATCAGAGACATTACTTTACCAACAAAGGTTCGCCTAGTCAAGGCTATGGTCTTTCCTGTGGTCATGTATGGATGTGAGAGCTGGACTGTGAAGAAGGCTGAGCGCCGAAGAATTGATGCTTTTGAACTGTGGTGTTGGAGAAGACTCTTGAGAGTCCCTTGGACTACAAGAAGATCCAACCAGTCCATTGTGAAGGAGATCAGCCCTGGGATTTCTTTGGAAGGAATGATGCTAAAGCTGAAACTCCAGTATTTTGGCCACCTCATGCAAAGAGTTGACTCATTGGAGAAGACTCTGATGCTGGGAGGGATTGAGGGCAGGAGGAGAAGGGGACGACAGAGGATGAGATGGCTGGATGGCATCACTGACTTGATGGGTGTGAGTCTGAGTGACCTCCGGGAGCTGGTGATGGACAGGGAGGCCTGGCGTGCTGCAGTTCATGGGGTCGCAAAGAGTCGGACACGACTGAGCGACTGATCTGATCTGATCAGTCCTTCCAATGCATATTCAGGACTGATTTCCTTTAGAATTGACTGGTTTGATCTCCTTGCAGTGCAAGGGACTCTCAAGTCTTCTCCAACACCACAATTCAAGAGCATCAATTTTTCGGTGTTCAGTTTTCTCTATAGTCCACCTCTCACAGCCATATGTGACTAACTGGAAGAACCATAGGTTTGACAAGATGGACCTTTGTCAGCAAAGTAATGTCTTTGCTTTTTAGTATGCTGTTTGGTCATAGCTTTTCTTACAAGGAGAAAGTGTCTTTGAATTTCCTGGCTGCAGTCACCATCTGCAGTGATTTTGGAGCCCAAGAAAATGAAGTCTGTCACTGTTTCCAGTGTTTCCCCATCTATTTGCCATGAAGTGATGGGAACCAGATGCAATGATCTTAGCTTTTTGAATGTGGAGTTTCAAGCCAGACTTTCACTCTCCTCTTTCACTTTCATCAAGAGGCTCTTTAGTTCTTCTTACCTTCTGCCATAAGGGTGTTGTGATCTGTGTATCTGAGGTTATTGATATTTCTCCCAGAAATTTTGATTCCAGCTTATGCTTCATCCAGCCTGGCATTTCACATGATGTACTCTGCATGTAACTTAAATAAGCAGGGTGACAATATACAGCCTTGATGTAGTTCTTTTGTAATTTGGAACCAGTCTGTTGTTCCATGTCCAGTTCTAACTCTTGCTTATTGACCTGGATACAGATTTCTCAGGAGGCAGATAAGGTCACCTGGTATTCTCGTTAAGAATTTTTCAGTTTTTTATTTTGTGATCCACACAGTCAAAGGCTTTGCTGTAGTCAACAAAGCAGAAGTAGGTGTTTCTTTGGAACTCTCTTGCTTTTTCAGTGATCCAATGGATGTTGGCAATTTGATCTCTGGTTTCTCTGCCGTTTCTAAATCCAGCTTAAGCATTTGGAAATTCATAGTTCACATACTGTTGAAGCCTCGTTGAAGAATTTTGAGCATTACTTTGCTAGTGTGTGAGATGAGTGCAATTATGTGTTAGTTTCAACATTCTTTGGCATTGCCTTTCTTGGTTCTGGAAAGAAATTTGTCCTATTCCAGTCTTGTGGCCACTGCTGAGTTTTCCAAATTTGCTGGCATATTGAGTGCAGCACTTTAGAGCACCATCTTTTAGGATTTGAAAGAGCTAAATTGGAATTCCATTATCTCTATTAGCTTTGTTCAATAGGGATGCTTCCTAAGTCCCACTTTAGTTTGCATTTCAGGATGTTTGGCTCTAGGTGAGTGATAACACCATCATGATTATCTGAGTCATCAAGATCTTTTTTGTAACTGTGGTGTTGGAGAAGACTCTTGA
The DNA here is from genome assembly GCA_935064755.1 of Tragelaphus eurycerus. Classification (NCBI taxonomy): domain Eukaryota; kingdom Metazoa; phylum Chordata; class Mammalia; order Artiodactyla; family Bovidae; genus Tragelaphus; species Tragelaphus eurycerus. Next base: position 4,954,007 of record CAKXYN010000086.1, on the reverse strand, counting down.
GAGTCCCTGGGACTGCAAGGAGATCCAACCAGTCCATTGTGAAGGAGATCAGCCCTGGGATTTCTTTGGAAGGAATGATGCTAAAGCTGAAACTCCAGTACTTTGGCCACCTCATGCGAAGAGTTGACTCATTGGAAAAGACTCTGATGCTGGGAGGGATTGGGGGCAGGAGGAGAAGGGGACAACAGAGGATGAGATGGCTGGATGGCATCACTGACTCAATGGACATGAGTCTGAGTGACCTCCGGGAGTTGCAGATGGACAGGGAAGCTTGGTGTGCTGTGATTAATGGAGTCGCAAAGAGTCGGACACGACTGAACGACTGATCTGATCTGTGTATTCTTGCCACCTCTTCTTAATGTCTTTTGCTTCTGTTAGGTCCATACCATTTCTGTCCTATATTGTGCCCATTATTGCATGAAATGTTCCTTTGGTATCTCTAATTTTCTTGAAGAGATCTTTAGTCTTTCCCATTCTATTGTTTTCCTCTCTTTCTTTGCGTTGATCATTTAGGAAGGCTTTCTTATCTCTCCTAGCTAGTCTTTGGAACTCTGCATTCAAATGGGCATATCTTTCCTTTCCTCCTTTGTTTTTATCTTCTCTTCTTTTCTCAGTTATTTGTAAGGTTTCCTCAAACATCCATTTTGCCTTTTTGCATTTGGTTTTCTTGGGGATGGTCTTGATTACTACCTCCTGTTCAATGTCTTTAACTTCTGTCCATGGTCCTTCAAGTTTTCTGTCTGTCCGATCTAACCCCTTGAATCTGTTTGTCACTTCTACTGTATAATCATGAGGGAGTTGATTAGGTCATGCCTGAATGGTCTAGTGGTTTTCCGTACTTTCTTCAATATAAATCTGAATTTGGCAATAAGGAGTTCATGATCTGAGCCACAGTCAGCTCTTGGTCTTATTTTTGCTGACTATATAGAGCATCTCCATCTTTGGCTGCAAAGAATATAATCCGTCTGTTTTTGGTATTGACCATCTGGTGATGTCCATGTGTAGAGTCTTCTCTTGTGTTGTTGGAAGAGGGAATTTGCTTTGACCAGTGCACTCTGTTGGCAAAACACTCCTAGACTTTGCCTTGCTTCATTTGTACTCTAAGGCCAAACTTGCCTGTTACTCCAGTATCTCTTGACTTCCTACATTTGCATTTCAGTCCCCTATGATGAAAAGCACATCTTTTGGGGGTGTTAATTCTAGAAGGTCTTTTAGGTCTTCATAAAACCATTCAATGTTAGCTTTTTCAATATCAGTGGTTGTTGCATAGACTTGGATTACTTTGATATTGAATGGCTTGCCTTAGAAACAGAGATCATTCTTTCATTTTTAAGATTGTACCCAAATATTGCATTTTGGACTCTTTTGTTGACTCTGAGTGCTAGTTCTTTTCTTCTCCATTCTTTCTGGAGTTATTTCTCCACTGATATCCAGTAATGCTGGACACCTAGTGAGTGACATGGGGACTTCATTTGTCAGTGTCGTATCTTTTTGCCTTTTCATACTGCTCATGTAGTCCTCAAGGCAAGAATACTGAAGGTGTAATTTGTGCATAATTTTGCAAAAACCAATAAAATACTGTAAAATAATTAGCTTCCAATTAAAATAAATAAATTAATTAAAAATGTCATCTCTCACTCCAAGCCAGGCTTCAGCAATATGTGAACCGTGAACTTGCTGATGTTGAAGCTGGTTTTAGAAAAGGCAGAGGAACCAGAGATCAAATTGCCAACATCCGCTGAATCATCAAAAAAGCAAGAGAGTTCCAGAAAAACATCTATTTCTGCTTTATTGGCTATGCTAAAGCCTTTACTGTGTAGATCACAATAAACTGTGGAAAATTCTGAAAGAGATGGGAATACCAGACCACCTGATCTGCCTCTTGAGAAATCTGTATGCAGGTCAGGAAGCAACAGTTAGAACTGGTCATGGAACAACAGACTGGTTCCAAATAGCCAAAGGAGTATGTCAAGGCTGTATATTGTCACCATGTTTATTTAACTTATGTGCAGAGTACATCATGAGAAATGCTGGACTGGAAGAAACACAAGTTGGAATCAAGATTGCCGGGAGAAATATCAATCACCTCAGATATGCAGATGACACCACCCTTATGGCAGAAAGTGAAGAGGAACTCAAAAGCCTCTTGATGAAAGTGAAAGTGGAGAGTGAAAAGGTTGGCTTAAAGCTCAACATTCAGAAAACGAAGATCATTGCATCTGGTCCCATCACTACATGGGAAATAGATGGAGAAACAGTGGAAACAGTGTCAGACTTTATTTTTCTGGGCTCCAAAATCACTGCAGATGGTGACTGCAGCCATGAAATTAAAAGACGCTTACTCCTTGGAAGGAAAGTTATGACCAACCTAGATAGCATATTCAAAAGCAGAGACATCACTTTGCCAACAAAGGTTCGCCTAGTCAAGGCTATGGTCTTTCCTGTGGTCATGTATGGATGTGAGAGTTGGACTTTGAAGAAGGCTGAGCGCCGAAGAATTGATGGTTTTGAACTGTGGTGTTGGAGAAGACTCTTGAGAGTCCCTTGGACTGTAAGGAGATCCAACCAGTCCATTGTGAAGGAGATCAGCCCTGGGATTTCTTTGGAAGGAATGATGCTAAAGCTGAAATTCCAGTATTTTGGCCACCTCATGCGAAGAGTTGACTCATTGGAAAAGACTCTGATGCTGGGAGGGATTGGGGGCAGGAGGAGAAGGGGATGACAGAGGATGAGATGGCTGGATGGCATCACTGACTCGATGGATGTGAGTCTGAGTGACCTCTGGGAGTTGGTGATGGACAGGGAGGCCTGGCGTGCTGCAGTTCATGGGGTCGCAAAGAGTCGGACATGACTGAGCGACTGATCTGTTCTGATCTGATCAGTAAGCATATGATAAAATATTCAGGGATCTGAGAACTTTCTAATATCCCCCAATACTATAATTTCTATAAATTTGTCAATGGAGCCTTCACATGATTATAAAACGACAGTACAGGAATGCCATAAGTAGAAAAAATGAAACTCCTACTTATTCTATCATTTATACTAAATGTGATTTTAGGTGATTGCTTTTTTAGTCATTATTTTTATAACTCACCTGGCTAATTAATGGGTATGGAAAATTAGACAATATGTTTCTGAATCCTCCATGAAAACTGCCTTGTTAGGCTACATTTGTTTTAATTTTTGTGGTGGTGGTGGTACATTTCTGAGAAAATAAAACATTTTAATGACAAAAGTTTCATGTGGAGTTATATCCATAACTCCTTAAATGTGTAGCTCTATACGGGAAGGATCCATATTATGTATTAGACATAGACTTGTTCTCAGAAGCAAACTCTAAGTCACAATTTTTAATACTAGACATTAGTAAGAGAATTGCATGTGATGATTATTAAGTATTTGCAGCAAAACATTTCATGCTTCCTCCTTGTCTTTAATGTCTTTCTCTACCCTTCTATTATGCCAAAACTCAGATATCAGCAGCTTTCCCAGGTATTTCAAATAATAAAGAAAATTGTTACATTTCAAGCCCTAAACAACATTTTACTTACTTTCATTGTGTAGCGAGGCCGAGAGGAGCTACCCCACCACCGAGGTCAGGAGGGGAGGGGGTGAGGAGAGACCCCTCGTCCAAGGTAAGGTGCGATGGCTGTGCTTTGCTGGACCAGCCAGGGGAAGGGATACCCCACGCCCAAGGTAAGAGAAACCCAAGTGGGACGGTGGGTGTTGCAGGAGGGAATCAGAGGGCAGACACACTGAACCCATACTCACAGAAAACTAGTCATTCTAATCACACTAGGACCACAGCCTTGTCTAACTCAATGATACTAAGCCATGCCCGTGGGGCAACCCAGGATGGGCTGGTCATGGTGGAGAGATTGGACAGGGTGTGGTCTGCTGGAGAAGGGAATGGCAAACCACTTCAGTATTCTTGCCTTGAGAACCCCATGAACAGTATGAAAAGGCAAAATGGTAGGATACTGAAAGAGAAACTCGCCAGGTCAGTAGGGGCCCAATATGCTACTGGAGATCAGTGGAGAAATAACTTCAGAAAGAATGAAGGGATGGAGCCAAAGCAAAAAGAATACCCAGCTGTGGATGTGTCTGGTGATAGAAGTAAAGTCCGATGCTGTAAAGAACAATATTGCATAGGAACCTGGAATGTCAGGTCCATGAAACAAGGCAAATTGGAAGTGGTCAAACAAGAGATGGCAAGAGTGAATGTCGACATTCTAGGAATCCGCTAAGTCACTTCAGTCGTGTCCGACCCTGTGCGATCCCATAGATGGCAGCCCACTAGTCTCCGTCCCTGGGATTCTCCAGGCAAGAATACTGGAGTGGGTTGCCATTTCCTTCTCCAATGAATGAAAGTGAAAAGTGAAAGTGAAGTCGCTCAGTCGTGTCCGACTCTTAGCGACCTCATGGACTGGAGCCTACCAGGCTCCTCTGTCCATGTGATTTTCCAGGCAAAAGTACTGGAGTGGGGTGCCATTGCCTTCCCCCAAATGGACTGGAATGGGTGAATTTAACTTAGAGGACCATTATATCTACTACTGTGGGCAGGAATCCCTCAGGAGAAATGGAGTGGCCATCATGGTCAACAAAAGAGTCCGAAATGCCGTACTTGGATGCAATCTCAAAAACGACAGAATGATCTCTGTTTGTTTCCAAGGCAAACCATTCAATGTCACAGTAATCCAAGTCTATGCCCCAACAAGTAATGCTGAAGAAGCTGAAGTTGAACGGTTCTATGAAGACCTACAAGACCTTTTAGAACTAACACTCAAAAAATATGTTCTTTTCATTCTAGGGGACTGGAATGCAAAAGTAGGAAGTCAAGAAACACCTGGAGTAACAGGCAAATTTGGCCTTGGAATACGGAATGAAGCAGGGCAAAGACTAATAGAGTTTTGCCAAGAAAATGCACTGGTCATAGCAAATACCCTCTTCCAACAACACAAGAGAAGACTCTATACATGGACATCACCAGATGGTCAACACCGAAATCAGATTGATTATATTCTTTGCAGCCAAAGATGGAGAAGCTCTATACAATCAGCAAAAACAAGACCAGGAGCTGACTGTGTCTTAGACCATGAACTCCTGATTGCCAAGTTCAGACTGAAATTGAAGAAAGTAGAGAAAACCACTAGACCATTCAGGTATGACCTACATCAAATCCCTAATGATTATACAGTGGAAGTGAGAAATAGATTTAAGGGCCTAGATCTGATAGATGCAGTGCCTGATGAACTATGGAATGAGGTTAGTGACATTGTACAGGAGACAGGGATCAAGACCATCCCCATGGAAAAGAAATGCAAAAAGGCAAAATGTCTGGGGAGGCCTTACAAATAGCTGTGAAAAGAAGAGAAGCGAAAAGCAAAGGAGAAAAGGAAAGATATAAACATCTGAAAGCAGAGGTCCAAAGAATAGCAAGAAGAGATAAGAAAGCCTTCTTCAGCGATCAATGAAAAGAAATAGAGGAAAACAACAGAATGGGGAAGACTAGGAAACTCTTCAAGAAAATCAGAGATACCAAAGGAACATTTCGTGCAAAGATGGGCTCAATAAAGGACAGAAATGGTATGGACCTAACAGAAGCAGAAGATATTAAGAAGAGGTGGCAAGAATACACAGAAGAACCGTACAAAAAAGATCTTCATGACCCAGATAATCATGATGGTGTGATCACTGACCTAGAGCCAGACATCCTGGAATGTGAAGTCAAGTGGGCCTTAGAAAGCATCACTATGAACAAAGCTAGTGGACGTGATGGAATTCCAGGGGAGCTATTCCAAATCCTGAAAGATGATGCTGTGAAAGTGATGCACTCAATATGCCAGCAAATTTGGAAAACTCAACAATGGCCACAAGATTGGAAAAGGTCAGTTTTCATTACAATCCCAAAGAAAGGCAATGCCAAAGAATGCTCAAACTACCACACAATTGTACTCATCTCACACACTAGTAAAGTAATGCTCACAATTTTCCAAGCCAGGCTTCAGTAATATGTGAACCGTGAACTTCCTGATGTTCAAGCTGGTTTTAGAAAAGGCAGAGGAACCAGAGATCAAATTGCCAACATCCGTTGGATCATGGAAAAAGCAAGAGATTTCCAGAAAAACATCTATTTCTGCTTTATTGACTATGCCAAAGCCTTTGACGGTGTAGATCACAATAAACTGTGGAAAATTCTTAGAGAGATGGGAATACCAGACCACCTGATCTGCCTCTTGACAAATCTGTATGCAGGTCAGGAAGCAACAGTTAGAACTGGTCATGGAACAACAGACTAGTTCCAAATATGAAAAGGAGTACGTCAAGGCTGTATATTGTCACCATGTTTATTTAACTTATGTGCAGAGTACATCATGAGAAATGCTGGACTGGAAGAAACACAAGTTGGAATCAAGATTGCCAGGAGAAATATCAATCACCTCAGATATTCAGATGACACCACCCTTATGGCAGAAAGTGAAGAGGAACTCAAAAGCCTCTTGATGAAAGTGAAAGTGGAGAGTGAAAAGGTTGGCTTAAAGCTCAACATTCAGAAAACGAAGATCATGGCATCTGGTCCCATCACTGCATGGGAAATGGATGGGGAAACAGTGGAAACAGTGTCAGACTTTATTTTTCTGGGCTCCAAAATCACTGCACATGGTGACTGCAGCCATGAAATTAAAAGACGCTTACTCCTTGAAAGGAAAGTTATGACCAACCTAGATAGCATGTTCAAAAGCAGAGACATTACTTTGCCAACAAAGTTCACCTAGTCAAGGCTATGGTCTTTCCTGTGGTCATGTATGTATGTGACAGTTGACTGTGAAGAAGGCTGAGCACCGAAGAATTGATGGTTTTGAACTGTGGTGTTGGAGAAGTCTCCTGAGAGTCCCTGTGACTGCAAGGAGATCCAACCAGTCCATTGTGAAGGAGATCAGCCCTGGGATTTCTTTGGAAGGAATGATGCTAAAGCTGAAACTCCAGTACTTTGGCCACCTCATGCGAAGAGTTGACTCATTGGAAAAGACTCTGATGCTGGGAGGGATTGGGGGCAGGAGGAGATGGGGACGACAGAGGATGAGGTGGCTGGATGGCATCACTGACTCGATGGATGTGAGTCTGAGTCACCTCCGGGAGCTGGTGATGAACAGGGAGGCCTGGCGTGCTGCAATTCATGGGGTCGCAGAGTCAGACACGACTGAGCAACTGATCTGATCTGATCTGATCAGAAGTTTATTGTCTAGCTGTCTATTTTTTTTTGGTATTAAAACTGTTTTCTGCTTTTTTAAATATTTTCTGGATCCCTTCAATGTTTTAAGGATTGGGAAGAATCCACACAAAAATATATTTGTTTAGAAAGGAGTAAACTTTCTTTTTTAAGGAAGGCAGCAGTCTCTGATCATAAAAGTTCTAAGTTGCCAAGGCTCTCCCATTAATTAGTATTTCATATTTATAACCAACTCCATATAAGTTATTCCATCTATTCCTTAATTTAGCAATCAGAATATAAAAAAGAAAACAAAGAAGTGAGATGCAAGAAATATATTTTTTGTTAGGGTATATGAAACAATATGGAAACAAAGAGAAGAGTGTAACTCACATACTTAAGTTTCATGACATTATTCTTAAAATATTATGAAGCATTAGCTATGAAAAGGGAGAAGGCAATGGCAACCCACTCCAGTACTCTTGCCTGGCAAATCCCATGGATGGAGGAGCCTGGTAGGCTGTAGTCCATGGGGTCGCTAAGGACTGAGTGACTTCACTTTCACTTTTTACTTTCCTGCATTGGAGAAAAAAATGGCAACCCACTCCAGTATTCTTGCCTGGAGAATCCCAGGGATGGCGGAGCCTGGTGGGCTGCGGTCTATGGGGTCGCACAGAGTCAGACACGACTGAAACAACTTAGCAGCAGCAGCAGCAGCTATGAAAAGGCCAATCAAGATGATTTCAGGTAGAGGAAAAACATGTATAAAGACAAGGTGACTTAACAAACATGGTGGCTCTCAAAAAAGGGAAGTAGATAGTTTGGGTGAGTCTGAATTTACACAGCTGGAGGGTATTGATGAAAGATGAGGCTTTTAAGTTTATGATTCAGAGTTCATTTTGAAGGTAATTGAGAACACATAAGATGTTATTTTATTTGTGGCCAACCCAGTCTGAGCATTACCAAGAAATTCTGGAACACGTAGTTTCAGTTTAGCTAAGGAATATTACAACATCGTCACCATTATCCACCCTTGTAAATCTGAAATCCATACATAATTTCTGTAACGATATTTAAATTCCAAAGAAGGGAAATAGAAAACCATGTTTTCACATTACCTAAAGCAAACATCACCTTGTACAACTGAAAGCATACTAGCCTTTTCCCAAAGTGAGAAAGAAGGACCTAAATATCATTTTATCCATCTTTGAGTTATATACTGCCTCTCTTCAGTCAATCACATCTGTCTTTGATATCTTGAAACTTATGAACTGCGATTTTGTTACTCATTATTAATACAATTTACATTATATTGGAATGGAAAACATATATAAACCTTTGTGTTAAATGGGGTCAAACCTCATATGATTTGGAAGATACCCAACATATTTCAAGAGAATTATATTAGAAATAATGTCATCTTGGATACTGACTACAAAGTGAAGAGCTTATTTCAACCCTAAAACTGTTGGCAGGAAGCAAACTGAGAAAATTCCTCAAATGTCAACATGTGATTGTTATCTGCCATGAAAAGTAAAGAATGATACAGACAGCAGATATAAAAGAACAAAGGATGAAATCTTTCTACAAAAGAAACTTCTGATCTACTATTTTGTAGTTATTAGTAACATTCATATAGGATCCACAGGATAAATGCTTCACTCTTTCCCCTTATTTTTCAGTATAGTGAGTTTATACACAATATGCAAGAATTTCTGAATGTTCTTCCTGAGGATCACTATACATTTTTGATGCTACAAGCAATCTAGGGATTTCTTGTAGGATCTTTCTTTTATTTTCAAAAAGGTAATTACGTGAAGGGTAAATATCTGTGTTCAAGGTATTTACTGAATCTCAATCTACTATTTAAATTTTTTATATCAAGGCACGAGTCAGAATCTTCAAATCTAATTCTGGTTGTACTTTCTCTCTTGTACTTCCTTTCTGGGCTCACTTCCTGGTGTCCTTGACCTTGCTGCAAAGAAAAGGCTCTCCCTGTTTTCAATTTTGCTAAATTATATGATTTTGCTAAAAATTGTAAAGTTATAAGTTTAAGAATCTTAGGTCTGGTTCTTCATATTAAAATGTGGATTTGGGAAATTTGGAAATTCTTTTGAATAAAGCTTAGATTTTGAGATAATGACTTATGACTTAAAAAATCAGATTTAAATACATAGAAAATAATTTTCTATGAAAATTCAGTGGTTGGGGTGATATAGATTAAATGACAGATTGAATATGAAAATATTTTAAAATATTATGTTCTTTATGCATGCTGAACTAAGAACCTCACTATATGTGGCTCAATTTTCTGCAAATTATATATTCTGCCAAGTGTTTCTTCCTTTTTTTGATAGGAGATTCATACTTTATTTCTCCAGTTGAAATAATTATACAGTTAAGTATAAATTAAAGGCCTGGTTGTATAAGAAATCCAGATCCTTTAGGTGGTTCAGTCGAAGAGGTAAGACCTGTGGCTGATTTACATGAGATGTAGTCACTCCTTGGCCCAGGTTTCGGGATTCTGCCAGCCTTGAGTTCATTAATAGTTTCTTCTAAATCCTTAAGTGTCAGATCCTCCTAGTAGTTGTCATTTATTTGAACCATTGGTGGGTTTACATAGGCCCCTAAACATTCCACTTCTATAAGAGTGAAAAGTTTGTCAGGTGTAGTCTTTCCAAACTTTATTTCAAGTTTTTTTTTTTTTTTTTTTTGTCTTAATGACCTCCAGTGTGCTGTCAGACTTTCAGTGCATGCGAGACATAGTAGTGCACACTTAAATATATTTTCCAAGTGGCTTTGCAATATATATTGTATAAAAAGTTGGTACATCATACACTCTCATTAGAGGTACCTGTAAAATTTCTTCAACCTTGTTTATAGTAGAATTGGGCAGCCATCCATTTTTTTCTTTGGGCTAAATCCAGGATTAGAAGCATAACATCTGCTTTATGCCCTTTTAGGTGTTGTTGTTCAGTCCTTTAATCATTTCTGAATTTTTGTGACCCCATGAACTGCAGCACACCAGGATTCTCTGACCTTCAATATCTCCCTGAGTTTGCTCAAACTCATGTTCATTGAGTCGATGACACTATCCAACTATCTCATCCACTTTGCCCCCTTCTCCTCAATCTTTCTCAGCATCAGGGTCTTTTTCAATGTGTTGGTTCTTCGCATCAGAGGTCCAAAATCTTGAAACTTCAGCTTCAGCACCAGTCCTTCCAATGAATATTCAGAGTTGATTTCCTTTAGGATTGACTGGTTTGATCTTGCTGTCCAGGGAGTCTCAAGAGTCTTCTCCAGCACTGCAGTTCAAAACCATCAGTTGTTCAGCATTCAGCCTTATTTATGGTCCAGCACTCACATCTGTACATGACTACTGGAAAAACCATAGCTTTGATTTTACAGACCTTTGCTGACAGAGTGATGTCTTTAATTTGTAATATGTGTCTAGGTTTGTCATAACTTTTCTTCCAAGGAGCAAGCATCTTTTTGTTCCATGGCTACACTCACTGTTCACAGTGATTTTGGGGCCCCACAAAAGAAAGTCTATCACTGTTTCCACTGTTTCCCCATATATTTCCCCTGAAGTGATGGGACCAGATGCCATGATCTTTGTTTTTTTGAATAGGGTTTTAAACCAGCTTTTTCACTCTCCTCTTTCACTTTGATCAAGAGGCTCTTGATTTTCTTCACGCTCAGCCATAAGGGTGATGTCATCTGCATATTTGAAGTTATTGATATTTCTCCCGTCAATCTGGATTCTAGCTTGTGCTTCATCCAGCCAAGCATTTCTCGTGATGTACTCTGTATATAAGTTAAATAAGCAGAGTGACAATATACAGCCCTGATATCTTTCTTTTCCAATTTAGAACCAGTCTGCTGTTCCATGCCCAGTCCTAACTGTTGCTTCTTGACCTGCATAAAGACTTCTCAGGAAGCAGGTAAGGTGACCTGGTATTCCGGTTTCTTTAAGAATTTTCCACAGTTTGTTATGTTTCACAAACTCAAAGGCTTTGGCGTAGTCAATAAAGCAGAAGTCGTATTTTTGTTTGTTTGTTTGTTTAACAATTGTCTCTGTCCTCTTAAGAGTTTTCCACTGTGAAGTCAAATGGAATATCTATGTTATTGTCTGGAGAAGGCAATGGCACCCCACTCCAGTACTCTTGCCTGGAGAATCCCATGGACAGGGGAGCCTGGTGGGCTGCAGTCCATGGGGTCACTAGGAGTCGGACACGACTGAGTGACTTCACTTTCACTTCTCACTTTCATGCATTGGAGAAGGAAATGGCAACCCACTCCAGTGTTCTTGCCTGGAGAATCCCAGAGACGGGGGAGCCTGGTGGGCTGCCGTCTCTGGGGTCGCACAGAGTCGGACACGACTGAAGTGACTTAGCAGCAGTAGCAGCAGCAGCAGCAGGTTATTGTCAGGAGTATCTCTGTGCACAATTAAGGCTCCTCCAGCTCCATTCTGCACAGCTGTCTCATGCAAATTCCTCAAATGTCTTCTCCACTGGGAAGGCTGGCTGGGTGGGTCCATGGGTCCAGAAAGCCATAGAGATCATGATGGACCAAATTTCCCGCCTCCCAAGTGGTTTTTACTGTATTTTTTTAATGATCATTGCGTGATATCATGAATAAAAAACTTAATAATAAATCAGGATATTAAATCAGGATATTCAGGTTTTAGTAATAGTTAATTCATAGCTCTTTACCAATATATTTTATGTACTTAACACATGTTTAAGGCAAAACACATTAACAGATTATCTCATTTGTTTTCTTTGATATCCTTTCTACGTCTGAAGGAAAGATATTTGTAACAGATGGGCCCTACAATTGGCTCTTTAAAATTCTGACTCTATAATCACAGGGCAAATGGCTTATAATTTTAATTTTCAGAACTCCGATATAAACCATAATACCTTATTACTTTCTACCCTTCTTGAGTTATAGCTAGTTAACAAGTAAAACAACAATTTGAAAATTGTTCTCTTCATTCTAAAGTTGTATACTTAAAAAAAAACAAAAAACAACAACAAAAAAAAACAAGCCAGGGGGCATTGTGATTATGTACCTCCTTCATTTTATCAAAATTCATTCAAACACTATGGTATGTATAAGTAGACAATTCACATAATTTACTTTTACTTATTGATCAGCACACCTAAAATAGTCCCGATCAAGCAAGGACTACAAATAATTTGTATGTGTCTGTGATTGAATTGTTTTTGACATCTTCCTTCCACATTTTTAAAACAATTATAGAATATTTTTTAAGCATACCTTGTTATGTATTCCTTCTAAATATCCTATTTCATTAAACTTTCCTCATATTATGTGGGTTCTGTTACTATATGTGGGCATTTTTAACCTAATTATCTTTAAATGTCCTATTTTATTGCAAATTAAATACACGGATGGTATTGGGAAGATTTTTCTTAAGCTTTTTCCTTATGTGTATTGATATTAGGGAAAATTTGGTATTTGGTATTAATTTTAATTCTGATATTAAAGTCCATAAAATTCTGGAAGCTCATCTTCCTTTAGCAATGTTTTCAGTTACATATATATATATATATATATTTATTGTGGGATCTAGGGCATCTGTTGGAAAAGGAAATGGTAACCCACTCCAGTATTCTGGCCTGGAGAATCCCAGGGACAGAGGAGCCTGGTGGGCTGCCATCTATCAAGTCACACAGAGCCAGACACGACTGAAGCGACTTAGCAGCAGCAGGGCATCTGTGATCATCTTATTAGTAGAGAAACTCAGAGACAAATAGAACAGACATTATAGGAAGAACGAAAAGATTCTGAAGGAATTCTTGGGAATCCATGAATCCTTAATGTCTCATGACAGACATGCCAACATTCAGAGTGTAATGAAAGGAAACTGTCAGCACACAACACTGGTAGTGGAGAGGAGTGGAGATTGTTTAACTTAATTAGCTGGACTTCATCTAAAAACCTTCCAGATGAGGCCAAAAAAACTGCTGTGAGGTGATGAATCATACGTTTTAACCTTAAAATATTCCCTTAATTATAAATACATCATTTTGTAAGGCTATACATTTCAGGTCTGGAGATAGAGCATTCTACATACGGAATTATAATAAACAAATGTATGTCCTTTCCAGCATATCCAGAGAACACTAGTTACTCACAAAGAGGAACATACCATGCAATTTGACTCAGAATAACACATATGAGAAGTTAATTTGCTTTCTATATTCATGAATTCTCATTTAGAAAACTCCTGGGGCATCATTTGATGAATAGCTAAAAAATTAATTCATAACATATATAGATATACTTAATATTCCTAAGATGCATTCCCAATATAAGGCCAATGTTTTCAATGTAAACATTAAATAGATATATTAAATGACAATTATTTTTTCTGAGGAGTATAAGCATAGAATTTTGTGATATAAAATGTTATTGCCTATTATTTTGTGCATTTAACATACTTAATTAAATGTGTATCCTTTTAAGAGTTAATATACATAATATATTCCTTCAACTGCAAGTGATAAACAATGATTTTGTTTTCTACTATATACAAATAATAACCAGGAAAGTGTCATTTGGCAAAAAATGTGAAGCTATATATTTGGAATAAAAGCTATGACCAACCTAGACAGCATACTAAAAAGCAAAGACATCACTTTGCCAACAAAGTTCCATCCAAAGCTATGGTTTTTCCAGTAGTCATGTATGGTTGTGAGAGTTGGGCTATAAAGAAAGGTGAGCACTGAAGAACTGATGCTTTTGAACTGTGGTGTTGGAGAATATTCTTGAGAGTCCCTTGGGCTGCAAGAAGATCAAACCAGTCAATCTTAAAGGAAATCAATCCTGAATATTCATTGGAAGGACTGATGCTGAAGCTGAAATTCCAATACTTTGGCCATCTGATGTGAAGAACTGACTTACTGGAAAAGACCTTGATGCTGGGAAAGATTGAATGCAGGAGGAGAAGGGGATGATAGAGGATGAGATGGTTGGATATCATCACGGACTCAATGAACATGAGTTTGAGTAAACTCCGGGAGTTGGTGATGGACAGGAAAGCCTGGTGTGCTGCAGCCCATGGGGTTGCGAAGAGTTAGACACAAGTGAGTAACTGAATTGAGCTGAACTGATGTCTGTGAGGAAGATTCAAATTATATTATCAGATTATATATGGCTCACACAGATTAAGTTATTGTCCATGTGAAGCAACGCATTATCAGAGAGAAATTATTTAGTATATACATTGAAAGAGAGAAGGCAATGGCACCCCACTCCAGTACTCTTGCCTGGAAAATCCCATGGATGGAGGAGCCTGGTAGGCTGCAGTCCATGGGGTTGCTAAGAGTCAGACACAACTGAGCGACTTCACTTTCACTTCTCACTTTCATGCATTGGAGAAGGAAATGGCAACCCACTCCAGTGTTCTTGCCTGGAGAATCCCAGGGACGGGGAAGCCTGGTGGGTTGCCGTCTACGGGGTCACACAGAGTCGGAAACGACTGAAGTGACTTAGCACAGCATAGCATAGCATACATTGAAAGTGAAAGAAAGAAAGTGAAGTCACTCAGTCGTGTCTGACTCTTTGCAACTCCATGGGCTGTAGCTTACCAGGCTCCTCTGTCCATGGGATTTTCCAGGCAATAGTCCTGGAGTGGATTGCAATTTCCTTCTCCAAGTATATACATTATTAGGCCACAAAAACCTCAAGTAATCTCTTCTTTGAAAGAGCCTCTTTTGTCACTGTTTTTTAAACAAGAGACTATTTGTGCTAACTTTAGCTCTAAATTGTACATTAGTCTTTTTTGTTTGTTTGCTTTGGGTTTTTTTTTTTTTTTTTTTAGCATTTTTCCTATTTTTTTACATTAATTCTTTTTTTTTTTTTTTTTGTACTTTAAAATATTGTACGTTAGTCTTAATTCTTCTTTGCATGTGTCAGTTCAGTTTAGATGAGGACGGTAATAAAACATTAGGTTCTTCTCCTTGCAGTTCTCCTTTCCAGCATTGTCTGTGTTGAATAGAGGAGCTTCCTGATGACCTGTTGAGTTGGTGGGAAACATGAATGAATGAATGAATGAACAAATGAATAAACAAGTAAAGCCTTAAAGCTGAAAATATTCCATGAGTGGGAGGGATGGAGGGAGAAAAAGGAATATTTTGAACTTTACATTTACTGAAGTTTGATGAGGTGATGTTTAGGTTAATCGGGATTCACTTGTGAATTAAGATGGAAGGGTACTACTACTACTACTACTACTACTACTACTACTACTACTACTAAATCACTTCAGTTGTTTCCGACTCTGTGTGATCCCAGAGATGGTAGCCCACCAGGCTCCCCGTCCCTGGGATTCTCCAGGCAAGAACACTAGAATGGGTTGCCATTTCCTTCTCCAATGCATGAAAGTGAAAAGTGAAAGTGAAGTCGCTCAGTCATGTCTGACTCTTGGCGACACCATGGACTGCAGCCTACCAGGATTCTCCATCCGTGGGATTTTCCAGGGTATAGTACTGGAGTGGAGTGCCATGACCTTCTCCGAGACGGGAGGGTAAATTTATATTAAAAATAAAAAAAGATGGAAGAGTCATATATTATTTTTTCTAAGAGTCTCTGAGCCATAGAAATAGCAAATTTGGGCCTTAGATATAATCACTTCTCAAATCTACTCTAAGCAGTATTTAATTAGGACACAAGATCAGGAAGGAAGAATAATGTAGTATAGAGAACCTCACATATGCATAAGGGACCTTTCATGTTATATTTACTCAACTTCCAAATCTTTTCAAGTTAGTGGTAAGCTTTAAGAAATATTTTTTTGTGATTTTTTTTTTTTTTTTAGTAATGAATTGGTTTATTGGAAAATTTTTAGGTTTTATTTTTTAACAAAGAAATATAGTTGTCATAGGTTTTTTATTATTGTAAGAGGTAAATATTCCCTATAGAATTTCTCATTAATGTTCAGATCAGATCAGATCATTTGCTCAGTCGTGTCCGACTCTTTGTGACCCCATGATTCGCAGCACCCCAGGCCTCCCTATCCATCACCAACTCCCGGAGTTCACTGAGACTCACATCCATCGAGTCAGTGATGCAATCCAGCCATCTCATTCTCTGTCGTCCGCTTCTCCTCTTGCCGTCAATCCCTCCCAGCATCAGAGTCTTCTCCAAAGAGTCAACTCTCTGCATAAGGTGGCCAAAGTACTGGAGTTTCAGCTTTAGCATCATTCCTTCTAAAGAAATCCCAGGGCTGATCTCCTTCAGAATGGACTGCTTGGATCTCCTTGCAGTCCAAGGGACTCTCAAGAGTCTTCTCCAACACCACAGTTCAAAAGCATCAATTCTTCGGCACTCAGCCTTCTTCACAGTCCAGCTCTCACATCCATACATGACCACAGGAAAAACCATAGCCTTGACTAGGCGAACCTTTGTTGGCAAAGTAATGTCTCTACTTTTGAACATGCTATCTAGGTTGGTCATAACTTTCCTTCCAAGGAGTAAACATCTTTTAATATCATGGCTGCAGTCACCATCTGTAGTGATTTTGGAGCCCAGAAAAATAAAGTCTGACACTGTTTCCACTGTTTCCCCATCCATTTCCCATGAAGTGATGGGACCAGATGCCATGATCTTCGTTTTCTAAATGTTGAGTTTTAAGCCAACTTTTTCACTCTCCACTTTCACTTTTATCAAGCGGCTTTTTAGTTCCTCTTCACTTTCTCCCATAAGGGTGGTGTCATCTGCATATCTGAGGTTACTGGTATTTCTCCCAGCAATCTTGATTCCAGCTTGTGGTTTTTCCAGTCTAGCATTTCTCATGATGTACTCTGCATATAAATTAAATAAACAGGGTGACAATATACAGCCTTGACGTACTGCTTTTCCTATTTGGAACCAGTCTGTTGTTCCATGTCCAGTTCTAACTGTTGCTTCCTGACCTGCATACAAATTTCTCAAGAGGCAGATCAGGTGGTCTGGTATTCCCATCTCATTCAGAATTTTCCACAGTTTATTGTGATCCACATAGTCAAAGGCTTTGGCATAGTCAATAAAGCAGAAATAGATGTTTTTTCTGGAAATCTCTTGCTTTTTCCATGATCCAGTGGTTGTTGGCAATTTGATCTCTGGTTCGTCTGCCTTTTCTAAAACCAGCTTGAACATCAGAAAGTTCACAGTTCACATATTGCTGAAGCCTGGCTTGGAGAATTTTGAGCATTACTTTACTATTGTGTTGCTGCTGCTGCTGCTGCTAAGTCACTTCAGTCGTGTCCGACTCTGCGTGATCCCATAGACGTCAGCCCACCAGGCTCTCCTGCCCCTGGGATTCTCCAGGCAAGAACACTGGAGTGGGTTGCCATTTCCTTCTCCAATGCATGAAAGCGAAAAAGTGAAAGTGAAGTCACTCAGTCGTGTCTGACTCTTAGCGACCCCATGGACTGCAGCCCACTAGGCTCCTCCATCCATGGGATTTTCCAGGCAAGAGTACTGGAGTGGGGTGCCATTGCCTTCTCCGTACTAGTGTGTTAGATGAGTGCAATTGTGCAGTAGTTGGGGCATTCTTTGGCATTGTCTTTCTTTGGGATTGGAATGAAAACTGACCTTTTCCAGTCCTGTGGCCAATGCTGTTTTCCAAATTTGCTGGCATATTAAGTCCAGCACTTTGACAGCATCATCTTTCAGGATTTGGAATAGCTCCACTGGAAGTCCATCACCTCCATAGCTTTGTTCATAGTGATGCTTTCCAAGGCCCACTTGACTTCACATTCCAGGATGTCTGGCTCTCACTGTCTGTCAGTGATCACACCATTGTGATTATCTGGGTCGTGAAGCTCTTTTTTGTACAGTTCTTCTGTGTATTCTTGCCACCTCTTCTTAATATCTTCTGCTTCTGTTAGGTCCATACCATTTCTGTCCTTTATCGAGCCCATCTTTGCATGAAATGTTCCTTTGGTATCTCTGATTTTCTTGAAGAGATCCCTAGTCTTTCCCATTCTGTTGTTTTCCTCTATTTCTTTTCATTGATCGCTAAAGAAGGCTTTCTTATCTCTTCTTGCTATTCTTTGGAACTCTTCATTCAAATTCTTATATCTTTCCTTTTCTGATTGATTGTTTGCACTAATCTAGTAGACAAGGGTTAAGTAAGAGCTATTACAATATATTAGGCACAGACACTCTATGCTAATGATTTTTGAAAGCACACAGGACATTCCAAAATGTCATAAAGAAGCTAGCAATTCATGCATGGATTTCCAAGTCTCTGTCTAATAGTTTTATTTTAGTTAATTTAACCCTACTTAAAGATAACTACAGAATGAAGGCACATGTCCACATTTTAGGAGGTATGCAATGTATGTCATGATTTTCTCTTAATGAATCCCTTGAGAATGGACCTATTCTAAGAAATGTAATGCCTGTTTTTTATTATTATTATAGTTTGTCAAAAAAAAAAAAAAAAACGCATTACATTTCTTAGAATAGGTCCATTCTCAAGGGATTCATTAAGAAAAAATCATGACATACATTGCATACCTCCTAAAATGTGGACATGTGCCTTCATTCTGTAGTTATCTTTAAGTAGGGTTAAATTAACTAAAATAAAGCTATTAGACAGAGACTTGGAAATCCATGCATGAATTGCTAGCTTCTTTATGACATTTTGGAATGTCCTGTGTGCTTTCAAAAACCATTAGCATAGAGTGTCTGTGCCTAATATATTGTAATAGCTCTTACTTAACCCTTGTCTACTAGATTAGTGCAAACAATCAATCATTGGTAACAGATTTTAGAAAGAAAATTTTGATGTGTTGATATGAATATATTCCTATAGGTTCATTTTTCACTTGCAAAGTCAGAATGTTTAGTTAAAAACCAAACTTATCTAGAAATAGCTGCATTTCTGTCAGAAAGAAAGCTGATAGAAAGATTTGGCAGCTATAGAAATAAGATATGCTCTATAAGTTGTGTTTATTTTTTCCACACAAATTCCTTCAAGAAATATGTATGCTTCATTTTTTATTAGTGTAAAGGAGAAAGAAAAAATCTCTTTCTCTTAGAAAATCCACTGTCACATATATTGGTATTTTTAGTTCCTTAATAAAACCCAGGGATTTGTTCTAAAGAACATCACATTATGGATGTTTCATGATAAAATGCAACAGTGAGCTTTAGTTAAACAAAGAATTATGCCTCTTTGTTTCAAGTGAATTTGGTTTAAATATAGTCATTTGAAATATAACTTTAAGCAGAATTTTAATTAGCTTATAAGCCCTGGGATATACTTCTCAGTAATGCTGAGTGTTTTGAGTCTCTACTTTCAGACTCACTTCATATTAATTTTAGCATGATAAGCAACCTTGCCTTTCATGCATTTTAAAGTCAAACAAATAAGATTATTCTTGACTCTAGTCACTTTATATTAACTCTCTGGTACCTGGATATTACCATCTGATCCAGAAGTTCAAAAGGATCCAGCATGGCCTCTGAAAAAGTTCCAAGTTAAAAAGGAACTGAGACATTGATTTGCTAAGAGATAGATGGTTTCTTGGACAACACATCCTTGTGTTCAGAGATAGAAGTAAAATACTAAGCATAGCCTCTGTTCAAACTCCTTACATTACAAAGACAGTGTTAGTAAATGATAATAATCTTAGCTGCTCTATTAATTACATAATGTACTAATAAATATTAATAATTATTGAATATCCATTACAAATTTTGCTGTGCTAAGTCTTTACATTTGATTTCTTCATCATCATTCACAGCAATCTATGTTTTGTAAATTTTCCAATGAGGTAAGGAAAATGACAATTATTAAATATTTTACTTCAACATCACTCATCTTGGAAGTGACACAGTAAAGAGTCTGACTCAGGTCTATTTATGTCTAGAGTTCAAATATTTAACCTCTTTGCCATATTGCAAAAAGACATTTGTTCTGTTAATTTGACATACTACTTCTACTACTAATAATAAGCATTTATTACATATTTGCTGATACCCTTCTAAATGATTCCCAATAATTAATTCTTGCATAGATTCTACTATCCCACCAACTACAATCAATAGTATTCATGATAGTTGTCTTATCAAATATACAATCCTGGTAATATGCCTAATAGCATTATTATGAAAGTCACTCAGTCGTGTCCAACTCTTTGCGACCCCATGGACTATACAGCCCATGGAATTATCCAAGCCAGAATACTGGAGTGAGTAGCCTTTCCCTTCTCCAGGGGGTCTTCCTGACCCAGGGATATAACCTAATACTCCCACATGGCAGGTGGATTCTTTACCACTTGAGCCTCAAGGGAAGCCCCAAAGCATTATAAATGTGTGTACACACACACACACACACACACACGCACGCACACACACACACACACATATATGTGTGTGAATATATATATATATATATATATATATATATATATTATATGCACATAAATATGAACTAGAGTGTTTATAGTACCCCTATTTACAGACACCATTAACCTGGAAATTGGCCAAACATCCACTAGTGTTTGAATGGATAAATAAATTGTAATGAATTTAAAGGACAGAACACTATGCAGCAACATTATGTTGAAATTAACAATTAAATATTGAATGAAAGAACTGTGCATTTTTCAAAAAAAGTATGTGCTAATCAATTTTTATCCAATATAAAAATAAGCAAAGCTAATCTATGTTGTTATAAGTCAAAGTCATGATAACCCTATGAAATGGGGAAAGGGATTAGAAGAGATATAAAAAGAAGAATCTGAGAACCTAATATAACTTTATTTTAGTGGTGATTATTTACCTATCTATATCTATCTATAACTATCTATACTATCTATCTATATATATATATATAACCTGAAAAATGTGGTCCACTGGAGAAGGGAATGGCAAACCACTTCAGTATTCTTGCCTTAAGAACCCCATGACCAGTATGAAAAGGCAAAAAGATAGGACAGTGAAAGATGAACTCCCCAGGTCTGTAGGTGCCCAATATGCTACTGGAGATCAGTGGAGAAATAACTCCAGAAAGAATGAAGAGATGGAGCCAAACAAAAACAACACCCCCCTCAAAAAAAAAAAAAAAAAAAAAAAACAGTTATAGATGTGACTGTTGATGGAAGCAAGTTCCTATGCTGTAAAGAGCAATATTGCACAGGAACGTAGAATGGTAGGTCCATGAATCAAGGCAGATTGGAAGGGGTAAAATGAGATGGCAAGAGTGAACGTCAACATTTTAGGAATCAGTGAACTAAAATGTACTGGAATGGATGAATTTAACCAGGATGACCATTATATCTACTAGCGTGGTCAGGAATGCCTTAGAAGAAATGGAGTAGCCATCATAGTCAACAGAAGAGTCCAAAATGCAGTACTTGGATGAAATCTCAAAAACGACAGAATGATTTCTGTTTGTTTCAAAGGCAAACCATTCAATATCACAGTAATCCAAGTCTATGCCCCAAACAGTAATGGTGTAGAAGCTGAAGTTGAACAGTTCTATGAAGACCTACAAGACCTTCTAGATTTAACCCCCAAAGAAGATGCTCTTTTCATCATAAGGGGCTGAAATACAAAAGTAGGAAGTCAAGAGATAACTGGAGTAACAGGTAAATTTGGCCTTGGAGTACAGAACTAACCAGGGCAAAAGCTAATAGAGTTGTTTCAAGAGAATGTACTGGTCATAGCAAACGTCCTCTTCCAACAACACAAGAGAAGACTACACCTGGACCTCACCAGATGGTCAATACTGATGATTGATTGATCATATTCTATGCAGCTAAAGATGGAGAAGCTCTATACAGTCAGCAAAAACAAGACTGGGAGCTGACAGTGGCTGAGATCATGAACTCCTTATTGCCAAATTCAGACTTAAATTGAAGAAAGCAGGAAAACCACTAGACCATTCATGTATGACCTAAATGAATCCCTTGTGATCATACAGTGAAAGTGAGAAATAGATTTAAGGGACTAGATCTGATAGACAGAAAGCCTGATGAACTATGGGCAGAAGTTTGTGACATTGTACAGGAGGAAGGGAGCAAGACTATCTCCAAGAAAAAGAAATGCAAAAAAACAAAACGGCTGTTTGAGGAGACCTTACAAATAGCTATGAAATGAAGAGAAGCAAAAAGCAAAGGAGAAGAGGAAAGATATATCTATTTGAATGCAAAGTTCCAAAGAAGAGCAAGGAGAGATAAGAAAGCCTTCCTCAGTGATCAGTTCAAAGAAATAGAAGAAACCAATAGAATGGGAAAGAAAGAGATCTCGTAAAAAAAAAAAAAAAAAAAAAAAATTAGAAATACCAAGGGAACGTTTTATGCAGAGAAGGTCTCAATAAAGGACAAAAATGGCCTCAAAAAAGGATAAAAATAGAATCAGAAGATATTAAGAACAGATTGCAAGAATACATGGAAAAACTAGACAAAAGAGATTTTCACGACCCAGATAATCATGATGGTGTGATCACTCACCTAGAGCCAGACATTCTAGAATGTGAAGTCAAGTGGGCATTAGGAAGTATCACTATGAACAAAGATAGTGGAGGTGATGGAATTCCATTTGAGCTATTTCAAATCCTGAAAGGTGATGCTGTAAAAGTGCTGCACTTAATATGCCAGCAAATTTGGAAAACTCAGCAGTGGCCACAGGACTGGCCAAGGTCAGTTTCCATTCCAATCACAAAAAAAGGCAATGCCAAAGAACATTCAAACTACTGCACAATGATACTCATCTCACATGCTAGTAAAGTAATATTCAATATTCTCCAAGCCAGGCTTCAGCAGTATGTGAACCGTGAACTTCCAAACGTTCCAGGTGGTTTTAGAAAGGGCAGAGGGACCAGATATCAAATTTCCAACATCCGTTGGATCATCAAAAAGGCAAGAGAGTTCCAGAAAAAACATCTATTTCTGCTTTATTCATTATGGTAAAGCTTTTGACAGTGTGGATCACAACAAACTGGAAAATTCTGAAAGAGATGGGAATGCCAGACCATCTGACCTACCTCTTGAGAAACCTGTATGCAGGTCAGGAAGCAACAGTTAGAAATGGACATGGAACAACAGACTGATTCAAATTTGAAAAGGAGTACGTCAAGGCTGTATATTATCACCCTGTTTATTTAACTTATATGTGGAGTATATCATGAGAAATGTGGGGCTGAAGGAAGCACAAGCTGGAATCAAGATTGCCGGGAGAAATATCAATAACTTCAGATATGCAGATGACACCACCTTTATGGCAGAAAGTGAAGAAGAACTAAAGATGAAAGTGAAAGAGGAGAGTGAAAAAGTTGGCTTAAATCTCAACATTCAGAAAACAAAGATCATGGCATCTGGTCCCATCACTTTGGGCAAATAAATGGGGAAACAGTGGCAGACTTTATTTTGGGGGGCTCCAAAATCACTGCAGATGTTAACTGCAGCCATATCAAAGATGCTTACTCCTTGGAAGGAAATTTATGACCAACCTAGACAGCATATAAAAAAGCAGAGACATTACTTTGTCAACAAAGACATCTACTCCATCTATGGTTTTTCCAGTAGTCATGTATAGATGTGAGAGGTGGACTATAAAGAAAGCTGAGTGCCAAAGAATTGATGCCTTTGAACTGTGGTGTTGGAGAAGACTCTTGAGAGTCCTTTGGATTGCAAGGAGATCCAACTAGTCCATCCTATAGGGATCAGTCCTGAAAAATCACTGGAAGAGCTAATGTTTAAGCTGAAACAACCTGTTGGGAAAAACTGTCTCATTTGAAAAGACCCCGATTCTTGGAAAGATTCAAGCTGGGAGGAGAAGGGGACGACAGAGGATGAAATGTTTGGATGCTATCACCGACTCAATGGACATGAGTTTGAGTAACTCCAGGAGTTTGTGATAGATGGAAAGTCTGGTGTGTTGCCGTCCATGGAGTCACAGAGTCAGACACAACTGAGCAACTGAACTGAACTATATATATAGATTATATATGTGTACACACACACACATACACACAAATGCATTTGATATACATATGTGTGAAATTAGGCATATTAATATGTTAAAATTAATTCATTCTATGACTTCCTCTGTAAGTTTTACATTAACTAAACTTCTTTTTCATAGGTTTCCATATCGTATCATTACCATAACCTTATAGCCCATATATTAGTTCTTTGTTTCTTTAAAGTTAGACATAAACTTCAGCTTGTCTTCTGTACCTTGAAAATAGTATGCTTCCTGTTCATGAAAATATCTATAGACTTTAAAGAAACCTTTATAAATATAGAATGTTGAAAATATTCCCAATATGTTTAAATTTAAATAATATTTATATCTGAGTATTTTAAGTTTGATCATTGATGCTTAATGTTATATATAGAACTACACAAACATTTTTACCTTTTAGACAGTCACTTTCATCAGTTTGCACTTCAAAATTAGTGTTTATTTCTTGTCATTCACTTTTTTACTCAATTATTTCATCTCAAATGTACCATCAAAATAAGACTTTAATTAACTTGTAGAAATTTGTAATACAATAACTTGATTCCTCAAAGGATCTTGCAAAACAAATATGCATCTGCATTAGTTAACAACAGAAGCACTATAATTATGTTTTTAATGTTATTATCTTGATGAAATGCTGACATTACCATTTAACTTACTGAAAGCTATAACTTAGGTTTTTGTACCATGATATCTGACTTTCTTCCAGTTTTAAAAAATAATATTTTGAAATATTTACTTCATGGTGAAATGCTTTTATATTGTCTTTCAAATGGATCACTGGAGAGTCAGTGTTGAAAATAGACCCTGAATGTGTGTGTGTGTGTGTGTGTGTGTGTGTGTGTGTGTGTGTGTGTGTGTGTGTAGTGGTGGTGGTGGGAGAAATATTGTAGAGATAAGCATGGATATAAATTAAAAATCAATTAACCTCCAATTAAAATAAATAAATAAATAAAAACAATTACCATAATCCAATAGAGAAGAGGTGGTGGTGACTAAGGGGCTGTGGTTTAACTGTAGTACAAGAAAGAGCAGATACTGAATGTGTTTTAAAAGCACACCTTGCCAGATTTATACTTGTGTACCCAGTATCCTGCATGCATGTCTGCTAAGTTGGCTCTGTCTTGTCCAAGTCTTTGAGACCCTGTATGCTGTAGCCCACCAGACATCTCTGTCCATGGGGATTCTCCAAGCAAGAATACTGAAGTGGGTTGCCATGCCCTTCTCCAGGAAATCTTCCTGACCCAGAACGTGAATGTGAACGTGAAGTCACTCAGTTGTGTCCAACTCTTTGCGACCCCATGGACTGTAGACTACCAGGCTCTTCTGTCCATGGGATTTTCCAGACAATAGTACTGGAGTGGATTGCCATTTCCTACCCAGGGATCGACCCAAATATCTTAAGTCTCCTGCATTGGTAGGCAGGTTTATTTCCCCTAGCGCCACCTGGGAAGCCTACCCTGTATCTTCAGTTCAGTTCAGTCTCTTAGTATCTTACATAATATAAATTTCTCAAAATATTTGCTGAATGAAAGAATAACACATCATCACATTAATCCTTTTCTCTTTAGTTGTCCGCAACTGTTTCTCAATGTGAATTGAAGAAATGTTTTGCCATTACTCTGAGTTAATCTCTCCTCATGCATACCCTGAACATTCTATGCATATTTCACAGTTCTTACCAATATTTCTTGTGCACTGAGATCATGGTTAGAGGATCTAGAGAGTACTGTCCAACAGAAATTCAATGAGCAACATATGTAATTTTAAATATTCTGGAACTAATAATTAAAACAAAATTAAAAACCAACAGCTGAAATTAATTTTATATTTTATTTATCCTGATTTACCAAAAACATCACTATTTAAAAATATAATCAATATAAAACAATCAATGTGGTGTTCTTAATGCCTTTTTTCTTTTGGTACAAAATCTTCCAAAGTTAGTGTGTATTTTACATTTATAGCACCACTCAATTCAAATGCTGAATTTCATAATAAAAACCCAATTTGCATTTATAAGTAATAAAGTTTATAGTTGAAAGAATAGATTTACACACGTGAGTTGTTCCAAATGTACTTCAAAGTTTTCAAGTAACTGAATTGACAATCAGTTTTAATGGACAAATTTAAAATAAAACTTAAGTGAATTTTAAAATTCGGTTCCTCAGTCCCTTGAGTCACATTTCAAATCATCAACATGTAGCTTGTTGTTGTTGTTCAGTCAGTTGTGTCCGACTATTTGCAACACCATGGGCTGCAATATGCCAGGCTTCCCAGTCCATTATCAACTCCTGGAGCTTACTTAAACTCACTTCCATTGAGTTAATGATGCCATCAAACCATCACATCCTCTGTCATCCCCTTTGCCTCCTGCCTTCAATCTTTCCCAGTATCAGGGTCTTTTCTAATGAGTCGGCTCTCTGCATCAAGTGGCCAAAGTATAGGAGTTCCATTTTTAGCATCAGTCTTTCCAATGTATATTCAAGGTTGATTTCCTTTAGGAATAACTGATTTGATCTCCTTGCAGTCCAAGGGACTCTCAAGAGTCTTCTCCAACACTACAGTTCAAAAGCATCAATTCTTCAGTCCTCAGTATTCTGTATGGTCCAGCTCTTACACCCATATATGACCACTGGAAAAACCACAGTTTTGACTAGATAGGCTTTTGTCGACAAAGTCATGTCTCTGCTTTTTAATGTGCTGTCTAGTTTGGGCATAGCTTTCATCCAAGCAGTAAGCATCTTTTAATTTTATGGCTGCATTCACTATCTTAAGTGATTTTGGACCCCAAGAAAAGAAAGTCTGTTGCTGTTTCCATTGTTTCCCCATCTATTTGCCATGAAGTGATGGGACTGGATGCCATGATCTTAGTTTCTGAATGTTGTGTTTTAAGCCACCTTTTTCACTCCCCTCTTTCACCTTTATCAAGGCTCTCTAGTTCCTATTTGCTTTCTGCCATAAGGGTGGTGTCATCTGCATATATGAGGTTACTGGTATTTCTTCCAGCTTGTGCTTCATCCAGCCAACATTTTGCATGATGTATTCTGCATATAAATTGAATAAACAAGATGACAGTATACAACCTTGATGTACTCCTTTCCTAGTTTGGAACCAGTTCATTGTTCCATGTCAGATTCTAACTGTTGCTTCTTGATCTGTGTGGAGGTTTCTCCAGAGGCAGATAAGGTGATCTGACATTCCCATTTCGTTAAGAATTTTCCACAGTTTGTTGTGATCCACACAGTGAAAGACTTATAGCATAGTCAATCAATCAGAAGTTGATGTTTTTCTTTAATTTTCTTGCTTTTTCTATGATCCAACAGATTTTGGCTACCATATTGGTTAGTACAGGACTAGAAAACCAACCTCTTTGTCTTAAAATATAAGGAGAATATAACGTAATTTTACACATTATATATGAAGCATGAAAATAAAGAAGATCATTTACCATAATTTGAGAGTTATTTTTGTCTTTGTCATATTTAGCAACAGAAATAAAGGCATGGAATAGGTAGAAAGACAGTTGAAATTAAGACTGAAGTTTTTCTATGGGAAGAAGGTAAAACAACTAGAGTAAATAAGTAAGATTGCAATGATAAAGATGGATTATAGTATTTAGTCTGAATGTTTTGAAGAAACATGAGACAAACCAGATTTGGATGACATTTAAAAAATGACTGGTCTGTATTCCTGAAATTTTAAAGGTCATAGAAGACAAGGATAGGATGAGAAAATAAACCAGAATGAAGGCTAAAGAGACAGGTTATCTAAATACAATGTGGGATACTAGGTTAAATTATGGACATGGGGAATATAGTTGTTATGAACATTATTGCAAAAATTAATTACATTTAAATGTCTAAGGTGGATTAGGTAAGTATTTTACTGAAAATCTCTGATTCTGATCATTGTACTAAAGTTATGAAAAAGAATTTTTTGTTCTTTAAAAAAAAGTTGAAGTATTTGGAACTTAAGAACACAGTATTATCTTCAATTTATGGTTAAATGATTCAGAAAGAAAATAAAGATCAAAGAAGAGAAGAAATTCGATCACCAAGGGTGCAAATGAAAGATAAAATAAATGGAGTGATTTATCTTTGATCAACTAATTATTAATCTACTTAGGGAGTGTATAGGACTTATTTGCACTCTTCTTGTAACTTATCTGTACATTTGTAACTATATTAAAGTCACAAAAATATTTACAATGAGCATTCTTTCTTTTATGCATTCAAGATACTATTTTGGGTGCCAATTTTGTGCTTGGTCCTGCTATAGAGATGCTAGGGTTCATCTGATAGACATATTCCATTTTCTTACAAAGTTTATGGATTAGTTTACAATTGATCTTTTGTAATATTATTTATGAATTTTATTTTTAATGTGAAAATCATGGTAGGCAAAGTATGAAGAAATTATAATCACAAGGTAATTCCTTACAGTATTTTAATGAGGAGAATGAAATGAATACATAGTTATAAAGATCTATCTATTTTAGGATATGTGTTTTTATGCTTTGGATATAATATAGAAATTATTTTTTACCTCATTCTTCTGTATTTATATAGTATCTCCATTTCTATTATACACACTTAGCAGACAACAATAAATTGGATAAATCACCTTGGATCTTCTACAGTACATATTGTGTGTGTATACATACAATGGAATATTATGCAGACATTAAAAGAGAGAAATCCTGATACATACATTCTACAAAATGAAAGAATCTGGTAACTTTATGGTAAATGGCATAAGCCAGACACACAAAGGAAAATATTGTATGATTGTAATTATATTAACTATATAGACTATTGAAATTCATAGAGAGACAAAATAAAGGTTACCAGAGTCTGAAGGGAATGAGAAATGAGACCTTATTGTTTCACAAATACAGGGTTCTGTTAGGAATAATGAAAAATTTCTGAAAATTGTGGTGACATTTTAACAACCTTGTAGATGTACTAATGCCATTAAAATATAAGTATAAGCATACTTCAGAGATATTGTGGGTGTGGTTTCCTACCATTAGATTAAAGTGAATAACACAATAAAAAGAATAACACCTTTTTTGTTTGTTTGTTTGTTTCCTAGGATATATAAAAGATATTTGAAAAAAACAGCCATAAAATAATCTGTATGATGCAGCAAGAGGGAAGTTCATAGTGGTATAGACCTTCCTCAAAAACAAACAAATAAAAAAAGAAAAGAAAAAAAAAAGAGAAAACAAAAAGGAACAAAAAATCTCAAATAAATAACCAAACTTACCATCTAGAAGAATTAGTAAAAAGATCAAACAAGTTCTAAGCAGAAGGAAGGAAATAATAAAGATTAGAGAAGAAATAAATAAAATGGAAATTTAAAAAGTAGAAAAAAATCAGTAAAACCAAGAGTTGATTTTTTAAAAAAGATAAATACAGTTGCCAGGTGTCTAGCCAAACTTACAAAGAAAAAAAGACAGAGAGAACCCAAACAAACAAAATAAAAAATGAAAAAATAGAAATTAATATACAGTATATATATATATATATATATATATAAATCTGTCACATTTCTTTACACAAGTGAATATCAGAACACAAGCAAAAGAATAGATATACTGTTCTCATGTATTAGAAGAATTAATACTATTGAAATGATCATACTCCCCAAGGCAATCTATAGGTTCAATTGCAAATCCTATTAAAATACCAATGTCATTTTTCAAATAACTAGAACAAATAATTGTAAAATTTGGTATGGAAACACAAAAGAGCCCAAATAACCAAAACAATCCTGAGGAAGAAGAATCAACCTGGAGATGTCATGTTTCCTAACTTAAAGCTATAGTAATCAAAACAGCATGGTAGCTGCACAAAAACAGACACATTGATCAACGTAATACAGTTGAGAACCCAGAAATAAATTCACACTTACATGGCTAATTAATCTATGACAAAAGAGACAGGAATATACAATGGGGAAAAGAAAGTATCTTCAATAAATAGGGTTGTGAATAATGGAGAGCTACATGCAAAATTATCAAACTGAACTACTTTCTCACGCCAAAGACTTAAATGTAACCTTTGAAATCATAAAACTTCAAGAAGAAAACATAGTCAGTGCACTGTTTGACATTTCTCTTATCAAAATTTAAAGTATTTTTCCTCCAGCAAAGGAAACAAAAACAAAGCAAAACAAAAACAAAGCAAAACAAAACAAATGAAACCACATCAAGGTAAAAAGCTTTTGTACAGTGAATGAAACTATCAACAAACTAATCAGGTAGTTTCCTGAATGGGAGACGATACTTGCAGATGGTATCATCAATAAGGGGTTGATATCCAAAATATACCAAGAATTAATACAACTCAACATAAAAAAAATTAAAAATGGACAGAGGACCTGAATCAGATCAGATCAGTCGCTCAGTTGTGTCCGACTCTTTGCCACCCCATGAACCGCAGCACACCAGGCCTCCCTGTCCATCACCAGCTCCCGGAGGTCACCCAGACTCACACCCATCAAGTCAGTGATGCCATCCAGCCATCTCATCCTCTGTCGTCCCCTTCTCCTCCTGCCCTCAATCCCTCCCAGCATCAGAGTCTTCTCCAATGAGTCAACTCTTCGCATGAGGTGGCCAAAATACTGGAGTTTCAGCTTTAGCATCATTCCTTCTAAAGAAATTCCAGGATTGATCTCCTTCAGAATGGACTGGTTGGATCTCCTTGCAGTCCAAGGGACTCTCAAGAGTCTTCTCCAACACCACAGTTCAAAAGCATCAATTCTTTGGCGCTCAGCCTTCTTCACAATCCAGCTCTCACATCCATACATGACCACAGGAAAGACCATAGCCTTGACTAGGCGAACCTTTGTTGGTAAAGTGATGTCTCTGCTTTTGAATATGCTATCTAGGTTGGTCATAACTTTCCTTCCAAGGAGTAAGCGTCCTTCCTTCCAAGGAGGACCTGAATAGAGACCTCAAAAAAATATGCCGATAAGGAAATGTGTTCAACATTACCAATCATCAGGGAAATGCAAAAAAAACACAAAGAGATATTACTTCATACTTGTCCCAATGGAAATTATGAAAAAACAACAAATAACAAGTGTTAGTGAGGATGTGGTAAAATGAGAAACTTGTGTAATGTTCGTAGAAATGTAAATTATTGCAGTTATTATGGAATATTTGATGATGGACTCTTAAAAAATTAAAAATAGAATAACCATGTACCCTACCAATTCTACTTCTGGGTTTTTACTTAAAGAAAGAAAAACGGTTAATTCAGGGATTCAAAACGATATATGTATCACGGGATCCAGTCCCATCACTTCATGGGAAATAGATGGGGAAACAGTGGAAACAGTGTCAGACTTTATTTTTGGGGGCTCCAAAATCACTGCAGATGGTGACTGCAGCCATGAAATTAAAAGACGTTTACTTCTTGGAAGGGAAGTTATGACCAACTTAGATAGCATATTCAAAGCAGAGACATTACTTGGCCAACAAAGGTCCGTCTAGTCAAGGCTATGGTTTTTACTGTGGTCATGTATGGATGTGAGAGCTGGGCTGTGAAGAAGGCTGAGCGCTGAAGAATTGATGCTTTTGAACTGTGATGTTGGAGAAGTGTCTTGAGAGTCCCTTGGACTGCAAGAAGATCCAACCAGTCCATTCTGAAGGAGATCAGCCTTGGGATTTCTTTGGAAGGAATGATGCTAAAGCTGAAACTCCAGTATTTTGGCCACCTCATGCGAAGAGTTGACTCATTGGAGAAGACTCTGATGCTGGGAGGGAATGGGGGCAAGAGGAGAAGGGGACGACAGAGGATGAGACGGCTGGATGGCATCACTGACTCGATGGACGTGAGTCTCAGTGAACTCTGGGAGTTGGTGATGGACAGGGAGGCCTGGGGTGCTGCGATTCATGGGTTTGCAAAGAGTCAGACACAATTGAGTGACTGATCTGATCTGATTTACATATTGATCTATATATATATGCTTATGTATAAGTGTGTGTATATATATATGTATATTTATATATGTATATATATGTATATATGTATCAGATCAGATCAGTTGCTCAGTCGTGTCCGACTCTTTGCGACCCCATGAACCGCAGCACGCCAGGCCTCCCTGTCCATCACCAACTCCCAGAGGTCACTCAGACTCACATTCTTCGAGTCAGTGATGCCATCCAGCCATCTCATCCTCTGTCGTCCCCTTCTCCTCTTGCCCCCAATCCCTCCCAGCATCAGAGTCTTCTCCAATGAGTCAACTCTTCGCATGAGGTGGCCAAAATACTGGAGTTTCAGCTTTAGCATCATTCCTTCCAAAGAAATCCCCGGGCTGATCTCCTTCAGAATGGACTGGTTGGATCTCCTTGCAGTCCAAGGGACTCTCAAGAGTCTTCTCCGACAGCACAATTCAACAGCATCAATTCTTTGGCGCTCAGCCTTCTTCACAGTCCAGCTCTCATATATATGTATATGTATATATATACATATATATGTATACATATATATATGTATATGTATAATGGAATATTGTTGTTGTTATTCAGGCATTGAGACATTGACAATTCTTTCAACCCCATGGACTGCAACATGGCACATCAGCCTCTTCTGTCCTCCACTACCTCTCAGGGTATGCTGCTAAGTCGCTTCAGTCGTGTCCGACTCTGTGCGACCCCATAGATGGAAGCTCACCAGGCTCCCCCATCCCTGGGATTCTCCAGGCAAGAATACTGGAGTGGGTTGCCATTTCCTTCTCCAATGCATGAAAGTGAAAAGTGAAAGTGAAGTCGCTCAGTCGTGTCCAACTCTTAGCGACCCCATGGACTGGAGCCTACCAGGATCCTCTGTCCATGGGATTTTCCAGGCAAAAGTACTTGGGTGGGGTGCCATTGCCTTAAAGAATGAAATCTTGCCATTTGTGACAACACGAGTGAATCATTAGGTTAAGTAAATTAGGTAAAACAAGTCAGACAGAGAAAGATAAATACCATATGATTTCACATGTGGAATATAAAGCCAAATTATAACAAACAAACACGTGAAAATAGAATCAGACTCAGATGCAGAAAATAATCTGCTAGTTGCTGGAGAGGATTAAATTGGGGGGATGAGTTAAATAGGTGAGGAAAACGAGAAGTACCAGCTTTCAGTTACAAAATAAATATCATGAGAATGTAATGTGTATCATAGGGAATATAGTCAATATCAGTGTAATAACTTTTTATGGTGACAGATGGAAATAGGTTTATTGTGATCATTTTGTATTTTATAAGAAATTAAAAAAATTAGTGAGTTCACTTAAATTCAGAACTAAAATTTCATAGGAAATCATTAAAAAATAGGTTTCATAATAAATAATAAAATTAAAAACTGTAGATTTTGTTGTAAGTTTCCAACAGAATTATACTTCAATCTACATCACATTTTCATCTGATACTCTATTTTAATACCATGAGTATAAAGGGGAACATTTAGCAAAAAAAAAAAAAAAAATTAAAATGGTAAAATTTATATTAAATTGATTATAACACAATAAAAAACACAATTATGCGTATGTGTGTGTGTATTTTGGACAAATTGCACAATGTTTTCAGGTTCAGTATCCTGGCCAATAAAATAGAAATGATAACGTTATTGCTGAGTCTAAATTTCACTGCTTCTCACATGATAACAAAAATTGAGAGAGATGAATTGTTAGGGCAAGTGATAGTGGCAAGCAACAAGTGGTTGGGGCAATCAATTTTTGCATAGTTTTACCCAGAAAATCAAGAGATTGAGGAGATGGTGGATTACTGTTCCAAAGAACCATCTTACCAGAGTTAGATTTCAGGTTTCTTTTATGCTAAAATGGAAGGCAATGTGGTTAGCTATTTCAAACTTCTTGGTGCCAGAATCCTTTGTTCTATCATCTGTCCACTTAGGTCTGATTTTAGTGTTCCTATTCGGACACGACTGAGCGACTGATCTGATCTGATCTGATAAACCAACAACACAAATGTTATTCTCTATTTGGTAACTTTTTATCTCTACATGTAGAGAAAAGCAAAAGCTTGGAGCCTTGAAAATGGACTATCCTGTATGTTTCAGGCTATAGGTACCATTCTTTTAGTTATTAACTTGTAGCAAAAGCAGTAAAACATAAAGGTTAAAGTAAAAGAAATAAATCTAAGATGGAGTCAGATTTTGTCTGTCCTATTACAAACTTGGGCTTCCCATCCCAAGTGGTAAAGAATCTGCCTGCCAAGCAGAAGATGCAGGTACAATCTCTGAATCAGGAAGATCCCCTGGAGTAGGGAAATGTGAATCCACTCCAGTATCCTTATCAAAATTGGCAAGAATGTCTGGCAAAAGTGTTGGACACGACTTAGTGACTAAAAACCAAACAATAATTACAACACTTACTTTGTAGGTCTGTATCAGGATCCAGTAGATTATGTGTATAATACATATAGCCTATAATGTAATAGTTACTTATTTTATGAAGTCGTTGTATTACATTGTGTGTGGATAAAAGTAAGGATCATAGAAATGTGTATCAGAGATAATAATTTCCTAGTGTCACTTTTCAGTCTTTTCTGTGAAATACCAAGAGAAAATGTTAAGCAACAGAGATTAGTGAATAAATTTTAAAATTCTATAGATCAAAAAATAAATCAAAGAACTGAATGAAATATCACTAAATACATATATATACACGTCACTGAATTCCTTTTAAACAGAACCTCAGATATGCAGATGACATCACTCTTATGGCAGAAAGTGAAGAGGGGCTAAAAAGCCTCTTGATGAAAGTGAAAGTGGAGAGTGAAAAGGTTGGCTTAAAGCTCAACATTCAGAAAACGAAGATCATGGCATCTGGTCCCATCACTGCATGGGAAATAGATGGGGAAACAGTGGAAACAGTGTCAGACTTTGTTTTTCTGGGCTCCAAAATCACTGCAGATGGTGACTGCAGCCATGAAATTAAAAGACGCTTACTCCTTGGAAGGAAAGTTATGACGAACTTAGATAGCATATTCAAAAGCAGAGACATTACTTTACCAACAAAGTTTCGCCTAGTCAAGGCTATGGTCTTTCCTGTGGTCATGTATGGATGTGAGAGCTGGACTGTGAAGAAGGCTGAGCGCCAAAGAATTGATGCTTTTGAACTGTGGTGTTGGAGAAGACTCTTGAGAGTCCCTTGGACTGCAAGAAGATCCAACCAGTCCATTCTGAAGGAGATCAGCCCTGGGATTTCTTTGGAAGGAATGATGCTAAAGCTGAAACTCCAGTATTTTGGCCACCTCATGCGAAGAGTTGACTCATTGGAGAAGACTCTGATGCTGGGAGGGATTGAGGGCAGGAGGAGAAGGGGACGACAGAGGATGAGATGGCTGGATGGCATCACTGACTCGATGGATGCGAGTCTGAGTGACCTCCGGGAGCTGGTGATGGACAGGGAGGCCTGGCGTGCTGCGGTTCATGGGGTCGCAAAGAGTCGGACACCACTGAGCGACTGATCTGATCTGATCTGATAAGCAAGATTGTGAGTTTTTAGGTACTATGATATGTATAAAATTCTTTATTTACTAAAAATTATTTATTTTAACATTATCATGGAAACTGTCATTCTTGCAAAGTCAGACTAAGGCATTCTTTGTTATATAAAGATATCTCATGATTATGCAGTTATGGATATGCCCAGACTATCAGAAACAGATGAGATATACTGTTCCATGTGACTCTAATAATCTAAGTCTAATATGTCTAAACTGAATGTTAAGTTTTTAGACCAATCTAAAGATGTTAATAATAGAGGATCCCTTAGGAGTAGTCCCTGAGGCAAGGATTCAACTGCAAGCAAGTAATTGGAAAAGAGGAAGTAATTGGAAAAGAGAATAAGGAAGTAAGTTAGACAAACAGAAGGGAAAGGAATAAGCTATTACTGAGCTGCTTATTACTGTGAGCCACAAAATTGATTGCATAGAACACACATTTCAGATCTATCCTTCTTGAGAACTGAAAGCTGGAATTTGTATACCAACTTTCATCAGATAGGTGACGTCTGCTAACAGGTAGCACTGACTCCTCAACACTCTGATATGGAGCACAAAAAAATAAAGTGTATTTCAATGATTTGACTTCAGGAAAATACAAAGAAATGCATGCCCTAGTGGAAGAATTTTAGGTAGTGTGCATTCAAGTGATAGAAAACACAGAGATTTACTGGACACTACCATCACCTGCTAGAGTAATTAACATTTTATCAACTATTTCATTACCGAATTATTATTATTAATGCTTTTTACTACTACTATTATAGTTTAAATTTTATATCGCAGAGAACAGGCTGGAAAGAATAATCATGTCTTTTTTTAGCATAAAACCAATAGCAATAGCATGCATCAGCACAAATAACATATTTTCAACTTTTTTCTGAAAATTTGAAGTTTAGCAATTTTACTTGGGGGTGTTCCTTAATTTTCCCTTAAAGAAAGAATTGAAGACTTCTTCACCCAAGTAAACATGCAACTAAGAAATGAATCAAATAGTAGATAAACACTTATTTAATTGTCATGAAAACCCAAATGACATTCAGATCAGATCAGTCACTCAGTCGTGTCCGACTCTTTGCGACCCCATGAACTACACCAGGCCAGGCCTCCCTATCCATCACTAGCTCTCGGAGGTCACTCAGACTCACATCCATCGAGTCAGTGATGCCATCCAGCCATCTCATCCTCTGTCGTCCCCTTCTCCTCCTGCCCTCAATCCCTCCCAGCATCAGAATCTTCTCCAATGAGTCAACTCTTCACATGAGGTGGCCAAAATACTGGAGTTTCAGCTTTAGCATCATTCCTTCCAAAGAAATCCCAGGGCTGATCTCCTTCAGAATGGACTGGTTGGATCTCCTTGCAGTCCAAGGGACTCTCAAGAGTCTTCTCCAACACCACAGTTCAAAAGCATCAATTCTTCGGCACTCAGCCTTCTTCACAGTCCAGCTCTCACATCCATACATGACCACAGGAAAGACCATAGCCTTGACTAGGCGAACCTTTGTTGGCAAAGTGATGTCTCTGCTTTTGAATATGCTATCTAGGTTGGTCATAACTTTCCTTCCAAGGAGTAAGCGTCTTTTAATTTCATGGCTGCAGTCACCATCTGCAGTGATTTTGGAGCCCAGAAAAATAAAGTCTGACACTGTTTCCACTGTTTCTCCATCTATTTCCCATGTAGTGAAAGTGAAAAGTGAAAGTGAAGTCGCTCAGTCACGTCCGACTCGTAGCGACCCCATGGACTGCAACTCACCAGGCTCCTCCATCCATGGGATTTTCCAGGCAAGAGTACTGGAGTGGCTTGCCATTGCCTTCTCTGATGATGGAGTGTAGGAGACACAAAAGATTCTCGTGGAATTTTCATTTCTAAGGAAGCACTGAAAGATTTTGTTTCCTTTTTTTAAAAAAAAATTGAATATAGCTGATTTGCAAAGTAGTGTTAGTTAGTTTCAGATGTACAGCAAAGTGATTCAGATATATATATATATATATATATATATATATATACACATACAGATTCTTTTTCCTTATGAAAGTAAAATTGTTGTCACTCAGTCATGTTTGACTCTGCAGCCCCATAGACTGAAGCCCGCCAGCCTCCCCTGTCTATGTAATTCTCTAGGAAAGAACACTGGGGTGGATTGTTATTCTCTTCTCCAGGGGATCTTCCCAATCTAGGGATCAAACCTTGGACTCCCTTATTGCAGGCAAATTCTTTACCATCTGAACCACAAGGAAAGCCCCTTATAGTTCATTACAAAGTATTGAGTATATAGTTCCCTGTACTAAACAGTAGGTCTCGTTGGTTATCTATTTTATATACAGTAGTATGTAAATGTTAATCCAAAACTCCTGATTCATCACTTCCTCTCTTTTGGTAAACTTAAGTTTGTTTTCTATATCTGAGGGTCTATTTCTATTTTCTATATAAATTCATTTGTATCTTTTTTTCTTTTATTTTAGGTTCTACATAAAAGTGATATCATATGGTATTTGTATTTGTCTGGCTTACTTATTTAATATGACAATCTCCTGGTC
This sequence comes from Tragelaphus eurycerus, assembly GCA_935064755.1. Lineage (NCBI taxonomy): Eukaryota > Metazoa > Chordata > Mammalia > Artiodactyla > Bovidae > Tragelaphus > Tragelaphus eurycerus. Next base: position 4,915,728 of record CAKXYN010000086.1, on the reverse strand, counting down.
CATCCATGTTGTTGCAAATGGCATTGTTTCATTTTTTATTGCTGAATTATATTCCTTCATATAAATATACCACATCTTTATCCATCCATCTGTTGGTGAACATTTAGGTTGTTTTCATGTCTTGGCTATAGTAGTGCTGCACTGAACACTGAGGTGCATGAAAGCACTGAAAGTGAAAAATCCAGTGCCAGATAAAGAAGAACCAACCTTTTAAAAATATATTTTAGTTGTGAGTTTTAGAGTAAATTACCCTAGTGTGTCTCATTTCCTTCTTGTGAAAATAGGAATAGAAGAATATACCTAATGTATAAATTTATAGTATTAATTAAATGAATAGATACATAGAAAATACTTAATACCATACTAAAACATATTTGTAAGCTGTTATAAGTTTTTCTGCATACATATGCATAGGCATGTATTCATTTCCATTAACAAATATGTATCAGTTTCTTCCAAAACTGAGTTTATTTGAGTGCGCTCAAGTAACTGGAAAAAAAAATGTGGAGTCTTAAATGCCTGTCTTTGAGTATTTATTTTAAAATAAATTTGATAGTTTTCTGCTTTGTCAGAGGAGAAATTAGATAACATTCATAATGTTGAGTTGATAAATATACTTTGTGTTTCAAAAGGTATTTAACCTTCTCCTGACTATTTGATTTATCTCACTTTTAATGTTTACTAACATGAGTAGTTACAACAATCGACTTTAATTGCCAGCTAATAAATTATTCATAACCCATTCTGTGCCACTATTCTGAGATTTAGAAAAAAATGAAAGAGAACGTCAAGGAGATTATAATTTATCTAAAAATAATTTTCCACTTATATATTTATTTACATTATTTGTTCTTTGAATGCTATCATGACTCAGATAAGTATTTTATTTGTTAGAAAATCTTTTAATGTAGAATGACACTCTGCTTGGAACTTGTAAAGCTTTATAAGTTGAATAATTATAAACATTTAAAATCATTTAGATATACTTAAATTCACCTTTTTCCTGAAGAATATTTTTTAGTCAGTATATAATATTTTTTCTAGAGTACTTAAGTGAATATGCTATCTTCTTTGACTAATAGAAAATTCAAAGAACAAATTGAAAGCTATAACCCAGTGCATAAAAGCTTAATTACAGGAAGTTATTTGGTATATTGAAAACAAACCAGTTGCAAAAATAAAACTAGTTAGACTTTATGGATTAAAGAAATGCTCAAAAATGTTTGATTACCTGAGGGAACACACACTATGTAAGATCAGATCAGATCAGATCAGATCAGTCACTCAGTCGTGTCCAACTCTTTGCAACCCCATGAATCACAGCACGCCAGGCCTCCCTGTCCATCACCAACTCCTGGAGGTCACTCAGACTCACGTCCATCGAGTCAGTGATGCCATCCAGCCATCTCATCCTCTGTCGTCCCCTTCTCCTCTTGCCCCCAATCCCTCCCAGCATTAGAGTCTTCTCCAATGAGTCAACTCTTCGCATGAGGTGGCCAAAGTACTAGAGTTTCAGTTTTAGCATCATTCCTTCCAAAAAAATCCCAGGGCTGATCTCCTTCAGAATGGACCGGTTGGATCTCCTTGCAGTCCAAGGGACTCTCACGAGTCTTCTCCAACACCACACTTCAAAAGCATCAATTCTTCAGCGCTCAGCCTTCTTCACAGTCCAACTCTCACATCCATACATGACCACTGGAAAAACCATATCCTTGACTAGATGGATCTTTGTTGGCAAAGTAATGTCTCCGCTTTTGAATGTGCTGTCTATGTTGATCATAACTTTCCTTCCAAGGAGAAAGTGTCTCTTAATATCATGGCTGCAGTCACCATCTGCAGTGATTTTGGAGCCCAGAAAAATAAAGTCTGACACTGTTTCCACTGTTTCCCCATCTATTTCCCATTAAGTGATGGGACTGGGTGCCATGATCTTCGTTTTCTGAATGTTGAGCTTTAAGCCAACTTTTTCCTCTCCACTTTCACTTTCATCAAGAGGCTTTTTAGTTTCTCTTCACTTTCTGCCATAAGGGTGGTGTCATCTGCATATCAAGGTTATTGATATTTCTCCCAGCAATCTTGATTCCAGCTTGTGTTTCTTCCAGTCCAGTGTTTCTCACGATGTACTCTACATATAAGTTAAGTAAACAGGGTGACAATATACAGCCTTGACGTACTCCTTTTCGTATTTGGAACCAGTCTGTTGTTCCATATCCAATTCTAACTGTTATTTCCTGACCTGCATATAAGTTTCTCAAGAGGCAGGTCAGGTGGTCTTATATTCCCATCTTTTTCAGAATTTTCCACAGTTTATTGTGATCTACACAGTCAAAGGCTTTGGCATAGTCCATAAAGCAGAAATCGATGTTTTTCTGAAACTCTCTTTCTTTTTTGATGATCCAGCGGATGTTGGCAATTTGATCTCTGGTTCCTCTGCCTTTTCTAAAACCAGCTTGAACATCAGGAAGTTCACGGTTCACATATTGCTGAAGCCTGGCTTGGAGAATTGTGAGCATTACTTTACTAGCATGTGAGATGAGTGCAATTGTGCGGTAGTTTGAGCATTCTTTGGCATTGCCTTTCTTTGGGATTGGAATGAAAACTGACCTTTTCCAGTTCTGTGGCTACTGCTGAGTTTTCCAAATGTGCTGGCATATTGAGTGCAGCACTTTCACAGCATCATCTTTCAGGATTTGAAATAGCTCAACTGGAATTCCATCACCTCCACTAGCTTTGTACATAGTGATGCTTTCCAAGGCCCACTTGACTTCACATACCAGGATGTCTGGCTCTAGTTGAGTGATCACACCATCGTGATTATCTGGGTTCTGAAGATCTTTTTTGTACAGTTCTTCTGTGTATTCTTGCCACTTCTTAATATCTTCCGCTTCTGTTATGTCCATACCATTTCTGTCCTTTATCGAGCCCATCTTTGCATGTAATGTTCCCTTGGTATCTCTAATTTTCTTGAAGAGATCTCTAGTCTTTCCTATTCTGTTGTTTTCCTCTATTTCTTTGCATTGATCGCTGAAGAAGGCTTTCTTATCTCTTCTTGCTATTCTTTGGAACTCTGCATTTAGATGTTTATATCTTTCCTTTTCTCTTTTGCTTTTAGCTTCTCTTCAGGATCAATCGTAAGTTTATAAATTGATTTTATTGTATAATATGTAATATCTTGAAAATTCCTTCTTAGAATGAACTTGGGCTTTAAGAGTATTTTTAAATTAAAGCAAACATTTAAAGGTAAGCAATCGTTAAATAATAAATAGTACTTCATTTATAAACTTATCCATTAATATAAAAGTACTCAGTGAGAGAACCAACCAATCTAAATTTGACAAAAAATGGATACATGAACAGATGTTGCTGGATTAGAATGCAGCTGGTAACTCATACATTTCAGTCCATAGAACTATAATATCAACTATTTATTTCAACCACCCCATTTTCTACTTGAACCAGATGTCTTTGAAAATAGAAAGGTATATATAATATGGCCTCTTTCCTCTTGAAACATTGGCATACTAATATCAACTTAGCCATTATGTCTTATATTGAATTAACTAACCTTTTTTTTTTTTTTCCCTAAATTAAAGTCAAGGGGAAATGAGAGAGAAAAAAATTAAATTTTAGTGGCATAGAGAAGTCTGCAGGTAGTTTCAGAAAGTACTGTACAGTACAAATGATAGTAAAACCATAATACTTTGATGTCATTCGTCCAGTTATTATCAAGTATTTAGTTTCCCTGGTGGCTTAGATGGTAAAGAATCTCCCTACAATGGGTGAGACCAGGGTTCAATCCATGGATCAGGAAGATCCCTTGGAGAAGTGAATGGCTACCCACACCAGAATCCTTGACTGGAAAATTCCCTGGACAGAGGAGCCTGGTGAGCTACAGTCCATTGGGTTGCAAAGAGTTGAACATGACTGAGCAACTAACACTTCACTTTAACATAGATTAAGCACGCCAGTTTTATGCTGTACAGTTAGCTTCACAATGGGGAGAAAAATACACAGCTCCATAGGACATCCCAGTCTAATTAAACTGTTGGTTCAGTTGCCAAGCCTTGTCCGATTCTTCATGACCCTATGGACTGCAGCATGCCAGGCCTCCCTGTCTACCATCTCTCAGAGTTTACCCAAGTTCATATCCTTTGCATAGGTGATGCCATGCTGTATAGGAATGAACAAATGACTGCAGGGTACTTTTGAAAATGAACTCATTTATTTCATTCTTTGACTAGGTCTACATGAGCATCAGTGCTACAGTTTGCAATGGTATATTCCTTTCAATTTCTAAGCTAACTACATTTGAGCCCATTGGAATTTGTACATTCTCAGTACTTTGGATGTTTTAAATTTATGGCCTCATTTTTAACACTTATTTCTACTTATGATATACTTTTAATATTATTAATGTACTCATATTTTTTCTTGTTCTTATAAAATCATTTAGCTATCAATATTTTATACTAAATGCTTCAAACATTTATTAATATTTAATATTATTAAATGTTTTTCTTTTGTGAATAAAAGTCCTCTTATAATATTCATTTCAGAACTCTAAAAACTTCATTATAATATACCACTTCATTATAGTAATAAATAAGAAAGTGAATTAGATTCTCTCAATTACATAAATTTGACTTGTGAGATGATATCTCTACTATGTAATCAGTACTTATCCATATTATTAATTGTGTTGATTTACTATCTTAGTGTAGCAAACTCACCAATGGGGCAAATCAAAGCCATAGTCATCATCATGGAGCATGACAGTTAAATTCTTTTCTTTGAAGAAAGATCCTGAGGATTTTGATCTTAACACAAATTCACGTACACAAAATCCGGTTTCCTTATTTTTTCATTTCTTTTGATATTTTGGAAAGAACATATTATCTGAATTCTAAATGTTGAGTATAAGAATTAAGACTTGGAACAGCAGGATAAATCTAGGAATATGGAATATGTATGCTCTAATACCTTTGTAAACTTAATAAGTACAGTAGTCTATTCCTCAGAATATTTCAGAAATATCTAGAAATATGATTTGACAAATCATTTATGTCTTCATTAAGAACTGATCTTATTTCTAAGGTACTTTCAATTAATGATTGATATCTCTATAACCAAGTCAATGAGTTATAAATCAGGTTCTAATCCAATTTTCCAAATAAAGTGGGGTGAAGTAGAGTAGATAGAGTTTTCTGATTAGTTAGGTGGATGTTAATCAATAAATCAACATTTTTTTATTCTGAGCAGTGTGTTCAAGAATAGAATAGATTAAAATTTAAAAGTAATTTCAAATTTCACAATCGTATAAGTAAACATAATTTATCATTTTCCTGACAGGTAAATATTTGAAAATCATATTTCCTATTTTTAATTTATTAATTTATCAGAATATTTGGGGAGAAGTTAGAAAATTTTCTACTAATTCTCCTTCTTAGTTCAGGAAGGACTTAAAGTATATATTCTGAATTCTTGTTTGCAACTCAAAGAAGTAGAGAACTGAAAATAATCTCACAACTAAACGTCTTGTGCTAATTACAAATTAACTTTTTTGAGTTCATCAGAGAGCTAAAGTTGCAAGACAAACAACAAAAGTCTGGAAAAAGGCTACCTTCAGGGAGTAAAATTACCTGAACATTTGATTACATGAGGCAGATATTATCTGAAGCCAAACAACCCAGTAGGATGATTAAATTAGAAATTTTTAATGAATTTCTAATGATCAAGTGTGAATTGATGTGGGCTTCATGGGACAGACACATGGGGTTCTCAACCCCTTACATGGTCTTCAGGAAACTCACTGGAATCTTACACAGTGGATCAGAAAAATCTAGAGAAATACCTCCCACCACCCTAACCCTCCACCCTTGCTTACTGGGGCAGGGGAACAGCAGTCATTACTGATATCTGTCCTGACTCACCTCTTTCCTTTCCAATGCAAAAGTATAGACTCCTGAGAGAAAGTCATCAAAACCTGTGAGTACTAGCAGATAACTATTCCAACTGGGATGGGGAATGGAATCCAACACCTAAACCTTTCTCTGTTAATTAACAGACACCTTGACCTTCTGGGGGTGGACTCCAACACTGTTACCAAAATCTGTATAAAAACGCCACTCTTTTTTTTTTTTTTTTTTTAATTCTGAGCTGTACATATGCAAAGTTACCCAGTAGAACCAAACAGCTGAGGGCAGAAAATACTAAAGAGAGATTTCAGAAACTGCAGATTTCTGAACAGCAAGGCTATACTTTAATTCCATATCAATGTGGACCAGCTGTTACACTGTGGGTTTAAATCCCTAAGGCCAAAAACTTTGAGGAGGAGACATACCCTAAAAGTAATTTCCTAACCCTAGGAATAAGCATTGTACATTAGGAGAAAGGGAAAATCTGAAATAGAACCACCTGAAAAAATATCAGGCAGGATCAAGGTGATCAATTGCTATTTAATTTCAGAAGAAAGTAAAAATAAATCTTATCTTTCTTTAGAAAATAGATACAATTATTTTACTTACACTGGAGATTTTTTTAAAAAAAATTATGTGTAAGCATCATGCTAATTATGTGATTGCTTAACTCCTTTTAAAAGAGTATACTAGGGCAAAAATGATTTCATCTGCTCTAGTTGTGAAATTCCTTCTTATCACTGAAGTAGCTTAAGAATCCTCCTAGATGGTGGAGGAATAGGACGCGGAGACCACTTTCTCTCCTACAAATTCATTGAAAGAACATTTGCATGCCGAGCAAATTCCACAAAACAACTTCTAAATGCTGGCAGACGACATCAGGCACCCAGAAAGGCAGCCCATTGTCTTCAAAAGGAAAGTAGGACAAAATACAAAAGATAAAAAGAGAGACAAAAGAGGTAGGGACTGAGATCTGTCCCGGGACAGGAGTCTTACAAAAGAGAGAAGTTTCCAAACATGAGGAAACACTCTCTCTGGCGGGTTTGTGGCAAGCTGTGGAATCTCAGAGGGCAAAATAACCAGGAGGAAAAATAAATAAATAATTAAAGCCCACAGATTACATGCCTAAGAGCAACTCCCAGCGGAGCAGCAGCCCAGGTGCTCGCATCCCCCACCAGCAAGCAGGGGCTGGACAGGGAGGCACGGACTGCATTGCTTAGGGTAAGAACCTGGCCTGAACTCCATGAGGGCAATCTTAGAGAACTAGCTTGAGATAGCAACCCAGACTGTGGGACACCTATGCCACAAAAGCCCTAACCTAAGACACCACCAGGCCCACTCACAGAACAAAGATCTGAGCAGAGCTAGCTGGCTGCGGACTGTCCCATCCCCCACCGAGGACAGGAAATCGAGGGCAGAGCTGGAAGGGGGCAATTGTGGCCCCAGAGAGGCATCATCTACCAAACTGAAAGCAGACTTCGTTTCTAACCAAGACTCCTTGGGATTCTGGACGGTCAACATCCACCAGGAGGGTTGCAGCCAGAGATCAGCTCACCAGAAGAGACACACCGCACACAATGCACGCATTGTACACCCAGAAAACCGAGCGGCTGGGATGGGGGACGTGATAAATCATGGCCTTCAACTGGGGGTGACTGTGCTCACCAAGCACCTGGTCACCTGAGGTGCTCAGATCTGGGATGGCCACAAAACACAGGCCCAACCAAGTCTGCACCTTTGTGGAGTACCCAAGAACCTGGAATTGAGTGGCTCAGACTGGGGAATGCATACAACCCAGGGCCAGCTTCAGATAGTTCCTGGCAGAGCAACCTAGAGCCTGAGCAGTATAGACTGAGAAAGCACACACGTCATGAGCGGGGGCAAACCCAGTGTGGCTGAATCACTGTGAGCACACGTCAGTGATAATTGTTTGCAGTGTTCCTACCTCCCCACAGCACAACTGAACAAGTGAGCCTAAAAAAAGTGACCACCATCGCCCCCCTTGTGTCAGGGTGGAAATTAGACACTGAAGAAACCAGCAAACAGAAGAAGCTAAAATAAACAGAGGGAATTGCTTTGGAAAGGACAGGTGCAATAGATTTAAACTTTGTAGTTAGCACCAACTACATAGGAAGGCGCCTGCTGCTGCTGCTGCTGCTAAGTCACTTCATTTGTGTCTGACTCTGTGTGACCCCATAGATGGCAGCCCACCAGGCTCCCCTGTCCCTGGGATTCACAAGGCAAGAACACTGGAGTGGGTTGCCATTTCCTTCTCCAATGTATGAAAGTGAAAAGTGAAAGTGAAGTTGCTCATTCTTGCCTGACTCTTAGCGACCCCATCTACTGCAGCCCACAAGGCTCCTCCATCCATAGGATTTTCCAGGCAAGAATACTGGAGTAGGGTGCCATTGCCTTCTCCAAGAAGGGGCCTATAGACCTTTAAAAGTACAAGCTGGACCAAGGAAGTATCCGAAAATGAACTGACCCCACACTGTGCCAACAGCTCCAGAGAAAGTTCTAGATATAGTTTTACTATTATCATTTTTTAAGTTATTTTTTTAAATTTATTTTTAAGCCCCCATTACTCCTTTAATTTTCATTTTTATAACCTACTATAAGGTTGGTCAGATGGTAAAGCATCTGTCTATAATCCAGGAGACCTGGGTTTGATCCCTGGGTTGGGAAGATTCCCTGGAGAAATAAATGGCAACCCACTCTAGTACTCTTGTCTAGAAAATCCCATGTATGGAGGAGCCTGGTGCAGGCTACTGTCCATGGGGTCGCAAAGAGTCGGACATGACTGAGCGACTTCATTTTCACTTTCACTATAACCTTGCAAAAAAAAAAAAAAGTCCCTATTTCTAAAGTAAACTTCATATACTTTTTTTTTTATAATTTTTTGTGACTTTTTTTATATTGTATTTTTGAGAATCTAACTGCTACTCTAGATTTTTAATCTTTGCTTTTGGGTATTTGTTATCAACTTTATACCTTTAAGAACCCAATCTTCAGTACCCATTTTTACTTGGGAGCGAGATCATCGTCCTGATTGCTCTCTCCCCCTTTTGACTCTCCTTTTTCTCCACCAGGTTGCCTCTATCTCCTCCCTCCCTCTTCTCTTCTCTACCCAACTCTGTTAATCTCTTTGTGTGTTTTGGGCTGTGGAGAACATTTAGGGAACTGATTATTGGCTGGATCTGTCTCTCTCTTTTTGATTCCCCCTTTTATCCTCCTAGCCACCTCTATCTCCTTCCTCCCTCTTCTCTTCTCTGCGTAACTCTGGAAACATCTCAGAGGGATCCAGACTGTGGAGAGCACATAGGGAAGTAATTACTGGCTAGCTTGCTGTCTCCTTTTTGATTCCCCCTCTTGTCCTCCTGTTCACCTCCATCTACTCCTCCCTCTTCTCTTCTCCATTTACTCTGTGTACATCTCTGGGTGTCCCTCACAGTGGAGAAACTTTTCATCATTAACCTAGATGTATCATTGGTACTGTATAGATGGAGAAGTCTTGAGGCTACTGTAAGAATAAGACTGAAAACCAGAGGCAGGATGCTTAAGTCCAAATTCTGAGAACACCTGAGAACTCTTGAATCCAGGGACTGTTAATTGATAGGAGCTCATCAAGCGCCTCTACCTACACAGAAACCAAGCACCACCTAAGGGCCAACAAGTTCCACAGCAAGACATACCACACAAATTCTCCACCAACAGAGGAATAGAGCTCAGAGCTTCAGTATACAGGCTGCCCAAAGTCACACCAAACCCACTGACATCTCAAAACTCATTACTTGACACTTCATTGCACTCCAGAGAGAAGAAATGCAGCTCCACCCACCAGAACACTGAAACAAGCTTCCTTAACCAGGAAACCCTGACAACCTACCCGTTCAACCCCACCTACACCAAGGAACCTCCACAATAAAAAAGAACCACAAACTGCCAGAATACAGAAAGGCCACCACAAACACAGCATTATAAACAAGACGAAAAGGCAGAGAAATACTCAGCAGGCAAGGGAAAAGAATAAATGGCATCAGAGGGAAAATACACTGAAACCATTCTCACAGAAAACTAGTCAATATAATCACACCAGGACCACAGCCTTGTCTAACTCAATGAAATTAAGCCATGCCCGTGGGGCAACCCAGGATGGGTGGGTCATGGTGGAGAGATCTGACAGGGTGTGGTCTGCTGGAGAAGGAAATGGCAAACCACTTCAGTATTCTTGCCTTGAGAACCCCATGAACAGTATGAAAAGGCAAAATGATAGGATACTGAAAGAGAAACTCCCCAGGTCAGTAGGGGCCCAATATGATACTGGAGATCAGTGGAGAAATAACTCCAGAAAGAATGAAGGGATGGAACCAAAGCAGAAAGAATATCCAGCTGTAGATGTGTCTGGTGATAGAAGCAAAGTCCAATGCTGTAAAGAACAATATTGCATAGGAACCTGCAATGTCAGGTCCATGAATCAAGGCAAATTGGAAGTGGTCAAACATGAGATGGCAAGAGTGAATGTTGACATTCTAGGAATTAGCGAACTCAAATGGACTGGAATGGGTGAATTTGACTCAGAGGACCATTATATCTACTACTGTGGGCAGGAATCCCTCGGAAGAAATGGAGTGGCCATCATGGTCAACAAAAGAGTCCGAAATGCAGTACTTGGATGCAATCTCAAAAACGACAGAATGATCTCTGTTCGTTTCCAAGGCAAACCATTCAATGTCACAGTAATCCAAGTCTATGCCCCAACCAGTAATGCTGAAGAAGCTGAAGTTGAACGGTTCTATGAAGACCTACAAGACCATTTAGAACTAACACCCAAAAAAGATGTCCTTTTCATTATAGGGGACTGGAATGCAAAAGTAGGAAGTCAAGAAACACCTGGAGTAACAGGCAAATTTGGCCTTGGAATACGGAATGAAGCAAGGCAAAGACTAACAGAGTTTTGCCAAGAAAATGCACTGGTCATAGCAAATACCCTCTTCCAACAACACAAGAGAAAACTCTATACGTGGACATCACCAGATGGTCAACACCGAAATCAGATCGATTATATTCTTTGCAGCCAAAGATGGAGAAGCTCTATCCAATCAGCAAAAACAAGACCAGAAGCTGACTGTGGCTCAGACCATGAACTCCTTATTGCCAAATTCAGACTGAAATTGAAGAAAGTAGGGAAAACCACTAGACCATTCAGGTATGACCTAAATCAAATCCTTTATGATTATACAGTGGAAGTGAGAAATAGATTTAAGGGCCTAGATCTGATAGATAGAGTGCCTGATGAACTATGGAATGAGGTTATTGACATTGTACAGGAGACAGGGATCAAGACCATCCCCATGGAAAAGAAATGCAAAAAAGCAAAACGGCTGTCTGGGGAGGCCTTGCAAATAGCTGCAAAAAGAAGAGAAGTGAAAAGCAAAGGAGAAAAGGAAAGATATAAACATCTGAATGCAGAGTTCCAAAGAATAGCAAGAAGAGATAAGAAAGCCTTCTTCAGCGATCAATGCAAAGAAATAGAGGAAAACAACAGAATGGGAAAGACTAGGGATCTGTTAAAGAAAATCAGAGATACCAAAGGAACATTTCATGCAAAGATGGGCTCGATAAAGGACAGAAATGGTATGGACCTAACAGAACCAGAAGATATTAAGAAGAGGTGGCAAGAATACACAGAAGAACTGTACAAAAAAGAGCTTCACGACCCAGATAATCATGATGGTGTGATCACTGACCTAGAGCCAGACATCCTGGAATGTGAAGTCAAGTGGGCCTTAGAAAGCATCACTATGAACAAAGCTAGTGGAGGTGATGGAATTCCAGTGGAGCTATTCCAAATCCAGAAAGATGATGCTGTGAAAGTGCTGCACTCAATATGCCAGCAAATTTGGAGAACTCAGCAGTGGCCACAAGATTGGAAAAGGTCAGTTTTCATTACAATCCCAAAGAAAGGCAATGCCAAAGAGTGCTCAAACTACCGAACAATTGCACTCATCTCGCATGCTAGTAAAGTAATGCTCAAAATTCTCCAAGCCAGGCTTCAGCAATATGTGAACTGTGAACTTCCTGATGTTCAAGCTGGATTTAGAAAAGGCAGGGGAACCAGAGATCAAATTGCCAACATCCGCTGGATTATCAAAAAAGCAAGAGAATTCCAGAAAAACATCTATTTCTGCTTTATTGACTATGCCAAAGCCTTTGACGGTGTAGATCACAATAAACTGTGGAAAATTCTGAGAGAGATGGGAATACCAGACCACCTGATCTGCCTCTTGACAAATCTGTATGCAGGTCAGGAAGCAACAGTTAGAACTGGTCATGGAACAACAGACTGGTTCCAAATAGGAAAAGGAGTACGTCAAGGCTGTATATTGTCACCATGTTTATTTAACTTATATGCAGAGTACATCATGAGAAATGCTGGACTGGAGGAAACACAAGCTGGAATCAAGATTGCCGGGAGAAATATCAATAACCTCAGATATGCAGATGATACAACCCTTATGGCAGAAAGTGAAGAGGAACTCAAAAGCCTCTTGATGAAAGTGAAAGTGGAGAGTGAAAAGGTTGCCTTAAGGCTCAACATTCAGAAAAAGAAGATCATGGGATCTGGTCCCATCACTACATGGGAAATAGATGGAGAAACAGTGGAAACAGTGTCAGACTTTATTTTTCTGGGCTCCAAAATCACTACAGATGGTGACTGCAGCCATGAAATTAAAAGACGCTTACTCCTTGGAAGGAAAGTTATGACCAACCTAGATAGCATATTCAAAAGCAGAGACATCACTTTGCCAACAAAGGTTCGCCTAGTCAAGGCTATGGTCTTTCCTGTGGTCATGTATGGATGTGAGAGCTGGACTGTGAAGAAGGCTGAGTGCCGAAGAATTGATGCTTTTGAACTGTGGTGTTGGAGAAGACTCTTGAGAGTCCCTTGGACTGCAAGGAGATCCAACCGGTCCATTCTGAAGGAGATGAGCCCTGGGATTTCTTTGGAGGGAATGATGCTCAAGCTGAAACTCCAGTATTTTGGCCACCTCATGTGAAGAGTTGACTCATTGGAGAAGACTCTGATGCTGGGAGGGATTGAGGGCAGGAGGAGAAGGGGACGACAGAGGATGAGATGGCTGGATGGCATCACTGACTCGATGAATGTGAGTCTGAGTGACTTCCGAGAGCTGGTGATGGATAGGGAGGCCTGGCGTGCTGCGGTTCATGGGGTCGCAAAGAGTCAGACACAACTGACCGACTGATCTGATCTGATCAAATTCTTTGAAAAGTACTAATTTTTTTTAAACTAAATCACAGTCTTTCTCCTTACAGAAGATGTATATATACCTTTGGACTGAACTTGACAATATTTCATCTTGAAATATATGACAGATAGTTCATTTTGCATATTTCCATAACTATGGGATGCTTCTGTTTCTCATCATCCCCATGAAATCCTAGAAATTTATTTTGAATGAAATACCAAACTGGTTTTCACTGGAGTGCACATGCCTTCTTTTTAAGAATTCAGTTCAGTTCAGTTGCTCAGTCATGTCCAACTCTTTGTGAGCCCATGAATCGCAGCACACCAGGCCTCCCTGTCCATCACCAACTCCCGGAGTTCACCCATACTCATTTACCTCGAGTCGGTGATGCCATCCAGCCATCTCATCCTCTGTTGTCCCCTTCTCCTCCTGCCTCTCAGCATCAGGGTCTTTTTGAATGAGTCAACTATTAGCATGAGATGGCCAAGTATTGGAGTTTCAGCCTCAGCATCATTCCTTCCAAAGAAATCCCAGTGCTGATCTTCTTCAAAATGGACTGGTTGGATCTCCTGGCAGTCCAAGGGAGTCTCAAGAGTCTTCTCCAACACCACACCTCAAAAGCATCAATTCTTCAGCACTCAGCTTTCTTCACAGTCCAACCCTCACATTCATACATGACCACAGGAAAAACCATAGTTTTGACAGGACAGACCTTTGTTGGCAAAGTAATATCTCTGTTTTTTAATATGCTATCTAGGTTAGTGATAACTTTCCTTCCAAGGAGTAAGCATCTTTTAATTTCATGGCTGTAATCACCATCTGAAGTGATTTTGGATCCCCTCAAAAATAAAGTCTGACACTGTTTCCCCATCTATTTTCCATGAAGTGACGGGAGCAGATGCTATGATCTTAGTTTTTTGAGTATTGAGCTTTAAGCCAACTTTTTCACTCTCCACTTTCACTTTCATCAAGAGGCCTTTTAGTTCCTCTTCATTTTCTGCCATAAGGGTAGTGTTATCTGCATATCTGAGGTTATTGATATTTCTCCCAGCAATCTTGATTCCAGCTTGTGTTTCTTCCAGTCCAGTGTTTCTCATGATGTACTCTGTATAGATGTTAAATAAGCAGGTTGACAATATACAGCCTTGATGTACTCCTTTTCCTATTTGGAACCAGTCTGTTTTTCCATGTCCAATTCTAACTGTTGCTTCCTGATCTGCATACAAGTTTTTCAAGAGCCAGGTCAGGTGACCTAGTAATCCCATCTCTTTCAGAATTTTCCACAGTTTTCTGTGATCCACATAGTCAAAGGCTTTGACATAATCAATAAAGCAGAAATCAATGTTTTTCTGGAACTCTCTTGCTTTTTCGATGACCCATTGTATGTTGCGGGGAAGGCAATGGCACCCCACCCCAGTACTTTTGCCTGGAAAATCCCATGGACGGAGGAGCCTGGTAGGCTCCAGTCCATGGGGTCGCTGAGAGTCGGACACGACTGAGCGGCTTCACTTTCACTTTTGCTTTCATGCATTGGAGAAGGAAATGGCAACCCACTCCAATGTTCTTGCCTGGAGAATCCCAGGGACAGGGGAGCCTGGTGAGCTTCCGTCTATGGGGTCACACAGAGTCGGACACGACTGAAGCGACTTAGCAGCAGCAGCAGCAGCAGCAAGCGAAGCGACCTTTTAGAACTAACACCCAAAAAAAGATGTCCTTTTCTTTATAGGGAACTGGCATGCAAAAGAAGAAAGTCAAGAAACACCTGGAGTAACAGGAAAATTTGGCCTTGGAATACAGAATGAAGCAGGGCAAAGGCTAGTAGGGTTTTCCAAAGAAAGCACACTGGTCATAGCAAACACCCTCTTCCAACAACACAAGAGAATACTCTACACATGGACATCACCAGATGGTCAACATCGAAATCAGATTGATTATATTCTTTGCAGCCAAAGATGAAGAAGCTCTATATAGTCAGCAAAAACAAAACTGGGAGCTGACTGTGGCTCAGATCATGAACTCCTTATTGCCAAACTCAGACTTAAATTGAAGAAAGCAGGGAAAACCATTAGACCATTTAGGTATTACCTAAATCAAATCCCTTATGACTATACAGTGGAAGTGAGAAATTGATTTAAGGGACTAGATCTGATAGAGAGAGTGCCTGATGAACTATGGACAGAGGTTAATGACATTGTACAGGAGACAGGGATCAAGACCATCCCCATGGAAAAGAAATGCAAAAAAGCAAAATGGCTGTCTGAGAAGGCCTTACAAATAGTTGTGAAAGAAGAGAAGCAAAGGAGAAAAGGAAAGATATTCCCATTTTAATAATTACTCAACAGCAAATTTGTTTTTTTCTTCTTCTTCTTTTTTTTTTGGAAACTCTTCAATGATCCAAACATTGTTTTCTTGGAAAATCTAAAACTCTCAGGTCAGTTTTAATTCTAAAGATAATTCTGTGGGTTTTTTCCCCTAACTGCAGGCTTTGAGTTATATTGTGTTTTCTAATTAGAGCTGAAGACCCTCTTTTATCTGTCAATTAACACTCTGGGTCAATATGTGAATCCCAAATTAAGGATATGGACCTTCAGTGTCCTAATAACCATAAATTTATCTTCATGCTAATACACCCAGAATCATATCCTAGCTCAATTTTTACCAAACTCGTCAGCACTCACAGTGGAAATTTGTAAGATCAAAATTAACTTGGCTTGGTTATTCTTTCCTACTCTCTACTTGTCCTGGTTTCCTCTTTTTCCTCTTGTTGCCCAATAAGTTCAGAAAATACAAAAATTAATAAAACATGGACAATGCCTAATCAAAAAGTCCACTTCAAAATATTTGGATGCTAAAGTTCATCATGGGTTTCCCTGGTGACTCAGATGCTAAAGAATCTGCCTGCAATGCAGGACACCTGGGTTCGATCCCTGGGTTGGGAAGATCCCCTGGAGAAGGGAATGACTATTCACTCCAATGTACTTGCCTGGAGAATTCCAGGCTAGAGGAGCCTGGAGGGTTTAATCCATGGGGTCACAAAGGGTCGGACATGAGACTGACTAACACACATGCTTGTAATTAACCTGTTGGGGCTTAACTGGTAGCTCAACTGCCTGCTAATGCAGGAGAACCTGCCTGCTAATGCAGGAGATGCAAGAGACATGGGTTCTCCCTGAGTTGGGGAATTTCCTGGAGAAGGACATGGCAACCTGCTCCAATATTCTTGCCTGGAAAAGTCCATGGACAAAGAAGCCCCACAGGCTCCTGTCCATGGGGGATCTCAAAAAGTCAGACACGACTGAGCATATATACACACACAAAGTTAAGTCAGTATCTGATTTAAGACACTATCTCAAGCACAGAACAATTCAGTATCTTGCTTAAATCACTAGACCAGAGTAAGGATTCAAAGATAGGATTGCTGAAGTTAGATGCTAAAATCTTAGTCATTGCACTTGCCGGCTTCTCATTGAATGTAGGGAAAATAAGTGCTGTTAAAGCTGAGTCAGAAGCACTTTTAAGGAAGAATAGACTGTTGATTGAGAAGGGCTTCTCCATAGTTTCTCTTATGTAGACTGCCTTGTTTTAAGTATTATGACTCTCCTCTCTGTATCTTTAGAGTTTGAGCTTCCTTACTAGAGAAATCAGCAGAATAATTTGATATTTAACTTCATCTGCTACTTGTTGGTTATACCTTTCATAAATATTAATTTATCCTTAAAATCATAGTCAAGTTTTTAAAACATACTTTATGGTAGAAAAACATTTTTAGAAACATTTCCAGATATATATAAGCTTTTTTGTGTCAAAGTTGAGAATTATTAAGTAGTATTCATTAAAGGATTATTATACGTTAGTCTGAGATGACAAAATGGGGAGATAAAAATCTTCATTTTTAAGCTATGATATCTCTATAGCCGATAATAAAACTATTTATACATATAGATAGTGGAGAAAATTCATTGCAATCTTAAGGAATAAAGTAATAAAACTATTGTGAGGTTCATGGCATACCAAAAAAGGAACAAAATGTTCAAATGCAGGGACTTACTCAAAGTCCAGTGGTTAAGATTACCCCTTCCAAAGCAGAGGATGAGAATTAGATCTCTGGTCAGGCAGCTAAGAGCCCACATGCTTCCACACCAAAAACAAAACGCAAGACAAAAGCAACATTGTAACAAATTAAATAAAGACTTTAAAAATGGTCCACATCAAAAATCTTTTAGAAATATTCAAATGTATAAATGTAAAGTGAAAGTTGCTCAGTCATGTCTGACTCCTTGCACCCCAAAGAATTATCCAGGCCAGAATACTGGAGTGGGTAGCCTTTTTCTTTTCCAGGGGATCTTCCCAACCCAGGGATTGAACCCAGGTCTCCCACATTGCAGGTTGGTTCTTTGCTAGCTGAACCACAAGGAAAACCCAAAAATACTAGAGTGGGTAGCCTATCCCTTCTCTAGTGGATCTTCGGGACTCCGGAATTGAACCAGGGATTTCTGCATTGTAGGCAGATTATTTTCTAACTGAACTATTACAGAAGCCCCTGAAATGTAACTATTAAAGTAAACTAAATTAAATTTGGTGTTTAGCTCAAGTCTGTTCTGAAATAATTTATATGTTTTAGAGTATTTTGAACTTGTTTTTAAATTATTATTCCTAGCTGTAATAAATATATAAGCTTCATATAACTTAATCAGTCTCATTAGATACTTTTATATAAATCGTCTACTTTTAGTCTCATATTAAAGTACTGAAAACTCAAAGTATTTCTTAAAAATTTATCTTCTTTGACATAAACTCTTCTCTGATATTCTTGTCTTTCGAAAATTTATTGTAATTTATTATTGTTGTACCATCAATAGATAACAATTTAAAAGTCTGCTTTAATAAAGCAATATGCTAGCAGTTCATAAAAGACAATGGTACCCCACTCCAGTACTCTTGCCTGGAAAATCCCATGGACGGAGGAGCCTGGTGGCCTGCAGTCCATGGGGTTGCTAAGAGTTGGACACGACTGAGTGAATTCATTTTCAATTTTCACTTTCATGCACTGGAGAAGGAAATGGCAACCCACTCCAGTGTTCTTGCCTGGAGAATCCCAGGGATGGGGGAGCCTGGTGGGCTGCCGTCTATGGGGTCACACAGAGTCGGACACGACAGAAGCAATTTAGCAGCAGCAACAGCAGCATGCTAGCAGTTGACTCTCAACCCATTTGAAAACCTTTTTTTTTCTTTTTTTTTTTTTTTTAAATAATCATACACATTTATTGAGGGGGATTTATCTTATGGATAGGAGGTTGGTTCATATCCACAAATCAATCAATATGATAAATCATATTAACAAATTGAAGACTAAAGATTAAGCTTTTTATGAATTTTGAAAACCTTTAATAGGCATTTTTAAAGCTGACTGACCAGTCATGAAAATTGAACTTCAAATCATACTGCATAACCTGTATCTTTAATGTGACATATGTTCAATCTATATGGCAATGGCAACAGATTGATGTCTTGTTTTGAGTCAGTGATAATTATCTTATTTTGGTTTCCTATCACTATGTCTTTAGAGTTTTAGACTTAGACTTTTCTAAGATTATCTGGACTCTAAAGATAAAACAAAGGTTAATGAATTCCCTTGAACTCATGTTAAATGTTTGTAAACTTTTCTATGCACTTGCACTCTTATTATACACATTTTTTTTCTATGTTGATGTAGAAAACTATTGAAAAAACAAAAAAAGAAAATCAAAAACTTGTCTAGATTTAATTGATTAGAATGTCTTGTGATGAAATATGTTTTCTAATTTCTTTTCTGTAATCATAAACCTTTTCTGCTATGATGAGCTATTTTGATGGCTTTATAAATATATTTGTATATAACCTTACAGAGTACAGCATAGATTCATATATAGTATGTTGTTGAGCTACAAAGCAAATCTGTAGAACAGGAACTGTATTGTTAAATACACATAAACAGAAGTTGCCTAGAAACCCCCAGTTTTTATCATTAGAATTTACCGATTTAGTTTTATTGAAGTGAAAATCATTTAAATTAACTTATCACTTATGGCAGAGCCCGAGAGCCCCTCGCCGGCTGCGCGGCGCACTGAAAGCCCGGAGCACGCCCGAGAGGAGCTACCCAATGACCGAGGAAGGATGGTGGTGAGGACTGGCGCACTAAGCACGGCCGAGAGGAGCTACCCCACGACCGAGGTCAGGAAGGGTGGCGGTGAGGAGATACCCCTCCCCCAAGGTCAGGAAGGGTGGCAGTAGAGGAGAGACCCCCCTCATCCAAGGTAAGGTGCGATGGCTGTGCTCTGCTGGAACAGCCGGGAAGAGATACCCCATGCCCAAGGTAAGAAACCCAAGTAAGATGGTAGGTCTTGCAAGAGGGCATCAGAGGGCAAATACACTGAAACCATACTCACAGAAAACCAGTCAATCTAATCACACCAGGACCACAGCCTTGTCTAACTCAATGAAATTAAGCCATGCCCGTGGGGCAACCCAGGATGGGTGGGTCATGGTGGAGAGATCTGACAGGGTGTGGTCCGCTGGAGAAGGGAATGGCAAACCACTTCAGTATTCTTGCCTTGACAACCCCATGAACAGTATGAAAAGGCAAAATGATAGGATACTGAAAGAGAAACTTCCCAGGTCAGTAGGGGCCCAATATGCTACTGGAGATCAGCAGAGAAATAACTCCAGAAAGAATGAAGGGATGGAACCAAAGCAGAAAGAATATCCAGCTGTAGATGTGTCTGGTGATAGAAGCAAAGTCCGATGCTGTAAAGAACAATATTGCATAGGAACCTGGAATGTCAGGTCCATGAATCAAGGCAAATTGGAAGTGGTCAAACATGAGATGGCAAGAGTGAATGTTGACATTCTAGGAATTAGCGAACTCAAATGGACTGGAATGGGTGAATTTGATTCAGAGGACCATTATATCTACTACTGTGGGCAGGAATCCCTCGGAAGAAATGGAGTGGCCATCATGGTCAACAAAAGAGTCCGAAATGCAGTACTTGGATGCAATCTCAAAAACGACAGAATGATCTCTGTTCGTTTCCAAGGCAAACCATTCAATGTCACAGTAATCCAAGTCTATGCCCCAACCAGTAACGCTGAAGAAGCTGAAGTTGAACGGTTCTATGAAGACCTACAAGACCTTTTAGAACTAACACCCAAAAAAGATGTCCTTTTCATTATAGGGGACTGGAATGCAAAAGTAGGAAGTCAAGAAACACCTGGAGTAACAGGCAAATTTGGCCTTGGAATACGGAATGAAGCAGGGCTAAGACTAACAGAGTTTTGCCAAGAAAATGCACTGGTCATAGCAAATACCCTCTTCCAACAACACAAGAGAAGACTCTATATACATGGACATCACCAGATGGTCAACACCGAAATCAGATCGATTATATTATTTGCAGCCAAAGATGGGAAAGCTCTATATAATCAGCAAAAACAAGACCAGGAGCTGACTGTGGCTCAGACCATGAACTCCTTATTGCCAAATTCAGACTGAAATTGAAGAAAGTAGGGAAAACCACTAGACCATTCAGGTATGACCTAAATCAAATCCCTTATGATTATACAGTGGAAGTGAGAAATAGATTTAAGGGCCTAGATCTGATAGATAGAGTGCCTGATGAACTATGGAATGAGGTTCGTGACATTGTACAGGAGACAGGGATCAAGACCATCCCCATGGAAAAGAAATGCAAAAAAGCAAAACGGCTGTCTGGGGAGGCCTTGCAAGTAGCTGTGAAAAGAAGAGAAGTGAAAAGCAAAGGAGAAAAGGAAAGATATAAACATCTGAATGCAGAGTTCCAAAGAATAGCAAGAAGAGATAAGAAAGCCTTCTTCAGCGATCAATGCAAAGAAATAGAGGAAAACAACAGAATGGGAAAGACTAGGGATCTGTTAAAGAAAATCAGAGATACCAAAGGAACATTTCATGCAAAAATGGGGTTGATAAAGGACAGAAATGGTATCGACCTAAAGGAAGCAGAAGATATTAAGAAGAGGTGGCAAGAATACACAGAAGAACTGTACAAAAAAGAGCTTCATGACCCAGATAATCATGATGGTGTGATCACTGACCTAGAGCCAGACATCTTGGAATGTGAGGTCAAGTGGGCCTTAGAAAGCATCACTACCAACAAAGCTAGTGGAGGTGATGGAATTCCAGTGGAGCTATTCCAAATCCTGAAAGATGATGCTGTGAAAGTGATGCACTCAATATTCCAGCACATTTGGAAAACTCAGCAGTGGCCACAAGATTGGAAAAGGTCAGTTTTCATCCCAATCCCAAAGAAAGGCAATGCCAAAGAGTGCTCAAACTACCACACAATTGCACTCATCTCACACGCTAGTAAAGAAAAAGCAAGAGAGTTCCAGAAAAACATCTATTTCTGCTTTATTGACTATGCCAAAGCCTTTGACTGTGTAGATCACAATAAACTGTGGAAAATTCTGAGAGAGATGGGAATACCAGACCACCTGATCTGCCTCTTGAGAAATCTGTATGCAGGTCAGGAAGCAACAATTAGAACTGGTCATGGAACAGCAGACTGGTTCCAAATAGGAAAAGCAGTACGTCAAGGCTGTATATTGTCACCATGTTTATTTAACTTATATGCAGAGTACATCATGAGAAATGCTGGACTGGAGGAAACACAGGCTGGAATCAAGATTGCCGGGAGAAATATCAATAACCTCAGATATGCAGATGACACCACCCTTATGGCAGAAAGTGAAGAGGGGCTAAAAAGCCTCTTGATGAAAGTGAAAGTAGAGAGTGAAAAGATTGGCTTAAGGCTCAACATTCAGAAAACGAAGATCATCGGATCTGGTCCCATCACTACATGGGAAATAGATGGAGAAACAGTGGAAACAGTGTCAGACTTTGTTTTTCTGGGCTCCAAAATCACTGCAGATGGTGACTGCAGCCATGAAATTAAAAGACGCTTACTCCTTGAAAGGAAAGTTATGACCAACCTAGATAGCATATTCAAAAGCAGAGACATTACTTTTCCAACAAAAGTTCGCCTAGTCAAGGCTATGATTTTTCCTGTGGTCATGTATGGATGTGAGAGCTGGACTGTGAAGAAGGCTGAGTGCCGAAGAATTGATGCTTTTGAACTGTGGTGTTGGAGAAGACTCTTGAGAGTCCCTTGGACTGCAAGGAGATCCAACCGGTCCATTCTGAAGGAGATCAGCCCTGGGATTTCTTTGGAAGGAATGATGCTAAAGCTGAAACTCCAGTCCTTTGGCCACCTCATGCGAAGAGTTGACTCATTGGAGAAGACTCTGATGCTGGGAGGGATTGGAGGCAGGAGGAGAAGGGGACGACAGAGGATGAGATGGCTGGATGGCATCACTGACTCGATGAATATGAGTCTGAGTGACCTCTGAGGGCTGTTGATGGATAGGGAGTCCTGGCCTGGTGCAGTTCATGGGGTCGCAAAGAGTCGGACACGACTGAGTGACTGATCTGATCTGATCTGATCTGATCACTTATGGCAAACCCCACATGCTGTCTATCTCAGTATCTCTCAAAATACTGAAAGCTTATAGATTTTCTAGTTACTTCTCTCTCTGATTACTAACACCTACTGAATGCTTGATTTTACTAGGCTCTCATCTTATGGTTGGTTACTGCTCTGCCATAACTAAAGACTAAAAACAAGCTCATGTTTTACTGACTTATTGGAACTTTTAAGACAATGGTTATAAAACAGTATCTTACAGGAGAAAGTTAATTCCTTGTTTGTAAATATCCCTTGGCCATTTCTGTTCACCTTACTGAATTTCATTTTTTCCCATGTTATTTTGTGGCCTTGTGATTATTTATCCTTTCACATTTTTCTATCTCATTCATCACCTCTTTCTTAAGATAATATCTTGCGAATTCAATTTCATATTCTTATAAAAAAATGTAACCAGCTTCTTGACTCCTGATCACTTTCCACATATCTAATGATTAATTATCAAATTCAAGCAAACCAAGATCCATCTACTCTGGATCTAACTGTTCAGCATACATAAGATCTGGCAAAGACTTTGAGTAATCTTATTCTTCATTCCTTGAAGTAAGTGTAATGAAGAAACACAGAACTGAGTTTCTCACTGATCTAAATTATCCCATTTTTTTTAGCAAGTATTTTTATTAACAAATGCAGTATTTTTTTTTTTTTTTTTTTAATTAACAGCAGTATTTCACTTCCAATTCTATTTCATTTTAAAGAAATGACCTCTAAAATGATGGAACTATTTTACTGGAAAGATACTAAAGTTATGTATCTAGACATAAATCTTAGTTCCTTCCCTGGGTTCTTTCTTATTTTTTAAGTCTTTTAATTCATGTCAAGTGATACTGATAGACACACTTATTTAGGCACTTATAAATATAATATACATGAATATCATTTCAGTATGTCTAAAAAAGCTCACAGTTTATGCATAATTGCTCAAAAGTTACATGAGATATATTTGAAATTGTTCAAAAACCATTTTTGGTCATTTAAAAAGTAATTGCTGTCAGCTTCAATCAGGAAGACACAGCAAGTGCCTACTTTCTGAAATAGAAGGAAGTAAACAATTTTCATTACGTGTGAAATTGACCTATACTGCTGAAATAGAAGGGTCTCATATAAGGTTAAATAAGTCTCCTCTTCATCTCTTAAAGCATTATAAATAAGGGAATCTGGAAGATATACCAGAGAGGATAAGAAGATGTAGTTCTCCTTCTGTTCCACATCTTTTACTCAAGAAATGTTAAAAAACTATCATGAGAGGAGTGGGTGGTAAAGCATCTTATTGGAAGATTATCTTCCTTTTCACTGAATTTTAGAAAGCCCAGAACACAGTAGCGAAACATTCATCTTATCCTAATCCATCCATTCTCAGCTAAGAGGAACACCTAGGGCTCAGGTAGTGAAATATGGGATTTGCAGTGAGGTGGGACCCAGAAAGCAACAGCAAGATCAGCATTGAATTTAGAACTAGTTCCCAAGGCTGACTGCAGCAGTCTACATTGTGGCATTTGAGGGCAAGAGATAATGCAATGTTTCTCAAAGAGTATCCCAAGGCCATTGGCAGCAAAAGACATAGTAGATTTTCAAAGTGAACTTTTATGGCTCATATCAGACTTCTTAAGTCAGAATCTCTGTAGATAAGAAATGTATGATTTTAGTGTGATTCATAGACACTAAAATGTGAGAGTTGCTGCACATGAATGCTTCAGTGCCTACAATACAGCATAGCTGGAAAAACAAGAGAGCTAGTCCTAAGTTCACAAAGAAGCATAAGGGTATTTGAAAATAATGGAGACCTAATATAATGGAGATTCTAATATAATCTAGTAACCAGGAAGCAGGTCTAGTAGATTAAAATTTAGGATTTCAAAGCATGAGAAAAAAGATTTCCCAGGCAAAAATCAGTTCAGTTCAGTTGCTCAGTTGTGTCTAACTCTTTGAAACACCATGGACTGTAGCACATCAGGCTTCTCTGACCATCACCAACTCTCAGAGCTTGCTTAAACTCATATCCTTCTTGTCATTGATGCCATCAAACCATCTCATTCTCTGTCATCCTCTCCTCCTCCTGTGTTCAAACTTCCCCAGCATCAGGATCTTTTCCAAGGAGTCAGTTCTTCCCATCAGGTGGCCATAGTATTGTAGTTTCAGCTTCAGCATCAGTTCTTCCAATGAATATTCAGGGCTCATCTCCTTTAGGATGGACTGGTTTGATCTCCTTGATGTCCAAGGGACTCCCAAGAGTCTTCTCCAACACCATGGTTCAAAAGTATAAATTCTTAAGCACAGGAATACTGGAGTGTGTTACCATTTCCTTCTCCAGGGAACTAGAAAGCTATGTGCCTGCAAACATGATTAAATAAAATAAAAACTTGTAATAGAAATAAAAACTTGAAGTTAGATAAGGAGAAGCAAGTCAAACTTCTAGTAGCTATAGATTTCTAACATTCTTGCTTAAACTGGTATTTCATTTTCTATAAAATTTATATAGATACAATATACATTTCTATAGTCTTTCAGTGAAGAACTTGGTTTAAATCTAAAAAAAAGAATACAATAATTACATGAAGAACAAGTCTCTCTGATCTCAATTTTCATTTCAGAAATAGATTAAATTTCCAAGTCTCTTATCGGAAGCAGAAGATATTAAGAAGAGGTGGCAAGAATACACAGAAGAACTGTACAAAAAACTGCTTCACGACCCAGATAATCATGATGGTGTGATCACTGACCTAGAGCCAGACATCCTGGAATGTGAAGTCAAGTGGGCCTTAGAAAGCATCACTACGAACAAAGCTAGTGGAGGTGATGGAATTCCAGTGGAGCTATTCCAAATCCTGAAAGATGATGCTGTGAAAGTGCTGCACTCAATATGCCAGCAAATTTGGAAAACTCAGCAGTGGCCACAAGATTGGAAAAGGTCAGTTTTCATCCCGATCCCAAAGAAAGGCAATGCCAAAGAGTGCTCAAACTACCGCACAATTGCACTCATTTCACACGCTAGTAAAGTAATGCTCAAAATTCTCCAAGCCAGGCTTCACCAATATGTGAACCGTGAACTTCCTGATGTTCAAGCTGGATTTAGAAAAGGCAGAGGAACCAGAGATCAAATTGCCAACATCCGCTGGATTATCGAAAAAGCAAGAGAGTTCCAGAAAAACATCTATTTCTGCTTTATTGACTATGCCAAAGCCTTTGACTGTGTAGATCACAATAAACTGTGGAAAATTCTGAGAGAGATGGGAATACCAGACCACCTGATCTGCCTCTTGACAAATCTGTATGCAGGTCAGGAAGCAACAGTTAGAACTGGTCATGGAACAACAGACTGGTTCCAAATAGGAAAAGGAGTACGTCAAGGCTGTATATTGTCACCATGTTTATTTAACTTATATGTAGAGTACATCATGAGAAATGCTGGACTGGAGGAAACACAAGCTGGAATCAAGATTGCCGGGAGAAATATCAATAACCTCAGATATGCAAATGACACCACCCTTATGGCAGAAAGTGAAAAGGAACTCAAAAGCCTCTTGATGAAAGTGAAAGTGGAGAGTGAAAAGGTTGGCTTAAAGCTCAACATTCAGAAAAAGAAGATCATGGGATCTGGTCCCATCACTACATGGGAAATAGATGGAGAAACAGTGGAAACAGTGTCAGATTCTATTTTTCTGGGCTCCAAAATCACTACAGATGGTGACTGCAGCCATGAAATTAAAAGACGCTTACTCCTTGGAGGGAAGGTTATGACCAACCTAGATAGCATATTCAAAAGCAGAGACATCACTTTGCCAACAAAGGTTCGACTAGTCAAGGCTATGGTCTTTCCTGTGGTCATGTATGGATGTGAGAGCTGGACTGTGAAGAAAGCTGAGCGCTGAAGAATAGATGCGCTTGAACTGTGGTGTTGGAGAAGACTCTTGAGAGTCCCTTGGAGACTCCAACTGGTCCATTCTGAAGGAGATCAGACCTGGGATTTCTTTGGAAGGAATGATGCTCAAGCTGAAACTCCAGTATTTTGGCCACCTCATGCGAAGAGTTGACTCATTGGAGAAGACTCTGATGCTGGGAGGGATTGAGGGCAGGAGGAGAAGGGGACAACAGAGGATGAGATGGCTGGATGGCATCACTGACTCGATGAATGTGAGTCTGAGTGACCTCCGAGAGCTGGTGATGGATAGGGAGGCCTGGCGTGCTGCAGTTCATGGGGTCGCAAAGAGTCGGACACGACTGAGCGACTGATCTGATCTGATCTGATCTGATTACCAGAAAACATTGCCTAGTGGTATTACTGTGTGTGTGTTCAGTCGCTTCAGTAGTGTCCAACTCTTTACAACCCTATGGACTGTAGCCCATCAGACTCCTGTGTCCATGGGTTTCTCCAGGCAAAAACACTGAAATGGGTTGCCATGCCCTCCTCCAGGGGATTTTCCAAACCCAGGAACTGAATCTGTGTCTCCTGCATTGTGGGAAGATTCTTTATCATCTGAGCCACTGGGGAAGGCCAGTGACAATATTACCCAATATAAATTCTAATTAATGCAATGTCATTACCGAAGTTGAGAGAAACACATTCTAGTCATAACAAATAGAAAAATATGGGCATCCCAAACTAAAATCTGTATCAAAAATAACTAGTATTAAATGTAACTTACATCTCTTTAGGTTTTCTCTTAAAACTGAAATAAAGTTAATGTATTTGTTAGTTTCAGATGTGCAGCAGATTGATTAGATATTTACATACATTAAAAAAGTTATTACCACAGTAATCTAGGTACTATCTATCCTATCCTCAAACATAGTTATTATGCTATTGATCATCAGTTCAGTTCAGTTCAGTTCAGTTGCTCAGTTGTGTCCGACTCTTTGCGATCCCATGCAGCACGCCAGGCCTCCCTGTCCATCACCAACTCTTGGAACTTGCTCAGACTCACGTCTATCGAGTCAGTGATGCCATCCAGCCTTCTCGTCCTCTGACGTCCCCTTCTCCTCCTGGCCCCAATCCCTCCCAGCATTAGAGTCTTTTCCAATGAGTCAACTCCTCGCATGAGGTAGCCAGAGTACTGGAGTTTCAACTTTAGCATCTTTTCTTCCAAAGAAATCCTAGGGCTGATCTCCTTCAGAATGGCCTGGTTGGATCTCCTTGCAGTCCAAGGGACTCTCCAGAGTCTTCTCCAACACCACAGCTCAAAAGCATATTCTATATAATACATCCCCATGATTATTTATTTTATAACTAGAAGTCTATACATCTTAATTCTCTTTCCTGTCAATTTACTGCATTTATTAATTTAAAAGTTTTTTTTTTTATAGAGTCATAAGAACTTTCTACATATGGTATCATTTCATCAGCAAACAGTGATAATTTAACTTCCTCCTTTACAAACTGGACTTCTTTTTTTTTTTTGTCTCAGTTGATTGTTGTGATTAGAATAAAGTTGAATAAAAGTATAAGAGTGCGAATCCTTGTCTTTTTCCTGATCTTAGAGAAAATGATTTCAACTTTTCATCACTTAGAATGACATTACCTGTGGGCTTATCATATAAGAACTCTATTCTTTTGAAGTTTGATAGAATGTGTGGTAGAATTCACCTGTGAATCCATTTGGTCCTAAAATTTGTTGGGAGACTTTTGATTCAATTTTGGTAATAATCAGTCTGTTTATATTTTCTATTTCTTCCTAAATCAGTTTTAGGACGTTGAATACTTCTAAGATTTTATCCATTTCTTCTAAGTTTTCCAATTTATTGCTATATAAATGTTCATAGTCATGTCTCTTATTTGTTTCCATTTCTGAAGTGTTGGGTGTACTTCTCCTCTTTAATTTCTGATTTATCTTTTAGGTTCAATCTCTTTTTCTTTCAAGGAATCTAACTGTTACTGTTGTTCTGTCACTCAGTGGACTGCAGCAATCCAGGCTTCTCTGTCCTGCACCAGCTCCAGGAGTTTACTCAAACTGCCAGCTTTTTCTCTCTCTTCTTTTTCCTCCATCAAGAGGCCCTTTAGCTCCTCTTCACTTTCTACCATAAGGGTGGTGTTATCTGCATATCTGAGTCTAACGAAGTTTGTCAGTTTTGCTTATCTTTTCAAAGAACCAGCTTTGAAACCAGTGGTTTCATTGATCTTTTTCTTTTTTTAGTCTTTGTTTCATTTATACATACTCTGCTGCTGCTGCTAAGTCGCTTCAGTCGTGTCTGACTCTGTGCGACCCCTAAGACGGCAGCCCATCAGGCTCCCTCGTCTCCAGGCAAGAACACTGGAGTGGGTTGCCATTTCCTTCTCCATTGCAGGAAAGTGAAAAGTCAAAGTGAAGTCGCTCAGTCGTACCTGACTCTTAGCGACCCCATGGACTGCAGCCTACCAGGCTCCTCCATCCATGGGGTTTTCCAGGCAAGTGTACTGGAGTAGGGTGCCATTGCCTTCTCCTATACATACTCTAATATGTGTTATTTCCTTCTTCTAATAACTTGGATTTTTTTATAT
Organism: Tragelaphus eurycerus; assembly: GCA_935064755.1. Taxonomy (NCBI): domain Eukaryota; kingdom Metazoa; phylum Chordata; class Mammalia; order Artiodactyla; family Bovidae; genus Tragelaphus; species Tragelaphus eurycerus. The sequence goes on along the minus strand of CAKXYN010000086.1, from coordinate 4,886,519 downwards.
TAATTCCTTTAGGTACAGGTTAGATTGTTTATTTGAAATTTTCATTGTTTCTCAGGTAAGTCCACATACTCTTGGCTGGAAAATCCCATAGATGGAGTAGCCTGGTGGGCTGCAGTCCACGGGGTCGCTAAGAGTCGGACACAACTGAGCGACATCTCTTTCAATTTTAACTTTCATGCATTGGAGAAGGAAATGGAAACCCACTCCAGTGTTCTTGCCTGGAGAATCCCAGGGACGGGGAGCCTGGTGGGCTGCTGTCTATGGGGTCGAACAGAGTCAGACACAACTGAAGTGACTTAGCAGCAGCAGGTAGGTCTGGTCCAGGGACCCTGCTTCAGACATCGGGAAGTTTCCAGGAGACTGGAAAAGGTCAGTTTTCATTCCAATTCCAAAGAAAGGCAATGCCAAAGAATGCTCAAACTACCACACAGTTGCACTCATCTCACACGATAGTAAAGTAATACTCAAAATTCTCCAAGCCAGGCTTCAGCAATATGTGAACTGTGAACTTCCAGATGTTCAAGCTGGTTTTAGAAAGGCAAGAGGAACCAGAGATCAAATTGCCAACATCTGCTGGATCATCAAAAAACCAAGAGAGTTCCAGAAAAACATCGATTTCTGATTTATTGACTATTCCAAAGCCTTTGACTATGTGGATCACAATAAACTGTGGAAAATTCTGAAAGAGATGGGAATACCAAGATCACCTGACCTGTCTCTTAAGAAATCTGTGTGCAGGTCAGGGAGCAACAGTTAGAACTGGACATGGAACAACAGACAGTTTCCAAATAGGAAAAGGAGTACGTCAAGGCTGCATATTGTCATCCTGCTTATTTAACATCTATGCAGAGTACATCATTAGAAATGCTGGACTGGAAGAAGCACAAGCTAGAAGCAAGATTGCCAGGAAAAATATCAATAACCTCAGATATGCAGATGACACCACCCTTGTGGCAGAAAGTGAAAAGGAACTAAAAAGCCTCTCGAATAAAGTGAAAGAAGAGAGTGGAAAAATTGACTTAAAGCTCAACATTCAGAAAACTAAGATCATGGCATCTGGTCCCATCACTTACTGGGAAATAGATGGGGAAGCAGTGGAAACAGTGTCAGACTTTTTTGGCGGGGTGGGGGGCTCCAAAATCACTTCAGATGGTGATTGCAATCATGAAATTAAAAGTTGCTTACTCCTTGGAAGGAAAGTTGTGACCAACCTAGATAGCATATTGAAAAGCAGAGACATTACTTTGCCAACAAAGGTCCATCTAGTCAAGGCTATGGTTTTTCCTATAGTCATGTATGGATGTGAGAATTGGACTGTGAAGAACGCTGAGCGCCAAAGCATTGATGCTTTTGAAATGCTTTTAAAAATGCTTTTGAAATCCACCGACTTGATGGATATGAGTTTGAGTGAACTCCGGGAGTTGGTGATGGACAGGCAGGCCTGGCCTGCTGCAGTTCATTGGGTCACAAAGAGTCAGACACGACTGAGTGACTTAACTCAACTGAACTGAAGGTAGGTCTGAATTTCTGTAAACTTCCCTTGTTGAACAGGATTTGATGTTTCCCATTGATTTATAAATGTAGTCTTTTAATTTTCATTTGTTTTTGGGTGTTTGTTAATCTCTTACTTGATTTTTTAACCACCCATCAGTTGTTTAGTGCCATAGTAAGTTCAGTTCCGGGGAAGGCAATGGCACCCCACCCCAGTACTTTTGCCTGGAAAATCCCACGGACGGAGGAGCCTGGTAGGCTCCAGTCCATGGGGTCGCTAAGAGTCGGACACGACTGAGTGACTTCACTTTCACTTTTCACTTTTCTGCATTGGAGAAGGAAATGGCAACCCACTCCAGTGTTCTTGCCTGGAGAATCCCAGGGACAGGGGAGCCTGGTGAGCTTCCATCTATGGGGTCGCACAGAGTCAGACACGACTGAAGCGACTTAGCAGCAGCAGCAGCAAGTTCAGTTCAGTTCAGTCGCTCAGTCGTGTCTGACTCTGTGATCCCATGAATCGCAGCATGCCAGGCCTCCCTGTCCATCACCAACTCCCAGAATTTATCCAGACCTATGTCCATCAAGTCAGTGATGCCATCCAGCCATCTCATCCTGTGTCATCCCCTTCTCCTCCTGCCCCCAATCCCTCTCAGCATTAGAGTCTTTTCCAATGAGTCAACTCTTCGCATGTGGTGGCCAAAGTACTGGAGTTTCACCTTTAGCATCATTCCTTCCAAAGAAATCCCAGGGCTGATCTCCTTCAGAATGGACTGCTTCGATCTCCTTGCAGTCCAAGGGACTCTCAAGAGTCTTCTCCAACACCACAACTCAAAAGAATCAGTTCTTCTGCACTCAGCCTTCTTCACATATCATTTAAACTCCACAAGTTTAAGGTTTTTTTCAGTTTTCCCCCTACAGTTAATTTTTATTCTTACATTATCATTGGACAAATGCTTAATATCCTTTATTCTTATTTAACTTACTAACACTTGTTTTATGGCCTAGCATGTGATTCATCTACCAGAAAATTTCATGTATATTTAAGAATATGTATATTGCTGTTTTTTCATGGAATGTTGTCTATATATTTCTTCAGTCAACTGATATGTCAGATAAAGCCAATCTTTTTTTTTTTTTATTGATTTTACTCTCTGTATTATCTTTCCATTAATGTAACTGGAGTGTTAAAGTCACTTAAGATTATTTTTTTACTGTCAATGTCTCCCTTTATATCTGTTAATATTTGCTTTATGTATTTAGGTGCTCTTATTTTGGGTGCTCATATATTTACAAATATTATATCTTAATCTTGGATTGATCCCATTGTCATTTTGTAACATCTTTTTGTGTCGTGTTACCTGAGTGAAAGTTGCTCAATGGTGTCCGACTCTTTGTGACCCCATGGACTATACAGTCCATGGAATTCTCCAGGCCAAAATACTGGAATGGGTACCTTTCCCTTTTCCAGGGGATCCTCCCAACCCTGGGATCGAACCCAGTTCTCCTACATTGCAAACAGATTCTTTAACAGCTAAGCCACCTTGGAAGCCCTCTCTTGTTACAGTCCTTGTTTTAAAGCCTATTTCATCTAATATAAGTATTGCTATCCTAGCCTTTTAGTTTGTTTAGTTTCATTTTCATAGAATGCCTTTTTCATTTTCCTCACTTTCAGCCTGTATGTGTCTTCAGATCTGATGTGAGTTTCTTGTTGATAGCACACACACAAGTCTTGGTTTTTCATCCATTCAGCAGTTCTGTGCGTTAAATAGAACATTTACTTCATTTGCATTGAACATAATTATTGATAGATGTACTTATTGATCACATGTTGATTGCCTTCTTGTTATTTTGTCATTCTTCTTTGTTTCTGTATTCTTCCCTTGGTCTCCTGCCTTGTGATCTGATGACAATTTTTAAGTGATATATTTGGATTAATTTCTCTTTATTTTTGTGTATCTATTATATGCTTTTGGTTTGTGGTTACCAAATGTTTATTGTTAAATCCTTTAAATTTTTGGTACATGTTTTAAATTGATGAGCTCTTAAACTCAGGCTATGATCTTTCCTGTGGTCATGTATGGATGTGAGAGCTGGACTGTGAAGAAGGCTGAGCGCCGAAGAATTGATGCTTTTGAACTATGGTGTTGGAGAAGGCTCTTGAGAGTCCCTTGGACTGCAAGGAGATCCAACCAGTCCATTCTGAAGGAGATCAGCCCTGGGATTTCTTTGGAAGGAATGATGCTAAAGCTGAAACTCCAGTATTTTGGCCACCTCATGCGAAGAGTTGACTCATTGGAAAAGACTCTGATGCTGGGAGGGATTGGGGGCAGGAGGAGAAGGGGACGACAGAGGATGAGATGGCTGGATGGCATCACTGACTCGATGAATATGAGTCTGAGTGACCTCCGGGAGTTGGTGATGGACAGTGAGGCCTGGCGTGCTGCAGTTCATGGGGTCGCAAAGAGTCAGACACTACTGAGTGACTGATCTGATCTGATCTGATAAACTCAGGTTTAAGATTAAGCTTAAGCTTAAGATTAAAATCAGTCTTAAACTGCCCTAAACTTTTAATTTTCTCCAAACATTTTATGTTTTTGATGTGATATTTCATGATTTTTATGTTTTAGTGTCTCTTAAATATTGACTGTGTATATAGATGGTTTTACTACTTTTGTCTTTCAACCTTCCTACTACAAGTAGTTGATCTACTTTTACTCCATGTTTGCCCTTATCAATGGAATTTTTCCCTTTCATGTTTTTCATGTTTTATTATCTTTTCTTTTCTGCTTGTAAAAAGCCTTACAACATTTCTTGTAAAGCTGGTTTAGTGGTGTTAGTCTCTTTTATGTTTTTATGTCTGCAGTATCCTTTATTATTCCTTCAAATATAAGTGAAATCCTTGGTGGATACAGCATTCTTGGTTGTAATTACTTCCCTTTCTTTACTTTAAATATATCATCCCACTCCTTTCTGACCTGCAGAGTTTATGATAAAAGTCAGATGATGTAGCCTTATAGGATTTCCGTTGTACATGACTATTTGTTTTCCCTTGTTGTTTTTAGTATTTTGCTTGTCTTTAATTTTTCCCATTTAGTTGCAATTGATCTTGGTGTCATTAGCATAATACAATCCTTTCACAGAGAAATCAGTATATTGGAGATTATCAAATGATTTGGTTACAACATTAACATGGTTTGGCTACATCTTTTATATCAATGCTAAGACGCAAAATTTCTCTCTTATTAGTTATGTCTGAGTCAAATAACACAATTAACAAAATTACCAACAATAAACTAAAGGGACGGCGGAGCCTGGTGGGCTGCTGTCTATGGGGTCGCACAGAGTCGGACACGACTGAAGTGACTTAGCAGATCTTGGTGTAATCCTTTTGGGGATGACCCTGTTTGGTACTCTCTGTGCTTAATAGATCTGGATGTCTTATCTTTTTTCTTTCCCAGATGTAGGGATGTTTTCAGCTATTATTTATTCAAATGAATTAGCTGCCTATTTCTTTTCTTCTTATTCTTGGATCCCTATAATACAAATATTAGTACATGTGATATTGTCTCAGATGTCCTTAAACTATCCTTACTTAAATTTTTTCCCCTCTTTAGCTTGGTTAATTTCTACTACTTTGTCTTTCAGATAGATGTAACTGTTCTTCTATAACATCTAAGCTAGTACTGATTTCCTCTAGTATAATTTAAATTTCAATTATTGTTTTCTTCACCTTTTATTGATTATTTTTCATGTTTTATAGCTCGTTGTTGAAGTTCTCACTGTGTTTTATTTCTTTCTGAAAACATTGGGCATCTTTATAATCATTATCTTAAACTTTTTATCTGGTAGATTGTTTTTTCTCTAACCATGTTTAGGTCTTTTTCTGAGATTTTTGTCTTGTTCTTTCATTCGGAGGGTCTTTCTCTGTCTTATTTTGTCTAACTCTCTGTATTTATTTGTAAGTATTAGGTAGGTTTATTACATCTCTTGATATGGGAGAAATGGCCTTATGTACAAATTTCCAATGCACCTATTAGCACGATTCCCTCTGGCTACCATGGCTAAATAATCTAAGTGTGTCTCCTATGTGGGCTGCAGGACCCATCTGTTGTGTTGGGGCCAAATACTATAGAAGCACTGGTAGTGAAGTTGGCTCCAGGCCTAGTTGACTGAGATGCCCTGTCTCATGTGGCTTCCTTGGATTCTCTTGGGGGTGGGGGCAGTCTCCCCACACTCATGGCTATGCATCCTCAGGCCTGGCTGCTGCAGGCCTCTGCTGCTGCTGCTGCTAAGTCGCTTCAGTCATGTCCGACTCTGTGCGACCCCATAGACAGCAGCCCACCAGGCTCCCCCGTTCCTGGTATTCTCCAGGAAAGAACACTGGAGTGGGTTGCCATTTCCTTCTCCAATGCATGAAAGTGAAAGGTGAAAGTGAAGTCGCTCAGTCATGTCTGACTCTTAGCGACCCTATGGACTGCAGCCTACCAGGCTCCTCCGTCCATGGCATTTTCCAGCAAGAATACTGGAGTAGGGTGCCATTGCCTTCTCTGGCAGGCCTCTAATAGGCTAGAAAAATGACTAATAGGCTTGCCAATGCTGGTGTCCACATGGTAAAATAAGATACCAAATGACTGATACCATCCTCTCAGTCCCCAGCAGAAATTCTTCTTCTATGAGAGGCTCACCAAAATCAGTAAGGGGATCTGACCCAAGTACCTTTCAAACTCATGCTCTTTACTGGGACTCAGAGCATGAATTTCTGAGCATGCTCTTTAGAATGTTTTCTCTTTCTAATAATGCTCTGGTTCTCCTGATTGAAGCCCCATTGTTTTTCAAACCTCAGCCTTCTGGGGACTGGTCTTTCTGTTGCTGAATTTCTTGGCTGAGAAGTTCAACATAGATTTGTGGCTAGGACCCCTCACTTAATGAAGAGAAACTCTGTGATTGTGATATTCCTCCTGTTTGTGCTTGTGTATATCGGTCTTATCTAGGCTGCCTCTTTGTCCCTCTGACCCACTCATTGTGTCTCCTTCTTTATGTCTTCAAATGTGGAAAACCTTTTCTGTCAGCCTTTAGATTATTTCCTTTTCTCTGTGAGTAATTGTAATTTTGGTGTGCTTTTAGGAGGAGTTGAGTTTGGAGTCTTCCTACTTCACCATCTTGATTTATGCGAGTCATAAATTAAATTATTTTTCTCCTGACTAAATACAAGAATAAAGAAGAGTAGAATTTATTGTTCCCCCTTAATATATAAAGAGAAAATAATAACAATATAATTATTCATATAACATCATGAATATCTTTACTTTTTAATAGTCAAGTTGTTGTTCAGTTGCTCAATCATATCCGACTCTTTGTGACCCAATGGACTGCAGCACACCAAGCTTCCTTGTTCTTCAACATCTCTCAGAGCTTGCTCAAACTTATGCCCATTGAGTTGGTGATGCCATCCAACCATCTCATACTCTGACTTCCTTTTTAATAGGCATGAATATTTGTAACTAACACAGTAAACTTAAATAATAAACTTTAAAAAAATAAAAGCATCCATAGACTGTTAGCACATCATCACAGTTTTGGGGATCAGCTAGGTTTAAGTAATAACCATGTTACCAACTGGGCTTCCCAGGTGGCACTAGTCGTAAAGAATCTGCCTGACAATGCATAAGACTTAAGAGATGTGGGGTCAGTCACTGGGTTGGGAAGATTTCCCTGAAGGAGGGCATGGCAACCCACTCCAGTATTCTTTCCTGGAGAATCCCATGGACCGAGAAGCCAGAGGGTAGCACAGAGTAAGACACGACTGAACTGACTTAGTGTGCATGCACACACACGTTAGCAACTAACAGTAAATGCTTGGTTCAGTACCAGTTATTTAAACTTCCTAAATCGGGCAATCTTCATCTTTCAAAAAAGAATACTATTACTACAGGATTACTGTGAGAATAAGAAGAGTACATGTTTTCTGGTTAATAAACATAACTATTAACTTATTCTTTTTTGTTTTCTTTCAGATACAATAACTTATGTTTCTATTGTTATGATCACTGCTGGATGTGTTTCTAATATTTTATTTTGGGAGGAGAATAATCTTATATCTAAAATTTGAACACGATCTTGTATAGAGGAAATACTCTAAGAAATTCCTTAACCAGAGAATATAAAACCTTGCTTCCTACATTACTTCAGTTTGACCCATTTGATCATTACATTATGAAGATGTACACAGAGCAGAGATAGAAAAAAATTAGATATTTGCCTTGTTTTAGCTAGTCTTCAACTTGGGAAGTAGACAAAACTAATATATACAAAAAGAGTACTGGCAAAATAGGCAAGAGATTGTTTTATTATTAGCATATAATCTCTAATAAGCTATATGGGTACCCGAGGAATTTTACTTTTTTTATTCTAAGTAAGTGTTCTTAACTTCAGACAAAAGTAGATTATAGAGTTGATTGGCTCCATATCCCTCACCTTTGACCCTATAACTTTGATACTAAGTAAGAATCATTCAATTCAAATAGTAGCCTGGATAGGCCATCATTTTCAAATTTTAAACATTCAAAACCTAGTGAGCAATATATTTATATATGGACCCACAGTGCTTGTGCATGCACAAACATGCACTTACAAACATACATATTCACACACATTTCAGTTCAGTTCAGTCACTCAGTCATGTCCGACTTTTTGCAACCACATGGACCACAGCATTCCAGGCCTCCCTGTCCATCACCAACTCCCAGAGTTTACCCAAACTCAAGTCCATTGTGTTGGTGATGCCACCCAGTGATCCCATTCTCTGTTGTCCCCTTCTCTTACTGCCTTCAATCTTTCCCAGCACCAGGGGCTTTTCAAATGAGTCAGATCTTCAAATGAGTCAGATCTTCGCATCAGGTGGCCAAAGTATTGGAGTTTCAGCTTCCAACATCATTTCTTGCAATAAATATTCAGGACTGATTTCTTTGAGGATGGACTGGTTGGATCTCCTTTCAGTCAAAGGGACTCTCAGGAGTTTTCTCAAACAGAGTTCAAAAGCATCAATTCTGTGCTGCTCAGCTTTCTTTATAGTCCAACTCTAACATCCATACATGACTACTGGAAAAACCATAGCCTGACTAGATGGACCTTTGTTGGCAAAGTAATGTCTCTGCTTTTTAATATGCTGTCTAGGATAATCAAAACTTTCCTCCCAAGGAGTAAGATCTTTTAAATTCATGGCTGCAGTCATCATCTGCAGTGATTTATGAGCCCCACAAAATAAAAATAGTCACTGCTTCCACTATTTCCCCATCTATTTGCCATGAAGTGATTGGGCTGGATGTCATGATCTTTGTTTTCTGAATGTTGAACTTTATGCCAACATTTTCACTTTCATAAGAGACTCTTCAGTTCTTCACTTTCTGTCATAAGGGTGGTGTCATCTACATATCAAAGGTTATTATTATTTCTCCTGTTGTGCTTCATCCAGCCCAGCATTTCTCATGATGTACTCTGCATATAAATTAAATAGGCAGGGTGACAATATACAGCCTTGATGTACTCCTTTTCCTATTTGGAACTAGTCTGTCGTTCCGTTTCCAGCTCTAACTGTTGTTTCCTGACCTGCATACAGATTTTTCCTGACGCAGGTCAGGTGTTCTGGTATCCCCATCTTTTCAGAATTTTCCACAGTTTATTGTGATCCACACAGTCAAAGGCTTTGGTGTAGTCAATAAAGCAGAAATCGATGTTTTTCTGGAACTCTCTTGCTTTTTCGACAATCCAGCAGATGTTGGCAATTTGATCTCTGGTTCCTCTGCCTTTTCTCAAACCAGCCTGAACATCTGAAAGTTCACAGATCACGTACTCCTGAAGCCTTGCTTGGAGTATTTTGAGCATTACTTTACACACATGTGAGATGAGTGCCATTATGTGATAGTTTGAGCTTTCTTTGGCATTGCCTTTCTTTGGGACTGGACTGAAAATCGACCTTTTCCAGTCCTGTGGCCACTGCTGAGTTTTCCAAATTTGCTGGCATATTGAGTGCACCACTTTAACAGCATCATCTTTCAGGATTTTAAATAGCTCAATTGGAATTCCATCACCTCCACTAGCTTTGTTGGTAATGATGCTTTATAAGGCCCATTTGACTTCACATTCTAGGATGTCTGGCTCTAGGTGAGTGACCACAAAATTGTTATTATTTAGGTCGTGAAGATCTTTTTTGTATAGTTCTTCTGTATTTTCTTACCACCTCTTCTTAATATCTTCTGCTTCTGTTAGTTCCATACCATTTCTGTCCTTTATTGAGCCCATCTTTGGATGAAATGTACCCTTGGTATTTCTGATTTTCTTGAAGAGATCTCTAATCTTTCCCTTGCTATTGTTTTCCTCTATTTTTCCACTGATCAATGAGGAAGGCTTTCTTATCTCTCCTTGCTAGTCTTTGGAACTTTGCATTCAAATGGGTATATCTGCTTTTTCTTCTTTTCTTTTCACTTCTCTTTTTTTCACAGCTATTTGTAAGGCCTTCTCAGACAGCCATTTTGCTTTTTTGCATTTCTTTTCCTTGAAGATGGTATTGATCTCTATCTTCTATACAATGTTGCAAACTTCCATCCATAGCTCATCAGGCACTCTGTCTATCAGATCCAGTCCCTTAAATCTATTTGTCACTTCCACTGTATAGTCATAAGGGATTTGATTTAGGTCATACCTGAATGGTCTAGTGGTTTTCCCTACTTTCTTCAATTTCAGTCTGAATTTGCCAATAAGGAGTTCATGATCTGAGCCACAGTTAGCTCCCAGTTTTGCTTTTGCTGACTATATAGAGCTTCTCTGTCTTTGGCTTCAAAGAATATAATCAATCTGATTTTTATGTTGGCCATCTGTAGAGTCCATGTGATGTCCATGTTTAGAGTCTTCTCTTGTGTTGTTGGCAGAGGGTGTTTGCTATGACCAGTGCATTCTCTTGAGAAAATTCTATTAGCATTTGCCCTGCTTCATTCTGTACTCCAACACCAAATTTGCCTGTCACCTCAGGTGTTTCTTGACTTCCTACTTTTGCATCCCAGTCCCCTATAATGAAAAGGACATCTTTTTTGGGTGTTAGTTCTAAAAGGTCTTGTAGGCCTTCGTGGAACCATTCAATTTCAGCTTCTTTAGCATTACTGGTTGGGGAATAGACTTGGATTACGGTGATATTGAATGGTTTGCCTTGGAAACCAACAGATATCATTCTATCATTTTTATGATTGCATCCAAGTACTGCATTTTGGACTGTTTTGTTGACTATGATGGCCACTCCATTTCTTCTAATGGATTCTTGTTTACAGTAGTAGATATAATGGTCATCTGAGTTAAATTCACCCATCCCAGACACACTTAGTTGTTAAAAAAGTTTCACAAATGTACATAACCTTAATAAATGTGAAAGAACTTGATATTTTCTGCACATAATTTTTTTTTAATTTCCAATTTATAGTGCTGTGTCCATCCCAGTTTGGGATCGAACTCATGAATCAAGGATAGGAGCAAAGATATTATTATTTTCTGTTGTTATTGTCCATAATAAGATGGGCAACCTAGTTATGAGACCAAGCACAACATAAATAAAAGCTGCAGAAACTATTATATTAGTTACAGATGGTACTGGTGTGAATAACTTTTATTATATTCTAGATCCCTTATAAATAAATCCCCCATTACTGTTGGCATTTTCAGCTAAAGCTTTGATTAAAATGTGGTAGAATGAGGACTTATACAATATATAATATGCAAAGCATTTTACTATGTAGGAAAACAAGTGCAGTCTAGTTAGGAGATCAGATCAGATCAGATCAGTCGCTCAGTCATGTCCGACTCTTTGTGACCCCATGAATCGCAGCATGCCAGGCCTCCCTGTCCATCACCAACTCCCGAAATCATGCACACCTTAATGATATCTGCAAATGACATCTATCCTCTGCAAAGTCAATATTGGATCAGTTGCTCATTATATTACTTAATGTTCCTTGTAAAAAATCTGTAGAGTCAAAATATGCTGCAATTGGTGTCTAAGAAAGGAATATCCTTTCAGAAATAACTAGTTTGCTTTGTTGTATAAACAATGATAACAATATATAATTCTGTTTCCTTTTCTGTTTTATTTAACAGGACTAAAGTGTTAACCAAAATTGATAGTTTATATTTATTTGCTTTCTTTGCAAATAATTGGATATCTTATTTTTACTTACATTTAATAATTTCTTCAACATTATAAATCATAAAAATTTATGTACTTAAATGTAAATTATTTTATTTTAAACAAGTAATAATTGAATCTTTTTTTAAGTACATACAGTTGAGGTGTCATTTATATTCTGATTAATTCTAATTTATGTATGGCCTTTGAAGGAAACAATCATTTTGTTCTTACTGGAACATTGTACTTCATTATGAAGATTAGTTAATCTGAGTATTGGATCAGAGATGTTTCAATCAAATAAAAAAAAAAAGTAATGATCATTAGTGATAACTCAGAGCAAATTTCATTTGGTTAAGACAATATAATTTAGTGTGGTAGTAGGAGGCAGGCTCCCTATTAATATCTGCATTTGAATCTAGCTCCAATAATTATGTCTGTGTGTGTTTTACTTAATATCTTTAACCCTCAATTTCTCTAGCAATAATGTAATAATAGCATCTGCCACTAAAGGCTGCCGTGAAGGTAAGTATAAATGTATGCACGACTGAGTCTAGCATGTTTTCTCAGAAGGTCTTACAAATTTACCAGAGAAAATACCTAAGGGAGGTCTCAGTGTAACCTCAAATTTTATTTACATATATTATACAATGAAATTTATTCTCGAAATTGAACATTTTGTGCGCATTAATAACTTTCTCTGCTATAAAAATGTACATTTCAATACATAAAATAAGAAAAAATATAGAAAAAAGCTGTAATTAAAAATAATTATTTTCACCATCAGAGAAAATAAGTTAATATTGGCTACTTTGCTTTCTGTCTTCTTTCTTATGTGAATTAAAATATGAAATCATATAATTGAAAGCATACAAATAAATGACATAATGTATGCCAGCCACTTTTGTAGTAGGAAATGGCAACTCACTCCAGTAATCTTGCCTAGAAAACTCCATGGACAGAGGAGCCTGGTGTGCTACTGTCCATGGGATTGCAAAGAGTTGGATTTCACTGAGCACAAACACATACACATGTGCCAGCCATTGGATATTGATAAAGTAATGAAAATGATAGATAGGGTTCTTGATTTCATACTGCTTGAAAATTTGGTGGCCAATGGAAGAAAATAATTACAAATCATATATCTGACAAGGAGTTATTATTTGAAATTTGAATAGGACTCCTAAAAATCAATGACAACAACAAAAACACTTGAATAAAAAATAGGAGAAGTACTTGAAACTATAATTTATTTTATTACATGCTCATTTATGTCTACATGACAATTAATATTCCTACTTAAATACAAATTTAACAATTTTTCTCACTACTTGATCATAAGAAAGCAGACGGCCCCATTGTCTACTGAGTGGGCAGAAGAGTTAAATAGACTTTTCTCCAAAGAAAACATACAGATGACTAATAAACAAATAAAAACATGTTCAAAATGGCTCATTGTTCAGTTCAATTCAGTTCAGTCACTCAATTGTGTCCGACTCTTTGTAACCTCATGAATTGTAGCACGTGAGGCGGTCCCTGTCCATCACCAACTCCCGGAGTTCACTCAAACTCATGTCCATCGAGTCGGTGATGCCATCCAGCCATCTCATCCTCTGTCGTCCCCTTCTCCTCCTGACCCCAATCCCTCCCAGCATCAGAGTCTCCTCCAATGAGTCAACTCTTCGCATGAGGTGGCCAAAGTACTGGAGTTTCAGCTTTAGCATCATTCCTTCCAAAGAACAACCAGGACTGATCTCCTTTAAAGTGGACTGGTTGGATCTCCTTGCAATCCAAGGGACTCACAAGAGTCTTCTCCAACATCACAGTTCAAAAGCATCAATTCTTCGGTGCTCAGCTTTCTTCACAGTCCAGCTCTCACATCCATACATGACCACAGGAAAAGCCATAGCCTTGAATAGACAGAACTTGTTGGCAAAATTATGTCTCTTCTTTTGAATATGCTATCTAGGTTGGCCATAACTTTCCTTCCAAGGAGTAAGCATCTTTTAATTTCATGAATGCAATCACCATCTGCAGTGATTTTGGAGCCCAGAAAAATAAAGTCTGACACTGTTTCCACTGTTTCCCCATCTATTTCCCATGAAGTGCTGGGAACAGATGCCATGATCTCAGTTTTCTGAAGGTTGAGTTTTAAGCTAACTTCTTCAATCTCCTCTTTGACTTTCATCAAGAGGCTTTTTAGTTCCTCTTCACTTTTTGCTATAAGGGTGGTATCATTTGTATACCTGTATTATTGATATTTCTCCCGGCAATCTTGATTCCAGCTTGTGCTTCATCCAACCTAGAGTTTCTCATGATGTACTCTGCATATAAGTTAAATAGGCAGGGTGACAATATACAGCCTTGACGTACTCCTTTTCCTATTTGGAACCAGTTTGTTGTTCCATGTCCAGTTCTAATTGTTGCTTCCTGACCTGCATACAAGTTTCTCAAGAGGCAGGTCAGGTGATCTGGTATCCCCATCTCTTTCAGAATTTTCCACAGTTTATTGTGATCCACACAGTCAAAGGCTTTGAAATAGTCAATAAAGCAGAAATCAATGGAACTCTCTTTTCTTTTTGGTGATCTAGCGGATGTTGGCAATTTGATCTCTGGTTCCTCTGCCTTTTCTCAAACCAACTTAAACATCTGGAAGTTCACGGTTCATATATTGCTGAAGCCTGGCTTGGAGAATTTTTGACTGTTACTTTACTAGCGTGTGAAATGAGTGCAATTGTGCAGTAGATTAAGCATTCTTTGGCATTGCCTTTTTTGGGATTGGAATGAAAACTGACCTTTACCAGTCCTTGGTCACTGCTGAGTTTTCCAAATTTGCTGACATATTGAGTGTAGCACTTTCACAGCATCATCTTTCAGGATTTGAAATAGTTCAACTGGAATTCCATCACCACCACTAGCTTTGTTTATAATGATGCTTTCTAAGGCCCACTTGACTTTGCATTCCAGGTTGTCTGGCTCTAGGTGAGTGATCACACCATCATGATTATCTTGGTCATGAAGACCTTTTTTGTACAGTTCTTCTGTATTTTCTTACCACCTCTTCTTAATATCGTCTCCTTCTGTTAGGTCCATAACATTTCTGTCCTTTATTGAGCCCACATTTGCATGAAATGTTCCCTTGGCATCTATAACTTTCTTGAAGAGATCTCAAGTCTTCCCCATTCTATTGTTTTCTTCTATTTCTTTGCATTGATCGCTGAGGAAGGCTTTGTTATCTCTCCTTGCTATTCTTTGGAACTCTGCATTCAGAAGCTTATATCTTTCCTTTTCTCCTTTGGTTTTCACTTCTCTTCTTTTCACAGCTATTTGTAAGGCCTCCCCAGACAGCCATTTTGCTTTTTTGCATTTCTTTTCCATGGGGATGATTTTGATCCCTGTCTCCTGTACAATGTCACGAACCTCTGTCCATAGTTCATCAGACACTCTCTCTATCAGATCTAGTCCCTTAAATCTATGATTCATTTCTAGTGTATAATCTTAAGGGATTTGATTTAGGTCATACCTTAATGATCTAGTGGTTTTCCCTACTTTCTTCGATTTAAGTCTGAATTTGGTAATAAGGGGTTCATGATCTGAGCCACAGTCAGCTCCCAGTCTTGTTTTTGCTGACTGTATAGAGCTTCTCCATCTTTAGCTGCAAAGAATATAACCAATCTCATTTTGGTTTTGACCATCTGGTGATGTCCATGTGTAGAGTCTTCTCTTGTATTGTTGGAAGAGGATGTTTGCTATGACCAATGAGTTCTCTTGGCAAAACTCTATTAGCCTTTGCCCTGCTTCATTCCGTATTCCAAGGCCAAATTTGTCTGTTACGCCATGTGTTTTTTGACTTCCTACTTTTGCATTCCAGTTCCCTATAATGAAAAGGACATTACAATGCAAATCAAAACCACAATGAGGTGTCAAGTCACACCACTCAGAATGGTCATTATAAAATAAAAAAAAAATCTGCAAATAATAAATCCTGGAGAGAGCGTAGACTCAAGGGAACCCTTTCATACAGCTGTTGCAAATGTAAATTGACACAGCCACTATGGATAATAATATGGAGATGCCTTAAAACACTAGGTATAAAACTACTCTATGACCCAAAATCCCACTATTTGGTAAGTACCCTGAGGAAATTGTAATTGGAAAAGGCACATGTACTCTAGTGTTTATTGAAGCACTGTTTACAATAGCTAGAATTGGAAGCAATCTAGATGTCCATCGACTGATGAGGGATGAAGAAGTTGTGGTACCTATATACAGTGATATGTTATTCAGCCATTAAAAGGAGCACATATGAGTTAGTTCTAACGAGGTGAATAAATCTAGGGCCTATTATACAGAGTGAAGCAAGCCAGAAAAAGAAAAACAAATATAGTATACTAACACACACACACACACATATATATATATGAAATTTAGAAATATGGTACTGATGAACCTATTTGCAGGGCAGCAATGGAGATGCAGACATAGAGAACAGACTTTTGGACACAGTGGGGGAAGAAGATAGTGGGACAAATTGAGAGAATAGCATTGAAACATGTGCATTACCATTTGTAAAATGGATAGCCAGTGGGAATTTGCTGTGTGATATAGGGAGCTCATGGCTTCTCAAGTGGTGCTAGTGGTAACAGATCTCACCTGTCAGTGCAGGGGCCCTAAGAGACACAGGTCTGAGTCCTGGGTCAGGAAGATACCTTGGAGGAAGGCATGGCAACCCACCCCAGTATTCTTGCCTGAGGAATCCTGTAGATTGAGGAGCCTGGCTGGCTACATTCCATGGACATAAGTGAAGTGACTTAGCATGCATACATGCAGAGAGTTCAAACTCAGTGCTCTGTGACAATCAAGAGAATCCGGATGGTGGGAGGGGTCAGATAGGGTGGGAGGTGGGAGATAGATTGAAGAGGGAAGGGATATATATATATATACCTATAACTGATTCAGGTTGATGTATGACAGAAATCAACACAATATTGTAAAGTAATTATCCTCCAATTAAAAATAAATATATTTATTTTTATAAATAAAACGTATTTATATTTATAAATAAATAAAATATATTTGAGGCTATGATCAAAAATCTCCCAAAAAAACAGAAGCTCAGGATCAGGTGGCTTCACAGCATAATTCTATCAAGCATTTAGAGAACAGCTCATGCCTATCATTCTAAAAATCTTTCAAAAAATTGCAGAATAAGGAACTCTTCCAAACTCATTCTACAAGGCCACCATCATCCTGATACCAAAACCAGACAAAGACAACACACACACAAAAAAAACTATGGGCCAATATCACTGATGAACATAGATGCAAAAATCCTCAACAAAATTTTAGCAAACCGAATTCAGCAACATGTCAAAAAGCTCATACACCATGATCAAGTTGGATTTATTCTAGGGATGCAAGGATTCTTAAATATATGCAAATAAATCAATGTGATACACTATATTAACAAGTTGAAAGATAAAAATCATATGATAATCTCAATAGATGCAGAATAAAAACCTTTGATACAATTCAGCACCCATTTATTATTAAAACTCATTAAAAAATGGGAATAGATGGAACCTACCTCAACACGGTAAAGGCCATATGTGATAAGCCTACAGAAAACATTGTTCTCAATGGTGAAAAACTGAAAGCATCACCCCTAAGATCAGGAACAAGACAAGTGTATTCACTTCCACCACTATTTAACATAGTTCAGGAAATCCTAGTTATTTCAAAAGCAGAGACATTACTTTGCCAACAAAGGTCCGTCTAATCAAGGCTATGGTTTTTCCTGTGGTCATGTATGGATGTGAGAGTTGGACTGTGAAGAAAGCTGAGTGCCAAAGAGTTGATGCTTTTGAACTGTGGTGTTGGAGAAGACTCTTGAGAGTCCCTTGGACTGCGAGGAGATCCAACTAGTCCATCCTGAAGGAGATCAGCCCTGGGATTTCTTTAGAGGGAATGATGTTGAAGTTGAAACTCCAGTACTTTGGCCACCTCATGTGAAGAGTTGACTCATTGTCAAAGACTCTGATGCTGGGAGGGATTGGGGGCAGGAGGAGAAGGGGACGACCGAGGATAAGATGGCTGGAATGCATCATGGACATGAGTCTGAGTGAACTCTGGGAGTTGCTGATGGACAGGGAGGCCTGGCGTGCTGCGATTCATGGAGTGGCAAATAGTCGGACACGACTGAGCGACTGAACTGAACTGAATGAAAGAAATCAAAGATGCCATAAACAGATGGAGAGATATACCATGTTTCTGGGTAGGAGAATTAATATTGTGAAAATGACTACACTACCAAATGCAATCAACAGATTCAATGTGATCCCTATCAAATTACCAATGGCATTTTTCACAGAACTAGAACAAAAAAATTCACAATTCATATGGAAACACAAAAGATCCCGAATAGCCTAAGCAGTCTTGAGAAAGAAGAATGGAGCTGGAGGAATCAACCTTCCTGACTTTGGATTATACTCCAAAGATACAGTCATCAAAACAGTATGGTACTGGCACAAAACCAGAAATACAGACCAATGGAACAAGATAGACAGCCCAGAAATAAACCCATGCACCTAAGGGTCCATTATTTTTGACAAAGGATGCAAGAATATACAATGGGGCAAAGACAGCCTCTTCAATAAATGGTGCTGGAAAAACTGGACAGCTACATGTAAAAGAATGAAATTGGAACACTTCCTAACACCATAAACAAAGATAAACTCAAAATAGATTAAAGACCTAAATGTAAGACCAGAAACTTTAAAACTTTTAGAAGAAAACATAGGCGGAACACTCAAAGATATAAATCAATGCAAGATCCTCTATAACTCAGCTCCTCAAGTAATGGAAATAAAAATCAAAGTAAGCAAGTGGGACCTGATTAAACTTAAAAATTTTTGTACAGCAAAGGAAACTATAAGCAAGGTGAAAAGGCAACCCTCAAAATGGGAGATATGAAACAACTGACAAAGGATTAATTTCAAAAATATACAAACAACTCATACAATTCAATACCAGAAAATCAAACAACTCAATCAAAAAGTGGGGAAAAGATCTAAGCAGATATTTCTCCAAAGAAGACATACAGATGGCTAACATATGAAAAGATGCTCAATACTGCTCATTATTAGAGAAATGTAAATCAACTACAATGAGATATCACCTCACACCAGTCAGAATGGCCATCATAAAAAGTCTACAAACAATAAGTGCTGGAGAGGGTGTGGAAAAAAGGGAACACTCTTGCTTTGTTGCTGGGAATGTAAATTGATACAGCCACTATAGAAGACGGTATGGTGATTCCTTAAACAATTAGAAATAAAACCACCATATGACCCAGTAATCCCACTCCTAGGCAAATACTCTGAGGAAACCAAAATTGCAAAAGACACATGTATCCCATTGTTCATTGCAGCACTATTTACAATATTTACAATAGCTAGAACATGGAAGCAACCTAGACATCCTTGGACAGATTAATTCATAAGGAAGTTGTGGTACATGTACACAATGGAAAATTACTCAGTCATAAAAAGTAACACATTTGAGTCAGTTGTAATGAAGTGGATGGAACTAGAATCTATTATACAGAGTGAAGTAAGTCAGAAAGAGAAAGATAAATATAATATTATAATACATATAAACGGAATCTAAAAAAATGGCACTGAAGTTTATTTACAGGGCAACAATAGAGAAACAGATGTAGAGAAAAGACTTGTGGACATGGGGAGAGGGGAGGAGAGGGTGAGATGCATGGAAAGAGTAACATGGAAACTTACACTACCATAAGTAAAATAGATAGCCAACGGAAATTTGCTGTATGGCTCAGGAAACTCAAACAAGAGCTCTGTATCAATCTAGAGGGATGGAATGGGGAGGGAGATGGGGGAGCTTCACAAAGGAGGGGATATATGTATACATATGGCTGATTCATGTTGAGGTTTGACAGAAAACAACAAAGGATAAAGGAATTATCCTTCAATTAAAAAAATATATAAAGATATAT
Organism: Tragelaphus eurycerus; assembly: GCA_935064755.1. NCBI lineage: Eukaryota > Metazoa > Chordata > Mammalia > Artiodactyla > Bovidae > Tragelaphus > Tragelaphus eurycerus. The sequence continues at coordinate 4,866,843 of CAKXYN010000086.1, read as the reverse complement.
AAACCATACCATGAACCAGGTTTATCCAAAGTATTGTTTGCTCCTTTTTGAAACTTTATTTTGTTGAATCGCCTTGAAAGATGTGTGGTTACACTCAAACATCTCTTCTGTGTATTAATCTACTCAGGAGTATTATAATCCTTTATTGTTCCATGGAATCTTAAGAAGACTATTGAGCTAATAAAGCCAGTGCAAAAATTATTCTCTTTCATAGGATTGATAGACTGTTCATTCAGTGATATAATTGTGATATTTGTGGATTAAAAAAATGTAATTTTAAGAACGTTTAGAAGACTTTAAGTATGAAGAGAATTTTGGAAGTATTTCAGTTAGCAGAATTCTGTTAACATCTAAGTTTATGGTCCTCCTCATAGTTTTAAGAGAGGACAGCTTAAGCTTCTTGCATCTTATATCTTATCTAGTAAAATGTCAAAATTACCACAGACCTGATGACACTAATTCTATATGGAAAATCCAATAGATAGCTAGTGTATCTGTATCTCACCCTTTTTATTCTATTATTAAAGCCCAAATTCATTGCTTTAATTGACAAACATGAAGTATTATATAGAAGTCAAGTTTATATGCCAATAGCTTTTATTTTTACAGTCAATATTGTTATTCGCAAAGCTAAAAAGTTATTTTCCAAACTAGAACTGGAAACTTCAATTTATAATTTCCTTAACTAAACCTGTATTTTAATGTATTTCTTCCTGTCACTGAATGCTTCCAGCCTTTTACTTTGAACAGCGTTTGCATTTGTTTTTGACAAATATTGACCTTATTATAAAACCAACCATTCATTTATATCAGTCAACTTCACATAACAATTGATAACTGAACCAATATCCTTTCCTTTAAAATTTTGGAATGTAATGCAAGTCCTGCATGATTTTACCATCTGACTTTAATTTTCTCCACATGAAGGGGTTATAGGCACTTTAAACCTGATATTTACCACCTTGTGTACCATAAAAGTCAATGCAAGTTATTGTTTTGAATATCAAAGATCAATGGCATAATTTTTTTTTTTTTAAATGCATTCTCCCTATGCCCAAAATAGTTTATTCTGATATCTAGAATTGTTTACATCAAGGTATGTAGAATGAAACATAAATCTTAGAAAACTCTTCTTTCTCCTTCAAAAACATAGCAGTGCGTGCTGATTCAACATGTTCAATTTTTCCTAAAATATGTCTTCAATCCTTATTATTACCTTTCTTCTCATGGCCATGTTCACTGTCGTTTACTGTAGTATACCATCATGCCATGTCACCTGGACTATTGGAACAGGCTCCAATCTAGTATATGTGCTGCAAATTCTTGCCTCATCCACTTGGTTCTATACAGTAATATCTCTCATGACTCAGTCAGTAAAGAATCTGCCTGCAATACAGGAGACCCAGGTTCAATCCCTGGTTCAGAAACATCCCCTGGAGAAGGGAATAGCAACCCATTCCAGTCTTCTTGCCTAGAGAATTTCATGAACAGAGGAGTCTGGTGGGCTACATTCCATGGGGTTGCAAATAGTTGGACATGACTTAGTGATAAACACAAACACAGTAATATTAAAAAGGATTTTCTAAGAGCAAAATAAAGGTTGCTGCTGCTGCTGCTAAGTCACTTCAGTCGTGTCCGACTCTGTGTGACCCCATAGACAGCAGCCCACCAGCCTCCCCCATCCCTGGGATTCTCCAGGCAAGAACACTGGAGTGGGTTGCCATTTCCTTCTCCAATGCATGAAAGTGAAAAGTGAAAGTGAAGTCACTCAGTCGTATCCGACTCTTAGGGACCCCATGGACTGCAGCCTACTAGGCTCCTCCATCCATAGGATTTTCCAGGCAAGAGTACTGTAATGGGGTGCCATTGCCTTCTCCAAAATAAAGGTTAGGCCTCCCAAATACCCAGGATCTTCATATGACATAAAATATGCTGTTTGTTCTGAAACATGTCATTCACTTGACTTTTAACACACCTTGCTGAACTTTGCAGTTTAACTATATAAAATAAGAGTAATAAATTTAATACTACTACTACTAATAAAATATAATGAAAATAATATAATATAAATGAAACTAATATAATATTTGTTGTTTAGTCACTAAGTCATGTCTGACTCTCTGAGATCCCAAGGACTGCAGCACACCAGGCTTCCCTGTCCTTCATCATCTCCCGGAGTTTGCACAAACTCTTGTCCATTGAGTCCATGATGCCATCCAATAAACTCATCCTCTGTCGTGCCTTTCTCCTCCTGCCTTTAGTCTCTCCAAGCATTAGGATCTTTTCCAATGAGTCAGGTCTTCGCATCAGGTGGCCAAAGTATTGGAACTTCAGCTTCAACATCAGTTCTCTCAATGAATATTTAAGAGTGATGTTTGCATTTTCTTTTCTTGAGGATGGTTTTGATCACCACCTCCTGTACAATGTTACAAACCTCCTACCGTAGTTCTTCAGGCATTCTATCAGATCTAGTCCCTTGAATCTATTTGTCACTTCCACTGTATAAAGATAATAGTAATTAAAAAATAATAAAAAGAACTATTAACAATATTTATTTAGTATTTAATATATAGCAGATATGCTAAGATTTTTAAGAGAATTTTCTTGTTATCACAATTCTTTAAGAAATCCATATTTTAAATTCCATTTCATAGACGAAGAAAGATATGTTTAATATATCTAATTACTTGCTCAAATTTACAGAGCAGAGGCAGTATTTAACCTGATTCCTGACACAAAGGCAAACTCTTAATGACTATACCACATAATTTAGATTTTTTACCTTTGCTTCATCCTCTATTGTTTTTCATAATTCAGGATTCAGTTTTTGAGTAGCCTCTTCCTCCATGGAACTTTCCTGCTACTGCTAAGTTGCTTCAGTCATGTCCGACTCTGTGCGAACCCATAGATGACAGCCCAACAGGCTCCCCTATTCCCGGGATTCTCAAGGCAAGAACACTGGAGTGGGTTGCCATTTCCTTCTCCAATGCATGAAAGTGAAAAGTGAAAGTGAAGTCGCTCAGTCGTGTCGGACTCCCGTGTCCATGGACTGTAGCCCACCAGGCTCCTCCATCCATGACTTTATCAAATAAGCTAACCACACTTTTGTAAAATATAATCTCACTGTATTTTAAGCTTTTTTTCATTTCTGAAACTTCAGTTTATGAGCTGTGCTTTCTGATGCATTACATTTTAAAATTCTATTGTAAAAGAAAATGAATAAAATCAATGATGGAGTATACATTAAGTTGCTAAATTGAAAATAATTTATCACAGCAAAGATCCTTTGCTAAAGGAAATACTGGTCCTCCTTTTGAGATATCAAAATTTTGTTTCACATATGAAATGAGAATACACTTTTAAATATCCTCTAAAAATAAAAGCAGTATGAGCCCTCTATTTAAGATGTTAATAAATTTTGAAATCTCATAATCTGAAAAATCATGGTCTACACTGAAGTCTTATGGGACCCTATATTTATTTATGTACAGATTTTCTTCTATACTGTAAAAACTCTTTAAGGGTTAGTCATTTTCTATTTAACTTCATATTACTGGGGCCATTATACTTTCTGCTTGTAGCACAGGCTTAATATTGCTTTTGAATATAAAGACATACTTGTGAAGGTTTCTTTCTACATCCAAATTTTCTGTAACATGCTGTCAGTCCAAAATTTATACTTTATTTCTTGCTGTCAACAGTACTGCTATTATTGTTACAATTACAAACCTACTCTCTTACATTACCATTTAAATATTTCATGTGTATTATCCCCCACCCTTTTTCCTCATAAACACATGTTGCAGCAGATGGGGCACATTCAGTTATTTTAATATAGCAGGAGAAGAAATTAAAGCTCAGAGAGATAAAATATTTGGTAACAATTCTTAAATTATTAAGTTATAGAGTTGAAATCAGAACCTGATTCTTTTGTCGGCCTAGTGAACACAGTGCCATGTCATATTCAGGTTTCTCTATCTCAAACTATTTTATAAGCCCCACATTGTGAAGGATTATTTTGAATACTTTCTAACAGAAGTAGTACAAGTGCCCTACATATGAAGATCTAAAAAGTAATAATAATCTTTTATACATAGTATCAATCAACAGGGTAAATTCATATTGTGTATAAATAGATAACTAATGAGAAACTATTGTATAGCTCAGGGGACTCTACTCGGTGCTCTATGGTGACCTAAATGGGAAAGAAATCCAAAAAAGGGGATATATGTACACGTATAACTGATTCACTATACCATACAGTAGAAACTGACACAGCAGTGTGAAGCAACTATACTCTAATAAAATTTAATATAATACAAAAAAAGAGAGTCAGTTAAAGATACTCTAATAAAATTTAATATAACACAATCAAAGAGAGTCAGTTAAAGAAGTTAGTTAATATTTGGAGAGTCCAAAATCAGGATGGGGCTTCCCTGGTGGCTCAGTGGTAAAGAATATGTTTGCCATTATAGGAGACCTGGGTTCGATCCCTGGGTTGGGAATATACCCTGGAGAAGGAAATGGCAATCCACTCTTGTATTCCTGCCTGGGAAATCCCATGGACATAAGAGCCTGGCAGGCTACAGTCCATGGCTGCAAAAGAGCCAGACATGATTAAACAACAGCAATCAAATCAGGATAGTCTTTCAGACTTGTCAAATAAATTACTTTGGTCAATATTATATCAAATGACTAGAATAATTTGATTTAGGTATACAATTTTCAAGCTATCATTCATCATTACCCATGCTTAATACATGAACATGCTGAGTGGTTTCAGGTCTCTTAATCACCTTTCTTTTTAGAGCTAATTTAAGATCAACTAAGAAGAAAAGAAAAATGATTGGCCATAGTTTGTTCTGCTACAGGAAATCATGGATCTCACTTAAAATCCAAAGGCATTCTCTGAATGCTGATGCAAAGTACAGTGTCAAGAAAATCACAGAAGAATATACTTTTGTGTAAATTGGAGACTGAACATACCAACAATGGTCTATATGTATTTTGCCACCTTAAAATAATTTTTTAAAATAAAGACTTTATTTTTTAGAGCTATTTAAGGTTGACAGCAAAATTGAGGGAAACATGCAGAGGTAGCCCATATACCCCCTGCTGCCAGTCATATATAGCCTCAACTCACCTGTTAAAGTGATAGTCACTCAATTATGTCTGACTCTTCATGACGCATGACCTGTGGCCTTCCAGGCTCCTCTGTCCATGGAATTCTCCACTCAAGAATACTGGAGTCAGTAGCCATTGCTTTCTGGGGTTCTCCCAAACCAGGAATTGAACACTAGTCTATTGAAGGTTGCTTTCAAATTTTGGCAATTATAAGTAAAGCTTCTATGAATATCCATGTACAGATTTTTGAGTGGACATAAATTTTTAACTCCTTTGTGTGAATAAAGCATGTTTTGTTTTATAAAAAGCTGTCAAACTGTCTTCTGAAGTGGCTGCACCATTTTGTATCCCCACCAGCACTGAATGAGGGTTCTTGTTGCTCTAAATTCTTGTCATCATTTGGTGATGTCAGTATTCCAGATTTTCTAATAGGTGTGTAGTGGTATCTCATTGTTGTTTTAATTTGCAGTTCTGTAGTGACATATGACATTGAGCATCTTTTCATATGTGTATTTGTAATTTGTATATTGTCTTAGATGAGGTATGTATTAAAATTATTTGCTTATTTTAAAAATTAAGTTTTTAAGTTTTAAGAGTTCCTTTTATATTTTGATAATAGTCATTTATCAGATAGATTTTTTGTAAATATTTCCCCCCAAGCTGTAGCTTATCTTATTGTTTTCCACAGGACAGATTCAAAAATATTTTCAAAATCTGAAAACACCTCATATCCAAATGAATTTGAGCCAATGAAATATGTAAAATTCTAACAGTTCTTAGAGATCATTCTACTTTGAAATCTTAAAGATGAAGCTATTTTTGGTGGAGCTGACACTAGGCAAAAAGTTGAGAAGATTTTGGATGAGATTCTAAGAATTATGGCGTCTTTTTGGCAATCATATAACCTAAATGCTTCTCAAGTTCCATTGTTATATTTTCTGATGTCACCAGCACTTGACTTTTAAACAACAGGAATTTCAGTTTATCTTGCATATATAAATTGCTGTCACAAAATATTAGCTTAATGTGGAACAGAATAATGACTTAAATTAGCAGGTGAGCTTTTTTTTTTCTTTTAATTGCAAGTTTAAAGCCAAGAATTTTAGAGTAACATCAATTAGAAACTCTAAAAGGAGAATATAAATCTAGATTGATATATGCTTATTTGGAAACATATATGACTTTTTTGAATTTTTGCCCTTGTTAGCTCAAGGCTATGGTCTTTCCTGTGGTCATATATGGATGTGAGAGCTGGACTGTGAAGAAGGCTGAGTGCTGAAGAATAGATGCTTTTGAACTGTGGTGTTGGAGAAGACTCTTGAGAGTCCCTTGGACTGCAAGGAGATCCAACCAGTCCATTCTGAAGGAGATCAGCCCTGGGATTTCTTTGGAAGGAATGATGCTAAAGCTGAAACTCCAGTATTTTGGCCACCTCATGCGAAGAGTTGACTCGTTGGAGAAGACTCTGATGCTGGAAGGGATTGGGGGCAGGAGGAGAAGGGGACGACAGAGGATGAGATGGCTGGATGGCATCACTGACTCGATGGATGTGAGTCTGAGTGACCTCTGGGAGCTGGTAATGGGCAGGGAGGCCTGGCGTGCTGCAGTTCATGGAGTCGCAGAGTCGGACACGACTGAGCGACTGATCTGATCTGATCTGATGAGTACATTTGTATTTAAATATGCTATGAGTACATTTCCCAATTTGGACTGGTTCCAAACTAGGAGAGGAGTACATTAAGGTTGAATATTGTCACCCTGCTTATTTAACTTATATGCCGAGTACATCTTGCAAAATACTGTGCTGGATAAAGCATAAGCTGGAATGAAGATTGTCAAGAGAAATATCAATTACCTCAGATATGCAGATGACAGCACCTTTATGGCAGAAAGCAAAGAGGAAATCAAGAGCCTCTTGATGAAAGTGAAAGAGGAGAGTGAGAAAGTTGGCTTAAAACTCAACATATAGAAAACTAAGATCATGGCATCAGGTCCCATCACTTCATGGCCAATAAATGCGGAAACAATAGAAACAGTGACAGACTTTCTTTTCTTGGGCTCCAAAATCACCACAGCCATGAAATTAAAAGACACTTGCTCCTTGCAAAAAAGGCTATGACCAACCTAGACAGCATATTAAAAAGCAGAGACATTACTTTGCCAACAAAGTTCAACTAGTCAAAGCTATGGTTTTTCTAGTAGTCACATATGGATGTGAGAGTTGGACCATAAAGAAAGCTTGAACCAAAGAACTGATGCTTTTAAACTGCGGTGTTGGAGAAGACTTTTAGAGTCCCTTGAACTGCAAGGAGATCAAACCAGTCCATCCTAAAGGAAATCAGTCCTGAGTATTCATTGGAAAGACTGATGCTGAAGCTGAAGTTCCAGTACTTTGGCCACCAGTTGCGATGAACTGACTCATTGGAAAAGGCCTTGATCCTGGGAAAGATTGAAGGCAGAAGGAGAAGAGGATGACAGAGGATGAGGTTGTTGAATGGCATCACTGACTCGATGGACATGAGTTTGAGCAAACTCTGGGTGTTGGTGATGGACAGGGAGCCTGGTGTGCTGCAGTCCATGAGTTTACAAAGAGTTGGACATGACTGGGTGACTAAACTGATGAGTATCTTATTATAAGAAGGAATATAACCAGACTATGTACTGTCAGACATTCACTATTAGATATACATTCCTTCCTTAAAAAAAAAAAAAAAAGTGAAAATTAAAATAGTTTTTATTTCTCTGAAAGCATCAAGAGCCTGCTGCACTGTGACTGATGGATAAGTCACTCTAGCTCATAGTAATATTTTTATAAATTAGTTTGGTTTTTTATTTATCTCAAACTTCATTCTTAAGATTTACTGCTTCCCATTCTGTTAGGAAGCTGAAATTGACCAGGGTATTAATAATAGCTAACATTTTTTACACTTGTACTTATTATGTGCAATACTCACTCAAACATTGTTCCAAATACTTTCACACATATAAACTCATTTAATTTTTATAACAAGCATAAGAGGAAGTATTACTTGTTAAAATTTTAATTGAGTAGTTGAAAAAGTATTATATTATTTTCAGGTCCACAACATAGTGACTCAGTAATTTTATAGATTATATTCCACATAAAGTTATTATAAAATGTTGGTTCTAGTTCCTGTGGTACACTGCATTCTCATGTCTTACTTGCTGTTTAGTTATTTGTACCTCTTAATCCTTTTCACCTATCTTGCCTCTTTTCCCATTCCTCTTCCCACTGTTAGCCACTGTTTTTTCCTATGTATCTGTAAAACAATGAGGATTCTTCAAAAAACTAAAAATTAAACTACCACAGGAACCAGAAATTCCTGGTTGTATATATCTGAGTAATATCTGAAGGAAAAAAAAAAAAAAAAGCTAATTCAAGAAGATATATCCACCCCAATGATCATAGTGGCATTATTTGCAGTAGTCAAGATATGGAGGAAGTATAATTTTCATGATTTCTCTTTTGTTTTCTGCTGTTGCATAGAATATTTCTCCAAAACAATGTAAAACAACAATTATTTTATTTTGTTCACATTTTGTGCATTAGGAATTTGCTAAGGGCTTCCCTGGTGGCTCGGTGGTAAAGAATCCACCTGTCAATGCAGGAGACACTGGTTCGACCCCTGAGTTGGGAAAGTCCCCTGGAAAAAGACCCACTGGAATTGACCCACTCCAGTATTCTTGCCTGGGAAATCTCATATACAAAGAAGCCTGGCAGGCTACAAGTCATGGGGTCACATAAGAGATAGACATGACTTAGCAACTAAGCAACACCAAGGGCTCACCAGGATAGTCCTTCCTTGCAGTCTTTTTTATTAGATACCTGAACTGACTGTATTTTTAATGTGGCTCTTTTATACAGCAGACATTGTTGCTGGTTATTGGCTGGGAGATCAGCTGGAGTTGTTGACTGAAATAAATACATGTGGATCACAGGGCAATTGTATTTTGTACATGCGTTCTGACTTTCACCAGAGCAAACAGAGATAATCAAGTAACTCAACAGTTTTTTTCTGATTCAGCCTTGGCAGATAAAGCATCATATTTGCTGTATTGTGCTGGTTATTTAAATCATGAAGAGTAGTTTAAAGTCAATAATAAGAAATATAGATTATACTTCTCTGTAGAGGGTGTCAAAGAATTTATAGATTTGTTTTAAATTGTCAAAATTCCCTACTGATGTTGAAAAAATTGTAGAAAGAGGTAAAGTAAATTAAATGGTAAATCTAGTATTTAAACCCAGTCCACTCTGGCTCCAGAGACATTACGTGTAACCACTTTTCTGTGGAGCCACACTTGAGACAGAATTGACATGGTCTGTGTAAGCACTCTGCTGTAATGTGTCAGATCACTTTATTTAAACTCATGTCAATTTTTTATGATTCTTTTGGAGAATATAGCAAAAAAATGAAACATTAAAATTCATTTAGCCCAACTCAGAGATACTGTGTCTCATGGGCCAAATCTGGCCAATAATCCATTCCTGTAAAAAGAATTTTATCAGAATAAAATCTCACCTATTTGTTTACATATTGTCTATGGCTGCTTTTTTGTTTCAATGGCAGAGTCCAGTGGTCCCCATATGGATCATTTGTTCCCAAAATTCTACAATAGTTATCATCTGACTTTTAAGAAAATATTTTCCAACTCCTATTTAAAGGATCAGAGATTAAAGGTTAAGGTAAGAGAGAAAACAGGCATTGTGATAAGAAAGGTTAAATAGCTAGCCCGTTATTACTAAATCAATCAGTGTAGAGATTAGTACTAGTATACAGGTAATGTCTCTTAAAGGAACATTCATTTTCATTTTATAATATCTGTATTTTATTCTAGTGATAGCTACATTCAATTATATAATAGGAGTCATAGTATTAAATACATAAAAATGTCAACAGCATCATGCTGTAGTGAAAAGAACATAAATTTAAAATTAGAACAGACAGAAGTCTTCCATTTATGCTTATCAATAGTTTATACTGTCAGATCTCTGATTTGTCAAATGGGATTTTTGAGTTTTAATTAATTACTACATATAATGTATATTCAATCTCACTTGTCACTGTTGTGAAAAGAATACTTCATATGTTGACTTAGAACAAGATATAGCACTCTGATACTCATAAATTTTGAGGAAAAAACCAGGATAAGCTAAGACAAAATCGAGACCTGTAAAACTGAAAACTGAAAGTTAGGTTAGTCCCTATGAAGGAATATTATTCAGAGAAACTTAGGAAATTATTTATGTGTTATGTAGTAATTTGTCAATAGGCACAAAAGAAAGTTATATTTAGAACCCCTATTATTACAGATGGCAGAAAAATGAACAGTAACCAAAATGAAAGAATTCAGCTCATATTAATCTGAAATTTTTGAGCCTGTCTTTGAGGTTATTGAATAGAGGCTTTGATGACAGTTAAGGCAAGAAGAACATTAGAATTATCTCATTTAGCTCTTTTCATAAATCTTTGACAATGATATAATTTTCCTTGTTTATCACATGAGGAATTGAGGCTGAGGAAATTCAAATGGTATGTCCAAGATCCCAGAATTACCAAGAAGCAGAATCAAACTTGAATCAAACACTTTGTGTTATAAAACATGTGTACCATAGAATTAACCATTACTAACAGAGGAAAGATAAATTTGGTTATTTGAAATGCAGTTTCTCAGAAATAATATCATGTTTTCATGTGTATTAATCTTATATGCTAATACAAATAAAGACAATAATAATAACAACAACAATGATAAAAATCTCCCCAAAATATAGCTGTTAATCTTCCAATGTAATGCTATCATTAAGCCTTTTTTTTCCGCTAATCAATCTTGCCAACCACCTGAAAACCAATAAAGAATTCTGATTTTAATCTCCATGACAGGCAAAAAGATAAAACTATTAAGAGAAATGGAATGCTCTGCCACTTCCTAGTCTTGTGCTGGTAGTAGATTACTTAAGCTGACCTAAAATATATTTATCTCATATTGTTGTTGGGAGGACAATATACACAAAGCCAGACAATATGCACAAACTTGCTAGCATAGAATTATCAAATAGAAACTTAGGAAATTCAAACTGTTGTGCTATCTGTTTTATTGCCTTCTGGCACCTCAGTAAATAGATGCAACTTTGTGCAACTTCAAAGATGTTTTAGAAGAAGGTTTTAGCAGTAGATATGAGAAGAAGTCAAGGGTAAGTCTCCAGGGCCCAGAATAAGGGACTCCAGGCCCTTTAAATTAAGAAGAGCTTAAGGAGATATGGTGAGTAAATGTAATATGAATTCTGGAATTGAAAAGGGGCATTAGGCAAAATCAAAGAGACTTTGAACCCAGTATGGGCTTTAGTTGTTAATAATGTATCAATATTTATTCATTAACCATAAAACAATATGTAATATAAATGTAAGGTATTAATAATAGTGATTGATGCTTTTAATAATAGGATTGATGCTTTTGAACTGTGGTGTTGGAGAAGACTCTTGAGAGTCCCTTGGACTGCAAGGAGATCAAACCAGTCAATCCTAAAGGAAATCAGTCCTGGATATTCATTAGAAGGACTGACATTGAAGCTGAGACTCCAATACTTTGGCCATCTAATGCAAAGAACTGACTCAATGGGAAATACCCTTATGCTGGGAAAGATTGAATACAGGAGGAGAAGGGGATGACAGAGGATGAGATGGTTGGTTGGCTTCATTGACTCAATGGACACAAGTCTGAGTAAGTTTCAGGAGTTGGTGATGGACAGGAAAGCCAGGCGTGCTGTGGTTCTTGGGATCACAAAGAGTTGGACACGACCTAGTGACTGAACTGAACTGAGTAATAGGGGCACCAGGGTACAGGATAAATGGAACTTTATGTTATACCCTTGTAATTTTCTTTATGTATTAAATTGATCTAAAAAATGAAGTGTATACATTTATATTTGTATAGAAATAGTTGATTTAAAGTACAGTGATTCAATATTTTTATAAATTATACTCTATCAAAATTTGTTACAAAGTAATGGCTAAATTCACTGTGCTGTACAGTATGTCATTATTTCTTCTGGCTTCTATAACTAAGTCTCATATTTCTATCTTGCTACTGGCACCTTCTGTCTCCCAAATGGTAAACACTAGTTTGTTTTCTATGTAGGTGAATCTCTCTGTTTTGCTATACACACTGATATGTTTTATTTTTTAGATTCCACATAAAGTAATGACATAGAGTATTCTGCCTTTCTCTGACTTATTTTACCAAGCATAATATTCTCTAGGTCCATCCACATTGCTGCAAATGGTGGAATTTTATTCCTTCTTTGTGACTAACATTCTGTTGTAGGTGTGAGCCATATCTTCTTCATCCATTCATCTGTTGATGGACATTTGCTTCCATCTTGGCTATTGTAAATAGTGCTGCTATGGACATTGGGAGACATGTATCTTTCCTAATTAATGTTTTATATAATAGTTATATTTTTAGTTCTTTGAGGAAACCTCATACTGTTTCGGAGAAGGCAATGGCATCCCACACCAGTACTCTTGCCTGGAAAATCCCATGGACAGAGGAGCCTGGTAGGCTGCAGTACATGGGGTCGCTAAGAGTCGGACACTACTGAGCGACTTCACTTTCACTTTTCACTTTCCTGCATTGGAGACGGAAATGGCAACCCACTCCAGTGTTCTTGCCTGGAGAATCCCAGGGACAGGGCAGCCCGGTGGGCTGCCATCTATGGGGTTGCACAGAGTTGGACACGACTAAAGTGACTTAGCAGCAGCAGCAGCAGCATACTGTTTTCCACAGTGACAACATCAATGTGCATTCCAACTGAGAGTGCACAAAGGCTCCCTTTTCTCCACATCTTTATCTACATTACCTATAGTCACAGTTACATTAGTTATAATTATTAGACCTCTTGATGATAGCCATTCTGACTGATGTGAGATGTTATCTCATTGTGGTTTTGATTTGCACACCTCTAGTAAATAATGGCGGAGAAGGCAATGGCACCCCACTCCAGTACTCTTGCCTGGAAAATCCCATGGAGGGAGGAGCCTGGTAGGCTGTAGTCCATGGGGTCACTAAGAGTCAGACACGACTGAGCAACTTCACTTTCACTTTCATGCATTGGAGAAGGAAATGGCAACCCACTCCAGTGTTCTTGCTTGGAGAATCCCAGCGACCAGCGAGCCTGGTGGGCTGCCGTCTATGGGGTCGCACAGAGTCGGACACGACTGAAGCGATTTAGCAGCAGCAGCAGCAGCAGCAGTAAATAATGGGGTTGAGAATCTTTTCGTGTGCCTGTTTGCCATCTTTTTGTCTTCTTTGAAAAAAGACCTATTCAGGTCTTCTGCTCATTTTTAAAACAAATTTATTGCTTTTTTATGTGTATAATTTTGTGAGCTGTATATAAATATTGAATATCGTCATCTTGTTATCATCTGTGATATCATTTGCAAATATTTTTACCAGTCAGTATCATTTTATTATTTGCTGTGCCGAAACTTTTATATTTATTTAGGTTCCATTGTTTATTTTTAGTTTTATTTATTTTGCCTTAGGAAACATCTAAAACATATTGCTATATGTTAAAGAGTATTCTATTTATTTATTTTTTCCTCTTGGAATTCTACGGTTTCAGGTCTCACAGTTAGATCTTTGATTCATTTTCAGTCTATTTTTATAGATGGTGTGAGGTAATGTTTTAATCTCTTTCTTTTGCATGTAGTTGTTATTCCACTCAGTCACCTTATGTCTTTTGATTGGAGTAGTTAGTCCATTGGCATTTAAAATTGTTATTGATAGGCTTATGGTTATTGCCATTTTATTACTTGTTTTCTGATTGTTTTATAAATTATTCTCGCTTTATTTCTTTCCTTGTTGATTGAAGATTTTCTTTAGTAAAATACCTATGTTCATTTCTTTTTAGTTTCTCTCTATATATTGTAAATCCATGATTTGTGGCTAGTATAGTGTTTATATACGTGGTGTGCATGTATATAAATATATAAATTGCTTCAGTTATGTCTGACTCTGGGTAACTCTATGGACTTCAGCCCTCCAGGTTTCTCTGTCCATGGTATTTTCCAGGAAAGAATACTGGAGTGGGTTGCCATGCCCTCCTGCAGGGGGTCTTCCCGACTCAGGGGTTAAACCCACATCTCTTATGTCTCTTGCATTGATAGGCTGTTTCTTTAACTTTAGTGCCACCTGGGAAGCCCTCACATACGTGGGCTTATAACAATTTATATCTACTTGTTTTAAACAGTCATTTAAGTTCAAACACATTGTAAAACACATATATTTTTGCTCCCTTTACCCTCATTTTTATTTCTATGTCATGTTTTACATCTTTATGCTTATCCTTTAATTGTTTATTGTAGTTATAGATTCTGTTACAATCTTTTTTTGCCTTTAATCTTTTTATGGCTCAATCACATGATTGAATCCCAGTCCCTTTTATAATTGCCTTTCCTAGTGGGCTTTTCCCCTTTCCTATATATTCTTTTCTATTTAGAGTAGACCTCTTAACATTTCTTTAGTGTAAATTTAGTATTAGTGAACTCTTTTACTTCTTGGTTGTCTGAAAGGTTTTTATCTTCCCTTTGATACTAAATGGGAATTTTTCTGGGTGTAGTATCTTAAGTTTTAGGTTTACCCCCTTTTAGCACTTTGAAAATATCATGCCACTCTTTTATGGTCTGTAAGTTTTTTACAGAGAAATCAGCTCATACCATTATGGGGATTACCTTATAAATATTGGTTTTTCCAATCCATGAACATGGTATATTTCTCCATCTATTAGTGTCCTCTTTGATTTCTTTCACCAGTGTTTTATAGTTTTCTATATATAGGTCTTCAGTTTCTTTAGGTAGATATATTCCTAAGTATTTTATTATTTTTGTTGCAATGGTGAATAGAATTGTTTCCTTAATTTCTCTTTCTATTTTCTCATTATTAGTGTACAGGAATGCAAGGGATTTTTGTGTGTTGATTTTATATCCTGCAACTTTACTATATTAATTGACTAGTTCTAGTAATTTTCTAGTGGAGTCTTTAGAGTTTTCTATGTAGAGGATCATGTCATCTGCAAACAGTGAGAGTTTTATTTCTTTTCCAATTTGGATTCCTTTTATACCATGTTCATGGATTGGAAGAATCAATATAGTGAAAATGAGTATACTACCCAAAGCAATTTATAGACTCAGTGCAATCCCCATCAAGCTACCAATGGTATTCTTCACAGAGCTATAACAAATAATTTCACAATTTGTATGAAAATACAAAAAAACCTTGAATAGCCAAAGCTATCTTGAGAAAAAAGAATGGAACTAGAGGAATCAACCTGCCTGACTTCAGGCTCTACTACAAAGCCACAGTCATCAAGACAGTATAGTACTGGCACAGAGACAGAAATATAGACCAATGGAACAAAATAGAAGGCCCAGAAGTAAATCCACGCACATATGGACATCTTATCTTTGACAAAGGAGGCAAGACTATACAATGGAGAAAAGACAATCTTTTTAACAAGTGGTGCTGGGAAAACTGGTCAACCAATTTTAAAAGAATGAAACTAGAGCACTTTCTAACACCATACACAAAAACAAACTCAAAATGGATTAAAGATCTAAATGTAAGAAGAGAAACCAAAAGACTCCTAGAGAACATAGGCAAAACACTCTCCGACATACATCACAGCAGGATCCTCTATGATCCACCTCCCAGAATATTGGAAATAAAATAAAAAATAAACAAATGGGACCTAATTAAACTTAAAAGTTTCTGCACAACAAAGGAAATTATAAGCAAGGTGAAAAGACAGCCTTCAGAATGGGAGAAAATAATAGCAAATGAGGCAACAGACAAACAACTAATCTCAAAAATTTATAAGCAACTCCTACAGCTCAATTCCATAAAAATAAATGGCCCAATAAAAAAATGGGCCAAAGAACTAAATAGACACTTCTCCAAAGACATACAGATGGCTAAAAAACACATGAAAAGATGCTCAACATCACTCATTATCAGAGAAATGCAAATCAAAACCACTATGAGGTACCATTTCATGCCAGTCAGATTGGCTGCAATCCAAAAGTCTACAAGCAATAAATGCTGGAGAGGGTGTGGAGAAAAGGGAACCCTCTTACACTGTTGGTGGGAATGCAAACTAGTACAGCCACTATGGAGAACAGGGTGGATTCCTCAAAAAGCTGGAAATAGAACTGCTTTATGATCCAACAGTCCCACTGCTGGGCATACACACTGAAGAAACCAGAATTGAAAGAGACACATGTACCCCAATGTTCATAGCAGCACTGTTTACAATAGCCAGGACTTGGAAGCAACCTAGATGTCCATCTGCAGATGAATGGATAAGAAAGCAGTGGTACATACACACAATGGAGTATTACTCAGCCATTAAAAAGAATGCATTTGAGTCAGTTCTAATGAGGTGGATGAAACTGGAGCCTACTATACAGAGTGAAGTAAGCCAGAAAGAAAAACACCAATACAGTATACTAAGGCATATATATGGAATTTAGAAAGATGGTATCAATAACCCTGTATACAAGAAAGCAAAAGAGACACTAATGTATAGAAGTCTTTTGGACACTGTGGGAGAGGGAGAGGGTGGGATGATTTGGGAAAATGGCATTGAAATATGTATAATATCATATATGAAACGAGTCTCCAGTCCAGGTTCAATGCACAATACTGGATGCTTGGGGCTGGTGCACTGGACGACCCAGAGGGATGGTAAGGGGAGGGAGGAGGGAGGAGGGTTCAGGATGGGGAACACATTTATACCTGTGGCAGATTCATTTTGATATATGGCAAAACCAATACAATATTGTTAAGTTAAATAAATAAATAAAAAACCCAAAAGCACAAACACACACACACACATATATATATAAACACATTTTTTAATGGCTTTATAAAAAAAAATAAATTGTTCTCCTGGGAGGTAGTGATTTCATTTCTTTGTGATTAAAAAAAAATACTTCAAAAAAATATTGCTTTTTTTTTTTTTTGTCTTTCTGCCTTTAGAATTCTTCCTTTATCTTTAGCTGTTACTATTTTAATTATGATATGTCTTTGTGCGAGTCATTCTTTTTCTTTTCATCTTGATTGAAACCCCTCACCCCACCATGCTTTCTGTACCTGAATATCTGTTTCCTCTTTCAGGTTTAGGGAAATTTTCAGCCATAATTTCCTCATATGCGTTTTCAATCCCCTTCTTTCTCTCTTCTCTTTCTTTCTCAAGAATTCCAATGATGCAAATATATGTAAGCTCAATTTTATCTCATAAATCTCATAAACTTTTTTCATATTTTGATAGTCCAGATGTTTATTAAATGACATTTTATCATAAAAAATTAGTAATAATCTTTCCTTCTTTTCTTCCTTCCTTTAACAAATATTTAGTAAGCATCTATTACATATGGTATATTATTTTATGTGCTGGAATAAGATAATAAACAAGTAAAGAAAAAAACAAGCATAAATCATTTTCAAACAATGATGAAGGAAATAAAACAAGTGATGTGATAAAGAATGTCTAGGTGGAGTGGGCTACCTTAACTCCAATGATCAGGTAAGTTGTCCCTGAAGAGTTTCAGAAAGCTCAGAAGCAAGAGAGAGGGCAAGAGTTTTCATCAGATAAATTGCAAAAAGAATCATAAAAGTCCTAAGATGGTGTATTAGTTTCCTACAGCAGTTGTAAAAGACTACCACAAACTAAAAAGTGTTTTCTTTTAGCTCTTCTGATTTGGTGATTTCCATTATTATATCTTCCAGATCACTTATGTGTTCTTCTGTATCACTTAGTAAGTTACTCATTCATTTCTGGTAGAGTTTGTTTTTAATTTCAGTTATTGAGCTGTTTTTTTTTTTTTTTTTTTTTAGATTTGGGTCTTTTTCCTATTTTTAAACCCTTGTTAAATTTTTACTATGTTCATCTATTCTTATACTTAATTCAGTTAACATTCTTATTACCAATGTTTTGAGTTCTTTATAAGGTAAATTGCTTCTTTCTATTTCATTATTTTTTCACAGGTTTTCTCTGACTATTTCAATGAGACCAGTTTCTCTACACTTTCATTTTGCTTAACTTTCTCTCCTTCTATTTATTTAGATGAAACAGTTACCTATTGTAATCTTGAAGCAGTGTTCTTATGTGGGAGCATCTGTATACAGACTATGCATGGCCAGTGCATTTGGTCACTCTCAAACTGGGTTTGATGTGAAGTCATAGATTTCCCCACGTTGTTATGGCAGCTATCACTGTGGTAATATTTGGGGCTGGAGATGGAAATGCAAGAGCAACAGCTGGGTGTGAGGCATGAGTTCCTTTCTGTTCAGTTTCTGTCATCACCCTCATGGGGTAGGGTCTGATTTCAAGGTACTGGATCAGAAGTTCTGAGAATGGGCCCTGAGTTGGCTCTGTTCCTTTCAAGTGTGTACTTTCAACATAGAAATTCTTGTCCCAGCAGGGGATAGTGCTGAAATAAGGAGTGCCTATGCATGTTTGTTTGTTTGTTTTCAGTAGCAGAGATCCAAGGTGTCTTTAATGCACTGCTTGTACAAGTGCCTACAATTGCTTGCCTTGATCTGAACAGATGCAGACTCAAGTGAAAGTCCCCTTTGTCTTTCACAGCTGATCACTGCCCCCAGCCTCCACTGTCCCTCCATCTCCTCTATGGAGCCTCACTATCGTGCCAGGGAGCCATGTGGGCACTTTTGTATATCAAGGTGTGATCTGACAGTGTGATCCCTGTCAGAGTTCTGGGCTCTTTCTGAGGGACTTTTGAGTAGGTGCCAACAATGGTCACCAGCCTACCCATGATCCACCCCAGAACCAGGTTGCCTTAGCGTTCCAGGGCCAAATTTTCTCCCTGGTTACAGCATTCCTAGATCCCATGCCACACTGTGAAGTGCAGTAAAGAGGGATGAACTGTTTGCTCTACTCAGGTTGTGGTGCATGTCAAGGCAGGTGTGGGAAACCTGAAAGTCATTAGAGCAGTCTCCAAACTGCACCCTTTACCTTTCGTTAGGTGCAATCAAGAAAGAATGTGCTTCTAATAAGTGGAGGGCTGGCTTATCATAGCCCTCCTGTTAGTTTCAGTGGTCCTCCAGATAGCCAAAGGACATCATCTCCCATGGGGGCGGGGGATGGTGGATGTAGGACACGGGGATTGGGCCTCCCAGTCTGTGACTTTTGATATTCATTCCAGGCAGGTTTCTCTCTTTCCCTTTGAGTTCCTTCTGAGAGTCTCAGGTCCCAACCCAATTGTCATTCCTTCCTACATCTTCATCTTTCTTACAGTCTTTTTTACCAGTTTCCATTCAGTTTTCAGTGAGAACTGTTCCATGTGTATATGTATTATTTTTTTATTTTTAAAATTCATTTATTTTTTAGTTGAAGGAAATTACTTCTTTACAGGATTTTGTTGTTTTCTGTCAAACCGCAGCATGAATCAGCCATAGGTATACGTGTGCCCTCGTTCTTGAAACTCTCTCCCACTTCCCTCCCCATCCCACCCCTCTAGGTTGATACCCAGCCCCTGTTTGAGTTTTCTGAAACATACAGAAAATTCCCTTTGGCTATCTAATTTATATATGGCAATGTAAGTTTCTATGTTGCTCTCTTCATATATCTCACCCTCTCCTCCTCTCTTCCATGTCCATAAGTCTGTTCTCTATGTCTGTTTCTCCATTGCTGACATGAAAATAAATTCTTTGACACCATATTTCTAGATTCCATATATATGCATTAGTATATGAGCAGGGTCTTTTCAGATGAGTCAGTTCTTCATATCAGGTAGCCAAAGTATTGGAGTTTCAGCATCAGTCGTTTCAATGAATATTTAGACTGATTTCCTTTAGGATGGACTGGTTGGATCTCCTTGCAATCCAAGCGACTCTCAAAAGTCTTCTCCAACACCACAGTTCAAAAGCATCAATCCTATTATTAAAAGCATCAGTCCCTATTAATATCTTATATTTTCTATTGCATGTTGTTTTTTGATTAATGAATAAATATTGATACATTATTATCAACTAAAGCCCATACTGGGTTCAAAGTCACTTCAATTTTGCCTAATGCCCTTTTTCTTTTTACTTTTTTTAAACTTTACAATAAAGAAGGACACTACATAATGATCAAAGGATCAATCCAAGAAGATATAACAATTATAAATATATATGCACCCAACATAGGAGCACCACAATATGTAAGACAAATGCTAACAAGTATGAAAGGGGAAATTAACAATAACACAATAATCAGATCAGATCAGATCAGATCAGTCGCTCAGTCGTGTCCGACTCTTTGCGACCCCATGAACCGCAGCACGCCAGGCCTCCCTGTCCATCACCAGCTCCCGGAGGTCACTCAGACTCGCATCCATTGAGTCAGTGATGCCATCCAGCCATCTCATCCTCTGTCGTCCCCTTCTCCTCCTGCCCTCAATCCCTCCCAGCATCAGAGTCTTCTCCAATGAGTCAACTCTTCGCAGGAGGTGGCCAAAATACTGGAGTTTCAGCTTTAGCATCATTCCTTCTAAAGAAATTCCAGGATTGATCTCCTTCAGAATGGACTGGTTGGATCTTCTTGCAGTCCAAGGGACTCTCAAGAGGAACCAGAGACCAAATTGCCAACATCCGCTGGATCATGGAAAAAGCAAGAGAGTTCCAGAAAAACACAATAATAGTGAGAGACTTTAATATCCCACTCACACTTATGGATAGATCAACTAAACAGAAAATTAACAAGGAAACACAAACTTTAAATGATACAATAGACCAGTTAGACCTAATTGATATCTATGGGACATTTCATCCCCAAACAAGGAATTTCACCTTTTTCTCAAGCACACGCGGAACCTTCTCCAGGATAGATCACATCCTGGGCCATATATCTAGCCTTGGTAAATTCAAATAAATTGAAATCATTCTAGGCATCTTTTCTGACCACAATTCAGTAAGATTAGATCTCAAACAGGAGAAAAACTATTAAAAATTCCAACATATGGAGGCTGAACAACACGTTGCTGAATAACCAACGAATCAGAGAAGAAATCAAAAAAGAAATCAAAATATGCATAGAAAACCCTAATGCCCTTTTTCATTTCCAGGATTCACATTACATTTACTCATCATATCTCCTTAAGCTATTCTTAAGTTAAAGGGCCTGGAGCCCCTGATTCTGGACTGTGGAGACTTACCCTCGACTTCTTCTCATATCTTCTGCTAAAACCTTGTTGTAAAACACCTTTGAAGTTGAGCAAATTGCCTCTATCTCTTTACTAAGGTGCCAGAAGGCAATAATACAGAGAGCACAGCAGTTTGAATTCCCTAAGTTTTTATTTGATAATTCTATGCTAACAAGTTTGTGTACATTGTCTTGCTTAATCCTCCCAACAACAATATGAGATAAATATATTTTAGGTCAGCTTAAGTAACCTACTACAAGCACAAGACTAGAAAGTGGCAGAGCAACACATTTCTCTTAATAGTTGTATCTTTTTGACTGTCATGGAGTTTCAAATCAGAATTCTTTATTGGTTTTGAGGTGGTTGGCAAGACCAAGAGGAAAAAAAGGCTTAACGATAGTATTACATTGGAAGATCAACTGCTGTATTTTGGGGTAGAGATATTTTTTATTATTGTTGTTATTGTTGTCTGTTTATTTGTATTAGCATATAAGATGAACACACATAAAAACATAATAATGCCTAGCACTTCTCTAAATGTTTGGTAGAATAAACCTGTTAAGTCATCTGGTCCTAGGCTTTTGTATTTTGGGAGATTTTGGATCACAGTTTCAATTTCAGTGCTTGTAATTGAATTGGTCATAATTTTTATTTTTCCTGGTTAAGTCTTGGAAGATTGATCTTTTCTAAGAATCTGTCCATTTCTTCCAGGTTATCCAGTTTATTGCCATATAGTTGTTCATAGTAGTTTCTTATAATCCTTCATATTCCTGCATTGCACATAGTAACCTCTCCTTTCATTTCTAATTTTGTTGATTTGAGTCTTCTCTCTTTTTTTCTTGATGAGTGTGACTAAAAGTTTGTCAATTTTGTTTGTTTTCTTAAGGAACCAGCTTTTAATTTTATTTATCTTTACTATTGTTTCTTTCATTTCTTTTTCCTTTATTTCTTCTCTGATTTTTATGATTTCTTTCCTTCTGCTATTTTTTGGGTTTTTCTTTGTTCTTCTTTTCCAGTTGTTTTAGGTGTAAAGTTAAGTTGTCTATTCAGTATTTTTCTTATTTATTGAGATAGGATTGTATTGCTATAAACTTCCCTCTTATAATTGGTTTGCTGCATCCCATAGGTTTTGAGTTGTCATATTTTCATTGTAATTTATTTATAGGCTTTTTTGATTTCCCTTTTGATTTCTTCAGTAACCTGCTTCTTATTTAGAAACATATTGCTTAATCTCCATTGTTTTTTTACTGTTTTCTTTCTTGTGATTAATATCTAGTCTCATACTGTTGTGGTCAGAAAAGATGCTTGATTTGATTACAATTTTCTTAAATTTACTGAGATTTGATTTGTGACTCAAGATGTGGTCTATCTTGATTGTTCCATGTGCACTTGATAAGAAGATTTATTCTTCTGCTTTTGGATGAAATTCCCTGAAGATACCAATGTGATCCATCTCATCTAATGTACCATTTAAGACTTGTGTTTCCTTATTAAATTTCTGTTTGGATGATCTGTCCATTGGTTTAAGTGGGGTGTTAAAGTCACCTACTATTATTGTGTTACTGTCAATTTCTCCTTTTATATCTGTTAGTGTTTGTCTTATGTATCGAGGTGCTTCTATGTTGGGTGCATAGAGATTTATAATTGTCATGTCTTCCTCTTGGATTTATCACTTGATCATTATGTAGTGTCCTTCCTTATCTCTTGTAATATTCTTTATTTTAAGGTCTACATTGTCTGATATGTGGATTGCTGCTCTAGCTTTCTTTTACTTCCCATTTGTATGGAATATATTTTTCCATTCTCTCACTTTCAGTCTATATGTGTCTTTAGGTCTGAAGTGGGTTTCTTGTAAACAGCATATATATGGGTTTTGTTTTTTGATTCATTCAGTCTGTGTCTTTTGGTTGGAGCATTTAATCCATTTACATTTAAAGTAATTATTGATATATATGTTCCTATTGCCATTTTCTTAATTGTTTGGGTTTGTTTTTGTGGATCTTTTCCTTCTCTCATATTTCCTGACTGTATAAGTCCCTTTAACATTCATTGTAATGCTGGTTTGGTGGTACTGAATTCTTTTAACTTTTGCTTGTCTGAAAAGCTTTTGATTTCTCCATCAATTTTGCATGAGATCTTTGCTGGGTAGAGTAATCTTGGTTGTAGATTTTGCCCTTTCAGTACTTTAAAAATGTTCTGCCATTCCATTCTGGCCTGCAGAGTTTCTGCTGAAAGATCAGCTGTTAAACATATGGTGTTTCCACTCTATGTTACTTGTTGCTTTTCCCTTGAGGTTTTTTGTATTCTTTGTGTTTAATCTTTGTAAGATTGATTGGTATGGATCTTGGCATGTTTCTCCTTACATTTATCCTGTATGAGACTGTTTGCACCTCTTGGACTTGATTGACTATTTTCTTTTCCATGTTGGGGAAAATTTCAACTATGATCTATTTTTTAATATAAATTTATTTATTTTAATTGGAGGTAATTATTTTACAAAATTGTATTGGTTTTGCCATACATCAACATGAATCCACCACAGGTATACACATGTTCCCCATCCTAAACTCCCCTCCCTCCTCCTTCCCCATACCATCATTTTGATTCCAACTATGATCTCTTTAAAATTTTTCTCATACCCTTTCTTTTCTTCTTCTTCTGGGACCCCTATAATTCGAATGTTGTTGCAATTAATATTGTTCCATAGGTCTTTGAAACTATTCTTAGCTCTTTTTATTCTTTTTACTTTATTCTGCTCTTCAACAGTTATTTCCACTATTTTATCATCCAGCTCACTGATTCATTCTTCTGCTTCAGATATTCTGCTATTGATTTCTTCTAGGGTATTTTTAATGTCAGTAATTGTGTTGTCTCTGTATGTTAACTCTTCAATTCTTCTAGGTCTTTGTTAATTGATTCTTGCATTTTCTCCATTCTATTTTAAAGGTTTTTGATCATCTTTACTATTATTATTCTGAATTTTTTTTCAGGCACTTTGCCTATTTCTTCTTCATTTATCTGGACTTCTGTATTTCTAATTTGCTCTTTCATTTGGACAATGTTTCTCTGCCTTTTCATTATTTTTTAAAGCTTATTTTGTTTGAGATATCCTTTTCCCAAGCTTCAAGGTTGATCTCTTTCTTCCTTTTGGTTTCTGCCCTCCTAAGGTTGGTCCAGTGGTTTATGTCATCTTTGTATAGAGTGAGATATATCCTGAGTTTTTGTTTTTTTTTTTTTTTTTTTTTCCCTCTGATGTGCAGAGTTGAGTGAGGTGCTAATCCTGTCTGCTGATGATTGTATTTTTGTCTTGTTTGTTCTTTGGATGAGGCATCCTGTACAGGGTGCTACTGGTAGTTGGATGATGCTGGGTCTCTTTTTCAAATGGTTTCTTTTGTGGGAATTCTCACCATTTGACACTCCCTAGGGCTAGAAGTTCTCTGGTAGTCTAGGGTCTTGGAGTCAGTGCTCCCACTCCAAAGTCTCAGGGCTTGATCTCCAGCCAAGAACAGAGATTCCACAGGTGGCCTGCTATGGCATTAAATAAAATTAAAACAAATACTCAGAAGTTATAAACCAAAGATGAAACCCCAGTCAAGTGACAGTTACAAAATCAGGCAAATAATAATTAAAATAATGGAATATACACACACACATATATATATACACTCATAAGCAAAATCAGAACAATCCAACAAAAATAAAGTACAATATATTGACCCAGTGAACAAAGGAAATCAGAAGTTAAGAACAAAACTGGAAAACAAAGCAAAAGCAAGGTGCCAATTGGGGAATAAAGCAATGAAACCAAAACTAACAAATATGCTGAGAAAAAGATTGAAAAGAAAGAAAAAATAAAAATTTGAAGTTCAATAGAAGTAGATAAAGAAGATTTATATATATTAAAGATTAATTTCAAGGGGAAAAGAATAGTAGGAAAAGAAAAGGAATAAATGTAGATAAAAATAATAGGTTAAAAAATTAAAAATTAAAATAAAAAAGAGAAAAAAAAAGGAAAAATTTTTAAAAAATGAAAGCAAACTCCATAGAACTGCAAAAAGCCAACATAGAGGCAGAGGTTTATAACAGCAATAAAAAGCGTGATTAGGGAAAAAAAAAAAAAAAAAAAAACTCAAAACCTTAATTAGATTTCATAGTGCTAATAAAATCAACAAATAGAACGGGATAGGGGGAGGATGAAAGAAAAAAAGAAAAGAAAAGAAAAAAAAATCCAAAAGAAACCACAGAAAAAGTCAAAATATAAGAATAATGTTTTTATTTAGTATCTGCTGTCAGAATCCTTTCCCTTGCTGGGAGTCACAGTCCACATCCCCTCCCTAGGATGGCCTCCAACACTGTGCTGAACTCTGGACCTGCTGTGGGAGCAGCTCAGACTGTAACCTGGTCCTACTCCTGTGTGTTCTTGTCTCCAATGTCCACAGCTATCAGAAATAGTTCATTTTCTTTTGTGGGAGCTCTCAGTGTCCTTTTATATATTCCATAGACACAGAGTCTGCCTAATTGATTGTGTGAATTTAATTACCAGCTTCTACAGCTGGTGGGAAGGTTTTGGGTCTTCCTTGGACACACTGCCCCTGGATTTCAATTGTGGTTTTATTTCCACCTCTGCAAGTGGATTGTC
Organism: Tragelaphus eurycerus; assembly: GCA_935064755.1. Lineage (NCBI taxonomy): Eukaryota > Metazoa > Chordata > Mammalia > Artiodactyla > Bovidae > Tragelaphus > Tragelaphus eurycerus. Next base: position 4,840,857 of record CAKXYN010000086.1, on the reverse strand, counting down.
CACTGGGGTTTGCAGCTGAGGCTGCCATGGAGGACTTGGGTTTGTCCCGGTGAGGGACAGGTGGGATATGGGGTAGCTCCTTGGGTCACAGGAGTTCTGGCAACACCAGGTACTCAGGGAAGTTGGCGGCTAAGGCATCAGGAAATATAGTGCTCTAGAAGGGTATCACAACCAGCATTGGCCAATACATTCCAGTATTCTTGCCTGGAGAATCCCACTGACAGAGAAGCCTGGCAAGCCACATTCTACATAGTTGCAAAGAGCTGGACATGATCAAACTGACCCCTTGCACATAAATGCAAGAATGTGTGTGTGTGTGTGTGTGTGTGTTGTGTGTGTGTGCCTGAGGCAGCTCTGCCACAGTGAGTGTTGAGCATGAAGTTAGTGCAGCTGCTTGGGTCACAGGGACCCTGACAGTGCCAAGTGTGCAGGGATTAAGACTTCTTCAGCCACAGGAGTTATGGCTCTATCAGAGTCTTTTTTCAAGCCGTAGCTGGCAATCAGAGAAGACCTCTTTGGCTGGTCTTTCTCTGTAGCTCCACCCTTTCAGGCACTTAGTGGGCTCCCTTGCCAGGGTTTCTTCTCTGTTGTTTGTTGCCTCAGCACCCCTGGTTGGGGTCCTATCCAGTAAATTGGTGCATCAGTCACTTCAAGGGGCACCCTAGGTGGGGTCCTACTCTGTTGTTCTTGTGTTAGGCACCTGATGGGCCAGCCTCTCTATTGTTCAGATACCAAAGCTGGCATGTCGGGGGAGAGAGGTGCTATGGTGATGGCTCCACCCTCTATGTGTGACTCAGCAGTATCGCCTTGCTTCCATGGCTGCCTGGCTTTCCTCCACAGGCATTTCTCACCACGATCTCCTTCCTCATGTCCTCTCAGTCCATCTCTTCATAGTCAGCAGCAGCCCTTGCCCTGGGATTCCTCCACAATCCCTATGCTCCAACTCCTGACTGCTGCTCCTTCTAGGAGACCTGTGTCCCTGTCCAGGACATGAATGGCTGTGGCAAGGACTGTCTGATTCTCATTCCATTTAGGCTGCCACAGATCAGCTGTTTCACTCTCAGCCTTAAATGTTTCTCCTCTGAACCACACAATTATCCTGATGTGGGATTGGACACCTGCTTCAGTTTCCCCACTTGCCAAGGGAAGGTTCAGTCTTACTAACACTCCCATTTCCCCCCCAATTCTTTTGTCCTACAGGTTTTGCCAAGAAAATGCACTGGTCATAGCAAATACCCTCTTCCAACAACACAAGAGAAGACTCTATACATGGACATCACCAGATGGTCAACACTGAAATGAGATCGATTATATTCTTTGCAGCCAAAGATGGAGAAGCTCTATATAATCAGCAAAAACAAGACCAGGAGCTGACTGTGGCTCAGACCATGAACTACTTATTGCCAAATTCAGACTAAAATTGAAGAAAGTAGGGAAAACCACTAGACCATTCAGGTATGACCAAAATCAAATCCCTTATGATTATACAGTGGAAGTGAGAATGAGATTTAAGGGCCTAGATCTGATAGATAGAGTGCCTGATGAACTATGGAATGAGGTTTGTGACATTGTACAGGAGACAGGGATCAAGACCATCCCCATGGAAAAGAAATGCAAAAAAGCAAAATGGCTGTCTGGGGAGGCCTTGCAAATAGCTGTGAAAAGAAGAGAAGCAAAAAGAAAGGAGAAAAGGAAAGATATAAACATCTGAATGCAGAGTTCCAAAGAATAGCAAGAAGAGATAAGAAAGCCTTATTCAGTGATCAATGCAAAGAAATAGAGGAAAACAACAGAATGGGAAAGACTAGGGATCTCTTCAAGAAAATCAGAGATACCAAAGGAACATTTCATGCAAAGATGGGCTCGATAAAGGCCAGAAATGGTATGGACCTAACAGAAGCAGAAGATACTAAGAAGAGGTGGCAAGAATACACAGAAGAACTGTACAAAAAAGAGCTTCACGACCCAGATAATCATGATGGTGTGATCACTGACCTAGAGCCAGACATCCTGGAATGTGAAGTCAAGTGGGCCTTAGAAAGCATCACTACGAACAAAGCTAGTGGAAGTGATGGAATTCCAGTGGAGCTATTCCAAATCCTGAAAGATGATGCTGTGGAAGTGCTGCACTCAATATGCCAGCACATTTGGAAAACTCAGCAGTGGCCACAAGATTGGAAAAGGTCGGTTTTCATCCCAATCCCAAAGAAAGGCAATGCCAAAGAATGCTCAAACTACCGCACAATTGCACTCATCTCACATGCTAGTAAAGTAATGCTCAAAATTCTCCAAGCCAGGCTTCACCAATATGTGAACCGTGAACTTCCTGATGTTCAAGCTGGATTTAGAAAAGGCAGAGGAACCAGAGATCAAATTGCCAACATCTGCTGGATCATGGAAAAAGTAAGAAAGTTCCAGAAAAAACATCAATTTCTGCTTTATTCACTATGCCAAAGGCTTTGACTGTGTGGATCACAATAAACTGTGGAAAATTCTGAAAGAGATGGGAATACCAGACCACCTGATCTGCCTCTTTAGAAATCTGTATGCAGGTCAGGAAGCAACAGTTAGAACTGGTCATGGAACAACAGACTGGTTCCAAATAGGAAAAGGAGTACGTCAAGGCTGTATATTGTCACCATGTTTATTTAACTTATATGCAGAGTACATCATGAGAAATGTTGGACTAGAAGAAACACAAGTTGGAATCAAGATTGCTGGGAGAAATATGAATAACCTCAGATATGCAGATGACACCACCCTTATGGCAGAAAGTGAAGAGGAACTCAAAAGCCTCTTGATGAAAGTGAAAGTGGAGAGTGAAAAGGTTGGCTTAAAGCTCAACATTCAGAAAACGAAGATCATGGCATCTGGTCCCATCACTACATGGGAAATAGATGGAGAAACAGTGGAAACAGTGTCAGACTTTCTTTTTCTGGGCTCCAAAAATCACTGCAGATGGTGACTGCAGCCATGAAATTAAAAGACGCTTACTCCTAGGAAGGAAAGTTATGACCAACCTAGATAGCATATTGAAAAGCAGAGACATTACTTTGCCAACAAAGGTTCGCCTAGTCAAGGCTATGGTCTTTCCTGTGGTCATGTATGGATGTGAGAGCTGGACTGTGAAGAAGGCTGAGCGCCGAAGAATTGATGCTTTTGAACTGTGATGTTGGAGAAGACTCTTGAGAGTCCCTTGGACTGCAAGGAGATCCAACCGGTCCATTCTGAAGGAGATCAGCCCTGGGATTTCTTTGGAAGGAATGATGCTAAAGCTGAAACTCCAGTACTTTGGCCACCTCATGCGAGGAGTTGACTCATTGGAGAAGACTCTGATGCTGGGAGGGATTGAGGGCAGGAGGAGAAGGGGACGACAGAGGATGAGATGGCTGGATGGCATCATTGACTCGATGAATGTGAGTCTGAGTGACCTCCGGATGTTGGTGATGGACAGGGAAGCCTGGCTTGCTGCGGTTCATGGGGTCGCAAAGTGTCGGACACGACTCTGTGACTGATCTGATCTGACAGAGCTTTGCTTGGCTCTATATATTCTTTTCCAATGCTTAAGTACTCCTGTCCATTCTCAGCTGGTGTTCTGCAAGCATTTCTGTGTCTGAAGGTGTATTCCTGATGCATCCACAGAGAAAGATGTACTCCATGTCCACCTACTCCTCTGTCATCTTTTTCCTGTTGCCCACATGTATATGTATTTTTAATGTGTTCATGGGAGGAAGTGAATTTCACATTCTTGTACCCCACCATCTCAATCTAACTGTCAATAAAGTTTATTAAAAAAAAAAAAAGTTATACTGGCTGTCTTTTGGATCTTTGGACAGAAATCCACACTATCAAATCAATGATTTTCTTGAAATTTACTTATATTGAAGGTGACATATTTGGGGCTCTTATTTCTAATAAAGAATATTTAAAGTTATATCTTGCAAATACAGAAGCATAACAGTATCATGGAAAAAGCTTAGTACATAAATGAAATTATGACAAACTTAATAATAAACAGATTTGGCCATGTGACCAAAATTCTGAGATACACAAAACCACACATTTGGATAAACTTTTATCCATAGAGAGTTATCTCCTCTTGTTTAATTCATTATAGAATATAGATGATATATTATTAATTCATGCATATAATATTCATATAAAAGAGTCTACTAGCTATTGCATGTCATTTATTATTTGCAATGCCTCAAATAAAATGTAGTGATGTTCAGTTTTCTTTTTTGAAGTGCCATAGGGAAGAACATTATAATGAAAGTATTCCTCATTTTGCAAAATCTATTTCTGATTTTATTCATATTTTGCAAGTGATCTAAGTTATGAAAGGCAATTTGAATTGTCAATCACTGCCTGAGCCTGATTTAAGTGATGAATTTTGCTTAGAATCATATGGCATATACAGGTTCAGTTTCAAAGGAGAGTTTTCTCTTTCAAATGTTACAAATATTAAAATTTTACCAAAGGAATTCAAATTGTCAGAAAAAAATATGACAGTATTCTTTCAATTACAAAAATATATATGCCTTTCAAAGATACTGGTTATTTTCATTGGAATGGAAATAATTTTTCATTACTTTTTTTAATAATAAAAGCAATTTCATACATTGCTTTCTACTTAGAGAATGAACCAAAAATGAGCCTTTTAAAAATCTGTCTTGATAATTAAGCATGCAAGCAAGCATACATAATTATTTAACAAGCTATTTTATGTGCCAGAAAGTAGACTATTTCAAAATAAATGAAGGGAAATTCTTGAAAATACTAGTGTCCACAGGGCATGCATATACATATATGTATTAATATTAAATATAAATTAACTATCCTTGAGCATTATACAGATTCAGATTTTACCTTCTTTTTTTCCCCTACTTACATTTACAATGCTATTACTTTTGAAATTCAAGTCTTTATTGGTAATCTTTAATTGTGTTTCTTTCTCTTAGTACTGCAGAGGAGTATTCAGGGAGAAGGTCTCATTCAGCATATGAGTCTACATTGTTTAAACTTATCCGTATGGTTTAGAACCACAGGATCAATTTTCAAGCATCAATCTTTTCTTCTGGGACGTACTTCTCTCTTCCCACACTCCAGTCACCCAGAAGGGACTTGGCATATTTGTACAAACCACTTCGCCTCTTGACCTCCAGTTGAAGAGTCAAAGAAAAATAAGGTCAATGAATCTTTTCCTGGGATCTCTGGTTCTGGAACTAAAATGAGAGATTTTCATCTCTTTCCATCAACTGAACTTGCAATATATTAAATACAGAGGTGATGCCTAACACCTTGCAGAAAGAAGTATTTTACAGGCCCCAAATTAGAAATCTATTACACAGAGCTCCGGGCCTACGCGCGAGTGGCGCACTGAGAGCTCCCGGCCTACCCGCGAGCGGTGCACTGAGAGCCCCTCGCCGGCCGCGCGGCGCACTGAGAGCACGCCCGAGAGGAGCTACCCAATGACCGAGGAAGGACGGCGGTGAGGACCGGAGCACTAAGCACTGCCGAGAGGAGCTACCCCGCGACCGAGGTCAGGAAGGGCGGCGGTGAGGAGATACCCCTCCCCCAAGGTCAGGAAGGGCGGCGGTGAGGAGAGACCCCTCATCCAAGGTAAGGTGCGATGGCTGTGCTTTGCTGGAGCAGCTGGGAAGAGATACCCCACGCCCAAGGTAAGAGAAACCCAAGTAAGACGGTAGGTCTTGCAAGAGGGCATCAGAGGGCAAATACACTGAAACCATACTCACAGAAAACTAGTCAATCTAATCACACCAGGACCACAGCCTTTTCTAACTCAATGAAATTAAGCCATGCCCGTGGGGCAACCCAGGATGGGCGGGTCATGGTGGAGAGATCTGACAGGGTGTGGTCCGCTGGAGAAGGGAATGGCAAACCACTTCAGTATTCTTGCCTTGAGAACCCCATGAACAGTATGAAAAGGCAAAATGATAGGATACTGAAAGAGAAACTCCCTCAGTAGGGGCCCAATATGCTACTGGAGATCAGTGGAGAAATAACTCCAGAAAGAATGAAGGGATGGAACCAAAGCAGAAAGAATACCCAGCTGTAGATGTGTCTGGTGATAGAAGCAAAGGGAGAAGACTCTGATGCTGGGAGGGATTGAGGGTAGGAGGAGAAGGGGACGACAGAGGATGAGATGGCTGGATGGCATCACTGACTCCATGAATGTGAGTCTGGGTGACCTCCGAGAGCTGGTGATGGATAGGGAGGCCTGGCGTGCTGCAGTTCATGGGGTCGCAAAGAGTCGGACACGACTGAGCGACTGATCTGATCTGATCTTATCACACATAGAAATGGGAGACACACTCAAAAACATTCAATCAACAAGTCCCTATTGTTCCTGAGGCTGAGCTGCACATGTCTATTTAGTAGACCCTACTGGTTCCCATCAAGATGCATTTAACTGATTCTAGATGCTTAATTCTAGGTGTTTGCCCATCAATCTGGTTTCTCTGAGTTTGTTCATGGTCTTTGGTAGATCCTTCTTTCACTTAAATCAATCTAAATTGAACTTCTATCACTTGCTTCAAAGAAAATGTGAAGTATAGAATATCCTACCAAAATACTATAAACGACATCTCAAACAATCAAGTGTGACAAATGTAGTGATTCTATTTTTATGTAATTAATGAAATAATCTGTATCAACCTACTGCAGGTAGACTAAAAGTAATTACTAAACACTAATAGCCAATATTGTGTATTTCAAATAGACCTTTAATATATTTTTGCTTTAATATTGGCAATGAACATCCTACTCCCATTTATATCACAGTATCTAGAAAGGTATTCTAGCATATTTTATTTTCAGAGATGATCTATTAGGTAATCTTGTATATCTTGAAAATTCACATCATAGGTTAATATATTTCTCATTGAATAATGTTTCATATATATGTAGTCACCATAAACAAGCAGATATCTGCTCATCTGCTGAGCAGGTATCACTGTCCTCATCCATTAACTAGAGGGTTGTAAAGATTAAATACGAGAACATATTTGAATATCTTACATATAGCATGCAATTAATAAATATTTTTCATACCTCTTCTATACCGTTATTTTTTCTATGTGATTTATTATAATTGTCTATTCCCATTTATAAATACACATTGAAATTCTATTGTATTCTTTTATCTTTAAAAAACCAGGGATTTTTGGACACAAAATGATCTGAAGTATGTAATGCTTATTCTTTTTCAGTTTTTTTCCCCCTTCAATCATTACTTTAATACTTTCTTGTCAAATTTGAAGACGTCATCTAAATTTGCTAACATAAAGTTGTTGTTCAGTTTCCTTTTTAATTTCAATTAGTCATTCTCAAACTTTAGCACCCATTCACAGCAATGATTGAAACATACATTTCTGAGCCTTAACTGAGTTTCTTCTCTTCCTCTTTCTCCTCCTCCATTTCCTCCTCTTTCTTTCTTAAGTAACAGAGGGACCTCTCAATTCTTCATCAAAGAAGTAAACATACTTAAATACATGTTTACATGAAACCCTCATTTCTTTAAATTATAATGATTTTAGAAAGCCCTTTTTATACTATAAGTCTCTCATTAATCATTTGCAAAGTGAGTGAAAAAAGTTAACTTCTTCACATCTTCAAAGTCATATATGTCATATTTCTGATTTTGGCACCTTCTTTAAAACAAGTGAAATATTTGGTTTTATCTTTTCTTCATTCTGTGTAAATCATTCTATAGTTTTTGCAACATTAGGACTACCACCAAATTTTTCACAGATTTTTTTTCACAGATATTCTTCCCTTGTGGCTCAGCTGGTAAAGAATCCACCTGGAATTAGGGAGACCTGAGTTCGATCCCTGGGTTGGGAAGATCTCCTGAAGAAAGGAAAGGCTACCCATTTCAGTATGTAATATGTTCGTGAATTTGAAAGCAGATTATTTCAAATCAGATTTATTTGTATAGTATACAAGAAAATGAAAGTCATTCAAGACTTAGCTAGACTAGAGATGCTAATTTTAAAAAATTTAAAAAGTATTTCAGAGAAGTTTAAACATTCGTGTTTCTTTCTTTTTTTTTTGCTTCTTATTTGTTGCTCATATATGACCCTTCTGTTTAACAGAAAATGAGTCCTTTAAGTAAATTCAGAAAATACAATTTGAGACTTCAGTAAAATGGATGCAAGTGATGATTTGGTATATTTTGTGATTATAGGCTATTAGAAAAACCAATTGATACATTCATTAGCTCTGCCTCTTTGTTTTCACCCAATGAGAATGCTATTTTTGTTCTTTCTTTCATTCCAAAGCTTTCAGGTGGCGTATGTACCTACCACTTTTATGTCAAGATAGTTTAGAAGATTGTATCTCCAGGCTTTAACATTGGTAGCTTCAGATGTAGTGTTTTATTTTATTTTTTTTATTTTTGTATTTATGATTCCTCTTCCTCCAGATTTTCATAGCCCATATCAAGTAGCAGATGTTTGTTGACCATACTTTGATTGGTGAACAGCATCTTAGAAATGAAACAACTTTGAAATCATACAAAATAGTCATGAATTTAAATTTCAACTCTGCAGTTTATTAAGTACAAGTCTTGGGTCAATAACTCAAGATTCCTTAAAAATCTATAAATGGAAATATTCTACATGCTTCACTACTTGCTGTGAGGATTAAGCAAGAAGTAATGTGCAAAATACTGAGCATCATATTTAGCCCAAGCCATGAGTCACACAGCATCATCCTCACCACCATGTGAACAATCAGATGTGACTTCTCTCTTCTTTCTCATTCTTCGTAAGCTCGGATTGTCAATGTTGTTGCATATTCGTCTTTATCCATTCTTCTTCAATTGAGTTTTGGATTTTAGCACTGAAGATGTCTGGGCTATCATTTCTTTTCTTAAATGGAACTATGTTAGTGATATAAATCAATTTTTGTAAAACATACAAATTTCAGAATTTCCTATTTGTTTTATTTTTATGAATTTATTAAGATTACTTTATTTTAAAAATATACTGGCATAAAGTTGTGTATTATAATTTATCATTTTGTTAATAAAAACATCCATAGAAAGACTACTTTACTTCTGATACAAATTTTTGTATTTATCCTATTTTCTTCAAAAGTATCATTCAATTGTGTTAGTGTTTTCATGGAGCAAACTTTATTTTTTGTTTTCTCTATTGTGTATTTGTATTATATTTAAATTTTTTAACTGACTTCAATTTTGCATTTTATATGAGCTTAGTTTTCTATTTTTAACTTTTTAATTTAAATAGTGAGACTATTGATTTTCAGGTTTTATTTCCTAATATAAGCTTTTAAGTATTTCCTAATATAAGCATATAAGTGTAAAGACTTCAATTTTGGCCTCCTTTAGCTATGCTCCATACAGTTTTAATTTAATGTTTTACATTCATTATAGGGGCTTTGCTGGTGGCTGACTGGTAAAGAATCCACATGCAAATGCAGGAGATGGATTCAATCCCTGCAGGCTACAGTCCATGGGGTCCCTGAAAAGTGGGATGCAATTTAGTGACTAAACACAACAGCAACAACAGCATTCATTATCGTACAGGGCAGGAACCAGTACTAGGATAGGGAAGCCTCAAGTGTAATTGATTAATCACTGGATGCTAAGTGTAGACAGTTCCAAAAATTAAGAAGCTCCACCAGGATGCAGTAATACAAGTTGTCCGATGCTTTTGAGTTTTACCACCAGGAGCTCTACTGCCATCACACAGATTACATCAGAGAAAAATTCCTTCGTGCTTCCAACAAAAGATGGGGGAAAGTCAACCTTTTGAAATATGTCAGAGCATTTTTTTCATCTTAACAAGATATGACTTCAGGAGAAACTACATAACCAGAGCTTAACCTACCTGAGGGAAAGAAAAAACTCAACTGCCGCACCCTCCAGCTATCCTGTCCCATCTAAAACTAGGACCTCATTACAGGGCATTAGATGCTTCCCCTCCCCCCACACCATACTACTGCATTACTAAAGGCCTGCTTACTGTAGGTCTTAACCAGAATGTTATACTCAACTCTCTCCAAAAACAATGAAGCATAATTATGAAAGGGAGAAAGAAAGAGTTTGAGGAGACTAAACAAGCTTCAGAACCAGAGTCAAATACATCAAATATGTTGGACTTATCAGATTAGGAATTTTTTAAAAAGTAATGAATATGCTAAAGGCATTAATTCTAAAGTAAACAACATGAAAGAATAGGTAGTGTAAACATAAAAATAGAAATTCTAGTATTTATTTTTGAATCTTTCAAAATTTTGAAAGATTCAAAAATAAATGCTAGATCAAAAATGCTAACAACACAAATGAAGAATGCCTTTTATGGGCTCCTTAGCCTAGTGAACATGGCTGAAGAAACTCTGAGCTTGTGGATATGACAAGAGACACTTCCAAAACTAAAAAACAAAGAAAAAAAAATTCCACCAGAACAGTGTTCAAGAGGGACAGTATGGGGAGGAAGGTGGGAGGGGGTTCAGGATGGGGAATACATGTACACCTGTGGTGGATGCATGTTGATGTATGACAAAACCAATACATTATTTTAAAGTAAATAAATAAATAAATAATAATAATATGGAGAAGGAAATGGCAACCCACTCCAGTGTTCTTGCCTGGAGAATCCCAGGGACAGGGGAGCCTGGTGAGCTTCCGCCTATGGGGTCGCACAGAGTCGGACACGACTGAAGCGACTTAGCAGCAGCAGCAGCAGCATGCCATATTTACCCTGATACAAAACTAAAGATGCTACAAAAGAGAAAATTGTAGATCCGTACCTTTGAGGAATGTTGGCAGAAACTCTTAAAGAAAAGAGTAGTAAACTGAATCCAGCAATATATAAAAAGGATCATATACCATGATCGAGTTGGGTTTATTACAGGGATGAAAGAATGTTTCAATATTTGCAAATCTACCACTATCATATATCACATTAACTAAAAATCATATGATTATCTTAATACATGCAGGAAAATATTTGCTGAATTCAACATCCATTTATGATGAAAACTGTCATCATAATAAGTTTGTAGGGACTATATCTCAACATTATGAAGGTCAATTATGACAAATACAGAGTTAATATCAAATTCAATGGTGAAAAGCTAAAAGCCATTTCTCTAAAATTTAGGAACAAGACAAGAATTCTCCATCTCACCAGTTCCACTTAACGTCATATTGGAAGTCCTTGTTATAGCAATCAGGCAAGAAAAAGAAATAAAACGATTTTGAATTGGAGAGGAAGAAGTAAAACTATCATTATTTGCAGATGATATGGTAGTATATATAGAAAACCATAAAGATGTCATTAAAAAGCTCTGAAAACGAATAAGGAAATTCAGTGAAGTTGCAGGATACAACATTTTAATATAAGAATGAAGCTGTTTGTATAAGTCATTTTGATATAAAATGTGATTCAATCTAAAGATGTAGAGTTGCTGATTGGAAATAAAAAAGGACTCATCTCTCTGCTGTTTACAGTTAACTCACTTCAGCGCTAAAGACACACAGACACTGAAACTGAAGAGAGAAAAAAATAAACCTTGCCAGTGAAAACAACAAGAAACCAGATCTGCAGCTGCTGTTTGTTACTTTAAAATACTTTCTATCTCTTCATTGAAATTTCTGCTTTGTTCACACCTTGTTATCCTGACATTAGTGAACGTCTTTTAAACCATTATTTCAAACTCTGTATCACATAAATCATTTCTCTTCCTAACAATAAAAAATAATAATAATAATAATAAATTAAAAAAAATAAGATGTGCAACATCTACAAAGGATGTAACATACACATAATGGGAGAGCTAAAAGGAAAAGAAAGAATAAGAAGCAATATGTGAAGCAATGAAAACTGAGCAGTTTCTTAAACTAATGCCAAAGACCAAACCACAAATACAGATAACTCAGAAACACCAAGTAGGCTAAGGACAAAAATTATGCTAAATCATACTGTCTTCAAAGTTTAGAAAAAGGGAAGAAACTTTCATCTATAGCGAAATGTACCTCCAGAAAAGTTTTCTCTCTCTCTCCCATTTATTTATTCATGGTCAATTGCAAATCTTTATGTGGATTTTCAACTGTGCAGAGGGTCTGTACTCCAATCCCTGCTTTGCTGCTTTGCTCAAGAGTCACCTATATAGCTATATACAGTGTATCAGACCAGATCAGATCAGTCGCTCAGTCGTGTCCGACTCTTTGCGACCCCATGAACCGCAGCACGCCAGGCCTCCCTGTCCATCACCAGCTCCCGGAGGTCACTCAGACTCGCATCCATCGAGTCAGTGATGCCATCCAGCCATCTCATCCTCTGTCGTCCCCTTCTCCTCCTGCTCTCAATCCCTCCCAGCATCAGAGTCTTCTCCAATTAGTCAACTCTTCGCATGAGGTGGCCAAAATACTGGAGTTTCAGCTTTAGCATCATTCCTTCCAAAGAAATTCCAGGATTGATCTCCTTCAGAATGGACTGGTTGGATCTTCTTGCAGTCCAAGGGACTCTCAAGAGTCTTCTCCAACACCACAGTTCAAAAGCATCAATTCTTCAGCGTTCAGCCTTCCTCCTTCACAGTCCAGCTCTCACATCCATACATGACCACAGGAAAGACCATAGCCTTGACTAGGCGAACCTTTGTTGGTAAAGTAATGTCTCTGCTTTTGAATATGCTATCAAGGTTGGTCATAACTTTCCTTCCAAGGAGTAAGTGTCTTTTAATGGATGGACATTACATAATAACAAAAATAATTCTCCAAGAAGACATACCAATCTTTGATATGCATGCATCTGGCAACAGAATGTTAAAGTACTTGATCTACCCTGGTTATCTCTGTCTTTTATTTGCTGTTTTATATTAACATTTAAAATGAATATTGACATATTCAGAAAAATCAACCCTATTTTTGGTTGCTATTTTCTACTTGTTAAACTTGTTAAACTTTGTCTGAGAGTGATAGAGCTACAAGGAGATATAGACAAATCCACTATTATTTTTGGAGTGTTTAACACAGGTCAGGAATCAACAGTTAGAACTGGACATGAAACAATACACTGGTTCCAAATAGGAAAGCAGTATGTCAAGGCTGTATATTGTCACCCACTTATTTAACTTATATGCAGAGTACAGCATAATAAATGCTGGGCTGGAAGAACCATAAGCTGGAATCAAGATTGCCAGGAGAAATATCAATAACCTCAGATATGCAGATGACACCAACCTTATGGCAGAAAATGAAGAGGAACTAAAAAGCCTCTTGATCAGCAGATGAATGGATAAAAAAGCTGTGGCACATATACACAATAGAGTATTACTCAGCCATTAAAAAGAATACATTTGAATCAGTTCTAATGAGGTGGATGAAACTGGAGCCCATCAAACAGAGTGAAGTAAGCCAGAAAGAAAAACACCAATACAGTATACTAACGCATATATATGGAATTTAGAAAGATGGTAACAATAACCTTGTAACGAGGCAGCAAAAGAGACACTGATGTATAGAACAGTCTTTTGGACTCTGGGAGAGGGGGAGGGTGGGATGATTTGGGAGAATTGCATTGAAATATGTATAATATCATATATGAAATGAGTCGCCAGTCCAGGTTAGATGCACAATACTGGATGCTTGGGCCTGGTGCACTGGGACTACCCAGAGGGATGGTATGGGGAGGGAGGAGGGAGGAGGGTTCAGGATGGGGAACACATGTATACCTGTAGTGGATTCATTTTGATATATGGAAAACACCAATACAATATTGTAAAGTTAAATAAAATAAAATTTTAAAAAAAAGTGAAAGAGGAGAGTGAAAAAGTTGGCTTAAAGCTCAACATTCAGAAAACTAAGATCATGGCATCTGGTCCCATCACTTCATGGCAAATAGATGGGGAAACAGTGGAAACCGTGTCAGACTTTATTTTTTTGGGCTCCAAAATCACTGCAGATGGTGACTGCAGCCACGAAATTAAGAGACGTTTACTCCTTGGAAGGACAGTTATGACCAACCTGGATAGTATATTGAAAAACAGAGACATTACTTTGCCAACAAAGGTCCTTCTAGTCAAAGCTATGGTTTTTCCAGTAATCATGTATGGATGTGAGAGTTGGACTGTGAAGAAAGCTGAGCGCCGAAGAATTGATGCTTTTGAACTGTGGTGTTGGAGAAGACTCTTGAGAGTCCCTTGGACTGCAAGGAGATCCAACCAGTCTATCCTAAAGCAAATCAGTCCTGGGTGTTCATTGGAAGGACTGATGCTGAAGCAGAAATTCCAATACTTTGGCCACCTCATGCGACGAGTTGACTCATTGGAGAAGACTCTGATGCTGGGAGGGATTGGGGGCAGGAGGAGAAGGGGACGACAGAAGATTAGATGACCGGATGGCATCACCGACTCGATGGACATGAGTTTGAGTAAACTCCAGGAGTTGGTGTTGGACGGGGAGGCCTGGTGTGCTGTGATTCATGGGGTGGCAAAGGGTCGGACACGACTGAGCAACTGAACTGAACTGAACTGAACACCTCTTTATCAGAAATGGACAGATCCAACCGACAAATAAACAGCAAGGATATAGTTGAACTCAATAATGCCACCATCAACTGGATTTAGTTGACATCTATAGATTACTTCATTCTGAAACAACAAAACATACATTCCTCAAGCTCACATGAAACATTCACAAATATAAACAACATTTTGGGTTATAAACCAACCTTAACAATTTTAAAAATAATAGAAATCATATAATATCTGCCCTCACACCACAGTGGAATTAAACTAGATATCAGTATCAGTAGTATGGATGGACAATCCCCAAGTATTTCCAGACTATAACCACTTATAAGCCACATACAGTCAAAAAGTACTTTTTTTTCTATATTTTTAATTATTTTGAACTAAATGAAAAAAAAAAATGCAACTCTCCAACACTTGTTTCATATACTAAAAGTTGTTTTCAGAGGAAATTTTATGGCATTGAAAGCATATATTTGAATAGAAAAAAAGAAAGATATAAAATCAGTAGTCTAAGCTCCCACCTTAGAAATTCGGAAAAGGAAGAGTAAATTAAACTTAAAGTATACAGAATAAAAGAAAATATGAAAATTATAGCAGAAATTAAAAGAAAAAAACAATTCAAATAAAACTGGTTCTTTGAAAAGATAAATAGACAATAGACTGATATCTCTAGCCAAGCTAACTAAAAACAAAAAAGAGAAGATTTAAGAAGGCAATGGCACCCCACTCTCGTACTCTTGCTTGGAAAATCCCATGGATGGAGGAGCCTGGTAGGCTGCAGTCCATGGGGTCGCTAAGAGTCGGACACGACCAAGTGACTTCACTTTCACTTTTCACTTTCATGCATTGAAGAAGGAAATGGCAACCCACTCCAGTGTTCTTGCCTGGAGAATCCCAGGGACAGGGAAGCCTGGTGGGCTGTTGTCTATGGGGTCATACAGAGTCGGACACGACTGAAGCGACTTAGCGACGAGCAGTGTAAGATATGAAAGAGGGGATATCACTGTAGATTCTGTGGATATTAAAAGGACAGAAAATATATAAAAGAACTAATTAAATGGAGAGATATTCCATGTTCAAGGAAAGAGGACTCAGGTATAGGTTTTCCCAACTTGATCGACAGGTTCAATGCAATCTCAAACCAAATTCTGGCAAATTATTTTGTGGATATTGACAAACAGATTATAAAGTTTCTACGGAAAGCAAAATATGAGAATAATCAGGTTGTTATTTAAAGAGAAGAACAAAGTTGGAGCACTGATATTATCCTAGTTCAGGATTTAACAGTAGTCAAACTACAATATTCAAGGTAGTGTGATATTAGTGAAAGAATGGTCAAATAGAACAACAAGACAGAATTGAAAGACCACAAATAGAACCATATATAGTCAATTGGTCTTTGACAAAGGAGCAGGGAAATACAATGGAGCCAAGTAATTATTAATAATGGTGCTGGATCAGATGGGCATTCGCATCCAAGAAAAATGAATCCAGACGTGGACCTTACACCATGCAGGAAAATTAACTCAAACTAGGTCATCAATCTAAATGTAAACAAGCAACTGTAAAACATCTAGAATGTAAATTAGAAGAAAACCTAGAAGTCCTTGAATATTGCAATGAATTTTTTAATGCAATACCAAAGTTAAAATCCATGAAATATTTGACAACCTGATTTCATTAAAATTAAGAACTTCAGCTCTGTGAAAGACAGTGTCAAGAGATTTTGAATATCAGCCTCAGCCTGGAAGAAAATGCTTGGAAAAGAAGTATCTGATAAAGGACTGTTGTCCAAAATATACAAAGAACTCTGAAAACTGAACAATAAAAAAATTTTAAAAATTGATTAAAGAATGATCAAAAGAACTGAACAAGGAATATACACAGGGTGACAAATAAGCATATGAATGCATGTTCAACATCAATTTGTGTCACATTAGTAATGTAACCTAAAACTACAATGCAATAACACTTTTATAATACTGATGAGATGACCAGAATCTGAAACACTGACAACACCAAATGCTGACAAGGATGTGATGCACCAAATCAATTTGAAATTTATATCTACATAAAAACCTGAATTCTAATAATATTTATGCTTTATTTATAATAGCCACAAAGTTTTTAGCAATAAAGTTTTCCTTCAGTAAGTATATGGATAAATAAACTGAGATACATCCAGACGAAGGAATATTTTTTTAGTTCTAGAAATAATGAGCTATACAGGCATACAAAGATGTGGAGGAAGTTTGAGTTCATATTACCAAATGAAATAAATTGATCTGTAAAGCCTACACACTATCTAATTTTATCTATCTTGAATTCTGGAAAAGTGAAAACTATAGAGCAGTAGAATGATGAGTGGTTGCAGGTATTAAAGGGGAGGGAGAGATAAATAGGTAGAGCAGAGAAAAATTTTAACCAAGTAAATTCTACATATATAGCATATTGTCCTCTCTAAATCAAACACTGATAATTATGGATAAAGAGAATACTTAATGTGTATTATCTTGAAATTTTGTATTACTCAAATAAAGGCAAAAACTTGTAAAATAGTAAACTAAACCTAATTATGTCTATAATTCAGTTCACTTCAGTTCAGTTGCTCAGTCGTGTCCAACTCTTTGTGACCCCATGGACTGCAGCATGGCAGGATTCCCTGTCCATCATCAACTCCCAGAGCTGACTCACACTAAAATCCATTGAGTCAATGATGCCATCCAACCATCTCATCCTCTGTCATCCCCTTCTCTTCTTGCTTTAATTTTTCCCAGCATCAGGGTCTTTTCAAATGAGTCAACTCTTTACATCAGGTGGCCAAAGTATTCGAGTTTCAGCTTCAACATCAGTCCTTCCAGTGAACACACAGGACTGATCTCCTTTAGGATGGACTGATTGGATCTCCTTGCACTCCAAGAGACAAGAGTCTTCTACAACACCATTGTTCAAAAGCACCAATTCTTTGGCCCTCAGCTTTCTTTACAGTCCAACTTTCACATCCATTCACGATTACTGGAAAAACCATAGCCTTGAATAGACGGACCTGTGTCAAAGTAATGTCTCTGCTTTCTAATATGCTGTCTAGTTTGGTCATAACTTTCCTTCCAAGTAGCAAGTGTCTTTTAATTTCATGGCTTCAGTCACCATCTGCAGTGATTTTGGAGCCCAGAAAAAATAAAGTCTGCCACAATTTCCACTGTTTCTCCATCTAGTTGCCATGAAGTGATGGGACTGGATGCCATGGTCTTTGTTTTCTGAATGTTGATCTTTAAGCCAACTTTTTCACTTTCCTTTCACTTTCAAGAGGCTCTTTAGTTCTTCACTTTCTGTCATAAGGGTGGTGTCATCTGCATATCTGAGGTTATTGATATTTCTCCCAGCAATCTTGCTTCCAAATTGCAATGTTTGTAACTGTATGTAATGTCTACAATTACATTTATAATAATAAGGATTGCCCTTAGAAGTTGTTCATAATTTATTAAAAGCTTGGCACCACCATATGCTATGTAACTAAGAGGCAGTTTAGATATAAATGCACAGTAAGTTGAAAGTAGAAGGATGAGATAACATATCCCAGGCAAATAATAAGATTATTAATTCATGTGGTTATAATATCAAACAAAATTATCTTCAAGTAAAAAATTATTATAAGAACTAAGGTAAGTCATCTCATAGTGATAGGAAAATTAATTCAGTAGGAAGAAAATTATCATAAAAACAGATCATAAATTGACCAAAATGAAAAAGTTAATAGACAAATCTAAAACATAGTCTGAAAATATATCACTGAGTTTCAATAATTGATGAAAATTTTAAAGACAAAAGTCATAAATATATAGATCTGAACAACATTATCAAAAATCTTGACCTAACTGTAACTTATAAGGCAAGTACACCTAAAAACTGCAAAATACTCTTTCTTTAGCATGCTATTCAACAAAAAGTACTTACACTGGAGCATAAAAAAGTGTTAATAATTTAGAAAGATCATAGTATTAATTTGCTATTATGTTACCAAAGGAGAAGTGTTATAATATAAAGCAATACCATATCTTTAAAATGCTCACATCTTAGAAATTAAAAAAAGCACAATTTTAATATACGTATGAGTTAAAAATATTAAAATTTAAAATTGCATTCTATTTCAACCTGGGAGATGAAGAAAGCATAACATATCAAAAGTTGGTGGATGCATGTAAAGCAGTGCTTAGAAGAAAACGTTTAGCTTTAATTTTTTACATTTTAGACTTGAAGAAAGCTCTACCTCTACGATCAATGAAATGATTTTTATTTACTTTAAAATAAACTTAGTTTTTTTTAAAGTTCTTGATTTAAAGAGAAGTTGCATAGATAATACAGAGAGTTCTCATAAATGTCTCACCAAGTTTTCCTTGTTGTTGTCATTTTATATTGCTGTGAAATCAACAGTGGTTCTTTAGCACAAATAAAAAGAAATATTTGGTAGAAAAATATCAGCAAATTTTACACCAAAGTGTAGAAGAGTAAGAACATAAAATAGATGAAAAAAGCTTAAAATATATTTAATTTGCTGAAGTTTGTTTTTTTATAAATATCAATAAAGTAAATAAAATCTTATAAATACTGAACAAGAAAAAGAATATATACATATATATGTATAAGTTAATCACTGATGGACAGGGAGGCCTGGTGTGCTGCGATTCATGGGGTTGCAAAGAGTTGGACACGACTGAACGACTGAACTGAACTGAAATGAACTGATATACTTGAAACCAACACAGCATTGTTGATCTACACCAATATAAGAGAAAAACAATAAAGTCATTGTAACAGTCATACACAAGGAAAAAAAAAAAATAGAAACACAATCCACCATCACATAAAAGTGGAAATAATTCCATGCAATTTATATATTTTTTAAAATTATGAGAAATATTATGAATAATTATATGCCAAGAAATTTGCTATACATTTTAGTCACATTTAGCTTCATATAAGTAAAATTTCAGGATCAAAAGATTTTATTGGTAAATTATTTTAGTCATTTAAGGACGCTATACAACACACTTACATGAAAATTTTTAAAGGATAAAGAGAAAACTATTTGAAATCTCTTGTGAGGTCATATAATCCTGATACTAAAATTGACAAAAACATTAAAATAAAGATAACCTCCATAAGTATAGATGCAAATATTTTTAACAAAGTATTATCAGCAAAATTCAGGACTATGTGCAAAGTAAAATATGATAAAGAACAAACAAATGTAGCACAAAAGTACATTGAGTACCAAAGAGATTTATCCTAGAAATGTGAAGTTGGTTTAATGTTTTAATATCAGTGAAAGTAATTCACATCAAAAGGAAAACATATGTGTATGCACACACACAAAAATATTGCAAAAGATAATGAAAAATCATTTGCTGATTGTCACAATTTTTTACAATAAAAACTCAGCAAACTTTGAACAGAAGGAAAGTTGTTAAATACAATTGATAATATCTATGAAAAAAAAAAAAACACAAAGATACATTTAACATGACCTACTTAATACATGCTCATTATAAGAGGAATAAGGCAAAGATATTTTTTCCACAACCCGATTTAATACTCTAACTGATGATCAGTCCAATAAAATGTAGACAAATTAAGGTTATAGATTCAAAAGTTAGAACTATTTGCAAATAGCATGGCTTTTTATTAGAAAATCTTCATGAATCTAAAATTAACTGGTGAAACTAAGTAGGAAATTTACCAAGGTGATAGAATACAATGTTATTACACCAAATTTTAATCTATTTTGCTGTGTTTGGATCAAACTACTAGAAAGTGAACCAAAAAACATGTATTTTTAATAGCAAAAGAAAATAAAATATCAAGGAATAGATCCACCAAAAGATGTGCAATAGTTTTATTCCCTTGATCTGAAATTTACACTGACAGAGGTATTTCTTCAGCAAAGATGGGCTTATCTGGGATTAGCAGAGAATTACAAATTGAATTTTGCAACCATAAAGAGCATGTGTGCTCAGTTGCTTCAGTCATGTCCAACTCTTTGAGACCCTACGGATTGTAGCAATCCAGGCTCCTCTGTTCATGGGATTCTCCAGACATGAATACTGGAGTGGGTTGCCATTTCCTCCTCCAGAGGATCTTCCCGACCCAGGGATCAAACCCAGGTCTCTTTTATCTCCTTCACTGGCGGGCGGGTTCTTTACCACCAGTGCCACCGGCAAAGTCCCCAGATGAACCATATTTAAAGTCTCACTCGGCAGAAGAAGGAGAACACTTTGGTAAAAAGGAAAAGAAATATGGGAGAGCAATATGGAACAGAGACCATGACTTTTCATTGGCTAAGTTCTTGCTAGGAATGAAGATTTTTTTTTCCTGTTTGGCTCTGTTGTTGCAAGGCATGAGAATTCCCCATTCTGGACTCCCAATTCTATTCAATTGAGATTTGTGTTTATTAAGTGTTACAATGCTAAAGCTTATATAAATCTAGAATTCATGGATGCATGTCATATACATTATTGTCAAGAAGCTAATTTGCCTTAAATTGATACATGAATTTGATATAATGCAATAAAATATGAATAATTATTTTGATAGAAATTGGTGACTAATTATAAAACTTACATAGAACTGCAGAAGATTCAAATGATAAGAATAATTTTAAGAGGGAAAATTTGGAATACTTACTCCACATGACTTCATAATATCAGGGGAATGTGGAGAAGGCAATGGCAAGCCACTCCAGTATTCTTGCCTGGAGAATCCCATGGACAGAGGAGCCTGGTAGGCTGGAGTCCATGGGGTCGAGAAGAGTTGGACACGACTGGGCGACTTCACTTTCACTTTTCACTTTCATGCATTGGAGAAGGAAATGGCAACCCATTCCAGTATTCTTTCCTGGAGAATCCCAGGTAGGGCGGAGCCTGGTGGGCTGCCATCTACGGGGTCACACAGAGTTGGACATGATGGAAGCGACTTAGCAGCAGCAGCATCAGGAGAATGCAGTATAAGCATTAAGAGACACAATACTCTCAATGTAACATAAATATGTAAGAAATATAATAACACCAAATTGAAGAAATTTAAAAGATGGAGAGAAAAACTTTTCAACAAAAACCGGGATTTCAGTGCAGAAAAATACATATCTATTTTCTATTATATGTAACTTAGAAAAACTATTTTGAATAAAGCATAAAAAGTTGTCTTCACTGCTTTGGGGTAGCTTAGTCCTGTCTGACTTTTTGCGACCCCATGAACTGTAGCCTGCCAGTCTCCTCTGCCAGTGGAATTCTTCAGGCCAGAATACTGGAGTGGGTAGCTATTCCATTCTCCATGGGATCTTCCCAACCCAGGGATTGAATCCAGGTATCCCACATTACAGGCAAATTCTTTACCGTCTGAACCCAGGGAAGCCCAGAAGAGACATGCAAAACTCAAAATATAAAATTTAAAAATTGATATATTATACTCCATCAATATGATAAACCATCAAAAGTCACATTTTAGAATGTATAAAGAAAAGCCACAGACTGTGAGCAAATATTTGCTATATGTATTTCTTACTCAGGACTTGTATTTAGAATATATAAATAACTCTCCCACATAAATTATGAAAAAAATCCATATAAATGGGAGTATTAGTCTGGGTTTTCCAGAGACAAAAAATGAATACCTGTCTTTATATCTAGATATAAATAGGGTCAGAGAGAGAGGAAAGAAAGAGAGGAAAGAGATAGAGACAGAGAGAAAAAGAGAGAAAGAGACATTATATGATAGTGTTTTTACTTTAGAAACACACACACACACAGACATACACACACACACACACACTACACCATTCTCAGAGATAAGAATGATTCAAGTTTGTTAGAAACACAAAAGGTCTATTCATCATCCTTGAGTAAGAGAGAAGGGACACCATATATAACACAAATGTTAGTTTCCTAATGAGAACAAAGGAAATCTGGTGCTTTTCTTTTTAAAAACTGAACATGAGATTTTCATTATGATACCCTGTCCCAACTATTATAAAACCCCCACTAAGAAAGCTCTTACTAATATGGCAGAGATTGAGCTAAACTCTAAAGTTCCAAAGATACAATTTCTTTCCTTCTGCATTTTGTGATCACTATTTCTTAAATGATTAAATTATTATAATAAATTATGCCCCATTTTACCTCCCTGCCCACCAAAATTCATATACTGCAGTCCTACCACCACTTCAGATTTTGATTGTGTTTGGAGTTTGAGTAATTTACAGTTGGAAATTAAAGTAAAATGAAGTCATTAAGGTAAACCCTAATCCAATATTACCCATGTTTTCATAAGAAGAGATTTAGATATAGACACAGAAGAAAGCTAATGTGAAGGCACGAGAAGATATTTGCATCTAGGAGAGAGGCCTGGGACAGATCCTTTTTTCATGGCCTTCAGAAGGAAACAACACTGCTGACACTGGCCTCAGGCTTTTGGCCTCCAGAACCAGGAGAAAACTCATTTCTTTTGTTTAAGCCACCCAGTCTGTAGTACTTTGTTACAGCAGCCTTAGCAAACAAATACAAAGTACATTTAAACAGTAATTTATTTTTCTGCTTTATATTCTGTTTTACAATAGGCTTACCATTTAATAGTTTAAATGCTAAACCAGTAATTATACACAGACACATACTCATATATTTCCCAAAATATACAGAAACAAAAATCAAAATTAGATTTTCTTTCTTTTCATTAGAGTTACATAAAAAAGCAATACTGACATTTCCATGTGTAAATCCTTCTAGAGAAGGATTCCTTTAATATAAGTAGAATCATAATAATGATAAAGATGATGATGGTGATGATGATGACAATGATGACTTATTTATTTACAATGTCATAGGCAGTGTTATAAATATGTACACATACTGTTAATAACATTTAATCTTCAAAATAAACCATGGAGTAAATGTTATTATTTTCATTTTACAGTATATTAAATCTTACATTTTGTATTACAAATGGGGATCACTTTCCCCAAACCATGAAGGTATTATTTAAATAAAGGAATTCAAGATATCACAGGCTAGATGGTGTTCCTTCTTTGTATTTATGTATGTATGTGTATGGGCTTCCCAGGTGGCCTGATGGGTAAAGAATCCACGTGCAATGCAGGAGACACAGGAGATGAGGGTTTGATCCTTGGGTTGGGAAGATCACCTGGAGGAGATCATGGCAACCCACTTTAGTATTCTTGCCTGGAGACTCCCATTGACAGAGGAACCTAGAGGGCTATGGCCCATAGGGTAGCAAAAGACAGACCTCTCTGAAGTGACTGAGGATACATGCATGAATGTATGTGTATACATGTATACACCCATATATATATGTATCAGTTCAGTTCAGTTCAGTCGCTCAGTTGTGTGCGACTCTTTGCGACCCCATGAATCAAAGCACGCCAGGCCTCCTGGTCCATCACCAACTCCCAGAGTTCACTCAGACTCATGTCCATCGAGACAGTGATACCATCCAGCCATCTTATCCTCTGTCGTCCCCTTCTCCTCCTGCCCCCAATCCCTCCCAGCATCAGAGTCTTCTCCAATGAGTCAACTCTTCGCATGAGGTGGCCAAAGTACTGGAGTTTCAGCTTTAGCATCATTCCTTCCAAAGAAATCCCCGGGCTGATCTCCTTCAGAATGGACTGGTTGGATCTCCTTGCAGTCCAAGGGACTCTCAAGAGTCTTCTCCAACACCACAGTTCAAAAGCATCAATTCTTCGGCGCTCAGCCTTCTTCAGAGTCCAACTCTCACATCCATATATACTATATTTACATATATAATACATATGCATTTTAAAGTATATGTACACACTACACTTAAAATACATATGACTACATTTTACAGAATTATATTGTGTTAACTTTTATACATAATAGAGATATATCTACAACAAAACATTGAGTTTTACCTTAATTCTAAAATTATTGCACAGGATTTGATAGTCTATATGTATCATTTTTTATTTAAATTTCTCCAAATTCATGGTCATTTAGGTTGACCTTAGCTTTTTCCCCTATATTACAAACAATGCTGTAATGAACAGCATGGCTTATACCACTTTTTTTCATTCTTTCTCTGTGGGAAATATTAATAGAGAAATTGCTATTATTTCACCAAGTAGTAGAGAAATTACTAGGTTAACATATATAAATAAAAGATTTGTATAGTCACTGCACTATTTGTAAAGTCACAAATCTCTTTTCAAAATCTTGAAATGATTTAAAATCCCTCAACACTGTATGACAGTGTCTTTTCTCAAGGTGAAGACTTTTAAATATTAAGGTTATTTAATTTATACCACAGAGAACAGAATTAAATAATTTATTGATATGCCATAAAAGACAATTTTTGAGAAGTGCACTAAATCATACAGAACATCAAGGGTCTTGTTGATTACTTATAGTGACCCCGTTATCAGAGATCATGCTGTAATAATAATCTTAATTGCTTTTCTTCCTTTCTTTTTTGTCTTAAGAAAAATGTGTCCCTCATCTTCTTTATTCTTATGGCAAGTTAGCTCCATTATAAACTATAATTAAATCAAATCCATAATCTTGTCTTCTTTCTATTATTATTAAATCTCTTTGTATGGGTAATTCTAATATGGATACAGATCTTCATTTTATCCAGGAAATATATCTTCGCAGCATATTCTAATATCTTGACCTATCATGCATTTATACTTTGATTTAACCTCTTCTGTATTCATAACCTTCATCCCAATTACTTTTTCCAGGATTCCTTATTATTGCCAAGGCACACATAGAATTCTCTTGACCCAATTAACATAATATTTCTTCCCTTGGGAAGCTCAAGTCATTTTGTTTGGATGTGCATACTTGTGTATAGGAATCTAATGGCATTTTCTCAGGCACTATGGAATTATCATGAGAATGAAACAAACACAGATATTAATGCAAAACTGTAAGACTGACAATCTGCACTTCAACTGCCCATTCAAATGAGATGACAAAAATATTGATAGCTACACTTTTGAAGAAATAGTCTAGGTTAATAACTATCATTCAATAATCAATGCAATAAAAATTAGAAATACACCACAGTTCTATGGAATCACTTTGTATTATTTCCAGATGACTGAAGATCACAGTCAGCAGAGCTGTGAATAACTGGCCCTACTTATTTCAGTGAATATTTATTGAAAACCTATCTTGGGGAAGCCCCTCTGCAAAATTTTGTGAATAGATGTACACCAGGATTCATGGTTTTTTCTGTCTTCCTTCCAGCAAGGCTCTTAACAACCAGATTATACACATAATAAAGCTAGACCTCAAGTGCATCAATCAAATCTGAGGAGAAACACACATATAATAAAGGGAAATCTCAAATAACCAAGAATAAGATATTTTTGTATGTTATGGACTATTTGTTGAAACATTATTTTCTATCAGAAATGACATCCTCATTTTGATCCAATTCAGTCCCTATTCAGAAAGCAGGGGAACAAGCCAGTAGTCCATTGCATACATATTTATTAAGAATTTCCTCTATAAACACACAACAAACACTGTTCTTAGGCTAGAAATTCAATGGTAAACAAAAATCTTGTGCTCTTATGATGATGTTGGAGAGATAAACAATGAACCAATAAAAAAAAAAAGTGCCAACTGATGACATATTCTATGGAGAAAAGTATTTCTGGGTACTGTTAGGGAGGATGGGGGTAAAAGCCTCTTGATGAAAGTGAAAGTGGAGAGTGAAAAGGTTGGCTTAAAGCTCAACATTCAGAAAACGAAGATCATGGCATCTGGTCTCATCACTACATGGGAAATAGATGGACAAACAGTGGACACAGTGTCAGACTTTATTTTTCTGGGCTCCAAAATCACTGCAGATGGTGACTGCAGCCATGAAATTAAAAGACACTTACTCCTTGGAAGGAAAGTTATGACCAACCTAGATAGCATATTCAAAAGCAGAGACATCACTTTGTCAACAAAGGTTCGCCTAGTCAAGGCTATGGTCTTTCCTGTGGTCATGTATGGATGTGAGAGCTGGACTGTGAAGAAGGCTGAGTGCCGAAGAATTGATGCTTTTGAACTGTGGTGTTGGAGAAGACTCTTGAGAGTCCCTTGGACTGCAAGGAGATCCAACCGGTCCATTCTGAAGGAGATCAGCCCTGGGATTTCTTTAGAAGGAATGATGCTAAAGCTGAAACTCCAGTATTTTGGCCACCTCATGCGAAGAGTTGACTCATTGGAAAAGACTCTGATGCTGGGAGGGATTGGGGGCAGGAGGAAAAGGGGACGACAGAGATTGAGATGGCTGGATGACATCACTGACTCGATGGATGTGAATCTGAGTGACCTCCGAGAGCTGGTGATGGATAGGGAGGCCTGGCGTGCTGCGGTTCATGGGGTCGCAAAGAGTCGGACACGACTGAGCGACTGATCTGATCTGATCTGATAGGTGGTTAGGGGTGTTCTCCTTGATAAGATTATATTTGAGGACAGACATAAATGCAGTACACTTGTCAGTCATCTGGATTTGTTTCCTCAGAAAGAGATTTTCCACCAGCAAAAAGGAGAGCATTAAAGCCCTAAATTGTCAGCTTCCATTGTGATAAAAAGAACAAGTAGATAAATCTTTCTGGAACACAGTGGGGAAAAGAGAGAATGGTAGAGGATGAATTGGAGAAGCAGTTAGTGAGAGATCATGTAGAGCCTTGTGGACAGGCACGATGGTGGCCTCCATAGTCATGTCCTGTATAATGTCTTTTCCCTGAGCATAGGTAGCACTTGTCATAACTTTTCACTCATAGAAGATGGCAAAGGTGATGGATGTTGCTCTCATGACTTCACAAGATCCTTGCACCCCAATGTTCATTGCAATACTGTTTACAGTGGCCAGGATGGAAACAATGAAAATGTCCATCAACAGAGGAATGGATAAAGAAGATGTGTTGTGTATACATATGGAAAAAGAAATGACAACACACTCCAGTATTCTTGTCTGGGACATCCCCTGGACAGAGGAACCTGGTGGGCTATGGTCCATGGGATCTCAAAGAATAAGACAGGACTGAGACTGAGCACACATATTCATATGTGTACACACACACATATGCACGTGCACACACACACACACACACACACATAGTGGAATATTGCTCAGCAATAAAAAGGAACTAAATTGTGCCATGTTCAGAGATATGGATGGATCTGAAGATTGTCATACAGAGTGAAGTAAGTCAGAAAGAGAAATATAATATATTAGAACACTTGTGTGGGATCTAGAAAAATGGTACAGCTAAACCTATTTGCAAAGCAAAAATAGAGACATAGAAATAGAGAACAAATGTATGAAAACCAAGTAGGGAAAGTGAGGGTGAAATGAATTAGGAGATTGGGCTTGACATGTATACATTACTATGTATAAAATAGATGACTAATGAGAACCTACTGTGTAGCACAGGGAACTCTACTCAGTGCTCTTTAGTGACCCAGCTGGGAAGGAAATCCAAAAAAGAGGGGGAAAGTGTATACTTATAATTGATTCACTTTGCTGTACAGCAGAATCTAACATAACGTTATAAACCAACTATGTGTGTGCATGCTCAGTCACTCAGTCATGTCTACTCTTTGTGACCTCATGGAATATACGCCAATAAATTTTTTAGAAAATGCAGTATGATTTTACACACACACACACACACACACGAGATTCTCTTTCTCCATGTTGGTTTTGAAAAATTAAATTATTGTGTTCTGATAGAGTTTATGGACAGGGTCTCATGACAAGGCATGCAGGTGACTTTTAGCAATGAGTGACCTGTGCATGGCAGCCAAAAAGAAAAAGAAAATAGACCTCAGTCCTACAACCAATCACAAACTAGAAGTGGATTCTGCCAACAAACTGAGGAAGCTTGGAAGCACACCCAACCCATGATGAGACCATAACCCTGTCAGCATTAGGATTTCAGCCTGGTGAGACCTGAAACAAAAATCCTGGATAAGCTGTATCCAGAGACAGTCCAGAGGAACTGTGAGATAATAAATATGTGTGATTTTAAGTCTTCTAAATTTATGGAGCACTATGATACAGATACAAGATTTGTTAAGGTATTGTAAGGAATTTGTATGTCACTGCCTTACTCAAACATGGAAACGTTGAAAGATTTTGAACATAGAAGTGTCATGATCTGACCTACATTTAAAAGGATGGTCTGGCTGCTGTGATGGAAAACAAACAAACAACAACAAAAAAAAATGAGGAAAGCACAAGGGTGGAGATGTGGGACTGTTCAGAAGACATTGCAATAATCTAAACAAGAGATTTTTCTGTCTTAGGCTTGAGTGGTAGGATGTGATTTAATTATAAGTTGGATTTGAAAATAGAAATGTTAGAGAAGAGCCAGGAATACCAAGTTTTTTGACCTGAACAAATGAAAGACTCAATTGTCATTGGATATGACAGATAATCCTGAAAGTTGTACTAATCATCTGCTCCTCAAAGTAGACCTTTATTGACAAATGTCCGTATAGTCAAAGCAATGGTTTTTCCAGTAGTCATATATGGATGTGAGAGTTGGACCATAAAGAAGGCTGAGCACTGAAGAATTGATGCTTTTGAACTGTGGTGTTGGAGAAGACACTTGAGAGTGCTTTGGACTGCAAGAGATCAAACCAGTCCTAAAAGAAGTCAGCCCTGAATATTCACTGGAAGGACTGATGCTAAACATGAAGCTCTGATACTTTGGCCACCTGATGCGAAGTGCCAACTCATTAAAAAATACCCTGATGCTGGGAAAGATTGAAGGCAGGAAGAGAAGGGGACGACAGAGGAAGAGATGGTTGGACTTGATGGACATGCATTTGAGCAAGCTCTGAGAGATGGTGAAGAACAGGGAAGCCTGGAGTGCTGCAGTCCATGGGGTTGCAAACAATTGGATGTGACTGAGTGACTGAACAACAATAGATCCTGAAAAGTAAGTAGTATGAAGCCTATGAATAAGCAACTGAGGCTATCATTAACTTTCCAATCCTTTTATAGGAGAACAACAAGACAACAGGGCAACAGAAGTTGTGGTCAACAGGGCAACAATAGTTCAATGTACTATGGAAGTGTTCCAGTCCAAGTTAGCCTCACTTGTTATTGTTTACCTAATACTCTGTGTCTGTAAACTGTATCATAAGCCTTAATATCTAGGGCTTCTCATCTAGTCATATCTAGTCATATCCACACTGCTAGATAAAACTGGTAGACATCATATTTGTTGCTCAATTTTTATCAAGAGATTATTTTATGCTTAACGCCTTTCTGTTTTATACTCTTCATAAAATCCTATAACAAATAATTAATATTCATTTAAAAAAATGAGGTATTAAATTACCAAAGGTGGTCAGACCTTAAAGAATCCACTTGCCAAGTAGGATATGCAAGTTTGATTCCTGGGTGGGGAAGATCTCCTGGAGAAGGAAATGAAAACCCAAACCAGTATTCTTGTCCTGGAAATTCTGTGGAAAGAGGAGCTGGGTGGACTATAGTCTGTGAGATTGCAGAGTTGGACAAGACTGAGTGACTAACACTTTAATAATCAATATGGTAAAATTTATGCACATGGAGTGCCTTGATATTTGGTATTCTGTAGATGCTTGTAATAGAACACAACAATAAACAGACCAAAGATCCAAATAATTATTTATGTATTTTTGATATGAAAAAATCATTTTTGCCACTAAGACTATGTAAAACTCCTGTATGAATTGACGTACCTTCCCATAATTACACCTGTAGAGATCAAGTTAGTGTAGTTTATGCATTTGTGTGTATGTGTAACTATTACAATTTAATGATGTTTATTAGATTTTATTCATACAAGATCCAAACTTAAAAGAAACAATGAGGAAAACTGCTTTCAAACTTTGAAAGAAAAATGTCTAAGCATAACCAACAAGAAGTGTATCTGATAAATTGAGGGCAATTTCCTTTCTAGAGTGTAAGAGTTGCCATAATCTTTTATTTTTATTTATTTATATATTTTTTATTTTAAAATTATTTATTTTAATTGGAGGCTAATTACTTTACAATATTGTATTGGTTTTGCCACACATCAACACAAATCTGCCACCGGCGTACACGTGTTCCCCATTCTGAAACCCCTTCCCACCTCCCTCCCCATACCATCCCTCCAGGTTGTCCAAGTGCACCAGCCCCAAGCATCCTGTATCAAACCTGAACTGGTGATTCGTTTCTTATATGATATTATACATGTTTCAAAGCCATTCCCCCAAATCATCCCACCCTTTCCCTCTCCCACAGAGTCCAAAAAAACTGTTCTATACATCTGTGTCTCTTTTGTTATCTCTCATACAGGATTGTCGTTAAAATCTTTCTAAATTCCATATTGGTGTTTTTCTTACTGGCTTACTTCACTCTGTATAATAGGTTCCAGTCTCATCCACCTCATTAGAACTGATTCAAATGTATTATTTTTAGTGGCTGAGTAATACTCCATTGTGTATATGTACCACAGCTTTCTCATCCATTCATCTGCTGATGAACATCTAGGTTGCTTCCATGTCTGGGCTATTATAAACAGTGCTGTGATGAACATTGGGGCATGTGTAAAAGAACGAAACTAGAATACTTCCTAACACCATACACAAAGATAAACTCGAAATGGATTAAAGATCTAAATGTAAGACCAGAAACTATAAAACTCTTAGAGGAGAACATAGGCAAAACACTCTCCGATATACATCACAGCAGGATCCTCTATGACCCACCTCCTAGAATACTGGAAATAAAAGCAAAAATAAACAAATGGGACCTAATTAAACTTAAAAGGTTTTGCACAACAAAGGAAACTATAAGCAAGGTGAAAAGACAGCCTTCAGAAGGGGAGAAAATAATAGCAAATGAAACAACTGACAAACAACTAATCTCAAAAATATACAAGCAACTCCTGCAGCTCAATTCCAGAAAAATAAATGACCCAATCAAAAAATGGGCCAAAGAACTAAACAGACATTTCTCCAAAGAAGACATACAGATGGCTAACAAACATATGAAAAGATGTTCAACATCACTCATTATCAGAGAAAAGCAAATCGTAACCACAATGAGTACCATTTCATACCAGTCAGAATGGGTTTCTCCACTCCAGTATTCTTGCCTGGAAAATCCCATGGATGGAGGAGCCTGGAAGACTGAAGTCCATGGGGTTGCTGAGGGTCGGACACGACTGAGCGACTTCACTTTCACTTTTCACTTTCATGCATTGGAGAAGGAAATGGCAACCCACTCCAGTGTTCTTGCCTGGAGAATCCCAAGGACGGGGGAGCCTGGTGGGCTGCCATCTGTGGGGTCGCACAGAGTCAGACACAACTGAAGCGACTTAGCAGCAGCAGCAGCAGCAGCAGAATGGCTTCTATCTGAAAGTCTACAAGCAGTAAATGCTGGAGAGGATGTGGAGAAAAGGGAACCCTCTTACACTGTTGGTGAGAATGTAAACTAGTACAGCCACTATGGAGAACAGTGTGGAGATTCCTTAAAAAAACTGGAAATAGAACTGCCTTATAACCCAGCAATCCCACTGCTGGGCATACACACCGAGGAAGCCATAATCTTTTAAATGTATTATTTTATTCTTCTCACCCAACTTCAACTTCTACCCAAAGTAAAATCTTTTACAAATTCGGGTATTTTTTCATGGAATATAGATAATCTGTTTTGTAAGCATAATGAAACATTTTTTTAAAGTTTTACTATTAAAAAAAAAAAAAAACAACTTTCCCATCAACAAATTCATTGTAGATGTGATAAAAATGTAAATTCTGGGTTCACAATAGGTCAAGAAAAATTAAAGTTTTATGGGCTCATATTGATGCAAATCCATTATAACTTTATTAAAGTCTATGCTCATGTCTGATATAATCATTGAGTCAGATCTACATGCATGAAAATAGTATTATGTTACCAGTTCTTAATGAAACAGTTTTCCAATTTTAAATATGACCAAAAGTTTCTGAAACAACTATATTTGATTTCTTTCATATTACAGATTTACAAGAAGGAAATGCAGATTTCATTGTAATATCTGCGTCTTCGGCAGCTGCAGCCACCCTTGAGTGTATTAGCAAGAAATAGAGGATTTGTTGCCAGTTCGAAAGTGAAAGTGTGTCCAATTCTTTGTGACCCCATGGACTATGCCACCAGGTCCTAAGTCCCTGGGATTTTCCAGGCAAGAATACTGGAGTGGGTTCCCTTTTTTTTTTTTTTTTTCCAGGGGATCTTCCTGATCCAGGGATTGAACCTGGGTCTCCCACATTGTAGTCAGACACTTTACCGTCTGAGCTACCAGGGAAGCCATTGCCAGTTTGGACTCCCATAACACTAGAATGAAAAAAAAAAAAGAAAGAAAAACCACACACCAGAGATGGTGTGGTATCTACTTTGAAGAACATTTCTTTGTCTACTGAAGAAATGGGCAAATAAACAGAATTGTCAGCCTGCTAAGGAATATATTTTGTAAAATAAAAAGGATTAAAAAAAAGCAAAAAAAAGCATAAAAAGCATAAAAAGTGTCTCTCATTTGGTAATCCAATTGAATGATAATTTATGATTAATTTAAGCTTAGATACCACTACATATTTTATGATATGGAGATTTTTCTTCAGTTTGTATGAGCACTTTCTAGTAAAAAGTTCTTAGAAGTATAGTAACAAGTTAAATATTGACTAAGTTTATGTTTAAAAAGTAAATATCTTTCTAAGCTTATTTTTAATAGTGATATTAACAATGGTAACAACCTAGTGGAACTAACATCTGACATGTGTTTAACATCTCTCTGGGCATGTATGCTCAGTTGCTGTCATGTCCGACTCTTAGCAACCCCACTGACTGTAGTTTGACAGGCTTCTCTGCCCATGGGATTATCTCAGTAGGACTATTTGAGTGGATTGCCATTTCCAAAGCTCCAGGGAATCTTCTTGACCCAAGGGATCGAACCTGCATCTCCTTTGGCTCCCATATTGGCAGGTGGATTCTTTACCACTGATTCACCTAGGAAGCCCACTTTGATATTTATTGTTCACCATATGTTGGACTCAGCAATTTATGACTCATATGTTTATCAGCCACTTCAAAACACTCTGACAGATGATTCATTTAATTTAACAATGGAGAAACAGAGGTTAACAACATGACTAAGTTGTCCAAGGTCACAGATGTGGTTAATGGCATCAGATAGGGTTTCAGCTTCTGTTCATCTTCAAACTCTGGGCTCTTAAGCATTATCATTGACGTCCTGGTTTTCACCTTGAAAGGTAGTCAATGTTTGATGATTTATATTTTTCACTTTATCTTCATCAAATGCCTTTTCATTGTCCATAACTCTGATCCAAACCTCTCTCTTCTGGCATTCAGATCAGATCAGATCAGTCACTCAGTCGTGTCCAACTCTTTGCAACCCCATGAATCAAAGCACACCAGGCCTCCCTGTCCATCACTAACTCCCGGAGGTCACTCAGACTCACATCCAATGAGTCAGTGATGCCATCCAGCCATCTCATCCTCTGTCGTCCCCTTCTCCTCCTGCCCCTGATCCCTCCCAGCATCAGAGTCTTTTGCAATGAATCAGCTCTTCGCATGAGGTGGCCAAAGTACTGGAGTTTCAGCTTTAGCATCATTCCTTCCAAAGAAATCCCAGGGCCGATCTCCTTCAGAATGGACTGGTGGGATGTCCTGGCAGTCCAAGTGACTCTCAAGAGTCTTCTCCAACACTACAGTTCAAAAGCATCAATTGGCGCTCAGCCTTCTTCACAGTCCAACTCTCACATCCATACATGACCACAGGAAAAACCATAGCCTTGACTAGATGAACCTTTGTTGGCCAAGTAATGTATCTACTTTTGAATATGCTATCTAGGTTGGTCATAACTTTCCTTCCAAAGAGTAAGCGTCTTTTAATTTCATGGTTGCAGTCACCATGTGCAGTGATTTTGGAGCCCAGAAAAATAAAGTCTGACACTGTTTCCACTGTTTCCCCATCCATTTCCCATGAAGTGATGGGACCAGATGCCATGATCTTCATTTTCTGAATGTTGAGCTTTAAGCCAACCTTCTCACTCTCCACTTTCACTTTCATCGAGAGGCTTTTTAGTTCCTTTTCACTTTCTGCCATAAGGGTGGTGTCATCTGCATATCTGAGGTTATTGATATTTCTCCCGGCAATCTTGATTCCAGCTTGTGTTTCCTCCAGTCCAGCGTTTCTCATGATGTACTCTGCAT
This sequence comes from Tragelaphus eurycerus, assembly GCA_935064755.1. Taxonomy (NCBI): domain Eukaryota; kingdom Metazoa; phylum Chordata; class Mammalia; order Artiodactyla; family Bovidae; genus Tragelaphus; species Tragelaphus eurycerus. The sequence goes on along the minus strand of CAKXYN010000086.1, from coordinate 4,806,048 downwards.
ATAAGTTAAATAAACAGGGTGACAATATACAGCCTTGATGAACTCCTTTTCCTATTTGAAACCAGTCTGTTGTTCCATGTCCAGTTCTAACTGTTGCTTCCTGACCTGCATACGAATTTCTCAAGATGCAGATCAGGTGGTCTGGTATTCCCATCTCTTTCAGAATTCTCCACAGTTTATTGTGATCCACACAGTCAAAGGCTTTGGCATAGTCAATAAAGCAGAAATAGATGTTTTTCTGGAACTCTCTTGCTTTTTCCATGATCCAGCGGATGTTGGCAATTTGATCTCTGGTTCCTCTGCCTTTTCTAAAACCATCTTGAACCTCAGGAAGTTCACGGTTCACATATTGCTGAAGCCTGGCTTGGCGAATTTTGAGCATTACTTTACTAGCGTGTGAGATGAATGCAATTGTGTGGTAGTTTGAGCATTCTTTGGCATTGCCTTTCTCTGGCATTGCCTAACTCCAAATACGAATGCCGCTGAAGTGCCTTGTGTATGTAGCCAATCTTTGGTATACGTAATAAAACTAAGCCATGATGGAGTGGCTGGCTGTTCCTAAGTGGGAGCAAATATTCTAGCCAGGATGATTTTCCCCTCAAACACAGAATGACAGCCCAGAGAGAAGACAAAAGGTTAAAATGAGAGAGAAAAGTGAAAAAGATACTTTACAATTTTCTAAGTGAAGAAGACAAAATTTGTGTGGAGGGTCAGCAAAGTTCATTTCTTTTCTCCTTTTTTCTCCTCTGTGGTCTGTACTTTGTGATTTAAAAGAAAATAACTTACAATAGCCCTTTTTCTTTTCAAAAATCTTTCAAATTGGCAAACAGCCATTTGGAATGCTAGGCACATTCTGGTCTTTGTACACTGACGTGATGTTGGTACTTGTCCAAGAAAGAAATAGTCTTTATTTTCTATGCAACCACAGAAACTACACTCCTTTCCAAGAAAATCTATCTTTATATCCAAATAGTTAACCCTGAAATCTCAAGTTTGACTCAAATTCCCAAATTCATGAACATACAATCTGAATAATGTTGGCAATGTTAAAACCATGTCCTTTCAATAGATTAGAAAGATAAATAGATTAATTGCCAGGTGAGTTTTACAAACTCAATGTTTAATGAACAGTGTAACCATTTTTTATACAGATAAATTAAGTGGGCTCTTCCTTTTGTGCTTAATATAGTCATTCAGCTGCAATGGCACCCCACTCCAGTACTGTTGCCTGGAAAATCCCACAGACGGAGGAGCCTGGTAGGCTGCAGTCTGTGGGGTCGCTAAGGGTCGGACACGACTGAGCGACTTCACTTTCACTTTTCACTTTCATGCATTGGAGAAGGAAATGGCAACCCACTCCAGTGTTCTTGCCTGGAGAATCCCAGGGACAGGGGAGTCTGGTGGGCTGCTGTCTATGGGGTCGCACAGAGTCGGACACGACTGAAGTGACTTAGCATAGCATAGCATAGCATAGTCATTCAGATAGAAGGCTTAAGGCCATATCTACCTGGCCCTATGGTGATCCACAGCTCTTCACGCACACCATTGTTGACTTATTTGGAAAAAAAAACTAACTCTAAAAGTCTTCTAGATGCCTTTTATATATACTAAGTCCATAACCTTGGAAGCTTTTTGTGTAAATTTGATGCCAGTCCCACATAAACATATTGTGATTTCTCAAGAAAATAGGCTGCCTACCAGTTCCTATTTGTTTAACTTCCAACATGTCAATTCATAGATGCTTTATATCTACACAATAATTTGAGAGCTAAAAAACCAAATAAAAAAGTAAATGCATTAATTCTCTAAAAAAAATTTTTTTTTCTATAGATTAGGTTAAGGAAATAGAATTGCTGGATCAAAAGACTTAATATATATATATATATTATTATCAAATTGCTTTGAAATACATTATATATGTATAATTTACTATCAAATTGCTTTATAAAATATATTATATCCCTATATTTTAAAATTGTATTGAGTATATTATGAGTATATTATTGAGTATATTATGTAGTATTTTATATATAAAATATACATATATTCTCATTATTTTCAATTATTATTTAGCCAAAATTATTATCAAATATTGGAGAAAGAAATGGCAACCCACTCCAGTGTTCTTGCCTGGAGAATCTCAGGGATGGGGGAGCCTGGTGGGCTGCTGTCTGTGGGGTCGCACAGAGTCGGACATGACTGAAGAGACTTAGCAGCAGCATTATAAAATATATTTATGTATTAATAGCATATATATAGTATATTGCAATGCATTATATCATTTATTATATCACTGCATACATGTAATATTATATGATATATATGTTATAATTAACATTTTCATAACTAAGTTGATAAATATATCTTAATATGCTTATTTTGTATTTATAGTTTCTGCATTAATTGCATAATTGTAAGCTTTTCCAATTTTTTCCCATTGTACTCTTTTTTATATTAAAACACTTATATATTTTAAAAATATTTACTTCAAGATTTTCATTTACTTTTTAACTTGTGATTTCTCTTTATGAGCATATTTTAAAATTTACTTAATGTAAATGAAATATATTTAATTTTATTCAGTGTGTGAAGCAGAGTGTCTGACTTTGTTTTTTCTAAAACGTATACCATTTGTCCCAAAATTTGTTGAAACATCACATTGTCTCCTGTGAGTAAAAGATGATATTTAATATAAATTAAATCCCAATCTACTATTGGTTCTTTATCTGGGGTTTATTTCTTATGTTCCATAGAACAATATTTAAAATTTTTTGTGATAATGACAAATACATTCAATTATGATTCCCTTATATTACATCTGAAACCTGAAAGATCAACTACCTTGTGCTGGGCTGCATCCCACCGTACTTCAGTCTTTGCACCTATCCAGCCTCGAAACTAAAGAAGAACTGAGACAGAGACAGAGACATCAATAATTTTTTGAACAGGAGTCTTACAAGTCAGAGGCAAAGACCCAGGAATGACACACTGCCTTGTATGGCTAAGGGCAGACAGGACTCCACAGCCAGCTTTGCTACTCAGGAGAGGAAGAGCCTACCAATTACACGGTGAATGACATCAGAGGGGCTCCCTGGTTACCAGGGGAACTATGGAAGGAATGCATTCCCCACAAGCCTTCAGGATAGCAACCATCCAGGGGACTGACAGTATTGATCCCCCAATAATGGAGCCTCAAATCTGAGAATCAGAACAATTCTTAGCTGAAGGTTAAGGGATCATGAAGGCAGTTACTTATAAGATTAGGAGGAGGATGCAATCAGGGGCTTCCCAGGTGATGCTGGGGGTAAAGAACCCACCTGCCAATGCATGAGACTTAAAAGATTCTAGTTTGACCCCTGGATTGGAAATATCCCCTGGAGAAGGAAAAGGCAACCCAGTCCTGTAATCTTGCCTGAAGAATCCCATGAATAGTTGGAGAGCTGCAGTCCATAGGGTCGCACAGAGTCAGACACAACTGAAGTGACTTAGCACACAGGCAGACAATCATGTGAGTAAGGTGAAGGTGAAGCAGAACCTGGTAGGATGTTGTCATCCCGTTCAGTCACTCAGTCGTGTCTGACTCTGTGACTCCATGGACTGCAGCACACCAGGCTTCCCTGTCCTTTGCCATCTCCCAGAGCTTGCTCAAACTCATGTCCATTGAGTCAGGGATGCCATCCAACAATCTCATCCTCTGTTGTCCTATTTTGCTCCTTCCTTCAATCTTTCCCAGCATGAGGATCTTTTCCAATGAATTGGGTCTTTGCATCAGGTGGGCAAAGTATTGGAACTTCAGCTTCAGCATCAGTCCTTCCAATGAATATTCAGGGTTGATTTTCTTCAGGACTGACTTGTTTGATCTCATAGAGGAATTCTACCAAACATAAAACCTATCTTTTTCAAATGAGTCTAAAATTTTGAAGAGGAGGTAAACACTCTAAAATTCATTCTACAAGGTCATCATTACGTTGATGTGAAAACTAGACAAAATTTAAAAAGAAAATTGCAGGCCAGTATCTCTCGTGTATATGGATACAAAAGTGCCTAACAAAATGTTAGCAAACAAAAATAAAAAATAAAAAGGATTATATACCAGGAGTTGTGTAGATAGAAAACACAAATCCCCCAGATAGATCACTGTGACTAATGATATGGGAAGAAGGAACTTACTTTACCCAGTTTCTGGACTTAAGTATTTTACTTACTTTGGATTAGGACTTTATAATATTTGATGGTTTATCATGTATACTGTTTTGAAGAATGGAATCAAAAGCTGTAGGTTGTTACCTCCAACTTACACATCACCTATGCCTTCAATGATTTCTTTTCGGCCAGTAGATTTCATATATGATACCCCATGTAATAAAACCAGTGAATCCAGTTGTTGCCAATGAACTGCTATACGTTGGTTTTTGTTTTTTTTTTTTTTTTTTGTTTATGTGAAGGGAAACTCTGGCTCTGATGTACCATTAGGCTAAATTCCATAGCAGTGTATCCAATTTTCTTAAACTCCTAAATACTGGAGCTAACTTATAAGTATATACTCATATTCATTCAAGGGATTCACTTTAGTTTATTTGACAGGACTCCATAGGTGAATTGCAACACAAGCCCTTAGGATTTTGAAGAAAAGCTCTAACATACTCTGCTGACAGCTGTCTCCTTTTGAGAAACAACTCTCAGCCTGTTAGTAGACCTTAATAGAGATTGAATATTTAATCACGGGCCACCAAGTTATGCAACCTGAGCTGCCCACAATAAACTGGGTGTCATCTGACCTGCCAATCCATAAATTTAGCCATGGACAATAGCTCTCCATCATCAGAAGGAAGTGGTAAGTATACAATTGGGCTCAAGCCACCCCTGAAGGCACAAGTAAATTACTTCAACAAGTAGCCCGTGGTCTTCACTCATATGTCACATACTCCTCACTCCAAGCTTATGGTCTGCTAGGGAGTTCCCTATGCTCAGTTGACAGAGGAAAAGAAGCTTTTGGTTTTGTTAACATTTGATTCTGTGCAATATGCAGGCACTATTCAAAAGTTGGACAACTGTATCATTATACACTCTTTCTAGGATATTCCTGAAAAAATAGTGGTAAAGGGGAATCCTCCCAGTGGGCAAAAATTTGAGCAGTGCCCAAGACTATCCACATTGTTTGAAATAAGAAATGATCAGATATGCAATTACTGATTCCTGCTCGTGATGAGCTTTTTTTTTTTTTTTTGTCATGGACTTGGAACTCATATGAATTAAAAATTGGTAAGAAGGAAATTTGCAAAATAGGTATATGGATAGAATTTTCTGTATGAGCAAAAAACATGAATGTATTTGTGTCCCATGTAAATTCTCATCAAAATGTGACCTCAGAAGAGAAACAAATATTTATAGTCAAGTGGATCAGTTCAGTTTAGTCACTCAGATCAGATCAGATCAGTCGCTCAGTTGTGTCCGACTCTTTGCGACCCCATGAATAAAAGCATGCCAGGCCTCCCTGTCCATCACCAACTCCCAGAGTTCACTCAGACTCACATCCACTGAGTCAGTGATGCCATCCAGCCATCTCATCCTGTTGTCCCCTTCTCCTCCTGCCCCCAATCCCTCCCAGCATCAGAGTCTTTTCCAATGAGTCAACTCTTCACATGAGGTGGCCAAAGTACTGGAGTTTCAGATTCAGCATCATTCCTTCCAAAGGAATCCCAGGGCTGATCTCCTTCAGAATGAACTGGTTGGATCTCCTTGCAGTCCCAGGGACTCTTAAGAGTTTTCTTCAACACCACAGTTCAAAAGCATCAATTCTTCGGTGCTCGGCCTTCTTCACAGTCCAACTCAAGTGGATAGGATAACCTCTTCTATGTAGAAGTGGTAACTCAGTCTCTTTTTCCAACTAACCTTGTAATTCCCCCCAAAAATGTGGATAAAGTTGTCAGTCACACAGGGGTGGAGGTTATGCCACCATTGGTCTTATAACATGGCCTTCCAGTAACCAAAGCCACCTGACCACAGTCACTGATGAGAGCCCAATCTGCAAGCAGTAGAAATAAATTCTGAGTCCTAGATATGGCACTCTTCCTCACGGTGATTAGTGCGCTCCCTGGTGTTGGATTGATTATACTAGGGCTGTTTTATCATGATAGGGCAGCATTTTTTCCCTTTGGAATAGATACTCTGTATATGGATTTCTCTTCATTGCATGTGGTGCTTCTTCAAAAATCACAATGTTTGGAGTTACATGTTTCATTCATTGCCATGGTAGTCCACACAACATTGCTTCTAATGAGTAAAAATTACTTCACTGCAAATGAAGTGCAGCAATGGGCCAGTAATTCACTGGTGTTACCGTGTTCACCATGTTGGAGCAGCTAGCTTGATAGAGCAGTGGAATGACTTCTTGAAGTTTGTTACCTTTCCAGCTATATGGCAATGTTTGGCACATCTGGGACACATTTCTCCAGAAGACTGTTTATTCTCAGTATACAACTTGTGGCACTCTTTCTTTCTGATCCAATATTCACTGGTCCAGGAATCAGGAGATGGAAATTGAAGTAGCACCACTCATTATTACTCCTAGTTATCCATTAGCAAAAACTTTGCTATCTATTCCCATGATTTTTGATCCGTTGGCCTAGAGATCTTAGTTTTAGAGAGAAGTTTACTTCTACCAGAAAACACATTGATTCTATTGAACTGGAATTTAAGACTGTGGTCCAGTTATTTTGTTCTTCTCACACCTCTGAGTCAACAGATGAAGGAGGGAGTTACTGGAGTAACTGATCTTGACTATCAAGGGGCAAATTGTACTATTATTGCACAATGGGACTAAAAGAGATCATGTTTGGAATAGAGCAGATCCCTCAGGGAATCTCTTAGTATTAATATGTCCTATAACTAAGGTCAATTTTAAACTACAACAGTCCAGACCAGGCAGGAATAATAATGGCTTAGACCATTCACTGTGACCATGAGATGCTGAAGGCAGAGGGAATATGGAAAAGATAGTGGAAGAAGGTAATTGTAAATACCAGTTATGACCACTTGGACTTGTGTTGGTTAATTCTGTGTATCAACTCAGTTGGTACATGGAGTACCCAGATAGCTGGTTAAACATTATTTCTGGGTGTGTCTGTGATAGTATTTGCAGAATGAAATAGTACTTGAATTCAAGGACTGAGTGAAGCTGATTGACTTCCCTAATTAGAGTGGATATCGTCCAGTCCTTTGAGGGCTTCAGTCGGGGGCAGGGGGCGGGATGGGTGGGTGGGAAGCCAGAGGAAGGCCAGATTCACTCTTTGCCTGACTGTTGAATTGGGACATCAATATTCTCCTGCCACTGGTTTTGTGACTCTGAGGCCTTCAGAAGTCTTTCTGGCTTTCCCAGACCTTCAGCTAGCATGCAGAAGATTGCTGAAATTCTCAGCTTCAATAATCACATGAGCCAATATCTCATAATAATTTTTTTTGCACAAATATATGTACATAGGCTGTGAAAATTCTGCACTCAAAATGTCAGCAAATATGGAAAACTCAGCAGTGGCCACAGGACTGGAAAAGGTCAGTTTTCATTCCAATCCCAAAGAAAGGCAATGCCAAAAAATGTGCAAAATATTGCACTCCTCTCACACGCTAGTAAAATAAAGCGTAAAATTCTCCAAGCCAAGCTTCAGCAATACATGAACCAAGAACTTCCAGATGTTCAAGCTGGTTTTAGAAAAGGCAGAGGAACCAGAGATTAACTTGCTAACATCTCCTGGATCATCAAAAAAGCAAGAGAGTTCCAGGAAAACATCTATTTCTGCTTTACTGACTATGCCAAAGCCTTTAACTATGTGGATCACAATAAACTGTGGAAAATTCTGAAGGAGATGAGGATACCAGAGCACCTGATCTGCCTCTTGAGAAACCAATATGCAGAGCAGGAAGCAACAGTTAGAACTGGACAAAGAACAACAGACTGGTTTCAAATAGGAAAAGGAGTACATCAGTGCTGTATATTCTCACCCTGCTTATTTAACTTATATGCAGAGTACATCATGAGAAATGCTGGGCTGAAGGAAGCACAAGCTGGAATCAAGATTGCCTGGAGAAATATCAATAACCTCAGATATGCAGATGACACCAGCCTTATGGCAGAAAGTGAAGAAGAACTAAAAAGCCTCTTGATGAAAGTGAAAGAGGAGAGTGAAAAAGTTAGCTTACATTCAGAAAACTAAGATCATGGCATCTGGTCCCATCACTTCATGGGAAATAGATGGGGAAACAATGGAAACAGTGGCTGACCTTATTTTTCTGGGCTCCAAAATCACTACAGATGGTGACTGCAGCCATGAAATTAAAAGATGCTTGCTCCTTGGAAGGAAAGTTATGACCAACCTAGACAGCATATTAAAAAGCAGAGACATTACTTTGTCAACAAAGGTCCATCTAGTCAAGGCTATGGTTTTTTCCAGTAGTCATGTATGGATGTGAGAGTTGGACTATAAAGCAAGTTGAGCGCTGAAGAATTGATGCTTTTGAACTGTGGTGTTGGAGAAGATGCTTGAGAGTCCCTTGGACTTCAAGGAGATCCAACCAATTCATCCTAAAGGAGGTCAGTCTTGGGTGTTCACTGGAGGGACTCATGTTGAGACTGAAACTCCAATACTTTGGCCACTTGAGGCAAAGAGCTGACTCATTGGAAAAGACCCTCATGCTGGGAAAGATTGAGGGCAGGAGGAGAAGGGGATGACATAGGATGAGATGGCTGGATGGCATCACCACCTCAATGGATATGGGTCTGGGTAAATTCTGGGAGTTGGTGATGGACAGGGAGCTCTGGCGTGCTGTGGTTCATGGGGTCACAAAAAGTCAGACATGACTGAGAGACTGAACTGAATTGATGTACACACTTACTGAAAATGAATAGGCAATTGTAAGAAACATGGAGTAATAAGGGCCAAACAGGGACTCAGGTCACACAAGCATGACATTTGATATTACATAACCAGGAAAACCCAACCTTCCAGCTGCAGCCCTTATTGTGTGTGTCTACAATATGCCTTTCTAATTCCAGTGCGCTAAGTCTTTTGTAGAGCCTGCATAAATGCTGAGATTAAGTCAAACTGGATTACCTTGATATATTGGAGAAACCTGAGGTTTCTGCTACTTAACATAAAAATTATTTTTCTCCATTTCTAACATGAGAATGTGATTTGCTCAATTACTTCCTTGCTCTCTTCTTTGCTATTCTGCCTTTTGGCTTTAAGTCTGTTGTTGATGGGAGCTACTGTTTTGAAGACTGACTTCTTTTGAAGGTAAAATACTTCTAATCTTCACTCCATGTGCTGAACTCTCATCACTTATGCACTCCTGTCTATCACTGCATTGCAAAGAACACTCATTGAGCTCAAAGAAAGCTGTACCATTGGATGAAGAAAAGCAGAAAGCATCAGGGAAGGCGAATCAAGCAGTTATACATACTACCACCATTTTTCTGTTCTTGCTCATCTGGTTATTTCAGTGGGAGCAATTTTATACAGTGAACAGCACACATTAATAATAAATGTGGAGAATTCTCTGGAAAACTTAAATCTAGTTAAACAATTAAGAAGTTATGCTATTTGGCATCAGTTCATTTAATTAGAAATTTATTTTTCTTTGTATAATTATTTTTATTATGGAAAAATATGGATAGCTTACTGATTTAGTTATTTTAAAATGGCATAAGTCCTTTCGTGATGTTGCTCAACCACCATTGTGATTATTATTATTTTAATTGGAGGAGAGTTGCTGTACAGTGTTGTGTTGGTTTCTGCTGTACAACAATGCAAATCATCCATTAGTGTATGTATATGTATATATCCCCTCTGTTTTGAGCCTCCCTCCCACACCCATTTCACCCCTCTAGTCATCACAGAGCACTGCACTGGGCTCCCTGTGTATACAGCAGCTTTTCACTAGCTCTACCTATTTTATACATTGTGATGTATAGGTGTCAATGCTACTCTTGCAATTCATCCCAGGCTCTTCTTCCCTCACTGTGTCCACAAGACTGTCCACTATGTCTGTGTCTCTAGTACTATCCTACCTATATGTTCATCAGTACAGTTTTTCTAGATCCCATATATATGCTTTAACAATGTTTGTTTTTCTGAGTACACTCTGTATAACAGGCTTAGCTTCATCTACTTCATTTAAACTGACTCAAATTCATCCCTTAAAAAAAAAAATCACATTTTCATTTATTGACACTTTTCAGATCTTTAGGTAGCTTTACTAAAACATATTATTTAATTGAAATATGAGGAAAACATGGCTGATAAAACTTGAAAGACAATGTTAGGTTAAAATTATGGTAATTCCGATAGCCAGCATTTTTCAACTCTAATTATTTTAAAATCGGAGTAGTATTTGATACTCTACCATTGTATACATTCAGGGCACTTGAAAAATTTAAAGAATATTCTTTGAAATTGTCTTTTTCAGTTTAAATGCTCAGTCTTTCAGAATGTTTTCTCTTTTCCTCCCTCTTAGAAAAAAAAGACATAATCAGAAGGTAACCTTTGAAAAACAAACAAAGAGGACTGAGAAGAAATCAAATCTACCAACACCTTGATCTTGGAATTCTAGTCTGCTGAACTGTGAGAAAATAAATTCCAATGTCATTTTGTAATGGCAGCCCTAATAAACCTCTTAATTTCAGTTATTTGTTGATACACATCTGCCGCTAAGTCACTTCAGTCGTGTCCAACTCTGTGCAACCACATAGACGGCAGCCCACCAGGCTCGCCCATCCCTGGGATTCTCCAGGCAAGAACACCGGAGTGCGTTGCCATTTCCTTCTCCAATGCATGACAGTGAAAAGTGAAAGTGAAGTCGCTCAGTTGTGTCCGACTCTTCACGACCCCATGGACTGCAGCCTACCAGGCTCCTCTGTCCATGGGATTTTCCAGGCAAGAGTACTGGAGTGGGGTGCCATTGCCTTCTCCGTGATACACATCAGGTGAATACAAATTTACACCACAACCAAAGTACATGAATTCATGTTTTTTTGTTTTTTCTTTTTTAATGTCCCCTCAGGCAAGGGAAGCAAAAGCAAAACCACATTGGACTATACCAAATTAAAAAGCTCTTGCATAGTAAATGAAGCCATAAAATGACAAGACCACCTACTGAATTGGAGAAGATATTTTCAATTGTTTATATAATAAAGGGTTAATATCCAAAATACACAAAGAACTAATACAACTCAACATCAAAACAAGCAAACAGCTTAATTAAAAAATGGACTGAGGATCTGATTGGACATTTTTCTGAGAAAGGTATGCAGATGGCAAATAGACACGTGAAGAGAGGCTCTATAGCACCAATCTTAAGTGAAATGCAAATTAAAACCACAACAACATATCACCTCACACTTGTCAGAATGGCTATTGTCAAAAACATAAAAAATAGCAATTACTGATGAGGATGTGAGAAGAAATAATCCTTATGCGCTGTTGCTGGGACTGTAAACTGATATAGCCTCTATGGAAAACATTATGGAGATTACTCAAAAAGTAAAAATTGAACTGCTGTATGACCCAGCAATGGTAACCCACTCCAGTATTCTTGCCTAGAGAATCCCTTGGAAAGAGAAGCCTGGTAGGCTACAGTCCACGGGGCTGCAAAGAGTTGGACACGACTGAGCGACTTAACTAATTAACTATGATCCAGCAACACCACTCTTAGGTTTTTATAAAAATAAAACAGAAACACTGTTAAAAAAGATATATACCACCTATATTCATTACATTATTATTTATAATAGATAAGATGTGAAATTTATATGAATTTTATATAAGATGTGAAATTTATAAGAATTTCATATCTTATCATTTAAAATAGATAAGTTTTTATTTACAACAAAAGAATGAACTGTGAGGGTTTACCCTGCTAAGTGACATAGTCAGAGAAAGACAAATATTGTGTGGTTTCACTTATATATGAAATCCAATAAAACAAAAGGAACAAACATAACAAGGCATCGGTTCAGTTCAGTTCGGTCACTCTGTCATATATAGACTCACTGTAACCCCACGAATCACAGCACGCCAGGCCTCCCTGTCCATCACCAACACCCGGAGTTCACTTAAACTCACTTCCATCGAGTTGGTGATGCCATCCAGCCATCTCATGCTGTGTCGTCCCCTTCTCCTCCTGCCCCCAATCCCTCCCAGCATCAGAGTCTTTTCCAATGAGTCAACTCTTCGCATGAGGTGGCTAAAGTACTGGAGTTTCAGCTTTAGCATCATTCCTTCCAAAGAATACCCAGGGCTGATCTCCTTCAGAATGGACTGGTTGGATCTCCTTGCAGTCCAAGGGACTCTCAATAGTCTTCTCCAACACCACAGTTCAAAAGCATTAATTCTTCTGTGCTCAGCGTTCTTCACAGTCCAACTCTCACATATACACATGGCCACTGGAAAAACCATTGCCTTGACTAGACAAACATTTGTTGGCAAAGTAATCTCTCTGCTTTTTAATATGCTATCTAGTTTGGTCATAACTTTCCTTCCGAGGAGTAAGTGTCTTTTAATCCATGGCTGCAGTCACCATCTGCAGTAACTTTGGAGCCCAGAAAAAGAAAGTCTGACACTGTTTCCCCATCTATTTCCCATGTAGTGATGGGACCAGATGCCATGATGTTCGTTTTTGAATGTTGAGCTTTAAGCCAAATTTTTCACTCTCCTCTTTCACTTTCATTAAGAGGCTCTTTAGTTCCTCTTCACTTTCTGCCATAAGGGTGATGTTATCTGGATATCTGAGGTTATTGATATTTCTCCTGGCAATCTTGATTTCAGCTTGTGCTTTTTCCAGCCCAGTGTTTCTCATGATGTACTCTGCATAGAAGTTAAATAAGCAGGGTGACAGTATATAGCCTTGACGAAGTCCTTTTCCTATTTGGAACCAGTCTGTTGTTCCATGTTCAGTTCTAACTCTTGCTTCCTGATCTCCATACAGGTTTCTCAAGAGGCAGGCCAGGAGTTCTGGTATTCCCATCTCTTTCAGAATTTTCCACAGTTTATTGTGATCCACACAGTCAAAGCCTTTGACATAGTCAATAAAGCAGAAATAGATGTCTTTTTCTGGAACTCTCTTGCTTTTTCGATGATCCAGTGGATGTTGGCAATTTGATCTCCAGTTCCTCTGCCTTTTCTAAAAACAGCTTGAACATCTGGAAGTATATGGTTCACGTATTGTTGAAGCCTGGCTTGGAGAATTTTGAGCATTATCTTACTAGCATGTGAGATGAGTGCAATTGTGCAGTAGTTTGAGCATTCTTTGGCATTGCCTTTCTTTGCAACTGAAGTCAAAACTGACCTTTTACAGGCCTGTGGCCACTGCTGAGTTTTCCAAATTTGCTGGCATATTGAGTGCAGCACTTTCACAGTCTCATCTTTCAGGATTTAAAATAGCTCAGCTGGAATTCCATCACCTCCACTAGCTTTGTTCATAGTGATGCTTTCTAAGGCCCATTTGACCTCACATTCCAGTATGTCTGGCTCTAGGTGAGTGATCACACCGTCGTGATTATCTTGGTCATGAATATCTTTTTTGTACAGTTCTTCTGTGTATTCTTGCCACCTCTTCTTAATACCTTCTGCTTCTATTAGGTCCATACCATTTCTGTCCTTTATGGAGCCCATCTTTGCATGACATGTTCCCTTGACATCTCTAATTTTCTTGAAGAGATCTCTAGTCTTTCCCATTCTGTTGTTTTCCTCTATTTCTTTGCATTGATCGCTGAGGAAGGCTTTGTTATCTCTCCTTGCTATTCTTTGGAACTCTGCATTTTGATGCCTATATCTTTCCTTTTCTCCTTTGCTTTTTGCTTCTCTTTCTTTTACAGCTATTTGTAAGACCTTCCCAGACAGCTATTTTGCTTTTTTTCCATTTCTTTTCCATGGGGATGGTCCTGATCCCTGTCTCCTGTACAATGTCATGAACCTCCATCCATAGTTCATCAGGCACTCTATCTACTAGATCTAGTCCCTTAAATCTATGTTTTACTTCCACTGTATAATCATAAGGGATTTGATTTAGGTCATACCTGAATGGTCTAGTGGTTTTCCCTACTTTCTTCAATTTAAGTCTAAATTTGGCAATAAGGAGCTCATAATCTGAGCCACAGTCAGCTCCCAGTCTTGTTTTTTGCTGACTGTATACAGCTTCTCCATCTTTGGTTGCAAAGAATATAATCTATCTGATTTCGGTGTTGACCATCTGGTGATGTCTATGTGTAGAGTCTTCTCTTGTGTTTTTGGAAGAGGGTGCCTGCTATGACCAGTGCATTCTCTTTGCAAAACTCTATTAGCCTTTGCCCTGGTTCATTCCATATTTCAAGTCCAAATTTGCCTGTTACTCCAGGTGTTCTTCACTTCCTACTTTTGCATTCCAGTCCCCTATAATGAAAAGGATATCTTTTGGGGGTGTTACTTCAGCTTCTTCAGCATTACTGGTTAAGGCATAGATTTGGATTACTGTGCTATTTAGTGGTTTCCTTGGAAATGAACAGAGATAGACAAAGATACAGAGAACATGTGTTTGCCAGACAGGAGGTAAGTAGGTGGGGGAAAGTAATTGCTGAGGAGGATTAAGAGGTACAAACTTACAGTTGCAAAATAAATGAGTCACTGATATGGGTACAAAATATACATTAGGGGCATTATATTCAACTATGATATTTGCGTGGTGACATATTGTAAGTAGGCTTATTGTGGTGATCATGCTGAAATCTATAGAACTATCAAATTACTTTTTTTGTAACAAGATCTAACATAGTTTTGTAAGCCAATTATACTTCCAAAATAAGAAAACTCATACAAAAAGAGATCAAATTTGTGGTTATCATTGATGGAGAGATGGGCAAGTGAGGGACTCAGGGAGGGGGATATGAATGAAGGTAATCAAAAGTATAAATTTCCAGTTATAATATTAATAGGTAGGTACTAGAGATATAATGTACAACATAATAAATATGATTAACACTACTGCTTGTTATATATGAAAGTTGTTAAAAGAGTAAATTCTGAATCCTCATCCCAAGGGAAAAAAAGATTTGTCTATTGTTTTCTTTAGTATCTATAGGAGACAGTAGTTATTCACAAAACTTGTGATAATCATTTCATAATGTGTATAACTCTAATCTCTCTGCTGTACACTTTACACAGTGGTATATGTCAGTTCTATCTCAATAAAACTGTAAGAAAAAAAAAATGGGAATATACAGAGACTCAAAATTGTTTGGTCCTTTCCTTGCTTTCTGGAGTCCCTAATTCAAAAACTTTCTTGTTTTTCACCACTATTATAATGTTTATGAGGGGCAGATTTTTTTTTCCCTCTGTTTTCAAGGAACTATGTCACCTGACGTTAAAAGAGTATCTGGAACATAGTAGGCTTTTAAGAAACATATATTGAATGAATGAATAAATAAACAGATATTTAATACTCAGTAGGTATTGATATTCTAGTGTAATTAAGCCATGAGAAAGCTTAAGTACCTACACTCATGAACTTACTGTTTATTGTTTACAACAATAAACTTGGAAACAGTGTAATACAATAACATGATAAAATAAGAAAGAAAACAAAAATCAAGTAATATGATAGTGAATGGGAAAGAATTGAATATCATCTACTTGGGTGGGTAGAAAGGGTCTCTCTGGAAGATTTTACTTGGGCTGATTTTGATAACAAGGAAGACCAACCATACTATCATGTACAAGAAGTATGTTCTAGGTATGTGGTACAAAACGTGCAATGATATGAAATGGGAATGAGGAAGAGATTTTTCAGGAAGTGAAAGAATGTAACTGTTGCTAAAGAATTATTGTCATGGAGAAAAGATGAAATCAGCAAAAGTCACTCAGTTGTGTCCAACTCTGATAATTCTCCAGGTCACAATACTGAGTGGGTAGCCTTTTCCTTCTCCAGGGGATCTTCCCAACCCAGGGATTGAACCCAGGTCTCTCACATTGCAGGCGGCTTTTTTACCAGCTGAGCCACAAGAAATCAGGGATGTAGACAAAAAGTTCAGGCTGCATGGGCTCACAACACAGAAAATTCAGATTTTATTCTAACTTTAACTGGAATGACTGCCACATGACAGCTTTAAAATGGAGGGAAAATACTGAGAAGAGCTATGAAAATATCAGTTTTGTTGCTATTGCTATGTGGTGATTGGATGATCATGGTGTGTAACAATATTGATTTTATTGTCCACTATTTCATGAATACAGCCTCTTAGTGTCTGGACCTGGTAACATTTGGCAAGTCTTTAATCCATGTTTTAATAATAATATACCTTTAATTATTAGTGAAAAGATAAATTAGTGTTAGCAGTTTAGATATTACTTTCAGCATTTTATCATGTAGTTAATAGTGCTTGCAGTAGAAATTTTTTTCCTTGTTAGCTATAATAACATATAGCAAACAAAGCCAAATAATGTACTGTCTTTATTGACATCCAGAAGGAAATGGCAATCCACTCCAGTACTATTGCCTGGAAAATCCCATGGACAGAGGAGACTGGTAGACTACAGTCCATGGGGTCGCAAAGAGTCGCATACGACTGAGCGATTTCACGTTCACGTTAGTAGTCTTTAGTGCTAAAATTGAGACTAAAGACTACTAAAGTGGATGTCAATAAAGACAGTATGGAGAAGGCAACAGCACCCCACTGCAGTACTCTGCCCCGGAAAATCCCATGAATGGAAGAGACTGTTAGCCTGCAGTCCATGGGGTCACTAAGAGTCGGACACGACTGAGCAACTTCACTTTCACTTTTGACTTTCATGCATTGGAGAAGGCAATGGCAACCCACTCCAGTGTTCCTGCCTGGAGAATCCCAGGGATGGGGGAGCCTGATGGGCTGCCGTCTATGGGATCGCACAGAGTCGGACACGACTGAGCGACTTAGCAGCAGCAGCATTTCATTAACTGAACCACATTTGCATAGTTAAAAAATAAATCCTCTTTATTTCAGGTAGTTAGATATTGACTGTTTTTTTTTTTAAATACCTCTTTATACTTTCAATAGCATATTTTTTCTTAGTCAATTTAATTATTTTAAAAATTCATTTTAGAAGATGGCGGAGGAGTAGGACGGGAAAAACACTTTCTCCTCCACAAATTCATCAAAAGAACATTTAAACGCCGAGTAAATTCCACAAAACAACTTCTGAAAGCTGGCAGAGGACATCAGACACCCAGAAAAGCAACTCATTGCCTTCTAAAGGAGCGCAACTGAACAAGTGAGCCTAAAAAAAAAAAAAAAAAAAAAGGGGTGTCCACCACCGCCTCCTTTGTATCAGGGCAGAAATCAGACACTGAAGAGACCAGCAAACAGAAGAAGGTATAACAGAGGGAACCGCCGTGGAAGCGACAGGCAATAAACTAAAACCCTGTGGTTAGTACCAACGACATAGAAAGGGGCCTATAGACCATGAGAAATTTAAGCTGGAACAAGGAACTAGCCAAAAATGAACTGAACCCACAATACCCACAACAATAACAGAGAAAATCATATATATTTTTACTATTTTTACCATCATTTTTTCTTTCTTTTTTTTTTTTTAAGGGAAAAAAATTTTTCTTTAGTTTTTTTTTTTAACCTCTAGTACTCCTTTAATTTTCACTTTTAGAACCTACTATTACTTTGTAAAAAAATAAATAAATAAACAAATAAAAGACCCTTCTTTAAAAAAAAAAAACAACTAAACTTCATATGTATATTTTTATAACTTTTGTGAAACCCCCTTTTTTTTCTTTCTTTCGTTTTTTTTTCTTTTCTTTAACATTGTATTTTTGAAACTCCAAACTTTGCTCTAGATTCATAAGTTTAGCTTACTGGTAATTGTTATCAATTTTATATCTATTTTTTTTTATAACTTTTGTGACTTTTTTTTCCCCTCCCTCTTTCTATCTCTTCATCTTTTCTTTGACATTGTATTCCCGAAATTCCAAACTCCAGTCTAGAACTTTAACTTATGCTTTCTGGTATATGTAATCAATTTGTGCCTATATCTTCTTTATAATTTTTGTGACTTTGTTTGTTTTATTTTCTTTCTTTCTTTTCTTTTCTTTTTTTTTCCTTCTTTCTTTTTCTTCTTCTTTTGTTTAACATTGTATTTTTGAAACTCCACACTCTACTCTAGATTTTTAACTTTTGCTTTTTAATATTGGTTATCATTTTGTACCTATATTTTCTTTATAACTTTTGTGACTCTTTTTGTCCCTATTTTTTCTTTTTTCTTTTTCTCTCTTTCTTTTCCTTCTTCTTTTCTTTAACATTGTATTTTTGAAACTCCAAACTCTATTATAGATTTTTAATTTTTGCTTTTAGGTATATGTTACCAATTCTGTACCTTTAAGAACCTAATCTTCAGTACCCACTTTTTTTTAATTAAATTTTATTTTGCTTAACTTTACAATATTGTATTGCTTTTACTATACATCGAGATGGATCCGCCACCAATATACAAGTGCTCCCCACCCTGAAACCTCCTCCCCCTCCCCCTCCCCATACCATCCCTCCGGGTCGTCCCAGTTCACCAGCCCCAGGCGTCCGTTATTGGGTATCGTACCTGGACTGGCGACTCTTTCAGATATGATATTATACATATTTCAATGCTATTCTCCCAAATCATCCCACCCTCTCCCGGTCCCAGAGTCCAAAAGTCTGATCTATACATCAGTGTCTCTTTTGCTGTCTCATAAACAGGGTTATTGTTACCATCTTTCTAAATTCCATATATATGCGTTAGTATACTGTATTTGTGTTTTTGTTTCTGGCTTACTCACTCTGTATAATAGGCTCCAGTTCCATCCACCTCTTAGAACTGATTCAAATGTATTCTTTTTAATGGCTGAGTAATACTCCATTGTGTATATGTACCACAGCTTTCTTATCCATTCATCTGCAGATGGACACTTTTTGCTAGGGAGTGAGATTATTGGCTTGGCTGTTCTCTCCACCTCCAGACTCTCCTTTTTCTCCACCAGTTCGCCTGTGTCTCCTCCCCTAACCCCTCTCTACTCTACACAACTCTGTGAGTTTCTGAGTGTTCCAAATAAAGGAAAACACTTAGGGAACTGATTACTGACTGGATCTGTCTCTCTCCTTTCATTCCCTCCTTTTATCCTCCTGACCACCTCTATCTCCTTCCTCCCTCTTCTCTTCTCTGTATAACTCCGTGAACATCTCTGAGCGGTCCAGTTGTGGAGTGCAGTATAGAAGGAGAAGTTTTGAGACTACTGTAAAAACAAGACTGATAACTGGAAGCAGGAGGCTTAAGTCCAAACCGTGATTCCATGGAACATTAATTGACAGGAGCTCATCAAATGCCTCCATACCTACACTGAAACCAAGCATCACACAAGGGCCAAAAAGTTCCACGGCAAGACATACCACACAAATTCTCCAGAAACACAGGAACACAGCCCTGAGCTCCAATATACAGGCTACCCAAAGTCACCCCAAAATCATAGACATCTCATAACTCATTACTAGACACTCCATTGCACTCCAGAGAGAAGAAATCCAGCTCCATCCACCAGAACACCGACACAAGCCTCCATAACCAAGAAACCTTGACAAGCCACCTGTACAAACCCACACACAGTGAAGAAACGCCACAATAAAGATAACTCCACAAACTGCCAGAATACAGTAAGGACACCCCAAACTCAGCAATTTAAACAAGATGAAGAGACAGAAGAATACCAGCAGGTAAAGGAACAGGATAAATGCCCACCAAACCAAACAAAAGAGGAAGAAATAGCGAATCTACCTGACAAAGAATTCTGAATAATGATAGTGAAATTAATCCAAAATCTGGAAATCAAAATGGAATCACAGATAAATAGCCTGGAGAAAAGCATTGAGAAGATGCAAGAAAGGTTTAACAAGGACCTAGAAGAAATAAAAAAGAGTCAATATATAATGAATAATGCAATAAATGAGATCAAAAACACTCTGGAGGCAACAAATATTAGAATAACAGAGGCAGAAGATAGAATTAGTGAATTAGAAGATAGAATGGTAGAAATAAATGAATCAGAGGAGAAAAAAGAAAAACGAATTAAAAGAAATGAGGACAATCTCAGAGACCTCCAGGACAATATTAAACGTTACAACACTCGAATCATAGGAGTCCCAGAAGAAGACAAAAAGAAAGACCATGAGAAAATACTAGAGGAGATAATAGTTGAAAACTTCCCTAAAATGGGGAAGGAAATAATCACTCAAGTCCAAGAAACCCAGAGAGTCCCAAACAGAATAAACCCAAGGCGAAACACCCCAAGACACATATTAATCAAATTAACAAAGATCAAACACAAAGAACAAATATTAAAAGCAGCAAGGGAAAAACAACAAATAACACACAAGGGAATTCCCATAAGGATAACAGCTGATCTTTCAATAGAAACTCTCCAAGCCAGGAGGGAACGGCAAGACATACTTAAAGTGATGAAAGAAAATCACCTACACCCCAGATTATTGTACCCAGCAAGGATCTCATTCAAATATGAAGGAGAAATCAAAAGCTTTACAGACAAGCAAAAGCTGAGAGAATTCAGCACCACCAAACCAGCTCTCCAACAAATACTAAAGGACATTCTCTAGACAGGAAACACAAAAAGGGTATATAAATTCGAACCCAAAACAATAAAGTAAATGGCAACATGATCATACTTATCAATAATTACCTTAAATGTAAATGGGTTGAATGCCCCAACCAAAAGACAGAGACTGGCCGAATGGATACAAAAACAAGACCCCTACATATGTTGTCTACAAGAGACCCACCTCAAAACAGGGGACACATACAGACTGAAAGTGAAGGGCTGGAAAAAGATTTACCATGCAAATGGGGACCAAAAGAAAGCAGGAGTAGCAATATTCATATCAGATAAAATAGACTTTAAAACAAAGGCTGTGAAAAGAGACAAAGAAGGTCACTACATAATGATCAAAGGATCAATGCAAGAAGAAGATATAACAATTATAAATATATATGCACCCAACATAGGAGCACCACAATATGTAAGACAAATACTAACAAGTATGAAAGGAGAAATCAACAATAACACAATAATAGTGGGAGACTTTAATACCCCACTCACACCAATGGATAGATCAACTAAACAGAAAATTAACAAGGAAACACAAACTTTAAACGATACAATAGACCAGTTAGACCTAATTGATATCTATAGGACATTTCATCCCAAAACAATGAATTTCACCTTTTTCTCAAGCGCACACGGAACCTTCTCCAGGATAGAAAACATCCTGGGCCATAAATCTAGCCTTGGTAAGTTCAGAAAAATTGGAATCATTCCAAGCATCTTTTCTGACCACAATGCAGTAAGATTAGATCTCAATAACAGGAGAAAAACTATTAAAAATGCCAACATATGGAGGCTGAACAACACACTCCTGAATAACCAACAAATCACAGAAGAAATAAAAAAAGAAATCAAAATCTGCATAGAAATGAATGAAAATGAAAACACAACAACCCAAAACCTGTGGGACACTGTAAAAGCACTCCTAAGCAGAAAGTTCATAGCAATACAGGCATACCTCAAGAAACAAGAAAAAAGTCAAATAAATAACCTAACTCTACACCTAAAGCAACTATAAAAGGAAGAAATGAAGAACCCCAAGGTTAGTGGAAGGAAAGAAATCTTAAAAATTAGTGCAGAAATAAATGCAAATGAAACAAAAGAGACCATAGCAAAAATCAACAAAGCCAAAAGCTGGTTCTTTGAAAGGGTAAATAAAATTGACAAACCATTAGCCAGACTCATCAAGAAACAAAGGGAGAAAAATCAAATCAATAAAGTTAGAAATGAAAATGGAGAGACCACAACAGACAACACAGAAATACAAAGGATCATAAGAGACTACTATCAGTAATTATATGGCAATAAAATGGACAACGTGGAAGAAATGGACAAATTCTTAGAAAAGTACAACTTTCCAAAACTGGACCAGGAAGAAATAGAAAATCTTAACAGACCCATCACAAGCACGGAAATTGAAACTGTAATCAGAAATCTTCCAGCAAACAAAAGCCCAGGTCCAGACAGCTTCACAGCTGAATTCTTCCAAAAATTTAGAGAAGAGCTAACACCTATCCTACTCAAACTGTTCCAGAAAATTGCAGAGGAAGGCAAACTTCCAAACTCATTCTATGAGGCCACCATCACCCTAACACCAAAACCTGACAAAGATGCCACAAAAAAAACCGAAAACTACAGGCCAATATCACTGATGAACATAGATGCAAAAATCCTTAACAAAATTCTAGCAATCAGAATCCAACAACACATTAAAAAGATCATACACCATGACCAAGTGGGCTTTATCCCAGGAATGCAAGGATTCTTCAATATCTGCAAATCAATCAATGTAATACACCACATTAACAAATTGAAAAATAAAAACCATTTGATTATCTCAATAGATGCAGAGAAAGCCTTTGACAAAGTTCAACATCCATTTATGATAAAAACTCTCCAGAAAGCAAGAATAGAAGGAACATGCCTCAACATAATAAAAGCTATATATGACAAACATTATATATGAGCAAACATTATCCTCAATGGTGAAAAATTGAAAGCATTTCCTCTAAAGTCAGGAACAAGACAAGGATGCCCACTTTCACCATTACTATTCAACATAGTTTTGGAAGTTTTGGCCACAGCAATCAGAGCAGAAAAAGAAATAAAAGGAATCCAAATTGGAAAAGAAGAAGCAAAACTCTCACTGTTTGCAGATGACATGATCCTCTACATAGAAAACCCTAAAGACTCCACCAGAAAATTACTAGAACTAATCAATGAATATAGTAAAGTTGCAGGATATAATATCAACACACAGAAATCCCTTGCATTCCTGTACATTAATAATGAGAAAATAGAAAGAGAAATTAAGGAAACAATTCCATTCACCATTGCAATGAAAAGAATAAACTACTTAGGAATATATCTTCCTAAAGAAACTAAAGATCTATATATAGAAAACTATAAAACACTGGTGAAAGAAATCAAAGAGGACACTAATAGATGGAGAAATATACCATGTTCATGGATTGGTAGAATCAATATAGTGAAAATGAGTATACTACCCAAAGCAATTTATAGATTCAATGCAATCCCCATCAAGCTACCAACGGTATTCTTCACAGAGCTAGAACAAATAATTTCGCAATTTGTATGGAAATTAAAAAAACCTCAAATAGCCAAAGCTATCTTGAGTAAGAAGAATGGAACTGGAGGAATCAACCTGCCTGACTTCAGGCTCTACTACAAAGCCACAGTCATCAAGACAGTATGGTACTGGCACAGAGACAGAAATATAGATCAATGGAACAAAATAGAAAGCCCAGAGATAAATCCACGCACCTATGGACACCTTATCTTTGACAAAGGAGGCAAGAATATACAATGGATTAAAGACAATCTCTTTAACAAGTGGTGCTGGGAAAACTGGTCAAACACTTGTAAAAGAATGAAACTAGAACACTTTCTAACACTATACACAAATATAAACTCAAAACGGATTAAAGATCTAAATGTAAGACCAGAAACCATAAAACTCCTAGAGGAAAACATAGGCAAAACACTCTCTGACATACATCACAGCAGGATCCTCTATGACCCACCTCCCAGAATATTGGACATAAAATAAAAAATAAACAAATGGGACCTAATTAAACTTACAAGCTTTTGTACAACAAAGGAAACTATAAGCAAGGTGAAAAGACAGCCTTCAGAATGGGAGAAAATAATAACAAATGAAGCAACAGACAAACAACTAATCTCAAAAATATACAAGCAACTCCTACAGCTCAATTCCAGAAAAATAAATGACCCAATCAAAAAATGGGCCAAAGAACTCAATAGACATTTCACCAAAGAAGACATACAGATGGCTAACAAACACATGAAAAGATGCTCAACATCACTCGTTATCAGAGAAATGCAAATCAAAACCACTATGAGGTACCATTACACGCCAGTCAGAATGGCT
Organism: Tragelaphus eurycerus; assembly: GCA_935064755.1. Lineage (NCBI taxonomy): Eukaryota > Metazoa > Chordata > Mammalia > Artiodactyla > Bovidae > Tragelaphus > Tragelaphus eurycerus. The sequence goes on along the minus strand of CAKXYN010000086.1, from coordinate 4,781,987 downwards.
GCGATCCAAATGTCCACAAGCAATAAATGCTGGAGAGGGTCGGGAGAAAAGGGAACCCTCTTACACTGTTGGTGGGAATGCAAACTGGTACAGCCACTATGGAGAACAGTGTGGAGATTTCTCAAAAAACTGGGAATAGAACTGCCTTATGATCCAGCAATCCCACTGCTGGGCATACACACTGAGAAAACCAGAATTGAAAGAGACACGTGTACCCCAATGTTCATAGCACCACTGTTTACAATAGCCAGGACTTGGAAGCAACCAAGATGTCCATCCGCAGATGAATGGATAAGAAAGCAGTGGTACATATACACAATGGAGTATTACTCAGCCATTAAAAAGAATATATTTGAATCAGTTCTAATGAGGTGGATGGAACTGGAGCCTATTATACAGAGTGAAGTAAGCCAGAAAGAAAAACACAAATACTGTATACTAATGCATATATATGGAATTTAGAAAGATGGTAACAATAACCCTGTTTATGAGACAGCAAAAGAGACACTGATGAATAGAACAGTCTTTTGGACTCTGGGAGAGGAAGAGGGTGGGATGATTTGGGAGAATAGCATTGAATTATGTATAATATCATATCTGAAACGATCGCCAGTCCAGGTACGATGCCTGATAACGGACGCCTGGGGCTGGTGCACTGGGACGACCCAAAGGGATGGTAAGGGGAGGGAGGAGGGAGGAGGGTTCAGGATGGGGAACACTTGTATACTTGTGGTGGATTCATTTTGATGAATGGCAAAAGCAATACAATATTGTAAAGTTAGGCAAAATAAAATTTAAAAAAAATAAAAATTCATTTTATTTTTTTCAACATAATTAAGATTTATACAATATTCACACAACAGCAGGAGACAAATGCTATTTGAGTCCCCATAGACTATAAACCAGGAGTCACTGGGACTTATCCACGGGCGTAAAACAAGGTGCAAAACTTTCAAGATCTGGAAGTCTTGAAATCATGCAGAATCTGTTCTCTTACCACTATAAAATCATGTTAACAATCAATATGAAAAGATAGTTGAAAAAAATTCACATATTTTCAAGTGCAATGAAACATTTACCAAGAGACATTTTTTACTTAGCCATTGAAAGTCTAAATAAAATTAAAGGACTAAAAAAACACAGAGGGTGATTACAGAAAAGAAAGCATTTAAATGAGAAATTAATATCAAAATCAGTAGTTAATATCAAAGATCCTGTAAAGACCCCATGTATTTGGAAATTAAATGTCCACTGTTAAATGATGGATGTTAGAAAATATTTGTAACAATGAAAATGAAAAGACAATTTATCAGAATATGTTGCATGCAGTTGAAAGTGCTCAATGCAACTACAATGTAGAATCTTAACTAAGATATAGAAACAAATAAAGGACTGTAGCATAAAATTTTGTGAAATTTGAACAAAATCTATACTTTAGTTAATGATACTGTATCACATTGATTTCCTCTTTTTAAACAATGTATATTTATTGATAGCCTCAAAATTCAATTAGAAGTTTCAAGCCTCATTCAAAATTTTCAAAAAATAATAAAAATTTTAGACTATATAATGTATAATACCACTGTGTTATATCAGATATAATATAAGCTGTCAATGGAATTCTCCAGGCAAGAATACTAGAGTTTGTAGGCATTCCCTTCTTCAGGGGATCTTCTTGACTCAGAGATTGAACCTGGGTCTTCTGCACTGAAAGCAGATTCTCTACCATCTGAGCCACCAGGGAAGCATTAAGTATAATACCATTTTATCATTATTAGTCAACAGAAAATAATATAATTCTATTCACTAGAAAGAAAGAAAGTGAAGTTACTCAGTTGTGTCTGACTGTCTGTGAACACCATGGACTCCTTGTCCTTGGGATTTTCCAGGCAAGAGTTTTGGGATGGGTTGCCATTTCTTTCTCCAGGGGATCTTTCCCACCCAGGGATCGAACCTAGGCCTCCCGCATTGCTGGCAGACGCTTTACCATCTAAGCCACCAGGGAAGCCATATCACTAGAACTACCATTTAATAGAAATTGAAACATGTATATTATCATATGTGAAACAGATCACCAGTACAGGTTCGATGCATGAGACAGGGTGCTCAGGGCTGGTGCACTGGGATGACTCAGAGGGATGGGATGGGAAGGGAGGTGGGAGTGGGGTTCAGGATGGGGAACACATGTGCTCCCATGGCTGATTCATGTCAATATATGGCAAAAAACCACTACAATAGTTTAATTAGCCTCCAATTAAAATAAATAAATTAAAAAAAAGAAAACCTTATAATCACTTTTTTAAAAATCCAGATGCATATTAAAATAGTATTGGAACTTACTGAAAAACAGAAATGCCCAGGTATTGCTTTTTTTCTCTCCAAAGCACCAGATGTGATTCTAGTGAGCAGACAGGTTTAAAAACAACTAGACTATATGATTATTTTTTCTTTTATATAGTTTGTTTCACTTTTTCTACTTCATATTCATTTCATTTAGGTCTCCCATTTCACTTACTTTATGTTTTCCAATTTTCCCATCTCTTTTTTTGTTTGTTTTTGTTCTTTCTCAAGCATTATCAAGTGTAGTAGAAAATCTTTTGTATACATGCCTGCATGTATATATGCTAAGTTACTTCAGTTTTGTCCGACTCAGTGACCCTGTGGAGTGTAGCCTGTCAGGCTCCTCTGTCCAGAGGATTCTCCAGGCAAGACGGCTGGAGTGAGTTGTCATGCCCTCCTCCAGAGTATCTTCCCAACCCAGGGATCGAACCTGCATCTCATGTCTCCTGCTTTGGCAGGTGGGTTATTTACCACTAGCACCACCTGGGAAGCCCCATAACTAAATTGGTCCACTTAAATGATTGCTGTTCAGTCCCTAAGGCATATCTGACTCTGTGACCCCATGAACTGCAGCAAGTAAGGCTCCTCTGTCTATGGGATTCTCCAGGCAAGAGTACTGGAATGGGTTGCCATGCCCTCCTCCAGGGGATCTGGACTCAGGGATAATCTCCTGCATTGACAGGTGGGTTCTTTACCAAGAAAGCCACCTGAGAAGCCCTTTGTGTGTGTGTGTGTGTATGTGTGTGTGTGTGTGTGTGCACGTGTGTTTGTGTTGTATGTATAGTATATATGTTTTCAAAAACATGAATTTTTGCTTCAGTTCAGTTCAGTTCAGTTGCTCAGTTGTGTCTGACTCTGTGACCCCATAGACTACAGCACACCAGGCCTCTCAGTTCATCGACAACTCCTGTAGTTTACTCAAATTCATGTCCATTGAGTTGGTGATGCCATCCAACCATCTCATCCTTTGTCATTCCCTTCTCTTGCCTTCATCCTTTCCCAGCATCAGGGTCTTTTCAAATGAGTCAGTTTTATGACATTTTGATTCCACTTGTTTGACTAAGAATGCTAAATTTCTAATTTATACTCACGCAAAACTTTGATAAAGTTCAGTTAATTCTGGCATATAATGTTACTGCTAAAAGTCAATTTAATTCTCTGATGGCTATCATTAATGATTTTTTAAACAACTACATTGTTTATACAACTATTAAAAGTTGAGACTTCAGTGCATATATATTTAGTGTATATCTATATATGTGTGTGTATTTCCCAGGAGGCTCAGTGGGTAAAGGGACCTCCTGCAATACAGGAGACACAGGAGATGTGGGTTCGATCCCTGGGTCAGGAAGATCCCCTGGAGGAGGGCACAGCAACTCACTCCAGTATTCTTGCCTAGAGAATCCCATGGACAGAGGACCCTGGAAGGTTACAATCCATAGAGTCACAGAGATTCGGACATATCTGAAGTGACTTAGCAGCAGCAACAGCATATATGTGTGCATGTATACAAATGTATTTGACTTGTTTTGTGCATGCATATTTGTACAGTGTGAGTTATCTGTTTCATTGCTGGACCAAGAGATTCTGCATTAACCAATCCCATTGATCCTGCAGCAATGTAGGCCCTCAGTTGTCATTGGGGAGACTGAATCACTGTTGTTAGATATAGAGGTGACAGGCTGAGATGTAAAAATTCCTTTCCTTGTCTTGATAAACTTATTTTTTAGCTAGCTTGTTGTATTCTTTATGTTTCCTTTTTCTATTTCGAACATAGCTGTTGCTAGTAAATGGAATTTGTAAGAAGTGAAGAGTTTTACAGTCTCCACTCTAATGTTCCTATCATGCAAAACAAATAGTTTTCAAGCAATTTGTGTACCAAAAACATATTTCAGATGAAAATTAAATGTCAAAAATATTTGGTAAAGGGATGTAGAACTCTCTGCTGCAAGTATTTTCCCCACTATATCTTGTCATAGGTTCATCGCAATTTTATGATCTTCTGAATTTAATATCTATCAAAATATTTATAAGTATTCAGTATCCTAAGACAAAAGCTAACATCCAACACTGGAATTGTACTTTCACAGACAATCATGCTCACAAGAATATTTACTTAAAATTTCTCCATATAAAATATTCCTGTGTTTAAAGCAAAGGAGGATTTATTACATGGTTAAATCAATGTTGAAATGTATTTGTGAAGCTATATATTAGACACATATAATACAGCTAATGAAATTCTATAGCATGAACAGTCTGCCTTAGGCATATATTATTTAAGGTCTGTGCAAACTGAGTGTTTTAATGCTCATTGTGCTGTTGATCATTTTAGGTTTTTGACATCTTTAAAACAGATTGTGTTTACATCTTGGGGATAGGAAGATAAATAAACACATTGAAACCTAGAGTCTCCTTTTTAATACAAGCTTTCAACTTATAGGTGCTTATTATGAACAGCAAGCTTTTCACAAATGGTTAGACTCAGGCTTAAAATGGTATTTAAAGACTTTTGTTTGAGTTTATAGTGCTGTTAAAATTGTAGACAGCTTTTTTTCACTAAATATAATGGCATTCAAGGAGATGACATGTTGCGGCGTCCCATTTTATATCTTTAAATTCTGTTTCTGTGTATGTGTAAGACCAAGGAAAATCTGAGAAATGTCACATCATACTCCCAACTTCCTATTCCTTAATGCTTTTGCATGATGGTATATTTTTGCATGATGATCCAGTATACCATGGGTCATCTATAGTTAACCCATGACTCTATTTTAGTAAAAGTGCACCTTCTTTTGGGTCCCACCCTCTCAGTTTGGCTCATTTCAAGTTATTGTTTGAGTACTTATCATGTTCAAGACAAAATGCCAGGCAATGCACACTCAAAACTGATAAACCCAGGGCTCCTTTTCTGAAGGAACTGTTTGAATATACATGTATGTTCACAAATATTTTCCTTGTAAAAAAGTGAGTGGAAAGAGGTGGCATATATAAAGTGTTATGGTGGTGTGAACAATGCTGAATTTTGGAAGAGATAATCTCATTATTTAAGTAAAGTATATAAAACAGATTATGAATTCATATATTAACTTTCTAATCCATAGGTAATTGAAAATATGAATATTTAAATTATTTACATAAAGAAGTCTGGCTCTAGGTGAGTGATCACACTATCCTGATTATCTGGATCATGAAGATCTTTTTTGTACAGTTCTGTGTATTCTTGCCACCTCTTCTTAATAGCTTCTGCTTCTATTATGTCCCTAATATTTCTGTCCTTTATTGAGCCCATCTTTGGATGAATGTTCCCTTGGTATATATAATTTTCTTGAAGTGATCTCTAGTCTTTCCCAATTCTATTGTTTTCCTCTATTTCTTTGCATTGATCACTAAGGAAGGCTTTCTTATCTCTCCTAGCTATTCTTTGGAACTCTGCATTCAAATGTGTATATCTTTCCTTTTCTCCTTTGCTTTTTGCTTCTCTTCTTTTTACAGCTATTTGTAAGGCCTTCTCAGACAGCCATTTTGCTTTTTTGCATTTCTTTTTCTAGGAAATGGTCTTGATTCCTGTCTTCTCTACAATGTCATGAACCTCTATCCATAGTTCATTAGACACTCTGTCTATCAGATCAATCCCTTAAATTTATTTCTCACTTCCACTGTATAGTGCCTCTTGAGAAACCTGTATGCAGGTCAGGAAGCAACAGTTAGAATTGGACATGGAACAACACACTGGTTCCAAATAGGAAAAGGACTACGTCAAGGCTGTATATTGTCACTCTGCTTATTTAACTTATATGCAGAGTGCATCATGAGAAACGCTGGGCTAGAGGAAACACAAGCTGGAATCAAAACTGCCAGGAGGAATATCAATAACCTCAGATGTGCAGATGACACCATCCTATGGCAGAAAGTGAAGAAGAACTAAAGAGCCTCTTAATGAAAATGAAAGAGGAGAGTGAAAAATTTGGCTTAAAGCTCAACATTCAGAAAACGAAGATCATGGCATCTGGTTCCATTGCTTCATGGCAAATAGATGGCAAAACAGTGGAAACATTGTCAGACTTTATTTTTTTGGGACTCCAAAATCACTGCAGATGGTGATTACAGCCATGAAATTAAAAGACACTTACTCCTTGGAAGGAAAGTTATCACCAACCTAGACACCATGTTAAAAAGCAGAGACATTACTTTGCCAACAAAGGTCCGTCTAGTCAAGGCTATGGCTTTTCCAGTGGTCATGTATGGATGTGAGAGTTGGAGTATAAAGGAAGCTGAGCATCGAAGAACTGATGGTTTTGAACTGTGGTGTTGGAGAAGACTCTTGAGAATCCCTTGGACAGCAAGGATATCCAACCAGTCAATCTCAAAGGAGATCAGTCCTGAGTGTTTGTTGGAAGGACTGCTCATTGAAGCTGAAACTCCAGTACTTTGGCCACCTGCTGTGAAGAGCTGACTAATTTGAGAAGACCCTGATGCTGGGAAAGACAGAGGGCAGGAGGAGAAGGGGATGACAGAGAATGAGATTGTTGGATGGCATCACCGACTCAATGGACATGGGTTTGGGTAGACTCCGGGAGTTGGTAATGGACAGGCAGGCCTGGTGTGCAGCAGTCCATGGGGTCACAAAGAGTCAGACACGAGTGAGTGAATGAACTGAACTGAACTGAACATAAAGAAGTAAATAATTTAAGGAAATTAATTTGAGGAACTTCATGGAAAAACTGTTAAGACATTTTTAATACAGAGTGAAGATAGAAATGTTCATGTATATCATATTCCACTAGGCAGGTCATTTGCTATGTGTTGCTATAAATAATTACTTTATAGAAAGTTGTTAATTTAGTTTTAATATTGATAGAAATTTCACTCCAGGAGCAAGAACATATGCACTACATATAATGGGCTAGAAAGTGAGTGGTTCAGCAATAGAATATCGTTTTATTACAAAAGAATACCATATCTACTGAATGAAGAAATTTTGATAAAATATTTAACTTGCACAGCAATATGATTTAAGTAATTAAAAAGATAGCAACATAGCTGTAGTGTATAAAAGTTAACATATGCTAATCTATAAATATTGCAAGTAATACTGGAGATTATTTTTTAGTTGTACAAAGGCTTATTTAACAAGACTCTCACCTTAGGAAAGAACTGCTGCTGCTGCTGCTGCTAAGTCGCTTCAGTCGTGTCCGACTCTGTGCGACCCCATAGACGGAAGCTCACCACGCTCCCCTGTCCCTGGGATTCTCCAGGCAAGAACACTGGAGTGGGTTGCCATTTCCTTCTCCAATGCATGAAAGTGAAAAGTGAAAGTGAAGTCACTCAGTCGTGTCCGACTCTTAGCGACCCCACGGACTGGAGCCTACCAGGCTCCTCCGTCCACGGGATTTTCCAGGCAAAAGTACTGGGGTGGGGTGCCACTGCCTTCCCCGAGGAAAGAACAAACCAAATGAAAATGGTACATAAATTAATGACATATCTATAAAAATTTTCTGAGCTTGTCTTTCATTAGGTTCATCAATCACATCAGTCGCTCAGTCGTGTCTGACTCTTTGCAACCCCATGAATCGCAGCACGCCAGGCCTCCCTGTCCATCACCAACTCCTGGAGGTCACTGAGACTCACATCCATCGAGTCAGTGATGCCATCCAGCCATCTCATCCTCTGTCGTCCTCTTCTCCTCCTGCCCCTAATCCCTCCCAGCATCAGAGTCTTCTCCAATGAGTCAACTCTTCGCATATTTTGATTACAGTTAGAACAAGTGGAGGGACTTCGCTGGTGTCTAGTGGTTAAGAGTCTGCCTTCCAATGCAGGGGATGTGTATTCAATCTCTCTGTGGGAACTAAGATCCCACACGTCTTGGGGTGGCTAAACCTGCGCCTGACAACTGTAGAGAAACCTGACAACCAAGAGCTGGCATGCTGCAACTAAGACCTGACACAATCAATCGCTCAAATTAGTCAGTATAAAAAAAAGAACAAGAAATTGGACAGAATTCGTTCATGCATTTCTTACTATTAGTATAATCTTCTTATATTGATATAATCCCCTTTGTTTCTCAGAAGAGGAACCAAGACTGAGGAAATTCAGCTATCATATTCAAGGTCCCATAACTAGCAAGCAGCAGAATCAGAACTTAGTGACCAGAAGTCTTACAGATTCTATGGTGTACAGAAAAAGTTAAAAAATATGAAAACAAAACAAACAAACAAAAAAAAACCATGCACAGCCCTTGACTGAAAAAGTCATTTGACCATATCAAGATGAACAATTTTTTTGTTTGTTTATTCTCTAATTTGTGTCCAACACTTTGTGACCCCATGAACTGCAGCACACCAGGCTTCCTTCTCCTTCACTGTCTCCCAGACTTTGCTTATACTTATGTCCAAAAATGGTAGTGAGTGTGTTATACACAGAAACTGGAGAAGGGATTGATACTTCTTCTTTGAATACTTGGAAATATATTTAAGGAAAAAATCAAGGAGCTTCAAGTATAGTGTGCCTGAAGTTTTAAAAAGAAAATGCATAGCTGGAATAAAGACCACACTTAGCTATACTTAGTACATCATGTGAGATCCTATTGTAAAATTAATATAACAAAACAATTGATGTTATTTAGAGTACATTTAAATGATATTTTTAAAAGAGAAAAAAATGATTCCAGGTACATGAGATTCCAATACTCATTAAGTTTGCTTCAACCTGACTAAAGACCTCTAAAATCACCCTCTTCAATCAAGTGTTATTGTTGCTTTATCTGATTAATATTCTGTTGCTATTGACCTTTGCTATCTAAATTTGAGGCCATTTTTCACATTTTGATTTCTTTTAAAGCTTTCTTTCATGAAAAGCACATTATGCCAAATATTTTGTGAATATGTTATTCCAATACTTAAGCAATCATAGGGAGTCAATGTTATTATCATGATAGAGCTCAGAGAAATAATTCACCCAGAGGTACACAAAATCCACCTATCTGAACTGGGCCTTAAAGATAATTGTAGTCTTTCTATTGTGTCTTCCTGTGTTATACTTTTCTTTGCAATCTTAGAAGTAGTTGGGCAGAGGCTTTAATTATTTCAGAGAGCTTCCAGAATGAGGAACCATTTTCATGTTTTCTTTTAGTATATGTTCTAATCTAGAACAGTGTCAAGATGAAATTTATACTTAAGTTGAAATTTATAGGTTAAATATCAGCCTTAGAATGTAATGATATTAAAAAAAAAAAAACCTTAGCTGTAATAGGAACTGGATAACAAGTGAAAAATACTGAAATACAGAGTAAATAATTATCAATAGGCAAATTGTTGTGTAAGTAGAATTTGATTTTGATTGTTAATACATGTTAATAATATTAGGCAATTAATACTTGCTTCACACAATGAATGATTTTAGACATAACAAAATAGATGAAATGATAGAACTGATACTAACATTAGAAATCAGTCAGGTTTGCCTCTTCAGTTTACAAATGAAGATAGAACTTAAATTGCTTGTGTAACTCCAAAATATCTATAAAAACACATGGGTAATTATTTCCTAAAATTTGCCTTCTGTCCCCTATTTAGAGTTCTTTTCATCATACATCACTGATTGTAGTTTTAGAAAACAACAAGAAAACTGAGACTGACAAATACAGAACTTTGTTGAAATAGAAAAGAGAGAAATAACATCAAATACAGAAGGAAATTAAAATCTGTCACAAGCTTACATCAAAATATCTGATTGTTTGGAGTAGGTAGACTACCATATGGCACAGTCCTAACAAATGTTAAATTGCTCTAAGAATTTCTACTCTAGGAGCAACAAATAACAATGATTAAAGCAATCTACCACTGACTGATTCATCCATCCTGAAATTAAAATTATTGGTAGCCCACAATGAGGAAGGGCTGTGCAAGTGTGCCAAAATATTAGAATTATTAAGGACAGTCATTTGGTAAACAGTTATCAAAACACTTTGCTCCAATATATTATCATGGTTTTCTAAAAATATTTTTTTGATGTGAAAATTAAGTCCTCATAGAATGATTGATATCTCCAGCACTTGGTGTTTTCTTCTTTGTCCCATAGGTTTTCTTGGGATTGGGGGATGTAGCATTGCTAACCCAGTCCCCATGGATATTTGTAGTGTTAGGAGAAAGATGTAGAGTTTGAATCAGCACATCTGACAACAGAACCAAATCATTGGCAAATTGTCTCTGAAAGGAAACAGCACCAAGAAAACTGAAACTGTACACAAAGTGAGGAATGGAGGGATTAGAAGTGGGGTGGATGGGTGCTTCAGGCAGCAAATAGGCCACCAGATGCTGACAAATACTGAAGGAAAACAATTCTGAAAATGACAGAGTGAGGAAAAGACACACATTCTAAATGGATAATTTTTCTTCTCCCTAAATGTCTCATTTTTTTCAAAGTTTTACTATAAAATTTTCAAATGTAGAAAAACTAAAAAAAAAAAAAAAAAATAATGAGTGCTAATTTGGCCACTCTAGATATTTTGCCCTTAATATTTTAATATAATTGGTTTCCTCATATGTATCAAACTATTTATCCCTCCAACTATCCATCCATCAATTCATTTCATTTTTGCTGTATCTCAAAGTAACTTGTGAATCTCAGTACTGCTGCTGCTGCTAAGCTGCTTCAGTCGTGTCCGATTCTGTGTGACCCCATAGATGGAATCCCACCAGGCTCCTCCGTCCCTGTGATTCCCCAGGCAAGAACACTGGAGTGGATTGCCATTTCTTTCTCCAGTGCATCAAATTTAAAAGTGAAAGTGAAGTCACTCAGATCAGATCAGATTAGAGCAGTCGCTCAGTCGTGTCCGACTCTTTGCGACCCCATGAATCGCAGCACGCCAGGCCTCCCTGTCCATCACCAGCTCCCGGAGGTCACCCAGACTCACATCCATTGAGTCAGTGATGCCTTCCAGCCATCTCATCCTCTGGCTTCCCCTTATCCTCCTGCCCCCAATCCCTCCCAGCATCAGAGTCTTCTCCAATGAGTCAACTCTTCGCATGCGGTGGCCAAAATACTGGAGTTTCAGCTTTAGCATCATTCCTTCCAAAGAAATCCCAGGGCTGATCTCCTTCAGAATGGACTGGTTGGATCTCCTTGCAGTCCAAGGGACTCTCAAGAGTCTTCTCCAACACCACAGTTCAAAAGCATCAATTCTTTGGTGCTCAGCCTTCTTCACAGTCCAGCTCTCACATCCATACATGACGACAGGAAAGAACATAGCCTTGACTAGGCGAATCTTTGTTGGCAAAGTAATGTCTCTGCTTTTGAATATGCTATCTAGGTTGGTCATAACTTTCCTTCCAAGGAGTAAGTGTCTTTTAATTTCATGGCTGCAGTCACCATCTGCAGTGATTTTGGAGCCCAGAAAAAGAAAATCTGACACTGTTTCCCCATCTATTTTCCCATGATTCATGTGCAACTCTTGGCGACCCCATGGACTGCAGCCTACCAAGCTCCTCTCTCTATGGGGTTTTCCAGGCAAGAGTACTAGAGTGGGGTGCCATCGCCTTCTCATGCCCTTAAATACATCTGTGTATCTCTTTTAAAAGGCCTTCCTGTGGTAAAATATCCCCTCATTTAAATTTAAAGTGCTTTAAATATTTGAGGTTCTGACATCTTCTACAAATATATGGCAAAGTATTTGCTATAGGATGTAAAACTTTGGAGAATTTCATGAGCACACTGGAAGACTATGTAATTTTAGTTGAAGTCAATATTCTGGGTAGTCTAACAATTGAAGATACACATGGTATTAGAAGTTTCCATTCAGCTCAGTTCAATTGCTCAGTCAGGCTGGACTCCCTGCGTCCCCATGGACTGTGGAAAGCCAGGCCTCCCTGTCCATCACCAATGTCTGGAACCTACTCATACTCATGTTCAGTGCATTGGTAATGCCTTTCAACCATCTCATCCTCTGTTGTCCCCTTTTCCTCCGAGCCTCAGGGACTTTTCCAGTGAGTCAGCTCTTTGCATCAGGTGGCCAAAGTATTGGAGCTTCAGCTTCAGCATCAGTCCTTCTAATGAATTTTCAGGACTGATTTCTTTTAGGATTGACTGCTTTGATCTCATTGTAGTCCAAGAACCTCTCAAGAGTCTTCTCCAACACAATTCAAAAGCATCAGTTCTTCAGTGCTCAGCTTTCTTTATAGTCCAACTCTCACATCCATGCATGATTACTGGAAAAACTATAGCTTTGACTAGATGGACGTTTGTTGGCAGAGCAATGTCTCTGTTTTTTTTAATGTGCTGTCAAGTTTTCTCATAGCTTTTCATCAAAGGAGCAAGCTTCTTTTAATTTCTTGGCTGCAGTCACCATCTGCAATGATTTTGCAGACCAAAAAAAGATAGTCTGTCACTGTTCCCATTGTTTCCCATCTATGTCCCATAAAGTGAAGGGACTGGATGTCATGATCTTAATTTTTCAAATGCTGTTTTAAGCCAGCATTTTCATTCTCCTCTTTCATTTTCATAAATAAGTTCTTCACTTCCTCTTTGCTTTCTACCATCAGATCAGATCAGTCGCTCAGTCGTGTCCAACAATTTGCGATGCTGTGAATCGCAGCATGCCAGGCCTCCCTGTCCATTACCAACTCCCGGAGTTGACTCAGACTCATGTCCATTCAGCCATCTCATCCTCTGTTGTCCCCTTCTCTTCCTGCCCCCAATCCGTTCCAGCATCAGACTCTTCTCCAATGAGTCAACTCTTCGCATGACGTGGCCAAAGTACTGGAGTTTCAGCTTTAGCATCATTCCTTCCAAAGAAATACCAGGGCTGATCTCCTTCAGAATGGACTGGTGGGATCTCCTTGCAGTCCAAGGGACTCTCAAGAGTCTTCTCCAACACCACAGTTCAAAAGCATCAATTCTTTGGTGCTCAGCCATCTTCACAGTCCAGCTCTCACATCCATACATGACCACAGGAAAAACCATAGCCTTGACTAGATGAACCTTTGTTGGCAAAGTAATGTCTCTGCTTTTGAATATGCTATCTAGGTTGATCATAACTTTCCTTCCAAGGAGTAAGCGTCTTTAAATTTCATGGCTGCAGTCACCATCTGTAGTGATTTTGGAGCCCATAAAAATAAAGTCTGACACTGTTTCCCCATCTATTTCCCATGAAGTGATGGGCCCGGATGCCATGATCTTCGTTTTCTGAATGTTGAGCTTTAAGCCAACTTTTTCACTCTCCACTTTCACTTTCATCAAGTGGCTTTTGAGTTCCTTTTCACTTTCTGCCATAAGGGTAGTGTCATCTGGATATCTGAGGTTATTGATATTTCTCCCGGTAATCTTGATTCCAGCTTGTGCTTCTTCCAGCCCAGTGTTTCTCATGATGTACTCTGCATAGAAGTTAAATAAGCCGGGTGACAATATACAGCCTTGACTTACTCCTTTTCCTATTTGGAACCAGTCTGTTGTTTCATGTCCAGTTCTAACTGTTGCTTCCTGACCTGCATACAGATTTCACAAGAGGCAGGTCAGGTGGTCTGGAATTTCCATCTCTCTCAGAATTTTCCACAGTTTATTGTGATCTACACAGTCAAAGGCTTTGGCATAGTCAATAAAGCAGAAATAGGTGTTTTTCTGGAACTCTCTTGCTTTTTCCATGATCCAGCAAATGTTGACAATTTGATCTCTGGTTCCTCTGCCTTTTCTAAAACCAGCTTGAACATCTGGAAGTTCACAGTTCACATACTGCTGAAACCTAGATTGGAGAACTTTGAGCATTACTTTACTAGCATGTGAGATGAGCACAATTGTGCAGTAGTTTAAGCATTCTTTTGCATTGCCTTTCTTTGGGATTGGGATGAAAACTGACCTTTTCTGGTCCTGTGGTCACTGCTGAGTTTTCCAAATTTGCTGGCATATTGAGTGCAGCATTTTCACAGCATCATCTTTCAGTATTTGGAATAGCTCCACTGGAATTCCATCACCTCCACTAGCTTTGTTCGTAGTGATGTTTTCTAAGGCCCACTGATTTCACATTACAGGATGTCTGGCTGTAGGTGAGTGAACACATCATTGTGATTATCTGGGTCGTGAAGCTCTTTTTTGTACAGTTCTTCTGTGTATTTTTTTTTTTTTTTCTATTTCTTTTTTTTTAATTCAATTTTATTTTTTAACTTTACAATATTGTATTGGTTTTGCCATATATCAAAATGAATCCACCACATGTATACATGTGTTCCCCATCCTGAACCCTCCTCCCTCCTCCCTCCCCATACCATCCCTCTGGGTCGTCCCAGTGCACCAGCTCCAAGCATCCAGTATGGTGTATCGAACCTGGACTGGCGACTTGTTTCATGTATGATATTATACATGTTTCAATGCCATTGTCCCAAATCATCCCACCCTCTCCCTCTCCCACAGAGTCCAAAAGACTGTTCTATTCATCAGTGTCTCTTTTGCTCTCTCGTATACAGGGTTATCGTTACCATCTTTCTAAATTCCATATATATGCATTAGTATACTGTATTGGCAGGGAAGGCAATGGCACCCCACCACAGTACTTTTGCCTGGAAAATCCCATGGATGGAGGAGCCTGGTAGGCTGCAGTCCATGGGGTCACTAAGAGTCCGACATGACTGAGCGATTTCACTTTCACTTTTCACTTTCATGCACTGGAGAAGGAAACGGCAACCCACTCCAGTGTTCTTGCCTGGAGAATCCCAGGGACGGGGGAGCCTGGTGGGCTGCCGTCTATGGGGTCGCACAGAGTCGGACACGACTGAAGCCACTTAGCAGCAGCAGCATACTGTATTGGTGTTTTTCTTTCTGGCTTACTTCACTCTGAAAAATAGGCTCCAGTTTCATCCACCTCATTAGAACTGATTCAAATGTATTCTTTTTAATGGCTGAGTAATACTCCATTGTGTATATGTACCACAGCTTTCTTATCCATTCATCTGCTGATGGACATCTAGGTTGCTTCCATGTCCTGGCTATTATAAACATTGCTGCTATGAACATTGGGGTACACGTGTCTCTTTCCCTTCTGCTTTCATCAGTGTGTATGGCCAGCAGTGGGATTGCTGGATCATAAGGCACTTCTATTTCCAGTTTTTTAAGGAATCTCCACACTGTTCTCCACAGTGGCTGTACTAGTTTGCATTCCCACCTCTTCTTAATATCTTCTGCTTCTGTTCAGTCCATTTAATTTCTGTCCTTTATCAAGCCCATCTTTGCATGAAATGTTCCCTTAGTATCTCTAATTTTCTTAAAGAGATCTCTAGTCTTTCCCATTCTGTTGTTTTCATTTGTTTCTTTGCATTGATCACTGAGGAAGGCTTTCTTATCTCTTCTTGCTATTCTTTGGAACTCTGCATTCAGATGCTTATATCTTTTCTTTTCTCCTTTGCTTTTTGCTTCTCTTCTTTTCACAGCTATTGGTAAGGCCTCCCCAGACAGCCATTTTGCTTTTTTGCATTTCTTTTCCATGGGGATGGTCCTGACCCCTGTCTCCTGTACAAAGTTGCGAACCTCCATCTGTAGTTCATCAGGCACTCTATCAGATCTAGTCCCTTAAATCTATTTCTCACTTCTACTGTATAATCATAAGGGATTTGATTTAGGTCATACCTGAATTGTCTGGTGGTTTTCCCCACTTTCTTATATTTAAGTCTGAGTTTGGCAATAAGGAGCTCATGATCTCAGCCAGTCAGCTTTTGGTCTTGTCTTTGCTGACTGTATACAGCTTCTCCATCTTTGGCTGCCAATAATATAATCAATCTGATTTCAGTGTTGACCATCTGGTGATGTGCCTGTTTAGAGTCTTCTTTCGAGTTGTTGGAAGAGAGTGTTTGTTATTACCAGTGCTTTCTCTTGACAAAACTCTATTAGCCGTTGCCCTGGTTCATCCCGTATTCCAAGGCCAAATTAGCTGTTACTTCAGGTGTTTCTTGACTTACTACTTTTGCATTCCAGTGCCCTATAATGAAAAAGGCATCTTTTGGGGTGTTAGTTTTAAAAGGTCTTATAGGTCTTCATAGAAACGTTCAACTTGAGCTTCTTCAGTGTTACTGGTTGGAGCATAGGCTTGGATTACTGTAATATTCACTGGTTTGCCTTGGAAATGAACAGAGATCATTCTGTCGTTTTTGAGATTGCATCCAAGTACTGCATTCCTGACTCTTTTGTTGATCACGATGGCGTCTCCATTTCTTCTAAGGGATTCCTGCCCACAGTAGTAGATATAATGGTCATTTGAGTTTAATTCACCCATTCTAGTCCCTTTTAGTTCGCTGATGCCTAGAATGCTGATGTTCACTCTTGTCGTCTCCTGTTTGACCGCTTCCAATTTGCCCTTGATTCATGGACCTGACATTCCAGGTTCCTATGCAATATTGCTCTTTACAGCATTGGACCTTGCTTCTGTCACCAGTCACATCCACAACTGGGTATTGTTTTTGCTTTGGCCCCATCCTTTCATTATTTCTGAAGTTATTTCTCCACTGATTTCCAGTAGCATATTGGGCACCTACTGACCTGGGGAGTTCCCCTTTCAGTATCCCATCACTTTGCCTTTTCATATTGTTCATGGGGTTCTCAAGACAAAAATACTGAAGTGATTTGTCATTCCCTTCTCCAGTGGACCACATTCTATCAGACCTGTCCACCATGACCTGCCCATCTTGGGTGGCCCCACATGACATGGCTTAGTTTCATTGAGTTAGACAAGGCTGTAGTCCATATGATCAGATTGGCTAGTTTTCCGTGATTATGGATTCAGTGTGTCTGCCCTCTGATTCACTCTCTCAACACCTACTACCTTACTTGGGTTTCTCTTACCTTGGACGTGTGGTATCTCTTCACAGCTGTTCCAGCAAAGCACAGCTGCTGGTCCTTACTTTGGACGAGGGATATTAAAAACAAAAAACATTTTACTGTCTGAGCCACCAGGGAGGTCTTCAAAGAGTATCTTCGGTTTCAAATTTTTCCCTTTCAGCACTTTTAATATATCATGCTAATAGCCTCTGGGCTACAAAATTTCTGCTGGAAAATCAAGCCGTAAGATAGCTTCCCATGCTTGTAACTCTTTTTTTTTTTTTTTTTTTTGCCTTTTTGTCTTTAGAATTCTTTTTATTTAACTTTTGTCATTTTAATTATCATATGTGTTGGTGTAGGTCTATTTGGGTTCATCTTTTTGTGATCCTCTGTTGTTTCTAATACCTGGATATATGTTTACTTTTTTAAGTTTGGGAAATTTTAAGCCACAATTTTATCAAATATATTTTGAATATTCTTCTCTCTTATCCTTTGGGACCACTACCCCTGACTGTAGGTAGACTTAATATTATCTCATAGATTCCTTACACTGTTTTAATTTTTAAATTTTCTTTTTCCTGTTCAAATTGGGTGTTTTCCATTATTATATCAAGATCACTTACACATTTTTCTGTATCACCTGGTCTGCTATTATTTCCTTTTATTATGCTTTTCATTTCTATTATTGTATTCTCTAGTTCTGTCAGGTACATTTTAATATTTTCCACTTCTTTGTTAAGATTCTCACTGTATTCATCTCTTTCCTCAAATTCAGTTAGCTTTCTTTTTTCTAGTGTTTTGAATTCTTTATCTGGTACATTGTTTATTTCTGTTTCATTATTAGTTTTTACATAAGTTTTGTCTTCCTCTTCTAATTAAGATCATTTCTTCTGTCTTCTCATTTTGCTTAACCTTTATATTCCTATGAATCTTGGAAATAGTTACCTAATGTGGTCTTGAAGGAGTGTCCTTATGTGACAGAGTCTCAGTGCAGTTTGTGCCCAGTGGCTTTGCTGGGAGACATGGATTTGCTGTGAACATGCCACATATTTCCTCAGGATATGCTGACTGCTACCTTGCTGGGAGATGGGGTAAATTTTGAGAGACTAAAGAAGGAGTGAAGAAGAATTAAAAGCCTCTTGATGAAAGTGAAAGAGGAGAGTGAAAAAGTTGGCTTAAAGCTCAACATTCAGAAAACAAAGATCATGGCTTCCCATTACTTCATTGGACATAGATGCAGAAACAGTGGAAGCAGTGTCAGACTGCATTTTTGGGGGCTCCAAAATCACTGCAGATGGTGACTGCAGCCATGAAATTAAAAGATGCTTACTCCTTGGAAGGAAAGTTATGACCAACCTAGATAGCATATTCAAAAGCAGAGACATCACTTTGCCAACAAAGGTCCGTCTAGTCAAGGCTATGGTTTTTCCAGTGGTCATGTATGGATGTGAGAGTTGGACTGTGAAAAAAGCTGAGCACTGAAGAACTGATGCTTTTGAACTGTGGTGTTGGAGAAGACTCTTGAGAGTCCCTTGGACTGCAAGGAGATCCAACCAGTCCATTCTGAAGGAGATCAGCCCTGGGATTTTTTTTTGG
The DNA here is from genome assembly GCA_935064755.1 of Tragelaphus eurycerus. NCBI lineage: Eukaryota > Metazoa > Chordata > Mammalia > Artiodactyla > Bovidae > Tragelaphus > Tragelaphus eurycerus. The sequence goes on along the minus strand of CAKXYN010000086.1, from coordinate 4,763,258 downwards.
AAGGAATGATGCTAAAGCTGAAACTCCAGTACTTTGGCCACCTCATGTGAAGAGTTGACTCATTGGAAAAAACTCTAATGCTGGGAGGGACTGGGGGCAGGAGGAGAATGGGACGACAGAGGATGAGATGGCTGGATGGCATCACTGTCTCAATGGACATGAGTCTGAGTGAACTCTCGGAGTTGGTGATGGACAGGGAGGCCTGGTGTGCTGCGATTCATGCGGTTGCAAAGAGTCGGACATGACTGAGCGACTGAACTGATCTGAAGGAAGGAGTCAGGTGTGAGCCAGATCTCCTCTATGCTCAGTGTCTGTCACTGCCTTAGTAGGTGTGGAGTTTGTCCCCAAGTTGCTAGATCAGAGATCCTGAATGTTTGATATTTATTGGCTCAATTCCTTCCCCCTGCCAGCACCAGTACCCCAGAGTGGAGAGTGTTGGAGCAAGAAGGATCTGTGCCAGTTCAAAACATGGGTCTTAATGTTGTCTGTGGCTTTCCAGCTACAGACTGAAATCAGAGCTCTTTTGATGAACTGCTTAAGTAAGTACCAGTAATAGCTGCTCCCACCCTGGTCATATTTGCCACTTCAGGTCTGATCTTCCTTTGTCTCTCACTGCTGGTCTTTCCCTTAGCCACTGCCAACTTCACCCTGTTTTGGATTTGCTACACAGGGCTGTTTGTGTGTTTCCAGCTGGTGTTCAGGGTATGAACTGGAGTGGTCCAATTGTAGATAGAGATTGGAGCTTCATTTGATGCAGTGCTTTGTATAAGTACCTGTAATGAATGCTCCTACCTTGCTTTGGTCCCTCTTTGATACCAAACCATCTCTTTGTTTGAATCAAACCCTCTTCTTAGTTTGGAGTTGCATTGTGAAGCAGGCAGTACTGGAGTGTCGGGAGCCACGTTAGGCATTACTGAGAAAATGGAGGCACGGCCCCAACCCCCTCTCCTCATCTCGCAAGCATGGTCCCTGGATGAAGGAGTTAGACCTTCTGATTCTGACTTTTTCTTTCCTTTCATCAGTTGAGTTGGCTGGAAAGAATGTTAAGGTGCTTGAGAGAAGCATGAAAAAGCACAAAGCTTTCTGCAGTTGTGCCCAGAAAATAATCTATAAAATAACCATTGACATTTGTTCAAGGATCTTTACAAAGAATGTTCCAGGATGAGCATGTACACGCAGTTTGAGGCCATGGGAAGGATTATTATCTGAGACCTGTTTGTGAGGGGAATGTTTATGGCAAAAGAAGTTCACTGAGTTTAGGGTTTAGGAATAATTAAGAATAGCTAGAAGCCTTTTTAGGAGATAGTGATCTTAAGATACTAGGGGCAAACAGGATTTAGAAAGATAAGAAATAAATTGAGGAATGTGGCATGAGTTACAATGTAATCACAAGTTAAGTATAAGACACATGAGAGAAAGTAGATAACAGATAGTAAAGCTATCTATTTACTATCTGTTATCTACTCAAGAGGGATTGCCCTCAGGCTTCTAAGCCGCCCCCACTCCATACCCGGTCTGCGAAGGACCACACTGGAAGAGAGACTGCCCCCAGAGGCATAGGTCTCCGGGGTCAGACTCCCAAGACAATCAGGACTGAAGGTGCCCGGGGGTCCCCACACAAGCTCCTGTCCTAATTACACCTGAGGAACCCCGGGTATTAATAATTGTGGGGGGCCAATCCATTGATTCGGAGAAGGCAATGGCACCCCACTCCAGTACTCTTGCTTGGAAAATCCCACGGATGGAGGAGCCTGGTAGGCTGCAGTCCATGGGGTCGCTAAGAGTCGGACATGACTAAGCGACTTCACTTTCTCTTTTCAGTTTCATGCATTGGAGAAGGAAATGGCAACCCACTCCAATGTTCTTGCCTGGAGAATCCCAGGGACGGGGAAGCCTGGTAGGCTGCCGTCTATGGGGTCGCATAGAGTCGGACACGACTGAAGTGACTTAGCAAAGCTATCTATTATCTAAGAAAGATAGTAAATAGATAGTAAAAGATTCTGAGACAATAGCTGAAGCAGGAACTCTGTTTGTAGGACAACAATAACTTCTGGAGACAATAAATCTGGGTGGGGAAAAGTAAAAATGTCAAACCTCTGACCTAATGCTTTTGTCAAAGTATGTAAGAAAACCTGAAGCTTAAAATAAACATATAGTTCCGTACGATGAGTCAGAGGCTACATCATCGTCAGCTCACACCACTCACCCCTTCAGGCTGATTCCCTGGCTGCTAGAGCTAGACTCCAGCACTGGAGAATTCACTTGGCTCATCCTGAAACCAGCCACCCCTGCAGTCTCACTCTGGTCCCCTTCCCTCCTTTGGGAGCAAGTAGTTATGCATGTGGGCTTGCCTAGTAGCTCAGCTGGTAAAGAATTCTTCTGCAATGTAGGAGTCCCCAGTTCAATTGGAGAAAGGAGAGGATATCCACTTCAGTTTTCTTGGCCTTTCCTGGTGGTTCAGATAGTAAAGAATCCACCTGCACTGTGGGAAACATGGGTTCCATCCCTGGGTTGGGAAGATCCCCTGGAGGAGGGCATACAACCTACTCCAGTATTCTTGTCTGGAGAATCTCCATGGACAGAGGAGCCAAGCGGGCTGCTGCAGTCCATGGATCACAAAGAGTCAGACATGACTGAGTGACAAAACACAACGCAGCCCAGTTATGCATGTGCTTTTAATGAGTAATGTTCAGGCTTCCCACAGCTTTCTTGATAGTACCAATGGCCTTCCAGTCAGCAAGCAACTGGTGTTCCCTGTTTGGATCTGAGGGTTGGAGGATCCAATTTGTGGCTTCAACTACTCACTCCCTAGGTAGGTTCTTCATCCATTTATTCCTCCTTTTCCTCTGAAATCCCTTCCAGGGCCATAGATTGTCACTTGGTCACTTACCTTTCCTTTATATCTGATTCCATATGGATCTTTCTTTCATCCTTAGTTGTTTGGGAGTCTTTCTGCCAGTTTCCAGTTGATTTTCTTTTTCTTTTCTTTTTTTTTTTTTTTTTTTTGGTTTAGAATTTTTATTTTGTATTGAGGTGTAGCCAATTAACAATATTGTGATAGCTTCACGTGGACTGTGAAGGGACTCTGCCATACATATACATGTATCCAATCTTCTTGAAAACCCCCTCCCATCCAGGTTGCCATATAGCATTGAGTAGAGTTCCATGTGTTATATAGGAGGTTCTTTTTGGTTATCTATTTTAAATATAGCAGTCTACCTCAAACTCCATAACTCTCCCTCTAACTGATAATAGGGAAGTAAGTTTATAAGTAAGTTTATTTGTCATTTCTTTTAGATTCCTTATATAGAGAATGACATATAATATTTCTCCTTCTATGCCATTTTCAGCAACATGGATAATGCTAGAGATTATCATACTGAGTGAAGTAAATCCAGTTAGTTTTCAGTGACACCTGTTCCATATGCAAATGCATTTTTAATGTGCACAGGGAGAGTGAAGTTTCATGCTCTCCTGCTCTACCATATTGGTCTCAGCCTTCTCAAATGGCACTCTTTTGAAATGTCTAAAGCATGATGTTTCTTGAAAATCATAATGCGCCTTTAGTTAAATTTTTCTATGTATTTTAATCTCTAGCACACATGTGTTAAAATGGCACCTGAAGTATTTACCAGTTTATATTTACCACATTCCCTTTCAATGGGAATTGAAAAGAAAGATTTTTCAAGTTAATGTGCACATAAGAACAACACAAGCTATGTTGGTCTGTTTCTGTAAAGATAACACATTAAACATAGTATCCACAACCATGACTCATCTGGATTTTAAAAGGATTAAATTATGAATTGAATGCAAACATTAGGTCATCACCCACTTGGCTCCTTTGGTCTTGGAGGGGGTTGGTAAACTCTGAAATCACTCTAAGATGCATTTATTGCCATTGAATTTATTTCCTATCTAATATCAGTAAAAAATTTGTGTTTGTGTGCATGTACACACTTATAAACAAATAGCAGAATACATAATATCAGAAATTCATATGATCTTTCTAACACTGATTCAGATCAGATCAGTGGCTCAGTCGTGTCCGACTCTTTGCAACCCCAGGAAGTGCAGCACGCCAGGCCTCCCTGTCCATCACCAACTCCCGGAGTTCATCGAGACTCACGTCCATCAAGTCAGTGCTGCCATCTCATCCTCTGTCGTCCCCTTCTCCTCCTGCCCCTAATCCCTCCCAGCATCAGAGTCTTTTCCAATGAGTCAACCCTTTGCATGAAGTGGCCAAAGTACTGGAGTTTCAGCTTTAGCATCATTCCTTCCAAAGAAATACCAGGGCTGATCTCCTTCAGAATGGACTGGTTGGATCTCCTTGCAGTCCAAGGGACTCTCAAGAGTCTTCTCCAATGCCACAGTTCAAAAGCATCAATTCTTTGGTGCTCAGCCTTCTTCACAGTCCAGCTCTCACATCCATACATGACCACAGGAAAGACCATAGCCTTGACTAGGCGAACCTTTGTTGGCAAAGTGATGTCTCTGCTTTTGAATATGCTATCTAGGTTGGTCATAACTTTCCTTCTAAGGAGTAAGCGTCTTTTAATTTCATGGCTGCAGTCACCATCTGCAGTGATTTTGGAGCCCAGAAAAATCTGCAGTGATTTTGGAGCCCAGAAAAATAGTCTGACACTGTTTCCACTGTTTCCCCATCTATTTCCCATGAAGTGATGGGACTGGATGCCATGATCTTCGTTTTCTGAATGTTGAGTTTTAAGCCAACTTTTTCACTCTCCACTTTCACTCTCATCAAAAGGCTTTTTAGTTCCTCTTCACTTTCTGCCATAATGGTGATGTCATCTGCATATCTGAGGTTATTGATATTTCTCCCAGCAATCTTGATTCCAGCTTGTGTTTCTTCCAGTCCAGCGTTTCTCATGATGTACTCTGCACATAAGTTAAATAAACAGGGTGACATTATACAGCCTTGATGAACTCCTTTTCCTATTTGGTACCAGTCTGTTGTTCCATGTCTAGTTCTAACTGTTGCTTCCTGACCTGCATAGAAATTTCTCAAGAGGCAGATCAGGTGGTCTGGTATTTCCATCTCTTTCAGAATTTTCCACAGTTAATTGTGATCCACACAGTCAAAGGCTTTGGCATAGTCAATAAAGCAGAAATTGATGTTTTTCTGGAACTCTCCTGCTTTTTCCATGATCCAGTGGATGCTGGCAATTTGATCTCTGGCTCCTTTGCCTTTTCTAAAACCAGCTTGAACATCAGGAAGTTCACGATTCATATATTGCTGAAGCCTGGCTTGGAGAATTTTGAGCATTACTTTACTAGCGTGTGAGATGAGTGCAATTGTGCGGTAGTTTGAGCATTCTTTGGCATTGCATTTCTTTGGGATTGGAATGAAAACTGATCTTTTCCAGTCCTGTGGCCACTGCTGAGTTTTCCAAATTTGCTGTAATATTGAGTGTAGCACTTTCACAGCATCATCTTTCAGGATTTGAAATAGCTCAACTGGACTTCCATTACCTCCACTAGCTTTGTTTGTAGTGATGCTTTGTAAGGCCCACTTGACTTGGCATTCCAGGATGTCTGGCTCTAGGGAAGTGATTAGACTTACACTAACTGTTTATACATCTTCTTAAATCAATTCCCTAAACTTTTTAAAATCTACTAGTAATCTGTCTTCTGCATTATATAAAACATTTTTGCTAATCTGATAAGCACAAATTCATATTTTCAGCTAATTAAATTAAATAGAACACTGTAGTCTTACCAGTAGTCATGGATTGATTTGAGATTTGGACTGTGAAGAAAGCTGAGCATGGAAGAGTTAATGCTTTTGAACTGTGGTGTTGGAGAAGACTCTTGAGAGTCCCTTAGACTGCAAGGAGATCCAACCAGTCCATTCTGAAGGAGATCAGCCCTGGGATTTCTTTGGAAGGAATGATGCTAAAGCTGAAACTCCAGTACTTTGGCCACCTCATGCGAAGAGTTGACTCTGGAAAAGACTCTGATGCTGGGAGGGATTGGGGGCAGGAGGAGAAGGTGACAACAGAGGATGAGATGGCTGGATGGCATCACTGACTCGATGGACGTGAGTTTGAGTGAACTCTGGGAGTTGGTGATGAACAGGGAGGCCTGGCATGCTGCGATTCATGGGTTGCAAACAGTCAGACAGGACTGAGCAACTGAACTGAACTGAACACAATTTTTTTACGTCGCTACTTTTTGTGATGGTTTGCTATACATTAAGAGCCATCTGATTCAGAATTGAGAACTAGAAGAGAGATATTGTCATAACAAAAGCTTAAAATATGTGTCTTTGGCATTGGCTGTATAGAGGGGCTGGAGCAGTCTACTACAAAAATGGCAACCCATATTGTTTTTTCTGATAATTTGTAAAACTGTCGCTTGTTGTAACTTGAAATATAGAAAATACACAGTGAACATTTGGAATTGAGAAACAAAACTGTGAAGCACAAAGTTGAAAATCCAGTTAATTTCAATATGATAATGTCCCAATAGAAATATAGCAGCTAAAGAAAAACCTCTCCAATTTGTAAGCAGAATTTGGAAGAAATGCAGAGGGGTTGTGTGCTAAGTGGCTTCAGCTGTGTCCAACTCTTTGCAACCCCATGGACTGTAGCCCACCAGGCTCCTCTGTCCATGGGATTCTCTAGGCAAGAATAGGTGAAGGTTACCATGTCCTCCTTTGGGGGATCTTTCTGACCCAGGGATTGAAATCAAGGCTCTTATGTCTCCTTCATTGGCAGACAGATTCTTCACCACTAGTGCCACTGGGAAGCCCATCAGTTCAGTTCAGTTCAGTTCAGTCACTCAGTCGTGTCCAACTCTTTGGGACCCCATGAATCGCAGCATGCCAGGCCTCCCTGTCAATCACCAACTCCCGGAGTTGACTCAGACTCATGTCCATTCAGCCATCTCATCCTCTGTTGTCCCCTTCTCTTCCTGCCCACAATCCGTTCCAGCATCAGAGTCTTTTCCAGTGAGTCAACTCTTCGCATGAGGTGGTCAAAGTACTGGAGTTTCAGCCTTAGCATCATTCCTTCCAAGGAAATCCCAGGGCTGATCTCCTTCAGAATGGAAGCCCATAGATGGATTATAACTTAATAAATTGGAAAATGAAATCATTTCTGTATCCAACTTTTAAAATTCAACAGTGTTGTAAGAAAAAAAATAGATTTGGTCTAAAAGTTGAATCAAATATATGGATATAGATCACTTTTATAAAACTTTTGAAATAATTCATGTTAAATAACCTGTAGGGACACTTCAAAACCCAAATTCACGCAGGAATCATAAGACAATTGGACTACAATGTAAATTCACTAGATTATACACACAGTAGCTTAACTGTTTGAAAGAGAAGGTGGCTTAAAATAAATTAAGTCCTTAAGTCAAATTCATGCACAAAGTACACAATATATGAAAGATTTGTTAAAAGTTCTATCAGTCTTACTAAGAAACACTGAAATTGTTCAAAATTCTAAAAAATAAACAAAGAACAAAGTTTACTTTGTTTTCCAATTTGCTATAGCCTAAAAGAAGGTTGAGAATGTTGATCAAAGGCCTATTAGAGTTTCATTTCAAAAGTGGTCGAGATAGAAAAGAGAAAGCATTTCAGAAAGGGGAGCTAAGAGCCATGGAGAAAACTTCAAAGAATCAGGGCCCTTGCCAAAGACTGTTTTCCTCTGGAGTAATGCACAGAATACTGAAAGTGTCAGTAGTATTTGCCATGTATGATATTTTGTTCTCTGTTGACCTCTACATTTTTTAAAGTTGGAACATTCTTACATCACTTTCCAGACTGATTTCCTCATTTCATAAAATACATTTAAGCTTTGAACTCAAATCCCAGAAATTGTCTTTACTCCGAATCTGTTGACATTTTGACTGCTGTATGTTGTGACTTACAAAAATCTGTGTATTTGTCTGTCTTTCTCTTTTTAACTTCTCAACATTATGACACCACATATGTGCCTGTACATTCTATAAGGATTTAGATATATTCATTATGTTGATATATTCATTATGACCAGCAACAACAAAATAAATGTGGGTATCCAAGAGATTTACAGATGTTTCTAACATATGCAATATTAGGAAAGATACACTTTTGAACTGTGGTGTTGAAGAAGACTCTTGAGAGTCCCTTAGACTGAAAGGACATCCAACCCATCCATCCTAAAGGAGATCAGTCCTGGGTGTTCATTGGAAGGACTGATGTTGAAGCTGAAACTCCAATACTTTGGCCACCTAGTGCAGAGAGCTGACTCATTTGAAAAGACCTTGATGCTAGGAAAGACTGAGGGCAGGAGGAGAAAGGAATGACAGAGGATGAGATGGTTGGATGGCATCACTGACACAATGGACATGGGTTTGGGAGAACTCCAGGAGTTGGTGACTGACAGGGAGGCCTGGCGTGCTGTGGTTCATGGGGTCACAAAGAGTCGGACACAACTGAGTGACTGAACTGAACTGACCTGAACACTAGTGATAAATAGTGACATTAAATTATTTTTTATAACAGCATGTAATGAAACTTTCTTTTCGAAGAACTTGTTGTAATTTGGGAAGCTCACTCCTAGCATATTCTCTGAAGTTAAATGCCAAATCAAAGACATTTAGAGAAATATAGAGGCAATACACTCTTTCTATTAATTTTTTATCCTAGAGTAATTGACTGTGAAGAGACTAACTAGGATGATTTTTTCTCATAAGAAAAATTATCTTTGTGTAAATTTGCTTAAATAAAGCTAATAAAACTGCTACATGTTAGAATTTTCTACTTTTCTTTGCCAAAAGCAACAACATTGACTTCATGACATTTTCTCCTGTAGAAGAGTAATGAAGTCTTTACACTTTATGCACTGATTGAAAGGTAGAAAATATTGTTTAATATTGGTTCAATGCAATATTACTGGAAACAATGCCTCACTTTCATTAAGCTGAATGATGGTCTTGATTTGTTACTTTTCATGAGAAAATAATGGTATATTTAAAGAGTTGAAGTTGTAACTTTCTCTTAATTTATCAAATGAGTTAAGTTAATGTTTTATAAAAATAGAAAATAAAATGAAATACAAATTTTAAAATTATTCAATAAATTTCTTGATTCTCTCCAAATATGAAACTAATAAAACAACAGTGAAAATTACTCTATCTATATTCCTATTAAATCTATTATCTCCAGAAATTAAAAAAAACTAAATAATAAAGCCTAATTTTTGAGGAATTATTTTTTAAGGAAAATTTTAAATAAATCACAAAAATTCACACATATTTTCTTATGAAACATGTACTATGTTGCTAGACTCAATATATAATACACTATACCATGAAATAATGTAGGTAATACAGATATTATACCATTATATATAAAGACTGGTGAATTGAGAAACAAGACTGAAAAAGGGAAAAAATTAATAATATATTTGAAGCAAATACAGGAAATTAAAGAGTTATACAGAAGGAAACAAGAGAGATATATAGAGAATATCTGAAAAACCTACAATTTCAAGTATATTACTTACATATACTTTTTTATAGTAATGTCAATTTTTTAAAATATATCACATACTTTCAATTTAAGCTTCAGATGCTATTATAGATTTCTTGATTATAGACATAAAATGGTAATGAGTACTTATATTTTTCCAAATCAGCTTTATTAAAAATAAGGTTCACAGAGTTTAGGAGAAAAGGTCAAATATTTGCTGCTAAATATATACATCATCACAACCATTATTTCAATAAAGGTACACAATATTTTTATCTCCGTGAAGTGTTTTATTGTACTTAAGCATTACGTTATTTGGAAAGCCTGTTGACTGTGATTGGTTATCCTTAAGCTTTGATTTCTCAAGTTCAAGTCATTTTAGGCTTAGGCTTTGGTTTGCTTATGTAGGCAACTAATGCATTAGAGTTACCTCAGTTTAATGATCCCCATGTTTAATTTAATCTGTGGGAATTGCTTTTATGTGAAAACAAAGAATTTCATGGAGGCATGTCTACTAAAGTAGTATTTGTATTTGCAAGATAAAAAAAGAAAAAAAAAAACCAGCTTAAATGTTCTACAGCAGAATGGAAAATTAAACCTTAAGGCTATACATCAGTTAAGGGCAAAGACCCAGGAGCCAGACTGCCTGGTTCAAATTCTACATTTTTCATTTGCAGTGTGACTATGGGCAGTTACTGACCCTCTCTATAAAAAGGAACTAGTAATAGACTATTTACCTCATAGGAGTGTATTGAGAATAAAAATAAGTTAAAATATTTTAAATGGGTTCAAGTAAACATCCTGAATTAATAAAAATCATTTTATAACACAAAAAGTCTCAAGATAATTTTTACAACCCCATTTTACAGATAAGCAAATGACAGTCCAGTGAAGGGAAAGCAGCTTATGTGCCTCAGAGAGGCAATGAGCCCAATATTCAGATGCTTCTACTACAAAGCTCCTTCACAGCACCTTCTGTATTACTTATAATTTCTGAGTAGTATTTTACTGTATAACTTAAATTTTGTATTCACTCTCCTGTTAATGAACATAAAATTTTTAAATATTTTTTGGATATAAGAATTCAGGCCTCAGAATTTTATGACTATTTATAATTTTCATTATATATATTACATATATATGTGTGTATTTTAATGAATATATATGTAATGATTTAGAGACATAAATAGATAGTTGGACCATAAAGAAGGATGAACACAGAAAAATTGATGATTTTGAGCTGTGGTGTTGAGTGTGTTTGAGTGTCCTTTGAACTGCAAGGAGATCAAACCAGTCAATCCTGAAGGATATTAATCCTGAATATTCATTGGAAGGACTAATGCTAAAGCTTAAACTCCAATATTTTGACACCTAATGTGAAAGCCGGCTCATTAGAAAAGACCGTGATGGAGGGAGAAATAGTAGGTAGAAGGTGAAGGGGGAGACAGAGGATGAGATGGCTGGATGGCATCACCAGCTCAATGGACATGAGTTTGACCAAACTTTGGGAAATGGTGAAGGACAGGGAAACCTGTTGTGCTGGAGTTCATGGAGTCACAAATAGTTGGATAAGACTGCGAGACTGAACAGCAACACCAAATAGATGTCCATAAAATTTCTGTAGTGGAATTCGTGAGTATTATAATAAGGATATGGTTGTCACAGATAATTGCAGATATTTTCTACTGTGGTTATAATCTTTCATATTCCCACCAGCAATTTATGACCATTCAAATTGTTTCACAGCCTTGCTAACCTGATATTACCACATTTTTAATTTAGCTCTTCTAGAGGGTTGATGCAACATTATTTAAGGAAACTATGTTAATTACCTTTTCATACATATTCAGGCAATCATATTATATTTTGAAAAATGTCTGTTTATTTTTGTTTTCTTTTTATTTGCTGCTTTTTTATTGTGGACATTTAAGTGTTCTTTACATATCTTGAAAACAAGTACTTGTTAAATATATATGTGTTGAGTGTTTTATCCCAGTTGTGGTTTGCCTTTTAATATGCTTAATGATAGCATATGAAGAGCAAAATTATTTACTTTTAAGTCCCATTTATTATTTCACCTTTCATTGTGTTGGCATTTTACTATGTTATTTATAGAAGATTTAATATCATTTTAGCTTTTATATTTATTATCCATCTTAAATTTCTTATTGTACATAGATTTAGAAAATGTTTCAGCTTTTTTTTTTTTCTATAAGGATATCCAAACATTACAGTATTAAATGTAAAGATTTTCCTTTTTCCCATTGTGTTACCTGGGGGTCTTTTTCAAAAATCAGTTTAATATATATATACATATATATATATATATACTTTATAATTTTGATTTTTATATTGTTTCATTTATCCATTTTTGTCTATGTGTATGTAAATGCTAATTATTTTTTTTTTTTAACTTTATAGTAAGTTTTATGGTTTGTGAGTCCTTCAAATTAGCCTTTTTTCCCTTCAACATTTTTTGGACATTCTGGGTTTTTTTGGTTTGGACAACAAGTTTAGAGTCAGTTTTTCAGTTAAAAAAAGTTGAATTTTAGAATTAAACTTGCTGGTTAGTTTGGGGGAATTGACATCTTAACCATATTGAGTCTTCCAAATAATGAATAATATCCATTTTTCTATTTATTTATATCATATTTAAAATTTGTTTCTGTATTTTAATAGAGATCTTATTATTAATTATTCATTAAATCATTAATTAATCATTGACGTTTAAGTGTTTTAAAATTTTTGATGTTATTTAAATGGTAGAATAAAATTTGATATCATGTTAGTACATATAAATGAACATTTTTGTATACAGATCTTTTTTTCTGTAAAATTCATTATTTTTGTAAATTTCCCAAGGTTATTTTCTTCCCAATCTGCAAACCATTCTTTTTTTTTTTATTACCTCATTACACTGTCTGGGGATTTAAGTGCAAGAGTGTTAAAAAAATAGGAGAGAAGACAACATTTTCTTGTTTCAAAATTTAATAGAAAAGCACTCATTCTTTCACTTCTAAGTGCAATGTTAGCTGTAGGTTTTATGGATGAAGGGAGGGGGTTCAAAAGAATTAAACTTCCAGTTATAAAACAAATGTCATGCAGATATAATGTGTAGTATGGTAATTAAAGCTGATAATATTTTATTGCATGTTTGAAAATTGTTGAGAGTAGATCCTAAAAGTCCTCATCACAAGAAAAACAGTATATGGTGGTGGATATTAACTAGACTAATCTTGGTGATCATATTGCAATTTATACATACATTGACTCATTATGTTGTACCTCTGAAATTAATATAATGTTATCTGTCAGCTATAATCCAATTAAAAAAAAAACTGCAATGAGAGTGAAGTATATAAAACATGCAGAGTGAAAATTTCAAGGTAATGTTTAAAGCTGGTTTATGTATCTTTAAATTTTTTTTTTTTTTTAGTATCTTTTAAAACTTTTGATGGAAAAATTTGTGTTTTAGGTGGTCAATGATCTCTACAATGTGATATTCCATGTAGTACTCCATTCTAAACATTGAGAAATTCCAGTCTACTTTCTACTTTAAAAAGTTCATTTCTGCAGAATAACATTTTAAAAGGCATTCTTCTCACTCTAAGGATTTGGGGATTAGGGAATATCTGTCCCTTAGGTTTAATCTATTGCTGGCATTTCTTTCTATATAGCTTTTCGATATTTGATTTACTGAAAATGTTGAGCCCTACTTTGTTATTAGATTGTTAGTGAAAAAAATAACATTCTGAGCAGAATAAGTCACTCCATCACTGCCTATGACCAATGTTTATTACATAATGGAATTCAATTCAAAATGATATGTGACAGAAAAATTTGCTTGCTTATTAGGGCTGGTGAGTCCTACCATAGAGATTGACATCAGCATAATTCTTTTTTATTTGTTTGCTTTTTATATTAGTGTGATTCTAAAAAGCATTTTTAAGATGGGACAGATGGCATATTTGGGATGTATTGGCCTTGCTATCAGAGCTCTACCCTTTCTTGCTGGGTGACTTAGTGAATTTTAGGATTCTCATCCATAGGTTAGAAAAAAAGGATGTTAAATAACATAGTGCTGTGAATTCTGTGGTGGTCCAGTGGTTAGGATGCTCTATTTTCTCTGCTGAGGGCATGGATTCAATCCCGGGTTGGGGAACTAAGATCCTGTAAGTATCATTGTGTATACAAAAAAAAAAAAAAATAGACATAAGGTACATGGGTCATGGAAATAAAATTATTTATTCAAAGTAAACAAAATGATGTTTAGATAAATTGAGTAGACTTATGACATGGGAAATAGATGGAGAAACAGTGGAAACAGTGTCAGACTTTCTTTTTCTGGGCTCCAAAATCACTGCAGATGGTGACTGCAGCCATGAAATTAAAAGATGCTTACTCCTTGGAAGGAAAGTTATGACCAACCTAGATAGCATATTCAAAAGCAGAGACATCACTTTGCCAACAAAGGTTCGCCTAGTCAAGGCTATGGTCTTTCCTGTGGTCATGTATGGGCGTGAGAGCTGGACTGTGAAGAAGGCTGAGCGCCGAAGAATTGATGCTTTTGAACTGTGGTGTTGGAGAAGACTCTTGAGAGTCCCTTGGACTGCAAGAAGATCCAACCAGTCCATTCTGAAGGAGATCAGCCCTGGGATTTCTTTGGAAGGAATGATGCTAAAGCTGAAACTCCAGTATTTTGGCCACCTCATGCGAAGAGTTGACTCATTGGAAAAGACTCTGATGCTGGGAGGGATTGGGGGCAGGAGGAGAAGGGGACGACAGAGGATGAGATGGCTGGATGGCATCACTGACTCGATGGGTGTGAGTCTGGGTGACCTCCGAGAGATGGTGATGGACAGGGAGGCCTGGCGTGCTGCAGTTCATGGGGTCGCAAAGAGTCGGACATGACTGAGCGACTGATCTGATCTGATCTGATGACACGGAAAGGCATAAATGATATTTATGGATTGAATTTATTATTTCCTTAAGTTGTTTTGTTTTTTTAAGATTTGGCTCTCAGAAAACATTAAATAAAGTGATGATTTTTCTCACATCCTCTATTTCATGGAAGAAGTGTAATATATTTGATATTTATTTTTAAATGCTTACTTAAATTTTCTAATGTAGCTCTCTGGACCTGAAGTTTTATTTAAAGGAAGGTACTAATTAGACCTTTGGTTAATTTACTATATATGGGACTATTTCAGTTCAGTTCAGTTCAGTTCAGTAGCTCAGTCATGTCCGACTCTTTGCAACCCCATGAATCGCAGCACGCCAGGCCTCCCTGTCCATCACCAACTCCTGGAGTTCACCCAAACTCTTGTCCATCGAGTCTGTGATGCCATCCAGTCATCTTATCCTCTGTCATCCCCTTCTCCTCCTGCCCCCAATCCCTCCCAGCATCAGAGTCTTTTCCAATGAGTAAACGCTTCGCATGAGGTGGCCAAAGTACTGGAGTTTCAGCTTTAGCATCATTCCTTCAAAAGAACACCCAGGACTGATCTCCTTTAGGATGGACTGGTTGGATCTCCTTGCAGTCCAAGGGACTCTCAAAAGTCTTCTCCAGCACCACAGTTCAAAGGCATCAATTCTTTGGGCTCAGCTTTCCTCACAGTCCAACTTTCACATCCATACATGAGCACTGGAAAACCGTAACCTTGACTAGACGGACCTTTGTTGGAAAAGTAATGTCTCTGCTTTTGAATATCTGTGTAGGTTGGTCATAACTTTCCTTCCAAGGAGTAAGCGTCTTTTAATTTCATAGCTGCAGTCACCATCTGCAGTGATTTTGGAGCCCTGAAAAATGAAGTTTGGCACTGTTTCCACTGTTTCCCCATCTATTTTCCATGAAATGATGGGACCGTATGCCATGATCTTCATTTTCTGAATGTTGAGCTTTAAGCCAACTTTTTCACTCTCCTCTTTCACTTTCATCAAGAGGCGTTTTAGTTCCTCTTCACTTTCTGCCATAAGGATGGTGTCATCTACATATCTGAGGTTATTGGTATTTCTCCCGGCAATCTTGATTCCAGCTTGTGCTTAGTATCTTTTTTCAGTTTTATGAATTTGTGTTTTTCAATACATCTATAATTCCATATATATATATCGTATAATTTATTAGCATAAAGCTGTTCATGAAGTTGTCATAATATCTTTTAAATATTTGTAGTAATATCTCTCAGAGAAGGCAATAACAACCCACTCCAGTACTCTTGCCTGGGAAATCCCATGGATGGAGGAGCCTGGTAGGCTACAGTCTATGGGGTCGGGAAGATTCGGATACAACTAAATGACTTCACTTTCACTTTTTACTTTCATTCACTGGAGGAGGAAATGGCAACCCACTCCAGTATTCTTGCTTGGAGAATCCCAGGGACAGGAGCCTGTGGGCTGCCGTCTATGGGGTCGTACAGAGTCGGACATTACTGACGTGACTTAGCAGCAGTGGCAGCAGAAGTAATAGCTCTGGGCTCCCCTGGTGACTCCGTATTAAAGAATACGCCTGCCAGTGCAAGAAATGTGGGTTTGATACCTGGGTCTGGAAGATTCCCTGGAGAAGTAAGTGGTGCTCCATTATACTTGATGGGAAATCCCATGGACAGAGGAGACTAGCAGGCTACAGATCCATGGAGTGCAAAAAGAGTCACACAAGACTTAATGACTAAACAACATCAGTTAATATCTCTATTGATAGCTCTTGTTTTCTCATTGGGTTTTTGCAGTTTTTTTCTGTTGTTTATCAATCTAGCTAGAAGTTTAGCAAATTTATTTCCCCCCCCCCCAAACAATCAGATTTGAGTGTCTTTGAAATTCTTTTTCTTTGTCATTTATTATTCTTTGTTCTCTGCTCTTATTTTTATTGCTTACTTATTTCTTACATTGAGCTCAATTTACACCTCTTTTTCTTGCTTCATAAGGTAGAAATTTAATTATTGACTTAAATCTTATCTTTTCTAAAGTAAATGTTGAAATCTATACATTTCACTCAAAGTAATACTCTAGATGTGTGATCAAAATCATATACCATGATTTTGATGTTGTGTTTTAACTATTATTTAGTTTGTACTGCTGTCTAATTCTTGTAATTTTTAAACTGATTTGTAAGAATTTGGTAAAAGAACACTCTGTTTATGATTTCTGTATTTTGAAATGTATCAAACTTATTTTATGGCCCATTATATTATCTACATCAACCAATGTTCAATGCTCATTTTAAAAGAATATGCAGTTTGTTATTGCATGTGTTATGTTTCATGAGTCTTTGAGACCGATATGGTTGACAGGGTTGTTCTAGTTTATCCTCACTGATATTTCTCTCTACTGTTATCAGTTGTTAAAAAGAGATTGTTGAAATCTTCCATTACATTTTGTTACTCTTTGAATTCTTTCAATTTTTACTTTATTTATTTTAAACTCTATAATTAGCCACATTTCAATCTGTTATCTCTTCTTTATAAAATGACTTTTATCTATAATGATAATATTTGTTTATCTTTGGTAAATCATTTATTCTAAATTCTATCACATACCATACAAATATAATTTTATATTGGATACAATATAAAAATAGCTTCCTTACAATTTGTGTGTGCCTTATATCTTTTCCATCTTTTCACATTTTTACCTACCTATATCTTTCTATTAAAGCATCCTTCTCTTAGAAAGCATAAGGTTAGATCTTGGTCTTGTATACTGCCTAACAGTATCTGCTTTTTTTTTTTATTGCATTGTTGTGACTAATTCTATAATAAAATTATATTGGAGATAATACTAACATTTATATTTATTTTGTTTATGTCTCAATTTAAAAAATTCTATTTGATGCCTTCTTTTGGATTGTATACTGCTTAATGTCAAAATTTGTATCCTTTATTGGATTATAAGCTATACTAATATAATTTGTTACTTATTGCTATAAAGTTTGCAATATATATTGATAAATTATTACCAATTTGACTTCAATAATTGTATATTTATTAGTATTATGCCACATAATATATAAGTTATTAAACTTCCAACAATGTAGTTTCATTTCTCTATTCCATCTTCTGTGTTCTGTTGCCATAGGTATTATTGCTACTTAAAATTTAAACCTCACAGTGTGTTGCTATCTTAAAGGTCATTTTTAAGTTTCATAATAAACATGATAGATGAATAAGTTTAGGAATATACATCATCACTTTTCTCTCTTTATTGTGCCTATGTGATTCAAGTACCAGTAATATTATATGATCTGGGAGAGTGTTATAAATGCAGCATCTCAGTCCCCATCCATATTCACTGAACCAAAAGTTGTAGTTTGAGAATACCTTCTTGTGATAATTATGCATTTGAAAGATTTAGAATCATCATTCTAATTTACTTTGTAAGGCAATTTTTTGAAAAGCTAATAATCAATAAAGACTAATAAAATGAGTTTTTTGGTACTATTGAAGCCATGGTGTTTCTGAGGAAAATTTTCTCATTTCTTTTGGTGAATAGTAGTTCTTTCACTTTAATGGTAGACTCCTTTATTAGTTTTTTTTCAGGAGTATTTTTAGTTTAACTGGATCATACATCATTATCCCTCCTATAATAAATATAACTGGATTTCATTTCCCTAACACTTTTCCAGAGATAATTACTTGCTTTGCTACAAGGGAATTATTAGATTCTTATATAAATTTGTGGCGAAGGAAAAGATCACGTTGTTTCCAAATTCTGTGTTAAAATGCTTGTAAATATCTTAGAGATAAAAGTCAACTGTCAAAATTTACATCCTGTGTAGTGACTTTTCATAAAGGAAATTAGCAATCCAAAATACTATATAGCTGCAATCTAAAGGCTAGGATATTAGTCACCTGATGAATCAGGGGAATAGCTGATACTCCCTGAACTATAAATGATAAAAGAAGACACAAGGCCATTTTTCCACTTTGTTCTATCTTTGCAGACAGATTATGAACCTGTCTCTTTGATAACATCCCTTATGATATTGATATTCTTCTATCTCATGAAAGTTATAGAGGTGAACATCGTTGCTGGACAGTGTCCTGCCAATCCCTTATCATGTCATTTGACAATGCTGGTTTTCCTCTGTGTGACATAAAAATTTCAAACCTAGGGATTGGGGATCCTTTTCAAAAGTTTGAAATTTTTTAATCTATCTTTTTTAAATTCTTATGTGTTTTCTTAGAGTGTTCTGTGAACATTTTGCTAAATGCTTATGTGTTTCTTAGAGTGCTCTGTGATGCTCTTCTCTCTGTATGTGTCCTGAAAAAGCATGGTGCGCTATATATTCTTAAGTACATAATTTTTTCAATCAGAAAATATCTACTGTATGTGCCATTTTCTCAACTATATAAATATATTTATTTATTAAGAAAAAATATTTGCACTGGGACGACCCAGAGGGATGGTATGGGGACGGGGGAGGGAGGAGGGAGGAGGTTTCAGGATGGGGAACACATGCATACTTGTGGTGGATTCATCTCGATGTATGGCAAAAGCAATACAATATTGTAAAGTTAAGCAAAATAAAATTTAATTAAAAAAATATTTGATCTTTTATAGGTATGCCAGGAAATTTAAGTGTTAAGAACGATATAGACAACTATATTGGTTTAAATCAAGCAGACTCTATCCCTAATCTTAGTCATAATAATCAGGTAGGAAGGTAAACAAGAAAATAATTGAAAATATAATTAAAAAGTAAAAAGCAATGAATTGAGAAATACAGTTACTCCAGTTTGAAAGAAATGAATGTTTCACCAGAGCTGAAGAGTATATGCCATTTTTCACATTGAGGAAGCTTTAGGCAAAAATATTGCTACTTCTCCATGAGCATGAAACAACAACAACAAAATATAGCACTGGCAAGGCTATAACTTTCCTGGGAATTTACTGAAATATTATAAATGGAAGGAAAAAATAAGATAGAAAACGAAGGTGTTTGATATATGTGACTCATGGCATATTTTCCAGTCATGGTGAGAATCTTATTTCTATATGCCTCCTGACACACAACAATGGCAAGGCCAATTTATACAAAAGCAATGAAATTTTTTCACACATCTCTGTATCCAGGACCTCCAAAACACCCCTCAGACTTCAGAGAAAGAGAAAAGTCTTATTTCTTGCTTTGGAATCTCAATTCCAATTCTTACAATTCTTCTTTGTTCATTGATTTGTTGTCTTGCTTTGTGGCCTAAGAATACCTTAGAGAACAATTTTTAATAACACATTTTAGAAGTTCTGATTCATTTCATACATAAAAACCCAGCATACTAGGTACAATAACAATCTAGTATATACAAGTCAAGTTAGTCCTTCTTTGCTTCATTATTCCTTTTTACCATTTCTCTAGCTCAAGGACAAAAGAGCAGATTGGTCTGTTGTCTCATTTATCTCATTCTACATTCTCTATGATAAATTGCCCTAACAATAAAATATAGGTGCTTACAATACAATATATGACAAACACAAACATACATCTCTGCAAGAACAGGATTAACACAAAGACAAAAGGATTCTAAAATTCTGTAGTGAAAAATTTTCACGTATAATTTTATAAATATTTATGGATAATTCAGGACTCTGAAACATTTTCACTTTTCTCTTGGAATCTTCCAACCATCCCATACCCTAAATTGTAACATTCTTGGAATTTGTTTTCATATCATAGTGATTTTGATTTTTTAAAAATGTTTTCATTATGTAATAACAAATATATAGAATTAACTCTAATTTAGTCAGCTTCTTTATCAATATTGACTATTTTTTAAATTCTCTTTAGTATATGATCCTCTAACTTTATTTATTTACATAAGTGTTTTTGTTATTTGGAGACCCTTGAAATTCCAGATGAATTTCTTTCTATTTCTGCCAAAAATATAATTAGGATTTTTAGAGGGATTCCATTGAATCTATAGATTGTGTTGATTAGTATTGACATTGATTGTAACAATAGTAAATTTTCCAGTCTGTGAACTTGATGTCTTTCTGTCATTTTATGTCTTCTTTAATTTTTTCAGTAATTTTTACAATTTTCAGCTTTACACATTTTCAGTTTTACAAATTTCAGTTTACAAATCTTTCAACTCCTTGGCTAGATCAAATTCTAAGTATTTTATTTGATTTTTATTGCAAATTGAATTAATTTAATTTTTTTTTACATTGTTCATTGGTAGTCTATAGAATACAGCTGATATTTGTGCTTTGGTCTTATATTCTGAAAAATTTGTTGATTTTTTTTTTTAGCTCTAACAGCTTTCTGTGGCATCCTTAGAGTTTTCTAAATAGAAGATCTTGTAACTTTATATGAAATAATTTTACTTCTTCCTTTCCAATGTGGAGTCTTTTTATATCATTTTCATTCTAACTGCTAGAATGACCAGTGTTATGGTGATTCAAAATGGTGAAAGAGAGAGCACCTTTGTTACATTTCTAATTTTGGAGGAAAAGCATTATCTTTCATGACTGAATATCAAGCTGTAAGTTTTTCATAAATGCTATTTGTTTTGTCAAAGTTGTTTCTACTTCATGAAAGGATACTGAATTCTGTCAAATGTTTTTCTGAAACAATTGAGATGATTGTAATTTTTTCCTCAATGCTATTAATGTGGTGTTTTACTTTGATGAATTTTTATATGCTGAATCATGCTTAATTTCCAGAGATAAATCAATGCTATTAATGTGGTGTTCTACTTTGATGAATTTTTATATGCTGAATCATGCTTAATTTCCAAAGATAAATCCCACATCATCATAGTATATATCCTTTTAACATTATGCTGTATTTGATATGCTAGTATTTATTTGAGGCTTTTTTCTTCAATATTAATCAAGGGTGCTGACCTGTAGTTTTCTTGTAGTGTCTTTGTCTTGCTTTGGTGATAGGATAATTCTTGCTTTCCCCTTCATGGATCATAGTCTGGTCATGGTGAAGGAGTTTGCATAATTTCATGAAGTGATGAGTTATGCCAAGTAGGGCCATCCACAGCAATGGGTCACAGTGAAGAGTTCTAACAAAATGTGGTCCATTGGAAAAGGAAATGACAACCCGCTCCAGTATTCTTGCCTGGAGAACCTCATGCAAAGATGTTCAGTCACTGTCATGTCCAACTCTTTGACACCCCATGGACTGCAGCATTCAAGGCTTCTCTGTCCTCCACTATCTCCCAGAGTTTTCTCAAGTTTCTGCAGTCCTTGGGTGTAATCTCAAAAACAACAGGTTAATTTCAGTTCATTTCCAAGACAAATTATTCAGCATCACAGTAATCCAAGTCTATGCCCCAACCACTGATGCTGAAGTGGCTGAAGTTCATCAGTTCTTTGAAGATCTAAACAACCTTCTAGAACTAACACCAAAAAAAGATGTATTTTTCATCATAGAGGACTGGGATGTGAAAGCAGGAAGTTGGGAGATACATGGAGTAACAGGCAAGTTTGGCTTTTGAGTACAAAATACTCTGGACTTCAATAGCTAACTAGCTCAGAGGAGCAACTACTAACATAGGAATAAACCTGGAGTAAATTTAATGGGGAAAATACTACTGAAGAATAAGGAGGAAGAAATTGAAGAAGATGAAGTGAGTCTACACAGTCCAATGAAGATCTGACGCTAATAGAGGATAAAGGGATGATAGGAAGATTGAGGGAAAAATCAGACTGCTGCACAGTTCTAAGAAAGATTAAGCCAATTTGATTGACAGTCCCTTACCCTATGTGATTTGTTGGAGGAGTCCTGCTTCAGTAATGAGGAGACAGGAATAGGCCTGAGTGAGTATCCTGCTATGCTCAGATATGGGCTAGAAGTAGTCAGCAGAAAGCAAGTCCTCAGCATAGACGTGCTCATAGACTCATAAAAGCAAGAATATGACTCAGTCAGCAATGCTCCCCACAGAAGGAGACCTGAACAGTACATGCTCATGGCTACCATGTCTAAGATAATGCTTGTAGTCACTAGACATAAGATCTTCTTGTTTCTTTGTCAGGGACACTTAACTTGAGGAGCACTGATAAGTGACCAGTTCAACAGCCATCTATCTCAGTTTAGGCTTAGATTTGCAGACTATCCTCATTTTGGTGGTGATTTAGTGTCTAAGTCATGTCAGACTGTTGTGACCCCATGGGCAGTAGCCTGCAAGGCTCCTCTGCCCATGGGATTTTCAGGCAAAAATACTGGAGTGGGTTATCATTTCCTTCTCCAGTTCTCATTTTATTCCTCACCAAATTTCATCTTTTAATTACTTCTCACATTTTTTAGCCTATTGATGCCAAAATTCTATGCTTCTGCCTGCTTTTATAGATGTGTTCTTTAGAATTGGTGGGGTAATTATTTATTTCCTCAGACAGTGAAATTCCATTTGGGTATGCATGGATGCTCATACCAATATTTTAAGCTTATGTCATGGAGAAGCACTTAACCATAAATGTTCATTTAAATCTACCAAGATAATTTTACAAATATTCATGATTAAGGTCCACAATAGATATTCCTAAAATATATAAATAAAATCAGAAATTATTTTATACTTCTTCATGAGTGCAAAGATAGATTCTATTATTTACAAATTGTTAACAGTTGCAAGACAGTAACCACAGAACATTAAATCTAGTATGGGGTCTATTTAATCATGTGACTCTACTACATAGGTCATATACCCATGAAAAGCCAAACCTGTCTGAAATACAAATACATGCTCAGAATATTATGATTGTTTCACTATCTGAAAGATTATTGTAAGGGAACTCTAACTGCAAAAATAGAGTTGTAAAATCTGATACATCCAATTTATGTATCACAGCAATACATCACTTCTGTTTTGAGATTCTTCTATACATCCAAGCCCTCTTGAAGAATTTTTAAAGAATATCTTTTTACATTTCTGTAACTAAGTGGGTACACTTAAGCTATTTTTGTTGTTGTTGTTGTTCAGCTGCTGAATTGTATTCAATTTTTTTGCAACTACATGTCATGCAGCACATCAGCCTCTTCTGTCCTCCAGTATCTCCCCGAGTTTGCTCAAATTCAAGTCTGTTGAGTTGGTGTTGCTATTCCACCATCTCATCCTCTACTGACCCCTTCTTCTTTTGCCTTCAGTCTTTCCCAGCATCAGGTTCTTTTCCAATGAATTGGCTCTTTGGATCAGGTGGCCAAAGGATTTGAGCTTCAGCTTCAGCAGCTTAAATGACAATTCTCAGGAAAACAAAGTATGGTGTACCTTAGAATTGAGTTTAAATTTATATAAAAAAAAGAAGACGAAAAAAATTCTAAACTTTAAAATGCCTTCTTCCCCCTCCCCTGCCCCCCGCAGCAATAAGAGTAAAAACCAATGAACACAGAAACTCTCAAACTGCAATTTATCCCATGGAACTGGCAGATGGCACTGTAAATGTAAATAAATGTACACATTATGTTTTTCTAGTAGAATATTGTTGCCATTCAGTCACCAAGTCATGTCTGACTCTTTGTGAGCCCATGAACTTCAGCACACCAGACTTTCCCTGTCCTTCACTATGTCCCAGAGTTTGCTCAAACTCATGTTCATTGAATTGATGATGCCATCCAACCAGCTAATCCTCTGTTTCCTGCTTCTTTTGCCTTCAATCTTTTCCCAGCATCAGGGTGTTTTCCATTGTGTCACCTTTTCTCATCAGGTGGCCAAAGTACTGGAACTTCAGCTTCAACATCAGTCCTTCAGTGAATATTCTGGATTGATTTCTTTAAGATTGACTGGTTTGATCTCTTTGTTGTCCAAGAGACTCTCAAGAGTCTTCTCCAGCACCCCAACTCAAAATCATCCATTCTTCAGTGCTCAGCCTTCTTTATGGTCCAACTCTCACATCTGCACATGATTACTGGTTAAATCATAGCTTTGACTCTACAGACCTTGTTGGCAAAGTGATGTCTCTGATTTTTAATATGCTGTCTAGGTTTGTCATAGCTTTTCTTCCAAAGAGCAAGTCTCTTTTAATTTCATAGCTGCAGTTACTGTATGCAGTGATTTTGGAGCCCAAGAAAATAAAATCTGCCACTGTTTCCACTTTTCCACATCTATTTGCCATAAAGTGATGGGATCGGATGCCATGATCTTAGTTTTTGAATATTGAGTTGTAAGCCAGCTTTTTCACTCTCCTCTTTCCATCAAGAGGCTCTTTAGTTCCTCTTCACTTTCTGTCATTAGAGTGATATCATCTGCATATCTGAGGTTCTTGAAATTTTTCCTGGCAGTCTTGATTCCAGCTTGTAAGTCATACAGGCCAGTATTTCACATAATGTACGTTGCATATGTATGTGAAAGTCACTCAGTCATGTCCAACTATTTGCAACCTCATGCACTATACAGTCCATGGAATTCTCTAGCTCAGAATACTGGCATGGGTAGCCTTCCCCTTCTCCATGAGATCTTCCCAACCCAGGGATTGAACCTAGGTCTTCCACATGGCAGGCAGATTCTTTACTAGCTGAGCTATAAGAGAAGCCCAAGAATACTGGCGTGGGTAAACTATCCCTTCTCCAGCAGATCTTCTGGACTCAAGAATTGAATCAGGGTCTCTTGCATTGCAGGCATATTCTTTACTAACTGAGCTATCAGTGATGAATACCAAAAAGTCAAAGAGTTTAGTAACCCAAAATGGCTAATACAGTTTGCCTTTGAAAGATTTCAATCAATGAAGAAAGAACAAAATTCAGTATTAAATCAAAAAGGCAAATATTTACAACTTTGGAAGTATTAAGTAGGAAGTCCTCATTTTGACAAAGGAAATTAAAAAAAAATTCCACAAGAACAGTAAAAAAATTAATATTTAAAGCCCCAAATAACTGTAAATGTCATGTGATAAAACACTTGTGAAAAAACTATTCTCTGCTCCAAAAATACTAAAAGGAAAAAAAGTCAGTAAAGAATTATTCCCATTGCCCTACTGTTAAAAGAATCAAGGATTGAGTATTTTGATAGTTGATGTTATAGAATGAATTATTGTTTATTTGCTTATGATTTTGAAATAATTACTTGGCCATTTATTGTGGAAAAGATGATTAATTGATAGGCACCATCCTAGCATTATGATTTCAGCTGTTTCTCCTCTAGCTTTGCTCTGTGAGTTGTTCATGCTCATTTTCCCATTTAAAAAAAAAAAAAAAAACAAAACTCTTACATTGCATAAATTCACAGACGCTAATACACAATTGGAAACAAACAGAGATCATTCTGTCGTTTTTGAGATTGCATCCAACTACTGCATTTCGGACTCTTTTGTTGACCATGATGGCTACTCCATTTCTTCTAACATATTCCTGCCCACAGTAGTAGATATAATGGTCATCTGAGTTAAATTCACCCATTCCAGTCCATTTGAGTTCACTGATTCCTAGAATGCCAACATTTACTCTTGTCATCTCCTGTTTGACCACTTCCAATTTGCCTTAATTCATGGACCTGACATTCCAGGTTCCTATGCAATATTGCTTTTTACAGAATTGGGCCTTGCTTCTATCACCAGTCACATCCACAACTGGGTATTTTTTTGCTTTGGCTCCACCCTTTCATTCTTTCTGGAGTTATTTCTCCACTGATTTCTAGTAGCATATTGGGCCCCTACTGACCTGGAGAGTTCCTCTTTCAGTATCCTATCATTTTGTCTTTTCATACTGTTCATGGGGCTCTCAAGGCAAGAATACTGAAGTGGTTTGCCATTCCCTTCTCCAGTGGACCACATTCTGTCAGATTTCTCCACCATGCCCACCCATCTTGGGTGGCCCAACAGGGCATGGCTTACTTTCATTGAGTTAGACAAGGCTGTGGTCCTAGTGTAATTAAATTGACTAGTTTTCTGTGTTTATGGTTTTAGTGTGTCTGCCCTCTGATGCCCTCTTGCAACACCTACCAACAAAATGGCAAAAGACTAGAGATCTCTTCAAGAAAATTAGAGATACAAAGGGAATATTTCATGCAAAGATGGGCTCGATAAAGGACAGAAATGGTATGGACTTAACAAAAGCAGAAGGTATTAAGAAGAGGTGGCAGGAATACACAGAAAAACTGTACAAAAAAGAGCTTCGGAACCCAGATAATCACGATGGTGTGATCACTCACCTAGAGCCAGATATCCTAGAATGTGAAGTCAAGTGGGTTTTAGAAAGCATCACTATGAACAAAGCTAGTGGAGGTGATGGAATTCCAGTTGAGCTATTCCAAATCCTGATAGACGATGTAGTGAAAGTGCTGCACTCCTTATGCCAGCAAATTTGGAAAACTCAGCAGTGGCCACAGGACTGGAAAAGTTCAGTTTTCATCCTAATCCCAAAGAAAGGCAATGCCAAAGAATGCTCAAACTACCACACAATTGAACTCATCACACATGCTAGTAAAGTAATGCTCAAAATTCTCCAAGCCAAGCTTCAGCAATATGTGAACTATGAACTTCCAGATGTTCAAGCTGGTTTTAGAAAAGGCAGAGGAACCAGAGGTCAAATTGCCAACATCCGCTGGATCACGGAAAAAGCAAGAAAGTTCCAGAAAAAACATCTATTTCTGCTTTATTGACTATGCCAAAGCCTTTGACTGTGTGGATCACAATAAACTGTGGAAAATTCTGACAGAGATGGGAATCCCAGACCACCTGACCTGCCTCTTGAGAAATCTGTATGCAGGTCAGGAAGCAACAGTTAGAACTGGACATTTAACAACAGACTGATTCCAAATAGGAAAAGGAGTACATCAAGGCTGTATATTGTCACCCTGCTCATATAACTTCTATGCAGAGTACATGATGAGAAATGCTGGGCTGGAAGAAGCACAAGCTGGAATCAAGATTGCTGGGAGAAATATCAATAACCTCAGATATGCAGATGACACCACCCTTGTGGAAAGTGAAGAGGAACTAAAAAGCCTCTTGATGAAAGTGAAACTGGAGAGTGAAAAGGTTGGCTTAAAGCTCAACATTCAGAAGATGAAGTTCATGGCATCTGGTCCCACCACTTCATGGGAAATAGATGGAGAAACAGTGGAAACAGGGTCAGACTTTATTCTTTGGGGCTCCAAAATCCCTGCAGATGGTGGCTGCAGCAATGAAATTAAAAGATGCTTACTCCTTGGAAGAAAAGTTATGACCAACCTAGGTAGCATATTGAAAAGCAGAGACATTTCTTTGCCAACAAAGGTTCATCTAGTCAAGGCTATGGTTTTCCATTGGTCACGTATGGATGTGAGAGTTGGACTGTGAAGAAGGCTGAGCGCCGAAGAATTGATGCTTTTGAACTGTGGTGTTGGAGAACTCTTGAGAGTCCCTTGGGCTGCAAGGAGATCCAGCCAGTCCATTCTGAAGGAGATCAGCCCTGGAATTTCTTTGGAAGGAATGATGCTAAAGCTGAAGCTCCAGTACTTTGGCCACCTCATGCAAAGAGTTGACTCATTGGAAAAGACTCTGATGCTAGGAGGGATTGGGGGCAAGAGGAGAAGGGGACGACAGAGGATGAGATGGCTGGATGGCATCACTGACTCGATGGACGTGAGTCTGAGTAAACTCTGGGAGTTGATGATGGACAGGGAGGCCTTGTGTGCTGTGACTCATGGGGTTGCAAAGAGTCGGACATGAGTGAGTGACTGAACTGAACTGAACTGAATACAATTATTCTGCATGGAATTTTTATTGTCATAAACCTCTATTTAACGTAACATAACTGAGCAACCTCTATTTAATGTAACTGGGCAACTCTGAGCTTACAGCGTCAACTCCTACCTGCCATGTTGAACATTCCATAGAATATGGTTTCTGACATAAATATCTGCTTAGCACTCTAATTTTGTTACATACCAGAATTTCTGCCTGAAACCCAGTTGCTTTTGAACACTGGCCTATGTCTGTGCTTATTTTCCTTGAGATTCTGTATCTTATTGTCCTAAATTGGTTTTCTGGATTGGATTGTCTTCTTTTTTTAAAATTTAAATTTATTTATTTTAATTGGATGCTTTTGGGATGTCTGCTAAATGTACACTTATACAACTATCAGTGAAGCTTCCCTAGTTGCTCAATAGGTAAAGATTCTGCCTGCAATGCTGGAGACCCGGTTCAATCATTGCATTGGGAAGATGCTGTGGAGAGGAAATGGAAACCCACTCTAGTATTCTTGCCTGCAGAATCCCATGGACAGAGGAGCCTGGCAGGCTACAGTCCATGGGTTCACAAAGAGTCACACATGACTGAGTGACTATCACTTCATTATCAGTGAAAATTTTGAGACTTTAACTAGCATTTCCTGAAACCTATTCCCAGACACAAAATTCAATTTCTGGATCCTGATACAAATTACAGCCACTTTACACAAGGGCTTCCTTGGTGGCTCAAAAAGTAAAGAATTTGCATGCAATGCAGGATACTTAAGTTCCATCCTTGGGTTGGAAGATCCCCTGGAGAATAAAGTGGTTGTCCACTCCAGTATTCTTGCCTGGAGAATTCCATGGACAGGGGAGCCTGGTGGGCTATGGTCCATGGGTCACAAAGAGTAGGACATGACTGAATGACTAACACTTTCATTTACTTTACACACTTCATATTTTACCCAATTGTCCATCATTTCATGAGTCTGATAAACTTGTCAAATTTTCAAGTTCCAAATGCTAAAGTAGTTTTAATATCAAATATAATTGGATATAAAAGTATTAAGAATAAGGATAGCATGAAAGGGAATAGAACCAAATGTTTATTAGAATCACACAATGCTCAATGATTTGTAGGGCAACTTGCATTATACCCTACTAAAGCAATACTGTATATGTAATTTAATGCAATATGAAATGACAAAGCAAATAATATTACATGGGATCAGGGAGCAAATAAAGACAGCTAGGCACCAGAGCTTGGCAGCAAAATAGGCACTAAATTTATCAGCTGTTGATAAAGAAAAAGAAAGTAGAAGAGAAAGGATGTGACCTTCAAGACACAGTGATTACACTTACTAGTGAATGCACACCGTTGTCCCAGAATTTAACCAATGATTTATAATATTTTTCTCTCTACATAGTGAAGTTAAGAAACTCCATCTACAATTCTATTTTGGTAATACGATAGGCTGTAGGATCCAGGATTATTTTTTAATATTATTGGAACTTTTTCTACAGTGTATTTGGAAGATAATTCCAGGTTCCAGAATTTCTGTAAATGAGAGTAACTGTGTAATAAATTAAAGCTTCCATTAAAAAAACATAAAAAGAAACTTGATAAATTTACTTAACCTGTAATACATTTTATATTATTTTATTTCTTTTAAATATGTTATTATTTTGCTATTAAATTTTTATTAGAATTCTAGACAATTATTTTTAAAATGAGATATAACTGGTTCTTCATAGCTAACGTTTTCTGAGCTGTTACTTCATAACATAACATAATATGTGAGAGAGTTAATTCTTAGGTAGGTTGCTAAGAGGTCTGGGGTCCTGAGGAGGCGAAAAGGACAAATTTTTTTCCCCTACATTCTTTAGTCTTAGTCACATAAAACTTTTTTTTTCTTCTCTTTTCTTTAAGCCCAGAGCTGATGATTACACAACAAAATATCTCATTTTAAACTCTTTATTAAGGATTATATAACAAGAATAAATCCTGCTTGAGGACATGTTTCTCCTTCATAAGGACTGCTCCCTAAGCCTGTTATCTTAAATATACATATTGTGGGAGTAGGTCTGTTAAGATCTTTCTATTGTTAGTTCTAATCCTGTCATCTTAAAATGTAAACTGTGGGAGTAGGTCTGGTAAGATCTTTACAACCTTGAAACATTCCTTGATTTGCCCATAATAACTAACTGATTTAGAAAAGGATTTAGAAAAGGATTTCGAAAAGGGAGAGTAACCAGAGATCAAATTGCCAACATCTGTTGGATCATCGAAAAAGCAAGAGAGTTCCAGAAAAACTTCTGCTTTATTGACTATGCCAAAGCCTTTGACTGTGTGGGTTACAATAAACTGTGTAAAATTCTTTAAGAGATGGGAATACATGACCATCTTACCTGCCTCCTGAAAAATCTGTATGCAGGTCAAGAAGCAACAGTTGGAACTGGACATGGAACAACTGACTGGTTACAAATTGGGAAGCGAGTACATCAAGGCTGTATATTGTCACTCAGCTTATTTAACTTATATGCAGACTGTATCATGAGAAATGCTAGGCTGGATGGAGCACAAGCTGGAATCAAGACTGTCAGGAGAAATATTAATAACTTCAGATATGCAGATGACACCACCCTTATGGCAGAAAGCAAAGAACTAAAGAGCCTCTTGATGAAAGTGAAAGAGGAGAGTGAAAAAGTTGGCTTAAACTCAACATTCAAAAAAGTAAGATCATGGCATCCAGTTCCATCACTTCATGGAAAATAGGTGGGAAAACAATGGAAACAGTGAGACACTATTTTTTGAACACTCCAAAACCACTGCAGCCATGAAATTAAAAGGTGCTTACTCCTTAGAAGAAAAGCTATGACCAACTTAGTCAGCATATTCAAAACCAGAGACATTTACTTTGCTGACAAAGGTCCATCTAGCCAAAGCTTTGGTTTTGCCAGTAGTCATGTATGGATTTAAGAGTTGGACTATGAATAAAGCTAAGTGCTGAAGAATATATGCTCTTGAACTGTGGTATTAGAGAAGACTCTTGAGAATTCCTTTGACTGCAAGGAAATCAAACCAGACAATCCTAAAGGAAGTCTGTCCTTGATATTCATTGGAAGGACTGACATTGAACCTGAAATTCTAATACTTTGGCCACCTGATGTGATGAACTGACTCATTAGAAAAGAATCTGATACTGGGAAAGATTGAAGGCAGGAGGAGAAGGGGACGACAAAGGATGAGATGGTTGGATGGCATCACCAACTCTATGGATATGAGTTTGAGCAAGGTCTGGGAGTTGGTGATGAATAGGGAAGTCTTGTGTGCTGCAGTCCATGGGGTCCTAGAGTCTGACAGGACTCAGCTACTGAACTTAACTGAATAACCAATTGAAAAAGTATATAGCTCCCTTGCTAAGACTAGTAACAGGGCACTCTCCACCCCCTTCTCATGTCTATGTCAGAGGCTTTCTTGTCCTTTTTCTCTGTAATAAAACTTCTGCCACACAAAAGCTTTGAGTGGTCAAGCCTGGTCCCTGATCCTAAAGCTAAATCTTCTTCTTTTGAGATCTTGATAACTACACCATTCACTGTAAGCTGTCACATGTGTATATACATATATATAATTTTATTTTAATAGAAATACTGAATATGAGTTTTCTCATTTTATAGATGAGGAAAGTAAGGCACAATCAGATCAGATCAGATCAGATCAATCGCTCAGTCATGTCCAACTCTTTGCGACCCCATGAATTGCAGCATGCCAGACCTCCCTGTCCATCACCAACTCCCGGAGTTCACTGAGACTCCCATCCATCGAGTCAGTGATGCCATCCAGCCATCTCATCCTCTGGCATCCACTTCTCCTCTTGCCCCCAATCCCTCCCAGCATCAGAGTCTTCTCCAATGAGTCAACTCTTCACATGAGGTGGTCAAAGTACTGGAGTTTCAGCTTTAGCATCATTCCTTCCAAAGAAATCCCAGGGCTGATCTCCTTCAGAATGGACTGGTTGGATCTCCTTGCAGTCCAAGGAACTCTCAAGAGTCTTCTCCAACACCACAGTTCAAAAGCATCAATTCTTCGGCGCTCAGCCTTCTTCACAGTCCAGCTCTCACATCCATACATGACCACAGGAAAAACCATAGCCTTGACTAGATGAACCTTTGTGGGCAAAGTAATGTCTCTGCTTTTGAATGTGCTATCTAGGTTGGTCATAACTTTCCTTCCAAGGAGTAAGCGTCTTTTAATTTCATGGCTGGAGTCCCCATCTGCAGTGATTTTGGAGCCCAGAAATATAAAATCTGATACTGTTTCCATTGTTTCCCCATCTATTTCCCATGAAGTGATGGGACCAGATGCCATGATCTTCGTTTTCTGAATGTTAAGCTTTAAGCCAACTTCTTCACTCTCCACTTTCACTTTCATCAAGAGGCTTTTTAGTTCCTCTTCACTTTCTGCCATAAGGGTGGTGTCATCTGCATATCTGAGGTTATTGATATTTTTCCCAGCAGTCTTGATTCCAGCTTGTGCTTCTTCCAGCCCAGCATTTCTCATCATGTACTCTGCATAGAAGTTATATGAGCAGGGTGACAATATACAGCCTTGACGAACTCCTTTTCCTATTTGGAACCAGTCTGTTGTTCCATGTCCAGTTCTAACAGTTGCTTCCTGACCTGCATTTCTCAAGATGCAGATCAGGTGGTCTGGTATTCCCATTTCTTTTAGAATTTCCCACAGTTTATTGTGATCCACACAGTCAAAGGCTTTGGCATAGTCAATGAAGCAGAAATAGATGTTTTTCTGGAACAGTATGAAAAGGCACAATAATGCGAAACAAAGTGACCAGGCCTTTTTTGGTGGGTAATGTTTTTGCAAATCTGAGTTTTAGATTTTGATCATGTATTACTAATTTTTGCTCAAGGAAATACGGATTTCATCCAGGGAAAAACAATTGCATAGAGAGAAAGAGCAAATTATGAATGAAGAGGATTAGTGATAAAAAAATGTCAGAACTTGTAAATAGGGCATTTTTATCAGATGTATGATTTCCATGAATTTCATATAAAGTTACATATAAATATGTAAATATTCACCTCTCTACTTATAATATGCATTCAGGCTGGATGTAAGTTTAATTTCTTCTTTTATAAAAGAGATATTAATGAATAATATTAGGAGTCTAGGGGATTCTGGATTTACCTACATTTCAGAATAATTAAAATAAAACCTTGTATAATAGAAGCTAATGATTCTAAATCAGGTACTATTGAGTCTTTATATTAGTAACTGAAGATATTCAAATCTTATATGTGCTTATATCACACTCAGAACTTTAACTTCAAATTTTCTAAATTTCCTTATAGATGTTGCTATGTGTATACTTAAACCACAAAAAGAGAAAGTTAGTTAAAATGTTTCAAGGTTTACTAAGGATTCGCTCAGTCATGTCTGACTCTTTGTGACCCCACCTGCAGGCTCCTCTGTCCATGGGATTCTCCAGGCAAGAGTACTGGAGTGGGTTGCCATTCAAGGTTTAAATTAACCCAAATACATTCAGCATATATTTTGAAATAAATTATAACACGTTAATTGTAAAGTATTGTGAAGCTAACCACAGATAAAATAGGTTAAATTGTTATGTAAATGTAAAACATGGGTTGTGCTTTTTTTATGAATCTGAGGGTTTTTTTCCTTTCTGAAGTAATTTAATGAATAGAGAGACTGTTTAACTAATAGTATCTTGTTCTTCAGTTCCCTTGCTACCTCTTGAAATGGTAGGCTATATTTCCTAGTATGAATAATATTGTCATTAAATAATGGCTTATAGATGCTTAGTTAAATTATGGTTCTAAACAAATAAACTGTATATCATGCCTTCATATATGTCAAGTAAATTCTTTATGGATCAGACATATTATATCAAGGGCTTCCCTTGTGGTTCATCTGGTGAACAATCCACCTGCAATGTGGGAGACCTGGGTTTGATACCTGGGTTGGGAAGATCCCCTGGTGAAAGGAAAGGCCACCCACTCCAGTGTTTGGTTGTGGAGAATTCCATGGATAGTCCATGGGGTTGCAGAGTTGAACACAGCTAAGCAACTTTCATTTCACTTAGAACAAAAAGCAAACAATTGTGTGCTAATTTGTCCTGGTACAATGAATAACAAAAAATAAAAGATAATTAGAATTGGCACATTGAATAGAAATGAATTCAAATTGAGAGTCTGGAAGAAATTTTTTAGTATATGTGTCTTTTAAACTTCCAATGATTTAACATGGAACTTAGAGCCAGACATTAAAATAATTTACTCATTTTGTTTTTTACTCAAATTATTTTACTTCTCTGTGTCTGAGATGATCAGTTAGAACATAGCTTATTTCTAAATAAAATTTTACAATCTCCATCCTTTATCCAGTGAGCTTTGTCCAGTTGTCTTTTTAGGGGTTATTCCTGATATTTGAAACTATCCTTATGGTTTTGAGATTTTATTTATCCTGACCATTGCATATATTTTCCTTTTCATATTTGCTTTATTTAGGATTAATCACATATATTGCTTATACTTCTACTGTTTTGGAAATTGTAACATATTTTTGTTTTATCTCTTAACTTTTTATACTACATATTTAGGTTAAATGAATAAGTAATATATCCATGTTCTTACAGAAAAAGAGAAGATTAAAATAATTTATTCATGTGTCCTTAACTGTTCTTTATCATTGCTTTCCACTTTTCAGTTCTAATATTGAAATTAGGTGACTAGGCTGGTAAAACAACCTGCCTGCCAATGCAGAAGATTCATGAGATGGCCTATTCCAGGATATCTTCCCAACCCAGGTATCAAACCCAGCTTTCCACATTGCAGGTGGGCTCTTAACTACCTGAGTCACCAGGGAAGCCCAAAGTTTTAGCCATACCCTGCAACTTTTATTAATTTATATTGTGTGGTAAGAGAATGTACACTGTATTATTTAATTCTTTGAAATTTTTAGCTAATAGCTTTATGGCACTGTGTAATTTCTATTTTGGTAAATGGTCCAAGTGCCCCTGGAAACACAGCTAAGCTCAAGTATTCTGTAGAAGTGAATTGTTCTTCTCTGGTAGCTCAGCAGTTAAGTATCCACTCAAGCAGGGGACTTGAGTTTGATCCCTGAGTCAGGATGATTCCCTGGAGAAGGGAACAGCAACCCACTCTAGTATTCTTGCCTGGGAAATCCCAAAGACAAGGGAGCCTGGCAGGCTACAGTCCATGGGGTTGTTAAGAGTCAGACATGACCTAGCGACTATACCAGCACCAACATGAGTAAATTAAATAAATTTGAACAGTCTTATTTAAACCTGGTACATTCTTAATGATTTTATTTCTGTCTACTTATCAGTTGTTGAAAGATGATCTAAAATCCCCAATTATGATCCCAGTAAATAATGATTATTTAATATTCTTATAATATGTCAGTATTCAAATCACTTGTAGAAATGCTCTATTAATTGCTTATTTTTCTCACTTTTAAGATATTCTCATAAATTTTCCTTGAATTTTGAATATTGTAGATTAATAAAAAAAACTTGGAAAGAGATAGTAAAAGACTTATCTTTTCTTAAAAAGGCTTAACATTTGAATTTAGCCTTTCTATGGTCTGGCCATCACTTTTAGGTATCATCCTTTCTAAAGCCTCAAATAAAAGTTGTGTACTTACAAAGTCCCTGCCACTTTGTCAGAGTTTCAACATTTTTCTTGCCCCTCAAATGCTGAACTTACTATTCAGCTCTTTTTTGCTTCCTACATGGATTTTACTTTCCCTGTTGTTTTATAGTCTTGCTTTGCACATGCTGAACTTACGGCTTAGAGTGATTTGTATGTATATTGCATTTATGAACTTCTCTGCATCTCAGTCTTCTCCAGGATTTTGTCCCTTAATACTAGCCACTTTAAGATCCCTAAACTTTGATCTTTATTTTCTGAGCCTAGAATGATTGCTGTTTTCCATTTTAATTTTCTTTCCCTTTGCACTAAGATTTAGAGAAAATGCTGTTAGAGAAAAAAGTGATGTGAAAATAGAGCTCGTTCCATGTGTTGCTTTTCTTTCAGTGACCATGGTCGTCAAATCATTCATGCCTGATTTTCTCCAGAGTCTTCATTGTTTTAAACATTTTTATAATATGTATTTTGTTTAAATGTTACTACTATTCGTTCAGAAAGCTAGCCTAGTATAGTTATTTCATTTTGCCCAGTGCCAAAAATATCTTTTAGAAGTTTTAATCGTCTCTCTTTTAATCAAAAATTTTTCATGACTGTAATTGACTTTTGTGAATGGTTTGAGGCAAGGGTTTCAAATTCCTTTTTCTTTATCTTGATAGTAATTTCCCCCAGCAACATTTCTTTTGTGATTCATTCATGGAGATACACTTATATCTTCATTTCTCTTCTTAACCTCATTATGGAAATTGCTTTTGCAACCTACAATTATTATATTCTTTAAAATTGTTGACGATGTTCTAATATTCAATGATATGGCCATATCATATATTAACCGATATCCTATTGTTAAGAATTTGTGTGGTTTTTAATTCTTTTTCATTCATGTTTTCTGAGTAATTTTTCATATCTGTATTTCTTTTCAGTGCATTATAAAACATCCTTATCCTATCAAGCTATTTGATATTTTATTTGTAATGCTAGAATGCCCCAAAAATATTTATTTAGCAATGTATGAAAATTACCTATTTTGTGGGTATTATCTTTTTTTCACTTTCTGGCAATTAGATTGAGAATAAAATTATTAAACTTGTAGTTTAATAATTGCTTTTAATTGTGTAGTTAAATATATGTTCAAATCTTAAGAGAACTTACTCTGCTTCAAATCTATTAATGATATTTTAGAAAACATATATATGGGAAATATAAATAAATAAGATATACCATCTCTAAGTATACACTTGACCCACTCTATTTACAGAGACACATATAAGTGAAAGAATTCCATGTATGTAATAAGTCTACATAGCATATTACATGGACCTTCTTATTCTCAAGGTTGTTTCTGCTGCCAATTTCCATTGTTCTTATTCTGTCATCCTGGAGTTTGGGCTGTCAGAATTCATGAAAATTCTATGATTTGAATGATTTCCTTACTAACTCTTTTTGTGTGTGTGTGCATTTTAAGAAATCTTTTTAAAATTTAATTTTTATTGGAATAGAGTTGCTTTACAATGTTATTTTAGTTTCTGTTGTACAGGAAAGTGAAACAGTTATACATATATCCACTCTTTTTTTTTTAAATTTTTTTAGATTTTCTTCCCATTTAGGTCACCACAGAGAAGTGAGTAAAGTGCCCTGTGGTATACAGTAGGCTCTCACTAGCTATCTATTTTTTATATAGCAGTGTGTATATGTCAGTCATAATCTCCCAATTCATCCCACACTCCCTCTTCCTTCCCTTTGTAACCATAAGTTTGTTTTCTACATTTGTGACTCTATTTCTGCTTTGCAAATAAGTTCATCTGTACCATTTTAATAAATTCCTCATATAGGCATTATTATACTATGTTTATCTTTCTTTTTCTGACTTACTTTACTCTGTATAAAAATCATGAGGCCCATCCATATTCCAGCAAGTGATATTGTTTTATTCCTTTTTTTGTTGCTGTTGTTTACTTGCTAAGTCGTGCCTGACTCTTTGTGACCCTATGAACTGCAGCATGTCAGGTTTCCCTGTCTTTCACTACCTCATGGAGTTTGCTTAAACTCATATCCATTGATTTGGTGATGCTGTCCAACTACCTCATCATCTGTCAATTCCTTCTCCTCTTGCCTTCAATATTGCCCAGCATCAATTTTCCAAAGAGTCTTTTCCAATGAGTCAGCACTTCACATTAGGTGTCCTAAGTATTCAAGCTTCAGTTTCAGCATCAGTCCTTCCAAAAAATATTCAGGGTTGATCTTCTTTAGGATGGACTAGTTGGATCTCCTTGCAGTCCAAGGGACTCTCAAGAGTCTTATCCAGCACCACAGTTCAAAAGCATTGGTTTTTCAGTACTCAACCTTCTTTATGGTCCAACTCTCACATCCATACAAGACTACTGGAAAAATCATAGCTTCGACTCAGCTTCAGTTCAGTTCAGTTCAGTCGCTCAGTCATGTCCAACGCTTTGCGACCCCATGAACTGCAGCATGCCAGACCTCCCTGTCCAGCACCAACTCCCACAGTTCACCCAAACCCATGTCCATTGAGTTGGTGATGCCATCAAACCATCTCATCCTCTGTCATCCCCTTCTCCTCCTGCCCTCAATCTTTTCCAGCTTTGACTATAAGGACCTTTATCAGCAAAGTGATGTCTCTGTTGTTTAAGATATTGTCTGGATTTGTCATAGCTTTCCTTCCAAGGAGAAAATGTTTAAACAATTTCATGGCTGCAGTCACCATCTGCAGTGATTTTGGAGCCCAAGAAAATAAAATCTACCAGTGTTTCCACTTTCTCCACTTTTATTTGCCATGAAGTGATGGGACCAGATGCCATGATATTGTCAACCTGTTTATTTATCTTATATGCAGATTAAGTAAGTAAGCGAAAGTCACTCAGTTGTGTCCGAATCTTTGTGACACCTTCGACTATACATTCCATGGAATTCTCCAGTCCCAAATCTGTTTCCTTTTCCAGGGGATCTTCCCAAGCCAGGGTTTGAAGCCACGTCTCCAGATTGTAGGTGGATTCTTTATATGCTCAGCCACCAGAGAAACGTGGTGTATATGCAGAGTACATAATACAAAACACTGGACTGGATGACTCACAAGCTGGAATCAAGACTGCTGGGAGAAATATCAGCAACCTCAGATATGCAGACAATACCATTCTAACAGTAGAAAGTGAAGAGGAATTAAAGAGACTATTGTTAAGGGTGAAAGAAGAGAGTGAAAAAGCTGTATTAAAACTCAACATTCCTATTTATGATTAAGGAATATTCCATTGTATATATGTACCACATCTTATTTATCCATTACTGTCAATGGACATTAGTTTGCTTAAATGTCCTGCTTATTACAAATAGTGTTGCACTAAACACTAGCATGCATGTATTCTTTCAAATTATGTTTTTCTCTGTCCAAGAATGTGATTGCTGGGTGACATGGTACCTTTGTTTTCAGTTTATACGGAATATCTATACTGTTCTCTATAGTAATTATATCAATTTACATTTCTACTAACTGTGCGGGCTTTCCAGGTGGCACTAGTGATAAAGAACTTGCCTGTTAATGGAGGGAACATAAGAGACCTGTGTTCGATCACTGGGACAGGAAGATGCCCTGGAGGAGAACATGACAACCGTCTCCAGTATTCCTGCCTGGAGAGTCCCATGGACAGAGGATTGCCAGGCTACAGTCTATAAGGTCACAGAGAGTTGGATATGACTGAAGCAACTTAGCATGCAGTATACACACAGCATGCATCCACCAACAGTGTAGGAAGGTTTCTTTTTTTCCACTCTCTCTTTAACATGTATTGTTTGTAAATTTTTTTGATGATGGCCATTCAGAACGGTGTGAGGTGAATACCTGATTGTAGTTTTGATTTGCATTTCTCTAATAATTAGTGATGTTGAGAATACTTTTTTGTGTTTGTTGGTCATCTTCATGTCTTCTTTGAATAAATGTCTATTTAGATTTTCCACCTTTTGTTGATCTTATTTTTTATTGAGTTATTTGTATATTTTGGACATTAAGGTTTTTTCTGTTTCTTCATTTGAAAATATTTTCTCTCAATTTTTTTCCATTTTGTTTATGCTTTCCATTGCTGTGCAAAAGCTTTTAAGTTTAATCAGGTTCATATTCTACCCCTCATGTCTAATGATTAGGTAGAAGTTTGGACATAGAATGTTTAAAATTGTATCAGATCAGATCAGATCAGATCAGTCACTCAGTCGTGTCTGATTCTTTGCAACCCCATGAATTGCAGCACGCCAGGCCTCCCTGTCCATCACCAACTCCCAGAATTCACTCAGACTCACGTCCATCGAGTCAGTGATGTCATCCAGCAATCTCATCCTCTGTCTTCCCCTTCTCCTCTTGCCCCCAATCCCTCCCAGTATCAGTCTTTTCCAATGAGTCAACTCTTAGCATGAGGTGGCCAAAGTCCTGGAGTTTCAGCTTTAGCATCATTCCTTCCAAAAAAGTCCCAGGGCTGATCTCCTTCAGAATGGACTGGTTGGATCTCCTTGCAGTCTAAGGGACTCTCAAGAGTCTTCTCCAAAACCACAGTTCAAAAGCATCAATTGTTTGGTGCTCAGCCTCTTCACAGTCCAACTCTCACATCCATACGTGACCACAGGAAAGACCATAGTCTTGACTAGGCGAACCTTTGTTGGCAAAGTAATGTCTCTGCTTTTGAATATGCTATCTAGGTTGGTCATAACTTTCCTTCCAAGGAATAAGCGTCTTTTAATTTCATGGCTGCAGTCACCATCTGCAGTGATTTTGGAGCCCAGAAAAATAAAGTCTGACACTGTTTCCCCATCTATTTCCCATGAAGTGATGGGGCCGGATGCCATGATCTTCGTTTTCTGAATGTTGAGCTTTAAGCCAACCTTTTCACTCTCCACTTTCACTTTCATCAAGAGGCTTTTTAGCCCCTCTTCACTTTCTGCCATAAGGGTGGTGTCATCTGCATATCTGAGGTTATTGATATTTCTCCTGGTAATCTTGATTCCAGCTTGTGCTTCTTCAAGTCCAGCCTTTCTCATGATGTACTCTGCATAGAAGTTAAATAAACAGGGTGACAATATACAGCCTTGATGAACTCCTTTTCCTATTTGGAACCAGTCTGTTGTTCCATGTCCAGTTCTAACTGTTGCTTCCTGACCTGCATACAAATTTCTCAAGAGGCAGGTCAGGTGGTCTGGGATTCCCATCTCTTTCAGAATTTTCCACAGTTTATTGTGATCCACATAGTCAAAGGCTTTGGCATAGTCAATAAAGCAGAAATAGATGTTTTTCTGGAAACTCTCTTGCTTTTTCCATGATCCAGCGGATGTTGGCAATTTGATCTCTGGTTCCTCTGCCTTTTCTAAAACCAGCTTGCACATCAGGAAGTTCGCAGTTCACATATTGATGAAGCCTGGCTTGGAGAATTTTGATATGATAATTAAAATTACAGTAAAGAGAGTATATTTTTTGGCATTTGGTATGTAGATACAGGCTAGTAAAGTAATGCTCAAAATCCTACAAGCCAGGCTTCAGCAATATGTGAATCGTGAACTTCCTGATGTTCAAGCTGGTTTCCAAATAGGAAAAGGAGTACGTCAAGGCTGTATATTGTCACCTTGTTTATTTAACTTCTATGCAGAGTACATCATGAGAATGCTGGACTGGAAGAAACAAAAGCTGGAATCAAGATTGCTGGGAGAAATGTCAATAACCTCAGATATGCAGATAACACCACCCTTATGACAGAAAGTAAAGAGGAACTAAAAAGTCTCTTGATGAAAGTGAAAGTGGAGAGTGAAAAGTTGGCTTAAAGCTCAACATTCAGAAAACGAAGATCATGGCATCTGGTCCCATCACTTCATGGGAAATAGATGGGGAAACTGTGGAACCAGTGTCAGACTTTATTTTTCTGGGCTCCAAAATCACTGCAGATGGGGACTGCAGCTATGAAATTAAAAGATGCTTACTCCTTGGAAGGAAAGTTATGACCAACCTAGATAGCATATTTAAAGCAGAGACATTCCTTTGCCAACAAGTGTCCGTCTAGTCAAGGCTATGGTTTTTCCTGTGGTCATGTATGGATGTGAGAGTTGGAATGTGAAGAAGGCTGAGCACTGAAGAATTGATGTTTTTGAACTGTGGTGTTGGGGAAGACTCTTGAGAGTCCCTTGGACTGCAAAGAGATTCAACCAGTCCATTCTGAAGGAGATCAGCCCTGGGATTTCTTTGGAAGAAATGATGCTAAAGCTGAAATTCCGGTACTTTGGCCACCTCATGTGAAGAGTTGACTCATTGGAAAAGACTCTGATGCTGGGAGGGATTGGGGGCAGGAGGAGAAGGGGACGACAGAGGATGAGATGGCTGGATGGCATCACTGCCTAGAGGGATGTGAGTCTGTGTGAACTCCGGGAATTAGTGATGGACACCTGTATTTTGGAAAAGGCAATGGCACCCCACTCCAGTACTCT
Organism: Tragelaphus eurycerus; assembly: GCA_935064755.1. Taxonomy (NCBI): domain Eukaryota; kingdom Metazoa; phylum Chordata; class Mammalia; order Artiodactyla; family Bovidae; genus Tragelaphus; species Tragelaphus eurycerus. The sequence continues at coordinate 4,721,015 of CAKXYN010000086.1, read as the reverse complement.
TGCCTGGAGAATCCCATGGATGGAGGTGCCTGGTGGGCTGCAGTCCATGGGGTCACTAAGAGTCAGACACGACTGAACAACTTTACTTTCACTTTTCACTTTCATGCATTGGAGAAGGAAAAGGCAACCCACTCCATTATTCTTACCTGTAGAATCCCTGGGACGGGGGAGCTTGGTGGGCTGCCATCTATAGGGTCACACAGAGTAGAACACGACTGAAGCGACTTAGCAGCAGCAGTAGCAAACTGTATTTGCTATCTTATATTCTCATATACATGCTTATGCTTACAGAATGCCAGTATAAACTAGAACTTTTTCCTATTAGCAATGTTACAATTTGCAACTAATCAATTCAATTATTGATCAAGTAATTGAGAAAATATACAACTAGGAAGGATTATGTGTATCTAGGTCATTTAATTTATTTCCAACTGTATTTTTTAATACATCTCTTGGCACATGTAATATTTTAGGTACACTTTGTTATTATTGAATATCACTTAATCATTTTATGAATGACAGTAAGTGATGACAATTAAGAGGTACTTAAAAAAATTCTACTACTTTTGTATTAAATCTAATAAAGATGTTATAAAATAACAAATATAATTAAATTCTTTAAATAATTGTATAAACATAAGAATCTGTATGGCTCATATGTATGCATGAGTTGGGTTTGCATCAGAAATTTCCTGGAGTAGTGGTAGATGAATACACTGAGAAATATTGATAACCAGTGATGCCATAAGGTAAACTTCACATGGGAAAATGCTTATATTAACACATGAATCAATAACCTTGTTGGAGATGTCAAACTGTGAAACAAAAGCCCTTTTCAATTGCTCTGGGGAGTATTTAACCTTCACTGGCAGAATTTCACAAAAACCAAATAGTAACTAAATTTGAAAAAAAAAAATAGTAATGCTGTCGATAAACATATAGATTAGCAAGAGAGAATTTCATAAAGCTCTTTCAGATAAAAATCCAGAATATTATTTAAGTAGTTGTGGAAAGACAAAGAGAAGTAATTGAAGAAAATACAGAAAATAGAATAATTTTTTTATTTTTAACTAGTCATTACTGATGTAAAAAAGCCACTTAAAAATGAGAGAATGAAAAGAGAAAGAGATTGTGGGAAAGTCGGGGGAGGGAATGAAATTGAACTCTCATCAAACTAAATTGCTTTTGAGCTTTCTTGTCTCCTAAATGCAGAGCTCCTTCTCAAAGAATCATTTTCTTTATGTGTTAAACTACTCTAAAAAAGTCACTGTTTTAGGTCAATGTCTTTGAAATTTACATTTCTCAGTTCTATATCCCAGACATCTGAACTAAGTCTTTACTAAACCAGTTTCCACATAAAACTTACATGTCATCTTTACGTAGTAGATGTTCTATTTAATTACTGGTTAAAGTGCAAGGTCATCAGATACATACTGAGGATAAAAGCAGATAAATAATTTGCAGAGTCCAGTATAAAAAGAACTATTCAGGGCACCTGATTCTGGTTATGAATTTCAGTACAGTGACAGCTGAACCTTAAACTAAGTAGTGGGTGAGTGAAAGTCGCTCAGTCGTGTCCGACTCTTTGCGACCCCATAGACTATACAGTTCATGGAATTCTCCAGGCCTGAATACTGGAGTGGATAGCCTTTCCCTTCTTCAGGGGATCTTCCCAACCCAGGGATAGAACTTAGGTCTCCCACATTGCAGGTGGATTCTTTACCAGCTAATTAGAGGCCCCATCTAAAGGGAGAGACTTGTGGGACTGCACGTTCATGAAGCACATTCATGAAACAGATCTGATCCAAGAGATATCCCTGTGACATAAGAGGTTCAACTGAAAACATCTATAGCCATGCCTTGCAACATGGAAGCCACTAGCTATGTATGTACTAAGCCATTGAGCACCTGAAATGAGGCTACTGCAACTGAGAAACCACCATTTAATTTAATTGAAACTTACATTTGTAAATCAAAAAAGTAAAATTTTATTTCTGATAAATTTTTATTTTTTTGGCAGGATTATATTTTATTTTAAAATTGAAAGTTTCATGTGTAAATTGAGATGAGATATCAAGGTTAAAAGCATATTATGTTTCAAAGACTGAAACATATAGTATGAAAACAGGGAGGTTCAATATCTCAATACATTTTGAAAATTAACTCCATGTTGTAATGACAAAACTCCACATATATTGAGTTAAGTAGAATATTTAAATAATTTAACTTTAAAAATTTTACTTTTTAAATATGAAAACCAGAAAATTTAAAATCATGTGTATGTCATACATTATTTTTCTATCTGAGAATATTGATATAGAGATATAAAGAATTTGGGAAAGAACAAACCTAAGGTTTGTTAGTTTGTTCTTTAGGTTTGTAAATCATAAACAGTATTTCCTTGAAATTTTACTTTTGTAAGCAGTCTTATAATCGAGAGGGCAGTTGAAGAAATTCAGTGTACTGTAGATTTCAGAAAACTGGCATTGTACTGACAGAGTTGAGATTTACATAATGTCTTTGATATCTTGATGATTAAATAAGAAAGTCTGCAAGGAGAAAATTAATGAAGAGAAAAAATAATTAGAGGGTATGAATTTAAAGAGAAATTAGATTATAAGAAGCAAAAGAAATGGAAATTTTGGAACAGTTTTATTGTTGTGGCTGGTGGCAGCTGTGGACTCAGTCATGTCTGATTATTTGTGATCCCATGGATTGTAGTCCACCAGGCTCCTCTGTTCATGGGATTCTCCAGGCAAGAATACTGGAGTGGTTTGCCATTTCCTTCTCCAGTTGAGGCTGGTTAGCATTTACAAATAGCTTGGTCTGAGTCAGGGAAACACTTTTAATACTGGATTTAGATTTTATTGTGCTTATTCTCAGGCAGGCATAATATTACAGCCTAGACGTTTGAGAAAGCAGGTGCCTAATTCAATAAGAGTAATGACTTCTAAATTATTCAGTTGGATATGATGCAATTATTGGGAATCCAGACTGTATTTGATACATCAAAAGCACTTTTCAAACTGGAGTTTGGTGTGACCTGAAATGCAGGGGTTTCACCAGACAACTGGTGATCTCATCCAAGATTTTATATATTACAACTTTGGTAATCCATATTAAACTTGGAAATAAGCATCTGTATTCTGTTTGTAAAAATGACAAGAGAACTGTAAGGGGCATATTTTTTTCCAGTATTACCCTGGTGTTTCACAGCAAAAGAAAGTTTCAGAAAGAATGCAAACTGTTATATCCAAAAGAATCATTTTGGCTCCAGCCATTTTGAATCCTAAGAAAATTGTGCCTTCTAAATGTAACTATTTGCTATGCTATGCTAAGTCACTTCAGTCGTGTCCGACTCTGTGCGACCCCATAGACGGCAGCCCACCAGGCCTCCCTGTCCCTGGGATTCTCCAGGCAAAAACACTGGAGAGGGTTGCCATTTCCTTCTCCAATGCATGAAAGTGAAAAGAGAAAGTGAAGTCGCTCAGTCATGTCCGACTCTTAGCGACCCCATGGACAGCAGCCTACCAGGCTCCTCCTTCCGTGGGATTTTCCAGGCAAGAGTATTGGAGTGGGGTGCCATTGCCTTCTCCGAACTATTTAAGCAGTGGTAAATCAATATAAAATTATTAAAAATGTTTTATAAATAGCTTATATCATATTTATTTCTATTGTGATGACTATTTACTAATGTGATAACTATTCTCATTATTTTCATCATCATCATCATCATCATTCATAGTATTGTATTATTGGTTTTTTTGTTGTTGTTCAGCCAATCAGTTTAGTTCAACTCTATGTAACCCTTTGGGCTGCAGCACACAGACTTCCCTGTCCTTGACCATCTCCTGGAGCTTGCTCAAACTTATGTCCATTAAGTCAGTGATGCCATCCAACCATCTCATTCTCTGTCATCCCCTTCTCCTCCCGCCTTCAATCTCAGCATCAGGGTCTTTTCCATTGAGTTGACTCTTCAGGTGGCCAAAGTATTGAAGCTTCAGCTTCAATATCAGTCCTTCTAATGAATATTCAAGACCGATTTCCTTTAGGATGGACTGGTTGGATCTCCTTGCAGTCCAACGGAATCTCAAGAGTCTGCTCCAACACCACAGATCAAAAGCATCAATTCTTTGGTGTTCAGCCTTCTTTATGGCCCAATTCTAACATCCATACATGACCACCAGAAAAAACATAGCTTTGGCTAGACAGACCTTTGTCAGCAAAGTGATGTCTATGCTTTTTCATGTGCCGTCTAGGTTTGTCATACCTTTGCTTCCAAGGAGCAACTTTCTTTTAATTTCGTGATTGCAGTCACCATGTGCAGCGATTTTGAAGCCCAGGAAAATAAAGTCTGTCACTGTTTCCATTGTTTCCCTATCTATTTGCCATGAAGAGATGGGATCAGATGCTATGATCTTTGTTTTTTGAATGTTGAGATTTAAGAGCTTTTTCAATCCCCTCTTTCACCTTCATCAAGAGACTCTTTAGCTCCTCTTCACTTTCTACCATAAGTGTGATGTAATCTGCATATCTGAGGTTATTGATATTTCTCCTGGCAATCTTGATTTCAGCCTGTGCTTCATCCAGCCTGGCATTTTTGTATTTTTAATGGCCAATGAATGATGTTGGTATTAATACTTTATAACCACAAATATATGGATAATGTTAGACACTTATTTGGGGATAATACTACTTCCTTCATCCTTTGGCAACATATTCCTTTAACCTTCTAATTTAATTTTCTTGACACAGTATTAGAGCACATGATTTTACATTAAAAATAGTTTTAGTGTCAAGTGGATAAAAGATATTTTTAAGACTCTTAGAACTTTAAAAAATCCTCTTCAAAGTATTGCAGAATTCTTTAGCATTGATTTAGTTTGAAAAAAATTCATTAGCAATAATAATTTTTCTTTATTAAATTTTATTTTCTGCATGTTTCTATGTAGACTGAACAGTAAATGGAAAATAGAATATAGTCCAGTTATTTTTTTTTCTTTTATCAGTGGCTTTTGTAAAAAATAAATAAGTATATATGGTGTAAAGAAAGTATTGACTGAAGCTATTAAATGTCTGATGTGCTTTGTGAGCTAAATCACTTCAGTCATGTCCAACTCTATGTGACCTTATGGACTGTAGCCTACTATACTCCTCTGTCCATGGGATTCTCAAGGGGAGAATACTGTATCGGATATGTCCTCTTCCAGGGATCTTTCCAACCCAGAGATTAACTTGACTTTCTTATGTCTCCTGCTTTGGCAGTTGGGTTCTTTAACACTCATGTCAATTATAATTTTTACCTTTAATTATTAGCATTTTTTTTTTTTACTCCAAATGAGATATTAATGCTTTTTTGAATCTTCATGCCATAGTGAGTGAAGTTGCTCAGTCGTATCCGACTCTTTGCAATCCCATGGACTGTAACCCACCAGGCTCCTTCCATCCATGGAATTTTCTAGGCAAGAGTACTGGAGTGGATTGCTATTTATAGTGCTAGTGATAAAAGGATTGATACTACACTGATGCTACACTCAGCCTATTCCTACATCCAGAAGGAAAATAAATATCACCTCAAAAGGAGGTAGCACCTAAATATTGGCATATCAACAAATTTAAAATTGCATATACTGAAGAAAATCACATTTTGAATAATTAGCTTGAATTTCAATATTACTTTTTGTTGGGAGCCGGCTTGGATCAGCGCTCCACCCATGACAAAGATCATGAAGAAGGAGGCTTGGCATACGCAAAGGCGGGATCAAGCCTCAGTAGCCCCCCTGGAAATTCTCGAGCATCGACCCCCAAAAACCAGAGTCTGCCTACTTTCTGCTTTGTGTTCTCACCTACACCTCTGACTTTATGGGGGGCTGTCCTCTACTACCTCTCTCTGAAAAAAGTTAACTTACAGCTCCAGTTAATAATTCCTGGGTGTGACAGTGTTTCAACCTACAAACTCTTTTGGAAATCCTCCAGCCTGCCTGAATAGGTTTTTCCAGCCAATATGTGATTGTTCAGAGACTCCTAACTGTGAGAGGCATGAGATGTTCTAAACTGTCTAAGTACAGATTCCTTTGAGCAGTTGATTGATTGATTAGAAATTGTATTGCTGAAGGGTTTTTCACTTGTTGGGCCAATGTTTGCTGCTAAGTCTCCATGTCCCTTACCTACTGTGTCCTTGGCAGTGTATTGATTGATATAATTGGTTTATAGAAATGTAAGTAGTAGCTTTAATATTTGTAACCTTGGACCCTTGAGTTAATTCTTTCTCTTGTTATAACCCACCACACCTTTGCCCTATAGAAATGCAACTCCAATGCCTTTGGAGGGTGGCGCCTGACTAATCACTTTTAGAGAAAAATAAGTTTTCTGAAGAAAGGGTCTTAAAATGTTGACAGGCCTCCGAGCCAGAAGATGATGCAAATCACCTAAACTTTGCATATGATAAGTTTGCAGGAAGAAAGCCTGGCTTACTACATGACTCTACCCCTTCCCCCATTATCTTCTATGCATAACTTAAGGTATAAAAACTACTTTGATGAATAAAGTGTGGGGCCTTGTTCACTGAAACTTGGTCTCCCCATGTCGTTCTTTCTCTTACCTTCTGGCTGAATTATTCAGCCTCCTCTCTCCACAAAATGTTCTCACTGAGCCATCCTTATTTCATCTGCTTTTCTTCACTGAATTTCCTTCTCACTGAGCTATCCTAATTTTTATTACTCTTTATATCTTTAATTAACGCCTAATTAATTGTTTCCTGACCCCCACCGAGGCAGTCTGCCCTTCGAATTCACTGGATCCACCAGGACTGGACCCTGGCAACTTTTCATTGGATGAGGTAGCTATATGATTTTCAGCTTCTGTGTTAGCCCCAAGCAAAACTAAAGTTCTATGTTACACTTTATTATTTTCAGGAGAACTATTATATTCCAATCTTCATAGTGCAGAATAATTTAGATTTAAAGGAATTGAATTGAGAATAGATATCAAGAATTCTGGGAAGTTACTGCAATTCAGATTCAGTAGAATATGTCAGGAGACACATAGGATTAGATAAGATATGAATAGAGAAATGTAAGGAGTATAGGAAATCTTAATATTAGAAACTCTACAAGTACTAAGTGTCAATTCATCTACATTTATTGATCACAACGCTTACTTCAACATGGTATATGAAGCAATCTTGGAAAAATAGACCAAAGTTTAGTAAAGAGTGATACTTGTACTTGGGTTCAAAGGAAAAAAAAAAAAACAGGAAAATCTAATGTACTTAGCACTTCATCTTCATATGAATAGTCTCTGAGAAATTTTTAATTTTAGTGTAGTTTCACAGGATTCTTAATCATTTTGGCTAGCGTTCAGATGGAAATGTTGAAGTTAGTTGCCACATTGACATAAGGTGGTAATTACAAGGAAACCAAAGAAGAACATCTTGCTGACAATAAAGGTTGGTTTCATCATTTCAGAAGTTTGAACCTGAACAGTGATTATTGTTAACCACTCTTTCAGACAAAGTGAGTACTGTCCATATACTGAAAAGCTGAAATGCATAATTACCCAATTTAAACTAATTTGACAGTTTTATCTTTTGATAGATTAATCTTCCTCAAAACAGCAGAATATATATCCAGTTCAAGTGCACACAAAGAATTTACCAAGATAGCCTATATTCTGGACAATACAACAATCTTGGGTGTATTTATAAGGATTCAAGTCATGGAAAATATGTTTTCTGAATTTAATGGAATTAAATTTGAAGTTCACAACAGAATTAACTCTGAGAAAACAATATTAGGAAACTAAATAACATGCATCTAAATAAACTAATGGATCAGAAAAAGAAATAAAAAAAGAAACTGCAAAATAAGTGGAAGTTGTAGAGGGATGAGAATGCTTATCGATTCCTAGTGTGAACATAAACTGCTAAAATCGTTTTGGGTAATGAGTTGTCAATTTCTTAAAAATTTACATGTAGAACTGCAATAATGGCCAGCCATTTCAACCCTCAGTACTCGCCCAAGATCACGTATTTAAATGCAGATTTACACATGAATATTTATAGCTGTTTTATTTGCAGTGATCCAAACTGAAAACTATTCAAATGTCTATCAGCAAGTAAATGGATAAACAGATTGCCCCATATCCATATCATGAAACACAGTCTAGCCTTACAAAGGAAAGAGCTATAGTACAGAAAACACCACCAGTCAATCTCAAAATAATTTTCCTAAGTGAAAAAAGCAGAAAAACAACAAAAAAGAGCATATACTCTCATTCAACTTATGTTGTTGTTGAGTCACTGTCTTGTGTCTGCTTCTTTGTGACCACATGTTCTATAGCCCACCAGGTTCCTCTCGCCATGGGATTTCCCAGGCAACTTACTTCAGTAGTGGGTTGACATTTTCTTCTCCAGAGTATCTTCTTGACTAGGGATTGAATGCGTGTCTCTTGTGTTTTCCGATTGGCAAGCAGATCCTTTACCACTGAGTCACCTGGAAAGCCATTTCATTTATATAAAAATCTAGAAATGGCAAATAGAAATGTTTGCCATTATATAAAAATCTAGAAATGGCAAAATATTAGAAAAGGCAGATCAAGTTTTGCTTGAAGATGAAAGAGTGTGAGTAGGATGAGCAGCAGGAAATAATTACCACAGGGAACAGGGAAATATCTGAAGATGATATATTAATACATGTTTATTATCTTAATTGCCCAAATGATTTTATGAGTGTGTATAAAAACATATCATATTGCTCACTTTTAAATAAGTGTAACTTATGATATTTAAATTTCAGCTCAATAAAATTATTTTTAGAAAGGAAAAGAAATGTAGGTTTTTCTACTTGCTTCTATTAAAATAGAATGATATGCATGTTCAGTTCAGTTCAGTTTCTCAGTCGTATCCAACTCTTTGCGACCCCATGAATCGCAGTACTCCAGGCCTCCCTGTCCATCAGAAATACCCGGAGTTGACTCAGACTCATGTCCATCGAGTCAGTGATGCCATCCAGCCATCTCATCCTCTGTTGTCCCCTTCTCCTCCTGCCCCCAATCCCTCCCGGTATCAGAGTTTTTTCCAATGAGTCAACTCTTCAAATGAGGTGGCCAAAGTCCTGGAGTTTCAGCTTTAGCATCATTCTTTCCAAAGAAATCCCAGGGCTGATCTCGTTCAGAATGGACTGATGGGATCTTGCAGTCCAAGGGACTCTCAAGAGTCTTCTCCAACACCACAGTTCAAAAGCATCAATTCTTTGGGGCTCAGCCTTCTTCACAGTCCAACTCTCACATCTGTACATGAACACAGGAAAAACCATAGCCTTGACTAGATGAACCTTTGCTGGCAAAGTAATGTCTCTGCTTTTGATATGCTATCTAGGTTGGTCATAACTTTCTTTCCAAGGAGTAAGTGTCTTTTAATTTCATGGCTGCCGTCCCCAACTGCAGTGATTTTGGAGCCCCCCCCCCCAAAAAAAAATAAAGTCTGACACTGTTGCCACTGTTTCCCCATCTATTTCCCATGAAGTGATGGACCCGGATGCCATGATCTTCGTTTTCTGAATGTTGAGCTTTAAGCCAACTTTTTCACTCTCCACTTTCACTTTATTCAAGAGGCCTTTTAGTTCCTCTTCAGTTTCTGCCATAAGGGTGGTGTCATCTGCATATCTGAAGTTATTGATATTTCTCCTGGCAATCTTGATTCCAGCTTGTGCTTCTTTCAGCCCAGTGTTTCTCATGATGTACTCTGCATAGAAGTTAAATGAGCAGGGTGACAATATACAGCCTTGACGTACTCCTTTTCCTATTTGAAACCAGTCTGTTGTTCCATGTGCAGTTCTAGCTATTGCTTCCTGACCTGCATACAAATTTCTCAAGAGGCAGGTCAGGTGGTCTGGTATTCCCATCTCTTTCAGAATTTTCCAGTTTATTATTATCCACACAGTCAAAGGCTTTGGCATAGTCAGTAAAGCAGAAATAGATGTTTTTTTCCTGGAATCCTCTGGCTTTTTCCATGATTCAGCGGATGTTGGCAATTTGATCTCTGGTTCCTCTGCCTTTTCTAAAACCAGCTTGAACATCAGGATGTTCATGGTTCATATATTGCTGAAGCCTGGCTTGGAGAATTTTGAGCATTACTTTACTAGCGTGTGACACGAGTGCAATTGTGCGGTAGTTTGAGCATTCTTTGGCATTGCCTTTCTTTGGGGTTAGGATGAAAATGTTAAGAGGAACTAAAAAGCCTCTTGATGAAAGTGAAAGTGGAGAGTGAAAAAGTTTCCTTAAAGCTCAACATTCAGAAAACGAAGATCATGGCATCTGGTCCCATCACTTCATGGGAAATGGATTGGGAAACAGTGGAAACAGTGGAAACAGTGTCAGACTTTATTTTTCTGGGCTCCAAAATCACTACAGGTGGTGACTGCAGCCGTGGAATTAAGAAACGCTTACTCCTTGGAAGGAAATTTATGACCAACCTAGATAGCATATTCAAAAGCAGAGACATTACTTTGCTAACAAAGGTCCGTCTAGTCAAGGCTATGGTTTTTCCAGTGGTCATGTATGGATGTGAGAGTTGGACTCTGAAGAAGGCTGAGCACCGAAGAATTGATGCTTTTGAACTGTGGTGTTGGAGAATATGCCTGAGAGTCCCTTGGACTGCAAGGAGATCCAACCAGTCCATTCTGGAGATCAGCCCTGGGATTTCTTTGGAGGGAATGATGCTGAAACTGAAACTCCAGTACTGTGGTCACCTCATGTGAAGAGTTGACTCATTGGAAAAGACTCTGAATCTGGGAGGGATTGGGGGCAGGAGGAGAAGGGGACGACAGAAAATGAGATGGCTGGATGGCATCACTGACTCAATGGACATGAATCTGGTTGAGCTCCGGGAGTTGATGATGGACAGGGTGGCCTGGCATGCTGCAATTCATGGGGTCGCAAAGAGTCAGACACGACTGAGCGACTGAACTGAACTGAACTGAGCCAACAGCCCTAAAAAGCCATACATGCATGAATTGCAGAAGGAAGTTTCACAGAAAAATATAACCTGACTTTTGAAAGACTACAAAAGTGTTTGGTAGAGAAAGGATATTTTATCTGGAGTTGCCCAGAGATGAAGGAAGCCATGGTTATTTAATATATGTTAAAAAATAGGAAATGGACAAGAAGAGTGAAAAAAAGATTTGCTTCAATAAAGGCCATAAGTAAGGGAGAATTTACACTGACTGACATAAACAAATTCAAAGTAGTAACCAATAGGTGGAAACACACAAAAAAATTTCTAGATACAATTGAAGGAGGAAACAGACAGAACAGGCTCCATCTTGAAAGTAGGGCTCCATCTTGGGCAGTACTGTGGACTTTGACCTATATGTCCAGTATCCATGGAAACGACATACCAATACCAACTGGAAAACCAGGCTGCCGCCCCCACCTACCCACCCATGGAAGAGCCCCAGCGCTCATAACTAGACTCTCCACCGCTTCAAAGAATACCCTAATTATCTGTGTAACCAAATAGAATCATAAATTCTATTATGCTTATTGGAGTATGACCACAGGCCTATTTATAATTGTCCACTGTTAACTCTCTAGGCTTAAGGCATACAAATCATGGGGTTAAGGCATATGAATCACAGGTTAACTTTGATTGTATCTTTCTTTTCCTTTGCTCAGACTAGCTTCAGAGAATTTGGGGAGGTGAGTTTGAACACGTACACTTAGGTTATATAAGGTTTTCACAAAAACTGGTCGGGGACCTTGGCTAAGAGGAGGCTCTGCCTTGGGCCCGCCAGTGTAATAAACTGCACTATCTGCATTGTCCTTCTGAGTGAGTTTGTTTCCTGAAATGCGTGGCTACACCACAGTCACATACAAAAAATAGAAACAACATGTTTTCACCATTTCTTTTCTCTAAAAGTCTTTGAACAGAGTATTTAAAAAATGATCAAAGGAATCAACTTCACTATTTATGATTTGCCACAAGATGTGGAGATATTTGTGACTCCCAGAGAAATTAAAAATGATGGCCAATACCAGATCTAGAGATATTACAAAGGAGATATGCTATAGCTACAGGAAGTGCATTTGTTGACAGATAAATTTTGTGAGTTGAATACTAAGCTTTCTAAATGCTTAAAAATGTTTATTTCTGTCAATTCTTACATCTCTCTCATGTATACTGGAAATAAATATTTATTTTTATTATCATGAATATCAGGATGCAAATCAGATCAGATCAGATCAGTCGCTCAGTCGTGTCCGACTCTTTGCGACCCCATGAACCGCAGCACGCCAGGCCTCCCTATCCATCATCAGCTCTCGGAGTTCACTCAGACTCACATCCATGGAGTCAGTGATGCCATCCAGCCATCTCATCCTCTGTCGTCCCCTTCTCCTCCTGCCCCCAATCCCTCCCAGCATCAGAGTCTTCTCCAATGAGTCAACTCTTCGCATGAGGTGGCCAAAGTACTGGAGTTTCAGCTTTAGCATCATTCCTTCCAAAGAAATCCCAGGGCTGATCTCCTTCAGAATGGACTGGTTGGATCTCCTTGCAGTCCAAGGGACTCTCAGGAGTCTTCTCCAAGGCAATGGCACCCCACTCCAGTACTTTTGCCTAGAAAATACCATGGATGGAGGAGCCTGGTAGACTGCAGTCCATGGGGTCACTAGAGTCAGACACGACTGAGCGACTTCACTTTCCCTTTTCAAGTTCACTTTCATGCATTGGAGAAGGAAATGGCAACCCACTCCAGTGTTCTTGCCTGGAGAATCCCAGGGACGGGGAAGCTGATGGGCTGCCGTCTATTGGGTCACACAGAGTCGGACATGACTGAAGCGACTTAGCAGCAGGAGCAGTATACATAAATATACAAATATGTGTTGTTTAGTTTCTCCATCATGTCCAATTCTTTTGCAACCCCAACAAAATGTATGCAATGTAAAATAAACATATTTTACAACTACTATATCAGTTATAATACACACATGTAGATTCTTATGTATTTGGATTTACAGATGTAATTATAGATTTTATTATAAGACCTCAGAAACAAGTGTACATATACATACAAATTATTGTGAGTATTCACCCAGACATTGTAAAAATAGATATCAGAACTATGAAATTTTGAACAGAAAACTGTAGTAATAAAATAAGCACATTATAACAAGAGCATGGGGAAACATTAACAGATGATTCCACTCATTCAAAAATGCTTTTTAATTTTTTAGTATGTATTTCAAAATCTCATTTGCATGCATTTAATTAAAACGTAGTATTTTTTATTCATCTTCTGAGTCCTGAAAAATATCCACATACCGGTAAGCTGTAAGGAAAGCAGAAAAATAAATGTAATCCAAACTATCACACAAAAATAAATAAAAGTTTAATTTCAAACTTCTACTCACTTTCATATTTTGTCTTGACAGACCAGATGTTTCTGACAGTACCAGGAATGTGTTATCTAGAGCTATTGTCTCAATATGGAAAAGAGATTCAAAGTGAACTAGATTTGTCAAACTAGAAAAATTCGTGGAGGTGAGAGTTTAGACCAACAATAAAAGAGATGGAAAACTTAGCAGCTAAATTATTTAAAATCTTATTCATCCAATCCAAGAGGCTTCATGAGTTTTTACCTTTAAGCAAATATGTACATAGACATTATTTAAATAGACATATATTTTCTTCATAATATATGTCATTAAAAATAAGTCTATGACTTTCTCTAAAACTAGTTTGCTTTCTTTTAGCTTGAAGTTTCTAACTTCTAGAATATTTAGAAATATCATTGCTATTGAGAAAGGTCAGCATAGGTGAATCCCAAGTGAACAGTTCTAAGGAGTGTTTTATTTTTGCATTGTATTTGACTCCATCCTTTGCTTAATTCTAATTATAAACCTAATATCATCCAATAATTTTTTAATTTCCTACTAGTCACTATCTTACTATAAAAATGAGATTCCATTCAGTATATGCACTGGCATAACTTGTTAAGTCTGCAGATCATTTATTTAAATATAGTAAGTGTGGAATCAGACTGAATCCCACAGGAAGTTTTAAATTTCAGTTATTTAAAATAATGAATGCCATTTTGCATATGTCAATTTGCGTTTTTATCCACCTAGAGGTTGATAAATATAGCTGGTAATAATTTTTCTCTATTAAATGAACAAGTATAAATTGATGTGATAGCAATTGACTGAATAAATTCTTAGGTGTTTTTTTGAATATATCATGTTGGTGTGTGTGATATCTTATTTACTTAGTGTTTTTGTTGTCTATCACTTTATCCAATCAAACTTAAGTATTATCCATTATGTCCTACTTTTTGAAGATGATATGTTCATTCATGTACTTCTATAACTCCATTCATGCTTCTCCTTTTACATAGAATTCTCTAATCTCCTTCAATAGTTCAAAGTATATTCATATTTCATAGAGCACAAGTGTGATCTCCAGTGTGAAGCCTTCAAATTTCTGTGTTGTCAACTTGATCCTTTAATTGAGGATACATTTAAGGCACACTATAGTGTTCATATATCTCTTATAATATAGTTTATACATTGATTTTATGAAAATAGTTACAAGTCAACCTTATAGTCAAATTGCCTAATTTTTTTAGTAAATGAGAATTAAGCATCTTTTCTTCTTTGCTTCTTTTGTTGTTGCATTATAACATTGTTTCAAATAAGCACTGTTGTTTTGTTACTGTTGTTTGTTTATCTTTGTGTTCTTAAAACCATATTTTAGAATGTTAGACTTTAGAGTGAGAAAAAGGAAAGAAAAATTTCTGACCTGAGTTATGTTAACACAACCAAACTTCAGAACTTTATTGAGTATATATATCAGTTACTTTCACATACATTTTTCTTTCAATACCTATAAATAAATTAAGCAGTTTATCCATAGTTAATGACAAACTAGTGATCCCTAGTTTCCAGATGATGTGATTGAGGTAGATAATACTAAGAAATTTGGCCAAAGTTATTCAGATGTAAGCGACAAAGTCAAGAGTCAAGTAGATCTCATTAAATCACAACTGGAATAACAATAGGATCATGAAAAGTGTCATAAATAGCTATACTATTGTGTCTAGCTATTGAATCATCGACTTTGTTTTTCTGGGCTCCAAAATCACTGCAGATGGTGACTGCAGCCATGAAATTAAAAGACGCTTGCTCCTTGGAAGGAAAGTTATGACCAACCTAGATAGCATATTCAAAAGCAGAGACATCACTTGGCCAACAAAGTTTCGCCTAGTCAAGGCTATGGTCTTTCCTGTGGTCATGTATGGATGTGAGAGCTGGACTGTGAAGAAGGCTGAGCGCCGAAGAATTGATGCTTTTGAACTGTGGTGTTGGAGAAGACTCTTGAGAGTCCCTTGGACTGCACGAAGATCCAACCAGTCCATTCTGAAGGAGATCAATCCTGGAATTTCTTTAGAAGGAATGATGCTAAAGCTGAAACTCCAGTATTTTGGCCACCTCATGCGAAGAGTTGACTCATTGGAGAAGACTCTGATGCTGGGAGGGATTGAGGGCAGGAGGAGAAGGGGACGACAGAGGATGAGATGGCTGGATGGCATCACTGACTCGATGGATGCGAGTCTGAGTGACCTCCGGGAGCTGGTGATGGACAGGGAGGCCTGGCGTGCTGCGGTTCATGGGGTCGCAAAGAGTCGGACACGACTGAGCGACGCTGATCTGATCTGATCTGATTGAATCATCTTCATCTTTATTAAAGTTAAGGTTTTTATTTAGTTATTTTTAAAAAATTTTCCTCAAAGTTAAAATTTACTGAGAGAAAAATAAAAAACAAGTTTTGTCTTTGCTATAGTAACACACTCTGCTCCCCACCTACATATTCAAGTAAACTCTGATAGTTCAAACTGTGTCCCAAGAATATATATCTATACCTTGTTTTCTATATTTTTGGAATAGGTATCGTTTTTATAGATTGTACTCTGATAGTACTCTGATAGTACTTAAATAGTTAATGCATGAGTTGGTATTCTAATCTGTTGTTAAAAAATCTTAAAAAGAGAGAGACTTGCATACCATATTTAATTATCATCCACCTGGAAACTGTTTAATTATTTTTAAGTGAGATTGTTTTTTGGTGTTTCTCTAAGTGATAGTAACAGAGTTAAGGGAAAAAGTAGGTGATTAAATAGTTAATCTTACTAAGTGATCATAAAGTGAAAGTGAAAGTGAAGTCGCTCAGTCCTGTCCGACTCTTTGTGAACCCATGGACTGTAGCCTATCAGGCTCCTCAGTTCATGAAATTTTCTAGGCAAGAGTACTGGAGTGGGTTGCCATTTCCTTATCCGCGGGATCTTACCGACCCAGGGATCGGAACCTAGGTCTCCCGCATTGCGGGCAGACACTTTACCATCTGAGCCACCACAGAAGTGATCATAAGTAAAGGCAAAAGTATGAGAGACATCTATAAGTTGATGATCATTCAACAAAGCAGGCTTGCTTAGCAACAAAACCAAACAGCCTTGCTAAGCAACAAAGCCATGCAACAGAAGCATGAGTCATGCCCCCAAACAACAGAACAATGATGGAATAAGACCCACATGCTGACCAGCAAGGTGAGTAAGTTAATGATTCCTAGGACATGCTGTCTGTATGCACTAAAAACAAAAATAGAAAGAAAAGGTGACATTATACTAAAACTTGAAATTACTATATTTTAGTATATGTTACTGCCGATTTTGCTCATTTCCGTTGTGCCATAACAGCCCAAGTTTGACCAAGCAGGGAGAAGGAAACTCCCTTGCTAGAAGTGGAGAAGGAATTGATGACGAAAGCTTGACATCTACTTAAGAATGAAAAACGTGTTCTTCTTCCCCTCCCCACTTTTCCTTTGATTATAAAACTGTAGCCCACTAAGTTTCAGGGTGGCACCTCTTGCCCATCTGCTTATAAAACTCACAAGCACCCTATTCTAATAACTCATTTTGCCTCATGCTGAATTCTTTCCCAGCTGAGACATAAGGAACCAGAGCTCCTAAGAGCCCCCTGAGACATATTTCTGCAGTTTCACAAAGAATAATTAGCATTAATATCTGACAACTGTTTTAAAGGAATTCAAAATATAAATCAAAAATATCATATAATTTTGCAACTGTGTAAATATTTTATTCAGTTGCAAAATTATATGATATTTTTGATTTATATTTTGAATTCCTTTAAAACAGTTGTCAGACATTAGCCTGGTAGGCTCCAGTCCGTGGGGTCGCTAAGAGTCGGACACGACTGAGCGACTTCACTTTGACTTTTCACTTTCATGCATTGGAGAAGGAAATGGCAACCCACTCCAGTGTTCTTGCCTGGAGAATCCCAGGGACAGGGGAGCCTGGTGAGCTTCCGTCTATGGGGTCGCACAGAGTCGAACACGACTGAAGCGACTTAGCAGCAGCAGCAGCAAATATTTTATTGGTAATAAATTGTCACTTCCTGGCACAGCATTTCTACTGACATCTTATCTTAAAAAATTTATGTGAGTGCATGCTAGGTCGCTTCAGACATGTCCGACTTTTTTGAGACCCTAAGGATTGTAGTTCGCCAGTCTTCTCTGTCCATGGGATTCTCGAGGCAAGAATACTGGAGTGGGTTTTGACCCCTCCGGGGTTGAACTCATCTCACCTCTCTTTTGGTGAGTCTTAACCACTAACGCCACGTGGGAAGCCCTTTGAGAATTCAAAGTTTAGGTAAAGAAAACATGAGTATAAAAACAAGAACTGATTTTAAATTGCATGATCATTTCCATATTATTATAGAATAAATTCACAATAAAATTTTGGAGTGCCTATACCTCATGTTCATTTAATAAGATGTGAATTTTCCCTGGAACATCAATCTTTGAGAGCAGAAACCACGGAAAACAATCCATAAAATGGGATGATTGTTCTTCCCAGCACCAGTAAGGAAACCATAAAGAAAATATAACAAATATGTGCTCTGTTAAACCAAGCTTTAAAATTGGATATAGTTTAGAAAACAATTCTTAGGTCATAACCATCTTTCTCCAGAAATAAGATTTAAAATCAGTTTGGTCCAAATTTTTAGCTTCATGAAACAGTTAAGCCATCATGAATCTTTCTATTAAGTTGAAAATTAATTTATCCATTGATAGGGCAAGCTGGTGAAAAGTAGGAATTTTATAACTACAAATGCACTCTGCACAGAGAACAGTTTGAAAATAGATAAACCTCTTTGGGGGGCTCAGACTCCATTAAATTCACAATTTAGGGCAGTAGGTGTCTAAATGATCAAAGGGATAAATAAGATTTAACATTTTCATTTTAAAAGTGGAGAGAAATGGTAAGGCTAGTATAATTCCCTCAAAACCTAAAAACATAATTAAATTTTTGGTTAAAGCACTCTTGAAGAGCATTATTTTGGAGCCTGTACAAAGATAGCATCCAAAGTATGACATGTTTCTAAATAGACTGGGTACCAACTCACCGGCATAATGAAAATTATAGGTCTGTGTACTTCAAGTGCAGAATCCATGCAATTCATGTTTCTGAAATTAATTAAATGATTTTTGGTTATTCAGTGGTTGGTTTCTATTGGGTGTCTAAATGATATAAAGACATTTTCCTCAATAGTCATAAATGCATGAGCAATGAGTGAAAATGATGATTATTGGTTTATTAACCAACTATATTGAACAGACTATATTGAAGCAATAGCCTATTTAACCCAATAACTGATATCCAATTATTTCATCCCCCCCACTCCTGCCCTGGCATTCTAGATGTCATTTTATGACTCTAGATGTCATTTTATTTCTTTTATTATTCTCTGAAATTCTCTTTCCTTTTCTTCAGTTTTCATAACAAAAATTCCTGAAGATATTATCTACTCTTTGCGTGTTGGAGTTTAAAGGAATATTTGGAAAAAATGTAATGTTTTAGCCTGGTTCCATTTTCTTAAACTGAAAGAGAATGTGAATTCAAAAATGTAACTACTATTGCTAAATGTCACCCAATTTTAGAAGATGTCTGAATATCTGGCAGCTGATATGAAATTCATATTCGTCCTCAGAGATTTAAAATAAAAGAAGCAAATTACATGCAAAGCTAAAAGGGGAAGTATTTATATTTCCACGTTTTGATAGGAAAAAGCAGATGGCTTGTGGAGCACTCTGAAAATGCAAAAATGTTGTGCTGTTTAATAGCAAGAATAGAGGATAAAAGGGGTAAAAACGTGAGAAGGTTCCAATAAGGATGTTCACCAAAACATTTGTATATCATAATTCTTCATGATAATGATAGCATGACAATTTGTTCAGAGTAAATAGGAGAAAAAGTGAATATTTGATTCATGTATTCACCATTCAAAAAGGACCTGATAAATAGCTGAGTCTGCTATTCAGTAGTCCTGCTATTCAGGTAAGTCCTGAACTTACCTGCCTATACTTCATGTCATTTTCCACTTTCTTTGCATTCATTAAAAGAGCTTGAATAAATAACATCACTTGGCTGGTACTTTCAGGTTTGTTGACAACAGGAAAGTTTGCCCAACAAAAAATGGATGGAGAGATATAAGTGGGATGATAAATTCTCTCAATATATTTCTTCTTTCAGTTCAGTTCAGTTCAGTCGCTCAGTCATGTCCGACTCTTTGGGACCCCATGAATCAAAGCACGCCAGGCCTCCCTGTCCATCACTAATTTCCGCAGTTCACTCAGACTCACGTCCATCGAGTCAGTGATGCCATCCAGCCATCTCATCCTCTGTCGTCCCCTTCTCCTCCTGCCCCCAATCCCTCCCAGCATCAGAGTCTTTTCCAATGAGTCAACTCTTCTCATGAGGTGGCCAAAGTACTGGAGTTTCAGCTTTAGCATCATTCCTTCCAAAGAAATCCCAGGGCTGATCTTCAGAATGGACTGGTTGGATCTCTTTGCAGTCCAAGGGACTCTCAAGGACTTCTCAAGGTCTTCTCCAACACCACAGTCCAAAAGCATCAATTCTTCAGTGCTCAGCTTTCTTCACAGTCCAACTCTCACATCCATACATGCCCACTGGAAAAACCATAGCCTTGACTAGACGAAACTTTGTTGGCAGAGTAATGTCTCTGCTTTTGAATATGCTATCTAGGTTGGTCATAACGTTCCTTCCAAGGAGGAAGCATCTTTTAATTTCATGGCTGCTCTCTAGAGTTAAAATCTTCATTTGGCAGTTAATATCCACCTTGTACTGGACCAACCTGAGAAATGTGTAATCTTTAACCAAAATTATTGTACATTTTG
Organism: Tragelaphus eurycerus; assembly: GCA_935064755.1. Lineage (NCBI taxonomy): Eukaryota > Metazoa > Chordata > Mammalia > Artiodactyla > Bovidae > Tragelaphus > Tragelaphus eurycerus. The sequence continues at coordinate 4,700,749 of CAKXYN010000086.1, read as the reverse complement.
CCACAGTAACCAATAGGTTTTACAATTTTTTTTTTCCTTTATGAGGAAGAATTTGAAATTTATAAAAAATTAGGAGAAAAGATCTGTGGAAATAATATAAATGTGTTTTCTATATAATTTTATAGCATATTTACTCCAGTTACTTTTCAGTCTTGGTTCACAATATATCTTTGGCAACAATGTGATGGAAAGACTAATAGCCTTCTTCTCAGGTTTAATGTGGAGAAGGCAATGGCACCCCACTCCAGTATTTATGCCTGGAAAATCCCATGGATAGAGGAGCCTGGTAGGCTGCAGTCCATGGGGTCGCTAAGATTTGGACATGACTGAACGGCTTCACTTTCACTTTTCACTACTGCATTGGAGAAGGAAATGGCAACACACTCCAGTATTCTTGCCTGGAGAATCCCAAGGACGGGAGAGCCTGGTGGGCTGCCTTCTATGGGGTCACACAGAGTCGGACACAACAACTAAATCATTTTGGAAAATAGCTTTTCTTCTTTCATGAAATTGTTTAATCTATGGAATTATAAAGTATATGAAAGTATAAAGTAATTTAGCTTCTTAACTATGTTTCTTCTTTAGTTCAGTTAAGTATTCACGTGTTGCACTGAAAGATATAATCTGGGGTCAATAATGACCAATAGCAACCATTGATCATGTGTTCTCTCTGTCCATCATGCCTTTAAGAAAACTTGCACAGGACACAATAGAGCAAATGCTATAATTCAGATTAAATGTCTATTGGAAAAAAGATATTTCCAAGAGTTTCCCTGCCAGACTTATCTCTAATGAGAACCTGATATGAGATCTTGGTCTCTGAATCCTGGCTTTACCACTTTATTACTATGGGAACCTAAGCAAATAATTTAACTTCTTCATCCCTCATTTCACCCTATATTAAATGAGGAAAATAGTACTTATATCATAGGTTTGATATAAGGATTAAATGAATCTGAATCTTTAAAATTATTACAATAAAGCTTTGGACATGTTAAGCAGTGTGTGTTAGCTAAGTTCAGTTCAGTTGAGTCGCTCAGTCATGTCCAACTCTTAGCGACACCATGGACTGCAGCACACCAGGACTCCCTGTCCATCACCAATTCCCGGAGCTTGCTCAAACTCATGTCCATCAAGTCAGTGATGTCATACAACCCTCTTATCCTCTGAGGTCCCCTTCTCCTCCTGTCTCCTGTCTTTCCCAGCATCAGGGTTTTTTCCAATGAGTCAGTTCTTTGTATCAGGTGTCCAGAGTATTCTGCACCAGTCTTTCCAATGATGTTAGCTAAATATAGAAACATTTGTTAAAGATGATTTTTTTTCCCAAGTAAAAGCCACAGGTGTGTTGTGTTTATGTGTGTGTGGGTATATGTAATGAAGTTTACAATGCTGTTTTCCTTGCTAATATATTTAAGCTGGAATATTTAAACTAGCCAGACATGCTCACTTATTTAAAACATTTTGGGAATAGAAGTACAAATCAATGCTGAGTATCCAATTATAACACATGATACAGAATATGTTATAATATCAGAAAATCTATATATTCAGTGTATACATTATTAGAGTTTATTATATTTGAAATATACTTTCTCACAAAAATCTTGTGTTTTTTAAAGTTCTAATTCTGTCAGAGATAATACCACTTACAAGCTGTGTGACTTTAGAGGCAGCACTGGTTTTTAGTGTCTCATTTTGAAAATCTTTAAAATAGGCATAAACATTTCTATGTTGCAAGGTTATTGAAAGCATAAAACCCATAGTATATAAAACATCTGACACACTCAAAGGGCCAGATAAGTGGAAACTATGTTTTACTTCTCTATATTAGTTTACAAATATTATACAGAGAGTTGAATATGTGAAGTGGAATGGGTGATAGATGACACAATCTTCTCAGAAACTCAGCTGTAATAGCTAACATTTATTGAGTTCCTACCATGGGCCAGTTACTATTCTAAGTACTTTAGAAGTATTGCTTCATTTAATCTGATAAACCCCAAAGATAGATTCTTTGATTTTTTTTTTTTTTTTCAGATTTTACACGTGAGAAAACCATGGTGTAAAATGGATAAGTAACTTGCCTATGGCTTCACAGCTTGTGTTAAGTGTGGGGAGAAATGATCCAGGAGTTGAATTTTTGGAGAAGGGTACCCCTAAGCATTGTTAGTGGGCTGTTTCAGTAGACTTTGGGAGGCATTAAAGTCCAAATGACTAACCTTTATAACCCATTCAGTGTTTCCAGATTAAGACTAAGTTATTTTAACTGCCTCATTCACTATAAACTATCTGTTAGAGAGGAAAAACACTAACCTCTCGGTCGCTGTCAGTGTCTCTCTTTCAATTGCTTCATGTTGGTTTTGTCAGCAAATGAGTGACAGTTTTAGAGAAGACAATTCAGAACTTTGATACTGTAAAAATTAACCAGTTCTTTTCCATTTGATTTATGCAGACATCTGTTAAGATGCAGCAGCATCTCAGAGAGTTTGACTGCTTTTTTAATTAAGCAAACAGAACTACCATAGAATCCTCAGATCTTATAACTTTGTGTGATTAAAAAAACATGAGGTTTCTAGCATTGCTGAGTATTTTCTCCTCACTGAATTCTTTTCAGATACTCTGAAGCACAATGAGAGAAACATCATTCTGTAATCCTTGGTCTATTTGTCTATAATGATTTACTTTCTGTGCTATTTAATAATGACAGATACCCTTTAACATTTTATACTTCCTCTTTACTTATTTATAATAGAGCATAGTTTCAGTGGTCATTTGTCAAGTAACCTTTCTCCAATACCAATGCAGAATAGGTAATACACTTGCATAAATTAACCTGAAACTTCTGTAGCATTTAAAAAAAAAAAAAAAAGGAAAAAAGCTCTGATGGGAACAGAAAAGTGATCTGGAACAGATGCCACCATTAATTTCATCTAATTTTAGCAACCTCTTTTAGGCGGCTACTCCAAGTTCACCTTCTTGTTTCTTCACACAATGACCTAAAAAACTGTTAAATGCACAAAGAAAACTAAAGTTGGGGCACTGTTTGTGGCATCTTAAGGAACAGTGTGTGTGTGTATGTATGTATGTATGTGTGTGTGTGTGTGTGTGTGTGTGTGTGGTAAGAAAGTTTAAGATTTATCCTTCTGGTAAATTTCAAGTATACAATTTTGAGTTTTGATAACTATAATCACATTACTATACTTTAGATCTCTAGAATTTAATCATCCTTCATAACTGAGACTTTGTATCTTTTGACCAATAAATATCTTCTCCGTCCTCCTCTCGAGGGTCTGACAACCAACAATGTACTCTGCTTCTATGATTTTGTCTGTTTTTGACCCTACAAGTAAATTAGATTTCTTTTCTGTATCTGGATTATTCAATCTAACATAATGTACTCCAGGTTTATGCCATTGTTTTTGGTTTGACTATAATGACAATCTCTGATTCCATTGTTATGTAAACACATGTTCATCAAAAGTTTTAGAATAGTCAGTGAAGCAGAAATAGATGTTTTTCTAGAACTGCTTCTTTTTCAATGTTCCAGTAGGTATTGGCAATTTGATCTCTGTTTCTTATGCCTTTTCTAAATCCATCTTGAATATGTGGAAGTTCACAGTTCACATACTGTTGAAGCCTGGCTTGGAGAATTTTGAACATTACTTTGCTAGTGTGTGAGATGTGTGCAATTGTGCAGTAGTTTGAACATTCTTTGACATTGCCTTTCTTTAGGATTGGAATGAAAACTGACCTTTTCCAGTCCTGTGGCTACCACTGAGTTTTCCAAATTTGCTGACATATTGAGTGCAGCACTTTCACAGCATCATCTTTCAGGATTTGGAATAGCTCCACTGGAATTCCATCACCTCCACTAGCTTTGTTCATAGTGATGCTTTCTAAGGCCCACTTGACTTCACATTCCAGGATGTCTGGCTCTAGGTCAGTGATCACACCATAGTGATTATCTGGGTCGTGAAGATCGTTTTTGTACAGTTCTTCTGTGTATTCTTGCCACCTCTTCTTAATATCTTCCGCTTCTGTTAGGTCCATACCATTTCTGTCCTTTATCGAGCCCATCTTTGCATGAAATGTTCCTTTGGTATCTCTGATTTTCTTGAAGAGATCCCTAGTCTTTCCCATTCTGTTGTTTTCCTCTATTTCTTTGCATTGATCGCTGAAGAAGGCTTTCTTATCTCTTCTTGCTATTCTTTGGAATTCTGCATTCAGGTGCTTATATCTTTCCTTTTCTCCTTTGCTTTTTGCTTCTCTTCTTTTCACAGCTATTTGTAAGGCCTCCCCAGACAGCCATTTTGGTTTTTTGCATTTCTTTTTCATGGGGATGGTCTTGATCCCTGTCTCTTGTACAATGTCACGAACCTCATTTCATAGTTCATCAGGCACTCTATCTATCAGATCTAGGCCCTTAAATCTATTTCTCACTTCCACTGTATAATAATAAGGGATTTGATTTAGGTCATACCTGAATGGTCTAGTGGTTTTCCCTACTTTCTTCAATTTCAGTCTGAATTTGGCAATAAGGAGTTCATGGTCTGAGCCACAGTCAGCTCTTGGTCTTGTTTTTGCTGATTGGATAGAGCTTCTCCATCTTTGGCTGCAAAGAATATAATCGATCTAATTTCGCGTTGGCATCTGGTGATGTCCATGTACAGAGTCTTCTCTTGTGTTGTTGGAAGAGGGTATTTGCTATGACCAGTGCATTTTCTTGGCAAAACTCTATTAGTCTTAGCCCTGCTTCATTCCGTAGTCCAAGGCCAAATTTGCCTGTTACTCCAGGTGTTTCTTGACTTCCTACTTTTGCATTCCAGTCCCCTACAATGAAAAGGACATCTTTTTTGGGGTGTTAGTTCTAAAAGGTCTTGTAGGTCTTCATGGAACCGTTCAACTTCAGCTTCTTCAGCGTTACTGGTTGGGGCATAGACTTGGATTACTGTGACATTGAATGGTTTGCCTTGGAAATGAACAGAGATCACTCTGTCGTTTTGAGATTGCATCCAAGTACTGCATTTCGGACTCTTTTGTTGGCCATGATGGCCACTCCATTTCTGAGGGATTCCTGCCTGCAGTAGTAGATATAATGGTCCTCTGAGTTAAATTCACCCATTCCAGTCCATTTGAGTTCGCTGATTCCTAGAATGTCCACATTTACTCTTGCCATCTCTTGTTTGACCACTTCCAATTTGCCTTGATTCATGGACCTGACATTCCAGGTTCCTATGCAATATTGGTCTTTACAGCATCGGACTTTGCTTCTATCACCAGACACATCCACAGCTGGGTATTCTTTTTGCTTTGGCTCCATCCCTTCATTCTTTCTGGAGTTATTTCTCCACTGATCTCCAGTAGCATATTGGGCCCCTACTGACCTGAGGAGTTTCTCTTTCAGTATCCTATCATTTTGCCTTTTCATACTGTTCATGGGGTTCTCAAGGCAAGAATACTGAAGTGGTTTGCATTCCCTTCTCCAGCAGACCACACCCTGTCATATCTCTCCACCATGACCCGCCCATCCTGGGTTGCCCCACGGGCATGGCTTAGTTTCATTGAGTTAGATAAGGCTGTGGTCCTAGTGTGATTAGAATGACTAGTTTTCTGTGAGTATGGTTTCAGTGTGTCTGCCCTCTGATGCCCTCCTGCAACACCCACCATCCCACTTGGGTTTCTCTTAGCTTGCGTGTGAGGTATCTATTCACGGCTGCTCCAGAAAAGCACAGCCATGGCACCTTACATGGACGAGGGGTCTCTCCTCACCCCTGCCCCTCCTGACCTTGGAGGAGTGGTATCTCCTCACCCCCGCCCTTCCTGACCTAGGTCGTGGGGTAGCTCCTCTCAGCTGCGGTCTTAGTGTGCCAGTCACAGCCAGCGAGGTGCTCTTACTGTGCGGTCGAAGCCGGCGAGGTGCTCTTCGCACTCTACCGCCATGTGTACGCGGTCTACCGCCGTGCGTACGTGCTCTCTTAGGATTTGAATAGCTCAATTGAAATTCCATCACCTCCACTAGCTTTTCTCACAGACTTCTCATTTTAGGATGTCTGGTTCTAGGTGAGAGATCACACCATTGTTCTTATCTAGGTCATGATAATCTTTTTTGTATAGTTATTCTGTGTATTCTTGCCACCTCTACTTAATATCTTCTGCTTCTGTTAGGTCCATACCATTTCTGTCCTTTATTATGCCCATCTTTGTATGAAATATTGCCTTGGTATCTCTGATTTTCTTTAAGAGATCTCTAGTCTTTCCCATTCTATTTTTTCCACTATTTCTTTGCCTTGATCACTGAGGAAGGCTTTCTTATCTCTCCTTGCTATTCTTTGGAATTCTGCATTCAGATGGGTATACCTTTCCTTTTCTCCTTCCCTTTAGCTTCTGCTCTTTTCTCAGCTATTTGTAAGGCTTTCTCAGACAACCATTTTGTGTTCTTGCATTTCTTCATCTTGGTGTTGGTATTGATCACTGTCTCCTGTACAATGTCACAAAACTCTATCCATAGTTCTTCAGGCACTCTATCAGGTCTAATCTCCTGAATACTTTGTATCATCAAAAAAGCAAAAGAGTTCCAGATAAACATCTACTTTTGCTTTATTGACTATTCCAAAACCTTTGACTGTGTAGATCACTAGAAACTGGGGGAAATTCTTAAAGAAATGGGAATATCAGACAACCTGACCTGGCTCTTTAGAAATATGTATGCCGGTCAAGAAGTAACAGGTAAAACCAGACATGGAATGACAGACTGGTTCCAAATTGGGAAAGGAGTACCTCAAGGCTGTGTATTATCACCCTGCTTATTTAACTTCTATGCAGAATACATCATGTGAAATGCTGGGCTGGATGAAACAAAAGATGGAATCAAGATTGCTAGGAGAAATAATAATAACCTAAGATATGCAGATGACACCACCTTTATGGTAGAAAGTGAAGAAGAACTAAAAAGCCTCTTAATGAATGTGAAAAAGGAGAGTGAAAAGTTGGCTTAAACCTCAACATTCAGAAAACTAAGATCATGGCATCCAGTCTCATCACTTCATGACAAATACATGGAGAAGTAATGGAAACATCAACAGATTTTATGTTCTTGGATTTTAAAATCACTGCAGATGGTGACTGCAGCCATGAAATTAAAAAATGCTTGCTCCTTGGAAGAAAAGCTATGAGAAAACTAGACAGCATATTAAAAACCAGAGACATTACTTTGCCAATAGAGGTCCATCTAGTCAAAGCGATGGTTTTTCCAGTAGTCATATATGGATGTGAGAGTTGGACTATGAAGAAAGCTGAGCACCAAAGAATTGATGCTTTTGAAATGTGTAGAAGACTCTTGAGAGTCCCTTGCACTGCAAGAAAATCCAACCAGTTCATCCTAAAGGAAATCAGTCCTGAGTACTCACTGGAAGAACTGATGCTGAAGCTGAAACTCCAATACTTTGACCACTTGATGTGAGAATCTGAGTCCTTGTAAAAGACCCTGATGCTGGGAAAGATTGAAGGCAGGAGGAGTAGGGCACAATGGAGGATGAGATGGTTGGATGTCATCACCAACTGGTTGGAGACGAGTTTGAGCAAGCTCCATTAGTTGGTGATGGACAGGAAAGCCTGGAGTGCTGCATTCCATGGAGTTTTAAAGAGTCAGACATGACTGAGCAATTGAACTGAACACGTTCATTATCATTTTCCAGATTATTTCCCCCAAAAGAGTGACTAAAACTGGTGATTTGTTTATTTTCAGAACAAGGGTCGTTGGAAGCTAATTTCCTCCTGTCCTGACCTTCTATACTGGTTTAAATAATGTATTCAAGGTCAAATTACAACAGAGAATGGAGACAGCATTTTGTTTTTCATTGACAGCATTAATTCAACAAGTTAATTTTTTCTTACCTGTATAAGTTAGTCATTCCCAGTGTTGTCTGTCCAGATTGTAACTTTACTTCTCTTATCATGCTTACTACATTATAAGTAGAATTTTAGATAAAATTACAGTAACTTTTCTGATTTCATTTAGATCTGCAACAAAATTTTTATTGCTCTTTAGATTTTATGTCTTTGCCAGTGCTTCAGTTCATAACTTCATCTAATTTACCTTAAGTTCATAGACCAAATTAGGAGTCATCCAAATTGCTTTGTCTTGCCATAATTACGGCAAGGTTTTTATTCTGTCACACTGTGATAAATTAGTAACAACACCTCGACAGGATCTTCAGTGGGACAGGTATAAGGAATAATTTAGTGTTTGAATTTTTTAGCAGGGCAATGTTAGCATGATTTATGTCTCTTTCATAGTGCTGAAAAGGAAAGCTGCTGCTGCTAAGTCGCTTCAGTCGTGTCCGACTGTGCGACCCCATAGACAGCAGCCACCAGGCTCCCCCGTCCCTGGGGTTCTTCAGGCAAGAACACTGGAGTGGGTTGCCATTTCCTTCTCCAATGCATGAAAGTGAAAAGTGAAAGTGAAGTCACTCAGTCGTGTCCGACTGTCAGCGACCCCATGGACTGCAGCTTACCAGGCTCCTCCATTCATGGGATTTTCCAGGCAAGAGTACTGGAGTGGGGTGCCATTGCCTTCTCCGGAAAAGGAAAGCTAAGAACTACTAAAGGATTCCATACCTGCAACAATGGGCTGTCAAGCCAAACAATAACCCAACAAGAAATAAAAGTCCAAACCAAGAAGCAGGAGTGTGTACCTCAGAAACAAGCATTGAGTGCAGCATCTATACTCTTAGAGGAACCGAATGTGCTAATCTCTTGGAGAAGGGAAAACACATCAGCTACCTCGATGCATTCTGTTTCCTTTCTAAATGCAGTAAACATATTCAAATGCTCAACTCTTATTCCATTTAATTTTTCTTTTTTTTTAAATTTTATTTTACTTAACTTTACAGTATTGTATTGGTTTTGTCATACATCAGAATGAATCCGCCACAGGTATACATGTGTTCCCTCCTCGCTCCTCCCTCCCCATACAATCCCTCTAGGTCGTCCCAGTGCACCAGCCCCAGGCATCCGGTATCATAATGCATCTTTAGAAAATAACCTCTTGCTACAACACAAATATAGTGGCACAGGTTTTATTTCATTAAATTTTAGCTAAATGATGGTACCATTCTTTTTCGGCACGTTTCTAGTTTCTGTAGAAGGGAATTAACAAGCTGTTGTTTATATCCTTGGTGGGAGAAAAACATCAATTCAGAAAAGACTTCTATTCAAGCAGGTGTTTCAGCATATAAAAAGTAGAACTACATCTAATAGCTATATTCCAATATAACTTTTTGTTGTTGTTGAGGATAATAATGGCAGTTAAAGACAGCTGCTAAGCTTTATTTATTTATCTTTTAAAAGCTAACCAAGTTCTAGTTTATATCACTGTAACTGAATTTATTGCCTTTGACATATATAGATAAGTACAAATGCATTAAAACAATATTGGGAAGGCTGCCCTGCTGCTATCTCTTGGAATTCTATGAGCTTCTATATGACATTAACATAGATTCCACTGATCTGTATATCTTAGTCTCATCAACCTCTCAACTCTCTATGCTGATTTTACAAATGAGTTTATATTTTATGTAATATTCTATATAGTATTTTATTGAATATCTATAATTCCACGTTAATGTCAGTCTTCCCCAATATATTGTAGACTCCGTAGATGCAGGTACCATTTTTTTTTTTTTTTTTTTTTTATTCACTATCTTTTTTCCCTTACTTTTCTGTGGGCCTGGCTTCCCAGCTGGCACTAGTGGTAAAGAACCCCCCTATCAAATGCAGGAGATATGAAACCTGGTTTTATCCCTGGGTCGGGAAGATCCCCTGGAGGAGGTCATGGAAACCCTCTCCAATATTCTTGCCTGGAGAATCCCATGGACAGAGCAGCCTGGCTGGCTAAAGCCCATAGGGTAGTACAGAGTCAGACATGACTGAAGTGACTTATCTCTCTGATACACAGCAGGATTTAGGAGAAAAATGTTCTCTGAATACTCCACTAATGCATATGAGAAATTCTTTCCCTTGAGTAAATATGAAAGCATCAAAAAGTTTTGTTCAGAATGACTACACTTAACTTACTGAAACAAAAACTGTATTAATCCAACTGCACATAGTTATATACAATATACAAGAAAGAAGAGAAGGTTTGATTCTTATATCAGTGGCCAGATCTTTCTCACTAAAAACTTGGTGAACTGATTTTTTTTTTTTTTTTTTCTGTTGGATCTTTCTGGACCTTCTTAAATATGTCCTATCTAGTTCTGTCCTACACTTGTAGAGTCTCCATTTGTAACAGGGTCTTTGTTACTAGTCCTTATTACTAGTTACAGGCTTCCCTTGTGGTTCAGTGGTAAAGAATCTGACTGCCAGTGCTGGAGACTTGGATTAGATCCCTGGGTCTGGAAGATCCCCTGAATAGAGAGATTGCAACCTGCTCAAGTATTCTTGCCTGGAAAATCCCATGGGCAGAGGAGCCTTGTAGACTTCAGTCCACAGGATCACAAGTGAGTTTGGCACGATACAGATGGTCACAGAGAATACTTGGACCATGCTTATATTTCCAGTACATTACACAGGCTTCAAATATGTGAACTTAATCTTTGGTGTTAGATAATTTCAACTCCGGTAAAATATTCTTAAGTTCTTTCCTGGTATATGGATAAGTCACTTGGAAACATGTTGATCCTTCAGATCTTGCTTTAAAAATCTGTTAGTAAGAACAAGAGATGTTCTCAAGCTTTTGCAAATTGTTCCTTATTACTAAGGTGACCTGTGGAATCAAGGTTTTTCTGCCTGTTTGGTGGGAATCAGCACCATTCCCAGTCCTGCATGAAAGGTTTGCACTTTTCTTCTAATCCTTTTAGAAAATTACTTTCCTAGCCTTGAGTCATTTTCTCTCATGCCTATGATCATCAATGCTCTGTTTAATAGACAAGGGATAACTTCTATATAGCTCTCTGCCCTCTAACAATGTCCTACAGATTCTCTCCTCCATGGTCTTCTTATCACTTGAAAACATTACTCAATTCAGAAGAATCCCTTAGGCTACACTTGGTCTCCTCTTTTCAATATATTGAAAATTCTATCAGTACAGTAAACTAAGATCTTGAAATCAGAACTCATCTAGTTTGCTTCTAGCTGTAAGGAATCACTCTCCTCTGTTACTTGATGTCTTGAATCTTCAAAATTGTTGTCATATATATTTGCTGTAGTAGTTTGTATTTTTTATATACTTTTTAGATCAGTTTTATGGTCATAGCAAAATCGAACAGAAAGTAGAAAGAGTTCTCATACACTCCCTACCCCAGCCCAGACATGAATATGTTCCCCCAATATGAATATTCTGCAGTATAATATGTAATTTGTTACAACCAATAATCTTTCATGGATACATCATTATTACTCAGAGTCCGTAGTTTGCATTAATGTTCACTCTTGATTGTTGTATACTCTATGGGTTTTTGCAAATGTGTAATTACAAGTATCCACAGTTGCTGGGAGAAATATCAATAACCTCAGATATGCAGATGACACCATCCTTATGGCAGAAAGTGAAGAGGAACTAAAAAGCCTCTTGATGAAAGTGAAAGTGGACAGTGAAAAAGTTGGCTTAAAGCTCAACATTCAGAAAATGAAGACCATGGCATCCGGTCCCATCACTTCATGGGAAATAGATGGGGAAACAGTGTCAGACTTTAATTTTGGGGGGCTTCAAAATCACTGCAGATGGTGACTGAAGCCATGAAATTAAAAGACGCTTCTTCCTTGGAAGGAAAGTTATGACCAACCTAGGTAGCATATTGAAAAGCAGAGGCATTACTTTGCCAACAAAGGTCCATCTAGTCAAGGCTATGGTTTTTCCTGTGGTCATGTATGGATGTGAGAGTTGGACTGTGAAGAAAGCTGAGCGCCGAAGAATTGATGCTTTTGAACTGTGGTGTTGGAGAAGAGTCTTGAGAGTCCCTTGGACTGCAAGGAGATCCAACCAGTCCATTCTGAAGGAGATCAGCCCTGGGATTTCTTTGGAAGGAATGATGCTAAAGCTGAAACTCCAGTATTTTGGCCGCCTCATGCAAAGAGTTGACTCATTGGGATTGGGGTCAGGAGGAGAAGGGGATGACAGAGGATGAGATGGCTGGATGGTATCACTGACTCGATGGACGTGAGTCTGAGTGAACTCCACGAGTTGGTGATGCACAGGGAAGCCTGGTGTGCTGCGATTCATGGAGTTTCAACGAGTCAGACATGACTGAGTGACTGAACTGAACTGAACAGTTAGAGTAGAATACAAAAACTTCAAATACTCTGAAAATTCTGTGTGCACTTCCTATTCACTTCTTCCACACCCATAACTATGGCAACCACTGATCTTCTTATTGTCTCTATTTTTTCCTCTTCTAGAATATTTTGGCATTCTAGAATGTCACATATACAGAGTCACACAGTATGCAGTCCTTCAAATTGGTTTATTTCATTTAGCATATGTATATTAAAGCTCATCCATGGCTTTTCATGTCTTGATAGCTCATTTCTTTCTTTTTTTGTAATTTTATTTATTTATTTATCATTGTGCTGAATCTTTGCTCTAGTTGCAGAGAACAGGGATTACTCTTTATTTCCTTGTATGCACTTCTCATTGTGGTGGCTTCTCTTGTGGAGAACAAGCTCTAGGGTGTTCAGGCTTTGGTAGTTTTGGTTCCTGAGCTGTAGAACACAGGGTCAGTAGCTGTGGGGCACAGGCTTAATTCCTGCAAGACAGGTGGGGCCTTTCTGGAGCAGGAACTGAACCCATGTCTCCTACTTTGGCAGGTGGATTCTTTACCACTGACACACCAGGGACGCCCTCATTTCTTTTTAGTGCTGAATAATATGTCACTATACTAAATATATTGCAGTTTATTTGTCCATTCATAGACTGAAGACCATGTTGGTTGCTTCCAAGTTTTGGCAATTATAAATAAAGAGTCTAAATCTTCACATGCAGGTTTTACATGGACTTTGGGTAAATAACAAGTAGACTGATGGATCATACTGTAAGACTGTTTAGTCTTATAAGAAATTGTCAAACTGTCTTCTGCAATGGCTGTACCATTTTGCATTTTCAACAGTGTAAAATGAGAGCATTTTATGTTGGATTTGGTAATTCTAATAGTTTAATTCAGTTCAGTCTCTCAGTCGTGTCCGACTCTTTGTGACTCCATGAACCGCAACACGCCAGGCCTCCCTGTCCATCACCAACTCCCAGAGTCCACACAAACCCATGTCCATCGAGTTGGTGGTGCCATCCAACCATCTCACACTCTGTTGTCCCATTTTCCTCCAGCCCTCAATCTTTCCCAGCATCAGAGTGTTTTCAGATGAGTCAGTTCTTCGCATCAGGTGGCCAAAATATTGGAGTTTCAGCTTCAACATCAGTCCTTCCAATGAACACCCAAGAGTGATCTCCTATAGGATTGACTAATTGGATCTCCTTGGAGTCCAGGGGACTCTCAAGAGTCTTCTCCAACACCACAGTTCAAAAGCATCAATTCTTCAGTGTCAGCTTTCTTTATAGTCCAAATCTGACATCCATACATGACCACTGGAAAAACCATAGCCTTGACTACATGAACCTTTGTTGACAAAGTAATTCTGCATTTTAATACGCTGTCTAGGTTGGTCATAACTTTCCTTCCAAGGAGTATGGCTTTTAATTTCATGGCTGCAATCACCATCTGCAGTGATTTTGGAGCCCAGAAAAATAAAGCCAGCCACTATCTCAACTGTTACTCCATCTATTTGCCATGAAGTGATGGGACCGGATGCCAGGATCTTAGTTTTCTGAATGTTGAGCTTTAAGCCAACTTTTTCACTCTCCTCTTTCACTTTCACCAAGAGGCATTAAATAAGCATTAAATAAGTAAGAGGCATTAAATAAGCAGAGTGACAATATACAGCATTGATGTACTTCTTTTTATATTTGGAACCAGTCTGTTGTTCCATGTCCAGTTCTAACTGTTGCTTCCTGACCTGCATATAAGTTTCTCAACAGGCAGGTCAGGTGGTCTGGTATTCCCATCTCTTTCAGAATTTTCCACAGTTTATTGTGATCCACACAGTCGAAGGTTTTGGAATTGTCAATAAAGAAGAAATAGATGTTTTTCTGGAACTCTCTTGCTTTTTCCATGATCCAGTGGATGTTGGCAATTTGATCTCTGGTTCCTGTGCCTTTTCTAAAACCAGCTTGAACATCTGGAAATTCACAGTTCGTGTATTGCTGAAGCCTGTCTTGGAGAATTTTGAGCATTACTTTACTAGTGTGTGAGATGAGGGCAATTGTGTGGTAGTCTGAGCATTCTTTGGCATTGTCTTTCTTTGGGATTGGAATGAAAACTGAACTTTTCCAGTCCTGTGGCCACTGGTGAGATTTCCAGATTTGCTGGCATATTGAGTGTAGCACTTTCACAGCATCATCTTTCAGGATTTGAAATAGCTCAACTGGAATTCCATCACCCCCACCAGCTTTGTTTGTAGTGATGCTTTCTAAGGCCCACATGACTTCTCATTCCAGGATGTCTGGATTCTAATATTTAGGTATTGGCATCTTGTTGTTGTTTTTGTTTTCAGTTGCCTGCTAACTTTCGTATGCTTATTTGCCACTGCTTATCTTCAACTCTAAACAACAGAATGGGAAAGACTAGAGATCCCTTCAAGAAAATTAGAGACACCAAGGGAACATTTCATGTAAAGATGGGTTCTATACAGGACAGAAATGCATGGACCTAACAGAAGCAGAAGGTATTAAGAAGAGGTGGCAAGAATACACAGAAGAACTGTACAAGACTTGATTATCTTCAAGACTCAGATAATCAAGATGGTGTGATCAGTCATCTAGAGCCAGACATCCTGGAATGCCAAGTCAAGTGGGCCTTAGAAAGCATCACTATGAATAAAGCTAGTGGAGGTCATGGGATTCCAGTTGAGCTATTTCAAATCCTGAAAGATGATGCTGCGAAAGTGCTACAATCAATATGTCAGCAAATTTGGAAACCTCACCAGTGGCCACAGGACTGGAAAAGGTCAGTTTTCATTCCAATCTCAAAGAAAGGCAATGCCAAAGAATGCTCAAACTACCACACAATTGCACTCATCTCACACGCTAGTAAAGTAATGCTCAAAATTCTCCAAACCAGGCTTCAGCAATACGTGAACTATGAACTTCGAGATGTTCAAGCTGGTTTTAGAAAAGGCACAGGAACCAGAGATCAAATTGCCAACATCTGCTGGATCATGGAAAAAGCAAGAGAGTTTCAGAAAAACGTCTATTTCTGCTTCATTGACTATGCCAAATCCGTTGACTGTGTGGATCACAAGGAACTATGGAAAATTCTGAAAGAGATGGGAATACCAGACCACATGACCTGCCTGTTGAGAAACCTATATGCAGGTCAGGAAGCAACAGTTAGAACTGGACATGGAACAAGAGACTGGTTCCAAATAAGAAAAGGAGTATATCAAGACTGTATATTGTCACTTTGCTTATTTAACTTATATGCAGAGTACATGATGAGAAACACTGGGCTGGAAGAAGAACAAGCCAGAATTAAGATTGTCAGGAGAAATATCAATCACCTCAGATATGCAGATGACACCACCCTCATGGCAGAAAGTGAAGAGGAAATAAAAAGCCTTTTGATGAAAGTGAAAGTGGAGAGTGAAAAAGTTGGCTCAAAGCTCAAGATTCAGAAAACGAAGATCATGGTATCTGGTCCCATCACTTCATGGAAAATAGATGGGGAAACAGTGGAAACAGTGTCAGACTATTTTTGGGGGGCTACCAAATCACTGCAGATGGTGACTGCAGCAATGTCACCATGGCTTGTGTCACCATTAAAAGACGCTTCCTCCTTGGAAGAAAAGTTATGACCAACCTAGATAGCGTATTCAAAAGCAGAGACATTACTTTGCCAACAAAGTTTCATCTAGTCAAGGCTATGGTTTTTCCTGTGGTCATGTATGGATGTGAGAGTTGAACTGTGAAGAAAGCTGAACACTGAAAAATTGATCCTTTTGAACTGTGGTGTTGAAGAAGAGTCTTGAGAGTCCCTTGGACTGCAAGGAGATCCAACCAGTCCATTCTGAAGGAGATCAGCCCTGGGATTTCTTTGGAAGTAATGATGCTAAAGCTGAAACTCCAGGACTTTGGGCACCTCATGCAAAGAGTTGACTCATTGGAAAAGACTCTGCTGCTGGGTGGGATTGAGGGCAGGAGGAGAAGGGGATGACAGAGAATGAGATGGCTGGATAGCATCACTGACTTGATGGCTGTGAGTCTGTGTGTAATCATGGAGTTGGTGATGGACAGGGTGGCCTGGCGTTCTTTGATTCATGGGGTCAGACTGAGCTGAACTGAACTGATCTTCAACTGTTGACCTAATACAATATAAAGTAGACTGCTATTCAAGGAATCATGGTTTCATCAGATTCTTTGAGGTAAAAGTTTTATATAAGTAACATGTGTTCTGGCTGTAGATATACCATAAGGGTTATTATCAGATCAATTTATTATTTACTTAATTAATTCTTTTGCTAAGAATTTTACAAT
The DNA here is from genome assembly GCA_935064755.1 of Tragelaphus eurycerus. NCBI lineage: Eukaryota > Metazoa > Chordata > Mammalia > Artiodactyla > Bovidae > Tragelaphus > Tragelaphus eurycerus. Next base: position 4,684,170 of record CAKXYN010000086.1, on the reverse strand, counting down.
CTGTCAAATTATTTTTATTTCTCTCTTTTGTCTGTTCTTTTTTAAATCTTGATTTATGTTATTAGATTTCATTCCTTTTAAAATTCTAAAACAATAAACATTTTCTAAGAAGTATTTTGAATTTTTCTAATGGGATTATAGATTCTATCCCACATTTTTCTAGTCTTTTGTTTATTGTAATCATTATTTTCTTTACATTTTTTTTGAAATGAGATCCTTAGTTTAGATAATTGATTTTCAGATCTTATTTTTTTAAATACAGTAAAATGCTTATACACTCATCTCTATACATTCTCTTAGCTTTACTGTTAAGGTTTTTACATGTGAACTTTTATTTCAGTTCAAAATAGTTTCAAATTTCCAAGTTGGTTTCTTCTTTTATCAATGAGTTAGAAGTATACCTGTGGTGGATTCATGTTGATATATGACAAAACCAATACAGTATTGTAAAGTTAAAAAGTAAAATAAAAAAAATTAAAAAAATAGAAGTATGTTGCATAATTTACAATAAGTTAGATGATTTATTACTTACCAGTATGTTATAGATATCTTTAACAATATATTTTATTTTGTAGAAAACTTAGAGGTTTACAGAAAGATTAGGTGAAATGTACAAAATGTTTAATGTAACACTTTACCCACTCTAATATAGTTTTCATATGTAAAACCTTGCATTGATGTACTATATTTTTATAATTGATGAGCTAAATTTATATTTTATTATTAATAAAAGTCCATAATTTACATGGTGATAAGTCTTTGTGCTTTAAAAATTTTCTCTTGGTTTATCGCTTATCCATTCACTTAACATTGTCTTTCACAAAACACAAGTTTTATATTTTATTTAGTTTGGAGCCCAGGTTGTCAATATTTTTTTAATACTTTGTGCTTCTCGTGTTATACCTAAAAATTCATCACAAGCCCAAAGTCACCTAGATTTGCTCCTATGTATTCTTCTAATAGTGTTATATTTTTGTGTTTCACATTTACGACTATCATTTGAGTTTATTTACTGTTAAAAATGTAAGATCTCTATCTAGATTAATTTCTTTACATGTGAATGCCCAGTTGTTCCAGCATCATTTGTTGCTGCATTGAATTGCCTTTGCTCCTTTTTCAAAGACCAATTGATGATATTTGTGTTGCTCTATTTTTAGGCTCTCTATTCTGTTACATTGATCTACTTGTCTATTCTTTTACAAATACCACACTCTTTTGAATACTATAGCTTTAGAACAAGTTTTCTTCTTCAATATTGTGTTGGATTTTCTGAATATTTTAGATTAGAAATTATTAAGAGTTATTTCATACTCAGGAATAGTTATCTATCAATTACTTCATTTTCCATTTCTTCTTCCATTTCTTCATACCTCACTAGCTATTTTGCCTAAGAATTTCTGGAATTTTTATATGTAAGATATTTACTTAAGCACACATAATCAAATAAAATATTGCTATTATTTTGAAGAAAATGTTATCTGTTCAATTAAGAGTAAGAAAACATAAAAGTTTCTCTTTTGCCTTTGCTTATTTCTGCTTTGATGCAGTTCCTTTCTTTACGTAGAGCTGAATTTCTGACCTAAATCATAATCCTTCTCTCTAAAGAACTTTAAAGAGACATTTCTCGATAAACAGATCTACTTGCACCAAATTTTGTCTTCTTTTCTTTTGAAGGATATTTTTGCAGGGACAGAGTTTTGTTTCTTTTTTTTTTTTTTTCTTTCTCTCTCTGTACTATAAACAGTTAACTTTATTGTTTTGCTTGCACTGTTTCTAAGCAGAGGTTGAACATAATTCCTTTTTGTTTCTCTATTAGATAAAGTTTCTTTCAGGGTTTTACACTTAGTTTGATTTTCTACTGTTTGAAAATGATATGCCTTGTGGTAGTGTTTGTAGATTTATCTTGTTTGGTCTTCTCTAAGCTTGCTGGATTCTGTTTATGACATTTATTTGGGTAAATTATAAACAATTATTGTTTCTCCTGTTTCTCTTTCTTCTTCTGGTATTATTATTACACATATATTACATGTTTGAAGTTATCTTATGGTCTTTGGATATACTGTTCTGTCTTATTACAGCTTTTATTCTCCTTGCATTTTAATATTTGATGTTTCTATTTTTATATCCGAAGGCTCAAATTCTTTATTCAGCCAATCAAGATTAGTGATAAGTCCATCAAAGACACTCTTTATTTCTTTTTCAGTGTTTTTTTAATCTCTAGCATCCTTTTTTGGTTCTTTCTTAGGATATCCATCTTTCTATTTGAATTGTCTAGGTTGATCATAGCTTTTCTTCCAAGGAGCAAGCATCTGTAATTTCATGGCTGCAGTCACTATCTGCAGTGATTTTGGGGCCCCCAAAATTAAATCTGTCACTGTTTCCATTGTTTCCACATCTATTTGCCACGAAGTGATTGGACCGGATGCCATGATCTTAGTTTTTTAAATGTTGAGTTTTAAGCCAACTTTTTCACTCTCCTCGTTCACTTTCATCAAGAGGCTTTTTACTTTTTCACTTTCTGCCATAACTTTGATGTCATCTGCATATCTGAGGTTACTGATATTTCTCCCAAAATCTTGATTCCAGCTTGTGCTTCATTCAGCCCAGCATTTCACATGATATTCTCTGCAGGTAAGTTAAACAAGCAGGATGACAATATACAGCCTTCAGGTACTCCTTCCCCATTTGGAACCAGTCTGTTCCATGTCCAGTTCTAACTGTTGCTTTGTGACCTGCATACAGATTTCTCAGGATGGAGGTGAGGTGATCTGTTATTCCCATTTTTGAAGAAATTTCTACAGTTTGTTGTGATTCACACAGTCAAATGCTTTTGCATAGTCAATAAAGCAGAAATAGATTTTTTTTTTTTTCTGGAACTCTCTTGCTTTCTCAATGATCTAATGGGTGTTTGCAATTTGATCTCTGGTTACTCTGCTTTTTAAAATCCAGTTTGAAGATCTGGAAGTTCAAGGTCCATGTACTGTGGAAGACTGACTTGGAGAATTTTGAGCATTACTTTCCTACAATGTGAGAAGAGTGCAATTGTGTGGTAGCTTGGCATTTTCTTTGGGATTGGAATGAAAACTTATCTTTTCCAATCCTGTGGCCACTGCTAAGTTTTCCAAATTTGCTGGCATACTGACTGCAGCACTTTCACAGCATCATCCTATAAGATTTGAAATTGCTCAACTGGAATTCCATTGCCTCCATGAGCTTTGTTCGAAGTGATGCTTCCTAAAGCCCACTTTGACTTAGCATTCCAGGATGTCTGGCTCTAGATGAGTTATCACACCATTGTGGTTATCTGGGTCATGAGGATCTTTTTTGTACAGTTCTTCTGTGTATTCTTGCCACCTTTTCGTAATATCTTCTGCTTCTGTTAGGTCCATACCATTTCTTTCCTTCATTGTGTCCATCTTTACATGAAATGTTCCCTTGATATCTCTAATTTTCTTGAAGAGATCTCTAGTCTTTCCCATTCTATTTTTTCCTCTCTTTGTTTACATTGATCACTGAGGAAGACTTCCTTATCTCTCCTTGTTATACTCCAAAACTATGCATTTAAATGGGTGTATCTTCCCTTTTCTCCTTTGCCTTTACCTTCTCTTTTCTCAGCTTCTTCAGACAACCATTTTTCCTTTGTTAATTTCTTTTTCTTGGGGATGAACTTAATTACTGCCTCATGTACAGTGACTTGAACCTCCATCCATAGTTCTTAAGGCACTCTGTCTGTCATATCTAATCTCTTGAATCTATTTGTCACTTCCACTGTATAATCATAAGTGATTTTATTTAAGTCATACCTGAATTGTCTAATGATTTTCCCCATTTTGTTCAATTTAAGCCTGAATTTGGCAATAAGGTGTTCATGATCTGAGTCACAGTCAGCTCCCAGTTTTGTTTTTGTTGACTGTATGGAGTTTCTCCATCTTTGGCTGCAAAGAATATAATCATCTGATTTTGGTATTGACCATCTGCTGATGTCCATGTGTAGAGTCTTCTCTTGTTTTGTTGGAAGAGGATGGTTGTTATGACCAGTGCATTCTCTTGGAAAAATTCTGTTAGCCTTTGTCCTGCTTCATTTTGTACTCCAAAGTGAATTTTGCCTGTTACTCTAGGTATCTCTTAACTTCCTACTTTTTCATTCCAGTCCCTTATGATGAAAAGAACATCTTTTTTTTTGGTTGTTAGTTCTAGAAAATCTTCATAGAACCGTTCAACTTCAGCTTATTCAGCATTACTGCTCAGGACATAGACTTGGATTACTGTGGTATTGAGTTGTTTGTCTTGGAAATGAACAGAACTCATTCTGTCATTTCTTTTTTTCCGTTTATTTTATTTTATTTAACTTTACAATATTGTATTGGTTCTGCCATATATCAAAGTGAATCTGCCACAGGTATACATGTGTTCCCCATCCTGAACCCTCCTCCCTCCCCATACCATCCCTCTGGGTCATCCCAGTGCACCAGCCCTAAGCATCCAGTATCATGCATCGAACCTGGACTGGCGACTCGTTCCATATATGATATTATACATATTTAAATGCCATTCTCACAAATCATCCCACCCTCTCCCTCTCCCAGAGTCCAAAAGATTGTTCTATACATCAGTGTCTCTTTTGCTGTCTCGTATACAGGGTTATCATTACCATCTTTCTAAATTCCATATATATGCGTTAGTATACTGTATTGGTGTTTTTCTTTCTGGCTTACTTCACTCTGTATAATAGGCTCCAGTTTCATCCACCTCATTAGAACTGATTCAAATGTATTCTTTTTAATGGCTGAATAATACTCCATTGTGTATATGTACCACAGCTTTCTTATCCATTCATCTGCTGATGGACATCTAGGTTGCTTCCATGTCCTGGCTATTATAAACAGTGCTGTGATGAACATTGGGGTACACGTGTCTCTTTCAATTCTGGTTTCCTCAGTGTGTATGCCCAGCAGTGGGATTGCTGGATCATCAGCCTCATTTTGTCATTTTTGAGATTGCATCCAAGTACTACATTTCAGACTCTTTTGTTGACTTTGATGGCTACTCCATTTGTTCAAAGGGATTCTTGCTCTTGGGAATATTATATTTAAATATTATATATATTATATTTAAATATAATTTCAAACTCACCTCTTTTGAAAATTGCTCTTATCTGAAAATAAATAAATAAATTAAAAAAAACACAAAGAAGTCTGTTATCTTGCATGTAAATTTCTTAGTTAAGGTCATTTGGAATAGTCTCTGAGCTCAGGAAGCACCCCTACTGGAAAAAATAACAATTATAGATAATTATAGATAAAGTCTTGTTAGGAGAGTATGAGCAACTTAGAGTAATGCATTAACAAATATCAACTCAAAATAGTGATTCAAAAACTTGATAGACATAAACCAAGAGGAAATCTAGTAAGGCTCTCAAAATTCATGTAAAGACTTTGGAATCAAGTCATGTTCAAGAATTGCGGGAGTATGTAGAAGACATCAGTGAGAATAAAAGACCTGTAACTAAGGTCTGGGATTCTTACACATCAGTTGCTTTTCTGGAAGTCAAATGGTGAGTATTAAGGGATGACTTGGTTGAAGCTTAGATCTGGAGATAATGAAGAACACCTGGTTGAATCAGACAACAAAAGGAAGGTACTTCCTGACAACTGAATTTTAGTTTTGTGGACAAGTATCCATTTTGGAATTTTATAAACCACTTTCAATGCAAAGAACATGGTGAATATCTATCCATATTTTACCAGTTCTGTTTCACTTATTTTTTAAAATAAATAGTTTTCAGGGTAAATTTTCTTCTTTGTTGTACAATATTTTCAAAAATTTAAGACCATATTTTAAACTGCTTTACTATACTCACAACTTACTCAAATCCTTCCTCTGTGGTTTAAGAATATTTTGAGATTTCTGCTCATAGAAAAACACCTCGAGTTCTAAATTGTTAGCATGGAATAAAATTAGCTTGTTTTATCACAGCTCCCTTCTTCTAATTGCCTACCAAAGACTGGCAGATACTTCTGGTAACTTTTCTGCAAGTCAGCATTTAAGACAAGATTTCCCATAGGATAGTACAATAAGGGGTCCCTAGCCTTCCACATCAAAATCCATATTGACAACTTGCCATAAGCCTGAGGGCTAAACCTAATTAGCAGAGCTTCATTTCTCAAAATAAATTAATTAAGTCTAAACTTGGCTTAAAATGACTTAACTCTTATGGAACACTTTAAAAATATTATTACAAATGAGTGACTTTAATTATATACTCTTGTCAAGTTCTCTTGTACTTAGGAATTATCCAAGAAGCAAAATAGTGTGTTGAAACACTTCTAATTGTATTTCCCTTTACATGACGTGCCATATTCTTCATATTCTGACCCTTACCTCACTGTCCAGATTGATCTCCTATGTTTCCACACCAAACAAAACTAAATTTTGACAGGATGTATTTGCATATATTTGTATGCCTAATTATATAGTGTCTCCTCTGTTTGAAATGCTCTTTCCTGACTAGTATTTGAAAATCTTATTATTGTCACAGATCTTTACCCTGAAAAAACATCTTCTGAAAGCATTGCTTATTGTCCCAGTAGAGTTTGAAGTCTTTGCTCTTGTATTTAACCTTCTATTATCGCAACTATCTTACATCTATGTCATTGTTTTTGGGCATCTACCCATTAGGATCCAAGTTCTGAAAAATCGAGGATGCTGTTATGTTTAATAAGTATTTGTAGAATGAATGAGTGAATGCATGAGGGCAAAACTGTTTAGCATTTTGCAAATAAATGAGACCTTCAGTAGTACAGACACATAGCACTGTGCCTCAAGGCATATAATGTCACCCTGAGGGTGGATAGAGATAAAATCTAGCAGACAACATTACATTAAGTCCTGATTATAGTGTGAATGATACCTGCAGTGATATATATTTACTACAGATTTAGCTTCAATGTTTCTCACCTAGATACTCTTCCAAAATATTTGCTTCATATATATAAAAGTGATTTCAGGTAACAAAGGGATATTTTCAAATACAATATATATCTGTAGAAAGTTTGTTTCTCAAAATATGTGGTCTCTCCATGGTGTGCCCCAGCCCCTCTCACCAAGATAGCTACTGAGAATTTGGAATGATTTATATTTCTGCTATTCTAAATAAATAAAAAGTAAAGCTTTACAAGAGCTTTTGTTATAGATTTACTTGGTATAACCTCTATGTCAGATAATTCATTATCTGTTATGCAGAGTGCCTAGTACAGAGTATATGTGTTCAATAATGTTGCTCAGTATAAAGTAGCCAATAAATTATATTTATTATTATTATTGGTGGAAATATATTTTATTTATTTTATCTTTGGAATAGTGTTTTATAGTATTTTCTTATCACAATGAATAAACACTTTTATTAATTCAAAATGAAATAGGCTTCATCTCATCCTCTGTCGTCCCCTTCTCCTCCTGCCCCCAATCCCTCCCAGCATCAGAGTCTTCTCCAATGAGTCAACTCTTCACATGAGGTGGCCAAAATACTGGAGTTTCAGCTTTAGCATCATTCCTTCCAAAAAAAATATAAATCTACAAAAAAGCAAGCAATTGTTTTTATTGTCTTTTCCCAAAATCCTTATTTGAAATACATGCTAGTTGAGTTGACCAAATCAATTAATACTTTTGAAAAAATGTTGAAAACCTTGTATTTCATGGCTAACTTTGTGAGAGGATAAAAACTAGGGAAATTTTAGCTTATATATCACTTCAATAATTTTATAATAACTAGCAAAATTAAATTACTATTTAGTGAACACACATTCCATGTGAGGATTGTTATCTGCTTTATTCATTTCTAGGAAGAGAGGCAATTTCTTTTATTCCTCCTATTTTGCAATATAATTGAACTGTAATATTCTATTTGTTTCAGATATATAGCATAATCATTTGGTATTTTTATACATTATGAAATGATCCCCATATAAGTCTAGTTACCATCTGTCACCAAAGTTCAGTTCAGTTGCTCTGTCGTGTCCAACTCTTTGCAACCCAATGAACTGCAGCATGCCAGGCCTCCCTGTCCACCACCAAATCTATTAAAACATTATTAGCTATATCCCTTAAATAAGTCCCAGTGACTTATTTATTTTATCATTGAAAATTTGTACCTCTTAACCCCATCCATCTCTCCCTACATTCATTTCCCCCTCTTGCTTCTGACAACAACCAGTTTGTCCTCTGTATCTATGAGTCTGTTTATGCTTTGCTTTGTTTGTTCCTTTGTTTTATTTTTAAATTTCTACATATAAGTGAAATCACATGGGATGCACTTTATACAGTTTATCTCATTTAATTTTTCAGAACCACCATGAGGTAATTATTTTATAATTCCTTAACAGTTGAGAAAACCAGGATTCAGGGGGATGAAAGAAATATCCAGACTTGTACTTATATCAAATAACAGAACTAGAACATAAATCCAGTCTTTCTGACTCTGAAGTTAATGACCTTTTCACCATAGCTTTAAATATTCTTTATCTTTTCTACAATCTTCTTTTAATGCTAATAGCAACTGAAATAGGCCTTAGACCAAATGAAAGCCTGATCTTGATATATCTGTACTGGTCTCATTTTCACACTTTAGATTCTTATGTAGGACAAAGATAAAAATTCAGTTTTCCTTGAATTCTTATGGCAGTTGAATCATTTTTATATGTTAAGAGTTTTCCTAAAATAAAAAAGTGCCTTTTTTCCCCATTATTCTTTTGTTGTGTCACAGACTTGCTAATTAGTTCTACCAACTCCTGTGGCATTATCTTCTGACTTGAGTTATAAAGACTCACGCATTAAAGTCAATTATTGAAATGATAATGCACGACAGTGATGAACAGTGATGAAATGCCGTACTATTCTTATTTCCAAAACAGTCGAATAATACAAATCCTACCTGCATTAGTTCTCTAGTGCTATTATCTTTAGAATAAATCATCCACCATGGCCCATAAGTTAAAAATGTAGCTTTTAATGAAAGCTACATTCATCTATAATTAATCTAACTAAATGTGGGATAGAAGGATCAAAACTTACACAATACCATTAATCACTTGCCTTGTTGACAACAACAAAAATAATAGAAAGCACAATCTATCAGACATTTTCTATATGCCAGATACTGTGTGCCATTGAGTGCATTTGTTTGTAGTCTCATTTTAGTCTCACATAATCCCTTAAAATTTGTCTTAGTGATGAGGGAAAAGCAACAGATAGGATTTTCCTAAAGTCATAGATCTACTAAGTTCCTTGGCTAGAATTCAAACGTAGATTTTTCTGTCAATATATCATCTATTACATTGTCTCCTTTCTGGAAACAGTACAAACTTCTCCTCAGTACTTGGTTAAAGTTAAGATAGCTTCTCTAAGTTTATTACCAAAGAAGGTAACATAAAATGGTTACACAGACAAGTAGTTTTTAAAGTGTGTCTACAGACTTCTAGGCAGCTCAGAGTAAATTCCATGAGACTGTAATGACAACAATTTTCATAATGATACTAAAATACATTATTTTTGTCTTTTTCATTGTGCTAACTTGTGCTCTGATAGTGAACCTATAAGTCTTGGGCATGATTCAAGTTTGTGGAATCAAGCAACATTATCATTGTATTCCTCATCTCTACACACTCACAGAAAAAAAAAAAAGTAACAATAAGAGATACATAGTGTACATATATATTTGCATTGCTTCTATTTTTTTACCCTTCTATTTGACATGAAGTGATGGGACCAGATGCCATGATCTAATTATTTTAATGTTGAATTATGAGCCAGCTTTGTCATTCTCCTCTTTCACTCTCATAAAGAGGCTCTTAGTTCCTCATCTCTTTCTGCCATTAGAATGGTATCATCTGCATATCCATATCATATGCATATCTGGGATATGCATATCTGCGGCATATCCCAGCAATCTTGATTACAGCTTACAACTCATCCAGCCAAGCATCTCACATGATGTACACTGCATATAAGTTAAATAAACTGTGTGACAGTATATAGCCTTGTCATACTCTCCCCAGTTTTGAACCAGTAAGTTCCATCTAAGGTTCTAACTGTTGCTTCTGACCCACATATAAGTTTTTGAGGAGACAGACAAGATGGTCTTGTATCCCCATCTCTTCAAAAATTTCCTACAGCTCGTTGTGATCAGCACAAAGACTTTCTAGTAGTCAATGAAGCAGAAGTAGACATTTTTCTGAAATTCCCATGCTTTCTCTATGATCCAACGGATGTTGACAATTTGATCTCTAGTTCCTCTACCTTTTCTATACCCAGCTTATACATCTCGAAGCTCTCAGTCGATGTACTGCTAAAGCTCCACTTGAAGGATTTTGCATATAAATTTACTAGCATGGGAAAGAACACAACTGTCCAATAGTTTGAACATTCTGTGACTCTGCCTTTCTTTGGGATGGGAATGAAAACTGACCTTTTCCAGTCTTGAGATCACTGCTGAGTTTTCCAAATTTTCTGGCATATTGGGCACAGTACATTAACAGCATAATCTTTTAGGATTTGAAATAGCTCAACTGGAATCCCATCATCTCTACTGGCTTTGTTCATAGTAATGCTTTCTAAGGCCCACTTGACTTCACACTCTACCTCTAAGAGAGTAACCATTGTGGTTATCTGGGTTATTAAAATCTTTTTTGTATAGTTCTTCTGTGTATTTTGCCACCTGCTCTTAATTTTTTCTGCCTCTGTTAGGTCCTTGCTGCTTCTGTTCTTTATCTTGCCCATATTTGCATGAAATGTGCCCTTAATATCTCCAAGTTTCTTGAAAAGATCTCTAGTCTTTCCCATTCCATTGTTTTCCTCTATTTCTTTGAATTGGTCAGTTAAGAAGGCTTTCTTATCTCTCCTTGCTATTCTCTGGAACTCTGCATTCAACTGAGTGTATCTTTCCCTTTCTTCCTTGACTGGTGCCTCTCTTCTTTCCTCAGCTATTTGTAAAGCCTCCTCAGACAACTACTTTGCCTTCTTGCATTTTTATTTAGGATGATTTTGGTCAGTATCTTCTGTAACATGTTACTACCTTCTATCCATAGTTCTTCAGGTACTTTGTTTATCAGATCCAGTCCCTTGAATCTATTCGTCGCCTCCATTGTATAATAATAAGGGATTTAATTCAGGTCATACAGGAATGGCCTGGTGGTTTTCCTTACTTTCTTCAATTTAAGCCTGCATTTTGAAGTCTGGATTTGGTGATGTGAGCCACTATCAGCTCCCAGTCTTATTTTTGCTAATGGTGTAGAACTTCTCTATCAGTTCAGTTCAGTTCAGTTGCTCAGTCATGTCTGACTCTTTGGGACCCCATGAATCAAATCACACCAGGCCTCCCTGTCCATCACCAACTCCTGGAGTTCACTCAAACTCAGTCCATTGACTTGGTGATACCATCCAGACATCTCATCCTCTGTCGTCCCCTTCTCCTCCTGCCCCCAATTCCTCCCAGCATCAGAGTCTTTTCCAATGAGTCAACTCTTCGCATGAGACGGCCAAAGTACTGGAGTTTCAGCTTTAGCATCATTCCTTCCAAATAACTTCTCTGAATTCAGCTGCAAAGACTATAATAAATTTGATTTCAGTATTGACAAATTGGTGATGTCCATGGGTAGAATAGTCTCTTGTGTTGTTAGAAATAGATGTTTTCTATGACCAGTGTGTTGTCTTGGCAAAATTCTGTTAAACCTTTCCCTTCTTTATTTTGTACTCCAAGGCCAAATTTGCCTGTAACACCAGGCATTTTTAGATTTCCTACTTTTTCTTTCTAATCTCCTATGATGGAAAGGATGTGTGTGTGTGTGTATATATATATATACATATATATATATATATATATTTGGTGTTAGATCTAGAAGGTCATCATCAGATCAGATCAGATCAGTCACTCAGTCGTGTCCCACTCTGCGACCCCATAAATCGAAGCACACCAGGCCTCCCTGTCCATCACCAACTTTCGGAGTTCACTCGAACTCATGTCCATCGAGTTTGTGATGCCATCCAGCCATCTCATCCTCTGTCATACCCTTCTCCTCCTGCCCCCAATCCCTCCCAGCATCAGAGTCTTCTCCAATGAGTCAACACTTCGCATGAGGTGGCCAAAGTACTAGAGTTTCAGCTTCAACATCATTCCTTCCAAAGAAGTCCCAGGGCTGATCTTCTTCAAAATGGACTGATTGGATCTCCTTGCAGTCCAAGGGATTCTCAAGAGTCATCTCCAACACCACAGTTCAAAAGCATCAATTCTTCGGTGCTCAGCCTTCTTCACAGTCCAAATCTCACATCCATACATAACCACAGGAAAAACCATAGCCTTGACTAGAAGAACCTTTGTTGGCAAAGTAATATCTTTGCTTTTGAATACACTATTCAGGTTGGTCATAACTTTCCTTCCAAGGAGTAAGCATATTTTAATTTCATGGCTGCAGTCACCATCTGCTGTGATTTTCAAGCACAAAACAATAAAGTCTGACACTGTTTCCACTGTTTCCCCATCTATTTCCCATGAAGTGATGGGACCAGAAGCCATGATCATTGTTTTCTGAATGTTGAGCATTAAGCCAACCTTTTCACTCTCCACTTTCACTTTCATCAAGAGGCTTTTGAGTTCCTCTTCAATTTCTGCCATAAGGGTGCTGTCATCTGCATATCTGAGGTTATTGATATTTCTCCCCACAGTCTTGATTCCAACTTGTGTTTCTTCCAGTCCAGCGTTTCTCATGATGTACTCTGCATATAAGTTAAATAAACAGGGAAACAATATACAGCCTTGACGTTCTCCTTTTCCTATTTGGAACCAGTCTGTTGTTCCATGTCCAGTTCTAACTGTTGCTTCGTGACCTGCATACAGATTTCTCAAGAGGCAGATCAGGTGGTCTGGTATTCCCATCTCTCTCCGAATTTTCCACAGTTTATTGTGATCTACACAAAGGCTTTGGCATAGTCAATAGAGCAGAAAGAGATGTTTTTCTGGAACTCTCTTGCTTTTTCCATGATCCAGCGGATGTTGGCAATTTGGTGTCCTGTTCCTCTGCCTTTTCTAAAACCAGCTTGAACATCAAGAAGTTCACAGTTCACATATTGTTGAGGCCTGGCTTGGAGACTTTTGAGCATTACTTTACTAGTGTGTGAGATGAGTGCAATGGTGCGGTAGTTTGAGCTTTCTTTGGCATTGCTTTTCTTTGGGATTGGAATGAAAACTGAACTTTTCCAATCCTGTGGCCACTGCTGAGTTTTCCAAATTTGCTAGCATATTGAGTGCAGCACTTTCACAGCATCATCTTTCAGGATTTGGAATAGCTCCACTGGAATTCCATCACCTCCACTAGCTTTGTTCGTACTGATGCTTTCCAAGGCCCACTTGACTTCACATTCCAGGATGTCTGACTCTAGGTCAGTGATCACACCATCATGATTATCTGGGTAGTGAAGATCTTTTTTGTACAGTTCATCTGTATATTCTTGCCACCTCTTCTTAATATCTTCTGCTTCTGTTAGGTCCATACCATTCTGTCCTTTATCAAGCCCATCTTTGCATGAAATATTCCTTTGGTATCTCTGATTTTCTTGAAGAGATCTCTAGTCTTTCCCATTCTGTTGTTTTCCTCTATTTCTTTGCGTTGATCGCTGAAGAAGGCTTTCTTATCTCTTCTTGCTATTCTTTGGAACTCTGCATTCAGATGTTTATATCTTTCCTTTTTTCCTTTGCTTTTCACTTCTCTTCTTTTCACAGCAATTTTTAAGGCCTCCCCAGACAGCCATTTTGTTTTTTTTGCATTTCGTTTCCATGGGGATGGTCTTGATCCCTGTCTCCTATACAATGTCACGAACCTCATTCCATAGATCATCAGGCACTCTATCTATCAGATCTAGGCCCTTAAATCTATTTCTCACTTCCACTGTATAATCATAAGGGATTTGATTTAGATCATACCTGAATGGTCTAGTGGTTTTCCCTACTTTCTTCAATTTCAGTCTGAATTTGGCAATAAGGAGTTCATGGTCTGAGCTGCAGTCAGCTCCTGGTCTTGTTTTTGCTGACTGTATAGAGCTTCTCCATTTTTGGCTGCAAATAATATAATCAGTCTGATTTTGGTGTTGACCATCTGGTTGTCCATGTATAGAGTCTTCTCTTGTGTTGTTGGAAGAGGGTGTTTATTATGACTAGTGCATTTTCTTGGAAAAACTCCATTAGTCTTTGCCTTGCTTCATTCTGAAAGAAATGGGAAGACCAGACCACCTGATCTGCCTCTTGAGAAATCTGTATGCAGGTCATGAAGCAACAGTTAGAACTGGACATGGAACAACAGACTGGTTCCAAATAGGAAAAGGAGTACGTCAAGGGTGTATATTGTAACCATGTTTATTTAACTTATATGCAGAATACATCATGAAAAATGCTGGACTGGAAGAAACACAAGTTGGAATCACGATTGCTGGGAGACATATCAAGGATGACACCACCCTTATGGCAGAAAGTGAAGAGGAACTAAAAAGCCTCTTGATGAAAGTGAAAGAGGAGAGTGAAAAGGTTGGCTTAAAGCTCAACATTCAGAAAGCGAAGATCATGGCATCTGGTCCCATCACTACATGTGAAATAGATGGAGAAACAGTGGAAACAGTGTCAGACTTTATTTTTCTGGGCTTCAAAATCACTGCAGATGGTGACTGCAGCCATGAAATTCAAAGACGCTTACTCCTTGGAAGGAAAGTTATGACCAACCTACATAGCATATTCAAAAGCAGAGACATCACTTTGCCAACAAAGATTCTCCTGGTCAAGGCTATGGTCTTTCCTGTGGTCATATATGGATGTGAGAGCTGGACTGTGAAGAAGGCTGAGTGCCGAAGAATTGATGCTTTTGAACTGTGGTGTTGGAGAAGACTCTTGAGAGTCCCTTGGACTGCAAGGAGATCCAACCAGTCCATTCTGAAGGAGATCAGCCCTGGGACTTCTTTGGAAGGAATGGTGCTAAAGCTGAAACTCCAGTACTTTGGCCACCTCATGTGAAGTGTTGACTCATTGGAGAAGACTCTGATGCTGGGAAGGATTGCGAGTAAGAGGAGAAGGGGACGACAGAGGATGAGATGGCTGGATGGCATCACTGACTCGATGAATGTGAGTCTGAGTGACCTCTGGGAGTTGGTGATGGACAGGGAGGCCTGGCGTGCTGCGGTTCATGGGGTCACAAAGAGTCGGACACGACTGAGCGACTGATCTTATCTGATCTGATCTTGCTTCATTCTGTATTCCAAGGCTAAATTTGCCTGTTACTCCAGGTGTTTTTTGACTTCCTACTTTCACATTCTAGTCCCGTATAATGAAAAGGATATCTTTTTTTGGGTGTTAGTTCTAAAAGGTCTTGTAGGTCTTCAAAGAACCGTTCAACTTCAGCTTCTTCACCGTTACTGGTTGGGGCATAGACTTGGATTACTGTGATATTGAATGGTTTGCCTTGGAAACAAACAGAGATCAATCTGTCGTTTTTGAGATTGCATCCAAGTACTGCATTTCGGACTCTTTTGTTGACCATGATGTCCACTCCATTTCTTCTGAGGAATTCCTGCCCGCAGTAGTAGATATAATGGTCCTCTGAGTTAAATTCACCCATTCCAGTTCATTTCCGTTCGCTCATTCTTAGAATGTCGACATTTACTCTTGCCACCTCTTGTTTGACCACTTCCAATTTGCTTTGATTCATGGACCTGACATTCCAGGTTCCTATGCAATATTGCTCTTAACAGCCTCGGACCTTGCTTCTATCACCAGTCACATCCACAGCTGGGTAATCTTTTTGCTTTGGCTCCATCCCTTTATTCTTTCTGCAGTTATTATTTCTCCATGGATCTCCAGTAGCATATTGGGCACCTACTGACCTGGGGAGTTCCTCTTTCAGTATGCTATCATTTTGCCTTTTCATACTGTTCATGGGGTTCTCAACGCAAGAATATTGAAATGGCTTGCCATTCCCTTCTCCAGTGGACCACATTCTGTCAGAAGGTCATCATCTAACTGGTCAATTTCATCTTCTTCAGCATCAGGGGATGGGACAGAGACTTGGATTACTGTGATGGTGAATGCTTTGTCTTGGAAATAACCTGAGATCATTGTATCATTTTTGAGATTGCACCCAAGTATTGCATTTCAAAGTCTTTTGTTGACTATGACGGCTACTCCATTTCTTCTAAGGGAATCTTGCCCACAGGTATGGTCATCTGAAATAAATTCACCTATTTTTATCCATTTTATTTCACTGATTTCTAAGATGTTGATATTAAGTCTTGCCATTTCCTGCTTAACTATGTCCAATTTAGCTTGATTCATGGACCAGGTTCCTATGGGCCAATATTGTTCTTTACAGCACTGGACACTATTTTCACAACAAGCTACATCCACAGTTGAGTGTTGTTAACATTTTAGCTCAACCACTTCATTCTTCCTAGAGCTATTAGTAATTGCCCTCTGCTCTTCCCCAGCAGGATGTTGGACACCTTCTAACCTGAAGGACTCATCTTTCAGTGTCATGTCTTTTTCAATTTTCATACTACTCATGGAGTTCTTATGGCAAGAATACTGGAGTTGCTTGCCGTTCCCTCTTCCTGTGGGCCATGTTTTGACAGGACTCTCCACTATGATCCAGCCATCTTGGGTGGCCCTGCATGGCATGGCTCATAGCATCTTGAGTTACATGAACACCTTTGCCATGACAAGGCTGTGATCCATGAAGTGGAAAGTCGAAGCAGTAACAGGTTTTCTTTTCTTGGACTTCAGAATAATTGTGGATGCTGACTGCAGCCGTGAAATTAAAAGACACTTGCTTCTTGGAAGGAAAGCTATGACAAAACTTGACAGCATATTAAAAAGCAAAGACATTAGTTTGCTGACAATGGTATGGATAGTGAAAGCTATCTTTTTTTTTTTTTCCCCTAGTAGTCATGTACAGATATCAGGTTTGGACCATAAACAAGGCTGAATGTCAAAGTATTGATGCTTTCAAATTGTGGTGCTAGAGGAGATGCTTGAGAGTCCCTTGGACTGCAAGGAAATCAAACCAGTCCGCCCTAAAGGAAATCAATCCTGAATATTCACTGGAAGGACTAATGCTAAAGATGAAGCTCCTATATGTTGGCCACCTGGTGAGTAGAGCTGACTCTGGAAAAGACCCTGTTGCTGGGAAAGATTGAAGGCAGAAGGAGAAGTGGGTGGCAGAAAATGAGATGGTTATATATTATCACTGACTCCATGGACATGAACTTGAACAAATTCTGGGAGATAGTGTAGGATAGGGAAGCCTGGAGTCATGCATCATGGGGTCACAAAGAGTCAGAGAGACCTAGTGACTGAACACAATGATATATATACACATGTGTTCAGTCACTAGGTCTCTCTGAATCTTTGTGACCCCATGATGCATATATATATATATATATATAAAATAGGTGTTTCCCTGGTGGCTCAAGTGGTAAAGAATCTGCCTCCAATGCAAGAGGCCACGAGTTCAATCCCTGGATCAGGAAGATCCCCTGGATACGGCATGGCAATCCACTCATGTATTCTTGCCTGGCAAATCCCTTGGACAGAGAGGATCCTGGCATCCTTCAGTCCTTGGCATCACAAAGAGTTGGACACTACTAAGTGACTAACACTTTCACTTTCATGTGTGTATGTGTGTGTGTGTGTGTGTAGCATAAAAAGGAATGCTTCAAGTTTTAAGAGTTTGCAACTACACCTTTGAGCTTCCCTGGTAGCTCAGTGGTAAAGAATCTGCCTGCCAATGCATGAGACACAGGTTCACTCCCTGGGTTGGGAAGATCCTGTGGAGAAAGAAACGGCAACCTACTCCAGTATTCTTGCTTGGAAAATACCATGGACAGAGGAATCTGATGGGCTACAGTCCACTGGGTTTCAAAGAGTCAGATATGACTTAGCGATGAAACAAATACTAGACAAACTGCATTGTTTCCACTTATTAAAAGAGATACATCACAATTCTGGACTATGGTAGATGCTACATAAATAACATTTACTTTTAGGTATCAGTATAAAACTCCTGGGGTCTGCACCAGTGAAATTAATCTTTCCTACACTATTTCCACAAAAAAAATGTGGAATATTCTGAAAGAGATGGGAATACCAGACCACCTGATCTGCCTCTTGAGAAACCTATATGCAGGTCAGGAAACAACAGTTAGAACTGGACATGGAACAACAAACTGGTTCCAAATAGGAAAAGTAGTATGCCAGGGTGTATATTGTTACCCTGCTTATTTAACTTCTAGGCAGAGTACATCATGAGAAATTCTGGGATGGAAGAAGCATAAGCTGGAATCAAGACTGCCGGGAGAAATATCAATAACCTCAGATATGCAGATGACACCACCCTTATGGCAGAAAGTGAAGAACTAAAGAGCCTCTTGATGAAAGTGAAAGAGGAGAGTGAAAAAGTTGACTTAAAGCTCAACATTCAGAAACTGAAGATCATGGCATCTGGTCCCATCACTTCATGGCAAATAGATGGGGAAACAGTGGCTGATTTTATTTTTCTGGGCTCTAAAATCACGGCGGATGTTGATTGCAGCCATGAGATTAAAAGACGCTTGATCTTGGAAGGAAAGTTATGGCCAATCTAGATAGCATATTCAAAAGCAGAGACATTACTTTGCCAACATAGGTCATCTAGTCAAGGCTATGGTTTTTCCTGTGGTCATGTATGGATATGAGAGTTGAACTATAAAGAAAGCTGAGAGCTGAAGAATTGATGCTTTTGAACTGTGGTGTTGGAGAAGACTCTTGAGAGTCCCTTGGACTGCAAGGAGATCCAATCAGTCCATCCTAAATGAGATCACTCTTGGGTGTTCATTAGAAGGACTGATGTTGAAGTTGAAACTCCAATATTTTGGCCACCTGATGTGAAGAGCTGACTCATTTGAGAACATCCTGATGCTGGGAAAGATTGAGAGCAGGAGGAGAAGGGGATGACAGAGGATGAGATGGTTGATGGGATCACCGACTAGATGGACATGGGTTTGGGTGGACTCTGGGAGTTGGTGATGGACAGGGAGGCCTGGCATTTTGCAGTTAATGGGGTCACAAAGTGTCAGACATGGGTGAGCAACTGAACTGAACAGAACACTATTTTGCAGTTACATTTGGTCTATGCTTCTAGCATGTTTCAGTCTGCTTTCCCAAGTTATTTGTTACATAATTTTGTTCATCATTAGCTTGTGAACTGCTGTGTTCAGGGACTACAACATAATCATCTTTGTATACTCCACTTTACCCAGTGGACTGTTTTGCTCTTTAATTGTTCATGTTTTTCCTTGCTTGACCTAGAAGCCTTAAGTGTATAGGTTTGAAATATCAAAATGTGAGCAGACAGATAAATGGATAGGATGTGAGAGTGACCTTCCAACACATTTAATTTTTCCCCAGTATTATCATTTATTTCAGTAATTCTGTTTATCAGACTAAAGTCAGACATCTCTGAAAAATAGGGAGGGTGCCAGAAAGATAGCAAAGGCAGTGGAAGACTGATTATATCTACTCTGGCTACTACAGTAAGTATTGCAGCATCAAGATCAATATTACAGAATGAAATTCCAAGAATCAATTGTGACAAATCAAAAAACAAAACCTTGTTTTGCTGAAGATTTAGCTGGGACTTAAGTTGTATCCACAGTGGAATCCATGAGAAAATCATTTCCACAGGAAGAGCATTAGACATTTCAAGTATGACAGTAACAAATTTTGTTAGTGTGAGTGTCGGGGTCCAGTCCCGGTTAGGTCCAGGGCTTTCCTCAGGATGATGGCATTAGCGATAAAGGGATAACAAAGGCTGAGAGATTTATTAGATGTTCAATAACAACTGGTTTACACGGGAAATCAATAAAGTTCATGACACCGAACTTGCTCTGACCACGGAGGCCGCAGGTGCTCTCTCGAATAGCGGAAGGTGCCCCACCTTAGGCTTCTTCTTGAGTGGGTCTTAGAAGCCCAGGCAGATAAGTGGTCGCAGAGGACCCCCACGCTCCAAATTATTTTGGTATGAAGGAAGAACAGAAGAGAAAAGGAGGAAAAGGAAGAAAGAATGACACGGTGAGACCACGCTTTGGTGAGCAAGGCCCATAGCTTTATTTTTAACAGGGGCTTTTATACCCTAAGTTACACATAGAGGATAATAAGGGATATGAAATCATGTAAAGCCAGCAGTCTTTGATCCTTATAAAAAACCAGGGTTTCTTTCTTGCAAATTTATCGCGTACAAATGGTTCAGGTGATTTACATCATCTTTTGGCCAGAAGGTCTATTAACACTTTATGACTCTTGACAAAGGTTTGTCAACCTCAAGACTTATTTTCTCTAAGAGCAATTATTTTAAGGTTTGGTGCCATCTTCATCTGAAGTGTTAGATAAACTTGCATTCCTATAGGGGAGAGGCGCAGTGGGTTTACAACAAAGAAAAGAATTTATTACCTTAAGGGTCTAAAGTTACTACCACCAAGGCCACTACTTATTTTTTTACAAGCCAACTATACACATTCAAGGATACAAAATGGGGGATGTGAAAACTTGGCAAAAAACATTGGCTCATTAATGAACTAGTTTTTATTCTGACAGTTTTTAACTCTCTGAGAGGCTCTAAGCTATTTGAATATCTTAAGCTTCCCCTGCCTCTCGGGGCTGAGACTGTAAACAATCGTATGTATAGTTATAGGAGTCCGGGTAAACTTGTCAGGCCAGTTAGAGAGCTATCTGAGGGGTTTGGATTTGAACACTCCTAATGCCCAGGAACTTTATTAATTGGAGCTGTAAGTTAATTCTTTATTAGAGAGAGCAAGATGGTGGTGGGGGACAGCCCCCGGTAAAGTCAGAGGTGAGAGCACAAAGCAGTAAAATAGGCAGACTCTGGTTTTTTGGGGGTAAATGCTCAAGAATATCCGGGGGCACTCCTGAGGCTTGATCTCGCCTTTGTGTTTGTCAAGCCTCCTTCCTCATGACCTTTGTCACGAGTGGAGCGCCTCTCTGCGGCAGCTCCTGACATGTGAGATAAGGGTCATTCTGGACACAGCATGTGATATTCTTCTCAGATTAGTCTCATTTCCATCTTCAACATAATTAGAATTTATGCTGAATCTCACTGCTTTAAAGAGAGTTGGACTGGGAATTTAAATACAAGTAGAAGTTCTGTTTCACTAAAAACTATTTGAAGTGTTGATTAAGACCCACACAGCATGGTTTTATTTACAGTCTTAGCACAATAGAATAAAAAATGAGGAGAAACATTCTCTTGCACATTGTAACTCAGTATATTAGAGTTTTGGTAGCTTGAGAATTCCAATGTGCCAAGCATATTAAGCTGTAAAAAGAGTTGTCTTCTGGATCTAGTAGAATGTAACAACAGGGCCCAAAACAACTCTCTTACTACCTAGTAAAGGCAGGGGAACCCCTAGAAAGTGAAGTGAGGCATGAGAAGAGAGCTTAAGTGGCAATGCCATACAAAATCTAAAAAGATTGTTCGTAATCACTTATTAAACATAGTTTGCACTTCCTAAAACTGTCACAAGGGACTTTGCTGTAGATCAGATCAGATCAGATCAGATCAGTCGCTCAGTCGTGTCCGACCCTTTGCGACCCCATGAACCGCAGCACGCCAGGCCTCCCTGTCCATCACCAGCTCCCGGAGGTCACTCAGACTCGCATCCATCGAGTCAGTGATGCCATCCAGCCATCTCATCCTCTGTCGTCCCCTTCTCCTCCTGCCCTCAATCCCTCCCAGCATCAGAGTCTTCTCCAATGAGTCAACTCTTCGCATGAGGTGGCCAAAATACTGGAGTTTCAGCTTTAGCATCATTCCTTCTAAAGAAATTCCAGGATTGATCTCCTTCAGAATGGACTGGTTGGATCTTCTTGCAGTCCAAGGGACTCTCAAGAGTCTTCTCCAACACCACAGTTCAAAAGCATCAATTCTTCGGCGCTCAGCCTTCTTCACAGTCCAGCTCTCACATCCATACATGACCACAGGAAAGACCATAGCCTTGACTAGGCGAACCTTTGTTGGCAAAGTAATGTCTCTGCTTTTGAATATGCTATCTAGGTTGGTCATAACTTTCCTTCCAAGGAGCAAGCGTCTTTTAATTTCATGGCTGCAGTCACCATCTGCAGTGATTTTGGAGCCCAGAAAAACAAAGTCTGACACTGTTTCCACTGTTTCCCCATCTATTTCCCATGCAGTGATGGGACCAGATGCCATGATCTTCGTTTTCTGAATGTTGAGCTTTAAGCCAACCTTTTCACTCTCCACTTTCACTTTCACCAAGAGGCTTTTTAGCCCCTCTTCAGTTTCTGCCATAAGAGTGGTGTCATCTGCATATCTGAGGTTATTGATATTTCTCCTGGCAATCTTGATTCCAACTTGTGTTTCTTCCAGTCCAGCATTTCTCATGATGTACTCTGCATATAAGTTAAATAAACATGGTGACAATATGCAGCCTTGACGTACTCCTTTTCCTATTTGGAACCAGTCTGTTGTTCCATGACCAGTTCTAACTGTTGCTTCCTGACCTGCATACAGATTTCTTAAGAGGCAGATCAGGTGGTCTGGTATTTCCATCTCTTTCAGAATTTTCCATAGTTTATTGTGATCTACACAGTCAAAGGCTTTGGCATAGTCAATAAAGCAGAAATAGATGTTTTTCTGGAACTCTCTTGCTTTTTCCATGATCCAGCGGATGTTGGCAATTTGATCTCTGGTTCCTCTGCCTTTTCTAAAACCAGCTTGAACATCAGGAAGTTCACGGTTCACATATTGCTGAATCCTGGCTTGGAGAATTTTGAGCATTACTTTACTAGCGTGTGATAACTTACCATAAATGGGAACAAATTAGTCTGAAATAGACTATATATAAATAATTTCATACACATTTCTTTTTTGTATCTCTCCACCCTTCATTCACCTTTCCAATCTCATTCATTTAAAAGGATAAATCTAGGCATCTATTATCATCTTTAAATCTCTCC
The DNA here is from genome assembly GCA_935064755.1 of Tragelaphus eurycerus. Classification (NCBI taxonomy): domain Eukaryota; kingdom Metazoa; phylum Chordata; class Mammalia; order Artiodactyla; family Bovidae; genus Tragelaphus; species Tragelaphus eurycerus. Next base: position 4,661,117 of record CAKXYN010000086.1, on the reverse strand, counting down.
ACCTACAGACCCCAGTGGGTGTTTCATGAGGGTTAGACCAGCTAGTATTGGACTTAAATGGGCTGGTTTATAGATGGTGCATCTGTTGTTGTTTTTTTTTTTTTTTTTTAGTAAAACACTGGAATTTTCCTCAGAGAGTGGGACTGGGGAGTGGGATGAGAATAAATACCTTGGTACTTTGAGTTTGGATTATGATCACTCAACAGGCTGAAGAGACACCCACAGTTATGTTGACAAATCTCTTTTTAAATTAAAAAAAAAAAATGTTGCCTTAGGGCTAAGTGCTTTAATTTCCCTAGAGAGTTACAATCCTCTAGTCTTAGACGATTCTTCCATACAATTATTTTCCTAAAAATTACCAAATTTCCTTGCATTGGCTTTATATCTGCTGGTGACTTTGCTTTCAGTTTTGAAGATAGAATAGAAACAATCAGAAGACAATCTCCAGGTATCCATGCTGCTTTAGTATCTGCTTTAGTCTTACACCGTATTTTCCTTTCAATTTCAATAGATATAATATTCCTGTTTCTATGAACTACTCCTATTCATTCTACCCTACTGAAAAAAAATGCCACTTACCTAATTAGTATCTTTCTCTCCTGCATCATCACTTTTTTCTTCCTGTTACATTATTTCAATCGGAGTATAAAGTAGTAATGTTTATCATCTTTTAAAAATGTGGAGTAAAAATATTAATTTTAAAGTAGAAGATAATTTCTTTACCATTTTGTGTTGGTTTCTGTCATCAATTCAGTTCAGTTCAGTTGATCAGTCGTGTCCGACTCTTTGCGACTCCATGAATTGCAGCACGCCAGGCCTCCCTGTCCATCACCAACTACCGAAGTTCAGTCAGATTCACGTCCATCAAGTCAGTGATGCCATCCAGCCATCTCATCCTCTGTTGTCCCCTTCTCCTCCTGCCCCCAATCCCTCCCAACATCAGAGTCTTTTCCAATGAATCAACTCTTTACATGAGGTGCCCAAAGTACTAGAGTTTCAGCTTTAGCATCATTCCTTCCAAAGAAATCCCAGGGCTGATCTCCTTCAGAAAGGACTGGTTGGATCCTTGCAGTCCAAGGGACTCTCAAGAGTTTTCTCCAATACCACAGTCCAAAAGCATCAATTCTTCGGCGCTCAGCCTTCACAGTCCAACTCTCACATCCATACATGACCACAGGAAAAATCATAGCCTTGACTAGATGAACCTTTGTTGGCATAGTAATGTCTCTGCTTTTGAATATGCTATCTAGGTTGGTCATAACTTACCTTCCAAGGAGTATGAGTCTTTTAATTTCATGGCTTCAGTCACCATCCACAGTGATTTTGGAGCCCCCCAAAATAAAGTCTGACACTGTTTCCACTATTTCCCCATCTATTTCCCATGAAGTGATGGGACTGGATGCCATGTTTTTTTTTTTTTTTTTTTTTTAGGTTGGTGTCATCTGCATATCTGAGATTACTGATATTTCTCCTGGCAATCTTGATTCCAGCTTGTATTTCTTCCAGTCCAGCATTTCTCATGATGTACTCTGAAATAAGTCATAATTATATCCCCTTCCTCTTGAGCCTCCCTCTCTCCTCCAATCCCACCCCTCTAGTTTGTCACAGAGTGCCAGGCTGTGTTCCCTGTGTTATATTGAAGCTTTCTGTTAGTTATCTTTTTCACACATAGTACTGTGGGCATTCTTGGTGGCTCACATGGTAAAGAATCCATCTGCATATGGGAGATCTGGATTCGATCTTTGGGTTGGGAAGATCCCTTGGAGGAAGGCATGGCAACTCATTCCAGTATTCTTGCCTGGAGAATCCCCATGGACATTGGAACCTGGTGGGCTACAGTCCGTGGGGTTGCAGAAAGTTGTACATGACTAGGCAACTAAGTACAGCACAGCACAGCACAAAGTCAATGCTACTTCCAAAATAATGTTCATTTGTTTTCTCAAGTCAATTTTTCAAGTTATAATTATTGTGTTTCTTCTCAAGCAAAATTTTTCACGTTATATATACTCAGTGCCTGCATTTTGTTTTCTCTCTGTTTAAAGAATAATTATTTAATTTGATATATACCAAAGAAAATATTTTTAGTTACTTAGGTTGTAAAACAAAACATGCATCCATGGACTTAGCATTCAATCTATCTGGTTTTTATTGATAACACTGAATCTTATGTGTATGTTTTCTCTTCCTATGTGTAACATTGGTTCATCAATTTTACCTATTGTGTGATGCTATATGGTATGAGTGGACTATGTATGATTGTCTTCATTTTTGGTTTTTCTGTTTATTATTATTAATCTTTTTTTTTTTTCTTTTTTTTTTATCAAGAATCTCTTTTATTGATTATCAGAAACATTACAAACATCTAATATGAACAAATTGTAACATGACAGTGTTTAGTTTGAACGATATGAACATTCTTGTATAAGTACATAAGCATGGTTTTCCTTAATTATGGTTTAGTTGATTTATGCAATTATATTCAGTTCAGTTCAGTCACTCAGTCATGTCTCACTCTTTGCGACCCCATGAATTGCAGCATGCCAGGCCTCCCTGTCCATCACCAACTACCAAAGTTCATTCAGACTCATGTCCATCGAGTCAGTGATGCCATCCAGCCATCTCATCCTCTGTCGTCCCCTTCTCCTCCTGCTCCCAACCCCTCCCAGCATCAGAGTCTTTTCCAATGAGTCAACTCTTCGTATGAGGTGGCCAAAGTACTGGAGTTTCAGGAGTTTCAGCTTTAGCATCATTTCTTCCAAAGAAATCCCAGGGCTGATCTCCTTCAGAATGGTCTGGTTGGATCTCCTTGCAGTCCAAGGGACTCTCAAGAGTCTTCTCCAACACCACAGCTCAAAAGCATCAATTCTTCGGCGCTCAGCCTTCTTCACAGTCCAGCTCTCACATCCATACATGACCACAGGAAAGACCATAGCCTTGACTAGATGAACCTTTGTTGGCAAAGTGATGTCTCTGCTTTTGAATATGCTATGTAGGTTGGTCATAACTTTCCTTCCAAGGAGTAAACGTCTTTTAATTTCATGGCTGCAGTCACCATCTGCAGTGATTTTGGAGCCCCCAAAATAAAGTCTGACACTGTTTCCACTGTTTCTCCTTCTATTTCCCATGAAGTGATGGGCCCGGGGGCCATGCTGTTTGTTTTCTGAATGTTGAGCTTTAAGCCAACTTTTTCTTGGTGAAAATATAACTATGGTTTCAAATTGTGAATTTTAAATTATTATAATTAGGTTTAAACATATCTTTATAAATCTAAATCAACACATTTTTTTTTTACCAATGAGAGCTAAGTTTGCTTATTCATATAACATAAATCCATGCTTCAGTATTCAATGAATTCTCAGAAAACATTTTCTGCCTCCTTCTGTTTGTGGAAGTGTTTTCCCTGCAAAAAGTTGTCAAGATGCTTAAAGAAGTAGTCAGTTGGCGAGAGGTCAGGTGAATGTGGTGGAAGTGGCAGAACTGTGTAGCCCAATTTATTCAACTTTTGAAACATTGATTGTACGCTGTGTGGTCAGGCATTATTGTGGAGAAGAATTCGGTCCTTTGTATTGGTCAATCCTGGATGAAAGTGTTGCAGTTTTTGGTGCATCTCATCGATTTGCTGAGCATACTTTTCGGATGTAATTGTTTCTCCAGGATAAGCTGTAGCAGGTCAGATGAACAGCAGACCACCAAACAGTGATCAAGTCCCTTTTTTTTGGTGCAGGTTTGGCTTTTGGAAGTGCTTTGGAGTTTCTTTTCTGTCCAACCACTGAGCTTGTCATGGCTGGTTATAGTATATAGTACACTTTTTGTTGCATGTCACAATCCAATCAAAAAATGATTCATTGTTTTTAAGTAGAATAAGAGAAGATGACTCTTCAAAATGACAATATTTTTGATATGTGGTTAGCTTTGGGGCTTCCCTGGTGGCTCAGCTGATAAAGAATCTGCCTGCAATGTGGGAGACTGGGTTTCATACCTGGCTTTGAAAGATTCCCTAGAGAAGGGAACAGCTAACCACTCCCGTATTCTGGCCTGAAGAATTCTATGGACCGTATAGTATATAGGGTGGCAAGAAATCGTTCACAACTGAGTGACTTTCACTTTTACTTCATGAAGCACTCACTTATCGAGCTTTTTCACCTTTCCAGTTTGCTCCAAATAACTAGAATGGTTGACATTGAGTTCCTCACCAACTTCTCATCTAGTCGCAAGAGGATCAACTTCAACGATGGATCTCAGTTGGTCATTGTCAACTTCTGATGGTTGTCTGTGCCCCACAACTTCAAGGCTCTTGTCTCCTTTGCAAAACTTCTTGAACTACCACTGCACTGTACATTTGTTAGCAGTTCCTGTGCCAAAGGTGTTGTTGATGTTTTGAGTTGTCTCTGCTGCTTTACAATCCGTTTTAAACTAGAATATGAAAATTACTTGAATTTCCTTTTATCTAACATCATTTCCAAAGTCTAAAATAAATATAAAATGAACACTAAGTAATAAATCCTTAGGAAAAAACATAAAGTGAGAAATGTGCAATAAAATGATATAAACATAACCACATTTATCTTAGAATATATTCCAATATCAAACTGAAAATTTCAACAGTGTGAAAACTGCAATTATGTTTGCACCAAATAACCTCAGTATATGTCCATTTATTCCAGATTGTCGTACCATGTTCCTTCTATAAATTGTAGGTAACAGCTATTGTTGCTCAGACTTTGCCAACAGTTGGCAATCACGGATATCCTTAATTTCAGATTAACTGAGTACCTGTATTTCATCTCAGTTTGCCTTAATTTATATTCTCTTGATCACTTACTTACAACCTGTTTATGGGCTATTGCATTTTATTTATGCTTTTCTCCCTTATGTGAAATCTTATTTATGTATATTTTTCTACAGTTTTCTACTGGACTGTTGGAGTCTTGCTTATTGATTTGTAGAATTTTGTTACATGGCTTGTATATAACATAATGTTGTGTGTTACAAAGATTTCTTTAATTTTTTTAAACATGAATTATAATTTACACACCATAAAATTTATTATTTCAGAGTGTGTAATAGTTATATTTAGTATATTCACAGAAGTATACAACCATATCTTGATTGCTGGCTCTTCATCCCTTGGGTGATAGAGATAGTTTCACCCTTGAGATATGGAGATGGCCAAACACATGACACCTGAAACTAAGCAGATGAAACTGATATCAGCTTATTAATCTCACATATTCAAACTCCCAGGGGGAGGACATAGCATGGCACATTGGGTCACAAAGAAATTGTGCTCAGAAACACAGTGAAGGAGCAGGGACTGTGGGAGGCAAGCTTTGCCAAATCAGGAGGGTAGAATGATCCTTAGTTTCCACAGAAAGATTTTTTTTTTTAAATAATTCTACAGACTGCCAAGGAACTGCAATCTACTAGTCAAGTATATGCAGAATTTTGTCTTGTGTCTGTGATGATGGGTGTTGTATGGAGAGGGGACCTTATTCACAGAAGTAGGTTGTAGAGGATGGCTTACAGTTCAGTGGTTAGACTCACAACCTCCCCTTCATTTCAGATGTCAAGAAAGCACATAATATTGAACCTTCACAGTATTGAACCACAATCATGACCACTTTATATTTTTGGAACATTTTTTGCTTAATGCTTAGTCACTCAGTCATGTCCAACTCTTTGTGACTCCATGGACTGTAGCTTGCTAGGCTCTTCTGTCCATGGGGATTCTCCAGGTAAGAAAACTGAAGTGGATCACCATGCCCTTATCCAGGGAATCTTCCCAATCCAAGGAATGAACCCAGGTCTCCCATGTTGCAGGTGGATTCTCTACTGTGTGAGCCACCAGGGAAGCCCATTAGAACATTTTAATCACCCTCAAAAGGATTGCCATACCCATTAACAGTCACAGTATACTTTCTCTCTCTCTGAATTTGCTTATTCTGAATGTTTCATAAAAATGGAATAATACAATAAATGAATCTCTTGTGTCTGTTTTTTTTTTTTTTTTCCATTTAGCATGTTTTTGGAATTAATCCACATTGTAGCATGTATCAGTATTTCATTCTTTTTTATGGATGACTAATATTCCATTTTAAGGATATACCACTTGTGTTTGCCCATTCATCAGCTGATAGATAATTATGACTTTTTTGGTTATTATATATAATAATTCTATGACTGTTCATGTGCAAGTATTTGTGTGGATGTATGTTTTCAACTTACTTGTATATGTATACCCAGGAGTGGAATTTCATGATCATGTGGTACATAGATGTTTACATTCTGAGGCACTGCTAAGACCATTTTCTAAATCAGCTGCATCAATTTTATGTTTCATGATACTTTATTGCACCAGCACATATGAGGATTTGAGGGTTTTAATTTCTTCACATTTTTGCTAACCCCTGATATTTTCCATCATTTTTATTATGGTCATTTTATCCTGTGATGAGAACAAAAGCATTTGCTTTCCACTTTTGTGTCTTTGTTCCATGTGAAATTGACTTATTTGCATGTCATGATATAAATATGATTTCTTTTCAATATTGAGATTTAATTGTTCTTTTTGTTGTTCAGTTACTCAGTCTTGTCTTTAAGATCCCATGGACTGCAGCATGCCAAGCTTCCCTGTCCTTCACCATCTCCCAAAGACTGATCAAACTCATGTCCATTGAATTGGTGATGCCACTCAAACATCTTGTTCTCTGATTCCTCCTGCCTTCAATCTTTCCTAGCATCAGGGTCTTTTCCAATGAGTCAGGTCTTTGCATCAGGTGGCCAAAGTATTGGAGCTTAAGCTTCAGCATAAGTCCTTCCAATGAATATTTAAGGTTGATCTCCTTTAGCATTGACTGGTTTGATCTCCTTGCTGTCCAAGGAACTCTCAAGAGTCTTCCAACACTACAGTTCGAAAGCATCAGTTCTTCAGTGCTCAGCCTTCTTTACGGGCCAACTCTCACATGCATACATGACTACTGGAAAAACTTTAGCTTTGACTAAATGGAGGCTACAGTCCATGGGGTTGCAAGAGTCAGACATGATTTAGTGCACTGTCTCAAATAGACTTTTGTTGATAAAGTAATGCCTTTCCTATTTAATATGCTGTCTAGGTTTGTCATAGCTTTTCTTCCAAGGAGCAAGTATCTTTTAATTTCATGGCTGCAGTCACCATCTGCAGTGTTTTTGGAGCCCAAGAAAGGAAAGTCTCTCACTGTTTTGTTTCCCCATCTATTTGCAATGAAGTAATGGAACTGGATGCCATGATCTTCATTTTTTTTTTTTTTTTTTAATTTTATTTAACTTCACAATATTGTATTGGTTTTGCCATACATCAAAATGAATCCGCCACAGGCATACACGTGCTCCCCACCCCCGAACCCTCCTCCCTCCCCATACCATCCCTCTGGGTCGTCCCAGTGCACCAGCTCCAAGCATCCAGTATCGTGTCCTTCATTTTTTGAATGTTGAGTTTTAAGCCAGATTTTTCACTCTTCCTCTTTCACCTTCATGAAGAGGCTTTTTAGTTCATCTTCACTTTCTGCCAGAAGAGTGGTGTCATCTGCATATCTGAGCTTTTTGAAATTTCTTCTGGCAATCTGTGGTTGTGCCAGCTTGTGCTTCATCCAGCCTGGCATTTTGCATGAACTCTGCATATAAGTTAAATAAGCAGGGTGATGATATACAGTCTTGATGTATTCCTTTCCCAATTTTGAGCCAGTCCATTGTTCCAAGTCCGCTTCTAAGTGTTGACTCTTAACCTGCATACAAGTTTCTCAGGAGGCAGCTAAAGTGGTCTGCTATTCCCATCTCTTTATTAATTTTCCAGAGTTTGTTGTGATCCACACAACATATTGATGATAAATTGTCACAGAAATCTTTATTTATAATCCCCCCTTTTTTTTTGTAATCTGGAATCACACTTTCACTATAAATTAAATCTCTAGGTTTCTCTATGTTGTTATACTTTTTAGTGTGTATTTACTTTATCTTCATGTTATGAAAAAAAAAAAAATCTTGATATCTAATAGGAGAAGATCCCACACTTTCTGTTCCTTTGAAAGTGATCTGGCTAGTTCTTAACCTTTTGTTTTTCATATGAGTTCAAAATTAGTTTATCTTATTTTTCAAAGAACTCTTCTAAGATTTTTATTGGAATTGCACTGAGTTGACAAATCAACATGGAAAATATTGACAGCTTCATTTTTGTCAGTCTTACCTAACATGAGCATAATATATGGCTTTGTTATTACAAAGTCCTCACATAGATACCATCTTCCACTCAAGAAGCAAACTGAGGCTTTATTTTAACTTATTGTAATTCTAATTACTAAACAGAGCTTACAGAAAAAATTTCTGGGCTTTCCAAATCTTTCTTTCTTTTTGTTTAAATAATCCACTTTAATAGTCTCAGGTTTCCAGTATGTCTTTCAACTTCAATCTTGACTTTCACACATGTTAATGAATTTTTAGAGACCCAAAATAAGGGAAAAAAATACTCCTATATCAAAGCTTACAGTTATAATAATAACTGTCCTTGCTATTTTGGATGTCTCTTACTTGCACTGAATAGGAAGTGCCCTAATTACTGTATGCAGGTACATTAGTAACAAAGAAAAATAAATCTGTTTTGATTATTAAGCATCTCCGTTTTATACTCAGATAGTTACATAGAATAGGTGAAAGCCATGCACTGGAAATCCATTGATTGTAGACTTGTTTACTATAAACATTGCTGGATATTGTAGGTACATCTTCCTAAAGCATTCTATTCATAGGGAATCTTCCAGTAGTAAATATCACTAGTTTGATTTCTAGAAGGTTTATCATTAACATTAGCATTATATTAATAAGTTTGACTAACTTACTTGCTTTCTTTCCTGGACTACATCATTGTTAGAGGAGAAAATGAATGGTAGATCTGTAGCTTAGCAATTTACTTTGCAATATTCATAAAATTTGAATTTCATTAAACAGAATTCATAGAGGAGATTATTTTTGAACATAATTATAGATTTACATAAATTAATGAAGAAAAGGAACAAAATGGTTGCATTATACATGCTTTATCATCATCCTGTACAAATTATAATCCAAGCATTTCTTAACAAGAAAATCTACTAGAGATTTGGAATCATAGCTATGCTTATCTTTTCAACTTAAACTAACATCAGTTTTGAACAACAATTTATTAAACAATCAAAGAAAAGAATGCCTAATATTACTGTCTACCCCACCATGGCTTTTCAGTCATTTTTTGCTCTGAAGGACTCATGCAATAAGCATATTGGCTGGTGCTGAAATAAGACTTGTGCAATAGTTCAACAATAAAATGACACCCTCCAAATAATTTAAATTTCATAATCTCTGCATTTTTCATTTACAGCTTTTGCATTTAATATCTTTTAGATAATACATCTTCTGTACACTGAATTGTAAACTGTAATACATGTAAGACTGCCTCCTAGTCAGCATACACACAAACGCTTCTACATTAGAACACGTGTACACCTGTGACGGATTCATATTGATGTATGGCAAAACAAATACAATATTGTAAAGTAATTAGCTTCCAATTAAAATAAATAAATTAAATAAAATAAATGATTGGGACCATTTTATGTATGGATAAATGCACTTTAAAATTATTAATATTAGAAATGGAAAACTGTACACTAGAAACATTGAATGGAGCCCCAAAATAAGTAAGCAAGTAAAAATTCTTATAGATAGGACCAAAGCCCCATTGCCTAAAGTTTTTAGACCCAAACTGGATGACAAAATCAATGATTAGAGCTAGAAGCATACTCTTCATGGTGTGTAAATTTTCTGGGGCTCTGTAGAATGCAGACTTGGAGTCACACTTTAGATAGGAATCAGGGTCCAAAAATAGGTCAAAATTCAAAATTGGAAATGAATCACCTACCTGTATGAGGTGAAGCTTTAAAATTCCTAGGCCAAATATTTTCTTTTTGTGTCATTAAAGATATCACTCCTTTATCTCTGATAAATAGATGATTGTACTTCCTCTGCAGGCACATTTTCCTTTCTCTCTGCTGACTAAAAAACTATCAGCTGTTGACAAAAGTAAAACATCTCCTACCATTGTACCCCATTCTTTTTTTTTTTTTTCTGCTTAGACTTTACTGGATCAGCATTGAACATTTTCACTCAGCATACTTATGTCTGGTCGGTTGTCTGGTAGTCATGAAAATTTAAACCGGTAGTCCATGAAAGTTCATGCAGGAAGGATTTATTAAACAAGTGATGGAGTGATACACTCATGAGATGTAAGAGCTGATCAACCCTGTAGGAGTGGCCCCACCTCCTTCTGCAGGTTTTCCCTTTTCAGGTTTTCCTTTTTATGCCCTTTGTTCTCTCCCCTTAAGTGGTCCCTGGTTCCTGGAACCTGTTTGGTTCTGCCCCAGACTAAGCAGGGCTTGAGGGGGCCTGCTGGGCCTGTTTTTCCCTCTGGGGGTTTTCACTCTTGATCTTCAGGTTTTGTGGGCTTTTTCTTCCTTTGTCTCTTTTCATGGGCTTTTCTTCCTCTAACCACCATTTTGAATTCCTTCTTCTCTACTCTCAGTACCTAACACAAATCTCACTTAATATTTAACAAACATGATACTCACTGAAGAATAGTTAAAGTATATTTGTAAAGACTATATATTTATATATGTAAAAATATTGACTTGATGAAAATAACTGCTTGTATTATTAAAAGTATTGTCATATATTAATATTTAATGTGCCAAATATTAATGACATTTCAACCCTCCAATATGCAATTATAGTCCCCTTTGATTTATAAATATGTTGAATTTTAGCAATCTATTAGTAAATACAAAATGTGGTTTACTTTTTTGAGTTAGTCACATATATTCTTTAGGTGAAATGTTGACATCTTTTTGCTAGAATTATATTTGTTTTTATACCATTAGAATATACAATTTGGGTCTAGTGCTTTCCTTTTTCTTCCAGTGGTTTATCAATTTATTTACAAAGAAATTATTCGTTTAACTTTTCCATTACATCTTATGTGTATTTTGGCAAATTTTTTTCTTTTTTTCCAAAGGAAAAAAAAAAAAAAGACTTTGTCTCTAAAAAAATGCCCTGATTTAGTCCAGCTGTTCAATTTATTTTCAAATATTTTAAAATTTTACTAAAAATGATCTTTAAAAAAATTCTTATAACTGTGACTAGTTTATGCCTCCTTGAAATGACTTTAAAAGTGAAAAAAGTTTACCTACATGTGCTCTCTAATTAATAAATTTTTCTTAATAAAAAAACTGACTTCAAAGTGAGTTGCTTTTATCTGAAGAAAATTTTAAAAGCTAAAAAAGCTGAAATATATTTTACTTCTATTTTTCAGCTAATTTATACATCTCAAAAACAGTTTTTATTTATACAGTCAAGTGAATCCTCCATTTCCATGACAATAAATTTTATATCCTGCTTAATTTTGGTGAATCTTAAATAAGTATTTGTTAAATTGACAAAAATAGATGAATGCAAATATAACTGACATACAGAAATTTTATAATCACTATAAATATCACAGCATTTTGAAAGTAACTATACTTGATTCTGTACTTTCAGATAAAATATCTTTTTCATTTTACTGAGTAAGATGGCTTAGTATGCATTACTATATTATAAATTAGCAAACCAGTAAACTCTTCAACCAGCTAAGTTTGCAAAACATCTTTATTCAGTAAGGCTCTGGTAATAAAAATAATGAAAAGTGACTCACAAGAGTGCAATCATGAAATAAATGTCTCAGAAGTTTAGTCCTGAGTATCTTAATCACAATTATGCCCTGCATTAGAGCTCTGTCATAGTGACCTATTTCACTCCTGCACCCCATCACCTGAAATACTTTACAGAAATCAGCAGGACTAAAAAGGAGATCCCATTTCAAAATGAGTAATCATAAAGAAAATAGCTTAGGCACTCATTTATAACAAAAGTCTCTCAAATAATACTTACTGTATGACTTATACAAGGAATTATAAATGAATATTTAAAAATATGACTTTGATAAAATCAAAGAAAATAATGATATTTCCAAAAGAATGAAAAGGCTATAATACCATAAAAGGAGATGAAATGTAATGTAAGATGATAGAACTCAGGAAAGAAATGAAACTGAAAACTAAGATATTATGTAAATTAGAGCCTCACTGGAAGTGTTGATTCTCCCCTGATTACCCCAGTGAGTAATCTGATGCCAGCCTTGTATTATGCCAAGCCCCCAATCACTGCAACAACATGTTTGAGAAAGAAGAGTGATAATCCCATGTTTTGGACAAGTTCCTGTTCTGGGGCTATAATTACACATTGGCAGCTTTCATTTCCCCTTCCTATAGCTGCTTCTTCTCACAAAGAACTTCAAATGTATCACCCCACCAGGAGTGCTTTCTGCTGCCCTCTGTGCTCATTGAGAATTCAGGGAGGAGGGATCATGAAATGCTGAGATTTACAGCACTGTGGTACACAGATGACACTCTGTGAAAATGTCTCAGCATCAACCTCAAGCCAGCAGGGTCCCAGCTGTCCTTAGGCTTGTCAAAAGTGGAAACTCTAATGAAAACACCTTGGCAGATATACAATAAAAATAAGGAAATAATGCTTTTGAGGAAAGAACTTTGAAAAAATGCCAGGATGCTGTCTTACTTTTGGCTAGAAAATTTCCCTTAAACTATTTGTCTATTTGATATTACCAAGACTTTGTCAGGCTTCTTAGACTTGTAGTGGTACATGCTAGCCAAGATGTTTTCAAGCTAGTTTTAGAGTGAAATAATGGCTTCCCATTTTACATCAGGTACATAATGAGGCTGTAAAAAATAAATGTTAAGTAGTTCAATGTGTCTTTGTCATTCTACAATTTGTAGTACCTAAAGAGTCACTGCATTTTATTTTATGTCAATCATTTGCAGAATTGCAGAGTGTTTTTAAAAATGATGCTAAGCTCAAACGCTACTGGTCTATAAATATTTGGAGAGACTGTAGCACTAGTTAATTTATAGAAGTGGTTTTATTTCTAGTGCACTCATAACTAGTCATGTGAATTTACTTGTACTATTGGGTATATGGGCATACCAGACTGCCTCTTGAGAAACCTGTATGCAGGTCAGGAAGCAACATTTAGAACTGGACATGGAACAACAGACTGGTTCCAAATGGGAAAAGGAGTATGTCAGGGCTGTATACTGTCACCCTGTTTATTTAACTTCTAGACAGAATACATCATGAGAAGTGCTGGGCTGGAGGAAGCACAAGCTGGAATCAAGATTGCCAGGAGAAATATCAATAGCCTCAGATATGCAGATGACACCACCCATATGGCAGAAAGTGAAGAAGAACTAAAGAGCCTCTTGATGAAAATAAAAGAGAAGAGTGAAAAAGTTGGCTCAAAGCTCAATATTCAGAAAACGAAGATCATGGCATCTGGTCCCATCACTTCATGGCAGATAGATGGGGTAACAGTAGAAACAGTGGCTGACTTTATTTTTCTGGGATCCAAAATCACTGCAGATGGTGATTGTAGCCATGAAATTAAAAGACGTTTACTCCCTGGAAGGAAGGTTATGACCAACCTAGACAGCATATTAAAAAGCAGAGAGATTACTTTGCCAACAAAGGTCGGTCTAGTTAAGGCTATGGTTTTTCCTGTGGTCATGTATGGATGTGAGAGTTGGACTATAAAGAAAGCTGAGCGCCAAAGAATTGATGCTTTTGAACTGTGGTGTTGGAGAAGACTCTTGAGAGTCCCTTGGACTGCAAGAAGATTCAACCAGTCCATCCTAAAGGAGATCGGTCCTGGGTGTTCATTGGAAGGACTTATGTTGAAGCTGAAACTCCAATACTTTGGCCACCTGAAGTGAAGAGCTGACTCATTGGAAAAGACCCTGATGCTGGGAAAGATTGAGAGCAGGAGGAGAAGGGGATGACAGAGGATGAGATGGTTGGATGGCATCACTGACTGGATGGACATGGGTTTGGGTGGACTCTGGGAGTTGGTGATGGACAGGGAGGCCTGGCATTCTGCGGTTCATGGGGTCGCAGAGTCAGACATGACTGAGCGACTGAACTGAACTGATTGGGTATATTGTTTCTGAACTTCCTCATTTATAAAATGAGTTACCACTGTCTCCCCTGGATATTTAATTGGAATTTCCAAATATACCTTGCCTGTTCATACCTATATGTCTTACCAAATGTTGTTTCTTCTATACAGGAATGCTCACACTCACTTTTTTTCTCAGCCAGCTAAAGTCATCCTCACATTTATTCTTTATCATCACTCATTTCCAACTTCTCCCACTCCGAAGAAATAATACTTATTATCTCCTCTGTATTCTAGAGTTCACAGTATTTTTAGTAAACATTCTGATTCCTAACTCTGAGAGATTATGATTTACAGGTCTGGTGGTCATGAATCAGCAATTTTTAACAAACTTACTGATGCTTCTTATGTAAAAAGTTCCTTGGCACTGAATTTAAGAAACTTCTATGATAGCTTCTCATATGTATTTCTATTTTAGCTCTTAACATATTGCTACAATTAAATCATAGAAAAAGACGTCATATTTAATTGCTACTTCAATGCTGAGAATATGATTGAAAAATAATACAATTTCATTGAATGAATGAAGCAAAATAGAGAAGAAACACATAAGACATGATTTTCTGATGTTATATCTTTCACTGCTTCTATGGTTGAATGTTGAATGAGAGAACTTCACCAGAGTAACAGGCTAAATAAGAAAAAAATCACATTCATATCAACTGAGGCTAAAACAAATGTTTAACAGAATTTAATACTCACTCAAGGTAAAAATTCTTAGCAGACAATGATTACAAGAGCGTTCCTCCAGCTTGATAAAAAGCATCTACAAGATAGCATCATTTAAAATAATAACAATCACTGATTGGATATATCCTCATTAATATTGGGAACCAGATACTTATGTCTATTTTCATCATTGTTTTTTAATCATCGTACTGAAAATTCAAGACAATTCAATAAAAGCAAAAAAAGAAGTAAAATGCCCTCTGATTAGAAAGGAAGGGTTAAAACTGTTTCAGTTGCAAGTTATTTGAAGTTAAATGTAGAAAATCCTAAGGAATTAAAAAAAAAAAAAATAAAGCAGACTAGAGATTTCTTTGTTACAATTGAAGATGCAAAAGGAACATTTCATGCAAAGTTGGGCACAATAAGGACAGAAATGGCAAGGACCTAACAGAAGCAGAAGACATTAAGAAGAGGAAGCAAGAATACACAAAATAACTATATAAGAACGTCTTAAAGACCCTGATAACCTTGATGATGTGGTCAATCACCTAGAGCCAGACATCCTGGAGTGTGAAGTCAAGTGGACATTAGGAAGCATTACTATGAACAAAGCAGGTGGAGGTGATGGTATTCCAGCTGAGCTATTTTAAATCCTAAAAGATACTGCTTCCCTGGTGGCTCAGAATCCTCCACCAGTAAAGAATCCACCTGCAATGCAGGAGACTAGGTTCTATCTCTGTGTTGGGAAGATCTCTTGAAGAAGGGAATTGCAACCCACTCCAGTATTCTTGTCTGGAGAATTCCATGGACAGAGGAACTTGGTGGGTCCAAGGGGTCGCAAAGAATTGGGCACAACTGAATGACTAACACATTCACTTTAACTTGCAAAAGATGTTGCTGTGAAAGTGCTGAACTCAATATGTCAGCAAATTTGGAAAACTTGACAGTGGCCACAGTACTGGAAAAGGTCAGTTTTCATTCCAATACCAAAGAAGGGCAATGCCAAAGAATGTTAAAACTACCATATAATTGCACTCATTTCACATATTAGCATGATAATGTTAAAAATCCTTCAAGCTAGATTTCAGCAGTACATGAACCGAGTTGGGCTTAGAAAAGGCAGGGGAACCAGAGATCAAATTGCCAACATCCATTAGATTATAGATAAAACAAGGAAATTCCAGTAAAACATCTATTTCTGCTTCACTGACTAAAAGAAATCCTTTGACTGTGTGGATGACAACAAACTTTGGAAAATTCGTAAAGAGATGGAAATACCAGACAACCTTATGGGCTTCCCAGGTGGCGCTAGTGCTAAAGAACCTGCTTCTTAATGCAAGAGATGCAAGTAGACATGGGTTCGATCCCTGGGTCAGGAAGACTCCCTGGAGAAGAGAATGGTAACCCACTCCAGTACTATTGCCTGGAGAACCCCAAGAACAGAGGAGCCTGGTGGGCTATGGTCCATAGGGTCACAAAGAGTCGGACACGATTAAAGTGACTTAGCATGTAAGAGAAGCTGAGAAACTTGTATGCAAATTAAGAAGTAGCAGTTAGAACCAGACAGAAAACAAAATTCAGTACAAAAAATTCTATCAAACATGAGACTGGTTCAAAATTGAGAAAAGAGTATGTCAAGGCTGTATGTTGTTACCCTGCATATTTAGCTTCTAGGCCAAGTACATCACATGAAATAACAGGATAGGTGAATCACAAGCTGGAATCAAAATACTGGGAGAAACAGCAACAATCTCAGTTATGTAGATGATGCCTCCCTAATGGCAGAAAGCAAGAGGAACTGAAGAACCTCTTGATGAAGGTGTATGAAGAGAGTGAAATATCTGGCTTATAAGTCAACATTCAAAAACCTAAGATCATGGTATCCATTCACACCACTTTATGGCAAATAGATGGGAAAACAATGGAAGCAGTGACAGACTTTATTTTCTTGGGCTCCAAAATCATTGCAGACAGTGACTGCAGCCCTGAAATTCAAAGGTGCTTGCTCCTTGGGAAGAAATCTATTACAAACATAGATAGTGTATTAAAAAGCAAAGACATTGCTTTGTCAACAGAAGTAGGTTTAGTCAAAGCTCTGGTTTTTCCAGTAGTCATATTTGAATGTGAGAACTGGGCCATAAAGGAGGCTGAGCACCGAAGAACTGATGCTTTTGAATTGTGGTGCTAGTGAAGACTCTTGAGAATCCCTTGGGCAGCAAGGAGATCAAACCAGTCAATCTTAAAGGGAATCAACACTGAAATTCATTGGAAGAACTGATGCTGAAGATGATGTTTCGATTCTTTAGCCATCTGATGCAAAGAGCCAACTCATTGGAAAAGAATTTGATGCTGAGAAGATAGGGTAGGAGGAGAAGGAGGTGACAGAGGATGAGATGGGGGGGGGGGGATGGCATCACTGACTCAATGGATGTGAGTTTGAGCAAACTCCAGGAGATAGTGAAAAACAGGGGAACTTGGTGTGCTGGAGGCCATGGGGTCACAAACAGCAGAACACAACTTAGTTACTGAACATCATCAACAACAAAAAACTAGTTCTATTTTGAGTTTTTTTAAGAAGCTCCATACTGTACTCCATAGTGGCCACATCAATGTACATGTTCACCAGCAGTATTCAAGGCAAATCTGAGTTTCTGATATGTATAAATTTCCTTCTTTCTGAAGAACTTCTTTTAATATTTTTTTCAGTGCAAATTGTTGGACAACAAATTCCCACATAAGTTGCTTGTGTAAGGAAGTCTTCTCTTTCATTTTTGAAGAATAATTGTGTAGGATACAGCATTTTTGGTTGATGATATTTTCTTTTTTTTTTCCTCTCAATATGTGAAATATTTCCATCCACAATATTCTCGCTTTTATAGTTTCTGAGAAGTAAGATGTAGTTCTCATCTTTGCTCTTCTCTCCCTTTAAAAGAACCACTTTGCCTTCTTTCAATATTTTCCTTAATCGTTGATTTTCTGCTGTTTGCACACTACATGTTGTAATATAAAAAGAGATAGAGAAATCTTATGACATATACATCAGAAGGGGACAGAAAGAGTGCCTCCTTGATAATATTTTGTTATTGTTAAATCGGTCACTAGTGTCTGACTCTTTGCAACACTATGGACTGTGGCACTCCAGACTTCCCTGTCCTTCATCAGCTCCTTGTTCAAACTCATGTCCATTGAGCTGGTGATGCCATCCAATCATCTCATCCTCTGTTGTCCTCTTCTCTTACCTTCAATCTTTCCCAGCATCAGGGTCATTTCCAATGAGTCAGCTCTTTGCATCAGATGGCCAAAATATTGTAGCTTCAGCATCAGTCCTTCTACTGAATATTCAAGGTTGATTTCCTTTAGGATGGACTGGTTTGATCTCATTGTATTCCAAGGGACTCTCAAGAGTCTTCTTCAACACCATAGTTCAAAAGCATCAATTCTTTGGCGTAATCCTTCTTTATGGTTGAACGCACATCTGTGCATGACTACTGGAAAAACCATACCTTTGACTATAAGGACCTTTGTTGGTAAAGTAATGCTAGTTTTTAGCAAGGAATTTTATACATGTTAGCAAAGTGCTAATCAGATAAAAGAAACACTTTCAGACTGAGATAGTTGTCCTAGTTGCTCCCACAACATGCATTTTGAGATAGAATGGCACAAGAGGAGTCATCTCTGGCCATAAAACAATTGGCATGAATCTTGAATAAAGGCAGATTTCAAAGCAAATACATAGTTTCATTAATATAGTTTAAGAAAACTTTTCCATGAGTAAGATGTACTGGTTTGTGAGTCATTATTAGCTCAAGGTTTGAAAAAAAGGTAAGTATTAGGGGGAACTGATTTGAAGAAATGCAGATGCCAGAGCAAATACGTAGTTTTGCTGACATAGCTTAAGAAAAACATTACCATAAGAAAAACTGCTGTGGTTAGCTGAAGACTTGAGAAAAGTTAAGTTCAGGGGAACCAGGTGTCCTCATAACACAGGAATAGAAGAGAAAATAAAAAAAAAAAAAATCTGCCACTTGCAGTTTATTTCCTCCTGCCTCTTAGGAACCTCTGGCCTCCCTATGGAAGCTGTTAGCCCTTTCACTTGCTTCTATAGTTTTGGGAATCCCTCATCTTAATTTCTTTTAATGACTTAAGTTTTGCAACAGTCTTTCCTATTGACAGCCCTAACTTGTATTGAGTATGGCAAGATTATGTGATAGATGAGTATATTCTATGGGAAGATTCAGTTTATACACATTTATCAAGCCTACAACAAACTTACTGGTGGAAGGAGCACCAGCACCACAAATTGTTCAGTGTGTCCTACTGTTGAGTGAAAATTGTATAAATCTTAATTAGGTGGAATTAAGTTTAGAGCCACACTGATTTTTTTTTTTAGGTTTTCATTTTTTTTTAAACTATGAAAATATGATAACACATTATAGGCGACTTGGAAAATACACAACAAGGTTAACTATAGTTCTACTACATATTGCAATTGTTTTTTTAAGACAGATACATTCAAATTTTTAGTTGGAGTGTCAATATCACACTCTCAAAAATTAATACAATGAATATACAGAGAAATAGAAACATATAGTAGACCTGAAAAGCACTGTGAATGAATTCAACATAATTAAGATTTATACAGTTTTCACTCAACAGTAGGACACACTGAACAATTTGTGGTACTGGTGCTCCTTCCACCAATAAGTTTGTTGTAGGCTTGATAAATGTGTATAAACCAAATCTTCCCATAGAATATACTCATCTATCACATAATCTTGCCACACTCTGTTGTGTCCACTTCCTTCAGTCTGTAAATCCTTTCTCTTATCATTTCCATTACAACTTTAGTCATGAGAGTCATTGCCTTGTTTACACCTCTATGAGCCATCCTTTTAATGAGCCATACTATTTCATATTGTCCTGACCAAGTATTAAGAGTAGACTTTAAGATAGTGCTCCTAAATCAACAAATCTTTTCTGTTTGATTTTATTTTCCAATTCTTCTAGTTAAGGCCCCTAACCATAGGAATAGGGCACTTCCTTTGTGGCTCAGACGGTAGAGAATCTGCTTGCAATGCAGGTGACGTAGGTTCAATCCCTGGGTTGGGAAGATCCCCTAGAGAAGGAAATGGCAACCCACTCCAGTTTTTTTGTATGGAGAATTCCACAGACAGTCGACCCTAGTAGGCTACAGTCCATGGATCACAAAGAGTTGGACATGACTGAGCACTTATCACTTTCACTTTCAACCATAGGAATACCCTTTTATGTGTATTCCTATGACCAACCTAGATAGCATATTCAAAAACAGAGACATCACTTTGCCAACAAAGGTTCGCCTAGTCAAGGCTATGATTTTTCCTGTGGTCATGTAGGGATATGAGAGTTGGACTATGAAGAAGGCTAAGTGCTGAAGAATTGATGCTTTTGAACTGTGGTGTTGGAGAAGACTCTTGAGAGTCCCTTGGACTGCAAGGAGATCCAACCAGTCTATTCTGAAGGAGATCAGCCCTGGGATTTCTTTGGAAGGAATGATGCTAAAGCTGAAACTCCAGAACTTTGGCCACCTCATGCGAAGAGTTGACTCATTGGAGAAGACTCTGATGCTGGGAGGGATTGGGGGCAAGAGGAGAAGGGGACGACAGAGGATGAGATGGCTGGATGGCCTCACTGACTCGATGGACATGAGTCTTGGTGAACTCCGGGAGATGGTGATGCACAGGGAGGCCTGGCGTGCTGGGATTCATGGGGTCGCAAAGAGTCGGACATGACTGAGTGACTGAACTGAACTGAACTGATGGTTCCATCCAGATAAAGGTTAGCTAAATATTAGCATTACCTTTTTGCTTTAGCTTATTCCTTTTTTATTCAGGGTGAGGTTACTCTCATTTGGGTTATTCTGTCATTTAACACCAGTTATAGGCAAACTGGGGGCTTCCTTGGTCACTCTGACAGAATATGCCTGCAATGCAAGAGACCTGGTTTCGATTCCTAGGTTGGAAAGAGTTCCTGGAAGAGGGCATGGCAACCCACTCCAGTATTCTTGCCTGGAGAATCCCCATGACAGAGGAACCTGGAGGGCTACAGTCCATGTGGTTCCAAAGAGTCAGACATGCCTGAGCGACTAAACGCAGCACAGCACATAGGCAAAGTGGACAACACGGTGGGTAGGAAAAATCTTGAGGTTTATGTTCAAGGGTTTTGTTGGTTGTTTTTATTTTTTAAATATATGTAAATGATTATTTTTTACTCACATAAAAATAAATGACTCTCTATGAATCGTGAAAAAATTAATTGTGGATATATTCTTTAAAATGTCGATGGATTAACACTAGTATCACTAATACTATTGATTTACATCTAATACAATGCCCTGTAGTTTTGTTTTCAGTAGTAAAGGAAAAAAGATTATAGATTTAACCTAAAGGGAAAGAAAGACTTCTGCTCGGGTTATTTGGCAAGGTAAATTCTCATTCCTAGAGACTGCTGCTTTATGACAGAAAAGCCTCTGCACTGTTTCTCAGCTTAGAAGAAGATATTAACTCTTACCAAGGATGGATTAGACTCAGAAGATTCATAAGATTTATGTGTGAAGGTCTCATTTTTCCCAGCCAAAGCGCTAATCTTGGCATAATAATAAAATTACTTTGGCTGAGTGCTTACCTGTCTTTGAAGTTTAACCACAGTTTTGAATTTTCTATTCAGCTTTCTTTGCCCTTCCCTTAGAGAAGATTAGAAATTCTTTATATGTAGTCAAAGTGACCCTCAGGCTTCCATATCTGTCTTTTAAGTGCCAGTTTCCTTATCTCGAATGCTCATTCCCTCTAGATAACATTAATCATGCTCAGGAGTGATTATATAATAACACTTCCTAACATCTTCTATTTATTTTGCACGTCTCAAATACCTGGCTGGTCAGCTAACGCATTCCTTTCCACCCATCAGGATTCATCTCTGGCTTTAGCAATTGAACTGCCACCTTTTGCCAGGGACTGTCTGTACTCCAACTATAAAAAATGATGATGCCTTTATTACAAGTGAGGCGGCTAGTTTGGGGTATACATTTTTATTACTTGCATTTTAAAACCACTTCTCTTTAGACTGTCTTATAGTATGTTCTTCAGAAGCAGAAGAAGTGACAGAGTTTGGAGTGCCATATATTCTCTAGCGATCAACACCTGTGAAAGGAACGTGGACAGAACAGGATCAGGCAGAGTACAATTGAAATTGTAATGCAGGTCCAACAAAGTCTCATTCAACTTAGTAAAATCTCTGGAGTAACATTGTCCCTCTGAGTTTTCTTTTTAGAGGAAAGTAACAATGTTAGGCCATTTTATCGCTGTGTCATTCAGTCACCAGATGCGAACTGACCAGGGAAAGGAAAGACATTTGGTCAGTAGGCTCTGTGGTAGAAAGCCTGAAAGAACTGATAGCTGGAATATTTCTCCTGACCATGCTTCCTCATGTAGGTAATACACAATTCCATGGAGTCTTATGGATTTGTATACCATAGATATTTATTTAACCACCTGTAAGTTTAGCCAATGTCAAGAAACTCTGTCCATAGTTCATCAGGCACTCTGTCTGTCTATCAGATCTAGTCCTTTAAATCTATTTCTCACTTCCACTGTATAATCATATGGGAATTGATTTAGGTCATACCTGAATGGTCTAGTAGTTTTCCCTACTTTCTTCAATTTAAGTCTGAATTTGGCAATAAGGAGTTCACGGTCTGAGCCAAAGTTTCAGCTCCTGATCTTGTTTTTGCTGACTGTATAAGGCTTCTCCATCTTTGGCTGCTAAGAATATAATCAGTCTGATTTCAGTGTTGACCGTCTGGTGATGTCCATGTGTAGAGTCTTCTCTTGTGTTGTTGGAAGAGAGTGTTTGCTATGACCAGCGTGTTCTCTTGGCAAAGCTCTATTAGCCTTTGCCCTGCTTTGTTCCCTATTCCAAGGCCAAATTTGCCTGTTACTCCAGGTGTTTCTTGACTTCCTACTTTTGCATTACAGTCCTCTATAATTAAAAGGACATCTTTTTTGGGTGTTATTTCTTAAAGGTCTTGTAGGTGTTCATAGAACCATTCAACTTCAGCTCCTTCAGCATTACTGGCTGGGGCACAGACTTGGATTACTGTGACATTGAATGGTTTGCCTTGGAAACAAACAGAGATCATTCTATCGTTTTTGAGATTGCATCAAAGTACTGCATTTTGGACTCTTTTGTTGACCATGATGGCTACTCCATTTCTTCTAAGGGATTCCTGCCCACAGAAGTAGATATAATGGTCATCTGAGTTAAATAAACCCATTCTAGTCCATTTTGGTTCACTGATTGCTAAAACATCGACGATCACTCTTGCCATCTCCTTTTTGACCACTTCCAACTTGCCTTGATTCATGGACCTAACATTCCAGGTTCCTATGCAATATTGCTCTTAATAGCATTGGACCTTGCTTCTATCACCAGTCACATTCATAACTGCATATTGTTTTGTGACATTGTACAGGAGACAGGGATCAAGAACATCCCCATGGAAAAGAAATGTAAAAAAGCAAAATGGTTGTCTGGGGAGACCTTACAATTAGATGTGATAAGAAGAAAAGCAAAAAGCAAAGGAGAAAAGGAAAGATATAAGCATCTGAATGCAGAGTTCCAAAGAATAGCAAGGAGAGATAAGAAAGACTTCCTCAGGGATCCAAGAAAGAACTAGAGGAAAACAACAGAATGGGAATGACTAGAGATATCTTCAAGAAAATTAGAGATACCAAGGGAACATTTCATGCAAAGATGGGCTTGATAAAGGACAGAAATGATATCAACCTAACAGAAGCAGAAGATATTAAGAAGAGGTGACAAGAATACACAGAAGAACGTATGAAAAGATCCTCACCACCAAGATAATTATGGTGGTGTTATCACTCATCTAGAGCTAGACATCCTGGAATGTGAAGTCAAGTGGGCCTTAGAAAGCATCACTACAAACAAAGCTAGTGGAGGTGATGGAATTTCAGTTGAGCTATTTAAAATCCTGTAAGATGATGCTGTAGAAGTGCTGCACTCAATATGCCAGCAAATTTGGAAAACTCAGCAGTGGCCACAGGACTGGAAAAGGCCAGTTTTCATTCCAATCCCAAAGAAATACAATAGCAAAGAATGCTCAAACTACTGCACAATTGCACTCATCTCACACGCTAGTAAACTAATGTTCAAAATTCTCCAAGACAGGCTTCAGCAGTACATGAATCATGAAGTTACAGATGTAGAAAATGGTTTTAGAAAAGGCAGAGGAACCAAAGATCAAATTACCAACTCCACTGGATCATCAAAAAAGCAAGAGAGTTCCAGAAAAACATCTATTTCTGCTTTATTAACTATGCCAAGCCTTTGACTGTGTGGATCACAATAAACTGTGGAAAATTCTGAAAGAGATGGGAATACCAGACCACCTGGCCTGCCTCCTGAGAAATCTGTATGCAGGTCAGGAAGCAACATTAGAAATGGACTTTGAACAACAGACTGGTTCCAAATAGGAAAAGGAGGACGTCAAGCCTGTATATTGTGCCCTACTTATTTAACTTATGTGCAGAGTACCTCATGAGAAACACTGGCCTGGAAGAAGCGTAAGCTGGAATCAAGATTGCTGGGAGAAATATCAATAACCTCAGATATGCAGATGACGCCACCCTTATGGCAGAAAGTGAAGAGGATCTAAAAAGCCTCTTGATGAAAGTGAATGTGGAGAGTGAAAATGTTAGCTTAAAGCTCAACATTCAGAAAACGAAGATCATGGCATCAGATCCCATCACTTCATGGTAAATAGATGGGGAAACAGTGGAAATAGTGGCAGCGTTTATTCTATTGGACTCTAAAATCACTGCAGATGGTGACTGCAGCCATGAAATTGAAAGATACTTACTCCTTGGAAGGAAAGTTATGACCAACCTAGATAGCATATTAAAAAGCAGCGACATTACTTTGCCAACAGAGGTCTGTCTAGTCAAGGCTATTGTTTTTCCAGTAGTCATGTATGAATGTAAGTTGGACTATAAAGAAAACTCAGCACGAAAGTATTGATTCTTTTCAACTGTGGTATTGGAGAAGGCTCTTGAGAGTCCCTTGAACTGAAAGGACATCCAACGAGTCCATCCTAAAAGAGATCAGTCCTGAGTGTTCATGGGAAGGACTGATGTTGAAGCTGAAACTCCAGTAGTTTGGCTACCTGATGCGAAGAGCTTACTCAGTTGAAAGGAACCTGATACTGGGAAAGATTGAAGGTGGGAGGAGAAGGGGACGATGGAGGATGAGATGGTTGGATGGCATCACTGACTCAATGGACATGAGTTTGGGTATGCTTCTGGAGTTCATGATGGACAGTGAGCCCTGGTGTGCTGCAGTCTATTTGGTCCCAAAGAGTTGGACACAACTGAGGGACTGAACTGAACTGACTAACTATATATATATGGGCTTCCCTGGTAAATCATTTGGTAAAGACTCCTCTAGCATTACAGGAGACCCAAGTTCAATCCCAGGGTTGCAAAGAAGCCCCACAGCAGGCAAGAGTTACCCAGTCAAGTATTCTGGTCTGGAGAGCTCCACGGACCATGTAGTCAATAAAGTGGCAAAGAGGTGGACATGACTGAACCACTCAACTTATTTTATATATATATATATATATATATATATATATATATATATATATAAAAAAACACACACACACACACACACACAATATAAATGTAATGAAAAGTGAAAGTTTCTCAGTCCTGTATGCATGTGTGTTTGTGTGTGTGTATATATATACACACACACATATGTTAGGTTTGACTGGTTGCATTGCTGAGTCATGTCCAGCTCTTTGCCACCATATGGAATACACCATGCCAGGCTTCTTTGCTGTTTGTGAATTTACTGCTGGATCTTATTCAAACTCATGTCATTCTAGCCAGTGATGCCATTCAACCGTGTCATCCTCTGCTGTCCCTTCTCCTCCTGCCCTCAATTTTTCCCAGCATCAGGGTCTTTTCAAATGAGGCAGTTCTTCATATCAGGTGGCCAAAGTTTTATAGTTTCAACTTCATCATCAGTCCTTCCAATGACTATTCAGGACCGATTTCCTTTAGGATGGACTGATTGGATCTCCTTGTAGTCCAAGGGACTATCAAGAGTCTTTTCCAACACCACAGTTCAAAAGCATCAATTCTTCAGTGCTCAGCTTTCTTTATGTTCCAAATTTCACATCCAAGCATGACGACTGGAAAAACCATAGCTTTGACTAGATGGACCTTTGTTGGCGAGGTGACGTCTCTTTTTTTTTTTAATACAATATCTAGTTTTGTCATAGTTTGTCTTCCAAGGAGCAAGAATCTTTTAATTTTATGACTGCAGTCTCCATCTACAGTGATTTTGGAGCCCACAAAAATAAAATCTCTCACTGTTTCCATTGTTTCCCCATCTATTTGCCATGAAGTGACTGGACCGGATGCCATGATCTTAGTTTTTTGAATGTTGAGTTTGTTTTTTTTTTTTTTTTAATTTATTTACTTGAGTTTTAGACCAACTTTTTCACTCTACTCTTCCACATTCATCAAGAAGTTATTTAGCTTTTCTTTGCTTTCTGCAATAAGGTTGCGGTGTTCTGCATATCTGATGTAATTGATATCTCTCCTGACAATCTTGATTCCAGTTTGTGGTCATCCTGCCCAGCATTTCACATGATGTTCTCTGCATATAAGTTAAATAAGCAGGTTGGCAATAAGCAGCTTTGATGTACTCCTTTCCCAATTTGGAAGCATTCTGGTTTTCTGTGTCCAGTTCTAACTGTTACTTCTTGACCTGCCTACAGATTTCTTAGGAAGCAGGTAAGGTAGTCTGGTATTCCCATCTCTTGAAGAATTTTCCATAGTTTGTTGTGACCTACACAGTCAAAGATTTTGGTGTAATCAATGAAACAGAAGTAGACATTTTTCTGATATTCTCTTGCTTTTTCAATGGTCCAAGGGATGATAGCAATTTGGTCTCTTGTTCTTCTGCCTGTTCTAAATCCAGCTTGAACATGTGGAAGTTCATGCTTCATGTATTGTTGAAGCCTTGATTGGAAAATATTGAGCCTTACTTTACTATCATGTGAGATGAATGCAATTGTGGAGTAGTTTGAACATTCTTTGGCATTACACTTGTTTGGGATTGGAATGAAAACTGATCTTTTGCAGTCCTGTGGCCACTGCTGAGTTTTTCAAATTTGCTGGCATATTGAGTGTAGCACTTTCACAGCATCATTTTTTTAGAATTTAAAATGGCTCAACTAGAATTCCATCACATCCACTAGCTTTGTTGTTTGTGATGCTTCCTAAGGCCCACTTAACATCACATTCTAGGATGTCTGGCTCTAGATGAGTAATCACACCATTGTGGTTATTTGGTTCATGAAGATTTGTTGCTGTTGTTGTTGTATAGTTCTTCTATGCATTCTTCCATCTCTTCTTAATATCTTCTGCTTCTTTTTGGTCCATACCATTTCTGTCCTTTATTGAGCCCATCTTTGCATTAACTGTTCTCTTTATATCTCTAATTTTCTTGAAGAGATCTCTAGTTTTTCCCATTCTGTTTTTTTCCTCTCTTTATTGCACTGATCACCAAGGAAGGCTTTCTTATCTCTCCTTGCTATTCTTTGGAACTCTGCGTTCAAATGGGTATATCTTTACTTTTCTCCTTTGCCTTTAACTTTACATATAGCATGCCATTTGGTGAAGGCGATGGGACCCCATTCCAGTACTCTTGCCTGGAAAATCCCATGGATGGAGGAGCCTAGTGGGCTGCAGTCCATGGGGGTTGCAAAGAGTGGGACATGATTGAGCGACTTCACTTTCACTCCACTTTCACACATTGGAGAAGGAAATGGCAACCCACTCCAGTGTTCTTGTGTGGAGAATCCCAGGGACGGTGGAGCCTGGTGGGCTGCGGTCTATGGGGTCGCACACAGTCAGACACAACTGAAGCAACTTAGCAGCATCAAATAGCATGCCTTAATGTATACACATAATGATTTGCGAAATTTGTGTGATCTAATATTGGGAAATTTGGCATTACTAATACTTTGAAGTTATCTGTCATGTCAAGTTTCTTTGGTTAGCAATTACTTCTTTGGAAATGCTTAAAGGACTAGCAAATGGTATTAACTATGGTCCAATCAGAGATCAGATCAGTCGCTCAGTTGTGTCCGACTCTTTGCGACCCCATAAACCGTAGCACGCCAGGCCTCCCTGTCCATCACCAACTCCCGGAGGTCACTCAGACTCACATCCATCGAGTCAGTGATGCCATCCAGCCATCTCATCCTCTGTCGTCTCCTTCTCCTCCTGCCCCCAATCCCTCCCAGCATCAGAATCTTCTCCAATGAGTCAACTCTTTGCATGAGGTGGCCAAAATACTGGAGTTTCAGCTTTAGCATCATTCCTTCCAAAGAAATCCCAGGGCTGATCTCCTTCAGAATGGACTGATTGGATCTCCTTGCAGTCCAAGGGACTCTCAAGAGTCTTCTCCAACACCACAGTTCAAAAGCATCAATTCTTCGGTGCTCAGCCTTCTTCACAGTCCAGCTCTCACATCCATACATGACCACAGGAAAGACCATAGCCTTGACTAGGCGAACCTTTGTTGGCAAAGTGATGTCTCTGCTTTTGAATATGCTGTCTAGATTGGTCATAACTTTCCTTCCAAGGAGTAAGCGTCTTTTAATTTCATGGCTGCAGTCACCATCTGCAGTGATTTTGGAGCCCATAAAAATAAAGTCTGACACTGTTTCCACTGTTTCTTCATCTATTTCCCATGTAGTGATGGGACCAGATGCCATGATCTTCGTTTTCTGAATGTTGAGCTTTAAGCCAATCTTTTCACTCTCCACTTTCACTTTCATCAAGAGGCTTTTGAGGTGCTCTTCACTTTCTACCATAAGGGTGTTCTCATCTGCATATCTGAGGTTATTGATATTTCTCCCAGCAATCTTGATTCCAACTTGTCCAATAGGTAACAATAATAGATTACTGGAGTACCAGATATGCTCTTTGGCTCTTGCCATGAGCAACTGGGTGACAATTGTAAGATGGTTTATTTGCTATGAAATACAACATTCAGATATTGTCCCTTCTTGCAAATATTCTGTGATGTCTTTTTCCCCACTTTTCCTACTTCAGTCTAAGAGACATGCATTCTTTGAGTTAAGAGTGTATCAAAGAAACCGTGCTTCAATTGCTCAGTTCATGGTTACCCATGAATTTAAAAATATTTAAAGTTGGCAGAGTTGCTGATATCAAGCAGGGCTCAGTGGAGCTCTTGTGCATAAAATGTTGCTGTGTCCCCCATTTCTTAGATTACAAGAAATGGCTTCATTCAGCTTCCAGGATGTTCCCTGAGTTCAAAATGGTAGGTTCCAAAGGTTAGTGAGAAAAGGGAGGAGATGAAAGACTAGGGAGTAACCATTAAGAAAACAATAGTGCAGCCTTGTGGCAAGGCCTGGTTTCTCATCAAGGCATACACTCAAAAATATAATTGAGCTATTTTGCAGATACTGAAATCCTACCACGTGGGAGAAGTTAATGGTTAATAATGGTATGCTGCTTATAAGCACAAAGATACCAGAACAGTTGGTGATTGATGCTGACTCCTCCCAGTTAACACCAATCATAAGAATATCCACAAGCTGAATAATGCCCTCTTTGAACCTCTATGTTTTGTACAATAAAATATCTCCCTACTTCCTCCAGATTGGGGCAAAAAATGCTGAGGGAATTAACCCATTGTGGCTCTCTTCCTGGCCAAGCTATAAAGCTGTTCTTTTCTCCTTGACCCAAAACTCTGTCTCTGAGATTTAATTAAATGCCAGGGTACAGGGACTAGATTCAGGTTCATTACTATCATGAGCATAAATCTCTAGCTTTTACCTTTCCTTGACCACGTAGCTTTCCTCATTATTCTATTTAGCATCCCTAGTGTCCCTTTCAGGAGTGTTTTCTTAACAAATGGTTTCCTTGGAAGCTATGCAATATTTTTGAGTGCTTAAATAAGAGTCGACTCACTACAGGAAAGAGTAGTTTGGACACTATTTTCTAGAGACACTATATATCTAAGATTCAATTTGGACATTCATGTTCCCATACTGCAAATATGGGTCAAATTTCATCAGTTCACATACTTCTACTCAAAACCGATTGTGTTATTTTGTATTGGAAAATTCCATAGTCAAACAGAAGTGTAATACATGAAAAACTGGCATATGAGTTAGTAAGCTGCTTTCAACTAATATTCAATTATAATAAAAATAGGGGCAAAACTTAAAGCCTTTGGTTTTGTATGTTTGGATGTTTTGTTTTGTTTGTACATTTTTAGCTTAACTTTATCTGTGCAATCCTTTTCTATGCCCAAACATGGATAGTTGACTTTTTCTAGCAGAGCTGATGAAGCAGTTCTAAACATCTCTCTGTATTTTAGCTTGTAGCTATATTTAATCAAATTTAATAAAGCAAAGAATGCCTGCTTAAAAACTACACATATTTCATCATTCATAATTATCTTGCTGATTATCTTCCTACTTTCTTATCATGAGTTCATACCTTTAGAAATTCTGGGGCTTTGTCTCTCCACTTGGATTGATAATTTGATCCATTTATTCACTACTATGTACCATACACGGAGAAATAAAATAAAGGTACAAAGTTACATACTAAAAAAGTTTCATTTCACTTATTCAAGCAATAAAAAAGTAAAGATTTATAAAATAATGTCAATACAAGTATAGAAAGTAAAATGTTAAAAATAAATGTAACACTTTGAATAGAGAGTTGTTGCAAGGAAGTTGTTGAAAGAATCATAGAGGAGATGATCTTTTAAGCTTGGACATATATAAATAGGAAAAAATCTAGGGGAAAATAGAAAATACTAGCTTAGTATTTGGAATAAATAATATAAAAGAAGAGAAGAATTTTTAAGTAACCTGTTGTGTATGAGAGAGAAACAAACTTGATAATATATACTACAGGAATGTAGTAGCTCAAATGAAACTGCTTATTTGCATCATCTCAAAGAAAACATTGCAGAAAGTATTTTAGAACATTACAAAAATCAGAAGAGATATCTGTATCTCAAAGTGTATGGTACAAAGAAGATAATCTGTAAATATGTATGGTCAAATGTATGTTTCCTCAGGGGTCAGATTAAGAGTTTAAGATATACAAAAATCATGTAATATAGGATAGAGTTTAGGAAATCGAGATTATTTCTTTTGAATTTGATTGTATTAGCCATTATAAGATAGTTATTTTCAAAATAATGGCTCAAGACAATGATTGCAACAAGATAGGATTAGTGATAATATATAGTGTTTATATATATATAAACACTTATATATATATATATATATATATATATATATATATAGCCTAGAGGAGCTATCCCACGTTGAAGGTCAGGAAGGGCAGCAGTGAAGAGAGACCCCCTCGTCCAGGGTAAGGTGCAATGGCTATGCTTTGCTACAGCAGCTGTGAAGAGATACCCCACCTCCAAGGTAAGAGAAACCCAAGTAAGACAGTAGGTGTTGCAAGAGGGCATCAGAGGGCAAACACACTGAAACCATACTCACAGAAAACTAGTCAATCTAATCGCACTAGGACCACAGCCTTGTCTAACTCAATGAAACTAAGCCATGCCCGTGGGGCAACCCAGGATGGGCGGGTCATGGTGGAGAGATCTGACAGGATGTGGTCCACTGGAGAAGGGAATGGCAAACCACTTCAGTGTTCTTGCCTTGAGAACCCCATGAACAGTATGAAAAGGCAAAATGATAGGATACTGAAAGAGAAACTCCCCAGGTCAGTAGGGGCCCAATATGCTACTGGAGATCAGTGGAGAAATAACTCCAGAAAGAATGAAGGGATGGTACCAAAGCAAAAAGAATACCCAGCTGTGGATGTGACTGGTGATAGAAGCAAGGTCCTATGCTGTAAAGAGCAATATTGCACAGGAACCTGGAATGTCAGGTCCATGAATCAAGGTAAATTGGAAGTGGTCAAACAAGAGATGGCAAGAGTGAATGTCGACATTCTAGGAATCAGCGAACTGAAATGGACTGGAATGGGTGAATTTAATTCAGATGACTACTATATCTACTACTGTGGGCAGGAATCCCTCAGAAGAAATGGAGTGGCCAACATGGTCAACAAAAGAGTCCAAAATGCAGTACTTGGATGCAATCTCAAAAACAACAGAATAATCTCTGTTCATTTCCAAGCAAACCATTCAATATCACAGTAATCCAAGTCTATGCCCGAACCAGTAATGCGGAAGAATCTGAAGTTGAAGACCTACAAGACCTTTTAGAACTAACACCCAAAAAAGATGTCCTTTTCATTGTAGGCGACTGGAATGCAAAAGTAGGAAGTCAAGAAACACCAGGAGTAACAGGCAAATTAGGACTTGAATACAGAATGAAGCAGGGCAAAGACTAATAGAGTTCTGCCAAGAAAATGCACTAGTCATAACAAACACCTTCTTCCAACAACACAAGAGAAGACTCTATACATGGACATCACCAGATGGTCAACACCAAAATCAGATCGATTATATTCTTTGCAGTCAAAAATGGAGAAACACTATACAGTCAGCAAAAACAAGACCAGGAGCTGACTGTGGCTCAGATCATGAACTCCTTATTGCCAAATTCAGACTGAAATTGAAGAAAGTAGGGAAAACCACTAGACCATTCAGGTATGACCTAAATCAAATCCCTTATGAATACACAGTAGAAGTGAGAAATAGATTTAAGGGCCTAGATCTGATAGATAGAGTGCCTGATAAACTATGGAATGAGGTTCGTGACATTGTACAGGAGACAGGGATCAAGACCATCCCCATGCAAAAGAAATGCAAAAAAGCAAAATGGCTATCTGGGGAGGCCTTACAAATAGCTGTGAAAAGAAGAGAAGCAAAAAGCAAAGGAGAAAAGGAAAGATATAAGCATCTGAATGTAGAGTTCCAAAGAATAGCAAGAAGAGATAAGAAAGCCTTCTTCAGCGATCAATGCAAAGAAATAGAGGAAAACAACAGAATGGGAAAGACTAGGGATCTCTTCAAGAAAATCAGAGATACCAAAGGAACATTTCATGCAAAGATGGGCTCAATAAAGGACAGAAATGGTATAACAGAAGCAGAAGATATTAAGAAGAGGTGGCAAGAATACACAGAAGAACTGTACAAAAAAGAGCTTCACGACCCAGATAATCATGATGGTGTGATCACTGACCTAGAGCCAAACATCCTAGAATGTGAAGTCAAGTGGGCCTTAGAAAGCATCATTACGAACAAAGCAAGTGGAGGTGATGGAATTCCAGTTTAGCTATTCCAAATCCTGAAAGATGATGCTGTGAAAGTGCTGCACTCAATATGCCAACAAATTTGGAAAACTCAGCAGTGGCCACAAGATTGGAAAAGGTCAGTTTTCATTCCAATCTCAAATAAAGGCAATGCCAAAGAATGCTCAAACTACCGTACAATTGCACTCATCTCACACACTAGTGAAGTAATGCTCACAATTCTCCAAGCCAGGCTTCAGCAATATGTGAACCGTGAACTTCCTGACGTTCAAGCTGGTTTTAGAAAAGGCAGAGGAACCAGAGATCAGATTGCCAACATCCGCTGGATCATGGAAAAAACATGAGAGTTCCAGAAAAACATCTATTTCTGCTTTATTGACTATGCCAAAGCCTTTGACTGTGTGGATCACAATAAACTGTGGAAAATTCTGACAGAGATGGGAATACCAGATCATCTGATCTACCTCTTGAGAAATCTGTATGCAGGTCAGGAAGCAACAGTTAGAACTGGATATGGAGCAGCAGATTGGTTCCAAATAGGAAAGGGTCAAGGCTGTATATTGTCATCCTGTTTATTTAACTTATATGCAGAGTACATCATGAGAAACGCTGGACTGGAAGAAACACAAGCTGGAATCAAGATTGCCAGGAGAAGTATCAATAACCTCAGATATGCAGATGACACCACCCTTATGGCAGAACTCGTTAAGAGGAACTCAAAAGCCTCTTGATGAAAGTGAAAGTGGAGAGTGAAAAAGTTGGCTTAAAGCTCAACATTCAGAAAAAGAAGATCATGGCATCGGTCCCATCAGTTCATGGGAAATAGATGGGGAAACAGTGGAAACAGTGTCAGACTTTATTTTTCTGGATTCCAAAGTCACTACAGATGATGACTGCACTCATGAAATTAAAATACTCTTTCTCCTTGGAAGGAAAGTTATGACCAACCTAGATAGCATGTTCCAAAGCAGAGACATTACTTTGCCAACAAAGGTTGGTCTAGTCAAGGCTATGGTCTTTCCTGTGGTCATATATGGATATGAGAGCTGGACTGTGAAGAAGGCTGAGTGCCGAAGAATTGATGGTTTTGAACTGTGGTGTTGGAGAAGACTCTTGAGAGTCCCTGGGACTGCAAGGAGATCCACCAGTCCATTCTGAAGGAGATCAGCCCTGGGTTTTCTTTGGAAGGAATGATGCTAAAGCTGAAACTCCAGTATTTTGACCACCTCATGCGAAGAGTTGACTCATTGGAGAAGACTCTGATGCTGGGAGGGATTGAGGGAAAGAGGAGAAGGGGACGACAGAGGATGAGATGGCTGGATGGCATCACTGACTCGATGTATGTGAGTCTCAGTGACCTCTGGGAGTTGGCGATGTACAGGAAGGCCTGGCATGCTGCAATTCATGGGGTAGCAAAGGTCGGACATGACTGAGCAACTGATCTGATCTGATCTGATAGTGTTTTTTAATATATTTATGTATTTTAATTGGAAGTTAATCACTTTACAATATTGTATTGGTTTTTCCATACATCAAAAGCTGTGGTACATAGACAATGGATTATTACACACATAAAAAGAACATTTAGTCATCTTAGTGGATGAAACTGGAGCCTATGGGGGTAAGCAGAAAAAAAACAGAAAACGAAAAGAAAGAAAGAGAAAAAACTGTAGAAGAAGCAAAGAGAAAAATTAAATTCTTTTGAATAATGTTTTAAAATAATAGCATCTGTCATTTCTATTATTAATTAGATTAGAAGCACTAATATTAGGGGAACATACTATGCTGATTCATCTTGAACATTTTAGCAAAGTCAAAAAAGGGTATGAGTGAAATCTATTTTTGTATAAAACTCTCTAGGAAACAAACTAATCTATGCTCTAACATCAACTCTGCAAATTTTCTTCTCTTCTAACTCTTCTAAGTCATCCACAACCTCCATCAACTTCAAAAGCTAGAGGGCACAGAAACCTGAGAAAACGGGTATCACTACATATTTTTCACAAAATTAGAGACTTAGAATGAAGGAAGAGAAATAAATAGTAACTTAGTCTTACATATGATCTCGGCATAGCTTAAGAATTGCTGAAAAAAGAAGAGTTCTATGTAGAAAAAAAAAAAAAAAGGCAAAAAAAGCTTCATGACTTAAGGTGGTATGTAGATTCATAAATTTAGGGATGTAAAGGAACTTTTATTTATCTGGTTTAAATGTCTAGTTTTGCTCTTAGTTGTGTAAGGTAGTAAAATAAAATTATCTTTCCATTGGGAAAATTTGTAAAAAATTCCACATATTTAATTTTATTAAAAAGTAATCAAAAATCCTATTTTATTTACTTTGCGTGCTGTGAAAGTGCCACTCAACACAAATTTGGAAAACTCAGAGTGCCACAGATTGGAAAAGATCAGTTTTCATTCAAATCCCAAAGAGAGCAATGCAAAGAATCTCAAACTACATTCACTCATCTCATGGTAGTAAGAACTAAATTTCCAAGCCAGGCTTCAGCAATACGTGAACTGTGAACTTCTTTTCCAATCTGGTTTTAGAAAAGGCAAAGGAACAGAGACAAATTGCCAACATCCACTGGATCATGGAAAAAGCAGAGAGTTCAGAAAAAATTATTTCTGCTTTATGACTTGATCTTTACTGTGTGATCAAAAAACTGTGGAAATCTGAGAGATGGAATACAAACACCTCCCTGCCTCTTGAGAAACTTATGCAGGTCAGGAGCAAAGTTAGAATGGACATGGCACAAAGACTGGTTCCAAATAAGAAAAGGAGTATGTTAAGGCTGTATATTGTCACCATGCTTATTTACCTTCTATGCAGAATACATCATGAGAAATGCTGGGCTGGAAGAAGCGCAAGCTGGAATCAAAATTGCCGGGAGAAATATCAATAACCTTAGATATGCAGATGATACCACCCTTATGGCAGAAAGTGAAGAGGAACTAAAAAGCCTCTTGATGAAAGTGAAAGTGGAGAGTGAAAAGGTTGGCTTAAAGCTCAACATTCAGAAAACGAAGATCATGGCATCTGGTCCCATCACTACATGGGAAATAGATGGAGAAACAGTGGAAACAGTGTCAGACTTTCTTTTTCTGGGCTCCAAAATCACTGCAGATGGTGATTGCAGCCATGAAAATAAAAGATGCTACTCCTTGGAAGGAAAGTTATGACAATCTAGATAGCATATTCAAAAGCAGAGACATAACTTTGCAAAAGGTTCGCCTAGTCAAGCTATGGTCTTTCCTGTGGTCATGTACGGATGTGAGAGTTGGACTGTGGAAGGCTGAGCGCAAAGAATTGATGCTTTTGAACTGTGGTGTTGGAGAAGACTCTGAGAGTCCCTTGGACTGCAAGGAGATCAACAGTCCATTCTGAAGGAGATGCCTTGGATTTCTTTGGAAGGAATGATGCTAAAGCTGAAACTCAGTATTTTGGCCACCTCATGTGAAGAGTTGACTCATTGGAGAAGACTCTGATGCTGGGAGGGATTGGGGGCAGGAGGAGAAGGGGACGACAGAGGATGAGATGGCTGGATGGCATCACTGACTCGATGGATGTGAGTCTGAGTGACCTCCGGGAGTTGGTGATGGACAGGGAGGCCTGGCGTGCTGCAGTTCATGGGGTCACAAAGAGTCGGACACGACTGAGCGACTGATCTGATCTGATCTGATTAATGTACTGACTAACAGAGACGATAAAAATGAAGACTGGTCCTTATAGTATATGTATGTTTCATAGCCTTCTCAGGTTCACAAACTCAAGCTTGCAAATTTACAATCTAGTTAGTTTTACATAAGTGACTTGATATTCTACACTGTACTTATTTTCTCCCCAACCCCTTTCTATGTGACTCAATTGCAATTACCTTTTCTGAGATGATCATCAGATCAAATTTTATACTTTTACCTATGAAATGATGCACTAGAAAAAGTGTCATTTTCTTTCAAGTATTGGATTAATTATTCTACAAAATAATACATCTATTTAGCACTTTAGCACTTCTTTATGCTACATACAAAACCATCATCTATGATAGTAACATGTAAGAAATGTAATATTATACTCACTTGAAAATAGCAAGTGTTGGGGTCAAGGAATTTAAACTGCCTATAGGTACACTGATAACTTGAAAACTCCATCAAACCCATCGCATTTCATCAAAGTTTAGAGTCCACATACATGAAGCTGATCAGAAACTTGGTTTCCAACAAAATTTCACTTATTCCTAAGTAAAACTCTTGGCACTACACATATTTGAACATTGAAATTAAATTTTTTACTAGAGTTCATAATAAGTTGGTATTCAACTAATATGGATTTTAGTTGAAAACAACAACAGTTATTGGGCACCAAAACTGAATGCTCATGACTGTCAGTATCTTTCAATCTTGAGGAACAATTAACACTGGCTATGGAGAAGGCAATGGCACCCCACTCCAGTACTCTTGCCTGGAAAATCCCATGGATGGAGGAGCCTGGTAGGCTGCAGTCCATGGAGTTGCTAAAAGTCAGACACAACTGAGTGACTTCACTTTCACTTTTCACTTTCATGCATTGGAGAAGGAAATGGCAACCCACTCTAGTGTTCTTGCCTGGAGAATCCCAGGGATGGGGGAGCCTGGTGGGCCGCCATCTATGAGGTCACACAGAGTCGGACACGACTGAAGCAACTTAGCAGCAGCAGCAGTAGCAGCAGCAGCATGGTTATGTTAGTACACAGCCCATCCATTTTTCTTTAAATATAAGTGAATTTATCTTTTCAACATTGGGTACTTGTGCCAGAGCAGTAACACCTCATAAGAAATTGTTGAGATCTTGAGTAACAAATTGTTAATAACATTAAATAAACCACAGATAAGACACAGAATTAGTTTCAATCTTAAATATATCTTTCATACTGTTAATGGTGTTCTTGAGGCAAGAATAATGAAGTGATTTACCATCCCTTCTCCAGTGGACCACATTTTGTCAGAACTGTACACAATTACCCATCCCTCTTGGGTGGCTTATTTAACTTATATACAGAGGATATCTTGTGAAATTCTGGGCTGGATGACTCACAAGCTTGAATCAAGATTTCTGGGAGAAATATCAACAGCCTCAATTATGTAGATGATGCAACTCTAATGGCAGAAAATGAAGAGAAAGTAAAACAGCCTCTTGATGACGGTGAAAGAAGAGAGTGAAAGAGCTGGCTTAAACTCATCAAAAAACTAAGATCATGGCATCCAGTCACATCACTTCATAGCAAATAGATGGGGAAAAACTGGAAACAGTGACAGACTGTATCTTCTTGGGCTCCAAAGCACAGTGAATGGTGACTGCAACCACAAAATTAAAATACACTTTATCTTTGGAAGAAAATCTCTGACAAACCTAGACAGCATATTAGGAAACAGAGATAACACTTTGTGGACTAAGGTCAAAGCTATGTTTTTTCCAATAGTCATGTGCAGATGTAAGAGTTGGACCATAAAGAAGGCTGAGCACCAAAGAATTGATGCTTTCAAATTTTCAAATTATGGTGCTGCAGAAAACTCTAGAGAGCCCCTTGGACAGCATGATCAAACCAGTCAATCCTTAAAAAAAAAAAAAACCAAACCAAACAAAAACCTGAATATTCATTTGAAGGACTGATGCTGAAACTCCAGTAATTTAGACTGCCTGCTGCAAAGAGCCAACTCATAGGAAAAGGCCCTGATACTGGGAAAGATTCAGGGCAGGAGGGGAAGTGGGCAACAGAGAATGAGATGGTTGGATGGCCATGAGTTTGGGGAAAATCCAGGAGATGGTGAATGACAGGGAATCCTGGTGTGCTGCAGCTCCTGGGGTTACAAAGATTTGGACACAGCTTAGCAATTGAACAACAACAACAAAATTTATCTTAGTGTATCACACATGGTTAATAGAATGCTTTAAATTCAGTTAAACATATCATGGGAAATCACTGATGAAGAATTAGGTCTAACTGTTTTAGAAATATGTTTCAGTTCTCTGTTGATCACCAATATGGTTACATGGATAGATATGCATAAGTATGACTCTTTCCATCATTTATTTCAGCATGAGGGGGAGCATTTGGATGACATGAAAAGTAGATGTGTTTTTTTTTTTTCTTTTACTTTTCTCCAGCTCAAGAACTTAGGAGGTGCCATTTTTAACATTCACTTAAGAATTTTCAGAATTCCAATGCTGATTCTTTCTGTTTCTAAAGTTTTTTCTATTGCCTTCAGATCAGATCAGATCAGATCAGTCGCTCAGTCATGTCCGACTCCCTGCGACCCCATGAACCGCAGCACACCAGGCCTCCCTGTCCATCACCACATATCTCTAAGCTTAATTTTTTAAATTGCTGTGTAGAATTGGCTCATTTTCCCTTTGTCTTTCCATAATTACATGTAATCAGGTTTACCATATCTTGTATTTACAGATATATCAAACATATATATATAGTATCACTAATTTGAGCCCCTTCATGCTCCATCTCACAGATGATCTTTCTCTTTAAGTTCTCATTCATCACCATTGCTGTCGCGATATGACTAGTCTCATATTTCTCAAGTTTTTGATGGAAGTGTCTTACCAAGACTACTATACTGCATGAGATTCAAAGTAGTGACCTGAAAGACAAAAGTTCATTAGGATTTCCTCACCTTTTGCCTGGAGCCTGAAATCTAAGTACTTTAAAATTTATCCATTAGTGATTTAAGTCTACAATTTTTTTAAGCCATATTGCTGCTATAAGTGCAAATATTTTCTTCAAAAGGAACACAAGATAACACCAAAGGCAAGCTGATCCTTTATAAACAATGCTAGAGGAAGTATTAAGTTACAAGTTTTTAATAATTATTCACTAATACCTCATTTAAATGAATCATATTTCAAAATGACAACAGAGATACTAAATATAATTAAAGATTTAAGTTATTCTGAATGTGTCACTTGAAAGGGAGAAATATAATCTGTATGTGCATAGGTAACAAACTATACTGAAAAGGAAATCATCAAAGGTTATGAAAATATAGTTCATTCCCTGGCATGGTTCTTTTAGTTGTAGTCAGCAGAGAGTCCACTATTTTATGTTATGAAACATAATTTTTCTTTGCAAATTTTATTATATGTTTTACTCAGATTTTGTAACATTTCAAAAGTTTGTGTTTGTTGATAATGTCATCATCAGTTTCATAGAATGAAACATTACTTTGAAATATGAAATATAGGAAATAGAAGACTTTGAATGAGTCACTTTAAGATTGCATTATTTTTATTAAAATATGCATGCTAAGTTGCTTTCAGTCGTGTCCAACTCTTTGCAACACTATGGACTATATGCTGCCAGGCTGCTCTTCCATGGAATTCTCTGGGCAAGAAGACTAGAGTGGATTGCCATTTCCTTCGGGAAGGGGAACTTCCCGACCGAGGGACTGAACCCACATCTCTTGGGTCTCCTGCCTTGGCAAGCGGATTCTTTACCACTAGGAAAAGTAATTGACCTCCAATAAAATAAATAAATTTATATTAAAAAAAGAAAAAATATAAAACATCTAATTAAAACAAAGGAAAACAGATGTTTCACATTCCAATAGTCATGTGAAGACTACAATAGTCATGTTTACATCAATAACACATTAAAAACTATATTGAAAAAAGTTTATAATTTTTCTGTTTATTTTAGTGCCTCCAATTTTCAAATATTTCTCTTTTTATTTCTAGTTTTTGTCTTCAACTATCACGTGGTGTGAGTCTCAGTGACCTCCGGGAGTTGGTGATGAACAGGGAGGCCTGGCATGCTGCAATTCATGGGGTCACAAAGAGGACTGAGCAACTGATGAGATCTGATCTGATCATGTGGCTAATAAACTTATCCTGCATTATAATTTATTGGAGTATATCTAGCAGCAATGTTTTTTCTTATATCTTATTAATTTCATGCACATTATTGTTACATTTGAGGAAATGTGATTTACTCTTCCTTAAATATGCAAGTTTTGAAAATTTTTTAAAAATGAAATAAATGTGACTATTGGTGAATGCACATTATTTTTCATATAATAATGCTAATCTAGAAAATGCAAAAATAAACAATTTCCCCAAACTGTTAAGCCCATACATTATTGCTACAAAGGTCAGAATATTTTTACCTCATCTTGACACATCCAAAATATCTAGACATATAAAAAAATTCAGAACATGAATTCTCAATGTTACTGAATATCCAATAATATTGATATTTCAAAAATTGCTGCTCTATAGGCTTTAGATTCGGATGAATCAAAGACCTAGTGAACCCAGGAATTCATTTCACATCCTTGCCCCACCACTATGGAAACCCTTCAACGAGTGTTTAACATTTTTATTTTCAAATTATTGGAAAATAATAGATGCTTAATAAAATGTTCTTCATATGATTAAGATTCATGATTACTTAATGGAATATAACTGACAACATTACTCTACTTTGATCACTTTCTTGTTTATAGATTTGCTTTTACATTATTGCTTATTGGTAAATGGCACTAATAAATGATTATTCCCAGGAATATAAATAAATGAGATTCACAGTAGCAGTATTTAGTTTGTGAAACAGTCATAGTTTGATTCTTCTATTATTCTCCTTAACCGAACTCTCATAATTTGATGAGTTATTATGTTATCACAATTATATGACAGATTAAAGACTGTATTTGTAGGTCTTCATAGAACCGTTCAACTTCAGTTTCTTCAGCGTTACTGGTTGGGGCATAGACTTGGATTACTGTGACATTGAATGGTTTGCCTTGGAAACGAACAGAGATCATTCTGTCGTTTTTGAGATTGCATCCAAGTACTGTATTTCGGACTCTTTTGTTGACCATGATGGCCACACCGTTTCTTCTGAGGGATTCCTGCCCACAGTAGTAGATATAATGGTCCTCTGAGTTAAATTCACCCATTCCAGTCCATTTTAGTTCGCTAATTCCTAGAATGTCAACATTTACTCTTGCCATCTCTTGTTTGACCACTTCCAATTTGCCTTGATTCATGGACCTGACATTCCAGGTTCCTATGCAATATTGTTCTTTACAGCATCGGACTTTACTTCTATCACCAGACACAAGGAAGTCAAGAAACACCTGGAGTAACAGGCAAATTTGGCCTTGGAACACGGAATGAAGCAGGGCAAAGACTAACAGAGTTTTGCCAAGAAAATGCACTGGTCATAACAAATACCCTCTTCCAACAACACAAGAGAAGACTTGATACATGGACATCACCAGATGGTCAACACCAAAATCAGATCGATTATATTCTTTGCAGCCAAAGATGGAGAAGCTCTATCCAATCAGCAAAAACAAGACCAGAAGCTGACTGTGGCTCAGACCATGAACTCCTTATTGCCAAATTCAGACTGAAATTGAAGAAAGTAGGGAAAACTACTAGACCATTCAGGTATGACCTAAATCAAATCCCTTATGATTATACAGTGGAAGTGAGAAATAGATTTAAGGGCCTAGATCTGATAGATAGAGTGCCTGATGAACTATGCAATGAGGTTCGTGACATTGTACAGGAGACAGGGATCAAGACCATCCACATGGAAAAGAAATGCAAAAAAGCAAAATGGCTGTCTGGGGAGGCCTTGCAAATAGCTGCAAAAAAGAAGAGAGGCGAAAAGCAAAGAAGAAAAGGAAAGATATAAACATCTAAATGCAGAGTTCCAAAGAATAGCAAGAAGAGATAAGAAAGCCTTCTTCAGTGATCAATGCAAAGAAATAGAGGAAAACAACAGAATGGGAAAGACTAGGGATCTCTTCAAGAAAATCAGAGATACCAAAGGAATATTTCATGCAAAGATGGGCTCGATAAAGGACAGAAATGGTGTGGACCTAATGGAAGCAGAAGATATTAAGAAGAGGTGGCAAGAATACACAGAAGAACTGTACAAAAAAGAGCTTCACGACCCAGATAATCATGATGGTGTGATCACTGACCTAGAGCCAGACATCCTGGAATGTGAAGTCAAGTGGGCCTTAGAAAGCATCACTAGGAACAAAGCTAGTGGAGGTGATGGAATTCCAGTGGAGCTATTCCAAATCCTGGAAGATGATGCTGTG
The DNA here is from genome assembly GCA_935064755.1 of Tragelaphus eurycerus. Lineage (NCBI taxonomy): Eukaryota > Metazoa > Chordata > Mammalia > Artiodactyla > Bovidae > Tragelaphus > Tragelaphus eurycerus. The sequence continues at coordinate 4,617,857 of CAKXYN010000086.1, read as the reverse complement.
AAAGTGCTGCACTCAATATGCCAGCAAATTTGGAAAACTCAGCAGTGGCCACAAGATTGGAAAAGGTCAGTTTTCATCCCTATCCCAAAGAAAGGCAATGCCAAAGAGTGCTCAAACTACCGCACAATTGCACTCATCTCACACGCTAGTAAAGTAATGCTCAAAATTCTCCAAGCCAGGCTTCAGCAATATGTGAACTGTGAACTTCCTGATGTTCAGGCTGGTTTTAGAAAAGGCAGAGGAACCAGCAATCAAATTGCCAACATCCGCTGGATCATGGAAAAAGCAAGAGAGTTCCAGAAAAACATCTATTTCTGCTTTATTGACTATGCCAAAGCCTTTGACTGTGTAGATCACAATAAACTGTGGAAAATTCTGAGAGAGATGGGAATACCAGACCACCTGATCTGCCTCTTGAGAAATCTATATGCAGGTCAGGAAGCAACAGTTAGAACTGGTCATGGAACAACAGACTGGTTCCAAATAGGAAAAGGAGTACGTCAAGGCTGTATATTGTCACCCTGTTTATTTAACTTATATGGAGAGTACATCATGAGAAATGCTGGACTGGAGGAAACACAAGCTGGAATCAAGATTGCTGGGAGAAATATCAATAACCTCAGATATGCAGATGATACCACCCTTATGGCAGAAAGTGAAGAGGAACTCAAAAGTCTCTTGATGAAAGTGAAAGTGGAGAGTGAAAAGATTGGCTTAAAGCTCAACATTCAGAAAACGAAAATCATGGCATCTGGTCCCATCACTACATGGGAAATAGATGGAGAAACAGTGGAAACAGTGTCAGACTTTATTTTTCTGGGCTCCAAAATCACTGCAGATGGTCACTGCAGCCATGAAATTAAAAGACGCTTACTCCTTGGAAGGAAGGTTATGGCCAACCTAGATAGCATATTCAAAAGCAGAGACATCACTTTGCCAACAAAGTTTCGCCTAGTCAAGGCTATGGTCTTTCCTGTGGTCATGTATGGATGTGAGAGCTGGACTGTGAAGAAGGCTGAGCGCCGAAGAATTGATGCTTTTGAACTGTGGTGTTGGAGAAGACTCTTGAGAGTCCCTTGGACTGCAAGGAGATCCAACCGGTCCATTCTGAAGGAGATCAGCCCTGGGATTTCTTTGGAAGGAATGATGCTCAAGCTGAAACTCCAGTATTTTGGTCACCTCATGCGAAGAGTTGACTCATTGGAGAAGACTCTGATGCTGGGAGGGATTGAGGGCAGGAGGAGAAGGGGACGACAGAGGATGAGATGGCTGGATGGCATCACTGACTCGATGAATGTGAGTCTGAGTGACCTCCGAGAGCTGGTGATGGATAGGGAAGCCTGGCGTGCTGCAGTTCATGGGGTCGCAAAGAGTCGGACACGACTGAGCGACTGAACTGATCTGAAAGACTGTATTTATAAAATGAATTCAAGGAAAATCCTAAGATCTTTAATCAAAAATAATCATAATTTTTGTTGTATTTTTATTTAATTAGTGCTGGTGTTTTAGTCGCTAAGTAGTGTCCAACTTTTGCGGCCCCATGGACTGTAGCCTGCCAGGCTCCTCTGTTCATGGGATTCTCCATGCAAGAGTACTAGAGTGGGTTGCCATTTCTTTCTCCAGGGGATCTTCCCAGCCGGGGAATTGAACCCAGGTAATTTTATTTAATTATACAAGTTGAAATATGTATTTTGTTATCAATTTTAAATAGTTCTAAAAAATAAAGTTGCTTTGTTTCCCAGATTTTACTTTCTAACTGAATGTTTTTTTCTTTGTTACTTTATTAAATACAACAAATTTATAATTTAAGAAAGACATATATACATATACTTATTTATTTTTATCCTTTTTATCTATACTTTATTAGTTTTGTCTGATTAAAATTATTTTTCTCTTTTTCTAAGTATTGCATTGCTGCTGCTGCTGCTAAGCCACGTGTCAAGTCCAACTTTTTGCGACTCCATGGACTGCAGCCTACCAGGTTCCTCCATCCGTGGGATTTTCTAGGCAAGAGTCTCAATTTTGAATTTATTCATTTAATATATTTTATATACATATTCACATTTTATGAAAAAGGATAATGATGTTAGCTTATTAACTTAGGTATATTTTAAACATTTTTCCATATTATAAAATATGCAATATATAGTATTGTGAGACTTCATATGGTGATGACAATCATTGTTTGCAGGAAAAAAAAAAGTTGTAAAAATCTTACTATTCTAAAATGTTGTAGGTAAGCCTCTGACCACTAAAAACATATATTTCCTTAGTATGAATGCTAAAGAAGTTACATTTTAAGGATAAAGACATGAATTTTTTTAAATTAAATTTATTTATTTTAATTAGGGGCTAATTACTTTACAATTTTGTTACATTAAACTTTGGCAAATGTTTTTCTTTAATTTTATGTTTTAAATTTATTTTTTAGTTGAAGAGTAATTGCTTTACATAATTTTGTTGTTTTCTGTCAAATACCAACATCACAAAGTAATATAAACAAAATCAAGATTTTATAAATGCAATACTATCTTTAATATCATTACTATATAAATAAGATATTTGGAAAGTGTTTCTTTTTTTGCCATTAGCTTACTATATAGGGATATATTTGGCTAATTATTCAGGTTTATTCTGTAATACTCTGTAGCAAGCATTTTCACATGATTAGTAATGTTTCCTTTTTCATCATTATTACTCACCTGTCTCTAAAACTAGTCTTAAAATTGGAGGTTGAGCTCAGTCTATTATGAAATTTACGTAGTTTAAATTTAAAAATTTTGAAGACACATGGGGAGAGTAGTACTCTTTAAAATCAGTAATATTTGCTTTCTATGGTCAAATATAAAGTTCTCTGATATTTGAAGGGAAAAGGCACAAGCAGTATGAGCACAAAGATTATTAGAGCACAAAGATTCCTAATATTAAAATAAATCATTGTAATAATTGTAGTTTTTTTTTTTTTTTTTTTTTTTTTTTGTTTTACACTTTTGGAAATAGCCAGACTTTTACTATGATACCGAACTTCTTTGCTAAGTGCAGTGATGCCAAATGTGGAAAGAAAACTGTACCATTGTACCCACTTCACTCATCAAGCTATCTGAGACAATTGATTGCTTAGTCTTACATCCTTTTTAATGTACTTTGTGTATGTATCAAGGTGAAAATTTGCTCTTCATTTGTTTATTTATTCATTTAAAAATATTAATTATAAATCTAAGGTGAGTTATGCCAGGAACCTTTATAGGAATTGGTGACATGAACAGTCTGTCTTAAGAATTTTACATTCTAATTATTAAGAGTGAAGAAAAAGAAAAGTTTAAAAGTATATAAATTTTATTTTAGGTGGTAAAAAAAATGCTGTGATAAAGATAAAGCTAGGATAAGAGGGGGAAAGACTGCTGTGGAAAAAGGTTGTTGTGTGGGTAATCAGAAAGGACTTCTCTGCTGAAGTAATATGTGAGCAGAGAAAGTAAAGGAGGATAAAATGTATAGCTTCTTAGAGAAGACTGGCAGGGAAGATAGCAACTACAAAACTGCAAAGGGGGACCATGCCTCTTCTATTCTAAAAAGAGTAAAACATCAAGTGAGTTTGGAGCGAAAAACAAGTATAAGGAACATGGTGAGTTTTGAGAGACACTAGGGGTTCAGATTATGTAAGGACTTAGAGAACATCTTGAGGAATTCTCTTCTTAATTTTTGAAAAGCTATTGAATCTTGGGAAAATTTTTAACAGAGAAATGATTTGTGTTTTCTTTTCTATTTTTCAAAATATTTGATTACAATATTGATTGGAAATTATAGATTTCTGAGTTAGTTTTCTATGAATTCTGTAAGAAATTATCAAAAGCTTGGCAGTTTAAAATGCAAGATATTTATTATTTTATAGTTCTGAAAATAAGGAGTTGGACACCTAGCTTACTGGGCTAAGATCAAGGTGCTGACAGGTATATTCTCTTCTGCAAGCTCTATTGAGAAATTCATTTAGCTTCCTTGCCTTTTTCAGCTTCTTCAAGCTACTCACTTTTCTTGTCTCATGGTCTTTTCTTCCATCTTCACATTATTAACATTAGGCAAAGTCTTTCTTACATGCTTCTAGTTTTCTCTTCTGCTTTCTTCTTCTATTTTCAAGGACCCTTGTGATTATTCCCACTACATGGGAAATAGATGGAGAAACAGTGGAAACAGTGTCAAACTTTCTTTTTCTGGGCTCCAAAATCACTGCAGATGGTGACTGCAGCCATGAAATTAAAAGACGCTTACTCCTTGGAAGGAAAGTTATGACCATCTAGATAGCATATTCAAAAGCAGAGACATTACTTTACCAACAAAGGTTCGCCTAGTCAAGGCTATGGTCTTTCCTGTGGTCATGTATGGATGTGAGAGCTGGACTGTGAAGAAGGCTGAGCGCCGAAGAATTGATGCTTTTAAACTGTGGTGTTGGAGAAGACTCTTGAGAGTCCCTTGGACTGCAAGAAGATCCAACCAGTCCATTCTGAAGGAGATCAGCTCTGGGATTTCTTTGGAAGGAATGATGCTAAAGCTGAAACTCCAGTATTTTGGCCACCTCATGCGAAGAGTTGTCTCATTGGAGAAGACTCTGATGCTGGGAGGGATTGAGGGCAGGAGGAGAAGGGGACGACAGAGGATGAGATGGCTGGATGGCATCACTGACTTGATGGGTGTGAGTCTGAGTGACCTCCGGGAGCTGGTGATGGACAGGGAGGCCTGGCGTGCTGCAGTTCATGGGGTCACAAAGAGTCGGACACGACTGAGCGGCTGATCTGATCTGATCTGATCTGTGATTATTCATGTTGTTAAAGTCAGCTGATTAGTAAAATATTTTTATCTGCTATCTCAAGTTTTCTTTCCTTATTACTAAAATATTAATACGTTTTTGGGTCTGTGATGTGGACATATTTGGGAGGCATCATTCTGTCTATCACAGATAAGATAAATATCAAAGAAAAGACTGGTAAGAAGGCTACTGAAATACACTATAAACGATGATTGTAATTGCAACATAGTGAAAATAGCTGAGATGAAGAGAAATGGTTGAATTATGGAAATATTTTTAAAGTGTAAAAAGAGATTTCATTATACAAGTGTGTGTTTCTCATAGTGTGTGTATGAAATAAGTAGACAGGGATAAGCACATAGTTTCAGACTTGAGCATCAGTGAAAATGAGAAGTTGTGATTCTTAAAACAGAAGAGACTGGATGAAAACCAGAATTTCTGTGTGTGTTTGCTATTGAGGGACAACAATGGAGCTTGATTTTTGATAAAGTAATTTTGAGATGTCTATTAGACAGTAAAAGCATGATGATGAGCAGCCAATCAGCATGCAAAAAGTTCAGAGCTGAGTTTAGTAATGCATATATACAGATACAAATTTGTTAGCCTTCAAACTGGGTATCTAGATGAGAATATCTAGGAAATTAATGTTGATATGAAAGAGAATAGGTTCAGATCTAGAGCCTTTTGAACTTATAAAAAAGGATTTATACAGAAGGATGATGAGGTGAAATAGAAAGGAAAGCTGAAAATTAGCAATTGGTGAAGTAGGAGGAGAGATAATAGACTGGTATCCCAAAGGTCAAGGGAGTGCTTCAGGAAGAAGGGAGGGTTATTAAATATGTCTAATAGTATTAATTAGCTACAAACTAAAAAATAATAATGGGACCTTGCAATATGGATGTCATCATGACTTGAACAAGAGCTATTTCTGTAATAGAAAGGCAGAATCTAAAACCTAACTGAAATGGATTCTGAAAGAATGTGATGAGAAAAAAAAAAAAAAAAAAATGGAGTAGGCATAAATTAAAGATTGTCCTAAGAAGTTCTGTTACTATTGGAAGAGAATTGTGGGAAAATTAACAAGATGAACCCAGTCAGACTTTCTTGCCCTATGTTTTCACTCCTTCTAACCCCATGTTCTGTAAACAATGACTGCACATTTATGTAACAGCTGAGATCACTCACAGAACTGAGCACGCGTGTTACAAGGTACTCAGTCAGTCGCGGTCTACTTTGTGCTGGACACCTGTTTGAGCTTCACTATGCATGCCCTGGCTGCTGCTGCACTGGGGCTACACTGGAGCAACATCATGAATATGTTATATGAGTTTTAGCTATGGCTCGGTTATGGTTATGTTGTGGCTGCGGCTACAGCCGCTGCGTCAGCCAGGATAGAGGCTGTGTTATCGTTTCTGTGCCAGCCAGGAGACAATAAACATGTCTGCAGTTCCTACAGCCCCTTGAGTCTTCTTCCAGCATCTTAGCTCGTGCCTTGCCTGACATGGTGTCAGGAAACAGTGCCCACAGTGTGAACAGCAAGACAATTGGCATCACGAACAGGATCAGCAACACAAGAACAAATGAGACTCAGGCAAGAGGATACCAATGAGTTGTCAAACTGTTTTTAACTTGTTATATATTTTTCCTTTGTTTCTATTGTGGAAAATATCTCCTAAAAGAGATTATTTAATATATTTGAAAATGTAGTGACAAACATAACAGTAATCAGAAAGACTAGCATTATTCACACAACCAGGTAGTAGCACTTGGCTTAAAACATTGAACACTGGTTACCAGTTTTGTAGCACTCTATAAGTGACCTTTTCCATTTTCATATGTCTTACTTTGCTCCTCTATCAATGGTGGATTTTATGTTAATAATTCTTTTTTTTTTCCTATAGATTTATCTTATGTGTGCTGCTGCTGCTAAGTCGCTTCAGTCGTGTCCAATTCTGTGTGACCCCATAGATGGCAGCCCACCAGGCTCCCCCGTCCCTGAGGTTCTCCAGGCAAAAACACTGGAGTGGGTTGCCATTTTCCTTCTCCAATGCATGAAAGTGAAAAGTGAAACTGAAGTCGCTCAGTCGTATCTGACTCCTAGCGGCCCCATGGACTGAAGCCTACCAAGCTCCTCCATCCATGGGATTTGCCAGGCAAGAGTACTGGAGTGGGTTGCCATCCTTAAAATACTTTTTTAACCTAAGTTTGAATTTTATGTAAACAGAATAATTCTTTCTTTTTTATATAATTTTGATACATTCTTTTGTATATCTGCAAGATAATAATTCGTTTTTAAACTTTATTAAAAGGAATGCCATGCTATATGTAATCTTTTGACATTTTCTTTACTTGATCAGATCAGATCAGATCAGATCAGATCAGTCGCTCAGTCGTGTCCGACTCTTTGCGACCCCATGAACCGCAGCACGCCAGGCCTCCCTGTCCATCACCAGCTCCCGGAGGTCACTCAGACTCGCATCCATCGAGTCAGTGATGCCATCCAGCCATCTCATCCTCTGTCGTCCCCTTCTCCTCCTGCCCTCAATCCCTCCCAGCATCAGAGTCTTCTCCAATGAGTCAACTCTTCGCATGAGGTGGCCAAAATACTGGAGTTTCAGCTTTAGCATCATTCCTTCCAAAGAAATTCCAGGATTGATCTCCTTCAGAATGGACTGGTTGGATCTCCTTGCAGTCCAAGGGACTCTCAAGAGTCTTCTCCAACACCACAGTTCAAAAGCATCAATTCTTCGGCGCTCAGCCTTCTTCACAGTCCAGCTCTCACATCCATACATGACCACAGGAAAGACCATAGCCTTGACTAGGCGAACCTTTGTTGGTAAAGTAATGTCTCTGCTTTTGAATATGCTATCTAGGTTGCTCATAACTTTCCTTCCAAGGAGTAAGCGTCTTTTAATTTCATGGCTGCAGTCACCATCTGCAGTGATTTTGGAGCCCAGAAAAACAAAGTCTGACACTGTTTCCACTGTTTCCCCATCTATTTCCCATGCAGTGATGGGACCAGATGCCATGATCTTCGTTTTCTGAATGTTGATCTTTAAGCCAACCTTTCCCCTCTTCTTTTTTTTCATCAGGAGCGTCTGAGCCCCTTTTCACTTTCTGCCATAAGGGTGGTGTCCTCTTGTTTTCCGCCCCTCTTTTCCCCTTTTTTTTTCTCTCCCCCACTTCTCCTTCTCTCCCTCTTTCCTTTTTGCTTTTCTTTTCTACAGACTTCTCAACAGGCAGATCAGGTGGTCTGGTATTCCCATCTCCTTCAGAATTTTCCACAGGTTATTGTGATCTACACAGTCAAAGGCTTTGGCATAGTCAATAAAGCACAAATAGATGTTTTTCTGGAACTCTCTTGCTTTTTCCATGATCCAGCGGATGTTGGCAATTTGATCTCTGGTTCCTCTGCCTTTTCTAAAACCAGCTTGAACATCAGGAAGTTCACGGTTCACATATTGCTGAAGCCTGGCTTGGAGAATTTTGAGCATTACTTTACTAGCGTGTGAGATGAGTGCAATTGTTCGGTAGTTTGAGCACTCCTTGGCATTGCCTTTCTTTGGGATTGGGATGAAAACTGACCTTTTCCAATCTTGTGGCCACTGCTGAGTTTTCCAAATTTGCTGGCATATTGAGTGCAGCACTTTCACAGCATCATCTTTCAGGACTTGGAATAGCTCCACTGGAATTCCATCACCTCCACTAGCTTTGTTCGTAGTGATACTTTCTAAGGCCCATTTGACTTCACATTCCAGAATGTCTGGCTCTAGGTCAGTGATCACATCATCATGATTGTCTAGGTCTTGAAGCTCTTTTTTGTACAGTTCTTCTGTGTATTCTTGCCACCTCTTCTTAATATCTTCTGCTTCTGTTAGGTCCACACCATCTCTCTCCTTTATCGTGCCCATCTTTGCATGAAATGTTCCTTTGGTATCTCTGATTTTCTTGAAGAGATCCCTAGTCTTTCCCATTCTGTTGTTTTCCTCTATTTCTTTGCATTGATCACTGAAGAAGGCTTTCTTATCTCTTCTTGCTATTCTTTGGAACTCTGCATTTAGATGTTTATATCTTTCCTTTTCTCCTTTGCTTTTCGCTTCTCTTCTTTTCACAGCTATTGGTAAGGCCTCCCCAGACAGCCATTTTGCTTTTTTGCATTTCTTTTCCATGGGGATGGTCTTGATCCCTGTCTCCTGTACAATGTCACGAACCTCATTGCATAGTTCATCAGGCACTCTATCTATCAGATCTAGGCCCTTAAATCTATTTCTCACTTCCACTGTATAATCATAAGGGATTTGATTTAGGTCATACCTGAATGGTCTAGTAGTTTTCCCTACTTTCTTCAATTTCAGTCTGAATTTGGCAATAAGGAGTTCATGGTCTGAGCCACAGTCAGCTCCTGGTCTTGTTTTTGCTGATTGGATAGAGCTTCTCCATCTTTGGCTGCAAAGAATATAATCGATCTGATTTCGGTGTTGACCATCTGGTGATGTCCATGTATAGAGTCTTCTCTTGTGTTGTTGGAAGAGGGTATTTGCTATGACCAGTGCATTTTCTTGGCAAAACTCTATTAGTCTTTGCCCTGCTTCATTCCGTATTCCAAGGCCAAATTTGCCTGTTACTCCAGGTGTTTCTTGACTTCCTACTTTTGCATTCCAGTCCCCTATAATGAAAAGGACATCTTTTTTGGGTGTTAGTTCTAAAAGGTCTTGTAGGTCTTCATAGAACCTTTCAACTTCAGCTTCTTCGGCATTACTGGTTGGGGCATAGACTTGGATTACTGTGACATTGAATGGTTTGCCTTGGATACGAACAGAGATCATTCTGTCATTTTTGAGATTGCATCCAAGAACTGCATTTCGGACTCTTTTGTTGACCATGATGGCTACTCCATTTCTTCTGAGGGATTCCTGCCCACAGTAGTAGATATAATGGTCATCCGAGTTAAATTCACCCATTCCAGTCCATTTTAGTTCGCTAATTCCTAGAATGTCGACATTCACTCTTGCCATCTCTTGTTTGACCACTTCCAATTTGCCTTGATTCATGGACCTGACATTCCAGGTTCCTATGCAATATTGCTCTTTACAGCATCGGACTTTGTTTCTATCACCACACACATCCACAGCTGGGTATTCTTTTTGTTTTGGCTCCATCCTTTCATTCTTTCTGGAGTTATTTCTCCACTGATCTCCAGTAGCATATTGGGCCCTTACTGACCTGGGGAATTTCTCTTTCAGTATCCTATCATTTTGTCTTTTCATACTGTTCATGGGGTTCTCAAGGCAAGAATACTGAAGTGGTTTGCCATTCCCTTCTCCAGCGGACCACACCCTGTCATATCTCTCCACCATGACCCGCCCATCCCAGGTTGCCCCTCGGGCATGGCTTAATTTCATTGAGTTAGACAAGGGTGTGGTCCTTGTGTGATTAGATTGACTAGTTTTCTGTGAGAACGGTTTTAGTGTATTTGCCCTCTGATGCCCTCTTTCAAGACCTACTGTCTTACTTGGGTTTCTCTTACCTTGGGCGTGGGGTATCTCATCCCGGCTGCTCCTGGCTGCTCCCGGCCAGCAAAGCACAGCCATCGCACCTTACCTTGGACGAGGGGTCTCTCCTCACCACCGCCCTTCCTGACCTCGGTCGTGGGGTAGCTCTTCTCCACCCTACTTAGTGCGCTGGCCCTCACCGCCGTCCTTCCTCGATCGTGGGGTAGCTCCTCTCCGCCCTACTTAGTGCGCTGGCCCTCACCGCTGTCCTTCCTCGATTGTGGGGTAGCTCCTCTCGGCCGCGCTCTTAGTGCGCGACGCAGCCGGCGGGGCGCTCTTAGTGCGCGACGCAGCCGGCGGGGCGCTCTTAGTGCGCGACGCAGCCGGCGGGGGGGGGCGCTCTTAAATGGCGCGCCGGTCGCGGGGAGGCGAGGGGCGCTCTTAAATGGCGCGCCGGTCGCGGGGAGGCGAGGGCGCTCTTAAATGGCGCGCCGGTCGCGGGGAGGCGAGGGGCGCTCTTAAATGGCGCGCCGGTCGCGGGAGGCTTGATAGCATATTGCAAATATTCATCTGTACTGCTGCTTATGGGTGAAGATCTTTACTTTGAATGCTAAATTATATTGTATTATGAGACTAAATCTAAGTTTCACCATTCCTTCCTCTGTGGATGGGGATTTTGATCATGTCCAAGTTTTTGCTGTTATGAATGTTATTTTTGACCTGTACGAGTCTCCCTTGATATACATGACACTTAATACAGGTTGTGCACTGTAAGAATTTCTCTTGAGCATTCCTAGGAATGGAACGGCTGTGTCATGAAAGATGTGAGATAAGCCAACAATTTTTTAAAATGGCTTCACCATCTTACTCTTCCACCAGCTATGTATGAGTTCCTGTATATCCATATATTGACCAATACTTGGTATTTTGAGATCAGAAGAACTGTACAAAAAATATCTTCACGACCCAGATAATCATGATGGTGTGATCACTGACCTAGAGCCAGACATCCTGGAATGTGAAGTCAAGTGGGCCTTAGAAAGCATCACTACAAACAAAGCTAGTGGGGGTGATGGAATTCCAGTTGAGCTATTTCAAATCCTGAAAGATGATGCTGTGAAAGTGCTGCACTCAATATGCCAGTAAATCTGGAAAACTCAGCAGTGGCCATAGGACTGGAAAAGGTTAGCTTTCATTCCAATTCCAAAGAAAGGCAATGCCAAAGAATGCTCAAACTACCGCACAATTGCACTCATCTCACATGCTAGTAAAGTAATGCTCAAAATTGTCCAAGCCAGGCTTCAGCAATATGTGAACCGTGAACTTCCTGATATTCAAGCTGGTTTTAGAAAAGGCAGAGGAACCAGAGTTCAAATTACCAACATCCGCTGGATCATGGAAAAAGCAAGAGAGCTCTGGAAATACATCTATTTCTGCTTTATTGCCTATGCCAAAGCCTTTGACTGTGTGGATCACAATAAACTGTAGAAAATTCTGAAAGAGATGGGAATTCCAGACCACCTGACCTGCCTCTTGAGAAACTTGTATGCAGGTCAGGAAGCAACAGTTTAACCTAGATAGCATATTCAAAAGCAGAGACATTACTTTGCCAACAAAGGTTCATCTAGTCAAGGCTATGGTGTTTCCTGTGGTCATGTATGGATGTGATAGTTGGACTGTGAAGAAGGCTGAGGGCCAAAGAATTGATACTTTTGAACTGTGATGTTGGAGAAGAGTCTTGAGAGTCCTTTGGACTGCAAGGAGATCCAACCAGTCCAATCTGAAGGAGATAACCCCTGGAATTTCTTTGGAAGGAATGATGCTAAAGCTGAAACTCCAGTATTTTGGCCACCTCATTGGAAGAGTTGACTCATTGGAGAAGACTCTGATGCTGGGAGGAATTGGGGGCAGGAGGAGAAGGGGACGACAGAGGATGAGATGGCTGGATGGCATCACCGACTTGATGGACGTGAGAATGAGTGACCTCTGGGAGTTGGTGATGGACAAGGAGGCCTGGCGTGCTGCGATTCATGGGGTCGCAAAGAGTCAGACATGACTGAACGACTGAACTGAACTGAACTGAATTATTTTGAGTCAATGGAAAGCTTGTCTCCAAGAGAGAGTGAGAGCTTATGGCGTTAATACTATCTTGGGCTGAGTTGATTTGAAACCAGAGTGAAGTATATTATGTTTCAGTCCACTCCTGACTCATCCCTGTTTCTAGGACACAGTCTTCCATAATTTTCAACTGAAATCTTGATGTTTTCTCCATGACCTCTCACTTGATAGGTACTGGACTCTGATATTTGTTCCTCAGCACTATAAGCTGAACAAAAGTTCTCCTATTTTTATAGATGTCTTTATTTTATATTTTTTTAATCTATTTGCTCCATGCAGCATCAAAAGCTTACAAATTGAATGGAAGCCAATTATTTAAGGCTGTTCAAAATGTCCATGGTGTTTTCTCAATGCCAAGCCACTGCACAAAACTCTGTTGGCTTCTCTTCTTCAAGCAGCAACCCCTTCCCTGATTAATGCCTGGAAAAGCAAAAGTAAATTGCCCTCTGTAACAAACCTGCAAATGCCCTTAGTAGAAAGTGAGTGCAGAATATTTGTTATTTTCTTTGACTCCAGGTCCCTAATGTCCTTATTGCTTAAGAGTTCTTCAATGTCATTAAAAATGGTTTTCTTGCTTCATCTAACTTTTCTCCTTGTTCTTGTCTAATACAAGCTTGTGTATTTTAAGTGTCTTCTTCCCAAATATCATATTATTTTGTTCTGTGGTCTCATTGTCCTTTAGTGGAGTTTCAGCTTCTACTAACAATGTGTACTGGGGAAAGCTGGACTTTTGTTTTTGTTGTTTCCATAAAGAGGGTGGATAAATAGGGTGAAAAGATCTATTACTAAAAGCCTCAAAAGTGTCAGAAAATATAAACATTCCTTATCTAAAAAAAGCTTTTCAGATCCTCATTTCCTTTGTATATATAGTGAAATATGGAGTTGGAGAGAGATATTCCTCAGATAATAATAAAGAATTTCTAGGAGTTTGTGCATTGGGGTTGAATAAGTGGTTAACCTGTGGTTAGTGAATCTCCACTTGTTTTCTTAGTTGGTGATTACTGTACAAACAACATCTTTACTAAACACAGTTCCCAGAATGGTATAAATAATTTTTTCCTCATGATAACATAAATTACTGCAAAGAATAAAGGACCAACAACAACAGAATCAAACAAAAACTTAAAGACCCCATTTTCCCTTTTATACCATTTCCCATTGCTCCAAGTTCTTGTCAGTTTCCTTTTGTTAAAAAAATTATATTCTGAAATACATTTCAATTGATCTTATCTATCTTCTTGTGCATGTGTGCATGTACAAGTGTTTCTTTTTCTCTAGGTCTGGAACTATTAATACTAATTATGTGGCATGCTTCAGTCAACTTTATTTGACTTTGGCAAATTGCTTTTCTGGGCTCTATAGCACTACTGCTCCCTTACACCAGCAGTATAAGAAGAACTCCTCTGGGACTCACTCTGTATCCTTATAGATATTTGATTTTGAATTTTAATTTTTGCCAGTTTTAATTTCATGTTATCTCATAACAATTTTATTTTTTATTTCCTATTTACTAATGAGTTTGGTCATTATTCAATGTGTGTATTCACTAGTTGTGCCTCTTACGCTGGAAATGCTTATTTACTTCTTTTGTTTGCTTAACTATTTGTGTGATTAATATTGATTTGTTTTGCAGTTATTCTCAATTTGTGAGATATTTCTTTATTCTGGATGATAATTCTTTATTAGTAAAACTTTATTACATATATCTTCTCGTACCTTGCAACTTTTCAATTGTGTGTTTTTAACAAAATAAATTCTTAAATGCAATGTTTTCAAATGTATTTTTCTTTATTATATGCACTTTTGATCTTGTTTAAGAAATGTTTCTCTATCTTAACATTAAAAGATATTTTCTAGAATTTCTCCAAATATTAAAAAAAAAATTGCTATTCACTTGTAAGAAAAATTAGGTTAAGAATTCTTTTTGCATCTGTTTGAGGTCATGATCCTTCTTGATTTTTCTATATTATGTTAAAAAATCCTTCTATTTTTACTAAATACTTTGTTCTCCACCCCCCCCCCCCACTTGCTATGGCTTCTTAACCTAGTCTATATCAAAATATATCATGCATACACACACACACACACACACACACACACACCTGTACTGAAAGTTATATCTGTTTTACTTATTGTCAAGCTAAATGAAGATATAAACTGAGGTGAACTTGGATTATCAGAAACTACATTTATCCAGGAATAACAGAGGAATTTCAGCTCAGGAAATGCAAACTGGAGCAAACTTCAGGCTGTGAGTGCATTGAAGATTTGGAGAGGGCTATATATATGGGCAAGATGTGCAAAGAAGTGGGAGTCCAGGCAGAGTCCAAACAGTAAGTTGATTGACTTGAGGATGGGGAGAAATTCTTAGCAGATGTTCATTGGTCAGGAAACAGGTTTCCATTTTCTGTAAATCAGGAATATATGGGAAAGCAGTCTCAGTTCTTAAGCTTTATTTTCCTAAGGGCACACATATGAGATTCTCTATTTCCTGTCTTCTGTTTCCATTTTAGATGGAAATTCACATTATTTTTTCATTTATTGCTACAGTAATAGCACATTGTATTAATTAAGACGCTCTACTGATATCTGTTAGAGCTAATTTTCCTTACTGGTTTTTATTCAGGAGTACCTTGACACTTTATAGCTCTTGGTATTCTATATCAATTTTTAAATTGTCTAATTCTATATCAGCAGAAGTTGCATAAAATCTATACATAATTTTGACATATAGATAAATAGAATTGCTGTTTTATTATAATGTGTTTTCCACTTTATAAACATTATATGTCCTTTTATTTTTAAGATTTCATATTTCAAAACAGTTTTAGAGTATTTTGCTAGATTTTTAGTTTAAGTCCACTCATTTTATTTTGATTATTTAGAAGTATAAAGTTATATCTATGTCTAGATAGATAGAAAAATTGTGTTTATTACTTGTTTGTTGCTGGTAGAAATTTAATTGAAATTTTGAAGTTAAATTTTATCCTACAAAATCTCTAATACTTATTAGTTAAAATACCTTGTTCAAAAATTACTTTCTTTATCTATATTAACAAGCATGCAATCTGCAATTAATGGCAAGTTCTTTATTTCTATTTATATCTTATTTTACATAAGTCAACAATATTGAATTTCTAGGATTTCAACTTTAGGTCACTTAGCTGCCCTCCAAATCTCAGGCCTAGTCTTTGTAGTGTGTCCAAGTACTTAGCTAGCTAAAACCACTGCTCTAGGCCAATAATGACTGGCAAATACTCCAAAGACAAATACACAAACATTGGTTTCAACATGAGATTGTGATTTAGGGATTTTGTTTTTCTTGTTATTTCTTGACTTTAATAATTTTTTTTTTATTTTCTTGCAGTTTAAAAGTACTTTAAAACATTTTTTTCTGTTTTTTTGTTTGTTTGTTTTTCTTGTTTTAGCTATCATTTTTGTGATTGCTTTTCTGGGAAAGGATGACATTGGTCTGAAGTTCTTGTCTCCTTTGTGCAGACATGGAAATGTTTTACATTAGTTTTAGTTTGGTTTTGTTTTTAAGATGGGTACTAGCTTAGAAAATGCATTTTTATGCTGATGGGAATTAACTGGCAGACAGAATAATTAATCATGTGGAAATGTGGAAAAACAACTGAGTGGCAATATCTTTGCATAGTAGATTCTGAAAGGGAATGGGTTACAAGTCACAAGTGAAGGATTTATCCTTAGATGTTCAGATATTGTATAAGTGGAAACATAGAGAAGGTAAGAAGTAAGAATTCTGATACACAGAGATTTGTAGAACTGATAGTATGGCTGACAGATGTCTTTCTTTTTTCTCTGGCACTTGCTGCACTTAATTAAAGGGTCTTCATGGAGTTATGTTGAAAGGCCTTACCTCTACACTCTGTTGCTGCTGCTGCTGCTGCTGCTGCTGCTAAGTCGCTTCAGTCGCGTCTGACTCTATGTGACCCCATAGACGGCAGCCCACCAGGCTCCCTGGTCCCTGGGATTCTCCAGGCAGGAACACTGGAGTGGGTTGCCGTTTCCTTCTCCAATGAATGAAAGTGAAAAGTGAAAGTGAAGTTGCTCAGTCGTGTCAGACTCCCAGCGACCCTATGGACTGCAGCCTACCAGGCTCCTCCGTCCATGGGATTTTCCAGGCAGGAGTACTGGAGTTATGGGCTCCTTTTCCTCTCACGGTGAGTTTGCAGGTAAGATTTTCAGGCTCTTTTTCCTGAACTTGAATGATGATAGCCATTATTATTTGGTGTCCAATACAGATATGAATATTTCCATCCTATTTATATAATTTATAGCTCTCCTAACAAACAAACCTGAATTAAGGCAGTGAAATGTGTAGGTTTAAGTAGCTACCTCAAATCAAACTTGTTTTCTACATAATGATCTTTTTTGAGTAGGGGTCAGAAAGAATAATTTTTAGGGAAACATAGTGAAAGATATTTTGTCGTGAGAGGTGTGGGAACAGTTTTGTAGTGTTCTAGTGACCTTGGAACTTTGGGCATATTAGTTCACATATTTTGCAGCTTGGTTCCTCCAAATATATAATATAGAGGTTTACCTTAATGAATCCTTAATATCTCTAACAGATCTCACACAGAGGCTGGCAATTCTGGAGGTGGACTATAAAACCACATTTGTTTAACTCTATCACCTTCTGTCCTAATGTCAGTTCTTTATGGATTTTGGTAAATAAAATGACAGCAATAAATCAAGTGGAGTTTGCAAATGAATGTCTGAAGGTAATTTTTGTGCCAACCATCATAAACCTGTAGTTTGAACTGCATTCTTAATTGGTCAAATACACTCTAATTTGTAATTACCTTAAAATGAAATCATCTGTTAAAATCAGTAGAGAAACTCGAATGTGAGGTAAGCATGTCCCTTCGCTCTCATTATTTCTGAAACTTTTTGGAAGACATTAAGCCCTATAACTTGTAAACCTCTGTAATTCTTGTTTTCATTTTCTTTTCTCTCTTTTCCTTGAGTGTTCTGTCTCCTAGGAGCAAATTGATTGATTCAGATTCCATCAAAGTACAACGATTATACACTAAAGAGGTATATATTTGCTTAAAAACATTATAATTTATAACTTCTAATATTTTCAAAGGAGTAGAAAGTGTATAATTTTCTATAAGTTTAGAATGGGAGCAAGTTGCCCATATTAGTCCATATTAATAACATTTTAATGTGTTTCTAACAAGGAATAACTAGTTGCACATCCAACATTTACAATAAAATATTCATTAGTCATTTATTTCTCTTTGTAATGTGAGGCAATGGAATATCACTTAGTAATCATAAGTTTTGTTTTAGCACAGATCCATAAACAGAAAAGCACTATATAATGTCTCTCCTATGGTGATTAAAAGTGACCTCTGAAAGTGAATGTGAAGTAGAAAAATAGTGTAAAGTATGAGGAGTCATTAGACATGAGTTCTTGACCTGATCATTCAGCAGTCCTCAAACTGTGCATGTTATACCATTTTTTATTAATCTTTATTTTAAAGTTTTTTTTTCTTTTAATTGAAATTTACAATGTCATGTTAGGTCCCTGTGCTATACAGTGAGACCTTGCTGTTAACTTATTTTTACATAATAGCATGGATCTGCTAATCCAACATTTCTAATTTATTCTTCATCCCTGTTTCCCTTTCAGTAACTATAAATTTGTTTTCTATGTGTATGAGTCTGTTTCTGTTTTAAAATAAATTATTTGTATCATTTTTTATTTCACATGGTATTTGTATTTTCCTGAATTGCTTTTCTTTGTATGATAAGCTATAGGTTAAGTTTCAAAAGTTTGCTCAATCATAGGCACATATTCATTTCACCTTTAGATA
The DNA here is from genome assembly GCA_935064755.1 of Tragelaphus eurycerus. Classification (NCBI taxonomy): domain Eukaryota; kingdom Metazoa; phylum Chordata; class Mammalia; order Artiodactyla; family Bovidae; genus Tragelaphus; species Tragelaphus eurycerus. Next base: position 4,599,603 of record CAKXYN010000086.1, on the reverse strand, counting down.
CCAGAGGTAGGTGTGCTGTGTGTTAAGTTACTCCATTGGTGTCTGACTCTTTGCGACTCTATGGACTATAGCTTGCTAGGCTCCCCTATCCAAAGGATTTTCCAGGCAGGAGTATTGGAGTGGGTTTCCATGCCCTCCTCCAGGGGATCATCCTGACACAGGGATTTAAACCACATCTCTTATGTCTCCAGCTTTGGCAAGTTCCACCTGAGAAGCCCAGAGGTAGGGAATGACATTTTTACTAGATAAAGTCTCAACAGAGAGACCTGGGAAACTCAGAGGTGTAGAATGACATCTTTACTATATAAGATCTCTTTAGCCAGGAAGCCTAAGTCAAAGTAAACTTTAAAAAAAATTACCAGGAAGGAAAGTTTGATTGTAGTCAGACCAGTCTTTCACCTAGTTTTTGCCTGATGAAACTGCTAACATTTAATAAATTTGATGGCTCATTATTTCCTAAGCAGAGGAATACAAATATTTTACTCTCACTTGTCTGTACACCCACCCCAGAGGAAGCAGTTCTTTTCTTTAAACAAAAGGTTGCAGAAGTCTGGGGGAAGAGATGTTTGGTGAAAAAGTCAATGCTGCATTCATTCCAAGAACTAACTTATCATTAGCTCTAAGAGAAGAATTAATGTTCTATTGCTATAACTGTTGAAGTTGACTGCTATTTTTATATGTCCACTACAGACTTATGGACATTTGACATAACTATTCTTAGAAGCATTTCTCTAGCCATGAGACGTGACTATAAGTAGATAGAGTTCTGAAATCCTTTTAAAGCTGGAAAATTAGCTATGAATATTTTATTTTACATTCAAAGAAATGGAAACTGCCATTCTTCCACCTTTAATTTTCTATTTTGTCCTTTTAGTTAAGAATGATCTTTCTGTAAAGGGAAATATAAATTATTTTCAATATTATGATTCAATTATACTAGGAAGCTTTTCTAATTTGAGTTCTTTGAAATAAAATTTTGCTTTGAACAAATATCTTCTGTGTGTCTTTTTTGTCTAGATATTCTTGTCACTATGAATTAAAGTTTAGAAAATTTAAAATAAAAGTAGATCTTTATCTTCTATTTCTGAGGTTCAAACTGTTAAAATTGAGTTTTGACTAGGTGCCATCATTTTGTGATGGCACAAAATGATAACTTCTTAAAATCATAATTTCATAAGAGGCTTCTAAATATACTTAGGTGTGACAGTCTGATAATTCAAAATACTGTCTTCCTTACAAAAAGGGGGGAAAAATGCATTGATTGCCTATATGTTCCAGTAGGAAGTAAATTTTCTCTCTCACTTCTCTCTCTCAATAAATACTGATATCATGTTGGGAAGTTAAAATTTTCCAATGTCCTAAATTATGAAATTATTTTTGAATGTTCCATAAAATTAAATAATATATCTCCAGGTAAAACCTTAAATGATGGCTAAATTATATTATAATTACCCCATAAATTTTCTTTTCTCAAATCAATTAACAGAAAATTATTACTGTTGAAAATATACTTTTGAAAAGAAAAATTATGATTTACATTCAAATATAAATTAATATCTGTATTTAGTTAACTTATTAATTATTAAGTGGGTTAGTTAATTGTTTCAAAAAACTTGTCACTTTAGACATAAAACTGGTAATGTCCAACAGTCTCATAAACTGGAGTCTTTAGGGTTATTTTTTCCATTGGACAAAAAAATGGTTACCAGTTTATTTGGCAAAAGTGTGCAAATTAAGCTCTGCTGCTACAGAACTGTAAAATAACCTAGAAAATATTATAAAATCAAGCTCAGCCCTATAGTAAAAGATCTTATAGCAAACTATTTTACCTATTTCTAAAGATTAATATTTTTTTCCTGGCAGAAATTTATGTCATATGACTTCTTAGACCTTCAAAGAATTGACTATACATGGAGAGAACACAGATTTAATGTGGAATGTCACATAGTGGTATTTCCTGCCCCCAAATGTGAAACAGACATTTAGTAACACTTTACCCCAAATCAGTAAAACCCCAAATGTAGAGTCTGGTTCACAGTGAGATGTAAAGTCCAGAAAATCTAAAGACTTTATTTGTTTGTTTCTGTTTTATTGTTTTATTTTATTAAAAAATTTAAGTTGAAGTATAGTTGATGTACAATATGTTATAAATCTACAATTTAGTGATTTACATTTTTAAGAGTATGCTGTGCTCCATTTATAGTTATAAAATATTATCTATATACCCTGTCAGATCAGATCAGATCAGATCAGTCGCTCAGTCGTGTCCGACTCCTTGTGACCCCATGAACCGCAGCACGCCAGGCCTCCCTGTCCATCACCAGCTCCCGGAGGTCACCCAGAATCACACCCATCAAGTCAGTGACGCCATCCAGCCATCTCATCCTCTGTCGTCCCCTTCTCCTCCCGCCCTCAATCCCTCCCAGCATCAGAGTCTTCTCCAATGAGTCAACTCTTCGCATGAGGTGGCCAAAATACTGGAGTTTCAGCTTTAGCATCATTCCTTCCAAAGAAATTCCAGGATTGATCTCCTTCAGAATGGACTGGTTGGATCTCCTTGCAGTCCAAGGGACTCTCAAGAGTCTTCTCCAACACCACAGTTCAAAAGCATCAATTCTTCGGTGCTCAGCCTTCTTCACAGTCCAGCTCTCACATCCATATATGACCACAGGAAAGACCATAGCCTTGACTAGGCGAACCTTTGTTGGCAAAGTGATGTCTCTGCTTTTGAATATACTATCTAGGTTGGTCATAACTTTCCTTCCAAGGAGTAAGTGTCTTTTAATTTCATGGCTGCAGTCACCATTTGCAGTGATTTTGGAGCCCAGAAAAATAAATTCTGACACTGTTTCCACTGTTTGTCCATCTATTTCCCATGTAGTGATGGGACCAGATGCCATGATCTTCGTTTTCTGAATGTTGAGCTTTAAGCCAACCTTTTCACTCTCCACTTTCACTTTCATCAAGAGGCTTTTTAGCCCCTCTTCACTTTCTGCCATAAGAGTGGTGTCATCTGCATATCTGAGGTTATTGATATTTCTCCCGGCAATCTTGATTCCAACTTGTGTTTCTTCCAGTCCAGCATTTCTCATGATGTATTCTGCATATAAATTAAATAAACATGGTGACAATATGCAGTCTTGACGTACTCCTTTTCCTATTTGGAACCAGTCTGTTGTTCCATGACCAGTTCTAACTGTTGCTTCCTGACCTGCATACAGATTTCTCAAGAGGCAGATCAGGTGATCTGGTATTCCCAGTGTTATGCACTATATATATGCTTATAATTTTTTACATAATGGTTTGTACTTTTTAATCACCTAAACTTATATTCACTCTGCTAATCTAACTTATATGTGGAACACATCATGTAAAAGGCCAGGCTGGATGAAACACAAGCTGGAATCAACATTGTCAGGAGAAATATCAGTAACCACAGATAACACCACCCTTATGTCAGAAAGTGAAGAACTAAAGAGCCTCTTGATGAAAGTGAAAAAACAGAGTGAAGAAACTGGTTTAAAACTCAACATTTAAAAAATGAAGACCACGGCATCTGGTCTCATCACTTCATGACTAATAGATGGGGAAACAATGCAAACAGTGACAGACTTTATTTTCTTGTGCTCCAAAATCACTGCAGATGCTGACTGCAGCCATGAAATTAAAATACATCTGGTCCTTGGAGGAAAATTATGACCAACCAAGACAGCATATTAAAAAGCAGAGACATTACTTTGCCAACAAAGGTCTGTCTAGTGAAAGCTATGGTTTTTCCAGTAGTCATGTATGGATGTGAGAGCTGGACTATAAAGAAAGCTGAACACTGAAGAATTGATACTTTTGAATTGTGGTGTTGGAGAAGACTCTTGAGAGTCCCTTGGACTGCAAGGAAATCAAACCAGTCAATCTTAAAGTAAATCAGTCCTGACTATTCATTGGAAGGACTGATGCTGAAGCTGAAGCTCCAATACTTTGGCCACCTGATGCAAAGAACTGACTTCTTGAAAAAGACCCTGATACTGGGAAAGATTGAAGGCAGGAGGAGAAGGGGACGACAGGATGAGATGGTTGGATAGCACCACCGACTCGATGGACATGAGTTTGAGCAAGGTCCAGGAGTTGGTAATGGACAGGGAAGCCTGGAATGCTGCAGTCCATGGGGTTTGAGTCAGACATGACTGAGCGACTGAACTCAACCTTATATTGCTCCTCCATCATTTCCCTGTCCCTTCAAGTAACCACTAACTTTTTATGTATATCTGTGAGTCTGTTTCTTTTTGATCTTATCACTACTTTGCTGTATATTTTATGTTCCACATACAGGTGATATCATACCCTGACTAACTTATTTCACTTAGCATGTGTGTGTGTGGGTGTGTGTGTGCTAAGTCCCTTCAGTCATATCTGACTATGAATCTGCAGACTGTAGCCCGCCAGGGTCCTCTGTCCATGGGATTCTCCTGGTAGGAATACTGGAGAGAGTTTCCATGCCCTCCTCCAGGGGATCTTCCCAATTCAAGCTTCTCCATGTTGTTAAAAATAGCAAAATTTAATTATTTTTTATGTCTGAAAACAATATCACCATGTATGTGTGTGTGTGTATATATATATATATATTCATATATATATATGAAGTGAAAATCTCAGTTGTATCTGACTCTTGGCGGCTCCATCTGACTCTTGGCGGCTCCATGGACTATACAGTTCATGAAATTCTCTAGGCCAGAATACTGGAGTGGGTGGCCGTTCTCTTCTCCAAGGGATCTTCCCAACCCAGGGGTGGAAAACTGGTCTCCCACATTTCAGGCAGGTTCTTTACCATCTGAGCCATCAGGGAAGCCCAAGAATACTGGAGTGGGTAGCCTATCCCTTCTCCAGGGGACTTTCCCATCCCAGGAGTCGAACCGGGGTCTCCAGCTTTGCAGGCAGATTCTTTACCGGCTGAGCTATCACGAAAACTTATATGTCTATATATGTCACATCTTTTTTATCTTTTCATCAATTGGTGGACACTTCCATGTCTTTGCAATCATATATAATGCTGCTATTATCATTGGAATGCATATACCTTATGAATTTGTATTTTTGGTCGATAAAGGACAGAAATGGTATGGACCTAATAGAAGCAGAAGATATTAAAAAGGGGTGGCAAGAATACACAGAAGAATTGTACAAAAAAGATCTTCATGACCAAGATAATCACGATGGTGTGATCACTGACCTAGAGTCAGACATCCTGGAATGTGAAGTCAAGTGGGCCTTAGAAACCATCACTACGAACAAAGCTAGTGGGGGTGATGGAATTCCAGTTGAGCTATTTCAAATCCTGAAAGATGATGCTGTGAAAGTGCTGCACTCAATATGCCAGCAAATTTGGAAAACTCAGCAGTGACCACAGGACTGGAAAAGGCCAGTTTATATTTCAATCCCAAAGAAAGGCAATGCCAAAGAATTCTCAAACTACTGCACAATTGCATTCATCTCACATGCTAGTAAAGTAATGTTCAAAATTCTCCAAGCCAGACTTCAGCAATACATGAAACGTGAACTTCCAGATATTCAAGCTGGTTTTAGAAAAGGCAGAGGAACCAGAGATCAAATTGCGAACATCCGCTGAATCATGGAAAAAGCAAGAGAGCTCTGGAAATACATCTATTTCTGCTTTATTGACTATGCCAAAGCCTTTGACTGTGTGGATCACAATAAACTGTGGAAAATTCTGAAAGAGATGGGAATATCAGACCACCTGCCCTGCCTCTTGAGAAACCTGTATACAGGTCAGGAAGCAACAGTTAGAACTGAACATGGAACAACAGACTGGTTCCAAATAGGAAAAAGAGTAGGTCAAGGATGTATATTGTTACCCTGCTTATTTAACTTCTATGCAGAGTACATCATGAGAAACACTAGGCTGGAAGAAGCACAAGCTGGAACCAAGATTGTTGGGAGAAATATCAGTACCCTCAGATATGCAGATGAAACCACACTGATGGCAGAAACTGAAGATGAACTAAAAAGCCTCTTGATGAAAGTGAAAGAGGATAGTGAAAAAGTTGACTTAAAGCTCAACATTCAGAAAAGGAAGATCATGGCATCTAGTCCCATCACTTCATGGGAAATAGATGGGGAAACAGTGGAAACAGTGTCAGATTTTATTTTGGGGGGCTCCAAAATCACTGTAAATGGTGATTGCAGCCATGAAATTAAAAGACACTTACTCCTTAGAAGGAAAGTTATGACCAACCTAGATAGCACATTAAAAAGCAGAGACATTACTTTCCCAACAAAGGTCCGTCTAGTCAAGGCTATGGTTTTTCCAGTAGTCATGTATGGATGTGAGACGTGGACCATAAAGAAAGCTGAGAGCCAAAGAATTGATGCCTTTTAACTGTGGTGTTGGAGAAGACTCTTGAGAGTCCCTTGGACTGCAAGGAGATCCAACCAGTCCATCCTAAAGGAGATCAGTCCTGGGTATTTTTGGAAGGACTGATTCTAAAGCTGAAACCCCAGTACTTTGGCCACCTCATGCGAAGAGTTGACTCATTGGAGAAGACTCTGATGCTGGGAGGGATTGGGGGCAGGAGGAGAACGGGAAGGCAGAGGATGAGATGGCTGGATGACATCACTGACTCAACAGACATGAGTTTGAGTGAACTCCGGGAGTTGGTGATGGACATGGAGTCCTGGCGTGCTGCAACTCATGGGATTGCAAAGAGTCAGACATGACTGAGCTACTGAATTTAACTGAATACCAGAGTATGATTTTGACCATCTTTTCATATGCCTGTTGGCCACCTGCATATTTTCTTTGGGGAAAAATGTGTGTTCAGGTCTTCTGCTCAATTTTTAATTGGGTTGTTTGGTTTTGGATGTTGAGTTGTATAAACGGTTTATATATTTTGGACAGTAATCCCTTTGATCATATGATTTGCAAATATTTTCTCCATTCAGTAGGTTTTTTTTTTTTTTTTTTTTTCATTTTGTTGATGGTTTCTTTTGCTGTGCAAAAACTTTTCAGTTAAATTTGGTTTTATTTATTTTGCCTTCATTTCTCTTACTTTAGGAGATGGATAAAAAACATATTGCTATGATTTATGTCAAAGTGTTTTCTGCCTATGTTTGTTTTCCTCCAGGAGTACTATGGTTTCTGGTTTCATGTTCAGATCTTTAAGCCATTCGGTGTTTATTTTTGTATATGGCCTTAGAGAATGTTCTTTCTTTTACACATAGCTCTCCACTTTTTCTAGCCGCACTTATTAAGAGACTATATTTTAACCTTTGTATATGCTTGTCTCCTTTTTTGTGTGTGTGTGGATTATTTGAGTATGAGTTAAAGTTACTTAAATTTTTTTTTTTTTTTTTTTCTGATTCTGTGGATTTTGTTCCTAAACTGTTTAAGCCTTAGTTTGACAATAGGTAAGATATGTAAAGTGTTCTTGCCTGGAGAATCCCAGGGACGGGGGATCCTGATGGGCTGCCGTCTATGGGGTCGCACAGAGTCGGACACGACTGAAGCGACTTAGCAGCAGCAGCAGCAAGATATGTAAAATTGAAATAAGTTATACCAACTCCACATGAAAATGGTGAAGAGTAGATGAGAATATGTTTATAAAACATGAGCAAGTTAACTGGTATATATACTAAGCTCTCATGAAATTATAATGTTTTTACCCACAGATACATTTTTGTCAATATATATTTCATTTGAAATAGTTTTTACATAGCTTAATAATACCTCAAATGGAGTCATATAGTGGATCCTCCCCTCCTATTTGATCAATTTTGACTACAGCTCATTTCATACTTTCAAAACTATTATAAATCCAAATGAAATGTGGTCATGTGAATGGGGGAATGTTGATGTCATCGATTGTAAGTCATTGACATTGTTGTTGTGGTGGTGGTGTTTAGTTGCTAAGTCGTGTTTGACTCTTTGTGACCCCATGGACTGCAGCATGCCAGGCCTGCCAATGCCATTCCCTTCTTTTTCTGCCTTCAATCTTCCCCAGCATCAAGATTTTTTTCAATAAGTTAGCTTTTACCATAGGTGTCCAAAGTGTTGGAGTTTCTCCTTTAGCATTAATCCTCCTAATGAATATCCAGTGTTGATTCCCTTAGGATTGATTGATTTGATCTCCTTACAGTCCAAGGGACTCTCCAGAGTCTTCTCTAGCTCCACAATTCAAAAGCATCAATTCTTTGGCCCTCAGTCTTCTTTATGGTCCAACTCACACATCTGGACTTGACTAGTGGAAAAACCATAGCTTTGATTGTACATACCTTTGTTGGCAAAATGATGTCTCTGATTTTTCGTATGCTGTCTAGGCTTCTCATAGCTTTTCTTCCAAGGAGAAAAAGCCTTTCAATTTCATGGCTGCAATCAAATTCTACACAGATTTTGAAGCCTAAGAAAATAAAGTCTGTTACTATTTCCATTTTTCCCCATTTGCCATGAAGTAATGGAACAAGATGCTGTGATCTTAGTTTTTTGAATGTTGAGTTTTAAGCCAGTTTTTTCACTCTCCTCTTTCACCCTCATCAAAAGGCTCTTTGGTTCCTCTTCACTTTCTGCTATTAGAGTGGTATCATGTGCATATCTGAGGTTGTTGATATTTCTCCTGGTAATCTTGATTCCAGTTTGTAAGTCCAGCCTGGGACTTTTCCTGATGTACTCTGCAAATAAGTTAAACAGAGTGACAATACACAGCCTTGTAGTATTTCCATCCCAATTTTGAACCAGTCCATTTCTCCATGTCTCTTGCTTCTTGATCTGCATACAGGTTTCTCAGAAGATAGATAAAGTGGTCTGATATTCCTATCTCTTTAAGACTTTTCCACAGTTTGTTGCAATCCACACAGTCAAAGGCTTCCATGTAGTCAATCAGGCAGAAGTATTTCTGTAATTCTCTTGCTTTCTCTTTGATCCAACAAATGTTGGCAATTTGATTTCTTGTTCCTCTCCCGTTTCTAAGTCCAGATTGTGGAACTGGAAGTTCTCAGTTCATGTACTGCTGAAGCTTAGTTTGAAGGATTTTGAGCATAACTTTAGCATGTGAAATGAATGCAATTGTAAGTCATTGACATAGGCTTGTTAACTATTTAATTGTCATTTGTTAATGCTTGTTGAGTACCAAAAGAGCGCTTAAAATTAACCTCAGAATGTTTTCCTTTGTGATGTATTTTATATCCCTAAAGGGATAAGTGGGTTTTGTTTGTAGTAACAAATTATTATTAATGAGATACAATTTCCTTAAGTTAGTAGATGTTACTGTGCTTGTGTATTCGTATATTCTCCCTGAAAAAGTTAGTACACATATACTTATTAGTTTTGTAGGGATACAGTAATAAAATGCCACAAACTGGTGGCTTACAGAAAACCAGAATTTTATCTTTTCACAGATCCGGAGTCTAGAAGTCCAAGAACAAGGTGTCAGTAGACTTGGTTCTTTTGAGGCTTCTCTTCCTGAATTGCAGAATGCAGTCTTCTTGCTGTGTCCCCCCCAATGTGTTTTCTCTATGCATACCTTCAGCTGGTATTTCACCCACATTGAAATAGGTTGAACCCAATTGCAGTATGCAGTCTTCTTGCTGTGCCCCTCCATGGCATTTTTCTCTGTGCATACTTGAGCTAGTATCTCACTCACATTGAAATAGGTTGAACCCAAATGATCTCATTTTACCTTAATTATCTGCTCAAAGGCCTGTCTCTATTACAGTTACATTCTGAATTTCTAGGGGCTAGAGAAAAAGAATGAAGATGAAAAGAGAATGTTTGGTAACTATATAGGCAAACATCAAATTGTGAGCTTATGTTAAGACAAAAATACTTAATAGAAGCTAATCTTAAAGTAGTGGTTTAAGATCACATATTAGAAGCTGCTATCTATTTGCAATGTGAAATACAACACTGCACATTTTATCAGAGATTTCTGCATCTCTCTGACCCTGTGAGTCTGTAGAAACTTTACAGATACTCTACAGCTCTCATAAATACTCATGACGCCTCTTCAGCAGTAAGTCAAAGGCAATTGATCTGGGTTGGCCTTCATCTGTATGATGCCAGGTGTATATTGTACTTTTCCTCTATTTTATCCCTAAATTATGATGACAGCTTCCCATTTTGCATCAGATGTTTATTCTTACTCTCATTGGTGTTCACTTGAGAGATTGGAAACAATCTGTATTTGTTCTATAGGAAGTTCAGTGCTTCCAAGTCTTTCCAATATTATATTTGAGATTTTTTTAAACAATAGCTATCTTAATAATACATATATAACCATAGGGTAAAAAAATTTCTGATGATCCTGAAAAGAAGCAGAACCATGTTTCCCAGTTCCAGCTTATGGCCTTGATCTGACAAGCGATAATAAAAGGTAAGATTTACTGGCAGCAAAGAACAGCTAAGAAATTCATGGGCTAAGAGAATTTGACTTATTTATTTAACTGAGTATGAAATGAAATATATAGTATAGTGCAGGTGAGGGTCAGGGGGGAATTAAATAGAAGATTGGGGAGTAGAAATATTACCTGAGTTTGACTGAATATCAAATAAACACAATATATATTTGCTATGTTCTTTTGGAAATGCTTTATTTAAACAGTTTTCTTCCTCATTATTTTAAATGAATTTTATATTCCATTGGAAGGAAAAAGATACTGGCAGGACATTTTTGTTAGGTTTGAAGAACACTGAATTTATACCATCAAATAGGAATTTTATTGATCTTTTTAATCAATGCGTTTACCTAATTGATAGCATTGCTAACTAGATTAGGCTTAGCTGAAAGATACTTTTTCTGTTCATTTATTAACAGTATTGTCCTATACAGACATTGTGTGCTCTTTGAAAGGCAAAATTCTAAGCTTTATTCGTATGAAAGAAAACAAAATAAAATGGAGAAATTATTCACAAATGTTAAAAATCTTTTGAAAAACAACATAAAGGAAAGACATCTTTGGCGTAGAAACCTCAATGTCATATCTAATTTCCTTATAACCAAAATGTTTGCAGAACATGATGAATACACAAGAAGAATAAGCTCATCAAAGAGTCCACCATCATTGTGCACAGAATACTCAAGTGCTCATATTTCAGTTTTTGGACCTCAAAGCCTTAATAAATCTCTCACTTAATTTTCTATATGTAAAAGAAACACCCCTCCAAAAAAAAAAAAAAAAAAAAAAAAAAAGGTTTTTACCTCAAGAAATTGCTCTCCAGGGAGTAGTTTGGTGTTAGAGATATTGATTGATAAGATTTATACTTATTGTGTTCAAATCTCTGAATGTGAATGCAAATATATGAGTATCTGTAGATTTAAAACATTATATACTTCTTTTTCCCATCTAGGAATAAAATATTGCTATATGAGAAAAACAAACTGTCTTCATTTTGCTTTATTTAAATTTCTTTAGATTTTCTGAGAACCACTTCATTTTTTTCAATTTTAATGTTTTATTTTATATTAGGTTATAATTGATTAGGGGTTTCCCAGGTGACATTTGTGGTAAAGAACCTGCCTGCCAATGCAGAAGACATAGGAGATGTGGGTTCAATCCCTGGGTCAAGAGATCCTTTGGAGAAGGGAATGGCAACCCACACCAGTATTCTTTCCTGGAGACTCTCATGGACAGAGGAACACGCTACAGCCTATGGGGTTACAAAGAGTTGGACACAACTAAAGCGACTTAGCATGCATGCACATAGTTGATTAACAATTGCAGGCAAATATCACTGGTGAACATAGACACAAAAATCCTCAACAAAATATTAGCAATCCAAATCCAGCAATACATTAACAGGATCATGCATCATGATCAAGTGGGATTTATCCCAGGGATGCAAGGATTTTTCAATATCTGTAAATATATCAGTGTGGTGCACCACATCAAAAGATTGAAGAATAAAAATCATATGATCACCTCAATAGATGCAGAAAAGACTTGTGGCAAAATTCAGCATCCATTTATGATAAAAGACTTTCCAGAAAGTAGGCATAGAGGGAACACAGGCCAACGTAGTTAAAGCCATATATGACAAACCCATAGCTAACATCACATTCAACATTGAAAAACTGAAAGCATTTCCTCTAAGATCAGGAATAAGACAAAGATGTCCACTCTCACTGATATATTTACATCAAAAGAGTATGGAGCTGGAACAAAATTAGAACTACAGCTCAACAGAACATGATAGAAATTCCTGATATAAGCCCATGCTTTTAGGGCCCATTAATCTATAACAAAGGAGATAAAATTATACAATGGTGGAAAGAAAGTCTCTACAATAAATGGTGCTTGGAAAACTGGACAGTTACTTGTAAGAAAATAAAATAATTAGGCCATTCTTTACTGCCATACAAAAAATAAGCTCAAAATGAGATAAAGACCTAAATGTGGGACCAGACATGATAAAACTTAGAGAAAATCATAGGTAGAACTCTCTCTGCCATAAATCACAGCAATTTCTTCTTTGATCCATCCTCTAGAGTAATGGAAAAGAAAACAAAAATAAACAAATGGAACCTAATTTTACTCAAACATCTTGCACACAAAATAAGCCATAAAGAAATGAAAAGACAACCCATAGATTGGGAGAAAATATTTGCAAATAATATGACTGGCAAGGGATTAGACTCCAAAGTTTTCAAACACTTCATGTGATTCAATATCATCAAAACAAACAACTCAATCAAAAACTAGGCAGAAGACCTACTTAGACATTTCTACAAAGAAGATATACAGATGGCCAACAGGCAAATGACAAGACATTTGTCATCTTTAAATTTTAGAGAAAGGCAAATCAAAACTGCAATGAGATACCACTTCAAAATGCCAAAATGGCTAGCATGAAAAAAATCTATAAAAAATAAATTCTGGGGAGGCTGTGGAGAGAAAGCTACCCTCCTATTCTATTGGTGGGAGTGTAAGTTGATAGAACCACTGTGGAACACAGTATGAAGGTTACTTAAAAACTAGAAACAGAGCTTCCACCAGCAATCCCACTCCTGGGTAGATATTCAAAGAAAGGCATGGTCTGAAATGATATATGAACCCAGTGCTGCTTATTGCAGCACTGTTTATAATAGCCAATACATGGGAGCAACCTAAATGTCATTTGAACACACATGCATGCTTAGTTGTGTTCAACTCTTTGTGACCCCATGGACTGTAGACTACCAGGTTCCTCAGTCCATGGGATTCTCCAGGCAAGAATACTGGAGTGGATTGCCATTTTCTCCTCCAGGGAATCTTTTCGACCCAGGGATGGAACTCATATCACCTGAAGCTCCTGCACTGGCAGGCAGATTCTTTACCACTGAGCCACCTGAGAAGTTCCAATGTCAATCAAAAGAGGAATGGATAAAGAAGATGTGCAGATGACTCAGCAGTAAAGAATCTACCTGCCATGCAGGAGATGAAGGAAACACGTGTTCTCTACTCTTGTAGAGTTTTAAGAAATCTGTGCCAGGTACTCAGAAAAGAGTACAATATATACATATTTTCTATTATTTCACACAATACTCTTACAATAAATAATTAGTAAGAAACTGGAAGCATGAACCTTAAGTTCTAATTCTTTAAAAACATAGGAAATGAGTGAGGCTTAGGGAGGACAGTGTGCAAAGGACAAAAAGAATCAAAACCAGAGCCTCAGGACCGACTGCATATATTTAAGAGTTCAGAAAAGGATGATGATGAGTTGTTAACAACAGAGATAAGTAATGGTCAAAATGAAAATGACATGCTGGAATAGGACTACAGATAGAAATCAAAACAAAGGATTTCCAAAAGAAAGATGTAAAATGCACACTGTCCAGAAGGAGCAAATAAGTCATGAAAGTAGAAGGGTAACTTAGAGGAGGAGCTGACCATTAGTGGACACCAATATGTACAAAAAGTCAGTATTATAAGTGAGAAAACTGATGTTTATATTCTTCAGTAACTTGGCCAAGGTCAGAACATTAGACTAAAGAACAGTATTTTATTCAATAAAATTACCATAAACCCATCTTGTCCATTGAAGCATAAGAAACTGCCAAGTTTCATGCATAGAAAGGTTTAATTACCATGAAAATTTTCAGTCGATAAAAATTATTCTGAAGCTATGCTCCAACATTTTCTCCTATAATGCCCATTGGTACTTCCATCCATGCTTTTCTATCCTTTCTCTCTTTCACTTCACACTAGTTATGGGCTTTGCATGCATGTACTTGCATGAAGGCCTATGTGCATTCTAGCGTGTGCATATTTAACTAAGGTCTGTGATTTGAAAGGGTAGATTTTATTCGTTTGCCGAGTTTGTTCAATAATCTAGGAGAAAAATTTCACGATTATTTTATTCTCAAGCTGACATTATTAATCAGCCTTCATATTTATCAATAATATAAAAATGTGTCATATACTTTCAAATTTATGTCAATATCCAAAAATATAGCCTGAGAAATTATAAATATAATTAATCCAAAAGTGTTGCACTGTATCAAACATTTTTAATTGGAGGTTAATTACTTAACAATATTGTATTGGTTTTGCCATACATCAACATGAATCTGAAATTTTGACTAACAGTAAAAAAAAACAAAACAAACAAACAAAAAAAGAATAAAAAATAAAATAAACGTTTTCCTGGATATTTTGACTTTTCTTGTGAGAATTTATTTTTATATGATTAGAATTTTGTCTCAGATGAGCTGAATCACAAAAATATTGTTCAACCTATATACACAGAATCGGAAAATACATGGTTTAAACTTTTATTGCTTAAGTAATTTGTTTTTTTTTTTTTTTTTTTTTGAGATAATTCTTCAAAGAAGGAAAATATAATTTCAGTGTCCCTAAATATAAACTAGAATATCTTTAATTTTATCCACTGTCAAAGAGCCTAAAGATTTGCTGCCTACTGTTTAAGGAACACCCTAGATTTTACAGCCATATAAAAATGATTGCTGAGAAAATAAAAAGGGGAAATTATGCTAAAAGAAGAATTACTATCATATCAGAATGTGGTGTTAGGTATGAAGGATTTAGAATGAGTTATTTGGGACTTAACTAATGAGAAGTATTTTTAAGCAGGACATGTGCTACATCATGTTACATACAGGACAAAATTTTTAGATGGATATTTGCACACAGTCTTCATGCTCTTACAAATCTTTATTATACATGTAATAGAGTCAAATGAAAAATCCAAAAATTATTTATTTATTTATTTTGGTGGCACCTAGATTTGTGGAGTCTTAGTTCCCTGATCAGGGATTGAACCTGGGCCTTTCATAATGAGAGTACATAATCCTAACCACTGGACTGCCAGGGAAGTTGCCCCAAATTTAAATTTGTATTTAAGTTCTTCTTATGAAAAGCAATCTATTCTTATTTATAAAAAGTAAAAACACAGTTTTATTCAAAAAGAAAGTGACAGAAAGTTATGATGGCACCATCAAAGAGAAATACTATTCATGAAGTGGTTATTTTACTGTTTAATATATATCTGGTTATTTTACTCATAATTTTTATCTGGTGGATTTTTCACAGGACACATAAGTTTGTGACTTGTCTCTTAATATGATACCAGTATACTTTGCAATGTCATTAAGTATCTCTGTACATTTAATGTTAAATATTATCTTTTATTCATTTTATGTAAAATATATTGAATATTTGGCTTAAATTTGGAGAATTAGAAAATATACAGTAATATTTTACTTTACATAAATGGTTTTTTGCATGCCTTGACACTATTGTATTCCTATCCCTAGAAGTAGACACTGCATGAATAATTTAAACAAATACATAAAATATAAACATTCATGTTGCCGAAAGATTCATATTGCCAGATTGTTTTGCAGGAGGTTATAGTTGACACTAGTGGTAAATAAGCAACCTGCCAATTCAGGAGACATAAGAGATGTAGGTTCGATCACCTGGTCGGGAAGATCCCCTGGAGGTGGGCATGGCAATCCTCCCCAGTATTTTTGCCTGGAGAACAGCATGGACAGAGGAGTGTGGCAGTCTATTGTCTATAGCATCGCAAAAATTGGATGTGACTGAAACGACTTAGCCTGCACACAGGCAAACACACATACTAATGTATATTCCAAATGACAGCATAAGAATGCTTGATTCCGTGGTGGCTCAGAAGTTAAAGAGTTGGCCCATAAAGCAGGGGACCTGAGCTCTATCTCTGGGTCAGGAAGATTTCCTGGAGAAGAATGGTAACCGCTTCAGTATTCTTGCCTGGAAAATCCCATGGATGGAGGAGCCAGGCAGGCTACAGTCATTAGGGTCACAAAGAGTCAGACACAACTGAGCGACTTCATTTTCACTTGCAAGAATGCTTGAGAAAAACTTAGAAACTTGTCAAATTTTGTAGAAAATAGATTTTTCCTTACTGGTTTGTTATAGATTTGCTTTTACTAATAGTGGGGTTGAATATTTTTCATATATATTCATGTGTTATCTAGTGTTTCCATTGCATATGATGGACTAAATGTAAGTTTATTTGTCTCCTGGCTTCTAAGTTAACTTCTTATGTTTGAGGTTTGTAATTACAGTAGCACCAGATTTCAAGATGACAATTTTTATGTCAGTTTCAGCAACTAAAAATGAAAGATTTCATTTCTTATTCATTTTACATGTTCATAGAATTCTAGTAGAATCTCTTTTTTACATGATTCTTATAACTTAGATAACAAATATTTATTAGAAGATAGTGTCAGAGTGTCTTGAACTGGTTGTTAATATTCTCATCAGAACATGACACATATTTCTTTTACTCCCAACTCTTTTTACTATAACAATTCTCATGTCCCTATCCCAAAAAATAAGCCAAGAAGTTCAATCTGAGAAATGGGCATAAATATTTCAATTGTTTGATGCTATTATGTAAAAGTACAGTTGCTTTTTAGTTAATCTTGTATTTTCTGACTTTACTAAATTCACATTTTAGTTATGACAGAATTTCATGTTGTTTCAACTTTATATGTACAGTTGTTATCATCTGTAAAACTCTTTTGAATATTTGATTTAATTTTTTAACTTTTTAAAAGATTTTCCCAAAATGGCTATTTAAAAAATACACTTTTTTTTAACTGAAGGATAATTTCTTTACAGAATTTTGTTGATTTCTGCCAAAATTCAATATGAATTAGCCATAGGTATACATGTGTCCCTTCCCTCTTGAATCTCCCTCGCACCTCCCTCCCCATTCCACCCCTTTAGGTTGTTACAGAGCCCTGAATCGAGTGCCCTGAGTCATACAGTAAACCCATTGGCTATCTGTTTTACATGTGGTGATATAAGTCTCCATGTTTCTCTCTCCATACATCCCACACTCTTCTTCCTCCCTCCCACATCCCAACATGTTCACAGTATGTACTCAGTGTCTGGATATCTATTGCTATCGTGCAAATAATTTCAACAGTGCCATCTTTCTAGATTCCATACGTAACTGTTCATTTCAGTTCAGTTGCTCAACCATGTTTGGCTCTTTGTGAATCCAGGCCTCCCTGTCCATCACCAACTCCCTGAGATTACTCAAACTCATGTCCATTGAGTTGGTGATGCCATCCAACAATTCATCTTCTGTCATTCCTTCTCTTCTCACCATCAATCTTTTCCAGCACCAAGTTCTTTTCAAATGAGTTAGTTCTTCACATCAGGTGGCCAAAGTATTCAGTTTCAGCTTCAACAATATTCAAAGAATATACAGGATTGATTCCCATGAGGATGAACTAGTTGGATCTCCATGCAGTCCAAGGGACTCTAAAGAGTCTTCTCCAACACCATAGTTCAACAGCATCAGTTCCTTGGTGCTCAGCTTCCTTTACAGTCCACCTCTCACATCCATACATGACTACCGGAAAAACCATAGCTTTGAATAGATGGACCTTTTTTGAAAAAGAAATGTCTCTGCTTTTTAATATGCTGTCTAGGTTGGTCATAACTTTCCTTCCAAGGAGTAAGCATCTTTTAATTTCATGGCTGTAGGCACCAAGTGCAGTGATTTTGGAGCCCCAAAATATAAAGTCTGACATTGTTTCCACTGTTTCCCATTCTATTTTCCATGAAGTGATGTGAACAGATGCCATGATCTTAGTTTTCTGAATGTTGAGCTTTAAACCAACTTTTTAACTCTCCTCTTTCACTGTCATCAAGAGGCTTTTTAGTTCCTCTTCACTTTCTGCCATAAGGGTGGTATCATCTGCATATCTGAGGGTATTGATATTTCTCCTGGAAATCTTGATTCCAGCTTGTGCTTCATCCAGTCCAGCATTTCTCATGATGTACTCTGCATATAAGTTAAATAAGCAAGGTGACAATATACAGCCTTCACGTACTCCTTTTCCTATTTGCACCCAGTCTATTGTTCCATGTCCAATTCTAACTGTTGCTTCTTGACCTGCATACAGATTTCTCATGAGGCAGGTCAGTTGGTCTGGTATTCACGTCACTTTCAATCCTTCCACAGTTTCTTGTTGTTGTTGTTGTTTTTTTAATTTTATTTTATTTAACTTTACAATATTGTATTGGTTTTGCCATGTATCAAAATGAATCTGCCACAGGTATACCTGTAGCAGATCCACAGTTTATTGTGATCCACACAGTCAAAGGCTTTGCCATAGTCAATAAAGCAGAAATACATCTTTCCTGGAACTCTCTTGCTTTTTCAATGATCCAGCGGATGTTGGCAATTTGATCTTTGGTCCTCTGCCTTTTCTAAATCCAGCTTCAATATCTGGAAGTTCAGGGTTCACATACTGTTGAAGACCGGCTTGGAGAATTTTGAGCATTGTTTTACTAGCGTATGAAATGCGTGCAATTGTGCGGGAGCTTGAGCATTCTTTGGCATTGCCTTTCTTTGGGATTGGATTGAAAACATTTTTCCAGTCTTGTGGCCAATGCTGCATTTTCCAAAATAACTGGCACATTGAGTGCAGCTCTTTAAAAGCATCATCTTTTAGGATTTGAAATAGCTCAACTGGAATTCCATCACCTCCACTAGCTTTGTTCATAGTGGTGCTTCCTAAAGCACACTTGGCTTCACATTCCAGGATGTCTGGCTCTAGGTGAGTGACCACACCATCGCAATTATCTGGGTCATGAAGATATGCTTTGTATAGTTCTTCTGTGTATTCTTGCCACCTCTTCTTATTATCTTCTGCTTCTGTCAGGTCCATACAATTTCTGTCCTATATCGAGTCCATCTTTGCATGAAATTTTCCCTTGGTATCTCTAATTTTCTTGAAGAGATCACTAGTATTTCCTATTCTATTGTTTTCCTCTATTTCTTGCACTGATCACTGAGGGAGGCTTTCTTATCTCTCCTTACTATTGTTTGGAACTCTGCATTCAAATGGTATATCTTTCCTTTTATCGTTTGCTTTTCACTTTTCACAGCTATTTGTAAGGCCTCCTCAGACCACCATTTTGCTTTTTTGCATTTCCTTTTCTTTTGGGATGGTCTTGATCCCTGTCTCCTGTACAATGCCATGAAACTCTGTTTATAGTTCATCAGGCACTCTGTCTATCAGATCTGGTCCCTTAAATCTATTACTCAGTTCCACTGTATAATCATAAGGGATTTGATTTAGGCCATATTTGAATGGTCTAGTGGTTTTCCCTACTTTCTTCAAATTAAGTATGAATTTGGCACTGAGGAGGGCCGAGAGGAGGTACTCCACATTAAAGGTCAGGATGGGTGACTATGAGGAGATGACCCTCATCCAAAGTAAGTAGCAGTGGCTTCACTTTGCTGGAGCAGCCGTGAAGAGATACCCCAAGTCCAAGGTAGGAGAAACCCAAGTAAGACAGTAGGTAGGTGTTGCGAGAGGGCATAACAGGACAGACACACTGAAACCATAATCAGAGAAAACTAACCAATCTAATCACATGGACCACAGCCTTGTCTAACTCAATGAAACTAAGCTATACTGTGTGGAGCCACCCAAGATGGAAGGGTCTGACAGACCTGGTGGTGGAGAGGTCTGACAGAATGTGGTCCACTGAAGAAGAGAATGGCAAACCACTTCAGTATTATTACCTTGAGAACCCCATGAACAGTATGAAAAGGCAAAATGATAGGATACTGAAAGGGGATCCTATCAGTAGGACTGATCCTATCAGAAGCACTCTGACTACTGAAAGGGTCGGTAGGTGCCCAATATGCTACTGGAGATCAGTGGAAAAATAACTCCAGAAAAAATGAAGGGATGGAGCCAAAGCAAAAACAAAACCCAGTTGTGGATGCGACTGGTGATTGAAGCAATGTCTGATGATGCAAAGAGCAATATTGCATAGGAACGTGGAAAGTCCGGTCCATGAATCAAGGCACATTGGAAGTGGTCAAATAGCAGATGGCAAGAGTGAACGTCAACAGTCTAGGAATCAGTGAACTAAAATAGACTGGAATAGGTGAATTTAACTCAAATGACCATTATATCTACTACTGTGGGCAGGAATTCCTAGGAAGAAATGGAGTAGCCATCATGGTCAACAAAAGAGTCCAAAATGCAGTACTTGGATACAATCTCAAAAACAACAGAATAATCTCTGTTAGCTTCCAAGGCAAATAATTCAATATCATGGTATCCAAGCCTATACCACAACCAGTAATGCTGAAGAAACTGAAGTTGAACGGTTCTATGAAGACCTACAAGACTTTCTATAAATAACACACAAAAAAGATGTCCTTTTCATTATAGGGGACTGGAATGCAAAAGTAGGAAGTCAAGAAACACCTGTAGTAACACGCAAAGAAGAGGAGCGAAAAGCAAAGGAGAAAAGGAAAGATACAAGCATCTGAATGCAGAGTTCCAAAGAATAGCAAGAAGAGATAAGAAAGCCTTCTTCAGCGATCAATGCAATGAAACAGAGGAAAACAACAGAATGGGAAAGACTAGAGATCTCTTCAAGTAAATTAGAGATGTCAAGGGAACATTTCATGCAAAGATGGGCTCGATAAAGGAAAGAAATGGTATGGACCTAAGAGAAGCAGAAGATATTAAGAAGAGGTGGCAATAATACACAGAAGAACTGTACAAAAAAGATCTTCATGACTCAGATAGTCACGATGTTGTGTGATCACTGACCTAGAGCCCGATATCCTGGAATGTGAAGTCAAGTGGGCCTTAGAAAGCATCACTACGAACAAAGCTAGTAGAGGTGATGGAATTCCAGTTGAGCTATTTCAAATCCTGAAAGATGATGCTGTGAAAGTGCTGCACTCAATATGCCAGCAAATTTGGAAAACTCAGCAGTGGCCACAGAATTGGAAAAGGTCAGTTTTCAATCCAATCCCAAAGAAAGGCAATGCCAAAGAATGCTCAAGCTCCCACACAATTGCATTCATCTCACAAGCTAGTAAAGTAATGCTCAAAATTCTCCAAGCCAGGCTTCAGCAATATGTGAACCGTGAACTTCCTGATGTTCAAGCTGGTTTTCGAAAGGCAGGGGAACCAGAGATCAAATTGCCAACATCCACTGGATCATCGAAAAGGCAAGAGAGTTCCAGAAAAATATCTATTTCTGCTTTATTGACTATGCCAAAGGCTTTATCTTTGGATAAACAATAAACTATTGTCTATTGGATCACAATAAACTGTGGAAAACTTTGAAAGAGATGGGAATACCAGACCACCTGATCTGCTCCAGAGAAACCTGTATACAGGTCAGGAAGCAAAGTTAGAACTGGACATGGAACAATAGACTGGTTCCAAATAGGAAAAGGAGTATGTCAAGGCTGTATATTGTCACCCTGCTTATTTAACTTCTACGCAGAGTACATCATGAGAAACGCTGGACTGGAAGAAACACAAGCTGGAATCAAGATTGCTGGGAGAATTATCAATAACGTCAGATATGCAGATGACACCACCCATATGGCAGGAAGTGAAGAGGAACTAAAAAGCCTCTTGATGAAAGTGCAAGAGGACAGTGAAAAAGTTGGTTTAAAGGTCAACATTCAGAGAATGAAGATCATGGCATCGGGTCCCATCACTTCATGGCAAAAAGATGGGGAAACAGTGGAAACAGTGTCAGACTTTATTTTGGGGGGCACCAAAATCACCATGATTGTAGCCATGAAATTAAAAGATCCTTACTCCTTGAAAGGAAAATTATGACCAACCAAGGTAGCATATTGAAAAGCAGAGACATTACTTTGCCAACAAAGGTCCCTCTAGTCAAGGCTATTGTTTATCCTGTGGTCATGTATGGATGTGAGAGTTGGACTGTGAAGAAGGCTGAGCGCCGAAGAATTGATGGTTTTGAACTGTGGTGTTGGAGAAGACTCTTGAGAGTCCCTTGGACTGCAAGGAGATCCAACCAGTCCATTCTGAAGGAGATCAGCCCTGGGATTTCTTTGGAAGGAATGATGCTAAAGCTGAAACTCCAGTACTTTGGCCACCTCATGAGAAGAGTTGACTCATTGGAAAAGACTATGCTGCTGGGAGGGGTTGGGGGCAAGAAGATAAGGGGACGACAGAGGATGAGATGGCTGGATGGCATCACTGACTCGATGGATGTGAGTTTGAGTGAAGTCTGGTAGTTGGTGATGGACAGGGAGGCCTGGCGTGCTAAGATTCATGGGGTCACAAAGAGTCGGACACAACTGAGCTAGTGAACTGAACTGAACTGAATAGGCAAATTTGGCCTTAGAATAGAGAATGAAGCAGGGCAAAGGCAATGTTTGTAGCAAACACCCTCTTTCCTACAAAACAAGAGAAGACTCTACACATGGACATCACCAGATGGTCAAAACTGAAATCAGATTGATTATATTCTTGGCAGCCAAAGCTGGAGAAGCTCTATACAGTCAGCAAAAACAAGACCAGGAGCAGATTGTGGCTCAGATCATGAACTCCTTATAGCCAAATTCAGACTTAAATTGAAGAAAGTAGGGAAAACCATTTGACCATTCAGTTCAGTTCAGTTCAGTTTAGTAGCTCAGTCCTGTCTGACTCTTTGTGACCCCATGAATTGCAGAACATCAGGCCTCCCTGTCCATCACCAACTCTGGGAGTTCACTCAGACTCACGTTCATCAAGTTAGTGATGCCATCCAGCCACCTCATGCTCTGTCATCCCCTTTTCCTCCTGTCCCCAATCCCTCCCAGCATCAGGGTCTTTTCCAATGAGTCAACTCTTCGCATGAGGTGCCCAAAGTACTGGAGTTTCAGCTTTAGCATCATTCCTTACAAAGAAATCCCAGGGCTGATCTCCTTCAGAATGGACTGGCTGGATCTCGTTGCAGTCCAAGGGACTCAAGAGTCTTCTCCAACACCACAGTTCAAAACATCAATTCTTCGGTGTTCAGCTTTCTAAATAGTCCAACTGTCACATCTATACATTACCAATGGGAAACCATAGCCTTGACTAGATGGACCTTTGTTGGCAAAGTAATGTCTCTGCTTTTGAATATGCTGTCTATGTTGTCATAACCTCCCTTCTGAGGAGTAAGCGTCTTTTAATTTCATGGCTGCAGTCACCATCTGCAGTGATTTTGGAGCCCCAAAAGTAAAGTCTGCAAGCGTTTCCACTGTTTCCCCATCTTTTTGCCATAAAATGATGGAACCCGATGCCATGATCTTCGTTTTCTGAATGTTGAGCTTTAAGTCAACTTTTTCACTCTCCTCTTGCACTTTCATCAAGAGGCTTTTAGTTCCTCTTTACTTTCTGCCATAAGGGTGGTGTCATCTGCAAATCTGAGGTTATTGATATTTCTCCTGGCACTCTTGATTCCAGCTTGTGCTTCTTCCAGCCCAGCGTTTCTCATGATGTACTCTACATATAAGTTAAATAAGCAGGATGACAATATACAGCCTTGACGTTCTCCTTTTTCAGGTACGACCTAAATCAAATCCCTTATGATTATACAGTGGAAGTGAGAAATAGATTTAAGGCACTAGATCTGATATTCAGAGTGTCTGATGAACTATGCGCAGAGGTTCATGACATTGTATAGGAGACACAGATGAAGGCCATCTCCATGGAAAAGAAATGCAAAAAAGCAAAATGGCTGTCTGAGGAGGACTTAAAAATAGCTCTGAAAAGAAGAGAAATGAAAAACAAAAGAGAAAAGGAAAGATATCAGCATTTTAATGCAGATTTCCAAAGAATAGCAAGGAGAGATAAGAAAGCCTTCCTCAGCGATCAAGGCAAAGAAATAGACCAAAACATCAGAATGGGATGACTAGAGATCTCTTTATGGAAATTAAAAATACCAAGGAAACATTTCATGCAAAGATGGACTTGATAAAAGACAGAAATTGTATGTTTGAATGGTAGAAGCAGAAAATATGAAGAAGAGGTGGCAAAAATACACAGAAGAAAAGTACAGAAAAGAGCTTCACGACCCAGATAATCATGATGGTGTGATCACTCACCTAGAGCCAGACATCCTGAAATGTGAAGTTCAGTGGGCCTTAGGAAGCATCACTATGAACAAAGCTATTGGAGGTGACGGAATTCCAGCTGAGCTATTTCATATCCTGAAAGATGATCCTGTGAATGTGCTGCACTCAGTATACCAGCAAATTTGAAAACTCATCATTGGCCACAGGACTAGAAAATGTTTGTTTTCATTCCAATCCCAAAGAAAGGCAATGCCAAAGAATGCTCAAACTACCGCACAATTGCACTCATCTCACATACTAGTAAAGTAATGCTCAAAATTCTCCAAGCCAGGCTTCAGCAATACGTGAACCATGAACTTTCAGATGTTCAAGTTGGTTTTAGAAAAGGAAAGGGAAAAAGAGATCAAATTGCTAACATCCACTGGATCATGGAAAAAGCAAGAGAATTCCAGAAAAATCATCTATTTCTGCTTTGTTGACTATGCCAAAGCCTTTGATTGTGTGGATCACAATAAACTGTGGAAAATTCTGAAAGAGATGGGAATATCAGACCACCTGATCTGCCTCTTGAGAAACCTATATGCAAGTCAGGAAGCAACAGTTAGAACTTGACATGGAAAAACAGACTTGTTTCAAATAGGAAAAGAAGTACATCAAGGCTGCTTATTATTGTCACCCTGCTTATTTAATTTATATGCAGAGCACATCATGAGAATCGCCGGGCTGGAGGAAGCACAAGCTGGAATCAAGATTGCCAGGAGAAATATCAATAACCTCAGATATGCAGATGACACCACCCTTATGGCAGAAAGTGAAGAGGAACTAAAAAGCCTCTTGATGAAAGTGAAAGTGGAGAGTGAAAAAGTTGGCGTAAAGTTCAACATTCAGAAAACGAAGATCATGGCATCTGGTCCCATCACTACATGGGAAATAGATGGGGAAACAGTGGAAACAGTGTCAGACTTTCTTTTTCTGGGCTCCAAAATCACTGCAGATGGTGACTGCAGCCATGAAATTAAAAGACGCTTACTCCTTGGAAGGAAAGTTATGACCAACCTAGATAGCATATTCAAAAGCAGAGACATTAATTTGCCAACAAAGGTTCGCCTAGTCAAGGCTATGGTCTTTCCTGTGGTCATGTATGGATGTGAGAGCTGGACTGTGAAGAAGGCTGAGCGCCGAAGAATTGATGCTTTTGAACTGTGGTATTGGAGAAGACTCTTGAGAGTCCCTTGGACTGCAAGGAGATCCAACCGGTCCATTCTGAAGGAGATCAGCCCTGGGATTACTTTGGAAGGAATGATGCTAAAGCTGAAACTCCAGTATTTTGGCCACCTCATGCGAAGAGAGTTGACTCATTGGAAAAGACTCTGATGCTGGGAGGGTTTAGGGGCAGGAGGAGAAAGGGAAGACAGAGGATGAGATGGCTGGATGTCATCACTGTCTCAATGGATATGAGTCTGCGTGAACTCCGGGAGTTGGTGATGGACAGGGAGGCCTGGAGTGCTGTAAATCATGTGGTCACAAGGAGTAGGACACGACTGAGCAACTGAACTGAACTGAGGTCATGATCTGAGCCAAAATCAGCTCCCTTGTTTTTGCCAACTATATAGACCTTCTCCCTCTTTGGCTGCAAAGGATATAATCAATCTGATACTCTTGGCTGGAAAATCCCATGGATGGTGGAGCCTCGTAGGCTACAGTCAATGGGGTCACTAAGAGTCGGGCATGACTGAATGACTTCTCTTTCGCTTTTCACTTTCATGTGTTGGAGAGGGCGATGACAGCCCACGCCGGTGTTCTTGCCTGGAGAATCCCAGGGACGGGGGAGCCTGGTGGGCTTCCGTCTGTGGGGTCGCACAGAGTCAGACACGACTGAGTCGACTTGGCAACAGCAGCAGCATGTTCATGTGTAGAGTCTTCTATTCTGTTTTTGGAATAGTGTGTTTGCTATGACCAGTGCATTCTCCTGGCAGAACTCTATTAGTCTTTGCCCTGCTTCATTCTGTACTCCAAAGCCAAATTTGCCTGTTACTCCAGGTATTTATTGATTTCTTACTTTCACATTCCAGTCCCCTATAATGAAGAGGAAATCTTTTTTGGGTGTTAATTCTAAAAGGTCTTGTAGGTCTTCACAGTACGATTCAATTTCAGCTTCTTCAGCATTACTCGTCAGGGCATAGACTAGACTTGGATTACTTTAATATTGATTGTTTTGCCTTGGAAACGAACAGAGATCATTCTATCATTTTTGAGATTACATCCAAGCACTGAATTTTGAACTCTTTTGTTGACTATGATGGTAACTCCATTTCTTCTAAGGGATTCTTGCTGACAGTAGTACATATAATGGTCATCTCTGTTAAATTCACCCATTCCAGTCCATTTTAGTTCACTGATTCCTAAAATGTCAACGTTCACTCTTGTCATCTTCTGTTCGATCTCTTCCAATTTGCCTTAATTTAAAGATCTAGCATTCCAGATTCCTAGCAATATTGCTCTTTACAGCATTTGACCTTGTTTTCATTACCTGTCATAGTCACAACTTTGTGTTATTTTTGGTTTGGGTCCATCCCTTCATTCTTTCTGGAGTTATTTCTCCACTGATGGAGTTATTTCTCCATAGCATATTGGGCACTTGCTGGCCTTGGGGAGTTCACCTTTCAGTGTCCTACCTTTTTGCCTTTTCACACTGTTCATGGGGTTCTCAAGGCAAGAATACTGAAGTGGTTTGCCATTCCCTTCTCTAGTGGACCACATTTTGTCAGAACTCTTCACTATGTCTTGTCCATCTTGGGTGGCCTTACATGGCATGGCTCATAGTTTCATTTAGTTAGACAAGGCTTTAGCCCATGTGATTAGAATAGTTAGTTTTCTGTGATTGTGGTTTTCAGTCTCTCTACCATTTCATGAAGAAGGATAAGAGGCTTATGGAAGCTTCCTGATTGTAGAGACTGACTGAGGGGGAAACTGAGTCTTGTTCTGGTAGGCAGAGAAGGATCTAAGAGGAAGGGTCCTTTTCAACTCTATCAGATAACAGTCAGATCTTTTAAAACTACTTGTAAGTGTTAACTTCTAACACTTTATGAGAAATATTGTGTATTATTATTTGCTCTTTGAATGTTTGACAGAACTTATCATTAAAACTTCATGGTGCTGGAGTTTCCTTTATGGAAAATAGATTAAAACAAATGTATTACAATAAATTCAGCATTTCAGATAGGTGGATCTATTTAAATCCATGTCTGAATTATATTAATATGTTGATTCAACAGAAAACATATACTAAAAGGAATTTTTCAATACAAAAGGTGAAGATGAGAGAGTCATGTCCTAGGCAGATTGATAAGGAGTCTAGGGGTCCCCAAGGAGAGAGAGGGTCTGGAATTCTCAAAGAGGAAGAAAGGACAAACTTTTTTTCTTTCTCCACATTCCTTAGGATTATACAACAATAATGTATCAGGCCTGAGGACAGTGTTAATGCAAATTAGGGGGGTCTTTTCCAGGATGTATCCTGCCTGAAGACAGGTTATCTTAAAATGTAAATTAGGGGGGTAAACCTGGTCTTTTCCAGGATGCATCCTGCCTGAGAAATCTTCAAATGTAAATTAGGTCTTTACAACCTGAGACATTCTTTAGAGTATATAACTTCATTGCTAACACTAGCAAGGGGGTACACTTTCTGCCCCCTTCTGATGCCTATGTCAGAAGCTTTCTCTATCTCCTTTATACTTTAATAAAACTTTATTACACAAAAGCTCTGAGTGATCAAGCCTCGTCTCTCTTGGCCCCAGATTGAAATCTTCTCCGGGGGCTAAGAATCCTGGTGTCTTCGCGTGACACAACAACCTTTCAAAGACATATAGTATTTGCTTTAACAGATACTTTTTGTCTCTGATTCATATACTTTCATGTGACTGCAAATTTGGGACGTTTTTGTCAGTTAATCTTTTAAGCAATTTTTATGTTCCAATCTCTATCTACTTTCTCTTTGGAACTTTATTTACACAAGTATTTAAGTCCTTGATATTGTTACACAGGTTCCCAATAATCTATTAACTTTTTAAAGCATTTTCTCTCTCTCAATATTTCTGTATTGTACTCACTTTTTCTGGTATTGTTTCCATATTGCTATTAATTCCAGGCCATAAAATTTTTATTTCAGATACTGCATGTTTTTCTTTCAGAATTTCCATGTAGGTTCTTTTTTATGTTTTCTGTCTCTTAGTTAATATTTTGCTACTTAATTCATCAAAAGTATTTTAAAAAATAGCAGAGAAAGCATACTTAAAATAGTTGCTTTAAACTTCTTATTAACAGTGCAACCTCTGGGTCATTTATCTTAAGCCTTGTCTCTGTTGCTGATTTGTTATTTTTGTTTTCCTTGAGATTCTTTAACATTTTCTTATTCTCTATGTGTTTGTTAATTTGGTTGTTTCTTAAACTATGCGTGTGCTATGATTTGGGGCTTCTGATTTTATTACATACCTTAAAAGAGTATGTATGTGTGTATGTTTGTTTGTTTGTTTAAATCAGTCAATTAGCCTGATTAAACTTATGCATTAAACTCAGTCTTTAATGGATAGCAGCTCAAATCTGTTTCATTATTTTAGCTTTATCTCCAAACTGTTTTTAGTCTGCCCTCTTAATTTGTGGCTTAATGATCAGAGACTTGAGTAGTCTTTGGAATCTCTGTTTACTGCAGTTTCTCTTGGGAAGACCCCCTCAGGAGGAGGCCTTGAATTACAATTCTTCCTATGTAACTCAGATTCTACTTAACACTCTTCTTTGCTCCATTTCTGGATAGCTGCAGCTTTTATCATGGGCTCTTTGCTTCCCACGAATATGATTCCAGGTTTTTTTTTCGTGTGTTTAACATAACTTGTAGTTTACTCATATACTACAATATAAAATAATCAGGATCTCTATTTTATGCTCCTAGCAGAGTTAGTGTTACATATGGGTCACAATATATTCTTTTATTTTACTATAAAATCAATTAAAAAAGATTTTGGAAAATAAGTATACACATTGGAAATCCCTAATGGAGGAATGCCACAAGTCTATCTCATGGTGCAGAGAAAATGACAGGTTTTGACTGTTCTTAAAAATTGAAAATTTTTCATAGTATGTTGCTAACATTACAAAATTTGTAGATGGTTAGAAATCATTTTGCTATTGAAGAACTACAAAACACATTTTACTAAATGATCATTTGACAAAAAAAAAGAAAAGGATGGCAGGAAGGATAGAAAGATAATCAAGTCTTCAACTATGCAATTTATTTGATTGCCACTCTTTAAAATCAACATATATGGTTACCTGATTATGAAAAGGAGAATGACATTGGAATTTTTGGTGAAATATCTTGTTGGATATTTTAAAGAAAATAAAAACCATATTATCCTAATATAATTTATATGCTAATGTCTTGGTTTGAACTTACATTGGAGTTTGTTGTATAATCAACTCTGATAGATGCTTAAGCCTTATTTTTTTTTTACTTACTTGATTGAAACCTCACTGTAAAATCCATA
Organism: Tragelaphus eurycerus; assembly: GCA_935064755.1. Classification (NCBI taxonomy): domain Eukaryota; kingdom Metazoa; phylum Chordata; class Mammalia; order Artiodactyla; family Bovidae; genus Tragelaphus; species Tragelaphus eurycerus. The sequence continues at coordinate 4,569,714 of CAKXYN010000086.1, read as the reverse complement.
TGCTTATTCAACATTGTCTCCATAATGCCTAATATAAGGAAGGAAAAGTATGTTGTTTAGAAAACTAGTACCCATACACATGGGGCAAAGAAAGACTGAAGAAAGAGTCAGCTATAGAAGTCTTTCCTGGGTTCAGCTATGTATACCATCCAGATGGTCTTAACAACTCCTTAGCCTCTCAAGGCTATGTCTTTAAACAGCTCCTACTGCAGGAATGTTAGATAGAATGTATATTCCAAGAACACAAGGATGGAATGAGGAGCTTCCTATTGCCAGGGTCCAGCCCAAGTGTCAACCAGTGGTTATGTCCTCTCAATGATCTTCTCCAATACTCCAAATCTTGTGACCAGCTCTTACAATCTCACATTCCCCACTTCCTCATTGTACTCTGAATGGTCTGCAAGGAGTTTTCCTAGGATGGAGGCAGTTTGTTTTCAGCAGCTATCTGTATCCACTGGAGGTGGAAACTACAATAACAATGATATTCAGTTCAGTTCAGTTCAGCCTTTCAGTTGTATCCAACTCTCTGTGACCCCATGGACTATATATAGCATGCCAGACTTCCCTGTCCATCATGAACTCCTGAGCTTGCTCAAACTCGTGTCCATTGAGTTGGTGATGCCAACCATCTCATCCTCTGTTGTCCCTTTCTCCTCTCACTCTCAGTCTTTCCCAGCATCAGGGTGGGTTTTTTTCAATGAGTAAATTCTTAGCATCAGGTGACCAAAGTACTGGAGCTTCAGCTTCAGCATCAGTTCTTCCAATGATATTAGGCACACACAAAAACAAAGATTCAGATAAGGATTCCTATAATAGATGGCAATGTTTTCCACCAAGAATCCTAAGATCTGAACAATTTATCTCTTAATTTCCTTAGACTCAGGCAAGATCACTCAGGGCATTCACTTGTCTCCTCAAGTGAATGAATAAAGATGATACATTAGCAGTTTCATCAGGTATGAACACACAACATTCTGTTTGGATAATGTCACTAGCACCTCCTTTTAAAGAAGCAATAAATCCAAGCCCACCCTATTTTGGATCACAACTTTTTCCTTTAGAGACATTTTTGTGTTCAGTAAAGACAGACTCTATTGACTACCATTTAAGTCTTGTGGGGGTGAATTTAGTAGGAGCTTCTCTGTATGCCATGTCCTCCAGGCAAGCTGAAGAGACCAGGACAGTGACAGTAAGGAGACAAAGACAAATGACTATTCCAGGAGAAAACAGGGCGTGCTCATCTGGCCTTGAACAGAGGGAGGTTGGCAGCTTAAGGAACTTGTCCTGGTTGTGTATACCATATGTGTTGTCCTGGGGAGTCAGCAATGTCAGATGTGACCAGATGGACTGAGGACAGGATATGCCAGACCAGGTACCCTTCCTTCTCTTCTCTTTCAATGTTCCATTCTAAGTATAGTGCATTTCAAAAGGTTTGCAGTAAGAAAATGGGGTCCCAGGAGAGACAGTAGTTTGCTTTCACCCCAAAGTGAAAAGTGTCTCAAGCATCCCTGTGGGATGTCTCATTGCAAACTGGAGGAGATAATGCTATTCCTTGGGATAATGGGGCTTGGTGTTCTCAGTGCATTGCAAATTGATCCATGATGAAAGTTGGAGCACTAGCTGTTTCCCACAATTTCCATACTTTTAGGGCATTGAGTATCTCTGTTAGGTCCCATCTGACATACAGGGCATCAAGCCCTACTCCCAATTTCTAGCTATTCATTGCGTGTATCTGTACATGGTATTCAGCCTGGTGGCTCAGATGGTAAAGAATCAGCCTGCAATGTGGGATGACTGGGTTCAATCCCTTGGTTAGGAAGATCACTTGGAGGAGGACATGGCATCCCACTCCAGTATTCTAGCCTGGAGAGTCCTGTGGACAGAGGAACCTGGCAGGCTGCAGTCCATGGGGTCACAAAAAGCTGAACATGACTGAATGACTAAGCACAGCACAGCATAATCCTCTGATGATGGTGGTCTGATTTTCTTGGCAATGGAAAACTTAAGTTAGGCTAGACACAGTATCCAGAAAAATCAAGGCATATTTCAAACCCTCACTCAGAGTGAGCGGGTCAATATGATCAATTTTTCAATCTCACACCAACTTGCCAATCCCCCACTTGGGAACTGCAGTGGGTGGCCTGAGTCCTTTGGCAGTTGCCTTGGGCATTGTTCAGAACACAGAACATACTGCTGTTGCCACATAACTGTATTTCAAGGACAAATCTGGTGTCCATGGCAATTTGCCATTCAGCCCAGTGCTCATATTTTGACTTAACACATCAGCTTTTTGATTGACAGTACATGTCACTGCCTTATGAATGAGGGTGAGGAAACAGTAAGGTGTGCCTCATTCTCTTTCAGGTGAATAAAATGTCTTCACATATCCTGACCCCTCAATGGCTTATTCATGATCATCTACCCCTTGTCTTTCCATCGTCTAAGCCATAGAGTTAATCCCTCTAAAACAGTCCGACTCTCATTGTAAAGGCTTAAAAACCAGGGTTACTGTGTGATCACCACTCTGAGTTCAGCCCACGGGCTTGTTCGTGTTTCTAGGCATTTGTATACCAGCCATTAGTGGGAATTTCCCCCACTCCCTCCCTAAAGGCTACAGGAGCTACTGTACAAATAGAGGTGTGGGTCTACAAAGAACCTACATACATACACTGTAGGGCCTAGTAGTACCCACATTTCTAGAGATAGAGAGTTAGCAGACATGGTTGTCCTCTGCTGGCAATAGACTACCACTTGGCCAAAGTGGATATTTGAGTCATGGCAGAGATGGGTCAATGAAACATATTCTCAATTCGCCCCTTGATAGGAAAGATATTTCTTTCTACAATAATATGCTACTTTCTAAGAAGCTTTATTGGGGTATATTTCTGTTCCTTTTCAGAGCTGGGACCAAAATCTTAGGGATAGTCTATTTCTGCCATAGTGCCCAATCTGTACATTCCAGAGTCACAAATACATATAACTCAAATGATAGCCTGCTTGATAGATGCCCCAAGCTTTATTCAGCTTGCCTCATATATATATATATATATATATATATATATATATATATATATATATATATTTATTTTTTTTTTTTTTTTTCCTTCATTCTCAAAGGCAGTTTGCTTATAGGACTCCGACTCTCACACATGCCTTTTCTTCAGCAGGCAGTATAAGGGACAGGGACAGTATACAGAGGTGAGAAATAAAATCCTCAACATCCCGTACCCCTTCCACCTTCTTAGGGACTGGATAGGCTTGCACCTTCTCAGTCGTCAGTGCAGGGACAATATATGTCTTACCCAACCTAGAACTTACCAAAACTTTAAAAAGGTGCCTTTGTCTTAAATTTTCTTCAGATATACTGCTCATCTACTCCCTTGTAGATGTTCCAGAAAAACCTGTAGAGGGTCCTGAAGCAGAAGCAAGTATTTAGATGTTAACATTATATCATCTGTATAATATAGAATTTACTGATGTGGAGAATAAGAAATAAGAAGGATATTGAGCTACTATACCATGACATAATGTGGAATTGTGCAAGTAGACTTGGGAAAGTACTTGGAAGATGCATTATGGCCTCTCCCACATGAAAGCAAATTGATTTTAATACCAAAATCTGTACTTGTCAGAGTCTTTTCCATGAATCTCCTTCAAGATGAAGCAATTTTGCAGGAACATGTTTGCAAAAGCATCAGAGTAAAACAATGACTTTTCATATCTGATACAAGTTTTATTTTGGCTGTGTCTCACTGAATGTAGGATCTTAGTTCCCTGACTAGGGATAAAACTCATAACCCCTGTAGTGGAAGTACAGAGCCTTCAGCAAAGGACTGCCAGGGAATTCCCAGACAAAAGACTCAAAAGTAGTCATGGCTAAAAATTTCATAAGAGTTCACCATAATGCAACTGACAAGAAAATCTAGTCATTTCTGTGACAAGTATTTTAAAATTATAAATGACAACATTATACCACAGCACATCATATTTTTAGCAATTTCATACAAATATAGCCTAAATAAAAGTTTAACACCACTTATTTGATAATGTTTCCAATTTAAAGTATCAAATAAGCTTAATTAGCTTAGTATCTCTCATTTATGAGAAAAGAGAACATATCTTTTGAGATATTACAAAGAACTTCTTAAAAAATCCATTTTTTTTCTAGTCCACCAAAAGTTCATTTAGAATTTGATTTTTGGAAAGATTTTCAAAAAATATCAAAAGGTTTTAAAATACTTGATTAAATAGGATAATCAGTTCAGTTCAGTCGCTCAGTCATGTCTGACTCTTTGCAACCCCATGATCTGCAGCACGCCAGGCTTCCCTGTCAATCACCAGCTCCAGAGTTCACCCAAACTCACGTCCATCGAGTCAGTGATGCCATCCAGCCATCTCATCCTCTGTCGTCCCCTTATCCTCCTGCCCCCAATCCCTCCCAGCATCAGAGTCTTTTCCAATGAGTCAACTCTTCGCATGAGGTGATCTCTGTAAAATAATGCTTACTTTTCCTTTAGCCATTATGATGACTAAATACTTCAAAGATAAATACAGATAATTAAATAGTTATTAAAAACCTAGCTCTTTTAATAGAGAAAACTCAGTTTTCTTAAGTAATCTGAGATCTGATAAAGGCAATATAAAATATAATAAATTATTTTGATAGATCTAGAATCTTTTCTTTCCAGGCAGAATAGGGTATGTCTGAACATTCTTTTCTAACCTCAGGTCTTTCTTCAACTTTCTTTTTTATTTATTTATTTTTTATTTTAAATTTTATTTTATTTAACTTTACAATATTGTATTAGTTTTGCCATATATCAAAATAAATCTGCCACAGATATACATGTGTTCCCCATCCTGAACCCTCCTCCCTCTCCATACCATCCCTCTGGGTCGTCCCAGTGCACCAGCCCCAAGCATCCAGCATCATGCATCCAACCTGGACTGGCAACTCATTTCATATATGATATTATACATATTTCAATGCCATTCTTCCAAATCATCCCACCCTCTCCCTCTCTCAAAGTCCAAAAGACTGTTCTATACATCAGTGTCTCTTCTGCTGTCTCGTATACAGGGTTATTGTTACCATCTTTCTAAATTCCATATATATGCGTTAGTATACTGTATTGGCGGAGAAAGCAATGGCACCCCACTCCAGTACTCTTGCCTGGAAAATCCCGAGGATGGAGGAGCCTGGTGGGCTGCAGTCCATGTGGTCGCTAAGAGTCGGACATGACTGAGCAACTTCCCTTTCACTTTTCACTTTCATGCATTGGAGAAGGAAATGGCAATCCACTCCAGTATTCTTGCCTGGAGAATCCCAGGGACAGGGGAGCCTGGTGGGCTGCCATCTCTGGGGTCGCACAGAGTTGGACACGAGTGCAGCGACTTAGCAGCAGCAGCAGGAGCATACTGTATTGGTGTTTTTCTTTCTGGCTTACTTCACTCTGTATAATAGGCTCCAGTTTCATCCACCTCATTAGAACTGATTCAAATGTATTCTTTTTAATGGCTGAGTAATACTCCATTGTGTATATGTAGCACAGCTTTCTTATCCATTCATCTGCTGATGGACATCTAGGTTGCTTCCATGTCCTGGCTATTATAAACAGTGCTGCGATGAACATTGGGGTACACGTGTCTCTTTCAATTCTGGTTTCTTCAGTGTGTATGCTCAGTAGTGGGATTGCTGGGTCATAAGGCAGTTCTATGAGTTTTTTAAGGAATCTCCACACTGTTCTCCATAGTGGCTGTACTAGTTTACATTCCCAGCAACAGTGTAAGAGGGTTCCCTTTTCTCCACTTTCTTACTTGAGCTTCAGCTTCTAATTATGCATCAGTGGCCAGCTGAACTGATATTGTGGCAGGTGTTCATTTCCCTTCTTTGCACTAGTGACTGATAAACAATTTTTCAAACACATTAAAACAGCCATGCCTTTCAGTGTACTTGTATTCACAGGGCATGCCACATCTTTGATATACAAGGGTCACCTCTCTCCACATAGATAGAGGTCAATGGCCAACTGGATATTTCCCCCATAGACGCCTTTTCCCCAAAACCCAGTTCTTTAATCTCCTGGCTCACTTGCAAGTTCTTTGTACAGAAATTGATTCCTGTACACAAAGGGTAAAGGGATATTGAAAAAAGAGGCAGACCACTACAGACTGGTAAGTGGCAGTTTTAATCAGCAAGGAAACTTACTAAGTAGCTGCAGTATGACTAGATCTCTGCATACACCTGCCAGAATCTTAGTTTATATAAAGATATTAACTGGGCTTAGTCATGTATATCATACTTCAGTATTCTTGTCTTGAGAAGCCCATGAACAGTATGAAAAGGTAAAAAGATAAGACACTAAAAGGTGAACTCCCCAGGTCGGTAGGTGCCCAATATACTACTGGAGATCAGTGGAGAAATAACTCTAGAAAGAATGAACAGACGGAGCCAAAGCCAAAAGAAAACCCAGTTGTGGATGTGATGGGTGATGAAAGTAAAGTCTGATGCTGTAAAGAGCAATATTGCATAGGGACCTGGGATATTAGGTCCATGAATCAAGGAAAATTGGAAGTAGTCAAATCAGATCAGATCAGATCAGTCACTCAGTCGTGTCCGACTCTTTGCGACCCCATGAACTGCAGCACGCCAGGCCTCCCTATCCATCACCAGCTCTCGGACGTCACTCAGACCCACATTCATCGAGTCAGTGATGCCATCCAGCCATCTCATCCTCTGTCGTCCCCTTCTCCTCCTGCCCTCAATCCCTCCCAGCATCAGAGTCTTCTCCAATGAGTCAACTCTTCGCATGAGGTGGCCAAAATACTGGAGTTTCAGCTTTAGCATCATTCCTTCCAAAGAAATCCCAGGGCTGATCTCCTTCAGAATGGACTGGTTGGATCTTCTTGCAGTCCAAGGGACTCTCAAGAGTCTTCTCCAACACCACAGTTCAAAAGCATCAATTCTTCGGCGCTCAGCCTTCTTCACAGTCCAGCTCTCACATCCATACATGACCACAGGAAAGACCATAGCCTTGACTAGGCGAACCTTTGTTGGCAAAGTGATGTCTCTGCTTTTGAATATGCTATTTAGGTTGGTCATAACTTTCCTTCCAAGGAGTAAGCGTCTTTTAACTTCATGGCTGCAATCACCATCTGCAGTGATTTTGGAGCCCAGAAAAATAAAGTCTGAGTAGTCAAATAGGAGATGGTAAGAGTGAACATTGACATTTTAGGAAACAGCAAAATAAACTGGATTGAAATGGGTGGATTTAACTCAGATAACCATTATATCTACTACTGTGGAAAAGAATCCCTTAGTAGAAATGGAGAAGCCATCATAATAAACAAAACAGTCTGAAATGCAGTACTTTGATGCAATCTCAAAAATGACAGAATCATCTTTCTTCATTTCCAAGGGAAACCATTCAATATCACGGTAATCTAAGTCTATACCTGACCATGCTGAAGAAGCCGAAGTTGAATTGCTCTATGGAAGATTTACAAGACCTTCTAGAACTAATATCCAAAAAAAAAAAAAAAAAAAAAAAGTTGCCCTTTTCCTTATAGGGGATTGGAATGCAAAAGTATGAATAAATACCTGGAGTAACAGGCTAATTTCACCTTGAAGTACAGAATGAGCAGGGCAAAGGCTAACAGAGCTTTCCCAAGTGAACACATTAGTCATAGCAAACACCCTCTTCCAACAACAGAAGAGGATACTCTATACATGGACGTCACCAGATAGTCAATACCGAAATCAGGTTGAATATATTTCGTGCAGGCAAAGATAGAGAAGGCCTACACAGACAGCAAAAACAAGACTGGAAGATGAATGTGGCTCAGATCATGAATGTTTTATTGCCAAATTCAGACTTAAATTGAAGAAAGTAGGGAAAACCCCTAGACAATTCAGGTATGACCTAAATCAAATCCCTTCTGATTATACAATGAAAGTGACAAATAGATTCAAGGGATTAGATCTGATAAACAGAGTGCCTGAAAAATATGGACAGAGGTTCCTGAAATAGTACTGGAGGCAGTGGTCAAGACCATCCCCAAGAAAAAGAAATGCAAAAAGTCAAAATGGTGGTCTGAGTAGGCCTTACAAATAGATGAGAAAAGAAGAGAAACAAAAGGCAAAGGAGAAAAGAAAAGAAATACCCATTTGAATGCAGAGTTCTAAAGAATAGCAAGTATCATGCATCGAACCTGGACTGGCGACTCATTTCATATATGATATTATACTTATTTCAATGCCATTCTCCCAAATCATCCACCCTCTCCCTCTCCCAGAGGACAAAAGACTGTTCTATACATCAGTGTCTCTTTTGCTGTATCGTATACAGGGTTATTGCTACCATCTTATGGGGAGGGAGGAGGGTTCAGGATGGGGAACACTTGTATACCTATGGAAGATTCATTTTGATATACGGCAAAAACAATATAATATTGTAAAGTTAAATAAAATTAAATTAAAAAAAAAAAAAGAATAGCAAGGAGAGATAAGAAAGCCTTCCTCAGTGATCAATGCAAAGAAATAGAGGAAAACAATAGAATGGGAAAGACTAGAGAGCTCTTCAAGAAAGTTACAGATAGCAAGGGAACATTTCATGCAAAGATGGGCACAATGAAGGACAGAAATTTTATGGACCTAACAGAAACAGCAGATATTAAGAAGAGTTTGAAAGAATACACAGAACTATAAAAAACACATCTTCAAGACCCATGTAACCACAATGGTGTGATCACTCACCTAGAGCCAGACATCCTGGAATGTGAAGTCAAGGGGGCTTTAGGAAGCATCCACTATAAACAAAGCTAGGGGAGGTAATGGAATTCCAGTTGAGCTATTTCAAATCCTAAAAGATGGTGCTGTGAAAGAGCTACACTCAGTATGCCAGCAAATTTGGAAAACTCAGCAGTGACCACAGAGCTGAAAAAGGTCAGTTTTCATTCCACCCTCAAAGAAATGCAATGCCAAAGAAGGCTCAAATACTGCACAATTGCATTTATCTCTTGTGCTAACAAAGTACTGGTCAAAATTCTCCAAGCCAGACTTCAACAAAATGTGAACTATAAACTTTCAGATGTTCAAGCTGAATTTAAAAAAGGCAGAGGACCAGAGATCAAATTGCCAACGTCCTCTGGATCATCTAAAAAGCAACAGAGTTCCAGAGAAACATCTACTTCTGCTTTACTAACCATGCCAAGGCCTTTGACTGTGTGGATCACCACAAACTGTGGAAAATTCTGAAAGACATGGGATTACTAGACTACCTGACCTGCCTTCTGAGAAATCTGTATGTAAGTCAGGAAGCAACAGTTAGAATTGGACATGAAACATCAGACTGGTTCCAAATGGGGAAAGGAGTATGTCAAGGCTGTATATTGTCACTCTGCTTATTTAACTTCTATGCTTACTTAACTTGTAATACTGGACTGGATGAAGCACAAGCTGGAATCAAGATTGCTGAGAGAAATGTCAATAACCTCAGATATGCAGATGCTACCAGCCTTATGGCAAAATGTGAAGAAGAACTAAAGTGCCTCAGATGAAAGTGAAACAGGAGATTGAAAAAGTTAGTTTAAAATTAAACATTCAGAAAACTAAGATCATGGCATTGGGTCCCATTACTTCATGGGAAATTGATAGGGAAACAGTGGAAACAGTGACAGACTTTATTTTTTTGGACTCCAAAATCACTGCAGATGGTGATTTCAGCCATGATATTAAAAGATGCTTGCTCTTTGGAAGAAAAGTTTTGACCAACCTTGACAGCATATTAAATAACAGAGACATTAAAGTAACGGTCTATCTAGTCAATCTACGGTTTTTCCAGTAGTCATGTATGGATGTGAGAGTTGGACTGTAAAGGAAGCTGAGTGCTGAAGAATCGATGCTTTTGAACTGTGGTGTTGGAGAAGACTCTTGAGAGTCCCTTGGAAAGAAAGGAGATCCAATCATTCCATCCTAAAGGAAATCAGTCCTGAATATTCATTGGAAGGTTTGATGCTGAAGCTGAAACTACAATACTTGGGCCATCTGATGCCAAGAACTGACACCCTGGAAAAGACCCTGATGCTGAAAAAGATTGAAGGCGGGTGGAGAAGGGGATGACAGAGGATGAAACTCTGGGAGTTGATGATGGACAGGGAGGCCTGGTGTGCTGCAGTCCATGGGGTTACAAAGAGTCGGGCATGCCTGACTGACTGAACTGAGCTGAACTGAACCATCCAGATGGTTGGAACAGTACCTTACTCTCTGTAGGCTCTGTCCTTGTAACAGCTTCTATTATGGGTATGATGGGTAGAACATATATTCCAAGGACAGAGAAAGAAGTGAGGCATCTCTGATTGCCTAGATCCAGTTTAATGGTCAATAAAAATGTGCATCCTCTTGATAACTTCTTCCAAGAACTAATAGAACTGAATGCAGCAAATAAAATAAACTAAGAAAATATTTAGTGCTTTAAGTGCCTAAAAGGAAACATATTTCCCCTTAACAAGGAAGTAAAATTGTACTGCAAGATAAATATTTTTTAAAAGTCTTAAATTAGGAAAGCAAAAGTACATTAAACATGAACAGAATGGCTATCATAACTCATGTAAAAATATTTTTTAATTAAGCAACTTAAACTTGTTTTTATACATTTAAAACCCAATACTGAGGCCAAGATATTTTGTGCTTGAAACCTTCAAGTGATTTCTTTAAGGAAAAAAAAAAAAAATGATTAAGCAAACCTTTATTAACATTTAAAACTATTCTCTATAGTTATTCTTCATAGATATCTTTCCTAAGTCTTTCACAGTCTACTGGGATTTATAGCATATTAAGCTATCTCCAAAAGTTTTCAAGAGGAATGCGATATTTTTAATATAAAGGATAAATTGAGCAAATGGAGGCTATTTTGTTTCTGTTTCATATAGCTAAGATAAAATACCTTCTAAATCTTCACACACATCTACTTAAATCTATTGTGCTATACAAAATGCTGATCATGTTTCTTCTTGTTCTGATGATAAAAAGACTTAATTACCTATAATCAGAATGTTTATAGATATACAATGACCTAAAGGTTATTCATTTAGTTTGTGCCTAGTATCTGCACTCTGCCCTCCTAGTTTTCTCTCTTCACAGAAAATACTGGGTAAGGAAAAAACATATCTCCTTATTTGTAAAAATTGCTAAAACAAGGAATACAGTCAGGATTCCTTATGGCTGTTAACTTTCCCTACCCTTATTAACAATGCTCTAACTCTTTTACAAGAAGTTCTCATGAAATATTTTGTTTTAGAATTTTACTTTTCTCGCCTTTTGGTGACCTCACTTGGATAATTGCAGCATATGGTCTAAGTGAGTATGAAATTTAACTGTCTTAAAACATGCCAAAAGCAAGTATAACAAGAACTTTTTACGCAGTGCTCTCTAATGAACAAAATGATAATTTACCAGATGTTTCAGATTTGCAATAATTAGAACCATAAAATCTTTCCAATACAATTGAGCAAGGATATAGAAAATCATATTTTTTATATACTTGAGCTATGATTTCAGAGCCCAAATTAAATATCAGACTCTTTGTTAAAAATGTACAAAATTACATAAGGATTTTGATTCTGAACTGTACTTTAAAGTATTAAAATTGATAAGCCCTCACAATCACACTTTTATAGCAATAAGAGCCTTCAGAAGTTAAGTGGGGGATGAGTCTGTAATTTTAGAAGAGAATAGCTGTTCTTAATAAATTGTGTAGTCGTTTAAATACCAGATACTCAAAGGTTATGTAAAAGACTATTAGAATGTTATGTGTATCATTAACACATGCTTAATATTAACTTAATGGATATATCATTTGCAATAATAATAATAATAATAATTATAATCTGAGTTAATTAAATTAGCTCATATATATTATGTGTCTTTCCAAACTTAATATATTATAAAATTAAACTTCTAGGAGAATATCAGTGGAGATTATAAATTAGGAGGAAAAAGACAATCTCTAAAATATGTCTAGGTTACTGTTGCATTGTTTGTGCTCATTATCCATCTCAAAATTATATTCTAATTCTTCCTTAAAGGAATAATGATTATTATTGAAATTATTAGAAGTTACAGAGATAAATGCCAAAATTAAATTTGTGATAGCACCTAAAATAATTTATTTTGGTTTCACTTTATACATTGTGAATATTAAAATAATTGCATTTTATTTAATTATATGCAAACAGTTTAAAATGTTTGCATATAATTAAACAGAAGACAAAAATGATAAAATATTAAATGCAAACAGTTTAAAATGTTTGCATATAATTAAACAGAAGAAAAAAATGATAAAATATTAAAACACAAAACCTAGACTTACAGCCTATCTTTGCACAATCAATATATTATAAGATATATATTTAAGTGTACAAAACAATTAATTAATGAGAAATTTGAATGACACAGTAAAATGGAATAAAGATGTATTTAAAGCAAAATGGATACCTTGAAATCTTATACGCTTTTAAGAAGTGCTCCACAAATTTGGCACTGATAATTTTACTGTCCACTTCCCTTAGTCTTTAGTTACATTACATTGTAATTATAAAATTATTATTTTTATTATTTTATCTTATGGACTTTATATTTAGAATGCTCAGAATAACACATTTTCAATAGTTTATTTGGAAAAATAAATGAGGGAAAAAGGTTAGATCTCGAGATTAATGTTTAGGATTAGAAGGGACATACTCTGCACTTTTCCAAGGCTTTTTATCCCTTGATGATGAACCAGTGTCTATTTGTATAATTTTCAGGTTTAGTTCATCATAGGATAATTTACAGATTTGTTCATATTGGGCTCAGATCAGATCAGATCAGATCACTCGCTCAGTCGTGTCCGACTGTTTGCGACCCCATGAACTGCAGCACGCCAGGCCTCCCTATCCATCACCAGCTCTCAGAGGTTACTCAGACTCACATCCATCGAGTCAGTGATGCCATCCAGCCATCTCATCCTCTGTCGTCCCCTTCTCCTCCTGCCCTCAATCCCTCCCAGCATCAGAGTCTTCTCCAATGAGTCAACTCTTCGCATGAGGTGGCCAAAATACTGGAGTTTCAGCTTTAGCATCATTCCTTCCAAAGAAATCCCAGGGCTGATCTCCTTCAGAATGGACCGATTGGATCTTCTTGCAGTCCAAGGGACTCTCAGAAGTCTTCTCCAACACCACAGTTCAAAAGCATCAATTCTTTGGCGCTCAGCCTTCTTCACAGTCCAGCTCTCACATCCATACATGACCACAGGAAAGACCATAGCCTTGACTAGGCGAACCTTTGTTGGCAAAGTGATGTCTCTGCTTTTGAATATACTATCTAGGTTGGTCATAACTTTCCTTCCAAGGAGTAAGCGCCTTTTAATTTCATGGCTGCAGTCACCATCTTCAGTGATTTTGGAGCCCAGAAAAATAAAGTCTGACACTGTTTCCACTGTTTCTCCATCTATTTCCCATGTAGTGATGGGACCAGATGCCATGATCTTCGTTTTCTGAATGTTGAGCTTTAAGCCAACCTTTTCACTCTCCAAAATTAAAAGACGCTTACTCCTTGGAAGGAAAGTTATGACCAACCTAGATAGCATATTCAAAAGCAGAGACATCACTTTGCCAACAAAGGTTCGCCTAGTCAAGGCTATGGTCTTTCCTGTGGTCATGTATGGATGTGAGAGCTGGACTGTGAAGAAGGCTGAGAGCTGAAGAATTGATGCTTTTGAACTGTGGTGTTGGAGAAGACTCTTGAGAGTCCCTTGGACTGCAAGGAGATCAACCCTGGGATTTCTTTGGAAGGAATGATGCTAAAGCTGAAACTCTAGTATTTTGGCCACCTCATGCGAAGATTTGACTCATTGGAGAAGACTCTGATGCTGGGAGGGATTGGGGGCAAGAGGAGAAGTGGATGCCAGAGGATGAGATGGCTGGATGGCATCACTGACTCGATGGATGTGAGTCTGAGTGACCTCTGGGAGTTGGTGATGGACAGGGAGGCCTGGCGTGCTGTGATTCATGGGGTCGCAAAGAGTCGGACACGACTGAGCGACTAATCTGATCTGATCTTTCACTCTCCACTTTCACTTTCATCAAGAGGCTTTTGAGTTCCTCTTCACTTTCTGCCATAAGGGTGGTGTCATCTGCATATCTGAGGTTATTGATATTTCTCCCAGCAATCTTGATTCCAACTTGTGTTTCTTCCAGTCCAGCATTTCTCATGATGTACTCTGAATATAAGTTCAATAAACATGGTCACAATATACAGCCTTCACTTACTCCTTTTCCTATTTGGAACCAGTCTGTTGTTCCATGACCAGTTCTAACTGTTGCTTCCTGACCTGCATACAGACTTCTCAACAGGCAGATCAGGTGGTCTGGTATTCCCATCTCTTTCAGAATTTTCCACAGTTTATTGTGATCTACACAGTCAAAGGCTTTGGCATAGTCAATAAAGCAGAAATAGATGTTTTTCTGGAACTCTTTTGCTTTCTCCATGATCCAGTGGATGTTGGCAATTTGATCTCTTGTTCCTCTGCCTTTTCTAAAACCAGCTTGAACATCAGGAAGTTCACGGTTCACATATTGCTGAAGCCTGGCTTGGAGAATTTTGAGCATTACTTTACTAGCGTGTGAGATGAGTGCAATTGTGCGGTAGTTTGAGCATTCTTTGGCATTGTCTTTCTTTGGGATTGGGATGAAAACTGACCTTTTCCAATCTTGTGGCCACTGCTGAGTTTTCCAAATTTGTTGGCATATTGAGTGCAGCACTTTCACAGCATCATCTTTCAGGATTTGGAATAGCTCCACTGGAATTCCATCACCTCCACCAGCTTTGTTCGTAGTGATGCTTTCTAAGGCCCACTTGACTTCGCATTCCAGGATGTCTGGCTCTAGGTCAGTGATCACACCATCATGATTATCTGGGTCGTGAAGCTCTTTTTTGTACAGTTCTTCTGTGTATTCTTGCCACCTCTTCTTAATATCTTCTGCTTCTGTTAGGTCCATACCATTTCTGTCCTTTATCGAGCCCATCTTTGCATGAAATGTTCCTTTGGTATCTCTGATTTTCTTGAAGAGATCCCTAGTCTTTCCCATTCTGTTGTTTTCCTCTATTTCTCTGCATTGATCATTGAAGAAGGCTTTCTTATCTCTTCTTGCTATTCTTTAACAAACAGAAGCAGCTAAAACAAACAGAGGGAACTGCCGTGGAAGTGACAGGTGCAATAGATTAAAACCCAGTAGTTAGCACCGACTACATAGGAAGGGGCCTATACACCTTGAGAAGTATAAGTGGAATCAATGAACTATCTGAAAATGAACTGACCCCACACTGTCCACAAACAACACCATCAGAGAAAGTCCTAGATATATTTTTACTATTATCATTTTTAAATTAAAAAAATTAAATTTTTATACATCTCTGTTTCTTTGCTGTCTCACATTCAGGGTTATCATTAACTCCTCTTTTACTCCTTTAATTTTCATTTTTATAACCTACTATTACTTTGCAAAAAAGACCCTATTTTTTAAAGCAAATTCTCTCTATATATATAATTTTTGTGACTTTGTTTTTTTTTTTTCTTTAATATTGCATTTTGGAGAATCCAAACTCTACTTTAGATTTTTAATCTTTGCTTTTTGGTATTTCTTATCAATTTTGTACCTTTAAGTACCCAATCTTCAGTACCCATTTTTACTTGGGAGAGAGATTACTGGCTTGACTGCTCTCTGTCCCTTTGGATTCTCCTTTTTCTCCACCAGGTAGCCTCTATTTCCTCCCTCCTTCTTCTCTTCTCTACCCAACTCTGTGAATCTCTTTGTGTGTTCTGGTCTGTGAAGAACACTTATGGAACTGATTACTGGTTAGATCTGTCTCTTTCTTTTTGATTTCACCTTTTATCCTCCTGGCCACCTCTGTCTCCTTCCTCCCTCCTCTCTTCTCTGTGTAACTCTGGGAATATCTCTGAGGGGGCCAGACTGTGGAGACCATGTAGGGAAGTGATTACTGGCTAGCTTGCTCTCCCCCTCTTTTGAGTCCCCCTCTTTTCCTCCTGGTCACCTCTATCTCCCTCCTCCCTCTTTTCTCCATGTAACTCTGTGTACCTCTCTGGTTGTCCCTCACTGTGGAGAAACTTTTTATCTTTAATCTAGATGTTTTATTATCAGTGCTGTATAGATGGAGAAGTCTTGAGGCTATTGTAAGAAAATGATTGAAAACCAGAGGCAGGAGGTTTAAGTCCAAATTCTGAGAACACCTGAGAACTCCTGACTCCAGGGAACATTAATCGACAGGAGCTCATCAAACGAGGTTTCAATAGAAACTCTTCAGCCCAGGAGGGAATGGCAGGACATACTTAAAGTGATGAAAGAAAATAACCTACAGCCCAGATTACTGTACCCAGAAAGGATCTCATTCAAATATGAAGGAAAAATCAAAAGCTTTATAGACAAGCAAAAGCTGAGCGAATTCAGCACCACCAAATCAGCTATCCAAAAAATGCTAAAGGATCTTCTCTATACAGGAAACAGAGAAAGTGTGTATAAACTCGAATAAACCCAAAAACAATGAAGTAAATGGCAATCGGATCATACTTTTCAATAATTACCTTAAATATAAATGGTTTGAATGTCCCAACCAAAAGACAAAGACTGGCTGAATGGATACAAAAACAAGACCCCTATATATGTTGTCTACAAGAGACCCACCTTGAAACAAGGGGCACATACAGACTGAAAGTGAATGGGTGGAAAAAAATATCCCATGCAAATAGAAATCAAAAGAAAGCAGGAGTAGCAATATTGATATCAGATAAAATAGACTTTAAAACAAAGACTGTGAAAAGAGACAAAGAAGGACACTACATAATGATTAAAGGATCAATCCAAGAATAAGATATAACACTTATAAATGCACCCAACATAGGAGCACTGCAATATATAATAAAAATACTAACAAGTATAAAAGGGGAAATTGACAATAACACATAATAGTGGAGTCTTTAATATCCCACTCACATCTATGGATAGATCCACTAAACAGAAAATTAACAAGGAAATACAAACTTTAAATGATACAAAGACCATTTAGACTTAATTGATATCTATAGTCAATGCTATGGTTTTTCCAGTGGTCATGTATGGATGTGAGAGTTGGACTGTGAAGAAAGCTGAGCACTGAAGAGTTGATGCTTTTGAACTGTGGTGTTGGAGAAGACTGTTGAGAGTCCCTTGGACTTCAAGGAGATCCAACCAGTCCATCCTAAAGGAGATCAGCCCTGGGTGTTCTTTGATAAGAATGATGCTAAAGCTGAAACTCCAATACTTTGGCCACCTCATGAAGAGAGTTGACACATTGGAAAAGACTCTGATGCTGGGAGGGATTTGGGGCAGGGGGAGAAGGGGACGGCAGAGGATGAGATGGCTGGATGGCATTACCAACTTGATGAATGTGAGTTTGAGTGAACTCTGGGAGTTGGTGATGGACAGTGAGGCTTGGCGTGCTGCAATTCATGGGAACACAAAGAGTCAAACATGGCTGAGTGACTGAACTGAACAAAACTGAATAGGATATTTCACCCCAAAACAACGAATTTCACCTTTTTCTCAAGTGTACGTGGAACCTTCTCCAGGATAGATCACATCCTGGGCCATAAATCTAGCCTGGTAAATTCAACAAAATGGAAATCATTCCACGCATCTTTTCTGACCACAATTGTGTAAGATTAGATCTCAGTTACAGGAGAAAAGCTACTAAAAAGTTCAAAATATGGAGGTTGAACAACACCCTGCTGAATAGCCAACAAATTATAAAAGAAATCAAAATATGCATAGAAAATAATGAAAATGAAAACACAACAATCCAAAACCTGTGGGACAGTGTAAAAGCAGTGCTAAGGGGAAGGTTCATAGCAATACAGGCATACCTCAAGAAACAAGAAAAAAAGTCAAATAAATAATCTAACTCTACACCTAAAGAATCTAGAAAAGAAAGAAATAAAGAACCTCAAGGTTAGTAGAAGGAAAGAAATCTTAAAAATTAAGGCACAAATAAATGCAAAAGAAACAAAAGAGACCATAGCAAAAATCAACAAAGCCAAAAGCTGGTTCTTTGAGAAGATAAATAAAATTGACAAACCATTAGCCAGACTCATCAATAAACAAAGGAATAAAAATCAAATCAATAAAATTAGAAATGAAAATGGAGAGATCACAACAGACAACACAGAAATATAAAGGATCATCAGATCAGTTCAGTTCAGTTCAGTCACTCAGTCATGTCTGACTCTTTGCGACCCCATGAATCACAGCACGCCAGGCCTCCCTGTCCATCATCAACTCCCAGAGTTCACTCAAACTCATGCCCATAGAGTCCGTGATGCCATCCATCCATCTCATCCTCTGTTGTCCCCTTTTCCTCCTGCCCCCAGTCTCTCCGGTGATCAGAGTCTTTCCCAATGAGTCAACTCTTCACATGAGGTGGCCAAAGTATTGGAGTTTCAGCTTTAGCATCAGTCCTTCCAATGAACATCCAGGACAGATTTCCTTTAGGATGTATTGGTTGGACCTCCTTGCAGTCCAAGGGACTCTCAAGAGTATTCTCCAAAACCACAGTTCAAAAGCATCGATTCTTCGGTGCTCAGCTTTCTTCACAGTCCAGCTCTCACATCCATACATGACCACTGGGAAAACTATAGCCTTGACTAGGCGAACCTTTGTTGGCAAAGTAATGTCTCTGCTTTTGAATATGCTATCTAGGTTGGTCATAACTTTCCTTCCAAGGTGTCAGCGTCTTTTTAATTTCATGGCTGCAATCATCATCTGCAGTGATTTTGGAGCCCAAAAAAGTAAAAAGTCTGCCACTGTTTCCACTGTTTCCTCATCTATTTCCCATGATGTGATGGGACGGGATGCCATGATCTTCGTTTTCTGAATACTGAGCTTTAAGCCAACTTTTTTCACTCTCCTCTTTCACTTTCAACAAGAGGCTTTTTAGTTCCTCTTCACTTTCTGCCACAAGGGTGGTGTCATCTGCATATCTGAGGTTTTTGATTTTCATCTGGGCACTCTTGATTCCAGCTTGTGCTTCTTCCAGCCCAGTGTTTCTCATGATGTACTCTGCGTATCAGTTAAATAAACAAGAGTGACAATATACAGCCTTGATATACTCCTTTTCCTATTTGGAACCAATCTGTTGTTTCATGTTCAGTTCTAACTATTGCTTCCTGACTTGCATATAGGTTTTTCAAGAGGCAGGTCAGGTGGTCTGGTATTCTCATCCCTTTCAGAATTTTCCACAGTTTATTGTGATCCACAAAGGGTCATAAGAGACTACTATAAGCAAATGTATGCCAATAAAATGGACAATGTGGAAGAAATGGACAAATTCTTAGAAAAATACAACTTTCCAAAACTTAACCAGGAAGAAATATAAAATATTAACAGGTCCATCACAAGCACAGAAATTGAAACTGTAATCAGAAATCTACCAGCAAATAAAAGCCCAGGTCCAGACGGTGTCACAGCTGAATTCTACCAAAAGTTTAGAGAAGAACTGACACCTATCCTAGTCAAACTCTTCCAGAAAATTGCAGTGGAAGGTAAACTTCCAAACTCATTCTATGAGACCACCATCACCCTAATACCAAAACAATACAAAGATTCCACAAAAAAAGAAAACTACAGACCAACATCATTGATGAACATAGATGCAAATATCTTTAACAAAATTCTAGCAAACCAAATCCAACAACATAATAGAAAGAACATACATCATGACCAAGTGGATATTATCTCAAGGATGCAGGGATTCTTCAATATCCACAAATCAATCAATGTAAAACACCACATTAACAAATTGAAAAATAAAAGCCATATGATTATCTCAATAGATGCAGAGAATGCCTTTGACAAAATTCAATATCCATTTATGATCAAAAGTTTGCAGAGAGCAGGAACAGAAGAAACATACCTCAACATAATAAAAGCTATATATGACAAATCCACAGCTAACATTATCCTCAACGGTGAAAAATTGAAAGCATTTCCCCTAACGTCAGGAACAAGATAAGGGTGCCCATTCTCACCACTACTATTCAACGTAGTTTTGTAAGTTTTGGCCACAGCAATTAGAGCAGAAAAAAAAAAAAAAAAAAAAAAGGAATCCATATTAGAAAAGAAGAAGTAAAACACTCACTGTTTGGAGATGACATGATCTTCTACATAGAAAACCCTAAAGGCACCACAAGAGAATTACTAGAGCTAATCAATGAATATAGTAAAGTTGCAGGATATAAAATCAACACACAGAAATCCTTTGTATTCCTACACACTAACAATGAGAAAATAGGAAGAGAAATTAAGGAACAAATTACATTCACAGTTGCAATGAAATAATAAAATATTAAGAATATATCTACCTAAAGAAACAAAAGACATATATATATATAAAACACTGGTGAAAGAAATCAATAATAGCAACTGAAGCAACAGACAAACAATTAATCTCAAAAATATACAAGCAACTCCTACAGCTCAATTCCAGAAAAATAAATGACCCAATCAAAAAATGGGCCAAAGAACTAAATAGACATTTCTCCAAAGAAGACATACAGATGGCTAACAAACACATGTAAAGATGCTCTACATCACTCATTATCAGAGAAATGCAAATCAAAACCACTGTGAGGTACCATTTATCGCCAGTCAGAATGGCTGCTATCCAAAAGTCCACAAGCAATAAATGCTGGAGAGGGTGTGGAGAAAAGGGAACCCTCTTACACTGTTGGTGGGAATGCAAACTAGTACAGCCACTATGGAGAACAGTATGGAGATTCCTCCAAAAACTGGGAATAGAACTGCCTTATGATCCAGCAATCCCACTGCTGGGCATACACACTGCGAAAACCAGAATTGAAAGAGACATGTGTACCCCAATGTTCATAGCAGCACTGTTTACAATAGCCAGGACTTGGAAGCAACCTAGATGTCCATCCGCAGATGAATGGATAAGAAAGCAGTGGTACATATACACAATGGAGTATTACTCAGCCATTAAAAAGAATACATTTGAATCAGTTCTAAGGAGGTGGATGGAACTGGAGCCTATTATACAGAGTGAAGTAAGCCAGAAAGAAAAACACAAATACAGTATACTAACGCATATATATGGAATTAAGAAAGATGGTAACAATAACCCTGTTTACGAGACAACAAAAGAGACACTGATGTATAGAACAGACTTTTGGACTCTGGGACTGGGAGAGGGTGGGATGATTTGGGAGAATAGCATTGAAATATGTATAATATCATATCTGAAACGAGTCGCCAGTCCAGGTACGATGCCCGATAACGGATGCCTGGGGCTGGTGCACTGGGACAACCCGGAGGGATGGTATGGGGAGGGGGGAGGGAGGAGGGTTCAGGATGGGGAGCACGTGTATACTGGTGGCGGATCCATCTCGATGTATGGTAAAAGCAATACATATTGTAAAGTTAAGCAAAATAAAATTTAATTAAAAAAATTAAAAAAAAATAAAAAGAATCTGTAAGAATAGCTAAGTACTTGATAAGGTGCTCAATAAATGTTGTTCTCTTGTTCTGCCAAAAAAAAAAAAAAAAAAAAAGAAATCAAGGAGGCCACAAATGGATGGAGAAATATACCATTATCATGGATCAGAGGAATCAATATAGTGAAAATATGTGTACTACCCAAAGCAAAGGACTTCCCTGGTGGCTCAGATGGTAAAACGTCTGTCTATGATGCGGGAGACCTGGGTTCGATTCCTGGGTTGGGAAGATCCCTTGGAGAAGGAAATGGCAATCCACTCCAATACTATTGACTGGAAAATCCCATGGACAGAGGAGCCTGGTAGGCTACAGTCCATGGGGTCGCAAAGAGTCAGACATGACTGAGCAGCTTAACGTTCATGTTCACATTCACCCAAAGCAAACTATAGATTCAGTGCAATCCCTTTCAAGCTATCAACAGAGCTAGAACAAATAATTTCACAATTTGTATGGAAATACAAAAACCTCGTATAGCCAAAGCAATCTTGAGAAAGAAGAATGGTCCTGGAGGAATCAACCTGAGTGACTTCAAGCTTTACTACAAAGCCACAGTCATCAAGACAGTATGGTACTGGCACAAAGACAGAAATATAGATCAATGGAACAATATAGAAAGCCTAGAGATAAATCCATGCACCTATGGACACCTTATCTTCGACAAAGGAGGCAAGAATATATAATGGAGAAAAGACAATCTCTTTAACAAGTGGTGCTGGGAAAACTGGTCAACCGCTTGTAAAAGAATGAAAGTAGAGCTCTTTCTAAAACCATACACAAAAATAAACTCAAAACGGATTAAAGATCTAAACGTAAGACCAGAAAATATAAAACTCCTAGAGGGGAACATAGGCAAAAGACTCTCCGTCATAAGTCACAGCAGGATCTTCTATGGCCCACCTCCCAGGATATTGGAAATAAAAGCAAAAATAAACAAATTGGATCTAATTAAAATTAAAAGCTTCTGCACAACAAAGAAAACTATAAGCAAGGTGAAAAGACAGCCTTCAAAATGGGAGAAAATAATAGCACACTATGCAACTGACCAACCTAGATAGCATATTCAAAAGCAGAGACATTACTTTACCAACAAAGGTTCGCCTAGTCAAGGCTATGGTCTTTCCTGTGGTCATGTATGGATGTGAGAGCTGGACTGTGAAGAAGGCTGAGCGCCGAAGAATTGATGCTTTTGAACTGTGGTGTTGGAGAAGACTCTTGAGAGTCCCTTGGACTGCAAGGAGATCCAACCAGTCCATTCTGAAGGAGATCAGCCCTGGGATTTCTTTGGAAGGAATGATGCTAAAGCTGAAACTCCAGTATTTTGGCCACCTCATGCGAAGAGTTGACTCATTGGAGAAGACTCTGATGCTGGGAGGGATTGAGGGCAGGAGGAGAAGGGGACGACAGAGGATGAGATGGCTGGATGGCATCACTGACTCGATGGATGCGAGTCTGAGTGACCTCCGGGAGCTTGTGATGGACAGGGAGGCCTGGCGTGCTGCAGTTCATGGGGTCGCAAAGAGTCGGACACGACTGAGCAACTGATCTGATCTGATCTGATGCAACTGACAAAGAATTAATCTCAAAAATATACAAGCAACTCTTGCAGTGCAATTCCAGAAAAATAAATGACCCAATCAAAAAATGGGCCAAAGAACTAAACAGACATTTCTCCAAAGAAGACATACAGATGGCTAACAAACACATGAAAAGATGCTCAACATCATTCATTATCAGAGAAATACAAATCGAAACCACAATGAGGTATCATTTCATGCCAGTCAGAATGGCTGCGATCCAAAAGTCTACAAGCAATAAATGCTGGAGAGGGTGTGGAGAAAAGGGAACCCTCTTACACTGTTGATGGGGATGTAAACTAGTACAGCTACTATGGAGAACAGTGTGGAGATTCCTTAAAAAACTGGAAATAGAACTGCCGTACGACCCAGCAATCCCACTGCTGGGCATACACACCGAGGAACTCAGAATTGAAAAAGACATGTGTACCCCACTTTTCATTGCAGTGCTGTTTATAATAGCCAGGACATGGAAGCAATGTAGATGTCCATCAGCAGATGAATGGATAAGAAAGCTGTGGTACATATACACAATGGAGTATTACTCAGCCACTAAAAAGAATATATTTGAATCAATTTTAATGAGGTAGATGAAACTTGAGCCTATTATACAGAGTGAAGTAAGCCAGAAAGAAAAACATCAATGTGGTATAATGCATATATATGAAATTTAGAAAGAAAGTAATGATAACCCTGTATGCGAGACAACAAAAGAGACACAGATATATTTATATAGAACAGTCTTTTGGACTCTGTGGGAGAGGGAGAGGGTGGGATAATTTGGGGGAGTGGTATTGAAACATGTATATTATCATATATGAAATGAAACGCCAGTCCAGGTTTGATGCATGATACAGGGTGCTCAGGGCTGGTGCACTGGGATGACCCATAAGGATGGGATGAGGAGGGTGGTGTGACAGGGGGTCAGGATGGGGAACATACATACACCCATGGCAGATTCATGTCAATGTGTGGCAAAACCAATACAATATTGTGAAGTAATTAGCCTCCAATTAAAATAAATAAATTTATATTAAAAAACCCCTCAACATTCAGAAAACTAAGATCATGCCATCCAGTCCCATCACTTCATGGCAAATAGATGGGGAAAGAGTGGAAACAGTGGCAGACTTTATTTTGGGGGTCTCTAAAATCACTGCAGATGGTGACTGCAGCCATGATATTAAAAGAAGCTTCCTCCTTTGAAGCAAAGTTATCACTAACCTAGATAGCATATTAAAGAGCAGAGACATTAGTTTGCCAACAGAAATTTGTCTAATCAAAGCTTTGATTTTTCCAATAGTCATGTGTGTATGTGAGAGCTGGATTTTAGAGAAAGCTGAGCACTCATGAATTGATGCTTTTGAACTGTGGTGTTGAGAAGACTCTTGAGAGTCCCTTGGACTGCAGGGAGATCAACCAGTCCATCCTAAAGGAAATCAGTCCTGAATATTCATTTGAAGGACTGATGCTGAAGCTGAAACTCCAATACTTTGGCCACCTAATGTGAAGAGCGGACTCATTTGAAAAGACCCTGGTGCTGGGAAAGATTGATGGTAGGAGGAGAAGGGGACGACAGAGAATGAAATGTTTGGATGGCATCACTAACTCAAGGGACATGAGTTTGAGTAAGCTTCCAGAGTTGGTGATGGTCAGGGAAGACTGACATGCTGCAATCCATGGGGTTGCAAAGAATCAGACACCGCTGAGCAACTGAACTGAACTGAAAAAGTTTTTTAAAATAATTCCTGGTATTTTGTTAGAAAGAAGAGCCAAACTTTGGATAATGCTATAAAATCTACCTTTACCTCTAAAGTAATAAAATTATTCATTAACTCAAAATAAATCCTGCATACCTCAGCATTCCCACTTAAAATAATTTTCAAAATATTCATTATTTTCCATGTGTCTTTTCTTTGAGCTGAAGTTTAATAGGTGGGGAAAGCACGTACGGCCGTGGTGGATTCATGTTGATGTGTGGCGAAGCCAATACAATATTGTAAAGTAAAATATATATATATATGAATTTTTGTTTTTTAAAAATACCAAATTACTATCTTTTACCTGACTCCTGTGGCTTCCCAGGTGGTGCTGTGGTAAAGAACCCATTTGCCAATGCAGGAGACATAAAAGAGGCAAAATCAATCTCTGGGTCATCCCCTGGAGGCAGGAATCACAATTCACTCCAATATTCTTGCCTGGAGAATATCTTGGACAGAGGAGCCTGGTGGGCTACAGTCCACAGCATCATAGAGGGTCAGATACAACTGAAGTAACTAAATGTGCTCACACCTGACATTCCATCTTCATATATACAAAAGTTCAAGGAAAAAATTTTAAGGAAATAACCTAATCATATGAAATTCATATTTACCAATTCATCACTTGCTTTCAGAGTAACTCAGAGAATACTCACCCAATCTTAAGAATTACAGTGCTAGAACGGGATATTTTGCACTGAAACATGTATAATATCATATATGAAACGAGTTGCCAGTCTAGGTTCAATGCACGATAATGGATGCTTTGGGCTGGTGCACTGGGATGACCCACAGGGATGGTATGGGGAGGGAGGTGGGAGGAGGGTTCAGGATGCGAAACACGTGTATACCTGTGGGGGATTCATGTTGATATATGGCAAAACCAATACAATATTGTAATTAAAAAATAAAATAAAACGGGATCTTTTTAACTATGGGACATAATAATTTCTGATATTTATAATGCACTGATTCATTTATTGATTTATTTAACTAGTAGATATTTATTGAAAGTTTAGTTTATACCATGGAGGATGATAGATGCTGAATTTACTATAGTAAAAGACACTATCAGGATAACTAACTGAAGAGAGCTTATATTCGTAGTACGGTTTTTAAGGGTTGAATTGTGATAGTCTAAAATTCATATGTTAGATTCCTAACACTCAAGACCTCCGAATGCGACTTTATTTAGAGATGAGGTCTTTAAAGAGATAAGTTAAAATGAGATCATTAGGATGAGCCTTAATACAGTATGACTGGTATCCTAATAAAAAGAGGAAATTTGAACAAAGACAGATACAGAAATAAGACCATGTAAAGACATGTAGTGAGGACAGCTATCTATAAACCAAAGACAGAAGTCGCAAAAAAATAAAGCCTGACCATACATTGTTCTCAGATTTCTAGTATTTAGAAACACAAGAAAATTAATTGATGTTTTGTAGGCTACCAAATCCATTCTTTTAATGACAGTCCAAGCAACCTACTACAAGGAATAATAGATAATATATAGATGATAACCTTAGAATGCCATACTTGTTATGATAAGTAAAACACAAGATACCATAAATTAACCAAAAAGTGATACTGAACCTGGACTGAGAGCCAGCTTCATGAACATACTATCTGTGCAGTCAAACAAAGCCCTGCATTTGGTTTAGTGCTTTGCTATTGTCCTGGAATAGACTGCTAGATATTCCTCTAGCCAAGATGGGTTTATTTGGGACCAGCAGAGTTTTGCAATTTGAGGTATGCAGCCATGATCAGCAAAGTTCAAGTTCTCACATAGCAAGGGGGAGGAGAACACATCTATGGAGAGGAAGAAACTGGTATAGCTGGAGTAAACAAAGACTTCATGGCTTTTCATTGATTGAGTACTTGTAAGGAAAGAAAAATAATCTTTCTTCTTCTTGTTGAGCTCTGCTACAATCTCAGAGAGTGAGGGTTGGTCAACCAAGTCTACTCAAAGTTTCTGTTTATTATTTTTTACACTGTCATTGTCCTCAAGTTTTAATGTATTTTGACCAAGAGTCAAAATTTCATTTTGCACTGGGCTACACAG
Organism: Tragelaphus eurycerus; assembly: GCA_935064755.1. Classification (NCBI taxonomy): domain Eukaryota; kingdom Metazoa; phylum Chordata; class Mammalia; order Artiodactyla; family Bovidae; genus Tragelaphus; species Tragelaphus eurycerus. Next base: position 4,542,718 of record CAKXYN010000086.1, on the reverse strand, counting down.
ATTATATCGCTAGTCTTGTTTGGATTTGTGGATCAAGAAGAGAATTCCTGGAGGAAGTTAAAGGATAAGTAAGGTTAAATTACTGTGCTCAGCATGTCTGTTATACTCAGGAGTCCTTAACTAACTGAAACAAACATGAATTGTGCATGGATATGTGTGCAAGTTTGTGTATATGTGTATGTGTTGAAAGACCAGAAGAAGAACACATTAAATTAATTGATTATATGCACAGTAATTTAAATGCAATTTCGAATAGTCCTAAATGTAGTGACAACAAAGTTACTTTAGAGAATCACACTTCCCTCTAAATCAAAAATAATATGTATGTAATTAAAACTAAGGTGTAACTATTTTCCAGCAATTTTTGGTGATGGGAGGTATTATTAGGTTAGAATTAAATGATCTTATGCATTAACATATGTAAGTTGAAAAGTGAAAGTCACTCAGTTGTGTCCACCTCTTTGTGACCCTATGGACTATATAGTCCATGGAGTTTTCTAGGCCAGAACATTGGAGTGGATAGCCTTTCCTTTCTCCAGGGGATCTTCCTAACCCAGGGATCGAACCTAGGTCTCCCACATTGCAGGCAGATTCTTTACCAGTTGTACCACAAGGGGAAGCCCAGGAATACTGGAGTGGGTAGCCTATTCCTTCTCCAAGGGATCTTCCCAACCCAGGAATTGAACTGGGGTCCCCTGCATTGCAAGAGGATTCTTTATTAACTGAGCTATCAGAGAAGGTAGAGTGTGTATAATGGTTTCAATAATCTTTGTTCACTCTCCTTTATATTTTAGTGATTTTTCATAATTTTGAAATTTTTAGTATACTCAAAAAATCTAGCTTCTTACCAGAAAGAAATAGTTTTAGAGCATGAAGAGTACAAAAAGAATCCCTAGTCCACTCTCTCAGCTTTTAGGATTGTTCAATACAGCTTTCCTACCTCTTCCGAGCAGGATTTTTTATAAACGGACAACTGAGAAAAGAAATGTGAAACACATATAAGAGAAACAATTCACTTTCTTAAAATATAATTCTTCAGATTGAAAGAATTTGTTAATGTTCACAACAAAATTCTGGAAAATATTTTTGAAATTTTAGAATAAAATTAATGAAAATGTTGATATATGATGAAAAATAGAGATGGAGAATAATTTTATCATAAAGGTAAGCAGAAATCTGAATGGTAGCTATCAAAAGAGATATGTGGTCTATGCATTATTGCTCCCAAAATAGATTTCTGGGAACTGAACTCTCAGACCTCTGTTGACAATTATGTTATACATTCATTTCTGCATTGTAGATTATTCCCCTTCTTTGTGAATTTATAACACATACTTGCATTCTAAGTTGCTTCAGTCATTTCTGCCTCTTTGTGACCCTATGGACTGTAGCTTGGCAAGCTCCTCTGTCTATGGGATTCTCCAGGAAGAATATTGGAATGTGTTGCCATCCCATCTTCCAGGAGATCTTCCTGAGGCAGGGATCCAACCTGCATCTCTTAGGTCTCCTGCATTGGCAGGTGGTTTCTTTATTACTAGAGCCACATGGGAAGCTCTTATAACACATCACACTGTATTAAAATTGATGCTATCTTGCCTCAGTTTATTGATACATTGAGAAATTCTGAAGGGTAGGAGTCATATCTTTCATTTCTCTTTCCTAAATATTTAGCTCAATGTCTCGCAAGTAACAGCTGAAAACTATATATATATAAATTGAATGAGTGAAACGCTGATTGTCATCATCATGATTCCAAGGTGTTATAATTGAAAGATAGCAACCCAGAAAGAATATGACAGATGATTTACAGAATCATATATATATATTTTTTAATTAATTTTATTAGAATATAGTTGATTTACAATGTTGTGTTGGTTTCCGCTGTACAGCAAAGTGAGTCATTTATAGTGTGAAATTGAAATGTTAGTCACTTAGTCCTGTCTGACTCTGAAACCCACTGGACTGTAGCCTGCCAGGCTCCTCTGTCTATGGAATTCTCCAGGCAAGAACACTGAAGTGAGTTGCCATTCCTTTTCCCTTTGCCTTCCTTTTCCTTTTCCCTTTTCCATTTCCCACTTCCTTTTCTTTCCAATACAGGGATTGAACACAGGTCTCCTTCAGGGCAGACAGATTCTTTACCATCTGAGCCACCAGGGAATTGAGTCAGTTATACATACAGATCTATCCACTCTCTTTTTAGATTCTCATAAGAACCCATTAAATAGCACAGGGAACTCTATTCAATACTCTGTAATGATCTATATGGAAATAGAATCTATAAAAAAAGAACCATATGTTTTTAGAGAAAAATTCATATTCAAAATAAAAATAAACTTCTCAAACAAAAATGATTTTCAAGTGCTATTTTAGAAGACACTCATTAACTACTAGATAAGCATAATTTAAAGCATGTCAGAAAGGGCAGAAGTTTAAAAAATCACAATTAACTAGATATATTTGAACAAAATGATTCTTTTTACAAACTATATAATTAGTATCTGTGTATATTAAGTAGGTACATGAATTATTGTTCATATTGGTTGCTAAATTGTTTTGTTTGTCAGATTAATATGTTGTTTTTATCTAAAATAAATTTATAAAACAGTTTAGGAAACATGTAAAATAACTTAAAGATTGTTACTTGGAGAAAGAAGCATGAGAATAATTGAGAAAATTAAATTCAAATGAATTTCAAAGCAACTGAAATGAATAATTTCCTTGGAAAACAGAGTTCATAAAATTTGATTACAGTAGAGATGTAAGAGCTTTATAAATAGAAATTAGAACATACACACAGTATTATAGAGATAAGGAAGTGATGCAAGACCATTTCCAATCTCTGAAAGATAATAGGTATCTAGATTGAAATAACTCATTTTGTGGCCAGCACAATAGATTTGACAAAACCCACACTAAGGTGCCATTGAAAATGACTCAATTTCTGGTGAAGATATGCAGACATTGATATAGCATCAACTTATATGCATGAATTATGTTATAATCATGCACTGAATAATATAGAGGAAAGAATATTTTGTCATGAAAAAGAGATTAAGTAAAATTGGAGATCTCTGGATTTTTAAGTTTATATCAAGATCATGTAGTCGGTGGGAGGGAGAAAAATCTATATTCCTATTGCCAATTCTAAATTTGAGAGTTGTAACAAAGAAAATATTATATAGATTATTTCAGTTGGTAAGAAGAGTAGGTACCAGTGGAGTTTTGAGGGGGCTCATGATTCAGGAGAGCCTATTGAGCCTATTGCTAGCATCTCTTCCCAACTCTGTTCACTGACGTCAGATTGGAACTTGACCGTAACGGGAGTACTTTCAAGATAGAAATTGGCAAGCATCCCAAAGCAAAACTCTCTCACTTATTTATTTTTTCCACCACTGATTAACAAATTGTCATGGATTTACAAATACACAAGAATTCCTTCAAGAGTAATGGTGAAATATATTGTAGTTGGTTAAGATGGAAAACTATCTTTTCCAGAGTTCTCTTTCCTGAGTGGTTCTAGAACCAAAGAGGAATTTACACAAGTTTTGGAAGGCAGATGTGAAGCACAAAGACTTCAATTTTGAAGGCTCTTCTGGTGTCTCTATTCTCCACCACTTCAGATCCAGCTCATCTTCCTGACTTCTGGCTATGCTGACAGTAATGATGTCAGATCCACATGGATGATGACTACGAATGGACTATAGTTTACTATAGAGAGTTCTATTTTGCCACTGGATGTGCTTGATTTATTTGATATTTCTACACTTTTCACTTTATCCCCTTGCTCTATTGCTTCAGATGAATAGGCTAATGACTCTTTTTCTGATCCTAATATAAGGTGTTGTACAGTATCTGGACATAACATAGACTTCAGTAATACTTAAACTTGCCTAAAAATAAAAATCACCTGGGAAAGTCATTCAGCTATCTATCTTGTGTTAGTTGTTGAGTCGTGTTCAACTCTTTGTGACTCCTTGGACTGTAGACTTCCAGGTTCCTCTGTCCATGGAATCCTCTAGGCAAGAATACTGGAGTGGGTTGCCATTTTAGTACTAATGAACCAGAATCTTCAAAGAATGATACTAGTAAACTATATGGCATGCAACTTTTAAAAGTAGCTTAGTAAAAAGTTTTAAACATTTTGGAGCATGGATTATAAATGAGTTTGTATATGTGAAAGATTAATGATGATAATGAAGGGCATATATTATCCATGTAGGAAATTGGAGGCAGAGATAGAGGCTGTTTCTGAATTATTTCAGAAAATATTTAATGATTATTTGAAATAGAAGGATAGTAGTTATGGAGATGGATCAGAGCAAGTAGAAGAGAGATGAATAGAATTATCAAGATATAATGAAAATGTGTAAATCAAAACATTTGCAAAAGGTTCTTCATAGAGAGAAATACTTATTTTCTGAGATGTTTCCTGAGAGAGATACAGTTACATATAAAATCTGGACTTCTCTGAGTATCTTTTGATATTCTTAAGTGATAGCTGGTAAAGTTAGATTACTTGTGAATTTGGATTAGCATATTTCTTATCTGCAAATATCTAGACACATGAGTGATGCAAAATACAACTTTCAGAGAGAGATTCGATTTACATTCATTGTGACCACATCAGTTCAGTATACTCTGGTCTTTTACTTCCATTCTACAACAAAAAAAGGAAAAAGGGCATTTGTAAAGTACTATGTTAACACTGAGAGATCCGTTGAGAAATCAACAGTCTTTGGAAAGTATGAACTACCTGTAATTATAGAAATACTTGTTAACTGATCATTATTATTTTTTTTTTTGCAAAGATAAGATAAAGCCCAAATATAGGGGCTTTGAAACCATGCTTAGCAGTTTGCACCTAATTCATTAGACAAGGGGGAGTATTAAAGGAAAGTGAGGGAAACAGAAGTATGAAAAAAATTGGAAGATATTGATATAATTTAGAATATGGATATGGTACCAACATATAAAACAAAACTGAATAGGGAAGAACTATGAGTTTCAGCCATGAATGAGAAAGATACCATGACAAAACCTTTTAGAACTAACATCGTTTTCAATACAGGGCACTGGGATACAAAAGTAGGAAGTCATACGATACCTGGAGTAACAGACAAGTTTGACCTTGGAATATAAAATAAAGCAGGGCAAAGTCTAATTACACCAAGAGAATGCACTGGTCATAGCAAACACCCTCTTCCAACAACACAAGAGACAACTCTACACATGGACATTACCAAATGGTCAATACTGAAATCAGGTTGATTATATACTTTGTAGTCAAAGATGGAGAAGCTCTTATGCAGTCAGCAAAAACAAGACTGGGAGCTGACTGTGGCTCAGATCACAAACTACTCATTGCAAAATTCAGACTTAAACTGAAGAATGTAGGGAAAACCACTAGACAATTCAAGTATGACCTAATCAAATCCTTTACAATTACACAGTGAAAGTGACAAATAGATTCGTGGGATTAGATCTGATAGAGTGGCTGAAGGAAAATGGTGGAGATTTGTAACTTTGTAAAGGAGGCCATGATCAAAACACGCCAAGGAAAAGCAATGCAGAGTCAAAATGGTTGTCTGAGGAGGCCTTATAAATAGCTGAAAAAAGGAGAGAAACTAAAGGGAAAGGAGAAAAGGAAAGATATACCCATCTGAATGCAGAGTTCCAAAGAAGAGTGAGGAGAAATAAGAAAGCCTTCCCCCATGATCAATGCAAAGAAACAGAGGAGAACAATAGAATGGGAAAGAGTAGAGATGTTTTTAAGAAAATTAGGTATATCAAGGGAAATTTTCATGCAAAAGTGGGTGCAATAAAGGACAGAAATTGTATGGAACTAACAGAAGCAGAAGATGTTAAGAAGAGGTGGCAAGACTACACAGAAGAATTATACAAAAAGATCTTGATGGCCCAGATAACCACAATGCTGTGATCAATCACCTAGAGCCAGTTAACCTGGGATGGGAAGTCAAGTGAGACTTAGGAAGCATCACTACAGACAAAGCTAACAGAGGTGATGGAATTCCAGCTGAGCTACTTCAAATCCTAAAAGATGATGCTGTGAAAGCACTGTGTACAATATTCCAGAAAATCTGAAAAACTAAGCAGTGGCTACAGAGCTGGAAAAGGTCAATTTTCATTCCTATCGAAGGAAAGGCAATGTTATATAATATTCAAACTACCACACAATTGTACTCATCTCACACTCTAGCAAAGCAAATGCTTAAAATTCTCCAAGTTAGACTTCAACAGTGTGTGAACTTAGAACTTCCAGATGTTCAAGTTGGATTTACAAAAGGCAGAAGAACTAGAAATCAAATTGCCAACCTCCACTGAATCATAGAAAAATCAAGAGAGTTCTAGAAAAACATCTACTTCTGCTTCATTGACTATGCTAAAGCCTTTGACTGTGGATCACAATACACTGTGGAAAATTCTTAAAGAGATGAAAATACCAGACCACCTTATCCGTCTCCTGAGAAACCTATATGCAGGCAAAGAAGCAACAATTAGAATCAGACATGGAACAATGGACTGGTTCCATATTGGGAAAGGGGTACTTCAACGCTGTATATTGTCACCCTGCTTATTTACTTAGATGCTGCTGCTAAGTTGCGTCAGTTGTGTCCGACTCTGTGTGACCCCATAGATGGCAGCCCAACAGGCTCCCCTGTCCCTGGTATTCTTCAGGCAAGAATACTGGAGTGGGTTGCCATTTCCTTCTCCAATACATGAAAGTGAAAAGTGAAAGTGAAGTCACTTAGTCATGTCTGGCTTTTAGTGACCTCATGAACTGTAGCCAGGCTCCTCCATCCATGGGATTCTCCAGACAAGAGTACTGGAGTGGGGTGCCATTGTCTTCTCCCTTACTTATATGCAGAGTACGTCAAATGAAAGGCTAGGCTGGATGAACACAAGGTGAAATCAAATTGCTGGGAGAAATATTAATAATTTCAGATACACAGATATCACTCTTATGGCAGAAAGCAAAAAAGAACTAAAGAGCCTCTTGATGAAAGTGAAAAAGGAGTTTGAAAAAGCTGGCTTGAAACTTAACTTTCAAAAAACAAAGATCATGGCATCTGGTCCCATCACTTCATGGCAAATAGTTGGGGAAACAACAGATACAGCAACAGACTTTATTTTCTTAGGCTCCAAAATCACTGCAGATGGTGACTACAGCCATGAAATTAACAGACATTTGCTCCTTGGAAGAAAAGCTATGACCAGAATAGATAGCATATTAAAAAGCAGAGACATTACTTTGCTAGCAAAGTTCCATCTAGTCAGAGCTATGGTTTTCCAGTTGTCTTGTATGGATGTGAGAGTTGGACTATAAAGAAAGCTGAGCACCAAAGAACTGATCCTTTTGAAGCGTGGTGTTAGAGAAGACTCTTGAGAGTCCCTTGGACTGCAAGGAGATCAAACCAGTCTGTCCTAAAGAAATCAGTCCTGAATATTTATTGGAAGGACTGATGCTGAAGCTGAATCTGAAGCTCCACTACTTCGGCCACCTGATGCGAAGAATTGACTTACTGGAAAAGACCCTGATCCTGGGAAAGATTGAAGTCAGGAGGAGAAGAGGATGACAGAGGATGAGATGGTTGGATGGCATCACTGACTTGATGGACATGAGTTTGAGCAAGCTCCAAGAGTTGGTGATGAATAGGGAAGCCTGGCATGCTGCAGTCCATGGGGTCACAAGAGTTGGATATGACTGAGCAACTAAACTGAACTCAGTGACTGATTTTTCCTGAAATGATGATAGAATAGATGGTAATCAAAGTACTCAAACCAAAGAGATGATGATGATGATGTATGAAAATTTCATCCTATCAATAATCAATATTATGGTGGGACTAGCCCTTCTGTTTCTTATTATGATTATAAAATATCCTGCAGCTGTAGCCATCAGAAAACTGAAAAGAAATGAAGTTCTTATTTATGAGACTTGGAAATTACTTAGCACACCTGACACCACAGAGTGAGATTGAGAGAGAGAAAGAGCATGTAAGCCTTTTGTTGTTCAGTCACTGTTTCATCCAAGTCTTTGAAACTCCATGGACTGCAGCATGCTAGTCTTCCCTGTCCTTCACTATCTCCTGGAGTTTGCTCAAACTCATGTCCATCGAGTCTGTGATGCCATCCTTTGTCGTCCCCTTCACCTGCCTTCAATCTTTCCCAGCATCAGGGTCTTTTCCAATGAGTTAGCTCATTGGAGCATAGTGGTCTTTTATTGAGATAGACTGTGGGGGCCTAGGGTTTCACAAACTCACTCTTTATTGGTGAATTTAAAGCATAAAAGCAGAAGTCTAAAGTGAGGGAAGAGAAAAAAATAAAAATACAAGTGGCCCCAAATTAGCACTTATCAAAATCAACCAGGATTTCTAAAACAAAAGAGCTTCAGTGAAGGAAGGGGGCCTGGCCCTTTATCTAGAGTGTGGCTGGCAATGTGTTTATTTGAGATAGACCTCTTTGAAGTGGAAGTTTCTTTTAAGTGGATGTCTCAGTAATCAAAGCTTAAGCCAAGCACTTATATTACAAAAAGAGAAGCCAACTGTCAGGGCTTACACAGCAAATGAGAAGAGAACAGAAGTACAGATTTAAAAGTTATTTCAGTTATACATTATGCAAGACTGGAAAATGGTTAGATATGGTATGCAAGATGGAAAGAAGAGTCAAAAATGTAAAGGAACAGAAATGCAAAAGTTAACAGAAATGAGGCAAGTGGTTTCATTGTGTCCTTCTTATAATCACAAGCAGATTAACCATGAAGCTGGTGATGTGAAACTTCAGAACCCTTGCATAAAGAGTCGTTTTGAAGTATTAGAAGGAATCCTATGACTACAAAAAAAGAGGTCCTTTTTTTTTTTTTTTTTTTTTTGTAGAATTTATAGAAGGAAGATATTTTAATCACAGTCAGTTAAGGCTGCTACCTCTTTTCATTCCAGCTTTCATTTTATTCCACATCTTACTGCCCTTGTTGGGTGACTTGGAATGACTGCAGGCACTTTTGTGATCTAGCTAACTGAAATTCACTTGCTGACACATTTAGTTTAAATTTTGTAGAATATATTCATTTGCTTCACAGTCAATTTCCTGTATAATTAAGTTATTCCTAGTCTTCCTGGTATTAAAACGGTTTCCAGGAAGACAAGTACCACTCACTCTGTAGATTCAGTCGTCGTTAAAGTGGGAGATGCAAAGTCAGATATGTTACTCTAACAGTATTGGGAGGAAAACATTTCCTATACCCTTCTAGGTTCTTCTGACTAGTCTAGTAATTAAATTGACACAAAACACAAACAAGTAAAAAAAGACAAAATTTATATGCATATATAGAAATCTCAGTTATGTGGGATTTAAACGACTTAAACAAATGACTAAAGCAGACAGTTTTTACACTTTCAAACAAAGAAACAATACATCTGTGAAAAATTGATAAGATAATAGAGTTTGGGCTTGGGGTAGTAAATTAGTGAATAAGTAACAAGCCCTGTCTCTCTACTTCCTGGCACAAGGAGGATACCTTTCACAGGGCAGATTAATTTCTTATTTTCAGGGAGGGAGAGAGGAGGGTCAGAGTGTCCTCGTTGTATCAACTGTTTTACCAGTAACTTTAATTAAAAATAATAAACATGCCATGTAGACATATATAGGGGTAGCCTGCTCTGCAGAGAAGGCAGTGGCACCCCACTCCAGTACTCTTGCCTGGAGAATCCCATGGATGGAGGAGCCAGATCATCTGCAGTCCATGGTGTCGCTAAGAGTCGGACACGACTCAGCGACTTCACTTTCACTTTTCACTTTCATGCATTGGAGAAGAAAGTGGCAACCCACTCCAGTGTTCTTGCCTGGAGAATCCCAGGGACTGGGGAGCCTGGTAGGCTGCCTTCTATGGGGTCACACAGAGTCGGACACGACTGAAATGACTTAGCAGCAGCAGCAGCAGCCTGCTCTGAGTCCCAGTGTGCGATGTGAAGTTTGTACTTGGTAGAGGAGAAACAGGTTGTTGCAGTGTGTGGAGCTGAAAATTAGGACTTCCCTGATGGCTTAGCACGTAAAGAATATGCCTGCAATGCAGGTGACCCGGGTTTGATCCCTGGGTTGAGAAGATCCCCTGGAAAAAAGAATGGCTACCCACTCCAGTATTCCTGCCAGGAGAATCCCACGGACAGAGGAGCTTGACAGGCTACAGTCCATGGGGTCAGGTCGAAAAGAGTTGGACATGGAGCTGAAAGTTAGACTATGGATATTCCTCCTGGCATTATTATTATTATTATTATTTTTGTCGCTTCAGTTGTGTCCGACTCTGTGCGACCCCATAGACGGCAGCCCACCAGGCTCTCCTGTCCCTGAAATTCTCCAGGCAAGAACACTGGAGTGGGTTGCCATTTCCTTCTCCAATGCAGGAAAATAAAAAGTGAAAGTGAAGTCGCTCAGTCGTGTCCGACTCTAGCGACCCCATGGACTGCAGCCTACCAGGCTGTTCCGTCCATGGTATTTTCCAGGCAAAAGTACTGGAGTGGGGTGCCATTGCCTTCTCCACCTCCTGTCATTAGATGTGTAAAATTATAAAACTTGATTGTATAGGATATATAATTATAAGAATTACTATATATCCTTTTCCCTTTCTTAAAGCACATGCAGGATCTATCAAAATCTTAAGTGATTTTTAACTGGAATTTAGCAAGATGATTTGGGACACTTGAATAAATCAAATCAGAAATTATTGACTCCTGATTTGACTTATGAATAAAACTTAAGACAATTATGTTGGATAATGTACAAGTAGTTAAGTACAGAAAATTCAGATAAAATTATATAGTTTGAATAACAGAATAAAAAGCCAATAGCCATATTTTTACATGTAGGCATCAATTTTGAAGAAAATAATATATAATACATATATAGTAAATCATTAAGAGGAAGAGATAAATTTCTGTGGATGACTAAACTGATTTGATAATCAAATTAATTAAAAACATGAATCATATGTATGCTTCTAAACATTTTATAGCTTTCTTAATTAAAATAAAATACTGGCATTAATGTAGGTAAGATAAAAATTCAAATGTGCCAATACAATGATATATTGCAGATAAATCAATTCAAAAATACTTAAGCAAGCATAAAACATGAAATACTTTAAGTTCTTACAGCTTGTATACAAAGCACATTTTCCAAATTTGACTTTCTAAAAAATGTGACTGATGTTGCCAATAAGTTGTGAAGAGAAAAAGAAAATTACTAAGCAATTAAGAAGTAAAAAAAAATTTTAAATAAAAACCATGTTAGAGGCAAGAATTATCTCATTTTCTTTCTAAATAAGATAGCATCACAATATTTTGTCAAAGTGTATACAAACAAAAGTATAGAGATATGTATTTTTAGAATTGTCAAATGTTAACTCAAAAATTTTTTTCTGATTTTTTATTTTGATGTTATTTTAAAATTTTGTAATTGTTATAACACATTCTAAATATAAACAAAGTTCACTATAATTATTCATAATTTTATTGATTTTTTGAATAGCCCTCACTTTTGCATTTGTATGAACTAGAAGTGCCCTGATTTGGAATTGCCTCTATCTAACTGAGTGCTGAAGAACTGATGCTTTTGAACTGTGGTATTGGACAAGACTCTTGAGAGTCCCTTGGACTGCAAGATCCAACCAGTCCATTCTGAAGGAGATCAGCCCTGGGATTACTTTGGAAGGAACGATGCTGAAGCTGAAACTCCAGTACTTTGGCCACCTCATGCAAAGAGTTAACTCATTGGAAAAGACTCTGATGCTGGGAGGGATTGGGGGCAGGAGGAGAAGGGGACAACAGAGGATGAGATGGCTGAATGGCATCACCGATTTGATGGACATGAGTTTGAGTGAACTTCAGGAGTTGGTGATGGACAGGGAGGCCTGGCATGCTGCGATTCATGGGGTTGCAAAGAGTTGGACAGGACTTAGTGACTGAACTGAACTGAACTGAACTATCTAACTAGTCAATGAAACTTTGATATATACTTAACTTATTAAAATATCTCTTTTCTCTCCTGGGTAGGAATACGTTGTTCTCTGGTTGTGTATGCAGCTTGGGTAAAAATGATGGAAGAGAAACTGCTGAACATAATTTCCTTTTGTATGACCTAGTAGTATAATTATTATTGATTGTGATTTTATTTTTGGGACATTAATGCATTATAAGTCAACTTATAAGTCGAGCTCTTTATATGTCAACTTTGTAAAATGACTTTGTTGAAATGACTTTCCTATAAAAGAGGACAAAAGAGACAATTTTCAAGAAAGTCAGAAGGCTAATGAGAAATGTGTAGGTTACCTACATATTGTTGAAGATATGTAATTGAGAGTAATTTATACTCCATGTTGAGCTTTCCAGATGTTGCTAATGGTAAAAAAATACTCGCCTGCCAATGCAAGATACATGAGATGCAGGTCAGATCCCTAGATTTGAAAGATCCCCTGGAGAAAGGCATGGCAATGTACTCCAGTATTCTAGAGTGGAGAATTCCATGGACAGAGGAGCCTGGAGGGCTACAGTCTACAGGGTTACAAAGAGTTGGACCTGACTGAAATGACTTAGCATGCATGTATATTCCATGTGTCTCTTTTTTTAACCTTAAAATATTTCATAAAAAGTAATTTACATACAGTGAAGTTGAAAAGGGATAAATTTATGCAACTATCAACAAGGTTAAGATCAGTAATATCCCATCAGTTTTCTCAACATTCAACCCTCAGAGGTGATTCATATTTTAATTTCTGTCAAATATTAATTTTTCTTATTATATTCAAGTAGCTTTTGGTACCATTTCTAGGAAGGATACATCCCATGTCTGCTTAACTACTGGTTACTCAGAACCTCAATAATTTTTGATGGAACTACATTATTAATGATATATTTCCCACAAATAACATTTAATTGGTACTTTCTTGGAAAAAAAAAAAAAAAACTTATGGAATCAAGTATACTATTCTCTCTAACTATGCAGGCTTACATGTCTATGTCTGTTCTTTGCATTTGTATGTGTGAACATAGTGTGTGTGTGTGTGTGTGTGTGTGTGTGTGTCTGTGCTCATGTGAACTCATGTACTCAGGCAAATCTTTTCAATTTGGGGGACCTAATGATAATAGGTGATTGCAGCCATGAAATTAAAAGATGCTTACTCCTTGGAATGAAAGTTATGATCAACTTAGACAGCATATTGAAAAGCAGCTGTGGTACATATACACAATGGAGTATTACTCAGCCATTAAAAAGAATGCATTTGAGTCAGTTCTAATGAGGTGGATGAAACTGGAGCCTATTATACAGAGTGAAGTGAGCCAGAAAGAAAAACACCAATGCAGTATACTAATGCATATATATGGAGTTTAGAAAGATGGTAACAATAACCCTGTATACGAGACCGCAAAAGAGACACTGATGTATGCAATGCTAAGTCACTTCAGTCGTGTCCGACTCTGTGTGACCCCATAGACGGTAGCCTACCAGGCTCCCCCGTCCCTGGGATTCTCCAGGCAAGAACACTGGAGTGGGTTGCCATTTCCTTCTCCAATGCATGAAAGTGAAAAGTGAAAGTGAAGTCACTCAGTCGTGTCCGACTCCTAGCGACCCCATGGACTGGAGCCTATGAGGCTTCTCCATCCATGGGATTTTCCAGGCAAGAGTAGTGGAGTGGGATGCCATTGCCTTCTCTTTTGGACTCTGTGGAAGAGGGAGAAGGTGGGGTGATTTGGGAGAATCGCATTGAAACATGCATAATATCATATATGAAATGAGTCGCCAGTCCAGGTTCGATGCATGATACTGGATGCTTGAGACTGGTGCACTGGGACAACCCAGAGGGATGGTACGGGGAGGGAGGTGGGAGGAGAGTTCAGGATGGGGAACACGTGTATACTTGTGGTGGATTCATTTTGATATATGGCAAAACCAATACAATATTGTAAACTTAAAAAATAAAATTAAATTAAATTTAAAAAATAAATAAATAAAAATAAAAAGCAAAGACATTACTTTGCCAACAAAGGTCTGTCTAGTCAAGACTATGATTTTTCCAGTGGTCATGTATGGATGTGAGAGTTGGACTGTGAAGAAAGCTGAGTGCCGAAGAATTGATACTTTTGAACAGTGGTGTTGGAGAAGATTCTTGAGAGTCCCTTGGTCTGCAAGGAGATCCAACCAGTCCATCCTAAAGGAAAATAATCCTGGATGTTCATTGGTAGGACTGATGTGGAAGTTGAAACTCCAATACATTGGCCACCTGATACGAAGTGCTGACTCATTTGAGAAGACCCTGATGCTGGGAAAGATTGAGGGCAGGAGGAGAAGGGGATGACAGAGGATGAGATGGTTGAATGGCATCACAAACTGGATGGACATGGGTTTGGGTGGACTCTGGAAGTTAATGATGAACAGGGAGGCCTGGCACACCGCAGTCCATGGGGTCACAAAGAGTTGGAGGTGACTGAGCGACTGAAGTGAACTGAATGAGAACAGAAAAAAGAAAGAAAAAAAAAACAAGTGCACTATATTTACTGTTCTAATTTATATTTTTCTAAAAATAATCTTTTAGTAGAATAATTATATAAGTTGCTACAATTCTTTCATATCAATGCAGGAAAACTTTTGAAAAATTCAGTTTATCTGTGTTTTGCAAAGTATGAGGGAGTTAAGGATTGATGGAAAGGAAACAGATGAACATTCAATTGAATGAAGAAGAAGAGCTCAAATACTGCTAAAGGAGTTAACAAATTATGCAATCTAGCTCCCTAGCTAGTGAGCAGGTAGGTGTTGGGGTAGGGCTTCCTAGGTGCCTTAATGGTAAAGAATCCGCCTGCCAATGCCAGAGACACAGGAGATGTAGTTTCCATCCCTGGATCCAGAAAATCCCCTGGAAGAGGGCATGGCAAGCCACTCCAGTATTCTTGCCTGAAAAAACACATGGACAGAGGAGTCTGGTGGGCTACCGTCCATGGGGTTGCAAAGGATCCGACACAACTGAGCGGCTGAGCAGGAACATGGGAGGTTAGAGTAAAGCAAAGAAGAGAGGCATAAAGAAAAAATGAAATCAAGAAAGCAAAGGACAATTGATATGCTTATCCCAATATGGATCAGAGTGGAGAGCTAACGAGACATAACTTCAGCGTAAGTAACAACCAGAAAATGGAGATTTTTCACTGTAGAAGGAGATACTTTCTTTTATCCACTTGGTAAGAAAGAGAAACCATAGATTTCGAGCTGTGTTTGCTTTATCAGAGAATTCTAATTTGTGGTGCTATAAGCAAATATTTGAGTGCCTTTTTCTTCTAGGTTCATTTTGCTGTTATTCTGTTTTGTTTTCATTTTTGTTTTGGTGTGTGATGTCAAATAAATGCTGTCAAAACAATCTCTTATTTCAGTACACAACACAGAGCCATCTTTTTATTTTATGCTTCCTTTAAACATTTGAATTAATAAATTTTGCTTAAGACCCCAGTTTTTAAGTGCAATCAGTAGTCAATCTGAGATATCTCCTTCTCTAGAAAGCATTATTTTTCTTGTTTTCTCACTAATCCAACAATTCTTTCTGCTACTTTAAGGCATAGCATAAATAAAATAGCAGGGGGCTGATTAAATCTAGATATTCCTCATTTAACAAATTGCAGTATCAATTTTATCTTTTTTAAACTAGAAAGGAAGTACAAAGAATTATTTTATTCTCTATATTCTAGAATGGGAATATCCATTTTGCAGGGCCACTTTTCTGGAGTCAACTTTTCTGTTAACCCTTGCAAGGGTGGCATAATTGTTTTGTTCAATGATTCTTAATTCAGAGGCATGATTGGCTCAGATTCAAATTTTATAATTTAATATGTCATTTCTTTAATTCTGTAACTTGGACAAATTACTTCTTATGCATCTTCATCTATAAAATAGGAATAGTAACAATATCTACTTCAAGCATTGCAGTGATTGTTAATTGAAACAGTTGATGCAGCACTGTTGTAGCTCTTATCAGTTGTCCTAATTCCATTTGGAATTAGTACTTTTCCTGTTTTGTCTCCTAAAATTCTTCCCTTTATTTCATATCCTTTTATGAGCCATAGATTCTCAGACTACTTAAAAACCCATTCCAAGAAACCAGTCTTTAGAAATTGTAGATTCATCCATCCTACACCATGCAAGCACAGCTCATAAATTGCAGTTGTGCTGTTGATTTCTGTATTCATGCTGGCTTGCTAGACAAACCTTTATCTTCTTTAACTTTCTTGGCACACAGAAAAATACTATAGCGTGTTTCAAATGAGAGATCTATGACTTCCTTAGCGTCAATTTGAATAAATTTGCACCCAATGCTGCTGAGACTACCATTCAGATCATTCACTAAAATGGCTAGTTTATCACAGTTAACTTCAAGCAGCCTTAAGACTGTATGAATAATAGGAAAATTTAAGCTTAACTCTTCAGATATTTAGACCTTGGGCAGGCATATTATCTGCAAAGTTTATGGAGTGTGCCTTGGTGGAGAGGGGAAGCATTTGGTGTCATTATCTAGACTCCTGGAAATGAATACTCCAGGAATGGAATAAATCAACTCACTCCTTCAAATTATGCAAATATGCATTTTTCCCCTAATTCAAGGGCATTTATGCTTTTGAAGGATCAGATTCCTTTTTGATATCCAGCATTACTTTGATTATTATTAAATTTATTGCACAGATAGCATATGTGCATATTTACAGTGTGTTATTTATGATGGTTCGCTTCTTCCCATAGCCATGAACTCCTGACAAGCTACCAATATATCTTGCCTATTTTGTTGGCAAAAGAAATAGATGCCATTAAATGGTTTATTATCCAATTCAAACTTAAAACCTTTCAATAGCTTCCCGTTTTTCCTAAGATAAAGGTCAAATGGCCATGATCAATACTTTGGCTACCTGATGAAAACAGCCAACTCATTGAAAAAGACCCTGATGCTTGGAAAAATTTGAAGACAGAGAGAGAAGAGAGTGACAGAGGATGAAATGGTTGGATGGCATCCCTGATTCAATGGACATAAACTTGGACAAATTTTGGGAGTTGACGAGGGACAAGGAAGCCTGGCATGTTGCAGCCCATGGGTTCATGATGAGTTGGATGTGACTTGGTGACTGAAGAAAGGTCAATATCCTTAAAATTAACCTATGACCCTACAGGTTGGACCCTGCTCTATTCTTCCTTGCATAGTACTTTTCATAGCTTCAGTTGCTGAAGTTTCCCTTCATTTCCTTACTCTTCCTTCCCACAGTAGAGTCTGCATATGTTGCTTACTGGGACAGAATTAGCTCCTCTCCCCAAACCAGCAAGCCTTCACCAAGTTAAATTCTAAAAATCTATTAACGTAGAGATATTAGATTACCTAAGCCCTCTCTGAACCAAAGTCTGGTCAGGTTTTTATATACCGTTCTCCTGTTTGAAAGATTACTTTTCTTTGGAGCACATAGGCCAGTCTGTGAATGGTTATTTCTTTTTATTTACATATCTGTTTACGGTTTGCCTCCACTGATCAGTCTATAAACAGTAGAACCAGCACTGTGCTCCAAAGAAAAGTAATCATTTAAAACAAAAGAACAGTATACAAGTCAGAAAAGGCAATGGCAACCAACTCCAGAACTCTAGCCTGGAAAATCCTATGGAAGGAGGAGCCTAATAGGCTGCAGTCCATGGGGTCGCTAAGAGTCGGGCACGACTGAGCAACTTCACTTTCATTTTTCACTTTCACTTTTCACTTTCATGCATTGGAGAAGGAAATGGCAACCCACTCCAGTGTTCTTGCCTGGAGAATCCCAAGGATGGGGGAGCCTGGTGGGCTGCCATCTATGTGGTCTCACAGAGGCAGACACGAGCAGCAGCAGCATATATATAAATTTGGCTTTAATTGGAGGATAATTGCTTTACAATATTGTGTTGGATTCTACCATACACCAACATGAATTAACCATCAGTTCAGTTCATTTCAGTCACTCAGTTGTGTCCGACTGCAGCACATCAGGCTTCCCTGTCCATCACCAACTCCCAGAGTTTACTCAAACTCATGCCCATTGAGTCCGTGATGCCATCCAACCATCCCATTCTCTGTCATCCCCTTTTTCCTCCCGCCTTCAATCTTTCCCAGCATCAGGGTCTTTTCCAGTGAGTCAGCTCTTCGCATCAGATGGCCAAAGTACTGGAGTCTGAGCTTCAGCATCAGTCCTTGCAATGAAAATTCAGGACTGATCTCCTTTAGGATGGACTGGCTGGATTCTCAAAAATCTTCTCCAACACCACAGTTCAAAAGCAGCAACTCTTTTGCTGTCTCAGCAAAAGAGACACAGATTATAGAACAGTCTTTTGGACTTTGTGAGAGAAGGAAGGGGGATGATTTTGGGGAATGGCATTGAAACGTGTATAATATCATATAAGAAACGAATTGCCAGTCCAGGTTCGATGCAGGATACAGGAAGCTTGGGGCTGGTGCACTGGGATGACCCAGAGTGATGGTATGGGGAGGGAGGTGGGAGAGGGGTTCAGGATTGGGGACATGCACACACCCATAGCAGATTCATATTGATGCATGGCAAAACCAATACAATATTGTAAAGTAATTAGCCTCTAATTAAAATAAATAAATTTAAATTAAAAAAAACAAGCAAAAATTATTTGGTGCTCAGCTTTCTTTATGGTCCAGCTCTCACATCCATACATGACCACTGGAAAGACCATAGCCTTGATTAGATGGACCTTTGCTAGCAAAGTAATGTCTCTACTTTTTAATATGCTGCCTATGTTGGTCATAACTTGCCTTCCCAAAAGTAAGCATCTTTTAATATCATGGCTGCAGTCACCATCTGCAGTGATTTTGAAGACCCCAGAAATAAAGTCAACCACTGTTTCCACTGTTTCCCTATCTATTTGTCATGAATTGATGGGACCCGATGCCATGATCTTAGTTTTCTGAATGCTGAGCTTTAAGCCAACTTTTTCAGTCTCCTCTTTCACTTTTATCAAGAGGCTCTTTAGCTTCTTCACTTTCTGCCATAAGGGTGGTGTTATCTGCATATCTGAGGTTATTGATATTTCTCCCGGCAATGTTGATTCTAGCTTGTGCTTCCTCCAGCCCTGCGTTTCTAGTGATATACTCTGCATATAAGTTAAACAAGCAGGGTGACACTATACAGCCTTATGAGCTGCATACAGATTTCTCAACAGGCAGGTCAGGATGTCTGGTATTCTCATCTCTTTCAGAATTTTCCAGCTTATTGTGATCCATGAATCAAGGCAAATTGGAAGTGATCAAACAGGAGATCAGACCAGATCAGATCAGTCGCTCAGTCATGTCCGACTCTTTGCGACCCCATGAACTGCAGCACGCCAGGCCTCCCTATCCATCACCAGCTCTCTGAGGTCACTCAGACTCACATTCATCGAGTCAGTGATGCCATCCAGCCATCTCATCCTCTGTCGTCCGCTTTTCCTCCTGCCCCCAATCCTTCCCAGCATCAGAGTCTTCTCCAATGAGTCAACTCTTCGCATGGGTTGCCAAAATACTGGAGTTTCAGCTTTAGCATCATTCCTTCCAAAGAAATCCCAGGGCTGATCTCCTTCAGAATGGACTGGTTGGATCTCCTTGCAGTCCAAGGGACTCTCAAGAGTCTTCTCCAACACCACAGTTCAAAAGCATCAATTCTTCGGCACTCAGCCTTCTTCACAGTCCAGCTCCCACATCCATATATGACCACAGGAAAGAAGACAAGAGTGAATTTCAACATTTTAAGAATCAGTGAACTAAAATGGGCTGGAATTGGTGAATTGAACTTAGATAACCATTATATTTGCCTTTCTTTGGGATTGGGATGAAAACTGACCTTTTCCAATCTTGTGGCCACTGCTGAGTTTTCCAAATTTGTTGGCATATTGAGTGCAGCACTTTCACAGCATCATCTTTCAGGATTTGGAATAGGTCCACTGGAATTCCATCACCTCCACTAGCTTTGTTCCTAGTGATGCTTTCTAAGGCCCACTTGACTTCACATTCCAGGATGTCTGGCTCTAGGTCAGTGATCACACCATCATGATTATCTGGGTGGTGAAGCTCTTTTTTGTACAGTTCTTCTGTGTATTCTTGCCACCTCTTCTTAATATCTTCTGCTTCCGTTAGGTCCATACCATTTCTGTCCTTTATCGAGCCCATTTTTGCATGAAATGTTCCTTTGGTATCTCTGATTTTCTTGAGGAGATCCCTAGTCTTTCCCATTCTGTTGTTTTCCTCTATTTCTTTGCATTGATCGCTGAAGAAGGCTTTCTTATCTCTTCTTGCTATTCTTTGGAACTCTGCATTCAGATGCTTATATCTTTCCTTTTCTCCTTTGCTTTTCGCCTCTCTTCTTTTCACAGCTATTTGTAAGGCCTCCCCAGACAGCCATTTTGTTTTTTTTTTTCATTTCTTTTCCACTAAGAGAGCCTCGCCGGCTGGGACCGGCACAGTAAGCGCCGCGGAGAGGAGCTACCCCACAACCGAGGAAGGGTGGCGGTGAGGACCGGCGCACTAAGCAGGGCCAAGAGGAGCTACCCCACAACCGAGGTCAGGAAGGGTTGCAGTGAGGAGATACCCCTCCTCCAAGGTCAGGAAGGGCGGCAGTGAGGAGAGATCCCTCGTCCAAGGTAAGGTGCGATGGCTGTGCTTTGCTGGAGCAGCCGGGAAGAGATACCCCACGCCCAAGGTAAGAGAAACCCAAATAAGACGGTAGGTCTTGCAAGAGGGCATCAGAGGGCAAACACACTGAAAATATACTCACAGAAAACTAGTCAATCTAATCACAACAGGAGCAC
The DNA here is from genome assembly GCA_935064755.1 of Tragelaphus eurycerus. Classification (NCBI taxonomy): domain Eukaryota; kingdom Metazoa; phylum Chordata; class Mammalia; order Artiodactyla; family Bovidae; genus Tragelaphus; species Tragelaphus eurycerus. The sequence goes on along the minus strand of CAKXYN010000086.1, from coordinate 4,521,859 downwards.
AGCCTTGTCTAACTCAATGAAATTAAGCCATGCCCAAGGGGCAACCCAGGATGGGTGGGTCATGGTGGAGAGATCTGACCGGGTGTGGTCCACTGGAGAAGGGAATGACAAACCACTTCAGTATTCTTGCCTTGAGAACCCCATGAACAGTATGAAAAAGCAAAATGATAGGATACTGAAAGAGAAACTCCCCAGATCAGTAGGGGCCCAATATGCTACTGGAAATCAGTGGAGGAATAACTCCAGAAAGAATGAAGGGATGGAGTCAAAGCAAAAAAAAAAAAAAAAATACCCAGCTGTGTATGTGTCTGGTGATAGAAGCAAAGTCCGATGCTGTAAAGAGCAATATTGCATAGGAACCTGGAATGTCAGGTCCATGAATCAAGGCAAATTGGAAGTGGTCAAACAAGAGATGGCAAGAGTGAATGTCGACATTCTAGGAATTAGCGAACTCAAATGGACTGGAATGGGTGAATTTAACTCAGAGGACCATTATATCTACTACTGCAGGCAGGAATCCCTCAGAAGAAATGGACAAAAGAGTCCGAAATGCAGTACTTGAATGCAATCTCAAAAATGACAGAATGATCTCTGTTCGTTTCCAAGGCAAACCATTCAATGTCACAGTAATCCAAGTCTATGCCCCAACCAGTAACGCTGAAGAAGCTGAAGTTGAACGGTTCTATGAAGACCTACAAGGCCTTTTAGAACTAACACCCAAAAAAGATGTCCTTTTCATTACAGGGGACTGGAATGCAAAAGTAGGAAGTCAAGAAATACCTGGAGTAACAGGCAAATTTGGCCCTGGAATACGGAATGAAGCAGGGCAAAGACTAATAGAGTTTTGCCAAGAAAATGCACTGGTCATAGCAAATACCCTCTTCCAACAACACAAAAGAAGACACTATACATGGACATCACCAGATGGTCAACACCGAAATCAGATCGATTATATTCTTTGCAGCCAAAGATGGAGAAGCTCTATACAATCAGCAAGAACAAGATGAGGAGCTGACTGTGGCTCAGACCATGAACTCCTTATTGCCAAATTCAGACTTAAATTGAAGAAAGTAGGGAAAACCACTAGAAAATTCAGGTACGACCTAAATCAAATCCCTTATGATTATACAGTGGACATGAGAAATAGATTTAAGGACCTAGATCTGATAGATAGAGTGCCTGATGAACTATGGAAAGAGGTTCGTGACATTGTACAGGAGACAGGGATCAAGACCATCCCCATGGTAAAGAAATGCAAAAAAAAAAAAAAAAAAAAAAAAGCAAAATGGCAAAGTGGATAATCTTTGCCTATTACATATCCCAGATTTATCTGCATATACATTTTATCAAAAATATATTGAGAATATTTTGGCATTACATATAATTTTAAACTAGATAAAATATTCACTGATAATAACTTTCCTTTGAAACTATTCTCAATGTTTGCCCTTATATTTTTCTCCTGAAATTACACTGACATCATAATTAAGTTTAATTCATGTGTAGTTATCATTATCATATGCATCCAATTAAAAATATCATGGCATCTTTGATACCAATATTTGTATGAACAATCCAGATTACTTTAAATTTTATTAATACTGAGATGTGTAACATTTTCATCAGGAAAACTGCATTAAGTTTCAAAATATATATCACCATGCACTATTTTTGTGGTTTAGATCTCTCATTTACGTTTCTCCCATGCTTTAGTATACTTGAAGTTTAAATTAGACTACAATTGATGTTGCTTGATGATTCAGCTCTATGAATGTTAACACTCATACAGATTCATGCAACACCATCACACTCAGGATAGAGAGACATTCTATTACTCCCCAAACTCTTTCATGCTATTCCACTAAAGTCACACATTTTCCTAACTTCTAACCCTAGCACCAGACCTTTTCTGGTGACTCAGTGGTAAAGAATCCACCTGCCAATGCAGGGAATGTGGGTTCAATCCCTGGGTTGGGAAGATCCCCTAGAGATGGAAATAGCAACCCACTCTGGTATTCTTGCCTGGGAAATCCCATGGATGGAGGAAACTGGTGGGCTATAGTCCAGAGGGTTGCAGAAGTGTCAGACACAACTGAGTGACTGAACAATAATAACAAGAAACCCTAGCAACCACTGATTTACGCTGCCTCACTATTAGTTTTGTCTTTTCAAGAACTCTATATGAATGAAATGGTATGCAACCTTGCAAAATTGGCTTGTTATACTCAGTATGTAGCCCTTAAGAGACATTCAGATTGTTGTAAGTATTAACAGAATGGTCCTTTGAATTACTGAGTACTGTTCCATTGTACTGATGTGTAGTTTGGATAACCATTTACTTTTGTTGATTACATTTGAGCTGTTTCCAGGGTATACAGTAAGTCCCCTACATATGAACTTTCGAGTTGTGAACTTACAAAGATGTGAATGAGCCTTAGCATGTCCATTCATGTAAGTTTGTTCACATGTCTACTTCACACTGTCATGTGTAAGCATCTTCTACAGGATGTTGGCTATGTGTACTACACTGTACAGTAATGTATAGAGTGAAATAGTACAGTACTTATTTCAAGCTAGACCTCCAAGAGGATAACATCATTGGACTCCTTGATGTTCAACATGAAGAACTTACTAATAAAGACTTGATGGAATTGGAGGCCCAGAGGAAGAATGAAGAGAGACAAGATGGAATAGTATCTGAAGAACCAAAGAAATAGGAAATGGAAAAGGGATTTTCTTTATTTGACAAAGCACTGTTAGTTTCAGAGAAAGAGGAGCCAAATAAAGAATCGTAGAAGAAGGTTTCAGCACCTGTTCAGAATGCAATCCAGTGTACTGTGTCATCTATGACAAGAAAAAAGAGCTATTACCCAGACATCACTGGGTCATTTTTTTCAAAACGATAGATAGAATTGAATTCAGCAAGGAATCAGAATCTGTGTCATCAACATCAGAGGGAAGTGAAATGATAGCTTGCCCTCCATCTCCTATTAGTGACAATCCTTCAGCTTTATCATCTTCTCTCTCTGCTGCCGCTGCTAAGTCGCTTCAGTCCTGTCCGACTCTGTGCAACTGCATAGACAGCAGCCCATCAGGCTCCACGGTCCCTGGGATTCTCCAGGCAAGAACACTGGAGCGGGTTGCCATTTCCTTTTCCAATGCTTGAAAGTGAAGTTGCTCAGTTGTGTCCTACTCTTAGCGACCCCAGGGACTGTAGCCTACCAGGTTCCTCCATCTATGGGATTTTCCAGGCAAGAGTACTGGAGTGGGGTGCCATTGCCTTCTCCAATCATCTTCTCTACTACCTCTTATTTGTCCAGTCAGTAACACTTTTTGCCTTACTATTGATACTTACAACAACTTGATTGACTTAACAGATGCATGTTGAGTGAAATGCCAGCCCCAGTATGCCAGGTACTACTGTACCTTTCAAGGTACTGTATTGTAAAATTAAAAATGGTTTCTTTATATTTTGTATTTCTTTGTTTTTATGTATAATTTGTGTGAGAAGTATTATAAGCTTATTATGGTACACTATTATATACCCAATTGTGTTAGGTGAGTAACTAGGCTAACTTTGAACAAATACACTCTCTGAACAAAACTTCTTTGTATGTAAGGGATTCACTGTATTATGAATAGAGGTACTATAAATATTTGCATATAGCTTTGTGTGTAAATGTAAGATTACAATTCTTTAGGGTAAGACCATAGGAGCAGAATTACTCAGACAATGTGGATATATGGGCAACTTTATGAGAAACTATAAAGCTTCTTCCTAGAATATATGTAACATTTTGCATTTACACAAGAAATGTGAAAGAGGTACAACTGCTTGGTATACTTGCCATCAGTTTGTATTTCCAGTATTTTATTTGCTTATCAAAATGCTTTTCTTTCAGGTTTCTTAAGTTGAGGGATAGTTAATTTACAATATTATATTAGTTTCAACTGAATAACATAATGATTCAATATTTTATAGATTATATTCCATTTAAAGTTATTATACTGTATTTTAGTGCATATAATAAATCTTTGTAGCTTATTTATTTTATAAATAGTTTATAGTTTTTATCCTCTATCCCTATATTGCCCCTTCCTCCTTCCCACTACCTGCCAGTAATCACTAGTTTTGTTCTCTATGTCTGTTAGTCTATTCCAGCTATGTTATATTCATTTCCTTCATTTCAGTTCAGTTGCTCAGTCATCTCCGACTCTTTGTGACCCCATGAATTGCAGCATGCCAAGCCTCCCTGTCCATCACCAGCTCCAAGAGTTCACTCAAACTCATGTCCATAAAGTCGGTGATGCCGTACAGCCATCTCATCCACTGTCATCCCCTTTTCCTCCTGCCCCCAATCCCTCCCAGCATCAGAGTCTTTTCCAATGAGTCAACTCTTTGCATGAGGTGGCAAAGTATTGGAGTTTCAGCTTTAGCATCATTCCTTCCAAAGAACACTCAGGGCTGATCTCCTTTAGGATGGACTGGTTGGATCTCCTTGCAAAATATTTCAATTCCACATATAAATGATAACAATATTTTCTGGTTATTCAAGTGGTAAAGAATCCACCTTCCAGTACGGGAGACATGGGTTCTGTCTCTGGGTTGGGAAGAATACCTGGAAAAGAAAATGGCAACTCACTCCAGTATTCATGCTTGGGGAATCACATGGAGAGGAGCCTGGTGAACTACAGTCCATAGGGTTGAAAAAGAATGGGATATGACTTAGTGACTAAATAGCAACAGTAAGGGATCACATACCATTTTTTATTTTCTCTGACTTATTTCACTAAGAAGAATACCCTCCAAGTCCATCCAGCTTGTTGTAAATGGCAAAATTTCATTATCTTTATGAATGATAAATGTGATATATTCCATTGTGCACACACACACACACACACACACACACACACACACACATGCAGTTGCTGTTGTGCAGTTGCTGTTGTTTATTTGCTAAGTAATATTTGACCATTTTGCAACCCCATGGACCATAGTCCTACATGGTCCTCTGTCCATGGGTTTTCCCAGGCAAGAACACTGGAGTGGGTTGCCATTTTCTTCTCCAGTGGATCATCCCTACCCAGGGTTTTAACCCATGTCTCCTGTATTATAGCCATATTTTTTACTGCTGACCCAAAAGGAAAATTATATATGGGCATAAAGAAATAGAGGAAAACAATAGACTGAGAAAGACTAAGATCTCCTCAAGAAAATTAGAGATAACAAGGGAACATTTTATACAAAAATGGGCTCAATAAAGGACAGAAATGATATGGACCTGACAGAAGCAGAATATTAAGAAGAGTTGGCAAACTCCAAAAAGAACTGTACAAAAAAGATCTTTGTGACCCAGATAATCACGAAGGTGTGATGACTCACCTAGAGTGAGACATTCTGGAATGTGAAGTCAAGTGGGCTTTAAGAAGCATCACTACAAACAAAGATGGTGGAGGTGATGGAATTCCAGTTGAGCTACTTCAAATCCTAAAAGATGATGCTGTGAAAGTGCCACACTCAATATGTCAGCAAATTTGGGCAACACAACAGTAGCCACAGGACTGGAAAAGATCAGTTTTCATTTCAATCCCCCAAAAAAGGCAATGCCAAAGAATTCTCAAGCTACTGCACAATTGCACTCATCTCACATGCTAGCAAAGTAATGCTCAAAATTCTCCAAGCCAGGCTTTGGCAGTAGGTGAACCATGAACTTCCAGATGTTCAAGCTGGTTTTATAAAATTCAGTGGAATCAGAGACCAAATTACCAACATCTGCTGGATCACCAAAAAAGCAACAGAGTTCCAGAAAAACATTTATTTTTGTTTTATTGACTATACCAGAGTTTTGACTGTGTGGATCACAGTAAACTGGAAAATTCTGAAAGAGTTGGGAATACCAGACCACCTGACCTACCTCTTGAGAAACCGGGAGCCGGTTTGGATTAGTGCTCCGCCCATGACAAAGGTCATGAGGAAGGATGCTTGGCACATGCAAGGGCCAGATAGAGCCTCAGGAGCCCGCTGGAGGTTCTTGAGCATCTACCCCCCAAAAGCCGGAGTCTGCCTACTTCTTTCTGCTTTGTGTTCTCACCTACACCTCTGGCTGTACAGGGGGCTGTCCCCCACTACCTTTCTGTGAAAAAAGAGCTAACTTACAGCTCCAGTTAATAATTCCTGGGTGTGACAGTGTTTCAGCCTACAAACTCCTTTTGGAAATCCTCTAGCCTGCCTGAATAGGTTTTTCCGGCCACATGTGATAGTTTAGAGCCTCCCAACTGTGAGAGGCATGAGATGTTCTAAACTGTCTAAACACAGATTCCTTTGAGCAGTTAAAAGATTGATTAGAAATTGTATTGGTGAAGGGTTTTTCACTTGTTGGGCCAATGTTTGCTGCTAAGTCTCCATATCCCTTACCTACTGTGTCCTTGGCAGTGTATTGAAATGTAAGTAGTAGCTTTAATGTTTGTAACCTTGGACACTTGAGTTAATTCTTTTTCTTGTTATAACCCACCACACCTTTGCCCTATAGAAATGCAACTCCAATGCTTTTGGAGGGTGGCGCCTGACTTTAGAATAATCACCTTTAGAGAAAATATGTTCCTTAAAATGTTAATAGGCCTCTGGGCCAGAACATGATGTAACTCGCCTAAACTTTTGCGTGTGATAGGTTTGAAAGCCTGGCTCAGGGACTGCTGTCCCTGCATGACTCCACCCCTTCCCCCATTATCCTCTATGCATAACTTAAGGGATAAAAACTACTTTGAAAAATAAAGTGCGGGGCCTTGTTCACCGAAATTTGGTCTCCTCATGTCATTCTTTCTCTTACCTTCTGGCTGAATTATTCAGCCTCCTCTCTCCACAAAATGTTCTCACTGAGCTATCATTATTTCATCCACTTTTCTTCACTGAATTTCCTCCTCACTGAGCTATCTTCATTTCTATTATTCTTTATATCTTTAATTAATATTTTAATATGCTGTTGTTTCCTGATTGCCTATGCCCTCTCCCCTTCGAAATCCCTGGATCCACTGGAGCTGGACCCTGGCATGTATGCAGGTCAGGAATCAACAGTTAGGACTGCACATGGAACAACAGACTGGTTCCAAATAGGAAAAGGAGTTCATCAAGGCTGTATATTGTCACTCTGTTTTTTTAACTTATATGCAGAGTACATCATGAGAAATGCTGGACTGGAAGAAACACAAGCTAGAATCAAGATTGCTGAGAGAAATATCAATAACCTCAGATATGCAGAAGACACCACTCTTATGGCAGAAAGTGAAGAAGAACTAAAGAGCCTCTTGATGAAGTGAAAGGGGAGAGTGAAAAATTTGGCTTAAAGCTCAACATTCAGAAAACGAAGATCATGGCATCCGGTCCCATCACTTCATGGGAAATAGATGGGGAAACAGTGGAAACCGTGACTGACTTTATATACATATATATATATATATATATATATATATATATATATATATATTGGGTTCAAAATCACAGCAGATAGTAATTGCAGCCATGAATTAAAAGACACTCACTCCTTGGGAGGAAAGCTATGAGCAACTTAGGCAGCATATTAAAAAGCAGAGACCTATGTTCTCTTCTAGCAGTTTTATAGTTTCTGGTCTTACATTTAGATCTTTAATCTATTTTGAGTTTATTTTTGTCTATGGTGTTAGAAAGTGTTCTAGTTTCATTCTTTTACAAGTGGTTGACCAGTTTTTCAAGCACCATCTGTTAAAGAGATTGTCTTTTCTCCATTTTATATTCTTGCCTCCTTTGTCAAAGGTAAGGTGTCCATAGGTGCGTGGATTTATCTCTGGGCCTTCTATTTCATTCCACTGATCTATATTTCTGTCTTTGTGCCAGTACCATACTGTCTTGATGACTGTGGCTTTGTAGTAGAGCCTGAAGTCAGGCAGGTTGATTCCTCCAGTTCCATTCTTCTTTCTCAAGATTGCTTTGGCTATTCGAGGTTTTTTTGTATTTCCATACAAATCGTGAAATTATTTGCTCTAGCTCTGTGAAAAATACCATTGGTAGCTTGATAGGGATTGCATTGAATCTATAGATTGCTTTGGGTAATATACTCATTTTCACTCTATTGATTCTTCCAATCCATGAACATGGTATATTTCTTTCTCCATCTATTAGTGTCCTTCTTTCACCAGTGTTTTATAATTTTCTATATATAGGTCTTTAGTTTCTTTAGGAAGATATATTCCTAAGTATTTTATTCTTTTCATTGCAATGGGGAATGGAATTACATCTTTAATTTCTCTTTCTTTTTCTCATTGTTAGTGTATAGGAATGCAAACGATTTCTGTGTGTTAATTTTATATCCTGCAAATTTACTATATTCTTTGATTAGCTGTAGTAATTTTCTGGTGGAGTGTTTAGGTTTTTCTATGTAGAGGATCACATCATCTGCAAAGAGTGAGTTTTACTCTCCAACATAAATCACAGCAGGATCCTCTATGACCCACCTCCCAGAATATTGGAAATAAAAGCAAAAATAAATGAATGAGACCTAATTAAAATTAAAGGCTTCTGCACAACAAAGGAAACTATAAGCAAGGTGAAAAGACAGCCATCAGAATGGGAGAAAATAATAGCAAACGAAGCAACTGAAAAACAATTAATCTCAAAAATATACAAGCAACACCTACAGCTCAAGTCCAGAAAAATAAATGACCCAATCAAAAAGTGGGCCAAAGAACTAAAAAGATATTTCTCCAAAGAAGATATACAGATGAATAACAAACACATGAGAAGATGCTCAACATCATTATCAGATTAATGCAAATCAAAACCGCAATGTGGTATCATTTTTGCCAGTCAGAATGGCTGTGATCCAAAAGTCTACAAGCAATAAATGCTGGAGAGTGTATGGAGAAAAGGGAACCCTCTTACACTGTTGCTGGGAATGCAAAGTAGTATAGTCACTATGGAGGACAGTGTGGAGATTCCTTAAAAAACTGGAAATAGAACTGCCTTATGACCCAGCAATCCCACTGCTGGACATACACATTGAGGAAACCAGAACTGCAAAAGACACGTGTACCCCAATGTTCATTGCAGCACTGTTTATAATAGCCAAGACATGGAAGCAACCAAGATGTCCATAAGCAGCTGAATGGATAAGAAAGCTATGGTACATACACACAATGGAGTATTACTCAGCCATTAAAAATAATACATTTGAATCATTTCTAATGAAATGATTCAAATGGATGAAACTGGAGCCTATTATAGTGAAGTAAGCCATAAAAAAAAATACAGTATACTAATGCATATATATGGAATTTAGAAAGATGATAATGATATCCCTGTATGCGAGAAAGCAAAAGAGACACAGGTGTATAGAACAGTCTTTTGGACTCTGTGGGAGGGCGGGGGGATGATTTGAGAGAATGGCATTAAAACACAAGAGAGTTCCAGAAAAACATCTATTTCTGCTTTATTGACTATGCCAAAGCCTTTGACTGTGTGGATCACAATAAACTGTGGAAAATTCTGAAAGAGATGGGAATACCAGACCTCCTGACCTGAGAAATCTATATGCAGGTCAGGAAGCAAAAAGTCAGAACTGGACTTGGAACAACAGACTGGTTCCAAATAGGAAAAGGAGTACGTCAAGGCTGTATATTGTCACCCTGCCTATTTAACTTATATGCAGAGTACATCTTGAGAAACGTTGGACTGGAAGAAACACAAGCTGGAATCAAGATTGCTGGGAGAAATCAATAACCTTAGATATGCAGATGACACCACTTTTATGGAAGAAAGCGAAGAGGAAGTAAAAAGCCTCTTAAGGAAAGTGAATGTGGAGAGTGAAAAAGTTGGCTTAAAGCTCATCATTCAGAAAACGAAGATCATGGCATCCGATTCCATAACTTCCTGGGAAATAGATGAGGAAACAGTGGCAGACTTTATTTTTTTGGGCTTCAAAATCACTGCAGATGGTGACTGTAGCCATGAAATTAAAAGACTCTTACTCCTTGGAAGGAAAGTTATGACCAACCTAGATAGTATATTCAAAAGCAGAGACATTACTTTCCCAACAAAAGTCCATCTAGTCAAGGCCATGGTTTTTCCTGTGGTCATGTATACATATGAGAGTTGAACTGTGAAGAAGGCTAAGCACTGAAGAATTGATGGTTTTGAACTGTGGTGTTGGAGAAGACTCTTGAGAGTCCCTTGGACTGCAAGGAGATCCAACCAGTTCACTCTGAAGGAAATCAGCCCTGGGATTTCTTTGAAAAGAATGATGCTAAAGCTGAAACTCCAGTCCTTTGGCCACCTCATGCGAAGAGCTGACTCACTGGAAAAGACTCTGATGCTGGGAGGGATTGAGGGCAGGAGGAGAAGGGGATGACAGAGGATGAGATGGCTGGATGGCATCACTGACTCGATGGATGTGAGTCTGAGTGAACTCTGGGAATTGGTGATGGACAAGGACGCCTGGCGTGCTGTGATTCATGGAGTTGCAAAGAGTCAGACACGACTGAGTGACTGAACTGAACTGAACTGAATATCATATAAGAAATGAATCACCAGTCCAGGTTCGATGCATGTTACAGGATGCTTGGGGCTGGTGCACTGGGATGACCCAGAGGGATGGTACGGGGAAGGAGGTGGGAGGGCGTTTCATGATGGTAAGCACGTGTACACCTGTGGTGGATTCATCTTGATGTATGGTAAAACCAAAACAATATTGTAAAGTAATTAGCCTCCAATTAAATAAATTTAAATTAAAAAAAAATTAAAAGCAGAGACCTTGGCATCAAAGGTCCGTCTAGTCAAGGATATGAATTTTCCAGTAGTCATGTATGGATGTGAGAGTTGTACTGTAAAGAAAGCTGAGCACCGAAGAATCCATTCTTTTGAACTTTGGTGTTGAGAAGACTCTTGAGAGTCCCTTGGACTGCAAGGAGATCTAACCATTCCATCCTAAAGGAGATCAGTCCTGGGTGTTCATTGGAAGGACTGATATTGAAGCTGGAACTTCAATACTTTGGCCATCTGATGCAAAGAGCTGACTCATTTGAAAAAACACTGATGCTTGGAATGATTGAATACAAGAGGAGAAGGTGATGTCAGAAGATGAGATGGTTGTTGCTGCTGCTGCTGCTAAGTCACTTCAGTCGTGTCCGACTCCACGTGACCTCATAGACGTCAGCCCAGCAGGTTGGATGGCATCATTGTCTCAATAGACATGAGTTTGTGTAGACTCCGGGAGTTGGTGGTAGACAGGGGGGCCTGGCAGGCTATAGTCCATGGGGTCAAAAAGAATTGGGCATTACTGAGCAACCAAACTAACCTGAAAAAAAAATCATCATACACAGAAAGAATGTCATGTTTGTCCTCACATTTCTTAAAATAGAAGAAAAACCATGAGGCACATTGAAAACAAGTTTCAATAAAGTTTGGAAGAAAATGCAGAATGGTCCATCATATCAACTAAGATATTACATTATAATCCATTCTAAATATTCTAACATCACTCAAAGAGTTTAAAGATGTAAGTGAATAGAAAAACTGATGTTTACAAACAAAAGAAAGAGTGGTTTTCAAAGGGAAAAAGAGTAATTGAAGGGAATTCACCGATTTAGGAAATACTGAAACTTAGTGGAGTTCTCTTTTCTAAATGCCATCCATTATGAGGGATTGAGGGCAGGAGGAGAAGGGGACGACAGAGGATGAGATGGCTGGATGGCATCACTGACTCAAAGGATGTGAGTCTGAGTGAACTCCGGGAGTTGGTGATGGACAGGGAGGCCTGGTGTGCTGCGATTCCTGGGGTCACAAAGAGTCGGACATGACTGAGCGACTGATCTGATCTGATCTGATCTGATGAGAGAAGAGCTGTTTCCCCACAACCCTGTTTTCTTTAGGAAAACTTTACACAGATCTCATGTTTTCATCAGAGGCCTTTACATCCTACTATACATCCACCAATATACTAATGGAATACAATTCAAAGTTCACATGAATATATAGGAGTAAGCATTCTCAAAATGAGGCTATCGGCATCTATTTTGGTCTAAGGATTGCTCAGCCAGTCCAGTTGCTCAATAGTGTCTAACTCTGCAAGCCCATGAACTGCAGCATGCCAGGCTTCGCTGTCCATCACCAACTCCCAGAGCTAGTTCAAACTCATCTGCATCAAGTCAGTGAGCCATCCAACCATCTCATCCTCTGTCATCTCCTTCTCCTACCTTCAGTCTTTCCCAGCATTAGGGTCTTTTCCAATAAGTCAGTTCTTTGCATCAGGTGGCCAAATTATTGAGGAGACCAAAGCACCAAGTGGCCAAAGGATTGCTGGTAGAACCTTTTTTTTTTTTTCATAATTTGAGTTCCCCTTGCAGATGAGGTAATACCTAGATGATAGTAATGAAAAATTCTTCGTTAAAGTACTTAAATTCTCATTAAAGTACTTTAATTAAAGTACTAGCTATTGGTCTGTATTGGAGAAGGAAATGGAGACCCACTCCAGTATTCCTGACTGGAGACTCCCCAGGGAGAGAGGATCCTGGCGGCCTATAGTCCATGGAATCGTAAAGAGTCAGACATGACTAAGTGACTAACACATACACACACACACATGCACACACACACACACACACACACACACACACACACTTGGTCTATATGTATCTGTCCATTATTCTTGGTCAATAAGTGAAATATTTCACTATGCTAAACCCAACAGCTTCATTATATCAAACTATGTAGGTGTATACTTTCATAAGCATATCTATTTCAGTTTAGGAATTGTACACCAGTTAAGGACATTTAGAGCACACCGTGTTCCCTTAACTCCAGCTATCAAGGATAAGGAATAGGATTAGAGGAAAGAAAAAAAAAAAAGTGAGAGAGAGAGAAAGAGAGAGTGGAATGGTGATCATTTTTGATTCCTAGCCTAAAGATATCTAATACCCAAGAAGGAGGAAACTGGGCTTGTGCTTTGTTGTTTGTATATCATTTAAATTCCACTCAGAAAGAAAAAAAAAAAAGTCATTGAGGAACCAATTTCTTTGCAGCTCATTTCATGTTTAAATACTCTGCCAACAATTTACTCCATATTTCATTTAAGGTGAAGTTGACTAAGAGAAAACTACTTCCGCATGGGCTTGCTGCTAATTAACATAATTATGTTTCCTTCATTTCTTTCTTTTAGATACAGTGATCAGAGGTACTAGGTGCATACCAAGTCAGTCATACACAACAACATTGTTTTTGAGCAACAATTCAGTCTAGCTTTTAAAAAGAACATATTGCTAATGGGCTTTGCCAATACTGCTTTCAGATGTCGTTAGATTTACATGGATAATAGCAACATGGATAATGGCAGAGTATATTGGGATTAAAATAGCAAATCAAGAGTGTGCCATTATTTCTCTACATCCATGTTTACAACTTAATTTTTTTCCTTTACCTTGACAACAAATTGACAATGCATTAATTTAAACGTTCAATTTAAATCCAGCTTCAAAGTTAATGCATTTAAATTGGTAAAAGCAAAGATAACAATAGGCAGAAAGCTTTGTGAAAATTGAAATGCTATCAACCCAATTTTAATAATTCTGGTTCTACTATGATTTGTTGTCCTTATACAAGATAGCATATGCAAAAGCAGAGACATTACTTTGCCAACAAAGGTTCGCCTAGTCAAGGCTATGGTCTTTCCTGTGGTCATGTATGGATGTGAGAGCTGGACTGTGAAGAAGGCTGGGCGCCGAAGAATTGATGCTTTTGAACTGTGGTCTTGGAAAAGACTCTTGAGAGTCCCTTGGACTGCAAGGAGATCCAACCAGTCCATTCTGAAGGAGATCAGCCCTGGGATTTCTTTGGAAGGAATGATGCTAAGGCTGAAACTCCAGTAGTTTGGCCACCTCATGTGAAGAGTTGACTCATTGGAGAAGACTCTGATGCTGGGAGGGATTGGGGGCAGGAGGAGAAGGGGACAACAGAGGATGAGATGGCTGGATGGCATCACTGACTCGATGGATGTGAGTCTGAGTGACCTCCGGGAGCTGGTGATGGACAGGGAGGCCTGGCGTGCTGCGATTCATGGGGTCGCGAAGAGTCGGACACGACTGAGTGACTGATCTGATCTGATCTGATACTATAATAAGACTTATCCACTTAACTATTACAAATTTTAAACTTTTGAAAGCTCTTTGTTAATATCAAGGAACATGTTTGGGGAAATTGCCAGGGATTATCAGAGATTAATTGAACATCCCACAAGACAAAAAATATCCTTTTTAAATCAGAGAATGAAGTTGAATTTTAACAGTTTTAGATCAATGCTATTTTTGAGAACATTTCAAAAGCATTGAATTATACTATACAAAGAAGTTTATGAAAATATTTGATATATAAGTACACATGAATATAATTAAATTCATTTCATTAATAAAACCCATTATAAAATCTTATTATCTGAGTAAAATGAAATGTAAAAACATATCCAAGTGCAATTTTAAAAATCCTAATCGATTGTGAAGAAAATCTGTTCATAAATATTTCGATGTAAAATGAATTTTCTCACATTTTAGCTCAAACTTATATTGAACAAAGGTTTAAAAACCTGCTGTCTACTACAACTCTATTAAAATAAGTAAGTATGGTCATCTACTCCAGAGGACATAGGCAATCTTGTTAAGTCTTATTTGAAAACAAAACAAAACAAAACAAAACTTAGCAGAGAGCCAACCAAACTTAGAGTTACAAGACAACAGATTTAACTAAACCTAAACCTAAACCTTGAGGCGGGGAAGGCAACTGCACCCCACTCCAATACTTTTGCCTGGAAAATCCCATGGACAGAGGAGCCTGGTAGGCTCCAGTACATGGGGTCGCTAAGAGTCGGACATGACTGAGCGACTTCACTTTCGCTTTTACTTTCATACGTTGGAGAAGGAAATGGCAACCCACTCCAGTATTCTTGCCTGGAGAATCCCAGGGACAGGGGAGTCTGGTGGGCTTCTGTCTGTGGGGTCGCACAGAGTCGGACACGACTGAAGCGACTTAGCAGCAGCAGCAGCAAACCTTGAGGACAATTAGTTAAATCTCCTCATACACGAGATAAAAATCTAAGGTTTTTTTCATGATCATTGTTCTTTTCAATCTGTAAAATATTAGTAAATTTTCTTTCTTTCAAGGCTCCTGTCTTACTGTTTTGACTATATACTGCTTTGACTACATACTTATTTCACATACAAATGCTCTATATCAAAATGTAAGACTCTATTATCACTCACATTAAAACATAATCTATAGAACCAAGTGCATATACCATATTACTATAAAAATGCTGTATTCTAATTGTGATTCAGAATTATTTAAAAAAATACTCAAATTATTAACTTCAGTTAGCATGGGGGTAACTTTTTGAGGCTCTCCAAATAAAATAATAGGTGAATTGAGAATGAATAAAAAAATTCATTGTCTCTAAACTGATGGTTTTTGTTTTTTTGCTTTTTTGGGTATTTTGTTTTGTTATGTTTTGTTTCTCTTCTAGCATACCCTAGGCAGACACAATATCTGGAATTGGACACTAGGGCATAGAGAGAACTCTAAATAAAGCTCTCTGATTTTGGCTTGAGGCACAGGAAATCATCTCTGTCTCCAAATATAGCCACACTGGGAGTGAGGGCTTCAACACATGAATTTGCAAGAGCATGCGATTTAGTTCATAAAACCCAGAAAATTAATGTACATACCAGAGCTCAAGTGAGTGAAACCAAGGCTATGTTTCAGAATTGTTGAACTCACCCTTGAGTGGCACCTCTGTTGATCATTCCACAATAAGAATATCTGGATAAATAAATGTAGACCACCACCTAAGCATTTCATAATGAATACCAGGTGATGAATTAATGGGATAGATTCAAGCAAGTCTTTGAAAACTGGACTGATAATTAGAATTACAGCCTACAGAAAATAGTTGAAACTGACAGTCTGAAATTTACCATGTTGTTTGTCTACTAAAACAAACAGAAAAATATTCATTTCTAGGATTTAAATAAAGTCTGGGTTCTCATAATGCAACTTTCAAAAAGTCCATGATATAATTTAAAATTAATCTGCATGTAAAGAAAAGGAAGCATGTAATATTACATGGGAAAAGAAAATCAACAGATATCAGACCTGAGATGACACAAACTTCAGCAGATTAATGGATAAGAAAGCTGTGGTACATATACACCATGGAGTATTATTCAGCCATTAAAAATAATACATTTGAATCAGTCCTAATGAGGTGGATGAAACTGGAGCCTATTATACAGAGTGAAGTAAGCCAGAAAGAAAAATACCAATATGGTATACTAACGCATATATATACAATTTAGAAAGATGGTAACAATAACCCTGTATGCTGCTGCTAAGTCACTTCAGTCGTGTCCAACTCTGTGTGACCCCCAAAGACAGCAGCCCACCAGGCTCCTCCATCCCTGGGATTCTCCAGGCAAGAACACTGGAGTGGGTTGCCATTTCCTTCTCCAATGCATGAAAGTGAAAGGTAAAAGTGAAGTCACTCAGTCGTGTCCGACCCTCAGCAACCCCATGGACTGCAGCCCTCCAGCCTCCTCTGTCCATGGGATTTTCCAGGAAAGAGTACTGGAGTTATGTGCCATTGCCTTCTCCGATACAAGACAGCAAAAGAGACACTGATGTATAGAACAATCTTTCGGACTCTGTTGAAAAGGGAGCGGGTGGGATGATTTGGGAGAATGGCATTGAAACATGTATAATATCATATATGAAAATAGTTGCCAGTCCAGTTTTGATGCACGATACTGGATGCTTGGGGCTGGTACACTGGGACCACCCAGAGGGATGGTACGGGAAGGGAGGTGGGAGGAGGGTTCAGGATGGGGAACACGTGTATACCTGTGGCAGATTCATGTTGATATATGGCAAAATCAATACAATATTGTAAAGTTAAAAAATAAAATAATTTTTTTAAAAAACATAAAAATAATAAAATAAAATTTATTTAAACCTGAAAAAAATTTAAAAAATATATTAAAGAAGATGTTTAAAGGAGTTATGAATATGCCTGAAAAATATGGAAAAATAAAGCATACAAATGTGTCAACTGAATATTCCAGCACTGAAATACAGTAACTAAAATTTTTATATAAATATAAATCCTCAGGTAGATTGGTCCAATGAATATGACAGAAGAGTAAGTAAATCCAAAGGCAAAGCTATAGAAAACATTCATTCTGTTCAAAAATAAATAAATTAATTTTAAAAAATGAAGTTCTTGCCTGGAGAATCCCATGGATGGGAGCCTCGTGGGCTGCCGTCTATGGGGTCGCACAGAGTTGGACATGACTGAAGTGACTTAGCAGCAGCAGCAGCAGCAACAGAGGCCTATTGGATGATAAGAAATTCTTCCATTTCATTCCCATGACTCTAAGAAAGTAAAAAAGGAAGGTTGTGAGGCTAAAAAAAAAGACATTTAATGAAATTATAACTAAAAACTTCTGAGTTTTGTGACAGACATACAATTCAAAGCACTCAGAAAGCCCCAAAGAAGGCAGGTAAATACAAATGTTAGTGCTCAAACACATCATAAGCAAAGTGCTAAAAATGCAAGTCAGGGAATAACTCTTGAAAGTGGGAAAAAAAAAAAAAAAAAGGGTAACTATAAGAAAACAGCAATAAGAACGTTTGCAGATTTCTCATTAGAAATTATGGTACTGATATGGCACAGAAATTTTTTAGGTGCTAAAAAAATAACATATGCTGCAAAACTAGAAACATTCTAAGTATCTCATGAAAATAAATGAAATAAAGACAATTCTAAGATTAAGTAAAGCTAATAATTTGTTGCTAAGAAAACATCTCCATAAAAATTACATTAAAAAAAAAGCTTCAAAGAACAGAATGGAAATAATATGAAAGAAAGATGAGAATATATGGAATGAAGAGAGATCGATAGTGGCAGTAAATACATGAACAAATATAATAAACTATTCCTCTCCTCTTGAATTCTTTAATACAGGTATGCAAATTGAAAGAACAATTTAAAATTATCTAATGGGATACCAACTAGATAAAGAATTAATATATAGACAGCTGTCACATAGAGGAAGAGGATAGGCATCTAAATGATGGTAAGGTTTCTATGTAGACTAAGAAATGTGAAGCACCCATATAGCAATACTCAGAAGAAGCACTGAAAACATCATATGTGTTTATGGCACCCCACCCCAGTACTTTTGCCTGGAAAATCCCATGGATGGAGGAGCCTGGTAGGCTCCAGTCCATGGGGTCGCTAAGAGTCGGACACGACCGAGCAAATTCACTTTCACTTTTCACTTTCATGCATTGGAGAAGGAAATGGCAACCCACTCCAGTATTCTTGCCTGGAGAATCCCAGGGACAGGGGAGCCTGGTGAGCTTCATTCTATGGGGTCGCACAGAGTCAGACACGACTGAACTGACTTAGCAGCAGCAGTTTATATAGTTAAAAAAAGAATAAACTAACATCAAATGTGAAAAAACTTCAAATTTTTCAAAAGATGTCAGAAAAAGAGAGTAAAAAGTTAACAGAAAATGCTATAGTAGTGCCCCAGTACAAAACAGTGACATAGGAGGCTCCCAAACTCACTGCCTTCCAAAGACACATTAAATCTACAGATATACATAGAGTAATCCTCTGAAAGAAATTCAGCAACCAGCTCAGTGACTCCTATATCTCAGGCTAATGAGATAATAAGCATAGCAAGGATAAGAAAGCCTGAGACATACTCTTACCATAAAGACCATCCCTCATGTCTGGAACACCAACATTTAATTTGGAAGGCATTCATACTCCAGGCTTCTGCTTGAGGATTGAAAGATTTTTATTGTCATCTAGCACCCCAACGCTTAAGACTCCACCTGAGGGAAGGGCCCCCAAAGTACTAGTTCTAAAAAATAATGAGATTTTTGCCATGAGACCCACAAGACCATAGCAAACAAAGAAATGGTTCTTAAATGGATAATAAAGACTGGCTGTGGCTATCCCCAATGGATCAGTGCAGAGGGAAGAGAGAAAACACTCACCTCCCAATCTTGCTTTGAAAGTGGCTTATATGAATACTTCAAAAGCTGCTGCCTGAATGTCTGGAATTCAACCAGCCTTTATCCAAGTGCATAACTAAATATTAAAAAGATAAATAAGAAAACAACCCCATTTAAAATCAGATCAAAAAGAAAAAAATGAATAGGAATAAACTTAATCAAGGAGGTTAAAGATCTATATTCTGAAAAATATAGAACACTGATGAAGGAAATTGATGACAATGTCAAAAAAATGGAAACATGTCCTGTGTTTATAGAAATAATTAATATTATTAGAATGTTCACACTACCCAAAGCAATCTACAGATTTTACTGCAATCCCTATCAAAATACCTATGGTATTTTTCATAGAAAGTGAACAGATAATCCTAAAAGGTACAGTTAACCACAAAGACTCTGAATAGCAAAAGCAATCTTGAGAAAAAAGAACAGAGTCAAAGGTATTAGACTCCCTGATGTCAGCCATTTTATAAAACTATGGTAAATAAAAGAGTATGGTACTGGCACACCCACACATACACACACACACACACACACACAAACCAGACACATAGATCATGGAATACAATAGAGACCTCCCAAATAAACCAAATTACCTGTGGGCAATTAATATATGACAATGGAGCTAAGAATATACAATGGGGAAAATACAGTCTCTTCAATAAGTACCATTAGAAAGCTAAACAGCCACATAAAGTAATAAAAATAGGACACTTCTTCCTAAAATACACAAAAAATGAACTCAAAATGGATTAAAGTCCTAAACATAAGAATTTAAACTATAAAACTTCTAGAAGAAAACATATGCAGAATACTGATATAAGATCTAGAAATTTTTATTGTTTTTTTTGGATCTGTCCTCTCAGACAAAGGAAACAAAAGCAAAATTGCACAAATTTAAAAGCTCTGAATAGCAGAATAAACCATTGATGACCAGAGAACTTACTGAATATGAGAAAATACTTGCAAAATATGTGAATTATAAGGCATTAATATTCAAAGTATATAAAGAGCTCATGAAAATCATGTCAAATAAACAAAAAAAATCCATTTTAAAATGGGCAGAAGATTTATATAAATATTATATGGGAAAGACTTACAGATAATCAACAGATATATGCAAATAATAAATATTGACAAGAACATGTTACGTTGTTGGTAGGAACTAAATTTGATGCATTCATTATGGAAAACAGCATGCCATAGACTCAATAAACTAAAAATAACAATATTATATGATCCAGTGATTCAACTCATTTGTATATATATATGAAGAAAATTAAAAGACAGTTTTGAACAGATAAATACACTTTAGCATTCATAGTAGCATTAATTGCAATATGTAAGATACAGAAGAAATCTAAATGTGTCAGATCAGATCAGATCAGATCAGTCGCTCAGTCGTGTCCGACTCTTCGCGACCCCATGAACTGCAGCGCGCCAGGCCTCCCTGTCCATCACCAACTCCCGGAGGTCACTCAGACTCACATCCATCGAGTCAGTGATGCCATCCAGCCATCTCATCCTCTGTCGTCCCCTTCTCCTCCTGCCCCCAATCCCTCCCAGCATCAGAGTATTCTCCAATGAGTCAACTCTATAAATGGAAAAAAGTGATGTGGTATCAGTTCATTCAGTTGCTCAGTCATATCTGACTCTTTGCGACACCAAGGACTGCCACACGTCAGGTCTCCCTGTCCATCACCAACTCTCAGAGCCTACCCAAACTCATGTCCATTGAGTCAGTGATGCTATCCAACCATATTATCCTCTGTTGTTCCATTCTCCTCCTGCCCTCAATCTTTCCCAGCATCAGAGTCTTCTCAAATGAGTCAGCTCTTAGCATCAGGTGGCCAAAGTATTGGAGTTCCAGCTTCAGCATCAGTCCTTCCAATGAACACCCAGGACTGATCTCCTTTAGGATGGACTGGTTGGATCTCCTTGAAGTCCAAGGGACTCTCAACAGTCTTCTCCAACACCACAGTTCAAAAGCATCAACTCTTCAGTGCTCAGCTTTCTTTATGGTCCAACTCTCACATCCATATATGACCACTGGAAAAACCATAGTCTTGACTAGACGGACTTTTGTTGGCAAAGTAATGTCTCTGCTTATGAATATACTGTCTAGGCTGGTCATAATTTTCCTTACAAGGAGTTGGCTTCTTTTAATTCCATGGCTGCAATCACCATCTGCAGTGATTTTGGAGCCCCTGAATGAAGTAAGCCACTGTTTCCACTGTCTCCCCATCTATTTGCCATGAAGTCATGGGACTGGCTGCCATGATCTTAGTTTTCTGAATATTTAGCTTTAAGTCAACTTTTTTACTCTCCTCTTTCACTTCATCAAGTCAAAGTGAAGAAGTTCTTCTTCACTTTTTGCCATAAGGGTGATATTTTCTACAGATCTGAGGTTATTGATATTTCTCCCAGTAATCTTGATTCCAGCTTGTGCTTCATCCAGCCAGCGTTTCTCATGATATAGTCTGCATATAAGGTAAATAAGCAGGGTGACAATATACACCCTTGACATACTCTTTTTCCTATTTGGAACCAGTATGTTCCACTTCTAGTTCTAGCTGTTGATTCCTGACCTGCATATAGTTTTCACAAGAGGCAGGTCAGGTAGTCTGGTATTGCCATTTCTTTCAGAATTTTCAACAGTTTATTGTGATCCACACAGTCAAAAGATTTGGCATAGTCAATAAAAGAGAAATAGACGTATTTCTGGAACTCTGTTTTTTTTTTTTTTTTTTTTTTTAATGATCCTGGTGATGTTGGCAATTTGATCTCTGGTTCCTCTGCTTTTTCTAAAACCAGCTTGAACATCTGGAAGTTCACGGTTCACATATGGCTGAAGCCTGGCTTGGAGAATTTTGAGCATTATTTTATTAGCATGTGAGATGAGTGAAATTGTGCAATAGCTTGAGCATTCTTTGGCATTGCCTTTCTTTGGGATTGGAATGAAAAGTGAAATTTTCCAGTCCTGTGGCCACTGTTGCATTTTCCAAATTTGCTGACATATTAAATGTGACACTTTCACAGCATCATCTTTATAGCTCAACTGGAATTCCATCACCTCCACTAGTGATGCTTCCTAAGGCCGACTTTACTTCACATTCCAGGATGTCTGGCTTTAGGTGAGTGATTACACCATTGTGATTATCTAGGTCATGAAGATTTTTTTTTTGGACAATTCTGTGCATTCTTGCCACTTCTTCTTAATATTCTGCTTCTCTCAGGTCCATACCATTTCTGTCCTTTATTGAGCCCATCACATGAAATGTTCCCTTGGTCTCTCTAATTTTCTTGAAGACATCTCTAGTCTTTCCCATTCTATTGTTTTCCTCTATTTCTTTGCACTGATCACTGAGGAAGGCTTTCTTATCGCTCCCTGCTATATTTTGAACTCTGCATCCAAATGGGTATATCTTTTCTTCTTTGATTTTGGCTTCTCTTCGTTTCACAGCTATTTTTAAAGCCTCCTCAGACAGCCATTTTGCTTTTTTGCATTTCTTTTTCTTGGGGATGGTCTTGATCACTGTCTCCTGTACAATGTCACAAACCTCATTCCATAGTTCATGAGGCACCCTATCAGATCTAGTCCCTTAGATCTATTTCTCATTTCCACTGTAAAATCAAAAGGGTATTGATTTAGGTCATACCTGAACAGTCTTGATTTCCCCCACTTTCTTCAATTTAAGTCTGAATTTGACAATAAGGAGTTCATGATCCAAGCCACAGTCAGCTCCCAGTCTTGTTTTTGCTGACTGTATAGAGCTTCTCCATCTTTGGCTGCAAAGAATATAATCAATCCGATTTCAGTTTGTCCATCTGGTGATGTCCATATGTAGAGTCTTCTCTTGTGTTGTTGGAAGAGGGTGTTTCCTATGACCAGTGCATTATCTTGGAAAAACACTGTTAGTCTTTGCCCTGCTTCATTCTGTACTCCAAGGCCAAATTTGCCTGTTACTCCAGATTTTCTTGTCTTACTACTTTTGCATTCCAGTCCCCTATAATGAAAAGGACATCTTTTTTGGGATGTTAGTTCTAAAAGGTCTTGTAGGTCTTCATAGAATTGTTCAACTCTAACTTCTTCAGCATTACTCGATGGGGCATAGGTTTGGAATACCGTGATATTGAATGGTTAGCCTTGGAAAAGAACACAGATCATTTTTGTTGTTTTTGAGACTGCATCCACTGCATTTTGGAATCGTTTGTTTACTATGATGGCTATTCCATTTTTTCTAAGGGATTCCTGCGCACAGTAGTAGATATATTGGTCATCTGAGTTAAATTCACCCATTCCAGTCCATTTTAGTTCTCTGATTCCTAGAATGTCAATGTTCACTCTTGCCATCACCTGTTTGACCACTTCTAATTTTCTTTGATTCATGGACCTAATATTCAAGGTTCCTATCCAATATTGCTCTCTGTAGATATCAGATCACTGATTCAGTCGTGTCCGACTCTTTGTGACACCATGAATCCCAGCACAACAGGCCTCCCTGTCCATCACCAACTCCCAGAGTTCACTCAGACTCACATCCTTCGAGTCAGTGATGCCATCCAGCCATCTCATCCCCTGTCATCCCCTTCTCCTCTTGCCTCCAAGCCCTCCCAGCATCAGAGTCTTCTCCACTGAGTCAACTCTTCACATGAGGTGGCCAAAGTACTGGAGATTCAGCTTTAGCATCATTACTTCCAAAGAAATCTTAGGGCTGATCTTTAGAATGGACTGCTTGGATCTCTTTGTTGTCCAAGGGACTCTCAAGAGTCTTTTCCAACACCACAGTTTAAAAGTGTCAATTCTTCCGTGCTCAGCCTTCTTCACAGTCCAATTCTCACATCCATACATGACCACAGGAAAAACCATAGCCTTGACTAGACGAACCTTTGTTGGCAAAGTAATGTCTCTGCTATTGAATATGCTATCTAGGTTGGTCATAACTTTCCTTCCAAGGAGTAAGTGTCTTTTAATTTCATGGCTGCAGTCACCATCTGCAGTGATTTTGGAGCCCAGAAAAATAAAGTCTGACACTGTTTCCACTGTTTCCCCATCTATTTCCCATGAAGTGAGGGGACCGGATGCCATGATCTTCGTTTTCCGAATGTTGAGCTTTAAGCCAACCTTTTCACTCTCCACTTTCACTTTCACCAAGAGGCTTTTTAGTTCCTCTTCACTTTCTGCCATAAGAGTGGTGTCATCTGCATATCTGAGGTTATTGATATTTCTCCCGGCAATCTTTATTCCAGCTTGTGCTTCATCCAGTCCAGCATTTCTCATGATGTACTCTGCATAGAAGTTAAATAAACAGGGTGACAATATACAGCCTTGATGTACTCCTTTTCCTATTTGGACCCATTCTGTTGCTCCATGTCCAGTTCTAACTGTTGCTTCCTGACATGCATACAAATTTCTCAAGAGGCAAATCAGGTGGTCTTGTATTCTCATCTCTTTCAGAATTTTCCAGAGTTTAATGCAATCCACACAGTCGAAGGCTTTGACATAGTCAATAAAACAGAAATAGATGTTTTTCTGGAACTCTTTTGCCTTTTCCATGATCCAGTGGATGTTGGCAATTTGATTTCTGGTTCCTCTGCCTTTTCTAAATCCAGCTTGAACATCAGGAAGTTCATGGTTCACATATTGCTGAAGCCTGGCTTGGAGAATTGTGAGCATTACTTTACTAGCGTGTGAGATGAGTGCAATTGTGCGGTAGTTTGAGCATCTTTGGCATTGCCTTTCTTTGGGATTGCGATGAAGACTGACCTTTTCCAGTCCTGTGGCCACTGCTGAGTTTTCCAAGTTTGCTGGCATATTGAGTGCAGCACTTTCACAGCATCATCTTTCAGGGTTTGGAATAGCTCAACTGGAATCTATCACCTCCACTAGCTTTGTTCATAGTGATGCTTTCTAAGGCCCACTTGACTTCACATTCCAGGATGTCTGGCTCTAGGTCAGTGATCACACCATAGTGATTTTCTGGGTCGTGAAGATCTTTTTTGTACAGTTCTTCTGTGTATTCTTGCCATCTCTTCTTAATATCTTCTGCTTCTGTTAGGTCCATACCATTTCTGTCCTTTATCGAGCCCATCTTTGCATGAAATTTTCCTTTGGTATCTCTGATTTTGTTGAAGAGATCTCTAGTCTTTCCCATTGTGTTGTTTTTCTCTATTTCTTTGCATTGATCACTGAAGAAGGGTTTCTTATCTCTTCTTGCCTTTCTTTGGAACTCTGCATTCAGATGTTTATATCTTTCCTTTTCTCCTTTACTTTTCACTTCTCTTCTTTTCACAGCTATTTGTAAGGTGTCCCCAGACAGCCATTTTGCTTTTTTGTATTTCTTTTCCATGGGGATGATCTTGATCCCTGTCTCCTGTACAAGGTCACTAACCTCATTCCATAGCTCATCAGGCACTCTATCTATCAGTTCTAGGCCCTTAAATCTATTTCTCACTTCCACTGTATAATCGTAATGGATTTCATTTAGGTCATACCTGAATTTTCTACTGGTTTTCCCAACACTCTTCAATTTAATTCTGAATTTGGCAATAAGGAGTTCACGGTCTGAGCCACAGTCAGCTTCTGGTCTTGTTTTTGCTGACTATATAGAGCTTCTCCATCTTTGGCTGCAAAGAATATAATCGATCTCATTTCGGTGTTGACCATCTGGTGATGTCCATGTATACAGACTTCTCCTGTGTTTTGGAAGAGGGTGTTTGCTATGACCAGTACATTTTCTTGGCAAAACTCTACTAGTCTTTGTCCTGCTTCATTCCCTATTCCAAGGCCAAATTTGCCTGTTACTCCAGGTGTTTCTTGACTTCCTACTTTTGCATTCCAGTCCCCTATAATGAAAAGGACATCTTTTTTGGGGTGTTAGATCTAAAAGGTCTGACAGAATGTGGTCCACTGGAGAAGGGAATGGCAAACCACTTCAGTATGCTTGCCTTGAGAACCCCATGAACAGTATGAAAAGGCAAAATGATAGGATACTGAAAGAGGAACTCCCCAGGTCAGTAGGGACCCAATATGCTACTGGAGATCAGTGGAGAAATAACTCTAGAAAGAATGAAGGGATGGAGCTAAAGCAAAAAGAATACCCAGCTGTTGATGTGACTGGTGATAGAAGCAAGGTACAATGTTGTAAAGAGCAATATTGCATAGGAACCTGGAACGTCAGGTCCATGAATCAGGCAAATTGGAAGTGGTCAAACAAGAGATGGCAAGAGTAAATGTCAACTTTCTAGGAATCAGTGAACTGAAATGGACTGGAATGGGTGAATTTAACTCAGATGACCATTATATCTACTACTGCAGGCAGGAATCCCTCAGAAGAAATAGAGTAGCCATCATGGTCAACAAAAGAGTCCTAAATGCAGTACTTGGATGCAGTCTCAAAAACGACAGAATGATCTCTGTTCGTTTCCAAGGTAAACCATTCAATGTCACAGTAATCCAAGTCTATGCCCCAACCAGTAATGCTGAAGAAGCTAAAATTGAACAGTTCTATGAAGACCTACAAGATCTTTTAGAGCTAACACCCCAAAAAGTTGTCCTTCACACACACACACACACACACACACACACACACACACACACACACACACACACACACACACACATAATTTATTACCAACTCTTGCTTACATGGATGGTCAGTACATCTAGGATAAATGCATTTAACAATGAAAAGTATTCTATACAAATTATACATGGTGATACAAATGTGTAAAACAATCAAACAAACAAAAAAAACACTATTACTGTTCTAGAAGACAGCTTCCATCATTTAGTCCTAAATAGCAGTAACAATGAAGATACATCCTAGGAAAAAAATGGTGCAAAATCACAAGGCTTTTCAGGAAGAACCTCCATGAGGTTGAAAAGAACAACCAGAGTTTATTTTTTACTATCTATTAAATCCAACCTGTTATCACCATGATTATTATGAACCAGCTTCCCTTCTGTTATATATACCTTTTCTTTACCTGAAATATATGTCTTATATTACCAACTAGGAATTTTATGAACTCTACAGGTAATATAAACATCCTTGCCCAACATTCTCCAAAATCTCCACATAACATTTAAAGTAATATTCAATAGTTTAGTGTAACAGTGAGTGTCTCTTAATAGATCTCTCATGAACCTTTCCCTACTTCCCTACTTTTCTCTTTAATGAATCCTACTAAACATACATCCTCCTGCCCTGTGAGCCCTGTTTCTGGAATAAACTTTCTTTTAATTTTTTACTTTCTCTTCTTTAAAATTCAAATTGTGCTAGCTTCCCTGATAGTTTGTTAGCTAAGAATCTACCCGCAAAGCAGGAGAGCCCAATTCAATTCCTGGGTCAGGAAGACACCCTGGAGAAGGGATAGCCTACTCACTCCAATATTCTTGGTCTTCCCTTTTGTCTCAGCTGGTAAAGAATCTGCTTGCAATGCGGGAGACCTGGTTCAACCCCTGTGTTGGTAAGATCCCCTGGAGAATGGAAAGGCTACCCACTCCAGTATTTTGGCCTAGAGAATTCCATGAACTTCACAGTTCATGGGAACACGAAGTGTTGGACATGGCTGAGCGATTTTCACTTCACTGCAAAGTAATCTTCCTTTACTAGCTAGTTTAATGTGTTTTTTTTTTTTTTTCCTATCAACTAGTAAAGTATCTCCAGAATTAGGCTGGCTGTAAACTCTTATATTTTAAGACAATGCATCAACTATAATGGAAAAGAGCTTTATTTAACTATCAGATCAGATCAGATCAGTCGCTCAGTCGTGTCCAACTCTTTGCGACCCCATGAACTGCAGCACGCCAGGCCTCTCTGTCCATCACCAACTCCTGGAGGTCACTCAGACTCACATTCATCGAGTCAGTGATGCCATCCAGCCATCTCATCCTCTGTCGTCCCCTTCTCCTCCTGCCCCCAATCCCTCCCAGCATCAGAGTCTTCTCCAATGAGTCAACTCTTAGCATGAGGTGACCAAAATACTGGAATTTCAGCTTTAGCATCATTCCTTCCAAAGAAATCCCAGGGCTGATCTCTGTCAGAATACACTGGTTGGATATATATATCAAAATCTAGAGTTTGTTGAAACAGGGTATTGGCAGTGAACTGAATCAGATCTGCAAATAAACAGGGTAGAAAAAAAATTTTTTTTTTCATTTTGTTTCTGGCCCTGCTTATGGTTTAGTTTTTTTTTTTTTTTTCCAGTGAGTGCACCAAACCTAAATTCTGAGCTCAAGGATTCTGTAAAGAGCCTCAGATCAGATCAGATCAGTCACTCAGTAGTGTCCAACTCTTTGCGACCCATGAATTGCAGCACAACAGGCCTCCCTGTCCATCACCAACTCCCGGAGTTCACTCAGACTCACATCCATCGAGTCAGTGATGCCATCCAGCCATCTCATCCTCTGTCGCCCCCTTCTCCTCTTGCTCCCAATCCCTCCCAGCATCAGTCTTCTCCAATGAGTCAACTCTTCCCATGAGGTGGCCAAAGTACTGGAGTTTCAGCTTTAGCATCATTCCTTCCAAAGAAATCCCAGGGCTGATCTCTGTCAGAATAGACTGGTTGGATCTCCTTGCAGTCCAAGGGACTCTCAAGAGTCTTTTCCAAGACCACAGTTCAAAAGCATCAATTTTTTGACGCTCAGCCTTCTTCACGGTCCAACTCTCACATCCAAACATGACCACAGGAAAAACCATAGCCTTGACTAGACGAACCTTTGTTGGCAAAGTAATGTCTCTGCTTTTGAATATGCTATCTAGGTTGGTCATAACTTTCCTTCCAAGGAGTAAGCGTCTTTTAATTTCATGGCTGCAGTCATCATCTGCAGTGATTTTGGAGCCCAGAAAAATAAAGTCTGACACTGTTCCCACTGTTTTCCCATCTATTTCCCATGAAGTAATGGGGCCGGATGCCAATATCTTCGTTTTCTGAATGTTGAGCTTTAAGCCAACTTTTTCACTCTCCTCTTTCACTTCCATCAAGAGACTTTTTAGCTCCTCTTCACTTTCTGCCATAAGGGTGGTGTCATCTGCATATCTGAGGTTATTGATATTTCTCCCAGCAATCTTGATTCCAACTTGTGTTTCTTCTAGTCCAGCATTTCTCATGATGTACTCTGCATATAAGTTAAATAAACATGGTGACAATATGCAGCCTTGACATACTCCTTTTCCTACTTGGAACCAGTCTGTTGTTCCATGTCCAGTTGTAACTGTTGCTTCCTGACTTGCATACAGATTTCTCAAGAGGCAGATAAGGTGGTCTGATATTCCCATCTCTTTCAGAATTTTCCACGGTTTCTTGTGATCCACACAGTCAAAGGCTTTGGCATAGTCAATAAAGCAGAAATAGATGTTTTTCTGGAATTCTCTTGCTTTTTCCATGATCCAGCGGATGTTGGCAATTTGATCTCTGGTTTCTCTGCCTTTTCTAAAAAGAGTCTAATTGTTATCAATACAACTTTTGTTTTTGACTTTTGAAATGTGTTAGTAGGAGGATGAGGTGGTATTAATGACTGAATTCAGAATTAGATAAAAAGCTTAAAGTGTACATAGTAATGGTTAAATGGAGAAAATATAAACCGTAAATAATGAATCTAAACTAAAGATCTGAATCTAATATATGGAAAGGATGTGAAGAAATAGAACTTTTTAGAAAGATAAAATGAACATATAAATATTCAAATTTCTTTGCTTTAACCTGTGCTAACATTCAGGCTTATCTTTATGAGGCGAAACTAGGCACTCTGGAGAGCATTGTACCTTGACTTGCCTTCTGAGACTTCTGAATCAGAAATTTTTCCACCCTTGATGGTTCATAGATTTCTTTAGTGTTTTTTTTTTTTTTTTATTATTATTATTATTTTATTTTACAATATTGTATTGATTTTGCCATACATCAACAGGCATCCACCACAGGTGTACACGTGTTCCCCATTCTGAACCCCCTCCCACCTCCCTCCCCATACCATCCCTGTGGATCATCCCAGTGCACCAGCCCCAAGCTTCCTGTCCTGCATCAAACCTGGACTGGTGACTCATTTCATATAGGATATTATACATGATTTAATGCCAGTCTTCAAAATCATCCCCTTCCCCACAAAGTCCAAAATATTGTTCTATACATCTGTTTCTCTTTTGCTGTCTTGCATACCAGATTGTCATTACCATCTTTCTAAATTCCATATATATGCGTTCAGATCAGATCAGATCAGTCGCTCAGTCGTGTCCGACTCTTCGCGACCCCATGAACCGCAGCACGCCAGGCCTCCCTGTCCATCACCAGCTCCCGGAGGTCACTCAGACTCGCATCCATCGAGTCAGTGATGCCATCCAGCCATCTCATCCTCTGTCGTCCCCTTCTCCTCCTGCCCTCAATCCCTCCCAGCATCAGAGTCTTCTCCAATGAGTCAACTCTTCGCATGAGGTGGCCAAAATACTGGAGTTTCAGCTTTAGCATCATTCCTTCCAAAGAAATTCCAGGGCTGATCTCCATCAGAATGGACCGGTTGGACCTCCTTGCAGTCCAAGGGACTCTCAAGAGTCTTCTCCAACACCACAGTTCAAAAGCATCAATTCTTCGGCGCTCAGCCTTCTTCACAGTCCAGCTCTCACATCCATACATGACCACAGGAAAGACCATAGCCTTGACTAGGCGAACCTTTGTTGGTAAAGTAATGTCTCTGCTTTTGAATATGCTATCTAGGTTGGTCATAACTTTCCTTCCAAGGAGCAAGCGTCTTTTAATTTCATGGCTGCAGTCACCATCTGCAGTGATTTTGGAGCCCAGAAAAGCAAAGTCTGACACTGTTTCCACTGTTTCCCCATCTATTTCCCATGCAGTGATGGGACCAGATGCCATGATCTTCGTTTTCTGAATGTTGAGCTTTAAGCCAACCTTTTCACTCTCCACTTTCACTTTCATCAAGAGGCTTTTGAGTTCCTCTTCACTTTCTGCCATAAGAGTGGTGTCATCTGCATATCTTAGGTTATTGATATTTCTCCCGGCAATCTTGATTCCAACTTGTGTTTCTTCTGCCTATATATGCGTTAGTATACTGTATTGGTGTTTTTCTTTCTGGCTTACTTTACTCTGTATAATAGGCTCCAGTTTCATCCATCTCATTAGAACTGACTCAAATGTATTCTTTTTTAATGGCTGGGTAGTACTCCATGGTGTATATGTACCACAGCTTTCTTTATCCATTCATCTGCTGATGGACATCTAGGTTGCTTCCATGTCCTGGCTATTATAAACAGTGCTGCGATAAACATTGGGGTACATGTGTCTCTTTCAATTCTGGTTTCCTCAGTGTGTATGTCCAGCAGTGGGATTGCTGGGTTGTATGGCAATTCTATTTCCAGTTTTTTAAGGAATCTCCATACTGTTCTCCTTAGTGGCTATACTAATTTGCATGGAGAAGGAAATGACCACCCAAGTCCAAGAAACCCAGAGGGTCCCAAACAGGATAAAACCAAGGCGAAACACCCCAAGACACATATTAATCAAATTAACAAAGATCAAACACAAAGAACAAATATTAAAAGCAGCAAGGGAAAAACAACAAAAAAACACACAAGGGGATTCCCGTAAGGATAACAGCTGATCTTTCAATAGACACTCTTCAGGCCAGGAGGGAATGGCAAGACATACTTAAAGTGATGAAAGAAAATAACCTACAGCCCAGATTACTGTACCAGCAAAGATCTCATTCAAATATGAAGGAGAAATCAAAAGCTTTACAGACAAGCAAAAGCTGAGAGAATTCAGCACCATCAAACAAGCTCTCCAACAAATGCTAAAGGATATTCTCTAGACAGGAGACACAAAAACGGTGTATAAACTCGAACCCAAAACTGTAAAGTAAATGGCAATGAGATCATACTCATCAATAATTACCTTAAATGTAAATGGGTTGAATGTCCTAACCAAAAGACAAAGACTGGCTGAATGGATACAAAAACAAGACCCTTATATATGTTGTCTACAAGAGACCCACCTAAAAACAGGAGACATATACAGACTAAAAGTGAAGGGCTGGAAAAAGGTATTCCATGCAAATTGAGATCAAAAGAAAGCAGGAGTAGCAATACTCAGATAAAATAGACTTTAAAACAAAGGCTGTAAAAAGAGACAAAGACGGACACTACATAATGATTAAAGGATCAATCAAAGAATAAGATAAAACAATTATAAATATATATGCACCCAACATAGGAGCACCACAATATGTAAGACAAATGCTAACAAGTATGAGAGGGGAAGTTAACAATAACACAATAATAGTGGGAGACTTTAATACCCCACTCACACCTATGGATAGATCAACTAAACAGAAAATTAAAAAAGAAACACAAACTTTAAATGACATAATAGACTAGTTAGACCTAATTGATACCTATAGGACATTTCACTCCAAAACAATGAATTTCACCTTTTTTCTCAAGAGCACATGGAATCTTCTAAAGGATAGATCACATCCTGGGCCATAAATCTAGCTTTGGTAAATTCAAAAAAATTGAAACCATTCCAAGCATCTTTTCTGACCACAATGCAGTACTATTAGATCTCAATTACAGGAGAAAAACTATTACAAATTTCAACATATGGAGGCTGAATAACATCCTGCTGAATAACCAACCAATCACAAAATAAATCAAAAAAGAAATCAAAATATGCATAGAAACAAATGAAAATGAAAACACAACAACTCAAAACCTACAAGACACTATAAAAACAGTGTTAAGGGGAAATTTCATAGCAATACAGGCACACCTCAAGAAACAAGAAAAAAGTCAAATAAATAACCTAATTCTACACCTAAAGCAACTAGAAAAGGAAGAAATGAAGAACCCCAGGGTTAGTAGAAGGAAATAAATCTTAAAAATTGGGGCAGAAATAAATGCAAAAGAAACAAAGGAGATCATAGCAAAAATCAACAAAGCCGAAAGCTGGTTCTTTGAAAGGATAAATAAAATTGACAAACCATTAGCCAGACTCATCAAGAAACAAAGGGAGAAAAATCAAATCAGTAAAATTAGAAATTAAAATGGAGAGATCACAACAGACAACACAAAAATACAAAGGATCATAAGAGACTACTATCAGCAATTGTATGCCAATAAATTGGACAATGTGGAAGAAATGGACAAATTCTTAGAAAAGTACAACTTTCCAAAACTGAACCAGGAAGAAATAGAAAATTCTTTGAAGTTTTTAAATCTATGGTTCATAGATTTCTTTGGAGTTCTTAGAATAATTTATTGGGTACTTTCTATAGCAATTTACTGGTGTTTATGTTAAGTTTGTTGTCTCAAAAATTAGAAGTGATTGCTCTTCTCCAATCTGATTGTCAATATATTTAAAAGATATTATATACAATGCTTGATGTGCAGAAAGTTACATTCTCAATTCTGCATAGCTTCATGGAGGTCAGAGTATCACAAAATTACTATTTCTAGATTAGACAGTCTTGTAAAATATCATTATAGGTCAGCTGATTGACATTGCATAAATAGTTAACTGTATGTTCTGAGGAAGCTTCTAGGATAAATTACTACTTACAATAGAAGTAGTGCAAAGCAGTTATTAGAAATACTTATTTGAATTTGAGGACTCTAATGCAGAGCTGTATCAGATTTTCAATTTTTTTGTTACTCCATTCCTCTTTTCATACAAACCAGGGTATTATAAAACATTTCTAACAATAAGAACCTAAATAGTTATATTCCACATACTTTAAAATATCTAAACATAAGCAGCAATTAAATATGTCTGCTCTAGTACAGAAATAATTTTCAATTCAATCTTTGTTGGTTACTTTATAATCCATAGTTTATAGAAATGTGTAGAAGTAAACATTATATAAACATAGAATAATTTTGTTTGTAGTTTATGCCATATACATTTACTATAGTTAATACAATTAAAATCACATCAGAACCATTATACAACTTTTCTTCAATGAGTATTTTGTGATGAAGCTAATAATGATTATAATAAATTGCTGGTTATAATAAAAATGTGCCTGAAAAATTTAATACAAAATGATTTAGAGAAACTATAAAGATTTTGCAAGAAGAAAAATGGCAGCCTTACATTAAAGTAACAGCTGTGTTATTTTTTAACTCAGTTCTCTGTAAAAGTAAAGTGATTATGTAACACAGTCAGGAAGCAATAAGAAATTTAGATATGCTTTTCATAAGTCTATGTTTTTAGCATCATTAATGCTTTGAAAAAATCTGTTTTTCTAGTCTCCTTGTCAAAATAATCAATGATCTGTAAGTATAGCATAAACTGAAATACTGGTCTTGAGTTTTCTTCTATTTAGGTGATAGCATTGTCTTTATTCAATTGCAGAACAACATAAAATATTGTTGGTGACATATCTGATCATACATTTCTTCTTCAAAATTGCTCAGAAATATTAGTTGAACACAGTTTCTCTTAGGGGTGGATTCCTGTCCTTAAATCATAATCTTCTAAGTAGGACGTGGGTAAGATTGTGACTAGATTGATGGAAGCATTGTAACAAATTTAACAAAAAGAATTTGGCCACAGCATCGGTAATTTCTAGGCAGTGGCCCACAGAGTATGTGACTAAAGGCATTTTCTCCAGCTGGCATAATGGTAACCTTTCTTCCCTGCACACAGTTCGAGAAGTTTACTGGAAAGATGTGTAGCATATATAGCCTATGAATTTGTTCTCTTAAAGGAGAACACATGTCCCATTTAGAACTAAGGATCTTCAACTTAGCAAAAGATTTCAAATAAAGACAGATGCTGAGTTTGGCAAAAAACAACTTCCAAAATAACACCGACATGAGTTTTTTTTTCCCCCCCAAAAAAATAAGTTTTTGAAGACTACACATTCTACTTAAAATTAAGATTTTGACCACATAAATAGAAGTCTTAATAATACTCACATAGCATGATACATGTTAGTTTTATATGAATTACTTTTTAATTCATATTTTCTATATAACTTTTGAACTTCACAAAAAATACAAAATATCAATTATATTTTAATTTCAAAAATAATAATCAAATAATAATAATATATTTGTACTTTTCTTTCCAGAAATAACTTGTTTTGTAGATAAGATGTATGTGTTTTTATGGAATTAGTAAACAAACTATATCATGTGTGTGTGTATGTGTGTGTGTGTGTGTGTGTGTGTGTGCATGCATGCAGAAAGAAGCACTGGAGGGATCAAATATGAGGGAGAGTAGGTAGGCCAGAAGAGGTTTGGATTAGCCTAAGTGTAGTGAGATGCCATGAAAGTAATTAACAGAGAGAAATTTGTATTACATGGCTTGTGTTTTAAGAAGATCACTCTTGTGCTCCTCATTGATGCAGAGTATTATTTATGAGGTTACTGCAGGTGAATAACTATAGTACCTCAAGCTGACAGAAAAATATATTTACTATAGCGTCAATATTTATGTCCCAGTCAGAATTCTTAAGATATAAGAGTAATGTGAATATGCATATGTATTGAAAAATAATAATGGAAGAAATAATACCAACTGGCTTTCTGGTTTGATCAAATGGAGAGATAACACTACTGTTTACTGATATTTGGAACACTGGGGGTGGGAAGGGGAAGATATTTATTGGTGAGAAGAGAATTTTTAATTTCACTTTAAATATGTTCAATATCAGATATCTATGAGATTTGCAAGTTGCAGAGCTGATAAAAGCAGTTAGATAATATGAGTCGGAACCCTGGAGGACAAGTGTTGGCTCAAAATAAGGGAGGTAAGAGAGAGTAACAGGCATGTAAATAGTAATTATCTAGGAGAAACATACAGGAATGATAAAAAGATGTCAAGGTCTGAGTCCAGCACGAGAGATTCAGTAGACAAGAAAAATTCAGCACTTTATTGACAAAAGATGATAGACAACAAGTTTGTATTTAGAAATATAGGAAAAAGGAAAGGAAGATGTCTGTGTCGAAACATGAATAAAATTTTACTTAAAACGTATTTCTTAATACAGTAACTCTTTTAGCAACTTATTTTGATGTCTAAATACAAGGAAATTTCAACTCTTTAAGTAGAAATTTTTAAGATTTTGACAGGACAGAGTCAACCTACCAAGACCCTTTGAGGACTAGAATTACCAAGTTCCTGAAATTAACTAGCATTTTTAAAAAACTTACTACTTTGAGGAATGACCCTTTATTCCTGCAATAGAACTGGTTTTAATGTCATTCCATACATTGCAGATATTGCGTGTCTTCATTGTATGTAATGACATGATATGTAATATAAATATATAATATAATAGATATTAGATAATATATAATACAGCATGATGCATTATATAATATATATATCTCAAAAACCTGAGCTTCATTTGTGAAAAATAAGCAACAAATACATTTGACCACAAGGCTTAGGAGACACTTGGCCACACAACAAAACAAAACAAAAAACAGCTCCTGTATTAGAATTCAGATTCAATTCTCTAAATTTCCATTATTTTTTAAGTGTACAAAATGTTCTATGAATGAATAGTCTATGTTATCAATATAGCACTTCATGCATTTGTGCTACTTTTCAATTTCTACATAAAAAGCTACTAATAGATAGCAAAACTTAGTGGAGTTTCTTACTTTACTCCTTTCTCTAGCCTTTTTAGACAGTACTCACATTTGAAAGTGATGTTGAATAACCTGGGGATCTTGTAAATATCCAAACTCTGATTTAGTCCTTCTGGAATATTGTATGATATTTTGCATTGCTAATAAGCTCCCAAGTGATGCCATTGTTCTGTGTCATGAGACACACTTTGGATAGAAATGATTTAAAGAACTGAGTAGCTCTGAGCAGCTGATGGGGATAAAGACAAGCATCTCTTCTTAAACCCAAAGGGGAGGATAAAACCTAATCCAATTTAACAGTGGAATACACAGCTGTACTTGGCTCTAAGAATCGTAAGACTTATATGAACACTTTTTATTTATTTATTTATTCATTCATTATCTGTTTTTCCCTAACACATTATCCCAAACTTTAGTGGGTAAAAGCAATAAATATTTACTACCACACACTGTCTGAGATTTGGAAATATTAAGAAACAATACAGTTCAATAGTTCTGGCTCAAGGGCTCTCAGAAGGAGTTGTGGTCTGGATAGTTAGTCACCTGAAGGCTTCCCTGGAGCTAGGGGATCTACATCCAAAGCTCTGCATCCACTCACATAGCTTGCAAAAATCCTTTGTGCTTCATTATGTAGACTTACCTATGTGGGTGTCTTCACAACATGAAACTAGCTTTCCCCAGAGAAAGCAATACAAAAGAAAATATGATATCTTCTGACTTAGGCTAAGTCACGCATCATCGTTTCCACAATATCCTATTGGTGACATAGGTCAACCCTACCCAGTGTTGAAAGGAACTACAGTGATTTTCAGTCTCAGCACTGACACATTTTTGTCAATAACAATAATAACAAATAATTATTTGTTATGCGAGACTGTTGGATCCATTGTATGGCTTAGCATCATTCTGGCTCTAAGCAATACAGTAGTAGCCCCTCCCCCAATGGGATAACAAAATTTGTTTCCATATATTTCTAAATGCTCCCCAGTGGCTAGGCAGACAGAAATCACCTATGAGTTACAGCACTGGACTATACAACAATTTAGATGACAGGAAACGGAGATCTTTGTTGGACACTTGAAGATGGAGGCCATCTAATTTTATAAAGCAAAGAAAGAAACTTTGCTTCATTTCTTGATAAATGTATAGTAGGGGATTCTTTAAAGGCTGAATTCCACTACTACTTACACAGTTAATTTGTTGCATACCTATATTTAATGATTAATTATAAAAATTAATTTTAGTTTGAGTAAGTAAGGTATTATGCTTTGAATAAGTAAAGCATTGTTACCAACGCTTTGGTTATTACTCAGAAGGAACTCAATAATTTTCATATAAAATGCTTAGCAAATTCATTTGTAATGCTTTATGTATTGTGTGTTTTACTACTGAATTCAAAAGGCCAGCACAGGCACTAAGAACTGCAATAACAACTGACAAAAACAAACACAGACACATCTACATCTTCAGTGAGCTTGTGCTTAGATAGAATAGCATAGCTCCCTGGACCCAATAGTCATGCCCTTTGCATTTAAACATAAATTAGACTGACTTAGAATCATATTCAGAGAAGGCAATGGCATGCCACTCCAGTACTCTTGCCTGGAAAATCCCACGGACGGAGGAGCCTGATGAGCTACAGTCCATGGGGTCGCTAGGAGTTGAACACGACTGAGCAACTTCACTTTCACTTTTCACTTTCATGCATTGGAGAAGGAAATGGCAACCCAATCCAGTGTTCTTGCCTGCAGAATCCCAGACAGTGGAGCCTGATGGGCTGCCGTCTCTGGGGTGCACAGAGTCGGACACAACTGAAACAACTTAGCAGCAGCAGCAGAATCATACTTGTGGCAAGTTTTGT
Organism: Tragelaphus eurycerus; assembly: GCA_935064755.1. Taxonomy (NCBI): domain Eukaryota; kingdom Metazoa; phylum Chordata; class Mammalia; order Artiodactyla; family Bovidae; genus Tragelaphus; species Tragelaphus eurycerus. The sequence goes on along the minus strand of CAKXYN010000086.1, from coordinate 4,483,293 downwards.
CAACTTCAAATTTTGAGGATTGCTTACATGGTAACTGCTGCTGCTGCTAAGTCGCTTCAGTCGTGTCCGACTCTGTGCGACCCCATAGACGGAAGCTCACCAGGCTCCCCCGTCCCTGGGATTCTCCAGGCAAGAACACTGGAGTGGGTTGCCATTTCCTTCTCCAGTGCATGAAAGAGAAAAATGAAAGTGAAGTTGCTCAGTCGTGTCCGACTTTAGCGACCCCATGGACTGGAGCCTACCAGGCTCCTCCATCCATGGGATTTTCCAGGCAAAAGTACTGGGGTGGGGTGCCATTGCCTTCCCCGGCTTACATGGTAAAGTGAGATTCAAAATATTTTTCTTGTCTCAGGCATTCCTTAATACATAAGAGAGAAAAATATTTTTAATGTCTTTAGAAGGTTTAATACAATGTTGGGCAAAGGGCATAGCCTCAGTACAGAGGTATTAATTTCACAATTTATTACCTCACATTGTCCAAAAGGTCCTCAGAGCTAATGCTTGGCTACAATTCTTCCAAGATGACTTCTGCAAACTGCTCAGTATCATCTTTGAGATCAAATATTGGGAATTATTAGACAATGAGACTATGTCTCTCTCCTAATCATACATCTATATGTCTTGATGCATATATTCTTGATGATATTATTATTTATTTGAGAGCAGAGCTTATATTTGATGCCACTTTTTTTTTTTTAAGTTTTGAAGGTTTTCTAAATACTTATTAACTGGTGTTCTCAATCAATTTGTCAGTGTAGACATGCTGTAGTATGCTGCTGCTAAGTCGCTGCAGTCGTGCCCGACTCTGTGCGACCCCATAGACGGAAGCCCATCAGGCTCCCCCGTCCCTGGGATTCTCCAGGCAAGAATACTGGAGCGGGTTGCCATTTCCTTCTCCAATGCATGAAAATGAAAATTGAAAGTGAAGTCGCTCAGTCGTGTCCGATTCTTAGCGACCCCATGGACTGGAGCCCACCAGGATCCTCCGTCCATGGGATTCTCCAGGCAAAAGTACTGGGGTGGGGTGCCATATAGTGAAGTCATAAACACAAACTCTGAAAATAGACCCCTGTGTTTGTATTACAACCTTCATTTCCCATCTGTTTGAGCTTGAGGGAGGCATTACAACGTTTGAATCTTCAATTTTATTCTTTTTATTTATTCTTTTTTTAATTTTTGATAGTATTTGAGTGAATGTGATAGTCAATCGGTCATGTCCAACTCTTTGTGATACCATGATGATCCTCTGTTCATAGAATTCTCCAGGCAAGAATCCTGAGTGGGTTGCCGTTTGCTTCTCCAAGGGATATTCCTAACCAAGGGATCAAGCCTGGGTCTCCTGCTTTGCAGGCAGATTCTTTACCATTTCAGTGAGCAGGGAAACCCTTGGTAGCATTTATCACCTATCATACTATATCATTTTCTAATTTTTATGATTACTGACTGTTGTCCTTTAACCATTCTAGAATGTTCAGTTCAGTTCAGTTGCTCAGTCATGTCTGACTCTGCAGTACCATGGACAGCAGCATGCCAGGCTTCCCTGTCCATCACCAACTCCTAGAGCTTACTCAAACTCGTGTCCATCAAGTTGGTGATGCCATCCAACCAACTTATCCTCTGTCGTCCCTTATTCTCCTGCTTTCAATCTTTCCCAGCATCAGAGTCTTTTCCAATGAGTCAGTTCTTAGCATTAATTTGCGAAATTATTGGAATTTCAGCTTCAGCATCAGTCCTTTCAGTGAATATTCAATACTAATTTTCTTTAGAATTGACTGGTTGGATCTCCTGGCAGTCCAACAGACTTTCAAGAGTCTTTCCCAACATCACAGTTCATAAGCATCTATTCTTCTGTGCTCAGCTTTCTTTATAATCTAACTCTCACATCCATATGTGACTACTGGAAAAATCATAACTTCGACTAGATGGACCTTTGTTGGCAATGTCTCTTCTTTTTAATATGCTGTCTCAGTTGGTCATAGCTTTTCTTCCAAGGAGTAAGCGTCTTTTAATTTCATGGCTACAGTCACCATCTGCAGTGATTTTGAAGTCCCAAGAAATAAAGTCTGTCACTATTTCCCTTGTTTCCCCATCTATTTGCCAAGAAGTGATGGAACCAGATGCCATGGTCTTCGTTTTTTGAATATTGAGTTTTAAGCCAGCTTTTTCACTCTCCTCTTTAAATTTCATCAAGAGGCTTTTACTTCTTCACTTTCTGCCATAAGGCTGGTGTCATCTGCGTATCTGAGGTTATTGATGTTTCTCCTGGAAATCTTGATTCCAGCTTGTGTTTCATCAATGCAAACATTTCACATGTTGTACTCTACATAGAAATTAAATAACCAAAGTGACAATATACATTCTTAATGTACTTCTTTTCCATTTTTGAACCAGTCCATTGTTCCATGTCTGGTTGTAACTGTTGCTTCTTGACCTGCATATGGATATTACAGGAGACAGTTCAGGTGGCCTGGTATTGTCATCTCTTTAAGAATGTTCCAGTTTGTTTTGATCTACACAATTAGCGTGGAATTCTAGAATGTAAGAACTTTGTTTACTGAGTTATCTCACATATCTAGGAAAGTGATTAGAAATTTGTATACAATTATCAGGCTTGAATACAAATTTTGTGACAAAAGAAATTTGTTAAAATTAGGAAACAATCTATAAAAATAATTAAACATTACTAATACTAAATGGGAGAAGGCAATGGCACCCCACTCCGGTACTCTTGTCTGGAAAATCCCATGGACGGAGGAGCCTGGTAGGCTGCAGTCCATGGGGTCACTAAGGGTCAGACATGACTGAGCAACTTCTCTTTCTCTTTTCACTTTCATGCATTGGAGAAGGAAATGGCAACCCACTCCAGTGTTCTTGCCTGGAGAATCCCAGGGACGGTGGAGCCTCGTGGGCTGCCATCTGTGGGGACACACAGAGTTAGACGCGACTGAAGTGACTTAGCATAATACTAAATGAGGTAGGAACATATGAAGCTAATTGTGGGACTTCATTTAGAGCATTGGAAGAGGTCCTTATCAGTGAACAACCATGATTTCATTGACTTCATTAACTTTCCAATAAATCCACCTTTGACAGACACTCAAATATTGTCTGAATATTTGAATTCAAATTAGCTGAACCTTAATTTCTTCAATATAATCATAATACATTGACTTATCATATAAAATGCCCAGAAAAAATATGAATTAATACAAGTACATTTCTTTAAAAAGAGCCTGGAATAATGTCACTCCTCAATAAATAGCCATCATTGATAGCTTTGGAGGTTAGGCAAACACCAAAAGCTGAGATTATATTTTTTCTCCATTGAAAATAATACAGATTCTATAATCCAGAATTAAGGTATATAATAAAGGAATAATATTCAAGCCATATTTCCGCCAAAGATCCCATATTAGAATGCATGCATTTATCCTGTTTGTGAATTTGTCAAAAGATTGAACACAATCTCACACTAATAAAAGCTTCTTAGTGTGATATAGATCCACTTATCCTGTGTGTTCCCCAAGTGCCCTGCAAACTCCTTTCATACAGAAATCATTTCACCACTGAAATGAGGCTATTTCCAGGGCTGATAGCAGTAGCCAAATACACAATCTGCACAGAACATATGGCACAACAGTGGGGAGAAATAATTTTGGCTAAGGTGAACAGAACAATTCTTACTCCTGTGAAATATGTCTTGTACTTCTTTAAGGCTCATTTATAGTCAAAATAACATGAAATATCAAGGTCATGCCTAGCCAGACACATTAACAACATAGCTGGGAAGACATGGCTTTCAGGAAAATCAGAGTCTTCTATTGATATAATTGTCCTTTGGATGTTTTATCATTTCAAGATGGATTTATTCTAACGGGAGTTACTTATGACTACTTTTAAACGTTCAGATTGATTCCAAGGCAAGGTGAACTCTTCTGTATATATCTAGAAGAAGAAAATATTTTCCTTGGCCCAAAGACAGTAGATCAAGAAATTCCTTGTCAGTATATGCATCTCTTTGGTGCAAAATGATAAAGGATAGAATATAATTTTTAAGTTATGTCAAGACATCAGTGTCATAATGGTAAAACTTGAAGGTGATCTCATTCAACTTGAAGGATATCGTGCAGCATACTATAGTACAACCCATCCTAATAGGAGAATTTATTTACTTTGAAGTAAATAGAGGCTTATTTTTTTCTTGCCATAAATTTTTATTTGAATGTGAATCAGTAATTTTGCTGGCAGTCTCACTATGCATTTGTTATGGGAATTTTCAATGTCATGCATTATATGATCTGTATCCTCAAATAGTTTCAAATAAAAGTTGTCTGCTGTTTTCTGGTGGAGTGCCAGGTAAATTGTTTGATTTGTTTTCTGTACATATAGTTTTACATATTCTATAATTAACCTGTTAATCCAGTCTCTCCTAGAAGCTGCTGTCAAGTATTATAGAGCATAGTAAAAGCTAAGAATCCTGGCATGGGTACTGGCATATTTTTTCATATCTGTACTTGAGTTTTCCTTAATAGACGAAGACCAACTTAATTTTTAGTATTATGTGTCCTGTTTGATTTTAACCTGGGCTATCATTTCATATCATAGAAGAATAAAACAGGTTCCACTGTAACATTCAGAAAATAAAAAAATCAGACATTAGTAGAGGAGAATATATTGAAAACAAAATGAGTTCCAGGTTCTGACAGTTCAAGTAAAACCCAGGGTCCATAAATACAACTAATGCAATAAAAGGATCTTTAAATTATCAAATATGATGTTTGGCATGAAGTCACTATATTTAGTTAATTCAGCTTAATTTTGTAGGCAATTTAAGCTATAATTGCAAGTTCTAAGTTGTGGTATTCATCAAATGAAAATTAATCATTGTTTGAGTTTTTAATGTGAATAGCTGTTTCAGTTCAGTTCAGTTCAGTTCAGTTGCTCAGTCGTGTCCTACTCTTTGTGACCCCATGAATCGCAGAACGCCAGGCCTATTGTCCATCACCAACTCCCGGAGTTCACTCAGACTCGTGCCCATTGAGTCAGTGATGCCATCAAGCCATCTCATCCTCTGTCAGCCCCTTCTTCTCCTGTCCCTGATCCCTCCCAGCATCAGGGTCTTTTGCAATGAGTCAACACTTTGCTAAATGAGGTGGCTAAAGTATTGGAGTTTCAGCTTCAGCATTAGTTCTTCCAATGAACACCCAAGACCGATCTCTTTTAGGATGGACTGGTTGGATCTCCTTGCTGTCCAAGGGACTCTCAAGAGTCTTCTCCAACACCACAATTCAGTATATCTCTGGCGGATTCATGTTGATATATGGCAAAACCAATTCAACATTGTAAATTCAAAAAATAAAATAAAAATAAAGAGAGAGAAAAAAGCATCAATTCTTCAGCACTCAGATTTCTTCATAGTCCAACTATCAACATCCATACATGACCAATGGAAAAACCATAGCTTTGACTAGACGGACCTTTGTTGGCAAAGTAATGTCTCTGCTTTTGAACATGCTATCTAGGTTGGTCATAACTTTCCTTCCAAGGAGTAAGCGTCTTTTAATTTCATGGCTGCAGTCACCATCTGCAGTGATTTTGGAGCCCCCCAAAATAAAGTCTGACTCTGTTTCCACTGTTTCTCTATTTCCCATGAAGTGATGGGACCATTTGCCATGATCTTCATTTTCTGAATGTTGAGCTTTAAGCCAACTTTTTCACTCTCCTCTTTCACTTCCATCAAGAGGCTTTTTAGTTCCTCTTCACTTTCTGCCATAAGGTTGGTGTCATCTGCATATCTGAAGTGATTGCTATTTCTCCTGACAATCTTGATTCCAGCTTGTGCTTCTTCCAGCCCAGCGTTTCTCATGATGTACTCTGCATATAAGTTAAATAAGCAGGGTGACATTATACAGCCTTGACGTATGCCTTTTCCTATTTGGAACCAATCTGTTGTTCCATGTCCAGTTCTAACTGTTGCTTCTTGACCTGCATATAGGTTTCTCAAGAGGCAGATCAGGTGGTCTGGTATTCGCATCTCTTTCAGAATTTTCCACAGTTTATTGTGATCCACACAGTCAAAGGCTTTGGCATAGTCAATAAAGCAGAAATAGATGTTTTTCTGGAACTCTCTTGCCTTTTTGAGGATCCAGAAGATGTTGGCAATTTGATCTCTGGTTCCTCTGCCTTTTCTAAAACCAGCTTGAACATCAGGAAGTTCATGGATCTTGTATTGCTGAGGCCTGGCTTGAAGAGTTTTGAGCATTACTTTACTAGTGTGTGAGATGAGTGCAATTGTGTGGTAGTTTGAGCATTCTTTGGCATTGCCTTTCTTTGGGATTGGAATGACAACTAACTTTTTCCAATCCTGTGGCCACTGCTGAGTTTTCCAAATTTGTTGGCATATTGAATGCAACACTTTCACAGCATCATCTTTCAAGATTTGAAAGAGCTCATCTAGAATTCCATCACCCCCACTAGCTTTGTTCGTTGTGATGCTTTCTAAGGTCCACTTGACTTCACATTCCAGAATGTCTGGCTCTAGGTGAGTGATCACACCATTGTGATTTTATTGATCGTGAAGCTCTTTTTTGTATAGTTCTTCTGTGCATTCTTGTCATCTCTTCTTAGTATCTTTTGCTTCTGTTAGAGCCATACCATTTCTGTCCTTTATCGAGCCCATCTTTGCATGAAATATTACCTTGTTATCTCTAATTTTCTTGAAGAGATCTCTAGTCTTTCCCAGTCTGTTGTTTTCCTCTATTTCTTTGCATTGATCTCTGAGGAAGGCTTTCTTATCTTTCCTTGCTATTCTTTGGAACGCTGCATTCATATGCTTATATCTTTCCTTTTCTCCTTTGCTTTTCAATTCTCTTCTTTTTCAGCTATTTGTAAGGCCTCCTCACACAGCCATTTTGATTTTTTGTATTTCTTTTCCATGGGTATGGTCTTGGTCCCTGTCTCCTGTACAATGTCACAAACCTACATCCATAGTTCTTCAGGCACTCTGTCTAGCACGTCTAGTCCCTTAAATATATTTCCCACTTCCACTGTAGAATCGTAAAGAATTTTATTTAGATCATACCTGAATGGTCTAATGATTTTCCCTACTTTCTTCAATTTAAGTCTGAATTTGGCAATAAGGAGTTCATGATCTGAGCCACAGTCAGCTCCTGGTCTTGTTTTTGCAGACTTTATAGAGCTTCTCCATCTTTGGCTGCAAAAATATAATCAATCTGATTTCAGTGTTGACCATCTGGTGATGTCCATGTATAGCGTCTTGTCTTGTGTTGTTGGAAGAGGGTGTTTACTATAACCAGAGAATTCTCTTGGCAAAACTATTAGCTGTTGCCCTACTTCATTCCGTACACCAAAGCCAAATTTTCCTGTTACTCCAGGTGTTTCTTGACTTCCTACTTTTGCATTCCAGTCCCCTATAATGAAAAGGACATCTTTTTGGGGTGTTAGTTCTAAAAGGTCTTGTAGGTCTTCATAGAACCGTTTAACTTCAGCTTCTTCAATGTTACTGGTTGGGGCATAGGCTTGGATTACTGTAATATTGAATGGATTGCCTTGGAAACAAACAGAGATTGCATCCAAGTACTGCATTTCGGACTCTTTTGTTGACCATGATGGCTACTCCATTTCTTCTAAGGGATTCCTGCCCTCAGTAGTAGATATAAGGGTCATCTGAGTTAAATTCACCCGTTTTAGTCCATTTCTTTCACTGATTCCTAGAATGCTGACATTCACTCTTGCCATCCTCTGTTTGACCACTTCCAATTTGCCTTGATTCATGGACCTAACATTCCAGGTTCCTATGCAATATTGCTCTTTACTGCATTGGACCTTTCTTCTTTTACCAGTTGCATTCACAATGGGTATTATTTTTGCTTTGGCTCCATCCCTTCATTCTTTCTGGAGTTATTTCACCACTCATCTCCAGTAGCATATTGGGCACCTACCAACCGAGGGAGTTCCCCTTTCAGTATCCTATCATTTTGCCTTTTCATAGTCTTCACAGGGTTCTCAAGGCAAGAATACTCAAGTGGTTTGCCATTCCTTTCTCCCGTGGATCACATTCTGTAAGACCTCTCCACCATGACCCATCTGTCTCATGTGGCCCCACACAGCATGGCTTAGTTTCATTGAGTTAGACAAGGCTGTGGTCCGTGTGATCACACTGGCTATTTTTCTGTGATTATGGTTTCAGTGTCTGCCTTCTGAAGCACTCTTGCAGCACCTACCATCTCGTTTAGGTTTCTCTTACCTTGGACGTGGGTTATCTCTTCAGAGCTGCTCCAACAAAGCACAGCCACTGTTCCTTACCTTGGATGAGGGGTATCTCCTCATGGCCACACCTCCTGACCTTGAACATGGAGTAGCTCCTCTTAGCCCTCCTGTGCCTGTGCTGTCGCCACTCCTTGGACGTGGGGTTGCTCCTCTCGGCTGCCTCCTCTGACCTCGGACATGGCGTAGCTCCTCTCAGCCGCTCCTGTGCCCACGGAGCCTGGCACTCTTGGTCTCCGCTGACTAAAATATCTGAAATTTTTATTACAAACTGCTGTTAGAGAATATCCACTGCATAAGTTGGGTATGGAAGATCTTAGTTTGGGAAACTGCTCTGAAACTTTAGGAAATTCACCCAAATTTTCTTCTGCAGAAAACTGGAAATTTCTCTACCTTTCAAGTTGCTATAATTCAGCATCACAGAGGGCTTAGATTGAATTTATTTCTCCGACTGTTTGTGTATATTTTGACTTGTTAGGAAATTGATGAAAATGAAAAGAAACCTAACCTCTTTCACTTAACATATAGCAAAGAAAAAATCGACCTCAATTCTTACAGAGCTTTTTGATGGTAAAACATGACTTACTATAAATGTAAAAAAGTTTTACACATGTGTCCTAGTATTATGATTTTTCTAAATCTGAGATAATTTATATGAATTTATGAATTAAACTGCAGGATAAAATTTGCTAAGAAGTAAGAGACATAGATATGTATATATATTTGGTTATGTGAAAGATTTACCTTAACAAGTTAGTTAATGCAAGGTTGCGCAGATAACTGAAAGGACTCACAGGATTCCACAGATAATAAACATTGCCAAAAAGGTAAAGGATAAAGTACAGTCAGAGAAATAAAATGCAGGGAAGTACTTTGGTCTCAAAAAACCTGTAAGTGCAGCTGCCAGATTCTAAGTTTCGCTGGATATGCTTTACCTCTGGATTATGATCTATCAAGACATGTAGGTAGATCTTCATTTTAAGAGAGCTCCAATAGAAATTTTTAGGGATTTTTGTATGTTTCAATAAGCTACAGATTTAATAGGGAAACCAGGCTGCCATGTCAGTCATTCATCTGCACAGTGCTAGACAGTGGTCCTGGGTTCTGCCAGAAGAGTTTCAACTTAAAACACATTAAAAATTGCTATCTATCTCATCTCATCTTTACCACAGACAGGTCTTTAGGTGACTTCCAGGTAACCCCAGAGACAATCATAGGGATCTTCTGGTCTGGTTGTAAAGTAACTATCTTGCACAGTTCATGAGCCAGATTTTCATTCCAGCTGTGTAGACTTGGTAAAACACTCTATCTATACAATTATGACTTGGACTAGATAAAAAATAACCCTGAATGAGAAAGCTCTCTTGGAGAAGGAAATGGAAATCCACTCCAGTATTCCTGCCTGGGAAATCTCATGGACAGAGGAGCCTGGTGTGCAGCAGTCCATGGGGTCACAAAGACTTTGACATGATTTAGCAACTCGACAACAAAAACAACCAATTTAATGATAATTACACTAGGGAAAATATTATTAGCATTTTGATTAATTTTGCCTTTGTGACAATGCTGGTGTTTTGAAACGCAAATCATGAAGTTTTGTACATATGATCAAGCTTAGGAAATCATATACAAGTAAACATTTCTTCTAAAACTCCAGCTGATTCAGCTAACATCAGATTTCTGTCCCAGAGCAGGTTAGCCTCTAGCAATGTGTCAGTAGAGGAAAATTTTCATGTTACCACCTTAGCCAGTCATCGGGAATGACTTATTAACATTTGAGCTATTCCTAAGGTATGGAAAACTGAACAGCCAGGTGGTTTTCACCAACTACACTTCATGACCTCTAGCATTTCCAGAATCCCCTTAGAAGTCTCTAAGGTCATCTGTTGATTATCTACAGACTTGTTTTAGTGTCTTCTGAGACTAGAAAACACCTATGTTTGTTTGTCGAAGTCTGCTGCTGCTGCTGCCTCTAAGTCACTTCAGTCGTGCCCGACTCTGTGCTACACATAGATGGCAGCTCATCAGGCTCCCCGGTCCCTGGGATTCTCAAGGCAAGAACACTGGAGCGGGTTGCCATTTCCTTCTCCAATGCATGAAAGTGAAAAGTGAAAGTAAAGTCTTTCAGTCATGTCTGACTCTTAGCGACTCCATGGACTGTAGCCCACCAGGCTCCTCCATCCGTGGGATTTTCCAGGCAAGAGTACTGGAGTGGGGTGCCACTGATATACTGGGTACTAAAAGATCATATTTTACCTACTTCAAGTCTTTCTTTTTTTAAATTAAATTTTATTTTGCTTAACTTTACAATATTGTATTGCTTTTTCCATACATCGAGATGGATCCGCCACCAGTATACACGTGCTCCCCATCCTGAACCCTCCTCCCTCCTCCCTCCCCATACCATCCCTCTGTGTTGTCCCAGTGCACCAGCCCCAGGCATCTGTTATCGGGCATTGTACCTGGACTGGCGACTCGTTTCAGATATGATATTATACATATTTCAATGCTATTCTCCCAAATCATCCCACCCTCTCCCGGACCCAGAGTCCAAAAGTCTGTTCCATACATCAGTGTCTCTTTTGCTGTCTCGTAAACAGGATTATTGTTACCATCTTTCTAAATTCCATATATATGCGTTAGTATACTGTATTTGTGTTTTTCTTTCTGGCTTACTTCACTCTGTATAATAGGCTCCAGTTCCATCCACCAAGTCTTTATTTTTTTACAGAGGTGACTTCTGGTTTTATATCATAGTTAGAAAGTTCCCAACTTTAACTTTGTTGGTATAAATAGTAGGAAAGTCTCTGGCCAGGAGTATTTGACAATAGATACTAAAGGAAAGAGCTTCCCTGGTAGCTCAGCTGGTAAAATATCCACCTGCAATGCAGGAGATCCCAGTTCAAATCTTGGGTCAGGAAGATTCCCCTGGAGATGGGATAGGCTACCCACTCTAGTATTCTTGGGCTTCCTTGGTGGTTCAAAAGGTAAAGAATCTGCCTGCAATGAGGGAGAACTGGGTTCGATCCCTGGGTTGGGAAGATCCCCTGGAGGAGGGAATGGCAACCACTGCAGTATTCTTGCCTAGAGAATCCCCATAGACAGAGAAGCCTGGCAGGCTACATTCCATGAGGTCACAAAGAGTTGGACATGACTGAGCAACTAAACACAACAGTAAAGGAAATAATCACATTATAGGAAAATAGAAAATTCTGAGTGTCCTTTGAGAACTGGTTGATTTTCCAAGATTTTTAAATTATAAATATGTGTCAACTGATGTTATATGGAGGCTTTTTTAAAAAATATAACATTTTACAGCATTATTATTTTCCAAAACACTTTTTTTTAAATAAGAATTTTTAAAATTCAGAAGCAGGTATCCTTAGTGTTGTCAAGGGGCTTATTAGGAATATGTTAACATAATTTCTTTCAGTGTCTCCAAAGCTATTCCTGAGAAAAGGCAGTATATAAAAGGAGGTAGCTTTAAAACAAATATTCTTTTAAACTAGACTGTTACTTTCAGAAAACTCTGAATAGAAATTCTGAAGTGTCCACTAATAGCTTGTTTTTCTTATCTTTTTCTTATCAAAACAGTATGAAGAGTCAATGCAATCTCAATCAAAATCACAATGGCATTTTTCACAGAAATAAAACAAACGAACCTAAAATTTGTATGGAATCATGAAACATCCCAAAAGTTAAAGTATTCTTGAAGTTGGAGGCATCATACTCCCTGACATCAAACTATATTACAAAGTTATTGTAATTTAAAAAGAATAGCATTGGCATAAAAGCAGACACATTGATCAATGGGTCAAAATAAACAGCCTAGAAATAAAACCACCATATGTGAATAATTAATTGATTACAAAAGAGCCAAGAATACAAAATGGAGAAGGATAATCTCTTGAATAATTTGTGTGGGAATGCTGGATAACCACAGGCAAAACAATGAATCTGAAACACTATCTTATGCCATACACAAACATTAATTCAAAATGGATTAAAGACTTAAATATAATATCTGAAACTATAAAACTCTTAGAAGAAAATCTAGGTGGGGAATTGATTGACATTAGTCTTGACAATGGCTTTTGTTTAATATGACACAAGAAAGAAAAGCAAAAATAAATGAGTGGGCTTATATCGAGCTGAGAAGTTTCTGCAAAATAGGAACAAATGGGAAGGCAACCACCCGAATGGGAGAAAGTATTTTCAAATAGTATATATGATATGGGGTTAATATCCAAAATATATACAGAACACATATAACTAGAAAAAAAAAAAAAAAGCTAAACAAAACTAAAAAACTACCAAAGAACCAAAACCCAAAATCAATACAATTTAATCATGAGCAGAGGATATAAATAGTTTTCCAAGATGTACAGACCAAGAGGCATATGAAAAAATGTTGTGTCATTAATCACCAGGTAAATGCAAAACATAACCACAACAAAATATTACTTCATACTTGGTAGAACGGCTGTCATAAAAAATACAGAAATAGCATGTGTGAGGGAGAAACTGCAGGTTTTAGGGAGAATGGAAATGGGAAACTTGTGCACTGTTGGCGGTAATATAAATGAGTGCAGGCACTATGAAAAACAGCATGAAAGCTCTTAAGAAATTTCAAAGTAGACCTATCATATTATCTAGCTATTCTGCTTATGGGTATTTATCTGAAAAAGAAAAAAAAAGGAAAAACTTAACTTAAAAAGGTGTATGTTCTCTCATGTTTAGCACAGAATTATTTACAAAAACCAAGATATGGAAGCAATCTAAGTATCTATGGATGAATGAATGAATAAAGAAATCTTCATATAACATACACCATCCCAATAGGTATTTACAGTATAAAAAGACAAATGTAAATATGACTACAATAATACACGCTATGTTATAAATTTTGATTGAGTCCATTTAGTCACCAGTATTATTTCTGCTTTATGCTTTTCAATAACAAAATTCTTAGCAATTCTTTAACATTTCTTCTTATAGTTTTCCAGATACTTCCCTGGAGGTTCAGTGTTAAAGAATCTGCTTGCCAAAGCAGGTAATGTGGATTTGATACCTGGGTGAGGAAGATCCCCTGGAGAAAGAAATGGCAACCCATTCCAATATTCTTGCCTGGAAAATCCCATGGACAGAAGAGCCAGGCTACAGTACATAGGGTTGCAAAAGCATTGTATATGACTTAGTGACTAAACAACAACAAAATATAACTATGCTAAGTATAAATGCTATATAAATACACAAATGACTAAATTTATTATTTATATTATTATACTAAACCCATATCTATTAATTGTATTTTGTATTTTATAACACATTTTTAATGGGGAATTCACCTTTATATTTCAAAATGCTGTTTTGAAGCTGAAGGAAATATGTTTTTGTATAGTTAAATGATAGAAAGTTACAGATGATAGCTAGATATCAGATCATAGATAGAGTTTCAGTGACTATTATCCTGGATTGTAAAATAATAATAACTTTAAAAATGCACATGAGACAATCTAATACATAAAATGGGAATCTTTGACTAAGAGTTACACATAAAACACGTTAAAAGTTTAAAGTGCTCCTTACTAAAAATAAATAAAAGACTACACTGCTTCAGATTAAGATTAGACTCTAAAATAAAATATTAAATCTGCCACATTCTTTCCTTTTTTACTGTTTTGTGACCCTGGACAGGGAAGTTTTGAAAGTTATCACTGATTCACACTCCTGAGAGCCTTCCACCTCCACCTACTGAACCACTTAGTCAGCTTTTATGTCAATGAGAAGATAAAAAGATGCTTGAACAAAAGCAAACTTACTGGTATATGACTGGAAAGACTTTTAACAAGTCTGGAAAAAATAGTGGTAGAAGTAGTCTCTTCCATCATATGTCTAATTTCAACAACTCTGAGAACAAAAATGGCCAAGTATTAATCTTTAATTAGTTGTAGTCTGATCATCATTGACAGGTAAAACCTAAAGACTGTGTTCCAAGTTATAAATTAATTGCTTTTTTAAAATTTCAGTAAAATCAATCAATACTGAATGTTTTATTTTTTAGCAATATCTAAGTAAATGAAATATTGAGCAATGGATAAGAAACTACACATTTTTCCTCTTTCTACTACCTTCTTATACTAGATAACATATAATGTATGCAGGTCAGGAAGCAACAGATAGAACTGATCATGGAAAAACAGACTGGTTCCAACTAGGAAAAGGTGTACGTCAAGGCTGTATATTGTCACCATGTTTGTTTAACTTATATGCAGAGCACATCATGAGAAATGCTGGACTGGAAGAAGCACAAGTTGGAATCAAGATTACTGGGAGAAATATCAATAACCTCAGATATGCGGATGACACCACCCTTATGGCAGAAAGTGAAGAGGAACTCAAAAGCCTCTTGATGAAAGTGAAAGTGGAGAGTGAAAAGGTTGGCTTAAAGCTCAACATTCAGAAAACGAAGATCATGGTATCTGGTCCCATCACTACATGGGAAATAGATAGAGAAACAGTGGAAACAGTGTCAGACTTTATTTTTCTGGGCTCCAAAATCACTGCAGATGGTGACTGCAGCCATGAAATTAAAAGACGCTTACTCCTTGGAAGGAAAGTTATGACCAACCTAGATAGCATATTCAAAAGCAGAGACATCACTTTGCCAACAAAGGTTCGTCTAGTCAAGGTTATGGTCTTTCCTGTGGTCATGTATGGATGTGAGAGCTGGACTGTGAAGAAGGCTGAGTGCCGAAGAATTGATGCTTTTGAACTGTGGTGTTGGAGAAGACTCTGGAGAGTCATTTGGACTGCAAGGAGATCCAACCGGTCCATTATGAAGGAGATCAACCCTGGGATTTCTTTGGAAGGAATGATGCTAAAGCTGAAACTCCAGTATTTTGGCCACCTCATGCGAAGAGTTGACTCACTGGAGAAGACTCTGATGCTGGGAGGGATTGAGGGCAGGAGGAGAAGGGGACGACAGAGGATGAGATGGCTGGATGGCATCACTTACTCGATGAATATGAGTCTGAGTGACCTCCAGGAGTTGGTAATGGACAGGGAGGCCTGGTGTGCTGCAGTTCATTGGGTCGCAAAGAGTCGGACACGACAGAGTGACTGATCAGATATGATCTGATTTGATGATTCAAAGACATGCACCTTCTTCAGTGAAACATTCTTATTCTTAAAACAAATCTCAGTGTTAATGCCCTCCTACTATTTCCTCTTTATTTTGGATTTTCTACAATTAAAAATATATAATTATTTAGAAAATTTATGTTATTTTCCTCATCAAATGATAAATTATATGAAAAAAGGACAGTTTTTAACTTCCTAGAATATCTTAAATTCTGAACTCAGTGAATTGAATATAGGAAATAACCAGTACATATTTGTCATATGAATATATCTCCTTGTTTATGGTCCTACAATAAAAATGGAAAGTAGATACAGTTTAGATTTATAAAATAACCAGAGCTGGAGAATATTATAATTATCAGAATGTTACTTCATATTTGACACATCATTTCATTATTAAAAACACTTTCACATTTATCTTAGAGGAGAGGACTCAGAAAAACTGATGTTGGGGGAGGGTGAGGTAAACACGACCTCTCAGTGTGATGAGATTCTCAAATTCTTGGTCAAAAGTATGACATAAAGAAAATGTTCTAAAACATTATTAATTGAATTCTGAATTGTATGAGGAAATATGTCAGAATTTTGAGCATTATTATGTGTTAGGTAAAGTGATATGAATTAGTAGGCAAATAATTTTTTTTTTAGCTTTCATTTTTATTTTATTTTTAATTTATTTATTTTAATTATTTTTAAAAGTAATTTCAACCTTAAAGCATAGATAGGATTTAGTTAAATTAAGTTACAAGTCCATGCATCAATCAAGAAAAGTCAACTTTCATTCATTTTTATAAGGCAAGCCTTCAAACTGATTTTTCTTTGCTGTTGTTTTTTAGAAATAACAATTTTGGCGCAAAGTAGAATTCAATTAGTTTTTTTTTTTTTTTTAATCTATATTCAGGATTGATCTGAACTATTCACACTGGACATAGCAAATACCCTCTTCCAACAACACAAGAGAAGACTCTATACATGGACATCATCAGATGGTCAACACCGAAATAAGATCGATTATATTCTTTGCAGCCAAAGATAGAGAAGCTCTATACAATCAGCAAAAACAAGACCAGGAGCTGACTGTGGCTCGGACCATGAACTCCTTATTGCCAAATTCAGACTGAAATTGAAGAAAGTAGGGAAAACCACTAGACCATTCAGGTATGACCTAAATCAAATCCCTATGATTATACAGTGGAAGTGAGAAATAGATTTAAGGGCCTAGATCTGATAGAGTGCCTGATGAACTATGGAATGAGGTTCGTGACATTGTACAGGAGACAGGGATCAAGACCATCCCCATGGAACAGAAATGCAAAAAAGCAAAATGGCTGTCTGGGGAGGCCTTGCAAATATCTGTGAAAAGAAGAGAAGTGAAAAGCAAAGGAGAAATGGAAAGATATAAACATCTGAATGCAGAGTTTCAAAGAATAGCAAGAAGATATAAGAAAGCCTTCTTCAGCGATCAATGCAAAGAAATAGAGGAAAACAACAGAATGGGAAAGATTAAGGATCTATTCAAGAAAATCAGAGATACCAAAGGAACATTTCATGCAAAAATGGGCTCAATAAAGGACAGAAATGGTATGGACCTAATGGAAGCAGAAGATATTAAGAAGAGGAGGCAAGAATACACAGAAGAACTGTACAAAAAAGAGCTTCACGACCCAGATAATCATGATGGTGTGATCACTGACCTAGAGCCAGACATCCTGGAATGTGAAGTCAAGTGGGCCTTAGAAAGCATCTCTATGAACAAAGCTAGTGGAGGTGACGGAATTCCAGTGGAGCTATTCCAAATCCTGAAAGATGATGCTGTGAAAGTGCTGCACTCAATATGCCAACAAATTTCGAAAACTCAGCAGTGGCCACAAGATTGGGAAAGGTCAGTTTTCATCCCAATCCCAAAGAAAGGCAATGCCAAAGAGTGCTCAAACTACTGCACAATTGCACTCATCTCACACGCTAGTAAAGTAATGCTCAAAATTCTCCAAGCCAGGCTTCAGCAATATGTTTACCGTGAACTTCCTGATGTTCAAGCTGGTTTTAGAAAAGGCAGAGGAGCCAGAGATCAAATTGCCAACATCCGCTGGATTACAGAAAAAGCAAGAGCATTCCAGAAAAACATCTATTTCTGCTTTATTGACTATGCCAAAGCCTTTGACTGTGTAGATCACAATAAACTATGGAAAATTCTGAAAGAGATGGGAATACCAGACCACCTGATCTGCCTCTTGAGAAATCTGTATGCAGGTCAGGAAGCAACAGTTAGAACTGGTCATGGAACACCCTGGTTCCAAATAGGAAAAGGAGTACGTCAAGGCTGTATATTTTCACCATGTTTATTTAACTTATATGCAGAGTACATCATGAGAAATTGTGGACTGGAAGAAACACAAGCTGGAATCAAAATTGCCAGGAGAAATATCAGTAACCTCAGATATGGAGATGACACCACCCTTATGGCAGAAAGTGAAGAGGAACTCAAAAGCCTCTTGATGAAAGTGAAAGTGGAGAGTGAAAAGGTTGACTTAAAGCTCAACATTCAGAAAACGAAGATCATGGTTTCTGGTCCCATCACTACATGGGAAATAGATAGAGAAACAGTGGAAACAGTGTCAGACTTTCTTTTTCTGGGCTCCAAAACCACTGCAGATGGTGACTGCAGCCATGAAATTAAAAGACGCTTACTCCTTGGAAGGAAAGTTATGACCAACCTAGATAGCATATTCAAAAGCAGAGACATCACTTTGCCAACAAAGGTTCATCTAGTCAAGGCTATGGTCTTTCCTGTGGTCATGTATAGATGTGAGAGCTGGACTGTGAAGAAGGCTGAGCGCCAAAGAATTGATGCTTTTGAACTGTGGTTTTGGAGAAGATTCTTGAGAGTCCTTTGGACTGCAAGGAGATCCAACCAGTCCATTCTGAAGGAGATCAGCCCTGGGATTTCTTTGGAAGGAATGATGCTAAAGCTGAAACTCCAGTATTTTGGTCACCTCATGCGAAGAGTTGACTCATTGGAGAAGACTCTGATGCTGGGAGGGATTGTGGACAGGAGGAGAAGGGGACAACAGGGGATGAGATGGCTGGATGGCATCACTAACTCAATGGATGTGAGTCTGAGTGACCTCCAAGATCTGGTAATGGACAGGGAGGCCTGGCGTGCTGCAGTTCATGGGGTCGCAAAGAGTTGGACACGAATGAGCAACTGATCTGATCTGATATGATATGATTCAGCAAGAAGATTCTTGATTGCTTTGTTTAACCTGAAGAAAAGTAACAATATGTATAAATTATTTACAAATAATTGAAAGATTTTATGTAATAGTACTCTAATAACTATATTCTAAATACCTTTCATAAAATAATAATGAATGCAGTTTAGCTTACTATGATCTTTATTAAAACCTTTTAAGATCTTAACCTTTGTTGAAATCTGGCAAATCTAGAAGTAGTTTTCAGTTTTTAATTTTGAGCAAGACTGCACAGGGGAGGGTCCCACGATGGCGAAGGAATAGAACAAGGAGAAAACTTTCTCCCTGACAAATTCATCAAAAGATCATCTGAACATTGAGCAATGTCCACACAACATCTGAACGCAGTTGGAGGACACCAGGCTGCCAGAAAGGCAGCCCAATCTCTTCAAAAAAGGAGGGATTTGATTACCAGTTTGATTACTCTTCCCCTTTTTGGTGTTCCCTTTTCTCCTCCCGGTCAGTTCTATTGCCTTCCTCCCTTTCTCTTCTTTACATAACTCTGTGAATCACTCTGCATGTTGGAATGCGGAGAGCACTTAGAGATTTTGGCTAGATTACTCCCTCCATTTTTGACACTCCCTTTTCTCCTACTGTTCATCTCTATCTCCCTCCTCCCTTTCTCTTCTCTATATAACTTCCTCCCCTTCTCTTCTCTATATAACTATGTAAGTCTTTCTGGGGGTTCCTGTCTGTGGAGAGTGGCTCCACCAATAACCTAGGGGTTTTATCTTCTAGGCTTATCTGTCTCCAGCCCAGAAGATAAAACTCTCAAGGCTACTGAAAGAGAAGGACCAAAAACCAGAGACAGGAGGCTTAACTCCAAAACTTTAGAACATGAGAGAACTCCTGACTCCAGAGAACAGTAATAGACAAGAGCTCACTCAAAAGTCTCCACATGTACACTGAAACCAAGCTCCATTCAAGAACCAACAAGTTCCAGTGCAAGACATAGCACTCTAACTCTTCAGCAAAACAGGAATACAACCTTGAACATTTAAAGATGAACTGCCCAAAGCCATGTCAGATTATAGACACCCCCAAATCACTACTGGCCACCTCATTGCACTCCAGAGAAAAGAGATTCAGCTCCACTCACCAGAACACAGACACAAGGTCCCCCAACCAGGAAACCTTCACAAACCATTAGTCCAAACCCACCCATAGGGAGCAGACTCCACAGTTAAGAGGAATCACGAAATTCCAGCCTGTAGAAAGGGCACCAGAAACACAGCAATCTAAACAAAATGAAAAGGGCAGATAAATATTCTTCAGGTAAAAGAACATGTTAAAACCCCACAAAACCAAATAAAAGAGGAGATAGGAAGTCTACCTGAAAAAGAATTCAGAATAATGATAGCAAAGGTGATCTAAAAGTTTGAAAACAAAATGGAGTTACAGATAAATGGACTAGAGACAAAGATTGAAATGATGCAAGAAATGTTTAACAAGGATCTAGAAGAAATAAAGAAGAATCAATCAATAATGAATAATGCAATAACTGAGATCAAAAACACTCTGGAGGGCACCAGCAGAATAACTGAGGCAGAAGAGAGGATAAGTGAGGTGGAAGATAGAATGGTGGAAATAAATTAAGCAGAGAGGAAAAAAGAAAAAAAAGAATTAAAAGAAATGAGGATAACCTCAGAGAGCTCTGGGACAATGTTAATTACCCCAACATTCGAATCATAAGTATACCAGAAGAGGAAGACAGAAAGAAAGTTCATGAGAAAATACCTGAGGGGATAATAGTCGAAAACTTCCCAAATATGGAAAAGGAAATAGCCATTCAAGCCCAAGAAACCCAGAGAGTCCCCAACAGGGTAACCCCAAGGCAAAACACCCCAAGACACATATTAACCAAACTAACAAAGATCAAACACGAAGAGCAAATATTAAAAGCAGCAAGGGAAAAGCAACAAATAACACACAAGTGGATCTCCATAAAGATAACAGCTGATGTTTCAATAGAAACTCTTCAGGCCAGAAGCGGATAAATGGCAGGACATACTTAACATGATGAAAAAGAAAAACCTACAACTAAGATTAGTCTACACAGCAAGGATCTAATTCAGATATGAAGGAGAAACCAGAAGCTTTATAGATAAACAAAAGCTGAGAGAATTCAGCACCACCAAATGAGCTCTTCAACAAATGCTCAAGGATCTTTTCTAGACAGGAAAAATAGTAAAAGTTTATAAAAAATGAACCCAAATCAACAAAGTAAGTGGTAACAGGATTATTCTTATCAATAATTATCTTAAAGGTAAGTGGCTTAAATGCTTCAACCAAAAGACAAAGACTCACTGAATGGATCCAAAAGCAAGACCACTATATATGCTATCTACAAGAGGCCCACCTCAAACCCAGGGACACATACAGACTGAAAGTGAAGGGCTGGAAAAAGGCATTTCATGCAAATGGGGACCAAAAGAAAGCAGGAGAGGCAATACTCACAGCAGATAAAAAAGACTTTGAAACAAAGACCATGATAAGAGACAAAGAAGGAAACTACACAATGATCAAACGATCAATCCAAGAAGAACACATAACATTTATAAGTATGTATTCTCCCAATATAGGAGCATCTCAATGGTTACAAGTGTTAACAAGTATGAAAGGGGAAATTAACAGTAACACAATAATATTGGGGGACTTTAATACCCCACACACACCTATGGATAGATTAGCCAAACAGAAAATTAGCAAGGAAACACAAACACTAAATGATACAATGGACCCATTAGACCTAATTGATATCTATAATGCATTTCCACACAAAACAATGGAATTCACCTTTTACTCCAGTGCCCACAGAACATTCTCCAGGATAGATCACAAACTGGACCATAAATCTAACCTTTGTATATTAAAACAAAACAAACAAACAAAAAAATAATTTCAAGCATCTTTCCAGTCACAATATGGTAAGATTAGATGTAAACTACTGGAAAAAATCTGTTAAAAGTACAAACATGGAGAATAAGCAATGCACTCCTGAATAGACAACAGATAATAGAAGAAATCACAATGGAAATCAAAATATCCATAGATACAAATGGAAATGAAAACATGACAACCCAAAACCTATGGGAACCAGTAAAAGCAATGCTAAGAGGGAGGTTCATAGCAAAACAAGTAGAGTTCAAGAAATAAGACAAATATTAAATAAACAACCTAAATTTACACCTAAAGCAACTAGAAAAAGAAGAAAAAAAGAACCCCAAAGTTAGTAGAAGGAAAGAAATCATAAAAATCAGAGCAAAAATAACTGAAAAAGAAAATGAAGGGAACTATAGCAAAGATCAGAAGAACTTTTGTTCAGAAATGTACAGAAGAACTGTACAAAAAAGACGTTCATGATGCAGATAATCACGATGGTGTGATCACTGACCTAGAGCCAGACAGCCTGGAATGTGAAGTCAAGTGGGCCTTAGAAAACATCACTAAAAACAAAGCTAGTGGAGGTGATGGAATTCCAGTTGAGCTATTCCAAATCCTGAAAGATGATGCTGTGAAAGTGCTGCACTCAATATGCCAGCAAATTTGGAAAACTCAGCAGTGGCCACAGGACTGGAAAAGGTCAGTTTTCATTCCATTCCCAAAGAAAGGCAATGCCAAATAGTGGTCAAACTTCCGCACAATTGCAATCATCTCACGTGCTAGTAAAGTAATGCTCAAAATTCTCCAGGCCAGGCTTCAGCAATATATGAACTGTGAACTTCCTGATGTTCAAGCTGGTTTTTAAAAAAGGCAAGGGAACCAGAGATCAAATTGCCAGCATTCACTGGATCATGGAAAAAGCAAGAGAGTTCCAGAAAAACATCTATTTCTGCTTTATTGACAATGCCAAAGCCTTTGACTATGTGGATCACAAGAAACTTTAAAATTCTGAAAGAGATGGGAATACCAGACAACCTGATCTGTATCTTGAGAAATTTGTATGCAGGTCAGGAAGCAACAGTTAGAACTGGACATGCAAAAACACACTGGTTCCAAATAGGAAAAGGAGTACGTAAAGGCTGTATATTGTCAGCATGTTTATTTAACTTATATGCAGAGTACATCATTAGAAACGCTGGGCTGGAAGAAACACAAGCTGGAATTAAGATAGCCAGGAGAAACATCAATCACCCCAGATATGCAGATGACACCACCTTTACGGTAGAAAGTGATGCTAAATCACTTCAGTCGTGTCCGACTCTGTGTGACCCTATAGACGGCAGCCCACCAGGCTACCCCGTCCCTGGGATTCTCCAGGCAAGAACACTGGAGTGGGTTGCCATTTCCTTCTCCAGGTAGAAAGTGATCAGATCAGATCAGTCGCTCAGTCGTGTCCGACTCTTTGCGACCCCATGAACTGCAGCACGCCAGGCCTCCCTATTCATCACCAGCTCTCAGAGGTCATTCAGACTCACATTCATCGAGTCAGTGATGCCATCCAGCCATCTCATCCTCTGTCGTCCCCTTCTCCTCCTGCCCTCAATCCCTCCCAGCATCAGAGTCTTCTCCAATGAGTCAACTCTTCGCATGAGGTGGCCAAAATACTGGAGTTTCAGCTTTAGCCTCATTCCTTCCAAAGAAATTCCAGAATTGATCTCCGTCAGAATGGACTGGTTGGATCTCCTTGCAGTCCAAGGGACTCTCAAGAGTCTTCTCCAACACCACAGTTCAAAACCATCAATTCTTCGGTGCTCAGCCTTCTTCACAGTCCAGCTCTCACATCCATACATGACCACAGGAAAGACCATACCCTTGACTAGGCGAACCTTTGTTGGCAAAGTGATGTCTCTGCTTTTGAATATGCTATCTAGGTTGGTCATAACCTTCCTTCCAAGGAGTAAGCGTCTTTTAATTTCATGGCTGCAGTCACCATCTGCAGTGATTTTGGAGCCCAGAAAAATACAGTCTGACACTGTTTCTACTGTTTCTCCATCTATTTCCCATGCAGTGATGGGACCAGATGCCATGATCTTCGTTTTCTGAATGTTTAGCTTTAAGCCAACCTTTTCACTCTCCACTTTCACTTTCATCAAGAGGCTTTTGAGTTCCTCTTCACTTTCTGCCATAAGGGTGGTATCATCTGCATATCTGAGGTTATTGATATTTCTCCTGGCAATCTTGATTCCAGCTTGTGTTTCTTCCAGTCCAGCATTTATCATGATGTACTCTGCATATAAGTTAAATAAACATGGTGACAATATACAGCCTTGATGTACTCCTTTTCCTATTTGGAACCAGACTGTTGTTTCATGTCCAGTTCTAACTGTTGCTTCCTGACCTGCATACAGATTTCTCAAGAGGCAGATCATGTGGTCTGGTATTCCCATCTCTCACAGAATTTTCCACAGTTTATTGTGAAGAGGAACTCAAAAGCCTCTTGATGGAAGTGAAAGAGGAGAGTGAAAATGCTGGCTTAAAGCTCAACATTCAGAAAACGAAGATCATGGCATCTCGTCCCATCACTTCATGGGAATTAGATGGGGAAACAGTGGAAACAGTGTCAGACTTTATTTTTATGGGCTCCAAAATCACTACAGATGGTGACTGCTGTCATGAAATTTAAAGACACTTACTCTTTCGAAGGACAGTTATGATCAACCTAGATGGCATATTCAAAAGCAGAGACATTACTTTGCCAACAAAGATTCGCCTAGTCAAGGCTATGGTTTTTCCTGTGGTCATGTATGGATGTGAGAGTTGGACTGTGAAGAAGGCTGGGCACCGAAGAATTGACGCTTTTGAACTGTGGTTTTGGAGAAGACTCTTGAGAGTCCCTTGGACTGCAACGAGATCCAATCAGTCCATTCTGAAGGAGTTCAGCCCTGGGATTTCTTTGGAAGGAATGATGCTAAAGCTGAAACTCCAGTACTTTGGCCACCTCTTGTGACGAGTTGACTCATTGGAAAAGACTCTGATGCTGGGAGGGATTGAGGGCAGGAGTAGAAGGGGACGACAGAGGATGAGATGGCTGGATGACATCACTGACTCAATGGACGTGAGTCTGAGTGAGCTCCGGTAGTTGATGATGGACAGGAAGGCCTGGTGTGCTATGATTCATGGGTCACAAAGAGTCGAACATGACTGAGCACCTGTCTGATCTGATCTGATAGCAAGGATCAACAAAACTAACAGCTGGTTCTTTAAGCAGATAAGTGAAATAGGCAAATTCTTAGCCAGACTCATCAAGAAAAATAAGAAGAATCAGATCAATAAAATTAAAAATGAAAATGGAGAAATTACAACAGAGAACACAGAAATACAAAAGATCATTAAATACCATTATGAGGAATTATATGACAATAAAATGGACAACTTGGAAAAAATGGACAAATCCTTAGAAAAGTATCATCCTCCAAAACTGAATCAGGAAGAAATTAAAAAAAAAAAAAAAAAATCTTAACAGACCCATCACAAGCAAAGAAATTAAAGCTCTGCTAAAAATCTTCCAATGAACCAAAGTCCAGGACCAGATGGCTTCACAGGTGAATTCTATCAAACATTTAGAGAAGAGCTAACACCAGAAAATTTTAGAGGAAGGCAAACTCCCAAAATCATTCCATGAGGCCACCATCAGTCTAATAACAAAACCAGACAAAGATGTCACACACAAAAAAGAAAACTACATGCTAATGTCACTGGTAAACATAGATGTACAAATTCTCAACAAAAATCTAGCAAACAGAACCCAACAACATATTAAAGATCATACATCATGACCAAGTGGGCTTTGTCCCATGGATAAAATGGTTCTTCAATAATCACAAAGCAATCAGTGTAATGCACCATATTAACAAATAGAAAGATAAAAACGATGTGATCATCTCAAGAGATGCAGAGAAATCCGTTGACAAAATTCAACAGCCATTTATGAAAAAAAAAAAAAAAAAAATCTCCAGAAAGCAGGCATAGAAGGAACTTACTTCAACATAATAAAAGCCATATATCACAAAATCACAGCAAACATTCTCCTCAATGGAAAAATATTGAAAGCATTTCTTCTAAAATCAGGAACAAGACCAGGGTGCCCACTCTCAGCACTACTATTCAACAGTTTTCAAAGTCCTACCCAAAGCAATCAGAGAAGAAAAAGAAATAAAAGGGATCTAGATCAGAAAAGACGAAGTAAAATTCTCAGTGTTTGCAGATAACATGATGTTCTCTATAGAAAACCCTAAAGATACCATCAGAAAATTACTAGAGCTAAACAATGAATATAGTAAAGTTGGAGGATATAAAACCAATACACGGAAATCCCATGCATTCCTATACACTAACAACGAGAAAACAGAAAGTGAAATTAAAGAAACATTCCCACTCACCACTGCAATGAAAAGAATGAAATACTTAGGAATAAAATTTACATAAAGAAACAAAAGACCCATACATAGAAAACTAGAAACGACTGATGAAAGGAATCAAAGATGACACAAAAAGATGGATAAATATACCATGTTCATGGTTTGGAAGAATAAATATAATAAAAATGAGTATACTACCCAAAGCAATCTAAAGATTCAATGCAATCCCTATCAAGCTACCAACAGTATTTTTCATAGAACTAGAACAAATAATTTCACAAGTTGTATGGAAACAAAAAAACACTTGAAAAACAATAGAATGATCTCTGTTCCTTTCCAAGGCAAACCATTCAATATCACAGTAATCCAAGTCTATGCCCCAACCAGTAATGCTGAAGAAGCTGAAGTTGAAAGGTTCTATGAAGACCTACAAGACCTTTTCGAACTAACACCCAAAAAAGATGTCCTTTTCATTATAGGGGACTGGAATGCAAAAGTAGGAAGTCAAGAAACACCTGGAGTAACAGGCAAATTTGGCCTTGGAATACAGAATGAAGCAGGGCAAAGACTAACAGAGTTTTGCCAATAAAATGCACTGGTCATAACAAACACCCTCTTCCAACAACACAAGAGAAGACTCTATACACGGACATCACCAGATGGTCAACACAGAAATCAGATTATATTCTTTGCAGCCAAAGATGGAGAAGCTCTATACAGTCAGCAAAAACAAGACCAGGAGCTGACTGTGGCTCAGAGCATGAACTCCTTATTGCCAAATTCAGACTTAAATTGAAGAAAGTAGGGAAAACCACTAGACCATTCAGGTATGACCTAAATCAAATCCCTTATGATTGTACAGTGGAAGTGAGAAATAGATTTAAGGGCCTAGATCTGATAGATAGCGTGCCTGATGAGCTATGGAATCATGTTCGCGACATTGTACAGAAGACAGGGATCAAGATCATCCCCATGGAAAAGAAATGCAAAGAAGCAAAATGGCTGTCTGGGGAGGCCTTACAAATAACTTTGAAAAGAAGAGAAGCAAAAAGCAAAGGAGAAAAGAAAAGATATAAGCATCTGAATGCAGAGTTCCAAAGAATAGCAAGGAGAGATAAGAACGCCTTCTTCAGCGATCAATGCAAAGAAATAGGGGAAAACAACAGAATGGGAAAGACTAGAGATCTCTTCAAGAAAATCAGATATACAAAAAAAGACATACATATAGCTAACAAACACATGAAGAGATGTTCAACATCACTCATTATCAGAGAAATGAAAATCATAACCATGAGGTACCATCTCATGCTGGTCAGAATGCCTATCATCAAAAAGTCTACAAAGAATAAATGCTGGAGAGGATATGGAGAAAAGAGTACCCTCTTACAATATTCGTGGGAATGTAAACTAGTAAAGCCAGTATGGAGAACAGTGTGGAGATGTCTTAAAAACTGAAACTAGAGCTGCCATATGACCCAGCAATTCCATTTCTGGGCATACACACCAGGGAAACCAGAATTGAAAGAGACATATGTACGCCAATGTTCCTTGCAGCACTGTTTATAATAGCTAGGATATGGACACAGAAAAGATGGATAAGGAAGTCGTGGAACATATACACAATGGAATGCTACACAACCATAAAAAGAATGAATTTGAGTCAGTTTTAATGAGATGTATGAAACTGGAGCTAATTAACAGAGTGAAGTAAGTTAGAAAGAGAAACAATACAGTATCAGATCAGATAGTCGCTCAGTCGTGTCCAACTCTTTGCGACCCCATGAACTGCAGCACGCCAGGCCTCCCTGTCCATCATTAGCTCTCGGAGGTCACTCAGACTCACATTCATCGAGTCAGTGATGCCATCCAGCCATCTCATCCTCTGTCGTCCCCTTCTCCTCCTGCCCCCAATCCCTCCCAGCATCAGAGTCTTCTCCAATGAGTCAACTCTTGGCATGAGGTGACCAAAATACTGGAGTTTCAGCTTTAGCATCATTACTTCCAAAGAAATCCCAGGGCTGATCTCCTTCAGAATGGACTGGTTGGATCTCCTTGCAGTCCAAGGGACTCTCAAGAGTCTTCTCCAACACCACAGTTCAAAAGCATCAATTCTTGGGCGCTCAGCTATCTTCACAGTCCAGCTCTCACATCCATACATGACCACAGGAAAGACCATAGCCTTGACTAGGCGAATCTTGTTAGCAAAGTAATGTCTCTGCTTTTGAATATGCTATCTAGGTTGGTCATAACCTTCCTTCCAAGGAGTAAGCATCTTTTAATTTCATGGCTGCAGTCACCATCTGCAGTGATTTTGGAGCCCAGAAAAATAAAATCTGACACTGTTTCCACTGTTTCTCCATCTATTTCCCATGTAGTGATGGGACCAGATGCCATGATCTTCGTTTTCTGAATGTTGAGCTTTAAGCCAACCTTTTCACTCTCCACTTTCACTCTCATCAAGAGGCTTTTTAGCCCTTCTTCACTTTCTGCCATAAGGGTGGTGTCATCTGCATATCTGAGGTTATTGATATTTCTCCCAGCAATCTTGATTCCAACTTCTGTTTCTTCCAGTCCAGCATTTCTCATGATGTACTCTGCATATAAGTTAAATAAACATGGTGACAATATGCAGCCTTGACGTACTCCTTTTCCCTATTTGGAAACAGTCTGTTGTTCCATGACTGGTTGTAACTGTTGCTTCCTGACCTGTATACAGATTTCTCAAGAGGCAAATCAGGTGGTCTGGAATGCCCATCTCTTTCAGAATTTTCCATAGTTTATTGTGATCTACATAGT
Organism: Tragelaphus eurycerus; assembly: GCA_935064755.1. Taxonomy (NCBI): domain Eukaryota; kingdom Metazoa; phylum Chordata; class Mammalia; order Artiodactyla; family Bovidae; genus Tragelaphus; species Tragelaphus eurycerus. Next base: position 4,454,516 of record CAKXYN010000086.1, on the reverse strand, counting down.
CAAAGGCTTTGGCGTAGTCAATAAAGCAGAAATAGATGTTTTTCTGGAATGCTCTTGCTTTTTCCATGATCCAGCGGATGTTGGCAATTTGATCTCTGGTTCCTCTGCCTTTTCTAAAACCAGCTTGAACATCAGGAAGTTCACGGTTCACATATTGCTGAAGCCTGGCTTGGAGAATTTTGAGCATTATTTTACTAGCGTGTGAGATGAGTGCAATTGTTCAGTAGTTTGAGCATTCTTTGGCATTGCCTTTCTTTGGGATTGGGATGAAAACTGACCTTTCCCAATCTTGTGGCCACTGCTGAGTTTTCCAAATTTGCTGGCATATTGAGTGCAGCACTTTCACAGCATCATCTTTCAGGATTTGGAATAGCTCAACTGGAATTCCATCACCTCCACCAGCTTTGTTCGTATTGATGCTTTCTAAGGCCCACTTGACTTCACATTCCAGGATGTCTGGCTCTAGGTCAGTGATCACACCATCATGATTATCTTGGTCGTGAAGCTCTTTTTTGTACAGTTCTGTGTATTCTTGCCACCTCTTCTTAATATCTTCTGCTTCTGTTTGGTCCATACCATTTCTGTCCTCTATCGAGCCCATTTTTGCATGAAATGTTCCTTTGTTACCTCTGATTTTCTTGAAGAGATCCTTAATCTTTCCCATTCTGTTGTTTTCCTGTATTTCTTTGCATTGATCACTGAAGAAGGCTTTCTTATCTCTTCTTGCTATTCTTTGAAACTCTGCATTCAGATTTTTATATCTTTCCATTTCTCCTTTGCTTTTCGCTTCTCTTCTTTTCACAGCTATTTGCAAGGCCTCCCCAGACAGCCATTTTGCTTTTTTGCATTTCTTTCCCTTGGGGATGGTCTTGATCTCTGTCTCCTGTACAATGTCACGAACCTCATTCCATAGTTCATCAGGCCCTCTATCTATCAGATCTAGGCCCTTAAATCTATTTCTCACTTCCACTGTATAATCATAAGGGATTTGATTTAGGTCATATCTGAATGGTCTAGTGGTTTTCCCTACTTTCTTCAATTTCAGTCTGAATTTGGCAATAAGGGTTCATGGTCCAAGCCACAGTCAGCTCCTGGTCTTGTTTTTGCTGATTGTATAGAGCTTCTCCATCTTTGGCTGCAAAGAATATAATCGATCTGATTTCTGTGTTGACCATCTGGTGATGTCCGTGTATAGAGTCTTCTCTTGTGTTGTTGGAAGAGGGTATTTGCTATGACCAGTGCATTTTCTTGGCAAAACTCTGTTAGTCTTTGCCCTGCTTCATTCCGTGTTGCAAGGCCAAATTTGCCTGTTACTCCAGGTGTTTCTTGACTTCCTAGTTTTGCATTCCAGTCCCCTATATTGAAAAGGACATCTTTTTTGGGTGTTAGTTCTAAAAGGTCTTGTAGGTCTTCATAGAACCGTTCAACTTCAGCTTCTTCGACATTACTGCTTGGGGCATAGATTTGGATTACTGTGACATTTAATGGTTTCCCTTGGAAATGAACAGAGGTCATTCTGTCATTTTTGCGTTGCATCCAAGTACTGCATTTCGGACTCTTTTGTTGACCGTGATGGACACTCCATTTCTTCTGAGGGATTCCTGCCCAACAATACAGTATATTAATGCATAAATATGGAATTTAGAAAGATGGTAATGATAACCCTATTTGCAAGACAGAAAGGAGAAGACACAGATGTAAAGAACAGACTTCAGGACTATGTGAAAGAAGGCGAGGGTGGGATGATTTCAGAGAATAGCACTGAAACATGTTTATTCAGTTCAGTTCATTTCAGTCATTCAGTCATGTCTGACTTTTTGACTACACGGACTGCAGCACACCAAGCTTATCTGTCCATCATCAACTGCTAGAGTTCACTCAAACTCATGTCCATTAAGTCAGTGATGCCATCCAACTATTTCATCCTCTGTTGCCCTCTTGTCCTCCCACTTTCAATGATTCCCAGCATCAGAGTTATTTCAAATGAGTTTGTTTTTCATATCAGGTGGCCAAAGTATTGGAGTTTCAGCTTCAGTATCAGTCCTTTCAATGAATATTCAGGACTGATTTCCTATAGGATTGACTGGTTGGATCCCCTTGCAGTTCAAGAGACTCCAAGAGTTTTCTTCAACACTACAGTTCAAAAGCATCAATTCTTCAGCACGCAGCTTGCTTTATAATCCAAAACTCACATCTATACATGACTACTGGAAAAACCACAGCTTTGACTAGATGGACTTTTGTTGCCAAAGTAATGTTTCTTCTTTTTAATATGTTGTCTAGGTTGTTCATAGCTTTTCTTCCAAGAAGCAAGCATCTTTTAATTTCATGTCTCCAACCACCATGTGCAGTGACTTTGCAGCCCAAGAAAATGAATTGTCACTGTTTCCATTGTTTTCCCATCTATTTGCCATGAAGTGATGGGACCGGATGCGATGATATTAGTTTTCTGAATGTTGAGTTTTACGCTAACTTTTTCACTCTCCTCTTTCACTTTCATCAAGGGGCTCTTCAGTTCTTCTTCACTTTCTACCATAAGGGCAGTGTCGTCCATATATCTGAAGTTATTTATATTTTTCCTGACAATCTTGATTTTAGCGTGTGGTTCATCTAGCCTAGCAGTTCACATGTTGTAATCTGCATATAAGTTAAATAAGCAAAGTGATAATATACAACTTTGATTTGTTACTTTCCCAATTTGGACCCAGGCCAGTGTTCCATTTCTGGTTCTGTTTCTTCTTGACCTGCATACAGATTTCTTAAGAGGCAAGTCAGATGGTATGATATTCCCATCTCATAAAGTATTTTACACAGTTTGTTGTAATCCACACAGTCAAAGGTTTTAGTATAGTCAATAAAACAGAAGTACATATTTTCCCATAACTCCCTTGCTTTTTCTGTGATCCAATGGATGTTGGCAATTTGATCTCAAAAACGACAGAATGATCTCTGTTCATTTCCAAAGCACAAAATTCAATATCACAGTAATCCAAGTGCCTTTGCCAACCAGTAATGCTGAAGAAAGTGAAGTTGAACCATTCTATGAAGACTTATAAGACCTTCTGAAACTACGCCCAAAATAGATGTTCTTTTCATTACAGGGGACTGGAAAGCAAAAGAAGGAAGTCAAGAGATACCTGGAGGAACAGGCAAATTTGGCTTGGGAGTACAAAACGAAGCAGGTCAAAAGCTAACAAAGTGTTGAGAAGAGAATGTATTGGTCATAGCAAACACCCTCTTACAACAACAGAAGGGAAGACTCTACACGTGGACATCACCACATGGTCAATACTGAAATCAGATTGATTATATTCTTTGCAGCCAAAGATGGAGAAGTTCTATAAAGTCAGCAAAAACAAGACCAGGAGCTGACTATGGCTCAGATCATGAACTCCTTATTGCAAAATTCTGACTGAAATTGAAGAAAGTAAGGAAAACCACTAGACCATTCAGGTATGAACTAAATCAAATCCCTTTCAATTTTACAGTGGAAGTGACTAATAGATTCAAGGGATTGGATCTGATAGACAGATTGCCTAAAGAACTATGAATGGAGGTTCCTGATATTGTACAGGAGGCAGGGATCAAGACCACTTCCAAGGAAAAGAAATGTAAACAGGAAAATGTTTGCCTGAGGAGGCCTTATGAAGAGCTGAGAAATGAAAAGCTAAAGGCAAAGGAGAAGAGGAAAGATATATCCATTAGAATGCAGAGTTACAAAGAATAGCAAGAAGAGATAAGAAAGCCTTCCTCACTGATCAATGCAAAGGAATCGAGGAAAATAGTAGAATGGAAAAGACTTTTCAAGACAATTCGAGCTACTAAGGGAACATTACATGCAATGATGGGCACAACAAAGAACAGAAATGGTATGGACTTAACAGAAGCAGAAGATATTAAGAAGAGGTGGAAAAAATACACAAAAGAACTATACAAAAAAGATATTAATGACCTTAATCATGATGATGTGATCACTCATCTAGAGCCAGACATCCTTGAATGTGAAATGTGGTTGGCCTTCAGATTAGATCAGATCAGTCGCTCAGTCGTGTCCGACTCTTTGCGACCCCATGAACTGCAGCACGCCAGGCCTCCCTGTCCATTACCAACTCCCAGAGGTCACTCAGAAGCATATTCATCGAGTCAGTGATGCCATCCAGCCATCTCATCCTCTGTTGTCCCCTTCTTCTCCTGCCCCCAATTCCTCCCAGCATCAGAGTCTTCTCCAATGAGTCAACTCTTCGCATGAGGTGGCCAAAATACTGGAGTTTCAGCTTTAGCATCATTCCTTCCAAAGAAATCCCAGGGTTGATCTCCTTCAGAATGGACCGGTTGGATCTCCTTGCAATCCAAGGGACTCTCAAGAGTCTTCTCCAACACCACAGCTCAAAAGCATCAATTCTTCGGCGCTCAGCCTTCTTCACAGTCCAGCTCTCACATCCATACATGACCACAGGAAAGACCATAGCCTTGACTAGGCGAACCTTTGTTGGCAAAGTGATGTCTCTGCTTTTGAATATGCTATCTAGGTTGGTCATAACTTTCCTTCCAAGGAGTAAGCGTCTTTTAATTTCATGGCTGCAGTCACCATCTGCAGTGATTTTGGAGCCCAGAAAAATAAAATCTGACACTGTTTCCACTGTTTCCCCATCTATTTCCCATGTAGTGATGGGACCAGATGCCATGATCTTCGTTTTCTGAATGTTGAGCTTTAAGCCAACCTTTTCACTCTCCACTTTCACTCTCATCAAGAGGCTTTTTAGCCCTTCTTCACTTTCTGCCATAAGAGTGGTGTCATCTGCATATCTGAGGTTATTGATATTTCTCCCAGCAATCTTGATTCCAACTTGTGCTTCTTCCAGTCCAGCATTTCTCATGATGTACTCTGCATATAAGTTAAGTAAACAGGGTGACAATATACAGCCTTGACGTACTCCTTTTCCTATTTGGAACCAGTCTGTTGTTCCATGACCAGTTCTAACTGTTGCTTCCTTAGGAAGCATCAATATGAACAAAGCTAGTAGAGGTGATGGAATTCCAGCTAAGCTATTTCAAGTTGTAAAAGATAATGCTGTGAAAGTTCTGCACTCAATATGCCAGCAAATCTGGAAAACTCAGCAGTGGCCACAGGACTGGAAAAGGTCAGTTTTCATTTCAATCCCAAAGAAAAGCAATGCCAAAGATTTTTCCATTTACCACACAAATGCACTCATCTCACATGCTAGCAAAATAATGCTCAAAATTCACCAAGCCAGGCTTCAATAGTAGGTGAACAATGTACTTGCAGATGTTCAAGCTGGATTTTGAAAAGCCAAAGGAACCATAGATCAAATTGCCAACATATGTTGGATCATCAAAAAGCAAGAGAGTTCCAGAAAAACATATTAACATATGTAAAATAGATGACCAGTGCAAGTTTGATGCAAGAAGCAGAGCACTTAGGGCTGGTACCCTGGACAACCCAGAGGGATGGGATGAGGAAGGAGGTGGGAGGTCAGGGATGTGGGGACACATGTACACCCCTGGCTGAATTGTGTCATTGTAAGTCAGAAATCACTACACTATTGTAAAGTAATTAGCCTCTAATTAAAATAATAAATAATTTTTTAAAAAAAATCTGCAAAAATAAACATTTCTCTTTTGTTCTTGAATGTAACTTATACAGAAACATAAAAAATATAAATATTCAAATAAGTTAATTTTGTTGAAATACAGGTATAGCTAAATGCAAAACATCATAATTAAAAAAATAACAATATTCTGAGGAAGTAAAGTGGTAGCCAGGTTGAACAGTACTGTGACTGAAAATCTTGGGCAGAGACTAAAAAACGCACACTTTTTCACGGTGAAGATGTCAGTCTATAGTGCCCTTACTAAATCCCTTGTTTGCAACAATGAAGAAAAGATGCATATACAGGTAACAGAAATGAACCTGGCTCTGATACCTAGAATAAGACAACACAAGACTAAGTGTGGCTCAGACGGTAAAGAATCTGCCTGCAGTGCAGGATATCTGGGTTCGATCCCTGGGTTTGGAAGATCCCTTGGAGGACAGCATGGCAACCAACTTCAGTATTCTTACCTGGATAGTTCCCATGGACAGAGGAGGCTGGCAGGCTACAGTCCATAGGTTCACAAAGAGTCAGACACAGCTGAGTGACTAAGCACAAAACTAAGAGTGAATCATAAATCACCATGTGCAAGGAAACTTTCTGACTTTTGTGGTAGAGTGAATTATAGTATTTTACTTGTGAAGATAAGGTTATGGTTTTGTTTTCCCAGTTTTCAGGTTTGAAGTTTAGACTAATCATATGCACAGAATAATTCCCTGTGAAAGTTGCTGCTGAAAGTTCTGTGCTATGTCAGGATTTGTGCCCTCTGGAGGAGAGGATTTTGGTCTGGAGCCAAAGACCAGGCTTGACCACTGGAGATTTTTGTGTAACAGAATTTTATTAAAGTATGAGAGATAGAGAAAGCTACTGACATAGACATCAGAAGGGGGCAGAAAGAATGCCCCCTTGCTAGTTTTTAGCAAGGTGTTTTATGTCTGTTAGGAAACTATTAACCAGATAAGAGAGATACCTCAAGACTGAGGGAGTTTCACCAGGCCCCTCTCCCACAACATACATTTTTGAGATAGAATGACCTGAGGTGTGTCATCTCTGGGCATAGAAGAGTTGACATGAGTATTGGTTTGTTGAGCCATTATCAGCTCAACATTTGAGGGGTGGGGGGACGTCTTAGATGGAACCTTTTTGAAGAAAGGCAAATTACAAAGCAAATACATAGTTTCATTAACATAGCTTAAGAAAAATATTTCCATAAGAAAAATGCATTCATTAGCTCAAGGCAGAACCAGGTGTTGTCAAGAAGCCTCCTTTAATTTTGTGTAGAGAAGGAAAAACATAAACAAAAATGTCTTCCATTTGCAGTTTATTTCCTCCTGCCTCTTGGGGATCTCTGGCCTTCCTGTCTGTTACCCTCTCACATGTGACCTGAAACAGTCCTTAGCAAATTCCTGAAATATTTTCTTTCAAATTGATGTTTATGTAAAATATGTCAGTTAAGATGAATATTCACAAAAATGAAATAGCTCATGTTCTAAACAACTATGCTACATGAATAAAAGAGGGAACAAAATTGATCATTCAGCATTGGATTTGACTTGTAGTGACAAAGATCTGAACAATGATTATTTAAATTAATAGTGAGTTTCTGTAATATGAATATGTGAGTGCTAAGTTGCTTTGGTCATGTCTAGCTCTGTGCGACCCTATGGACTGTAGCCCACCAATCTCCTCTGTCCATCAGAATCTCTAGGCAAGAATACTGGAGTGGGTTGCCATGTCCTTCTCCACGGGATATTCCCAACCTAGGGATCTAACTCGTGTCTCTTATGTCTCCAGTATCGGGATCTGGGTTCTTTACCAATATCGCCACCAAATATGCATGCTTACAGGATAGTTTCAGGATAATCAGAGACTCCAGTAGTCTACCTTTGTATAATTTGAGTAACTAAAGAAAACTTATATTGAAAGAAAGAAGCATAGCAAAAAAATGAAGATAAATTAAAACAAACAAATAAAAACTAGAAAGACTTTCTCATAATAAAGAAGACTAAATGTATGAAGATTCTAAAGAATTAATCCCATCTGGTATGTTGTAAACTTAATTGACTTCAAAAAATATATTATAATGTGTCTTGTTCTGCAAAGCAGGAATAATATGTTATTTATAAATCTTAAAAGAATTATAGCTGGTCCTAGCCTTGTCCAGAGCAATTGTCAAAGCTAGAAGTTAGTGCAACACTTTTTACACATCTTCAGGGAAAATAAACAAATAAACAAGTGATCCAAGGATTTTACACATTTCCAAACTAAATAAAACCAGCAGAAAACCATTTTGACTTTGTAATAACTGACTATTGTTATTCCCAAGAAATTATTAGTGAATCTCTTAGACTGAGAGAAGCAAGAGATAATTAAATAAATTTAAAAATTAAAAAAAAAATACAGAAATACTGGTAGTAAGTTTTTAACCTATCTAAATGAATTAGCAATATACAAACATTGTGATTTTGAGTTCAGAATTGAAGTAGTAACACAATCTAAATGCTATCTTCCCTAATGAAATAATTGAACACACAGAAAAAAAGAAAAAATATATAATATGATACTTAGTTAAAGAACTCATTTTTTATATTCTGCTTTCTTAGTTTCTTTGTATTTCTTAGATCTCTGGTTTGGTATTTTTCATTAATTTTGAAAATCCACAGTTAATATCTGTTCAATTTTTTCTTTACTTCATTGTTTTTCCTTCATTCTCCAAACATTAATACATATGTGTTGGGTAATTTGCCATTTTATTGGTGTCAGACTTATGATGGAGATTAAGGATTTCTTGACTCTCTTTCTCTAATTTGTCATAGTTTGGCTCTGTGATCTTGCACCTCCAGAAATGAATCTTCTTAGTATTAATGCTCCAACCTCTGCCTGTAACCAAGGACAGGGTCTAAGGTACGTGTGGATTTTCTGTCTTTCACCCTGCAACAGTATAACTCTGGTTTATATCAGTGGGTTCTGGTGATCATCATCTATAGATCATCTTCTAGAAGCAGTATCCTTTTGTTTTGAATCACTACAAGTGATTCAAGTCAATGATTCAATCAATCATCAATGCTGAATAGATTTTGTGCCCCTGATCCTTTACTATTATATGGCTTTTGTAATGTGGCACCCACCACTTATAGAAGGGTGCCAGCTAACATTCACGTGGTATTGGGTCAGGGACTGGAGATGTGGGTAGGTTTTCTTTATTCCCTTGAGTGGTAGTTGATCTTCACCTTATATGAGAGCAGGATCTAATTTGGGGCAAAGGAATGTTGTTTGCTCTTTTTACAGTAGGTATTTTCTTTGGTTCTTATCAGAGAAGACTTTGAGGAACAAGTAGGTTTTACACTTATCTTTCATTCATGAGGGGTCTAGAACAAAGATGGACCACTATAGTTACACCAGTTCTATCCTGAAGTCTTAGCAAGCCTTACAACACCACTGACAATGTCTCTATCAGGTCCACCTTTCCTTCCTTCTGCCTTTGTAAGCACTCTGTGGAATCCTGTGGATAAAAGCTGGTGAGTGGAGCTTATGCCCCTTATGGTCAGGACTTCAGTGGAAACAGATTTGTCACTCTTGGGTTAATCTCTACTTAACTTAAGAATTGGTTTAAAAAGCTAGCTGTTCTAATCCATCAGAAAAATAGTACATTAGAACTCACATGATAAAGAAACTGTTGTTTTCTTTTTTAAAGTCTGCAACAGAAAATAAAATCAATGATATAAATGACCTAATAAATGCTTATGAAAGAGTTTTTATTCTGAGATAATTCTTCAACTTAAAGGGTTAGAGAAGAGCTAAAAGCTATCCTTCTCAAAATCTTTCAAAAAATTGCAGAGGGAAGAACACCACCAAGCTAAATCTATGAGGCAACCGTCACCCTGATACTAAAATTAGACAGTTTAGTTCAGTTGCTCAGTCGTGTCCAACTCTTTGAAACCCCATGAATCACAGCACGCCAGGCCTCCCTGTACATCACTAACTCCCGGAGTCCACGCAAACCCACATACATGGAGTCAGTGATGCCATCCAGCCATCTCATCCTCTGTTGTCCCCTTCTCCTCTGGCCCTCAATCCCTCCCAACATCAGAGTCTTTTCCAATGAGTCAACACTTTACATGAGATGGCCAAAGTACTGGAGCTTCAGCTTTAGCATCATTCCCTCCAAAGAACACCCAAGGCTGATCTCCCTCAGAATGGACTTGTTGGATCTCCTAGCAGTCCAAGGGACTCTCAGGAGTCTTTTCCAACACCACAGTTCAAAAGCATCAATTCTTCGGAGCGAAGGTTTCTTCATAGTCCAAATCTCACATCCATACATGACACTGGAAAAACCATAGCTTTGACTAGGAGAACCTTTGTTGGCAAAGTAATGTCTCTGCTTTTGAATATGCTATCTAGGTTGGTCATAACTTTCCTTCCAAGGAGTAAGCATCTTTTAATTTCATGGCTACAGTCACCATCTGTAGTGACTTTGGAGCCCAGAAAAATAAAGTCTGACACTGTTTCCACTGTTTCCCCATCTATTTCCCATGAAGTGATGGGACCAGATGCCATGATCTTCGTTTTCTGAATGTTGGACTTTAAGCCAACTTTTTCACTCTCCACTTTCACTTTCATCAAGAGGCTTTTTAGTTCTTCCTCACTTTCTGCCATACGGGTGGTATCATCTACATATCTGAGGTGATTGAAATTTCTCCCAGCAATCTTGATTCCAGCTTATGTTTCTTCCAGTCCAGTGTTTCTCATGATGTACTCTGCATATAAGTTAAATAAACAGGGTGACAATATACAGCCTTGATGAACTCCTATTCCTATTTGGAACCAGTCTGTTGTTCCATGTCCAGTTCTAAATGTTGCTTCCTGACCTGCATACAGATTTCTCAAGAGGCAGATCAGGTGGTCTGGTATTCCCATCTCTTGAAGAATTTTCCACAGTTTATTGTGATCCACACAAAGTCTTTGTCATAGTCAATAAAGCAGAAATAGATGTTTTTCTGGAACTCTCTTGCTTTTTCCATGATCTAGCAGATGTTGGTAATTTGATCTCTGGTTCCTCTGCCTTTTCTAAAACCAGCTTGAACATCAGGAAGTTCACAGTTCACGTATTGATGAAGCCTGGCTTGGAGAATTTTGAGCATACTTTACTAGTGTGTGAGATGATTCCAATTGTGTGGTAGTTTGAGCATTCTTTGGCATTACCTTTTTTTGGGATTGGAATGAAAACTGACCTTTTCTGGTCCCGTGGCCACTGCTGAGTTTTCCAAATTTGCTGGCATATTGAGTGCAACACTTTCACAGCATCATCTTTCAGAATTTGAAAGAGCTCAACTGGAATGCCATCACCTCCACTAGTTTTGTTCATAGTGATGCTTTCTAAGGCCCACTTGACTTCACATTCCAGGATGTTTGGCTCTGGGTGAGTGATCACACCATCGTGATTATACTGGTCGTGAAGCTCTTTTTTGTACAGTTCTTCTGTGTATTCTTGTCACCTCTTCTTAATACCTTGTGCTTCTGTTAGCCCCATACCATTTCTGTCCTTTATCGAGCCCATCTTTGCATGAAATATTCCCTTTGTATCTTTAGTTTTCTTGAAGAGATCTCTAGTCTTTCTCATTCTGTTGTTTGCCTCTATTTCTTCGCATTGATCACTGAGGAAGACTTTCTTATCTCTTTTTGGTATTCTTTGGAACGCTGCATTCAGAGGCTTATAATTTTCCTTTTCTCCTTTGCTTTTCTCTACTCTTCTTTTCACAGCTATTTGTAAGGCTTCCCCAGATAGCCATTTTGCTTTTTTTGCATTTCTTTTACATGGGGATGTTCTTGATCCCTGTCTCCTGTACAGTGTCATGAACTTCAGTCCATATTTCATCAGATACTCTATCAGATTTAGTCTCATATACCTATTTCTCACTTCCATTGTATAATCATAAGGGATTTGATTTAAGTCATACCTGAATGGTCTAGTGGTTTTTCCCTACTTTTTTCAATTTAAGTCTGAATTTGGCAACAATGAGCTCATGATCTGAGCTACAGTCAGCTCCCAGTCTTGTTTTTGCTGACTCTATAGAGCTTCTCTGTCTTTGGCTGCAAAGAATATAATCAACTGGTTTCAGTGTTGACAATCTGGTGATGTTTATATGTAGAGTCTTCTCTTGTGTTGTTGGAAGATGGTGTTTGCTATGACCAGTGCATTCTCTTGGCAAAACTTTATTAGCCTTTGACCTGCTTCATTCCTTATTCCAAAGCCAAATTTGCCTGTTACTTCAGGTGTATCTTGACTTCCTACTTTTGCATTCCAATCCCCCATAATGAACAGGACATTTTGTGTGTGTGTGTGTTAGTTCTAAAAGTCTTGTAGGTCTTCGTTGAACTGTTCAACTTCAACTCCTTCAGCATTAATGGTTGGGGCATAGACTTGGATTAGTGATATTGAATAGTTTGCCTTGGAAACGAACAGAGATATTTCTCTTGTTTATGGGATTGCATCCAAGTACTGCATTTCGGACTCTTTTGTTGACCATGATGGCTACTCCATTTCTTCTAAGGGATTCTTGTCTGCAGTAGTATATATAATGGTCATCTGAGTTAAATTGTCCCATTCCAGTCCATTTCAGTTTGTTGATTCCTAGATGCCGACGTTCACTCTTGCCATCTCTTGTTTGACCACTTCCAATTTGCCTTGATTCATGGACCTAACATTCCAGGTTCCTATGCAATATTGCTCTTTACAGCATTGAACCTTGCTTCTATCACCAGTCACATCCACAGCTGGGTATTCTTTTTGCTTGGCTTCATCCCTTCATTCTTTGTGGAGTTATTTCTCCACTGATCTCCAGTAGCATATTGGGCACCTACTGACCTGAGGAGTTCCTCTTTCAGTATCTATCATTTTGCCTTTTCATACTGTTCATGGGGTCCTCAAGGCAAAAATACTGAACTGGTTTGCCATTCCTTTCTCCAGTGGACCACATTCTGTCAGACCTCTCCAACATGACCTGCCCATTTTGGGTGGCCCCACAAGGCATGGCTTAGTTTCATTGAGTTAGACAAGGCTGTGGTCCTAGTGTGATTAGATTAACTATAGTTTTCTGTGATTATGGTTTCAGTGTGTCTGCCCTCTGATGCCCTCTTGCAACACCTACTGTCTTACTTGGGTTTCTCTTACATTGGGTGTGGGGTATCTCTTCATGGCTGCTCCAGCAAAGCACAGCTACTTCTCCTTTTGGACAAGGGTTATCTCCTCACCACTGCCCCTCCTGACCTTGAACGTGGAGTACCTCCTCTAGGCCCTCCTGTGCCTGCGCAACCACCACTCCTTGGACATGGGGTTGGTCTTCTTGGCCACCGCCCCTGGCCTCGGGCATGGGGTAGATTCTCTTGGCCACTGCCCCTGGCCTCGGGTGGTGGGTAGCTCCTCCTGGCTGCCATACCTGACCTTGGACATGGGGTAGCTCCTCTTGGCTTCCACCCCTGACCTCAGACGCAGGGTAAACAATTATATCAAAATTAGACAAATATATCACAAAAAAGAAACTTACAGGCCAATATCACTGATAAATACAGATGTAAAAATCATCAATAAAATACTAGCAAACAGAATCCAATAGCATATTGAAAGGATCATACACCCTGATCAAGTAGAATTTATCCCAGGGATGAAAGAATTCTTCAATATATACAAATCAGTCAGTGTGATACACCATATTAACAAACAAGAATAGAAATCACATGATCATCTCAATAGTTGCAGAAAAAGCTTTCAAGAAGATTTGATACCCATTTATGATAAACCCTCTACAAATGGACATAAAGCATAACTCTCTCAATGTAACAAAGGCCATATTCAACAATTCTACAGCAAACATCATTCTCAATGGTGAAGAAATGAAAATATTTCCTGTAAGTCAAGAACAAAACAAGGGTGTCCACTCTCAACACTATTATTCAGCATAGTTTTGGAAGTCCTAGCCATGACCCTCAGAGAAGAAATAAGAAATAACAGAAATCCAAATTGGAAAAGAAGTAAAGCTGTAATTATTTGCATATGGTATGAAAGAGATGGGAATACCAGACCACCTGATCTGCCTCTTGAGAAATCTGTATGCAGGTCAGAAAGCAACAGTTAGAACTGGTCATGGAACAACAGACTGGTTCCAAATAGGAAAAGGAGTACGTCAAGGCTGCATATTGTCACCATGTTTATTTAACTTATATGAAGAGTACATCATGAGAAATGCTGGACTGGAAGAAACACAAGTTGGAATCAAGATTGCTGGGAGAAATATCAATAACCTCAGATATGCAGATGACACCACTCTTATGGCAGAAAGTGAAGAGGGGCTAAAAAGCCTCTTGATGAAAGTGAAAGTGGAGAGTGAAAAGGTTGGCTTAAAGCTCAACATTCAGAAAAAGAAGATCATGGCATCTGGTCCCATCACTACATGGGAAATAGATGGGGAAACAGTGGAAACAGTGTCAGACTTTGTTTTTCTGGGCTCCAAAATCACTGCAGATGGTGACTGCAGCCAAGAAATTAAAAGACGCTTGCTCCTTGGAAGGAAAGTTATTACCAACCTAGATAGCATATTCAAAAGCAGAGACATTACTTTGCCAACAAAGGTTCGCCTAGTCAAGGCTATGGTCTTTCCTGTGGTCATGTATGGATGTGAGAGCTGGACTGTGAAGAAGGCTGAGCGCCGAAGAATTGATGCTTTTGAACTGTGGTGTTGGAGAAGACTCTTGAGAGCCCCTTGGACTGCAAGAAGATCCAACCAGTCCATTCTGAAGGAGATCAGCCCTGGGATTTCTTTAGAAGGAATGATGCTAAAGCTGAAACTCCAGTATTTTGGCCACCTCATGCGAAGAGTTGACTCATTGGAGAAGACTCTGATGCTGGGAGGGATTGAGGGCAGGAGGAGAAGGGGACGACAGAGGATGAGATGGCTGGATGGCATCACTGACTCGATGGATGCGAGTCTGAGTGACCTCCGGGAGCTGGTGATGGACAGGGAGGCCTGGCGTGCTGCGGTTCATGGGGTCGCAAAGAGTCGGACACGACTGAGTGACTGATCTGATCTGATGATAAGATACATAGAAAATCCTAAAGATGTTACCAGAAAGTGGCTGGGGCTCATAAATTTATTTGGTAAAGTTGCATGCAGGATACAAAATTAGTATACAGAAATATCTTTCATTCCAATACACTGACAGCAAAATTTCAGAAAATGAGATTTAGGAAACAATGCCATTTACCACTGCAACAACAAGAATATCTAAGAATAACTATGAAGTCAAATAATATGTAGTCAGAAAAGTATAATATAGTGATGAAAGAAATAAAAAACAATGCACAGAGATTGAGAGATATACCATGTTATTGGATTGGAAGAATCAATACTTTGAAATGACTATACTACCCAGAGCTATTCATAGATTCAATACAATCCCTATCAAATTGCCAATGGAATTTTTCACAGAATACGAATAATATTTTACTATTTGGTATGGAAACACAAAAGACCCTGTAGAGCTAAAGCAATCTTGAAAAAGAAAAAAATAGCTGAAAGAATCAGGCTCCCTGACTTTAGACTATATTACAAAGCTACTGTAATCAAAACAGTATAGTACTGGCTCAAAAATAGAAATAAAGATTAATGGAAAAGGATAGAAAGTATGGATATAAACTCACACACCTATGGTCACCTATTCTATGACAATGAGGCAAGAATATATAATGGAGAAAAGACAGTCTATTCTATAAATTATGCTGGGAAAACTGAACAGCTACATTTAAAACAATGAAGTTGGGACACTCCTTAATACCAAACACAAAAAAATAAATTCAAAATGGATCAAAAACCTGAATTTAAGGCTGGACTCTATATTACTCTTAAAGGAAAGCACAAGGAGAACACTCTTTGGCCTAAAATGCAGCATTATCTTTTTAGAGCCATCTCTTAGAGTAGTGAAAAGAAAAACAAATATAAACAAATGGAATGTAATCAAAGTTAAAAGCTTTTTCAAAACAAACAAACAAAATGAGTAAGCAAAAAAAGTCAACCTCAGAATGGGAGAATTTGCAAATGAAGCAATAGACTAGGAATTAGTCACCAGACATACAAAGAGCTCATACAGCTCAATACCAAATAATCCAGTAAAAAAATGGGTTGGAGATCTAAAATAGACATTTTTCCAAAGAAGACATACAGATGGCAGAAAAACACATGAAAAGATGCTCAACATCAATAATTAAGAGAAAAATGCAAATTGAAACTAAAATAAAATATCACTTCACACTGGTCAGAATGACCATTATAAAAAAATCTACAAACAATAAACACTGGAGAAGTTATGGAGAGAAGGGAACACTCCTACACTATCGGTGGGAATGTAAATTGGTATAATCACTATGGAGACCGTATGGACATTCCTTAAAAGACAGAAAAATGAAATAGCATGAAAATGAAAGTGAAAGTGTCCAATTCTCTGCATCTCCATGGACTGTAGCACATCAGGCTCCTTCCTCTAGGCAAGAATAATGGAGTGGGTTCCCATTCTCTTCTCCAGAGGATCTTCCTGACCATATGACCTAGTAATCCCATTTTTGTGCATATACAATAATAGAAAATGTACACAAGCATCTTCATATTCCTAAAATAAATTCATAATTTTAAAAAACCTATTATTCCTTTGGAAATTAACAGCCCAAACTAATTGAAAGCAGAGGAATTTGAACATCTTATTTATTTTTCTGTTGCATGAATTTTGCCTGTTTCAATCTAACTCATAAGATAGAACAAGAATTTATTTCAAATTATTGTACTTATAATAAATATCAGATGATCATAAGTTTTTCTGCCATTTTAATGATTGGTTGTAACTTTTATATTATCCTACTGATTTCATGAATTCTTAAGAGATAATAACCTAATCTCAGAAATGACTGAGTAGTTCTTCCTTATATCTTTTTTACTTTCTATCATGCCAATGCTGTTTACATATAGGCAGTAGTTTTTGAATATTACTTATTAAAGAAATTGTAATTGTATCTTTTTATTTTCAAATACCAGTATTGCATAAAATACAGAGTCTGTATCCTCATTTCTAAAATAACCAAATTTACAGTAGTTGGGTCATATTAAAAACATTGCATCAACTCTACTTATAATGAATATGCCATGGTTAGTAAAATGTTAGTAAAATCCCAGGGATGGGGGAGCCTGGTGGGCTGCTGTCTCTGGGGTCACACAGAGTTTTCAGACACGACTGAAGCGACTTAGCAGCAGCAGTAAAATGTCTAGATTTGCCACAATTCTAGTTGATTCAGTTTTTAGAGATGTGTTTCTCCTAAGAAAGGCAAAGGAACAAAGTTTCTTTCCATCTTTAATTGAACTTTCATTAGAAGGGGAAATTGTCCTATCTCAGATTTAGGTACTTGCACATAGATATCTTTGTGTTTATGCTAAAATATTCAAGCCGTTTAAGCAAGTTAATAATTGTATTTGGATTCTTATTGACACATTTCCAAACAAATTTCAAGGGATTCCCTCATTAATTCTAACACAATAATCCATCCTTTTTAAAATCAGCTCAAAAGATCCAAGTACAAACTATAGCAATTCCACTAGGCTTAACTGAAGTCCCCTTCATACTGTACTCTCCTCCTTGTCTCCTGCTGTGCACATTTACTTGATTCTGCCTTGGGGATTTGTTTGTTTTCCTTGCAATAGTCTTGGCTGCCTTTCTTTTGCTTTGCTATATGTTGTTCTTCATCATACAGTCTTTGAATTTTCTTTCATCAAACTCATTATTATGATTTTGTGCTCATCCCCTATTTTATGCTGCTTATTTTACATTTTTCTCTTATGCTGGTCTTGAGGTTCTTTTCCTCAAAGTGTGCCTTTTCTTTGGCTTTGGCTACATTGGGTTTACTTATTCCCAGTGTTTTCTGTTTGTTTTGTTGCCTCATTATCATTTGTCTTCTGGAAATCATCAGCTATCTCATCATGCACATTCCCTATACATCTTATGGGGATGAGACTCACTATTTTTGATGAAACTTTCTAAGAAGAATAAATATATAATTGTATTTTTTATTTACTTTTTTTTTTTTAACTTTACAATATTGTATTGTTTTTTGCCATATATCAACATGAATCTGCCACAGGCATACACGTGTTCCCCATCCTGAACCCTGCTCCCTCATCCCTCCCCGTACCATCCTTCTGGGTCGTCCCAGTGCACCAGCCCCAAGCATCCTGTATCATGCATCGAACCTAGACTGGCGACTTGTTTCATATACAATATTATACATGTTTCAATGCCATTCTCCCAAATCATCCCACCCGCTCCCTCTTCCACAGAGTCCAAAAGACTGTTCTATAAATCAGTGTCTCTTTTCCTGTTTTGTATACAGGGTTATTGTTATCATCTTTCTAAATTCCATGTATATGCATTAGTATACTGTACTGATGTTTTTCTTTCAGGCTTACTTCACTCTGTATAATAGGCTCCAGTTTCATCCACCTCATTAGAACTGATTCAAATGTATTCTTTTTAATGGCTGAGTAATACTCCATTGTGTATATGTACCACTGCTTTCTTATCCGTTCATCTGCTGATGGACATCTAGGTTGCTTCCATGTCCTGGCTGTTATAAACAGTGCTGTGATGAACATTGGGGTACACATGTCTCTTTCAATTCTGATTTCCTCGGTGTGTATGCCCAGCAGAGGGATTGCTGGGTCTTAAGGCAGTTCTATTTCCAGTTTTTTAAGGAATCTCCACCCTGTTCTCCATAGTGGCTGTACTAGTTTGCATTCCCAACAGTGTAAGAGGGTTCCCTTTTCTCCACATTCTCTCCAGCATTTATTGCTAGTAGACTTTTGGATTGCAGCCATTCTGACTGGCATGAAATGGGACTTCATAGTGGTTTTGATTTGCATTTCTCTGATAATGAGTGATGTTGAACATCTTTTCATGTGTTTGTTAGCCATCTGTATGTCTTCTTTGGAGAAATGTTTATTTAGTTCTTTGGCCCATTTTTTGATTGGGTCATTTATTTTTCTGGAATTGAGTTGTAGGAGTTTCTTGTATATTTTTGAGATTAGTTGTTTGTCAGTTGCTTCATTTGTTATTATTTTCTCCCATTCTGAAGGCTATCTTTTCACCTTGCTTAGAGTTTCCTTTGTTGTGCAGAAGCTTTTAAGTTTAATTAGGTCCCATTTGTTTATTTTTGCTTTTATTTCCAATATTCTGGGAGGTGGGTCATAGAGGATCCTGCTGTGATGTATGTCGGAGAGTGTTTTGCCTATATTCTCCTCTAGGAGTTTTATACTTTCTGGTCTTACGTTTAGATCTTTAATCCCTTTTGAGTTTATTTTTGTGTATGGTGTTAGAAAGTGTTCTAGTTTCATTCTTTTACAAGTGTTGGATCAGTTTTCCCAGCATCATTTGTTAAAGAGATTGTCTTTAATCTATTGTATTCTTGCCTCCTTTGTCAAAAATAATTGTAATGAATGAAAATTGAGTGTCCAAGTCTCCCAATTGCTGGGTGGCTGAGACTCAGTATGATATCTCACATTCATCCGTGCCTCTTTAGTCTCAAATGAAGGAAACAGATAAACAAGCACATTCTACAGAGCAGCTGGGCTTCTAACTAGGGAACACTTTCATCCACTGAAGATGATTTTTTTTTCTTTTTTTGAGAAGTGATATTAATGATATTTGATAGACCTGTAATTGCACATGACTGTCATTCCATATTGGGCAAAATATGTTGCATTTTTCTTGTTTGTTTGGTTTGAATAACTCCAAAATATAAATCTTTACCACCCACTCATTAATGAAAAAAGAATCAACTGAGAAACCTTTAAGGATTTACATAGCCCTCTGCCTTTCTATTTGGTTTACCTTCCTTGTCTATTTAGAATAACAGCTGTCCACAGATATTTTTCTGAGTTTAATTGCCAAAGTAATGTTTGAGTGACTGAAATGTTTGCAACATTAGAGATAATAAATCTCAACAAAGCACATTTATTCTGTTCATAGTGGCATAAATGGAATTTTTATGTAAATATTATTGCTTATTTTACATAAAGGTAACATCACTGTAAATACATGTGTATTTAGAAGTGTTATTTGAGGACTCATATTCTAAATTATTCATATGGAAACAATGATATACTTATAGGAGAAATAGTTCTGCCGATTGAGTATTAAAATTAATTATCTAAATGTAAAATGAATATATCAAGAAAGAGGTCCTGTAAAAACACATGAAGGAAAATAAATGAGCTCTGGCTTGATTCCAAAGCTTCAACAGATCTTTAGTAGATGAACTCTATTACTTAGAAATGACTGATTCTGAAACCAAGAAATAAAGGCCATGTTCTCTGAAGCTGTTAACCAAGTGTAAGGTCACAATTGCTCCATCAAACTCTGACCAGCCTGCTTGAGAATTCTGATTATTGTGAATGACTGTTTAGTAAAATTAATCACCACTTTCAAAATGTGCCATTTGATTTGCTATGATGATACTGGGGAACAATTTTATTCAGACCAGGCAATATACTTTACCAAGTAATGCAACTATGTGTTCAAAATGGCATTAAAGCTGACATCTAAATCTTTGGTTGAATTTTCAAATCATATGCTTGCTATCATTGTGAAGTAGTCATTTCACTTAAAACATTGCAGTTTCATTGTTTTGTAAAATAGACAAAAATACTATTTTGATGATTATTGTATTTTATAAATTATAAAGCACATAATGCAAATTATTAATTGTTTGAACAAGAAAATGATTGAAAAGAAAAATTTCTGCCTTGACTTTGAACTAAAGTAGAGATTGTGCAGATAATTCTACTGGAGATACTATTTCTCAAATTAGTAAAGATAAAGAAGTAATAAGAACTTGTGAGATTGTGTGAGTGTGCAAACTTACAATAGGCAAATGACGAAATGAAAAACTGTGTCTTTAAGATAAATATAAATACACCATTGATATTAAGCAATATTCCATTTTGTTGTTCAGTTACCCTGACACAATTGTGTCTGAATTTTTGGGACACCATGGACTGAAGCACACCAGGCCTCTCTGTCCCTCACCATCTCCTGACGTTTGCCCAAGTTCATATTCATTGCATTGGTGATGCCATCCAGCCATCTCATCCTCTGATACCCTCTACACCTTCTGCCCTCAAGCTTTTCCAGCATCCAGGACTTTTTCAGTGAGTCAGCTGTTCGCATCAGTTGACCAAAATACTGGAGCTTTAGCTTCAGCATCAGTTCTTCCAATAAATATTCAGAGTTGATTTCCCTTAAGATTGACTGGTTTGATCTCCCCTCTGTCTGAGGGACTCTCAGGAGTCTTCTCCAGCACCAGAGTTCAAAGACATCAATTCTTAGGCACTCCGCCTTATTTCCAGTCCAGCTCTCACAACCATACATGACCACTGGGAAGACTAGAGCCTTGACTATATGGACCTTTGCTGACAGAGTAACGTCTCTGCTTTTCAACACGCTATGTTTGTCATTGCTTTACTGCCAACAAACAATTTCTTCTGATTTTACTGCTGCAGTCACCATCCACAGTGATTTTAGAGCCCAGAAAGAAGAAATCTGTGATGACTTTCACCTTTCCGCCTCTATTTACCATGAAGTAATGGGGTCAGATGCTGTGATCTTAGTTTTTTTTTTTTAATACTTAGTTTTAGGCCAGCTCTTTCACTCTCCTCCTTCATCCTCATCAAGAGGCTCTTTAGTTCTTCTTTGCTTTCTGCCCTTAAAGTGGTATCATATGCATATCTGAGGTTGTTGATGTTTTACCCAAGTACCTTGATTCCAGCTTGTAACTCATCCAGCTAGGCATCTTATGACATGCTCAGCGTAGAGACTAAGCAAACAGGGTGACAGCAGACAACCCTGTATTACTCCTTTCTCAATCTTCAACCAATCAACTGTTCCTTACAGGGTTTTAGCTGTTTCTTCTTGACTCACACACAGGTTGTGATATTCCTGGCTAACAGTTAATCATTAAGAGAAGACTGGCTGGAGATTGTCAAATTTTCTTTAAACATATATCTTTAAAATTTAATACTTATTGTCTAAAAAAAAAAAAAAAAAAAAAAAACCCCACAAGATACTAAACCAAAATATAATGCCATGCATCTATGGACACCTTATTTTTGACAAAAAAGGCAAGAATACACAATGGAAAAGGTAGTCTCTTTGATAAGTGGTGATGGGAAAACAGGTCAGCTACATGGAAAATAATGAAACTAGAATGCATTCTAATGCCATACAGGAAAATCAACTCAAAATGGAAAAAAAAAAAAAAACTTAAATGTAAGCCAGAAACTATAAAGCTCTTAGAGGAAAACATAGGTGGTACACTCTTTGACATATTTTCTAGTGTTTACCAAATATTAAGGTAGAACAAATACAACCCACAGATAAGGTAGAACAAATACAATCCACAGAAAAGGGAATTTCATAACAGTTGCATGGAAGTTTTAGGCCCTCAGATATTTACGTTTTGACAGAGGAAAAACATTGTGATGAAATAGATAATAGCAATAAATGGCAGAACGTAAGTCTTTAATACTTATATGACAGGATATAAGTCATATCATATCAGATCAGATCAGTCACTCAGTAGTGTCCAACTCTTTGCGACCCCATGAATTGCAGCACGCCAGGCTTCCCTGTCCATCACCAACTCCTGGAGGTCACTCAGACTCACATCCATCAAGTCAGTGATGCCATCCAGCCAACTCATCCTCTATCGTCCCCTTCTCCTCCTGTCCCCAATCCCTCCCAGCATCAGAGTCTTCTCCAATGAGTCAACTCTTCGCATGTGGTGGCCAAAGTACTGGAGTTTCAGCTTTAGCATCATTCCTTTCAAAGAAATCCCAGGGCTGATCTCCTTCAGAATGGACTGGTTGGATCTCCTTGCAGTCCAAGGGACTCTCAAGAGTCTTCTCCAACAACTTGGCGCTCAGCCTTCTTCACAGTCCAGCTCTCACATCCATACATGACCACAGGAAAGACCATAGCCTTGACTAGGCGAACCTTGTTGGCAAAGTAATGTCTCTGCTTTTGAATATGCTATCTAGGTTGGTCATAACTTTCCTTCCAAGGAGTAAGCGTCTTTTAATTTCATGGCTGCAGTCACCATCTGCAGTGATTTTGGAGCCCAGAAAAATGAAGTCTGACACTGTTTCCACTGTTTCTCCATCTATTTCCCATGTAGTGATGGGACCAGATGCCACGATCTTCGTTTTTGAATGTTGAGCTTTAAGCCAACCTTTTCACTCTCCACTTTCACTTTCATCAAGAGGCTTTTGAGTTCCTCTTCACTTTCTGCCATAAGGATGGTGTCATCTGCATATCTGAGGTTATTGATATTTCTCCCAGCAATCTTGATTCCAACTTGTGTTTCTTCCAGTCCAGCATTTCTCGTGATGTACTCTGCATATAAGTTAAGTAAACAGGGTGACAATATACAGCCTTGACGTACTCCTTTTCCTATTTGGAACCAGTCTGTTGTTCCATGTCCAGTTCTAACTGTTGCTTCCTGACCTGCATACAGATTTCTCAAGAGGCAGATCAGGTGGTCTGGTATTCCTATCTCTTTCAGAATTTTCCACAGTTTATTGTGATCTACACAGTCAAAGGCTTTGGCATAGTCAATAAAGCAGAAATAGATGTTTTTCTGGAACTCTCTTGCTTTTTCCATGATCCAGTGGATGTTTGCAATTTGATCTCTGGTTCCTCTGCCTTTTCTAAAACCAGCTTGAACATCAGGAAGTTCACAGTTCACATATTGCTGAAGCCTGGCTTGGAGAATTTTGAGCATTACTTTACTAGCATATGATATACTATAAGTCATATAGTACTTCACAAATTTTGAATTTTGAATTTTTTTAATATTTATCTTTCCTTTCAGAAATTCTATAATAAAATTTTTTCTTTGAAAAGTATTTATTTTCAACTTCAAGAGAGAATTAATTTTAAATTAATAATTTAAAAATATAATTAATTGCAAGGGTCTTTTGCTTTTAGATTTTGTTAAGTAATTTCCAATTTATTGCACTGTGAGCAGCATTTGTAAATATTTCTCATTTTGGAACTTACTCTTGCTTTCTTCATGATGAAATATTTGATCATTCATTGGAATGCTCCATGTTTGAGGAACAGGCACATTTTTTATTAACAGCATGTAAAGTTTAATATCTAGTGGTAGTAATTTTCTTAAATTATGTTAGTTAAATTACTGTATTCTATAAAAGACTTGAACTTTACAGGATAAGATTCTACTGTATGTGGCTTTTTACCTGGGGACCTTCTACATTTTTAATAGGGTGGTATTATAGACTCACATATGAAGGCACATAATTACTTGCAAAAATAATTAGAGTGTGGGCCTTCAGAAACCGCTTATAAATGAGGAATAAAACGGGGGAAAATGTCATTATAATTTCAATATTAGCTGCTCAATTTACTGGGTGACACCTTAATTGGGCTTCTCCAGGGAATCAGTGTTAAAGAATCTTGCTGCACTGCAGGAGTCAAGGTTTCAGTTGTATCATCAGGAAGATCCCCTGGGACAGGAAATGATAATCCACTTCAATATTCTTGCAAGGGAAAGCCCATGGACAGGAGTCTGCTACACTATAGTACATGGGGTCACAAGTGTCAGACACCATTTAGTGACTAAACCACCACCGTAATTATACATGTGAGAGAGAAATGCCAAATTTCCCACAGAAAAGCAATAGCCCCAAAGCAAAAAGAATATAAAATTTTTACTTGCTGCCCACTTCAGGGTTGACAGAATTTAAATTTTTGTTCAGCAAAGGTAGTATAGATCAGATCAGATCAGATCAGTCACTCAGTCGTGTCCAATTCTTTGCGACCCCATGAACTGCAGCATGCCAGGCCTCCCTGCCCATCACCAACTCCCGGAGGTCACTCAGACTCACATCCATCGAGTCATTGATGTCATCCAGCCATCTCATCCTCTGTCGTCCCCTTCTCCTCCTGCCCCCAATCCCTTCCAGCATCAGAGTCTTCTCCAATGAGTCAACTCTTCACATGAGGTGGCCAAAATACTGGAGTTTCAGCTTTAGCATCATTCCTTCCAAAGAAATCCCAGGGCTGATCTTCAGAATGGACCGGTTGGATCTCCTTTCACTCCAAGGGACTCCCAAGAGTCTTCTCCAACATCACAGTTCAAAAGCATCAATTCTTTGGCGCTCAGCCTTCTTCACAGTCCAGCTCTCACATCCATACATGACCACAGGAAAGACCATAGCCTTGACTAGGCGAACCTTTGTTGGCAAAGTAATGTCTCTGCTTTTGAATATGCTATCTAGGTTGGTCATAACCTTCCTTCCAAGGAGTAAGCGTCTTTTAATTTCATGGCTGCAGTCACCATCTGCAGTGATTTTGGAGCCCAGAAAAATAAAGTCTGACACTGTTTCCACTGTTTCCCCATCTATTTCCCATGTAGTGATGGGACCAGATGCCATGATCTTCGTTTTCTGAATGTTGAGCTTTAAGCCAACCTTTTCACTCTCCACTTTCACTTTCATCAAGAGGCTTTTGAGTTCCTCTTCACTTTCTGCCATAAGAGTGGTGTCATCTGCATATCTGAGGTTATTGATATTTCTCCCAGCAATCTTGATTCCAACTTGTGTTTCTTCCAGTCCAGCATTTCTCGTGATGTACTCTGCATATAAGTTAAATAAACAGGGTGACGATATACAGCCTTGACGTACACCTTTTCCTATTTGGAACCAGTCTGTTGTTCCATGTCCAGTTCTAACTGCTGCTTCCTGACCTGCATACAGATTTCTCAAGAGGCAGATCAGGTGGTCTGGTATTCCCATCTCTCTCAGAATTTCCCACAGTTTATTGTGATCTACACAGTCAAAGGCTTTGGCATAGTCAATAAAGCAGAAATAGATGTTTTTCTGGAACTCTCTTACTTTTTCCATGATCCAGTGGATGTTGGCAATTTGGTCTCTGGTTCCTCTGCCTTTTCGAAAACCAGCTTGAACATCAGGAAGTTCATGGCTCACATATTGCTGAAGCCTGGCTTGGAGATTTTTGAGCATTACTTTACTAGCGTGTGAGATGAGTGCAATTGTGCGGTAGTTTGAGCATTCTTTGGCATTGCCTTTCTTTGGCATTGGGATGAAAACAGACGTTTTCCAATCTTGTGGCCACTGCTGAGTTTTCCAAATTTGCTGGCATATTTAGTGTAGCACTTTCACAGCATCATCTTTCAGGAATTGGAAGAACTCAACTGGAATTCCATCACCTCCACTAGCTTTGTTCATAGTGATGCTTTCTAAGGCCCACTTGACTTCACATTCCAGGATGTCTTGCTCTAGGTCAGTGATCACACCATCATGATTATCTGGGTCGTAAAGCTCTTTTTTGTACCGTTCTTCTGTGTATTCTTGCCACCTCTTCTTAATATCTTCTGCTTCTGTTAGATCCATACCATTTCTGTCCTTTATCGAGCCCATCTTTGCATGAAATGTTCCTTTGGTATCTCTGATTTTCTTGAAGAGATCCCTAGTCTTTCCCATTCTGTTGTTTTCGTCTATTTCTTTGCTTTGATCGTTGAAGAAGGCTTTCTTATCTCTTCTTGCTATTCTTTGGAGCTCTGCATTCAGATGTTTATATCTTTACTTTTCTCCTTTGCTCTTTGCTTCTCTTCTTGTCACAGCTATTTGCAAGGCCTCCCCAGACAGCCATTTTGCTTTTTTGCATTTCTTTTCCATGGGGATGGCATAGATAGCTAGTACAAAAATCAATATTTTAAAAAGAAAAATAACAGAAAAAGGAGACTTCACAACATAACATCCAAAATGGTTAGTATATGATAAAACAGGTTAGACTTGAAAAGAAACAAGAAAGTGTATAACAATTGCAATCAATAAAAATATATATCAAATAGATTTAGATATAGGAACTTCAAGAAAATGAAACTTTTACAGGTCTATTAAATATCTATTCAAGAACTTAAAAGAAAATATAACCTTAATAAATAAAAATCTGGCTACTATTAGCAGAAAAAATGGACAGTTTAAAAATTAACAAATTGAAATTCCAGACCTAAAAATAAAATATATAAACTGCAAATTCCAACTCTAGGCCCTGACGATAGATTGAAAATGCAGGGAAAAAACAAAAGAAAAATTGGTTCAGTGATTTTAAATCTACATTAACATTAAATACATGATGTAAAAAGACAAAAAAAAATAGTTATTTAATGACTTAAAAACATATCTTTAAACAAATATGTAACTGGAACACAGAAGCTTAGAAGAGAGAATGGATTTTTTTTTTTTTTTTTTTTTTTTTACCAAGCTGTGTGGCATGCAGATCTTAGCTCCCAGAATAAGGATTGGACTAGTGATGTCTGCATTGGAAGCTCAGAATCTTAACCAGTGGAGGACCAGAGAAATTCCAATGGCAAGTTTTAAAAAACATTCTGAAACTTGATTTGAAAACTAAACAAAAATGCATGCAAAATGTTCAGCTAATCAGGATTTATACAAGTGAAATAATAACTAGGAAATAACAAACAGCTAAAAATATTTAAGCCATCATAGAAAAACATTGCATAACAGTAAAAAATCAGGAAAATATCAAAGGATAAATAAAAATAAAGGGAATATATATGAAACAAACTCCAAGACATAATAATTAAGCCCATGATATATTAATCAGAGTGTGATATGGATTAAAGGATAGAACTCAATCATATTCTACTCAAAAGAAAGAAATTTTAAATTGAAACACACAGGTAACTTGGAGGAAAATGGGTAGAAAAACACAAAAATTAAAATAATGAAAAAAATATCTCTGTAGTAGCATTTAAGATCAAAGTAGACTTTAAACACTGAATATTACCAAAATTAAAGTGACATATTATGAAAACAAAATAATTAATGTACTCAAAAGATATAATAATCCTAAATGTGAATATATCTAACCAAAATTCAAAATTCATGAAGCAAAATTTGATAAAACTAAAGAGAGAAACAAATTATCTCTAAAATATAAATCATAGAAAAGTAGAGAAAAATGAGTTACCATTAGATAATTTAAATAAAACTACCACACAACTTGATCTAAATTATAAATACAGCAGTATCGCCAACAATTGCAGAATATACATTTTAACAAGCCGACATGGAATATTCACCAAGATAGAATATTTACTAGACTATAAAGCAATTATCAATAAAAATAAGATAATTCCAGACATCCTGGAATTTAAAGTCAAGTGGGCCTTATGAAATATTACTACAAACAAAGCTAGGGTAGGGGAGTGTTGACAGAATTCCAGCAGAACTATATCAAATCCTAAATGATAATGTGGTTAAAGTGCTAGACTCCATATGTCAGCAAACTGAGAAAACTCAGCAGTGGCCAGAGGATTGGAAAATGTCAGTTTTTATTCCAATACCAAAGAAGAGCATATACAAAGAATGTTCAACTACCATACAATTGCGCTCATTTCACATGCTAGCAAGTTTATGCTCAAAATCCTTCAAACTAGGTTTCAGCAGTGTGAGAACCAAGAATTTCCAGATGCACAAGTTGGGTTTAGAAAAAGCAGAGGAACATCCGTTGGACCATAGAAAAAGCAACGGAATTCAGAAAAAAAACATCTACTTCTGCTTCATTGATTATGAAAATACTTTGACTATGTGGATGACAACAAACTTATTAAAAATTCTAAAAGAGATGAGAATATCAGTGCGCCTTACCTGTCTGCTGAGAAACCTATATGCAAGTCAAGAAGCAACACTTAGAACCAATATGGAACAACAGATTGGCTCAAAATTGGAAAAGGAGTACAGCAAGGTTGTTTTACTGTTACCCTGCTTATTTAACCTATATGCAGACTGGGCTTCCAGTGTTGTGCTAATGGTAAAGAACCTGCCTGCCAAAACAGGAGACTTGTAAGAGATGCAGCTTCAATCCTTGGGCCTGGAAGACCCCTTAGAAAAGGGAATGGCAACTCACTCCAGTATTCTTGTCTGGAGAATCCCATGGACAGAGGAGCCTGGCAGTCTACAGTCCATAGGGTCACATAGAGTCAGACACGACTGAAGTGACTTAGCATGCATGCACGCACATCATGTCAAATGATGGACTGGATGAATCCCAAGCTGAAATTAAGATTGCTGGGAGAAACATCAACAGACTCAGATATGGAAATGATACAACTCTAATGGCAGAAAGTGAAGAGGAATTAAAGAGCCTCTTTAATTGATAAGAGTGAAAGAAGATAATGAAAAATCTGGCTTAATACTCAACATTCAAAAAATGAGGATCATGGCAACTGATCCCATCACTTCATGGCAAGTAGTTGGGGAAAAAGTGGAAACAGTGATGTTTTATTTTCAGCCAAAATCACTGCCAATGGTGACTGAAGCCATGAAATCAAAAGATACTTGCTCTTTGGAAGAAAAGGTATTAAAAACATAGATAGCATATTAAAAAGCTGAGACATCACTTTGCCAACAAAGATCTGTATAATCAAAGCTATGGTTTTTCCACTAGTCATATACAAATGAGAGAGTTGGTACATAAAGAAGGCTGAGCACCGGATAATTGATACTTTCAAATTGTGGTGCTGGAGAAGACTCTTGAGAGTCCCTTGGACAACAAGCAGATCAAGTCAATCCTAAAACAAATCAACCCTGAATATTTTTTGGAAGGACTGATGCTGAAGCTCCAAATCTTTGTCCACCTGATGCAAAGAGCTAACTCACCAGAAAAGACCTGGATGCTGAGGAAGATTGAGGAGAATGGGGCAACAGACAATGAGATGGTTGGGTGGCATCATTAGCTTAATGGACGTAAATGTAAACAAACTCTGGGAGATAGTAAAGGACAGGGAAGCCTGGCATGTTGTAGTCTACTGGGTCACAAAGAATCAAACATGACTTAATGACTGAACAACAAAAGCAATTTTAGCTATAGACTAGATTTTATAACCACAATGATAATAAAATTAGAAATAATTTACAGTAGCTGATTTAGAAAAAAAAAATCCCTGAAAATGTTAAATAATAGAAAGTAGTGTAATTGGGATGGATAAAGAAAGTAATATCAAAATCTGCATGATGCAGCAAAAGCAGGACTCAGAGGAAAATATATTTCTGAATGCTCATTGTAGGAAAGTAGAATGGTCTAAATGCAATTATCTAAGCCCTTTTCCTAAAAGGCAAGATAAAAATAAAGACTGTGACTCCTAAATAACTAAAAGAATAAAATGATTTCTGAAAAAAATCAAACACTAGGAAAACGGCAATAATAGGGTACAAAAATTTTATGTATTTATTCATAAAATTATTAATTATATGAAGGGAAAGAGAGAAAAACACCAACCTAACAAAAAAATGAAAGAATTTTTCACATGAATCCTACAATATTAAATTAATCATGCAGAAATATTTTCAAGAAATCCTAGGGCAATAAATTTGAGAACATAGATGAAATGAAAAAAAGTTCTTAAAAAAAGAGTTCTCAAAAATGTTTTTAAAATATCTAATAATTTTACATGTTATAGATATAATTATAGACATAGTATTTATAATCTAAAAAATTGGTAAAGAATATCTTTCAGGCTAAGACAGTGTTCACTGATGACTTATACCAAACATTTAGGGAAGAAATATGCAAATATTTTAGAAGTCAAAGAAATATTTCTCATTTTGATTTGTGAAGCTAGAATATTAATGATACCAAAGACTGATATATATATTATCAAAAATAAATGCATAGAATAATAACCCTAATGAAGAGACCTACAAATGTTCTTGATAAAATATTTGCAAATAAAATCTGACAATAAATAGCAAGAATAATAAACCATGGTCATGCAGGATTTATTCTAGGAAAGCAAGGTTGAGCTAACTATATTTATGTGTTGAAAAAACCAGTACAATATTGTAAAGTAATTAGCCTCTAATTAAAATAGATAAATTTAAATTAAAAAATCAATCAGTTAAATTGAATTAATTTTTTAATTAAAATAATTAAAAACAAGCATATGGTCATTGTAAAACATACAAAATATTACTTGAAAATATTCAACAGTCAAGCAAAATAAGAACTTTCTGCCTCTGAAGAATAAAAGAAAACTTTTTTAATGTGAGAGGGGGCAAAAGAGGAATCTAAAAGGACAGCAACAGATGGTGGAGATGAAGGATGTGCATTCATCTCTTGTAAGAGCACCAAAATCACAACTAGCTACTGAATGACCATTGACAGGAGAATGCTGGAACTTACCAGAAACATATACCCTATATCCAAAGACAAAGAAGCTACAGCAAGATGGTAGGAGGGACATACATATGATGAAGTCAAATCCCATACCCACCTGGTGAATGACCTGCAAACTGGAGAACAATAATACCAAAGAAGTTCTCCCACTGTTTTTAAAGTTCAGAACCCCATGTCAGGTTTCCCAGCCTGGGGACCCAACAAAGGGACTTGGAATCCCCAAAGAATCTGACTTTGAAGGCCAGCAGGATTTGATTACAAGACTTCCACAGGACTGGGGTAAACAGACACTCCAGTCTTGGAGGGCACAAACAAAACTTTGCCTGCACCAAGACTCAGAAAAAAAAGGAGCAGTGACTCAACAGGAGACTGAACCAAAAGTACCTGCTGGTGTTGGAGGGTCTCCTGCGGAGGAGTGGGTGAACAGGGACTCACTGCAGGGACAGGGGGGACTGGCTACAGTCGTCTGAGAAGGTTACTTTTGACATAAACACTCTTGGAGGTCCCCAGACCCAAGGGCTGAGTTGCCATCAGCAGACAATTGGATTAAAGCTTTACTGAGTAAAAGCTTTATTCTCACCACCAGTCCCTCCTATCAGAAAGCTCTTACACAAGTTTCTTAGCCTCCTCCATCAGAGGACAGACAGAAGGAGCAAAAAGAACTACAATCCCACAAAACCACATTACAGAAAGTTAATCAGAATGAAAAAGCAGACAGTTACATCCCAGATTAAGGGACACGATAAAACCCCAGAAAAACAACTAAATGAAGTGGAGATAGACAATCTTCCAGCAGAAGAATTCAGAACAATGATAGTGAATATTTAGGACCACAGGAAAATAATGGAGGCAAAGATTTAGAAGATGCAAGAAATGTTTACCAAAGACCTACAAGAACTAAAGATCAAACAAACTGAGATAAATAATACATTGGAAGGAATCCATAGCAGAATAATTGAGGCAGAAGCACAGATAAATGATCTGGAGGACAGAATGGTGGAAATCACTGCCGCAAGACAGAATTTAGAAAAAAGAATGAAAAGAAATGAAGGCAGCCCAAGCGACCTCTGGGACAACATTAAATGCATGAACATTCTCATTATAGGGGTTCCAGAAGGAGAAAAGAGACAGAAAGGACCTGAGGAAATATTTGAAGAGATATTAGCTGAAAACTTCACTAACATGGGAAAGGAAACAATCAACAAAGTCCAGGAAACACAGAGAGTCCCAGGCAGGATAAATCCAAAGAGGAACACACTCAGACACATAGTTATCAAACTGACAAATATCAAAAACACAGATAAAATATTTAAAGCAACAAGGGGAAAATTACAAATGACATACAAGGAAACTCCTTTCAGGTTATCAACTGTTTTCTCATTGGAAACTCTACAAGCAAGAAGGGAATGGCATGACATATTTAAAGTGATGAAAGGGAAGAACCTACAACCAAGAATACTCCACCCAGCAAAACCTTCCTTCAGATTTGATGGAGAAATCAAAAGCTTTCCAGACATGCAAAAGTTAAAAAAATTCAGCACCACCAAGCCAACTTTATAACAAATGCTAAAGGAACTTCTCTAGGCAGAAAATAAGAGAAGGAAAAGTCTTACCAACAGAAAAATAAACCCCAAACAATTAGGAAAATGGTAATAGTATCATACATATCAATAATTACCTTAAATGTAAATGGATTAAATCTGCCAACCAAAATATATACTGGCTGAGCAGATGAAAACATGTGCATGTATGCATTTCCACTTATGACATCACTTTGCTTGATTCCTCAAATTGTATGTTATTATTTTTTTATTGTTAGCTTAATCATGTTCCCATTATGGCTTGCAATTGTAATTATCTTCTATTTTTTGTCTTATTATTGATTGTGAAAACTGATAAACATATTTTACTCTTGTGATTATGCAACTATTACCCACCTAATACCATTGTATCATGATTGATTGAACAACAGAAAAATTATAAAATTCTATATCACCAAAAACACAATTTAATAGAAAAACCTCCTGTAATCACTTTTTTAAAATACAGATGTATAACAGAATTATCTTGGAATTTTTTTAAAATACCAATGTCCAGGTATTGCTTCTTTATTTTTTTTTCTTTTGCCTGAGCTCCAGATATGTTTCTAATGAACAGCCATGTTAAAAAACAACTGGACTATTTGAAGATCTTTTACTTTTATCTACTTTGTTTCCCTTTTTCTATTTCATATTCAGTGCTCCCATTTAATTTAGTTTATGTTTTCCATCTTCTCCATCTTTTTTTTTTTCTGTTCTTTCTCAAGCCTTTATCAAGACTAGTAGAAAACCTTTTGTACACACACACACACACACACACACACACACACACACACATATATAATATGTATAATATATATATCAGAAAACTTATGAGTTTTTGCCTAACTAAAATATTTATGACCAACATAGACAGCATATTGAAAAGCAGACCCAACCAGTCTATCTTAAAGGAAATCAGTCCTGAATATTCATTGGAAAGACTGATGTTCATATTAGATGTTTGTAATGTTTCTGATAATGAATAAAAGAGATTCTTGATACCTAAAAAACAAAAAAAGAAAGAAAGACTGATGTTGAAGTTGAAACTCCAGTACTTTGGCTACCTGACGTGAAGAACTGACTTACTTGAAAAGACCCTGATGCTGTGAAAGATTGAAGGCGGGAGGAGAAGGTGATAACAGAGGATGAGATGGTTGGATGGCATCACTGACTCAATGGACGTGTGTTTGAGTAGATTCCAGGAGTTGGTGATAGACAGGGAAGCCTGGCATGCTGCAGTCCATGGGGCTGCAAGGAGTTGGACATTACTGATCGACTGAACTGAACTGAACTGAATTGATTCCACTTGTTTAACTTAGTATGAACAGGATTCTAGATTTCGAATTAAAAAAAAAAAAATAGATATGCAACAAGCAACAAAGATTTACTATATAACAGAGGGAGCTATAGTCAGTGTCTTGTAGTAGCATATAATGGAAAATAATTTCAAAACTAACATATGTGCATGTGTAAAATGAATCACACACAACAAGAATTCTACTTTTTGAAATTTGGTAATGTTTATCTTTTTGCAAGTTTTTCTAAATGTCTAACGATGGAGGGGCCTGGTAGGCTGCAGTCCATGTGGTCAGTAGGAGTCGGACATGACTGAGTGACTTCACTTTCACTTTTCACTTTCATACATTGGAGAAGGAAATGGCAACCCACTCCAGTATTCTTGCCTGGAGAATCCCAGGGACGGGGGAGCCTGGTGGGCTGTCGTCTATGGGGTCGCACAGAGTCGGACACGATTGAAGCAGCTTAGCAGCAGTAGCAGCAGCAACAACGTATGGGGTAGAAAAATTTAAATATATTTGTGTAGGATATAATTAATATAAATTCATTAAATACAAATATATTATATTTAAATTATTAATCACATCATTCAAGATGCTCCTATTCTTATTTTTTTCTGCACTTGATAATATATTCTCAGAGAAATGTCAATATGTCTCACTATGATTATATATTTTTCTTTTCCCTTATATTTCTTCTGATTTTTGCTTTATGTATCTTTGTTTCTTTGTTTTTAAGGTGTCTAATATTTTATAATGTCTATTTTCTTTGTGAATTGTACCTTTTATCATTAAAAACATTCACCTTTTTTTCTAAAAACAAGTCTTCTTCTGCAAATACATAAATAAAAGCACAGCAACAGGTAACAGAATACTTAAATTTTGAGAAAATATGTCCCTTGTAAATAGGTATTTCAGTGGACAGTCCACTTGAACCACTTCTGTTCACATTGTACCAGAGGATTTTACCCAGTGCAACATTTCAAGAAAAAATATTTTAAAGGAAGTATGAAATTATCTCTGTCCTCGGATAACATTATCATTGGTGAAGAAAGTCCCAAGTAATCTAGAGACCAACCAACAGAAATAACAGGAAAATTTAGCAATGTCATAGAGTACAAAATCAATTTATAAAATCAGTTGCAGAAAACAGAATATTTTTACAATAATTTTAATATATCATGTTACACTTAAGAATGTATTTAAGAAAGACCTAGCAAAATTCTACACTGAATGCTGCAATATATCACTGAGACAAAAAAAAAAAAAAAAAATAGGGCAATACATCATTTATGAATTGGAATTATCTCTTACTGCAGCTCTCTTCAAATAGTGTATTCAAGTCAATCCTAACCATAACCTCTCCTCAGTGTTTTTGTTATAGAAACTGACAAGACTTTTAAATGTATGTAAAATTTCAATGCATTTAGAATAAACAAAAATTGGGTCAAAATTGGGGAATTTTCCTTTACTGACTTAAGAATTTCTACATAACCTTCAGAAAGAAGTCATGGTAGTAACAGCAAAATGATAAATGAGTCAATGGAATTAAATTAAGAGTCCAGATAAAGGCCTGCATTTATACATTTTATTGATTTTTGACCAAGACAGGCAAGCAATTCAATGATTTTAAAAAGTGTTTCACTGTATTTTACTGAAATATCTGGATATCCATAAGAGAAAGAAAAAAAAAAATCCAACCCTTTCCTCTTACATATAGAAATTCACTGTATATAGTATATATATATACATATATGCAAAATATATATATACCAGAATAGAGTGTATGTGTATATATATATATATATAGTCTATATACTATGTGCTCAGTCACTCAGTAGTGTCCGACTCTTTGCGGCCCCAAGGACTGTAGCTCTCCAGGCTCCTCTGTCCATGGGATTCTCCAGGCAAGAATACTGGAATGGGTTGCCATTTCCTCCTTCAATATGCTATATATACAAGTATATATATCAAAAATGTATATATATATTAATATAAAGTTGATATATATGAATGTATGCAGTATACCAGTCCATTCTGAAGGAGATCAGCCCTGGGATTTCTTTGGAAGGAATGATGCTAAAGCTGAAACTCCAGTATTTTGGCCACCTCATGCGAAGAGTTGACTCATTGGAGAAGACTCTGATGCTGGGAGGGATTGGGGGCAGGAGGAGAAGGGGATGACAGAGGATGAGATGTCTGGATGGCATCACTGACTCGATGGATGTGAGTCTGAGTGACCTCCGAGAGCTGGTGATGGATAGGGAGGCCTGGCGTGCTGCAGTTCATGGGGTCGCAAAGAGTCGGACACGACTGAGCGACTGATCTGATCTGATCTGATA
Organism: Tragelaphus eurycerus; assembly: GCA_935064755.1. Classification (NCBI taxonomy): domain Eukaryota; kingdom Metazoa; phylum Chordata; class Mammalia; order Artiodactyla; family Bovidae; genus Tragelaphus; species Tragelaphus eurycerus. The sequence continues at coordinate 4,418,358 of CAKXYN010000086.1, read as the reverse complement.
GTATACTATATATCCTAATCTTATGGAAGTGTTATTCGTGATCTGTAGGTAAAGAAAGGTCGCTTATAACATAATAAACTATCCACTGAAATGACTAAAATGAAAAGACTGAAGTAAAACATGTTGACAAGGATATGGAGCAGCTGGAATTTTAATACATTAATGAATGAAGTGCAAAATAATACAACTACTTTGGAAATTGTTTAGTGGTTTCTAATAAAATTAAGCATGTGCTTACCTATGACTTAGAAATTTCACTTCTAGGTATACATCCACGAAAAAGAAAACACATTTTAAAGAGAATTTTATATTTATTGCCATTTTATCCATGAAAATCAACAACTAGAACAGTCAAAATATGTATCAATGAGAGAAAATAATGTAACTGTGTTATGAACATGCAATGAAATACTCAGTAATGAAAAACAAATTACAAATATCACCAAAAATATGAATAAATTTCATAGATATCGCATGTGTGTAAGTCGCTTCATTTGTGTCTGACTTTGCAACCCTATGGACTGTAACCTGCCCGTCTCCACTGTCCATGCAATTTTCTAGACAAGAATACTCTAGTGGGTTGCCATGCCCTCCTCCAGGGTATCTTCCTGACTCAAGGTTGGAATCCATCTCCTTCCTCTAACCTGCATTGGCAGGCAGGTTCTTTACCACTAGTGTCATCTAGGAAGCACTATAATATCATTTCTGAAATGAGTCACCAGTCCAGTATGGTGCCTAATAACGGATGCCTGGGGCTGGCGCACTGGGACGACCCAGAGGGATGGTATGGGGAGGGAGGAGGGAGGAGGGTTCAGGATGGGGGACACATGAATACTTGTGGCGGATTCATTTTGATGAATGGCAAACGCAATACAATATTGTAAAGTTAAGCAAAATAAAATTTAAAAATAAATAAATAAATAAAATAAAATAAAAACACACACACCATTGAATTGCTTTACTGTCTTGAACAAAATCAATAAACTATATAAAGGTGGGACTTTATCTGGACTTACGATTTAATCCCATTGACTCATTTATCATTTTGCTGTTACTTCCATGACTTGTTTCTGGAAATCATAGACTTTAAACTGAGTGAAAACAGTCAGATGCAAAAGAATATTGTACAAAGTACATTTATACAAAGCTCTATGATAGCTAAAACTAAAATACAGTGCCCAAACCCAGAATGTTTGGTTGTTTCTGAGGATGCCTAAAAAGAGGCATGTATAACCATTTTGTGATAATTTTATGTATGCATGTATTTGTTAAAATGTACTAAAGAGGGCAACAGAGGATGAGACGGTTGGATGGTGTCACTGATTAAATGGATATGAACTTTTGAGCAAACTCTGGGAGATGGTGAGAGACAAGGAAGCCTGGCTTGCTGCAGTCCATGGGGTTGTGAAGAGTTGGACATGACTTGACCACTGAACTAAACAACAAGAGCAACTAAATTTTGCACTGGTGATTTGTATCATTCAGTTTATAAATTTTATCTCCAAATAACAAAACTTATAAGAAAAATATTGAACTTCATCTACTAAGTTTGTTCTTTACAGTAGGATGGGTTAGCAATTCTAACAGAACCCTCTGTGTTCTAATCTTTGGTAATGTAAAAATACATATAGGACAACAGGAGACATTTCTTACAGTTTGGTAAATATTACAAGCATGTAAGAGGAAATAATTGAATGTAGCTGTGGCGTTGAATTGGCATGGATGTATCAGAATGAATATTATCTTAATATATAGAGATAGATACGCAGAGGAGTAAAGACATATATCATCTATCTATCTATCTATGTATTTATCTATCATCAGCAAATTTTCTATCTCTGTGTTGAGAGAATTGAGAAACAATGATCCAGCCACAGTGAACTGCACATCCATCATCCAGATCTTGTTTTTTGAAAATATTATCAATCTATTAGAATAACTAAGTTTCCTTAGAGAGAAAGCTCATTTCAGGGATAGGAAGAGAAATATAAGTCCAGAACATCATGTGGTACCAGGAAGTAAAGTAAGTGCTCAAAGAATGATGGGGATATCAAAAATGCTGGCCAAATCTGTGACAATTTTACTATCAAAATAAACAGAGAAATGAATTAATATATTGGAAAAGTATATTCCTTAAATTGATTTTGAATTTTTAAGAAATTTGTTGTTATTCTTCTAACCTTTTATACATTCTGAATTATTAAAATTTAAAATTCAATTAAATAAGGTTCTTTGTGTATACAGTATGTTCTCACTAGTTATTTATTTTATACATAGTTTCAGTGGTATACATATGTCAGCTTAATGCACTGTGGTGACCTGAATGGGAAGGAAGTCAAAAAGGCAGGGGAAATATATATATATGATTCATTTTGATATACAGTAGAAACTAATAAAACATTATAAAGCAACTATCATCCAGTAAAAGCTATTTTAAAAAGAAACAAAACAAAATTTTTAAATCCCAAAGAAAGAAAATAATTGTTTCCTTTTTTCTTTGCATATTGAATAAGCAGTCATGCATATAAAAATAGGAAATCATGCAATCAAATTGGACAAAAAGACAAAAATATTTAGGAATAGATCTTTTTTCTCAAAAAAAAAGGATAATGAATATATCTGAAAAATATCTTGTTCAGGGACACAGAACACCTTCTCCATAAATGATAAATCATGACCTTCATAAATGATAAATAAAGAGAAACCTGGACATTGTAAAATATCAATATTTTTCTCAACATTTTATGCAATTATAATAAATAAAAATAACATACAATGTATTTTATTTATTAGATAAGCAAAGATAAGGCACTTCAAATTTATAAGAAATAGAGTCAATGCTTGGGGATAACCAAAAATTGTGGAACTAGTACTAAAATATGGGCTTGGTTAAAAGGTTAAAAAATATACTAAATATCTATTATATTCAAAATAGAATGAGTTTAAAAATTAACCCAACAAATGTGTGAGTGTGTGCATAGTTGCTCAGTCATGTCCAACTCAGTGTGATCTATGAACTGGGATTTTCCAGGCTCTTCTGTCCTTGGAATTTTCCAGGCAAGAATACTGAAGTTGGTAATCATTTCTTCCTACAGGGAATCTTCCTGACCCAGGGATCAAACCCCTGTCTCCTGCTTCTCCTGCATTGGCAGGAAGATTCTTTACCACTGAACAAGCACAAAAGAATATACGAAAGTAAATACAAGTTAACAATATCTTTGCTATTCCCCATCCCCATCCTCTGGTAATCACCATTTTACTCTGTTTTTAGGAGTTTGACTTTTTAATTTTTTGGCCACACTGCTTGGTTTGCAGAATCTTAGATCCCTGACCAGGATTGAACCAGGCCCTTAGCAGTGAAAATGCAGAGTGCTAATCACTGAGCCACCAGGGAATTCTTGAATTTTACTTTTTTTAGATTCCAAATATAAGAAATATCATACAGCGTTTGCCTATCTCTGTCTGATTTATCTCCCTTAACATAATAATATCCTCAAATGTTCTATATCAATATCTTATACATACACAATGTTATAACTAAAATATATATCAATAAAAAACTATGCAATATCCAATGTAATAAAAGTCCAAAAGCCAGTACACATTTGAATTCAATATGCAAATATTGCAATTTATTGAGAAGTTATGTATTTTTGATAAATAATGAAAACAAGACTGGTCTCTGCTCTCACAATATATGTAAAAGTCTTTTCCATATAGATTAAATTTCCACCAATATTTATAAGAACTTTGTCAACAAAGGTCCATCTAGTCAAGGCTATGGTTTTTCCAGTAGTCATGTATGGATGTGAGAGTTGGACTATAAAGAAAGCTGAATGCTGAAGAATTGATGCTTTTGAACTGTGGTGTTGGAGAAGATTCTTGAGAGTTCCTTGGATGCAAGGAGATCCAAGCAGTCCATCCTAAAGGAGATCAGTCCTGGATGTTCATTGGAAGGACTGATGCTGAAACTGAAACTCCGGTATTTTGGCCACCTGATGGCAAGAGCTGACTCATGGAAAAAGACCCTGATGCTGGGAAAGATTGAGGGCAGGAGAAGGGGACGACAGAGAATGAGATGGTTGGATGGCATCACCGACTCAATGGACATGATTGGGTGAACTGCAGGAGTTGGTGGTAGACAGAGAGGCCTGGCGATCTGTGGTTCATGGGGTCTCAAAGAGTCAGACACGACTGAGCAACTTAATTGAACTGAACTGAACACTTAGAAAAATAAGGAAATTTTAGTCTCAGAAAATCTTTCAAAACAAGCACTCAGAACCTATAAAGTAAATAATATATTTCTTTGCAATTTTTCAAAGTGATGACAAAATTTTCTCAGCTTAAGCAGATTACAGAAATACAAAAGCAAGGTATACCTCTGTTCCCTAACTTTTGAAGAGCTAAGGATTACAAACAAAAAGCCATAAACATCCACAAAAGAATGGGCAATAGTACAGAGATCATTTTATAAATTAAAAGCTGTAAATGATCAATAAGGATATAATCATTCATTTCAAATAAAAAGAGTGGTAAACCACCCACAATCTATGAAAAGGAAAACAGATACAGATGCATCACAAAATTCAACTAGTAATATTTTAAGGACGTGTGTGTGTGTATGTGTGTGTGTGTGTGTGTCTGAATACCGAAAGTGAGATCAAGGAAGACAGTTGACAATTGGTTAATGGTTAATTGATGTATAATTTGATTTCAGGACATTTGTATTTTATTCTTTATACCTTTCCCCAAAAAATGATTAAGTAAAAGAAAACATAGTTAAGATACTTGCAATATGACATATACTATAATTAAATGGTCTAAAAAATCATTTCCAGAAAATATTTTTGCTGATTTTACCTAAGCTTCACAGTGTAATGACAGCTGTATTTATGTAATTATGCACAAATCAAGATGTTGTATTACTGAAATATATATTTGTTCATTCACTTATTCAAGCATTGAATTTTAAAAACATTTAAAAAATTTTAGAGCTATTTTAATGTATCTAATAATAATAAATATCAAAATACAAGTGGAAACTATGACTAATCAAAGGAAATGAAGTAGTCTTATTGCCCACTAGTCTAAACTCACTTTAAACTTAATAACTTATATTTTTGTTCATGACTTATGTTATTTTCCCCCTCTATCATAAATATTATTTATAGCAATTCTTGCATGTCATTAGTAATCTCCTCTCCAAGATTAAGTAAAATTTTAGTAACATTATTTATGTAGGCATTTGTTATGCATAACTATTATTCCCTCTCTCATACATTGAAACTCTAACATTTTAAAATTCCTTTGCTATGTTTTTCATGATGGCCAGAACTTGTTAGTCAGTTAATACTGGTACTGACATTTTTATTTGTCACTCCTAAGTTTTTTATCTCTCTTTTTTTCTTAACATCTCTCTGTTCTTCCACATGGTTCCAGCTCTTTTCAAGTTCATCAGACTTTTAAATCTTGATTAATTAAGTAACCCTACATTTTAAGCACTCAGAAATGCATATAATTAAAATATATAGTTAGTGTATTAATATAAATGTATGAAATACAACTAATAATATCTGTTGTTTATAATAATAGAGCTTTTTCTTAAAAAAAAAATCCAGAAAAAAACAACTTTACTTATAATAAATAATAGTATGTTACTGTACTATTGTGTAAATATCAGATACAGTTTTCATCTGATTGCTGAATGCATGTGCATTACCTGCTTACAATGATTACTTTAAAAGCACACCTGTCTTGAACCCTGAGAGGACACATGTGACATTTCATCAAGTGATATGTTTTAAGAATTCCCATTCATATTTTACTTGAATTTATAAATAAAATACTGTTATTGTTCTTACAGATTCTGAAGCTAGAACCTATATTCCTTTTTTGTATAAAACAGAATTAAGGCTCTTATGATTTAAAACACACAGAATAAGCAATCATTTTATCAATATTTTAACCACAAAGAACAAAATCAAAATGAAAAAAGTGGTTAAAAGAAAGATAACAGTCACTAACTTTGAAAGACTGGATAAATTACTTAATTTCTGAGCCTTAATATATTAATCTGTACCATTGGGGTTTTAGGATTCCTTTTATCACAGGAATTCTATGAGATCAAATAAGATCATATGTGTCAAAAGTTTTAGAAATTACTGTGCAGATATTAATAGCTACTATGGTTTCAGAAAAGAACAAATCTGACTTCATATTGGATCTATTCCTTTAACTCTTAACTTTTTGTCTGTTGCCTGTGCTTTACTCATGCTGGCTTTGTCTCGTCAATCAGTAATACAGTGTTATTTTTAGGCTGAAAAGTAACATTATAACCCTTTATTAAGGCTCTGCCTCCCATGAATAAACTTGAAACTCATAACGCTGGATTCACCTAGAGATAAAACTTGCAAAACACTTGTTTTGTTGAAGATTTTCAGGAACATCTTAACCAGACATAACTGGAATTGGACAGCTGCCAGAAAAGAGGATTATCACATCCCCTCAGCATTCTGGCCAGCATCAAGAAATTTTCAGCAACAAGCCATATTCTCTCCACTTTTAGTATAAAAGAAACCTAAATTCTAGCTTGTGTAATATGGTTCTTTGGGATAATAGTTTTCTATTTTCTCAATCTGCTAGATTTCTTTTTTTTTTTTTTTCCTGTGCCTTTGAAAATCTTTATTTCTTTTTTTATATTAAATTTCATTTTGCTTAGCTTTACAATATTGTATTGCTTTTGCCATACATCAAGATGGATCTGCCACAAGTACACATGTGTTCCCCATCCTGAACCCTCCTCCCTCCTCCCTCCCCATACCATTCTTCTGGGTCGTCCCAGCGCACCAGCCCTAGGCATCCGTTATCAGGCATCATACCTGGACTGGCGACTCGTTTCAGATATGATATTATACATAATTCAATGCTATTCTCCCAAATCATCCCACCCTCTCCCGTTCCCAGAGTCCAAAAGTCTGTTCTATAGATCAGTGTCTCTTTTGCTGTCTCGTAAACAGGGTTATTGTTACCATCTTTCTAAATTCCATATATATGCGTTAGTATACTGTATTTGTGTTTTTCTTTCTGGCTTACTTCACTCTGTATAATAGGCTCCAGTTCCATCCACCTCATTAGAACTGATTAAAATGTATTCTTTTTAATGGCTGAGTAATACTCCATTGTGTATATGTACCACAGCTTTCTTATCCATTCATCTGTGGATGGACATCTAGGTTGCTTCCACGTCCTGGCTATTGTAAACAGTGTTGCTATGAACAGTGAGGTACATGTGTCTCTTTCAATTCTGGTTTTCTCAATGTGTATGCCCAGCAGTGGGATTGCTGGATCACAAAGCAGTTCTATTTCCAGTTTTTTCAGGAATCTCCATACTGTTCTCCAAAGTGGCTGTACTAGTTTGCATTCCCACCAACAGTGTAAGAGGGTTCCCTTTTCTCCGCACCCTCTCCAGCATTTGTTGCTTTTAGACATTTAGATCACAGCGATTCTGACTGGCATGAAATGGTACCTCATAGTGGTTTTGATTTGCATTTCTCTGATAATGAGTGATGTAGAGCATCTTTTCATGTGTTTGTTAGCCATCTGTATGTCTTCTTTGGAGAAATGTCTATTTAGTTCTTTGGCCCATTTTTTGATTGGGTCATTTATTTTCTGGAACTGAGATGTAGGAGTTGCTTCTATATTTTTGAGATTAGTTGTTTGTCTGTTGCTTCATTTGTTATTATTTTCTCCCATTCTGAAGGCTGTCTTTTCACCTTGCTTAGAGTTTCCTTTGTTGTGCAGAAGCTTTTAAGTTTAATTAGATCCCATTTATTTATTTTTGATTTTATTTCCAATATACTGGGAGCTGGGTCATAGAGGATCCTGCTGTGATGAATGTCAGAGAGTGTTTTGCCTATGTTTTCATCTAGGAGTTTTATGGTTTCTGGTCTTACATTTAGATCTTTAATCCATTTTGAGTTTATTTTTGTGTATGGTGTTAGAAAGAGTTCTAGTTTCATTCTTTTACAAGTGTTTGGCCAGTTTTCCCAGCACCACTTGTTAAAGAGATTGTCTTTAATCCATTGTATATTCTTGCCTCCTTTGTCAAAGATTAAGTGTCCATATGTGCGTGGATTTCTCTCTGGGCTTTCTATTTTGTTCCATTGATCTATATTTCTGTCTTTGTGCCAGTACCGTACTGTCTTGATGACTGTGGCTTTGTAGCAGAGCCTGAAGTCAGGCAGGTTGATTCCTCCAGTTCCGTTCTTCTTTCTCAAGATTGGTTTGGCTATTCGAGGTTTTTTTGTATTTCCATACAAATTGAGAAATTATTTTTTCTAGCTCTGTGAAGAATACCGTTGGTAGCTTGATGGGGATTGCATTGAATCTATAAATTGCTTTGGGTAGTATACTCATTTTCACTATATTGATTCTACCAATCCATGAACATGGTATATTTCTCCATCTATTAGTGTCCTTTTTGATTTCTTTCACCAGTGTTTTATAGTTTTCTATATATAGGTCTTTAGTTTCTTTAGGAAGATATATTCCCAAGTATTTTATTCTTTTCATTGCAATGGTGAATGGAATTGTCTCCTTAATTTCTCTATTTTCTCGTTATTAGTGTACAGGAATGCAAGGGATTTCTGTGTGTTGATTTTATATCCTGCAAATTTACCATATTCATTGATTAGTTCTCGTAATTTTCTGGTGGAATCTTTGGGGTTTTCTACGTAGAGGATCATGTCATCTGCAAACAGTGAGAGTTTTACTTCTTTTCCAATTTGGATTCCTTTTATTTCTTTTTCTGCTCTGATTGCTGTGGCCAAAACTTCCAAAACTATGTTGAATAGTAATGGTGAAAGTGGGCATCCTTGTCTTGTTCCTGACTTTAGAGGAAATGCTTTCAATTTTTCACCATTGAGGATAATGTTTGCTGTGGGTTTGTCATATATAGCTTTTATTATGTTGAGGTATGTTCCTTCTATTCCTGCTTTCTGGAGAGTTTTTATCATAAATGGATGTTGGACTTTGTCAAAGGCTTTCTCTCCATCTATTGAGATAATCATATGGTTTTTATTCTGCAGTTTGTTAATGTGGTTTATTACGTTGATTGATTTGCAGATATTGAAGAATCCTTGCATTCCTGGGATAAAGCCCACTTGGTCATGGTGTATGATCTTTTTAATGTGTTGTTGGATTCTGATTGCTAGAATTTTGTTAAGGATTTTTGCATCTATGTTCATCAGTGATATTGGCCTGTAGTTTTCTTTTTTTGTAGCACCTTTGTCAGGTTTTGGTATTAGGGTGATGGTGGCCTCATAGAATGAGTTTGGAAGTTTGCCTTCCTCTGCAATTTTGTGGAACAGATTGCGTAGGATAGGTGTTAGCTCTTCTCTAAATTTTTGGTAGAATTCACCTGTGAAGCCGTCTGGGCCTGGGCTTTTGTTTACTGGAAGATTTCTGTTTACAGTTTCAATTTCCATGCTTGTGATGGGTCTGTTAAGATTTTCTGTTTCTTCCTGATCCAGTTTTGGGAAGTTGTACTTTTCTAAGAATTTGTCCATTTCTTCCACGTTGTCCATTTTATTGCCATATAATTGCTGATAGTAGTCTCTTATGATCCTTTGTATTTCTGTGTTGTCTGTTGTGATCTCTCCATTTTCATTTCTAATTTTATTGATTTGATTTTTCTCCCTTTGTTTCTTAATGAGTCTGGCTAGTGGTTTGTCAATTTAATTTACCCTTTCAAAGAACCAGCTTTTGGCTTTGTTGATTTTTGCTATGATCTCTTTTGTTTCTTTTGCATTTATTTCTGCCCTAATTTTTAAGATTTCTTTCCTTCTACTAACCTTGGGGTGCTTCATTTCTTCCTTTTTCAGTTGTTTTAGGTGTAGAGTTAGGTTATTTATTTGGCTTTTTTCTTGTTTCTTGAGGTATGTCTGTATTGCTATCAACTTTCTCCTTAGGACTGCTTTTACAGTGTCCCACAGGTTTTGGTTTGTTGTGTTTTCATTCTCATTCGTTTCTATGCAAATTTTGATTTCTTTTTTGATTTCTTCTGTGATTTGTTGGTTATTCAGGAGTGTTTTGTTCAGCCTCCATATGTTGGAATTTTTAATAGTTTTTTTCCCGTTATTGAGATCTACTCTTACTGCATTGTGGTCAGAAAATATGCTTGCAATGATTTCAATTTTTCTGAACTTACCAAGGCTAGATTTATGGCCTCGGATGTGGTCTATCCTGGAGAAGGTTCCGTGTGTGCTTGAGAAAAAGGTGAAATTCATTGTTTTGGGATGGAATGTCCTATAGATATCAGTTAGGTCTAACTGGTCTATTGTATCTTTTAAAGTTTGTGTTTCCTTGTTAATTTTCTGTTTAGTTGATCTATCCATTGGTGTGAGTGGGGTATTAAAGTCTCCCACTATTATTGTGTTATTGTTGATTTCTCCTTCCATACTTGTTAGCATTTGTCTTACATATTGTGGTGCTTCTATGTTGTGTGCATATATATTTATAATTGTTATATCTTCTTCTTGGATTGATCCTTTGATCATTATGTAGTGACCTTCTTTGTCTCTTTTCACAGCCTTTGTTTTAAAGTCTATTTTATCTGATATGAGTATTGCTACTCCTGCTTTGTTTTGGTCCCCATTTGCATGGTAAATCTTTTTCCAGCCCTTCACTTTCAGTCTGTATGTGTCCCCTGTTTTGAGGTGGGTCTCTTGTAGACAACATATGTAGGGGTCTTGTTTTTATATCCATTCGGCCAGTCTCTGTCTTTTGGTTGGGGCATTCAACCCATTTACATTTAAGGTAAATATTGATAAATATGATCCTGTTGCCATTTACTTTGTTATTTTGGGTTCGTATTTATATATCCTTTTTGTGATTCCTGTCTAGAGAATGTCCTTTAGTATTTGTTGGAGAGCTGGTTTGGTGGTGCTGAATTCTCTCAGCTTTTGCTTGTCTGTAAAGGTTTTGATTTTTCCTTCATATTTGAATGAGATCCTTGCTGGGTACAATAATCTGGGCTATAGGTTCTTTTCTTTCATCACTTTAAGTATGTTTCCCCATTCCCTCCTGGCTTGAAGAGACTCTATTGAAAGATCAGCTGTTATCCTTATGGGAATTCCCTTGTGTGTTATTTGTTGTTTTTCTCTTGCTGCTTTTAATATTTGTTCTTTGTGTTTGATCTTGTTTAATTTGATTAATATGTGTCTTGGGGTGTTTTGCCTTGAGTTTATCCTGTTTGGGACTCTCTGGGTTTCTTGGACTTGAGTGATTATTTCCTTCCCCATTTTAGGGAAGTTTTCAACTATTATCTCCTCTAGTATTTTCTCATGGTCTTTCTTTTTGTCTTCTTCTTCTGGGACTCCTATGATTCGAATATTGTAACGTTTAATATTGTCCTGAAGGTCTCTGAGATTGTCCTCATTTCTTTTAATTCATTTTTCTTTTTTCTCCTCTGATTCATTTATTTCTGCCATTCTATCTTCTAATTCACTAATTCTATCTTCTGCCTCTGTTATTCTACTATTTGTTGCCTCCAGAGTGTTTTGGATCTCATTTATTGCATTATTCATTATATCTTGACTCTTTTTTATTTCTTCTAGGTCCTTGTTAAATCTTTCTTGCATCTTCTCAATGCTTTTCTCCAGGCTATTTATCCGTGATTCCATTTTGCTTTCCAGATTTTGGATTAATTTCACTATCATTATTTGGAATTCTTTATCAGATAGGTTCGCTATTTCTTCCTCTTTTGTTTCGTTTGGTGGGCATTTATCGTGTTCCTTTACCTGCTGGGAATTCTTCTGTCTCTTCATCTTGTTTAAATTGCTGAGTCTTGGGGTGTCCTTTCTGTATTTTGGCAGTCTGTGGAGTTCTCTTTATTGTGGCATTTCTTGACTATATGTGGGTTGGTACTGGTGGCTTGTCGAGGTTTCTTGTTTAGGGAAACTTCTGTCGGTGTTCTGGTGGATGGAGCTGGATTTCTTCTCTCTGGAGTGCTATGGAGTGTCTAGTAGTGCGTAATGAGATGTCTGTGATTTTGGGGTCACTTTGTGTAGCCTGTGTATTGGAGCTCAGGGCTGTGTTCTTGTTTTTCTGGAGAATTTGCTTGGTATGTTTTGCCATGGAACTTGTTGACCTTTGTGTGATCCTTGGTTTCAGTGTAGGTATGGAGGCATTTGATGTGCTTCTGTCAATTAATGTTCCGTGGGATCAGGGTTTGGACTTAAGCCTCCTGCCTCCAGTTATCGGTCCTTTTTTTACAGTAGTCTCAAAAACTTCTTCTTCTATACTGCACTCCACAACTGGACCACTCAGAGATGTTCACAGAGTTATACAGATAAGAAAAAAGGGAGGAAGCACACAGAGGTGGTCAGGAGGATAAAAGGATGGAATGAAAAGGAGAGAGACAGATCCAGTCAGTAATCAGTAAAGAAAAGAAAAAAGGAAAGAAAAAAAGAAAAGACAAAAAGAAGATAGAAAAAAACAGAGTTGCAACAGTTATATCTAAAAGTGGAAATTAAAGAAGTACTAGTTGCTACTGCTAAGTCGCTTCAATCGTGTCCTACTTTGTGCGACCCCATAGACAGAAGCTCACTAGGCTCCCCCGTCCCTGGGATTCTCCAGGCAAGAATACTGGAGTGGGTTGCCATTTCCTTCTCCAGTGCATGAAAGTGAAAAGTGAAAGTGAAGTTGCTCAGTCGTGTCTGACTCTTAGCGACCCCATGGACTGGAGCCTACCAGGATCCTCTGTCCATGGGATTTTCCAGGCAAAAGTACTGGGGTGGGGTGCCATTGCCTTCCCTGAAAGAAGTACTAGAGGATAAAAAAATAAAAATAAAAGAAAAAAATTTAAAAGAAGGGGAAACAGTTTTTTGTTTTCCTTTTTTTAATAAAAAATAATAAAAATAAAAAATATATATATTAAAAAAAAGAAATAATGATGGTAAAAATAGTAACAATATATATAGGAGTTTCTCTATTATTGTTGTGGGTATTAGGGGTTCCGTTCATTTTCGGCTAGTTCCTTGTTCCGGCTTAAATTTTTCAAGATCTATAGGCCCTTTTCTCTGTAGTTGGTCTGTACAGTCCTTTGTTCTGTGCACGGGCCTGGCGGTGTCTTGGCTTGGGGCCGGCTTTTCGTGTGTTCAGTGTTGCACAGTCTGGCTTGCCGGCTCAAATCACTCTTATCAGGCAGTGCTTGGGACAATCAGGCCAACGCAGCCCGTGCCGCACCGGCCCGTGTGGGGGACGGCCAGCGCGGGAGCGGAGTGGCCAGCATGGGGGTGTGGCCTGTGATGTCTCCCTGCCCAGCCCCGGCCTGCTAATGGCGGATGAGGGCATTTTCGATGATGCTTCTCCGCTGTGGACGTTATTGTAGGGCTCGTAGTCTGTGGCTTTTAATTGTTTAATTGTTTTCCTCCCTGTTTTGATGGACTCCGTGCTTCCTAGGTTCGGGACAGCCTCTGCAGGGAGAGTGTTTCCTGGTGTTTGGAAACTTCTCTTTTTTTTTTTTAAAGACTCCCTTCCCCGGACAGAGGTCCGTCCCTCCCTCTTTGTCTCTTTTTGCCTTTTATATTCTTTCCCTACCTCCTTTAGAAGGCAATGAGTTGCTTTTCTGGGTGTCTGATGTCCTCTGCCGGCATTCCGAAGTTGCCTTATGGAATTTACTCAGTGTTTAGATGTCGCTTTGATGAATTTACATGTCCCTTTGATTAATTTGTGGAGGAGAAAGTGTTTTCTCCGTCCTAACCCTCCGCCATCTTAGCTCCTCCTGTCTATTTATTTAGTTTTGTAGAACACAAAAAGATTTACACATTGGTCTTTCTCAGCAACCATTAGAATTTAATACCAACATATTTTCAGTGGAAGAGGTCCAATGCGTACAAATGAATATATTTAGAGTAGATGTTATTCTGCAGTATTGAAACTGTTGAAGTTTTCTAAAGCCTAAGGAGAGACAAGAACTGTATTCACACAGCTGAAATTTTTCAAGAGACCCTGTTTTAGTAACAAACTTCAGACCTGCAAAGCTCAAGTAGGGTTAAAAGTAATTCAGAATCTCTTTTGCCTTCTGACTTGTTAACATATTCTTTAAAGCAATTTATATGCAAATGTTTATTGGAAAAAGTACAAGATTATTGGGATAAACATTCAACTCTACTGCGTGTCAGTATCATTTTTAAAACTAAAGAAAGACTCATTCAGTCTGCATTTATTATTCCTTGTTTTATATTTGACAGTTGTTTATTTGGGCATATAAGATGGTACCAACCAGATTTCTGAATTTCACTTAGAGTTGACTTATTCAAAACAACTCAGGTTTCATTGCTTTATTATATTAAAGATACCTAACATGTTGCCTTTCTGGAAATTATGTGGTGGTGGTGGTTTAGTTGCTAAATCATGTGCCAGCCAGGCTCCTCTGCCCATGGAATTCTCCAGGCAAGAATACTGCAGTGGGTTGCCATTTCCTTTTGCAGGGGATCTTCCTGACTCAGGAATTGAACCCGGGTCTCCTGCATTGCAGGTAGATGATTTACCAACTGAGCTGTGAGGGAAGCCCACAAGTTAAGTAGAAGGAAATAATAATATTTAAATCTCTGCACAATGATCAATAAATGTTTGTTAAATCAAATTGATTAAAAGATCCTGACAAAGTGATTACAACTTGTAGTGGCTAGTATCTTGCTACCTTCAGTCTCTATAACTAAATCTAAGGAAGGGCATCAAGTCTAAAGATTGATTATATTCCTCTCAATTCATTATCAAACCCAAGAAAAGGAATTGATTGACAAAGAGTAATCTGGACTGTCTTATATTTGTTAAGTGTATCCTTCCTCATTTTCTTCAAGTGTACCTGTTCATTTGTTGCTTAATCTTGGTGATAGTCTCCAAATACAAAAACTGAAGAGAAGCTATTTCTTCCTTTTCTCATCATGATTTAATTGAGAAATAAACCCATGATATAATGCTGATCAGTTGGAAACACCAAATATAAAAGGAGTATTTGAGTTTAGTATTCCAAGACTACATTATTTTTAAATTCCATAAACTCTACCCCATCCTTATGTTTCTCTATAAGCCTTCTTTATTCTCTGTCTCATGAATGAGAACAGTCTCATATTGTGGTATATTATATACTTATTTAAGTCCCTCTCACTAACATAAAAATTTCATGACTACAGGGCAGTTCATTCTTTATTCCTATATCCCAAGGACCTAGAATGGTCTTTTATGCATAACATTCCCTGAAAATACATTTGCTAGATAAATAAATAAATTATAAGTAATGTCATTGTAATTGTAAATGCGTCATGGTAAATGTAACAGCATCTTGGTTAGTCCTAGTGTTGTGAGGCTATATTTGGGGCTCTTGCATTGGTCTCCACATGGTTTATTAAGTTCATCAGTTTCCTTTATTATTTTTTCTTATATTTACTTATTTATAAGTTACTTTATTTTGATATTTTTGTTAAAGTACAGATGACATATAGCATTATATTAGCTTCAGGTACACAACATAAAGATTCAATATTGCATAGGAACCTGGAATGTCAGGTCCATAAATCAAGGCAAATTGGAAGTGGTCAAGCAAGAGATGGCAAGAGTGAATGTTGACATTCTAGGAATCAGCGAATTAAAATGAACGGGAATGGGTGAATTTAACTCAGAGGACCATTATATCTACTACTGCGGGCAGGAATTCCTCAGAAGAAATGGAGTGGCCATCATGGTCAACAAAAGACTCCGAAATGCAGTACTTGGATGCAATCTCAAAAACGACAGAATGATGTCTGTTCATTTCCAAGGCAAACCATTCAATGTCACAGTAATCCAAGTCTATGCCGCAACCAGTAATGCTGAAGAAGCTGAAGTTGAATGGTTCTATGAAGACCTACAAGACCTTTTAGAACTAACACCCCAAAAAGATGTCCTTTTCATGACAGGGGACTGGAATGCAAAAGTAGGAAGTCAAGAAACACCTGGAGTAACAGGCAAATTTGGCTTTGGAATATGGAATGAAGCAGGGCAAAGACTAGTAGAGTTTTGCCAAGAAAATGCACTGGTCATAGCAAATACCCTCTTCCAACAACACAAGAGAAGACTCTATACATGGACATCACCAGATGGTCAACACCGGAATCAGATTGATTATATTCTTTGCAGCCAAAGATGGAAAAGTTCTATACAGTCAGCAAAAACAAGACCAGGAGCTGACTGTGGCTCAGACCATGAACTCCTTATTGCCAAATTCAGACTGAAATTAAAGAAAGTAGGGAAAACCATGAGACCATTCAGGTATGACATAAATCAAATCCCTTATGATTATACAGTGGAAGTGAGGAATAGATTTAAGGGCCTAGAACTGATAGATAGAGTGCCTGATGAATTATGGAATGAGGTTCGTGACATTGTACAGGAGACAGGGATCAAGACCATCCCCATGGAAAAGAAATGCTAAAAAGCAAAATGGCTGTCTGGGGAGGCCTTACAAATAGCTGTGAAAAAAGAGAAGCGAAAAGCAAAGGACAAAAGGAAAGATATAAAATCTGAATGCAGAGTTCCAAAGAATAGCAAGAAGAGATAAGAAAGCCTTCTTCAGCAATCAATGCAAAGAAATAGAGGAAAACAATAAAATGGGAAAGACTAGGGATCTCTTCAAGAAAATCAGAGATACCAAAGGAACATTTCATGCAAAGATGGGCTCAATAAAGGACAGAAATGGTATGGACCTAACAGAAGCAGAAGATATTAAGAAGAGGTGGCAAGAATATACAGAAGAACTGTACAAAAAAGAGCTTCATGACCCAGATAATCATGATGGTGTGATCACTGACCTAGAGCCAGACATCCTGGAATGTGAAGTCAAGTGGGCCTTACAAAGCATCACTACAAACAAAGCTAGTGGAGGTGATGAAATTCCAGTGGAGCTATTCCAAATCCTGAAAGATGATGCTGTGAAAGTGCTGCACTCAATATGCCAGCAAATGTGGAAAACTCAGCAGTGGCCACAGGATTGGAAAGGGTCAGTTTTCATCCCAATCCCAAAGAAAGGCAATGCCAAAGAATGCTCAAACTACCGCACAATTGCACTCATCACACACGCTAGTAAAGTAATGCTCAAAATTCTCCAAGCCAGGCTTCAGCAATATGTGAACCGTGAACTTCCTGATGTTCAAGCTGGTTTGCGAAAAGGCAGAGGAACCAGAGACCAAATTGCCAACATCCGCTGGATCATGGAAAAAGCAAGAGAGTTCCAGAAAAACATCTATTTCTGCTTTATTGACTATGCCAAAGCCTTTGACTGTGTAGATCACAATAAACTGTGGAAAATTCTGAGAGAGATGGGAATACCAGACCACCTGATCTGCCTCTTGAGAAATCTGTATACAGGTCAGAAAGCAACAGCTAGAACTGGTCATGGAACAACAGACTGGTTCCAAATAACAAAAGGAGTACGTCAAGGCTGTATATTGTCACCATGTTTATTTAACTTCTATGCAGAATACATCATGAGAAATGCTGGAATGGAAGAAACACACGTTGGAATCAAGATTGCTGGGAGAAATATCAATAACCTCAGATATGCAGATGAAACCACCCTTATGGCAGAACATGAAGAGGAACTAAAAAGCCTCTTGATGAAAGTGAAAGTGGAGAGTGAAAAGATTGGCTTAAAGCTCAACATTCAGAAAACGAAGATCATGTCATCTGGTCCCATCACTTCATGGGAAATAGATGGGTAAACAGTGGAAACAGTGTCAGACTTTCTTTTTCTGGGCTCCAAAATCACTGCAGATGGTGACTGCAGCCATGAGATTAAAAGACGCTTACTCCTTGGAAGGAAAGTTTTGAACAACCTAGATAGCATATTCAAAAGCAAAGACATTACTTTGACAACAAAAGTTCACCTAGTCAAGTCTGTGGTCTTTCCTGTGGTCATGTGTGGATGTGAGAGCTGGACTTTGAAGAAGGCTGAGAGCCAAAGAATTGATTCTTTTGAACTGTGATGTTCGAGAAGACCCTTGAGAGTCCCTTGGACCACAAGCATATCCAACCAGTCCATTCTGAAGGAGATCAGCCCTGGGATTTCTTTGGAAGGAATGATGCTAAAGCTGAAACTCCAGTATTTTGGTCACCTCATGCAAAGAGTTGACTCATTGGAGAAGACTCTAATGCTGGGAGGGATTTGTGGCAGGAGGAGAAGGGGACGACAGAGGATGCGGTGGCTGGATGGCATTGCTGACTCGATGCATGTGAGTCTGAGTGACCTCCGGGAGTTGGTGATGGACAGGGAGGCCTGGTGTGCTGCAGTTCATGGGGTTCCAAAGAGTCGGACACGACTGAGTGACTGATCTGATCTGATCTGATACTTGCTATTTTTTCTTTTATTGCCTTTCTTTCTGGGAAAAGATGCAAAAATTCATCTTCAAGGCTTATTTCAATAAGTTTAGCGATTAGGTTTTTTTTTTTTTTTAATTTTTTAAATTACTTCATGTCTTTAAGTCTTTATTTTGAATTAATTTTTGTGTATGTTATAAGATCATTCCAGTTTCGTTCTTTTGTATATGACTGTCCAGTTTCCCCATGATCATTTATTTAAGAGGCTACCTTTTCCCATTGTGTATTTTTGTTCTTTTATGGTAAGTTTATTGATCATATGTGTATGAACTTATTTGGGGCTCTCAATTGAAATCAATTGAACTATGTATCTGTTTGTTAAAATACAACAATATAGTATTGATATACAATATTTTATTTAGTTGGGGAAAAATAATTGTGGCTTTAGATTATGAATTTTAAATCATTTTAACTAGACTCAAACACATTTTTATTAACCAAAATAGGAACCATTGTAATCAACACATTTTTACCAACAAGAAATAGGTTTGTACATTCCTGTAGCATACAAATCCATGCTGTGGGATTCAGTGAACTCTTTTAAAGCATTTTCTGATTCCCACTGGTTGTGGAAGCATGTTCCCTGCAAAAAGTCGTTGAGATTCTTGGAGAAGTAATAGGTGGTTTGAGAGAGGTCAGGTGATTATGGCTGATGAGGCAAAACTTCATATCCCAATTTGTTCAACTGCTGAAGCATTGGTTGTGAGATGTGTGGTTGGGCATTGCTGTGGAGAAGGACTGGGCCCATTTTGTTGACCAATGCTGACTACAAGTGTTGCAGTTTTTGGTGTATCTCATTGATTTGATGAGCATACTTATATGTAATGGCATAACCAGTATTGTGAAAGCTGTAGTGAATCAGACAGGCAGCAGATGACCAGTGACCATGATCTTTTTTGTGGGCAACTTTGACTTTGGGACATGCTTTGGAACTTCTTGGTCCAGCCACTAAGTTGGTCATTGCTGGTTGTCATATAAAATCCAATTTTCATTGCACACCACAATCTGATCAAGAAATGGTTTGTTGTTGTTGTGTAGAATATGAGTAGACACAGCAATATGATGATTTTTTTTTTTCCCAGTGAACTCATGAGGCACCCATTTACTGAGTTTTTTTTTTTTTTTTTTCTTTTTTTCAATTTGCTTTAAATGCTGAATGACCATAGAATGGTCAATGTTGAATTCTTCAGTTATTTTTCATGTAGTTGTTAGAGGATCAGCTCTGATGACTGGTAACTTAACTTTTGATGGCCAGGCACTGCATTCCTCATCGTCAAGGCTCTCATCACTTTGTAAAACTTCATGAACCACCACTACACTGTGGTTTCATTAGCAAGTACTGGGCCACATGAAATGTTCATGTTGCCAGGTGTCTCCAGTGATTTTTGACCCATTTTGAACTCAAATAAGAAAGTTCCTTGAATTTGCTTTTTGTCTAACATTATTTCTGTCCGTTCAGTTCAGTTCAGTCACTCAATTATGTCCTGACTATTTGTGACCCCATGGACTCTAGCACACCAGGCTTCGCTGTCCATCACCAACTCCTGAGGCTTCATCATACTCGTGTCTATTAAGTCAGTGATGCCATCCAACCATCTCATCCTATGTCGTCCCCTTTTCCTGCCTTCAATCTTTCCCAGAATCAGGGTCTTTTCCAGTGAGTCAGTTCTCTACATCAGGTGGCCAAAGTAGTAAAGCTTCAGCTTCAGCATCAGTCTTTTCAAAGAATATTCAGGACTGATTTCATTTAGGATTGACTATTTGATCTCCTTGTAGCCCAAGGGACTCTGAAGAGTCTTTTCCAACACCAAAGTTCAAAAGTATCAATTCTTTGATGCTCAGCTTTGTTTATGGACCAACTCTCACATATATACGTGACTACTTGAAACTATACCTTTGACTAGACAGAACTTTGTTAGCAAAGTAATATCTCTTTAATATGCTATCTAAGTTGGTCATAGCTTTTCTTCCAAGGAGTAAGTGTCTTTTAATTTCATGGCTGCAGTCACCATCTACAGTGATATTGGAGCCCAAGAAAATAAAGTCTGTCACTTTTTCCATTGTTTCCACATCTACTTGCCATGAAGTGATGGGACCAGATGTCTAGATCTTTGTTTTTTGAATGTTGAGTTTTAAGCCAAGTTTTCCACTCTCCTCTTGCACTTTTATCAAGGGGTGCTTCAGTTCCTCTTTGCATTCTGCCATAGGGCTGTGTGCCCTGCATATCTGAAGTTATTGATATTTCTTCCAGCAATCTTTATTCCAGCTGTGCTTCATCCAACCTGGTAGTTCACATGATGTATTCTGCATATAAGTTAAATGACCAAAATGACAATATATAGCTTTGATGTATTCCTTTCCCAATTTGGAACCAGTGTCTTGTTCTATAATCGGTTCTAACAGTTACTTCTTGACCTGCATACCGATTTCTCAGGAGACAGGTAAGGTAGTTTGATATTCCCATCGCTTGAAGAATTTTTCAGCTTGTTGTTGTGATCCACACAGTCAAAGGCTTTGGCATAGTCAATAAAGCAGAAGTAGATGAATTTCTGGAACTCTCTTTCTTTTTATATGATCTAACAGATGTTTGCAATTTGATCTCTGGTTCCTCTGCCTTTTCTAAATTCAGCTAGAACATCTGAAACTTCTTGGTTCATGTACTGTTAAAGCCTTACTTAAAGAACTTTGAGTGTTACTTTCTAGTATGACATGAGGAGTGAAATTGTGCAGTATTTGAACATTCTTTGGTATTGCCTTTCTTTGGGTTTGGAATGAAAACTGACCTTTTCCAGTCCTGTGAACACTGCTGAGTTTTCCAAAGTTGCTGGCATATTGAGTTCAATACTTTAACATCATCATTTTTAGGACTGAAATATTGCAGATGGAATACCATCACCTCCACTAGCTTTGTTCATAGTGATGCTTCCTAAGGTCCTTTTTGAGCATGGATTCCAGGATGTCCGGCTCTAGGTGAGTGATCACACAATCATGATTATCTGGGTCATTAAGATCTTTTTTTGTATAGTTCTTTGGTGTATTCTTGCCACCTTTTTAAAATATATCTTCTGCTTCTGTTAGTTCCATGCAGTTTCTGTCCTTTATTGTGTCTATCTTTGCATGAAATGTTCCCTTTATATTCCTAATTTATTTGAATAGATCTCTAGTCTTTTCCATTCTATTGTTTTCCTCTATTTCTTAGCATTGATAACCGAGGAAGACTTTCCTATATCTCTGTGCTATTCTTTGGAACTCTACATTCAGAGGGGTATATCTTTCCTTTTCTCCTTTGCCTTTAGCTTCTTTTCTCTTCTCAGTTATTTTTAAGGCCTCCTCAGACAACCATTTTGCCTTTTTGTATTTCTTTTTCTTGGGGCTGGTCTTGATCACTGCCTCTGGTACAATGTCACAAACCTCTTTCCATAGTTCTTCAGGCACCCTGTGTATCAGATCTAATCCCTTGAATCTATTTTTCACTTCCACTTCACTTATAATCGTAAGGCATTTGATTTAGGTCATACATGAATGGTCTAGTGGTTTTCCCTACTTTCTTCAAGTCTGAATTGTGCAATTAGGAGTTAATGATCTGAGCCATAGTCAGATCCTGGTGTTGTTTTTGCTGACTACTGCTGCTGCTGCTGCTGCTAAGTCGCTTCAGTCGTGTCTGACGCTGTGCGACCCCAGAGACAGCAGCCCACCCTTCCCTGTGATTCTCCAGGCAAGAACACTGGAGTGGGTTGCCATTTCCTTCTCCAATGCATGAAAGTGAAAAGTGAAAGTGAAGTAGTGCAGTTGTGTCTGACTCTTAGCGACCCCATGGACTGCAGCCTACCAGGCTCCTCCATCCATGGGACTCTCCAGGCAAGAGTACTGGAGTGGGGTGCCATTGCCTTCTCCTTTGCTGACTATATGGAGCTTATCCATCTTCAGCTGCAAATAATATAATCTACCTGATTTTAAGTATCGATCATCTGTTGATATCCATGTGTTGAGTCATTTCTTGTGTTGTTGGAAGACGGTGTTTGCTATGACGAGTGTGTTATCTTCTCAAAACTCTGTTAGTGTTTCCCATACTTCATTTTGTACTCCAAGACCAAATTTTCCCTTTGCTCCAGCTATTTCTTAACTTCCTACTTTTGCATTCTAGTCTCCTATAATGAAAAGGACATCTTTTGGAGGAGGTAGTTCTAGAAGGTCTTGTTGGTCTTTATAAAAATGTTCAACTTCAGCTTCTTTGGCATTAGTGGTTGTGTCATAGACTTGGATTACTGTGAAATTGAATAATCTGCCTTGGAAATGAACAGATCATTCTGTCATTTTGAGATTTAACACAATAACTGCATTTTGGACTCTCTTACTGACTATGATGGCTACTTCATTTCTTCTAAGGGGTTCTTGCCACAGTAGTAGTTGATATGATGCTCATCTGAATTATATTCACCCATTCCTGTCCATTTTAGTTCAATGATTCCTAAAATGTTGATGTTCATTCTTTCCATCTCCTGTTTGACCACTTCCAATTTACCTTGATTCATGGACTTTACATTACAGGTTCCTACACAATATATTCCTCTTCATAGCATCAGATTACTTCCATCAATATTCCCATCCACAACTTGGCATTGTTTTTCCTTTGGCCCCATCTCTTCATTCTTTCTGGAGTTATTTTTCCATTCTTCTCCATTAGCATATTGGGCATCTACCTACCTGGGGACTTCATCTTTCATTGTCATAACTTTTTGACTTTTTGCACTGTTCATGGGATTCTCATGGCAAGAATACTGAAGTGGTTTACCATTCCCTTCTCCAGTGGAGAAATCTCCACTGGAGATTTTTGTCAGAAATCTATACCATTACCTGTCCATTTTGGGTGGCACTTCATGAAAAGGCTCATAGTTCCTTTGAGTTAGACAAGGCTGTGGTCCATGGAGCGCTGGCTGCATGGGCGCAGGAGGGCCTAGAGGAGCTATCCCACATTCAAGGTCAGGACGGGCAGCAGTGAGGAGATACGACTCGTCCAAGGTAAGGAGCAGCAGCTGCGCTTTTCTGGAGCAGCCCTGAAGAGATACCCCACATGCAACGTAAGAGAAACCCAAGTAAGATGGTAGGTGTTGCAAGAGGACATCATAGGGCAGACACACTGAAACCATACTCACAGAAAACTAGTCAATCTAATCACTCTAGGACCACAGCGTTGTCCAACTCAATGAAACTAAGCAATGCCTGTGGGGAAACACACGATGGTTGGGTCATGGTGGAGAGATCTGACAGAAAGTGGTCCACTGGAGAAGGGAATGGCAAATCACTTCAGTATTCTTGCCTTGAGAACCCCATGAACAGTATAAAAATGCAAAATGATAGGATACTGAAAGAGGAACTCCCCAGGTCAGTAGGTGCCCAATATGCTACTGGAGATCACTGGAGAAATAACTTCAGGAAGAATGAAGGGATGGAGTCAAAGCAAAAACAATACCTAGTTGTGGATGTGACTGGTGATAGAAGAAAGGTCTGATGCTGTGAAGACTAATATTGCATAGGAACCTGGAATGTTAGGTCCATGAATCAAGGCAAATTGGAAGTGGTCAAACAGAAGATGGCAAGAGTGAACATCGACATTCTAGGAATCAGCGATCTAAAATGGACTGGAATGGGTGAATTTAACTCAGATGACCATTATATATATTACTGTGGGCAGGAATCCCTCAGAAGAAATGGAGTAGACATCATGGTCAACAAAAGAGTCCAAAATGCAGTACTTGGATGCAATCTCAAAAACGACAGAATGATCTCTGTTTGTTTCCAAGGCAAACCATTCAATATCACAATAATCCAAGTCTATTCCCCAACCAGTAAAGCTGAAGAAGCTGAAGTGGAACAGTTCTAGGAAGACCTACAAGACATTTTAGAACTACCATCAAAAAAAGATGTCCTTTTCATGTTAGGGGACTGGAATGCAAAAATAGGAAGTCAAGAAACACCTGGAGTAACAGGCAAATTTGGCCTTGGAATATAGAATGAAGCAGGGCAAAGACCAATAGAGTTTTACCAAGAGAATGCACTGGTCATAGCAAACACCCTCTTCCAACAACACAAGAGAAGACTCTACACATGGACATCACCAGATGGTCAACACCGAAATCAGATTGATTAGCTTCTTGGCAGCCAAAAATGGAGGCGCTCTATACAGTCAACAAAAACAAGACAAGGAGCTGACTATGGCTCAGATCATGAACTCCTTATTACCAAATTCAGACTTAAATTGAAGAAAGTAGGGAAAACCACTAGACCATTCAGGTATGACCTAAATCAAATCCCTTATGATTATACAGTGGAAGTGAGAAATAGATTTAAGGGCGTAGATCTGATAGAGTGCCTGATGAACTATGGACAGATATTCATGACACTGTATAGGACACAGGGATCAAGACCATCCCCATGGAAAAGAAATGCAAAAAAAGCAAAATGGCTGCCTGGATAGGCCTTACAAATAGCTTTGAAAAGAAGAGAAGTGAAAAGCATAGGAGAAAAGGAAAGATATAAGCATCTGAATGCAGAGTTCCAAAGAATAGCAAGAAGAGATAAGAAAGCCTTCCTCAGGGATCAATGCAAAGAAATCGAGGAAAACAACAAAATGGGAAAGACTAGAGATCTCTTCAAGGAAATTAGAGATACCAAGGGAACATTTCATGCAATGATGGGCTTGATAAAGGACAGAAATGGTATGGACCTAACAGAAGGAGAAGATATTAAGAAGAGGTGGAAATAATATACAGAAGAATTGTACAAAAAAAGATCTTCACGACCCAGATAATCACGATGGTGTGATCTCTGACCTAGAGCCAGACATCCTGGAATGTGAAGTCAAGTGGGCCTTAGAAAGCATTACTACGAACAAAGCTAGTGGAGGTGATGGAATTCCAGTGGAGCTATTCCAAATCCTGAAAGATGATGCTGTGAAAGTATTGCATTCAATATGCCAGCAAATTTGGAAAACTCAGCAGTGGCCACAGGCCTGGAAAAGTTCAGTTTTCATTCCAATCCCATGGAAAGGCAATGTCAAAGAATGCTCAAACTACCACACAGTTGCACTCATCTCACATACTTGTGAAGAAGGCAATGGCACCCCACTCCAGTACTCTTGCCTGGAAAATCCCTTGGATGGAGTAGCCTGGTAGGTTGCAGTCCATGGGGTCGCTAGGAGTCGGACACGACTGAGCAACTTCATTTTCGCTTTTCACTTTCATGCACTGGACAAGGAAATGACAGTCCACTCCAGTGTTCTTGCCTGGAGAATCCCAGGGACAGGAGAGCCTGGTGAGCTACCATCTCTGGGGTCCCACAGAGTCGGACAGGACTGAAACAACTTAGCAGCAGTAGCAGCAGCACAAGCTAGTAAAGTAATGTTCAAAATTCTCCAAGCCAGGTTTCAGAAATATGTGAATCGTAAACTTCCTGATGTTCAAGCTGGATTTAGAAAAGACAGAGGAATCAGAGATTAAATTGCCAATATCTGCTGGATCATGGAAAAATCAAGAGAGTTTCAGAAAAACATCTAATTCTGCTTTATTGACTATGCCAAAGCCTTTGACTGTGTGGATCACAATAAACTGTGGAAAATTCTGAAAGAGATGGGAATACCAGATCACCTGACCCGCCTCTTGAGAAATCTGTATTCAGGTCAGGAAGCAACAGTTAGAACTGGTCATGGAACAACAGATTAGTTTCAAATAGGAAAAATATTACGTCAAGGCTGTATATTGTCACCCTACTTATTTAACTTATATGCAGAGGACATCATGAGAAAGGCTGGACTGGAAGAAACAGAAGCTGGAATCAAGATTGCAAGGAGAAATATAAATAAGCTCAGATATGCAGATGACATTACCTTTCTGGCAGAAAGTGAAGAAGAACTAAAGAACCTCTTCATGAAAGTGAAAGTGGAGAGTGAAAAAGTTGGCTTAAAGCTCAACATTCAGAAAACGAAGATCATGGCAAATGGTCCCATCACTTCATCGGAAATAGATGGGCAATCAGTGGAAACATTGTCAGACTTTATTTTTTTGGGCTCCACAATCACTGCAGATGGTGACTGCAGCCATGATATTAAAAGACACTTACTCCTTGGAAGGAAAGTTATGACCAACCTAGATAGTATATTCAAAAGCAGAGACATCACTTTGCCAACAAAGGTTCGCCTAGTCAAGGCTCTAGTCTTTCCTGTGGTCATGTATGGATGTGAGAGCTGGACTGTGAAGAAGGCTGAGTGCCGAAGAATTGATGCTTTTGAACTGTGGTGTTGGAGAAGACTCTTGAGAGTCCCTTGGACTGCAAGAAGATCCAACCAGTTCATTCTGAAGAAGATCAATCCTGGGATTTCTTTGGAAGGAATGATGCTAAAGCTGAAACTCCAATATTTTGGCCACTTCATGCGAAGTGTTGACTCATTGGAGAAGACTCTGATGCTGGGATGGATTGGGGGCAGGAGGAGAAGGGGACGACAGAGGATGCGGTGGCTGGATGGCATCACTGACTCGATGGATATGAGTCTGAGTGACCTCCAGAGTTTGTGATGGACAGGAAGGCCTGGTGTGCTGTGATTCATGGGGTCACAAAGAGTCAGACACGACTGAGCGACTAATCTGATCTGAATGATGCTTAAGCTGAAACTCCAGTAATTTGGACACCTCATGCGAAAAGTTGAATTATTGGAAAAGACTCTGATGCTGGGAGAGACTAGGAGCAAGGGGAGAAGGGGACGACAGAGGATGAGATGGCTGGATGGCATCACTGACTCGATGGACATGAGTCTGAGTGAACTCCAAGATTTTATGATGAACAGGGAAGCCTGGTGTGCTATAATTCATGGGGTGGCAGAGTCGGACACGACTGAGCCGCTGAACTGAACTGAACTGTCGTTCATGTGATCAGTTTGATTAGTTTTCTCTGTTTGTGCCTGATTGATTTTCATTCTGCCTTCCTTCTGGTGAATACAGATAAGAGGCTGATGGCAGTCTCCTGATAGGATAGACTGACCTGGAAACTGAGTCTTGTTTTGATGGGAGGGGTCATGCTCACTAAATCTTTAATTCAATTTTCTGTTGAAGTGTGGGTCTGCATTCCCTCCCTATTGTTTGGCTTCAGGTCAAACTGTCAATCCAGGTGTCCACTGAAGACTCCCGGAGTCTCACAAGCAAGTTTGACTCAGTCTGTTGGGACACTGCTTTCTTTTGGTTCCTGCTACACACAAGGTACATATAAGGTACTCCTGGCATGTACAAGGATCATTTCCCTAGTAGAAAATAAATGCAAAATACACAACAAGTAATAATTCTTTAGCAAATCATAAAGTCACAAATGCACATTAAAAATGATGTGTAACATAAACACATTTAAGAATGTGTTCCAATATTAAACTGGAAATTTCATCAATGCAAAACCACAGTTATGTTTGAACCAATCTATTTCAAGTATACGACATAGTGATTCACAGTTTTAAAGTTTATACTTCATTTATGGTTGTTATAAAATATTGCCTATATTCCCCGTGCTGTGGAGTATATTCTTACAGCATTTTAAATACATAGTTGTTTGAACATTTTAATTCCCTACCCTGGTCTTGCCCCTTCTCCCCATTGATGACTACTAGCATGTTCTCTTTATCTGTAGTCTGCTTCTTTTTTTGTTGTGTACACTAGTTTGCTATATTTTGTTAGATTTCACATTTACATGATACAATATGGTATTTGTCTTTCTTTATCTGACATTTTATTTATCATAATACCCTCCAAGTGTACCTGTGCGTTCATTCTCAGTTGCTCAGTCATATCCAAATTTTTGCAACACTATGCAAAGCTAGCCTGCCAGGCTTCTTTGCCCGTGAAATTTTCCAGGCAAGAATACTGGAGCGGGTTGCCATTTCCTTCTCTGCTAAGTCCATCCATATAGTTGCAAATTGCCAAAAAAAAGAAAAGAAAATCACATTATTTTTTGTGGCTGAATAGTACTCCATTGAATGACTGTATGTGAGTGTGTGTGTGTGTGTGTGTGTGTGTGTGTGTTACATCGTCTTTACATATTCATCAGTTGATGGACACTTACACTGCTTTTATATTCTGGCAACTGTATATAATGCTGCTATGAACATAGAAATGAATGTATTTTTTTTTGAATTAGTTCCCACGCCCCCCAAATATATAACCAGAAGTAGCATTGTTGAGAAAAAGAATGCCAGACTTTATATGGATTTCAGCATCAGATCAGATCAGTCGCTCAGTCGTGTCCGACTCTTTGTGACCCCATGAACTGCAGCACGCCAGGCCTCCCTATCCATCACCAGCTCTCGGAGGTCACTCAGACTCACATACATCGAGTCAGTGATGCCATCCAGCCATCTCATCCTCTGTCGTCCCCTTCTCCTCCTGCCCTCAATCCCTCCCAGCATCAGAGTCTTCTCCAATGAGTCAACTCTTCACATGAGGTGGCAAAAATACTGGAGTTTCAGCTTTAGCATCATTCCTTCCAAAGAAATCCCTTCCAAAGAAATCCCAGGGCTGATCTCCTTCAGAATGGACTGGTTGGATCTCCTTGCAGTCCAAGGGACTCTCAAGAGTCTTCTCCAACACCACAGTTCAAAAGCATCAATTCTTCGGTGCTCAGCCTTCTTCATAGTCCAGCTCTCACATCCATACATGACCACAGGAAAGACCATAGCCTTGATTAGGCGAACCTTTGTTGGCAAAGTGATGTCTCTGCTTTTGAATATGCTATCTAGGTTGGTCATGACTTTCCTTCCAAGGAGTAAGCGTCTTTTAATTTCATGGCTGCAGTCACCATCTGCAGTGATTTTGGAGACTAAGGATCCATTCAAGAAAATCAGAGATACCAAAGGATTACAGCATACACACATATAAATAAAATAGAAACATCAACCAAATTATATCATTTGTTGGATAACAAAGGTTTGCCAGGTTATGTTTTAGACTCAGTTATTTACCAGTTAGCAAATTTGCCTCTCCTAACAGTCCTTATTAGTTACTGTTGTTGACTTCTAGTTTGAAATACAGATAGATGACCTCATTGCACTTTTAGGCAGTTATTTATATGTGTTGGAATTGTCAATTTGGAGGCATAAATTTAGAAAACAAAATTTGTTCCATAGAACATTCTCAGTGCAGGTGAATTGCAAATACAAAAAAAAAATCCCTTTCTTGCTAACATATACAAGATTATATGACTATTAATATGGTCGGGGAAGGCAATGGCACCCCACCCCAGTACTCTTGCCTAGAAAATCCCATGGACAGAGGACCCTGGTGGGCCTCTGTCCATGGGGTCGCTGAAAGTCGGACATGACTGAGTGACTTCACTTTCACTTTTCACTTTTATGCATTGGAGAAGGAAATGGCAACCCACTCCAGTGTTCTTGCCTGGAGAATCCCAGGGACGATGGAGCCTGGTGAGCTTCCGTCTGTGGGGTCGCACAGAGTCGGACACGACTGAAGCGACTTAGCAGCAGCAACATATATGGTGGACTTTCTAAAGAAAATTCATTCAAAATAATTCCTATGTTTGAGATTAAAGATTGATCTGGTCACATTGAATGACTGTAAGTTAATCAGTTCAGTTCAGCCCCTCAGTCTTATCCAACTCTTTGCAACCCCATGAACCACAGCATGCCAGGCATCCCTGTCGATCACCAACTCCGGGAGTCTACCCAAACCCATGTCCATTGAGTTGGTGATGACATTCAACCATCTCATCTTCTGCTGTCCTCTTCCCTTCCTGCCCTCAATCTTTCCCAGCATCAGGGTCTTTTCAAATGAGTCATCTCTTCGCATTAGGTGGCCAAAGTATTGGAGTTTCAGCTTCAGCATCAGTCCTTCCAATGAACACCCACGACTGTTCTCCTTTAGGATGGACTGGTTGGATCTCCTTGCAGTCCAAGGGACCCTCAAGAGTCTTCTCCAACACCACAGTTCAAAAGCATCAATTCTTTGGCACTCAGCTTTCTTTATATTCCAAATCTCACACCCATACATGACCACTAGAAAAAACATAACCTTGACTAGGCAGACATTTGTTGGCAAAGTAATGTCTCTGTTTTTTAATATGCTATCTAGGTTGGTCATAACTTTCCATCCAAGAGTAAGTGTATTTTAATTTCATGGCTGCAGTCACCATCTGCAGTGATTTTGGAGCCCAGAGAAATAAAATCAGCCATTGTTTCCACTGTTTCCCCATCTATTTGCCATGAAGTAATGGGAGGAAATGCCATGATCTTAGTTTTCTGAATGTTGAGTATTAAACCAACTTTTTCACTATCCTCTTTCACTTTCATCAAGAGGCTCTTTAGTTCTTCTTCACTTTCTGCCATAAGGGTAGTGTCATCTGCATATCTGAGGTTATTGATATTTCTCCTGGCAATCTTGATTCCAGCTTGTGCTTCTTCCAGCCCAGTGTTTCTCATGATGTACTCTGCATAGAAAGTTAAATAAGAGGGTGACATTATACAGCCTTGACGTACTCCTTTTCCTATTTGGAACCAGTCTGTTGTTCCATGTCCAGTTTTAACAGTTTCTTCCTGATCTGCATGTAGATTTCTCAAGAGGCAGGTCAGGTGGTCTGGTATTCCCATCTCTTTCAGAATTTTCCACAGTTGATTGTGATCCACACAGTCAAAGGCTTTGGCATAGTCAATCAAGCAGAAATAGATGTTTTTCTGGAACTCTCTTGCTTTTTCCATGATCCAGCGGATGTTAGCAATTTGATCTCTGGTTCCTCTGCCTTTTCTAAAACCAGCTTGAACATCTGGATGTTCATGGTTCACATATTTCTGAAGCCTGACTTGGAGAATTTTAAGCATTACTTTACTAACTTGTGAAATGAGTGCAATTGTGTGGTAGTTTAAGCATTCTTTGACATTGCCTTTCTTTGGGATTGGAATGAAAACTGACCTTTTCCAGTCCTGTGGCCACTGTTGAGTTTTTCTAATAACCTGGCATATTGATAAATATTATTAAAAGAGTGTAGTAGTTTTAAGACCCAACTTGGACAGTTAGTATTTCAATGAATTTAACATATACATTGCCATATGTAAAATAGATAACCTGTGAGAATTTGCTGTACTTCAAAAGAAATAAATATGATAACGGAAATTTTCAAACAAGGAAGTATCATAGTCATATATCTGAAAATTTTACTCTGATGTGATGCTGCCTTTTACAATGTGGACAGATGATGAAATACAAATATGTATACTGTGTATATTTATTCTGTAACTTTTTGTTTATGAATTTGTGTATTTTGGAGTCACATCTATTCACACACACTCTGTAAGGCTTTAAAGGAAGTATCTAATGTTCATTATTGTGAAACATATTCACCTTTAATGTAAAACTACTCCAAAGTATTAAATGGGCTTAGAAAGTTAAAAGCCATTGGGAATGTTTTCCCTATTATTGCAATTCAATTTATTAGTGTAAGGATTATTGAACGTAATCTACTTTTGTTACTTAAATAAATGGTTTGGCAACATAAATTCTTTAGCTATATTCAATTATCCATTTTAACTTTTGCTATTTTGACTAAGAATTATCCCACAGTGAAATATAACAATCTCTTCTATTTTTGTGTTATAGATAGACTATTGTTACATGTGTATGCTTGAAAAAGAATATTTGAGTAATCTGACAAAACATTCAGATTCTGAGTATTCATATTTTCTAAGGGACAAAAGTAATTTCAGTTTACATTGATTCTTCATCCTGGAGCATTTCTTTCTAAGTGTTAAACTTACTCCCTCTTATGTGCTGTGCATGTAATGAGAGCTACAATATTAAACACTTTGCTTGGAATCTTACCACCTCAGTGAGAAATCAACAGGTGAGGATGACACCTATGATTTTGAAAGGTAGATTTCCAAAGCAATACACATTGCATTGATTTGGGTCCTGTTCAATCAAAATGCATATTGGAAGTAGCAGCATTATTTCTATGATATACGTCAAATCCATATCACAAAGAATTTTTTAACCACTTTCTATTTGTTATCAGAATGCTGCTGCTGCTAAGTCGCTTCCCCAGAGACAGCAGCCCACGAGGTTCCTCCATCTCTGGGATTCTCCAGGCAAGAATACTGGAGTGGGTTGCCATTTCCTTCTCCAATGCATGAAAGTGAAAAGTGAAAGTGAAGTTGTTCAGTCGTGTCCGACTCCTAGAGACCCCATGGACCCCATGCAGCCTACCAGGCTCCTCCGTGTATGGGATTTTCCAGGCCCCCAGAATAAGAATGCTATAATTAAGTCATTCAATGAGTTATCTAATGACTGTTAGGTTATCACTGAAATTATTTCTATTTATTTAGACAGAATTTCCAAATTCTGATACCCTTTGTTCACAACTTATACTAAAACATAGAATATATTTTTGAATTTTAAAATTTTAATTTTCTTCTGCATTCACTAAGCAATTATTTGTAGTTTGCTTCTCTTTTTAATAAAAAAGTGTTTATCTAGAACTACATACAAATTACCAAAACATAGGAATTGCTTCAGTAAAACATGAACTTTTACCTTGCATTAGGCTCTTTTATTAATTGTATGAATGTAAGTGTATAGCTTTGTAAGCAAGCTATTAAATTGGAAGGTCTCTATAGGGAGTAAACACAAATAAATCTTCTTGGGGTGATAGTTTCTTCATAATAAATTCTTAAATATTTTATAACCTGAATATTTTCTTTTCATATGTTAGGGTACTTTTTTTTTTAACCATACCATGAACTTTACTATTTATCTTTAATATATAACCTAATAAAAATAAGAACTCTATGCTATGATTAATATTCCCTATCCTACTATTATCAGTGATGTATTGAGGAGTATTTTATTCAGGTAATGTTTATAAATGAAACTACAATAATGAGCTAACTATAACTATAAAATGTATTTTTAAAAGCCTAAAGGAATTTGAAATTATGTCACCTGTTGAACGTGGAAATAATTTAGATAATGAAAAACTAAATATTTCTGGCAGAAATTCAGTGTTGCCAGCAGCTTATTTAGCATGAACTCTTTATAATAATGTGAGAAGTTTGTTATACATTTAGAATATTCAGTGTTTAGCTTCTTGATGGTTGTGGGAGGGACAGTTTCACAGTAACCTGCTCCTTGAGTATGTTTAATGGTGATTCACAAGGGGAATCATCACACAATGCAATGGAAGCTCAATGACGACCTGCATCTTTCGGCAGAACTGTTATTTGTTTTTCCCCTGAAATGGGCTCTAGAATAGCTTCCATTTTCTCAGTGCAAGATAGCAGACATCTTGATCAAAGGAATACAGTAGAAGAGGAACTACCACAGACCACTTATTAGAGATGCAGTGCAGGAACCAGACGTAACTGCTTTCATTAACAAATCCAGCAGATGTATGCTCATCCTACAAGAGCACACTGTAGGAGAGCAAATGCCTTATTAAACAATAATCAGTAAGAAATATATGTTTAAAGAACATAGTTTGAGAGAGCCAATGAATAAGCCTAACAACCATTGCAATTTAGAAATGAGGGCTCTGAGTAAAGATACAATCATTCCTTGGTGGTTTTGATTAAAAGGAAGAACTTGAATAGAATAACTGAGATATTTCCAAACTGGGCAAAAAAAAAAAAAAAAAAAAGTTATCTTTTTTTGACCACAGAAAAATTGTTGGCCATAGAAAGTTACTGAATTGCTTTTATGGCTTCTTGGTATTTCTCATTTTATATATCAATAACTATTTGCTGATAGTAATTTCATGGTATGCTTTTTGGTGAAAGTCTTTGTTTTCATAGCACAAGTAATAAATATTCATTGAATAAATTTTTAAAAGAAGATTAATCCAGACCTACTTCTCTTAAAATGTAAGTATAAGCCTTATAGCATTTTTCTATGTTTTAACCAAAATGGAAACACACATTTCATAATATTTCATAGTCTGCTTTGCTGTGTTTGTTTCAGTTCAGTTCAATCCAGTCACTCAGTTGTGTCTGACTCTTTGTGATCCCATGAACCGCAACACGCCAGGCCTCCTTGTCCATCACCAACCCCCGGAGTCCACACAAACCCATGTTCATCGAGTCAGTGATGCCAATCAACAATCTCATCCTCTGCTGTCCCTTTCTCCTCCCACCCTCAATCTTTCCCAGGATCAGGGTCTTTTAAAATGAGTCAGCTCTTTGCATCAGGTGGCCAAAGTATTGGAGTTTCAGCTTCAACATCAGTCCTTCCAATGAACACCCAGGACTGATTTCCTTCAGGATGGACTGGTTGGATCTCCTTGCAGTCCAAGGGACCCTCAAGAGTCTTCTCCAACACCACAGTTTAAAAGCATCAATTCTTCTTCACTCAGCTTTCTTTATAGTCCAACTCTTACATCTGTGTGTTTGTTTATTGAGATATATTTCACATATAAGGCACTGGTTCTGTTTTTAGCTTATTGTAACAGTAGTAGCATTGCTTACTCAGTGGTGTCCAACTCTCTGCGACCCCATGGACTGTAACCCAGGTTCCTCTGTCTATAGAATTCTCCAGGCAAGAATACTGGAGTGGATTGCCATTCCCTTCTCCAGAGGATCTTCCTGGCCCAGGAAGTGGGTCTCCTGCATTGCAAGTAGATTCTTTACTGTCTGAGCTTGCAGGGAAGATGTAACAGTAGGCTATTAATAATAATACAAGTTACTGCTATTTTTTGAACGAGATGCTAAATATTTTATATATATATCATCATGTGCAGTCTTCTCAACAATCTTACTAGGTGAATATATACTATTATTTTCCCTGTTGTGTAGATGAAGGAACTGAGTCACAGAAAGGTGAGGTGGTTTGTCCAACAAAAGCAGCAAAGCCAAGATTTTAATCCAGCTTTGACTGAAAAACTGAGTTTCTTAACCATTTTTTAAAAATTTTATTTTATTTAACTTTACAATATTGTGTTAGTTTTGCCATATATCAAAATGAATCTGCCACAGGTATACATGTGTTCCCCATCCTGAGCCCTCATCCCTCCTCCCCTCCCCATACCATCCCTCTGGGTTGTCCCAGTGCATCAGCCCCAAGCATCTAGTATCATGCATCGAACCTGGACTGGTGACTCGTTTCATATATGATATTATATATATTTCAATGCCATTCTCCCAAATCATCCCACCCTCGCCCTCTCCCAGAGTCCAAAAGACTGTTCTATACATCACTGTCTCTTTTGCTGTCTCATATACAGGGTTATTGTTACCATCATTCTAAATTCATTTTGTTATGAATTCTCTGTGCCAGACTATATGGTAGTTCAGAGGAATCTTGGGAAAGAGTACGCGTAGGGGAGATCTCTTCGAGCTCAGAGTGGAAATGAGGAGATGGACTAGTTGTCATATAGGGTGCCATGAGCTCAAACCTTGGCAGGGTGCCAGAAGCTACCGGCTTAGTATAACTAAGAAAGGCTGCTTGTGTAGGCTGAGGGGTGTGTAGACAGAGACGGGAAACAAGGTAGGACGGGCATTTCTAGTGAGGAGGGCCCAGTTTGTGCAAAGTCTCCCGTGCAAAGCTAAGTATCTCTCTCCTTGCTTTAAAGCAAGTCTTCTCAGGGAGTTCCCTAGTGCTCCAGTGGTTAGGACTCGGGAGACTCTGTGCTCTTATAGTGTAAGTCCCCTAGTGAGGGAACTAAAATCCCATACATCACGTGGTGAAAAAATAAAAATTAAAAATAAAAGCAAGTCTTCTCATTATCTTTTGCATAAAATCCTAAATCAGCATATCCTGCAAGACTGTTGTGGCATCGGTACTACTATTATTCCAATTTTATAGATGAGGAACCTGAGGCACAAGGATGGTGACGCCAGACTGCTTAGACTTGAACCCTGGATCAGTCACTTAAAGGACTGTGAATTAAAGGTAGATTTGAATTAAATTTAAGGTCAATCACTTAAAGGCAGATGAATTCACCTCCCATGATTATATAGCTAAGTCACTCACCTGAGACTTGATACCAAGGTTCAGGCTATACAGCCTCCCATTAAAGAAACTTATCATACTGGCAGTAGTAACTGTTTATTTGTCAGTTTCTCTGTCTAGACTGTCTGGTCTATGAGGTCACTGCTGGTGTTCCAGTCCAGTTAAAACCCCGATTAAATGAATTAATGATGCTGAGCAGCTCAGACATGTTATTCAGATGATGGAAGTGGTGGTAATTGCAGCCTGGCCTCCCCAGCAGCATGCTTTTATAAATGCTTCAGAGTCTTCTACATAGTCCACGCCTCTCTGCTCTACTCCATAGAACCTGTACCCCTACCATGATCTCAGCAAAAATGATAGTGAACAATAAGTGAAAACTTAATTGAAACACAGGATTAGTCCTTTGGCAGATAAATATATATTGGTCCAGGAATTGGATAAACTCTTAGTTGGGAGAAGCCACAGTATAAGTAGCAGGCAGAATACCACAGATAAGCTTGGCCCTAAGCAAGCCCTTTCTTTGGCTAGGCAGCCTCCCCTGAATTCCCTCTAATCGCCCCCACCAGAAACTGGCCCCAGTATTAAGGTGCCTGCCTGACAGCTCCCTGTTTCAAGGAAGTAGAGCACCAGAAATATTAGTGGCTTCAGTATTAGTGCAAACATCACCAGATGCCAGAAAAGTGAAGCGAAGTGATGTGAAGTTGCTCAGTCATGTCCAACTCTTTGCCAGAGAAGATGACATCAAATCCAGGCCTGGCTGGCCATGGCCTTGGGGAGACTCCCTAAATGGAGAAACCAGATGCCCTGGGGGTCACTGTGAGAGGCAACACAAAGTGGAAACTGCCAGCTCAGTTCCTAGCAAATACATCTGATGATTTTGTTCCATTCATTCTCAAGGACTCCATGACTTGAAATAGTTTTCTTTCTGAACCTACTGAAGTCAGAAATTGTATAGCTCTTTTTTTTTTTTTTTTTTTTTTGTCTTGCTAGTCCCTGATGCTGGTAAAGATTGAAGGCAGAAGGAGAAGAGGATGTCGGAGGATGAGATGACAGGACAACATCACTGATGCAATGAACATGAACTTAGACAAACTACAGGAGATGGTGAGGGATAGGAAGGTCTGGGGTTGGAAAGACTCTGATACAACTGGGTAACTGAACAGCAACAACAATTCCTATTCAGAGCATCAGAATAGCATGAACTTGATAGGGTGACCTTTCAGAATTGGTGTTGTTCTACCTACAGCAAAGTCTGTATGGCTTTGATGTTAAAATAACTGACTTGGTGGACTTCCCTGGTGGTACAGTGGTTAAAAATCCACCTGCCAATGCAGGGGACATGGATTCAATCCCTGGTTCAGAAAGATTCCACATACCTCAGAGCAACTAAGCCCATGCGCCACAACTACTGAGCCCACATCCTCCAGAGCCCATGCTCTGCAATGGGCACCACAATGAGAAGTCATCACAATAAGAAACTCACTAGCCACAACTAGAAAATAGGCTCCACTCGCCACAACTAGAGAAAAACTGTGCAGCAATGAAGACCCTTCACAGCCAAAAATAAAATAAATAAATTAATTAGAGGGAGAGGGTGTGATGATTTGGAAGAATGGCATTGACACATGTATAATATCATATATGAAACGAATCACCAGTCCAGGTTCAATGCATGATACTGGATGCTTGGGGCTGGTGCACTGGGACGACCCAGAGGGATGGTACAGGGAGAGAGGAGGGAAGGGGGTTCAGGATGGGGAACACGTGTATACCTGTGGCATATTCATGTTGATGTATGGCAAAACCAATACAATATTGTAAAGTAATTAACCTCCAATTAAAATAAATACATTTATATTAAAATGTATAAAACATTTTATACCAAAATGTTTTTTTTTACCAAAGTTTTTTACCAAAGGAATAAAATTTAAAAAGATCTTGAGTCCCACACTACCTGGGTCCATCACTTGCCTAAAGTTTTATGATTATAGGCAATTTTCTGGAAAACTTTGCATCTGTTTCCTTATCTGAAAAGTAGAGGGAGAACAATATTTAGTGCACAGGATCATGGTTGAGATTAATGTGTATTCAGTGAGGTCCAATCATGTGCCAAGTTGTCACACCAGTGAGCAAACCATAGTTCCTGCCTCCACAGTGTATGCCAAGGAAAGACAGGCAATAAACCAATAAATATTTAATACAGCAGGTGGTGGGAAGTGACACAAAGATAGATAAGGCACAGTATGGACTATAGAGTGTCAGGGTAGGGAGGAGCTATTTAACTTCAGAATGGTCTGTGAAGGTCTTCCAGATAAGAGATGACTTCTAAGCCAATTCCTGAATGAAATAAAGAAACAATTCATCTGGGGGGAAACACTTTCAGACAGATAAATGAATGTGTGTAAAAGTCCTGAGCAAGGGGCATGCTTGGCATGCACAGAAAGGCAGAAAGGTCAGTGTCATTGACTTGAAGGGGGGAAAGGGGCAGGTAGACTAGATGGCATCAGAGAGGAAGCTGGGGACAAAGGTATGTAGGCTCTGGCAGCCTACTGTCAGGACTTTGGCATTTACTCTGAGTGAGATAGGAACCACTGAGGATTTGGAACCACAAAGGAAGGAGATGAAAGGTTTAAGAGGATTCCCCTAGCTTCCATGTGAGAATAAACTATAGAAGAGCCAGGAAGCAGGGAGATCAGTTAGAAGGCTGTTGCAGCTGTCCAGGTGAGAGCTAATACATTTGATTGATTTGGAAACAGTAGGAGGTAAGATGTGGTCAGATTCTAGATAGAAAATGTATGTGTGAAAAAAAAAAAAATAAGACAGTAAAACAAAAAGTGTGTGGGGACTTCCCTGGGGGTCCAGTGGTGAAGACACTGTGTTTGCACAGCACGGGGCATGGATTCAATTTTGATGGTCAGGAAACTGGGATCTAACATGAGAGAGAGATTAAAGATGATTCCAAAGTGTTTAACTTGAGGAATGGAGTCACTACTTACTGAGATAGGGAAGACAATTTATGTAAAGTGCTTATCATAGATGTGATCATGAAGCAATTTATTGTTGTTGCTCAGTTGCTCAGTTATGTCCAACTCTTTGTGACCCCATGGACTGCAGCATGCCAGGCTTCCCTGTCCTTCACCATCTCCAGGAGCTTGCTCAAGCACATGTCCATTGAGTCAGTGATGCTATCCAAACATCTCACTCTTTGTTGCCTCCTTCTTGCTCAGTAAATATTAGTTATTTGTTGTACTGATGAATTTGGTTTCCTGTGTTGTCTAAACTCCATTACCCAAGGCCTTGCAAATGCTGAGTAAACCTGGCAACAACATCATAGGTATCATGTCTGAGGAATTATTGTGTGCCAAGCATATGATAATCTTTACTTAGCAGTTAAAGTGTTAATTGCTCAGTTATGTCCAACTCTTTGTGACCCCATGGGCTGTAGCCTGTCAGCATCCTATGTCCATGAGATTCTCCAGACAAGAATACTGGAGTGTGTTGACATGCTATCCTCCAGGGGATCTTCCCAACCCAGGAATTGAACCCCGATCTCCTGCATTGCAGAGAGATTAGTAACACCCTGAGAAATGTATGAAAGTCCTACGAGGGAAAACAAAAAAAAAAAAACAAAAACATTTCTTTGAATTTTTAACATATTACAGGTATTGGGCATTTCTCACTTAATCCTGTCTCTAACACTGAATTGTAAATTGCATGAGAAATCTCTTATGGTTCTTGCACACTACTGTGTACACCTGGCACACAGTAGCCACTGTAGTTAATATTTATTAGCCATCATTACTATGAATGGAGTTTGAATAACTTCCCCAGGTGAAGCTGTGTCTCAAATTATTGTTTGTCAGATAAAGGGTTAAATAAGTGTCTACTACATTCCCACTTTAGAGAAGAGGAACAGCTGTGGGCAGATCAAATTCAAATTCAGGATTTCCTGATCCTTAAACTTCCTTGGCAGCTCAGTGTTAAAGAATCTGCCTGCCAGTGCAGAAGACACGGGATCCATCCCTGGTTCAGAAATATCCCATGGAGAAAGGAATGACAACTCACTCCCGTATACTTACCTGGGAAATCCCATGGACAGAGGAGGCTGGCAGGCTACAGTCCATGGGGTCACAAAGAATCTGACATGACTGAGCAACTGAGCACACGCACATACCAGAAAGGGTTTCCCTGGTGGATCAGATGGTACAGAATTCACTTGCAATTCAGGAGACCTGAGTTTGATCCCTGGGTTGGGAATATCCCCTGGAGGAGGGCATGGCAACCCACTCCAGTGTTCCTGCCTGGAGAATCCCTATGAACAGTGGAGCCTGGTAGGCTACAGTACATATGGTCACAAAGAGACATGACTGAGTGACTAAGCACACCATAGCACAGCTATTAACATGCATAATAAAATGTACATATCTCTCAATTCAATATACATATTTAGCAATTTCAAACATTGCTTCTCAACACCATCAGACTGACTTTTAATGACAACTATTTGATAATGTTGGCATATTTATGTTACATGCTAAGTTTGCATAATAAAGAGAATGCCAAATAAAACACATTTAAAAAGATGGGAGTGTATTTGCCACTTAGGTGACAAATCTGAGGTAGACAGATGATCTGGTTCTGGTAGGCAACCCTACAATGCTCTATCTTGCTTTTCAACCACTATATGGTTTTTTGTCTTCATATGTATAAGGACATGACTGGTACTAATTTACCATCATTAGAACCAAATTCCTGAAACACACACACACACAAACACCTCAAACTTTAAAGATCAAAGCTTGATGTTTCTTGTGTACATCCCACTCATTTCCCACTGGCAAAAACTTACAAAGAAACACAAAAATGCAATGAATTCTGTGTAATGTAATTTCTGGCTAAGTAAACAGTACTCTACTCTGGTTAACAATTTTCTATTGCTAAAGGAAGGTAAGAAAGGATATTATAGTTAAACAAATGGTCTCTGTCAAACCCACTTTACAGAGATAAAGAACTAGGTACAGAATTTAAAAGCTAAACTCTTTTGGTAAAATAATAGAAGATTTCAAAGTGAACATATAATAAAAGAATATGAATATCTGATTTCCATGAAGTCATCAGAGGCATGTACCTTCATAAAACCCAAGTTTAAAAGAAACAACTTGGATGAAATAGCTTCAGATAGAAAATTATACAGATGTGTTATATTTTTTGTTCAATCAATCAGACATGTCCAACTCTTTGCAACATCATGGATGCAGCACACCGGGCTTCCATTTCCTTTACTGTCTTCCAGAGTTTGCTCAAATTCATGTTCATTGAGTCGGTGATGCCATCCAATGATCTCATCCTCTGTTGCCCGCTTCTCCTCTTGCCCTCAATTTTCTCAGTGTCAGGGTGTTTTGCAATGGGTCAGCTCTTTGCATCAGGTGGCCAATGTATTGGAGTTTCAGCTTCAGCATCAGTCCTTCCAATGAGTATTCAGGGTTGATTTCCTTTAGGATTGACTGGTTTGATCTCCTTCCTGTTCAAAGGACTCTCAAGAGTCTTCTCCAACACTACAGTTCAAAAGCATCAATTCTTCAGCACTTAGCCTTCTTTACAGTCCAACTCTCATCTGTACTTGACTACTGGAA
This sequence comes from Tragelaphus eurycerus, assembly GCA_935064755.1. Classification (NCBI taxonomy): domain Eukaryota; kingdom Metazoa; phylum Chordata; class Mammalia; order Artiodactyla; family Bovidae; genus Tragelaphus; species Tragelaphus eurycerus. The sequence goes on along the minus strand of CAKXYN010000086.1, from coordinate 4,376,336 downwards.
AAACCACAGCTTTGACTAGACAGACCTTTGTGAGTAAAGTAATGTCTCTGCTTTTTAATACATTTTCTAGGTTTGTCATAATTATTTTTTTTTTTTCCTAAAAGAAAGTGTCTTTTAATATCATGGTTGCAGTCACCACCTCCTAGGATTTTGGACCCCAAGAAAATAAAGTCTGTCACTGTTTCCATTTTTTCCTATCTATTTTATATGAAGTGATAGGACCGGATGCTGTTATCTTAGTTTTTTGAATGTTGAGTTTTAAGTCAGCTTTTTCACTCTCCTCTTTCACCTTCATCAGTAAGTCCTTTAGTTACTCTTCCCTTTCTGCATTAAAATGGTGTCATCTGAATTTCTGAGGTTATTGATAGTTATCTCATTGGCATCTCAAAAAGTGTGCTATATTGATACTACTGGTTTAATTTTATGAAATTATTACCTAATTTAGCAATGTTCCAAATGGAACAGAGTTTTACCTCAATTTATATGGTTTCATTCCTGATCGTTAGAGTATATAATAAAATCATAGCAAAACAATTTGCATTTACATTCAAAGCAGGGTGATATTCTATGCTTCAATAATTATGAACATATTTATCATCAACATGAATAATTGTTAGTATATTGAAAGTTTTATGGGATGTTCATTAATTATTTTTTCTGATACAGCCAGTAATATCCAGTAATTATTGTGACAATCAAAAATTATTGTGACAATCAAAAAGAAACTCCTATATTTCTAGAATGCACTAGGGAGAAGTGAAAATATCACTGATAAGTGCTAGTAAAAACAAGTAAGGTTTTCATTTTATCAAGTCTATGTTAAAGAAACCATGACAGTATTTTCATGAGCATAGATATTCTTAAAAGGAAGCAGTCAATACCCAATGATTCAAGAAGAAAGCTAAGTAAGCAAGATATAGCATTATGAAATTCAGAATTGCTAAATCCAACTCTATTTAATGCTCTATGCTATATTTGAAATATGTATGAAAATTATCAGAAAATTACCAGGTGTACCCCAAAATAAATAACATTTATCAAAATAAGTCTTATTACATTGGCACTTATAGCATAGCATAGTTATAAAAATGTTCTATAATCTCTCTATCCAATTAATTTTCTTTGACATCTTCCTCTTTCATATCAACAAAGTTTGAAAAAATATATCTTTCTCATTACTTTACTTTCCTGAACAAAGCAGTTACTTGTATCTGAGACTAAAACCAACAAGTTAAGTTTTCTTAAGTTTATATAGCTGTTTAGATTTACATACGTTTTATCATAAACATGCAAGATGAACTATGTAAAACTTTGTTGAACTAAAGCAATTGTTTACTTGGTTTTATTATTCTTTGTGGCTAAAAACCTTCCCTTTAGATATTTTTTTTTTTTTTTTTTTGCCTAAACATTGCCAACAACCATCTACCCCTTCTTATTACCATAAGAAAATTGCAGATCTAGTTTGTTACTTTTTAATTAATTTATTTTAATTGGAGGCTAATTACTTTACAATATTGTAGTGGTTTTTGCCATACATTGATATGAATCAACCATGGGTGTACAGTTTGTTACTTTTTAAGCTTAATGTCTAGTCTGAGTCACTGAAATATTTGAATTGATATTTATTTATGTATATGGTGATCGATAATATTAAGCTTTTTATCTTGAATTTTCATCTTCCTAATATCAGCACTCCTCTCCTTTTTTATTCTATATTTTCCTACTAGTTTTGAGGAAATTTTAGGCATTTTGAATAATTTTATATATGTCTGTTTCTTGCAAACTCAGAGAGCTATGTGAAATCATTACCATAGTCTTAAAGTCTTCACCTTTTGATCAAAGAATCTGACATAATTATATTTATTTTCATGTCTGTTGCTTCTGAATTTATTATAGTCATATTGCTGTATGTTACTGTACTTTCTGGTTATTTGCTGTTTAAATATACAATATTTCTCCTTCCTCAAATTTTGAAAGATTAAAATCATATTTTCATTATAAAATCAATTACTTATAATTTTATCAGATGCATCAGATCAGATCAGTCACTCAGTCGTGTCCGACTCTTTGCGACCCCATGAATTGCAGCACGCCAGGCCTCCCTGTCCATCACCAACTCCCGGAGGTCACTGAGACTCACATCCATTGAGTCAGTGATGCCATCCAGCCATCTCATCCTCTGTCGTCCCCTTCTCCTCCTGCCCCCAAATAGGTAAGTGCATATTTCCATAAAAATAGTTACAAAAATAAAAACAAATTGAATCCTTCTTCCACAGTGACAAATGTAATTCATTTTACAACCCTTGGCATGCTCCTCTGCTTTATAATTCTTGTTAATTTGTTTGAAAGTTAGAGATACTGTTTGTAAATAATTATTATGATTCAACATGCAAATTATATTTCTCAACAAAATTAAATTTACATATGAATATGTAAACCATATTTACAGCAATATTTTTGTAATGTCCTTTCCAATATTATTATGCCATTACTTTCAAAATATTTTTATTTTATTATTTTATTTTTATTTATTTATTTTTTTTAACTTTACGATATTGTATTGATTTTGCCATACTTTCAAAAAAATATTGATATCTTAATTTTAATTTATTTTTACTCAAGAGTGCATTTTCAATCTCCATTCTTGCAGGAAAATATTATTTTTCTAAGGCTTTCATAATTTGCCTATATGATGGCTTAGTTAGAGATAATTTGAATCACAATAATCTCTGCTTTCTCTTTACTGTGCACTGGATATTTTTTTGCTCATTTTACTGTTGGCACTTGACTCTGAGAGTACAGCATTCTTGTTAGGTGTACCTACTTTTGAAACAATAATGGATTTGAACCTTAAGTTTACCAGATATTTGTTTTACATGACCAAGTCACTTAGTATCTCTTTATGTTAAATTTCTACATGAAGTTAATAGGGGTATCAGCTTTAAAGTTTATGCAACTATTTCTTAATATTTGAATTGATATTCCTTAAGTACTTAAGAGAGTAGAAAGAATGTAATAAGTTATGCATAATATTGGCCATAATTTTTTCAAGAATTCTGAATAGTCTGATCTTTTTCCATGATCTGTTTTGCTGCTACAATGCTTTCCACAACTTTTGTTTAACCTTAAAACTAACTTTGACTTAACCTTAAGATTCAAAAGGTTGCTTGAAATTGGTGACCTCTTTGGACTTGGAGACTGAAAGCTATTTTTCATTAAGAAAAAAGTAGCTTCAATTAAGAAATTAAAAACGCATTTTACTGTTATTTTAAGTTCTGTTCTTTACCATACTAATTTTTCTTAGGTTTTATGTTTTTTCACAAACTTCCCAACAGATTAGTTAATTTTATGACCTATGACAGCTTTATGTTTCTGACGTTTTTGTTTAACAACATAATACTGTCGTCTTCCAGTTCTTTCCACATTTCTGCTGTCATTTCATTATTTATTTATTTGCCTTTTTATGTGTTTCTGTTTATTATTTTTTTCTTTTTCATAAAAGCCATAGCTATCCTTTTTGGGAAAGTTGTCAAAAATTCTTCAAATGTTTTGCCATTATTACTATTACCATCATTAGTGTTATTACTATTTACTTTGATAGAAACCTTGTTTCCACTGTACCACATATTGAAGAACATAAATTTTAGTATAGAAGTCTGATCTTAGTCTTTCCTTAGACCCATCATCCAAGGATCATGATCCAAGGATCATGGTATAAGCTTTCTTTCTTGCACCACTTTCTAGTAGTGGAGTCTAGGAGTTGTAATCTGGGGGGAAAAAAATGGGAAAGCTATGCCCTGATTGATGATAGAGGGTCAGTGGTATAAATCTGACTGCCGCTGGTTAAATCATCCATGGGACATAACAGATTAATTTTATGTTTGATATATTTCTCTATCTTCATGTTTAAGGCAACAAAAACCACTGTCATCAACCTTTCATCAATATTCAGAGTTCTCTTCTCACTTCTTGTAAAATTTCTCCTAGATAAAAGTTATTCATTTTTATGCATTATTCTAGACTCAATTTACAATATGGCTATATAAAATTTTTAAGTTCAAATGGTGGAGAGTTTAACATGTTTCGTGTATAAAAATATCAACCTGAATAGCATTTCAAGTTGTCTTTACCAATAGTTAGTTATTTTTGCTTTGCCATAACATCATATACTTAGCATCTTGTTACTTTCATCATGCATGCATTTACATACACAGGTCTTTCTTCCCTGGGAGACTAGCATTGAGGACAGGGATAGCTTTTACCTGATTTATCACTGTCTTTCTAGGTACTAAAGGGCCTCAAAAAGATTGTTAAATATTCGTTGAATTGTATGATCATATACTGTGAGATTGTGGTTTATTGTTTAATTCTTTTGTATTGAGAGGGTTTAATTAGAAATTCACATTATTTTCCATGACTTTCCTTATATATATATATATATATATATATATATATATATATATATATATATATATATAGTTGAGGAATGAAAAGATGAAGTTGGTAATTATTTTGTTGGTTAATTAAGATAATAATGGAATCTCATTTTTATTGGTTAAAAAAGTTGATTAAAAAGCTACTTATTATATAAACTTTTAAAAAAATAGCAAATAATCATAGTTATCACTAATTCTTGCCAAATCTATGCATGGTAGGTTGAGAATTAATGTCATAATTCTTCAGCCCTCTAGACCAAATAATTAAGTAACACCAACAAGGTAAAATAAAATATTTCAACAAAAAATGAATGATGTACAAGAAATGACGTACTGATGACTGATAAAACTTTTGAAAACTAATTTTGCACTATTGTTCTTGTTGTTTAGTCATTAAATTGTGTCTGATTCTTTTGCAACCCCATGGACAACAGCCTTCTAGGCTCCACTGTCCATGGGATTTTCAGGCAAAAGTCCTGGAGTGGGTTGCCATTTACTTCTCCAGGGGCTCTTCCTGACTCAGGAACTGAATTTAAATCTCCTCCTTGGCAGGAAGATTCTTTTTCACTGAGTCACCTGGGAGCCACTGATAATTGATATAAAAGTTCAAAAATTAATTTTGAACTATAGAGCTTTATAAAAGTTAAGGAATTGAGAAGACATACCCCAAATCACTGAAGATGGTGACTGCAGCCATGAAATTAAAAGACACTTGCTCGTTTGAAAAAAAGTTATAGAGCTAATGAATATAATAAAGTTGCAGGATATAAAATCAACACACAGAAATCCCTTGCATTTCTATACACTAATAATGAGAAAATAGAAAGAGAAATTAAGAAAACGAAAAGAATAAAATACATAGGAATATATCTGCCTATAGAAACTAAAGACCTATATATAGAAAACTATAAAACACTGGTGAAAGAAATCAAAGAGGACACTAATAGATGGAGAAATATATGATGTTTATGGATTGTAAGAGTTAATATAGTGAAAATGAGTATACTACCCAAAGCAATCTATAGATACAATGCAATACCTACCAAGCTACCACCAGTATTTTTCACAGAGCTAGAACAAATAATTTCACAATTTGTATGGAAATACAAAAGACCTCGAATAGCCAAAGCAATCTTGAGAAAGAAGAATGGAACTGGAGGAATCAACCTGCCTGACTTCAGACTCTACTACAAAGCCACAGTCATCAAGACAGTATGGTACTGGCACAAAGACAGAAATATAGATCAATGGAACAAAATAGAAAGCCCAGAGATAAATCCACGCACCTATGGACACCTTATCTTTGACAAAGGAGTCAAAAATATACAGTGGAAAAAGACAATCTCTTTAACAAGTGGTGCTGGGAAAACTGGTCAACCACTTGTAAAAGAATGAAACTAGAACACTTTCTAACACCATACACAAAAATAAACTCAAAATGGATTAAAGATCTAAACATAAGACCAGAAAATATAAAACTCTTAGAGGAGAACATAGGCAAAACACTCTCTGACATACATCACAGCAGGATCCTCTATGACCCACCTCCCAGAATATTGGAAATAAAAGCAAAAATAAACAAATGGGATCTAATTAAAATTAAAAAGCTTCTGCACCAAAAAAGAAACTATAAGCAAGGTGAAAAGACAGCCTTCAGAATGGGAGAAAATAATAGCAAATGAAGCAACTGACAAACAACTAATCTCAAAAATATACAAGCAAAGCCTGCAGCTCAATTCCAGATAAATAAACAACCCAATCAAAAAAAAAAAAAAAGGGGGCCAAAGAACTAAACAGACATTTCTCCAAAGAAGACATACAGATGGCTAACAAACACATGAAAAGATGCTCAACATCACTCATTATCAGAGAAATGCAAATCAAAACCACTATGAGGCACCATTTCATGCCAGCCAGAATGGCTGTGATCCAAAAGCCCACAAGCAATAAATGGTGGTGAGGGTGTGGAGAAAGGGGAACCCTCTTACACTATTGGTGGGAATGCAACCTAGTACAGCCACTATGGAGAACAATGTGGAGATTCTTTAAAAAACTGGAAATAGAACTGCCATATGACCCAGCAATCCCACTGCTGGGCATACACACCAAGGAAACCAGAATTGAAAGAGACACATGTGCCCCAGTGTTCATTACAGCACAGTTTATAATAGCCAGGACATGGAAGCAACTTAGATGTCCATCAGCAGATGAATGGATAAGAAAGCTGTGGTACATATACACAATGGAATATTCCTCAGCCATTAAAATAATACATTTGAATCAGCTCTAATGAGGTGGATGAAACTGGAGCCTATTATACAGAGTGAAATATGCCAAAAAGAAAAACACAAATATAGTATACTGCTGCCGCTGGTGCTGCTGCTGTTGCTAAGTTGCTTCAGTTGTGTCTGACTCTGTGTGACCCCATAGATGGCTGCCCACTAGACTCTGCCATCCCTGGGGTTTTTCAGGCAAGAACACTGGAGTGGGTTGCCATTTCCTGCTCCAATGCATGAAAGTCAAAAGTGAAGGCAAAGTTGCTCAGTCATGCCTGACTCTTAGCGACCATATGGACTGCAGCTTACCAGGCTCCTCCATCCATGGGATTTTCCAGGCCAGAGTACTGGAGTGGGGTGCCATTGCCCTCTACATACAGTATACTAACACAGATACATGGAATTTGGAAAGATGGTAATGACAGCCCTGTATGCGAGACAGCAAAAGAAACACAGATGTATAGAACAATCTTTCAGACTCTGTGGGAGAGGGAGGGGGGTGGATAATTTGGGAGAATGGCATTAAAACACATATAATATCATATAAGAAATGAATCGCCAGTCCAGGTTCAATGCAGGATATAGAAAGCTTGGGGCTGATGCACTGGGATGACCCAGAGGGATGGTATGGAGAGGGACGTGGTTGGGGGGAGGCGGTTCAGGATTGGGAAAACATGTACACCCGTGGCGGATGCATGTGGATGTATGACAAAACCAATACAATATTTTAAATTAAAATAATAATAAAAAGAAAAAAAAAAAAATTATGACCAACCTAGATAGCATATTCAAAAGCAGAGACATTACTTTGCCAACAAAGGTCTGTCTAGTCAAGGCTATGGTTTTTCCATTGGTCATGTATGGATATCAGAGTTGGACTGTGAAGAAAGCTGAGGGCCAAAGAATTGATGCTTTTGAACTGTGGTGTTGGAGAAGACTCTTGAGAGTCCCTTGGACTGCAAGGAGATCCAACCAGTCCATTCTGAAGGGGATCAGCCCTGGGATTTCTTTGGAAGGAATGATGCTAAAGCTGAAACTCCAGTACTTTGGCCACCTCATGCGAAGAGTTGACTCATTGGAAAATACTCTGATGCTGGGAGGGATTGGGGGCAGGAGGAGAAGGGGACGACAGAGGATGAGATGGCTGAATGGCATCACTGACTTGATGGACGTGAGTCTGAGTGAACTCCGGGAGTTGGTGATGGACAGAGAGGCCATGTGTGCTGCGATTCATGAAGTCACAAAGAGTCAGGCACGACTGAGCTACTGAAATGAACTGAACTGAACTGAATAGTCATAGTGGTGCTTTTTACAAGAGGCTCCTTTTAGAACTAAATTTTAAAAAAGAGTTAGACAGTGGGATTCTCTCCTCCAAAGTTTGTAGTGAGTAATTGTTTCTTCACTGTCGCAAGAAAAGCAGAACACTGGATTCTTCTATTCTGAAACAGAAATCTCTGTATTCTTCTATACCCCATAAAACAAGAAGTACGAGTGAGCTACTGATCTTGAAACAGAAGGCTAAGTGAATGTTTATATATTGACTATTTAGATACTTCCTTGTTTCTAATTCTTTTCTACGATAAGCTGCAGGAGCACTGACAACCAGAATTATGGATCCAGATAAAAGACTGGAGAATTTATTTTAGTTTTAAGATTTACAAAATTCAAAGTTGAAATGCTGTCTCTACCAGTTTGCAGAGCTTTCAGTAAGAAAATTAAAATGCAAAAACAACACCACAAACAAAAACTTAATAAAATTAAATAGAAGTAATATTATGAAAGAAACTGTAGAAGAAAAACAATTATATCAATAATATCATCAAGAAGAAAGACTACTACCTTGATACCCAAGATGCTTTATAAAATATAATTTAAAAATGACAATAATCTATAAAAATAACAAAGAAGAAACAAATGACAAGCAAATCATCAAATAACAGACTAAAGAAACAAATAGCAATCAAAAATAATCAACAAACAAAACTCTAATAAATCAACAAACTTGCCAAGAAAATAAAATGTTAATGCAAAATGACTTTCAACTTTAATTATATAACAATATTGTCAATCAGTCTAAGTACTTATATCATTCAAAGGTGAGAATAGAAAAAAGTAAACAAGAATGACCCCCCCCCCAAAAAAAAAAAAAAAAAATCTACTTCCCATGCTGACTAATTCAGGCAAGTAATGAAAAAGATAAGTTTCAAATCTGGGGAGTAAAAGAAAAAAAGAGTAAAGCAAGACTGTAGAAAACTACAGGAAATCCAGAAAACATGGATTCCTAAAAAGAAGAAAAATCTTGATAAAAGGAATTCTATAAAACATGAATTGGAGCAGAAGAACTGAGATCCCCAGATAGCACTTCTTAAAATGAGAGAGAGAGAGAGAGAGAGAGAGAGAGAGAGAGAGAGAATAAGAGTTAAATGTTAATTTTGCTGCTTGAGTGTGCTAGAAGGAAAGCCATGGTACATATACAACTAAACAAAACTACAACTATTAACAATAAAATGGAAATGTTATACAAGTTATAAAAATATTTTCTAATTCTATTGAGGCAAATGTTAAATATTTATTTAGAAAATACGTGATGAGTTTATACCACAGACATAGTACAGGAAAAAATTATAAGGGAGAGAAGGCTGATGTTTATCTCACCTTACTTTTTAGGAATCAATACAATAACAAACATAGAAAGCCAATATTAATATACACTTATAGAGAAGGAAATGGCAAGCCACTCCAGTGTTTTTGCCTGGAGAATCCCAGGGACGGGGGAGCCTGGTGGGCTGCCGTCTTTTGGGTCGCACAGAGTTGGACACGACTTAAGCAACTTAGCAGCAGCATTTTGAAATATGGTAGTAATTTTCAGAAGAAAATCAAATTAAAAGCGAAATAAGAATAAGGGATATGAAGGAGTGGACGTGGTTGATTTTTTATTTTTCATTTTAAATACCATGGTGCTATTTAATTTTAAAATGGAATTATGCATTAATTATAAAAATAACAAAAATTTAAAATAGTTATGGAAGTATATCTGATTTTAGATGTTAGGAGTGAATACTGGGAACTATCACAGGATAATTCAATGATTAATCAAGGATAATTGAAGATATGTGTAATTTAGCTTCCCTGGTGGCTCATTGGTAAAGAATATGCTTGTCAATTCAGGAGATGCAAGTATGATCTCTGTCATGAAAATCTCGTGGAGAAGGAAATGGTAACCCACTTCGGCATTCTTGCCTGGGAAATACAATAGATAGCAGAGTCTGGTGGGTTAGAGTCCACGGTTTGCAAAAGAATCAGACACGACTTACTGACTAAAGAACAATAAATGTATATCAGATCAGATCAGATCAGTTGCTCAGCCCTGTCCGACTCTTTGCAACCCCATGAATCGCAGCACACCAGGCCTCCCTGTCCATCACCAACTCCCGGAGGTCACCCAGACTCACATCCATCGAGTCAGTGATGCCATCCAGCCATCTCATCCTCTGTCGTCCCCTTCTCCTCTTGCCCCCAACCTCTCCCAGCTTCAGCGTCTTCAATCAGTCAACGCTTCGCATGAGGTGGCCATCGTACTGGAGTTTCAGCTTTATCATCAATCCTTCCAAAGAAATCCCAGGGCTGATCTCCTTCAGAATGGACTGGTTGGATCTCCTTGCAGTCCAAGGGACTCTCAAGAGTCTTCTCCAATACCACAGTTCAAAAGCATCAATTCTTTGATGCTCAGCCTTCTTCACAGTCCAACACTTACATCCATACATGACCCCAGGAAAAACCATAGCCTTGACTAGACAGACCTTTGTTGGCAAAGTAATGTCTCTGCTTTTGAATATGCTATCTAGGTTGGTCATAACTTTCCTTCCAAGGAGTAAGCGTCTTTTAATTTCATGGCTGGAGTCACCATCTGCAGTGATTTTGGAGCCCAGAAAAATAAAGTCTGACACTGTTTCCACTGTTTCCCCATCGTTTCCCATGAAGTGATGGGACTGCATGCCATGATCTTCGTTTTCTGAATGTTGAGCTTTAAGCCAACTTTTTCACTCTCTACTTTCACTTTCATCAAGAGGCTTTTGAGTTCCTCTTCACTTTCTGCCATAAGGGTGGTGTCATCTGCATATCTGAGGTTATTTTTTTTTTTTCTTTTTCCTCCTGATCAAGAATCTCTTTTATTGATTATCAGAAACATTACAAACATCTAGTATGAACAAATTGTAACATGATAGTGTTTAGTTTGAACAATTAATACATTTCAGATATAATATTATACATATTTCAATGCTATTCTCCCCAATCATCCCACCCTCTCCCGGTCCCAGAGTCCAAAAGTCTGGTCTATACATCAGTTGATATTTCTCCCAGCAATCTTGATTCCAGCTTGTGTTTCTTGCAGTCTAGCGTTTCTCATGATGTACTCTGCATAGAAGTTAAATAAACAGGGTGACAATATACAGCCTTGACGTACTCCTTTTCCTTTTTGAAACCAGTCTGTTGTTCCCTGACCAGTTCTAATTTTTGCTTCCTGACTTGTATACAAATTTCTCAAGAGGATGATCAGGTAGTCTGGTATTCTCATCTCTTTCAGAATTTTCCACAGCTTATTATGATCCACACAGTCAAAGGCTTTGGCATATTCAATAAAGCAGAAATAAATGTTTTTCTGGAACTCTCTTGCTTTTTCAGCAAGATCCACTGGATGTTGGCAATTTGATCTCTGGTTCCTCTATCTTTTCTAAAACCAGCTTGAACATCAGGAAGTTCACCGTTCACATATTGCTGAAGCCTGGCTTGGATAATTTTGAGCATTACTTTACTAGCATGTGAGATGAGTTCATTGTGTGGTAGTTTGAGCATTCTTTGACATTGCCTTTCTTTGGGATTGGAATGAAAACTGACTTTTTCCAGTCCTGTGGCAACTGCTGAGTTTTCCAAATTTGTTGGCATATTGAGTGCAGCACTTTCACAGCATCATCTTTCAGGGTTTGGAATAGCTCTGTGGAATTCCATCACCTCCACTAGCTTTTTTCGTAGTGGTGCTTTCTAAGGCCCACTTGACTTCACACTTCAGGATGTCTGGCTCTATGTCAGTGATCACACCATAGTGATTATCTGGGTAGTGAAGATCTTTTTTGTACAATTCTTCTGTGTATTCTTGCCACCTCTTCTTAATATCTTCTGTTTCTGTTAGGTCCATACCATTTCTGTCCTTTATCAAGTCCATCTTTGCATTAAATACTCCTTTGGTATCTCTGATTTTCTTGAAGAGAACCCTAGTCTTTCCCATTCTGTTTTTTTCCTCGATTTCTTTGCATCGATCCCTGAAGAAGGCTTTCTTATCTCTTTCTATTCTTCGGAACTCTGCATTCAGATGTTTATATCTTTCCTTTTCTCCTTTGTTTTCCACTTCTCTTCTTTTCACAGCTATTTGTAAGGCCTATCCAGACAGCCATTTTGCTTTTTCGCATTTCTTTTCCATGGGCATGGTCTTGATCCCTGTCTCCTGTACAATGTTATGAGCCTCTTTCCATAGCTCATCAGGCAGTCTATCTATTAGATCTAGGCCCTTAAATCTATTTCTTACTTCCGCTGTATAATCATAAGGGATTTGATTTAGGTCATGCCTGAATCATCTGTGGTGTTGGAGAAGACTCTTGAGAGCCCCTTGGACTGCAAGGAGATCCAACCATTCCATTCTAAAGGAAATCAACCCTGGGATTTCTTTGGAAGGAATGATGCTAAAGATGAAACTTCAGTACTTTGGCCACCTAATTCGAAGAGTTGATTCATTGGAAAAGACTCTGATGCTGGGAGGGATTGGGGGCAAGAGGAGAAGGGGACGCAGAGGATGAGATGGCTGGATGGCATCACTGACTCAATGGATGTGAATCTCAGTGACCTCCGGGAGTTGGTGAAGGACAGGGAGGCCTGGTGTGCTGTGATTCATGGGGTCGCAGAGTCGGACATGACTGAGCGACTGATCTGATCTGAATGGTCTAGTAGTTTTCCCTACTTTATTCAGTTTAAGTCTGAATTTGGCAATAAGGAGTTCATGGTCTGAGCCACAGTCAGCTCCTGGTCTTGTTTTTGTTGATTGTACAGAGCTTCTCCATCTTTGGCTGCAAAAAATATAATCGATCTGATTTCGGTGTTGATCATCTAGTGATGTCCATGTATAGTGTCTTCTCTTGTGTTGTTGGAAGAGGGTATTTGCTATGACCAGTGCATTTTCTTGGCAAAACTCTATTAGTCTTTGCCCTGCTTCATTCCGTATTCCAAGGCCAAATTTGCCTGTTATTCCAGGTGTTTCTTGACTTCCTACTTTTGCATTCCAGTCCCCTATAATGAAAAGGACATCTTTTTTGGGTGTTAGTTCTAAAAGATCTTGTAGGTCTTCATAGAACCGTTCAACTTCAGCTTCTTCAGCGTTACTGGTTGGGGCATAGACTTGGATTACTGTGATATTGAATGGTTTGCCTTGGAAACGAACAGAGATCATTCTGTCATTTTTGAGATTGCATCCAAGTACTGCATTTCAGACTCTTGTTGACCATGATGGCCACTCCATTTCTTCTGAGGGATTCCTGCCCGCAGTAGATATAATAGTCCTCTGAGTTAAATTCATGCATTCCAGTCCATTTGAATTCGCTGATTTCTAGAATGACATTCACTCTTGCCATCTCTTGTTTGACCACTTCCAATTTGCCTTGATTCATGGACCTGACATTCCAGGTTCCTATGCAATATTGCTCTTTACAGCATGGACCTTGCTTCTATCACCAGTCGGGTATTCTTTTTGCTTTGGCTCCATCCCTCCATTCTTTCTGGAGTTATTTCTCCACTGATCTCCAGTAGCATATTGGGCACCTACTGACCTGGGAAGTTTCTCTTTCAGTATCCTCTCATTTTGCCTTTTCACACTGTTCATGGGGTTCTCAAGGGAAGAATACTGAAGTGGTTTGCCATTCCCTTCTCCAGTGGACTACATCCTGTCAGATCTCTCCACCATGACCGGCCCATCCTGGGTTGCCCCACAGGCATTGCTTAGTTTCATTGAGTTAGACAAGGTTGTGATTCTAGTGTGATTAGATTGACTAGTTGTCTATGAGTATGGTTTCAGCGTGTTTGCCCTCTGATGCCCTCTTGCAATACCTACCATCTTACTTGGGTTTCTCTTACCTTGGGCGTGTGGTATCTCTTCACGGCTGCTTCACCAAAGCACAGCCATTGTTCCTTACCTTGGACGAGAGGTATCTCCTCACAACCACCCTTCCTGACCTTCAACGTGGGATATCTCCTCTAGGCCCTCCTGCGCCTGTGCAGCCATGGATCCTTGGATGTGGGGTTGGTCCTCTGGCCATGGCCCCTGGCCTTGGGTGTGTGGTTGGTCCTCCTGCCTGCCGCCCCTGGTCTTGGGCTTGGGGCTTGGAGTAGCTCCTGCTGCCCCTGGCCTTGGGATGGGGATTGGGGTATCTCCTCCAGGCCGCCGCCCCTGACCTTGGACGCAGGGTAACTCCTCTCGTCACCACCCAGACCTCGGACGTGGGGTAACTCCTCTCATCACCGCCCCTAATCACGGATGCTGGGTATCTCCTCTCGGCCACCCCCCCCCCCCCCCCCGAACTCGGACACGGGGTAACTCCTTTGGGCCGTTCCTGCGCCATCACAGTCTGGTACTGTCGGCCGCTGCCCCTGACCTCTGACATGGGGTAACTCCTCTGGGTTGCCGCCCTTCTGGCGTGGGGTCCTCCTGGTTTCTGTCCCTGACCTGGGACATGGGGTGGCTCCTCTAGGCCCTGCTTAGCGTGCCCATCACAGCTGCCTGCACTTTAGTGCGCCCGTCACAGCCTTATAAGCACACACCAAATATATATGCATATGGACACTATTTCTTTAAAAAAAAAAAAAAAAAAAATTAATACCAGAAAAGGAGTCATAAACTGATGACCTATGGGCCAAAATTCACTATCTTGTCATTGTTTAATTTAAAAATGATCTAAAATTATTTGAGTAGTTCATTGAAAATCTCCACTCAGTTATTCTTCTCTCTTAGTGGTACCTAGTTTCCAAAGATAATGGATTTATGATATTTTGGCCTAGAAATGCATATATTAAAAACAACTGAGCTTTGGGAATTCCCTGGCAATCCAGTTGTCAGGATTCTCTGCATTCACTGCCAAAGGTATGGGTTTGATCACGGGTTGATGAACTAAGATCTCACAGGCTTTATGGCGTGACCAGAAAAACAAAAATAAAACAATTGAACTTTACATCCTCAATAAAAAGGTTACTTTTTAATGGCATAAAATCAATATCTATCAAGGTAATTTCTTTAATGCAGGACTATATAGAACTGACTGAGGAAACTGAGATTAACTTAATATTTAAATAAATACATACATTTATACATACATACATAGGTACATACATACACATTTTGAACTAAAGATCTAGATTCCTACTGTTATTTCTAACTTTTAAGAAAAATCAAAGCTAATTAAAACTGGGAAAGCTGAAAAAATTTTGCAGTATTGTGTCATGGCCTTTTCCATATTATAGGCAAATTCAGTTCATGGATCACAAAAGAATACATTGAATGTTTGCATCATTATGAGTTTATTTGGGGACTTCTCTTGTGGCTCGGTGGTAAGTAATCCACCTGCCATTTCAGGAGACCTGGGTTCAATCCCTGGTCCAGGAAGTTTTCACATGCTGTGAAGCAACTATTGAGCATGTGCTCTAAAGTCCAAGAGCTACAAGTACTGAGCCCATATGACACAACTGCGGAAGCCTGCACACTCCAGACCTTGTGCCCTGCAACAAGAGAAAGCACAGCAATTAGAAGTCCAAGCACCACAACTAGAGATTAGCCCCTGCTCGTTGCAACTAGAGAAAAACCCATGGAGAAACAAAGACCTAGCAAAACCAAAAATAAATACATTAAAAAAGTATGTATTTTTCTATATTTATTTAAGAATACCACTACCATTATGCATATATTTATATACTAGTATATCCAATAAATACATAGCTATTGCCTCAAGCTTATCAAGGAAAACTTTTATAACTCACCCTGATATCTAAGTCCTAATTAACTTAATCATAGATTTTTTATTATTATTCTATACATAAAAGCTTGCAAATTATTTGCAGCCCATGTGAAATCGCCTCATATGACTATTTTAATATAAGTTGTGAGTTTCTGATCACTGCTTAAGAAGGTTCATAACTTTGTAGCATTTTTCTAAAGACACTACCTGATAATTTAACTCAGGTAATGACTGTATATTTCTATATATCAGGAAAAATAATATCAAAGCAATTATTAATAGTATCTTTCATTTCTACTATGAACATGCATTTTTAATTCCTTAATACAGCCAGCTCATTCATCAGTTATTGTGCTTCTACTCTACCCATGGCATATAGCTTCTGTGAATTTAAATTATACATGATGATATCTCTTTTCCTTTTGACTTCACTGTCAATTAGGGAATCATATATAAAGATATAATTATGCCACATTGTATAATACATGTGCTATAATGTTAGTATGAACTCTATTCTCTGGTGTACTACAGAGTATAGCAGAAGAGATGAAATAACCTGAAGTTGTTAGAAAAGGATTTACAAGAAGGGAGGTATTTTGATTCTTAGGCTCTAGGTAAATATCACAGGCCACAAAATAACACATTTTGTAATATAGTGGTATGCTGGTCAGATCACCCTTTTGGAAGATCTCCCACTGTTTGTAAACCCCTTACATTTGTGATTTTTTAGGGTCTTTGATATTATTAATAGTTCAATGTCAAGGACCTGGGTATGGTAGATATATTTTTTTAAGTTAATCTGTTAATAGTACATTATTTTCTTTATGTCTCTGTCTACTTTGCTGACCTGCATTTAAGAATAGCATTGAAAAACATACACATTACCATATGTAATATAGATGGATAGTGTAAGTTTGATGTATGATGCAGGGCACCCAAGGCTGGTGTGACAACCTGGAGGGATACAGTGGGGAGGGAGGTGGGAAGGGGTTTCAGGATGGAGGGGACACATGTAGGCATACATGCGTGCTAAGTCACTTCAGTAGGGTCCGACTCTTTGCAACCCCATGGACTGTAGGGCTCCTCTGTCCATAGTATTCTCCAGGCAAGAAAACTGGAGTGGGTTGCCAGTGCTCTCCTCCAGGGAAATTTCCCACCAGGGATCAAACCCTGTGTCTCTCGTGTCTCCTGAATTGGCAGTTGGATTCTTTATCATTAGTGTCACCTGGGAAGCACATGTATACCTACAGATGCATACTAATGTACGACAAAAACCATCACAACATTGTAATTATCCTCCAATTAAAATAAATAAATACATTAATAATAATAATAATATAATCTTTTGTTTGTTTAGAGAGGAAAGGTAGCTTCTGAAGATATACAGTGCTCTCCTGACCCTATCCTGCACCTGATGTGAAGCCTCTTGATCGAAGAGCACCTTTATGAGAGGATGGCAAACTCTGGGGAACCATGCATGCTTCATCATTTGCTGTTTGTTCTATTCTGAAGTGTTGAAATATATTATTAGCCTAAGATAAATAAAAGCTTCCTTACTACCATGAGAAGAGTTTTATGTCATTTCTTTTGAGCAAAACTATTGAGTTCCAGGTTTCTCAAAGTTGAAAAAATAATCCAGGAGAGATGAATTAACTGCAATCAGAAATTTAGAATTTAGGAAGGTAGAGAAGGAGAAGAAAATGGCCACCCACTTCAGTATTCTTGCCTGGAGAATCCCATAGACAGAGGAGCCTGGCAGGCTACAGTCCATGGGGTCGCAAGAGTCAGACACGACTTAGTGCACTGTCTCTGTCTCAGAGTGAGAAAGATATACCTCTTCCCACTTGGTGGATGACTGGTATGGCAGATTTTATTTCCAAGATGACCACAAAGAGATCTTCCATCATAAATTCCCTACTGAAAACATGATGTTGAAGTGGCATCTATGTTCCTTACCTTTGAATCTGAGTATATCTGTAAGGAAGACTTGATGCTATGCTATTTCTGAGGCAAAGTGATAAAAGCTGATCCAGTGTTTTGGGGGTGCTTGCTTCTGGAACCTACTCACTGCTATGAAGCAGAGAGAGCACAGAGTGAGGCCACATATAGCCTCACTAACAGCGTAGATCACTGTTCTCTGTGCCAGAAGAGAATTGTCAATTCACACATGTATCGATGAGCAAGTTTTCAGATTTGTGGTGTCCAATATTATAACCACAGATCACCTTACCTGCCTCCTGAGAAATCTGTATTCAGGTCAAGAAGCAACAGTTAAACCCAGACTTCGAAAGATGGGCTGGTTTCAAAGTGGGAAAGGAATAAATCAAGGATGTATTGTTACTCTGTTTATTAACTTATATACAGAGTACATTATGCAAAATGCTGGGCTGGATGAAGCACAAGCTGGAATCAAGATTGTTGGGAGAAATATCAATAACTTCAGATAGGCAGATGACAACACCCTTATGTCAGAAAGTGAAGAACTGAAGAGCCCCTTGATGAAACTGAAATAGGAGAATGAAAAAACTGTCTTAAAACTCGGTATTCAAAAAATGAAAATCATGGCATTAAGTCCCATCACTTCATGGCAAATAGATGGGGAAACAATGGAAACAGTGGCAGATTTTATTTTGGGGGCTCTAAAATCACTGCAGATGGTGACTGCAGCAATGACTTAAAAAATATTTGCTCTTTGGAAGAAAAAGCTATGACCAATCTAGACATCATATTAAAAAGCAGAGACATTACTTTGCTGACAAAGGTCCTTCTAGTCAAAGCTATGATTTTTCCAGTAGTCATGTATGGATATGAGATTTGGACCATAAAGAAAGCTGAATGCTGAAGAACTGATCCTTTTGAACTGTAGTGTTGGAGAAGACTCCTTATAGAAACTTGAATTGCAAAGAGATCACACCAGTCAATCCTAAAGATCAGTCCTGAATATTCATTGGAAGGAATGATGCTGGAGCTAAAATTCCAATACTTCAGCCACATGATGCAAAGAACAGAATCATTGGAAAGCCCCTGATGCTGGGAAAGATTGAAGGCAGGAGGAGACAGAGATGACAGAGGGTGAGATGGTTGGATGGCATCAATGACTGGATGGACATGAATTTGAGCAAGTTCCAAGAATTGGTGATGGACAGGGAAGCCTGGCATGTCGCAGTCCATGGTGTCGTAAAGAGTCAGACACGACTGAATGACGGAACTGCTTGAGGCATAATTGGTTATTAAAATTAATTGTTTTTCTATTTAATTTAATTAAAATTGATTAATTAATAGTTACAAGTAGCTTGTGGCTACCATATTAAACCACTAAGATATAGAATAATTCCATCTTTGTAGAAAATCTTTAAACTGCATTGTTTCAGATGACTCCCATCCCAGCTAAGGAGGTACTTCAAGACTTCAATATTCATTATTAGGGCCTCAGATATCATAGGTTGAGATGTCATCCCTGATGTGTACTTTTCAACTCCTGATCTGTAGGTTGTGGTTTTACACATTAATTTTGGCTTGTCATGCAGTAGTTAGTTCAGTTCAGTTCAGTCACTCAGTCCTGTCTGACTCTTTGTGACTCCATGAATTGCAACATGCCAGGCCTCACTGTCCATCACCAACTCCCAGAGTTCACTCAAACTCATATCTATCAAGTCAGTGATGCCATCCAGCCATCTCATCCTCTGATGTCCCCTTCTCCTCTTGCCCCCAATCCTTCCCCCAGCATCAGAGTCTTTTCCAATGAGTCAACTCTTCACATGATATGGCTAAATATTGGAGTTTCAGCTTCAGCAACTTTCCTTCCAAAGAACACCCAGGACTGATCTCCTTTAGAATGGACTGGTTGGATCTCCCTGCAGTCCAAGGGACTCTCAAGAGTCTTCTCCAACACCACAGTTCAAAAGCATCAATTGTTCGGCGCTCAGCTTTCTTTACAGTTCAACTCTCACATCCATACATGACCACTGGAAAAACCATAGCAGTATTAGCTGTTGTTTAATTGGTAAGTCACGTCTGATTGTTTGCAACTCCATGAACTGCTGTAATAGTTAGCTCAAACATACTTTGAAATCTGAAACTGGCTTGTTACCATAACAACAACTTAAAACTTGGGACTAGGTGGTGAGTAGAAACTAGAAGGGCATTGAGGCTTAAGGGTTTTCAGCTATACTTTCACAGTGAGTGTGATCTAAAAGAGAGTCTGTATTGAAGTTATCTGTGTTTGTATATTTTGTCTACTATAATGAAGAATCACAAACAAACCACAAAGCTGATGTTTGTTTATTGATTTTAGAAAGCAACTGTCTGAGCAGAAGCATAACCAACTTAGGCTAAATGTGAAAAAAACAAACAAAAAAACAGTACAAATGAGAGACCTCTGGGCCCCAAACTTATTATGGAATAGAAAAGGTGAATTCCTTGCAAATATAATTTTATTGAAAATAAACAAACTAAGAAAATAAGTTGAGGTTAGAACCAAAAGTCCAAAGGGCAAAGTCAAGAGGAATCATTCACAGAAAAGGGAAATATGAGTCAACTCCTGACTCATTTTGGAATTGTTATGGATCAGAGAATGCTGCATGCCTCCTCTTCTTAAATGTTGTTGTCTGATGGGTGTGTATGGAGCAGATAACTTGTTTAGTTAATTAGATCAACATATGAAAAGGAAATGTTTTTTAGGAGCTAAATAAGAGACAGTACTGAAGGAACTGCATTCACATCTGCACCAGGTATAGATGACAAGAGTCCTGAAACTCTAGCCTGAGACTGATACTGCAATGGATTAAAAATTTGCGGGAGTATTTCCAGAAGATGAGGGTATTATGTATGTGAGAGGAATAGAAATAATCTGTGACTAGAAAAAGAGAGTTGGGAAACTGTAATGCATAGATTCAATGCAACCCATACCAGTGTTCTTGCCTGGAAAATCCTGGCAAAATCCTTGCCTGGAAAATGGATGGTGGAGCCTGGTGGGCTGCAATCCACGGGGTTGCTAAGAGTTGGACACGACTGAGCAACTTCACTTTCACTTTCATGCATTGGAGAAGGAAATGGCAACCCACTCCAGTGTTCTTGCCTGTAGAACCCCTGGGATTGTGGGGCCTGGTGGGCTGCAGTCTATGGGGTTGCAGAGTCAGACACGACTAAAGAGACTTAACAGCAGCAGCAGCAGCAGCAACACATAGATTCAACAATTTTCTATTACTCCTTTTATTTCTTCCCTGGCATCTGGACTGTGTAAATGCTGGATCAACAGAAAAGAGAAATGACTTATTGCCATCATTGGGTCTATTCCTTAATAAATGTTTTAAGCTTTACTTGAGATAGCTTTTTATTTGAATCATTGTGCTGTTAGGAGAAGCCAGGTATAGATGTTCTGGCTTTTAGGTCCAGATAAGGTTCCAGCTGACAGCCAGAATCACCCTCTAGAACCTGAGCAAGGTGTCAGATAATTTCAGTCCCTAATCTTAATGTCACCTCAGGTGATGTTATGTGGAACAGGAGGTGAGATATTTCTGCTGATCCTTGGCCAAAACTGCAGAGTTCTGAGAAAAATAAATGACTGTTATCATTTTTAGCCACTAGTTTGGGGATAATGGTTATGCAGCAATAGATAATAGAATCATCAGATATAACCTTAAGGAACTCAGTGCTATCAAAATTATGAACTAAATCCTGGAAGTCCTGTCAGTGGGATAAAAGTGGGATATGATGTTTATTGAATAGGATTTCCTATTAAATAACAAAGATATGGAAACAGGAATAGTGGAAACCATTTTAGGATTAGTGCTTGCTTCTTGAGAGAAAGTAGAGGAGCAAGATCACCATTTAAGAGATGGTGGTAATTATTTCAATAAACAGGAAAAAAAAAAAAAAAAAACAGAAATGATCTCAAAAAGGCTCTTTTTGATCCAGTTAGTTGCAGTGGGAAATAAACCACCTTAACACCTATTAGGAGAAAGAAAGACAGTGGCTATTACTGGACTGGATAATTTTCTGCTATACTAACAAATAAAAAATAGAGCTTGGCTCACCTTCAGAGCTGGAAACTCTTTCCTAATGCTTCTCAAACAGCAAGTATTTTCCAGGACCTCCAATGGCTAGGAAGCTAGACAACCTGATTACTTAAAGTCTAGTTTTGAAATTAGTGAGCAAAATTAGTGAACTCCTTGACATATTGATGATGATAATAAGGAAAATCAGGGCTGAGAAAATATGGTTGCTGAGGACAAAAGCTGTCTGTAGGAAATGAATTTCAAGCAGAGGTTCTAAGGTAGGAAGGAACATACTCATTTATTGTCATGGCAGCATCACTAAATATCTGGCACACAATAGATGATGACAGGTAGTAATTGAAAAGAAAGGTAGTTAAAACTCTTATAAGACTTTAAAAAAAATCCTACTTGTAGAATATCTCTAATACTCCTTTTTAAAAATGTGTCCAAAATATTTTCATAGGTTACTTATGCCATAATTCTCTCCCAAAGTCTCACTCCTGAGTTTAGACTTCACTTCATATTTTTTCAAGTCTTTTTGAGTTTTTGCCTGCATCCTTAACTCTAGGAATGTGTCCAAACAAGGCCAAGGTAGATCAGTGCTGTTAAGTATTATATATTTACTTCCTAAATGTGTAATGTCAGTTTATAGTGGTTTAATTATATTTACATGATCCTTAGAAACTATATTTGCCCCAGGGACCATGAAGTCAGTTCATAAGTGGGAATGCAGTTAAGCCTATCCAAAGTGACAAGAAACGTCACATTAACTCACTTTGCACATCAAATCCTTTGTGTCATTTGAATAGAAGTACTCTGATGAGAAGAACAAAGCAACATTTGAAATCTTTGGAAAGTAGCGTTGGTATATACGCTTGCCTGCTGCTCCATCTTCACTTAATTCAGATGCCTCTGATTATGATTAGTTTTACACTGTCCCTAACCCCCTTTAAAAACTTTCATTGGGTCCTTACTATAAATAGAAGAGAATTTTGAAATATCCCTTTTAGTATTCCAATAGTGACTATCAGATCAGATCAGATCAGTCGCTCAGTCGTGTCCGACTCTTTGCGACCCCATGAACCGCAGCACACCAGGCCTCCCTGTCCATCACCAGCTCCCGAAGGTCACTCAGACTCACACCCATCAAGTCAGTGATGCCATCCAGCCATCTCATCCTCTGTCGTCCCCTTCTCCTCCTTCCCTCAATCCCTCCCAGCATCAGAGTCTTCTCCAATGAGTCAACTCTTCGCATGAGGTGGCCAAAATACTGGAGTTTCAGCTTTAGCATCATTCCTTCCAAAGAAATTTCAGGATTGATCTCCTTCAGAATGGACTGGTTGGATCTCCAACACCACAGTTCAAAAGCATCAATTCTTCGGCGCTCAGCCTTCTTCACAGTCCAGCTCTCACATCCATACATGACCACAGGAAAGACCATAGCCTTAACTAGGCGAACCTTTGTTGGTAAAGTAATGTCTCTGCTTTTGAATATGCTATCTAGGTTGGTCATAACTTTCCTTCCAAGGAGTAAGCCTCTTTTAATTTCATGGCTGCAGGGCTCCAAAATCACTGCAGATGGTGACTGCAGCCATGAAATTAAAAGACGCTTACTCCTTGGAAGGAATAGTGACTATAGGATGGCATAAAAAGAAATGACTTTGGGACTGAGAAGGAGAATGGATGGGGTTGCAGGTTCATTACCTTGCTCAAAACAGGACAGTTTCAGTCTTGCCAATTGATCAATTTATGACTCATTGGAAAAGACCCTGATGCTGGGAAAGATAGGAGGCAGGAGAAGAAGGGAATGACTGAGGAAAAGATGGTTGGATGGCATCCCTGACTCAATAGGCATGAGTTTGAGCAAACTCTGGGAGATGGTGAAGGACAGGGAAGCCTGGTATTCTCCAGTCTATGTGATCGCAAAGAGTTGGACATGACTGAGTGACTGAACAACAAATTGAGTGTTGAGTGTGAAAGATTTCATGGGAGGAATATATCAAATCTAAAGCTAATATGCAAGCTATAGTTTTAGGATGGCTTTCATGGTGGCTCAGTGGTAAGGAATCTGCCTGCCAATGCAGGAAACACAGGTTCTTTCCCTAGGTGGGGAAGATCCCTTGGAGAAGGAAATGGCAACCCATTCCAGTATTAATGCCTGGAAACACATGGACAGTGGATCCCAGCAGGATACCATCCATGGTGTCACAAAAAAGTCAGAAATTAACTTAGAGACTAAATAACAACATCATTTTAGGATACTGTTCTAACTAATCTGTCACACAAAAATCTGAATAATAGTGTCCTCTAATCACAGATTTTTCTTTCATCTCTTGTCTTATTCAGTTATACCCCATTCTCTAGTCTCATCACAGTGTTCACTTTCTCGTACCTACTAGGTCATTGCTCCTCCCCAGTATAATTAATTTTATAGGACTTCATGAGGTTAATATCTAAGCTCTATGTTTGATTGTAAAATTGATTTCTTCATGCCTTGCATCTATGTAGAACTTGATGGACACCACAAGCCCTACTCCTGTAATAATATATTGTTGCATTTATTGGTTTCTTCAATTCTTCTACTTCTCTGTTTACTTTAGGACTCAGTTCAGTCATTCAGTCCTGTCCAACTCTTTGCGACCCCATGAATCACAGCACACCAGGCCTCCCTAACCATCACCAACTCCCGGAGGTCACTCAGACTCACGTCCATTGAGCCAGTGATGCCATCCAGCCATCTCATCCTCTGTCATCCCCTTCTCCTCCTGCTCCCAATCCCTCCCAGCATCAGAGTCTTCTCCAATGAGTCAACACTTCGCATGAGGTAGCCAAAGTACTGGAGTTTCAGCGTTAGCATAATTCCTTCCAAAGAAATCCCTTCCAAAGAAATCCCAGGGCTGATCTCCTTCAGAATGGACTGGTTGGATCTCCTTGCAGTCCAAGGGACTCTCAAGAGTCTTCTCCAACACCACAGTTCAAAAGCATCAATTCTTTGGCCCTCAGCCTTCTTCACAGTCCAGCTCTCACATCCATACATGACCACGGGAAAAACCATAGCCTTGACTAGACAGACCTTTGTTGGCAAAGTAATGTCTCTGCTTTTGAATATGCTATCTAGTTTGGTCATAACTTTCCTTCCAAGGAGTAAGTGTCTTTAATTTCATGGCTGAAGTCACCATCTGCAGTGATTGTGGAGCCTAAAAATATAAAGTCTGACACTGTTTCCACTGTTTCCCCATCTATTTCCCATGAAATGATGGGATCAGATGCCATGATCTTTGTTTTCTGAATGTTGAGCTTTAAGCCAACTTTTTCACTCTGCACTTTCACTTTTTTCAAGACGCTTTTTAGTTCCTCTTCACTTTCTGCCATAAGGATGGTGTCATCTGCATATCTGAGGTTATTGATATTTCTCCTGGCAATCTTGATTCCAGCTTGTGTTTCTTTCAGTCCCTATCAAATGTAATGCTTCATATTACTTGTGTTCAAAACTCTAACACATACAGAGTGTCAGATGAAATATATATGTATATATATATATATATATATATATGCCTTGATATAAATATAATAGGCTGCATTTTTTACGTTCATTGCAAAACTTGAGAAGGAAAAACAAAAATGTTTCAGAAACCCTCTTCCCTACCCATGCATACCCTCCTCCCTGATCAGCCTCTCCACCAGAGTGGTACATATGTTACAATTAATGAATCTACATTAATACATAATTATCACCTAAAGTCTATAGTTTACATTAGTATTCACTCTTGATATTGTACATTTTATGGGTCTAGACAAATTTATAAAGACATGTATCTATCATTATAATATTATGTACAGTGTTTTTTTTTTTTTTTTTTAATTTTTTTACTGCCTTAGGAATCCTCTGTGCTTTGCCTGTTCATCTTCTCTCTCCTCTAATGCCAGGCAACAACTAAAATTTTCCATAGTTTTGCCTATTCTGGAATGGCATATAGTTGGAATTATACAGTAGATAGTTTTTTCAGACCAACTAATTCACTTGTGAATTTAAGTTTCCTCAATGTCAATTAATTGCTTGATAGCTCATCTCTCTCTAGCTTTTTTTTTTTTTTTTTTAAACACTAAATAATATTCTACTGTCTGGATGTACCGCAGTTTATTCACCCATTCATCTACTGAAAGACACCTTGGCTGCTTTCAAGTTTTGACAATTATTAGTAAAGCTTCTATACATATCTATGTGCAGATTTTTGTGTGGAGACAATTTTTAAGTTCCTTTGGGAATGCAGGGTAATTGTGAGTTCATATGGTAAAAATATGTTTAGTTTTACAGAAAATCACCAAATTGTCTACCAAAGTGTCTATGCCATTTTACATTCCCAATAGTAATAAATGTTTCTGTTGTTTCATAGTATCACCAGCATTTGGTTTTATTGATGTTATGAATTTTTTCAATTGTAATAGATGTGAATTATTAGTCTAGTTAGAGGTTTATTGAATTTATTGAATTTTTCAAAGAGTCAAATTTTGGTTTTATTGATTTTCTCGATTGATTTCCTATCTTTAATTTCACCGATTTCTACTTTTATTTTTACTATAGATTTTTTCCTGATTTTTTTTTGGACTTAATTTGCATTATTTCTGTTCTCCTAGGGTAAAATCTTAGATGATTGATTTAATTTTCCATGTTTTACTAATATATACAATCATTCTCCCTTTAAGTGCTGCTTTGGTGACCTCCCACACATTTTATTTAATGTTTATTTTTATTTTCACTTAGCTTAAAATATTTTAAATTAATTTATCTATTTTAATTGGAGGCTAATTACTTTACAATATTGTAGTGGCTTTTGCAATACATTGACATGAATCAGCCATGGGTGTACGTGTGTCCTCCATCCTGAAACCCACTCCCACCTCCCTTCCCTTCCATCCCTCAGTGTCATCCCAGTACACCAGCCCTGAGCACCCTGTCTCATGCATTGAACCTGGACTGTCAATCTATTTCACATATGGTAATATACATGTTTCAATGTTATTCTCTCAAATCATCTCACCCTCACCTTCTCCCACAGAGTCCAAAAGTCTATTCTTCACATCTGTGTCTCTTTTTCTGTCTCACATATAAGATCATTGTCGCCATCTTTCTAAATTCCATATATATGCATTGATAGACTGCATTGGTGTTTTTCTTTCTGACTTACTTCATTCTGTATAATAGGCTTCAGTTTCATCCACCTCAATAGAACTGATTCAAATGCATTATTTTAAACAGTTGAGTAATATTCTATTGTATATATGTACCACAGCTCTCTTCTCCATTCATCAACCGATGGACATGTAGGTTGTGTCCATGTCCCAGCTATAGTAAATAGTGCTGCAATGAACATTGAGGTACCCGTGTCTCTTTCAATTCTGGTTTCCTCAGTGTGTATGCCCAGAAATGGGGTTGTTGGGCTGCATGGCAGTTGTATTTCCAATTTTTTAAGGAATCTCCACACTGTTCTCCAAAGTGGCTATACTAGTTTGCATTCCCAGCAACAGTGTAAGAGGGTTCCCTTTTCTCCACACCCTCTCCAGCATTTGTTGTTTGTAGACTTTTTGATAACAGACATTCTGACCAGCATGGGATGGTACCTTTGTGTGGTTTTGATTTTAATTTCTCTGATAATGAGTGATGTTGAGCATCTTTTCATGTGTTAGTTAGCCATTTGTATGTCTTCTTTGGAGAAATATCTGTTTAATTCTTATTTTTTGATTGGGTCATTTATTTTTCTGGTATAGAGCTGCATGAGCTGCTTGTATATTTTTAAGATTAATTATTTGTC
Organism: Tragelaphus eurycerus; assembly: GCA_935064755.1. NCBI lineage: Eukaryota > Metazoa > Chordata > Mammalia > Artiodactyla > Bovidae > Tragelaphus > Tragelaphus eurycerus. The sequence goes on along the minus strand of CAKXYN010000086.1, from coordinate 4,348,771 downwards.
AGTTTCTTCATTTGCTATAATTTTCTCCCATTTGGAAGGCTGTCTTTTAACCTTGCTTATAGTTTCCTTCATTGGGAAAAAGCTTTCATGTTTAATTAGGTCCCATTTGTTTATTTTTGCTTTTGTTTCCATTATTCTGGGAGGTGAGTCATAGAGGATTCTGCTGTGATTTTTGTCCGAGAGTGTCTTGACTATGACAAAACTTCCTCTAGGAGTTTTATAGTTTCTCATCTTACATTGAGGTCTTTAATCCACTTTGATTTTATTTTTGTGTATGGTGTTAGAGAGTGCCCTAGTTTTATTCTTTTATAAGTGGTTCACAAGTTATCCCAACACCACTTGTTGAAGAGATTGTCTTTTCTCTACTGGATATTCTTGCCTCCTTTGTCAAAAATAAGGTTTCCATAGGTGCATGGATTTTTCTCTGGGCTTTCTATTTTGTTCCCTTGATCTGTATTTCTGTCTTTTGTCACTACCATGCTATCTTGATGACTGTAGCTTTGTAGTATAGTCTGAAGTCAGGCAAGTTGATTCCTCCAGTTCCATTCTTCTTTCTCAAGATGGCTTTATCTATAGATGGCTTTATCTATTCAAGGTGTTTTTTGTATTTCCATACAAATTGTGAATTATTTGTTACAGTTCTCTGAAAAATACCATTGTTAGCTTGATAGGGATTGCACTGAATCTATAGATTGGTTTTGGTAGTATACTCATTTTACTATATTGATTCTTCTGATCCATGAACATGGTATATTTCTCCATCTATTTGTGTCCTCTTTGATTTGTTTCATCAGTGTTTTACAATTGTGTCTCTCTCTATATATATATATGTCTTTTGTTTTTTAGGTAAATTTATTCCTAAGTATTTTACTATTTTCATTGCAATGGTGAATGAATTGTTTCCTTAATCTCTTTCTGTTTTCTCATTGTTAGTGTATAGAAATGCAAGGAGTTTCTGGGTGTTAATTTTATATCCTGCAACTTTACTATATCCATTGATTAGCTCTAGTAATTTTCTGGTGGTGGCTTTAGAGTTTTCTTTGTAGAGGATCATGTCATCTGCAGTGAGAGTTTTACTTCTTTTCCAATCTGGATTCCTTTAATTTTTTTTCTTCTCTGATTGCCGTGGCCAAAAGTTCCAAAATTATGTTGAATAGAAGTGGTGAAAGTGGACATCCTTGTCTTTTTCCTGACTTTAGGGGAAATGCTTTCTATTTTTCACCATTGAGGATAATGTTTAGTTTGTTTATCATAAAAAGCTTTTACTGTGTGGACATATGTTCCTTCTATGCCTGCCTTCTGGAGGGATTTTACAATAAATGGATGTTGAATTTTGTGAGTCTTTCTCTGCATCTAGTATGATAATTATATGGCTTTTATCTTTCAATATGTTAATAATATGGTGTATCACATTGATTCATTTGCAAATATTGAAGAATCCTTGTATCCTTGGGATAAAGTCCACTTGGTCATGATGATGATCTTTTTAATCCGTTGTTGGATTCTGTTTGCTAGTTTTTTGTTGTTGTTGTTGAGGATTTTGGAATCTATGTTCATTACTGATATTGGCCTGTAGAGTTCTTTTGTGTGGCACCTTTGTGCAGTTTTGTTATTAGATTGATGGTGGCCTCATAGAATGAGTTTGGCAGTTTACCTTCCTCTGCAATTTTCTGGAAGAGTTTGAATACGATAGGTGTTCTCTGTTCTTTAAATTTTTGGTAGAATTCATCTGTGAAGACATCTGGTCCTGGGCTTTTGTATGTTGGAAGTTTTTTTAAAATTTTTAAATTATTGTTATTATTATTTTTTACTTTACAATATTGCATTGGTTTTGCCATACATCAACATGCATCCACCACAGGTGTACACGTGTTCCCCATCCTGAACCTCCCTCCCTCCTCCCTCCCCATACAATCACTGTGGGTCATCCCAGTGCACCAGCCCCAAGCTTCCTGTGTCCTATATTGAACCTGGACTGGTGATTAGTTTCTTATATGATATTATACATGTTTTAATGCCATACTCCCAAATCATCACCCCTCCCTCTCCCACAGAGTCCAAAAGACTGTTCTATATATCTGCATCTCTTTTGCTGTCTCGCATACAGGGTTGTCGTTAACATCTTTCTAAATTCCATATATATGCGTTGGTATACTGCATTTCTGTTTTTCTTTCTGGCTTACTTCATTCTGTATAATAGGCTCCAGTTTCATCCACTTCATTAGAACTGATTCAAAAGTATTCCTTTTAATGGCTGAGTGGTACTCCATGGTGTACATGTACCACAGCTTTCTTATCCATTCATCTGCTGATGGACATTTAGGTTGCTCCCATGTCCTGGCTATTATAAACAGTGCTGCGATGAACACTGGGGTACACATGTCTCTTTCAATTCTGGTTTCCTCGGTGTGTGTGCCCAGCAGTGGGATTGTTGGGTCGTATGGCAGTTCTATTTCCAGTTTTTTAAGGAATCTCCACATTGTTCTCCATAGTGTCTGTACTAGTTTGCATTCCCAGCAACAGTGTAAGAGTGTTTCCTTTTCTCCACATCCTCTTCAGCTTTTATTGCTTGTAGACTTTTGGATCGCAGCTATTCTGACTGGTGGGAAATGGTATCTCATTGTGGTTTTGACTGGAAGAAACACAAGTTGGAATCAAGATTGCTGGGAGAAATATCAATAACCTCAGATATGCAGATGACACCACCCTTATGGCAGAAACTGAAGAGGAAGTCAAAAGTCTCTTGATGAAAGTGAAAGTGGAGAGTGAAAAGGTTGGCTTAAAGCTCAACATTCAAAAACGAAGATCATGGCATCTGGTCCCATCACTATATGGGAAATAGATGGGGAAACAGTGGAAACAGTGTCAGACTTTCTTTTTCTGGGCTCCAAAATCACTGCAGATGGTGACTGCAGCCATGAAATTAAAAGACGCTTACTCCTTGGGAGGAAAGTTATGACCAACCTAGATAGCATATTCAAAAGCAGAGACATTACTTTGTCAACAAAGTTTCACCTAGTCAAGGCTATGGTCTTTCCTGTGGTTATATATGGATGTGAGAGCTGGACTGTGAAGAAGGCTGAGCGCCGAAGAATTGATGCTTTTGAACTGTGGTGTTGGAGAAGACTCTTGAGAGTCCCTTGGACTGCAAGGAGATCCAACCAGTCCATTCTGAAGGAGATCAGCCCTGGGATTTCTTTGGAAGGAAAGATGCTAAAGCTGAAACTCCAGTATTTTGGCCAACTCATGCGAGGAGTTGACTCACTGGAGAAGACTCTGATGCTGGGAGGGATTGGGGGCAGGAGGAGAAGGGGACGACAGAGAATGAGATGGCTGGATGGCATCACTGACTCGATGGATGTGAATCTGAGTGACCTCAAGGAGTTGGTGATGGACAGGAAGGCCTGGAATGCTGCGGTTCATGGGATCGCAAAGAGTCGGACATGACTGCGCGACTGATCTGATCTGATCTGATAATGAGTGATGTTGAGCATCTTTTCATGGGTTTGCTATCCATCTGTATGTCTTCTTTGGAGAAATGTCTATTTAGTTCTTTGGCCGATTTTTTGTTTGGGTTTATTTTTCTGGAATTGAGCTGCAGGAGTTGCTTGTGTATTTTTGAGATTAGTTGTTTGTCAGTTGTTTCATTTGCTATTATTTTCTCCCATTCTGAAGGCTGTCTTTTCACCTTGCTTATAGTTTCTTTTGCAGGGCAGAAGCTTTTAATTTTAATTATGTCCCATTTGTTTATTTTTGTTTTTATTTCCAATATTCTGTGAGATGGGTCATGGAGGATCATGGTGTGATGTATGTCGGAGAGTGTTTTACCTATGTTCTCCTCTAAGAATTTTATAATTTCTAGTCTTAAGTTTAGATATTTAATCCATTTTGAGTTTATTTTTGTGTATAGTGTTAGAAAGTGTTTAGTTTCATTCTTTTACAAGTGGTTGACCAGTTTTCCCAGCACCACTTGTTAAAGAGATTGTCTTTAATCCATTGTATATTCTTGACCCTTTTGTCAAAGATAAGGTGTCCATAGGTGCGTTGGTTTATCTCTAGGCTTTCTAATTTGTTCGATTGCTCTATATTTCTGTCTTTGCGCCGGTACTATACTGTCTTGATAACTGTGGCTTTGTAATAGTGTCTGAAGTCAAGCAGGTTGATTGCTCCAGTTCCATCCTTCTTTTTCAAGATTGCTTTGGCTATTCGAGGTTTTTTGTATTTCCATACAAATTGTGAAATTATTTGTTCTAGCTCTGTGAAAAATGCCATTGCTGGTTTGATAGGGAATGCACTGAATGTATAGATTGCTTTGGGTAGTATACACATTTTCACTATATTGATTCTTCAGATCCATGAACATGGTATATTTCTCCATCTATTAGTGTCCTCTTTGATTTCTTTCACCAGTGTTTTATAGATTTCTATATATAGGTCTTTAATTTCTTTAGGTAAATATAGTCTTACGTATTTTATTCTTTTTGTTGCAACAGTGAATGGAATTGTTTTCTTAATTTCTCTTTCTATTTTCTCATTATTAGTGTATAGGAATGCAAGAAATTTCTCTGTGTTGATTTTATATCCTACAAGCTCAAACTACAGCACAATTGCAGTCATCTCACATGCTAGTAAAGTAATGCTCAAAACTCTCCAAGCCAGGCTTCAGCAATTCGTGAACTGTGAAATTCCTGATGTTCAAGCTGGTTTTAGAAAAGGCAGAGGAACCAGTTATCAAATTGTCAACATCCGCTGGATCATGGAAAAAGCAAGAGAGTTCCAGAAAAACATCTACTTCTGCCTTATTGACTATGCTAAGGCCTTTGACTGTGTGGATCACAATAAACTGTGAAAAATTATGAAAGAGATGTGAATACCAAACCACCTGACCGGCCTCTTGAGAAGTCTGTATGCAGGTCAGGAAGCGACAGTTAGAACTGGACATGGAACAAAAAACTGGTTCCAAATATGAAAAGGAGAACGTCAAGGCTGTATATTGTCACCGTGCTTATTTAACTTATATGCAGAGAACATCATGAGAAACGTTGGACTGGAAGAAACGCAAGTTGAAATCAAGATTGCCGGGAGAAATATCAGTAACCTCAGATATGCAGATGACACCACCGTTATGGCAAAAAGTGACGAGGAACGGAAAAGCCTCTTGATGAAGGTGAAAGAGGAGAGTGAAAAGGTTGGCTTAAAGCTCAACATTCAGGAAATGAGATCATGGCATCCAGGCCCATCACTTCATGGGGAATAGATGGGCAAACAGTGGAAACAGTTTCAGACTTTATTTTTTTGGGCTCCACAGTCACTGCAGATGGTGACTGCAGCCATGAAACTAAAAGATGCTTACTCCTTGGAAGGAAAGTTATGACCAAACTAGATAGCATATTCAAAAGCAGAGACATTACTTTGCCTAGTCAAGGTTATGGTTGTCTAGGTTGTCAAGGTTATGGTTTTTCCTGTTGTCATGTATGGATGTGAGAGTTGGACTGTGAAGAAAGGCTGAGCACCGAAGAATTGATGCTTTTGAACTGTGGTGTTGAAGAAGACTCTTGAGAGTCCCTTGGACTGCAGGAGATCCAATCAGTCCATTCTGAAGGAGATCAGCCCTGGGATTTCTTCGGAAGGAATGATGCTACAGCTGAAAATCCAGTACTTTGGCCACCTCATGTGAAGTGTTGACTCATTGGAAAATACTCTGATGCTGGTAGGGATTTGGGGAAGGAATAGAAGGGGACGAAAAAGCATGAGTTTCCTGGATGGCGTCACTGGCTCGATGGACATGAGTCTGAGTGAACTCTGGGAGTTGGTGATGGACAGCGAGTCTTGGCCTGCTGTGATTCATGGGGGTCACAAAAAGTCGGACATGACTGAGCGACTGAACTGAACTGAACTTTACTATGTTCTTTAGGTAGCTCTAGTACTCTTGCCTGGAAAGCCCCATGGATGGAGGAGCCTGGTAGGCTGCAATCCATGGGGTCACTACAAGTCAGACATGACTGAGAAACTTCAGTTTCACTTTTCACTTTTATGCATTCAAATCAGATCAGATCAGATCAGTCGCTCAGTCGTGTCCGACTCTTTGCGACCCCATGAATTGCAGCACGCCAGGCCTCCCTGTCCATCACCAACTCCCTGAGGTCACCCAGACTCACATACATCGAATCAGTGATGCCATCCAGCCATCTCATGCTCTGTCGTCCCCTTCTCCTCCTGCCCCCAGTCCCTCCCAGCATCAGAGTCTTCTCCAGTGAGTCAACTCCTCGCATGAGTTGGCCAAAATACTGGAGTTTCAGCTTTAGCATCTTTCCTTCCAAAGAAATCCCAGGGCTGATCTCCTTCAGAATGGACTGGTTGGATCTCCTTGCAGTCCAAGGGACTCTCAAGAGTCTTCTCCAACACCACAGTTCAAAAGCATCAATTCTTCGGTGCTCAGCCTTCTTCACAGTCCAGCTCTCACATCCATACATGACCACAGGAAAGACCATAGCCTTGACTAGGTGAACCTTTGTTGACAAAGTAATGTCTCTGTTTTTGAATATGCTATCTAGGTTGGTCATAACTTTCTTTCCAAGGAGTAAGCATCTTTTAATTTCATGGCTGCAGTCACCATCTGCAGTGATTTTGGAGCCCAGAAAAAGAAAGTCTGACACTGTTTCCACTGTTTCTCCATCTATTTCCCATGTAGTGATGGGACCAGATGCCATGATCTTCGTTTTTGAATGTTGTGCTTTAAGCCACCCTTTTCACTCTCCAGGAGGAAATGGCAACCCACTCCAGAATTCTTGCCTGTATAATCCAATGGATGGCAGAGCCTGATGGGCTGCCATCTGTGGGGTCACACAGAGTTGGACACAACTGAAGCAACTTAGCAGCAACAGCAGCAGTAATTTTCTTGTGGAGTCTTTAGGGTTTTCTATGTAGAGGATCATGTCATCTGCAAACAGTGAGAGTATTACTTCTTCTTTTACAATTTGCATTCCTTTTATTTCTTTTTATGTTCTGATTGCTGTGGCCAAAACTTCCAAAACTATGTTGAATAGTAGTGGTGAAAGTGGGCACCCTTGTCTTGTTCCTGACTTTAGGGGAAATGCTTTCAATTTTTCAACATTAAGGATAAGGTTTGCTGTGGGTTTGTCATGTTTATCTTTTATTATGTTGAGGTATGTTCCTTCTATTCCTGGTTTACGGAGAGTTTTTATCATAAATGGATATTTATTTTATCAAAGGCTTTCTCTGCATCTGTTAAGATAATCATATGTCTTTTATTTTTCAATTTGTTAATGTGATGTATTACATTGATTGATTTGTGGATATTGAAGAATCCTTGCATCCCTGGGATAAAGCCCAGTTGGTCATGGTTTATGATCTTTTTAATATGTTGTTGGATTCTGATTGCTAGAATTTTATTAAAGATTTTTGCATCTATATTCATCATTGACATTGGCCTGTAGTTTTCTTTCTTTCTTTCTTTTTTTTTTTTTTTTTTTGCATCTTCATCAGGTTTTGGTATTAAGGTGATGGTGGTCTCATAGAATGAGTTTGGAAGCTTACCTTCCTCTGCAAATTCTCTGGAAGAGTTTGAGTAGCATAGGTGTTAGTTCTTCTCTAAACTTTTGGTAAAATTCAGTTGTGAAGCTCTCTGGACCTGGCATTTTGTTTGCTGGAAGATTTCTGATTACAGTTTTAATTTTGGTGCTTGTGATGGGTTTGTTACAATTTTCTATTTCTTCCTGGTTCAGTTTTGGAAAGTTGTAATTTTCTAAGACTTTGTCCATTTCTTCCACATTGTCCATTTTATTGGTATATAAGTGCTGATAGTATTCTCTTATGATCCTTTGTATTTCTGTGTTGTCTGTTGTGATCTCCACATTTTCATTTCTAATTTTATTGATTTGATTTTTCTCCCTTTGTTTCTTGATGAGTCTGGCTAATGGTTTGTCAATTTTATTTATCCTTTCAAAGAACCAGCTTTTGGCTTTGTTGATTTTTACTACGGTCTCCTTTGTTCTTTTGCGTTTATTTCTGCCCTAATTTTTAAGATTTCTTTCCTTCTACTAACCTGGGGGTTCTTCATTTTTTCCTTTTCTAGTTGCTTTAGATGTTGAGTTAGGTTATTTATTTGACTTTTTTTTTTGTTTGTTTCTTGAGGTATGCCTGTATTGCTATGAACTTTCTCTTTAGCACTCTTTTACATTGTCCCATAGGTTTTGGGTTGTTGTGTTTTCATTTTCACTTGTTTCTATGCATATTTTGATTTCTTTCTTATTTCTTCTGTGATTTGTTGGTTATTCAGCAGTGTGTTGTTCAGCTTCCATATTTTGGAATGTTTAATATTTTTTATCCTGTAATTGAGATCTAATCTTACTGAATTGTGTTCAGAAAAGATGCTTGGAATGATTTCAATTTTTGAATTTACCAAGGCTAGATTTATGACCCAGGATGTGATCTATCTTGGAGAAGGTTCCATGTGCACTTGAGAAAAAGGTGAAATTCATTATTTTGGGATGAAATGTCCTATAGATATCAATTAGGTCTAACTGGTCTATTGTATCATTTAAAGTTGTTGTTCTTTTTAATTTTCTGTTTAGTTGTTCTATCCTTAGGTGTGAGTGGGGTATTTAAGTCTCCCCCTATTATTGTGTTATTGTTAATTTCCCCTTTCATACTTGTTATCATTTGTCTTACATATTATGGTGCTCCTATGTTGGGTGCATATATATTTATAATTGTTATATCCTCTTCTTGGATTGATCCTTTGATCCTTATGTAGTGTCCTTTTTTCACTTTTTACAGCCTTTGTTTTAAAGTCTATTTTATCTGATATGAATATTGCTACTCCTGCTTTCTTTTGATCTCTATTTGCATGGAATATCTGTTTTCAGCCCTTCACTTTAAGTCTGTATGTGTCCTCTGTTTTGAGGTGGGTCTCCTGTAGACAACATATATAGAGGTCTTGTTTTTTTTTTTTTTTTTTTTTATCCATTCAGCCAGTCTTTGTCTTTTGGTTGGGACATTCAACCCATTTACATTTAAGGTAATTATGATAAATATGATCCCACTGCCATTTACTTTATTGTTGTGGGTTCGAGTTTATACACCATTTTTGTGTCTCCTTTCTAGAGAATATTCTTTAGCATTTGTTGGAGAGCTGGTTTGGTGGTGCTGAATTCTCTCAGCTTTTGTTTCTCTGTAAAGCTTTTGATTTCTTCTTCATATTTGAATGAGATCCTTGCTGGTTAGAGTAATCTGGGCTGTAGGTTATTTTCTTTCATCACTTTAAGTATGTCTTGCCATTCCCTCCTGGCCTGAAGAGTTTCTATTGAAAGATCAGCTGTTATCCTTATGGGAATCCCCTTGTGTGTTATTTGTTGTTTTTCCCTTGCTGCTTTTAATATTTGTTCTTTGTGTTTGATCTTTGTTAATTTGATTAATATGTGTCTTGGGGTGTTTCGCCTTGGGTTTATCCTGTTTGAGACTCTCTGGGTTTATTGGACTTGAGTGATTATTTCCTTCCCCATTTTAGAGAAGTTTTAAACTATTATCTCCTCAAGTATTTTGATTACAGTTTCGATTTCTGTGCTTGTGATGTGTCAGACTTTTATTGCTTATTGGTTCAGTTTTGGAAGGTTGTACTTTTCTAAGAATTTGTCCATTTCTTCCAAGTTGTCCATTTTATTGTCATACAGTTGCTGATAGTAGTCTCTTATGATCCTTTGAATATCTGCTTTGTCTGTTGTGATTTCTCCATTATCATTTCTAATATTGTTGATTTGTTTCTTCTCCCTTTTTTTCTTGATGAGTTTGGCTAATGGCTTGTCTATTTTATTTATCTTCCAATAGAACCAGCTTTTAGTTTTGTTGACTTTGCTCTAGTCTTCTTTGTTGCTTTTTCATTTTTTCTGCCCTAATTTTTATGTTTTCTTTTCTTCTACTAACCCTGGGGTTCTTAATTTCTTCTTTTTCTAGTTGCTTTAGCTGTAAAGTTAGTTTATTTATTCACTTTTTCGCTTGTTTCTTGAGGTAAGCCTGTATTGCTACTAACCATCCCCTTAACACTGCTTTTATTGAATCCCATAGGTTTTGTTTTATAATGTTTTCATTTTCATTCGTTTTTATACATTATTTGTTAATTTTTAAAAATTTCTTCTGTGATTTGTTGGCTATTCAGAATCATATTGTTTAGCCTCCATATGTTTGTGATTTTTTTTCCCCTGTAATTGACATCTAATCTTACCACATTGTGATCAGGAAAGATGCTTGAATTTTTTTCAATATTTTTGAATCTACCAAGGTTAGATTTATGGCCCAGGATGTAATCTATCCTGGAGAATGTTCAGTGTACACTTGAGAAAAAGGTGAAATTCATTGTTTAGGGGTGAAATATCCTATAGATATAAATTAGGTCTAACTGGTCCATTGTATCTTTTAAAGTTTGTGTTCCCTTGTTAATTTTCTATTTAGTTGGCCTATCCATAGGTGTGAGTGAGATATTAAAGTCTCCCACTATTATTGTGTTATTGTTAATTTCCCCTTTTATATTTATTAGCATTTGCCTTATATATTTTGGTGCTCCTATGTTGGGTGTATATATATTTATAATTGTTATATCTTCTTGGATTGATCCTTTAATCATTATGTGGAGTCCTTCTTTGTCTCTTTGCAACCTTTATTTTAAAGTCTATTTTATCTGATATGAGTCATGTTACTCCTGCTCTTTTTAGTCTCCATTTGAGTGAAATATCTTTTTCCAGCCCTTCACTTTCAGTCTGTATGTGTCCCTTAATATGAGGTGGGTCTCTTGTAGAGAGCATATATAGGGGTAATGTCTTTGTATCCATTCAGCCAGTCTTTGTCTTTTGTTGGGGTATTCAACTCATTTACATTTAAGGTAATTATTGATAAGTATGATTGTATTGCCATTTACTTTGTTGTTTTGTCCTTGAATTTATAAGCATTTTCTTTGTTTCCTGTATAGAGAAGATCCTTTAGCATTTGTTGAAGAGCTGGTTTGGTGGTGGTGAATTCTCTCAGCTTTTGCTTGTCTACAAATAGTAAAAGGACTATGTCAAGGCTGTATATTGTCAACCTGCTTATATAACTTATATGCAGATTACCTCATGAAAAATGCTGGGCTGGAGGAAGTACAAGCTGAAATCAAGATTGTCAGGAGAAATATCAATAACCTCAGATATGCTGATGACATCACCTTTATGGCAGAAAGTGAGGAAGAACTAAAGAGCCTCTTGATGAAAGTGAAAGAGGAGAGTGAAAAATTTGGCTTAAAGCTCAACATTCAGAAAACTAAGATCATGACATCCAGTCCCATCACTTCATGGCAAATAAATGGGGAAACAGTAGGAGACTTTATTTTTGGGGGCTCCAAAATCACTGCATATGGTTATTTCAGCGATGAAATTAAAAGACACTTACCCCTTGGAAGGAAAGTTGTGACTAATCTAGACAACATATGAAAAAGCAGAGACATTACTTTGCCAAAAAGTCCATCTAGTCAAGGCTATGGTTTTTCCAGTGGTCATGTATGGATGTGAGAATTGAACTATAAAGAAGGCTGAGCCTGAATTGATGCTTTTGAACTCTGGTGTTGGAGAAGACTCTTGAGAGTCTCTTGGACTGCAAGGAGATCCAACCAGTCCTTTCTAAAGATCAGTGGTGGGTGTTTGTTGGAAGGACTGATGTTGAAGCTGAAACTTCAATATTTTGGCCACCTGATGCGAAGACCTGACTCATTTGAAAAGACACTGATGCTGGGAAAGATTGAGTGCAGGAGGAGAAGGGGATGACACAGGATGAGATGGTTGGATAGCATCACCGACTCAATGGACATGTGTTTGGGTGGGCTCCGGGAGTTGATGATGGACAGGGAGACCTGGCATGCTGAGGTTCATGGAGCTGCAAAGAGTCGGACATGACTGAATGACTGAACTGAATTGAAAGCTTTTGATTTCTCCTTCATATTTAATGAGATCCTTGCTGAGTATAGTAATCTGGGTTGTAGCTTTTTGTCTTTCATCACTTTAAGTATGTCCTGCCATTCCCTTCTGGCCTGAAGAGTTTCTATTGAAAGATAAGCTGTTATCCTTATGGGACTCTCCTTGTGTGTTATTTGTTGCTTTTAATATTTGCTCTTTGTGTTTTATGTTTGTTAATTTGATTAATATGTATCTTGGGGTGTTTTGTCTTGGGTTTATCCTGTTTGGGACTCTTTGGACTTGGGTGGCTATTTCCTTTCCCATTGTAGGGAAGTTTTCAACTATTATCTCCTCAAGTATTTCCCCATGGCCTTTCTTTTTGTCTTTTTCTGGGACTCCTATGATTTGAATGTTGGAGTGTTTAACATTGTCCCAAAAGTCTCTAATGTTGTCCTCATTTCTTTTAATTAATTTTTCTTTTTCTCTCTCTGCTTCATTTATTTCCACCATTATATCTTCCACCTCACTTATCCTATCTTCTACTTCAGTTGTTCTACTGTTGATTCCCTCCAGGGTGCTTTTGATCTCAGTTATTGCATTATTCATTACTGATTGAATATTTATATTTATTCTAGGTCCTTGTTAAACATTTCTTGCATCTTCTCAATCCTTGTTTCCAGTCTATTTATCTGTAACACCATTTTGTTTTCAAGAATTTGGATCATTTTTACTATCATTATTCTTAATTCATTTTAAGGTAGACTCCCCATTTCTTCTTCTTTTGTTTAGTTTGATGAGCATTTATTATGTTCTTGCTGTTCCATGTACCTGTTGAATATTTCTATGACTTTTCATGTTGTTTAGATCGCTGTGTTTGGAATGGCCTTAAAAGAACTTAAAAGAGCCTTTCTGTAGGCTCAATCTGTGTGGTTTCTCTTTATTGTGGAGACTTCTCCCTGTGGGTGGGTTTGGACTAGTGGTTTGTCAAGGTTTCCTGGTTAAGGAAGCTTGCATCAGTGTTCAGGTTGGTGGAGCTGGATCGCTTCTCTCTGGAGTGCAATGAAGTGTCCTGTAGTGAATTTTGAGCTACCTATGGGTTTGGTGTGACTTTGGGCAGCCTGTCATTTAATGTTCAGGGCTGTGTTCCTGAATTCCTGGAGAATTAACATGGCATATCTTACTCTGGAACTTGTTCACCCTTGGGTGGTGCTTCATTTCAGTGTAGGTATGGAGGCTTTTGGATGAGCTCTGTCAGTTAATGTTCTCTGGAGTCAGGAGATTTCTGGTGTTCTCAAGTTTTGTATTTAAGTCTCCTGCCTCTGGCTTTCAGTCTTATTCTTACAGTAGCCTCAAGACTTCTTCCATACAGCACAGATGATGAAACATCTAGTTTAATGGTGAAAAGATTCTCCACAGTGAAGAACACTCAGAGAGGTTCATAGAGTTACATGTAGAAGAGAAGAAGGAGGAGGGAGATAGAGGTGACCAGATAGAGAAGAGTTGTAATCCAAAAGCGAGAGAGCAATCTAGCCAGTAATCAATTCCCTATGTTCTTACCACTATCTGGAACACCCAGAGAAGTTCTTGGAGTTACATAGAGAAAAGAAGAGGGAGGAAGGAGATAGAGGTGACCAGGAGGAGAGGGCAAGGAGTCAAAAGGGGAGAGACCAGTCCAGCCAGTAATGAGTTCCCTAAGTATTCTCCACAGCCCAGGACATCCAAAGAGATTCACAGAGTTAAGTAGAGAAGAGAAGGTGGAGGGAGAAAATAGAGGTGACCTGGGGGAGGAAAGAGAGAGACAAAAGGAGAGAGAGTAATCAGACCAGTAATCATACTCCTAAGTAATAATGGATACTGAAAATTAGATTCTTAAAGGTACAAAATTGAAAACAAATATCAAAAAGCAAAGATTAAAAATCTAGAGTAGAGTTTAGACTCTCAAAAATACAAAACAAAATCAATCACAAACATTATAAGTAAATATATATATATATATATATATATATATATATATATGAATTTGCTTTAAAAATAGGGTCTGTTTTTTTGCAAGGTAATAGGTTATAAAAATGAAAATTAAACGAGCAATAGAGAACTTAAAAATTAAAAAAATGAAAATCAGATCGGATCAGATCAGTCGCTCAGTCGTGTCTGACTCTTTGCGACCCCATGAACCGCAGCACGCCAGGCTTCCCTGTCCATGACCAGCTCTCGGAGGTCACTCAGACTCACATTCATCGAGTCAGTGATGCCATTCAGCCATCTCATCCTCTGTCGTCCCCTTCTCCTCCTGCCCTCAATCCCTCCCAGCATCAGAGTCTTCTCCAATGAGTCAACTCTTCGCATCAGGTGGCCAAAATACTGGAGTTTCAGCTTTAGCATCATTCCTTCCAAAGAAATCCCAGGGCTGATCTCCTTCAGAATGGACTGATTGGATCTCCTTGCAGTCCAAGGGACTCTCAAGAGTCTTCTCCAACACCACAGTTAAAAAGCATTAATTCTTCGGTGCTCAGCCTTCTTCACAGTCCAGCTCTCACATCCATACATGACCACAGGAAAGACCATAGCCTTGACTAGGCGAACCTTTGTTGGCAAAGTAATGTCTCTGCTTTTGAATATGCTATCTAGGTTGGTCATAACCTTCCTTCCAAGGAGTAAGTGTCTTTTAATTTCATGGCTGCAGTCACCATCTGCAGTGATTTTGGAGCCCATAAAAATAAAGTCTGACACTGTTTCCACTGTCTCTCCATCTATTTCCCATGTAGTGATGGGACCAGATGCCATGATCTTCGTTTTCTGAATGTTGAGCTTTAAGATAGTAAAAATATTCTAGGAATTTCTCGAGCTGTTGAGGGCTGTGTGGGTCAGTTCAGTTTCACCTAGTTACTTGTTCCAGCTTATACTTCTTCTCAAGGTCTATAGGCCCCTTCCAATGCTTAGTCAATGTCAACTACAGGGTTTTAATCTGTTTGCACCTGTCACTTCCAGAGTGGTTCCCTCTTCTTTGTTTATTTTGGGTTCCTCTGCTTGAAAATCTCTTCAGTGTCCAATTTCTGCTCTGATACAAGGTGGCAAAGGTGGTCACTTATTTAGGCTCACTTGTTCAGTCCTGCTGTGGGGAGGGAGGAACACTGCAAACAAATATCACTAGCTTGTGTGGGGGAGTGTTCGCAGTGTATGGACCACACTGGGTTTGCCCCAGCTCATGGCAGTGTGTGCTTTCTGGGTCTACACTGCTCAGGATCCAGGTTGCACTGCAGGGGAACTGTCCAAAGTGGACCCTGTGTTTAGTGCACTTTCCAGGTCTAAGCTGCTCAGATTTGGGTTATTGGGTTTTCCACAAAGGCACAGACTCATTTGGGCCTGCGTTTTGTGCCCTTCCCAGGTCTGAGCAACTCAGGAAACCAGGTGCTTGGCAAGCACACTGTCCCAGGTGAGCTGTTCATCTTAATCACCTCCCTGGCCTCAGCCGTTTGGTTTACTACATTTTTCAGGCCACAAGAACACCATCTCAGGTGTACCCTGTGTCTTCTCTGGGGAGCTGATTCCAGGCTGCGACCCTCCTGGAAGATCAACTGTCCAGTATCCCAGGAAGACTTGGTGAGCAACTGGTAGCATGCTCACAATTTGGTGGAGGATGCCATTTCTGGGGCCGAGATTGCCCCTTGCCTTCCAGCTCTGGCTGTGGCCTGCCTGCCTCTCTGTCTCTGACAGGGCGATGAGACAGTCTGCAGCTGGCTAGCTTTCCTTTGGTACTCACTCACTCACTCCTTTGTTCTGTGAGCAGACAAGGCTGCACCTTAGTTTAGAGCTTTTTTGGGGAAAATTCTCTCTCTCTCTGTTTTTTATTTCTCTCTCTGGTTATGCCACAGTTCAGGTTGCGGTCTCACGTTATCTCACTCAGATTGTTCTCAGGGCATTCAGGCCTGGTCCTTATCCTACATACAACCTCTGCCTCCCTATCCAGCACTTGTTTGCTGGTGGTGGATGTGATTGTCTGGGCTACTTCTCTGCTGGAGTAGTGGTTAGGCACATAGTCTGTGGGATCCCCCCACACCCCAGTTATGCTGTCGTCTGAGATTCCCAAACTCCCCAAAGAGCCACCAGTGAGAGGGTTTCCTGCTGTTTGGAAACTTCTCCTCCTACACAACTCCCTCCCCATACTGGTCATGATCCCTAACTCTTTTGTCTCTCATTTTGTCTTTTGTCTTTTGTTCTACCTCCTTTCAAAGAGAATGGGCTGCTTTTCTGGGTGTCTGGTGTTCTCAGCCAGCATTGAGAAATTGTTTAGTGGAAGTTGCTTCTCATCTAAATTATCTTTTGATGAATTTGTGGGGGGAGAAAGGGGTCTCTCCATCCTATTCCTCTGGTATCTTTTTCAGTAACCTTAGCTTAAAATATTTTAAAATTTCTTTTGAAATTTCCTCTTTGATCCATATGTTATTCAGAAGTTTGCTGTTTAGTGTTCAAGCATTTGGGTGATTTCCCAGATATCTTCATGTTATTAATTTTTAATTTATTTTCATTATCTGAGAGCAAAAGATTGTACATTTTTATTCTCATAAATTCGTTAAGATGTCTTTTTTGTCCTAGAATGTGGTCTATCTTGTTGAAAGTTCGATGTGACCAAAGAAAAAAATGTACTTTCTGCTGTTATTGAATGAAATTGCTTCAGTTCAGTTCAGTAACTCAGTCCTCTCCGACTTTTGCCACCCCGTAAATTGCAGCACGCCAAGCCTCACTGTCCATCACCAACTCCCAGAGTTCACTCAAACTCACGTCCATTGAGTCGGTGATGCCATCCAGCCATCTCACCCTCTGTCGTTCCCTTCTCCTCCTGACCCCAATCCCTCCCAGCATCAGAGACTTTTCCAATGAGTCAATTCTTCAAATGAAGTGGCCAAAGTACTGGAGTTTCAGCTTTAGCATCACTCCTTCAAAAGAACACCCAGGACCGATCTCCTTTAGAATGGATTGGTTGGATCTCCTTGTAGTCCAAGGGACTCTGAAGAGTCTTCTCCAACACCACAGTCCAACATCATCAATTCTTCGGTGCTCAGCTTTCTTCACAGTCCAGCTCTCACATCCATACATGACTACTGGAAAGACTATGGCCTTGACTAGACGGAACTTTGTTGGCAAAGTAATGTCTCTGCTTTTCAATATGCTGCCTAGGCTGGTCATAAACTTCTTTCCAAGGAGTAAGCGTCCTTTAATTTCATGACTGCAATCACCATCTGCAGTGATTTTGGGGCTTCAAAAAATAAAGTCTGATACTGTTTTCTACTGTTTCCCCATCTATTTCCCATGACGTAATGGGACCAGATGCCATGATCTTCATTTTCTTAATGTTGAGCCTTAAGCCAACTTTTTCACTCTCTACTTTCACTTTCATCAAGAGGCTTTTTAGTTCCTCTTCACTTTCTGCCATAAGGGTTGTGTCATCTGCATATCTCAGGTTATTAATATTTCTCCCGGCAATCTTGATTCCAACTTGTGTTTCTTCCAGTCCAGCGTTCTCATGATGTACTCTGCATATAAATTAAATAAGCAGGATGATAATATACAGGCTTGATGTACTCCTTTTCCTGTTTGGAACCAGACTATTGTTTCATGTCCATTTCTAACTGTTGCTTCCTGACCTGCATATAGGTTTCTCAAGAGGCCAGTCAGGTGGTCTGGTATTCCCATCTCTTTCAGAATTTTCCACAGTTATTGTGATCCACACAAAGGCTTTAGCATAGTCAATAAGGCAGAAGTAGATGTTTTTCTGGAACTCTCTTGCTTTTTCCATGATCCAGTGAATGTTGGCAATTTGATCTCTGGTTCCTCTGCCTTTTCTAAAACCAGCTTGAACATCAGGAAGTTCACGGTTCACGTTATTGATGTCTTTTGTATCCAGTTTATTAATTGTATTACTGATTTTAACTATGCCCTTATTTTTTACCTGATGTGTCTATTAATTTTTGATAGGGAGCTCTTCAATTACCCTCTCATAGATTTTTCATTTAATTTTCTTTGTGTTGTGCTGTGTTTGTCACTCATGGAGTAATGTCTGACTCCTTGAAACCCCATGGACTGTAGCCTGCCAGCCTCCTCTATCCATGAGGATTCTCCAGGAAAGAATACTGGAGTGGGTTGGCATGCCTTCCTCCAGGGGATCTTCCCAATCCAGGGATCAAACCCAGATATCCCACATTACAGGTGTATTCTTTACTGTTTGAACCACCAGGAAAGCACAATTTTGCTTGTAGTTCTATTTTAGATTTCTGTATTTAGCATTCTCTTTTTAGTTATATACATACTAAGGACTGTTATGCTTTCTTTGGGAATCATCTCCTTTGTTATTGTATAATGCCTCTGTGTCTAAGATTTTTCCTGTTTTAAAGTTTACTTCATCCAAAATTAATACATCCATTTCCGCTCTCTTCCAATTACAGATAGCCTGAAATACATTATTTTGTCCAGTTACTTTTAATCCATTTGTATCTATATATCAAAATTGGCTTTCTATTAGACGGCATAGAGTTGACCTACTCTAAAAATCTCTTCAGTTCATTTCATTCGCTCAGTCGTATCTGACTCTTTGCGATGCCAGGAATTGCAGCATACCAGGCCTCCCTGTCCATCACCAACTCCCGGAGTTCACTCAAACTCATGTCCATCGAGTCGGTGATACCACCCAGCCATCTCATCCTCCAATTTCCCCTACTTCTCCTGCCCTCAATCACTCCCAGCATCAGGGTTGTTTCCAATGAGTCAACTCTTCACATCACTGATTTTCAAAGTGATTATCACATAGCTAGAATAATATTTACCATAATTGCTACTGTTTTGCATAATCAGTTCAGTTCAGTTCAGTTGCTCAGCCGTGTCTGACTGCAACCCCATGGACTGCAGCATGCCAGGCCACCCTGTCCATCACCAACTCCTGGAGTTTACTCAAATTCATGTCCATTGAGCCGGTGATGCCATCCAACCATCTCATCCTCTGTCGACCCCTTTCCATCCCACCTTCAATCTTTCCCAGCATCAGGGTCTTTTCAAATGAGTCAGCTCTTCAAATCAGGTGGCCAAAGTATTGGATTTTCAGCTTCAGCATGAGTCCCTTCAATGAATATTCAGACCTGGTATCCTTTAGGATTGACTGTTTTAATCTCCTTGAAGTCCAAAGGACTCTCAAGGGTCTTCTCCAACACCACAGTTCAAAAGCATCAGTTCTCCGGTGCTCAGCTTTCTTTATAGTCCAACTCTCCCATCCATACATGACTACTGGAAAAACCATAGCTTTGACTATATAGACTTTTATTTGACCTTGTTGGCAAAAGTATTCCATAATACTTTCCCTTGTTTTTGGTTCTTATTTTTTCTTAACACTTTCACTGACTTTTGTGGTTTTATTAGACATTTTGTATGAGTTAATTTTCTCTTCTTCAGCATATTAGTTATATATACAACAAATTATTTAGTGGTTGCCCTAGAATAGTTGCGGCTTATATTTACAACTATCTAGTCTTTTCCACTTTTAATAACATTATATCATAGGTAGTGTGGGTTTCTTATAATAGCAAACAATTGCAATTCCTCTCTCTGTCCTTGTATTATTCATTAAGCTTTCATTCATTTTACTTATCATAAGCTATTATAAGAATATTTATTTAAATATACACATGCACATATATATATATATTAATTTTGGTTACACAAAGACACAAACTCAAATACATTGCTTTTTTTTTTTTTTTTTGAGTAAATTATTATCTCTTAGAGAAGCTAAGAATAAGAAACATTAGTTTTTATTTTAATTGACTTATTCTTTCTCTGACACCCTTATATTCTTTATTTAGTTTACAGAAAACTTATTAGTTTTCCTTCTATGTTGCTGCTGCTGCTGCTAAGTCACTTCCATCATGTCCGACTTTGTGCAACCCTTGAGACGGCAGCCCACCAGTTCCTTCTATAGAACTTAATTTAACATTTATTGGAAAACAAGTCTGTTGACAACAAATACTTTAAATTTCTGTCTGTCTGAGAAAGTATTTCTTCTTTCACTTTTCAAGAGTCATTTTGCAGGGTACCTAATTCCAGGTTGGCATATTTTCTCTCAACCCATTAAACATTTCATTCTACTTTTTTCTTGCTTACATGTCTTCTAAGGAGAAGACAAATGTAATTCTTATCTTTGTTCCCCCACAACTAAGATGCTTTTACCTTCTGGCTTCTTTCAATTTTTTTTTTTCTTTATTTTTGATTTTCTGTAGTTGGAGAATGATATGCTTACTTATATTTTTTTCTAACATTCATCCTTTATGGTGTTTTCTAAACTTCCTGAAACTGGGATTTGGTAACTGACATCAATATTGGTAAGTTTTCAGTCACTGATGCAAATATTACTTGTGTTTCTTTCATTCCCAATTTTCTGTTATTCCCATTACAAATATGCTACACCTTTGTAGTTGTTACACAGTTCTTAGATAGCCTGCACTTTTTCTTTTTTTTTCTCCAAGTCTCTTGTTTTTTTATTATTAATTTTTCTGTTTACTTTTCCAGTTTGGTGGTTTCTATGGAGACATGTGAACCGTGAACTTCCTGATGTTCAAGTTGGTTTTAGAAAAGGCAGAGGAACCAGAGGTCAAATTGCAACATCCGCTGGATCATCAAAAGAGCAAGAAAGTTCCAGAAAAACATCTATTTCTGCTCTACTGACTATGCCAAAGCCTTTGACTATGTAGATCACAATAAACTGTGGAAAATTCTGAAAGAGATGGGAATACCAGACCACCTGATCTGCCTCTTGAGAAATCTGTATGCAGGTCAGGAAGCAACATTTAGAACTTGACATGGAACAACAGACTGGTTCCAAATAGGAAAAGGAGTATGTCAAGGCTGTATATTGTCACCATGTTTATTTAACTTCTATGCAGAGTACATCATGAGAAATGCTGGACTGGAAGAAACACAAGTTGGAATCAAGATTGCTGGGAGAAATATCAATAACCTCAGATATGCAGATAACACCACCCTTATGGCAGAAAGTGAAGAGGAACTCAAAAACCTCTTGATGAAAGTGAAAGTGGAGAGTGAAAAGGTTGGCTTAAAGCTCAACATTCAGAAAACGAAGATCATGGCATCTGGTCCCATCACTTCATGGGAAATAGATGGGGAAACAGTGGAAACAGTGTCAGACTTTCTTTTTCTGGGCTCCAAAATCAGTGCAGATGGTGACTGCAGCCATGAAATTAAAAGATGCTTACTCCTTGGAAGGAAAGTTATGACCAATCTAGATAGCATATTCAAAAGCAGAGACATCACTTTGCCAACAAAGGTTCGCCTAGTCAAGGCTATGGTCTTTCCTGTGGTCATGTATGGATGTGAGAGCTGGACTGTGAAGAAGGCTGAGCACTGAAGAATTGATGCTTTTGAACTGTGGTGTTGGAGAAGACTCTTGAGAGTCCCTTGGACTGCAAGGAGATCCAACCAGTCCATTCTGAAGGAGATCAGCCCTGGGATTTCTTTGGAAGGAATGATGCTAAAGCTGAAACTCCAGTACTTTGGCCACTTCATGTGAAGAGTTGACTCATTGGAGAAGACTCTGATGCTGGGAGGGATTGAGGGCAAGAGGAGAAGGGGACGACAGAGCATGAGATGGCTGGATGGCATCACTGACTCCATGGATGTGAGTCTGAGTGACCTCCAGGAGTTGGTGATGGACAGAGAAGCTTGGCGTGCTGCGGTTCATGGGGTCGCAAAGAGTTGGCCACGACTGAGCGACTGAGCTCATCTGATCTGATCTGATGGAGATATGCTCAAGCTCAGATGTTCTTTTTTCAGCTGCATACAGCTTATTAAGTCCATCAAAGAAATTCTTCATTTATGTCGCAGTGGTCTTGATCTCCAGAATTTGGTACTTTCTTAGGCTTGCCATTTTTCTGTTTTCATTGAACCCAGTTTACTTTACATATTATATCCCTTAGTATATTAATAATCCTTCTTTTAAAAACATTTACCTGATAATTCCAACTTCCCTGCCATGTGTAAGTCTGTTTTTGATGCTTGTTTGGTGTCTTAAAACTATTTCTTTCCTTTGGGTATGCTTTGTAATTTTTCACAGTGTACCAGTAAAAAGAACTTGTGCTAATAAAACAGATTTTTAATAGCATGCTGATGAGATTTCGGGGGTGGGGGGGATGTTCTCTAGTCCTATGATAGGGTCTCAGTCTTTTACTGAGCTTATGCCTCTAAACTTTAACTTTATACACGTTTCTCAGTTCACGTCCCCTCTCGCTACCCTCTTTAGATAGGACAGGATGGTTAGAGTGGGCAGGAGTTTGGTATTTTCTTTTCTACAAGTCAGTTATCTGCTAATCAATCTTCATCAGGTAAATTTTTGTTTAAATATTTTTTCCTGATATCAGACTTTATTCAAAGAATGCTCTGGCATATTTAAAAATGTCTCCTCTTCTCTTCCTACAGACCAAAGCTTGGGGGGATTATTTTTCACTGCGAGAAGCAAATCAAACCCCTTGTGGTAAAACTCACAAAAGCATGGGCATGCTTTTATACCTGAGTATCCTTTGGGATTTTAACTTTTGGAGTTGTCCACATTAAAGAGACAACAATTCAAAAATAACAGTTTAGATTTTCCTAACTCCCTACTTCTCTGATGGCTCAGATAATAAAGAATTTGCCTGCAACGCAGGAGATCCGAGCCTGATCCCTGAGTCAGGAAGATCTCCTGGCAAAGAGAATGCCTACCCATTCCAGTGTTCTTCCCTGGATAATTCCAGGGACAGAGGAACCTGGAAGGCTGCAGTCCACAGGGTCAGCAAAAGTCAGATATGATGGAGCAACAAATTCTTTTCCTTTTTATTTTTAACCCCATAATTGTTACTATGAAGTTTAAAAATTATGACATTTCAATATGCCAGAGCAATCTCTTAATAACTTCTGATATCAGGAGAAAATATTTAAACAGAGCCATACCTGTTGAAGTTTTATTAGGACTTAACTGACTTAGAGAACAGGAAATACCTTACTCCAGGTTTTCTGCTCTTGTAAGTTGTGATTCTCTGAATTTGCCTGTCAATCTCCCTAATTTTGAGTGCAGTTTTTTACCCTGTGACCTCCTTCTCTTTAGGATCTAAGAAGACATATTTATTTTTCAGTTTACTTAGTTGTCAGGATGTAGTGGTGACTTCCAAGATTCTAACATGTAGGGTTGGAAAAATTGGACTTTTTTGTTTATATTTGATAAACTGAATTTACACACTTATAATAGCTAGTAATATTGAATAGCTAAAGAATAACTCTAATTTTCACAAAACATGCTATCACCATTTTCAGAAGAGAAAAATAAGCCTTAGTGATTGATTGACTTGATGCATACAGAAGTTATAAATGGAGCTCTTTATATTAAAAACCCTTTTTCAAAGTTGGCCTCCTTGTAACACATGTTCAAATAACCCCAAACCAGCAACTCTCCTCTTAGTTCACTCTCTTTACTTTCTTCTCTCTTTTCTCTAACAATTTTTTGTTTTTGCTTCTTCCACTTGATTACTTCAAATCTCAGATTTCAGCAGTATATTCCTAATGCCTTAGGCTTGTTATCACTTTATGGCTTAATATTTCAACAGATATATCTTTGTATGACCACTCTCTCATGTTACTGATCAA
The DNA here is from genome assembly GCA_935064755.1 of Tragelaphus eurycerus. Lineage (NCBI taxonomy): Eukaryota > Metazoa > Chordata > Mammalia > Artiodactyla > Bovidae > Tragelaphus > Tragelaphus eurycerus. The sequence continues at coordinate 4,325,162 of CAKXYN010000086.1, read as the reverse complement.
TTGCTCTTTGGGGCTGAGATGAGATATGCAGGCAATCTGGGCTTGGTATGATGATAGTATATTCATAAGGTTCTTTTTGTTTTGCAATGTTCAAACTTTGGTCCTTATTTTTTCTATGGCAATCTATCTCTTATGACCTTTGTTAGTTTATTTTTTTTCTCAATTCTTGCACTTCAGTTAAATCCTATTATTCTGCAAAGGAACAAGTAATATATTTTTATATCTATTATTACTTAGTACATTTATAATATTAAATCAAAGGAGAGATGTATTTGAAAACATTTTCTAGATGTTATTTTTTATCCTATTTTTGTGTTTATAATTTAGTTATTTGTTTGAGATATCAAACTCTGCCTCAAATTCAATTTTTCTTAATTTCAATTACTTAGAATATTATAGACCATTATTTTTGTAAGTCTAAATCAAACTAAAGAATCTTCAACTTATGGATCTTACCATGGAAGAATCTGAATGTTTGGCTGTAATAGCAAAATTTTCCTAAGTGTACTTTCAGTGACATAAAGAGTGAAAGTCACTCAGTCATGTTTGACTCTTTGTGACCCCATGGACTATACAGTCTGTGGAATTCTCCAGGCCAGAATACTGGAGTGGGTAGCCTTTCCTTTCTCCGGGGGTCCTTCCCAGTCCAGGGATCGAATCCAGGTCTCAGGCATTGCAGACAGCTTCTTTACCAGCTGAGCCAGAAGAGAAGTCCAAAACTACTGGAGTGGGTAGCCTTCCCCTTGTCCAGCAGATCTTCCTGTCCTAGGAATCAAACTGGGGTCTCCTGCATTGTAGGCGGATTCTTTATCAATTGAAAGATCAGTGAAGCCCACAGTAATATAAAACTGTACTGCTAAAAATATAGTATTTAGGTAAGTACCTGTGGTTGATATCACACGTTATAGGCTACTGATAACAAGCCTTGTGCAATAAATTTAATGAAAATGACTTTATTTTTAAGCAAACCTTATAACCTCTAACTGTAGATATGCTTCAATCCTTCAGATCAGATCAGATGAGATCAGTCGCTCAGTCATGTCCAACTCTTTGTGACCCCATGAATCGCAGAACGCCAGGCCTCCCTGTCCATCACCAACACCCGGAGGTCCCTCAGACTCAGATCCATGGAGTCAGTGATGCCATCCAGCCATCTCATCCTCTGTCGTCCCCTTCTCCTCCTGCCCCCAATCCCTCCCAGCATCAGAGTCTTCTCCAATGAGTCAACTCTTCTCATGAGGTGGCCAAAGTACTGGAGTTTCAGCTTTAGCATCATTCCTTCCAAAGAAATCCCAGGGCTGATCTCCTTCAGAATGGACTGGTTGGATCTCCTTGCAGTCCAAGGGACTCTCAAGAGTCTTCTCCAACACCACAGTTCAAAAGCATCAATTCTTCGGTGCTCAGCCTTCTTCACAGTCCAGCTCTCACATCCATACATGACCACAGGAAAGACCATAGCCTTGACTAGGCGAACCTTTGTTGGCAAAGTAATGTCTCTGCTTTTGAATATGTGATCTCGGTTGGTCATAACTTTCCTTCCAAGGAGTAAGCGTCTTTTAATTTCATGGCTGCAGTCACCATCTGCAGTGATTTTGGAGCCAAGAAAAATAAAGTCTGACACTGTTTCCACTGTTTCCCCATCTATTTCCCATGCAGTGATGGGACCAGATGCCATGATCTTCGTTTTCTGAATGTTGAGATTTAAGCAAACTTTTTCACTCTCCACTTTCACTTTCATCAAGAGGCTTTTGAGTTCCTCTTCACTTTCTGCCATAAGGGTGGTGTTATCTGCATATCTGAGGTTATTGATATTTCTCCCAGCAATCTTGATTCTAACTTGTGTTTCTTCCAGTCCAGTGTTTCTCGTGATGTACTCTGCATATAAGTTAAATAAACAAGGTGACAATATACAGCCCTGACATACTCCTTTTCCTATTTGGAATCCTTCAATCACATATTAATTAATAATTCATTGTACAATTGGTTTTGTGTGACCCAGACTGAAATCAACTTCTATGAATTAAAATTATTAAATTTAATTGAAAATCCAAGGAATGAGTTCCAGCTTCTCTGAATCCAAATAGCAGGGTCAGGTTTTAAGGAATTATTCTTAGTGAAGCAATACAATTATTCTTCAGGTCTGGGGAGACACAGGTGCAAAGTCTTAAGGTGAAAATAAGTATGTGATTTTGGCATCCAGAAAAAGTCTCAGCTAGAACCAAAATTGGCATAGTCACTGCCCAGATAAAATTCAGGATAATAATATAAAATGTAATAACTATTATGAGTGTTATTCATGAGTATTATGATAGGGCTTTTAAAAATACTCCATGATGCTGAAGAAACAGAGCACTTAACATAATCCATAAGATTATAGTAAAATTCCAAAAGAAGAATTTTGTTTTACTTTCTTTGGAAAGATTTGACTTTTACTGTGTGCCTCCTCCCCTCTCTCCTATTGGAATTACTAATATTGTGGGATTAAAAAAAGTAAATTTATGAATCTGGAGATACACATGGGAAGTTAGGCCACGGGAAACATGTATGTTACTCAGAATAGGATGCACTAAGATAAAATTTAAACCCCTGAAACTCAGTTGGTTAACACAATAAAAGTTCATTTCTCACAGACATTTTAGCCCCATATAATTGATACATTCCTCTTCCTTCTGGTTCCCATGAGATCTGGAACACAGGATTTCTAGGTAGCTACAGAAAGAAACCGAGGAAGAGAACTGTAAGATGTTTGTATAATCATGCTGAGAATTGGCTTGTCTTAGATTACTTCTGTTCATACACTGATACAATATTGCTTCACATGATCCAGATCTAATTGCAAAGGAAGTTTGGAAATGTAGTTTCTATGCCCAAGAGAAACATGTAGCTTGAAGAACACCTAGTGTTGTTGTTCAGTCATTAAGTTGAGTCCAACACTTTTTGACTCCATGGACTATAGCACACCATGATTCCCTGTCCCTCACTATATCCTAAAATTTATCCTAGTTCATGTCCACTGAGTTGGTGATGCTGTTCAATCAACTCATCTTCTGCCGCCCTCTTTTTTTACCTTTAATTTTTCTCAGCATCATGATATTTTTCAGTGAGGCAACTGTTTGCATCAGGTGTCAAAGTATTGGAGCTTCAGCTTCAGCATCAGTCCTTCCAGTGAATTCATTGGTTCAGGGTTCATTTTCTTTAGGATATACTTGTTTAATCTCCTTGCTGTCCAAGTGACTCTCAAGAGCCTTCACCAGCAACAAAATTCTAAAACATTAGTTCTTCAGTGCTCAGCCATTTTTAGGTCCAAATCTTAAACCCATACATGACTATTGGAAAAAACTGTAGCTTTGACTAAATGTATTGGAAAAGTTATGTCTTTGCTTTTTAATACACTGTCTAGGTTTGTCATAGACATCTTCTAATTTCAAGACTGAAGTCACCATATGCAGTGGTGTTGAAGAGAAAATCTGTGACTGCTTCCTCTTTTTCACCTTTCCTTTGCCATGAAGTGATGGGACCAGATGCCATGATCTTAGCTTTATGAATGTTGAGTTTTAAGCCAGCTTTTCACTCTGTTCTTTACCTTCATCAGGAGGATCTTTAGTTCCTTTTCCTTTTCTGACATTAAAGAGATATCATCTGCATATCTGAGGTTGTTGTTATTTCTTCCAGGCATCTTTATTCTATTTTGTAACTCATTCAGCCTGGCATTTCACATGATGTATTTTGCATATAAGTTAAATAAGAGTGGTGACAATATATAGCTTTGTCGTACTCCTTTCCCAGTTTTGAACCAGTCGTTTTTTCCATGTAAGGTTCTAACTGTTGCTTCTTGTTCTGTGTACAGGTTTCTCAGTAGACAAGTAATATGATGTGTTATTTCTGTCTCTTTAAGAATTTTCAATAGTTTGTTGTGATTTACAAGTCAAAGGCTTTAGCATAGTCAGTAAAGAAGTATATGTTTTTCTGGAATTCCCTTGCTTCCTCTATGATCCAACAGATATAGGCAATTTGATCTCTGGTTCCTTTGCCTTTTTAAAATCCAGCTTTTAGGGCTGGTGCACTGGGACGACCCAGAGGGATGGTATGGGGAGGGAGGAGGGAGGAGGGTTCAGGACGGGGAACACATTTATATCTGTGGCAGATTCAATTTGATATATGGCAAAACCAATACAATATTGTAAAGTTAAATAAAATAAAATTTAAAAAATTCAGCTATTATATCTGGAAGTTCTTGACTTAAGTGTGCTGAAGCCTAGCTTGAAAGATTTTAAGCATAATTTACTTGCATGCAAAATGAGTGCAATTGTCTGTTAGTTTGAATATTATTTAGAACTGCCCTTTTTGGGGATTGGGATGAAAACAGACATTTTCCAGTCCTGTGGCCACTGCTGCATTTTCCAAATTTGCTGACATATTTAGTGCAGTACCTTAATAGCATTGTCATTTAGGATTTTAAATAGCTCAGCTGAAATTTTTGTCACCTCCACTAGCTTTGTCATTAGCAATGCTTCCTAAGACCCACTTGACTTCACATTCTAGGTTATCTGTGGTGAATGACCACACCATTACAGTTATCCTGTTCATTAAGACCTTTTTCTTTTTTTTTTTTAAATATAATTATACTATGTATTCTTGCCACCTCTTCTTGATCTCTTCTGCTTCTGTTAGGTCTTTACATTTTTCTGTCCTTTATCATGCCCAACCTTAGGTGAAATGTTTTCTTGATATCTCCAATTTTCTTGAAGAGAACTCTAAATTTTCACATTCTCTTGTTTTCCTCTGTTACTTTGCATTGTTAATTGAAGAAAGTCTTATTTCTCCTTGCTATTCCCTGGAACTCTGCATTCAGTTGGGTATAGCTTTCTCTCTCTCCTTTGCTTTTCCAGTCCTGTGGCCACTGTGAGATTTTCTCTTTCCTTAGCTATTTGTAAAACTTCATCAGACAACCACTTAACTTTCTTGCATTTCTTTTACTTTGGGATGGTTTCGATCACTTCCTCCAGTACAATGTTATGAATCTATGTCTATAGGTAATCTGTCTACCAGATCTAATCCCTTGAATCTATTTGTCACCTCCCCTGAATAATAATAAGGGATTTTATTTAGGTTATAACTAAGTGGCCTAGTGGTTTTCTCCACTTTCTTAGTTTAAACCTGAATTTTTCAATAAGTAAGTGATGATCTGAGATACAGTTAGCTCCAGGTCTTCTTTTTGCTGGTCTGTATAGAGCTTCTCCATCTTTGGCTGCAAATAATATAATCATTCTGATTTAAGTATTAACCATTTGGTGATATCCATGTGTAAAGTCGTCTCTTGTGTTATTGGGAAATGATGCTTGCTGTGACCACTGCATTCTCTTGTCAAAGCTCTGTTAGCCTTTGCCTTGCTTCATTTTGTACTCCAAGGCCAAACTTGCCTGTTACTCCAGCTATTTCTTGACTTCCTATGTTTGCATTCCAATTCGCTATGACAAATAGGACATCTTTTTTGGTATTATATCTAGAAGGTCTTGTAGGTCTACATGGAACTGGTCAGCTTCAGCTTCTTCAGCATCCGTGTTTGGGGCCTAGACTTGGATTACTCATGTTAAATGGTTTACCTTGGAAACAAACTGAGGCCATTCTTGAGATTGTACCCCAGTACTGTTCATTTTTTATAAGACTACCATGTTAAAGAGTGAAAAGTGCAGTCTAAACATAAACGTTTTTGTTGTGTGTGTGTGTTTTTCCAAATAAAGAGCTTAATTTCTCTATATATGGGTATCATGTTATCAAGGAATTTATGAAAAGCATTTATAAGTGAGAATAATTAAAGTGGCATTAAGGTATTTACATGAGGATTAATTGACAGCCTAGAAGGATCAAATTAGCAGAAGTACTAAAATGAAAATGTATTTGAAACTAAGCATTTATTAAAGCTATTTTCTAGAAATCAAAGGACATGTAGAATGGGTATAAAATGACATTTAAAGATAAATCATTTGTGAAACTAACTTATGATGAAGCAATGCTACTACTCAGCCTATTCCCTCAGAAAACCATAATTGAAAAAGATGCATGTATCCCAAGGTTCATTGCAGCACTATTTACAATAGCTGGTACTTGGAAGCAACCTAGATACCCATCGACAGATGAATGGATAAAGAAATTGTGTACGTATATACAATGGAATATTATTTAACCATAAAAAGGAATTAAGTCAAGTCAGTTTTAGAAGTGGATGGACATAGAGCTTAATTTTCAATTTAATAAATTAGGATGTAGGTCCTAATTATTAATAAAGTCAGAAACACTTTATTAAAAATAAATTTAAAAAGAAACCAAATCACTGGCAATCAGTGTCAAACTACTATAGCTTCTCATCCTTCATCTTTAGCTTTATATATTTCTTTTACAAAAGACACTCGTAAGTTAAATTTTAATCACATTGTTACAGTTTAGTGTAATAAAAATCAAGCTCAGAAAGAGAAAAGCAAATGTCTAATGTTAACACATACACATAGACTTTAGAAAAATGGTACTGATGAACCTATTTGAAGGACAGGAAAAGAGACTCAGACATAAAGAATAGACTTTTGAACATAGTGGGGGAAGGAAAGAGTAGGATGAATTGAGAGAATAGGATTGAAACATATATATTACCATATGCAAAACAGATAGCTACAAGGAAGTTGCTGTATAACACAGGGCACTCAACCCTGTACTCTGTGACAACCTAAAGGAGTGGGATGGGGTAGAGGATGAGAGGTTGAAGGGATGTTAAAGACAGTGGGGGCATATATATTTTATTGTTGTTGGTCAGTTACTAAATAGAGTCCAACTTTTTGTGACCCCATGGCCCTTCAGTATGCCAGGCTTCTTTGTCCTTCACTGTCTCCCAGAGTTTGTTAAAATTCATGTCATTTGAGTTGGTGATGCTATCTAACAATCTTATCTTTTACCACACCCTATGCTTTTTCCTTCCATCTTTCCCAGCATCAGGGTCTTTTTCAGAATTAGATGCTCACATCAGATGACCAAAGTATTGGAGCTTCAGCTTCAACATCAATCCTTCAAGTGAATATTCAGGATTTATTTTCTTTATGATTGACTGACTTGATTTCAAGGGAGTCTCAAGAGTCTTCTCCAGTACCACAATCAATTCTTCAGCACTCAGCCTTATTTATACTCCAACTTTCATATCCATACTGATTCCTGGAAAAGCAATAAAATATTTGACTATATAAACTTTTGTTGGCAAAGTTATGTCTTTGTTTTTTTAATACATTGTCTAGTTTTGCCATAGCTTTCCTTCCAAGGAGAAGTATTTTTTTAATTTCATGGCTGCAGTCACCATCTGCAGTGATTTTGGAGCTCAAAAAAATAAAATTTGTCACTGCTTTTACTTTTTTCCCTTCTTATTTGCCATGAAGAGATGGGACTGGATAACATGGTCTTGGCTTTTTGAATTTTGAGTTTTAAGCCAACTTTTTCACTTTCTCATCAAAATGCTTTTTAGTGCCTCTTCACCTTCTTCCATTAGAGTGGTATCATCTGCATGTCTGAGGTTGTTGATATTTCTCCTCACAGTCTAGCCCAGCATTTTACATGGTGTACTCTGCACATAAGTTAAATAAGAAGGGTGACAACATATTTACTTTTCATTTTCCTTTCCCAATTTTGAACCTATTAGTCATTCCATGTAAAGTTCTAACTGTTGTTTCTTGATACACATACAGGTATCTCAGGAGACACGTCAGGTGGTCTGCTATTCCCATCTCTTTAAGAATTTTCCAGTTTGTTGTGACCTAAACAGTCAAAGGCTTTAGTGTAGTCAATCAAGCTGGAGTAGACATTTTTCTGGAATTCCCTTCCTTTCTCTATGATCCAATGAATGTTGGCAATTTGATCTCTGGTTCCTTTGCCTTTTGTAAACCCACTTGTATATCTGGAAGTTCTTGATTCATGTACTGCTGAAGCTTAGCTTGAAGGATTTTGAGCATAACCTTACCAGCATGCAAAAAGTGCAACTGTCTAGTAGTTTCAACATTCTATGGACATGCCTTTCTCTGGTATTGGAATGAAAACTGACCTTTCCAAGTCCTGTGGGCACAGCTGTGTACTTCCTACTGATTCATGTTGTAGTAGGCAGATAAACACAACACTTTAAAACAATTCTCAAATTAAAAATAAATTTAAAAAAAATCAGTGTCAATCAGAGTCAAATTAATATGTCTTCTCATTTTTCATTCTTATGTTTATACATTTCTTTTTCAAAAGACACTAAGGTTTTCTATAGAAAGTAAGTTAATTTTTAATCAGATTTAATATAGCTTAATGTAATAAGAGACATTACTTTGCCAACAAAGATCCATCTAGTCAAGGCTATGGTTTTTCCAGTGGTCATGTATGGATGTGAGAGTTGAACTGTGAAGAAAGCTAAGTGCTGAAGAATTGATGCTTTTGAATTGTGGTTTTAAAGAAGACCCTTTTTTAAAAAAATAAAAATTTCTTTATTTTAACTGGAGGCTAATTACTTTATAATATTGTATTGGTTTTGCCATACATCGACATAAATCTGCCATGGGTGTACACATGTTCCCAGTCCTGAGCCCCCCTTCCACGTCCCTCCCAATACCATCCCTCTGGGTCGTCCCAGTGCACCATCCCCAAGCATCCTGTATCATGCATCGAACCTGGACTGGTGATTCATTTCATGTATGATATTGTACATGTTTCAATGCCATTCTCCCAAATCATTCCACCTTCTCCCTCTCACACAGAATCCAAAAGACTGCTCTACACATCTGTGTTTCTTTTGCTGTCTCACATACAGGGTTATCAGTTCCATATTTTTAAATTCCATATATATGCATTATTATACTGTATTGGTGCTTTTCTTTCTGGCTTACTTCACTCTGTATAATAGGCTCCACTTTCATCCATCTCATTAGAACTGATTCAAATATATTATTTTTAATGGCTCAGTAGTATTCTATTGTGTATATGTACCACAGCTTTCTTATCCATTCATCTGTTGAAGGACATCTAGGTTGCTTCCATGTCCTGGCTATTATAAACAGTGCTGCGATGAACATTGGGTACACGTGTCTCTTTCAATTCTGATTTCCTCAGTGTATATGCCCAGTAGTGGGATTGCTGGGTCATGAAAGTGAAAGCGAAGTCGCTCAGTCGTGTCCAACACTTTGCGACCCCATGGACTGTAGCCTACCAGGCTCCTCCCTCCACGGGATTCTCCAGGCAAGAATACTGGAGTGAGTTGCCATTTCCTTCTCCAGAGGATCTTCCCAACCCAAGGATCGAACCTGGGTCTCCTGCATTCCAGGCAGACGTCTTAACCACTGAGCCACCAGGGAAGCATAAGGTAGTTCTATTTCCAGGTTTTGAGAAATCTCCACACTGTTCTCCATACTGGCTGTACTAATTTGCATTCCCACCAACAGTGTAAAAGGGTTCCCTTTTCTCCACACCCTTTCCAGCATTTATTGCTTGTAGACTTTTAGATAGCAGCCATTCTGACTGGCATGAAATGGTACCTGATTGTGGTTTTGATTTGCATTTCTCTGATAATGAGTGATGTTGAACATCTTTTCATGTTTGTTAACCATCTGTATGTCTTCTTTGGAGAAATGTCCGTTTAGTTATTTGGCCCACTTTTTGATCGAGTCATTTATTTTTATAGAGTTGAGCTGCAGGAGTTGGCTGTATATTTTTGAGATTAATTCTTGTCAGTTGCCTTATTTGTCATTATTTTCTCCCATTCTGAAGGCTGTCTTTTCATCTTGCTTATAGTTTCCTTTGCTGTGCAGAAGCCTTTAATTTTAATTACGTCCCATTTGTTTATTTTTGCTTTTATTTCCAATATTCTGGGAGGTGGGTCATAGAGGATCCTGCTGTGATTTATGTCAGAGAGTGTTTTCGCCTGTGTTCTCCTTAGAGAAGACTCTTGAGAGTCCCTTGTACTGCAAGGACATCCAACCAGTCCATCCTAAAGGAGATCAGTCCTGGGTGTTCGTTTGAAGGACTGATGCTGAAGCTGAAACTCCAATACTTTGGCCACCTCATGCAAGAGGTGACTCATTGGAAAAGACCGTGATGCTGGGAGGGATTGGGGGCAGGAGGAGAAGGGGATGACAGAGGATGAGATGGCTGGATGGCATCACCTACTCGATGGACATGAGTTTGGGTAAACTCTGGGAGTTGGTGATGGACAGGTAGGCCTAGTGTGCTGCGATTCATGGGGTCACAAAGAGTCAGACTTGACTGAGAGACTGAACTGAACTGAATGTAATCAAAATCAAGCTTTAAACATGTTTATACATGTTAGCATTTTCCTTTAATATGAAATTTGTTGATGCAAATAATATATTTTAAGGTATATTTTGATATTTAAGTGTGAAAATTATACATGATCATGCTAATTTCTGTCAGTAATATGAGTGAGTTGGCAGTTACATTCTTGAAAAATGAGATTGTATGCAGTTTTTGGAACAGAATATGGCAATGCTATCATTCAATTATACCATGAATTCTGCTTATGAATGTATCCTATAGATTTAAAAATGCTAGTATGCATATTTGGCTTCAGAGGCAGCAAAAAATTCATAATAATTGACTTCAGTAACTATCTCAATAGATTTTACCACACATAAACTGCAGTATCATTAGATAGGAAGTTTTGGGTAAACCCAATAAGATGATTTTTTAGAAATAAGTCAGTACAAATATATCTGTATTTTTGCATGATTAAAATTTTATGCTCATGATAAAAATTGTGGGGATATCATAGTATTAGACTTTTAATCTCCATTATCACAAAGGGCTGGGGTTTGTGTGGGAGAAAGATGAAATATTGGAAAAAAATTTCAACATCACTGTAATAAATGATATTTAATTCAGTGAAAATGCAATACAAAACCCTATCAAACATACTACTCGAAATATAAAAATGGTTAAGAACTGTATCTACAAGTTTATATGGACAAATGAACATTTACTTCTTCAGCTGACCCAAGAAGTAAGAAGTGTATGTCTTGAAATTCTATAATTTTAACAGGTTTTAAGGAATCAATATTATTTTCTTAAAAATAAATCAAATACGCATGAAAACTTTTACATTATGATAAATAGTTACTATTTTCCATATTGGTACTTTTGTACATGCTCAGATGGAACCTGGACCTTTACATAGAGTCTAGTACTTGAAATATAATCAGTTCAGTTGTTAAGTCGTGTCCGACTCTTTGCGACCCCATGGACTGCAGCACACCAGGCTTCCTTGTCCATCACCAACTCCCGGAGCTTGCTCAACCTCATGTTCATAGAGCTGGTGATGCCATCTGACCATCTCATCTTCTGTCGTCCCCTTCTCCTTGCTCCTTCAATCTTTCCAGCATCAGGGTCTTTTCAAATGAGTTAGTTCTTCACATCAGGTGACCAAAGTAATGAAGCTTCAGCTTCAGCATCAATTTTTCCAATAAACAATCAGGACTGATTTCTTTAGGATTGGTTGGTTGCATCTCCTTGCAGTCCAAGAGACTCTCAAGAGTCTTCTCCAACACCATAGTTCAAATGCATCAATCCTTTGGAGCTCAGCTTTCTTTATAGCCCAACTCTTACATCCATACATGACTATGGGAAAAATCATAGCTTTGACTACATGGACCTTTGTTGGTAAAGTAATGTCTTTGTTTTTAAATATGCTGTCTAGGTTGGTGATAGCTTTTCTTCCAATGAGCAAACGTCTTTTAATTTCATGGCTGCAGTCACCATCTGCAGTGATTTTGGAGCCAAGAAATAAAGTCTGCCACTGTTTCCATTGGTTCCCCATCTATTTGCCATGAATTGATGGGACCACATGCCATGATCTTAATTTTCTGAATGTTGACTTTTAAGCCAAATTTGTCACTCTCCTCTTTCACTTTCATCAAGAGTCTCTTCAGTTCTTCTTTGCTTTCTGCCATAAGGGTGGTGTCATCTGCATATCTGTAGTTAGTGAGATTTCTCCTGGCAATCTTGATTCCAGTTTGTGCTTTATCCAGCTCCGCATTTCTCATGATGTATTCTGCAAGAAGTTAAATAAGCAGAGTGACAACATACAGCCTAGACATACTCCTTTCCTGATTTTGAACGAGTCTGTTGTTCCATGTCCAGTTCTAACTGTTGCTTCCTGTCCTGCATACAGATTTCTCAAGGGGCAGGTCAAGTGGTCTGATATTTCCATCTCTTGAAAAATTTTTCACAGTTTATGGTGATCCACACAGTCAAAGGCTTTGGCATAGTCAGTAATGCAGAAGAAGATTATTTTTCTGGAACTCTCTTGCTTTTTCAATGATCCAACAGATATTGTCAATTTGATCCCTGGTTCCTCTGCCTTTTCTAAATCTAGCTTGAACATCTGGAGGTTCACCATTTACATACTGTTGAAACCTGGCCTGGACAATTTTAAGCAGTATTTTGACAGCGTGTGAGATGAGTGCAATTGTATGGCAGTTTGAAAATTCTTTGGCATTGCCTTTTGGGGATTGGAATGAAAACTGACCTTTTAAAGTCTTGTTGCCACTGTTGAGGTTTCCAAATTTGCTGGCATATTGAATGCAGGACTTTCACAGCATCATCTTTTAATACGTGAGATAGCTGTACTGGAATTCCATCATCTCCACTAGCTTTGTCCATAGTGATGCTTCCTAAGGCCCGCTTGACTTTGCATTCCAGGATTTCTGGCTCTAGGTGAGTGATCACACCATTTTGACTATCTGGATCATGAAGATCTTTTTGTACAGTTCTTATACTGAAATACAATGGTCACATGGATTATATCCAATCCTTCTATTTAACATTAGGTCAGATGTTTACTAACCATAGTAAAGATGACGAGGTAAGAATTTGACTTTTCATGAGCTTTTCAAAATTCTGATCCCCTCTATTCCCATATCATACCTGTCAGGACTTTGCCTCCTTTGGGGCTCTTTTTGTATTCTGTTGGTAAATCTGTTAAAATCCAGTTTTTCTTATTCTTACGAATTTGCTCAAGACATTTCCCCCAGCACCTAGTTCTGAGCTATGTCAGACGAAAACCCACAGATATTTGAACTCTGAGTAAAAGGCAGCTTTCTTAAGTAATTCAGTAACTTTTTTTTTTTCAGTGACAGCCTATTACACTGAAACACACAGTGCAAAATCTTACAGTAGTTAGACTCTCACAATCTATCTCTCCCTTTAGAAAGCAATTTTCCCTCCTAAATTTTTTTATGTCTATGGCTTGGTCCTTGAAACATGAGACTTGAAGTGGGCAGTGACCTTGTGTGCTCCTCCTCAACAGGAGCTTGTTTCTTTGTAAATCTTGGTACTAAAAAATGCTCGAATGCCTGTCCCCGGAAATTCACATTCAAAAAGGATTGTCTCTGCCTACAAGTGCCTGTGAGTGTTCAGCCTGCTTCAAATAGTGCATTTTCAAAGGTCAGCTGCCTTCTACTGAGGCTTTGATGAAGGCTTTCAAAGAAGGGTCTCAGAAACAGCCTGTGTGCAATGGCCCAAAACTCCTGTTAGCTACCAACTGAAATAATCTGATTTCTCATTTCCGAGCTGCTAGTTTTCAGAAAACAATTAGTTATATAGCCTATCAACATATTTATTTTAAAAAAGAGAGATAATAACAAAATGAAATGTCTTCAATATTTCTAAAAATTGTGATATTCTGTTTCCACAGTATATGCTCCTCTACAGCAAATAGGTTTTAAGCTCATATATGGCATTATACAGTGAACAGGAAAAAGCTGAGTCTTTGAACTGGTTACACTCTAGGCAAGAATAGAATACATAATTGATGAATACTCATGTTTTATAATATTACAGTTTATCTGTATTGATTCTTCTCCCATATTTAAGAGGCTTATTAATATTCAATGCATTCATTAATTCAAGTGAATAAGGCAGTCTATCCTGTGTTCTGATTTCTAGACAAACAGGCACACACATGCACACTCACACACACAAATGTACATTTAGTTTTATAAATAGATGATTGTTTAAAAGACTAGAAGCAGAAGAAGAGAAAAATAGGCCTTGAAAAATCTAACTTCAAATACTGAGGATAAGTAACTTTTAACTAAACTAATCATACTATTTATTACCATCAGATATCAGTCCCAATGTCTGATAAACCAACTGAAGAAACAAATGATTTAGGATTTTTTTTTTTTTCAAAATTCACTTCTACTAAGTGATCCACATTGCTCAGAGACAGAAGAACTTGACATAAAGTGAAATATATTAACTGTATGTACAATTAAAGGGAGGATAAGTTGACTTAAAGAGGGAATGGGAAGAAAAAAATAAAAAGACAGGCAAAGTTAATCCTGTCCTTACCTTTTTATTTTTTTCTGAGAAAAATTTTCATATGAGCCTTTTTATCATTAAGCAATTGAGATTGAAACATATCAACTTTAGGTAATCATGTCTTGAATTCTAATTTATCTCCATGGGGTCAATTTAAGTGTGGCAAATTGAACTGAGCACGAAAGATTAATAAAAGTGAAATGGCAGTCATTCCTTTAATGTACTGCACACAATTTGAACCAATTTTACCTCACCCCTATGAGGAGAATTTTATCTATGAAGTAACTGAAAAGATTAATCCACTTAGAAATAATGAGCTGGAGGTTAGTGACTTTTCATTCCACACTTAAAAATTTTTGTTTAAACCAGTTTGAAATCTAGATTTAAAAAGTTCAATAGTCAGCTCATATTTTAAAATGAAAATCTGCTGGTCTGTCCCCACAGTTCACCTGTCACATAACTACACACATCTCCCTTGGTGCTTCTTCTGTATGATTAACTATACTCCCCCCCCCCCCCAATTTTAACATTGAACTTTTCTTTTTACAGAACACAGTTTATATGATTATATCTTTCTTCTTCGATATCACATTAAACTGTCAGTTCTGACCTATCTAATCTTTTTGACTGGTTTATATCCATATTTTTGCACATTACATGTCAGTGTGTACCATTGCATATTAATAGGCAAGCTTTTTGACGATAACCATAACTTAGAAAATGGTAAATATCACACTTATTTCTGGTTTTAAAAGATGCAGAGCCAGGGTTGCATGGGTAAAAAATAAAAATAGATACCAAAATATAATTGTATTCTGTTCTGAAGGGAAATTTTATATTTATTAAAAAGTGAAATGGATATTATTTATATATATATATATATATATATATATATATATATAGAGAGAGAGAGAGAGAGAGAGAGACAATCTTGATTATTTCAAGGCAACTCAAGAGCATCCCCTGATATAAAGTAACATACTAAAGTTCTGCTGAAACTTATCATCCTTACAGTGAAGAATTATATTCAATTTCCCCATTTGAAATATATTTGAACTCCCTTCTCCTACTGGTAAGGAAGTGAGGAGGCTCATTTTTTCTCCTCTCTACCTCCTACTGCCTGTAGAAATAAATTTAGAAATACTGACTACATAATAAGAGGAAAAGGTGAGGACCTGAGAATCACTGGGAGTAGAGGAAGAACATTCTTTTTGTACAGATTTTCTACCACTCATTCCCTTTGTAACATCCTTTTTAATAATCAATTGATTTGATGCACAATTCCACTGAACCAGAAGGTAAAGCACGGCATGCATATGTGCTCAGTCATGTCCAGCTCTTCGTGACCTTGTGGGCTGTAGATCCCCAGGATCCTCTTGTCCATGGAATTTTCCAGGCAATAATACTGGAGTGCACTGCCATTTCCTTTTCCAGGGGATCTTCCTGACCCAGGGATCAAACTTGTGTCTCTTATGTCTTCTGCAATGGCAGGCAGGTTCTTTACCAGCTGAGTCACCAAGGAAGCCCAAACATAGACAGATGCTAGACTATAATGAAGGACAAATTACTCTTCAGGCAAGTAGAAGTTTTCCCTATTGGGAAAATAACTACATAGCAAGTTTATTAGCAGGTAAGTGATCACTTAATAGAGTTCTGATGCAAGGTATTGGGATAGTCAAGATTTCTTCCTAAGAGTTGAGTTAGATCCTTAACTATGTGTCATTCAGATGTAAATGAGAGGAAGGGCATTCTAGACTCCATAGAAATCCTTTTCATGTGTAAAGTGAATTATTTGGACAGAAGGTTTCTAACACAATAATTGGGTCTGGACCACAAATGTCCTTGTGGCTCAGCTGGTAAAGAATCCACCTACAATGCAGGAGACCTGGGTTCGATCCCTGGGTTGGGAAGATCCCCTGGGGAAGGGAAGGACTATACCCTCAAGTATTCTGGTCTGGAAAATTCCATGGATTGTGTAGTCCATGGGTCACAAAGAGTTGGACACGACTGATAGACTTTCATTTTCACAAATGTCCAATGAGGATAATTATTTTGAATTCTCACATTGAGTGTATGGGATAGGGAAGAAGTGGAGGAAAATGCTTTTAATAAGGAAAGTAAAAATAATTGGATCTGAGGATAAGTTTAGCTTTCTTTAACCCTAGAGGAAAAAAAAATGGGAACGCAAAGTTGGTTAGGATTGTTTTACAATGAGACTCCTCAGTGGGGTAATGTTTGTGGAGTGCTAAATCCGCATCAGATGGAGAGAGATAGGAGAAGACAGTTTTGACATGGCCAGAGAAGAGAAGATGGTTATTAATAAATGACAAACAGTAAGAATCTAGAACAAGACCTGGCTTCCCCTCTAGATTTTTGGATCTCAAGTATTTGAGATACTTTGATGAAATTGTGGAGGAGCAGATGCTTAAATAAAAAGTAATTTTAAATAACTGACTAAAGGGATATAACAAATATTGTATTGAAATGTAATTAAACTAAAAGTATGATGCTGCTGCTGCTGCTAAGTCGCTTTAGTAGTGTTCAACTCTGTGCGACCCCATAGACAGCAGCCCACCAGGCTCCCCTGTCCCTGAGGTTCTCCAGGCAAGAACACTGGAGTGGGTTGCCATTTCCTTCTCCAGTGCATGAAAGTGAAAAGTGAAAGTAAAGTCGCTCAGTCGTGTCTGACTAAAAGTATACATTACTATAAATTTACATTATTTTAAAATTAGACATTGCTATTATACATTACGGGGAAGGCAATGGCACCCCACCCCAGTACTTTTGCCTGGAAAATCCCATGGATGGAGAAGCCTGGTAGGCTGCAGTCCATGGGGTCGCTAAGAGTCAGACATGACTAAGCGACTTCACTTTCACTTTTCACTTTCATGCATTGGAGAAGGAAATGGCAACCCACTCCAGTGTTCTTGCCTGGAGAATCCCAGGGACAGGGGAGCCTGGTGAGCTTCCGTCTAAGTAATTTTATACGGCATTAACTACTTCCAAGAATGAGAGTGTAAAAATGTACCCCAGCCTCTCATAATATCATCTTGCAAATTTGTAGAAATTTTTAATTGCAATTTTCAGAAAAATTTGGAGATTTAAATCCTGATTAGAGTGGATATTTGTTCCAATAGAACTGAAAAAAATGTTGTATATTGTATTCAAGGAAAGATCAAACTCCCATGCTGAAATTTACTTAGTAGGGCTGATCATGAGTGCTGGGTGAAATATCAATTGCATCTTCTTGATGGGAAGTTAGGAAAAGAGAGGGGCATTGTTAATAAGATTAATATCAGAGCTTGGAAAAAAATGGAGGTAATAAGACTAAAAATATTAAAATTGACAGTAAATGAAATACCATCAGACTTAATCTCCTCTTTCTCTCTATTTAACACAATAAGTCAGAAGATATATATTAGTAAGGAGAGAAAACCAAAACATGAGCTCTGCATCTTTTGATCTCTATCCAGTGTTTAATTCATTGATCCAAACTAAGTTTGGAAGAGTGACATTCTTGGGAACTTAATTCTCATCAGTTCTAGTACCACAGTTTTCTGAGACGAGAAACTAGACTAGGACTGTGATAGAACAGAAAATTATTTCCAACAATTTCAGAAAGCCTCCAGAAAACAAACAAAAAGTAAGAGTGATTTACACAACTATGAGCTATTCTCTGGTAATTTTAACTTGGAATGGGATTAAGTCTCTAAATTCATAATAACAAATACAAGCACAGAGCCTGTATGAAAATATAAAAGTTAGCTTTTAGGAATTTAAAATGAAAAACTAACTAGTTTATCAATAATTAGATATCACCAGAGGAGGTAACCTTAACCTGCTCAGAAATTACTTGTTGCTTGGTAAAATTCTTCAAAGTCTAGATAATGCATCTAATTTGTGTAGTTCATTTGATGCCCTACAGTTGTTTGGATTAGAAAACATGAAATCATGCTAAGACAATTTTCTAAGAATTGTATAGAAAGCTACACTTGTATGTATTACTTTTCATGATAGATCAAAGTTTCAGACTTACGCAAGGTATGTTTAAGCCTAATTAGTTCACAATTTCACTTTGTTTTCTAAGTAGGCTGTTGGTCCTAATATTCTCAGTGCTGTTTGATAAGCATGCAGTCAGTTTACTAAGTGTATATTAGCTGATTCAAAAGCCTATCTGTTGTGTTCTGATTTTCTTTTTCTTCTTAATAAAAACTGAAATAACACTTTTGTCAAAACCATTATAAACCCAAGACAAAATAAAACAAATAGAATAATTAAAAAAAAAAAAAAAAAAAACAAAAACAAAACTGGTGGATATTTACTCTTGAAAGAAGGAAGCAACAACAACTTATATCCACATTACACGTGTCCCTTCGAATACTTCCCAGTTCCTGTGGTTGCATTTTGGACAGAACTAGTAAAGAATCCTCATTTTTGATTGAGGGAAGTGAAGGTGAAAATCTCTCAGTTGTGTCTGACTCTTTGTGACCCATGGGATCCTCTGTCCATGGAATCCACCAGGCAAGAATACTGGAGTGGGTTACCATGCCCTCCTGCAGAGGATCTTCCAAACCCAGGGATGGAACTCAAGTCTCCAACATTGCAAGCAGATTCTTTATCATCTGAGCCGCCAGGGAAGCCCTTGATTGAGGTGTCAATGGGTAGAGTTCAGAGTTGTATTACAAAACTAACAATAAAAGGGAAAATCCCAGAAAGGAGGGAGCCAAAAATAAGGACTGAACTTAAAATTCTGTATGATAATAATAACACAAAGGAGGAGGTGGAAACAGGCATATAATTAAGTAGATTTTTGTAGTTAATTTTTATTGAAATTAAGTATTTAGAATGTTTTATGTTCCAATGTTAATTTTCATCCCCCAGATAGTTTTAAATAATTGAAACAAAATAAAAAATAATTAAAATAGTACAAGAGAGAAAATCTATTGAAAATAAAAAGAGGCTGTAATGGAGATTAAAAAAATAATAATAAGACACTCAGAAAACAGAAAATCGTGGATATAAGCCCTACATATTCAGTAATTATATTGAACACAAATTAATTGAACACGTCAATCAAAAGGCAAAAACTGTTCTGCTACAATGTTTAAAACATTTTTGATCCAACCTTTAGGCATTGTAAAACACACATAGTTAGAATTCAGAGATACAGTAAGATTGAAGAATGGGAAAGATTAATACTGATCCTTTACAAGGTTTTCAAAAAAGGGATAGAGAAGACTTCCCAAGATATGCAATGTGCATTTTAATACTCTGATATCAAAATCAAAAAAGAAAATAAAATATATTTTAAAATGATTAACAGTATTTAATATAAATATGCAAGTTCAACAACATGGAAACAGATTGAAGATTATGATTGAATGGGATTTACCTCAAGATTGCAAAATGTGATTAATATATGAAAATCAATGCAATGTGTGAAAGATACAAACCATATGACTATCTTGATGTTTGCTGAAAAACACAACAAAATTCAACATATATTCATGATAAAAATGATGTTAATAAATTAGATGTAAAAGGAATGTAGATATGAGATCAACATATATGACAAGCTCACAGCTCACATCATACTCAAAATGTAAAGGTAAAAGCTTTATCTATAATACAGAAACAAGATAAGAATGTCCATTTGCACTACTATATAACCTAGTACCAAAAGTTTAGACAAGAAATGAAGGTTGGGCAAGACACGAAAGGTGTCCAAATTGGAAAGATATAAATAAAAAGTCTCCTTACTCACAGTTAACATGACAGTATATGTAAAAAACCTTAGGATGCCATCAACATGTTTTTTGGAACGAGGTAACAAATTCTGCAAAGTTTCAGGTTTAAAAAAAAATCAATGTGTTTTTGTACAGTAACAATGAATCATGAAACAAAAGAAAAAGTCTCACAATATCATCAAAACAATAAATGAATCAAGAAATTAATCAAACTGGAAATTTGCACACTACTGCTAAGTCGCTTCAGTTGTGTCCGACTCTGTGTGACCCCATAGATGGCAGCCCACCAGGCTCCCCCGTCCCTGGGATTCTCCAGGCAAGAACACTGGAGTGGGTTGCCATTTCCTTCTCCAATGCATGAAAGTGAAAAGTGAAAGTGAAGTCGTTCAGTCGTGTCTGACCCTCAAAGACCCCGTGAACTGCAGCCCACCAGGCTCCTCCATCCATGGGATTTCCCAGGCAAGAGTACTGGAGTGGGGTGCCATTGCCTTCTCCAATTTGCACACTAGAAACTCCAAAACATTCATGAAAGAAATACAACAGTACACAAATAAATGTGAATACACCCTGTATTTAGGGAGTCTAGGTGGCTTCAGTGGTAAAGAATCTGGCTATCAGTTCAGGACACACAAGATACCCTGGTTCTACCTCTGGGTTGGAAAGATCCTCTGCAGTGGTGGTGGTGGTTTAGTTGCTAAATCATGTCTGATTCTTGTTATCCCATGGACTGTAGCCTACCAGGCTCCTCTGTCCATGGGATTTTCCAAGCAAGCAAACTGGAGTGGGCTGTCATTTCCTTCTCTAGGAAATTGTCCAGACCCAAGGATTGAAACTGAAGTCAGGGAATAGGAAATTGCAACCTGCTCCAGTATTCTTTCCTGCAAAATTCTGTGTGCAGAAGAGCCTAGCAACCTACAGTTGTTAGGGTCCCAGGGAGTCAGAAGTGACTGTGCAAATGAGCACACACACGCTGCACTTATGGATTAGGTGAATTAATATGTTACCTTTTCATACTATCCAAAGTGACCTACAGTTTCAAAGAAAACCCTTTCAAAATTCCAACTCATTTTACACAGAAATAGAAAAAAGCTCCTAAAATTTGTGTGGAACCATTAAAGGCCCCAACTAGTTAATACAATCTTAAGAAAGAAAAACAAAGCTAGAGGCATAACGCTTCTTAACTTCAAATTATATTACCAAATTATGTTAGAAACTTCCATAATCCAATAGCTAAATAAATAAATAACCTGATTAAAAAGTAGGCAAAATGCATCATGCAAAATGATGGGTTGGATGAATCACAAGCTGAAATTAAGATTGCCAGGAGAAATATCAACAACCTCAGATAGGCAATTGATACCACTCTAATGGCAGAAAGAGAAGAGGAACTTAAGAGCTTCTTGATGAGGCTGAAAGAGGAGAGTGGAAAATACTGGCTTAAAACTGAACATTTAAAACTAAGATTATGGCATCTGGTCCCATCAATTCATGGCAAATTATTGTAATTGGTCAGTCACTAAGTCATGTCTGCCTCTTTGCTACCCCATGGAATGCAGCATTTCAGGCTTCCCTGTTCTTCACCATCTCCTAGAGTTTGTTCAAACTCACATCCATTGAGTCAGTGATGCCATCTAACAGTCTTACCCACTGTCACCCCCTTCTCCTCTTGCACTCAATCTTTCCTAGCACCAGGTCTTCCCAATGAGTTGGCTCTGCATCAAGTGGCCAAAGTATTGAAGTATCAAAGCAACAGTCCTTCCAATGAATATTCAAGGTTGGTTTCCCTTAGGATTGACTGGTTTGATCCCTTTGCTGTCCAAGAGATTCTCAAGAGTCTTCTCCTGCAATACAGTTTGAAAGCATTAATTTTCCAGCTCTCAGCCTTCTTTACGGTCCACATTTTACATCCATGCTGAACTACTGGAAAAACTATACCTTTGACTATAGAAGAGAAAAATATGGAAACAGTGACAGATTTTATTTTCTTGGTCTCCAAAATCATTGCAGATGGTGAATGTAGCAGTGAAATTAAAATATGCTTGCTCCTTGGAAGGAAAGCCATGACAAACATAGATAGCATATTAAAAAGCAGAGGCATCACTTTGCCAACAAAAATCTGTATGATCAAAGCTATGATTTTTTCCAGTAATCGGGTACATATTAGAAGTGGAACATAAAGAAGGCTGATAAAATTATAAATTATTTTATAATAGCTTTAATCAGAGAAGTTCATGTATGTTCCCAGAAAGAAGAAAATGCCATTGATAAAAGTTGAAGAAGACCTAAATGATAAGATATTCTGTTTAAATTAACTGAAAAGGTTAAAATTGTTAATATGACAACACTACTGAAATTCATACAGGTTTAATATACCCACTATAAAATTTTGCACAGATTGACAAGCTAATAGATAAAATATAAATGCAGAATAGCCACAGCAATCTTGAAAAAGACTAACATAGTTTGCAGATTTGCAATTTTCAAACTTATTACAAAGCTGTAGTAATGAAGACAATGTGATACAAGAATAAGTGAAAACATAGAGAAGAATGGAATAGAAATGAGTACAGAAATGAAATCTTACATTTGTGGTGAATTGATTTTTTATAAATACCCAAAGGCAATTCAATGGAGAAAGCCTATAGTATTTTCAAACAACGATGGGACAAATGGATGAATACATCAAAAAGAGTGCACTAGGTACTTTGCCTTCCATAACAGAAAAAAAAATTAACTTAAAATGGATATAGATCTAAATACAAGAGACTGGATTGTATCAATTGCAGAAGAAGACAGAAAGTACATTTTTGTGACTCAATTATTGCAATAATTCTAGATATGACAAGAAAACACAAGAACTAAAAGAAAAGTTAGATAAATTTGAAACTGAAAGTGAAAGTCACTCAGTTGTGTCCGAATATTTGAAACCCCATACTGTCCATGGAATTCTTCAGGGCAGGATACTGGACTGGGAAGCCATTAACTTCTCCAGGGGATTTTCCCAAACTAGGGATCAAACCCAGATCTCCCGCATTGCAGGTGGATTCTTTACCAGCTGAGCAAACAATAGAAGAAAGAAGACCTTGGGACGTCACATTAACTATGGAGCAGAAAAAGTGTCTATAACACTTTGCAAATTAAAAAAATAAAAGAGGATTCTATAGTCATTTTATTTACTTTCTCTATATATTCTCCTTCAGTTCAGTTCAGTTCTGTCACTCAGTCATGTGTGACTCTTTGTGACCCCATGGACTGCAACATGCCAGACCTCTCTATCCAACACCAACACCCAGAGCTTATTCAAATTCATGTCCCTTGAGTCAGTGATGCCATCCAACCATCTCATCCTCTGTCAGCGCCTTCTCCTCCTGCTTTCAATCTTTCCCAGAATCCAGGAGTATTCAAATGAGTCAGTTCTTACCATCAGGTGGCCAAAGTAATGGAGTTTAAGATTCAGCTTCATCATCATTACTTCCAATGAATATTCAGGTCTGATTTTCTTTAGGATGGACAGGGTCTATCTCCCTGCAGTCCAAAGAACTCTACAGAGTCTTCTCCAACACCATAGATCAAAAGCATCCATTCTTCAGTGTTCAGCTTTCTTTGCAGTCCAACTTTCACATTCATATATGACCACTGGAAAAACGATAGCCTTGACTAGATGGACTTTGTTGGCAAAGCGATTTATCTCAGCTTTTTAATATGCTGTATCGGTTGGTCATAACATTTCTTCAAAGGAGCAAGAATCTTTTAATTTCATGGCTGCAGTAACGATCTGCAGTGATTTTGGAGCCCCCCAAAATAAAGTCTGTCATTGTTTCCATTGTTTCCCCATGTATTTGCCACAAAGTGATGGGACCAGATGCCTTGCTCTTAGTTTTCTGAATATTGAGTCTTAAGGTGACTTTTTCACTCTCCTTTCACTTTAATCAAGAGGCTTTTTACTTCTTCACTTTCTGCCATAAGGGTGGTGTCATCTGCATATCTGAAGTTACTGATATTTCTCCAGGCGATCTTGATTCCAGCTTGTGCTTCATCTAGTCCAGTCCAGCCTTTCTAATGATGTACTCTGCATATAAGTTAAATAAGCAGGCTGACAATATACAGCCTTGCCATGCTCCTTTCCTGATTTGGAACCAGTCTGTTTTTCCATGTCCAGTTCTAACTGTTGCTTCTTGACCTGCATACAGATTTCTCAGGAGGCAGATCAGGTGGTCTGGTATTCCCATCTCTTTCAGAATTTTCCACAGTTTGTTGTGATCCACACAGTCAAAGACTTTGGCATAGACAATAAAGCAGATTTTTCTTTTTCTGAATTTCTCTTGTTTTTTCCATGATCCTATGGATTTTGGGAATTTGATCCCTGGATCCTCTGCATTTTCTAAATCCAGCTGGAACATCTGAAAGTTCATGGTTCATGTACTGTTGAAGCCTAGCTTGGAGAATTTTAAGCAGTACTTTGCTAGCATGTGAGATGAGTGCAATTGTCCAGCAGTTTGAAAATTCTTTGGCATTTCCTTTCTTTGGGATTGGAATGAAAACTGACATGTTTGAGCCCTGTGGTCACTGCTGCATTTTCCAAATTTGCAGGCATTTTCAGTGCAGCACTTTCACAGTATCATCTTTTAGAATTTGAAATAGCTCTTCTGGAATTCCACCACTTCCACTAGCTTTGTTTGAAAGGCTTCCTAAGGCCCGCTTGACTTTGCATTCCAGGATGTCTGGCTCTAGGTGAGTGATCACATCATCGTGATTATCTGGGTTGTGAAGATCTTTTTTGTATAGATCTTCTGTGTATTCTTGCCATATCTTCTTAATATCTTCTGCTTCTGTTATGTCCACACAATTTCTGTCCTTTACTGAGCCCATCTTTGCATGAAATGTTCCTTTTTTATCTCTAATTTTCTTGAAGAGATGTCTAGTCTTTCCCATTCTTTTGTTTTCCTCTATTTCTTTGCATTTAGCACTGAGGAAGGCTTTCTTATCTCTCCTTGCTATTCTTTGGAACTCTGGATTCAAATGGATATCTTTCCTTTTCTCCTATGCCTTATCATATATATTCTCCTTAACTTATTGTAATTAGCCCTTTTCTGAAAGCTTCCCCTCCATGTTTCCCTTTTCTGTGTCACCACCTATAATCTGTATTGTCAAACTCAACAACCTCTCTCTCTCTTTTTTTTTTTCTATTTAAATTAATTTTTATTAAAGTATAGTTGCTTTACACTGCTGTGTTTAACTCTCTGAGACCCTATGGACTCTGAGGCTCCTCTATCCATGGAATTCTCCAGGCAGTATTCTGGAGTGGGTTGCTATTTTGTCCTCCAGGAGATCAAACCAGGGTATCCTTCATTGCAGGCAATTGTTTACCATCTGAGCCACCAGGGAAACTCATGTTAGTTTCTACAATACATTAAAATGAATTAGCCATACCTATACATATAACCAGAAAGTGAAGAGGAACTAAAAAGCCTCTTGAGGAAAGTGAAAGTGGAAAGTGAAAAGTTGACTTAAAGCTCAACATTCAGAAAATGAAGATTATGGCATCTGGTCCCATCACTGCATGGGAAATAGATGGGGAAACAGTGGAAACAGTGTCAGACTTTATTTTGGGGAGCTCCAAAATCACTGCAGATGGTGACTGCAGCCATGAAATTAAGACGCTTACTCCTTGGAAGGAAAGTTATGACCAATCTAGATAGCATATTGAAAATCAGAGCATACTTTGCCAACAAAGGTCCGTCTAGTCAAGGCTATGTTTTTCCAGTGGTCATGTATGGATGTGAGAATTGGACTGTGAAGAAAGCTGAGCAGCGAGGAGATGATGCTTTTGAACTGTGGTGTTGGAGAAGACTCTTGAGAGTCCCTTGGACTGCAAGGAGATCCAACCAGTCCATTCTGAAGGAGATCAGCCCTGGGATTTCATTGGAAGGACAGATTCTAAAGCTGAAACTCCAGTATTTTGGCCACCTCAAGTGAAGAGTTGACTCATTGGAAAAGACTCTGATGGTAAGAGGGATTGGGGACAGGAGGAGAAGGGGACGACAGAGGATGAGATGGCTGGATGGCATCACTGACTCAATGGAAGTGAGTCTGAGTGAACTCTGGGAGTTGGTGATGGACAGAGAGGCCTGACCTGCTATTATTCATGGGGTTGCAAAGCAAAGGACACAACTGAGCGATTTTACTGAACTGGACTGATACATATAACCCATCCCTTTTGGACTTTCTTCCATTAGGTCACCACTGTGCATTAAGTAGAGTTATCTGTGTTATGCAGTATATTCTCATTAGCTGTCTCACACATAGTATCACTAGTGTATATGTGTCAATCCCAGTCTCCAAATTCCTCCCTCCTCCTTTCTCCCTTATACAAGAAAAACATGTATATTTTTTGTATACATACAAGAAAACCGTATATATTTCTTGTATATATACAAGAAAACCATATATATTTCTTGTATACATACAAGAAAACCCTATATATTTCTTGTATACATACAAGAAAAACATATATATTTCTTGTATATATACAAGAAAACGTATATATTTCTTGTCTATGTCTGTGTCTCTATTTCTCCTTTGCAAATAAAATCATCTATAGTGTTTTTCTAGATTCCTTTTGCTTGACTTCACAGCATAATATAACTTTGACCCTCCTTGCTACTTATTGAAACAATTTTACTGTCAGCTTTAGTAATGCACTTTCTAGTTTTTAACTGTATCACAGGGCACTCTACAGTCATTCTTTTATAGTCCTAACTCCTTGTGTACCTCTGTAAATATTTAAGGGGCAAGGCTCAATCAATCCTAGATTCTTACTTTACAACTAGAGGGTAAATAAGTTTTCCTATTTCAAACCTTCAGTGCACATCTCTGGCTAGTTTTGTATATTTCTTCAAACATCCCCCTTGACCTGGCCCAGAGAAGAATGCCAGGACCCATCTTTAACAAGAATGCTATTTCATGACAATTTTTAACATTTTCATAAATATTTATAATCTGAGGCTAAACATAATAGATACAATCTGTTGAAGTTCTTGATACTGATATTAATAAGCTCATTCAAATTTTGGCAGTTTGTTGGAGTATGTGCCCTGAAAGACAATATTAAGAACAAGTTTACTCACATTTATGATTAAAAATAGTGTTTATGAAGATATATATTTTATTTGATTGATATATCATTTATAGTTGATAATAATATTTGATATATATTTGATAAATATGTATTTGATATATTTGATAAAATTATATATTTTATTGATGTTTTATATCCACATATATTATTGTTATTATCCACTAGAAATTAGCAAACTACATCAATTATATCTGTTTTTATAACTGAAAAAGTATGTTTTGAGTATGTAGAAGTATGGTAAATATATATGATTTATATTTTTTTGTTCAAACCTATTTTTATTCAATTATTGCTATTCTAAAAGCCTTGGTAAAATTGAATTTAAAAAGCAATATGGGCAAATGATATCTTATATATTCAGAATATGTTAAAACAAAGTACTTATTACTTTTATGATTTCACTTAAGGCTATAAAATATTGCCATTGTTTAAATTGCAGATTGAAAATTGATATCTTGGGTATCATTTGCTCCCAAGTCTTCCCATATCAAAATATTTAAAAGCATCAATTAGGTTTAGCATTCAACTCCAAAAATATGTAAATGTAGACTATGATTTATCTACCAATAAACACACAAAATGTATATAAAAGTTGCTAAATTGATCATTTTCAATGGCCAATATTAACTTTTTTAACCAATATTTTTAATAGTAATTTCTCCTTTTCACCCAGATGTTTATGTTTTGATATTACACAAGCAGGGGATTGTTATGCAGATTACATTTATCTTTTGAAGCTTGGGAAAGAAAGAAATTTTTTGGCAATGTATATTCAGTATGAAACATGATCAATAAGTTTAATAAATAATATCACCTAATACACCTGGATCTATTTTAAAAACTACATTATTTGTGGATAAAATGAATCTTATAACTCCTATAAAATCTTAAAAAGAGTAAATACAAGGCAATATTATTTTCTAACACAGAATATTTGATCACAAATATAAATTATGTTATAGATCATAACATTTTAAAAAAACTCTCTTTGAATAGTATGCTGAATTTTGTTATCATGTTGTATCTTATGAATAAAATTTAATCTGTGTGGCTCTTTAGTTTTATTTGAAATAATAGCAAGTCAGCTGTCCAATATCTTATAGGAGTAAAAGTAATCTTAATTCTACTACCTTCATTTGAATAAAAGAGTTTGAATTTAAAAATTAATATTCTTAATGATTTATTTGGCCAGTATATATTGTTATAATATGATTTTATACTTACAACCATATTGTATAAGTGCGTATACAAAGAGTAATTCAATTTTAGTTCAACACTTCAATTTCCTAATACTATAACCAAGACCAAGAGAAGTTATAACCTGCTCAGGTTATAAAACTAGTATTAACTAAAATTAATTCAGTATCTAAGATGTTTACCATACTTTTATTTATCTGGGTATCCTTCAGTTTTGCTATTCTTCTATGTGTCTTTCTTACAACCATTCTGCTAAATTTGAGTCTTCCAAAATATGCCAACATACACCACTTTCTCAAAATTACTTTTGAATTGCTTTTACTGATATTACCATTTTAAATATGGTGCATATTTTGGCTTTAGGGATAATAAAGAACTTCCTTGTAGAACAAAGGGTAAAGAATCTGCCTGCAATGCAGGAGACCAGGGTTCAATCCCTGGGTTGGGAAGATCCTCTGGAGAAGGGAATGACAATCCACTCCAGTATTCTTGCCTGGAGAATCCCATGGACAGAGGAGCCTGGCGGGCTACAGTTCATGGAGTTGCAAAGAGTTGGACATGACTGAGCAACTAACACCCCCAGGGTTAATAAAATCAAGTCATTCATAAGGCCATGTGGCATTAGATGTTAGGATAATAAATCACCAAATTTAAGGCAGTACATTTTGAGCTATGTACATGCAGTAAACCACTTCTTCCATTTTAAATGTTACAATCCATATCTACTTGTACCTCTCTCCTCACCTACTACAATCTTTTATCTGCCAGCAATACATCTGATACCTTTTGTGTTTCTCTTGTTCATCATCAATAGGTCAGGCAAATAACTAGTTCATTATTGTATGTATTAACTAGTTAAAAGTTCAAAGATTTTAATACAACGCTAGAGTAGTTAATCTCAGGATGGCTTTATTTAAAAGTTAGAAAAATCAATGCACCAGCCCCAGGCAACTAAACTGCCTAATCTTGAAGAGGAGAAATTCTCATGAAAACCAACTTCAACTCTTTCAACATAGTAACCTACAAGGCCTCGCTGATGTGGTAGTTGCTCATCTTTCCATTCATACTTTGCACCCCACTTTGGCTTTCTCATCCAGCTCCAGCCATTAGATCTCTTTTTAGCTCTTGTGTTGTGCTGTGCTTAGTGGCTCAGTCATTTCCGACTCTTTGAGACTCCATGGACTGTAACCTACCAGGCTCCTCTGTCCATAGGATTCTCCAGCCAAAAATACTGATGTGGGTTGCCATGCCCTCCTCCAAGAGATCTTCCCAACTCAGGGATCAAACTCTGGCCTCTTGCATTGCAGGTGGATTCTTAACCATCTGAACCACCAGGGAAGTCCTTTTAGCTCCTGCTGCTGCTGCTGCTGCTAAGTCGCTTCAGTGGTGTCTGACTCTATGCGATCCCATAGATGGCAGCCCACCAGGCTCCCCCGTTCCTAGGAAGCATCAAGTCTTAGAAAAGTTTTATTTTTTCTTTTCTCTGTCTTTCACATGGATATATTCTGTTTATCCTTTGCCTGTTAGCTTAAATATCATTTTCACAGAACATCTTTAACCTAAATTTAAACTTCTTATTATAATATTTCACATCAACACATTTACAGAATCAGTGAAATTTGTAAACATATATCATTTTACTCATCTAATCATTGTTACATATTTTTCAAAATAGACTGTAAGTACCAAGATGGCAGAAAATTAATTTCTTTATTATTCACATGGAGATTTTATGTTTAGCAAGTAGTATATATCAATTTTTTTTCTGTTCTAGGAGATGAGTTATGGTTATATCCAATAATGAAATCCATTATTTCTGTTACTTATCTCCCTAATACACAAAATTTATTCCAATGCTTTGGTTTAATCTACTAGTTAGTAAAACTATGTTTTAATATGTCTTGTTTATGAATATATTAATAATGTCCACTGAAATGAGCTACTTCACACATCAGTTATATTCAATTCAATCAACTATAATTCTCAGTTGTATATCATTACCTATAATTAATTTTGCATTGCACTTTAAACAAGTAGTTTGAATACTTTAATGCCTGATTACTTTCTATTATGGAAAAATACCCCCTTTTTGAGTCCTGGGAAGATTCAGCTTATTTGATTGACTCCATCGTAATCATATGCAATTGAGGAGTTGATAAAAGTAGACATTCAACAGATGCCCAGAAATAAGCTAACGTCATAGTCTTCTGGAAATGTTTAGTTATAATATATTATCTTCTAAAAATGGAAAATTTGCCCTTATAATACTATATCAGAAATAGCAAGCAGAACATTTGACTTTTATTGAACTAAGGTTCATTATTTAAAATAGCTAATTGTATTGCATAACATGGAAAAAAATCAAGTTGCTTACAGACTATTTACAGAATGCAATTTCTTCTATACTTTTATTAAGTGAGATAAAACCTCCAGATGCCAGTACTTTAAAATATGTTATGCAGAAAATTAGAACAGTTGTTTAGTATTTTTCGAAACAAGAAAGAGGGAAAGAATCACTTGTCATCTTCATCAAAAAGAGGTCTTAGTTGTAGGTGAGAGAATATAATTAACAATTTTATTTATTAGCATTTCCTTCCTCTTTAAAAAGAAATATTGGTTTTAATTTTGCAAAATATATAAAATTGTACATAATATTGCAAAATATATAAAATTTTTAGTAGAGACACCCTCATTCATGTGGATGCTTTTTTTGAGTTTCTTTAAGTACTAGCAATGTTCATATTATGGTGCACAACATGAAATAAGAGAATTCATTATCAGCAGTATTACCCACCAAAAGGTATGGAATACTGCTTAGATTTATGCAAAAGATCTATTAAGAAAAATTTGTCCTGGGGAAAGAATAGGGCAGGAGGAAAACCCTCAAAATAATATGCTTACCTGAAACAAACAGACTGTCAGGTGTTTTTCTAGCAAAAAATGGGTTTACTGGATCAGCAGAGACTAGGGATCAACAAACAAGGTGAGACATCTGAAATCCCTGCTCAGCAAGGGAAGGATACAGCTTTTACAGAAAAAAAGGAAGTGAGGAAGGTTGCAGTAAACCAAGAATCTATGGCTTTTTTTTTTTTTTTTTTTTAATCTGAGTCCTCCAGGAGAGAAGAGTCTTTCTTCATGCTGTTTGGCTCTGCTATAACTGCAGGAAATAAGAATGCACCCTTCAGTTTTTTCAACTTCATTTAATTGAATTTTCTATTAGGTTGTATAGTATAAACAGAAAAGCAGAAGTTATAGTCAAAACAGGGCACAAAGTCTTATTTATTCTTGCTGTTGTAGCCTCTTTCATTTCCAATTATCCCTTCTTCCCTGGTATTTTTACTTGATAACGGAAAACTATAATGGTAGATCCTTCTTTTCCAGAGACATGAAGTAATATTGTGTAGATCTTATTAATTTAAGACTGTCACAATAAATCTCCCTGGGGAGAAGATACTATTTTCAATTCACAAAGTTAGCAGAATGTGAAATCACTTCTGATTACTCTTCTTCTATTTCATCTTGGTTCAATTAGCATAGGATATTGTATTTGTGAATTACTTGTCATCCAAGGCTTCCTGATATGTTTATAATGGCAAATGAATTATATGCTAAGAATTTTCTATAATGTACACATAAAGCTATTTATTATGTGATGTACAGCAATTGTGTTGGAATATTAGCAAAAAAGAAAGCGCTATATTCATTTATTTTACAATCAGTATAATCTTTGTTGTGTCATCGGTTTATTCACTATTAAAAAAAAAATAACCTTGAAAGAATACAAAGTATTTTCATTGACAATTCAGGTAGAATTCTCAACAATAGATAAAATTATTAGGCTTAAAGAAGAAAAATT
Organism: Tragelaphus eurycerus; assembly: GCA_935064755.1. Lineage (NCBI taxonomy): Eukaryota > Metazoa > Chordata > Mammalia > Artiodactyla > Bovidae > Tragelaphus > Tragelaphus eurycerus. The sequence continues at coordinate 4,292,884 of CAKXYN010000086.1, read as the reverse complement.
ATTAAAATCATCCATATTTAGATACTTTTTTTGCACTGAAAATTTATTAATAAGAGAAAGAATAATTAGAGACTGTTCTTGCAACTGATATCTTTTGCTATTTTATTTGATACATACTTGATGTAAAATGTTGTGTTAGTTTTAGGTGTATAGCAGTGATTATGCTTTATATTTACATATATATATCCATTATTTTTCTAATTCTTTTATTATAAAATAGTATAGTTTCTATACAGTACAGTGCTATACAGTAGTTCCTTGTTGGTTATATGTTTTATATATAGTAAAATGCTTATGTTAAACCCAAAGTTCCAGTTTATTTCTACTCTCCTATCCACTTTGATAACCATAAGTCTGTTTTCTATTTAGGTGCATCTATTTTTGTTTTGTAAGTAAGTTCATTTGTACCTTTTTTTTTGATCCTACATATGATCAATATCACATAATATTTGTCTTTGACTTATGCACTTAGTGTGATAATCTCTAGGTCCTTCTATGCTGCTATGAATAGCATTCTTTCATTCTTTTTAATGGCTTAGTGATAGTCCATTGTGTATGTGTGTGTATATATATATATATATATATATATATATATATATATATATATTTATTCATTTGTCAATGGAAATTTATGTCACTTCCATGTTTTGGTTATTGTGAATATTGCTGCTATGAACACTGGTGTGTGTATCTTTTTGAATTAGAGATTTTTCTGGATATATGCCCAAGACTGGGCTAGTAGGATCACTGGATCATATGAGTAGTCTATTTTTAGTTTTTAAAGGAATCTTCTACTGTTTGTCAGTGTCATACCAATTTACATTGCAATCAACAGTGTAGGGGGGTTCCTTTTTCTCCACACCCTCTCCAGCATTTATTATTTGTAGACTTTTTGATGATGCCATTCTGAGCAGTGTGAAGTGGTACCTCATTGCAGTTTTGATTTGCATTTCTCCCATAATGGTGGCTCAGATGGTAAAGTGTCTGTCTACAGTGCGGGAGACCTGAGTTCAAGCCTTGGATTGGGAAGATCCCCTGGAGAAGGAAGTGATAATCCACTCCAGTACTATTGCCTGGAAAATCCCATGGACAGAGGAGCCTGGTAGGCTATAGTCCATTGGGTCTCAAAGAGTCAGACACGACTGAGCGACTTCATTTCTCCCATAATTAGTAATGTTGATCATTTTCCTATGAACCTGTTGGCTATCTATATAACTTCTTTGGAGAAATGGCTGTTTAGATTTTCTGTGCATTATTTGATTTTTTTTTTTTTTTTCTTTTTCTTTGGAGGGGGGAGAGAGTTGTAGCTCTGTATCACCTGTTTGTATATTTTGGAAATTTATCCCTTTTTGGTCACATCATTTGAAAATATTTTCTTTTATTCTGTAGGGCTTCCTAGGTGGTCTAGTAGCAAAGAACCCACCTGCCAGTGCAGGAGACAAAAGAGATGCCGATTTGATCCCTGGGGTGGGACTATCCCCTGGAGGAGGGCCTGGGAATCCACTTCAGTGTTCTTGCCTGGAGAATCCCAAGGACAGAGGAGACTGGTGGTCTATGAGCTATAGTCCATAGGGTTACAAAGAGGTGGACAAGACTGAAGTGACTTAGCATACTATAAGGTTGTTTTTTCATTTTGTTTATGGTTTCATTTATTGTTAAAAAAAAAAAAAAAAGACTTTTAAGTTTATTTAGGTTCCATTTGTTTAGTTTTATTTCCATTGCTCTAGGAGACATCCAAAAAGATATTGCTGCAAATTATGCCAAAGAGTGTACTGCATATCCTATTTTCCACTCTGATTTTCATGGTATCTGGTCTTTCATATAAGTTCCAGGAATAAGCGTATGATCCGGTTAATCTAAGACAGGAGGCAAGCATATACAATGGAGAAAAGACAATCTCTTCAATGAATAGTGTTGGGAAAACTGGACAGCTACATGTAAAATAATAAATTTAGAACACTTTCTAAAATCATATACAAAAATAAACTCAAATTTTATTTAAGATATAATTACAGCTTATTTCTAACTGGATTCTGAAATGTCCAATGATTTTTATTTTTATGATTGTTGAAGCACAGCAGTTAACTAATTTCTTATTTGTACTAGAGACATGTGAAACAGAAGAATTTCCTCTATTGGGAAAACAGTTGTTTTCTTCTCTAGAGATTTGAATGCTGAAATCTCAAATGGTAAGTGTAACACTTTGAATGTATTCATGGTTGAGTAATACTGAAAGCTCATGCAGGACTAGTGCATTATGGCAATTAAAATATCTAATATATTTTTAATATCCTAAAATGGCATATCATTTTATCTATGCATTTAACACTGCCCAAATGAAGAATAGGAACTTATTACTGGGAAGAAAATACAAAATTATTTGACTATCTTCAACATTTTACAAGTTATATAATATTTAATGTAAAGAAAAATAATCATATTAGTTCTCTGTAATTTTTGATACTGGTCTGAATTATTTTTACTTTTTAAATGAATACATTTCCTTCTTTCTTTCTTTCCTCTACTCCTTTCTTCCCTTCTTTCTAGAGTGGATTAGAAATTAGAGGAGAGATATGTAACAGAAATATGCATGATAAATATTAAAAATCAGTAGCATTATCCTAAATCAAAGTAGATAAAGCTGAATTACCGAATAAAAAGGAGACTTCAGGCTAACTTAGAAAATAAATTGCATGTTTGTGAGAAATGAAAATCTCTTCCATTCAGAGCATGAATCACTGTCAATAGGTGAAAAAAAAAAAAAAAAAAAAGATAATCATTTTCACTGTATCATCTCACTGAGTAAATCATTGCTGGGAAATAATAAAACTTCTTGTCTTTAAAGTGGCACTATTATTTCCTTAAGTACAAATTCTATTTCCTCTCCTGGAGGGTTTTGATAGCTAAAATAGATATTTCCTTTCTTTGACTTTCTCAGACAATTTTGCTGGTTAACACTTCCCTAGATAAAACAAAAATTTAATTGTGAGATTTGTGTTGTTGTGTTGTTCCAATATGCATCCAAACAACTTCTCAGAATCTTAGGATAAAATGTTGCAATATTGGAATCTACCAGCTATTTCCAATGCAAGATAATAGCTAATTTTCAATAAGAAAATTATGTTGACTACTTTTTTTTTTTAATTTTCACTGTTTCAAACTCAAAACCAAGAGTACTAACTTTTAATTTTCCTTTACAAAGATGTCATAACTAGTTTAATTATTCAAATTTATTTTTCTGACCTATAAAATCGAATAAATAGTATCTGGTGCCTGTCTTGTTTTTTAGGTTAGCATGGAATTGCTAGGTGGTTAATGGAAAGTATGACTAGAATTCCATGCAGTTGAGAAATAAGGAATGTAGATTTATTTTGCTTGATTGGGCTTGTTGATTGAGGGTGTTGGGAATGGTCATTGTTAAAAGCTCTTTCATAAGTTAATTATAATATTAAATAATACTAGAAATTGAAGTTAGTTGTAGAATTAAAGAAGAAAAATTATTTTTCAACATGACCACAAGTTTTATTTTTGCTGTAAAATTTATGAAGTTTTCCTATGTTTATCAAATGAATTTATGCATTCTACACTCATTTAATGCTACTTTGTTGTATGACAGGCAAAGTACTAAAGATAAAAAGGAAAATATTTTACTTATGTTTAGTCCTAGAAATATGACAGAGAGAAATACAAATCAATAATTATGAACAGAAATCTGTGATAAATGCTAAGAAAAATACTAAGGATGAGTAATAAAACTGGCAGTATCTCCTAAGTGGCCAGGGAAAGGTTAAATTTGTTCTGAGAGAATGATGAATGTAAATACAGAAGGCCATGGGCCAGCATTATGCCTCTGCTATTAACAGATATTTATTTAAGACTAGAAGACTTGGTGGGACTGGTGAAAGTTGCACCTACAAGTGAGGACAGGAACTAGAATATGAAAGACTAAATGTGCTTGATAGTATATGTTATTTAAAATATACTAGGAAGATCATCATTTGTGGTATACACTGGGGAATTTTGTTGAAGCTTTTGTTTACTTATGTTTGGCTTTTTCCCTACGGGAAAATTTTTTTTTTTGTTATTGAGAATATTTAAAGATGCATTTTGGGATAGAGACCAGAATCATGAAGTTGTATAAATTCTAAACAGACCAATTAATTACAGAAAAATATTAAAAGTTATTGAAAAGCCATGCTGTATCTCATAACTCAGTAGATTCACCAACCTAGATGATATCATGAGGAAATACTAAAAAAAATCTCAATTCAGACAGTTCCAGTACTAGTTGAAATGTTGCAATAAAGAGAGCAAGAAAATATTCAAAAACTTTTCTTTTAATCAAAAGAAGAATATACTTTAAAAATTACAAAAGTGGGCTGCCATCCATTGGGCTGCACAGAGTTGGACACGACTGAAGCGACTTAGCAGCACCAGCAGCATTAAAAAAAAAAAACAACAACAAACAAACAAACAAAAAAAAACCTATCTTGTTTACCGTTTACTTTGGTATGCAAAATATTTCACATTTAATTAGAGTTCATTTGTTTATTTTTCAATATTTTTCCCCATTGCTCTAAGAGGTGGGTCAAAGAGGATTTTGTTGCCACTTTTGTCAAATAGTGCCTTGTCTATATTTTCCTCAAAAAGTTTTATAGTGGCTGGCTTTATATTTAGGTCTTTACTTTGTTTCGAGCTTATTTTTGCATATGATGCTAGGAAATGTTCTAATTTCATCTTTTACATGTAACTCTCCAGTTTTCCTAACACCACTTACTGAAGATCCCATCTTCTCTCCATTGTATGTTTGTCCCCTTTGTCAAAAATGAAGTGCCCATAGGTGCATGAGTTTATAACTGGCTTTCTATCTTGTTCTATTGATCTATATTTCTGTTTTTTGTGCCAGTACCATACTGTCTTGATGCCTGTAGCTTTGTAGTATATTCTGAAGTCAGGAAAGTTAATTCCTCAAGCTTTATTTTTCCTTCTCAAAATTGCTTTGTGTGTTTGGGTTTTTTTGTGTTTTATACAAATTGTAAAAAGTTTTGTTCTAGTTCTGTGAAAAATACCATTGCTAATTTCATAGATGCTTCTTTGAATTGGTAGTATAGTCTTTTTAGCAAAATCGTTCTTCCAATTCAATGGAAGAATGGTGAAGCTCTCCATCTGTTTGTATTATCTTTGGAATCTTTCATCAGTGTCATAGTTTTCTGCATATAGGTCTTTTGTCTAATAACGTAGGTTTATTCCTAGGTATTTTATTCTTTCTGTTGCAATGGTGAGGTGACTTGTTAACTTAATTTATCTTTCTGACTTTTTCATTGTTAGTATATAGAAATGCAAGGGATTTCTGTGAAAAGATGACCCTTGGAAAGGGAGAAAATAATTGCAAATAAAGCAACTGACAAAGGGTTAATCTCCAAGATACATAAACAACTCATGTAACTCAATATCAGGAAGACAAACAATTCAATTTAAAAAAAATGGGTGGAATACTTCAACACATTTCTCCAAATAAATACAATGTTCTTTCTTTATAGCTTTTCTGCTGCTGCTGCTGCTGCTAAGTCGCCTCAGTCATGTCCGACTCTGTGCGACCCCATAGACGGCAGCCCACAAGGCTGCCCCATCCCTGGGATTCTCCAGGCAAGTATACTGGAGTGGGTTGCCATTTCTTTCTCTCATGCATGAAAATGAAAAGTCAAAGTGAAGTCGCTCAGTCATGTCTGACTCCTAGTGACCTTATGGACTGCAGCCTACCAGGCTCCTCCATCCATGGGATTTTCCAGGCAAGAGTACTGGAGTGGAGTGTCATGGCCTTCTCTGTTCTTTATAGCTAATAAACATTAAAAGATGCTCATTAATCAGATCAGATCAGATCAGTTGTTCAGTTGTGTCCGACTATTTGCGACCCCATGAATCGCAGCACGCCAGGCCTCCCTGTCCATCACCAACTCTCGGAGTTCACTGAGACTCATATCCATCAAGTCAGTGATGCAATCCAGCCATCTCATCCTCTGTCATCCCCTTCTCCTCTTGCCCCTAATCCCTTCCAGCATAAGAGCCTTCTCCAATGAGTCAACTCTTCACATGAGGTGGCAAAAGGACTGGAGTTTCAGCTTTAGCATCATTCCTTCCAAAGGAATCCCAGGGCTGATTTCCTTCCAAAAGGACTGGTTGGATCTCCTTGCAGTCCAAGGGACTCTCAAGAGTCTTCTCCAATACCACAGTTCAAAAGCATCAATTCTTCAGTGCTCAGCCTTCTTCACAGTCCACTCTCACATCCATACATGACAAGTGGAAAAACCATAGCCTTGACTAGACGAACTTTTGTTGGCAAAGTAACGTCTCTGCTTTTGAATATGCTATCTAGGTTGGTCATAACTTTCCTTCCAAGGAGTAAGTGTCTTTTAATTTCATGGCTGCATTCACCATCTGCAGTGATTTTGGAGCCCAGAAAAATAAAGTCTGACATTGTTTCCACTGTTTCCCCATCTATTTCCCATGAAGTGATGGGACCAGATGCCATGATCTTCATTTTCTGAATGTTGAGCTTTAAGCCAACCTTTTCACTCTCCACTTTCACTTTCATCAAGAGGCTTTTTAGTTCCTCTTCATTTTCTGCCATAAGGGTGATGTCATCTGCATATCTGAGGTTATTGATATATCTCCCAGCAATCTTGATTCCAACTTGTGTTTCTTCCAGCCCAGCGTTTCTCATGATGTACTCTGCATATAAGTTAAATAAACGGAGTGACAATATACAGCTTTGACGAACTCCTTTTCCTATTTGGAACCAGTCTGTTGTTCCATGTCTAGTTCTAACTGTTGCTTCCTGACCTGCATACAAATTTCTCAAGAGGCAGATCAGGTGGTCTGGTATTACCTTCTCTTTCAGAATTTTCCATAGTTTATTGTGATCCACACAGTCAAAGGCTTTGGCATAGTCAATAAAGCAGACATAGACATTTTTCTGGGAACTCTTGCTTTTTCCATGATCCATCGGATGTTGGCCATTTGATCTCTAACAGGCAAATTTGTCCTTGGAATATGTAATGAAGCAGGGCAAAGACTAATAGAATTTTGCCTAGAAAATGCACTGGTCATGACAAACACCCTCTTCCAACAGCACAAGAGAAGACTCTATACATGGACATCACCAGATTGTCAACACCGAAACCAGACTGATTATATTCTTTGCAGCCAAAGATGGAGAAGCTCTATACAGTCAGCAAAAACAAGACCAGGAGCTGACTGTGGCTCAGACCATGAACTCTTCATTGTTCATTAATAGAGAAGTGCAAATCAAAGTTACAATAAGCTATAACCTCACACCTGTCAGGATTATCATCATCAAAAAATCTACAAACAATAAATGCTGGAAAGAATGTGGATAAAAAGGAATACTCTTGAACAGTTGGTAGGAATGTAAATAGATACACTTACTATATAGAATGGTATAGATGTTCTTTAAAAAACTAGGAATAAAACTACCATATGAGCCAGCAATCCCATAACTGGACATATACCCTGAGAAAACCATGATTCAGTAAGACACATGTACCCCAATATTCTTAGAAGAACTATTTACAGTTGCCAAGGTATGGGAGCAGTCTAGATGTACATCATCAGATGAAAGGATGAAGATTTGCTACATATATACAAAGGAATATTACTCAGCCATAGAAAGGAATGGAATTGAGTCAGTTGTAGTGAGAGTCTGTCATATAAAGTAACATAGACAAAAGAGAAAAACAAATATTGTATATTAACACAAAGATATGGAATCTAGATAATGGTACCGATGAATTTAATTGCAGGGCAGGAATAGAGACGCAGACATAGAGAACAGACTTGTGCACACAGCAGGGGAAGGATAGGGTGGGACCAATTGAGAAAATAGCATTCACATATATACACCACTATGTGTAAAATATATAGCTGGTAGGAAGCTGCTGTATAACACTGGGAGCTCAACTTGATGCTCTTTGATGACTTAGAAGGGTGGGATGGGGTGAGATGGGAGGGAAGTTAAATAGGAGGGTATATGTATTTACTTAGAGCTTATTAGTGTTGTTGTATGGGAGAAACTAACACAAAATTGTAAAGCAATTATTCTCCAATTAAAGAACACAAAAGCAAACAAGAAAAGTCAAAATAAGTAAAAAGGTGAAAAATTTGTATCCTAATAAAGCTGAATAAGGTTTTATTTGGCATTAATTGAATAATAAAAGAAAAACAAACAAAAAAATTCCTAGAACTCAAAACACTCGTATGTATTTTGCCAAACTTCTAAACAAATAGAAAACAAAATCCTGTAGGATATCAATATCATGATTTATTTGGTTCAATCTAGATTTGTAGAATAGTATAATATTCAGTTTAGTTCAGTTCAGTTCAGTCCCTCAATCATGTCTGACTAATTGCAACCCCATGAATCGCAGCACACCAGGCCTCCCTGTCCATCACCAACTCCCGGAGTTTACTTAAACTCATGTCCATCAAGTCAGTGATGCCATCCAGCCATCTCAACCTTTGTCGTCCCCTTCTCTTCCTGTCCCCAATCCCTCCCAGTATCAGAGTCATTTCCAATGAGTCAACTCTTCATATGAGGTGATCAAAGTACTGGAGTTTCAGCTTTAGCATCATTCCTTCCAATGAACACCCAGGACTGATCTCCTTTACAATTGATTGGTTGGATCTCCTTGCAGTCCAAGGGACACTCATGAGTCTTCTCTAACACCACAGTTCAAAAGCATCAGTTCTTCAGTGTTCAGCTTTCTTCACACTCCACTCTCACATTCATACATGACCACTGGAAAAAACATAGCCTTGACTAGATGGACCTATGTTGGCAAAGTAATGTCTCTGCTTTTGAATATACTATCTAGGTTGGTCATAACTTACCTTCCAAAGAGTAAGCATCTTTTAATTTCATGGCTACAATCACCATTTGCAGTGATTTTGGAGCCCCCAAAATAAAGTCTGACACTGCTTCCACTGTTTTCCCATCTATTTCCCCTAAAGTGATGGGACCAGATGCCATGATCTTCGTTTTCTGAATGTTGAGCTTTAAGCCAACCCTTTCACTCTCTTCTTTCACTTTCATCAAGAGGCTCTTTAGCTCCTCTTCACTTTCTGCCATAAGGGTGGTGTCATCTGCATATGTGAGTAGAATTTTAGGAATTCTATAAATATAAATCATGATATTTATAAGTCAAAGAAGAAAAAAATAGATATCTCCATAATTCCAAGTAAGGAGTTTCATAAAAGTCCATAGCCATTATGGCTAAAAACTCACATTCACAAGTGCAACACAATAAAACAAACAAAACATATAAATAGAAACTACCAAAATTACAAGCAAAAAATAAACAGATGAATAGATAGAAACTGCTTTATCCTGATGATAGGTTTGTATGAATAAAAAGCCATCAATTTGCGTAATGGTGAAATTTTAGAAGGACATCCATTAAGTCAGAATACCACTATTGCATTATCATTTCATATTTTTCTGACTGATGCAATTATGAGAGCAGAAGGCAAGTCATGAACACTCATTAGGAGGAGAATAAATAAATTGTGAAACATACATACAGAGGACTATAACTCAGCTTTGGAGTAATGAGATAGCAGAAGTGAGCTAGTACTATATATCCTGATGGATCTGTACTGTATATGAAAATAGCTAAAGAAGAATATGTGCAATGAACTTCCATTTCTTTAAAAAACATGAATATATGTAAATATGCTTATATAAGCATGGGCAATTTCTGGAGTCATACACACACATACACACATGAACAAACTACTAATGTTTTAGTGTTGGGACTGGAACTATTGGGTGATAACAGAGTCTATTTTTTGTTATACAATATGTATACTTTCTAATTTTTAGCCAAACAATATAGCCAAAGCAATTATTATTTATCCTTTTAATAGATTACTTACTCTATAAAAAATAAATTCTTTAAATAATCTGGTATCTAGAATTTGAAATTTGCACAATAATATCACATCTCTACACCATACTATGAACTCCCCACCTATCCCATATTCATTTTAGCGATATTAACTTTTAGCAACCGTGCATTTAGCAATATTTCTAAGTTGTTATTTTAGAGTCCATTTTTTCTTAACTATTCTTATTTTATTTATTGTGGTTTAAACTTGAGGCTACAGGCTACACTTATCTCCAGTTTCCTTGGAAAGACGTTGAGTTAAAGACTAAAACTTTATCTTAAAAAGTGTTACTCAAGAAGAATTCAAAGTGAAAGCAATTACATTTTAAAATTTAACTTAGACATGATTGAAGATAGTGGTATTGAAAGTGAAAGTGAAGTTGTTCTGTTGTGTCTGACTCTTTGCAACCACATGGACAGTAGTCTGCACCAGGCTCCTCCATTCACGGGATTTTCTAGGCAAGAGTGCCGGAGTGAGTTGCCATTTCCTTCTCCAAGTGGTGTTGAAAGGGTGTAGATTATGGCTTATATACTTATACAAATATGACCTTTAATTACTATCTAGTAAAATAACTTACTCCTGTTTATACATTTAGCATAGGGCAAACTCTAATCTTATTATATGGAATACACGAGATGAAAGCAAAATAGATCAGTGCACACATAATGTGACTTCTGAATTAGAAGTTGTTTTTGAATGTCTCAAAAAAATTGTTTTTGATGACATTAAGAGGCAGAAACAGTAACAAAAGAAATGAAATAGTACACAAATGTTGTAAATAATTGAAGATGAGCCTTTGCCATTAACATAGACTCTTCCCTAGATTGTAAGACAAAAAGGGTCTCCATTCAACAACCATCTAGATGACTGATACCTAAAATGGATTTTTAAGCATAAATAATCCTGATCAGTTTAACTGCATAGAGAAATGTTCAACTTTTTACTTATACAATAATTTTTATAATAACATGATTTCATATAGAAAAATTTATTTCCTTCACACTGATGCAGTACCAGTGGTAGTAATATTTCTAGGGCAATTTATTCTAAAATCATCAGCATAAACAAATAAGGTTTTCTGGAATACAGAAAAACTGAGGTTAAGCAAAAGGATGTTTTACTATTGGGCTGATTTTCCAAGATTAATATGCATCACAATGATGGAACACTTTGTAATAAAGCTGTTGTTTCCTTTTTAAATTGACTTTGATTTTCAAGTGTACTAATAAACATGTCAATTATATTAAATAGAGAACTTAGGTTTCAATAATTTTCAACAAATGTTTTAAATGTTCTTGCTGTAATGATAACTGATAACTTGGGCTCTAAAGTAACAAATTATTCCTCCGTTGACTTTGGCTTTTCTAACCTCATTGATTCTTTTAGTTATTTTCCTTTATCTAAGAGGCAGTCATTTAAATAAGATTCAGTCATTTAAATAAGCTGCAGGTCAGGAAGGTTTTACTGTAGGTGCTTTACTTTTTTTTTTTTTTTTTTTAATAGATAGCTGAATATGCCCTGTTGATAATCTAATATTGTTAATTTTCATTTGCCTATGCCACTAGGAATTTCTGAAATACTGTAATTTTCATAGAATTATTATAGAATGTTAGCTACACGAATCTCTTTGTAAAGATGAATATTAATACATTTGGCTATTTTTTTTAATAACTGATGTTCAATACTAAAAGAATATGAGATAATGCTATGCTATGCTAAGTAACTTCAGTCGTGTCCAACTCTGTGCGACCCCATAGATGGCAGCCCACCAGGCTCCCCCATCCCTGGGATTCTCCAGGCAAGAACACTGGAATGGGTTGCCATTTCCTTCTCCAATGCATGAAAGTGAAAAGTGAAAGTGAAGTCGCTAAGTCGTGTCCAACTCTTAGTGACCCCATGGATTGCAGCCTCACAGGCTCCTCCGTCCATGGGATTCTCCAAGCAAGAGTACTAGAGTGGGGTGGCATTGCCTTCTCCAATATGAGGTAATATCACTCATCAAGCTGCTGTTAGAATCATTTTTTATTATTGCTCCAATGTAGGAACTTTTTTTATTTTTAATTTTAAAGTCTTGTCAATTTTCTTTCTCTATGACATTCTCTTTTTTTAAAATTTATTTTTATTTTTTATTTTTATTTTTTTAGTTCTTAGTTCATTTATTTTGTCTTAATTATTGCATTGTCAAATTCTTATAAATTCTTTTTTTTTAACTTTTTAACTATTAGTAAATTTATTTTTTTATTTTTTTAAATTTTATTTTATTTAACTTTACAATATTGTATTGGTTTTGCCATATATCAAAATGAATCCGCCACAGGTATACACGTGTTCCCCATCCTGAACCGTCCTTCCTCCTCCCTCTGCATACCATCCTTCTGGGTCGTCCCAGTGCACCAACCCCAAGCATCCAGCATCGTGCATCGAACCTGGACTGGCGACCCATTTCATATATGATATTATATATGTTTTAATCCCAATCTCCCAAATCATCCCACCCTCTCCCTATCCCACCGAGTCCAAAAGACTGTTTTATACATCCTTGTCTCTTTTGCTGTCTCATATACAGGGTTATTGTTACCATCTGTCTAAATTCCACATATATGCGTTAGTATACTAATAACAATTGCACTCATCTCACACGCTAGTAAAGTAATGCTCAAAATTCTCCAAGCCAGGCTTCAGCAATATGTGAACCGTGAACTTCCTGACGTTCAAGCTGGTTTTAGAAAAGGCAGAGGAACCAGAGATCAAATTGCCAACATCCGCTGGATCATGGAAAAGCAGAGAGTTCCAGCATCTTTTCTGCTTTTTGACTTGCAGCCTTGACTGTGTGGATCACAATAACTTGGAAATTCTGAAGAGATGGGAATACAGACCACCTGATCTGCCTCTTAGAAATCTGTATGCAGGTCAGGGCAACAGTTAGAACTGGTCATGGAACAACAGACTGGTTCCAAATAGGAAGAGTCGTCAAGGCTGCATATTGTCACCATGTTTATTTAACTTATATGCAGAGTACATCATGGAATGCTGGACTGGAAGAAACACAAGTTGGAATCAGATTGCGGGAGAAATATCAATACCTCAGATATGCAGATGACACCACCCTTATGGCAGAAAGTGAAGAGGGGCTAAAGCCTCTTGATGAAAGTGAAAGTGGAGAGTGAAAAGGTGGCTTAAAGCTCAACATTCAGACGAGATCATGGCATCTGGTCCCATCACTGCATGGGATGATGGGGAAACAGTGGACAGTGTCAGACTTTGTTTTTCTGCTTCACTGCGTGGTGACTGCGCCATGATGCGCTTACTCCTTGGAGGGGACCAACCTAGATGCATATTCAGCAGGACATACTTACACGGTTCGCCTAGTCAGGCTTGGTCTCCTGTGGTCATGTTGGATGTGAGAGCTGGATGTGAGGGCTGGCGCCGAGATTGTGCTTTTGACTGTGGTGTTGGAGGACTCTGGGTCCCTTGGACTGCGGTCCCAGTCCATTCTGGGGATCATCCTGGAATTTCTTGGGTGATGCTGCGACTCCAGTATTTGGCCACCTCATGCGAGAGTTGACTCATTGGAGAAGACTCTGATGCTGGGAGGGATTGAGGGCAGGAGGAGAGGGGACGACAGAGGATGAGATGGCTGGATGGCATCACTGACTCGATGGATGCGAGTCTGGGACCTCCGGGAGCTGGTGATGGATAGGGAGGCCTGGCGTGCTGCGGTTCATGGGGTTGCAAGGTCGGACACGACTGAGCGACTGATCTGATCTGATCTGATACTGTATTGATATGGAGAAAGCAATGGCACCCCACTTCAGTATTCTTGCCTGGAAAATCCCATGGACAGAGAAGCCTGTTAGGCTGCAATCCATGGGGTCGCTAAGAGTTGGACATGACTGAGCGACTTCACTTTCAATTTTCACTTTGGTACATTGGAGAAGGAAATGGCAACCCACTCCAGTGTTCTTGCCTGGAGAATCCCAGGGACGGGGAAGCCTGGTGGGCTGCTATCTAAGGGGTCGCACAGAGTTGGACACGACTGAAGCGACATAGCAGCAGCAGCAGCATACTGTATTAGTGTTTTTCTTTCTGGCTTACTTCACTCTGTATAATAGGCTCCAGTTTCATCCACCTCATTAGAACTGATTGAAATGTATTCTTTTTAATGGCTGAGTAATATTCCATTGTGTATATGTACCACTACTTTCTTATCCATTCATCTGCTGATGGACATCTAGGTTGCTTCCATGTCCTGGCTATTATAAACAGTGCTGCAATGAACATTGGGGTATACGTGTCTCTTTCAGTTCTGGTTTCCTCAGTGTATGCCCAGCAGTGGGGTTCCTGGGTCATAAGGCAGTTCTATTTCCAGTTTTTTAAGGAATCTCCATACTGTTCTCCATAGTGGCTGTACTAGTTTTCATTCCCAGCAACAGTGTAAGAGGGTTCCCTTTTCTCAATACTTTCTCCAGCGTTTATTGCTTGTAGACTTCCAAGCATCTTTTCTGACGACAGTGCAGTAAGATTAGATCTCAATTACAGGAGAAAAACTATTAAAAATTCCAACATATGGAGGCTGAACAACATGCAGCTGAACAACCAACAAATCACAGAAGAAAGAAAAATAAAAATTTGCATAGAAATGAATGAAAATGAAAACACAACAACCCAAAATTTGTGGGACACTGTAAAAGCAGTCCTAAGGGGAAAGTTCATAGCAATACAGGCATACCTCAAGAAACAAGAGAGAAGTCAAATAAATAACCTAACTCTACACCTAAAACAACTAGAAAAGGAAGAAATGAAGAACCCCAGGGTTAGTAGAAGGAAAGAAATCTTAAAAATTAGTGCAGAAATAAATGCAAAAGAAACAATAGAAACCATAGCAAAAATCAACAAAGCCAAAAGCTGGTTCTTTGAAAGGATAAATAAAATTGACAAATCATTAGCTAGACTCGTCAAGAAACAAAGGGAGAAAAAGCAAATCAATAAAATTAGAAATGAAAATGGGGAGATCACAACAGACAACACAGAAATACAAAGGATCATAAGAGACTACTATCAGCAATTATATACCAATAAAATGGACAATGTGGAAGAAATGGACAAATTCTTAGAAAAGTACAACTTTTCAAAGCTGCACCAGGAAGAAATAGAAAATCTTATCAGACCCATCACAAGCACGGAAATTGAAACTGTAATCAGAAATCTTCCGGCAAACAAAAGCCCAGGTCCAGACGGCTTCACAGCTGAATACTACCAAAAATTTAGAGAAGAGCTAACACCTATCCTACTCAAATTCTTACAGAAAATTGCAGAGGAAGGTAAACTTCCAAACTCATTCTATGAGGCCATCATTATCCTTATACCAAAACCTGACAAAGATGCCACAAAAAAAAAAAAAAAAAAAGAAAGAAAACTACAGGCCAATATCACTGATGAACATAGATGCAAAAATCCTTAACCAATAGCAATCAGAATCCAACAACGCATTAAAAAGATCATGCACCATGACCAAGTGGGCTTTATCCCAGGGATGCAAGGATTCTTCAATATCTGAAAATCAATCAATGTAATACACCACTTTAACAAATTAAAAAATAAAAACCATATGATTATCTCAATAGATGCAGAGAAAGCCTTTGACAAAATTCAACATCCATTTATGATAAAAACTCTCCAGAAAGCAGGAATAGAAGGAATGTATCTCTATGACATTCTAATAGTACATGGCACATTAACTGCTCTATTAAGAAAACTTTATTAAAGTAAATTTGTTGATAATAAAAATATGATAAAAGCCATTCTATCTACATGAGTCCATGCAAATATTGATGAAGTGGAATTATACTTGATAAACATAATTATACTTGATAAACATAAAATATTGATCTAATTTATTTAGTACTAATATAACTATTTATTCATTGTTTTTACACATAGCTGTGAGTGTATATCTAGGTTTCGATTTATGAAATTTATAAAGATTAAGTTAAACAATGGGAAATATAAGGCAAAGTAGAGGACTTCAAAGTCTGAGATATTCTTGGACCAGGGAGCTGTGAGCATCATTTCCTTAGAGTTCTTTAGCAATTTTGATAAGGAAATTTACAAATAAAAGCTGAGAAAAATACCATGCTAAAAAAATGTAGAGCACTTGCTTCTTGATGAGTTAACCAAGGAAATATTTCAATGTTTTACAGTCTTTAGAATGTGTGGCTTCTTAGAAACATAGATGTTACAAGTCTAGTGGCAAAATTCAGATTCGCTATATCACGTGTGGTTTAGGAATTTGCATTTGAACTAGTACCTCATTTGAGTCAGATGATGAGAAACACTAGCCTAGGGATTTTTCTCAAATTTCCCACATTCAATAATTGAATTTTTTCGTTGCCCAAAGAAAGAGAAGCACATGAGACTTATTTTATGAAACAGATTCTCAACAAGCTAACATAAAATAAAATGATTAAGGCTTAATAGCAACAAAAGACTTCCAGACATATTAGACTGGTTTGTCTTTACAGTATCTTCTACATAAGAAGCCAAATTCTTTCATGTGAATATATTTCTAGGAGCTTGCAATTTTAAAGAGGAGTTTATCTTGTTAGATAGATTTAAGAAACTGTGGTGGATAATTTGCCCATATCCACAGGTCTGGCAGGGTTTCTCAAACTGTGCAAAATGTGCATATGAACCCAGGATATCTTGATAAAACACAGATCTTAATTCTGTAGGATATGGCCCTAAATTCTAAATTTGTAACAAATAGCCAAATAATGGAGAGACTGAAGGTACTGATCTAGGGACCACACTTTAAGAAGTAAGGCACTGGTAGGATTCAATAAAATAAAATATTCTAGTCAGCCAGTGAATATATTTCCTGTAAGCTATAATTTCTTCACTCAATGAAATTTGTCCAGGCAACACCACCCTATAATTGAACATGCAAACGTTTTTTCTTCTTGTAAGCTTTCCTATGCATATACATCTTTTCTGGAGTACAAATGAACAAAACTCTTAGCTAGAAGATGTAACTCTTGAACTGTGGTGCCAAGTGAATGGAGTATGAATATTTTTTACTTAGCCAAATAAAATTAATTTGCTTTCTAAAATTATACCATTATAATCCTGTATACGAGACAGCAAAAGAGACATTGATGTATAGAACAGTCTTTTGGACTCTGGAAGAGGGAGAGGGTGGGATGATTTGGGAGAATGGCATTGGAATATGTATAATATGATATATGAAACGAGTCACCAGTCCAGGTTCAATGCATGATACTGGATGCTTGGGGCTGGTGCACTGGGACGACCCAGAGGGATGGTATGGGTAGGGAGGAGGGTTCCGGATGGGTAACACATGTATACCTGTGGCGGATTCATTTTGTATATGACAAAACCAATACAATATTGTAAAGTTAAATAAAATAAAATTAAATTAAATTAAAAAATAAAAAAAAAGCAGAGACATTACTTTGTCAACAAAGGTCCATCTAGTCAAGGCTATGGTTTTTCCAGTGGTCATGTATGGGTGTGAGAGTTGGACTACAAAAAAAGCTGAGTGCAGAAGAACTAATGCTTTTGAACTGTGGTGTTGGAGAAGACTCTTGAGAGTCCCTTGGACTGCAAGGAGACCAACCAGTCCATCCTGGAGAAGATAAGTCCTGAATATTCATTGGAAAGACTGATGCTGAAGCTGAAACTCCAATAATCTGGCCACCTGATGCAAAGAGTTGACTCATTGGAAAAGACCCTGATGCTGGGAAAGATTGAGGGCAGGAGGAGAAGGGGACAACAGAGGATGAGATGGTTGGATGGCATCATTGTCTCAATGGACATGGGTTTGGGGGGACTCCAGGATTTGGTGATGGACAGGGAGGCCTGGCATACTGCGGTTCATGGGATCGCAAAGAATCGGACACGACTGAGTGACTGAACTGAACTGAATGCACACTTATGCTGTATAAGTATATTGTGTGTTTTTTTTCATCATATACTTTAATAAATTAAATGTCGTTATGAAAAGAAAATAAAGTTATACCTTTATCACCTATGATTAAAGTGTATGTGCTGAACTGTATTTTATTGTAGTTTATATTAGTATTTCCATTTCATGAACCGGGTTGATAATTTCTCATTAATTTCATTTTCTATGTGAAGAGTTGACTCATTAGAGAAGACTCTGATCTGGGAGGGATTGAGGGAAAGAGGAGAAAGGGACGACAGAGGATGAGATGGCTGGATGGCATCACTGACTCGATGGATGTGAGTCTGAGTGACCTCCGGGAGTTGGTGATGGACAGGGAGGCTTGGTGTGCTGCGATTCATGGGGTCGCAAAGAGTCGGACACGACTGAGCGACTGATCTGATGTGATTATTTATTCTGTCATGCAATAATTTACTTTGCTCATTTTACTATTGTCATTTTTTGTTAATTTCAGAGTTTGTATTATAGATATTAATGATTTGTCTAATATGCTGATGCTGCTGCTAAGTTGCTTCAGTCGTGTCTGACTCTGTAAGACCCCGTAGACGGCAGCATACCAGGCTCTCCTGTCCCTGGGATTCTCCAGGCAAGAACACTGGAGTGGGTTGTCATTTTCTTCTCCAATGCATGAAAGTGAAAAGTGAAAGTGAAGTTGCTCAGTCGTGTTAAATTCATAGTGACCCCATGGACTGCAGCCCACCAGGCTCCTCCACCCATGGGATTTTTCAGGCAAGAGTACTGGAGTGGGTTGCCATTACCTTCTCCATTTTTCTAATATAGATACTAATAATTTGGCTACATGAATGGCAAACGTCCAGCTTGTTTTATTCTTTTCTTCTCTATATGGTAGTCTCTGAAGAGTAAATATTATTGCTTTCAATGTTGTAAACGTCTATCACCTGTCCTTTTTAATACTTTTTTACTTTTTGTACTTTGCTTGAGAACATCTCTGAGCAAAACTAATACAAATAATTTCCTATATTATAATTTCAAAAACTCTAAAATTTTCTCTTTCACAAATAAGTCTTCATTCTTCCTGGAACTGATTTTTTGTGGTGTGAGAAGCAAGGATTCAGGTTTTTATTCTTTATTACATATAATCACAGTCTGATAAATCATCTCTCCACTACTCTGCAATGTCAATTTTGTTATGGATCAAGTTTTCACATGTGAGTGGGTCTGTTTATCAATTCTCTATCAGTTTATAGAACAATTTATGAATTCCACAATAGTCCCATTAGTGCAGTTGATATGAGTTAGAACAGCTTTCCCCTCATGTTCTATTTCTCCAGGGATGTCTCAAATATTCTTTACTGTCTTAATGGAAGTTCATGTATTTCAAATCAGCTTTTCCAAAAATGTATAAGACCCCAATGAATTTTGTGTGAACTGGGAAATACTATTTTCATAATCTTGAGTCTTCTTAAAATCAGTGTAATTTTTCACCAATTTTAAGGACTTCATTTATTGTTCTGTGATCAAAAGAAAACTATGAATGTAACTGGGTGTGATTTCCAGGGCTAGGATATAAAAGGGATTTCAGTCTCTGCCTTGGTCTCCAGATTTCTTATCATGGGAGCAACCAGCAGTCATGCCATGGGGATGTTCATGAGGCATAGTGGAGAAACCCGCAGGAAAAAAACAAGCTTGTTAACAATGTGGGGGAAAGAAAAAATACAAAAAAACTTGGAGGTAAATCTTTTTGAAGACTGCAGCCCCAGCCAACATCTGACTGCAATCTCACGAGACAGCGTATCATAGCTGCCCAACTATATCATTCTTAAGTTACTGTCCCACAAAGAGTGTGAGATAAAAAAATCATTATTGTTGTTTCAGGTTGGTAAACTGTTCAGTAATAAGATAGGCAGCAATCGATAAGTGATACTGTAATATAATAATAATATTGATATATAATAATACAATGCATTATAGTTATTATATGATTGATATTTGGAGTAATTTATTCATGTTTTACTATTATATACAGCCCTTTGCCTTACTTTTCAGTTTTTCCCTTTGTAAAAGACGAACTTTTCTTATCAAAGTATATGTTTCAGAAGCTACATAAATGAGCTTTGGGCTTAAATTTTCCTTCAGTTTTAATCTCTCTAAAATTATGTTATTTTCTTTGCATATTTGAAAGGAAGTTTGCTGAGTTAGCATTTTACCAGTGAATTTCTGTTTGTACAGGCCTAATTGACTTTTTACAGGTCAGGAAGCAACAGTTAGAACTGGACACAGAACAACAGACTGGTTCCAAATAGAAAAAGGAGTTCATCAAGGCTGTATATCGTCACCCTGCTTATTTAACTTATATGCAGAGTATATCATGAGAAATGCTGGGTTGGAAGAAGCACAAGCTGGAATCAAGATTGCTGGGAGAAATATCAATAACCTCATATATGCAGATGACACCACCCTTATGGCAGAAAGTGAAGAGGAACTAAAAAGCCTCTTGATAAAAGTGAAAGAGGAGACTGAAAAAGTTGACTTAAAGCTCAACATTCAGAAAACGAAGATCATGGCATCCGGTCGCATCACTTCATGGGAAACAGATGGGAAAACAGTGGAAACAGTGTCAGAGTGTCAGACTTTATTTTTTGAGGCTCCAAAATCACTGCAGATGGTGACTGTAGCCATGAAATTAAAAAACGCTCACTCCTTTGAAGGAAAGTTATGAACAACCTAGATAGCATATTGAAACGCAGAGACATTACTTTGCCAACAAAGGTCCTTCTAGTCAAGGCTATGGTTTTTCTAGTAGTCATGTATGGATTTGAGAGTTGGACTGTGAAGACAGATGAGTGTTGAAGAACTGATGCTTTTGAACACTGGTGTTGGAAAAAACCCTTGAGAGTCCCTTGGACTGCAAGGAGATCCAACCGGTCCATTCTGAAGGAGATCAGCCCTGGGATTTCTTTGGAAGGAATGATGCTAAAGCTGAAACTCCAGTACTTTGGCCACCTCATGAGAAGAGTTGACTCATTGGAAAAGACTCTGATGCTGGGAGGGATTGGGGGCAGGAGGAGAAGGGGACGACAAAGGATGAGATGACTGGATGGCATCACTGACTCGCTGGACATGAGTCTGAGTGAACTCTGGGTGTTGGTGATGGACAGGGTGACCTTGAATGCTGCAATTCATGGAGTTGCAAAGAATCGGACATGACTGAGCAACTGAACTGAATTTACTTTATAGATTCCTGTTATGTTTTGTTTTCAGAACATAACAATAGAGTTAATTCTAACCTCACACTAATACAGTCATTATTCAAATTCTAAGAAGACACATTTATAATTTTTCTCCTAAATATTCAGATTGATATCTGACAGAGCTTTGTAAGCCTGTGGTAGAAATATTATTATCATTATTTCTTTTCTTCTTTGTCTGAGTGCATTAAACATCTGATCTTAAATCCACAAATTTTTTATTAATTAACTTTATGTTTATGACATGATTAAAAAAATTGAAGCTCTAAGATATTGGTGAAATATTAATAACCCTGATGCCTGCTGACCTTTCTAAACATATTCTCCTATAAATCCTCTGGCTTTAGAAGAGTTATCATCTTGTTGGGTCATCCACACACTAAAAGCATTGTTACAGTTTTTCTGACATTGTTACATGTTTTGTAAGAAGTCTATTTTAGAATATCAGATTTACAATATTGCTATAGAGAGTTCTGGAGAAGGCAATGGCAACCCACTCCAGTACTCTTGCCTGGAAAATCCCATGGATGGAGGAACCTGTTAGGCTGCAATCCATGGGATCGCTAAGAGTCGGACACAACTGAACAATTTCACTTTCACTTTTCACTTTCATGCATTGGAGAAGGAAATGTGAACCCACTCCAGTGTTCTTGCCTGGAGAATCCCAGGGATGGTGGAGCCTGGTGGGCTGCTGTCTATGGGGTCACATAGAGTCGGACACGACTGAAGCAACTTAGCAGCAGCAGCAACATAGAGAGTTCATTAACATAGAAGATTGTAAACTAATGTTTCTGAAAATCATTCTTGCAATGTTATAGGAAATTATTTGGAAAAATAGATAAAAATTAGATTCAAGGACTTCAAATAAGCAAAATTTTAAAAGATGACAGAAACCAAGCTTCAGGTATGATACTTTGTGTCTCAGATAGATGATTGCCATGTGTAGAAAGAGAATGCATAATCATTTTAAAAATGTTTTCTGATGAAGATCAGAAAATCAAGACAATAAAGAATTTAGAACTTAGAGAACTTTTAGATATTTTCTAACTTCTACATAAATAGTGCTGTTAGAGAATGTGTGAAGAATGGAAGTAGCAGAATTGTGGAAATTTGGATGTTTTCTGCCACATATTCTAAGGATTGTTTAAGGATTCTAAGGACTGTAAGTTTAAGGAAACTAACTAAATGTTAATTTAAATGCTATAGTGTTTCTAAATGCCTAGTCATAGTTGCATAAATTGAATTTATTCATGATCATTTTAGATCATTTCTGTGGTTCTGAACTGCTGTATAATTGAGTGGTCATCGTGAAAGTGTAGAATTAGGAAATTATGACAACAAATAAGGGCATAATTTCATCCTTGGAAATCCCCAAGGTGGACATGCCAAAGAGAAAAAAAAGTGAAGACATAAAAGAAAAACCACACACTGAATAAACTGCACAAGCTACACTTGCTGTTTAGTCATCAAGTCATGTTTGACTCTTTGTGACACCATGGATGAAAGCCTGCCAGGCTTTTCTGTTTCTGGAATTTTCCAGGCAAGAGTGAACTACCATCTCCTTCCCCAGCAGATCTTCCCAACCCAGGGATTGAACCTGTGTCTTTTGCATTGTCAGGTATACACTCCACCACTAAGGCACCTGAGAAGCCCACACAATTCACTTAAGGACTGTTTATTCAAGTTGAAGAGTCTTGTGCCAAACTGTATGCATGGACAGTCTAAGTGAAAAATATAAAAATCAAAATATTGAGCTTGAGGAATATAATGATTTTTTGGCTTATTGCAGCTAAATAATATCTTACCTAAAGAGCAATATTGCACAGGAACCTGGAATGCTAGGTCTATGAATCAAGGCGAACAGGAAGTGATCAAACAGGAGATGGCAAGAGTGAACTTTGACATTTTAGGAATCAGCGATATAAAATGGGCTGCAGTGGGTGAATTTAACTCAGGTAACCATTATATCTACTACTCCGGGCAAGAATCCCTTGAAAGAAATGGAGTAGCCATCATAATCAACAAAAGAGTCTGAAATGATCTCTGTTTGTTTCTAAGGCAAACCATTCAATATCATAGTAATCCAAGTCTGTGCTGTGACCAGTAATGCTGAAGAAGCTGAAATTGAATGGTTCTTTGAAGACCTACTGACTCAATGGATGTGAGTCTGAGTGACCTCCAAGAGCTGGTGATGGATAGGGAGGCCTGGCGTGCTGCAGTTCATGGGGTCGCAAAGAGTCAGACACGACTGAGCGACTGATCTGATCTGATCTGATGAAGACCTACAAGACCTTCTAGAACTAGCACCCCCCAAAAGATTAATTTTTCATTATAGGGGACTGGAATGAAAAAGTAGGAAGTCAAGAAATAGCTGGAGAAAAGGGTAAATTTGCTCTTGGAATACAGAATGAAACAGAGGAAGGCTAATAGAATTTTGTCAAGAGAACACACTGGTCATAGCAAACACCCTCTTCCAACTACACAAGAGAAGACTCTACACATGGGCATCACTAGATGGTCAATATTGAAATCAAGTTGATTATATTCTTTGCAGCCAAAGATGGAGAAGGTCTATAAAATCAGCAAAAACAAGAATCAGAGCTGACTGTGGCTCAGATCATGAACTCCTTATTGCCAAAATCAGACTTAAATTGAAGAAGGTAGGGAAAACCACTAGACCATTTATCAGGTCAGATCAGATCAGTCGCTCAGTCATGTCCAACTCTTTGCGACTCCATGAATAGCAGCACACAAGGCCTCCCTGTCCATCACAAACTCCCAGAGTTCATTGAGACTCACATCCATCGAGTCAGTGATGCCATCCAGCCATCTCATCCTCTGTCGTCCCCTTCTCCTCTTGCCCTCAATCCCTCCCAGCATCAGAGTCTTCTCCAATGAGTCAACACTTTGCATGAGGTGGCCAAAGTACTGGAGTTTCAGCTTTAGCACCATTCCTTCCAAAGAAATCCCAGGGCTGATCTCTTTCACAATGGACTGGTTGGATCTCCTTGCAGTCCAAGGGACTCTCAGAAGTCTTCTCCAACACCACAGTTCAAAAGCATCAATTCTTCAGCGCTCAGCCTTCCTCACAGTCCAGCTCTCACATCCATACATGACCACAGGAAAAACCATTTAGTTATGACCCAAATCAAATCCGTTCTGATTATACAATGTAAATCAGAAAGAGATTCAAGGGATTAGATCTGATAGACAAAGTGTCTGAAAAACTATGGACGGAAGTTTATGATACTGTACAGCAGGAAATAATCAAGACCATCTCCAAGAAAAAGAAATGCAAAAAGGCAAAATAGTTTTCTGAGGAGTTCTTACAAATAGCTATGAAAAGATAAGAAGTGAAAAGAAAGAAGGAAAGGAAAGATACATCCATTTGGATGCAGAGCCAGAGAATAGGAAGGAGAGCTATAAAATAATTCCTAAGTGATCAGTGCAAAGAAATATAGGAAAGCAACAGAATGGGAAAGACTAGAGTTCTCCTCAAAAAAAAAAAAAAAAAAAAAAAATATCAAGAGAACTTTTCATGCAAAGATGGGCTCAATAAAAGACAGAAATGGTATGGACCTAACAGAAGCAGAATAAATTAAGAAGAGGTGGCAAGAATACACAGAAGAACTATACAAAAAAAAAAAAAAAAAAAAATCTTCATGAGTCAGATAATCATGATGGTGTGATCACTCTCCTAGAGCCAGACATTCTGGAATGTAAAGTCAAGTGGGCCTTAGGAAGCATCACTATGAACAAAGCTAATGGAGGTGATGGAATTCCAGTAGAGCTGTTTCGCATCCTAAAAGATGATGCTGTGAAAATGCTTCACTGAATATGCCAGCAAATTTGGAAAACTCAGCAGTGGCCACAGGACTAGAAACGGTCAGTTTTAATTCCAATCCCAAAGAAAGGCAATGCCAAAGAATGTTCAAGCGACTGCACAATTGACCACATATCATCTGCTAGTTAATAATGCTCAAAATTCTCCATGCCAGGCTTCAACAGTACATGAATGATGACCTTCCGGATGTTCAAGCTAAATTTGGAAAAGGTAGAGGAACCAGAGATCAAATTACCAACATCCAGTGAATCATCAAAAAAGCAAAAGAGTTCCAGAAGAACATCTACTTCTGCTTTCTTGACTATACCAAAGTCTTTGACTATGTGGATCTAACATAGTGTGGAAAATTCTTAAAGAGATGGGAATACCAGTTGACCTGATCTGCCTCTTGATAAATCTGGATGCAGGTCAGGAAGCAACAGTTTGAACTGAACATGGAACAACAGACTGGTTCCAAATAGGAGAAGGAGTACATCAAGGCTGTATATTGTCACCCTACTAATTTAATATATATGCAGAGTACACCATGAGAAATGCTCAGCTGGATAAAGCACAAGCTGGAATCAAGATTGCCAGGAGAAATAACAATAACCTCAGAAATGCAGATAACACCAGCCTTGTGGCAGAAAGTGCAGAAGAACTAAGAGCCTCTTGATGAAAATGAAAGAGGAGAGTGAAAAGGTTGGCTTAAAGCTCAACAATCAGAAAACTAAGACAATGGCATCTGGTCCATCAGTTCATGGCACATAGATGGGGAATCAATGGAAACAGTGGCATAATTTATTTTCTTGAGCTCCAAAATCACTACAGATGGTGACTGCAGCCATGAAATTCAAAGATTCTTGCTCCTTGGAAGAACAGCTGTGACCCACCTAGACAACATATTATAAAGCAGAGACATTACTTTACCAACAAAGGACCCTATAGTCAAAGCTATGATGTTTCCAATAGTCAGGTATGGATGTGAGACTTGGACTATAAAGAAAGCTGAGTGTCAAAAGATTCATGCTTTTGAACTGTGGTGTTGGAGAAGAATCTTGAAAGTCCCTTGGACTGCAAGGAGATCCAACCTGTCCATCCTAAAGAAATCAGTCCTGAATATTCTTTGGAAGGACAGATCCTGAGACTGAACCTCCAATACTTTGGCCACCTGATGCGAAGAACTGACTCACTGGAAAAGACCTTGATGCTGGGAAAGATTGAAGGCGGGAGGAGAGGAACAACAGAGGATGAGATGGTTGGATGGCATCACTCATGGGCATGAGTTTGAGTAAACTCCAGATGTTGGTGATGGATAGGGAGCTGTCTGGACATGTACAGCAACCATGTCTAATATGTTGCTGGTATGGAAATATTGGATATAAAATATTGTTTTCCAACACTTAGAGTCACGTGAAGACATATTTTTCATTATAGTTATGGGTGGCCTGTTCACAAAATGCTTGTAGCCACACTTACTCAACAGTAATAAACATTTTCTCACTCTCCCTAGTTTTAAGTCTAATTTATTTATGAGTGATAGGAAATACTTATTATTCATCTTATGTTTTATATCAATTCATCTTGGAAGTCTTAAAAATAAGGCAATAATTTCTTCTCTTGTAGTGGGAGTAGTGTTTGTGTGATTAAGCAGAAGCCAAGTAGCATTAGGTTTCTATTAGGACAGGGTTTGGGCTTCACTGGTGGCTCAATGGTAAAGCATCCACTTGCCAGTGTAGGAGACACAGGTTTGATTCCTGGGATGGAACAATCCCGTGGAGAAGGAAACTGCAACCTAATCCAGTATTCAGAAATCTCGTGGACAGAAGAACCTGGTGGGCTACAGTCCATGGGTTAAAAAGAGTCAGACACAGCATAGCAACTAAACACCACAACCAAAACAGGGTAAGATTTAGGCAACTCCCCAAGTGAATATTTCTTGACTAAGAAAATTGAAGATCTTCTGACTTTGTAATTGTATACATACTAAATATAAGGTTGTTGTTCAGTTACTAAGTCATATCTGACTCTTTAAGATCCCATGGACTGCAGTACACCAGGCTTCCCTGTCTTTTACCATCTCTTGAAATTTGCTTAAACTCATGTCCATTAAGTCCCTGATACCATCCATCTATCTCATTCTCTGTCATCACTTTCTCCTCCTGTCTTCAATCTTGCACAGCATCAGGGTATTTTCTAATAGTTTGATTCTTCTAATCAGCTGACCAAATTATTGGACCTTCAGCTTCAGCATCAGTCCTGATGAATATCCAGGGTTGATTTCCTTTAGGATTGACTGGTTTGATGGCCTTGCTGTCCAAGGGATTCTCAAGAGTCTTCTCCAGTAAAACAGTTTGAAGGCATCAATTCTTCTGTGCACAGCCTTTTTTATTGTCCAGCTCTCACATTCATACATGACTACTAGAAAAAGCACAGATTTACACAAGTCTTTATTGGCAAACTAATGTCTCTGCTTTTTAATACACTGTCTAGGTTTGTTCTTCATTATCTCCCAGAGTTTGCTCAAACTCTCTTTGCTCATGTCCATTGAGACAGTGATAGCATCCAACCATCTCATCCGCTGTGGTCACTTCTCTTCATGCCTTCATTTTTTCCAAGCACCCAGATCTTTATCAATGAATTGGCTCTTCGCATCAGGTGGCCAAAATTTAGAGCTTCAGCACCACTCCTTCCAATGAATATTCAGGGTTGCTTTCATTGAGGGTGGACTGGTTTGATCTCCTTCCTGTCCATGGATTCTTAAGAGTCTTCTCCAACATCGCAGTTCAAAAGCATCAATTCTTCGGCAGTCAGCCATTTTTTTGGTCCATTTCTACATCAGTACATGACTACTGGAAAAACTATAGGTTTGACTATATGGACCTTTGTCAGCAAAGTGATTTTCTTCTTTTTAATGCTCTATGTTTTTCATAGATTTTCTTCCAAGGAGCAAGTTTCTTTTAATTTAATGGCTAAAATGACAATCCACAGTGATTTTAGAGACCAAGAAAATAAAGTCTGTCACTGTTTCCATTGTTTCCCTATCTGTCTTACATAACATGATGGGACTGGATGCCATGATATTAGTTTTTTGAATGTTGAGCTTTAAGCCAGTTTTTTTCACTCTCCTCTTTCACTTTCATCAAGAGGCTCTTGATTTCCTCTTTACTTTCTGCCATCAGGGTGACATCATCTGCCATTAGGATGGCATCATCTGCATATCTGAAGTTACTGATATTTCTCCCAGCAATCTTGATTCCAGCTTGAGATTCATCTAGCCTGGACTTTTGCATGATGTACTCTGTACAGAAGTTAAGTAAGGAGGGTCACAATATGCACCTTTGATGTACTCCTTTCCCAATTTTGAACCAGTCTGTTTTTCCATGTCTGATTCGAACCGTTGTCTTGACATGCATACAGCTTTCTCAGGAGGCAAGTAAGGTAGTCTAGTATTTCCATCTCTTTAAGAGTTTTCCACATTTTGTTTTAATCCATGCTTTAAAAGGCTTTAACGTAGTCACTGAAGCAGAAACAGGTACTTTCCTAGAATTATCTTGCTTTCTCTGATTCAGTGGATGTTGGTAATTTGATTTTCAGTTCATCTGTCTTTTTTAAATCCAACTTGAACATTAGAAGGTCTCCATTCACTTTCTATGGAAGCCTAGTTTGAAGGATTTTGAGTATAACCTTGTTTGCTATTGTGCCATAATTTGAACATTGTTTGGCATTGTCATCTTTATCATTGGAATGAAAACTGAACTTTTTCAGTCCTGTGGCCACAGCTGAGATTTCCAAATTTGCTCACATAATGAGTGAAGCACTCTCACAGCATCATCTTTTAGAATTTAAAATAGCTCAGCTGGAATTCCATCACTTCCACTGGCTCTGTTTGTAGTAATGCTTCCTAAGGCCCACTTGACTTCACGCTCCAGGATGTCTGGCTCTAGGTGAGTGATCACACCATCATGATTATCTGGGTCACTAAGACCTTTATTGTACCATTTTTCTATGTATTCTTGCCACCTCTTCTTAATCTCTTCTTCTTATGATAGGTCCCTACCATAAGTTAGCTAAGTAAATAAACACTCTTGGAGAGACCACTGTTATAAACCTAGATAGAAGTATCACATTTGGAATCAGGTCTCAAGTGGCTCATATAGTAAACAATCTGCCTGCAATGCAGGAGACCTGGTTTCAATCCCTGGGTCAGAAAGATCCCCTGGAGAAGGGAATGGAAACTCACTCCAGTATTCTTGCCTGGAGAATCCCATGGGCAGAGGAGCCTGGTGGGCTACAGTCAATGGGGTTGCAAAGAAGCAGACATGACTGAGTGACTAATGCTTTCAAGGGCCAACACTTCTGAAACAAGTAGATATTAAAACAAGTAGATATACCATGAACTTATTTATGAAATGGAAACAGACACAGACTTTGAGATCAAACTTATGGTTGCCAAGGAGGAAAGTGCAGGAGGAGAGGGCTAGTAATGGAACTTGGGTTATACATCCACACACTGCTACAGTTAAAATTGATGAACAACAAGGACCTACTGTATCACCCAGTAACAACCTAAATGGGAAAAGAATTTGAAAACATATAATAATAATAATAAATAAAACAAGTAGAAAACGAAGGTAAATCTCAAATAACATCAGCTTGCTTCTACGACTTAATTTTACAATCCCAGAAGGGTGCATTGTAAGTGTGTTTCTAGTCAACTTAACTGATCCAAGTTAAGACAAAGGAACACTGGATGTAGCTTTTCTTAGAGATTTAATAGATGCTCAGTACTTTTAAATAATATTTTGTCAGTTATGCAAATTAGATTTAATATAATTTTTTATCTCTGAAATTATATCAAACAAGTTGGTGAACCCAAGCCTAAACATTTTGATCAATAAATGCAATTGTAGTTATTACTCCAAGAGCAAAATTATGACTAAACACTTCTAATTCAGGACAGATCTTATTTTAATTTTCATAATTTCTTTTTGTCAGTATCTGAATATCCTAAAAAAATCTTTCTGTGGTTGCAGGTTGCAGATACTGATTCAGATCAGATCAGTCGCTCAGTCGTGTCTGACTCTTTGCGACCCCATGAACCGCAGCACGCCAGGCCTCCCTGTCCATCACCAGCTCCACTCGAATGCAAATAATAGGAAGCTAGATTGTCAAACTCACTAGCATTTTTTCATTAAACCCTTGAAATGAATGGCAAAGCCTTAATTTGAAATCTGTTTGATCAAGCAATGTAAAGGAGCAGATGATTAGACTTGCAAACTTTAACCTGTTGGCAAAAAATGCTATTTTCTAAACAGGTGCTGCCTTTTTGTGATCTTCTGTGTGAGTGCCAGGTATATTCTCTTATGTGATTGCCAAATTTAAATCAGTTATGCAATGGTCATTGATAAACCAATGACTCATTAATATTTGTTTTTATTATTATTACCAGAGGTGGTGGTGACAGTTCTTAATTACAAAATATTTGAAAGAGAAAATAGGTTTTTTGTTGTTGTTGTTATTGTTGTTATTAGTTTCCTAAAGACATGAATATTACTTGGGTGCTATTTATTTTTTTAAATTGGGTGCTATTTTTTAATGAGTAAAGACTAGGAAAAAACTTGTAAACTTCTGAGAAGAACATCGATATTGAATTTTTACAACATTTAGTTAACCTCAGGAAACATCAGAAGTTTTATATATATATATATATATATATATATATATATATATATATATATATACACACACATAAACATTGTGTGTATCTTAATGATTCCTGACATAAATAAACTGAACATAGCTTAAAGGGTTTTAATAAGTGCCTTCCATCATTTATACTCTTCTATACAAGTGTAGAAAATAGACAGATGTCATAAAGATTAAGCAGGAAATATTCCAGATGGCTAGCATAATTTTTATAATTCTCAACTTTCAAATTATATAAACACAATAACATTAAGCTCAAATTAAAGCAGCAGAATATTTAATTGATTGATATGCACATGAAACATATGCTCTACCTTTTTCTTAGAAAAAAAAAAAAAAAAACTAAAGAATTATAAATGCCAAACAAACAGTATTCTTAATGTTCTCACTGTCAAAATGTTGAATATTCCTGTTTCCTTCAAATATATTTTTCTCTAGAAAGGTACCATGCCATCTCTTTGGGATGTAGCATGGGACTGCCCATGCTATAACATAGCTACTTTGTGGAATGTCACCTGTTGCACATGGCAACTCAAGAAGAATCCCACAATATTTCACAACTTAAGTTAGGGAGAAATTTTAATGTGTAATAGACATAATTACAAGTCATAGATCAGCAAGAGAAGACATATGATGCAATATGAAGAGTTTTAAATGAGCCCCTCATCCTCTCATTATTTTATGGGCACGCTAGTCTTTGTGCAATTTGATGGATTCATTTAGTGAGTGCTTTTGTGTTTAAGTACAGGAATCTTTTACATTCTCCCATTGGTCTGGTCTTCTGTGTCATAAAGTAGGCATAGAAATAAACTTGATGGGGGATGAAATTTACACTCTCCCATCAGGATGTCTGGATATGAATGGTAGTTATTGATAAGAGTTAACCTAGAAATATCAGCTTCCAAATGCTAAGAGACATTGGGTCAAAGGGAGAGATTTAGTCTCTTCTGGCATGAATAATGCCACAACTTTTGCTGGAAATTTAAGCTTGGTTCAACTTCTTCAGTAAGTAAATGTACTCAAGGTTTGTTTTTTTTTTTTTTTAACAATTCTACTCATTATTTTATAATCACTTTCAATGGAAATATTTTGCCTTCATTTATAGTGACTTCTAATGAAATATAGAGGAATTGGTTCACAAAAAGAAAAATGGATCACCTGATTAATCACATTCTTCAGGCTGAGTGCTGAAGAATTGATACTTTCAAACTGCAGTGATGGAGAAGACTCTTGAGAGTCCCTTGGACAGAAAGGACATCAAACTAGTCAATCCTAAAATATATCAACCCTGAGTATTCACTGAAAGGACTGACACTGAAACTGAAGGTCTAATACTTTGGCTTCCTAATGCAGAGAGCCAAGTCATTGGAAAAGACCGTGATGCTGGGAAAGATTGAGGGAAAAAGAAAAAGGGGACAACAGAGCATGAGATGGCTGGATGACATCACTGACTCAATGGACATGAGTTTGAACAAATTTCGGGAGATCATGGACAAGGAAATCCCAGCATGCTGCAGTTCATGAGGTTGCAAAGAGTCGGACATGACTTACTTACCTATTGAACAACACCAATATCAGAAAGGACACACATGTACTTGGATATGTGCCTGGATGGAAACTGGAATGGATGGAATCTGGATGGAAGATGAGTACTCTATATTTATGCTTAACTGTATGATATGTGTATTTTGCTAAGTAAAGAGCAAAAATAAAAGCCTCAGATGTCAAGGAAAAGAGTACAAACGTAAAGCAAGGGAAAAAAAAAGATAGTTAACAAGCCAATTGTTCTCTTGAACAGAAAGAACCAAGAGAAATTTTTTATTAACATCTCTTCTTCTCTCTTAACTCTTGTAATAAGCATGACAACAAATAAAAGTTCAAGAGGTCAATACTCATTCACGCTTGCACTGTTGAAAAAATTTATAGCATATATTAGCTTTTAAATATGTACCTCTCAGCTGGAGCATAAACTCACAATTGGATTTAAAAAAAAAAAAAAAAAAAAAAAAACTCTAAGTTCCTGTTTAGCAACAAAGTTCTATTTACCTCTGGCTGATATCACATCCTGTCATTCTAAGAACCACAGTTAATACTGAATTAGAGTTTTTAATTTTAATTTTGTATGAAGCTCTTCTATTAATGGAGTTGTATTTCATGCAGTTAGCTTATTAAATAGTCACCATGTGTTAGTAAATGATTCTTACATTAAAAAATTTAGTGTTCACACTACTTTTCGTTTGGGAAAGTGAGACCCAGGAAAGAAAGATGACTGGTAAATAATGTGATTAAAAGGAGAGGATTGCATTGCAATGGTCCTTTTTGAAAGAGCAAGCTAGAATTGTTCCTAAATATTATATCACCATTAAATAATAAAGGCAGAATAGATTTTTCTTCTCTCTTTTTAGCCATATGTAAATATGCATGTGTATACACACAGAACTCTATGTATGCATATATTTCATATATTAAGAGAAAAGAAAGGGAAGAGAGATGAAAAGCCGATCTCTAAAATTACTTAATAACAGTCATGTATTTTGGGAGGTAAAAACTACAGTCTTTTATCACTTTATGAAGTAAAAATTTTCACATTTTAGATCTACATATGACATCTTAAAATAACTGTCAGCTACATGGCAGAGGCATTAAAATTTTAATTCCTGGTGGTGTGACCAGACACTTCATTTCTCAAGAATTCTGTCATGGAGCATTTAAGAACAAATTGGATAACAAAAAGAAGTCCAGCTTACATCTGAATAACTTTCCATTGGAAATTTTTAGGGAAAATAAAATGTTCAAAATTCTAAGAATTTGCCTTAGAGGCTTTGAATATTCTTTAGACTCATCCTCCAGGGACCTATAACAACTATCTGCTTGTGGGTATGTAGCATTTGATATGCACTTAGCATAGATTAAAATATGATGTAAGCGAAAAATATTTACCAAATCTAAAAAAAATTAGTATGTCAGTTTAGTTCAGTCGTTCAGTTTTGTCTGATTCTTCGCGACTTCATGGACTGCAGCACTCCAGGCTTCCCTGTCCATCACCAACTCCCAGAGCTTGCTTAAAATCATGTCCATCGAGTTGATAATGCCATCCAACTGTCTCATTCTCTGTTGTCCCCTTTTCCTTATGCCTTAAATCTTTCCCAGCATCAAGGTTTTTT
Source organism: Tragelaphus eurycerus (assembly GCA_935064755.1). Lineage (NCBI taxonomy): Eukaryota > Metazoa > Chordata > Mammalia > Artiodactyla > Bovidae > Tragelaphus > Tragelaphus eurycerus. The sequence goes on along the minus strand of CAKXYN010000086.1, from coordinate 4,259,032 downwards.
CCAGTGAGTCAGTTCTTCCCATCAGGTCGCCAAAGTATTGGAGCTTCATCTTCAGTATCAGTACTTCAGTGAATATTCAGGACTGACTTCCCCTGGGATTGACTGTTCAATCTTCTTGCTGTCCAAGGAACTCCCAAGAGTCTTCTCCAACACCACAGCTCCAAAACATCAATTCTTCAGCATCCAGCTTTCTTTATAGTTCAACTCTCACATCCATACATGATTATGGGAAAAACCATAGCTTTGACTACATGGACATTTGTTGGCAAAGTAATGTTTCTGCTTTTTAATATGCTGTCTAGGTTGATCATAGCTTTTCTTCCAAGGAGTAAGTACCTTTAAATTTCATGGCATCAGTCACCATCTGCAGTGATTTTGAAGCCCGAAAAATAAAGCCTGTCACTCTTTCCATTGTTTCCCCATATATTTGCCATGAAGTGATGCGTCTTAATGCCATGATCTTTGCTTTTCGAATGTCAGGTTTTAAGCCAGTTTTTTCTCTCTCCTCTTTCACTTTCTTCAAGGGGCTCTTCAGTTCCTCTTCACTTTCTGCCATAAGGGTGGTGTCATCGTCGTATCTGAGGTTATTGATATTTCTCCCAGCATTCTTGGCTCCAGCTTGTGCTTCATCCAGCCTGGCATTTCACATGATGTATTCTGCATATAAGTTAAACAAGCAGAGTGAAAATATAGAGCCTTGATGTACTCCTTTCCCAATTTTGAACCAGTCTGTTGTTTCATGTCCAGTTCTAACTATTGCTTCTTCACCTACATACAGATTTCTCAGGAGTCAGGTAGGGTGGTCTGATATTCTCATCCCTTGAAGAATTGTCCACAGTTTGCTGTTATCCATACAGTCAAAGACTTTGGAGTAGCCAATAAAGCAGAGGTAGATATTTTTCTGGAATTCTTAAATTTTATTTCTTTTTTTTTTTCTGGAACTTTAAAATTTATTATTGATAAAAAGAAAAGTTGGTTTATACTGTGGTAAATAAAATACAATATTATTTAATTTAATATGTTTTACGTTTTAGTGTGTTATAAGTAAACAAATTTATATATATATTTCTCACATTATATTTCTATTGCACATTTTGCTTAAAACCATATCAGATCAGATCAGATCACATCAGTCGCTGAGTCGTGTCCAACTCTTTGTGACCCCATGAACCGCAGCACGCCAGGCCTCCCTGTCCATCACCAGCTCCCGGAGGTCACTCAGACTCACACCCATCAAGTCAGTGATGCCATCCAGCCATCTCATTCTCTCTCGTCCCCTTCTCCTCCTGCCCTCAATCCCTCCCAGCATCAGAGTCTTCTCCAATGAGTCAACTCTTCGCATGAGGTGGCCAAAATACTGGAGTTTCAGCTTTAGCATCATTCCTTCCAAAGAAATTCCAGGATTGAACTCCTTCAGAATGGACTGGTTGGATCTTCTTGCAGTCCAAGGGACTCTCAAGAGTCTTCTCCAACACCACAGTTCAAAAGCATCAATTCTTCGGTGCTCAGCCTTCTTCACAGTCCAGCTCTCACATCCATACATGACCACAGGAAAGACCATAGCCTTGACTAGGCGAACCTTTGTTGGTAAAGTAATGTCTCTGCTTTTGAATATGCTATCTAGGTTGGTCATAACTTTCCTTCCAAGGAGTAAGCGTCTTTTAATTTCATGGCTGCAGTCACCATCTGCAGTGATTTTGGAGCCCAGAAAAACAAAGTCTGACACTGTTTCCACTGTTTCCCCATCTATTTCCCATGTGGTGATGGGACCAGATGCCATGATCTTCGTTTTCTGAATGTTGAGCTTTAAGCCAACCTTTTCACTCTCCACTTTCAGTTTCATCAAGAGGCTTTTTAGCCCCTCTTCACTTTCTGCCATAAGAGTGATGTCATCTGCATATCTGAGGTTATTGATATTTCTCCCAGCAATCTTGATTCCAACTTCTGTTTCTTCCAGTCCAGCATTTCTCATGATGTACTCTGCATAAAAGTTAAATAAACATGGTGACAATATGCAGCCTTGACGTACTCCTTTTCCTATTTGGAATCAGTCTGTTGTTGCATGTCCAGTTCTAACTGTTGCTTCCTGACCTGCATACAGATTTCTCAAGAGGCGGATCAGGTGGTCTGGTATTCCCATCTCTTTCAGAATTTTCCATAGTTTATTGTGATCTACACAGTCAAAGGCTTTGGCATAGTCAATCAAGCAGAAATAGATGTTTTTCTGGAACCCTCTTGCTTTTTCCATGATCCAGCGGATGTTGGCAATTTGATCTCTGGTTCCTCTGCCTTTTCTAAAACCAGCTTGATCACCAGGAAGTTCATGGTTCACATATTGCTGAAGCCTGGCTTGGAGAATTTTGAGCATTATTTTACTAGCGTGTGAGATGAGTGAAATTGTGCGGTAGTTTGAGCATTCTTTGGCATTGCCTTTCTTTGGGATTGGGATGAAAACTGACCTTTTCCAATCTTGTGGCCACTGCTGAGTTTTCCAAATTTGCTGACATATTGAGTGTAGCACTTTCACAGCATCATCTTTCAGGATTGGGAATAGCTCCACTGGAATTCCATCACCTCCACTAGCTTTGTTCGTAGTGATGCTTTCTAAGGCCCATTTGACTTCACATTCTAGGATGTCTGGCTCTAGGTCAGTGATCACACCATCATGATTATCGGGGTCGTGAAGCTCTTTTTTGTACAGTTCTTCTCTGTATTCTTCCCACCTCTTCTTAATATCTTCTGCTTCTGTTAGGTCCATACCATTTCTGTCCTTTATCGAGCCCATCTTTGCATGAAATGTTCCTTAGGTATCTCTGATTTTCTTGAAGAGATCCCTAGTCTTTCCCATTCTGTTGTTTTCCTCTATTTCTTTGCATTGATCACTGAAGAAGGCTTTCTTATCTCTTTCTGCTGTTCTTTGGAACTCTGCATTTAGATTTTTATATCTTTCCTTTTCTCCTTTGCTTTTCGCTTCTCTTCTTTTCACAGCTATTTGTAAGGCCTCCCCAGACAGCCATTTTTGCTTTTTTTGCATTTCTTTTCCATGGGGATGGTCTTGGTTCCTGTCTCCTGTACAATGTCATGAACCTCATTCCATAGTTCATCAGACACTCTATCTATCAGATCTAGGCCCTTAAATCTATTTCTCACTTCCACTGTATAATCATAAGGGATTTGATTTAGGTCATACCTGAATGTTCTAGTAGTCTTCCCTACTTTTTTCAATTTTAGTCTGAATTTGGCAATAAGGAGTTCATGGTCTGAGTCACAGTCAGCTCCTGGTCTTGTTTTTGCTGATTGTATAGGGCTTCTCCATCTTTGGCTGCAAAGAATATAATAGATCTGATTTCGGTGTTGACCATCTGGTGATGTCCGTGTATAGAGTCTTCTCTTGTGTTGTTGGAAGAGGGTATTTGCTATGACCAGTGCATTTTCTTGGCAAAACTCTGTTAGTCTTTGCCCTGCTTCATTCCGTGTTCCAAGGCCAAATTTGCCTGTTACTCCAGGTGTTTCTTGACTTCCTACTTTTGCATTACAGTCCCCTATAATGAAAAGGACATCTTTTTTGGGTGTTAGTTCTAAAAGGACTTGTAGGTCTTCATAGAACCGTTCAACTTCAGCTTCTTCAGCGTTACTTGTTGGGGCATAGATTTGGATTACTGTGACATTGAATGGTTTTTTTCTTTTCAAAAAAAAAAAATAAATAAAACCATATGGAACATGTTTTTTTGAATGGTGCTTCATCAAAAGCATTTTAATGGATCAGAATAAGATATTGTATAGAAAACATAATTGTTAATGATCCTGAGTCAATAAAAATTCTGAAATTTTGGAAAGTGAATGTTAGCAGATTTTTTTTTTTTCTCCCCAAGACTTTGTGAAGTATAGCAAGAAATAAAATTCCAGCTATTACCAGTTTCTGTGAAAAATAAATAAATAAATAAATAAATAAATAAATAAATATAAATATAAATATAATATATATATATATATATATATATATATATATATATATATATATATATATATATATAACATATCCATGTCTGTTAGATAGCATTTTGTGTTTTTCTATGGGTACTTCTTGCTACAGTGGCAGCTTTGAGTGTTTGTACTGAGACCTTCTGGCCACAGACTCTTAAATATTTACTATCTGATTTTACAGAAAATGTTTGCTAGCCTCTGCCTTAAGCAATTTATTGTTTATTTTTTATTATTGCACAGAAATGACAAAATATATATGCATAAAATGTAAGTATGTAATGAATTCTAAATAATAAAATATCAGTAAGAGAAAATATGGGTAATTTGTTTAACATTTTTTCTGAGAGTTTATATTGCTATGTGTTCCTTCAAATGGATGCTTGGGGCTTATGCACTGGGATGACCCAGAGGGTTGGTATGGGGAGGTAGTGGGGAGAGGGTTTAGGATGGGGAACACGTGTACAACCATGGCAGATTCATGCTGATGTATGGCAAAACCAATACAATATTGTAAAGTAAAAAATAAAATAAATAAATAAATAAAATAAAAATAAACAAACTCACTGAAGAAAGACATCAGGTTTGTTGTTAATAGAGATGTGGATGAGAGAGGGATCAGAGGAAGGGTGTCAAAAAGTACAAGGTTCTAGTTATAAGATAAATAAGCACCAGTAGTGTAATGTACAACATCGTTAATATAATGATCATTGTTGAAAGTTAGATTAAAACCTAACAGTTCTCATCAAAAGAAAGAAAACCTGTTTTATTTTGTATCTATATGAGATGATGAATGTTTCCTAGTGTTATTGAGATTATTTGCTGCATGTATATTATATATCAGTAAAATAGGGGAAAAAAATACTATGTGTTCTTATCAAGTCTTAGAATTGATGAATTGTGCTTATATCAAGAATAGATTGTTTTCCAGTTTATATAGATAAGTATGAAAGTTTATACTCACTTAGTAAATAATTTTTGAGAGATTTCCATATATGATACATTGTTTAGGACAAATATGTAGAATTAATTATATGGAATAAACTAATATTTAATTAGGAACATCATCTGGTAAGAGAAACACAAAACACACAACTGCAGGTGTTAAAAGTGCACATCAGTGAGAAAAAGAGGTTTCTCATTTTAGAGAGAAATAATAAGCTGTTTTAAAAATGATGTTAGATCAAGCAATTAGTCATATTGGGAAATTAAATTGGATTTATGTCTCACAAAGAACATTATGAAAAATTCCAAAGAATCAAAGACATATTTTAAGATGCAGCAAATCAAAATATATTAGAAAAACATAACAATTTTTAGATATTTTGGAAAGTAAAAACATTTTCTAAAGTTCAAAAAGTAGAAGTAGTAAGAAAGGCTAACAAATTTAACCAAAAATTACAAATTTAAGCATTTTTACAGGGAAAAATATACAATATTAAAAGGCACCTAACTTCAATTAAGAAAAAAATAGTTATAACTATTAATACAGAAAATAGGCGATATGAAGTATGTGAAGTGAGAGATGTTAGAATTAGGGTGGGGAACAAGCAATTAGCTGAATTTGCAGTTAATACTAGAGGGAACAACACAGAGAAAACATAGTCGAAATTGGCACATGGTTCCTTTTCATTCTTTCCCTGAGTAAAATCAGTGCCTGCATCTCGTGAAATTCAATAAGACTGGGCAAAGAACAACCATGGAATTGTAACATCAACAATTACCATTGCACACGCGAGGCCAAAATGATGTTCAAGTTCTAGTCCATCAAATTAGAGAACTCACATTGAACACTTAGACTGTTCAATGGATGAGTTCTTAGCAGTGTACATTGTCTAACGTGTACCATATAAATGAGCTAATGAAACAACCAAACTCATCCTTTAAAAACAGTAACTGTTTTCAAAAAATATTTTTAGTACTCTTAAGGAAAAATAATACTATTCTGATATTCAACAGATTATTATTAGCATGATTGAGATACTGGAATTAGAAGACAGTTTCAAATAACTCTCACAAATATACTCAAAGATTTAAAGAAAACTAAAAATATAGGGGTGAGAGAATTAGCATTTTTAACTAATGAAAAATGAAACTTCTAAGTAAAAAGTTAAATATATGAAATTTTAAAAATCACTGGATTTGCTTAAAAATTATGTACTGCAGACAAGAAAAGCAATAAATTTAGCAGGGTAGAAAAAAGAACTAGTCAAAATGAAACTGTCCAGAAGGCAGAGAAAAAAAAATCTGAAAAAAAATAACAAAAACATTAGTATTCTATAGGACCATTTGATAATAGCAAGATAGAAAGAAGAAAGAACAAAAGTTTGTTTCTTTGTTTGTTTTTTTTTTTTTTCAAAAGTAATAGCTTAAAATGCTCCAAACTTGATGGAAAGGTGATAAGCCCATACACTTAAGAAGGTTAATCAACCTAAAGCATTTGAATAAATGCAAACAAAGCAACATAGATGAGCTACAATTAAATTAAAGAAACCAGAGAAAGTAAAAGCATTGAAAAATCACTCAGAGAAAATGGGGATATTACATACAGGAGAGCAAGAGAAGAGCTATTACTAGTTTTTCATCTGAAAAAGATGTCACTTTGAAGACAAGAACATAATGTCTTTACCATACTAAAAGAAAGACAAATAAACAAATAAAAATTGAATTCAATCTAGAATTCTATATTGAATATAAATTTACTTCAAAAATGAAACTCAATTTAAGATGCTTTTCAGACCAACATAAAGACATTTTCAAAGAAACACAAACCAAAAGTTTTCTTTATTTCTTTCTTTCTTTTTTTAAATTTTTTTGTTTAACCTGTATCACTTTTCTATAAGATGCATTGCTCTTCAGAGTATGGACCAGATGAAAACTTACATCTAATATAGGAAAATAAGGAGACCTCAAAATTAGCAATATACACATAAATATAAAAGTCTTTTCACTCATCTTAAATTTTTTTTTTAAAAATGTATTGACTGATTGAAGCAACACATACAATTTATTTTATATAAATCCAAAGATATAGCATGCAATTAACAGGAATTCTAGAAAGATATAAGAGAGAACATAGAATGTTGAAGGAAGTAATTTTTCAATTAAGTAATGAACACAGTGTCCAAAACTAAAGAACTCAAAGAACCCAAATTTCTTGATTTATGAGCATTTTGATTGTTGACTTTGGACAAGAAAGGAATAACAATATCACATCACATAATTTACAAAGCACTGGGGATAAAACAGAAAATCCTAATTAATTCCAGAGAAAGAAAAATATGAAAGCTTACTTATAAATTTAAAATAATTGAAATTGAACTGGTATCTATTAATTCTTGCAACAGACCACTCCAGAAACATAGAAAACAGTGGGAGAAATCTTCAAAGTTCTGAGAGAAAAGCATTTCTAAAAAATATACAATCAATTAACCAAACATTTAAACAAGTATAAGGGTTAAAAGAAGAAAATTAGATGTCTCTGTTACATACTCAGATTTTAGATTCATAGAGGAAAATCTATTCGATCTAGTTTTGGCATGAAGGGCTTCCCTGATAACTCGGTAAAGAATCCACCTGCAATACAGGAGACCCCGGTTTGATTCCTGAGTCAGGAAGATCTGTTGGAGAAGGAAAGAGCTACCCACTCCAGTATTCTTGGGCTTCCTTTGTGGCTCAGCTGGTAAAGAATCTGTAGGCAATGAGTCAAACTTGGGTTTGATCCCTGAATTGGGAAGATCCCCTGGAGAAGGGAAAGGCTACCTACTCCAGTATTGTGGCCTGGAGAATTCCATGGACAGTACAGTCTATGGGGTCACAAAGAGTTGGGACACCCCAAAAAGATGTCCTTTTCATTATAGGGGACTGGAATGCAAAAGTAGGAAATCAAGAAACACCTGGAGTAACAGACAAATTTGGCCTTGGGGTACGGAATGAAGCAGGGCAAAGGCTGATAGAGTTTTGCCAAGAGAATGCACTGGTCATAGCAAACACCTTCTTCCAACAACACAAGAGAAGACTCTACACATGGACATCACCAGATGGACAGCACCGAAATCAGATTGGTTATATTCTTTGCAGCCAAAGATGGAGAAGCTCTACACAGTCAGCAAAAACAAAACCAGGAGCTGACTGTGGCTCAGATCATGAACACCTTATTGCCAAATTCAGACTAAAATTGAATAAAGTACGGAAAATCGCTAAACCATTCAGGTATGAGCTAAATCAAATCCCTTATTATTTTATAGTGGAAGTGATAAATAGACTTAAGGGATTAGATCTGATAGACAGAATACCTGATGAACTATGGATGGAGGTTCCTGACATTATACAGGAGACAGAGATCAAGACCATCCCTATGGAAAAGAAATGCAAAAAAGCCAGATGGCTGTGTGAGGAGGCCTTACAAATAGCTGTGTAAAGAAAAGAAGTGAAAAGCGAACTGGAAAATAAAAGATATTCCCATTTAAATGCAGAGTTCCAAAGAATAACAAGGAGAGGTAAGAAAGCCTTCCTCAGTGATCAATGCAAAGAAATAGAGGAAAACAGCAGAACAGGAAAGACTAGAGATTTCTTCAAGAAAATTATTGATATCAAGGGAATTTTTCATGCAAAGATGGGCTCAATAAAGTACATAAATGGTATGGAACTAACAGAAGCAGAAGATATTAAGAAGAGGTGGCAAGAATACACAGAAGAACTGTACAAAAAAGATTTTCATAACCCAGATAATCACGATGGTGTGATCACTCACCTAGAGCCAAACATCCTGGAATGTGAAGTCAAGTGGGCCTTAGAAAGCATAACTATGAACAAAGCTAGTGGAGGTGATGGAATTCCAGTTGAGCTATTTCAAAACATGAAAGATAATGGTGTGAAAGTGCTTCACTCAATATGCCAGCAAATTTGGAAAACTCAGCAGTGGCCACAGGACTGGAAAAGGTCAGTTTTCATTCAAATCCCAAAGAAAGGCAAGGCCAAAGAATGCTCAAACTACCACACAATTGCACTCATCTCACACTTTTGAGTAAAGTAATGCTCAAAATTCTCCAAGCCAGGCTTCAGCAATATGTGAACTGTGAACTTCCAGATGTTCAAGGTGGTTTTACAAAAGGCAGAGGAACCAGAGATCAAACTGCCAACATCCGCTGGATCATGGAAAAAGCAAGAGAGTTCCAGAAAAACATCTATTTCTGCTTTATTGACTATGCCAAAGCCTTTGATTGTGTGGATCACAATAAACTGTGGAAAATTCTTCAAGAGATGGGAATACCAGACCACTTGACCTGCCTCTTGAGAAATCTATATGCAGGTCAGGAAGCAACAGTTTGAACTAAACATATAACAACAGACTGGTTCCAAATAGAAAAGGAGTCCGTCAAGGTTGTATTGTCACCCTGCTTATTTAACTTATATGCAGAGTACATCATGAGAAACACTGGGCTGGAAGAAACACAAACTGGAGTCAAGATTGCTGGGAGAAATATCAATAACCTCAGATATGCAGATGACACCACCCTTATGGCAGAAAGTGAAGAGGAACTAAAAAGCCTCTTGATGAAAGTGAAAGTGGAGATTGAAAAAGTTAGCTTAAAACTCAACATTCAGAAAACTGAGCTCATGGCATCTGATCCCATTACTTCATTGCAGATAGATGGGGAAACAGTGGAAACAGTGTCAGACTTTATTTTTGGGGGCTCCAAAATCACTGTAGATGATGATTACAGCCATGAAATTAAAAGACGCTTACTCCTCGGAAGTAAACTTATGACTAACTTAGAAAACATATTGAAAAGCAGAGACATTACTTTGCCAACAAAGGTCTGCTAGTCAAGGCTATGGTTTTTCCAGTGGTCATGTATGGATGTAAGAGTTGGACTGTGAAAAAAGCTGAGTACTGAAGAATTGATGCTTTTGAACTGTGGTGTTGCAGAAGACTCTTGAGAGTCCCATGGACTGCAATGATATCCAACCAGTCCATCCTAAAGGAGATCAGTCCTGGGTGTTCATTGGAAAGACTGATGCTGAGGCTGAAACTCCAATACTTTGGCCAGCTCATGTGAAGATTTGACCCATTGGAAATGACGCTGATGCTGGGAGGGACTGGAGGAAGGAGGAAAAGGGGATGACAGAGTGTGAGATGGCTGAATGGCATCACCGACTGAATGGACATGAGTTTGAGTGAATTTGAGAGTTGGTGATGGACAGGAAGGCCTGGCCTCCTGTGATTCATGGGGTTGCAGAAACGGACAAGACTGAGCGACTGAACTGAACTGAGCTATTTTCATTTTAGGCATGAAATCAATTCATTCTCTCACTCATGTCCTACTCTTTGCTACCCCATGGACTACATCACACCAGGCTTCCCTATCCATCACCAACTCCAGGAGTTTAGTCAGTTCTTTGTATCAGGGAGCCAAATGCTTATAATTACCATTTACTTTACAATATGATTTCCTTATATTGAGACAAATCATGAAGAGATTATAAAAATCTTAAGAAAACTACTGCAAATTATCTGTCATGAATTTTTTTCTTCTAAAATATAGAACTTTTCATTTTATAATGAAATTTAATTTTTAAAGTAAACTTCAATTGTGTATCATTATGATGTCTTCCCTGGTGTCTCAGACAGAAAAGAATCTTCATGCAATGCAGGAGACCTGTGTTCCATCTCTGGGATGGGAAGATCCCTTGGAGAAGAGAATGGCAACCCACTCCAATATTCTTTCCTGGACAGAGGATCCTGACAGGCTACAGTCCATGAGTTTGCAGAGAGTTGTACACAACCGAGTGACTAACACATTCACTTTTTACATTTACATTTTTATTTTTTACTTTCAAATAAATTCAGTTTTATACTTTATAATTGTGTGTCCTCTTACATGTGGAAAAGACATATATTTCAAAAGGAGACTATTACTAGTGAGCTTTGGCTATATGACATTTACTCTGGATTAGGATATTTGAAACTTAGCACTCACTAATTACATTTAGGACCAAATAATTCTTTATGTGAGGATGCAGTGTAGGATATTTAGCAGATTCCTTACCTCTACCAATTTGATGTCAGTGAAAATCCCCAGACCCCAGCCACATGTCATGACAACTAAATATGTCTTAAGATATTTCTCCACTGGGAGGATAAAAATCATCCCTGACTAGGAACCACTGTTCTGCATTTAAGAAGAATTTCAGGTCATTCAGCATTGAAATTTAACTGTTAGAACAAAGTAACTATAACATGATTTAGAATACATTTTGTGTATTTAATTATGTTAATGCATATTACTATCCTGTGGATTATCATATTATGACATTTTCTATGAAGGACTGTTGCTTTTCTACTTTAGAAATAATTTTCATAATAGTTCTCACTCAACTGCAAGGATAATCCAAATGCATAATAGAAATTAAACAGTGCCATTAAGAAAAAGTTATGATTTAGATTAATTTTTTCCAAGAAGCTTCCTGGCAAAACATTAATTTTATTCTCTCTTGTAGGTTTTTGTCAATTTTTTGAACTATTTAAGTGATTTAGTATTGCAAAAAGGAGATAAGAATGAAATTATCTGTCATTGATTTCAGAATTGTTCCTGATAACATGACTGCAGATTGCAACATGTCAAATTCATAAATAGCTGATTTTTACTTGTTTATTGATGACTGGTACAATTGATTGTAGTTAGTATGGTTGGACTTGTTTAATATGTGCATTCTAGGCTATGATTTATATAATGAACCGTTTGATATCAGGCCCCACATAAGGTGGACCCCCTCTTGCTCTATGTACAAGCTCTGCCTCAATTTTACCTTACTTGCATATTTTCTTTCAAGCATTATCAGGATATATGAATGGCCTGAACTCCAGCTAATACTTGATCTATTCTTCTGACCTGAATAGCTTCATTATATTAGGTTATTGACAAGAAACTTTGGCCCTCATAATGGTTGCTAACCTGATTAGTTGTGAGGGATGCATTCCTTTAGCAGTTCCCCTGGCAACCAGGAGTCTTCTGACAGCATTTCCCCTGTTACTGGTGTCCCCATTCTTCCTTGAGTAGCAAAAATTGCCACTGTGTTCTTCATATCCTCAGTCATACACACTGGTGTGTCTGTCCAAGACCTTTGCCTCTGACTTGTAATATTTCCTATTCAGTAATCACTGATAGCTCTGTTGCAGATTCCAGGTTCTTTCTTCAGTCTCATGTCTGGGCTGTTACAAAGACTGCACAGGATAAAGGATATACTCCAAAAGAAAAATGGCGACGTAAACCAAAATAGAAAATATATATCATCCAGGAAACAAGTGTTCTAACACAGGGGAACAGGTATGAAAATGACCTAGAAATCAATCAGTCCCAGACTGAAAATTAAAGAAAGTTTGAGAATGTGGATTATAAAACAGATTATGTGACTAGGTAGCAAAAGAATTTTATAGGTAAGGTCTATGGGATTTCTTTGTAAGAAATGATGCTAAAGCTGAAACTCCAGTATTTTGGCCACCTCATGCGAAGAGTTGACTCATTGGAGAAGACTCTGATGCTGGGAGGGATTGGGGGCAGGAGGAGAAGGGGACGACAGAAGATGAGATGGCTGGATGGCATCACTGACTCAATGGATGTGAGTCTGAGTGACCTCCGAGAGCTGGTGATGGACAGGGAGGCCTGGCGTGCTGCAGTTCATGGGGTCGCAAAGACAACAGTGGAAACAGTGTCAGACTTTCTTTTCTCTGGGTTCCAAAATCACTGCAGATGGTGACGGTAGCCATGAAATTAAAAGACGCTTACTACTTGGAACGAAAGTTATGACCAACCTAGATAGCATACTCAAAAGCAGAGACATTACTTTGCCAACAAAGCCCTGAAAAGCAATGATTAATTCCAAGAAAAGCAAAAAAAGTAATTACAGTATACCATTTTATTAACCCGGTGACTGAGAGGGAGAAGAATCAGCCTGTAATGCAGGATACCTGGGTTTGATACCTGGATTGGGAAGATCCACTGGAGGAAAACATGATAACCCTCTCCAGTATTCTTGACTGAGGAATCCCCATGGGCAGAGGAGCCTGGCAGACTACAGTCCATGTGGTAACAAAGTCTGACATGACTGAGTGAATAAACACATATTCCACTTAGCAATGGGTGATATCTACAAAACCATAACAATGCAACCTCTGGATATTAAGCTAGCTAAAAAAATTAGAGTTGTGATAAAATTATACTGAGGGGATGTAGAAAGGAAGTAGAATTGAGTAGTGTAAGATACTTAATCATCGTATCTCATATCTGGAAGTTGTGAAAGCCATTACTCAGTTCAGTTCAATTCAGTTCAGGCGGTCAGTCATGTCGGACTCTTTGCGACCCCATGAACTGCAGCACGACAGGCCTTCCTGTCCATCACCAACACCCGGAGTTCACTCAAACTCACATCCAATGAGTCAGTGATGCCATCCAGCCATCTCATCCTCTGTCGTCCCCTTCTCCTCTTGCCCCAAATCCCTTCCAGCATCAGAGTCTTTTCCAATGAGTGAACTCTTCACATGAGGTGGCCAAAGTACTGGAGTTTCAGCTTCAGCATCAGTCCTTCCAATGAACACCCAGGACTGATCTCTTTTAGAATGGACTGGTTGGATCTCCTTGCAGTCCAGGGGACTCTCAAGAGTCTTCTCCAACACCACAGTTCAAAAGAATCAATTCTTTGGCTCTCAGAAGAAAGAATCAATTCTTTCTTCACAGTCCAACTCTCACATCCATAACATGACCACAGGAAAAGCCATAGCCTTGACTAGACGGACCTTTGTTGGCAAAGTAATGTCTCTGCTTTTCAGTATGCTATCTATGTTGGTCATAACTTTCCTTCCAAGGAGTAAGTGTCTTTTAATTTCATGGCTGCAGTCACCATCTGCAGTGATTTTGGAGCCCCCCAAAATAAAGTCTGACACTATTTCCACTGTTTCCCATCTATTTGCCATGAAGTGATGGGACCAGATGCCATGATCTTAGTTTTATGAATGGTGAGGTTTAAGCCAACTTTTTCACTCTCCTCTTTCACTTTCATCAAGAGGCTTTTTAGTTCCTCTTCACTTTCTGCCATAAGGGTGGTGTCATCTGCATGTCTGAGGTTATTGATATTTCTCCCAGCTATCTTGATTCCAGCTTGTGTTTCTTCCAGCCCAGCGTTTCTCATGATGTACTCTGCATAGAAGTTAAATAAGCAGAGTGACAATATACAGCCTTGACGTACTCCTTTTCCTATTTGGATCCAGTCTGTTGTTCCATGTCCAGTTCTAACTGTTGCTTCCTGACCTGCATAAAGGTTTCTCAAGAGGCAGGTCAGGTGGTCTAGTACTCCCATCTCTTTCAGAATTTTCCAGTTTATTGTGTGTGTTCCCTAGTACCCACTAATATCTGGTTCTCCCTGCTTCTGAGCACATAGAAGACAATACTTTCATTTTCTTGAAGTGGATTGGGGCCATCTAACTACTTTTAGTCAGTTGCTATTTGGTAGAACAGCTTTCTTGCATCTAGATGAAAGTCTTAGATAACCCTGCAGCTTTCTTTTTCCCTCTATAATGATCAATGAGATCTTGGGTTAAAATAGCAGAACCACAAAATTGAAGCCGGCTAGAACTGCCTCATGGAATATAGTTGTCCTGGAGATACTGAGTAGAATCTATAATGATGAAAAATAAGACTTATTGTGTTAAGTTAAACAAAATGGGAACTTCCCTGGCAATCCAGTGGTTAACATTCCACACTTCCACTGCAGGGAATATAAGTTTGATCAGCTCAGTTCAGTCGCTCAGTTGTGTCCAGCTCTTTGTTACCCCATGGACTGTAGCATGCCAGGCTTCATAGTCCATCACCAACTCACAGATCTTACTCAAACTCATGTCCATCAAGTCAATGATGCCATCCAACCATCTCATCCTCTGTCTTCCCCTTCTCCTGCCCTCAATCTTTCCTAGCATCAGGGTCTTTCCAAATGAGTCATTTCTTCCCATCAGGTGGCAAAAACATTGGAGTTTCAGTTTCAGCATCAGTCCTACGAATGAACATTCAGGACTGATTTCCTTTAGGATTGACTGGTTTGATCTCCTTGTAGGTCAAGGGACTCTAAGGAGTCTGTTCCATCACCACAGTTCAAAAGCATCAATCCTTTGGCTCTCAGCTTTCTTTTTTTTTTTTTTTTTTTCACTTTCATTTTTCACTTTCTTTTTTTTTTTTTTTTTAGGTATCAAGAATCTCTTTCATTGATTATCAAAAACATTACAAACATCTAGTATGAACAAATTGTAACATGACAGTGATTAGTTTGAACAATTAATACATTTCAGATATAATATTATACATATTTCAATGCTATTCTCCCCAGTCATCCCACCCTCTCCCGGTCCCAGAGTCCAAAAGTCTGGTCTATACATCAGTGTCTCTTTTGCTGTCTCGTAAATAGGGTTATTTTTACCATCTTTCTAAATTCCATATATATGTGTTAGTATACTGTATTTGTGTTTTTGTTTCTGGCTTACTTCACTCTGTATAATAGGCTCCAGTTCCATCCACCTCCTTAGAACTGATTCAAATGTATTCTTTTTAATGGCTGAGTAATACTCCATTGTGTATATGTACCACTGCTTGCTTATCCATTCATCTGTGGATGGACATCTAGGTTGCTTCCTCGTTCTGGCTATTGCAAACAGTGCTGCTATGAACATTGGGGTACACGTGTCTCTTTCAATTCTGGATTTCTCAGTGTATATGCCCAGCAGTGGGATTGCTGGATCATAAGGCAGTTCTATTCCCAGTTTTTTGAGGAATCTCCATACCGTTCTCCATGGTGGCTGTACCAGTTTGCATTCCCATCAACAGTGCAAGAGGGTTCCCTTCTCTCCGCACCCTCTCCAGCATTTATTGCTTGTGGACTTTTGGATAGCAGCCATTCTGATTGGCGTGAAATGGTATCTCATAGTGGTTTTGATTTGCATTTCTCTGATAATGAGTGATGTTGAGCATCTTTTCATGTGTTTGTTAGCCATCTGTATGTCTTCTTTGGAGAAATGTCTATTTAGTTCTTTGGCCCATTTTTTGATTGGGTCATTTATTTTTCTGGAATTGAGCTGTAGAAGTTGCTTGTATATTTTTGAGATTAGTTGTTTGTCAGTTGCTTCATTTGCTATTATTTTCTCCCATTCTGAAGGTTGTCTTTTCACCTTGCTTATAGTTTCCTTTGTTGTGCAGAAGCTTTTAAGTTTGATTAGGTCCCATTTGTTCATTTTTTATTTTATTTCTGATATTCTGGGAGGTGGGTCATGGAGGATCCTGCTGTGATGTAAGTCAGAGAGTGTTTTGCCTATGTTTTCCTCTAGGAGTTTTATGGTTTCTGGTCTTACATTTAGCTCTTTAATCCATTTTGAGTTTATAACACAATGATAGTGGGAGACTTAATACCCCACTCACACCAATGGATAGATCAACTAAACAGAAAATTAACAAGGAAACACAAACTTTATTTATTTATTTATTTTTTTCTGGTTCTCTCTCTTTTTTTTTTTTTTTGCAGGGGAAAATGGACAAAGGAAAGGATCAATGAGGGTGGGAGGGAAATGGGAAGAAAGAAGGGAAATGATGGTGGGGAGGAGTATATGTAATTTCTTATCTAATGGCTTTCTGTTTTTAATCACAAAGAATACTTTAAAAAATCATATTGAATTCATCCTATATTAGGAGGTTTGATCTGGAAATGAAAAGTTCAGGAAACTAAAAGTCCAGTTTGGGTGTCCTCATCTTCGGCACATCTTGGTATTTTGTATTGGTAGGTCTATCTTTACCACAATATATTATTTAGGACAGGATCACATTTGTCACTTCTTCCTCCCTACTACCCAAAGTGGTACCAGTCCCATAAAATAGTCAATAAAGCTTTACAGAGTGAACAGATAAGTCAATTTTTTTTTTTTTAACTCTCCAGAGTGAACTGAATTTTTTGAGGCTCATAAGTAAATATGTTTTCCTGTTTACTTTGTCTATTACAGCCAGATTGTATGAGTGGGGTATTACAGTCTCCCACTATTATTGTATTGTTGCATATTTCTTCTATCATATTAATTAATGTTTGTCTTAGATATATCAATGCTCCCATGTTGGGTGCGTATATATCTATAATTATTATAACTGGAAGAAACACAAGTTGGAATCAAGATTGCTGGGAGAAATATCAATAACCTCAGATATGCAGATGACACCACTCTTATGGCAGAAAGTGAAGACGGGCTAAAAAGCCTCTTGATGAAACTGAAAGTGGAGAGTGAAAAGGTTGGCTTAAAGCTCAACATTCAGAAAACGAAGATCATGGCATCTGGTCCCATCACTGCATGGGAAATAGATGGGGAAACAGTGGAAACAGTGTCAGACTTTGTTTTTCTGGGCTCCAAAATCACTGCAGATGGTGACTGCAGCCATGAAATTAAAAGACGCTTGCTCCTTGGAAGGAAAGTTATGACCAACCTAGATAGCATATTCAAAAGCAGAGACATTACTTTACCAACAAAGGTTCGCCTAGTCAAGGCTATGGTCTTTCCTGTGGTCATGTATGGATGTGAGAGCTGGACTGTGAGGAAGGGTGAATGCCGAAGAATTGATGCTTTTGAACTGTGGTGTTGGAGAAGACTCTTGAGAGTCCCTTGGACTGCAAGAAGATCCAGTCAGTCCATTCTGAAGGAGATCAATCCTGGAATTTCTTTAGAAGGAATGATGCTAAAGCTGAAACTCCAGTATTTTGGCCACCTCATGCGAAGAGTTGACTCATTGGAGAAGACTCTGATGCTGGGAGGGATTGAGGGCAGGAGGAGAAGGGGACGACAGAGGATGAGATGGCTGGATGGCATCACTGAGTCGATGGATGCGAGTCTGAGTGACCTCCGGGAGCTGGTGATGGACAGGGAGGCCTGGCGTGCTGCGGTTCATGGGGTCGCAAAGAGTCGGACACGACTGAGCGACTGATCTGATCTGATTATAACTTCTTTTTGGATTGTTCCTTTAAGTCATTATGTATAACCTTGATTGTATCCTTTTCAGGATCTTTAAAGTCAATTTTTAGGGAATGTCCTTTAGTTTTTGTTGGAGAAATGGTTTAGTGGTGCTAAATTCTCTCAGCTTTGGCTTATCTGTGAAGCTTTTGATTTCTCCTTCATATTTGAATGAGATCCTTGCTGGATACAATAATCTAGGCTGTAAGTTATTTTCTTTCATCACTTTAATTATGTCCTGCCATTCCCTCCTGGCTTGGAGAGTTTCTATTGAAAGATCAGCTGTTATCCTAATGGAAATTCCCTTGTGAGTTATTTGTTGTTTTTCCCTTGCTGCTTTTAATATTTGTTCTTTATATTTAATCTTTGTTAATTTGACTAATATGTGTCTTGGGGTGTTTCGCCTTGGGTTTATCCTGTTAGGGACTCTCTGGATTTCTTGAACTTGAGTGGTAATTTCCTTCTCCAATTTAGGGAAGTTTTCAACTATTATCTCCTCAAGTATTTCCTCATGGTCTTTCTTTTTATCTTCTTCTTCTGGAACTCCTATGATTCGAATGTTGTAGCGTTTAATGTTATCCTGAATGTCTCTAAGATTGTCCTAATTTCTTTTAATTTGTTTTTCTTTTTTCTCCTCTGATTCATTTATTTCTAGGATTCTATCTTCTAATTCGCTAATCCTATCTTCTGCCTCTGTTATTCTACTATTTGTTGCCTCCAGGATGTTTTGGATCTCCTTTATTACATTATTCATTATGTGTTGACGCTTTTTTATTTCTTCTAGGTCCTTGTTCGGGGAAGGCAATGGCACCCCACCCCAGTACTCTTGCCTGGAAAATCCCATGGATGGAGGAGCCTGGTGGGCTGCAGTCCATGGGGTCGCTAAGAGTCGGACATGACTGAGCGGCTTCACTTTCACTTTTCACTTTCATGCACTGGAGGAGGAAATGGCAACCCACCCCAGTGTTCTTGCCTGGAGAATCCCAGGGACGGGGGAGCCTGGTGGGCTGCCGTCTATGGGATCACACAGAGTCGGACACGACTGAAGCGACTTAGCAGCAGCAGCAGCAGGTCCTTGTTAAACCTTTCTTGCATCTTTTCAATCCTAGTGTCCAGACTCTTTAACTGTGATTCCATTTTGATTTTGAGATTTTGGATTAATTTCACCATCATTATTCGGAATTCTTTATCAGGTAAATTCCCTATCTCTTCCTCTTTGGTTTGGTTTGGTGGGCATCTATCCTGTTCCTTTAGCTGCTGGGTATTCTTTTGTCTCTTCATTTTATTAAAATCGCCAAGTTTAAAGTGTCTTTACTGTATTCTGGTAGTTTGTTGAATTCTCTTTCTTGAGGCGGTTTACAGGTCTTTTCAGTATCTGATCTCTGCCCTGTTACAAAGAGGGCAGAGATGAACACCCAAATTTAAGCCGGCCAGGTTCAGGCACTCGAATAATCGTCAGAAGCACAGACTCGGTTGAGTCTGCGTTTTATGCCCTTCCCACATCCGAGTAGCGCAGGTGATGAAATGTTTATCGAGCACAGCTGCTGCGACTTATCGCCTCCCTGCCGCTCAGTTTTCTTGGTATACAATGGCGCACCTTCTCAGGCAGATGTTGACCATCCAGAGCCCCAAGAAGCGTGACTCAGCACAGAAACCTACCTAGAGTTCTGCAAACTGTCTCTCTAGGGCTGTGACTGCCGGCTCCGGCCCTGGCTGCCTGTCACCGGAGTGGGATGGCCTGCAGCCGGCTATCTCAATGCAGTCCCCTGTTCCTCACGCAGTCCTGGTGGTGTCCCAAGTTAGGGCTGGTCCTTGATGTAGTAGATAACCAACAGTCTGGTTATTTCGCTCAGATAGCGCTTGAGACAGCCAGGGCAAATCCTTTCTCAAAACGATGCAGGCCGCGCCGCTCCTCCTGGCCCAGCCGCCACTTGCTAATAGCAAATGCTGGTGTCCGCGCCGCTTCTCCGCAAAAGGAGTTACCGCAGGGCTCGTTTTCTCCTTTTGAAGACAATGAATTGTCTTTCTAAGTGCCTGATGTCCTCTGCCAGCATTCAAAAGTCGTTTTGTAGATTTTAGTCAGCATTCAAATGTTCTTTTAATGGATTTGTGGAGGAGAAAATATTCTCCCCGTCCTACTCGTCCGCCATCTTAGCTCCTCCTCCTGCTTCTGAAACAAAAACTTTAAACGATACAATAGACCAGTTAGAACTAATTGATATCTATAGGACATTTCATCCCAAAACAATGAATTTCACCTTTTTCTCAAGCGCACACGGAACCTTCTCCAGGATAGACCACATCCTGGGCCATAAATCTAGCCTTGGTAAGTTCAGAAAAATTGAAATCATTCCAAGCATTTTTTCTGACCACAATGCAGTAAGAGTAAATCTCAATAACAGGAGAAAAACTATTAAAAAGTCCAAAATATGGAGGCTGAAAAACACACTCCTGAATAACCAACAAATCACAGAAGAAATAAAAAAAGAAATCAAATTCTGCATAGAAACGAATGAAAATGAAAACACAACAACCCAAAACCTGTGGGACACTGTAAAAGCAGTCCTAAGGGGAAAGTTCATAGCAATACAGGCATACCTCAAGAAACAAGAAAAAAGCCAAATAAATAACCTAACTCTACACCTAAAGCAACTGGAAAAGGAAGAAATGAAGCACCCCAAGGTTATAGAAGGAAAGAAATCTTAAAAATTAAGGCAGAAATAAATGCAAAAGAAACAAAAGAAACCATAGCAAAAATCAACAAAACCAAAAGCTGGTTCTTTGAAAGGGTAAATAAAATTGACAAAACACTAGCCAGATTCATCAAGAAACAAAGGGAGAAAAATCAAATCAATAAAATTAGAAATGAAAATGGAGAGATCACAAAAGACAGCACAGAAATACAAAGGATCATAAGAGACTACTATCAGCAATTATATGGCAATAAAATGGACAACGTGGAAGAAATGGACAAATTCTTAGAAAAGTACAACTTCCCAAAACTGGATCAGGAAGAAATAGAAAATCTTAACAGACCCATCACAAGCACGGAAATTGAAACTGTAATCAGAAATCTTCAAGCAAACAAAAGCCCAGGTCCAGACGGCTTCACAGCTGAATTCTACCAAAAATTTAGAGAAGAGCTAACACCTATCCTACTCAAACTGTTCCAGAAAATTGCAGAGGAAGGCAAACTTCCAAACTCATTCTATGAGGCCACCATCACCCTAATACCAAAACCTGACAAAGATCCCACAAAAAAAGAAAACTACAGGCCAATATCACTGATGAACATAGATGCAAAAATCCTTAACAAAATTCTAGCAATCAGAATCCAACAACACATTAAAAAGATCATACACCATGACCAAGTGGGCTTTATCCCAGGAATGCAAGGATTCTTCAATATCTGCAAATCAATCAACGTAATACACCACATTAACAAACTGAAGAATAAAAACCATATGATTATCTCAATAGATGCAGAGTAAGCCTTTGACAAAGTTCAACATCCATTTATGATAAAAACTCTCCAGAAAGCAGGAATAGAAGGAACATACCTCAACATAATAAAAGCCATATATGACAAACCCACAGCAAACATTATCCTCAATGGTGAAAAATTGAAAGCATTTCCTCTAAAGTCAGGAACAAGACAAGGATGCCCACTTTCACCATTACTATTCAACATAGTTTTGGAAGTTTTGGCCACAGCAATAAGAGCAGAAAAAGAAAAAAAAGGAATCCAAATTGGAAAAGAAGAAGTAAAACTCTCACTATTTGCAGATGACATGATCCTCTACGTAGAAAACCCTAAAGATTCCACCAGAAAATTACTAGAACTGATCAATGAATATAGTAAAGTTGCAGGATATAAAAATAACACACAGAAATCCCTTGCATTCCTGTACACTAATAATGAGAAAATAGAAAGAGAAATTAAGGAAACAATTCCATTCACCATTGCAATGAAAAGAATAAAATACTTAGGAATATATCTTCCTAAAGAATCTAAAGACCTATATATAGAAAACTATAAAACACTGGTGAAAGAAATCAAAGAGGACACTAACAGATGGAGAAATATACCATGGTCATGGATTGGTAGAATCAATATAGTGAAAATGAGTATACTACCCAAAGCAATTTATAGATTCAATGCAATCCCCATCAAGCTACCAACGGTATTCTTCACAGAGCTAGAACAAATAATTTCTCAATTTGTATGGAAATACAAAAAACCTCGAATAGCCAAAGCTATCTTGAGAAAGAAGAACGGAACTGGAGGAATCAACCTGCCTGACTTCAGGCTCTACTACAAAGCCACAGTCATCAAGACAGTATGGTACTGGCACAAGGACAGAAATATAGATCAATGGAACAAAATAGAAAGCCCAGAGATAAATCCACGCACATATGGTCACCTTATCTTTGACAAAGGAGGCAAGAATATACAATGGATTAAAGACAATCTCTTTAACAAGTGGTGCTGGGAAAACTGGTCAAACACTTGTAAAAGAATGAAACTAGAACACTTTCAGCTTTCTTTATAGTCCAACTCTCACATCCAAACATGACTACTGGAAAACCAGATCTTTTATTACATGGAATTTTGTTGGCACTGCAATGTTTCTGCTTTTAATATGCTATCTAAGTTAGTGATACCTTTTCTTCCAAGGAGCAAGCATCTTTTAATTTCATGGCTGCAGTCACCATCTGTGGTGATTTTAGAGCCCAAGAAAATAAAGTCTGTCACTGTTTCCACTGTTTCCCCATCTATTTGCCATGAAGTGATGGAACTAGATGCCATGATCTTAGTTTTCTGAATGCTGAGTTTTAAGCCAACTATTTCACTCTCCTCTTTCATTTTCATCAAGAGGCTCTTCAGTTCTTCTTTATGTGTCATAAGGGAGGTGTTATCTGGATATATGAGGTTATTGATATTTCTCTCAGCAGACTTGATTCCAGCTTGTGTTTCCTCCAGCCCAGCATTTCTCATGATGTACTCTGAATAGAAGTTAAATAAGCAGGGTGACAATATACAGCCTTGACATACTTCTTTCCTGATTTGGAACCAGTCTGTTTTTCCATCTCCAGTTCTATCTGTTGCTTCTTGACCTGCATACAGATTTCTTAGGAGGCAGGTCAGGTGGTCTGGTATTCCGATATGTTTAAGAATTCTCCAGAGTTGTTCACAGTCAAAGACTTTGGTGTAGTCAATAAAGCAGAAGTAGATGTAGAAATAGATGTGTTTTAATTAATTTATTTATTTTTTCCTGGAACTTTTGTGTTTTTATGATGATACAGCAGATGTTGGCAATTTGATCTCTGGTTCCTCTCCCTTTTCTAAATCCTGCTTGAACATCTGGAAATTCACAGTTCACATATTGCTGAAGCCTGGCTTGGAGAATTTTGAGCAGTAGTTTGCTAGCTTGTGAGATGAGTGGCAGTTTGAGCATTCTTTGACATTGTCTTTCTTTGTGATTGGAATGAAACTGACATTTTTCAGTCCTTTGGCCACTGCTGAGTTTTCCAAATTTGCTGGCATATTGAGTGCAGCACTTTCACAGCATCATCTTTTAGAATTTGATATTGCTCAACTGGAATTCCATCACCTCCACTAACTTGGTTCATAGTGATGCTTCCTAAGACCCACTTGACTTCAAATTCCAACATGTCTGGCTCTAGGTGAGTGATCACACCATTGTGGTTATCTGGCTCATGAAGATCTTTTTTGTATAGTTCTGTGTATTCTTGCCACCTCTTCTTAATATCTTCTGCTTCTGTTAGGTCCATACCATTTCTGTTCTTTATGGTGCCCATCTTTGCATAAAATATTCCCTTGGTATCTCCAATTTTCTTGAAGAGATCTCTCATCTTTCCCATTCTATTGTTTTCCTCTATTTCCTTGCATTCATCATTGCAAAGAAATATTTTGTCAGAACTCTCCACTATGACCTGTCTGGCTTGAATGGCCCTTCGTGGCTTGGCTCATAGTTTAATTCAGTTAGACAAGGCTGTGGTCCATGTGATCAGTTTGATTCATTTTGTAAATTTGATACCTGGTTGTAAAACTAAGATTCCACATGCTGTGTAGCATGGGCAAAAGAAAGTGAGCATGCCAACCCCCAACCCAGCATAAATAATACGAGAGGCAAAAAAAAATAAAAAAGAGCATGCCACTCCCAACATAAACAATAAGAGGAGGAGCTATCATCTCAATGTAAATTAAAAATGTTACTTGGTAAGATATCTTTATTAAGGAAACAGTGCTTTCTGCTTCATTCTAGCCTAAGCTCCTTACTTCACTGATATTAGCACTGAGTAGCCTGGATCTAGTAGAAGAGGGTTTTAGGTGTAATATTTAGGAAACACTCTGAGGTACGGATGTATTTATATGTTCAAAAAACAACAAGAAAATCACTGTGGTCAGAAAATAATAAAAGAGTGAGAAGTAGAATGCAAATCTCCTTTCAAGGATAACTTTGATTTTTGAACGTGGACAAAAGAGGAATCAGAGAGATTAATTTAGGATACTGCAAATAATAGTACTGTATATTGATGTATTTACTAAGTAAATGGTGGTACTATTTATTGAGAAGAGCACTGCTTGTGAAAACAAAGAGGAAATCAAATGGCTTTCCTAACCAATTGATTGAATGGTCTTGCAATTTAATGAGGTGGGGGCCACTAGAGCAGTAAATATATTTGAAAAAACATGAAATCAATAGTATGCTTTGGGGCATGTTAAGTTGGACATTCTCATAAAAAGTCCCTTGGAAATACCAAGCCATCAGTTGAATACAAGGGTATGAAATCCAGGTAGGAGGACAGAGCAAGTGATCAAAATTCATGTCACCATTATCTTAAAAATTTTTAAGATAATAGAAGTAGGTAAAGTAGCTTATTTAGGGAGTGGATGTGTACATGGCTTTCTAGTACATTCAGATCAGATCAGATCAATCGCTCAGTCGTGCTCGACTCTTTGCGACCCCATGAATTGCTGCACGCCAGGCCTCCCTGTCCATCACCAACTCCCGGAGGTCACTCAGACTCACATCCATCGAGTCAGTGATGCCATCCAGCCATCTCATCATCTGTCGTCCCCTTCTCCTCCCGCCCTCAATCCCTCCCAGCATCAGAGTCTTCTCCAATGAGTCAACTCTTTGCATGAGGTGGCCAAAATACTGGAGTTTCAGCTTTAGCATCATTCCTTCCAAAGAAATCCCAGGGCTGATCTCTTTCAGAATGGACTGGTTGGATCTCCTTGCAGTCCAAGTACATTAGGTGCAGAAAATAGAGGAATATTCTGCAAAGAAAATAAAAAAGTGTTGCCAGTGAAATAAAAGTAGATTCAAGAGATTTTGTTATATATTAGACTAAGTGTATAAAAGGGAAGCTTATGAAAAGAAATGAGGAGATAGATTAGATATGAAATAAGAAACGGACTGGTCACTGTAAAAAATAGTACATATGTTAGATTTTAAAGCAAGAACATTGCTTTATAATATTCTCTTTTCAAGTTTAGAGCTCATCAGAAGCAATTATCATATAATGACTTTGCTATTATACTGTAAAGATAATTTCCTATTTCAGTATTTCTGTGAACATCACATGCATTGATTGAAAGGGATGGAGGAAATCAGATAAGATCAGATCAGTCGCTCAGTCATGCCTAACTCTTTGCAACCCCATGGATCACAGCACGCCATGGAGGAAATACAGGCATAATATTCTGTAATGGGTTGAGTCTAGGGTGTCCACTTTTAATAATAAATAATAAAGGCTGAAATGGAAGTTTATAGATTTCAAGTATCCATAACTCTGACACATTGGGATTCAAACTGATGCTATATGTAAGTGATATAAAAATTACAAATGTATATTTTGGGGTATCTTGAGCTGTTTATACTAAGTACAGAGGCTTATACAAGTATTCTATAACTTCATTACTTCTTCCTCAGCACTAAGCTTTACTTCTACTTCCTGAAGGAATTCAGTTGTTAATAACATCTAAAACGTGGATGATGAAATATATTGTGAACTGCATTTACAATAATGGGGTTATATTCTGTACAAAACAAGGATTCAGGCAATATTCCACCTATTCTGCTAGGGTAGGTAACCATGAATTGATGAGATTAATTATTTGTTAGAAAATAAGTTGAGTCAATAGTAGATTTTTTTAATTAATTTAATAAATATTTACTGCTATGTTCCATATTTTTGCCATGTTTGTGCTCAGATTTGGCTTTAAAGTGTATGTGAAATAAGAACACTTTTGTCCAACTAGCATCTCATTAGGCATAGCTATGACCTAGAGAAAAGGTTAGAATTTGTTGTTGTTCACTCGCTCTGTCATGTCTGACTCTGTGACTCCATGGACTGCAGCACACAAGGCTTCCCTGTCCTTTACTTTCACCTGAAGTTTGTTCAAACTTATGTCCATTGAACTGGTGATGCCATCCAACGATCTCATCTTCTGTGGTCCTTTTCTCCTCCTGCGTTCAATCTTTCCCAGAATCAGTGTCTTTCCCAATGAGTTGGCTCTTTGCATCAGGTTAGATTAGAATACTTGCAGAATTGATTACTATTACATCTTCTTCTAATAACCAGTTAGTGGTAGATGCCTCTCTCTTCATATATATCCTAATCAAATTATCATAATAATCCTTCAATCAATTATCTTCATTTATAAATGAGAAACTAAGGTTCCGTGAGTTTAATGAGATCATTCAGCTAAGACATGAAAGTATTTCATTAAATAGAAGAAATGATTTTGTCAAAGCTGTTTGGAGTCCAAATGAAATAGTTATACAAATGATCTAATTTACAGTCATTGGTAAACTTGAAAAGATGGTGTTCATACAGTCAAATCATTGATGAACTTGATAAGAATGGTTCTTTTAGAGCCAAGGTAATAGTAATTCAAAGACTTATAGAAAGATGTCACAAGGAAATGAAAACCTGATTAGAAAGAATTAAAGACAGACGGGGAGGTAGAGAATTTGAAAACGGAAATGTAAACAGATTTTGTGGAAACTGTATAAAATGGAACAGATAATTGGTCAATTGTCAAAGCTTCTTAAAGTGTAAGTTCAAGGGAATGTTTTATAAAATCGGACAATTGTTTTGTGTTTATGCTAAATTTAATGTGTACAATAGAGAATAAATACAGTGATGCAAAAAGAACAAAGATAAGTGCAAGAATGGAAGTTTTTACTGCTAAGACGTAATGAGTTATAGTGACATACTAAAAATTTGGACTCAGGCAGGCAGAAGAAGAGTTTTGAGTTTCAAAAAGAGAGAGGACAAATATATGGGAATATAGTGTAGAAACCGAAAATGTTTTATTAATAATTAGATTACTTTTACTTTCATAGAGAAGTACAAAGTGGAGTCATAGAGGATGTTAATTATTCCTTGACTAGAATGAGAAAGTTAATGTATCAGGGCAAAAATAGTACTGTAAACTCAGAGAGTTCATTTGAAATCTGTGGCTTTAAAAGTGAAGTGAAGATGATATGCATTGGTGTGTATTACTCCAAATAAATTTATCTGAGCTGGTGTAGGCCTCCTTGCTCTATTCTAAATTTAGAGAAAATGAATATAGCTTAAATTGAATTTTTGGCATGAAGAAGGGAATGGGCTAATGAAGAAATATTATTTGCAATAAATTGGCTATAGTGAGGCTATGAAAAACAAGATGGGTAAAGAGTGAAGAAGGGCATGAGGTGATAATGACTGAAAATAACCAAGAATGTAAAACATTTTTACACAGAGAATAATAATAAAAAAAAAAAATGGAAAGTTAGGAAATGACATTCATAGAATGAGATTCTTGAAATGCTATATTGTGAGTTGATATACTTATATTTGATTTTGAATGTCTATGAAAGGACCAAGAGCAGAATGAGAGGCTGAGCTGAGGTGAAGAACATGATCTTTAGAAGTGATGAAGTCAAAGGGACAGAGACGCTGGATGTTATTTATATCTTCCCCAGAGGGTGAAGTAGCGAAGAATTAGTTCAACCCAATCATATATCTTGAGGTTGGAGGGAGAACTGAAAGTATGAAAGTGGATAACAAAAAGTTGAGGGGCATATTTCTGTTCAATAGGCCACTTCATTTACTAAACTCAATTTTACTTTATGACTCCTTAAACATGTGCATTCTCTGAATTTTCCCCTGTTACTTCTAAGCTCAATTATTCATGACACCCTTGGTTTCCCTAGTGTTCTTTGTTTGCATTCATGCATTGGTGACATCTTATATTAATTAAATAACTGGTTTAAAGGTTTTATTCTGCCTTTGGTCATAAATAATTTTAGGGCAAACAGTGCATCTTATGAATTAACACAACTAAAGTACATAGCACAGAGCTTATCATATAGTAGTCACCTTCTGAATAATCTATCAGATCAGATCAGTCGCTCAGTCGTGTCCGACTCTTTGCGACCCTATGAACTGCAGCACGCAAGGCCTCCCTGTCCATCACCAACTTCTGGAGGTCACTCAGAATCACATCCATTGAGTCAGTGATGCCATCCAGCCATCTCATCCTCTGTCGTCCCCTTCTCCTCCTGCTCCCAATTCCTCCCAGCATCAGAGTCTTCTCCAATGAGTCAACTCTTTACATGAGGTGGCCAAAATACTGGAGTTTCAGCTTTAGCATCATTCCTTCCAAAGAAATCCCAGAGCTGATCTCCTTCAGAATGGACTGGTTGGATCTCCTTGCAGTCCAAGGGACTCTCAAGAGTCTTCTCCAGATCAGATCAGATCAGATCAGTCGCTCAGTCGTGTCCGACTCTTTGCGACCCCATGAACCGCAGCACGCCAGGCCTCCCTGTCCATCACCAGCTCCCTGAGGACACTCAGACTCGCATCCATCGAGTCAGTGATGCCATCCAGCCATCTCATCCTCTGTCGTCCCCTTCTCCTCCTGCCCTCAATCCCTCCCAGCATCAGAGACTTCTCCAATGAGTCAACTCTTCGCATGAGGTGGCCAAAATACTGGAGTTTCAGCTTTAGCATCATTCCTTCCAAAGAACTTCCAGGATTGATCTCCTTCAGAATGGACTGGTTGGATCTTCTTGCAGTCCAAGGGACTCTCAAGAGTCTTCTCCAACACCACAGTTCAAAAGCATCAATTCTTCGGCGCTCAGCCTTCTTCACAGTCCAGCTCTCACATCCATACATGACCACAGGAAAGACCATAGCCTTGACTAGGCGAACCTTTGTTGGTAAAGTAATGTCTCTGCTTTTGAATATGCTATCTAGGTTGGTCATAACTTTCCTTCCAAGGAGTAAGCGTCTTTTAATCTCATGGCTGCAGTCACCATCTGCAGTGATTTTGGAGCCCAGAAAAATAAAGTCTGACACTGTTTCCACTGTTTGCCCATCTATTTCCCATGCAGTGATGGGACCAGATGCCATGATCTTCGTTTTCTGAATGTTGAGCTTTAAGCCAACCTTTTCACTCTCCACTTTCACTTTCATCAAGAGGCTTTTGAGTTCCTCTTCACTTTCTGCCATAAAGGTGGTGTCATCTGCGTATCTGAGGTTATTGATATTTCTCCCAGCAATCTTGATTCCAACATGTGTTTCTTCCAGTCCAGCGTTTCTCATGATGTACTCTGCATAGAAGTTAAATAAACATGGTGACAATATACAGCCTTGACGTACTCCTTTTCCTATTTGGAACCAGTCTGTTGTTCCATAACCAGTTCTAACTGTTGCTTCGTGACCTGCATACAGATTTCTCAAGAGGCAGATCAGGTGGTCTGGTATTCCCATCTCTTTCAGAATTATCCACAGTTTATTGTGATCTACATAGTCAAAGGCTTTGGCATAGTCATTTAAGCAGAAATAGATGTTTTTCTGGAACTCTCTTGCTTTTTACATGATCCAGCGGATGTTGGCAATTTGATCTCTGGTTCCTCTGCCTTTTCTAAAACCAGCTTGCACATCAGAAAGTTCATGGTTCACATATTGCTGAAGCCTGGCTTGGAGAATTTTGAGCATTACTTTACTAGCGTGTGAGATGAGTGCAATTGTGTGGTAGTTTGAGCAATCTTTGGCATTGCCTTTCTTTGGGATTGGGATGAAAACTGACCTTTTCCAATCTCGTGGCCACTGCTGAATAATCTATGGATCCAAGCAAATTTTAGTATAAAATGGCTAATTCTTAGATGACATTCAGTGTACTACACAATATTCTAAGAAGGGAGTAGTTGATTCTGCTTTAGGTCAAGCCCTTGTCAGGAAAAGCTTTAAGTCAGGTGTGGACTTTTAAGCCTAAGTTTACATTTTAGATAAGTTCATGTTTTTAGTTTATTTATCTATGTTTTATCTGTTGTAATTAGGAGACAAAGAAAAAAACCTTTAGGGCATACTCAATGTCTAGAGATATAAAAATGTATGATTCCTCTATAATATTCTGCCATAATAAAGAAGAGGGTACAGCAGAAGATAAAGCAAAAATGGTAGTTAGAAACTAGTATATACTAGTTATTGTAATTTTTGTTGTTGCTGTTATTAGCAAGTTTTGGTTCGAGACAGTATTCCTAGACAGGTATTTAGGAAAATAAAGAATGCACTTGAAACTTGTTTAAGTCTTGTCTCTTAAGGGAAGGATCAAAGAAGAAAGGAAGGTAGAATGGAAACAAAGAAGGAAGGGCAGAAAGAAGGAAAGGAGGGAAGGGAGAGTAATTGATTATTACTTAATAATAATTATTATTATGGTGATTATTATTACTTGTTTACTAGCATTTTTAGCCACTAGGAATAATGAAGCATTTTTTTTTTAATAAGCTCACTTTCTAGGAAAAAAAAAATGAATTAATATTATTGTCCATACATCACGTGTCCAGTCATGTCTGACTCTTTGTGACTCTATGGACTGTAGACAGCCAGGTTCTCTGTCTATGGAATTTTCAAGGCAAGACTACTGGAAAGGGTTGCCATTTCCTCCTTCAGGGGATCTTCCTGACCCAGGGATTGAACCTGTGTCTCCTAAATCTCCTATACTGCAGGTGGGTTCTTTACCACTTGAACCATTGAGAAAGCCCCTAGTATAACTATAGGATAGAGCATCTTGTGGTCGGCAGTTTCTAATACAGTCTCAATAATCTCCACTTCCAGGTATTTACAAATTTATGTGATACTCTCCTTTTGAGTATGGATTGGAACTAGTGTTGTTGTTGTTTTTGTTCAGTCACTCAGTCATGTCTGACTTTTTGTGACCTCATGGACTGCAGCACACCAGGCTTTCCTGCCTTTCACTATCTCGCAGAGATTGTGCAAACTCATGTGCATTGAGTTGATAATGTCCTCCAACCCTGTCATCCCTTTCTCCTTCCTTCCTTCAATTTTTCCTAGCATCAAGCTAACTCTTTTCCAGTGAGTTAGCTCTTCACATCAAGTGACCAAAATACTGGAGCTTCAGACTCAGCATCAGTCCTTCCAATGAATATTCAGGGTTGATTTCCTTTAGAACTGACTTATTTGTTCTCCTTGCAGTCAGAGGGACTTCCAAGAGTCTTATCCAACTCCACAGTTCAAAAGCATCAATTCTTTGGTGTTCACCATTCTTTATGGTCCAGCTCTCATATCTATACATGACTATTGGAAAAACCATAGCTTTGACTATAGGGACCTTGTCAGCAAAGTCATTGCTCTGCTTTTTAATATGCTATCTAGATTTCTCATTGCCTTTTTTTCTAAAGAGCAAGTGTCTTTTAATTGCATGCCTGCATTCACCATCTGCAGTGATTTTGGAGCCCAAGAAAATAAAATCTGTCACTGTTTCTATTGTTTGCCATCTACTTTCAATCAAGTAATGGGACTGGATGCCTTGACCTTAGCTTTTTGAATGTTGAATTTTAAGCTAGCTGTTTCACTCTCCTCTATCACCTTCATCAACAGATGAAGCTCCAATCCTTTCACCACCTGATGCAAAGAACTGACTCATTGGAAAAGACCATGATGCTGGGAAAGACTGAAGACAAGAGGAGAAGGGGATGACAGAGATGAGAAGGTTGGATGACATCACCGACTTGATGGACATGAGTTTGAGCAAACTCTGGGAGTTGTTGATGGGAACTTCACCAGGGAAGCCTAGCATGAAGCAGTCCATGGGGTCGCAATGATTTGGACATGACTGAGTTTCTGAACTGAACTAAAATGGATGGGAATGAGCGAATTTAACTCAGATGACCATGATATGTACTTCAGAATCAGCAAGAATCCGAAATGCAGTACTTGGGTGCAGTCTTGAAAATGACAGAAGGATCTTGGTTCATTTCCAAGTCAAACCATTCAATATCACAGTAGTCCAAAACTGTGCCCCAACAACTAATTCTGAAGAAGCTGAAGTTGAATGGTTCTATGAAGACCTACAGCATCTTCTAGAAATAATACCAAAAAAAAAAAAAAAAAAAGTCCCCTCATCATGGGAGACTGGAATGCAAAAAAACAAAGTAGTGACTTGACTATAATGAGTAATAAAAGTGTTAAGATGCCACTTCTTAAATTGATTTACATAAAAACTATTTTATTATAAAATATTTTATTTTCATAAAAGCTATTCTACTTTATGGTGTCTCAATTTTCTCTTGCTCTGAGAAACTTACATAAAGTGTTTTTTGTAATTAACATATAATATAGTATAAGTTTGAAGTGTATGATATGTTGATTTCAAACATTTATATATTGCAGTATGCTTATCATCATAGAGTTAGCTAGTACCTTTATTACATCACACAATTTCCTCTATTTGGTGAGAAAAAAATGAGAGCTAGTCTCTGTGGAATTTCAAAGTTTATAGCATAATATTATTGATTACATTCTAATCTTTCTGGGACATTTGCATGACAAGGGCTGATGTTTCTTGTCAATAGCCAGTAAAGACAAAAGTCCTGCCAACAACTACTTCAAGATCAATTGTGTCTTCTCCCCTAGTTGAGTTTTAAGATAACTGCAAGCCCTGGGTAAAAACTAAACTGTGACTTTGTAAGAGGTCTTGAGCTAGATGAATCTAAGCTAAGTCTTAATAGCACCTGAAATCCTAATTCACAGAAATTGAAATAATAAAAATCTGCTAAGTCACTAAAGTGTATGATAATATATATATATAGAGTGTGTGTGTGTGTGTGTGTGAGTGTGTGTGTGAGAGTATCAGTTGCTCAGTCTAGTCCAACTTTTTGCAACCCCAGGGACTGCAGTCCATCAGGCTCCTCTGTCCATGGAATTCTCTAGCCAAGAATACTGGAATGGGTTGCCATTCCCTTCTCCAGGGAATTTCCTGAACCAGGGATCATACATGTGTTTCCTGCACTGCAGATAGATTCTTTACCACATGAGCCACCATGGAATGTGGCAACAGATAATTAAAATGCTTTTTTTTTTTTTTTGAGATACCAAATGGCTTTTGATTTTCTTTTTCTTCAGTCACAATATCTTGGGCTACACAGTTTCTCTTGGCACAGGGATAGGAACTGTCTGCACTAGCCAAAACCAGTGTTAAACTTGCAGAATGTGGCAGCAAACATTTGGATGTCTAAAGAAGAATGACTTTGTACAATGCCAACCTCAGAAATCCATATATGCAATGAGTATTAGCCATAAAAAGGAACAAATCTCAGTCAATTGTAAGATGGATGAACCTAGAGCTTGTTATATAGAGTTAAGTACATTAGAAAGAGATAAACAAATATTGTACATTAACACATATATGTGGAATCTAGAAACATAGTACTGATTAACCTATTTACAGAGAAGAAATGGAGACACAGACATAGAGCATGAACTGGTGGACACATTGGGGAAAGGAGAGAGTAGGGCAAATTGATGAAGGAGTATTGACAAATATACACCATCATTAATAAAATAGATAACTAGTGTTAAGCTGCTGTATAACATAGGGGGCCCAGAATGGCATTCTGTGATGACCTAGAAGGATGGAATGGGAGGGGAGAGGCTCAAGAGGGAGAGAGTATGTATATAATTATGACTGATTCACATTGATGTACTGCAGAAATCATTGCAATATTGTAAAGTAACTATCCTCCAATAAAAAATAAAAAATTCAATTAAAAAAATGAATAAAAGAAAACTAAAAACAAAGAAAGGAATGAGGATCTTGAATCCTTCCATTTTTAGAATTGAATACTTTTTCCTACTAAGAAACTTCTGATATGATCCCTTTTAAATTATACTATGACCGAGAATGCATGCATCGTATATCAGATCTTTTCTAAAAAAATTCTGTAGAAGATAATGTGTATAATTATCAGCTTTCTGGGGAAAATAATTTAACTGTTTTAATGGAAGAGGGCATGTATTACTTTGCTATGGATGCCATAACAAAATAGCTCAGATTTGGTGACTTAAAACTTTGTCTTGGATTTGGTAGTAGGGAGTCTAACATCAAGGTTTGGTCTCTTCCAAAGATTCTCCCCTTGTCTTTCAGCTGGCTGCCTTCTGCATGTGCTCTCACCGGCTTGTCTCTGGTGGATGTACACATATCTGATGTCTTTCTCTGTGTGTGTTCTAATCTCTTCTTTCATAAAGATAGCAGTCATACTGGCTTAGAACTTATCCTAAATGAAATCATTTACCTTAATTACTTCTCTGAATGCCCTATCTCCACATACAGTCACAGTGTGAGGTACTAGGGGTTGCGACTTCAACACAGACATTTTAGGGGGTATAATTGAGTCTATAACAGGATCTCAGACAAAAATTCAGGGCTTTTTTGTTTTTATTTTTAATTTCAGTAATTGGGCATTCAGGTTACATGCTTGCCTATATGCGTTCTATGAGAGGTAAGACCCACAGAGTTAATTGGCCTTACTTTTCAACTATCTTTACAGTGTGATGAATTAGTGGCAGGTCAATTAATCAAGAAGGGTTTGTAGAAAACCAAAGTTATTCAAAGGAATATTCACTCAAATGTAACATATTACACTATCTATTAAATAATAATCACTATTAAAATTTTTGACAAAATTGAGATAATAGTTTTTAAAAATTATTCTGATTTATGAGTTTGTAATGCAGCTCAAAACAAATATGAGCATCTATTTCCCACTTTTTATTTGATATGAAACATGAAATGAGGATATAAATAGAGAATTGTACATTTGTGGGTAAATAGTATGCATCCCATTCTAGTTATTTTGATTTAGGCTTTGAAATGGCTTGGAATGTTGAAGAGACTTGGTTTGAGATTTTTGTCTGACTATTTACTAGTTGTAATGTCTTTAGTAATCAACTTAATTTCCCTAAATATTGACATCTTCATCTTTGAAAGAAAATTATGCAAAATTTATAGCAGTTATATGTGGGAAAAATAAAACTT
Source organism: Tragelaphus eurycerus (assembly GCA_935064755.1). NCBI lineage: Eukaryota > Metazoa > Chordata > Mammalia > Artiodactyla > Bovidae > Tragelaphus > Tragelaphus eurycerus. The sequence continues at coordinate 4,223,663 of CAKXYN010000086.1, read as the reverse complement.
TGTGAATATACTGAGAAATGGATGAGTATAGAAAAAATAAGCTGAAAAGATAGAAAATTACTAAAAATTTAAAAATCAGTTATTTAGATAAGTCTGCCTTTAAAATTGCTTTGTCAAGTAATGCACCATGTATTACAGAAATCTATAGTGATATTAGATGACAAAATGAGCGAAAGAGTGAAAAGCTTTACTTTCCTCAGAATTCCTGAAGCATTTTCTGTTCTCTAGGAAATATTGACTTGATATGGTAAGTAGAAAAGCAATATGTTTAAGAGTCATTAATCTCAATTAGCTTTATTTTCCAACAGAAAGTTGTTCAAATGACCTTACCTGTGCAAATTAGGTATAATTACTTCCAGTAAAGGAGCTAAGTTCTATCATCTGATATCTTGGAGTTTAGCCAGTGCATGTTGTCCCAAATATTTCAAACCTTCAGGAACTAATTTAACATTTAACAAAATGCCCTTTATGGTACCCATAATCTATAGAACTGGTGATACACCTTAATTTGTAATTTATTGTGTTTTGCCTTTCCAACATATCTTAATCATGGCTTCAGTTCAAGGTAAACTGGTATAATAAGAGGTCCTGACAAAAGAAGCAGCACAACTTCACTTCAAAACTAGAAAATAATACAATGGAAATCATGAATGTGATTGCTTATAAAAGAAAAGTGTTTGAGAATTTTTAAAAGTCATATTTAATATACTTCTACTATCTTACTTGTGTTAATACCAGGGCACCTGTTTACATACTGTTAAGAAACATCTGGGACCCACAACAGATTTCCCAACATGGGGATCTGGCAAAAGGACTGAGAACCTGCAGAGAATTGACTTTGGAGGTCAGTGGGATTTGATTACAGAACTTACATAGGACTTGGGAAACAAACTCTCGGAGGGCACAGACAAAACCTTGTGTACACCAGGACCCAGGACAAAGGAGCAGTGACCCCACAAGAGACTGACCCAGACTACCTGTGGGTGTCCAGGAGTCTCCAGCAGAGGTGTGCGTCAGCAGTGGCCTGCTGTATGGTTTGGGGCACTGAGTGCAACACTGTATGCATGGGACCTTATGAAGGATGTCGCCATTGTCTTCATTGCCTGCACCATAGTTTGGTCACATGTCAAACAACAGGGAGGGAACATAGTCCTGCTCATCAAAAGAAAACTGTATTAAAGTTTTATTGAGCAAGGCCCCACCCAGCAGAACAAGACCCAGTTTCTCCCACAGACAGTCTCTTTCATCAGGAAGATTCCATAAGCCTCTTATCCTTATCCATCAGAGGGCAGACAGGATGAAAACCAAAAGCACAGAAAACTAATCAAGCTGATCACTTGGACCACAGCCTTGACTAACACAATGAAACTATGAGCCATGCCATGTAGGGCCACCCAAGATGGACACAAGATGGGTCATGGTGGAGCATTCTGACAAAATTTGGTCCACTGGAGAAGGGAATGGCAAACCAATATTCTTGCCTTGAGAACCCCATGAACAGTATGAAAAGGCAAAAATATATGACAGTGAAAGATGAACTCCCCAGGTCAGCAGGTACCCAATAGGCTACTGGAGAAGACTGGAGAAATAATTCTAGAAAGAATGAAGAGATGGAGTCACAGTGAAAACAACACCAGGTTGTGGATGTGACTGGTGATGGAGGTAAATTCTGATGCTGTAAAGAGTAATAGTGCATAAGAACATGGAATGTTAGGTCCATGAATAAAGGTAAATTGAAAGTGGTTAAACAAGATGTCAAGAGTGAACATCAACATTTTAGTAATCAATGAACTAAAATGGACTGGAATGGGTGAATTTAATGCAGATGAGCATTATATCTATTAATGTGGGGAAGAATCCCTTAGAGGAAATGGAGTAGCCCTCATGGTCAACAAAAAAGTTTGAAATGCAGTATTGGATGAAATCTCAAAAATGACAGAATGATCTCTGTTCATTTCCAAGGCAAACTATTCAATATCACAATAATCCAAGTCTGTGTCCCAAGCCTGAATGCTGAAGAAGATGATGTTGAAAGATTTTAGGAAGATCTAAAAGACCTCCAAGAACTAACATGCAAGACAAAAAAGATGTCCTATTCATCATAGGAGACTGGAATGCCAAAGAAGGAAGTAGAGAGATACCTGGAGTAACAGGCAAATTTGGCCTTGGAGTACAAATTGAAGCAGAAGAAAAGCTAACAGAGTTTTGCCAAGAGAATGCACTGGTCATAGCAAACACCCACTTCCAACAATAAAAGAGAAGACTCTACACATGGACATCACCAGATAGTCAATGACAAATCAGATTGATTATATTCTTTGCAGCCCCAAATGGAAAAACTCTATATAGTCAGCAAAAACAAGACCATGAGCTAACTGTGGCTCAGATCATGAACTCCTTATTGCCAAATTCACACTTATATTGAAGAAGGTAAGGAAAACCACTTGACCATTCAGGTATGACCTAAATCAAATATCTTGTGAATATACAGTGGAAGTGACAAATAGTCTCAAGAAATTAGATCTGAGAGAGTACCTGAAGAAATGTCGGCAGAGCTTCATGACATTGTATGGGAGGCAGTGACCAAGATTATCCCCAAGAAAAAGAAATGCAAAAAAAAAAAAAAAAAGATGTTTGTCTGAGGCTGCTGCTGCTAAGTCGCTTCAGTCGTGTCCGACTCTGTGCGATGCCATAGACAGCAGCCCACCAGGCTCCTCCGTCCCCGGGATTCTCCAGGCAAGAATACTGGAGTGGGTTGCCATTTCCTTCTCCAATGCATGAAAGTGAAAAGTAAAAGTGAAGTCGCTCAGTCGTGTCTGACTCTTAGCGACCCCATGGAGTGGAGCCTACCAGGCTCCTCCATCCATGGGATTTTCCAGGCAAGAGTACTGGGGTGGGGTGCCATTGCCTACTAATAGCTGAGAAAAGAAGAGAAGCAAAAAGCAAAGAGAAAAAGGAAGAGATACCCATTTGAAAGCAGTGTTCTAAAGAATATCAAGGAGAGATAAGAAAGCTTCAGTGATCAATGCCATGGATTAGAGTGAAAAAATAGAATGGGAAAGACAACAGGTCTCTTCAAGATAATTAGAGATAGCAAAGGAATATTGGATGCAAAGATGGGCACAGATCAGATCAGATCAGTCGCTCAGTCGTGTCCGACTCTTTGCGACCCCATGAACCGCAGCACGCCAGGCCTCCCTGTCCATCACCAGCTCCCGGAGGTCACTCAGACTCGCATCCATCGAGTCAGTGATGCCATCCAGCCATCTCATCTTCTGTCGTCCCCTTCTCCTCCTGCCCTCAATCCCTCCCAGCATCAGAGTCTTCTCCAATGAGTCAACTCTTCGCATGAGGTGGCCAAAATACTGGAGTTTCAGCTTTAGCATCATTCCTTCTAAAGAAATTCCAGGATTGATCTCCTTCAGAATGGACTGGTTGGATCTTCTTGCAGTCCAAGGGACTCTCAAGAGTCTTCTCCAACACCACAGTTCAAAAGCATCAATTCTTCGGCGCTCAGCCTTCTTCACAGTCCAGCTCTCACATCCATACATGACCACAGGAAAGACCATAGCCTTGACTAGGCGAACCTTTGTTGGTAAAGTAATGTCTCTGCTTTTGAATATGCTATCTAGGTTGGTCATAACTTTCCTTCCAAGGAGCAAGCGTCTTTTAATTTCATGGCTGCAGTCACCATCTGCACTGATTTTGGAGCCCAGAAAAACAAAGTCTGACACTGTTTCCACTGTTTCCCCATCTATTTCCCATGCAGTGATGGGACCAGATGCCATGATCTTCGTTTTCTGAATGTTGAGCTTTAAGCCAACCTTTTCACTCTCCACTTTCACTTTCATCAAGAGGCTTTTTAGCCCCTCTTCACTTTCTGCCATAAGAGTGGTGTCATCTGCATATCTGAGGTTATTGATATTTCTCCTGGCAATCTTGATTCCAACTTGTGTTTCTTCCAGTCCAGCATTTCTCATGATGTACTCTGCATATAAGTTAAATAAACATGGTGACAATATGCAGCCTTGACGTACTCCTTTTTCTATTTGGGACCAGTCTGTTAGGGCAAAAATGGTATGGACCTAACAGAAGAATAAGATATTAACAAGAGGTGGCAAGCACACACAGAAGAACTACACTAAAAAGATCTTTATGACCCAGATAACCACGATGGTGTGATCACTCACCTAGAGCCAGACATCCTAGAATGCAAAGTCAAGTGGGCCTTGGGAAACAACAATATGAACAAAGCTAGTGGAGGTGATGGAATTCCAGTTGAGCTATTTGAAATCCTAAAAGATGATGCTGTGAAAGTGCTGTACACAATATGCCCACAAATTTGGAAAACTCAACAGTGGCTAAATGACTGGAAAAGTTCAATTTTCATTCCTATCCCAAAGAAAGGCAATGCTAAAGAATGTTCAAACTACTTCATTATTGCACCCATCTCACACACTAGCAAAATAATGCTCAAAATTCTACAAGTGAGGCTTCAACAGTACATAAACCATGAACTTCCAGATGTTCAAGTTGGACTTAGAAAAGGCAGAGACAAGATATCAAATTGTCAACATCTATTGGATCATTGAGAAAGCAAGAGAATTCCAGAAAACCATTTACTTTTGCTTTATTGACTAGGCTAAAGTCTTTGACTGTATAGATCACAACCAACTGTGGAAAATTCTGAAAGAGATGTGAATACTAGACCACCTTACCTGTCTCCTCAGAAATTTGTATGCAGGTCAAGAACCAACAGTTAGAAATGGACATGGAACAATAGACTGGTTACATATTGGGAAAGGAGTATGTCAAGGCTGTTTATTGTCACCCTGCTATTTACCTAATATGCAGAGTACAGCATGAGAATACCTGACAGGATGAAGCACACGCTGTAATCCATATTGCTAAGAGAAATATCAATAACCTCATATACGCAGATGACACCACTCTTATGGCAGGAAATGAAGAGGAACTGATGAGCCTCTTGATGAAAGTGAAAGAGGAGAGTGAAAAAGCTGGCTTAAAACTCAACATTCAAAAAATGAAGATCATTGCATCTGGTCCCATCACTTCATGTCCAATATATGGGGAAATAATGGAAACAGTGAGAAACTTCATTTTCTTGGGCTCCAAAATCACACTAGAGATGGTGACTGCAGCCATGAAATCAAAAGATGTTTGGCTCCTTGTAAGAAAAGCTACGAGCAACCTAGACAGCATATTAAAAAGCAGAGACATTACTTTGCCAAAAAAGTCTGTCTAGTAAAAGCTATGGGTTTTACAGTAGTCATGTATGGATATGAGAGTTGGACTATAAAGAATGCTGAGCACCAAAGAATTGATGCCTTTGAACTGTGGTGTTTGAAAAGACTCTTGAGACTCCCTTGGACTGCAATACGATCAACCCAATCAATCCTAAAGGACATCAATTCTGAATATTCATTGGAATGACTGATGCTGAAGCTGAAACTACAATACTTTGGCCACTTGATGCAAAGAACCAACTCATTGGAAAAGACCCTGATGTGGGAAAGATTGAAGGCAGGATGAGAAGAGATGACAGAGGATGAGATGGTTGGATGGCACCACTGACTTCAGTGATGCCATATCATCACTGAACTACTGATATGATGGTTTGTGCTGGGGACAAACACTGAAATTTTAATAATACTGTATAATGATAGTGTGTAATTTAAAATGTCAGGCACAGCTTTTGTGTATGCATGTGCAGGATTAATATCCTGGGTGCTAAAAATAGACATTCAAGATTTGACACTTAACTGTGTAATATTCTGTCACCATGAATTTTCCTGTTTTTAAATTAACCTCAGTTTCTCTCATGTTTGAACTTGGAACAATAATAGTATCCTAGCATTCAATCAGAATGAAATGTAATAGTTCATGGAAATGCTTAGCACAATGTTTTATATAGGCAGCAAAGAACATCAACCATTATAATTGCTGTGTTATTTGACATCCTTGTCAAGGTCAATGAGTGCTTAATTTTGTTTTCTGAAGCATATCCTTGACATACAGTTGCTGAGCATACATAGAATTCAGTAAATACAAACACATAAAATGTACAAAATACATTGACTGTTTTAGGACAATTATGCTTCTAACAATGCACATGAAAATACTTGGAAAATAGACAAAAATGTCTCAATTCTGTTAATTCAAAAATTTGGCATTACTTTTGCAAGATATTGACTATTGCAGTGCTGTCAAACCAACAGATAATTTTGCATGAAAAGATGTTAACATCCTCCACCTTTTTCTCATAAATCTAAGAACTGTCCATATTGTATAGGAGATGCCAAAATGCTTTATAATCACCTTAGCTTTCACTGCCCTAGAAATAATGCTATTGTTGAGATTAGTTACAATAAAATGCATTCTGGAGAAGCTGTATTTTCTTGGATAAAATTGAGATTACAGCTAAAAGCCCTTAAAAGCTCTTAAATCTCTGCCACATATTTTGATTACCAGTTTATACCTTTTTGTGACAGCAAAATAATAAAATTTCCTTTTTTCTTATAGAAAAAGAAATTCCATCAAGACCTTAATGTCATTTTGTTGTTTCTTGTGATACATAGAGAAATACCCTTAGCAAAGATGCTCATGTCCTAATCCTCACAATCTGAGACTAGGTTAGATTGCAGAAGGGACTTTGCAGATATAATATGGTTTGGGGACATGAAAATAGACATTATCCTGATGGGCCCAATCTAATAACCTGAGCCTTTAATATCTAAGAACTTCATCTGACTCATAGCAGTGGAGCATGTAAGTCAGGTGGAGAAATCAGGGACAGTTGAAGAATATGAGGCACTTGACCATCTGCTGTTGGAATTGAAGGCAGAGGAAAATGGACATAAGCCAAAGAATATGAGTATGCTCTAGAAGCTGAGAATCACCTAAAACCAACAGACAAGAAGTGGAAACCTCAGTCTCACAACCTTAAGGAATTGAATTAGGTCAACAATCTGAAATGGTTGGAGAGGATCACAGAGCCTCTGAAAAGAATACAGTTCTACTGATACTGTGATTTCTTTCTTGTGAAAGCTGTAACAGAACCCCTTGAGGTAAGCCATGCCAGGGTTCTTTTCTGCAAATTGTGAGATAATAAATGAATGTTGTTTTAAACTGCTGAATATGTGGCAATAATGGAAAATTAATACATTTATTTACTATCTTTAAATTCTGCATCTGTAATGCTAATGTTTTTGAATCCAGTTAGATTTGGATAGGAAAATTGAGACTTTTGTTTCCATTTCATAACTGCCCTCTTTTAATTTGCTTTCTGAAATCCTTGCTTGAATTTGTCTACTTCTTTTCTCAAAATATGTGATATTTATTGCTGCCATTTAGTTATTACAATACTTGGGACCAGTTAACCCTTTAAAAAATAGCATGAATGAACTCTTGCACTGAGCATCTCTTTCTATTCTGTTCTCTGAGTGATCTCGTGGCTAGAATCCTGCTTGTGTGTTTTGAAAGTGTGCTCTCTCCCAAGCGCTGGTTGTGTCCCTGTGAGCAGGAGGTTTGGTCTAGCGTGGCTAAGGTCTGCTGTCCCCAAGCTTCAGAGAGCACGGTGTTGGGAGGTGGCCCTGGCCTGCAGGGTAGAGGGTACTCTCTTGGACAGCGAGCCTCTCCTCGGGGAAGCCAGGGAGAGCTGTGGCCGGGCTGGCGGCCTGGTGGGGTGGACATGGCTGCCCCGCCATGTTTCTGGAACCAAGGCGGGTGGTCTGAGCGCCTTCTCCCCGGATGTGGACTTGTTCCCCCGTGTCTGCCCTGCAGGGCGCCCTGGACGGAGGTCTTCCCATCCTCACCTCTCGTGTTCTGCTTGTCTAGTTGGTTCTGGCTCCAGGTCTCCTGTGCTTTAGGCGTCCCCTTCTTCCCTGGATGGTCAGCCTTCTTCCTTCTTTTCAGCTTGGCTTCCACTTCCAAGACCTCTCCTGGGCTCTCAGCTCCTTCCGCGTCCACGTATGCCATCTGGGCCTGGCCTTGACCCATGGGTCTGCCCCCTGGCCCTCAGTCCCCTACCATTCTGAATGCCTGTGACTCATTTTCACGGAAATGTTTTGTCGTCACCCCATATCCCACCAACAATCTCCCAATCCGACTTCTCCTAACATGTTAGTTACTTCAGTAACATGGCTCCCGTTTATCCAACGTCAGATCTCAGGCCCATGTTCAGTGATTTGCCTTAAAGTATTTAATATGTACTTACTAAATTCTACTTCTTCTGTGAATTGGGCTTGCCTGGTGGCGCCGTGGTAAAGAATCCTCCTGCCAATGCAGGAGACACAAGAGATGCTGTTCGATCTCTGGATTGGGAAGGTCCCTTGGAGAAGGAAATGGCAACCCACTCTAATATTCTTGCCTGGAGGCTCCCATGGACAGAGGAGCCTGGTGGGTTACAGTCCATGGGGTTGCAAAGAGTCCGACACGACTGAGTGCACAGCACGCAAATCCCTACTGGAATACATTTGTTTCTCAGGAGCACACAATTCTAACACTAGAATATTGAACCTAACTGTTGCAGACACTGCAAGTTGGCTTCCACTACTCAAATTTCTGATATTCATGTCTTTGTATTCTTCTTCTCCTTTGAGTAAGTGAGAAATAAGCTTCAACTATGACAAGTAGAATATGATAAAGTGAGTTTTCTATAAAATTACATTACATACATTGCAATATTGACCTTTCTAGGGAGACTTTCTCCCTTACTGGATTTGAAAAAGCAAGCAGGTTGCTAATGTGCCAACAACACTGTTATACAGAAGTAGATAACAATTTAACATCCTTATTTAGATTAATAATAATGCTAAATGACACCTATTGCTGCTACTCAGAAAACGCCAGAAGGTGAGAACCAATAAAGGTACCCATCAGTTAAGTAAGTACCTCTATCATGAATTTCCAAAATAATAAATAAACTGGTCAATTTATCTAGATAGAACTATATTTGGAATATGTTTATATTTGTAGCAGCTGGTATAATTATTATATTTAATCAGTAAAGAGTTTTGTTTAGAGCATATTTGAAGCACCAGCATTTTAATGAAATTAGGTTGGACTTGAGGTTTTACAAGGCAGATTGAATCTAGGTTTCTCAGTAGTAAAGAGATCAGAAGGAATAGGTCAAAGACAAGAGAGAGAAACAACAACAACAACAACGATAAACTCAAGGTTAGTGAGGATATAGAGCTGCCCAGAAGGCTCTAGCAGTAAAGAGCTCACCTGCCAATGGAGGGGATGCAAGATACATGGGTCCAGTTGCTGGATTAGGAAGATCCCCTGGAAGAGGGAATTGCAACCCACTCCTGTATTCTTGCCTGGAGAATCCCTTAGACAGAGGAGCCTGTGGGCTACAGTTTACAAGATCGCAAAGAGTTGGATACAACTGAAACAACTTGGCATGCATGCAAGGAGGAGATAGGCCCTGAGGAAAAATAATATTATCTAATGATAGAGTTTAAATAAAATGATATGTACTATTCTTACTTCAAAAATCTTCAGTAAAACTTTAAAAAATAATAATCTGGGTGTGATTTGAGATTATTTTGCCAGTAAAGTCACTGATGGTGCTGAATTTATATCAAAGGTTCTTTGAAACTTATACCCTATTAACCCATAAAGACATTGTATTTAATTTTTTGTTTACCTTGATGATTAATAACTAACGACTTATTTAAAATGAGGCATCCTGCTAGTATATTTGGTATCATAGTATATGTAGAATAATAGCACTAGATGTTGAGAGTTACTTAATATCTCTGAGCCTTAGTTTAGTTAATAAAAAAGTTAAATAATATCTCTGAGCCTTATTTTAATTAATGTATAGAAACACAATATTTTCTTTATTAGATTATTGTAAAGATGAGATGAAATAAAAACAAATTAAGTACATAATACATTATTTACTCTAGGCATTGTACTGTAAAGCAGTTCTTTATAATGAATTAACTTTGCATAATTGAAACTTTATATTAATTCAACGATTCCTCATTCACCCTATTTTCTTAGTTTGACCTTTTTAAAAATTGCTAATGCAATGTGTTTTTTTTTTTTTTTTTTTTTTTTGCTTCTTCGTATGTCAGGTAACATCTGAATGCATGTAGGACATTTTGGCGGCTACATTTTTCAAAGTTTAATTTATCTCTTCCCTAAAGGGAGTGTTCTGCTTGTTGTGTAGGCAATTTATTTCTGAGTAGTTCATCTTGATCCTACAGAGCTTTGATTTCAAGATTTGTTAGAACTTCTCTAGACAGTCCTTACCATATAGGTAGGATAGCTTTACTCCTGGTAGATAGACATTCAGGGACCTTAACTGAATATCTAGAGTGGAACAAGGTTTGTTTGTTTGGTAGAACTTTATCATCTCTAAAAAGTCTTCTATCATTGGCATCTGCATGCACCTCACAACCTGTAGTGTGTGTCTCTGCCAGAGCTTGTGGAGTCTTTTTCTCATCATTTAGAATTTAATATGTGCCCAAATAATCAAAGCGATCCTCATGTAGACTTGTGGAATTTCTCCTCCATGTTGCTGTTTTTCATACTTGGCCCTTCAAATTACTCATCTAATTGCCATCAAGTTTGTGGTATACATATTATTTTTAGGGTTTTCTGGGTAGCTAAAATGGTAAAAAAAAAAATCTGCCCACTATGCAGGAGACATGGTTGAAAGACTCCTCTGGAGAATACGAAGGCAACCCACTCCAGTATTCTTGACTGGAGAAGTCCATGGACAGAGGAACCTGGGGGCTACAGTCAACCAGGGGCCACAAAGAGTTGGACACAACTGAGCAACTAACACATACACATTTTTTAGAAATAATGCTACTGCACTTTTTTGTGATATTTGCTTCACTGTGGTGGTCTTGAACTGAACCTGTAATGTTTCCAAGGTGCACCTTTATTGTTCATATTATGTGTTTTCCTTTTCTCTGTACATTTTCCATTGTCAAAAATGATTTCTCATTATATTTTTCTAAGATTATTTAATATATTCTGTTCTAAAATTGAATATAGTAGGGGAATCAAAGCTTCCCTGGTGGCACTAGTGGTAAAGAACCTGCCTGCCAATGCTGGAAACATAAGAAACATAGGTTCTAACTCTGGTTGGAAGATCCCCTGAAGGAAGGCATGGCAAACCCCTCCAGTATTCTTTCTTGGAGCTTGGCAGGCTACTGTCCATAGGATCACAAAGAATAGGTTACAATCCAAAGCAACTTAGCATGCACATACACAGGGAGCCACTCCTATAGATATTATTTTGTCAATATTCAGCTGCTGTCTACAAATCAGTATAAGTTCATATCAATGGTAATTTCTTCATCTGGGAAACTGGGCAATAAGATATACTGTTCAAACTGTTTCCCACTGGGAAAGTTTTCCATCTGCAGTGCCATTCAGAAGAAACCTTGTGTGAGTCTATAATATGGTAGTATTTTACACCAAACCATTAAAAAAAAAAAAAAAAATATTTTAATGCTTTAGCCATAAGGGGATTATTCATAAATCCATGAATGCATAGACAACTAGGATATAATTCAGGAAGTGGAGATGATTGAAGTTATAAATTATCTACATATTTAACTTATTATGCCTTCTAATCCTGCTCAGAAGATGTATAGATGTAGATTTATACTTTTATATAAATTTATATAATTTACTCTCAATCATAGAATACTGATTATGATTATGAGGCACCTAACCAAATAAATAGTTTGGTAGGTCATTTCCTCATTCATGATATGCAGTTTAGTTCAAATGATTATATTCTGTCCTGTGGTTCAGTAAGAATCTATTGCATAAAATGATAAAAGTTGCTTGTAGAAGATAACTTGATTTCACTACAAAGTTTCTTGGTTTTTATATCCTGACTTCTATTATTAAGGCATGTCAGAGGCTCCACACAGCATTTCTGTATGCAGAGACACTTCTTATACCACTGAGACTATTGGATATTAAACCCAGAAGGGCAGCATGGATAGCTTCAAATTATTTTCCTACTCTGGAAAGCTTTAAAGGTTAGCTTCTAAATGAGTTGGAACAGGGTTCAACATACCATGAACCATGAGTTGGCCATCTGTTTTTGTTAATAAACTTTTACTGGAATACAGTCATATGCATTTGTTTATGCATTATTTATGGTTGCTTACACATTACAATGACAGAGTTGAGTAGTGTTGACAGAGATTATATGCCAACAAGTTTTAACTATTTTCTATGTAGCTGAGAAACAAAACTGTTGGCTTTCAGTGAAACCTTAAAGAAAATACGTTATATAGGGCCCAGCAAGTGATATATCTCACACTAAGTATTTGGTGGGACAATGCTCACCAACTATTTTTTTCACTTTGTGGAGCCTATTCCAATGCATTCCACACTGTAGATCCCATGAAATTTCACCAATGAGGCTCATAAAATTAATGTAGCTAGTGAAAAAAGTAATGGATTATGAGACCAAATAAAGAAATGAGACCTAATTGTATTTTGTCTGCATAACTTGCACTTTATATTGACTTAAATATGCAAATAAATTGAAAGTAAGATGACTGAAACAAAGATATATCATGCAAATAGCAATCACAAGAAAATCTGGAGTAGCTATATTAATGGCAGGCAAAACTGAAGTTAATAAAAGTGTTACTTAAGATAAAGATGGCATTTCTAAAAATAAAAGAGGAAATCTATCAAACAATAAAAAGAGATATACCCCTGATAAGCAAACAACAAAATATGTGAATTAAAAACTGATAGAAATGAAAGGATATTAGATAACTCAGTAATTCAACAATAATAATCACATACTTCACACTTCAATCCAATAATAAGTAGAGTAACTACAGCAAAAAATAAGAGACTTGATTAACTTGAGTGACCTAACAAACATCAACAGAACACTCTACCCTCTAGTGGCAGAATATAAATTATTCTAAGGTACACTTAGAACATTCTGCAGTTCTCCAGTTAGACCATACTCTAGAACACAAAACAAAACAAACTTCAATGTGTTTTAAAAGATAGAGAAATATACAACATATTCTCATACCATATAAAACATGTTCTCATACCATCTCATACCAATTCAAAAATGAATTAATTTAGAAATTCACTACAAATAGAATTTGAGAAGTTCATAAATATGTAGAAATTAAACAGCCCAGTCTTAAATAACTAATAATCATCTTCATTAGCAGTGAAGTTGCTGTATTTCCACTTTTACATTTTTCAACTAATTAAAAATTTGGAAGGAACTCTCAAAAGTGTTTAATAATACTGAACAACTTAATGTGTGTGTAATTAGAGTGCCAGAAGTAAGCGAGAATGATGCAGAATATATATTTGAAGAAATAATAGCCATGAATTTTCTGTAATTACTGAAAGAACTAAAGTACAAATTTAATAACTTATGTGTGTTTATATACATACTTTATAGTGCATCAGATCCTCTCCTTTAAATAGTCATAAAACAAATGTGTAAAAGAGGTATGTCAACAGTCATAAGCAAGAATGTTTATAGTAGTGCTCTTCATGGTAAATCAACATTGGAGAAACCAAAATGACTAACAAAAAGACTAGATAACCAAATTGCCATATGATCTTTCAATGGAGCAATATGCAGTAATAAATTGGACACGACTTAGTAACTGAACAACAAAAAGACCACTGTTAAGTGAAAAAAGAATAAATATATGCTATATATAAAATAAATTTTCAAAATATATAAAATAAAAAATAGATAACCAATGAGAACTGATTATGTAGAATAAGAAATTATACTGAATACACTGTTATAACATAGAAGAGAATGCAATATATATATATAAAACTGTCTCTTTTTTATACACATAAAACTAACAAAATATTGCAATTCAACTATATTTCAAAGAAAATTTTAAAAAGAATAACTACAAATTATAAAATATTGATCATAGCATTTACATTTAATTTATAAACAATTAATTTGTTCTATTTAAAGTCAGAGTAGTGTTCCTCTCTGTGTAAGAGAGGGTTATGATTAGACATTGTCATGAAGGACATTATATAGTCCTAAGTTTTTACATGTTACAGTATGTATGTTATATTTCAATAACAAAGTTTAGTAGAGAAAGTAATATTAATATGTACTTTCTTATTCCCTTTTTATATTTATGCTAGCTGGAACTTTATAAATATTATTTTGATATTATTAAAGAACTCTGTTTTTCACAAGAATTGACTTGGTTATGTTTGACTTTGTAATTCATTAATTTCTATATTACCTTAGTGTTTTGTCCTTCACTCTTAGTTTATTTTTCTAATTGCCTTTCAACCTGTGAAATGAAATTGGTTAATTTTTTTTTCTTTTATAAATGAAAAGGGCCAATGTTTTCTTCTAAGAGTTTATAGTTTCTGATTTTACATTTAGGTCTTTAATCCAGTTTGAGTTTATCTTTATGTATGGTGTTAGGAAATGTTCTAATTTCATTCTTTTGCATGTAGTTGTCCTCTTCTTCCAGCATCACTTATTGAAAAGATTATCTTTTTCCCATAGTATATTCTTGCCTAGTTTGTCAAGGAAAAGCTGACCATATGAGTGTAGGTTTGTCTCTGGGATTTTTATACTCTTCCACTTGTCTATATTTCTGCCTTTGTTCCAGGACAATATTGTCTTGATATCTGTAACTTTGTAGTATAGTTTGCAATCAGGAATTAATTCCTCCAGCTCCATTCTTCTTTCTCACGATTGCTTTGGCTACTTGGGTCCTTTTGTGCCTCCATGCAAATGGTGAAACATTTTGTTCTAGTTCTGTGAAAAATGCCATTGTTAATTTGATGGGGATTTAATTCACTCTGCAGATTGCTTTTAGTAGTATAGCATTTTCACAATATTGATTCTTTCAATCCAGGACATGGAATAACCCTCCATCCTTTTATGTTGTCTATGATTTCTTTCATAAGTGTCTTATGGTTTTCTGTATAAAGCTATTTTGTCTACTTAGGTAGGTTTATTCCTAAGTATTTTATTATTTTAGTTGCATAGCAGAACACTGTGACATAAATCATAGCAAAATCCTTTATGACCCACCTCCTAGAATAATGGAAATTAAAACAAAAATAAATAAATAGGACCTAAGTAAACTTAAAAGTTTTTTTACAGCAAAGGAAACTATAAACAGAGTGAAAGGACTACCCTCAGAATGGGAGAAAATGATAGCAAATGAAACAACAGGCAAATAATTAATTTCCAAAATATACAAGCAGCTCATATTAACTCAATACCAGGAAGAAAAACAAACAGCCCAATCAAAAAGTGTGCAAAAGACCTAAACAAACATTTATTTCCAAAGGAGACATACATAATAAACACATGAAGAGGTGATCAATGTCACTCATTATTAGAAAAAATGTAAATCAGAACTACAATGAGATATCACTTCATCCCAGTCAGAATGGCTATAATCAAAATATCCACAAACACCACATGATTTGTAGATTACCACATAGAAAAGGGAACCCTTATACACAGCTGGTGGATATGTAAGTTAATACAACCACTATAGAAGGAAATATGGAGATTCCTTAAACACTAGGAATAAAACCACCATCTGACAAAGCAATACCACTTTTGCTTTGAAGAAACTAAAATGAAAAAAGACACATGTACTCCAACGTTCATTGCAGCTGTGTTTACAATAGTTAAGACATGGAAGCAACCCACATATCCTTAGCAGATGAATGGATAAAACAGCTGTGGTGCATATATAGAATGGAATATTACTAAGCCATAAAAAGGAACACAATTGAGTCAGTTCTAATGAGACAGATGAACCTAGAGCCTATTATACAGAGTGGAATAAGTCATAAAGAGAAAAACAAATATTGTATATCAATACATATATATATGGAAGAACTCTAATAGCATGGTACTGATGAATATGTTCACAGAGCAGCAATGAGGATGCAGACACAGAGAACAGACTTATGAACAAGGAAAGGGGAGACAAGGGAGAGAGTGAGATAAATGGAGAAAGTATCATGGATGCATGCACACTAATATGTGTAAATAGATAGGCAATAGGAATTTGCCATATGACTCAGGGAACTCAAACTGGGTCTCTATAATAACTTAGAGGGATGGGAATGGGTAAAAGGTGGGCGGGAGAGTCAAGAGGGACAGCACATATGTACATTTATAGCTAATTCATGTTGATGTATGACAGAAATCAACTATTATCATAAACCAATCATCAATCAATTAAAATAAATAAATATTAAAAAATCGAAAAGAGCTTTTCCTAATTTCTAGAAAGAATGGTATTTAGTTTGAGTTAGTCCTCCATTTCATTAAAAAATGTTTCAATAGAGTAAAGTGACTTATAGGTTACATTACACCTTCATGAGAGAAAGTTGGCCCAATGAAAGCAGACTCCAAGTAAAATTTTCCTACAATTTTCCATATTTACAGCACCTATAAGTTTTCATTGAGCTGGATAAAACTTTAAGACTATTTGAGAAAGGC
The DNA here is from genome assembly GCA_935064755.1 of Tragelaphus eurycerus. NCBI lineage: Eukaryota > Metazoa > Chordata > Mammalia > Artiodactyla > Bovidae > Tragelaphus > Tragelaphus eurycerus. Next base: position 4,207,144 of record CAKXYN010000086.1, on the reverse strand, counting down.
TGTTGTATTTAGAAATATTAGACAAAACAAAGCAATATGTAAGGTAGTGTTAGGTACAAGGCTAGGAATGTGTTCCAGACTCTTAAATAGTTAGAAATGTGTAAATTTTCAAGGACATATTTTAAGGAGAAAAAATAAAGAAAGTAGAGGTATAAATCTTTAATGTTTATGAATTATTCATATTTTCTTAAAGTTTTAAGGAAAGTTTTAACATATAGGACTCAATGAAAATAATTGCTTGAAAAATTACTATAAATCAAATATGCACGCATACACGCAATATGTAATATTAACTATGGAATTTATTCTTCTGAGAAGTTAGTACCCAAAAGCCTTGTGGAGAGAAAAGTGGTTACAGTATGGTGAACAATAACAAGTTTTTAGTCAAGCATACTAAATTGAAATAAAATCTAATATCAAAATTTCAGGATGTACTAATAGTAAATGTTATTTTAGGGTTTAGTATACAATTTTTATATGATCTGTGCCTTGATACTTTAAAAAATTGCATGACCACCATGAAAAAGAGCCAAGACAGAATTTAAGACAAAATATAATAATTATATTTCAGTATAAAGAAAATTGTGTTCATTTTTCTAACATTATCCCTCTAGCTGTTTCATTTTGTCTATAATGACCCATTATTGTCAAAATTTAAACTGCACAGGAGTTTTAGATATTATCTCCCTCAGTCAACATATTTTGTAAGTGAAGAGGCTGAAATCTAGATACAATTAATAGATTTACTCATTAGATATTTATTCTTTTTTAATTTATTAAAGTATAAAGGAGAATTAGAATCTGAGGCTCACATACTTCAGTGAAATTCTATCTGCTACTATGAAAAAATACCTAGTTAAATTTTTCATCATCACATATTTAAAAATGTGTACATTCCAAACTACACTGGATATATATCTACAATAATAAAACTTTAAATATTGAAATGTGATTGTCATTTTTAAAGTTTATGCTGCAATAAAAACATGATCAAGATTCACTTTGCTGTACAATAGAATCTAAAACAGCACTGTAAATCAATTATAAATGTACTCCACTAGAAACTAAACAAACAAAGGAAAAACAATGACCCACTATCAGCAATACATAATACTAAAGTTTTTTGGGTGTGTGTGTGTGTGTGTATTGCATGTCCTCTATGAATTTTCTGTTATTCTACTAAAAGTTCCTTGATATTTACAGTTCACAATTTAGGATTGGGCCCTTCCAGAGAGAACTCATGACTTGTTTTTGGTGTTGTTTTTTGGTCACTAAGTTGTGTTTGACTCTTTGGTACCCCATGGACTGTACTGCACCAGGCTTCTATGTGCTCACTATGTGCCAAGTTTGCTCAAATTCATGTCCATTGAGCTCGTGATGATAAGTAACCATTTCATCCTCTGTTGCCCTCTTCTTGCTTTGTCTTCAATCCTTCCCAGCAACAGGGTCTTTTCCAAGGAGTCACGTCTTTCATCAGGTGGTCAAAATTTTGGACTTTCAGCTTCAGCAACAGTCCTTTCAATGAATATTCAAGGCTGATTTCCTTTAGGATGGACTGATTTGATTTCTTTGCAGTCCAAGGACTGTCAAGAGTCTTCCAGCACCACTATTCAAAAGCATCAATTCTTTGATGCTCAGCATTTTTTATGACCCAACTCTCACATCCATACATGATTACTGGAAAAGCCATGGCTTTGACTACACAGACCATTGTCAGCAAAATGATGTGTCTACTTTTTAATATGTTGTCTAAGTTTGGCATAGGTTTCTTTCCAAGGAGAAAGCATCTTTTAATTTCACCATCTGCAGTGACTGTGAAACCTAAGAAAATAAAATCTGTCACTGTTTCTACTTTTTCCCCTTCTATTTGCCATGCAATGATGGAACCAGATGCCATGACCTGAGATTTTTAAATGAGTTTCAAGCCTGATTTTTCACTCTCCTCTTTCTCCTTCTTCAAGAGGCTCTTTAGTATCTCTTCAATTTCTGCCATTACACTGGTATCATCTTCATATCAGATGTTGTTATTTCACCCAGCAATCTTGATACCAACTTTTGATTAATCCAATCCAGGATTTTATATGATTTACTCTGCATAGAAGTTAAACAAGCAGGGTGACAATATACAATCTTGTCATACTCCTTTTCCAATTTTAAACCAGTTTATTGTTCCATGTCCAGTTCTAAGTGTTGTTTCTTGGCCCACAAACAGATTTCTCAGGAGACAGCTAAAATGTCCTTCAGAATTTTCCAGTTTGTTTTGATCCACACAGTCAAAGGCTTTAGTGCAGTCAATAAAACAGAAGTATATATATTTTTCTTATTTATTTTATTTTATTTAACTTTACAATATGGAGTACCTTTACTTTCATCATGATCCAACAAATGTTTCCAATGTGATCTCTAGTTCCTCTGCCTCTTCAAAACCCAGATTGTGCATCTGCAACTTCTCAGTTCATGTACTGCTGAAGTCTAACTTGATGGATTTTGAGCATAACCCTGCTAGCATGTGTAATGAGTGCAACTGTATGAACTTTGAACTTTCTTTGGCATTGTTCTTCTTTATGATTGGAATAAACACTGAACTTTTTCAGTCCTGTGGCCACTGCTGAGTTTTTCAAATTTCCTGGCGTATTGAGTGTGACACGTTCACAGCATCATCTTTTAGGATTTGAAATGGTTTAGCTGGAATTCCATCACCTCCACTAGCTTTGTTGGTCGTAATGCTTCCTAAGGCCTGCTTGATTTCACACTCCAGAATGTCGAGCTGTAGGTAAATGACCACACCATCATGGTTATCTGGGTCATTAGGATCCTTCTGATATAGTTCTCTGTGTATTCTTGTTACTTCTTCTTAATCTTTTCTGCTTCTGTTAGGTCCTTATCATTTCTGTCCTTTATTGTGCCCATTCTTGCATAAAATTTTCCCCTGATATATCTCTCCAGTTTTCTTGAAAAGATCTCATCTTTTCCATTCTATTGTTTTCTTCTGTTTCTTTGTATTGTCCTTTTAAGATGGGCTTCTTATCTCTCCTGACTATGCTCTGGATTCACTTGAGTATATATTTCTCTTTCTCTGTTGCCTTTCACTTCTCTTCATTTTTCAGCTACTTGTAAGCCTCCTGAGACAACCACTTTACCTTCTTGCATTTCTTTTTCTTTGGGATGATTTTGATCACTGCCTCCTCTACAGTGTTATGAACCTCCATTCATAGTTGTTCAGGCATTCTCTCTACCAGATTTAATCCTTTGAATATATTCTTCAACCCCACTGTATAATCATAATGAATTTAAATTAGGTCATATGTGAATGGCCCTGATAGTTTAGTTGGTCAAGAATCTGCCTGCAGTGCAGGAGACTTTGATTTGATTCCTGGGTCAGGAAGGTACACTGCAGAAGGTATCAGCTACTGACTCCAGTATTCTTGGGCTTCCCTTGTGACTCAACGGGTAAAGAATCCACCTGCAATGCAGGAGATGTGGGTTTGATCTCTGGGTTGGGAAGATCCCCTGGAGAAGGGGAAAGGCTACCCAGTCCAATATTCTGACCTGGAGAATTCCATGGACTGTATAGTCCATGGGGTCACATAGGGTTGGACACAACTGAGCAACTTTCACTTTTGCTTTCCTACATGAATGGCCTGGCAGTTTTGCCTACCTTCTCAAATTTCAGCCTGCATTTTGCAATAAGGAGCTGGTGATCTGAGCTACAGTTAGTTCAAGATCTTGTTTTTGCTTGCTCTAGAGTTTCTCCATCATTGGCTTCAAAGAACATAATCAATCTGATTTCAGTATTGAGATTATCTGGTAATGTCCATATGTAGAGTCAGCTCTTGTCTTGTTGGAAAAGGATGTTTGCTATGACCAGAGTGTTGTCTTGACATAACTGTTAGCCTTTGGCTCACTTCATTTTGTACTCCAAAGCCAAATCTGCCTGTTACTTCAGATATCCCTTGAATTCCTACTTTTGCATTCTAATCCCTATGATGAAAAAGATTTTTGTGTGTGTGACTTCCAGAAGATACTGTAAGTCTTCATAGACTGGTTAACTACAGCTCCTTTGGCATCAGTAGTTGAGACATAGGCTTGGATTGCTGCAATGTTCATTTAGAAATGAACTGAGATCATTCTGTCATTTTTGAGATTGCTACTCAAACTACTATATAACATATAACTATATAACAAACTATATAACTATACTCAACTACTATATAACATAATCTTTTGTTGACTATGAGGACTACTCCAAGAAGCCCTCAGTAGTAGATATAACAGTCATCTTTATTAAATTCACTCATTCCCATTCGTTTTAGTTCACTAATTCCTAAGATGTTGATGTTCACTCTTGCTATCTCCTGCCTGACTACACCAATTCACCTTGACTCAAGGATCTAACATTCCAGATTCCGATGCAATATTTTTCTTTACAGCTTCAGATTTTACTTTTCCTTCCAGAGGCATCCACAGCTGAGCATCATTTCTGCTTTAGCCCAACTGCTTCATTCTTTCTAGAGCTATTACTTATTGCCTTCTGCTTTTACCCAGTAGCATATTGGACACATTCCAACCTAGGAGCTCACCCTCTGGTGTCATATCTTTTTGCCTTATCCTTCTGTCCATGAAGTTTTCCAGGCAAGAATACTGGAGTGGATTGCCATTTCTTCTCCAGTGGACCACATTTTGTCAGAACTCTTCACTGTGACCCATCCATCTTGTGTGGCCCTGCATGGCATGGTTCATAGCTTCATTGAGTTACACAAGCCCTTTCACCACGACAAGGCTGTAATCCATGAACAATGAACTTATATGGGTAAGGATAATAGAGATGATGGAATACCTCTTAAAGTCCATGCTCGGAAGTGGCATGCATTCCTTTTGCCCATATTTCCCTGACCAAATAATATGTCTAAAGCATGATGAAAATTGATGACAAAGGGATAGGATGGTATATACCTATTCAGGTAATGTCAGAAATTATTTTGAAGAGTGTAATTTTCTACAAAAATGAATATAATGTTTTCAAGTTTGTTGATGTACAGTGAAATATAAGGAACTGCAAAGAATCAAAGCGTAACCTGTAGTGACTTTTGACATATACATACATACACCCTCAAATCAAGATACAGAACAATCTGCATGGAATTTCTCATGCTCTTTTGAAATCCTGATCACCTTTCAACACATTTCTTTTGCCTACATTTCCCTAGCCAAAGAATATGTCTAAAGCATGATGAAAATTGATGACAAAAGGATAGGAAGATATATACCTATTCAGGTAATGTCAGAAATTATTTTGAAGAGTGTAATTTTCTACAAAAATGAATATAATATTTTCAAGTTTATTGATGTATAGTGAAATATAAGGAACTGTAAAGAATCAAAGAGTAACCTGTAGTGACTTTTGACATATATATACATACATATACATACACCCTCAAATCAAAATACAGAACAATTTTCAAGGAATTTCTCATGTTTTTTTGAAATCCTGATCACCTTTCAACTCTATCACCAGGCAACAAATTTCAGTCACTAAATTTAGTTCACATTGTCTAAATTTATATATAAATGAAATTGTATAGGATGTACTAATTTTACTTCATTAATGTAGCATAGTATTAGAGGTTAATCTCTTTTGGTTGCATCTTTTAATATTTTGTTTATTTTATTGTCCAATAGATTCTTTTGGATAGATATACAAAACTTCATCTATAAATAATTAATAGATATTTGGATTGTCTCAAGTTATGGCTAATATAGCTAACACTGATAAAAAACACCCAAACAATCATCTGAATCATCACATTTTGATTCATTTCGTGGAAATACATTTGAGTAGCATAACTGGGTTGCATGGTAACTGTATATTAACTCTACAGTAACTATTGTATGGTGCTTCCCTCCTGGCTCAGTGGTACAGAACCTGCCTGCAATGCAGGAGACATGATCCCCTGGAGAAGGAAATGATAATCAACTTTAGTATTTTTGCCTGGGAAATCCCATGAACAGAGGAGCTTGTTGGGTTACAGTCCACGGGGTCTCAAAAGAATCAGACATGACTTAGCAGCTAAACAACAACTACAACTTTACTGCATATTAATAAATGTGCAATCTTCTTGTCAAACTGGTGATATACTTTCTCATTTAATTAGCAATATTTGAGAATATTGGAACTGTTCCATCTTCTTGACAGACTTGGACATAGTCAGTCTTGTCAATTATAGCTATGTTAATGATTATGGTTTTAACTGAAATTTATTTTATGTTGGTCATTTTTTTTTTTTTCATGAACTCATTGGTTAATTAACACGAATTTCTTTAAAAAGAGATATTCAGATTTCAATTTTTCTATATCAATTTTGACAAGATATATTTCAAAAATGTTTGTGTTATTGGAAGAGGTCAAAAATATCATGATTATATTTATAATTTTTATTATTCTTTAATAATTTAATTTCCCTTAGAATTACTGCTGATAATTTCATCCACTTTTAAACTTGTGCTTTGTGTTCTCATTTTTACTTGATCATTTAATTTTGGGGCTTTTTAAAAATATAAGCTTGTTGCTTTGCTAAAATATAAAAGTTTTAATTTTATATTTCATTGAATTTCTGCAATTAATTTTACTATTTCATTGCTTTTGCTTTTTGAGTTTACTTTGCTCTTACTTTTCTAGCCTAATATGACTAGACATATTGTCTAGTCACAAGAGTCACAGGACACTCTTGTCTTTGCTCCATGCCCCCTCCATGTTCTTAGACTGCTTTTTTGTCTGTGGAAAAAATTTAGCCAAAGAATAAGTTTAATCAGAGAAGTGGGAAAATGGAGAAACAAAGGAAAATAATGAAAGGAGACCATGTAATAATAATGTAGTCATTAAGCTTAGTAAAGGACTTTTAGTTCCTTCTTGAGGGCTACAGATAATATTCTGAACCATAACCTGTGTCCTGTCTTATATACACTGAAATCCTTAATAGGTGGAAGAAGCTAACTATATGATGACCAGACTGTAGCCATGACATTGTTGTTGTGGTTCAATCACCCAGTATTTCTGACTCTGTGTGCCCTCGTGGCCACAGCACACCAGGCCTCCCTGTCCCTCACAATCTCCCAAAGTTTGCTCAAGTTCATGTTTATTGCATTGGTGATGCCATCCAGCCATCTCATCCTCTGACACCCTCTTCTCCTTCTGCCTTCAATCTTTCCCAGCATCAGGGACTTTCCAAGTTATTTGTTCACATCAAATGACCAAAATACTGGAGCTTGAGCATCAGTCTTTCCAGTGAATATTCAGGATTGATCTCCATATTGTCCAAGAGACTTTCAGGAGTCTTCTCAAGCACCACAGTTCAAAGGCATCCATTCTTTGTCACTTTGCCTTCTTTACAGTCCACCTCTCCCAACTGTATGTGACCACTGGGAAGAAAATAGTCTCAACTATATGGACCTTTGTCAGCATCATCTCTGCTTTTCAACACCCTGTCTAGATTTGTCATCATTTTCCTGCCAAGAAGTAGTTGTCTTCTGATTTCATGGCTGCAGTCACCATAAGCAGTGATTTTAGAGCCCAAGAAGAGGAAACCTGTCACTACTTCCACCTTCCCCCCTTGTATTTGTCATGAAGTAATGGGGTCAGATGTAATGATCTTAGGTTTTTTTTTTTTTTTTTTTTTAGTTTTAAGCTGGCTCTTTCACTTTCCTCCTTCACCCTTATAAAGAGGTTCTATAGTTCCTCCTCATTTTCTGCCATTAGAGTGAAATCATCTACATATCTGAGGTTGTTGATGCTTCTCCCAGCTCCTTGATTCTGGCTTGTAACTTATCCAGCCTGGCATTTTTCATGATATGCTCAGCACGTACGTTAAATAAGCAGAGTGACAGCAGACAGTGCTGTCATACACTTTTTTCAATCTTGTGTGAATCAGTTGTTCTGTACAGGGTTCTGTTGCTTCTTGATCCACATACAGATTTCTTAAGAGACAGGTAAGATGGTCTAGCATTCCCATCTCTCAAAGAACTTTCCACAGTTTGTTATAATCTGCACAGTCAAAGGCCTTAGTGTAGTTTATGAAATAGAGTTGATTCATCCCTGGAATTCCCTTTCTTTCTCTATGATCCAGTGAATGTTGCCAATTTGATCTCTGGTTCTTCTGCCTTTTCTAAATCATGACATATTCTGCCACAATTCCAAGAACTGACCTCAAGGAAATGGGAACAAAGTGACCCTGGAACTGAAGATAAACTGTACTTAAAGTCATCAAAATGACACTGGTCAGAACACTGATGACCATTTTCAAGATGACTATCAGAGCTGACTGTGTTGTTTCTGCATGTAGGCCCACCTGTCTGTCTATAGAACTCTTGCCACTTGATTGTTGTGGGGAGGGGGTTAGTCATCCTTTGAATAGGCACCAATCCTTCTCCAACCCCAGTTCCCAGTATCGAAAATATAGCAAAGTTTCTTTTCTACCAACCTGGACTTATTAATGGTTTTTAAGCTAGCATTTAGTCTTTACTTCAGTAACTGTGGAATGTTGGGTCATTGGTTATAGACATTCTTTTCTAAATAAGCTATACTTTTTCCTACAAGAACTGAATTAATACTATACTAGAAGTTTTACATGTATTTTTTATTAATTGATTAACTTTTTTATTGAGAATAATTGCTTTACTGAATTTTGTTGTCTTCTGTCAAATCTCAACATGAATCAGCCATGCTACTGCTACTGCTGCTGCTAAGTCGCTTCAGTCATGTCCGACTCTGTGCGACCCCATAGACAGCAGCCCACCAGGCTCCCCTGTCCCTGGGATTCTCCAGGCAAGAACGCTGGAGTGGGTTGCCATTTCCTTCTCCAATGCATGAAAGTGAAAAGTGAAAGTGAAGTCGCTCAGCATTGTCTGACCCTCAGCGACCCCATGGACTGCAGCCTTCCAGGCTCCTCCATCCATGGGATTTTCCAGGCAAGCATACTGGAGTGGGGTACCATTGCCTTCTCATATACCCAGGCGTATACCTTCTCTATCCCCTGGTGTATCATATAAAAACTTAAAAAAATAAAAAAAAGTAAAATCATGCAGAAGATGGAAGAAAAAAGCTTTCAGATCAGATCAGATCAGTTGCTCAGTCGTGTCCGACTCTTTGCGACCCCACGAACCGCAGCACGCCAGGCCTCCCTGTCCATCACCAGCTCCCGAAGGTCACTCAGACTCGCATCCATCGAGTCAGTGATGCCATCCAGCCATCTCATCCTCTGTCGTCCCCTTCTCCTCCTGCCCTCAATCCCTCCCAGCATCAGAGTCTTCTCCAATGAGTCAACTCTTCGCATGAGGTGGCCAAAATACTGGAGTTTCAGCTTTAGCATCATTCCTTCCAAAGAAATTCCAGGATTGATCTCCTTCAGAATGGACTGGTTGGATCTTCTTGCAGTCCAAGGGACTCTCAAGAGTCTTCTCCAACACCACACTTCAAAAGCATCAATTCTTCAGCGCTCAGCCTTCTTCACAGTCCAGCTCTCACATCCATACTTGACCACAGGAAAGACCATAGCCTTGACTAGGCGAACCTTTGTTGGCAAAGTGATGTCTCTGCTTTTGAATATGCTATCTAGGTTGGTCATAACTTTCCTTCCAAGGAGTAAGCGTCTTTTAATTTCATGGCTGCAGTCACCATCTGCAGTGATTTTGGAGCCCAGAAAAAGAAAGTCTGACACTGTTTCCCCTGTTTCCCCATCTATTTCCCATGAAGTGATGGGACCAGATGCCATGATCTTCGTTTTCTGAAGGTTGAGCTTTAAGCCAACCTTTTCACTCTCCACTTTCACTTTCATCAAAAGGCTTTTGAGTTCCTCTTCACTTAAAGGCAATGCCAAAGAATGCTCAAACTACCACACAATTGCACTCATCTCACCTGCTAGAAAAGTAATGCTCAAATTCTCCAAGCCAGGCTTCAGCAGTATGTGACCAAGGACTTCTAATGATCAAGCTGGCTGTAGAAAAGGCAGAGGAACCAGAGATCAAGTTGCCAACATCCACTGGATCATCGAAAAAGCAAGAGAGTTCCAGAAAAAAAATCTATTTCTGCTTCATTGACTATGCTGCGATTCATGGGGTCGCAAAGAGTTGGATACGACTGAGCGACTAATCTGATCTGATCTGATCTGATCTGACTATGCCAAAGCCTTTGACTGTGTGGATATCAATAAACTGTGGAAAATTCTTCAAGAGATGGAAGTACCAGACCACCTGACCTGGCTCTTGAGGAACCTGTATGCAGGTCAGGAAGCAACAGTTAGAACTGGACATAGAACAGCAGAATGATTCCAAATAGGGAAAGGAGTACATCAAGGCTGTATATTGTCACCCTGCTTATTTAACTTATATGCAGAGTACATCATGAGAAACGCTTACTGGAGGAAGCACAAGCTGGAATCAAGATTGCTGGGACAAATATCAATAACCTAAGATATGCAGATGACACCACCCTTATGGCAGAAAGTGAAGAAGCACTAAAGAGTCTCTTGATGAAAGTGAAAGAGGAGATTGAAAAAGTTGGCTTAAAGCTCAACATTCATAAAACTATGATCATGGCATATGGTCCCATCACTTCATGGGAAATAGATGGGGAAACAGTGGAAACAATGGCTGACTTTATTTTTCTGGGCTCCCAAATTCCTGCAGATGGTGATAGCAGCCATGAAATTAAAAGTAGCTTACTCCTTGGAAGGAAAGTTATGACCAAACTAAACAGCATATTGAAAAGCAGACATTACGTTGTCAACAAAGGTCTGTCTAGTCAAAGTTGTGGTTTTTCCAATGGTCATGTATGGATGTGAGAGTTGGACTATAAAGAAAGCTAGCATGGAATAATTGATGCTTTTGAACTGTGATGTTGGACAAGACTCTTGAGCATCCCTTGGACTGCAAGGAGATCCAACCAGTCCATCCTAAAGAAAATCAGTCCTGAATATTCATTGGAAGGACTGATGCTGAAGCTGAAACTCCAATACTTTGGCCACCTGATGTCAAGAGCTGACTCACTGGCAAAGATCCAGAGGCTAGGAAAGATTGAGGGCAGGAGGAGAAGGGGACAATAGAGGATCAGAGGGTTGGATGGCATCACGGACTTGATGGACATGGGTTTGGGTGGACTCTGGGAGATGGTGGTGGACAGGGAGGCTTGGTGTGCTGTTGTTCATGGAGTCTCAGAGTCAGACATGAGTTAGTGACTGAACTTAACTGAACTGATATATATATATGCATATTCATATTTTCTTGCTCTTTCAGATGAAAGTCTGACTCTGTTAGCTAGAATAAATGACACCTACCAGCCATGGTATGGAGAAGGCAATGACACCCCATTGCCGTACTCTTGCCTGGAAAATCCCGTGGATGGAGGAGCTTGTGGGCTGCAGTCCATGGGGTTGTTAAAATTCAGACCCAACTGAGTGACTTCACTTTCACTTTTCACTTTTATACATTGGAGAAGAAAATGGCAACCCACTCCATTGTTCTTGCCTGGAGAATCCCAGGGACGGGGGATCCTGGTTGATTGCTATCTATGGGGTCGCACAGAGTTGGACACGACTGATGCGATTTAGCAGCAGCATGTATAGCCAAATGTACATTTTTAGTTCCTAATTTGATAGTAAGGTAGTGTGTGCATTATTATGATTTGATATTTTGTCTAGCATAGGCTTTTGGCTAGTATTTACACAAAGACACACTTATTGAAATAGATGACTGATTGTATAATGTTAATGAATGTCTTTAAAAAAATGTCTAATATTTAAATTTGAGATAATAAATTATAAATAAATTTCAAAGGCTAAGACAAATAAATGATATGAATATATATATTTTTCTGAGTAAAATTATTTTTATTGGTTTTTTTGCTTTGTATCTATGTTCAAATACAAACATTCCTTAATATATGCACATACTAACTTACTTTCAAATTAGAAACTAAAAATGTACATATGGCTATATGTAATAATATTCATTTGAATAATTTAAAAATTGAACACATATTCCTCCCTTTTTGATTATGGTGTGAGAATCTATTCCTCTTTAGCTCATTTGCACTACTTTGCATTATCTAAGTCACAAGTTCCTACAGGTCAAAAGTTATCTTAATTTCTCAATATCTACTTATTTAATTGAAATGATTAAGGAAATCTAGTCAAATAAATTGATTTAAATTTGGATTATTAAAAAGCCTTCGGATTATTAAAAAGACAAATATCTAGAAGAAAATGGTAATCAAATTTTTCTAAAATGATGGTTTTACAATTTCTCATTTTCAAAAGTCTCATCTATAATAACTGGATTTTATGAGTGTACCTCAAAAATTCATAAAGTGTTCTTGGTTTATTTGTTTCTGTGACTCTTTCTATGTTTTGATGTAGGCTCCCCAGACCAGGAAAATGTTCCTGAAGTACTATACGGGGGGCTCTTCATCATGGACAAGTTTTGTTATCAATTCCTCAGTGACGATACTACATTCTGCATCAGCTTATCTTTATGGATTTTACCAAACATTAATAGTGCCACAACCATTAAATATTTTTTTTTTTTTCAGTTTCAGAGAAAAAAGCATTTCTGTTGTCCAGAGGTGTGGGCCAGTTGGTCTCTCCTTCAGATATGTTTCAGGAAATCAAAAATTACCTAGAGACAAACAAACATGAAAATACAACAACCAAAGTCTATGGGACATAACAAAAACAGTTCTAAGAGGGAACTGTATTATGATACAAGCTTACTACAGGAAATGAAAAAAAAAAAAAAACTTAACTTTGTATCTAAAGGAAATAGAAAAAGAACAAACAAAAGCTGAAGTTTGTAGAAGAAAAGAAATCACAAATATCATCAATGTCAGATCAGAAATAAATGAACTAGAGACTTAAAATGCAGCAAAGATCAATGCAACTAATTTCTGGCTCTTTGAAAAGATAATAAAAACTAGTAAACTTTAGCCAGGATCATGAACAGAAAAATAGAAGGTAGAAGACATACAGATGACTAACAAACACATGAAAAGATGCTCAACATCACTCATTATCAGAGAAATGCAAATCAAAACCACTATGACGTACCATTTCATGCCAGTCAGAATGGCTGCGATCCAAAAGTCTACAAGCAATAAATGCTGGAGAGGGTGTGGAGAAAAAGGAACCCTCTTACATTGTTGGTGGGAATGCAAACTAGTACAGACACTATGGAGAACAGTGTGGAGATTCCTTAAAAAACTGGAAATAGAACTGCCTTATGATCCAGCAATCCCACTGCTGGGCATACACACTGAGGAAACCAGAATTGAAGGAGACACATGTACCCCAATGTTCATCGCAGCACTGTTTACAATAGCCAGGACATGGAAGCAAGCTAGGTGTCCATCAGCAGATGAATGGATAAGAAAGCTATGGTACATATACACAATGGAATATTACTCAGCCATTAAAAAGAATGCATTTGAATCAGTTCTAAGGAGGTGGATGAAACTGGAGCCTATTAAACAGAGTGAAGTAAGCCAGAAAGAAAAACACAAATACAGTATACTAATACAGTATACTAACACATGTATCGGGGAAGGCAATGGCACCCAACCCCAGTACTCTTGCCTGGAAAATCCCATGGATGGAGGAGCGTGGTAGGCTCCAGTCCATGGGGTCGCTAAGAGTTGGACATGACTGAGCGACTTCACTTTCACTTTTCACTTTCATGCATTGGAGAAGGCGATGGCAACCCATTCCAGTGTTCTTGCCTGGAGAATCCCAGGGACAGCCGTCTGTGGGATGGCATAGAGTCGGACACGACTGAAGCGACTTAGCAGCAGCAGCAGCAGCAATGCATATATATGGAATTTATTAAGATGGTAACAATAACCCTGTATTGAGACAGCAAAAGAGACACTGATGTATTGAACAGTCTTTTGGACTCTGGGAGAGGGAGAGGGTGGGGTGATTTGGGAGAATGGCATTGGAATACGCATAATATCATATATGAAATGAGTCACCAGTCCAGGTTCGATGCATGATACTGGATGCTTGGGGCTGGTGCACTGGGATGACCCAGAGGGATGGTACGGGGAGGGAGGAGGGAAGAAGGTTCAGAATGGGGAACACATGTATACCTGTGGCAGATTCATTTTGATATATGGTAAAACCAATACAATATTGTAAAGTTAAATAAAATAAAATTTTAAAAAAAGAAGTGGGTGAATTGTTGCAAAAGTATAACTTGCAACACTGAACCAGGAAGAAATCAGTTCAGTTCAGTGGCTCAGTCATGTCCAACTCTTTGCTACCCCTTGGACTGTAGCATGCCAGGCTTAACTGTCTAACACAAACTTCCAAGGCTTGCTCAAACTCATGTCCATTGAGTCGGTTATGCTTTCCAACCATCTCATTCTCTATCATCCCCTTCTCCTCTTTCCTTCAATCTTTTGCAGCATCAGGGTCTTTTATAACAAGTCAGTACTTCCCATCACGTGGCCAAAGTATGGGAGTTTCAGCCTCAGCATCAGTCCTTCCAATGAATATTTGGGATTGATTTCTTTCAGGATTGCCTGGTTTGATTTCCTTGCAGTCCATTGGACTTTCAGGAGTCTTTTCCAACACCACAGCTCAAAAGCATCAATTCTTCAGTCCTCAGTGTTCTTTACAGTATGACTCTCCCATTAATACATGACTACTGGAAAAACCATAGCTTTGAATAGACGGACCTTTGCAGGCAAAGTAATATCTCTGCCTTTCAATATGCTGATTAGGTTGTCATGGCTTTTCTTCGAAAGAGAGAGCATCTTTATTTTTATGATTCAGTCACCATCTGCAGTGATTTTGGAGTCCAAGAAAATAAAGTCTGTCACTGTTTCCATTGTTTCTCCCACTTATTTGCCATGAAGTGATGGGACCAGATGTCATGATCTTCGTTTTTTGAATGTTGAGTATTAAGCCAGGTTTTCACTCTCTTCTTTCACTTTCATCAAGAGGCTCTTGAGTTCTTCTTCACTTTCTGCCATAAGGGTGGTGTTATCTGTGTATCTAGGTTATTTGTATTTCTCCCAGCAATCTTGATTCCAGCTTGTGCTTCATCACACCTGCCATTTCACATGATGTACTCTGCATATAAGTTAAATAAGCACAGTGACAATATAGAGCCTTGACATTTTCCTTTCCCAATTTTGAACCAGTCCCTTGTTCCATGTCTGGTTCTAACTGTTGTTTCATGATTTCTTTCTTCCTGAGAAGAAAAATTCCTCAGGAGTCAGGTGAGGTGGTCTGGTAGTCCTATCTCTTGAGGAATTTTCCTCAGTTTGTTGTGACCCACACAGTCAAAGGCTTTGGCATTGTCAATAAAGCAGAAGTAGACATTTTTTGGGAACTCTCTTGCTTTTCTGATAATCCAACACATGTTGGCAATTGATCTCTGGTTCTTCTGCCATTTCTAAAACCAGCTTGAACATCTGAAGTTCCCAGTTCACAAGCTGTTGAAGTCTGGCTTAGAGAATTTTAAGCATCGCTTTGTTAGTGTGTGAGATGAGTGCAGTTCTGCAGTATTTGAGCATTATTTGGCACTGCCTGTCTTTAGGACTGAAATGATAATTTACCCTTTCCAGTCCTGTGGCCATTGTTGAGTTTTCCAATTTTGGGGCATATTGAGTGCAGCACTTTCACAGCATAATCTTTTCGGATTTGGAATAGTTCAACTGGAATCCCATCACCTCCACTAGTTTTGTTTGTAGTGATGCTTCCTAATTCCCATTTGACTTTGACTTTGCATTCCAGGATGTCTGGCTCTAGGTGAGTGGCACCATCATTATGGTTATCTGTAAGAATTAGAAGATTTGAATAGATGAATCATCAGTAACTAAGTTGAGTCAGCTATTAAAAAAAAAAAAAAAAAAAAAAACCAAGAAACAAAAGTACAGGACCAAGTGGCTTCAGAGGTGAATTCTATCGAATGTTTAGAAAAGAATTAATATCTTTTCACATGAAATTATTCCAAAAAGTTGTAGAAAATGGAATACTTGTGAACTCATTTTATGAGGCAAGCATCACCCAGATACCAAAACCAAACAAATATATAACTAAAATAAGAAAATTATAAGCCTATATTACTAATTAGCACAAAGGTAAAATCCTCAATAAAATATCAGCAAACTGAATTCATTGGTAAATTAAAAGCAATATGGACCATTATCAAGTAGAATTTATCCCAGGGATGAAAGAATCTTTCAATATCCACAAATCAATGTGATACACAAATCAGTGTGATCAATGTGATATAGTTTGATACACAGTAACAAACTGATAATGAAAAAATAAAAGATTATCTTAATAGATGAAGGAAAAGTTTTTGATATTGTTCAACACCCACTTAGGATAAAAATTCTCCAGAAAGTGGAACTATAAGGAACATACTTCAAAAAGTATAGGTCATATATGACAAATCTGCAACTAATATCATACTCAAGGTGAAAAGCTGAAATATTTCCTCTAAAATCAGAAAAATATAAGAATGCCCACTCACCAGTTTTATTCAACATATTTTTGGACTTCCTATCCACAGTAAACAGGCAAGAAAGAGAAATCAAAGGAATTCACATTGCAAAATAAGTAAATCTGTCATTGTTTGCAGATGGCATGATACTACACATTGGAAATACTAAAGATATCCTCAGAAAACTACTATGGTTCATCAATGAATTCAGTATATTTTCAAGGTATAAAATTGATATACAGAAATATGTTGCATTTCTATACAACAACAACAAAGTAAAGGTAAGAGAAATTAACGAAATAATCCAATTTACTATGACATTAAAAAAAAAAAAAAAAAAAACACTAGGGGTAAACATACCTAAGGAGACAGAAGACATATACAGAAAGACAGAAGGCCACAAGACACTGATGAAAAAAATTGAAGTCAGCATAAGCCAATATAAGATACTCTATTGTTGGATTACAAGGTCAGTATTGTTAAAATGACACTACCCAAGGACACCTACAGATTCAATGCAATTCCTATCAAACATGCTAGTGTAATTTATCACAGAATTAAAATAAATAATTTTTAAATTTTTATGAATGAAAATATCCCAAATAGCAAAAACAATCTTGAGAAAGAAGAATAGAGCTGGAAGAATTACACTCCCTGACTTCAGACTACACTACAAGTATACAATCTCCCAAACAGTCTGGTACTTGCACAAAAAATAGACACACATCAATAGACACACATCAATGGAACATGATAGAAAGCCCAGAAATAAACCCATAGGCTTATGGTTAATCAATCTATGAAAAATGAGGCAAGAACATACAGTGGAGAAAAGATGATCTTTTCAATAATTGGTGCTGGGGAAACTGGACAGTTACATGTAAAAGAACAAAATTAGAACAATCCTTAACACCATATACAAAAATAAACTAAAAATGGATTAAAAATCTAAGTATAAGACAAGCTATTATAAAACTCCTAGAGGAAAACAGAAGCAGAACATTCTTTGACATAAACCACAGCAATATTATTTGAATCCATGTCCTAAAACAAAGAAAATAAAAGCAGCAATAAACATGTACAATGTAATTAAACTTAACACCTTTTTGCATAACAAATGAAACTATTCTCACCTACTGAATGGGAGAAGATGTTTACAAATTATATGACTGATGAGGGAATAATATCAAATATGTATAAACACTTCATACAGCTCAACATACAGTTCATACAGCTCAACATCAAACAAACAACAACTCAATGAAAAATGACCAGAAGAATTGAATAGACATTTTTCCAAAGAATAAAGGCAGATGGTCAACAAGCAAATGCAAAGATGCTCAACATCACAAATAATCATGGAAATGTGGAGTTTACTCAAACTCATGTCCATTGAGTCATGTCCATCCAACCATCTCATCCTCTGTCATCCCCTTCTGCTCCTGCCCTCAATCTTTCACAGCATCAGGGTCTTTTCTAATGAGTGAGTTCTTCACATCAGGTGGCCA
Organism: Tragelaphus eurycerus; assembly: GCA_935064755.1. Lineage (NCBI taxonomy): Eukaryota > Metazoa > Chordata > Mammalia > Artiodactyla > Bovidae > Tragelaphus > Tragelaphus eurycerus. The sequence continues at coordinate 4,189,139 of CAKXYN010000086.1, read as the reverse complement.
AATTATTGGACTTTCAGCTTCAGCATCAGTCCTTCTAGTGAATATTCAGGGCTGATTTCCTTTAGGATGGACTGGTTGGATCTCCTTGCTGTCCAAGGAACTCTCAAGAGTCTTCTCCAACACTACAGTTCAAAAGAATCAATTCTTCTCTGCTCAGCTTTCTTTATAGTCCAACTCTCACATCCATACATGACTACTGGAAAAACTATAGCTTTGAATATATGGACATTTGTTGGCAAAATAATGTCTCTGTTATTTAATATGTTGTCTAATAATTTATGCAGGTCATAATTTTTCATCCAAGGAGCAAGTGTCTTTTAATTTCATGGCATCAGTCACCAACTAGAGTGATTTTGGAGTCCCCAAAAGTAAAGTCTCTCACTGTTTCCACTGTTTCCCCATCTATTTGCCATGAAGTGATGGGACCACATGGCCATGATCTTAGTTTTCTGAATGTTGAGCTTTAAGCCAACTTTTTCACTCTCCTCTTTCACTTTCATCAAGAGGCTCATAGTTATTCTTCACTTTCTGCCATAAAGATGATGTCATCTGTATATCTGAGGTTATTAATATTTATCCCAGCAATCTTGATTCCAGCTTGTGCTTCCACCAGCCAAGTGTTTCTTATGATGTACTCTGCATAGAAGTTAAATAGGCAGGGTGACAATATACACCCTTGATGTATTCCCTACTTGGAACCAGTCTGTTGTTCTATGTCCAGTTCTGTTGCTTCCTGACCTGCACATAGATTTCTCAAGAGGCAGGTCAAGTGGTCTGATATTCCCATCTCTTGAAGAATTTTCCATTTGTGGTGATCCACAGAGTCAAAGGCTTTGGCATAGTCAAGAAAGCGAAAGTAGATGTTTTTTTTTTTTTTTCTGAAATTCTCTTGCTTTTTCAATGATCCAACAGATTTTAGCAATTTTATCTCTGGTTCCCACGCCTTTGCTAAATCCAGCTTGAACATCTGGAAGTTTGTGGTTCATATACTGTTGAAGTCTGGCTTGGAGAATTTTGAGCATTTCTTTGCTAGCGTGTGAGATGAGTGCAATTGAGCAGTAGTTTGAGCATTGTTTGGCATTGTCTTTCTTTGAGATTGGAATGAAAACTGACCTTTATCAGTCCTGTGGCCACTGCTGAGCTTTCCTGATTTGTTGGAATACATTTAATTTAATGGCATCTTTCACAGTTTCAACTTTTAGGATCTGGAATAGCTCTACTGGAAGGCAATGGCAAACCACTTCAGTATTCTTGGCTTGAAAACACCATGAACAATATGAAAAGGCAAAAAAAAATCTGTTCTAGAAACTCAGAATAATCTGATTTTCTTTCTTTTATGGGTGAAAACCTATGGTTGAAAAAGATTAACAAATTAAATGTAAAGACACAATAAACAGTTAAAATGCCATTTGAAGCAATGTCTCCTAATTAAAATATTTTTTTCTGTTTTCACTTCATAGGGAATAGAATGTAGGGATCATATTATGATGGCTTCCTGTGTCATAATTTATATATATTCCCTAGTATTCTGTGAAGGCTTCTTATGTGGCACAGTGTTAGAAAATCTGTCTGCCAATGCAGGAGACAAATACATAAGCCTTGTGTCTGGATGATCCTCTGAAGAAGGAGATGGCACTGAACTCCAGTATTCTTGTCTGGGAAACCCCATAAATGGACGGAAGATCCCAGCAGGCTACAGTCCATGATGTCACAAAGAATCAGACATGACTGAGTGACTGAGCACACACACAAATATTCTGTGAAATTTTTGACCTCTCCTAACTTCAATATGGAGAAGGCAATGGCACCCCACTCCAGTACTCTTGCCTGGAAAATCCCATGGATGGAGGAGCCTGGTGGGCTGCTGTTTATGGGGTCGTTACAGAGTCGGACATGACTGAGCAACTTCACTTTCAGTATTCACTTTCATGCATTGGAGAAGGAAATGGCAACCCACTCCAGTGCTCTTGCCTGGAGAATCCCAGGAACGGGGAAGCCTGATGGGATGCTGTCCATGGGGTTGCACAGAGTCGGACACAACTGAAGCAACTTAGCAGCAGCAGCAGCAACTTCAATATAGCATATTGAAAAGCAGAGACATTACTTTGCCAACAAAGGTCCATCTAATCAAGGCTATGGTTTTTCCAGTGGTCATGTATGGATGTGAGAGCTGGACTATGAACAAGGCTGATCACTGAAGAATTGATGCTTTTGAACTGTGGTGTTGGAGAAGACTCTTGAGAGTCCCTTGGACTGCAAGGAAATCCAACCAGTCCATTCTGAAGATCAGTCTTGGGTGTTCTTTGGAAGGAATGATGCTAAAGCTGAAACTCCAGTACTTTGGCCACCTCATGCGAAGAGTTGACTCATTGGAGAAGACTCTGATGCTGGGAGGGATTTGGGGCAAGAGGAGAAGGGGACGACAGAGGATGAGATGGCTGGATGGCATCACTGACTCGATGGACGTGTCTCAGTGAACTCCGGGAGTTGGTGGTGGACAGAGAGGCCTGGCGTGCTGCGATTCATGGGGTCGCAAAGAGTCCGACACGAATGAGTGACTGAACTGAACTGAACTTCAATATTAGTAGCTTTCTTATGAATATCCACTAGGTCTCAGTAATAGTTAGAGGAATCTGTATTTTAGAGTCACTAGTGATAAAATTTTGTGGATAATGTTTAAAAGGCCATGATATCTCTTTCTCATTTTGAAGTCAAAATTAACTGAATAATGAAAATATAAAACAAAAAGTCTCCCTTGTTGCTCAACTGGTAAAGCATTTGCCTCCAATGTGGAAGACCTGGGTTTGATCCCTGGATTAGGAAGATTCCCTGGAGAAGGGAAAGGCTACCCACTCCAATATTTTGCCTTGGAGAAATCCATGGACTATAGTCCATGGAGTTGCAAAGAGTCAGACACAACCGAGTGACTTTCACTTTCAATGAGAAGAAACAATTTTATATAAGCAATTGAAATCTTGTGATCTTCCTCCCTCAGAACTGGCATAGTGCTAACTGGTGGAAGCAATTTGACATATGCTGCTAAAAGATGTTTTCTAACTGGGTGTTTTTCACAAAATAATTTGTCTGATTTTACACTCCAAACAAAGCTTCGATTTTAAGGATATTTCTCTTTATGTGCTATAAAAATATAGCACAATTTATATAATTTAATTCTTAAGAAAATATTGAGCTAGAGAGTATGAATGTATTAGTGAAAGAGCCACAGACTAGTTTGGAAAACATTTCCGTGGAGTTTTGTGCTTTTCAATTGATGCACTAAAGCTAAATTTTAGTCTTGTTGACAACACCATGGCTTTAACTGCACTCATTCTTTCTACTCATGCTGCTTTAAGAAGATGGCAGCCAAGATTTTTGTATATTTTCAAGTCAAGGTAAGAATAAAGAAAATAATATGTATCTGATATCTCTTTATTGAATGCCTCTTGAGTGTACTTCTGCTTACCTCTCAAGCTTATCTCTCCTTAAGCCTCTCTTACATACATATTGTGCTCTTGTTATGACAGAATACTAGGTTTCCCCAAATTTGTTTCATTTCTGTGACTCTGTATAAATTTTCTCTTTGAAATGTCTTCTCTCCTATACCTTTCTTCTTTGGGAGTATATTGGAGTGAGGTGATATTAAGAAAGGTGCTATAACAAGTCCGTCAAAAGAATATGGTAATTCAACTTGGATGGTAATTCAACTTGGGTGGTGTAGAGAGGAGATGACATTTGTAGTTAAAATATCAAGTTTGCTTATGGCCCAGAGTTGAGGTCTCAGAGTGAAGAAGGAATTAATAATAACCTTATAGTTCTGGCTTGAAAAACTCTGTGAGAAGTGGTGCTATATATTAAAATATTGAAGAATGGAAGAACATATGACTTGGGAAGGGAAACCAAGTGTTCACTTTTAGACATATTGAGTTTAGAGATTGTTCAGGTATTGCCAGTAATGCAAAAAAAATATTTTGGGGGTTGTAGTCCAAAAGTTTGTATCTTAGGTACTAACTGTGAATTCTCAGTATATAAGGATATATGGATTAAATCATTTAAGGACAAAAATCAGAGAAAGAATAGAAACTGTCTTAATAATATGCTTACTATTTTCCATTCACAATCACTTTCCTTCCACTCAATATTATCCTCAGAAGATTATTATTCCCTGACCGCCAATGTAAATCAGGTAATATGTTAATTCTAGTACTTATTATAACTTTATTTTTATATGCATTTGCATAACTATATAATGTCTATGAATATGGAGACATATATCTCAAATGGAGATATATCTTTAAGTGCCTATAAGTAACAAAATTAAATACATTATTGTTACTTAAACATCACATTTCCTTGAGGACCTAATAAACTGTACCTACAAAATTTGTCATGCTGTCTCTTAAAGGTCTATCATTAAGAAGAGAAATACGTTAGACGTGACTTTACACTTAGGCCAAAAAGTGATCATTAAGGTGACATTTTCTCCTTGTTATATATACAAAGTAATTTCACTGCAAAATTATTTAAATATTCATGTAAAAGTTGTAAGAAAATACAAAAACACTTCAACTATATTTACACATGGAATTACTTGATACTTTGAAAGCTGATAATTTGTTTCTCTGCAGAGGAAATGAAAAGTGAGGGGAGATATCGGAAATAGATTCTCTAAGGACTTAATGCACGATTGCTATCTTACATTCTCATTTATATGTTTTCTCAATTATATATTCTTCAATCAATTAGGTATTCCAAAATTTGAAGTATAATAGTGCTAAAGAAGAGAAATTACTCACTAAAATAAATTTTCCAACACTTACTTTACCTAACCACTTTTCTACGTACGTGCAAGGATATATATATATATTAATACCTGTATGTATTTCTACGCACACACAAACACACTCTCACACAGACACATACATGCACACACACACACAGCCAACATTTTAATTAACATGTTCTAAAAATATTTTTGTGGAAATGCCTCATGAAATTAATTTTTAATCTATTTGCCATTCTTTCAAATCTCAAATACTATAAAGTAATAAATCCCATGGATATAAGACATTGAGAAATTAACCCATTACATTTGTTCTTGGAAGTCTACCTAACTGAATCAAATAAAATCTACAATAAAAGCATAAATTACAGATAAGAAATACAATAGTGCTGACTCTATAGGAGAAGTAACCAATGAAATAAAAGTTATATTTAAATGAAGAGACCTATTTAGTTATCCACCTCATATAAAATGACTATTATAAATTATGTATTTATGATCGTTGCCAACAAACTGGTAAAAGTATAATGTTTTATTTAATCTGGAAACTCCCACCTTGGTTATGCTTCCTTTTAATAGGATTCATTTTATCCTTGGTGATATGACGCTGTTTCAGCAGAAGGGGATCACTTATCAGGCAAAATTAAATTCCTGCTCAATTTCCACACAATAACTCAAAAGCATGGGTATTTGAGCTCTAGGACTCAAAGAGAATTTATTAGAAGTCAGAAAATAAATTGTATCTGTATATGCAACACATTTGAATGAATACTAAAATATTATAAAGGATTATAGAGTACATATCAGTGCTAAAACACTTAAGATTATATTGAGTAAACAAGTGTCTCCCACTGCAATTATCAGGTACATATTGATATTTCTTCCCATCAAGAAAAGAACAAATTACTGAGATTATTTCAGTTTTTATATTGTGTGCTGCTGATTTCTAGAGCAAGCCAAAGCATATTACTAACTTATTCATTTCTTTATATGAGTAAAATAAAATTTAAAATAATTTAATCAATTATTGGGTGCAAAAAAAAAAAAAAGCAAGCACAGGAGAAATTGTTTTGTAATAGTTACTATATCTAACAATTTACAAAAGTATGTAATTGATCACACATAATATATTAATATACTGATACACTAAAGATCCAACACTAGACACATTATTATTAAGAACTAATATATCCAATAGGAATATATAGTACATAATATATTATATATATATATATTTCCCCCATCAATTTCACTGGAGAATGATTTAGCAAAGATTCTCACATCACACTGGAATCCTCACAGCTCTTTATGAGAAGTAGTAAATTTTCCCCAAAATTAAGGAATATAGCTGAGGTTATTCTGTGTAAGGGGGAGTTTGCCACCATCAAGAGTTATATTCCCTGTCTATGAGTTTTACTGATTTATACATCTGTGAACTCAGACTTTTTGTTTTAGTATCATCTTGCATTTACTTAAAATTAAAAAGACATTTTAAAACATGAAACTTGCTTCATTTTTATTCAAAAAAGTGATAATATTGGTAAAAAGAAGTCATATAATATTGATAGTTTAGCTTGTTTATTCTATTTCACTAGAAATCAAATGGACTATTCTCACTTAAGTTGCTCTCAAGCTTTATTTGTTCCAGAACACTTATCCCTAATCATGCATGAGAATACATTGTTTTAAGGATGTAGGAAAGTAGATAAAACTGACTTCGTTAATAAAAAATGTAGTAATTACTGTAGAAAATCATAGCAAACCCTGGTTTATGACCAGTAATGCAAAAAATGTAGTTTATGTAAATAAGTAAAGGCTTAACAGGGGGTTTGCTAGGTGGCACAGTGGTAAATAATCCACCTGCCAAAGCAGGGGAAGCAAGACATGAGGGTTGCCTGGGTCAGGAAGATCCTCTGGAAGAGGAAATGGAAACTTGCTCCAGTATTCTTGCCTGAAGAATGACCAGAAGAGCCTGACAGGCTACAGTCCATGGTGTTGCAAAGAGTCAGACATGACTGAGCAGACACACACACACACACACAAAGGCTTAACAGGCTGTCCTTTTTAAAGTGGGAGGTGGAACCTGGAATGCTAATGCGATACTTATGTTCAGTTGCTCAGTCGTGTCCAACTCTTTGCAACCCCATGGATCGCAGCACACCAGGTCTCCCTGTCCAAAACCAACTCCTGGAGTTCACTCAGACTCACATGCATCAAGTCAGTGATGCCATCCAGCCATCTTATCCTCTGTCGTCCCCTTCTCCTCCTGTCCCCAATCCCTCCTAGCATCAAATTCTTTTCAAATGAGTCAACTCTTTGCATGAAGTGGCCAAAGTACTGGAGTTTCAGCTTTAGCATCATTCCCTCCAAAGAAATCCCAGGGCTGATCTTCAGAATGGACTGGTTGGGTCTCCTTGCAGTCCAAGGGACTCTCAAGAGTATTCTCCAACACCACAGTTCAAAAGCATCAATTCTTCGGTGCTCAGCTTTCTTCACAGTACAACTCTCACATCCATACATGACCACTGGAAAAAACATAGCCTTGACTATACGAACCATTGTTGGCAAAGTAATGTCTCTGCTTTTCAATATGCTATCTAGGCTGGTCATAAATTTTCTTCCAAGGAGTAAGTGCCTTTTAATTTCATGGCTGCAGTTACCATCTGCAGTTATTTGGGAGCCGAAAAAAATAAAGTCTGACAATATTTCCACTGTTTCCCCATCTATTTCCCATGAAGTGATGGGACCAGATGCCATGATCTTCGTTTTCTGAATGTTGAGCTTTAAGCCAACTTTTTCACTCTCCACTTTCACTTTCATCAAGAGGCTTTTTAGTTCCTCTTGACTTTCTGCCATAAGGGTGGTGTCATCTGCATATCTGAGGTTATTGATATGTCTCCCTGCAATCTTGATGCCAGCTTGTGCCTTTTCCACCCAGTGTTTCTCATGATGTACTCTGCATAGAAGTTAAGTAAGCAGGGTGACAATATACAGCCTTGACGTACTCCTTTTCCTATTTGGAACCAGTCTGTTGTTCCATGTCCAGTTCTAACTGTTGCTTCCTGACCTGTACATAGGTTTCTCAAGAGGCAGGTCAGGTGGTCTGTTATTTCCATCTCTTTCAGAATTTTCCAGTTTATTGTGGTCCACACAGTCAAAATATTTGGCATAGTCAATAAAGCAGAAATAGAAGTTTTTCTGGATCTCTTTTTCTGGAACTCTCTTGCTTTTTTGATGATCCAGTGGATGTTGGCAATTTGATCCCTGGTTCCTCTGCCTTTTATAAAACCACCTGGAACATCTGAAATTTCATGGTTCATGTATTGCTGAAGTCTGGCTTGGAAAAATTTGAGCATTACTTTACTAGCATGTGAGATGAGTGCAATTGTGCAGTAGTTTGAGCATTCTTTGGCATTGCCTTTCTTTGGGATTGGAATGAAAACTAATCTTTTCCAGTCCTGTGGCCAGTGCTGAGTCTTACAAATTTGCTGGCATATTGAGTGCAGCACTTTCACAGCATCATCTTTCAGGATTTGAAACAGCTCAACTGGAATTCCATCATCTCCACTAGCTTTGTTCGTAGTAATGCTTTATAAGGCCCACTTGACTTCACATTCTAGGATGTCTGACTCTAGGTGAGTGATCACACCATTGTGATTATCTTGGTCGTGAAGATCTTTTTTGTACAGTTCTTCTGTGTATTCTTGCCACCTCTTCTTAATATCTTCTGCTTCTGTTAGGTCCATACCATTTCTGTCCTTTATCGAGCCCATCTTTGCATGAAATCTTCCTTTGGTATCTCTGATTTTCTTGAAAAGATCTCTAGTTTTTCCCATTTGTTGTTATCCTCTATCTCTTTGCATTGATCACTGAGGAAGGCCTTCTTATCTCTTGCTATTATTTGGAATTCTGCATTCAGATGCTTATATCTTTCCTTTTCTCCTTTGCTTTTCATTTCTCTTCTTTTGACCGCTGTTTGTAAGGCCTCCCCAGACAGCCATTTTGCTTTTTTGCATTTCTTTTCCATGAGATGGTCTTGATCCCTATATCCTGTACAATGTCATGAACCTCCGTCCATAGTTCATCACACACTCTATCAGATCTAGTCCCTTAAATCTATTTCTCACTTCCACTGTATATTCATAAGAGATTTGATTTAGATCATACCTGAATGGTCTAGTGGTTTTCCCTGCTGCTGCTTCTGCAAAGTCGCTTCAGTCGTGTCAGTCTCTGTGCGACCCCATAGACAGAAGCCCACCAGGTTCTGCCATCCCTGGGGTTCTCCAGGCAAGAACACTAGAGTGGGTTGTCATTTCCTTCTCCATTGCATGAAAGTGAAAAGTGAAAGTGAAGTTGCTTAATCAGGGCCGACCTGTAGCAACCCCATGGACTGCAGCCCACCAGGTTCCTCCATCCATGGGATTTTCTAGGCAAGAGAACTGGAGTGGCTTGCCATTGCCTTCTCCTACTTTCTTCAATTTAAGTCTGAATTTGGCAATAAGGAGTTCATGATCTGAGCCACAGTCATCTCCCCATCTTGTTTTTGTTGACTGTATAGAGCTTCTCCATTTTTGGCTGCAAAGAATATAATCAATGTGATTTTGGTGTTGACCATCTAGTGATGTCCATGTGTAGAGTCTTCTCTTGTGTTATTGGACGATGGTGTTTGCTATGGCCAGTGCATTTTCTTGGAAAAACTCTATTAGTCTTTGCCCTGCTTTATTCTGTATTCCAAGGCCAAATTTTCCTGTTACTCTAGGTGTTTCTTGACTTCCTACTTTTGCATTCCTGTCCCCTATAATGAAAAGGACATCTTTTTTTGGTATTAATTCTAAAAGGTCTTGGAGGTCTTCATAGAACCATTCAACTTCAGCTTCAGCATTACTGGCTGGGGCATAGACTTGGATTACTGTGATATTGAATGGTTTGCCTTGGAAACACAGAGATCATTCTGTCGTTTTTGAGATTGCATCCAAGTACTGCATTTTGGACTCTATTGTTGACCATGATGGCCCTTCCATTTCTTCTAAGGGATTCCTGCCCGCAGTAGTAGATATAATGGTCATCTTAGTTAAATTCACCCATTCCAGTCCGTTTTAGTTCACTGATTCCTAGAATGTTGACGTTCACTCTTGGCATCTCCTGTTTGACCACTTCCTATTTGCCTTGATTCGTGGACCTAACATTTCAGGTTCCTATGCAATATGCAATATTGCTCTTACAGCATTGGACTTTGCTTCTATCAGCAGTCACATCCACAACTGGGTCTTGTTTTTGCTTTGGCTACATCCCTTCATTCTTCCTGGAGTTATTTCTCCACTGATCTCCAGTAGCATATTGGGCACCTACTGATCTGGGGAGTTCCTCTTTCAGTATCCTACCCTTTTGCCTTTTCATACTGTTCATGGGATTCTCAAGGCAAGAATACTGAAGTGGTTTGCCACTCCCTTCTCCAGTGGACCACATTCTGTCAGACCTCTCCACCATGCCCCCCAGTCTTGAGTGGCCCCACAGAGCATGGCTTAGTTTCATTGAGTTGGACAAGGCTTTGGTCCAAGTGTGATTAGATTGACTAGTTTTCTGTGATTATGGTTTTAGTGTGTATGCCCTCTGAGGCCCTCTTGCAACACCTACCATCTTACTTGGGATTCTCTTACCTTTGGACATGGGGTATCTCTTCATGGCTGCTCCAGCAAAGTGCAGCCGCTGCTCCTTACCTTTGATGAGGCATATCTCCTCACTGCTGCCCCTCCCGACCTTGAATATGGAATAGCTCCTCTAGGCCCTCCAGCACCCGGGCAGCCACCGCTCCTTGGACTTGGGGTTGCTCCTCCTGGCTGTTGCCCCTGGCCTCAGGCGGGGGGCAGTTCCTCCTGGCCGCCACCCCTGGCCTCGGGCAGGGGTAGCTCCTCTTGGCTACTCCTGTGCTGTGGCAGCCTGGCACTCTCCACTGCTGCCCCTGACCTCGGATGCAGGTTAGGTCCTCTCACTGCCACCCCTCGGTCATGGGATCCTCCTGGCTTCTGCCCCTGACCCCGGATGTGGGGTAGCTCCTCTTGGCCGCACTCTGCACGCCATCACAGCCATCCACACCTGCTTAGATACTTACATTAACTAAATGCAAAAATTGATAGTGAATTATTGAATTTCAGTCTTCATTAACCATGTAAAACTCTTCAGGCACTTTGTGAAAAACTGGAAAGCAAAGACTGGAACTTGATAAATGTTCATCAATTCATTGGTCATTTGCTGGATTGGTAGTATATTGAAGTATGAACAAATTCAACCATCAACAAAAGCATACTTTTAACTGGTGTTTCAACTCAGACCAATATTACGTGAACTCAACCAATTCAACTGTGTAATAAGAGATATTTAAGTAATACAGTGTTCAGTAAAACATTGTCCTCTACAATTCATCAAATGAGGACATGATTGAGCTTGATTGTCTAAGTTACCACCTTAGAATTTTGATATGTCATAAACCACATGAGAAGGCAATGGCACCCCACTCCAGTACTCTTGCCTGGAAAATCCCATAGATGGAGGAGCCTGGTAGGCTCCAGTCCATGGGGTCACTAAGAGTTGGACATGACTGAGCAACTCACTTTCATTTTTCACTTTCATGCATTGGAGACGGAAATGGCAACCCACTCCAGTGTTCTTGCCTAGAGAATCCCAGGGACGGGGGAGCCTGGTGGGCTGCTGTCTATGGGTTCACACAGAGTCATACACGACTGAAGTGGCTTAGCAGCAGCAGCAGCAAACCACATGAAATGGTCAGAGGTCTATTTAGTTGAGTGACTGGAATATTTGATAAATAATTGTAAGTAATTCATTAAAGAAATGAAAAGTATGGATTAAAATAGTGTTAAAAGAAAATAAAAAAATAAAGCCACTCCATTGTGCCAAATTATCTATTAACTACTCTAATTGCATTGTACTTTTAATACCAACAATAAAGATCATAAGATTAAACATGAACATAGTGTACTGATAATTAATAAGTACAATAAGGGGGAGGAGCTAAGATGGCGGACGAGTAAGACGGGGAGAATACTTTCTCCTCCACAAATCCATTAAAAGAACATTTGAATGCTGAATAAACTCGATAAAACAACTTCTGAATGCCGGCAGAGGACATCAGGCACTTAGAAAGACAACTCATTGTCTTCAAAATGAGAAAACGAGCCCTGCGGTAACTCCTTTTGCGGAGAACTGGCGCGGACACCAGCATTTGCTATTGGCAAGTGGGGGCTGCGCTATGAGGAGCGGCGAGGCCTGCATTGCTTTGAGAAAGAATTTGGCCTGGCTATCTTGGGCGCTATCTGAGCGAAATAACCAGACTGTCAGTTATCTACTACATCAAAAGCCAGCCCTAACTTAAGACACCACCAGGACTACCTATGGAACAAAGGGCTGCACAGAGTTGGCCGGCTGCAGGCCGTCCCACTCCGGTGACAGGCAGCCAGGGCCAGAGGTGGGCAATTATAGCCCTAGAGAGACACTGTCTAACGGAACTGTGAGTAGGTTTCTGTGCTGACTCACGCTTCTTGGGGCTCTGGATGGTCAACATCTGCCTGAGAAAGTGCGCTGTTTGTATACCCAGAAAACTGAGCGGCGGAGAGGCGATAAATCGCAGCACCTGCTCTCACTGAACATTTCATCACCTGTGCTACTCAGATCTGGGAAGGGCATAAAGTGCAGACTCAACCAAGTCTGTGCTTCTGAGGATTATCTGAGTGCCTGAACCTGGCCGGTTTAGATTTGGGTGTTCATCTCTGCCCCCTCTGTAACAAGGCAGAGATCAGATATTGAAAAGACCTGTAAACCGCCTCAATAAAGAGAATTCAACAAACTACCAGAATATAGTAAGGACACTCTAAATTTGGCAATTTTAACAAAATGAAGAGACAAAAGAATACCCAACAGCTAAAGGAACAGGATAGATGCCCACCAAACGAAACCAAAGAGGAAGAGATAGGGAATCTACCTGATAAAGAATTCCAAATAATGATAGCGAAATTAATTCAAAATCTCGAAATCAAAATAGAATCACAGTTAAAGAGTCTGGAGACAAGGATTGAGATGATGCAAGAAAGGTTTAACAAGGACCTAGAAGAAATAAAAAAGAGTCAACACATAATGAATAATGCAATAAATGAGATCCAAAACTCCCTGGAGGCAACAAATAGTAGAATAACAGAGGCAGAAGATAGGATTAGTGAATTAGAAGATAGAATCCTAGAAATAAATGAATCAGACGAGAAAAAAGAAAAACGTATCAAAAGAAACGAGGACAATTTCAGAAACCTCCAGGATAACATCAAATGCTACAACATTCGAATCATAGGAGTTCCAGAAGAAGAAGATAAAAAGAAAGATCATGAGGAAATACTTGAGGAGATAATAGTTGAAAACTTCCCTAAAATGGAGAAGGAAATAACCACTCAAGTTCAAGAAATCCAGAGAGTCCCTAACAGGATAAACCCAAGGCGAAACACCCCAAGGCACATATTAATCAAATTAACAAAGATTAAATATAAAGAACAAATATTAAAAGCAGCAAGGGAAAAACATCAAATAACTCACAAGGGAATTCCCATAAGGATAACAGCTGATCTTTCAATAGAAACTCTCCAAGCCAGGAGGGAATGGCAAGACGTAATTAAAGTGATGAAGGAAAATAACTTACAGCCTAGATTATTGTATCCAGCAAGGATCTCATTCAAACATGAAGGAGAAATCAAAAGCTTCACAGATAAGCGAAAGTTGAGAGAATTTTGTACCACTAAACCATTTCTCCAACAAAAACTAAAGGACATTCTCTAGAGCAATACAATAATAGTGGGAGACTTTAATACCCCACTCATATAATCTGGCTGTAATAGACAAAGTAAAGAGCAAAACATATTTACTTATGAGCCTCAAAAAATTTAGTTCACTCAGGAGAGTTTAAAAAAAAAAAAAAAAAAGACTTATTTGTTCACTCTGTGGAGGTTTATTGACTATTTTGTGGGTTTGGTACCACTTTGGGTAGTAGGGAGGAAGAGGTGACAAATGTGATCCTGTCCTAAATAATATATTGTGGTAAAGATAGACTTACCAATACAAAATACCAAGATGTGCCTAAAGATGAGGACACCCAAACTAGACTTTTTGTTTCCTGAACTTTTCATTTCGAGAACAAACCTCCTAATATAAGATGAATTCACCATGATTTTTTTAAAGTGTTCTTTGTGATTAAAAACAGAAAGCCATTGGTTAAGAAATTACATATACTCCTCCCCACCATCACTCCCCTTCTTTCTTCCCATTTCCCTCCCACCCTCATTGATCCTTTCCTTTGTCCATTTTCCCCTGCAAAAAAAAAAAAAAAAAAAAAAAGACAAAATATAAAAGCAGCTCATAAAACTTAATACCAGAAGAAAAAAAAAAAGAGCTCAGTTTTCTTATCTATGGGGAAAGAACTGATACCACCCACTTAACTATAATCATGATTTCAAGATAGGAAATAAAGGTATTGGGTACATAAAGAATATTTTATAACTATTTTAGTGTATCATTTGATTAAGGATCCATATTAACAAAAGTAAAATTGAACCCTGTAGGAGGAAATCATTAGGCTTTTTTCAACATTGCTTATGTGTTCTTATGCAATTTTTGGTGGCTTTTTCACAAAACACTTTTAAGCTTTGCTAATAGAATTATAGTGTCTCACATTCGTATAGCAATTGATAGTTTATCTATAACACTATGATTGAAAACAGTTATTATTATGATAATGATGCTGCTGAGTGAAATGATTTTTCAAAGATTACCTGGCTTTAAGGTAGTGTAGACTGCATTTATTCTCTGATCTGAAAACATTTCTCCTGTTGAGAGTCAGTGCCACAAATATCAATAACTGAATTTTAAAAAATTTAATCATCAGTTTCTGGTTGAATTTTATTCATTCATTTATATATACAATGATTAGTAATTAATTTATTCTACATGCCATACATCATTTTGATTGCTAAGGAGAAAATGGTGAGCAAAAACAGATGTAATTTCTCCTTTCATGAAGCTTACAGTCTGATGAGAGAGATATATATTAATCTAAATTCATATGTGTGTGTGGTTCATGCTCAGTCATGTCCAACTCTTTGGATCTCCATGGACTGTATATAGCCCACCAGGCTCCTCTGTCCATAAGATTATCTCAGCAAAATACTGGAGTGGGGTGTAATTTCTTTCTCCATGGGATCTTCTCAATCCAGGGATCAAACTTGAGTCTCCTGTGGCTCCTGCATTGACAAGCAAATTCTTTACCACTGAGCCACCTTATACATACAAAGTTACCACTGAGAAGTACATATGATTAGGAGCTTTTACATTGTCAGGAAGGTTAAAAAGGGCTCCCTGAGGGAATGATGATAAGGTGAGGTCTTAAGGAAGAGTTCTGTTGGCCAGGCAAAAAAAAAAAAAAAAAAAAAAAGTACAATAAGAAAAATAAAGTAGGATAAGAAGATAGTAATTTTACATAATTAGAGAAACATTCCTGAAGGTGTATCATATGAACAGAGACACACATAAAGTAAGGAAGCTGTTGATGAAAATGCCTTGCAACTATCAGTAAAGGAAACTACTGTATGACAAAACCAATCCCAAATTCTATAATTTAAAACCAGATGGTATTATTGCTAAAAGTCTGGACAGTATAACCCTAACCCTAACCCTAAAAATAATTTATTTTGGATGAAGCTTGAAATTTCTAATCCAACTCTGAGTATGTATATATATATATCTTAAATTGTACAAAAAAGAGAAATTAACATGTGATGCAGTATTATTAACTAAAGTACAGACTTTGTTTAAATTTCATAAAATTTTATGCTAGTGTCCATTATTTGTTTTCATACCTTATTCAAGATTCTACATTGTATTTAATAGTATTGATCAGCTTCAGCTTCAGGCAACAAATTTTGATGTTTTCTTTTCATTTTGATTGTGTTACAAATATATTTGCACAGTAATAAGAGAATAAACTCTGTATGGTTACAATACTTTCAGATCATGAAAAAAAAAAAAAAAAAAAACAGATGGGATGTATATCACACATGAATTATCTTAAATCAATCCTGTGCCTAACATTTTTCAATATAACCCAATCTTATTGAGAATAAGTACCAAAGTCTATAAAAGAGCTTCAAAGATTCAAAATAATCGTCAGTTTTTTCCTCAGCTTCTACAGTCCACGGGTAACAAAGAGTTGGACACAACTGAGTGACTTCCTTTCACTTTCACTTTCCATTTCCTCTGCTTTCTATCTATAGTAACTTTCTTCTTTTACTTTCATGTATGTATTATAGTCAATCTCCCTTCTTCCATACTTTGTCATACATTGTTCTGTTTTAACATTATTTTTCATATTTTTCTATCATGAGCATATACACAATTTGTATCTATAACTTCTACTAACTAAAAAGCAATAAGTATTTAACATGAACTGGACACTACTAATTGTGAAGTCTTGGCTATGGTTATTTGTCAAGTCATACTTCAATATCACTTTCTCTAGGAAGACTCCTCTGCCCTTTTCATTCTGCCACAACAGAATAAGTAAGCTTTCCTTATTATAAATTTCCTTGAAACATGGCTTTTTAATGACCCTTACCACAAGCCTCATTATTTACTTTGCAATAGATTTCTTCCCCATAAAATTGTAAGGTAAAGCACCACTGTATTCATAACAAAAGAATATGTAGAAACTTGAAGTCTTTAAGTTGGATATAATAACCATAATAAAATAGAATATTTAAAAGAAAGTAGTGATTATTCTATATTTTTGAAAGTAAATCTAGCATTTAGAAAAAAATAAATTGTTATATTTGATTCTTTACAAATTCCCTCATTTTCCTTGGTTGTTTTAATTCCCTTTAAAAAGAACGAAGATTATGGTACGATCTGAGAATATTAGCTTGAAAGTATTTTAATCAATTGGATTTCACTGATTAAATGTCTCAGAGCTTTTTATAAACAAACAGAAATACTTAACATAAATTATGGCATTTCTGTTGGGACTATTACAACAGATTAGCAAACAAGGGATATCAGTTCAGTTCAATTCAGTTCAGTCACTCAGTCGTGTCCGACTTCAAAAACCCATGAATTGCAGCATGCCATGCCTCCCTGTCCATCACCAAGTCATGAAGGTCACCCAAACTCATGTCCATCTAGTCAGTGATGCCATCCAGCCATCTCATCCTCTGTCGTCCCCTTCTCCTCCTGCCCCCAATCCCTCCCAGCATCAGAGTCTTTTTCACTGAGTCAACTCCTCGCATGAGGTGGCCAAAGTGCTGGAGTTTCAGCTTTAGCATCAGCCCTTCCAATAAACACCCAAGACTGATCTCCTTTAGGATGGACTGATTGGATCTCCTTACAGTCCAAGGGACTCTCAAGAGTCTTCTCCAACACCACAGTTCAAAAGCATCAATTCTTCCATGCTCACATTTCTTCACAGTCCAACTCTCACATCCGTACCATGACCACAGGAAAAACAATAGCCTTGAATAGACAGACCTTTGTTGGCAAAGTAATGTCTCTGCTTTTCAATATGCTATCTATGTTGGTCATAACTTACCTTCCAAGGAGTAAGTATCTTTTAATTCCATGGCTGCAGTCACCATCTTCAGTGATTTGGGAGCCGAAAAATATAAAGTCTGACACAGTTTTCCACTGTTTCCCCATCTATTTCCCATGAACTGATGGGATCAGATGGCAAGATCTTAGTTTTCTGAATGTTGACCTTTAAGCCAACTTTTTCACTTGCCTCAAGAGGCTTTTTAGTTCCTCTTCACTTTCTGCCATAAGGGTGGTGTCATCTGCATATCTGAGGTGACTGATATTTCTCCCGACAACCTTGATTCCAGCTTGTGCCTTTTCCAGCCCAGCATTTCTCATGATGTACTCTGCATAGAAGTTAAATAAGCAGGGTGACAATATACAGGATTGACATACTCCTTTTCCTATTTGGAACCAGTCTGTTGTTCCACGTTCAGTTCTAATTGTTGCTTCCTGACCTGCATATAGGTTACTCAAGAGGCTGGTCAGGTGGTCTGGTATTCCCATCTCTTTCAGAATTTTCCACAGTTGATTGTGATCCACACAGTCAAAGGCTTTGGCATAGTCAATAAAGCAGAAATAGATGTTTTCCTGGAACTCTCTTGCTTTTTCAATGATCCAGTGGATGTTGGCAATTTGATCTCTGGTTCCTCTGTCTTTTCTAAAACCAGCTTGAACATCTGGAAGTTCACGGTTCATGTATTGCTGAAGCCTGGCTTGGAGAATTTTGAGCATTGCTTTACTCGCGTGTGAGATGAGTGCAATTGTGCAGTAGTTTGAGCATTCTTTGGCATTGCTTTTTTGGTTATAAACAAATCTTATAATTCAAGTTACAATATTAAATAAAAACCAGTAAGAGCTTTTATTTCTGAGATTGCTATAAGAAACATAGTAGGCCATCTAGAAAAAGCTAGATATACTAGGAAAATCACATAATTAAAGGTACCAGATAACTATAGAAACAATAAAGAACAGATGAACTAAACTTCAAAGAAATTTCAAAGGAATTTTTACATGAGCTTACATTGCAAGTTCCCTTTCCCTGAGGGCATTGTCAATAGTACCTGCAGACTAAGGGGATGATAGCTGAGTTTAAATAGGGGGACAGAAATCTTTAATATGATGGTTTTCTTGCTAAATATTTGCTATGTTGGAGGCTTTATAGAAAATAAATGGAACCAGCCAAGAGACTCTACTGACAACATGAAGTAACCTATGGGTTCTTGGTTACATGTACATACATATAAAATACAGAAATTTAAATATATTGAACAAAATTCTAAGTATATTTAAGTTCTATGCTTGAAAAACATGGAATGAGTCTTCACTCGCTTATAATGTTAAAAATAATTGTCCATATCTTGAAAATAACTTGATATTGAATCCTATATTCTACTAAAATTTATTTAATAAAAACATTTTCAAATATATAAGAAATCAGAAAATTCACCAATAAAATTCTTCTAGATGATAACCAAAAGATATATTCTTATAAAAATAAAATTAAATATAGAAGGAAATTAGTAAGAGTAGGCAAAGCTGATAGAAGAGGAATTTCCATATATGGGTAAAGAAAGGGGCTGTCAATGCTCCACAGAAATAGAAAGAAAAAAGGGAGAAAGGGAGAGAGAGAAAGAAAGAAGAAAGGAAAGAGAGAAAAGGGCAAAATAGAGACACACATGCACACACACTCACATCAAAAAGTATAACTGAAAAGAATTGTGGTCAAGAATTTGAGGTCTAGAAATTTACCAATGATAAAATCAATAATTTAATTAAAAGACACTTGCTCCTTAGGAAAGAAAAAAGCTATGAAGAACATAAACAGCATAAAAAAAGCAGAGACATCACTTTGCTGACAAAGATCCATATAGTCAAAAGTATGTATTTTTTTTTTTCCAGTAGTCATGTACAGATGTGAGAGTTGGACTATAAACAAGGTTGAGTATTGAAGAATTGATTTCTTCGAACTGTGGTGCTAGAGAAAGCTCTTGAGAGTCACTTGGACAGCAAGGAGATCAACCCAGTCAATCCTAAAGGAAATCAATCCTGCATATTCATTGGAAGGACTGATGCTAAAGATGAGGCTGAAGCTAAAATACTATGCCCATCTGATGCAAAGAGCCAACACATTAAAAAAGACTGTGGCCCCACAATTGCTAAAAATTGTAGTTTTACTGCTTGACTGAAAAACAAGGAGTTCTACTGCCAGTGAGTGCAGATTCAACTCAGTATGAGAGTGGGACATAAATACCCAAAGCTTTGTCAACTAAGAGTGGCAAAACTGATAGGAAATTGTCAGGGAAAACTCATTACTTTGCACTTTCAAAGTTGTGATCTTGATTGGGATTAATAATGGGCAAGCCCAAAAATTTAAAGACCTTGGAAATGAGAGAGTCATATTTCAGTTTGACTGAATTGTGTTTCCCCATATGTTGAATTCTTAACCCCATAGGAATTCTTAACCCCATAGTGGCTCTATTGGACATGAGACCTCCTGTAAAGGAGTAATTAAGATTAAGTGAGTTCATATAGGGAGTTCCTAAATCAAAATGACATATGTCCAAATAAGGGATGTTAAAGACACCAGGTATGCCCTCCCACAAAGAAAAGACCAGGTGAAGACATGTGAGAATATTACCATCTGAAAACCAAGGAGAAAACGAAACTGTCAACAACTTGATCTTGCACTTCTATCCTCCAGTATTGTGAGAAAATTAACTACTGTATTTCATCCACCTTTTACAGAGTATATTGTTATGGTAGCTCAAGTTACCTGGTTATCTGAGGAATTATAATTCCTGAACAAGTTACAGATAAATCAGTGAATAGTGAAGGTAAAAACTGGATGAATTTTCAATATGCTTCTCAATCTCCACCAGATCAATCAGTATTTTACAGAAGGCTTTCAGGCTTGAGGAATCTAAGCAAAGCTTCAGCTGAAATCAAGAGTTGGCAATTCAACTAAGTGATGAAATATGTGTCCCCTCAGGTTTTCTAGGTTAAAAAAAGAAAGAAAAAAGTAATAATAAAAAATATCAGATATATCAGAGGTTATATATCTTTGAGAGGAAGCAGAGTTTGCAGTTTTATTCCAAGTCAGTCTCTACAAATATCAATAAAAATTATAAACAATGAAAAAAAAAAAGATGATTCAACACATTTAAAATGTACAATTTTCAACAAAATTATATAAAATAAAGGGTAAATCATATTCAGGAATTTGATTATAAGGTGTTCTGATATTGAAATATCTAACAAAGATTTTAATACATGCTTTATAAACATGCTAAAGAGTTAAAATCTATGTTCAAAGGAGGGCTTCCCAGGTGGTGGTAATGATAAAGAATGTTCTTGCCATTCCAGGACACATAAGAGACGCAGGTTCAATCTCAGGGTCAGGAAGATCCCTTGAAGGAGGGCATGGAAACCCTCTCCAGTGTTCTTGCCTGGGAAATTCCATGGACAGAGGAGCCTGGAAGCCAACAGTCCATAGGGTTGCAAAGAGTCTGAAGTGACTGAAGTCCAGTCCTGTGGCCACTGTTGAGTTTTCCAAATTTGTCGGCATACTGAGGGCAACACTTTAGCAGTAGCATCTTCTAGGATTTGAAATAGAAATGAAATTCAACTGGAATTCTATCACCTCCACTAGATTTGTTCTTAGAGATGCTTCTTCCTAAGGCCCACTTGACTTCGCATTCCAGGATGTCTGGCTGTAGGTGAGTGATCACACCATCATGGTAATCTGGGTCATGAAAACCTTTTTTGTATAGTTCTTCTGTGTATTCTTACCACGACTTCTTAATATCTTCTGCTTCTGGTCCATACTATTTCAGTCCTTTATTGTGTCCAACTTTGCATAAATCTTCCCTTGGTAACTCTAATTTTCTTGAAGAGATCTCTAGTCTTTCCCATTCTATTGCTTTTCTCTGTTTTTTTACATTGATCACTGAGGAAGGCTTTCTAATCTTTCGTTACTATTCTTTGGAACAATGCATTCAAATGGGTATATGTTTCCTTTTCTCCTTTGCCTTTTATTTCTCTTCTTTTCTCAGGTATTTGTAAGGCCTCCTCAGACAACCATTTTGCCTTTTTGCAATTCTTTTTCTTGGGGATGGTCTTTATCCCTGTCTCCTGTACAATGTCACAAACCTGTCCATTCATAACATATACAAAGGTTTAAGGTTGCCAGTCTAAACTTTTTATGTCAAAAAGAGCCAAATTTTTATAGTTTTAAACTTTTTGCTTCCTCTTCTTTGAAAATAGTTTTCTTAAAAAACAAAATGAATAGAATATTTGTTACTTTGAATAGTCACAGGACTGTTTTTACAAATTATGTATTCATCATCTCTAAATAGTTTTTACTTGGAAAACATATCTAATGGTGAAAGGGTGAGAAATTTGGTGTTCAAGATAGTATATATATATATATGCTAAGTCTTGACGTACTCCTTTTCCTATTTGGAACCAATCTGTTGTTCCATGACCAGTTCTAACTGCTGCTTCCTGACCTGCATACAGATTTCTTAAGAGGCAGATCAGGTGGTCTGGTATTCCCATCTCTTTCAGAATTTTCCATAGTTTATTGTGATCTACACAGTCAAAGGCTTTGGCATAGTCAATAAAGCAGAAATAGATGTTTTTCTGGAACTCTCTTGCTTATTCCATGATCCAGAGGATGTTGGCAATTTGATCTCTGGTTCCTCTGTCTTTTCTAAAACCAGCTTGTACATCAGGAAGTTCACGGTTCACATATTGCTGAAGCTTGGCTTGGAGAATTTTGAGCATTACTTTACTAGCGTGTGAGATGAGTGCAATTGTTCGGTAGTTTGAGCATTCTTTGGCATTGCCTTTCATGACACGACTCTTATGGCAGAAAGTGAAGAGGGGCTAAAAAGCCTCTTGATGAAACTGAAAGTGGAGAGTGAAAAGGTTGGCTTAAAGCTCAACATTCAGAAAACGAAGATCATGGCATCTGGTCCCATCACTACATGGGAAATAGATGGGGAAACAGTGGAAACAGTGTCAGACTTTGTTTTTCTGGGCTCCAAAATCACTGCAGATGGTGACTGCAGCCATGAAATTAAAAGACGCTTACTCCTTGGAAGGAAAGTTATGACCAACCTAGATAGCATATTCAAAAGCAGAGACATTACTTTGCCAACAAAGGTTCGCCTAGTCAAGGCTATGGTCTTTCCTGTGGTCAAGTATGGATGTGAGAGCTGGACTGTGAAGAAGGCTGAGCGCCGAAGAATTGATGCTTTTGAACTGTGGTGTTGGAGAAGACTCTTGAGAGTCCCTTGGACTGCAAGAAGATCCAACCAGTCCATTCTGAAGGAGATCAGCCCTGGAATTTCTTTGGAAGGAATGATGCTAAAGCTGAAACTCCAGTATTTTGGCCACCTCATGTGAAGAGTTGATTCATTGGAGAAGACTCTGATGCTGGGAGGGATTGAGGGCAGGAGGAGAAGGGGACGACAGAGGATGAGATGGCTGGATGGCATCACTGACTTGATGGGTGTGAGTCTGAGTGATCTCCGGGAGCTGGTGATGGACAGGGAGGCCTGGCATGCTGCGGTTCAAGGGGTCGCAAAGAGTCGGACACGACTGAGCGACTGATCTGATCTGATCTGATGCTAAGTCACTTCAGTCGTGTCCGACTCTGTGTGACCCCATAGACGGCAGCCCACCAGGCTTCCTGGTCCCTGGGATTCTCCAGGCAAAAACACTAGAGTGGGTTGCCATTTCCTTCTCCAATGCATGAAAATGAAAAGAGAAAGTGAAGTCGCTCAGTCATGTCCTACTCTTAGCGATCCCATAGACTGCAGCCTAGCAGGCTCCTCTGTCCGTGGGATTTTCCAGGCAAGAGTAATATATATATATGTTAATGAATCATGTGAATCTTTATAAGAAAGATATTATTTTAGTATTTCCCAAATGTATAAGACCACAGAAGCTTGTTTTATAAAAAAAAAGCATTGTAGCGAGCATATTCTGAGAATGTGCAGTATTGTAAATCACTGTTATGTGTTTAGCATTGTAAATTAATTTGACTCTGAAATATGTTGTTTTAATATCGTCTGCATTCCAGGTATTAGTTATCTAATAGATATGAATTATTTATTCTAGAATTAGAAAGGAGCTCAAAGTTTACTTCTATGTAAACTCTTTGTCTCTCATTTCTTTTAAGCTCTCTATATTTATTCATTTCTATATCTGAAATGAATCTTCTCAGATGAACAAGCAGGATTATTACGTGAAAGTAATGTATGCTACCTTTAACAACAAAGGTACTCAGTTTATTAAATTATTGAACATTGATTTAAACATTGTCAATTAGCCTTCTCTGTCCTTAAAGTCTCCTGGAATTCCCAGTTGTCACTATACATTATTCTTTCCCAGCTATGAGTTGAATCATACTTTTGGTAATGTGCCATTCTCAGTAATAGTGATTAGTTGGAAAGGAGCAACTCATTAAGAGGTTGAATTCCTAAGTACCAACAGATATAACAGTCACCTGACAGATCATCTGGCAAAAAAAAAAGCATATCCTTGCATCCAGGAAAAATAAAATGCAGATTCATCAGTAACAAGAACTCTCCCTTTCTTGTTCTATTCACCACATGTCAAGATATTCTTGGAAAGATAGAAACTACCTTCTCCCCTACAACATGAACCACTTCTCCATAAAATTAAAATACTATATGGTAGCAGTACTCTTGCCTGGAAAATCCCATGGGCAGAGGAGCCTGGTTGGCTGCCGTCTACGCTGTGGCACAGAGTCGGACACAACTGAAGCGATTTAGCAGCAGCAGCAGCAGCAGCATAATATTAGAGGCTGAAAACGTATTCTTAGATTTCTTTTAAAAATATGAAAGTCATCTCGTGAATATCAAACCTAAGTTTCTTTAAAAATCATTAATTTAAATATGAAAATAATTATCAAGTCATTCGTGAAAATATAAAAAACATTTTAATAGGAAAAAACTCAAAAATATCATTTTATTGCTATAATGGATTGCAGAATACTGACGTCTTACTATCTTTTTAAAGAAAAGACTATAATAGTAGTAAAAAAATAGATTATGATAATGGTGCAACTGTCAGTAAAAATGTGGTTCATTAAGTATGATCATTACAGTTCTTACCTCCTAAAACTACTCTTTGGCAATCATAAGGATTGGTCACATTTAAATCAACTTATTATATCACACAACTAATACAATTAAATTTTTGTTTGGTGTACCTTTATTTCAAAACTTTAGCAGATTTGTCCTTCAAAGTAGGTTTCAGCAGGCTGTGAACTGATAAATTCCTGATGTACAAGGTGGATTTAGAAAAGGCAGAGGAACCAGAGATCAAATTACAAACACCCATTGGATCATAAAAACGGCAAGAAATCCTAGGGGGGAAAAAAAATCTACTGCTTCTTCACTGACTGCACTAAAGCATTTGATTGTGTGAATTACAACAAATTGTGAAAACTAGCCACTTTTCAATTGTGCAGTTTTAATATGTGACTTGGGTTATGCACTGGACATCTGCAAATATGAAATGTGTTTAACATAAATGTAATACTATAATATAATTCATCCTTTTTAGAAAAAGAAATGTGTCTTTTATATACACCATCAGTCGTTCTGGGGTTTTAATCCAACCTGAAGATGTATACACAAAAGGGAACAAAAATATTCTTCTGAGTTAAAGTATTACAAACAGCAGACATATCTAACTTCATATTCTAGTGTAGGTTTAAATCAGTTCATGAATTGATAGTGATACAAGTGCCTACTGAGTCATAAATTTGTATCAAGATTACCAAGATTGACACTACTGCCATCATTGGAACCATGCTCAGATCACAGCTGAGGGCCAAATATACCCATTATGTTACAGTTGGAGTTTTGGAGTCATTGCAAGGGCCTCCCCTGAAACCCTGCCATATGCCAAGTTGTTGCAGACATGTCAATCCACTTATTCCTGCAGGCTAGTGCATAAGTATCTTGTAAACATTTCTCAGAGCAGATAGGAACCCCATCAGGTTGGAACTAATGCAGATGGTGCTCTCTGACTAGGTGCCTTCCAAGTCATAAGCAGGAACCAGTAGGCTCATGCACCTGCAGTCACATGTTAAAAATTTATCAGTACTTATATCGGCTTTTAGTCACAATAACCAATGTGTTAGTCTGGATTCTCTAGAGAAGCAAAAATAATTGGATACTTATATCTGTATCTTTCACTTCCACTCAAATATATAACTATTAGTTAACAATAGTTAGAAAACTGTTAACAATTTTTAAAGTAAGATATAATGAAGGCCTAAATATAAGTATGGACAGGGCTGTTGATAAGACAGCCTTGAGACAATGTGAAAATTTTTCTGAGGATAAAAAATTAATATTTGCAACCACATGGAGTAGACTCCCAGGAATTTAGAATCTCGCTATTATGTACTATGCAAAAACGACCTTCCTGACCCAGATAACCATGATGGTGTGATCACTCACCTAGAGCCAGACATCCTGGAATGCGATGTCAAGTGGGCCTTAGGAAGCATCACTATGAACAAAGCTAATAAAAGTGATGGAATTCCAGTTGAGCTATTTCAAATCCTAAAAGATGATGCTGTGAAAGTGTTGTCCTCAATAGACCAGCAAATTTGGAAAACTCAGCAGTGGCCACAGAACTTAAAAATATCAGTTTTTATTCCAATCCCAAAGAAGGGTGATGGCAAAGAATGTTCAAACTACTGCACACTTACACTCGTCTCACACACTAGCAAAGTAAAGCTCAAAATTATACAAGCCAGGCTTCAACAGAACAAAAACTGTGAACTTCTAGATGTTCAAGCTGGATTCAGAAAAGGCAGAGGAACCAGAGATAAAATTGCCAAAATCCGCTGGATTATTGAAAAAGAAGAGAGTTACAGAAATACATATATATACTTTTGTTTTATTGACTATGCCAAAGCCATTGAGTATGTAGATCACAACACTGTGGAAAATTCTTAAAGACATGGGAATACCAGCCCACCTTACCTGACTCCTGAGAAATCTGTATGAAGGTCAAGAAGCAACAGTTAGAACTGGACATAGAACAACAGACTTGTTGTTCAAGGCTGTATATTGTCACTCTGCTTATTTAACTTCTATGCAGAGTACATCAGAAATGCCAACATGAATGAAGCATAAGATAGAATCAACATAGGAGGGAGAAATATCAATAACCTCATATACACAGATGACATCACCCTTATGGCAGAAAGAGTATAGGAACTAAAAAGCCTCCTGATGAAAGTGAAAGTGGAGAGTGAAAAAGGTGGCTTAAAACTCAACATTCAGAAAACTAAGATCATGGCATCTGGTCCCATCACTTCATGGCAAAAAGATAGGGAAGCAATGGAAACAATGAGATACTTTATTTGGGGGGGGGGGGCTCCAAAATCACTGTAGATGGTGACTGCAGCCATGAAATTAAAAGATACTTCCTCCTTGGAAGAAAAGCTATGGCCAACCTAGACAGGATATTAAAAAGCAGAGACATTACTTGCCAAAAAAGTTTAGTCAAAGATATGGTTTTTCCAGTAGTCATATGTGGTTGTGAGAGTTGAACTGTAAAGAAAGCTGAGCACTGAAGAATTGCTGCTTTTGAACTGTAGTGTTGGAGAAGACTCTTGAGCATCCCTTGGACTGCAAGGAGATCCAACCAGTCCATCCTAAAGGAAATCAGTTCTGAGTATTCATTGGAAGGACTGATGTTGAAGTTGAAACTCCAATATTTTGCTACCTGATGCAAATAATTGACTGATTGGAAAATATCCTGATGCTTGGAAAGTTTGAAGGCTGGAGGAGAAGGGGTCGACAGAGGATGAGATGGTTGGGTGGCATCACCAACTCAATGGACATGAGTTTGAGTAGGTTCCAGGAGTTGGTGATGGACTGAGAGGCCTGGTGTGGTGCATTCCACGGGGTTGCAAAGAGTTGGACACAACAGAACAACTGAAAATCAGTCAAATCAAGTCGCTCAGTCATGTCCAACTCTTGGCAACCCCTGGACTGCAGCCCACCAGGCTCCTCCGTCCATGGGATTTTCCAGGCAAGAGTACTGGAGTGGGGTGCCATTTCCTTCTCCATGAACAACTGAACTGTACTGATTATGTACTCTCTTAGCCTCTGAATGTAGCACTTCATATCTTTTCAATGGAGTCAACTCTGGCACAAATTTTAAAAATAAAATTATTCTTTAGTATGATTCCATTTCTTTCATTACTTGTTCATGCAGATAATATTACTGTCATCAATAGTCATTCTGAAAAGCAAAATCCTCTGAGCATCAATGTATTTTTTGAGTCTTATTTTAATTGACACAAAATTCATCTCATTGTCTGTTTCATAGTAAGAAGTGTTTTGCTCAAAATCCAAATATCCAGAAGAAAGAGAAGCCAAAAAAAAAAAAAAAAAAGGAGAAAACAGAAAATATGCCCATCTGAATCCAGAGATCCAAAGAATAGTTAGGAGAGGTAACAAAGCCTTCCTCATTGATCAATACAAAGAAATAGAGGAAAACAGTAGAATGGGAAAGACTAGAGATCTCAAGAATATTAGCGATATCAAGGGAACAGTTCATGCAAAGATGGGCAAAATAAAGGACATAAATGGTATGGACCTAACAGAAGCAGATGATATTAAGAAGAGTTGGCAAGAATACATAGAACTGTACAAAAGAGATCTTAATGACCCAGAAAACCGTCACAGTGTGTTCACTCAGCTAGAGCCAGACATCTTGGAGGGTAAAGGCAAGTAAGCCTTAGCAAGCATCACCATGAAAAGCTAGCAAAAGTGATAGAATTCCAGTTGAGCTATTTCAAATCCTAAAAGATGGTGCTATTAAAGTGCTGCACTCATTACACCAGCAAATTTGGAAAACTCAGCAGTGACCATAGGACTGGAAATGTTCAGTTTTCGTTCCAATCCCAAAGAAAGGCAATGCCATAGAATGCTTTAGCTGGAAAGTTTGAAGGCAGGAGACAAGGAGGATGACAGAAAATGAGATAATTCTATGGCATCAGTGACTCAATGGACATGAGTTTGAGCCAGCTCTGGGAGATAGTGAAGGACAGGGAAGCCTGGCATGCTACAGGCCGTGGGGTCACAAAGAGTCAGAAATGACTGAGTGAACAACAACAACGAAGCTAGCTCAGACAAGGTTTGGTCCGTCACCTGGAATATTTTCATCAAGAAAAAGGATATTCTTTCTTTCACACCATTTTCTTTGATTAGCATAAAATTATATGTCTACATCCACTTATCTACTCTTCTTTGTGGTTGCACAATATGTATACTTGCAGACTTGTTTGGGTGTGTGCTCTGTGTGTATAATTGAATTTATGTTTGTGCATTTGTGTGTAACTACATGTGAAGTTTTTATATCTTCATACATATATGCACAACTGATGCCTGGAAGTATGTATGTATGCATTATATTTTGAAAAGTATTGCTGACTGGCAGTAATTCATATTAGGTATGAGCCCCTTTAAATACTTTTACAAGTGTTTTCACAAGACATGTGGTAAAATGCCCAAGAATTGAATTAATTATTGTTCTAACCTCATCAATTCTTTTATTTCTATAAATAGGTACTGATAAATGTTTACCTTCAAAAGTTGTAGTGGGTAGAGTCCAAATGTGACAATATGGCTTCCTATCCCAGTTCTCATGTTTACGAACAGAGCATGCCTGAACCTCAGCTACTTCCTGCAAAGTTGAGTTACTAAGATTCCCTATTCCATTTTTAGGTTTTAGGCTTTCAATAATTAAGCCTAGTAGATGAATAATTAAGTCTATTGTAACTGAGGAGAAGAGAAGGAAAGTTACTTTGCCTAAATCCATAGATAAAGTCATTTTTCACTGGTCAGAAATAGGCCTATGCCTTTTTTGTTTTTTAATTTAATTTTATTTAACTTTACAATATTGTATTGGTTTTGCCATATATCAAAATGAATATGCCACAGGTATACATGTGTTCCCCATCTTGAACCCTCCTCCCTCCTCCCTTCCCATACCATCCCTCTGGGTCGTCCTAGTTCACCAGCCCCAGGCATGCGATATCAGGCATCAAACCTATGCCTTTTTGAACTAATAATTTCGACCACAAGTATGAGATAAGCTTATTACAACATACCTGTAGTGTTCACTTTTGGGGAGGGCATGTTGACATAAATAACAACCGAACCACAATTCTGCCTGTGCTAGTTACTCAAAGTATGTTATCCAAAGAAAATTCCAGACAGTATTGTTTCAAAAAGAAGTTGAATGATGTTGAATGTCAAAAACAGCATTAACTGGCCACAGAACAGTTGCCATAATTCTATAAATCTTCAATACAGAAAGTTCTGACAAGAGAAATATAGATGACATTCTTGTAACTATCGCCAAATAACATAGAGAATAATCTACTGAAATTGATTTATCTTTAAATTTTTGCAAACAGTGAATAATTCTCTAAATCTGTTAGTAAAGACATATTATTAAAAACATAAAAAACAGTGAAATGTTTGAAATTAAAGTCTGCCTGTACACCTGAAATTAATAAAATGTTGTAAAACAACTATACTTCAGTTTTAACAGTCATGTGTAATATTTAGAAAAAATTTGTACTTTCATAAATAAAACATAATAAACTAGCACACAATGTATAGCATCATTTTCTTCTCTTATTATAATAAGAACCTGAATACATTTCAAAGGTTTATGTGTAATTATATCAATGAGGCATTTGCTAAATTTTTCTTTTATTTGTGTGCTATCTGAGAAAAATTAATTCAAAGCAAGATGTTGGGTTAAGAGATCAATACAAATTTAAATTAAAATATTAAGGAACCACACACAACCTGTGTCCTTAGCCTGTGGCAAACTTCTACCACATCATTCCTTCAAAGCACAACAGATTCATTTCTGAGACATTTATTCTGAATTTATGCACAATCGAGAAAATTTTAATTTATTTTAATGACTTCAATACAGTGAAATAACAGAGAACACATACACAGTGTTTGTGTGTTTGTATATAGAGAGAGCTTGAGAGAGACTGAGAGACAGAGAGAGATACAGAGCTAGTCAAGAATATCATTTCATGGGAGAAGAGCCAGAAGTAATAAAGTTGAATTCTTTTCTTGTGAAAATGACTATTAATCTCAACAACCAAGAAAGAAGTTCTATAAATTGGTCAGCTCATGTAATTAACAAATGATATCTACATGTACAATAAGATAATAAATAATTATAGTAACTTCCTAGACAATGTCTTGAACATTTAAATAATTGTAATTCTTCACAGCCATCATTATGAGTGTCTATATAGGATATTAATACTACTGTTAAAAATGGGAAAATTTTACTTTGAATGTTTTTGTCTCTCTCTTTCCTCTGAATGTTCTCAATTATCATTTTTATTTCTATAAGACATTTATCCAATTACAACTACATGTATTGATTCACCAAAAATTTTAATTTGTGTCCTATGCCAGGCAATACGATACAGCTCCTTATCTTTTCAGCTTGAAGTGTCTTTTCTAAAATGCTGCTAAAATAAATTTTTAAAAATTCTAATACTTTTTTTAATAAAAATACTTTTGTCTACATAAGCAATATAACATTTTATGTGCAAGAATGCTAGCTAAAAAATATTTTTCTCAGGTTTCTCTTTAGCATGCACATCCCTCTCTAGGAAATAGAACTCAGTTAGAAGAGAAAAATATTGTTAAGACAGTGATATATTTGGATAATTGGAATAGTTCGACCAAGAAAAGTATCAGAAC
This sequence comes from Tragelaphus eurycerus, assembly GCA_935064755.1. Taxonomy (NCBI): domain Eukaryota; kingdom Metazoa; phylum Chordata; class Mammalia; order Artiodactyla; family Bovidae; genus Tragelaphus; species Tragelaphus eurycerus. The sequence continues at coordinate 4,157,936 of CAKXYN010000086.1, read as the reverse complement.
TAAAATTGTAAGAGTAAGAATAAGAGGAGTTGAGTTAAAAGACATTTTATACACAGAAATCACACAAATATTAAATTGCACTGTACTGATGATAATCAAAAGGAACAAGACAGAATGCTTCTAATCTCAAACAGAAAAATAAACATTGGTTCCAATAAAAATATGGAAAGCTTATCCATGGTAATGTAAAAAGGCAAACATATATATCTACTAAATGGATGATCAGTCATAGTCATTATAAAGAATGGCAAACTCATATTTGTGGACCTCAGTATGAAAAGTTATGTATTAATCCTAGCTGTTTTATTCATTGTTAGAATAAAAATTATTTCACAATGTATTTCTTCTGTTGCTATAGCTGTCATTTTTTAGTTTACAAAGGTAAATGTGAAAAAATAAAATGATCACCAAGTAATGGTTAAAGCATGTAATGTATCTTGATATGTCATTATAGTTTATAGAATTTTGTAGCATGTTCTCTTACCAGCATAATGGGAAAAAAAAATAACTTTGTGAGTAGAAAATTCTTCTGTAGTAGAAGAAAGTCTTTCAAAAAAGCTTTGAAAACTCCAGGCAAAAATTCCTTGGGTGAAAATTTAGGGATGGATTTTATGAAGCTTCTAACTTTCACTACCTCAAATTTTCTTTGTTTTAAAAAATATAGTTTTGTTGGAGAGCTGGTTTGGTGGTGCTGAATTCTCTCAGCTTTTGTTTGTCTGTAAAGCTTTTGATTTCTCCTTCATATTTGAATGAGATCCTTGCTGGGTACAGTAATCTGGGCTGTAGGTTATTTTCTCTCATCTCCTTAAGTATGTTTTGCCATTCCCTCCTGGCTTGGAGAGTTTCTATTGAAAGATCAGCTGTTATTCTTATGGGAATTCCCTTGTGTGCTATTTGTTGTTTTCCCTTGCTGTTTTTAATATTTGTTCTTTGTGTTTGATCTTTGTTAATTTGATTAATATGTGTCTTGGGGTGTTTTGCCTTGGGTTTATCCTGTTTGGGACTCTCTGGGTTTCTTGGACTTGAGTGATTATTTCCTTCCCCATTTTAAGAAAGTTTTCAACTATTATCTCCTCAAGTATTTTTCTCATGGTCTTTCTTTTTGTTTTCTTCTTCTGGGACCCCTATGATTCGAATGTTGTAGCCTTTAATATTGTCCTGGAGGTCTCTGAGATTGTCCTCATTTCTTTTAATTCGTTTTCTTTTTTCTCCTCTGATTCATTTATTTCTGCCATTCTATCTTCTAATTCACTAATCCTATCTTCTGCCTCTGTTATTCTACTATTTGTTGCCTCCAGAGTGTTTTTGATGACATTTATTGCATTATTCTGAATGTTGAGCTTTAAGCCAACCTTTTCACTCTCCACTTTCACTTTCATCAAGAGGCTTTTTAGCCCCTCTTCACTTTCTGCCATAAGAGTCGTGTCATCTGCATATCTGAGGTTATTGATATTTCTCCCGGCAATCTTGATTCCAACTTGTGTTTCTTCCAGTCCAGCATTTCTCATGATGTACTCTGCATATAAGTTAAATAAACATGGTGACAATATGCAGCCTTGACGTACTCCTTTTCCTATTTGGAACCAGTCTGTTGTTCCATGACCAGTTCTAACTGTTGCTTCCTGACCTGCATACAGATTTCTTAAGAGGCAGATCAGGTGGTCTGGTATTCCCATCTCTTTCAGAATTTTCCATAGTTTATTGTGATCCACACAGTCAAAGGCTTTGGCATAGTCAATAAAGCAGAAATAGATGTTTTTCTGGAATTCTCTTGCTTTTTCCATGATCCAGCGGATGTTGGCAATTTGATCTCTGGTTCCTCTGCCTTTTCTAAAACCAGCTTGAACATCAGGAAGTTCACGGTTCACATATTGCTGAAGTCATTCAGAAAACGAAGATCATGGCATCTGGTCCCATCACTGCATGGGAAATAGATGGGGAAACAGTGGAAACAGTGTCAGACTTTGTTTTTCTGGGCTCCAAAATCACTGCAGATGGTGACTGCAGCCATGAAATTAAAAGACGCTTGCTCCTTGGAAGGAAAGTTATGACCAACCTAGATAGCATATTCAAAAGCAGAGACATCACTTTGCCAACAAAGGTTCACCTAGTCAAGGCTATGGTCTTTCCTGTGGTCATGTATGGATGTGAGAGCTGGACTGTGAAGAAGGCTGAGCGTCGAAGAATTGATGCTTTTGAACTGTGGTGTTGGAGAAGACTCTTGAGAGTCCCTTGGACTGCGAGAAGATCCAACCAGTCCATTCTGAAGGGATCAATCCTGGAATTTCTTTAGAAGGAATGATGCTAAAGCTGAAACTCCAGTATTTTGGCCAACTCATGCGAAGAGTTGACTCATTGGAGAAGACTCTGATGCTGGGAGGGATTGAGGGCAGGAGGAGAAGGGGACGACAGAGGATGAGATGGCTGGATGGCATCACTGACTCGATGGATGCGAGTCTGAGTGACCTCCGGGAGCTGGTGATGGACAGGGAGGCCTGGCGTGCTGCGGTTCATGGGGTCGCAAAGAGTCGGACACGACTGAGCGACTGATCTGATCTGATTGCATTATTCATTATATATTGACTCTTTTTTATTTCTTCTAGGTCCTTGTTAAACTTTTCTTGCATCTTCTCAATTCTTGTCTCCAGGCTATATATCTATGATTCCATTTTTATTTCAATATTTTGGATCATTTTCACTATCATTATTTGGAAATCTTTATCAGGTAGATTCCCTATCTCTTCCTCTTTGGTTTGGTTTGGTGGGCATTTATCCTGTTCCTTTACCTGCTGGGTATTTCTTTGTCTCTTCATCTTGTTTAAATTGCTGAATTTGGGGTATCCTTTCTGTCTTCTGGCAGTTTATGGAGTTCTTTTTATTGTGGTGTTTCCTCACTGTGTGGGGGTTTGTACAGGTGGCTTGTCAAGGTTTCTTGGTTAGGTAAGCTTGTGGTGGTGTTCTGGTGGATGGAGCTGGATTTCTTCTCTCTGGAGTGCAATGAACTGTCCACTAATGAATTATGAGATGTCTATGGATTGGGGGTGACTTTGGGCAGCCTGTATATTGGAGCTCAGGGCTGTGTACCTGTGTTGCTGGAGAATTTTCTTGGTATGTCTTGCCCTGGAAATTGTTTGCCCTTGTGGGAACACCAGACCACCTGATCTGCCTCTTAAGAAATCTGTATGCAGGTCAGGAAGCAACAGTTAGAACTGGTCATGGAACAACAGACTGGTTCCGAATAGGAAAAGGAGTACGTCAAGGCTGTATATTGTCACCATGTTTATTAACTTATATGCAGAGCACATCATGAGAAATGCTGGACTGGAAGAAACACAAGTTGGAATCAAGATTGCTGGGAGAAATATCAATAACCTCAGATATGTGGATGACACCACCCTTATGGCAGAAAGTGAAGAGGAACTAAAAAGCCTCTTGATGAGAGTGAAAGTGGAGAGTGAAAGGGTTGGCTTAAAGCTCCACATTCAGAAAATGAATATCATGGCATCTGGTCCCATCACTACATGTGAAATAGATGGAGAAACAGTGGAAACAGTGTCAGATTTTATTTTTCTGGGCTCCAAAATCACTACAGATCGTGACTGCAGCCATGAAATTAAAAGACGCTTACTCCTTGGAAGGAAAGTTATGACCAACCTAGATAGCATATTCAAAAGCAGAGACATTACTTTGCCAACAAAGGTTCGCCTAGTCAAGGCTATGATCTTTCCTGTGGTCATGTATGGATGTGAGAGTTGGACTGTGAAGAAGGCTGAGCGCCAAAGAATTTATGCTTTTGAACTGTGGTGTTGGAGAAGACGTTTGAGAGTCCCTTGGAGTGCAAGGAGATCCAACCAGTCCATTCTGAAGGAGATGAACCCTGGGATTTCTTTTGGGGGAATGATGCTGAAGCTGAAACTCCAGTATTTTGGCCACCTCATGCGAAAAGTTGACTCATTGGATAAGACTCTGATGCTGGGAGGGATTGGGGGCAGGAGGAGAAGGGGACGACAGAGGATGAGATGGCTGGATGGCATCACAGACTCGATGAATGTGAGTCTGAGTGACCTCCGGGAGTTGGTGATGGACAGGGAGGCCTGGCGTGCTGCGATTCATGGGGTCGCGAAGAGTTGGACACGACTGAGTGACTGATCTGATCTGATCTGTGTGGTGCTTGGTTTCAGTGTATGTATGGAGGCATTTGATGAGCTCCTGTCAATTAATGTTCCCTGGAGTCAGGGTTTGGACTTAAGCCTCCTGCTTCCAGTTATCGTTCTTATTTTTACAGTACTCTCAAAACTTCTCCTTCTATACAGCACCACTTATAAAACGTCTAGGTTAAAGATAAAAGTTTTTCCACTGTGAGGGTCACCCAGAGACCTTCACAGAGTTACATGGAGAAGAGAAGAGGGAGGAGGGAGTTAGAGGTGACCCAAATGAGATGAGGTGGAATCAATAGAGGAGAGAGCGGGCTAACCACTAATCACTTCCTTATGTGCACTCCGCAACTGGACCGCTCAGAGATGTTCATGGAGTTATACAGAGAAGAGAAGAGGGAGGAAGGAGACAGAGGTGGCCAGGAGGATAAAATTAACACACAGAAATCCCTTGCATTCCTGTACACTAATAACGAGAAAATAGAGAAATTAAGGAAACAATTCCATTCACCATTGCAATGAAAAGAATAAAATATTTAGGAATATATCTACCTAAAGAAACTAAAGACCTATATATAGAAAACTATAAAACACTGGTGAAAGAAATTAAAGAGGACACTAATAGATGGAGAAATATACCATGTTCATGGATTGGTAGAATCAATATAGTGAAAATGAGTATACTACACAAAGCAATTTATAGATTCAATGCAATCCCTATCAAGCTACCAACGGTTTTCTACACAGAGCTAGAACAAATAATTTCTCAATTTGTATGGAAATACAAAAAACCTCGAATAGCCAAAGCAATCTTTAGAAAGAAGAATGGAACACGAGGAATCAACCTGCCTGACTTCAGGCTCTACTGCAAAGCCACAGTCATCAAGACAGTATGGTACTGGCACAAAGACAGAAATATAAATCAATGGAACAAAATAGAAAGCCCGGAGATAAATCCACGCACATATGGACACCTTATCTTTAACAAAGGAGGCAAGAATATACAATGGATTAAAGACAATCCCTTTAACAAGTGGTGCTGGGAAAACTGGTCAACCACTTGTAAAAGAATGAAACTAGAGTACTTTTTAAAACCATACACAAAAATAAACTCAAAATGGATAAAAGATCTAAACATAAGACCAGAAACTATAAAACTCCTAGAGGAGATCATAGGCAAAACACTCTCCGACATACATCACAGCAGGATCCTCTATGATCCACCTCCCAGAATATTGGATATAAAAGCAAAAATAAACAAATGAGACCTAATTAAACTTAAAAGCTTTTGTACAACAAAGGAAACTATAAGCAAGGTGAAAAGACAGCCTTCAGAATGGGAGAAAATAATAGCAAATGAAGCAACAGACAAACAACTAATCTCAAAAATATACAAGCAACTCCTACAGCTCAATTCCAGAAAAATAAATGACCCACTCAAAAAATGAGCCAAAGAACTAAATAGACATTTATCCAAAGAAGACATACAGATGGCTAACAAACATATGAAAAGATGCTCAATATCACCCATTATCAGATAAATGTAAATCAAAACCACTATGAGGTACCGTTTCACGCCAGTCAGAATGGCTGCAATCCAAAAGTCTACAAGCAATAAATGCTAGAGAGGGTGTGGAGAAAAGGGAACCCTCTTACACTGTTGGTGGGAATGCAAACTAGTCCAGTCACTATGGAGAACAGTATGGAGATTCCTTACGAAACTGGGAATAGAATTGCCTTATGATCCAGCAATCCCACTGCTGGGAATACACACGGAAGAAACCAGAATTGAAAGAGACAGGTATACCCCAATGTTCATCGCAGCATTGTTTATAATAGCCCGGACATGGAAGCAACCTAGATGTCCATCAGCAGATGAATGGATAAGAAAGCTGTGGTATATATACACAATGGAGTATTACTCAGCCATTAAAAAGAATACATTTGAATCAGTTCTAATGAGGTGGATGAAACTGGAGCCTATTATACAGAGTGAAGTAGGCCAGAAAGAAAAACACCAATACAGTATCCTAACGCATACATATGGAATTTAGAAAGATGGTAACAATAACCCTGTATCAGATCAGAACAGTCACTAAGTCGTGTCCGACTCTTTGCGACCCCATGAATCGCAGTACGCCAGGCCTCCCTGTCCATCACCAACTCCCGGAGGTCACTCAGACTCATATCCATCCAGTTAGTGATGCCATCCAGCCATCTCATCCTCTGTCGTCCCCTTCTACTCCTGACCCCAATCCCTCCCAGCATCAGAGTCTTTTCCAATGAGTCAACTCTTTGCATCAGGTGGCCAAAATATTGGAGTTTCAGCTTAAGCATCATTCCTTCCAAAGAAATCCCAGGGATGATCTTCAGAATGGGCTGGTTGGATCTCCTCGCAGTCCAGGGGACACTCAAGAGTCTTCTCCAACACCACAGTTCAAAAGCATCAATTCTTTGGTGCTCAGCTTTCTTCACAGTCCAGCTCTCACATCCATACTTGACCACGGAAAAGACCATAGCCTTGACTAGGCGAACCTTTATTGGCAAAGTAATGTCTCTGCTTTTGAATATGCTATCTAGTTTGGTCATAACTTTCCTTCCAAAGAGTAAGCGTCTTTTAATTTCATGGCTGCAGTCACCATCTGCAGTGATTTTGGAGCCCAGAAAAATAAAGTCTGACACTGTTTCCACTGTTTCTCCATCTATTTCCCATGTAGTGATGGGACCAGAAGCCATGATCTTCGTTTTCTGAGTGTTGAGCTTTAAGTCTACCTTTTTGCCCTCCACTTTCACTTTCATTAAGAGGCTTTTGAGTTCCTCTTCACTTTCTGCCATAAGGGTGGTGTCATCCACATATCTGAGGTTATTGATATTTCTCCCAGCAATCTTGATTTCAACTTGTGTTTCTTCCAGTCCAGTGTTTCTCATGATGTGCTCTGCATATAAGTTAAATAAACAGGGAGACAATATACAGCTTTGACGTACTCATTTTCCTATTTGGAACCAGTCTGTTGTTCCATGTCCAGTTCTAACTTGCTTCGTGACCTGCATACAAATTTCTCAAGAGGAAGATCAGGTGGTCTGGTATTCCCACCTCTTTCAGAATTTTCCACAGTTTATTGTGATCCACACAGTCAAAGGCTTTGGCATAGTCAATAAAGCAGAAATAGATGTTTTTCTGGAACTCTCTTGCTTTTTCCATGATCCAGCGGATGTTGACAATTTGATCTCTGGTTCCTCTGCCTTTTCTAAATCCAGCTTGAACATCAGGAAGTTCACGGTTCACATATTGCTGAAGCCTGGCTTGGAGAATTTTGAACATTACTTTACTAGCGTGTGAGACGAGTGCAATTGTGCGGTAATTTGAGCATTCTTTGGCATTGCCTTTCTTTGGGATTGAAATGAAAACTGACCTTTTCCAATCTTGTGGCCACTGCTGAGTTTTCCAGATTTGCTGGCATATTGAGTGCAGCACTTTAACAGCATCATCTTTCAGGATTTGGAATAGCTCCACTGGAATTCCATCACCTCAAGTCGCTTTGTTCGTAGTGATCCTTTCTAAGGCCCACTGGACTTCACATTCCAGGACGTCTGGCTCTAGGTCAGTGATCACACCATCATGTTATCTGGGTTGTGAAAATCTTTTTTGTACAGTTCTTCTGTGTATTCTTGCCACCTCTTCTTAATATCTTCTGCTTCTGTTAGGTCCATACCATTTCTATCCTTTATCGAGCCCATCTTTGCATGAAATGTTCCTTTGGTATCTCTGGTTTTCTTGAAGAGATCCCTAGTCTTTCCCATTCTGTTGTTTTCCTCTATTTCTTTGCATTGATCGCTGAAGAAGGCTTTCTTATCTCTTCTTGCTATTCTTTGGAACTCTGCATTCAGATGTTTATATCTTTCCTTTTCTCCTTTGCTTTTCGCTTCTCTTCTTTTCACAGCTATTTGCAAGGCCTCCCCAGACAGCCATTTTGTTTTTTCGCATTTCTTTTCCATGGGGATGGTCTTGATCCCTGTCTCCTGTACAATGTCACGAACCTCATTCCATAGTTCATCAGGCACTCTATCTATCAGATCTAGGCCCTTAAATCTATTTCTCACTTCCACTGTATAATCATAAGGGATTTGATTTAGATCATACCTGAATGGTTTAGTGGTTTTCCGTACTTTCTTCAATTTCAGTCTGAATTTGGCAATAAGGAGTTCATGGTCTGAGCCACAGTCAGCTCCTGGTCTTGTTTTAGCTGATTGTATAGAGCTTCTCCATCTTTGGCTGCAAAGAATGTAATCGATCTGATTTTGGTGTTGACCACCTGGTGATGTCCATGTATAGAGTCTTCTCTTGTGTTTTTGGAAGAGGGTATTTGCTATGACCAGTGCATTTTCTTGGCAAAACTCTATTAGTCTTTGCTGTGCTTCATTGCGTATTCCAAGGCCAATTTGCCTGTTACTCCAGGTGTTTCTTGACTTCCTATTTTTGCATTCCAGTCCCCTATAATGAAAAGGACATCTTTTTTGGGTGTTAGTTCTAAAAGGTCTTGTATGTCTTCATAGAACCGTTCAACTTCAGCTTCTTCAGCATTACTGGTTGGGGCATAGACTTGGATTACTGTGACATTGTATGGTTTGCCTTGGAAACGAACAGAGATCATTCTGTCGTTTTTGAGATTGCATCCAAGTACTGCATTACGGACTGTATAACCCTGTATATGAGACAGCAAAAGAGACACTGATGTATCGAACAGCCTTTTGGACTCTGTGGGAGAGGGAGAGGGTGGGATGATTTGGGAGAATGGCATTGAAATATATATTATATCATATATGAAACGAGTCGCCAGTCCAGGTTTTATGCACGATACTGGATGCTTGGGTCTGCTGCAGTGGGATGACTCAGAGGGATGGTATGGGGAGGGAGGAGGGAGGAGGGTTCAGGATGGGCACCACATGTATACCTGTGGCAGATTCATTTTGATATATGGCAAACCCAATACAATATTGTAAAGTTATATACAATAAAATTTAAAAAATAAAAAATATAGTTTTGTCTGGAGGACTAATTACTATTAACATGTTCAAAAAATTATTAATTGAGCACAGTTATATTTTTTCTAAGTTTTGTCTTGACATCTTTTGCTTAACATTATTCCAATCAAATTTTAAAGCCTGTACATCACTGAAGTAATATTTTTAAAATCATCATAATTATTAACCATTACAATAGTTCCATTCATTTTTTTTAAGTGAGGCAAATCTATCCAGTAGTCTTTTATGAATAAAAACAGTATACATTAATATGCTGCTGCTAAGTCACTTCAGTCGTGTCCGACTCTGTGCGACCCCACAGACGGAAGCTCACCAGGCTCCCCCATCCCTGGGATTCTCCAGGCAAGAACACTGGAGTGGGTTGCCATTTCCTTCTCCAATGCATGAAAGTGAAAAGTGAAAGGGAAGTCGCTCAGTCGTGTCTGACTCTCAGTGACCCCATGGAATGGAGCCTACCAGGCTCCTCTGTCCATGGGATTTTCCAGGCAAAAGTACTGGGGTGGGGTGCCATTGCTTTCCCCGATACATTAATATATGCATACATATATACATAAATTGGCTTTCCTGGTGGCTCAGATGGTAAAGAATCTACCTTTAATTCAGGAGACCTAGGTTCAATCCCTGATTCAAAAAGATCCCCTGGAGAAGGTATTGGCTACCCAGTCCAGTATTCTTGCCTGAAGAATTCCATGGACAGAAGAACCTGGCAGGCTACAGTCCATGGGGTCACAAAAAGTTGGACACAACTAAGTGACTAAGTACATTAGCATATTAAGAGTCACCTTATCTTTCACATCTAGGTTTAATTGATAATTATCTTCAGGCTTTTTTAAAATATTAAATCTTATAAATATTAAAGCTTGTCAAGCTTTTGATTGTTATCTTTTCAAATATTGTATCTGTCTTTCTCTTTTCCTTCTGAGACTCCTATTGTGCATATATTATTGTGTTTGATGGTTGTGGTTGTTGTTAAGTCACCCAGTAGCCTGATTCTTTGTGACCCTATGGACTGAAGCTTGCCAGGCCTGTCTCTCCCTCACCATCTCCTGAAGTTTGCTGAAATTCATGTCCATTGCATTGGTGATGCCATCCAGCCATCTCATCCTCTATCCTCTTCTTCTCCTTCCGCCTTCAATCTTTCCCAGCATCAGGGACTTTTCCAATGAGGTGGCTATTCCCATCAGGTGACCAAGATACTGGAGATTCAGTGTCAGTCCTTCAAGTGAGTATTCAGGTTTGATTTCCTTTAAGATCCAATGGTTTGATCTCCTTTCTGTCCAAGGGACTCTCAAGAGTCTTTTCAGCACCACAGTTCAAAGGCATCCATTCTTAGGCATTCTGCCTTCTTTACAGTGCAACACTCACAACCATAGGTGACCACTGAGAAGATCATAGCCTTGACTATATGGACCTTTGTCGGCAGAGTAATGTCTCTACTTTTCAAAACACTGTCTTCTTGTCAGTGCTTTCCTGACAAGAAGCAACCGTCTTCTGATTTCATGGCTGTGGTCACCATTAGCAGTAATTTTAGAACCCAAGAAAAATAAACCTGCCACTACTTCCACCTTTTCCCCTTCTATTTTCCATAAATTAATGTGGCTGGATGCCATGATCTTAGTTTTATTTTAATATTTAGTTTTAAGCTGACTCTTTCACTCTCTTCCTTCATGCTCATCAAGAGGCTCTTTAGTTTCTTTTTGCTTTCTGCCATTAGAGCAATAGCATCTGCATATCTGAGGTTGCTATGTTTCTCTTGCCTATCTTGATTTCAATTTGTAAGTCATCCAGTCCAGCATTTCTCATGATGTGCTCAACATATAGGTTAAACAGGGTGATAGCTCTGTTGTACTCCTTTCTCAATCCTGAACCAATCAGTTGTTCTGTCCTGGGTTCTAACCTTTGCTTCTTGACCATGTAAAGGTTTCTCAAGAGATGGGTAAGGTGGTCTGGTGTTTTAATCAGTTTTAGAGCTTTCCACAGTTTGTTATGATCCACACAGTCAAAGGCTTCAGCCTAGTCAATGAAACAGAGGTAGACTTTTTTTTTTTTTTTTTCCTGGAATTCCCTTGCTTTCTATATGATACAGCAAATGTTGTTAATTTAATTTCTGATTCCTCTGCCTTCTCTAAACACAGCTTTGATGTCTGGAAGTTTTTGGTTGGCGTAATGCTGAAGCCTAGCACACAAGATTTTAAACATGACATTACTAGCATGGGAGATGAGTGCCATTGCCTGATGATTAAAACATTCTTTACTACTATGCTTCTTGAGAATTGGGACAAATATTGACCTTTTCCAGTCCTCTGGTCATTGTTGGGTCTTCCTGATTTGCTGGCATATTGAGTGCAACACTTTGATAGCATCATCCTTGAATAGCTCTACTGGAATTCCATCACATCCACTAGTTTTGTTAACAGCAGTGCTTCCTAAGGCCCACTTGACTTTACACTCCAGAAAGTCTGGCTCTGGGTGACTGGCCACACTATCATAGTAATCCTTAACAGTACAAATAAATCCTAATGAACATAGTAATCATAGTTCATTAAGATTTATTTGTACTGTTCTTCCATGTAGACTTTCCATCACTTCTTGATCTCTGCAGCATCTACTGAAGAGATCTGAGAAGGTTTTATAAATAGCTGAAGAAAGAAGAGAGGTGAAAAGTAAGGGAGAAAAGAAAAGTTACATTAAACAATGCAAAAAATAGTTTCAAAAATACCAAGGAGAGACAAAAAGTCCTTCTTCAGTGAATGGTGCATAGACATAGAGGAAAACAACAGAAGGGGAATAACTAGAGATTTCTTCAGGAAAATTGGAAATATCAAAGGCACACTTCACCCACGATGGGCACAAAAAAGGACAGAAATGGTAGAGCTCCAGTAGATGCTGAAGAGATCAAGGAGAGATGCTTGAGGGTATTGCTACTGCTGCTTCTAAGTTTCTTCAGTCGTGTCCGACTCTGTGCGACCCCATAGAGAGCAGCCCATCAGGCTCCCCCGTCCCTGGGATTCTCCAGGCAAGAACACTAGAGTGGGTTGCCATTTTCTTCTCCAATGCATGAAAGTGAAAAGTGAAAGTGAAGTTGCTCAGTCGTGTCCGACTCTTAGTGACCCCATGGACTGCAGCCTACTAGGCTCCTCCGTCCATGAGATTCTGCAGGCAAAAGTACCAGAGTGGCTTGCCATTGCCTTCTCCATGAGGGTATTGAGGTGCTAAGAACTATTTTCCATTAATTTTCTTTCTGTTGCTTTTGTTGGATACTCTGAATTGACTTTTTCTTAAGTCTGCTAATTCTTTCTTCTGCCAACTCATATTTCCCACTGAACCTCTTTAGTTAATCTTTTCAGTTATTGTATGTTCCAAATCTAGAATATTCGGAACATACAATAACTGAAATGTAGATAATTGTTATATACATTATAACAAAGTAATTATGTTCAAATTATATACTTTTGTGTTAATATTCAGTATTTGGTTAGACACAGTTTCCCCACTTTCTCTTAGTTATGTAAACATGGTTTTCTTTAGCTCTTTGAATTAATTTGTAACTGTTTATTTGATATTTTTTCCTACTAAATTTGACATCTGGTTTTGTGCAAGAGTTTTTCCAACTACTTGGTTGTTGTGTCTTTGTGTATCTTGACTTTTTTTTCTTTGAAATGACTTTAAGTAGTATGTGATCGCTCTGAAATTCTTACCCACTCTCCAAACTTTGCAGCTGTTCTTCCTATCAAGTATTTGGGTTGATTTTGTAAGGTCTATCATCTGTGATCAGTGACATTTGTGCTTGGTTCTTTTAGTACATGATCAGCTAACTGGACCAAGATTTCTGTAAATGAGTTAGTCTTCCACACTTTGCCTACATGTTGTGTGCCTATGTTAGTGCACACTTTTAACACTCCTGCAGTTTATATTTCTGACTTAACCTTTACCTTTTGTGTATGCAGTGTCTCAGTGTCAGCTAGAATTGAGATATGAAGGCAATGACATCCCACTCCAGTACTTTGCCTGGAAAATCCCATGGATGGAGGAGCTTGGTAGCCTGCAGTCCATGGGGTCGCTAAGAGTTGGACACGACTGAGCGACTTCCCTTTCACTTTTCACTTTCATGCATTGGAGAAGGGAATGACAACCCACTCCAGTGTTCTTGCCTGGAGAATCCCAGGGACAGGGGAGCCTGGTGGCTGCAGTCTGTGGGATCACACAGAGTCGGACACAACTGAAGTGACTTAGCAGCAGTAGCAGCAGATCTTTCTTTGGCATAGTCCCAGCCCTCCTTATACCTAGAAATATATTAGATTTATTCAATGTAGGGCTTCCCAGGTGGTGCTAGTGGTAAAGAACCTGACTGCCAATGTAGAAGACATAAGAGACATGAGTTCCATCCCTGGGTAGGGAAGGTCCCTTGGAGGAGGTAATGGTAACCCAGTCCAGTATTCTTGTGCCCAACACGACTGACGTGACAACATGCATGCACCAGTATTTCCTTCTCTAGATCGTCCTTTTGTTTTTTGGTCAGGCATTTGTTTGCCCCATAATCTGGGATTATGCCTCAGGCAGCTGCAATGTTAAATAATTGGCATTGGTTGTTATAAAAAGAAAAAAAAAGCCCTGAAAATAATACTTTTCCCATTAGTGAGGTTTTGAGTTAGTCCAATGGAAAATAAATAAATAAATAAAAACCCTCTGTAGGAGACTTCTGGATGCTTCTCAACAACCCCAAACCCGGTTCTCTTCCTTCAGTGGCTTATAAATTACTGTTTTCATAGCAACAATGGTTGAGATGCTGCTGATTTTCAAGGCTATCCGGCCTTCATGTGCTCAGTCGTGTCTGGCACTTTGCAACCTCACGGACTGAAGCCTATCAGGCTCCTCTGTCCGTGGGATTTCCTAGCAAGGATACTCAAGTGGGTTGCCATTTCCTCCTAAAGGGAATCTTCCCCACTCAGGGATCAAAACCACATCTTCTGTGTCTCCTGCATTGCAGGTATGTTCTTTACCACTTGAGCCATTGTGGAAGCCCTTTCAAGGCTATAGAAAAGCTAAAAAAAAAAAAAAAAAAAAGTTAAAAAATAAGCATACAGTATTTTTAACTGCCTTTGTGGCTCACTGTATTTATTAAGATTTATCATTTTTTTCTTGAATAAATACTTCTCTGATTTTAAAAGTTATTGGTTACTTTGGAGAGTTATTTAAAAGTTTATTTTAAATATTTCATTAATCTACTAGTGGTCTTTTGAACCACTTTTTTTTTTTTTGCCATTCAGGAAGTCCCATTAGCATTTCTTAATTAAAAAAGCTAGAAGCCTCCTCAGTTATTATACAGAATTTCTCTATTTCAGATTCTCAGTAGAGATTTAAACAGGAACAGAATGTCATTTTCTTAAATGTCAAAATTCTGTCTAAAGGAACGGATGTTTCAGGTACTTGATCAAATGAACATACATTTCATACATTCCTCTAGGATTTATAAATCCTTTCTTTTATTAGTTCAGAGAGCCTGAATGCCACTGACTTGTACACCAATAGCATATACCTCTGTAGAATCACTTATTTGAATCAGAGCTCATTTTTATCAATATAAGATTTTTGGACAATTTTAAAATAAAATTTTGTACAACCTGTTTGTAATCTATCATAAAACTGGTTTTAACATGTCTCTGTACCATTGTGTGTATGCATATGTGTGTGTTTACCCTTCTGACTACCTTGACTCAGAAATAAAAAGAGGGAATTTGTTTCATGGGGGAAATATGTATTGAAATAGGATGTTAAATTTCTTATCATATTTGATAATATTTAATTTTATATAAAATGAGATGCAAAATGATGACAGAAGTTACTGAGTTACTCTAAATTCTAAACTTTCTGTGTATTTACTTTTATAATTAGTGATATAAATCCAACAATACGATAAATTTTCAGGGAGCTTAGAATTAAGAGATGATGACAACAAGCACATAGGAAATATTTTGTAAAGATTTTGACTCATAATAGGAATGGAAAAAAATTTCAGACACTCTATTTTAATTGCCCAGGTTGTTTTTCACATATTTCATATTTGTACGATTCTATGGAAAAATTATGTTAAAGAAAAAGACGTCAACTAAGTAATTAATTATAGGTGTTGATTCATAAATATGGAGAACTTTGACAGTTGGACTTGGGAAAGAAGGATAATATTATGCAGTGGTTTAGAGTTTAATGTTTAAGGTATAATGTTTAGAGTTTCCTCATTTCATTTCAACATATTTTAGTCCAAATTTAATTGCCTTTTATTTTAAAATCAGCCTTCATTTGGTTTAATGTTTCTTGTTCATCTGAATACTGTTTTCCATAAAATTGTGAAGTATACTGTGTTTACACAAAAACACTGGAGTAAATTAATCATTGTTTATAACTAACAATTTCCTAGAAAGTGAATGCATTTTCTATGAGACTGAATGATGATTTTTCCTAATTCTTTTTTTACATCTTCCACTAAATACACTACATTAGAGGAAATTTACTACAAATTCTTACAACCAGAACTCAGTGATCTCTTAATGTTTAGTCAAAAATAATTATGTTAAATTCAACATCAAGGAACATTTACCAAGACCAGTAGATTATATTTAAATTTTTAAAATATTTTCATTAATTTTCAGGCTACTTTCAAAACAACAATTAAGATACAGTAATGCTTTAAAATACTGTTCATACTGTTCATGGGGTTCTCAAGGCAAGAACACTGAAGTGGTTTGCCATTCCCTTCTCCAGCGGACCACACCCTGTCATATCTCTCCACCATGACCCGCCCATCCCAGGTTGCCCCTCGGGCATGGCTTAATTTCATTGAGTTAGACAAGGGTGTGGTCCTTGTGTGATTAGATTGACTAGTTTTCTGTGAGAATGGTTTTAGTGTATTTGCCCTCTGATGCCCTCTTTCAAGACCTACTATCTTACTTGGGTTTCTCTTACCTCAGGCGTGGGGTATCTCATCCCGGCTGCTCCTGGCTGCTCCCGGCCAGCGAAGCACAGCCATCGCACCTTACCTTGGACGAGGGGTCTCTCCTCACCGCCGCCCTTCCTGACCTCGGTCGTGGGGTAGCTCTTCTCTGCCCTGCTTAGTGCGCTGGCCCTCACCTCCATCCTTGCTCGGTCGTGGGGTAGCTCCTCTCGGCCGCGCTCTTAGTGCGTGACGCAGCCGGCGGGGCGCTCTTAGTGTGCAACGCAGCCGGCGGGGCGCTCTTAAATGGCGCGCCGGTATGAAAAGACAAAATGATAGGATACTGAAAGAGAAACTCCCCAGGTCAGTAGGGGCCCAATATGCTACTGGAGATCAGTGGAGAAATAACTCCAGAAAGAATGAAAGGATGGAGCCAAAACAAAAAGAATACCCAGCTGTGGATGTGTCTGGTGATAGAAGCAAAATCCGATGCTGTAAAGAGCAATATTGCATAGGAACCTGGAATGTCAGGTCCATGAATCAAGGCAAATTGGAAGTGGTCAAACAAGAGATGGCAAGAGTGAATGTCGACATTCTAGGAATTAGCGAACTAAAATGGACTGGAATGGGTGAATTTAACTCGGATGATCATTATATCTACTACTGTGGGCAGAAATCCCTCAGAAGAAATGGAGTGGCCATCATGGTCAACAAAAGAGTCCGAAATGCAGTACTTGGATGCAATCTCAAAAATGACAGAATGATCTCTGTTCGTTTCCAAGGCAAACCATTCAATGTCACAGTAATCCAAGTCTATGCCCCAACCAGTAACGCCAAAGAAGCTGAAGTTGAAAGGTTCTATGAAGACCTACAAGACCTTTTAGAACTAACACCCAAAAAAGATGTCCTTTTCATTATAGGGGACTGGAATGCAAAAGTAGGAAGTCAGGAAACACCTGGAGTAACAGGCAAATTTGGCCTTGGAATACGGAATGAAGCAGGGCAAAGACTAATAGAGTTTTGCCAAGAAAATGCACTGGTCATAGCAAATACCCTCTTCCAACAACACAAGAGAAGACTCTATACATGGACATCACCAGATGGTCGACACCGAAATCAGACTGATTATATTCTTTGCAGCCAAAGATGGAGAAGCTCTATACAATCAGCAAAAACAAGGCCAGGAGTTGACTGTGGCTCGGACCATGAACTCCTTATTGCCAAATTCAGACTGAAATTGAAGAAAGTAGGGAAAACTACTAGACCATTCAGGTATGACCTAAATCAAATCCCTTATGATTATACAGTGGAAGTGAGAAATAGATTTAAGGGCCTAGATCTGATAGATAGAGTGTCTGATGAACTATGGAATGAGGTTCGTGACATTGTACAGGAGACAGGGATCAAGACCATCCCCATGGAAAAGAAATGCAAAAAAGCAAAATGGCTGTCTGGGGAGGCCTTACAAATAGCTGTGAAAAGAAGAGAAGTGAAAAGCAAAGGAGAAAAGGAAAGATATAAACATCTAAATGCAGAGTTCCAAAGAATAGCAAGAAGAGATAAGAAAGCCTTCTTCAGTGATCAATGCAAAGAAATAGAGGAAAACAACAGAATGGGAAAGACTAGGGATCTCTTCAAGAAAATCAGAGATACCAAAGGAACATTTCATGCAAAGATGGGCACGTTAAAGGACAGAGATGGTGTGGATCTAACAGAAGCAGAAGATATTAAGAAGAGGTGGCAAGAATACACAGAAGAACTGTACAAAAAAGAGCTTCAAGACCTAGACAATCATGATGATGTGATCACTGACCTAGAACCAGACATCTTGGAATGTGAAGTCAAATGGGCCTTAGAAAGCATCACTACGAACAAAGCTAGTGGAGGTGATGGAATTCCAGTGGAACTATTCCAAGTCCTGAAAGATGATGCTGTGAAAGTGCTGCACTCAATATGCCAGCAAATTTGGAAAACTCAGCAGTGGCCACAAGATTGGAAAAGGTCAGTTTTCATCCCAATCCCAAAGAAAGGCAATGCCAAGGAGTGCTCAAACTACCGAACAATTGCACTCATCTCACACGCTAGTAAAGTAATGCTCAAAATTCTCCAAGCCAGGCTTCAGCAATATGTGAACCGTGAACTTCCTGATGTTCAAGCTGGTTTTAGAAAAGGCAGAGGAAACAGAGACGAAATTGCCAACATCCGCTGGATCATGGAAAAAGCAAGAGAGTTCCAGAAAAACATCTATTTCTGCTTTATTGACTATGCCAAAGCCTTTGACTGTGTGGATCACAATAAACTATGGAAAATTCTGAAAGAGATGGGAATACCAGACCACCTGATCTGCCTCTTAAGAAATCTGTATGCAGGTGAGGAAGCAACAGTTAGAACTGGTCATGGAACAACAGACTGGTTCCAAATAGGAAAAGGAGTATGTCAAGGCTGCATATTGTCACCATGTTTATTTAACTTATATGCAGAGTACATCATGAGAAATGCTGGACTGGAAGAAACACAAGTTGGAATGAAGATTGCCGGGAGAAATATCAATAACCTCAGATATGCAGATGACACCACTCTTATGGCAGAAAGTGAAGAGGGGCTAAAAAGCCTCTTGATGAAAGTGAAAGTGGAGAGTGAAAAGGTTGGCTTAAAGCTCAACATTCAGAAAACGAAGATCATGGCATCTGGTCCCATCACTGCATGGGAAATGGATGGGGAAACAGTGGAAACAGTGTCAGACTTTGTTTTTCTGGGCTCCAAAATCACTGCAGATGGTGACTGCAGCCATGAAATTAAAAGACGCTTACTCCTTGGAAGGAAAGTTATGACCAACCTAGATACCATATTCAAAATCAGAGGCATTACTTTGCCAACAAAGGTTCGCCTAGTCAAGGCTATGGTCTTTCCTGTGGTCATGTATGGATGTGAGAGCTGGACTGTGAGGAAGGCTGAATGCCGAAGAATTGATGCTTTTGAACTGTGGTGTTGGAGAAGACTCTTGAGAGTCCCTTGGACTGCAAGAAGATCCAACCAGTCCATTCTGAAGGAGATCAATCCTGGAATTTCTTTAGAAGGA
This sequence comes from Tragelaphus eurycerus, assembly GCA_935064755.1. NCBI lineage: Eukaryota > Metazoa > Chordata > Mammalia > Artiodactyla > Bovidae > Tragelaphus > Tragelaphus eurycerus. Next base: position 4,138,732 of record CAKXYN010000086.1, on the reverse strand, counting down.
ATGATGCTAAAGCTGAAACTCCAGTATTTTGGCCACCTCATGCGAAGAGTTGACTCATTGGAGAAGACTCTGATGCTGAGAGGGATTGAGGGCAGGAGGACAAGGGGACGACAGAGGATGAGATGGCTGGATGGCATCCCTGACTCGATGGATGCGAGTCTGAGTGACCTCCGGGAGCTGCTGATGGACAGGGAGGCCTGGCGTGCTGCGGTTCATGGGGTCGCAAAGAGTCGGACATGACTGAGTGACTGATCTGATCTAATCTGATGCTTTAAAAATAAAAATTAGAAAAAAAATCATCTGTGTATTTAGAGGTGAACACTGTAAAACCTGATCAATTAATTAATGCAATTATTTTTGATAAATGGAATAATTAAATAAAGAAATCACTTACTTTTTAATGGGAAAAAGCCTACTTTGCATTGCAACTTGGACTAGACCATTTATCTTCAGCTTGATACTAAACAATGACTAAAAATCACTTATTCACTAATTTATACATTTTTCCTTAACTCATAAGAATCCAGGCAAACATTTTATATTAGTTTAATTTGATATAATTTTGCATGATTAAAAATAAACTTTTTTCCTCTTTCTTTTTGACAGGAAACATGTCAGGAGATAAGGCAATCAGTACATGTAAAAGAAAAAGACAGCCATTTATATTAATAAAGCTGGATTACATTTATAGAGCATGTGTATTACACATTCATTTTGTGTATAGAATGAATGCTGATAAATTCTATTTTCCTGAGCTCAAAAATCACTTCAGATGGTGACTACAGCCATGAAATTAAATGACACTTTCTCCTTGGAAAGAAAGAAATGACAAACATAGACAGTGTATTAAAAAGCAGAGGCATCACTTTGGTGACAAAGGCCCATATAGTCGAAGTTGTGATTTTTTTCAGTAGTCATGCATGGACATGAGAATTCATCCATACAGGAGGTTGAGTGCTGAAGAATTGATGCTTGCGAATTGTGGTGCTGAAAACTCTTGAGAGTCACTTGGACTACAAGGAGATCAAACCAATCAATCCTAAAGGAAATCAACCCTCAATATTCTTTGGAGAACTGTTGCTGAAGCTGAAGCTCCAGTACTTTGACTGATCTCCTTTAGAATGGACTGGTTGGATTCTCCTTGCAGTCCAAGGGACTCTCAAGAGTCTTCTCCAACACCACAGTTCAAAAGCATCAATTATTCAGTAATCAGCTTTCTTCACAGCCTTGACTAGTTGGACCTTTGTTGGCAAAATAATGTCTCTGCTTTTCAATATGGTATCTAGGTTGGTCATAACTTTCCTTCCAAGGTGTAAGCATCTTTTAATTTCATGGTTGAAGTCACCATCTGCAGTGATTTGGGGGCCCCCAAAATAAAGTCTGACACTATTTCCACTGTTTCCCCATCTATTTCCCATGTAGTGATGGGACCAGATGCCATGATCTTCGTTTTCTGAATGTTGAGCTTTAAGTCAACTTTTTCCATTCTCCTCTTTCACTTTCATCAAGAGACTTTTTAGTTCCTCTGCACTGTCTGCCATAAGGGTGGTGTCATCTGCATATCTGAGATTATTGATATTTCTCCCAGCAATCTTGATTCCAGCTTGTGCATCTTCCAGCCTATGATGTACTCTGCATAAAAGTTAAATAAGCAGGGTGACAATATACAGTCTTGACATACTCCTTTTCCTATTTGGAGCCAGTCTGTTGTTCCATGTCCAGTTCTAATGGTTGCTTCCTGACCTGCATATAGGTTTCTCAAGAGGCAGATCAAGTGGTCTGGTATTCCCATCTCTTTCAGAATTTCCCACAGTTTATTGTGATCCACACAGTCAAAAGTTTTGGCATAGTCAATAAAGCAGAAATATATGTTTTTTTCTGGAACTCTCTGGCTTTTTCAATGATCCAGAGGATGTTGGCAATTTGATATTTGGTTCTTCTGCCTTTTCTAAAATCAGCTTTAACATCTGGAAGTTCACAGTTCACATATTGCTGAAGCCCCCTAAAATTTGTATGTTGAAATCATAACCCCCAAAGATGATGATATTAGAAACAGGGCCCTTTTGGATGTGATTAGCTAATGAAGGTGGTACTTTCATGAGTTATTTTGGTACCCTTACAAGTGAGACCCTCAGAGATCCTTAACCCCTTCCACCATGTGAGGTCATAGTAAGAAGGTGCAGGCTATGAGCCAGGAAGATGGCCTTTACCAGAAAGAAACCATATTGGTACCCTGATCTTGGAATTTCAGACTCAAGAACTATGAGAAATAAATTTCTGAATTTTATAAGCTACCTGTTCTATGTAATTTTGTTATATCAGCTCAAATGGAATAACACAGCTTAAACATTTCTTATTTATTCTCAGGAAAAGATAATTATACCAAAACAATAATTAATTAATGATTACTCAAAAGGATTGAAGCTTCTGATGTCTACTATTTACCTTCATTCTGACTGTCTCAGATTTGGTCATGTGAAACAAGTTTATTCTAATTCACACTGAAAGTTCCCTACTTATCAAGTAAAAGTTAAGTAATATGTGATTATCCATTGAACCAAAATTATGAGCTACTAAACACCATTATTTGGATTCTTTAATCAGTAAGAGCCTTAAAGAGTTACAGTTTTAAGGATTGAACCAAAGGCTACAATATGAGGTTTAAGAGAGAGATATTTAAATAAGGATGAAGACAGAACATGAATTTGAGTGACTGTCTTATTTGGAGAAATAGCATATTTATAATGTTTAAATATTGCACTTATATTAAAAGAACATTAATCTAATTTTATGTCAACTACTGCTTTAATTAAAGGTAAAATGCTGGTATTTATTTTGCAGTGTACACATTTTCTGCAACAGCATATAGCATGGGATCCAAATAGGACTCGGGAGAAGACACTATTTCAAGATTTTTCACAGCTTTGTGATTCTCTTTGGGGTAAGTGAATTTTGACTTAGAAGCTCAAGAACCTGTATTTAAGTAAATGTGAAATTATGAATGAAATATATTTTTTATTCAGGAAAAATAATATGTTATTAACATACTATTTAATAGTATGTTGTATCATTAAATAAAATATTCAATATAATTAAAATGACTATTTACTAATTTACTCTAATGACTTTAATTTAATATATTATTAAATAATTTTATTTAATAATATTGAGTGTGATTATTTTCAAGAACATAGTTATTAGGGTGTACATATTATTACCTTTAGTAAAACTGATTTATACTGGGAGAAGTTCATATTTTACAAAAAGTCAGTCATGACAAATATTTGTTGTTGTTTAGTCACTAACTTGTGTCTAACTCTTTTGCAACCCCATGGACTGCAGTTTTCCAGGTTCCTCTGTATAGGATTTCTAAGACAAGGATACTGGAATGTGTTGCCATTTCCTTCTCCAGTGGCAAATATTACATCATGCATATTTCAATATCTCTGGCTCCAGGGAAGTTGAAAAGATGGGCATATAAGAAATATTTCACATATTAAGTGTATAAGTCTAATCAAAATTCATCCTAAATCTTTGTATTTCAAACTTGTTTCTGCAGATAAATTATTTCATGCAGTAACAATTTAGCAGAAGAAGAACAGTGTACAAACATATTCAGTGAAACAGAAGATGGTGATTTATACCATTTGTTTTGTTTAATTTTATTGGGTAAAATTAATGTTTGGTGATAATTATGAAAAATCATGTTATTTACCTGTTTTACTTATTTTTGGACATAGTTGCACAATTTCAAAAATATTTCTCACACCTCTCTGTCCACATCATAGAGGACAAATCAGGTTGAGAGGGAGCACCTATAAACTGAAAAAAAGGGATATTAGATGTATATATGTACTGTAAGTATACTCAAGCACCCATATATGTGTGTAAAGCACATACATGTGAAATATTTTTATTAAAGAAACAATTCTTCAGATCAGATCAGTCGCTCAGTCGTGTCCAACACTTTGCGACCCCATGAACTGCAGCACGCCAGGCCTCCCTGTCCATCACCAACTCCCGGAGTTCATCCAGACTCACATCCATCGAGTCAGTGATGCCATCCAGCCATCTCATCCTCCGTCGTCCCCTTCTCCTCCTGCCCGCAATCCCTCCCAGCATCAGAGTCTTCTCCAATGAGTCAGCTCTTCGCATGAGGTGGCCAAAATACTGGAGTTTCAGCTTCAGCATCAGTCCTTTCAAAGAAATCCCAGGGATGATCTCCTTCAGAATGGACTGGTTGAATCTCCTTTCAGTCCTAGAGACTCTCAAGAGTCTTCTTCAACACCATAGTTCAAAAGCATCAATTCTTCAGTGCTCAGCCTTCTTCACAGTCCAGCTCTCACATCCATACATGACCACAGGAAAGACCATAGCCTTGACTAGGCGAACCTTTGTTGGCAAAGTAATGTCTCTGCTTTTGAATATGCTATCTAGGTTGGTCATAACTTTCCTTCCAAGGAGTAAGCGTCTTTTAATTTCATGTCTGCAGTCACCATCTGCAATGATTTTGGAGCCCAGAAAAATAAAGTCTGACACTGTTTCCACTGTTTCCCCATCTATTTCCCATATAGTGATGGGACCAGATGCCATGATCTTCGTTTTCTGAATGTTTGTTGTTTTTTTTTTTTTTTTAATTAAATTTTATTTTGCTTAACTTTACAATATTGTATTGCTTTTACTATACATCGAGATGGATCCGCCACCAGTATACATGTGCTCCCCATCCTGAACCCTCCTCCCTCTTCCCTCCCCATACCATCCCTCTGGGTCGTCCCAATGCACCAGCCCCAGGCATCCATTATCGGGCATCGTACCTGGACTGGTGACTCGTTTCAGATATGATATTATACATATTTCAATGCTATTCTCCCAAGTCATCCCGCCCTCTCTCGGACCCAGAGTCCAAAAGTCTGTTCTATACATCAGTGTCTCTTTTGCTGTCTTGTAAACAGGGTTATTGTTAGCATCTTTTTAAATTCCATATATATGCGTTAGTATACTGTATTTGTGTTTTTCTTTCTGGCTTACTTCACTCTGTATAATAGGCTCCAGTTCCATCCACCTCCTTAGAACTGATTCAAATGTATTCTTTTTAATGGCTGAGTAATACTGCATTGTGTATATGTACCACAGCTTGTTTATCCATTCATCTGTGGATGGACATCTAGGTTGCTTCCAAGTCCTGGCTATTGTAAACCGTGCTGCTATGAACACTGGGGTCACGTGTCTCTTTCAACTCTGGTTTTCTCAGTGTGTATGCCCAGCAGTGGGATTGCTGGATCATAAGGCAGTTCCTTTCCCAGTTTTTTGAGGAATCTCCATACTGTTCTCCATAGTAGCTGTACTAGTTTGCATTCCCACCAACAGTGTAAGAGGGTTCCTTTTTCTCCACACCCTCTCCAGCATTTATTGCTTGTGGACTTTTGGATCGCAGCCATTCTGACTGGTGTGTAATGGTACCTTATAGTGGTTTTGATTTGCATTTCTCTTATAATGAGTGATGTTGAGCATCTTTTCATGTGTTTGTTAGCCATCTGTATGTCTTCTTTGGATAAATGTCTATTTAGTTCTTTGGCCCATTTTTTGATTGGGTCATTTATTTTTCTGGAATTGAGCTGTAGGAGTTGCTTGTATATTTTTGAGATTAGTTGTTTGTCTGTTGCTTCATTTGCTATTATTTTCTCCCATTCTGAAGGCTGTCTTTTCACCTTGCTTATAGTTTCCTTTGTTGTGCAGAAGCTTTTTAAGTTTAATTAGGTCCCATTTGTTTATTTTTGATTTTATTTCCGATATTCTGGGAGGTGGATCATAGAGGATCCTGCTGTGATGTAAGTCAGAGAGTGTTTTGCCTATGTTTTCCTCTAGGAGTTTTATGGTTTCTGGTCTTACATTTAGCTCTTTAATCTATTTTGAGTTTGTTTTTGTGTATGGTGTTAGAAAGTGTTCTAGTTTCATTCTTTTACAAGTGTTTAACCAGTTTTCCCAGCACCACTTGTTAAAGAGATTGTCTTTAATCCATTGTATATTCTTGCCTCCTTTGTCAAAGATAAGGTGACCATATGTGTGTGGATTTATCTCTGGGCTTTCTACTTTGTTCCATTGATCTATATTTCTGTCTTTGTGCCAGTACCATACTGTCTTGATGACTGTGGCTTTGTAATAGAGCCTGAAGTCAGGCAGGTTGATTCCTCCAGTTCCATTCTTGTTTCTCAAGATAGCTTTGGCTATTCGAGGTTTTTTGTATTTCCATACAAATTGAGAAATTATTTGTTCTAGCTCTGTGAAGATTACTGTTGGTAGCTTGATGGGGATTGCATTGAATCTATAAATTGCTTTGGATAGTATACTCATTTTCACTATATTGATTCTACCAATCCATGACCATGGTATATTTCTCCATCTATTAGTGTCCTCTTTGATTTCTTTCACCAGTGTTTTATAGTTTTCTATATATAGGTCTTTAGTTTCTTTAGGAAGATATATTCCTAAGTATTTTATTCTTTTCATTGCAATGGTGAATGGAATTGTTTCCTTAATTTCTCTTTCTATTTTCTCGTTATTAGTGTACAGGAATGCAAGGGATTTCTGTGTGTTGATTTTATATCCTGCAACTTTACTCTATTCATTGATTAGTTCTAGTAATTTTCTGGTGGAATCTTTAGGGTTTTCAATGTAGAGGATCATGTCATCTGCAAACAGTGAGAGTTTTACTTCTTTTCCAATTTGGATTCCTTTTATTTCCTTTTCTGCTCTGATTGCTGTGGCCAAAACTTCCAAAACTATGTTAAACAGTAATGGTGAAAGTGGGCATCCTTGTCTTGTTCCTGACTTTAGAGGAAATGCTTTCAATTTTTCACCATTGAGGATAATGTTTGCTGTGGGTTTGTCATATATATCTTTTATTATGTTGAGGTATGTTCCTTCTATTCCTGCTTTCTGGAGAGTTTTTATCATAAATGGATGTTGAACTTTTTTTTATCAAAGGCTTTCTCTGCATCTATTCAGATAATCATATGGTTTTAATTCTTCAATTTGTTAATGTGGTGTATTACGTTGATTGATTTGCGGATATTGAAGAATCCTTGCATTCCTGGGATAAAGCCCACTTGGTCATGGTGTATGATCTTTTTAATGTGTTGTTGGATTCTGATTGCTAGAATTTTGTTAAGGATTTTTGCATCTATGTTCATCAGAGATATTGGCCTGCAGTTTTCTTTTTTTGTGGGATCTTTGTCAGGTTTTGATATTAGGGTGATGGTGGCCTCATAGAATGAGTTTGGAAGTTTGCCTTCCTCTGCAATTTTCTGGAACAGTTTGAGTAGGATAGGTGTTAGCTCTTCTCTAAATTTTTGGTAGAATTCAGCTGTGAAGCTGTCTGGACCTGGGCTTTTGTTTGCTGGAAGATTTCTGATTACAGTTTCAATTTCCTTGCTTGTGATGTGTCTGTTAAGATTTTCTATTTCTTCCTGATCCAGTTTTGGAAAGTTGTACTTTTCTAAGAATTTGTCCATTTCTTCCATATTGTCCATTTTATTGCCATATAATTGCTGATAGTAGTCTCTTATGATCCTTTGTATTTCTGTGTTGTCTGTTGTGATCTCTCCATTTTCATTTCTAATTTTATTGATTTGATTTTTGTTCCTTTGTTTCTTGATGAGTCTGGCTAGTGGTTTGTCAATTTTATTTACCCTTTCAAAGAACCAGCTTTTGGCTTTGTTGATTTTTGCTATGGTCTCTTTTGTTTCTTTTGCATTTATTTCTGCCCTAATTTTTAAGATTTCTTTCCTTCTACTAACCTTGGGGTGCTTCATTTCTTCCTTTTCCAGTTGCTTTAGGTGTAGAGTTAGGTTATTTATTTGGCTTTTTTCTTGTTTCTTGAGGTATGCCTGTATTGCTATGAACTTTCCCCTTAGGACTGCTTTTACAGTGTCCCACAGGTTTTGGGTTGTTGTGTTTTCATTTTCATTCGTTTCTATGCAGATTTTGATTTCTTTTTTGATTTCTTCTGTGATTTGTTTGTTATTCAGGAGTGTGTTGTTCAGCCTCCATATGTTGGAATTTTAATAGTTTTCTTCTCCTGTTATTGAGATCTACTCTTACTGCATTGTGGTCAGAAAAGATGCTTGGAATGATTTCAACTTGTCTGAACTTACCAAGGCTAGATTTTCGGCCCAGGATGTGGTCTATCCTGGAGAAGGTTCCGTGTGTGCTTGAGAAAAAGGTGAAATTCATTGTTTTGGGATGAAATGTCCTATAGATATCAATTAGTTCTAACTGGTCTATTGTATCATTTAAAGTTTGTGTTTCCTTGTTAATTTTCTCTTTCATTGATCTATCCATTGGTGTGAGTGGGGTATTAAAGTCTCCCACTATTATTGTGTTATTGTTCATTTCTCCTTTCATACTTGTTAGTATTTGTCTAACATATTGCGGTCCTCCTATGTTGGGTGCATATATATTTATAATTGTTATATCCTCTTCTTGGATTGATCCTTTGATTATTATGTAGTGACCTTCTTTGTCTCTTTTCACAGCCTTTGTTTTAAAGTCTATTTTATCTGATATGATTATTGCTACTCCTGCTTTCTTTTGGTCCCTATTTGCATGGAAAATCTTTTTTTCCAGCCCTTCACTTTCAGTCTGTATGTGTCTCCCATTTTGAGGTGGGTCTCTTGTAGACAACATATGTAGGGGTCTTGTTTTTGTTTCCATTCGGCCAGTCTCTGTCTTTTGGTTGGGGCATTCAACCCATTTACATTTAAGGTAATTATTGATAAATATGATCCTGTTACCATTTACTTTGTTGTTTTGGGTTCGAATGTATATACCCTTTTTGTGTTTCCTGTCTAGAGAATGTCCTTTAGTATTTGTTGGAGAGCTGGTTTGGTGGTGCTGAATTCTCTCAGCTTTTGCTTGTCTGTAAAGGTTTTGATTTCTCCTTCATATTTGAATGAGATCCTTGCTGGGTACAATAATGTGGACTGTAGGTTCTTTTCTTTCATCACTTTAAGTATGTCTTGCCATTCCCTCCTGGCTTGGAGAGTTTCTATTGAAAGATCAGCTGTTATCCTTATGGGAATTCCCTTGTGTGTTATTTGTTGTTTTTCCCTTGCTGCTTTTAATATTTGTTCTTTGTGTTTGATCTTTGTTAATTTGATTAATATGTGTCTTGGGGTGTTTCGCCTTGGGTTTATCCTGTTTGGGACTCTCTAGGTTTCTTGGACTTGAGTGATTATTTCCTTCCCCATTTTAGGGAAGTTTTCAACTATTATCTCCTCTAGTATTTTCTCATGGTCTTTCTTTTTGTCTTCTTCTTCTGGGACTCCTATGATTCGAATATTGTAACGTTTAATATTGTCCTGGAGGTCTCTGAGATTGTCCTCATTTCTTTTAATTCGTTTTCCTTTTTTCTCCTCTGATTCATTTATTTCTTCCATTCTATCTTCTAATTCACTAATTCTATCTTCTGCCTCTGTTATTCTACTATTTGTTGCCTCCAGAGTGTTTTGGATCTCATTTATTGCATTATTCATTATATAGTGACCCTTTTTTATTTCTTCTAAGTCCTTGTTAAATCTTTCTTGCATCTTCTCAATGCTTTTCTCCAGGCTATTTATCCGTGATTCCATTTTGATTTCCAGATTTTGTATTAATTTCACTATCATTATTCGGAATTCTTTATTATGTAGGTTCGCTATTTCTTCCTCTTTTGTTTGGTTTGGTGGGCATTTATCCTGTTCCTTTACCTGCTGGGAATTCTTCTGTCTCTTCATCTTGTTTAAATTGCTGAGTCTGGGGTGTCCTTACTGTATTCTGGCAGTCTGTGGCGTTCTCTTTACTGTGGCGTTTCTTCACTATATGTGGGTTTGTACCGGTGGCTTGTCGAGGTTTCTTGTTTAGGGAAGCTTGTGTCGGTGTTCTGGTGGATTGAGCTGGATTTCTTCTCTCTGGAGTGTTTAGTAGTGAGTTATGAGATGTCTATGATTTTGGGGTCACTTTTTATAGCCTGTATATTGGACCTCAGGTCTGTGTTCCTGTTTTTCTGGAGAATTTGCTTGGTGTGTCTTGCCATGGAACTTGTTGGCCTTTGTGTGATGCTTGGTTTCAGTGTAGGTATGGAGGCATTTGATGAGCTCCTATCAATTAATGTTCCGTGGGATCAGGGTTTGGACTTAAGCTTCCTGCTTCCAGTAATCGGTCTTATTTTTACAGTAGTCTCAAAAACTTTTTCTTTTATACTTCACTCCACAACTGGACCACTCAGAGATGTTCACGGAGTTATACAGAGAAGAAAAGATGGAGGAAGGAGACAGAGGTGGTCAGGAGGATAAAAGGAGGGAATGAAAAGGAGAGAGACAGATCCAGTCAGTAGTCAGTAAAGAAAAGAAAAAAGAAAAGAAAAATAGAAAAGACAAAAAGAAAAAGAAAAGAACAGGGTCACAAAAGTTATACCTAAAAGTGGAAATTAAAGGAGTACTCCTTTAGAGGGCAATGAGTTGCTTTTCTGAGTGTCTGATGTCCTCTGCCAACATTCCGAAGTTGTTTTGTGAAAGTTACTCTGCATTTAGATGTCCTTTTGATGAATTTGTGGAGGAGAAAGTGTTTTCCCCGTCCTAACCCTCCACCATCTTAGCTCCTCCCCCGTTTTCTGAATGTTGAGCTTTAAGCCAACCTTTTCACTCTCCACTTTCACTTTCATCAAGAGGCTTTTTAGTTCCTCTTCACTTTCTGCCATAAAGGTGCTGTCATCTGCATATCTGAGGTTATTGATATTTCTCCCAGCAATCTTGATTCCAACTTGTGTTTCTTCCAGTCCAGCATTTCTCATGATGTACTCTGCATAGAAGTTAAATAAACATGGTGACAATATACAGCCTTGACATACTCCTAAGAAAATTTAATTCTTTATAAAATTTCTTAGAGTATCATATTGGTCAGATATAGATATAGATACAATACAGGTATATTTGTTAAAGAAAGTTCTTTTAGGACTTTTATCATTGAGAAATGCACAAAGGACTAAACTGGGCCTAGGATAACAATGGCTTCTTGTATCTGAATCTCTCAGACAGCTTTAAAAACAAAACAAAACAAAAACTATGATAAATGAGTTGCATATACTGTCATCACCATGACAATATACAGCCTTGACATACCCCTTTCCCAATTTGGAACCAGGCTTTTGTTCCATGTCCAGTTCTAAATGTTGCTTCCTGACCTGCATTCAGGTTTATCAGGATATTCATTGGAATATTCCCTGAGTATTCATTGGAAGGACTGATGCTGAAGTTGAAACTCCAGTACTTTGGCCACCTAATGTGAAGAACTGACTCATTGGAGAAGACCCTGATGTTAGGAAAGATTGAAGGCAGGAGAAGGGGACAACAGAGGATGAGATGGTTGGATGGCATCACCGACTCCATGGAACTGAGTTTGAGGAAGCTCTGGGAGCTGGTGATGGACAAGGAGGCTTGGGGTCTGCAGTCCATGTGATCACAAAGAGTTAGGCATGACTAAGCAACTGAATTGACTGACTGACTATGAGAATGCAGAAAATAGTCATCAAATTATCTATGAATAGAATGATATATACCCAGTTACAACAGAACTTCCAGTAGAAATGGTGCTGTTGTTAAGTTTGTAGATACAGAAAGTAGGGAATGGAAGTCTGAAGATACTTCATGGAAAAAACAAGAGATCAGGTTTCAGATGAAACAGAAACAAAACCATTCAATGAAAGAGGAAGCCAATGCTAAGATGAGTAGATATTTGCCAGTTCACAGCATTTAATATTGGGAGGACCTTGAAAGAAAGTTGGATTAGAAAAGGAAGGCTCAATGAAAAATAAAAGAAAAAGGGATAAATAAAGAAAGCATGTGCCCCTTGGAGATTTCTCAATGGAGAGAAAAAAATAATGCAATAAGGTGTAAAAAGTAAGGATCCTGCACAAATAAAAAAGACTCATCATGCAAACCCAAACCTCCCCCTCTCTACTACCATCATCATGAAAATCAGTCATCAAAGAAACATAAAAAATACTCTTAACTAAGGATAGTGCCAAAAAGAAGAAAACTAAAGTAGAGATAAATTTTATACAAAATTAAAAAGAGAAAAATATATTAGGAGATGAGAATTAGAACAAGTTACAGAACTGTGGTGTTGGAGAAGAAAACACTTGAGAGTCCCTTGGATTGCAAGGAGATCAAACCAGTCAGTTCTAAAGAAATCAGTCTTGAATATTCTTTTGAAGGACTGATGCTGAAGCTGAAGCTCCAATGCTTTGGCCATGATTCAAAGAACTAACTCGCTGGAAAAGACCTTGACACTGGGAAGGATTGAAGGCAGAAGGAGGATGACAGAGGATGAGATGGTTGGATGGCATCACTGATTCAATGAATATAAGTTTGAGCAAGCTCCGGGAGTTGGTGATGAACAGGAAAGGCTGGTGTGCTGCAGCCCATGGGGTTGCAAAGAGTCAGACACTACTGAGCGACTGAACTGAACTGAACAGAATACCACTTATCCATTGATAATAATGCAGCAGAAGAAAATGATGATATAGCACTCCAATCAGAATTAAATATTTTCAAACATTATTTGAAACTACGGAGTAAAAGTAAAATCAAAAATTTAGAAATTAAGAGCATATATGGCTAATAAGCTAGAAAAGTAAGAGCAGTGATTAAAGACACAAAAATTATTTATTAAAACAGGATGACTCACTCATAAATAAGGATATATATATATATATATATATATATATATATATATATATATATATAAGTGGACTCAAGCATTTATGGAGGCTGAAAAGCCCAATATCTGCAGTCAGCAAGCTGGAGACACTGAATAACCAAAAACATAGTCTAGTCTGAGTCCAAAGGCCTAAGAATTAGGAAAGTCAACAGTCCAAGTGCCAATCTGAGTCCAAAACTGAAGGCAGAAGAAAACTATCTTCTTACCTCTGAGACAGTCAGAGTAAAAGAATTCTTTCTCATTCAGCCTCTTATTCTAGTCAGTCCCTTAAGGATAGGATGAGGCCCACCCATAGTGGTGACATTAAGCTATTCACACAGTTCACTGAGTCAAATATTACTCTCATTTGGAAACAGCCTGTTAAAACAATAAATAGCAGCAGTTTTTCTATACATGGTACATGGCTGTCAAATATAATGATTTTAGATGAAAAATAAAAATAATGAGTGGTTATATAATAAAATAAAAATAATTAAAAGTGCTATAGAATGTGAATACACAAAATGTGATGAGGTATCTGGATGAATATTCTTAAGGATTTTGGTAAGGCAGTTATTGGTAAATTCAAAAAAATTGCAGAAGCAGACCACCCATATCTAACATGAACATTTCACTCTGCAATTCTGATATTGGGTGGCCTCAGCCTACAGAGACTTGCAGCAAACCTTTGGTTCCTGACCAGAGACTGAGGTCGGCTCACAGTGGTGAGAGCATTGAATGCTACCTAGCTAGTTGTCAGTGACAAGGTCCTGGCTCTTTAGTTTTGCAGAAAAGAATTCCCACAAAGATGGACTGTAGTGAAAAAGAGTAGAGTATGTGTAGAAAACACACAAGCAGGCTCAGAGAGAGAAAGAAAGTCACGCCCTCATGGCTGTTTAAATCATTTATATAGGGAAATTATTCTGGGTTTCTTTTAACCAATCGTTTTGATTTTCATGGTTCAGAGTCCATATTTGGTATTTCACAGGACCTTCCCATGTGCGCGCATGCATCTCTTAGCCAAGACGAATTCTACTGAAGAGACCTATGTGTAGTTAGCGTCACTTTGCATCACTCCCAGTTTGACTTCCTAGGATACTTGTTGTACATGTGTAGTCGGGGAGGTCTGCTGACTTCAAGAATGAAAAATATGTGGTCTTATCTAAATATCTTCTATCTGGGCAGGCTCAATCTCTTCCTTTGATTGTCCTGCTATTTTTTATTGGAACATTATTCCACAGAGAACTATTTTCCAATTGCTCGCCCTGGGATCCCATCTATCTCCTGCTTCAGTTTGATTTCATAGAAATCTCTCTACTACAAAGTAATTATACCTTGCATTAATCTGGGTTCTCCAGAGAAACAGAACCAATAGGATGTGTATTCAGGGGCATACTGAAGCATAATATCCAGAATGTCAAAATAATTGTTGCATTTGACTCTCATACAGCAAAGAAGCAAGCACAGCACGTGGTAAAAGTCTTCAGATTCCAGATACAACAAATTTCACATTTAGCAATGTTTTTCTGACCTGTATACTGGATGACATGAAAAGCTGCTACCTTGACTGTCACCTAGAACAGAAAAAGATTCTAGAGTAGTTTCAGAGTATTTTTGGCACCACATCTGTGTGAATTAGCAGTGTGGTAAAAAGCACTCATGGAAACCATTAAAATACACAGGATGACCAAAAATATTATATCAGAACTGATTGTGTGCCAAATAAAATATCACATAAAGCTTAATTGTTTCTTCAATGTATTTGCCTTAGCCATGTGACCCAATTGTCTTAATACCTCCACCTAGCTAACTCTGAGGAAAGTGCAATACTGGAAATATAATTTAAAATATTGGTCTTTTGGAAAGCTCATTCATATATATGTTTCAAAACACATTGCAAGCAGCCTTTTGAGGGCCTAAGGTGGAATTCATGCATGTTAGGTACCTTGAAGTCTAAGCTTCATTAGTTTTCCGATAAACTTACCTCTATCATTGTCCTTTATTACTTGAAGCAATCTAATATCTTCTGAAATTATTTGATTTATTGTATAAAGAAAGGAATAAATGACCTTGAGAGCTTCTCCTTTTTATAAGATCTACAAATAATAAATTACATTTCTCATTCTGAAATCAATAATTTAATTAAATTTAATTTCATCTATTAATAATATAGTTTGAGGCAGAATACTTACTGGTCTTCAAGCAATGTATATTACATATTTATTAGCTTGGTGTTTCATTTTGTTTAATTTGACCTATTATCAGAAGCACAAATTAATCAAATTTCAACTGGGCAAACAAGTCATAGAGAATAAACATCACAAGCAAAACAAAGTCTCAAGATAAATTAACAGAACTAATAAAAATGTATCACATTTTGTGACATATTTTTATTAGTGTCGTATCCAATGAATAACACTAAGAAACATGCCAACTTTTTTGACCCCATTAAGGAAATAACTAATGAAATAGCATAGATAATAACATATATAATACAGCATTCCAAACGTGCTGACCTAACAAAGCTACAATAGCTCCCATCTATGTGAATGTTAAAAGGAGCCTAAAATGAAACAAATGTACTAGTTTAGCTAAGTAGTAGTAAATGAAGTCACTATCACTCTGCATTTGAGGCAGCTACTATCTTCTGAATTCTAATAACTTAAAGGCAGGTATATTTTTGTACTAAACTTAAAATTAATCTTACACACAGAATATATAAGATAAACACCTAAATTACATTTCATTCATCTAAGTCAACTAGAATCTACGATCTTGGAAACTACAATAATTTGGAAGAGTTTTATATAAGAAAATAAAAGCATACTTTGTCTCACAGCTCCAACAATAGAACAAGATGGTCTAGTAAAAATATATCCTCATAGTAGCTGTAGTATATATTTTCTTCGCCATTGGCTGGCTAACAAATGTATTTAACCTATTTAGAGAGCTAGATGAGATTTAAGCAGATTGAATGATCTATTTATATATCTTTCTTAGTTCTATAAACATCTCTAAATATTATTTTGGATCTAATTGTTGATGAAAGATTGCTGCCTCTGAGAAGTTAATGAGCTTAATTTCCTTGGACAACTTAAATTTGATATAGAATTATATGTTTTTTCTTGTCGGTCAAGAGACACAGCATCAAATTTACAGACTACTTTGAGCATAATATTTTCATTATTTCCTGAATTTGAACAACTTTCCAATTTGTTTCTCTACATCTTCATTTCCTTAAAAGAATAGTGTTTCTGGCAACTATTCTTCATCCTTGACATTTGCACATCCATTGGTCAGAGTGTAGGGGGATCTCAGAATTCCAAATTATTCACATTCTTATGTTTGAAGTTCTTGGGAAAAAATTACTTTTTAGTTAATGCTGTAAGAATATTGCCATGACTAACATTTAAAAACCTTGTCATGGATTCCTGTAGTTGCTAGAAGTGTGGTCTGATCACCTGTTAGTATTGAGCATGATCCTAGGAAGTTTATCCCAAAATGGAATTTTGAAGCAAAACATTCAGAACTATAGCCTAATGGAGGACCCATCAATGGTCAAATTTCAGTTGTAATTACCCTCTGCACGCTATACAGATGCAGTTGTTAAAATTCTTCCAGTGTGAATTGATATGAGATAGATATAGAAAAGAAAGTGTGTTCAGGGAAATGTCAGCTGTTTGGGAGGTTCGAAAGAAGCAATAATTGTAAAGAATATGAAATTGATGATCCTCACTGGATGTTATTGATTCAGTGCAGAAAGGTTATGAGTGATTTATAAGCCATTTTTTCTGGTCTGATTATCAAGGTGGTACAGCTCCAGCAAAGGTTGAATTTTCAGCCCCAGAAAACACATTGTGCCAAAATCATAAACCTGATTAGAAAATGCTTAGATTCTTCATATCATTCTGGGCATATATGGGTTTATGCACTTAAATTCTGAATTTCCAGGTTTAGTCAAAACCATTTGGGCCTTCAGAAATTACTTACTGCCCATTGTTTAAGATAATACACTCCATTGCTTGAATGCCATATAGAAGTCCCCTCCTTGACTTTCAAGAGAAAACAGGATTCCTCAAGAAAATACCTCTCCTTCTTGGTGACCAGACTAATAGCTAGAGTCAGGTCACTAGATAATCCTGTTGAGAAAGTGAAAGAAATCATGAGTTTGAAAAAGGATTTGTCAACTGAAAATAAGTGCACAGCCTAAAAACTGAGAATCATTATTTATTCAAAAAGCTTTCTGCAGACTCAAGGCCATGAGGCAGCCTCTCAGCCACCCTGAGGGGCTTCTCTAGAGAGGTTAATGCAAGAGCCAGGATATATAGTGACTTTTGCAACAAAAACCAGGTAGCCAGAACATCAAAAGGTTACTGTTAATAAAGAAAATATGATGCCTCTCTTTAGTAAATTTAGTACTTTTCTATATATGGAAAGATGCAAGAACCTGGGCTCTTTGAAATCTTTCCTCTGATATGCATCTTAAATACTAGGGCTAGCTTGAATTCTCTCAGGGTGCACCATTGGGGGCAGCTGCAGTGGCTGATGGTTTCAGAGTTGCTATATCATTTGTTTACTGATATGACTGGTGGCATTTTCATCCATAGACTCTACACCACAGGAACTGTATAGAGCGTAATGCTTAGAGCTATAGAGTGATAGAGAGGCTGAATCACTATATGGAAGGATAGGAAAATACCCTGTTGTTGTTCAGTTGCTCAGCCATGTCCAACTCTTTGCAATGATAGATTGCAGCATGCCAGGCTTGCCTGTCCATCGCTAACTCCAGGAGTTTACTCAAACTCATGTCCATTGACTGAGTAACGCCCTCCAACCATCTTGTCCTCTATTGTCTTCATCTCCTTCTGCGTTCAATTTGTCCCAGCATCAGGGTCTTTTCCAATGAGTCAGCTCATCACATCAGGTGGCCAAAGTAATGGAACTTCAGCTTCAGCATCAGTCCTTCCAGTGGGTGTTTAGGATTGATATTCTTTAGAATTGATTGGTTTGATCTCCTTGCAGTCCAAGGAAATCTCAGCGTCTTCTCCAACACCACAGTTCAAAAACATCAGTTCTTTGGTGCTCAGAATTATTTATGGTCCAAATCTCACATCCATACATAATTACTGGAAAAAAAAATAGCTTCAACTATACTGACCTTTGTTGGCAAAGTAATGTCTCCACTTTTTAATACACTGACTAGGTTTGTCATAGCTATTTTTTCAAGGAACGAGCATCTTTTAATTTTATAGCTGCAGTCACCATATGCAGTGATTTTGGAGCCCAAGTAAATAAATTTCAAGAAAAAAAAATAAACATATTCCCACTGTTCCCCAAACAATTTGCCATGAAGTTATGGGACCAAATGCCATGATCTTAGTTTTCTGAATGTTGAATTTTAAGCCAGCTTTATCACTCTACTCTGTCACTTTCATCAAGAGGCTCTTTAGTTACTATTTGTTTTCTGTCATAGGAGTGGTGTCATCTGCATATCTAATGTTATTGATATTTCTCCTGGCAGTCTTAATTCCAGTTTTTGCTTCATCCAGTTCAACATTTTGCATGATGTACTCTGAATATAAATTAAATAAGCAAGGTGACAATATGCATCCTTGATGTACTCCTTTCCCAATTCCCAGTCGGCTGTTCTATGTCTGGTTCTAACTTTCTTCTTGACCTGCATACAGGTTTCACAGGAGGCAGGTAAGGTGGTCTGGCATTTCTCTCTCTTGAGGAATTTTCCACAGATTTCTGTGATCCACACAGTCAAAGGCTTTAGTGTAGGTAATATAGCAGTAGTAGATGTTTTTCTGGAATTCCCTTGTTTTGTATATGATCCAACAGATGAATTGGCAATTTGATCTCTGGTTTCTCTGCCTTTTTATATCCAGCTTGAATATCTGGAAGTTCACATACTGTTGAATCTTCACTTGGAGGATTTTGAGCACTACTTTGCTAGCATGCAAGATAAGTGCAATTGTGTAGCAGTTTGAATATTCTTTGGCATTACTTTTCTTTGGGATTGAAATTAAAACTGACGTTTTCCAGTCTTGTGACCACTGCTGAATTTTCCAAATTTGCTAGCATATAGAGAGGAGAACTTTCACATCATCATCATCATTTTTTTAGCATTTGAAATAACTCAGCTGGAATGCCATCACCTTTACTAGTTTTTTCCATCACCTCCACAACACTGTAGCAAGAATACATATTCTGTGCTGTGTACTCTGCTAAGTCACTTCAGTCACATCTGGCTCTGTGACCACATGAGCTGTAGCCTGCCAGCATCCTCTGCCATGGAATTCTCCAGGCAAGAATACTGGAGTGGGTTAACATTTTCTCCTCCAGGGGATCTTCCCAACCCAGGGATCGAACCTGCGTCTCCTTCATTGCAGGTGAATTCTTTATTACTGAGCCACCAGGGGGAGCCCTAGCAAGAAAATATAATAATGATTAATCCAGTTATTTTTTAAAGGGATTTATAACTGTTGAACTATTTAACAATAGCTAAGGAAAGAGGAATACTCAAAGACTTAAGCCACTGAAGTAAGTGGCTTGATGTTGGGTACCTGGAAAAGTGAATTGGCATTTTAGCCATCCTCCCCATTAAGATATGCACAGCTCATTGCCAAAGGCTTTCAGACCATATAATAAATAAAGCCTTAGAACAGGCATGCCTCACAGGGGCTAATAGGTCTACAGAACTTCTTGATGGTGATTTTCTTGGTATTCAAATGCATAATCCTTGGTGGTTTGTATCCGTGTTCATATACAGAATTCCCACATTGCTTCCTTAATCTGTAAGGTAAATAATTCTAGGGGAAAGTCCAAGGGAAAGTCTCAGAAATGAGCCCTCCTCCCATGAAGATAGTAAATCCAGAGCAATAAAAGGACTGAAGCCACTCTTTAGGCCTAATGGATGCTAAACTTGTGGCCTTATTATCTTTCCATTCATTTAATAGTCTGGCACCTACAAAAGTCAGATATATCCTTCAGTTCAGTTCAGTTCAGTTCCTCAGTCATGTCCGACTCTTTGCAACTCCATGAATTGCAGCACGCCAGGCCTTCCTGTCCATCACCAACTCCCAGAGTTCACTCAAACTCACATCCATTGAGTCGCTGATCCCATCCAGCCATGTCATCCTCTGCTGTCCCCTTTTCCTCCTGCCCCCAATCCCTCCCAGCATCAGAGTCTTTTCCAATGAGTCAACTCCACATGAAGTGGCCAAAGTATTGGAGTTTCAGCTTTAGCACCAGTCCTTCCAAAGAACACCCAGGACTGATCTCCATTAGAACGGACTGGTTGGATCTACTTGCAGTCCAAGGGACTCTCAAGAGTCTTCTTCAACACCACAGTTCAAAAGCATCAATTCTTCAGCGCTCAGCTTTCTTCACAGTCCCACTCTCACATCCATACATAACTACTGGAAAAACCATAGCGTTGATTAGACAGACCTTTGCTGGTAAAGTAATGTCTCTGCTTTTGAATATGCTATCTAGGTTGGTCATAACTTTCCTTCCAAGGAGTAAGCGTCTTTTAATTTCATGGCTGCAGTCACCATCTGCAGTGATTTTGGAGCCCCCCAAAATAAAGTCTGACACTGTTTCCACTGTTTCCCCATCTATTTCTCATGAAGTGATGGGACCAGATGCCATGATCTTCGTTTTCTGAATGTTGAGCTTTAAGCCAACATTTTCACTCTCCTCTTTCATTTTCATCGAGAGGCTTTTTAGTTCCTCTTCACTTTCTGCCATAAGAGTATATCTTTATAGATAGTAAAATACAGTATCACAAACTCAGATGTCCGCCTCAGTCACAGTACTTGCTCCAGTGATGTTATACCCGCTGAAGAATAGTAACAGATTCCTATAGTTTGTATGTGTGTACTGTGCTTATTCACTCTGTCATATCTGACCTTTGCGACCCCATGAACTGTAGCCCACCAGGCTCCTCTGTCCATGAGGATTCTCCAGGCAAGAATAATGGAGTGGGTTGCAATGCCCTCCTCTGGGGGATTTTCTCAACCCAGGGATCAAAACTAGGTCTCCCACATTGCAGGCAGATTCTTTACTGTCTGAGCCAATTAATTGGGCAAATGTGTCCTGTTTCATTGCAGTCACATGATTAAGAATAAGGAAAAGCAGTTTGCATCTATATTGTGTATTAGTTTTCTGGGGCTGCTTTAACAAATCACCACAAATTTGGTGGCTTAAAACAACAGAAACTTACTCTTTTATAGTTCTGGAAGACTGAAGTCTGAAATGAAAGTGTCAGCAGAGTTGGTCATTTCTGAAAGGTCTGGGAGAGAATCAGTTCCATGTCGCTTTCCTAGATTTTGGTGGTTACTGCAATATTTGTCATTTCTTGGCTTATAGATGCCATCACTCTTATAGAGGTTCTGTATTTACATGTTCAATACTGTCTTTATTTTCTATTTTTATAAGCATAGCAGTTATTGGATTAGAGCCCGCCCTAATCCAGTTAGGACTTTATTTTAATTTACTAATCACATTTACAAAGATTCTATTTCCAAATAAGGTAACATTCTGATGTCCTGGATAGACATGCATATTTTTTTAATTTAAATTTATTTATTTTAATTGTAGGCTAATTATTTTACAATATTTTAAGGGGCTTATTATTCAACCTAGAACACTGGATATTGTTCTCAGTATACATTTTCAGTCTTGACTTGTGTAAAATTTTACTACTAAAGGAAATCCAGCCACTTAGACATTCTATACACATCCGTTGTTTTACTGTATGGGTAACACAATGTGCTGAATGATAGCATTTTCTTGGAAGACTGTGTTTTCTATGACCAGTGTATTCTCTTGGCAAAACTCTGTTAACCTTTGCCCTGCTTCATTTTGTAGATGAGGAAAACGTGTAAAGAATAACAGATTTTATTTTCTTAGGCTGCAAAATCATTGAAGATGGTGACTAAAGCCATAAAATTATAAGACACTTGCTTATTGAAAGAAGAGCTATGACAAACCTAGACAGCATTCATATAGTCAAAGCTATGATCTTTCCTGTAGTCATGTATGGATATGGAGGTGGACCATAGAAAAGGCAGAGTGTCAAAAGAAGAATTGACTCTTTTTAATTGTGTTGCTCAAGAAGACTCTTGAGAGTCCTTTAGACTGCAAGGAGATCAAACCAGTGAATCCTAAAAGAAATCAACCCTGAATATTCATTGGAAGGATTGATGCTAAAGCTGAAGCCCCAATATTTTGGTCACCTGATGAGAAGAACTAACTCATTGGAAAAGATCCTGATGCTAGGAAAGATTGAAGGCAAGAGGAGAAGAGGGTTGCAGAGGATGAGATGGTAAGGTAATATCACTGATTCAATGGACATGAGTTTGAGCAAACTCTGGAAAACAGTGAAGGACAGGGAAAAGCCTGGCATGCTGTAGTTCATGGAGTTGCAGAGTCGGACATGATTTAGTGACTGAAAACAGCATGTTGTTGTATAAGCAAGAAATAACAAGAATATTTGAGTCTTCTGAAATACATACGTGCTTCATAGGGTGGGAACTGAGCTCTATGAAATTTTGGAGAATAACTACTTTCAGGTTTTATTTACTTTTTGTTTATTTTTTAATTTAAATTTATTTATTTTAATTGGAGGCTAATTACTTTACAATATTGTATTGATTTTGCCATACATCAACATGAATCTGCCACAGATGTACACGTGTTTCCCCATCCTGAACCCCCCTCCCACCTCCCTCCCCATACCATCCTTCTGGGTCATCCCAGTGCACCAGCCCCAAGCATCCTGTATCCTGCATTGAACCTGGACTGGTGATTCATTTCTTATATGATATTATACATATTTCAATGCCATTCTCCTTTTAAATTGAAGTGTAGTTGATTTGGTCTTCCCTGGTAGCTCAGTCGATAAAGTATCCGGGGTTCAATCCTTGAGTCAGAAAGATCCCTGGAGAAGGAAATTGCAATCTACACCAGGATTCTTGCTTGAGAAATCCCACGAACAGAAAAGCCTGGCAGGCTATGGTCCATGGGGTTGCAAGAGTTGGCCTCAACTTAGCAACTAAACCACCACCACCACTATAACTGATGTGCCACATCATATTATCTACATATTACCTACCATACCAATCACATTCCTATTGTATAACATAGCAAGTCAGTATTTTTATAGATTATACTCCATTTAAAGTCACCACAAAATAATGGCAATATCTTCCTGTGTGGTACAATAGATCTCTATAGCTTATTCATTTTGTACATAGTAGTTCATGCCTCTCAATCACCTACTTCCATTACAACTTGCCCCTCCCTCCCTCCGTCCCTGATCCCATTGGTAACTACTAGTCTGTTTTGTATACCTGTGAGTCTGTTTCTGTTTTGCTATATTCATTATTTTCTTTTATATTTTAGATTCTATCTATAAGTGGAAATGGCACCCCACTCCAGTACTCTTGCCTGGAAAATCCCATGGACAGAGGAGCCTGGTGGGCTGCAGTCCATGGGGACGCTAGAAGTCAGACACGACTGAGCAACTTCCCTTTCACTTTTCACTTTCATGCATTGGAGAAGGAAATGGCAACCCACTCCAGTGTTCTTGCATGGAGAATCCCAGGGATGGGAGAGCCTGGTGGGCTGCTGTCTATGGGGTCGCACAGAGTCGGACATGACTGAAGTGACTTAGCAGCAGCATAAGTGATAACACACAACATTTGTCTTTCTCTGTCAGACAAATTTCATTAAATATAATACCCTTTCAGCCCATCTATGTTCTTTCAAATGGCAGAATTTCTTTCTTTTGTATGATGGTATATTATTTCCATTATATACATTTGCTGATTGATATTTAGGTTGCTTCCATATCTTGACTATTGTAAATAATGCTGCTGTGAACATTAGAGTGGATATTTCTTTTGAATTAGTGTTTTCTTTTTCTTCAAATATACACCCTAGAATTGCTGTATCATCAGTTCCGTTCCGTTCAGTTGCTCAGTCGTGTCCGACTCCCTGTGATTCCATGAATCGCAGCTCGCCAGGGTAGTTCTATTTTTAGTTTTCTAAAAAGTGATAATGGAATATTGCCTATCATATCAGTAAACCAAGAAATCTCAGTCATCAACAATTGCAGCCCTACAGCTTGAGCCACTGAGCCCTGAGCAATTCAGATAGGAAAAGAATTCCTGCCATCTAGCAGCCATCAGACTGCAGCCACTCCCTATCATGAACCCTGAGGAAACTCAGGATGTGAAAACACATGATATTGACTAAAACAAGTGAGGTGCGTATCAAAGGAATGATTGCAGTGAGCCCAGACTCTTTCATCTTACCATACATAGAAAAGCACTAAATTCTTTAACTTGACATATCTGGTTTCTTTAATTAACATTAATATTTTGATGTTCCTGACTACCTGCCCTTGCAGGAGTTGCAAAACTCCTATATATTCTAGCTCCTTGCTCATCTCCTCAGAGCAGTTTCTGACAGTTATCTGAAATGTTGTCGTCCGAGCTGCAAACTTCATTTTGCTGCAAATAAAATTTAGCTCACAACCTTCACATTGTGCATTTATTTAAAAGCCAATAGGAACCTCCATACTATTTTCCATAGTGGCTGCACCAATACACCTTCCCAACAACAGTGTACTAGGATTCCCTTTCTCCACATATTCACCGAAGTTTCTTGCTTGTAGACTGTGTGACAATAGACTGTATGACAGGTGTGGTATGATATCTCATTGTACTTTTAATTTGCATCACTATGATTACCGAAAATGTTGAGCAACTTTTCATGTGCCTATTGGCCATCAGTGTACTTTCTTTGGAAAAATGTCTGTTTAGTCCCTTTGGCCATTTTTTAATCAAGCTGTTTGGTTTTTTCAAGTTCAATTGTATAGATTTTAAGGTTTTAGTCATGTAAGTAATGGAGAATGCAGAAACACTGTATCCAAAGAAACACAATAACAATAACAAAAGCTAACTATTGAATTTCTCAGTCCCTACCAATAAGATGTAATACTATCTTGAACTCTCTAAAGGTGGCACATGTCACACTTGGCGAGGCACTTCTAATCTATTTGTCAGGTTTGTTTTTTTTTTTTTTACAGCTTTATTGAGATACTTGATATATAACACTGTGTACATTTAAGGCATATAACATGATTTAATACACATACATATTGCAAAATGAGTACCTTAATAAGAGCTAGTTAGCAAGTCCATCACCTCACATGATTACTTTTGTTTGTTGTTGTGACAGAACATTTACAGTCTACTTTTAGCAACTTCCAAGTATGTAGTTCAGTATTGTTAGCTATAGTCACCCTGCTGTCCAGTAGATATTTAGAACTTATCATTTATCTGGAAGTTTGTACTTTGTGACCAATGTCTCTCTACTTCCCTATCCCCCCAACTGACATTCTCCTCTCTCTCTTTTTTTTTTTTTTTTTTTGCGTTTAGAATTATTTTATTTGTTTATTTTTTTAAAATTTTATTTTATTTAACTTTACAATATTGTATTGGTTTTGCCATATATCAAAATGAATCTTACACAGGTATACATGTATTCCCCATCCTGAACCCTCTTCCCTCCTCCCTCCCCATGCTATCCCTCAAAAAGGCCTAGAAGAGAAGGCCATTCTACTACAGACCAGTCTGTGGTGCAAGTAGTCTGCCCTTTGGGTAATAATCACCTTTCAGACTCTGTAAATGTAAAATTATATGTGGTGAATATATATGTTATTTGGAGCTCATGTTGTTCTTCAGTTGTTAAGTAGCTTCCGACACTTTCTGACCCCATGGACTGCAACATGACAGGCATCCCTGTCCTCCACTATCTCCCAGAGATTGCTCAAGGTCATGTCCATAGAGTTGGTGAGTCTATCTAACCATCTCATCATCTGCTGGCCTCTTCTCATTTTGCCTTCAATCTTTCCCAGCATCAGGGTCTTTTCCAATGATTTGACTCTTCATATCAGGTTACCAAAGGACGGAAGCTTCAGCTTCAGCATCAGTCATTCCAAAGAATATTTAGGATGGATTTCCTTTAGGATTGACTGGTATGGAACTCACACACAGCAAGACAAAAATAGCAGAATCAAAAGGGAGACACCCAGGTATTTTAAAAAACAGCAGAAGCATAAAAGCTCTTGTAGTAAGACATAAATACAGATAAAGAGCATGAAGAGTGTCACGGGAAAGTTTTTCTGGCAAATAAATTCTCAGGCAGAAATTCAAATACAACAGACTTACCAGAAAAGATTCTATGGAAACTAATCTATAAAGGACTGAGGAAAGAAGGACTGGGTATAAAGGACAGGTGAATGTCTACACACTTAGAACAGAGTCCACAGCTACTCTAATAGGGAGCTATAGAGATGGGATCAGTCAGTCAGTCAGTTCAGTTGCTCAGTCGTGTTCAACTCTATGTAATGCCATGAAGTGCAACACACCAGCCTTTCCTGTCCATCACAAACTCCTGGAGCTTGCTCAAACTCATGTCCATTAAGTCAATGATGCCATCCAACCATCTCCTCCTCTGTCATCCTTCTTCTCATGCCTTCAATCTTTCCCAGCAGGGTCTTTTCCAATGAGACAGATCTTCACTTCAGGTACCAAAAGTATTGGAGCTTCAGCATCAGTTTTTCCAATGAATATTCAGTACTGATTTCCTTTAGGATTAACTGATTTGATGTCCTTGCAGTCCAAGGGACTCTCAAGAGTCCTCTCCAACACCACAGTTCAAAAGCATCAATGCTACGACACTCAGCTTACTTTATAGTCCAACTCTCACATCCATACACAACTACTGGAAAAAAACATAGCTTTGACTAGATGGACTTTGGACGCAAAGTAATGTCTCTGCTTTTTAATACGCAGTCTAGGTTTATCGTACATGTTCTTCCAAAAAACAAACACCTTTTAATTTCATGACTTCAGTCACCATCTGCAGTGGTTTTGGGGCCTGAGAAAATAAAGTCTGTCACTGTTTGCCCATCTGTCTGACATGTAGTGATGGGACTGGATACCATGATCTTCATTTTTGAATGTTGAGTTTTAAGCCAGCTATGTCAGTCTCATCTTTCACTTTCATCAAGCGGCTCCTTAGTTGCTCTTTGCTTTCTGCCATAAGGGTGGTGTCATCTGCATATGTGAGGTTATTGATATTTCTTCTGGCAATCTTGATTCCAGCTTGAGCTTCATCCAGCCCGGCATTTCACATAAGCTCTACAGGTAAGTTAAATAAGGAGGGTGACAATATATAGCCATGATGTACTCCTTTCCCAATTTTGAACCAGTCCATTGTTCCAAGTCTGGTTCTAACTGTTGCTTCTTGACCTGCATACAGATTACACAGGAGGCAGGTCAGGTGATCTGGTAGTCCCATCTCTTGAAGAATTTTTCACAGATTTTGTGATCCAGAGTCAAAGGCTTTGGCATAGTCAATGAAGCAGATGGTGTTTCTGAATTTCTCTTGCTTTCTCTATGATCCAGCAGATGTTGGCAATTTCATCTCTTCTTCCCCAGCCTTTTCTAAAAGCAGCTTAAACATCTGAAGTTCGCTATATACCATTGAAGCATAGCTTGGAGAATATTGAGCATTATTTTGCTAGTGTGTGAAATGAATGTAATTGTGAAGTGGTTTGAACATTGCTTACCATTGCCTTTCTTTGGGATTGGAATGAAAACTGACTTTTTCCAGTCCTGTGACCACTGCTAAGTTTTCCAAATTTCCTGGCATATTTAGTGCAGCACTTTCACAGCTTCATCTTTTGGAATTTGGAATACCTCAATAGGAATTCCATCACCTCCACTAGCTTTGCTCATGCTGATGCTTCCTAATGCACACTTGACTTTGCATTCTAGGATGTCTGACTCTAGGTGAGTGATCATACCATCGTAGTTATCTGAGTGGTGAATATCTTTTTATATAGTTCTTCTGTGTATTCTTGCCACATCTTCTTAATATCTTCTGCTTCTTTTAGGTCCATAGTGTGTCTGTACTTTATGGTGCCCATCTTCCATGAAATATTCCCTTCAGTTCAGTCACTCAGTCCTGTCTGACTCTGCTACCCCATGGACTGCAGTACACCAGGACTCACTGTATATCAACAGGGAGATTACTCAAACTCATGCCCATTGAGTTGGTGATGCCATCCAACCATCTCATCCTCTGTCATCCCCTTCTCCTCCTAATTTCAATCTTTCCCAGCACCAGGAACTTTTCAAATGAGTCAGTTATTTGCATCAGGTCACCAAAGTATTGGAGTTTCAGCTTCACCATGAGTCCTTCCAATGAATATTCAGGATTGATTTCCTTCAGGATGGTCTGGTTGGGTTGCCTTGCAGTCCAACTGACAATCTCAAGAGTCTTCTCCAACACCACAGTTCAAAAGCATCAATTCTTTGGCACTCAGATTTCTTTATAGTCCAAATCTCACATCCAATACATGACTACTGGAAAAAGCATAGCTTTGACTAGATGGACCTTTGTTGGCAAGGTAATGTCACTGCTTTTTAGTATACTGTGTATATTGGTCATAATTTTTCTTCCAAGGAGAATCAATATCAGAGCAGTCACTCAGTCATGTCCGACTCTTTGAGATCCCTTGAACTGCAGCACACCAGGCCTCCCTGTCCATCAACAACTCCTGGAGTATACCCAAACTCATGTCCATTGAGTCGGTGATGATATCTAACCATCTCACCCTCTGTTGTCCCTTCTCCTTCTGCCTTCAATCTTTCCCAGCATCAGTATCTTTCCACATGAGTCAGCTCTTCACATAAGGTGGCCAAAATATTGGCTTTTCAGCTTCAGCATCAGTCTTTCCAATGAACACCAAGGAGAGATCTCCTTTAGAATGGACTGGTTGGATCTCCTTGCAAAACAAGGGACTTTCAAGAGTCTTCTCCAACACCACAGTTCAAAAGCATCAATTCTTCAGCACTCAGCTTTCTTCACAGTCCAACTCTCACATCCATACATGACTACTGGAAAAAAACAACAACAACATAACATTCACTAGATGGACCTTTGTTGACATATAATATCTCTGCTTTTTAATATGCTGCCTAGGTTGGTCATAACTTTCCTTCCAAGGAGTATGCGACTTTTAATTTCATGACTGCAATCACCATATGTAATGATTTTGGAGCACCCCAAAATAAAGTCAGACTGTTTCCACTGTTTCCCCATCTATTTTCCATGAAGTGATGGGACCGGATGCCATGATCTTAGTTTTCTGAGTGTTAAGCTTAAGCCAACTTTTTCACTCTTCTCTTTCATTTTGATCAGGAGATTCTAGCTCTCCTTCACTTTCTGCCATATGGGTGGTGTCATCTGCATATATGATATTATTGACATTTCTCCAGGAAATCTTGATTCCAGCTTATGCTTCATCCATCCCCAAGTTTCTCATGATATAATCTGCATATAAGTTAAATAAACATGGTGACACTATACAGAATTGATGTACTCCTTTTCCTATGAGGAACCAGTTTGTTCCATGTCCAGTTCTAACAGTTGCTTCCTGACCTGCATACAGATTTATCAAGAGGTGGGTCAGATGCTCTGGTATTCCCAGCTCTTTTAGAATTGTCTACAATTTGTGTGATCCACACAGTCAAAAGCTTTGGCATAGTCAATAAAGCAGAAATAGACGTTTTTCTGAAACTCTCTTGCTTTTTTGATGATCCAGTGAATTTTGGCAATTCGATCTCTGGTTCCTCTACCTTTTCTAAAACCATATTTAACATCTGGAACTTCCCAGTTTACGTATTGTTGAAGTCTGGTTTGGGGAATTTTGAGCGTTGCTTACTAGCATTAGAGATTAATGCAACTGTGCACCAGTTTGAGCATTCTTTGGCATTGTCTTTCTTTGACATTCCCTGGTGGCTCAGATGGTAAAGTATCTGTCTACAATGTGGGAGACAAGCATTCAATCCCTGGGTCAGAAAGATCTCCTGGAGAAGGAAGTAGCAACCCACTCCAGTGTTCTCGCCTGGAAAATCCCATGGATAGAGGAGCCTGGTAGGCTACAGTCCATCGGGACTCAAAGAGTCCAACACGACTGAGTGACTTCACTTTAGCCTACACTTTTCTTTGGGATTGGAATGAAAACTGACCTTTTCCAGTCCTGTAGCCACTGCTGCTTTTCCAAATTTGCTGACGTATTGAGTGCAGCACTTTCACAGCATCATCTCTTAGGATTTATGTTAGCTCAACTGGAATTCCATCACCTCTACTAGCTTTGTTCATTATGATGCTTCCTAAGGCCCATTTGACTTTGCATTCCAAGATGTCTGGCTCTAGGTGAGTGATCACACCATTGTAGTTTTCTGGATCCTTACCATTTTTTGGTATAGATTTTCTGTGCATTTTTGCCACCTCTTCTTCTTATCTTCTGCTTATGTTGGGTCCATACCATCTCTGTCCTTTGTTGTGCCCATCTTTGCAAGAAAATTCCCCTTGGTATCTCTAATTTTCTTGAAGAGATCTCTAGTCTTTCCCATTCTATTGTTTTCCTCTATTTATTTGCATTGACCATTTAGGAAGGCTTTCTCATGTCTCCTTGCTATTGTTTGGAACTATGCATTCAGAAGGATATATCTTTCCTTTTCTCCTTGCCTTTTTGAGAAACCAGTACTGGGTTGATAAGGAAATATTGCTTTATTCAGGAGGCAGACAACCTGGGGAGAAGGCAGATTCCTGTCCCAGAACAAACTCTGAAGATTCTGCATCAGCTCAGCCAAATATTCTTAAGATGTCACTGCTGTTAATATGCTGCGATTCAATTTTTTCTTCTTTCCTTGATCTGTTTCAGAGCTGCATGGTAATATGCTCATACTCTCAGCCTTCCCAAGGTCCCTCTATATTTGCCATCACAGAGATTTCCCATAATAAATGTCTTACATGTCCTTCTGGACTAACACACCCTCCCCTTTGCATCACTGTTTCTTTCTTTCTTCCTTTTTATGGATTTTTAAAGGAAAATTTTCAATGTGGACCATTTTTAAAGCCTTTAATTCATTAGAATATTGTTTGTGTTTTTGGTTTTGGCTTTTTGGCCATGAGGTATGGGGGGTCTTAGCTCCCTGACCAGGGGTCAACCCCACACCCCTGCATTGGAAGGCAAAGTCATAACACCTGAACCACTGGGAGGTCCTGGTATCACTCTTTCTAACAGCTCAATTAAAAGTTTTTAACCTTACTAGGACTTGCAATTATTTGCCTTCATAAACAATCCCCTGACTTCCATTGTTATGCAATTCCCAGTATCCTTATTTATATTCACTCCCTTGGGTTTCCCTTGTGCCTCAGCTGTTGGTAAAGAATCTGCCTGCAATGCGTGAGACCTGGGTTCAGTCCCTGGGTTGGAAAGATCTCGTGGAGAAGAGAAAGGCCACCTATTTCAGTATTCTCTCCTGGAAAATTCCATGGACTGTATAGACCATGGGGTCGTAAAGAGTTGAACATGACTTAGCAACTTTCACTTTCACTTTGTATATTCTCACATTTTCTCTTCCTTATATCAACTCAGTCTCTGGATTACATCATCCCTCAACCTATGACTTTAAATATCATGCCTCTGCACGTGTATACCAACCGTAAGCTACTTTCTTTGTGAATCCAATAAAATGGAAGAAATTTCCCTTTTACTGTCTAATAGGCATAGCAAATTTAATACATTAAAAATTGAACTCTTGATTCAGCTGGCAACCTGATTCTCTTACAATCTTTCTGATTTTTAGTAATTAGCAATTTAATTTATACAGCTGCCTGGATTGAAACTATTCTTTTCTTTGATATCCTGAAATTCCAAAATCTGACCAGTTCGCAACCTCTTCACTATTACACATCAGTCTAAGACATGACAATTTCTTACCGTCATTACCATAATCACCTCCTAATTAGTATGCTTTGTTCTACTCTTGCCTTACTAAAGTCTATCCTCATCACTGTAACCAGAATGATCCTCTTGGAATGGAAGTTAGATACGTCCACTGCTTAAATCTTTCCCAAGGAGTCCCCTTTCAAGTCCTTTTGAAAGACGAGGTCCTTCAGATAATCTGTGTCCTCTTGGGACCAGTCTCTCTGACTAGATCTCCAACTACTCCTGCCTTTTTCATTTACCCTTAAAACACAGGACTCCTTGATATTACTGACATACACTGGGCATATTTTTCTTCTTAGATCTTTGCACTTACTATTTTCTCTGAATAATGCTTTTTTTCTTTAAATATTCATATTGTTATCTCCTTATCTTCATTAAAGTTTTCCTTAAATCTTGCCTTCAATAATATTTCCTAAAAATTGTTATAAAAGTCACTCATCCAGCCTGATGTACTCTGTATATAAGTTAAATAAGTTTAACTTGTAAGATTATAAGTTTATTTAACATGGTGATAATATACAGCTTTGATATGCTCCTTTCCCAATTATAACCAGTCTGTTGTTCTATGTAAGGTTCTAACTGTGGCTTCTTGATGCACATACAGTTTTCTCAGGAGACAGGTAAGGTGGCCTGGTATTCTCATCTCTTTAAGAATTTTTCACAATATGCTCTGATTCACACAATTAGGCTCAAATGGTACAGAATCTGCCTCCAATATGGGAGAGCAGGGTTTGATCCCTTGGTCAGGAGGATCCCCTGGAGAATGAAATGGCACCCACTTCAGTATTCTTGGAAAATTCTGGAGAATTCCATGGACAGGGGCGCCTGGTAGGCTGCAGTCAGTGAGGTCACAAGAGTCATATACCATTTAGCAACTAAGAGTTTCACTTTCACTTTTTGCGCAAAGGTTTTCTTATGGCCAATGAAGCAGAAATAGATGTTTTTTCTGGAATTCCCTTGCTTTGTCTATGATTCAACAATTGTTGGCAATTTGATCTCTGGTTCCTCTGCTTTTTTAAGATCCATCTTGAACATCTTGAAGTTCTCAGTCCTGAGCCACTGTTGAACTTTTCAAATTTGCTGGCATACTGAGTACGGCACTTTAATGACATCACATTTTAGAATTTGAAACAGCTCAACTGGAATTCCATTACCTCTACTAGCATTGTTTGCAGTAATGCTTCCTAAGGCCCACCTGGCTTCACAATCCCAAATGTTTGTTTCTAGGGAAGTGACAATGCCATCATGGTTATCCCAGTCATAAGGGCCTTTTTGGTATAGTTCTTCTGTGTATTCTTGCCACCGTTTCTTAATCTTTTTTTCTGTTAGATTTTTACTGTTTTGGTCCTTTATTATGACCATTCTTTTATAAAGTGTTCCCTTGATATTTCCAACAATTTTCTAGAAGAGATCGCTCGTCTTTTCCATTCTATTGTTTCCCTATTTGTCACCTCCATTGTATAATCATAAGGTATTTGATTTAAGTCATATCTGAATGGCCTAGTGTTTTCCCTACTTTATTCAGTTGGAGCTTGAATTTTCCAGTAAGAAGTTGATAATCTGAACCACAGTCAGCTCTACAGCTCTTGTTTTTACTGACTGTGTACAGCTTCACCATTTTTGGCTGCCAAGAATGTAATCATTCTGATTTAGCTATTAGCCATTCGGTGATGTCCATGTGTAGAGTCATCTCTTGTGTTGTTGAAAATGGTGTTTGCTACAACAAGTGCATTCTCTTGGCAAAGCTCTGTTAGTCTTTGGCCTGAATCATTTTGTACTCCAAGGCCAAATTTGCCTTTTACTCCAGTCACCTGTTGACTTCCTACTTTTGCATTCCTGTCCACTGTGATGAAAAGGACATCTTTTATGGCATTAACTATAATAGATGTTGTAGGTCTTCATAAAACTAGTCAACTACAGGTTCTTCAGCATTAGTGGTTGGAGCATAGATTTGAATTCCTGTGATTTTGAATGGTTTGCCTTGGAAATGAACTGAGATCATTCTGTTATTTTTGAGATTGCACCCAAGCACTGCATTTCAGACTCTTTTTTGTTGACTGTGAGTGCTACTCCATTTCTTCTAATGGATTCCTGCTCACATTATAGATATAATAGTAATCTGAATTAAATCCACCCATTCTTATCCATTTTAGTCCACTGATTCCTAAACCCAAAGTATAACCTGAAGTAAAAATGATTAATATCTCAGTAAAATTCTAAATTCCATTTTATAGACATAGATGCTCTAACTGTATGAGATTTATGTGAGTCTCAGTTTCCTCAACAGAGATTTATCTACCAACAACACCTAACTATTCATTTTACAATTGATCTAATGAGGATTAGTAAAATGAAGATGATAACAAAAATCAAACAAAGTATCAAAATCCCCATTCAAATGTTTCAAAGGTAGTTCAATTTTGCCTCCTTTGGTAGTACATTTCAAGAAAATCTATTCCCAGATGGGTTATTATCTCTGTAGGTAGGTTTCTTTAGTTTCTTATTTTTATTTGATGTTTTATAGGGGCAGGAACAAAATATTTAAGAAATATTTTGGAAATATTTACTTGAAATCAAGTAAATATTTATTTGAAATCACAGGATTAGTCAGAAAACAAAATAATTTCTATACTTATCACTTCTTGAAAGCCTACAGTAATTTCTTTCTTGCAGCAGATCAGTGACTGCCTTTGCTAAGTAATTAATGTTGAAGAGGACACCAGGAAAACAAAGAAGTGAATGATCAGTATTAGTGAGGGGATTAGTAGAAAAGGAGTAGTAAGACACAGGGCACAAAGGGAATAATGACAAGCAGAAATTAAGATGTGAAAGCTTCAAAGAAAAAAAAGACAAATTCTAAAAGGAGAAAACCAAACCAAAATAATAATAATAATAATAACTTCAAAATAAATCCTATCAGTGAAAATTATGAAATAATTTCTCAATGGGCAGAATATGTTTTGTAACCGTACTTCTGAATAATCAATATTATTTACTCCCATGTATATACCTAAATGGATATTTTATAGTACATTTAATACAGGTAGATTTTTTAAAAAATTCTATTTAAAACCTGTCAATATTTCAAATACAATGCTTACCAAATTTTAAATGCAATTAAAATTATTTATTTTCCAGTACTGCAATTACACACAATTATACATTTAAATTTTCAAATGCTAAATCCAAATGTTACTTTTTTTGCAGAATAAATTTTAAAAAATATTCAACATAATTTGTGATAGCTATTGTGGACATTGTTATACTATATATTTTAATTAACTAAAATAGCTATTTTAACATACTATTTTAATTATCTGTGAGTTTTTGAAGAAAATTCTAATAAGTATCTGTTTAGGAATCTACAATTAGAAAATAAATGTGTACTAGTAATTTCCTTTCTTTGGTAGTTAATTTGATATCACTGAAAGGAAACACTGTTAGGGCTAAGGCAGAGATGAGACTGAAACCTTATATCCAAACTAAATGTTTGCATTCTAAATAGAACAATAATAAACTCTCTTTTGATTACCATAGAAGAAAGTGATTGGTGTAAGTTCCTTTTTTGCATAAACCTATCAATGTTTCATTTTATTTCCCCAGATACCTAGTTATTGTCTATCCTTCAAAAAGGGTCTCCTTTTGAAAATATAATGGCTACCTAATATTTTAATTATTTCTAGTCAAAATAAAATGATTATGTAATTCCATTAGCTTACTAGTCTTCCTCCTTCTTATTCTTCATTTGTCTACACCTCTATGCTAATGGTCTACTTGAAATGAGGTAATATTATAACTTGACTGTAATAGACACACAAATAAGGAATAGAAGGATAGGGATACAGATGGAAAAATCTTTATAGTTAACTCTAGGAACAGAAGGTCAAAGCATCCTTGTATAAATCATAATATATATTAATAATCTATGCACAGCTACAGTATCTCAAAGTATGAAATATGCCTCCATTTTTTCATACAAAAACCTTATGTTAACATCCTATATTTCTGTTTTTCTACCATAATATTCTCTGCTAACTTCTTTCCCACCCCTGGTATTTTCTTTGTCTTCTATTACATTAAAATAAGTACATATTAGAGTGTGTATTTCTGTGTGTGTGTGTATGTGTGTATGTGTTGAGCAAACATCAATACAGACCTTAAAATATGTAGACAATAGGTTAGTTAAATTAGAAAATATAAATATTTGACATAATTTAGAAAGACACTTAAATAGTTGAGGAAACAGAAATGAGGGCTGATTTAGTAGGAGAGATTATTAAAGAATTCATCATGGTGAAAAAAAAAAATCAGTGTGTAGTATTAGTTGCCCAGTTGTGTCCAACTCTTTGCAACCCATTGGACAGTAGCTCAACAGACATCTGTGTCCTTAGAATTCTTCAGGCAAGAATACTTGAGTTGGTTGCTATTCCTTTCTCCAGGGTACCTTCCTGACCCAGGAGCTGAACCAAGGTTTCCTGCTTTGCAGGCAGATTCTTAACCATTAGCCACAATTACTAAGATTGAATTAAGATTTTGAAACTGAGAGTCAAAAGGAAAGGAGGAATAAAGAATTAAAGATCTCAGGAGAGGGACTTCCCTGGTGATCCAGTTGTTAAGAATCCACCTTCCAATGCAGGGGACATGAATCCCTGTCCCTGGTTAGAGAACTAAGGTCCCATATGCCTCCAGACAGCTAAATCCACATGCTGCAACTAGAGAGCCCACACAGTCTGGAGCGTGTGTGCTACAACTAGAGAGAAGTGTAGCAGTAAAGATCCAGCACGCCACAACTAAGACCCAAGACAGAAAAAAAAAAAGCAAAACCAAAAACGTACTCAGAAGAACTGAATAAAGAAAGCAAAAGGGCAAAAGGTCCTGGTTCTATCTTATCTTTATGAATCAAAGTTGTAAATCATAGTTTCATCAATTTGCCTTTTGTTTTTTACATTGATAAGGGTTTCCCTGGTGGCTCAGATGGTAAAGAATCCTTCTGCAATGTGGGAGACCCAGGGTCAATCCCTGGGTTGGGAAGGCCGCTGGAGAAGGGAATGGATACCCACTTCAGTATTCTTCATGGAGACTCCCATCTACACAGGAGCCTGGCAGGCTAGAGTCCAGACTCTATGATCAAAAAGAATCAGACAGCAATGAGCCACTAACACTGTCACTTTCTCTTGTCTACTCTAAGATTCATTTTCAGTTCAGTTCAGTTCAGTCGCTCAGTCTTGTCCGATTCTTTGCGACCCCATCGCAGCATGCCAGGCCTCTTTTTCCATCACCAACTCCCGGAGTTCACTCAGACTCATGTCCATCGAGTCACTGATGCCATCCAGTCATCTCATCCTCTGTCATCCCTTTCTCCGCCTGCCCCCAATCCCTCCCAGCATCAGAGTCTTTTCCAATGAGTCAACTCTTCGCATGAGGTGGCCAAAGTACTGGAGTTTAGCTTTAGCATCATTCCTTCCAAAGAACACCCAGGACAGATCTCCTTTAGAATGGACTGGTTGGATCTCTTTGCAGTCCAAGGGACTCTCAAGAGTCTTCTCCAATACCACAGTTCAAAAGCATCAATTCTTCAGCACTCAGCTTTCTTCACTGTCCAACTCTCACATCCATACATGATCAGAGGAAAATCCATAGCCTTGACTACACGGACCTTTGATGGCAAAGTAATGTCTCTGCTTTTCAATATGCTATCTAGGTTGGTCATAACTTTCCTTCCTAGGAATAAGCATCCTTTAATTTCATGGCTGCAATCACCATCTGCAGTGATTTTGGAGCCCCCCAAAAAATAAAGTCTGACACTGCGTCCACTGTTTCCCCATTTATTTCCCATGAAGTGATGGGACCAGATGCCATGATCTTCGTTTTCTGAATATTGAGCTTTAAGCCAACTTTTTCATTCTCCACTTTCACTTTCATCAAGAGGCTTTTTAGTTCCTCTTCATTTCTGCCATAAGGGTGGTGTCATCTGCATATCTGAGGTTACTGATATTTCGCCCAGGGATCTTGATTCAATCTTGTGCTTCTTCAAGCCCAGAGTTTCTCATGATGTACTCTGCATAGAAGTTAAATAAGCAGCGTGACAATATACAGCCTTGACATACTCCTTTTCCTATTTGGAACCAGTCTGTTTTTCCATGTCCAGTTCTAACTGTTGCTTCCTGACCTACATATAGGTTTCTCAAGAGACAGGTCAGGTGGTCTGGTATTCCCATCTATTGAAGAATTTTCCACAGTTTATTGTGATCCACACAGTCAAAGGCTTTGGTGCTGGAAGCCACCACGGGAGATCCCACCCATGACAAAGGTCATGCGGAAGAGAACTGACAGGCAAAGGCGGATCAGGCCTCAAGGGACCCCCTGAATCTGCTCGAGCATCCACCCCCAAACCAAAATCTGTCTGTCTTACTATTTTGTGCCTTTCACCAAGTCTTCTGACATTAACAGGGGGCTATCTCCGGCCACCTTTCTCTGGAAAAAATCAACTTAGGGCTTTAGGCCAAAGCCTTTGACTGTGTGGATCACAATAAACTATGGAAAATTCTGAAAGAGATGGGAATACCAGACCACCTGATCTGCCTCTTAAGAAATCTGTATTCAGGTCAGGAAGCAACAGTTAGAACTGGTCATGGAACAACAGACTGGTTCCAAATAGGAAAAGGAGTACGTCAGGGCTGCATATTGTCACCATGTTTATTTAACTTATATGCAGAGTACATCATGAGAAATGCTGGACTGGAAGAAACACAAGTTGGAATCAAGATTGCCGGGAGAAATATCAATAACCTCAGATATGCAGATGACACCACTCTTATGGCAGAAAGTGAGGAGGGGCTAAAAAGCCTCTTGATGAAAGTGAAAGTGGAGAGTGAAAAGGTTGGCTTAAAGCTCAACATTCAGAAAACGAAGATCATGGCATCTGGTCCCATCACTGCATGGGAAATAGATGGGGAAACAGTGGAAACAGTGTCAGACTTTGTTTTTCTGGGCTCCAAAATCACTGCAGATGGTGACTGCAGCCATGAAATTAAAAGACGCTTGCTCCTTGGAAGGAAAGTTATGACCAACCTAGATAGCATATTCAAAAGCAGAGACATTACTTTACCAACAAAGGTTCGCCTAGTCAAGGCTATGGTCTTTCCTGTGGTCATGTATGGATGTGAGAGTTGGACTGTGAAGAAGGCTGAGCGCCGAAGAATTGATGCTTTTGAACTGTGGTGTTGGAGAAGACTCTTGAGAGTCCCTTGGACTGCAAGAAGATCCAACCAGTCCATTCTGAAGGAGATCAATCCTGGAATTTCTTTAGAAGGAATGATGCTAAAGCTGAAACTCCAATATTTTGGCCACCTCATGCGAAGAGTTGACTCATTGGAGAAGACTCTGATGCTGGGAGGGATTGAGGGCAGGAGGAGAAGGGGACGACAGAGGATGAGATGGCTGGATGGCATCACTGACTCGATGGATGCGAGTCTGAGTGACCTCCGAGCTGGTGGGGGCGGGTGATGGACAGGGAGGCCTGGCGTGCTGCGGTTCGTGGGGTCGCAAAGAGTCGGACACGACTGGCGACTGATCTGATCTGATCTATCTGATCTGAAGAGTGTTTCAATTCAAATCCCTCTGATGGCTTTCTAGTTTGCCTGACAGATTTATCTAGACTCTTGAAGCTA
The DNA here is from genome assembly GCA_935064755.1 of Tragelaphus eurycerus. NCBI lineage: Eukaryota > Metazoa > Chordata > Mammalia > Artiodactyla > Bovidae > Tragelaphus > Tragelaphus eurycerus. Next base: position 4,099,435 of record CAKXYN010000086.1, on the reverse strand, counting down.
TGAATGTGACTGTTCACAGCCTCCCCACTGTGAGAGACACGGGAAGCCTAAAATATTCTAAAAATATAGAGCCTTTCAAAGAGTGAAAAACTATTAGAGTAGTGCTGGTGTACGATTTCATTGTTGAGCCAGTGGTTTCTTCCAGGTGTCCATGTCCCTTATCCATTGTGTACCTGAGAGTGCATTGGTTATCATAGTTGGAATGTAAGAAAAACAAGCAGTAGCCTTGGAATTAACCACATTAGACCTTTGAGCTAATTGGTTCTTTTTTTTTGTTGTGACCCACTGCACCTTTGCTCCATGAAAATGTAACTCTGTTTTGTACTTTCTGAGGCTAGGAGAAATAAAGAAGAAACACTTTAAGGGAAAACAAGTTTTCTGGCTGATCAGCCTTTATCAAAAAAGGGTCATAAAATGTCCACAGGCCTCCAAGGCCAGAAGATATTGTACACAACATTGTTTATGGGAAAAGTATGCAGAAAAAAATCCTGGTTTCAATAAAGACAAAACAGATGTAATGTTTGGGCTGACTCTGTATGACTTTGCATCTTTCATTTCCCTCTATGTACAAGTCAAGGTATAAAAGTTCCTTTTGAAAATAAAGTTATGGGCCTCACTCACAGAAGCTTGGTTTCCCCATGTCGCTCTTTTTTCCTTTTTTCCCCCTGTTCTCTCTCTCTGTTCTTCTTTCAGGATGACTCCTTGGGGCACAGGGGTTCTCTGAGTTCACTTTTATTTCCTGGGCTTCTAAACCCAATTGGGAAAGCGCCCTGCCTCTTCACCAGGGAGGGGGCATCCTGCGTCCTCACCCCACGGAGAAGGCATCTGTGGCCTCTGTGAAAAGAACAAGTTCCATGCCAGGAGTTTGATTGGCATTCTGTGTTAACCAAGGAAGGTCAAGCCTCTGTTCTCTCTGCTTTGCTATCCTTTCATTTATGCTGTCATCCTGAGGGTACCCCTGGATTCTGCTGGGGCTGGACCCCGGCACTTTGGCATAGTCAATAAAGCAGAAATAAATGTTTTTCTGGAACTCTCTTGCTTTTTCCCTGATCCAGCAGATGTTGGCAATTTAATCTCTGGTTCCTCTGCTCTTTGTAAAACCAGCTTGAACATCAGGAAGTACATGCTTCACATATTGCTGAAGCCTGGCTTGGAGAATTTTGAGCATTACTTTACTAGCGTGAGGTGAGTGCAATTGTGCGGTAGTTTGAGCATTCTTTGGCATTGCCTTTCTTTGGGATTGGAGTGAAAACCGACCTTTTCCAGTCCTGTGGCCACTGCTGAGTTTTCCAAATTTGCTGGCATATTGAGTGCAGCACTTTCACAGTATCATCTTTCAGGATTTGAAATAGCTCAACTGGAATTCCATCATCTCCACTAGCTTTGTTCGTAGTGATGCTTTCTAAGGCCCATTTGACTTCACATTCCAGAATGTCTGGCTCTAGGTGAGTGATCATACCATCGTGAATACCTTGGTCATGAAGATCTTTTTTTGTACAGTTCTGTGTATTCTTGCTGCCTCTTCTTAATATCTTCTGCTTATATTAGGTCCATCCTATTTCTGTCTTTTATTGAGCCCATCTTTGCATCAAATGTTCCTTTGGTATCTCTGATTTTCTTGAAGAGATCCCTAGTCTTTCCCATTCTGTTGTTTTCCTCTATTTCTTTGCATTGATCGCTGAGGAAGGCTTTCTTATCTCTTCTTGCTATTCTTTGGAACTCTGCATTCAGATGCTTATATCTTTCCTTTTCTCCTTTGCTTTTAGCTTCTCTTCTTTTCACAGCTATTTGAAAGGCCTCCTCAGACAGCCATTTTGCTTTTTTGCATTTCTTTTCCATGGGGATGCTCTTGATCCCTATCTCCTGTACAATGTCACGAACTTCATTCCATAGTTCATCAGGCACTCTATCAGATCTAGTCCCTTAAGTCTATTTCTCACTTCCACTGTATAATCATAAGGAATTTGATTTAGGTCATACCTGGAGGGTCTAGTGGTTTTCCATACTTTCTTCAATTTAAGTCTGAATTTGGTAATAAGGAGCTCATGATCTAAGCCACAGTCAGCCCCCAGTCTTGTTTTTGCTGACTGTATAAAGCTTCTCCATCTTTGGCTGCAAAGAATATAATCAGTCTGATTGCAGTGTTGACCATCTGGTGATGTCCATGTTTAGAGTCTCCTCCTGTGTTGTTTGAAGAGGGTGTTTGCTATGACCAGTGCATTTTCTTGGTAAAACTCTATTAGTCTTTGCTCGGCTTCATTCTGTATTCCAAGGCCAAATTTACCTGTTACTCCAGGTGTTTCTTGACTTCCTACTTTTGCATTCCAGTCCCCTATAATGAAAAGGACATCTTTTTTGGGTGTTAATCCTAAAAGGTCTTGGAGGTCTTCATAGACCCATTCAATTTCAGCTTCTTCAGCATTACTGGTTGGAGCATAGACTTGGATTACTTTGATATTGAATCGTTTGCCTTGGAAACGAACCGAGATCATTCTGTCATTTTTGCGATTACATCCAAGTACTGCATTTAAGACTCTTTTGTTCACCAAGATGGCTACTCCATTTCTTCTAAGCGGTTCCTGCCAACAGTGGTAGATATAATGGTCATCTTAGTTAAATTCATCCATTCCAGTCCATTTTAGTTCGCTGATTCCTAGAATGTCGATGTTCACTCTTGCCATCTCCTGTTTGACCACTTCTAATTTGCCTTGATTCATGTACCTAACATTCTTGGTTCCTATGCAATATTGCTCTTTATAGCATCAGACATTGCTTCTATCACCAGTCACATCCACAACTTGGTATTGTTTTTGCTTTGGCTCCATCCCTTCATTCTTTCTGGAGTTATTTCTCCACTGATCTCCAGTAGCATATTGGGCCCCTACTGACCTGGGGCGTTCCTCTTTCAGTATCCTGTCATTTTGTCTTTTCATACTGTTCATGGGGTTGTCAAGGCAAGAATCCTGAAGTGGTTTGCCATTGCCTTCTCCAGTGGACCACATTCTGTCAGACCTCTCCACCATGACCCGCCCATCTTGGGTAGCCCCACACACATGGCTTAGTTTCACTGAGTTAGACAAGGCTGTGGTCCTAGTGTGATTAGATTAACTAGTTTTCTGTGATTATGATTTCAATGTGTCTGCCCTCTGATGCCCTCTTGCAACACCTTCTGTCTTACTTGGGATTCTCTTACCTTGGATGTGGGGTATCTCTTCATGGCTGCTCCAGCAAAGCACAGCTGCGAGCCTTGAACGAGGGGTATCTCCTCACCACCTCCCCTCCCTACCTTGAACGTGGAATAACTCCTCTAGACCCTCCTGGGTCAACGCAGCCAGTGCTCCTTGGATGTGCGGTTGCTCCTCTTGGCTGCCGCCCCTGACCTTGGGTGTGGGCTAGCTCCTCCCGGCCACTGCCCCTGGTCTCAGGCCGGGGGAAGCTCCTCCCGGCTGCCGCCCCTGACATCGGACTTGGGATAGCTCTTCTCGGCTTTTTTTTTTTTTTTAACTTTACAATATTGTATTGGTTTTGCCATATATCAAAATGAATCTGCCACAGGTATACATGTGTTCCCCATTCTGAACCCTCCTCCCTCCTCCCTCCCCATACCATCCCTCTGGGTCGTCCCAGTGCACCAGCCCCAAGCATCCAGTATCGTGCATTGAACCTGGACTGGTGACTCGTTTCGTATATGATATACATATTTCAATGCCATTCTCACAAATGGTCCCACCTTTCAGCTTTTTTACTGATCTGTAAAATGTTGATAAAATATCTACCTAACAAAGTTGTTTGTAATGGGGATTCAATGAGATAGCTTTCCTAAAGCGTATATTAAATCGCCCACCGATTAATAATTATTCAATAGAAGGTAGTTAAAAGATTCATGTCAAAAAATAGCAAGTTTAAGATAAACATGCGTGTGTGCATGTCAAGTCACTTTAGTCATGTCCGATTCTTTGTGATGTTGTGGACTGCATCCTGCTAGGCTCCTCTGTCCATGGGAAGTTCCAGGCAAGAATACTGGAGTGGGTTGTCATGCCCTCCTCCAGGGGATCTTCTCCACCCAGAGCTTGGACCCACGTCTCTTAGTTCTCCTGCAGTAGCACGTGGGTTCTTTACGACTAGTGCCACTTGAGAAACCCTAAGGCAAACAAACATCCATGAAAGTAATGATTTGTTCATGTCTCAGTTCAGTTCAGTTTAGTTCAGTCGCTCAGTCGTGTCTGACTCTTTACGACCCCATGAATCGCAGCACACCAGGCCTCCCTGTCCATCATCTACTTCCGGAGTTCATCCAGACTGATGTCCATCGAGTCAGAGATGTCATCTAGCCATCTCATCCTCTGTTGTCCCCTTCTCCACCTGCCCCCAATTCCTCCCAGCATCAGAGTCTTTTCCAATGAGTCAACTCTTTGCATGAGGTGGCCAAAGTACTGGAGTTTCAGCTTTAGCATCATTCCTTCCAAAGAAATCCCAGGGCTGATCTCCTTCAGAATGGACTGGTTGGATCTCCTTGCAGTCCAAGGGACTCTCAAGACTCTTCTCCAACACCACAGTTCAAAAGCATCAATTCTTCAGCGCTCAGCCTTCTTCACAGTCCAACTCTTACATCCACACATGACCACAGGAAAAACCATAGCCTTGACTAGATGGACCTTTTTTAGCAAAATAATGTCTCTGCTTTTGAATATGCCATCTAGGTTGGTCATAACTTTCCTTCCAAGGAGTAAGCGTCTTTTAATTTCATGGCTGCAGTCCCCATCTGCAGTGATTGTGGACCCCTGAAAAATAAATTCTGACACTGTTTCCACTGTTTCCCCATCTATTTCCCATGAAGTGATGGGATTGGATGCCATGATCTTCGTTTTCTGAATGTTGAGCTTTAAGCCAACTTTTCCACTCTCCACTTTCACTTTCATCAAGAGGTGTTTTAGTTCCTCTTCACTTTCTGCCGTAAGGGTGGTGTCATCTGCATATATGAGGTTATTGATATTTCATCCTGAATAAAATGAAGATTTTTTACTTATAATTTAGAGCTTTCAATATACTTTAACATCTTGTTAATAGTTTAGTAATGTTATTTTATTTTCAGACCATAAGTTACAAGTTATTAAAGTATGTTATCAAGGATATATTTAAACTAATTTTAAGTGGGGTCAAATAAGTAATCCAAACAAAAACAATTACCCTGGGAGAGAAGTAAGTACTTTGAACAGAATATGCTAACATTGTCTTCATTTATTTGTTTAAAGTAAAATTAAGAAATATAAGGTAGTTTTTGTATCATTATATAATAAAGAACAAAGGAAAGCTTCAAAGTTATCATTAATAACTATTAAATTATCTATTTAAAAGTGATTAATGTGAACCACAAAATGATAAAAAACAAAGGATGGCCTTTCCAAATGTGGCAAAAATGAAATATTGAAGCAACTGTTGCCATGGATACTGTGCTCTTACAAGTCTGCTATTTCTCTAGTACTCGAAAAAGTTGCAACATCTAAAGAGGAAATAACACTTCAATTGTGGCATACCTTACTCTTGAAATTAAACTTACTCATACATGTTCCAAAGGAGAGTAAATATATTGTTTTAATGGCTTTTCCGCTGGGTAATTGAGAGTATTGTAATAGGTCTAGAAACTGACACACGTCTCTTTCAACAGGTAGTCAGAAACTGAACTTTCCTTTCACTACTGGCAATATACAGCTTATCAAGGGCTCTTCAGACCTGGTTTCCACAGAAATCAAACAAGGTATATTTGCTTTGCTTTTTCCTTTCTTAGCACTGAAATTTTATATACAGCAAGTATAATGAAGAAGGAAAATATATAAATACTATGTGTATGTGAGCGCTTAGTCTCTCAGTCGTGTCCAACTGGGACCCCATAGACTGTAGCCCCTCAGGCTCCTCTGTCCATGGGATTCTCCAGGCAAGAATACTGGAGGGAATTGCCATTTCCTGCTCCAGGGGATCTTCCCAACTCAGGAATCGAACCTGGGTCTCCTGCAATTCAGGCAAACTCTTTACTGACTGAGCTATGAGAGAAACCATGATACATGCTATGGATTTATTTAACTTATTATTTTGTATTCTCTTTCCTAAAAGAGTTCAGTTTATATAGATTTTTTAAAATTATATCATTTTTGTTCAGAAATTTGCAATTGAAGTAGGTATTAGATAGTATATACAAACTAAGGTTGAGAAAATGTTCATCCAAATTTACATATCTTTTACTAGAAGAAAGATAACATATATTATTTCAAGAAATTTTAAAGTGCATGTTAGTATAAATCAAAGTTATTTGCTTTCAGACTAATTCATATTAGGAAACAAAATACAGAAAAGTAACGACTGCTGCTGCTGCTAAGTCACTTCAGTCGTGTCCGACTCCGCGTGACCCCATAGATGTCAGCCCACCAGGCTCTCCTGCCCCTGGGATTCTCCAGGCAAGAAAACTGGAGTGGGTTGCCATTTCCTTCTTCAGTGCATGAAACTGAAAAAGTGAAAGTGAAGTCGCTCAGTCGTGTCCGACTCTTAGCGACCCCATGGACTGCAGCCCACCAGGCTCCTCCATCCATGGGATTTTCCAGGCAAGAGTACTGGAGTGGGGTGTCATTGCCTTCTCTGAAAGTAACGAGTACCATTTGGAAATATTGAAACTCATGTAAATATTTTCTATGGCATAAATATCATGACATAAAGTGACAAATATATTATCAGTATACTTGTTGGAGTATATTGGTTAAACTATGTATTTATCTATCATCTATTTATCTGTCTATCTATCTATTCATCATCTATCCTTCTATCCATGTCCATACACTTTTTGTGTGTGTGCACACACACTTACTGCATTGGCTGGAACCTCCAGTAAAATATGGAATGGAAGTATCCTTGCCTTGATCTTGGTCTTAGCAGTAGAATATACAATGTTTTACCACTAAATGTGATTCCAGTTCTAGGGTTTTTTTTTGTAGATGCCATTTATCAGGTTGAGGAAGTTGTTTCCTCTTCATAGTTTCCTTAAAGTTTTGTGTACAAAATAGATGTAGAATATTATTAAACAATATTCTACATCAATTCAAATGACTGAAAACATATAGTCAAATTTTAAAAATTTTATAATAGGTGAATTACTTTAATTTTTAATGTTAAACAAAATTACAAATTGTGGTAAACACTTGCTGATCATGCATTATAAATTTCCTATATTTTTGGATCCAATTTGCTGTCATTTTATTTTCTTAATATTTTTTTTGAGATATAGATAATTTACAATGTTTCTGGTATACAGCAAAGTGATTCTGTTTTACATGCATAAATATATAAATTATATACATATATATAGTATACTTACATATCAATTTATATATATAGGAAGTTAACATTGATGTACGATATATAGGAAACTAGTTAATCTTGAAAGTAATAAAATATATTTTCCTTCTTTTTTCTGTCTTTTTATTGTATCTCTTGATTATGACTGTTAGCTGAACTTGTGATAATCATTTCACAATATATGTAAATCAAATTATCTGCTGTATACCTCAAACTTATGCAATGATGAGTGTTAGTTATTTCTCAATAAACTAAGAAAAAAGAAAAAAATATATATATAGGAATATAGATATGCTTCTCAGATTCTTTTCCACTAGAGGTTATTACAAGATATTGAATATATCTTGCTATATTTTAGGTTCCTATGCTATATGTTAGGTTCTTGTTGTCTATTTCATAGATAGTGACATATCTGTTAACACCAATTTCCTAATTTATCTTTCTCATCTTTCCCCTTTGGTAACAATAAGTTCCTTTTTTCCTATGTCTGTTAGTCTATTTCTATTTTGTAATAAAGTTCATTTGTATCTTTTACTTTAGATTCCACATATAACTGGTATTGTATCCTATTTGTCTCTTTCTATCTGACTTACTTCACTTAATATGATAATCTTTAGGTTCATCCATGCTGCTGCAGAGAGTATTATTTTTTCTATGGCTGGGTACTGTTCCATTGTATATATGTGCTGCTGCTGCTGCTAAGTCGCTTCAGTCGTGTCCAACTCTCTGCAACCCCATAGACGGCAGCCCACCAGGCTACCCCATCCCTGGGATTCTCCAGGCAAGAACACTGGAGTGAGGTGCCATTTCCTTCTCCAATGCATGAAAGTGAAAAGTGAAAGTGAAGTTGCTCAGTTATGTACTTCAGGCTTTTTAATCTATTCATCTGTCAATGGACATTTATATTGCTTCCATGTATTAGATCAGATCAGATCAGACGCTCAGTCGTGTCTGACTCTTTGCGACCCCATGAACTGCAGCATGCCAGGCCTCCCTATCCATCACCAGCTCTCGTGTATTGGCTACTGCAAATAATGCTGCTATGAATATTGGGGTCCATGTATCCTTTAAAATGAAGGAGGAGGGAGGGGGAACATGTGTATACCTGTGGCAGATTCATGTTGATGTATGGCAAAACCAATACAATATTATAAAGTAATTAACCTCCAATCAAAATAAATAAATTTATATTAAAAAAATTAGATTTTCATCTATCTGGACATATGACCAAAAGTGAGATTGCCAGATCACGTGATAATTCTTGGTATTTAGTCTTTAAGTCATGTCTGACTTTTTGCAACCCCATGGACTATAGCCCACCAGGTTTTTCTGTCCATGGAATTTCCCAGGCAAAAATACTGGAGTGGGTTGCCTTCACTTCTTCCAGGGATCTTCACACTTAATGATTGAACCCAAGTCTCCTTCATTTTCTTTACCACTGAGCAAACTGGGAACCTCCTGATAACTGTACTTACAGTTTTTAAAAAATTCCATATGCATCAATTACTGATGAGACTGTTTTCACCACTGTATTCACAGATTCTTGTTTCCATTGCCATAGCTTCATTGACCATAAGTGTGTAGATTTACTTCTGGGATTTCTATCTTGTTCCATTAATCTATGAGTCTGTTTTGGGGGCCAATATGTTTTATTTTCATTTTATTCAGTTCACAATATATTTTTCTTCTGAATTTTATTTTGATATGTGACTTATTTTAGAAGTATGTTATTTAGTTTTGAAATATTTGGAAAATTTTCAAATAATTTTCTGTTACTAATTTTTAACTATTCCATTATGGTCAAACGGTACACTTTACATGACTAGAATTGTTTTAAATGTATTGAGACCCTTTTATGGTCAACTGTATTTTGGGAAATATTCTAAATGTTGAAGGGAATGTATACTTCATTGTTGTTGGGTGAAATATTTTATAAATGATATTTAGTTCATATTGATTGATAGTGTTATCCAACTTTATTATACACTTATTGGTCATGTATGGATGTGAGAGTTGGACTGTGAAGAAGGCTGAGTGCTGAAGAATTGATGCTTTTGAAGTGTGGTGTTGGAGAAGACTCTTGAGAGTCCCTTGGACTGCAAGGAGATCCAACCAGTCCATTCTAAAGGAGATGCGATCCTGGGATTTCTTTGGAAGGAATGATGTTGAAGCTGAAGCTCCAGTACTTTGGCCACCTCATGCGAAGAGTTGACTTATTGGAGAAGACTCTGATGCTGGGAGGGATTAGGGGCAAGAGGAGAAGGGGTCGACAGAGGATGAGATGGCTGGATGGCATCACTGACTCGATGGATGTGAGTCTGAGTGAACTCCAGGAGTTGGTAATGGACAGGGAGGCCTTGCGTGCTGTCATTCATGGGGTCGCGAAGAGTCAGACACGACTGAGCGACTGATCTGACCTGATCTGATACACTTATTGATTTTCTCTTCACCTGTTCTAAAACTTATTTAGTAAAAAGTGTTAAAGTATTTGATGACAGTGGTAGATAGACTCTTTTCCCTTAAATATTTAATTTTTCAACTTATCTTATATCTCTATTAGTAGGTGCATAGATATGTATGATTTTGTCCTTCAGATGAACTGACTCTAGCAGCATATTTTAAAGACCTTTCTTTCCTTGGTAACATTATTTGCTTTAAATTCATTTTCTTTAGTATCAATGTAGCCATTGCATTTTTTTCTTTTGATTAGCATTTCCATGGCTTAGTTTGTTTTCCTTCTTTTCCCTAATTTGTGTTTCTCTTTATATTTAAGTGGATTTCTCCTGTCCTGATAGTTTGGCTTTGGCTTTTTTGTTTTTGCTTTATAAAATGGAATTAGATTCTCTCTCCCATTTAATTATTAGATCACATATATTTCCCTGGAGAAGGAAAGGGCAACCCACTCCAGTATTCTTGCCTGGGAAATCCCATGGATAGAGCAGCTTGGCAGGCTACAGTCCATGGGGTTGCAAGAATCAAACATGACTTAGTGACTAAACCACCACCACCACCACTTACATTTAATGTTATTATTGATGTGACTGAATTTAAATCTAATATATGATCTTGTTTGCTTTCCATTGGCCCAATTCTTTGTCATTCTGATTTTTCTCTTTGGATTTTGATTAAATGTGTGCTTTTGTAAGATTATGTCATTTCATATGTTGAGTAATTAGGTTAAAACATTTGTGTTATTGATCCAGTGGTTCCTTAAGGGTTTCTAACAAAAATCTTTAACTGACAATCTACCCTCAAATAATATTATGCCACTTCACATATGGAGTATGAATTTCAATAGTTTCATTTTTTTATTTTAATTTTTATATTGAAGCATAGTTGGTTTATAATATTGTATTAGTTTCAGGCACACAGCAAAGTGATTTGGTCATATATATATATATATATATATATATATATATATATATAGTTACATAAACAGTTTTATATATGCATACACACTTTTTTTCAGAGTCTTTCACATATAGATAATTACAGAATATTGGGTGGAGTTTTCTATACCATATGGAATGGTATACCATAGGTCTTTGCTGATTATTCTAATATATATATAATAGTGTGTATATAGCTATCCCAGACTCCAATTTATCCTTGTTCCCCACATTTCCCCTTTGGTAGCCATATTTTTTTCTTAAACTTTATTGGGATACAGTTGTTTACAATTTTGTGATAGTTCTAAGTGTACACCAAAGTGGATCAGTTATAGGTGACATATATCCACTCTATTATTTTAAGTTTCCCATAATGGCCATTACAAAATATTAAGTAGAGCTCCCAGTGCTATACATTAGGTTCTTATTGGTCATCTATTTCATATACAGCAAAGTGTATATGTCATTCCCAATCTCCTAATTTATCCCTCCTCCTCCTTATCCCTTGGTAACCAAATTCTATTTTCTACATCTGTGACTCTACTCATGTTTTGTAAAAAAAAAAAAAAACTCATTTGTACCATTTTTTTTTTTTAGATTCCATATGTAAATTATATCACAAGACATGTATCTTTCTTTATCTGACTTACTTCATTCAGTATGACAATCTCTATGTCCGTCCATGTTGTTGTAAATGGTATTATTTTGTTCTTTTTATGGCTGAGTGATATTCCATTGTATTTATGTACATGTACTGTGCTGTGTTTAGTCGCTCAGTTGTGTCCAACTCATTGTGACTCTATGGACTGCAGCCCACCAGGCTCCTTTGTCCATGGGGATTCTACAGGCAAGAATATGGGAGTGGATTTCCATGCCCTCCTTCAGGGGATATTACAAACCTAGAAATGGAATTCAGGTCTCCTGCATTGCAGCAGGATTTTTTACTATGTAAGCCATCAGGGAAGCCCACGAATACCAAACTGAGTAGTCTATTCCTTCTCCACAGAAACTTCAAAACTCAGGAATTGAACTGGGGTCTCCTGCATTGCAGGTGGATTCTTTACCAGCTGAGCTGCTCAGGGAACTCCACATATATACTGCATCTTCTTTATCCATTCCCCTGTTGAAGGACATATAGGTTGCTTCCACATCTTGGTTATTGTAAATAGTGATACAATAAACAGTAGAGTGCATGTATCTTTTGGAATTATGATTTTCTCCAAGTATATGCTCAGGAGTGGGATTTCTGGGTCATATGGTAGTTATATTTTTGTTTTGTAAGAAACCCCATACAGCTCTCCATAGTGGCTGTACCAATTTACATTCCCACCAATAGTATAAGAGGGTTCTCTTTTTTCCACATTCATATCCATCCATATCAATGTGAAGTGATGCCTTACTACAATTTTAATTTCTATTTCTCTAATGACATTGAGACACTTCATGTTCTCTTTGGCCTTGTCTCTTCAACAAGTGGTGCTGGGAAAACTATACAGCTACATGCAGAAGAATCAAATGAGAATACTCCCTAACACCACACACAAAATAAACTCAAAATTGATTAAATACCTAAACATAAGGCCAGACACTATAAAACTCTTCTAGGAAAATATTGACAGAACACTCTTTGACATAAATCACCACAAGATATTTTTTGATTCACCTCCTAGAGTAAGAAAAATAAAAATAAATGGGATTTAATTAAACTTAAAAGCTTTTGCACAGCAAGGGAAATCATAAACAAATGAAAAGACAACTACGGAATGGGAAAAAAAAAAAATTTGAAAATGAAGCAGCCAACAAAGGATTAACCTTAAAAATATACAAACAGGTCATACAGCTCAATATTAAAAAAATAAAAGAAAAAATGAACAGAAAATCTAAATAGACATCTATCCAAAGAAGAGATATTTTGTTTTGAAGGCTGTCTCTATTTTGAAAATAATTTTATTTGTATTATTTTTTAAGAATCCTCATATATGTGATATCATGCTATATTTAAATTTTTAATCTGATCTACTTCACTTTGAATGATAATCTCTAGGTCCACTATGTGGCTGCAAGTGGAATTGTTTTGTTCATTTTTATGGTTGAATAATATTCCATCGTGTGTATGCCCCCCATCTGTTTTGCAGGAGTATGCTTTTATTGTTGTAATGTGTTTCAAGTCAACATTTTTATAAACCCCATGCTACTGCTAAGTCACTTCCGTCGTTTCCGACTCTGTGCGACCACATAGACGGCAGCCCACCAGGCTCCCCCATCCCTGGGATTCTCCAGGCAAGAACACTGGAATAGGTTGCCATTTCCTTCTCCAATGCATGAAAGTGAAACGTGAAAGTGAAGTCGCTCAGTCGTGTCCGACTCTTCACGACCCCCATGGACTGCTGCCTACCAGGCTCCACCATCCATGGGATTTTCCAAGCAAGATTACTGGAGTGGGGTGCCACTGCCTTCTCCATATTACACTATTACTGATTTTGCTTTAGTAACTAGAAAATTGTCTCTTAAAGAGTTTTAAATGATATAATTTAACGTGTTTTTTTTTTTTTTTTTTTTATCCAAATAGTAACCATATTGTTTTGTTTTTCTTTCAGATCGGATCAGTGGCTCAGTTGTGTCTGACTCTTTGCAACGCCATGAATTGCAGCACGCCAAGCCTCCCTGTCCATCACCAACTCCTGGAGTTCACTCAGACTCACATCCATCTAGTCAGTGATGCCATCCAACCATCTCATCCTCTGTTGTTCCCTTCTCCTCCTCCCCCAATCCCTTCCAGCATCAAAGTCTTTTCCAATGAGTCAACCCTTGGCATGAGGTGGCCAAAGTACTGGAGTTTCAGCTTAACATCATTCCTTCCAAAGAGATCCCAGGACTGATCTCCTTTAGAATGGACTGATTGGACCTCCTTGCAGTCCAAGGGACTCTCAAGAGTCTTCTCCAACACCATAGTTCAAAAGCATCAATTCTTCAGCGCTCAGCCTTCTTCACAGTCCAACTCTCACATCCATACATGACCACAGGAAAAACTGTAACCTTGACTAGATGAACCTTTGTTGGCACAGTAATGTCTCTGCTTTTGTATATGCTAACTAGGTTGGTCATAACTTTAGTTCCAAAGAATGGCAAGAAGAGATAAGAAAGCCTTCCTCAGCAATCAATGCTAAGAAATAGAGGAAAAAAAAAAACGAAATGGGAAAGACTGTAGATCTCTTCAAGAAAATTAGATATACCAAGGGAACATTACATGCAAAGTTGGGCTCGATAAATGACAGAAATGGTATGGACTTAACAGAAGCAGAAGATATTAAGAAGAGGTGGCAAGAAAACACAGAACTGTCCAAAAAAGATCTTCACGACCCAGATAATCACGATGGTGTGATTACTGACCTAGAGCCAGACATCCTGGAATGTGAAGTCAAGTGGGCCTGAGAAAGCATCACTATGAACAAAGCTAATGGAGGTGATGGAATTCCAGTCGAGCTGTTTCAGGTCATGAAAGATGATTCTGTGAAAGTGCTGCACTCAATATGCCAGCAAATTTGGAAAACTCAGCAGTGGCCACAGGACTGGAAAAGGTCAGTTTTCATTCGAATCCCAAAGAAAGGCAATGCAAAAGAATGCTCAAACTACTGCACAGTTGCATTCATCTCATACTCTAGTAAAGTAATGCTCAAAATTCTCCAAGCCAGGCTTCAGCAATATGTGAACCGTGAACTTCCTGATGTCAAGCTGGTTTTAGAAAAGGCAGAGGAACCAGAGATCAAATTGCCAACATCCGCTGGATCATGGAAAAAGCAAGAGAGTTCCAGAAAAACATCTATTTCTGCTTTATTGACTATGCCAAAGCCTTTGGGAAGATCACACACACACACAAAAAAAAAAACAACTGTGGAAAATTCTGAAAGAGATGGGAATACCAGACCACCTGATCTGCCTCTTGAGAAATTTGTGTGCAGGTCAGGAAGCAACAGTTAGAACTGGTCATGGAACAACAGACTGGTTCCAAATAGGAAAGGGAGTATGTCACAGCTGTATATTGTCACCCTGCTTATTTAACTTCTATGCAGAGTATATCATGAGAAATGCTGGGCTAGAGGAAGCACAAGTTGGAATCAAGATTGCTGGGAGAAATATCAATAACCTCAGATATGCAGATGACACCACCCTTATTGCAGAAAATGAAGGAGAACTAAAGAGCATCTTGATGAAAGTGAAAGAGAAGAGTGAAAATGTTGGCTTAAAGCTCAACACTCAGAAAACTAAGATCAAGGCATTCAGTACCATCACTTCATGGCAAATAAATGGGGAAACAGTGGAAACAGTGGCTGACTTTATTTTCCTGGGCTTCAAAATCCTTGTAGATGGTTATTGCGATCATGAAATTAAAAGATTCCTTTGAAGCAAAGTTATGACCAACCTACACAGCATATTAAAAAGCAGAGACATTAATTTGCCAACGAAGGTCTGCTAGTCAAGGCTCTGTTTTTTCCAGTGGTCATGTATGGATGTGAGAGTTGGACTGTGAAGAAAGCTGAGCACCGAAGAATTGATGCTTTTGAAGTGTGGTGTTGGAGAAGACTCTTGAGAGTCCCTTGGACTGCAAGGAGATCCAACCAGTCCATTCTAAAGGAGATCAGTCCTAGGTGTTCTTTAGAAGGACTGATGCTAAAGCTGAAACTCCAGTACTTTGGCCACCTCATGCAAAGAGTTGACTCATTGGAAAAGACTCTGTTGCTGGGAGGGATTGGGGGCAGGAGGAGAATGGGATGACAGAGGTGAGATGGCTGGATGGCATCACTGACTCGATGGACGTTGAGTTTAAGTGAATTCCGGTAGTTGATGAGGGACAAGGAGGCCTAGCGTGCTGCAATTCATGGGGTCACAAAGAGTTGGACAGACTGAGGAACTGAACTGAACTGACTTGCTGTGTAATCAAGAACAATAATGTTTCTTTTGCAATATCTAATCAGCTATTAATTACCTTCAGTATATTTTCCAACTGATACATTTTAGTTTTTGCTATGGACTGAATTATTCTCTTAAAATTCATCTGCTGAAGTCTAATTCACACTGTGATAGTGTTTGGAGGAGGGGTCTTTAGAAAGTGATAAGGTCATGAACATGGAACTCTCATGATGATTCTCACATAACTTTTAAAGGATACCCAGAGAGCTCACTTGCTCTTTTCTACCATGTGAGAATAAAATGAGAAATGATAGTCATCTATGAACCAGATAGCAGGCTTTGGGCAAACACAAAATCTACCATTATTTTGCTTTTGGACTTT
This sequence comes from Tragelaphus eurycerus, assembly GCA_935064755.1. Lineage (NCBI taxonomy): Eukaryota > Metazoa > Chordata > Mammalia > Artiodactyla > Bovidae > Tragelaphus > Tragelaphus eurycerus. The sequence continues at coordinate 4,083,415 of CAKXYN010000086.1, read as the reverse complement.
CTGTCCTCCAGAATTGTGATTAATAAATCCTTGTTGTTTAAGCCAGCCAGTCTATGGCATATTCTTTTATAGCAGAAGTATGTAAAATAGCACTTTTTTCTTTTCTTTTTTTTTTTTTTTTTTTTTTTACATGGGTGCCATGTACTTTGTTGAAAAAATCAATGTATATCATTTTGTAAAAACATTCAACAAGCATATTATGGTAAGGAAACCACAATGGTGTGTAAGAGAACTAGTGTAAGACTGTTTTTAATGCCTAAAATTAGAACTGGGTAATTTTTCTATCTTCATATTTAATTTTTTCTTTTGTTCTTAAACTTGTAGAATAGAGAGATATAACTACTGTTAATGTCTTTGTTTAATAATTCTAGTTGTGAAACTTCTGAATATCTCTTTCAATCTAATACTTTTTCTTCTCAGTGTAGGTTATTTTTTGGATATTTTATATTTTCCTACTTATTTGCACATCTGGTAGTCTTTTATTTTTTACTTTCTTAGATGTAAAATATTTTTGTTTTTCTGTAAACATTATTGAGGTTTGTTAAGGAATGCAGCTTAATTACTTAGGAAAAATATACTTCCTTCTTGCTTTTTTGTTATTGTCATTGTTAATTTTTAGTTAGACATGATTTTAGATGCACAAAAGACTTGCAGTGCTACTAAGGAGAAATCCTGATTAGCTCTAACTTATTTTCTACTAACATATTACAAAATTATAGTGCAATTATCAAAATTTAAATTATAATATTTGTAAAATATTATTAACTAAACTATAGAAGTTATTCAAATTTCACCAGTATTATCACTCTTATTTGTTTGTTTATTTTCCCTCTTTCCAGGTACCAGTCAGAATGTCTAATTTTTTATTTAAATATTTCTTAGGCAGAGCTGAGCAATTTTAGTTTAGGGCTAATATTACCCAACTACTGTGAGTCAGTTGGAAAAGGAAATGACAACCCTCTCCAGTGTTCTTGACTGAAAATCCCATGGACCGAGGAGCCTAGGGCTATGGTCAAAAGTGTTGCAAAGAGTCAGACATGACTGAGCGATTAAGCACTGAGTCAATACTCTTTGCCATCTGAGCCATTAGGGGAGCCTGGGAAACCATCTTACCTGTCTCCTGAGAAACAGGACCTTGAAGAAGCAGCAATTAGAATCCTGTATGGAACAACTGATTGGTTCAAGATCAAGTAAGGAGTACAACAGTGCAGTCTGTTGTCACCGTTTGTTTAATCTATATACTGAGCACATCATGAGAAATAGCGGGCTGGATGAGTTACAAGCTGGAATCAAGATAGGTGGGAGAAACATTGACATCCTCAGATATGAGAATGATATCAGTCTAATGGCAGAAAGCAAAGATAAACTAAAGAGCACTTTGATGAAGGCAAAGGAGGAGAATAAAAAAGCTGGCTTACAACTAAATACTAAAAAACAAAAACAAACAAAGACAACCAAAGATCATGGCATCCAGCACCATGACTGCATGGCAAACAGAAGGGGAAATGGTGGAAATAGTGATAGACTTCCTCTTCCTGGGCTCCAAAATCAGTGCAGACTGTGACTCCCACCATGAAATCAGAAGACGATTGAATTTGGGCCGGAAAGCTACAACACACCTAGACCATATGTTGAAAAGCAGAGACATTACTCTGCCAACAAAGGTCTGTATTGTCAAGGTTATGGTCTTCCCAGTGGTCACGTGTGGATGTGAGAGCTGGATATAAAGAAGGCAGAAGACCAAAGAATTGATGCCTTCAAACTGTGGTGCTGGAGAAGACTCCTGAAAGTCCCTTGAACAGCAGGCAGATCAAGTCAGTGCATTTTAAGGGAAATCAAACCTGAATATTCACTGGCAGGACTGATGCTGAAGTTGAAGCTCCAGTAATTTTGTCATCTGATGTGAATAGATGACTCATTGGAAAAGTCCCTGATGCTGGGAAAAATTGAAGGCCTAAGGAGGAGAGGGCATCAGAGGATGAGATGACTGGATAGTATCACCAACTCAATGAACATGAACTTGGGCAAATTCTGGGAGATGGTGAGGGACAGGGAGTCCAGGTGTGCTGCAGTCCAGGTCACAAAAAGTCAGACATGACTGGATGATAAAACAAGAACAATAATCTATATAGAGTATTCTGGCCAATAGTCCTTTATTTATAAGATTTAGCACACTGGTTGGGGTAAAAAGGAGCTATAATATTCCCTATGTGTGCTTTGGAGTTGTTTGCTCTAATTGTTTTGAGTTATTTCCTCAGAGTGTAGTAATTTTCTCATATACATATGCTCTACTCAGCTGCAGACATGAGGAGAGCCCTCCTCAGATCTATGGAGCTTAATTTCTAAAGCTCCTTTCTTTTTGAAGGTCACCACTATGAAATCTAATCTTGGCTTTTGCATATATCCATCTTATCTAGTCACCTTAGTGAGAAGATGAGCTGTCTTGGAATCTTCTCATATTGTAGCCTGGAAATTCTCCAAGCAGTAACCTTGGGCAATTACAAGTTTCACATTGTGTGTGTGTGTGTGTGTATGTGTGTCCTATCTCTCAATGATCACTGTCTTCCCTATGTAATATCCAATGTCTGTAAAACCATTATTTTGTATATTTTAATTGTGTTTTAGATTTGTTAAAGGTAAGTTGTTAAATTTGATTTTTATTATTCCACATTGTAAAGAAGTAAACGTCTGCTTTAAATTTACATTCATCCAAATGATACATATGTCTGCTTCTGTCAGGCACCAAAAGATTATTTAGATTAAATATTAAACTTGGTTTTAGGGAAATATACACTGTCAAATCAAACTCAAGTGAAGGTGTCGCTGATATCTTCCTCTACAGAAAGGTATACTCAGAATTAAAATGGGAGAAAGTTTAGTCTGATCTTCCACCCTGCTGATATCCAAAACTGCCTTCTCATTTTATTTAATTCTAATTCCACATCTTTTGGGACTGAGAAATAACTAGTGAAATAAATTAATTCTTTCTTATCTATTTTCAAATATAATATTTTGTTTTAGAAGTTGCCATGAACTATCATCAAGAAAATAAGTAATAACAAACACCTATGTGCCTGTGGAGAAAAGAAAATCCTTGAACTGTGGGTGGGATTGTAAATTGGTACAAACACCAAGGAAAATATGAAGTTTCCTCAAAAAAAATTATATATATATGAATGCCAGATGATCCAGTAACTCCACTTCTGGGAATATATCTAAAGGAAACAAAAACATTGTGTCAAAGAGATATCTGCACTTCCATTTTCAAAACAGCAATATTTTCAATAGCCAATAAATTAAAACAAAACAAAACAAACAAAAAATCCCAAGCATCCATACACAGAAGAAAGATTAAAGAAAATGTGGAGTGTTATGGAATGAAACATTATTCAACCATAAAAAAGGAAATCTTCTTGCTTGTGACAAAATGTTTTGACTTTGAGGGTGTTATACTAAATGAAAAGAAGTCAGAAAAAGACAAATACTTTACCATTACTCTTGTGTGTAGAAGTTTTTTCTTTCTTTTCTTTTTTTCTTTTATAAAGAATGAAATTAGACTTGTGGCAAGAGACCAGATGTATTGTTAACAGATGCAGGTCACGGAAGGAGAGGGAATTGAATGAAGGTGGACAAAAGTTACAAAATTCCAGTTATAAGATAAATAAGTACTAGCAAAGTAATGTACTACAGAATGACTATATTTAGCACTTCTTTCTTTTTAATTAATTTATTTTAGTTGGACGATAGTTGCTTTACAATATAGTGATAGTTTTTGCCATACATCAATATGAATTGGTCACAGGTGTACATGTGTCTCCCCTATTTCCACCCCTCCCATTTCCCTCCACACCTTATCCTTCTGGGTTGTCCCAGAGCACAATCTTTGGGTGCCTTGCTTCACACATCAAACTTGCACTGGTCATCTACTTTACATATGGTAATGTACATGTTTCGGTGCTGTTCTCTCAAATTATCCCACCCTTGCCTTCTCCAACAGAGTTCAAAAGTCTGTTCTTTGTATCTGTGTTTCCTTTGCTGCTTTGCATGTAGAATCATTGTCTGTTTGATTGTGGGAGAATAGCATTGAAATATGTATAATATTATATCTGATGTATTAATTGTTCAACTCACTTCATGTTACAATTTGTTCATACTGATGTTTGTAATGTTTCTGATAATCAATAAGAGATTCTTGATCAAAAAAAAAAAAGAGAAAAAAATAAATTCCATATATATGTGTTAATACACAGTATTTGTCTTTTTCTGATGTTGCTTTGTATAATAGGCTCCAGGTTCATCCACCTCATTAGAATGGACTAAAATGTATTCCTTTTCATAGCTGGGTAATATTCTATTGTTTATAGTACCACAACTTCCTTATCCATTCATCTGCGGATGGCTATCTAGGTTGCTTCCATGTCCTATCTGTTGTTTACAGTGCTGCAATGAATATTGGGGTATATGTGTCTCTTTCAGTTCTGGTTTCCTCGGTGTGTATGCCCAGCAGTGGGATTGCTGGGTTATGTGGCAGTTCTGTTCTGAGTTTTTAAAGAAATATCCACACTGTTCTCCATAATGGCTGTACCAATTTGCATTCCCAACAACAGTGTAAGAGGATTCCCTTTTCCTCACACCCTTTCCAGCATTTGTTGTTTGTAGACTTTTTGATGATGGCCCTTCTGACCACTGTAAAATTGACACCTCACTGTTGTTTTGATGTGCATTTCTCTAATAGTAAGTGATGTTGACCATCTTTTCATGTGCTTAATAACCATCTGTATATCTTCTTTGGAGAGATGTCTGTATAGGTCTTTTGCCATTTTTTGATTGGATTGTTTGTTTTTGTGGTATTGAGCTGCATGAACTGCTTATATATTTTGGATATTAATTGTCAGTTGTTTCATTTGATATTATTTTTTCCCATTCTGAAGGCTGTCCTTTCACCTTGCTTATAGTTTCCTTTGTTGTGTAAAAACGCATACCTGTAATCCCAGCTACCCAGGACTCTGAGGCTGAAGGATCCCTTGAGCCCAGGAGTTCTGGGCTGCAGTGCACTATGTCAACTAGATGTCTGCAGTAAGTTCAGCCTCCATATGGTGACCTCCTGGGAGTGCAAGACCACCAGGTTGCCCAAGGAGGGGTGAATGCCTAAGGAGGGGTGAACCAGCCCAGGTCAAAAAGGGAGTAGGTCAAAACTCTGGTGCTGGTCAGCACTGCTTTCTGGTATTTGTGAGTTTGAGCAAACTCTGGAAGGTCGTGAAGTACAGGGAAGCCTGGAGTGCCGAAGTCAATAAGGTCACAAAGACTAGGACATGACTTAATGAATGAACAACTGAACAAAAACAAAAATTGTGGAGAGAATAAATACTAAAGGTTCACATCATCAGAAAAATACTTTTCTTTTTTCTTGCACTTAGAGGATGAACAGAAATAATGTATTGTGATAACCATTTTACAACATATGTAAGTCAAATTATTTTGACTATAACAAACATGCAATGCCATTATAAATTTTATTCCACCAAAATTGGAAAAATTAAAGTAATTTAGATAGCCATGATGCAATAAAAAATACATTGTACACAGTATGCTGCTGCTGCTGCTGCTAAGTCGCTTCAGTCGTTCTGACTCTGTGCGACCCCATAGATAGCAGCCCACCAGGCTCCCCTGTCCTTGGGATTCTCCAGGCAAGAACACTGGAGGGGGTTGCCATTTCCTTCTCCAATGCATGAAAGTGAAAAGTGAAAAGTGACAGTGAAGTCGCTCAGTCGTGTCCGACCCTCAGCGACCCCATGGACTGCAGCCTACCAGGCTCCTTCATCCATGGGATTTTCCAGGCAAGAGTACTGGAGTGGGGTGCCACTGCCTTCTCCGTGTACACAGTATATAACATATATAATATGCATTATATATAATTTAAATTGCATATAATTATATACCTTGTACAATATATAATATATAATCATATAAATCATATAAAATGCATCATATACATTGTTATATATTACATGTAAAACATTATATTATACTGCATGAATTATATATATAGTAAATAAGTAAATGTCTCTCAGTCATGTCCGATGCTTTGCGACCCCATGGACTGTAGCCTACCACGTTCCTCAGTCCATGGGATTTTCCAGGCAAGAATACTGGAGTGGGTTGCCATTTTCTTCTCCAGGAGATCTACCCAACCCAGAAATGGAACCCAGGTCTCCCAAGTTGTAGGCAGGCGCTTTACTGTCTGAGCCACCAGGGAAGTCATAATTATATATATAATTTAATTGTGTATTCAATATATAAATACTACATACATCTGTTACATATATGTCATATGTGTAGTAGTTCTGGACAAGATGGATTCCCCAAATATTTAATTTGCAAAAAAAGAAAATCATAAAACCTTAATATATTTTCTAAGACATCTTTAGTCTCTGGGTGAGAGGTAACAGAGCAAATATTGTAGCATGATAATTTATTTTGTTTATATATATTTCTGGTTTTATCTTCCTAATAATTTAAGAACTTTTGCATCTATTTCTATAACTGAAATTGGTTTTGTCTGATTTTTATAACAACTCATAAAAGATTGGAAAAAGTTTATAGTTTTTTTTGCAATCAAATTCAATTCATAAAACATAGAAGGTTTTATAAAGTTGGTACAGCTTTTAATTTCAGTCTTACAAATAATTTTCCCAGAAACCCTCCTACATAGTTTTCTTTTTCCTTATTTAATTTGAGATTAATTGTATTAACTATGTTTTAAGAGCAATGCCTTTACTCATACATATGTATATGTATCCATATAGTATTAATACTATCTTCATATACAAGTATTCATATATGTTATATTCTTATATGTTTTCTATATATAATGGAATTATATAGCACAGTTCTTTCTCTAGATCTCTTTCTCTACACATATATCCCACATGCATGTTATGCATATTCAAAAAGTAAGTATTCTAGAAATATTCACTTTAATCTAGAACAAACATTTTAAAATTAATACAACATTTACTAAACTCATGAACTTAAAATTGTCCTTCCACTTTGGGAAAAATAATCTGTATCTTAGAATGCGGCACTAATTGCCCAATAGAGATATGTAAACATCTCTACCTTTTTCTTCTCTCTTTCCCTCACATTTATACTACTGTTGTCAAATTCTACAAATCAAATTGTTTTCCAAATCACAGCCTACAAATTTACAAATACCTGTCATTTTATTCATCATCACTACCACTTCTTATGGTTCTTATAATGTATTTATTAATTTCCAACTCATTTTTTACAGTATAATTATAGGGACCTCCGAAACTGTCAATTTTATTATTATCTTCATTAATTTGTTCAGAGATTTCATATTCCTTTATACAGAGTTCTCCATGAAATCACTCTGAATTAATTCTCCAGGTATTCCTTACATCTTATAAATTTGCCATGATCTCATCCAAATAAAGCTTCATCATGAAAGCCAAATCAAGTCTTTCATCAAGTTTTTCTGCTTCATGTACACTACCTCCTCAAACTCGATCTCATCGTTCTTTACTTGAGATGTATTCAGACAAGTCTCTCTGGTATTTTAAATATATTATAATACTATAGAGGAAAGATGAATTTGGCACAGGGTAATGTTTCAGGAAAGACTTTACCGAGACTGTTTTTAGTTGGGTATTGGGCACTGAATGATAAGTAGATTATGAAAATGAGGGCATGTATAAACCTGGGAAGAGAAATTGTAGTGGTAGTGGTATGAAGTTGATATAATGTATTCCACGTATGGGAATAAAAAGTGGTTTGGCTGGAATGTGAATATTGTAAAAGGAAACTAATTGGGGAGAATACATTTGAAAATGATTTTTTAATCACACAGTTTAGAAGTTATTGAATAATTAAATGATGAATAGTAATTTATAGGAGTCAACTGAGAATTTGGAGAAGGCAATGGCACCCCACTCCAGTACTCTTGCCTGGAAACTCCCATGTATACAGGAGCCTGGTGGGCTGCAGTCCATGGGGTCGCTAAGAGTTGGACACGACTGAGCAACTTCACTTTCACTTTTCACTTTCATGCATTGGAAAAGGAAATGGCAACCCCCTCCAGTGTTCTTGCCTGGAGAATCCCAAGGACGGGGGAGCCTGGTGGGCTGCTGTCTATGGGGTCGCACAGAGTCGGATAGGACTGAAGCGACTTAGCAGCAGCAGCAGCAACTGAGAATTTGGGGGGAAAAATTAAATCATTATCAGTTCAAAATACTGATAAAGTTCATATATGTGATATATATATGTATATATACATATATATGCATATATATATGGTATAAACTTTACACTTGATTTCTTTTGAGATGTAATTTGCAGGCCATATTATTCCCAAATTTCTATGCAAGCATATTTATATGGGTAATTCAAAAACTTGTCTTCTTGCCACAGATAATATTCTTTAGAAAAGAAGCTAGTATCCCTCAGTCTAAAATATAAAAAAAGTTTGATGTGCAATACAGGAATAATTGGCCAATTCTTCACTGTAGGAATTTTCTCCTTAGTAAGAAAGACATAGTCAGAAATTTCAAATTATTTGAACTGTAATTAATAAATTATAGCAGTATAGAAATTAAAAAAAAAAGAAGCTACCCTAGTGACTTCACTTTTTCTTTGCAAAGCAGTCTTTGGGAAAACAATTATCTTAATTAACTCAAATAATGGTTTGCTGGTGCCAGAATTCAAGGCAGGCAGGCTGTCCTGGGAATCCTAGGAACACTGTGGAAGCAGCCGCATGCATTTTAACAAAAGCTTTTGAACAGCGGGTGTGATATGCAGAACAATGTTCACCATAAACACTGGGCAAGATGAACGAGGTAACTTGAGATCCATCTATCAAGCTAACATCTTTTGCTATATCTAAATTATGGTACTCGAAAAAATGACTTACAGTGACACCTCCCTATAAAAGTTCAAAATTTGCAGTTCTTCCTTTAAAATATTTAACCCTACTTCTGAAGTGTTTTGATAAAATTTTGTAGAAATAGTGAACAATAGTACATCTCCTATGATTCCATTTTAGAAGTTACCCATTTAGAAGAGTTTAAAGGAGCTGGGATTTCAGATTGGAAAAATGATATAACCAAAATGTCTGAGAAAGAAAATAACATATATATGTATATATCTATATATAAAACGATATTAAGTACAAAATAGTGAACTAGCACTTAAGACATAGAAATATGAATCACAATGGCTCCCTCAAAGAACTTTAAGTGAGATCAAATGAAAAGATACTAATTCCTAAAAAATCAAATATCCATAAAATTATTTCAAAACAATAGCATATTTTATAATATGGTATCTGATTAGTTGCAATGATTCTGGATAAATGGAAAGAAAGCATTTTAATTTTAAGAAAAGTGTTCCTCCAGTAATTATTTACATTGATTAACTATTATCTGAGCTACTTTTCAAGAAATATGCCTAGTATCATCTAAAGTACTTACTCATAGGTTGTCATTGTCATGTAGTTAATGTTATCTAATTTTCATTTTCTTTACCTTTTATCTTCTTCATTACTTTTGACACCTATTGTATTCTGGTTAGAAAGCATATTGCATATTTATGGATACTCTGGGAGAATTAAAGAGTAAGAAGTAAGAATAAATCAGAAAATTTCTCACTTCTTTACATCCCCAGTTGCCAGCATGTACCGTGTTACCATAACTGTTCTCTTCTTGGAGAATAAAGGTACTTGACTTCAGGCCTCTAGTGTGTTTGAAAGAACTGTTTTCCCAGTTCTGAGTATAAAGCCTCAAATATTATTGGAGTTCAACTAATAGTGTTGAATGAATAACATTTAATAATTCAGGCATGAGTTTATAAGAACCTAGATTATAGTAAGTAACAAACTAAACAAGGACCAGGCAGTCTTGATAATAAAATCTGATTTCATGCTATATGTTGAGAGAAGGTCATTTACCAAAGAAAATGCTACATTTAAAATATGAGAAAGTATAAGAAAGATGATGTTATTAAAATTGATATAATAATGAGTAATAAATTTATAGTTCATGGTAGAAAGCTGAAGACAAGTTTGAGCATGTTGATTGGTGAAAAATGGTCTAACATTTAGTGGGAATTCTCTAGACACATCTTACAAAGAGGAACTGGGTTTCAGAAGAGAGGTAAGACTGAAAATACAAATGTAAGCTTATTAGTTTTAAATTTTTAATATATTAAGGATGTGTGGAGTTTTAAAAAAAAAGATGAAAAGTAGATGAAATGAGAGTGTGTCAATAGCAATAGGGGCCTTAACATTGAGAAAACTCTGTATCAAAGGTGAAAAATGAAGGAAGTAAAGCTTCCCAGATGGTGCTAGTGGTACAGAACTCACCTGTCAATGCAGGAGACATAAGGTACTCAGGTTTGAACCTTGGCTGTGGAAGATCCCCTGGAGAAGGAAATGGCAACCCACTTTAGTATTCTTGCCTGGAGAATCCCATGAAAGGAGGAGCCAGGCAGGCTACAGTGCATAGGGTTGCAAAGAGTGGGACATGAATGAAGCCAATTATCATGCACACTCAAAGAAAATAGAAACAGTAATGATGAAAGAAAATGGGGCAGGTTCAGAGGAGAGTAAAAGGTTCTACTTGACTTCTCTGGAAAATGAGGTCAGTTATATAAATAGAGAGTCACTGGGTAGAAGGATTTGTATTGAAAAATTCAAATATAATTATTCTAATAGTTCTGCCCTGGGCACAAAATACTTAGTGTCAATATGTGTGGCCTCACAGCCTGTCAGCTCTTTTTAAGGCCTAGGAACAGATAAAGCAGGTGAAAACAGAGAATGAAAATGATTATAAAAGCTATAGTTTTGTGAACTGAACAAAATAACTTTATTTTGGTTGATCTTGGCATGAAATTTGCATTACTTTTGACTCATTTTATCTCATATCTTTAATCTTAAAATCAATGTGATTTGTAGCCCCCCTGCAGTTCTGATTGCCTTCTCCTCTTCTGTACTTTTAAGCTGCTTGACAGTAGGGATTTTGTTTTCAGATAAGCCCCAATTCCTCTAAAATAGACAGTGAATTAGCACAGGTTTATAAATAATGACATTGTAATGTGTTTGAACTTCAGAGGAGGAAATGTCTGATTGTAGAATTTATTAAAAAAAAAAAATAAAAAGTAACCTCTCTCAAAACAGTGAACTGCCATTCAGTCCAAAGTTAGGACTTTTGGTCAGTAAATGCTTCTTATAAAAATATTTTTAAAATAATTAAAATAGCTACATGCATCATAGTTCAAATAAAGCTCTTATGACTGATTTGATTAGTAAATCAAAAGTATAAGTATACAGAATCTTCTGTATAATAATATATTATTATAATAATAGTTCTAATAATATATTATTATAATAATAGTTATAATAATAATTTTATAAATAATAAAATTTACATTTTATGAATTACAAATTTTTGCATAGCAAGTGTCATAACTCAGTTTTGTGTAAGAAGATATTTTTGTGGGGTACTGCAATGAAAAAAGAAGAAAGCAGATGTGCACAGAGGGAGAACTTGAGTTGCTAAGAAGTTCAACAGGAAACTCTGGAGCATCATTCCAAACTAAATGGAAGAATCCCAGGTCTTTGTATCCCACATCAGCCAGTCAAAAGATGTGATTTGCCCCACAGAAGGGTTGACTTTTGAGTAAATTAAAATTCCTTTGGGAGCAATTTTTGAACAGGAATTCAGCTGTGTGCCAACATAAGCCAGAATTCCCGACAGCAGCAATGATTCTCTGTTTTTAAGATCTCTATATCACAGAATCTCGTTAACAACTCTGAATTTCCTGTTTTCAAAATCTTGCCTTGCAAGTCAATTTTTAAAGAAAATTTTCCTTCCTTTTTCTTTCTATGATGGACTAAGTAAATAAGGAGCTCATTTTTTTCTTTCTTTCTTTCTTTCTTTCTTTTTTTTTTTTGTTTCTCTAATCAAGAAGTTAGAATATCCCTAGTTTTCAATCTGGCGGTGACCTCTGACTGCTACAATCAATAAAATGCAGTGAGCGTTACCCAACAATGGTTTCAGGTCCAGCCTTTAGGAACATGGATAGGTTTTGTCTTGTTCCTTAAACATTTAAGTTGCCATGTGAAAAGTCTGACCTATTGAGGAAAACCTTAAGGAGGTTCTCTAAACGTAGTCTTAGGACTAAATGAGTGTTTAATTCATAGTGTTTTCACGAATTCTCTTTCTGAAAGTACTTTAGCATCCACTAAATCTTTCTTAGCAAGAATAGCAAAAATATGCTATAAAGACATTATAATTATTCCTTATTTGCTGCCTTGTTGGCCCTCTTTTCTGCTCACCCAATAAAATCTATTGCTGAGAATTGCCATTAGTTTTTTAAATCAGTTAAACTAAAACCTACTGTGAGAGAAAAAGAATGTGTGAACGAGTACACTATTAAAGATACAGAGAGAGATAGGAAGACAAATTGTATTCATAAACTCATTTTATTTGCTGATTCTTATTTATCTCAATTTATTTTATGTGCTGTATGCATGGTCTGGTACTACACAGCCATGTCTTCTAGAATCACATTGAAGTTCATTTATTTTCAAGTTTTCATTTTACATAACGTTATCATAAACTTTGTGTGCAAGTGCAGTGGTATTTCAAGTAAAATTTTACACAACAAGGTTTTTTTCTCTTCTCCATTTCACAAACCTGTTCTTGTCACAGTGTCTAGTCATTCAGCGTCATATTCCTGCACTTTCTACAGTCAAACTTACCACTGGCTCCTGACTGGCATGAAACAGTGCTGTACCAATGTCCTTGGACTGAAAGCTAACTCTAAAGTGTCAGAGATAGGAAAAAGAAGACTCACAATGAGAAGTATTTTATTATATTATCTTTAAAGATTTGAATATTTGATGGAAAGAATTGATGTGCAAATAATTACTTGAGTTAATAAAGATTATATTACTAATGCTGTCAATAATTTGAGTGCATCAAAATAATTTGTGTGAAAGACTACTTAAAATTTACTTTAGAAAATTGTATTTTAACATTTTGTTATGGAAAATTTCAATCACATATGTACAGAGAAAGATTAGATTAATGAACTTCTATGTACACATCACAAAGATTTCATAATCATCAAATTCAACCATTCTTTCTCCTTTTTACCGCTATCTTTCCTTCCTGAATCAAATTATTTTGAAGAAAATCAAAAAATTCGCATAATTTCATACATATTACCATATGCATGTATAAAAATATTTCTTTCTTAAAATTATAGCCATAATATCATTAACACGCACAAAATAACTATATCATATAATACTAGGCAGTAGTCATAATTTCTTGTTATCACATAAATGTTGTATTTTTGAAAGTTTAGTTGAGTCATGATTCAAATATTTTAAATATATCTTGTCTTTAAATCTGCAAATATATCTTCTCTTTTTCTTGCAGTTTACCTGTTGAAAAATTCAGTTGGTTTCCTAGAAGGGCAACTTCTTTCCTAGAGGGAAAAAAATGAATGTGAACTAGTAAGTTTGTACTCTAATTATCCATCCTTTCATCTCTCCATATATTCATTCAAAACTCAATATGTTTGTATATCTCTGTTCATCTATTTATCTGTTTTAACTATGGTGTATCAATTTAATATTTCAGCATTACACAGAAAATTATGATATGACTCTAAAGGCAGTTGCAGATTATGTTCTGATGATATGGTAAGGTTTGTGTATTTGAGAGCAATCATTTATAATGTAAATATTCCTAGACTTTCCATTAACCATACAAACCAAAATGTTTCTGTCTTTGATATTTTTATTATTTCTCAAATGTTGAGAAAAATTACCCTTGACAATTTTCTGAAAAGAATTTTTCTGTTGCAGAAAATGGAAGAAATGATAAAGTGTAAAATTAAAGTGTTTAAAATCTAAGGAAGGTACCAAGGTAGTCCAAGGGATGGATTATAGGTTTTACAGTAAGTTAGAAAATCATTAAATGCTGTTGGAAGCTAATATACAGTGATAAATTGGTGAATAAATACTTCCTTCAGTAAGTTTGAAGGACAGTTTTAGTGGGGATAAGAAATTAATAGTCTAAAAGAATGTAAGTTTATGTATAAATAATACCATTTTAAAATTCTAGTATATGTGGAAGAGCACTTCTATATGATAACAAAATGTAGATTAAATGTACATTTGATAGATTTAAATAGAAAGAAGTTGAAGATCCTATAATTTGAGCAAGTCGAAGACTTTGAGCTTCTGCTGAATGAAGCATCCTTGGAGGAACAAAGTCTCCAGCCATGGTGCATGAGCCAAGGATAGATAGAAGGGGCACAGTAAATAACATGAGAGAACAAAACAAATAAGCAAGAACAACAACAACAAAATGTATGCAGGTTTAGGACAACAGATTATAAAAGGGATGGAAAAATAAGAAAAGTTAACTATTTCCTTGCTTCTGTTAAGTGTAGGGGTGTCAATGGATTGCACCTAAATCGGGGTTTCAGAAGAGACTGTTGCTTTAGACTAAAGGCAAGATTCAACTAAGGTGAGTGATTATAAAAATAAACAATTAAGATATCAAATATACAATTAAATTTATAATGTGAAAGGGAAAGTGTTAATCCCTGTCATGTGCAACTCTTTGTTACCCCCAAGGATTATAACCCACCAGACTCCTCTGTCCATGGAATTCTCCTGGCAGGAACACTGGTGCAGGTTGCCATTGCCTTCTCCAGTGGATCTTCCCAGCTCAGGGATAGAACCCAGGTCCCCTGCATTGCAGGCAGATTCTTTAGTGTTTGAAGCAAATTTATAATAGAAGAATCTTAAATCCCATTCCTCCCTCTATCATTCCGACTCTAGTTTAATTGATAAGCTCTGGCTATTGTCACTTCACTAGAACAGAATTCTCCACTTTTGCTATACATTGGAGTCATCTAATGATGTCTGATTTGCAACCTCAGATTCTGGTTTTAATTTACCTGGTGAACAACCTGAATCTTAGAACCATTGAACTGTTGCGTTTATTCCTAGTGACTAATGTACTTACTGAAGATCTAATATCAGCCTAGAATAAAATAATCATTAAATACACATGTGCTGTTTAAATTATTATAGAAAACTAACCTAGATGAAACCCTGGATCTAGTATGTACTGAGAAAGCAATAGTTATTATGATGAATGAGATTGTTACTTTCTCTTTTGTATTTGATTTAAGAGATGGATTTGGATTTAAGAGAAACTTTTGGTCTATCAGTACACAGTTTTAAAATATTGCACTGAAAAATCTACTTGTTTCTACCTAAAACTAAAAAATTGGTTTTAACTCTTCAGTTTTTGACATTTTGTAAGATGCACATTGATTGTAACACAATTTGACAGAAAAAGAAAATCGTTCATAGAATTTCAATCCATAATCTAAACTATACTGTTCTAAATTAGATATAATTATCAGCAAATTCCACAAAATATAAAGCTTATTATGCAAAAGCTCTCATTAGAGAGATTTAGAATAAAACACAGTGGTCAGCAAAATACTAAGAATATAGATTTTAGGGTCAGACAACTTTATTTAAATTCAATTGTACAAGTTAGTATACTGTATTGGTGTTTTTCTTTCTGGCTTACTTCACTCTGTATAATAGGCTCCAGTTTCATCCACCTCATTAGAACCAATTCAAATGTACTCTTTTTGATGGCTGAGTAATACTCCATTGTGTATATGTACCACAGCTTTCTTATCCATTCATCTGCTGATGGACATCTAGATTGCTTCCATGTCCTGGCTATTATAAACAGTGCGGCAATGAACATTGGGGTACATGTGTCTCTTTCAATTCTGGTTTCCTCAGTATGTATGCCCAGCAGTGGGATTGCTGGATCTTAAGGCATTCTATTTCCAGTTTTTTAAGGAATTTAGAAAGATGGTAACAATAACCCTGTATGCGAGAGAGCAAAAGAGACATGGATGTATAGAACAGTCTTTTGGACTCTGTGGGAGAGGGTGGGATGATTTGGGAGAATGGCATTGAAACATGTATAATATCATATAAGAAACAAATCACCAGGAAGCTTGGGGGTGGTGCACTGGGATGACCCAGAGGGCTGGTACGGGGAGGGAGGTGGGTGGGGGGTTTCAGGATGGGGAACACATGTACATCCTTGGTGGATTCATGTTGATGTATTGCAAAACCGATATGATATTATAAAGTTAAAAAAAAAAAAAAGAAATAAAAAAAAGTAAATTCAGTTGTGTTACTTTCCAGTAGGAAGTGTATCTACATATTTTTCCTAACTTGGAAAATGAAACTATGAATGTATCATTCATTTAATTGTTATGAAAGCCAAATGATGTATGTGAAGCAAATTAGTATCATGATTAATAAGTATTAAATGCTCAACATTAAATATATGTACCAAAAAAAGAATAAAGTTAAGCTCTAAGTGCAAGTAGCATAGAATTACTATTTCCCAAAGTGTTTCTGATTAACTCCAGAAATATTTATAAAGTACTTACACAAAATGCCTTGCTTTCATGAAACTACACCCTACTGGAGAACACAGAAAGTAACTGTAAAATTGTAAAAACACAAACGTAATTAAATGTTAAGTGAACAACCTTGATGCAAGCAAAAAAAAAAAAAAAAAAAAGATTTCTATAAGAGAAAGTAGCAAAAGAACCTGAATTTAACTACATGTGGGTGAATCAAGGTTTTTCCCCTAGGAGACCAAGTTCAAATTAAAATATAAAATTGAATAAGAGCACAATAAATAGCCGACTGATGTGTGTGTGTGTGTGTGTGTGCACCCACACACACATGTGTTTTCCAGAAAACTTGAGTCTTGTTTTCTGAAAAATAACTTTAGTAATCCATATAGTCTCAAAAATAAAGTTGAGGAATCCTCAATTTTCAAATATCCTGAGTAATTTTCATGATTGATAGGAAAAGAAGGGGAAAAGCAATTGGGAAATGGAAAGTCTAATTGGAAAAGAATCGAGAAAATTAACAAAGACAAGACTATGATGTGAATCTAAAAATAAATATAAGGATAAAAAATAAATGGTATTCACATTGGGAAAATACAAATTACTATATAAGCTGTTCTGCTGTGCTTAGTTGATCACTTGTGTCCAACTCTTTACAATCCCATGGACAGTCGCCTGCCAGGCTCTTGTGTATATGGAGATACTCCAGGCTGGAACAGTGGAGTGAGTTGCCATGCCCTGAAATTCCCAACCCAGAGATCAAACTCAGGTCTCCTGCATTGCAGGTGGATTCTTTACCGTTTGAGTCACCGGGGAAGCACTGAGGTGGTTTTAAATGCTGTAATGAATTCTTCCAGAGTGATGTAAATGCAAACCTAAATACTAGGTAAGACTTATAACGTTAATTCTTTATGACTTGAGCATGAATATCTTTGCCCATCATAACCTGGATCCGGTCATCAGTTCAGTTCAGTTCATTTCACTCGTTCAGTCCTGTACGACTCCTTGTGACCCATGAATTGCAGCACACCAGGCCTCCCTGTCCATCACCAACTCCCGGAGTTCGTCCATACTAACTTCCATCAAGTCAGTGATGCCATCCAGCTATCTCATCCTCTGTCGTCCTCTTCTCCTCCTGCCCTCAATCTCTCTCAGCATCAGAGTCTTTTCCAATATGTCAACTCTTCACATGAGGTGGGCAAAGTACTGGAGTTTCAGCTTTAGCATCATTCCTTCCAAAGAAATCCCAGGGCTGATCTCCTTCAGAATGGACCGGTTGGATCTCCTTGCA
The DNA here is from genome assembly GCA_935064755.1 of Tragelaphus eurycerus. Lineage (NCBI taxonomy): Eukaryota > Metazoa > Chordata > Mammalia > Artiodactyla > Bovidae > Tragelaphus > Tragelaphus eurycerus. The sequence continues at coordinate 4,065,618 of CAKXYN010000086.1, read as the reverse complement.
GTCCAAGGGACTCTCAAGAGTCTTCTCCAACACCACACTTCAAAAGCATCAATTCTTCGGCTCTCAGCCTTCTTCACAGTCCAGCTCTCACATCCATACATGACCACAGGAAAAACCATAGCCTTGACTAGACAAACCTTTGTTGGCAAAGTGATGTCTCTGCTTTTGAATATGCTATCTAGGTTGGTCATAACTTTCCTTCCAAGGAGTAAGCGTCTTTTAATTTCATGGCTGCAGTCATCATCTGCAGTGATTTGGGTGCCCAAAAAAATAAAGTCTGACACTGTTCCCACTGTTTCCCCATCTACTTCCCATGAAATGATAGGACCAGATACCATGATCTTTGTTTTCTGCATGTTGAGCTTTAAGCCAACTCTTTCACTCTCCACTTTCACCTTCATCAAGAGGCTTTTTAGTTCCTCTTAACTTTCTGCCATAAGGGTGGTGTCATATGCATATCTGAGGTTATTGATATTTCTCCCGGCAATCCTGATTCCAGCTTGTGTTTCTTCCAGTCCAGCATTTCTCATGATGTACTCTGCATAAAAGTTAAATGAGCAGGATGACAATATACAGCCTTGACTTACTCCTTTTCCTATTTGGAACCAGTTTGTTGTTCCATGTCCAGTTTTAACTGTTGCTTCCTGACCTGCATACAAATTTCTCAAGAGGCAGGTCAGGTGGTCTGGTATTCCCATCTCTTTCAGAATTTTCCACAGTTTATTGTGATCCACACAGTCAAAGGCTTTGGCATTGTCAATAAAGCAGGAATAAATGTTTTTCTGGAACTCTCTTGCTTTTTCCATGATCCAGCAGATGTTGACAATTTGATCTCTGGTTCCTCTGCCTTTTCTAAAACCAGCTTGAACATCAGGAAGTTCACAGTCTTCATCCAAACTTCACCTATGTTTCTGAAGTAATTAAAAAAAATATTCCCCTACTTCTTGTTGTTCAGTCACTAAGACTCTTTGTGACTCCATGGAGTAGAGCACACCAGGCTTCCCTGTCCTTCACTATCTCCCAATGTTTGCTGAAATTCATGTCCATTGAGTCAGTAATGCTATCTAACCATCTCATCCTCTGCTGCTCTCAATATTTCCCAGTATCAGGATCTTTTCCAATGAGTCAGCTCTTTGTATCAGGGGGACAAATTATTGGAGCTCAGCATCAGTCCTTCCAGTGAATATTCAGGGTTGATTTCCTTTAGGGTTGAGTGGTCTGATGTCCTTGTAGCCCAAGGGACTCTCAAGAGTCTTCTCTAGCACCACAGTACAAAAGCATCAATTCTTGGTTGCTCAGCCTTCATTATGTGAGCTCAGCCTTCATTATGATCACATCCATACATGACTACTGGAAAAAACATAGCCTGGACTATAATGACCTTTGTCAGCAAACTAATGTCTCTGATTTTTAATACACTGTCTTGGTTTGTCATAGCTTTTCTTCTAAGGAACAAGCATCTTTTAATTTCATGGCTGCTGTCACTGTCTACAGTGATTTTCAGTTCAGTTCAGATCAGTCACTCAGTCGTGTTCGACTCTGTAACTTCATTCTGCAGCATGCTAGTCATTTTAGAGCCCAAGAAAAGAAAATCTGTCCCTGATTACACTTTTCCCCTTCTCTTTGCTGTGGAGTGATGGAACTGGATGCCATCATCTAGGTTTTTTCAATTGAGTTTTAAGTTAGCTTTTTTCATTTTCCTCTTTCAACCTCATCAGAAGCTCTTTAGTTCATCTTCAATTTCTGCCATTAGAATGGTGCCATCTGCATCTCTGAGGTTGTGGATGTTTCTCCTGGCAATCTTTATTCCTGCTTAGATACTTACACTATGTAATAGAAGTCATTCAGGAAAAACATTAATTATTATTTTTTAACTTTATTGTTAAAATGGCTTAGAGGTTGTAGGTTCTGTATAAAAAGATTGTCTGATATGCATATATTTTTCCAAGACAATTAATGATAGTATTGATTTCTATTAAATCTTTGAACAAATAAAGAAAAGAGGGCCATATTGTTCATTGCAAAACTGCAACCATCACTGGGATAGCATGTAGCAGCTGCCTAACAGCTCTGCAGTTTGGAAACTACAGGGAGAAAATTTGGCAGGTGGAATGCAATTACCCAAACTGGACCTCATCCAGATGTACAGGGCAAACACCCTCTCACTCTTACAGATTGCTTTCAGATATTTAAGGGTCATAAAAAATTAGTGATTTCGTTTTTTATATCTCACTCAAAATATACCTAGTTTTGTCACATTAAAATAAAATTAAAATCAACTGTCTTTTGCCAAAAACTAAGTCTAATTATTTCACTGTTGGAGTGCACTCATATGAAAAAGTGTAGATGTTTTTGTGCTTTTAATTAAATGCTGAATTTTGCTCTCATTCCACATTTCCATCATATGCTGAAAACAGTATATAATGAATGGTAAACAAATTTCTTTTCTTTGTGAGATTGCAACATAATCTATTCAATTGAAGTCACTCCCCACAAGGGTATATTTATTTACCTGAGATTAATAGCAAACAAATGTGTTAAAATTTTACATATATTTATTTTATAGTGGAATATAAACTTTTATGGGTATGGTTCATATCTTAACAATAATTCTCTCTTCTTCTATACCATTACTTGCTGCCAAGTCACTTCAGTCGTGTCCGACTCTCTGCGAACCCATAGACGGCAGCCCACCAGGCTCCCCCGTCCCTGGGATTCTCCAGGCAAGAACACTGGAGTGGGTTGCCATTTCCTTCTCCAGTGCATAAAAGTGAAAAGTGAAAGTGAAGTCGCTCAGTCGCGTCCGACTCTTAGCAACCCCATGGACTGCGGCCCACCAGGGTCCTCCATCCATGGGATTTTCCAGGCAAGAGCACTGGGGTGGGGTGCCATTGCCTTCCCCGATACCATTACTTATTTAATTTTAATTCAGAAAAAAAAAATTGATATTTGGATTTTGAAAAAAAAATGACAAATCTTAGTTTTGATCAAGCATTTGTTATATGATTTTGGAGCGGATTTTTCAGATTCCCTGTCTACTTTACTATGCTGCTGCTGCTGCTGCTAAGTCGCTTCAGTCGTATCCAACTCTGTGCGACCCCGTAAACGGCAGCCCACCAGGCTTCCCGTCCCTGGGATTCTCCAGGCAAGAACACTGGAGTGGGTTGCCATTTCCTTCTCCAGTGCATGAAAGTGAAAAGTGAAAGTGAAGTCTCTCAGTCGTATCCGACTCTAGCAACCCCATGGACTGCAGCCTACCAGGCTCCTCCGTCCATGGGATTTTCTAGCAAAAGTACTGGAGTGGGGTGCCATCGCCTTCTCCTCCTATAAAAACTTTCAGACCCTCTCATTTTATGTTCTAAATATTATTAGTTGCTACTTTCAGTGGGAAATTAATCAATATTTTTTGGTTTATGTTGATTTGGTGAACAATAGTAAACAAATATTTGTGCTCAACAAGTTTTTCAATTAATCTTAGAAATTAAAGAAAGATTTAATGCAGATTTTGGTCTCTATTTGGATTTAAAATCAGGTGGCCCACTTTTTCTCACAAATGAGAAAAGGTCTCATTTTTCTGATCATATCTCACTAGATTTATTTGGACATTGTCCTGTCTAGCATTTGACTTTCATTTTATGCTTATTTAAAATTTCATTTCACTGAATATACTAACTTGTACTTTTCCAAAGTGAGTTTCATTTTGTTTCTCTCTACTCATATTTGATACATTTAGTTACATTATATTCCTGTCTGTGTCAGTGTTTTAAATTCTTCTCTTTTTATTAGTTTATGGAATTTGGTAATTTAAGTACAGATTTGATATTATCACTTCAGCAACTTACTAAAATTTTCCTAAATTGACTTCATATATAGAATTTATTACTTCTGCTTATGTTTTGAATCAGTCTCCTCCTCTAAGGGTACTATTTATGAAGTAGATGTTATTTTAACATCTAGAATGGTAATGCTTACAGCAATTGTATTACAGTATATATTAATCTATGAATATCACCATCAACAGATATTTTCCCTATTAAAAGTAAAATTAATTGCATTTTTCTTTCCTCTTAAGTTATGCTTTATTCTGAGTTTTCAAATTTTCATCAGAACAGCAGTAAGTGGTTCAGGACATTTTGTTCATGTTCAGTCACTAATTCATGTTAGATTTTTTGAGACTCCATTGGCTGCAGCACACCATGCTCCCTTGTGCTTCCCTATCTCCCAGAGTTTGCTCAAATTCATGCCATTGAGTCAGGGATGCCATCCAACCATCTCATTTTCTGTTGACCCCTTGTCCTCTTGCCCTTAATCTTTCCCAACATCAGGGTCTTTTCCAATGGGTCAACCTTTCACATCCAGTGGCCAAAGAATTGGAACTTCAGCTTCAGAATCAGTCCTTTCAATGAATATTCAGGGTTGATTTCCTTTGGGATTGACTAGCTTTATCTCCTTGCAGTCCAAGGGACCTTCAAGAGTCTTCTGTAGCACCACAATTTGAAAACATCAGTTCTTCAGCACTCAGCCTTCTTTATGGTCCAACACTCACACTCATACATGCTGCTGCTGCTGCTGCTAAGTCGCTTCAGTCGTGTCCGACTCTGTGCGACCCAATAGACGGAAGCTCACCAGGCTGCCCTGTCCCTGGGATTCTCCAGGCAAGAACACTGGAGTGGGTTGCCATTTCCTTCTCCAATGCATGAAAGTGAAAAGTGAAAGTGAAGTCGCTCAGTCGTGTCCGACTCCTAGCGACCCCATGGACGGAAGCTCACCAGGCTGCCCTGTCCCTGGGATTCTCCAGGCAAGAACACTGGAGTGGGTTGCCATTTCCTTCTCCAATGCATGAAAGTGAAAAGTGAAAGTGAAGTCGCTCAGTCGTGTCCGACTCCTAGCGACCCCATGGACTGGAGCCTACCAGGCTCCTCCGTCCATGGGATTTTCCAGGCAAAAGTACTGGGGTGGGGTGCCATTGCCTTCCCCGACACTCATACATAAGTAATTGAAAAACCACAGTTTTGGGTATATGCACCTTTGTCAATAAAGTGATGTCTTTGCTTTTTAATATGCTGTTTGGCTTTGTCATAGCTTTCCTTCCAAGGAGTAAGCATCTTATAATTTCAAGGCTGCAGTCGCCATCCACAGTAATTTTGGAGCTCCCCAAAATAAAATTTGTCACTGTTTCCACCTTTCCCTCTCTATTTGCCATGAAATGATGTCACCAAATGCTATGACTTTAGTTTTTTAATATTGAGTTTAAGCCAGCTTTTTCACTGTTCTCTTTCACCCTCATCAAGAGAAATTGAAAGAATTGAAAGAAATTGAAGAAAACACAAACAAATGGAAAGATTCTTGTGTTTGTGGGTCAGAATTAAAATGTTTATAAACCCAAAGCCATCAGTAGATTTAATTAAACTCTTATCAAAATTTCAATTATTTTTAAACAGAAATAGAGAAAAAAAAAAAGTTCTACAATTTGTATGTAACGTCAAAAGACCACAAATAGCCAAATCAAGTTTTATGAAGAGCAAAGTTGGAGGGTTTGGTCAATTAATGTACAAAAAATGAAACAAGAACATGCAAGGAGAAAAGACAGTCTCTTCCACAAGTGGGGAAAACTGGATAGCTGCATGTAAAACAATACAATTAGAATATTTCTCCATATCATTTTAAAAAACAAACAAAATAAATTAAATACCTAAGGGTAAAATTTCAAACCATAAAATTCCTAGAAGACAACACACTCAGAACATGTTTTGACATGTAGCAATAAATTGTAAATATTTTTAATATTTAATACAATTTTAATAAATTGTAGCAATATTTTTGGATCTGTCTCCTAAATTAAATGAAATAAAAATAAAAAATAAACAATGGAACCTAATAAAACTAATAAGGTTAAGCCTAATTAAAGCTAATTAAACTTTGAACAGCAAAGCAAACTATCCACAAAATGAAAAGACAATTTATAAACTGGGAGAAAATATTTGCAAGTGATATACTTGGCTGAAAAGTGAAAGTCACTCAGTCATGTCCAATTCTTTGGGACCTAATGGACTGTACAGTCCATGAAATTCTCCAGGCCAGAATACTGGAGTAGGTAGCCTTTCGCTTCTCCAGGGGATCTTCCCAACTCAGGGATTGAGCCCAGGTCTCCTGCATTGCAGGCAGATTGTTTACCAGCTGAGCCACAAGGGAAGCCCAAGAATATGGGAGTGGGTAGTCTATCCCATCTCCAGGGGATCTTACCATCCCAGGAATCAAACTACAGTCTCCTGCATTACAGGCAGATTCTTTACCAACTGAGCTATCAGGGAAGCCCTATAACTGACTAGAGATTAATAACCAAAATATGTGAAAAGTTCATACAACAGAATATGGAAAAATAAATAAATAAATAAAAATGAGCAAATAACCTGAATAGAGTCTGTTTGTTTTTTTTTTTTTTTCAAAACAAGACATATAGATGGTAAACAGGCACAGGAAAATATTATCAGCATTCTTAATTATTAGAGAAATGCAAACCAAATCCCCAAGGTGATATCTCCTCACATCAGTCAGAATGGCTGCCATTGAGAAAATATTTACAAATAACAAGTGTCGATAATATTATGTAAAAAAAGCAACCCTTATACACTTTGTGAGAATGAAAATTGGTGCTGTTAGAATGGAAAACATAGGACGGTTCCTAAACAAACTAAGAATATAATTGCCATATGATCCAGTGCTTCTATAACCAGAAAAATGAAAACACTGATTCAAAAAGATACACATACTCTAATGTTTATAGCAGCACTATTTACAATAGCCAAGATATAGAAGCAATCTAAGTATCTGTCATAAGATGGATTAATAAAGAAAAACATATAAATTATATATAGATATATGCAATGTATTACTAAGTAGCTATAAAAAGGGAAATATGTTATTTTCAGGAATGTGGATGAATCTAGAAAATATTATGCTTAATATAGTGAAATAAGTTAGAAATATGCTTAATAGTGAAATAAGTTAGACAGAAATAGAGAAATGCTATATAGTATCACTTATATTTGGAACCTAAAAAAATAACACAAAGAAATTACATAACAAAACAGAAATAGCTTCACAGATATAGAAAAGAAGCTAATAGTTACTAGCGGGGAGAGGGAAGAGGGGAGGGTCAAGTTAATGGAATATGAAAGTACAAACTGTTCTGCATGAAATAGATAAACTACAAGGATATATTGTATGGCACAGGGAATTGCTGCAATTACCTTGTAATGACTTTTAATGAAGATACTCTACAAAAATACTGATTCACTATGGTATACACTTGAAAATAATGTAATATTTTAAATCAGCTATATTTCAATAAAATAGCTAAAGTGAAGTGAAAGTGAAGTCCCTCAGTCATGTCCGACTCTTTGCGACCCCATGAACTATAGCCTACCAGGCTCTTCTGTCCATGGGATTTTCCAGGCAAGAGTACTGGAGTGGGTTGCCATTTCCTTAAGTAAATAAATAATCTTAAAATGTAAAAAACAAAAAAATGAAAAGCTGGAGGCCTGACTGAAGGGCTAATGGTGACTACCTGATACACAAACCAACAATCTAACATTTTTGATGAATTGTTTTCTTGCCTGGGGAAAAAAAAAAAAAAAAAAAAAAACCTTTCATAGGTTATAGCTAGAGTAAAGCAAAATGAACTCTGATGCTGCATTATTAGTTTTCTGAACCTGGGAACCAATTCTATTTCCCCTACATTTTACTTTCTCAGTGTAGTGTATAGCAACACAGATAGAAGATCCCACTGAAAAACTCTACAAAAAACCTCCACTTGCTACTACTACATTATTCATGACCTCAATATAGTTATTGAATTACTTCCCTTTTATTCCTGAGCCACTATTTCACCAATCATTCTTAATCCCAAGAATGAGCTATAGATTGTTGATTGACTTTGAAAACTATAAACTAAACCTTGACACTTTTGGAAATGTTACCTTTTATTACTGAGTTCAGGTGAACACAGTCTTTCCCTCCTTTCCTTCATCTCTTCCTCTGCCCCTCTTCTCTTTTCTTTGTCTTATCTTTGCTTTTAAGCTGAGAGAATAAAGTTAACCATAAGGGAGTGATTGAAAAAGTTTGAATATTATAGGAATCTGAGAAAAATTGAGATTTTTTTTTCCTGTAAGTCTGTCAAACTACAGCCAGGGGAGTAATAGACTCCAAGCTCTTCTATTATTATTATTTTTTTTAACTGTATAGCCATTTTCTGATTGATCTAATGGAGGCTTTAGAGTGATGACTTGTCAGGTGAGCATATTCCTGCTGTATGTCAAGTCATTTTTCTTCCCCAAAAATGCTACAGATCAGTCATGCAGTTTCATTTGTAAAATAAGTGAGAAGAGGAATGGTGATAATTTGGATTCATATAAATAGAAAATGTTATAAATAGTTAATATAGCAGTCTGTGAAATGTCCTGAAAAAGACAAATATTGTGTATATGAAACAGTCAGATTAAGATTCAAAATAAATTAATTTCAACCATATTAAATAAAAGTGCAATATATAAGGATATTTTTTAACATGATATCTATTTCTCTGTGCCTAATATTTTCCACAGGATTGTGCCTTGTATCAAATTCTCCCTCAGTGTATAATATTTTAAGAATAGTCCTGAAGATAAAGCAAGTGTAAATGATTAGCTCACCTCCTAAGGCATCAATGTGGAAAAGTCTCCTTAAGATGTCCAAGTATAACAATTTTAAAAATATGTTTTTTGTTAGCCATTAGTATGTCTTCTTTGGAGAAATGTCTATTAAGTTCTTTGGCCCATTTTTTGATTGGGTCGTTTATTTTTCTGGAATTGAGCTGTAGAAGTTGCTTGTATATTTTTGAGATTAGTTGTTTCTCTGTTGCTTCATTTGCTATTATTTTCTCCCAGTCTGAAGGCTGTCTTTTCAGCTTGCCTATAGTTTCCTTTGTTGTGCAGAAGCTTTTAAGTTTGATTAGGTCCCATTTGTTCATTTTTGATTTTATTTCCGATATTCTGGGAGGTGGGTCATAGAGGATCCTGCTGTGATGTAAGTCAGAGAGTGTTTTGCCTATGTTATCCTCTAGGAGTTTTATGGTTTCTGGTCTTATATTTAGCTCTTTAATCCATTTTGAGTTTATTTTTGTGTATGGTGTTAGACAGTGTTCTAGTTTCATTCTTTTACAAGTGTTCAACCAGTTTTCCCAGCACCACTTGTTAAAAAGATTGTCTTTAATCCATTGAGATGGCTAACAAACACATGAAAAGATGCTCAACATCGCTCATTATCAGAGAAATGCAAATCAAAACCACTATGAGATACCATTACACGCCAGTCAGAATGGCTGCGATCCAAAAATCCACAAGCAATAAATGCTGGAGAGGGTGTGGAGAGAAGGGGATCCTCTTACACTGTTGGTGGGAATGCAAACTAGTACAGCCACTATGGAGAACAGTATGGAGATTCCTCAAAAAACTGGGAATAGAACTGCCTTATGACCCAGCAATCCCACTGCTGGGCATACACACTGAGAAAACCAGAATTGAAAGAGGCACGTGTACCCCAATGTTCATAGCAGCACTGTTTACAATAGCCAGGACGTGGAAGCAACCTAGATGTCCATCCACAGATGAATGGATAAGCAAGCTGTGGTACATATACACGATGGAGTATTACTCAGCCATTAAAAAGAATACATTTGAATCAGTTCTAATGAGGTGGATGGAACTGGAGCCTATTATACAGAGTGAAGTAAGCCAGAAAGAAAAACACAAGTACAGTATACTAACGCATATATATGGAATTTAGAAAGATGGCAACAATCACCCTGCTTATGAGACAGCAAAAGAGACACTGATGTATAGAACAGACTTTTGGACTCTGGGACTGGGAGAGGGTGGGACGATTGGGGAGAATAGCATTGAAATATGTATAATATCATATCTGAAACGAGTCAGTCCAGGTACGATGCCCTATAACAGATGCCTGGGACTGGAGTACTGGGATGACCTGGAGGGATGGTGTGGGAAGGGGGGAGGGAGGAGGGTTCAGGATGGGGAACACATGTATTCTGGTGGTGGATCCATCTCGATGTATAGTAAAAGTAATACAATATTGTAAAGTTAAGAAAAATTTAAAAAATAATAATAATAATAATAAAAAGAAAATATTAAAAAATAAAAAAGAAGAAAAAAAATATGTTTTTTGAGTTCAATCCAAGATATGTTAGCATTAATTTATGAATATTCTTTAATTAAACCTAGTTTCAGTGCATTCTTATCAATCTAGACAAATAAACAGTCTATGCAGATAAGTCTATATACAACAACTAAAATTTTCACTGTACTGTCCCCTCCTCCTACTCCCCATAAACTGTGCCCCAAACTGGCTTGTGATTTCATATGACACCACTTCTTTTACCTATCCTGGGTGCTTTCAAGATGTGTTACATTGTTTTTTATGGTAAATAAGTTAACTATCTTGCATCTATGTTTTCAGCCTTGTTTTCTAAAATTAAACATTTTAGAAATGTTTACTAAACATTTACTAAATGTTTAGTAAATGTTTACTAACATTTACTAAAATTCCAAAGTGACTTCCTCAAATAAAGAAAAAAATTAAAATCACCAATATACTCCAGAATGCTCACTTGAATATAGGCAATACAATTTTATTCCATGTAACATATTTATTGTGGTCTAGCATTCATATTTAACTCTTGTGCACTAAATTTATTCACTATTTATATGCCATAAAACAGATATATTAATATTGATGAGTCATAGTTATAGATAAGAATATCCAATTTCATGGCAAGTGGAATCATAATCTTCTGCTCCTAAACTAAGAGTTTAGAAACAAATAGAGACCAAGTCATTAAATGAGCAGCATAAGTCAGGCTGTTACCTTTCCATGTAAAATTATCTTATCTAACATTGATAAAATGTACATGTCTAGTAGGCCACTAGATATGACACTCCTTTTGGATGGAAAAGAAAATTGCATTCTTTGAGTGCACAAATTCTGTAACTCATTTTTCCTAGTAAACCAGCAAATGATTTAAATCCAGAAAATATCATACCTGGGGTGTGATTAGTACTACCCTAGGGTAGCTCCTGGAGAAGGCAATGGTAACCCACTCCAGTACTCTTGCCTGGAAAATCCCATGGACAGAGGAGCCTGGTAGGCTGCGGGGTCGCTAGGAGTCAGACACGACCGAGTGACCTCACTTTCACTTTTTACTTTTATGCACTGGAGAAGGAAATGGCAAGCCACTCCAGTGTTCTTGCCTGCAGAATCCCAGGGACGGGGGAGCCTGATGGGCTGCTGTCTCTGGGGTCATACAGAGTCGGACATGATTGATGCGACTTAGCAGGGTAGCTCCTAGGTAAAAGCCCATGAACATGCATGCATGCTAAGTCACTTTAGTTGTGTCTGACTCTGTGTGACCTCTGGACTCTAGCTTGGCAGCTGTCCATGGGATTCTTTAGGCAAGAATCCTGGAGTGGCTTGCCATTTCCTTCTCCAGGGGATCTTTTCAAGCCAGGGATCAAACCTGCATCTATTATGTTTCCTGCATTGACAGGCAGGTTCTTTACTTCTAGTGCCACCTGAGAAGTCCGTAAAAGTCCATGAAACAATATAAAAAGTCAAAAATTCTAAATAATCACCACAAGTATTAACAGGAGAGATAAGTAAATCATAGGTCATGAAATTTGATCAGTATCCAGAGAATCACGTCAAGCAAGATGTCAGCAGTGGAGACGGAACTGTAGCAAACATTAATTTAGAACATTGAAAAGTGTGAACAAGCAGAGAAAGAACAGAGCACTGGTGAGTTCAGTAACAAACAACATATCTCTATATTTGAAGTACCTTGCATAGTCCTTATCAAAAAGCTTTCAATATTGAATGTATTCACTCTACATGTCCTGAGCATACCTATGCAGGTCAGACTCGCTATAAGAAAATGTGTAAAAAATAAAAAGCGTAGGACATAATAAGTTATGATGCTTGCTTGTCCTTGTGATTATTAAAACATAAGTTACAGAAATGAGGTGCATGGAAAACAAATGTTACAATTATGGAATACATTTAAGGAATTTCACAAGAGTATTAATCTCTTCCAAGTAATTAGAAATACATCCTAAGTATGCCCTTTTAAAATCACTTTAAAAATTAGTGGAATATTAGCTTTAGCCCAGAACCCTGCAAACATCTGGTGGTTCAGCTTCTACAGCAACAGTCACTACATGAGAACGTATCAGGCTTAAGTACGGGAAGCTTAAGTACATTCCTCTCAATTGTGCTGTGAACTGAAAACAGGTATAAAATTAAAATTTCATTGGAAAAAATGAACAGGATACAGACTATAAAGAAGTAAAGAAATAGGCTGTTGTTCTATGACCAGAGACAAACAATGTACAGGAGAAAGAGGAATAAGTATCATATGAGAAATTGATTTAAGTGCGTTTAGCTTAAGAAATACTGAAGCTTAATGGATTGCCCTTCTTTGGAATGTCATTTATTGTGATAAGAGAGATGGTGCATCACTGTCAACCCTGTTTCTCAAGAAACAAATAAAAACTAAACCACTTAGCTATAATATGTGTCTGTCAAAGGCCTACACAATCATCTTTACATTCAAGAATGAAACAGTGTGCTAAAGAAATAAGTTACAAAATTCATAAAATACTTGGTAATAATCATTAAAAATTGCTATTAACAGGTTTTTAGTCTACAGATTTTTTATGGAGCCAATTTTTTTCTTTTATAATTTTTTTTTTTAACTATAGCTAGGATACCATTTGTATAGCAAGGAAAATATTTAATGAGGGATGAGAAAAAGCAAATATTAGCCATAGACACATGTACATTTATCTGTTCTGCTTTGGCAGCAAGTGACATTTGAATCCTCTCTATTCAACAGCAACAGTATATTAATCTATGTATGCATGCATTTCCAGAAAAACATTTCCTTCAGTTTAAGAAATAAACAGTACTTTAAGTTCTTCTAGAACACAGTGATATTTTAATTCTAGATTTAGAATTTATATTATAGAACTAGAAGACAAAAAAAAAAAGAGAGAGAGAAAGATCATTTTGATAATTTTAAACTCTTGTCTAAGAACATCTAATTCAAAGGTTGGAAGAAATGGACTTGGTCAATTGTGTGTGTGTGTGTGTGTGTGTGTGTGTGTGTGTGTGTATGTGTATGTGTATGTACACACATACTTTCAAAATGCTGAAAAAGGGGTCAAGCTAGTACTTCCCAGAAAAGTATTAAAGTGTTCCAGTCAATGGACGCTAATGAGCCCAACAAGAAAAACCTATTTTATTGACAGCTGTGATTCCTTCAAGGAAGTGGTTCAACTAAACACACTACAGTGAGGCCCATTCCTTTGATATACTTGACATATTCACACAAAACTTTCATCCAAGTATAACCAAACATTTGAAAAACAGGAGTAACTTGAAAAAGATAGAATAAGAAACAAACACGATGAGGGAAAAAAAAAGAATATGGTGGAAATTGAAGTATAGGAGCAGAAAGGATGGAGGAAATATCTTCTTTGAGATATATGCAAAGTGGAGATGCTGAAAATCTCTCCTTCAAAAACAGAGCTAAATATTTTAGATATAATAATAAGAAACACATGTTTGAAAAAATAAATGACTTCAAGAAAGTAAGCAACATTATTTGAGGTTAAAGAAAGAGAAGGAATAAGATATCTAGAAATTCTAGATGTTTAAGAGAAAACTGAGAAATTCTGTACCTGGAGATTGCCTAGATTCTATATCCTGTGTCTTATGTTTCTATGGCTCAGCTTTCAGAGAGTAAAGCTTATATATCTATATATATATATATATATATGCTCCATGAAAATAGAGTGTAGAACGGGATATGCTTTACTAGAATACTATGAAATAGAGGCAAAGTATCCCATAGAAAGGACTACAAAGAAAATGCTCTCTCTTGAGTTTGCTTCTTAGAGAGGTTATGAAAGATGTTTTTCATAACTATTCATTAATACAGAGGATTATGTAGGTACGCTTGAAATTGTCTACAAAAATTTAAAATGAGGAAATTAATGAAAGGAAAGCTATGACAAACCAATGTAGTGTACTAAAAAGCAGACATAACTTAGTCGACAAGGTTCTGTATAGTCAAAGTTATGTTTTTTCCAGTAGTCACATATGGATGTGAGAGTTGGACCAAAAAGAAAGCTGAGTGCCAAAGAATTGATTCTTTTGAACTGTGGTGTTGGAGAAGACTCTTGAGAGTCCCTTGGACTGCAAGGAGATCCAACCAGTCAATCCTAAAGGAAATCAGTCCTGAATATTCATTGGAAGGACTGATGCTGAAGCTCCAAAATTTTGATCACATGATGTGAAGAGCTGACTCATTGGAAAAAACCCAGTTGCTGGGAAAGATTAAAGGCAAAAGGAGAAGGGGTGGCAGAGTTTGAGATGGTTGAATAGCCTCACCGACTCAATGGACATGACTGAGCAAACTGTGGGAGATAGTGAAAGAAATGGAATGCCGCAGTCCATAGTGTCACAAAGCGTGAGACATGACTTAATGACTGAACATCAACATTTGTACCAACATGTAAAAAATCAATAATTGATTATAAAAAGAAAAAAAAAAGTCCTAAGATTTGACCAGTGTGACATCTATTCTTTTTTTATTATTATTATTTTTATTGGAGTGTAGTTGATTTGCAATTTTATGTTAGTTTCAGGTTTATAGCAAAGCGAATCAGTGATACATATGCATATGTTGACCCTTTTTAGATCCTTTTCTCATATAGGTCATTACAAAGTACTGTATGGAGTTCCTTGTACTATCAGTAAGTTTTTATTAGTTATCTATCTTATATATGATAGTATGTATATGTCAATCCCAATCTCCCAATTTATCCCTCCCTTCTTCCCCTTTATTTCTTCATAAAAATTCTTAGCAAACTAGCAAGTAAAGAAAATGTCCTTAATCTCATAAAAGTTTTCTCTGAAAAAGAAAACTTCATTCTTAATGATGAAATATCAAAGTTTTTCTCTGAGATAAGAAAGGAAACTTGCCAACTCTCACAGCTTCTATTAACAATGTACTTGGGATCTGAATCAGTGAAATAAATCTCCATTATGACTTTGATTTTGGTAATGATAGCTTAAATGGAGCACATGTATTCTTATACAGCTAAATAAATATATATGAAGAATGAAAAAGAAGAAATAAAAATCATATTATTTAAAGATGGCATTATCCTATGCACTAAAATATAAAATAAATGTCCAAGGAAACCTTTCAAATTAATAAATATACCTATCAAAGTAAATGACAGAAAGTCATATTTTTTCCAGCTTTATTGATATTAATTGACGTAAGTACTTTATATTTTAAGGTATACAGCATATTTTAAGGGGACAACAGAGGATGAGATGGTTGGATGGCATTGATCCATCACTGATTTCATGGACATGAGTTTGAACAAGTTCCAGAAGCTGTTCAAACTTCTGTTCTATGGACAGGGAGGCCTGGTGTGCTGCGGTCCATGGGGTCAAAAAGAGTCGGACACAACTGAGTGACTGAACTGAACTGATATAGCATAATGATTTGACTTACATGTATCATGAAATGATTACCACAATAAATTTATTGAACATCCATCATTCCATATAGATAAAAAATTAAATATGATAAATATATTTTCTTTGTGTTCATAGCTCAAGTCTTACAATCTTAACTTTCATATGTAACATACACTGTTAGTCACATTTATGATGATGTACATTATATAATATATTTTGCTGTTGTACTCATTTATCTTAGAACTGAAAGTTTCTACTTTTCGACTATCTTCCTCTAATCCCCCATCCTTTCACCTCTGTTAATCTCAAGTATAATCTCTTTTTCTACAAGTTTGTTTTAGAAGTATAATGAATCTAAAACACTATGTTAGTTCCTGTTATACAACATAGTTATTGGATATTCTACATTCAAAATGTCACATTAGTTTAGTTACCTTTCACTACAATTATTCATATTTGACTGCATTCACCATGGTACTTTCATATACACTCCTTCATCATTTTCTTGAATGTACCTCCTTTTGAACTGCTATTTCCATTTGTAAATATAACTAAAGAAAATCCTCGAGCGAAGAAAGAAGATTTTTAACTCTGTGGGAAGGCAAAGGTAGGGTGAAGAGAAAATAGCATTAAAAAGAAACATTTACTCGGCCTCAAATTCTGACCCAGAGGGATGGGGAGAGGAAGTGGAGCGGCGGGGAACAGCATCCTGGTGATCTCCACACAACTAATAATTTCATTTACTGCTTCACTCTCTCCAATCTCTCTCCCTCTCCCCATTCTCTCTCGCTAACTAACTCTCCCTCCTTGCTCTTTACTTCTTTCTATAACTTCATCTAAGTGGCCACACCTCTCACTATATCCTACTCCCCACTACTGCTCCCCTCATTCTCTCCACCCTACTCTTCCTTCTCCCTCCCTCTCATAATCATCCTTCTCCACCTTCCTCATTCCCTTCCCTCTTCCTTACTCCCACTCAGGTCTTTATCAATATCTCTATCTATACCAATATTATCCACTCCTCCTTCCAATTATCCTTTATACTTTCTTTTTTTTCTTGTGGGCCTGTGATTTTCTGCTTTCGAGTGTCTTTTTGCTGTATTTTCCTCCCTCCCTATTCTTTTTTTTTTTGTTTTTTCTTTTCCTCCTTCTTTTTTTTTGGCCTTTCTTCCGTCCTCTCTTTTCCTTTTCTCTTTTTCCGTTCTTTCTTGGGCTTCTGTTCTTTTTTCTGTGTTTCCTTCTCTGGGTCCGTTGTGCTTTGTTTTGCGTCTTGTGTGTGGTGCACTGAGTAGTTCTTCTTCCTTTCTTTTTGGGCTCTTTCTGCATTGTTTTTTTTTGCCATATCATATTTTAGGTTTGTCTCAACTTCTTCGCTTTCTTCTTTATTCTTTTTTTTTGGTATACCTAACTTTTGGGCTTCCTGTGCGGTAGATAGAGGATAAAGGATGGATGGTTGGATGGCATCACCAAGTCAATGAGCATAACTTGAACAAACTCTGGTGATGATGACATGCTTCAGTCCATGGGGTCACGCTGACACACTTGGCAACTGAGCAAAAATCACAATACAACACTTATTTATTAGAAGGTTCAATTCTTTTCTACATATTTTTGCACATTCTACTACTAGAGTTATCAATTGCATGCATAAAATTTTTTCAATCTAGTTTTCACTACATAGAAAACATTGTTTTAGGAATTTTTGCTTAGTTCGTTGGTTCCTGGGCAGTAAAGCAGACTAAGTGGACTAAGATATTCCCAAACAAAATGATATGATTTAAAACTGAGTACTGAAAATCTGTGTCCATATTGAGTTAGGTTTAAAAGAGGGAACAGAGAAAATAAAGTGCAAAAATCAGTGTATTTGTTAAAACCTATAGAGCTTTACAATATAGACAGAATTTTAATTTAAGAAAGGCAATGGCAAGAATGCTCAAATACTGTGATTGCCCTCATCTCACTCTACCAAGTGATGCTCAAAATTCTCTAGCCAGGATTCAACAGTAGGTGAACCATGAACTTCCAGATGTCCAGCTGTATTTAAAAAAGCCAGAGGAAACATAGATCAAATTCAATCTCTGGGGGGCTTCCTTTTTGCACGTTGACAGTGTGGATAATTTGGGATACAGACACTACTTTTCTCCTAGTGTTGGTCCATGAGAAAAAGACTGTTCTTGGGGGCTGCGCTGTTGTTGTCCCCTCTTGTTTGTATTGCACGTAC
This sequence comes from Tragelaphus eurycerus, assembly GCA_935064755.1. Classification (NCBI taxonomy): domain Eukaryota; kingdom Metazoa; phylum Chordata; class Mammalia; order Artiodactyla; family Bovidae; genus Tragelaphus; species Tragelaphus eurycerus. The sequence goes on along the minus strand of CAKXYN010000086.1, from coordinate 4,047,791 downwards.
ATTTCTGGGCTGGTGGCACAGCTGGAATCAACTGCTGGGAGAATAAACTTAAGTGACACCTTATGGTAGAAACTGAGAGATCTAAACAGCACTTGATGGAGAGGAAAGTGGCTTATCTCATTCTTAAATGATTTTGCATCAGTTCTATCACTTGGTATGTGGGGAAACAGTGGAAATAGTGAGATTTTATTTTGGGGGCTCAAAATCACTGCAGTTGTGACTGCAGCCATGAATTAGAACATTATCTTGGAAAAAAGCTAAATAACTAGAGCTAATATACTTTTCCAACAGAGGTCCATCTAAAAAGCTATGGTTTTCCAGTGTCTGTTGGTGTGGAGTTGGATATGAAACTGAGCACAAAAATTGATGCTTTTGACTGTGGTGTTTGGATGACTCTTGAGAGTTCCTGACTGCGGGATCACAGTCCATTCTGGAATCAATCCTGAGTATCATTGGAGGACTGTGCTGGCTGAAACTCAATCTTTCACCTGCTGTGGGAACTGATTCTAGACCTCATGCTAGGGGAGTGAGGCGGGAGGAGAAGGGGATGGTAGAGGATGAGATGGTTGGATGACATCACTGACTTGAAGGACAAATTGAGTGCTCAGAAGTTTGTGATGGACAGGAAAGCCTGGTGAGCTGCAGGCCATGGGGTGGCAAAGAGTTGGCAACGACTGAGCACCTGAATTGAACTGAAGTGGGCTGAATTAAAAAAAAAAAAAAAACTGAAAAGAGTTCAATGTATCCTAGGATACAATGTGGAATGTTTACAAGTGTGTGAAATAAACTAACTGAAGGGATTCAGTAAAAATAGTACCACCTTAAATAACTCTAGATAATTGTGTAATCTACTTCGCATTTCTTTCCCAAGGGATTATGGGTTCATAGTTCTAACACACGCATTTAGGCATACTGAAATTCAACAGTTAGGTAAGTGGGTAATGTTTATGTAAATAAATGGAGTAAGATTTTAGAATAAGCAAGGGGAGAAAGCTAGAATGATCCATGTGAAAATAGATTGCAGTTAAAGACATTACTAGTCATGTTTAGCTTTAGAAAGATACATACGATGACATATGACATATTTATGATATGTATGTGTACCCAAACTAATGTACATCATACATGTCCTTGCCTTGTTAGCTGAGCAGGCCTAGAAATAATGATATCTCAATGTGTTGCAAGTAATGATTTCATTCCAAACAATACAGTATGACAAGGGAAAAAAAAATTTTTTTTACAATGAAGAAACCTGTTAAACACTACCTCAGGCAAATTGTCAAGTTCCACATACACAATGATAAATCCTATTAAGATTATATACATTTGACAAGATGTGATGAAAATGACAATTTATCTTTGCCACTTTCTTCCCCTAAATATATAACCCCAGTGTAAGCTTGAGAAAAATATCTGACATATAACAACTGAGGCACATTTTACAAAATATCTGACCAGTATTTCTCAAAACTATGAAAGTCAAGCAAAGCAAGGTAACACTAAGAAACTATTACAGCTAAGAGGAACCTACGGAAAGATGATGAATATGCACAATATGGTATCTTGGATGGGATCCTGAAAGAGAAAAATAACATCAGATTTTTTTTTAAAAAAGGCAATCTAAATTAAAAAAATATAGAGTTTGTTTAAAAATAAGTTATTAATTTTGGTCTATTGATTTTGATAAATGTAACATACTAAGCAAGATATTAACACTAAAGGAAATTGTTTACAGCATAATTGGAAACTCTGTACTCTTTTGCAACTTTTTTTTAAAATCTAAAACTGCTATAAGATGTTTTAAAGTTAATTTTATAAGTTTCTTTTTAAAGTAAATCATGTTTTAGAGTTGAATCAGTTAATAATTATATATAATTACAAAAATGTGAAGAAAAGTAACATCCTTTATTGGAAAACTTGTTTATAAAGCAATTTCTAGAATAATTATTGTTATGAATCAAATCTCCAAAACAACTTTGCAAAAATAGATAAAACTATAATATATATAGTTTTATATATATTAAAATTATATATATATATATATATATATTATATATATGAATTTATAAATATATTTATATATCAGATCAGAGATCAGATCAGAGCAGTCGCTCAGTCGTGTCCGACTATTTGCGACCCCAAGAATTGCAGCACGCCAGGACTCCCTATCCATCACCAACTCCCAGATGTCACTTAGACTCACATCTATCGACAGTGATGCTATCCAGCCATCTCATCCTCTGTCGTCCCCTTCTTCTCCTGCCCTCAATCCCTCCCAGCATCAGAGTCTTCTCCAATGAGTCAACTCTTCGCATGAGGTGGCCAAAATACTGGAGTTTCAGCCTCAGCATCATTCCTTCCGAAGAAATCCCAGGGCTCATCTCCTTCAGAATGGACTGGCTGGATCTCCTTGCAGTCCAAGGGACTCTCAAGAGTCTTCTCCAACACTACAGTTCAAAAGCATCAATTCTTCGGCGCTCAGCCTTCTTCTCAGTCCAGCTCTCACATGCATACGTGACCAGAGGAAAGACCATAGTCTTGACTAGGAGAACCATTGTTGGCAAAGTGATGTCTCTGCTTTTGAATATGCTAGCTAGATGGGTCATAACTTTCCTTCCAAGGAGTAAGCGTCTTTTATTGTCTTGGCTGAAGTCACCATCTGCAGTGATTTTGGAGCCAAGGAAAATAAAGTCTGACACTGTTTCCACTGTTTCCCCATCTATTTGACATGAAGTGAAGGGACCAGATGTCATGATCTACATTTTCTGAATGTTGATCTTTAAGCCAACCTTTTGACTCTCCACTTTCACTTTCATCAAGAGGCTTTTAGCCCCTCTTCACTTTCCACCATAAGGGTGGTGTCATCTGCATATGTGAGGTTATTGATATTTCTCCCAGCAATCTTGATTCCAACTTGTGTTTGCTCCAGTCCAGCGTTTCTCATGATGTATTCGTCACATAAGTTAAATAAAGAGGGTGACAATATACAGCCTTGACGTACTCCTTTTCCTATTTGGAACCAGTCTGTTGTTCCATGACCAGTTCTAACTGTTGCTTCCTGACCTGCATACAGATTTCTCAAGAGGCAGATCAGGTGGTCTGGTATTCCCATCTCTTTCAGAATTTTCCACAGTTTATTGTGATCTACACAGTTAAAGGCTTTGCCATAGTCAATAAAGCAGAAATAGATGTTTTTCTGGAAACTCTCTTGCTTTTTCCATGATCCAGCGGATGTTGGCAATTTGATCTCTGGTTCCTCTGCCTTTTCTAAAACCAGCTTGAACATCAGGAAGTTCACGGTTCACATATTGCTGAAGCCTGGCTTGGAGAATTTGAGCATTACTTTACTAGCGTGTGAGATGAGTGCAACTGTGCAGTAGTTTGAGCATTCTTTGGCATTGCCTTTCTTTGGGATTGGGATGAAAACTGACCTTTTCCAGTCCTGTGGCCACTGTTGAGTTTTCCAAATTTGCTGGCATATTGAGTGCAGCACTTTCACAGCATCATCTTTCAGGATTTTGAATAGCTCCACTGGAATTCCATCACCTCCCCCAGCTTTGTTCGTAGTGATGCTTTCTAAGGCCCACTTGACTTCACATTCCAGAATGTCTGGCTCTAGGTCAGTGATCACACCACCATGATTATCTGGGTCCTGAAGATCTTTTTTGTACAGTTCTTCTGTGTATTCTTGCCACCTCTTCTTAATATCTTCTGCTTCTGTTAGGTCCATACCATTTCTGTCCTTTATCGAGCCCATCTTTGCATGAAATTTTCCTTTGCTATCTCTGATTTTCCTGAAGAGATCCCTAGTCTTTCCCATTCTGTTGTTTTCCTCTATTTCTTTGCATTGATCACTGAAGAAGGCTTTCTTATCTCTTCTTGCTATTCTTTGGAACTCTGCATTCAGATGTTTATATCTTTCCTTTTCTCCTTTGCTTTTTGCTTCTCTTCTTTTCACAGCTATTTGTAAGGCCTCCCCAGACAGCCATTTTGCTTTTTTGCATTTCTTTTCCATGGGGATGGTCTTGATCCCTGTCTCCTGTACAATGTCACGAACCTCATTCCATCGTTCATCAGGCACTCTGTCTATCAGTTCTAGGCCCTTAAATCTATTTCTCAGTTCCACTGTATAATCATAAGAGATTTGATTTAGGTCATACCTGAATGGTCTAGTGGTTTTCCGTACTTTCTTCAATTTAAGTCTAAATTTGGCAATAAGGAGTTCATGGTCTGAGCCACAGTCAGCTCCTGGTCTTGTTTTTGCTGATTGTATAGAGCTTCTCCATCTTTGGCTGTAAAGAATATAATCAGTCTGATTTCGGTGTTGACCATCTGGTGATGTCCATGTATAGAGTCTTCTCTTGTGTTGTTGGAAGAGGGTATTTGCTATGACCAGTGCATTTTCTTGGCAAAACTCTATTAGTTTTGCCCTGCTTCATTCCATATTCCAATGCCAAATTTGCCTGTTACTCCAGGTGTTTCTTGACTTCCTACTTTTGCATTCCAGTCCCCTGTAATGAAAAGGACATCTTTTTGGGTGTTAGTTCTAAAGGTCTTGTAGGTCTTCATAGAACCGTTCAACTTCAGCTTCTTCAGCGTTACTGGTTGGGGCATAGACTTGGATTACTGTGACATTGAATGGTTTGCCTTTGAAATGAACAGAGATCATTCTGTCATTTTTGAGACTGCATCCAAGTACTGCACTTCGGACTCTTTTGTTGACCATGATGGCTACTCCATTACTTCTAAGCGATTCCTGCCCTCAGTAGTTGATATAATGGTCCTCTGAGTTAAATTCACCCATTCCAGTCCATTTTAGTTCACTGATTCCTACAATGTCAACCTTCACTCTTGCCAAATCTTGTTTGACCACTTCCAATTTGCCTTGATTCATGGACCTGACATTCCAGATTCCTATGCAATATTGTTCTTTACAGCATCAGACTTTGCTTCTATTACCAGACACATCCACAGCTGGGTATTCTTTTTGCTTTGGCTCCATCCCTTCATTCTTTCTGGAGTTATTTCTCCACTGATCTCCAGTAGCATATTGGGCCCCTACTGACCTGGGGAGTTTCTCTTTCAGTATCCTATAATTTTGCCTTTCCGTACTGTTCATGGGATTCTCAAGGCAAGAATACTGAAGTGTTTTGCCATTCCCTTCTCCAGCGGACCACACCCTGTCAGATCTATCCACCATGACTCGCCCATTCTGGTTGGACCCACGGGCATGGCTTAGTTTCATTGAGTTAGACAAGGCTGTGGTCCTAGTAAAGTAATGCTGAAAATTCTCCAAGCCAGGCTTCAGCAATATGTGAACCGTGAACTTCCTGATGTTCAAGCTGGTTTTAGAAAAAGCAGAGGAACCAGAGATCAAATTGCCAACATCCGCTGGATCATGGAAAAAACAAGAGAGTTCCAGAAAAACATCTATTTCTGCTTTATTGACTATGCCAAAGCCTTTGACTGTGTGGATCACAATAAACTATGGAAAATTCTGAAAGAGATGGGAATACCAGACCACCTGATCTGCCTCTTGAGAAATCTGTATGCAGGTCAGGAAGCAACAGTTAGAACTGGTCATGGAACAACAGACTGCTTCCAAATAGGAAAAGGAGTACGTCAAGGCTGCATATTGTCACCATGTTTATTTAACTTGTATGCAGAGTACATCATGAGAAATGCTGTACTGGAAGAAACAGAAGTTGGAATCAAGATTGCCGGGAGAAATATCAATAACCTCAGATATGCAGATGACACCACTCTTATGGCAGAAAGTGAAGAGGGGCTAAAAAGCCTCTTGATGAAAGTGAAAGTGGAGAGTGAAAAGGTTGGCTTAAAGCTCAACATTCAGAAAACAAAGATCATGGCATCTGGTCCCATCGCTGCATGGGAAATAGATGGGGAAACAGTGGAAACAGTGTCAGACTTTGTTTTTCTGGGCTCCAAAATCACTGCAGATGGTGACTGCAGCCATGAAATTAAAAGACGCTTACTCCTTGGAAGGAAAGTTATGACCAACCTAGATAGCATATTCAAAAGCAGAGACATTACTTTACCAACAAAGGTTCGCCTAGTCAAGGCTATGGTCTTTCCTGTGGTCATGTATGGATGTGAGAGCTGGACTGTGAGGAAGGCTGAACGCCGAAGAATTGATGCTTTTGAACTGTGGTGTTGGAGAAGACTCTTGAGAGTCCCTTGGACTGCAAGAAGATCCAACCAGTCCATTCTGAAGGAGATCAATCCTGGAATTTCTTTGGAGGGAATGATGCTAAAGCTGAAACTCCAGTATTTTGGCCACCTCATGCGAAAAGTTGACTCATTGGAGAAGACTCTGATGCTGGGAGGGATTGAGGGCAGGAGGAGAAGGGGACGACAGAGGATGAGATGGCTGGATGGCATCACTGACTCGATGGATGCGAGTCTGAGTGACCTCCGGGAGCTGGTGATGGACAGGGAGGCCTGGCGTGCTGCGGTTCATGGCGTCGCAAAGAGTCCGACAGGACTGAGCGACTGATCTGATCTGATCTGTGGTCCTAGTGTGATTAGAATGACTAGTTTTCTGTGAGTATGGTTCAGTGTGTCTGCTCTCTGATGCCCTCCTGCAATACCCACCATCCCACTTGGTTTTCTCTTACCTTGGGCGTGGGGTATCCCTTCCTGGCTGCTCCAGCAAAGCACAGCCATCACATCTTACCTTGGACAAGGGGTCTCTCCTCACCGCCGCCACTCCTGACCTTGTAGGAGTGTTATCTCCTCACCACTGCCCTTGGTTGTGGGATAGCCCCTCTCAGCTGCACTTAGTGTGCCGGTTGCAGCCGGTCCTCACTGCCGCACTTCCTGACCTTGGAGGAGGGGTATTTCCTCACTGCTGCCCTTCCTGACCTAGGTTGTGGGGTAGCTCCTCTCGGCCACTCTCTTAGTGCCCCGGTTGCAGCCGGCAAGGCACTCTTAGTGATCGCTCTTCCCTAAAAGGAATATATATATAAATATATATGTATAAAAGTATATATATATAAATATATAAATAAATATAATGATATATATAGCCTTATATATAAATATAATATATTTATAATATATTATAAAACTATAATATATAATATATATTGAGTATTGATGTTCTAATATATATAAAGAACTATTCTAAATGGTTTATATACACTATTTCACTTATTTCTCATAACTCTATGAAGTGTATCCTGTATATTTGCTAATGAAGGTATTGACACCCTGAAAGCTTAAAGGAACAACACTCTAAAATGGGCAAATACTTGTGCATAATTCAAACAACGCTGTCTAATTTCCCTCCATTCTTAAAATTTGTGCAATACTCTCTAACTTAATCCTATGGCAGTCCTTTGATTTAGACATTAATTTTATCCACAATAATTTTTCTATAGATTTACAGAAAAGTGAATTTTTAAAGAACACATTCATTTAGAGGGAGAAACTGCTTGGTTCTATAATCTCTGGCTATCTTTTCTCTACTATTCCGGCCTGAACCATTACAGAGAAAGCAGATCACTCTAATCTCCAAAATAATCTGCTATATACTTTTAGGACAAAGATATAAACCAGTCATAGATTTTGCACTACTGATGTGTGTTTGTGTGTGTTACATACTGTATATCTATATCTATATATCTATCAGATCAGATCAGTCGCTCAGTCGTGTTCCAACTCTTTGAGACCCCATCAATTGCAGCACGCCAGACCTCCCGGTCTATCACCAACTCCCGGAGTTCACTCAGACTTACGTCCATCGAGTCAGTGATGCCATCCAGCCATCTCATCCTCTGTCCTACCCTTCTCCTCTTGCCCCCAATCCCTCCCATCATCAGAGTCTTTTCCAATGAGTCAACTTTTCGCATGAGGTGGCCAAAGTGCTGGAGTTTCAGCTTTAGCATCATTCCTTCCAAAGAAATCCCAGGGCTGATTTCCTTCAGAATGGACTGATTGGATCTCCTTGCAGTCCAAGGGACTCTCAAGAGTCTTCTCCAACACCACAGTTCAAAAGCATCAATTCTTTGTCGCTCAGCCTTCTTCACAGTCTAACTCTCACATCCATACATGACCACAGGAAAGACCATAGCCTTGACTACACGAACCTTTGTTGGCAAAGTAATGTCTCTGCTTTTGAATATGCTATCTAGGTTGGTCATAACTTTCCTTCCAAGGAGTAAGCGTCTTTTAATTTCATGGCTGCAGTCACCATCTGCAGTGATTTTGGAGCCCAGAAAAATAAAGTCTGACACTGTTTCCCCATCTATTTCCCATGTAGTGATGGGACCAGATGTCATGATCTTCGTTTTCTGAATATTGAGCTTTAAGCCAACTTTTTCACTCTCCACTTTCACCTTCATCAAGAGGCTTTTTTGTTCCTCTTCACTTTCTGCCATAAGGGTGGTGTCATCTCCATATCTGAGGTTATTGATATTTCTCCTGGCAATCTTGATTCCAGCTTGTGTTTCTTCCAGTCCAGCATTTCTCATGATGTACTCTGCATATAAGTTAAACTATATCTATATCTGTATAGATAGATACATATATATCGGTTAGAATTGTTTACTTACAAATGAGGCAACCTAAAATAGTATCAACAAAAACTTAAATAGAAAAGAAAAATAAACAAAAAAAAACTTAATGACCTTCAATAGAGCGAGAATTATAGCTTTTTCGCATCTTTTCTCTCATATTCACCTAATAGTCTTCTATGGCTGCGACCGGCACACAAAGTGCCTCAGCGGCTGTGACCGACGCACTAAGTGTCTCAGCAGCTTCAATCGGAGCACTAAGTGCGGCCAAGAGGAGCTACCCCACAACCGAGGTCAGGAATGGTGGCGGTGAGGAGATACCCCTCCTCCAAGGTCAGGAAGAGCAGTGGTGAGGAGACACCCCTTGTCCAAGGTAAAGTGCGATGGCTGTGCTGTGTTGGTGCAGCCGGGAAGGGATACCCCACGCCCAAGGTAAGAGAAACCCAAGTAGGTGTTGCAAGAGGGCATCAGGGGGCAAACACACTGAAACCATACTCACACAAAACTAGTCAATCTAATCACACTAGGACCACAGCCTTGTCTAACTCAGTGAAACTATGCCATGCCCGTGGGTCAACCCAGGATGGGCGGATCATGGTGGAGAGATCTGACAGGGTATGGACCGCTGGAGAAGGGAATGGTAAACCACTTCAGTATTCTTGCCTTGAGAACGCGATGAACAGTATGAAAAGGCAAAATGATAAGATAGTGAAAAAGAAACTCCCCAGGTCAGTAGGGGCCCAATATGCTACTGGAGATCAGTGGAGAAATAACTCCAGAAAGAATCAAAAGATGGAACCAAAGCAAAAAGAATACCAAGCTATGGATGTGTCTGGTGATAGAAGCAAAGTCTGATGCTGTCAAGAGCAATATTGCACAGGAACCTGGAATGTCAGGTCCATGAATCAGGCAAATTGGAAGTGGTCAAACAAGAGATGGCAAGAGTAAATGGCGACATTCTAGGAATCAGCGAACTAAAATGGACGGGAATGGGTGAATTTAACTCAGAGGACCATTATATCTACTACTGTGGGCAGGAATCCCTCAGAAGAAATGGAGTGGCCATCATGGTCAACAAAAGAGTCCGAAGTGCAGTACTTGGATGCAATCTCAAAAATGACAGAATGATCTCTGTTCATTTCCAAGGCAAACAATTCAATGTCACAGTAATCCAAGTCTATGCCCCAACCAGTAATGCTGAAGAAGCTGAAGTTGAACGGTTCTATGAAGACCTACAAGATCTTTTAGAACTAACACCCAAAAAAGATGTCCTTTTCATTACAGGGGACTGGAATGCAAAACTAGGAAGTCAAGCAACACCTGGAATAACAGGCAAATTTGGCCTTGGAATACGGAATGAAGCAGGGCAAAGACTAATAGAGTTTTGCTAAGAAAATGCACTGGTCATAGCAAATACCCTCTTCCAACAACACAAGAGAAGACTCTATACATGGACATCACCAGATGGTCAACACCGAAATCAGATCGATTATATTCTTTGCAGCCAAAGATGGAGAAGCTCTATACAATCAGCAAAAACAAGACCAGGAGCTGACTGTGGCTCAGACCATAAATTCTTTATTGCCAAATTCAGACTTAAATTGAAGAAAGTAGGGAAAACCACTAGACCATTCAGGTATGACCTAAATCAAATCTCTTATGACTATACAGTGGAACTGAGAAATAGATTTAAGGGCCTAGATCTGATAGATAGAGTGCCTGATGAACTATGGAATGAGGTTTGTGACATTGTACAGGAGACAGAGATCAAGACCATCCCCATGGAAAAGAAATGCAAAAAAGCAAAATGGCTGTCTGGGGAGGCCTTACAAATAGCTGTGAAAAGAAGAGAAGCAAAAAGCAAAGGAGAAAAGGAAAGATATAAACATCTGAATGCAGAGTTCCAAAGAATAGCAAGAAGAGATAAGAAAGCCTTCTTCAGTGATCAATGCAAAGAAATAGAGGAAAACAACAGAATGGGAAAGACTAGGGATCTCTTCAGGAAAATCAGAGATAGCAAAGGAAAATTTCATGCAAAGATGGGCTCGATAAAGGACAGAAATGGTATGGACCTAACAGAAGCAGAAGATATTAAGAAGAGGTGGCAAGAATACACAGAAGAACTGTACAAAAAAGATCTTCAGGACCCAGATAATCATGGTGGTGTGATCACTGACCTAGAGCCAGACATTCTGGAATGTGAAGTCAAGTGGGCCTTAGAAAGCATCTCTACAAACAAAGCTTGTGGAGGTGATGGAATTCCAGTAGAGCTATTCCAAATCCTGAAAGATGATGCTGTGAAAGTGCTGCACTCAATATGCCAGCAAATTTGGAAAACTCAACAGTGGCCACAGGACTGGAAAAGGTCAGTTTTCATCCCAATCCCAAAGAAAGGCAATGCCAAAGAATGCTCAAACTTCTGCACAATTGCACTCATCTCACACGCTAGTAAAGTAATGCTCAAATTCTCCAAGCCAGGCTTCAGCAATATGTGAACCGTGAACGTCCTGATGTTCAAGCTGGTTTTAGAAAAGGCAGAGGAACCAGAGATCAAATTGCCAACATCCGCTGGATCATGGAAACAGCAAGAGAGTTCCAGAAAAATATCTATTTCTGCTTTATTGACTATGGCAAAGCCTTTGACTGTGTAGAACACAATAAACTGTGGAAAATTCTGAAAGAGATGGGAATACCAGTCCACCTGATCTGCCTCTTGAGAAATTTGTATGCAAGTCAGGAAGCAACAGTTAGAACTGGACATGGAACAACAGACTGGTTCCAAATAGGAAAAGGAGTACGTCAAGGCTGTATATTGTCACCCTCTTTATTTAACTTATATGACGAATACATCATGAGAAACGCTGGACTGGAGGAAACACAAGTTGGAATCAAGATTGCTGGGAGAAATATCAATAACCTCAGATATGCAGATGACACCACCCTTATGGCAAAAAGTGAAGAGGAACTAAAAAGCCTCTTGATGAAAGTGAAAGTGGAGAGTCAAAAGGTTGGCTTAAAGATCAACATTCAGAAAACGAACATCATGGCATCTGGCCCCATCACTACATGGGAAATAGATGGGGAAACAGTGGAAACAGTGTCAAACTTTATTTTTCTTGGCTCCAAAATCACTGCAGATGGTGACTTCAGCCAAGACATTAAAAGACGCTTACTCCTTGGAAGGAAAGTTATGACCAATCTAGCTAGCATATTCAAAAGCAGAGACATTACTTTGCCAACAAGGTCCATCTAATCAAGGCTATGATTTATCCTTGGTGATGGACAGGGAGGCCTGGCGTGCTGTGGTTCATGGGGTCGCAAAGAGTCGGACATGACTGAGCAACTGATCTGATTTGATCTGATGATTTATCCAGGGGTCATGTATGGATGTGAGAGTTGCACTATGAAGAAAGCTGAGCACCGAAGAATTGATGCTTTTGAACTCTGGTGTTGGATAAGACTCTTGAGAGTCCCTTGGACTTCAAGGAGGTCCAATCAGTCCATTCTGAAGGACATCAGCCCTGGGATTTCTTTGGAAGGAATGATGCTAAAGCTGAAACTCCAGTATTTTGGCCACCTCATGCCAAGAGTTGACTCATTGGAGAAGACTCTGATGCTGGGATGGATTTGGGGCAGGAGGAGAAGGGGACAACAGAGAATGGGATGGCTGGATTGCATCACTGACTCGATGGATGTGAGTCTGAGGGACCTCCGGGTGTTGGTGATGGACAGGGAGGCCTGGCGTGCAGTGATTCATGGGGTCGGGAAGAGTCGGACACTACCTATCTGATCTGATCTTATCTGATCTGATAACTATTTTGGCTCAAGGACTTACATCTCAAATTTCAATGAATAAAACTTAGGAACAAGTTAGAAAAGCACAATGTTTTTATTTAACATATATAGTGAATTTGAGATGATTATGGTGTATTTTTGTGGCAGTAGTTAATAGTTAGGATGACCCAAGAAAGAGGTTAGAACTAGAAACATAGATGTTAGAGCTCAGGCTGTTTCAGGCATTAGTAAGAAGTCCTTTAAACAGAAAGGACCCTAAAGAGTTAAGCTAGATTGTTCTTGTGCAGTCACAAAGTAGTGTCCCACTTTTTGGGACCCCATGAACTGGAGCATGCCAAACTTCTCTTCCTTTCACTATCTCCTGGAGTTTGCTCAAAATCACATCCTTTGCAACAGTGATGCTATCTAACCATCTCATCCTCTGCCACCCCTCTTCTCCTTTTGTCTTCCATCTTTCCCATCATCAGGGTCTTTTCCAATGAGTCGTCTCTTCTCATCAGGTGGCCAAAGTATTGGACCTTCAGCTTCAACATCAGTCCTTCCAATAAATATTCAAGGTTGATCTCCTTTACGGTTGATTGGTTTGATTTCCTTGGACTCAAAAGACTTTCAAGAGTTTTCTTCAGCACCACAATTCAAAAGATTCAATTCTTTATGGTCCAGAAACTAGACAGAAACAGTGTTAATTTAACATAGATTAGAGTTAGAATTTTAAAAATATAATAAGACTTTTAGAACTTTGAGACCTAATGTGATTGGTGATTTCAATGATATCTCTAAGCTTCTATCAGAGTGAGAGGACACAGCCTATAGAATCTAGTGTTAATCAAATTGACTGAGATTTATTGATCCCAACCATTTTTTAGTATTTATCCAACTTTTTTTTGCCTACTATGTGCAGATCATATTGTAGGTACTAGAAATATAAACATGAATAAGACTAAAAAATCCAGAAAAAAATTAAAATCACTAGATCAATAAAATGGTATTTGCAGTTTATTAGGAGTATAGGAACAGTTAGTAAACTGGGAGCTTTCAAATTCAAAACCGACATGAATGTGAAGGCCATAACATTACAGGATGGCTTAGGAAGTGAAATTGTGGAAATTATTTTATTTTTACAACAATTGATTAGTACAATGAGGGTTTCCAGATGACCAGGGATAGATTAAAAACGGTCATCTTATACCACTTCTGAATCATTACTGAAGTTTCTTTTAAGGTTATAAGAGTTTCTTACAAAATATAACCTAAGCTAAGCTTCACTTATATTCATGACATAAGCTGCTGCTGCTGCTAAGTCACTTCAGTCGTGTCCGACTCTGTGCGACCCCATAGACCAAAGCTCACCAGGCTCCCCTGTCCCTGGGATTCTCCAGGCAAGAACCCTGCAGTGGGTTGCCATTTCCTTCTCCAATGTAGGAAAGTGAAAAGTGAAAGTGAAGTCGCTCAGTCCTGTCGGACTCTTAGCGACCCCATGGACTGGAGCCTACCAGGCTCCTCCGTCCATGGGATTTTCCAGGCAAAAGTACTGGGGTGGGGTGCCATTGCCTTCCCCGTGACATAAGCTAGATTTAGTTTTACTTATGTGGCTTAAATGATTTCATCTATTTAGGGTATTTTCAAATCCAGTCTCCATTTTGTATTTAATGTTAGCAAATGAAATAATCCCTAATTTTTAATGTTTTTGTTCTTCAGGGTACAGAGGCAGAGTGGACTTCGGGGTTAGTTAGAATCAGTACCTTATTAATAACCACAAAGTGACCAGACTTAGTATCATTTTCATCTTACAGTAGATTTTCTATTGTTTGGGTCTGCCAAGCACATTTCAGGCTGCATGCTTCCTTGACTTTGCCAACATCAGGATCCTGAGAAAGAAAAAAAAAATAAATTATTCTCATAATATTAAGAAGTTTTTCCTTTTAAAACCCTAGTACATGTTTACCTATCTAGCTCAGTAGCCACATACATAAAGAATACCTGGAGAGAATTGCATATAGTTTTGATAAACTCAGAGAAAATCATGACTTTAACTTAGAATGAAGTCAAATACTCATAAATTGTGGATTCGTATTAGAAATTATATTTAAACTACAAAAGAAGAAGGAATTTCTATTGTGACAGCAAACATAATGATCAGTATCAATGGTGAGTGAAGGTTCTCAGAAGAGGTGACACATAAGTTGAGATCCTGATTAAAAGAAGGAACTATGTAAATAATGGCACCCCACTCCAGTACTCTGCCTGGAAAATCCCATGGACAGAGGAGCCTGGTAGGCTGCAGTCCATGGGGTCGCTAAGAGTTGGACACGACTGAGCGACTTCACTTTCTCTTTTCACTTTCATGCATTGGAAAAGGAAATGGCAACCCACTCCAGTGTTCTTGCCTGGAGAATCCCAGGGATGGGGAAGCCTGGTGGGCTGCCGTCTATGTGGTCACACAGAGTCGGACACAACTGAAGTGACTTAGCATAGCATAGCATGTAAATAAAGATCAATTGGAATAAGCAGAAGGAAGAGTTCTCACTACCAGTAAGGTAGGAAAGCACTTGGTGTTTTGAAGCAACCAGTAAAGAGCAGTATTGTGAATAAAGGAGAACAGTCGGAAGTAAGAAATGAGGTTGAACATGAAGGAAAAGATAAAACAAGTAAGCCAATGCAAAAACTTGTGATTTTTATTCTCATTGCAATAAGAAACTGTTGGAAAATTTCAAGCAGGATAATAACAGAATCAAAAGATCATGTTAGTTACCCACGTTGGAAATACCGACAAGTCCCAAAAGGTATATATTGTATAAGAGGTGAAATAATTATCTGAAAAGTGGCCATATTTTGAAAGCAGAATATTTTTAATGGTGCCTCAAATGTTTTTCTTTTATTTTTGTCCTTTTTATTATTTTTCATATAAGTTGTCAGCACTTTACCTCACTCCATACAAAATTACTGTTAACAAATAAGTACAGTAAGTCCTCTCCATACGTACCTTCAAGTTGCAAGCTTTCAAAGCTATAAACATGTGTTCACATGTCCAAACACCTAAGTTGGTTTACATGTCTGGCATACATTGTCATGTACATACATCCCCTACAGGTGGTTGCCCTTTTGTGTACTTTACTGCTCACTACTGTATTTAGTATAACACTATCTTTATTTCAAGCTCAGGATGTCCAGAAGCAAATGTAAAAGCGATGGTGATGTAGTTGGGATCACTGTAATTTTCAAGGTACTTTCCTATGAGATTAAAAATGTTTTATTTTTTGTGATTGTTTCTTTTTTTGTGTATTATTTGTATGAAAAGTATTAGAAACTTATTACAATACAGTATTATATAGCTGACTGTTTTAGTTAGATACCTAGACCAACTTTGTTGAACTTACTAACAAATTGGACCTATGAACATATTCTTGGAAAAAAATGCATTTGTATGGAGGGAATTTACTTATTAGAGGATGTGGTGTTGAAAGCCTAAGCATATAAGTCGTCACTTATTTTCAGCATAAGCCTAGCTTTTTCTTAGATTTTTAAAAAATCTCCTTTTTTCCATGCCTCAGCATATGTAGTCATATATAATCCACACAATATAATATAATGAAAATGCAAGCAACTGCCTCATATCATGCATTGGAATTCATTTTAGGTTTTATTTTTTCCTAAACATTTTGGAACAAGAATAACATTTGGAATAAAAATCCATGGAAACTGCTTTAAAGTCATCATGTCAAAGTAAGAACAAATACAAACAGCCTACCAATTAGACATTTACCATACAGTTGGCAGTGATGGTAAATTAGTTCAATGTAACTTGATTTTTCTCCAGGCTCTCAACCAGATATCTACAGAAGATAAGCCATCAAGCACAAAAGAGCTTTCTCCTAAAAATATTCAATGCTTTGGTGGTTGAAAATAAGACAATGAAAGCTAGGTCACTTTGAGAACTTTTTTTGACTTTTAAAAACAGATTTAAGACTTTGACAAGATAGAATTTTGTTGTAAAAGTGTAGCATCTCTAATTTATTATTCATAGAGTTAACTCACAGGAAACTCATGCACTTATAGTAATTGCTTATTGATACAAAACACATGATTCAGATTACAGACCCACATATATCCTGAAACATGTTATAACTGGTTATGTATGAGGATCCCTTTCTTAAGTATAGAAATCATTAATAATTTTAACTGTCATTATTATTGCAAAATTATTATTAAATATACCCTTTTATATTATGATAATGTAACTTTAGATAACCAAAAAAATGCTTCATAAATGTAACTGGAAATGACTAAATGAACTAGGTGGTAATGTTTTAACTTACATTAATGGAATACAAAATGGCTTAAGTATAATGAAATATTCTAATTAAATCTTTCTCAAAGTAGCTTTTTATTTAAAAATATTCAGCACAGATGTTAGGGTGGATTTATTGTACATATCTGAAATTTCTAGGCTGTTCACACAGCTTAACTTTCTATTACTGAATTTGCCTTCAATTCAGACTTCTGCATTTTGCTGTTTATGACCAAATGGTTTCCTCTTTTCTTCCACACACATTTAAATGTGTGGTAATAAAATGTAATGAGGGAAGAGAAAGGTAATTATGAATGAGTACATTCAGGTAGACAAACTGACTAATTGCACGTATATTTGCATGGATTATAACTAGATATGCAGAAAGAGGAACAATTACAAAACACTTCTAAACAGCTTTCTGTAGATATATTTTTTTACTTCTTCCAAGCAAAACTAATAATTTTTATATTTATCATTAATATATGGGGATCATATTTTCATTTTTTTTTTTCAGAATTATAATCATTCTGACTAAAATTATACTTCAGTTAGTTTTATATTTGGAGAAGGCAATGGCACCACACTCCAGTACTCTTGCTTGGCAAATCCCACGGATGGAGGAGCCTGGTGGGCTGCAGTCCATGGGGTCACGAAGAGTCGGACAGGACTGAGCGACTTCCCTTTCACTTTTCACTTTCATGCATTGGAGAAGGAAATGGCAACCCACTCCAGTGTTCTTGCCTGGAGAATCCCAGGGATGAGGGAACCTGGTGGGCTGCCGTCTATGGGGTCACACAGAGTTGGACAAGACCGAAGTGACTTAGCAGTAGCAGTCTTATATTAAGCTGATTAAACATGGAAAATCTAAGGGATTTATTTTAATCTTTTAAGCTGAATCACTAAAAACTTTCCTTTAATGTTTACAAAGTATGAAAGACAATTTTTAATTAGTAAGATAATTTTCCTATATAGATTATATCTATATAGTATTATAACTTGGGAATGGGGTAGAAAGGTTACTGATTCTGTGTTGGTTCTAATGTAGTTAAATGTTCAATTTTGGTGTCAGACCTGAGTTCAAATTTCCAGTGGTTCACTTTCTAATATGTAGTTATTGGCAACTGACCTAGCTTCTTTTGTCTCATTTTCTTTCATCTGTGTAATGGCAATGGGATCCTAGACACAGTAAAAAGTGGACAAAAGTATCTTTAGGCATTTATATCGGAATGGAAGAAATGAAATTATCCTTACGTGCAAACATGATTTCCGAAGTAGAAACAAATAATCTACAAAATAAATAAATAAATAATGTTTAGCATTAATAATTAACTTTTATTAAGACTGCAGGATTCAAATCAGTATCCCAAGCTTACATTTATTTCCATGCACTAGCAGTGAGAAATTGAAAACTGTTTAAAAAAAAAAAAATCACCAAAATATAAAATGTTTCATATCAGATCAGATCAGAACAGTCGCTCAGTCGTGTCCGACTCTTTGCGACCCCATGAACCGCAGCACGCCAGGCCTCCCTGTCCATTACCAGCTCCCGGAGGTGACTCAGACTCGCATCCATCAAGTCAGTGATGCCATCCAGCCATCTCATCCTCTGTCGTCCCCTTCTCCTCCTGTCCTCAATCCCTCCCAGCATCAGAGTCTTCTCCAATGAGTCAACTCTTCGCATGAGGTGGCCAAAATACTGGAGTTTGAGCTTTAGCATCACTCCTTCTAAAGAAATTCCAGGATTGATCTCCTTCAGAATGGACTGGTTGGATCTTCTTGCAGTCCAAGGGACTCTCAAGAGTCTTCTCCAACACCACAGTTCAAAAGCATCAATTCTTCGGCGCTCAGCCTTCCTCACAGTCCAGCTCTCACATACATACATGACCACAGGAAAGACCATAGCCTTGACTAGGCGAACCTTTGTTGGTAGAGTAATGTCTCTGCTTTTGAATATGCTATCTAGGTTGGTCATAACTTTCCTTCCAAGGAGTAAGAGTCTTTTAATTTCATGGCTGCAGTCACCATCTGCAGTGATTTTGGAGCCCAGAAAAACAAAGTCTGACACTGTTTCCACTGTTTCCCCATCTATTTCCCATGCAGTGATGGGACCAGATGCCATGATCTTCGTTTTCTGAATGTTGAGCTTTAAGCCAACCTTTTCACTCTCCACTTTCACTTTCATCAAGAGGCTTTTTAGCCCCTCTTCACTTTCTGCCATAAGAGTCGTGTCATCTGCATATGTGAGGTTATTGATATTTCTCCCAGCAATCTTGATTCCAACTTGTGTTTCTTCCAATCCAGTGTTTCTCATCATGTACTCTGCATATAAGTTAAATAAACATGGTGACAATATACAGCCTTGACGTACTCCTTTTTCTATTTGGAACCAGTCTGTTGTTCCATGACCAGTTCTAACTGTTGCTTCCTGACCTGCATACAGATTTCTTAGGAGGCAGATCAGGTGGTCTGGTATTCACATCTCTTTCAGAATTTTCCATAGTTTATGGTGATCCACACAGTCAAAGGCTTTGGGATAGTCAATAAAGCAGAAATAGATGTTTTTCTGGAACTCTCTTGCTTTTTCCATGATCCAGCGGATGTTGGCAATTTGATCTTTGGTTCCTCTGCCTTTTCTAAAACCAGCTTGAATATCAGGAAGTTCACGATTCACATATTGCTGAAGCCTGGCTTGGAGAATTTTAAGCATTACTTTACTTATAAGTTCTATCACCAGACACACCCACAGCTGGGTATTCTTTTTGCTTTGGCTCCATCCCTTCATTCTTTCTGGAGTTATTTCTCCACTGATCTCCAGTAGCATATTGGGCCCCTACTGACCTGGGGAGTTTCTCTTTCAGTATCCTATCATTCTGCCTTTTCATACTGTTCATGGGGTTCTCAAGGCAAGAATACTGAAGTGGTTTGCCATTCCCTTCTCCAGCAGACCACACCCTGTCAGATCTCTCCACCATGACCCGCCCATCCGGGATTGCCGGAGGGGAATGGCTAAATTTCCTTGAGTTAGACAAGGGTGTGATCCTGGTGTGATTAGATTGACTAGTTTTCTGTGAGAAGCTGTATACAATCAGCAAAAACAAGACCAGGAGCTAACTGTGGCTCAGATCATGAACTCCTTATTACCAAATTCAGACTGAAATTGAAGAAAGTACGGAAAACCACTAGACCATTCAGGTATGACCTAAATCAAATCCCTTATGATTATACAGTGGAACTGAGAAATAGATTTAAGGGCCTAGATCTGATAGATAGAGTGCCTGATGAACTATGGAATGAGGTTTGTGACATTGTACAGGAGACAGGGATCAAGACCATCCCCATGGAAAAAAAATGCAAAAAAGCAAAATGGCTGTCTGGGGAGGCCTTACAAATAGCTGTGAAAAGAAGAGAAGCAAAAAGCAAAGGAGAGAAGGAAAGATATAAACATCTGAATGCAGAGTTCCAAAGAATGGCAAGAAGAGATAAGAAAGCCTTGTTCAACGATCAATGCAAAGAAATAGAGGAAAACAACAGAATGGGAAAGACTAGGGATCTCTTCAAGAAAATCAGAGATACCAAAGGAACATTTCATGTAAAGATGGGCTCGATAAAGGACAGAAATGGTATGGACCTAACAGAAGCAGAAGATATTAAGAAGAGGTGGCAAGAATACACAGAAGAACTGTACAAAAAAGAGCTTCATGACCCAGATAATCATGGTGGTGTTATCACTGACCTAGAGCCAGACATCCTAGAATGTGAAGTCCAGTGGGCCTTAGAAAGCATCACTACGAACAAAGCTAGTGGAGGTGATGGAATTCCAGTGGAGCTATTCCAAATCCTGAAAGATGATGCTGTGAAAGTGCTGCACTCAATATGCCAGCAAATTTGGAAAACTCAGCAGTGGCCACAAGATTGGAAAAGGTCAGTTTTCATCCCAATCCCAAAGAAAGGCAATGCCAAAGAGTGCTCAAACTACCACACAATTGCACTCATCTCACACACTAGTAAAGTAATGCTCAAAATTGTCCAAGCCAGGCTTCAGCAATATGTGAACCGTGAACTTCCTGATGTTCAAGCTGGATTTAGAAAAGGCAGAGGAACCAGAGATCAAATTGCCAACATCCGCTGGATCATGGAAAAAGCAAGAGAGTTCCAGAAAAACATCTATTTCTGTTTGATTGACTATGACAAAGCCTTTGACTGTGTAGATCACAATAAACTGTGGAAAATTCTGAAAGAGATGGGAATACCAGATCACCTGATCTGCCTCTTGAGAAATCTGTATGCAGGTCAGGAAGCAACAGTTAGAACTGGTCATGGAACAACAGACTGGTTCCAAATAGGAAAAGGAGTATGTCAAGGCTGTATATTGTCACCATGTTTATTTAACTTATATGCAGAGTACATCATGAGAAATGCTGGACTGGAAGAAACACAAGTTGGAATCAAGATTGCTGGGAGAAATATCAATAACCTCACATATGCAGATGACACCACCCTTATGGCAGAAAGTGAAGAGGAACTCAAAAGCCTCTTGATGAAAGTGAAAGTGGAGAGTGAAAAGGTTGGCTTAAGGCTCAACATTCAGAAAACGAGGATCATGGCATCTGGTCCCATCACTACATGG
Source organism: Tragelaphus eurycerus (assembly GCA_935064755.1). Taxonomy (NCBI): domain Eukaryota; kingdom Metazoa; phylum Chordata; class Mammalia; order Artiodactyla; family Bovidae; genus Tragelaphus; species Tragelaphus eurycerus. The sequence continues at coordinate 4,026,541 of CAKXYN010000086.1, read as the reverse complement.
GAAATAGATGGAGAAACTGTGGAAACAGTGTCAGACTTTGTTTTTCTGGGCTCCAAAATCACTGCAGATGGTGACTGCAGCCATGAAATTAAAAGACGCTTACTCCTTGGAAGGAAAGTTATGTCCAACCTTGATAGCATATTCAAAAGCAGAGACATCACTTTTCCAACAAAGGTTCGCCTAGTCAAGGCTATGGTCTTTCCTGTGGTCATGTATGGATGTGAGAGCTGGACTGTGAAGAAGGCTGAGTGCTGAAGAATTGATGCTTTTGAACTGTGGTGTTGGAGAAGACTCTTGAGAGTCCCTTGGACTGCAAGGAGATCCAACCATTCTGAGGGAGATCAACCCTGGGATTTCTTTGGAAGGAATGATGCTAAAGCTGAAACTCCAGTATTTTGGCCACCTCATGCGAAGAGTTGACTCATTGGAGAAGACTCTGATGGTGGGAGAGATTGGGGGCAGGAGGAGAAGGGGACGACAGAGGATGAGATGGCTGAATGGTATCACTGACTCGATAGATGCGAGTCTGAATGACCTCCGGGAGCTGATGATGGACAGGGAGGCCTGGCGTGCTGCGATTCATGGGGTCGCAAAGAGTCGGACACGACTGAGCGACTGATCTGATCTGATCTGATCTGATAAGTAAAACTTAGTTTTTCTTTGTTAAAACTAGAAACAAACACTGTATATGTATGATACAATGCACATACACACACATAAATGCACACAGATTGTCAGTGTTCCCTTTACTTTTGACGATTAAATCTCTGTGCCCTCATTTAAACATTTTCTCACCCACTCAGTGAAATACACTCAAGTCACTGGGGAAGATGAACAAACTATTTTATTTATTTTTATTTAATTAATTTAAATTGCAGTATATCTGATTTAGGGACTCAAATCAAGATGGTGGAGTAAGAGAATGTGGAACTCACCTGCCCACATAAACACACCAGAAATATATCTTCCTGATAAAAAATTCTCTTTGAAAACTAAGGTAAAACTAGGAGAAAGACTCCTCTATGACTAAGATTATAAGAAAGATACATGTAAATCAGATAGGAAGGAAAGAGACGTGATCAAAATAGAACTTATGCTCCTGGGAGGGACTTAGAGAAAAAGAAGGTTAGATAAACAGAGACGTTCCCTGAAGAGTGAAAGGTTCAAGCCACATATTGGGCACCATAACCATTTGTTGTTGTTATTTGATTGCTAAGCCGTTTCGGATTCTTAGTGACCCTGTGGAGTACAGCCCACCAGGCTCCTCTGTCCTCCACTATCTCCTGAATTTTCCTCAAATTCATGTCCATTAAGTTGGTGATGCTTTCTAACCATCTCATCCTCTCACTTTGCCATAACTATAGGGCCCACCAAAGGGCAGAGGAACCTCCCTTAGCTGGCTGGAGGATGAGTTGACAGAACAGGATGATTTTCTTTTCAAAGAAGTATGGAAAGAGCAACTTGAGAGTGCATATGGCTGGCTGACTGGTTTCTTGCTATGACCACCTCAACACATACATTAGCCAGAACCTAGTGTGTGTTCTCCAGCATCCTTTGCTTCATTTTGCATCTCTAGACTAGAGCAAGAACTATAATAATTGAGGAAAAAACTTAGCTACGAGTTACTGAGGTGATTCAAACCCTAAGCAGCATTGGAGAAAAAAGGTGGTAACCATTGCTGGTGATTACACAGTCAGGCAACAGAGCATCAGAGAAAGTCTTGATCTCCACTGGCAGTCAGACTGACACACTCCATGACTTGATCCTAACCAAATATCCACATCAACTGCTCTTTCTCACTACTCCCTTCTGGAGTTGAGAGTGATGGCGTTTGGTAAAGGGAGAAAGCATATTTGAGGGAAACAAGACAACATGAACCTGCTCTAGTAGGTTAAGCTATGATACTGTACCTCGTAGGGAGGGCGTGGTAACAGCAACTAAGAACAGGAAAAACCCCAGGCACATCTTGTGATAGCCCTAATCCCTTCTTCTGTAATCTACTCAATCTATAATGAAAGTCACAAGAATAACAATGGAGAAAAGGCAGTCTCTTTAATTAGTGATGCTGAGAAAAGAGGACAGTAACATGTAAAAGAATGAAATTAGAACATATTCTTATACCCTATACAAAAACCAGTACAATATTGTAATGTAATTAACTTCCAATTAAAATAAATAAATTTATATTAAAAATTTTTTTAATAAAATGAATTAAAATTCTAAATTTAAAATTTGTAGAACAGAACATATAACTCTCTTTGACATAAATTGTCTGTCCAGACAAGGGGGAAAGGCAAAATTAAACAAATTAGAGCTTGGAGTCCTTCAGTTCTAAGTCGTGTTTCACTCTTTGAAACACCATGGAGTGCAGTATGCCAGACGCCCATCCTTCATTATTTCCCAGAGTTTGCTCAAATTTTAAGTCCTTTGAGTTGGTGATGCTGTCTAACCATCTCATCCTATGCCACTCCCATCTCCTTTTGCCTTCAGATTCAGTTAACAGAGTCTTTTCCAATGAGTCAGCTCTTCTCCTCAAGTGCCAAAAATATTGGAGGTTCAACTTCAGCATCTGTCCTTCCAATTAATATTGAGGGTTGATTTTCTTTAAGATTGACTAGTTTGATCTAATTAAGCCATGCAATGTGACCTTATTGAATTTAAAATTTGGAGCAGTAAGGAGAACCATCAAGAAAGTAAAAAACAACCTACTGAATGGGAGAAACTATTTGCTTATGATTTGACTGATAAGGGTTAATATCTAAAATTTATAAACAGTTCACACAACTCAATATTAGCAAAATAAATAGCCCCAATAAAAAAGGACAGAATACCTATATAGAATTTTTTTTTTCAAAGAAGACATACAAATGTCTAACAGATATATGAAAAAATACTGCTGCTGCTGCTAAGTCGCTTCAGTCATGTCCGACTCTGTGCGATCCCATAGATGGAAGCCCACAGACAGAAGCCCATCAGGCTACCGTCCCCAGGATTCTCCAGGCAAGAACACAGGAGAATCATACTAAATATCACTAATAATCAGAGAAAGGCAAATTAAAAACACAGTGAGCTATATCCTCTTACATATGTCAAAATATTTATCATCAAAAAGTCTGCAAATGTCAAATATTGACATAAAACTGCAGAAAAGAGTACTCTAATGAACTGTGGTGTTGGAGAAGACTCTTGAGAGTCCCTTGGACTGCAAAGAGATCAAACAAGTCAGTCCTAAAGGAAATCAGTTCTGAATATTCATTGAAAGGACTGATGTTGAAGCTGAAACTCCAATATTTTGGTCACCTGATGTGAAGAGCTGATTCATTTGAAAAGACTCAGATGCTGGGAAAGATTGAGGGCAGGAGGAGAAGGGGAAGACAGATGATGAGATGGTTGGATGGCATCACCGACTCAATGGACATGGGTTTGGGTAGACTGCAGAAGGTGGTGATGGACAGGGAGGCCTGGTGTGCTGTGGTTCATGGGGTTGCAAAGAGCCAGACATGAGTGAGTGACTGAACTGAATACAATGTGGGTAGAAATGTAAACAGGTGCAGCCACTGTGGGAAACAGTTTGGAGGTGCCATAAAAAATCTAAAAATAGAACTACCATGTGATCCAACAATTCCACTCGGTTCAGTTTAGTAGAGTCACTCAGTCATGTCCAACTCTTTGCAACCCCATGGAATGTAGCACTCCAGGGCTCCCTGTCCATTACCAACTCCTGAAGTTTACTCAAACTCATGACCATTGAGTGGTGATGTCATCCAACCAGCTTGTCCTCTGTCATCCTCTTCTCATACTGCCTTCACTCTTTCCCAGCATCAGGGTCTTTTCCAATGAGTCAGTTCTTCGAATCAAGTGGTCAAGGTATTGCATTTCAGCTTCAGCCTCAGTCCTTCCAATGAATATTCAGTATTGATTTACTTTTGCATGGAATGTTTGGATCTCCTTGCTGTCCAAGTGACTCACAAGAGTCTTCTCCAATACCACAGCTCAAAAGCATCAATTAGTTAAGTGATCAGCTTTCTGTATAGTCCAACTCTCACATCCATACATGACTATGGGAAAAAACATAGCTTTGACTAGATGGAATTTTTTGGCAAAGTAATGTCTTTGCTTCTTAATATGCTAACTATGTTATTCAAATTTTTTATTCCAAGGAGAAAGTGTCTTTTAATGTCATGGCTGCAATCACCATCTGCTGTGATTTTGGAACTCCCCAAAATAAACTTTCCCATTATTTCCATTGTTTCCCCATTTATCCTTGAAGTGATGGGACCAGATACCATGATCTTAGTTTTTTAAATGTTGAGTGTTAAGCCAACACTTTAACTCTCCTCTTTCACTTTCATCAAGAGGTGCTTCATTTCTTCATCACTTTCTACCATAAGGGTGGTGTCATCTGTATATCTGAGGTTATTGATATTTCTCCTGGCAATCTTGATTTCAGCTTGCACTTCATCCAGTCCAGCATTTCTCATTATGTGTTCTGCATATAAATTAAACAAGCAAGGTAAAAATATACAGCCGTGGCGTATTCCTTTCTTTTTTTGGAACCAGTCTGCTGTTCCATGTATAGTTCTAACTGTTGCCTTTTTGCGTGCATACAAATATCTCAGGAGGTAAGCATGGTGGTCTGGTATTCCCATCTCTAAGAATTTTCCAAAGTTTGTTGTGATCTATACAGTCAAAGGGTTTGGTGTAGTCAATAAAACAGAAGTAGATTTTTTTTTTTTTTTGGAATTCTCTTGCATTTTTCATTGATCCAATGGGTGCTGGCAATTTGATCTCTGGTTCCTCTGCCTTTTCTAAAACCAGCTGGAACATCTGGAAGTTCATAGTTCACATATTGCTGAAGCCAGGCTTGGAGATTTTTGAACATTACTTTGCTAATGTGTGAGACGAGTGCAATTGTGTGGTAGTTTGAGCATTCTTTGGCATTGCCTTTCTTTGGGATTGGAATGAACACTGACTTTTTCCAGGCCTGTGCTACTGCTGAGCTTTCCTGATTTGCTGGCATACTGAGTGCAGCACTTTTAAAGCAACATCTTTCAGGATTTGAAAAAACTCAACTGGAATTCCATAACCTCCACTGGCTTTTTTCATATGATGCTTCCTAAGTCCCACTTGACTTTGCATTCCAAAATGTCTGGCTCTGGGTGAGTGATCACACCATCATGATTATCTGGATCATGAAGATCTTTTTTGTACAGTTCTTCTGTGTATTCTTGCCACCACTTCTTAATATCTTCTGCTTCTGTAATTCCATATATTTTCTGTTTTCCTTGTGCCCATTTTTGCATGAGATATTCCGTTGGTATCTCTAATTTTGTTGAAAAGATCTCTAGCCTTTCCGATTCTATTGTTTTCCTCTTATTTCTTTGCAATGAATACTGAGGAAGGCTTTCTTATCTCTCCTTGCTAGTCTTTGGAACTCTGCATTCGAATGGATATATCTTTCCTTTTCTCATTTGCCTTTCACTTCTCTTCTTTTTGTAGCTATTTGTAAGGCCTCCTGAGACAATCATTTTGCATTTTTGCATTTGTTTTTTTGTGTATCATCTTGATCACTGCCTCCTGTACAATGTCAGGATCCTCCGTTCAAAGTTCTTCAGGCACTCTGTCTATCAGATTTAGTCCCTTGAATCTATTTCTCACTTCCACTGTATAATCATAAGGTATTTGATTTAGATCATACCAAATGGCCTAGTGTTTCCCATACTTTCTTAGATTTCAGTCTGAATTTGGCAATAAGGAGTTTCCACAGTCTTCTTTTTGCTGACTGTATAGACCTCTATTTTGGCTGCAAAGAATATAGTCAGTCGGATTTTGGTGTTGACCATCTGGTGATGTCCATGTGTAGTATTCTCTTGTGTTGATGGAAGACAGTGTTAGCTATGACCAGTACATTCTCTTGGCAGAACTCTATTAGCCTTTGCCCTGCTTCATTTTATAGTCCAAGGCCAAATTTGCCTGTTACTCTAGGTATTTCTTGAATTTTTACTGTTGTATTCCAGGCCCCTATAGTGAAAAATATTTCTTTTTTGGGTGTTAGTTCTAAAAGGTCTTATAGGTCTTCATAGAACCATTCAATTTCAGCTTTTTTCAGCAGTACTGCTCAGGGCATAGACTTAGGTTACTGTGATATTTAATGGTTTGACTTGGAAGCAAACAGTGATCATTCTGTTGTTTTTGAGATTGTATCCAAGTACTGCACTTCAGACTTTTGTTGACTATGATGGCTACTCCATTTCTTCTAAGGGATTCTTGCCCACAGTAGTAAATATAATGGTCATCTGAGTTAAATTCACCCATTTCAGTCCATTTTAGGTCTCTGATTCCTAAAATGTCAATGTTCACTCTTGCCATCTCCTGTTTGAATATTTTCAATTTGCTTTGATTCATGGACCTAATATTTCAGGTTACTCCTTGGAAGGAAAGTTATGACCAACCTAGATAGCATATTCAGAAGCAGAGACATTACTTTACCAACAAAGGTTCGCCTAGTCAAGGCTATGGTCTTTCCTGTGGTCATGTATGGATGTGAGAGCTGGACTGTGAAGAAGGCTGAGCGCCGAAGAATTGATGCTTTTGAACTGTGGTGTTGGAGAAGACTCTTGAGAGTCTCTTGGACTGCAAGAAGATCCAACCAGTCCATTCTGAAGGAGATCAATCCTGGAATTTCTTTGGAAGGAATGATGCTAAAGCTGAAACTCCAGTATTTTGGCTACCTCATGCGAAGAGTTGACTCATTGGAGAAGACTCTGATGCTGGGAGGGATTGGGGGCAGGAGGAGAAGGGGACGACGGAGGATGAGATGGCTGGATGGCATCACTGACTCGATGGATGCGAGTCTGAGTGACCTCCGGGAGCTCGTGATGGACAGGGAGGCCTGGCGTGCTGCGGTTCATGGGGTCGCAAAGAGTCGGACACGACTGAGCGACTGATCTGATGCAATATTGCTATTTACAGCATCTGACTTTACATCCATCACCAGTCACATCCACAACTGAATGTTGTTTTTGCTTTTTCTCCATCTCTTCATTCTTTTTTTAAACAAATTATTAATTTTTTTCTCTACAATATTGTATTGGTTCTGCAACACGTCAACATGAATCCACCATGGGTGTACACGTGTTCTCCATCCTGAACCCCGCTCACACCTCTTTCACCGTACCATCCCTCTGAGGCATCCCAGCGCACCAGCCCCAAGCATCACAGCACTGTTTATAATAGCCAGGACAAGGAAGAATGCTAGATGTCCATCAGCAGATGAATGGATAAGAAAGCTGTGGTACATATACAGAAAGGAGTACTCAGATAAGATCAGATCAGTCACTCAGTCACGTCTGACTCTTTGCGACCCCATGAATCACAGCATGCCAGGCCTTCCTGTCCATCACCAACTCCCGGAGTTCACTCAGACTCACGCCCATAGAGTCAGTGATGCCATCCAGCCATCTCATCCTCTGTCATTCCCTTTTTCTCTTGCTCCCAATTCCTCCCAGCATCAGAATCTTTTCCAATGAGTCAACACTTCACATGAGGTGGCCTAAGTACTGGAGTTTCAGCTTTACCATCAATCTTTCCAAAGAAATCCCAGGGCTGATCTCCTTCAGAATGGACTGGTTGGATCTCCTTGCAGTCCAAGGGACTCTCAAGAGTCTTCTCCAACATCACAGCTCAAAAGCATCAATTCTACGGCACTTAGCCTTTTTCACAGTTCAACTGTCACATCCATACATGACCAGAGGAAAAACTATAGTCTTGACTAGACGAAACTTTGTTGGCAAAGTAATGTCTCTGCTTTTGAATATGCTATATAGATTGGTCACAACTTTTCTTCCAAGGAGTAAGCGTCTTTAATTTCATGGCTGCAGTCACCATCTGCAGTGATTTTGGAGCCCAGAAAAATAAAGTCTGACACTGTTTCCCCATCTATTTCCCATAAAGCGATGGGATCGGATGCCATGATCTTTCTTTTCTGAATGTTGGGCTTTAAACCCACTTTTTCACTCTCCACTTTCACTTTCATCAAGAGGCTTTTTAGTTCCTCTTCACTTTCTGCCATAAGGGTGGTATCATATGCATATCTGAGGTTATTGATATTTCTCCCGGCAATTTGATTCCAGCCTGTTTTTCTTCCAGTCCAGCGTTTCTCATGATGTACTCTGCATAGAAGTTAAATAAACAGGGTGACAATATACGGCCTTGATGAACTCCTTTTCCTATTTGGAACTAGTCTGTTGTTCCATGTCCAGTTCTAACTGTTGCTTCCTGACCTGCATATACATTTCTCAAGAGGCAGGTCAGGTAATCTGGTATTCCCATCTCTTTCAGAGTTTTCCATAGTTTATTGTGATCCACACAGTCAAAGGCTTTGGCATAATCAATAAAGCAGAAATAGATGTTTTTTCTGGAACTCTCTTGCTTTTTCCATGATCCAGCAGATGTTGGCAATTTGATCTCTGGTTCCTCTGCCTTTTCTAAAACCAGCTTGAACATCAGGAAGTTCACGGTTCATGTATTGCTGAAACCTGGCTTGGAGAATTTTGAGCATTACTTTACTAGAGTGTGAGATGAGTGCAATTGTTCGGTAGTTTGAGCATTCCTTGGCATTGCCTTTCTTTGGTACTGGAATGAAAACTGACCTTTTCCAGTCCTGTGGTCACTGCTGAGTTTCCCAAATTTGCTGGCATATTGAGTGCAGCACTTTCACAGTATCATCTTTCAGGATTTGGAATAGCTCAACTGGAATTCCATCACCTCCACAAGCTTTGTCCACAGTGATGCTTTCTAAGGCCCACTTGACTTCACATTCCAGGATGTCTGGCTCTAGGTCAGTGATCACACCATCATGATTATCTGGGTCGTGAAGATCTTTTTTGTATAGTTATTCTGTGTATTCTTGTCATCTCTTCTTAATATCTTCTGCTTCTGTTAGGTCCCTACCATTTCTGTCCTTTATCGAGCCCATCTTTGTATGAAATGTTCCCTTAGTATCTCTAATTTTCTTGAAGAGATCCCTAGTCTTTCCCATTCTGTTGTTTTCCTCTATTTCTTTGCATTGATCGCTGAAGAAGGCTTTCTTATCTCTTCTTGCTATTCTTTGGAACTCTGTATTCAGATGTTTATCTTTCCTTTTCTCCTTTGCTTTTCGCTTCTCTTCTTTTCACAGCTATTTGTAAGGCCTCTCCAGACAGCCATTTTGCTTTTTTGCATTTCTTTTCCATGGGGATGGTTTTGATCCCTGTCTCCTGTACAATGTCACAAACCTCATTCCATAGCTCATCAGGCACTCTATCTCTCAGATCTAGGCCCTTAAATCTATTTCTCACTTCCAGTGTATAATCATAAGGGATTTGATTTAGGTCATACCTGAATGGTCTGGTGGTTCTCCCTACTTTCTTCAATTTAAGTCTGAATTTGGCCTTAAGGAGTTCATGGTCTGAGCCACAGTCAGCTCCTGGTCTTGTTTTTGCTGACTGTATAGAGCTTCTCCATCTTTGGCTGCAAAGAATATAATCAATCTGATTTTGGTGTTGACCATCTGGTGATGTCCATGTATAGATCTTCTCTTGTGTTGTTGGAAGAGGGTGTTTGTTATGACCAGTGCATTTTCTTGGCCAAACTCTATTAGTCTTTGCCCTGCTTCATTTAGTATTCCAAGGCCAATTTACCTGTTATTCCAGGTGTTTCTTGACTTCCTACTTTTGCATTCCAGTTCCTTATAATGAAAAGGACATCTTTTTGGGATGTTAGTTCTAAAAGGTCTTGTAGGTATTCATAGAGCCGTTCAACTTCAGCTTCTTCAGCGTTACTGGTTGGGGCACAGACTTGGATTACTCTGGTATTGAATGGTTTGCCTTAGAAATGAACAGAGATCATTCTATCGTTTTTGAGATTGCATCCAAGTACTGCATTTCAGACTCTTTTGTTGACCATGATGGCTACTTCATTTCTTCTCAGGGATTCCTGCCTGCAGTAGTAGATATAATAGTCATCTGAGTTAAATTCACCCATTCCAGTGCATTTCAGTTCACTGATTCCTAGAATGTCGAAGTTCACTCTTGCCATCTCTTGTTTGACCACTTCCAATTGCCTTGATTCATGGACCTGACATTCCAGGTTCCTATGCAATATAACATCGGACCTTGCTTCTATCACCAGTCACATCCACAGCTGGGTATTCTTTTTGCTTTGGCTCCATCGTTTCGTTCTTTCTGGAGTTATTTCTCCACTGATCTCCAGTAGCATATTGGGCCCCTACCAACCTGGGGAGTTTCTCTTTCAGTATCCTATCATTTTGCCTTTTCATACTGTTCATTGGGATTCTAAAGGCAAGAATACTGAAGTGGTTTGCTATTCCTTTCTCCAGTGGACCACATTCTGTCAGATCTCTCCACCCTGACCCGCCCATTTTGGGTTGCCCCATGGGCATGGCTTAGTTTCATTGAGTTAGACAAGGCTGTGGTCCTAGTGTTTTAGACTGACTAATGGAGTATTACTCAGCCGCTAAAATGAATATATTTGAATCAGTTCTCAAGAGGCAGAAGAAACTGGAGCCTATTGTACAGAGTGAAGTAATCTAGAAAGAAAAACACCAATATAATATATAACACATATATTGGAGAAGGAAATGGCAACCCACTCCAGTGTTCTTGCCTGGAGAATCCCAGGGACAGGGAAGCCTGGTGGGCTGCCATCTATGGGGTCGCACAGAGTCGGACACGACTGAAGTGACTTAGTATAACGCATATATATATGCATCCATATATATGGAATTTAGAAAGATGGTAACAATAACCCTGTATGTGAGACAGCAAAAGAGACACAAATGTATAGAACAGTTTTTTGGATCTATGGGAAGGGGAGAAGGTGGGATGATTTTGGGGAATGGCACTGGAACATGTATATTATCATCTCTTCACTCTTTCTGGAGTTATTTATCCACTGGTCCACTACTGAACATATAAGTGAAAAGGAAAATATTAGTTTTAAACATGCGTGGACCCCAACATGCACAATATCATTATTCACATTAGATATGATATGCATGCAACAGAAGTGTCCATCCACAGATGGATATATTAAGAAAATGTGGTGTATATATACAATGGGAATGTTACTTACCCATTAAAATTTTACCACTTTTCATAACATTTGTGGACCAATAGAGTATAATATTTGGTGAAATATTTAAAACAGAAAGAAAAACACTGTATTATCACTTATATGTAAAATCAAAAAATAAAACCAAGCTGTATGTATTTAAAAAAAAAAAAAAAAAGGCACCAGAAACAGACTGACAGAAAGAATAAGATAGCAGTTATTAATGGAAAGAGGGAAAGTGACAGAGTTCAGAGAGGGGTATTGGGTTTAACTGATACAAATAGCTATGTACAAAAAATAAATAAATAAGCAAGAAGAATATTGTATAACAAAGGAAAATATAGCCATTATTTTGTAATAACTTTAAGTAAAATGCATAAAATAGTGAATCACTAAGTTGTATGCCTAAAACTAATATAGCATTTTTTAAAATATATTTTTTAAAAAATAAAATTTATCTATTATTTATTTATTCATTTTATTTATTGGTTGTAGTGGAACTTCATTTCTATGAAGGCTTTCTCTAATTGAGGTGAGTTGGAGTTCCTGTCTAGATGCTGTTCAAGGGCTTCTCACTGTAGTGGTTTCTCTTGTTGCCGGGACTTTAGGCATGTGGGCATCAGTAATTGTGGTGCACAGGATAAGTAGTTGAAGCTCACAGGCTCTAGAATATGGGCTTCAGTAGTTGTGGTATATGGGCTTTCTTGCCCTGTGGCATGTGAAATCTTCCAAGACAAGGGACTGATCTCATGTTCCCTGCATTAGCAGGTGAATTCTTATCACTGTCTTACATGTAGCTGCCCAGTTTTCCTAGCATGAGAAATTGAAGAGACTTTCTTTCCCCCACTCTATATTATTATTTGTCATAGGTTAATTGAACATAAATATGTGGGCTTATATCTAGCATCTCTATTTTCATCCTTTGATATATTGTCTGTTTTTGTGCTAGTAAAATACTGTTTTCATTATTATAATTTTGTAGTATACCCAATCAGGAACGCTGAAGAAGCTGAAGTTGAATGGTTCTACAAAGACCTATACGACCTTTTAGAATTAGCACCCAAAAAAGATGTCTTTTTCATGATAGGGGACTGGAATGCAAAAGTAGGAAGTCAAGAAACACCTGGAGTAACAGGTAAATTGGCCTTGGAATACTAAATGAAGCAGGGCAAAGACTAATAGAGTTTGGCCAAGAAAATGCACTGGTCATAACAAACACCCTCTTCCAACAACACAAGAGGAGACTCTACACATGGACATCACCAGATGGTCAACACCAAAATCAGATTGATTATATTCTTTGCAGCCAAAGATGGAGAAGCTCTATACAGTCAGCAAAAACAAGACCAGGAGCTGACTGTGGCTCAGACCATGAACTCCTTAAGGCCAAATTCAGACTTAAATTGAAGAAAGTAGGGAGAACCACCAGACCATTCAGGTATGACCTAAATCAAATCCCTTATGATTATACACTGGAAGTGAGAAATAGATTTAAGGGCCTAGATCTGAGAGATAGAGTGCCTGATGAGCTATGGAATGAGGTTTGTGACATTGTACAGGAGACAGGGATCAAAACCATCCCCATGGAAAAGAAATGCAAAAAAGCAAAATGGCTGTCTGGAGAGGCCTTACAAATAGCTGTGAAAAGAAGAGAAGCGAAAAGCAAAGGAGAAAAGGAAAGATATAAACATCTGAATACAGAGTTCCAAAGAATAGCAAGAAGAGATAAGAAAGCCTTCTTCAGCGATCAATGCAAAGAAATAGAGGAAAACAACAGAATGGGAAAGACTAGGGATCTCTTCAAGAAAATCAGAGATACCAAGGGAACATTTCATGCAAAGATGGGCTCGATAAGGGACAGAAATGGTACGGACCTAACAGAAGCAGAAGATATTAAGAAGAGATGACAAGAATACACAGAATAACTATACAAAAAAGATCTTCACGACCCAGATAATCATGATGGTGTGATCACTGACCTAGAGCCAGACATCCTGGAATGTGAAGTCAAGTGGGCCTTAGAAAGCATCACTGTGGACAAAGCTTGTGGAGGTGATGGAATTCCAGTTGAGCTATTCCAAATCCTGAAAGATGATACTGTGAAAGTGCTGCACTCAATATGCCAGCAAATTTGGAAAACTCAGCAGTGACCACAGGACTGGAAAAGGTCAGTTTTCATTCCAGTACCAAAGAAAGGCAATGGCAAAGAATGCTCAAACTACTGCACAATTGCATTCATCTCACACTCTAGTAAAGTAATGCTCAAAATTTTCCAAGCCAGGTTTCAGCAATACATGAACCGTGAACTTCCTGATGTTCAAGCTGGTTTTAGAAAAGGCAGAGGAACCAGAGATCAAATTGCCAACATCTGCTGGATCATGGAAAAAGCAAGAGAGTTCCAGAAAAAACATCTATTTCTGCTTTATTGACTATGCCAAAGCCTTTGATTGTGTGGATCACAATAAACTGTGGAAAATTCCGAAAGAGATGGGAATACCAGATCACCTGATCTGCCTCTTGAGAAATGTGTATGCAGGTCAGGAAGCAACAGTTAGAACTGGACATGGAACAATAGACTGGTTCCAAATAGGAAAAGGAGTTCGTCAAGGCCGTATATTGTCACCCTGCTTATTTAACTTCTATGCAGAGTACATCATGAGAAACGCTGGACTGGAATAAAAACAAGCTGGAATCAAGATTGCCGGGAGAAATATCAATAACCTCAGATATGCTTATGACACCACTCTTATGGTAGAAATTGAAGAGGAACTAAAAAGCCTCTTGATGAAAGTGAAAGTGGAGAGTGAAAAAGTTGGCTTAAAGCTCAACATTCAGAAAACAAAGATCATGGCATCCAATCCCATCACTTCATGGGAAATAGATGGGGAAACAGTGGAAACAGTGTCAGACTTTATTTTTCTGGGCTCCAAAATCACTACAAATGGTGACTGCAGCCATGAAATTAAAAGACGCTTACTCCTTGGAAGGAAAATTATGACCAACCTAGATAGCATATTCAAAAACAGAGATATTACTTTGCCAACAAAGGTTCGCCTAGTCAAGGCTATAGTTTTTCCTGTCGTCAAGTATGGATGTGAGAGTTGGACTGTGAAGAAGGCTGAGCGCTGAAGGATTGATGCTTTTGAACTGTGTTGTTGGAGAGGATTCTTGAGAGCCCCTTGGACTGCAAGGAGATCCAACCAGTCCATTCTGAAGGAGATCAGCCCTGGGGTTTCTTTGGAAGGATTGATGCTACAGCTGAAACTCCAGTACTTTGGCCACCTCATGCGAAGTGTTGACTCATTGGAGAAGACTCTGATGTGGGGAGGATTGGGGGCAAGAGGAGAAGGGGACGACAGAGGATGAGATGGCTGGATGGCATCACTGACTTGATGGACGTGAGTCTGATTGAACTCCGGGAGTTGGTGATGGACAGGGAGGCTTGGTGTGCTGCAATTCATGGGGTCGCAAAGTGTCGGACAGGAGTGAGGGACTGATCTGATCTGATCTGGTCTGAAGTCAGAATGCTTGATGTTTCCAGCTTTATTCTTTTTTGTCAACCTTGCTCTAACTGTTTGAAATCTTTTGTGGTCTTATACAAATTTTATGATGATTCTTTTTTAGTTCTGTGAAAATATCATGAATATTTTGATAGATATTACATTAAATTCATAAATTGTTTTTCATAGTATGGACAATTCAGCAATATTAATTCTTCCAATCCAAGAAAATATGGTATCTTCCATTTCATTATATAATTTTCAGATGTCTTCACCAAAGTTTTAAAGATTTATTTTATAGGTCTTTCACCACTTTGATTATGTTTATTCCTATGTATTTTAAACTTTTTGCTAAAATTTTAAATGAGGTTTATTCCTCTTTATATTTCTGTTAGTTCATTATTAGTATACTGAAAACTAATAGATTTCAGTACATTGATATCATATCTTTCAACTTCACATAATTTATTTATTAATTCTAATCTTATTTTGGTGGGGACTTTAAAGGTTATATATATATATATTGCATTATGTCATCTATAAATAATAATAATTTTACTTCTTTCATTCTATTTAAGATGAATTTCTTTTTCTTGTTTGATTGTTGTGGCTAATCCTCCCAATACTATGTTAATTGAAATCCTGAGAGTGAGCATTCTTTTTTTTTTTGACTATGGAAAAAACTTTCAGCTTTTCACTGTAAAATATGTTACCTATCTCATCTCTGAGTTTGGCATAAATGGTTTTAATCCTATTGAGATATGTCTCCTCTACATCAATAGTGATTTGAGTTTTCCCTATGAATGGATGTGTAATTTGTCAAATGCTTTTTCTGCATCTACTGATATATTTTGTTGGGGTGCACAGACCCCTTAGTTGAAGCTTGTGGGCTATCTAGTTGTGGTACATGGACTCCAAGCCACAAGGGCTCAGTAGTTGTGGTGCATGAGCTTAGCTATTCTGTATAATGTGGGATCTCAAATCCCTAAACAGAGATTTAACCATTTAACCCATGTTCTCTACATTGCAATATGGATTCTTAACCACTAGACTATCAGAGAAACCCACATTTATTATATTGTTGGATTTGGTTTGTTAATATTTTGTTGAAGATTTTTACATCTATTTTTATCAGAGATTTTTTTAAAGTTTTTTATTTGTTTTCCTATTAAGGTAATGGTAGCATTGTAAAATTAATTTGGGAATATTTCATCTTCTCCAATTTGGGGGGATAGTTTGAGAAGAATAGTTTAATGCTCTCACTTGTCCACTAGAATTCATCTGTAAAGCTGTCCATTCCTGAACTTTTCTTTGATGGGAGTTTTTGATTACTAATTCAGTTTCATTTCTAGGTATTCAGTCTGTTCAGAGTATATATTTCTTCCTGATTCAGTCTTGAAAAGTTTTATGTTTTAGGAACTTATCTAGTCTTCTAATTTGTTCAATTTGTTGGCATATAACTACTCAGTATTCTTTTATGATTTTTTAATCTTTATGTTATTCTTTGTAATTCTCTTTTCTAATTACTTATTTTGTTTATTTAGGCCCTTTTTCCTTTTATCATAATGATCCTGGCAAAAGGCTCACAAATTTTGTTGATATTTACAAAAATTCAGTCGTTGGTTTCATTATTTTTTGTGTGCTTTTCTTTTTTCATTTTTTGCCCTCTATTTTATCAGTTTATTTATTGATCAATACTAGTTTCTTCCTTCTTTTAAATTTAAACATTGTTTGCTCTTTTTTATAACTCCTTTTGGTGGTAGGTGGAGTTGTTTATTTGAATTTTTTTTTTTTTTTCTTTTCTCTTGAGGTAGGCCAGTATCCCTCCTAGAATTGCTTTTGCTGTATATCACTGATCCTGGAAAATTTTGTTTTTATTTGTCATAAGCAATTGTCTGATTTCCTTTTCATTAACTCATTTTTTTAATAGCATGTTGTTTAATCTTTGTACGTTGCTTTCCATTCCTTTTTCTGTAAATTGATTTTTAGTTTCATACCATTGTGTTCAGAAGACACTTGACATAATTTCAACCCTTGTAAATTTGTTGAATCTTCTTTTGTGGCCCAGTGAAGGATTTCTCCTTGAAATTTTCCATGTGCACTTGAAAGAAATGAATATTATTCCATTTTTGAATACAATATATTGTAGCTACCCTAAGTCCAACTGGTCTTTTGCGTCATTTAATACCATTTATGCTTTATTGATTTTCCGTTTGGATTATTTGTTTATTGATGTAAATATGCTATTGAATTCCCCTATTACCACTGTATTAGTATTAATTTCTCCCTTTGTATCTGTTAATATTTGCTTTACAGAGTTAGGTATTCCCATGTTAGGTGAATTTGTGATAGCTAATATTATATTCTCTCTTATGATCACTATGATCCCTTTATCTTTACATAATGTTTGGCCTTGTCTTTTGTTACATAGTATTTTTAAAGAAACTCTTTGTCTAATATGTTTATTTCATCTCCATTCGCATATGTGTTTCATTTCCATTTCTACCCCTCACTTTCAGTCTGTGTGTTTCTATAGCTCTGAATGAAGTATCATGTGGGCACCAAATAGATGGGTCTTGTTTCTCTATCCAATCAGTACCCTATGTCCTTTCATTGGAACACTTACTCCTATTAAAGTTAAAGAATTATTGATAAATATATATATGTTTAAAGCTATTTTGTTACTTGTTTTCTGGTTATATTTACTGATGACACCAAAGACTTTGACTGTGTGGGTCATAACAAACTGGAAAATTCTTAGAGATGGGAATATCAGACCACCTTACCTGCCAACTGAGAAATCTGTATCCAGATCAAGAAGCAACAATTAGAACTGGACATGGAAAAATAGACTGGTTCCAAACTGGGAAAGGAGTACAACAAAGCTGTATATTGTCACTCTCCTTATTTAACTTATATGCAGAATGCATCATGTGAAATGCTGGGCTGGATGAAACACAAACTGCAATCAAGAATGCCAGGAGAAATATCAATAACCACAGATACACAGATGGTACCATCCTTATGGCAGAAAGTGGTAGAGGAACTAAATAGCCTCTTGATGAAAGTTAAAGAGGATAGTGAAAGAGCTGGCTTAAACACAACATTCAAGAAACTAAGATCATGGCATCTGGTCAAATCATTTCATGGCAAATAGATGGGGAAACAATGGAAACAGTGAGAGACTTTATTTTTTCTTGGGCTCCAAAATCACTGCAGATGGTGATTGCAGCCATGAAATTAAAAGATACTTGCTGTTTGGAAGAAAAGCTGTCATCAACCTAAACAGTGTATTAAAAAGCAAAGACATTACTTTGCTGACAAATGTCTGTCTAGTCAAAGCTATGTTTTTTTTTTCCAGTAGTTATGGATATGAGAATTGAAGCATTAAAAAAAAAAACAGCACAGAAGAATTGATGCTTTTGAACTGTGGTGTTGGGGAAGATTTTTGAGAGTCCCTTGGACTGCCAGGAGATCCAACCAGTCAATCCTAAAGGACAACATTCCTGAATATTTATTGGAAGGACTGATGTTGAAGCTACAGCTCCAATACTTTGGCCACCTGATGGAAAGAACTGACTCATTGGAAAAGACCCTGATGCTGGGAAAGATTGAAGGCAGGAGGAGAAGGGTGTGACAGAGGGTAAAATGTTTGGATGGTATCACTGACTTGATGGGCATGAGTTTGAGCAAGATCTAGGTGTTGGTGATGGACAGGGAAGCCTGGCGTGCTGCAGCACATTTGGTCCAAAAAGTTGGACATGCCTGAGCGACTGAACTGAACTGTTTTGCTATCCAATTGGTACACTATGTCAAAGATAATCTTGTATGCAAGATAGCAAAAGAAACACAGATGTATAGAACACTCTTTTTGGACTCTGTGGGAACGGGTGAGGGTGGGATGATTTGGGAGAATGGCATTGAAACATATATAATATCATATGTGAAACAAATCGCCAGTCCAGGTTCGATACATGATACAGGATGCTCGGGGCTGGTGCACTGGGATGACCCATTGGGATGGGATGGGTAGGGAGATTGAAGGGGAGTTCAGGATGGGGAACACGTGTACACCCGTGGCAGATTCATGTTGATGTATGGCAAAAGCAATACAATATTGTAAAGTAACTAGCATCCAATCAAAATAAATAAATGTATATTAAAAATAATAAAAAAGAACACACACAAAGAATTATTGACAAGTATATATTTAGTGCCATTTTGTTACTTGTTTTCTGGTTGTATTTATACCTCTCCTCTGTCCTTATATTCTTCTAATTTCTTCCCTTGTGGTTTAATGATTTCTTTAGTAGTGTGATTGCGTTCCTTTCTCTTGTTATGGTAATTTTCTATTTGTGGTTATCATGGGGTTTGTGTATGTTGATTGTATCTATTTCTACTTGTTTTAAACTGATAGTCATTTAAGTTGAATTATGTTCTAAAAGATACTCCCCTCTCCCACTTTCTGTGGTTTTGGTATCATATTTTACATCTTCATGTTTATCCTTTAATGGTTTATTTTTTCTCCAGTTGATTTTACAGTATTGGATTTTAATCTTCATATTTATTTATTTCAGTAGTTGACTCACAGCTTTTCCTACTCATTTGTCTTTATTAGTGGGATTTACAATCTGAGCCACTAGGGACTCTCCATAAATACTTAAGTTCTCCTTATAACATTTTCTTTTCATCTTAGACCCTTTAACTCATTTCATATGGTTAGTATTAAATAAATCTTAGTTTTGATTTTCTAAAAAGTTTTTTAAATCTCTTTCAATTCTTAATGACAACCTTGGTTAGAAGATTATCCTAGGCTTTAGCTTTTTCCCTTTAGCACGTGAAATACATTATCCCACTCCCTTTTTGTCTGCAAAGTTTCTGCAGAAAAATCATCTGATTTTTTACTGGGGTTCTGTTGTATATGACAGTTTTTCTCTTGTTGCCTTTAAAATATTTTATTTTAACTTTTGGTCTTCTAAATATACCTATTAATACTAATCTGGAGCTCTTTGTGTTCATCTTCTTTGGAACTCCCTGTGCTTTTTATAACTAGAAATCTGTCTCTGTGTATACTGGTTTAGTCATAGGAAATCAGCCAAAGCCCCAGGCAGTTTTCAGTCTGCTTCCTCTGCCTTGTTCCTGGGAGTAAAGATCTATTCTTACTTTTTATGAGCAGAGACTTGGTTTCTTACAGCTTCTGATAAGTCTCATTTTTTTTTTCAAATAAACTAAAGGAACTCATCTCCCTGGTGTTAGATCCTAGAGCTGCAGTACCTAACATGTGACTGGAACCTTCCACTCTCCAGGAAGTATCCTCAGGCTCATGATATTCTCTTCATCTTCTGTGGCCCTCGCAGGAGGCATGGGTCCCTACCTGGTGACTTCTTCTCACTTCATACTCAATTGTGTGTGGATCTATCTTTTCTTTAAATTAATTAATTTAATTGGAGGATAATTAATTTAAAATACTGTGATTTTTTTGTCATATATATACATGTCCACAGGTATACGTGTCCTCCCCATTCTGAATCCCCCTCCCACATCCCTCCCCATCTGATCCCTCTGGGTTGTCCAAGAGCACCAGCTTAGGGTGCCCTGCCTCATGCATCTAACTTGCACTGGCCATCTATTTTATACCTAGTAATGAACATATTTCAATGTCATTCTCTCAAACCATCTCACCCTCACCTTCTCCCACTGAGTCCAAAAGTCTGTTCTCTACATCTGTGCTTCCTTTACTGTCCTGAAAGTAAGATCATCAGTACTGTCTTTCTAAATCCCATATATATGCATTAATATATAGTATTTGTCTGACATATTCACTCTGGGTAATAGGCTCCAGGTTCATCCACCTCAGTAGAACTGATTCAAATGCATTCCTTTTTACAGTTGAGTAATGTTCCATTGTGTATATATAATATATATACCATGACTTCTTTATCCATTCATCTGCCAATGGACATCTAGGTTGCTTCCATGTCCTAGCTATTGTAAATAGTGTTTCAGTGAACACTGGGGCACATGTGTCTCTTTCAGTTCTGATTTCTTCTGAATGTATGCCCATCAGTGGGATTGCTAGATCATATGGCAGTTCTATTCCCAGGTTTTTTAAGGAATTTCCACACTGTTCTACATAGTGGCTGTACCAATTTGATTTCCCACCAACAGCCCACACCGTCTCCCACATTTATTGTTTGTAAACTCTTGATGATGGTCATTCTGACCTGTGTGAGATAATAGTCATTGTGGTTTTGATTGCAGTTCTCTAGTAATGATGTTGAACATCTTTCATGTATTTGTTAGCCATCTCTATGTCTTCTTTGGAGAACTGTCTGTTTATAACTTTTGCCAACTTTTTGATTGGGTTGTTAATTTTTCTGGTATCGAGCTGCCTGAGCTGCTTGTGTATTTTGGAGATTAATTGCTTGTCAGTTGTTTTGTTTGCTATTATTTTGTCCCATTTTGAAGGCTGTCTTTTCACCTTGTTATAGTTTCCTTCCTTGTGCAAAACATTTTAACCTTAATTAGGTCCCATTTTGTTTAGTTTTTGCTTTTATTTCCTTTACTCTGAGTGGTGGGTCATAGGGGATCTTGCTGTGATTTATGTTAGAGTGTGTTCAACCTATGTTTTCCTCTAAGAGTATTATAGTTTATGGTCTTACATTTAAGTCTTTAATCCATTTCGAGTTTATTTCTGTGTATGGTGTTAGAAAGTGTTCTAGCTTCTTTCTTTTACACATAGCTAACATACTTTATTTTGGGGGGCTCCAAAATCACTGCAGATGGTGATTGCAGCCATGAAATTAAAAGACGCTTACTCCTTGGAAGGAAAGTTATGACCAACCTAGATAGCATATTGAAAAGCAGAGACATTACCTTGCCAACAAAGGTCTGTCTAGTCAAGGCTGTGGTTTTTCCTGTGGTCATGTATGGATGTGAGATTTGGGCTGTGAAGAAAGGTGAGCACCAAAGAATTGATGCTTTTGAACTGTGGTGTTGGAGAAGACTCTTGAGAGTCCCTTGGACTGCAAGGAGATCCAACCAGTCCCTTCAAAAGGAGATTGGTCCTGGATGTTCATTGGAAGGACTGATGCTGAAGGTGAAACTCCAATACTTTAGCCACCTCATATGAAGAGTTGACTCATTGGAAAAGACTCTGATGCTGGGAGGGATTGGGGCAGGAGGAGAAGGGGACAACAGAGAATGAGATGGCTGTATGACATCACTGACTCGATGGACATGAGTCTGGGTGAACTCCAGGAGTTGGTGATGGACAGGGAGGCCTGGCATGCTGCAATTCATGGGACTGCAAAGAGTCGGACACGACTGAGTGACTGAACTGAATGACTGAACTGAACCAGTTCTCCCAGCACCACATGTTGAAGAGACTGTCTTTTCTCCAGTGTATATTTTTGTCTTCTTTGTCAAAGCTAAGGTGTCTGTAGGTGTATGGATTTATCTCTGCTGCTGCTTCTGTTAAGTCGCTTCAGTTGTATCTGACTCTGTGTGACCCCATAGATGGCAACCCACCAGGCTCCTCTATCCCTGGGATTCTCCAGGAAAGAATACTGGAGTGGATTGCCATTTCCTTCTCCAATGCATGCATGCACGCTAACTTGCTTCAGTCCTGTCCGACTGTCTGTGACCCTATGGACAGCAGCCCACCAGACTCCTCTGTCCACAGGATTCTCTAGGCAAGAATACTGTGGTGGGTTGTCATTTCCTTCTCCTCACCCTGACCCTACAAGGTTTTAATCACAATCATCCACCCCTCACTTTCCCACTGTCTAACACATAAGGTTAATCTCTTTGGAGTTAGACCAAATATCAGTTCAAAGGGTTAATGGCCAAGGTTCATTGTAATCACCAGCCAAACTGCTCTGAATTCTGTCCACTGAAGGGTACAGTTTCTGTTTCTAGGCATCTGTATGCCAACCATTAGTGGGAAGTGGCCCCACTCCCTCCCTAAAGGCCAAAGGTGCTACAACAGGAAGAGGGGCTGGGTCATTTGGAGAATCTACATACTCTATCAGGGCCTAGTATCACCTACATTTCTATAGACAGTGAGCTGAAACACAAGATGCTCCTCTGCTGCAACTAGGCTGCCACTTAGTCAAAGCTGAGATTTGAACAATGGCAGAGGTGGGTTGATGGAACATATTCTCTTCTCACCCCTTCATAGGAAGGAAAGTTCTTACCATGATATGCTGTTCCTTTGTGAGAGGTTCTATCTGGAGGAATGCTATGCACTGCTGAGAGCTATTGCTCTATGGGGATATATTGAGTTTCTGCCCCCTTCCAGACCTAAGACTGAAATCCTATAAACTCATTCAGATGTCTGGCACAGTGCCCAACACAATCTATAGCCACAGACACATCTTACTCCAATGGTAGTCCTGCTTAGAAGATGCCCAGAGCTTTGATCTGACTCACTGCATCTTTGCCCTCTGAAAGGTGGATTGCTGCTCTGATTCCAAGTCCCACACATGCCCTTTAGGTCCTCCAAAACCTCCAAATCCCTAACTTGCATCTTTTTTACATTGTTAAGGGTTTGATAGGCTTACATGTTAGCAATAACAGATTCTGGGACAATTGAGGTCTTATTCAACCAAAGGACTCCCCAAAATTTTAAAACAGTGCCTGGGCCTTGAATTTCTTATGAACTTCTACTGCCCATCTTCTTCCTTGCAGATATCCCAGCCAAACCTTCAGAATGTCCTGCAGAAGAGGCAAGTCTTCACATGATAATGTTATAGAATCAATGTAATGGGCTGATGTTGTTGATGTGCAAAAAAGAACAGACAAAGGTATCAGGTGGATATCCCGTGACATATTTTTGGGACTTAGGGAAGCCCTTCAAAAGTCCATGATTGCCCTGCTAATGTGAACACAAATTGATCTTATTTATTATAAATGTGTACTTGTCAGAGTCTTTTCCATGAGTCTTGAAGACAAAGCATTTTCACAAGAACACTTCTGCCAAAGCAAAGAGTAAAACAATTATTGCAAAGAAAAATAGCTAAATAATTTTAGTTTTATGTATGTGTATTATCAATTTCAAAGGATTACTTCTCTTTAAGTGAATTAAATAGAACTCTTTTCCAAACTAATTTTTACAATATTTTCTGAAAATAGAAAGACATTGCATGTACATAACATTCCCCTAATGATATACAGATATGCATACAAATAGAGAAATTTAGCTTTTATTCCAAAAATTAGCCTTTAATGAGTGTTATAGAGTCTGTGGACCACAATTTGTTCAAGGAAGTTTCATGGCGGTCTGTATTTTTATTAATAAAAACCTCTCTCTCCCCCTTTTTTTATTTCTTTCAGTCACAATGGAGAGTATTTGCACTTCAAAGACACGGCAAGATTTACAACTTTAAGGGCAGAGTTAGGTTTTTCCAAGAGTTTATGAGTATATTTCTCTATTGTCAGATGTCTAAGGCAACTACTACATAGGATTTTCTTTTATATTAAGGATCAAACAGTGTAGACCACTCCATCTGTTTACTGTCAATTACCACTACATCCTCCCCTTTTCTCTCCTCTGTTTCCCAGAGATTATTCCTTTTGGAATCCTAATCAGACTTCATTACAACACTTAATCCTTCCTAACCTCACAAAATGGCACACTAAGCTCTTTAAATTCGGAGAAGGCAATGGCACCCCACTCCAGTACTCTGCCTGGAAAATCCCACGGACAGAGGAGCCTGGTAGGCTACAGTCCATGGTGTCGCTAAGAGTCGGACACGACTGAGCGACTTCACTTTCTCTTTTCACTTTAATGCATTGGAGAAGGAAGTGGCAACCCACTCCAGTGTTCTTGCCTGGAGAATCCCAGGGACGGGGAGGCCTGGTGGGCTGCCGTCTATGGGGTCACACAGAGTCGGACACGACTGAAGTGACTTAGCACTTAGCACTCCACATACCTTGTTTGCCAACCTTTAAACTAGCAGAGCAATAAACAAGTCTTTTTGACTTCAGCTCATCTTCCAAATTTCTAAGTTAAGATTCAGCCTCTAGTTGAGCATTGGTGGCCAGCTGAATTGCCCATAGTAGAGGCCAGCTCACTTCAGCAGTCATTGGTTTTCCTTTTTTGCAATGGTACACTATGAGAAGTTCCTCAAATAAAAACATTAAACCAGCCTGTGTTTTGGGACTGTCTCTCAACCTGTGTGGCAGTCCTCAAACATCTAATGTATTGATCACCTCTCCCCACATGCAAGGTAGTAGCTAATGTGAGATTTTCCACAGGGATGCCTCTTTTCCAAAGTCCATTTCTTTGGTGTCTTGGCAACCTCTACAGCTGTTGATTTGAAACCTTGGGACTGTCCTGGGTATAAATTGAAACCAGTATCTATACAAAGAGGGAATGGAAGACTGAAAGAAGGAAGACCACTCTAGACTGGTAGGTGGCAAGTTTAATAAGGAATGAGATTTACTTATGAGGCTTATCTTATGTAGATCTTATAGCAGTAAGATTAATAGATTTCCAAACCTTCATGTTAAATCTTAAAAGCCCATACAGAGGAGCTAACTGGGTTCAGTCATGTATACCATCCAGATGATATGAATAACACATTACTCCCTCAAGGCTGCATCCTGGAAAACGTCTCTAAATTGTGTACACACTTGAGGGAACATTATCTTCTAAGCAAAAAGGAGGGATATGTGCGTGGTCAGTGGCTTCAATTGTGTCTGACTCTTTGGGACGCCATAGACTGTAACCTACCATGCTCCTCTGTCCATGGGATTTTTCTCAGCAAGAATACTGGAGTGGGTTGGGATGCCCTCCTCCGAGGAAATTTCCAACACAGTGATCGAACCCATGTCTCCTGCATTTCAGGCACATTCTTTTACCACTGAGCCAGGGAAAACCAATAGAGAAATGAGGAGCTTTCAACTGTTCAGCTCTAGTTCTTAGATCTGCTAGCAGTCATATCATCTTGATTATGATCTCCTCCAACAGTGTGACTGCAAGGAATCATTGAGTTAAATGCTCATTTCTAGAATGACAGATTTCTACCTTTTATCTTGTTCTTTCAGAGCTAATATTATCTTATTTTTTTGTATGCAGCCTTTATTGTATATACATTTTTGCCTTTTAGTTAGAAACTTGAGAGTAAAGAAGATGATGGTCTAGTTAATAAGTCTAAAATTAACAGCTGAGTAAATGTATCCAAGTAAATAATTAACATTTCCTAAAATTTTTTTGAAACATCTAAGTACTATAAATGTTATCAGAATAAGAGGACCAACCAACAAAATTTTAAAAGAACTTGAAAGGTGCAAATCCTATAAAAGATTGAAAGATGCTTGCTCCTTGAAAGAAATGTTATAACCAATCTAGACAGCATATTAAAAAGCAGAGATGTTACTTTGCCAACAAAGGCCCATCTAGTCAAAATTATGTTTTTCCCAGTAATCGTGTAGGAATGTGAGAGTTGGACTATAAAGAAAGCTGAGTACCAAAAAACTGTGGTTTTGGAGAAAACTCTTGAGAGTCCCTTGGGCTGCAAGGAAATCCAACCAGTCCATCCTAAAGGAAATCAGTCCTGAATGTTAATTGGAAGGACTGAGGCTGAAGCTGAAACTCCAACACTTTGGCCACCTGATGCGAAGAACTGAGTCATTGGAAAAGACCCTGATGCTGGGAAAGATGGAAGGCAGGAGGAGAAGGGGATTGCAGAGGATGAGATGGTTGAATGGCATCACTGTCTCAATGGACATGAGTTTGAATAAACTCTGGGAGTTGGTGATGGACAGGGATGCTGGGTGTGCTGCAGTGCATGGGGTCACAAAAAGAGTTGGACACGACTGAGCAACAGAACTGAACTGATATAACAAATGCAAATCACTTCAAATTCTAATTTTCAAAATTAAACCAATGCACTTTAACAATGTACTTTCTCGATTTGTAAATAGTTATACGAATCTTGCATTTGTGAATCATAGAACAGTAGACAGCAAATATGTACATTATCTGAAACAATGTGCTGATCATTTTTCTCTTTTTAATATTAGTGTTCAGAAAATACTCAGATATCTTGAGATCTAGGAGAAAAATTATTTTAGAGAGGATCTAGGTCCAAATTAAGAAGTTGGCTCTTCCAATAAAGTGGTGAGGGTTCTGAAAATAATGGCTGGGTTTCTTCCACTACAAACTAGTACAACGGGGTAAACATACATTCCACACATTCACAGACACACACACACACACACACACACACACACCCCTCTTAGAGTGAAAAACGTAAGGGTAGCACAGGTTAAATGGGAATGGAAAACTGTACATTTAAGTACTTGTGATTCTGGAACCAAGGTAAGAATTTGTGATCCAAAATAGGTGTAAAATAAAATGTCACATAATATGTAATCACAAATTCAGATTCATATTGTTATTTTTTGTTGTTCAGTCACTAAGTCATGTTCCATTCTTTGCTACTCCCGTGGACTACAGCACGTCAGGCTCTGCTGTCCTCAGTGATCTCCCAGAAGTTGATCAAACTCATGTGCATTGAGTCAGTGATGCTATCTAACCATCTCATCCTCTGTCATCCTTTTCTCCTCCTGCCTTCTATCTTTCCTAGCATCAGGGTCTTTTCCAATGAGTTAGCTCTTTGCATCAGGCGGCTAAAGTATTGGAGCTCCAGCTACAGTTATTTAAAGGAATACTCAGGGTCGATTTCCTTTAAGATTGTCTGCTTTGATCTTCTGAGAGTCCAAGGGACTCTTAAGAGTTTTCTCTACCACAATTTGATAGCATCAACCTTTTGGTGTTCAGCCTTTTTATGATCCAACACACATCTGTACATGACAACTGGAAAAAACATAACATTGACTATATGAATCTTTGTCATCAAAGTGATGTCTCTTTATTTATACCTTGTCTAAGCTTGCCATAGAGCAAGTGTCTTTTAATTACATGACTACAGTCACCATCCACTACTCTAAAATTTCACCAGTTAACTTTTACTGAAATATCATTGACAATAAAGAAACAGAACTATAATCTTAACTAAATTTTGATTCAACTGATTTTTCATTCCATGAAGGAAGTGAACTTTGAAGTGTAAGGAAAAACAGTATTTTACTAGTAAAAAATCAGAAGAGGGTAGTTATATCTCCTTGAGATCTACAAGTACTTGGAAAAATATGCTGACTAATTAGGGATTCTAATATATTAAAAAGCATATATATATATATATATGTGTGTGTGTGTGTGTGTGTGTGTGTGTGTAGAATAGTTTCACTGAGTTTTTCAAAATATTGTAATAACAAGATGTTCAGGAAATCCAAATAATCCATGATATTGGTAGAGAGATTTTCAGTCTGTAATTTTGTATATTTAAGAAGATATTAGAGATTATTTGGCAAATAAACCCAGAGAAGAGATATATAGTTCCTGAATATTTGCTGATTAAAGAGTGACAGTGGTTATCTGAAGAACAGATAACAGTTATCTGAATGTTTCTCACTCGTGTGTCATTCAATGCCCTCTCTAACAGAATACTATCCTTCTCCCTAACCCTGGCACTCTTTTTATTAATATTTTTAATTTATATTTAATTAATAAGAATCAATTTATAAATCAACAATACTAATATGGCTCCCCTTATCCCTCTTCCATTCTTTAACTGGTTGGTGGAGAAAATTTGTCCTGAATTTTACTTTATTATTTTATTTACTTTATAAAGAACCCTTTTCACTTCGATTAAAATAATTAAGAGCTATGACAGTAAAGAAGAAATTAAGAGCTTTTTGATCAAAGTGAAAGAGGAGAGAGAACAAAACTGGCATAAATTCAACATTCAAAAAACTAAGATCATGGCATCTAGTCCTATCAATTCATGGCATATAGATGGGGAAAAGTGGAAACAGTGAACGATTTCATTTTCTTGGGCTCCCAAGTCACTGTGGATGGTGACTGCAGCCATGAAATTAAAAGACATTTGCTCCTTGGAAGAAAAACTATGACAAATTTACACAGAATATTAAAAAGCAGAGACATCACTTTGCTGACAAAGGTCCATCTAGTTAAATCTGTGATTTTTCCAGTAGTCATGTACAAATATGAGAGTTGGATCATAAATAAGGCTGAGCACTGAAGAACTGATGTTTTTGAACTGTGGTGCTGGAGAAGACTCTTGAGAGTCCCTTGGACTGCAAGGAGATCCAACCAGCCAATCCTAAAGGAAATCCATCCTGAATATTCAATGAAAGTAACTGATTCTAAACCTGCAATAATTTGGCCACTTGACGCGAAGAGCTGACTCATTGGAAAAGAACTTGATACCGGAAAAGTTAAAAGCAAGAGGACAAAGGGGCCACAGAAGTTGTGATAAATGGATGGCATGTCTGACTCAATGGGTGTGAGTTTGAGCAAACTCAGGGAGATAGTGAAGGATAGGAAGCCTGGCATGCTGCAGTTCATGGGGTTACAAATTGTCAGACATGACTGAACAACAATGTCATTTATCTTCACATCTCATAATGTTTAAAAGTGTATATGGCACACAGGTGTTCATTTACAGTTTTTGAATCACATAGTCCTTTTGAACAAGACAGTGGATATTTTGTTCTATCAATGTTATGGCCTGAATTGTGTTCCCTCCAAGTTCATATATTGAAGGCCTACTCTCGAAGACGTTATAATGTGATTATTTGGGGATAGAGCCTTTCAAGTGGTAATTAAGTTAAAACAGGGTCATTATGTTGGAGCTTAATTATTGGGCTTCTCTGGTGGCTCAGGTGGTAAAGCGTTTGCCTGCAATGCGGGAGACCCGGGTTTGATACCTGAGTCAGGAAAATCCCCTGGAGAAAGAAATGGCAACCCGCTCCAGGACTCTTGCCTGAAAAATTCCATGGATGGAGGAGCCTAGTGGGCTACAGTCCATGGGGTCAAAAAGAGTTGGACACGACTTAGTGACTTCACTTCACTCCCCATATTATTAGGGTCCTTATAAGGAAATGATATAAGGGCAAAGACAGAGGGAGGTCCATGTGAGGATATGGTGATATGGTAGCTATCTACAAGTCAAGGAGAGAGTCTTCAAAAAAAAACCCAAACTTGCCAACACATTGATCTTTGAATTCTATACTCCCTTGAATTGTGAAAAAATACATTTCTGTTATTTAAGTCACTAGTCTAGTGTTTTGTTATGGCAGCCCTAGGATACTAACAAAATCATTTATATTTTGCACAAAGTCTAAATTGAAATACATTATTCTTTCATAAAGTTAACATTTGTTGAAGCAGGATAATTCATAAAAAAATGTTTCAAGTTTCAATTTTCTCACCATGACATTGTAATAATTATAAAACTACTGAATATCATGGTTTTTATATGAATTATATAAATGCATATAATGGACATAGTTCACTGGTTTTTCACATAGTCAGTTTTTGGCAAATGCTGCCTGTTTCCTATTACCTTCATATTTATTCACATGTAATTGATTTCAGGTTAAGAATAGTGTGTTTATGACATTTTCTCTCTTTGTGTTGAGTGCTGTTTGATCTTTTATCCACTTATTAACATTACAAAATAGAATGTCATAATGTTATAAATATTATTCCATTTATCATTGTGCATTTTGTCTTTTTACTTTTATATTAAAATTTTTGTGACATACATTCATCAAAAATGTTTTTTTTTTCAAGTTTTTACTTTAATATATTAGATATTATTTAGTCACTGGAGATATCAAAGTGTCTTCACTCATAAAATATACACAAAATACAGAGAAATAATGCTCTGCAACACTATGCAATAAATGCACTTATGGCAGGATATCTAAAGAGAAAACAAAATATGCAACAAATCAAAAAAAAAAAAAAAAACAGATCTAAATTATATTCCTGAGAAATAACAAAAATTTATATTATTCCATAGACATGTTTTTGTCACTTCTCTCATTGACTACTCATAAAAAATTGAAAGCCTCTGATTCAATGTTCCTTTGAAATTTAAAGTCCTTCTAGCTTAATTTCTAATGAGATATATAGATTATAAATTTTCAATTGCTCTTACATAAAGAAATAGGGAGACACTGGGGGTTTAGTTTTTTGAATTCATATTTCATATATCATTTGCACAGTTTATATATATATATATATATATATATATTTAAAGAAATCCAATGTATGAAGTAAGGAAGGAAAGAGGAAATAAAAAGAAAGTGCAATTTGAATATTGGTCATCATTGTTTCACTCTTTAAAGGCAGATAGATAAGCTTGACTGAGAACAAAATGGAGAATTGAAGAATAAAATGCATCTAAAATACCCCTGAGAAGATTGGTAATTCTTTCTCAAGTAAATAATATTGAAGCTAAAACAAAAAATTAAACAGACAATCTAGAAATCTTTTTAAAATTTCCTGTCAAAGTTTGTGGAAATTTGGAAGATCCAGAAGTGGTAGAAAGTATCATATTATTGATAAGAAATTTTTTTTTTTTTAATTCAAGGTGGTTGACTGTTTATTATGAGGTGAAGAGAAGCAAAATATAAGGCTGTGATTAACGTGATCCACATTTGTTTACAATCTTATTTCATATCTCCTCTACCAGAACAAATTCTAGGAGAAGGAAAAGTTTTTGACCATCTCACTTACTATACTATACTCACTAAAATATGGTTATTTCCAGGGATAGTACCTGTTTTTATGTTATCTGATTGGAGCCTCCTTTCCATTGACAAAATGTCCCAATTTGGACAGATAATTTAATGGCTATCTTATATAGCATTTACTCAAAAATTATCTACTAAGTGGATGAGTGACAGCAACATTCACTTCAGTTCAGTTACTCAGTTGTGTCCGACTCTTTGTGACCCCATGGATTGCAGCATGCCAGGCTTCCCTGACCATCACCAACTCCCAGAACCTGCTCAAATTCATGCCCATCGAGTTGGAGATACCATACAACCATCTCATCCTCTGTTGTCCCCTTCTCCTCCCACCCTCAATCTTTCCCAGCATCTTTTCAGATGTGTCAGTTCTTCACATCAGGAGTCCAAAGTATTGTAGTTTCAGCTTCAGTATCAGTTCTTGCAATGAATATTCAGGACTGATTTCCTTTAGAATGGACTGGTTGGATCTTGCAGACCAAGGGACTCTCAAGAGTCTTCTCCAACACCACAGTTCAAAAGCAGCATTTATTCAGTGCTCAGCTTTCTTTATAATTCCATCTCTCATATCCATACATGACTACTGGACAAATTATAGCCTTGACTAGATGGACCTTTGTTGTCAAAGTAATGCTTCTGTTTTTTAATATGTTATTTAGGTTGTCCATAACTTTTCTTCCAAGGAGCAAGCATCTTTTCATTTCACAGCTGCAGTCACTATCTGCAGAGATTTTGGAGCCCCCCAAAATAGTCTCTCACTGATTCCATTTTTTCCCCAAGTGGCATCACTGACTCGGTGGACATGAGTCTCAGTGAACTCCGGGAGTTGGTGATGGACAGGGAGGCCTGGCGTGCTGCAATTCATGGTGTCGCAAAGAGTCGGACACAACTGAGGGACTGATCTGATCTGATCTGATCTGATGGACCAGATGCCATGATCTTAGTTTTCTGAATGTTGAGCTTTAAGCCAACATTTTCATTCTCCTCTTCCACAGTCCCTTGGACTGCAAGGAGATCCAACCAGTCCATTCTGAAGGAGATCAGCTCTGGGATTTCTTTGGAAGGAATGATGCTAAAGCTGAAACTCCAGTACTTTGGCCACCTCATGCGAACAGTTGACTCATTGGAAAAGACTCTGATGCTGGGAGGGATTGGGGGCATGAGGAGAAGGGGATGACAGAGGATGAGATGGCTGGATGGCATCACTGACTCGATGGATGTGAGTCTGAGTCAACTCCAGGAGTTGGTGATGGAGAGAGAGGCCTGGTGTGCTGCGATTCATGGGGTCACAAAGAGTTGGACACGACTGAGTGACTGAACTGAACTCAACTGAACTTCCACTTTCATTAAAAGGCTTTTTAGTTTTTCTTCACTTTCTTCCATAAGGATGGTGTCATCTGCATATCTGAGGTTATCAATATTTCTCCCTGCAATCTTGATTCTAGCTTGTGCTTCATCCATATCAACATTTCTCATGATGTATTCTGCATATAAGTTAAATAAGCAGGGTGACAATATACAGTCTTTATGTACTCCTTTCCTGATTTTGAACCAGTCTGTTGTTCCATGTCTGATTCTAACTATTGATTCTTGACCTGCATACAGATTTCTCAGCAACATTAGGAGGAATATAAAATTATACAATATTATTTCTTGTTCATTAGTTGAAAAGTAAAGATATTCATATGTGTGTGTGTGTGTGTGTGTGTGTGTGTGTGTGTGTGTGTATCTCAATCGTTTCTACCAGAATGGTGGTTTATAGTTTGGATTGAATGGATAGCAAAAAATTTGAAAAAACATTTACTGGACCCATGATAATTTGGGGGAAAATTAATGATCAGTGATTACTTAAAGATGCTATGTAAATTTTGAGCTTGTGCAAGTTGATGGAATGTTGGTATTTGGAATAAGGAACACAAGAAAAAGTCTAGACCAGAGGAAATTTTCTATTAACTTCACATACATTGGGATTGAGATACTTCTGAAAAATCTGGAATGTCAGACAGGCAGGTGGCAAGGAGACTGGATGTGTAAATTTTTTTACCATTTGCATATTTTTGTAACATTATCTGTAGGAACATATACAATTTACTCCAGAGATAAAGTACAATGAAAGTTAGTATTGTCTTTGAACTTAAGTAATTTCAACTTTTAATGCTATGTAGAAGAATCCCAGGGATGGGGGAGCCTGGTGGGCTGCCGTCTATGGGGTCGCACAGAGTCGGACATGACTGAAGCGATTTAGCAGCAGCAGCAGCAGCAGAAGACAAGCAAATGAAAGACAAAGTAGGTAAAAGGTTGAGGACAAAGAGGATTTATCATGGAGGCCAAATAAGAATATTTCAACACAGAAAGGAACTGAGGTCTTAATGCTGCTAAAAGAAAAAGTAACTTGAAAAAGTCAGTTTGATTTAACATATGGAATTCATTGATTATCATGAGGAATATCATCCAAACAAGCACAAAATGCATTGGGATTGAGTTGGGCTGGAAGAAAAAAAAAAGAGAGAATGAATATAAATAGCCTTTTTAAGAAACCTGATTTCGAAGAGAAGATGAATAGAGAATTAGACATGAGAGATGAAATGAGATGAAACATTGGAAGGAAGTAATTGAATATGATAAGACTGAAAAATATTATTTTTAACATTTTCAATTTAGAGTGTAATCTACTAATTCTTCAATGAAAAGAAAAAAAAATGAATTAGATAAAATAATACTGGTTTGGATATTTGGGCAGTTGTACTATGAAACATGAGAAGAAAAAGACTTTAAAAACATTGGTAATAATGTTACCAAAATCAAAATCTATGGAAGCTAATCTGAGTAAAAATGTAAGTGAAAAAAGGCATAGTTAATTATTTGGAAATAACTAAGAATGGCCTGGACTTCCCTGGTGGCTCAGACTATAAAGAATCTGCCTGCAATGCGGGAGACCTGGGTTTGATCTCTGGGTTGGAAGGATTCCCTGGAGGAGGGCATGGCTACCCACTTCAGTATTTTTACATGGAGAATTCCCAAGAACAGAGAAGCCTGGCAGGCTACAGTACATGGGGTCACAAAGAGTCGTACATGATTGAGTATAAAGCACAGCACTGCACAGCAAGAATGGCCCACTGATTCAAAATCTAACCAAGTTTTTTTTTTTTTTAATTTAAATTTATTTATTTTAATTACAGGCTAATTACTTTACAATATTATATTGGTTTTGCCATACATCAACATGAGTCTGCCACAGGTGTACACGTGTTCCAAGTTTTTAAATGAACAAATGAGTTAATATTACTGTAAGAACAATCTTTTGCTGAAAAAAAAATTATCCTTTGAAGTAGTGATTTTCTAGTTGAAACCATTATAAGTAATGACAAGATCCAATGCATGATCATGGCAATTAGGGGCTGATGCAAAGCAAAGGCAAGATCAAATGTAGGTGAAAACTTCAAAACACTGGAAGTTACAGATAGTTGACCATGTGAGGTTTATACTATCACATGATTGTGGTAAGGCTTAAGGATTAAAGGACAATGAATAGGAGTAAAGGAGAATAGGGTATGTGTGCCATGCTAAATTCAGAGAAGGCAATGGCACCCCACTCCAGTACTCTTGTCTGGAAAATCCCATGGACAGAGGAGCCTGGTGGGCTACAGTCTATGGGGTCGCTAAGAGTCAGACCCGACTGAG
Organism: Tragelaphus eurycerus; assembly: GCA_935064755.1. Lineage (NCBI taxonomy): Eukaryota > Metazoa > Chordata > Mammalia > Artiodactyla > Bovidae > Tragelaphus > Tragelaphus eurycerus. The sequence continues at coordinate 3,991,613 of CAKXYN010000086.1, read as the reverse complement.
CGACTTCCCTTTCACTTTTCACTTTCATGCATTGGAGAAGGAAATGGCAACCCACTCCAGTGTTCTTGCCTCGAGAATCCCAGGAACAGGGGGAGCCTAGTGGGCTGTCATCTGTGGGGTCGCACAGAGTCGGACACGACTGAAGCGACTTAGCAGCAGCACCAGTGGCAGCCATGCTAAGTTGCTTCAGGCTTGTTGGACTCAGAGTAACCCTATGAACTGTAGCCCACCAGGCTCCTCTGTCCATGGGATTCTCCAAGCAAGAATACTGGAGTGGGTTGCCATTTCCTCCTCCAGTGGATCTTCCCAACCCCGGGATTGAACTGGTGTCTGCCTGTGTCTCCTGCATTGCAGGCAGATTCTTTACCCACTGAGTCATCTAGGAAGCCCCAAAATATTATTCAAAAATGGCAACAAAAGTATCATCAGCTAACCTCCTAACACTGAGTCATATGTAACCTAAGAAATCATATAAAAACAACATCAGATCAGATCACATCAGTCGCTCAGTCGTGTCCGACTCTTCGCGACCCCATGAACTGCAGCAGGCCCGGCCTCCCTGTCCATCACCAGCTCCCGGAGGTCACTCAGACTCACATCCATCGAGTCAGTGATGCCATCCAGCCATCTCATCCTCTGTCATCCCTTTCTCCTCCTGCCCTCAATCCCTCCCAGCATCAGAGTCTTCTCTGAGTCAACTCTTCGCATGAAGTAGCCAAAGTACTGGAGTTTCAGCTTTACCGTCATTCCTTCCAAAGGAACCCCAGGGCTGATCTCCTTCAGAATGGACTGGTTGGATCTCCTTGCAGTCCAAGGGACTCTCAAGAGTCTTCTCCAACACCACAGTTCAAAAGCATCAATTCTTCGGTGCTCAGCCTTCTTCACAGTCTAGCTCTCACATCCATACATGACCACAGGAAAGACCATAGCCTTGACTAGGCGAACCTTAGTTGGTAAAGTAATGTCTCTGCTTTTGAATATGCTATCTAGGTTGGTCATAACTTTCCTTCCAATGAGTAAGCGTCTTTTAATTTCATGGCTGCAGTCACCATCTGCAGTGATTTTGGAGCCCAGAAAAATAAATTCTGACACTGTTTCCACTGTTTCTCCATCTATTTCCCATGTAGTGACGGGACCAGATGCCATGATCGTTTTCTGAATGTTGAGCTTTAAGCCAACCTTTTCACTCTCCACTTTCACGATGGCTATAAAAATTTTTTAATGAGAATATTTGAGTCTACTCTCCTAGCAGATTTCAATTATGCATTACAGGATCATCAAATACAGTCACCATGTTTTGCATTAGATCTTCAGACCCTCTTTATAAAGACAGAGTATTAAACTACTTGGAGAATTTGGTTTCAGATAAGCCATGGAATTAATGCCTTCAGGAAAATGGTTGGAAATACTTATTTTTCTGTTCCCCATCTCTTAAGAACTGAGTAGGTGCAAGAGAGACCCCTGGCCTGCAAAATCTATTTATTAGCTCACCCTATCCAGAAAAAGCCTCTTGATGAAAGTGAAAGTGGAGAGTGAAAGGGTTGGCTTAAAGCTCAACATTCAGAAAACGAAGATCATGGCATCTGGTCCCATCACTGCATGGGAAATAGATGGGGAAACAGTGGAAACAGTGTCAGACTTTGTTTTTCTGGGCTCCAAGATCACTGCAGATGGTGACTGCAGCCATGAAATTAAAAGACGCTTACTCCTTGGAAGGAAAGTTATGAGCAACCTAGATAGCATATTCAAAAGCAGAGACATCACTTTACCAACAAAGGTTCGCCTAGTCAAGGCTATGGTCTTTCCTGTGGTCATGTATGGATGTGAGAGCTGGACTGTGAGGAAGGCTGAACGCCGAAGAATTGATGCTTTTGAACTGTGGTGTTGGAGAAGACTCTTGAGAGTCCCTTGGACTGCAAGAAGATCCAACCAGTCCATTCTGAAGGAGATCAGCCCTGGAATTTCTTTGGAAGGAATGATGCTAAAGCTGAAACTCCAGTATTTTGGCCACCTCATGCGAAGAGTTGACTCATTGGAGAAGACTCTGATGCTGGGAGGGATTGAGGGCAGGAGGAGAAGGGGACGACAGAGGATGAGATGGCTGGATGGCATCACTGACTCGATGGATGCGAGTCTGAGTGACCTCCGGGAGCTGGTGATGGACAGGGAGGTCTGGCGTGCTGCGGTTCATGGGGTCGCAAAGAGTCGGACACGACTGAGCGACTGATCTGATCTGATCTGATCTGATCCAGAAAATATTTTGTTTCATTTTTCCCTTTTACTTGTTTTTGGACGGAGAAAGATTTCTTTACCTTGTTTTTGTCCAAAAGAAACAATGTGTGTGTGTGTGAGTGTGCCTGTGCTTAGTTGTTCAGTCGTGTCCGACTCTTGTGACCCCATAAACTGTAGCCTGCTAGACTTCTCTGTCTATGGGATTCTCCAGGCAAGAATACTGGAGGGAGTTGCCATTTCCTCCTCCAGGGGATCTTCCCAACTCAGGAATCGAGCTTGGGTCTCCTCCATTGCAAGCAGACACTTTACTGACTGAGTTATGAGGGAAGCCCTAAAAGAAGCAATGGGTGTGATCATCTTGTTATTGTTGTTGTTCAGTCACTCAGTCATGTTCGACTTTTTGCAATCCCATGGGCTGTAAAGAATCAGGTTTTATTTCCTTTAGGTTGACTAGTTTGATCTCTTTGCAGTCCAAGGGACTCTCAAGAGTCTTCCCCAACACCACAGTTCAAAGGATCAATTCTCTGGTACTCAGCCTTCTTTATGGTCCAACACTCAGTCTATACATGACTACTGGAAAAACCGTAGCTTTGACTATAAAGACATTTGTCAGCAAAATAATGCCTTTGCTGTTTAATATGTCGTCTAGGGTGGTCATAGCTTTTCTTCTAAGGAGCAAGAATCTTCGTCTTCTTCTTTTTTTTTAATGGCTGCAGTCACCATCTGTAGTGATTTTGGTGCCCAAGAAAATAAAGTCTCTTTCTTACTGTTTGCATTGTTTCTCCATCTACTTGCTATGAAATGATGGGGCTGGATACCATGATCTTAGTTTTTTGAATGTTGAATTTCAGCCAGTTTTTTCCTCTCTCCTTTTTCATTCTCATCAAAAGACTCTTTAGTTCTTCTTCCCTTTCTTCCATAAGTGTGGTTCCATCTGCATATCTGAGGTTATTGATATTTCTTCATGTAATGTTCATTCCAGCTTGTGCCTCCTCCAGCCCAGCATTATCTTTTAGGATTTGAAATAGCTCAACTGGAAGTCCATCATCTCCATTAGATTTGTTCATAGTGTTGCTTTCTAAGACCCACTTGACTTCAGATTCAGTGACTGATCACATCATCATGTTTATCTGGGTCATTAAAGTCTTTTCTGTATAGTTCGTCTGTGTATTCTTGCCATCCCTTCTTAATATCTTCTGCTTCTGTTAGGTCCATAGCACTTCTGTCTTTATTGTGCCCATCTTTGCATGAACTATTCCTCTGGTATCTCTAATTTTTTTGAATGATCTCTAGCTTTTCCCATTCTATTGTTTTCCTCTATTCCTTCACATTGTTCAGTTAGGAAAACTTTTTTATCCCTATCTGCTCTTCTTTGGAATTCTGCAAAAAGTGATATTCTTGTGATACCTCCTTGTTAAACTCAATGTCACAATTTTTCCTATTTTGAAATGTAAGTTACAATGCTCATGATGTTAATATGTCACGTCAGCTTAGTCATTCAGAAAATGGATAAGAAAGCTGTGGTACAAATACACAATGGAGTATTACTCAGCCATTAGAAAGAATGCATTTGAATCAGTTCTAATGAGGTGGATGAAAATGGAGCCTATTATACAGAGTGAATTAAGCCAGAAAGAAAACACCAGTACAGTATACTAACGCATATATATGGAATTTAGACAGATGGTAACAATAACCCTGTATACGAGACAGCAAAAGAGACACTGATATATAGAACAGTCTTTTGGACTCTGGGAGGTGGGGGGGATGATTTGGGAGAATTGCATTGAAATATGTATAATATCATATATGAAACGAGTCACCAGTCCAGGTTCGATGCACGATACTGGATGCTTGGGGCTGGTGTACTGAGACAACCCAGAGGGATGGTATGGGGAGGGAGGAGGGAGGAGGGTTCAGGATGGGGAACACACGTATACCTGTGGCAGATTGATATATGGCAAAACTAATACAATATTGTAAATTTAAATAAAATAAAATTTAAAAAAAAGAAACTGAAGGTGACTCAAGCATGAAAAAAATGAAAAGAAATAACTGTGGTAAATGTTCTCCAAGAGGGTTTTTTATTTTGTTTTAAAATCAGGGTATAGTTATTTTCCAGTATTGTTTCAGTTTCTGCTGTACAATGAAGTGAATCAGTCATATGTATACATATGTCCCTTGTAGAACTTCCATCCAACCCATCTACATTACCACAGAGCACCAAGCCGAGTGCCCTGGATGTGCAGCTGGTTCCCAGTAGCTATCTGTTTTATATCCAGCAATGGACATAGATCATTTCCAGTCTCCCAGTTTTTTCTGTCCCTCCCTCCCCACCCCACCACCCAAAGTGCACACATCCTTTCTCTACATCTTTATTCCAGCCCTGAAAATAGATTCATCTGTACCATATATTTTTTTCTGCCTATGTAAATTGTTCCAACACTGGTTGTACCTGGTTTTCCATTCTCTTTGTTGCCTCCTTCATGTATTACATTTCCAACTGTTTAGTTGGGAATGTGCACTCTCTTTTTATAATCCCAATGGAAATGAATTTATGGCAGATAAAAATTCCCCTATACATTGAACTTTCTTTTAATGTGACAGTCTATATTTTCCCACTGAAGCCATCTTTACTATACTTTTTCTATGAAATATAAAGTTGTTCCTGAAGCTTACCATTTCATTATGTCCATATGTAACTTGAGGGACATTTGTGATACTCATTAAGAATTTACATTAATAATGTCAATAAAGCAAAATTCATATAATAAATATATGAAAACACTTAAGAATGAGTATTTTGTTACTTCCTTCTACTTTGAACTTTGTTTACTCAAACTTTGTTTGGTACAAGTTTAGAGCTTATACTAGCTGGCAACATTAATAAGTTTGATGAAAATAGGATATTTATATATTTTTTTCTTTATAATTTTATTTAGTTATAGGAACTTGTATGCTTGAATTTTTATTACCACCATTTAAAAAAAAATTAGATGTCTTCAAGACTTTGATGCATATATACACATTTATTCCATTTTCATCATTACCTACACTGGTAAACACTGTGGTAAACCTTTGTTGTAAGCAGTGAACTAACTGGCAGATTTTTTTGTTTCCATATTAACTAATGGTACAGGTATAGACAGAGACCATACATAAGTAATGCAAATAACCTTAAATTTTCTATGGTTTACCTATGAGGTACTAGGGCTTATAAGTCTGGTTTACAAACTACTTTATATCAAGTTATTGACTCTAAATGTTTGTATTTCATTTTAAGAGCTTTAAAATATCATTTATTTTGTTTTTCTAACTAAATTTTCTTGCCTACTAATGGTAGTGTTTTCTGACAAGACTATGTGTGCATAGTGTGCAAATATATATATATATATATATATATATATATATATATATATTGTATTTACTGATATACTGATATGATCTAGAATGAGGCTGCATGTCCTTGCTCTTTAACAGAGGTTAAATTGCCAACATCTGCTGGATCATTGAAAAAGCAAGAGAGTTCCAGAAAAACATCTATTTCTGCTTTCTTGACTATGCCAAAGACCTTGACTGTGTGGATCACAATAAATTGTGGAAAATTCTTCAAGATTTAGGAATACAAGACCACCTAACTTATTTCCTAAGAAATCCATATGCAGATCAGAAAACAACAGTTAGAACTGGACATTGAACAACAGACTGGTTCCAAATAGGAAAAGGAGTATATTAAGGCTTAATCCTTGGAAGGAAAGTTATGACCAATCTAGATAGCATATTCAAAATCAGAGACGTCACCTTGCCAACAAAGATCCGTCTAGTCAAGGCTATGGTTTTCCCAGTAGTCATGTATGGATGTGAGAGTTAGACTGTGAAGAAAGCTGAGTGCCGAAGAATTGATGGTTTTGAACTGTGGTGTTGGAGAAGACTCTTGAGAGTCCCATGGACTGCAAGGAGATCCAACCAGTCCATTCTAAAGGAGATCAGTCCTGGGTGTTCTTTGGAAGGAATGATGCTAAAGCTGAAACTCCAGTTCTTTGGTCACCTCAGGCAAAGAGTTGACTCATTGGAAAAGACTTTGATGCTAGGAGGGATTGGGGGCAGGGGGAGAAGGGGACTACAGAGGATGAAATCTTTGGATGGCATCACTGACTCGATGGACGTGAGTTTGAGTGAACTCCGGGAGTTGGTGATGGGCAGGGAGGTCTGGCGTTTTGCAATTCATGGTGTCTCAAAGAGTCAGACAGAACTGAGCGACTGAACTGACTGAACTGAACTGAAGGCTATATATTGCCACTCTGCTTATTTAACTGATGTGCAGAGTACATCATGAGAAATGCTGCACTGGATGAAGCATAAACTGGAATGAAGATTGCAGGGGAAAATATCAATAATCTCAGATATGCAGATGATACCACCCTTTGGCAGAACACGACTGAGCGACTTCACTTTCACTTTTCTCTTTCATGTATTGGAGAAGGAAATGGCAACCCATTCCAGTGTGCTTGCCTGGAGAATCCCAGGGATGGGGGAGCCTGGTGGGCTGCCATCTCTGGGGTCGCACAGAGTCGGACATGACTGAAGCAACTTAGCAGTATGGCAGAAAGCAAAGAAGAACTAAAGAGTCTCTTGATGAAAGTGAAAGGGGAGAGTGAAAGACATGGCTTTATACGCAACATTCAAAAAATGAAAATCATGGCATTTGGTCCAATCACTTTATGGCAAATAGATGGGGAAACAGTGACAGACTTTATTTTTGGCAGGTTCAAAATCACTGCTGATGGTGGCTGCAGCTATGAAATTAAAAGACACTTACTCCTTGGAAGGAACGTCCTGACCAACCTAGACAGCATATTAAAAAGAAGAGGCAGACTTTTGGATCACAGTCATTCTGACTGGAGTGAAATTGTACCTCATAGTGCTTTTGATTTGCATCTCTCTGATCATGAGTGATGTTGAACATCTTTTCATGTGTTTGTTAGCCATCTGTATGTCTTCTATGTCTATTTAGTTCTTTGGCCCATTGAAATATGTATAATATCATATATGAAATGAGTCATCAGTCCAGGTTCAGTGCACGATACTGGATGCTTGGGGCTGGTGCACTGGGACAACCCAGAGGGATGGTATGGGGAGGGAAGAGGGAGGAGGGTTCAGGATGGGGAATACATGTATACCTGTGGCAGTTTCATTTTGATATATGGCAAAACCAATACAATATTGTAAAGTTAAATAAAATAAAAGTTAAATAAAATAAAATTTAAAAAAATAAACAAAAAAAAAAAAAAAAAAGAAGAGGCATTACTTTGTCAACAAAGGTCTGTATTGTCAAGGTTATGGTTTTTCCAGTAGTCATGCATGGATGTGAGAGTTGGATAAAATGAAAGCTGAGCACTGAAGTATTGATGTTTTTAAATTGTGGTGTTGGAGAATACTCTGAGAATCCCTTGAACTACAAGGAGATCCATCAAGTCCATCTTAAAGGAAATCAGTCCTGAATGTTCCTTAGAAGGACTCATTCTGAAGCTGAAAATCCTATACTTTGGCCACCTGATGGGAAGAGAAGACTCATTGGAAAAGACCCTGCTGCTTGGAAAGACTGAAGTCAGGAGGAAAAGGTGATGATAGAGGATGAGAGGGTTGGATAGTATCACTGACTCAATGGACATGAGTTTGAGTAAACTCTGGGAGTTGGTGATGGACAGGGAGGTCTGCATGCTGCAGTCCACGGGGTTCCAGAGTCAGACATGACTGAGCCACTGAACTGAACTGAGACTACTGATATTAAAAGTTCAGTCTTAAACTCTCCACGATAACAATTTAATTTTTGCCAAGTTGGTTACCAATGTTTATTCATCTCTTTTTTTTCTCTCTGTTCCCAATTTTTATGTTTATAGTTTACATTTTATTTTCTTTTTTCAATTCTGAAATAACCAAAAGATAAATTTCCTATATTTATTATAACTCAACCACTAGAAACTTTAGTTTCTTCAAAAACTAAGAAAAGGTGATTCTGAACTGTATATCATACTATTCTTCTTTTAGATTGATAATTTATTAATATCTTTAATATTGTCATCAAAACTCACTTTTAACAATGAGGTTGAAATTATTAAGAGTCAGTGTAGAACTCTGAGAACTTGGTCTTGTTTACAGTACACATCCTGCTCCATTGTCCTGGAATGTGTCTTTAGTCTGATAAAGTATCAGTACTTAGATCCAGAGAATAGCAGTATTTAAATTCTGCTCTACATGCTTGAGGGAAAAAACAACCGGGGATCATGAGTCTTCAATTCAGTTCAGTTCAGTTGTTCAGTGGTGTCTGACTCCTTGCAACCTCATGGACAGCAGAATGCCAGGTTTCCCTGTCTGCAACCGAGTCCTGGACATTGTTCAAACTCATGCCCATGGAGTCCGTGATGCCATTCAACCATCTATTCTTCTCCATTCCTTTCTCCTCCTGACTGCAATCTTTCCCAGCATCAGGGTCTTTTCCAGTAAGTCAGTTCTTCTCATCAAGTGGCCAAGGCTGGAGCTTCAGTCTCAGCATCAGTCCTTCAGATGCATATAAAGATTGATTTCCTTGAGGACTGACTGATTTGAACTCCTGCAGTTCAAGCGACTCTCAAAGAGTTTTCTCCAACATGACAGTTTAAAAGGATCAATTATTCAGCACTCAGCTTTCTTTATAGTTCAACTCTCACACTCATGCATTCAGATCAGATCAGATCAGTTGCTCAGTCGTGTCCGACTCTTTGCGACCCCATGAACCGCAGCACGCCAGGCCTCCCTGTCCATCACCAGCTCCCGGAGGTCACTCAGACTCGCATCCATCGAGTCAGTGATGCCATCCAGCCATCTCATCCTCTGTCGTCCCCTTCTCCTCCTGCCCTCAATCCCTCCCAGCATCAGAGTCTTCTCCAATGAGTCAACTCTTCGCATGAGGTGGCCAAAATACTGGAGTTTCAGCTTTAGCATCATTCCTTCCAAAGAAATTCCAGGGTTGATCTCCTTCAGAATGGACTGGTTGGATCTTCTTGCAGTCCAAAGGGACTCTCAAGAGTCTTCTCCAACACCACAGTTCAAAAGCATCAATTCTTCGGCGTTCAGCCTTCTTCACAGTCAAGCTCTCACATCCATACATGACCACAGGAAAGACCATAGCCTTGACTAGGCGAACCTTTGTTGGTAAAGTAACGTCTCTGCTTTTGAATATGCTATCTAGGTTGGTCATAACTTTCCTTCCAAGGAGCAAGCGTCTTTTAATTTCATGACTGCAGTCATCATCTGCAGTGATTTTGGAGCCCAGAAAAACAAAGTCTGACACTGTTTCCACTGTTTCCCCATCTATTTCCCATGCAGTGATGGGACCAGATGCCATGATCTTCGTTTTCTGAATGTTGAGCTTTAAGCCAACCTTTTCACTCTCCACTTTCACTTTCATCAAGAGGCTTTTTAGCCCCTCTTCACTTTCTGCCGTAAGAGTGGTGTCATCTGCATATCTGAGGTTATTGATATTTCTCCCGGCAATCTTGATTCCAACTTGTGTTTCCTCCAGTCCAGCATTTCTCATCATGTACTCTGCATATAAGTTAAATAAACATGGTGACAATATGCAGCCTTGACGTACTCCTTTCCCTATTTGGAACCAGTCTGTTGTTCCATGACCAGTTCTAACTGTTGCTTCCTGACCTGCATACAGATTTCTTAAGAGGCAGATCAGATGGTCTGGTATTCCCATCTCTTTCAGAATTTTCCACAGTTTATTGTGATCCACACAGTCAAAGGCTTTGGCATAGTCAATAAAGCAGAAATAGATGTTTTTCTGGAACTCTCTTGCTTTTTCCATGATCCAGCGGATGTTGGCAATTTGATCTCTGGTTCCTCTGCCTTTTCTAAAACCAGCTTGAACATCAGGAAGTTCACGGTTCACATATTGCTGAAGCCTGGCTTGGAGAATTTTGAGCATTACTTTACCAGCGTGTGAGATGAGTGCAATTGTTCGGTAGTTTGAGCACTCCTTGGCATTGCCTTTCTTTGGGATTGGGATGAAAACTGACCTTTTCCAATCTTGTGGCCACTGCTGAGTTTTCCAAATTTGCTGGCATATTGAGTGTAGCACTTTCACAGCATCATCTTTCAGGACTTGGAATAGCTCCACTGGAATTCCATCACCTCCACTAGCTTTGTTTGTAGTGATGCTTTCTAAGGCCCATTTGACTTCACATTCCAAGATGTCTGGCTCTAGGTCAGTGATCACATCATCATGATTATCTGGGTCTTGAAACTCTTTTTTGTACAGTTCTTCTGTGTATTCTTGCCACCTCTTCTTAATATCTTCTGCTTCTGTTAGGTCCACACCATCTCTGTCCTTTATTGTGCCCATCTTTGCATGAAATGTTCCTTTGGTATCTCTGATTTTCTTGAAGAGATCCCTAGTCTTTCCCATTCTGTTGTTTTCCTCTATTTCTTTGCATTGATCACTGAAGAAGGCTTTCTTATCTCTTCTTGCTATTCTTTGGAACTCTGCATTTAGATGTTTATATCTTTCCTTTTCTCCTTTGCTTTTCGCTTCTCTTCTTTTCACAGCTATTTGTAAGGCCTCCCCAGACAGCCATTTTGCTTTTTTGCATTTCTTTTCCATGGGGATGGTCTTGATCCCTGTCTCCTGTACAATGTCACGAACCTCATTCCATAGTTCATCAGGCACTCTATCTATCAGATCTAGGCCCTTAAATCTATTTCTCACTTCCACTGTATAATCATAAGGGATTTGATTTAGGTCATACCTGAATGGTCTAGTAGTTTTCTCTACTTTCTTCAATTTAAGTCTGAATTTGGCAATAAGGAGTTCATGGTCCGAGCCACAGTCAGCTCCTGGTCTTGTTTTTGCTGATTGTATAGAGCTTCTCCATCTTTGGCTGCAAAGAATATAATCGATCTGATTTCGGTGTTGACCATCTCGTGATGTCCATGTATAGAGTCTTCTCTTGTCTTGTTGGAAGAGGGTATTTGCTATGACCAGTGCATTTTCTTGGCAAAACTCTGTTAGTCTTTGCCCTGCTTCATTCCGTGTTCCAAGGCCAAATTTGCCTGTTACTCCAGGTGTTTCTTGACTTCCTACTTTTGCATTCCAGTCTCCTATAATGAAAAGGACATCTTTTTTGAGTGTTAGTTCTAAAAGGTCTTGTAGGTCTTCATAGAACCGTTCAACTTCAGCTTCTTCGGCGTTACTGGTTGGGGCATAGACTTGTATTACTGTGACATTGAATGATTTGCCTTGGAAATGAACAGAGATCATTCTATCGTTTTTGAGATTGCATCCAAGTACTGCATTTCGGACTCTTTTGTTGACCATGATGGCCACTCCATTTCTTCTGAGGGATTCCTGCCCACAGTAGTAGATATAATGGTCATCCGAGTTAAATTCACCCATTCCAGTCCATTTTAGTTCGCTAATTCCTAGAATGTCGACATTCACTCTTGCCATCTCTTGTTTGACCACTTCCAATTTGCCTTGATTCATGGACCTGACATTCCAGGTTCCTATGCAATATTGCTCTTTACAGCATCGGACTTTGCTTCTATCACCAGACACATCCACAGCTGGGTATTCTTTTTGCTTTGGCTCCATCCTTTCATTCTTTCTGGAGTTATTTCTCCACTGATCTCCAGTAGCATATTGGGCCCCTACTGACCTGGGGAGTTTCTCTTTCAGTATCCTATCATTTTGTCTTTTCATACTGTTCATGGGGTTCTCAAGGCAAGAATACTGAAGTGGTTTGCCATTCCCTTCTCCATCGGACCACACCCTGTCATATCTCTCCACCATGACTGGCCCTTCCCAGGTTGCCCCTCGGGCATGGCTTAATCTCATTGAGTTAGACAAGGGTGTGGTCCTTGTGTGATTAGATTGACTAGTTATCTGTGAGAATGGATTTAGTGTATTTGCTCTCTGATGCCCTCTTTCAAGACCTACTATCTTACTTGGGTTTCTCTTACCTTGGGCGTGGGGTATCTCGTCCCAGCTGCTCCTGGCTGCTCCAGGCCGCTCCCGGCCAGCGAAGCACAACCATCGCACCTTACCTTGGACGAGGGGTCTCTCCTCACCGCCACCCTTCCTGACCTCGGTCGTGGGGTAGCTCTTCTCTGCGGTGCTTAGTGCGCTGGCCCTCACCGCCGTCCTTCCTCGGTCGTGGGGTAGCTCCTCTCGGCCGCGCTCTTAGTGCACGACGCAGCTGGCGGGGCGCTCTTAGTGCACGACACAGCCGGCGGGGCGCTCTTAAATTGCGCGCCGGTCGCGGGCAGGCGAGGTCACTCTTAAATGGCAGGCGAGGTCGCTCTTAAATTACTACTGGCAAAATCATACCTTTGACTAAACGGACATTTGTCAGCAAAGTAACATCTCTGCTTTTTAATATGCTGACTAAGTTCAAGGCTTTTCTTCCAAATTTTCTTCATAGAAAGCTAACCAAACTGATAACATGGATCACAGCTTTGTCTAACTCAGTGAAACTATGAGTCATGCTGGGTAGGGCCATCCAAGATGGAGGGGTCATGGTGGAGAGTTCTAACCAAACGTGGTCCACTGGAAAAGGGAATGGCAAACCACTTCAGTATTCTTGTCATGAGAACCTCATGAACAGGATGAAAAGGCAAAATAGGCCATCAGTTTAGTTCAGTTCAGTCGCTCAGTCATATCCTACTCTTTGCAACTCCATGTTCTGCAGCACGCTAGATTTCCCTGACCATCACAAACTCCTGGAACTTGCTCAAACTCATGTCCATCAAGTCGGGGATGCCATTTAGCCATCTCATCAGTTTAGTTCAGTCGCTCAGTCGTGTCCAACTTTTTACGACCCTATGAATCGCAGCATGCCAGGCCTCCCTGTCCATCACCAACTCCCGGAGTTTTCACTCAAGCTCTTGTCCATCGAGTCAGTGATGCCATCCAGCCATCTCATCCTCTGTCGTCCCCTTCTTCTCCTGCCCCCAATCCCTCCCAGCATCAGTCTTTTCTACTGAGTCAACTCTTCGCATGAGGTGGCCAAAGTATTGGAGTTTCAGCCTCAGCATCATTCCTTCCAATGAACACCCAGGACTGATCTGCTTTAGGATGGACTGGTTGACCCTCCTTGCAGTCCAAGGGACTCTCAAGAGTCTTCTCCAACACCACACTTCAAAAGCATCAATTCTTCAGTGCTCAGCTTTCTTCACAGTCCAACTCTCACATCCTACATGACTACTGGAAAAACCATATCCTTGACTAGACGGACCATTGTTGGCAAAGTAATGTCTTTTCTTTTTAATATGCTATCTACTTGGTCATAACTTTCCTTCCAAGGAGTAAGCGTCTTTTAATTTCATGGCTGCAGTCACCATCTGCAGTGATTTTGGAGCCCCCCAAAATAAAGTCTGGCACTGTTTCCACTGTTTCCCCATCTATTTCCCATGAAGTGATGGGACCAGATGCTATGAACTTCAGTGAATATCATAGGCATATAATGTGTAAGAGTACTACAACTTCTTGCCTTATTCACTAGCAAGAAGATTAAAAATGTTAGGTGTGTAAAAATTATCTTCTAAATTTCATTATTTCTTTACCAGGGTAATGTTATATATTTCTTCTATATCAGTACTCTTATTTTTAATACCTGGGCATCTTTGACAGTTTAGTGGAATCCATTTCTTTCCTAGGTCTTGCACTGTATTTTGCTCTTAATTTTTTTAGGGTGGGGAGTTTTTATATTGGGAAACAGGAAAAGAAAAATAAACTTCATTTGGAATGTTCCGTACTAGGTGCTCCATTTTTTAATCCTCAATTTTATCTTCTTTTCTATATGCCTTGCCCAGTGTTATAATTATCTCTTACTGTATATCAATTCACCCTTAAGTTACCAGTAACTTAAAAGAGCAGTGACTATTTTTCTCAAGAATCTGCAGTTTGGGCAAGACCAGATGAGGAAGGGGCTCACCTCTGCTTCACATGGTTTCAGTGAGGGCAGCTCAGCTGGGATTGGAGGATTTTTTTCTAAAATAGATCTCTCACATATCTGGCAAGTATTTGCTGGCTATTGTATAGTGACTCCATTTCTCTTCACAAGGATCTCTCTATGGGGCCACCTGGATTATGACTGGATTATGTTTCAAAACACAGTAACAGAAACCTGAAACGTGTCATTATTCAGAGGTGCAGAGCAAGTGGTAGCTCCCAGCTTCTGATGTCCTGGGGTCACAGATTGGCAGTTGATCACCTCTGACATATTCTAATTGTAGAGCAGTTATAGAGCTCACACAGATTTAATTATTGGGTATATGGAACACTCATTTTGGGGAAGGAATGTCAAAGAACTTGCAGTCTTTAATCTACCACACACCAGGCAAAAAGGGATTATGCCCCCCCTCCCCCCCACCCCCACCGCTGCCCGTGCAAAATACATTAATTTCTGTCATGGCACCTTCCAATTTCATCTCATTAAATCTAGGATCTTGACATCTAAACCAGGTCTAAATGTAAATGAGCCTTCTTGGGTGCAGTCTTCTTCGTAATAATATTAAGATATGTGAATTAAAGGGAGCAGCTGTCTGCTTCCATACGTTTAGCACATAATGTTGCAACTCTACGATAGTAATTGATTCAGATCAGATCAGATCAGTCGCTCAGTCGTGTCCGACTCTTTGCGACCCCGTGAACCGCAGCACGCCAGACCTCCCTGTCCATCACCAGCTCCCGGAGGTCACTCAGACTCGCATCCATCGAGTCAGTGATGCCATCCAGCCATCTCATCCTCCGTCATCCCCTTCTCCTCCTGCCCTCAATCCCTCCCAGCATCAGAGTCTTCTCCAATGAGTCAACTCTTCGCATGAGGTGGCCAAAATACTGGAGTTTCAGCTTTAGCATCATTCCTTCTAGAGAAATTCCAGTATTGATCTCCTTCAGAATGGACTGGTTGGATCTTCTTGCAGTCCAAGGGACTCTCAAGAGTCTTCTCCAACACCACAGTTCAAAAGCATCAATTCTTCGGCGCTCAGCCTTCTTCACAGTCCAGCTCTCACATCCATACATGACCACAGGAAAGACCATAGCCTTGACTAGGCGAACCTTTGTTGGTAAAGTAATGTCTCTGCTTTTGAATATGCTATCTAGGTTGGTCATAACTTTCCTTCCAAGGAGTAAGCGTCTTTTAATTTCATGGCTGCAGTCACCATCTGCAGTGATCTTGGAGCCCAGAAAAACAAAGTCTGACACTGTTTCCACTGTTTCCCCATCTATTTCCCATGCAGTGATGGGACCAGATGCCATGATCTTCGTTTTCTGAATGTTGAGCTTTAAGCCAACCTTTTCACTCTCCACTTTCACTTTCATCAAGAGGCTTTTTAGCCCCTCTTCACTTTCTGCCATAAGGGTGGTGTCATCTGCATATCTGAGGTTATTGATATTTCTCCCGGCAATCTTGATTCCAACTTGTGTTTCTTCCAGCCCAGCATTTCTCATGATGAAAACATGGTGACAATATACAGCCTTGACGTACTCCTTTTCCTATTTGGAACCAGTCTGTTGTTCCATGACCAGTTCTAACTGTTGCTTCCTGACCTGCATACAGATTTCTTAAGAGGCAGATCAGGTGGTCTGGTATTCCCATCTCTTTCAGAATTTTCCATAGTTTATTGTGATCCACACAGTCAAAGGCTTTGGCATAGTCAATAAAGCAGAAATAGATGTTTTTCTGGAACTCTCTTGCTTTTTCCATGATCCAGCGGATGTTGGCAATTTGATCTCTGGTTCCTCTGCCTTTTCTAAAACCAGCTTGAACATCAGGAAGTTCACGGTTCACATATTGCTGAAGCCTGGCTTGGAGAATTTTGAGCATTACTTTACTAGCGTGTGAGATGAGTGCAATTGTGCGGTAGTTTGAGCACTCCTTGGCATTGCATTTCTTTGGGATTGGGATGAAAACTGACCTTTTCCAATCTTGTGGCCACTGCTGAGTTTTCCAAATTTGCTGGCATATTGAGTGCAGCACTTTCACAGCATCATCATTCAGGATTTGGAATAGCTCCACTGGAATTCCATCACCTCCACTAGCTTTGTTTGTAGTGATGCTTTCTAAGGCCCATTTGACTTCACATTCCAAGATGTCTGGCTCTAGGTCAGTGAACACATCATCATGATTATCTGGGTCTTGAAGCTCTTTTTTGTACAGTTCTTCTGTGTATTCTTGCCACCTCTTCTTGATATCTTCTGCTTCTGTTAGATCCACACCATCTCTGTCCTTTATTGTGCCCATCTTTGCATGAAATGTTCCTTTGGTATCTCTGATTTTCTTGAAGAGATCCCTAGTCTTTCCCATTCTGTTGTTTTCCTCTATTTCTTTGCATTGATCACTGAAGAAGGCTTTCTTATCTCTTCTTGCTATTCCTTGGAACTCTGCATTCAGATGTTTATATCTTTCCTTTTCTCCTTTGCTTTTCGCTTCTCTTCTTTTCACAGCTATTTGTAAGGCCTCCCCAGACAGCCATTTTGCTTTTTTGCATTTCTTTTCCGTGGGGATCGTCTTGATCCCTGTCTCCTGTACAATGTCACGAACCTCATTCCATAGTTCATCAGGCACTCTATCTATCAGATCTAGGCCCTTAAATCTATTTCTCACTTCCACTGTATAATCATAAGGGATTTGATTTAGGTCATACCTGAATGGGCTAGTAGTTTTCTCTACTTTCTTCAATTTCAGTCTGAATTTGGCAATAAGGAGTTCATGGTCTGAGCCACAGTCAGCTCCTGGTCTTGTTTTTGCTGATTGTATAGAGCTTCTCCATCTTTGGCTGCAAAGAATATAATCGATCTGATTTCGGTGTTGACCATCTGGTGATGTCCATGTATAGAGTCTTCTCTTGTCTTGTTGGAAGAGGGTATTTGCTATGACCAGTGCATTTTCTTGGCAAAACTCTATTAGTCTTTGCCCTGCTTCATTCCGTATTCCAAGGCCAAATTTGCCTGTTATTCCAGGTGTTTCTTGACTTCCTACTTTTGCATTCCAGTCCCCTATAATGAAAAGGACATCTTTTTTGGGTGTTAGTTCTAAAAGGTCTTGTAGGTCTTCATAGAATCTTTCAACTTCAGCTTCTTCGGCGTTACTGGTTGGGGCATAGACTTGGATTACTGTGACATTGAATGGTTTGCCTTGGAAACAAACAGAGATCATTCTATCGTTTTTGAGATTGCATCCAAGTACTGCATTTCGGACTCTTTTGTTGACCATGATGGCCACTCCATTTCTTCTGAGGGATTCCTGCCCACAGTAGTAGATATAATGGTCATCCGAGTTAAATTCACCCATTCCAGTCCATTTTAGTTCGCTAATTCCTAGAATGTCGACATTCACTCTTGCCATCTCTTGTTTGACCACTTCCAATTTGCCTTGATTCATGGACCTGACATTCCAGGTTCCTATGCAATATTGCTCTTTACAGCATCGGACTTTGCTTCTATCACCAGACACATCCACAGTTGGGTATTCTTTTTTTTTGGCTCCATCCTTTCATTCTTTCTGGAGTTATTTCTCCACTGATCTCCAGTAGCATATTGGGCCCCTACTGACCTGGGGAGAACAGTAATTGATTAGGCAAGCAAAATATTACTCCCATTGTAGAAACAGCAGGAAATGGAGGCCAAAGTTATGGAAGTCATGGGTTGATTTAATTAATCTTCCAAATGCTTTGATGAGGGCTCAATCCTGCTATCTACGATTCTTTGCACTTGCTAACTCAGTTCCAAGAAATTTCTATCCCTTCCTTCCCTCAGTAATAGCCCATTTTGCAACTGAGTAACCATTTTGAGGTCAGAGGTAGATGATGCCCCATGCTGAGCAGCTGGAGTCTGTCTTTATTGGCAACTGGATGGCAAAAAGTGAAGAGGAACTAAAAAGCCTCTTGATGAAAGTGAAAGTGGATAGTGAAAAAGTTGGCTTAAGGCTCAACATTCAGAAAACGAATATCATGGCATCCAGTCCCATCACTTCATGGCAAATAGATGAGGAAACAGTGGAAACAGTGTCAGACTTTATTTTTCTAGGCTCCAAAATCACTGCAGATGGTGACTGCAGTCATGAAATTAAAAGATGCTTACTCCTTGGAAGGAAAATTATGACCAACCTAGATAGCATATTCAAAAACAGAGATATTACTTTGCCAACAAATGTTCGTCTAGTCAAGGCTATGGTTTTTCCTGTGGTCATGTATGGATGTGAGAGCTGGGCTGTGAAGAAGGCTGAGCGCTGAAGAATTGATGCTTTTGAACTGTGGTGTTGGAGAAGACTCTTGAGAGTCCCTTGGACTGCAAGGAGATCCAACCAGTCCATTCTAAAGGAGATCAGCTCTGGGATTTCTTTGGAAGGAATGATGCTAAAGCTGAAACTCCAGTATTTTGGCCACCTCATGCGAAGAGTTGACTCATTGGAGAAGACTCTGATGCTGGGAGGGATTGGGGGCAGGAGGAGAAAGGGACGACAGAGGATGAGATGGCTGGATGGCATCACTGACTCGACAGACAAGAGCTTGAGTGATCTCCGGGAGTTGGTGATGGACAGGGAGGCCTGGCGTGCTGAGATTCATGGGGTTGCAAAGAGTGAGACACGACTGAGCGACTGATCTGATCTGATCTGGAACTTGTTTCTCCCTAACATTTTTAGGGAAAAGATATTGGCAGGAACAAAGAGGAAATAATCTCTGCTGGGGTAGACAGACAAGATGATCACATCTTTTATTCTTGAGGTCAAGGAGACCTCCCTAGCTATATATAAATAGAAAGGTTCCTCAAGGGTCATAAAAGGAATGGGCACAAATCTATAATATGTTCTGCAAACCTCCCAGAGACCCTCACGCTATAACCCACTTTGGCTAAAATATACAAATGCACCTTGGGGAGGACCTTGCATCATATCAGATATGGGCATTGAGCAAGGTGATTAGCCAGAGTGAACAGAGAAAACTGCACCTATATGAGCAATATAAACACCCCTTTGTTGGTCCTCACTGTTGATGTCCATGCTGCTCTTTGAGTGTGTAGTTCTGATTTGCTGCTGTCTGAAATAAACTGCTGCTTTGTGTGCTCTCCCACAAATTCTCTGCTTCTAATACACTACATGCCTGTTTTCTATCTTGGCCTCTTTGTGAAATTATTTTATCAAAGAAGACAAGAGCCAGGGCTCTACTTCTAGCCACTAGTCCCTGGAGGTCTACCGGTTAGGATCCCTGGTTTTCAACCAAGCAACACAGGTTCAATTCTCAGGCAGGGAACTAAGATCTAGATTCAAGCTTCTGTAGACTGCTAGCACACTGAGATCAGTTTTAGCCTGCTCCCTCCTCCTAGAAGGTTGAGGATATATATATATATGAATACATATGAATAGCAAGGAGAGATAAGAAAGCCTTCCTCAATGGTCAATGAAAAGAAACAGAGGAAAACAATGGAATGGGAAAGACTAGGGATCTCTTTAAGAAAATTAGAGATACCAAGGGAACATTTCATACAAAGATGGGCTCGATAAAGGACAGAAATGGTATGGACCTAACAGAAACAGAAGATATTAAGAAGAGGTGGCAAGAATACACAGAAGAACTGTACAAAAAAGATCTTCATGACCAAGATAATCACGATGATGTGGTTACTCACCTAGAGCCAGACATCCTGAAATGTGAAGTCAAGTGGACCTTAGAAAACATTACTACAAACAAAGCTAGTGGAGGTGATGGAATTCCAGTTAAGCTATTTCAAATCCTGAAAGATGATGCTGTGAAAGTGCTGCACTCAATATGCCAGCAAGTTTGGAAAACTCAGCAGTGGCCACAGGACTGGAAAAGGTCAGTTTTCATTCTAATACCAAAGAAAGGCAGTGCCAAAGAATACACCAACTACCACACAATTGCATTCATCTCACACACTAGTAAAGTAATGCTCAAAATTCTCCAAGCCAAGCTTAAGCAATACATGAATGGTGAACTTCCAGATGTTCAAGCTGGTTTTAGAAAAGGCAGAGGAATCAGGGGTCAAATTACCAACATCCTCTGGATCATCAAAAAAGCAAGAGAGTTCCAAAAAAACATCTATTTCTGCTTTATTGACTATCCCAAAGCCTTTGACTGTGTAAATCACAATAAATTGTCGAAAATTCTGAAAGAGATGGGAATACCAGACCACCTGACCTGCCTCTTGAGAAACCTGTTACAGGTCAGGAGGCAACAGTTAGAACTGGACATGGAACAACAGACTGGTTCCAAATAGGAAAAGGAGTACATCAAGGCTGTATATTGTCACCCTGCTTATTTAACTTCTATGCAGAGTACATCATGAGAAACACTGGACTGGAAGAAACACAAACTGGAATCAAGATTGCTGGGAGAAATATCAGTAACTTCAGATATGCAGATGACACCACCCTTATGGCAGAAAGTGAAGAGGAACTCAAAAGCCTCTTGAAGAAATTGAAAGAGAAGAGTGAAAAGGTTGGCTTAAATCTCAACATTCAGAAAATGAAGATCATGGGATCTGGTCCCATCACTTCATGGGAAATAGATGGGGAAACAGTGGAAACAGTGTCAGACATTATTTTTCTGGGCTCCAAAATCACTGCACATGGTGATTGCAGCCATGAAATTAAAAGACTCCTTTGAAGGAAAGTTATGACCATCCTAAATAGCATATTCAAAAGCAGAGACATTACTTTGTCAACCAAGGTCCCTCTAGTCAAGGCTATGTTTTTTCCAGTGGTCTGTATGGATGTGGGATTTGGACTGTGAAGAAAGTTGAGTGCCGAAAAATTGATGGTTTTGAACTGTGGTGTTGGAGAAGACTCTTGAAAGTCCCTTGGACTGCAAGGAAATCCTACCAGTCCATTCTAATGGAGATCAGTCCTGGGTGTTCATTGGAAGGACTGATGCTAAAGCTGAAACTTCAATACTTTGGCCACCTCATGTGAAAAGTTGACTCGTTGGAAAAGACTCTGATGCTGGAGGGACAGTGGGCAGAAGGAGAAGGGGACGACAGAGGATGAGATGGCTGGATGGCTTCACCAACTCTATGGACACGAGTTTAGGTGAACTCTGGAAGTTGGTGATGAACAGGGAGGCCTGGTGTGCTGTGATTCATGGGGTTGCAAAGAGTCGGACACAATTCAGCGACTGAATTGAATTGATATATATATGTACTATTTTATAATCTGTCGTTTTCCATCTAAGCTGGTAAAATTTCACAGATTTTAGGTTTCAGGTGGCACCTTACCACTTCCTGGTACAACAAATTCATTCTAGGTATCTAATTATTTATCTAGTTATCTATCTATCTAGTTATCTATCTAGTTATCTATAAAAATCATTCCATACTGAATGGGTTTAAATAACAGCAATTGTTTATTTTGCTCAGGAATCTGAGTTTGGGAAGATCTTTCCCCCAAAGGTAACAATGCTCCCTGTAGAGTCAGTTGGACAGATTGACAAAACAAAAGTTTGACTTTAAAAGCAGCTCAGAGGGATGGTATGGGGAGGGAGGTGGGAGGGGGGTTCAAGATGGGGAACACGTGTACACCTGTGGCAGATGCATGTTGATGTATGGCAAAACCAATACAATATTGTAAAGTAAAAAATAATAATAATAAAAATTTTTTAAAAAAGAGCTGAATAGGACTAATATATATATATATATAAAGGCAGCTTAGTTAAAATAGTGGGAAATACATACTTGCTAATTCCCAGAGAGCTCAGCTAGGTATGCAGGCAGGGGTCCCACCCTCATTCTCCTCTTGGGCTCCTACATGAGGTTCCCCCCTCCCCCAGTTTGGTAGCTCGTTAAGTGGAATTTACCAGTTTTTTTCTTATCTTTCACTATTAAAGAGAAAATGATTTTATCATTAGAACTGATGTCTCTTCCAGCTACAGAAGTGAACATATAATCCAGTCTGGCCAGTAAGAACCTTATATCTCCCTAGCAATATTGATTCAGGCCTGAGCACGTGCCTTAGTTGAAGCCAAGTAAATCACAAATAAAAATTATAGGCAAATATTCAAAAAGATGTTATTTATAGTTAAAGGATGTTTGAATTTTTAGGGAATATCTATGTAACCATTTGCAGAATCTCTTTGGAAATTACAGCAACAGATCCAAAAGTTGTCACTAGAATAAAAATTATTTTGTAATAATGTATATCTATCTTTGCCTTAAATAAAAGCTCACTCTAGATTTTTCAGTTCTGGGAAAATACATTCCTATTTTGTAATGGTTCATTAAACTTGCTTGAGTTGGACTTACTGTCCCTTTCAACAGATTGAGTCTTGATTAAAAATGTTTTGCTTCTTATCATCAATCTCTAATATTTTTATTTATTACACAATTTTCAGAAATATTTAACAAGAAGTTAAAGCTTATCTAGAGACTTTCCTGGCAGTCCAGTGGTTAAGACTCTGTGCTTCCACTACAGCGGGCACAAGTTCAATCCTGAGTCAGGCAACTAAGATCCCACATACTGTGTGCCATCTGTGCATGCATGCTCATTTGCTTAGTTGTGTCTGACTTTTTTGCAACACAATGGACTGTAGCCCACCAGGCTCCTCTGTCCATGGGATTCCCCAAGCTAGCATACTGAACTGGATTGCCATTTTCTCCTCCAGGGGATCTTCCTGACCCAGGGATCAATTCTACATTTCCTGCACCTCCTGCCTGGCACACGGATGCATCACCATTGAGTCAGCTAGGAAGCCTATGCTGTGTGGAACATCAAAAAAAAGATAAAGCTAATCAAAATTTTACCCAGCTTATATTTTTAGTCTTATTTCTATTATATCAATTATTTATCTGTAGAATAATTCTATATTCAATTAAAGTTTTAATTTATTTAATACACTTTGCAAAATTGCAACTTTAGCTGAGATAGCTCTTTCCATACTCCAACTTTAGCTGAAGTCATCTGTGAAAGATTTAATACTCTTATCAAGAGAAATCGGGTATTTTATTTATGTTGCTTTCACTCTTATTTCATATCTTTTATTTTGTTAATAGCACATGTTACAGATAATGTATGTTATTAATTTGTACAAGATTAGTGTTGAAAATTAAGATCAGTAAGATTTGAGGCATTGTTTTCTCTAAATGTTGATTTGGAAGTCAAAATTATTCTTTTTTTTTTTTTTTTTGATTGTTAGAGTGCTTGCATCTAAATAATAAATTCAAGGTGAACAATACTGTTGAAAAAAATTGGACACATGATATATATTAATTAGGATATTGTGGAAATAGAGTAATGCCTTGAAAATTTAAATATACCCTCAAAGACTAAAAATTCTTTAATACAATAGAGTAGTTGAATATTGGCTGTTAATCTTTATTCTTGTTTTCTTTTCTTTAAAAGAGTCTTTGAATAATTTTCTTGTAATAACTTTCCTAGTCTCGATTTTTACCCTCATCTCAATAATTTCAATAACTTTATCTTTTCTTTATGTATATTTAAAATTTAGTGTTTCCATTCTTATAAGAAACGTATTAATGTATCAAAGTTTATGTAGTCATTATCAAGGTGAATTCTTCAGGTAATGTATTTCAAAGACTTGTGAAACTATTAACCATTACAGTGGGAAAAGAATAAACTACATTTTCCTTTATTTTCTGATTGTATACACAGGTGACATTGTTAAAATTAGTAAAGTTAATCCGTGAAGAAAGATAAAAATATTACAGTTTTTGTGATGGTTGAAAACCTCTGTACATACATTGTTGTGAGTTTAGGATTAGTATTTTCAAGAGAGTGTTTAAATACTGATAAAATGTTCCATCTTCGATAGAAAGGAAAAAGCAAAGGAAGTGACTTAAGGGAATGATCAGACATTTTGTCTTAAGCATAGTGAATTTGATGTGATAGAAAGACTTTTAAGTAGATATGTCTTGGAGACAGAGAGTGATAAGGGACTAGTCAGAAAGAAATGAGTCAGAAATAGAAGAAATCTTTCTCTCAGTGTAGATAGGAAGCTGATGGGGAAATGGGAGCTTTAACAACATGATTACAGAGACATAAGACCTCTTAAAAAATTCCATAAAATGTAAAAGAAATTACCAGTGGCACCCACCGATGGAGGCTTTTTGGCACTAAAAATCATTTATATACTTTTTTGCAATTCATGAAAAGCTTTCACAAGCATTATGTAACTGTGATAATGTGTGTAAGAGTGATAATTATAATTCTTTTGTAGGCAATAGCAGTCTGGTCTATTGATTTAGCAGCTATATTTTTAAAAAGTCACCAATGTCTCTAAATATGTCCCAGATAAACTGCTTAAGAAGCAATTTTATAGGTTCGATGCCTGATACTGGATGCCTGGGGCTGGTGCACTGGGACGACCCAGAGGGATGGTATGGGGAGGGAGGAGGGAGGAGAGTTCAGGATGGGGAACACATGTATACCTGTGGCAGATTCATTTTGATACATGGCAAAACCAATACAATATTGTAAAGTTAAATAAAATAAAAATAAAATTAAAAAAGAAGCAATTTGATAGAGAATACATTTGAATGAAGATTCTGCTACTTCTTTCTTTACTGTAATGTTCATTTCCCCCAGCCAAGTAATATGTTCAATGTTATTGTCCACCTGCTAGCCCCAAAATTTTGCCCACCTCCACTGTAAACAATGTCAAATTTCCCCAAATTTTTGACCAAGTCTTGTTTTCACTCACCTAAATTTCTCAACTATAATAATAGCAAACAATTACATAGCAACTGAATGCCTATGGATATTATATGTTTTTTATAGACAGTGAGTCATTAACATCTCACAACAATAAGTTAATAATAACTATTATCATTAAGAAGTTGAGGCATAGACAGGATAAGTGATTTCCCAAGATTACACAGGTAGTAAATGTCATAATTGGAATGTGATACTAGGCTTTCTGTTTGTATGTGTGTTTTTGTGTCTGTGCATGCAATCCCATGGACAGAGGATCTTGATAGGCTACAGTCCATGGGGTCGCAAAGAGTCGGACACGACTGAGCAACTTTACTTCACATGCTTCACTAAGAGATAGTGAGTCTTAAAAATGGACAGTAAGTAATTTACTGCTCAATAATTTAAATTTTTGGTTTCATATAATTCAAAGATTCATTTATTCCCCTCATAAGCATCTTCTATGTGACAGACACATAGTATATAGAGGTAGTGCCTGTAAAGAATCCACCTGCAAGGTGGGAGTCCTGGGTTCGATCCCTGGTTTGGGAAGACACTCTGGAGAAGGGAAAGGCCACCCACCCAATATTCTGGCCTGGAGAATTCCATGGACTGTACAGTCCTTGGGGTTGAAAAGAGGCAGACACAACTGAGTGACTTTCACTTCACTTTCAAGCATCTTCTATGTGATGGACACACAGTGTATACATTAGTGCCCATGCTTAGTCATTCAGTCATGCCCAGCTCCTGCGACCCCATAGACTGTAGCTTACCAGCCTCCTTTGTCCATGGAACAAAGATTTGAGTCTATGGTAGCCCTAATCTATTCCGTAAAATGACCCTGAGATCTTTTAACTAGGTGCTAATTAGACTTGTGGTAATCATTTAACATATTTTCATATACAAATATTGAATCATTATGTTGCACAACTGAAACTAGTATAATGTTATATGTCAATTATATCTTAAAAAATGGTACCAAAAAATCCCTGAAAGAAAAGTATACACTACACACACACACACACACACACACACACACACATTTTTCAGGTGATACATGTCAAATACTAGTATAATGTAGTTATTATTTTTAATTCATAAAATTTGCTAATTTAATAGTGTCACTTGTGAATATAAATCAAAAGGTTAGAGTAATTTCATCCTTTTAACACTATAAGAGATAAAAGTTACCTAGTCTTTGAAATAATACATTACCTGGAATATATGTACACACACATGCAAGCGCACACACACACACACACACACACACACACATATAAATTAATTAATAATTACAATGGGAAAGGGAAAAATACATAGTAACAGACAGTTCACAAGAGATGATATAAATATGTCCAGCAATCACAGAAGAAAAGGTACTCAGTACCATTGCTGCGGCTGCTAAGTCGCTTCAGTCGTGTCTGACTCTGTGCAGCCCACGAGCCCCCCTCCCCCGTGCCCCGCCCCCTTCCCTCCGTCCCTGGGATTCTCCAGGCAAGAACACCGGAGTGGGTTGCCATTTCCTTCTCCAATGCATGAAAGTGAAAAGTGAAAGTGAAGTCGCTCAGTCCTGTCCCACTCTTAGCGACCCCATGGACTGCAGCCTACCAGGCTCCTCTGTCCATGGGATTTTCCAGGCAAGAGTACTGGAGTGGGGTGCCATCGCCTTAGTTACTAGAAAACTGCAAATTAAAACTGCAATAAGCTACTACTTCCAGTATTTTGGGCACCTCATGCGAAGAGTTGATTCATTGGAGAAGACTCTGATGCTGGGAGGGATTGAGGGCAGGAGGAGAAGGGGACGACAGAGGATGAGATGGCTGGATGGCATCACTGACTCGATGGATGTGAGTCTGAGTGACCTCCGGGAGCTGCTGATGGACAGGGAGGCCTGGTGTGCTGAGATTCATGGGGTCGCAAAGAGTCGGACACGACTTAGCGACTGATCTGATCTGATGTGATCTGATCCATTCACTGAGAAAGTTTTTTAAAAAGTTGACAGTAGCAAATGTCATGAGGATATGAAACAAGTGGGAATATGATACCTTGATGATAGGAATGGAATAAAGTATAAGTACATTAGAAAACTGTTCTTGAAAAAAAAACCCTAATATTTAAAAAAGAAAAAAACACATGTATATCTGTGGCAGATTCATTTTGATATATGGCAAAACCAATACAATAATGTAAAGTTAAATAAAATAAAATAAACAAAAAAAAATAAAACAATATATACACTGGAATTCACAGAGCATACTTATTCATGGTGTCCAAAATTTGGAAATATTCTCCATAAATACAAAATCAAATACATACATTGTGGTATAAAAAAGGCTGAGCACTGGATAATTGAAGCTTTTGAACTATAGTGCTGGACAAGACTCTTAAGAGTCCCTTGGATTGCAAGGAGATCAAAGTAGTTCATCCTAAGGGATTGGAAAGACTGATGTTGAAGCTGCAATACTTTGGCCACTTGATGAAAAGAGCCAACTCATTGGAAAAGATCCTGATGCTGGGAAAGATTGAGGGCAGGAATAGAAGGGGGTGACTGAGGATGAGATGTTTGGGTAGCATCACTGAGTCAATGGACATGAGTTTGAACAAACTTCAGCAAATAGTAAAGCACAGGGAAGCCTGGCATTCTGCAGTCCACGGGGCCCTGAAGGTCAGACACGACAGAGCGAATGAACAACAAGAGCCAATACAATGGAAAATTAATCAGCAATTAAAAAAATAAAAAAGAACAAACAACAATGCACAAGATCTCAAAAGCATTATTCTCAGCAAAATAAGCCAGGTAGATAAAATCATATACAGTGTTACTCAGTTTATATGAGATCCAAATACAGGCAAACTTGAAACAGTTTTATGTTTATTAACATTATGTAGTGGTTCTGAAAATTATAAGAATAGGGATTTGAGAAATGGGGTATTAACTGGATAAGGAATTTCCTAAGGGAAGAACAAGGAGCACTTGAGAGGGAGAAGGTGAAATGTTTTATATTTATTTTGGGTAGTGGCTAGTCAAGTGTACACAACTGCCAAATTTCCACTGAACAGTTTATTACACATTGACTACATCTCAATAAGGAACAATGTGTTATTCATATAACAATCTTACCAAACTCATGTTCCACTGCTCACTGCTTGAAAGTCAATACTTGAGAGACATATGTGGATAGGTAAGGGAAGGTTGTTTATTCAGAAGGTTGGCAACCTAGGAAGAAGGCAGATCCAAGTCTCAAAGAACAAATTCCCCACTGCCTATCAGAAGGGAAGAGGTTTTAAAGGGGAGGGGGTTTCGGGAATGTACAAGTAGAGGGAAGGGGCTGTATACAGAATGCCACAGTCAGCACTGAAAATCATTTCAAAATTTTTCATGTAGTGGTCTAGTCACCATCAACTTGATTGTTTTAAGCACAGTTAATTTCATTTCCACAGTTGGTTTGTTTCCACTCCATTGAGGCCAGTTCTCAGAACTGTGTAAGGTGGAGCAGCTTATGTCACGGTTACATTGGGGTCATTATGTGGTTAACTTCATCCACCTGGCAGAGGTTTCAGTGTCTGCAAAACTGTTCAAAGGATATGGCTCAGGATATTATTTATACCCTTTTATTTCAAGGTCCTAGACTTTGGTTAATGGCTACACTGTTATTATTTTATCTTTTTTGATTGCTTTCCTTAGATTTTGAAGTTTCTCATTACTTGGATTTAAACTTATTCCTTGACTCAAGAGTCTTTATAGACAAGGGGCAGAACTACAGAATGGTTAATGTTATTGGCTATAGGATAAGACTTTCCATTAAAATCCCTGTTATGCTGCTTAGTAGCTGTGTAATCTTTGTCACATTACTGACAATTTCTATGCCTCAGATTTTCTTATTTGTTAAATGAGAAAAATGATATTTTTTTCACACAGAAATCCATAAAGAGAAAAAGTTTGTTTAAATAGACACTATTATATATATGATATATAGGTAAATTCAGCTTGGTTATCAAGGAGTTTTGTGATTTTAGCTCAATCAGTGATGGCAATTTATTCTCTTTTTCTTCCTTATAAGAAGTTACTGTCTCTGTTTGTAGATTACATGATCTTAAATATTGAAAATCCTAAAAAATCTATCTTAAAACTTATACATGGACATCACCAGATGGTCAACACCGAAATCAGATCGATTATATTCTTTGCCGGGGAAGGCAATGGCACCCCACCCCAGTACTCTTGCCTGGAAAATACCATGGACGGAGGAGCATGGTAAGCTCCAGTCCATGGGGTCACTAAGAGTCAGACACGGCTGAGTGACTTCACTTTCACTTTTCACTTTCATGCATTGGAGAAGGAAATGGCAACCCACTCCAGTATCCTTGCCTGGAGAATCCCAGGGACAGCCGTCTATGAGATCGCACAGAGTCGGACACGACTGAAGCGACTTAGCAGAAGCAGCAGCAGCATATTCTTTGCAGCCAAAGATGGAGACCCTCTATACAATCAGCAAAAACAAGACCAGGAGCTAACTGTGGCTCAGACCATGAACTCCTTATTGCCAAATTCAGACTGAAATTGAAGAAAGTAGGGAAAACCACTAGAACACTCAGGTATGACCTAAATCAAATCCCGTATGATTATACACTGGAAGTGAGAAATAGATTTAAGTGCCTAGATCTGATAGATAGAGTGCCTGATGAACTATGGAATGAGGTTCGTGACATTGTGGAGGAGACAGGGATCAAGACCATCCCCATGGAAAAGAAGTGTAAATAAGCCAAATGGCTGTCTGGGGAGGCCTTACAAATAGCTGTGAAAAGAAGAGAAGTGAAAAGCAAAGGAGAAAAGGAAAGATATAAACATCTGAATGCAGAGTTCCAAAGAAAAGCAAAAAGAGATAAGAAAGCCTTCTTCAGCGATCAATGCAAAGAAATAGAGGAAAACAACAGAATGGGAAAGACTAGGGATCTCTTCAAGAAAATCAGAGATACCAAAGGAACATTTCATGCAAAGATGGGCTCAATAAAGGACAGAAATGGTATGGACCTAACAGAAGCAGAAGATATTAAGAAGAGGTGGCAAGAATACACAGAAGAACTGTACAAAAAAGAGCTTCATGACCCAGATAATCATGATGGTGTGATCACTGACCTAGAGCCAGACATCCTGGAATGTGAAGACCAGTGGGCCTTAGAAAGCATCACTACGAACAAAGCTAGTGGAGGTGATGGAATTCCAGTGGAGCTATTCCAAATCCTGAAAGATGATGCTGTGAAAGTGCTACACTCAATATGCCAGCAAATTTGGAAAACTCAGCAGTGGCCACAAGATTGGAAAAGGTCAGTTTTCATCCCAATCCCAAAGAAAGGCAATGCCAAAGAGTGCTCAAACTACCGCACAATTGCACTCATCTCACACGCTAGTAAAGTAATGCTCAAAATTCTCCAAGCCAGGCTTCAGCAATATGTGAACCATGAACTTCCTGATGTTCAAGCTGGTTTTAGAAAAGGCAGAGGAACCACAGATCAAATTGCCAACATCCGCTGGATCATGGAAAAAGCAAGAGAGTTCCAGAAAAACATTTATTCTGCTTTATTGACTATGCCAAAGCTTTTGACTGTGTGGATCACAATAAACTGTGGAAAATTCTGAAAGAGATGGGAATACCAGACCACCTGATCTGCCCCTTGAGAAATCTGTATGCAGGTCTGGAAGCAACAGTTAGAACTGGTCATGGAACAACAGACTGGTTCCAAATAGGAAAAGGATTACGTCAAGGCTGCATATTGTCACCATGTTTATTTAACTTATATGCAGAGTACATCATGAGAAATGCTGGACTGGAAGAAACACAAGTTGGAATCAAGATTGCCGGGAGAAATATCAATAACCTCACATATGCAGATGACACCACCCTTATGGCAGAAAGTGAAGAGGAACTCAAAAGCCTCTTGATGAAAGTGAAAGTGGAGAGTGAAAAGGTTGGCTTAAAGCTCAACATTCAGAAAACGAAGATCATGGAATCTGGTCCCATCACTACATGGGAAATAGATGGAGAAACAGTGGAAACAGTGTCAGACCTTATTTTTCTGGGCTCCAAAATCACTGCAGATGGTGACTGCAGCCATGAAATTAAAAGACGCTTACTCCTTGGAAGGAAAGTTATGACCAACCTAGATAGCATATTCAAAAGCAGGGACATGACTTTGCCAACAAAAGTTGGCCTAGTCAGGGCTATGGTCTTTCCTGTGGTCATGTATGGATGTGAGAGCTGGACTGTGAAGAAGGCTGAGCGCTGAAGAATTGATGCTTTTGAACTGTGGTGTTGGAGAAGACTCTTGAGAGTCCCTTGAACTGCAAGGAGATCCAACCAGTCCATTCTGAAGGAGATCAACCCTGGGATTTCTTTGGAAGGAATGATGCTAAAGCTGAAACTCCAGTATTTTGGCCACCTCATGCGAAGAGTTGACTCATTGGAGAAGACTCTGATGCTGGGAGGGATTGAGGGCAGGAGGAGAAGTTGACGACAGAGGATGAGATGGCTGGATGGCACCACTGACTCAATGGATGTGAACCTGAGTGAACTCCGGGAGTTGGTGATGGACAGGGAGACCTGGCGTGCTGCAGTTCATGGAGTCGCAAAGAGTTGGACACGACTGAGCGACTGATCTGATCTGATCTGAAGAAACAAGTGCATCAAAATTTATAGGATATAAATGCAGCATTCAAATGTATTTTTTTTTTTCCTATACACCAGCAATGAAAAATCTGGTAATAAAAATTATTAAAGAAAATAGTTGTATTTACCATAACATCAAAAGAAGTATAATGTTTAGCAATACATTTAAACAATAACAACTCATACATTGAATATTACAAAACACTACTGAAATAGATCTACAATTATGTGATTAAAAAAAAAAAAAAACTTGCGTTGATGGGGTGGCAGGCTTACTGAATTTGAAGGGCCAATATTCCCAAACTGATCTGCAGTTCAACATAATCCTTATCAAAACTTCAGCTATCTCATTTTTTTTCAACTGACACCAAATCACATGTGAAAATTAAAAGATGCTGAGTGGTCAAAATAATCTTGCAAAGTAAAGATAAATTTAGAGGAGTCTCACTTTATAATTTCAAAACATTTTACAAATTCACTGTAATCAAGACAGTGGACTAATGACCAAAGAATAGACATATAGATTTGTGAAATAGTATTGAGAGTCCAGAAATCAACTCATGAGTCCTCATATTTAGTCAGTTGATTAGCATCAAGGGTGCCAAGAACACTCAATGAGAAAAAATAAATCAGATCAGATCAGTCACTCAGTCGTGTCCGACTCTTTGCGAGCCCATGAACCGCAGCACGCCAGGCCTCCCTATCCATCACCAGCTCTCGGAGGTCACTCAGACTCATATTCATCTAGTCAGTGATGCCATCCAGCCATCTCATCCTCTGTCTTCCCCTTCTCCTTCTGCCCTCAGTCCCTCCCAGCATCAGAGTCTTCTCCAATGAGTCAACTCTTCGCATGAGGTGGCCAAAATACTGGAGTTTCAGCTTGAGAATCACTCCTTCCAAAGAAATCCCAGGGCTGATCTCCTTCAGAATGGACCGGTTGGATCTTCTTGCAGTCAAGGGACTCTCAAGAGTCTTCTCCAACACCACAGTTCAAAAGCATCAATTCTTCAGCGCTCAGCCTTCTTCACAGTCCAGCTCTCACATCCATACATGACCACAGGAAAGACCATAGCCTTGACTAGGCGAACCTTTGTTGGCAAAGTGATGTCTCTGCTTTTGAATATGCTATCTAGGTTGGTCATAACTTTCCTTCCAAGGAGTAAGCGTCTTTTAATTTCATGGCTGCAGTCACCATCTGCAGTGAATTTGGAGCCCAGAAAAATAAAGTCTGACACTGTTTCCACTGTTTCTCCATCTATTTCCCATGTAGTGATGGGACCAGATTCCATGATCTTCGTTTTCTGAATGTTGAGCTTTAAGCCAACCTTTTCACTCTCCACTTTCACTTTCATCAAGAGGCTTTTTAGTTCCTCTTCACTTTCTGCCATAAGAGTGGTGTCATCTGCATATCTGAGGATATTGATATTTCTCCCAGCAATCTTGATTCCAGCTTGTGTTTCCTCCAGTCCAGCATTTCTCATGATGTACTCTGCATAGAAGTTAAATAAACATGGAGACAATATGTAGCCTTGACATACTCCTTTTCCTATTTGGAACCAGTCTGTTGTTCCATGACCAGTTCTAACTGTTGCTTCCTGACCTGCATACAGATTTCTCAAATAAATAAATAAATGGAAAAAATAAACATAGTGTGTGCAACATATATTTGTGGGAGAACTGGATATCCATCTGCAAAAGAATGCAGTTGGACTATTTTGACGTACCATTTACAAAAATTAACTCAAAATGGATCAAAGACCTAAAAATAACAGATAACAGTATTAAATTATTGATAGGAAACCAGTAGAAATTCTTCATACCTTAGGTAAAACTTTCTTAATGCACAAAAACCAAAAGACATAAACAGACAAATTGAACTTGGTTAAAATTAAAAACTTTTGTTGATCAAAAAACACTATGAATTAAAAAAAAAAATCAAAGAATGGAGAAAATTTCCACAGATTATATTTCAGATAAATGTCTAGTTTCTAGAAATATATAGAAACATCAGTTACAACTCAATAAAGAAAGGTAAACAATCCAATTAAGATGGACAAAATATGTGAATAGACATTTCTCCAAAGATTATGTATAAATGGTCAATAAGCTTATGAAACAATGCTTAATTTCATTAGTCATCAGGGAAATTCAAATCAAACCCACATCGAGGTATCACATCATATCTATTAGGCTAATTTTAGACTAATTTAAAAGGGTTGGAATCATATGAAGTATAATATCACATCAAGGAAAACTGAAGGCTAACAAGAGAAAGAAATTTGGATATTTCACAAAGAAGTTGAAAATAAGCAACACACAACTAAACTAACAAATGAATCAAAGTAGAAATCACAAGTGAAATTGGAAAATACTTTCTAGTGATTGAAACGTAAAGAGAGTATGTCAAAATCCAAGAGATGCCACTAAAGCAGTGTTTAAACATACCACATTAAAAGAGAGGAATGATCTGACTTCCTTGGTGGTCCAGTGGTTAAGCATCTGCCTGCCAATGCAGAGGACACAAGTTTGACTGCTAGTCCAAGAAGATCCCAAATGCAATAGGGCAACTAGGTTCGTGAACCAAAACTACTGAAGCCTGTATGTCTACAGCCCGTGCTGTGCAACAAAAGAAGTTACTGCAATGAGAACTTATGCACTGCAACAAAGAGTAGCCCCATTCATTGCCACTAGAGAAAGCCTGCATGCAGCAACAAAGACCCAGTGCCATAAATAAATAAATACATAAAATGAAAACTACATTTTAAAAAGAGAAAGGAGTGATCTCAAGTTAAAGACCAAATATTTTCGAATAGGAAAAGGAGTACATCAAGGCTGTATATTGTCACCCTGCTTATTTAACTTCTATGCAGAGTACATCATGAGAAATGCTGGGCTGGAGGAAGTACAAGCTGGAATCGAGATTGCCGGGAGAAGTATCAATAACCTCAGATATGCAGATGGCACCACCCTCATGGCAGAAAATAAAGAACTAAAGAGCCTCTTGATGAAAGTGAAAAAGGAGAGTGAAAAAGTTGGCTTAAAGCTCAACATTCAGAAAACTAAGATCATGGCATCCGGTCCCATCACTTCATGGCAAATAGATGGGGAAACAGTGGCTAACTTTATGTTTCTGGGCTCCAAAATCACCGCAGATGGTGATTGGAACCATGAAATTAAAAGACGCTTACTCCTTGGAAGGAAAGTTATGACCAACCTAGAGAGCATATTAAAAAGCAGAGATATTATTTTGCCTACAAAAATCTGTCTAGTCAAGGCTCTGCTTTTTCCCATGGTCATGTATGGATGTGAGAATTGAACTGTGAAGAAAGCTGAATGCCAAAGAATTGATGCTTTTGAACTGTGGTGTTGGCAAAGACTCTTGAGAGTGTCTCAGACTGCAAGGTGATCCAACCAGTCAATCCTAAAGGAGATCAGTCCTAGGTGTTCATTGGCAGGACTTGATGCTGAAGCTGAAACTCCATAACTTTGGCCACCTGATGTGAAGAGCTGACTCATTTGAACAGACCCTGATGATGGGAAAGATGAGGGCCCAAGGAGAAGGGGACAACAGAGGATGAGATGGTTTGATGGCATCACCGACTCAATGGACATGGGTTTGGGTGGACTCTGGATTTGGTAATGGACAGGGAGGCCTGGCATGCTTCGGTTCATGGGGCCACAGAGTAAGACATGACTGAGCAACTGAACTAACTGATTTCAATCATAAGTAATTTAAAAAATAAGACTAAACTAAACACAAAAAAAGTAGAAGAAAGTACATAATATTGATTTTAGTGGAAATTAATGAAATAAGGTGTAAAATTAAATAGAGAAAATCAATAAAACTAAAAAGTCATTCTTTGAAAAGAATTAGGAAAGTAATAAATTTTTAGCTGAAATAATCAAAAAAATAGAGAAGTGAGTCAAATGTTTTACTAACATTGGCAATGAAAGAAGGATATTACTACCAACCCTGCAAAAATTGAATAAAATAATAGTATTTTGATATGAATATGAGAAATTGTGAAATGATTGGATATATGCACCAGAGTAATGATAAAATGCAAAAGTAGGAAGTCAAGATATACTGGGAGTAACAGGCAAATTTGGTGTTGGAGTACAAAATGAAACACGTCAAAAGCTTGCAGTTTTGACAAGAAAACACACTGAAAATAGCAAACACCCTATTCCAACAATACAGGATATGATGCTACATATGGACATCACCAGATGGTCAATAAAGAAATCAGATTGATTGTATTCTTTACAGCCAAAGATGGAGAAGCTCTATACAGTCAGCAAAAACAAGACCAGAAGCTAACTGTGGCTCAGATCATGAACTCCTTATTGCCAAATTCAGACTTAAATTGAAGAAAGTAGGGAAAACCACTAGACAATTCAGTATAACATAAATCAAATCCCTTATGATTACACGGGGGAAGGGATAAATATATTCAAGGGTTTAGATCTGATAGATAGAGTGCCTGAAAAACTATGGACACAAGTTTGTGACATTGTACAGGAGGCAGTGATCAAAACCATCACCAAGAATAAGAAATGCAAAAAGGTAAGATGATTGTCTGAGGAGTCCTTACAAAGAGCTGAAAAAAGAAGAGAAGCTAAAGGCAAAGGAGAAAAGGAAAGATATATCCATCAGAATGTAGAGTTCCAAAGAATAGCAAGGCAGGATAAGAAAGCCTTCCTCAGTGATCAATGCAAAGAAATAGAGGAAAATAACAAAATGGGAAAGACTATAGATCTCTTCAAGAAAATTAGAGATACCAAGGGAATTTTTCATTCAAAGATGGGCACAATAAAGGACAGAAATGGTATGGACTTAACAGAAGCAGAAGATATTAAGAAGAGGTGGCAGGAATACACAGAAGAACTATACAAAAAAGATCTTCATGATCCAAATAATCACAATTGTGTAATCTCTCACCTAAAGCCAGACATCCTGGAATGTGAAATCAAGTGGGCCTTAGGAAGCATCACTACAAACAAAGCTAGTGAAGGTGATGGAATTCCAGTTGAGCTATTTCAAATTCTGGAAGATGATGCTGTGAAAGTGCTGCACTCAACATGCCAGCAAATTTGGAAAACTCAGCAGTGTCCTGAGACTGGAAAAGGTCAATTTTCATTCCAATCCCAAAGAAAGGCAATGCCAAAGAATGCTCAAGGTGAGGTGAGGTGAAGTCGTTCAGTCGTGTCCGACTCTTTGTGACTCCTCCTTCCAAGGGATTCCCCTGGCAAGAGTACTGGAGTGGGTTGCCATTTCCTTCTCCAGGGGATCTTCCCAACCCATGGATCAAACCCAGGTCTCCTGCATTCTAGGCAGGCACTTTAACCTCTGAGCCACCATGGAAGCCCAAGAATGCTCAAACTAGCACACAATTACACTCATCTCACACGCTTTGGCACCCCACCCCAGTACTTTTGCCTGGAAAATCCCATAGACGGAGGAGCCTGGTAGGCTCCAGTCTGTGGGGTCGCTAAGAGTCCGACATGACTGAGCGACTTCACTTTGACTTTTCACTTTCATGCATTGGAGAAGGAAATGGCAACCCACTCCAGTGTTCTTGCCTGGAGAATCCCAGGGACAGGGGAGCCTGGTGAGCTTCCGTCTATGGGGTCGCACAGAGTCGGACACGACTGAAGCGACTTAGCAGCAGCAGCAGCAGCAGCACACGCTAGTAAAGTAATGCTCAAAATTCTCCAAGCCAGGCTTCAACTGTACATGAACTGTGAACTTCCAGATGTTCAAGCTGGATTTAGAAAAGGCAGAGGAACCAGAGGCCAAATTGCCAACATCTGTTGGATCATAGAAAAAGAGGTTCCAGAAAAAAAAAAAAAAATCGTTTTCTGCTTTATTGACTATTCTAATGTCTTTGACTGTGTAGATCACAACAAACTGTGGAAAATTCTGAAAGAGATGGGAATACAAGACCACATGACCTACCTCTTGAGAAATCTGTATGCAGGACAAGAAGCAACAGTTAGAACTGAACATGGAACAACAGACTGGTTCCAAATCAGGAAAAGAGTGTTTCAAGATTGTATATTGTCACCATGCTTATTTAACTTATATATAGAGTACATCATGTGAAATGCTGGGCTGGATGTAGCACAAGCTGTAAACAAGTTTGCTGGGAGAAATAGCCATAATCTCAGATATGCAGATGACACCACCCTTATGGCAATAAGCAAAGAAGAACTAAAGAACCTCTTGAAGAAAGTGAAAGAGGAGAGTGGAAAAGTTGGCTTAAAACAACATTTAGCAAACTAATATCATGGCATCTGTCCCCCTCACTTCATGGCAAATAGATGAGGAAACAATGGAAACAGTCAGAGACTTTATTTTCTTGGGCTCCAAAATCACTGCAGATGGTGACTGCAGCCATTAAATTAAAAGATGCTTGTTCCTTGGCAGAAAAGCTCTGAGCAACCTATACAACATATTAAAAAACAAAAACACAAATACAGTATACTAACACATATATATGGAATTTAGAAAGATGGTAACAATAACCCTATTTACGAGACAGCAAAAGAGACACTGATGTATAGACCAGACTTTTGGACTCTGGGACCGGGAGAGGGTGGGATGATTGGGGAGAATAACATTGAAATATGTATAATATTATATCTGAAATGTATTAATTGTTCAAACTAAACACTGTCATGTTACAATTTGTTCATATTAGATGTTTGTAATGTTTCTGATAATCAATAAGAGACTCTTGATAAAAAATAAAAAAAAATAAAAAAACAGAGACGTTACTTTTCCAACAAAGGTCCATCTAGCCAAAGCTATGGTTTTTACAGTAGTCATGTACAGATGTGAAAGTTAGACTATAAAGATAGCTGAGTGGTAAAGAATTGACGTTTTGAACTGTGATGTTGGGGAAGACACTCTAGAGTGTCTTGAACTTCAAGGAGATTCAACCAGTCAATCCTAAAGGAAATTAGCCCTGAATATTCATTGAAAAGACTGATGTTGAAGCTGAAACTCCAATAATTTGGACACCTGATGCGAAGAACTGACTCATTAGAAAAGACCCTGATGCTGGGAAAGATTGAAGGCGGGAGGAGAAGGAGAAGACAGAGGATGAGATGGTTGAATGGCATCACCGACTAGATCAACATGAGTTTGAGCAAACTCTGAGAGTTGATGATGGACATGGAAGCCTGGTGGGCTGCAGTTCATGGAGTTGCAAAGAGTCATTTATGACTGAGTGACTGAACTCACTAAACTGAATGATAAAATATATTCTTGCAAAATTTATACATGAATTTTTATTACAACATTTTAAAAGTGAAAAATTGGAAATGATTCAAATATCTATCAATTGATGAATAGATAAATACAGTGTAGTATATATCCATATAGTGATAGTGATTCAGCAATAACATGTCTTAAAGCTCTGTGTCATGCTATCATGTGGGGAAAAAAAAAAAAACAAACCCTTGGAAAGATATTAAATGGAAAGAAATCAGCAACAAAATACTTCATATTGTATGACCCCATTTACATGAAATGTCCATAATGAGCAGATCTGTAGAGACAGAAAACAGAGTAGTGATTCCTAGAGTCGGAAATATGGATTTTAATGATGACTTCAGGAGGGTTAATTACAGTGTACAAAGTTTCTTTGTGATCTGAGGAAAATACAACCAGCTCTCATCTTCCTTCTGGCTCAGCTGGTAAAGAATCCTACCTGCAATGCAGGAGACCTGGTTTGAATTGCTGGGTTGGGAAGTTTCCTTGGAGAAGGGAACAACTACCCACTCCAGCATTCTGGCCTGGAGAATTCCATGGACTGTATATATATATATTATGTGGTTATTGGCAGGTTATTTAAACCTTGCAAAATCATTTGTGATTTTGACCAAAAATATTTACTTATTTATTTTTTTTTTGAAATACAGAATTTTATTTAGAAACTGTTTAAAAGTAGGAGAAAACCCTGTCAAGAAAGACCAGGTGGAAAATGGGTTCCCAACAAAATAGAATTTTAGGGCAACAAAAGTCTAAAAGGCCACAAAAGAGAAATAGCACCACTGTTGTTTGAACAATGGCTAGTTACTTGCATTTTTTGGCATTGTTAATCACTGAATCTGGGTTTTCCTCTGAATTCCACACAGAACATGCACTACACAACAATTTTATCATAAAATACCTGCTTGCTACAGACATTTCAGGACAAGCTACCACCAGAAACAAATCAATACAAATACATCAGGGGCTGAACAATCTCAGTAGTGGGTGACATACGTTGCAGAATTCTGCCAAACAAAGGAAATGAGTCGGCTGTGAGCAAAGAAAATGAGGGAGCTAAGGAATGAAATATTTTAAATATTAATAATTAATTCAGACATGGTACTATATTTTCTGCAAAAGAAAATTAACATTTAGTAACATGCTAACATTTTTATCTCCAAAGAGATTAGTGCACTGGCAAAGTATTCGGATAACAGTGGAGGGCTGTGGACAGCAGGAACCGAAAACACCCAGCCTTGCAGATCCCAAG
Source organism: Tragelaphus eurycerus (assembly GCA_935064755.1). Taxonomy (NCBI): domain Eukaryota; kingdom Metazoa; phylum Chordata; class Mammalia; order Artiodactyla; family Bovidae; genus Tragelaphus; species Tragelaphus eurycerus. The sequence continues at coordinate 3,951,479 of CAKXYN010000086.1, read as the reverse complement.
CGAGTGGTGGCCTTCACTGATCAATCCCTTTACCAGAGGTCCAGAAAGAACTTGCAGTATGATCATCTGCCTGCTGAACTTCCACTCTAAGCAGCAAATTTTAATGAGCCAAAGAAGAGTCCCCAGTGGGCAAGGGAGTAGAGAAGAGGAACATGTTAAATGTAAACTTAAAAGACAGTAAAACGGGACACAGCCCCCATTCATATCCCAGAGATGTGGGCAAGTCCCCAAAAGTAGTTATTAGGTTTAAAAACTGGACACACCTCATTTCAAAAAAAAAAAAAAACAAAAAAAACACGCATAGTACACAGAATTATCAGAGATAACTGGAAAAATCACCAGAGAAATGCTCAGTGAAAATCAAGCTCTTTGACTCAGATGTCTCAGGCCTGAAACACCCTCTATCCATCCAGGCAACAATGCCTCTTGCTTCTTAGCAGGCATGCTATTGGTCAAGGACATCAAAATGGCTTACAAAATAAATTTTCAAATTTTGCCTTTGGGCCAAAGTCTGGGCTTATGAGGATCAAGCAGTCCTGCGAAGGCTGGGAACAGCAGGTCCCAAAGGCTCCAGGTTCCAGCCCTTCCTTCCCAGACACAATGTCGAACACACATTTTATATTTTGAAATATGGAAGCATCTTTTAAATACTCTTAAGGCATTTATTTATTAAAATGTTCTCTGCCAAGATTTCACATTAACTTAAAATTCAAATCAGTCTTTACATTTCTCTACTGAGGTCTCCACCTTCTCCAGCTATCAGTGCTACCAGCATCCACAAAGTGAGCCCCACGGTCAGCCTCTTTGTTCTCTGGGTGAACAACTAGATGTTAATACTGCTCTGCTACAAGATAAACGCTCCTAACTCAAACTTATTGGAAAAGGAGTGAAACTTCTGCAAAGTGCACTTTTAGAAGAGGTACTTTTGCTTATGAAAAGAAACCAGTGAGTCCTCTAAGAATAATAAAAGGAGTATTTTACAGTTAAGCACATGATTTGGAGTGAAGAATTCAGATGTTACTTGGCTGGTCCAGGCTATTAATTCTCTTCCTGTTCCTCCTGTGGGCCCCCTTCATCAGGTATCATGAAGCCTTCGTCTGTGGCGTAGAGAATGTCCACGATCCTCTGCAGCACAGGGTTGTTCTCCCCCTCATTCTCCTGGCAAATCAACTCAATGTTCCTCAGCTTTCCAAAATAGAGGGCTCTCTCCTTCTCCAAGTCTTCCACAGTCAGCTTCAATACAATGACCTGCTGCATCAATTCAGCTGCTTCATCATCTCCATTCCCTACACAAGGCTTCTTCTGCACCACACCCAGGCCAGCCTTAGGGGTTGCAGTAGTTCTGTGTGTTGTAATGGGCCTCTGTGGAGCAATTTTAGCCATGATCTTTTGTGCTGGCAATAAGTCTTTTGGTGTGGTCTTTTTTTCTGCTGGGGTGGACGGGACTATCATCTGCACTGCTAGAGCTGAGAGGTTTCTTCGGTTTGTTCAGAGCGGGAGCAACAAGGCAGGGGGCCACTGCAGTTTCTTGACCTTGTTTGGCAGCTACAGAGTCATACTCTTTTCCATCATAGTTTGCATCAAAAAACTTCTTGAACCACTGAACAAACTCAAAATTGTCCTGAAACTTTCCTTTTACTAATTTGTCCACAGGAATTATTTTGTCAACACCCATCCTCTTAAAACCTGCTTGTAGTATTTTGAAGTTCTGGATGTATTCATGTTCTAGCTTAGCTTGGAATTTCACTTTCTTCAAGGCAATGGAGCCAGGGAACAACATGTCCTTAAACTGACAATAGGCAGCCCCTGAGCACAACTGTTCGATCTTTGTCAGATTCAACTGCAGAGACTCTTTGATCCAGGCCAGCATGTCTTGTCGACTGAGGTAATCACTGGTGACCGACGTTGAGTACACGTTCACTCTCATCTTCGGCTCTCGGTTGGACCGTGTCTGCTACCCTGCTCTGGTTCCGTCTTTGTCTCTTTCAAACTGCCTGACCCTGCCCACTCACCCACCCACACGATGCCCTCACACGGACCCCCCCTTACGCACCGATGTAAAGCTACTTATTTTAAATTGTAAGGATTCGATAAAATTTTATGCTCCTGTCACTTTTACCTTCTATCATGTAATTGTCTTAATTATGATAAACTATTCTGAAATGTTTAGCAGATCCTGTGTAGCAAACTAAATTTGCTAAGTATTGGTAAAAATATAAGACATTTCTATAAAAATGAATAAAACATAATTTTTCTGTGGCAAAACTTTAACTTTGAGGCATAATTGAAAATATCATAAATCACAAATAAATTATGCAAATAGAGATATAATGGATTTGTAAGTACAGATAATTATAACAATGATTAGAATGTGAGAAATTCTGAAAATAATCACTATATTAAGCCTATAATCATACAACATATAACTACTTAAGTATTTGCATTTCCACTGACACAAATGATGAGCTTTAAAATCAAAGTTGACAGTATTATGCCTACCTAAGGCTATGACTGTTCCACACTTATAGATTTTTTCTTTGAACTTATTTTCTTAAAAGTCCTGTTATTTGCTCTTAAATCTCTTTTTTCTCTCTCATGAAATGATTGCTTTTAAATATGACAGTTAAAATAGCTACATTTTATTAATGGTATTTCATCATTCTCTGTCTCCACTATCAGCATTTGATTATATATTATAAGTAACTATCTATCATTCAGTAGTCATGTATGCATGTGAGAGTTGGATTATAAAGAAAACTGAGTGTCTAAGAATTGGTGCCTTTTTTTAAATTTTATTTTTTAACTTTACAATATTGTATTGGTTTTGCCATATGTATACCTGTGGCGGATTCATTTCGAATTGGTGCTTTTGAACTGTGGTGTTGGAGAAGACTCTGAGAGTCCTTTGGACTGCAAGGAGATTCAACCAGTCCATCCTAAAGGAAATCAGTCCTGAATATTCACTGGAAGGACTGATGCTGAAGCTGAAACTACAATGCTTTGGCCACCTGATGTGAAGGTGACTCATTGAAAAAGACCCTGATGCTGGGAAAGATTGAAGGCAGGAGGAGAAGGGGATGACAGAGGGTGAGATGGTTAAATGGCATCACCAACTTGATGGACATGAATTTGAGCAAGCTCCAGGAGTTGGTGATGGACAGGGAGGCCTAGCGTGCTGCAGTCCATGGGGTCACAAAGAGTCATACACGACTGAGCAACTGAAATGAACTCATCTATAATTCATCTATTTATGTAGAAAACTGTATATAGATATCTGTATCTATTTAAATAGTTTAATAAAAAGAGAGCACATACATGTGTGTGTGTGAGTGATGCACTTATAGACACTGATAGGTTTCTACAGGAATGTTAGCAGATGGGTTACCTTTAGATTTCTGCATTTTCATTATCTTTGAACAGAGCAGTTTGTCTTTTATCTGGTCATTCATTTTCATACTTTCACACAGAGTTGCTTGAAGAAAGAACACCCAGATGAAAAATAATGTTTGAAATCATCTCCTTTAGAAGATTAACTTTCTTGTTGTTAGCATGCACCTGCATCTTACCATATCCTAGCATGGAATGATCAGAGGCTTGAAAAATAACAGCTTCCACTTGGCTTGCAGAAATATCACTAAGTTCTTAGGATAGAATTTTCCTGATGTAACAAATTCATTAAACAAGGTACAGAAACCACTACAGAGCTCTTTAATTAGAAAAAAAATAAACAGGAAATAAAGGAAAAAAATCCTTCAGGTATATTTCCATTTTTATCATAATTACAGAGAATTCCTGTGTTAGTAAGATTTCTATATAACTAACGATAAAGGCTTGATCTGAAAAAAAAAAATCTAAGAATCTTTTAGATTTGTGTTCAGAAATCAAACTTGCTATAGATGAAACATTTCCTTTTTTGTTCTTCCAGAAAGAGTGTAAATTAGCAAAAATACAACTAAACTAGATTCTGCTTACATTTCAGTAAGAGAGTATTTATTTTTAAAAATTGATTACACATAAATATTATGTAAAAATATCAAAGAAACAATAATCTTGAGACTCAATCACAAATCATGAAAAAAAGTTTTTCTTTAAAGCAAAAACATATATAAGATAAATAGAGATAAATATACCATTTTATCTTGCCAGCATATTTGTTCAATTTATTAGTTGAGGCCATTCTACGGTATCAAAATAAGCAACATTCGTATCTTAACTGAACGTTCAGCCATCTATGGTGACATTACATATAAAGCTCAGTCAAGCATAAAGAATGGCATAGGGTAAGCTCTTTAATTAGTTGAGAGGATCTGTTTGGGAGTTCTGGAAGACAAGCATGTCAGCTGTAGAATTAATGTGGCACCTGAAGCAGCTGATAAGTTTACATTGTAGCTATATCCTAATTGACAGAATAAACACCTGCCATCAATAGGCGTATGGCATCAGAAACCTGTGCGAGTGGGTTCTGGCCTTAGCTTGGCCTTTTAATGAAGCTAGAGAGCTCAGTATCAGAAACTGTTGATTCCTGACCCTGTGAACAATAGCATGCTATATCTGACATCCCTACTCAAAGAAGCACAGTCAATAAACCTCCAAGAGAAATGAAGGAGGTTTTTGACCTCAATTCCACAAGTATTTTCACCTTATTTCTGAAAGCATCCCACAGTCACCAGGCTGGCCACATGTGTGGCAGCTGAATTCCCTAGCAGGTGCTTTATGGTGAACTAAAGCCTGGCTGGTAAGTAGGAGAAGCAGTTTAAGGGCACTAAAGCAGAAATTACAGTGGCACAGTATAGTGGCTTGTCTGCTGGGAAATAAGGGAGCAGCAGATGGAGCAGACGAGAAAGCAGCAATCAAAGCAGTATACCATCGAAGACTTGGGGAAGATACTGATACAGAGCAAGGAGAAAAGCAAATTTCATCAGGCTCTGCAAAATGTGACTACCATCATTTGACAGTTCTCCTGGGTTCTTGTGTAACTTTTCCTCATTGATTGTATTAGCATAGCATTGCACAAATAAATGAAGAGAGGTTGTTTGAAATCCTATTCAGTATTTTAAATTCAGAAGGCACTAGTCTAAGTCTTGGGAGGAATCAAAAGAAAAAGCAATCCATATCCTCAAGTACAACCCAGAGGGAAATGCAGGATTTCTGCAGGACTATATTCAATAACTATATGGATTATTTCTTCATCTATACTCTTAGACTAATACTGACAGGAAGGATTAAAGTGGAAACATATTTTTAAAAACCTTATACACAATAGCCAGCTGCATGGAACCTCATTTCTAAAGGAGATCTGACTTCCTGGGAATGATTATGAAAACAAGATGGCATATAAGATCTTCCTAGGTGACGGGACTGGTAAAGAACCGCCTGCCAATACAGGAGACGTTAAGAGATGCCAGTTGGATCCCTGGGTCAAGAAGATCCCCTGGAGAAGGGAATGACTACCCACTTTATTATTCTTGCCTGGAGAATCCCAAGGACAGAGGTGCCTGGCAGGCTATAGTCATAGGCTCGCAAAGAGTCGGACACAAATGAAGTGATTTAACATGCATGTGGCTGTATCATCGGATATCTGAAATAAACTATCAGTATATCATACTCGGCAGAAGGAACAGAAATTATTCTTAAATATTATGCACACAACCATTTTAGGGACACTGAAAATGAAATGAAGATAAATATATCAGGGTCTACTTCTACAACATTCAGTGACAAAGTCTAAATATGAAATGAAACAAAGAGAGCTATAAATGAGTTTTGCTCAAAATAGAAAGTATTCAGGAAAATATATTTGGAAAGTATATAGATAATGTTTGAATCAGGCTTTGAATAATAAGCAGCAATTCGCCAGGAAGGAATGGAAAGCTATCACTCCAGGAATATATCACAGGAAGTGGAAAAGCAAAATATTAAATATCTCACCACTCAATTCTTCAATATGCTTGTAAAAAACTACTGATTTTTTTTATAGTTCATATTATGTTTTTGTAATCTTCCCACTCCAGTGTTCTTGCCTGGAGAATCCCAGGGACGGGGAAGCCTGGTGGGCTGCCGTCTATGGGGTCACACAGAGTCGGACACGACTGAAGTGACTTAGCATAGCATAGCATAGCATAGTTTCTCTAAGTTTTTTAAACTAAGGCAAATGTTATAGCTCCTGTATCTAGTACAAGCTTCTCATTTAACATGTTTGGTAAATATTTTAAATAATGAATAGAAGAGTGAAATTTTCACTTTGGTCCCCTAATGTTTACTTATGTCACCATCCATATGAAAATACTAGCTTACTGGATGACATAAACGCTAGCTGCTCTAGTGGATAAACCTCAAAATATCAGTGGTTTCACACACTTCAAGTTTATTGCTACTCAAATCACATATTGCAAAGCAGGTGTATCTGATCCCACAGCTTACCTCTGGGAGATGCAGAGCACTAAGATTTGTTCCAGCTTGTGGATGTTTACTATCTTCTCATGGCTCCCAAGGTTATCCTAAATATTTAATTACATTTGTGCCAGCTAGAAGAGGAAATGGAAGTGGTGGGTTATGTATGAAGCTTTTTGTTTCAAGTGAGAGGATTAAAAGTATAATATTATATCTGAAATGTATTAATTGTTCAACTAATCACTGTCATGTTACAATTTGTTCATATTAGATGTTTGTAATGTTTCTGATAATCAATAAAAGAGATTCTTGATTAAAAAAAAAAAAAAAAGTAGTGTATATTCAGTGATGTCCTGAAGCTGGCTTGTAAAGATTCTGGAGAGCCAACTTTGCAACTCTCTTCCAACTCTGTGTTCCTGTTGTTAGTTTGATATTGGCCTTAGTGAGACTATTTAAACCACAGAGGTGGGCCAACTCCACAAAGGCAGGTTGTTATTATTATTTACTATTATTAGTTACTAATCTTCTTATTTTACAGACAGTCTATTGCAAATCAGCTTAATATTACTTCAGTTCACTTTCTATTGATCTAACAATGTAATACAATGCAGGGTGCCCAATGATATTTAATTTTCAAGCAAATAATGATGCATTTTTTAGTATAATTGTGGCTGTCCCAGATATTTCATGGAACATATTTGTACTAAAAACATATAGCTGTTTATTTAAAATGCAAATTAAAATGTATCTCCTGCATTTTTATTGGCTCAGCCTGACAAAGTAACATGTACGTGTGAAGGGAGCCTCGGAAGTGGTTTACCTGTGTGCTCAGGAAGACTAAGACAGAAATTTTAGCTAACACACAGCAGTATGTGTCATACTAACTTAAATTTGTTTTACATGTATAGACTGAATATTCTTTTTGCCTCTCCAGATAAATTTCCCGCATTTCCACCCTGCCCTATTTTTGGATTAGACTGTAGCTCCTCCTCCTCCCCCCCCCCACACACACACATAGACATGCATTTTTTGCCCTCCCACTTCTGGATGAATGTGGTCATTAGGAGAAAGAGAAAGGAGCCTGAAGAATCAGAATGAATTTGGATTAGAATATTTATTCTTTGCCGTGTCATCATTGGTTGGCTCCATTCCCTTACTGAAGACCACACTTTTGTCAAAAAACTTCTCTTTTCTATGTATATGGAAGTTTTTAAACCTATTTTCATTAGCTCTTCTTTTCATATGTATACACTTTGAAGGCATTGGTTGAGATTTAGAATTAGAAATTAGATATCTATCATTGTCCTTCTAGGAACATAGACCATGTGGCTGAGAATCTTGAAGCCCCAAATAATTCTGAATTTTCTTACCAGAAGAAAAGAACTCTGTTACTCTGAATGAATGTATTGCCTCTTGGATAAATAAACAAGCAAGCAAACAAAAAACTATCAATGACTAGATTTAAGGACATAACCTCTCAAGGATATCATTTGTCCTCAGAAGGCATACTTAGCAACACTGTTTTCCATAAAACAAATAGTTTAGGGTACAGGAGTCACGGGAGCATGAAGGAAGTATATCTTAATGGTTTGACAAGGTAAGCTTAAGAATCAAAAATTTTCTATACATATATATATATACAGCAAAATTGTTAAAAATGGTGAAAAAATATATGAATGTACACACTCATGTGTATGCACACACACACACACATCTCTCAAGTACATGTTTTCTTTATAAGTAGCCTGCAAGTCCTAGTCCTGTAAAAATAAATATAGCCTTTTGCTTCTGCTGTGTCAGATATATCTTAGGTTTGTATGGCAAAATTGACTTTTAATAAATTATAATTCTCAACAAAATGCAATAATTTTGATGGTAGTCTTTATTTTATTTGTATTTTATTTAAAGTAGTTAATTTACAATGTCATGTTAGTTTCAGGTATACAACACAATAATTCACTCATATGTTTATACACATATAACTCAATGTGTATATATAGATAAAACTGAATATGTATATATAACATGTAACTGAATATGTATGCATACATATAACTGAATTACCATGCTGTATAATGTATTGTTATATACATATCAGATCAGATCAGATCAGTCACTCAGTCGTGTCCAACTCTTTGCGACCCCATGAACTGCAGCACGCCAGGCCTCCCTGTCCATCACCAGCTCCCGGAGGTCACTCAGACTCACACCCATCAAGTCAGTGATGCCATCCAGCCATCTCATCCTCTGTCGTCCCCTTCTACTCCTGCCCTCAATCCCTCCCAGCATCAGAGTCTTCTCCAATGAGTCAACTCTTCTCATGAGGTGGCCAAAATACTGGAGTTTCAGCTTTAGCATCATTCCTTCCAAAGAAATTCCAGGATTGATCTCCTTCAGAATATACATTATAGGTTATGTCTATGCCCCAACCAGTCGCTGGAAGCTGAGTGAGGTCTGACAAGACCTTAAACCGCTTTCAACGAAGACCTGAGAAAGGAAATCCAGAGGAACGGCACTACAAAAATAGATCATTATATTCTTTGCAGCCAATGGGCTCAACATACAACACAACTGTGCTCACACTCAAACTGATGAGCAAAATTCAGGTACTATCAAATCCCTTATGATTATACAGTGGAAGTGAGAAATAGATTTAAGGGCCTAGATCTGATAGATAGGTGCCTGTGAACTATGGAATGAGGTTCGTGACATTGTAAGGAGAAGGATCGAGACATTCCCATGGAAAAGAAACAAAAAGAAAAGCTGTCTGGGAGGCCAAACTGTGAAGAAGAAGTGAAAAGAAAGAAGAATAGCGGAAGCTTCAGAAAAAAGGCTCAAGAGAAAAAGAAATTCAAGTGGGACGAAAAAAGAGATGGGGGAAAGAGAAGAAAGAGGGGGAAGAAAAAAAGAACTGACGAGCTAACAGAATATGATGAGTACTAAAAATCTTTGAGTAGGCCTTAGAAAGCATCATAGAAGCTAGGAGATCGGACACCTGGATGCGGAGGCAATAGAATGATGGCCAAAGAGGTCAGCTCATCCATCCCAAAAGGACAAGCTCAACCTTATCAATTCACTCATATCTGTTACTGGTTTAAAGGAGAGGAAAGAGATCAAATGCAAATGTGATCATAATGAAGAAGTAATGGTCATAAAGATGGTTCCAAAAAAGGGTAGTGATATTGTCACATGTTTATTTAACTTATATGAGAGTACATCATGAGAAATGCTGACTGGAAGAAAAAAAATAATGCGGGAGAAATAAAACTCCGATATGCAGATGACACACTCATGGCAGAAAGTGAAGAGGGGCTAAGCCTCTTATGAAAGTGAAAGTGGAGAGGAAAGGTTGGCAAGCTAAATTCAAAGATCATGGCATCTGTCCCATCACTGCATGGGAAAAGATGGGGAAAAGTGGAAAAGTGTCAGATTTTTTTTCTGGCTCAATACTGCAGATGGTAACTGAGCCATAAAAGTTACTCCTTGGAAGGAAAGATGAAACTAGATAGCATATTCAAAGCAAAGACATTACTTTACAAAAGGTTCACCTAGTCAAGCTATGTCTTTCCTGGGTATTATGGATGTGAGAGCTGGACTGTGAAGAAGGCGAGCGCCGAAGAATTGATGCTTTTGAACTGTGGTGTTGGAGAAGACTCTTGAGAGTCCTGAGAGAGATCAATATATTCTGAAGGAGATCAATCCTGGAATTTCTCTAGAAGGAATATGCTAAAGCTGAAACTCAGTATTTTGGCCACCTCATGCGAAGATTGGGGGGGGGGGGCGGGGGAGGGAGGGGGGGGGGGGGAAAAAGGAAAGAGAGAGATGTGTGATATTGATTTGTTTGTATTTATATATATTTTTTTTTTTTTTATTTTTTTTTTTTAAAATTATATAAAAAAAAAATTTGAATATTGTTTCTTGTGATATAAAAAAGTTTTTGGACTATTTTTTATATATATAATAGAATATATATGAAGATAAAAATATCTAAATATATATATTTTTCCCCCTTTTCCTTTTGAAATCATAACTTTGCTTTCTATGTCTGTGGATCTATTTCTGTTTTGTAAATAAGTTCTTTTTTTTTAAGATTTCACATATAAGTGATATTAAATGATATTTGTCTTTCTCTGGCTTAGTGTGACAATCTCTAGGTTCTGGGTCTATCCATGTTTCTGCAAATAGCATTATTTTATTATATTTTATTGCTTCATGCCTTGGGTATTGTAAATACTATTGCAATAAGCATTGAATTTCTTGTATCTTTTTGAATTATAGTTTTCTCTGGTTATATGCCCAGGAGTGGGATCTCAGGATCATATGATGACTCTATTTTTAAGTTTTCTAAGAACCCTTAAACTGTTCTTCACAGTAGCTATGCCAATTTACACTCCCACCAGCAGTGTAGGAAAATATGTCTCCACATCCTCTATAGTATTTATTATTAGTAGACTTTTTGATGATAACCATTCTGAATGGTGTTAAGTGATCACTCACTGTAGTTTTAATTTGCATTTCTCTGGTAATTAGCATTGTTCACCATATTTTCATGTGCCTCTTGGCCATTTATATGTTTTCTTTGGTGAAATGTCTACTTAGGTCTTCTGCTCATTTTTTTGACTGCTTAAATTTTTTACTTTGTATTGGGGTATAGACGATTAACAATGTTGAGACAGTTTGGGTGAACAGCGAAAGGACTCAGCCATAGGTATACATATATCCTTTCTACTTATAGCACATGGAACTCTGCTCACGGTTGTGGCAGCCTGGATGAGAGGGGAGTTTCAGAGAGAATGGGTTGATTGTTTTTTAAAATATTAAGCTCTATGAGTTTCTTGTATATTTTGGAAATTAAACTCTTATCAGTCACATTGTTTGCAAATATTTTCTTCCATTCTGTAAGGTATCTTTTCATCTTGTTTATGGTTTCCTTTGCTGTGCAAAAGGTTTTAGTTTAATTAAGTCCCAATTTTTAAGTTTATTTTTAACTTCTATTATTCTAGGAAAGAAAGCTAAAAATTTATTACTGTAATTTATGTCAAAGAGTGTTCTGCCCGTGTTTTCCTCTAGGAATTGTATCGTATCCAGTCTTACATTTGAGTCTTGAATCTATTTTGTTTTTATTAGTGTACATGGTGTTAGTGTTCTAATTTTATTCTTTTATGTATAGCTGATCAGTTTTCCAAGCATCATGTATTGAAGAGACTATCTCTTCTCCATTGTATTAATATATTTTTATCTCCTTTGTCATAGGTTAATTGATCACAGATACATGAATTTATGTCAGAGCTTTCTGTCCTGTTCCACTGATATCTGCATCTATGTTTGTGCAGTACCATATTGTAATTTACTATTTATTAAAAAGATGGAATAGAAGCAAATATGGGACCAAAGGATATTATGATATGCTATTAGTGAAATATTCTCTCGGTTTTTGACACAATATTTTAGTTTTCTCTTACTAACTGTGCTTGAATTAAGCTTACAAATATTAATAGCATGAGTGGAAAAGCACTATCTTATTTTAGAATAGCTATTGATATTTTAGGCAAGATATAACATGACAATTTGAATTAAATTTTAATTGCTCACCTTCAATTAAAACTCAATACTTGCACTGACTTTTCTGATAATTTTTATTTAGAAAATAAAAATTAAATTGATTATGAAATTAGTAAATTTAAAAAAAGATTTAAAATTCTATATTAATACTTAACCTGACATACAACTGGAATGACTGCATATCAAATTTTTATAATGTAAACAAATATATTCCTTATATCCGATTAAGCTTGGATAAGTTTACAAACACTGTACATTTTCTAAATGTCAGACTCGAAATAAAATGAACTAAACTCCCTCCAAAGAAAACAAGATACCAATAACTGGAGGAATCAATCACAAGCCTATGACAGTTAAAGAAGAACACTTCATTCAAGCATTAGCCATTTTGTTGGTTTCAGGTACTTTTAAGACTGGTCCGATTAGATATTCAGCTTCTTTATTCCTCTTTCCATGGCCCATATATAAAATGTAACTGTTATTTAAATAGGCATTGACAATCCCCCAAACATCCATTCAAATCTAACAGATAAAATGTGTAAAGGCATAAAGAAATAAGTTACATAGTGTTCTGATGAATTCTGTGGAAGGCAGTGCAACTTACTAAAAAGTGTGTGTGACAATGAGATTTTTTTCAGTTTAAAAACACATGCAAATCTTTCCTATTTTTAATATTTGATTACCTGTGCTCATATATGAAAGTAGTCACTCTAAATGCATTTTTTAATCTATACTAGCCCTGAGATTTCTTTGGAAGGAATGATGCTAAAGCTGAAACTCCAGTATTTTGGCCACCTCATGTGAAGAGTTGACTCATTGGAAAAGACTCTGATGCTGGGAGGGATTGGGGGCAGGAGGAGAAGGGGATGACAGAGGATGAGATGGCTGGATGGCATCACTGACTCGATGGATGTGAGTCTGAGTGACCTCCGGGAGTTGGTGATGGACTGGGAGGCCTGGCATGCTGCGATTCATGGGGTCACAAAGAGTTGGACAGGACTGAGCTACTGATCTGATCTGATACGTTTTCTGTTTTGTGTATACTATGAAGATAACAAGTTATATACTTTCCTCAAAACTTTATGTCTCTATATAAAGACTTAGGAAATATAGCTCAGAAACATATGTACTAGGAAGCCCACATTGAATTTCTAGATGGATTTAACAGTTTTATTTTGTGCTCAAAACAGCTTATCCATAGTTCTATAATTGATTAACTGTATTTCATGAAAGTATTTGCCTGTTTCACCAAATAACCTATTGGTTAGGAAGGCAGGAGACGTATTTTATGTCTTTCAAAAAAGACATATTTTGTGCCAATAAAAATGAAAATACCCTAGAACAAATGATATAATATGTGTGCATGTGCATGGATGCTCAGTCATGCCTGACTTTTGGCGACCCCATAGACTATAACCCACCAGATTCCTCTGTCCATGTAATTTTTCAGGCAAGAATAGTGAAGTGGGTAGCCATTCCCTTCTCCAGGGGATCATCCTGACCCAGGGACTGAACCCAGGTCTCCTTCCTTGCAGCAGATTCTTTACTGTTTGAGCCATCGGGAAAACCCCAAGTAAGAATAAAGGAAGCTAAATTAATTAAGTCTATACAGTTCAAGTGGTTGCAAAGCTGTCATTTGTTTCTTGCAAATGGAAGGAACTGGAAGAAACTAGAGATATGGAGGCATGTAAAACAGAGATATTTTTCTTCCAGTCCTTAACTCACAACTCCTATGATGCAAACCTCACCAGAACTGTTTTCTTGGGTTTACACCAACTATGTGCCCCTTTGCTTTTCAAGTATAAATGTTACTTGGCTTTCTGTGTTTGACTGTCCCAAAGTACTTGTTCAACCTTTATTAGGTTTCTGATGTTTCCCCAAAGCTGAAAATTAAAACAAGCATTTATTTATATCCTGCTGGTGGTGCAGTTAAAGAATCCTCCTGCCAATGCAAGGGATGCAAGGGAGCAGTGTTCAATCCCTGGGTCAAGAAGATTCTCTGGAGTAGAAAATGGCAACCCACTCTAGTATTCTTGCCTGAAGAATCCCATGGACAGAGGAGCCTGGTGGACTACAGTCCATGGGGTTGCAAAGAATCAGACATGACTGAAGCAACATGGCATGCACAACATGCATGCAGGGCTACCAATGTATTCCTTTTTTATAGCCCCCCATCTCTCCAGTTTCTTCCCAATTCCTTCCATTTGCTGGAACCAAAAGACAGCTAGAGAGCAAGTCTGTTTGGACAGTCTTTTGAGTGAGGAAAAAAAAGTAGAATGGAGAAGTGTAAAAATGTGAATATAGAGACAACAGAAAATACCCATCACAATAATATGTTAAATTGTGTGTGAGGGCTCAGTTATTAAAGCACATCTGATTCTTTGCAACCCCATGCACTGCAGCCCTGTCAGATTCCTCTGTCCATAGGATTTTCAAGGCAAGTATACTGGAATGGGTTGCCATTGCCTCCTCCAGCGGATCTTCCTGACCCAGGGATGCAGACTCATCCCTGCTAATTCACTTCAGTTGTATCCGACTCTGTGAGACCCCATAGACAGCAGGCCACCAGGCTCCCCCATCCCTGGGATTCTCCAGACAAGAACACTGGAGTGGGTTGCCATTTCCTTCTCCATGCATGAAAGTGGAAAGTTAAAAGTGAAAGCAAAGTCACTCAGTCGTGTCTGACTCTTAGCAACCCCATGGACTGCAGCCTACCAAGCTCCTCTGTCCATGGGATTTTCCAGGCAAGAGTACTAGAATGGGGTGCCATTGCCTTCTCCTTAAATAAGAACTAGATGTAAGAACTAGATGTACTTAAATAATGATACTTAAAGAAAAGTGTAGTTCTCCATTAGGATTTACTGAAACATTATGGATCTTTGGATGCAAACATACAATGTTCTCAAAATTAAGCTGCTATCTTTTTAAAAATATATAATACTGTAGACATCTAGTACAAAGGTACAGAAAAATATGAAAAGACAGAGAAAGAAAAAAAAAGAACTCTAAAAAATTTAAATGAGCTTCCATGTAATAGAGACAGACCATTGAAAAGGGATAATATCTACAGTATCTGAAAAGATATAAAAGCGCTATAGTCCAAAGATCCATAATGATATTTAAAGAAAAGTGAAGTTCTCCACTAGGATTTACTGAAATACCAATTATCTAGAAGATAGATAAATAAAAGGAAAGTTTCAAGTATTTATACTACTTTACTAGGTAAACTATGATTCAGACTAACCAAATAGTTAATCAGGAAAGCTTTTCATATTTAGAAAAATTGGATTTTAAAAATGAAGAACTTTTGATTATTGTCTTATAACTATAATGAAATGATGCTATTTAGCTGATAAGTTGTGTTTAACTTTTTTAAATATAAATTTATTTATTCTAATTGGAGGCTAATTACTTTACAATATTGTATTGGTTTTGCAATACATTGACGTGAATCCACGGGTGTGCATGTGTTCCCCTTCCTGAACCCCCTTCCCATCTCCCTCCACATCCCATCCCTCTGGGTCATCCCAGTGTACCAGCCCCGAGCACCTTGTATCCTGCATCAAACCTGGACTGGCAATTCAGGTATAGTAATATACATGTTTCAATGCCATTCTGCCAAACTATCCCACCCTCACCCTCTCGCACAGAGTCCAAAAGATAGTTCTATAAATGTGTGTCTCTTTTGCTGTCTCACATACAGGGTTATCGTTACCATCTTTCTAAGTTCCATATATGCATTATTATACTGTATTGGTATTTTTATTAATGGCTTACTTCACTCTGTATAATAGGCTCCAGTTTCATCCACCTCATTAGAATTGACTCAAATGCATTATTTTTAATGGCTGAGTAATACTCCATTGTGTATATGTACCACAGCTTTCTTATCCATTCATCTGATGATGGACATCTAGGCTGCTTCCATGACCTGGCTATTACAAACAGTGTTGTGATGAACATTGGGATACACGTGTCTCTTTCAATTCTGGTTTCCTCAGTGTGTATGCCCAGCAGTGGGATTGCTGGGTCTTATGGTGGTTTTATTTTTAGTTTTTTAAGGAATCTCCACACTGTCCTCCATAGTGGCTGTACTAGTTTGCATTCCCACCAACAGAGTAAGAGGGTTCCTTTTCTCCACATCCTTTTCAACATTTATTGCTTGTAGACTTTTGGATTGCAGCCATTCTGACTGGCGTGAAATGGTACCTCATTGTGGTTTTGATTTGCATTTCCCTGATAATGAGTGATGTTGACCATCTTTTCATGCGTTTTTTAGCCATATTTATGTCTTCTTTGGAGAAATGTCTGTTTAGTTCTTTGGCCCATTTTTTTTGAATGGGTCGTTTATTTTTCTGGAATTGAGCTACAGGAGTTGCTTGTATATTTTCAAGATTAATTCTTTGTCAGTTGCTTCGTTTACTATTATTTTCTCACATCCTGAAGGCTGTCTTTTCACCTTGCCATAACCCATGGAAAAGAAATGCAAAAAAAGCAAAATGGCTGTCTGGGGAGGCCTTACAAATAGCTGTGAAAAGAAGAGAAGTGAAAAGCAAAGGAGAAAAGGAAAGATATAAACATCTGAATGCAGAGTTCCAAAGAATAGCAAGAAGAGATAAGAAAGCCTTCTTCAGCGATCAATGCAAAGAAATAGAGGAAAACAACAGAATGGGAAAGACTAGGGATCTATTCAAGAAAATCAGAGATACCAAAGGAATATTTCATGCAAAAATGAGCTCGATAAAGGACACAAATGGTATGGACCTAACAGAAGCAGAAGATATTAAGAAGAGGTGGCAAAAATACACAGAAGAACTGTACAAAAAAGATTTTCACAACCCAGATAATCATGATGGTGTGATCACTGACCTAGAGCCAGACATCCTGGAATGCGAAGTCAAGTGGGCCTTACAAAGCATCACTATGAACAAAGCTAGTGGAGGTGATGGAATTCCAGTGGAGCTATTCCAAATCCTGAAAGAGAATGCTGTGAAAGTGCTGCACTCAATATGCCAGCAAATTTGGAAAACTCAGCAGTGGCCACAAGATTGGAAGAGGTCAGTTTTCATCCCAATCCCAAAAAAAGGCAATGCCAAAGAATGTTCAAACTACCGAACAATTGCACTCAACTCACACGCTAGTAAAGTAATGCTCAAAATTCTCCAAGCCAGACTTCAGCAATATGTGAACCGTGAACTTCCTGATGTTCAAGCTGGTTTTAAAAAAGGCAGAGGAGCCAGAGATCAAATTGCCAACATCTGCTGGATCATGGAAAAAGCAAGAGAGTTCCAGAAAAACATCTATTTCTGCTTTATTGACTATGCCAAAGCCTTTGACTGTGTAGATCACAAGAAACTGTGGCAAATTCTGAAAGAGATGGGAATACCAGACCACCTGATCTGCCTCTTGAGAAATCTGTATGCAGGTCAGGAAGCAACAGTTAGAACTGGTCATGGAACAACAGACTGGTTCCAAATAGGACAAGGAGTATGTCAAGGCTGTATATTGTCACCCTGTTTATTTAACTTATATGCAGAGTACATCATGAGAAATGCTGGACTGGAAGAAACACAAGTTGGAATCAAGATTGCTGGGAGAAATATCAATAACCTCAGATATGTGGATGATACCACCCTTATGGCAGAAAGTGAAGAGGAACTAAAAAGCCTCTTGATGAAACTGAAAGTGGAGAGTGAAAAGTTAGGCTTAAAGCTCAACATTCAGAAAACGAAGATCATGGCATCTGGTCCCATCACTACATGGGAAATAGATGGAGAAACAGTGGAAACAGTGTCAGACTTTCTTTTTCTGGGCTCCAAAATCACTGCAGATGGTGACTGCAGCCATGAAATTAAAAGACCCTTACTCCTTGGAAGGAAGGTTATGACCAACCTAGATAGCATATTCAAAAGCAGAGACATCACTTTGCCAACAAAGGTTCGCCTAGTCAAGGCTATGGTCTTTCCTGTGGTCATGTATGGATGTGAGAGCTGGACTGTGAAGAAGGCTGAGCACCGAAGAATTGATGCTTTTGAACTGTGGTGTTGGAGAAGACTCTTGAGAGTCCCTTGGAGTGCAAGGAGATCCAAGGAGTCCATTCTGAAGAAGATCAGCCCTGGGATTTCTTTGGAAGGAAGGATGCTAAAGCTGAAACTCCAGTATTTTGGCCACCTCATGCGAAGAGTTGACTCATTGGAAAAGACTCTGATGCTGGGAGGGATTGGGGGCAGGAGGAGAAGGGGATGACGGAGGATGAGATGGCTGGATGGCATCACTGACTCGATGGATTTGAGTCTGAGTGACCTCCGGGAGTTGGTGATGGACAGGAAGGCCTGGCGTTCTGTGGTTCATGGGGTCGCAAAGAGTCGGACACGACTGAGTGACTGATCTGATCTGAGAGTTTCTTTTGTTGTGCAGAAGCTTTTATTTTTAATTAGGTCCCATTTGTTTATTTTTGCTTTTATTTCCAATATTCTCGGAGGTGGGTCATAGAGGATCCTGCTGTGGTTTATGTCAGAGAGTGTTTTGCCTACATTCTCCTCTAGGAGTTTTATAGTTTCTGGTCTTAGGTTTAGATCTTTAATCCATTTTGAGTTTATTTTTGTGTATGATGTTATAAAGTGTTCTAGTTTCATTCTTTTACAAGTGGTTGACCAGTTTTCCCAACACCACTTGTTAAAGAGATTGTCTTTTCTCCATTGTATGTTCTTGCCACCTTTGTCAAAGATAAGGTGTCCATAGGTGTGTGGATTTATCTCTGGGCTTTCTATTTTGTTCCATTGATCTATATTTCTGTCTTTGTGCCAGTACCATATTGTCTTGATGACTGTGGCTTTGTAGTAGAGCCTGAAGTCAGGCTGGTTGATTCCTCCAGGTCCATTCTTCTTTCTCAAGATTGCTTTGGCTATTCAAGACTTTTTGTATTTCCATACAAATTGAGAAATTATTTGTTCTAGCTCTGTGAAAAATACTATTGATAGCTTGATAGGGATTGCATTGAATCTTTAAATTGCTTTGTGTAGTATAATCATTTTCACTATATTGATTCTTCTGATACATGAACACGGTATATTTCTCGATCTATTTGTGTCCTCTTTGATTTCTTTCACCAGTGTTTTATAGTTTTCTATATATAGATCTTTTGTTTCTGTGTCTAACTCTTTTGCACCCTCTTGGATTGTAGCTTGCCAGGCTGCTCTGTCCATGGGTCTTCCCAGGCAAGAATACTGGGAGTGGGTTGTCATTCCAAGGGATCTTCAGGGGATCTTCCTGACCCAGGGATCAAACTTGCCTCTCCTGTGTTGGCAGGCAGATTCTTTATCACAGAGCCACTGGGTAAACCCCATAATGAAATAATCAGAGCAGATCAGTCTCTCAGTTGTGTCCGACTCTTTGGGACTCCATGAACCGCAGCACGCCAGGCCTCCCTGTCCATCACCAACTCCCGGAGGTCACTCAGACTCAGATCCATCGAGTCAGTGATGCCATCCAGCCATCTCATCCTCTGTTGTCCCCTTCTCCTCCTGCCCCCAATCCCTCCCAGCATCAGAGTCTTCTCCAATGAGTAAACTCTCCACATGAGGTGGCCAAAATACTGGAGTTTCAGCTTTAGCATCATTCCTTCCAAAGAAATCCCAGGGTTGATCTCCTTCAGAATGGACTGGTTGGATCTCCTTGCACTCCAAGGCACTCTCAAGAGTCTTCTCCAACACCACAGTTCAAAAGCATCAATTCTTCAGTGCTCAGCCTTCTTCACAGTCCAGCTCTCACATCCATACATGACCACAGGAAAGACCACAGCCTTGACTAGGTGAACCTTTGTTGGCAAAGTGATGTCTCTGCTTTTGAATATGCTATCTAGGTTGGTCATAACTTTCCTTCCAAGGAGTAAGCGTCTTTTAATTTCATGGCTGCAGTCACCATCTGAAGTGATTTTGGAGCCCAGAAAAAGAAAGTCTGACACTGTTTCCACTGTTTCTCCATCTATTTCCCATGTAGTGATGGGACCAGATGCCATGATCTTCGTTTTCTGAATGTTGAGCTTTAAGTCTACCTTTTCATTCTCCACTTTCACTTTCATCAAGAGGCTTTTTAGTTCCTCTTCACTTTCTGCCATAAGGGTGGTATCATCCGCATATCTGAGGTTATTGATATTTCTCCCAGCAATCTTGATTCCAACTTGTGTTTCTTCCAGTCCAGCATTTCTCATGATGGACTCTGCATATAAGTTAAATAAACAGGGTGACAATATACAGCCTTGACATACTCCTTGTCCTATTTGGAACCAGTCTGTTGTTCCATGACCAGTTCTAACTGTTGCTTCCTGACCTGCATACAGATTTCTCAAGAGGCAGATCAGGTGGTCTGGTATTCCCATCTCTTTCAGAATTTGCCACAGTTTCTTGTGATCTACACAGTCAAAGGCTTTGGCATAGTCAATAAAGCAGAAATAGATGTTTTTCTGGAACTCTCTTGCTTTTTCCATGATCCAGCGGATGTTGGCAATTTGATCACTGGTTCCTCTGCCTTTTCTAAATCCAGCTTGAACATCAGGAAGTTCACGGTTCACATATTGCTGAAGTCTGGCTTGGAGAATTTTGAGCATTACTTTACTAGCGTGTGAGTTGAGTGCAATTGTGCGGTAGTTTGAGCACTGTTTGTTATTGCCTTTCTTTGGGATTGGGATGAAAACTGACCTCTTCCAATCTTGTGGCCACTGCTGAGTTTTCCAAATTTGCTGGCATATTGAGTGCAGCACTTTCTCAGCATTCTCTTTCAGGATTTGGAATAGCTCCACTGGAATTCCATCACCTCCACTAGCTTTGTTCATAGTGATGCTTTGTAAGGCCCACTTGACTTCGCATTCCAGGATGTCTGGCTCTAGGTCAGTGATCACACCATCATGATTGTCTAAGTCGTGAAGCTCTTTTTTGTACAGTTCATCTGTGTATTCTTGCCACCTCTTCTTAATATCTTCTGCTTCTGTTAGGTCCATACCATTTCTGTCCTTTATCGAGCCCATTTTTCCATGAAATGTTCCTTTGGTATCTCTGATTTTCTTGAATAGATCCTTAGTCTTTCCCATTCTGTTGTTTTCCTCTATTTCTTTGCATTGATCGCTGAAGAAGGCTTTCTTATCTCTTCTTGCTATTCTTTGAACTCTGCATTCAGATGTTTATATCTTTCCTTTTCTCCTTTACTTTTCGCTTCTCTTGACACATGCAATTATCATCAATGCAAGTTAAACTGTTGGGTAAGTGAGAGATGGGGAAATATATTTTGAATATATCAAGCTGAAAATATTTGATGTTATTGTTGGAACAAGAGACAAATAGCACTGTGAAAATTTTCTTCTTATGCAATAGACTCTAAACCATACAACTTGTGTATTTTTATTGCCAAATAAAGAACTTTAATGAAAAACTTTCCAATAGTATTTTAGAAAATATTATTCAGTTGAGTAAAAAGTTAAATACCACTTTGAATGAGTCACTTACAGTTTGAGGGACAATTCTCTAACAAAAGACGCATTTTTTTTCAGACATGATATGGAAATGGCATGAAAAAAGGGGAGAAATAAAATATATTTAAAATATTAAATAAACATGACACATATCTTCTCAGTAAAACCTATGAACTCTTTCATGTTCTAACAATATGTTAAAGACTATATCCTATTATGTTTGAACACTTCTATTGTGAAAGTGAAAAAAAAAGAAAAGAAAAATAAACTCTTTAAATACTATGTAAAAATGAATTATAAGATATTTCAAGCAGGGAAATGGAAAGTTACTGAAATTACCTCAATAAAGAGAAGATGGTAAAAAGGAAACGGGGCAGGAAAAGAAGAAACATGAGAAGGATAAAAATAGGCGGTGAGGAAGAGGTGGAGAAAGGAGAAATACAATTTAAAAAACCCCAAATATGTATAATTAAAATTCAGGATTTAGATATATGTAGCTTTAGCCACCCTAGCAAGGTAGAAACTTAGTTCTTTCAAGGTAAAGGATATTTACCAGATGAAATAGCTTTTAGTAACCTTTTGAGGAAAGAAGCTTGCTCTTTACTTTTATTTCTTTTGGGTTTTGGAGTAGATAAAGAAAAAAAGTTTAATTATTTGTGTCTGTGTGTATATGGAAATGACCTTTGATATGTTTGAAGTATTTCGTATGTTCCTTTTCAAGTTTTTTGAGCCAAGCTATAACTCCAAACATCCATGGTCAAAGTAAAGAGTCTTACTTTTATCTAAAATGTGTGCTATTTTTTCTTTGTCTAAAGATTACAACATTTCCTTTCATGTCCCTTTGAAAGCAGTGAGAACAGTTTTATATTAAGGAAGTGATCATAATCAGTCAATTTGCAGTAGCTTTTCTGTTTTACTCAAATTTGAAAATTTCTTTATACCCCTTTTAACTGAGGATCATTATCCTTCAAAGTCCTTATTTCAACTCTATTTTGGGTTGTCCTGTAGACATTTAAAAAATTGCTGTGGTAGCAATATTAATGACTTGCCATTTTGCACAGAGAAATTATGAGCACTTTAGGTGAAAGCGAAGTGAACTCGCTCAGTCATGTCCAACTCTCTGCAACCCCAAGGACTGTGTAGCCCACCAGGCTCCTCTGTCCATGGGATTCTCCAGGCAAGACTAGTGGAGTGGGTTGCCATTTCCTTCTCCAGGGGATCTTCTCAATCCAGGGATCGAACCTGGGTCTCCCACATGGCAGGCAGATGCTTTATCCTCTGAGCTACCAAGGGACTACTTATTTTACTATTGCTTTTTTTTCTTACATCTAGTTCTCTCAAGCATTTGCCATCTATCTCCTTTTTGTGAATATGCTTAAAATTAAAGACACCACTGCATCCAAAGTTATCTTGATTATATTTTTGGATTTGTACATTTTGCTCCCAGGATATTTGTCTCATAATATCCATACAAATTGAGGCAAAGACAAAAAAATAAGACCTTTCTTTATTCATGTAATCATCTAATAATCTGATATCATTTTATCTTGTTTTTCAATGAACTTTCATAGATATTAACTATATCTTAATCTGCATCTTCTTATAAATTATTTTCTTACATTTATCAGCAAATATTTATTGGTGATACCTTTGAATAAAGGCTTACCAATCGGCAGAATAGAAAAGGAAAGTGGTAAGTAGAATTTGCTCTTTTACTTCTTCAGGCCAGTAATTTCAGTTTCTGTCTCTGTTAAGCTCTTGTCTAATTATTTCATAATTGCATATTAATAATGGAGATTTTATGATCCTTAATGGAAGTTTGATAGTCTTCTCTATTGTCTTATGATATATCAGCAAAATACAAGGTTATAAATCTCCATAATGTCTAATTTTAATGGATTTAGGTATACTACCTGAATTGTCAGGTACTATATTTTGCAAAACATTATATTTTTGCAGCTAAAATCTTTTTTCATTTTTAGAATTTTCTTTTTTTCTATATTCAGTATCAAAAAACATATTCTTTTAGAAATTATTCTGGTTTTTTTTTTAATTTTATTTCCCTAACAGATACTAACCTACTGTTTTCCTTTCTTGATTGACAGCTCTTTGTTCTATGATATAGACTCTAAATTAGTGATTTACCAACTGAAATTTTATTCTGATTGTTTCCTAAAATTGTCAGCTAAGAATTATGATTGTCCCAAACAATAATAATTACTGATAAATACTTGTGTTTAATTTGTTCCAGGCACTGTTCAAAGCATTTAGTAACGTACTAATTCTTAATAAAAGAAATCTCCCAGACAGAGTCATCTTAAATAGGTACTTTATCTGTTTATCAATAGCTAATGTAGGTACACATGAGGTTTCAATTCTCCATCAACCAGAAGTTAGTTATGGCTGTGTGATTTACTTCAGTCAATTAGATGTGAATGAAAATAATTTGCTACACTCAAAGATAGGATTATTTAATTGGTTGAGTTCAACTCCTCAGTTTCCTCATGTGAACCACACTTTCATGTGATATTATGGAAATACTATAAATTCAAAACAATATTGGATTTTTAAAAAAAAAAAAAAAAAAAAAAAAAAATATTGGATCTAAGCCCATCTATGGATAAAAGTAGCCCTGATAAGTCATCCAAGCAAGTAAAAGACTTTGTATAAACAAAGAATAAGCTTTAGTTGTATTAATTTATTCAGGGTTTGATGTGAAGGTCTAATGTACCTCAGATATTTTCAAAGAATTCTCTGAAAAATAAAAACACTTTGCTATTTAAAATATCATACAGACCCTACAGACACATACATAAAAATCACTGATATGTATTAATAGATGATATTTAAAGCCATGAGATTGGAGAAGATCTTCAAGAGAAAAGGATAAAGACTGAGGCATGCAAACACTCCAAAATTAAGAAATTAAAGAAAAGAGCAGAGAACAGTTAAGGATTAAGAAAGGAGAAACAAAAAAAGTATAATCAATCTTGTCAAAATCTTCTGATAACTAAAATTTATATTCAAGACTTAATGATAGCACTTGGCAAAGGTGGAATGTTGGTGATTTGAATGAAACATATAGAGAAGAGTGATATGCAGAAAAAATAATTTTGAAGTAAATGTACAGTAATAAGCTACACTGTATGTTAGAGAACTCATTTCCATAACATAACTAAATTATTGATATACAAAATATATTTGTTTAAAATCACAATTTGAGTATATAATTTAGGTATTTTTTATTGGCCACTTAAACTGGAAAAAATCTGTTGCATTCAAAAATAATGTGAGAACAGATTTGAAACACAGATATAAACATTCACATATACCAAATTTTACATAATTGATGCAATTTGTATATAATACTAGCATATGCTATAGCAATCAGGTATGGCCTAAATCAAATCCCTTACAATGAAAGTGACAAATAGAGTCAAAGGATTAGATTTGATAGGCAGAGTGCCTGAAGAATTATGGATGGAGATTCCTGACATTGTACAGGAGGCAGTGATTAAGACCAACCCAAAGGAAAAGAAATGCAAAAGGCGAAATGGTTGGCTTAGGAGGACTTACAAATAGCTGAGAAAATAAGAGAAGCAAAAGGCAAAGGAGAAAAGGAAAGATATGCCCATTTGAATGGAAAGTTCCAAAGAATAGAAGGGAGAGATAAAAAGAATCCTTCCTCAGTGGAAAACAATAGAATATGAAAGACTAGAGATCTCTTCCAGAAAAATAGAGATACCAAGGGAACATTTCATGCAAAGATAGATACAATAAAGGACAGAAATGGTATGGACCTAGTAGAAGCAGAAGATATTAAGAAGAGTTGGCAAGTATAAACAGAAGAACTATACAAGAAATATCTTCATGAGCCAGATAACCACGATGGTGTGATCACTCACCTAGAGCCAGACTCCTGGGGTGCAAAGTTGAGTGGGCCTTAGGAAACATCACTATGAACAAAACTAGTGGAGGTGATGGGATTCCAGTTGAACTATTTCAGATCCTAAAAGAGGATGGAATGAATGTGCTGCACTTAACATGCCAGAAAATTTGGAAAACTCAGAAATAGTCACAGGACTGGAAAAGCTCAGTTTTCATTCCAGTCTCTAAGAAAGGCAATGCCAAAGAATGCTCAAACTACCCCACAATTGCATTCATCTCACATGCCAGCAAAGTAATGCTCAAAATTCACCAAGTGAGGCTTCAACAGTACATGAACAGAGAACTTCCAGATATTCAAGTTGGATTTAGAAAAGGCAGAAGAATCAGAGATCAAATTGCCAACATCTGTTGGATCATAGAAAAAGAGAGTTCCAGAAAAACATCTACTTCTGCTTTACTGACCATGTCAAAGCCTTTCACTGTGTAGATCACAACAAACTGTGGAAAATTGTTAAAGAGATGGGAATACCAGACTATCTGACCTGCCTCCTGATAAATATGAATGCAGGTCAAGAAGCAACAGTTAGAACTGGACATGGAACAATGCACTGGTTCCAAATCAGGAAATGAGTATGTCAAGGCTGTATATTATCACCCTGTTTATTTAAGTTATATGCAGAGTGCATCATGCGAAATCTTGGGCTGGATGAAGCACAAGCTGGAATCAAGACTGCAGGAGAAATATTAATAACCTCAGATGTGCATAACCACCCTTACAGCAGAATGGGAAGAGGAACTGAAGAGCCTTTTGATGAAAGTAAAAGAGGAGAGTGCAAACACTAGCTTAAAACTCAATATTCAGAAAACTAAGATCATGGCATCCAGTCCCATCACTTCATGGAAAATGGAGTAACAATGGAAACACTGACAGACTTCATTTTATTGGGCTCCAAAATCACTGCAAATGATGACCTCAGCCATGAAATTAAAAGATGCTTGCTTCTTGGAACAACTGTTTTGACCAACCTAGACAGCACATTACAAAGCAGAGACAGTGCTTTGCCAACAAAGTCTATCTATTCAAAGCTATGGTTTTTCCAGTAGTCATGTATGAATGTAAGAGTTGGAGTGTAAAGAAGGCTGAGTGCCAAAGAATTGATGCTTTTCATCTGTAGTGTTGGAGAAGACTCTTGAGAGTCCCTTGGTCTACAAGGAGATCAATCTGGTCAATTGTAAAGGAAATCAGTCCTGAATATTCATTGGAAGGACTGATGCTAAAGCTGAAACTCTAATACTTTGGCCACTTGATGCGAAGAACTGACTTATTTGAAAATATTCTGATGCTGGAAAAGTTTGAAAGCAGGAGGAAAAGGGGGTGACAGAAGATGAAATGGTTGGGTGGCATCACTGATTCCATGGACATGAATTTGAAAAAGATCCGTGTGGTGGTGATGGACAGGGAAACCTGGTATGCTGCAGTTCATAGGGTCACAAATATTTGGACACGATGGAGTGACTGTGTTGAATTGAACTGCAATAACTTTCAAATCATACTAAGATGCATTTTTCAGGCTCTATCAATATAAATAATATCTAGAGTTTTTATGATCTTAATTTAATATCAACCTTTTCACAGTAGCAAGAGAGTATTTCATAAAAGCAATTGGGATTTCCTTCAACATCTTACCAAAAAACCCTTACCTCTAATTTTTGGCCAACCCAATACATACATCTTTGGAAACACATAGCTTTGTAGATAAAAATGCAGGTGGTAAAGAGCCAAACATCTTGAACAAATGACAGTATTACAAAAATCAATCAATTAATAAAATAATGACACTAAAACTAAATTTTTAGTTTATCCTGTTTCTGATGATTTGGAAGGCAGTTTGAGATCAGGAATTACTCAGGTTATCCTTGAAAGCAAAAGGTATTGATAGATTAAATGTGAGAGTTCTTATTATTCAAGTCAAAAATGTATCGCCTTTTATTGATGCATGATAATGAGAACACTACTTGCATCGATAGAAATTTGACTTGCAACTATTCTCATGTTACAGGTGATATTAAAAATTATAATTTCAATTTCTTTTAAAGTGAGATTTTGAGATATGGATCATAGTATTGAGGAAACAATACACTTTCTGAGTACACTGTAGAAAGCAATCATTTGGTTGAGTGTTCACTTATTCAAAATATATTCTACCTGTTTTGTGCTTACACTATTCTATGTTTGCAAGCATTTACATATATGCCCATTTTATTTTACTTTAACGATGTGCAA
Source organism: Tragelaphus eurycerus (assembly GCA_935064755.1). Classification (NCBI taxonomy): domain Eukaryota; kingdom Metazoa; phylum Chordata; class Mammalia; order Artiodactyla; family Bovidae; genus Tragelaphus; species Tragelaphus eurycerus. The sequence goes on along the minus strand of CAKXYN010000086.1, from coordinate 3,923,892 downwards.
CTACATATACCAAATAGCATATATTTGATATTATAATAACCGTTTATACATTTCCAGCTCTTTGTGACCCCATGGACTGCAGCATGCAAAGCTATCCTGTCCTTCACCATCTCCTGGAGTTTGCTTAAACTCATGTCCATTAAGCTGGTGATGTCATCCTACCATCACATCCTCCTTCATCCACTTCTCCTCCTGCCTTCAATGATTCCCAACATCAGGGTCTTTTCCAGTGAGTCGGACCTTCACATCATCTGGCCAAAGTATTGGAGCATCGGCTTCAGCATCAGCCCTTCTAATGAATATTCAGGTTGGATTTACTTTTGGATTGACTGCATCTCATCTCTATAATTGTAGAAACAAGTGTGCTAAATAGATTTACTCATGTGTTTATTAGTACTTTTAAAAATAGTTGAATTTTATCTATGAGCTTCTAGTGACAAACTTTTCAGTATATCATTCTTAAAAGTATTACACGATTTAGTATTTTTCTGTCATTTCTATTCTCTCTGCAAAGAGTACAGGACCTCAGTTGCCTTGAAAGTGAGCTCAGTGAGAAATCTGAACACTAGTCATCAATAATTTGATGACAAATAATTTATATTTGTAATGATAATTATATTAAATAAGAGAAATTTACAGTGAGCCTGTGTTGAAAATGGCAAAATTAAAGTTTTCAATGTTTTAGACATAACAACAACAACAAATTGCAAGTCTAAAGTAAGATCTAGATTCTCTGTGAAAATTGAAAAATAAATGTACTTGGTCATCTGTGGAGAATTCTGTTAATAATGGGCAATTTTACAGATAAAGCTAGCTTAAGTGTTTGCACTAGAGCAAAAATGAAAACTGAACAACATACTGTAAATCTCTTTATACACTATTGAGACAGAAAAATAGTGGTTTTCCCCCTGATTTCTTGTTTTCTACCAGTGTGTGTGTGTGTATATATGTGTGTGTTGTATATGCACAATTATGCCTGACTCTTTGTGACCCCATGGACTGTAGCCTGTCAGACTCCTCTCTCCATGGAATTTGGGGATTTTGTCAAGTATGAGTAATAGAAACTAAATGAATTGTTTATATCTCATTCTGACAACTAAATTTACAGCTGGGAAAAAAGAAATCAGTGATAAAGAAAAAGGAATCTTTCTTTTTCGTTTTTTTATGAGGAAATTATCTACTAATTAGTCTCTTTTGCATATTTCTCTTTTGATTCTCCTTTCCTTATAATTCTATCTGTTAAGCAATAGTAATCATTGGAAAAAGTCTAAAGTGAATTTCAAATACTGCATGATATTTTGTTTACTTTATACCTTCCTAATTGATATCTATTCTGTACAAGGTAGGTTTACAATAATTTGCAAAAACACAAACTTTTGTCTTTCTAAGGAGCTTACAGTATGTTAAAGAGTAGAACCAACTGTGATAACAGACATGCATATATACACAGGCAAGAACTTACATGACACTGTTAGAAAGTGATACTATAATTCGGAGGAGTGATGAATCACTTATAACATATTTCCTATGAGAAGGATTTCTGAATTTAAACCAATGTGCTACTGACTCAAGAGGTGATATTGGAGAAATCAGAATAGTCCAAATCATGAAATTCTTGCAAGAAGCCTTGTAGTGTTTAGAGTTTATTCTGATAACATTAGGGAGGTAGTGAAGGATTTTTAAAAATGATACATGATGTAATCAAATGCAAATATTAGTATATCATCCTCCCTTCTTGACCAATAAGTGTGGTTCTTTATCAAAATTTGTTAATTCATAAAGCAGAAAGAGTTTCACTTAGTGTGAGGGTTACTTATTTTTGATGAAGTTTTCAAGATAGCAACTCAGATTTTTATGACAACAAATCATCAGGGATTGTATTTGGAATGCAATCATAAAAAATGAGTCAAATGGATAAAGATAACCTAAGTCAGAGAAACCTTCATTTGTAAGATTGCTTAAGATTTTAAATCTTGCAATTTTAGAATTAATGATCTCCAGTAATCTAGAGTAACTTCGTCTGCTCCATTCTGGCTGTTGAGTATGTATAATAAAAAATAGTCAAGTGTGGGTATACCCTTTGTGTTGAGTTGCACTCCTATAAATTCTTTGAATCTTTGTTGTTAGGGTTGACCAAGGGTCCAATAACCAAAAGCTGCTGAATTTAGAGGAAAGGGCTATATAAGAGTTAACTGTAAACTCTCTTCTTCCAATTAGAGACTTCATATTTGCAACAATATAAGAGATGAACACAGAGGTGCTAACCTAAATAAGGTAATGAAAGTGAAAGGGAAGTCGCTCAGTCATGTCCAACTCTTTGCGACCCCATGGACTGTAGCCTACCAGGCTCCACCGTCCATGGGATTTTCCCAGGAAGAATACTGGACTGGTTTGCCATTTCTTTCTCCAGAAAATCTTTCCACCCAGGGATCGAACCCGAGTCTCCTGCATTGCAGATAGATGCTTTACTGTCTGAGCCACCAGGGAATACCAAATAAGGTAATAGCAACTGGAAAAAAAAAAATTATAGAGTTGAGAGAGTTAATTATTAGGTAGGTTGATAAGAAGTCCAGGGTCTTTAAGGAGGAGAAAGGGGTCCAAGACCCTTGAGAAGAGGCAAGGGGTCCAGGGCTCTAGAGGAAGAAAAGGGGATAAAGTTTCTTTCTTTCTTTTTTTTTTTTTTTTTCTACATTGCTTTGTCTCAGTCACAGAAGACATTTTTTCTTAAACTCTGAGTTGTTATGACAGCAATCTTTAAGACTAAATTTCTTTAAGCTCAGAGCTAATGATTACACAACAGAACAATTCATCTGGAAAAGGTCAATTTTCATTCCAATCCCTAAGAAAGGCAATGGCAAAGAATGCTGAAACTACCACACAATTGCATTCATCTCACACACTAGTAAATTAATGCTCAAAATTCTCCAAGCCAGCCTTCAGCAATACCTAAACTATGAATTTCTAGATGTTCAAGCTGGTTTTAGAAAAGGCAGAGGAACCAGAGATCAAATTGCCAACATCTGTTGGATCATCAAAAAGGCAACAGAGTCCAGAAAAAACATCTATTTATGCTTTATTGACTATGTCCAAGCATTTGAATGTGTGAATCACAATAAACTGTGGAAAATTTTGAAAGAGATGGGGATACCAGACCACCTGACCTACCTCTTGAGAAACCTGTATGCAGGTCGGGAAGCAACAGTTAGAACTGGACATGGAACAACAGACTGGTTCCAAATACAAAAAGAAGTACCTGAAAACTGTATACTGTCACCATGCTTATTTAACTTATATGCCGAGTACATCATGAGAAATGCTGGGCTGGAAGAAGCACAAGCTGGAATCAAGATGGCCAGGAGAAATATCAATAACCTCAGATATGCAGATGACACGACCCATATGGCAGAAAGTGAAGAAGAACTAAAGGACCTTTTGATGAAAGTGAAAGTGGAGAGTGAAAAAGTTGGCTTAAAATTCAACATTCAGAAAACTAAAATCATTGAATCTGGTCCCATTGCTTCACGGCAAATAGATGGAGAAACAGTGGAAACATTGGTAGACTTTATTTTTATGGGCTCCAAAATCAAGGCAGATGGTGACTGCAGCCATGAAATAAAAAGATGCTTACTCCTTGGAAGAAAAGTTATAACCAACCTAGACAACATATTGAAAAGCAGACATTTCTTTGTCAACAAAGTTCCATCTTGTCAAGGCTATTGTTTTTCCAGTGGTCATGTATGGATGTGAGAGTTGGACTATAAAGAAAGCTAAGTGCTGAATAATTGATGCTTTTTTTTTTTTTTTTTAAGTTTTCTGAATGTTGAGGGTTTTTTTTTATTATTAAATTTTATTTTGCTTAACTTTACAATATTGTATTTCTTTTGCCATACATCGAGATGGATCCGCCCCAAGTATACACGTGCTCCCCATCCTGAACCCTCCTCCCCCCTCCCTCCCCATACCATCCCTCTTGGTTGTCCCAGTGCACCAGCCCCAGGCATCCATTATCAGGCATCGTACCTGGTCTGGTGACTCGTTTCAGATACTATATTATACACATTTCAATGCTATACTCACAAATCATCCCGCCCTCTCCCGTTCCCAGAGTCCAAAAGTCTGTTCTATACATCAGTGTCTCTTTTGCTGTCTCGAAAATAGGGTTATTGTTAACATCTTTCTAAATTCCATACATATGCGTTAGGATAGTGTATTTGTGTTTTTTTTTCTGGCTTACTTCACTCTGTATAATAGGCTCCAGTTCCATCCACCTCATTAGAACTGATTCAAATGTATTCTTTTTAATGGCTGAGTAATACTCCATTGTGTATATGTACCACTGCTTTCTTATCCATTCATCTGTGGATGGACATCTAGGTTGCTTCCAAGTCCTGGCTATTGTAAACAGTGCTGCGATGAACATTGGGGTACACGTGCCTCTTTCAATTCTGGTTTTCTCAGTGTGTATGCCCAGCAGTGGGATTGCTGGATCATAAAGCCATTCTATTCCCAGTTTTTTGAGGAATCTCCATACTGTTCTCCATAGTGGCTGTACTAGTTTGCATTCCCACCAACAGTGTAAGAGGGTTCCCTTTTCTCCACACCCTCTCCAGCACTTATTACTTGTGGACTTTTGGATCGCAGCCATTCTGACTGGCGTGAAATGGTACTTCATAGTGGTTTTGATTTGCATTTCTCTGATAGTGAGTGATGTTGAGCATCTTTTCATGTGTTTGTTAGCCATCTGTATGTCTTCTTTGGAGAAATGTCTATTTAGTTCTTTGGCCTTAGGAATATATCTTCCTAAAGAAACTAAAGACCTATATATAGAAAACTATAAAACACTGCTGAAAGAAATCAAAGAGGACACTAATAGATGGAGAAATATACCATGTTCATGGATTGGTAGAATCAATATAGTGAAAATGAGTATACTACCCAAAGCACTATATAGATTTAATGCAATCCCCATCAAGCTACCAATGGTATTCTTCACAGAGCTAGAACAAATAATTTCTCAATTTGTATGGAAATACAAAAAGCCTCGAATAGCCAAAGCTATCTTGAGAAAGAAGAATGGAACTGGAAGAATCAACCTGCCTGACTTCAGGCTCTACTACAAAGCCACAGTCATCAAGACAGTATGGTACTGGCACAAAGACAGAAATATAGATCAATGGAACAAAATAGAAAGCCCAGAGATAAATCCACGCACATATGGACACCTTATCTTTGACAAAGGAGGCAAGAATATACAATGGATTAAAGACAATCTCTTTAACAAGTGGTGCTGGGAAAACTGGTCAAACACTTGTAAAAGAATGAAACTAGAACACTTTCTAACACCATACACAAAAATAAACTCAAAATGGATTAAAGAACTAAATGTAAGACCAGAAACCATAAAACTCCTAGAGGAAAGCATAGGCAAAACACTCTCTGACATACATCACAGCAGGATCCTCTATGACCCACCTCCCAGAACATTGAAAATAAAATCAAAAATGAACAAATGGGACCTAATCAAACTTAAAAAGCTTCTGCACAACAAAGGAAACTATAAGCAAGGTGAAAAGACAGCCTTCAGAATGGGAGAAAATAATAGCAAATGAAGCAACAGACAAACAACTAATCTCAAAAATATACAAGCAACTCCTACAACTCAATTCCAGAAAAAGAACTGATGCTTTTGAACCGTTGTATTGGAGAAGACTCTTGAGAGTCCCTTGGACTGCAAGGAGATCCAACCAGTCCATCCTAAAGGAGATCAGTCCTGAATGTTCACTGGAAAGACTGATGTTGAAACTGAAACTCCAATACTTTGGCCACCTGGTGTGAAGAGCTGCCGCATTAGAAAATACCCTGATGCTGGGAAAGATTGAAGGCAGGAGGAGAAAGGGACTAAAGAGGATGAGATGGTTGCATGCCATCACCAACTCAATGGATATGAGTTTAAGTAAGCTCTGGGAGTTGGTGATGGACAGGGATGCCTGGCGTTCTGTTGTACATGGACTCACCAAAAGTTGGACATGACTGAGCAACTGAACTGAACTGAACTGTCTAAGTGGGTCTTGTGAAAGTACAGAAGCCTTGATAAACTACCCAGTAGGGGCACTTGCCTTCCTCTTCTGATGTTTATGTCAGAATCTTTCTCTGTTCCTTTTCACTGTAATATAACTTCTGCCACACAAAAGCTCTGAGTGATCAAGCCTGGTCCCTGATTCTGAAGCTAAATCTTTTTTAGAGATCATGAATCCACCATAAGTGATCATAACCTAGAGGTAGAAATCTATAGGAACTAGTTCTTGGTAAGCTTTCAGAAAGGATTTATGGAAAGAGTCAAGGATTATAATACCTATGAAGGTGAAGTCGCTCAGTCAGTCGTGTCCGACTCTTTGCGACCCCATGGACTGTAGCCTACCAGGCTCCTCTGTCCATGGGATTTTCCAGGCAATAGTACTGGAGTGGATTGTCATTTCCTTCTCTAAGGGATCTTCCCAACCCAGGGATTGAACCTGGGTCTCCCACATCGTAGACAGATGCTTTACCCTCTAAGCCATATGGTTCTATGCTAAAAATTGGATGAATGGTATAATTAATTGGCATATAGAATATAGATAAGGCGACACAGGTTGGTATCAAAAATGGGGAATCCAAATAGTAATTAGTTGAATTCACAGAATTCTAGGAAACTGTCAAGCATTTTGGTGTGAATAAAACATTAATTCATAATCCTAAAGATAGTTTCTTAGCTAAGAAAGTCTTTATACAAGGAAAATTAAATCAGCATATAATTATGAAACATTAAACTTTAATATTGCCTACTTCCAGCTGTATAATGATAGATTAACTCATATGTGTCTCTATAAATATTTATTTCAAAAAAGCTGAATTATTTCTATGAGAATCTACTGACAAATTTAATTTTAACTGAAAATGTCCATATTTCATATATCTTTTACTCTTAAAAGTACTACTCTATACATAAAAGTTATGGTATACTTGTCTAGAATTTAACCTCTGCAACATAGATTTGCTAAAAGGCATAAGAAATGGTGGTGACTGTATTGTAAGAAGTTAAATTCCAGACATGTTCAGCCAAGAGATGGGAGATTCATTTCCTATATCTAGCATCCAGGTGTGACAAGTCAAGAATATTGGGCCCTGATTTCTCTCAACCTGAAGGATTGATAAATGGAAAGTAAGGGACACTATAATTCTTGAAGTTAAAATTTAATAAGCATGAGAAATAAAATGCTGCCAAAAATATTACAGAATTCTGGGTAAAAGGGAAATCTCATCTTCTTGCCTGCCAGTAGTAAATAACACAGATTTGGAGATACTCAAACTTCAGTTGTAACTTTTAGTTAAAGTCAAATAAAAACACATCTTTTCTGCCTATGTATTTTTTGGTCATTTATTCAGCCTCTTTTTATTTCTTCTCTGATGTGGGGGATGATATTCCAGACTATAATACTGGGAAACATGATACATCTCTGTTAGTTTTGATAAGCAATATTAAAATATTTTCAGTTTCTCCACCATACTGTTACTGTTTTATTTACCTTTGCAATAAATTGTTTGAAGTGGTTGGAGACATTTTGGAATCATGCAACTATCATTCTCCTCATGATTTAGCCTCTTTTTCTGCCTCTGAAAGCACTATATATTTTTGTAATGTACATTTTTATGTAAGTGCCTTTCTTAACAGAGTAACAGAATATGTAGACTATTTGATGATGGGTAATATGCTTTGAGGAGAAGGCAATGGCACCCTACTCCAGTACGCTTGCCTGGAAAATCCCATGGATGGAGGAGCCTGATAGGCTGCAGTCCATGGGATCGTGAAGAGTCCGACACGACTGAGCAAATTCACTTTCACTTTTCACTTTCATGCATTGGAGAAGGAAATGGCAATCCACTCCAGTGTTATTGCCTGGAGAATCCCAGGACTGGGGATCCTTGTGGGCTGCCGTCTGTGGGGTTGCAAAGAGTCCGACATGACTGAAGCGACTTAGCAGCAGCAATATGCTTTGAACTTCTCCCATAGTTCAGTGGTAAAGAATCTGTCTGCAATGCAAGTGCCACGTGAGATGTGTGTTTGATCCCTGGATCAGGAAGATCCCTGGGGAAGGGAATGTCAATCCAATCCAAGATGCTTTCCTGGAGAATCCATGAACAGAGGAGCCTAATGGGCTACAGTCCATGGGGTTGCAACGAGTCAGGCACGACTGAGGTGACTTGGCATGCTGCACAATATTCATCTTTGCACCCCTACTGCCTAATTTAGGTCCACTTCACTAGCCTACAATATGCATGTTTAAAACATGTTTAAGAATAAGTAAATAGTTGTCATTAGTATTAATTAAGTGAATATAAGTTAGCTTTGGTTTAATTTTTTTTTAAATTTTTAAAATTTTTAATTTTAATTTTTTTCACTTTTTCAATATTCATTATTGCATTTTATTCATTTAGACTCAGGGAGGTACGTTTTCACTATACTGTATCTTCTGTGCCGATTCTTTCAAATGTTTCTCTCCTTGCATCTCTACAGTTTCAAATTTTACATCTATTTCAGGATTCAGCACATGTCTACATTTCTTTATTATTAAGGTTAATTTTAATCTTCAGTTCTGTTCAGATTAGTTCAGTTCAGTCGCTCAGTCCTGTCTGACTGAGCAACCCCATGAATTGCAGCACTCCAGGCCTCCCTGTCCATCACCAACTCCCGGACTTCACTCAAAATCATGTCCATCGAATCAGTGATGCCATCAAGCCATCTCATCCTCTGTTGTCCCCCTTCTCCATCTGCTCCCAATCCCTCCCAGCATCAGGGTTTTCCAATGAGTCAACTCTTCGCATGAGGTGGCCAAAGTACTGGAGTTTCAGCTTTAGCATCAGTCCTTTCAATTACCCTTCTCTATATCTTGTAATTCCATATTCCAGTAATAGTATGTTCCCTAATTATAATCAAATTACTTAGAAAACATTCTAAATTGTTTGATGCCATATCCTACATCAAATAAATTCTTTGAAATTCCCACAATGTTTGAAAGATTATTATACAAAATATTTTGTACTTAAAGTGATACTTTAGTTTTAAGTAAATTAGCAAGTATGGCATTATATTAGTATACATAAATCATAGTATTATGTTAATAATGTGATAAACACTTTTAATATGATGACAGAAAGTACTTCACATGTTTATGATTTGCAAACGGGGGACAGGCAATGGCACCCCACCCCAGTGCTCTTGCCTGGAAAATCCCATGGACGGCGGAGCGTGGTGGGCTCCAGTCCATGGGGTCGCTAAGAGTCGGACACGACTGAGCGACTTCACTTTCACTTTTCACTTCCATGCTTTGGAGAGGGAAATGGCAACCCACTCCAGTGTTCTTGCCTGGAGAATCCTAGGGACAGCCGTCTATGGGATCGCACAGAGTCGGACACGACTGAAGCGACTTAGCAGCAGCAGCAGCAGCAGTATAGACTACTATGATTAATTAATATGCACGGCTTCCCTATTAAAATAAGGACAGAGTTCTTTTTTTTTTTTATAACAGATAAATATGTGATGTTTTGAAATGTTTAATTCAAGGAATCCAATAGCACTTAGCTAAGGCATGGATCAAAATCAAATCACAAGGTTTATATTCTAAACCACTTGGTGAACCAGGGATCATATGTTAATTATTAATTTAAGAAAACAGCAACATAGATAAAGAATAGATGTGCAGTGTATGTTCCCAAATTTCAGGCTTAAAGAAGACTTCTATGGAATTATTAAAAGCAAATGTAATTTCCTTTATTTATTAATTCTTTTGAAAAGACAACTTACTTAGAAAAGGGGCAAAAACCACAGTATGCCTTCTTTTACTTTTCTACAAACAACATTGATATTTGAAGGTTCATTATCAAAGAAATGTAGAAAAGCCTCAGTTCAGTTCAGTTGCTCAGTTGTGTCTGACTCTTTGTGACCCCATGAACCACAACACGCCAGAATTCTCTATACATCACAAACTCCCGGAGTTCACTCAAACCCATGTCCAATGAGTCAGTGATGACATTCAACCATCTCATCCTCTGTTGTCCCCTTCTCTTCCTGCCCTCAATCTTTCCCAGCATCAGGGTCTTTTCAAATGGGTCACTACTTCTCATCAGGTGGCCAAAGTATTGGAGTTTCAGCTTCAACATCAGTCCTTCCAAAGATCACGCAGGACCTATCTCCTTTAAAATGGATTGGTTGGATCTCCTTGCAGTCCAAGGGACTCTCAAGGGTCTTCTCCAACACCACAGATCAAAACATCAATTATTTGGCACTCAGGTTCCTCTATAGTCCAACTTTCACATCCATACATTTCTGAAAGAGATGGAAATACCAGACCACCTGACCTGCCCCTTGAGAAACCTGTATGCAGGTCAGGAAGCAACAGTTAGAACTGGTCATGGAACAACAGACTTGTTCCAAATAGGAAAAGGAGTACATCAAGGCTGTATATTGTCACCCTGCTTATTTAACGTATATGCAAAGTACATCATGAGAAACGCTTGGTGGGAAGAAGCACAAGCTGAAATCAATTTTGCCAGGAGAAATATCAATAAGCTCATATATTCAGATGACACCACCCTTATGGCAGAAAGAGAAGAAGAACTAAACAGCCTCTCTTCTTGAAAGTGAAAGAGGAGAGTGAAAAAGTTGGCTTAAAGCTCAACATTTAGAAAGCTTAGATCATGGCATCTGGTCACATCACTTTATGGCAAATAGATGAGGAAACAGTGGAAACAGTGTCAGACCTTCTTTTTGGGGACTACAAAATCACTGCAGATGGTGATTTCAGCCATTAAATTAAAAGATGCTTACTCCTTGGAAGGAAAGTTATAACCAACCTAGATAGCATATTAAAAAGCAGATACATTACTCTGCCAACAAAGGTCCATCTAGTCAAGGCTGTGGTTTTTCCAGCAGTCATGTATGGATGTGAGATTTGGACTGTGAAGAAAGCTGAGTGCTTAAGAATTGATGCTTTTGAACTGTGGTATTAGAGAAGACTCTTGAGAGTCCCTTGGATTGCAAAGATATTCAACCAGTCCATCTAAAGGAGATCAGCCCTGGGATTTCTTTGGAAGGAATGATGCTAAAGCTGAAACTCCAGTACTTTGGCCACCTCATATGAAGAGTTGACTCATTGGAAAAGACTCTGATGCTGGAAGGGATTGGGGGCAGGAAGAGAAGGGGACGACAGAGGACGTGATGGATTGATGGCATCACCGAGTCATTGGACATGAGTTTCAGTGAACTCCAGGAGTTGGTGATGGACAGGGAGGCCTGGCATGCTGCAGCTCATGAGTGACTGAACTGAACTGGTCTTTGACATTTATTGAAGCACTTTCAGATTCTGTGAGCTTTTTATGCTTACAGATTTTTCCTTCCCTCTTTTCTTTCTTCCTCCCTTTCTTTTTTTTTTCTCCCTTTCCCCCTCTTTTTGTTTTCTTCCTTCCTTCCCTCCTACTTTCCTCTTGACCTTCATTTATTCAAATATGAAAGTGTTAGTAGCTCAGTTGTATTCCATTCTTTTTGTCCCCAGGGATCGTAGTCCACCAGGCTGCTCTGTCCATGGGATTTCCCAGGCAAGAATATTGGAGTGAGTTGCCATTTCTTTCTCAGGGTATCTTCCATGTTCAGGAATTGAACCCAGATCTTTGTGTCTCTTGCATTGGCAGGAGGATTCTTTACTGACTGAGTCACAGGGAAGCCCTCATTTATTTAAAGGGTACTTACTAAGTGAATGCTCAATGTTAAATTCTAGTAAAGAAATGGCTAAAAATAACGTCCGAGTTTGTGCACTTATCAAGTTTAAATTCTAGTGACAGAAATAGAAGAAAATCAAACAGAAAACAAATATAAAAATTATAGAGTAAGATAAATGTTGTTAGGGGGAAAAAAGCATATAAAGGTATGAAACAACTGGAGGCAAGTTGAAATGTGTTTTTATTGTGTGATTAGAAAAAGTCTCAGTGGAATTTAAACTGAAAAACAGGAGAAGGCATCATTATACGTTTTGAAGAAAGTGTTAAACACAGAAAAATGTGAAAATGAAATAAAGCAGCCAAGAGCTTGAATTTTTATAGGCACTAAGAAAGAGCCAGACATCCTGGAATGTGAAGTCTAGTGGGCCTTAGAAAGCATCACTACGAACAAAGCTAGTGGAGGTGATGGAATTCCAGTGGAGCTATTCCAAATCCTGAAAGATGATGCCGTGAAAGTGCTGCACTCAATATGCCAACAAATTTGGAAAACTCAGCAGTGGCCACAAGATTGGAAAAGGTCAGTTTTCATCCCAATCCCAAAGAAAGGCAATGCCAAAGAGTGCTCAAACTACCGCACAATTGCACTCATCTTACACGCTAGTAAAGTAATGCTCAAAATTCTCCAAGCCAGGCTTCAGCAATATGTGAACCATGAACTCCCTGATGTTCAAGCTGGATTTAGAAAAGGCAGAGGAACCAGAAATCAAATTGCCAACATCTGCTGGATCATCGAAAAAGCAAGAGAGTTCCAGAAAAACATCTATTTCTTCTTTATTGACTATGCCAAAGCCTTTGACTGTGTAGATCACAATAAACTGTGGAGAATTCTGAAAGAGATGGGAATACCAGACTACCTGATCTACCTCTTGAGAAATCTGTATACAGGTCAGGAAGGAACAGTTAAAACTGGTCATGGAACAACAGACTGGTTCCAAATAGGAAAAGGGGCACGTCAAGGCTGTATATTGTCACCATGTTTATTTAACTTATAGGCAGAGTACATCATGAGAAATGCTGGACTGGAAGAAACACAAGCTGGAATCAAGATTTGCCGGGAGAAATATCAATAACCTCAGATATGCAGATGATACCACCCTTATGGCAGAAAGTGAAGAGGAACTCAAAAGCCTCTTGATGAAAGTGAAAGTGGAGAGTGAAAAGGTTGGCTTAAAGCTCAACATTCAGAAAACGAAGATCATGGCATCTGGTCCCATCACTACATGGAAATAGATGGAGAAACAGTGGAAACAGTGTCAGACTTTATTTTTCTGGGCTCCAAAATGACTGCAGATGGTGACTGCAGCCATGAAATTAAAAGACGCTTACTCCTTGGAAGGAAAGTTATGACCAACCTAGATAGCATATTCAAAAGCAGAGACATCACTTTGCCAACAAAGGTTCGCCTAGTCAAGGCTATGGTCTTTCCTGTGGTCATGTATGGATGTGAGAGCTGGACTGTGAAGAAGGCTGAGCGCCAAACAATTGATGCTTTTGAACTGTGATGTTGGAGAAGACTCTTGAGAGTCCCTTGGACTGCGAGGAGATCCAGCCGGTCCATTCTGAAGGAGATCAGCCCTGGGATTTCTTTGGAAGGAATGATGCTAAAGCTGAAACTCCAGTATTTTGGCCACCTCATGCGAAGAGTTGACTCATTGGAGAAGACTCTGATGCTGGGAGGGATTGGGGGCAGGAGGAGAAGGGGACGACAGAGGATGAGATGGCTGGATGGCATCACTGACTCGATGAATGTGAGTCTGAGTGACCTCCGAGAGCTGGTGATGGATAGGGAGGCCTGGCGTGCTGCAGTTCATGGGGTCGCGAAGAGTCGGACACGACTGAGCAACTGATCTGATCTGATCTGAAGAAAGTCAAGGTGGGAGTTTCCTGGCAATATAGTGGTTAAGTATGGCAAGGGTTTGATCCCTAGTCAGGAAACTAAGATCCTATATGCTTTGCAATACAGTCAAAAGGCAATAATAATAAAGAACACCAAGGTGACAAAAGAAAGTTATGGGACATTGGAGGAAAATACCACAGTCAGATTTTTATGGGGAGGGAGGTAGGAGGGGGTTCAGGATTGGAAACACGTGTACACCCGTGGTGAATTCATGTTGATGTATGGCAAAAGCAATACAATATTGTAAAGAAATTAGCCTCTAATTAAAATAAATAGGGTCAGAATCTGGGGGAGTCAACCGCGCCGCCTATCTCTGGCAGCCTGCGGTGGTTTAAAGGAGGTGGCAGGAAGCTGGTGTTTGGTCGAATTCATCACTCTCATAGTCCTTCGGGTTGTTCACAATCAAAATTAACAAAGCAAAAAAAATAAAATAAAATAAAACCCACCAAGATGTCTGTTGATCCAATGACCTATGAGGCCCAGTTCTTTGGCTTCACACCACAGACTTGCATGTTTAGGATCTACATTGCCTTTCAAGACTACCTCTTTGAGGTGATGCAGGCTCTTGAACAGGTTATTCTAAAGAAGCTGGATGGCATCCCAGACTGTGCGATTAGCCCAGTCGAGATTCACAAGTGCACAGAAAAGTTTCTTTGCTTCATGAAAGGACGTTTTGATAACCTTTTTGGCAAAATGGAGCAGCTCTTCTTACAGTTGATTTTGCGGATTCCCCCAAACGTCTTGCTTCCAGAAGATAAATCTCAGGAGACACATTCTTACAGTGAGGAAGAATTCCACTTTCTCCAAAAAGAAATTGAACAGTTACAGGAGAAGTATAAGACTAAATTGTGCACTAAGCAGGCCCTTCTTGCAGAATTAGAAGACCAAAAAATCGTTCAGGCCAAACTCAAACAGACATTGTCTTTGTTTGATTAACTTGAAAACGTTGGCAGAGACCATGGGGCTAGTGATTTTAGGGAGGGCTTGGTGTTCCTGATCCAGAACTCCAGAAAACTTCAGAATATCAGAGAGAATGTGGAAAAGGAAGGCAAACGATTGAAAATATCTTGATTTCTCAATAGAAAAAGGAGTTTCTCAGTAGGTGGACTGGTACGGGATTTATATCAATGATATTCTTAATCCTAGTGAGCTGTATATTTTGGGGAGGGTTTCTTTTTTCATGCTTTCTTATATTCCACATCCTCCTCTGTTTTAGTCCATTCTCCTGAAGCATCTGTGTTTTATGTTGAACTAATCTTTGAAGCATCTGTGCTTAGAGGTCTGTTATGGGTGGGAAGGGATTCTTGGTTCATTAAGAACTCATTTGGGGGCGTGACTGAAGAAGTAAATCTTTCCCTGGCCATTCAGAGATATTTGTAAAAGTTGTACCTTGGTCGTGAGTCCTTTGTAACCTTGACCTTTTTGACTTACTCTTTGGATGAAATGGAATGACACAAAGGTTAAGTGGGTATTTCTTATTAACTAGCCACCACATTGTGGGACAGCCAACACAGACTGTTCTTGCCCAGTAACTTTTCTCACATGAGGAAGTTAATAACTGGCTGAAAGAAGCAAGTAGCAGAAAAAATAACCATGACCTTTAGAAAGAAGAAAAGAAGTTGTTTGTTTCTAAGATAAATCCTTGATGATGTTAAAGAATTTAATGTCTTGGAGCCCAGCAATGGAAGACATTGGACAAAAAAGGAAGCATCTTACTGGCATAGAAAAGGAAGCCTGGAACATACTTAATTGCAAAGATTGTATTAACTATTAGGTATATATACCATTTTTTTTGGTCATACTCCAGTTAGTTTTGGAACCTTAATACTATTTATTCACACTCATAGAAACTCTCAGTGATAAATTCTAGCTGTATTTTGTGCTTAAATTCGATGAAACCTAATATTTCCTTTTGTAACCAATCCATGTAAAATGTTAGATCACCCATGGAAAGGGGAGAAATGGCAATAGCTGCTCCTAAGGTATTACTTGCTATCCATGTCTTCCTAAAGAACAGAATTTGAAATTTCTCCTTTGTATAGAAGTGTAACTAGGGTATTCATTTTTGCAATTAAATATTCATCAGTATAAGAAGCCTGTGTTTACCTGGAATACAATCCTGTACATTAAATATGTATATTTTAAAAAAATAAAATAAATAAATTTAATTTTAAAAAATATAAATAAATTAAAAAGTAATAAAAAAAGAAATCTTAATTTTGTTCTGTGTTTATAAGGGGAACACTGAAGAAACTTAAGCAGGAGTATGATAGAGCACAGTACAGGATTTGTGTAATGTGCAGATAATATCCATTCAGACCTAGTAGTTTTCAAATAGTGTGGAGGAAACAATATTTTTGTACCAATATCAATGTAACAGGGTATGAAGTATTAATCACCAGACAATACATTAAATTTTATACTTATATTTTTTACAAAAGTTAAGATCACTAACCCTCACTGAAAACAGAACTTTGATTTGAGATGCAACATACACGTTAGCCTCTATTACAAACATAAGAGATCCAGATTTGCCCTCTGGGTTCTCTCAAGTGCACTTGTGTTGCAACTTCTCCACTGGTCCACAGGTTGAGATTTCTCTCTCAACCTGTGGAAATACAGTGTTCCACTCTTTTGGGGAGTTCTTCTTGTCTGTCCCTGTAGCCCTCTAAGAAGATTCAAGATGATTGAAACCCAGTTCTTTCACACGTGATCCACACTTGTTTGTTATCAAAGCAAACATTGAGAACACAGGCTAAACCCCATGCAGTGTCCAGTCTTTCTTATCAGGGCATCAGAAATCACATTAGTCATTAACTCCATGTTTCTTAAAATGAGTCACACAAGGATCTTTTAAATTCTAGAAAATTTAAAATAGTAGGTTTTAAAAATTCTAAATAGTAGGTTACAACTATTATGCTATCAGAGTAATTCCCTTAAATCCCAAAGTTATATCTCTGAAAGTTAAACGAAAAACAAAGCTTGTGTTTTCCACTACTAAAAAGTGGGAGAAAAGCACAGCACTTCAAAAATATTGCTCTAATCTCCATCTTATCCGTGGCCTACTTTTACAACTTTAGTTATTGGAGGCTGGAGTTAGATCATTTGTTAAACATAGAAAATTAGTTCTTCAAGGTGGTTGGATATATATATGTCATATATTTATAAATATGTATATATAATATATATATATATATACACACACACACACACACACACACACACACAATATTCACTCAAAAAAGAGACTAGAAGAGTTCAATTTAATATTTATTTAATATCAAAATAAAAGCCATAATGGTGTTTTTGAACAAAGCAAACATTCAGTCTACTGAAAGTTTAGATTGTGAATGATTAAGATAGCTAACTGAATTTGAAAGGATGATTTTTATAATTATCCATTTAAATAAAAATTAAATACTAAGAAATACCAAGATACTGAGAACTGTGCAGGGCAGAGATAAAAGTGAAAGTGTTAGTCACCCATCGTGTCCAACACTTTGCATCCCATAGACTGTACGGTCCATAGAATTCTCCAGGCAAGAATACTGGAATGGGTTGTCATTTCCTTCTCCAGGGCATTTTGCCAACTGAGGGATCCCACCTTGTAGGTAGATTCTTTACCATATGAGTGACCAAAGAAGCCACTGGGCACAGATAACACCAATAAACAAGATCACTCTTTTATGTTATAATCTACTCTGCGAATATATGTACCAACAGATTCCAGCAAATTCACATGAAATGTTTGGACATAGATACACATATCTATCTAAATATGTATACACATATATAAATATATGGAAAGAAATAATATATAAATATACACACACATCTATATTAGTACTAAAAGTAAGACTAGTTCAGTTATCAGTGCTGTCTGACTGTGATCCCATGGACTGCAGCATGCCAAGCTTCCCTGTCAATAACAAACTCCCAGACTTGTTCAAACTCATGCCCATGGAGTGGGTGATGCCATACAAACATCTTGTTATGTCATCCCCCTCCCTCCTGCCTTCAATCTTTCCCAGAAATAGGGTCTTTTCCAATGAGTCAGTTCTTTGCATCATGTTGCCAAAGTACTGCAGTTTTAACTACAATATCAGTCTTTCCAATGAATATTTAGGAGTGATTTCCTTTAAGATTGACTGACTGAGTCTCCTTGAAGTCCAGGAGAGTCTCAAGTGTCTTCTCCAACACCACAGTTCAAATGCATCAGTTCTTCAGTGCATGGATTCTTTATGGTCCAACTCTCACATCCACACATGACTACTAGAAAAATCATAGCCTTGACTAGATGGATAATACGCGGAGGTGGCAAGAATACACAGAAGAACTGTACAAAAAGATCTTCACGACCCAGATAATCACGATGGTGTGATCACTCACCTAGAGGCAGACATCCTGAAATGTGAAGTCAAGTGGACCTTAAGAAACATCACTATGAGCAAATCTAGTGGAGGTGATGGAATTCCAGTTGAGCTATTTTAAGACTTGAAAGATGATGCTATGAAAGTGCTTCACTCAATATGCCAGCAAATTTGGAATACTCAGCAATGGCCACAGGATTGGAAAAGGTCAGTTTTCATTCCAATCCCAAAGAAAGTCAATGCCAAAGAATGCTCAAACTACCACACAATTGCACTCATCTCACATGCTAGTAAAGTAATGCTCAAAATTTTCCAAGCCAGGCTTCGGCAATACATGAACCGTGAACTTCCAGATGTTCAAGCTGGTTTTAGAAAAAGCAGAGGAACCAGAGATCAAATTGCCAACATCGGCTGGATCATTGAAAAAGCAAGAGAGTTCCAGAAAAACATCTATTTCTGCTTTATTGACTAGGCCAAATCCTTTGACTGTGTGGATCACAATAAACTGTGGACAATTCTGAAAGAAGGGAATACCAGATCACCTGATTTGCCTCTTGAGAAATCTGTATGCAGGTCAGGAAGCAACAGTTAGACTGGACATGGAACAGACTGGTTCCAAATACAAAAAGAAGTACATCAAGGCTGTATACTGTCATCATGCTTATTTAACTTCTATTCAGATTACATCATGAGAAATTCTGGGCTGGAAGAAGCAAAAGTTGGAATCAAGATTGTTGGGAGAAATATCAATAACCTCAGATATGCAGATGACACCACCCTTATGGCAGAAAGTAAAGAAGAACTAAAGGACCTTTTGATGAAAGTGAAAGAAGAGAGTGAAAAATTTGATTTAAAGCTAAACATTCAGAAAACTAAGATCCTGGCCTCTGGTCCCATCACTTCATGGGAAATAGATGGGAAACAGTGTCAGACTTTATTTTGGGGGGCTCCAAAGCTCCAAAATAACTGTAGATGGTGATTGCAGCCATGAAATTAAAAGACACTTACTCCTTGGAAGGAAAGTTATGACCAAACTTGACAGCATATTAAAAAGCAGATACATCACTTTGTCAGCAATGGTCCATCTAGTCTAGACTATGATTTTTCCCATGGTCATGTATGGATGTGAGTGTTGGACTATAAACAAAGCTGAGCACCAAAGAATTGATGCTTTTGAACTGTGGTGTTGGAGAAGACTCTTGAGAGTCCCTTGGACTGCAAGGAGATCCAACAAGTCCACCCTAAAGGAAATTAGTCCTGGGTGTTCATTGGAAGGACTGACGTTGTAGCTGAAACTCCAATACTTTGGCCACCTGATGTGAAGAGTTGACTCATTTGAAAAGACCCTAATGCTGGGAAAGATTGAGGGCAGGAAAAGAAGGGGATGACAGAGGTTGAGATGGTTGGATGTCATCACCAACTCAGTGGACATGGGTTTAGGTGGACTCTGGCAGTTGGTGATGGACAGGCAAGCCTAGTGTGCTGCTGTTCATGGGGTCACAAAGAGTCGGACATGACTGAGTGACTGAACTGAACTGACTAGACTGATCTTTGTTGAAAAAGCTGTGTCTCAGCTTTTTTAATATGTTGTCTATGTTGCTCACAACTTTTCTTCCAAGAAGTAAGTGTCTTATTTCATGGCTGCAGTCACCATCTGCAGTGATTTTGGAGCCACCAAACATAAAGTCTGCCACTGTTTCCACTGTGTTTCCATCTATTTGCCATGAAGTGATGGGATTGGACACCATGATCTTAGTTTTCTAAATGTTGAATTTTAAGCCAACTTTTTGACTCTCCTCTTTCACTTTCATCAAGAGGTTCTTCAGTTCTTCTTTTCATTCTGCCATAACGGCCTTGTCTCCTGAACATCTGACGTGATTGACATCTCTTCTGACAATCTTGATTCCAGCTTGATTTATCCAGCCCAGGATTTCACATCATTTACTCTTCTCAGATGGTAAAGTGTCTGCCTGCAATGTGGGAGACCCAGGTTTGATTCCTGGGTTGGGAAGATCCCCTGGAGAAGGAAGTGGCAATCCACTCCAGAACCCTTGCCTGGAAAATCCAGTGGACAGAGGAGCCTGATAGGCTACAGTCCATGGGTCCCAAAGAGTCAGACACAACTGAGTGACTTCACTTCACTTCACTTCATTTCACTCTGCTTAGAAGTTGAATAAGCTGGGTGACAATATATAGCCTTGACATACTCCTTTCCTTATTTGGAACTAGTGCATTTTTCCATGTCTGGTTCTAACTGTTGCTTCTTGATCTGAATATAGATTTCTCAGGAGAGAGGTAAGATGGTTTGGTAGTCCCATTTGTTATGATCCACAAAGTCAAAGATGTTAACATAGTCAATGAAGCAGAAGTAGGTTTTTCTGGAATGCTCTTGCTTTTTCTATGATACAGAAGACTTTGACAATTTGATCTGTGGTTCCTCTGCCTTTTCTAAATCCAGTTGAACATCTGGAATTTCTCAGTTCATGTGCTGCTGAAGCATTGCTTGGAGAATTTTGAGCATTACTTTGTTGGCATTTTAGATGAGTGCAATTATGCATTAGTTTAAACATTCTTTAGCATTACCTTTCTTTGGGATTGTAATGAAAACTAACCATTTCCAGTTCTGTAACCTGTGCTGAGTTTTCCAAATTTCCTGACATACTGAGTGCAGCACTTTGACAGCATCATCTTCTAGGATATGAAATAGCTCACCTGGAATTCCATCACCTCCACTAGCTTTGTTCATTGTGATGCTTTCTAAGACCCACTTGATGTCACACTCCAGATGTCTGACTGTAGGTGAGTTATCAAACCGTCATGGTTATCTTTGTCATTAAAATGTTTTTTGTATGGTTCTTCTGTGCATTCCTTCCACCTTTTCTTAATGTCTTCTGTTTGTGTTAGATACATACTGTTACTGTCCTTTATTGTGCCCATCTTTGCATGAAATATTCTCTTGATATTTCTAACTTTCTTAAAGAGGTCTCTAATCTTTCCCATTCTATTTTTCTCCTCTATTTCTTTGCATTTATCACTTTAAAAGATGTCCTTTTCATCGTAGGGGTATAGAATGCAAAAATAGTACGTCAAGGGATACCTGGAGTGACAGACAAGTTTGGCTTAGAGTAAAAAATGAAGCATGGCAAAGGCTAACAGAGTTTTGCCAAGAGAACGTACTAGTCATAGCAAACACCCTCTTCCAACAACACAAGAGACAACTGTATATTGCCATCACCAGGTGATCAATGCAGAAACCAGATTAATTATATTCTCTGCAGCCAAATATGGAGAGGCTCTATACAGTCAGAGAAAACAAGACCAGGAGCTGACTGTGGCTCAGATAATGAACTTCTTATTGCCAAATTTAGATTTAAATTGAAGAAAGTAGGGAAAACCACTAAACCATTCAGATATGACCTAAATCTAATCCCTCACGATTATACAGTGGCAATGACAAATAGATACAATGGATTCGATCTGATAGATAGATTGCCTGAATCACTATGGACAGAGGTTCCTAACATTGTACAGGAGGTGGTTATCAAAACCATATGCAAGAAAAATAAATGCCAAAAGTCCAATGATTTTTTGAGGAGGCCTTACAAATAGCTGAGAAGAGAGTTTTGAAAGTCAATGCGAAAAAGAAAGATATATCCCTCTGAATGCAGAGTTCCAAAGAATAGCAAGGAGAGAGAAGAAAGCCTTCCTAAGTCATCAATGCAAAGAAATAAAGGCAAAGTAGAACTATGATAAGGAAATAGTAAGTGTTTGAAATGCACTTAAAATATATACATTTCTGAACTGCAGGGTCTTGAAAAAATTTAACCTTTTTTAGTGAAGACTCAAAAGCAGAGACATTACTTTGCCAACAAGGGTTCATCTAGTCAAGGCTATGGTTTTTCCTATCAGATCAGATCAGTCGCTCAGTCGTGTCCGACTCTTTGCGACCCCATGAACCACAGCACGCCAGGCCTCCCTGTCCATCACCAGCTCCCAGAGGTCACTCAGACTCGCATCCATCGAGTCAGTGATGCCATCCAGCCATCTCATCCTCTGTCGTCCCCTTCTCCTCCTGCCCTCAATCCCTCCCAGCATCAGAGTCTTCTCCAATGAGTCAACTCTTCGCATGAGGTGGCCAAAATACTGGAGTTTCAGCTTTAGCATCATTCCTTCTAAAGAAATTCCAGGATTGATCTCCTTCAGAATGGACTGGCTGGATCTTCTCGCAGTCCAAGGGACTCTCAAGAGTCTTCTCCAACACCACAGTTCAAAAGCATCAATTCTTCGGCGCTCAGCCTTCCTCACAGTCCAACTCTCACATCCATACATGACCACAGGAAAGACCATAGCCTTGACTAGGCGAACCTTTGTTGGTAAAGTAATGTCTCTGCTTTTGAATATGCTATCTAGGTTGGTCATAACTTTCCTTCCAAGGAGCAAGCGTCTTTTAATTTCATGGCTGCAGTCACCATCTGCAGTGATTTTGGAGCCCAGAAAAACAAAGTCTGACACTGTTTCCACTGTTTCCCCATCCATTTCCCATGCAGTGATGGGACCAGATGCCATGATCTTCGTTTTCTGAATGTTGAGCTTTAAGCCAACCTTTTCACTCTCCACTTTCACTTTCATCAAGAGGCTTTTTAGCCCCTCTTCACTTTCTGCCATAAGAGTGGTGTCATCTGCATATCTGAGGTTATTGATATTTCTCCCAGCAATCTTGATTCCAACTTGTGTTTCTTCCAGTCCAGCATTTCTCATGATGTACTCTGCATATAAGTTAAATAAACATGGTGACAATATACAGCCTTGACGTACTCCTTTTCCTATTTGGAACCAGTCTGTTGTTCCATGACCAGTTCTAACTGTTGCTTCCTGACCTGCATACAGATTTCTCAAGAGGCAGATCAGGTGGTCTGGTATTCCCATCTCTTTCAGAATTTTCCATAGTTTATTGTGATCCACACAGTCAAAGGCTTTGGCATAGTCAATAAATGGTCATGTATGAATGTGAGAGTTGGACTGTGAAGAAGGCTGAGTGCCAAAGAATTGATGCTTTTGAACTGTGGTGTTGGAGAAGACTCTTGAGAGTCCCTTGGACTGCAAGGAGATCCAAGGAGTCCATTCTGAAAGAGATCAGCCCTGGGATTTCTTTGGAAGGAATGATGTTAAAGCTGAAACTCCAGTACTTTGGGCACCTCATGTGAAGAGTTGACTCATTGGGAAAGACTCTGATGCTGGGAGGGATTGGGGGCAAGAGGAGAAGGGGACTACAGAGGATGAGATGGCTGGATGGCATCACTGACTCGATGGACGTGAGTCTGAGTGAACTCCGGGAGTTGGTGATGGACAGGGAGGCCTGACATGCTGCGATTCATGGGGTCGCAAAGAGTCGGACACGACTGAGCGACTGATCTGATCTGATTATACAAATATATTATGCAAGTTGTTGTTGTTCATTTACTAACTTGTGCCTGCCTCTTTGTGACCCCATGAACTGCAACCTGCCTGGCTTGCCTGTCCTTCACCATCTTCCAATGTTTATTCAAACTCATGTCTATTTAGTCTGCTATGCTATCTAACCATTTTATCCTATGTTGGCCCCTTCTCATCTTGGCCTCAATCTTTTACAACATCAGGTTTTTCTTGTATTTTGACTTTATTATTTCAATATTAAAATTTTCTTATAATTATCTACTTATCTTTGGCTATTATATATTTATCAAAGAAAATCACCATGCTAATCTAATCAGCAAATTGGTGAGCCAATGTTCTATGCCAACTTAATATAGCAAATCATACTCTGTTACCAAGAAACCTACAAGAAAATGGCATTACCTGTAAAAGGCAAAATTGGCACAGGCATAAGGTGCTTTAGAACCAAAAGATATTTGCATAAAATTTTTCTAAATTTGTCTATGTCTTTTATGTGATAATAAAATCATCTCATGACACACTAAGTCTGGAAATTCCTTAAGCATTGACTTATATCAAGATTTAAGTGAGAATGACACTACTGTGGAATTATTATTATCCAAATATTTGCATGTTGATAAATTGATTTCTTCTGGAAACAGTACACAAGGTGATTTTTTTTAATTTTATTTTTTAACTTTACAATATTGCATTGGTTCTGCCATACATCAACATGAATCCACCACAAGGTGATTTTTTAAAATTTATCCTTTTCAACTGAAGGGCTAATGCTAACATGATTTTTGATTCTTGAATATCTATCTTTATTTATTTAAATACCTTTAGAAGTTTGGTTTCCATTTTAAGATATTTGTGATAGAAGAAAAATAATTTTACCACTGTGAAGTTAAAGGCCAATTTCAAATAAATCCCTACAGCCACATGTGTCTCTGGACTACTTTAACATCATTGCCATTAAATAGTATAGAGGTTATCTGAAAGACTATGTATTGCTATGCTTGTGTTTTATTCAGTGTTTTCTTGGGGAGAGAATCTTTTTTTTTTTTTTTTCTCCCTCAGTAAGTGATCAACTACTACTGATGCATGGGGCCATGAAAATTTGGATATTTCAAATCATTTTAGGGTACATACTACAAGAATAAGAAAGTGATCAATGTTATGGAGAGTACTAAATTTGAGGGGAAATGTAACTTTAGTTTGCAGTTTGTAATAATAGCATTTATCATGATATAGCAAGATTAAATAGAATACTTTAAAATATTAATAAATCTCATGGATTTCCTTGGTGGCTCAGATAGTAAAGAATCTGCCTGCAATGCAAGAGAGCCAGGATTTATCCCTGAGCCAGGAAGATCCCCTGGAAAAGGAAATGGCTACTCACTCTGGTAATATTGCCTGAAGAATTCCATGGACAGAAGATCCCAGTGGTCTACAGTCCATGGAATTGTAGAGTGAGACAAAACTGAACGACAAACAGTTTCACTTTTATGAAAACCAGATAGCAATAATTTTATGTGGATTGGACACATCTGCTTAAATTCATGCCACTTTTTATATACTCATAATTATTTTTCTAAGATAACTCTTGCTCTAAGATTTAATTATTTCTTTCCTGGTGTCATCATCCATAGATTCAGTAACAAGGAGAAGCAGTATAGTCTGCTCCAACAAGATATTGAAACTACTTTCTACTGAAAGGACACAGGATTCGTTGGCTCCTTATTTAGTAGAGGAGAATTCAAGATGATCCTGATATCTTGCAATTGTCAGAAATCAAGATTTCGCTGACAGGCAGCAGGATCTCATTAAATACAACTACCTCACCATCATGTACAGAGAGGTGATGTAGTGACAACTTGAACATCCAAAAGAAAATAATGACAGCTAAGTGGATCCAGATGGGTCTATGTCATAAGTTTGTGATGCTCTATGGAATACACAGATATAAACTGTACTAGAAATAAACTCATGTTCCTAATTCTTGCAGTAAATATGAGGAACAAATCATTTGAATGATAAATAAATTTGAAAAGTTGTAAATTGTAAAACCATACAATATCTTTCTTACATGAGAAAGTTAAAATAAATGTAACAGTGAAATGATAATATATTTAATTTGTTTTCTTCCTACAACACATGAAGTAGTAAATTTTAGAAACATTCTCTAATATATATGGTCTTGTTTCATTTTGTCTTTATTTATATAGTCACTTATATTTTAGCTTTCTCATCTTTGCTAGTCAATTGCAATTTTTCATCTGCTTTCCATTTTCAGAAATGCTATGGTTCTTTACTTTTCCATTTTTCTTTCCTATCTCAGTAAACAAACAATATCATGAAATTAGTGTATAATGCTTCTGTTTTATCTGTCTTGTTAATTATGTAATAATCTTAAATAATAGTATGTCACCTCCTGTTTAAGTACAAAAGATTTTCTAGGACAAGTATAGAGGAAACAGAATGATCTTTTCATTAGTATAAAATTTTAACAAGATATATAGTTGCCAACTAGAGATAGATTTTCTGTCTCTTTTGTGACCTCATTTGGGCATGAAATATGGACTAGAGTAATGCATGCAAATTTCTTGTTTAAAAGAATACCAGTTGGTCTAGAGTCCTTCTCTTCTACTCTTTCTCTAAACTTTGCATGTGGCTTGTCTTTAGTTAATGCTGCTTGCAACTGGTTGGGCAAGGTTGTCCAGTTTAGAGTGTGATAGTCCATTTGGGTGCACACACAAGTATGCCTTTCATTTATGCTTTAGTAGTCATTTCTCTGAATACTTAAAATATATGATTTGACTTCCTGTTCAGACATTTGGTAGAGAAGGATTTTACACTGATCTCTCATCCTATGTGGTAAAGTTTAAAAATCATGATTTGTTACCCATTGCTTCCATATCCACTTAGACTTTAACCACTCTATCTAGGATATGTGCATTTGAATTTTTGCTTCTAAGTTTACATTCCTCAATTTTTTTTTTTTTTTTTTGCCTCAATTTAGTTTCCTCAACTAGTTCACATATTTACCAAGAACAATTCAAGTGGTTCTGCTGCAAAGTGTACAACTTTCAAAAACTGAAAGTATATAAATTTTCTCATAATAATATCAAGGAATATAAGATCTACTAGTAAGAGTTATCTTCACAGTAAAAATTGTTTCAAAAGTTAATTTTCACAATCTTGTTAGCCTCTGTAAACCTGTCAAATGGTAGCCAAGGATGTTAATCAAGTTCTTTAAATATTTATATTAGGATCATAAGCGTGTTTAAACAGCATATTAAGCCATCTTTTCCAAAGTTACTAAGATTTATTAAGCATATGCCAAACACCATGCCAAGTACTTTATCCATATCACTGAGTTTATTTCTTCTAGCAATTATGTGAAGTAAAGATAATAGCTCCATTTTATGGAAAACTCAGACATAATTAGTAAGTAACTTTCATAAATTTTTATAGTTAGTAAATAGACAGGAGATACTGAAATCTTGATTTGACTCCAGAGTATGTTCCTTTAACCAATATATTGCTTCATAAATATTTGGTGTTTATACATATTTTGGCCTCACAAAAGCATTAATTTAAAATAGCTAGAGATGGAGGAGCCTGGTAGGCTGTAGTCCATGGGGTAGCGAAGAGTCGGACACGACTGACCGACTTCACTTTCACTTTTCACTTTCATGCGCTGGAGAAGGATATGGCAACCCACTCCAGTGTTCTTGCCTGGAGAATCCCAGGGACGGGGGAGCCTGGTGGGCTGCCTTCTATGGGGTCGCACAGAGTCGGACACGACTGAAGCGACTTAGCAGTAGCATGGACATTTTAATACATTAAGAGAGCTTTAGAAATCCTGGAGCATTCTCATTTGTGGTAGAGTGCATGTTTGTGGAGGTGGCAAAAAAGAATGGGAATTTGGAATTAGGCTATGTTAGAATTGAGGAAAATGGTAAGAGATGGTTATCTGAGGGTATGAGGACATGACTGTTCTTGGCATCTTACAGACAATAGATAATTCAGTGATGAGCTTCATAAAACGGTGCAAATGGTATGTTTTAAAAATAATATTTTTTTTAATTTCCTCTTTTTTAGCATAGGTCATTGTTGGAATGAATGAATATTTCAGAGGAATCAGAGAGGAGGGCCCATGGTGAGTGACATCACCAACAATTTCATGGTAATCACTTCTGGAAACTATAATTAATCTGCTATTCTATATCATAAATGACAGCTTTAGCCAGAAGGGATAGATTAATTGTTACATAATAATGAAATAAAAGCAGTTCATTGCAGAGTGATTACCCCTTATGCCTTTGGTGGCATAATGAAGCTAGGTCTACAAAACAATTTTATAACCTAGAAATTGCATGAAACTTTGTGCAGATGAATTTGATGATACCTAACTAGCATTGTGAAATTAAATTTGTAAATAAACATATGGGAATTAGCTTCATGCTGTTCATAATTGGCATGGTTAGAATTTTTACAGGCAATTAAAAAACATTTTAAAAATCAATATTACTATTTTGTTCTCTAGAGTTTCTGTTGGTACACCATGAATAAATCATTAATAATGTGGATAAAAAATTAAATATAGTTGCTTACTTAATGGGTATTTGGCAAAATATGCTTTATGTTTTATAGTTTCTGAGGGTCTTGTTTCTATAGTAAAATTTGCACACAAAGCTGTGGTTTAATAGTGAAATCATAGAGCAGTTTCTTGAAATATGCCAATTTAATTTGAATGTTGTGTATTTTAAAATGTCCACCTGTATGGTGGTATCTAATTAAGGAGGCATATTACATTGCAGACATTAATATTGCACTATCTGCAATACATTCAACTTTAAGGAGACTATCAGAAAGTTTTATCACTAACACATTGCATATAAAAATTATTAATAAATTAAAATGGCATACTCCTTTTTAGCACTCTGTTAGGAAGTCTAAAAATTAAGAATTTTGTTACAGAAAACCAACTTCTTTAGAAACTGTCTTTAAAGCTATTCATTCAGTTTTAGACCTATGTGAATGTTATCTAATAATCAGATGAAAGTGACATTAGCATCATAGATAGAGTTTACTATAAGAACTTTATTCCACATCTTTGAGTTTGATCTTAGAAGTAAAATGTGAACACAATTACTGGGTAATTTTCATTCTATCATTAGAGTACTTGAAATATGTAGTGAGAGAATGTATAAGAGGTTATAGAGAGAGTTCAGTTCAGTTCAGTCTCTCAGTTTTTGTCTGACTCATTGCGAGCCCACGGACTGCAACACGCCAGGCCTCCCTGTCCATCACCAATTCCCAGAGTTTACTCAAACTCATGTCCGTTGAGTCAGTTATGCCATCCAACCAGCTCATCCTCAGTCATCCCCTTCTCCTTCCACCTTCAATCTTTCCTAGCATCAGGGTCTTTTCCAATAAGTCAGTTCTCTGCATCAGGTGCCCAAAGTATTGGTGTTACAACTTTAGCAACAGCCCTTCCAATGAATATTCAGGATTGATTTCTTTTAGGATGGACTGGTTGGATCTCCTTGTAGTCCATGGGACTCTCAAGAGTCTTCTCCAATACAACAGTTCGAAAACATCAATTCTTCAGCACTCAGCTTTCTTTATAGTCCAACTCTCACATGCATACATGACTACTGGAAAAACCATAGCTTTGACTAGATGGACCTTTGTTGACAAAGTAATGTCTCTGGTTTTTAATATGCTATCTAGTTTGGGCATAACTTTCCTTTCAAAGAGTAAGTGTCTTTTAATTTCATGGCTTCAATCACCATCTGCAGTGATTTTGAAGCTCAGAAAAATAAAGTCGGCCACTGTTTCCCCATCTATTTGCCATGAAGTGATGGGACCAGATGCCATGGTCTTAGTTTTCAGAATGATGAGATTTAATCCAACTTTTTCACTCTCCTCTTTCACTTTCAAGAGGCTCTTTAGTTCTTCTTCACTTCTGCCATAAGGGTGGTGTCATCTGCATATCTGAGGTTATTGATATTTCTCCCAGCAATCTTGAATCCAGCTTGTGCTCCCTATAGCAAGCATTTCTCATGATGTACTCTGCATATGAGTTAAATAAGCAGGGTGACAATATACAGCCTTGACGTACTCCTTTTCCTATTTGGAACCAGTCTGTTGTTCCATGTCCAGTTCTAACTGTTGCTTCCTGACCTGCATACAGGTTTCTTAAGAGGCTGGTCAGGTGGTCTGGTATTCCCATCTCTTTCAGAATTTTCCACAGTTTCTTGTGATTCACACAGTCAAAGGCTTTGGCATAGTCAATAAAGCAGAAATAGATGTTTTTCTGGAACTCTCTTGCTTTTTGATGATCCAGCAGATGTTGGCAATTTGATCTCTGGTTTCTCTGCCTTTGCTAAAACCAGGTTGAACATCTGGAAGTTCATGGTTCACGTATTGCTGAAGCCTGGCTTAGAGAATTTTGAGCATTATTTTACTAACGTGTGAGATGAGTACAATTGTGCGGTAGTTTGAGCGTTTTTTGGCATTGCCTTTCTTTGGGATTGAAATTAAAACTGACTTTCCAGTCCTATGGCCACTGCAGAGTTTTCCAAATTTGCTGGCATATTGAGTCCAGAACTTTAACTTCTTTCAGGATTTGAAATAGATCACCTTGAATTCCATCACCTCCACTAGCTTTGTTCATAGTGATTCTTGCTAATGCCCACTTGATTTCACATTCCAGGATGTCTCCTTCTATGTGAGTGACCACACCATTGTGGTTATCTTGGTCATGAAGATCTTTTTTGTACAGTTCTTCTGTGTATTCTTTCCACCCTCTCCTTAATATCTTTTGCTTCTGTTAAGACTCTACCATTTCTGTCCTTTATTGATCCCATCTTTGCATGAAATGGTCCCTTCATATCTCTAGTTTCTTGAAGTGATCTGTAGTCTTTCCCATTCTATTGTTTTCCTCTATTTCTTTGCACTGATTGTTGATGAAGGCTTTCTTATCTCTCTTTGAAACTCTGCATTCAAATGGGTATATCTTTCTTTTTTCTCCTTTGCTTTTCACTTCTCTTCTTTTCGCAGGTATTTGTAAGGCTTCCTCAAACAGCCATTTTGCTTTTTTGCATTTCTTTTTCTTGGGGGGTGATCTTGATTCCTGTCTCCTGTACAGTGTCATGAACCTCCATCCATAGTTCATCAGGCACTCTGTCTATCAGATCTAGTCCCTTAAACCTATTTCTCACTTCCACTGTATAGTCATAAGGGATTTGTCTTAGGTCATACCTGAATTGTCTAATGGTTTTCTCTACTTTCTTCAATTTCAGTCTAAATTTGGCAGTAAGGAGTTCATGATCCAAGCCACAGTCAGCTCCCAGTCTTTGGTTTGCTGTCTGTATAGAGTTTCTCCATCTTTGGCTGCAAAGAATACAGTCAATCTGATTTCGGTGTTGACCATCTGGTGATGTCCATGTGTAGAGTCTTGTCTTGTCTTGATTTCAAATTCCCACTCTGATACACTAGCGATATAAAGTTAGTTAAGGTACTGTTTTCTTACCTATATAAAGATGACTATAATTTTCATGAGTATAGTGGTTAAAGTAATAGTGTGTTCAGGCTGTCTAGAACAATGCCTGACACATAGTGAACAATTACTGGATAATACACATATAATTATTGGTTTATTTATAAAAATGCATACTTTATAAAAGAAATTCACTGAGAATTTCATAACTTTTACAGAAAAGACCTCAGATGTTGGATGATGGTTTAATATTTCTTTTGAAAAATCTATCTTAAAAGAGTGTCTTTTTCAGTTTAAAGCTGAGGTAAAGTGAACTAAAGATGGGAATCAAATTTATGACATTTGCTGGTAAAATATTGGACTTTGAGTATTAGATATAAAGCGTGATTTGACCTGTCTAGAATAGCTCTATCAATGTGTAATAGAGAATGACAGTCTCTCTCATGCTTTCATCCACCCACATGACAGAAATATTAATGATATATTTTTGGGCCCAAATCTGAATGCTAAGTCGCTTCAGTCGTGTCCGACTCTGTGCCATCCCATAGATGGCAGCCCACCAGGCTCCGTCCCTGGGATTCTCCAGGCAAGAATACTGGAGTGGGTTGCCAGTTCCTTCTCCAATGCATCAAAGTGAAAAGTGAAAGTGAAGTGCCTTTCTCTAAATACATAGAGATAATTTAAAGAGTGACTATATATAAAACCCCTGGAGAAGGAACTGGCAACCCACTCCAGTATTCTTGCCTGGAGAATCCTATGGACAATGGAACCTAGGAGGCTACAGCTCATGAGTTCTCAAGAGTTGGACATGACGTAGTGACTAAATCATATGTAAAACAGTGACATTTTCTACCATGAAGAATGTAGAAGAGTGAACATTTTCAAATTTTGTCAAGTTGCAAATGTCAAAACAAGTTTTCAGCCATATAAACAAAAGAGAAATAAATGAGTAGAGATGTTAAGAAAGAGATTGTTTTTGTTGTTTAGTCACTAAATCTTATCCAACTCTTTTGTGACGGACTTTCAAGACTCTTCTCCAACACCACAGTTCAAAAGCATCAATTCTTCGGCACTCAGCCTTCTTCACAGTCCAGCTCTCACATCCATACATGACCACTGGAAAAACCATAGCCTTGACTAGATGGGCCTTTGTTGCAAAGTAATGCTCTGCTTTTCAATATGTTATCTAGGTTGGCCATAACTTTTCTTCCAAGGAGTAAGCGTCTTTTAATTTCATGGCTGCAGTCACCATCTGCAGTGATATTGGAGCCCAAAAAAGTAAAGTCTGACACTGTTTCCCCATCTATTTCCCATGAAGTGATGGGACCGGATGCCAGGATCTTCGTTTTCTGAATGTTGAGCTTTAAGCCAACTTTTTCACTCTCCACTTTCACTTTCATCAAGAGGCTCTTTAGTTCCTCTTCACTTTCTGCCATAAAGGTTAGGTGCTAACTCTTCTCTAAATTTTTGGTAGAATTCAGCTGGAAAGCCATCTGGTCCTGCACTTTTGTTTGCTGGAAGATTTCTGATTACAGTTTCAATTTCTGTGCTTGTGATGGATCTATTAAGATTTTCCATTTCTTCCTGGTTCAGTTTTGGAAAAGTTGTACTTTTCTAAGAATCTGTCCATTTCTTCCAATTTGTCCATTTTACTGCCATATAGTTGCTGATAGTAATCTAATGATCCTTTGTATTTCTGTGTTGTCTGTTGTGATCTCTCCATTTCCATTTCTAATTTTGTTGATTTGATTTTTCTCCCTTTGTTTCTTGATGAGTTTGGCTAATGGTTTGTCAATTTTATTTAACTTCTTAAAGAACCGGCTTTTGGCTTTGTTGATTTTTGCTATGGTCTCTTTTGTTTCTTTTGCATTTATTTCTACCCTAATTTTTAAGATTTCTTTCCTTCTACTAACCCTGGGGTTCTTCATTTATTCCTTTTCTAGTTGCTTTAAGTGTAGAGTTAGGTTATATATTTGATGTTTTTCTTGTTTTCTGAATTATTTCATATATATTCACTGGTTAAGTATTTGTGATTCTAATTAATACATTTAAATATATGTACTTTCCAAGAAAGAAAAACACCAGTACAGTATACTAACGCATATATATGGAATTTAGAAAGATGGTAACAATAACCCTGTATACGAGACAGCAAAAGAGACACTGATGTATAGAACAGTCTTTTGGACTCTGGGAGAGGGAGAGGGTGGGATGATTTGGGAGAATGGCTTTGAAATATGTATAATATCATGTTTGAAATGAGTCGCCAGTCCAGGTTCGATGCCTGATACCAGATGCCTGGGGCTGGTGCACTGGGACTACCCAGAGGGATGGTATGGGGAGGGAGGAGGGAGGAGGGTTCAGGATGGGGAATACATGTATACTTGTGGCAGATTCATTTTGATGTATGGCAAAACCAATACAATATTGTAAAGTTAAGTAAAGTATAATTTAAAAAAAGGAAAAAAAAGATAATGTATTAATCAAATATTAAAAATTCAACTACAATGATACCAGTAAACTAATTTATCTGTTTTATAACAGATGGGAAATTCTGCCGTGAATCAATACCAAGTAAGGGATGTGTTGTGTAAAGTGAGAATTATCCAGGATCTATCCAGCTTCATAGTTAAGTATATTGGTCTAGCTGCTCCAAAAAAAGGGTCAAACTAGACTTATGAAATCTCTAGATGTTATTTTTTAATATGCGTTTGCCTGTGGTCTGATTTATGCTCATTATGCACATATATGTATATTTTTATTTCATTAAATATACCATTAAAAAAAATAAAATTCATTTCTAAATAATCTCCATGAATTTATTTATGGGTGTATGGCATTAATGTGCATACATTCCCAGATTGTGCAGTGGTAAAGAAACCACCTGAAAAAGTAGGAGACACAAGAGATGTGCATTTCATCCCTGGGTTGGGACTATCCACTGAAGAAGGAAATGGCAACCTACTCCAGTATTCTAGCCTGGAAAAGTCCATGGACAAAGGAGTCTGGTTGAGCTACAGTCAATGGGGACACAAAGAGCTGGAAACAACTGAGCACTCATACACACACACATGTCATTAATGCACATATGTAGGAATATAAATATAATCACTCTCTTGTTACTCAATTAAAGAATGTACCACATATTTCATATTTAGTCATTGAGCAATTGCAAGTAAGTGTGGTATATTAGCATATATATGTTATATATGTGTTCTATGCACATAAAACCGTTTTATATGTATACTTATGCATACATTATATCCAAAATATATAAGCATCAAGTTATTTAAAATAAAATAGCTATATATATATATATATATATATATATATATCAATTTGCACTTTGCTCCTTTATCTAATGCATTGTGTCAGATTCTTTATTATTTGGTTTTGGCTTAAGGTACAGCCAAATGTATAAATGGGTTATAAATAATGATACAGATAAAAAATTTCAATATAATATACTTTAAAATTTGTATAGAAATAGAGAAAACTATATATTTAGTTTATTATAGAAACATATTATATACCTGTCCTACAAAACATGAACTCAGTATAATACTTTGGTTCAGCCACATGTAGATAAACTGATATAAAATAATTAAAATATATTTTAACAATGAGGGTTAGGTAATAATATTTGAAAAAATATGATTTTATTTACAAAGATTTTATAATAAGACTGCTCAAATTGAAATCAAAATTACTTATACAATATAACTTGAGTGTTCATTGCTATTATTTACCTTTTACATAAATATATATCATTTATAATAAGATAAGGCTATACTTTAGCAAACAAACATCATGCAGTTGCTATATCTATAGCTTTAGTTGTACAAAAGTTATCTGCACATGTTGTTTTTATGTGAGTCACTCAGTGGTATCTGACTCTTTGTGACCCTACAGACTGTAATGTGCCAGGCTGGCTCCTCTGTCCATGGAATTCTCCAGGCAAGAATATTGGAATGGGTAGCCATTCCCTTCTCCAGGGGATCTTCTTAACCCAAGGATTGAACTCATATCTCTTTCATTACAGGCAGATTTTTTTTTACTGTTTGAGCCACCTAGGAAGCACCACATTTTTATGAATGACATGAAAGAGAACATTGTTAGCTTTTGAGAGATACATTAAAATCAGAGGGATTTCCCTCCCATTTTTATAATTCACTTTTAGCTTTCATTGATTCTTATTTAAAACTATTCATGTTCAAAAGTACAATATTTGATGAAAATTTTCCAAAAGTCTGAATTAAATACTAACAGGCTTGCAGAATTTGTTAAAATCTTAATTGAAACTATTCTCATTCCTGGTCAAGAGAATTTTTCTTGTATTACTTGTATTCCTTGTCCATTTTAAAACAAAGTTAGAATAAAAATCATGCCATATAACTCACTAATATCTCAGAATTTTTGAAGTACAAGAATTTTCTAATAAAGTAAAAGAGAAAAAAATCTTTTTAAATGAATGAGCTTCAGATGCTAAAATAAGAGTTTATGTAACTCATGATGAATTTTAAAAATTTCTTAATTTCATGATAATATCTGCTTGAAATTACCTTAATATTGGTTAAAATACACTATTTTGCACTCTGAATTATAAAGATAAAGCTAAGTACTTTGAAAAGGTGTAAACAGAAAAATGGAAGAAAAACTTCTGGGCATATATAATTTATTCCACATTTAAAAATATATATAATTAAGTTTAGTTTCACACAGAAATATGTGTTTACCTGTTGTTTTTTCTTTGCAAATAGGAGTCGTCTTAGCATATGATAGCTCTTGAATGTAGTATTTCATAGCAATTCTCATTGGTTCACTGCTTTTCTTGACTTAATTATAATCCTATTTTCCCATGTTGTTGTTCAGTCACTAAGTTTCATCCAACACTTTGTGACCCCATGAACAGCAGCATGTCAGGCTTCCCTATCTTCATTATATCCTGGAATTTGCTCAGATTCTAGTCCATTGAGTCAATGATGCTATCAAACCATCTTATCCTCTGCCGCCCCCTTCTCATGTTGCCCTCATTTTTTTCCCATCATG
Organism: Tragelaphus eurycerus; assembly: GCA_935064755.1. Taxonomy (NCBI): domain Eukaryota; kingdom Metazoa; phylum Chordata; class Mammalia; order Artiodactyla; family Bovidae; genus Tragelaphus; species Tragelaphus eurycerus. The sequence goes on along the minus strand of CAKXYN010000086.1, from coordinate 3,887,843 downwards.
AGGGCCTTTTCCAATAAATCAGCTCTTTGCATTAGGTGACCATGGATATTCAGCTTCAGCATCAGTCCTTCCAATGAATATTCATGGTTCATTTCCTTTAAAAATGACTACTTAAATCTCCTTGTATTTCAAAGAACTCTCAAGAATTTTCCCCAATACCACAATTTGAAAGCATCAACTCTTCAGCACTCAGCCTTCTGTATGGACCAACTTTCACATATATATAGGAATACTGGAAAAACCATAGCCTTGTCTGGTTCTAATTGTTGTTTCTTGACCTGTATACAGGTTTATCAGGAGAGAAGTAAGGAGGTCTGGTATTCTCATCTCTATTTGTTGTGATGTATACAGTCACATGGAGAAGGAAATGGCAACCCACTCCAGTGTTCTTGCCTGGAGAATCCCAGGGACAGCGGAGCCTGGTGGGCTGCCCTCTATGGGGTCACACAGAGTCAGACAAGACTGAAGCAACTTAGCAGCAGCAGCATACAGTCACAGGAGTGGTTAATGAAGCAGAAATTGATTTTTTTTTTTAATTCCCTTACTTTCTCTATAATCTAACAAATGTTAGCAATTTGATCTGGACCTCTGCCTTTTCTAAACCCAACTGGTACATCTGTAAGTTCTTGGTTGACATACTGCTGAAGTCTCACTTAAGGGATTTTGAGCATTACTTTGCTTTGCTAGCATGTGAAATGAGAACAATTGTATAAAAACTTGAACATTCATTCTTTTTCTACTTAATTGATATCTACTGTCTTTTTTACAGGAAATATAGAAGCCATTTTTGTATCATTGTTTTATGATGTGCATCAAAGCTTTATTAATCATTCAGGTTCACTAATAACTACCACTCTCTCATCTAGATGGACAGTTTCAAATTGCATATTTTTGATGCAACTATTTAAAAACATGTCCACTCAGATTAAAAAAAAAAAAAATAGTACATGTAAAATGAGACCAAAAATATCTGCCTATGAGAATGGCAGAGAAGACTGCCTTTTGCAATAACTCTTTTGTCATGAACAATGAGAAAAGAAATGAACAAAATAAAAAAAAAAAAAAAGCATCAGACACCTGTCAAATCAATTCATCAGAAACAAAGAAATATATCTAGAGGAGTAAGATTAGCAGCTGGGCTAATTTAACTTTTAAAGAGTTTTCTAATTCATAAAATATTAACACAACAATGAGAAGACAGAATGCTTTACGGACGCATGAGTTAGGTACAAAATTGAGTTTAGAGCTCACTGTTATGACTAACCTAGATAGCATATTGAAAAGCAGAGACATTACTTTGCCAACAAACATCCATCTAGTCAAGGCTATGGTTTTTCCAGTGGTCATGTGTGGATGTGAGAGTTGGACTGTGAAGAAAGCTGAGCGCTGAAGAATTGATGCTTTTAAACTGTCTGTTGGAGAAGACTCTTGAGAGTCCCTTGGACTGCAAGGAGGTCCAACCAGTCCATTTTGAAGGAGATCAGCCCTGGGATTTCTTTGGAAGGAATGATGCTGAAGCTGAAACTCCAGTACTTTGGCTACCTCATGCCAAGAGTTGACTCATTGGAGAAGACTCTGATGCTGGGAGGGACTGGGGGCAGGAGGAGAAGGGGACGACAGAGGATGAGATGGCTGGATGGCATCACTGATTCGATGGACGTGAGTCTGAGTGACCTCCGGGAGTTGGTGATGGACAGGGAGAGCTGGTGTGCTGCCATTCATGGGGTCGCAAAGAATCGGTCATGACTGAGCGACTGAATTGAACTGAACTGAACTGGAGATTCTAGTAAAATCCCAAGTTTTCCTATGGGATCCCAAAATGTCAATGAACAGGCTCTCTAGGATTTACACATATATTCAAATTGTTTTTTGTTTGTTTGTTTGTTTCTTGCATGAATTTAGGGTTATTAGATAGTTAAAAGATAATTTTAACTAAAAACATGAAATATATTTTCACTTTGTATATATTGACCAAAACTCAATAGAAATATCAACTTGGCTAAGAAGATGAGATAAAAACAAAAACCTAGGAAGCATACAAACCATACAAACAGCCTATTGTCAGATAATAATTTCAGAATAATTTTTCAGTAATATAAACAGGTAGTTTTAATATCCAAATGACTATTAGAGAAAATGAAAATTCTAAGAAAAACAGAAGAAAATTTAAAGCTGAAATGTAAAATGCACAATAACAGTTTAATGATTCAGTTTTAAGTTTAATAGATTAAGCAGAGCAGTAGACAAAATTAGGAAACAGAAAGAGATAATTGAATAAATATTTAGAGTGAAGCACAGAGAAATAAAATGTTAGTAAACATAAAGTATAAGGTTTATATGAAATGAAGTTACAAATTTATTTTTGATATTGGCTCAGACAGTAAAGAATCTGCCTGTAATGCAGGACATGGATTGATCCCTGGGTCAGAAAGATTCCCTGGAGAAGAGAGTGACACCCCGTTTCAGGTTTCAGTATTCTTGCCTGGAGATTCCCGTGGACAGAGTCAGACAAAACTGAGTGACTAACACACCAACACCCACATGAATTCCAAAAATGAGAAGAAAATAATTGGTGTCTTAAAGAAGAAATTGTACCCAAAATATGATTACTTTGGAGAGATAGCCTGTTAATTCTGTCTTAGCTTGCTATGTTAGAGATTTCTAATGACTTGTTAACATCCAAGTGTTACAAATATGTGAGTATGAAGCCTATGGCAACCTCATATATAGGGAGTTTTCCACACATTTCCTTGCTTCTAATGAGCAGAATATGAAGTTGCAAGTATAAGTAACCTTACTGTGCTAAAAATCAAGGTAAACTTTACTTGTAAAGAAATATAAACATTTATATCATGTAACACTTGATGTGAAGCAAAAAGAAGATTCCCTTACTTTGCATACCTTACTATGTACTTTCTCACAATTTTTGTATGCTTTAATAAAACATTAAAGATAAAAATAAGAAAAAAATAATATAAAGTTGTTAAATCACCAAGTTGTGTCTAACTTGCAACCCCCATGGACCACAGCATGCCAGGGTTACCCTTCCTTCAATAGCTCCCAGAGTTTGTGCAACCTCATGTCCATCGAGCTGGTAATGTTATCCAATCATCTCATCCTCTGTTGTCCCCTTCTCATCCTGCCCTCAACCTTTCCCAGGGTCTTTCCCTATGATTCAGTTGGCTCTTAACATCAGGTGGCCAAAATAATGTCACACAAAATATACACAATACACTTGAATGAATTTGAAGATGACTTTTTTTTAGGGGGGTGATGAGGAAAGGCTATTTTAGTAATATATAATTGTTAGTTTCTTCCATACAAATATGAAATTTTACTGTAATCCACGTATAAACAGAAGTGAGTTTTATTCTTTATCCTAGGTATTGTAAAATAATTCTGTTGTTCATATAGAGAACCAACATTAACATCCAACGTTAAAAGATATTTAATAAAGAGGTCAGTGAAAGAGAAAACATCTTTCACAGGTGTTAAAACAGTTTTAAGTCTCCATAATTAAAGCAGCATAGAGGTCCATGGATAGATGGGCCATAAGGGCAAAATACATAAAGCTTAGAAACAGAAACAAGGAAATCAGTAAATCCAATACCTGTTAAGTGCTTTATGGAGATATGGAATTGTTAATATGTTAAGATGGCATATTTTGATAGCAATTTTTAAAAAAATCTAACATTAAATTCAAGCAAACGTTGGTACTAGTAAAAGACATAAATATTTGAAAAATAAATATCTTGATTAAAAATATCAACTAATTGACATATATATGTATAGTGAAAGGCTTCCAACTGAGGTTCAAAATTGAGATATAAAAAGAAAAGACTGATAAATCAGATTACAACATTCTAAAAAACATTTCATGATAAAACCATAAACAATGCCAAAAATAAAATTTTATCTTATAACTGGAGCCAAAAATAAAATTTTAAATGATCTGAAAAGATGTTTTCAGATGACACTACCCTTATGGCAGAAAGTGAAGAGGAACTAAAAAGGCTCTTGATGAAAGTGAAAGTGGAGAGTGAAAAGGTTGGCTTAAAGCTCAACATTCAGAAAACTAAGATCATGGCATCTGGCCCCATCACTTCATGGGAAATAGATGGGGAAACAGTGGAAACAGTGTCAGACTTTATTTTTCTGGGCTCCAAAATTACTGCAGATGGTGATTGCAGCCATGAAATTAAAAGACACTTGCTCCTTGGAAGGAAAGTTATGACCAACCTAGATAGCATATTCAAAAGCAAAGACATTACTTTGCCAGCAATGGTCTTTCTAGTCAAGGCTATGGTTTTTCCAGTCGTCATGTATGGATGTGAGAGTTGGACTGTGAAGAAGGCCGAAGAATTGATGCTTTTGAACTGTGGTGTTGGAGAAGACTCTTGAGAGTCCCTTGGACTGCAAGGAGATCCAACCAATCCATTCTGAAGGAGATCAGCCCTGGGATTTCTTTGGAAGGAATGATACTAAATCTGAAACTCCAGAACTTTAGCCACCTCATGCGAAGAGTTGACTCATTGGAAAAGACTCTGATGCTGGGAGAGTTTGTGGGCAGGAGGAGAAGGGGACAAGAAGATAAGATGGCTGGATGGCATCACTGACTCGATGGACATGAGTGTTAGTGAACTCTGGGAGTTGGTGATGTACACGGAGGCCTGGCATGCTGCGATTCATGGGGTTGCAAAGAGTCAGACATGACTGAGCTACTGAACTCAACTGAATTGAATATCAGAATTTTTAAGGGGGCTATTTTCTCATATATGCGTCACATAGATGTATATAGTACATAAGTATTTTCAAAAATTCAAGGGAATAAAATGCAAAGGAATTGAACATATTTCACATAAAAGTATACAAATGACTCAAAAGTGAAAAGTAATGAAAAGCAAGCTCAGCATTACTCACAATAAGAAGAAACAAATTAAATTCCATTGATGTGCTAGTTCTGAATTCTTTCTTTGGAAATATTGAAACACCTGACACAAAGCTCTTTTAATGAGACAGCGGGGAAAATAGGTACACTTATAAGTGAGAATGAAATGTAGTAAAACACCTGCAGAGGAAAATTTGGCAATATCTAACTACATATGCATTTATCAGGGCTTATATTCTGATAGTGATAAAAGCTGTAAGTATTCAAGATGTTACCATTGGGAGAAACTGAGTAGAGGATGCTTAGTATTTCTCTGTTTCTTACAACCGCATGTAAATCTACAATTCTTTCAAGGTAAAAAGCTTATTTAGGAATAATTACCTCGACCTAATGATTATATTTTGGAAAGGGAGAAGTAGTCTAATAAGGAGAATAATGAGACTCTGCAATATTGATAATTTTCTCTTAACAATCGGAATTATGGTAAAAATAGCCATTATTATATAAGCCACTGAGGTGAACAATTGTTAAATTTTGAATATTCTATATGTTATATTTCAATTAAAAAAAAACAATAAAAATAAAAGCAAACTTGGCAAAATACCTGAACTTGCTAAGCATTTTTGGCTTGTTGATAAAACTTGCAAAACAACAAAAGTTGGTAACATGAGTGGACTCTAATAAGTGGGGTGTAGAAATGGAGTTATCTACCCTTTAAATTTGTTTATACACAAAAGAGTTTTCTTTTAAAAAGAATTAAATTTATTTATTTTAATTGGAGGCTGATTACTTTACAATATTGTATTCGTTCTGCCACACATCAACATGAATCCACCACAGGTGTACACGTGTTCCCCATCCTGAATCCACTTCCTTCCACCTCCCTCCCCATACCATCCCTCCAGGTAATCCCAGTGCACCAGCCAGAAGCATCCTGTATCGAACCTGGACTGGAGATTTGTTTCTTATATGATATTTTCCATGTTTCACTCCCATTCCCCTAAATTGTCCCACCCTCTCCTTCTCCCACAGAGTCCAAAAGACTGTTCTATACATCTGTGTCTCTTTTGCTGTCTCGCATACAGGGTTATCGTTACCATCTTTCTAAATTCCATATATATGTGTTAGTATACTTTCTTTTTCTGGGCTCCAAAATCACTGCAGATGGTGACTGCAGTCATGAAATTAAAAGATGCTTACTCCTTGGAAGGAAAGTTATGACCGTAATATAGTCCCGCAGAGAGTCGGACACGACTGAGCCACTGATCTGATCTGATCTGATACTGTATTTGTGTTTTTCTTTCTGGCTTACTTCACTCTGTAAAATAGGCTCCAGTTTCATCCTCTGATTGACTCTGACATCGCTGTATTAGTTGTAAAGAGACCACTGATAATCCAGAGCACGATTTGATGTTTTTTGTTGTTAAGTTGATAAGTCCTGTCTGACTCTTTCACAGCTCACGGATTGCAGCAGGCCAGGCTCCTCTGTCCTCCACTCTGTCCCAGTTCAGTTCAGTCGTGTCTGACTCTTTGTGACTTCATAAATCGCAGCACGCCAGGCCTCCCTGTCCATCACCAACTCCTGGAGTTCACCCACACTCACATCCATCGAGTCAGTGATGCCATCCAGCCATCTCATCCTCTGTCGTCCCCTTCTCCTCTTGCCCCCAATCCCTCCCAGCATCAGAGTCTTTTGCAATGAGTCAACTCTTCGCATGAAGTAGCCAAAGTACTGGAGTTTCAGCTTTACCATCATTCCTTCCAAAGGAACCCCAGGGCTGATCTCCTTCAGAATGGACTGGTTGGATCTCCTCAAACACATGTTCATTTAATCAGATCAGATCAGATTAGATCAGTCGCTCAGTCAAGTCCGACTCTTTGTGACCCCATGAACTGCAGCACACCAGGCCTCCCTGTCCATCACCAACTCCCAGAGGTCACCCAGACTCACATCCATGGAGTCAGTGATGCCATCCAGCCATCTCATCCTCTGTCGTCCCCTTCTCCTCCTGACCCCAATCCCTCCCAGCATCAGAGTCTTCTCCAATGAGTCAACTCTTCGCATGAGGTGGCCAAAATACTGGAGATTCAGCTTTAGCATCATTCCTTCCAAAGAAATCCCAGGGTTGATCTCCTTCAGAATGGACTGGTTGGACCTCCTTGCAGTCCAAGGGACTCTCAAGAGTCTTCTCCAACAACACAGCTCAAAAATATCAATTCTTCGGTGCTCAGCCTTCCTCACAGTCCAGCTCTCACATCCATACATGACCACAGGAAAGACCATAGCCTTGACTAGGCGAACCTTTGTTGGCAAAGTGATGTCTCTGCTTTTGAATATGCTATCTAGGTTGGTCATAACTTTCCTTTCAAGGAGTAAGCGTCTTTTAATTTCATGGCTGCAGTCACCGTCTGCAGTCATTTTGGAGCCCAGAAAAATAAAGTCTGACACGGTTTACACTGTTTCTCCATCTATTTCCCATGTAGTGATGGGACCAGATGCCATGATCTTCGTTTTCTAAATGTTGAGCTTTAAGCCAACCTTTTCACTCTCCACTTCAACTTTCATCAAGAGGCTTTTGAGTTCCTCTTCACTTTCTGCCATAAGGATAGTGTCATCTGCATATCTGAGGTTATTGATATTTCTCCCAGCAATCTTGATTCCAACTTGTGTTTCTTCTAGTCCAGCATTTCTTATGATGTACTCTGCATATAAGTTAAATAAACAGGGTGACAATATACAGTCTTGACGTACTCCTTTTCCTATTTGGAACCAGTCTGTTGTTCCATGACCAGTTCTAACTGTTGCCTCCTGACCTGCATACAGATTTCTCAAGAGGCAGATCAGGTGGTCTGGTATTCCCATCTCTTTCAGCATTTTCACAGTTGATTGTGATCCACACAGTCAAAGGCTTTGGCATAGTCAATAAAGCAGAAATAGATGTTTTTCTGGAACTCTCTTGCCTTTTCCATGATCCAGCGGATGTTGACAATTTGATCTCTGGTTCCTCTGCCTTTTCTAAAACCAGCTTGAACATCAGGAATTTCACGGTTCCAGGATGTCTGGCTCTAGGTCAGTGATCACACCATCATGATTATCTGGGTCGTGAAGCTCTTTTTTGTACAGTTCTGTGTATTCTTGCCACTCTTCTTAATATCTTCTGCTTCTGTTAGGTCCATGCCATTTCTGTCCTTTATCGAGCCCATCTTTGCATGAAGTGTTCATTTGGTATCTCTGATTTTCTTGAAGAGATCCCTAGTCTTTCCCATTCTGTTGTTTTCCTCTATTTCTTTGTACTGATCGCTGAAGAAGGCTTTCTTATCTCTTCTTGCTATTCTTTGGAACTCTGCATTTAGATGTTTATATCTTTCCTTTTCTCCTTTGCTTTTCACTTCTCTTCTTTTCACAGCTATTTGTAAGGTCTCCCCAGACAGCCATTTTGCTTTTTTGCATTTCTTTTCCATGGGGATGGTCTTGATCCCTGTCCCCTGTACAATGTCACGAACCTCATTCCATAGTTCAACGCTATCTAACCTTATGTCATCCACCACGGCCCCCTTCTTCATTTGCCTTCCATCTTTCCCAGCATCAGGGTCTTTTCCAATGAGTCAGCTCTTTTTATCAGGTGGAAAAAGTGTTGGGACATCAGGTTCAGTAACAGCATTTCCAATGAATATTCAGGATTGATATCCTTTACAACTGACAGGTTTGATCTCCTTGCTGTGCAAGGTTCTCTCAGGAGTCTTCTCCAGCACCAAAATTTGAAAATATCATTTCTTCAGCACTCAGTCTTATGAATAACTTCTCACATTCATATAAGAGTACCAGGAAAAGCATAAATTTGACTATATGGACCTTTGTTGACAAACTGATGTCTTTGCTTTTTAATACGCTAAGATTGTTATAGCTTTCCCTCCCATGAGCAAGTGTCTTATAATTTCATGGCTACAGTCACCATCCACAGCGCTTTTGGAGCCCAAGAAAGGAAAATCTGTCACTGCTTCCAATTTTCTCCTTTTATGAAATGATAGGAACGGGTGATATGATCTTAGTTTTCTGAATGTTGTGTTTTAAGCCAGCCTTTTCACCCTCCTCTTTCACCCTCATCTAGAGGCTCTTTATTTTCTGAAGAGGTTCCTCTTCACTTTCTGCCATCAGAGTGCTATCATTTGCATAGCTTAAGCTGTTGATATTTCTCCCAGAAATATTGATTCCAGCTTGTGATTGATGCAGCCCAGCATTTGGCATGATGTACTCTGCATTTAATTTAAATAAGCAGGATGACAGTACACAGCCTTGCTCCTTTCCCAATTTGGAACCAGTCCCTTGTTCCATGTCCAGCTCTAACTGTTGCTTTTTCATCTGCTCCTTGATACAGGTTTCTCAGGAGACAGGTGAGCTGGTCTAGTATTCCAATCTCTTTAAGAATTTTCCAGTTTCTTGTGATTTGAACAGCCAAAGCCTTTATTTTAGTCAATGAACTTGAAGTAGATGTTTTTCTGGAACTCCCTTGCTTTCTCCATGATCCGGTGGATGTTGGCAATTTGATCTCTGGTTCCTCTGCCTCTTTCAAACCCAGTTGTACAGCTGGAAGCTCTCAGTTCACATACAGCTGAAACCTAGCTCACAGAATTTTGAACATATCTTTGTTAACATGTTAAATAAGTGTGATTGCATAACAGTTTGAATATTCTTGGTATTGACCTTATTTGGAATTGGAATGAAAAGTGACATTTTCTAGTCCTGTGGCCACTGTGGAGTTTTCCAAATTTGCTGATACGTTGAGTGCAACACTTTAACAGCATCATCTTTTAGAATTTGAAATAGCTCAATTGGAATTCCATCACCTCTGCTAGTTTCATTTTTAGCAGTGCTTCCTAAGGCCCACTTGACTTCATACTCCAGGATGTCTGGCTCTAGGTGAGTTATTACACCATCATGGTTATTTGGGTCAAGATCTTTTTATAAAGTTTTTCTGTATATTCTTGCCACCTCTTCTTAATGTCTTCTATCTCTGTTAAATCACCATTTCTGTACTTTACCATGCCCATCTTTGCATGAGATCTTCTTTTGATATCTCAAATTTTCTTGAAGAGATCTCTAGTCATTCCAGTTCTATTTCTTTCCTCTATTTATTTGTAATCTTCATTGAATGAAGACCTTCTTATTGCTCCTTGCTATTCTCTAGAACTCTGCATTCAGTTGGGTATATCTTTTCTTTTCTCCCTTGCCTTTCTCTTCTCTTCTATCCTCAGTTATTTGCAAAGCCTCCTCAGACAACCACTTTACCTTCTTGCATTTGGGGGTGGCTTTTGTCACTGCCTCCTATACGGTGTTACAAAACTCTGTCGATAGTTCTTCAGGCACTATATTAGATCTAATCCCTTGAATGTATGCATCATCTCTACTGTATGTGTAATCACATGTGATTTGATTGGTGGCTCAGACAATAAGTAATCTGCCTGCAATGTGAGAGACTTGGGTTTGATCCCTGGGTTGGGAAGATCCCATGGAGGAGTGCATGGCAACTCACTCCAGTATTTTTGCTTAGAGAATCCCCATGGAAAGAAGATTCTGGCAGGCTACAGTCCATGGGGTCACAAAGAGTCAGACATGACTGAGCAACTAAGTACACACACACACACACACATAACTGAATAGCTTAATGATTTTTCCCTACTTTTTTCAGTATAAGCCTTAGTTTTCAATAAGGAGCTCATAATCTGAGACAAAGTCAGCTCCAGATTTTGTTTTTGCTGACTGTAGAGAGTTTCTCCATCTTTGGCAGCAAAGAACTTATTGTTATTGATCATCTATTGGTGTGCACTTGTTGAGTCGTCTCTTGGTTGTTAGAAATGGAAAAGGGTATTTTCTATGATCTGCATGTTCTCTTGACAAAATTTTGTTAGTCTTTGCCCTGCTTTATTTGTATTCGTAGAACAAACGGACCTTCTCCTTTTGCATTCCAATCCCCTATGATGAAAATGGAATTTTTTCATGGCATTATTTCTAGAATGTGTTGTAGGTCTTCATAGAACTGGCCAACTTCAATTTCTTCAGTATCTGTGTTTGGAGCATAGACTTGGATTACTGTGATGGTGAAGGTTAGTTTTGGAAACAAACTGAGATCATTCTGTTGTTTTTTAGCTTGCACCTAAGTACTACATTTTGGACTCGTTTCTTGGCTATGAGGGCTACTCCATCTCTTCCAATGATTCCTCCCCACAGTATTAGATATAATGGTCATCTGAATTAAATCATCCCATTTTTTTCCATTTTAGGTTATTGATTTCTAAGATATTGATGCTCAATCTTTCCATCTCCTGCTTGGTCGCATTCATTTACCTTGATTCATGGGCTTCTAAAATTCCAAGTTCCTGTGCTCTATAAAAAATTATTGTTCTTTACGGCATCTTACTTTTCTTTCACCACCAAACACATACACAGCAGAGTGTATTTTCTACTTTGGCCAGAAGCTTCTTTCTTTCTGGAGTTGTTAGTAATTGCCCTCCACCCTTCTGCAGTAGTATATTGGATACCTTCCAACTTGGGGGGCTCATCTTCTGGTGTCTTATCATATATTTTTCCCTTTTCATACTGTTCATGGTGTTCTCCTGGCGTGAATACTGTAATGTGTTGCCAGTTCCTCCTCCAGTGGACCATGTTTGCTCAGAACTCTTTTCTATGACTTGGCCATCTTGTGTAGTCCTGCATGGCATGGGTCATAGGTTCTCTGAGTTATACAAGCCCCTTCACCAAAAGTCTGTGATACATGAAGGAGAGATTTGACAGTAGAAATAGACAAAATTCCACTGTTGGATACATGTAATCATACATTTATAAGAAGCAGGACTTCTTGATGACACATTTTCAAATATTTTTGTCAAAGTAATAGTATATGAGATAAACTGGGTGATCTGAATGCCACAACAGAAAGCAGGTAAGCTGGAGCTCCACGATTCAAGTTCCCAGATCAAGAACTACATAAATGACACAGAAGTTTCTATATCTTCCCTGAAATAAACCCTGAAATTTCTCTTATAGACGCAGAGTGAGACTGACAAAACCCAAGCTCAGAATTTTACTCTGCAAGTTGCCAAATTACAGCAAAATAAATTCCCAGCCTTAAATGGGTTTCAGGACAGGGAAATGTCATGTCGTGATCATACCTGCAGGAGTCCTTAGGACTTCTTGCCACATGAGGATTCTTGGCTTCATTCAGGAAAGAATTCTAAAGTGAGTCAGAATAAAGGGAAAGTAAGCTTATTCAGAGAGATAGGCATCCCATAGACAGAATGCTGCTGCTTCTGCTGCTAAGTCACTTCAGTCGTGTCCAACTCTGTGTGACCCCATAGACGGCAGCCCACTAGGCTCCTCTGTCCCTGGGATTCTCCAGGAAGGAATACTGGAGTGGGTTGCCATTTTATTCTCCAATGCATAAAAGTAAAAAGTGAAAGTGAAATCACTCAGACGTTTTCACTGAACAGAGCTTCAGTTTCAGCATCAGTCCTTCCAAAGAGTATTCAGGGTTGATTTTCTTTTGAGATTGATTGGTTTGATCTTCTTGCTTTCCAAGAGAGGAATTCATTCTGGGACCAGTGACAAGACTTGATCACTCAGAGCTTTTGGGGTAATAAAGTTTTATTAAAGTGTAAAAGAGATAGACAAATCTTCTGACATAGTCATCTGAAGGGGGCAGAAAGAGTGGCCATCTTGTTAGTTTTAGCAAACTGTTTTATGTTTGTTAGAAGGCTATTAATCAGATAAGAGATAAGCCTCAAGGCTGAGGGAGTTTCACCGGGCCCCTCTCCCATAATATGCATTTTTGAGATATGATGGCACAACGGGGGTCATCTCCCAGCCATAAAACAATTGATATGAATACTGGTTTGTTGAGCTATTATCAGCCCAAAGTTTGAGAAAAGAAAAAATTTAGTCTTAGGTAAAACCATTTTAAAGAAAGGCAAATTCCAAAGCAAATACATAGTTTCATTAACATAGATTAAGAAAAACATTTCCATAAGAAAAATGCATTGGTTAGCTCAAGTTTTGAGAAAAGTTAAGTAAGTTTAGGTGGAACCAGGTGTCATCATGGTAACACAAAATTTTAAGAGAAACCTCCTTTTAATTTTGTATAGAGAAGGAAAAAAAAAAATCTGACACTTGTAGTTTGTTTCCTCCTGCTGCTTAAGGGAGAGGTAAAACAATATCTGACACTTGTACCCTATTTCTTCTGTTTGGAGACCCCTGGCCTTCCTGCCTGTTACCCTCTCACTCTCATTGGGCAGAGATTCTGTATTTACTGTTCTGTTAGAATTAGAAAGTGCTCTAACTGGTTGGTTGCTTGAGTGAAACATGAACCAAAGAGTGGCTCATAGTGAGTGAGTTAGAAAGGCCAGGCATGGCTTGGTTTAATGTAGAGAACAGAAATCAAAATCTTAGAGGACTGGCACATGGATTTGTCATTTAACTTACTTACATTCACTTACACTGGTAGGGTCCAGAAGACACTTACCATTTTTCAAGTCCTTGAAATTCTCTGTGATCTCTTATCTCTGTATCCCTGATCTTCCAGTGAAAACTACAGACTCTGAATTAGGATATCTAAATACAATAAGAGAGATTATATCCCTGGGTCACAGGGGCCAAGTGGCGGCACTGGACCACAAAGGCAAGGAGGTCATAATTACCCTAGTGGATAGAAGAGTGAAAACAGCAATCAGAATAGATTTGATGCCAAACTCTCAGCCTCTGTGCACTGGTGCCAAGTCAAATCTCAGAGATAGAAGTTTTAGGTAAAGTATAAAAGAATAGCTTTATTGCTTTGGCAGGTATAGGAGGACACAACAAAATCGAGCCCTCAAAAACTGTATCCCAACCCAGGAGGATTTGGTGAGGAATTTTATAGTAATCGTTCAAGGGCAGGGTTGCTGGTAAGGATCAGAGTGTGTGCAGGACCTGCATCCCTTTAATCTGGCCTCAGGTGGTCTCTTAATGACCTTCTGTAGTTCTTGAGGATACAAACTACGACCTTCTCTCTGGAATAAAGATTGCTTATTCAAGCAGTTCATCTTCCATTTGTTAGGGGTTTTAGTTCTGTAGAAAAGTTTAAAGAGACCGTTATGTGTATCACTCAGATTTTTTTTCCCGAAGCTGCACTATTTTTTAATTTTTTTTCTTATTTAAATAATTTTATTTTTTTAATTTTTGGCTGTGCTTGGTCTTCATTGCTGTATGGGCTTTTCTCTAATTACAACAAGCAAGGGCTACTCTCTAATTGAGATGTATGGGTTTCTTATTGCAGTGGCCTCTCTTTTGGAACATAGGCACTAGAACACTTGGGTTTCAGTAGTTGTGGCACATAGTCTAAATAGTTGTGGCTCCTGGGCTCTACAGAACAGGCTCAATAGTTTCTGTGCACAGGCTGAGTTGTTCCACAATATGTGGAATTTTCCTGGATCAGGGATCGAATCTGTGTCTCCTGCATTTGCAAGTGTATTCTTTACTACTGAGCCACCAGCAAAACCTTCGCTATTATTTTCTCAACACTCCTTCGCTGATTAACAATTGGCTTAGTATGCCCTTTGAAACTCAGGAAGGTCATTAAAACCTGTTTCCTACATATAAGAAATAGGGGATACAGAAGGAGCTCCACATGGTCCTGCTCTACTTTGATCTGACTTGCACAGAACTTTGTCACTGGCTACTTAATTACAGTGTTCCTTGAAATGAAATTGATAGAAAGTCTGCCAATATATTGCTTAATCTATATAAGCAGAAAAATTGCAGGCCAAGTGAACATAAGTCTAAGTTAAATCATAAAAACCAGTAGTCATGGCCCCTGAGTCAATTCTCAGTCTCAAGCCCCTTGAAGGAAGGGAGGCTAGATCTCCTTCAGAAAAGACTTCGATACACAACCAAAATTTATACTTTTAATATTTCTCACAGTCTTCCCAAAAATAACCTTTGGTCTACTACATGGGTAACTGCATTAGGGAAGAGGAAATGATCAAACGTTTTGGGGACTACTGGACACTAACTTTGAGTTAACGTTAATTCCATGAGAAACTAAATGCCACTGTGGTCAACCAGTAAGAGTGGTTAATAGCAATCAGTTGGTCAATTAAGTATTACTTTAGATTCATGTCAGAGTGAGTCCCATGGGTCATTAGACCCATTTTTAAGTTATTTACTCAGTTTAGCAATGTAAAATTGTAAAAGACATATTGAGTGGTTAGCAGAATCCCCAGTTGGTTTCCTGACATGAAGAATGAGAGATATCATATGAGAAAAACCAAGTGGAAACCACTTCAACCCAGGAAAACAGTAAATAAAATGTAAAACTGCATTCCTTGGGAGGTTACAGACATTAATGGTACTATGAAGAACTTGAAGGGGTGATGATTTTATGACATTTCCATTCAACAGGCCCATGTGTCCAGTGTGGAAGACAGATGCATATTGGGAACAACATTATATTATCATAAGCTTATCCAGGTGATGACTCCAGTTGTATTTTTATTGGTGCCAGATGTGTATTTATTATCTGAGCAAATAACAGATCCTCTTGTACTTGATATATGGCTATCAATCTTGCAGATGCTTTTTAAAAATCTACCCACGTTAAAAAAACAAACACCAGAAGCTGTTTGCTTATAGCTTGTAAATCAAGCAATATTGTAAGTTGAGCAATACACTTTCATTCTCCTTCCTCATGGATATACAACCTCTCATGCCATATGCTCTAAATTAGGTTGTAAGGCTCTTGATTGGCTTTCCTTTCTATGAGACGTCACATTGGTCTGTTACATTGATACGATTATGCTGACTGGAATTGGTGAACAAAAGTGAAAAGTGAAGGCACTCAGTCGTGTCTGACTCTTTGCGACCCCATGGACTGTAGCTTACCAGTCTCCTCAGTCCATGGAATTTTCCAGGCAAGAATATTGGAGTGGGCTGCCATTTCCTTCTCCAGGGGATCTTCCTGACCCAGGGATTAAACCCAGGTCTCCCGCATTGGGGGCAGACGCTTTACTGTCTGAGCCACCAGGGAAGCCCAATTAGTGAATAAGAAGTAGCAACTAATTTAGACCTATTTCTAAGATATTCATGACCAGTGAAATAAAATAAATTTTAAAAAATCAAGAATCTTCTACCTTACTAAAATTTCTAGTTTAATGATGTAGGCAAGTGAAGATATCCCTACAAAGGTGAAGGATAAATAGCTGCATCTGATCCTTCTATAACCAAAAAAAGGAGACCCATGCCTATTGGGCCTCTTTGAATTTTGGAGACAGCATATTCTTCAGTGGAGTATATTACTCTGGCCCATTTACAAAATCACTTCAAACATTGGTAGACTTAAATGGGGACCAGAAAAACGGAAGACAGTACAACAGGCCCAGACCATAATGCAAGCTGTTCTGCCATTTAGGTCATGTGATCCAGCAGACTCAATGCTACTTGAAGTATCAGTGGCAGATAGAAATGGTGTTTGTAGCATTTAATATATCTTTATGGAGGAATCTGAATTTAGGCCCTTAGCACTTTATTCGGGGAAGGCAATGGCACCCCACCCCAGTACTTTTGCCTGGAAAATCCCATGGATGGAGGATCCTGGTGGGCTCCAGTCCATGGGGTCGCTAAGAGTCGGACACAATTGAGCGACTTCACTTTCACTTTTCACTTTCATGCACTGGAGAAGGAAATGGCAACCCACTCCAGTGTTCTTGCCTGGAGAATCCCAGGGACGGGGGAGCCTGGTGGGCTTCTGTCTATGGGGTCGCACAGAGTCGGACACGACTGAAGTGACTTAGCAGCAGCAGCAGCACTTTATTAGCAAAACTCTCTGCTACTCCACATACCTCTGCTCTCTCTTTTGAGAAACAATTTTTGGCTTCCTGGTGGGACTTAGTTAGTTCAGTCACTCAGTCGTGTCCGACTCTTTGTGACCCCACGAATCACAGCACACCAGGCCTCCCTGTCCATTACCAACTCCTGGAGTTCACTCAGACTCACGTCCATCAAGTCAGTGATGCCAACCAGCCATCTCGTCCAGGCCTTAGTAGAGACTAAATGCTTAAACATGGGCCACCAAATTACCAGGCAACCTGATTTGTCTATTGTGAACTGAATGATATCTGAACCACTGAGAAATACATTTTGCCATGCACAGCAGTATTAATCTTTAAAGTGATAATAATGATCACACCTGTGTAATAAGTAAACTGTGATAAACATTGTGTTGGACAAAAGTTTCATTTGGTTTCTTCCTTAAAATGGCCCTAGTAGTTCTTAGCTTTAACTTCATTTGACACAATTTCATTAGATTGCATTGTGATGTGACAGTTGTCATATTAGTGTGAATTTTAAAAAAAGTCAGAAGTCATGAATCTTTGTGCAGCCATTTAAATATTGAAGGTAGAATTTTAAGAAGCAACACTTTCAGTATATTATGCTTTATTGTTTTAAGAAAGGTAAAAACATAATTGAAACACACAAAAAATATTTGTGCAGTGTATGAAGAAGGTGCGATGACTGATTGATTGTGTCAGAAATGATTTGTGAAGTTTTGTGGCTAGAGATTTCTCATTCAACAATGCTGCAAGGTCTAGTAGACCAGTTGAAGTTGACTAATTAAGTCGCTCGTTCAGTCATGTCTGACTCTTTGTGACCCCATGGACTGTAGCCCGTGGACCCAGGCTCCTCCATCCATAGGATTCTCCAGGCAAGAATACTGGAGGGGGATGCCATTTCCTTTGACCCAGGGATCAAACCCATGTCTCCCACATTGCAGGCAGAGGCTTTAACCTCTGAGCCACCAGGGAAGCCCTTGAGTTGATAGGGATCAAATCAAGACATTAATTGAGAAAAATCAATGCTATACCATGTGGGACATAGCTGCCATACCCAAAATATTCAAATCAAGTGTTGGAAATCATTTGAGCCAGCTTTGTTATATTAATTGCTTTGATGTTTGAGTTCCACATAGGTTAATTGAAAGAAACCTTACTTAAACATAACAAAAGCATTCTGGTTTTAAGACCAATGGTGTCAGGCAATGCAAAATGGGTTTTGTACAACAATGGGCAACAGAATAGGTCATGGGGAAAACAAAATGAACTACTACTGATCTCATCAATGGTAGGTCTTCATCCAAAGAGGTGACGCTGTGTAGATGTTGGTACTGGATGGGAGTCCTCCATCATGAATGCCTCTTGGAAAACCAAAGGATTAATTCCAACAAGCACTTCTCTCAGGTAGACCAACTGAAAGCAGCACCTTATGATATCATCCAAAATGATTCAATAGAAAATATATAATCTTTCATCAGTATAACACGGGTGTATATTTGTTTGATGACCAGTCAAAAGACATTACAGCTTGGTTGGGAAGTTCATCTGATTCATCAGACATTATACCTCCAGATTTCCATTTATTTCGACCTTTACAAAACTTTCTTAATAGAAAAACTTGCAATTCCCTGAAAGACTGTAAAAGGCACCTGGACTAGTTCTTTGCTCAAAAATTTAAAAAGTTTTGGGAAGATGGAATTATGAAGTTGCATGAAAAATGGCAGAAAGTAGTGGAAAAAAGCTGTGAATATGTTCTTCAATAAAGTTATTAGTGGAAATGAAAAGTGTGTCTTTTATTTTTAATTAAAAAAACATGGACAAAACCTAGATGTCCATCAACAGATGGATGGATAAGAAAGCTGTGGTACATATACACAATGGAGTATTACTCAGCCATTAAAAATAATACATTTGAATCAGTTCTAATTAGGTGGATGAAACTGGAGCCTATTATACAGAGTGAAGTAAGCCAGAAAGAAAAATACCAATACAGTATACTAACACATATATATGGAATTTAAAAAGATGGTAACGATAACCCTGTAAGTGAGACAGCAAAAGAGACACTGATGTATAGAACAGTCTTTTGGACTCTGTGGGACAGGGAGAGGGTGGGGTGATTTGGGAGAATGGCATTGAAACATGTATAATATCATATATGAAACAAATCACCAGTCCAGGTTCAATGCATGATACTGGATGCTTGGGGCTGGTGCACTGGGACGACCCAGAAGGATGGTACAGGGATGGTGGAGGGAGGGGGGTTCAGGATGGGGAACACGTGTATACCTGTGGTGGATTCATGTTGCTGTATGGCAAAACCAATACAATATTGTAAAGTAATTAACCTCCAATTAAAATAAATAAATTTACGTAAAAAAACAGAAGGAACTTTTTGGCAAACCCAATAGATTACAAATAATGCATATATAAAGAAATTTAGAAGATAGTCTGAAACAATTACAGTGTAACTGTTAATTATTATCATAAATTGGATGCTTATTTTATCAGAAATTTGATAGGACTAAAAGGTATGTGAAAAAAATCAATTAATACTGTTTCAAACAGTAAAATCTATGATTCTTCAAGTAATTTCTGGATAATTTTCCCAAGTAAGTTTACCTAAAGCAAAGTCAGTTACTTGAATGAGTACATAGTCTTGTAGGAAAAAATAAAATTTAAGATATGTTATTATAAAGATGTTAGACATTATTCTAAATTTATTTGTCTGGTTTTGTGGGCTCTAAAAAATCCTGCATGTTCAGCCAAATTTGAGCTGACTCTTTAATATCCCTCATTATATTTCAACACGAAAGGCTGTTCATACATTTCCAAAAATAGCATTGATGGGTCAATGGAGATATAAACTGCTCACACTTGTTCCAAGTGTTGATGCATTACAAGTGTAAATAAAATATATTGGTCATAATGAAAACTTTGACACTACCCCATATGCCACAATGATATTTTTAAACTCTGAGCTATAAGATACACTAGTTTCTTCTCATTATTTTTTGCCAACTCTCTGAAAAATCTTTGCACACTTTTTATTTTTTTCTTGCCTTTTTCTCAGCTATTACTTCATTCAACAAATATCTATCAAGCAACTACTACCTATCAGGCAGTCTTCTATACATTGTTAAAAAGCAAAACATAACAAATAAACAAAAAAACTTGATTCAGAAGGATTTTATATATAAATGGGAGAGAGAGATAGAAAAAAATATTATACAACACACAATGTTATATAATGGTAAGACTTCAGGAAAAAGGCAGAAAATGTGATGCAAAGTTTGGGAAACTCATCCACTAAGCTTTTATTTAGGTGATCAAGAAAGAACAAACCAGTTAGAGAGTTTATGGAAAATTATACTTAGGTAAGAATCCAACAAAGTACGTGTAAGACCTGTTGCTAAATAAAATAATGATGGAAGAAATAAAAAATCAAGATAAATGTATGTGGTGGTTTAGTCACTGATTCATGTCAGATTCTTGCAACCCAATGAACGGTACCCTGCTAGGCTCTTCTGTCCATGGGATTCTCCAGGCAAGAACACTGCAGTGGGTTACCATTTCTTTTTCCAGGGGATATTCCTGATCCAAGGATGGAATCTAGATCAGTTACAGATCAGTTGCACTGCAGTTGATCTTCTGAACTGTACGCAGATTCTTTACCAACTGAGTCACCAGGGAAGCCTCAAATAAATATATAGATTTACTATCTTCATGGCTTTGAAGACACAAATTCATATATAGATTCAGACATAATCCAAGAACTATATTTTTAAAAGAAATAGATGTTTATTCTAAAATCTATAGAAAAATAAGAAAAGCAACTTTTCACTGAACCAATTATAAGCATTTAACATATTACAGTCCAGTTTCTATGTAAATTTTCAGATAAGTTTGACAATTATCAAAGAAAAATTTCCCATAAAATAAAAGTCCCCTAATTATACAATTATAATTATAAAAATAATAATATTTGTCCTATAGTAACAAAATATAGAAAACTTCACAAATACAGAAAATCAGCAAAATCTACCCATAAAGGTAAAACACTGAACAAAGAATCAATACCAAATATAGACTTATAATTCTCAAAATAGTCAAAATGCCTACATGGATTTATATGTATGCATGTGAGAGCTGGACTGTGAAGAAGGCTGAGTGCTGAAGAATTGATGCTTTTGAACTGTGATGTTGGAGAAGACTCTTGAGAGTCCCTTGGACTGCAAGGAGATCCAACCAGTCCATTCTGAAGGAGATCAGCCCTGGGATTTCTTTGGAAGGAATGATGCTAAAGCTGAAACTCCAGTATTTTGGCCACCTCATGCGAAGAGTTGACTCATTGGAGAAGACTGATGCTGGGAGGGATTGGGGGCAGGAGGAGAAGGGGATGACAGAGGATGAGATGGCTGGATGGCATCATTGACTCAATGGATGTGAGTCTGAGTGACCTCCGGAAGTTGGTGATGGACAGGGAGGCCTGACGTACTGCGATTCATGGGGTCACAAAGAGTCAGACAGGACTGAGCAACTGATCTGATCTGATCTGATCTGATAAGCATTAAAGAGAATATAAAACTGATAGAATATGACTAGTTCTATTAAACATTTTCTGGATAAATGGAAGGAACTCTATTAGTACAAATAAGATAAGTAAATTAAAATGCCCACAAATATAAACAAGCTATTGATATATCCAATATATTTTCCAAATTTAAAGAAAATACTCTAACATGTGCATCTTCACATGGAAATTAAGGAAAATGACTAATAATATTAAGTTTATATCTTTTAAAATGACTATATTATAGTTAATAACAATAATTAAGCTATTGTTAATTATTGTTAACAATATTTAACAACAAAACAAAATAATATTTAACAATATTAATTAATTAATTAATGCCATAAGAAAACAGTAATAATTATGGAGGATATTTCTAGCACAATAAAGCAGATATAATATAGCTTCTGGAAAATTCACATGAGGGTTATGTAACTCTGAAGAATACACATATTTTTTAAAAGTATTAAATATATCCTTGGCCAAATTGAAAATCAATTTTATAATATCTGAGTCTTTTATCACATGATAATCTCAGTTGGAGGGAGTTTGCTTGATTTTTACAAATTTTTGAAATGATTGCTTCAGAGAAGGTAATGGCAACCCACTCCAGTACTCTTGCCTGGAAAATCCCATGGGCGGAGGAGCCTGATAGGCTGCAGTCCATGGGGTTGCTAGAGTCGGACACGACTGAGCGACTTCACTTTCACCTTTCACTTTCATGAATTGGAGAAGGAAATGGCAACCCACTCCAGTGTTCTCGCCTGGAAAATCCCAGGGACGGAGGAGCCTGGTGGGCTGATGTCTATGGGGTTGCACAGATTCAGACATGACTGAAGTGACGCAGCAGCAACAGCAGCAGCAGCAGCAGCAGCAATTGTTTCGGAGATTTTGCTCTCAGATGAAATTTAATTTTTAAGGATTTAGCCTTAACGAAAAGGGGTAAGCAATATATATTTTCTCACATTTTAGGAAAATCAGTCCCCTTAGGAAATGTCTCATTTTTATATGCCCTATGATTTTCTTAAAGATATCATCCTTAGCAATGTGTGTATATGTATTTATGTGTGTACACAGGTGTGTGTATGATGTGCAATGAGGGTGGGTAAATGAAACAATGAGTATTCACATGTGTTTTTATTCCGTGTATATTTATATTAAATAGTTGAGAAATTATTCGAGGAGTAGATCTAAATCATTTAATGACTAATATATTTCAATTCTATAATTCCTCATTGACTGATACCTTATAGAAACACCTGCCATGAGGTCAACTCTCAGACAGAAGGTCTATCATAACTCAATTACCAAATTCCTAATTCTCACTGATATTTAAGACTTAAAAAGTGAGATATTTTCCATTGATCTGTGATATGTTTTAACTTGTGCACAGTAGACTCGTTATGGGTCTCCTGACTTTAATGCCCTTGGCATAAAACTGGTAAAATATGTGTTAATATTAACATAAAATCATATTACTATAAATCTACCAGTAAGTGTAACCAAAGCATTTGGGATACCTTCAAAAGTAATTTTTAATATTTAAACTAAAATTATTATGCAAGTATCATTATTGTTTTGCCATTAGTTAAGAATCCAGAGCTAGGAATTAATTACTTCACTGTATAATTTACCAATATTTTATATATCAAAATTATTGACATATAAGACATTCTATTTATATAATCTTTAATATTTTTCAAAGTAATTTTTCCATCTAGATGTATTTATACTCCCTACAGTGAAATGTAGATAGCATTTTTCTTTTATATTGAATCAAACATAGAGAAAATTACTATTCATGATTTAAATCTCAAAGATATGCAGAATGTTTGAGTTGTTTTTTATGACTTTATTTTTATTTATGCTATATTCTGAGTGTGATTAGAATAATTGTCCCTGTTTAAGTAGCCATCAGAAAATTTCCTAGGAAAAACACTGATTAAATTGAAGCCAGAATACAAAAGTTCAGATACTCAAATCTTTATAAACTACCCTCATTATGTGTCATAGTTAAGTACAAGTCCAAAGGGCCTTGGGGGTTTATAAACATTATCATTCCTCTTTTAGACATACTATTTTATCTATACTGTCTACAAAGCAGAAATTATTTGATTTAATATTTAATACAGAGGACAAATTAGCATATCCCTTAAAGTATGTGTTAATGCTCATACATGGTACAGTCCATTCCTTCCTCTCCTCTCTGTTATCTAAACTGAATGATGACCCATTGCTCCTGGAGGTTAGCAATTTCCCTATAAATCTAAAAATAAAAGTTACAGTTCCGCAATAACTTCTAATAGTTTTTTAGTCATTCTCTTTTAAAAATTATCAATTATAACATATTAGGAGTTGGTATATATATATATATATATATATATATATATATATATATATAATCAACAAGGACTTGTTCCATAGCAAAGGGAACTCTACTCAATATTTTGTAATAACCTATTAAGAAAAAGAATCTTTAAAAAACAGATATATATATATGTATGTATAACTGAATCACTTTCTTGTACTCCAATAAAAAAATAAATAGAATTCATCTACTTAATATATTTGTTTCATATATAACATAGTAGTGAATTAGAGTATTTCTAGCTCAGATATTTCATTTGGAATAGCACTGTAATAATTGGGAGCTTCTTCAATTTCATTAGACTTTTAAAGATACTGCTTTACTTTTATTTTTATTGATCCAAGTTCTCTTATTGAAACACTTTGGGCCAGATATATTTCCAATTGAGAGGTTTTCACATTTAATAAATAGTTTAAAAGTTTACATGGTAGTGCATACTATTTTCAGCATGGACTTGGACAGCTATTTTACTTATATTAAACTGTCCAAAAATATTAATAAAATATTAATTATAAAGATAGAATTCAAATAGTCTTATATCATTTCAAAGTGTGTTTTCTATCAAATGAATGCAAACAAATCAGATTTTGTATCAAAGGGTACTTTTTAAAACTTTTCTACTTTATAAAAGAAAATTTTAGAACTTGGTATTGAGGATTTGATTTTTTATAGTCTGCATAAATATTTCATATATGGTCAGGAGGTCTAAAACCTAGTTGCTTTTAAATGCAAAATAACAGCACCAAACCATAGCAAATAAATTACTAGTCAATAACCTAGCGAGCCCTTAACCCAAACTCTCGAATTTTCAAAGTGTCTTTTCTTTGCAATAGAAGGAAAATGCTAATTGACTGCCAAATAAAATTGCTTTTATATCTACAATTCATCCAGCATTTTAAAAATTGAATAATGCATCTGTCATAAACAATTGAGTTTTATTTTTTGTTGTTGTTTTGTTGGGTTAAGAGTATAGAACACTTTTGTATGCAGTGTATTATTCATCTTCCTTTTTGCCCTATGTGTCAGATAATATGAATTATGAGTCTAAGTCCTAGAAAGACTGTAACCTTCCCAAATCTGTTCAGTTAGTAGATGAGAAAGTCAGAACTAGAAATGCCAGAGCAATGATAAATGCATTTTGGAATCTTATGCTTTACCTAAACAGTATTAGAATGTAAGGAAGACGGGTAACTTGGCTTTAAAAAACAAAGAGAGAGAGAGGAGGCTCTGTGGTCATGATTATCTGAATTTGAATTTATACCTATCTCTTTGAAACTATATAACCTTGGACAAGGTACTAATACTCACTTAATCTTATTCTGTTCTTTCTATCTACTCTTTGCATATTTTAATCAAGACCTATTTTAAGATCCCCTTCACATGCTTTTGGAGAAGGGAATGGCAACCCACTCCAGTATTCTTGCCTGCCGAAATCCATGGACAGTGTGGCCTGGTGAGCTACAGTCTATGGAGTCACAAAAAGTCGGACAGGACTAAACAATTTTCACTTTCACTTCAATTCAGTTCTGTTCAGTCGCTCAGCCCTGTAGGACTCTTTGCGACCTCATGAACCACAGCACGCCAGGCCAGCCTATCCATCACGAACTCCCAAAGTCCATGCAAACCCATGTCCATTGAGTCAGTGATACCATCCAACCATCTGATCCTCTGTCGTCCCCTTCTCCTGCCCTCAATCTTTCCCAGAATCAGGATATTTTCAAATGAGTCAGCTCATCACATCAGGTGGCCAAAGTATTGGAGTTTCAGCTTCAACATCAGTCCTTCCAATGAACACCCAGGACTGATCTCCTTTAGGATGGACTGGTTGGATCTCCTTGCAGTCCAAGGGACTCTCAAGAGTCTTCTCTAACACCACAGTTCAAAAGTGTCAATTCTTGGGCACTCAGCTTTCTTTACAGTCCAACTCTCACATCCATACATGACCACTGGAAAAACCACAGCCTTGATTAGATGGACCTTTGTGGAAAAAATAATGCCTGCTTTTTAATATGCTGTCTAGGTTGGTCACAACTTTCCTTCCAAGGAGTAAGTGTCTTTTAATTTCATGGCTGCAATCACCATCTGTAGTGATTTTGGAGTCCAGAAAATAAATTCAGTCACTGTTTCCCCATCTATTTGCCATGAAGTGATAGGACTGGATGCCATGATCTTAGTTTTCTGAATGTTGAGGTTTAAGCCAACTTTTTCACTTTCCTCTTCACATACTTTTAAAATATATGATTCTTTCAATTTTTTTTTTCATTTCTTTCAATTTTTAAATCTATTTTCATATTTGTGGATTTCTTGATGTGCTTTGTCATTTTGCCTGTGAAATTATTTTAAGTGGAAATTGCTCTCTGTTGAAGAAATCAGTCTTTCCATAAGTCATCACTGCCAATCAGTAGCTAGAAAGATAAATGATCACTAAATGAATTATCATGTTAAATGAAATGTTAATATTCTACTAGAAAGAAACCAAAACCTTTACATCATGTCATTAACATTCCTTTCAAATAGCTTTTTAAAGCTTTGCTGAATTAGGCTACAGATCCTA
This sequence comes from Tragelaphus eurycerus, assembly GCA_935064755.1. Lineage (NCBI taxonomy): Eukaryota > Metazoa > Chordata > Mammalia > Artiodactyla > Bovidae > Tragelaphus > Tragelaphus eurycerus. The sequence continues at coordinate 3,861,607 of CAKXYN010000086.1, read as the reverse complement.
CCCTCTCCCCACTTGTTGACAATGCCAAAGTCTTCATCAATCTGCCAAAGATTCATGAGGTTCTTTCCTCTTTGCTGTCCCTAAGAATATGAGGATATTATATACCTATATATAAAAGAAAAGCTTAAAATATAATTAAGGAAAGATTTCAAGTCACTGGTTTGTAAGTATGCTTATTACTTTCATTCATATGTGTGTGTGTATATATATATATATATATACACACACACACACATATATTAATGTTACATATGTATGTATACATTTTACATGTATTTATATGTTATATATATATGTATACATTTTGCATGTGTGTTTGTGTGTGTGTATAATCTGGAGGTTTTATTTTCCACAACACTTTCATGGGAGTCAACCATATATCATGAGATGTGAAGTTTATAGATATAGAAGTTGCACATTTCATATTTATTTTACCAGTCTCTACAGGTTTCATGAATTGTTGATCCCTCTCTTTTCTCTCTCATTTTTGGTTTGTTTGTGGTTTGGTTTTGAATCAGAATTTCTGTGTTGGCAAGTGGTAATCAGGATTCAAAACCTATTCAAAGAACAGACTTTGAACTCTTTTTTCCCCCTTTCTTTTTAACTCTTCCCATTGAAATAAAATACATTACAAAAGGTTTTTTTTGCAAAAAATCACAAAGAGCAATTTTCTTCAACTGCTTACAACTAAAGTACCAATATAAGGCCAAATCATTTTCACATATGTTTTAATGTGTAGTTCCTATGCAGTAGGACTCTGTTGCATAAGTACAGTGTAACCATCAAAGCCAATAAATTAATATTAATATAATAAAACCAATAAAGTTTCACAGATCTTTCCAATAATGTCTTTAAAACAAATGTATCCAGACAAGAATCATGTTTGTATAAAGTTTGCATGTCCTCATGAAATACAGAAAAATTTCGGTTTTTTTCATTTTTCATGATGATGATCATTTCACTGGTTACAGGCCATGTGTGTGTGTGTTAAGTAACTTCACTTGCATCCAACTCTTTGTGACCCAGTGGTCTGTAGCTCTCCAGGATCCTCCATCCTTGGGATTCGCTAGGCAAGAATACTGGAGTGGGTTGCCATGCCCTCCTACAGGAGATCTTCTTGACTTAGGGATCTAACCTGCATCTCTTATGTCTCCTGCTTTGGCAGGTGTGTTCTTTACCTATAGCACCACCCAGGAAGACAATATGTAGAATATTAATCAGGCTGGGCTTGTTAGACATAGATTTTGCATCTTTAGCAGTAACATCATACGATGATGCTGTATTATCATTGCATTATATAGGTAACATGAGTTTATTTGCTTTTATCCTATTTTCAGTATTGTTAAATCTGCAGACTTGATTTGGCTAATATATTTACATAGTTCAAAATCAAAAAGTACATTATAAAGGTTTTCCTTGAGATGGCTAACTCCTTAGCTTCCCAGGAAGAAATCTGCATCTAATGTCCTTTGCTCACTCAACAGACTTTGATTCCAGTCTTCTTTATCCTGCTTATGATGCCCCCAGATTTGGTTAATCCAGGGAAATATTTGTGATAGGCCTAAACGACTTGAGCTAATGCATATATCTAAGGATGAACACTCTTGCCTAGAGAATCCCATGGACGGAGGAGCCTGGTGGGCTGCAGTCCATGGGGTCGCAAACAGTCGGATACAACTGAGCAACTTCCCTTTCACTTTTCACTTTCATGCACTGGAGAAGGAAATGGCAACCCACTCCAGTGTTCTTGCCTGGAGAATCCCAGGGGAGTCTGGTGGGCTGCCGTCTACGGGGTCACACAGAGTCAGACACAACTGAAGTGACTTAGCAGCAGCAGCAGCAGCAGCAGCAGCAGGGATGAACATGTGATATGATTCTGGCTAATAAGAAATGTGAAAAGACTGCTTGGCATGTCATTTGGGAAAGTTGTTAGTTTTCTGAAAAAAGAAAGAAGAGGAACACAGAATTCAGATTTTTTCCCCCTTCTCTCATTTTCTTCCTGTTTGGAATGCCTATTTCGTGGATGGAGGTGTAACAGATATCTTGGAATCCTAAACAAAGAAACCAATATGACTGTACAGAAAAACAAAAAGATCGTAAGACTGCTCTGAAACCAATGGCTTCATAGCTACCTTTGCCAACCATAAACTTGCTTTCATAAGATACAAGCACCCAAAAATCATTCCCAGATAATTATTGAAATTTTAAATAAGCTAATCCATTTAAATTGAATTTTCACAGTACTTTATACATGCTATATGATCAGTATGTTACCTATTTTATCATTATTTTTATTCTAGCCCATGTTATCATAAGTAGACTAAATAGCTTAAAAGACTATCATGACATAGAAATATAAGAAATAAAATGTACAAAAATATAATACTTGCCCTTAAGAGATCCACAATTTAATGAATATTGATTGGAACATTAAATCAAATCATAAAAGATTTTCTTTCTTTCACCCATACTTTGGTTTGAGGCTACCTGTTGTTGATTCACAGTTACTTGGAAGTCACATTTTGCCTAAAGCATTTACTGATAGAACTATAAGATCTGCCAACTATACAATAGGATGAACACTCCTATTTTATAATGTAACATGTCTTGATTTTGCCATAGAGTTTGCTGTTGATTTCAATATACTTTGCTGATATTTTAAAATTTTACATCTGAAATTAACAAATTAAACACTTAATCAGTACTTCAAATTCCACTCCCCCTCCCCACCCCTCTCCCCCATCCCTTCTTAATGGAGGTTTACCAGGCAACTTACCCAATCATTCTGAGTTCTAATAGGATAGATTAGACAGGCTGGTTCCAAATAGGAAAAGGAGTACATCAAGGCTGTATATTGTCACTCTGCTTATTTAACTTATATGCAGAGTACAACATGAGAAACGCTGGGCTTGGAGGAGCATACCTTGGAATCAGGATTGCTGGGAGAAATATCAATAATCTCAGATATGCAAATGACACCACTCTTATGACAGAAAGTGAAGAGGAACTAAAAAGCCTCTTGATGAAGGTGAAAGAGGAGAGTGAAAAAGTTGGCTTAAAGCTCAACATTTAGAAAATGAAGATCATGCCATCTGGTCCCATCACTTCATGGGAAATATATGGGGAAAGAGTGGAAACACTGCCTGACTTTAGTTTTCTGGGCTCCAAAATCATTGCAGATGGTGACTGCAGCAATGAAATTAAAAGACGCTTACTCCTTGGAAGAAAAATTATGACCAATCTAGGTAGCATATTGAAAAGCAGAGACATTACTTTGCCAACAAAGGTCCGTCTAGTTAAGGCTATGGTCTTTCCAGTGGTCATGTATGGATGTGAGAGTTGGACTGTGAAGAAGGCTGAGCAACGAAAAATTGATGCTTTTGAACTGTGGTGTTGGAGAAGACTCTTGAGAGTCCCTTGGACTGCAAGGAGATCCAACCAGTCCATTCTGAAGGAGATCAGCTCTGGGATTTCTTTGGAAGGAATGATGCTAAAGCTAAAACTCCAGTACTTTGGCCACCTCATGAGAAGTGTTGACTCATTGAAAAAGACTCTGATGCTGGAAGGGATTGTGGGCAGGAGGAGAAGGGGACAACAGAGGATGAGATGGCTGGATGATATCACTGGACGTGGGTCTGAGTGAACTCCGGGAGTTGGTGATGGACAGGGAGGCCTGGCATGCTGCAGTTCATGGGTGGTTCACAAAGAGTCAAACACGACTGAGCGACTGAACTGAACTGATAATAGACACAGTATTTCTCCTTTATTGACTATGCCAAAGCCTTTGACTGTGTAGATCACAATAAACTGTGGAAAATTCTGAAAGAGATGGGAATACCAGACCACCTGATCTGCCTCTTGAGAAATCTGTATGCAGGTCAGGAAGCAAAAGTTAGAACTGGTCATGGAACAAAACACTGGTTCCAAATAGGAAAAGGAATACGTCAAGGCTGCATATTGTCACCATGTTTATTTAACTTAGATGCAGAGTACATCATGGGAAATGCTGGACTGGAAGAAACACAAGTTGGAATCAAGATTGCTGGGAGAAATATCAATAACCTCAGATATGCAGATGACACGACTCTTATGGCAGAAAGTGAAGAGGGGCTAAAAAGCCTCTTGATGAAAGTGAAAGTGGAGAGTGAAAAGGTTGGCTTAAAGCTCAACATTCAGAAAACGAAATCATGGAATCTGGTCCCTTCACTACATGGGAAATAGATGGGGAAACAGTGGAAACAGTGTCAGACTTTGTTTTTCTGGGCTCCAAAATCACTGCAGATGGTGACTGCAGTCATGAAATTAAAAGACGCTTACTCCTTGGAAGGAAAGTTATGACCAACCTAGATAGCATATTCAAAAGCAGAGACATCACTTTGCCATCAAAGGTCCATCTAGTCAAGGCTATGGTTTTTCCTGTGGTTATGTATGGATGTGAGAGTTGGACTGTGAAGAAGGCTGAGCGCCGAAGAATTGATCCTTTTGAACTGTGGTGTTGGAGAAGACACTTGAGAGTCCCTTGGACTGCAAGAAGATCCAACCAGTCCATTCTGAAGGAGATCAGCCCTGGGATTTCTTTGAAAGGAATGATGTTAAAGCTGAAAGTCCAGTATTTTGGCCACCTCATGTGAAGAGTCGACTCATTGGAGAAGACTCTGATGCTGGGAGGGATTGAGGGCAGGAGGACAAGGGGACGACAGAGGATGAGATGGCTGGATGGCATCACTGCCTCGATGGGTATGAGTCTGGGTGGTCTCCGGGAGCTGGTGATGGACAGGGAGGCCTGGCGTGCTGCGGTTCATGGGGTCGCAAAGAGTCGGACACGACTGAGCTACTGATCTGATCTGATCTGATCTGATAGCAACCAACTCCAATATTCTTGCCTGGAAAATCCCATGGACAGAGGAGCCTGGAAAGTCACAGTCCATGGGTTGGCAACAGTTAGATCAGGATTTAGTGATTAAACCATCACCAGATCAGATCAGTCGCTCAGTCATGTCCGACACTTCGCGACCCCATGAACCGCAGCACGCCAGGCCTCCCTGTCCATCACCAGCTCCCGGAGGTCACTCAGACTCACATGCATCGAGTCAGTGATGCCATCCAGCCATCTCATCCTCTGTCGTCCCCTTCTCCTCCTGCCCTCAATCCCTCCCAGCATCAGAGTTTTCTCCAATGAGTTGACTCTTCACATGAGGTGGCCAAAATACTGGACTTTCAGCTTCAGCATCATTCCTTCCAAAGAAATTTCAGGGCTGATCTCCTTCAGAATGGACTGGTTGGATCTCCTTGCATTCCAAGGCACTCTCAAGAGTCTTCTCCAACACCACAGTTCAAAAGCATCAATTCTTCGGCGCTCAGCCTTCTTCACAGCCCAGTTCTCACATCCATACATGACCACAGGAAAGACCATAGCCTTGACTAGGTGAACCTTAGTTGGTAAAGTAATGTCTCTGCTTTTGAATATGCTATCTAGGTTGGTCATAACTTTCCTTCCAAGGAGTAAGCGTCTTTTAATTTCATGGCTGCAGTCACCATCTGCAGTGACTTTGGAGCCCAGAAAAACAAAGTCTGACACTGTTTCCACTGTTTCTCCATCTATTTCCCATGTAGTGATGGGACCAGATGCCATGATCTTCATTTTCTGAATGTTGAGCTTTAAGCCAACCTTTTCACTCTCCACTTTCACTTTCATCAAGAGGCTTTTTAGCCCCTCTTCACTTTCTGCCATAAGAGTGGTGTCATCTGCATATCTGAGGTTATTGATATTTCTCCCAGCAATCTTGATTCCAACTTGTGTTTCTCCAGTCCAGCATTTCTCATGATGGACTCTGCATATAAGTTAAATAAACATGGTGACAATATGCAGCCTTGACGTACTCCTTTTCCTATTTGGAACCAGTGTTTTGTTCCATGACCAGTTCTAACTGTTGCTTCCTGACCTGCATACAGATTTCTCAAGAGGCAGATCAGGTGGTCTGGTATTCCCATCTCTTTCAGAATTTTCCACAGTTTATTGTGATCTACACAGTCAAAGGCTTTGGCATAGTCAATAAAGCAGTAATAGATGCTTTTCTGGAACTCTCTTGCTTTTTCCATGATCCAGCGGATGTTGGCAATTTGATCTCTGGTTCCTCTGCCTCTTCTAAAACCAGCTTGAACATCAGGAAGTTTAGGGTTCACATATTGCTGAAGCCTGGCTTGGAGAATTTTGAGCATTACTTTACTAGTGTGTGAGATGAGTGCAATTGTGCGGTAGTTTGAGCATTCTTTGGCATTGCCTTTCTGTGGGATTGGGATGAAAACTGACCTTTTCCAATCTTGTGGCCACTGCTGAGTTTTCCAAATTTGCTGGCATATTGAGTGCAGCACGTTCACAGCATCATCTTTCACGATTTGGAATATCTCCACTGGAATTCCATCACCCCCACTAGCTTTGTTTGTAGTGATGTTTTCTAAGGCCCACTTGACTTCACATTCCAGGATGTCTGGCTCTAGGTCAGTGATCACACCATCATGATTATCTGGGTCATGAAGCTCTTTTTTGTACAGTTCTTCTGTGTATTCTTGCCACCTCTTCTTAATATCTTCTGCTTCCGTTAGGTCCATACCATTTCTGTCCTTTATCGTGCCCATCTTTGCATGAAATGTTCCTTTGGTATCTCTGATTTTCTTGAAGAGATCCCTAGTCTTTCCCATTCTGTTGTTTTCCCCTATTTCTTTGCATTGATCACTGAAGAAAGCTTTCTTATCTCTTCTTGCTATTCTTTGGAACTCTGCATTTAGATGTTTATATCTTTCCTTTTCTCCTTTGCTTTTCACTTTTCTTCTTTTCATAGCTATTTATAAGGCCTCCCCAGACAGCCATTTTGCTTTTTTGCATTTCTTTTCCATGGGGATGGTCTTGATCCCTGTCTCCTGTACAATGTCACGAACCTCATTCCATAGTTCATCAGGCACTCTATCTATCAGATCTAGGCCATTGAATCTATTTCTCACTTCCACTGTATAATCATAAGGGATTTGATTTAGGTCATACCTGAATGGTCTAGTAGTTTTCCCTACTTTCTTCAATTTCAGTCTGAATTTGGCAATAAGGAGTTCATGGTCTGAGCCACAGTCAGCTCCTGGTCCTTTTTTTGCTGATTGTATAGAGCTTCTCCATCTTTGGCTGCAAAGAATATAATCAATCTGATTTCGGTGTTGACCATCTGGTGATGTCCATGTATAGCGTTTTCTCTTGTGTTGTTGGAAGAGGGTATTTGCCATGACCAGTGCATTTTCTTGGCAAAACTCTGTTAGTCTTTGCCCTGCTTCATTCCGTGTTCCGAGGCCAAATTTGCCTGTTACTCCATGTGTTTCTTGACTTCCTACTTTTGCATTCCAGTCCCCTATAATGAAAAGGACATCTTTTTTGGGTGTTAGTTCTAAAAGGTCTTGTAGGTCTTCATAGAACCATTCAACTTCAGCTTCTTCAGCGTTACTGGTTGGGGCATAGACTTGGATTACTGTGACATTGAATGGTTTGCCTTGGAAACGAACAGAGATCATTCTGTCGTTTTTGAGATTGCATCCAAGTACTGCATTTTGGACTCTTTTGTTGACCATGATGGCCACTCCATTTCTTCTGAGGGATTCCCGCCCACAGTAGTAGATATAATGGTCATCTGAGTTAAATTCACCCATTCCAGTCCATTTTAGTTTGCTAATTCCTAGAATGTCGACATTCACTCTTGCCATCTCTTGTTTGACCAGTTCCAATTTGCCTTGATTCATGGACCTGTCATTCCAGGTTCCTATGCAATATTGCTCTTTACAGCATCGGACTTTGCTTCTATCACCAGACACATCCACAGCTGGATATTCTTTTTGCTTTGGCTCCATCCCTTCATTCTTTCTGGAGTTATTTCTCCACTGATCTCCAGTAGCATATTGGGCCCCTACTGACCTGGGGAGTTTCTCTTTCAGTATCCTATCATTTTGTCTTTTCATACTGTTCATGGGGTTCTCAAGGCAAGAATACTGAAAGTGAAGTCACTCAGTCGTGTCCGATTCTTTGCGACCCCATGGATGTAGCCTACCAGGCTCCTCCGTCCATGGGATTTTCCAGGCAAGAGTACTGGCGTGGGGTGCCATTGCCTTCGCCAGAGGATCTTCCTAACTCAGGGATCGAACCTGGGTCTCCTGCATTGTAGGCAGACTCTTTACCATCTGAGCCCTCGGGAAGTCTAACAATACTAGTAATTAAATATTGATAAAATCATCCTTTCAAATTTTCCTAATTTTTTTCATAATCCTAAATCCTTTAATTACACTATTTCTGTGGTTGTTAGCACCCTCAATGTTGCAGCAAAGTTATTTACCTAAAGACATCAGTTAGAACGTATCCTCACAAAATTACAATTTAACCTGTTTTCATCTGTGAAAATACCTATTGAAGCAATCTCTAAAGCAAAAATGTCTTATAAGTCTACTGAATTAAGATCATTTAACATTTTGGAGATACCAAACGTGGGGGATAAAAGCACACATCTATAGTGCTTATTATACATCAGCCACTGTTACAGGTTCTTTACATATGAATAATTCATTTAATCTTGACAAAATCTAATAAGGTAGGTACTTCTATGACCTCCATTTTACAGATGAGGACAATAAGACACAGAGAGATTAGGAAACTCACCCAAGATCACACAGGTAGGAAATCAAATAGCGGAGATTCAAACCCAGTCATTCCCAAATCCGTGCTCTTTAACTACTGCGTTACACTGTCGCTCAACAGTTTTTCAAACATAAAAGCAAAAATCAGTTAATGAAAACTGCTACAATAAAACACCAGCCATGTATAATCCTTGAGGAATTAATTCTTATGAATGATAGCATTCTCTGAATAGCTGAGGCTCTAACCCCTTTGTCTGAGCCCCAAATCTGAAACTGTTCTATCCATTTGATGTGGTCACCAGCACACATGGCTATCGAGAACTTGAAATGTGGCTAGTCCAAAATCAGATGTGCTATACGAATACAATATGTGCTGGAATTTGAGAGGCTTAGTATGAAAAAAGAGCATAAAACACCTCACTAATCATGTTTTAATATTAACTGCATGTTTAAATAATTTTTGGATATAGTGAGTTAAATAAAACATATTATTAAAATTAGTTTCACTCATTTCTTTCCACTTTTTTATGTGGCTACCAGAAGATTTTAAGCTGCCTTTGTGACTCACCTTATGCTGCTACTGGATAGAGCTCATCTAAATGTGCCCAGCTGAGGTCTACGTTACTGAGGCTATTTACCCTTTTCTTGATGACTCAGTCATCACGAGAACTTTAACTGCCTCCCTGTGTGTAGTCTGTAATCTGTCATCATGCTATCTTTGGTGGTGACTGAGGTCAGGATGCCCACCCTCAGACCACAACCTTGGGGTTTCTTAAAGCTGTTTCTTTCTGTGGTTTCCAGCAGCCTGTCTGCTCATAGTTACACCCTTCCAGCAACCTTGACTATAGCCTCTATGAAGATTTAAAAGCTAGGTAAATTAAAACTGTGCAACATGTTAGAGTCAAGGGTAAGCGAGGGCCGTGGAGGGTCTTCTGCAAGCCGCCTTCAATGCATGACTCTTTGACAACTGTTTTGACTGCTCGACACCTCTCCTGTCTCGACTATCCCAACAGACTCTTCTCATGGATTCCAGACACTTAACGACAACTTTCACTTAAATTGGAGCATCTACAACTCTGCTTAAAATCCTGCAACAGTTTCAGTTTGAGATGAAAAAATTCTGAAGATGGATGGATGGCCTGGAGAATTCCATGGACGGTATAGTCCATGGGGGTGGCAAAGAGTCAAAGACACTACTGAGTGACTTTCACTTTACATTTTCAGGGCACTGAGGTCTGAATTGGTGTGTTGAGGCAAACTGCTCGGAGCGTGAGGCCTGATGCAGCAGGGGGGCTGATGAGGTCGGATTGCGAGGAGCTTGTATGACCTGCACACGAGTCTGAACTTCATCCTGAGAAACATGAAACTGTTGAAGTTTGTTTGTTAATTGTGTTAAAATATACATAAATTTTAACTATTTTAGCCATTTTAAAGTATACAGTTCTGTGACATTTAAGTACATTCACATTGTTCAGCAGCCATCACCACCATCCATCTTCAGAATTTTTTCATCTCAAACTGAAACTGTTGCAGGATTTTAAGCAGAGTTGTAGATGCTCCAATTTTTTTTTTTTAAGAATACTGAAGTGGTTTGCCATTCCCTTCTCCATCGGACCACACCCTGTCATATCTCTCCACCATGACCCGCCCATCCCGGATTGCCCCAGGGGCATGGCTTAGTTTCATTGAGTTAGACAAGGGTGTGGTCCTGGTGTGATTAGATTGACTAGTTTTCTGTGAGAATGATTTCAGTGTATTTGCCCTCTGATGCCCTCTTTCAAGACCTACTGTCTTACTTGGGTTTCTCTTACCTTGGGCATGGGGTATCTCATCTCGGCTGCTCCAGCGAAGCACAGCCATCGCACCTTACCTTGGACGAGGGGTTTCTCCTCACCGCCGCCCTTCCTGATCTCGGTCGTGGGGTAGCTCTTCTCGGCCGTGCTTAGTGCGCTGGCCCTCACCGCCATCCTTCCTCAGTCGTGGGGTAGCTCCTCTCAGCCGCTCTCTTAGTGCGCGGCGCAGCCGCAGGGCGCTCTTAATTGTGCGCCGGCCGAGGGAAGGTGAGGCGCTCTTAATTGTGCGCCGGCCGCGGGAAGGCGAGGCGCTCTTAATTGTGCGCCGGCTGCGGGAAGGTGAGGCGCTCTTAACCTCGCAAAACCATCACACCAAAGTAGCTATAAATGGAGTTATGGAGTTTATATTTGTTACTATCTGGCTTCTCTCAACATCAATTTTTATTATTATGTATTATATATATTTATTATTATATATATAATATAAATAAATATATATAATAAACAATATATATTATTATATATATTTATACATAAATATTATATATTTATGTATAAATGTATTAATATTAATACACATTTTTGTCAATTTTTGCTCATTGCTATATACAGTCTATTTCCTAAATGCACACACAATTCATCCTTTATGTATACTTTTGATGGATACTTGAGTAAGGTTCCACTTTTCAGATATTCCAAATAGTATCACCATTATCATTCTACTATATCTCTTTGCTGAACATATGCTTTCATATATGTTCTATATATGAATATTTAGTGTTTTATATATATTATACATATTTATAAACACAAAAATTTTAGGTCACAAATTTATATACATTATGGTTTAATAGACACTGTTAAACACTTTCCTAAGTGGTTATCAATTTATTCTCCAATGAATTGTGCATGAGGGTTTTAGTGACTCAACATTTTTGCTAACTTTTAAGTTTGACAGCCTTTTTTATATGTTTTTAATTTTTGTTTTTGACCAATGCTGTTTGTTGTTTTGTTCTGTGATATGTGGTTTTAATGTGGATTTTTCTAATGTTAAAATATTAAAGGTTAAAAAAAGAGAAGGGAAATTGTATAGTGAATATATGTCAAGCATTTTATCACTTTCATTAGTTCATGAAGAAAATGTACTGTGGTAAAACTAGTTAAAAGTTCATTTGAGCTGTATCTACAATCTAATAAAAGAATGTAAGATAAAATTAGATTTTTAGTTCCAGAGCTCATTTATGTCCTTAAGACAATATATTGTAATCTTTAAACTCATCTTTTTTAGCAGACACATTTTTTGTATTTTTACTTGAAAATAATCTACAAAATAAAACTTCCTTATAGAATGTAAAATAAACCAGTCAGCAGAAAATCAGTCTAAAGGTACAAGACTGGAAATATCCTAAAGGGATAACTAATAATCCCTTCTGCTTATTACCAATGTGCAGATAACTTCTGACAGTCTCCCACTGCCCTTTTGATAAAAATCTCCAAAGATCAATCTTAATTATGTTAATCATCTCATAGGATTTGGGCTGATTATTATACATATGAATCTAACCGGTGTTAATTAATTACACATAGTTCTTTGATCATGGAATATTGAACAAATCAATACCACAGAATTCACTTTCACCTAGAAATTTTCATATGGAATTGAGATTGCACATCTAAAATCCTCTATTATTTGTTTTTGTGTAATAAGGCTAGAAAAATAAGGATAAAGCCCTCTCTCTACTTATTTATATCTACTAAGTTGGACTATTTACATTCTTTCTGAAATTTTCAAAGTTAGCTAAAGTTTATAAACTGCCTTACCACTTGTGACACTGAGATCCTGAATATCAAGTACCGATATGTCAGTGAAAACATGAAAAACAATATTAAAAATAAAATAAGAATTGCAATATTCTCAGTAGTTCATTCAGTTTTGTGGAATTAATTTTGGGTTGTCTGATTTTGAGTCATTAGTCTCTCTGATTATGAGTTAAATTCCAAAAATTCTAACAGTGACTAGCTGTACAGTTAAGAGTTGTGCATGCAGTGAGAGCTGGGTAGCCTGAACAAAATTATCTATTTTCTGACTTGAAATTTTTCAAAGGGCATGATACAATTCTTTGCACCGAGCTCTGAGACTGTGAAGACAGTTTCTAAACTACATGGAAATATACACAAACTATATAGAGAAGCAGAGATCTGTTCGATTTCAAGACTGAATGGCTGTCATTAACTTACTTTAGTAACTATAGGAATACACAGAACAATACACAGAAGAACTGTACAAAAGAATATACAGAAGAACTGTACAAAAAAATATCTTAATGACCCAGTAAATCACGATGGTGTGATCACTGACCTAGAGCCAGACATCCTGGAATGTGAAGTCAAGTGGGCCTTAGAAAGCATCACTATGAACAAAGCTAGTGGAGGTGATGAATTCCAGTGGAGCTATTCCAAATCCTGGGAGATGATGCTGTGGAAGTGCTGCATTCAATATGCCAGCAAATTTGGAAAACTCAGCAGTGGCCACAGGACTGGAAAAGGTCAGTTTTCACTCCAATCCCAAAGAAAGGCAATGCCAAAGAATGCTCAAACTACCGCACAATTTCACTCATCTCACACTCTAGTAAAGTAATGCTCAAAATTCTCCAAGCCAGGCTTCAGCAATACGTGAATGGTGAACTTCCTGATGTTCAAGCTGGTTTTAGAAAAGGCAGAGGAACCAGAGACCAAATTGCCAACATCTGTTGGATCATTGAAAAAAGCTAGAGAGTTCTAGAAAAACATCTATTTCTGCTTTATTGACTATGTCAAAGCCTTTGACTGTGTGGATCACAATAAACTGTGGAAAATTTTGAAAGAGATGGGAATACCAGACCACCTGACCTGCCTCTTGAGAAATTTTTATGCAGGTCAGGAAGCAACAATTAGAATTGCACATGGAACAACAGACTGGTTCCAAATAGGAAAAGGAGTACGTCAAGGCTGTATATTGTCACCCTGCTTATTTAACTTGTATGCAGGGTACATCATGAGAAATGCTGGGCTGGAAGAAACACAAGCTGGAATCAAGATTGCCAGGAGAAATATCAATAACCTCAGATATGCAGATAAAACCACCCTTATGGCAGAAAGTGAAGAGGAACTAAAAAAAAAAAAAAACCTCTTGATGAAGGTGAAGGAGAAGAGTGAAAATGTTGACTTAAACCTCAACATTCAGAAAAGGATGATCATGGCATCTGGTCCCATCACTTCATGGGAAATAGAAGGGGGAAGAGTGGAAACAGTGTCAGACTTTCTTTTTTGGGCTCCAAAATCACTGCAGATGGTGACTGCAGCCATGAAATTAAAAGATACTTACTCCTTGGAAGAAAAGTTATGACCAACCTAGATAGCATATTCAAAAGCAGAGACATTGCTTTGCCAACAGAGGTCCATCTAGTCAAGGCTATGGTTTTTCCAGTGGTCATGTATGGATGTGACCGTTGGACTGTGAAGAAAGCTGAGCACCAAAGAATTGATGCTTTTGAACTGTGGTGTTGGAGAAGACTCTTGAGAGTCCCTTGGACTGCAAGGAGATCCAACCAGTCCATCCTGAAGGAGATCAGCCCTGGGATTACTTTGGAAGGAATGATGCTGAAGCTGAAACTCCAGTACTTTGGCCACCTCATCCAAAGATTTGACTCACTGGAAAAGACTCTGAAGCTGGGAGGGATTGAGGGCAGGAGGAGAAGGGGTCGACAGAGGATGAGATGGCTGGATGGCATCACTGACTCAATGGATGTTAGTCTGAGTGAACTCTGGGAGTTGGTGATGGACAGGGAGGCCTGGCGTGCTGCAGTTCATGGGGTCGCAAAGAGTCGGACACGACTGAGCAACTGATCTGATCTGATCTGATCTGATCTGAGCGACTGAACTGAACTGAACTTTTGTGTACTTATGTGTATGCATCTTTTGTTTTTGCCTTTTTTATTTTTAAAATTAAATAAGGGTTTGATTGAAGTAGTGGATTTACAATATTATATTAGTTTCAGGTGTATAACATAGTGATTCACTATTTTTATAGGTTGCACTTCATTTAAAGTTATTACAAAATAATGATTACACATACTTTGCCATACAGTACATATCCTTCCTGTTTTTAATTTTATGCATAATAGTTTATGCCTCAGTCACATACTCCTCAGTCTTCCCTTCTTTCTCTCTACTGGTAATCACTAGCTTGTTCTCTATATTTTTCTTTTTTTAATACAAGTTTATTTTACATTCCATATTTAAGTAATAATATAGTATCTTTTTCTGACTCATTTCACTAATTAATTATTTCTCAGTTTTCATACACATTGTTCCAAATGAAAGGATTTTATTTTTTATATCTGAGTAGTTTTCCATTTTGTGTGTGTGAGTGTATCACAGCTTATTTATCCATTCATCTAACCTAAATTTTTGGGCACTGAAGCTGCTTCCATGCATGGGCTATTATAAATAATGCTGATATGAAAATTGGGGTGCATGTATCATTTTGAATTAGTGTTTTGTTTTTGTTTATCTAGATCTATATCCGGGAGAGAAATTGCTGGATTTTGTGGTAGTTCTCTTCTGTAATTTTTTTGAGGAAACTCCATACTATTTTCCTCAGTGGTTATACAGATTTACAACCCCACCAAGAGTGGGTTCCCTTTTTTCTGCATTCTTATCAACAATTGTTATTAGTAGACTCTTTAATGATAACCCATTTGACCAATGTGAGGGGGATATTTCATTTTAGTTTTGATTTGTATTTCTCTGATAATTAGCAATGTTGAGCATTGTTCTCACATGCCTGTTGGCTATCTGTATATCTTCTTTGGAAAAAAAAAAAACACTGTTTCAGTCTTCCGCCCATATTTTAATTGAGTTTTCAGCTTTTTGATATTGAATTGTATGAACTGTTTCTATATTTTGGATATTAACCCCTTATTGATAATATCATTTACAAATATTTTATCTTATTAAGTTGCCTCTTTCTTGTATTGATGGTTTTGATTTCTGTTGTGATTCTTTTAGCTGTATAGTTGAGTTTAAAATAAGGGAACATCATACCTCCAGGTTTGTTCTTTATTTTCAGTATTTCTTTTGCAATTTGGTGTCTAGTGCAATTCCATATAAATCTCAGAATTATTTGTTCTAATTCTGTGAAAAATGCCATGGCTATTTTGAAAGGGATTGTTTTAAATCTACAGATTGCTTTGGTTAGCATGGACATTTTAACTATATCAATTCTTCCAATCCAAAAGTATGTGATTTTCTTTTTTTATTTCTTTGTATTGTTTTCAAATTCCATCATCAAGGTTGTATAGCATTCAGAGTTTAGGTCTTTCCTCTCCTTGGTTAAGTGTATTCTTAGGTAACTTATTCTTTTTGATGTGATTATAAATAGTATTACTACTTTAATGCAATTTTCTTTAAAAAAAATACTTATTTATTTTTTGCTGCCCTGGATCTTCATTGGAGTACATGGTTTTCTTTAGCAGTAGCAAGCAGGGGCTACTCTTGGTTGTGGTACACATGCTTCTCATTGCATTGGCTTCTCTTATTGTAGAGTGTAGGCTCCAGGCATGCAAGCTCCAGTAGTTGTGGTGCATGGGCTTGGTTGCTCTGTGGCATAGGGGATCTTCCCCAATCAGAGATCAAACCTGCGACCCCTGCATTGTCAGGAGGATTCTTAACCACTAGACCACCAGGGAAATCCAATATCTCTCTGTTCACTATTAATGAACAGAAAAGCAATTGATTTCTGAATACTAATCTTGCATTCTTCAAATTTACTGAATTAATTTATTACTTCTAACAGATTTAGGTGAAGACCTTAGGCTTTTTATATATATATAGTGTTTTGTAATCTGCAATTAATGAGAGTTTTAATATTTTTTTCATTCTGATTTGGATGACTTTTCTTTTCTTTTCTTGTATGATTGTTGTGTTAGAATCTCCAATAGACTATTCAATCAGATCAGATCAGATCAGATCAGTCGCTCAGTCGTGTCCGACTCTTTGCGACCCCATGAACCGCAGCACGCCAGGCCTCCCTGTCCATCACCAGCTCCCGGAGGTCACTCAGACTCGCATCCATCGAGTCAGTGATGCCATCCAGCCATCTCATCCTCTGTCGTCCCCTTCTCCTCCTGCCCTCAATCCCTCCCAGCATCAGAGTCTTCTCCAATGAGTCAACTCTTCGCATGAGGTGGCCAAAATACTGGAGTTTCAGCTTTAGCATCATTCCTTCCAAAGAAATTCCAGGATTGATCTCCTTCAGAATGGACTGGTTGGATCTTCTTGCAGTCCAAGGGACTCTCAAGAGTCTTCTCCAACACCACAGTTCAAAAGCATCAATTCTTCGGCGTTCAGCCTTCCTCACAGTCCAGCTCTCACATCCATACATGACCACAGGAAAGACCATAGCCTTGACTAGGCGAACCTTTGTTGGTAAAGTAATGTCTCTGCTTTTGAATATGCTATCTAGGTTGGTCAT
Source organism: Tragelaphus eurycerus (assembly GCA_935064755.1). NCBI lineage: Eukaryota > Metazoa > Chordata > Mammalia > Artiodactyla > Bovidae > Tragelaphus > Tragelaphus eurycerus. Next base: position 3,844,639 of record CAKXYN010000086.1, on the reverse strand, counting down.
AACTTTCCTTCCAAGGAGTAAGCGTCTTTTAATTTCATGACTGCAGTCACCATCTGCAGTGATTTTGGAGCCCAGAAAAACAAAGTCTGACACTGTTTCCACTGTTTCCCCATCTATTTCCCATGCAGTGATGGGACTAGATGCCATGATCTTCGTTTTCTGAATGTTGAGCTTTAAGCCAACCCTTTCACTCTCCTCTTTCACTTTCATCAAGAGGCTTTTTAGCCCCTCTTCACTTTCTGCCATAAGAGTGGTGTCATCTGCATATCTGAGGTTATTGATATTTCTCCCGGCAATCTTGATTCCAACTTGTGTTTCTTCCAGTCCAGCATTTCTCATGATGTACTCTGCATATAAGTTAAATAAACATGGTGACAATATGCAGCCTTGACGTACTCCTTTTCCTATTTGGAACCAGTGTTTTGTTCCATGACCAGTTCTAACTGTTGCTTCCTGACCTGCATACAGATTTCTTAAGAGGCAGATCAGGTGGTCTGGTATTCCCATCTCTTTAAGAATTTTCCATAGTTTATTGTGATCCACACAGTCAAAGGCTTTGGCATAGTCAATAAAGCAGAAATAGATGTTTTTCTGGAACTCTCTTGCTTTTTCCATGATCCAGCGGATGTTGGCAATTTGATCTCTGGTTCCTCTGCCTTTTCGAAAACCATTCAATAGAAGTGATAAAAGTGGGCATCCTTCTTGTTTGAGATTTTAAAGGAAAAGCTTTCAGTGTGTCACTGTTGGTCATGATATTAGCTGTGGGTTTGTTATAAATTACTTTTATTCTTTTGAGATATGTCTCCTATATACTCACTTTGATTAGAGTTTGCATCAGAAGTGAATGTTGTGGGAGAGGGGGATGATTTGGGAGAATGGCATTAAAACATGTATAATATCAGAAGTGAATGTTGAATTTTGTCAAATGCTTCTTGTGCATCTATTGAGCTAGCCATGAGATTATTTTTATCCTTCCTTTTGTTAATGTTATCTGTTGTATTGATTGATTTGTGAATACTGAATCACCCTTTCATCCCTTGAATAAAATCCACTGATCACAGTATATTATTCTTTTTATACATTGTTGGATTTTATTTGCTAATATTTTGTTGACGACTCTTACATACATTTCTATCAAAGATATTGGCCTGTAATTTTCTTTTCCTATTTTCCAGTACTGTATTTGGTTTCAATAACAGAGTAAGGGTGGCCAAGAGCCAAGTAGAGTGAATTTGAGAGTGTTTCATTCTCTTCATTTTTTTGGACTAATCTGGAAAGTATACTTACTGGTTCTTCTTTATATATTTGTTAGTTTCCCAGTCATGCTGGGAAAAGTCCAGTCCTGAAGTTTTGTTTGGTCTGTTCAGATTGTCTGTTTCTTCCTGATTCAATATTGGGAGGATGTGTGTTTCCAGAAACTTGTCCATTTCATCTGTTGTCAGCATAAAATTATTCATTGTATTTTCTTCTGACTTTTTGTATCTCTGTGCTATTGTTATTCCTCCACTTTTTTTTTTTTTTTAATTTTGTTTATTTGGGTCATCTGTCTTTTCTTTCTGATGAGCTTGACTAAATTTTGTCTTTTTTTTTTTTTATCTTTTCAAAGAAACAACGTATAATTTCCTTGATTCTGTTTTTTTTTTTTTTTTTTTTTTTCCTTTTTGGTCTCTATTTCATGTATTTTCTCTCTAATCTTTATATCCTTCCTTTTGCTGACTTTCAGCTTTGTTTTCCTTTTTCAAATTCCTTTGAATTATGCTAGATTTTTAATTTGAGATTTTTATTTTTTGAGGTAGACCTGTCTCACTATAAACTTTCCACTGAGAAACTGCTTTTTCTGTTGTCCAAGGATTCTGGAAAGTTGTGATTTTATTTGTTATACTGGAATTTGTCATGTTGTTTCCTGATTTCTCATTTAATTTCTTCATTGATTCATTAGTGTTTTAATAACATATTATTTGGTCTCTAGATGTTTGTGCTTTTCCCAAATTTCTTCCTGTAACTGATTTTTATCTTCATATGACTGTGGTTGTAAAAAAAAAAAAAAAAATGCTTGATATAATTTCTATCCACTTAAATGTATTGGCCTAGCATGTTTGTGATCTATACTGGAGAACATACATTTCACATGAAAAGAGTGCATATTCTGCTGTTGTTCAATGGAATGTCCTATTTAGTCCAACTTGTTTATTGTGCTCTTTAAGACTACTGTTGCTTTATTGATTTTGTCTGGATAATTAGCCCATTGATAACAGTGGGTTTAAAAGTCTTCTATTATATGATTATACTATTGTTAATTCTTATTTTGTGTCTTATTATTTGCTTCGTAGATTTAGTTTTTCCTGTATTGGGTTCGTTTATGTTAATGAGTCTAATATTTTCTTGTATTATTCCTTTCTTTATAATAAATGTTCTTCATTGTGTTTTGCTAAAGATGTCATCCTCCTCCTATTTTTTTTTTTTTAATTTGAGCATCACTATACCTGGTTTCTTGTCATTTTCATTTTCATGAATTGTATTTTTCCATTCCCTTATTTGCAGTCTGTATGTGTCTATTTGCAGTCTGTATGTGTCTGGGAGAAATATCAATAACCTCAGATGTGCAAATGACACCACCCTTATGGCAGAAAGTGAAGAGGAACTAAAAAGCCTCTTGATGAAAGTGAAAGTGGAGAGTGAAAAGGTTGGCTTAAAGCTCAACATTCAGAAAACGAAGATCATGGCATCCAGTCCCATCACTACATGGGAAATAGATGGGGAAACAGTGTCAAACTTTATTTTTCTGGGCTCCAAAATCACTGCAGATGGTGACTGCAGCCATGAAATTAAAAGATGCTTATTCCTTGGAAGGAAAGTTATGACCAACCTAGATACCATATTCAAAAGCAGAGACATCACTTTGCCAACAAAGATCCATCTAGTCAAGGCTATGGTCTTTCCTGTGGTCATGTATGGATGGGAGAGCTGGACTGTGAAGAAGGCTGAGCGCCGAAGAACTGATGCTTTTGAACTGTGGTGTTGGAGAAGACTCTTGAGAGTTTCTTGGACTGCAAGGAGATCCAACCAGTCCATTCTGAAGGAGATCAGCCCTGGGATTTCTTTGGAAGGAATGATGCTAAAGCTGAAACTCCAGTATTTTGGCCACCTCATGCGAAGAGTTGACTCATTGGAGAAGACTCTGATGCTGGGAGGGATTGGGGGCAGGAGGAGAAGGGGTCGACAGAGGATGAGATGGCTGGATGTCATCACTGACTCAATGGATGTGAGTCTGAGTGACCTCCGGGAGTTCGTGATGGACAGGGAGGCCTGGCGTGCTGCAGTTCATGGGGTCGCAAAGAGTCGGACACGACTGAGTGACTGATCTGATCCGATCTGATCTGATATGTCTTTAGTTCTGAATTTAATTTCTTGTAAGCAGCACATAGATGTCTTCTTTTTTAAACCAATCCACCACCCTATGTCTTTTGATTACAATGACATTTAAAGTTATCTTTAACATGTATGCATTAATGCCATTTTATTAACTTTTTTTTTTTTTTTTTTTTTGAGTTCTTCCCTATTCTTTTCTTCTTCTTTTAGTTTCTTACCTTGTGTTTGATGATTTTCTTTACTGATATGCTAGTGTTGTTTTCTCTCTTGTTTTGTTAATCTATGGTCTATGGTAAGCTTTTGATTAGTAGGTACCATGGGGTTTCTATATGTGACCTATAAATATATTTATTTGTTTTAAACAAGTAGTCCTTTAAGTTCAAACATCCGGCCCTTTAAAGTTCAAACATTCAAAAATATCTACACTTTTTAGTCTTTCTACTGATACTTTGTGTTTTTGCTGTCATATTTTACATCTTCATGTTTATCCATTTACTTATTATTGTAATTATACTTAATTTTACAATTTTTGTCTCAATATTTGTACTGCTTTATTTAAGTTGGTGAAACATAGACTTTATATATATTTGCTTACCAGTTGATTTTTGCTTTTCTATGGATACATTCTTGTCACAGGCCTTTCTTATCTGCTTAAAAATACCCTTTAACATTTTTTTTCAGTAGGTTTATTACTGATAAATGCTTTTAGTTTTTGTCTGAGAAGTTCCTTATCTTTCCTTCAGCTCTAAATGATAATCTTACTGGGTAGAGTATCATAATTTTCAGATTCCCTCCCCCTCCTTTTAGCATTTTGAATATTGCCACTCATTTCTGTCCTGCAAAATTTTGTAGAAAAATTTATCTTGGAGCCTTACAGAAGTTTTCTAGTATATGACTTTTTTTTTTTTTTTTTAACTGCCTTTAGCATTTTCTTTTTATATTTAACTTTTGCCATTTTCATTATGATATGTCTTGATGTGGGTCTGTTTGTGTTTACCTTATTTGATCCCATCTTTGTTTACTATACCTTGATATGTTTCCTTCTTCAGGTTTGGAAAGTTTACAACCATGATTTCACCAAATATATCCTTTTCTCTTTCTTTTTCTGGGATTCCTATAATGCTGATGGTGGTGTTATAATTTGATGTTATGCCAACAATCTCTCAAAAACTCTTCTCATTTTGTAATTAATTTATTTTGGTTGTTCTGATTAGTTGTTTTTCATTACTCTGTCTTCCAGGCTACTGATGCACAATTTGTATCACCTAATCTGCTGTTCATTCTGTCTAGTGTGTTTTTCATTTCAGTTCCTATATTCTTTATTATGATTGGATCTTTTTACATCTTCTAGTTCCTTGTTAAAATTATCACTGTGTTGATCTATTATTTTCCCTAATACAGTTATTATTCTTATTACTAATGATGTGAATTCTTAATGGTAAATTATTTATTACTATTTCAAGAGTTGTATTTTTGGTAGTTTTTTCTTGCTTTTTCAATTGAGGCAAATTCCTTTGTCTTCTCATTTTCTTTATCTTTGTCTATATGAAATTAAAAGATGCTTACTCCTTGGAAGGAAAGTTATGACCAACCTAGATAGCATATTCAAAAGCAGAGACATTACTTTGCCAAGAAAGGTTCATCTAGTCAAGGCTATCTTTCCTGTGATCATGTATGGATGTGAGAGTTGGACTGTGAAGAAGGCTGAGTGCTGAAGAATTGATGCTTTTGAATTGTGGTGTTGGAGAAGACTCTTGAGAGCCCCTCGGACTGCAAGGAGATCCAACCAGTCCATTCTGAAGGAGATCAGCCCTAGGATTTCTTTGGAAGGAATGATGCTAAAGCTGAAACTCCAGTACTTTGGCCACCTCATGCAAAGTGTTGACTCATTGGCAAAGACTCTGCTGCTGGGAGGGATTGGGGGCAGGAGGAGAAGGGGATGACAGAGGATGAGATGGCTGAATGGCATCACTGACTCAATGGATGTGAGTCTGGGTGAATTCCTGTAGTTGGTGACGGACAGGGAGGTCTGGCATGCTGTGATTCATGGGGTCGCAAAGAGTTGGACACAACTGAGCAACTGATCTGATCTGATCTGGTCTTAAATTAGGTGAAATGATTAAAAATTATTTCTTAAAGGAGTGTCATTATGTGAGAGCATCCTCACATATAGTGAGGATACACTACATATAGTGTACAATATAGTCTGTAGTAGCTATATAGTCTACAGTATCTATATCGTCTACAGTAGCTCAGTAGCTGGTGTGAGAGCTATATTTGATGTGACCACTAGTCACAGCCTTTCTCTGGCAGTTGGCAGATGTGTTGTCAGCTATCATCTTTGTTGGAAGTAGAGTTGGAGTTGGAGGGGCTAAGACAGAGCTGGGTGTGAGGTGGAGCTTTCCATCTGCTCACTATCTGTCATGCCCTATTTGTGATATCTTCAAGTCCTGAGATATCTGTATGCAGATAGCAGCAGATAGAACCTTACATGAAATGACTGACTAGTTCCAAATTGGGAAAGGAGTATGACAAGACTGCATATTGTCACCCTGCTTATTTAATTTCTATGCAGGATACATCATGCAAAAATGCCTGGCTGGATGAATCACAAGATGGCTGGGAGAAATATCAACAACCTCAAATATGTAGATGATACCACTCTAATGTCAGACAGTGAAGAGGAACTGAAGAGCCTTTTGAAGGTGAAAGAATAGAATGAAAAAACTGAATTAAAAGTGACATTTGAAAGACTAAGATCATGGTATCCAGGTCTTCACTTCATGGCAAATAGAAGGGGAAAAAGTAGAAGTAGAGACAGATTTTCTTTTCTTGGGCTCTAATATCACTGTGGATGGTGAATGGAGCCGTGAAATGAAAGGAAACTTGCTCTTTGGAAGAAAAGCTATGACAAACCTAGACAGAATATTACAAACCAGAGACATCACTTTGCCATCTAAGATTCATCTAAACAAAGCTATATATATATATATATATATATATATATATATATATATATATATATATATATATATATTTTTTTTTTTTTTTTTTTTCCAGTCCAGTCATGCATGAATGTGAGTGTTAGGTCATAAAGAAGGCTGAGAGCTGGTTTTGAACTGTTGTTCTGGAGAAGACCTTGAGATTCCCTTGGACTGAAAGTAGATAAAACCAGTCAATCCTAAAGGAAATCAACCCTGGATATTCATTGGACAGATTGATGTGGAAGCTCCAATACATTAGCCATCTAATGGGAAAAGCCAACTCATTGGAAAAAAAACCTCTGATGCTGGGAAAGATTAAAGGCAAAGAAAGAAGGCAGCAGAGGATGAGATGATTGGATAGCATCACTGACTCAATGGATATAAATTTGAGCAAACTCTGGGAGATAATGAAGGGACAGGAGAGTCTGATATGCTGCCGTCTATGAGTTTGCAAAGAGGCACAACTTAGTGACTGAACAGTTTCAAGTTTCTGGGGAAGAAGCCCTGAATATTGGGTGAGAGTTGGCTCAGTAATCCCACAAGTGTGTGCTTTTCACCCTCCCAGTACTGGCATCCTTGCCCAGAGGGGAGCAGTACCCAAGCTGATGTGGGAATTTACAATGGTCTGCGGGTGGCTTAGCTGCCATCAGTGATCCAGACTTCTGATTTGCTGACCGTGCAATCACCAGTAATGGCTGCCTCCTACTTCTTCAGATGCCACTTAGGGTTTGAGCTGCCTCAGCCTCTCATGGCTGAGGTTTTCCCTAGAATGTAGCAGCCTTTGGTTCATTATGGAACTACAACATGTGGCAAGCACTGTAGTAGCATTCAGTTGGCTCAGGCTGGGGGATAACACTGAGGTTGCAATAAGCCAGTCAAAACCCCATGCAGTTTCAAGCCATTCGGTCTGTCCTGCTTTTGGTGTCCACAAGCATTCTGCACTCCTCATAAGTGGAATTTAGGCTTATCAGCCCTCCAACCAGTCAAGGGAGCGCATCTTCCTTTTATTGTATCCAAGGGCCAGTACCAAAAATATAAATCACTCACTCCCCAGTGAAGTTTCCATCCATGTAACCCACTATTAATCTTTTCTCTGATTCCCTTCTTGAGCTACAGGTCTGGGTATTTTCCCTTCCTTTCCTATTTTGTGTGGAATTTTCTCATAGCCTTGGTTGTATAGAAGTCTTTCTGCTAGTACCTAGTTAATTTTCAGTGACCACTGTCCCACATGTAAGTGATCTTTAATGTCTTCTTAGGAGGAGGTGAGTTCCACAGACTCTTATTCAATTATTTTGATTCAAGTCCTTTCCTTTCATATTTTATCTGTGCTACAACACTCTAACTAACAGTCATTTTCAGTGATTTCATTTTTGTTTCTTACTGATTGTATGGTACGCCAACAGGAAACTAGATGGTCTGATTTACAGAATCCTAAATGGGAGACAAAGGGAATATTTCCTATTCCAGTTAATCCAAGAAAGTAATGTTAACACAAGAATTCAGACTTGTATTTGGCATATCCGAGTCTTGTTTTAATACTCTGGCAGTATCTTGAATAGCTCTATTCTCTGAGTTTTTATATAGTCAATTATACAGGAGGGAAAACTATACATTTTATAAACTATTATAATTTTAAATTTGATTAATATCAAGAACTGGGAATGAAAAGTCCCATGGCATGTTTATAGGTTATAGCTTCCCATGGACGGAGGAGCCTGGTATGCTACAGTCCATGGGATCGCAAAGAGTCGGACACGACTGAGCGACTTCGCTTTCCCTTTCCCTTTTCATATAAATCTACCTCTTAAAATTCCATTTTATTTTAATGATTGAGGGAATATATTTAATATCATTTTCTAATAAGAATACCAAGGAGAGATGTGTGGTAAACTATAAAACCAAATTAAAAATGCTTCATTTTGAGAATAATAATAATAAAAAAAAACTAGACAAAGAGAAATTATGCAGGTGCTGTTCTAAATATCTATTCAATGTTAAGTACCAGTATCAATGCCAAAATATAACTTGATATCATTTTAGAAATATTATGGATCAAGACATTCAAGACAATATGAAAATTACTAGGTTAGTAAATACACATGAAAAATTAGAGCAAAAAAATTATCCGAGTGTAGGAAGATTTATTATAGAAGATTTTATTTGGTCTGTTGTCCTGTCTAGAACATGTCTTATAAGAAGGCTAAATTCAAGTGTTCTAAATTCAAGGGAAGCTTTACCATTTATAATGTAATTCCATTGTCATTTTAATTTACTTTTATCTTTATTATCAATATAAATTTAATAATATGTTTAAAGAAATAAGATATTGTGGTAAGAGCCAACTAGTCTGAAATCAGTAATAGTATTTAATTAGGTTAATTTTACTAAGTTTTTAGTACATGAACTACAGTTGAACTTTTGAGAAATTATTCAGCACCTTTAAATACCACCAGCTTACAATTTGGAGAAGGCAATGGCACCCAACTCCAGTACTCTTGCCTGGAAAATCCCATGGGCGGAGGAGCCTGGTGGGCTGCAATCTGTGAGGTTGCAAAGAGTCGGACACGACTGAAGTGACTTAGCAGCAGCAGCAGAAGCTTACAATTTTGGCAACAAAAATATTAAAAAGAGCTAGAGGTTTGGCATTATTTTTCCTGTGTATTCATAATATAATGCCACATAAAAATACATCATACATAGATTTGTACATGTAACAGAACTAAAGCTGCACACAAACTATGTTTCTGTAATTCAATATATTCAAGTATCTTAGAGATTATTAGCTCCCAGATAAGTCTGTGTACATATGTATTTGCATCAGTCTTCTTTAAATGTTCTATATAATACCATTGCAATGTTTTTATTTAAAATATACATTGAGTCAATAATAGTATTTGGGGAATACTATATTATGAAGCAAAAAGAATAAACTGAAAGTATTCATTAAAGAAATTTATAATCCCTGGGTCACAGGGGCCAAGTGGTGGCCCTCAATCACAAAGGCAAAGAGGTCATAATTACCTTAATGGACAGAAGAATGAAAACAGCAATCAGAATAGTTTCAATGCCGAACTCTCAGCCCCTGTGCACTGGTGCCAAGTCAAATCTTAGATATAGAAGAAGTAGGAAAGAATAGCTTTATTGCTTTGCCAGGCATAGGGGGACACAAAAAACCGAGCCCTCATCCTAACCCAAGAGGATTTGGTGAGAAAGTTTATAGTAAGGTTCAAGGACAGGGTTCCTGGTAAGGAATAAAGATTGCTAAATCAAGCAGCTCATCTTCCATTTGTTAGAGGTTTTAGTTCTGTAGAAGAGTTTAAAGATACCATTATGTGTATCACTTGAAACTTTTTCCTATTTTTTTCTTATTTAAATAATTTTATTTATTTTATTTTTGACTGTTCTGGGTCTTCATTGCTGTGTGGGCTTTTCTTTAGTTACAACAAGCAAGGGCTACTCTCTAATTGAGGTGCATGGGTTTCTCATTTCTCTGGCCTCTCTCTTGGAACACAGGCACTAGAACACTTGGGTTTCAGTAGTTGCAGCACATAGGCTCACTAGCTGTAGCTTCCATGCTCTAGAACACAGGCTCAATAGTTGTGGTGCACAGCATGTGTTGGTCCACAGCATAAAACCATTATACTGTTTCTATTCAAAATATATACTGAGACAATCAGTTCAGTTCAGTCACTTAGTTGTGTCTGACACTTTCGACCCCATGGAGTGCAGCACACTAGGCTTCCCTTTCCATCACCTACCCCTAGAGCTTGCTCACATTCATGTCCATTGAGTCGGTGATGCCATCCAACCATCTCATCTTCTGTTGTCCCCTTCTCCTCCCACCTTCAGTCTTTCCCAGCATCAGGGTTGTTTCCAATGAGTCAGTTCTTCGAATACGGTGGCCCAAGTATTGGAGTTTCAGCTTCAGCATCAGTCCTTCCAATGAATATTCAGGACTGATTTCCTTTAGGATGGACTGTCTGGATCTCCTTGCAGGCCAAGGGACTCTCAAGAGTCTTCTCCAACACCACAGTTCAAAAGCATCAATTCTTTGGTGCTCAGCTTTCTTTATATTTCAACTTTCACATTCATACATTACTACTGAAAAAAACCATAGCTTGATTTTGATAGATATTTTTCGGCAAAGTGATGTTTCTGCTTTTTAATATGTTCTCTACACTTGTCATAGCTTTTTTTCCAAGGAGCAAGCGTCTTAATTTCATGGCTGCAGTCACCATCTGCAGTGATTTTGTTGCAACAGAAAATAAAGTCTCTCAGTGTTTCCATTGTTTCCCCACCTATTTTCCATGAAGTGATGGGACCAGATGCCATGATCTTCATTTTCTGAATGTTGAATTTTAGGCCACCTTTGAAACTTTCCTCTTTCACCTTCATCAAAAGGCTCTTCAGTTCCTTTTCATTTTCTGCCATTAGGGTGGCATCATGTGCTTAATCTGAGGTTATTGATATTTCTCCGGCAATCTTGATTCCAGCTTGAGCTTCAACCAGCCTGGCATTTCCCATTATGTACTCCACATATAAATTAAATAAGCAGGGTGACAATATACAGCCTTGACGTATTCCTTTCCCACTTTGGAACCAGTCTGCTGTTTCATTCCTGGTTCTAACTGTTGCTTCTTGATCTTCATACAGGTTTCTTGGGATGCTGGTGAGGTAGACTGATTTTCCCACATCTTTAAAAGTTTTACAGTTTTCTGTGATCCACACAGTTAAAAGCTTTAATATAGTCAATGAAGCAGAAGTAGACATTTTTTCTGGAATTCCATTGCTTTTTCTATGATCAGATGGTTGTTGGTAATTTGATCTCTGGTTCCTCTGCATTTTCTAAATCCAGCCTGTACATCTGGAAGTTCTCAGTTCCTGTCCTGTTGAAGCACAGGTTGAAGGATTTTGACCATTGCCTTGCCAGCATGTGAAATGAGTGGAATTGTGCAGTAGTTTGAACATTCTTTATGGGAAAATATACATAATATAATCATGAGTCAAAATTATAAATAATTTTTCCACATATAAAGCTAGAGGTGTAAAATATTAAAGCCTAAACTATGGCCTTTTAGAGTAAAATTTTGGATTTTACTAAATAATTTAATTTATTAGGAAATAAAGGAATTATTAGAAAATAAAGCCAATATTAGGAAATAAAGTTTATTTCCTTTCTCAGTGGCTTTGTTGTGTTCATTCAATGTTTATACCTTATCAGTGTCTGAATGAGTGTTATGTGACTAGTGTGGCAGTACTTAGTTTGTTCCTTTAATCGAGTTCTAGAAGAAACCATGGTTCTTTCAATTCTACAAAGAAGTGAAAACAAATTCTATTACTATATAATTATTTTAAAATGAAATAAAGTTTTTGGTGCTTGTAGTGTTCAGAGATGGCAATGGCACCCCACTCCAGTACTCCTGCCTGGAAAATCTCATGGACGGGGGAGCCTGGTGAGCTGCAGTCCATGGGGTCGCTACGAGTCGGATATGACTGAGCGACTTCACTTTCACTTTTCACTTTCATGCATTGGATAAGGAAATGGCAACCCACTCCAGTGTTCTTGCTTGAAGAATGCCAGGGACGGGGGAGCCTGGTGGGCTGCCATCAATGGGGTCATACAGAGTCGGACACGACTGAAGTGACTTGGCAGCAGTGTTGCCAAAATTATTTTTGACAATTTCATTTTATGATAGCTCCTAATATATTGTGAATTACATAAAAACAAACTAATTTTAATAGACATTTTATAGATTAGAACCAATTATAGTGGATGAAGCATTAGAATGGGTACTCTCTAGGTGGCACAATTTAGGGACACAATTCTGCACTGTGTTTTTTTTAATATATAACTTTCAACAATAAAGCTATGTTGTGGATTAGTATATAGCTGTCATTTTAAGAATATCTTTCTTATATATTCCTTAAATTCTCAGTTTAAAAACATTTTCAAAAATTTAATTTGTGCTATTCATTGAATTCTTCGACAAAGAACCATGTGGAGTCATTTCACACCCCCTAAACTCTCATCTTTTCTCATTGCCAGCTGATGAAAGTAAAATAATTATTCCATATTTTCCTCCTTTTTCTTTTCTTCATCTCTCTTTCAGGGAAAAATATCAATCATTAGGCAAAACCATACTTAAGAAAGCCAACGCATAGAAAACTTGATTTTTAAAATGATCAGCAAGTAAATATGAAAATAATTGGCTAATACAAAAGGAAAAATGTGACATTAAAAGACTGGTAAAGAGACCAAAAGATACAAAAAAAAAAAAAAACATAAAAAGAGTATATGAATATATGATGAAGTGAGTAAACATCAATGTCATGATAGAGAACATAATATGATCTTATTAAAAGTGAAAAATGTGATCACTAACATTCTGAAAGATCAGACATTTCTATTGCAAATTATGTTTTGCAAATGCATCAACAAAACCATTAATTTATTGTGATTATATCCAAGGCTTCCTTTCAAGATAATTTTGTTTTTTGCAAATGCCTACCCACTCCTATACTGATGGAAATTTGTAACCAAATCATGTTGAAGCTCTTATAATTTGAGCATCTTGTTCTTTCCTCCATACAGTTAATCACATTATGCCTTGAACTTAAGTTTCTTACATAAACACTTAACCTAGTTTACTTATATTCATCCTCAAATATTTTTTCATATTTTGATATTATTTGTCACAGAGAGAGGCTCCCCCTCTTTTGTTCCTGAATATGTTAATCCTGCTACAATCTCTTAATAGAGATACTTTAGTAGTTGTTAAGTTTATCCCACTTTATCATAGCTTCTCATTTAACTATTAGTCCTCCTTATAGATGGTTTTAAGAAGAATGTGATTATTTTTGCTCACTTTTGTATCATCAAAAATAAATACATTACTTAGAATAATCTTCAAGTATTACTTACTGTATTAGTTGGTTAAAGTGAGAATTTTACTCATGGTATATATGTTTTGCTTGTGTGTAAAAACGCAAGTTTATTTGTAAGTGCTATTGGGTAGACAACAGATGCTTGACTCAAGTTATGCTTTGTCAAAGACTGATGCTACATAGGTTAGAAAGTGATGCTATGATCTTTTTGCAAATTCTTATTTTATCTCATTTGAGACCCATACTATCTATTGCTGGTGCAGTAAATCCTTTAACCCACAGAGGATACATAGAGTATTTGCACATGAAAGCTAGCAAAGGGATCTACACCTATCTAAAGTTTTGTTTTAATCAAATAAATATTTTATATATTCTATTAATTATAAGGCATACATTTTTGAAAAAGATAGTATGAAATATTGTCAATAAATGTTCATTACACTTAGTACAGATTATCTAGAATTGTATTAGGTATAGAGAAATGAAAGACGTAAAAGTAAAATAAAAGAAGTAAAAGTAAAAAAAAATGTATTAGGTATAGAGAAATGAAAGAAATAAAAAGTGAAAATTGTATTAGGTATAGAGAAATGAAAGAAGTAAAAAAAAAATCAAAAAATGGTCAATTATTTGTTAAAAAATGTCTGTGTCAAAGATGTAGCATTCAACAAGAAAATATAAAAAGACTTTATATAAGCATCAAATTACCCTGTTGTTCAGTCACTCAGTCGTGTCTGACTCTTTGCAGTCCCATGGACTGCAGCATGTCAGGCTTCCTTGTCCTTTACTCTCCCAGAGTTTGCTCAAACTCATGTCCACTGAGTCAGCGATGCTTCCCAGACATTTCATCCTCTGTCATCTCCTCCTGTCTTCAAAGTGTAATATTTACCTGGAAATTCTATACTTAATCTCTTTCCCAGCATCAGAGTCTTTTATGAGTTGGCTCTTCTCATCAGGTGGCCAAATACTGGAGCTTCTGCTGCAGTATAAATCCTTACAATGAATATTCAGGACTGATTTCCTTTATGATTGACAGATTTTATCTCCTTATGGTCCAAAGTACTCTCAAGAGACTTCAACACCACAGTCCAAATGCATCAATTCGTTGGCACTCATTCTCTTTATGGTCCAACTCTCACATCCATACATGACTACTGGGAAAAAAAAAAAAAAAAAAAAAACACAAAAAAACACATACCTTTGACTATACAGACCTTTGTCCTCAAAGTGATGTGTCTGCTTTTTAATATGCTGTATATGTTTGCCAAAGCTTTTCTTCGAAGAAATAAGTGTCTTTTAATTTCATGGATGCAGTTTCCACCTGCAGTGATTTTGGAGCCCAAAAAATAAAGTCTGTCACTGTTTCCATTGTTTCCCCATCTACTTAACATGAAGTAAAGGGACCTGATGCCATGATTATTTTTTGAATGTTGAGTTTTAAGCCAGCTTTTCATTCTCCCTTCTCACCTACATCAAGAGGCTCTTTAGTTCCTCTTTCCTTTCTGTCATAAGGGTGGTGTCATCTACATGGCTGAGGTTATTTAAATTTCAAAAATATTTGAAGTGGACTGAAACTCTTTTATTAGCTCTATATGTTAACAGTACCTTTCAAAAGTTGATTATGTAACACTTTCATAAACTGAGATTGCAAAATGATCTTAATTTGATGACCTTAAACTCTGAGAATGAAAATAGAAGAATTATATTTATTCTCAGCTACTGAAAATTATTTGTTTATGGCAATAGAAAATTTGAAGTTTTATTTGACATCATAAAACAAAATTAGTTTTATTTCTTTGGTTCTATATTCCAAACATCATTGTGTATGCCATTACTTGAACATTATTATTAGGAAAGTAACATTGTATCCTTTTTACCTTTTAAACATTCAATGGTTTTTATTTTTTATTTATTTTTATTTTTAATATAAATTTATTTATTTTAATTGGAGGCTAATTACTTTCCAATATTGTACTGGCTTTGCCATACATCAACATGAATCCACCACAGGTGTATACACATTCCCCATCCTGAATGCCGCTCCCAATTCCCTCCCCATACCATCCCTCTGGATCATCCCAGTGCACCAGCCCCAAGCATCCTGTACCATGCATCGAATCTGGACTGGTGATTCGTTTCACATATGATATCATACATGTTTCAATGCCATTCTCCCAAATCATCCCACCCTCGCCCTCTCCCACAGAGTCAAAACTTCCCTTATATTCACAGCTTTATGTGTGTTCTTGACCTCTCTATTTAGTTCAACATTGAATAACTTACTGATCAACTTAAAGGCATTTAGAAAGAAAAATTATCCAGTGACATAATTTTATTACATAAGGTAGAAAGGTCAGAAATATCATACATAGAGATAGTGATGTTTTTGATGGCTAACCATTCAGTCTTTTCAGAGTTGAACATACCTAGATATAAAGCATAACTTATGTAGTAGGAAGATGCATAACATATAAGCTAAAAGAAGAGATGAAGTAGTTTTGTCTGGGCCCACAACTTTTCATATTATATGCCAAGGAGACGTTTTGAAAATAAAACTTGTTCAAATGCATTAAAGGAAATTCAGATTTAATGAAAAATCTATATATAACTGATTATTTCAGATACCAGGGTAGAAAAGTTGCTTTTTCTGAAAATTATCTTCAGATGAATGAGTAAGGAGAAAATTACAGATTAGCTTTCTCATCAGTCTTATCACTAACTAACAGAAAGATATTTAAAAAGACTGGTTATTTCATTTGAGGATAAAAAGATATAAGCCTTAATTTTTAATAAATTAAGTACAGAACTTCTGGGAGTTGGTTGACCTCTGGGAGTTGGTGATGGACAGGGAGGCCTGGCGTGCTGCGATTCATGGGGTCTCAAAGAGTCGGACACGACTGAGTTACTGATCTGATCTGATCTGATCTGATCTGATAGAACTTCCAGGTATATATAGTACTTTGAAAATAGTCATTAAATCTCTCTCTCCTTTTGAATTCTTGGAACTAAGTTAATATACAAACTATGAAAGGGGACATGCAATCTATTGTGTTATTTATTCACATCCGTTGTGAAGTCGCGAAGTCACTCAGTGGTGTCCGACTCTTTGTGACCCCATGGACTGTAGCCCACCAGGCTCCTCAATCCATGGAATTTTCTAGGCAAGAGTACTGGAGTAGGTTGCCATTTCCTTCTCCAAGGCATCTTCCCAACCCAGGGTTCAAATCTGGGTCTCCCACATTGTAGGCAGATGCTTTACCATCTGAGCCACCAGGGAATAATCAGTGTGAATATTTCGCTCTTCACCTGAAACTATCACAACGTTGTTAATTGGATATACCCCAATACAAAATAAATAAATAAATAACAATGTGATGAAAAGTCTGGACCATGTAGTCAAACCAACCTTAACTGAGGTTTGGAGTTTTTTACTTAATGAAAGTGTAACTGTAGCTACATTCATGCTCTGTCACAACTGACTCTCTGAGACCCTACAAACTATCGCCCCAAGAAGCTCCTCTGTCCATGGGATTTTTCAGGCAGGAATACTGGGCTGGATTACTATTTCCTCCTCCAGGGGATCTTCCTAACCCAGGGACTGAATTCTTGTCTCCTGCAACTCCTACAGGAGGCAGATTTGTGGGGGTGATTTCTTACCGCTGAGCCACTTAGAAATCCCAACCGTAGTTAAGTTACATAATAAATCTGCTTCTGAATCTCTGCATCAATAAACTGAAGATATAAGACTTTCAGACTAATTTGGGGTTCCAAATTAGTTTGTATATGTAGAGTACTTAGGACAAGGTCTGGCACATAGCAGGCATTTAATAATTGAATCTACTGTACTTTGTACTTTATGGCGAATGTATGAATACAAAATAACATTTGACTGAAATGCTAGAACATGGATAACAAAATAAGCTAAGTTAAAAAAGCAAAAATAGCACTCTACACTAAAATATTGAAATCTCTCAAATGTTTTAAGAAGCAATATATCATGCAATAACATTTCAAAGAATAAATGAGAAGGTAATATATTTTCCCCAAAATTTTGTACGAGAATGACATAAAGATGAAAGCAAAATCTGATGGATATTATAAGAATGAAAATCATGAAGCTTTTTGCAAAAATATATAATAAAATAGAAAAAATTAAATTTTGTGGTTGTTTAGTTGCTAAGTAGTGTCTGACTTTTGCAACCCCATAGACCATAGCCTGCCAGGCTCCTCTGCCCATGAGATTTCTCAGGCTAGAATAATGAAATGAGTTGCCATTTCTTTCTCCAGGGGATTTTCCTTACCAAGGATCCAAACGGTCTACTGCATTGGAGGTAAACGCTTTACTGACTGAGGTATCAGGAAAGTCCAAACCTAGCAACAAATAAAAATATAAAATGATTGAATTTGCTTAATCTTATTAAAATAATTTGGCTTAAATTTTGAAATGTAATGAATATAATCATATTAAATTCTACACTCAAATTTGCATTTAAAAGTTCCATTATATCACTTAAAACAGAAAAGATATTCAACATCTTTATATCCCATTTTGGATAAAATTCACAACAAATCAACAATAAGAAGGACTTCCTAGATAAAAACCTATAGCTAAATAACAACAACAAAACTAGAGCTAACACAAAATCTAATAGAAAGATATTGGACACATTTTTCATGAAACCAGAAAGAAGACATTCTACCATCACCATTTCTAGAAATAGGTTCTATTTCCTAGGACAATAGAATATTGTCCTAGGAAACTTACTGTAATGAATTTTTTTAAAGGCACAATTTGAAAAAAAATGTAAAACTCTCTGGATATAGAGACTTTCTTTAATATCAAAAATTTTACAAAATCACTTTTAAAATCAGATCAGATCAGATCAGATCAGTCGCTCAGTCGTGTCCGACTCTTTGCGACCCCATGAATCGCAGCACGCCAGGCCTCCCTGTCCATCACCAGCTCCCGGAGGTCACTCAGACTTACATCAATCGAGTCAGTGATGCCATCCAGCCATCTCATCTTCTGTCGTCCCCTTCTCCTCCTGCCCTCAATCCCTCCCAGCATGAGAGTCTTCTCCAATGAGTCAACTCTTCGCATGAGGTGGCCAAAGTACTGGAGTTTCAGCTTTAGCATCATTACTTCTAAAGAAATTCCAGGATTGATCTCCTTCAGAATGGACTGGTTGGATCTTCTTGCAGTCCAAGGGACTCTCAAGAGTCTTCTCCAACACCACAGTTCAAAAGCATCAATTCTTCGGCGCTCAGCCTTCTTCACAGTCCAACTCTCACATCCATACATGACCACAGGAAAGACCATAGCCTTGACTAGGCGAACCTTTGTTGGTAAATAATGTCTCTGCTTTTGAATATGCTATCTAGGTTGGTCATAACTTTCCTTCCAAGGAGCAAGCGTCTTTTAATTTCATGGCTGCAGTCACCATCTGCAGTGATTTTGGAGCCCAGAAAAACAAAGTCTGACACTGTTTCCACTGTTTCCCCATCTATTTCCCATGATGTGATGGGACCAGATGCCATGATCTTCGTTTTCTGAATGTTGAGCTTTAAGCCAACCTTTTCACTCTCCACTTTCACTTTCATCAAGAGGCTTTTTAGCCCCTCTTCACTTTCTGCCATAAGAGTGGTGTCATCTGCATATCTGAGGTTATTGATATTTCTCCCAGGCAATCTTGATTCCAACTTGTGTTTCTTCCAGTCCAGCATTTCTCATCATGTACTCTGCATATAAGTTAAATAAACATGGTGACAATATGCAGCCTTGATGTACTCCTTTTCCTATTTGGAACCAGTCTGTTGTTCCATGACCAGTTCTAACTGTTGCTTCCTGACCTGCATACAGATTTCTTAAGAGGCAGATCAGGTGGTCTGGTATTCTCATCTCTTTCAGAATTTTCCATAGTTTATTGTGATCCACACAGTCAAAGGCTTTGGCATAGTCAATAAAGCAGAAATAGATGTTTTTCTGGAATTCTCTTGCTTTTTCCATGGTCCAGCGGATGTTGGCAATTTGATCTCTAGTTCCTCTGCCTTTTCTAAAACCAGCTTGAACATCAGGAAGTTCACGGTTCACATATTGCTGAAGCCTGGCTTGGAGAATTTTGAGCATTACTTTACTAGCGTGTGAGATGAGTGCAATTGTTCGGTAGTTTGAGCACTCCTTGGCATTGCCTTTC
Organism: Tragelaphus eurycerus; assembly: GCA_935064755.1. NCBI lineage: Eukaryota > Metazoa > Chordata > Mammalia > Artiodactyla > Bovidae > Tragelaphus > Tragelaphus eurycerus. The sequence goes on along the minus strand of CAKXYN010000086.1, from coordinate 3,825,210 downwards.
TTTGGGATTGGGATGAAAACTGACCTTTTCCAATCTTGTGGCCACTGCTGAGTTTTCCAAATTTGCTGGCATATTGAGTGTAGCACTTTCACAGCATCATCATTCAGGACTTGGAATAGCTCCACTGGAATTCCATCACCTCCACTAGCTTTGTTCGTAGTGATGCTCTCTAAGGCCCATTTGACTTCACATTCCAAGATGTCTGGCTCTAGGTCAGTGATCACATCATCATGATTATCTGGGTCTTGAAGCTCTTTTTTGTACAGTTCTTCTGTGTATTCTTGCCACCTCTTCTTAATATCTTCTGCTTCTGTTAGGTCCACACCATCTCTGTCCTTTATTGTGCCCATCTTTGCATGAAATGTTCCTTTGGTATCTCTGATTTTCTTGAAGAGGTCCCTAGTCTTTCCCATTCTGTTGTTTCCCTCTATTTCTTTGCATTGATCACTGAAGAAGGCTTTCTCATCTGTTCTTGCTATTCTTTGGAACTCTGCATTTAAATGTTTATATCTTTCCTTTTCTCCTTTGCTTTTCGCTTCTCTTCTTTTCACAGCTATTTGTAAAATAGACAACTAGTAAGTGACTTTGGCAACATCTCCTGATATAAATTTAAATAAGGAGTACGTCAAGGCTGTATATTGTCACCCTGCTTATTTAACTTATATGCAGAGTACATCATGAGAAACGCTGGGCTTGGGGAAGCACAAGCTGGAATCAAGATTGCCAGGAGAAATATCAATAACCACAGATATGCAGATGACATCGCCTTTATAGCAGAAAGTGAAGAATAACTACGAGCCTCTTGATGAAAGTGAAAGAGGAGAGTGAAAAAGTTGGCTTAAAGCTCAACATTCAGAAAACTGAGTTATGGCATCTAGTCCCACCACTTCATGGCAAATAGATGGGCAAACAATGGAAACACTGTCAGACTTTACTTTTTGGGGGCTCCAAAATCACTGCAAATGGTGACTGCAGCCATGAAATTAAAAAATGTTTACTCCTTGGAAGGAAGTTATGACCAACCTAGATAGCATATTCAAAAGCAGAGACATTACTTTGCCAACAAAGTTCCGTCTAGTCAAGGCTATGGTTTTTCCAGTAGTCATGTATAGATGTGAGAGTTGAACTGTGAAGAAAGCTGAGCGCCGAAGAACTGATGCTTTTGAACTGTGGTGTTGGAGAAGACTCTTAAGAGTCCCTTAGACTACAAGGAGACCCAACCAGTCCATCCTAAAGGAAATCAGTTTTAGGTGTTTATTGGAAGGACTGATTTTGAAGCTGAAGCTCCAATACTTTAGCCACCTGATGTCAAGAGCTAACTCATTGGAAAAGACCCTGATGCAGGGAATATTGAGGGCAGGAGGAGAAGGGGATGACAGAGGATGAGATGGTTGGATGTTCTCACTGACTCAATGGACATGAGTTTGGGTAAACTCTGGGAGTTGGTGATGGACAGGGAGCCCTGGTGTGCTACAGTTCATGGGGTCACAAGGAGTCAGACACAACTGAGTGACTGAACTGAACTGAACTGATGAAAATCAATTATTTCCATATACAAAGTATAAAACATAGAAATTAAGGCAATGCCAAAGAATCTTCAAACTACCACACAAAAGCACTCATCTCACTTGCTAGCAAAGTAATGCTCAAAATTCTACAAGCCAGGCTTCAACAATACATGAACCTTGAACTTCCAGATGCAGATATTCAAGCTGGATTTCAAAAAGGCAGAGGAGTTAGAAAGTGTTCTAATTTCATTCTTTTACAAGTGTTTGACCAGTTTAATAAATGACCCAATCAAAAAATGGGCCAAAGAACTAAATAGACATTTCTCCAAAGAAGACATACAGATGGCTAACAAACACATGAAAAGATGCTCAACATCACTCATTATCAGAGAAATGCAAATCAAAACCACTATGAGATATCATTTCACGCCAATCAGAATGGCTGCTATCCAAAAGTCCACAAGCAATAAATGCTGGAGAGGGTGCGGAGAGAAGGGAACCCTCTTGCACTGTTGGTGGGAATGCAAACTAGTACAGCCACTATAGAGAACAGTATGGAGATTCCTCAAAAAACTGGGAATAGAACTGCCTTATGATCCAGCAATCCCACTGCTGGGCATATACACTGAGAAAACCAGAATTGAAAGAGACACGTGTACCCCAATGTTCATAGCAGCACTGTTTGCAATAGCCAGAACATGGAAGCAACCTAGATGTCCATCCACAGATGAATGGATAAGCAAGCTGTGGTACATATACACAATGGAGTATTACTCAGCCATTAAAAAGAATACATTTGAATCAGTTCTAAGGAGGTGGATGGAACTGGAGCCTATTATACAGAGTGAAGTAAGCCAGAAACAAAAACACAAGTACAGTATACTAACACATATATATGGAATTTAGAAAGATGGTAAAAATAACCCTATTTACGAGACAGCAAAAGAGACACTGATGTATAGACCAGACTTTTGGACTCTGGGACCGGGAGAGGGTGGGATTATTGGGGAGAATAACATTGAAATATGTATAATATTATATCTGAAATATATTAATCGTTCAAACTAAAAAAAAAAAAAAAAAAAAAAGGCAGAGGAACCAGTGATCAAAGTTCCAACATCTGTTGAAACAGAAAAAACAAGAGAATTCCAGTAAAGAATCTATTTCTGCTTTATTGATTACACCAAAGCCTTTGTGTAGATCACAATAAACTGGAAAATTCTTAGAGATGGGAATACCAGACCATCTTACATGCCTCCTGAGAAATCTATATGCAGGTCAAGAAGCAAGAATTAGAACCAGACATGGAAAAACAGACTGGTTCCAAGTTGGGAAAGGCATATATGAAGGCTGTATATTGTCACTCTGCTATTTAACTTATATGCAGAGTACGTCATGCGAAATGCTGGGCTGGCAGAAGCACAAGTTGGAATCAAGATTGCTTGGAGACATATCGATAACCTCAGATACACAGATGACGTCACCCTTATGGCAGAAAGTGAAGAAGAACTAAAAGCCTATTGATGAAAGTGAAAGAGGAGAGTGAAAAGGTGGTTTAAAACTCAACATTTGACAAATGAAAATAATGGCATCCAGTCCCTTCATGGCAAATAGATGGGGAAATAATGGAATCAGTGACAGACTTTATTTTCTTGGGCTCCAAAATCACTGCAGATGGTGACTGCAGCCATGAAATTAAAAGGTGCTTACTCCTTGGAAGAAAAGCTATGACCAACCTAGTCAGCATATTAAAAAGCAGAGAGATTACTTTGCCAACAAATATCCATCTAGTGAAAGGTATGATTTTTCTGGTGGTCATGTATGGATGTGAGAGAAAGCTGAGTGCTGAATAATTGATGCTTTTAAACTATGGTGTTGGAGAACATTCTTTTTTAAAATTTATTTATTTTAATTGGAGGCTAATTACTTTACAACATTGTGGTGATTTTCACCATACATTGATATGAATCTGAGAATCCCTTGAACTGCAAAGAGATCAAACCAGTCACTCCTAAAGGAAATCTGTCCTGAATATTCATTGGAAGGACTAATGATGAGGCTGAAACTCCAATACTTTGGTCACCTGGTGCAAAGAACCTACTCATTGGAAAGGAATCTGATGCTGGGAAAGATTGAAGGCAGGAGGAGAAGTGGACAACAGAGGATAAGATGGTTGAACGCTGTCACCCACTCAGTAACATGAGTTTGAGCAATCTCCGAGAGTTGGTGATGGACAGGGAAGCCTGGCATGCTGCAGTCCATGGCATCACAAAGAGTCAGACACGACTGAGCAACTGAACTGAACTAAACAGAAATAAATTTAAACTAGTTTTAATGTTTTTAATTGGAAAAATATTTTAAAAAAAAGAGTCATCCAGAGGGAAACTGCAGAATAATCTTGAAACTTTACAGATGACTAAATAAATTAGAGCTATGCCATTTTCTTTAATGGAAGTCTGCTGCTGCTGCTGCTGCTGCTGCTGCTAAGTCGCTTCAGTCGTGTCCGACTCTGTGCGATCCCATAGACGGCAGCCCGTCAGGCTTCCCCGTCCCTGGGATTCTCCAGGCAAGAAGTCTAAATATTGTTAAAGTATAAATTCTCACCAAATACACAAATAATAGCATCATTATTTTAACCATTTTAAAAAATATCTATTTTAACCATTTTTTAAAAGGCAGCCTTTTTAAAAAAATAGAAATTATCAGGTTGATTCTAATATGTTATGTTAATTAGTTAAAAGTGTCTTGAAAAAGTACAACATTGGATGTCATACCTACCTAACTTCAATATGAGCTAAAAATGTATCGTAACTCAAATAGTACAATATTAGTAAAAGAACAATTGAATAAAACAATGGAACAGAAGACAGTTCACAAATAGAACCATGGTCATATGACAAATTGACTGTTACTGGGGCCTCTTATGGCAGAAAGTGAAGAGGGGCTAGAAAGCCTCTTGATGAAAGTGAAAGTGGAGAGTGAAAAGGTTGGCTTAAAGCTCAACATTCAGAAAACGAAGATCATGGCATCTGGTCCCATCACATCATGGGAAATAGATGGGGAAACAGTGGAAACAGTGTCAGACTTTGTTTTTCTGGGCTCCAAAATCACTGCAGATGGTGACTGCAGTCATGAAATTAAAAGACGCTTACTCCTTGGAAGGAAAGTTATGACCAACCTAGATAGCATATTCAAAAGCAGAGACATTACTTTGCCAACAAAGTTTTGCCTAGTCAAGGCTATGGTCTTTCCTGTGGTCATGTATGGATGTGAGAGCTGGACTGTGAGGAAGGCTGAGCGCCGAAGAATTGATGGTTTTGAACTGTGGTGTTGGAGAAGACTCTTGAGAGTCCCTTGGACTGCAAGGAGATCCAACCAGTCCATTCTGAAAGAGATCAACCCTGGAATTTCTTTAGAAGGAATGATGCTAAAGCTGAAACTCCAGTATTTTGGCCACCTCATGCGAAGAGTTGACTCACTGGAGAAGACTCTGATGCTGGGAGGGATTGGGGGCAGGAGGAGAAGGGGACGACAGAGGATGAGATGGCTGGATGGCATCACTGACTCGATGGGTATGAGTCTGGGTGACCTCCGGGAGCTGGTGATGGACAGGGAGGCCTGGTGTGCTGCGGTTCATGGGGTTGCAAAGAGTCGGACACGACTGAGCGACTGATCTGATCTGATCTGATCTGGGGCCTAAATAATTCAGTGAATAAATGGAAATATTTTAAGCAAATGCTTTCAAAACAACTAGATATTTATATGAATAAAAAAAGTTAACTTCTTCACCTTCCTGAAACCATACAAAAAGAATACTTTAAGGTAAACCAGAGCCTTAAACATAAGGGTATACAAGATATTTTATAATATAACAAAAATCCTTAAACAATTTACAGATAAACACATAAGAAAAAATGTCAATTAAATAGGTTTCATAAAAATTTTAAAATAGAACAAAACTTGTAGTTATCAAAACATTTTAAAGAAAACTAATATACAAACCACATTTGAAAGAAAATATACATGTATTGAGAAGGAAATGACAACCCACTCCAGTGTTCTTGCCTGGAGAATCCCAGGGATGGCGGAGCCTGGTGGGCTGCCGTCTATGGGGTCGCGTAGAGATGGACACGACTAAAGAGAATTAGCAGCAGTAGCAGCATACATATATTGAATATTTGACAAAAGACTTGTGTCCAAATTTTATTTTTTTAAATTTTACAACTCCAAAATAAAACACAACAATTAAAATGAGCAAGATACTTGTTGCAAACACTTCATTAAAAAATATATATGAAGGAATAGTAGTCATAGCAAAAGTTTCTCAATATTATTAGTCATCAGGAAAATGCTAATTAAAACCAAAAAATGAGAAAATGCCATCTCTATCATATTCTCATAAATATAGCACTAGAACAGTCATTTATTTTTGTTTGAAAGTAAAAGAACAGCCTTAGAAGAAAATGTATGAAAAATTTTTCATAAAGCTAAATAATAACACTTGTGGTTTTCTATCCATGAAAAATTAAAATATAGTCACACCAAACTAATATAAGAATGCTGACTTAAGCCATATTAATAGCAGTTAAAAATGAAACAATACAAATATATGTTGACAGAAAAATTGATAACCAAATTGTATCATATCCATAAAATGTAATACTACTTAGAAACTAAAAGAGAATGGAATGCAGATACATTCATGCAATAAAACTTATGAACAATATGGACTATACTGAACAAAAGAATAATCTCATTTATAATATATCACAATACTAAAAAAAAATATGTCAGAATTTGACTGGAAAGTAAAATTAAAGAGCTATTTAAAAGTGATGTTTTATTCTATACCTTACATTAGTATTTAATTGTCAAGACATTGGATTTCATATTGCTGTTTCTGCTTTTCATTAATGTAGAAAAGTTCTATCCAAAATAACTTGCAAAGAAATATTGAAATATATTAAGATATCATTTCACACTTGCATCGATGAATGCATGCTAATTTTCCCATGACAAAACTGAGAAAATATCAACTAAATTATAGCCATGTTTGGTTTTTGTTGTTCTTACACAGTGGGCACTATTGGTAGCAGGAACTACATGAACTAATTACGAGAAGAGGAAACTTTTTCTAAATTTGTTTAAAGTTTGATAAGAAAGGAAAAAAAGATCATCTTCATTCTCTGTGAATAACAATGAACTTAGAGAATAGAAATAAGACTGGAAAATGTGATTGTGAATTCCCAACAAGGACCTAAATCCCCCCAAAAAAAGATAAATGGAAGATTTTTTTTTTTTTTTTACAATAAATATACTTGAATTTCATAGTTTGAGCTATCTCACTTAAAGAAAACTATTTTTGTGTTTTTGTTTCTCTTTTAAATTAACAAACTCTTGATAGAACTGAGGAATAAAAATATCACCGATGGAAACAAAGACAAGCAAATGCAGACAAATGGCATCAACCTTATTCATAACATCTCACCATGTCCTTACAACACAAGTCTTCCTAGGGACCTGAGGAAAAGAGGGCAGCTTCCTTAGGCCAGTGATCCTCAACCCTGATTGCATACTGGGTTCACCAAAAAATTCTTATATTATACCTCACCTCAAAGGAGGTAATCAGGAATTTCTAGATGCGGGACACCAGATAACTTATATTCCACCAACTCTGAGAATTACTGATTTAAACTCTTGTCCTTCAACATTTGCCCAGCTGCTCAAACCTTTAGGTTTAAAAATGCTCTTTCAAGCATCATACACAATCAAAAGAGGTCAACAATATCTTGAATAGATAGATAAGTGAGTAGTTCAGTGACATGCTTGTTGGTCATGCAAATTCTGAGATCACCTTCTCTTATTTCTCTTATCATATTCCATTGTGGATGTATACTAATAACACATATATATGGAATTTAGAAAGATGGTAAAAATAACCCTATTTACGAGACAGCAAAAGAGACACTGATGTATAGAACAGACTTTTGGACTCTGGGACTGGGAGAGGGTGGGATGATTGGGGAGAATAGCATTGAAATATGTATAATATCATATCTGAAACGAGTCGTCAGTCCAGGTACGATGCTCGATAACAAATGCCTGGGGCTGGAGCATTGGGAAGACCTGGAGGGATGGTGTGGGGAAGGGAGAGGGACGAGGGTTCAGGATGGGGAACACGTGTATACTGGCGGTGGATCCATCTTGATGTATAGTAAAAGCAATACAATATTGTAAAGTTAACCAAAATAAAATAAATAAATAAATAAATAAACTCATATGGAAAAAAAATTTATTTGAGGTACAATAATGTAGGCCATTATATAAGTGCTGTTAATGTCATCCAGTTGCGAAATCATGTTTGACTCTGCAACCCCATGGATTGCAGCACACCAGGTTCTTCTGTCCTCCACTATCTCCCAAAGTTTGCTCAAATTCATGTTCATTTAGTTGATGATACTCTCTGCACAACATTGTAATTTGACATCTGTACCCATTATAGAATGGTTATTCCTAAAGATCAAGTTGCCAACCACCTCTGTACATTTGAGTTCCTTGACCTTTTTCATTTTCCCTTCAAAAATTAGCAGTCATTTCTCTGTATCTGAGTTTGTTTCTGTTTCGTCTTCTGTTTGTTTTGTTTTGTTTGTCTGTCTAAATTTCACATATGAGTGAAGTCATATTTGTCTTTCTCTGTCAGATTTATTTCCCTTAGAATAATATTCTCGGGGTTCACACACATTGTCACAAATGGGAAGTTTTCATTATTTTTTTTATGACTGAATAGTACTCACATATACATAATATATATGTGTGTGTGTATAAGCAAACATTAATAGAGTATATTAGAGATTCCCGTACGTTCATGTAACTTTTAAAAATATGATTTTAACAGAAAGCCCGTGAAAAAGAAAGGAATTTTTATCATTATCTTATAGCTAAGGAAACTGAATCTCAGCATATCTATAACAGTCTTACAGCCCTACAATTGATAACAAAGCAGCAAGGATTTGAACTAGAGCCTTCATATAGTTCATCAATCTATTACACTTTCCATAATAGCTCACAGTTCTATGAGTATTTGCTGATAACATTTGAAATTGAGATTAGAGATCTTCCCAATAACATTTGAAAGAGAGATTTAGAGCAATTTTTATCATATCCTACTGCTTTCAGAATCCAAACTAAACTTACCTTTATTGCTACTTATGTAGTATAATTTTACTGTGGTACCTTTTTCTTCTTATGATTACATATTATTTTCTCCTAGGAATTGAAACACTTTGCAGATATTACCCAATTAAACCTCTCAAATTTCCCTTTGAGGTGATATGAAATAACTATTAATCATTTTTCCCTTCTATATTTATATTTCTGTTAAGAACTATAGAAAGCTTAGTGAACTAATAGTTTATATATAATCAGACTTCCTAGATTGAAAAGGGAACAAATTCTCATATCACCAGGGCAGCTTCCATTAAACTTATATAATAGTAATGGAAAGGGAGAAGCTTACAAAAGATGAGAAAGCTGGCATGTGGAGAAACTGTCACTATTATTTCTGGTTATAATAGTAGGGTTTTTTTTTCATACTGTTCATGGGGTTCTCAAGGCAAGAACACTGAAGTGGTTTCCCAATCCCTACTACAGTGGACCACAGTTTGACAGAACGCTCCACTATGACCCGTCAATCTTGGGTGGCCCTGCATGGCATGGCTCATAGCTTCGTTGAGTTCAACAAGGCTGTGATCCATGTGATTATTTTGGTTTGGTCGTTTCTGTGTGTGTGAGTGTGTGTGTGTGTGTGTGTGTGTGTGTGTGTGTGTGTGTTTTTCCAGAGGCCATGGGATTGTAGTTCTTGCTTCTGTCTGCCCTCTGATGGATGAGAAAAAGAGGGTTGTGAAAGCTTTCTGTTGGGAGGGACTGGTTGTGGGAAAATTTGAGTCTTGCTTTGGTGGACAAGTAAATCTTTAATCTCATTTCCTGCTGATGGGTGGGGCTGTGTTCCCTGTACTTTGGCAGCTGGATCCTGCAGTCTGCAGACTCTATAGTAGGGCTAAATGTGAACTCTAAAAGGACTTATGCCATCATGTGCCTCCAGGACTCCTGCTACCAGTGGCCCTCCAAAATCACTGTAGACAGAGACTGTGGCCATGAAATTAAAAGGCATTTACTCCTTGAAAGAAAAGCTATGACAAACCTAGACAGTATATTAAAAAGCAGAGACATAACTTGGCCTACAAAGGTCCATATGAACAAAGTTATGGCTTTACCAGTAGTCATGAACAGATATGAGAGATAGACCATAAAGAAGGTTGAACACCAAAAAACTGATGCTTTCAAAACTGTAGTGCTGGAGAAGACTCTTGAGAGTAACTTGGATAGCAAGGAGATCAAGCCAGCCAATCTTAAATGAAATCGATCCTGAAAATGCATTGAAAGGACTGAAGCTGAAGCTCCAATACTTTGGCCTCCTTATCAGATCAGATCAGATCAGATCAGTCGCTCAGTCGTGTCCGACTCTTTGCGACCCCATGAACTGCAGCACGCCAGGCCTCCCTGTCCATCACCAGCTCCCAGAGGTCACTCAGACTCACATTCATCGAGTCAGTGATGCCATCCAGCCATCTCATCCTCTGTTGTCCCCTTCTCCTCCTGCCCTCAATCCCTCCCAGCATCAGAGTCTTCTCCAATGAGTCAACTCTTCGCATGAGGTGGCCAAAATACTGGAGTTTCAGCTTTAGCATCATTCCTTCCAAAGAAATCCCAGGGTTGATCTCCTTCAAAATGGACTGGTTGGATCTCCTTGCAGTCCAACGGACTCTCAAGAGTCTTCTCCAACACCACAGTTCAAAAGCATCAATTCTTCGGCGCTCAGCCTTCTTCACAGTCCAGCTCTCACATCCATACATGACCACAGGAAAGACCATAGCCTTGACTAGGCGAACCTTTGTTGGCAAAGTGATGTCTCTGCTTTTGAATATGGTATCTAGGTTGGTCATAACTTTCCTTCCAAGGAGTAAGCGTCTTTTAATTTCATGGCTGCAGTCACCATCTGCAGTGATTTTGGAGCCCAGAAAAATAGTCTGACACTGTTTCCACTGTTTCTCCATCTATTTCCCATGTAGTGATGGGACCAGATGCCATGATCTTCGTTTTCTGAATGTTGAGCTTTAAGCCAACCTTTTCACTCTCCACTTTCACTTTCATCAAGAGGCTTTTTAGTTTCTCTTCACTTTCTGCCATAAGGGTGGTGTCATCCACATATCTGAGGTTATTGATGTTTCTCCCAGCAATCTTGATTCCAACTTGTGTTTCTTCCAGTCCAGCATTTCTCATGATGTAGGAAGGATTGAGGACAGGCAAAGAAGGGAGTGGCAGAGAATGAGATGGTTGGATAGCATCACTAAATCAGTGGACATGAGACTGAGCAAAATACTGTTTGCTCAACCTTCTTTGTGGTCCATCTCTCATATCTGTTCATGACTACTCTTAAAGCCATAATTTTGTTTATATGGACCTTTGTAGGCCAAGTGATGTCTCTGCTTTTTAATACACTGTCTAAGTTTGTCATAGCTTTTTTCTCAAAGCTTTTTTTTTTGAATTAGTGAAGGACAGGGAAGGCTGGCATGTGGCAGTCCATGGGGTTGCGAAGAGTCAGACATGACTTAGCAACTGAACAACAACACTGACAGTAAGCTGACAGTTTTTACATTATATTTTTCTTTTAATGCACATAACAAATACAAAAAAAAATTATATGCAATTTCTTCAAATTGTATAATGGATACTATATAGTCTTCTGACATTTGATAAATTATAACATGATTTTTCTAATGCTACAAATAAAGTGCTTTGTTTAAATGTTTCATATTTAACCATCCTGTGTCTTAATTTATAAATATAAAATGATAGCATGTTTATTTTGGGAATATTATTGCCAAAGTCCAACTAGTTATTTAACTTCTAAATCCTTAAATATCTAGTTTGCCATTTGATATCTTGACTAGACCTACAGTTTGGGGGTTTTCTTGTTTTTTTGTTCCAAAGCAGATACTATTCACATATATGTATGCTATCACCACTCCATCACATTATCTATGCTTAATTTTTCTAATACATTTTCTATTCTGTTACCTAACAATGTGATTTTCTTGAAGACCATTTTACATGTTAAATCTGTGTATATTTGTCAACATCTAAGATTTCAAGATATTAACTGTATATATTGGAATACTTAATCATGAACTTATAGGGAGATGATTTTGTTGCAAGCAAATATGATTCAGCTCATCACTTGTGAGAGTATTATTTTTCCACTTTGACACACCAGTGTCTTGAGTTGTTATCTCTATTTAATAGCAGAGTAAAGCCAAAAGCCGTAAGTTTAAGGTGCCATGCTCAGTCTAGACCCGAAGAAACAAAGGAGAGGATTTACTGAAACTGGGACACAACAGTTCTTTGAAGAAGACTGATTTTCTGTACCTATGTACAACAAATCTGCTACAAACTACCAGAGATGGAAACAGAATTAATGTCCTATCCTCCTTCCTCACACACTGTGACCCCTGCTGATGCCTTGTATTGACAAATTCCAGCAAAAGACATATGGTAAAGAACCTTATTCATGTATCATAAATGAACCATTCCTCAGTGGCATATAGCAGGACATGGGAAGGTAGAATGTGGATGTGGAGTAGCAAACAAGAAATATATAACACAAGGCATTTTAATGTATCTTTATTATGTCTTCTGCTGTCATGCCTGAGGTATTACATATAAAACACATTTTATTATTCTATAATTTCTCCTTTATGCTTCTTGCAGTTTCACAGTGATTGTTTCAGTATGTGGTGATAAGTAGGTTATATAATCTATGAAATACTTTAACAAGATGTAAAGAGAGTGCTAGAAATTAATAAGGCGGGTAAGGTGAGAACCACATTTTGCAGATGATTAAAGCTAATTTGTATAAATAATTCTAAAATCTTAAGTTGAAAACTTTTCACTGGCTTCGAAAGGTTTGAATAATCTAGACCACAGCTGACAAGCCTTTGATCTAGTCATCTGCCCTACCTACCCTTTATCTTTTTGTGACCTAACTCCATGGAGCTTTTTCTTCATCTTTTAAGTTTGATTTCTGTTTTTGTTTGTTTCTTTGTTTTTGTTTTTACATCTTTTTTTAGATTGATGTCCTCTGGTATGTGTAATAAGTATCTTTAGTCTCTCAGACTATCGATCCTTTATTCCTATGAATCTTGACTGCTGTATTAGGTTCCTTCCTCTGTAGAAGATAATTTCTATTTCTGTCAGCTATGGTTTCTAACCTATTAGAAATGACAGCATTTCAGTCAACTCAGATACTATCAGAGAGTTCTCATTTATTTCAAATGTTCACAAACGTAATTGAGACACAGTATATCATTTGTTTGTTATTTGTCTTTGACTCTTATCTTTATATCTGCCTTTACACATTCCCCTGGATATCACCTGAGTCTAGAAATCTGAAAACTACATTGCTCACACTCTCTTGTCAGTTAATGGGAGTCACTAATGAAAGAGTTGAAGATGAGAGAGAGAAAGAATTTTATATATATATATATATTTTTTTTTTTTTCCAGTTCTGTTGATATGTCCCATAGCAGCAAGAGCAACTTCTTGCCTAGAAAGTGTGGTGCCAATACAAGCATGAAGGACCTCCCAGTAGCCTCAGCCAGCAGCAGAGCTACCATGGGCTCATCAGACAGGGACAGCAGCAACAGTGAGCATATAAATCTCTGAGCAGAGCACCCATTGACTGGCTTCTACAGTAACAATAGCAATAAAAGTTTTAGGCAATTGAAACTAAAAAGCCTGTCTGGTATAGTGGAACTGGAGACTACTGGCTCTCATTATTGGAATAACAATGGGAATTCCAACAGCCACAGCAACTGCAGATGCTCCAGAAGCCTCAGGGACAGGGATCCTTCCTGGGGCCCGCGTTCCTATCACTGTCCCTTCCGTGAGGGAAGGTAGTGTTCCCCACAGTTTTTTGTCCTTGGATTACCACCCATTTTACACTTACATCCTTTCCAACACTTTTATATCTAATTTTGTGCATTAAAATCTTTCTGCAACGCTTAGAGTGATATCTGCTATTCTGATGGCATATTGACAAATATATCTTCCTTTAATTCTCCTTTCATTTGACTATTTTAGCTATATTTAAAATAAATTTTCATATGTAAAAATAAATTTTATATAATGTATGCTATATAATTTGATAGCATATTCAAAAGCAGAGACATTACTTTGCCAACAAAGGTTCGCCTAGTCAAGGCTATGGTCTTTCCTGTGGTCATGTATGGATGTGAGAGCTGGACTGTGAAGAAGGCTGAGCGCCGAAGAATTGATGCTTTTGAACTGTGGTGTTGGAGAAGACTCTTGAGAGTCCCTTGGACTGCAAGAAGATCCAACCAGTCCATTCTGAAGGAGATCAATCCTGGAATTTCTTTAGAAGGAATGATGCTAAAGCTGAAACTCCAGTATTTTGGCCACCTCATGCGAATAGTTGACTCATTGGAGAAGACTCTGATGCTGGGAGGGATTGAGGGCAGGAGGAGAAGGGGACGACAGAGGATGAGATGGCTGGATGGCATCACTGACTCGATGGATGCGAGTCTGGGTGACCTCCGGGAGCTGGTGATGGACAGGGAGGCCTGGCGTGCTGCGGTTCATGGGGTCGCAAAGAGTCGGACACGACTGAGCGACTGATCTGATCTGATATAATTTGAACACAATTTAGTTCCTATGGCATTATCTTCCCTAAAGAACTTGAAACGGCTGTCTTCTCTTTCCTAACATTTGATTGAAACACTTTTTATTTTCTCTCATCTGTGGATTCAACTATTTCCCTACTTATGCTGGCCTCCTGAAAATATTTAGAATTTTTTTACTGTAAAGTTGTATTTTCCATCAGCCTTAAATTAGGAGTTGCTTACTCTCAAAGGCGTGAACGTAAATTTATATTGAAATTATTAAATCATTATCGGAGATCATTTATCAATGAAGATGTTATTAAACATTATCACTATTTATTGATATATGGCAAAAGTCCAGTACTTTGACCACCTGATGCAAAACTCTGTCTCATTGGAAAAGACCCTGATGCTGGTAAAAACTGAAGGCAGGAGGAGAAGAGGGTGACAGGGGATGAGATGGTTGGATGGCATCACCAACACAATGGACGTGAGTTTGAGCAAACTCTGGGAGATAGTGAAGTATAAGGAACCCTGGTGTGCTGCAGCCCATGGAGTCACAAAGAGGTGGACATGACTTAGCAATAGAACAGCAACAAAATAATAATTAAAAAATATTTTCTCTTCTTTAATTAGTATTCACATATAAAAATTTGCAAAATTTCTCTTACCTTTAACCACTGTAATTGTGGCATTCATTCAATACAGTGTTCTTTGGAATTATGTTTTAAATATCCATGCACTCTAGCCTGGGTAAAAACTTTAAACTTGCTACAGACTCAAATACACTTGAGAGTACTAAGGGTGAAAAAAGTATATATTTGCAAATGAATTGTGTCTAGAAAAAATAATCAGTGTGAATTGTCTCACACTGAATTTTTACTACAAGCATTGTTAATGTAAGCTTCTAACATCTGCAATTATTGCACATATCTCACACATGTTATAGGTGTTTTAGTGTGCTTTATAGAATTTTGTTATTCATAGAAAATCACCACATCTATGTTTGAACACACATGGGACTGAAACAACCGGCTCAGCCAAGTCTTCCTTTGTAATTTATTTACCATCATAAAAGTTTTATTACAAACTGACAAAGATTTTAAAACACTGGTATATATCCAAATGCTTCCCTATAATTCACTTACTTCTTCCATTTACTAACCTTTATTGTGTTTCTATGGATTTCATTCAATTTCCTAATTTCTCACAAAATCAATCTTAAACTCTTTCTTATCTTAGTGTCCTATTACTTCAAGTCGTTTCATGGATAAAATAATAAATTGCTTTCAGAGCAATGTCTGGTATTCTATATCTCAGTCATTTTTCTCCTGCATTAATATAAGTACAAATGGCATAATTTTGCTATGGTAATAACTGTTAATTTGCTTACAATTGAATGCATATCCATCAGCATACAGGAAACATTCTGTGATAAAATTTATGCAAATGGGAAATCTGAAAGAAAACATTATTGCTTCATTTCCCCATCCAATGATGTCATTCCTTCTATTTCTTATTGCTATATACAAATGGGCTCTTATTGTTTTGTGTGTTCTTCTGTATAGTGATTATTTTAGTATAATCCTCCTTTGATAGGATATTTTATCTGAGATAACCCACAAACACTTATGCAAATAGTTCAGTACTATATGGAGCCCACAGAATTGTATGTTTTCCCCAAACTTGAAAATGTTATATTAACACTTTAATTTCACTAAAGGATTCAGTATTGTTAGAGAGTTGCAAAGTTACACAAAGATAATTTCACTTTATGATGTGTATTTTCAATTCACTTGACCATACAGGTACAAAAAATAAACAATGAATTTGCTTTATCAGCCACAGTGTAATTGCCTCAACTTATCCACAGGTCGTCAGTAGGGTCACAAAGTATTGACTTTTCAATTTTACATTTACAAGAAAAGAAGTAAAAGCAAAAATAAAAGCAAAATGATGCATAGGAAAAAAAGTTTCAGAAAATATTTTAACAAAAGTTAAAATACAAAAATATAAAGAGAAAAATATAAATGTATCAAACATACAACTTTTATAAGTCAATACTTCCAAGCAACCCTTGGTTGTGAGGTTATCCTAGTACTGAAAATGTATTCAAAGATTATGTAAATATGCTCATTTCAATAACTTAAGGGATATAATACAAAGATGGGAAACAGTTTCTGCATATTATTCATGATTAAATTTTTACTATTTATCCATTAATGTTGTTTTTTTTTTTTTTTTCTTCGATTCTTCTGTTAGTTAAAAGAGGTTGATTTTCTGGAATACTTTCAAACAAATATTGATTTTTGTGAAATTTTTCTTGCCTTCAAATTCTGATAGTGACTTTAACACTACAAAATTACAAGCATAGTATCTAAAAAAGGTAATTTCTCATTTCTTCTAAATGCTCAGAGATTTAGTTTCTCACCCAAATTCTATCATTTTCTACAATCTGGATAAAAAGGTATTTCTTATCAGTCTTCAAAAAAGTATGCAGAGTTTTCCTACCTTATACATACTTTTGGCCTTATGTACTCTTTGGAACAAGAACTTTAGGTCTTTGTAATATCAGATTTTATTTTCTTGGGCTCCAAAATCACTGCAGATGGGGACTGCAGCCATGAAATTAAAAGACGCTTACTCCTTGAAAGGAAAGCTATGGCCAACCTAGATAGCATATTGAAAAGCAGCGACATTACTTTGCCAACAAGGGTCCGTCTAGTCAAGGCTATGGTTTTTCCAGTGGTCATGTATGGATGTGAGAGTTGGACTGTGAAGAAAGCTGAGCGCCGAAGAACTGATGCTTTTGAACTGTGTTATTGGAGAAGACTCTTGAGAGTCCCTTGGACTGCAAAGAGATCCAACCAGTCCATCCTAAAAGACATCAGTCCTGGGTGTTCATTGGAAGGACTGATGCTAAAGCTGAAACTCCAATACTTTGGCCACTTCATGTGAAGAGTTGACTCATTGGAAAGGACTCTGATGCTGGGAAGGATTGGGGGCAGGAGGAGAAGGGGACGACAGAGGATGAGATATCTGGATGGCATCACTGACTCAATGGATTTGAGTCTCAGTGAACTCTGGGATTTGGTGATGGACAGGGAGGCCTGGCGTGCTGAGATTCATGGGGTCGCAAAGAGTCTGATACAACTGAGTGACTGAACTAAACTGAACTGAATATAGAGTCAAGGGGCTTGCCTGGTGGCTCATTCGTAAAGAATCTGTCTGCCAATGCAGGAAATGCAAATTAATATCTAGGTCAGGAAGATCCCCTAGAGAAGGAAATGGCAACCCGCTCCAGTATTCTTGCCTTGAGAAACCCCATGGACAGAGGACCCTGGTGGGCTAAAGTCCATGAGATCACTAAAGAGCTGAACATGACTTAGGACTAAACAGCAACATACAGAGTTAGATCATAGATATAAACATACATAAAATTCAGAGTTAGACCACCAAGTTTAAATCTAAGTCTTTTTAATACTTGCTTTCATGAGCAATTTATTATTCTCTCTAAACCTAATATTCTTACCTGTGCAATGAAGATAATAAGAGATATACTCTTGGATTTGTTATTAGAATTAGATTATTTTAGTGTTTATCAAAGAATTAGATTATGTTAGTGTTTATCAGTGGGGAAGGCAATGGCACCCCACCCCAGTACTTTTGCCTGGAAAAGCCCATGGACGGAGGAGCCTGGTAGGCTCCAGTCCATGGGGTCGCTAAGAGTCGGACACGACTGAGCGACTTCACTTTCACTTTTCACTTTCCTGCATTGGAGAAGGAAATGGCAACCCACTCCAGTGTTCTTGCCTGGAGAATCCCAAGGGCAGGGGAGCCTGGTGAGCTTCCGTCTATGGGGTCGCACAGAGTCGGACACGACTGAAGTGACTTAGCAGCAGTAGCAGCAGTGTTTATCAGAGTAAATTTAGCACATATTAACTCTAGGAGGTCTTAAATATATATTGCTGTCTGATTCACATTACATTTTATAATTTCTTATACATACTCCAAAATTTGATGAATTTTAAGTTTATTAATGTGTGTATGCTCAGATGCTCAGTTGTGTCCAACTCTTTGTAATGTCATGGGCTGTAACCCACAAGACTCCTCTCCCCTTGGAATTCTCTAGGCAAGAATACTGTAGGGGGTTGCCATTTCCCATTGCAGGGAATCTTCCTGATGCAAGGATGGAAACTCCATCTCTTAAGTCTCCTGCATTGGCAGGATAAATTATCAATAATAATTTACTCTTTAGTCAATTTTTTAATTTTCATTATGCCTGAAGTTTTTTTTTTTTTTTATGAGCATTATTTTTATTAAACAAGTATGATTAATTTTACATGTGCAGTGTACCAAAATGAGAACACTCTACAAAAAATCTGAGGCTTTTGTTGTATACATCAACTTAATCAACATGTAATATCTCAGTAGAGAACAGTTATTTGATTCAATTGATTACAGATCAAGAGTCAGATACAACTTAGCTACAGAACAACAATATTTTAATTTTTTTTGAGATTTTATTTTTTATTTTTATTTTTTTATATTTATTTTGCTTAACTTTACAATATTGTATTGCTTTTACTATACATCAAGATGGATCCGCAACAATATTTTAAAAAGTGTAATATTTTGTCCCTTCAGGTTTATCTTGCCTACTTCCTTTCAGTGATTTTTATGTAATTCATCAGAGCTTAAACAACTAAATTTAGAAATATTACTGTGGAATCAAAATGTTTTCACTTATTTGATGTGGCTTACATGCCTAATTACCACCTCTAGAAATACATTGATTTTATATGTGTGATGATGTAACAGATGCTCTCATGGACTTCATGCCTGTAGAAAAATTTTTTTGGTGAGTTCTTTGTAAATGGCTTAAGTGTGATAACTTTTAAAGTGTTCATTTTTCAAATGAATCATTATTTCATTGGGTTCAAATATTTCTGACATTCAGGTTTTGAAGTCATTGATTTTACTTCTATATGATTTTAAGGGTTTATAATTTGCATTCACAACCCGATTGCTTTTGGAAATTACTCCTGTGTGTGTGTGTGTGTGTGTATCCCAGTACTATCCAAATTATTGTGATGTGTAATTTACTATACTATGTCAACATATTTCTTTTGCTCTGTCTTGTAGTCTTTTCACTATATCTGGTTGTGTTAATTTATGACTGTAAGATAATACAATATTGTTACATGATAAGAAATTGAAGGCTTCAGACTTCTCTGGAGGTCCAGTGGTTGAGAATACATCTGCCAATGCAGAGGACACAGGTTCAATCCCTGGTCCAGGATGATTCCACATGACACAAAGCGATTAAGCCCATGCACCACCGCTACTTAAGTCCATGCTCTCTAGAGTCCACACTCTACAAGAGAAGCAAGCCCTCCACAGTGAGAAGCCCACTCACCACACATAGAGAGTAACCTCTGCTCACCACAACTAGAGAAAGTCCATCAGGAGCAACAGAAACCAGTACAGCAAAAAATAAATAAATAAAAATTAAAAACAAAAATGAAGGCCAAACTAATCAGATAATATGTTTTCATAAACATTTGAAAGGTATTGCTTAAATGCAAAGGCTTGACTACACTGGCCAGTAATTTAGGTGCTATGAACAAGACACCTACAGGAAAGAAGGCATACTATAAAAAAGAAAAGTTTACTTTGCATACACTTCCAGCAAGCTCTTCATTTACATATTAAGCTCATATTCATTGAGTGCCTATATTTTATATCAGACATGGCTTTAAACACCAGGAAAAAGGATCAATTGGATGATGAAAATTTCTGCTCTCATCAGATGGAAATTCTAAAGGTAGATACCAACAATAAAATTAAACATAATGCCAGGAGTTACCTAGTGTCTGAGTGGATGGGATTATGGGCAGTCACTGCTATTGCACAGCTATAATCAATTGGGGAAGAGAGATCATGCAGGTCACATGGCAGTGCCAAAAATAAAGCATAACAGTTAAGGTTCAGTGGTCTGTAAGAAGAGGATGAATGATGTTATGGGGGAAAAACACAGAGGGAAAATGGATAAGAACAGAGAAAGGAAGTTTATAGTACTGTCAGGATAGCTTTCTTGAGAAGCTGGCCTTTATGCAAAAACTTGAAGAAAGTGAAAACCACAAAACACAAGAACCTACCAAGTGCAGGAAACACATTTGCATGCCTAATATGTTCCAAAAACAATAGATAAGACAGTTTAGCCAAAGGGAATGTTGAAGGACATGAGATCAGAGTACTAAGAAAATAAAAGTGATTCAGAGTTTTTCAGGCTGTTGTAATTTTCTGTTTGTTTTTATTCAGGAAAATGAGAAACTATAAGAGATTTCTAAGGGGAGAAATGATAGTTACTGATAGAGATTTAAGAAGGATCCCTCTGACAAATGCATTGGGTATAGACCGTAGGAAATTAAAAGCTAATGATGGAAAGTTAATGTCTTCTGCAATATTCCAAGGGAAAGATTATACAGTGGGTTATACAGTAGATTATACAGTGGAAGTGACAAATAGATTCAAGGCATTAGATCTGATAGGCAGAGCGCCTAAAGAACTATGGAAAGAGGTTCATTGCAGAGGAGGCTGTGATCAAAACCATCCCCAAGAAAAAGAAATACCAAAAGGCAAAATGATTATCTGAGTAGACTTTACAAATAGCTGAGTAAAGAAGAGAAGTGAGAGGCAAGGAGAAAAAGAAAGACATATCCATCTGAATACAGAGTTGAAAAGAATAGCAAGGAGAGATAAGAAAGCCTTGCTCTGTGATCAGTGCAAAGAAATGGGAAAGACTAGAGATCTCTTCAAGAACATCAGATATGCCAAGGGAACATATCTTGCAAAGATGGGCACAATAAAGGACAGAAATGGTATGGACCTAATAGAAGTATAAGATATTAAAAGAGGTGTAAAGAATACACAGAAAAGCTTTACAAAAAAGATCTTAAGGATCCAGATAACCACAGTGGTATGATCCACTCACCTAGAGCCAGACATTTTGGAATGCAAAGTCAAGTGGGCATTAGGAAGGATCACTACAAGCAAAGCTAGTGGAGGTGATGGAATTCCAGTTGAACTGTTTCAAATCCTAAATGATGATGCTATGAAAGTGCTACACTCAATATGTCAGCAAATATAGAAAAGCCAGCAGTGGCCACAGGAATGGAAAAGTTCAGATTTCATTCCAGTCACAAAGAAAGGCAATGCCAAAAAATATTCAAACTAACTCAGAACTGCACTCACCTCACATGCTAGCAAAGTAATGCTCAAAATTTTCCTAGCTAGGCTTCAACAGCATGTGATCTGAGAACTTCCAGATGTGCAAGCTGGATTTAGAAAAGATAAAGGAACCAAAGATCAAATTGTCAACATCCACTGGATCATAACAAAAGCAAGAGAATTCCAGAGAAACATCTACTTCTGCTTCATTGAATATGCTGATGACGTTGACTGTGTGGATCACAACAAACTGTGGAAAATTCTGAAAGAAATGAGAATATCAGACCACCAGACCTGCCTCTTGAGAAACCAGTATGCAGGTCAAGCAACAATAGTTAGAACGGGGCATATAACAACGACTGGTTCCAAATTGAGAAAGGAATGTATCAAGGCTGTATATTGTCACCCTGCTTATTTAGCTTATATGCAGAGTACATCATGTGAAATGCTGGGCTGAATGAAGCATAAGCTGGAATGAAGTTTGCAGAGAGAAATATCAATAACCTCAGATATGCAGTGACACCACTGTAATGGCAGAAAAAGAAGACAAACTAAGGAGCTTCTCAATGAAAGTGAAAGAGGAGAGTGAAAAAGCTGGCTTAATATTCAATATTCAAAAAAAATGAAGATTATGGCATTAGGTCTCATAACTTCATGGCAAATAGATGGAGAAACAATGGAAACAATGACTGACAGTATTTTCTTGGACTCCAAAAATCACTGCAGATGGTGACTGAATCCATGAAATTAAAATATGCTTACTCCTTGGAAGAAAAGCTGTGAGTAACCTAGACAAAATATTAAAAAGCAAAGGCATTACTTTGCTGAAAAAGGTTATCTAATCAAAGTTATGGTTTTTCCAGTAGTCATGAATGGATGTGGAGAAGGCAATGGCACCCCACTCCAGTACTCTTGCCTAGAAAATCCCATGGATGGAGGAGCCTGGAAGGTTGCAGTCCATGGGGTCGCTGAGGGTCAGACACGACTGAGTGACTTCGCTTTTACTTTTCACTTTCATGCATTGGAAAAGGAAATGGCAACCCACTCCAGTGTTCTTGCCTGGAGAATCCCAGGGACGGGGGAGCCTGGTGGACTGCCGTCTATGGGGTCACACAGAGTCGGACAAGGCTGAAGTGACTTAGCATAGCATAAATGGATATGAGAGTTGAACTATAAAGAAAGCTGAGCACTGAAGAATTGATGTTTTTGAACTCTGGTGTTGGAGAGGACTCTTGAAGAGTCCCTTGGACTGAAAAGAGATCAAACCAGTCCTGAATACTAATTGGAAGGACTGATGTTGAACCTGAAGCTCCAATATTTTGGCCACCTGATTTGAAAAACTGACTCACTGGAAAAGACCCTGATGCTGCAAAATATTGAAGGCAGAAAGAGAAGGGGGTGACAGAGGATGAGATGGTTGGATGGCATCACCGACTCAATGAACATGAGTTTGAGCAAGCTCTGGGAGTTGGTGATGGACAGGGAAGCCTGGCGTGCTGCAGTTCATGGGGTTGCAAAGAGTCAGACATGTCTGAGCAACTGAACTGAGCTGAACTGAAGAGAAAGATTGTGTGGCTTGGATGTTTAGTATTGCTGAAATATTTTAGAAATAATATTTCTAAATATTTAATCATTAATAATTAATAATTTAATACTAATGTAATTTGTATTTTTTTTCAAATGTAAGGCTAAGAGAATGTTGATTGGTTGAAGAGGTTATGTGAATTAAAGATGAGAAGTGAGGAGGATGCCAAGGATTTTGGTCTAGGAACTGTAAGAAGGTGTTTCAATTTACTGTGATTGGGAATTCTACAGGTAGAGTGCATGGGGGAGTACATGAATGTATGAAATTTCGTGTAGAAAAAGTTAAATTAGAGGTGTCTTCAGCACCACAGTTCAAAAACATCAATTCTTCAGTGCTCAGCCTGCTTTAAATTCCAACTCACATCCACATATGACTACTGGGAAAAAAAAAAAAAAGATTACTTTTTAACTAACAGTAATTGAGGAGGGGCTTCCCTGGTGGTTCAGTGGTCAAGAATCCACCTGCAATGCAGGAGACTTGAGTTTGATCCCTGGATCAGGAAATCCCCAGGAGAAGGAAATGACAACCTGCTCCAGTATTCTTGCTGGGAAAATCCCATGGACTGAGGGCTACGGTTCACAAAGTCACAAAGAGTTGATCAGAACTGAGCAATTAAGCACACATTCACTAGTAAGTGAATTCCCAAGCATCGATCTTGAGGAAAGCTTTTTTGTATGATTTTCATGTTACATATTTACAGATCACAGTTATTTTGCAAAGTTTCTTGCCTTTGAAATTAATAGCACCATGTGTAGTAGAAAAGACGGCTTTTAGTCTTTTACAGTGATGGAGAAATGAAGATTTAAGAGAGATGATTCAGCAAATTACAAACAAAATGTAAACACATGTCACATGGCTCAGAACACAATGACATTTCTACTGTAATCTCATGCAGTAGTCCATGGAGTTACAAAGAGCTGGACAATACTTAGTGACTGAACAACAGCAAACCATTTTTTTTTTTTTTTTAAATCGGGGTGTAATTGCTTTTCAACATTGTATTAATCTCTTCTGTAAACAATGAATGAATCAGACAATGAATATGTCCCTTCCCTCTTGGACCTTTCTCCCATTCTCCCCCCATCCCACTCATGTATTGACAACACTGTTCACAATTACCATGACACAGAGGCAAATTAAATGTCCATCAACAGATTAATGGAATAAACAAGGAATCTTTAAAATACCTGGACATCTAAAGATGGTATTGAACAAAAAAGAAGCACACATTTTAAAACTATCTTTTCTCTATTCAAAAATCAAAAGTTTCACTATCAAAACTTTTGGATTTAGCACATTGACACGACAGGAAACAAAATAGCTTTGAAATTTGACAAACACTTTCACTTTTCTCTATTTAAAAATCAAAAGCTCCATTATCAAAACTTTCGAATTTAACACATGGACATTACAGGAAACAAAATGACTTTGAAATTATTTTTCCTATAATGTTTTAATTCAAGATTTTATTTCCCTAATTACTAAAAAAAATAATTCAACATTTATATTTGGATATTATGCTACTAGTATCAGTTGAATATGGTTTACAAAGCATATAAAGCCGGTTAGCACAAATAAGTGTAATATTTTTAAAGAGGAAAAATAAATCAACAAACAATGTACATGGATATTATTATATTAATTTTTTAACTGTCTCAATTTCTCTTTAAGAGCAAGTAGTATACAAAAATTCAGTAATAACAGTATGACAATAATTAGCTGTTTGCTGCTGGATATTTCTGGAGTTTAATATAGCATTATGTATTTTCTTGTCTTGAATACATTGTGTTAAGTTGCAATTGTTGTGTTTCCTTTTCAGACCTCTATTTGTAAATGCCAATAAAAGGAGAAATGAATCTTTGCCAACAGAATAAACTAAGTTCTGACATTCCATACTAACTGTTAAGTAGTTAGAATAGAGAAAAGGAGTCCAAAATCACAGTGGCTAAAAGACAAAGAAGGGAAAAGCCCAAGAAAATAGAACAAAGGAAGGTCCAAGGACTGGACTTCGGGTAAAGCAAACAGCCCTCCTGGCTAGCCCAATTTACATAGGGCAGGCTCAGGGGGAGGAGAAACAAGAAAAAATATATAAAAAGACAAGCCAAAATTGGGCTGGGGGCTTCTCTTCTCTTCGAGTCTTTTGAGTTGGCCTGCCCTCCTGCCTCAAGATTGTATTTTCCTTTGCTTGCCAATAAAAATGA
Source organism: Tragelaphus eurycerus (assembly GCA_935064755.1). Lineage (NCBI taxonomy): Eukaryota > Metazoa > Chordata > Mammalia > Artiodactyla > Bovidae > Tragelaphus > Tragelaphus eurycerus. The sequence goes on along the minus strand of CAKXYN010000086.1, from coordinate 3,799,946 downwards.
GCTATAACACTGGTCTGACTATCTCTTCAAATTTTTGCTGCAGCGAGATAGAACTGAGGAAATTACAAACTTCCCCAACGCTAACCACAAACTCATTTGGTACTTCAGACATTTTTGATGTTTCTTCAATGGGGATCTGTGATATGAATAGGTCAGTAGAGAAAAGAAATAATTGAGCAAGTCTGTACTGCCTGCTTGATCATTAGGAGATAACTGGTTAATGAACATGTTTAATCATGAGAAAGAAGGTAATCAAATCTACTAAAGAACAAACAACAAACTTGCTCTCAGTTAAATTTTCTAATACATTGATTTTTTTCAATCCTTCTTTCAGTTAGACTCAAATATAAGATGAAAAAATCCATCATGTCTTATAAAATGAAAATGTCCAACTCACTAAATTGCTTGAAGAAAAAGTTTCAAAATTAGATAAAAAAGCGAAATGTACAACTAAAACTATCAGAGTGTTTGTGAACAAGGCTATCTTCACATTCCAGGCATCATAGTTCCGTAAAGTTGGAAATAAACTTGCATGTAACAAGAAAGCACTATACACATTTTGAAAAGTTAGAAAATGAAGAATATAAATGTCCTCAAACATGGAAACATGACAAAAACGTGAAAGTTCTGCATATACGCCTGCCCATAAATCTTCACAGCAAGAAATGCCATCTTTTACACTGTAAGATTTGCTAAAAAGCCAATTACATCTATGTGGCAAGGGAGTTAGTTTTAGATTCTCTGTCAGTTGGAAATATGGTATCTTAAAAGGGCATTGTACAAAGAATGGCCTGAAACACAGAGATTTTGAATCAAGAGAAAGTGGAAAAGCCTAAAATCCTTTAAAAATATGAAATCTTTATTCTCGTCCTCCCTACTGAAACACTTCAATGTTATATATATATACATATATATGTATATATATATAACAAAAAGGTCATAGAAAACAGATTTCTGCTTTTGTATATCACAGAATCTGTATGAATATGGTTATGCAAAAATCCATTCAAAATAATCTTCTGTTTAAGTAGAATTGTTCAACAAACAAATGTTGTGTGCCTATGATGTTCTTAACGCTGGCTTGGTCCCTAATTGTCATATGAGCAAATCACTACACTAGCAGTATTTGCTGTCATATGGAGACAGTGTTAGTAGTTGAATATTCAGAAAAATAAATTTAATACCGGAAAGTACCATGGGATGATTCAATACAGGAAAGAACCAGGATCCAATTCCAAAGCCTAGGCCTGTAACTACTATTTTTATGAATCATGGAATTTTCTTACAGGTTTTGACTTTCAATTCTATTAAATCTCTGACCCAGTTCACTCATTTAGATGAAGTGCCCTGTTTAGAAACAAGTCTTTTTTTCCATTCTGCTATTTTAACATCTTATTGTTAGGTTTTATACCTCCTGCATATCTATTTAACATAAGACTGCTGCTGCTGCTGTGTCGCTTTAGTTGCGTCCTATTCTGTGCAAGCCCATAGAGAGCAGCCCACCAGGCTTCCCCATCCTTGGGATTCTCCAGGCAAGAACACTGGTGTGGGTTGCCATTTTCTGCTCCAATGCATGAAAGTGAAAAGTCAAAGTGAAGTCGCTCAGCCATGTTCAACTCTTCGCGACCCCATGGACTGCCAGACTCCCCCATCCATGGGATTTTCCAGGCAAGAGTACTGGAGTGAGTTGCCATTGCCTTCTCCAAACTATTTGTATCATTTCAGTTCAGTCGCTCAGTCGTGTCTGACTCTTTGTGACCCCATGAATTGCAGCACGCCAGGCCTCCCTGTCCATCACCAACTCCCGGAGGTCACTCAAACTCATGACTATCCAGTGATGCCATCCAGCCATCTCATCCTCTGTCATCCCCTTTTCCTCCTGCCCCAAATCGCTCCCAGCATCAGAGTCTTTTTCAATGAGTCAACTCTTTGCATGAGGTGGCCAAAGTACTGGAGTTTCAGCTTTAGCATCATTCCTTCCAAAGAAATCCCAGGGCTGATCTCCTTCAGAATGTACTAGTTGGATCTCCCTGCAGTCCAAGGGAATCTCAAGAGTCTTCTCCAACACCACAGTTCAAAAGTATCAATTCTTCGGCGCTCAGCTTTCTTCACAGTCCAATTCTCGCATCCATACATGACCACTGGAGAAACCATAGCCTTGACTAGACGGACCTTTGTTGGCAAAGTAACGTCTCTGCTTTTGAATATGCTATCTAGGTTGGTCATAACTTTCCTTCCAAGGAGTAAGTGTTTTTTAATTTTATGGCTGCAGTCACCATCCACAGTGATTTTGGAGCCCCCAAAATAAAATCTGACACTGTTTCCATGAGGAAAACAGTTTCCCCATCTATTTCCCATGAGGTGATGGGACCAGATGCCATAATCTTCGTCTTCTGAATGTTGAGCTTTAAGCCAACATTTTCAGTCTCCTCTTTCACTTTCATCAAGAGTTATATATATCAGTTCAGTTCAGTTCAGTTGCTCAGTCGTGTCTGACTCTTTGTGACCCCATGAATCAGAGCATGCCAGACCTCCCTGTCCATCACCAACTCCCGGAGTTCACTCAGACTCAAGTCCCTTGAGTCAGTGATGCCATCCAGCCATCTCATGCTCTGTCGTCTCCTTCTCCTCCTGCCCCCAATCCCTCCCATCATCAGAGTCTTTTCCAATGAGTCAACTCTTTGCATGAGGTGGAAAATTTTTCATCAGATCTTGACATTTCAAGGAATAAATACAGAAAACAATGATTTAGATGATTTATAGAATTCTTGCAGTTGCATTGGTCTATAAGAATTTTTATATATAGATAAGTAAATAAACATATAAGCTTATTTATAACTATATAATGTATAGTATCATTTTTTAGGAAAACATCCTAGAGATGCATATCAATTATTAATTTTTAAATATTTTTGTTCGAGTAGTTTCTTTGATTGAATACAATATTTAAGGAGAAGGATTTAGAAATTTGTCTTGAGTCCAATACAATCTTAAATAAATCTTTCATAAAACAAGCACACTACTAGAGAAGAACTCATCATTGACAGTAATACGTACAAGATAGTTTAACATCAGAAAACACCTACTTGGAAGTTCAAAATATTAAAATGCAGATATATCATTAAGTAAAATCCATGGAATGTGCATACTATATTTTGTTTTTTCACTGATGCTTAGTCTCTGAATTTCCATTAACAGTTTTTGTTGAGTCTGTCTTTTAGTTTAAATAAACTGAATTTTAAAAAAATAAAATAAAAACCTATCTATGAACAAAAATGGCCTCTGGGTCAAATATAACCGCAAGTATCAAAGTTCTTACCTTACCAGTTTCTTAGCCCATGCAAGGTCCAGGAAGGAGGGCAAAGATACAAATAGTGTAATATCTTACTTAACATTGATATACATAAAAAAAAAAAAAAAATCAGGTTTAAGAAATATTCAGTTAGTACACAGTGGTAGAGGATCTGCCTGTCAAGGCAGGAGTACAAAGAAACACGGGCTTGATTCCTGGGTGGGGAAGAGCCCCTGGAGATGGAAATGGCAACCCACTCCAGTACTCTTGCCTGGAAAATCCCATGGACAGAGGACTATGGTAGGCCACAGTCCATAGGGTCTCAAAGAGTTGGACATGACTGAACAACTTCACTTTCTTTCACTTTCATATACATTTCATGTGCATATGATAAGGAAAGAAAAAGTAGCAATAAATTCTGCAGAAAAATATTTAATACACAGTGTTATGTGCTTATTACAATTTTAATACCTACTGAGATTTCAGTGAAATATATGTTGATTCTTTGTTCCTTTGAATCTGAGTCTCATTTAAGCCTTCAGAATATTACAGAAATGCTTAACAATTCTGTCAGAAGTTGTAGAAGTAATCCGGTTCTAAAAAAGAAAGAATATGTTTGATAAGCTTAATATTAACAGTAAAAAGCCACTGTGCTATGCTTAGTCAGGTCGGACTCTTTGAGACCCCGTGAACTGTAGCCCACTAGGCTCTTCTGCCCATGAGAATTCTCCAGGCAAGAATACTGGAGTGGGTTGCCATGCCCTCCTCCTGGGGATCTTCCCAACCTAAAGATTGAACCCAGGTCTCCCACTTTGCAGGTTGTTTCTTTAGTGTCTGAACCACCAGGGAAGTCCAAGAATACTGGAGTGGGTAGCCTATCACTTCTTCAGGGGTATTTCCCGACCCAGGAATTGAATCGGGATCTCTTGCATTGCAGGTGGATTCCTTACCAGCTGAGCTACCCAGGAAGCCCTAAAAAAGCCACTGTATTCTGTAAAAAGGGATAACACCTCTCCTTTTTTTCCCTTTCAAAAAAAGTAAATAAATAAACTAGTGAAAATTACCGCAATCATACTGAGCTCATAAAACATTTACAGTTATCAAAAACATTTAGTCTTCATGAATTTTCTCCATTAAGACAGGTAGGAGTGAAGGAGAATGTTTTTTAAACCAAACATGAAATATACATTTAATTCCTTGTGTGTTCTTACTTAAATGCAGATATTATACTGTATAAATAATCACTGTGCAAAATATAAGGAATATCCAATGGTGAGAATTCAGTTTTTTCTTTATGGTAGGAAAGGTTTATGGTAAAACAAATAAAGGACTTAAGTACACTGAAATGCAAAATGGTTAGGTCATAATGCATAAATAGCACAGAGTCACTCTCTCTCACACACATACACAGAAGCAGCCATGCCTCCTGAATTTATAGAACATTATCAGTGAAACTTGTAGTTGTATCTACACTGTAAGTCCATTATATATAAGCATTTGGCTTTCCTGGTGGCTCAGTGGTAAAGAATTCACCTGCCAAACAAGAGAAATGAACCCAATCCCTGGGTAGGGAAGATCTCTTGGAGAAGGAAATAGCAACCTATTTCAAAATTCTTGCCTTGGGAATCCCATGAACAGAGGAACCTGGTGGGATACAGTCCATGAAGTCATAAAAGGGTGGAACATCACATAGTGACTGAAGAATAAAAACAATATAAGCATTTAATGCTTTTCAATAAATTAATCTCCCATCTATGTTTATTTCTCCTTTTGCATAGATGCATCAGACATTAATATTTACTTAATTTAATATTGTGTTGATGTAAAGCAAATATATTTTATCTGTGTATATCTTTATCATCTATGTTAATAGAAAAGAAAAAAAAAAAACACTGCATTATTACATGGTTAGGGCTGCTGATTTTTTTCTTATTTTAAAACCATCTTACCTCTGGTATGAAGACACCAAATCATTTTTTCCTGCAAAGACACATTAACCTAAACATATTCTATCCTAAATTGTTTATCAAAATGACATTGTCATGCCTTGAGTACAGTTTGTACTGAATCCTCAGCACATTCAGCTAAGTTTTATTAATAGAGCCCTTAAAAATTCTGACCTATTAAAAAGATGACCAATGAGAAGAGGAAATAAAAAAGTGATTTATTGATATATGTAAGATATTTAAATGAATGAAGAATAACGATGACATAAATTCTTTTAAGTGAGAGTATAGTTTAGAGGTTCAGAAAGTGGCTTATAGGAATACACTGCTTAGTTTCAAAGAGTATGTTTTACTTAACATCTATATAAGCCACTGCACCTCAGTTTTCTCCCTGTAAAATGATGATCATATACCGTTTCATATAAGTTTGTGAAGATTCAATGAATTTGTATACCTAAAGCACCTAGTAAATCAACTGGTACATTGTAAGAACTGAAATACTACTGAAAGTTTTCAGTGTTTTTTCCCAGCTTTATTAAAATATAATTGACAGATAAAATTGTATATATTTTAGATTGCAACATGACGATTTGATACATTATGAAATCATTATCATAATATAGTTAATTATCACATCTCTTACCTCAAATAGTCATGATTTTTTTTTAAGTACACTTAAGATCTAGAATCAGCAACTTTCAAGTACACAGCATTATTAATTATAGTCACCATGCTGCAGGCTTCCCAGGTGGCACAGTGATAAAAGAATTCATCTGCCAATGCAGTACAATTGATTCCCTAGAATCCTCCTACAAATGCTGTACAATTGATTCTCTAGAATTATTTATCTTATAATTGAAAGTTTGTACTTTTTGACCAACATCTCCCCATTTCCTGCACCCTTAATCCCTGGCAACCACCTTCTACTCTGCTTCTACAGATAGACTATTTTATATTTCATGTATAAGTGAGATTGTGCATTATGTGTCTCCCTGTGTGTCATTTATTTCCCTTAGTATATTTCCCTGAAAGTCCATCCAAATGGACTGTTGTAATGACAAGATTTCATCTTTTTATGGCTGAATTTTATGTGTATGTGTATCATCACTGACTTGATGGGTGTGGGTCTGAGTGACCTCCGGGAGCTGGTGATGGACAGGGAGGCCTGGCGTGCTGTGGTTCATGTGGTCGCAAAGAGTCGGACACGACTGAGCGACTGATCTGATCTGATCTGATATATGTATATATTCACCTAGAGATGAATGGATGCAATAGATATAGAAACTGTGAGATATATATATACACATATATACTCATATGTATGTATTATGTATACTCATATATATACAGTATATGTATGTATACTCATATATATATATGTATGTGTATATATGTGTATATATATATATCTCACAGTTTCTATATCTATTGCATCCATTCATCTCTAGGTGAATACTTAATTTCCATATTTTTGTAATTACTTGTAATGTTACAATGAACATGGGGATACATATAGCTTTTCAACTTTAGTTTTAGTTTTCTTATGAAAAATACCCAAAGTAGGATTATTGGACTATATGGCAGTTGTATTTTTAATTTCTTGAGAAATCTCCATGTTGTTTTCCATTATGGCTGCACCAATACATTCTTATTCCACAAGATTTCCCTTTTATCCATATCCTTAACAACACGTGTAATTTCTTGTCTTTTTGGTAATAGAAATTTTAACAAATGTGGGATAATACCTCCTTGTGGAATGACTTACATTTTTCAGATTAGTGATATTGAATATGTTTTCATTAACTATAAGCCATTTGTATGACTTCTTTGGAAAATTCATATCTCCTGCTTATTTTTATTTGGATTGCATGGTTTTTGCTACCGAGTTTTATGAATTCTTTATATATTTTTGATATTAAATCAATCCCTTTTCATCAGATATAGATTTGAAAATATTTCTACTATTCTGTAAGTTGCTTTCTTTTCTATGCAGAAGCTTTTTAGTTTGATGTGGTCCCACTTGCTTGTTTTTGCTTTTATTGTCAAATCCAAAAAAATCACTGCTAAGATCAATACCAAGGAAATTTGCTCTTATGTCTTTTCCTAAGACTCTTGTGATTTCAGATCTCACATTTAAGTATTTAATGCATTTTGAGTTTGTATTTTTGTGATATCAGGCAGTGGTCTTGTATCATTCTTTTGCATGTTCTAACACTGCTTGTTGAAGAGATTATCTTGTTGTATAATCTTGGATCTTTTGTAATAAATTGACCATAGATGGATGAGTTCATTTCTGGGTTGTCTTTTATATTCTATTGTTCTTTGTGTCTGTTTTAACTATTATAGCTTTGTAATTAGAGTTAGAGATCAGGGAACATAATGCCTTCAGCTTTGCTCTTTCTCACAATTGCTTTGTCTATGTAGAACCTATGTGGATCCATACAAATTTTAGGATTATTTATTCTAATTCTGTGAAAAATGCCATTGAAATTTTATGGATTGCATTGAATCCATATGTTTTCCTTAAGTTTTACATAGCACATTTTTGTAGTAGCATATAGTTCATATACTATTTTTTTGTTTGTTTGAAGAAATAAAGTTAAACAACACTGAGTTCCTGCTCTCTGTAATAAACACTAAAGAGTAAAAAAAGTATATAGGCTTATATTTTTAATTTCTGTGATAAAGATATATTCAGGATGATGATAAGAAATATGAGAGTACGAAACTTAAACTAGACTTTGTAGTTAAAATCTGAGGTTATGAACAGTTCCCAAAGGGCTCTCCTTGAATAGATTTCCTTCTTGTGTTCTTTCATTCCACTTTAGTCATTTTTTTTTTTTTTTTTTTTGCAGGACCCAAAATACCAGTAGTTCTGTGTTAGTCTGAATGATTTTTTTAAATCATTTTTCCACATTCAGGTTATAAAATTCCAGAAAATCTGTTTTTTTAATTCTTTTTAACCTTTGTGTCAAGAGTGAATAATATAGGTGCTGGCAAATGTTAAGGCTTACCAGGTGTCTCAAATGGTATATATATAAAAAAAAAAAATCCATTTGCAGTGAAGAAAACCTACGTTCAATCCTTGGGTTGAGATAATCCAGCCCCTATTTTTTTTTTTTTTTTTTATAAAAACAAGGCAAAAATAGAGGGAAACTACACTGAACTGAAAAGGAGCATTTATGAAAAACTCATAGCTATTACTACACTAAACTGTGAAAAGCTGGTTCTTTGCTGTCAAGATGAAGAATAAAATGAGAAAGAAAATTCTCACCACTTAAAGTAAATGCTAGATTAAATTTTCTAATCACAACAATTACACAAGCAAAAAATAAAATTATCCACGTCACTAAAAGTGAACCTATTTTGTTTCTCTTTTGTCTGAGCACTGGTCCATTGTGCACATATACCATATCCTCTTATCTATTCATCTACCGAAGGACTTTTTGATTGGTTTTGTGTCCTGGCTATTGCAAATAGTGCTGCAGTGAACACTGGGGTTCATGCATCTTTTTAAATTATGATTTTGTAGTGATGTAGATGTGAAAGAGGACGTGAAAAAGTTGGCTTAAAGCTCAACATTCAGAAAACTAAGATCATGGCATCCAGTCCCATCACTTCATGGTAAATAGATGAGGAAATAGTGGAAACAGTGGCTGACTTTATTTTTCTGGACTCCAAAATTACTATAGATGGTGATTGAAGCCATGAAATTAAAAGACACTTACTCCTTGGAAGGAAAGTTATGACCAACCTAGACAGCATAATAAAAAGCAAAGACATTACTTTGTCAACAGAAGTGAATATAGTTAAGGCTATGATTTTTCCAGTGGTCATTTATGGATGTGAGAGTTGGACTATAAAGAAAGCTGAGCCCCGAAGAATTGATGCTTTTGAACTGTGGTGTTGGAGAAGACTCTTAAGAGTCCCTTGGACTGCAAGGCTATCCAACCAGTCCATCCTAAAGGAGATTAGTCCTTGAAAAGACCCTGATGCAAGAAAATATTGAGGGCAGGAGGAGAAGGGCACGACAGAGGATGAGATGGTTGGATGGCATCACCGAAACAATGGACATGGGTTTGGGTGGACTCTGGGAGTTGGTGATGGACAGGGAGGCCTGGTGTGCTGCAGTTCTTGGGGTCGCAAAGAGTCGGACACGACTGAGCAACTGAACTTAACTGAACTGAACCGTGCTGTATGTTTACATAATTAATTCAGCTTAAAATAGAAAGTTTATTTCCTTTGACTAATATCTCTTCCTTGCCCCCACTTCAGTCTTTTACAAACAATATTCTACATTTCTTCTTTGAGTTTGACTTTTCTCTATTTTACATGTAGATGATACCAGACAGTATTTGCCTTTCTGTGTGTGGCTTATATCATTTAGCATAATATCCAGATTTGTCCATCATGTCACAAATGACAGTATTTCTTTGTTTCTGGCAAATAATATCCTGCTGCTGCTGCTGCTAAGTCATTTCAGTCATGTCCGACTCTGTGCGACCCCAGAGACGGCAGCCCACCAGGCTCCCCCGTCCCTGGGATTCTCCAGGCAAGAACACTGGAGTGTGTTGCCATCTCCTTCTCCAGTGCATCAAAGTGAAAAGTGAATGTGAAGTCACTCAGTCGTGTCTGACTCTTTGCGACCCCATGGACTGCAGCCCACCAGGCTCCTCCATCCATGGGATTTTCCAGGCAAGAATACTGAAATGGGGTGCCATTGCCTTCTCCGAAAATAATATCCTACTATATCTCATATATGTACACATGCATATATGTGCACATATATATCAGATCAGATCAGATCAGATCAGTCGCTCAGTCCTGTCCGACTCTTTGCGACCCCATGAACTGCAGCTCGTCAGGCCTCCCTGTCCATCACCAACTCCCGGACGTCACTCAGACTCACATCCATCGAGTCAGTGATGCCATCCAGCCATCTCATCCTCTGTCGTCCCCTTCTCCTCCTGCCCCCAATCCCTCCCAGCATGAGTCTTCTCCAATGAGTCAACTCTTCGCATGAGGTGGCCAAAGTACTGGAGTTTCAGCTTTAGCATCATTCCTTCCAAAGAAATCCCAGGGCAGATCTCCTTCAGAATGGACTGGTTGGATCTCCTTGCAGTCCAAGGGATTCTCAAGAGTCTTCCCCAACACCACAGTTCAAAAGCATCAATTCTTCGGCACTCAGCCTTCTTCACAGTCCAGCTCTCACATATATATACACACATATATATCCCAGTATTGTGTGTGTATATATACAACATATGTGTGTGTGTATATATATATATATATATATATATATATACAATGTATATTATATAAGCATGTAATTACAATGTACTCATATACATGAATGCTTGTGTGCTAAGTTGCCTCAGTCATGTCTGATTAATTGTGACTCTATGGACTGTAGCCCACCAGGCTCCTGTATCCATGGGGATTCTCCAGGCAAGAATACTGGAGTGGGTTGCCACGCCCTTCTCCAGAGGATCCCCCAACACTGAGATCAAACACACATCCCTTAAGTCTCTTGCATTGGCAGGCATGTGCTTTACCACTAATGCCACCTGAGAAGCCCCATATTTATAACACATGATGATATAATAAAATCTATTATAGAATTATGGTATAAATTATTCATTTTCTTCATGCATTGACACTTAAGTTGTTTCCATGTCTTGGCTACTGTGAATAATATTGCAATGTACATGGGTGTGCATGTATCTCCTCGATATACTAATTTTATTCTCTTTACATATATACCCAGATATGGGACTGCTGGGGAAAAAAAAAAAATGGTAGTTTTATTTTTTAAATTTTTTCAGATCTCTGTATTGTTTTCCATAATGACTAAGCTAATTTATATATCTACCAACAACATAGGACTTCTTTTCCTTCACACATTCACCAACACTTGTTATATATGTGTATACCTAGTTCATTTGTTTCTTTAGTAGTGCTGTATAGTATTACACATAAATATTCCACAGTTTATTGATTAAATCCCTTTGGTATACATTTATGTCATATTTTTGATATAAATATATTTTTATGTATCATCATGTATATATGTAAGAGATTGTTTTTAAAAAATCTCCAGAAGTAAAATGAGTATGCCATTTATTATGAGTATGTTAAACTTTATAAATAGAGCACATTTTTCCTCAGAAAAATGAAGTTTTTGAAAAGTACAACTTTTGTTTTGATTCACCACTATATTCTCAACATCTCAAGGAGTGCCCCTCGCAGGGTGGAGGAGGAGAAGAAGAAGGAGGAGGAGGGAGTGCTGGGTCCCCGCCACTGTGGCCAGCTTGACCTGCCCTTTTTTGCTTGAAGACTGTGCCCCACTCCAGTGGCTGCTGTGTCAGGCTCCCTGGCCACTGGCACCAGCTGCTGCTACTGCTGCTAAGTCGCTTCAGTCATATCCGACTCTGTGCAACCCCATAGACAGCAGCCCACCAGGCCCTGCCGTCCCTGGGATTCTCCAGGCAAGAGTACTGGAGGGGGTGCCAAGCAGACCTAAACCCAGAAGCCTGAGATGTTCCAGGTTTGCACTTCCTCTGGACCTGCACATAATTCAAACTACAGCACAATTGCACTGATCTCACATGCTAGCAAAGTAAGGCTCAAAATTCTCCAAGCAAGGTTCAAAAGTTCATGAACCAAGAAATTCCAGATGTTCCAGCTGGATTTAGAAAAGGCAGAGGAACCATAGATCAAGCTGCCAACATCTTCTGGATCATAGAAAAAGTGAGAGAATTCCAGAAATACATCTATTTCTGCTTCACTGACTATACCAAAGCCTTTAACTGTGTGGATCACAACAAACTGTGTGGTCTGGTATTCCCAAGAAGAAATGGGAATACCAGACCACCTGATCTGTCTCTTGAGAAATCTGTATGCAGGTCAAGAAGCAACAGTTAGAACTGGACATAGAACAAGGACTACAAATTGGGAAAGGGGTATGTCAAGGCTGTATATCATCACCTTGCTTATTTAACTTATATGCAAAATATATTATGTGAAATGCCAGGCTGGATGAAGCACAAGGTGGAATCAAAATTTCAGGGAGAAACAAAAATAACCTCATATAGGCAGGTGATACCACCCTTATGGCAGAAAGTGAAGAGGAACTAAAAAGCCTCTTGATGAAAGTGAAAGTGGAGAGTGAAAAGGTTGGCTTAAAGCTCAACATTCAAAAAACGAAGATCATGGCATCTGGTCCCATCACTACATGGGAAATAGATGGAGAAACAGTGGAAATAGTGTCAGACTTTATTTTTCTGGGCTCCAAAATCACTGCAGATGGTGACTGCAGCCATGAAATTAAAAACCCTTACTCCCTGGAAGGAAAGTTATGACCAACCTAGATAGCATATTCAAAAGCAGAGACATCACTTTGCCAACAAAGGTTTGCCTAGTCAAGGCTATGGTCTTTCCTGTGGTCATGTATGGATGTGAGAGCTGGACTGTGAAGAAGGCTGAGTGCCGAAGAATTGATTCTTTTGAACTGTGGTGTTGGAGAAGACTCTTGAGAGTCCCCTGGACTGCAAGGAGATCCAGCCGGTCCATTCTGAAGGAGATCAGCCCTGGGATTTCTTTGGAAGGAATGATGCTAAAGCTGAAACTCCAGTATTTTGGCCACCTCATGCGAAGAGTTGACTCATTGGAGCAGACTCTGATGCTGGGAGGGATTGAGGGCAGGAGGAGAAGGGGACGGCAGAGGATGAGATGGCTGGATGGCATCACTGACTCGATGATTGTGAGTCTGAGTGACCTCCGAGAGCTGGTGATGGACAGGGAGGCCTGGCGTGCTGCAATTCATGGGGTCGCAAAGAGTCGGACATGACTGAGCGACTGATCTGATCTGAGGCAGGTGACACCACCCTTATGGCAGAAAGTGAAGAGGAACTAAAGAGCCTCCTGATGAAAGCGATAGAGACAAGTGAAAAAAAAAAAAAAAAAGACTCAAAATTCAAAAAACTAAGATAATGGCATTTGGTCCCATTACTTCATGACAAATAAATAAGGAAGCAATGGAAACAGTGACAGATTTATTTTCCTGGGCTCCAAAATTACTGCAGATGGTGACTGTATCCATGAGATTAAAAGATATTTGCTCCTTGGAATATAAACTATGACCAACATAGACAGCATATTAAAAAGCAGAGACATTGCTTTGTCAACAAATGTCTGTATAGTCAAAGCTATGCTTTTTCCAGTAATCTTGTATTAAAGAGTTGGACCATAAAGAAAGGTGGCTGCTGAAAAATTGATGCTTTTGAACTGTGGTATTGGAAAAGACTTTTGAAAGTCCTTTGGACTGCAAGGAGATCAAACCAGTCAATCCTAATGGAAATCAGTCCTGAATACTCATTGGAAGGACTGATGCTGAAGATGATTCTCTAATACTTTGTCCACCTGATGGGAAGAAATGATTCATTAGAAAAGACCCTGATGTGGGAAAAGATTGAAGGCAGGAGAAGCGGACAACAAAGGATGAGATGGTTGTATGGAATCCCCAACTCAGACATGAGCTCTGGGAGTTGGTGATGGACAGGGAGGCCTCGTGTGCTGTATTCCATGGGGTTACAAAGAGTTGGACATGAGTGAGTGACTGAACTGAACTGAACAAGAAGTGCCCAGCACATGGTAGGAATTAAATAAATATTTGCTGAATGAATAAATGAACATTGATCATAAGTAGTGATTTTCAGATCTACTCTGTCCATTTCCTATTATTAGGGATCAGATCAGATCAGATCAGTCGCTCAGTCGTGTCCGACTCTTTGCGACCCCATGAATCGCAGCATGCCAGGCCTCCCTGTCCATCACCAACTCCCGAAGTCACTAGGGAGGTCACTCAGACTCACATCCATTAAGTCAGTGATGCCATCCAGCCATCTCATCCTCTGTCGTCCCCTTCTCCTCCTGCCCCCAATCCCTCTGTTGTCTCACTGGTAAAGACTCCATCTGCCAAGGCTGGAGACACAGGAGATGCGGGTTGGATCCCTGGGTCAAGGAGGAGGAAATGGCAGCCCACTCCAGTGTTCTTAATGCAAAACCCCATGGATAGAAAAACCTGCTTGGCTACACTCCATGGGGTCACAAAAAGTCAGATACAACTAAGCGATTTAGCTCACATACACATAGAGTTGTACATTCAATATGTCTATGTATAATATTATATTTGAAATGTATTAATTGTTCAAACTAATCACTGTCATGTTACAATTTGTTCATATTAGATGTTTGTAATGTTTCTGATAATCAATAAAAGAGATTCTTGATAAAAAAAAAGTTTTAATGAAGTTATTGAATAGTTAGATAAAACAAGTTCTATTTTTCCATCTTGACAAATACGTTTTTCAAGTGGTCTGAATTGCCAGATGCTCCTTAAATACATGTCTCTCAAGAAAAATACATCTCTCCCACTAACCCCAGGCAAATATCTTGTCCCATTCTCTTCAACAACTTGGGGTGTATGTTTGAGCTTCTCTCACACATACATGGACACTCTAGTCCACAAATTTGAGTTTAACAGGACCTGAAACACTGCCATTTAATCACTTTCAGAGTAAGGGATGCACAAAATAGGGGTATAATCTGTCCTTGTGAGGTCAGACCTGGGGAAGAGCTTAACAGAAGACCTGGAAGTGGTCTGAGAACTTTTTGGTTCAGAAGTCAAAGTTCCCAGTTTCCAGGAGACTTGTTTAGCAGAGAAGAATGTGGATTTCTGGTGGGCACATCCTTGGTTCTTTTTCTTCTGAGAAAGTCTTTGGCAAGAAGAGGGACAGAGGAGGTGCCCTTTTAGGTACTGTTTAAATATCTGTGATAGTCAACAATTTTAAAAATTGCTTTTTTCTAATCTGTTTTATTTATTTTAATTTATTTATTTTAATTAGAGGATAATGCCTTTACAATATTGTGATGATTTTTGCTATGCATTGAAATGAATCAGCCATGCGTGTACATGTGTCTCTCATCCTAAACCCCCCTCCCACCTCTGTCTCCACCTCATCTCTCTGGGTTGTCCCAGAGAGCCAGCTTTGAGCCCTGCTTCATGCATGGAACTTGCACTGGTCATCTATTGTACATAGGGTAATATTCTTGTTTCAATGCTATTCTCTAAAATCATCCCTCCTTTGCCTTCTCCCATATAGTCCAAAAGTCTGTTCTTTACATCTGTGTCCCCTTTGCTGCCTTGCATATAAGATCATCATTTATCTGTTTTATTTTGATTGTAACAAAATTATTTCCTAAAATATGAGTTAAAAATCAAAAAAATAAATTGCAAGCATATTTTGTTTTTAATTATAAGATCCTACACATAGGAAATCACATTTCAATAAATGCAATCAGAAAAAAATGTAGCAGAAAACTATAAACATCGTTCATTGAAAGAGCACAAGCACACACAAGCATTTAATGCTGAGGGCCAGTGTTATACTTGAAATATTTTGTCATTCTGCAATTATACATAGAAATTATCATTGAGACAATGACTTCCCATAGTAAGTGGATAGACACACTTTGAACATACACTGTGTCAATGTTTAAAGTAGTTTAGTGTAACAATGAGCTTGTTTCTTGCTCATTAATTTATCTAATCTTAGACTGATGGTAATGATATTCACAAAGGATAATGGATATTTAAATTGTTTCTATGTTTTGTTTCAATATCATCCAATGAAGAAAAATCATTCTCATGCATATATGTTGATGATATTAAAAGAAGAGATTCAGTGTAATTTATTCACATGAAAAAATAGTGCAGTACTTTCAAAATTTGTTTGTTGGTTGCTAATTCTAGCTACTTCATTTGTAAATTATATTTAAATATACAACTTTCAATGAAAAAAAAGGATTTTATGTTCATGTATTTTTGCATGTTTTCTTTTAATGCATAGAAAATTTTAAATTTCTATAAATTCCATTTTAATGGAAAACAAAATTTTAAGCAATTTATCAAATTTGTAAAGTGTTCAAATAAAAGTGATAACTTTCAAATATCATCACCTTCTTTGATAATGATTGTCAAAAATTATGAAGCATATAGTAAGAATCTAGTGAAACTGTGTTTTTTACCTTTTATTTTCATCTTTGGATCTTTTTACTTCTCAATAAAAAACACATTCCCATACTTGTATGAAGGCATTAAATTATTAAAAAATACAAAATGCAAACAATGAAGCAAGTATGAATGTCAAGTTTCTATCATTAAAATGTTAAGAACAGTCTGGTTGCTTACTTTGCATAAACACAATTGCATAACATTTTGTAGTTCAAAATTCTCAGTATAAATTATCTCCTAAATAACCAATGTCAAAATTCTCAGTATAAATTATCTCCTAAATAACCAATGTGACATTGCATGTACCTCTACAAGGGAGTATGATATACTTTCACAGAAAAAAAAGAGAAATTTGAAATCTATTAGCTGTGAATAGTTCACAAGTTTTACTATGTTATAAACATTGTTTAGTTGCTTCTTTTATTTATTTATTTGAGAAGGGTGAATTATCAGGGAGATAAATTTTTCTCTATGCAAAAACCAGTGTATTGATTTGCATACAGGCTGCTGCACCATGAGGAAATATCTCTGCAAAAAAACCTATGGTAATACCAAAGAGTTTTTACACAAACTGAGACTCTATTTGATAAATTCATTTTAAGATATTAAACATTGCAGGAAGGTTCTACTATGATTGTCTAATTAACATGTGATAGATGTGCCTCAATATTATTTTAACAAGAACTAAATTATTTTATACTCAGGATGTCACAGCAATGTCAAGTTGCTATAAAAATGTTAAACATTTATTGTCAGTGTTTAGATTACTAAGTTGGCAAAGCACATAGGGTAGTCTAAACATTTAAATTTATGAATCTTGATTTTTATTTTTTAATGATACATAACTTTCATATGCTAAATATCCCCTTTTCATGTGTATCTTTTGATGTCCTTTAAAATATAGATAGTCCTCAACATATAATGGTGTTATGAATGGATTGCTTTCACATCAGTGCATTAAAGTCAAAAATTGCAAGTCAAATCATCGTATGTAGGGGACTATCTGTATGTGAACAATGTATTGATATTTTTGTATAATGCAGACTTGTTGTGTTCATTGTCATTAAATCTGAACAAAGAATGTGTAACTCTTAGGAGTTTCTAGGGAAGGGCATACCTGTGCATTCAGTTCAGCTAGTGTCCAACTCTTTGCAACTCAATGAATCGCAGCACGCCAGGCCTCCCTGTCCATCACCAACTCCCGGAGGTCACTCAGACTCACATCCATCGAGTCAGTGATGCCATCCAGCCATCTCATCCTCTGTCATCCCCTTTTCCTCCTGTCCCCAGTCCCTCCCAACATCAGGGTCTTTTCCAGTGAGTCAGCTCTTCACATGAGGTGGCCAAAGTATTGGAGTTTCAGCTTTAGCATTAGTCCTTCCAATGAACACCCAGGACTGGTGTCCTTCAGAATGGACTGGTTGGATCTTCTTGCAGTCCAAGGGACTCTCAAGAGTCTTCTCCAACACCACAGTTCAAAAGCATCAGTTCTTCGGCGCTCAGCTTTCTTCACAGTCCAACTCTCACATCCATACATGACCACAGGAAAAACCATAGCCTTGACTGGACGGACCTTTGTTGGCAAAGTAATGTCTCTACTTTTTAATATGCTATCTAGGTTGGTCATAATTATGCAGGTCAAGAAGCAACAGTTAGAACTGGACATGGAACAACAGACTGGTTCCAAGTAGGAAAAGGAGTACATCAAGGCTGTATATTGTCACCCTGCTTATTTAACTTATATGCAAAGTACATCATGAGAAACTCTGGGCTAGAAGAAGCACAAGCTGAAATCAAGATTGCCGGGAGAAATATCAATAACCTCAGATATGCAGATGACACCAACCTTATAGCAGAAAGTGAAGAGGAACTCAAAAGCCTCTTGATGAAAGTGAAAGAGGTGAGTGAAAAAGTTGGCTTAAAGCTCACCATTCAGAAAACGAAGATCATGGCTTCTGGTCCCATCACTTAATGGGAAATAAATGGGGAAACAGTGGAAACAATGTCAGACTTTATTTATTTATTTATTTATTTTGAGCTCCAAAATCACTGCAAATGGTGATTGCAGCCATGATATTAAAAGATGCCTACTCCTTGACTAGCAATAAAAAATACTTTGCTAATTTTTTCCCATTGCATTGATCTGCCACATTACTGTTTGATTTTTTATTGAAGTGTCACTGGAAACTTTCTTCCTGCCATGCTTTGTTTCTGCAATGCCAAGATAACATTTCTCTTACAGTCTTAGGCTAATGTTGACAATTTATTTATATATATCTATTATAAATATTTAATATAATCATTGGAAACTCTACTTTTAAGAAAACACAAACCTCTATTATTTTATGTAAAATACTGAACATCTGATTAGAATGTTTTCAAAACACGTTTATTGAGATACAATTTAAATACCATATAATCACATTTAAAGTGTATAGTATTTTTTTTTTTGTAGCATATTCAAAGCTGTGTAATCTTCCCACTAACATTTTTGAAAACTGTTATCATTCCAACAGAAGTCTTATTTCCTTTAGGAGCCTACATAGTATTTCTTCTCCATCCACTATGCCAGAAGTTAAAACCCATCTACTATATGTCTTCACAGATGTGTCTATTCTGGACCTTTCATATAAACAGAATCATAAAATATATGACATAAAGGCTTCTTTGTCTTAGCATATTATTTTTAGGATACCCATATTGTGGCATTCATATTTTTTGACTATATCAGTGACTATTCCATATTCTTTCACCCAATTGAGGGACATTTAGTTTGTTTCATATTTCTGCTATTGTGAGTAATACCCCTATGAACATTTGTGTCCAAGTGTTTGCATGGACAGGGCTTCCTTTATAGCTCAGCTTATAAAAAAATCTGCCCACAATGCAGGAGAACCTAGCTTAATTCCTGGATTGGGAAAATTCCATAGAGAAAGGACAGGCTATCCACTCCAGTATTCTTGGGCTTCCCCAGTGGCTCAGTAGCTAAAGAATTAACCCACAGTTTGATTCCTGGGTTGAGAAGATCCACTGGAGGAGAGCATGGCAACCCATTCCAGTATTCTTGCCTGGAGAATTCCCATAGACAGAGGAGCCTGTGTGTGTGTGTGTGGGGGGGGGGGGGGGGCGGCTACAATCCATGGGATCAGAAAGAGTCAGACATAACTGAGTGATGAAGCACAGATTAGCACAGTTTGCATGGACATTTGGTATTATTTCTGCTTCCCTGGTGGTTCAGACAGCAAAGAATCTGCCTGGAATGTAGGAGACACAAGTTCAGTCTCTAGATTGGGAAGATACCCTGGAGATGGAAATGGCTACACACTCTAGTACTTTTGCATTGAGAATTCCATGGACAGAGGAGACTGGCAGGTTATAGTCCATGGGGTCACAAAGCATGGGACAACGCTAAACACCTCCATTTTTTCAGTTTTCATTTTCTCATGAGTATATGCCAAAAGTAGATTTCCTAGGTTTTATATATGTCAAATTCATGTTTAATATTTTAAGGAATGCTGTCTAGAATATCTGTATCTTTTTATATCCCTACTAGCAAATGCATGAGTGTTCCAAATTTTTCGTATTACTTCAATCACCAATTATTGTCTTTAATAGTAACCATGTTAGTAGATTTGATGGAGCATCTCACTGTGATTTTGATTTGCATTTTTTAATCACTACCAAATTTGGCAATATTTTTGTCAGTTTATTGGCCATTCGTATATTTTCTTTGGAGAAATATCTATTTGTATCATTAGCCCATTTTTAATTAGGCTTTTTTTTTTATTACTCAATTATCTGGGCAATAGTCTGAATTGTAATTTACATATTACTGAGTTCTTTATACCTTGTATGTACAAGTATTGTAACCAGGAAGGATTAATTTTGAATTGATGCTAGAGTTGCTTCTGTGACTTGCCACTTTTGTAAGTATACATTATGGCCTACCTCAGAGAGATAAATCTAGCTGTCCATCTGTGAAAGACTGTAAGAAAGTGGAAACAACACATTCCCGTGCCTGAGTCTTGCCATTCCAAGGGAGATTTACAAGGATGGAATAGTTTTTTGTGTTTTTTTGTTTTTCTTTGTTTCCTCATCTACCCCCCAGCCCATCTCTGATCCATAAAATAACCTAGCAACCAGGCCCCAACTAGATGGTTATTTTGATGCACTATCTTGCCATCTTCTCAGTCAGCCAGATTCCAAATAAAGTCCCTTTACAGTTCCAACATCCCATCTCAGATTCATTGACTTATTGTGCAGTGAACAAAGCTTGGACTCAGTACCAGTGTCTTATCAGATATATTATTTACAAATATTTCCTTTATTTCTTTTGGTTGCTTTTTGGTATTCTTAAAAGCAGAAGCCTTTCATTTTTATGAAGTTCCCTTCATCTATTTTATATTTTGTTGCCGTACTTACAGAATCTTCTATTACAACCCATAGTCTATTCAATGTCATAAAAATTTACCCCTATTTTTTTCTTTTCTCAGTTTTTGCTCTTAAATCTAGGCTTATTATCTACTTTGTGTTAATTTTTATATATGAAATAATATAGAAATCCAAATCAGTCTATTACTTGTAGATACTGTATTTCTCAACACTGTCAATTGAATGGACTGTTTTTTTTTTTTCTTCATTGACTTGATTGTCAGCCTTGTCCAAAAAAGTTAAACACTTATTTCTGGATCTCAAATCTATAAATCTATCCTTATGCCAGATGGATTCTATACAGCTACAAAGCTGATTGCATTATGTTAAAAAAAAAATAATAATAATCTTCAAAAAACTCCCAATCCAAACTTGTAGTTTATGTAAAGAATGATTTAGCCTGAGAGTAATCCCAGTACTTCTTGCCTGGAAAATCCCATGGATGGAGGAGCCTGGTAGACTTCAGTCCATGGGGTCGCTGAGTTGGACATGACTGAGCAACTTCACTTTCACTTTTCACTTTCACGCATTGGAGAAGGAAATGGCAACCCACTCCAGTGTTCTTGCCTGGAGAATCCCAGGGATGGTGGAACCTGGTAGGCTGCCGTCTATGGGATCGCACAGAGTCAGACATGACAAACATGACTTAGCAGCACCAGCAATCCTAATAATATGCTGATAAAAATAAAGAATAGAAAGTTAAAAAAATAAAATAAAGAAATTATATTTATAACATAGCACGGATATTAAACATTATTGTTCGGTCACTCATTTGTGTACAACTCTTTGTGACCCCATGGGGTGTAGTATGCAAGGCTTCCCTGTCCTTTACAATCTCCTGGAGATTCTCATCCTGTATAACCCCTTTCTCCCCATGCCCTCAGTAATTCCCAGCATCAAGGTCTTTTCCAACAAGTCAGTTCTTTAAATCAGGTAGCCAAGTAATGGATCTTCAGATTCAGCATTGGTGCTTCCAATGAATGTTCAGCATTGTTTTCCTTTAGGATTGACTGGTATGATCTCCAAGGGACTCTCAAGAATCTTCTCCAATACTACAGTTAGAAAGCATTATTCTTTGGTACCAAGGCTTCTATATGGTTCAATTCTCACATCTGTACATGACTACTGAAAAAAATGTAACTTTGCCTATATGGACCTTTGTCAGCAAACTGATGTCTCTGTTTTATAGTATGATATCTAGGTTTGTCATGGCTTTCTTTCCATGGAGAAAAAAAATTAATTTCATGTCTGCAGTCACAATCCACAGTGATTTTGGAGCCCACAAAAATAAAATATGTCACTCTTTCCATTTTCCCCATTTATTTGTCATGAAGTGATGAGACTAGATAACATTATTTTACACACACACATATATAATTATATTTAACATAATGTTTCAAGTGAGCAGCAAGGTTATTGAGTTATACAAATATATATATATATATATATATTATTTTTGAAATTATTTTCTGTCATATGTTGTTACAAGATTTTGACTATAGATCACTATGCTACACAGAAAACTTTTGTGCTTTTTGTATATCTATTTTTAAATTAGAAATCTAGCATTCTATTCATATTAAGTTTAATAAATGAAATCAAAATGTCATAATTTTTAGTCAAAATTTGTAAGTGTTCTAAAATATATATATATAATATATATGTATACAAAGGATAGATAGAGCAATATGGCAGAGTAAAAGGACACACAATCATCTACAGCATGAACTCCAAAATATTTCGCTTCTGCCATATTCATAAGTATATGCATATACATTGCATATAAGTTAAATAAGCAGAGTGACAATATACAGTGTTGACGTATTTCTTTCCCAATTTGGAGCCAGTAAGTTGTTCCCTGTCTGGTTCTAACTGTTGCTACTAGACCTGCATACAGACGTTCTTGATCTGTTTGATTTATGGATGATCTAAGTCAAATTCCTTATGCTTATACAGTGGAAGTGACACATAGATTCAAGGGATTAGATCTAATAGACAAAATGCCTGAAGAGCTATGGATGGAGGTTTGTTACATTGTACAGGAGGCAGTGATCATGACCATCTCCAAGAAAAAGAAATGCAAAAAGGAAAAGTGGTAGACTGAGGAAGCCTTACAAATAGCTGAGAAAAGAGAAGCTAAAGGCAAAGGAGAAAAGAAAAGATAGACCCGTTTGAATGCAGAGTTTCAAAGAATAGCAAGGAGAGATAAGAAAGTCTTCCTCAGCGATCAATGCAAAGAAATAGAGGAAAACAACAGAATGGGAAAGACTAGAGATCTCTTCAAGGGAATATTTCATGCAAAGATGGGCTTAATAAAGGACAGAAATATTATGGACCTAACAGAAGCAGAAGATATTAAGAAGAGGGGGCAAGAATACACAGAAGAACTATACAAAAATGATCTTCATGACCCAGATAACCATGATGGTGTGGTCACTCACCTAGAGCCAGACATCTTGGAATGCCAAGTCAAGTGGGCCTTAGGAAGGATCATTGAAAACAAAGTTAGTGGAGGTAATGGAATTCCAGCTGAGCTATTTCAAATCCTAAATGATGATGCTGTTAAAGTGCTGCACTCAATATGCCAACAAATTTGGAAAACTCAGCAGTGGCCACAGGACTGGAAAAGATCAGTTTTCATTCCAATCGCAAAGAAAAGCAATGACAATGAATGTTCAAAATACTGCACAATTGCACTCATCTCACACACTAGCAAAGTAATACTCAAAATTCTCCAAGCTAGGCTTCAACAGTACATAAACCATGAACTTCTAGATGTTAAAGCTGGATTTAGAGGAAGATGAACCAGAGGAAAAGGCAGAGGAACCAGCAGTCAAATTGCCAAAGTCCGTTGAATCATAGAAAGAACAGGAGAGTTCCAGAAAAATACCTACTTCTGCTTTATTGACTATGTCAAAGCCTTCAACTGTGTGAATCATAACAAACTGTAGAAAATTCTTCAAGATATGGGAATACCAGACCACCTGACCTGCCTCCTGAGAAATCTATATACAGGTCAAGAAGTAACAGTTAGAACCAAACATGGAACAACACACTGGTTCCAAATAGGGAAAGGAGTATGTCAAAGATGTATATCAGTACCCTGCTTATTTAACTTATATGCAGAGTACATCATGTGAAATGCCAAGCTGGATGAAGCACAAGCTGGAATCAAGATTGCTGGGAGAAATATCAACAACCTCAGATATGCAGATGACACCACCCTTATGGCAGAAAGTGAAAACGAACTAAAAAGCCTCTTGATGAAAGTGAAAGAGGAGAGCGAAAAAGCTGGCTTAACACTCAACATTCAAAAAACGAATACCATGGCATCTGGTGCCATAACTTCAAGGCAAATAGATAGGGAAACAATGGAAATAATGACAGACTCTATTTTCTTGGGCTCCAAAATCAGTGCAGATGGTGACTGCAGCCATGAAATTAAAAGATGTTTGTTCCTTGGAAGAAAACTTATGACCAATCTAGATAGCAAGTTAGAAAGCAGAGACATTACAAAGGTCCACCTAGTCAAAGCTACAGTTTTTCCAATAGTCATGCATTAATGTGAAAATTGAATTAAAAGAAAGCTGAGCCCCACAAAATTGATGTTTTTGAACTGTGGTGTTGGAGAAGACTCTTGAGAATCCTTTGGACTACGAGGAGATCAAACCAGCCAATCCTAAAGGAAATCAATCCTGAATATTCATTGGATGGATTGATGGTCAAGGCTGCATATTGTCACCATGTTTATTTAACTTATATGCAGAGTACATCATGAGAAATGCTGGACTAGAAGAAACACAAGTTGGAATCAAGATTGCTGGGAGAAATATCAATAACCTCAGATATGCAGATGACACCACTCTTACGGCAGAAAGTGAAGAGGGGCTAAAAAGCCTCTTGATGAAAGTGAAAGTGGAGAGTGAAAAGGTTGGCTTAAAGCTCAACACTCAGAAAATGAAGATCATGGCATCTGATCCCATCACTACATGGGAAATAGATGGAGAAACAGTGGAAACAGTGTCAGACTTTCTTTTTCTGGGCTCCAAAATCACTGCAGATGGTGACTGCAGCCATGAAATTAAAAGATGCTTACTCCTTGGAAGGAAAGTTATGACCAACCTAGATAGCATATTCAAAAGCAGAGACATCACTTTGCCAACAAAGGTTCGCCTAGTCAAGGCTATAGTCTTTCCTGTGTTCATGTATGGATGTGAGAGCTGGACTGTGAAGAAGGCTGAGCGCCGAAGAATTGATGCTTTTGAACTGTGGTGTTGGAGAAGACTCTTGAGAGTCCCTTGGACTGCAAGAAGATCCAACCAGTCCATTCTGAAGGAGATCAATCCTGGAATTTCTTTGGAAGTAATGATACTAAAGCTGAAACTCCAGTATTTTGGCCACCTCATGCGAAGAGTTGACTCATTGGAGAAGACTCTGATGCTGGGAGGGATTGAGGGCAGGAGGAGAAGGGGACGACAGAAGATGAGATGGCTGGATGGCATCACTGACTTGATGGCTGTGAGTCTGAGTGACCTCCTGGAGCTGGAGATGGACAGGGAGGCCTGGCGTGCTGCGGTTCATGGGGTCGCAAAGAGTCGGACACGACTGAGCGACTGATCTGATCTGGACTGATGGTGAATCTTAAACTCTAAATCTTTGGCTACCTGATATAAAGAACTTAATTATTAGAAAAGACCCTGATTTTGGGAAAGATTGAGGGCACGAAGAGAAGGAGATGACAGAGGATAAGCTCGCTAAATGGCGTCACCAACTCAATGAACATGAGTCTGAGCAAACTTCAGGAGTTGGTGATGAACAGGGAGGCCTGATATGTTACAGTCCATGGGGTTGCAGGAGTTGGACATAATTGAGTGACTGAATTGAACTGATTTATGCAAAAGGTTTTCTACTACACTTGACAAAGGCTTGAGAAAGAAAGAGAAAGAGCATTAACAAAAACAAAAAGAATAGATCGAAAAATTGGAGAACAAAAACTAAATGAAATTGGAGCACTGAATATGAAATAGAAAACGTGAAACAAGCTAGGTAAAAGTTTTCCATATAATCCAGGTGTTTTTAAATATGACTGCTCATTGGAAACATACCTGGAGCTCTGGAAAAAAGATGAATACCTGAGTATTTGTATTTTTCAAAAATATTCAAGATAATTCTGATACACATCTGGATTTAATTTTATTTTTTTAATCTCAGTTTTACTTATTTATTTAATTTACTTTACAGTACAATATTGGTTTTGCCATACATTGACATGAATTCTCTATGGGTATACATGTGTTACCCATCCTGAACCCCCTTCCAACTCCCTTCTCATCCCACCCCTCTGGGTCATCCCAGTGCACCAGACCCAAGAACCCTGTATCACTCATCGAACCTGGACTGGAGATTCATTTCACATGTGATGATTTACATGTTTCAAAGCCATTCTACCACATCATCCTGCCCTTGCCCTCTCCCACCGAGTCCAAAAGATTGTTCTATACATCTGTGTCTCTTTTGCTGTTTCGCACACAGGGTTATGATTACCATCTTTCTAAATTCCACATATGTGCATTATTACAAAGGCAGAGGAACCAGAGATCAAATTGCCAACATCCACTGGATCATGGAAAAAGCAAGAGAGTTCCAGAAAAGCATCTATTTCTGCTTTACAGACTACGCCAATGCCTTTGACTGTGTGGACCACAATAAACTTTGGAAAATTCTGAAAGAGATGGGAATACCAGACCACCTGATCTGCCTCTTGAGAAATTTGTATGCAGGTCAGGAAGCAAAAATTAGAAGTGGACATGGAACAACAGAATGGTTTCAGATAGGAAAAGGAGTTCGTCAAGGCAGTATATTGTCACCCTGTTTATTTAACTTATATGCAGAGTACATCATGAGAAACGCTGGACTGGAAGAAATACAAGCTAGAATCAAGATTGCCGGGAGAAATATCAATAATCTCAGATAGGCAGATGACACCACCCTTATAGCAGAAAGTGAAGAGGAACTAAAAAGCCTCTTGATTAAAGTGAAAGTGGAGAGTGAAAAAGATGGCTTAAAGCTCAACATTCAGAAAATAAAGATCCTGGCATCTGGTCCCATCACTTCATGGGAAATAGATGGGGAAACATGCAAACAGTGTCAGATTTTATTTTTCTGGGCTCCAAAATCACTACAGATGGTGAATGCAGCCATGAAATTAAAAGACGCTTACTCCTTGGAAGGAAAGTTATGACCAGCCTAGATAGCATATTAAAAAGCAGTGATATTACTTTGCCAACAAAGGTTCACCTAGTCAAGGCTATGGTTTTTCCTGTGGTCATGTATGGATGTGAGAGCTGGACTGTGAAGAAGGCTGAGCACTGAAGAATTGATGTTTTTGAACTGTGGTGTTAGAGAAGACTCTTGAGAGTCCCTTATACTGCAAGGAGATCCAACCAGTCCATTCTGAAGGAGATCAGCCATGAGATTTCTTTGGAAGGAATGATGCTGAAGCTGAAGCTCCAATACTTTGGCCACCTCATGTGAAGAGTTGACTCATTAGAAAAGATTCTGATGCTGGGAGAGATTGGGGGCAAGAGGAGAAGGGGAAAACAGAGGATGAGATGGCTGGATGGCATCACTGACACAATGGACATGAGTCTGAGTAAATTCCGGGAGGTGGTGATGGACAGGGAGGCCTGGCATGCTGCAATTCATGGGGTCATAAAGAGTCGGACACGACTGAGTGATTGATCTGATCTGATGTGATCTGACAATATACAGCCTTAACATCCTCCTTTTCCTATTTGCAACCAGTCAGTTGTTCCATGTTCAATTCTAACTGTTGCCTCCGGACCTGTATATAGGTTTTTCAGGAGACAGGTCAGGTGGTCTTGTATTCCCACTTCTTTTAGAATTTTCCACAGTTTATTGTGATCCACACAGTCAAAGGCTTTGGCATAGTCAATAAAGCAGAAATAGATGTTTTTCTGCACTTTCTTGCTTTTTCCATGATCCAGCTGATGTTGGCAATTTGATCTCTGGATCCTCTGCCTTTTCTAAAACCAGCTTAAATATCTGGAAGTTCATCATTCACGTATTCCTGAAGCCTGTCTTGTAGAATTTTGAGCATTACTCTACTAGAGTGTGAGATGAGTGCAATTGTGTGGTAGTTTGAGCATTCTTTGGCATTGCCTTTCTTTGGGATTGGAATGAAAACTGATCTTTTCCAGTCCTGTGGCCACTGCTGAGTTTTCCAAATTTGCTGGCCTATTGAGTGCAGCACTTTCACAGCATCATCTTTCAGGATTTGAAATAGCTCAACTGGAATTCCATCACCTCCACTAGCTTTGTTCGTAGTGATGCTTTCTAAGGCCCACTTGATTATCACATTCCAGGATGTCTGGCTCTAGGTGAGTGATCACACCATCATGATTATCTGGGTCCTGAAGATATTTTTTGTACAGTTCTTCTGTGTACTCTTGCCATCTCTTCTTAATATCTTCTGCTTCTATTAGGTCCATACAATTTCTGTCCTTTATCGAGCCCAACTTTGCATGAAATATTCCCTTGGTATCTCTAATTTTCTTGATGAGATCTCTAGTCTTTCCCATTCTGTTGTTTTCCTCTATTTCTTTGCATAGATCGCTGAAGAAGGCTTTCTTATCTCGTCTTGATATTCTTTGGAACTATGCATTCAGATGCTTATATTTTTCCTTTTCTCCTTTGCTTTTCACTTCTCTTCTTTTCACAGCTATTTGTAAGGCCTCCCCAGACAGCCATTTTCCTTTTTTGCATTTCTTTTCCATGGGGATGTTCTTGATCCCTGTCTCCTGTACAATGTCACGAACCTCATTCCATAGTTCATCAGGCACTCTATCTATCAGATCTAGTCCCTTAAATGTATTTCTTACTTTCACTGTATAATCATAAGGGATTTGATTTAGGTCCTACCTGAATGGTCTAGTGGTTTTCTTCAATTTAAGTCTGAATTTGGTAACAAGGAGTTCATGATCTGAGCCACAGTCAGCTCCTGGTCTTGTTTTTGTTGACTCTATTGAGCTTCTGGTGACTGAAGCCATGAAATTAAAAGGCGCTTACCCCTTGGAAGGAAAGTTATGACCAGCCTAGATAGCATATTCAAAAGCAGAGACATCACATTGCCAACAAAGGTCCGTCCAGTCAAGGCTATGGTTTTTCCTGTGGTCATGTATGGATGTGAGAGTTGGACTGTGAAGAAGGCTGAGTGCCGAAGAATTGATGCTTTTGAACTGTGGTGTTAGAGAAAACTCTTGAGAGTCCCTTGGACTGCAAGGAGGTCCAACCAGTCCCTTCTGAAGGAGATCAGGCCTGGGATTTCTTTGGAAGGAATGTGCTGAAGCTGAAATTCCAGTACTTTGGCCACCTCATGCGAAGAGTTGACTCATTGGAGAAGACTCTGATGCTGGGAGGGATTGGGGGCAAGAGGAGAAGGGGACGACAGAGGATGAGATGGCTGGATGGCATCACTGACTCGATGGACATGAGTCTGAGTGAACTCCGGGAGTTGGTGATGAACATGGAGGCCTGGCGTGCTGTGATTCATGGGGTTGTAGAGTCGGACACAACTGAGCAACTGATCTGATCGGATCTGATAGAGCTTCTTCATCTTTGGCTGCAAAGAATATAATCAGTCTGATTTCGGTGTTGACCATCTGGTGATGTCCATGTGTATAGTCTTCTCTTGTGTTGTTGGAAGAGGATGTTTACTAGGACCAGTGCATTTTCTTGGAAAAACTCTGTTAGTCTTTGCCCTGTTTCATTCCATATTCTAAGGCCAAATTCTCTTGTTACTCCACATGTTTCTTGACTTCCTATTTTTGCATTCCAGTCCCCTATAATGAAAAGGACATCTTTTTTTCAGTGTTAGTTCTAAAAGGTCTTGTAGGTCTTCATAGAAACTTTCAATTTCAGCTTCTTCAGTGTTACTGGTTGGGGCATATACTTGGTTTACTGTTATATTGAATGGTTTGCCTTGGAAACAAACAGAGATCATTCTGTTGTTTTTGAGCTTGCATCCAAGTACTGCATTTCAAACTCTTTTGTTGACCACGATGGCTACTCCATTTTCTGAAGGATTCCTGCCTGTAGTAGTAGATATAATGGTCATCTGAGTTAAATTCCCCCATTCCAGTCCATTTTAGTTCACTGATTCCTAGTATGTCGATGTTCACTCTTGCCATCTCCCCTTTGATCACTTCTAATTTACCTTGATTCATGGGCCTGACATTCCAGTTTCATATACAATATTGCTCTTTACAGCATTGGACCTTGCTTCTATCACCAGTCACATCCACAGCTGGGTATTGTTTTTGCTTTGGCTCCATCCCTTCATTCTTTCTGGAGTTATTTCTCCACTGATCTCCAGTAGCATATTGGGCACCTACTGACCTGGGGAGTTTCTCTTTCAGTGTCCTATCATTTTGCCTTTTCATACTGTTCATGGGGTTCTCAAGGCAAGAATACTAAAGTGGTTTGCCATTCCCTTCTCCAGTAGGCCACATTCTGTCAGATCTTTCCACCATGACCCGCCAGTCTTGGAAAGCCCCACGAGCATGGCTTAGTTTCATTGAGTTAGACAAGGCTCTGGTCCTAGTGTGATTAGATTGACTAGTTTTTTTGTGAATATGGTTTCAGTGTGTCTGCCCTCTGATGTCCTCTTGCAACACCTACCGTCCTACTTGGGTTTTTCTTACCTTGGACGTGGGGTATGTTTTCACAACTGCTCCAGCCTAGCACAGCACCTGCTCCTTACCTTAGACAAGGGGTATCTCTTCACTGTTGCCCCTCCTGACCTTGAACGTGGAACAGCTCCTCTAGGCCCTCTGTGCCCAAACAGCCACCTGCTCCTTGGACGTGGGGTTGCTCCTCCTGCCCGCCGCCCCTGGCCTCGAATGCAGGGTAGTTCCGCCTGGCCGCTGCCCCTGACCTCGGACGTGGGGTAACTCCGCTTGGCAGCCGCCCCTCAGGCATGGGGTCCTCCCGGCTTCTGCCCCTGATCTTGGACGTGGGGTAGTTCCTCTCGGCGGCGCTAAGTGCGCTGGTTGCAGCTGCCCTGCCCCCACTAAGTGCCATTTAGTTATTCAGATCAGATCAGTCGCTCAGTTGTGTCCGACTTTTTGCGACCCCATGAACTGCAGCACGCCAGGCCTCCCTGTCCATCACCAGCTCTCGGAGGTCACCCAGACTCGCATCCATCGAGTCAGTGATGCCATCCAGCCTTCTCATGCTCTGTCGTCCCCTTCTCCTCCTGCCCTCAATCCCTCCCAGCATCAGAGTCTTCTCCAATGAGTCAGCTCTTCGCATGAGGTGGCCAAAGTACTGGAGTTTCAGCTTTAGCATCATTCCTTCTAAAGAAATTCCAGGATTGATCTCCTTCAAAATGGAACGGTTGGATCTTCTTGCAGTCCAAGGGACTCTCAAGAGTCTTCTCCAACACCACAGTTCAAAAGCATCAATTCTTCGGTGCTCAGCCTTCTTCACAGTCCAGCTCTCACATCCATACATGACCACAGGAAAGAGCATAGCCTTGACTAGGCGAACCTTTGTTGGTAAAGTAATGTCTCTGCTTCTGAATATGCTATCTAGGTTGGTCATAACTTACCTTCCAAGGAGTAAGCGTCTTTTAATTTCATGGCTGCAGTCACCATCTGCAGTGATTTTGGAGCCCAGAAAAACAAAGTCTGACACTGTTTCCACTGTTTCCCCATCTATTTCCCATGCAGTGATGGGACCAGATGCCATGATCTTCGTTTTCTGAATGTTGAGCTTTAAGCCAACCTTTTCACTCTCTACTTTCACTTTCATCAAGAGGCTTTTTAGCCCCTCTTCACTTTCTGCCATAAGAGTGGTGTCATCTGCATATCTGAGGTTATTGATATTTCTCCCAGCAATCTTGATTCCAACTTGTGTTTCTTCCAGTCCAGCATTTCTCATGATGTACTCTGCATATAAGTTAAATAAACATGGTGACAATATGCAGCCTTGATGTACTCCTTTTCCTATTTGGAACCAGTCTGCTGTTCCATGACCAGTTCTAACTGTTGCTTTCTGACCTGCATACAGATTTCTCAAGAGGCAGATCAGGTGGTCTGGTATTCCCATCTCTATCAGAATTTTCCATAGTTTATTGTGATCCACACAGTCAAAGGCTTTGGCATAGTCAATAAAGCAGAAATAGATGTTTTTCTGGAACTCTCTTGCTTTTTCCATGATCCAGTGGATGTTGCCAATTTGATCTCTGGTTCCTCTGCCTTTTCTAAAACCAGCTTGAACATCAGGAAGTTCACGGTTTACATATTGCTGAAGCCTGGCTTGGAGAATTTTGAGCATTACTTTACTAGGGTATGAGATGAGTGCAACTGTGCGGTAGTTTGAGCACTCCTTGGCATTGCCTTTCTTTGGGATTGGGATGAAAACTGACCTTTTCCAATCTTGTGGCCACTGCTGAGTTTTCCAAATTTGCTGGCATATTGAGTGCAGCACTTTCACAGCATCATCTTTCAGGACTTGGAATAGCTCCACTGGAATTCCATCACCTCCACTAGCTTTGTTCGTAGTGATGCTTTCTAAGGCCCATTTGACTTCACATTCCAAGATGTCTGGCTCTAGGTCAGTGATCACATCATGATGATTGTCTAGGTCTTGAAGCTCTTTTTTGTACAGTTCTTCTGTGTATTCTTGCCACCTCTTCTTAATATCTTCTGCTTCTGTTAGGTCCACACCATCTCTGTCCTTTATCGTGTCCATCTTTGCATGAAATGTTCCTTTGGTATCTCTGATTTTCTTGAAGAGATCCCTAGTCTTTCCCATTCTGTTGTTTTCCTCTATTTCTTTGCATTGATCACTGAAGAAGGCTTTCTTATCTCTTCTTGCTATTCTTTGGAACTCTGCATTTAGATGTTTATATCTTTCCTTTTCTCCTTTGCTTTTCGCTTCTCTTCTTTTCACAGCTATTTGTAAGGCCTCCCCAGACAGCCATTTTGCTTTTTGCATTTCTTTTCCATGGGGATGGTCTTGATCCCTGTCTCCTGTACAATGTCACGAACCTCATTCCATAGTTCATCAGGCACTCTATCTATCAGATCTAGGCCCTTAAATCTATTTCTCACTTCCACTGTATAATCATAAGGGATTTGATTTAGGTCATACCTGAATGGTCTAGTAGTTTTCCCTACTTTCTTCAATTTCAGTCTGAATTTGGCAATAAGGAGTTCATGGTCCGAGCCACAGTCAGCTCCTGGTCTTGTTTTTGCTGATTGTATAGAGCTTCTCCATCTTTGGCTGCAAAGAATATAATCGATCTGATTTCGTTGTTGACCATCTGGTGATGTCCATGTATAGAGTCTTCTCTTGTGTTGTTGGAAGAGGGTATTTGCTATGACCAGTGCATTTTCTTGGAAAAACTCTATTAGTCTTTGCCCTGCTTCATTCCGTATTCCAAGGCCAAATTTGCCTGTTACTCCAGGTGTTTCTTGACTTCCTACTTTTGCATTCCAGTCCCCTATAATGAAAAGGACATCTTTTTTGGGTGTTAGTTCTAAAAGGTCTTGTAGGTCTTCATAGAACCTTTCAACTTCAGCTTCTTCAGCGTTACTGGTTGGGGCATAGATTTGGATTACTCTGACATTGAATGGTTTGCCTTGGAAACGAACAGAGATCATTCTGTCATTTTTGAGATTGCATCCAAGTACTGCATTCCAGACTCTTTTGTTGACCATGATGGCCACTCCATTTCTTCTGAGGGATTCCTGCCCACAGTAGTAGATATAATGGTCATCTGAGTTAAATTCACCCATTCCAGTCCATTTTAGTTCGCTAATTCCTAGAATG
Source organism: Tragelaphus eurycerus (assembly GCA_935064755.1). Taxonomy (NCBI): domain Eukaryota; kingdom Metazoa; phylum Chordata; class Mammalia; order Artiodactyla; family Bovidae; genus Tragelaphus; species Tragelaphus eurycerus. The sequence continues at coordinate 3,766,345 of CAKXYN010000086.1, read as the reverse complement.
TCGACATTCACTCTTGCCATCTCTTGTTTGACCACTTCCAATTTGCCTTGATTCATGGACCTGACATTCCAGGTTCCTATGCAATATTGCTCTTTACAGCATCGGACTTTGCTTCTATCACCAGACACATCCACAGCTGGGTATTCTTTTTGTTTTGGCTCCATCCTTTCATTCTTTCTGGAGTTATTTCTCCACTGATCTCCAGTAGCATATTGGGCCCCTACTGACCTGGGGAGTTTCTCTTTCAGTATCCTATCAGTTTGTCTTTTCATATTGTTCATGGGGTTCTCAAGGCAAGAATACTGAAGTGGTTTGCCATTCCCTACTCCAGCGGACCACACCCTGTCATATCTCTCCACCGTGACCCGCCCATCCCAATAACTAAAACTACCTAATTTAGTTATTAGGTAAATGCAAATTAAAGCTGTATAGAGCAGTTCTCGGAGAAGGCAATGGCACCCACTCCAGTACTCTTGCCTGAAAAGTCCCATGGGTGGAGGAGCCTGGTGGGCTGCAGTCCATGGTGTCGTAAGAGTCGGATACGACTCAGCAACTTCACTTTCACTTTTCACTTTCATGCATTGGAGAAGGAAATGGCAACCCACTCCAGTGTTCTTGCCTGGAGAATCCCAGGAACGGGGGAGCCTGGTGGGCTGTTTTCTCTGGGGTCGCACTGAGTCGGACACGACTGAAACGACTTAGCAGCAGCAGCAGCAGCAGAACAGTTCTTTTTTGCTAACAGAAATGTAAAATGATGCTAATGGTCCTATTTACCAGTTAAGAACAGTTTTACGATTTCTTAAAAAGTATAAATTTACCATATGAGATGAATTTTCACAAAGATGGGGTAAGGAACTTCCAATATTGACTCCTCTAGAATGAGAAATTTTGTCCTAACAATTAAAATCAAAAATTTCCATCAATCCAAGAAGCATTGATTTAAAAAAAAAAAAAAAAAAAAAAAGTAGAATTTTGGAATGAACAGTGAGCTTTTGATATTTTATCCTTTCTCTATCTTTGGGGTCCTATCCCTACCTCTATGGTATCTTTGAAAACTATTATCTTGGAAACACAGTAGGCCTGAAAATAAACAACCTAGTATTCAGTGTGGAAACAGAATGGGTTTGGAGCTACCCAAAAGTTCAGACTCTAGAGATTTATCACTAGTTGAGTTGTCTGGCACTACCATGGAAAGTTGCTATTCTCGGTGATTTTCTTTGTTATTGTGACACAGAATTTGTTCAGTGAGTTAAGCCTTCTCCCTAAGGACTTTTGTTTAAAAATCTCAATGGCAATTGTTTAACATTGTAGCTCCCTGGGGTTGTGACACTAGTTGGAAAAAAATGAGACAGGTATACTTACCTGAAAGATATGCACAGAAAGACCTGAAAGGGTCTCATTTCTTTTTGAACTTGAAGCTCTTACACAAGCAGTTAAGTGAAGGTCAAATGCAAGTTGTATAAACTACTTGTCTATTTAAGGCACATCTCTCAAAACACACAGAGCACTAGAGCAAAGGGTCAGAGACATTGCTTCCGGACATTTAAGACATCTTTGTTCATTAGATGGCCAGTAAGCTATCCATACAGAGACTTCAGTGACAATAAACAGCAGAGATAGCAGACATTGCAGAAGGAGCATAGGGGATTCATTAAATAATCAACAAGAATATGCAAAGACTGACACCAAACTGCAAACAAACCAAATGTTCATTAGCTGGTGAAGATATCTACAGAAAGTAATATATCCATACTATGGAATACTATTAAGCATTAACAAAGAATGAAGTTTTTTTTTAACATACAACAATATGGTAAAACTCAAAAATATTTCATTAACTGAAAAAGCAAAAAGACAAAAAAAGACCATATGTTGCATGATTCCAATTAATGAAATCTCTATAAAAGGCAAATCTAGAATACATAAAGTGGATTACCAATTGTCTGAAGTGGGAGATGGTAACAGAAAATGACTGGAAAAGTGCACAAGGGATTTGGGGGGTCGGTTGTAGAAATAGTCAAAAATTGTATTATAGTAATGGTTGTATAGCTTTGTAAGCTTACTAAAATCCATCAATGTATATACTTAATATATTGAGTCATCTGTAAATTATATCTCAGTATAATTTTCAATAACAAAACACACATTCACACACATATTGAGATACCATTCCAACTATTAGAATGGCTAAGTTTAACAAAAAAAAAAAAAAAAAAAAGAATTACAACAAAGCATGTGTGAGGATATGAAGAAACTGGGACTCTAACATACTTCTGGTAAAATATTACAACACCTTTAGAAAACAATACCTAACATACTGCTTGGTATGTTATAGTTAGTACCTGTAGGTTAAACATGCAGTTATCAAATGATCCAGTTATTTACGTCCTAGATATTAATCAAAAAAAATCAAAACAATGTCATATGTCCATATAAAACACTCATGTGAATATTCATAGAAGTTTTATTTCTAATTTCTCCAAGTGCAAAATACCCAAATGAAAATCAATGGAAAATAGATAAACATTTGATGGTATATTTATACAATTGAATCAGATCAGATCAGTCGCTCAGTCGTGTCCGACTCTTTGCGACCCCATGAACTGCAGCACGCCAGGCCTCCCTGTCCATCACCAGCTCCTGGAGGTCCCTCAGACTCGCATCCATCGAGTCAGTGATGCCATCCAGCCATCTCATCCTCTGTCGTCCCCTTCTCCTCCTGCCCTCAATCCCTCCCAGCATCAGAGTCTTCTCCAATGAGTCAACTCTTCGCATGAGGTGGCCAAAATACTGGAGTTTCAGCTTTAGCATCATTACTTCCAAAGAAATTCCAGGATTGATCTGTTCCAGAATGGACTGGTTGGATCTTCTTGCAGTCCAAGGGACTCTCAAGAGTCTTCTCCAACACCACAGTTCAAAAGCATCAATTCTTCGGCGCTCAGCCTTCTTCACAGTCCAGCTCTCACATCCATACATGACCACAGGAAAGACTATAGCCTTGACTAGGTGAACATTTGTTGGTAAAGTGATGTCTTTGCTTTTGAATATGCTATCTAGGTTGGTCATAACTTTCCTTCCAAGGAGCAAGCATCTTTTAATTTCATGGCTGCAGTCACCATCTGCAGTGATTTTGGAGCCCAGAAAAACAAAGTCTGACACTGTTTCCACTGTTTCCCCATCTATTTCCCATGCAGTGATGGGACCAGATGCCATGATCTTCATTTTCTGAATGTTGAGCTTTAAGCCAACCTTTTCACTCTCCACTTTCACTTTCATCAAGAGGCTTTTTAGCCCCTCTTCACTTTCTGCCATAAGAGTGGTGTCATCTGCATATCTGAGGTTATTGATATTTCTCCCGGCAATCTTGATTCCAACTTGTGTTTCTTCCAGTCCAGCATTTCTCATGATGTACTCTGCATATAAGTTAAATAAACATGGTGACAATATACAGCCTTGACGTACTCCTTTTCCTATTTGGAACCAGTCTGTTGTTCCATGACCAGTTCTAACTGTTGCTTCCTGACCTGCATACAGATTTCTTAAGAGGCAGATCAGGTGATCTGGTATTCCCATCTCTTTCAGAATTTTCCATAGTTTATTGTGATCCACACAGTCAAAGGCTTTGGCATAGTCAATAAAGCAGAAATAGATGTTTTTCTGGAACTCTCTTGCTTTTTCCATGATCCAGTGGATGTTGTCAATTTGATCTCTGGTTCCTCTGCCTTTTCTAAAACCAGCTTGAACATCAGGGAGTTCACGGTTCACATATTGCTGAAGCCTGGCTTGGAGAATTTTGAGCATTACTTTACTAGCGTGTGAGATGAGTGCAATTGTTTGGTAGTTTGAGCACTCCTTGGCATTGCCTTTCTTTGGGATTGGGATGAAAACTGACCTTTTCCAATCTTGTGGCCACTGCTGAGTTTTCCAAATTTGCTGGCATATTGAGTGCAGCACTTTCACAGCATCATCATTCAGGACTTGGAATTGCTCCACTGGAATTCCATCACCTCCACTAGCTTTGTTCGTAGTGATGCTTTCTAAGGCCCATTTGACTTCACAGTCCAAGATGTCTGGCTCTAGGTCAGTGATCACATCATCATGATTATCTAGGTTTTGAAGCTCTTTTTTGTACAGTTCTTCTGTGTATTCTTGCCACCTCTTCTTAATATCTTCTGCTTCTGTTAGGTCCACACCATCTCTGTCCTTTATTGTGCCCATCTTTGCATGAAATGTTCTTTTGGTATCTCTGATTTTCTTGAAGAGATCCCTAGTCTTTCCCATTCTGTTGTTTTCCTCTATTTCTTTGCATTGATCACTGAAGAAGGCTTTCTTATCTCTTCTTGCTATTCTTTGGAACTCTGCATTTAGATGTTTATATTTTTCCTTTTCTCCTTTGCTTTTCACTTCTCTTCTTTTCACAGCTATTTGTAAGGCCTCCCCAGACAGCCATTTTGCTTTTTTGCATTTCTTTTCCATGGGGATGGTCTTGATCCCTGTCTCCTGTACAATGTCATGAACCTCATTCCATAGTTCATCAGGCACTCTATCTATCAGATCTAGGCCCTTAAATCTATTTCTCACTTCCACTGTATAATCATAAGGGATTTGATTTAGGTCATACCTGAATGGTCTAGTAGTTTTCTCTACTTTCTTCAATTTCAGTCTGAATTTAGCAATAAGGAGTTCATGGTCCGAGCCACAGTCAGCTCCTGGTCTTGTTTCTGCTGATTGTATAGAGCTTCTCCATATTTGGCTGCAAAGAATATAATCGATCTGATTTCAGTGTTGACCATCTGGTGATGTCCATGTATAGAGTCTTCTCTTGTGTTGTTGGAAGAGGGTATTTGCTATGACCAGTGCATTTTCTTGGAAAAACTCTATTAGTCTTTGCCCTGCTTCATTCCGTATTCCAAGGTCAAATTTGCCTGTTATTCCAGGTGTTTCTTGACTTCCTACTTTTGCATTCCAGTCCCCTATAATGAAAAGGACATCTTTTTTGGGTGTTAGTTCTAAAAGGTCTTGTAGGTCTTCATAGAACCTTTCAACTTCAGCTTCTTCGGCGTTACTGGTTGGGGCATAGACTTGGATTACTGTGACATTGAATGGTTTGCCTTGGAAACGAACAGAGATCATTCTGTCATTTTTGAGATTGCATCCAAGTACTGCATTTCGGACTCTTTTGTTGACCATGATGGCCACTCCATTTCTTCTGAGGGATTCCTGCCCACAGTAGTAGATATAATGGTCATCCGAGTTAAATTCACCCATTCCAGTCCATTTTAGTTCGCTAATTCCTAGAATGTCGACATTCACTCTTGCCATCTCTTGTTTGACCACTTCCAATTTGCCTTGATTCATGGACCTGACATTCCAGGTTCCTATGCAATATTGCTCTTTACAGCATCGGACTTTGTTTCTATCACCAGACACATCCACAGCTGGGTATTCTTTTTGTTTTGGCTCCATCCTTTCATTCTTTCTGGAGTTATTTCTCTACTGATCTCCAGTAGCATATTGGGCCCCTACTGACCTGGGGAGTTTCTCTTTCAGTATCCTATCAGTTTGTCTTTTCATACTGTTCATGGGGTTCTCAAGGCAAGAATACTGAAGTGGTTTGCTATTCAACAATTTTAAAAAATGTACTAATGATACATGTTCAATATAAATGAATCTCAAAATAGTTATATTGAGGGAACTAGGACATACTTATTATTCCATTTCTATAAAATTATAAAATTCAGTCTTTACTAACAAAAATTCAAATTATTTGGAAAGTAAAAAAAGGGAATAAAAATGAGCATAAAGAAAAAATTGGAGTAATTAACATATGCATTGTTTGATGTTGAAGTTGATTAAACAGGGGTATACATCTAAGAAGTCAAAACTTTCTCAGTAGTTCTAATGAATTATTAAAATACCTCCAAAATGTCCCCAGAATCCTTCAAAAATAATGTTTTGCTTTTTTTTTTTTCTCCCTTTCTTTAGGGCTAGTGTTCGTGACACAGTAATTTATATTTTAAGCCTGATCTTCAAAGTTGTATTATTTTCAACTACTACAGCTGTTCTTTCATCTGTTAATTGACCTAGTCTTTTAACTTAATGAGAATTTAGTACCCATTTATCCAATGTATTTAATTAGCATTTTATAATGTTAAGGTTTTTCTGATATAGTATGTTATTTGATCCTCATGTGTCTTTAATTATAAAAAAACATTAACATGCTTAAAAATATAACATAACATTCACATCTGTTTTTGATCAGTAGATAAAATTTCTAAATATAAATGTAATTAATATTTTATAAACTCAACTTAGTCACATTACTATTGTTTTTTCAGTCTTTTATTCCATCATTAGTCTATGCTTTTATTATTCCATTAAAGATTTAATAGAATTACCTATTGTGCTTTGTAGTTACTGTTTTCCTGGCTACTGCTAAGTACTTTATATTTATTATCATATTTAGTATTTATGATACTATTCTAAAGTAAGGCATCATAGCCTGATTTTATAAATGAGGAAATTGAGGCTCATTACAGGTGAAATAATGTTCTTCAATTGTTATGCAGGATGCATATTTAATTTGGCTTGATTTGAAGGTCAATGCTTTTAAATTCTAAGGTATTATTATGCCATTTTAACTCTTTCAAACAGTATTAAACTGCATATCTACTATCCAAAGTATTCATTCTGTTTCTTGTCAAATTGTGAACTTTTTTTTATAGATCCTTTTACTTTAAGACTTTACTTTTTTTTTTTTTTTTCATTTTTTTAACCATAATCTTGGCCAGATCTCCAAAGTTTTTTCTTATTTCATATTTAGTCACTATCAATAAGTTATACTTATCTCCTCACCTCAGCTCCCTTTTCAATAGCCTCCTTTACCAGATTTTCCTTTCAAGGCCCTTAACATACTACTGTCAATCCTATTGTATTTGATATGTGAGAATCTGATTTCTTTTTAAATATGTACTTAATAAATATTTCTATTTAATTTTGTATACTATTGGATAGGTTCTTTACCAACTGCTTTCTACTTTTCCTTTTAAATTGTCATGCTTTATGCTGCTAAGTCGCTTCAGTCGTATCCGACTCTGTGCGACCCCATAGACGGCAGCCCACCAGGCTCCCTATCCCTGGGATTCTCCAGGCAAGAACACTGGAGTGGGTTGCCATTTCCTTCTCCAATGCATGAAAGTGAAAAGTGAAAGTGAAGTCGCTTAATCATATCCGACTCCTAGCGACCCCATGGACTGCAGCCTACCAGGATCCTCCATCCATAGGATTTTCCAGGCAAGAGTACTGGAGTGGGTTGCCATTGCCTTCTCCGTCATGCTTTATGGTTTACTTCAATTTATCAGTTACCATATTTTCTTTAATTAGTGATGAACAGACCAAAATGAAACACACATAATAACCATTATGAGTCCAGTCACTGTCTTAAAATCTTTAAATATTCTCTTTAACTAAAACCTATAGTGAACCTAAAAAAAAGGTAGTTATAATCGACCTCAACTTTATAAATTAGAAAAATATGAAAAATTACACATATTTTCCAAAATTACCCTAGTAGTAAATGGTGAAGTTGAAATTGGAATCTAAACTGCCTCCAGTTTCTATACTTCTAATATCTTTATTATATCACTTCTCATTATTAGAAAAATGCATTTCCTACTTATGTTTTCAATTTGCTTTTCTATTTCAACAAATTATCAAAGCATTTTGTCTTTTTTTCTTAAAAGGGTGTAGAATTTTAAAGGCTATTCTCAATTTTTTCTGGGTTCTAAGAAAATGACATAAAATATGATTTCATTTGCATAGACTACAAACTGTCCCATTCCATTTACAAACACTTTGATTTTAAAAAACAATATCCAAATCTCTTTCCTTATGCTAAATGCCTCTTGACTGTGTCCTTGTTATACTTATTAAAAAAATATATCGGATCAACTCATCCTTCTTTTTTTCTCCTATTTACTTGAACATACATGTATAATATTCCAGAATACTGATGTCAGAAAATACATATTCTTCTTACCCTAGTAGTGAATCTCCAAACCCTTGTCTGACAATACTCTTCCAGATTTTTAAAACTTGTACTTTAGCAAGCTATATGCAAAAGTTTCTCACCATTTTTCTTCTATTTTTTATTCTTAATACTCTTTTATATTCTCCACTGTTACAAGTTTGTAGTTTGCTTTGATAACTAATGTCATTTCTTTTTAATTTTGTTTTTCTTCTATTATACATTAAAAACAATGACCAATCCTTCTATTTTTTTTTTTTTTTTAATTCTCAGATATCTGTAGAATTCAACATTGAGCCCTGTCAGAGAAATGCTTCTTTTCACAGGCAATCACATTGTTACATCAATTATTAAGCTTTCAAAAGATTTTATTACAACATCAAAGAGAACAACAGCAAGACAGATACACAGGGATGATAAAGCATCAAAATATCTAGTTCAAGTCATGAAAACTTGACCTGAAGCTTGTAAATGGCTTCCTCCAGTCTCTCCAAACTGATTGCATTATAAATTTACAGCTGGGATGCATTTTTCCTGGAAAGGCATGCATAAATACACAGTCTCTTTGCCTGACTGACTTACCTAGTTCCTAAAATATCTCCCAGAAGGTAGTGATATTTAACATTTATATCTCAACTTGTACTTCCCAGGCAGCTTAACCATATCAAAATGAAGAATAATCCTATTCTCCAGGCCAACAGAGACATTTTCCTTATTCTCAAATTTGGACCCATGAGACCCATAACTTTTTAAAGTAATCATTACTCTAAATGAATTATATTTCAAAAAGTAGAATTGAGTATATGTGTATACATGAATGATATGCAATGTAATACTTATTTCAAACAAATTTTTATTTTTGAATTATAAATGAAATTTATATAGAGAGTTATAAGATATAGCAATGAGCTTATGACCTAATAATTTCATTTCAAGTCAAACTAACATCCATGTTAATTTAGATGTTGAAAAGTATAATATGGCTTGTAACTGCTCAAAAGAGCTCTGGAATAAGAAGCTCATAGTGTAGATGAATTTATAAATATACACGAATAAATATAGAGTTAAAGCTAGATAGAATGTTGATGTTTTGTTCCCATCCTTTAAATAATTCTTGCATTTATGGTTCTTGTTTTGATTATATAGAATATCAGATCAATGATATTGGAAATTATTTAGAATTCTTAATCTGTTACTGTTTTTACTGAAAAGCTTTTAGTGTTCAATATTGATATAGAATATATTTATCACTTAAATAAATGATCTTTTCTTTCTACAGTGAAATAACTATTTTTAGTAGTGTTATTTTAACTTTGTTAAAAGCCAAATGTTTTTTAATAATTATATGTAAGAACAGATCTTCACAAAACAGATAATCACGATGGTGTGATCACTGACCTAGAGCCAGACATCCTGGAATGTGAAGTCAAGGGGGCCTTAGAAAGCATCACTACGAACAAAGCTAGTGGAGGTGATGGAATTCCAGTGGAGCTATTCCAGATCCTGAAACATGATGCTGTGAAAGTGCTACACTCAATATGCCAGCAAATTTGGAAAATTCAGCAGTGGCCACAGGACTGGAAAAGGTCAGTTTTCATTCCAATCCCAAAGAAAGGCAATGCCAAAGAATGCTCAAACTACCACACAATTGCACTCATCTCACATGCTAGTAAAGTAATGCTCAAAATTCTCCAAGCCAGGCTTCAGCAATATGTGAACCATGAACTTCCGGATGTTCAAGCTGGTGGGGAACACATGTATACCTGTGGCAGATTCACTTTGATATAAGTCAAAACCAATACAATACTGCAAAGTTAAATTTTAAAAAAAGAGATTAAAAAAAAAAAGAAAAAGAAAAGGCAGAGGAACCAGAGATCAAATTGCCAACATCTGCTGGATCATCGAAAAAGCAAGAGAGTTCCAGAAAAATATCTATTTCTGCTTTATAGATTATGCCAAAGCCTTTGAGTATGTGGATCACAATAAACTGTGGAAATTTGGAAAGAGATGGGAATACCAGACTACCTGATCTACCTCTTGAGAAACCTGTATGCAAGTCAGGAAGCAACAGTTAGAACTGGTCATGGAACAACAGACTGGTTCCAAATCGGGAAAGGACTATGTCAAGGCTGTATATTGTCACCATGTTTATTTAACTTATATGCAGAGTACATCATGAGAAATGCTGGACTGGAAAAAACACAAGTTGGAATCAAGATTGCCGGGAGAAATATCAATAACCTCAGATATGCAGATGACACCACCCGTATGGCACAAAGTGAAGAGGAACTAAAAAGCCTCTTGATGAAAGTGAAAGTGGAGAGTGAAAAGGTTGGCTTAAAGCTCAACATTCAGAAAACGAAGATCATGGCATCCAGTCCCATCACTTCATGGGAAATAGATGGGGAAACAGTGGAAACAATGTCAGACTTTATTTTTCTGGGCTCCAAAATCACTGCAGATGGTGACTGCAGCCATGAAATTAAAAGACGCTTACTCCTTGGAAGGAAAGTTAGGACCAACCTAGATAGCATATTCAAAAGCAGAGACATTACTTTGCCAACAAAGGTTTGCCTAGTCAAGGCTATGGTCTTTCCTGTGGTCATGTATGGATGTGAGAGTTGGACTGTGAAGAAGGCTGAGCACCGAAGAATTGCTGCTTTTGAACTGTGGTGTTGGAGAAGACTCTTGAGAGTCCCTTGGACTGCTGGGAGATCCAACCAGTCCATTCTGAAGGAGATCAGCCCTGGGATTTCTTTGGAAGGAATGATGCTAATGCTGAAACTCCAGTATTTTGGCCACCTCATGCGAAGAGTTGATTCATTGGAAAAGACTCTGATGCTGGGAGGGATTGGGGCAAATTGGAAGGGGACAACAGAGGATGAGATGGCTGGATGGCATCACTGACTCGATGGACATGAGTCTGAGTGAACTCCGGGAGTTGCTAATGGACAGGGAGGTCTGATGTGCTGTGATTCATGGGGTCGCAAAGATTCGGACACAACTGAGCAACTGATCTGATCTGATCTGATCTGAACCATAAATGCTTTGCTTTAAAGTTTTTGTATGTTTTTAAAGTAGAATAATGAAAATTAAAATGTCTGCAATAATGCATTTTATCACTGTAAACCAGTTTGCTATATGACTTTTGAGCTCCTCTCAACAAAAGGAAGAGTTTAATTTTCCATTCCTTGAATCTAGGCTTAGAAATAACTTGCTTTGGCCAATGGGACATTAAAGAATAGGGGACAAACTCCAAGAAAGTTCTTTTGCTTTGAGCTTGCACTCTCTCATAGTAGAAATCCTACAACACCATGCAATCAAGCTTAAGCCATCTTCCTAAAGGATGAGACCACATGAATAGAGGTCCCAGCTGTTCTGAGTAACATGGCTTCCTACTTAAACTAGGTAAGGCCACAGAGTTGTGAATGATGCCAGCCTAGAACTTCTACTACTAGCCAAGACGGACCAGAAGAACCAGTCAAGCACTCTATAGATTTGTAAAGAAAAAAGAAAAACTTCATTTATTTATTTATTTTTTCTTTCTGCCACTCAGTTTTGAGGTGGTTTATTACATAGCAAACATTAATTGATAGAGATACTTGATACTTTGTATTTTTAAATTAAATCTTCATTTTTTATTAGGATTTTGCTGTTTCCCTATGTAAGAATCTTTTGTGTAGTTATTTTATGACATTCTAATAGTTCATTTTTGACTATATTTTCTCTTCTTTTCAAATATCATTTGATTCTTCATGGCTATTCCATTTTAAGGTATAAGGTACATTTAATGGTACCTTAATATATGGTACATCTATGTAAAAGTTTCCTTTCTCCAAGCTTGTCCAACTTTGAATAGTAAAGGTATAACCTTTCTTTAAGGAGAGTCTTTCATGTTTAAATTTTTTAATTGGCATTAGTTTTGTTTTTAGAGCAATGAATATTTTTTTTACATTTTAACAGTTTACTGTTAATTGCATCTCTATCTCTCCTAATCTCTTTGGGGTGATGTTAACTCTTTTTATGACAGGAAATAATGAGATCAGTCAGGAAAATATACTGTCACATTTATTAACAAATTGAGCCAAACTATTTAAAAAGGCCTCTTAAGGAAGATGAACTTGATTCTCTTCAAATCGGAGAGTTGCTTCCAATGCAACAACAGCCACTTGACAGAGTTCATGAGTATGAGTGTCCCCAAACATGTATGTTTCCTGATTTATCAGGATTTTTGCTAACTATGGGCTTGACAAGCAAAGAATGATTGTCTAAGTGAGACTGAGATATAGTTGAGAAGAGGGCTCAGAGAAGACTGACTAAAGTGTTCCAGCAAGGGGTCACTGTCATTTTGTCAGTAAAGTTAAGAGAGACACTCTAACTGGGAAATTGGCAATGGTACCTAAAAGTTTCCATCTTTACTGGACACTAAGCTCTATTTTGTTGAACTACAATAGCATCTTTTGCTCACTTCAACTTTAGGAATGTGAAATCTTTGCGGCCTCTTAACTGTCCTCTTAATTTTGTCTATTTTCTCTTAAATTTATTCTAACTTATGGACATAGCACACATCATTTCTACAAGTTGAGTTTGATACATTTTGCTCCTCCAGTATAATTGTTTTCTCCTCTGGTCAATATTACCTAATATTTGCCTGGGATTTCTTCTCTCTTTTTTTTTTTTAAAATTTCTCCAGTTAAAATCCTGATGTTTGTTGTTTTTCAGTCACTGAGTCGTGTCCAACACTTTGCGACCCCATGGAGTGCAACATATCAGATATCCCTGTCTTCACTATCTCCTGGAGTTTGCTCGAACTCATGCCCATTGAGTCGGAGATGCCATTCAACCATCCCATCCTCCGTCAACTTCTTCTTCTGCCTTCAGGTTTTCCCAGAATCAGGGTCTTTTCCAATGAGACTGCTCTTCACATCAGATGGTCAAAGTATTGTAGCTTCAGCTTTAGTATCAGTTCTTCCAAGGAATATCCAGGGTTAATGTTTGCATTAACTACATATTGATATGTAACAAATTACCTCAGAGCTTGCTAATTTAAAACCGCAAGCACTTATTATTTCACAGTTTCTAGGGGTTAAGAATTTTGGATGTGGCTAAGCTGAATGTCTCCTAGTCAGTCTCTCATAAAGGTCTAATTAAGATGTCCATGGAGCTACAATTCTCTCTCTGATGAAGGAAGGTCCATTCCCAAGATCAATAACATGATTGACAACAGACATTCATTCCTCAGCTGAACGTTAACAAGAGACTTCTCTCCGTTCTTTGCCATATGTTCCTCACCATGGACTGCTCAAAAATTGGCAGTTGTTTGTTTGTGTTTTTTCCCTACTGAATTGAATCTGAGAGAGAAAATGAGAGAAAGCATTTAATACAAAGCTGTATCTTTTTTATTTTTTTACCCAGTCCTCTAAAGTGTTATCAGGGTCTTTTCTAAAAAGTTAGCTCTTAGCATCAGATGGTCAAATATTGAAGGTTCAGATTTAGTAGCAGTCCTTCCAATGAATATTAAGGATTGATTTCTGTTGCAGCTGATTGTTTTGATCTCCTTGCAATCCAAGGGGCACTCAAGAGTCTTCAAAACCACAGTTCAAAAGCATGAATTCTTCAGAGCTCAGATTTTATGGTCCAACTCTCACACCCATACATGACTACTGGAAAAACCATAGCTTTGATTATAGTGACCTTTGTCGGCAAAGTAAGGTCTCTGATTTTTAATATGTTGTCTAGGTTGGTCATAGCTTTTCTTCCAAGGAGCAAGAATATTTCAATTTCATGTCTGTAGTCACCATCCGCCTTGATTTTGGAGCCCAAAAAAATAAAGTCTGTCACTGTTTCTATTGTTTCCACATCTATTTGCCAGGAAGTGATGCAGCAAAATGCCATGATCTTCACTTTTGAATGTTGAGTTTTAAACCAGCTTTTTCACTCTCCTCTTTCACATTCATCAAAGAGGCTCTTTATTTCTTCTTCACTTTCTGCCATAAGGCTGGTGGCATCTGCATATCTGAGGTTATTGATATTTCTCCCTGAATACCTGATTCCAGCTAGTGCCTGGCATTTCACATGATGTACTCAGCATAGAAGTTAAAAAAGCAGGGTGATAATATATCACCTTGACATACTCCTTTCCTGATTTGGAACCAGTGTGTTTTTCCACATGTGGTTGCAACCAATGCTTCTTGACCTGCATGCAGATATCTCAGGAGGCAGGTAAGATGGTCTGATATTCCCATCTCTTGATGAATTTTCCAGAGTTTGTTGTGATTCACACAGTCAAATATTTTCGTGTAGCCAATGAAGCAGAAATAGATGTTTTTCTGGAATTATCTTGCTTTTTCTTTGATCCAACAGATGTTGGAAATTTTATCTCTGGTTACTCTGCCTTTTCTAAATCCAGCTTGTACATCTGGAATTCCTCAGTTCATGTGCTGTTGAAGCCTAGCTTGGAGAATTTTGAGCATTACCTATCTAGTGTTTGAGACAAGTGCAAATGTGCAGTAGTTTGAACATTCTTTGGCATTGTCATATTGCACAAGTCTTCTTGGAGGACATCACCATTAATCCACCATAGAACTGCTGAGCAGACAACCCACAAACTGGAGAACAATTATACCAAAAAAGTTCTCACACTGTTGGAAAAGTTCTAGGGCCCAGAACAGATTTCCCAAGCTGGGGGTCTGGCAAACAGACTGAGAATACCCATGGAATTTGAAGGCCAGTGGGATTCGATTACAGAACTTCCACAGGACTGGGTAGTAAGACTTTTGGAGGGCACAAACAAAACTTTGTGCACACCAGGACCAAGGAGAAATGAGCAGTGACCCCACAAGAGACTGAGCCTGAGTTGCCTGGGAGTGTCCAGGAGTCTCTAGTGGAGTCATGGGTCTACAGGGGATGGCTGTCAGGTCAGAGAAACTGAATGCAACAGTCCTGGGAGTGAAGGCATCCTGGCATAAGTTCTTTTGAAGGAGGTTGACATTTGGCGTTAGGTCAAATTACAGGGAGGGAACATAGTCTTACCCATCAACAGAAAATTGCATTAAAGATTTACTGAGCATGTGAAGAGGAACTAAAAAGCCTCTTGATGAAAGTGAAAGAGGAGAGTGAAAAAGTTGGCTTAAAGCTCAACATTCAGAACACTAAGATTATGGCATCTGGTCCCATCACTTCACGGAAAATAGATGGGGAAACAGTGGAAACACTGTCAGACTTTATTATTTTGGGCTCCAAAATCACTGCAGATGGTGATTGCAGCCATGAAATTAAAAGACGCTTACTCCTTGGAAGGAAAGTTATGATCAACCTAGATAGTATATTGAAAAGCAGAAATATTACTTTGCCAAAAAAGGTCTATCTAGTCAAGGCTATGGTTTTTCCATTGGTCATCTATCAGTGTGAGAGTCAGACTGTGAAAAAAGCTGAGCATCGAAGAATTGGTGCTTTTGAACTGTGGTGTTGGAGAAGACTCTTGAGAATCCCTTGGACTGCAAGGAGATACAACCAGTCTCTCCTAAAGGACACCAGTCCTGGGTGTTCATTGGAAGGACTGATGCTGAGGATGAAACTCCAATACTTTGGCCAACTCATGTGAAGAGCTGACTCATTGGAAAAGACCCTGATGCTGGGAGGGATTGGGGACAGTAGGAGAAGGGGACGACAAAGGATGAGATGGCTAGATGGCATCACCAACTCAATGGATGTGAGTCTGGGTGAACTCTGGGAGCTGGGGATGGACAGGGAAGCCTGGCATGCTGCGATTCATGGGGTCAAAAAGAGCCGGACACAACTAAGCGATTGAACTGAACTGAGCATGGCCCCACCCATCAGAGCAAGACACAGTTTCCCCACAGCCAGTACTTCACTTCAGAGAGCTTCCAAAAGCCTCCTATTCTTATCCATCAGAGTCCAGATAGAATGAAAACAAAGCAAACTGAAAACTAAACTTATGACCAACCTAGACAGCATATTAAAAAGCAGAGACATTACTTTGCCGACAAAGTTCACCTAGTCAAAGCTATGTTTTTTCAAGTAGTCATGTATGGATGTGAGAGTTGGACTATAAAGAAAGGTGAGCACCGAAGAATTGATGCTTTTTAACTGTGGTGTTGGAGAAGACTCTTGAGAATCCCTTGGATTAGCAGGCGATCCAACCAGTCCATCCTAAAGAAAATCAATCCTGAATATTCATTTGAAGGAGTGTTGTTGAAGCTTAAATTCCAATACTTTGGCTGCCTGATGGGAAGATCTGACTCATTTGAAAAGACCTTGATGCTGGGAAACTCAATGAACATGAGTTTGAATAAACTCCAGGAGTTGATGATGGATAGGGAGGCCTGGAGTTCTGCAGTACATGGGGTCACAAAGAGTTGGACACGACTGACTGAACTGAACTGAACAAGTGATGAAAGTAAGGTCCAATGCTATAAAGAACAATATTGCATAGTAATCTGGAATGTTAGGTCCATGAATCAAGATACATTTGAAGAGGTGAAAAAGGTGATGGCAAGAGTGAACATTGACATTTTAGTAATCAGTGTACTAAAATGGACTAGGATGCATGAATTTAATTCATATGACCATTTTATTTGCTACTGTGGGCAAGAATCCCTTAAAAGAAATGGAGTAGCCCTCATAGTCAACAAAACAGTCCAAAATGCAACTCTTGGGTGCAATCTCAAAATTGTTCATTTTCAAGGCCAAAAAAAAATTCAGTATCACAATAATGCAAGTCTATGCCCCAACCACTAATCTGACATGTACACATATTAATTTTATATTATCTTATGAAGCTTCACTTCTTTCTCTACAATGATGAATTTAGAAAGATGGTAACAATAACCCTGTATACAAGACAGCAAAAGAGACACTGATGTATAGAACAGATTTTCATTGTCTTTAAACTTGCCAAGTCACCTGAAATATATGATGAAACTCCACTTTCCCTCCTTCCTCCACCCCCTTTTTTTGTCTCTTTATACTCATTTTCATTTTCTTTTGTAATAATTGAAATATATTAATTTGGGGGAGTTGTCTGAAATTTTTAGCCAGTCAACACAATTTCTGCTATTTTTTAATGAAAAAAATTGTTCTTTACCTCATATGCATCTTCCTTTGTCATAACTCATTATCTTACATATAAGATTTTGTTTATTCTTATTTCCCATGCTTTAAACTGTGATATCTGCTCTTATAATACACTTGTCATTTTAGAATTGTTGCTTTTAAATTGGCTTATACCACATTACTAGAGTGTTGATTTATTTGCTTTCTTATGAATGTCACAATTCCAATTTAAACTTGTTCCCATTCTTCCTCCTTTTGAATCAATATCCATCTTCCTCTTTACTATACATGCCTTTCTCTCCCTTTTGTTTCTTGAGATTTTACAAACCATTTGTTAACTTCCTCTCCCATATGCCAAATTTTCTAATAATTTGGATTGTTTTCGATTTACAGTTATACTATTGTCATTATCTTTGCATTCCCCCCATTCACTTCCCTAGGTGATTATTAACTATTTTCTATAGCACTTAGACAAATACGTACTCTGTATGTCAAGTATTTCATTGTTTCGCAAAGGACATCTTTACCACAGTATAGAACAGATTGCTAATCCTTAGTGTCTACATATGTTTTATCTTTTCTGGTAGCTAAAGGGGTAGAATTTATATCTCTATCTATCTAAATATAGATTTTTTTTTCAAACTCTTCTCTGTTTAAGGGTGTAAGACAAGTGTCCTAAGATCTATATTTCATTTTTTTTAAATAGTGAAATGAGTGGCCTCCTTTCACTGTGTACTTTTATGGCCCAGATAAGTGTTTCCCTGAAATAAATTTAATGGAGTGTCCTGTTACCCCTAATAGATAATGTTATGTGTATATTAAGAAGAATATTTGGAATTTCTTAGGGCAATTTTATAAGGATAGAGTTAGGAACAGAGGGAGAGTATGTAATGGGAAAACAGTATATAATGGGAAGTAATACAATTCCACCATGTTAATCTCCTTCATGGTCTTCAAATAGCTATGTCCAGTGAACTTTTTATACTCTTGATGTGAGAATTTTTATTACAATCATTGGTGAAGTGCTTTATTTGGGGTCAATATGGTAAGAAATAAAATAAAAAGCTGAAAAAAAAAGTAACCTTAGATCCTAAAGAGAGAAATAAATAAAATAGGAGAAAATAATGTTCATGTTGTATATTATAAAATTCTAATAGTAATTGCATTTACCTAGACATGTCATGGAGAAGGCAGTGGCACCCCACTCCAGTACTCTTGCCTGTAAAATCCCATGGACGGAGCAGCCTGGAGGGCTGCCGTCCATTGGGTCGCTCAGAGTCGAACACGACTGAGGCGACTTAGCAGCAGCAGCAGCAGACATGACATTCTTGATTCAGTCTACTCAATGCATAACAGTTAAAACTAATAATTCAGGTCAGTTCAGTCTCTCAGTCATCTCTGACTCTTTGAGACACATGGACTACAGCACTCCAGGCCTCTCTGTATATCACCAACACCAAGAGAATGCTCAAACTCATGTCATTGAGTCAGTGACACCATCCAACCATCTCATTCTCTGTCGTCCCCTTCTCCTCCCACCTTAAGTCTTTTCCAGCATCAGGGTCTTTTCCAGTGAGCCAGTTCTTCACATCAGGTGGCCAAAATATTGGAGCTGTAGCTTCAGCATCAGTCTTTCCAATGAATATTTAGGATTAATCTCCTTTAGGATTGACTGGTTGGATCCAAGGCACTCACAAGAGTCTTCTCCAACACCACAGTTAAAAAGCATCAATTCTTTGGAACTCAACTTCCTTTATAGTCCAACTCTCATATCCATACATGACTACTGGAGCAGCTTTGACTAGGTGGACCTTTATCAGCAAAGTAATGTCTCTGTTTTTTAATATGCTGTCTATGATGGTCGTAACTTTTCTCCAAAGGAGCAAGCATCTTTTAATTTCATGGCTTCAGTCATCATCTGCAGTGATTTGGGATCCCCTAAAAATAAAGCCTCTCATTGTTTCCATTGTTTCCCCATCTATATGCCATGAAGTGATGCGGCTGGATGCTATGATCTTAGTTTTCTGAATGTTGAGCTTTAAGCCAACATTTTCACTCTCCTCTTTCACTTTCAACAAGAGGCTCTTTAGTTCTTCTTCTCTTTGTACCATACAAAGGTGTCATCTGTATATCTGAGGTTATTGATAGTTCTCCCAGCAATCTTCATTCCAGCTTGTGCTTCATTCAATCCAGTATTTTGCATGATGTACTGTGCAAATAAGTTCAATAAGAAGGGTGACAATATACAGCCTTGATGTACTAATACTAGAACTAATAATTTAAATATCTTTATTAACTGACAATTATTTTCCAAATTAAAAAAAATTAATGAAGATTTAATTTTAAAATGGCATAAGTACTCAGTTGGTATTTTAAGTACACAGATTCTCTTGGAATGTGCCCCAGTATTCCTGATAAACAAATAAAATTAGCTGATAATTACCAGAAGCATGTCTGTAGAGTCATAAATTCGAATTCAAAAAAACTCACAGAATCTTTTAATTAATTGCACAGAGTATCAGAAGCCTTGTTAGGTTTTCTCACAAAAGCAAAAGGAATAATAAAGTGTTAAATTATTTCTATCTATTTTGAGTGCTAGAATTGTCATAGAACAATTTTATCTATGACTTTCCCTCATCAGTGCACTGGTTATTCTCACATAGTTGCAAGAACCTCAGGCATAACTGAGAGAATTGGAAGTTATAAATCACAGAAATTTTGAAATGGTTCTGTCACTTGTTTAGAAACAATGATAAATTTGAAAGCATTTGTCATAAACACTCCTGTATATAAGACATTTGTATTATTTTTTCAGTAAAAATAAACAAACATTAATATACACTGAATCTGATCTTCCTATAAACAAAATCTTGCTTTTTTTTGTTTTGTTTACTCATTAAGTTGTGTCCAGCTCTTTTTGGGAACCCATGAGCTGTATCCCACCAGGCTCCTCTGTCCATTAGATTTCCCAAGAAAGAATACTGGAGTGGATCACCATTTCCTTCTCCAGGGGATCTTTCTGACCCAGAGATTGAATCTGCTACTCCTGCATTGCAGGCAGTTTATTTACTCTAAGCCATTAGGGAAGCCTCATAACCAAAGTGAGATTCCCACTTGCATTTCTAAATAGTATTAAGCAATACCATTCTGACTAAGAATGTTAATTAATGAAGTAGTGATTTGAATTTGATGCTAATTCTATTCTGATATTTTTACTTTCCCTCTGAATAATTGATAATATTCTTTATTCAAGAGTTGTCTCACAAATTTCTATGATCATTTAATATCATGTGAATATCTACAATGTCTCATTCTTCATCCTGGAGCCAAACGACTTAAATTTTCTTTAACTCCCATTTCCTTTGATTATGTCAGGCTGAGTCCATAGAAACACATAGTAGAAGAGAGAAAGGCAACAATGGGGATTATCAGATAATCAGCTCATCAGATAATTTGTACTTTATAGTGTTTTCTCCCTCAAGTGTCATACTTCTGGTATAAACAAAATCCCAAGGGTACTATTTAGTTTATTAGTGCATAACATTATAAAATATATTGAATATTGTTATTAAGTGGATTTCAAGGTCTAGGGACTCAGACCAGGCATATTTGGAGCATCAGGACAGAAAATTTCATTTTAGAAACTCAGGACAGTAGGCCAATTTGTATTCTGCCAAACTGGTATAAATTTTTCAGAAAATAAGCTATCCAATATTTTGCAAGTATTTAGAACCTTCAGCTGACTAATAACAGGAAATGTATGCTAATACTTTTAATCCAATTTTGAAAACATCAGATCAGATCAGATCAGATCAGATCAGTCGCTCAGTCGTGTCCGACTCTTTGCAACCCCATGAACTGCAGCACGCCAGGCCTCCCTGTCCATCACCAGCTCCCGGAGGTCACTTAGACTCGCATCCATCGAGTCAGTGATGCCATCCAGCCATCTCATCCTCTGTCGTCCCCTTCTCCTCCTGCCCTCAATCCCTCCCAGCATCAGAGTCTTCTCCAATGAGTCAACTCTTCGGATGAGGTGGCCAAAATACTGGAGTTTCAGCTTTAGCATCATTCCTTCTAAAGAAATTCCAGGATTGATCTCCTTCAGAATGGACTGGTTGGATCTTCTTGCAGTCCAAGGGACTCTCAAGAGTCTTCTACAACACCACAGTTCAAAAGCATCAATTCTTTGGCGCTCAGCCTTCTTCACAGTCCAGCTCTCACATCCATACATGACCACAGGAAAGACCATAGCCTTGACTAGGCGAACCTTTGTTGGTAAAGTAATGTCTCTGCTTTTGAATATGCTATCTAGGTTGGTCATAACTTTCCTTCCAAGGAGTAAGCGTCTTTTAATTTCATGGCTGCAGTCACCATCTGCAGTGATTTTGGAGCCCAGAAAAACAAAGTCTGACACTGTTTCCACTGTTTCCCCATCTATTTCCCATGCAGTGATGGGACCAGATGCCATGATCTTCGTTTTCTGAATGTTGAGCTTTAAGCCAACCTTTTCACTCTCCACTTTCACTTTCATCAAGAGGCTTTTTAGCCCCTCTTCACTTTCTGCCATAAGAGTGGTGTCATCTGCATATCTGAGGTTATTGATATTTCTCCCGGCAATAGTGATTCCAACTTCTGTTTCTTCCAGTCCAGCATTTCTCATGATGTACTCTGCATATAAGTTAAATAAACATGGTGACAATATGCAGCCTTGACGTACTCCTTTTCCTATTTGGAACCAGTCTGTTGTTCCATGACCAGTTCTAACTGTTGCTTCCTGACCTGCATACAGATTTCTTAAGAGGCAGATCAGGTGGTCTGGTATTCCCATCTCTTTCAGAATTTTCCATAGTTTATTGTGATCCACACAGTCAAAGGCTTTGGCATAGTCAATAAAGCAGAAATAGATGTTTTTCTGGAACTCTCTTGCTTTTTCCATGATCCAGTGGATGTTGGCAATTTGATCTCTGGTTCCTCTGCCTTTTCTAAAACCAGCTTGAACATCAGGAAGTTCACGGTTCACATATTGCTGAAGCCTGGCTTGGAGAATTTTGAGCATTACTTTACTAGCGTGTGAGATGAGTGCAATTGTTCGGTAGTTTGAGCACTCCTTGGCATTGCCTTTCTTTGGGATTGGGATGAAAACTGACCTTTTCCAATCTTGTGGCCACTGCTGAGTTTTCCAAATTTGCTGGCATATTGAGTGTAGCACTTTCACAGCATCATCATTCAGGACTTGGAATAGCTCCACTGGAATTCCATCACCTCCACTAGCTTTGTTCGTAGTGATGCTTTCTAAGGCCCATTTGACTTCACATTCCAAGATGTCTGGCTCTAGGTCAGTGATCACATCATCATGATTATCTAGGTCTTGAAGCTCTTTTTTGTACAGTTCTTCTGTGTATTCTTGCCACCTCTTCTTAATATCTTCTGCTTCTGTTAGGTCCACACCATCTCTGTCCTTTATCGTGCCCAACTTTGCAAATACCCTCTTCCAACAACACAAGAGAAGACTCTATACATGGACATCACCAGATGGTCAACACCGAAATCAGATCGATTATATTCTTTGCAGCCAAAGATGGAGAAGCTCTATACAATCAGCAAAAACAAGACCAGGAGCTGACTGTGGCTCGGACCATGAACTCCTTATTGCCAAATTCAGACTGAAATTGAAGAAAGTAGAGAGTACTACTAGACCATTCAGGTATGACCTAAATCAAATCCCTTATGATTATACAGTGGAAGTGAGAAATAGATTTAAGGGCCTAGATCTGATAGATAGAGTGCCTGATGAACTATGGAATGAGGTTCGTGACATTGTACAGGAGACAGGGATCAAGACCATCCCCATGGAAAAGAAATTCAAAAAAGCAAAATGGCTGTCTGGGGAGGCCTTACAAATAGCTGTGAAAAGAAGAGAAGCGAAAAGCAAAGGAGAAAAGGAAAGATATAAACATCTAAATGCAGAGTTCCAAAGAATAGCAAGAAGAGATAAGAAAGCCTTCTTCAGTGATCAATGCAAAGAAATAGAGGAAAACAACAGAATGGGAAAGACTAGGGATCTCTTCAAGAAAATCAGAGATACCAAAGGAACAGTTTGAAAACATATATATATATATCTTGAATCCATTCACTCATTTCCATTTTCACTATTATTACTCAACTGTAATGAATTAGTCTCTGAGGATAAACCACCTTGAAATTGGGGCGGGGGGCGTAAATAGAGTTGAGCTCCTTGAGTAAAGGGAAATATGTAACTTAAATTTACTACTTATCCTGAATTTCTGCTAAGAGCCACTTTTTCTAAATGCATTGCAGAGATGGGTACCTCAAACAGAGCATGATGGTCTGGTTCATATAAAGAAACTAATACTGGAGCTATTGGGATAGCTTGACTTTTTGAGGCAACATAATGAGTGTTGGAAAACATGCAGAGAAGTCACTTTGACTTTTGTCCAAATACAAAGTTGTACATATACAGAGTTACACACCTAAAAGACTGGATGAAGAACAACTATTAGGAAGAAAATACCTACCAGAAAAACAAAAACTGTCACAAAACTTCCAAGTGAAAAATTGCACAACAAGAGTAGGCTAGCTAGTTCCAAATAGCCAGAGAAAAGAGGCCATCTTGAACACCATGTGCATTCCATAAACAACTCAGATTTGAAGTACCATTTATCACAAGACTCTGTACCTATTTTGTTAAAAAATTAAAAGAAACCTCAAAAAGATTAAGCTGAAACAAAAGCAAATATTTGTATGCCAGTAAAACACTAAGTTCTTCTAAAAGAGATAGCAAATACTGATAGCAGATATACTGACTGACCAATGTAACCTCTGTAATATCCAGCATAAAATTGCAAATTAAAAGACATATGATTGATTAGAATAATGTTATTCATAGCCAGGGTAAACATAAAGCAAGAGAAAAAAATTTAAAGTAAGGAAATTATGAAATTAGTAATTTGTTGTTGTTTAATCACTATGCTGTGTCCAACTCTTTTGAAACCCTATGGACTGTGGCCCACCAAGCTTCTCTGTCCATAAGATTTCCCAGGAAAGAATACTGGAGTGGGTTGCCATTTCCTTCTCCAGAGGATCTTCACAATTCAGGAACTGAACCCATGTTTTCTGCATTGCAGGCATGTTCTTTAGCATTTAGCCACAAGGGTAGTAAACTTTTCAAAGTAACTCTAATAAATGTGAAAAAGTTTGAAAGTCAATTATAAATATAATTAGAGAACAATTAGGAAATATAAATTAATACATTAAAAAAAAACGGAATCTCTAGAATTGAAGAATATGATTTTTTTTTTTTTTCTAAATGGACTTGGAAATGTTAGAAACTAGATAACATCAGTGAATATATATAGTAGGATAGACACAAACAAAATACCTCTCCAAACAGCAGCATCAAGGTCAAAAATTTTGAGTAACATGAATGAAGCTCAGTGATCTTTGATAATAAGTGGTTTGATATATATGTTATTGGAATGCTAAAAGAACAGGAGACATAAAGATTAGGAAATAAACTATTTCTAAAAATGATATGAAAAATGATCTAGAACGAATATGCTCATAAATCATTAATCTAAATAAACACAACAAGAAACATAAAAAGGGTCCCAAGATGGCAGAGTGATAGGACAGGGAGACCACCTTCTCCCCTACAATTTCATCAAAAGATCATTTGAATGCTGACCAACTCCCACAAAACAACTTCTGAACACTGATGGAAGACATCAGGCATCCAGAAAGGCAGCCCAATCTCTTCGAAAGGAGGTAGAGCAAAATAAGAAAGATGAAAACAGAGACAAAAAATTTAGGGACAGAGACCCATCCCTGGAAGGGAATCATGAAGGAGAAGAAGTTTCCACACAGTAGCATATCCTCTCACAGGTGTGTCTGTGGGTAGTTTTGGAATCTCAGAACAATATAACTGGGTGAAAAACAAAAAACACAGAGTATAGGCCTAACCTCAACTACAAGTGGAAATGGAGAAGCGGCACAGAAACTTGCCTCTGCCACCAGCGAGTTGGGGCTGGGCAGGGAGGCACAGGCTGCATCATCTGTCCTTAGGGTAAAGACAGGGCCTGAATGCCCTGAGGACAATCTGAGGGAGCTAATGTGAAATAGAAACCCAAACCAAGGAATTGCTTGAGACAAAAAAAAAAAAAAAAAAGCCTTTCCCAGGAAATGCTCTTAATGTACATGACCCCTGGCATGCTCACAGAACAAAGGACTGAGTGAATATCAAAGGAGGGCAAGCCAGCTACCATATAGGGCCCTCCCTCCCCAGAGGCAAAGAGGCAGGTGTGGGACAGCCAGAGCCAGAAAACAAGGGGCTGCTGCAATCTCAGCCCCAGAGACTACATTTTCCACCAAACTCTGAACAGGCTCCCAGTTGCTAACCACGTCTTCCTGGGATCCTGGATGGTTCCCATCTTCCAGGAGTGTCACAGCCTGAGATCAGCTCCCCAGAGACACACAGCACATCTGGGATTGCGCTCTTTTAGCACTCCTTGGAAACTGAGTGGCCAGGCCTGGGGAGGCGAATAAGATGCACAGCCCACCAGGGACAGTGGACTCACCAAGCACCGGGTTGCCTGAGCTGCTCAGACCTGGGAAGGGCACAGAATGCATAGCCTATCTGGGTCTGTTAACTCTACAGAACATCTGAGAACCTGAGCAGCATAGACGTGAAAGTGCATGAAATGCAGGACCCACCTGGGACAGTGCCCTTGCAGAACACCGTGGAGCCTGAGCAGCGTGGACCTGGGGAGTACACATCACCTTGGGCTGTGGCAAACACAGTGTGGACCATCCACTGTGAGCACTCCCCACATATGTCAGTAGTATTTGTTTTCAGTGTCCCTCCCTGCCCATGATACAGATGAACAAGTGAGCCTAAATAAGTAGCCACTTTTGGCCTCGTGTCAGGGTGGAAATTAGACACTGAAGGGACTTCCAAACAAAGAAAGCCAAAATAAACAAAGGGAACTACTCTGGAAGTGACAGGTGCAACAGATTAAAACCCTTCAGTTAATACTGAGATTGTGCATTTGAAGGGCACCTATAGACCTTGGGGCTTCACTGATAACTCAGTTGATAAAGAATCAGCCTGCAATTCAGGAGACCCTGGTTTGATCCCTGGGTCAGGAAGATCCCCTGGAGAAGGGAAAGGCTACCCACTCCAGTATTCTGGCCTGGAGAATTCTATGGACTGTATAAGTCATGGGATGTCAAAGAGTCAGACATGACTGAGCGACTTCCACTTTCTTGAGAAAGTGAGACCTTGAAAACAAGTACAAGCCAGAACAAGGGACTATCTGACATTGAACTGACTCCACACAGTCCACAGTACTCTAGAGAAATTCTTAGATATATCTTTAGTATTATCACTTTTATTTTTTTTTAATTTAGTTTTTTATTACATTTTTATAGCCACTTGGAGAAGGCAATGACACCCTACTCCAAAACTCTTGCCTGGAAAATCCCATGGACGGTGGAGCTTGGTGAGCTGCAGTCCATGGGGTCACTAAGAGTCGGACACGACTGAGCGACTTCACTTTTGCTTTTCACATTCATGCATTGGAGAAGGAAATGCAACCCACTCCAGTGTTCTTGCCTGGAGAATCCCAGGGATGGGGGAGCCTGGTGGGCTGCCGTCTATAGGGTCGCACAGAGTCGGACACGACTGAAGTGACTTAGTAGTAGTAGTTGTTTAGTTGCCCAGTCGTTTCTGACTCTGCAATCCCATGGACTGTAGCCCACAATATTCCTCTCTTCATGGGATTTTCCAGGCAAGAATACTGGAGTGGGTTGCCAATTTCTTCTTCTTATAGCCACTATTACCATTCAAAAAAAGACTACATTTTTGAAAGAAATTCAATACATATATATATTTTTTTTTTAGTTTTTGTGATTGAATTTGTTTTGCTTTTTCATATTGTATTTGTGAGAATATAACTTCTATTCTACATTTTTAATCTTTGATTTTTGAATCTAATCTTCAGTATCCATTTTCACTTTTGATTACTGGCTTGATTGCTCTCTCCCCTTTGACTCTCCCTTTTATTCTCCATCTCACCTCTATCTCCTCCCTCCCTCTTCTCTTTTCCATATAACTCTGGATCTCTCTGCGTTCCTAGCTGTGGAGAATTCGTTCACCATTAACATAAGTGTTTTATCTTCTGTGCTGTATGGGTGGAGAAGTCTTGAGGCTACTGTCAGAGAAGGACTAAAAGCCAGAGGCAGGAAGCTTAACTCCAAAACTTTAGAGTATCAGAGAACTCCTGACTCCAGGGAACAATAAAATACAAGAGCTCACCTAAAAGTCTCCATATCTACACTAAAACCAAGCTCCACCCAAAATCCGACAAGTTCTAGTGCAAAATGGACTACAATAATTCTCCAGCAAAATAGGAACACAAACCTGAACATTAAAAGATGGGTTGCCCAAAACAATGCCAAACCCATAAACACCCCAAAACTCATTACTGGACACTTCATTGCACTTCAGAGAGAAGAGATCCAGCTCCACCCACCAAAACACAGATAAATGGTCCCCCAACTAGAAAACCTTGACAAGCCACTAGTCCAACCAACCTACAGGGAGCCTACTCAGCAATTAGGAGGAATCATGAGCTTCCCGCCTGCAGAAATGGTGTCCCAAACATAGCAACCTAAATAGAATGAAAAGGCAGAGAAATTTTCAGCAGGTGAAGGTAAAAATCTGCCATGATAAAAACACACCAAACAAAACAAAAGAGGAGGAGATACGGAGTATTCCTGAAAAAGAAATCAGAATAATGATAGTAAAGATGGTCCAAAATCTTGAAAACAAAATGGCATTACAGATAAATAGACTAGAGACAAGGATTGAGAAGATGCAGGAAATGTTTAACAAGGACTTAAAAGAAATAGAGAAAAGTTAATCAATAATGACAAATACAATAACTGAGATGAAAAGCGCTCTGGAGGGAACAAAGAGTAGAATAACTGAGGCAGAAGAGAGGATAAATTAGGT
Source organism: Tragelaphus eurycerus (assembly GCA_935064755.1). Taxonomy (NCBI): domain Eukaryota; kingdom Metazoa; phylum Chordata; class Mammalia; order Artiodactyla; family Bovidae; genus Tragelaphus; species Tragelaphus eurycerus. The sequence goes on along the minus strand of CAKXYN010000086.1, from coordinate 3,738,212 downwards.
GGAAGATAGAATGGTGGAAATAAAGGAAGCAGAGTGGAAAACAGAAAAAAAAATTAAAAGAAATAAGGAAAACCTCAAGAGACCTCTGGAACAATGTTAAACACCACAACATTCAAATCATACGTGTCCCAGAAGAAGAAGACAAAAAGAAAGAGCATGAGAAAGTACTTGAGGAGATAATAGTTGAAAACTTTCCTAAAATGGGGAAGGAAATAGCCACCTGAGTCCAAAAAATAGTAGTATTAAAGTTTAATACCCCACACACATCTATGGATAGATCAACTAAAAGGAAAATTAGCAAGGAAACACAAACTCTAAATGATACAATGGACCAGTTAGACATAATTGATATCTATAGGGCATTTCACCACAAAACAATGGAATTCACCTTTTTCTCAAGTGCATATGGAACATTCTCCAGGATAGATCACATCCTGTAACATAAATCTAGCTTTGGTAAATTTTAAAAAGTGAAATCATTTCAGGCATCTTTTCTAATCACAATGCAGTACAATTAGATGTCAACTACAGGAAAAAGAAAACTATTAAAAATAAAACATATGGAGGCTAAACAACATGCTTCTGAGTAACTAACAGATCAAATGCCAAAATACCAAACACCAAAACTCTAACACCAAAACTAATACCTAATACCAAAATACCTAATATCTAGTACAAATACTGAACACAAACACCTAATACACATACCTACTAAAAATACCCAATACCAAAACCCTAATACACAAAACAAGGAAACTACAGGGCAATATCACTGATGAACATAGATGCAGAAATCCTCAGCAACATTCTAGCAAACAGAATCCAACATCATATTTAAAAGATCATACATCATAACCAAGTGGTCTTTATCCCAGTGATGCAAGGATTCTTCAATATTCACAAATCAATATTTGTGATATACCATTTAACAAATTGAAAGGTTAAAACCATATGATGATCCCAATAGATCCAGAGAGAGCCTTTGACAAAATCCAACATGCATTTATGGTCAAAACTGTCTAGAAAGCAGGCATAGAAGGAACACAACTCAACATAGTAAAACCATATACAACAAACTCAAAGCAAACATTATCCTCAATGGTGAAAAATTGAAAGCGTTTCCTCTAAAATCAGGAACAAGACAAGGGTGACCATTCTCACCACTAATATTCAACATAGTTTTGGAAGTCCTAGCCACAAAATCAGATAAGAAAAAGAAAGGAATACAGATTGGAAAATAAGAAATAAAACTCTTACTGTTTGCAGATGACATGATCCTCTACAAAGAAAACCCTAAAGACACCATCAGAAAATTACTAGAGTTAATCAATGAATATAGCAAAGTTGCAGACTATAAAACTAATACACAGAAATGCCTTGCATTCCTATACACTAACAATGAAAAAAACAGAAAGAGAAATTAAGGAAGCAATTCATTCATCATTGCAATGAAAAGAATAAAATATTTAGGAATAAATTTACCTAATGAAACAAAGACGTTTATATATGTGTGTGTATATATATATATACATATATATATAAACTATAAGACATATATATATACACATATATATATATTATATATATATAACTATAAGACACCAATGGAAGAAATTAAAAATGACTCAAATAGATGGAGAAATATGCCATGTTTGTGGACTGGAAGAACCAATGTATTGAAAGTGAGTATAATACCCAAAGCAATCAATATATTCAACACAATCCTTATCAAGCTACCAGTGGTATTTTTCACAGAACTAGAACAAATAATTTCACAATTTGTACAGAAATACAAAATCCTTGAATAGCCAAAGCAATCTTGAGAAATAAGAATAGAACTGGAGGAGTTAGCCTTCCTGACTTTAGACTACAGCAAATCTACAGTCATCAAGACAGTATAATACTGGCACAAAGACAGAAATATAGATCAATTGAACAAAATAGAAAGCCCAGAGATAAATTCCCACACTTATGGACACCTTAATTTAACAAAGGAGGCAAAAATATGCAATAGAGAAATGACAATGTCTTTAAAAAGTAGTGCTGGGAAAACTGGTCAACCTCCTGTAAAAGAATGAAACTAGAACACTTTATAATACCATACACAAAAATAAACTCAAAATAGATTAAAGATCTAAATGTAAGACCAGAAACTATAAAAATTTAGAGGAAAACATAGGCAGAACACTCTCTGATATAAATCACAGCAAGATCTTCTATGACCCACCTTCCAGAGTAATGAAAATAAAAGCAAAAATAAACAAATGGGAACTAATTAAATTTAAAAATGTTTGCACAACGAAGTAAACTATATGCAAGTGAAAAGGCAGCCTTCAGAATGGAATAAAATAATAGCAAATGAAACAACTGACAAAGAATCAGTCTGCAAAACAAGAAGCTCATGCAGCTCAATACCAGAAAATTAAAGACCCAATCAAAAACTGGGCCCAAGAACTAAATAGACATTTATCCAAAGCAGACATACAGATGGCTAACAAACACATGAAAAAATGTTCAAAATCACTCATCATCAAAGAAATGCAAATGAAAACTACAATAAGATACCATCTTATGTTGGTCAGAATGGCTCTAATCAGAAAGTCTATAAATGATAAATGCTGGAGAAGGTGTGGAGAAATGGGAACCTTCTTAAACTGTTCGTGGGAATGCAAACTAGTACAGCCATTATGGATAACAGTGTGAAGATTCGTAAAAAATTGGAAATAGAACTGCCATATGACCCAGCAATCCCACTGTTGGGCATACACACTAAGGAGACCAGAATTGTAAGAGACACATGCACCCAAATATTCATTGCAGCACTGTTTACAATAGCTAGGACATGGAAGCAACTTAGATGTCTATCCACAGATGAATGGGTAAAGAAGTTGTGGTACATATACACAATGGAACATTCAGTTCAGTTCAGTCCCTAAGTCGTGTCTGACTCTTTGCGACCCCATGAATCACAGTATGCTAGGCCTTCCTATCCATCACCAACTCCTAGAGTTCACTCAAACTCATGTCCATCCAGTCGGTGATGCCATCTCATCCTCTGTCGCCCCCTTCTCCTCCTGCCCTCAATCCCTCCCAGCATTGGGTCTTTTCCAATGAGTCAACTCTTCACATGAGGTGGCCAAAGAACTGGAGTTTCAGCTTCAGCATCAGTCCTTCCAATGAACACCCGGGACTGATCTCCTTTATGATGGACTGGTTGGATCTCCTTGCAGTCCAAGGGACTCTCAAGAGTCTTCTTGACACTTGAGCGCTAACACTTCAAAAGCGTTAATTCTTCTGCACTCAGCTTTCTTCACAGTCCAAATTTCACATCCATACATGACCACTGGAAAAACCATAGCCTTGACTAGATGGACCTTTGTTGGCAAAGTAATATCTCTGCTTTTCAATATACTATCTAGGTTGGTCATGACTTTTCTTCCAAAGAGTAAGCATCTTTTAATTACTCAGCTATAAAAATAGAATGCATTTCAGTCAGTTATAATGAGGTGGATGAAAGTGAAGCCTATTATAGATAGTGAAGTAATTCAGAAAGAGAAGCACCAATGCAGTGTATTAGCGCATATATAGATCCCCTGGAGAAGGAAATAGCAACCCACTCTGGTACTCTTGCCTAGAAAATTCCATGGATGGAGGAGCCTGGTGGGCTACAGTCCATGGGGTCGCAAAGAGTCAGACACTACTAAGCGACTTCACTCACTCACTTATTCATGGAATTTAGAAAGATGGTAATGATGACCTTGTATGCAAGACAGCTAAAGAGGCACAGATGTAAAGAACAGAGTTTTGCACTATGTGGGAGAAGGTGAGGGAGGGATTATTTTAGAGAACATCATTGAAATATATTTATTACCATATATAAAATAAATGACCAGTGCAAGTTTGATGCTTGAAGCAGGGCACTCAAAGCCAGTGCTCTGGGACAACCCAAAGTGATGGAGTGGGAAGGGAGGTTGGGGGTAGGGCGGGGAGGCGTTCAGGATAGATGGACACATGTATACGTGTGCCTAATGCATGTCGATATGTGGCAAAAATATATTTTTGGCACAATATTATAGAGTAGTTAGCCTCCAATTGAAAGAAATAAATTAATTTAAGAAAAATTTAAAAATAAAAATTAAAGGGCCCAAATCCATGACTAAACAAAAATATTTAAAGAAGTCAGAAAACACAAATGCATATACAGAATATGCAAAGGACCAAAAATAAGAACACCAAAGTCGTCATTTGAAATAATTGTAATTGTATTTGTACATTGGACAAAAGGAAATATATGCCTAGGGTAATTATGCAACAAGAAGACAATGGGACTTATTTAAAGTGGTGAAAGTATCATATTAATCTAGACTTTTATATCTGGCAATAAAAAATATCCTTCAGAAATGTAGATGAAATAAAGATATCTTTTGACAAGCAAAAATTGACATAGTTCATACCCTTTAGGACTATAATGTAAAAAAAAGAATAAATAGGTTTTGCAGGCAAAAAGGAAATACTAACAGCAAGGAATCTGAATCTATACAAATAATGGAAAACTTAAAATAGTAAGTTAGTGATAAATACAAAACAATTTTTCTCAAGTTAATATCTTTATAATGTAATTGGCAGGGTAAATCAAACAATAGCTAGAGAGTTTAGGGTATTTTTCATATACAAGATTAAAATATATGAGGACAATAGCACACAGAGGAAATGGACATCAACTGCTATCACATTGTCACATATGTATATGAGAATGGATAAAATAATTATTTAAAGACAGAATTTAAAAAGTTAAAGTGTATGCTTTAAAATTTAGAGCATCTAATAAATAAAAACAAAGAGAGAAAGCTACTAGGTCAATAAAAGAGGTAAATAATTAATTTACCCCCCAAAAAAAAAAATAGAAAATAAAATGAGAATAGATAAAACAAAGGAAAAAAGTGGAAAGATAGTAGGCACACCCAAATAGATAACTAAATTAGATCAAATATCAGTAGATAAAACATACTAATTATACTGCAGAAGTTCACCTGAAGAAATGAGAATACTGAGCTCCACATGTGTCCTACGACCCAGGGAGCCTGCATTGGGAAGATGAATCTCCAGAATATTTGACTTTGAAGACTAGTAGGTCTTAATTTTGGAAACCCCATAAGAAAGGGGGAAATAGAGACTTCACTCTAAAATGTGCACATAATTCTCAAATGCACTGTGTAAATTTCAAGGAAAAGCCCAAATTTGCTAGAATCATGGGCCAGATTTACCTACTGGTCTTGGAGTGTCTCTTGAAGTTGGGAAGGGCAGGTGGGCTATGACTTGCCCCGGGAACAAAGACACTGGTGTCAGCTGTATTTGGAAGCATCTAATGGATGAACACTGCTACTGGAAGCTTCCATCTTGGTTCATTAGAGCCTTTAAGACCTGGCTGAATCCAATAGCCTGCTCAATCCAATAGGTGTCAGTGCTAGGAAGCCTCAGGCCCAATAATTGACTGGACAGAAATGAGCAGATAGGCTGCTTAAAGCCTTCCTGAGCCCACAGACACCTTTAGAGATACCCCAAGACCTGGCCCTTCTCACCAAAGGGACAAGACTGATCTCCACGCAGAAGTGAGAAGATATCAGCCCTTCCCGTCCAAGAATCCTCCACTAGCCTCTAAACCAACCTCAGCCTTCCACCCTGCAAAACACACACACACACAGTATCCTGCAGCTTGAAGATACATGCCAATCACAGCAGGCCAGACCCTAACCTAGGACAAGCTAAGCCTTTGCTCTGTCCACTAGCAGGCCAAAGAAAGCTTCAGGATAATTGGAACCCAGGCACAAGTATGCCAGGAAGTTCCCCTCTCCAACAAGGATTAGAGACAATTTCTGCCATGTCTGGAAACTGCAGTTGTACTCAGAGAATGAGTCTTGCCTACCAGTAATCCAGCACAAACCTGGCTTTACATGCCAGTGGGTGAGAAACAGCCCTGGAGTCAAAGGGACATTGTCACTGCCCACCAGTGAACCAGCATTAGCCCTGGGGCCACCTACAATTCTACAGTGAGAAGCTGCCTCTTCATCTGACAGCAGACAGCAGACACCATGGCAGAGCCTGGCAACCAATCAGGTTGGGAGCCAACAAAGCCTACTAGACCACCCATATAGTCAGCCTCCCACAGTAGAAGGACCCACACAGCCCTCTTAAAAGGAGTCATTAGAGCACCTAGCTTGGAAGATTAAAAGGGAGTGCATAGCAGGTACTCATTGGATGAATCATACAGAAAGCCACCTTCAAATTTGAAAAGCATAACTAACCTACCACATGCATAAAACTATAAATAGTAACTTAGACAAAATGAGATAATAAAGGAATATGATACACATGAAAGAGCAAAATTAAATGCCAGAAGAAAAACTAAATCAAGTGGAGATAGGAAAACCACCCAAGAAACTGTTCAGAGTAATGATCATAAAGATGATCAAAGAACTCAGGAAATCATGGCTGGTTATTATGCTCCTCAATAACAAACAAATAACTGGAGAAATCAAAGGGAAAAAATAGAGATAAATGAAAATGACTATATGACAATTCACACCTGTGGGATGGAGCAAAAACAGTTCTAAAAGGGAAGTTTATAGTGATACAAGCTTACTTCAGGGGGAAAAAAATCAAATAAACCACCTAACTGAAAGAAATTATAAAAGAAGAGCAAATAAAATCCAAAGATGGTAGAAGGAAGGAAAAAATAAAATCAGAGCTAAAGTAAACAAGATAGAGACTAAATAACATAGAAAATATCAGTGAAATTAAATGCTGGTTGTTTGAAAAGATAAAGAAAACTGATAAACCTTTAGCCAGATTCATAAAGAAAAAAGGGAGAGAATCTATATCACTAAAATCAGAAATAGAAAAAGAGAAATTACAAATGACACCACAGAAATACACAGTATCATAAAAGACTACTATGAACTACTCAACTCTATAATAAAATGGACAACCTAGAAGAAATTGAAAAGTTCTTATAATGATACAATCTTCCAAGACTGAAGTAGGAAGAAATAAAAAATACGAACAGATTAATTACAAGTACTGAATTTGAATCAGAACTTTAAAAACTCTCAATAAGCAAAAATCCAGGACCAGATAGATTCACAGATGAATTGTACTAAATTTTTAGGGAAGGAAGGAGCCTGGTAGGCTCCAGTCCATGGGGTCGCTAAGAGTCGGACACGACTGAGCGACTTCCCTTTCACTTTTCACTTTCATGCATTGGAGAAGGAAATGGCAACCCACTCCAGTGTTGTTGCCTGGAGAATCCCAGGGGCGGGGGAGCCTGGTGAGCTTCCGTCTATGGGGTCACACAGAGTTGGACACGACTGAAGTGACTTAGCAGCAGCAGCAGCAAACACTAATCTTTATCAAACTATTAAAAAAAAAAAAAATCAGAGGAACGAACACTTCCAAATTGATTCTATGGAGCCAGAATTTAATACCAAAACCAGACAAACATATCACAAAAAAGAAAAATTACAGTCCAATACAACCAATGAATATAAATGCAAAATATACTTTACAAAATACTAGTAAACCAAATCTAACAATACATTTATTTAATTCCATACTTTTTTTTTTTCCCACAGTGGATGTGCCAATTTGCATCCCACCAACAATGAATAAGGCTCCTTTCTCTGTAGAAAAATCTGGCCAATATTTGTTATTTGTGCTGTTTCTGATGATAGCGATTCTGACAGGTATGAAATGACATTTCACTGTGGATGTGATTTCCATTTCATGATGGTACCATTTATGCATCTGTTAGCCATCTACATTTCCTCTTTGGAAAAAAAAAAAATATATATATATATATATATAAAGATCAGATCAGATCAGTCACTCAGATCAGAGATCAGTAGCTCAGTCGTGTCTGACTCTTTGCGACCCCATGAACTGCAGCACGCCAGGCGTCCCTATCCATCACCAGCTCTCGGAGGTCACTCAGACTCACATTCATCGAGTCAGTAATGCCATCCAGCCATCTCATCCTCTGTCGCCCCCTTCTCCTCCTGCCCTCAATCCCTCCCAGCATCAGAGTCTTCTCCAATGAGTCAACTCTTCGCATGAGGTGGCCAAAATACTGGAGTTTCAGCTTTTAGCATCATTCCCTCCAAAGAAATCCCAGGGCTGATCTCCTTCAGAATGGACCGGTTGGATCTCCTTGCAGTCCAAGGGACTCTCAAGAGTCTTCTCCAACACCACAGTTCAAAAGCATCGATTCTTCAGCGCTCAGCCTTCTTCACAGTCCAGCTCTCACATCGATACATGACCACAGGAAAGACCATAGCCTTGACTAGGCAAACCTTTCTTGGCAAAGTAATGTCTCTGCTTTTAAATATGCTCTCTAGGTTGGTCATAACTTTCCTTCCAAGGAGTAAGCGTCTTTTAATTTCATGGCTGCAGTCACCATCTGCAGTGATTTTGGAGCCCAGAAAAATAAAGTCTGACACTGTTTCCACTGTTTCTCCATCTATTTCCCATGTAGTGATGGGACCAGATGGCATGATCTTAGTTTTTTGAGTGTTGAGCTTTAAGCCAACCTTTTCACTCTCCACTTTAACTTTCATCAAGAGGCTGTTGAGTTTCTCTTCACTTTCTGCCATAAGAGTGGTGTCATCTGCATATCTGAGGTTATTGATATTTCTCCCAGCAATCTTGATTCCAACTTGTGTTTCTTCCAGTCCAGCATTTCTCATGATGTACTCTGCATATAAGTTAAATAAACATGGTGACAATATACAGCCTTGACGTACTCCTTTTCCTATTTGGAACCAGTCTGTTGTTCCATGACCAGTTCTAACTGTTGTTTCCTGACCTGCATACAGATTTCTCAAGAGGTAGATCAGGTGGTCTGGTATTCCCATCTCTTTCAGAATTTTCCACAGTTTATTGTGATCTACACAGTCAAAGGCTTTGGCATAGTCAATAAAGCAGAAATAGATGTTTTTCTGGAACTCTCTTGCTTTTTCCATGATCCAGCAGATGTTGGCAATTTGATCTCTGGTTCCTCTGCCTTTTCTAAAACCAGCTTGAACATCAGGAAGTTCACGGTTCACATATTGCTGAAGCCTGGCTTGGAGAATTTTGAGCATTGCTTTACTAGTGTGTGAGATGAGTGAAATTGTGCGATAGTTTGAGCATTCTTTGGCATTGCCTTTCTTTGGGATTGGGATGAAAACTGACTTTTTCCAATCTTGTGGCCACTGCTGAGTTTTCCAAATTTGCTGGCATATTGAGTGCAACACTTTCACAGCATTATCTTTCAGGATTTGGAATAGCTCCACTGGAATTCCATCACCTCCACTAGCTTTGTTCGTAGTGATGCTTTCTAAGGCCCACTTGACCTCACATTCCAGGATGTCTGGCTCTAGGTCAGTGATCACACCATCATGATTATCTGGGCCGTGAAGGTCTTTTTTTGTACAGTTCTTCCGTATATATATATATATATATATATATATATATATATATATATAAGTTCTCCTGATCATTTTTAATTTGATTGTTTGTTTTTTGATATTGAACTCATGAGCTGCTTATACATGCTTGATATTAATCCCTTATCAGTTACACTATTTGCAAATATTTTCTATCATACAGTAGGTTGTTTTTTAGTTTTATCAATTGTTGCCTTTTTTGTGAAAAAGCTTCTCAATTTAATTAGGTCTTTTTTTTTTTTTTTTTTGCTTTTATTTCCTTCATTTAGAACACAGATATAAATCACTTACTACAATATGAAACAGAGGGTCTGTCTATCTTTTCCTCAAATTTTACAGTATCTGGTACCTACACTGTAGGCAGATTTTTTACCATCTGAGTCACCAGGGAAGACCTGTTCTAATGTTCTGATTTCATCTTTTGCATGTAGCTGTTCATTTCTCCATGGTTTTGTTGTTCAGTTGCCCAGTGGTGTCTGACTCTGTCATCCCATGGACTGCAATACATCAGGCTTCCCTATCCTTCACTATCTCCTGAAGTTTGCTCAAATTCATGTCCATTGCATAGGTGATGACATCCAGCCATCTCATCCTCTGATACCCTCTTCTCCTTCTGCCCTCAATCTTTCCCAGCATCAGGGACTTTTCCAATGAGTTTGCATCAGATGACCAAAATACTGGAGTTTCAGCTTTATCATCAGTCCTTCCAAAGAGTATTCAAGGGTGATTTACCTTAAGATTGACTGGTTTGATCTTGTTGCTGTCCAAGGGACTTTCAAGAGTCTTCTCTAGCACGACAGATGGAAGGTATTAATTCTTTGGTGTTCTGCCTTCTTTACAGTCAGCTCTCACAACTGTACATGACCACTTGGAAGATGTATAGTCAAGGCTATGGTCTTCCTAGTTCTCCATATGAAGAAACTATCTTTTCTCCATTGTGTAGTCTTGCCTCTTTTGTCATAGATTAACATAAATGTGTGGGTTTATTTCTGGGTTCTACATTCTGTTCCATTAATCTATATATATGCTTTTATGCCAGTACCATACTTTGATGGTAAAATTCGTATAGTTTTAGACAGGGGAAATCATTACTGCAGCTGATTTTTTTTTTTTTTTTTTCCGAAGAAAGTTTTGGTTATTCAGTGTCTTTTATGGTTCCACAAAAAATTTTAAATTGTTTTAGTTCTGTGAAAAATTTCCTTATTTTGAAAAGGATTGCATTGAATCTGTAGATTGCCTTGGGTAGTATATTCATTTTAACAGTATTTATTCTTCCAATCACAAAGCACGATGTATCTTTCCATCTGTTTTTATCATTTTCAGTTTCTTTCATCAGTGTTATAGTTTTTGTAGTATGATTCCTTTGGTTTCTTATGTCTTGGAAAACCATATTCCTAGGTGTTTTATTCTTCTTTTTTAAATTAAATTTTATTTTGCTTAACTTTACAATATTGTATTGCTTTTGCCATACATCAAGATGGATCCGCCACAAGTATACATGTGTTCCCCATTCTGAACCCTCCTCCCTCCTCCCTCCCCATACCATCCCCCTGGGTCATCCCAGTGCACCAGCCCCAGGCATCCGTTATCAGGCATCGTACCTGGACTGGTGACTCGTTTCAGATATGATATTATACATATTTCAATGCTATTCTCCCAAATCATCCCACCCTCTCCCTCTCCCAGAGTCCAAAAGTCTGTTCTATACATCAGTGTCTCTTTTGCTGTCTTGTGAACAGGGTTATTGTTACCATCTTTCTAAATTCCATATATATGCGTTAGTATACTGTATTTGTGTTTTTCTTTCTGGCTTACTTCATTCTGTATAATAGGCTCCAGTTCCATCCACTTGATTAGAACTGATTCAAATGCATTCTTTTTAATGGCTGAGTAGTACTCCATTGTGTATATGTACCACAGCTTTCTTATCCATTCATCTGCTGATGGACATCTAGGTTGCTTCCAAGTCCTGGCTATTGTAAACAGTACTGCTATGAACATTGGGGTACACGTGTCTCTTTCAATTCTGGTTTTCTCAGTGTGTATGCCCAGCAGTGGGATTGCTGGATCATAAGGCAGTTTTATTCCCAGTTTTTTGAGGAATCTCCATACTGTTCTCCATAGTGGCTGTACTAGTTTGCATTCCCAACAACAGTGTAAGAGGGTTCCCTTTTCTCCACATCCTCTCCAGCATTTATTGCTTGTGGACTTTTGGATCGCAGCCATTCAGACTGGCATGAAATGGTACCTCATAGTGGTTTTGATTTGCATTTCTCTGATAATGAGTGATGTGGAGCATCTTTTCATGTGTTTGTTAGCCATCTGTATGTCTTCTTTGGAGACATGTCTACCTAGTTCTTTGGCCCATTTTTTGATTGGGTCATTTATTTTTCTGGAATTGAGCTATAGGAGTTGCTTGTATATTTTTTATATTAGCTGATTGTTACTTCATTTGTTATTATTTTCTCCCATTCTGAAGGCTGTCTTTTCACCTTGTTTATAGTTTCCTTTGTTGTGCAGAAGCTTTTATGTCTAATTAGGTCCCATTTATTTATTTTTGATTTTATTTCCAATATTCTGGGAGGTGGGTCATAGAGGATCCTGCTGTGATGTATGTCAGAGAGTGTTTTGCCTATGTTTTCCTCTAGGAGTTTTATGGTTTCTGGTCTTACATTTAGATCTTTAATCCATTTTGAGTTTATTTTTGTGTATGGTGTTAGAAAGTGTTCTAGTTTCATTCTTTTACAAGTGTTTGACCAGTTTTCCCAGCACCACTTGTTGAAGAGATTGTCTTTAATCCATTGTACATTCTTGCCTCCTTTGTCAAAGATAAGGTGTCCATTTGTGTGTGGATTTATCTCTGGGCTTTCTATTTTGTTCCATTGATCTATATTTCTGTCTTTGTGCCAGTACCATACTGTCTTGATGACTGTGGCTTTGTAGTAGAGCCTGAAGTCAGGCAGGTTGATTCCTCCAGTTCCACTCTTCTTTCTCAAGATAGCTTTGGCTATTCGAGGTTTTTTTTGTATTTCCATACAAATTGCGAAATTATTTGTTCTAGCTCTGTGAAGAATACTGTTGGTAGCTTGATGGGGATTGCATTGAATCTATAAATTGCTTTGGATAGTGTACTCATTTTCACTATATTGATTCTACCAATCCATGAACATGGTATATTTCTCCATCTATTAGTGTCCTCTTTGATTTCTTTCACCAATGTTTTATAGTTTTCTATATATAGGTCTTTAGTTTCTTTAGGAAGATATATTCCTAAGTATTTTATTATTTTCATTGCAATGGTGAATGGAATTGTTTCCTTAATTTCTCTTTCTATTTTCTCATTATTAGTGTACAGGAATGCAAGGGATTTCTGTGTGTTGATTTTATATCCTGCAGCTTTACTGTTTTATTCTTTTTGATGTGACAGTAAACGGGTTTTTTTCTTTAAATTATTTTTCTGATACTTCATTGTGAGGGTATAGAAATTCACTAGATTTTCTGTATATTAATTTTGTATCTTGCAACTTTACCAAATTCATTGATGAGCTCTACTAGTTTTCCAGTGATGTCTTTAGGATTTTCTATGTATAGTATATGTCATTTACAAACAGAAACATTTTTTCTTCCTTTTCAATTTGGATTCCTTTAATTTCTTTTTCTTCTATTATTTCTATAGTGAGAGTTTTCAAAATTAGATTGAATAAAAGTGTTGAATGAAGGAATCCTTGTCTTGTTCCTGATCCGAGAGAAATTCTTTCAGCTTTATGCCACTGAATATAATGTTAGCTCTGAGTTTGTCATTTGTGGCTTTCATTATGTTGAAGTATGCTCCTACTATGAGCACTTTCTGAAGAGGTTTTTTTATAAACAGATGTGGATTTTTATCAAAAGCTTTTCTGCATCTACTGAGATGAACATCTGATTTCTGTTATTCAGTTTGTTAATGAGGTGTAATTAGTTGTTGTTGCTGAGTCTCTCAGTTGTGTCTCTCAGTGACCCAGTGAACTGCAGCATACCAGCCTTCCTTGACCTTTACCATTGACCAGAGCTTGCTCAAACTCATGTCTATTGAGTCGATGAAGCCATCCAAACATCTTCTGCTGTCCCCTTCTCTTATTGCTTTCTATCTTTCTCAGAATCAGGGTCTTTCCAATGAGTCAGCTCTTTGAATCAGCAGGCCAAGAACTGAAGCTTCAGCTTCAGCATATTTCCAATGAATATTCAAGGTTGATTTCCTTTCCAATTGACTGGTTTGATCTCCTTGCTTTTAAAGGGACTCTCAAGAGTCTTCACCAACACCACAGTTTGAAAGCATAAATTCTTTGGTGCTCAGCTTTCTTTACAGTCCAACTCTCACAGCCATACATGACTACTCGAAAAACCATAGCTTTAACTATATGAACATTTGCTGGCAAAGTAATGTCTCTGCTTTTTAATGTGCTGTCTAGGCTTGCTTTTGAACTGTGGTGCTGGAGAAGACTCTTGAGAGTCCCTTGGACTGCAAGGAGATCCAACCAGTCCATTCTGAAGGAGATCAGCCCTGGGTGTTCTTTCTTTGGAAGGAATGATACTAAAGATGAAACTCCAGTATTTTGGCCACCTCATGTGAAGAGTTGACTCATTGGAAAAGACTCTGATGCTGGGAGGGATTGGGGGCAGGAGGAGAAGGGGACGACAGAGGATGAGATGGCTGGATGGCATCACTGACATGATGGATGTGAGTCTGAGTGACCTCTGGGTGTTGGTGATGGACATGGAGGCCTGGCATGCTGCAGTTCATGGGGTCGCAAAGAGTCGAACACAACTGAGCAACTGATCTAATCTGATCTGAGGCTTGCCATAGCTTTTCTTTCAAGGAATAAGTATCTTTTAATTCATGGTTGCACTCACCATTCATGGTGATTTTAGAGACCAAGAAAATAAATTCTGTCACTGTTTCCATTGTTTCTTCATCTATTTACCATAAAGTGATGGGACCAGATGCCATGAATTTCATTTTTTGAAGGTTGACTTTTAAGCCAGGTTTTTTACTCTCCCCTTTAACCTTCATCAAGAGGCTCTTTAGTTCTTCTTCACTTTCTGCCATGAGGGTGGTGTCATCTGCATATCTGAGATTATTGATATTTCTCCTGGCAATCTTGATTCTACCTTGTGACCATTTATCCAAAATGTTTCATGATGTACAGTACATGTAAGTTAAAAAAACATGATGGCAATATACAGCCTTGACACATTCCTTACTCAATTCTGAACCAATCGGTTGTTCACTTGTTCCACGTCTGGTTCCAACTGTTGCTTCTTGACCTGTATACTGGTTTCTCAAGTGCAGGTAAAGTCTTCTGGTATTCCCATCTCTTGAAGAATTTTCCAGTTTGTTGTGATCCACACAATCAAAGACTTTAACATAATCAATGAAGGAGAAGTAGATGTTTCATAGATCCAACCTGTGTTGCTTTTTCTATGATCCAACGTGTATTAGCAATTTCTTCTCTATCTCCTCTGCCTTTTCTAAATCCAGGTGGTATATTTGGAAGGCCACACATCAGGTACTGTTGAAGCCTAGCTTGGAGGATTTTGAGCATTATCTTGCTAGTATGTGAAATCAGTGCAATTGAGAGGTAGTTTGAACATTCTTTGGCATTGCCCTTCTTTTGGATCGGAATGAAAACTGACCTTTTCCAGTCCTGTGACCACTGCTAAGCTTTCAAAATTTGCTGCATATTGAGTGAAGTGCTTTAAAACAATCATCTTTTAGGGTTTGAAATAACTCAGCTGGAATTCCATCACCCCCACTAGCTTTGTTCATAAGTGCTTCCTAAGGCCCATTTGACTTGGCACTCCAGGATATCTGCCTCTAGGTGAGTGACCACACCATCATGGTTAGCCGAGTCATTAAGTTTTCTTTTTTATACTATTCTTTGCATTCTTGTCACCTCTTCTTAATATCTTCTGCTTCTGTTAGGTCCATACCATTTCTTTCCATTTTTGTCCTTATCTTTGCATGAAATATTTCCTTGGTATCTCTGATTTTATTGAAGGGATCTCTAGTCTTCCCCCATTCTACTGTTTTCCTCTATTTCTCTGCATTATTCACTTAAGAAGGCTTTCTTTTCTCTCCTTGCTATTCTTTGGAACTCTGTATTCAGATGGAAATTTATTTCCTTTTGTCTTTTGTCTTTTGCTTCTCTTCTTTACTCAGCTAATGTAAGAAGTGCTCAGGCAAACATTTTGCCTGTTTGTACATTTTTTATTGGGGACTGTTTTGATCATCACCTCCTGTACAATGTCACCACTCTGTCCATAGTTCTTCAGGCACTCTGTCTATCAGATCTAGTCCCTTGAATCAGTTCCAAAGAATAACAAGGAAAAATAAGAAAGCCTTCCTCAATTATCAGTGCAAAGAAGTAGAGAAAAACAATGGAATGAGAAAGACTAGAAATATCTTCAATAAAATTAAAGATACCAAGGGAATATTTCAATCAAAGATGGGCACAATAAAGGACAGAAACAGTAAGGAACTAACAGAAGCACAAGATATTGTGACGTGGTAGGAACACCTAAAAGAACTGTACAAAATGGTCTTAATGACTTAGATAAACACAATGGTATGCTCACTTACCTAGAGCCAGACATCCTGGAGTGTGAAGTCAAGTGAGCCTTAGGAAACATCACTACAAACAAAGCTAGTGGAGGTGATGAATTTCAGAAAACCATCTACTTCCTTTTCATTGACTGCACTGAAGTTTTTGACTTTGTGGATCACAACAAACTGTGGAAATTCTTAAAAAGATAGGCATACCAGACAACCTTACCTATGTCCTGAGAAACCCATATGCAGGTAAAGAAGTGACATTTAGAACCAGACATGGAAAAATAGACTGGTTCCAAATTGGGAAAGGCATACATAAAGGCTATATATAGTCACCCTGCTTATTTGATTTTTATGTAGAGAACATCATGCAAAATCCCAGGCTGGATGAATCACAAACTGGAATCAAGATTGCCAGAAGAAATATCAATAACCTCAGATATGCATATGACACTACCCTAATGTCAGAATTTGAAGAGGAAGTAAAGAGCCTCTTGAAGAAGGTGAAAGAGGAGAGTGAAAAAGCCAGCTTAAAATTTAAAATCAAAAAACTTAGTTCATAGCATCTGGTCCCATTAATTTATGGCAAATAGATGGGGGAAAAGTGAAAGCAGTGGAAGAAGAAATGTTTTTTCAGGATTCTTTTTGAACAGAAAAGTTTCCTACGTGAAAAGAATTAACTATTCCAGGAATATATTATATGAGGATACAAAAGGCAGCTTAACTTGTGATGAACTTTAATTCTGAGCATACTAAAGAAACGTTTAGAGATCAGAAGTCATTTTTAGGTAAATAAGCTATTAAACACCCATAAACTACAAGAAAGTAAGGTGACTAGGACAAATTGCTTGATACAGAACCTAGAAAAATGTTCAATTTTATGTACCAAAGTATGAAATATATTTTAATGCAAGGAATTGCTCTCTGTTGCTACAATGTGCAAGAACTAATTCACAGCTAATTAGAGGCAGAGGCAGCTGAGAAAGATCACACATGGGCCACACAGAAAAAATTTTTAAAAAGCGTATATTTTTTAAAACTCATCAACCCAATGGAAATTGAAGCCAATGCAATCACATTTTTTAAAATGCTACTGAATATGATAGAAAATCATTGTTTAGAAAATATTAGCCTTTAGATGCATAAAAAATCCCAATGAAATGTATAGAAAATGAGAAGAGTAGTGGATAAACAGCATATGATACAACAATAGACATTTATATTCAGATCCACAGTGGATTAAATTTAGTGTCTTGTCTTTACACTGATGCAAAAGTCCTTTTTATGTTGAGACATATTAAAATCTCACAGCCTATCAAATATTTTCAATAGTGAAAAATCCAACTCCATTAGCATAATCATCTATTAATATCTACATTTTAATGGCAAAAGTAAAATTGCTGTTATCAATATAATCTTTAATTTCTGTGGTGAACAGCTTTCCTGAAAATGGTTTATAGTTGCTAAGCTGATTATTGAATTTTCTCATATTATATTAAAGAGAGAGGAAAGCGGTGAAGAAATTGAGAAGAGAGGTCTTTAAAATGCTGGTGGGGTTTTACATACAATTGACTCTGAAACCTTCCTTTTCTTATTAATTCAAAACACATGCATGAAGCACTTACTATGTAGCAGGTGAATCAGGAATGTGCTTCAAACCAATTAAAGTAGATACTGTACTTCTCCTCTGTTATTAACAATCTAAAGGATGTATATAAAAATAATAGAAACAAATATGTGTATGATGAAATAGAATGTGTTGTCATAGTACTCTATGTGGATTCAAAGGAAATAGAGATTATCTATGCAGAAAAGGTATGGACCAAACAGAAGCAGAAGATATTAAGAAGAGGTGGCAAGAATACACAGAAGACTTGTACAAAAAAGATCTTCATGACCCAGATAATCATGAGGGTGTGATCACTGACCTAGAGCCAGACATCCTGGAATGTGATAGTCAAGTGGGCCTTAGAAAGCATCACTACGAACAAAGCTAGTGGAGGTGATGGAATTCCAGTTGAGCTATTTCAAATCCTGAAAGATGATGCTGTGAAAGTGATGCACTCAATATGCCAGCAAATCTGGAAAACTCAGCAATGGCCACAGGACTTTTGCATTCCAGTCCCCTATAATGAAAAGAACATCTTTTTTGGGTGTTAGTTCTAAAAGGTCTTGTAGGTCTTCATAGAACCGTTCAACTTCAGCTTCTTCAGCGTTACTGGTTGGGGCATAGACTTGGATTTGAACTAATCTCACACGCTAGTAAAGTAATGCTCAAAATTCTCCAAGCCAGGCTTCAGCAATATGTGAACCGTGAACTTCCTGATGTTCAAGATGGTTTTAGAAAAGGCAGAGGAACCAGAGATCAAATTGCCAACATCCACTGGATCATGGAAAAAGCAAGAGAGTTCCAGAAAAACATCTATTTCTGCTTTATTGACTATGCCAAAGCCTTTGACTGTGTGGATCACAATAAACTGTGGAAAATTCTGAAAGGGATTGGAGTACCAGACCAACTGACCTGCCTGTTGAGAAATCTGTATGCAGGCCAGGAAGCAACAGTTAGAACTGGTCATGGAACAACAGACTGGTTTCAAAGAGGAAAAGGAGTACGTCAAGGCTGTGTATTGTCAGTCACCCTGCTTATTTAACTTATATGCAGAGTGCATCATGAGAAACGCTGGACTGGAAGAAACACAAGCTGGAATCAAGATTGCTGGGAGAAATATCAATAACCTCAGATATGCAGATGACACCACCCTTATGGCAGAAAGTGAAGAGCAACTAAAAAGCCTCTTGATTAAAGTAAAAGAGGAGAGTGAAAAAGTAGGCTTAAAGCTCAACATTCAGAAAACGAAGATCATGGTATCTGGTCCCATCACTTCTTGGGAAATAGATAGGTAAACAGTGGAAACAATGTCAGACTTTATTTTGGGGGGCTCCAAAATCACTGTAGATAGTAACTGCAGCCATGAAATTAAGAGCTATTTACTCCTTGGAAGGGAAGTTATGACGAATGTAGATAGCATATTCAAAAGCAGAGACATTACTTTGCCAACAAAGGTCTGTCTAGTCAAGGCTATAGTTTTTCCTGTGGTCATGTATGGATGTGAGAGTTAGACTGTGAAGAAGAATGATCACCGAAGAGTTGATGCTTTTGAACTGTGGTGTTGGAGAAGACTCTTGAGAGTCCCTTGGACTGCAAGGAGATCCAACCAGTCCATTCAAAAGGAGATCAGCATTGGGATTTTTTTGAAAGGAATGATCCTAAAGCTTTGGCAGCCTCATGTGAAGAGTTGAGTCATTGGAAAAGACCCTGAAGCTGGGAGGGATTGGGGGCAGGAGGAGAAGGGAATGACAGAGGATGAGATGGCTGGATGGCATCACTGACTCAATGGATGTGAGTCTGAGTGAACTCCGGCAGTTGGTGATGGATAGGGAGGCCTGGCATCCTGCGATTCATGGGCTCACAAAGAGTCAGACACAACTGAGCAACTGAACTGAACATATGCATCTATGTATCTATCTGAGAGAAGTTCTTTAAAAGTGACTGACATGATTAGAAAAATTTTCCATAATGTTCAGGGTATGCCAAGTCCAAAATGTTCAGGGTATGCCAGCACATATTCTCCTGGCAAGACTGCTTTTTTCTTTCAAAGTGAAGTTGCTTAGTTGGGTCCGACTCTTTGCGACCCCATGGATTGTAACCTATCAAGCTCCTCCGACCACGGGATTTTCCAGGCAAGAATACTGAATTGGGTTGCCATTTCCTTCTCCATGGGATCTTCCCAACCCAGAGATCAAACCTGGGTCTCCTGCATTGCAGGGAGATGCTTTGCCATGTGAGTCACCAGGGAAACAAAAAAAATCTTTTTTCTCTTAAGACCTTCAACTAATTGGACTTCCACTTTAAAGGGGAAATAATCTGCTTTACTCAAAGTCTACTGATTTAAATGATAATCTCATCTGAAAAATATCTTCACAGCAACATCAAGACAAGTGTTTGTCCAAGGAGCAGGTACTGAGGCCTAGCCAAGTTAACACACAAAATCGACTATAACAGGTTTAAATAGAAAGAGATTATATCAGATGGATAGGTCATGAAAAAAATATACAGAAGTAACAATATGGAAATTCTGTTCAAGGAAAAAGAAAGAAGGAAAGACTGTTTCATTGAATCAGTGGATTTTGCTGTTAATCAAATAAACTTTAAAATCATAACTTCTCTACTTACTAGTGTTTGACTTTAGACAGTTAGCATTAGTTTTACAGGTACTTAGATTGGTAGATCAATGTCTATTTCATTATTGCAATTTGAGGATTAAATGCATTGAATTTTGAAAAGTTTATAATGTATTACTTGGTACATAAGGCACATAGTAAGTACTCAAGAATAGAGAGACAATGTAGCATAACATTGTAGTTAAATTTTCAGAATCTGGAACAAGATTCAGCTCTAAACCTGGATCTATCACTTTTTAGCTGATTAATGAATGTTTCACAAATTGTTTAATCTCTCTACATGCATTTTCTCCTCTGAAAATGGGTGTGATAATAAAACATCCAGAACACAGCTGGGATACACTAAGGGCTATGCAGTTGCTAGCTATCAGCATTTATAGGGTGGCAGGATAATTTCTTAGATTAAGTGACAATGTCTTACATCTTCCCTATTAGTATTTAACTTGTCTTGTTCTTCAAAGTAAAGCAGACAAAAAACATGGCCAGTCCTTATAGTCTGAGTTTTGGGCTCACTGAATCTAAGGAAATATCACTGGACTATGTCACACCCCTAAGAGGGCCTGAAACAAAAGTTGTCAAAAATTATTCTCCATTTAGGATTCTGTTTGGGAGTTTCTGTCCAATTACACAAATCTACCCTTGCCTCAAAGAGATGGGAATACCAGACCACCTGATCTTCCTCTTGAGAAATCTGTATGCAGGTCAGGAAGCAACAGTTAGAACTGGTCATGGAACAACAGACTGGTTCCAAATAGGAAAAGGAGTATGTCAAGGCTATATATTGTCACCCTGCTTATTTAACTTATATGCAGAGTACATCATGAAAAACGCTCGACTAGAAGAAACACAAACTGGAATCAAGATTGCCGGGAGAAATATCAATAACCTCAGATATGCAGATGACACCACCCCTATGACAGAAAGTGAAGAGCAACTAAAAAGCCTCTTGATGAAAGTGAAAGTGGAGAGTGAAAAGGTTGGCTTAAAGCTCAACATTCAGAAAACGAAGATCATGGCATCTGGCCCCATCATTTCATGGGAAAGAGATGGGGAAACAGTGGAAACAGTGT
Source organism: Tragelaphus eurycerus (assembly GCA_935064755.1). Lineage (NCBI taxonomy): Eukaryota > Metazoa > Chordata > Mammalia > Artiodactyla > Bovidae > Tragelaphus > Tragelaphus eurycerus. The sequence goes on along the minus strand of CAKXYN010000086.1, from coordinate 3,716,832 downwards.
CAGACTTTATTTTTGGGGGGAGGGGGACTCCAAAATCACTGCAGATGGTGACTGCAGCCATGAAGTTAAAAGATGTTTACTCCTTGGAAGGAAAGTTATGACAAACGTAGATAGCATATTCAAAAGCAGAGACATTACTTTGCCAACAAAGATCTGTCTAGTCAAGGCTATAGTTTTTCCTGTGGTCATGTATGGATGTGAGAGTTGGACTGTGAAGAAGGCTGAGTGCCGATGAATTGATGCTTTTGAACTGTGATGTTGGAGAAGGCTCTTCAGAGTCCCTTGGACTGTAAGGAGATCCAACCCGTCCATTCTGAAGGAGATCAGCCCTGGGATTTCTTTGGAAGGAATGATGCTAAAGCTGAAACTCCAGTACTTTGGCCACCTCATGGGAAGAGTTGACTCATTGGAGAAGACTCTGATGCTGGGAGGGATTGGGGGCAAGAGGAGAAGGGGACGACAGAGGATGAGATGGCTGGCTGGCATCACTGACTTGATGGACATGAATCTGAGTGAATTCTGGGAGTTGGTGATGGACAGGGAGGCCTGGCGTGCTGCGATTCATGGGGTCGCAAAGAGTCAGACACAACTGAGTGCCTGAACTGAACTGAACTGAACTGACTCTTGCCTCAAAGCAGTAGATGAAAGGAGGCTGGAAGAACAGAGAGTACTAGGGATTTGAGGGATTTCTGTGAGTGAGGTTGAAGGGATCTCAGAGATTACTGTTGTATGAATCAGAGAAATAACACCTGATATTGTTCTTGACAACATTAGGAGCGGTCTTTGTGTTGAAATCGATTGGTGGCAAGAAATGAAGAGTGGGCATCTTGATGCTGATGACAGCCATGCTACATTGAGTGTGTATCACCAACATATATGTGGTAGTAATACTACCTAATAAGAGCTAATGCTGATGAAGAAAGCTTCAGAAAGAGGTAGTAGAAACATGTCCAATTTTCTAGGTATCATTTAAGCCCCAGGAGCCTTTTAACCATCTAAAGCTGATGTTAATTGTGAAGGTCCACAGACCACATTTTGAATATGAAGTTACTAGATTCTCATTTGGCGTTTAGAACAATCTTGCAACATCTAAATATCTTTTCCTAAATTTCTCTAATTTTTACACTTGTTCTTCAAAAGACATAGCCAAGATAGTCTCAGTAGCTGTACTCTGAACACTCATTTCTAAGAAACTCTCTATACTGCTATGGAGGCATTAATTAAATATTGATTATTAGTCTCTTATCATGTGCCAGATACCATTTTAAGTCCTGGAGATACAGTGATGACAGAGAAAATGAGTGACATCATCTGATTTAAGTGTTAAAAAAATAATATCAACAAACACTTGAAAGGATGCTTGATATCATTCGTCATAAGGAGAATGCAAATCAAAACCATAATGAGATACTACTTTACACTCGCTGGAATTACTAGAAACAAAAATCAAGGAGCAAGTTTTTTGTGAGGCTGTGGAAAAATCAGAACCTTCATACATTGCTTTGTAGGAAGGTAAATTGATGCACGTCCTTTGGAAACAAGGATGTCAGTTGCTCAAATGATTATTAAATAAAGAGTTACAATATAATATGATAAGCACTTCTAGCCCTTGGTATATACCCAAGAGAAATTAAAACATATACATTAATATTCATATATATGAAACCTGTATATGAATGTTCATTTCTACATTATTCATAATAATCAAAAAGAAATAACCTACATATATATCAGTGGACATATGAATAAATAATACCTGGATCATCTATGCAGTAGAATTTTATTTAGCCATAAAAAGGAATGAAGTACTATACATGCTAAAATATGAATGAATCCACGTTCTTTATGTTAAGTAAAAGAAACAAGTCTTAAAGAAAATATACATGACACACATGTATATCCAATTTAGGGAAATCTACATACAGGGAAAGTAGATTAGAGGTTTTTTTGCTAAGTCACTTCAGTCATGTCCGACTCTGTGCAACTCCCCCGTAGATGGCAGCCCACCAGGCTCCCCCGTCCCTGGGATTCTCCAGGCAAGAACACTGGAGTGGGTTGTCATTTCCTTCTCCAATGCACGAAAGTGAAGCCCCTCAGTTGTGTCCAACCCTCAGCGACCCCATGAACTGCAGCCTTCCAGGCTCCTCCATCCATGGGATTTTTCCAGGCATAGAGGTTATACAGACTTAAATGGAAGAAAGTAGGGAAATCCACTAGGCCATTACAGTGAAAGTGAAGTCCCTCAGTCATGTCCGACTCTTTGTGACCCCTTGGACTGTAGCCCACTAAGCTCTTCCGTCCATGGGATTCTCCAGGCAAGAATACTAGAGTGGGTTGCCATTTGCCTTTCCAGGGGATCTTCCCAACCCAGGGATTGAACCCAGGCCTCTCACATTGCAGGCAGACACTAACCTCTGAGCCACCAGGGATGCCCACTTAAGGTATGACTTAAATCAAATCCCTTACAATTATAAGGTGGAAGTTACAAGTATCAAGGGATTAAATCTGATAGAAAGAATGCCTAAGGAACTATGGATGGAAGTTCATGACATTGTACAGGAGGCAGTAATCAAAACCATCACCAAGAAAAAGAAAGGAGAAAAGGTAAAATGGCTATGTCTTTGGAGACCTAACAAATAGCTAAGAAAAGAAGGGAAGCAACAGGCAAAGGAGAGAAGAAAGATACATCCATCTGAATACAGAGTTCCAAAGAATAGCAAGGGGAGATAATAAAATGTTCCTAAGTGAACAATGCAAACAAAGAAGAAAATGTTAAAGTGTAAAAGACTAGAGATCTCTTCAATAAAATTATAGATACCAAGGGAACATTTCATGCAAAGATGGGGAAAATAAAGGACAGAAAAAGAATAGCCCTAACAGAAGCAGAAGATATTAAGAAGAGGTGGCAAGAATACCCAGAAGAACTATACAAAAAATGTCTTAATGACCCAGATAAGCATGATGGAGTGCTCATTCACCTAAAGTCAGACATCTTGGATTGCAAAGTCAAGTGGGCCTTGGGAAGCATCACTATGAACAAAGCTAGTGCAGGTGAAGGAATTACAATTGAGCTATTTCAAATCCTAAATGATGATGCTGTGAGGGTACTGCACTCAATATGCCAGCAAATTTGGAAATCTCAACAGAGGCCACAGGACTGGAAAAGGTCAATTTCCATTCTAATCCGAAAGGAATGCAATGTGAAAGAATGTTCTAACTACTGTACAATTACACTCATTTCACATGCTAGCAAGGTAATGCTCAAAATTCTCCAAATCAGGCTTCAGCAGTACATGAACAGAGAACGTCCAGATGTTCAGGCTGGATTTAGATCAAACATCCATTGGATCATAGAAAAAACAAGAGAACTCCAGAAAAACATCTACTTCTGTTTCATTGAATTCACTGAATAAGGTCTTTGGCTGTGGGGATCACAACAAACTGCAGAATGCTCTTAAAGAAATGGAAATCAAAGACCTCCTTATCTGCCTCCTGAGAAAACTGTATGCAGATCAAGAGGCAACAGTTGGAATTAGACAGGGAACAATGGGTGGTTCCAAATTGGGAAAACAATGAGTGGTTCCAAATTGGGAAAGAAGTAGGTCAAGGCTGTATACTGTCCCCTGCTTATTTAATTTTTATGCAGAGTTTTATTCAGTTCAGTCCCTCAGTCATGTCTGACTCTTTGTGATCCCATGGACTGCAGCACACCAGGCTTCCCTGTCCATCACCAGTTCCGAGAGTTTACTCAAACTCATGTCCATCAAGTCAGTGATACCATCCAACCACCTCATCCTCTGTCACCCCCTTCTCCTGCCTTCAGTCTTTCCCATCATCAGGGTCTTTTCCAATGAGTCAGTTCTTCACATCGGGTAGCCAAAGTATTGGAGCTTCAGCATCAGTCCTTGAATATTCAGGACTAATTTCCTTTAGGAATTGATTGGTTTGATCTTCTTGCTGTCCAAGGGACTCTCAAGAGTCTTCCCCAACACCACAGTTCAAAAGTATCAGTTCTTCAGTAGTCAACCTTCTTTATGGCCCAGCTCTCACATCATACACAACTACTGGAAAAAGCATAGCTTTGACTAGATGGACTTTGTTAGAAAATTAATGTCTCTGCTTTTTAATATGCTATGTTGGTCATAGCTTTTCTTCCAAGGAGCAAGCATCTTTTAATTTCATGACTGCAGTTACCAGCTACAGTGATTTTTGGAGCTCAAGGAAATAAAATCTCTCACTGTTTCCATTGTTTCCCCATTTATTTGCCATGAAGTGATGGGACCATATGCCATGATCTTAGTTTGGGAATATTGAGTTTTAAACCAGCTTTTTCACTCTGCTCTTTCACTTTCATCAAGAAACACTTCAATTCCTCTTTGCTTTCTGCCATAAGATTGGTGATATCTGCACAACTGAGGTCGTTGATATTTCTCCTGGCAATCTTGATTGCAGCTTGTGCTTCATCCAGTCCAGCATTTTACCTGATGTACTCTGCATGTGAGTTACATAAGCAGGGTGACAATACAGAGCCTTGAGTACTCCTTTCCCATTTTGGAACCAGTCCATTTAGAACCATAACTCTGTAATAATAATTCCAAATTTGTGGTGATGGTTGCACATATGTGTTAATATGCTTTGAAAAGTTGAGCTGTACACCTTTTGGATGAATGGGATGAAAATCATTCCTCAGTAAAGTTGTTTGTTTGTTTTTTTAAGTGTTTTTTTTTTTTTTTTTGCTGTTGTGCAGCAATTGACTAAGAGAAGGAAATCATGGGAGCTGGGAGGCCTCAGATGAGATAATTTCAGTAGCCCAGTGAAATTCAAGGAAAACATTGACCAGAGTGGTTGCAATGGAGATAGAAAATGATAAATTCATACCAGATTTATTTTGGATATACACCAGCAAAATTTGGTGAAAGACTTGCTATCAATGGTGAAAAGGTAGAGATTAATGCTGATTCACACATATGTGATCTTAGCAAGTGGAAAATTTGAAATGTGGTTTACTACCAAGAGTCTTTCTGAAAATGAAGGTGAGTTGAGACACGGTGGGGTCAGAAATTCTGAAGAGAAATTTCTGTTTTATAATAACTAGTCAGTTGAGTATATGAATCTGAACTCCAAATGAGAGATTAAGGCTGAATATATAAATGCCATTTATTTATTGGTTATTCATATTACTAACTGGTTCATTCTGACATTCATGCAACCAAGGCAACTTGCTAGCTAGGTATTTAGGTATTGATGGAGAATTCCAAAGAAAATCAAATGTATTCTTGCCTTTAGGGAATTTACAGTGAAGGACTTGTGATTTTCTATTCACCAAAAAATTGAGTTTAATATATGTGTGAATGCATAAGTTTTCACCTCTATTAAGTGTAATATAGTAAAAGATTTGCTATTTAGTAGTACTTTATTTCAAATGAGCTAGGTTAGAGATCTCTGAATAAAATCTCTCATGGATCTTCAGCACATAAGGTACCTGGGAGTTTTCAAGCTCCATGCCTGTCAACTATAAATAGGAGTGATTGTGCAAAAGATCTCTCATGGCTCTTCAAATCACCTAGAGTTAAAAATAAATCACAATGCTCAAATATACTTCTGTACTTACTTCAAGATACCAATTAAATAATCTACTTCTTATAAATCCCCCATCCCCAAATGATTCTAATTATATTTAGGGCTGGAAACCACTGGCTTAAGGAAAATGAAATGTTGTTCACAAAAAGCAGTTTAGATAACTGGAATGGGAACTTGAAAATTGAAAAAAGTGCCTGCAGCAGAGTTACTTTAATTTTACTTGGGATCTAATGCATTCTCCAAACTACAAAGCTAGACATATGAGATTTCACTCTCAGAAATTTAAGGTGTTTGTTTCGGATGCCTCTCCCAGCATTGGGAGAAAAAGAAGGTTAAACAACATAAGAAATGAGCTCACACTATTTTGAGCCTTCTTTCCCACACCCCCCCACCCCCCACCCCCCACCCCCCACCCCCCGACCCCCACCCTCGGCATGGAGCAGAAGGCTAGAAATGAGTTATGTATGCTCAAGGACAGAGAAGGCAATGGAACCCCATTCCAGTACTCTTGTCTGGAAAATCCCATGGACGGAGGAGCCTGGTAGGCTGCAGTCCATGGGGTCACTAAGAGTCGGGCACAACTGAGCAACTTCACTATCCCTTTTCCCTTTCATGCATTGGAGAAGGAAATGGCAACCCACTCCAGTATTCTTGCCTGGAGAATCCCAGAGACAGAGGAGCCTAGTAGGCTGCCCTCTTTGGGTCGCACAGAGTCAGACACGACTGAAGCGACTTAGCAGCAGCAGCTGGAGAAGGCAATAGCACCCGACTCCAGTACTCTTGCCTGGAAAATCCCATGGATGGAGGAGCCTGGTAGGCTGCAGTCCATGGGGTCGCTAGGAGTCAGACACGACTGAGCGACTTCACTTTGACTTTTCACTTTCATGCATTGGAGGAGGAAATGGCAACCCACTCCAGTGTTCTTGCCTGGAGAATCCCAAGGATGGGGGAGCCTGGTGAACTGCCATCTATGGGGTCGCACAGAGTCGGACATGACTGAAGCGACTTAGCAGCAGCAGCAGCAGCATGCTCCAAGGAATGATTGTTTGTCTAGAGTTATTTTGTTTTCCTTTTGGCTCTAGTTCAAGTCATCCAATAGGAGATAATGGCAGTCCTGTTAAGATCAATAATATGACCGAAAGGCAAGGAAGGGAGGGCAGCAATGCCAGATGGCTATGCCACCACCATCAATAGTGTCTGTAGCATGGATGGATGTCAGTGTGGAGATGAAGCGGGTGACAGTGACGGCAATGAGAAAGGTCTGCAAAATTGTCACTAGTCCCAGTGATGAGGTTTTGATGGCCATAGACTCACTAGAGGGAAGAGTCTCCTGAATACTAAATGGGTTTGGTGAAGAGACAGCTCAGAACAATGTCCTTTGTTGATAATATAAAAATGCAAGGGCATCTACATGTGTTCCTCTAATTCTGAAGGACTCTATGATCATATTTGAATATTTAAATCCATACTAGCCACTAAGGACAAATTGTAGTTTGGGAATTAGACATAATTTGGGGTCGATTGAAGAGTGGGAAATGACAACCCCCTCCACTATTCTTGTCTGCAGAATCCCAAGGACAGAGGAGCCTAGTGGGCTGCTGTCTTTGGAGTCACACAGAGTCGGACACAACTGAAGCAACTTAGCAGCAGCAGCAGCAGCAGAAGAGGGGAACTAGCCAACTAGCTTAATATCTCTAAGGTTTTTATTCTTGAATCAATATAATTTGTGAATATGCATGTTAGAGAATAACTGTAAAAGCAAATTTAGAAACAGTACTGACAAACAGAAACTGCTACATTTGTCCATACTTGAACATCCCACTGATATAAAATAATAAACATTTTAAAAGAGATACAGTTCTATCTAGTGTTTATAAATGCTTTCAAAAGGTACACAAAGCAAATCATTGCAAATATTAGGAAATGCTAAAATATGACTAGGCATTAAAATATCTGAAAATGTATTAATTCTGTATTATTAATTGTATTTTGCTTCTAAGTATTTATTGTTTTTTAAACTTTAAATATAAAGTTCATTTAGTATTACTCTTTAAAGAGTAATATGAATAATTTTTATCCTTTGTGCTCCTTTGAAAATGCATATATCTCATAAGTTGTGATGTATAATGTTTTCAAGATTGTTCTTTCTTAGGAAATTTAAAATTTTACTGAGGAGTTGACAGAGTGTTTAATTTCTAAACAGATGTTATTTTGCTCATTTGTTTATGCTTTGTCTGACTTTGTTACTAGTTAGATATTTTATTACAGTAAAACCAGATAGTTATTTTTTCTACTTTTTAAATATTATTGATATTTCTTTGTGGTAAAAGACATGATTTTTTATTTTTAATTTCTGTAACTTTAGGGCATGAATTTCCTTATTCATCCAGTAAAACTGTCCTCTGAATTGTGGGACTTACATTGTTTTCACATGGGACTCTTCCCTAATTCTGTTGGTGTAAGTATTTTTAATATCATTTTTACAATTTGGAGTGTGAATTTCTCTCTTTATATCACTAAACACATGTATTTGTTTCTGTTCAGGTTCTCCTTATTTCCATGTGAAGTGTGAAGACTCAAACGTAATAGTAATATGCTTATAAAATCTAGTTTGGGATGGACATGTAGATTCTGCTGTATTTAAAATGGATAACCTACATGGTCCATAGAACTCTGCACAAAGTTATGTGGCAGCCTGGATGTGAGGGGAGTTTGAGGGAGAATGGATACATGTATATGTACAGCTGAGTGTCTTTGCTGTTCACCTGAAACTATAATACCACTGTTAATCAGCTATACCATAATAGAAAATAAAAAGTTAAAAAAAATAAATAAACCTAGTCAATCTCACTAGAAATTGCTAAAAATGTGAACAGTGGACTAGCTGAAGATTAATTTTGATTAATCTACTAAAAAGCAACAAAATTAATTTCAGAATTTCTCAAAATCTCTAAAGTATAACGAAATTACTTCCTGTTTAATGGAACTGATACATTGAAATCCATCTATATCCCTAAATTAATAATATGTGATCTTATTTTTAAAATATATCCTATAGCACAAGTATTCTACTGTTAATAGATTAAATTGCCTTTTTACTAATTATTCTAATGAGCATCTTGCCTTTATTTATCATGTGATGTATAAGAAAGCATCACAGCAACATAGTTCTCAACACAATAAATCAAATCCAAGCCTTGATGATCAAATAATTTTTGAGCTGACATCAAATTTTTTAGGGAAACCTTTTAAAATGTATGGAAGAAATATCACACTCTGCCTTGATGATATAAATAAGTACTAGCATCCAAATTCTGAGGATATTCAAAGAACTCTGTTGAATTATAATATAATTCAGAAAACCAAGAAAATGCTTGATCTTTGTTCTCCATCCGTAAAATTATAATTACTGCCATCTTTAGGGATACCAGTTTAGGAGAAAAAATACTGCAGGATTTTTGACTCCACATTCTTTTTGTTCAGCTTAAACAATTGGGAACATTTCTAAGTTGGCTGATTCAAGCAAGCCCCATTCTTTCAGTGACTTCTGCAGTTGCTATTTCTTTGCCCCTTGGCTGAGCCAGCCGTTGCCAGTGGCATAAGCACTTTGTTGCAGTCATTGAAGTTGATAAATGGAGTACCCTTATGTAAGCAGGAACTATTAATAAAACTGCTCTTAATGGGTGGTCTGAAAGCTTGTACCATGCAAGCTCACGCTGACATACAGGAAGAGATAAAGGACTTATTCATCATCGTCTTTATCGATCAGCATGACAGTCTCACTTTAGGGAAAAATACTACAGCTAAATTTTGTAGTTTATTGTCATGGTCAAGATGTTTGCTCTTTTTCTAATATATGCAATAGATCATTTAGAAAAACTAAAGGGAATGTTGAAAGCTTTGTCTGAATAAGGCAATAACAACATGTGATTTGTTGCAAACAATTCTTTCCTAGTTCTAAATTGTCAGCAGAGAATAAAAAAAAATGATTTTATAGTGCAAGCATAACTTGATGATAAAGTAGTCAAACTATCATTAAAACAGTAAAGACATTTACATGGTGCAGATTATTCCACTAGGCACTTTGACCTATAGATCAGCACTGAGATATAAGTTCTTATTTCAATAATACATTGCTATGTTTCTTCTTGATAATTTTTGTGAGTGGGTGCTGCTTAAAAACATTTTGTCTGCAAGATCATAAAAATAGTTTCTTGTTATCTTCTGAAATTTTTTAACTTTCAAATTTTGATTTATAATCCAATCTATTATAAATTGCTTTGTGATTAGCAAGATGCTAATTCCTTAAATAATTGGTACATACTTGAAAAGATAATATACTCTGTAGTTGTTAAATATAGTGTTTTTTTTAGGCAAACCCATCCAAGTTTGTTAATTGTTTATATCTACTTTTTTCCCCCTCTATTTATCCTATTAGCTGGGCTTCTCTGGTGGCTCTGATGGTAAAGAATCTCCCTGCAATGCAGGAGACCTGGGTTCAATCCCTGGGTTGGGAAGATCCTCTGGAGGAGAGCATGGCAACCCACTCCAGTATTCTTGCCTGGAGAATCCCCATGGACAGAGGAACCTGGTGGGCTACAGTCGATAGGGTCTCAAAGAGTTGGACACGACTGAGCAACTAAGCATAGCACACATTCCTTTAGTCAATGAGGCGTATATTACATTGTCTATGATTTTCAGACTATCTAGTTCTTTCAATTCTGTTAACCAGCTCATTACCTTTTGAAGATATTTTATATTAATATATATTTAAGATTTTTATATTTTTCTTACAATTTGACACTGTTTTATTGTTGCTGTTTAGTCGCTAAGTCATGTGCAATTCTGCAACCCCATGGACTGTAGCCCTCCAGGTTTCTCTGTCCATGGGATTTCCCAGGCAAGAATACTGGAGTGGTTTGTCATTTCCTTTTCCAGGAAACCCTCCAAATCCAGAGATTGAACCTGCGTCTCCTACATTGTCAGGCAGATTCTTTACCACTGAGCCACACGGGAAGCCCTTGAACCTGTTACCATTCCTTAATATTACTTCTCTTCCGCAATAACACTTCTTGCCTTAAAGACTACTGTGTCTGAGGGTAATCTACCTATAGCTAATTATTTTTCTTCATTTCAAATACTTATTTCTTCAACTATTCTTCATATAGATTAGTTTCTTCATTTCAAATATTCTACCTGTAAATTTAATATCTCTTACATAAAAATCAGCTTATAATAAAAAAAATCAGTGCATAATCAGCTTCTCTTTTATCATCCACTCACACAAGCTGTGTCATTTATTTAGATTATTTTGCTCTCATTTTAATGGGATTGCTTGTCTATTGTTCCCTGTATCTACCATTTTGCTATTTGTTTTTTAGTGTTTTCTCTCTCCCTGCTTTTGTCTACTAATGATCATTTTCTAACTGAATTTCATTCTGACAGGTATACCATAGAGAATACAGCATGCATTCTTGACATATTAAAACATACTGAAAAGTACTCTGGGCTTCCCCTGGTGGCTCAGTGGTAAAGAATCCTCCTGCAATGCAGGAGCCACAGGAGAGCCAGTTTCAGTCCCTGGGTAGGGAAGGTCTCCTTGAGGAGGGCATGGCAACCCACTACAGTATTCTTTCCTGGAGAATCTCTCTTGCACAGCACAAGGACCTCAAATACTTTAGATCCATTTATGTAGCTGCCTTTGATGTTATTATTATCTTCATGCATATATATATATATATATATATATGTACATAAACACACATATTTATATATACCATTAACATTTGTATAGATATATTCAAATATTAATTTTATTTCATTTTTGGTTTTATTTTTAAATTTTATTTTTTAATTAATATTTTAAATATTTTTTAAATTTTAATTTTATGAAAGTGCATTCACAGGAGACTTGGAAAATACAGAACAAAGTTACATATAGTTCCAGAATATATTGCAATTGTTTATTTTAAGTAGGTAAATTAAGATTTTTAGTTGAAACTTCAATAACAAACTCTCAGCAATTAATAGAATGAATATACAAAAAAGTAGAAGAATATATTAAACACAAAAAGCATTATGAACCAATTTGACCTAACTCAGATTTATACAATTTTCACACAATATTAGGATACACATTTTATTCAAGTTCCTGTGGACTATAAACTGGAACATATCCAGAGACCTAAGACCAGGTGCTGAAATTTCCAGGTCTAAAAATATAGAAATCATACAGAATTTGCTCTCTTATTACTGTTGAGCTATGTTGGAGATCAACATCAAAAGATATTTGAAAATAATCCACATGTTTTCAAATGCAGTGTGACCTTAACAAAAGAAATTTTTGACTTAGCCGTTGAATGCCTCAATAAAGTTAGAAGACTGAAAAACACAGTAGGTAATTGCAGAAAAGAAAGTATTTAAATAAAAAAAATAATGTAAAAATGAGAAATTAATAGCAAAGATGGTCAAAAAAACAAAAAACATGTATTTGGAAATTAAATGTCTGCTTTTAAATGAAAGGAATATCTAAGAAGTCACAATGAGGAATATTAGAAAATATTTCTAATAGGACAAAAATAAAAAAGAGAATTTGCCAGAATTTGTTGCATACAGCTGAAGCTGCTCAAAGCAATTAAATATAATGAGGAGTCTTGAACAAGGTATGAAAGCAAATAATAGACATAAAATTTTGTGAGATTTGAATAAAATCTGCACTTTAATTAATAATTCTCTAGCCCATGCTAATAATACTATATCCTTTGTTAATTCCCTGTTTTTAGCCTTATTTACTTGTTAAAATACTGTTTTGCCTGCTTTCACACTACAATTGTAAAGTAGTTGCACCTGAGACCATATGGCACACAATGTCTAAAATATTTGCTATTGGCCTTTTATAGAAAATGTTTACCAATACCTGGTAAAATATTGGAGAAAGTCATAATCTCTTAAGAACTTTTTGAGAAAAGATTCCAGTCCTGGCATGCTATTGGATTTTAATGAGTCATCATGACTCACCAATGGATAATGTTGGGGTGCCATGTGTATTGGATTAGGCTGATCAAAGAGTATACATATTAAACAGCATCCAAGTAGAAAATTACCTTGGTAGAGATGAGACTGGACAAGAATCTTTTTTTCTTTTTTTACTTTACAATATTTATTGTAAGCTTAGTGAGCACCTTGCTCAAATCATTAGCAGACTTGCTTCCTGATGCCTTTCCCTCTACCCAGACCTATGACAAGATGATTGAAGAAGGGAAAAATAAGTGAGCTTTGATTTTAAATGGCTCCTTATGATATGCTACTTTAGTTTCTCTGGTGGCTCAGACAGTAAAGCGTCTGCCTGCAAATGAGGGATACCCAGGTTCAATCCCTGGGTCAGTAAGATCCCTTGGAGAAGAAAATGGCAACCCACTCCGGTACTCTTGCCTGGAAAACTCCATGGACTGAGGAACCTGGTAGGCTACACTCCATGGTATTGCAAAGAGTCGGACACGACTGAGCGACTTCACTTTTCACATTAGCCAGATATGGGTTTCAATCATTGCCATCATTAAAGTTGTCAAAGGAGGTGGAAGAGTATTCCTTGTCATGAGTAGAACCTGAAGAAGATCAGGTTCCCAGTTACCTGAAAGATCTGTCTTCAGTGAAGTGCAATGCAGATTAATGGGAAATGATCTGATCTGAGTGACTAGTTGAACGTTCTAGTTCTGAAATATCCTCTTTTCTGTTAAACTTCCCATGTGTGATCTATTTTAGTGTTATATTCTTCATCTTCTTTAAATTTCATGCACACCCTTTCAATATGTACTGTTTCTTCCTATAATAAACTCAGAGATACAGAAAGAATGACATCATCAAATTTGTTACAAGAGGCTGGGAAAGATATGTGGGGTGGGTCTAGGTGTCAGTTTTCATCCAATTTCTCTCACTCAGTTCTTAACTGCAGTCCAATAGACACTGTCCCTTACCACTCTGCTTGATGACTTCAAAGTTGCTGTAAATAATCAGTCTTCATATTTCTCTACCTTCCTAGTCTTTCTATAACATTCAGTTCAGTTCAATTCAGTCACTCAGTCCTGTCCGACTCTTTGGGACCCCATGAATATCAGTATGCCAGGCCTTCCTGTCCATCACCAACTCCCGGAGTTCACTGAAACTCACACCCAGAGAGTCGATGATGCCATCCAGCCATCTCATCCTCTGTCATCCCCTTCTCCTCCTGCCCCCAATCCCTCCTAGCATCAGAATCTTTTCCAATGGGTCAACTCTTCGCATGAGGTGGCCAAAGTACTGGAGTTTCAGCTTTAGCATCATTCCTTCCAAAGAAATCCCAGGGCTGCTCTCCTTCAGAATGGACTGGTTGGATCTCCTTGCAGTCCAAGGGACTCTCAAGAGTCTTTTCCAACACCACAGTTCAAAACATCAGTTCTTCTGCACTCAGCTTTCTTCACAGTCCAACTCTCGCATCCATACATGACCACTGGAAAAACCATAGCCTTGACTAGACGAAACTTTGTTGGCAAAGTGATGTCTCTGCTTTTGAATATGCTATCTAGGTTGGTCATAACTTTTCTTCCAAGGAGTAAACGTCTTTTTATTTCATGGCTGCAGTCACCATCTGCAATAATTTTGGAGCCCCCAAAAATAAAGTCTGATACTGTTTCCACTGTTTTCCCATCTCTTTCCCATGAAGTGATGGGACCAGATGCCATGATCTTCATTTTCTAAATATTGAACTTTAAGCCATTACAGATACATATAGTCAGTAAATGATTAAAAAAATCAGGATTAGAGGTTAAAATTTTATTCCTTATTTCCAACCCTCTTATTTTTTAAATAGACTATTTTAGAGTATTTTTAGGTCCAAAGCAATATTGGGTAGAAAGTACAGAGATTTTATTAGTATAACATGCTTCTACATGTGCATTGCTTCCTTCCTCAATACCTGATACGGAGTTGCACATTTTTTAAAATGATAAACCTACATTGACGTATGATTATCATCCAAAGTCCTTAGTCTACATTAAGACTTACTGTTGACATTGTGCATCCTGTAGGTTTTGAAATTTGTAGTGATGTGTATCTTCTATTAAAGTATCATGTCAAATATTTCTGCTGCCCTAAAAATTCTTTATGTTCTGACCATTAATTCACCACTCCCCATCTTTAACTCTTTGCAGTGTTTCTTTTCATGTCTCCATAAATTTGTCTATTCCAAAATGTAATATAGTTGGAAGGAGATAGTGTGTGAACTTCTCAGATTGGCTACTTCACTTAGTAAGTTTAAGGCTTCTTAATGCCTTCTCATGGCTTGACAGGTTTTTTTTTTTTTTTTTTTTTAGTGCTAATAGTATCTCATTGTCTGGATGTATCATCATTTATTTAATCCACTTATTTACTAAAAGATATTTTGATTGCTTCCACATTTGGCAATAGTGAATAAAAAGGTTCCTATAAACATCATGCAGAGGTTTTTGTGTGGACATAAATTTGCGTACATATCAAGGAGTTTGCTCTTTGTATGGTAAGAATATGCTTGTTTTTGTCAGAGACTGCCAAAATATTTTCTAAAGTCGCTGTATCATATTTTAAATTCCTAGCAGAAATGAAGGAGAGTTACTGTTAATCCAAATCCTTCTGAGCATTTAGTGTTGTCATTGTTGTGGATTTTGCCATTCTAACAGGTGTTTATTAGTAATATCTCACTGTTTTAATTTTCATTGCCCTCACAACATATGGTTGGGCTTCCCTGGTGGCTCAGAAGTTAAAGCGTCTGCCTGCAATGTGCAAGACCTGGATTTGATCCCTGGGTTGGGAAGATCCCCTGGGGAAGGAAATGGCAACCCACTCTAGTATTCTTGCCTGGAAAATCCCATAGACAGAGGAGCCTGGTGGGCTACAGTCCACGGGGTCACAAAGAGTTGGACACAACTGAGTGACTTAACTTCCAATGACATATCAGATTCCCTGGTGTCTCAGTGGTAAAGAATCCACCTGCCAACGCAGGAGAGGCACATTCAATTCCTGGGTGAGGAAGATCCCCTGGAGAAGGAAATGGCAACCCACTCCAATATTCTTGCCTAGGAAATCCCATGGACAGAGGAGCCTGGCAGGCTACAGTCCATGGGATCACAAAGGATGGGACATGACTTAGTGACTAAACAATATCAACACTGATATACGATGTAGAATATCTTTACATATGATTATTTCCCACTGATATATTTTCTTTGGTGAGGTGTCTGTTAAGGTCTTCTGTTCATTTTATAATTTAGTTGTTTATATTCACATTACTGAGCTTTGAGTGTTTTTTGTATATTTTACAAAATTGTTCTTTATCAGATTTGAATTTACAAATACTTTTTCTCAGTCTGTGGCTTGACTCTTCATTTTCTTGACAATATTTTTCATGCAACAGAAAAGCTTAATTTGAATAGAAGTGTAGTTTAACTTCTTTCATGGATTATATCTTTGATGCTGTATCTAAAGAGGCACCACCAAGTCCAAGATCACCAGTTTTTCTCCTATATTATATTCTAAGAGTTTTGCAATTTTGCATTTTTCAAACACTCGCTAAAGATAAATGTTGTCAATTTTCTCTTCTGCTAAAACAAAGCAATATCACAAGTGGCATTGTTGCTGTTTGTTGTTATGCCATGTCTGACTCTTTTGTGACCCCATGGACTATAGCCCAGCAGGCTCCTCTATATATAGGATTTCTCTAGCAAGAATGCTGGAGTGGGTTGCCATTTCCTTCTCCATGGGATCTTCCTAAAACAGGAATTGAACCTGCATATCCTACATTGGTAGGCAGATTCTTTACCACTGAGCTACCAGGGAAGCCCATGCATGCCATACTTCATAAATATTAATAATATTCTGCTAGGTACTCAGTGCACATCTAACCTCATTTCCCTGACTCTAAAATCTGTAATCATAGGTAGTTATGAAAATATCTTCATTAGAGTCATAAAATTAGTCATACTTTAATTTATGTTTTTAAAAAATGACATCATTACAAACTTTGAGCCTCTCCTTGTATCATATTGGGCTTCTCTGGTGGCTCAAAGGGTAAAGAATCTGCCTGTAACATGGTAGACCCAGGTTTGATAGCTGGGTTCAAAGATCCCCTTGAAAAGGGAATGGCAACCCACTCTAGTATTCTTGCTTGGAGAATTCCATGGACAGAGAAACCTGGAGAGCTATGGTCCATGGAGTCACAAAGAGTCAGACATGACTGAGCTACTAACATGCACAATATTCATTCACTCATCCATTCACTCATTCAATTGTTCAATCCATTATGTCTACAACAAATATCTATCAAGACAAACTCTGTCTACACACAGGACTGTTAATAAGTTATATGTGAAACAGCATAAAGTCATCATTACATGTTAGTATACTGTGATTTTTAAATTAAGAATCTTAGATAACAACAGAATGATTAAACATTCAGGGCAGAGAGAGATTGTGTAGGCTGGCATAGTGTTTGTGCGTTCAGAAGGTAGCTGAATTTTAAAGTAGTCATAGAGAGTTGATTAAGTTTTGTTTATCAAGGAGAAGTGGTTTTGTAGGTTATTTAATCATGTGGTAATTACTCATTCAACAATATGAATTTATTAGTGTATCTAATACTTTGAAGGTTGATCTCTTGAGCTACAAACTATTTTTGGTGTAAAAATTCAGGATCTTATTTAACAGTCCCATTATTTTTCACTGATGGAAATTCAAGGTTTCATTAAATGTCTCAATATGAATTTTTTTAAACTGAAACTCTATGTAGATGAACAAAATATAATCATAGAGATCTGGGTGTACACAAGTCTAGTGTCAGTTTAATAAACAAACTATCAATGTGTCTAGTTTGGAATTTGAATTTCTAAAACAAGAAAAGGAATGTCACATGGCTGACAGTTCCACCCACATGATCTTCATTAATAGGGCAAAGTATGACATATGCAGGCCCATTCAAAGTCATTGCTCTGGTCTATGAAGGAAAATATTCTTTGCTGCTTCAAATGTTGACATAAATCTGCTCAAATGTCTCTTATTCTTTTTGGTAGAGATTCTCAGCTGCTAACCTGATGAATTTTCATATTACATTTTTGTGAAGGGCATAGTAAACTGCATTAAAGAAAATTCAAAGCATCAAAACAAAATAAGGTCCTTATTAGACATTGTGATAAATGTGAAAAATACACATATAAAAAGTTATCTATATTATATTCATGTTGATAATTAATTTAATTTGACTCTTATTTCTTTTAATTTTATTAATTCTATTTTAATAGCACATCTTGAGTATATGAAGAATTGGGCAATGTCAGCTCTTTTAGATATAGTTTTAATACACTGTTCTGTGTAGATTCAGGTATCAGGCATATTGAAATAGTTCATATAAATCAAAGGTCTGATCCATAAGATTTTATTCAGTGAGGATGCTATATAGTCATTGTGTTTTACTCAATTCTCAGAAAATAGCATGCCTTCATGAAATGGTTTAACTAAAACAGAAACACTTTAAGTCAAACAGAAAATGCTAGCGGATACTTCTTAAACATACTCTATGAAATTGTTTTTGAATTAGTCAATAAAGGTGTCATATGAACACTGTATGGTAACTTCAATTATAATATTAAATCCTGAAACTAAAAAAATATATATATTTCATGTCATGCATAGAAATTACTGACAGAACAGAAGGAAATTTTCCATTTAATCAAACATTGCTGCAAGGACACTGAACCAAATGATATATTTGGGAAACATTGTATATCAACAGCTATCTAGCATCAACTTTATAATATCAAATTATACACATATAGATATAGATTCATGTATCTATAATAGACACATATGTATGTATCAAAGCTTTAACTTTGGAATAAGTATTTTATTTGTACTGACCTATGTTGTTGAATGAAAAAAATCACGAATATATATCAATGCATCAAAATGTTCCCATTTTTATTGTTAGAAAACTTTAATAATATATTTTATTTCATTATTTAATTTAGTAGGTAAATATTTAGATTGTCTCTCATGTGTCTCATGGATGCTTTGCTCAGTCATGTCTGACTCTTTGCAACCTTATGGACTGTAGCCTGCCAAGCTCCTCTGTCCATGGAATTTCCCAGGCAAGAATTCTGGAGTGGGTTACCATTTCCTTCTCCAGGGGATCGTCCTGACCCAGGGATTGAACTCACATCTCTTGTGTTTCCTGCACTGGCAGGCAGATTCTTTACTACTGTGCCGTCTGGGAAGTCCTTAAAAAACCATAAAAATTTAATGGAAATTAATTCCTGCATTTGAGAAACCAGAATTTCTTACAGACTGTAAATCCCTAAGCTGGGTAAGACAGAAGAAGTGATACAATGTATAAATTTGGCTTTCTGGACTATCTCAGTAGGGACTGATTTGGAAATTTAGCGATGGAGTTGATTATTGGTGAATGTTTTTTTTAAGGCCCAAGTGTTTCAGATTTGCAGATAAATCTTACATAATCCACACAATTCTTGATTTTCATGTGTTATTTTTAAGGATTTGTCCCATTTACTTATTACTCACAGGATGAAGTTGATATGGTAGAAAGGACAGATTTGTATCCAACTATAAACTGAGTGTGAATCGCCAGCTACTTAAAATATTAGTGCATCCACTTTTTAAAATGGTAATTATGACACTATATGATTTTGTTGTGCTTAATTAAATGAAGAAATCAATCTATACTATAATATTTAGATTGTACTATATATTGTGTTTAGCAGTGCAGTATATACTGTATTTAGGAAATTCCAAGTTTAATGCATTGCATTAAATTGAACTTAGAATATATTTCATTTAATTATAAATTGATTATTTCCTCATAGGTTATTTCTGATAAGAATAATGAAGAAAAAAACCCTTAATTTATATAGTCTAAAAGCAAAGTAAGTCTAGTTTTTATCATTATACTTATGTCATAATCAGATCAGATCAGTCGCTCAGTCGTGTCCGACTCTTTGCGAACCCATGAACTGCAGCACGCCAGGCCTCCCTGTCCATCACCAGCTCCCGGAGGTCACTCAGACTCCATCCATCGAGTCAGTGATGCCATCCAGCCATCTCATCCTCTGTCGTCCCCTTCTCCTCCTGCCCTCAATCCCTCCCAGCATCAGAGTCTTCTCCAATGAGTCAACTCTTCGCATGAGGTGGCCAAAATACTGGAGTTTCAGCCTTAGCATCATTCTTTCCAAAGAAATTCCAGGATTGATCTCCTTCAGAATGGACTGGTTGGATCTTCTTGCAGTCCAAGGGACTCTCAAGAGTCTTCTCCAACACCACAGTTCAAAAGCATCAATTCTTCGGCGTTCAGCCTTCCTCACAGTCCAGCTCTCACATCCATACATGACCACAGGAAAGACCATAGCCTTGACTAGGCGAACCTTTGTTGGTAAAGTAATGTCTCTGCTTTTGAATATGCTATCTAGGTTGCTCATAACTTTCCTTCCAAGGAGTAAGCGTCTTTTAATTTCATGGCTGCAGTCACCATCTGCAGTGATTTTGGAGCCCAGAAAAACAAAGTCTGACACTGTTTCCACTGTTTCTCCATCTATTTCCCACACAGTGATGGGACCAGATGCCATGATCTTCGTTTTCTGAATGTTGAGCTTTAAGCCAACCTTTTCACTCTCCACTTTCACTTTCATCAAGAGGCTTTTTAGCCCCTCTTCACTTTCTGCCATAAGAGTGGTGTCATCTGCATATCTGAGGTTATTGATATTTCTCCCGGCAATCTTGATTCCAACTTGTGTTTCTTCCAGTCCAGCATTTCTCATGATGTACTCTGCATATAAGTTAAATAAACATGGTGACAATATGCAGCCTTGACGTACTCCTTTTCCTATTTGGAACCAGTCTGTTGTTCCATGACCAGTTCTAACTGTTGCTTCCTGACCTGCATACAGATTTCTCAAGAGGCAGATCAGGTGGTCTGGTATTCCCATCTCTTTCAGAATTTTCCATAGTTTATTGTGATCTACACAGTCAAAGACTTTGGCATAGTCAATAAAGCAGAAATAGATGTTTTTCTGGAACTCTCTTGCTTTTTCCATGATCCAGCGGATGTTGGCAATTTGATCTCTGGTTCCTCTGCCTTTTCTAAAACCAGCTTGAACATCAGGAAGTTCACGGTTCACATATTGCTGAAGCCTGGCTTGGAGAATTTTGAGCATTGCTTTACTAGCGTGTGACATGAGTGCAATTGTTCGGTAGTTTGAGCACTCCTTGGCATTGCCTTTCTTTGGGAGAAATTATTATGTCATAATAAATCAATATTATTGAAGGTTGATTCAATCCCTGGGTTAGGAAGATCCCCTGGAGAAGGGAAAGGCTACCCAAAATTATTATGTCATAATAAATCAATATTGAAGGTTGATTCAATCCCTGGGTTAGGAATATCCCCTGGAGAAGGGAAAGGCTACCCACTTCAGTATTCTGGCCTGAAGAATTCCATGGACTGCACAGTACATGGGCTCACAAAGAGTGACTGAATGACTTTCACTTTCACTTTCTTTCTTTGAAGGTTGAAGAATTATTTGACCTAACTTTATGGTGCAATGTGGTTGTGTTTGCCTCGTGTAGATCTAGAGATAAATAGCTTGTTATTAACCTGTCCTTGAACCTTATTGTAGATTATATATGCTAGCGGTGATTAGCTGCTAGAAGAAAGATTTATTATATTTGAGTAATAGTAAATGGACTTTCTGAAGTCTGGGCTATGAAAGTTAAAGTGAAGTCCCTCAGTCGCACCCGACTCTTTGCAACCCCATGGACTGTAGCCCACCAAGCTCCTCTGTCCATGGGATTATCCAGACAAGACTACTGGAGTGGGTTTCCGTTTCCTTCTCCAGGGGATCTTCCTGACCCAGGAATAGAACCCAGGTCTCCCACATTGCAGGCAGACTCTTTAACCTCTAAGGCACCAGGGAAGTGCTTCCCTATGAAAAAAGTTCCCTAAATAATCAAAAGAGCATATCAGTGAAAGTCACTAAATTATTGCTGTCATTGATATAGTTGAGAGAGGGATAAAAATGCTAGAGAAAAAAATCTATTAATAATACATTCTTTTAAATACATATATGCATACATATGGGTTTCCCTGGTGGCTAAGATGGTAAAGAATCTGCCTGCAATGTAGGAGACCTGGGTTTGATCCCTGGGTCAGTAAGAGCCTCTGGAAAAGGGAATGGCTACCTATATTCTTACCTGAAGAATTCCATGGATGGAGGAGCCTGGCAGGCTACAGTCTGTGGGATAACAAAGAGCCAAAAACGATTGAATGACTAACACTTTGGAAGCTTCCCAGGTGGCTCAGATAGTAAAGAATCTGCTTGCAATGTGGGAGACTTGAGTTTGATCCCATGGATCCCATGGAAGATCTCCTGGGGAAGGAAATGTAAACCCAGTCCAGTGATTCTGCCTACACAATCCCAAGGACAAAGGAGCCTGGTGGGCCACAGTCCATGGGGTTGCAAAGAGTTGGACACAACAGTGACTAACACACATATACATATGTACTCTAAATAGACTGAGTAAATAAATGAATTTATTTAATAAATATTCATAAAATTGGTATTAAGGATACAGAAATTAATAGAACAGAATGAAACAGATTCAGTAGAGATTCATATGTGTAAAATAATAGATTTTAATGACATAAATAATATATCTGATTAATGCAATTGTAACACTTAGTTAGCCAAAGTTGGCATCATGTTAGAGCCATCTAAGAATTTCAGTTTTATCTTACAAGTATCAAATTAAAATTCCTGTTCCTTAGTTATAGGTCCATATATTCTTACATAGAAGTGGGATGTATATAATTTTTAAGGTTTTGCTTTGAAATTGATATCGAAAAATATTTGAAAATCACAATACTTTGGCCACCTGATGTGAAGAGATGACTCATTGGAAAAGACCCTGATGCTGGGAAAGATTGAGGGCAGGAGATCAAGGGGATGACAGAGGATGAGATGGTTGGATGGCATCAGCGACCCGATGGATGTGGGTTTGGGTGGACTCCAGAAGTTGGTGATGAACAGGGAGGTCTGGCATGCTGCAGTTCATGGGGTCACAAAGAGTCGGACACGACTGAGTGACTGAACGGAACTGAACTGAATTGGTAGATTTCTCCATTTTAAAATGGAAATTTCTTTCTGTTGGAAAGTCAAGGAGTTCTTTGTGGATGTGTTAGTGTAGGGAGTGGAATAACATGATTATTTCTGTTTTTATTGTCATCTCTGCTTGGATATACTACCATAAAATTCTGTAGTATATTCAGGATTATTCACCTGTATCTCATTTTCCTTTCTTTTTTTAAAATTTCTGTTTATAATCACCTGAATGATTGAAGATACTATTTTCTCTTGTTTTGACCATTCTGCATTTCATTTTTTCATATTCTATTTAAATATAAGGGAAATAAAGACTTAAATTTTTGTCATGCTTAAAGTGAGCCAGAATCTTATGCTATATTGCTATATTCATCTATTTTAGGAGTTTTAAAATTAATTCCCAGTGACATGCAATGAATATTTTCCACCTGTCACTGTTTAAACTTTATCATCCACAATATTCCAATGAACAAGCTTCATTATAGTGATGCTTAACTACTTTGTATTCTCAAGAATGGTATGTTATCTCAAGTCTCTGGGTCTTTGCATATGCTTCTCCATGATCACAACCTTGTAAATACTAACTCATACTTTAATACTGAGGTCTTGAAAAATGTGCACTCCCAGATATAGAGTTTTTCTATATGTACATCTATAGTCTTTCTCATCCCATTGTATTGTAATTGTTTGCAATTTCTTGGCAGAAGAAATGTGTTTTTTATCTTTATTCCAAAACACAGTATGATTTCAGGCATATAAAGCATAACATTTTAAATACAAGAATGCATACATATTTAAAAATACGTTCCTATTTCTAAATAAAATAGAAGAACTGCATGAAATGCTCTCCAATGCACAGTCTCCAATGCATTATAAAATGCCAATGCATTATAAAATGGAAGCATATCTCACAGTTATTGTGGTTTCAGTTTCAGACTCAAAGCAAATGTTACAAAAGTGTCATACAAATTTTTTTTTTTTTTTTGGTTTCTTACTGCATATACA
Organism: Tragelaphus eurycerus; assembly: GCA_935064755.1. Lineage (NCBI taxonomy): Eukaryota > Metazoa > Chordata > Mammalia > Artiodactyla > Bovidae > Tragelaphus > Tragelaphus eurycerus. The sequence goes on along the minus strand of CAKXYN010000086.1, from coordinate 3,693,085 downwards.
AGTTATGTTCACACTACACTCTAGTTTATTAATTGTGCAGTTATGTATGAAAAAACACACAAGGTACATATGTTACTTAAAATGAAATTATTGCTAAAAATAATGTACTAAACATCATCTGATCCTTCATAATATTTTTGCTGCTGAAGGGTCTTGTCTCAATATTGATGGCTCTTGACTGATTATGGTGATGGTTGCTCAAATTTGGGGTTGTTGTGGAAATTTCTTAAAAAATACAGTGACATTTGCCACATCAATTAACTCTTCCTTTCACAAATAATTTCCCTGTAGCATGCAATGACATTTGACAACACTTTGTCTACAGTATAACTTCTTTCAAAACTGGAGTCAGTCCCCTCAAATTCTGCCACTGCTTTATCAAGCAGGTTTATGTAATATCCTCAAATATTACATATTATAATATATATAAAATGCAAATTAAAACATGTAAAATAGCATATTAAAAAATAAAAACATTACTTTGTTGACAAAGGTCCATGTAGTCAAAGCTATGGTGTTCCCAGTATTCATGTATGGATGTGAGAGTTGGACCATAAAGAAGGCTGAGCACTGAAGAACTGATGCTTTTGAGTTGTGGTCCTGGAGAAGACTCTTGAGAGTACCTTGGACTACAAAAAGATCAAACCAGTAATCTTAAAGGAAATAAACTCTAAATATTCATTGCAAGGACTGATGATATAGGTGAAAGTTTAATAATGTGGCCACCTGACGTGAAGAATCGATTCAGGAAAGCCCAGTGTGCTGCAGTCCATGCAGTCCCAAAGTTAGCAACTGAACAACAATATTCTCATTTCTTTGTTGTTATTTCAATTTTACAGCCTCTTCACCATAGTGAAGATATGGGATAGTGGAAGATTCTATCCCAAGAAATCACTTTCTTTGGTCATCCATAAGAAGCAACTTCTCAGCCACTAAAGTTGCATCATGATATTGAAGCAATTCAGTCACACCTCATTCCACTTCTAAGTTCCTGTTTTTAGCATATCTGCAGTTACTTCCTCCACTGAAGTTGTGAACCCCTCCAAGTCATTCCAAACTCTGTTAATATTATTTTGACCTCTATTCTGAATCACAAATATTCTTAATGACATCTAGAATGATGAATCCCTTCCAGAATGTATTCAAATTACTTTGCTGAGATTTATCAGAAAAATCACTATCAATGGCAGCTATAGCCTTAAATATACATTTATCAAATAATAAAACTTGAAAGTCAAAATGACTCCTTGATCCATGGGAGATAGAATGAATGTTGTTAGCAGGTAAGAAAATGATATTAATCTTGTTGTACATCTTCATCAGAGCTCTTGGATGACAAGGTGCATTGTCAATAATCAGTAATATTTTGAAAGAAACTTTTTATCTGAGCAGTAGGCTCCAACAGTAGGCTTAAAATATTCATTAAGCCATGTTGTAAACAGATGTGCTGTGATTTCGGCTTTATTGGTCCATGTAGGACACAGGGTACGTTTAGAATAATTCTTAATCACCATAGGATTTTCGAATGGTGACTAAGAGTTGGCTTCAACTTAATGTCATGAGTTGCATTAGCCTTAACAAGAGAGTCAGCCTGTCCTTTGAAGTTCTGCAACTAGATATTGACTTGTCTTCTCTAGCTGTAAAAGTCCTAGATGGCATCTTCTCCTATTATAAGGTTTGGTCTATACTGGAAATCTGCTGTTTAGTAGAGTCATCTTCACTAGTTATCTCTGATATTCTGAAACATTTGGTGCAGCTTCTATGTCAGTACCTGCTGCTAACCTGCACTTTCATGTTATAGAAATGGCTTCTTTCCTTATAAATGTCAAATCGATGACCCAGAGGGATGGTATGGGGAGGGAGGAGGGAAGAGGGTTCAGGATGGGTAACACATGTATACTTGTGGCGGATTCATTTTGATGAATGGCAAAAGCAATTAAATATTGTAAAGTTAAGCAAAATAAAATTTTTTAAAAAAATCAATGTCTGCCAGCTTCACTCTTTTCTTCTACAGCTTCCTCACCTCTTTCAACCTTCAGAGAATTGAAGAGAGCTAGGACTTTGTTCTACCTTAGGTTTTGGATTCAAGGAATATTGGGGTTGGTTGGATCTCCTAGCTGAATCACTAAAACTTTCTCCATCATTACCACCAAATCTGTTTTGCTTTCTTTTCAGTTATATGTTCACTGGAGTAGCATCTTTAATTTCCTTCAAGAACTTTTTGTTTGCATTTACAATTTAGCTAACTGGCCCAGAAAGCCAGCTTTTGGCCTGTGTTGGCTCTTGACAAGCCCCCCTTGCTGAGCCTAGTCATGTCTAGCTTTTTATTTAAAGTGAGAGACATGTGATTCTTCTTTCATTTGAACACATATGGATATTGTGGGGTTATTAATAGTTCTAGTTTCAATATTACTGTTTGTCAAGTGGTAGAGAAGCTTGAACACAAGGAGAGACTTGGGAGAATGGGCAGTTGGTGGAGCAGTGAGAATACACATAGCATTTATTCACTGTTTGCTGCTTCATGTGGGCATAGTTAATTGTGCTTCAAAACAACTACAACTGTAACATCAAACCACTCATCAAGGATCACCATGACAAACAAAACAATAATGGAAAACTTTGAAATATTTTGGGAATTACCCAAAAGTGATATAGAAATACCAAGTAAGCAAATGCTGTTGGAAACATGGTGCTGATAGATTTGATTGACAAAGGATTGTCAAAAACCTTCAATTTGTAAAAACATACAGTATCTATAATGTCCAATAAAGCAAAACAATAAAACAAGGTGTATGTTTTTTTTAATTTTTGAAGAAATTAAATATTACATTAATAAAAATTAAAAATTTCAAAATAAAGGATTTAATGCAATTAATATGTGCTTCATGATCATTCATACTAGGTTGAAGTTTAGGCAGCTGTGCATTTTAAACAGTGAGATAAAAGCAGGAGCTTAAAGTTAGGAATGTGAGTTCATATTATGGAAGTTTTCTACTATATTATAGAAACACTTATCCCAGTGTTATTGTTATACATAGACACTTTCAACAGAATGTAATTAAATAGCTTCACATAAGAAATTTTTTAAAGACAAATAAACTACTTTTTTATAAAAAGCATAATTGGAAATATATTTCCTTTAAAGAATTTGTTACTGTACCTCCTCTCCTTAGAAGGAATCAGAGACATAATTGGTGTAACTCTTAGGTTAGCCATCTAAATTCACTTATCTGAATGACTGCAATTTATATTAGGATGTATAAAATTATGGGCAATTATTAATTTATGTACTTTTCTCCATTTTCCTTCCACAATATGAAATTGGAATACAATAACAGAGCAGGTTTCTTTTTTCCCCAAGTCAACAAGCATTTATTAATCTTTCTTTATTCATTAGAAGTTATCAATTGACTCTATGGCTTTGTCTGACTGTTACTCAAGAGACATTTGACAGCTGTTCCCTGAGGCCAAGAAAGATTCAGTCTAGAAATAGACTTTGGCAGCATTTGACTTGTATGATGCTCCAGGGGCTTTTTCACAGGTAAGATTTTCACAATGTGCAGGATTTCATTATTCTTTTTATAAATTTGTATCATTATTATTTTATATTTCTTCTGATTGAACACAAAGCATTTCATGCTGTTAAAATCACTAAAAGCAAAATCCACAGTTCTTGGGTACATATCTTAAAGCTTTCTATACTTAGCAGTTCTGACAACACTGCTGACAACTAATATTGCTTCTATGCTTCTTGTGCTTCTGTCTTGCTGTTTCTGCTATTCCCTAATAGGGTCAGGAATCCAAACACTAAGTTAGTGTTGAAAAAGACCTATCAGAAATGATTGCTTTGGCTGACAGCTTAGGATGTGTCCAAGATGCATCTGTCAGATTTTGACAGAAGCATTGTTTCCAATAAACTTTGAGCTTCAGTTTGCTGATTTGAATGCATTTCTACCACTATGCTAGGAAAAATGAACACTTCTTCCTTAACATTATTATTCTGTAAATTATTTTTCTCTTGCCTGACTCTTAAAATTTACTTCCAGTATAATTAATGATACTTTTCAGATAAGGAAATAGAAGAGTGAGAAAATTCAATAGATCACCTATGTCACAAAACTAACTAATGCCAGAACTACTGCTAGAACCCTTGTTTCCTAGATTTCACACCTGTTTTTCATTCCATTTATTTACCCAGGAGTTACTTTGCTAATCCTTCACACTAGAAAAAGACCTTAAATTACATACCACAACACTATGCGCATTTCCTTTATGCAACCTACAATATTATTTAAATACTTGTTTATATTTCTTCTCCTTACTAGAAAATACATTCGAGAAGAATGTTTCTGTGCTGTTCCCGTGAGAAACATATTACTCAATAATACACAGCAGTGGAAACTAAGCAGCTCAAAAACACTTCGTTAGTGATATTCAAGAACTGCTTTCTGCCTTGCTTCTCCAACTGGCAAATCCATCATCTGACTGAAGTCTGTTGAACTTGTGTCTTGCTTTTTATATTCTGCCTCTTCTCCCTCCCTGATATGAATCTTCTTCACAGCCCTACCCCAATCAATCCTCCCCACCCACCTAATCCACCAGCACCCCTTCAAAGAAAACCTATCAAGAATAACTCTTAGTGCTGGTATCTCCTTTGGGCATGTTATATGAACTAGAATTAAAACAATAACACGTCAACTGCTATCTTCATGTGCTCAAATTCTCTTTGTCCAGAAACTATATAGTTCCAGCTTAATTATAAACTTGTCCCTATTCCTTAAGGAATTAATATGGTTGAGTGGATTAACAAAGATTTTTGTGGACAAACACATCTGAGCTCGTATTCTAGGCAGTCTTACTTTCCTCAGATATAAAATGTGTATGAACATCTAAGACAGAGTTTTGGTAAGAGCAGAATATATTGAGCACCTAATGAAGAGCACAAAGATATTGTGTTGTTTATCTTTATCTTCAACTTTGAAAAACCATAACTTTTTTCTTTGTCTGATACATTCTCCCTCCAGACTCCACACTCACATTTTTTTGTTCTCTTCATTTCCATAGAACTTATTCCTATTATTTGTGCCATCTCTACTATTAGCATTTCCCTGTGTGAGCTCTTGGAGAAGGCAATGGCACCCCACTCCAGTACTCTTGCCTGGAGAATCCCAGGGACAGAGGAGCCTCGTGGGCTGCCATCTATGGGGTCGCACAGAGTCGGACACGACTGAAGCGTCTTAGCAGCAGCAGCAGCAGCAGTGTGAGCTCTGGCCCCCTCTAATTGTTTATTCTATCACTCTGTTCTTATACGTTGGTCTCCTTATCTTAATTGAAGGATGGTTGTTATTTTTACAGATATTTTCCCATTGATTCCCATTAATAGACCATGGAGAAGGATTGGGCACTTTCCTTTGTCCCTAATTTTCCATTCTTCTAAATAGGTTCTCATCTTTTTATTTTTTTAATTTTTTAAAATTTTATTTTGCTTAACTTTACAATATTGTATGAACACATGTATACTTGTGGAGGTTCTCATGTTTTTAAGGCTGCTACTTTGTCTTTTCCTTGGTATCTTCTCATTTGTATTGGTCTTGCAATATTTACTGTAGCAAACATGTGGTGTTTGTGTCTTTACCTCAATCCCCTTCTAATTGCAGCCAGAGCTGCAGTACATGGATCTAGGAGAACTCTGCCAGCTACCAATTCTGTATTAAACTTCAGGGATTTCTACACAGATCAAACATGCTGGATCTAGTTAAAGTACAGCCAAGACATGAAAATGAGTTAATCCCCTAGGACTCCCATAGATGCTGAGGGAATAAAGCAAATGGAGAAATACTCTGATCTCCCATATCACACAAGCATAATTCTGGAAAGCATCCCTGACACTTCTAGAGATTTTCTGAATCAAGCTGTCATTGCTCACATAGGTGACCTCAAAAACATATTCTGGTTTTGAATCTTTCTCCTTCTTTATCTCACTTTTCTTTTTTCCTCACTTTGCTTCTTGGAATCATTTCTCAATAAGCTACCTGTGTCCATATCCTTAACATCCATTCTCTTATTAGAGTAGAAACTAAAAATTATACACTCTTAAGGTTTTGTAAACAAGTAACCATTATCTTCATCCCTCTTTTCTTTCTGCTTTTATATTTCCTGTAGCCTAGTAACATAACCATGTTTGCTAGTTCTCCCTGTTTTTTTTTTTTTTTTTTTGTTTGTTTTTGCTTCATTTTACACTGAATAACTAAAGATTTCCCTTTATGTTCAAGTATTTCAAAGGAGTTCAGTTCAGTTCACTCACTCAGTCATGTCAAACTCTTTGGACCCCATGAATCCAGCACACCAGGACTCCCTATCCATCACCAACTCCCAAAGTTCACTCAGACTCACATCCATTGAGTCATTGATGCCATCCAGCCATCTCATCCTCTGTCGTCCCCTTTTCCTCCTGCCCCCAATCCCTCCCAGCATCAAAGTCTTTTCCAATGAGTCAACTCTTTGCATGAGGTGGCCAAAGTACTGTAGTTTCAGCTTCAGCATCGTTCCTTCCAAGAAATCCCAGGGCTGATCTCCTTCAGACTGGACTGGTTGGATCTCCTTGCAGTCCAAAGGACTCTCAAGAGTCTTCTCCAACACCACAGTTCAAAAGCATCAATTTTTCAGCGCTCAGCCTTCTTCACAGTCTAACACTCACATCCATACATGACCACTGGAAAAACCATAGCCTTGACTAGACGAACCTTTGTTGGCAAAGTAATGTCTCTGCTTTTGAATATGCTATCTAGGTTGAGCATAACTTTCCTTCCAAGGAGTAAGCATCCTTTAATTTCATGGCTGCAGTAACCATCTGCAGTGATTTTGGAGCCCAGAAAAATAAAGTCTGACACTGTTTCCACTGTTTCCCCATCTATTTCCCATGAAGTGATGGGACCAGATACCATGATCGTTTTCTGAATATTGAGCTTTAAGCCAACTTTTTCACTCTCCTCTTTCACTTTCATCAAAAGGCTTTTTAGTTCCTCTTCACTTTCCGCCATAAGGGTGGTGTTATCTGCGTATACTAATATTTACTACTTTCTCACCACTTGGAATCTAGTCCTTTACCTCCTTACTTTCTGAAACTCCTCCTTGAAATGTATCAAACGCTTCCTAGTTTCCAAATTCTATAAGCTATTTTTCTGTTCTTATTCTCCTTGACATTTTCAGGCTCTGATCACAATATAAAGTTTCTTTTCCATTGATTTTTAGGACAAATTTATCTCTTGCTTCTAGACTTTCTTCTCTGATCACTTCACATTATTCTGCTGAATTACATTCAGATGTTTTTCCTTAAGATTCAAAGGAATCTTAATCAATTGTTCTACATTTGAACTACAGTCAAATTTTACTCTAGGAAGGTTTTATTTTCACATTATTATACTGCAAATGTGTTGTTCTCAAAATTTTCTGCACAATGAAATTACCAGAGGATTAAAAAAAAAAAAAAAAAGTTGCAGCTTAGCGTCTGCCAGCAGACATATTAAATGGCATGAATTGAGAATTGGCATTAGGATTTTTATGAAATGATGTAATGTTCAGTAAAATTTGAGAACCACTGTTGTAAATTAAAGATAAATGTAACTCCTAAATTTTTTAGTGTTTGTCTAAAAAATGACAAGATGTTTATCTTGTCATCTCCAGTTTTTAGTTTACATTGTTTTAAGAACTGCTTTTCTAGCCTTATCTCCACTTTGCCAAATCTTACCTTTCTTTAAGTTCCAGTGGAAACAGCATTTCTTCCATTAAAAATGTTCTAAGCAGTTTTGACTAATATTGAACCATTTGAAAATGTTAATAATGAATCTTTTATGGACTTTTGCTTTCATGAGAATATGTTCAATTTCTGAGTTGTTCACCAATGTATACCATATTCAAGCAGGTTTTCTAAAAGTCATATAGGAGATTCTCATGAAATACTTGATTACTAACTGACTGACTGACTAGTTGAATAAAGCACCTGAAAAATGACCAACAATCTCATATGTTTTCATGCAGGGCCTATGATCACTTAAAAATGACAATGCCTGAGGGAAATATCTATGTCTAATTAATTCACTACATCTCTCTATTCTGAAGGACTATCTTATATATACATGTTGCTGATAATTATTTTTGGATAGGTAAATTAATGAATATGTAGACAGCTTTACATTTAATTACCTTAAAATTTTAAATAATAAATTTAATCACTTAAGAAAAAATTGAAACTGACCAAGCCATAATATGTCTGCACTTCATTTTTCTGATTTTGATTGAAAAGACTTGGCTAAGATATTTCTATTTTACACCTCTAAAATAATCTACTATTCTATTCATTTTAATTCTATAGCTATTATTTATTAAAAGCTAGCTGTGTGCCAAGCATTGGGATAAATTTGTTGAAGGTATTGTTTATTCAGTTCTCACAAAAGGTGACTGTAGGGCATGAAGTTAGGATACAGACTATATTAGATTCAAATCCGAGTCTCCTCACTAAATTAATCATGACTGCAGGTAAATTACTTAATCTCTCTAATTCACTTTCTCTCACTTATTATAAAATTAAGGTAATACACCTCATTTCAATGAGTTGTGAGAATTAAATTAGTTAATGTGTGAAACTAATCGCTAGTTGCCTGGTACCGATTGGTTTTTTAGCTATTAATTTAATAGTTGTTATTCAATACTAACTGCATGATGAAAATAGAAATTAGAGTTAGTATTTTTCAGGGTCATAGATGCTTCAAATGGAAGAGTTTAAATTAAGATAGGATTAGTTAATAGCTCCTTAGAAATTGTGTTCTGGTTAATACTGGAATATGTCTTAGCCCTACATATGCAGCTTGCTTTTTATAAACTTATGATGCTTGATACTCTTTAGAGAGAAATTTGGATTCACTCTATGATTAGAACTATTATAAAGTTATAAAGCGCTAAAACAGATTTGTAATGGAAATCCTGACCTAGCTTTAACTATAGGTGACACTAAATAAATGTCTTTGCTTTGGTTCTGAATCTACTCAGTAAAGTGGAAAATGACTGCTAGTTGGGTGTGCAATCATACAAAACAGCTCAGTAAATTGTAAAGAATGTTCTGGCACCAAATGCTTGTGCAAGAACAGCATTTATGCAGGGCTATACGTATTTAAATTTGAAATCAAGTTGCTGATTCTGTGCTAACATTTGTAAGACAAGCTTTTAAAATATAGTTAATGTTTAATTTCCATTTCTACTGTAATGGAGTCAAAACTTATTACACACTAAAGAAGATGTAGTAGTACTTAGTCTTCTTTAAAAATGTGCCTTATATCTACCAAAGTACAGAGCTCATCTGTTTAAGAAGGATCCTGTAAACATGATTTGAGTGTTTTTGTGTAACATTGTGAGTCTCAGTATAGTGTCACCCTCAAACCCCAAGAAGTTGGAAAGAAAAGGGAGTAAATATTTTTTCAGAAGTACACTTTATTTTTTAATTTATTTATTTATTTTAATTGGAAGCTAATTACTTTACAATACTGTAGTGGTTTTTGCCATACATTGATATGAATCAGCCATGGGTGTACATGTGTCCCCCATTCCAAAACCCCCTGCTATTTTCCTCCCCATCCCATCCCTCTGGGTCATCACAGTGCACCGGCCCTGAGTGCCCTGTCTCATGCATTGAACCTGGACTGGTGATCTATTTAACGTATGGTAATATACATGTTTCAGTGCTATTCTCTCAATTCATCCCAGCCTCACCTTCTCCCACAGACTCCAAAAGTCTGTTCTTTACATCTGTGTCTCTTTTGCTGTCTCACATATGGGGTCATCATTACTGTCTTTCTAAATCCCATATATATGGGTTAATATACTGTATTGCTGTTTTTCTTTCTGACTTACTTCACTCTGTATAAAAGGCACCTCATTAGAACTGATTCAAATGCATTCTTTTTAATAGCTGAGTAATATTCCATTGTGTATATGTACTACAGTTTCTTATCCATTTGTCTACTCATGGACATCTAGTTTGCTTCCATGTCCCAGCTATTGTAAACAGTGCTGTGATGAACACTGGGGTACATGTGTCACTTTCAATTCTGGTTTCCTCAGTGTCTATGCCCAACAGTGAGATTGCTGGGTCATATGGAAGTTCTGTTTCCAGTTTTTTAAGGAATCTTCACACTGTTCTCCATAGTGGCTGTATTAGTTTGCATTACCACCAGCAGGGTAAAAGGGTTCCCTTTTCTCAACACCCTCTCCATCATTTATTCTTTGTAGACTTTTGGATAGCAGCCATTCTGACCAGCATGAGATGGTACCTCACTGTGATTTTGATTTGCATTTTTCTGATAGTGACTGATGTTGAAAATCTTTTCATGTATTTGTTAGCTATCTGTATGCCTTCTTTGGAGAAATGTCTATTTAGTTTTTTGGCCCATTTTATGATTGGGTCTTTAATTTTCTGGAATTGAGCTGCATGAGCTTCTTGTACATTTTGGAGATTAATTGTCAGTTGCTTCATTTGCTATTATTTTCTCCCATTCTGAAGACTGTCTTTTCACCTTGCTTATAGTTTCCTTCATTGTACAAAAGCTTTTAAGTTTAATTAGGTTCCATTTGTTTATTTTTGCTTTATTTCCACTAGTTTGGGAGGTGGGTCATAGAGGATCCTGCTATGATTTATGACAATGAGTGTTTTGCTTATGTTTTCCTCTAAGAGTTTTATAGTTTCTGTTCTTACATTTAGATCTTTAATCCACTTTGAGTTGATTTTTCTGTATGGTGTTAGGAAGTGTTCTAGTTTCATTCTTTTACAAGTGGTTGACCAGTTTTCCTAGCACCACTTGTTAAAGAGATTCTCTCTTCTCCATTGTATATTCTTGCCTCCTTTGTCAAAGATAAGGTGTCCATAGGTGTGTGGATTCATTTCTGGGCTTTCTGTTTTGTTTTGTTTTTTTTTTGTTTTTTCCATTGATCTATATTTCTCTTTGTGACAATACCATGCTCTCTTGATGACTGTAGCTTTATAGTAGAGCCTAAAGTCAGGTAGGTTGATTCCTCCAGTTCTATTCTTCTTTCTAAAGATGGCTATTCAAGGTTTTTTGTATTTCCATACAAATTGTGAAGTTATTTTTTCTATTTCTCTGAAAAATACCATTGGTAGCTTGATAGGGATTGCATTGGATCGATAGATTGCTTTGAGTAGTATACTCATTTTCATAAATTGATTCTTCCAATCCATGAACATGGTATATTTTTCCATCTATTTGTGTTGTCTTTTATTTCTTTCATCAGTGTTTTATAGTTTTATATATATAAATACCTATGTATATGTATGTATATGTGTATATATATATATATATATATATATATCTTTTGTTTCTTTAGGTATATATATTCCTAAGTATTTTATTTTGTTTCTTACATATATATACATATGTCTTTTGTTTCTTTAGGTATATATATTCCTAAGTATTTTATTCTTTTCATTGCAACAGTGAATGGAATTGTTTCCTCAATTTCTCTTTCTGTTTTCTCATTGTTAGTGTATAGGACTGCAAGGGATTTCTTTGTGTTAATTTTATATCCTGCAACTTTACTATATTCATTGATTAGCTCCAGTAATTAAGAAAACATATCAGTTCTTACCTTTCAGACCATGTAACTGACAAAAATAACTGCTCATTTCCAAGGGATGACACAAACAGAAAAGAATAATCTGCTTTTGCTAATTACCCAATATTGACAATGCTTTTCCATGTGACTAAATTATCACTTATAAAGTGGAATTCTTAGTAAAGAGATGTCCAAATTCAGCATACCTTACATCAAATTTTAATTAATTTTTTCCTGTTTTCTTATTTAGATCAGATCAGATCAGTCGCTCAGTCGTGTCCGACTCTTTGCGACCCCATGAACCGCAGCACGCCAGGCCTCCCTGTCCATCACCAGCTCCCGGAGGTCACTCAGGCTCGCATCCATCGAGTCAGTGATGCCATCCAGCCATCTCATCCTCTGTCGTCCCCTTCTCCTCCTGCCCTCAATCCCTCCCAGCATCAGAGTCTTCTCCAATGAGTCAACTCTTCGTATGAGGTGGCCAAAATACTGGAGTTTCAGCTTTAGCATCATTCCTGCTAAAGAAATTCCAGTATTGATCTCCTTCAGAATGGACTGGTTGGATCTTCTTGCAGTCCAAGGGACTCTCAAGAGTCTTCTCCAACACCACAGTTCAAAAGCATCAATTCTTCGGCGTTCAGCATCTAAAGTTATTTTCTGCTGATAATTATTATGCTGATAATATTGACAGAATACCTTCATTTATTAAGTCTCTAAGAAAATATTCATAGCTCATTTACTCTTTGATTAATTTTTGGATATTCTGATATATGTGTATCATCTAAACTATAAAATGGCACATAAATACAATGATTTATAAAAATAGAGTTATTATTCTCTTTATGGAAAGGGAAAACTAAAGATCAACCTTGAGTAATAAATATTTTAACCTATGTTTAATAGCCATTATATTATGAGAAGTTTTCTCTTTGTAGAGAGGTCATTTATCTACCAGTTTTCAATATCCATCAAACTCCTCATGTCTTAACTTCCCTCTGATAATGTTCAGAAAATATGGTATATGATTAAAATCATCTATCTGAAATCTTTAACTCTCCAACTGTTCTCTTTTCATTGTACTCATCCTCCTCCCAAATTCCAACTGTTGCTAAAATGAACCACTGATTATATTCTGTCTATAATCATGGAGATAAATACTGTCATCTTTTTTTTTTTCCTTTGGGGACCCTTATTGCCCCACAAAGTTACAGACTCCTTTGATCTCATTCTACTTTTTGATAGTCACCTAAAATTTCTCTACTTCTTCACCAATAATTTCTCTCTAGTTAAACTCATCTGCTGCTGCTGCTGCTAAATCACTTCAGTCGTGTCCAATTCTGTGTGACCCCATAGACGGCAGCCCACCAGGCTCCCCCATCCCTGGGATTCTCCAGGCAAGAACACTGGAGTGGGTTGCCATTTCCTTGTACTCTCTGTAGGCCAATGACTGTAAAACTTTTTCACAGTATATATATATATGCATATAAAGGTTCTGTCTCATGAATCTTTATATACATTTTTATTTGCATATACAGTAGGAAATGTCCAATATTTATCATATGCATAACAGCCACATGTATCCTCCCTCTTTCAAACTTGATCTACCCAAAATGTTCCTATATTACAAATTACTCAGTTTATAAACCTAGGAGTCATTCTTGATTTTTAACTTTCTCTCACTATCTTAACCAATATATAAATACTTTCCATTGGTCATACTTTTCTCCTTTCTAATGTTATATTCTTTGTTCACGCCTCTATCATTTCTTATTTTCTCTGTTTTAGACTGTCTTCTCTATGCCTCTATTCTCACTTTGTTACAATATACTGTTCACAAAATTACTACAATAATCCTCTGATCATTGCCTTAATTAAATATCTTCAAAGAAATCTAATGACATATAGAATAAACCCAAAATCTTTATCAGTGCCTTCAGGACATAAAAGCAATAGGAATAAAATACCTGGCTTTATATCATGCGCACAATAAAACTAAAATCTTTACAATGGCTTCAAGTAGCAGTTAGTAAACTTGACCTATAAACAACCCAGCAGCCATGAAATGTGTTCTGGTTAGTTTTTCTTGGGCTTCCCCCGGAGCTCATTTGCTAAAGAATCCATGTGTGATGCAGGAGACCCTGGTTCAATTCCTGGATCAGGAAGATCTTCTGGAGAAGGGATAGGCTACCCATTTCAGTATTCTTGGGCTTCCCTTGTGGCTCAGCTAGTAAAGAGTTTGCCTGCAATGTGGAAGAGTTGGGTTCAATTCCTGGGTTGGGAAGATCCCCTGGAGAAGGGAAAGGCTACCCACTCCAGTATTCTGGTCTGGAGAATTCTATGGACTAACTCCATGGTGTCCCAAAGAGTGGGACACAACCGAGGGACTTTCACTTTCAATTTAGTTCTTTATGGGCTGGGTGATTTCATGTGCTAATAAGTGGGAGGATCATTCTAATAACTGGGGAAACACCCACTCCTCGGTCTTTTGATGGTGACTTGGAACTGTCCTCACACCTCTGGGTGTGTCATTTATCTTGCAGATTGATGATCAAGGTTTAGTTGAATTTAACTTGCCATCTTGGACGTATTTGATTTTAATTGGTTTATGTTGTGCCCTTGGCCTACATCTTTCTTTGAAAAGTTGTGCCATGCCCTCTTCCCTCCTATTTCATGCTCTTTTCCTGAGCCCCATCAGGACCCACAGTGTTGCCTCTATAATCTTCTAGAGGGACAATCAGAAAATAGCTGGCCCTTGGGAGGGAAATACTGCATAATATCCAAACTCTTTAAATATTAAGGCCTTCATCTTCCATGTTTCCTACAGCATGTGCAACAACAGCATCTCTCAGTGAACCCGCTAAGGTGGGAGTCAGGCACGCAATGACTGCTAGAAGTTCATTTGTTGATGGTATCCCTTCAAGAGCAATTGGGCTCCCAGTGAAAATGTTTGCCGCTTTGAGAGTTCAGGCTGTTTGAGCCCAAATTCTTATCAATCTTCTCCTAAAGTGACAAGCATACCCCTGGATCAAATCTCCACTCCACTTTCATGGAACATTTGGTCTGTTGCTTTTATCAATTTGTTCTTAAGCCACTTACTAACTCCTACAATCAGGACCCTTGTAGGCAACATCTCTCCACCCAGCTTATTGTTAAAATAATTTTAATGCCCTTAACCTGTTAACCCACTCCTTTGCCATTACTTTTATCATTACCTAAAATGGGTCTATGGCAATGAAATGTTTACCATTGGAAATACCCTAAACTGCTCTTATGGAAATCTAGGGGAAGAAATCAGTACCTTACATTCCCTCAGAGGAATAAGAGGATAAAACTTATGGCTGTTTTGCTAGGTTCCCAGTCTCAGGCCACAGGCTTGAATTGCTTTAAATCATGATATCTATTCCCATCCATGGTGGACAAACCAACAGTGAATTAAAATTAAAAACCCTTAATCCTACCCAGCATCAGTCATGCTGAAAACCTTGGGGATACCCAACTCCAGCCTGGGAACCCCAGGAGATCAAGCTGCCTCAACATGCCTAGAGATCTGGTCCCTAGGAGTTTGTCATTCCTCAACCTACTCAGGGATCTGCCAGTTCAAGGGTCCTAGGGGATTGACATGGCTTGACCTGCCCAGGGACCCAATTCTCGGGAAGTCAACATACCTCGACCTGCCAAGGGATTTGATTTCCAGGAGGTTGTTACTCCTCAACCTGATCTTGGGGATCTGTACCCTGACTCAGGGATGCCCGACTCTCAGGTTGCAACAATACTGGGTAGAATAAGCTTCAGAAAGACTCACCCCTAAGGAAGTCCACCCATGGAAATAGGAAGAAGTATATTACTTGTGGGACTGTCTCAGCAATAACTCAGAAGTCCAACAAGAAACCCATTGCCTTTCTGGACAGGCTAAAAGAAGCCCTCAAAAAGTTTACCAATCTGGACTTAGACTCTTATGAGGGACAGGCAATTTTAAAGAACAAATTCTTGTCCCAATGTGAAGGAAGAACAGATAAGTGGTACAGGAGCCACACCTATGTGCATCAGACATCAGGATAAAGTTACAATAGCTACAGCAACAGGATCTTGCTGCCTCTTTAGACGAGATGGTCCAGACAGCCTCCAATGCTTTTTATAACAGAGATTAGGAGAGGAAGGCCAAGGACCAGGAAAGGAAGAAAAGGAAAGAGACAAGGCATGCTGAGATGCTGGCTGCCCTCCAGGGAAGCCCTGTGGCAAACCCTCAGTTCTTAAAGGACAAGGCACAAGACAAATGCCTAATCTATAGACAGGCAGGACATTGGGCCAAAGAGGGTCCAAACAAGTCTCCTAAAACAGCTTGCTACAAATACCATCAATTGGAGCACTGGGCAGTACTCTGCTCTTGGGACCCAAGAGCCTCAAAGTCAATCACCAAGCCTTCCCTCAAGATGGTTCAACAAGACTGAAGCAACTTGCTCCAGCCAGCCTGCCTGTAACAGACAACCATCATGGGATTGGAGCCAAGAGTGGAGCTGGATGTGGCAGGTAGGTCTAAGAATTTCTTGGTTGACACAAGGGCTATCTACTCTGTCCTAACCTCTGAATCTGGGGCCTTCTTCTCCCAAATCTGTACCATTTTGCATGCTGCAGAAAAAACAATTACAAAAAGATTCACCTGAGCACTTTTTTGTTGCTGGGATGGACAAATATTTTCCCACCAGTTTCTGGTGGTTCCTGAGTGTCCTACTCCTTTATTGGGAAGAGATCTTTCTCTGCCTTCGAAATCTTGCAGTCCTGATAGAAGATGCTTTAAAACTCTTGGGGACAAACTAACTATTTTTGTCAGCCATCAAGTGAAACAGCTTCTGAATGGGCGAGGTCATTTATAGATGTCTGATCAAAGGATCCTCACATATCAAGTAGTGCTGATGGAAAATCCAGGCCTGACTATATCCCCTTGTGAGGTTCTTAATCCAGCTACCCTCCTGCCTAGCCCCAAGGGCTCTCTCCCCTTTCACTCTTGCCTAGAAACCTTGGACACTGGACAAAACCCGAAAATGGATTGTCAGATCTTCTGATCAATTCTGTGAAAATCTGTTATACTGATGGAGGCAGCTTTGTCTTAGATGGAAAGAAAAGAGCTGGATATGCAGCAGTTTCCAATTTTGAGACCACAGAGGTTAAGGCTGAGCTCATAGCCCTGATTCAAGCTGTAGAGCTGGGAAAAGGAAAATGAGTAGCTGTTTACACTGACTTCGGTATGTATTTCTCATGCTACATGCACATGCTGATATTTGATAAGAAAGAGGCCACTTGACCACCCAAGGGTTCCCAATCAAATATGATGATCAAATCCTCAGGCTCTTGGAGGCAGTCCATCTGCCCACTGAGGTTTCAGTCTCCCACAGTAAAGGACACCAAAAAGGGAGCATGGAAGTGGCATGAAGGAACCAAGAAGCTGATCAGGCAGCTAAGAGTGCAGTGTTACAGAACAATGGCTTAATAGGGGTTGCCCACCTTAGTTTCACAGACTAATTAGCCAGAAACTCCTTCATATACTGAAGGTGAGATTCTTAAAGCTAAGAGTGAGGACTTTCAAGATCATATGGGGTGGTTCCAAAAGGAGCGACTCCTTTTTCAGCCTGGGAACCTCCAAAGGAAGTTGGTTAACTCCTTACATGCCATCACTCACTGAAAGGAGAAGGCCTTCCAAAGATTACTAGATAAGTCCTTCAGAGGAACAGACCTCCAAACAACTATAAGACAAGTGGTCTCTTTTTGTTCCACTTGCTAATTAAACAACCCCCAAGAAGCTTGAAGACCCCAGCTGGCCCAGTTCATCCAATGGCAAGTCCTTTCCTACCTAGGAGAGGACTGACACATAGACTTCACTCAGATGCCAGTTTCTCAAGGGTATAAATACCTATTAGATACATTCACAGGATGGACTGTAGGCTTTCTCATCCAGGCTGAGAAGACTGAAGAGGTAGTAAAAAATACTGCTCCATAAAGTCATTCTGAGATTTGGTCTGCCCAGGTCATTACAAAGTGACAATGGAACATCATTTACTTCTAAAGTCAGCCAAAAGGTCTCTAAAGCATTGAGCATTGCTTATTATCTGCATTGTGCCCAGAGCCCTCAGTCTTCAGGAAAAGTAGAAACAGCCAATCAATTCCTAAAATCAGCGATCAAAAAGATAACCCAGGAGACCTTCCTGGGATAGAAGGAGGTTTTTCCAATAGTTCTCCTCCATGCTGGTATTGTCCCTAAGTAACAGGCCGGTCTTATTCCTTATGAGATGCTATATGGGAGACCTTTCGTTTATGTCAATGACCTCTTCCTAGATCCAGAGTCTCAGACCCTCCAGTCTTATACCACGGCCATTGAACAATTCCAACAAGATATACACTTGTGGGATATCAACCAGGACCCAAAAGATTCTTAACAGCCACCACTAGATGCTCCAGGGACTCAAGTCTTAATTAAAATCTGGAAAGATGGGTCCCCAAAGGCTCAACTCCAGCCCACATGGGAGGGCCCTTACACTGTAATACTTTCTATTTCCACAGCAGTCAAGGTACCAGGGCACAACTTCTGTATTCAGTACTCATGAGTCAAACTGTGGAAGAAAACAGAAGAGGACGCTCAATACACCTGTCAACAAGCTATAACATGCAGTGCCAGTTGAACAAGGATATATAAAACTACACCCAACCATGGAAAATATCACTCACTCCTAGAGGGACATTGCTATAAGGACTCTGAGGCTTGAGACTAGCAAGAGGGGGAGATCCAATAACCCTTGCCATCCCAGTTCAGCAGGAAGTAGACAGGGAGATTTCAACACCCCTATTCCCAAAGAATTGGGCATCCCATATCTTGAGGGGAGAATGTTAGGTAGTTAAGATAGGAAAAAGGAGTCCAAAATGGTGGTGGCTAAAAGACAAAAAAGGAGAAAAACTCGTGAAAATGGAGCAAGGGAAAATCCATGGACCGGAGTGAGAACTTCTGGTGAAACAAACACGCTACTTTTTGGTCAGCCCAATTTGCATAGGGTAGGCTCAAGGGGTGGGGGGAGGATACAAACTTATAAAAGGAGGAAGCCAAGACAGATTGAGGCCTTTCCTTTGGGGTTGGCTCACCCTCATGCCTCGAGGATGTACTATCCTTTGCTTGCTGAATAAAACTGAGCTGTAACCAACTGTAACACTGGCCCGCCATTTCAAATTTTTGCTATGGTGAGACAGAACCGAGGAAATTACACACTCCCCCAACAGTTTAATGGCAGATTTATTTTTCTCTTTTAGAAGTTGTCTGTTCTCTACTTGTAAGAGTATATCCAAATATTTTGTGGCCAAAAACATGAACAATAGCAGATTATATTAGATCCCACTTAACTTCTGTTTCTAGGTGGACCTCAAGTCCAGGCAAATCTGGCCCCTTTACACTGCCACCAAATTCTCAGAGTTTTGAGTGAAGGAGAAAAGAATAACTTTATTGCTTTTCCAGCCAGAAAGGGCCACAGACGATAAATGCCCTCAAAAGCTTGTCTCCCAATTGGACAGGGTAGTAAGAAGTTTAATAGTAAAGGTTCAAATAGGGTGTGATCAGCTCATGGACATTCTTCTGTTTGATTGGTGGTGAGGTAAGTGGGAGTCAACATCATCAGTCTTCAGGTCTGGGGTCTACATGCAGTGGGCAGCAAGCTGTTTTTAATTTCTCCCACCAGATAGGGTTTCAGTTCTTCAAAATAGCTCAAAAATATTGTTGTGTATATTACTTGATGGGGAAACTGGACCATGCCCCAATGCGGCACTATTGCTTCTCTTGATTTTGTTTTCCCCTGGGATCAAACCCCAGGTCTCCTGTACTGCAGGTGGATTCTTTACCAGCTGAGCTACAAGGGAATCCCAATAATATACTACAGTCAATTGTCCCAGGTAATTTCATGGTTCCAGTCACCATCTGCTGTGATTTTGGATCCCAAGAAAATAAAGTCTTACACGATTTCCATTGTTTCCATATCTATTTGCCATGAAGTGATGGGACTGGATGCCGTGATCTTAATTTTTTCAATGTTGTCAACTCTAGAATCCCATTCTGAAAGACTGGTTTTGATATCAAATGCTTAGATCAGATTTCTCAAAAAGGAACCTAATATGGAGATTCTAGCTAAATGGATTTATTGGGAAACAAGATAAGGCAGTGTAATTTTATATAATAGTACACATTATTCTATATATCCAGAGTTAGACAGAGGGGGGAATGGCAGGTTTATTTAATTGTATATTAAAACTTCTATTCAACAAAGGCTTACTGCTACTGAATCCAAGCTCACTCTGCTCTCTGCACCACAAGCCAATAAATTGCAGACAAGATTTTGAGTTAAGGAATATGGCTTGTTGACAATATTTTAAGCCAGTTTTTCACTTTCCACTTTCACTTTCATCAAGAGGCTTTAGTTCCTCTTCGTTATCTGCTATAAGGGTGATGTCATCTGCATATCTGAGGTTAATTATATTTCTCTCTAAAATCTTGATTCAGCTTGTGTTTCATCCAGCCCAGCATTTTGCATGATGTACTCTGCATATAAGCTGTGGATGGCTACAAAAAAAAATTAACACATTCTCTCCCCAGTGCTGGTCAAGCCATGAAACTAACAGCCTTTGCTTTATTTCCTCATCTCTTCCCACTCTCTGTTCTATAAAAGAGACTAGCATCTAGAATCCAATAAGATAGTTATTTTTAGACATTAGTCTAACACCTTCTTGGTCTGGTAGCTTTCCAAATAAAGCCGTAGTCTTTAAATCAAAATCTTGTCTGCAATTTATTGGCTTGTGGTGCAGAGAGCAGAGTGAGCTTGGATTCAGTAGCAGTAAGCCTTTGTTGAACAGAAGTTTTAATATACAATTAAGTAAACCTGCCATTCCCCCCTCTGTCTAACTCTGGATATATAGAATAATGCATACTATTATATAAAATTACACTGCCTTATCTTATTTCCCTGAATCCACTCTTATTCTCCTTAAATCCACTCTTCTTCTCCTTGAGAGCACTGCCCAAATAAATCCATTTAGCTAGAAGCTCCATATTAGGTTCCTTTTTGAGAAATCTGATCTAAGCATTTGATATCAAGACCAGTCTTTCAGAATCAGATTCTAGAGTTGGATAAAAGTTCATCAATTATATTCACATATTGTGGGGTCATATCTTGTTAAATGTTGACTTAAGTTATTTCCACTAAATGGATTCACTTGAAAGGATTTAAATGCAGAATTACCCTAGGGAGTGAAATATTTCTTTTTGGATACCATCAAATGTACATTTTAATTTTTCTTTAGGGTCATATACATAAGTGTTAAAGAGTGAAAAATAATTATTAGTAATTATGTTGATAAAGATAATTACAAAAGCTGACTTTCCAAGTTCAATTAAAATTAATAATAATGATAATAGTTATTCATTGAATCTATACTACATTCTAAGAAAGTTAATCACATTATCATCTCTCAAAATTCACAGCAATCCTACAATTATGAAAGGAAATTTATTTACATACATATCCTTAGATCCCCATTTTTTTAAAGTTATAGGGTGTTCTCCTAGGTTCAGACCAATAATGAACTGCTAATTTAAAGAAAAAGTTAAATCCACAAGGAAATTAAAATACATACATATTATAGTAATTGAGGTTATGAACTGTTTTGTTTCAACATATAAATAAATTTATTCCTTCTCTCCCATTCACTCTCTTGCTCTTGTGTGCATCTACCAGCTGCCTATCCATCACCACTAGAAACTGTATTTTTTTACAGTTTTGTATCACAGTCTCCTCAGAAAATACTCTAATAGAAACTTGTTGAGACACACCCATTATGCTAGCCTTTATTCAGCCCTTGTTCTTTCCACCCATTCAACTGTTCTATAGATTTTTTTCTCCTCTTTCTTGCTTAATTGCATGCTGAAAATAATTGCCTTCTAGCTAAAGTTGTGCTATGCAACTGATGTCTACTTACTCCCTAATGTACTGTGCTTTCTTTATTCTAGAAAGGAGGTTGCAAAACAGTAACCATGAGGACCACCAGTACCTGTTTCTGAACCAACGCCAGCCTTAGTGATCTCAGTGTTTCTACGAGGAAAGAAGAATGCCAGACTATATCAGCCCCAATCCTAATCTATAGCCCTATTTTTAACTATAAAACTTCTTCCTATTTCCCAGAAAGGGGGGCACGATCTTGAAGGCATTGGCCTGCTGAGGCCCCCTTTGCCTGGTATAGTAATAAAGTTACTCTTTTCTACTCTTCCAAAGCTCTGTCTCAACATAAACAGAGGCTGGGTTTTTGGCAACAAAGTACAGAAGCTCATTTTTATTCCAGTAAAAATGTTCCAGTTAATAAATGACAGTGTGGGAGTTCTACACATGCTTTCTGATGCTAAGAAAAATCTACTAAGTTAAATTATATGACCTGTTTACAAAGCACAATCATTTTTTTGCAGGAAAGGGGATCCCTTCCAGGACCCAAGAATGGGCTTTTTTCTAACACTCAGAAATGAATTTTTGGAGACATAGATGCTGACAAAGCAAGAGACTATTGGGAAGGGGTGTCCAGGGCCTTCCCAGATGACACAGTGGTAAAGAACCTGCCTGACAATGCAGGAGACATGGGTTCAATCTCTGGGTTGGGAAGATCCCCTGGAGAAGAAATTGGTATCCCACTAAAATATTCTTGCCTGGAGAATCCAATGGACAGAGGAACCTGGTGGACAGCAGTCCATGGGGTTAAAAAAGTCAGACACAACTGAGCAATAGAGGATGCACACATGCCAGGATGGAGAGCAGCAGGGTAAGGGAATTCTAGAAGAACTGCTTTGCCATGTAGCTTGCAGCCTCAGGTTTTATGGTAATTGGTTAGCTTCTGGGTTGTGACTGGCCAGTCATCTGACTCAGGATCTTTGCTGGTTATGTGCATATCACTCCGCCAAGAAGAGTGCCAGCAAGAAGGATCCTGGGAGGTTGGTAGGGTATGAGGACTGGAGTCTCCTTTTGACCTTTCTGAATTCTTCTAGGTTGTGGTAGCTTGTTCTGCATTTCTTACTGCTGCTGCTGCTGCTGCTAAGTTGCTTCAATCGTGTCCGACTCTGTGCGACCCCATAGACGGAAGCTCACCAGGCTCCCCTGTCCCTGGGATTCTCTAGGCAAAAACACTGAAGTGGGTTGCCATTTCCTTCTCCAATGCATGAAAGTGAAAAGTGAAAGTGAAGTCGCTCAGTCGTGTCCGACTCTTAGCGACCCCATGGACTGAAGCCTACCAGGCTCCTCCGTCCATGGGATTTTCCAGGCAAAAGTACTGGGGTGGGTTGCCATTGCCTTCCCTGGCATTTCTTACTAGGACTTCTTATTTAAGAGAACTCACTGAAGTGGTTATCATGGTGCTTAATCAGGGTGAGCAGTTTCAGTCAGTGGTTCCCTGACAATTTGAATGGTCAAACAACTGAGCTGAATGAGGCAATTTTCCTGTATTCTATGGATTGTACAAATTTTCTGTTGAGATTAAGCCTGGTAAAATAAATTTAGCTCCAGACTTGAAGATAGAAAAATAAACATAGAAACGACAGGACTACAGTAAGCTGAGTCAGAGTAAATAGCAATGAAAAAGCCTCAAGGAAGGATCATGCTGGTGTTAGAAACATCGACAAGGAAGGAAAGAGGTAAGATGTGAGACAGAGATAATTGAAGCCTCCTGAGTTAAGTCTTGAATACCACAATGAGTATTTTAGAGTCCTCTGTGGCAGAAAACCAATGAAAGCTTCTGTGCAGAATGGGAGTGATGGATCTTAATTTAAATTTGAAAAGATCAACAACTGTGTTAACTGTTGCTGATTGCTTCAGTAACACATTTACAGAGAATGTCATTTAGCAAAAGAGGTGACTGCTGATCTAGAAAATAAATAAGTGTTGTAGCTGGAGGACAGTGTGTAAAATTGAGGGAGGGCTTTGTTTTTGTTCTAGATGAAAATGTTATACTTGCATATGCAGCTACAAACAAGAGGCAAAATAGTACAGATCAGAGTCTGGAGGAGTCATGCCTGGGCTCAAATTCTGACATAATTTTCTTAACTTAATTTCTTTTTTGTCTTTTCAAAATGGGTTTAATAATAGTAAATCATGGGATTGTTGCTGTTGCTTAATTGCTAAGTCATGTCAAACTCTTAAGCAACCCCATGAACTGCAGCCTCCCAGACTCCTCTATGAAATTTCCCAGGCAAGAGTACTGAAGTGGGTGGTCATTTCAAGGGCTTCCCAGGTTCTGCTAGTGGTAAAGAACCTGCCTTCCAATGAAAGATATGTAAGACACAGGAGCTTAATCCCTGGATCAGGAAGGTCCCCTGGAGGAGGGCATGGCAACCCATTCCAGTACTCTTGCCTAAAGAATCCCATAGATAGAGGGGCCTGGCGGACTATGACCCTTAGGGTTGCAAAGAGTCAGACATGACTGAAGCGATTTAGCACAGCACAGCCATTCCAAACCATAACATTAAATGAGAACTAATTGAATCATGACTTATGAAAAATGTTTAAAATTGTTCTCCACACATTATAAGCACTATATATCATTAACTGTGAGAATTGGACCAGTTTCAGGACTGAGCACTGAAAAATTGATGCTTTTGAACTGTGGTGTTGGAGAAGACTCTTGAGAATTCCTTGAAGAGCAAAGAAATCAAACCAGTCAACCCTAAAGGAAATCAACCCTGAATATTTATTGGAAGGACTGGTGCTGAAGCTGAAGCTCCAATACTTTGGCCACCTGATGAGAAGAGCCATGAGTCTCCAGATTTAAACTGGCCAGTCCCTGGAAAAAGTCCCTGATTCGCGGAAAGACTGAAGGCAGAAGGAGAAGTAGGGGAGGGTGAGAGGGGCAGAGAATGAGATGGTTTGGATAGCATCACTGAGTCAATGGAGATGAGTTTGGTCAAACTCCAGGAGATAGTGAAGGACAGGGAAGACTGGCATGCTGCAGTCCATGGGGTCATGGAGTAGGACAGGACTTAGTGACTGAACAACAACAATCATTAACTATACAAAGGGAGAAAATTTTGATATTAAAGGTAGAAAAATAATTGCCAGAGGAAAATCAATTGAATGGGAGCAAGGGATGGGAATTGTCATGGTTCATGTGTGGGCTGGAAAAGAATTTCCAGACATGAGACAGAATGAGAGGAGAATAAAGTTTATAAGAGTGGGAGATGCTATTAAAACAGTGAGCTGGCTCAAGGGAGAGTTGAACCCTTTTGCAGGCTAGCCTCAAGACGTAGAGAATTCCTATGGGAATGATGCCATTAGGTGATTGGATACTATGATACAGGGTTGATAATAGGGTGGGTGTTTTACCTAATATGGCATTAGGGGACTGGTCAGTTTAAATCTGGAGACTCATGGCAACAGTTGCTATGGGACTTGATCAGTTCCAGAGATTTTTATCCTGTAACTTTGGTACAGGGGTCCACACCTGTGACCTTGCCAGGCTGCTGCTGCTGCTGCTGAGAAGTCACTTCAGCTGTGTCCGACTTCATGCAGCTCCATAGACGGCAGCCGACCAGGCTCCCTCATCCCTGGGATTTTCCAGGCAAGAACACTGGAGTGGGTTACCATTTCTTTCTCCAATGCATGCAAGTGAAAAGTGAAAGTGAAGTCGCTCAGTCATGTCTGACCCTTAGTGACCCCATGGACTGCAGGCCTACCATGCTTCTCCATCCATGGGAGTTTCCAGTCTCTACAGAAACCAGTGCACCGTTAAGAACTTAATATTAGCTTGGAACAGTGTGGCTCATCCATTTTAACATATGGTAAGTCAAAGTGTGTGTATGGTGAGGGATGTAGGTTGATTTTCTCTTCCTTAGGGTATAATTTCTGAGGAAAAAGCTCTTGTCATATATTTGGACATGTAGGATATATATCTTTCCAAGGAGTACAGCTATTTGATTTATTCAGGGCATCTTTATTTGGATGACAAAACTAGAACAAAACATTTCTTAACTTTATATATTTGTATTGGCCTTATTCCAAAACATTTTTCTCAGCTATTATCTGAAAAACTAAAGCACATGCTTAAAATGTCTGCTATTAGAGTGTGCTAATTTTATGACTTTGCAAATTTCCCATCTGTTTTAAATTATTTCAACATAATATATATCAATAAAATGAACACGTAAATAATTATGTAAAATCTCTTCATCCTTTAAGGATAAAAATCTTTATTTTGATTCTTTAAAAAGAAAAAGATGACCTTAAAACCAACTATTTTATTTCCCTTATTGATTATCTTAATGCACAAATTCACAACTAAATTGGTAAATTACATTTCACTTTTTTAATGCACAACTATAAGGATGTGATGAAACAATAAATATGCCAGTGCACTTAGTCCTAACCTTTTTATTAATATTTATAGTTTGCTTTTCAATCAAATTTAGAAATGATTTCCTTTTAAATACCTGAATCAGTACTCGATTCATGCCATTATGGTTAGAAAATATTTTCAAATTGAGCAAACACGTCATTAAGTAATAGATGAAAACATACGAGAAGGATATTTTAAACTTAAAGTCAATAATTATGGTTAGTTTTACGCAATCCTTCACTTGATGATTTACAAGTTTATTGTTATGTGAACCATCTGAGTAGTTGGTTATGAACATTAGAGGAAAAACAACTATATTTCTAATTACAGGTGCTTCTCATTGTATCAGCATATGATTTGAAGACAGATAAATCTCTAGGTTTCTCATGATTTATTGGGATCATTAGTACTCTGATGTTTAGAGACATTTACAGAAAAAAATTGCAAAAGCACACTGAATTATAAGGTTACTAATATGTCGTGCCTGCTAAGCCACGTCAGTTGTGTCCGACCCTGTGTGACTCTATGAACCATGGCTTGCTAGGCTCCTCTGTCCATGGGATTCTCCAAGCAAGAATACTGCAGTGGGTTTCCATACCCTTCTCCAGGGGATCTTCCTGATCCAGGGATCAAACTGGCGTGTCTTACATCTAAACTGTTTTGGTAGCTGGGTTCTTAACCACTAGCACCACCTGGGAAGCCTGATTACTAATATAATATTGCCCCAAAACATGTTTATTTAAAATAAAAACAGGAAAGTATAGGGAACTATTCTATATTAAGTACTCTACAAGATAAATAAGTAAACAAATGCTAAAAATTATTTGGTATTAATAATACAAACATATTATTATGTTCACTTAAAATCACTTTGGCACATAAACTTTAGTGAAAAATAAAGTGCATATATATGGTTTTATATTTGAAACTACCATACACTCAAACATAATTTTTCTTTCCTCAGTATTATGTATTAGAAGAATTAAACATTTTCTTTAAAACACCAGTTAGTAATTTTTTATAGTCTGGGCTTGTGTTCTTTCTTACGATTGCTCTCTTACTCTATGGCTGTTCTGTGACAGCAGTCATAGGCAATATGTAGGTGAGCAGGCATGGCTGTATTCCAATAAAATTTTGTTAAGAAAATAAGGAAGAAGGCCAGCCAAGTTTGCCTATTCTTGATCTATTCAAATTTCAAAGTGGGTAAATAAATTAGAATTTGATTTGATTTGATTGTAATGCTTTTAAGAATCTGGAAAACTAGAATAGTTAGAGCTATTAGAACAGATAGAATAATACAAATGTCTCTCTCTATATATATAATTATAGACATGACCATAATTAAAGATTGTGATATTGATATCAATAATTTTTGCTGTATGAAGAAGGAGAGGCTTTAATTTATTTTAAATTTTTGTTTATTTGTTCATTGTTTTTCATTGCACCTAGCTAGTTATCACACAAATTTCAAACTTAAAATACTGTGGTTAAAAATTTTGATGCCTACCACTCTGAAATTAAATATAAATAGCAACCTGGGAAACACACATTCATGCATATACACTTCAATTAAATCAAATATGTCTATTTTTACCATCCATCTTTCAACTCATCTACAAAATGTGCAGCTGTAGCAAATAGTTCAAATAATTTGTTAACTGAAAGGAATTCCAGATTTTATTGGAAACACAGTTTTTAGCTTAGCTAATTTGGCCATGGGATGTGAGGAGCTGACTCATTGGAAAGGACGCTGATGCTGGGAAAGATTGAGGGCAGGAGAAGTGGGCAACAGAGGATGAGATGGTTGGATGGCATCACCAACTCAATGAACATGAGCTTGAGAGAAGTTGGGAGATAGTGAAAGACAGGGAAGCCTGGTGTGGTGCAGGCCATGGAGTCACAAAGTGTTGGACACGACTGAGCAACTGAACAACTCTAAGCAATTATTTTTCTGTCTTCCTGAAGCCTTAAAGAAAAATCATTTATGAAATATTATAATAGTGTGAATATCAGCTCCAGGTTATTATCTCAGATTCTGATTTATGTCTTACACAAGTGCTAAGGAGGAGACAGGATCAGGCATCTTTAGGTGAAGTTAAAACTCATAATCCTTTTGCATCTGAATGAACAATACCCAGAAGGAAAAACTCAGAATATAGCTTAACAAATGTTTCCAGGAATTTTATTCTTATGACCAATAGATTAAACAATGTGGATAATCCACATGATATCTGTGCTTAAGGAATTTATAGTTCTGTAGACAAATGAAGAATAGAAATGCCACGTTTGGGATTTAGATTCAACAGAAAGAGGGCTAAGCATTCTCACATCCATTGTTCCATTTAGCCAGGATCCACAGTATCAGTTGCTTGACAGTGTTAATTAGTCCCACATGAGAGAGGTGCCAGATGTGTAGGAATGGTAATAGAAGGAAGAGGGCGAGTGCTACTCCCCTCCAGCTTTGTATTGCCATGTATTTCTGTAATTCAACTGAAGCCAGATAATCAGGATTTCCTTAGCAAAAAACAAAAAAAAAAACAAAGATTGTGCAGGCCAAGCAAAATATCAATGCATCTGAGAGCTGGAGTCAATTTTAGGCAATATATTCTTTGATGGTATCAACATAAATTTTGCATAATAAGTTTTTCATATTAATGTAACAAAACATCATAGATATCAGTGATTAGTCTCATATTTGTATGACTATCATGATGGAAAAAAGAAAAAACATTTCTGTGGTAACAAATATGGAGTAAAATCTGACTTACAGGTATCTTCAGGAAAAACTATATATACTAAATTAAATTTACTTGGAATTGATGCATGTAGAATTGAGGGTAGAGGAATTGCCAGACAAGCAAGTCTCATTTTTTTTTTCCATATGCCATATAGAATGAGCATTATATATATTGTTTAAACTTGGTTTTAGAAACCAATATTATATGTATGCTATCTGCCTAAGCTTGATGCCTGTGCTAATGGGTTCCCAGAATGTGTGACTCTTCTTTGCTTTCAAGAATGACTCTCACCAGCTTTCTATGGAATCATACTATACCTTATCATTGAATTTTCTATTAACTTTGGATTTGAGGACTAAACAGCCCGTAAGTCAGTCCTGTCAGTAGATACTGTGAGATATGAAGTTGAAACCCTCTCAGAGAGAATGTTTTTTTTTTTTTTTTATTTTTTTTTTTTCCATATGAGAGGAGTCAATCTTCAGTGAGAAGAAAATTTAAATTATTCACAGAGAAGCATAGGTAAAAAGTGTAGAAAGTAGTGACATTATTCAGGTTCCTAAGGTCCAGTTAAATTCATACATTTTAAACTTTAATTTATGTATTCTATTTTTGTTGTTGTTCAGCCGCTCAGTTTTCCAACTCTTTGCGACCCCATGGACTGCAATACGCCAGGCTTCCCTGTCCTTTACCATCTCCCGGAGTTTGTTCCAACTCATGTTCATTGCGTTGATGATGTCATCCAACCATCCCGTCCTCTGTCATCACCTTCTCCTCCTGCCTTCAATCTTTGCAGCATCAGGGTCTTTTCCAATGAGTTGGCTCTTCACATCAGGTGGCCAAAGTATTGTGGCTTCAGTTTAAGCATCAGTCCTTCCAATGGATATTCAGGACTGATTTCCTTTAGGATTGACTGGTTGGCTCTCCTTGCAATCCAAGGGACTCTCAAAAGTCTTCTCCAACACCACAGTTCAAAAGCATCAAGTCTTTGCTGCTCAGTCTTCTTTATGGTCCAACTCTCATATCCATACATGACTACTGGAAAAACCATAGTTTTGACTATACGGACCTTTGTTATTTAAAAATTTTAAATATATTTTTTTAAATATTTAAATAACTAAAATTTATTTAAAATAACAAAAGGCCATATTGAAAATAGAATTAGAATTCTATTTTTAATTGTCAAATATTCACTTATACTTCCAATAGCTATTTTATGTTTGCCTAAAATATTTAAAATCAGATTTCTCTCAGTTATTATCAAGAATATATATCAATTAATTATTTCATTTATTATCAAGAATATACATCAATGGTTGTCTTGTCAAACACTGCATATTTTTTTCCTTGTCAGATGAAGATATAAGAATTAATTTTAATGGAAAGATTTGAAAAAAGTAAACTAAAAATAACTTGACTATTTTATGCTAAAGTTTTAATCCAATTACAATGAACATGAAACAAAATTTGGAGGTGATGGTGAGGGTGAGTTGGAGAAGTGGAGAGAAAGACTAAGAGGGAGAGGATGATATTAGTGTCAGACTCTCAAAGATTCATGCTCTACAATTGTCTTCAATAAGTGTCAACTTTGCTACCTTGAATCTCCTGAGAAGAGGGTTGTATTTATCCTCAGAGGCATTAATGAAAAACACCATCTTAAGTCTTCCCCTATCATCTTCCTTGTAGGCAAAACAGATCCAAACACAATGGCTTGAAATGTGCTTAGCTTCTTCAGCACAAAATGAGATCTGCAGGACCCTATTTGAGTTGATTGCACATGATATCATATGCACTTCATAAAATGGGAGTAACATTCATTGCTCTGGGATTCTCTATATTCATAGGAAATATTGAGTGTGTGTGCAAGCTTAATTGTTTCAGTCATGTCCAACTCTGCTATGCTATGAATTGTGGCTTACCAGGCTTCTCTGTCCAGCAGCAGCAGCAGCAGCAGTAGCAGCAGGCTTCTCTGTCCATGAGATTCTCTAGGCAAGAATATTGGTGTAGGTTGTCATGACCTCCATCAGGGGATCTTCCTGACCCAGGGATTGAATCTGAGTCTCTTACATTGCAGGCAGAATTTTTACTACTGAGTCACTGGGGAACCACATGAAATATAGAAAGAAAAGTTCAAAGTTTACTCAACATAACAATTCTATGGTTATTAAGAGGATAAGAGAATATTGTGATAAATTTAATGCCCGTGAAGTCAACAAATTAAATAAAATGGAAAAATTTCATACCAAATTATATTCAAAAAGAAATATATTATCTGGAAAACAGTATTTCTACTAAATCAATTGAATTTTTATTTAGCAATCTGTAAAAAATAATTTTGAATGAATTTTCCCTATATTTGTACATTTTTTTAGCAGAAATGCTGACTGCTCCTTGTTTCAGATTTCTTCAAGAATGTTTGTATATCAAACAGTTTTGGAAGATTGAGACAGAGCTCCCCTTCCTGCCTCCCACCCCCAGCCCCTTTAGAGAACAGGGAAACATTGTTTACAGCCTTGGAAGTTAGTGTCTCTCTCTAGAGCAAAGGGCTGGCTTGATTGCTATTCAGGATAATAAAGGTAATATCTCCCTTAGAGCACAGACCAGACATAATTATGGGCCACCAAGTAATAAGTATGTTCCCTAAACTCAAGTTACCTCTCAAATAGCACAACCCACTGTATATGCAGATATCCATGTGGGCCTAATAACTCCACACCCATGGGACTAGTATGCAAGGGAAAAAGATACAAATATGTTAATGACTAGTATGCTTGTTGTGTTGTGAATAATAAAGCTGTCTTGTCTTTTCCCAGCATTTATGAAATTGTGACAGGCTAACTTGTTAGCCTGCAACTTGGCTAAAATCTCAAGCCCTTCATAGTTCTTAACAACACCTCCCTATGAATAAAACTCCAATCCCAGGTAGCTTCACCTGTGAATTCTAGCAAATACACATGGAAAAAATTATACCAATTATTTCAGAAATTCAAAAAGGAGAAAATATTTCCCCATTCATTGTAAGATCAGCATTATCTTTATACAAAAATCATAAAAAGATATTATAAAAATTTGAACTCACATAGAAATAAAAAACTCAAATAGAAAAACTTGCATAGGTCAGTATTTCTAATGCAAATACATAACAATATTCTAAACAACAATTTAGCAGATTTAATATAACTGTATATCAAATACATCATATCTAAGTATATTTTGTATCAGGAAAGGAAGATCTAACTCTTGAAGGTCAGTCAATGAAATTGATCAGTTTAAAAAACTGTAAAAGAATATATATATGTATACACACACAAATATATAAGACTACTTCTGTAGACACAGAAAAAAGCATATAAAAATCCAAATGTTCAGCACACTCAGAACACAAGTGACTTCCTCAGTATGACAAAGAGTATCTTTAAAAACCTATAATTAATATCATACTTAATATAAAAACATGTTCCATAAAACACCAAATTGGTAATCTAAATCTTATTAATACTATAAGGTTTGACTCTGAAAAATATATGAAGAAAGTAAAAAGATGAGGCAGAGATAGGAAGAAAAAATCTGCAAGTCACATATTAAATATGCCTTCTATCTAGAATATATAAGGCATTATCAAAAACCCAAAATAAGAAATGAGTAAAAATTTGAGAAGACACTATTCCAAATTAGAAACATGGATGACAAATTAGTAAGTACGT
This sequence comes from Tragelaphus eurycerus, assembly GCA_935064755.1. Classification (NCBI taxonomy): domain Eukaryota; kingdom Metazoa; phylum Chordata; class Mammalia; order Artiodactyla; family Bovidae; genus Tragelaphus; species Tragelaphus eurycerus. Next base: position 3,660,642 of record CAKXYN010000086.1, on the reverse strand, counting down.
GAAATAGGTACTCAACATCATTATTTATTAGGGAAGACAAAAACCACAGTGAGATAATACTGTACCAGTTAGAAGGACTAAAATAAAAATGAATGACTATATGAAATATTCACAAAGATCTATCACATTACTGTTAAGGATATGAAATAGTATAACTGTTTTGGAAAAGCAGCATGACAATACTATGGAGACGTGAACAAAATGAAAGTTATATAAAAAGTGACAACAGTACTACCTTTAAAAATATCTAGTCCTTATATTGTTTGCATGTGTGCAGTATGGTGGCTAGTAAAATTTATCTTTGAAAAATATCAGAAACAAGTGAGAAATTTTACATAACTCTAATTTACACAAGTAAACAGCAAAACCTAAACATGGATTATTATTATATTTATGATTACTGCATCTTTTTGAAAAGTACAATATCCTTTCAATAATGTCACTGTTATTCAATAACATTTCAATCATATGGTTGTATTTCTTTCTCCTTTCTTCAGCTTTTATACTCTTAATAGCAGGTGTAGAGCCTCAAATTAACTAAATTCTACTATTGATGCTATCCTTAAATCAAAAGATTAAATCAGACCATTAACTCCATGGCAGAAAAAAAAATCAGTGCAAAAAAGTTATCCATTATGAAGTATGGGATTGGAAAATTTAGGGATAATAAATTAAAAGTACCAAAGGCCATGATGACTATAGAGAAGAAAAATGATCACAAATCTCCAAGGGTGCATTTATTTCTTATGTTGATGGCCCACTGATAAATAAAGCAGCTTCTCTTTTTTCTAAATTGACATGAGGGAGTGAGACATCTATTATAGTTCCTGACTGAGAGAATGCATGAAAAAGTGAGGTAGGAGGTAGATGGCCCTCTAGGCTGAGCAGCTGGAGTTTGTCACGTGGAGTAATTGGAGCTTTGTTTTCTCTAGATACTCTAAGAACACAGGTAGTGGCAGGAGTTGAACTCTACTGGAGTAAAGAGATGGCCACATCTACTACTGCTGAGGTCAGGGAAACCTCCCTGACTGCTCATACACAGGAACACAGTAAGTCTCCTTGGAAATTAAAACACGGAGGGGATGCTACCACCACCTCATAATAAGTGTTGTCATACCTCCCATTAACCTCTATGCTGGAATCCATTTTGGCAAAAAGATGGGCATGCATATGGAGAAGGCATGCATATGGGGAAGGCAATGGCACCCCACCCCAGTACTTTTGCCTGGAAAATCCCATGGACGGAGGATCCTGGTAGGCTCCAGTCCATGGGGTCGCTAAGAGTCGGACACGACTGAGCAACTTCACTTTCACTTTTCACTTTTATGCATTGGAGAAAGAGATGGCAACCCACTCCGGTATTCTTGCCTGGAGAATCCCAGGGACAGGGGAGCCTGGTGAGCTTCCGTCTATGGGGTCGCACAGAGTCGGAAACGACTGAAGCGACTTAGCAGCAGTAGCAGCATATGAAGAGTCTTCAGTTAATTTCAGTTCAGTGGCTCAGTCGTGTCGGACTCTTTGCAACCCCATGAATTGCAGCACGCCAGGCCTCCCTGTCCATCACCAACTCCTGGAGTTCACTCAAACTCACATCCATCAAGTTGGTGTTGCCATCCAGTCATCTCATCCTCTGTCATCCCCTTCTCTTCCTGCCTCCAATCCCTTCCAGCATCAGTCTTTTCCAATGAGTCAATTCTTCGTATGAGGTGGCCACAGTACTGGAGTTTCAGCTTTAGTATCATTCCTTCCAAAGAAAGAACACCCAGGGCTGATCTCCTTTAGAATGGACTGGTTAGATCACAGGCCAAATGTGGGAAAATAATTAAGATAATTGGCTAAAGCAGAACAAAGACAACTGCCCCTGTATAAATTATTTAACTGCCTGTTTACTGTACTCCTCTTCTCTAGAGAGGACACCCTATTTTTTTTTTTTAAATGTATATATTGCTGTCTGGCTTCTCTCTTAAATAAATAAACTGCTTTTCTGTGTGTTCTCCAACCTGTGCTATGCTAATAATAATAAAGTTTGCAATTGCTTTTATAGTTTTTGCTTCTTTGAATTTTTCTTTCTCTCAAATGGGGCAAGAGCCAGGACAACTTTGCTTCCAGCCTCTTTTCCTGGTGGATTAACAGCTAGGATTCCTGGTTTTCATCCCAGCTACTCAGGTCCCATTCCTGGTCAGGGAACTGAAAATCCTGCTTCAGGACTACTCACTTCTATCTCTCCAAGGGCAGAAGGAGTAATTCAAGTCACTAGAACCAGCTTTGTGTGTTAAAGCAGAGCTATCTTTTTTTAGTAATCACTTTATTGAACATTTATTTAGCACCTGTTTTATTTCAAGGACAGTGCTATGCTAGGTGTTCAAAGATTATTTATTGGAACTCTTCTTGACGGGAATTTGTGACTCTATTGTGTTTTATGTATGTATTCTTACATACATAAAGAATGTAAGCCCAGGGAAGCCCAGGGTCCCCCAGTGGCTCAGCAGTAAAGATCTGCCTGCAATGCTGGAGATACAGGAGATGTGGGTTCCATCCTTGGGTTAAGAAGATTTTCTGGAGGAGGGCAAGACGACCCACTCCAGTATTCTTGCCTGGAGAATTCCATGGACAGAGGAACCTGGCTGGCAACAGTCCATATCGTTACAAAGAGTTGGACACTACTGAAGCGACTGAGAATACATGCACACATTCTTATAGCCCCAATAATTTGTGGCAGATTTTATTATATAAAGAATTATAATGTAGCACCGCTATACTTTCCCATGTAGCACAGAGTTATATACACTGAATGTATACGGAATTTGGGTGTCTTAAATTGGAGAGTTACACCTTTTGTAAGGACTCAAATTAGTGCAAAATCCCTCACACTGAGTTGGAACCTGAAGGTAAGCACACGGCTGCAGACTACTTTGGAGGTATTTATTGGAGAAAAATCCCACAGTGAAGAAAACTAATATTGGCCAAATGCCTGCTGTTTTATACTGAACTTTTAAGAACAAGTTCTGTGACACTCTCTCTCTTTATCGCTGCTATCTTTTTAAATTAACAAAAAAAAAAAAAAAATTAACTATCCTAGCTTCAGTAAAACGTGTCAAAGGATAAAAATCTGGTATAAGAACCTAGAGGGCTTTTCTGTGAAGAGCTTTCAGCCCATTACATACATGATCTAATGAATCCCTGCAATGGTTATAAGAAACAGATATGGATAAGTATTGTTATTCTTTTAGTGCTTTGCAGGGGAAATAAAATCATCAAAAAGGATTTTCAAACCCCTCACTCAAAGAACTCAGTGTTGTATTTGTCTACTTAGCTTTGGATTGCTCCCCAGATGTCAGAAAAGATGAACCATAATCTCCCACAGGCATGTTTGATGTGATTCACATAGGGCAAAACCGATTGCAGAAATGTATAACCTCTTTGTAGGAAAAAAATAGAAGCTATATTCAACAAGAGATGGAGGGAAGTGAACGCTACTGAGTGATAATCACCACCAAGTTGAGAGAACTGCAAAGGCTTTGCCTCAAAATTCTGAACAGAATAAATTTTGATCACACACAAGGCAAAAGTAATTCTTACGAGCTAAAGAGAGACTTGAAAGAAATAAGATACAGAGAAATATAAGATTCAGAAAAATAAAATATATAGACCCATCCCTAATTGTGTATTTAAACTATATTAGTGGGACAGATGGTTTCTGGGTTTTTTGAATTCTAGCATAAAATAATCTAGTTCATATGAAGAAAAATGTATCATTTTTTGTATTAACATAGAAAGAGAAATAGGAGTACAATGATGACCACTTCTAATGGACTGTGTAATTGATATGGAGTTTCGGGACTGGCTTCAGAATGAATTCTATCTAAGAAGGAATATTACAATGTCTTCCTCTCAGTTGGCCTCCCTGGTGGCTCAGACAGTAAAAAATCTGCCTGTAATGTGGGAGATCTGGGTTCAGTTTCTGGGTCAGGAAGATTTCCTGGAGAAGAGAATGGCAACCCACTCCGGTATTCTTGCTTGGGTAATTCCATGGACTGAGGAGCCTAGTGGGCTACAGTCATGGGGTTGCAAAGAGTCAGATACCACTGTGTGAGTAACACTTTCACTTCCTCTCAACATTGACATATATGTCTTCAACACACACAGATTAATATTGCACTACAATTTACTCAATGTTTTGAGCAAATTCTATGTGCTAGTAATTGTTTGGCATTATTATTGCTATGTCTATATTCTATTCCCATATTAGCATAGAAACTCATTTGTTTAAACCATTTTGAAATTCTATCTAAACACTTAATTAAGCTAAATTAACTGTAGTTTGACTAAAGTTTATTGATGTAAGCAACATATAATGGCTATTCAAGCATTATTGTTGTTTAGTTACTAAGTCATGTCTGACTCTTTTGTGACCCCATGGACTGTACCCTACCAGGCTCCTCTATCCATGGGATTTCACAGGAAAAAATACCAGAGTGGGTTGCCATTTCCTTTTCCAGGATATCTTTTCTATCCAGGGATTGAATATATGTCACCTGCATTGGCAGCTGTATTCTTTATCAATGAGCCACTATATAACTAGACAATTTAGATTTTGAAACATCCCAATGTGGTGTTCACATTTTTTATCAAGTTTTGCGTATTGAATATTTTTTCTTTATTCTTATGTGCCATAATCATTTATCCTCTTGCCTTAAATAAATTTCAGAAAATCCATGTCATTGTTCTTCTTTGTTCTTGACTCTATCAATACTAGCACTAATGGTAGGGGAGCAAAGAAAACTGTGACTATTATTTACTGCACAGCATGGAATTCACAGCTTTCTTTTTCCTAGGAAGCTTTACTAGTGGAGAAATATTCACTTCAGGGCCAATGAAAAATTTTGCTGTGCACAGTGGTGGTGTTTAGACCTAAATTTATGCCCAAGTATATTTGTATTTCAATTGTTTTAATCTTTCTACTGATCAAAAACAGCTGCTGGAATATTCATTACCAATTATTTCTCTCCTCCAATTATCCACACAGGACTGAAGTGGGTGAGGATTTCCTCTGTCAGTATCATTTATTGTCAATGGAAAGAAAGGACCATAGATGATTTGTGATTGAACTGGACATTAAACTTTCTGGTTTCAAATAGACCTTAGGTTATGTTTTGAGTTTGGTTTTTGATCCTTAGTATATTCACCCTAAAATTGTGTATCTATGTCCAATGCCAGAAATCTATTCCATCATGCATCTAATTTCAGATTCATTTCTCAAACAAATTTTTTTATTTGCTTATTTAGTAGATGTCTATTGAACCTACACCACATTAAGGATACTGTGTACAACATTTGACATCCCATAGTGAATCAAAGTTTCACCTTTTATTGCAATTGAGTCTTTTTTGTTTGTTTGAAACTATGGTTTATAAATGCTTTCTAGTTTGATGCAAGAGTTTTTGACAATTTTTCAATGTTCTGACTTCTATAGGCTGCTTTCAATGTAGATAAAATCAAGCTGCTTTTATTTGACTGTGTGGATCACAATAAACTGTGGAAAATTCTGAAAGAGATGGGAATACCAGACCATGTGACCCGTCTTTTTAGAAACCTATATGCAGGTCAAGAGGCAACAGTTTCAACTGGACATGGAACAACAGACGGGTTCCAAATAGGAAAAAGAGTACATCAAGGCTGTATATTGCTGCCCTGCTTATTTAACTTATATGCAGAATACATCATGAGAAACACTGAGCTGGAAGAAGCACAAGCTGGAATCAAGATTGCTGGGGAAATATCAATAACCTCAGACATGCAGATGACACCAGCCTTATGGCAGAAAATGAAGAGGCTATAAAGAGCCTGTTGATGAAAGTGAAAGAGGAGAGTGAAAAAGTTGGCTTAAAGCTCAACATTCAGAAAACGAAGATCATGGCATCTGGTCCCATCACTTCATGAGAAACAGAAGGGGGAACAGTGGAAACAGTGTCAGACTTTCTTTTTGGGGGCTCCAAAATCACTGCAGATGGTGACTGCAGCCATGAAATTAAAAGACGCTTAACTCCTTGGAAGGAAAGTTATAACCAACCTAGCTAACATATTGAAAAGCAGAGCCATTACTTTGCCAACAAAGGTCCGTCTAGTCAAGGCTATGGTTTTTCCAGTGGTCATGTATGGATGTGAGAGTTGGACTGTGAAGAAGGCTGAGTGTCGAAGAATTGATGCTTTTGAACTGCGGTGTTGGAGAAGACTCTTGAAAATCCCTTGGACTGCAAGGAGATCCAACCAGTCCAGTCTGAAGGAGATCAGCCCTGGGATTTCTTTGGAAGGAATGATGCTAAAGCTGAAACTCCAGTATTTTGGCCACCTCATGCGAAGAGTTGACTCATTGGAGAAGACTCTGATGCTGAGAGGGATTTGGGGCAGGAGGAGAAGGGGACGACAGAGGATGAGATGGTGGATGGCATCACTGACTCGATGGACATGGATTTGGGTGAACTCCGGGAGTTGGAGATGGACAGGGAGACCTGGCGTGCTGCAATTTATGGGGTCGTAAAGAGTCTCACAACCCAGATAATCATGATGGTGTGATCACTGACCTACAGCCAGACATCCTAGAATGTGAAGTCAAGTGGGCCTTAGAAAGCAAAACTACGAACAAAGCTAGTGGAGGTGATTGAATTCCAGTGAGCTATTCCAAATCCTGAAAGATGATGCTGTGAAAGTGCTGCACTCAATATGCCAGCAAATTTGGAAAACTCAGCAGTGGCCACAAGATTGGAAAAGGTCAGTTTTCATCCCAATCCCAAAAAAGGCAATGCCGAAGAGTGCTCAAACTACTGCACAATTGCACTCATCTCACACGCTAGTAAAGTAATGCTCAAAATTCTCCAAGCCAGGCTTCAACAATATGTGAACTGTGAACTTCCTGATGTTCAAGCTGGTTTTAGAAAAGGCAGAGGAACCAGAGATCAAATTGCCAACATCCGCTGGATCATGGAAAAAGCAGGAGAGTTCCAGAAAAACATCTATTTCTGCTTTATTGACTATGCCAACGCCTTTGACTGTGTAGATCACAATAAACTGTGGAAAATTCTGAAAGAGATGGGAATACCAGACCACCTGATCTACCTCTTGAGAAATGTGTATGCAGGTCAGAAAGCAACAGTTAGAACTGGACATGGACCAACAGACTGGTTCCAAATAGGAAAAGGAGTACATCAACGCTGTATACTGTCACCCTGTTTATTTAACTTATATGCAGAGCACATCATGAGAGAAGCTGGACTGGAAGAAACACAAGTTGGAATCAAGATTGCTGGGAGAAATATCAATAACCTCAGATATGCAGATGACACCACCCCTATGGCAGAAAGTGAAGAGGAACTGAAAAGCCTCTTGATGAAAGTGAAAGTGGAGAGTGAAAAATTTGACTTAAAGCTCAACATTCAGAAAATGAAGATCATGGCATCTGGTCCCATCACTACATGGGAAATAGATGGGGAAACAGTGGAAACAGTGTCAGACTTTGTTTTTCTGGGCTCCAAAATCACTGCAGATGGTGACTGCAGCCATGAAATTAAAAGACACTCACTCCTTGGAAGGAAAGTTATGACCAACTTAGATAGCATATTCAAAAGCAGAGACATTACTTTGCCAACAAAGGTTCGCCTAGTCAAGGCTATGGTCTTTCCTGTGGTCATGTATGGATGTGAGAGCTGGACTGTGAAGAAGGTTCAGCACCGAAGAATTGATGCTTTTGAACTGTGGTGTTGGAGAAGACTCTTGAGAGTCCCTTGGACTGCAAGGAGATCCAATCAGTCCATTCTGAAGGAGATCAGCCCTGGGATTTCTTTGGATGGAATGATGCTAAAGCTGAAACTCCAGTATTTTGGCCACCTCATGCAAAGAGTTGACTCTGATGCTGGGAGTGATTGGGGGAGAAGGGGATGACAGAGGATGAGATGGCTGGATGGCATCACTGACTCGATGGATGTGAGTCTGAGTGACCTCCGAGAGCTGGTGATGGACAGGGAGGCCTGGCGTGCTGCGATTCATGGGGTCACAAAGGGTCGTACACGACTGAGCGACTGATCTGAACTGAAAGAGTCTCACATAACTGAGTGACTGAACTGAACTGACTGATTCTGTACCATGATTGATATATTATCTCCATCATCTATCAAAAAAACCTGTCATTTTTAAGAAGGAAATAATGTTAAAGTAGTTTAGCAACTTAAAGCTCTTTTGAAAATGCATTTTAATTAATGGATCACCTGCCTTCAGAGAGTTTAGCATGCACAGATACTCACAGGTATGCATATTCATCCTTGTATTTTCACTTTCCCTAATCCATAAAAAGTTTTACATTACTTGTTATGAAATATTTCTTTAAAAATGAGCAACTGGACAGTTAAACATGCACTTACAATAATTAAAATATTAATTTTGCTTGTCATGTAAAATTAAACATTTTATTTGCATATGTTTAATCCAATATAAATTATATCAATGTATATTTATTCTGAGTCATATAATCTTTAGCTGTTTCAATTAAATATCTCAAAGATTTAATTTTTAGTAGTTATTAAATAAGTTAAATATATCATAAATAGGAATAATTCTTCCTATGCTCATGCAAGCCAAGTGCTAGATTTTCAACTAACCTGAAATTAAAATGCCTATGTTCAATAGGATAAAAAAAAAAGAAGTAGAATCTGAATGCAGGAAAATCAAGTAGAGAAAAGGGGAAAGAAAGAAATGAAAGAAAAAAAGAGAATGAAAAAAAAAAAAAGGAACAGAAGAAAGGAAGAAAATGATAGAAATACTCCCCTAAATACTTTATGCAAGCTACTTTATCTCAATAAACTTCTACAAAGTAGATATCATTAGCACATTTTTAAAAACTGGAAAACAAATGCAGTGTGAGTTTATGTAACTGATCGAGATCATAGTCTGTGAATCATAGAAAAATAATCTGAACCCATACAACCCCATGCCAAAGTATTATCACAGATGGAAAGTATAAGATATAGTAGCATTATCAGAGTCCCTCAATTAGTAAACATGTTTTAGATGATGTTTTGGCATCCACTTCCTTACTAAGGTGATCTTCCAAATGGAAAATACTTGGCTATATTTTCCAAAAATCAGATAAGCCTGATTTTTTCTCCTCAAGTATGCACATCAAAACTCTGAAAATCCATTCAACTTATTTAAAGTTATTTAACCTGTGGCTTTTAATTAAGTACTAAGATAAGTTTCAGCAAATAATTTGATTAAGCAAATATAGTTAAAATCATATAGAATTTATTTCAAATATTTTCTTTTGTCACATTCACCTTGGACAAGTCATTAGCCATTCACTCTGACTAGATAATATGAGAAAATCTGATAATTTTACTAGACTGTTATCAGTATTAGATAAAACTGTAAATGTAATGTAGCAAAGTGTGTGAACTTCAAAATAGTGTGCCTAAATCAAAGATAGCATTTAATAAATAAATAATTTACAATTGCTGATTAAAATTGTCTTGAGACTCTACATTCTTTCCAAAAATGAGAATACTTCTACATGTCTCACAGCTGAAGTGATGTAAAATTTAGAAATGATGTGTGCTTAGGTATCTAGAGATAGAACGGTGCCTGCCACATATTTAGAGTTCAGAATATATAGTTGCCTTCCTTCCTATGTCTCTTATTTATACTTTAAGTAATTTCCAACTCGTAAGTAATATTCCCATATTACCTAATGTGTCAGTTTGCTGCATATTTTCTAGGTCTCTTCAAAAAAGCTCTGTTGCATGATTTATTATAAAAAGGATCCATTATGTTGTCTCAGTAGTAAGTTGAGAGCAAACATAGAAATTTCTTAAAATAAATACTTAACTGGAAAGTGTCATCAAAACCAGGGATCAGGAAACTTTCCTCTGAAGAGCTTAATAGTAAATATTTTAAGTCATATAATCACTAATACAACTAAGAGATTTGGCCATTGCAACATGTATGCCTCTATAAAGGAATACATATATTTTTAAATAGGTAGAGTCTTGCTACAATTAAACTTCATTTACAAAATTAGACAGCGGGGTGTATTAGGCACACAGATCACAGTTTCTCACCCCTTGACCAAAATCAATGGCTTAGTCAAATAATGAAATAAGAATTTGCTAGTTTATTTAAAAAAAAAAAAAAAAGACAACAAAACAAAACAAAAAAATCCAAAACAGAAATTACCATTATCAGTGTTATTGATTATGAACTCTTCATGCATGGCAAAGTGGGTTTTTTTGACATTTTATGTTTTTGTAGAGTAAATGGTAAACAATTATATATTAATTCGTTTCATCATAAGGGAATATCTACCGAGTGCTTAAGGTCTAAAAAATGAAACATGCATTGATTCCACCTAAAATAAATTTTGGCACAAGCATTAGAAAGGCAATGATTTTTCTTTAGACATTAAAGAGAAGATATACTTGATACAAATAATTCTAATCTTCCTAAACAACCATTGAATAGGGGGTACAGAAACACATGAAAAAGAACAGATAATTAATGTTTACTTGAATAATAGAAATTGGGACAGTGTATATAATGCTAAACAATTTCTGAGAAAGGAAAGCAGTGACAAGTCCAAAGGTTTGTGATGATAGCTGGAAAAGTGTTGGAAAAAATTGTCATGTGAAGCAGAGAGACAAAGCACAAACTTAGATGAAAGTCAGAGTTTCATAACTAGAAGTTAAGAGCAATTAGAATAAATATTATGAATCATAGGTTTATAGGACAAGAGGTTTAATACTAAAAACGAAAATATTTAAACTCAGTGTCTACAATGTATTAAGATATTTGAGTAATGAAAAACTTTCCCTTTTTGCTTGGTTATTTGACTTATTTTTAATCAGAAAATGAAATATTATCCCAGTACCATGAAAAAATACACTTAAAGTTCGGATATAGTTTCATTATGCGTTTTTACTCAACCAATAAATATACTTTGAATATCCTAGAGAATGAGAACTTCACCAGAAATTCGGATGATATAATGAAGTCAAGGTTAGAAAGGAAGCAGATCTTTATTTAAATTATAACAAAGGAATAAAAGAAGATACAAAGACAAAAGTAGGCTGTGTAGAATAGTCTTTTGGACTCTGTGTGTGGGGAGGGGGATAATTTGGGAGAATGGCATTAAAACATGTATAATATCATATAAGAAATGAATCGCCAGTCCAGGTTCGATGTAGGATACAGGAAGCTTGGGGCTGGTGCACTTGGATGACCCAGAAGGATGGTATGGGGAGGGAGGTGGGAGGAGGGTTCAGGATGGGGAACATGTGTACACCTGTGGTGGATGCATGTTGATGTATGGCAAAACCAATATAATATTGTAAAGTAAAAAAAATAATAATAATAAATTAATTAAATTTTTAAAATGTAGGCTGAATGATCAATGGACTCTGATGTAATTTGTTATGGCTATTTATAGTGACATTGCTTCTGGTTTGCAAAGTCAGTTCTAGTAGGCAAAAAGATTAGCATTCAATAAACCAATTTCCCTATCTACTTTATGAATACTTAAATATATTCTTAGGTATCTATGATGTGAGAGCTGGACTGTGAAGAAGGCTGAGCGCCGAAGAATTGATGCTTTTGAACTGTGGTGTTGGAGAAGACTCTTGAGAATCCCTTGGACTGCAAGAAGATCCAACCAGTCCATTCTGAAGGAGATCAATCCTGGAATTTCTTTAGAAGGAATGATGCTAAAGCTGAAACTCCAGTATTTTGGCCACCTCATGTGAAGAGTTGACTCATTGGAGAAGACTCTGATGCTGGGAGGGATTGAGGGCAGGAGGAGAAGGGGACGACAGAGGATGAGATGGCTGGATGGCATCACTGACTCGATGGATGCGAGTCTGAGTGACCTCCGGGAGCTGGTGATGGACAGGGAGGCCTGGCGTGCTGTGGTTCATGGGGTTGCAAAGAGTCGGACACGACTGAGCGACTGATCTGATCTGATCTGATGGAATAAAAAGACAAAAAAAAAAAGTTGGAAAGGGCTTCATAACACCACAGGATATTTTGTAAACATAACTGGATATAACAATTTGTAAATATTATTAAAATATACCATTTTAACAACTCAGGGGTATAAAAATCTGAAATAAAATAAATTCATCTAGACAGATAAGAACAGATAATAACATGAACTATAAAGGGAGCATTGAAGGGTTCATACAAGAATGCAGAAGATTTGAATTTACTTCAAAACATGAACTGAACATATTTGTAGTACGAAAGTTGTCACTAGAAATGCATTTATAAAATATTGATGAGCAGCTGATTCCTTATTTTAAAATACTCTCTCTAGAAATATGTAGGTAGATTTTATTTCAGATACTAAATAATTTAGGTCAATTTCCCATAAGATACATTGGCCTTAAATGAGTAAATCTGGATTGTTTTTCTAAAAGAAGTATGAGCTTTATTATACCATTGAATAGCAACAACAACAAAAAAATTGCAAAAAACCCAATGGAGAAATAGGCTTTTGAAAACTGAAATAAACTTCCACCAAAGAAGACATGCAGATGACCAAAAGGCACATTAAGAGATGCTCAGCACTGATATTTATTAGAGAAAGGCAAATCAAAAGTACAGTCCAGTAACACCTCATTCCAGTCATAATGACCATCATTTAAAAGTTCTCAAAAAACAAATGCTGAAGAAGTGTATAGAAAAGGAAGTCCTCTTAAAGTGTTGGTGGGGATGTAAACTGATGTATCCACTATGAAAAACACTATGGGATTTTCTTAAAAAACTAAATGTAGAGTTGACATGTTTTCCTGCTCTTGGGCATATATCTGGAGAAAGCTATAATTTGAAAAGATACATAAAGATACATGGATCTCACTCTTCACCACAGCACTATTTCTAATAGCCAAGACATGGAAACAACCTAAATGTTCATTGACGGATGGCTGGGTAAAGAAAATGCATTACATATGTGGAATGGAGTACTTCTGCTGCTGCTAAGTCGCTTCAGTCGTGTCCAACTCTGTGAGACCCCATAGATGGAAGCCCACTAGGCTCCCCCGTTTCTGGGATTCTCCAGGCAAGAACACTGGAGTGGGTTGCCATTTCCTCCTCCAATGCATGAAAGTAAAAAGTGAAAGTGAAGTTGCTCAGTCGTGTCCCACTCAAGCGATCCCATGGACTGCAGCCCACCAGGCTCCTCCATCCTTGGGATTTTCCAAGCAAGAGTACTGGAGTGGGGTGCTGTCGCCTTCTCCAATGGAATACTACTCAACCATAAAAAATAATGAAATAATGTCATATGCAGCAATATAAATACAACTATAGATTTTCATACTAAATGAACGTACTGCTGCTACTGCTAAGTCACTTCAGTCGTGTCTGACTCTGTGTGATGCCATAGACGTCAGCCCACCAGGCTCTCCCTGCCCCTGGGATTCTCCAGGCAAGAACACTGGAATGGGTTGCCATTTCCTTCTCCAATGCATTAAAGTGAAAATTGAAAATGAAGTGGCTCAGTCGTGTCCGACTCTTAGAAACCCCATGGACTGCAGCCTACCAGGCTCCTCCATCCATGGGATTTTCTAGGCAAAAGTACTGGAGTGAGGTGCCGCTGCCTTCTCCGAAATGAACCTAATTCAAAGATAAATATTATATGATATCACTTTCATGTGGAATCTAAAATACGACACAAATGAACTTAGCTACAAAACAGAAACCTACTCACAGACATAGAAAAGAGACTTGTGGTTTCCAAGGGGGAGAAGAGTTGGGAAAGGGATAGATTAGGAGTTTAGGATTAGCAGATGCACACTATCATACACAGGATAGATCAACAACAAAGTATAGCATAGGAAACTGTACTTAGTAACCTGTGATAAACCATGCAAGCTAAGTTGCTTTAGTCAGGTCTGACTCTGTGCAACCCAAGGACTGCACCCTGCCAGGCTCCTCTGTCCATGGGATTATCCAGGCAAGAATACTGGAGAGGGTTGCCATGACTTCCTTCAGTGTGATGAATCATAATGGAAAATAATATGAAAAATAATGTATATATACTCCACTTTACTGTGGAGTAGAACTTAATGCAACATTGTAAATCAGCTATTTCAATAAAATAATTTTTAAAAATAAGTATGAGTTTTACATTACAGAGCTTTATGAAAGAGTAAAATATTCCCATAAAAATAAGAACAAAAGGAACAATTAATATAGCTAAGTCTATTATATTCAAATTTCTCATTAGTATCATAAAACATGGGAAGGTAATAAAATATAGGCCTTCCCTTGTGGCTCAGCTGGTAAAGAAATATTTAGTGAGAGAAGTAAAAATCATTGCTATTTGAGAATAGCATGATTCAATAAAAAAACACAAGACAGCTGATTAAAATAAGCTTATAAAAATTGTTTTAAATGATCAAAATAATTAGTAGGTAAATACAAACAGAGAAGGCAATGGCACCCCACTCCAGTACTCTTGCCTGGAAAATCCCACAGACGGAGGAGCCTGGTAGGCTGCAGTCCATGGGGTCGCTACGAGTCGAACATGACTGAGCGACTTCACTTTCTCTTTCACTTTCATGCATTGGAGAAGGAAATGGCAACCCACTCCAGTGTTCTTGCCTGGAGAATTCCAGGGACGGGGAAGCCTGGTGGGCTGCTGTCTATGGGGTCACACAGAGTCGGACACGACTGAAGTGACTTAGCATAGCATAGCATACAAACTTTAAAAAATGTGAGAAAAGAAAAAATTGAACAAATTGAAAGACTCTTTTTTATTAAATATCTTAATATTTTTTTCTTTATATCAATGCATAATTTCAACTTAATTCTAGTTAATAGCAATATGGGGAATGTGGGAACGTTTTAAATTCTATAAAATAATTTGAAAGTATATAACATTTATCTAGAAGACAGATAAGGAATATGTTTTTTCAAAAGCTAAGAAAATAAATGAACTCTTCAATAAAACAAAATGCTATTTTTAAAATGGATAACGAACAAGGATCTACCTTATGTAAATGAAAGTCACTCAGTCATAGCTGACTCTTTGCAACCCGGTGGACTGATAATGGAGTGGGTAGCCTTTTCTTTCTCCAGGGGATCTTCCCAACCCAGGCATTGAACCCAGGTCTCGTGCATTGCAGGTGGATTCTTTACCAGCTGAGCCACAAGGAAAGCCCTACTGTACAGTACAGGGAAACTCTCATCAGTCATGTGGCAACTGAGTGGGAGGAAATGTTGAGGGAGAAGGGATACATGTACATGTATGGCTGAATCCCTTTGCCGTCACTGAAAGTTATCACAATGTTGTTAATCAGCTACACTGTGATACAAAATAAAAAGTTTATTAAAATAATAGAAAATAAGAATTAAAAACAAAGAAAGTAAATCTGTATCTAGTTTGTCATACAACAACAAAAGTCTCATTACAAATTGATTTAAACACTGTTTTATGCATTCCTTGTAAAATATGACCTAAAATAAATTGATATTGGTTGTAGTGTTGGACATGGAACAGCAGACTGGTTCCAAATAGGAAAAGAAGTTCGTCAAGGCTGTATATTGTCACCCTGTTTATTTAACTTATATGCCGAGTACATCATGAGAAACGCTGGACTGGAAGAAACACAAGCTGGAATCAAGACTGCCGGGAGAAATGTCAATAACCTCAGATATGCAGATGATACCACCCTTATGGCAGAAACTGAAGAGGAACTCAAAAGGCTCTTGATGAAAGTGAAAGTGGAGAGTGAAAAGTTGGCTTAAAGCTCAACATTCAGAAAACGAAGATAATGGCATCTGGTCCCATCACTTTTTGGGAAATAGGTGGGGAAACAGTGGAAACAGTGTCAGACTTTATTTTTGGGGCTCCAAAATCACTGCAGTTGGTAACTGCAGCCATGAAATTAAAAGACGCTTACTCCTTGGAAGAACAGTTATGACCAACCTAGATAGCATATTCAAAAGCAGAGACATTACTTTGCCAACAAAGGTTCGCCTAGTCAAGGCTATGGTTTTTCCAGTGGTCATATTTGGATGTGAGAGTTGGACTGTGAAGAAGGCTGAGCGCCGAAGAATTGATGCTTTTGAACTGTGGTGTTGGAGAACACTCTTGAGAATCCCTTGGACTGCAAGGAGATCCAACCAGTCCATTCTGAAGGAGATCAGCCCTGGGATGTCTTTGGAAGGAATGATGCTGAAGCTGAAACTCCAGTACTTTGGCCACCTCATGCAAAGAGCTAACTCATTGGAGAAGACTCTGATGCTGGGAGGGGATTGGGGGCAAGAGGAGAAGGGGACTACAGAGGATGAGATGGCTGGATGGCATCACTGACTCGATGGACTTGAGTCTGAGTGAACTCCGGGAGTTGGTGATGGACAGGGAGGCCTGATGTGCTGCGATTCATGGGGTCGCAAAGAGTCGGACACGACTGAGCAATTGATCTGATCTGATCTGATCTGTAGTGTTGTTATTGCTGCTATGACAATAGCTGTGTGGAAATGGTTAGGTAATTAATCAGACATGAGTGCCCCCCCCCCCCCCACACACACACACATACTGGATGTTTCATCTTTCTCTCCTTGCTCCAACACTGGTAACCAGAATAGGCCCAAAGATCTTCCATTGATGTGATCAAAGACTGCTACTTTTCCAGCCTAATCAGGACTAAACAAGATAAAACATGCCAGTACAGTTTGATGCAGGTGTACCAAGACCTAGTGACTCAAAGAAAACTGGGTTTCGTTATGCTACATTTGTAATAAATTAGTATTAGAGCTTTTGCCTCTGTGAGTTTCACACTGGTACTCAAGAAAAGTTATATAACCTAAAGCTGTCAATCAACTTGTCAGTCAAATGACATAGGACACCAGGAGGGACTTTCCACCACTCCAAAAAATCAACCCATTTCCCATTGTAGTAATGGTTTTGGTTTCAGTACAGCCTGCTCTCATCATTTCTCAAGAGTGAGGTTTTGGTTTCCAGACAACCTGCTCCCCTTCTCCCTCTCTGGAGCCTATTTTGGTTTGCTTAATAAAACACTTGCTACTTAAAACTGCTCTATGTCCCTTGACTGAATGCTTTCCTTTGGGAGAAAAAGGACCGAGGAAATTGCTATTTTGGCATTAACAATAGGAGAATGAAGCAAATATCCAATTTATATGATATTCTAACATCCTCAATGTTCCCTGAAAACAAAATTCTTAGCCTCTAAGAAATGAAATATGGATGAAATGGTTAAAGTAAAAATCCCACATTGACCTCTAGAAATAATAACGAAATTAGAAGCACAATGAAATAATAAATAGCATATTAGACCATGAAGAGAGAATTAAGAAATAAGAAATACTCAGAATTCGGTACACTGGAAAAAGAAACCAAAATAATGGAAGACAAGAAAAGAGTTCCCCCCTTCAAAAAAAAAAAAAAAAAGAAGAAGAAGAAAAAAGAGAATGTGGTATATACAAATTTCAAAGACATAATAGTTGATCATTTTCAAGAATTTTTAAGATGAAAGGCACCAAGATGGGAACAAAGATGAAATCATATTATTATATACATTGTGTATAGTCTGTGTTTCATGATCTGACAAAATAGAAATATGCCATTAAATAAGATTGGAGAAGGCAATGGCACCCCACTCCAGTACTTTTGCCTAGAAAATCCCACGGACGGAGGAGCCTGGTAGGCTGCAGTCCATGGGGTCGCTAGAGTCGGACATGACTGGGCGACTTCACTTTCACCTTTCACTTTCATGCATTGGAGAAGGAAATGGCAACCCACTCCAGTGTTCTTGCCTGGAGAATCCCAGAGACGGGAAGCCTGGTGGGCTGCCGTCTATGGGTTGCACAGAGTCGGACACAACTGAAGCGACTTAGCAGCAGCAGCAGCAGCAGCATAAACACGGAGGACTTCCCTGGTAGCTCAGCTGGTAAAGAATCCGCCTGTAATCCAGGAGATCCCGGTTCAATTCCTTGGTCGGGAAGATCCTTTGGAGAAGAGATAAATTACCCAATACAGTATTCTTGAGCTTCCTTGGTGGCTCATATAGTAAAGAATCTGCACAATGCAGGAGACCTGGATTTGATCTCTGGTTGGAAAGATCCGCTGGAGGAGGGCATGGCAATCCACTCGGGTGTTCTTTGCTTAATGAAGTTGCTCAGTCGTCTCCGACTCTTTGCGACCCCATTATATGTAGCCCACCAGGCTTCTTCGTCCATGGGATTTTCCAGGCAAGAATAGTGGAGTGGGTTGCCATTTTCTTCTCCAATTCTTTGCTTGGAGAATCCCTATGGACAGAGGAGCCTGGCAGGCTAGGGTGCATGGAGTCACAAAGAGTAGGACACGACTAAAAGACTAAGCACAGCACAGCATAGCACATAAACACTGGAAGACCTTATGGTAAAAGATACAGCAATAAGAGAGAGTGACAAAAGAATTTTAAAATTTTTTATCTATTTTTTTTATTTATGGCTGCACTGGGTCTTTGATGTTGAGGACAGGGTTTCTCTAGTTGCAACTTTGAATTGTGGTCACTTCTCTTGCTGGGGAGCATGGGCTCTAGAACAAGTAGGCTTCAGGAGTTGCAGCATGTAGGCTAAGTAGTTGTGACTCACGGGGCTCTAGAGTGGGGGCTTTGGACCTGTGCCACACAAGCTTAGTTGCCCTGCACACGTGGAGTCGTCCAGGCCCAAGGTTTGAACTGGTGTTCCTTGCATTGCAAAATGGATTCTTAGCTACTGGACCATGAGGGAAGTCCAGGAGCACTTTTTAAATATTATAAGTTCATAGATAATTACAAGAACAAAAATAAAAGCTCCTTAAATAGCAAAAGACTTTTTAAAATAAAATGGCAAAGTTATCATATGAATAAACAAAATAAGGAAAACTACATACCCATTTTAACATAACATTAAAATGACAGAGTTGAAAGCAAAAATATATGACTCTTCTATAAATATAAATGGAGAAGGCAATGGCACCCCACTCCAGTACTCTTGCCTGGAAAATCCCATGGACGAAGGAGCCTGGTAGGCTGCAGTCCATGGGGTCGCTAAGAGTCGGACACGACTGAGTGACTTCACTTTCACTTTTCATTTTCATGCATTGGAGAAGGAAATTTCAACCCACTCCAGTGTTCTTGCCTGGAGAATCCCAGGGACAGAGGAGCCTGGTTGGCTACCGTCTACGGGGTGTCACAGAGTCGGACATGACTGAAGTGACTTAGCACAGCATAGCATAAATATAAATGGAATAACTCAACTATTAAACTAATTTTTTACAATAAGAATATAATAATTGTGAATATTTATTTACAAAATTAGAAAGCTGTAATTTTTTAAAAATGAAATTTATGAAAACATGTGAGACAGCCAGCAATTCTAGGCTTGTTATATACCACTTAGTATAACAGATCAAGTACACAAAAGATAAGGATATAGAAACTAAACAGTATCATCAAATGAGTATATTTTGTCAATATGAATGTTTACATTTAAATAATAAATCACTTTCTTTTCAAGCTCATAAAACATTCACAAAAGTTGATCATATATTATTCTATATTGATCATATATTATACTAAGGTAAACATTGGTAAGTTATATTAGCTACAAATAACACAATAAACCGTCTCTGTTCATCATTTCATTTTTAAATATGAAATTATTATTTTTTAAACAGACAAAGATCTTTACTTAAGGAAAATTAAATGTCTTCTAGCAAACAACATTTGAATGAAAGAAAAAATAAATTCAAAGTCAGAATTTCTAATAATAATGATGGGGTATCTTCACTCAAAAGCTTGTATATAGTATGAGTTTTCATAGCAGCTTTGTTATAGCCCTAAACTAGAAATTGCTCAAATAATAATAGGTAAATGGGTAAACATGTTGATATTTTGACTAATTTGTCTACCTATTAGAGGAAAGTATTTTATAATGGTCCACTACATTGTCTATTTGCTGTATATACTAAATTCATTTTGAATAGAAATTTAAATTTATTACCTCTTCTTTGTGTTTTAAGTTTTATCAATGTGCGAACAAAATGATATCATTATGAAGAGCATATTGTCAGATGTTAGGACTTTTGAACAAAGCCTCTGCTTACTAACTGAAATATTAACCACTAATTCTGATAGTTGATCTGCTTGAAAGTTTCTCTTCACAGCAATTGTGGTTCATATTTTCTATGTCTTCTTTTTGTGTGTTTATCTTCATCTATTGTTTGTTTTTGAGGGTGGTGATTTGGTCCTTTACTTTCTTTCTCATTTTACTTGTTTGCCTCTACTAAGCCTGAAGATGTAAGCCAAAAGGCAACCAATCTAATTATCATACTCTATAATAACCTATATGGGAAAAGAATCTGACAACAAATAGATATTTGTTATATATGTAAAACTGAATCACTTTGCTGTACACCTGAAACTAATTGCCAGGTTTAAAGGGATCTTCTCCAACATGATTGAATTCAGTTTTCCCGAATTCCAGGCAGATTCTTTACCATGTGAGCCACCAGGGAAGCCCCTTTTCTAACATACCAACTCATAATGTTCCCCACTGCTTTTTAGATTTTTTTCTTGCTATTTACATTGTCTTTAAATGTAAATCTTTTAAATAATTATCTGGAGTTTTTGAAGCCTTCATATCCTGAGAACTGATACTTTTCTATCTTGACTCGGATACCACACTATTTATTATTGTAGCTTTAAACAGTTGTAAAGCTTCCCTGGGCCTTCCTGGTGGCTCACATGGTAAAAAAAATCTATCTACAATTCAGAAGACCTGGGTTTGATCCCTGGGTTAGGAAGATCCCCTGGAGAAGGAAATGGCTACGCACTTCAGTATTCTAGCCTGGAGAATTCCTGGACTGTACAGTCCATGAAGTCACAAAGAGTCAGCCACGACTAAGCAACTTCCACATTCTTAAACAGTTGTAACTTGAAATAATATGTCTTTCAAAGTTTTTAAAAACTGAAAATACATTGTTTCAGACCTACTCATTTTATTTCCATACAAATTTCAAAATTAACATAAATTTCAACAGAATCTCGCTTTTTTGAAATTAGATTAAAGCTATGTGGTGTTGGAGAAGACTTTTGAGAGTCCCTTGGACTGCAAGGAGATCCAACCAGTCCATTCTAAAGATCAGCCCTGGGATTTCTTTGGAAAGAATGATGCTGAAGCTGAAACTCCAGTACTTTGACAATCTCATGCAAAGAGTTGACTCATTGGAAAAGACCCAATGCTGGGAGGGATTCGGGGCAGGAGGAGAAGGGGATGACAGAGGATGAGATGGCTGGATAGCATCACTGACTCGATGGACACGAGTTTGGGTGAACTCCAGGAGTTGTTGATGGACAGGGAGGCCTGGCATGCTGCAGCTCATGGAGTCGCAAAGAGTCGGACACAACTGAGCGACTGAACTGAACTGAACTGATTAGGTCAATTTGAGAAGAATTTGGCAGCTTAAAACTATTAAAGATTCTTCTGATTCTTAAGGACAGTACACATCTCCACTTGTTTATGTGCAATTGACCTTCCAACAACAATATAAGAGTTAGGAGATGCAGATGTTCTGATCCTTGCCACAGTCAAAAATCATATAAAACTTTACAGTTGGCCCTAGAGGGAGGCTTTTCTTTCAAACACAAATTCTACTTCTCCACAACTTTCATTTACATTTACCCAAGATAAATCTAAGTTGCATGCATCATGAAACAAAAAAATAGAATAAATAAGAACCTTTGATTATATATTTAACTACAGTATTGCTAGCTACTTCCACAATCCCAATATTTTTTAAGAAATCTGGATTTTTACATAATGATATGTTTATATATGAATAATTACTCATATCAAGTACAGTATTGCTAGCTACTTCCACAATCCCAATATTTTTTTAAGAAATCTGGATTTTTACATAATGATATGTTAATTACATATGAATAATTACTCATATCAAGTACTTAAATCTGTAAGTTATTACTCTTTGTTTTGTTCTTATTTTCATTGCCATTTGCATGTTTAGTAGAGTCTCATGTCCAATTTTCTTTTTTGATATTTTCAACAATATCACATTATGAGTTAGAGCAAACTCAGGAAGATAGTTAAGGACAGGGTAGTCTGACGTGCTGCAATTCATGAGGTCACAGAGAGTGGGACATGACTTTGTGACTGAATAACAACAATCAGTTCAATATTCGCAAATCTTTTTGCATGTGTTCTGGCCATTTTCTATTCTCAAAATTTTAAAGCAAATAATGTGTTTGAAATATATACCATTCTCAGAGATAGCAAACATATGTTCAGGATCACATAGAAACCTCAGAATAAAAATATATTGGGTTAGCTCTCCTCATTTATAAAATAGCACTATTGATTTTCATGGACTTGTGTATTTCCTGTTTATACTCATTGCAGGCAGTTATAAGCATCTGAATTTGAAGGAACTTCTTAGTGCTGTGGGCTTCCCTGGTGGCTCAGGTGGTAAAGAATTTGCCTGAAATGCAGGAGATCCAGGTTTGATCCCTGCATAGAGAAGATACCCTGGAGAAGGGAACAGCTGTAATACTCTTGGGGTTTGCAAAGAGTTGTATCTGACTGAGACACTAACACTTTCACTTTCTCAGTGTTATAGATAACTTGATACATAGATAGATATTCACTAATATATACAGTCAGAGATTTTTACCCCATTTTGTTTGAATTATTAAAGAATGAGATCAATTCACATGAACACATAATATATGATCATTCATGAAAAGAAAATTTTATAGTCTTTAAAATGATGTTGCAGATCTCTTTGGGCATAAAAATATGTATACAAAAAGGCATTAAATGAAAAATCAGGTCACAACTAGTAAGCATCATATAAATCAATTCTTATTAAAAGTATGATATAAATCATTCTAAAATTAGAGTTACAAAAATAAAATTATGTTTTATGTGATATCATGTATTTTGTTACATTATTGATATTATTTTATACTACAAAAGAATATCAAAAATATCTCCAACAAATTTTACTAAATCCTTAAGTCATATACTTCCAGGTGATTTTTCAATTCATTATATTTTCAGCACTAAATGTATTTTTAAAATGGATTACTAATAAAGTACCTATTGTTATTCAGTTGCTGAGTTGTGTCTGACTCTTTGTGACCCCATGGACTGCAGCAAGCCAGGTTTCCCTGTCCTTCAGTATCTCCCAGAATTTGCTCAAACTCATATCCATTGAGTCAATGATGACATCCAACCATCTCATCTTCTGTCACCCCTTCTCCTGCCCTCAATCTTTCCCAGCATCGGGTCTTTTCCAATGAGTCAACTCTTCGCATCAGGTGGCCAAAGGATTGGCAGCATCAGTCCTTCCAAAGAACACCCAGGACTGATCTCCTTTAGGATGGACTGGTTGGATCTCCTTGCAGTCCAAGGGACTCTCAAGAGTCTTCTCCAACACCACAGTTCAAAAGCATCAATTCTTTGGTGCTCAGCTTTCTATATAGTCCAACTCTCACATCCATACATGACCACTGGAAAAACCATAGCTTTGACTAGATGGACTTTTGTTGACAAAGTAATGTCTCTGCTTTTTAATATGCTATCTAGGTTGGTCATAACTTTCCTTTCAAGGAGTAAGCGTCTTTTAATTTCATGGCTACAATCACCATCTGCAGTGATTTTGGAGCCCAGAAAAATAAAGTCAGCCACTGTTTCCACTATTTCCCCATCTATTTCGCATGAAGTGAAAGGACCAGATGCCATGATCTTAGTTTTCTGAATGTTGAGCTTTAAGCCAACATTTTCATTCTCCTCTTTCACTTTCATCAAGAGGCTCTTTAGTTCTTCACTTTCTGCCATAAGGGTGGTGTCATCTGCATATCTGAGGTTATTGATATTTCTCCCAGCAATCTTGATTCCAGCTTGTGCTCCCTACAGTGCAGTGTTTCTCATAAAAGCAGCTATAGAAAAATAAATATTGGATTTTCAATAGAGATGTCAAACCAGGCTTATCTTATGGGATCATTTTGTTTAATTTTGGTAATTTATTCATAGTAATGTAATGTAATCATGCATTTTGTTAAATTTCTGAGGCTTCTCCACTTCCCAATGATTTGAAATTTGACAGTTTACTTGAAGCTGACAGATATTTATTGCCCAGATCTTTCTTCAAGAAGGGCATTTTTAAACAACTTAAGAGAATTTGGTATTTGACAGTTTCTCTTTCCTCTTTCTTATTTACCTTTGCTTTTGAGCTTAAACTATAATCTTTCAGAGATGCTTCTAGCCAATGACCAAGCAGGACTCAAGTACAAGCCCCTGGCATTGAGCCTAACGTGGTGTACATTTTCTAGGCAGTTTTTGCTGGAAATTTCCCTTCACCTAGGACAGGCTGTCAGATTTTCTTCATGGTCCAACAACCCCTCCTGACCAAATTTGCTTTCTTCATTTTCTATGTGTTATCCCACCCCTATCACATGTTTGAACTTTTAACTCTATCTTAGTATTTCCTTTCAGATCAGATCAGATCAGTCGCTCAGCCGTGTCCGACTCTTTGTGACCCCATGAACCGCAGCACGCCAGGCCTCCCTGTCCATCACCAGCTCCCGGAGGTCACCCAGACTCACACCCATCAAGTCAGTGATGCCATCCAGCCATCTCATCCTCTGTCGTCCCCTTCTCCTCCTGCCCTCAATCCCTCCCAGCATCAGCGTCTTCTCCAATGAGTCAACTCTTAGCATGAAGTGGCCCAAATACAGGAGTTTCAGCTTTAGCATCATTCCTTCTAAAGAAATTCCAGGATTGATCTCCTTCAGAATGGACTGGTTGGATCTTCTTGCAGTCCAAGGGATTCTCAAGAGTCTTCTCCAACACCACAGTTCAAAAGCATCAATTCTTCGGCGCTCAGCCTTCTTCACAGTCCAGCTCTCACATCCATACATAACCACAGGAAAAACTATAGCCTTGACTAGACAGATCTTTGTTGGCAAAGTAATGTCTCTGCTTTTGAATATGCTATCTAGGTTGGTCATAACTTTCCTTCCAAGGAGTAAGCGTCTTTTAATTTCATGGCTGCAGTCACCATCTGCAGTGATTTTGGAGCCCAGAAAAACAAAGTCTGACACTGTTTCCACTGTTTCCCCATCTATGTCCCATGCAGTGATGGGACCAAATGCCATGATCTTCGTTTACTGGAAGGCAAAATTTCCAGGAGTCATTTCAGAAAGCAAAGAGCAAGACAGAATTGGGGATTCAATGATTCATTTGGCTAGAAACAAGGTCACTATGCTAGGAACTTTGTGGGGTAAGGTAGTCCTGGAAAAATCCTGGAAAAAAGTCCTGGAAAAATCCTGGGAAAAAAATCCTGGAAAAAAAAATCCTGGAAAAGTCCTGGAAAAAAAAATCCTGGAAAAGTCCTGGAAAAATCCTGGAAAAGTCCTGGAAAAAAAAAAGGTAGTGACTTGAGAGAATGTCCAATGAAAAGAAAGACTCTGGTCTGTGCAGTGGAAAAATTTGAGGATGCAAGAGTGAGGGGAAGAGGAGATAGGAAAGTTCCACACAAGCAAAATATAAGAGGCTGGTGTTTATTAAGTTATCCTGACACTCTACAGAAGGAAAATGGAAAGCTTAACAAGTAACTATAAACTAAGTGCGAAGGCCAGATAATTTCGTTGGTAGTTTACAAGGAGAAAAGAAGAAACTGAACCTCAAATGTAGGATTTACTAATCAGAGTGGCTAAATTTCAGCTTCCCAGGTGGTACTAGAGTTAAAGAACCTGCCTGCCAATGCAGGGGAATAAGAGACGTGGCCTTGATCCCTGGGTCGGGAAGATCCTCCAGAGGGGGCATGGTAATCCACTCCAGTCTTCTTGCCTGGAGAATCTCATGGACAGAGAAGCCTGGCAGGCTACAGTCCATAGATCTACAAAGAGTCAGACATGACTGAAGCAACACAGCATGCATGCACATGGCTAAATTTCAAAGCTGATGTGATGGTCAACTAAGACAGTTCTACAATTTCAGGATCTGGGCCTGGGAAGTGGCCAAATTCCTGGCTCTCTGGTAAAGGATATGGAAAGGAAAAGGTTTTAAGATTAAAGGATATCTGTGTATTCGAGTGGATGAATATATAGGAGTGGGCACAACATTAAATATTATAGTATTACAGCTCTATGCCCTCAAGATAGTATCCACAACAGAAGAAATGCTAGACAACCCAATAGATTAAGTGAAATTAGCCAGCCTTTGCTATCAGTGACACTAGAACTGGTGCAACATATTCATGCAAGGAGTGTCCATAAAAGTAACCAATTTATTTTAATAAGAATAGATACTATTCCTACATATATCTTTCCTATTGGTGGAGCTTCAACCAGAATCATTACTAGAGTATTCACAGAAATTAACACATCATAGCATACAAACAGAGAACCATTTTCACAGCAAACGATGTATGAGAATGAAATCAATTGGTCCTATTGTATGTCGCAGGCTCCCTGAGGCAGCTGATCTCAGAGAATGCTGGAATCAACTCCTAAATGTGCAATTGAAATTACAGCTCAGAGAAAGTACTCAGAGTTTGTGACCATTCAGGTCACAATGTATTTATGAAATTAGAATCTCTTATGATGCTCTCTTCTCAAGAGGAAGACTATATGACCCTAGGAATCAATGAGTGGAAATAGGTCTTGCCATCATTTTCGGTGACTGATTGGCAGATTTTTCTTCCTCTTACAAAATCTGGGCTCTGTAGAGATGAAAGTTCTAAACCTAAAAATAGGTATATACTTGCCAGGCACCATGGAATAGTTCTCACTGGAACTACATGTTACCTGTTACAGTTGCTACCAGTTCAGCAATTGAAAACCTCACATGGTTCAACAGTTTTAAGTGTGAATAAACTAGAGTTGGGTGGTAAATGGAGTCCTGGCCCTGATCCAGCACACAGTGAGTTCAGAGTTTTGGGGGAAATGGCAACCCACTCCAGTGTTCTTGCCTGGAGAATCCCAGGGACGGGGGAGCCTGGTGGGCTGCCGTCTATGGGGTTGCACAGAGTTGGACATGACTGAAGCGACTTAGCAGCAGCAGCAGCAGCAGCAGAGATCATTCCTTCAGTCTCTGAATATATAATTGAGACTGATATACTTGGTAGCTGTTGCAACCCCCATACCAAATTAAGAATTATCTCAATAGGAGAAATCTATTTTAGTGAGAAAACTGAGAGGAAATATTTGAAACTATCTTCCTCTGGTTAAGATAGTAAATAAAAATTAAAACCACATTGAGGTGGAGGCAGTATCAGATCAGATCAGATCAGTCGCTCAGTCATGTCCGACTCTTTGCGACCCCATGAACTGCAGCAAGCCAGGCCTCCCTGCCCATCACCAACTCTTGGAGGTCACTCAGACTCACATCCATCGAGTCAGTGATGCCATCCAGCCATCTCATCCTCTGTCGTCCCCTTCTCCTCCTGCCCTCAATCCCTCCCAGCATCAGAGACTTTTCAATGAGTCAACTCTTCGCATGAGGTGACCAAAATACTGGAGTTTCAGCTTTAGCATCATTCCTTCCAAAGAAATCCCAGGGCTGATCTCCTTCAGAATGGACTGGTTGCATCTCCTTGCAGTCCAAGGGACTCTCAAGAGTCTTCTCCAACACCACAGTTCCAAAGCATCAATTCTTCAGCGCTCAGCCTTCTTCACAGTCCAGCTCTCACATCCATACATGACCACAGGAAAGACCATAGCCTTAACTAGGCGAACCTTTGTTGGCAAAGTGATGTCTCTGCTTTTGAATATGCTATCTAGTTTGGTCATAGCTTTCCTTCCAAAGAGTAAGCGTATTTTAATTTCATGGCTGCAGTCACCATCTGCAGTGATTTTGGAGCCCAGAAAAATAAAATCTGACATTGTTTCCACTGTTTCTCCATTTCCCATGTAGTGATGGGACCAGATGCCATGATCTTCGTTTTCTGAATGTTGAGCTTTAAGCCAACCTTTTCACTCTCCACTTTCACTTTCATCAAGAGGCTTTTGAGTTCCTCTTCACTTTCTGCCATAGGGGTGGTATCATCTGCATATCTGAGGTTATTGATATTTCTCCCGGCAATCTTGATTCCAGCTTGTGTTTCTTCCAGTCCAGCATTTCTCATGATATACTCTGCATATAAGTTAAATAAACATGATGACAATATACAGCCTTGACATACTCCTTTTCCTATTTGTAACCAGTCTGTTGTTCCATGACCAGTTCTAACTGTTGCTTCCTGACCTGCATAGAGATTTCTCAAGAGGCAGATCAGGTGGTCTGGTATTCCCATCTCTTTCAGAATTTTCCACAGTTTATTGTGGAGGCAGTATAGACTACTTCTAAATTTAAAGTTCTAAAAGATATAGGAGTGGTAGATGCTATCCATCTCCTTTTAATTTGTATTCTTATCCTTTGAGAGACACATTGTCCCTGAGAATGGCAACAGATTAATAGATGTCCGATAAAGTTGGAACCCCAATCCCAGATGAGGTTGTAGTACTGTTGCTAAAGCAGTTAAATATGGTATAAGGTGCAAAGTGTGTAACTATTGATTGGTCAAATGCATTAATTTCTACCCAATTAAGAAACAGAATCAGAAACAGATCTCATTAAAACAAAATGAATGTACACGTCATTGTCCCAGATTTTTTCTTTTTCTTTTTCCCAACTTTCCTGTTTTGCTAAAATCTAGTCCTAAGAAAATTGGATAATCTGTATTTTCCTCAGAGTATCACAATGATCCATTATATCAACAATATCATGGCAGTCAGGCAGGATAATCAAAGAGTGACTAATGCATTGGGAATTCTTGGCACAACACATACCCTACAAATGTTTGGAAATGAATTGTACAAAGATTCAGAGGTCTGTCACTTAAGTAAAATTTTTCATGGCAAGTTGAAGTTCTAGTGGCAAGTTGAAGCTCTAGACAAAATTTCCTTGATCAGAAATACACCCAAGAATCGGGATACCCCAGTGCCTATTAAGGAACAATTTGGGGGATACTAGATACTCAACAGTAAAATCATAGCCAGACAAATGCAAGACAATCACTAAAATAAAGAAGAAAGAAAATCAGAAATAGACCATCTACCCTGAAAAGGTAATGCAACTAGAATGAAAACACTCATGCTTGGTAAGGAACATGGACTGTGCGTTTCTGCCCACAATGATGTCCACAGTCTATGGGGAGACAGAGTTACGTATACTCACAAAGATTTTCTCCATGTGATGGAATGAAAGAGTTAGTTTTACTGAGAGTCACATTTTCCATGGTTTAGCATTTTCATTCAGTCTTTCATTATTATCGGTAGCTGGACTGCAAAAATGTCTTTGATAGAGGAGCTTGCTCTTGAACAAATTATGAACTTGCTCTTGTTACATTGTAGCACAAGCTGTGTATGACTTTAAGTGTAGATAGTAATCCAAGTGTCCTCCAGGATACATGATTATTTGGGGAGGAGAGGTGAGGAAAAAGAGGACATAAAATTTAGAATAATGAATATATTTATCAGTCAAATCTTTCATTAAAATATTAGGAAAATAATAAAACAGCTTTTGCTATTTTAAAAAAAATACTTGATCAGTATCTCATTTTTCTTTTTTCACTCATGATCTTTCACAGTAAACAAAACTAAGATCCCTTTTTACTAATAAGTATATTTTAAAAAATTTAACTGTGTGCAATTTTTATCCACAATTAATCAAATTCAGTTTTTAACTATGTGAAATTATACATTGTTTATTCTATGTAACCTCTGATTCAACTTGATGTACTTGCATGACCTAAATTAGTGCTAAAAGCTATGTTAACTATTTTTTCTTGAAATAAATATAGCATTTCTGAATTGATCAATTAGATTCATAAAGCATTTAATCATGTGCTAAAACAATGATTGATAATATTGATTCTGGATACTTTTCCAACCTTATTTTGGAATTACATGTGATATAATTATGTGATCACTTCTTTTTGGCTGGATATTTTGGCCAAATTTGATCTCTATTTGCCTTTGTTTTCCGTATTTCCTTTTAGTTTAGAAGAGCTAATAATTCTAGACATGTCTGGAAATTCTTTCTTAAACATGTAGTTACCCTCTAGAACAGTTCTTAACATACTGCTTCTTCAGTTCAGTTCAGTTGTGTTCTACTTTTTGCGACCCCATGGACTGCTGCATACCAGGCTTCCCAGCTCATCACCAACTCCTAAAGTTTGCTCAAACTCATGTCCATCAAGTTGGTGATGCCATCCAACCATCCCATCCTCTGTCATGCCCTGCTCCTGCCTTCAAACTCTCTCAGCATCAGGGTTTTTCCCAATGAGTCGGCACTTCGCATCAGGTGGCCAAAGTATTGGAGCTTCAGCATCAGTCCTTCCAATTAATATTAAGGGTTGATTTATTTTAGGATTGACTGGTTTAATTTTTTTGCAGTCCAAGGGACTCTGGAGCGTCTTCTTCAACGCGGCACTTCAAAAGCAGCAATTCTTTGGAGCTCAACTTTCATTATGGTCCAACTCTAGCATCCATACATGACTATTGGATACAAAAAGTACAAAATACAAGTCGTAAATTCACAGTTTGAATCTTGATAGTATCAGCATTCTCAGATTACATATAAAATGTGTTTTATTATAAGGTTATAAATATTCGTAGAGAATAGTTAAAAGTGTCATTCTTACCTCAGAAAATTTGCTATTAAGTTTCAATTTAAAAGCAGTTTTAGTATAGAAATACTATGATATAAAAATAAATATTTTAATGGGAAAACATCTACTATTTGAAAACAATGAGAAAAAGAAGTGTCTATTTTATATTATATATTTTTTTCAGATTTGAAGAGTAAGAATAATAGTTCATGCTTTTCTATTCATATCTGTTGAGCCAAATTTATTGTTTTAACCAGGTACAAAAGAAATAAAACATATAGATCAATAAGGGAAAAATGACAGATTCTCTCATGATTTAAACATCTTATTTTGGGCTTGTGTTAAATATGAATATATCAATAAAGTTCAATCAGTGAGAATCACATTACAAAGAGAAAGAATGAAAACTTACTGTTAATATAAAGTTGATTGGATCTGGTGTGCAGGAAGTAGCAACTACTGTAGACACATAATAAAACTTAAGCGAGACAAGAAATGGGAAATAAAGCCCATGAAAAAAATCGAGGGCCTACTACCTTGTTGATATGTAGCATATTTAGGAATCTTTGGAAGATAAAAGACAAGTTGCTGTATATTGTCCCTCCTATCACTAAGAAATCATTTCAATGTCTGTTGGACCTCTTCAGATTCTTGAGAAAATACTATCTCATTTGGCATACTACTCTGACCTCTTTACTGAATGACAGTGCTATAAAGTTGAAATAGCCTGAAAGAAGGACTTGGAACGTTAATCCCTGAACAAGCATGGAAATAGGACATTGAAGGTTAATCTTGCCCCTGTCCACTAAAACAAATGTCTGATGATCTTCACTAATTACATTTTCAGAAGGGAAAAAAAAATGATTTGCTACATTAACAGCTGATACTAGGTGCCAGAGGTATAATGGGATGTGTAGATTTTCTGTAGCAATAAAATAAAACACGAAAGAACAGCAGCCATTGAAGTCATCATATGATTAAATTTATAATAATCCACTATCAGTCTGTATTGGTCAAATACAGAAGTTGAAAGAAAGTAGGACCTGCATCTTTCTAATCCTTGATAGTAGGATGTTTCTTCAATCTGTTGAGGATTATTATATTCAGCTAATTTAGTATTTAATATGTACAGGCTATTTTATTTATCTTGGCCTTTTAATTCTCATTCCATGAATTCCCATAGAGATCTTGGAAGCTGATGAGCATATCTATTAGAATTAAGCATTCTGATACTGGGGAGGAGTAGATATGAGCTCAGGGTAGGAGTTTGGTTAGGTATGCACTGGTCCATTGTGGGATAAACCTGAACCAAATTCCCCTGATAATTTGACCTCCATAAACTCTAATTTGAAAGGGATCTTTGGGAGTTAGTCTAAACATTCATGATATCTGGTACGATACGTTTTCTTTCTTTAAATATAGAGTTTGTTGAAAGCTATTTCTATAGCTACAGCAAGCTAAATACATAATCCCTCTGCTTGTAGTCTTCAATCAGAACTGAAGGAAAGAATAAATAAATATTAATATTCTTCTTTTTTCAGACTTTATAATAAACTAAAGGGCTTACTTGTTGCTCAGTCAGTAAAGAATCTGCCTGCTATGCAGGAGACCTGGGTTCGATTGCTGAATTGGGAAGATTCCCTGGAGAAGGAAATGGCAACCCACTCCAGTATTCTTGCCTGGAGAATCCCATGGACAGAGGAGCCTAGCAGGCTACAGTCCATGGGGTCAAAGAGTCAGACATGACTTAGCAACTAAACCACCAGCAGCATAATAAACTAGATTGTTTAAAAAATTAAAGTATTTCTCTGTTTTTATTAAACTTTAAATAAAATATATGGAAATATATATAAATTAAAAAGTACAGTTAGATAAAACTGGTAATATATCTTTGCAACTATCAGATTGTGAAATAGAAAATAATTGACATTCTTTAATCTACCTTGCCACTTTATAGTGGTTGCACTAACTGTTAACTATTACCCTTATCCATTGTCATAATCAATTTTCCTGTTTAAACTTCGATTGAATGAACTCATACAGAATATAGTCTTTGATACCTGGATTCTCATTTTATTTATGAAATTGTCCCACGTTGCTCTATATAGTTCTGTAGTTTGATTTAGTTTGCTTATTTTCATTTATTTCATTGGGTCAATATATCATAATTTATGCAAGTATTCTATTGTTAATACTTTTTCCAGTTTTGACTATTGTAAATTATGCGTCAGTGATACTTTTTCATCTTTTTTGATCAACATATTTGATCAACATCATTTGCACTTCAGTCCCATATATGCCAAAAGTAAAGCTGGTGAGTTATAGGTTATTTGTATTTTCAGCTTTAGCAAACACTAGGAAACATTTTCCAGAATGATTGCTATAAATTATACAACAACAAGTACATAGAATTCTCATATCTTTACTCATACTATATACTTTACCCATCAGGATTTGATATTGTCTGTCTTCCTCATTTTAGCCATTCTTCGGGCTGTGTAAGATAACTCTTTGTGATTTCAATTTATCTTTATCTGAGAACTAATGATATTAATAAAGTTAGTAAAGTTAAAGTTTCCTTAATATAACTATTTCCTATTCAAATAGTCTCTTTTATGAAATGTTCAAGGTTCATCTCTCTTTTTAAAATTGGACTATCTGCTGTTTAATTAATTTATTTTTAGGGGGTTCTTTGTATTTCTTTGTGTGTCTGGATATAGATCTTTTGATAGCATCAGAGAATATTGGTCTAGGTTCTAACAAAAACAGAAAGAAACCACATTTTTATATATGTATTTATGTATATTTTTTTTATGATTAGTGCATTCCTGTCCTCTTAAAGAAACATTTCCCTATGCTAAATTCATAGGGATTTTTCAATTTTTTGAAAAATAAAGGTTTTTCAATTTTCTTCTAGACAAATTTAAAATTTTCATATTTAGATTTAAAATCCAACTGGAATTGATCTATATTTCTTTCTGAATCTGTCTTGGGAGATTATACACCTATTTTAAAAATTATATTTGATGACTTCCATAAAAAGCTGTAGTTTTATGTAAAAGTTAATTATTCTTATATTTAGCTTACCTTTATTTCTGTAGCATCTACATAGTCAATCCTTTATTCTACCAACACTTAGTGACCATCTATAATTCATAAGTATTGTGTTGGAAATGGGATAGAATGATAGAAAATAAAAACAAATTTTGTTTTATAATTTTTTCTGTTTCCTTTTCTTTTTTTAAAAATTACCTTTCATTTTTTAAAAACAAATAAGTGAATTTTCTAAACATATTCTTAAATGAGAAAAAATATCAGTCAGGTAATATCTATACTAAGATTATAGCAACATACACAAGAAACCAGTGAGGCAGGAGATGATTTATGTCAAAATAATGATTTTCTGCAGTCCATGGGGTCACAAAGAGTGGGACACAACTTAATAACTGAACAAAATGTCACATAAAAATTGGGACCCTGATCCCACCTTCCATAACCATTGTGTTGTTCACCTGCTAAGCATAACTAATGCACAGGTTTCAATGTGTTTAGGTCATTTAGTCAGGAACACCTCAAATTCATATTATATGTCTCCTAAAATATTCATATTATATGTCACCTAAAATTCTTTATGGCATTTATAGAAATTATAAAAGTTAGTTCTGTAATTATTAATTTGGAGTCTATTTTCCCTTTACTAGACTGTATGTTTCATCAAAATAGAAGAAATGTGGGTTATCTATTAATGAAAAATGGAAGAATAGACAAGAGAGGCTGGTGGGCTGCAGTCCATAGGTCCTAATGAGTCAGACAGGACTGAAGCCACAGGACATATGTATTCATGGAGGAATATAAGGAATAAAAAGAAAAAAGAAATATAAAGAAAAAGAATGAGAAGAAGAAACAAATTTATGAGATGTTGTGTCCATAATCCTTTATAAAAACTTTCAAAAAATTTATGAGTCATTTTCAATGTTTTGAAACATTTCCATGCAGCTATTACACTTTGTGGAAGAAATCTTATGCCTCTTAGAATGTCTGACCCCATTTTTTGATGTTTACTGCTACTGCTGCTACTGCTAAGTCACTTCAGTCGTGTCCGACTCTGTGTGACCCCATAGACGGCAGCCCATCAGGCTCCCCCGTCCCTGGGATTCTTCAGGCAGGAACACTGGAGTGGGTTGCCATTTCCTTCTCCAATGCATGAAAGTGAAAAGTGAAAGGGAAGTTGCTCAGTCGTGTCCGACTCTTAGCAACCCCATGGACTGCAGCCTACCAGGCTCCTCTGTCCATGGGATTTTCCAGGCAAAAGTACTGGGGTGGGGGTGCCATCGCCTTCCCCGTTTTTGATGTTTAACAGATGACAAATCTTAAGCCTCATTTCTCTTTCTTCTCCTTGCACCTCACACCCGAGAACTCTAGTAAGAAAGCCTGGGTGGTCCTCTTTTGGCTCTAGAGATAGATTCAACCACCTAACTTCCTGTTTAACCTTCCTTGGTCCCAACCCCAACCATAATAAAAATGGCAAACTGTTTCCTTTCTCAAGACTTTTCAGACTTGTTTTGGAGGACTGCCTTGTCCACCAAAGAATTAATTCTCCCCAGGAAGCCTCAATTATGTAATCAGTAAACCTTTTCATATTCTCTTGGTGTGTACAATGTTTCAGTTTTGACCTCTGAACCAC
Source organism: Tragelaphus eurycerus (assembly GCA_935064755.1). Lineage (NCBI taxonomy): Eukaryota > Metazoa > Chordata > Mammalia > Artiodactyla > Bovidae > Tragelaphus > Tragelaphus eurycerus. Next base: position 3,625,261 of record CAKXYN010000086.1, on the reverse strand, counting down.
ATTTTCGGTGAGATTCTCTCCTATTTATGTAGAGTGCAAACTATACCATCTCCCTGTATAGTGTGTGGATACTTAGATTAAAATTTGTTAATTTGTATATCAAAATATGTTAGAGAAATGACACAAGTTAGATAGCTTGAGGTGTTTTGTACTGAAATAAAAATAAATCCAAAGCCATTTCAATCTCAAAGTCTGGCTTTCTGCATATATTGTGAACCATTTTTTTTTCTTACAAAGAGTTTATTTTTTTATTTATAGACAAATTTATGTCAATAATCTTACAGTTGTGTAAAATTCACATTTGATTATATATATAATATATAACTTTAATTTTAAAAGTATACTATTACATAAAGAGAAATTTTAAATTTGACCAAGATATAGATTAGTTTATATAATATGTGCATTATCATTCATATCATCTGCTGTTGAAATGATGGCACATTATTCCTCAAATATTTGTTTAAAGAATTCAGCTTGTTTAATAATTGTTTATTCTTTCCAGTTTTTTTCCCAGCATTTCTTGGCAAGTCTCTGAGTACTTCACATGGATTTTTATGCAAAACTTCACAATAAGCAATGGTTGCCAAAGGTTGTTCCAATTTCCAAAAGTTATTAATGAGGAAAAAACAACAATACCAACAAGAAAACACAGAACAATAACAGAGTAAGCAAGTAAATCATAACAGCAATAACTCTTCTCCATCTGGAGTTTGGACAGAGACTGAGTTTATACATTTTCTTTCTATTTGGAGAAGTACTGTTTCCATGTTGAAAATCTTTAAAAATATTCAACCATCTTTGATCTATAGATACATTTTCTTTTGTCATATTTCAGTAGCAAGTTCTCACTAAAATGTGACTTAAGGACCGAGTGCTTATTAAGCAAATAACATGACTGAGTTGTCTACTTACTCAGATTAAGCATTAAGTTAAAGATCTATCCTTCTGGGACCTCCCCAACTGAGGCTAGCCAAGCTTACAGTTTCTACTATGGCTTCTTTTTAAAGGACTCAGTTCAGTTCATTTCAGTCACTCAATTGTGTCTGACTTTTTGTGACTCCACGGACTGCTGCATGCCAGGCCTCTCTATCCATCACCAACTCCCGGAATTTACTCAAACTCATGTTCATTGAGTCGGTGATGCCATCCAACCATCTCATCCTTTGTCATCCCCTTCTCCTCCCCCCTTCAATCTTTCCCAACATTAGGATCTTTTCAAATGAGTCTGTTCTTCACATCAGGTGGCCAAAGCATTGGAGTTTCAACTTCAGGATTAGTTCTTTTAAAGAATATTCTGGACTGATTTCCTTTAGGATGGACTGGTTAAATCTCCTTGCAGTCCAAGGGACTTGCAAGAGTCTTCTCCAACACCACAGTTCAAAAGCATCAATTCTTCAGCACTCAGCTTTATTTATAGTTCAACTCTCGTATCCATGCATGACTACGGGAAAAACCATAGCTTTGACTAGATGGACCTTTGTTGGCAAAGTAATGTTTCTGCTTTTTAATATGCTGTCTAGGTTGGTCATAGCTTTTCTTCCAAGGAGCAAGTGTCTTTTAATTTCATTGCTGCAGTCATCATCTGGAGTGATTTTGGAGCCCCCCAAAATAAATTCTATCCGTGTTTGCACTGTTTCCCGATCTATTTGCCATGAAGTGATAGGACCAGGAATTGAGGAAAACAACAGAATGGGAAAGACTAGAGATCTCTTCAAGAAAATCAGAGATACCAAAGGAACATTTCATGGAAAGATGGGCTTGATAAAGGACAGAAATGGTATGGACCTAACAGAAGCAGAAGATATTAAGAAGAGATTCAAGAATACACAAAAGAACCGTACAAAAAAGATCTTCATGACCCAGGTAATCATGATGGTGTGATCACTCACCTAGAGCCAGACATCCTGGAATGTGAAATCAAGTAGGCCTGAAAAAGCATCACTACGGACAAAGCTAGTGGAGGTGATAGAACTCCAGTTGAGTTATACCAAATCCCGAAAGATGATGCTGTGAAAGTGCTGCACTCAATATGCCAGCAAATTTGGAAAACTCAGCAGTGGCCACAGGACTGGAAAAGGGCAGTTTCCATTCCAATCCAAAGAAAGGCAATGCCAAAAATGCTCAAACTACTGCACAATTGCACTCATCTCACACGCTAGTAAAGTAATGCTCAAAATTCTCCAAGCCAGGCTTCAGCAATATGTGAACCGTGAACTTCCTGATGTTCAAGCTGGTTTTAGAAAAGGCAGAGGAACCAGAGATCAAATTGCCAACATCTTCTGGATCATGGAAAAAGCAAGAGAGTTCCAGAAAAACATCTATTTCTACTTTATTGATTATGCCAAAGCCTTTGACTGTGTGGATCACAACAAACTATGGGAAATTCTCAAAGAGATGGGAATACCAGACCACCTGATCTGCCTCTTGAGAAATTTGTATGCAGGTCAGGAAGCAACAGTTAGAACTGGACATGGAACAACAGACTGGTTCCAAATAGGAAAAGGAGTACGTCAAGGCTGTATATTGTCACCCTGTTTATTTAACTTATATGCCGAGTACATCATGAGAAATGCTGGACTGGAAGAAACACAAGCTGGAATCAAGATTGTCGGGAGAAATATCAATGATCTCAGATATGCAGATGACACCACCCTTATGGCAGAAAGTGAAGAGGAACTAAAAAGCCTCTTGATGAAAGTGAAAGTGCAGAGTGAAAAAGTTGGCTTAAAGCTCAACATTCAGAAAAGGAAGATCATGGCATCCAGTCCCATCACTTCATGGTAAATAGATGGGGAAACAGTGGAAACAGTGTCAGACTTTCTTTTTCTGGGCTCCAAAATCACTGTAGATGGTGACTGCAACCATGAAATTAAAAGACACTTACTCCTTAGAAGGAAAGATATGACCAACCTAGATAGCATATTCAAAAGCAGAGACATTACTTTGCCAACAAATGTTCGCCTAGTCAAGGCTATGTTTTTTCCAGTAGTCATGTATGGATGTGTGAATTGAACTGTGAAGAAGGCTGAGCACCGAAGAATTGATGCTTTTGAACTCTGGTGTTGGAGAAGATTCTTGAGAGTCCCTTGGACTGCAAGGAGATCCAACCAATCCATTCTGAAGGAGATCAGCTCTGGGATTTCTTTGGAAGGAATGATGCTACAGCTGAAACTCTAGTACTTTGGCCACCTCATGTGAAGAGTTGACTCATTGGCAAAAACTCTGATGCTGGGAGGGATTGGGGGCAGGAGGAGAAGGGGACAAACAGAGGATGAGATGGCTGGATGGCATCACTGATTCGATGGACATGAGTCCCAGTCAACTCGGGGAGTTGGTGATGGACATGAAGGCCTGGCATGCTGTGATTCATGGGGTCGCAAAGAGTCAGACATGACTGAGCAACTGATCTGATCTGATCTGGTCTGATAGGATCACATGCCATGGTCTTCGTTTTCTGAATGTTGAGCTTTAAGCCAGCTTTTTCACTCTCCTCTTTCACTTTCATCAAGAGGCTTTTTAGGTCTTTACTTTCTGCCATAAGGGTGGTGTCATCTGTGTATCTGAGGTTATTGATATTTCTCCCAGCAATCTTGATTCCAGCTTGTGCTTCATCCAGCCCAGCATTTCTCATGATGTACTCTGCATATAAGTTAAATAAGCAGAGTGAAAATATACAGCCTTGACGTACTCCTTTCCTGATTGGGAACCAGTCTGCTGTTCCAGGTCTAGTTCTAAATATTGCTTCCTGCCCTGCGTACAGATTTCTCAGCAGGCAGGTCATGTGGTCTGGTATTCCCATCTCTTCAAGAATTTTCCAGAGTATGTGTGGTCCACACAGTCAAAAGCTTTGGCATAGTCAATAAAGCAGAAATAGATGTTTTTTGGAACTCTCTTGATTTTTCAATGATCCACTCTAAAGGACTAGTTAAGTATTAACCTACAAACCCAGCTGCCAGTTTTCGAAGGTCCACATCACCATTAACAGTGTTTAATTAGTTTTCATGTTAAGTATGAAATTTTAATTAGCAGTAAAATTATTTTTTCTTATAATTGATTTTTGATCATTAATGTTCATATGAGAGTTCTGGAGATAAAAAAAAAAAAAAGCTAACATATATAGTGGCTTCGTATTTAACAAACAGTGTGTTGAGTGTCAGGATGCATTCTGTCACTTAATCATTACAACCACCCTGAGTATGCTACTTATTCAGCATGTGACATTGGACAAGCTATTTAACTTCACTTTGTTTCAATTTTCTTATCCAAAAGAAGAAAGATAAAATTACCAACTGCCTAGTATCATTGAGCCATTTTTTTCCCATATATACTCTGGCCAAAAATAAAACTCTGTTACTAATGAAATGATTACATTAGCCCTTGATTATCATAAGCTCACCCAGCTACTCAGTATGTTTCAGTAGTAAAATGTGAATTGCGTTTTTTTCAAGGAGAAATCAAACTTACTACAGGTTGGTTCTTCAATAGAAAAACTTCTATCACATATAAAAATAGTATTTTATACAAATGGTTTAAATATCAGATCTTTTGAAGTCATTATAGAAGTCTTTCTAAAACTACTCCACCATGATTATTAAATTTTTAATTTCATTCTGTGATTAAGAGGAATTCATTTTCTTGTCATCAGTTGAATTGATAATGACATACATTGACATAAAAAAGTAGGCTACATTCACTGAGCCTGTAATTTGAAAAGTATTTTACATTTTCTTCAGTCTATTTTAAAAATATTATCTACATAATATAGAGCCATTGAGTCTTATTACTAAAGGAATATGATTTTATTAATCTTTCAGAGGCAGGTTAAATACCAGAGATACATTTTTTCTTACCTAGGTTATTTACTTTTCTGGTCTATAGTTTTAGATTTTTTTTTCCCATTCTAAATTTGAGAAAGTCATTCTGAAAAAGAAAAGCATCAGCTATTTTGATCATTTTTTAAATTTTATCCATAATTTTTGTCATTTAGCCCATATTTTTCTAGATATTGAAATAATGCCTCTGTTTGTATAGAAGAATATTCCCGTGAAACCATGAATTTTAACTTACTTATTTGGCTTTGTTTTTCAATGTAGATAATTATAAAAGACTTTATTTTTAATTTGCCTCCTTGACCTTCAAATTGATGTGATGAGTTTGAGGTTCTACTAATTTTTTTGGACCTATAATACTTTTACCATGAAGTAACCTTATCACTGCTTTGTTAATTTTCTTAATTAAAAATTCTGTCAGTTTGAAATGTGGCTTGGGACTCATCTATATACAATGTATGCTGATTAAGAAATAGCAAAAACAACTATCTTTAAAGTCCAATAAATATTGAGCATTTCTATTACTACATAATAGAATTAAAATCTTGGCAATAAATGTAGATTTATAAAGAGCCAATTACAGTATCTGCTTTCTATCTTTAGGAAATTGAAAGTATCCTCCCACACCTGATAAGAGGTCTTGCTCCTCTATCCCTCTAGTTCCTCCCTCTGGATATTTCTTGATTAAAATGCACTGAATAGCTGATTTGTAAGAGAACGCTCCTCTCCTGTTACCCTTAACACTTGCAAATCATTGAAGATGCAAACAGCAATGATCCTGGATAAAATAACTTAAAGAATCACTGTTTAAATTATGCGTATTCTTGTTCCCAGCTCACTCTTTGTGTAACAAATACTCATTAAGCACCTACAAGGTTTCTGGAATTTTGTAAATGCCTCTCAGAACATAGGGTAAGGACCATTAAAATCTTCCTGGAAAGAAGTAAAGAAAAAGGCTATTTGACTTGGTTTAAAACATAAAGATTACCAGGAGTTTTCCTCCCCACACCAATATCACACCTCTATCACTGGAAGAGTTGGTTGGTACATGGAGAAGTACACCAGATATTTCACATTAAATCCTGTAGAGACACGAAGTGGAAGAAACCCTTGCAAATAGGGTTTCATTAGCATGGCTTAAAAAATTTCAAAAGGGTCTGTTTAGTTAAGATATAAAGATAATATATTCACAACAATTAAGAACAGCTTATACTGTATGTTTCATAGATAATTTTTGCAAATGCATTTCAAAAAAGGGTGCAAACAAGTGAGAACATTCAAATATGTCAGACTTAAGACTCAATCGCTTGCATCTTTTCTTTCTTATTCCCTTTCATTTTCATTTTTTAGTGCTAAGAGTAGAAACTCATGTAACACTGAAAGAAGATTTATAAGAAGGTCTTTCAGTTATTGGAAATGTATGTATAATGCTACAGCAATATAATAATCATTCTAGCCAATATTTATAAATTACTTATTATATAATGGGCCCTTGTCTAATTGATTTTGTATATATATATTAGTTTATTTAATTTTTATTGAATATGACATGGTATGAAATATTGGTAAGAACTAGTGTTATCTCCATATTAAATTGATAAAAATAAAGCAAAGAAAAAATAAACTACCAACTCTAAATTCTACTTTCTTGACATGTAAAAAGCTATGATAACATGAAAAATGAAATTATTTTTGACAATGTATCTAGAATATTGTTTCACAAAACTGGTGGTATTCAAAATAAAGTGCAGAATATTTAAACTTCATAATTTTTATCATTCAGACATTTACTTATGTTGTCTCATTTGTATGTGTCACACACTGTATGCAAGATATTAATGAGTTGGATGATTAAAGTAAGTTAACCATGATTAACCATCCAACTCACAAGATATTAGTGAGATAGATGACTAAAATTACATTAAGGTAATTTTAAGGTAACCCCCTGGACCGCAGCCCACAAGGCTCCTCCATCCATGGGTCCATGGTATTTTCCAGGCAAGAGTACTGGAGTGGTTGCCACAGGGTCGCAAAAGTTCGGACAAGACTGCGCGACTTCACTTTCACTTTTCACTTTCCTATATTGGAGAAGGAAATGGCAACCCACTTCAGTGTTCTTGCCTGGAGAATTCCAGGGACGGGGGAGCCTGGTGAGCTTCCATCTATGAGGTCTCACAGAGTCGGACATGACTGAAGCGACTTAGCAGCAGCAGCAGGACTGCAGCCTACCAGGCTCCTCCATTCATGAGAATTTCCAGGCAAGAGTACTGGAGTGGATTGCCATTGCCTTCTCCATTTTAGTCTCTCAACTCCCAACGAATCATGTGAATGATAAATTATAAAAATGCATGTTACTGAAAATGTATACCTATACTTATATTTTTTATATACACACACATATACAAAGAGAGAGCTAGATAAATAAATACATTTTATGTGTAGTATCAAGTCAGTGGATGCATGGAGATAAGATGACCTTTATCTTAATAAATACAGTGTTCACCAAGGTGAATTTCTTTCAAGATGCTCACAGAGTTTAACAAAAGTCCTTATTTTAGAGTTGAAATCATATTGCTTGTTCCCATTAAGAAAGACCTTTATGGCCTTTCTACATTTCTTTCCACAAAACTAAAAGCAGACTAAGCATGGGTGACAGCACTTGGTAAAAGTGATTGTACTGACATTTTAGATCTGTCAAGTCTTTCTGTAACTACTGCATTATAGGTAGCCTAATGAGACACAGTGCGTAGTAACACAGTGAGAAAAACCCTTTAGAACTCTTGTTACAGTCATTTGAAGGGGGTTGCAACTCTGAAGGCCATCAATTCCTGCTGGGAAGTAGAATCTTTTGGTAGCTGCTAAATTGCAGCAAAATGTCTTGAAAGCAATTCCCTTTGAGTCATAACAATGCAAAGATTTAGATATATCAAGCTTCTGTTGATGGGTACAAGATTGGCATCCTTGTAAATGGAATTTCTATCCAGGATGGTGCTCTCTGAAAATTCAAAGATTTACTTAAATAGCTTCTTACTCCTCTGCATAGAAAATTAAATTTGTGGTGAATGAACTTAGACAATTTCTTAAATTATTTAGCCTTTTAATGCTATACAGAGGCTTGCATTTTTCTATCACAGTAAAATACAACTGTTGAAAATGGCACTGATGTTTGGACATTTCCTCTGAAAGATAACTGCAAAAGATTTCTATTCAGAAGAACTGAATATAAAGGTATCAAATTTTGACAAACTCTAGGAAAATCCCTTGGGTGGAGAAGCCTGGTGGGCTGCAGTCCATGGGGTCGCTGAGAGTCAGACATGACTGAGTCGGACATGACTGAGCAACTTCACTTTCATTTTCATGCATTGGAGAAAGAAATGGCAACCCACTCCAGTGTTCTTGCCTGGAGAATCCCAGGGACGGGGGAGCCTGGTGGGCTGCTGTCTATGGGGTCACACAGAGTCGGACACGACTGAAGTGACAGTAGCAGCAGCAGCAGGTAAATAAAAGTTACAGATGTACTTTCAGTAAATATTTATTGATAATCAATTTTATGTAATGTAACCATGGTAAGAGCTATGATTAAGCCATGATTACTGTACCCAAACGGCTTAAACTGTAGAGAAGTAAGGGCTTTCCTGGTGGCTCAGCTGGTAAAGAACCCACCTGCAATGCAGGACATATAAAAGATGCAGGTTTGTTCCCTGAGTAGGGAAGATACCCTGGAGAAAGAAATGGCATCCCACTCCAGTATTCTTGCTTAGAGAATTCCATAGACAGAGGAGCCTGGTGGGCTACTATAGTCCATGGGATCTCAAAGAGTTGAACACAACTGAGCACACACATACATACATGCCCATGTAAAGAAGTAAAACAATATTCAGATCAGATCAGATCAGTCGCTCAGTCATGTCCGACTCTTTGCGACCCCATGAACTGCAGCACACCAGGCCTCCCTGTCCACCACCAGCTCTTGGAGGTCACCCAGACTCACATCCATCGAGTCAGTGATGCCATCCAGCCATCTCATCCTCTGTCGTCCCCTTCTCCTCCTGCCTCTAATCCCTCCCAGCATCAGAGTCTTCTCCAATGAGTCAGCTCTTCGCATGAGGTGGCCAAAATACTGGAGTTTCAGCTTTAGCATCATTCCTTCCAAAGAAATCCCAGGGCTGATCTCCTTCAGAATGGACTGGTTGGATCTCCTTGCAGTCCAAGGGACTCTCAAGAGTCTTCTCCAACACCACAGTTCAAAAGCATCAATTCTTCGGCGCTCAGCCTTCTTCACAGTCCAGCTCTCACATCCATACATGACCACAGGAAAGACCATAGCCTTGACTAGGCGAAGGGTCATGGTGGAGAGATCTGACAGGGTGTGGCCTGCTGGAGAAGGGAATGGCAAACCACTTCAGTATTCTTGCCTTGAGAACCCCATGAACAGTATGAAACGGCAAAATGATAGGATACTGAAAGAGAAACATAATATTAAATATAAAATAAGGCAGAATAAAATGTGTGAAAATTTACACGCATTATTTGTTATTTGGTCTTCCCCTTACTTTTCAAAAACATATTTAAGGAAGCATACTATATATGACTATATATTTATATTTATGATTGAATGTGACATTTCTTTGTAGAATTCCTATAACTAAAATAAGTAAGAAATGTGATGGTATAAGCAATTCATTTTATCTTACAGAAAGACAATTTCTTAATATTTATATACAAAAGAAAATATCCATGTAATCAAGCAAGAAACTATAACAGATATTATTGAGGTGAACAGTATTTTCTACATCTTTACAGGTAAGAAAAAATTTATTATTTTTTGTTTATTATCTTCAAAAGAGTCAATGTATGTCATTAAATTGTAACAAGTCTTATTAACTAATTTAGAGAACAGAGATGTATTTCTCTAGTGAAACTTGTGCATGTTAAAAAATTGGAGTGGTGGTAAAAGAATGTTATATACACACTTTCCATAGCAAAAAGTAAATAAATGGTGTCTGCAATTGAAAATTTAAAACATTGATGTAGATTTGATTTCAACATTGGAAATATTTTAAAACAAGATAAAGTGTCTTCCCCCAACCCTAGGATGGTAATTATTAAAAGGTACAGTTATAAAACAGACTGAATTTTTTATTATAAAATTTATGTTGCATGTAACGCTAAGTCACTTCAGTTGTGGCCTGATTCTTTGTAACCCAATGGACTGTAGCCCACCAGGTTTCTCTGTCCATGGGATTCTCTGGGAAAGAACCCATGAAGTGGGTTGCCATGCCCTCCTCCAGGGGATCTTCCTGACCCAGGATCTGAAACCATGTCTCTTTCATCTCCTGATTTGGCAGGTGGGTTCTTTACCATGAGTGCCACCTGAAAAGCTTCTAAGCTTTATGCTACCATTTAGCTTTTTATAACCTGGTACATGTGATACTTCAATGAAATATATTTATTTTTAACACCATGGGTATCTGATTGTTCTGATCAAATCATATCTGGATTTCTTTTAATTCTGGGATTATTCTTTCTATATACCACCTTTTTGATTTAAGAACAAACTCATCAGGAATACGGAAGAAGGGTGTTCTTTTATTTCAAAAGACTGACTAATCAATTTTCCTTTCAACCAGATTTACCATTTCAAACATTAAGTATTATACAAATATTGATTATGATGAAAGCATTAAATGTAAGGAAATTTAAAAGGAGGCACAGAGAAGTTAATAAATTTGCCCAACATCACATAGATTGTTAAAAAAAAAAAAAGAAAGCTCACTCAAACCTAGACTATGTACCGATAGCCTTGTTCTACATTGTGCCTTTTGTCCATTGATAATTTATTTCTATTGCCAATTAGTTGAATTTCTTAAAAGAATGTTTACTGTTTATATAGAATTATCCTAGATATATGTTCTCATAAATGTAAAATTTATAATAAACTTTATGCTTATAGTGCAATATTAATTGGATTTATGAAGATGAACTAATGCAATATTCTATTTCAAAGTAGAAAGTAAAATGCACACACATAGAATAATATCCACTTTATCCTTAAGTTTATTACAGCTGTTAATATCCTATTTTATAATTGCTACCTACTCTTAAGAAGAGAGATTTTGCCTCTAAGCCTGGTTAATGTCAAAATATAATAAATGATGGAAGAATGGAAGGAATGGAATGAGCTACATACATTGATAACCTCATAATCAAACTTTCCTAATCATGCTTTTGCCATTTATTAACTGCATATCATTATCTATTATTATGCTAAAAAATTATATACATTATATACTACTCTCTCAACAACACTGCAAATCATACATCATTACTAATATGTTGCACAGAAAAAAAGCAAGAACTCTGAGACATATAACTGGGCCACAGCCACACAGTGATTAAATGGCAGAGATGTAATCTAAATCTAGCTTCATCCATCACTGCACTTTAGAGTTGCTTTGTAGGAAATACTTCTCTCTGAATGCCCTTTACAAAGAAACCCATGCATTGAATATGAACTTCATCTGGGTTATCTCAGGACAAGTTTAATTTCACTATAAGTTGTATTTCAATTCAATTAGTAGAGGAGCAATTAACATACCATATTATCTCTTTTCATTTATTAATTATCATCCAACAGAACAGACACTGGTTCAAAGGGAAAATATTACCTCTTCTTCTTCAGTTAAGCTTAATTATAATGATGGTTTCATTTCAGAATAAGTTAAGATAAGCAAAGCCTTCATGCACTTCCAGTGTTCCAAAACAACCTTTTGAATTTGGTTAGATTTTAACTGAATCCTACCCCACTCCAGTACTCTTGCCTAGAAAATCCCGTGGACGGAGGAGCCTGGTAGGCTGCAGTCCATGGGGTCGCTAGAGTAAGACACAACTGAGCGACTTCACTTTCTCTTTTCACTTTCATGCATTGGGGAAGGAAATGGCAACCCACTCCAGTGTTCCTACCTGGAGAATCCCAGGGACGGGAAGCCTGGTGGGCTGCCATCTATGGGGTCGCACAGAGTCGGACACGACTAAAGTGATGTAGCAGCAGTAGTTCCATGTGTATACGAAGAACAGTTCAGAGATACCATCCTGGAATATATAACCACTCTGGAAGCCTGAAGCTTTTTTTCAGAATTTCTTTTAGATCATCTCATGAGAGATAACCTACTAGTGATGTTTGAGATTCAAACTTTACTCTACTCCCATCAGGACAGATGGCTGGGTCCACTAAATTGTGAAAGGGATTAAGAGATACCCTTTGTTGTTCCTTTTGACATGTTTCAGTCAAATAAATGGAAAGCAACTTCAAGAGAAAACTCTCACCCTCTGTGACATATTGAGGAGCCACACACTGTGAAGCTGCTTAATTTTTTTCCCCTGTTTTTCTTTAACCCACACTCTTTCCTAAGAAAAATTCCCTTCCTTTACTCCTTCCTTGTGAAAGAACCACAGTGCTGAGTTGAAACTTCATTTGAGGACTCTCAGAACTAGTTTATATTATTGCTCAGCAAAATATTGTGGAGGAGAAGGTAATGGCAACCCACTCCAGTACTCTTGCCTGGAAAATCCCATGGAGGAAGGAGCCCTGGTAGGCTGCAATCCATGGGGTCACAAAGAGTCAGACAAGACTGAGCGACTTCTCTTTCACTTTTCACTTTCATGCATTGGAGAAGGAAATTGGCAACTCACTCCAGTGTTCTCGCCTGGAGAATCCCAGGTATGGGAGAGCCTGGTGGGCCGCTGGTCTAGGGTCGCACAAAGTCGGACATGGCTGAAGCGACTTAGCAGCAGCAAAACGTTGTGGAAAGAATCAAAACTTCATATTTGAAATATAAAAGGGGCTAAAAGCTGGGGTTCTTCTACTTGAACACTCCCTAATCTCACTATATTTGAAGTCATTCTTATCTTGAATGGATTACTTTTGGTTTGAGAATTTAGAACTTTCAAAAGAGTCTTTTGATTCTACACGTTGAATTGCAAATGCATTTTTCTTTGAGAATAGAAAGATATTCATCCAAAGAATTTAGATTCAATTGTGCCAGTATATTACGTCCGTTTTCTCTCTGAGCTCATTAAATTTCCACATTTCATCAGAATAATCAGAATGTCCTACTCTGCGAAATTGACATTTAGTTGATTCCAATGTTGATCACTGTAGTATTTAATTTTTTTTTCACTTTCTAAGGATGTTTTCTTGACATTTGCTAAGATATGCTTCAGTGGTTTCAAAGTTTTCCAATATGATAATCTTTATGCTTTTATCTGCTTTAGAAATTAATGTACTTTGAAATTTCTTCATGAGACAAATTCTTTTATACACTGTTTTATAACAAAATTTCAGAATTATTTTCCCCTTTAATCTTTGTATTTATGATAAGACAATACCATCTTTAGTATTCATTTAACTCATTTCCCTCTGGGACATATGTGTTCTTTAGCATTTTGACATACTTCAACTGAAAAAATGTTTATTTAAGTCATATCACATTTAATACTTAAGCATGCTATAGTATTGGCTATTATGCAAATTGTAATAAAAATAGCAAGGTATTTGGAGTCAGGCTACATATGTTCAAGAATGTGCAAAGCCAGGACAAGCTGTAACTGGTAAGGAATCTCAAAGATAGACAGACTTAGATTCAAATCTCAAACCCATAACCTACTCACAGTATGAACTTGGATGAACTAATTGTAGTTCTTTTATCTGTTAGTGGAGACAATAGTATATAATGTTCAGAATAAGAATTAAAATAAGTGTTCTGTGTTCTCTAGGGTGCTTAAAAGGATAAGAGGTTGGCAGACGATGAGATGTAAAATACCCTGGTGCTGGAAAAGATTGAAGGCAGGAGGAGAAGGGGACGACAGAGCATGAGATGGTTGGATGGCATCACTGATTCAATGTACATGAGTTTGAGCAAGCTCTGGGAGATAGTGAATGACGGGGAATCCTGGCATGCTACAGTCCAGCTACAGTCAGACACAACTGAGTGACTGAACAAGAACAAAAAACATATTATTTTACTTCAAGTCAATGTTAAATCCCAAAATATCAATCATCAGCATTTATATAAAGTTGCACATTAAAATCAGAACCCACAGAATTTTCTTTTCTGGATTGTGTAATATTGTTCTTAAACACCTACAGCTACATATTATATATACTTGCATTATTATAACTATAACATATCTGACTTATGTTATAAATATTTAGATATTCTCAACATTATAACATTTCATCAAGCACATAGACAACTACCGTTCATTTTTTTCTTCTTCTAGGTTATCAAACATCTTATATTTGCTAAGTCGCTTCAGTCGTGTCCGACTCTGTGTGACCCCATAGACGGAAGCCCACCAGGCTCCCCCATCCCTGGGATTCTCCAAGCAAGAACAATGGAGTGGGTTGCCATTTCCTTCTCCGATTCATGAAAGCGAAAAGTGACAGTGAAGTCGCTTAGTCGTGTCTGACTCTTAGGGACCCCATGGACTACAGCCTACCAGACTCCTCTGTCTGTGGGATTTTCCAGGCAAGAGTACTGGAGTGGGGTACCATTTCCTTCTCCCATTTTATATTTAGCAGTTATATTATGCTGTGTTATTTAATCTTTTGATATTGTACTTAAAACCTCTTAGAAACTTTTAACATCTTTTAACTGACTTCAACTATTCAAGAAAGCAAAGTTTTCAAAGGCAAGTAGATTTAATTTAGTTAATGACAGTTAACTTAACAGTTTGGTAAATATTAAGTATCTGAATTCTAGTTTGAATATTTTAAATGTTTGAGTAAGTAAATGTGCTACTCATTTAAAGAAGCAGATGGGTAGTGGTGCTTATGACTAGAAATTGTCAACTTAATAGAAAGCAATAATCAATTAACTTGAATGAAAAACATAATATTTTTCGAGATAGCCCTAAAAATAAATCCTCTAATAGTGTTAATAATTGATGTATGAAGAATTAGTTCAGATCTTTTTCGAATCTAATCATTAAACGTTTAATGATGGATAAATTAATAAAAAATAAAACAAGTTTAAATATGCTAAAAATAACTGCATTTTCTGAGCTTGATCAATTGTATTTTAAAATACATAATTTAAATATATATTGATTTATATGTATAACAATATTGAGGAAATTATTAGTAATAAGCATAGAGGAAATACCATGAAAATGTATTGAAGAAAGTGCAATTTTAATTGCGCTGAAAGACAGGTTTACTGAAATAATTATTCCAGATTATACAAGATAATGTTTAAATTAGTTATTTGACTGATATTTATACAGGAAGAAAACTTGGACCTTCAATATAATTACTATAAACTTTTAAAAGAAGGGATTAATATAAACCTGAATATATAGCTGGATTTATCACATTCAAGAAACAAATGAGACTGAGCTTAGACTAAATGAACCCATTAAAATAAGAAAAATTTTGAGAGATAACTGCTTCCAAAACAGACAGATCAAAGGAAGAAAGGCCAATTCAAATCTAACACCAATATTCAAGAGGGAATCAAATTTAAGCAAGCAAGATAGCAATGGACCTCTAAACTTTGTGGAAAAACTATAAAAGATAAGACGTAGAACCACATTATATTACACCACAAAAATGCAAATATGCCCTAGTTATAAGAAATGGTACTAGAATAAGTTATTTTGAAAATATCAGGAACTTGATAAGCTATCTAGGATATCAGGCAGGCCTCTATAGATGTCAACAGTCAATAACAAAAGGAAACATCCAAATATTGAAAAACTGGGTAGGCATGAGCATTGAAAATTTTAGGATGCCAACTAGCTCGATAATTTGATAGTCTTATATTACACAATATCTTATTCCTTTGTAATAGTCTAGCCTTGAGGCCAAAATTAGAATATTAGTTGCTACAGTTACAATTTTCAGTCCCATTTTCCACTCCACCACCCCCTTCTCCAGCCAGTTATTAAAGAATATATTTGTAATGTTTAACTAGGCAGATATCTAATTAATTCTATGACACATCAGGGTTATTACAGTATATGTCACTAGTATGGTGCCAAAACTAACATCATCATGATCATCAAAGTCTTCACATTGATACAAAGGCAGAAGAAAAATTCTTGAAGAATACCATGACTACTTCTGGCCTCTTTTTCCTGTGAAGGGTATACATTCTATTGTCTGAAGAGATACAGAATAACATAGATATATAGTCTATTATGTGGATTACAATAAACTGTGGAAAATTCTGAAAGAGATGGGAATACCAGACCATCTGACCTGCCTCTAGAGAAATCTATATGCAGATCAGGAAGAAACAGTCAGAACTGGACATGGAAAAACAAACTGGTTCCAAATAGGAAAATGAGCACATCAAGGCTGTATATTGTCACCCTGTTTATTTAACTTATATGCAGAGTACATCAGGAGAAATGTTGGGCTACAAGAAGCACAAGCTGGAATCAAGATTGCCGGGAGAAATATCAATACCCTCAGATATGCAGATGACACCACCGTTATGGCAGAAAGTGAAGAGGAACTACAAAGCCTCTTCATGAAAGTGAAAGTGGAGAGTGAAAAAGTTGGCTTAAAGCTCAACATTCAGAAAACGAAGATCATGGCATCTGGTCCCATCACTTCATGGGAAATACATGGGGACACAGTGTCAGACTTTATTTTTCTGGGCTCCAAAATCACTGCAGATGGTGACTGCAGCCATGAAATTAAAAGACACTCCTGGGAAGGAAAGTTATGACCAACCTAGATAGCATATTCAAAAGCAGAGACATTACTTTGCCAAAAAAGGTCCATCTAGTCAAGGCTATGGTTTTTCCAGTGGTCATGTATGGATGTGAGAGTGGGACTGTGAAGAAAGCTGAGCACCGAAGAATTGATGCTTTTGAACTATGATGTTGGAGAAGACTTTTGAGAGTCCCTTGGACTGCAAGAAGATCCAACCAGTCCAGTCTGAAGGAGATCAGCCCTGGGATTTCTTTGGAAGGAATGATGCTAAAGCTGAAACTTCAGTACTTTGGCCACCTCATGTGAAGAGTTGACTCTGGAAAAGACTCTGATGCTGGGAGGGATTGGGGGCAGAAGGAGAAGGGGACGACAGAAGATGAGACGCCTGGATGGCATCACTGACTCGATGAACATGAGTCTGAGTGAGCTCCAGGAGTTGGTGATGGACAGGGAGGCCTGACGTGCGGCGATTCATGGGGTTGCAAAGAGTTGGACACGATTGAGCGACTGAACTGAAGTGAACTGAACTGAGAGGTTTATTTATTTGTTAACATTTATTTCTTTTTAGGGCCATTTATTCATCTATTGGAAGTTCATCCTTGTCTTTGACCTCTTCTTGGTTATTAAATATGCTCTCACCTATCCTGACCTTGTTGAACACACTTATCAACCTTGTGTTTCCCTACCTAAAGACTCTGTATGACCAGAAGGGTGATATTTATAGTGTAGATACTATGATTTGAGACTTCATGACATCTAGATAAAAAACAAATAAACAATATCACCCAGTAATTTTTTACAACATGCCAGTCACTATACAATCCTTCCTTTGATGTTAAGCTTTGTTATTTCTAGTTTCGAACATTACTTTCAAGCACTAAGTTCTAGCTCTTGGTGTTCTTCCTTTCCATTTACTTGTATCTTCTCTCCCATCTAAGGCTTCTTCATATGGGATGGCACAGAATAAATATTACTATCTCCATGAAGCCTTCTTGAAAATACACAAATAGAGAGACATTTTTGCAAAAGTAGATATTTGTTGGAAAAGTGAGTCTTTTCTTGCTACATTTAAAAATTCAATTTGATCTTTAAGAACAAAATGATCAGGAATTTCACGTATTACTTAACGTGCAATGAACTTTGACTAATATTTGTTGATTTAGGAAGAAAACAAATAATCTTTTGCATAGTTTTAAAGAATGTCTATTTCCAGCAAAATAACATAAATGCCTTAGATTAGAGGCAATATTTTCATCCTCTCTATACCTCTGACATCTATAATAGCTTAGACTTTCAATGAAAGTTGATTTGATTAAATGGAATTTGCTGCCTGTCATTTCCTTATATATCATTTACTATACACCCACAGTGGAGAAGGAAGTGGCAATCCTCTTGCCTGGAGAATCCCAGGGATGAGGAAGCCTGGTGGGCTGCTGTCTATGGGGTCACACAGAGTCGGACATGACTGAAGTGACTTAGCATAGCAGAGCATATACCCACAGGGTACTTAGCCTACCACAGGAAGCTTATCTTGCTTAAATATTTTCATCATATAAACACACTTTGTAGAAAATGCTGATGCTGAAACTTCTTTTGAGAAGATTAAAGCTGTAAAATAAAGTCCTTATTAGATACATGATTTTAAAAAGAGGAAAATCTCCTAAATTGTAATTTGTTTGTTTGTTTTTTTTTAATTGCTTACACAAGGAAAAAGATTAACACTGAAGGTTATTTTGAACATTCACATCTTAAAATGAAACCACTTAGTGTTTAATAAAATAAATTGTGCTTAATAAAATAAAATAACAGAGCTTTAAGGAAACAGAGAAACAAAACAACAACAAAATCCAGTTAACTCAGAGGGTTTAAAAGTATGATTCATGAGAAATTATAGGCCAGTGAAATATTACACAACTTCTCAGTGACTGACATTCATTGCATTTCCTCCTGTATCTGTTTTCTATCATGTATCAGTAGAGTTCAATGTCAGTAATGATACAAATAATTCAAACAGTGGCTTTTAAAGTCTTATCACATCTTCAAATACCTGATATCCCCACTCACTTTTCTTGGATATGAGATGATTTATCAAATTACTATTGATTATTTTTAAGTGACAAAGCCTTAGAGAGAATATGAATTGGTATTTTTATTTGAAAATGTATTTAATAAAAGATGTAATCAACATAAATATTATGTCAATAATATTGATTCAATATTTATTTCATTGACATATTAAACTCATTCTAATGAAATAAATTCGTATTTTAAAGGAAGACAAGGAAAAATGTAAACATAGAACATTTCCTCTGTCATTTGGTCTTATTCCCAGCCCTCTGCTGTGCATTGTACATCTGCCTTATGCATTAAACAAACCTCCCCAGTGGCAGAAATATTTGCTTAATAATAAAGACCAATTTTTCTTCTTTGGGTGCCACCCACATAACTCCTTAGAAGATATTCCTCTCTAAATTTTATAAGGGGTCATAATTACCCACTGCTAACTTTGTACATGAAGATTATCTTGGTGAACTTTGTGTACAATACAAGTATAACATGGTTCTTAAAGATAGCAGTTAGCTTGGAACAGACTGCATAAGATGACCTGGGGATAGGCAAGGCCACAGTTGATTGAAGTTCTTAGCTTAAATACCTAATTTTGACCTTATTAACATTATTAGCTATGTTACCTGTATTCTGTCTATTTCATAAGATTATTATTTATTATATTATCAAATGTGTGACTGACCCCGAGTAAAAGTAATGATGCTACAGGACTTCAAATGATTGACCAAACATATAGTCAAAAATAAAGCTCTAAATGTGGGAAATAGTAACACGAGGAAACAATTTTGTGTACATAATAAATTAGTATATCGGTGTCCCAGAGGCATTCGCCTACTTTTAACAGGCCCTAGTCCAATAATGATATATTTGAGTGGCCCGCCAACAAAATCATCACCTGAACTTGAGTGTTTCTAGCACAAAAGGACAAGTTAGTCACAAAACCATGGTTGAGATTAAGACTGAAACTAAGGGGACTGTAAAATAAATAATGTTGCCCTCCACTCAGGTTTATAAGAATCAAGTCATTAGCCATTGTAGTCTCTGATCTACAAAATACCCTAAAAGAAATTAAGGGCAAAGATCAAGATGAGGCACTTAGTGCTCTGGGAAAACTGGAAGAACTGGCCCTCAGATAGTTAGATATTTTTAGGAGAAACTTTATGAACCCTGTTTCTTTTATCTTCTCATACTTAGGAAAGCACTAAAACCATTAATTAAGATATCTTGTCCTTAAGAGTAGCCATAATATTCTACCAAGATGTCTGCTTGGTTGTATGTACTTGTTTCCCAAAATCACATGTATACTGGCCTAAACAACTTAGCACTTGGA
This sequence comes from Tragelaphus eurycerus, assembly GCA_935064755.1. NCBI lineage: Eukaryota > Metazoa > Chordata > Mammalia > Artiodactyla > Bovidae > Tragelaphus > Tragelaphus eurycerus. The sequence continues at coordinate 3,605,307 of CAKXYN010000086.1, read as the reverse complement.
AGACTTCTCACAGCTTCCTGAAAAACTGGTTCCTGGGTTATAATCCTCAGTTCAGTTCAGTTCAGTTGCTCAATCATGTCCAACTCTTTGTGACCCCATGGACTGCAGCATTCCAGGCCTCCCTGTCCATCACCAACTCGCAGAGTTTACTCAAACTCATGTCCATTGAGTTGATGATGGCATCCAAATATCTAATCCTCCTTCATCCCATTCTCTTCCTGCCTTCAATCTTTCCCAGCATCAGGGTCTTTTCAAATGAGTCAGCTCTTCACACCATGTAGTCAAAGCATTGGAGTTTCAGGTTCAGAATTAGTCCTCACAATGAACATTCAGGACTGATTTCCTTTAGAATGGACTGGTTGGATCTCCTTGCAGTCCAAGGGACTCTCAAGAGTCTTCTCAAACACCACAGTTCAAAAGCATCAATTCTATGGCACTCAGCTTTCTTTTTTTTAAAACAAATTTGTGTCTAACTTTATTTTTTTTAATTAAATTTTATTTCGCTTAACTTTACAATATTGTATTGCTTTTGCCATACATCAAGATGGATCCACCACAAGTATACATGTGTTCCCCATCCTGAACCCTCTTCCCTCCTCCCTCCCCATACCATCCCTCTGGGTGGTCCCAGTGCACCAGCCCCAGGCATCCGTTATCAGGCATTGTACCTGGACTGGCGACTCGTTTCATATACGATATTATACATATTTCAATGCTATTCTCCCAAATCATCTGACCCTCTCCCGTTTCCAGAGTCCAAAAGTCTGTTCTATACATCAGTGTCTCTTTTGCTGTCTTGTAAACAGGGTTATTGTTACTATCTTTCTAAATTCCATATATATGCATTAGTATACTGTATTTGTGCTTTTCTTTCTGGCTTACTTCACTCTGTATAATAGGCTCCAGTTCCATCCACCTCATTAGAACTGATTCAAATGTATTCTTTTTAATGGCTGAGTAATACTCCATTGTGTATATGTACCACTGCTTTCTTATCCATTCATCTGTGGATGGACATCTAGGTTGCTTCCAAGTCCTGGCTATTGTACACAGTGCTGCTATGAACATTCAGGTACACGTATCTCTTTCAATTCTGGTTTTCTCAGTGTGTATGCCCAGCAGTGGGATTGCTGGATCATAAGGCAGTTCTATTCCCAGTTTTTTGAGGAATCTCCATACTGTTCTCCAAAGTGGTTGTACTAGTTTGCATTCCCACCAACAGTGTAAGAGGGTTCCCTTTCCTCCACACCCTCTCCAGCATTTATTGCTTGTAAACTTTTGGATCGCAGCCATTCTGACTGGCATGAAATGGTACCTCATAGTGGTTTTGATTTGCATTTCTCTGATAATAAGTGATGTGGAGCATCTTTTCATGTGTTTGTTAGCCATCTGTATGTCTTCTTTGGAGAAATGTCTATTTAGTTCTTTGGCCCATTTTTTGATTGGGTCATTTATTTTTCTGGAATCGAGCTATAGGAGTTGCTTGTATATTTTTGAGATTAGTTGTTTGTCTGTTGCTTCATTTGCTATTATTTTCTCCCATTCTGAAGTCTATCTTTTCACCTTGCTTATAGTTTCCTTTGTTGTGCAGAAGATTTTAAGTTTAATTAGGTCCCATTTGTTTATTTTTTATTTTATTTCCAGTATTCTGGGAGGTGGGTCATAGAGGATCCTGCTGTGATGTAAGTCAGAGAATGTTTTGCCTATGTTTTCCTCTAGGAGTTTTATGGTTTCTAGTCTTACATTTAGATCTTTAATCCATTTTGAGTTTATTTTTGTGTATGGTGTTAGAAAGTGTTCTAGTTTCATTCTTTTACAAGTGTTTGACCAGTTTTCCCAGCACCACTTGTTAAAGAGATTGTCTTTAATCCATTGTATATTCTTGCCTCCTTTGTCAAAGATAAGGTGTCCATAGGTGCGTGGATTTATCTCTGGGCTTTCTATTTTGTTCCATTGATCTATATTTCTGTCTTTGTGCCAGTACCATACTGTCTTGATGACTGTGGCTTTGTAGTAGAGCCTGAAGTCAGGCAGGTTGATTCCTCCAGTTCCATTCTTCTTTCTCAAGATTGCTTTGGCTATTCAAGGTTTTTTGTATTTCCATACAAATTGAGAAATTATTTCTTCTAGCTCTGTGAAGAATATCATTGGTAGCTTGATGGGGATTGCATTGAATCTATAAATTGCTTTGGGTAGTATACTCATTTTCACTATATTGATTCTACCAATCCATGAACATGGTATATTTCTCCATCTATTAGGGTCCTCTTTGATTTCTTTCACCAGTGTTTTATAGTTTTCTATATATAGGTCTTTAGTTTCTTTAGGAAGATATATTCCTAAGTATTTTATTCTTTTTGTTGCAATGGTGAATGGAATTGTTTCCTTAATTTCTCTTTCTATTTTCTCATTAATAGTGTACAGGAATGCAAGAGATTTCTGTGTGTTGATTTTATATCCTGCAACTTTACTATATTCATTGATTAGTTCTAGTAATTTTCTGGTGGAGTCTTTGGGGTTTTCTACGTAGAGGATCATGTCATCTGCAAACAGTGAGAGTTTTACTTCTTCTTTTCCAATTTGGATTCCTTTTATTTCTTTTTCTGCTCTGATTGCTGTGGCCAAAACTTCCAAAACTATGTTGAATAGTAATGGTGAAAGTGAGCATCCTTGTCTTGTTCCTGAGTTTAGAGGAAATGCTTTCAATTTTTCACCATTGAGGATAATGTTTGCTGTGGGTCTGTCATATATAGCTTTTATTATGTTGAGATATGTTCCTTCTATTCCTGCTTTCTGGAGAGTTTTTATCATAAATGGATGTTGAACTTTGTCAAACGCTTTCTCTGCATCTATTGAGATAATCATATGGTTTTTATTCTTCAGTTTATTAATGTGATGTATTACGTTGATTGATTTGCGGATATTGAAGAATCCTTGCATTCCTGGGATAAAGCCCACTTGGTCATGGTGTATGATCTTTTTAATGTGTTGTTGGATTCTGATTGCTAGAATTTTGTTAAGGATTTTTTCATCTATGTTCATCAGTGATATTGGCCTGTAGTTTTCTTTTTTTGTGGCATCTTTGTCAGGTTTTGGTATAAGGGTGATGGTGGGCTCATAGAATGAGTTTGCAAGTTTGCTGGATTCTGTGAAGGGCACAAAACGCAGGCCCAATGGAGCCTGGGCCTCTGAGGACTACCCGAGTGCCTGAACTTGAGTGGCTTAGACCTGGGAGGGGCAAGCAGCCCAGGGCCGGTCGCAGATGGTTTCAGCAGAGAAATAGAGAGCCTAAGCAGAGTAGGCAGGGAGGCTACATGCGCCGTGAGTGGGGGCAGACCCAGTGTGGCTGAGTCACTGCGAGCACACTCCAGTGATATTTATTTGCAGCGTCCATCCCTCCCCACAGCGCGACTGAACAAGTGAGCCTAAAAAAAAAAAAAAAAAAAAAAAAGGGTGTCCACCACCGCCCCTTTTGTATCAGGGTGGAAACCAGACACTAAAGAGACCAGCAAACAGAAGAAGCTATAACAGAGGGGATCAGCTTTCTTTATAGTCCATCTATTTCCCATGAAGTGATGGGCCCAGATTCAATGGTCTTAGTTTTCTAAATATTGAGATTTAAGTAAACCTTTTCACTCTCCTCTTTCACTTTCATCAAGAGGCTGTTTAGTTCTTTACTTTCTGACACAAGTTGGTATCATCTGCATATCTGAGGTTATTGATATTTCTCCCGGCAATCTTGATTCCAGCTTGTGCTTCTTCCAGCCCAGCATTTCTCATGATATACTCTGCATATAAGTTAAACAAGCAAGGTGACAATATACAGTCTTGATGTATTCTTTTTCCTATTTAGAATCAGTCTGTGTTTCCATATCCAGTTCTAACTGTTGCTTCCTGACCTGCATACAGATTTCTCAAGAGGCAGGTCAGGTGGTCTGGTATTCCCATCTCTCGAAGAAATTTCCACAGTTTGTGGTGATCCACAGGGTCAAAGGCTTTGGCATAGTCAATAAAGCAGAAATAGATGATTTTCTGGAACTCTCTTACTTTTTCAGTGATCCAACAGATGTTGGCATTTTGATCTCTGGTTCTTCTGCCTTTTCTAAATCCAGCTTGAACATCTGAAAGTTTGTGGTTCACGTACTGTTGAAGCCTGGCTTGGAGAATTTTGAGCATTACTTTATTAGCATGTGAAATGACTGGAATTGTATGGTAGTTTGAGCATTCTTTGGCCATGCCTTTCTTTTGGGATTAGAGTGAAAACTGACCTTTTCCAGTCCTGTTGCCACTGTTGAGTTTTCCACATTTGCTGGCATATTGAGTACACCACTTTCATAGCATCATCTTTTAGAATTTGACATAGCTCAACTGGAATCCCATCACCTCCACTAGCTTGGTACATAGTGATGCTTCCTAAGGCCCACTTGATTTCACATTCTATGATGTCTGCCTCTAGGTGAGTGATCACACAATCAGGATTATTTGGGTTGTGAAGAGCTTTCTTGTATAGTTCTGTGTATTCTTTCCACCTCTTCTTAATATCTTCTGCTTCTGTTAGGTCCGTACCCTTTCTGTCCTTTTTATCAAGCCCATCTTTGCATGAAATGTTCCGTTGGTATCCATCTTTTTTTTTTTTTTTTTTTGAAGAGATCTCTAGTCTTTCCCATGCTATTCTTTTCCTCTATTTCTTTTCATTGATCACTGAGGAAGGCTTTCTTATCTCTCTTTGCTATTCTTTGGAACTCTGCATTGAAATGGGTATATCTTTCATTTTCTCCTTTGCCTTTTGTTTCCCTTCTTTTCATAGCCATTTATGATCCTCAGAGTGGCTCATATAATCCTCAGAGTGGCTCAAATAAAATTCTCTGTTCCTTTCTTCAGTTCAGTTCGGTTCAGTTCAGTCGCTCAGTCGAGTGCGACTGTGCTACCCCATGAACCGCAGCTCGCCAGGCTTCCCTGTACATCACCACCCCTGGAGTCCACTGAAACCCATGTACATTGAGTTGGTGATGCCATCCAACCATTTTATCCTCTGTCTTCCCCTTCTCCTCCTGCCCTCAATCTTTCCCAGCATCAGGGTCTTTTCAAATAGGTCAGCTCTTTGTATCAGGTGGTCAAAGTATTGGAGTTTCAGCTTCAATGTTAATTTTTGTCAATGATTCTTTTGAGTTTGCTATAACACAGAATTCTAAAATTATCCATAAAGATTCCAAAAGTGTGAGCTTCTCTTTATATAAAATCATACTAAAGCATTAGATTTTACAGAAAGATAATTATCTTTGCTATTTAAATTTTAAGGTCATATATGTATATATATTTGTGTTTGTGTTTACCTTTTTTGGGAGATGACTAAATGAATGAAAACAATAAAGTTTTTCACAGAGAAATAAGATAGCTATTTTAATAATAAAATTTAAAACATTTTACTGACTGGAAAAATTTACCCACAAAAAAATCTTGTAAATATAATAATCATAAACTTACCTTCCTAAGCCAGAAAAAGCAAAAGAGTTAATAATAACAAGCATATCCTTGCTCTTAGTGTTGCTTAGTGGCAGATGGTTGTATGTAGATAATTGAGGGTTAACACAGAAGCTGAGAGTGCACAGTCTATCTAGTCAGTTTAAGAGTTAAAACCCTATGTCTGAAATGTAATAATGGTGTACCAGTGACTGAATTACCTCTCACAATCTCAGTTTACTCAGCTATGACATAAATATTTTAATAGGAAAAGTGATAAAAGCAATATAAGCAAAACAGACTTCTGACTGGCATTCAGCAAACACTCTACAAATGTTTATTATTATCACTATTCTTTCATAATAAACTTAGTTGAGATACAATTGTGAATTACCTGTGGTTCTAATGAAAAGAAGAGTTGAGAAAAGATGTTGTAAAAGGGGACTCCTATTCTTAAGGTTGCTGCACTGCACTTTCTCCTGCTGTTACTAATTTAGCCCCAAATAGAACTTTTTTCTTTCTTTCTTTTTTTTTTTTTTTAAACTTAGATACCTTTAGTAGGTATTCAGCATAACCAAGTGTTAGTTCAATAGGGATTTTTGGTATTATCTCTAACCCAAAATAAATAAGATATAAGTAGTAGAACAAAAGACTTTTGGTTTTGGTACTAGAGTGAAATTTTATATAAAGCAGGTAGGGAAGTGATTTATGATATACTTTTCTACATGTCAAGAGAAATCATATGTTAAAATTAATTAGTTGTATCATGAATTTACAACTTTGTCTCAAAAATAACTTCATGAAAAGAAATGGAGTAAGTTTTTGACATGTCCATGTAAGTGAACAAGAATTAATATCATCACAGTGTTATGTCCATTATAGAGCCAATAAATATTTGATATTGCTTATGATAAACATGATAAAGATAATAAATCCTGGAATTTTGTCCTCTAATATCTATTATATTATCATTTAAAATTTTACATGGAAATGGTCATGCTATACTTTCAAATCCTAGATTTTGAGTTTCCTCAGTTCAAATACATTGTACTTATGTATTTTCAATTTTAATACATGGTGATAAATAATTTTAGAAGAGCCTGGTAAGTTAACAATAACCCAAATCAAAAATAAAAAAAAAAAAAAAAAGGTGGAGGGGCTAAAGAATATTAAATGGAATTATAATTCAATCATAAATGAAATTATAATTTGGTCAGAACAGTGATGTATTATATATTAGATGTAGCTTATACATATATATATTTGTGTATATATATAATACATTGCAGACAGAGATATAATGTAAGTTAAAGAACAGAAAAATAAGAATAGAGAAAACTAAAAAATCCCTGAGACCTTTGGAACACAATCAAGCATAACAGTATCTATATAGTGGAGAGGCTTAAAAGGATTCTTGGGCTTCCCTTCTGAGGTTCGTGGACTTCCCTGAAATATGAATTGATAAAAAACCCACCTGCAATGCAGGAGACCCCCGTCAGATTCTTGGGTCAGGAAGACCCCTGGAGAAGGGATAGGCTACCCACTGCAGTATTCTTGGATTTTCCTTGTGGCTCAGCTGGTAAAGAATCTGCCTGCAATGCGGTGACCTGGGTTCGATCCCTATGTCGGGAAGATTCCCTGGAGAAGGGAAAAGCTGTTCACGCCAATATTCTGGCCTGGGGAATTCCATGGACTATATAGTCCATGGGGTCACAAAGAATTGGACATGATTTAGTGAGTTTCTATTTCACTCCACTTAAAAAGTTAAGGAAGAGAGTAAGGGAAGGAAATGGCAACCCACTCCAGTATTCTTGCCTGGAGAATCCCATGGACAGAGGATCCCGGAGGGTCATGGTCCATGCAGTTGCCGAGAATTGGACGCAACTGAAGTGACTGAGCACGCAAAGGGAAGAAAGAATATGTGAGGATTGAAGAGGAACTAAAAAGCCTCTTGATGAAAGTGAAAGTGGAGAGTGAAAAAGTTGGCTTAAAGCTCAACATTCAGAAAACAAAGATCATGGCATCCAGTCCCATCACTTCATGGGAAATAGATGGGCAAACAGTGGAAACAGTGTCAGACTTTATTTTTCTGGGCTCCAAAATCACTGTAGATGGTGATTGCAGCCGTGAAATTAAAAGATGCTTACTCCTTGGAAGGAAAGTTATGACCAACCTAGATAGCATATTGAAAAGCAGAGACATTTCTTTGCCAACAAAGGTCTGTCTAGTCAAGGCTACGGTTTTTTCTGTGGTCATATATGGATGTGAGACCTGGACTGTGAAAAAGACTGAGTGCCGAAGAATTGATGCTTTTGAACTGTGGTGTTGGAGAAGACTCTTGAGACTTCCTTGGACTGCAAGAAGATCCAACCAGTCCATTCTGAAGGAGATCAGCCCTGGGATTTCTTTGGAAGGAATGATGCTAAAGCTGAAACTCCAGTACTTTGGCCACCTCATGTGAAGAGTTGACTCATTGGAGAAGACTCTGATGCTGGGAGGGATTGAGGGCAAGAGGAGAAAGGGACGACAGAGGATAAGATGGCTGGATGGCATCACTGACTTGATGGACATGAATCTGGGTGAACTCCTGGAGTTGGTGATGGACAGGGAGGCCTGGCATGCTGCAATACATGGGGTCGCAAAGAGTCGGACACGACTGAGCACCTGAACTGAGCTGAATGTCCAAAATTTCCATGCATTTGATCTACTCATGCAAAAGGCTTAATGAACTCTGTATACAGTAAATGTTATGAATATTAGAACTAAACACATAAAATTTAAGTGTTCTAAGATAGGATTTTGAAATATAAAATACAACATAAGTGTATTTTTGTTTGTAAATATTTTCTATGTGATTTAAAAATAATTGTATCAAAATAAGCAAAAATAACTTTAAATGATCACACAATGTATATAGATGAAATCTTAACAATAGGAGCATAAAGGCTAGAGAGGAACACATACAGGAGCAAAGTTGTATATTTTTGAAATTGTCAGTATTAAACTAAATATAAATGTAATAAAGTCTCCAATCAAAAAAACAGCAGACAAAAAGATAAATATATAATGATTCAACTATAAGATGTCTTCAAGTGATTCATTTTATATTAAAAAATACAAATATGTTGAAATTAAAATGATTGAAAAATATAATAGAGGCAAACACTACTCAAATAAGAGCTGGAATGGCTGCATGAACATCTTACAGAATAGGTTTCAAAACATAAATTACTATTAGAGACAAAGACAGACATTATAAATTATAAAATTTCATTCCTTCAAGAATATATAACAATTAAAATCATATATTTACAGTGAAAACAGAGTTCCAAAATACATTAAACAAAAACTAGCAAGTGGGCTCAGCAGTAGAGAATCTGCCAGCCAATGCACACGATGTGGGTTCAATCCCTGGGTTGGAAAGATGCTGTGGAGAAGGAAATGACAGCCCACTCCAGTATTCTTGCCAAGGAAATTCCATGGACAGAGGAGCCTGGAGGGCTAAAGCTCATGGATTCTCAAAAGACTTGGACACTACTTAGCAACTAAACAACAATGACAAACAGAAGTGAAGTGAGGGATAGACAAATTATGATAATTGAAGATTTCAATATCCACTATCAATAATAGAATATGCAGAAAATCAGCAAAAGGTAGAATAATTGAACAACATCAGATAACAAATAGACATACATATTCTTCTCAAACATACTTGAATATTCTTAAGACTAGAAAAATTAAAAGGCCATAAAAAAACCCTCAGTAACTTTTACATGTTAAGGAACTGGGGCAGGGGGTGAAGAGCAACCTAAAACCAAAATTAGAAGGAAAGAGATTGTAAGTATTAGAGAAGAGATAAATGAAATAGAAAATTTAAAAAAAAATAATAGAATGCAAAATATCAAAATTTGCTTCTTTAAAATATCAATGAATTTGGCAACATTTCACCATAACTAATTATCAAAAAGTAGAGAAGGCTCAAATATAAAAGTAGGAATGAAAGAAAAGGCATTATTGCTACCATGCAAAGATAAGATGATAAAAAGGATGACAAGGGAATATTTTGAAAAATTAAGTAACCAAAATGAAATTGAACAATAACTAAAAACACACAAGCTACCAAAATTTATCCAACAAGAAAAGAAAAATCTAAATAAGCCTATAACAACTAAAGGGATGGAGGTCATAATTTTCAAAAGTAAATGAGTAAAATAAAATATTAAAAAAGAACTTTAAAAATTAAAAAAAAAAACTGAATATTTTTCAACAGGAAAAGAGCAGGACCACTTTTAATTCACTGAGTTCTACAAATTATTCAAAGAAAAATCAACACAAATTTTTTTAAACATTTCAAAAACCTAAAAGAGGAAGAATCACTTCATTAAGTTTTTCCACATAACCCATTAGCTTTTATCAAAGCCAGAAAAAGACATCACAAGGAACAAACAACAAAAACAACCCCCCCAAAAAGCTACATACTAGCATCCTTTGTGAATATAGATGCAAAATATATTTAACAAATACTGGCAAAGAAATCCAGAAACCTGGTGTTAAAAGGATTCTACATCATGACCAAATGGAATTTATCCAGGAGTATAAGGTGACTCCACTTGCAACATTCAAGTATTGTATTTACCATGTTAATGAAATTGAAGTATTAATATGATGAAATACATATGGTGAAGACATGATCTCCAAGATACAGAAGAAAGCATGTCACAAAACCCAACACAGTATGATTTTAAAAATAATCAAAAATAGGAATAGAAATAAACAATCTAAATTTCAAAATGAACATCTGTAAGAGAAACCACAGCTAACATCATACTTAACTATGAAAGTCTGAAATCTTTCCAAGATCATGGATAAAAAGCAACAAGGAAGTTCTTCTTTCACCAGTTTTTATTTTACCTTACACTGAAGGTTCTAGCTAAGGCAATTAGATTAAAAAACAAAAAAAGTAGGATAAATATTAAAATAGAAGAAACAAAATTATTTGGAGATGTGATAATTTTATGTATTAAAAAATTAAGAGCTATAAAACATATTAGAGCAGGATACACAATTAATATATAAAAATCAATTGCATTTTCATACACTATCACTGAAAAATCTAAAAACAAACTTAAAAATTAATTTCTATATATGTTGTTGTTGTTCAGTCACTCAGTCTTGTCTAACTCTTCGTGATCCCATGGACTGCAGCATGCCAGGCCTCCCTGCCCCTCACCATCTCCTAAAGTTTGCCCAAGTTCATGTCCTTTGCATTGGTGAGGCCATCTAGCCATCTCATATTCTGTGGCTTCTTCTCCTTCTGCCTATTATATTTCTATATATAATAGTATTGAAAGTAACACCATGCTTAGAAATCGTCTTTAAAAAGGAATTACAAGACTTATACTCTTAAATACAATCAGATTGCAACTTAATTACAGAAAATTATAAAAATAAAGACAATCAACAGTATGGCACTGGCACAAAAACAAACACATAGATCAATGGGCCAGACTAGAGAGCCAAGAAATAATCCTTCACATACACAGTTAACTAATTTTTTATGAAGGGTACCAAGAACATACAAAGGAGAAAACATAGTCTTCAAAAAATGGGGTGGAGAAAACTAGATGTCCATAAACAAGGAATAAAGCTGGACCTCTACCTTACACCACTGAGCTAAATCACGTCAGTCATGTTTGACTCTGTGCAACATATAAACAGTAGCCTGCCAGGCTCCTTTTTCCATGGGATTCTCCAGACAAGAATACTGGAGTGGGTGGTTATGCCCTCTACAGGGGATCTTCCCAATCCAGGGACTGAACCAGTTCTCTCTTTTTTTTTTTTAAATACAAATTTATTTATTTTAATTGGAGGCTAGTTTTGTCATACATAAACATGAATCCACCATGGATATACACGTGTTCCCCATCCTGAACCCTGCTCCCACCTCCCTCCCTGTACCATTGCTCTGGGTAGTCTCAGTGCACCAGCCTGAAGCATCCAGTATCATTCCTTGAACCTGGACTGGCGATTCGTTTAATATATGATATTATACATGTTTCAATGTCATTCTCCCAAATCAGCCCACCCTCTCTCTCTCTCACAGAGTCCAAAAGACTGTTTTATACATCTGTGTCTCTTTTGCTGTCTCGCATACAGGGTTATCGTTACCATCTTTCTAAATTCCGTATATATGCGTTAGTACACTGTATTGGTGTTTTTTTTTTTTTTTTTTTTCTGGCTTACTTCACTCTGTATAATAGGCTCCAGTTTCATCCACCTCATTAGAACTGATTCAAATGTATTCTTTTTAATGGCTGAGTAATACTCCATTGTGTATATGTACCACAGCTTTCTTATTCACTCATCTGATGATGGACATCTGGGTTGCTTCCATATCCTGGCTATTATAAACAGTGCTGTGATGAACATTGGGGTACACATGTGTCTTTCGTTTCTGGTTTCCTGTATGTATGCCCAGCAGTGGAATTGCTGGGTCATAAGGCAGTTCTGTTTCCAGTTTTTTAAGGAATCTCCACACTGTTTTCCATAGTGGCTGTACTAGTTTGCATTCCCACCAACAGTGAAAGAGGGTTCCCTTTTCTCCACACCTTCTCCAGCATTTATTGCTTGTAGACTTTTGGATCACAGCCATTCTGACTGGCGTGAAATGGTACCTCATAGTGGTTTTGATTTACATTTCTCTGATAATGAGTGATGTTGAGCATCTTTTCATGTGTTTGTTAGCCATCTATATGTCTTCTTTGGAGAAATGTCTATTTAGTTCTTTGGCCCATTATTTATTGGGTCATTTATTTTTCTGGAATTGAGCTGTAGGAGTTGCTTGTATATTTTTGAGATTAGTTATTTGTCAATTGCTTCATTTACTATTATTTTCTCCCATTCTTAAGGCTGTTTTTCACCTTGCTTATAGTTTCCTTTGTTGTGCAGAAGCTTTTAATTTTAATTAGGTCCCATTTGTTTATTTTTGCTTTTTATTTCCAATTTTCTGGGAGGTAGATCATAGAGGATCCTGCTGTGATTTATGTCGAAGAGTGTTTTGCCTATGTTATCCTCTAGGAGTTTTATAGTTTTTGGTCTTACATTTAGATCTTTAGTCCATTTTGAGTTTATTCTCTTACGTCTCCTACATTGGCAGGCAGGTTCCTTACCACTAGGAAGTCACTAATAAGACATAATTCAAAAAGTATCAAAGGTTTGATGTAAAACCAAAAATCATAAAATTTCTAGAAGAAATTAAAGGCAGTAAGCTTCTTGATATTGGTCTTGGAAATGATATTTTGGATTTGACACCTAAAACAAAGGCAATAAAAGCAAAAATAAACAAGTGGGACTACATCAAACTTGTAGGAAAAAAAAAAACTTTTGTTTCTTCTGCAAAGAAAATCATAAACAAAATGAAAAGGCAGTATATAAGCTGTGAGAAAATACTTGCAAACTGGGGCTTCCCTGGTGGCTCAGCAGCAAAGAGTCCTCCTGCCAAGCAGGAGACTCAGGTTCAGTCCCTGGGTTAGGAAGATCCCCTGGAGGAGGACATGGCAACCCACTCAAATATTCTTGCCTGGGAAACCCCATGAAAAATGTAGCCATGACGTAGTGACTAAACAACAGCAAGGTGTTAATATCCAATATATATAAATATTTCATATACTTAGTAAAAGCTCAAAAATAATAACCCAATTAAAAAGGGGGCAAAGAACCTGAATAGATATATTCCAAAAAAGGAGACATACAAATGCTCAAAAGGTACATTTAAAAATGTCAGTATCACTAATCATCAGGGAAATGAAAAAAAAAAAAAAAGATGTCATATCATATCAATTAGGATGCAGTTATCAATAAGACAAAAGTTAACAAAGGTTTGTCTGGAGAAGGAAATATCAAGTCACTCCAGTATTCTTGAAAAGAAAACCCATGGACAGAGGAGCCTGGCCAGCTACAGTCCATCCATAAGTTTGCAAAGAGTTGGACAGGACTGATCAACTAAATGAAACAAACAAGAGTTTGTGAGGACTTGGAATTTAAAAGAAACGTTGTACACCATTGTTAGGAATATAACTGGATACTGCCAATATGGAAAACAGGATGAAAATTTGCCAAGAAACTAAAAATGAAGCTGTTAATACCACTGGTATGCCAAGAAGCTCAATGTAGTCTTACCATTTTACCCAGCAATTCCACATCTGAAAAAGGTAAATGAAGAGATATAGGTCAAAAGCTACAGACTCTCAGCTATATGTAAAATAAATTCTCATGATCTAATGTACAGCATGGTAATTATACTTAATAATGCAATATTATATAGTTGAGAGTTGCTGAGAATAAATCTTACATATTATTACCACACATACACAGAATTAGCTCTGTGACATAATGGGTATGTTAATTATATTGATATTGGTAATCATTCTACAATCTATATGTATATTATTAAATCATGTTGCACCCTTTAATATATATAATTATATTAGTCAATTATTCCTCAAAAAGTTGGGAATAAAAAATTGGAAAAACATCCTGTGATCATAGATTAGAAGATCTATTATTGTTAAAATGATAATCCTCCAGAAATTTATCTATAGATTCAATCAAGCACTATCAAAATTCCAGTAGCCTTTCTTTTATAAAACTGGGAATAGAACTGCCTTATGACGCAGCAATCCCACTGCTGGGCATACACACTGAGAAAACCAGAATTGAAAGAAACACGTGTACCCCAATGTTCATAGCAGCACTGTTTACAATAGCCAGGACTTGGAAGCAACCTAGATGTCCATCAGCAGATGAATGGATAAGAAAGCAGTGGTACATATACACAATGGAGTATTACTCAGCCATTAAAAAGAATACATTTGAATCAGTTCTAATGAGGTGGATGGAACTGGAGCCTATTATACAGAGTGAAGTAAGCCAGAAAGAAAAACACAAATACAGTATACTAACGCATATATATGGAATTTAGAAAGATGGTAACAATAACCCTGTATACGAGACAGCAAAAGAGACACTGATGTATAGAACAGTCTTATGGACTCTGGGAGAGGGAGAGGGTGGGATGATTTGGGAGAATAGCATTGAAATATGTATAATATCATATCTGAAACGAGTCGCCAGTCCAGGTACGATGCCTGATAATGGATGCCTGGGGCTGGTACACTGGGACGACCCAGAGGGATGGTATGGGGAGGGAGGAGGGAGGAGGGTTTAGGATGGGGAGCACATGTATACTTGTGGCGGATTCATTTTGATGAGTGGCAAAAGCAATACAATATTGTAAAGTTAAGCAAAATAAAATTAATTAAAAAAATAAAGAAATTGAAAGCTGGTCTTAAAATTTATATGGAATTGAGGTTACAGAGCATAGTCAAAATAATTTTGAAAAAGAACATAGTTGGAGCACTCATTTCCTCACTAACAGTAACAGCAAAATACAGTAACCAAGACATTATTGCACACATAATGATAAACAGGTATCCTAAAGGAATACAACTGAGACTCCATAAATAAATACATGTATTTACGGTAATTTGATTTTGACAAGGGTGTAAAAACTATCCAGTGTGGAATGAGTAGTATTTTCCACAAATGGTGCAGAAACACCTGTATATCCATATCCAAAAGAGTAAATCTGTATACCTACCTCACACAACATACAAAAATTAACTGAAAATAGAGTTTAAACAAATTCCTCTGTAAGAGCTAACAAGATCAAGATCTCAGTTGAAGGCAAAGATGAATCTGCAAGACTTTATGCAACTAAGATATAACACCAAAATGAAAGTTGCTCAGTCATACTGACTCTTATGCAAAGCCCATGGACTGTGGCACGCCAGTTTCTATTGTCCATAGTATTCTCCAGGCAAGCATACTGGAGTGGGTTGCAACTCCCTTCTACAGGGAATCTTCCTGACCCAGGGATCAAACCCCAGCCTCCCAAATTACTGGAAGATTTTTTTTTTCCATCTGAGCCATCAGGAAAGCACATGTGACACCAAAAGTACAACAAGTAATCAAAAATTAGATAAATTTGATTTTAAGTTAAAACTTCTGTGCATTGAAGAATACTATAAACTGATAAGAAAACCCACATAATAGGTGAAAATTATTGCAAATCATATTTCTGATAAAAATCTAGGATATAAAATCTATAACTCTTGCAACTCAACATTAAGAAGATGAATAATCCAATGTTAAAACAAGGAAATGATATGAGTAGACATTTCTTTAAAGGAAATATGCTAGTAATCCATAAACATGTGAAAAGATGCTAATATCACTAATAATTAGGTGAATGCAAATGAAAGCCAAAATGAGATACCACTCTGCACCAGCTAGGATGGACTATAATCCAAAAAATTGAAAGTAACAAGGAGGCACAAGATGTGGAGAAAATGGAATCCTTCCATGTTTCTTCCTGGTAGTCGGTAAAGAATCTGCCTGCAGTGCAGGAGACCTGGGTTCAAGCCCTGGATCAGGAAGACGCCCTGGAGAAAGAAATGACAACCCAATCCAATGTTCTTGCCTGAAAAATCCTGTGGATAGAGGAGCCCGGACAGGCTACAGTCGATGGGGTCACAAGAGTCAGACACGACTTAGCGACTAAACCACCACCACCCATGTTGCTAGTGATAATGGAAGAAGAATACGGCAATTTCTTACAAAATTCAATTCACAATTGTCATACGACCCAGCAATTCCAATCCTAGGTAAATACAGATCCTAACGTGCTGCTGCTAAGTCGCTTCAGTCGTGTCCGACTCTGTGCGACCCCATAGACGGCAGCCCACCAGGCTCCCCCCGTCCCTGGGATTCTCCAGGCAAGAACACTGGAGTGGGTTGCCATTTCCTTCTCCAAAGACCCTAACGTATGTTCACACAAAAACTTGTACACAGATGTTCATAGCAACATTATTTATAACAACCAAAAATTGAACAAACAGCTGATAAATGAATAAATAAACGTGGTAAATCCACATAATGAAATAGTATTCAATGAAAGAAAGGACAATAGCTCAATTAGGTGTTGCAATATCAATGAACATTGAAAAATTATGTTTACTAAAAGAAGTCAGGGACAAAAGGCTGTATACTGTGTGATTGTATTATATGAAAAGCTCAGATTAGGAATCTTCATAGAGAAAGAAAGTTTGTTACTGGTTGTCAGGGGATAAAGGAAAGGAGTATTGACACTAAATGCTAATCGGTACAAGAGATATTTTTTTTTGGGGGGCAGGGTGTTTGCTATGCAGATGTCATGAAATTAGGTAGGTAAAATAGATGCTTCCCTTGTGGCTCAGTGGTAAAAAATCCGATTGCAATGTAGAAGCCACAGGAAATGCTGGTTTGAACCCTTGCAGGAGGAAATAGCAACCCACTCCAGCATTTTTGTCTGGAGAATTCTATGGAGAGAAGAGCCTAGTCAGCAACAGTCCATGAGGTCACAAAGAGTCAGACATGACTGAAGTGACTTGACACAAGATAGTTTCAAAACAGAAAATATGCCAAAATCCACTGAAGTGCACACTTGAAAATGATATATAAAAAATCTGCAGTAAATAAAGCAGGTACATACACCTTTACATTCATTCAGTGACTAATTAACTAGTCGCAGATATATAAAAATTGGCTAGCATAAAATGTTAAACACATTTGTGAGCTCCACTAATTTTAAGACTAATATGACTTTGAGCTCTAATACAAGGAAGTACTGCACAAACTAATCTTTATAAGTTAATATGATTTATGACACTAGGTAAAAAAATATTGAGAATTATTACAAATGTAATCCAAACACACTCTTCTCTCTGTTGCCAGGCATTTAATTATGTATACACATATACATGAATATGGTAGTTTGTAAAATACTATGAACAAGTTAGATTCACCCCAGGAATGCAAGAATTGTTTGATATAAGAAAACCCATGAATCTAACACATTGAATAGATTAAATTTCTGAAGAAATATATAAAATGTCACATGATTTGTATAAAATAAAACATTGAATGCATAACTACAAACTGCTAAATGTAAATATACATACATTATATAGCCTTAAATGATATATAAATCAATATCTTTCCATATTTATCTATCTTTCTAGAAAGAATGGTGATGCCCTTTAGGGAGATGTCAAACTTTGCAGACAACCTGGAAGGTATGTTGGTACGGGAGGCTTGTGTACTTTATATCCTTTGCATGTTTTCAGCATTTCAAAGTAATTTTAAATGCACAAAGCTGACATTTTATGAGCTCTGTTGCCCTAATTTTTCAAACTAATATTCTTATATGTGAATGCAAGATTCAAATCACAATACATAATTTTCCAAGCTACTTAGCATTTTTACATACACAAAGAATATTCAAATCGTATAATTTAATAAATTATTGTGAATAAAAGACATAATAATAAGCAACATTTTCAAATTTTTGAAAAGGAGATTTACCCACATGCCACTATAAATTTTTTTGTTGTTGTTGTACATAAAATGATTACCTGTGTGTTGCATTGAAGGAATTATTATTCTACTACCAGAACCAAAGTTTCTTTTAAGAAGGATTTTCATTCAATTAAGAATACAGATATGCAGATGACACCACCATATGGCAGAAAGTGAAAAGGAACTAAAAAGCCTCTTGATGAAAGTGAAAGTGGAGTGAAAAAGTTGGCTTAAAGCTCAACATTCAGAAAACGAAAATTATGGCATTTGGTCCCATCACTTCATGGAAAACAGATGGGGAAACAGTGGAAACAGTGTCAGACTTTATTTTTGGGGGCTCCAAAATCACTGCAGATGGTGACTGCAGCCATGAAATTAAAAGACGCTTACATGAACTTCCTGGTGTTCAAGCTGGTTTTAGAAAAAGCAGAGGAACCAGAGATCAAATTGCCAACATCCGCTGAATCATCAAAAAAGCAAGAGAGTTCCAGAAAAACATATATTTCTGCTTTATTGACTATGCCAAAGCCTTTGACTGTGTGGATCACAATAAAGTGTAGGAAATCCTGAAAGAGATGGGAATACTGTACCACCTGACCTGCCTCTTGAGAAACCTATATGCAGGCCAGGAAGCAACAGTTAGAACTGCACATGGAACAGCAGACTGGTTCCAAATAGGAAAAGGAGTACGTCAAGGCTGTATATTGTCACCATGTTTATTTAACTTATATGCAGAGTACATCATGAGAAAAGCTGGACTGGAAGAAACACAAGCTAGAATCAAGATTGCCGGGAGAAATATCAATAACCTCAAATATGCAGATGACACCACCCTTATGGCAGAAAGTGAAGAGGAACTAAAAAGCCTCTTGATGAAAGTGCAGAGTGAAAAAGTTGACTTAAAGCTCAACATTCAGAAAACGAAGATCATGGCATCCTGTCCCATCACTTCATGGGAAATAGATGGGGAAGCAGTGGAAACAGTGTCAGACTTTATTTTCCTGGGCTCCAAAATCACTGCAGATGGTGACTGCAGCCATGAAATTAAAAGACGCTTACTCCTTGGAAGGAAAGTTATGTCCAACCTAGATAGCATATTGAAAAGCAGAGACATTACTTTGCCAAAAAAGGTCCGTCTAGTCAAGGCTATGGTTTTTCCTGTGGTCATGTATGGATGTGAGATTTGCACTGTGAAGAAGGTTGAGCGCCGAAGAATTGATGTTTTTGAACTGTGGTGTTGGAGAAGACTTTTGAGAGGCCCTTGGACTGCAAGGAGATCCAACCAGTCCATTCTGAAGGAGATCAGCCCTGGGTTTTCTTTGGAAGGAATGATGCTAAAGCTGAAACTCCAGTATTTTAGCCACCTCATGCGAAGAGTTGACTCATTGGAAAAGACTCTGATGCTGGGAGGGATTGGGGGCAGGAGGAGAAGGGGATGACAGAGGATGAAATGGCTGGATGGCATCACTGACTATGGACGTGAGTCTGAGTGACCTCCGGGAGTTGGTGAGGGACAGGTAGGCCTGGCGTGCTGTGATTCACAGGGTTGCAAAGAGTCGGACATGACTGAGCGACTGAACCGAAGTGAACTGATGTTGTTAACGCTTAAAAAGTGAAAATACGTTGTTTCAGACCTACTCATTTTATTTCCATACAAATTTCAAAATTAACATAAATTTCAATAGAATTTCACTTTTTTTGAAATTAGGTTAAAGCTGTGTGGTGTTGGAGAAGGCTCTTGAGAGTCCCTTGAACTGCAAGGAGATCCATCTAGTACTAAGGAGATCAGCCCTGGGTGTTCTTTGGAAGGAATGGTGCTGAAGCTGAAACTCCAGTACTTTGGCCACCTCATGTGAAGAGTTGACTCATTGGAAAAGACCCAATGCTGGGAGGGATTGGGGGCAGGAGGAGAAGCGGACGACAGAGGATGAGATGGCTGAATGGCATCACCGACTCGATGGACTTGAGTTTGAGTGAACTCAGGTAGTTGGTGATGGACAGCGAGGCCTGGCGTGATGCAATTCATGGGGTCACAAAGAGTCAGACAAGACTGAGTGACTAAACTGAACTGAACTGAAGAATACCTTCATATGCTCCTTTTATGAGGAAGATAAAGAACCAAAAAAAGTATGATTATGTGAGTTGGAAATAAAAGACTGACAAAATTGGAGCACAAAAGAAAATGACTTGACCAAGGGGATGGGAATTAGAGAGAGAGAGAGAGGGAAAATGGTTCAGAAACATCTCTGTATACATTATTAAAAGGCAGTGAGGAAAGTTAGAAAAGAGGACACATAAGGGAAGACAAAGAGATAAATAAGAAGCGAGGTGGGGAGAGTGAAAGCAGGCCCACAACATTGCAGAAAGGCAACTACCACAGAGGGTGATGGCCAGCAAGATCTCTGAAGTGGTAGATGAATAGGGACTCCTAAATTAGAGGAATTTAACATTCAATTCCAAGTTATTTGCATTGCTTTGAAGTTACTCTGACAGTAATGTTTGATTAATCTTGGGAATTCTTGCATGGAGAATGTGAAAAATAATTAAAATATACAACAAAGAGGAGTGTAGTCTGTCCAATATTTACTGCTTTGCTGATAGCTATGTTGAGAGAGCTCAGCATCCTATTTAGGACACACATGTTCAGGAGACCTACGTAATGACTTGCATGTTATGAGAAAACACAATTGACAGGTGGATTTCTTAGTCATGGATTAAATCCCTCAAACATACACACATGCACCTCTTTTAAATATATGAGAAAATGTTGACTCAAGTAAGTTAGATAAATTAGATTGTATTTGTATATGAAACCTGAAACAGAATTGTTCTAATTTCATTGTTTTGTACTGTCTTTTTCTATAAAAATTTTCCTAATTTAAAATGATATATGTTTGGGTACAAACCTCTATTTTGTGGGTTCTTTCAGAGTCCTCAAAAGTAAATGAGGACAAAGAAGTTTTTATACCAACTTTTCAATTACCTCCTCTAATAACATGTGTCCAAATTATATAGAAATTTGGAAGTTTCTGCTGAATGGAGATTTCTTTGGTATTATTTTTAAGCTGTAGTTTCTCCATATCTAAAGAGAAATCTTAACATATTATCAGTGAACTCTGTTTAGAAGTGCTTCAAGAATGCTAAAGACAAACTATATATTTTAAAAAGTATAAACTAGATTTTTCATTTCTAGAGGTGGAGCTGATTTTCAATATTTAGGCATTATTAATAATTTATTTTGTTTCAATTCTCTATAGAAGCAATAATATTATACAACATTATTAATATTCATAAATTAATATTAATTTCCCTAGATATCTGTTGCAATGCTTCCATATTTACAATCAGTCTAGTACAAAGATATTTATAGTTCACTTGATTCTTGAATCAAGTGAATCACTTGATTCAAGAAGTGATTGAATCAAGTGATTCAATCAAGTGATTCTTGATTCAAGAATCACTTGATTCTTTTCATTATTCTATTTTGTCATATATGTGCTTTAGAGAAATTTTCCACGTATGAAGATAGCTTTTAATATTTTAAAATATTAAAATATTCATTCATATATCAGACTGTTACCAAGGAGTAAGAAAAAAATAAAAATAAATGACTAGGTGGTGGGAATGTGGGTGATTTTAACAAAACCTTCCATTGATTAATACTCTGTTTAGATACCAAGTGATACTTTTTATTTTTCTATATCTTGAAAAGGTATACCCTACTCCAGGGAAAAGCAGATAACTCAAATAAAATATAATTATATGAATTATAGACACATTAAAATGAGTTAAAAATTATCTCTCCTTTAAATAAATGATCAATATCATGAGTGAAACTTCATGAATGGTCACTTAGATACGTTTTATGTCAATAATTGAGGTAAAATTTACCAAAACAAAACATATTCAATTAGAACAAAGTAGCTTCCCTATAAATGTACTATATGTCAAACAAGATTCCCCAGGACAATTAACACCCCAAACCACAAAGGTAGCCATTTTTAAAAATGTATTATTTTAAAGCTGAGAATATCATTGACTGTGATTCAGTGACTGTGGTAAATTGTTTATAGTAGAAAAAATAAAAAAAAACAGATGGTACATATGTGGAGGCACTGTTGTTGATGAACAGCACACAGGTCCTAATAGTGAAGGCAGGTAATGCAAGCAGTGAAGTCTAATTACAGTCAAGAATGATAGTGGGCATCTCATTGTAGTTTTGATTTGCTTTTCTCTAATAATGAGTGATGTTGAGCATCTTTTCATGTGCCTGTTAGTCATCTGTATGCCCTTTTGGAGAAATCTCTTCAGGTCCCTTTTCCACTTTTTGATTAGGTTGTTTGTCTTTCTGATATTGAGTCATATGAGTTGCTTATATATTTTGGAAATTAATTCTTTATCAGTTGTTTCCTTTGCTATTATTTTCTCCCATTCTGAGGGCTGTCTTTTCACCTCATTTGTAGTTTTCTTTGTGTGCAAAAGCTTTTAAGTTTAATTAGTTCTCACTTGTTTATTTATTTATTTTTTTTTCCCATTACTCTAAGAGTTGGATCATAGAAAATCTTGCTTTGATTTATGTCATCGAGTGTTCTGCCTATGTTCTCCTCTAAGAGTTTAGTAGTTTCTGGTCTTACATTTAGGTCTTTAATCCATTCTGAGTTTGACTTTATATATGGTGTTAGGTAGTGATATAATTTAATTCTTTTATATGTAGCTGTCTAGTTTTCCCAACACCACTTACTGAAGAGGCTATCTTTGCCCCATTATATATTTTTGCCTCCTTTGTGAAAAGTAAGGTACCTGTAGGTGCATGGGTTTATCTCTGAGTTCTCTAACTTGTTCCATTGATCTATATTTCTGTTTTTGTGCCAGTACCATACTGTCTTGATGACTGTTGGTTTGTAGAATAATCTAAAGTCAGGAAGGTTGATTCCTCCAGCTCCACTCTTTCTCAAGACTACTTTGGCTATTTGGAGTCTTTTGTGTTTCCACATGAATTGTGAAATTTTTTGTTCTAGTTCTGTGAAAAAATGCCATTGGTAATTTGATAGGGATTGCATAGAATCTGTAGGTTGCATTTGATACTATAATCATTTTCACAGTATTGAGTTTTCCTACCCAGAAACATGAAATATGTTTCCATCTGTTTATGTTGTCTTTGATTTCTTTCATCCAGTCAGGATGCCATTAACAAAAAGTCTACAAACAATAATTGCTGGAGAGGGTGTGGAGAAAAGTGAACACTCTTGCATTGCTGGTGGGAATGTAAACTGATACAGGCATTATGGAAGACGGTATGGAGACTTCTTAAAAAGATAGGAATAAAACCAAGGTATGACCCAGAAATCCCACTCCTAGGCATATATCCTGAGGAAACCAAAACTGAAAAAGATACATGTAGCCCAATGTTTATTGCAGCACTATTTACAGTAGCTAGAACGTGGCAGCAGCTTAGATGTCCATCAACAGATGAATGGATAAAGAAGCTGTGGTACATATATACAATGGAATACTATAAAAAGGCTATAAAAGGAACACAGCTATAAAAAACAACACATTTGAATCAGTTCTAATGAGGTGTGCAAAGCTACAGCCTATTGTACAGAGTGAAGTACATCAGAAAGAAAATATAAACATCATATACTGACATATATATATGGAATGAATAGAAGGCACTGATGAATTTATTTTAAGTGCAACAATGGAGAAACAGACATAGGGAACAGAACTATGGACACAGTGGGAGGAGAGGAGGGAGACAAGGACTTGTTTGGAGAGAGTAACACAGACATTTACAAGACCATATGTAAAATAGATAGCCAATAAGAATTTGCTGTATAACTCAGGGAACTCAAATAGGGACTCTATGACAGGCTGAAGGGTGGGATGGGGAGGGAAATGGGAGGGAGGTCCGGGAGGGAGGGGACATGGGTGTACCTATGGCTAGTTCTTGTTGATGTATGATAGAAAACCACAAAATTCTGAAAGCAATTATTCTTCAATTAAAAAATTGAAAAGAAAGAATGATAGTGGACAACAGAGAAGGATTTTAAAGGTGATACATAGGAGTGACCTATAGTTAACATGACCACAAGCACCAGGGAATCCCAAAATCAGACAGAAGTGTTGTACAGCAGAGGCTAACATACTGTGTTATGGGAATTACCACTGACAGGCTATAGATATTTTGAAGAGAAGGCTCCTAGGACCAGAATTATATAGGACATAAAATTAGTTATATAAAGAAGTATTTAAGGAAGACAATCTTTAATTTAGTCAGTCTAGGGTAATTAAAGACCCTCAGTTCAGCACGGTTCAGTCACTCAGTCCTGTCCGACTCTTTGCGACCCCATGGACTGCAGCAAGCCAGGCCTCCCTGTCCATCACCAATTCCCAGAGCCTACCCAAACTCATGTCCATTGAGTCAGTGATACCATCCAACCATCTCATCATCTGTTATCCCCTTCTCCTCCTGCCCTCAATTTTTCCCAGAATCAGGGTCTTTTCCAATGAGTCAGCTCTTTGCATCAGGTGGCCAAATTATTGGAGTTTCAGCTTCAACGTCAGTCCTTCCAATGAACACCCAGGACTGATCTCCTTTAAGATGGACTGTTTGGATCTTCTTGGTGTCCAAGGGACTCTAAAAAGTCTTCTCCAACACCACAGTTCAAAAGCATCAGTTCTTTAGTGCTCAGCTTTCTTTAGAGCTTGGTAAGGTCGCGGGCAGCTGTGATGGCAAACAGAGCGCAGCCGAGAGAAGCTACCCCACGTCCGAGGTCAGGGGCAGAAGCTGGGAGGACCCCATGACCAAGGGGCAGCAGCCGGGAGGAGCTACCCCACATCCAAGGCCAGGGGCGGCAGCTGGGAGGAGCAACCCCACGTCCAAAGAGCAGTTGCTGCACGGGCACAGGAGGGCTTAGAGGAGCTATTCCATGTTCAAGGTCGGGAGAGGCAGCGGTAAGGAGATACCCCTTGTCCAAGGTAAAGAGCAGCAGCTGTGCTTTGCTCAAGAAGCTGTTAAGAGATAACCCATGTCCAAGGTAAGAGAAACCCAAGCAAGACGGCAGGTATTGCAAGAGGACATCAGAGGGCAGACACAGTGAAACCATACTCACAGAAAACTAGTCCATCTAATCATACTAGGACCACAGCCTTGTCTAACTCAAAGAAACTAAGCCATGCCCTGTGGGGACACCCAAGACGGGTGGCCATGGTGGAGAGGTCTGACAGAATGTGGTCCACTGGAGAAGGGAATGGCAAACCACTTCAGTATTCTTGCCTTGAGAACCCCATGAACAGTATGAAAAGGCAAAATGATAGGATATTGAAAGAGGAACTCCCCAGGTCAGTAGCTGCCCAATAGGCTACTGGAGATAAGTGGAGAAATAACTCCAGAAAAAAATGAAGGGATGGAGCCAAAGCAAAAAGAATATCCAGCTGTGGATGTGACTGGTGATAGAAACAAGGTCCAGTGCTATAAAGAGCAAAATTGCAAAAGATCCTGGAATGTCAGGTCCATGAATCAAGGCAAATGGGGAGTGGTCAAACAGGAGACAGCAAGAGTGAACGTCAACATTCTAGGAATCAGTGAACTAAAATGGACTGGAATGGGTGAATTTAACTCAGATGGCCATTATATCTAGTACTGTGGAAAGGAATCCCTTAGAAGAAATGGAGTGGCCATCATGGTCAACAAAAGAGTCCAAAATTCAGTACTTGGATGCAATCTCAAAAACGACAGAATGATCTCTGTTCGTTTCCAAGGCAAACCATGCGATGTCACAGTAATCCAAGTCTATGCCCCAACCAGTAATGCCTAAGAAGCTGAAGTTGAATGGTTCTATGAAGACCTCCAAACCTTTTAGAACTAACACCCAAAAAAGATGTCCTTTTCATTATAGGGGACTGGAATGCAAAAGTAGGAAGTCAAGAAACACCTGGAGTAACAGGCAAATTTGACCTTGGAGTATGGAATGAAGCGGGGCAAAAATTAAGAGTTTTGCCAAGAAAATACACTGATCATAGCAAACACCCTCTTCTAACAATACAAGAGAAGACTCTACACATGGACATCACCAGATGGTCAACACTGAAATCAGATTGATTATATTCTTTACAGTCAAAGATGGAAAAGCTCCATACAGTCAACAAAATAAGACCAGGAGCTGACTGTGGCTCAGATCATGAACTCCTTATTTCTAAAATCAGATTGAAATAGAAGAAAGTAGGGAAAACCACTAGACCATTCAGGTATGACCTAAATCAAATCCCTTATGATTATACAGTGGAAGTGAGAAATAGATTTAAGGCCCTAGATCTGATAGAAAGAGTGCCTGATGAACCTCCTATAGTCGGAGGTTCCTGACATTGTACAGGAGACAGGTATCAAGATCATCGCCATAGAAAAGAAATGCAAAAAAGCAAAATGGCTGTATGAGGAGGCCTTACAAAGAGCTGTGAAAAGTAGAGAAGTGAAAAGCAAAGGAGAAAAGGAAAGATATAAGCATCTGAATGCAGAGTTCCAAAGAATAGCAAGAAGAGATAAGAAAGCCTTCCTCAGCAATCAATGCAAAGAAAGAGAAAAAACAACAGAATGGGAAAGACCAGAGATCTCTTCAAGAAAATTAGCGATACCAAGGGAATATTTCATGCAACGATGGGCTCGATAAAGGACAGAAATGGTATGGACCTAACAGAAGCAGAAGATATTAAGAAGAGGTGGCAAAAATACACAGAAGAACTGTACAAAAAAGATCTTCACAACCAAGATAATTACGATGGTGTGATCGTTCACCTAGAGCCAGACATCCTGGAATGTGAAGTCAAATGGGCCTTAGAAAGCATCACTATGAACAAAGCTAGTGGAGGTGATGGAATTCCAGTTGAGCTCTTTCAAATCGTGAAAGATAATGTTGTGAAAGTGCTGCACTCAATATGCCAGCAAATTTGGAAAACTCAGCAGTAGCCACAAGACTGGAAAAGTTCAGTTTTCATTCCAATCCCAAAGAAAGACAATGCCAAAGAATGCTCAAATTACCACACAATTGCACCCATCTCACACGCTAGTAAAGAAATGCTCAAAATTCTCCAAGACAGGCTTCAGCAATACATGAACTGTGAACTTCCTGATGTTCAAGCTGATTTTAAAAAAGGCAGAGGAACCAGAGATCAAATTGCCAACATCCGCTGGATCACTGAAAAAGCAAGAGAGTTCCAGAAAAACATCTATTTCTGCTTTATTGAATATGCCAAAGCCTTTGACTGTGTGGATCACAATAAACTGTGGAAAATTCTGAAAGTGATGGGAATATCAGACCACCTGATCTGCCTCCTGAAAACCTATATGCACGTCAGGAAGCAACAGTTAGAAATGGACATGGAACAACAGACTGGTTCCAAATAGGAAAAGGAGTATGTCAAGGCTGTATATTGTCATCCTGTTTGTTTAACTTTTTTTGCAGAGTACATCATGAGAAATGCTGGACTGGAAGAAACATAAGTTGGAATCAAGATTGCCGGGAGAAATATCAATAACCTCAGATATGCAGATGACACCACCCTTATGGCAGAAAGTGAAGAGGAACTAAAAAGCCTCTTGATGAAAGCGAAAGTGCAGAGTGAAAAAGTTGGCTTAAAGCTCAACATTAAGAAAATGAAGATAATGGCATCCGGTCCCATCACTTCATGGGAAATAGATAGGGAAACAGTGGAAACAGTGTCAGACTTTATTTGGGGGGGCTCCAAAATCACTGCAGATGGTGATTGCAGCCATGAAATTAAAAGAAGCTTACTCCTTGGTAGAAAAGTTATAACTATCCTAGATAGCATATTGAAAAGCAGAGACATTACTTTGCCAACAAAGTTCCATCCAGTCAAGGCTATGGTTTTTCCTGTGGTCATGTATGGATGTTAGAGTTGGACTGTGAAGAAAGCTGAGTGCCGAAGAATTGATGTTTTTGAACTGTGGTGTTGGAGAAGACTCTTGAGAGTCCTTTGGACTTCAAGGAGATCCAATCAGTCCATTTTGAAGGAGATCCGCCCTGGGTTTTCTTTGGAAGGAATGATGCTAAAGCTGAAACTTCAGTACTTTGGCCACCCCATGAGAAATGTTGACTAACTGGAAAAAGACTCTGATGCTGGGAGGGATTGGGGGCAGGATGAGAAGGGTCGACAGAGGATGAGATGGATGGATGGCATCCCTGACTCAATGGACGTGAGTCTGAGTGAACTCTGGGAGTTGGTGAGGGACAGGGAGGCCTTTCGTGCTGGGATTTATGGGGTCACAAAGAGTCAGACATGACTGAGCAACTGAACTGAAGTCAACTGAATGTTGATGTAGTGCAGTTAACTTGTAATCATAGCATTCAGTCACAACCATACAGGTAGAAAGGGCAGAAGTATATATTGTTTTTAATCTCTTATCAGGATAGCTCATAATTTGTGTTATTATTTAGTCACTTAGTCGTGTCTCACTCTTTGTGACCCCATGGACTGCAGCTGGTCAGGCTCCTCTGGCAATGAGATTTCCCAGGGAAGAATACTGGAGTGGTCTACCATTTCCTTCTCCATTGGATCTTCTTAACCCATGGATCAAAACCATATCTCCTGCATTGGGAGAAGAGTTCTTTATCCATGCCCCACCAGGTAACCCCATAATTTGAGTACCCTGCTATACTTAATTTTCAAAGAGAACCTATAGTTGAAGTTGAGGGATGTCTCAAATTTAACTGTCTGGAAAATCATGTACACTACCTAAGCTGAATGCTGAAGAATTGATGCTTTTGAACTTCAGTGTTGGAGAAGACTCTTAAGAGTCCCTGGACCACAAGGTGATCAAAGCAATCAATCCTAAAGGAAATCAATCTTGAATATTTATTGGAAAGACTGATGCTGAAGATGAAGCTCCAGATGTGAAGAGCTGACTCATTAGAAAAGACCCTGATGCTGGGAATGATTGAAGACAGGAGAAGAAGAGGATAACAGAGAACAAGATGGTTGAATAGCATCACCAACTCAATGAACATGAATTTGAGCAAGCTTTGGGAGCTGGTGAAAGTTCAGGTAGTCTGACGTGCTACAGTCCATGGGGTTCACAAAGAGTCAGACATAACTGAGCGACTGAACAACAATAGCAACCTAAGCTGTAAACTCTGAGAGAATAGCATATGTTTTTCTTATGTCTTCTGTGATACATAGATAGCACTTGGATTTTAATGTACACTCAAGCAATATTTGTAGATGAAATTGTTTTTGAACTAAGAAAGCTGAGATTAACTCTGGACTGAAGAATATTGAATAGAATTTTTCTTTATTTGTGATTTTTTTTTTTTCCTGTAGGAAATAGTTTAGAGTTTGGAAAGAATAAGATGACAGAGGGTAGAAATTAACTTGGCATCATAGCCTATGTATTCTATTTTTATCTACCTGATCATGCTGACTGAATCAGAGCAATTACTAGTTAGTAATGCTTTTGACAAAAGCAGAACTGCTGATAGCCCGATTTTTTGAGGGGGGAGGAGAAGTGAGGGAGGGAACAAATTCTGTTTTGGGGAAATAACCCATTGTTTCATTAAACATAACACACACACATGAGAATACCAATGGGCAGTTATAATTATTAGAGGTTTTCTACTCACGACCTGAATTGGATGACATACAACTGAGAAGAAATTGGTCTTCATAATAAAATAAACATATTTTTGGTTTGCTCAAAAGCCTTACTCTAGGAAGCACAAATTAATTCACAAAGTACAGCATTGTGTGAAGATAAAATAATTAGAAATTTATCTAATTTTATATGATTTTAATGTGAGCATGCCCTAAAGGTTTAAAATCTCCATCTGAACCCTGATTGTAAAAATGTAAATTTGAATTACATTCAGAATTAAATAAACAGGGTAGAATTATCAGGAGTTCAAGAAATGTTGAAGATTCCAACATTAAGAATATAATGCACCACAGGAGGACATGACTGCCAGCTAGAATACAATGCTCTAATACAAATTGGGGATATTTATTATGACAGCATGGACAAATTCTTAAATATAGCAAGCGTATTTTTTTTTGTTGTTTTGTTTTAATCATAGATATATTTTTCTATGAAGTGCTTGTACCGGACCAATACCAAAGCAAAATTTTGTCTAGGTCAGAGAGCATGTTTGGATGGCATTCTCATGGGTGGATCATGCATGCTTACAAGTGTGATCTTTGAAAATACTTAATATGATGTGATCTTTGAAAATAGAGCCATCGTCTTAGTGTGAGATAGTTGCATGTCTCACACTTTAGTTTGTAAGGATAGAGTTAATTCTAATCAAGAATCAGTATGAAGCTTGGCAATTGCACTTTCTTTATAATGAATCAAAATGAGAAGATAAAGATATAAATCTTTTGCAACAGTGTGGTGTTCTATGAGTAAATAGTACAAATTGAGATCAAGGGATATTTTTCAGGGAAGTGTAGTTTAGGAAAAATATCTCTCAGTCACTGGCATATTTAGTAAAATATTATAATATTCTAGCTTTTGTTATATTTATCTTAAAGCTCCTTTTCATTGTATTTCTATCCACTGAAAGAAAAGGTAGGCAAAGGCAAGAAGCTGTTGTGAACCTTAGATATCTTGACAGTAAAAAGGATCATAGCTAGAAGCCATAGTCACAGTAACAGCCACAGCAGCAGTGGCAGGAATGGGAGTGATTTTTTTCAATCTTTTTTTTTTTTTTTCTTTGTTTTTTGATATTGTAATAGATGATAGGTCATCAGCACCAGCTGTCTTCCTCTTCAGGTGAATGTCTTTACTTCATTTCATTAGAAGTTGCCAGGGAGGCAGAATAATGGTGTCTCTGGAACCTGACTGATAGAATTTCGAAATCCAATCTCTATCATCTAAGGTTTTTTTTTTTTTTTTTTTCAAGTTTGATCCTTTCACTCAACTAGTCCAACTTTTCCCAGCCATAAATGAAAGAATAAATAATACATCCTGATTTATAGGATCACCATGAGGACTAAATTTTAAAATAACAACAACAACAAAAAACCCAATCAAAAAATGGTCAGAAAACCTTAATAGACATTTCTCCAAAGAAGACATTCAGATGGTCAGTAGACACATAAAAATATACTCAGCATCACTAATTCTTAGAGAAATACAAATCTAAGCTGCAGCTAGGTACCATCTCCTATCAGGCAGAATGACTATCATCAAAAACAGAACAAGTAGCAAATGTTGGGGAGAGTGTGGAGAAAAGGGAACCCTCCTACACCGTTGGTGGGAATGTAAGTTGGGGTAGCCACTATGGAAAACAGTATGGGGGATCCTCAGAAAATTCATAGGACCACCATATGATCCATCAGTCCCCCTTGTGGGCATATTTCCGGACAAAACTGTAATTCAGGAACATACATGCACCCCCATGTTCATAGCAGCACTATTCCCAACAGCCAAGATATGGAAACAGCCTAAATGTCCCTTGATAGCTGAATGATTAGAGAAAATGTGGTACATATATATGAATATTACTCAGCCATAACACGGAGAAGGCAATGGCACCCCCACTCCAGTATTCTTGCCTGGAGAATCCCATGAATGGAGGAGTCTGGTAGGCTGCAGTCCATGGGGTTGCTAAGAATCGGGCACGACTGAGTGACTTCACTTTCACTTTTCACTTTCATGCATTGGAGAAGGCAATGGCAACCCACTCCAGTGTTCTTGCCTGGAGAATCCCAGGGACTGGGGAGCCTGGTGGGCTGCCGTCTATGGGGTGGCACAGAGTCGGACACGACTGAAGCGACAGCAGCAGCAGCAGCAGCAGCAGCCATAACAAGAAAGAAATAATGCCATTTGCAGCAATATGGATGGAACTAGAGATAATTATACTAAGCGGAGTAAGTCACAAATAGAAGAATAAATACCATATTGTATCACTTATATGTGGAATGTAAAGTATGGCACGAATGAACCTATTTAAAAAAACAGAAACAGACTCATGGATGCAGAGAATAAACTTGTGGTTGCCTAGGGGAATGGAGGGAGCGAGACGGAAGGACTGGGTGTTTGGCGTTGCTGCTGCTAGGTCGCTTCAGTCGTGTCCGACTCTGTGTGACCCCACAGATGGCAGCCCACGAGGCTCCCCCGTCCCTGGGATTCTCCAGGCAAGAACACTGAAGTGGGTTGCCATTTCCTTCTCCAATGCGTGAAAGTGAAGTCGCTCAGTCGTGTCCGACTCTTAGCGACCCCATGGACTGCAGCCTACCAGGCTCCTCCGTCCCTGGGATTCTCCAGGCAAGAACACTGGAGTGGGGTGCCATTGCCTTCTCCGTGTTTGGCGTTAGCAGATGCGAACTGTTACATTTGGAGTAAACAACAAGGTCCTACCTTAGCACAGGGAACCATATCCAATCTCCTGGATAAACCATAAAGGAAAAGATATTAAAAATATATGTATATGTATAGCTGAGTCACTTTACAGCAGAAATTAGCACAACATTGTAATTAAACTCTACTTAAAAAATAAAAAAGACATTGTATAACTGGCAAAACAAAAGAATATATATTTAAAGTATTTATATCATGCCTTAACATATTACGTATATTAAGTACAGAAAGCTAACTTTGATGAGTCTAATTTCTTATTGAGGAAAATATAACTTAAAAAATTTAAATAACATTACATATCACAAAACAAGCAAATTTCAAAGCAAGACAGAACCCCCGCCCCCGCCAAGTTCTCTTTGATTCAAATACTCAAGTTGTCATTTAGTCTTTTATTTGTAGGCATCAGAGTTATATATTATTTTTAATTCATAGACTTCAGTTACTGCTTTTATAGTCTGATTTAAGTAAATTTGTTTAATATTCATAAAGGAAATTAAATAATTAAGAAAATATTACTGAATTCAGTATGGAGTGAGAACAACATATTATACATTGATGAGTTAGATTATGCTCAAGTTTGCATGTGCACACACAGTAAATAATAAAAATTATAGACTATGGTTCCTGTGTGAACTTAAATGATTTGAAGATAGGACAATTGCTGTTGTTCAGTGGCTAAGTCATGTCAGACTTTGCGACCCCATGGATGGCAGCACACCAGTCTTCCCTGTCCTTCACTATCTCCTGGAGTTTGGTGAAATGCATGTCCACTGAGTTGGTGATTCCATCCAACCATCTTGTCCTCCATCATCACCTTCTCCTCATGCCTTCAATCTTCCTCAGCATCAGGGTCTTTTCAAATAAGTTGGCTCTTCACATCATGTAGCCAAAGTTTAAGCATCAGTCCTTCCAATGAGTATTTAGGGTTGATTTCCTTTAGGATTTACTGGTTTGATCTCCTTGTCGTCCAAGGGACTTTCAGGAGTCTTCTCCAACACCACAGTTCAAAGCATCAATTCTTCAGCACTCAGCCTTCTTTATGGCCCAACTCTCACATCCATACATGACTACTGGAAAAATACTACATAGATTCGATTATATAGACCTTTGTTGGCAAAGTGATGGCTGTTTTTTAATATGCTGTCTAGGTTCATGTTAACTTTTCTTCCAAGGAACAAGTATCTTTTAATTTCATGGCTGCAGTCACCATCTGCAATGATGTTGGAAAACAAAGAAAATAGAGTCTGTCAATGTTTCAATTTTTCCCCCATATACTTGCTATGAAGTGATGTTTTTTGAATGTTGCATTTTGAAGCCAGCTTTTTCACTCTCAAATCATTCAAAGTAGACTATTTTGGATATCTGGATATGATGTTAATAATGTTCTATCTTATTAATTACACTTTCACCATGTAAATTACTTTTTTTAAAAAAGTACGTGACAAAGTTTTTTGAGTCTATTAAAATATGTATAGAAGATAAATAATATGTTTAAGGTCACAGAGTAAGAAATTGAAAGATATTATTCTTGAACCTGGCACTTTTGACATATTGCTTAGCACTTTTGAACTAAATTATCGTCCTCAAAGGCAAATTATAGACTTTGTGGAAACCAGGAGTATAACAGAAATGGATATATTGCATATAATGCAGTACTGTGGGACATTTAAAGTCCCCAGCAAATATGCAAATATCTTTCAATTAGAAAATTCTGAAAATGACTTCCAGATAACTTCCCAGTTGTAATTTTACCATATCTTCTTTTTTTGTGTGCACCCAGATCATACCTGTACCCTTGAGAATTATCTAAAATCTCTATTTGCTCAGGCAAGAGTATTCATGTATGTGTGTATGTATACTGACAAGTGATATAAGAGTGATAATTTGAATAAATTTAAAATTGTTCTCAAATCAAAAATATCAAATTAACTTCCTTGTCTAACTTAAAATGTTAGAAGATATACAAATTTGCCTATTATTGTCTCCACAATGAGGTGTTTTTGTAAGCCAACATCATTAAAGCTTAGATTCTTTATGCTGTTCCACTTCATTATTCCTTACAGTAGCACTGATTGCCTTTGTTAAAAAAAAAAAAAAAAAAAAAAATTATCTACACAGATGCTTCAAGAGACCAATCACTTGTGGGAGATTTTGAACTCAGTAGTGAAAAGGTTTAGTGATACAAAAAGAAGAAATTGTTGGTACATTATCTTATATCACTTTTCCTTTTCATTTTTTTCTTAAAATACTAGCTCTTTCTATTAGTACCTTTACTATTTTTCTCAAATTATCTTAAAAATAACTTTCTACACAGAAATTAAGCATTGGAAAAAAGGAGGAAGGCACAGGATTCCAAAAATGAGTATGAATAATTTTACCAGAGTGACGATCAATGACAATCTTTTAAGTTATTCTTAAATAGTGATTAAAAAAAAAAAAAAAACTACCACATACCTCACCCCCTCCATGAAAAATCCAAGGTTAAGCATTAAAATATGCCTCCATTTCTCTTTATATATTCATTCAATAGATATTTAAAATCATTTAGTCTTTGGTATTTTGAATGAAATATAAGTAAATGCCAAGGAATAAAATGAACCTACTCTCAAGGAACTCAAAACTTGTGGAGGTTAGAAGTAGCCACAGAGATACAACAGAGTATATGCTAAATGTGTGCTTCTTTGAGGTCAGCAAAGAGAGCTTGAGGATAACATTACAGGAAACAAATTTTGGTAAAGTTGGTGAATCAATGTCAAGTAAATGTTACATCACTAGTAAAACTCTTGTTTTCCTCTCTAATTTAAGGGATAGATATGATGCTAACTATTCATTTTTATGCTTTTAGGATTGTATTATAAATTTTTTCTTTTCTTTTTAAGAGGCTATTTCCAAAGTCAGAGGGACTCATGTGAATAGGGAATCTGGCTAATTCATTGTTTAAATGTACTGAATATTTATACATGTGTTCTTGAGTATAGGATCTGCTTCTCCATCATCTCTCCTCTGTAATAGACATATCTGCAAAACTTTGTGACCATTTTCAGTGTTAATTCATGTACCAGTCACTGTGCTACACATTTTACCTGTATTTTTTACCTGTAATTTTTATATTCACAACACTCAGTGTTTGCTATAACTCATTCCTAATTCAGATGAAGAAACTGAGGAGTTGATAAGCTGAAAAACTTTGTGAGTTTCATTGTAAGTATCTAGTCAAGTCAGGATCTAAACCAAGTTAAGCTGATTTCAAAGCCTGTCATCTTAAAATACAGCATAGTATTTGCTTAACCATGGTAGTACCAATTTCTCTTCATACTAACACAATAATGGCCAGTTTCTATCCTTTATTCAAAAAATGCATTTGTCAGGAAGATTCCTCAGAAGAGGACACAGCAACACACTTTAGTATTCTTGCCTGGAGAATCCCTATGGACAGAGGAGCCTGGCGAGATACAGTCAATAGGGTCACAAAGAGTCAAACACAACTGAAGCAATTTAGCACATAAACCAAATAGATTATAAAAGATTAGCACTGTCCATTTTGATGTTTTATCCTGGCTTAATGAGGTTTAGAAGACAAAGTATCTAGTAAACCTTCAATGAAGATTAAATCAATAGATATAATATTCACAATAATGGCATATCTTTTTTTAAATTTGAATCTAATATTTGTTCCCTGTAAGAAAAGCTATGACAAACCTGAAAGTGAAAGTTGCTTAATTGTGCCTGACTCTTTGAAATCCCATGGACTATACAGTCCATGGAATTCTCCAGGCCAGAATATTGGAGTTGTTCCCTTCTCCAGGGGATCTTCCCAACCCAGGGATAGAACCCAGGTCTCCCACATTGCAGGCAGATTCTTTAACAGCTGAGCCACAAGGGAAACCCATGACAAACCTAGAAAGTGTACTAAAAAGCAGAGACATCAATTTGTCTACAAAGGTCTGTATAGTCAAAGCTATGTTTTTTCCAATAGTTCTGTATGGGTGTATGAGTTGAACCATAAAGAAGATTGAGTGCTGAAGAATTAATGCTTTTGAAATGTGGTGTTGTAGAAGACTTTTGAAAATCCCTTGGACTGCAAAGAGGTCCAACCAGTCAATCCTAAAGAAAATCATCTCTGAATATTCACTGGGAGGACTGAGGCTGAAGCTGAAACTCCAATATTTTGGCCACCTGATTCAAAGAACTGACTCATGTTTCAAAGACCCTGATGCTGGGAAAGATTAAAGGCAGGTGTAGAAGTGGATGACAGAGGATGAGATGGTTGGATGGCATCACCAACTCAATGGACATGAGTTTAAGAAAGCTCCAGGAGATGGTGAGGGACAGGGAAGTCTGGCATGCTGCAGTCCATGGGGTTGCTAAGGGTCACGACTGAGCTACTGAATGATATTTGTATAATCACTAATGAGTTGAGTTGGTGAAGGATAGGGAGACCTGGCATGCTGCAGTCCATGGGGTCGCAAAGAGTCAAACATGACTGAATGACTGAACTGAACTGAATGTGTTAAAACCATTGTTTATATTTATTACATAGATAAACTTATAAAACAATAACCTTAATGTAGTAATACAGTGCTATCTACCCAAAGTAATCTATTTCATAAGTTTATACATTTTAAAAATATGATTTGCTTTGCAAATTTGTATTGAAAAATTTGTTTAAACATAAAATCCTAAAAGTGAATTAATTTGTGAATGAAAATAATATAACTGGCTCACCAATAGCCAGTGTAAAATTTGCTATCACAGTTCTATTTCTGTTTAAAGTTATTTGGTCCTAGGCTACATTAAATCATTTACGCTTTATCAGAGATTCCTGTCCAATGCCCAGTGATATATTATTAAAGCACAGTCTTTTTGCTGCATTGAGGAGACAGAGATCAGACTCATGGAGGATGTGTCACTTGAAATCTTGTGACAGAGTGATGAACAAGGGGGAAATACATAGAGAGATTAAAAAATCTGAAAAGATTGCCTCCAAGTCTGTTGATAAATATTGAGCCATGCATGCTCTGAAACTCCATATAGCTGGGAAAGAATGATCAGAAGGAAGTTGTATGTTGAACAATATCTACACAGAATTTGGAGGCATTCAAGTTCTTATCAGTAAATGTGAAAAAAATCCTCACAAACACCAAACTAGAATCATTGCAAGGCCTGTGCCTTAATAATATGACTAAACTAATCTTGAAATAAAGGTTACTCTGATCCTCAAAAAAATTAAAAACAAATCAGAAAAGGATCCAGATAATTTGCAAATAAATTAGCTCACTTCCAGAACAAAACTCAATGCTCTTTAAAGCAAACAGAAAATAACAGCATCCAAATTGTACAGTACATGATGTGAAGCTTTTGATTAAATAAATTACTAGAGTGGTAAAAATAATCAAGAACATGTGGCCCACAACAAGGAGAAAAATCAATAGCCAGAAGGAAATCCAGAGATGGTAAAATTATGAGAATAGTTGTGAAGGTCTTAAAGTAGCTATTACAGATATGACCACATACTTAAAGAAAAACATGAATAGTATAAGTAAATAAATGAAAGACTTAAAACAAAACTAAGCCAAACTCCAAGAGATGAACATATATTGTCTGTACTAAGAAATTCACTGGCTGAAATTAATTGCAGATTAGATATTGCAGTACCAAATATCAGTGACATTGAAGACATAGTATTAGAAGCTATTAACTGAAATAGAGAGAGAAAAAGACTGGAAAAAGTGAACTGAGTTTCATTGTCTGTGAGATAGTATCAAGTGATCTAACTTTCATGGATCTGAGTCTCAAAGCGAGAAATGAAAAAAGCAGAGAGAAAAAAAAATTTTAAGATGTAAGGACTAAAGTTTTTTTCTGAATTTTGTAAATTTCAAAGAGAGATAGCCAAAGATATAATCATACTGAAACATTTTAACACATCTCCATCAGTAACTGGTAGATCAAGACAAAATTCAGGGCTATGAAGCCTCTGCCAGACCTTCATGGGGAACTTGCTCTGGGAGAATCAGTCATCATGTAAAAAGTTCAACTATTCTGATACTGCTGCCTAGAGATGTCAAGTGTAGGCACTTGAAAACCTCAGATGAACTTTCAGTAGACAGTCACCATCAACTCATAGCTGTGTAAGTGAGTCATGTTAAATGTCAACCCAGTGACACCCTCAGTTGTTGGAAAGCCCAGCCAATATTTGAATATTATCCCATACATGAACCCAGTTCAAGAACTGCTCAGTTATGCTTTCTCCAAATTCTTGACTCACAAAATAAAATTATCATTTAGTACCACTAAAGTATGAGGTATTTTTAATCCAGAAATCAATCATTTGTAACTATATGTAACTAAAGGAATAGTAACTAAATCATAATTAAAAATTGTCACACACATTGCTTATACACACACATACAACACACAAACACATTTCCATAACTTCAACACTAAGAAGTCTTCTATAGTAAATTCTACTAATATTTTAGAAAGAAAAAAATGCAAATTTTCCAGTAACCACGATAAAGTGATCAATTTCTATAATATTCTATGATGTTAGCTCAACTTTGTTCTAAATACTTTTTAGAGATATGACATGAGATTAAAAAAAAAAAAGACGAATACACCTTCACTTTTGATCCAGGTTGCAAAAATCCTAATCAATATATTAATTAATTGGATTTCCAGAAAATAGTCAGATGGTAGATAGAGCTGATAGATAAATTATATGTCATGAGCCAACTATTTTTTTTCTCCAAGAAGATAACATTGTTTTGATATTTGAAAATCTTTTGGAGTAAATCAGCATATTATCAGAATAAAGGGAAAAAAAAAACTAATTAATACAGTAGATTCAGAAAAAATGCAATAAAATTGAGTGTCCAGTTCTGGCAAATTGTCTTAGCAAACTAATTTTCCAATTCATCTGTTGGGAATATAATCAGGTATGGCCACTGGGGAAATATATTTTGACATTGTCTGCCAACTTTGAACATATCCCTACTCATTGGCACCAGATTTTTACGCCTAGGTTTATACTTGGTATGGGCTTCCCTGGTGGCTCACGTGATAAAGAATCCACCGCAATGCAAGAAACCTGAATTCAGTCCCTGGGACAGGAAGATCTCCTGGAGAAGGGAATGGCTAACCACTCTATTACTCTGGAGAACTTCATGGACAGGCTAGAGTCCCTTGGACTGCAAGGAGATCAAACCTATGAATCCTAAAGGAAGTTGATCCTGAATATTCATTGGAAGGACTGATGAAGCTCCAATACTTTGACCACCTGATGCAAAAAGCGGACTCTTTAGAAAAGACCCTGATGCTGGTAAAGATTGAATGCAGGAAGAGCAGGGGATGACAGAAGATGAGATGGTTGGATGGCATCACTGACTCAATGGACTTGAGTTTGAGAAAGCTCCAGGAGATGGTGAAAGACAGGGAAGCCTGGTGTGCTGCAGTCCATGTGCTGCAAAATGTTGGACACAACTGAGCGACTGAGCAACAACAGTACATGCACATAAGCAACAAAATATGAGTACTAAATTTTCTCTGCTGTAGCATTTGAAAGAATCCCAAATTGGAAGTAATAAAATGTACATCAACATTCAAATGAATAAGTAAGTTGTACTTTATACAGTGAGTAGCTACATATTACAGTAAACATGTATCAGTAAGAACATGGATTAATATCATATGCAAAATCTTGAATGAACAAAAGTCAGACACAGAAGAATACGCACCATATGGTGCTATTTTTAAACCTCCCAAAGTGACAAACTAACTTATAATTTTACTTTTATTTATTTATTTTTTCATTTTTCTACATTAACTTTATTTTTTATTTTATTTTTTTCAGTTTTATTTATTCTTTTTTTTTTTACTTTACAATATTAAGGTAGTGTTTGAATCATTTCCACAATGATTCACAAATTACATATGGGATGTTTTGCATATGCTGGTAATGAACCATTTCTTGACCTGTATTTATGGCTTCTCATGTGTGCTCACATAGTAACAAATGATGGCAGGCAGAATAAAGCCCTCTCACAAAGATGTTCCTGTCCAAATTCCTGAATCCTGTCAATATGTGTCCTACATGATAAACAGAAATTAAATTTTACAGATGTAATTAAGGTTGCTGATTAGCTGACGATGAGATAGAAAGATTACCCTGGATTATGGTCAGGCAGGTTAGGAGATGAAACCACACAGTGGAAGAGGGAAGCAGAAGAGATAGAATCAGAGAGATGGTGGAATAAAGAGTCCTGACACCACTTTGCTGGGTTTGAAGATGGAGGAATGAGAACATGAAACAAGGAAGGTGGGGGTTTCTAGAAACATCCTCTTTTAAAGAATTCAGGAGGAACAGAATCATTTTATACTGAAAATATAATTTTAAAATATTGGTAACTAGAGATAAAATCACCTTTTTCCAGCTAAGTATTGATTTAAATTACTTTTTACATGAAACTTATTTTTAATTTTGGAATAATACATTTATTCATAAAGGTAGTAGTCAAGATACTAAGATAAATGAAGATAGAGAAA
Source organism: Tragelaphus eurycerus (assembly GCA_935064755.1). Classification (NCBI taxonomy): domain Eukaryota; kingdom Metazoa; phylum Chordata; class Mammalia; order Artiodactyla; family Bovidae; genus Tragelaphus; species Tragelaphus eurycerus. Next base: position 3,564,476 of record CAKXYN010000086.1, on the reverse strand, counting down.
CTACTGGAAATTACTTCAAAGTAGAAAAAGCACACAATTTAAAATAGGGGGAAATAACACTTAGAGACTTTAACTTGAGTTGCTTGAAAGTAATTTTTAAAGTATTTAACACTTGGAAGACACAGATGCAGAATAACTAGAATAGAATAAATTCATAGCACTGAATCAAGACCTTAGAGGCTTTCATTGGATTGTTACTATGGTAATTTCTATCTTTGAACAAATCCAGATTTGAACCAAATCTGATGTAAGAGAGGGAGCTAAGATAAGACCAGTGGTTACTTACCAACTGATATAAACAAATTTCAATTTTTAAATAATTTGTGTAGCTGTGTCAGTGCATATGGGTTCAATAGCTAAATTGGATTTGCTTTTTAGTAGTAAAATCCTGGCATGATGGCATCCAAAATATTAACTTTTATGTCCTCTAGAATCACATTATTTCAGGGTTAATGAAATGTTGGGGATGAATGTATACTGTTAACCAGTTCGACTTCATATGCACACTTAGACAAATCTGTTGTTTTGTTTACAAAAAACAAAACAAAAAACAAATCCAAGATGCAGTTTGATACCATTTTATGGCTATTGCCAGCTTTGATTTGTATATTGATGGGAAAGATTCTGTACTCAGTATCTGAGTGGAATTTCTGAGAAACTGGCAACTCTTCTAAGATCTTCCTGTTTTAGGTCATCTTCTTTCTTTTGAAATTGTATAAACTTCAGCCACCATTTTGGATAATGAAGTCTGAGCAAGCAATGGCAGCCAATCAATAACAGCTTTCTGTCCTTCATATTACTGTGGGACTACAGACTAGATTGTCTTCCCTGGTGGCTCAGTGGTAAAGAATCCACCTGACAATGCAGCAGTTGTGGGTTCAATCCTTGGCCCAGGAATATCCCCCAGAGAAGGAAATGGCAACCTTCTCCACTATTCTTGCCAGGCAAATCCCACAGAGAAAGGATCGTGGAGGGATACAGTCTATGGGTCACAAAAAACTCGGACATGACTTAGTGACTAAACAACAACGGAGTAGACAGCAAACTGACCCCTTATTCAAATGAAACCTTTATTAAAAACCTAATGACTCCATGGTATAAAACAAAGTACATAGGTAGAAGGAATGTTTGTGTGAGTGTGCTAAGTCACTTCAGTTCAGTTCAGTTCATTTCAGTAGCTCAGTCCTCTCCGACTCTTTGCGACACCATGCATTGCAGCACGCCAGGCCTCCCTGTCCTTCACGAACTCCCGGAGTTCACTCAGACTCACGTCCATAGAGTCAGTGATGCCATCCACCCATCTCATCCTCTGTTGTCCCCTTCTTCTCCTGCCCCCAATCCCTCCCAGCATCAGAGTCTTTTCCAATGAGTCAACTCTTCGCATGAGGTGGCCAAAGTAATGGAGTTTCAGCTTTAGCATCATTCCTTCCAAAAAAAACCCAGGACTGATCTTTAGAATTGACTGGTTGGATCTCCTTGCAGTCCAAGGGACTCTCAAGAGTCTTCTCCAACACCATAGTTCAAAAGCATCAAATCTTCAGTACTCAGCCTTCTTCACAGTCCAAATCTCACATCCATACATGACCACAGGGAAAACCATAGCCTTGACTAGACAGACCTTTGTTGGCACAGTAATGTCTCAGCTTTTGAATATGCTATCTAGGTTGGTCATAACTTTCCTTCCAAGGAGTAAGCGTCTTTTAATTTCATGGCTGCAGTCACCATCTGCAGTGATTTTGGAACCCCCCAAAAATAAAGTCTGACACTGTTTCCATTGTTTCCCCATCTGTTTCCCATGAAGTGATGGGACCAGTCACTTCAGTCCTGTTCAAATCTTTGAAACTCTATGAACCATAGCCGACCAGGCTCCTTGGAATTCTCCAGGCAAGAATAATAGAAAGCGTTGTCATGCCCTCCTCTAGAGGATCTTTCTGACCCAGAGATCGAACCTGCATTTCTTATATTTCCTACATTATCAGGCAGGTTCTTTACCACTAGGGCCACCTGGGAAGCCCCAAGAATACTGGTATTCATTCCCATCTCTTTTACTACAACATTTTGAATTTGAAAATGACATATAAAATCTATGTCCTAATTTATAAAATAGAAAAATGGAATAAGAAAAAACACCAAGACTTTTTCAATAACAAAATCTTGGTATCTGTATTGTTGTCATCACTATGTTAAAATTACTCTTTTATCTTAATTACACAAGACTGCCATACGTTTTTTTTCAGGGAAGTCAAATAAACAAATTTATATTTAAACTTCTCTATTTAGATAAGCTTAAAATCTGCACTATTGTCATTTCACATTCTTTGCAATGATTTTCTTCATCATAATTGTTTTTAGTAAAATCATTGTAAGCCAATATATTTTAAGATGAAACTTTGAAACACTGAGGAAAAGAAAGTTAAACAATGATAAAAGTTATATTCAAGGAACGGAGAAAGCAATGGCAATGCACTCCAGTATTCTTGCCTGGAAAATCCCATGGACGGATTAACACTGGAAGGCTGCATTCCATGGGGTCGCTGAGGGTCGGACACAACTGAGTGACTTCACTTTCACTTTTCACTTTCATGCATTGGAGAAGGAAATGGCAACCCACTCCAGTGTTCTTGCCTGGAGAATCCCACGAACGGGGGAGCCTGGTGGGCTGCCGTCCATTGGGTCGCACAGAATCGGACATGACTGAGGCGACTTAGCAGCAGCAGCATATTCAAGGTACCACTTTTGGGTTATCCAGGACTTTTCAAATATATTTTTTTCTAAGGATATTAAGAACTCAAAATTTTAGCTTGTCATATCACTGTTAAAGTAATATTTCCCCAACTCATAATAGCTAGATATAACCAACAAAATAAATAGAACTCGAAATCATCCAGGAAACTTATAAGAGGTAGCTTTGATGTTAGATATGGGAGAAGAAAATGGCAACCCTCGATGTTAGAGAGATATTTCCTTTCCTTGTATTAACATCTCTTCTAGATGACTTCCCTGGTGGCTCAGACAGTAAAGTGTCTGCCTACAGTGTGGGAGACCTGGGTTCAATCCCTGGGCCTGGAAGATCTCCTGGAGAAGGAAATGGCAACTCATTCCAGTATTCTTGCCTGGAAGATCCCATGGATGGAGGAGCCTGGTAGGCTACAGTCTATAGGGTCTCAAAGAGTCAGACACTACTGAGCAACTTCACTTTCACTTTCTAGATGAAATATGTACATGCATTGGAGCTACCGTACATCACAGGAGTGAAAGTGATATCCCAAGATACCTGAGGATATCAGGTATCTTCCAACAAAGGAACGAAGACTAGCTCTATAATTAATTTACAGAACATAAACACATCATTCTTGGATTTAATATGTGAGAGAGAATATAACTTGGCATTTTAATGCCAGTTTTATTTTAAGTAGGTTTTATTTACCAAGCACCATGCTAAATTCATGGTTGTAGTATATCTGGAAGAAGTTACACATTGAGTGTGATTAATGCTATTATGGAAATAAACAGACTGGTAAGATTCACAGTAATGATGGTAACTGAAAGTCATTCAGTCGTGTCTGACTCTTTGTGACCCCATGAACTATACAGTCCATGGAATTCTCCAGGCCAGAATACTGGAGTGGGTAACCTTCCCCTTTTTCCAGGGGATCTTCCCAATCTAGGGGTTGAACTCAGGTCTCCCATGTTACAGGCAGATTCTTCACCAGCTGAACCACAAGGTGAGCCCAGTGATGGTGAATGTAGTGTTTAGTATTACAGGTGGCAGCAGCCTCAACAGGGATCATTTTATCCAGTGTACTTAGGTAATGCTGACTTTCCCTGAAGCAAATCTGAGAAGTAAGGATTCTGTTACTTAAAAAAAAAAAAAAAGGTTTTAGCTTTTTAAAAAATTTATCCTTTAAAATAAATATTATTTATTTCTAAGGAAATATTTAAACAGTCCCATTTGAAAATTTACTGTACTTTCTTTGTAGTTGAAATAGAATTCTTTATACACGATAGTGATGGACCTCAGTTAGAGAAAAATAATTTAAAGACCAGTGACTTTTCTGATTCTTCCTTGATACCACAGTGGTAATCAATCTGCCTGTCAATGCAGGGGATGCAGGATAGATCCCTGGGTCTGGAAGATCCTCTGGAGGAGGAAATGGCAACCTACTATAACATTCTTGCCTGAAGAATCCCTTGTATAGAGGAGCCTGTTAGGCCACACTCTATGGGGTTGAAAGAGTCAAACAATGACTGAACACGCATGCATACATGACTTTTGTAATGCATTTTTGTGTTTAAGAACTAGGCAAATTTACAGAACTAATTATGAATTGAGTCAATAAAACATGATTTATCATATTATTCCTTTCTTAAATTTTTTCTATCTTCCTTTATAGTTAGGCGTTTGTTTCTTAAATCAAAAGGATTTGGGCAGGATTCCATGCCTTTCCTAAAATGGAGTCTGCACCTCTTCTCCAGTTACATACTTCTCCTGTCTCCCTCTCTGCCCTCATTCTCTCAGGAACACCCCAGGAGAGCCAATGGAATAATCTATAAATACCTGAGAATCCTCCTTACCTCTGTGGCTCCCTGAGCTTATATACTCTCCTTTTGTTAGAGAACCATTGACTGAAATCACCAGCATGTCCAGGCAAAATAATAACTGAGCATGAGTTAACTCACAACTGGAGGTCCTATGCAATAGGGAGCACTGACCTGACCTGCTGCTGCCAATAAGCTGCCACCAACCAGAATTCCAGATGGACCACAAGGAGGGATGATACCCCAGCCTGTATGTCCCACCAACCTTCCAGAAACCCTCAGGCTGGAATCCATCTTGGCTGAGAGATGTGCTTGCCACCAGGAAGGACCCTATGCTATGCTAAGTCACTTCAGTCGTGTCCGACTCTGTGTGACCCCACAGACGGCAGCCCATCAGGCTTCCCCGTCCCTGGGATTCTCCAGGCAAGAACACAGGAGCGGGTTGCCATTTCCTTCTCCAATGCATGAAAGTGAAAAGAGAAAGTGAAGTCGCTCAGTCATGTCCGACTCTTAGCGACTCCACGGACTGCAGCCTACCAGGCTCCTCCGTCCGTGGGATTTTCCAGGCAAAAGTACTGGAGTGGGGTGCCATCGCCTTCTCCGGGAAGGACCCTAAGTTGGACCAAATATGGGCATAAACAAGATGATTAGCCAGAGCAAACCTGGAAACTACCTCATTATCATGAAACCTGAAACTATGTGCCATGTGACAAAATAGTTTTCCCAATGCTCTTACCTCACCCTGCTACTTTCCACTGGAGAGCTCCTTTCCAATAAAGGTTTGTCCAATAAATTGTTTGTCTCCTCACACAATTCGTTTCAGAGTCTTAGACAGGAGCCCACTCTCAGGCCCTGAATGGGGCCTCTTCCTAGAACTACTTTAGCCCATATTCAGCAAATTCATTAACAATATCACCTGAGTCCATGTTCACTTGTATAGAGGCCTTGTCTTCTCCCATAGATGGCACACAGAAGCCAGCGTTCACACCTTGACCTTTTTGGAGAAGTCTGACTTCCCTTAAATTCTAGCTACTGGTTTGTCCTGCAATTTCAGCTCTATAATAAGTTCATTGGGTGTTTATTGTCTATATAATCTGACTTGATATTATCATTAATCTGGGAGAGTTGATTTTTTTTTTTTAGCTTTATGCACCCTAGGCAGCAGGCATTTATTTAAATCATCTTCAAAGTGTTTTTGATTGCATCCTTCCAACCCATTCTTAACTAAAATGCAGTATCCTAGAAAGAGTTACATACTTTGTTTCTATTTTTAGCTCAAAATTTTTTACAAGCATGATTTCATTCTTACATTTTTAGAAAAGAGGCTATTTGCCCTAATCATGAATTTACATTACTACTTCATTACAAATTTCACTTTCTGTTTATCCACTCTTTATGAATAAAGTTGTTTAGTTTTGCAGTTTCTGAATAATAGCTGAATACTTCACTATTATGAACCTTATTTTAAAAAACAAAATCACTTGACTGGAGCCCTATCTTCATGCCTACTCACTATTAGCAATTTTTTCTCCTAGACATAGTTCCTCACAGTCAATTAGCATTTTTGGATAAATCATCAATCTTAATTCAAGCATTGTTTCATAATATAAATATATTTGATATGTCAAACCCAAAATATATGGTTGCTTTGATATTAGTCGTGGCTCAGAGAATATCTTCACTTCTGCATATCTATTAATACTAAATTTATTATGTCATCTATCAGTTTAACCCATCTAAAATATCCATCTACTTTATTTTTATTCTCTAAGGTTGTATCAAAATATTATTGGAATACCCCTATGATAATTATGCATATTTTATGATTATGCTAGTAAGAGCTCCCTGAGTTAGGACTGGGCTTTTATATATCCATGTGTCTTCAGGCCCTAATGTAATAATTTACAAACTAAATTTTGTTTTAGTTTATTTCACTATGTCAAACCAAACAATAATTTATTTTATTGACTATGCCAAAGCCTTTAACGTATGGATCACAATAAACTGTGGAAAATTCTGAAGGAGATGGGAATACCAGACCACCTGACCTGCTTCTTGAGAACCTGCATGCAGGTCAGGATGCAACAGTTAGAACTGAACATGGAACAACAGACTGGTTCCAAATAGGAAAAGGAGTATGTCAAGTCTGTATATTGTCATCCTGCTTATTTAACTTATATGCAGAGTACATCATGAGAAATATTGGGCTGGAGGAAGCACAAGTTGTAATCAAGATTGCTGGGAGAAATATCAATAACCTCAGATATGCAGATGACACCATTCTTATGGCAGAAAGTGAAGAAAAACTAAAAAGCCTCTTTATGAAAGTGAAAGAGGAGAGTGAAAAGGTTGGCTTAAAGCTCAACATTCAGAAAACGAAGATCATGGCATCTGGTCCCATCACTTCATGGGAAATAGATGGGGAAACAGTGTCAGACTTTATTTTTTAGGGCTCCAAAATCACTGCAGGTAGTGATTGCAGCCATGAAATTAAAAGACACTTACTCCTTAGCAAGCTGATGCAAAGAGCTGACTCATTTGAAAAGACCCTGATGTTGGAAAGATTAAGGGCAGGAGGAGAAGGGGACAACAGGGGATGAGATGGTTGGGTGGCATTACTAACTCAATGGACATGGGTTTGGGTAGACTCCGACAGTTGGTGATAGATAGGGAAGGCTGGTTCATGGGGTTGCAAACAGTTGCACATGACTGAGTGACTGAACTGAACTGATTTTTTTTTTTTTAATTTTTTGAGTAAAGTATTCTCTGTTCTAATAGGTTCATTATTTATTATAATGTTAAACAAAAACAGTAATTTTCTTGATCTAAAGATTTTTTAATCCTTACATTATGACTTCTACTTTTACCTAGTCTTCTATAATGAATGAGGATGTCCTTGCTTATTTCTGAAATTTAGGACTCTGGTTGAATCTTACATTCTTTTACTTCTTACATTCAAAGGGCATTTATTTCAATGATGTTTCCTTTGATATTTATTAGTTTTTCTTTTTCTTTTTGCATGAACATATGTTCAATCCTTGAAATAAGAGAGTTAAAATGCACTCACTTTTAATAACAAACTATTAATATTGTATGCACCACCACTTATTCTCTCACATCCTGAATTATTCTTCTTAAATTAACAGTTTCATGTACTAATAAATTAATTTTGTACCCAAACCATTTACTTTTTCTTTAACTAAATAATTTTTTTTTAATTTTGTTTTTCTTTCTACTATTTACTTCTTGTTAACCTTATTTTATTGATTCATTTCTTCATTCATCAAGAATGTTTTAAGTGTCTAAGACATACCAGATACTGGGAAAGTTTCAGATGCACATTGGTGAGGAAAATAAGAACTGCTTTTTACCTCCCTGTTACTTATGGACCTTGCTGTGCTGTGCTTAGTTGCTTAGTCTTTGAAACTCCATGGACTGTAGCCCACCAGGCTCCTCTGTCCATGGGCATTCTCCAGGCCAAAATGCTGGAGTGGGTACTGAAAGAATAAAAAATGGACATTATTAAAAGGGGATCTTATTTCCCACTCTTCCTTTTCCATAGAGGTCGAATCCATCTTCCCTGCCTAACATGATTGGTGAGTTTAAGGTTACAGCTCAGCTTGTTAGACTCAGCATTTTTCTCTCTTCCATTAAGGCTTTTATTATCTATATCAAGCTTAGAATGTCTGTTCTAAGTGTAGACAGTTCTGCAAGGCTAAGTGCCCATGGAAGAGTCCCATAATAGTCTAATGTAGCCTAAGACTACACAGGTAATTCTAATTTAGGAACAAAACCTTAGTATACCTTCTCATCTACAGACTTAAGTCACATTCTCCTTCTAACTTTTATCAGCAATAATGGTACCATTTGTATATCCATCTCTGTCTTCTGCTATTATCTCTCAGTTAGATCGAAACTGGGAAGAAGAAGACATATAAACTGTACTAATATTTCAAGAGCCAACTTCTATTGCATCAAACATGAACTTTATAAAATGATCAAGATGTAGAATTTGGAGAAAAACTACATAGAAAGTCCAGTTTATTTAACATTAGTCATTAGGTTTTTGAAAGCAGGTGAAGAATATGTGGCTTTATTAATAGAAGTCTGCAGAGAACTTTCATAAGAAGACAGTTGCAGTTTGACTTTGAAATACACACAGAGGTGATAAAGATTAGATATATCTCTAATAACAGCTCACCTCAAACCAAGCAGTACTTCAGTAGTATTATGTATATTGCTTTTACTCTATTTTTTTTGTCAATACTGCAAATCAGACCAAGACTTTTTAAATTTTTTAAGACAGCCATCTTCTCTATGTGATCCAGAGGCATAATAAATTTCTAGTTTTAAATTGTTAAAGCTCCATGTGAGGTGTGCAGTGCAAGAATAGCTTATTCAGATTCTGATTTCCTTTTTAATATTTTGAATTGTAAGGCACACTCCGCTCAGCCAACAGTAATAATTTTCTTTTCAAATTGAAAATCAAACTTACAAAGCACATTAAGCTTCACTAGTGTCAAATTTTCTTATCCTCAATATAAGAAACAAGACAGATATGCATGGTGGTAGATACAGCAGTAAGGTTCTGAGTATAGCAGCTTCTGGATTTCCAGACCTAAGTCACTCCATAATTGGAGTACATGTGTTATAGAGCAGGATGATTGGACATGAACCATTATATGTTCTAGGATCCCTTTGGCTTTTATATTTTGCTAGTCATATTGCCAATTTACCAATCTCCAGTGAAGCTACACCTCATGAATTATACACTATTCATAAAAAATAGAGAGTATCAGTGAACAATATTTAAAAGAAATACACATCCTTGTTTGAATATATGGTATTATCCTGAATGCAGTACATTTCTATAAATTTCTTAAATTAGTATTGCAAGGAGGATTTGAAGTAGAATTTATTTAAAAATATTGTTTGAATATGATCTAAGATTTCAGAGCTTGAAATTGTGGTACACTGAAAAATTGTGTATACTTATCACTAATTAAATGATAGTTTGTATTGGAAAGAAGCCTATTTTTTATGGAATGGCTTGAAAACATATTTTATTCTTATCTTCAGATGAAGACCACTGGCAAGTGAAAATAAAAGAAGACAGTTTAGTTAAGTTAGCCAAAGAAAGGCATTTCCCCTGGGGGAAAGCTAAATCCTAAAAGAGAGAGTAAATATATATGTAGGTGAAAAGAACTGAAAAGTCAGGATAGAGTAGATATAAAAATATGAAGAAATGTTCCAATTCTAATTGTTCTTAAAATAGCTCTTAGAAAATTGGGAAGACATTTTACTTATTATTAGATCACAGTGGTGAGGAAAATAAATCTAACAGGGCAGACAGAGGTCATAGCAAAATGACTGAAGAATTTTCAGAGGAGGGCTTTGAGAACCTTGGGAACTTTTGAGCTGTGGATTGAGTCCATTCTAACAGCAGTTAAGGAGACACTCTATGAAGATGAAAAAGCTACTCTAGAATGTAAATGACACTGGATAGGCTTGAGATACAAATACTAGAAAGTTCAGTATAAAATATTTCAAAGACTTTCTGAAGAGTTTGAAGATGGCATAGATGTTATAGATCTGGGATTGTTTCTTGAGAAGAATACTTTTCAAAATTTATGTACTTGAAACTCCAATTAAAAATAAAGCAAAGAAGAGATAAAAAAAAAAAACTGCAAAGGCTCACTGAAAAAGACCCTGATGCTGGGAAAGATTGAAGGTAGGAGGAGAAGGGGATGATAGAGGATGAGGTGGTTAGATGCCATCACTGACTCAAAGAACATGAGTTTGATTTAACTCCACAAGATGGTGAAGGATAAGGAAGCCTGACATGCTGCAGTCCATGGTATCACAAAGAGTTGTATATGACTGAGCGACTGAACAGCAACAACAACAAATGTAAAGGCAACTCAATAGGGATCATGATTGGATTAGAAACTTATTTTATGGGAAATGTAATCCACATGGAATCATCCAATTCCATATGGATGGAATGCATCCAATAGAGACATGCAATAAACTTTAGAGACATATAAAATCTATTCTTTTGCTAACTCTCATTCTAGGAAAACTAATACAGTAAATGCAAGAGATTATAATAAGGAGGCAAATGTTTGTGTCAGAAATCATAGAATAATCAAAATGTAATAATCAATAATCAAAATTAAGAAGGTTCTTAATTCTAGCAAACACACTAACTGACATGTTACAAGTGAATTTAGCTTAAAGTAGTTGATTAAGCTGATTCTGATTTAACAGAATCCAATTTAAGTGAAAAAGAATATAGCACTAGCATCTTACCTTAATATTGATGGAAAAAATGATAGAAATTTTATTTCAGGCCTAGAAATTCAAAGGAATTAATTGAAGGAAGTTAATGGCTTCAGGAACATATGGTAGAGCAACTGGTCCTAAATGAGGATACACAAGCTTCAAAAACAGAAACTGTAGCTTCAGATTCCTTGAAACTAAGGTGGGGCCTCAGATGCAAGTAAAATTTGTCCTGGAGACAAGTTCCATTGGTTTATGTAATTCCATAGCAGAAAGTGAAACTGCAAAGCAGAAGCTAGTATGGTACAGATATTTTAAATAATGAATCAAAAAATGTATGACACTGAATAAGCCCATATGCAAAATATGACTAGGGTGCTGACAACATAGGGTTAAAAAGAAAAAGAAAAATTAGAAAATTTTATTTCAATAAATGAGGAAGAAGGGCACTATAAATCAGACCTGGTGACAGGCTAGGATTGTCTCCTCTTTAGTTAGGAGAGGAAACTTGTGTTTAAGTGATTGTCACTCACTGACACAAGAGACAATACTTCTATATGCCCCCTCTCCCAATCTGGGGAAACCATGACAGTGTTTACCTTTTTGGGGAGGCATGTTAACCAATTTTACATAAGTTCAAATGTAGTAAAAACTGGACAAATAACATTGGCTTAATTGGTGAGACCGAACAAGAACGATCCAGCTTCCTTCTTTTAGAAACTTTTGAGTTCCTGCCATATTCTTTGATAATAATAAGTAATGACTTATAACTATGACTTCCCTGGTGGCTCAGACAGTAAAGCGTCTGCCTACAATGTGGGAGACCTGAGTTCAATCCATGGGTCAGGAAGATCTCTTGGAGAAGGAAATGGCAACCCACTCCAGTATTATTGCCTGGAAAACCCCAGGGATGGAGGAGCCTGGTAGGCTACAGTCCTTGGGGTCACAAAGAGTCAGACACAACTGAGCGACTTCACTTCTTATAACTATACTTTAAACAAAGGAAAGGTATAGGGATTGGGGGTGGCCATCTAATTAATTTGTTAGGCACAGTGGTATGGACATTGGTGAGTTTCAGAAAATTTGAACTTTTAGATAAAGCATAGCAGACTTAATGCTCTCAAGGAAAATAGCACATCATTTAGACACACTCCTATTCTTCCCAATCATTAATATCCCTTCTCAGTGAGAAGAAGAAATAAAAAACGGGAAGGGCATGAAAAAACTCTTATTTAACAAAAGCAGAACAATTTTATTTGGCACTTAATTTATTCACATTATTTTTAAGTTTGTGTCTCCCCATGTAATTAATAATGGTAAAATTTATAACCATTTCGGAAGTATCTCTATACTAATTTATTGGAGTACCTTAATATTGCTATTTAATTTCATTATAAAAATTCTATTGTCATTTAATATAATGCATCAGGATATAATTTGGGATTGAATATAGAATAAGGACATGTGAAGAGTTGACTCACTGGAAAAGACTCTGATGCTGGGAGGGGTTGGGGGCAGGAGGAGAAGGGGACAACAGAGAATGAGATGGCTGGATGGCATCACTGACTCGATGGACGTGAGTCTGAGTGAACTCCGAGAGTTGGTGATGGACAGGGAGGCCTGACGTGGTGAGATTCATGGGGTCACAAAGAGTTGAACACGACTGAGCTACTGAACTGAACTGATAGAATAAGGAATAGGTTTTCAGACTAAGATGAAAGTGGCAATAAATTTGACTTAATTATTGTTTATTATTCTGATCTAATTCAGAGTCAAGATTGATAGAAAGATATGGGCACATTTGAGAGACATTTGGGAGATAAAATCAAGAGAACCTGGAGTTGGATTTGGTGTGAACCATGAGAAAGAAGGTATCAAGGTGACTCTTAGTTTTCCAACTAAAGAAAATGGATGGATGTGTGTTCCCTGGAAGAGAATGTGTTTTGGGACATAAGTATTGAGTTCTGTTTATGCAATATTTAACTGAAATCTCTGAAATATTGGATATAAAATTGGATATGTCTTTGGGTGCTCAAAGACAAGTCCTAGAGTGGATATATTAAATTAAAAGTTTTACATCCAATAAAGGAGGATGCTTTAGAAGCAAAAAAACAAAAATAAGCCCCTTCTCCAAAATAAGACTAAGTTAGGATCAAAAAGGATAAAGGTTTAAAACTGAGAGGAGTTAGCTTTTCACCATTGAGAATGTTAGCTGTGGGTGTGTCATGTATGTCTTTTATTATGTTGAAGTAAGTTTCCTCTATTCTCACTTTCTAGATAATTTTAACCATAAACGGGTTTTGAGTTATGTCAAAAGCTTTTCTGCATCAATTGAGATGATCATAAGATTTTTATTCTTTAGTTTGCTAGTGTGGTGTATCACACTGATTGATCTGCAGATACTGAAGAATCTTTATATCTCTGAGACAAACCTAACCTGATCATGGTGGATGATCCTTTTAATGTATAGTGGAATTCAGTTGGCTAGTATTTTCTTGAATATTTTTGCATATATCTTCATCAGTGTCATCAGCCTGTAAGTTTAAAAAAAAAAAAAAATGATATATCTGTTTGGTTTTGATGTCAGGGTGAGGGTGGTCTCATAGAATTAGCTTGGGAGTGCTCCTTCTTCTGTGATTTTTTGAAATAGTTTCAGAAGGATAGGTGCTAACTCTTCTCTAAATCTTTTTTTTTTTTCAGTTTTGGTTCATTTTGTTAATCATTGTTCAAATAAGAAAAATCAATAAATTTGATTTTTGTAAAAATCAAAAAAATGATTTTTACATAGAAAAATCAATAAATATGATTTAAATTTTCACCCTGTTTTTCTAATAAGAAATTTTAACATTTATTAAAATAGAGTTTATGTTTTATAAATGGACTTCTATGCAATGTATTCAGTGTGGGGTCAAAGAACCAGCTGCCAGATCCCAGACTATTACTATATTCAGTTCAGTTCAGTCACTAAATCTTTGCTAGAGTATGCCTGTGAAGCCATCCTGTCCTGGGCTTTTGTTTGTTGGGAGATTTTTAATCACAGTTTCAATTTCATTATTTGTGACTTATCAATTAATGATTTTTATTTCTTCCTGGTTCAGTTTTGAAAGGTTACACTTTTCTAAGAATTTGTCCCTTTCCTCTATGTGTCCATTTTATTGCCATGTAGTTGTTTGTAGTAGTCTTTTATGATTCTTTGCATTTCTGTAGTATCAGTTGTAGCTTCTTTTTTATTTCTAACTTTATTGATTTTAGATGTCTACTTTTTCTTGATTAGTCTGGCCAAAGGTTTATCAATTTTATTTATCTTCTCAATGAACCAATTTCTAGTTTCATTGATCTCTGCTATTGTTTTCATCTCTATTTCATTTATTTCTGCTCTGACATTTATGATTTGTTTCCTTCTACTAACTTTGGATTTCCTTTGGTTTTCTTTCTCTAATTGCTTTAGATGTAAGGTGAGATTCTTTATTTGAGATTTTTTCTTGTTACCTTAGGTAAGATTGTATTGCTATAAACTTCCCTTTTAGAGCTGCTTTTGCTATACCTCAAAGATTTTGGACTGTCATGTTTTAACTGTCATATTTCTCTAGATTTTCTTTTTTATTTCATCCTTGATTTCCTCAGTGATGTGTTTAGTAACAGTGATCTGTTTAGTGGGCTATTTAGTAACATATTGTTTAGCTTCCATATGTTTGTTTTTTAAAGTTTTGTGTGTAATTGATTCATAATCCTATAGTGCTGTGGTCAGAAGACATGCTTGTATGATTTCAATTTCCTTAAATTTACTGAGGTTCGATTTGTGGCTGAAGATGTGATCTATCCTAGAGAATGTTCCATGTGTACTTGAAAATGTTTTCTACTGCTTTAGGATGGAATGTTCTATAAATGTCAATTAAGTCTATCTGGTTAGAATATCAATTAAGGCTTATGTTTCCTTTTTGATTTCTGTCTGGATGATCTGTCCTTTGATAAGAGTGGGGTGTTAATGTCATCCATTATTATTGTATTACTGTTGATTGCTCCTTTTATGGCCATTATTATTTGCCTTATAAATAGAAGTGCTCCTATGTTGGGTGCATATATTTTTACAATCATAACTTTTTATTCTTTGATTAATCCTTTGATCATTATGTAGTTGTCTCTTGCAACATTTTTTTTTTATTTTGAAATCTATTTTGCCTGATATAAGTATTACTATTCCAGCTTTATTTGATTTCCATTTCCATGGATTGCCTTTTTCCATCCCCTCATTTTATTTTGTATGTGTCCTTAAATCTGAAGTGAGTTTCTTGTAGAGAGAATATATATGGGTCTTGTTTTCTTTTTTATAATCCATTCAACTACTCTATGTGTTTTGGTTGGAGCATTTAATCAGTTTTTATTTTTGGTAAATATAAATAAGAATGTTTTTATTGCAATTTTTCAAATTGTTTTGAATTTGTCTTGAAGGTATTTTTCCTCCCTTCCTCTTGTATTTTCTTCTCTTGTGATTTGATGTCTATCTAGGATATACCATATTATTCTATTGGAAAGCTCTGTACTGTCAACGTAAATACAATACCCAAGGCAATATGCAGACTCAATGTAATCCCTGTCAAATTACCAACGTCATTTTTCACAAAGCTAGTACAAGATATTCTAAACTTTTTTAGAATTTAGAATTCTAAACTAAATGTTCAAACACAGAAGATCCTGAATAACCAAAGCAATCTTGAAAAATAAAAATGGAACTGGGAAAATCAAATCCCATGACTTTAGACTATACTGAAACCTACATTAATCAAAATTGTATGTTACTGGCACAAAAACAGAAATACAGATCTATGGAACCAGATAGAAAACCCAGAAATAAACTCCTAAACCTATGGTCAACCAATCTATGTAAAGGGCAAAATACATACAGTGGAGCAAAGACAATCTTTTCAGTAAGTATTGCTGGGAAATGGGACAGCTACTTGTGAAAAAAATGAAACTTGAAAAATCCCTAACACCATACACAAAAATTGAACTGTGTCAAAAATCTAAAGGTAATGTTAGATACTATAAAACTCTTTAAAGAAAACAAACAAAACACTTTGACAAAAATCAGAGCAGCATCATTTTTGATACTCTCCTAGAGTAAATGAAATTTTAAAAAAGTAAAAAATATAAAATAAAACCTAATTAAACTTAGAAACTTCTGCACAGCAAAGGAAACCATTAAAAAATGAAAAGATAACCTATAGAATAAGAAAAATATTTGCAAATGAAAGACAGACAGTTGCTTAATCCCCAAAATATACAAACAACTTTTGTAGCTCTATGTCAAAAAAAGCAAACAATCCAATCAAAATATGGGCAAAAATCTAAATAGACACTTTGTTAAAGAAGATAAACACATGACCAAAAAAGCAGATGAAAGATAACTATCAGAGAAAAGCAAATCAAAATTTCAATGAGATATTATGTCACACTGGTCCTAAAAATCATCATGAAAAAATTTAAAAACAATAAATGCTGAAGAATGTATGCAGAAAAGGGAACCATCCTACACTGGTAGTGGAAATGTAAATTGGTACAATTATTATGGTGAACAGTATGGAGTTTTCTTCAAAAAAATAAAAATAGGACTAAGGTATGATTCAGGAATCACACTCCAGGGCAAATATCCAAAGAAAACTCTAATTCAAAGCAATGCATTCATTCCAACAGTGATGGGAAGGATAGAAAAGAAAAGAAAATGTTAACAGTACAAGACAGTAAGGGGATAAGGAATAATGAAAATTTACTAAGAATAAAAAAATTAAAATTTTAGTATGTTCATACATTAATAATTTGATTTTATTAATTGCTGTTGATCAGTCAATAAGTCATGTCTGACTCTTTGTAATCCCATGGACTGAAGCATGCCAGGCTTCCCTGTCCATCACCAATTTCCAGAGCTTGCTCAAACTCATGTCCATCAAATCAGTGGTACCATCCAACCATCTTATCCTCTGTCATACCCTTCTGCACCAGCCTTCAATCTTTCCCAGCATTAGGGTATTTTCCAATGAGTTAGTTCTTCTCATCAGGTGTCCAAAGATTTGGAGCTTCAGCATCAGTCCTTCAAATGCATATTCAGAGCTGATTTCCTTTATGATTGACTGGTTTGATCTCCTTGCTGTGCAAGGGACTCTCAAGTCTTCTCCAACATCACGGTTGAACAGCTTCAATTCTTCCACCCTCAGCCATCTTATGGTACAATTCTCACGTTTGCACATGACTACTGGAAAAACTATAGCTTTGACTATATAGACCTTTGTCAGCAAAGTGATGTCTCTGTTTTTTAATACTCTGCCTAAGTTTGTCATAGCTTTCTTTCTAAAGAGCAAGCATTTTCTAATTTCATGACTGCAGTCACCATCTGCATTGATTTTTTGAGCTTCCTGGACTGTTGTATTCAGTGCTGATCCCATGGCAGACCACCATTGACCCAAGCCTCTGCAGGAGATTCCTGGAGACACATAGCCAAGTCTGGCTCAGTCTCTTGTGGGATCTCTGCTTCTTTCTCCTGGTTCCTGGTAGGAACAAGGTTTTGTTTGTGCCCTCCAAGAGCCTTCTTCAGTCCTGTGGAAATTCTGTAATCAAATCCCACGGGCCTTCAAAGTCAAATTCCCTGGGGGTTCTCAGTCCCTTTGCCAGATCCCCAGGTTGAGGATCTGTTGTAGACTCTAGAGCTTCTTTGATACAATTGTTTTCCAGTTTGTGGTTGTCTGTTTGGTGGCTGTATTCTGGGGCTAATGGCGACCTCCTCCAAGAAGACTTTTGTCCCACACCGGACCTCCCAGCTCTACTGCAGCCAGAGCTCCTGTCCCTCGGCAGGCCAGTGCTGATCTGTGCCTCCACAGAAGACACTCAAACACATAAAGGAAGATCTTCCTTAGTCTCTTGTGGGGTCTCTGTGCCCTCATGACCACAAGGATTTGTGTGAGCTCTCTGATCATCTCTGGCAGGTATGGGGTTTTGTTTCTAAACATGATTTTGCTCCTCCTACCATCTCGTTGGGGCTTCTCCTTTGCCTTTAGATGTGGGCGATCTTTTTTTGGTGGGATCCAACATTCTTCTGTCAATGGTTGTTCAGCAGCAAGCTGCACTTTTGAAGTTCTCACAGGAGATATGAGTGCATGTCCTTCTACTCCGTAATGGTTATCATATTTTAGGTTTTGATTGCTAATTAGTGGAAGTCATAAACATTTACAGTCACTCAAATCACATTTTGTGAGATGTCTTCCATTCCTGGATTCAAAGATGGATTTTATCATACTTCCCTGGTTTGTGTTGCATTTATTTGCTAATACTTCTAATTAATATTTTTCATAGTTTATTTCCTTTGTCATCATAACTGAACTTCGTACTCCACAAAGTATTCATGTGAAGTAGGCTGAATTCAAATTTTCTCATATTTTAAAACATGTTCAGGAAGGAAAGATGGAACTGAAAATAACGGGTAACCTAAGCCACTGAATTATATCTATTTTAATTATATTTGGAGAATAAACTACATCTTGACAATATGTTGTTAATATAGTAAATATTGATATTACTTAATCAGATCAGATCAGATCAGATCAGTCGCTCAGTCGTGTCCGACTCTTTGCGACCCCATGAACCTCAGCACGCCAGGCCTCCCTGTCCATCACCAGCTCCCGGAGATCACCTAGACTCATACCCATCGAGTCAGTGATGCCATCCAGCCATCTCATCCTCTGTCGTCCCCTTCTCCTCCTGCCCTCAATCCCTCCCAGCATCAGAGTCTTCTCCAATGAGTCAACTCTTCGCATGAGGTGGCCAAAATACTGGAGTTTCAGCTTTAGCATCATTCCTTCCAAAGAAATTCCAGGATTGATCTCCTTCAGAATGGACTGGTTGGATCTTCTTGCAGTCCAAGGGACTCTCAAGAGTCTTCTCCAACACCACAGTTCAAAAGCATCAATTCTTTGGCACTCAACCTTCTTCACAGTCCAGCTCTCACATCCATACATGACCACAGGAAAGACCATAGCCTTGACTAGGCGAACCTTTGTTGGTAAAGTAATGTCTCTGCTTTTGAATATGCTATCTAGGTTGGTCATAACTTTCCTTCCAAGGAGTAAGCGTCTTTTAATTTCATGGCTGCAGTCACCATCTGCAGTGATTTTGGAGCCCAGAAAAACAAAGTCTGACACTGTTTCCACTGTTTCCCCATCTATTTCCCATGCAGTGATGGGACCAGATGCCATGGTCTTCGTTTTCCGAATGTTGAGCTTTAAGCCAACCTTTTCACTCTCCACTTTCACTTTCATCAAGAGGCTTTTTAGCCCCTCTTCACTTTCTGCCATAAGAGTCGTGTCATCTGCATATCTGAGGTTATTGATATTTCTCCCAGCAATCTTGATTCCAACTTGTGTTTCTTCCAGTCCAGCATTTCTCATGATGTACTCTGCATATAAGTTAAATAAACATGGTGACAATATGCAGCCTTGACGTACTCCTTTTCCTATTTGGAACCAGTGTTTTGTTCCATGACCAGTTCTAACTGTTGCTTCCTGACCTGTATACAGATTTCTCAAGAGGCAGATCAGGTGGTCTGGTATTCCCATCTCTTTCAGAATTTTCCACAGTTTATTGTGATCTACACAGTCAAAGGCTTTGGCATAGTCAATAAAGCAGAAATAGATGTTTTTCTGGAACTCTCTTGCTTTTTCCATGATCCAGCGGATGTTGGCAATTTGATCTCTGGTTCCTCTGCCTTTTCTAAAACCAGCTTGAACATCAGGAAGTTCACGGTTCACATATTGCTGAAGCCTGGCTTGGAGAATTTTGAGCATTACTTTACTAGCGTGTGAGATGAATGCAATTGTTTGGTAGTTTGAGCATTCTTTGGCATTGCCTTTCTTTGGGATTGGGATGAAAACTGACCTTTTCCAATCTTGTGGCCACTGCTGAGTTATCCAAATTTGCTGGTATATTGAGTGCAGCACTTTCACAGCATCATCTTTCAGGACTTGGAATAGCTCCACTGGAATTCCATCACCTCCACTAGCTTTGTTCATAGTGATGCTTTCTAAGGCCCATTTGACTTCACATTCCAAGATGTCTGGCTCTAGGTCAGTGATCACCTCATCATGATTACCTGGGTCTTACTTAATAGTTGTCATTAAATTTAATGGCAGTTATCACAATGTCTCTATAATTTGTTAAACTGAGAGGAAATTTAATTCATTCAATTTCTTTAGTCATATTTTCAAGCTAAATATTTAGCATAATTCCTGAATTCACTCATTTTCAGAGTAGATAATTTGAAAGTACAAAATTAAAAAGATAATGCTTAATTATTTTGATGGCCACACATACATTTTAAGTAGGCCATTCATATAGAGTCTTGTGCTCTAGAAAGCAGTTTCAAAAATGAATCCATTAATCTCAGTATCCTGGTACAATAGTTGTATATTTCTATAGCACAATAACCAGTAAATTAGTTGCCAAACACTCTTTGTTAATGAATGGTGAAACCAATATCAAGAATCTAGTTTTCTGAGTCCATAAAGTAGATATATGGTTAACTAAAAGTAAAGTGTCTACTTTATATCTTTAAAATTATTACTGACACTAGATCATTAATATATGCTCAGTTTTAAAAATTATGATCAAAAACACTAAAGATAAAATTTAGGGGAAGATATACATTTAGACATTCACCATTTTAGTAACTATTCATACTCTTAGTACACTGAAATTTTACAAATGATGCTTAAAATCTACAACTTAAACACATTAAAAATCCTTCAGTAACATTCTTTTTTACCTAGAATAAAGTAAAAACTTCTTGAAATGACCTATAAATCTTTTTATCTCAGACCTCTTCCTATTTTTGTTAATTGGGATTGGTTTTTGCACTTAAACAAAAAATCCTAAAGTAACAGTGATTTTAATAAACAAGAAAGTATTTATTTCCTACTTAACCCCAAGGTAAGAAGCACAGGGTTCACATATGAGATGCATGAATTTATTAGCATTTCATCGTTCTTATACTCACCATTCTGTTATATCTTGTATGTGGCCCTCAGCTTGATGGCCCAAGGTGGTTATTAGATCATCTTTATTTTTAAGACAGAGTTAAGAGTAGAATAATGTATCAAGAAAAATCTTGGAATTCTGTCACTAGAGGAGAGTGAAAATATTTAAAGGCAACCAGCAGTCTACATTCCAATATTTTTACTTATCGCCCATGTTATTCTGCTTCTTAATCACTTGTTTTCCATCCATTTTGCCTTTTTGTCAATTCCTTGAATACACTCACTTTCTGCCTTGGCTTTTCCAACATTGCTCAAAAACACATTCCACAATTATATATATGATTTGCTTTTGTTCATCTTTTGAATAACAGCAAAATATAATTTTCAATGTTTTTCATATCTTTTTGATGTATGTGAAATCACATTTTATATTTGATTACTGTAACATTTTATCTCATTCACTTTTATGAGCACTCTATGCATATTTGACAGCCCATTAATTTTTAATTATAGATTCAATATATATATATATTTCTTTACAGGTATACACAAAATTAAAAATAGGTATATAAACATGTGCATAGGTATGATCACATAGACTATCAAAGGAGAGATCAAAGGAGAGATTACATAGACTATCAAAGGATAGATTCACTATCAAAGACAAAGACCCATTATTCTCTTTGTCTTTAATTGTCTCCCCCCCCCTTTTTTTTTTTTCATCTAAAGGAGTTTGGGTAAACAGAGATAACAGCTAACTATGATAATAAACACACACAAACACACACAATTTTATAGGCATAGAAAGTATTATCTTTCATCACCAGTTCTCGAAACTCCAGTTCCCTCAGGACAAGGTAAAGAGGACAAAGTGATAGCTGTGTATACAGTGGACAATATAACAGAAAAAAGATTCTTTATATTAGGAAATCTTTATATTTTATAATAGACAGTAAGCATGCCAAACTTTTTGGAGAAGAAAACGGCAACCCATTCCAGTATTCCTGTCAAGAGAATCCCATGGACAGAGGGCATGGTGGTCCACAGTCCATGGAACACAAAGAGTCAGACACGACTGAGCAACTAACATACACATGCCAGCTCTTTATTCTGAAGGGAGACATTACCTTATTACATCAGAGTATTTTTTTTTTTAATTTATTGAAGTGTAGCTGATTTACAGTGTGTCTTAGTTTCTGCTGTACAACACTGTGAATCTGTTATACATATATCCACCCTTTAAAAAAATTTTATTCTCCATATATGTCTATGCAGTTATAATACCTTCACCTTGTTCCCAGGGAAGGCACTATCATTTTCTTCCCAGGCATTTTGCTGTACTAATATTCTTGAAAAAAATAGTTTGCATCAAACGGCTATTAATGCCTCTTTCATGGATGTGCAGAATCTTACAGGTGATTATCTCACATTAACATGCACATTATAGGGGACTGGAATGCAAAAGTAGAAAGTCAAGAAACACCTGGAGTAACAGGCAAATATGGCCTTGGAATATGGAATGAAGCAAGGCAAAGGCTAATAGAGTTTTGCCAAGAGAATGCACTGGTCATAGCAAACACCCTCTTCCAACAACACAAGAGAAGACTTTAAACATGGATATCACCAGATGGTCAACACTGAAATCAGACTGATTAAATTCTTTGCAACCAAAGATGGAAAATCTCTATACAGTCAGCAAAAACAAGATGAGGTGCTGACTGTGGCTCAGCTCATGAACTCTTTATTGGCAAATTCAGACTGAAATTTAAGAAAGTAGGGAAATCCACTAGACCATTCAGGTATGACCTAAATGAAATCCCTTATGATTATACAGTGGAAATGAGAAATAGATTTAAGGGACTAGATCTGATAGATAGAGTCTCTGATGA
This sequence comes from Tragelaphus eurycerus, assembly GCA_935064755.1. Lineage (NCBI taxonomy): Eukaryota > Metazoa > Chordata > Mammalia > Artiodactyla > Bovidae > Tragelaphus > Tragelaphus eurycerus. The sequence goes on along the minus strand of CAKXYN010000086.1, from coordinate 3,541,750 downwards.
ACTATGGAACGAGGTTAGTGACATTGTACAGGAGACAGAGATCAAGACCATCCCCATGGAAAAGAAATGCAAAAAAGAAAAAAGGCTGTCTAAAGAGGCCTTACAAGTAGCTGTGAAAAGAAGTGAAAAGCAAAGGAGAAAAAGAGTGATATAAGCATCTGAATGCAGAGTTCCAAAGAATAGCAAGGAGAGATAAGAGAGCCTTCCTCAGCAATCAATGCAAAGAAATAGAGGAAAACAACAGAATGGGAAAGACCAGAGATCTCATCAAGAAAATGAGAGATCTCATAAAGAAAATTAGGAACATTTCATGCAAAGATGGGCTCGATAAGGGACAGAAATGGAATGGACTTAACAGAAGCAGAAGATATTAAGAAGAGGTGGCAAGAATACACAGAATAACTGTATAAAAAAGATCTTCATGACCCAGATAATCACGATGGTGTGATCACTGACCTAAAGCCAGACATCCTGGAATGTGAAGTCAAGTGGGCCTTAGAAAGCATCACTACGAACAAAGCTAGTGGAGGTGATGGAATTCCAGTGGAGCTATTCCAAATCCTGAAAGATGATGCTGTGAAAGTGCTGCACTCAATATGCCAGCGAATTTGGAAAACTCAGCAGTGGCCACAGGATTGGAAAAGGTCAGTTTTCATTCCATTCCCAAAGAAAGGCAATGCCAAAGAGTGGTCAAAGTGAAGTCGCTCAGTCGTGTCCGACTCTTAGCGACCCCACGGACTGGAGCCTACCAGGCTCCTCCGTCCATGGGATTCTCCAGGCAAAAGTATTGGGGTGGGGTGCCATTGCCTTCCCCACGTATCAGTCTAAAACTCTTTAAATCATCAAATTGAATGGTCGTTAATTTAAGTACCCTTTATATTTTACTAGACAGTAACGGTTAAGAGAACAAGGACACAGAGATGTGGAGTCTGATCACAGCTCTATGATGCTTAGGTGAACCTACTTCTGAACACGAGGCTCTTCAGCATTCACTTTCCCTTAACCCTGAATTTCAGGTTGAGGCGATCAAGGTGCTGTCCTGTAAATAATCAGCCTTCACCAACACCAGATTTACTCCCCTACAAGGAGAGGGTTACTTTGGTTACTTCTGCTTGGGTTCTCTCATTCTGCCCCTCTCCTCACACTGAAACCAATAGGATTTTTAAGGAAAGCACAGAAACACTGTGAACCAGACAGTCCTAAGATTTGATCAAGCAATGCTCCCATGGGGTGACATGGCCCTCAGCCTGAATCCTAGATGTAGAGTCTAGCGGGCCACATGTCTTTTAAAAAGATTTTATTAAAGGTCTTTGCAGAGGAACAATGAGATTCCAGATCCAGCAGCCAAGGAGACCTATTATGCTGTGGGTACCGGCTGGGGCATCTCACGTGCTAGTAAAGTAATGCTCAAAATTCTCCAAGCCAGGCTTCAGGAATATGTGAGCCATGAACTTCCTGATGTTCAAGCTGGTTTTAGAAAAAGCAGAAGAACCAGAGATCAAATTGCCAACATCCACTGGATCATGGAAAAAGCAAAAGAGTTCCAGAAAAACATCTATTTCTGCTTTATTGACTATGCCAAGGCCTTGACTATGTGGATTACAATAAACTGCGCAAAGTTTTGAAAGAGATGGGAATACCAGACCACCTGACCTGCCTCTTGAGAAACCTATATGCTGGTCAGTAAGCAACAGTTAAAAGTGGACATGGAACAGCAGACTGTTTCTAAATATGTAAAGGAGTACATCACAGCTGTATATTGTTACCCTGCTTATTTAACTTATATGCAGAGTACATCATGAGAAACACTGGGCTGGAGGAAACACAAGCTGGAACCAAGATGGCTGGGAAAAATATCAGTAACCTCAGATATACAGATGACACCACTCTTATGGCAGAAACTGAAGAGGAACTCAAAAGCCTCTTGATGAAAGTGAAAGTGGAGAGTGAAAAAGTTGACTTAAAGCTCAACATTCAGAAAATAAAGATCATGGCATCTGGTCCCATCTCTTCATGGGAAATAGATGGGGAAATAGTAGAAACAGCGTCAGACTTTATTTTTCTGGGCTCCAAAATCACTGCAGATGGCGAATGCAGCCATGAAATTAAAAGACGCTTACCCCTTGAAGGGAAAGTTATGACCAACCTAGATAGCATATTGAAAAACAGAGCCATTGCTTTGCCAACAAAGGTCAGTCTAGTCAAGGATATGGTTTTTCCAGTGGTCATGTATGTATATGAGAGTTGGACTGTAAAGAAAGCTGAGCATCGAAGAGTTGATGCTTTTGAACTGTGGTGTTGAAGAAGACTCTTGAGAGTCCCTTGGACTGCAAGGAGATCCAACCAGTCCATTCTGAAGGAGATCAGTCCCGGGTATTCTTTGGAAGGACTGATGCTAAAGCTGAAACTCTAATACTTTGGCCACCTCATGCAAAGAGCTGACTCATTGGAACAGACTCTGATCCTGGGAGAGATTGGGGGCAGGAGGAGAAGGGGATGATAGAGGATGAGATGGCTGGATGGCATCACTGACTCGATGGACATGAGTTTTGGTGAACTCCGGGAGTTGGTGATGGACAGGGAGGCCTGGCATGCTGCAATTCATGGTGTCACAAAGAGTTGGAAATGACTGACTGAACTGAACTGAACTGAGTATGCAAAGATACTCAGGACTTTTAAATCCTAGGGAGATTAAAATGCTGGATGAGGAAGACATTGAGAAACATGTTAAAAAACACTTCTGCTGTGGAACAAGTTTTGCTGAAAACCATGTGGAGATTGGCAGAAAATCTCTTCTAAAACCAAGACTTGAAGAAAGATCCACATAGAGTCAGGTAGGAGAAATAATGGGTCAGGACCCATGTCCCAACCAGAAGACTCAGAATAGGAGTGGGATTCACAAGCTCAGGGATCTTTCCTGGAGTGGAAGGAATTTGTGAGACACATGGGTATTTCAGTCTTGGGAATCTGACACCAAGGAGATGACTTCTTTTAGCTGATTTTTTAAAATCAGAAGGATTTATCAGAAGAAGGAAAACTGCAAAATACTGAGACTTTAATCATGAAGAATAAACACACTATTGCTTACTCTAAATAATAAGGTGGAGAAAGTAGACTAAAACTCGTTAAGGCTCTGATGGACTGGCTAGGACCTTCTCATCATGCGTTTTGGCCAACACCAGGCACTGCACCAGCCCCTCTTCAGCCAGTGATGCTATCCTTTGTACTATGGGTTATAGGGACGGTTGTTCACTTAAAGACAATAAAATCAATTTTCACCCAAACCTCAAGGCTTCTGCTCCAGCATCTCAGGCCCCAGTTACACCCTTGATAGAACAGGGATTGTCATAGAGAGAGCATCAGAGAAGCTATAGCTCACTTCTGGCTCAGATTCTAGCCTTCTGTTTCCAGCCTACCAAAGTGGCAGCTGCCAGCACACACTGGAAAAAGATATAGCAAATTCTCACTTAAGATCCAGGTCTCCCACCACAGCTATTTGAGCACAGGCATCTCTCAAAGGGATGCCCCCTCAGAGAGACATGCCTTCAAGACAGGATTCATAACCATTTCACCTAATTTCACAGAGAAAGAGAATGTCAGACAAAACAAGAAGACAGAAGAATATGTTTCAAATGAAAGAATAAGGAAAAACTCTGATGCAACAGAGATAAATAATTTGCCAGATTAAGAGTTCAAAGTATTAACAATAAGAATGCTAATGAAACTTGGGAAAAGAATAGATGAACACAGTGAGTTTTTTAACAAAAAACTAGAAAGTATGAAAAAGAACCTGTGAGATCTGAAGAATACAATAACTGAAACGAAAAAATACACTAGAAGAAATTAACAAAAGACTAGGTGATAAAGAAGGATGCATAGGTGATCTAGAAGATAAAGTTATGGAAATCACCCAATAAAAACAATAAAGAGAAACCAATTTTTTAAAAAATGAAGATAGTTTTAAGGGACTTCTGGAATAATACCAAGCCTATCAATATTTGCAATATAGGGGATCCAGAAGTAGATGAAAGAAAGGAGAAGAAAATATATTTTACAAAATTATGACTAAAAGCTTCCTGAATCTGAAGAAAGAAAAAGATTTCCAGGTACAGAAATGAGAGTCTCAAACAATGAGACAAGGACCAACACCAAGACATATCAGAATTAAAATGGTAAAAGTTAAATACAATGGAAGCATTTTAAGGGCAGCAAGAGAAAAACAAAAAAAGCCACATACACGGGAACCCCCATAAGATATCTACTGAATTTTCTGCCAAAAAAAATGATGATAAGAAAAGACTGCAGTGATATATTTAAGTGCTGAAATGGAAAAACAACATGGGAGACTCTACCCAGCAAGGTTATCATCTAAAATTCAAGGAGAAATAAAAAAATTTTCAGACAAACAAGCAAAAACTAAGAGTCTATCAATACTAAACCTACTTTATAAGAACTATTAAAGTTTTTTTTAATTAGAGAAGAATAGCTATAATAAGAAGTTAAGAATTTATAGAAAATGAAAAATCTCAGTAATAAGGACAAATATACAGTAAAGGCTGTGAATCAACCACATAAATGAGCTACTATGTAGATTAAAAGATTGCATAATCACCTTTAACTACAATAAATTGTTAATTGTACACATTAAAATGTAAAATATGTCATCAAAAACACAAAATGTTGAGAAGAGTAAAAGTGTGAATGAGATCTCTTAGAGAATCAGTCAATTCAGTTCAGTCACTCAGTTGTGTCCGACTCTTTGAGACCCCATGAATCGCAGCACACCAGGCCTCCCTGTCCATCACCAACTCCCAGCGTTCACTGAGACTCACGTCCATCGAGTCAGTGATGCCATCCAGCCATTTCATACTCTGTCGTCCCCTTCTCCTCTTGCCCCAATCCCTCCCAGCATCAGAGTCTTCTCCAATGAGTCAACTCTTCACATGAGCTGGCCAAAGTACTGGAGTTTCAGCTTTAGCATCAGTCCTTCCAAAGAAATCCCAGGATTGATCTCCTTCAGAATGGACTGGTTGGATCTCCTTGCAGTCCAAGGGACTCTCAAGAGTCTTCTCCAACACCACAGTTCAAAAGCATCAATTCTTCAGCACTCAGCCTTCTTCACAGTCCAATTCTCACATCCATACATGACCACTGGAAAAACCATAGCCTTGACTAGGCAAACCTTTGTTGGCAAAGTAATGTCTCTGCTTTTGAATATGCTATCTAGGTTGGTCATAACTTTCCTTCCAAGGAGTAAGTGTCTTTAAATTTCATGGCTGCACTCACCATCTGCAGTGATTTTAGAGCCCAGAAAAATAAAGTCTGACAATGTTTCCACTGTTTCCCCATCTATTTCCCATGAAGTGATGGGACTGTACGCCATGATCTTCCTTTTCTGAATGTTGAGCTTTAAGCCAACTTTTTCACTCTCCTCTTTCACTTTCATCAAGAGGCTTTTGAGTTCCTCTTCAGTTTCTGCCATAAGGGTGGTGTCATCTGCATATCTGAGGTTATTGATGTTTCTCCCAGCAATCTTGATTCCAGCTTGTGTTTCTTCCAGTCCAGCGTTTCTCATGATGTACTCTGCATATAAGTTCAATAAACAGGGTGACAATATACAGCCTTGATGTACTCCTTTTCAATGTTTGAACTTAAATGAGTACACATATTCACCCATAGTAACCATGTATCAAAAGCTACATTAGAATTAGAGAGAAAGAACACAAGGATAACACTAAAAAAAAAAAAAAAAAAAAAAAAAAAAAAATCAAATCACAAGGGAAGCAACTCAGGAGGGAAAACACAGAGAACTACAAAACAACCAAAACATGAGTTCCAAAATGGCAATAAATACATATCTATTAATAATCACTTTAAATGTCAGTGTCTTAGAAGTTCCAAATAACAGATGTTTGTGAGGGAGGTGGAAAATATTATTTCCTGCCAACTGCAAATGCAAATGAAAAGAAGGCTGGGACAGCAATGTTGACATCAGACAAAGTGTACTTAAAGTCTGTAAGAAAAGACAAAATATTATATAATGATAATGGCATCAATACTAGTAGAAGATATAACCTTTCTTATAAAATACATTTGTACTTAATATAAGAGCAACTACATATATAAATAAAATATTAACATGCATTATGGGGAAAAATGACTATAATATTAGGAGATTTCAACACCCCACTTCACAGTGGTATCAATAAATCCCTTTGCCAACAAACATTCACATAGTATTTGCTGAAGCTGTAGCTCCAATACTTTGGCTACCTAATGCAAGGAGCCAACTCATTGGAGAAAACTATGATGCTGGGCAAGATTTAAGAAGGAGTGGTAAAGGATGAGATGTTTAGATAGCATCATCAACTCAGTGGATATGAATTTGTGCAAACTCTGGGAAATAATGGAAGACAGAGACGTGTGGCATGCTACAATCCATGGGGTCTCAAAGAGTATAATACGATTCTTGACACAACAACAATTATTCAGCCATTAAAAAAAAAAAAAAATTGCCACTTGTAACAATATGAACAGATCTGGAGGACATTATGCTTAATGAAATAAGTCAGATGGAGAAAGACAAATAATTTATATTATCACATATATGTGCAATTACAAAAAAGAAAGCAAATGCATGAATATAGCAAAACAGAAGCAGACTCGTATATAGTAGACAAACTAGTGGTTAACAGTTGGAAGAGGGATGTGAGAGGGGCAGGATTTGGGAAGAGTATAAAGAAATTCAAAATTCAATGTGAAGTAAATAAGATAGGGACTTCTCTGTTGGGCCAGTGTTTAAGAATCTTCTTGGCACTGTAGGGGACATGGGTTCGATTCTGGTCAGGGAACTAAGATGGCACATGCCGTGGAGCAACTAAACCTACTACCACGAGTAGAAAGCCTGTATGCTGTAACTAAAACCTGACACAGCCAAATAAATAAATATATATGTATTTAAAGAAATAAGATACAATGATGTACAGCATAGATAATATAGCCAATATTTCATAATAGCTTTAAATGGAGCATAATCTATAAAAATATTGATTCATTATGTTATAAACCTTAAACTAATATAATGCAATAAACTAACTATAATAAAAATATGCAAATATGCTTACTAAAGTTTGAGATCAATATAAATATTATAATATAAATGTCTAATAACTTAGAAAACACCTACTGGGATGACCCAGAGGGATGGTATGGGGAGGGAGGTAGGAGGGGGGTTCAGGATGGGGAACACGTGTACACCCATGGCAGATGCATGCTGATGTATGGCAAAACTAATACATTATTGTAAAGTAAAAAAATAATAATAATAATAATAACAATAAAATAGAATACAGCTTAAAAAAGAGAAAAAAATTAAAACTGCTGTAAGTTAAATATTAAAAAACCATTTAAACTTAAAAAAAAAAAAACTAAATTTAGGAGCTTTTTATATGAAATATTTAAAAGTGTAAAAGAAAGTACAGCCAGTGAGCACCAAAGTGGGATTAGTGGTTGAATATGTGCTTTTATTTTTAACATTTCTTTCTTTCTCTATTTAGAGGCATCAATGACTTAATGGATGAGGAAGTTTATGGATTTGAAGCAAGGTCCTGGAGTCACATCCTACCATGTGTGGTGCATGGCAGGCTGGACATAGTGGCAGTCTTTGCTCCTGTGGGGGAAGGGGAAATTACCTTTTATAGGAAAATTGAAGTCAGGTGGGCTTGTTATTTACTAGGGCAGCCAATATAGGGGCATGCTCTTTACCACCCCATTGATTAGCTATTATTAGTTGATCCCTGTGGCAAGTAAGTAGGATGGTCAGTAATGTGAATAGGGCATAGGTAAAGCAGGCACTGGTCAGACAGGGGATATACAGAGAGCAAGAAAACCGCCATCTTGAGTAGCCTGACCATACAATCCACCCTTGAATATTATGCATGATCCTTTAATCTTGGTCCATCCCTCTTCTGTGCTATCTCTAAGGTGAGGTATGTTCCAGACACTGCAACCAGATACCACAAATAAAATACAGATAGCTGCAGCCAAAGAGTATCAAGAGTAAGTTACACCTAGCATGCTCAGAACATTTGTCAGGATGTGGGCAAATTTTGGAGCCAAGTGCTTACCAGGTCAATGGAAAGGGGGCCAATAGCAGCAGTGCCTTAACCTGTTTTAAGGGAGGAAAGGCCAGTTCTGGTTTTCACAATACCAGAGCAACTCACACAGGGAGGGAAAGCTCAGCTTTAAAAGAAACGTCTTAGTGGCCTAGCCAGGAGTCAGCAGTCACAGTATAGGTCTGCCAAAGCAGATATACAATACATGTGTGAAAGAACACAAAACAAGCTTCTTTGGTCAGTAAAATTTAAATTAAGCCAAGTTGACTTTCCCATACCTCAATACATGTAGTTTTTGTGTTTTTTTTTTCATTATTTCCCCTTTTGATTTCAATTCTTTCAATAGAAAGCATTGATGACCTCAAGGCTGGGGTGCTGGCTTTTAAGAAAATTAAATGTGCATTAATTTGTTTTAAATACCATCCTTGTAGAGAAGGGGGACAAAAAGAAGCAAATGTAGAAAAATATGGGAAACCTATTGAAAATGTATTCATTTCCCCCGTACCCCTCAACTCCCCCATCATGCAACACAAAATTAGTGCAGCTCCTGTTTTCATCAAAATTCTACTGTAACTCAAAAAACAATATGGCTGGAAGTCTCCTGGTCCTTACATGGGAGTGTAGTTTGTATAAATATTAAACAAAAATCTCTAAATTAAATTTGCATTTATATATTCTTTTAAAATATAAAAGCCTCTGGTCCCAGGCAGCCACACTCCAAGGCCTCCAGTGTCAGTAATGTGACAGTCTACTTTTTGGTTCAAGTTTTAACAAAAATAAAACTCTAGTTCCATGGTTAACTGCACTTGGTAATTTAGAGGAACATTCTTCAATATATCCAGGTTCATATGGTTAGGCAATTAGAAGAGAAAATAAAGGTCTAAGATGGCAGGTAGAGAAAGTGGCAAGTAGAAGAACCATGTGGAGGGCAAAAAAGGGAAAGAAAACCCATGAAAGAGGAAGCCACAGACTGGAATGAAAGCCTCTGGGCAGGAAAACACTTAGGCACACCAACTTCCGTGATTGGCCTGAGCATACATTCTCTTTCAGTTCCTTTCACTGTTTGGTCTTGGGTACAAGCCCAATTTTGCATGTACTAGCTCCACCAATTGTTGCGCTGCACCCCACAGGCCTACAAGGCCAGTACTTGCCGAGTTTTATGACTGAAGAAAGAGTCTGGAATCGGCAGGAGCAAAATCAGTGGTGTAATGGGTAGGGGAGCCTATACATCTGAAGCAAGGTCCTGGACCAGTAATCACCTTGTGTAGTGGACAGCAGGCAAGACATGGTGACAGTCTTCCCTGTAAATTTCCCTATATGGAAATTAGTATAGGAGACAATTTACAGGATTATTGCACAATTGTTTCTTTGTTTAACACTTCTGCCACCACTGGAAATTTTAATCTGTTTATTTTTAATGTTTAAATTAAACAAAATTTATCCCTTAATTTATAATTGCTTATTGCAACCACGTGTCAATCAAGAAAGATGTTATATTCTTATATGACTCCTAACTTCTGGGCTTTTGGTTGTTTTTGTAAGCATAGTAGTCTAAGCTACTTTGAATAATCACCACTTCCAAAGACCCTCTCCCCTGGCTGCAAGAGGCTAACCAAAAATAAGGAACTATTTACCACAGAGAAGTATGGCCTGAGGAAATAATGAATACTGACTGTGAGCAACTGGATTTGTCAATTGGAAATTTATCAGTTCTACAGAGAAAGCTGCTTCTCAGTAAGTGATGGAATGTCTCACTCCATTTTTACTGTTTGACTGCTGACAGTTTTCAGCACTCATTTCTCCCCCTTTTCCACTTGGCCCATATCTGGAAAGAGTACACCTGGACAATCTGATAGAAAAATCTCATTGCTCCCTTTTTGATACATTTTTGTTGTTGCTAAGTCACGTCTGATTCTTTGCAACCCCATGGACTGCAGCACAGCAGGACTGCAGACTGCAGCACCTGTCCTCCAGTATCTCCTGGAATTTGCTGAAACTCATTTCCAATGAGCCAGTGATGCCATCCAACCATCTCATCCTCTGTTGCCCCCTTCTCCTCAGTCTTTTCCACCATCAGTGTCTTTTCTAATGAGTCTGCTCTTCGCATCAGGTGGCCAGCATTTTGCAAACCCCATCAATCCCAAACCCATGTAGGAATCCTAACTCCAGCAACAAACGGAATATAAGAACAATAAAATTCAAAACCTCTTGGTTCTTCTTTGACTTAAGTCAAAGTGTGCTGATTCCATTCTCTCCAGAATGTCTCAGGTGATATCTTTTCAAATTCTTTTGGGCTGTGTGTTATGTCATCAGGCTGAATATCTAAATGAATTTTGAGTGAGAATGTGATCTGTCCTCCAGCAAACTGCAAGACACATTATAGTAGAAATGGAAGCCATACTAATAGGGTTAAGAACACAAAATAGGTAGTGAAGCAGTAGAGAAGTAAAGAAATACCTGGGAATAAATCTTGAGGTGAAGTGAAAATTAGGAGATACAGTGCAATATCTGTAAAAAAGTAGTCATATTATGGGCATCTGTTTTAAAATAATGGAGATTATAAAGAAAAACCTCCTTAAGCAGTTGCAATTATGAAAATTATTTTTGATATTTGACATCTAATATGTCATTTTCACTTAAAAACCTATGGAAAATAATTTGTCTACTAAAAATATTGCTGTTTCAATAGAAGTGACTGCAATAAGACTTACTCTGTTGTGTCAGTAATCGTTAGAAAAGTTTTTACATGCTAAGGTTTTGCATGCTAAAATCTTGGATGTAATTATATTATTGTTTTGAGCTTTATTTTATGTTTGGCTGGTTACTGGCACTTTTATTTATGTATTTATTTTAACTTTTAGGAAGTGTTCAAAAATGCTCCATTTCTATAGTTTCCCTAGATATCTTCTTCTAGCATTTGCTTTCTTTTTATTTATTTATTTAAATTAGAGGCTAAACATTTGCTTTCTTAAATTGACTATTTCACAGGCATTTTGCACTCATTCAGTCCACTGCATGCCTGCAGAGCATTTCCAGAAACTGATCTCTTTTTTAAATCAGTGGGGTTTAAATATTTATGGTGCAGCTGTAGAGGTGTGAAAGTATATAAAGTTTAGTGCTCATTATTTTCACAATTCTCCTCTTGTATACATATTTCTTAAGGGAAAACCTTTTTAAAATTGTCTTTAATTGTGAGATTGTCATCTGAGTTGACACCTGGATAACTATATCAAAACAAAATGATGAATGGGTTCATTTGTGAGTTTTGGTAATGAATTCTTGTAGGTGGTTATATTTGCAATAGGTCTTATTAAGAAAAAAATAAAAAGAAGAATGAAATCTTTGGTTTACTTTGAAATGAGGACAGTGAAATTGCATCCTGGACTTCTCAGATTAAAGACAAAATCAAAATAAATTTAGATGAGAATTCCAAAAGCATAGTAAGGAGCTTACTTGTTAATCCAGTAATTGATAATAACCATAGAATAATTTTAAATCATAGCCCTAAGATAATTGATATATAGAATGATGAATACTTGATATATAGAGAATAATTAGTAGTGATGGAATAATTATAAATTATAAATCATAAATCACAAATGCTTTGTTTTATCTTGATCACATCAGTTTCAGATTAAGTTTCTGTCTATCCCATTCAACTGAATACTAGGGAAGTGAAAAAAGAGCTGATTAAATGTAGTAACTGTAGTTTTACTAGTTTTACAAACCGGTGACAGAAGAATATGATTGTTATTAGGGAGTATTTGAAATCAATGGGTGCAAATTATTCTCCAGAGACAAATAAGTTATCTCTAGGATATAAGATTTCAAAATAATTTTGTGGTGAAAATTCACCAAAGACATTTAATCAGCATTACCACATGACAAAGTTTGGTTTTAATCACTTTTATCGGTGGGTAAGGGTCCTGGGAATAACAGATACAAATTCAGGATGAAAAATAGCACATTCAGAATGAAAAATAATACAGACATGTTGAAGGTGAGAGCAATGAGTTCCTGAAAGTTTGTTATGAATTATATTTTAAAGGTTACTCAGACATCAACTAGGTTTTGGCAAAGATGAATTTTCTCACAAATAGTATGACTGTATAATACAGATGTGCTCAGTTTGTCCTTTTGTGTCGAGAGGCAGGGATAAAAGAAGAGAGAGAGATGACAGAGAGGAAGGTGGGGAGGGAGGTAGAGAGATAGAAAGAACTGGTAGAGAGATACATATATAGATAAAGCAAACTGGGTGTTAATTATATTCTTTGAACAGTATGATATAATTTGGATCTAGGAGCAAGGAAAGAAAATGTGGTATATATAAAATTACCTTGAAAAATTCATGACCTAGTTCAGTTCAGTTCAGTCACTCAGTCGTGTCTGACTCTTTGCCACTCCATGAACCACAGCACACTAGGTCTCCCTGTCCATCACCAACTCCCGAAGTCCACCCAAACCCATGTCCATCATGTCGGTGATGTCATCCAACCATCTCATCCTCTGTCGTCCCATTCTCCTTCTGCCCTCAATCTTTCCCAGCATCAGGGTTTTTTCAAATGAATCAGCTCTTCACATCAGGTGGCCAAGTACTGGAGCTTCAGCTTCAACATCAGTCCTGTCAAAGAACACCCAGGACTGATGTCCTTTAGGATGAACTGGTTGGATCTCCTTGGTGTCCAAAGGACTTTCAAGAGTCTTCTCCAACACCACAGTTCAAAAGCATCAATTCTTTGGCGCTCAGCTTTCTTTATAGTTCCACTCTCACATCCATACATGACCACTGGAAAAACCACAGCCTTGACTAGATGGACCATTGTTGACAAAGTCATGTCTCTGCTTTTTAATATGCTATCTAGGTTGGTCATAACTTTCCTTCCAAGGAGTAAGCATCTTTTAATTTCATGGCTGCAATCATCATCTGCAGTGATTTTGGAGCCCAGAAAAATAAAGTCAACCACTGTTTCCACTGTTTCCCCATCTATTTCCCATGAAGTGATAGGACAGATGCTATGGTCTTAGTTTTCTGAATGTTGAGCTTTAAGCCAACTTTTTCACTCTCCTCTTTCACTTTCATCAAGAGGCTTTTTAGTTCTTCTTCACTTTCTACTATAAGGGTGGCGTCATCTGCATATCTGAAGTTATTGATATTTCTCCCAGCAATCTTGATTCTAGCTTGTGCTTCCTCCAGCCCAGTGTTTCTCATGATGTACTCTGCATATAATTTAAGTAAGCAGGGTGACAATATACATCCTTGATGTACTCCTTTTCCTATTTGAAACCAGTCTCTTGTTCCATGTCCAGTTCTAACTGTTGCTTCCTGATCTGCATACAGGTTTCTCAAGAGGCAGGTCAAGTGGTCTGATATTCCCATATCTTTCAGAATTTTCCAGTTTATTAGGATGACCTGGTTAGGAAATACAATAAAATTTAGTGTTTTTGTTGCAGTTTGGGTTTTGTTTATTTTCTTCCTATGGAGATTTTCTCATTTCTGCCAAGATGAAGAAAAACACACTCCATGGGGAATGGGTACAAAAGGCATTGCTTACCCAGGGAGTCTAGAGGATTCCAGGATCTCCAATACACTCTTTAGAGAATTGTAGTATGCTCCTAGTTTCTGGTAATAATGTTTCTTAATAGCTTACATTTCTACTGAGCCTCTACTCTGTATTAGAAGTTTCAGCAGCCATTGTAGCTGTCTACATAAAATTTTGGAGAAACAGCTAGCTGGTCTTCCTTGGGAAAACAAAACAAAACAAAACACTGATATCCTTCTATATTGCATTGATAGCAGGAAACTGAGAAACAGATTATAGATAAATCAATAACAGTTCCCTGTTTTAAATTTGGACTAGGCTACTGATGAAATTAAAAGCTGCTTTCTCTTTGGGAGAAAAGCTATGACAAATCTAGACAGCATATTAAAAAGCAGAGACATTACTTTGCTGACAAAGGCCCATCTAGTCAAAGCTATAGTCATGTATGGATATGAGAGTTGGACCTTAAAGAAAGTTGAGTTCCGAAGAACTGATACTTTGGAACTGTGGTTAGGAGATGACTCTTGAGAGTCCGTTGGACTGCAAGGAGATCCAACCAGTCCATCTTAAAGGAAATCTTTATTCAGTCTTGAATATTTATTGGAAGGAGTGATGCTGAGGCTGAAGCTCCAGTACTTTGACCACCTGATGTGAAGAACTGACTCATTGGAAAAGTTTCTGATGCTGGGAAAGATTGAAGGTGGGAAGAGAAGGGGACGACAGAGGATGAGATGGTTGGATAGCATCATCGACTCAATGGACGTTAGTTTGAGCAAGTTTGGGAGTTGGTGATGGATAGGGAAGCTGGCGTGCTGCAGTCCATAGGGTCTCAAAGAGTCAGACACGACTGAGTGACTGATTTGAACTGAACCGAATCACTCAAGTCATTATTTTAATATAAATAAAACACACTTTTCTGAGAAAAGTCATATCACTGGAATGCCACAGTCATAGACAGCTATCTAAGTTATCCAAATGTTACAGGTAAAATGTAATTTTCTCAATAAATCACCAATAAAATGGGGGTAAAAAAGCTTAAACATCAGTAGGAAATCTGAGCAAAGCTATAAAAGAAAATGTCAGTTTTCTCTTTATGTACTTCTAAACAAAAGAAGTTGCAAGGGAAGAAGTCACAGGGCATAGTTTCATTGTTGGGTACTAGCTGAGCATCTAAACCTATTGTCATCTTAAAAAACAGAGGTAGAAGGATTGTCTGAAATGTATTTTTCTTACAGTAAGGAAGCAAGGAGAACAGTAGAGCCCAGGGGAGTCTGATCTGATCTGTTGTTTATGAACAACACTGTTTGAATTCCCAGGATTAAACCAATTTGCAAAATTACTGAAAAGCTAGGTCCGTTCAAATTCTAATTAAGAGATCTGAAGCAGGATGATTAGAAGAATACTTTGTTTTTTCAAGAAGTTGTGATGGAATGTGCACATTTTTCACATTTTGCCCAAATATTGCACATTTTCTTGGGACTGGTAAATTAAAGTAAACATGCATATGACTATTGTATTTTGTTAACTCCATCTAATAAAATGTAATTAAATATTTCAGGTTGATAAAGTCAAGAAATATTCTTTATTGCTTATAGATTGTCTGTCATAAATGTATTCATGTCTGGTTTTTGTTAATTAGGTGGTGATTATTGTAACAGGGTATTCTAAATTGTCAGTTCAAAGATGTGATGGTTCAAACAGCATTTCAGTAAGCCCTGGTGTAATTCTGAAGAGGATTGTCCTTAGACTACATTTAAACAGACAAAAAAAATGTCAGACTAAAGCTGTTTTTATTTTAACTTTACAAATTAGGAAGCTTTAGCTTTTCTCTTACCGTATTTCCAACATACAAACATCAAATAAAATAAAAAGAGCAAATAACATTTAGATCTCTACTAACAATCAACAGTGAGATTGCTATAGTAACTAGTCAGTAACACTTGCCAGTAAAATTTAGAAATTAAAAATAAGATTAAACTATTTAAGACTATTTAAACTAGCATCAAAATAGCTAATGCCTCTGAACAAATCTGAGGAACTATATATGAAATATCTATGGAGAAAACTATGCAGTTCTATTGAAAGATATTGCTGAAAACTCTAACAAGTGGACATATTTAACAGTACCATGACTTGGAAAGCTCAAAATGTCAATTTATATCAAATAGAAATACAGATTATATTTCATACCCTATGATAAATATCATGTTTTTGGGAGGGTGATTTAAGAAATTTAACACAGTCATTTTAAAATTTATGAAAAAATACAAAGTTTTGAGTCTAACTCAGATAAAGAAGAAAAAATGGTAAAAATGTTCTAGTAAATGATAACATTTATCACATTCTATAGTTATTAAGTAGGACTTTATCAAGATTAAGCCAGACAGAGATTTGGCATCATTTGCTTCACACATGAACCACAACTTTTTAAAAATAATTTTATTGGAAATCATATATGTATTATTTATGGTTTCTTCTATGTAACACAGCTAGTGACAGTTTATAACCCACAGTCTAAAATAGTTCCCATCTGACCTTTTAAGATAAAGTTTGCCAATCCCTGAACAAGACAAATATTCAAAAGCAAGAAGAAGGAAGCAAACTAAAGAATCCAGAATAACGCATACATACATATTTGATATATGACCCAGTTAAAACTACAGAACAGTTGTAAAAAGAAGGACCACCATATCAGGGCATAAATACAAACCCTCACACATACACACACAGAGGCACACAATACAAAGAGCAATTCTACAGGCCTCATGTTACTAATATTAAAGAGAAAATTATGTCATTAGAAGATACTATGAAAGAGTACCTTCATGATATCTGAGTAGCAATAGATCTTAAATGGCACATTAAAAACATCTATGTATAAATGAAAAAATTTGTAAACGACTACATTAAGGGCATATAATGAAGACACAAAATTTAAAAACTGAGAAGCAAGCTATATGGTAGGAGAAGAGATTTGCCACATATTTAACAGTTGAAAGGATTATATTAGTATTATTTTTACAATTTATATATTTTAGAAAGAAGAATAGATAATCTGATAGAAAAATTCATAGCAAAGAAAAAAGGAAGGAAAAGTGAAGACAGAAACGATGGAATGGAAATTTCCTAAAAGGAATCCTTATAAATTCTTCAAAAATGAGTACATAAAGATGGTCAAATATCAAAAACAGGGAACAAATCTAGTTAGTACTTGATGAATTCTAAAGTAAAACCACAATTATGTACACATTGCATATCCAAAAGACTAAGATTTTAAAATACATAGTCTGAAAATACAAAGTTGAGAAGAATTTGGAGCAATCAGAAATTACACTAGGAGTAGAAATATAAACAAGTCCAGAAGGGTTGCACATTGATTTTGAAAGCCAAAAACATTTATTATTTTGTATAGTTGATAATTCATGTATTATTCAATTCAGCAGATCTACCTAAACATTTTTTTTTTCTTTTCAGAAGCATGCTTATTTGCACTAAAATGTACGTACTGGTATGTTCATGGTATCACAATAAATTAAGCTGGAGCAACTCAAGATCAAGAATAAAATGGACAAATAGTGATTCATTTATACAAAGGAATACATTGAGCAATAAAAATTATGAATTATATTTATAATAATAACTTAGATGAATTTGTAATTATTATGCCAAGTGGAAGAAGACAGAAACAAAATTAATACATACTGGAGAACTGAATTTTTATAAAATTTGAAAAGAGATAGAACTATAGAGTAGTTGCATTTTTGCTTGCATTTGTATTTTATACACATATTGTGTAACATTAAAATTTCTAGCAGAAAGAAAATGGCAAAAGATATTACATGTGATTTATGAAAGAGAAAATCTGAATGATAAAAATAAGAAAGAATACTCAACATCACTGATAATCAGAAAAATTCAAGTTAGAACTACAGATTTTAACACTTGTCAAGCCTGCAAGGTTTAAAGTTTAATAACTTTTTTTTTGAAAAGCCAGTGTTGAATAATAACATTTATATTGCTATTAGGAGTATAAATTGTTAAAATCACTTTGGGAAGCAATTCGATTCTACCTAATTAAAGTTTTGAGAATGTGCACTTTTTAAATCCAGTCATTATGCTTTTAGAAATCTACATTGTGAAAATCTTTTCCACAGGAGGACAAGGGGACAGATTCATGAATGTTCACTGCAGTACTTTTAGCATTATGAGACAATGTACAAATAATGCAGCCGTCTATCAACAGAGTGATGAAAAATAAATACTTCTTTATTCAGCAAAAGGGTATATCAGCTAAAATCAATAACCAACTCCATGTACACAGACATATATACTTTTTTAAAAAACCTAACATGAAAAAAAGTGACTTGCAGACTATTTAGTGTATGACAGGCAAACTCATTCCTTCCAAAAGTATAAGTGAAAGATTGAGCGCATAGTTACAGATAAGTAGATTTCTTTATTGTCCCAATTAATTAAAAGGAGTTCATCAGTCAAAATGAGAATGAAAAGACAATGCTAGAGACTCATTTATTAGGAGTAGATGTGAAATTTTCTTCTTGGAAAATAGAAGAGTGAATTCCTCAGGGAAATTGTCACTTTTTGCTAGGTAGTTTTGAGTTCCCATTTGAGGTTTATGGCATAATTCAAATGGAGCCCAGTCAACAGGATTCTATGATTTTCACCAGTCAAATCCAGCTGTTGATGTGAAGATGAAGAGAAGGTAAAGTTTGTGCATATTGGGATCTAAGATGTTCCAGGCAAGGTGATAGCATAGGGAGTGAGGTACAACAATAAAGAGTTTATAAACTGGATGAAATCTAAGCTAGAAAGGAGGGGAAAAAATGAAGACATAAATAGTTGAAAAATCAGATCAGATCAGATCAGTCGCTCAGTCGTATCCGACTCTTTGAGACCCCATGAACTGCAGCACGCCAGGCCTCCCTATCCATCACCAGCTCTTGGAGGTCACTCAGACTCACATTCATCGAGTCAGTGATGCCATCCAGCCATCTCATCCTCTGTCGTCCCCTTCTCTTCCTGCCCTCAATCCCTCCCAGCATCAGAGTCTTCTCCAATGAGTCAACTCTTCGCATGAGGTGGCCAAAATACTGGAGTTTCAGCTTTAGCATCATTCATTCCAAAGAAATCTCCAGGGCTGATCTCCTTCAGAATGGACCGGTTAGATCTCCTTGCAGTTCAAGGGACTCTCAAGAGTCTTCTCCAACACCACAGTTCAAAAGCATCAATTCTTTGGCGCTCAGCCTTCTTCACAGTCCAGCTCTCACATCCATACATGACCACAGGAAAAACCATATCCTTGACTAGATGAACCTTTGTTGGCAAAGTAATGTCTCTGCTTTTGAATATGCTAGCTAGGTTGGTCATAACTTTCCTTCCAAGGAGTAAGCATCTTTTAATGTCATGGCTATAGTCACCATCTGTAGTGATTTTGGAGCCCAGAAAAATAAAGTCTGACACTATTAGGTCCATGAATCAAGGCAAATTGGAAGTGGTCAAATAGATGGCAAGAGTGAACATCAACATTCTAGGAATCAGTGAATGAAAATAGATTAGTTGGGTGAATTTAACTCAGATGACCATTATATCTACTACTGTGGGCAGGAATCCCTTAGAAGAAATGGAGTGGCCATCATGATCAACAAAAGATCTGAAATTCAGTGCTTGGATGCACTCTCAAAAAAGACAGAATGATCTCTGTTCGTTTCCAAGGCAAACCATTGAATATCACGGTGATCCAAGCCTATGCCCCAGACAGTAACAGGTGGGATGATGGGGGAGAATAGCATTGAAATATGTATAATATCATAAAATAAATAAATAAATAAATGATGATAAAGCCACAAAAAAAAAAAAAAAAAAAAAACAAAAAAAAAAAAAAAAAGAAATTAGAAAACACACACACACACAAAAAAAAGAAGCTGAAGTTGATTGGTTCTATGAAGACCTACAAAACCTTTTAGAATTAACACCCAAAAAAGATGTCCTTTTCATTATAGGGGACTGAAATGCAAAAGTAGGAAGTCAAGAAACACCAGGGGTAACAGGGAAATTTGGCCTTGGAATACAGAATGAAGCAGGGCAAAGGTTAATAGAGTTTTGCCAAGAGAACACACTGGTCATAGCAAAAACCCTATTCCAACAGCACAAGTGAAGGCTCTACACGTGGACATCACCAGATGGTCAACACTGAAATCCCAAAGAAAGGCAATGCCAAAGAATGCTCAAACTACTGCACATTTGCACTCATCTCACATGCTAGTAAAGTAATGCTCAAAGTTCTCCAAGCCAGGCTTCAGCAATATGTGAACCATGAACTTCCTGATGTTCAAGCTGGTTTTAGAAAAGGCAGAGGAACCAGAGATCAAATTGCCAACATCCACTGGATCATCAAAAAATCAAAGTAATTAGCCTCCAATTAAAATAAATAAATTTAAATGAAAAAAAAAAAAAAAAGCAAGAGAGTTAAAGAAAAACATCTATTTCTGCTTTATTGACTATGGCCAAAGCCTTTGACTGTGTGGATCACAATAAACTGTGGAAAATTCTGAAAGAGATGGGAATACCAGACCACCTGATCTGCCTCTTGAGACATTTGTATGCAGGTCAGGAAGCAACAGTTAAAACTGGACATGGAACAACAGACTGGTTCCAAATAGGAAAAGGAATACGCAAAGGCTGTATATTGTCACACTACTTATTTAACTTATATGCAGAGTACGTCATGAGACATGATGGCCTAAAAGAAGTGGGAATCAAGATTGCCGGGAAAAATATCAATAACCTCAAATATGCAGATGGCACCACCCTTGTGGCAGAAAGTGAAGAGGAACTCAAAAACCTCTTGATGAAAGTGAAAGAGGAGAGTGAAAAAGTTGGCTTAAAGCTCAACATTCAGAAAAGGAAGATCATGGCATCCAGTCCCATCACTTCATGGGAAATACATGGGGAACCTGTGGAAACAGTGTCAGACTTCATTTTAGGGGGCTCCAAAATCACTGCAAATGGTGATTGCAGCCATGAAATTAAAAAACGCTTACTCCTTTGGAGGAAAGTTATGATCAACCTAGATAGCATATTAAAGAACAGAGCTATTACTTAGCCAACCAAGGTCTGTCTAGTCAAGGCTGTGGACTGAGTTGGACTCAGAAGAAAGAGTTAGACTGAGAAGAAAGCTGAGCACCAAAGAATTGATGCTTTTGAACTCTGGTGTTGGAGAAGATTCTTGGGAGTCTCTTGGACTGCAAGGGGATCCAACCAGCCCATCCTAAAGGAGACCAGTCCTGGGTATTCATTGGAAGGACTGATGCTGAAGCTGAAACTCCAGTAGTTTGGCCACCTCATGCGAAGAATGGCATGGCCAAAGTGATGCTGATGCTGGGAGGGATCTCTGATCCTGGGAGGGATTGGGGGCAGGAGGAGAAGGAGACAACAGAGGATGAGATGGCTGGATGGCATCACCAACTCGATGCACATGAGTTTGGGTGAACTCTGGGAGTTGGTGATGGACAGGGAGTCCTGGTGTGCTGCAATTCATGGAGTCACAAAGAGTCGGAGATGACTGAGCAACTGAACTGAACTGAACTGATATCAATTTGGGCTTCCCAGGTCGCTCAATGGTAAAAAAAAAAAAAAAAAAAAAAAATCCACCTGCAATGCAGGAGACTCGAGTTTGATCTCTAGGTCAGCAAGATATCCTGGAGGAGGAAGTGACAACCTATTCCAATATTCTTGCCAGGAAAATCTCATGGACAGAGGAGCCAGGAAGACTACTGTCCATAAGGTTGCAGAGAGTCAAACAACTGAAGTGACTGAGCAGGTACTGTCTTCAGGCCTTACAGTACATGGAGTATTGAAAGAAAAACAATGAAAGCTTCCACTTTGAGTGCTGCATTGGCTGTCATATCTTCAACAAAATAAGATGGCAGAGTTTGAAGTGGGGTAGGGATGGAGCTACTGATAGTGGAAGGTGATGCAAAGGGAACAAAGATTTGAAGGTAGGGAAAGGAGGAAAATTGGGTCCCTTTAGGGATGTGAGAGTTGGACTGTGAAGAAGGCTGAGCACTGAAGAATCGATGCTTTTGAACTGTGGTGTTGGAGAAGACTCTTGAGAGTCCCTTGGACTGCAAGGAGATCCAACCAGTCCATTCTGAAGGAGATCAGCCCTGGGATTTCTTTGGAAGGAATGATGCTGAAGCTGAGACTCCAGTACTTTGGCCACCTCATGCGAAGAGTTGACTCATTGGAGAAGACTCTGATGCTGGGAGGGATTGGGGGCAAGAGGAGAAGGGGACGACAGAGGATGAGATGGCTGGATGGCATCACTGACTCGATGGACGTGAGTCTGAGTGACCTCCGGGAGTTGGTGATGGACAGGGAGGCCTGCTATGCTGCGATTCATGGAGTTGCAAAGAGTCGGACTCGACTGAGTGACTGATCTGATCTGATCTGAGGGAATGCATAGAGCTGAATAGGGATGAGTTTCAGTGGTGACGGATTTGTGGAATGTTTTTTACTGGTGACAAATACTGCACAGTTGTAATAGGATTTTCTTGATTATTCTATAGAAAAAGTGAATCATCACTTCAAATTAAGGCTTCCCTCATATGCTCTTCTTTTGATTAATATTAGAATAGTATAAGATTAAGTATGAAAACATTTAGCTACTTACAAAATAAAGTTGATGAAACTGGAATACTTTTAATGTCCTTTAACATAATTTAATATAATTTTGCTTACATAGCAAAGAGAAACAAATTATTAAATTCTAATAATGTCTACTCTATGTTTGAACACAGTAATTTATAGAATTAAATTATTTATTAAGCTATTGATTTTATTCACTTTCATTTATGATACAAAAATCAAATAATTTTAAAAGTGTTTATTTTATTCTGATAGACCACTTAACATGATCTCTAGTTCACTTCAGTTTAGTCGCTCAGTAGTGTCCAACTCTTTCCAACCCCATCGACTACAGCACGCCAGGCTTCCCTGTTCATCACTAACTCCCGAAGTTTATTCAAACTCATGTCCATTGAGTCAGTGATGCCATCCAATCATCTCATCCTCTGTCGTCCCCTTCTCCCACCTTCAATCTTCCCCAGCATGAGAGTCTTTTCCAATGGGTAAGTTATTCACATCAGGTGGTCAAAGTATTGGAGTTTCAGCTTCAGCATCATTCCTTCCAATGAATATTCAGGACTTATTTCCTTTAAGATGGACTGGTTGGCTCTCCTTGCAGTCCAAGGGACTCTCAAGTCTTCTCCAACGCCAGGGTTCAGAAGTATCAATTCTTCAGCACTCAGCTTTCTTTATAGTCCAACTCACATCCATGCATGACTACTGGAAAAAACCATAGCTTTGACTAGACGGACATTTGTTGGCAAAGTAATGTCTCTGCTTTTCAATATACTGTTGAGGTTGGTGATAACTTTTCTTTCAAGGAGCAAGCAGCTTTCAATTTCATGGATGCAGTCACAATCTGCAGTGATTTTGGAGCCCCACAAATTAAGGTCTGTACTGTTTCCCCTCTATTTCCCATGGAGTGATGGGAGCAGATGACATGTTTTGGTTTTCTGAATGTTGAGCTTTAAGCCAACTTTTTCACTCTCCTTTTTCACTTTCATTAAAAGGCTCTTTAGGTCTTCTTCACTTCTTACCATAAGGGTGGTGTCATCTGAGGTTATTGATATTTCTCCTGGCAATCTTGATTCCCCACTTGTGTTTTATCCAGCCCTACATTTATCATGATGTGCTCTGCATATAAGTTAAATAAGCAGGGTGACAATATACAGCTTTGACTTATTCCTTTCCTGATTTGGAACCAGTCTGTTGTTCCATGTTCAGTTCTAACTCTTTCTTCCTGAACTGCATACAGATTTTTCAAGAGGCAGGTCAACTGGTCTGGTATTCCCATTTTTTTAAGAATTTTGCAGAATTTCTTGTGGTCCACACAGTCAAAGGCTTTGGCACAGTCAATAAAGCAGAAATAGATGTTTTTCTTGTACTCTCTTGCTTTTTCAATGATCCAATGCCTGTTGGCAATTTGATTTCTGGTTCTTCTGCCTTTTCTAAAATCAGCTTGAACTTCTGGAATTTCAAAGTTCATGTACTATTGAAGCCTGGCTGGGATAATTTTGAGCATTACTTTACTAGCCTGTGAGATGAGTGCAATTTTGCAGCAGTTTGACCATTCTTTGACATTGCCATGATCTCTATGCTCTTAACAAACTTTTAATCATACAATCAGTATTGTTAGGGCTTCCCAAGTGGCACTAGTGGTAAAGAACCTGCCTGCCAAGCAGGAGATGCAAAAGACACAGGTTCAATCCCTGGGTCAGGAAGATCTCCTGGAAGATTGCATGGAAACCTACCCCAATATTCTTGCTTGAAGAATCCCATGGACAGAGGAGCCTGGCAGGCTATAGTCCAGGGAGTTGCGAAGAGTCAGACAGGACTGAAAAGCCTGAGCCTGCACACATGTGCAGGATTGTTAACTGTAGACACAATATTGCACAGCAGATCTCTAGAACTTATTCATCTTGCATAAATGAAATTTATACACATTGAACATCTCCCCATGTCATTGTCCACAGCCCCTGATAGCCACCATTCTAAACTGTGCTTTTTTGAATTGACTATTTTATATAGCTTATAAAAATATAATCATGCAATATTTGCTTTACCTTAACTGACATTTCACTTAGCATAATGTCTTTCAGGTAGATACAGGTAGCTATATATGACAAGATTTCCTTCTAAAGTATTTAAATTTAATATTATTTGGAAATGCCTTAAGAGGGTCTCAATTTCTCCAAAATAACATTATGGTTTGCAATGGACATTAATCTTAAAGTCAGATAAGCTGAGAATATTATGCATGTTCTTCCATCTATTAATGATAGGCTCCTTTGAAGATCACTAAACTAGTTATTCATTAATAAATGAGAAATATATAATTGTTAGGATTAAATGAGTCATATAGAATCCCTGGTCCTATTTGGTGAATAAGATGTTGGTCCCTCTAAATATCCTGAAAGTTAAACAAGTAGTACCTAATTAGGGTAGTATAAAGAGATTAGATGTTAAAGTTATTTAAAAGGAGGACCAGGATTATATTATTGACTTCAGTCTCCACTTGATTTTGATTAGATAGATAGATGTTTTCATTTAGAAAACATTATGCATTCAGTTTCTACTTAATAAGCTTAAATGTCTCAGCTAGTGAAAAAAAAAACAATGACCAGGAGAAAATATTATTCTCCTAGCAATATGTAAGGAATTTCTCTTAGGGAAAGATGATCTTATCCACTTTGATGGGAAAATTCCCATATAAGCCTGCTTGAGTTAGAAGCTGAGCTGTATGTGGATTCACCAGCCTTAGACATAAGAGATTGGCAGAGGAAAGAGTGTTACTAATTCTTACCGAGTCCAAAGGAAAAAGGAGATTGAGACTACTTTAATTGTAGTCAAAGGCTTGAACTTGGTAAATTGTGATATTGCTCTTGGCCCTTAAAACTCTCCAAGAAAGTTACAAATTCATAAAAAAAAATAGATGTAAGAAGGTCCCCCTCCTTTTTCTTTGAATAAAGTAGGGAAAGATGAGTATGTGGCCAAGGAGAGTCAGTGCCTCTTTTTTTCTAGAACAGAGAGAGGGACTTGAGGAGAGAAGTTACCAAAGATCTAAAGTATTGGGAGGGAGGCTCTAAAATATATTTGCCCAAATCTTAAAGGCCAGAGACTCCCTCTGTTAAGAGAGATGACAGTAGTACCCTAAATCTCAATTTCTGCCTCTAAACAGAGAGCTTTTTGAGATACTGCACTGCAGTTCCTTCTGTTCAACTGTCTTTTGGAGGACTCTCATAGTTGTTCTTTTTTACTTCAGTTAGTGATTATAAACAGTGAATTTCCCCTAGGCATACTCTCTCCACTACAGGAGTAATTGACCTGTGCAACCAGTCTTTGGGGACTCATTGAGGCTTCAAATTCCTTTAAAAGTGTTTTTATAGCAAGACAGCGTCTTAGAACCCCTCCTAATTCACTTGAACAGATCACTTGCCTCTGGGAGTAGCTATTATTCAATATTTTTTTTTTTTAATCACAAAAGCTCTTATAAATATCTTCTTATAAACTTCTTCTTATAAATTACATAAAAGAATAAACAAAGCTACATTCTGATTAAGTTCATAAAACACTAGGGAGCTGATATTGAATAAAAATAACATATGTATGTTATCCTTTATTGCCAAGAACTGTGTTCGTATGCTTTATCTTATTTTGCAACAATCCGTAGTCGCATATGTGCCTTTATCTTTATTTTACAAGTGAAAAGACAGATTCAAAATGCAATGGGCTTGCCCAATATTACTACTGAGGACTGAG
Source organism: Tragelaphus eurycerus (assembly GCA_935064755.1). NCBI lineage: Eukaryota > Metazoa > Chordata > Mammalia > Artiodactyla > Bovidae > Tragelaphus > Tragelaphus eurycerus. The sequence goes on along the minus strand of CAKXYN010000086.1, from coordinate 3,515,694 downwards.
TGGAAATAAGACTCAATCAGGAAACTGTTTTCAAAAGGTTTTGGAGACAATGCAATGAGTTCTTCTATGTGCACACAAATGCCATGTATAAAAAGTAATGTTCATTTCTGTCAATTAGTTAGATTCAGTCTACCTCTTGTCTTACTTTTCTTTGTTTGATAAGTATTTAAGTAGAGTAATCATGTTTAACTATGAAATGATGCCTGTTTTTTCTTATGGCCAGTGTCTTTTTGATATTTTTAAAGTAATTTTAGGTTTAAAACCATGTAATGATCTTGTCCTAGGTTGCACAGTTGGAAAGATAAAGAGGAAGAGGTAAACTAATAAGAGATTCTAAAAAATAAATAAAATAAAAAAAATAAAATAATTTTTAAGGGTAAGTTCTTGACTTTTATTTTGAGCAGCAATAAATTTGTAAAGGAAAATTTGGCTATGAACCAAATAGTGCTTGATTTATAAACAAAAATTCTAGAGTAAAACAGAATATAAATATAGATCAGATCAGATCAGATGAGTCTCTCACTCGTGTCCAACTCTTTGTGACCCCATGAATCGGAGCACACCAGGCCTCCCTATCCATCACCAACTCCCAGAGTTCACTCAGACTCATGTCCATCGAGTCAGTGATGCCATCCAGCCATCTCATCCTCTGTCGTCCCCTTCTCCTCTTGCCCCCAATCCCTCCCAGCATCAGAGTGTTCTCCAATGAGTCAACTCTTCGCATGAGGTGGCCAAAGTACTGGAATCTCAGCTTCAGCATCATTCCTTCCAAAGAAATCCCAGGACTGATCTCCTTCAGAATGGACTGGTTGGATCTCCTTGCAGTCCAAGGGACTCTCAAGAGTCTTCTCCAACACCACAATTCAAAAGCATCAATTCTTCAGCACTCAGCTTTCTTTACAGTCCTGCTCTCACATCCATACATGACCACTGGAAAAACCATAGCCTTGACTAGATGAACTTTGGTGGCAAAGTAATGTCTCTGCTTTTGAATATGCTATATAGGTTGGACTGGAAGAAACACAAGTTGGAATCAAGATTGCTGGGAGAAGAATCAATAACCTCAGATATGCAGATGACACCACCCTTATGGCAGAAAGTGAAGAGGAATTAAAAAGCCTCTTGATGAAAGTGAAAGTGGAGAGTGAAAAGGTTGGCTTAAAGCTCAACATTCAGAAAATGAAGATCATGGCATCCGGTCCCATCACTACATGGGAAATAGACGGGGAAACAGTGGAAACAGTGTCAGACTTTATTTTTCTGGGCTCCAAAATCACTGCAGATCATGACTGCAGCCAGGAAATTAAGAGACGCTTACTCCTTGGAAGGAAAGTTATGACCAACCTACATAGCATGTTCAAAAGCAGAGACATTACTTTGCCAACAAAGTTTAGTCTAGTCAAGGCTATGGTCTTTCCTGTGGTCATGTATGGATGTGAGAATTGGACTGTGAAGAAAGCTGAGAGCCAAAGAAGTGATGCTTTTGAGCTGTGGTATTGGAGAAGACTCTTGAGAGTCCCTTGGACTGCAAGGAGATCCAACCAGTCCATTCTGAAGGAGATCAGCCCTGGGATTTCTTGGGAAGGAATGATGCTAAAGCTGAAAATCCAGTATTTTGGCCACCTCATGCGAAGAGTTGACTCATTGGAGAAGACTCTGATGCTGGGAGGGATTGGGGGCAGGAGGAGAAGGGGACGACAGAGGATGAGATGGCTGGATGGCATCACTGACCCAACGGATGTGAGTCTGAGTGACCTCCGGGAGTTGGTGATGGACAGGGAGGCCTGGCGTGCTGCGATTCATGGGGTCGCAAAGAGTCGGACATGACTGAGCGACTGATTTGATCTGATCTAGGTTGGTCATAACTTTCCTTCCAAGGAGTAAGCATCTTTTAATTTCATGGCTGCAGTCAACATCTGCAGTGATTTGGGAGCCCCCTAAAATAAAGTCTGACCCTGTTTCCCCGTCTATTTCCCATGTAGTGATGGGACCAGATGCCACGATCTTCGTTTTCTGAATGTTGAACTTTAAGCCAACTTTTTCACTCTACACTTTCACTTTCATCAAGAGGCTTTTTAGTTCCTCTTCACTTTCTGCCATAAGGGTGGTGTCATCTGCATATCTGAGGTTATTGATATTTCTCCCGGCAATCTTGTTTCCAACTTGTATTTCTTCCAGTCCAGAGTTTCTCATGATGTTCTCTGTATATAAGTTAAATAAACAGGGTGACGATATACAGCCTTGATGTACTCTTTCCTATTTAGAACCAGTCTGTTGTTCCATGTCCAGTTCTAACTGTTGCTTCCTGATGTGTATTCAAATTTCTCAAGAGGCAGATCTGGTGGTCTGGTATTCCCATCTCTTGAAGAATTTTCCACAGTTTATTGTGATCCACACAGTCAAAGGCTTTGCCATAGTCAATAAAGCAGATATAGGTGATTTTCTGGAACTCTCTTGCTTTTTCCATGGTCCAGCAGATGTTGGCAATTTGATCTCTGGTTCCTCTGCCTTTTCAAAAACCAGCTTGAACATCTGAAAGTTCACGGTTCACGTGTTGCTGAAGAATATGTGCATTCCTGGCTAGGAGAATTTTGAGCATTACTTTACTAGCGTGTGAGATGAGTGCAATTGTGTGGTAGTTTGAGCATTCTTTGGCATTGCCTTTCTGTGGGATTGGAATGAAAACTGACCTTTTCCAACCCTGTGGCCACTGCTGAGTTTTCCAAATTTGCTGGCATATTGAGTGCAGCACTTTCACAGCATCATCTTTCAGGATTTGAAGTAGCTTAACTGGAATTCCATCACCTCCACTAGCTTTGTTCTCAGTGATGCTAGATATAGGAGTTCAAAAAGAATAGCAATGCCCAACCTCCATTTGGGCAAATGTGCATTTTTTTTTTTTTTTCACTTCTATTAAGGTATAGAAAATCAATATTGACAATTTTGTTAAGAACATATTTTAATTTTGTTAAGAACATATTTTAATTTTCTTAACTTGTATTAGGTATGAGTTATTTGAAGTCACTCTGCTGCTGCTGCTGCTGCAAAGTCGCTTCAACCATCTCTGAATACCTAGTTGTAAAAACTGAATATGAAATATTAAGTCATGTTCACTGTGTTCAATACTTCATGTCCATTAACTCAAGACTCAGTAATATAAGATAGACAGCATTATTATCTGAAGTTTAAAATAAGAATAACTGGCAATATTAATATTCCAGAGTTGGACATGACTGAAGTGACTCAGCATACCAGGACACATACAGAAATATAAATGGAAAGAGAGGAAGTATAATTTTCATATCTATGTTATTTTATTTTCTTAGGAGCTGTAAGATGGACCTATGAAGTTTACATAGCTGTAGTTCATTTGTTTTTATTGCTAGTGTTTCTTCTATAAACACCACAAAATTAATTCATTTGTTGTGTTATTAATAGGTAATGTCATCATTCTTTTTAAGTTTTTCATTATTATTATTGCTGTAAACGTGCACACAGTTTGTAAGAACAAACCTAGGAGTTAATATCACTTTTTAATGTTGGTCATTGTGCTCAGTGTGTAGTGTATATGTTTGGGGTTTAAATTTTATTTTTCTAATTATTATTAAAGTTGAGCACTTTTTCATAGGACAGTTGGAAATCTTCTTATAAAATGTCTTTTCAAGTTATTTGGAAACTTTTTGGGACATGTTTCTTATTTTTAATAATAAATTATATAATCTAATTCAAGTACTTGGCCTGATTTTTTTTAAAGTAAATATTCCCAAACAGTTCAGAAACACTTTGCTAATGTTTAGCAAATATTTTGCTATGCTGTTAAATTAAAATTACTCTTATTGGGCTAAAATTTTAGATTACATCAACTCTAATCAGTTTGGAAAAGATTGCATCATCTTAATATTGAGTCATCCAATAAATAAATAAATCACAATAAGTTTATGAATTAATTTTAATCTTTTAACTATGAGTGTATGTCATGCTACTTTTTGTTGACGCTTAGATATTGATAAAAATCTTGGTAGTGGCCACACTAAATCACTAGCATTGCTTGATGGACAGAATAGTAGTCTGATTTTTAGTCATACAGAAATTCAGTAATTCAGTCTTTACTATGTTCTTATTTTTAAATTAATATAGCTTTTGTTAAAATAATCTCTATCGGCCAAAAAACTGATATATATTTTATTTAAGTGTGACATCTCTATGACTTTAAAACTAATGTGGTCCTTGCAAATAATTTTGGCTCTTCATTCAGTAACTTAGGCAATGCTGTATCTTCTTTATTTCCCAAAGGGAAAAGCAATTGTCTCACTAAAAATAACTTATCTTTTTTTAAAATTTTACACTTAATAAGTGTTATTATATGATACTTTATATTTCCTTGGTACACAATTTAAAAGTTTAAAAATTAGCAACAAAAGTACAAATGTTATCTGAAATTAAATGACATGAAACAGGATTTGAAAGATTTTATTTTAATTGTATTTTATTTTACAAGAAAGATATTCATCTTGGAGTTGCTTTGCAAATATTTGTCATATTTATAAAAATGAAATTCTCATAACTTTTGATAGGCTTTAGACAAAAGAACTTTGCATTATTTCAGTTGAGCAGTTACATATTACACACTGAACAAAACACTATTAGATACTGTGAAGGAACTAGAGAGGTAAAACATAAAGGTCTGCTGTAATAGGCTTTTACTGAGATGACAAGAAATTAGGTAATTAAGAAAAGCTAATAAGGAGTCTCCCTTATGTGATATAAATTACTTGTAATTTTTCAATCTGCTTTTTCTTTCATCATTTGCTATTTAGATGAAATGGCAACTGGTAACGCTTATTACCATATAGTTGTATCATATTCTTCTCCAGAACTATACTCTAAATCAAAAAATTATAAAGTAAGCCTCTGTCACTATTAACAAATATTTCATTTCTAATAATGACATCTTAAACATCTAAATAGTTAATGAATCCTTAATTAACAATAATTTGTATTGCTTTCATATGGTTTAGAAGTCCATTAGGAAATACTACATAGATGGAATTAGATCTTTTAAAAAACTAATGACTGTCTCTCTAATTATAAATCTTAGAAATGATCCTAAGGATGTAATAAAATATGTGATCAAATATTTATGCTAAGTAATAATCATGGCAATGAAATTTATTTTAGTAAATACTGGCAATGCTCTGTATGTCAATAATATATCAACACAGTTTTGATTGGTCTATTATCTAGAAAATCCAACCAATACTAGAATATTGTGCAATTTTCAAGTTGATGGTTTCAAAGATAACTTATATATGAAATGTTTATGATGTAATTTTTAGTGTAAAAACTATGAAAAATGCATATACATTACTGTATTGCAGTTTGTGTGTTAGTGGGATGTGTGCATGTGTGCCTGCATGCTTGCTTCTGTATGATATGAGAGACATAGAGATAAAGCTGTCAACAATTAAGTATAGTCTACTTACTCCTTTGGGGTTTATTAAGATGTGCCACTTGGATTCATTACCCACAATATCAGCTCACTCTTGCAGGAAAGAAAAACTAAAATGGCAAGGTAAAACAATCAGTGATAAACTTGGTTGATGACAGCAAAACAGACAATTGGCTTTATTTTCTTGGTTGAACATCCTGTGATGTACAGAAGAAAGAATAAGGACATTAGATGAGCTTAAGTCAGTCTTTTCTCTAGTTGGTTTGTTTGACAGGGAGGCACAGGTTTCTTGTGGGTTAACTGAGCACCTCAGAAAGTGTTTGAATAAGACTAGACTTTTTGCCTTAACTCAGAGACCTCAGTAGCAAAAGTTATGGAGTGTGGCCCAAGGAGAAAAAGAAGTCAAATAAATCACCCATGTCAGAGAAATATGGTATTCAGAAGGCACTTGTATGGCCCTCTGAAGGATTAGATGTTCTTTTAACGTGTCTGTATTCATTTCTGAGCTTTTCTTTAATTTCTGACCCAAGAAGAGGTTCATGGTTCACCTTTGTAACTCTCCTGCAGCAGTCATGGAATCCATACATTTTCTCAAGAAGTCCTACTTATTTTGAAATGAATCATATTTAGAAACCAATATTAAGATGGAAGGACTCTAGATATCTTAGTTTCTTAAGGATACTATACTATAAATAGGGAAGATCCCTTGGAGGAGGAAATTGTAACCCACTCTAGTATTCCTGCTTGGAACCTGGTGGACTATATATCATGGGGCAAAGAATTGGACACGATTGCACTTGCACTCACACATAACAACAATAGCAAAAATACCATAGACTGGGTGGTTTAAAAAAAAAGAGAAATTTTTTTCTCACAATTCTGGATTCTGGAAAGTACAAGATTAAGGTGCCAACAGAATCTGTGTCTGGTAATGTTCTGCTTCTTGGTTCATAGATGTCCAACTTCTCAATGTAACCTTACATGGTGGCTCCCAGGGACCTGTGTTAATGGGCATTAATCCTGTTCATGAGGATGCCACCCTTATGAGCTAGTTACCTCCTAAAGCATGGGTACCCAAACCCTGAGCCACAGACTGGTAGCTGTCCATGGCCTGTTAGGAACTGGTTGCACAGCAGGAGGTGAATAGCCAGTGGGTGAGTTAAGCTTCATCTGTATTTACAGCTATTTCCCATCACATGTCTGAGCTCTGCCTCCTATCACATCAGTGATGATATTAGATTCTCATAGTATTGCAAACTCCACTATGAGCTGCACTTGAGAGGAATCTAGGTTGCAAACTACTTATGAAAATCATTCTGAAGCCATTCCCCTGTTCCCCTAGGCCTTAGTTGGTGAACAATTGTCTTCCAAAAAATTTGTTTCTGGGCCAAAAATGTTGGGGATCATTGTCCTAAAGGTCTCACTTTCAGATTCCATTGTACTGCAATTAGGTTTCAGCACACAAATTTGGGGGTAGACAAGCAGTCTACAGTACTAGATATGTTGGTTTGTTATCATTATGTCTTGGTGTTTTCAACAGACAAAGCTAGGGATTGTATCTTTATAGGTAACAAAGTATAATATATATTTAATATATATCATGCATATGATAATTTTGACATTGGGTTTCTCAGGTGGTGCTAGTGGTAAACAACCTCCATGCCAGTGCAGGAGTTCTAAGAGATGTGAGTTTAATTCCTGGGTCAGGAAGATCCCCTGGAGGAGTGCATGGCAACCCACTCCAATACTTTTGCCTGGAGAACCCCATGGACAGAGGAGCCTGATGTACTATAGTCTATGTGATGGCAAAGAGTTGGACATGATTAGCACACACACATAATGTATATAATTTGGAATTTGAGGTTTTACTATAAATTTATAATTTATAGATTTATATTGAAATCTCAAATTCCATCCCAATACCAAAAAGCTTTCCCTTGTAATTCTCCCATTACACTTTTGTATCTTTTTCTCCCTTTTATGCTTTCTTGATGGCTCAGATGTTAAAGAATTTGCCTGCAATGCAGGAGACACAGGTTTGATCCCTAGGTTGAGAAGATCCTCTGAAGAAAAGAATGCATGCCCACTCCAGTGTTCTTGCCTGGAGAATCCCATGGACAGAGAAGCCTGGTGGGCAATAGTTCATAGGGTCACAAAGAGATGGACACAACTAACACTTTCACTTTTCTCCCATGTTTAGAATTCTGGCTGTCAGCTCTACCAGTGTATTTACTCATTTACTCAGTACTACAATATATATGAAAGTTATGAAATTGATAAATACATGCATTTAAAATTTTTGAAACTACTAAGTAATATTCAAATTTCATTGTAGCTTTTTCAAACTTGTATAAACAGTGTATGTATTTACTTGGATTATTGAAAATTATTTGATTAGCTATACTTTTTCCTTCTCAGGTATTTGTTATTAATTTGGTACAGGCACACCTTGGAGACATTGCAGATTCAGTTCCAGACTACTGCAACAAATGAACGTTGCAGTAAAGCAAGTCACACACATTTTTTGGTTTCCCAGTGTATAAAAAAGTTGTTTATACACCAATACTTTAAATATGAAATAACAATGTATGTTAAAAAGAATGTACATAATTAAAAATCTTATTGCTAAAAATGCTAACTAACATCTGAGTCTTCAAGGAGTCAAAATATTTTGTTGGAGGAAGGTCTTGTCTTGATGTTGATGACTGCTATCTGATCAGAGCGGTGTTGCTGAAGTTGGGGTGGCTCTGGCTATTTCTTAAAATTAGACTGAAAGTTGTCACAGTGATTGATCCTTCCTTTCACAGAGAATTTTTCTGTAATATGCAATGCTGTTTGATAGCATTTTACCTACAGTGGAATTTCTTTCAGAATTGGAGTCATCTCTTCAAACTCTGTCACTACTTTATCAATTAAATGTATGTAGTATTCTCAATCCTGTTGTCATTTCAATGATCTTCCCAGAATCTTCACCAGCAGTAGTTTCCATCTCAAAAAAATCACTTTATTTCCTCATGCATATGAAGCAAATTTTCATCCCTTCAAGTATTTCTTATGAGATTGTGCAACTCACACATCTTTTGGATTTATTTCTTATCCCACTTTTCATGCTATTTCCACTGAATCTGCAGTTACTTTCTCCACTGAAGTTTTGAACCCCTCCAAATCATCAAGATTGGAATCAACTTCCTCAAAGCTCATTTGAATATTTATATTTGACCTCTTCCTCTTAATCACAAATATTCTTAAGGGTATCTAGGATGGTGAATCCTTACCATTTAATTTAATTTGTCCAGATCTATTAGATAAATCACTATATCTGTGGCAGCTATAGCCTTATGAAATGTAACCCTTGAAATTAAAACTATGAAATTTGATCTTGCTTCTTGATCCATGAGTTGCAAATGAATGTATGTCAGTGGGCATGAAAGGAACATGAATCTTATTAGACATCTCCATCAGAATTCTTGGTTTACCAGGTGCACTGTCAATGAACAGTATTACTTTGAAAGGATTTTTTTAAAATTTTTTATTAGTTCTTTACAGTGGGCTTAAACTATTCAGTAAGCCATGTTGTGAACAGATGTGTTGTAATCCAGGCTTTGCTTTTCTATTTGCAGAGCATAGGAGAGTAAATATAGCATAATTCTTAAGGATCCTAAGATTTTCTAGATGGTAAAAGAGCATCAGCCTCATCTTTAAGTCACCAATTACATCAGGCTCTAAAAAGAATGTCACTCTGTTCTATGAAATGTTTAAGCCAGGCATTGACTTCTTTTTACTAGCTATGAATGTCTTAGATGGCATCCTCTTCCAATATAAATCTGCTTTGTCTGCACTAAAAACCTGTTGTTTAGTATAGCACCTTCATTTATTATTTTATCTAGATCTTCTGGATAACTTGCTGCAGTTCTACATCAGCACTTGCTGCTTCACATTGCACAAGATATTATGGAAATATCTTTTTTTCTTAAACCTCATGAATAAACAACTGCTAGCTTCAAACTTTTCTTCTGTACCTTCCTCACATTTCTCAGCCTTCATAGAAAGTTAGTGCCTTGCTCTGGATTCACTTTTGGCTTAAGGAATTGTTGTGATAGGTTTGATCCTACATCCAGACCACTAAATTGTCTCCATTTCAAAAATCCATTTCCTTGTCTTATCATTCACATGTGTACACTGGGGTAGCACTTTTAATTTTACTCAAGAATTCTTCTTTTATACTCACACCTTGGCTAATTGTTAGGCACAAGATGCCTACCCAGGCCTATCTCAACTTTCTTCAAGCCTTTCTCTCTAAGCTTAATCAAGTCTACCTTTGTAGCCCTTTTTGACCTTCTTCATCCAATTCCCCTTCCCTCACCCTCTGTCTCTGGTAATGAAAAATCTGATCTCTTTTTCCATGAGTTTGTTTGTATGCCTTGTTGTTTGTTTGAAGTATAATTGACCTACCACACTGTATTAGTTCTTATTATACAACATGAAGATCCGAGCTGCAGCAGAGAATGAGGAGCTTATTGAAGCAATGTGGATTTTCAGAAGACTTCTCAAAGTGGAAAGCTGAAGAATGACTGAGTCAACATCACTGATTCTACTCCCTTGGGCATCACTGATACAGAAGCTTAGCAGAGCACCTGGTATTTTCTTGTTGGATCAAAGAGAAAGATTCTCAACCATGCCTGAAATAGAAACAAATCACAGAGACTCTGAATTGTTTTACCCACCCTCTGGTGTTCAAGGAATGACAGAACTTGATAGAACAGCTTTTAAAAAGACAGACATCATCCCAGAGCTTAAAGAGAGGAAAAAAAAATACTCAGTAAAGTGGTGTGATCCCTTGAAAGGGCAACACTGCAGCACCCAGGCCTAAAACGTGTGATTGAAGATCCAGAAGATGAGGAAAGTAGACTATTTATGTTGGATCCCTATAAAATGTTTACCACTGATTTCTTTGGGGAAGAAGAACACAGTATTTTAAAGCATCTTAATGTCAATTCACAAATATTGAAATATAATTTGGAACTAGCTTATGGAAACTTTAAGTCAGAAGAAATCTTGAGAGCTGTGCTTCCTGAAGGTCAAGATGTGACCTCAGGGTTTAGCAGAGTTGGGCACACTGCCCACCTGAAACTTTGAGTTCACCAACTACCTTACAAGCATTTAATTGGTCAAGTTATGATTGGTAAAAATCCAGGAATCACATTAACAGTAAATAAAATCAATAATATTGATAATACTGAAATTTTCAAATGGAAATACTATCTGTAGAGGAGAATATGGTGACCAAGGTTTGAGAAAACAATTACACCTATGAATTTGATTTTTCAAAAGTCTACTGGAATCCTTGTCTCTCCACAGAACACAATCATATCACAGAACTTCTCAAATCTAGGGATGTCCTATTTGATATTTTTGCTAGGACTGGGCCCTTGGCCATTGCAGCAGCAAAGAAAAACTGCACTGTGTTTGCTAGTGATGTTAATCCTGAATTCTATAAATGGCTACTGCACAATTGTAAATTAGTTAAAATGGACCAAACGGTAAAAGTCTTTAAGTTGGATGGGAAAGATTTCCTGCAAGGATCAATCAGAGAAGAGTTAATGCAGCAGCTGCGGCCACTGTCAAAAGGAAGAAAACACTCTGTGTGCATTGTCATGAATTTGACAGCAAAGGCTGTTGAGTTTCTCACAGCTTTTAAAGCACTCTTAGATGGCAGCCATGTGGCAGTGGGCTCCCTCCCATTGTGCACTGTTACAGCTTTAGCTAATCCAGATAAGGATGTTCAGCAACGAGCTGAAACTGTGTTAGGCATCTCCTAGGAAGCACGCAGTTCAGTTCATTTAGTAAAAAATGTGGCCCTTAATAAGGAAACGTTATGTATCACTTTTTGGATTCCTGCTGCTATACTTTACAAGAACGAGATTGTAAATCAGGACAATCATAAAGATCCACCTCTTAAATGCCAGAGGACAGACAAAGACTTTTAAGAAGAAAAAGCACAAATTGCTTGGAAATAGTTTCACCATCTCCCCACTAGACCTTTGTGATAGTGAACTATTAAACACTTTTATTTTACCCTCGCTGGCTTCCCATACATACAGCATGGTGTTATTTTCTATGCATTGTCATGTCACCACAAAGATATTATTACTTCATTCTTGACTATATTCTCCACATTATTTTTTTATACTTGTGACTCATTTGTTTTGCAGTGGAAATCGATACCTCTTAATGACCCTTGCTTATTTCTTTCCTCTCTTCTACCAAGCACCACGGTAACCATATGTTTTTTTCTATCTATGACTGCTTCTATTTTGTTATGTCTCTTCAGTTTTTTGTCATTTAGATTGCACATTCATTTCCTCAGTTCAGTTCAGTCGCTCAGTTGTGTCACTCTTGGTGACCCCATGAACAGCAGCACATGGCTGCTGGCCTCCCTGTCCATTACCAACTCCCGGCCATGTCCATTGAATTGGTGATGACATCTAACCATCTCATCCTCTATTGTCCTCTTCTCCTGCCCTCAATCTTTCCCAACATCAGGGTCTTTTCAAATGAGTCAATTCTCCGCATCAGGTGGCCAAAGTAATGGAGCTTCAGCTTTTAGCATCATTCCTTCCAATGAACACCCAGGACTGATCTCCTTTAGAATGGACTGGTTGGATCTCCTTGCAGTTCAAGGGACTTTCAAGAGTCTTCTCCAACACCACAGTTCATTTCCTACTTTAGCTAAATACCTAAGAGGGTGATTGCTGGACTATATGGTAAGAGTATGATTCATTTTGTGCATGAGCTCTTTGCGACCCCATGGGCTGTGTAGCCCACCAGACTCTTCTGTCCATGGAATTTTCCAGGCAAGAATAGTGGAGTGGGTTGCCATTTCCTCCTCCAGGGGATCTTCTGAACACAAGGATTGAACCCGAGTCTCTTGCACTGGCAGGTGAATTCTTTAGCACTCTGCCACCTGTGAAGCCCATGTTTAGTTTTGTAAGAAAATTCTAAAATATTATCTGAAGTGGATGTACCATTTTTGTATTCCTACTAGCAATGGATGAACATTTCTATTCTTCTTCACATTGCTTTCTTACTTAGAAATTTATTCAGAGAATCACCCCATATTAGCTTTTAGCAATTATTTTTCTTATCTATTTTAACAGGCTCATAATTGTTCACTGTATGTATGTACCATAGTTTACCTTTATTTAGCCAAACTAGTGCTTGTGTGCATTTGTGTGCTTGTGTGAATCCTGCATGGCTACTTTCAAAGTGGGGCTTCCCTGATGGCTCAAACTGTAAAGGATCTACCTGCAATGCAGGGGACCTGGGTTTGATTCCTGGCTAAACCTAAAGCCAGGAAGTAGATCATAAAGACATTTATTTTGATATAGGATGAACCTGTGCACACACTCAAAGGCCACTTGAATCATGAAGTCATTCTAAGGATGTTTGTATATTTCCATTGGGTCTGACTCTATATTGCATCCTCTCCTATTGGAATATCTATAAGATCTGATACTATTCCTTATTCCGGGAGAAGGCAATGGCACCCCACTCCAGTACTGTTGCCTGAAAAGTCCCATGGATGGAGGAGCCTGGTGAGCTGTAGTCCATGGGGTCGCTAAGAGTCGGACATGACTGAGCGACTTCTTTCACTTTCCACTTTCATGCATTGGAGAAGGAAATGGCAATCCACTCCAGAGTTCTTGCCTGGAGAATTCCATGGACAGAGAAGCCTGGTAGGCTGCAGTCCATGGGGTCACACAGAGTCGGACATGACTGAAGCGACTTAGCAGCAGCAGCAGCATTCCTTATTCCATTTTGGTTCTTATTGCCTGTTTTTAGTCTAAGTAACTTATGATAGTCTATGTATGATTGAACATTGATGTTTCTGTAGATAATTCTGTTTCACTGAAATTATGTTATTATTTTTCCTTTATATTTGTGTTGGCAGAGCTTTTGGTACTTGTATTGATTTATAGTGCTTAGCTGATGGAAAACAATTGGTTAGACTGCCCTGATATGCACAGCTTGCATTATCTCTGTAATTTGAAGCCCTTAGCATTAAGGCAATCGTGTTCTTCCTTAAATTTTCTCTGTTTCTCTCTTTTTGCTATGCAAATGATAGATAATCTCTATAATTTTAACCAGAAAAAGTTTTAAAGTTATATTTGAGTGCTATCTGTTATCTTACAGAGTTTCCCTGGTGGCTCAGATGGTAAAGAATCTGCTTGCCATGAGGGAGACCTGGGTTCAGTCCCTTGGTTGGGAAGATATCCTGGAAAAGGAAATGGCAATCCAGTCCAGTATTCTTGCCTGAAGAATCCCATGGACAGGTGAAGCTGGTGGGTTACTTCACATAAGAATTATTTTTGTACACTTTGGAAGGTGAGTTTAAGGTAGCATAAGTCCTTCTCTTCTTATTTTGTATCTGAACAAGTCTATTTTAGTTGCTCAGTCATGTCCGACTCTTTGTGATCCCATGGACTATAGCCCACCTGGCTCCTCTGGTTTATCTTTTTGTTGCTGCCTTTTCATGTATTGGGCTAAAGGAATCTATGTGCAAAATGGCCATTTCTTTGAAGTTAAATAATATTGGAAATATTAAATAATGTTATTTTTACACATAGTATATTGGACAGAATGGGATACCAAAATATATGAAGGCATCTTTTCTTCCTGTCTTTTTATTTTTGTAGTAGATATTAAGACGTGGTGGCAAGAATACAAAGAACTATACAAAAAAGATCTTCACAACCCAGATTATCACAGTGGTGGGGTCACCCAACTAGAGCCAGACATCCTGGAATGTCAAGTGGGTCTCAGGAAGCATCACTGTGAACAAAGCTAGTGGAGGTGATGGAATTCCAGTTGAACTATTTCAAATCCTAAAAGATGATGCTGTGAAAGTGCTGCACTCAGTATGTCAGCAAATTTGGAAAACTCATCAGTGGCCACAGGACTGGAAAAGGTCAGTTTTCATTCCAATCCCAAAGAAAGGCAATTCCAAAGAATGCTCAAACTGCAGCACAATTGCACTCATCTCACACACTAGTAAAGTAATACTCAAAATTCTCCCATGCAGGCTTCAACAGTACATGAACCATGAAATTTCAGATGTTCAAGTTGTATTTAGAAAAGGCAGAGGAACCAGAGATCAAATTGCCAACATCTATTGGATCATCAAAAAAGCAAGAGAGTTACAGAAAAATATCAACTTCTGCTTTATTTCCCAAATTGGGAAAGAAGTGCATCAAGGTTGTATAATGTCACCCTGCTTATATGCTGAGTACATCATGAGAAAAACTAGGCTGGATGAAGCACAAGCTGGAATCAAGATTACTGGGAAAAATATCAATAACCTCACATATGCAGATGACACCACCCTAATGGCAGAAAGAAAAGAGGCACTAAAGAGCCTCTTGATGAAAATTAAAGAGGAGAGTGAAAAAGTTGACTTAAAACTCAACATTCAGAAAAGTAAGATCATGGCATCTGGTCCCATCACTTCAATGCAAATAGATGGGGAAACAATGCAAACAGTGAAAGACCTTATTTTCGGGGGCTCCAAAATCACTGCAGATGATGAGTGCAGCTATAAACTTAAAAGACACTTGCTCCTTGGGAGGAAATTATGACCAACATAGACAGTATATTAAAAAGCAAAGACATTATTTTGCAAACAAAGGTCCATCTAGTCAAAGCTATGGTTTTTCCAGTATTCATGTATGGATGTGAGAGTTGGATTATAAAGAAAGCTGAGCACTGAAAATTTGCTGCTTTTGAACTGTGGTATTGGAGAATACTCTTGAGAGTCCCTTGGACTGCAAGGAGATCCAACTAGTCCATCTTAAAGGAAATCAGTGCTGAATATTCATTGGAAATATTGATTCTGAAGCTGACCTCCAATACTTTGGCCACCTGATGTGAAGAAGTGACTCATTTGAAAAGACCCTGATATTGGGAAAGATTGATGGCTGGAGGAAAAGGGGACAACAGAAGATGAGATGATTGGATGGTATCACTGTTTCAATGGACATGAGTTTGGGTAAACGCCGGAAGTTGGTGATGGACAGGGAGGCCTGGTGTGCTGTGCAGTCCATGGGGTCTCAAAGAGTCCTACACGACTGAGCGACTGAAATGAATTGAACTGAACTGATGTATTCTTTAAGTGTTTATTCTTCAAAATATATACAATTTATAAGATACCATGTAAGATGCCTCTATTAGGTAATTCTTATATATATTTTAACATCCATGTTAGAGTCATATTTTCAAGATTAAATGAAAGAAATTTTCAGCATTCTGTTTCTTAGATAGATTTGAATTTACAATATAACAAATCATAGTTTAATTTCTGTCTCAATGAATTTACAGACTTTGAAAGTACAACAGAATTTTTATTTGACATTATAATGTAGAAGAGTCCATGAATTATTTGCCTGTTTGTTTTTTTTTAATACCTCCCATAAGATGTGGAAATTTTACTTCAGTGGAAATTTACTGTATGATGAAAATATATTCCCTCTGATCAAGTACAGAGAATCAAGCCCAAGGCGGCTTGCTTCAATTTTCATTTATTTTCCTTATATTGTCATTCATAGCAGAAAAGAAAAAAAAAAAAAAAAAACACTATAAACAAAGGACCATTAAATAAAAACACATTTCAATGAAAATATGTGCTTGAAATGGATTATCTGATCTACGACTTGAAAGTCTGCATATTATGACATGACTAGTCTCCAAAATCTCAACAAGTAACTTTTCCACTAAATGCATACAGAAATATAAAGTCTTTAAAAAAAATAGAGGATACTACACTGAGTCAGAAAAAAAACAGTTCAGTTAAGCTTGAATATTCTCCTTCTGACCAGTATAGTAAGGTATTTTTTGCCAAAACACAATCAGTTTTCTCTCAGGGAACATTAAATTGTCAAACCTTTACCACCAAAAATGAATTCATTACTTGACTATGTATTTATCACAAGACATGAATTTAGCACCCAGGATGTACAGAACTCGAAGTTAATTGATGCAGTGAGTGTATACCAGGTCCCTCTAATATGGGAAAACTTCTATCAATCTTTTGTACCTACAGTATATTATCCTGATATAGTGGGGATGATGATGGTAGTAGAAGATTATAGTTTGGAGCAGTGATAGAACAATCATAAAATTACTCTGAAATTGTGTAAGATAAAAGAGTAGTGTACAATGGCATACTGAACTTTGGATATGTAACCAGGTTGAATCGGGGTTCAACACCTCAATCTTTAAATTACAGTGTACTCTTGAGCCATTGATATACTTCTCCCAGCTTAACTTTCTTTGTATGTAATGTCAAATAAGCACATTTATACTCCAAAACAAATTAGACAATGAAGATTAGACATTCTGACATTCCTTTTGATTCAGTTCTGGTGACACTGCTATCACATGTTCATAGTAGTTATCATCACTAATCTCAGCCACTTCATTTTTCTCTCTTCACATTGACATACACCACACATTTCCTACTTGATTAAAGACCCTTTTATTTTTATAATATGAATTCATAACTCATCACACACATATATATATGTATTTGTATATACATGTATGTATATATATGTTAAATCAGGGGACCACAACCTCTGAGATCTAATGCCTGATAAGGTGAGGTGGAATTGATGGAATAATAATAGAAATAAAGTGCAAAATAAATGCAATGTGATTTAATTATACAAACATTATCCCCCTATCCTGATCCACAGAAAAATTATCTTCTACAAAATCTGGTGCCAAAATGTTTGGGGACTGCTGTGTTAAATCATCAATTAAGGCACATCGCCACATACCTTTGAAAACATTTCACATTCTACATGTAGTTTTCAATTTTACAGTATTTCTATCTATAACCTCCCATCATTTAAAATTTAAAACCAGTAAAATTTTCATGGACCAAAATAACTAGATCAAACTTAATTATATTTATGTACATAATTATCCAACCAAAGATTTCAAAAATATAATTTAATCTTCAAAATGACTCCCACCATCAAATCACCATCATGGCCCACTGACACAATTCAAGTGCCCATCTAAAATTCTAATTCTTTTACATTTTTCACAATATTTTCAAAATAATTCTTAATTTTGAGCTATTAATTATTATTCTATTTAGAATGCCCTTTCTTTTCGATCAGTTTGTAAATATTCCTATATAATTTTCATTTACATAAATCAAACACAATGCTGTGTGCTTAGATGCTCAGTTGTGTCTGATTCTTTGAGATCCTTCAGACTATAGCCCATCAGGCTCCTCTGTAGAGGGGATTTTTCAGACAAGAATACTGGAGTGGGTTGCCATTTCAAACACTCTATAGGCCATCCAACATTGTAGATACACATCTGACAATATTTCTTGCTTACCTTCAATGTGCTATATATGATGCTGAATTATAGACTGCCTTATTGGAGATTATGTAGCAAGGGTTAGTGCATCAAGTCAAACTCTGAACCATTTATATTCTAATATCCTTTAGTCTAAATAAGATGATTATTATCTTGGATGCAATCTCAGAAACGACAGAATGATCTCTGTTCATTTCCAAGTCAAACCCTTAAATGTCACAGTAATCCAAGTCTATGCCCCAACCAGTAACGCTGAAGAAGCTGAAGTTGAATGGTTCTAAGAAGATCTACAAGACCTTTTAGAACTAACACCCAAAAGGATGTCCTTTTCATTATAGGGGACTGGAATGCAAAAGTAGGAAGTCAAGAAACACCTGGAGTAACAGGCAAATTTGGCCTTGGAATACAGAATGAAGCAGGGCAAAGACTAATAGAGTTTTGCCAAGAAAATGCACTGGTCATAACAAACACCCTCTTCCAACAACACAAGAGAAGACTCTATACATGGACATCACCAGATGGTCAACACCGAAATCAGATCGATTATATTCTTTGCAGCCAAAGATGGAGAAGCTCTATACAATCAGCAAAAACAAGACCAGGAGCTGAATGTAGCTCAGACCATGAACTCTTTATTACCAAATTCAGACTTAAATTGAAGAAAGTAGGGAAAACCACTAGACCATTCAGGTATGACCTAAATCAAATCCCTTATGATTATACAGTGGAAGTGAGAAATAGATTTAAGGGCCTAGATCTGATAGATAGAGTGCCTGATGAACTATGGAATGAGGTTCGTGACATTGTACAGGAGACAGGGATCAATAAAATCCCCATGGAAAAGAAATGCAAAAAACCAAAATGGCTGTCTGGGAAGGCCTTACAAATAGCTGTGAAAAGAAGAGAAGCGAAAAGCAAAGGAGAAAAGGAAAGATATAAACATCTGAATGCAGAGTTCCAAAGAATAGCAAGAAAAGATAAGAAAGCCTTCTTCAGCGATCAATGCAAAGAAATAGAGGAAAACAACAGAATGGGAAAGACAAGGGATCTCTTCAAGAAAATCAGAGATACGAAAAGAACATTTCATGCAAAGATAGGCTCGATAAAGGACAGAGATGGTGTGGACCTAACAGAAGCAGAAGATATTAAGAAGAGGTGGCAAGAATACACAGAAGAACTGTACAAAAAAGAGCTTCACGACCCAGATAATCATGATGGTGTGATCACTGACCTAGAGCCAGACATCCTGGAATGTGAAGTCAAGTGGGCCTTAGAAAGCATCACTAGGAACAAAGCTAGTGGAGGTGATGGAATTCCAGTGGAGCTATTCCAAATCCTGAAAGATGATGCTGTGAAAGTGCTGCACTCAATATGCCAGCAAATTTGGAAAACTCAGCAGTGGCCACAGGACTGGAAAAGATCAGTTTTCATTCCAGTCTCAAAGAAAGGCAATGCCAAAGAATGCTCAAACTACCACACAATTGCACTCATCTCACACGCTAGTAAATTAATGCTCAAAGTTCTTCAAGCCAGGCTTCAGCAATATGTGAACCGTGAACTTCCTGATGTTCAAATTCCTGGTTTTAGAAAAGGTAGGGGAACCAGAGATCAAATTGCCAACATCCTCTGGATCATGCAAAAAGCAATAGAGTTCCCTAAAAACATCTATTTCTGCTTTATTAACTATGCCAAAGCCTTTGACTCTGTGGATCACAATAAACTGTGGAAAATTCTGAAAGAGATGGGAATACCAGACCACCTGATCTGCCTCTTGAGAAATTTGTATGCAGGTTAGGAAGAAACAGTTAGAACTGGACATGGAACAACAGACTGGTTCCAAATAGGAAAAGAAGTACGTCAAGGCTGTATATTGTCACCTTGTTTATTTAACTTATATGCAGAGTACATCATGAGAAATGCTGGACTGGAAGAAACACAAGCTGGAATCAAGATTGCCAGGAGAAATATCAACAACCTCAGATATGCAGATGACACCACCCTTATGGCAGAAAGTGAAGAGGAACTAAAAAGCCTCTTGATGAAAGTGAAAGTGGAGAGTGAAAAGGTTGGCTTAAAGCTCAACATTCAGAAACAAAGATCATGGCATCTGGTCCCATCACTACATGGGAAATAGTGGAAACAGTTTCAGACTTTCTTTTTCTGGGCTACAAAATCACTGCAGATGGTGACTGCAGCCATGAAATTAAAAGACGCTTACTCCTTGGAAGGAAAGTTATGACCAACCTAGATAGCATATTGAAAAGCAGAGACATTATTTTGCCAACAAAGGTTGGCTTAATCAAGGCTGTGGTTTTTCCTATGGTCATGTATGGATGTGAGAGCTGGACTGTGAAGAAGGTTGAGTGCCAAAGAATTGATGCTTTTGAACTGTGGTATAGGAGAAGACACTTGAGAGTCCCTTGGACTGCAAGGAAATCCAACCAGTCCATTCTGAAGGAGATCAGCCCTGGGATTTCTTTGGAAGGAATGATGCTAAAGCTGAAATTCCAGTACTTTGGCCACCTCATGCAAAGAGTTGACTCATTGGAGAAGACTCTGATGCTGGGAGGGATTGAGGGCAAGCGGAGAAGGGGACGACAGAGGATGAGATGGCTGGATGGCATCATTGACTCGATGTATGTGAGTCTGAGTGACCTCCGGGGGTTGGTGATGGACAGGGAGGCCTGGTGTGCTGTGATTCATGGGTTCGCAAAAAGTCGGACACGACTGAGCGACTGATCTGATCTGATCTGATTATCTTAGGACAAGAGAGGATAGCATAGAGATTCCCTACACTTTAGGAAACTCTATCTTGGAACCATAAAAGTAGATTGAACTCAATTTATGTCATATATATATTGACTTCTATATCTTTTTAGTTCTAATATCAAACAAAATTCTATGAACATATTAATGTTCAGTCAATTCTACAATTCATTCTCATCAGAGCAAACCAAACTTTAATCTCTTTCAAGTAATCATTTTAGAATTTATATGCATGCCTCTAAGAAACATGTTAATGTTGCCTCTCTAGAGTTTTTAGTTTTGGCATGAAAGCATGAACTAATCACGTCTGGTATAGAACATGGGTAATTTCCTAGCCTTCCACAGGCACATTCCTCTCCCAACCTTATTCATCAACTTACTCTTCTCATTCACCTATTCTTGAGAGTTAGTCATGTTGTAATTTTGGTGAGAACACCATTCATTGTTTACTTTGATATGATGCTCCAAATCCTAGTCAAATCTGAGCTATTTTTAAAAAATCGTAATTAACTTTCCTTCTTCCTCAACTCTTTGTTTTGCTGAAAGTCAGTCATTTGTGTGGTTTTTGCTACCTTTATATTACACGCAATTTTCATTAAGAAAAAAAAAAAAACAGCTAACTCTTACCAGTTATCTAAATATCTTCTGGAAGTTTAGACATACCACATAAGTCCACTAGT
Organism: Tragelaphus eurycerus; assembly: GCA_935064755.1. Lineage (NCBI taxonomy): Eukaryota > Metazoa > Chordata > Mammalia > Artiodactyla > Bovidae > Tragelaphus > Tragelaphus eurycerus. Next base: position 3,494,409 of record CAKXYN010000086.1, on the reverse strand, counting down.
TAATATCCCTAAGAGAGTCCTTTCCAGAGCCCATTTTCCTACACCAATCAAATGAGGCTGTATTCTCCATCTGTTGTACCATGGGTCCTCCTTTGCTATAATCTAAACAATTCCTCTACCTATCTTGATTTTTGCATCTTTTGTTTCTGTGTCATATGTATTTTTTTTTTCTCACTTGTTGATAGAGTACAATCCTCCAAAAGCTATCTTTCTTTTCTTTCAAAATCTGGTGTATATTGACACTACTTTGGTCAGAAATAGAATTCCTAGCTGTAAATATTTTCCTCAGAATTTTGAAGGAAGTGTCCCATAAAATTTCTTTTCCAGTCTTGCAATGAAAATGAAATCATTCTCGGTACTGAGTTATATGTAGGTTTGTTGTATGTCCCCATTTGCCTGAGACAGTCTCCTTCTATGTCTGCTTTTACAATGTAATTATTAATAGTACCCCCATTTGGTGTTAAAAAGGTTATGGTTCATATAATAAATTTTATAGTTTTTATAATTATATTAGCACTTTTACTGATCTGCAAAATCATTCTCATTTTGTCTTTGTCCTATATTTTCGACAGTTTGGTGATGATACAATCTGTTTTCATTCATTGTCAGTGTTGTCTTTCCCTCTTAAGAAAAGTTCTTACATATTTCAAAGATAATTTTTTCTCTAGGTTTTATTTTCTATTTATGAAATGCTCCTATTCTTAATAGGATTTGTCTTCTAATTTTTCTGCTTTCTCTTCAACTTGTGTTTTTTGTTTTATTTTCTTGGAGATAATACCAACTTCATTTTCACACTCTTTTCCTGAGTCCTCTCTTCATGTTTTTTAATGTTCAAGAGCAAAGAGCCCTTATTTCTTGGAGATAATACCGACTTCATTTTCACACTCTTTTCCTGAGTCCTCTCTTCATGTTTTTTAATGTTCAAGAGCAAAGAGCCCTTATACACTTATATACAAGTGTATACTATACTTGTTCAATTGTTGCAATAACTTATTTATTTCACTGAATTGAGCCTGTAATTAAAAATTTTTGAGGATTCTTTTAAACCTTCATGATTGGCTTCCTGAAAGTTGCACATTTTTCTGTTTTTTTTTTTTTTTAATAATCTCTTTTAATGTAAAAGAGTTTTCTTGTTTTTCACTCACTAACCTTTGATTGATTCCCTGAATTCAATTATTGAAGACTAAAAACTTATTTCAATTTCTAAATGTTTGAGGGTAATATATAGACTGGGAACTTCCTGACAGGGTGATTTTCCTGGCCCTTAACTTTACAAAATTCCAATGCTAGTTTTTCATTATGTTATTATAAAACATTGAGTATAGTTCCCTATGCTATATTGTTCATACCTCCTGTTTGCCTATTTTATATATAATAGTATGTATATGTTAATCCTAAACTCTTAATTTATCTTCCTCCCCTCTTTGGTAACTGTCTGTGAGTCTATTTATGCTTTGTAAAAAAGTTCATTTGTATCTTTTTTTTTTTTTAAATTCTACAAATAAGTGATGTATATTTATATTTGTTTTTCTCTGACCTACTTCATTTAATGTAATAATATCTAGGTCCATCTGTGTTGTTGAAAATGGCATTATTTCTTTTTTATGGTTCAGTTATATTCTTCTGTATAAATATACAACATCTTCTTTATCCATTCATCTATCAATAGATGTTTAGATTGCTTTTATGTCCTGGCTTATTGCAAATAGTGCTGTTATGAACATTTAGGTGCATGTATCTTTTCGAATTAGTGTTTTCTCTGGATATATGCCCAAAAGTGGGACTAGCTGATTCATATGGTAACCCTATTTTCAGTTTATTAAAGAATCTCCATAATGACTGCAAAAATTTACATCTCCAGCAATAGTGTGTGTGTGTGGGGGGTGATTCTTTTTCTTCACATCCTCTCTAGCATTTATCACGTAGATATTTTGATGATAGTCATTCTGACTGGTGTGAAGGGATACCTCACTGTAGTTTTGATATGCATTTCTCTAATAAATCAGCAACACTGAGCATCTTTTCATGTACCTGCTATCCATCTATATGTCTTCTTTGGAGAAATATCTATTTATGCCTTTGCTCAATTTTTGATTGGGCTTTTGTATTGATATTGAGTTTCATGTGCTTTCTGTACATTTTGGAAATTAATCCATTGTCAGTAGCCTTGTTTGAAAATATAGTCTTCCAATCCAAAAGTGTCCTTTCATTTTCTTTATTGTTTCCTTCGTTGTGAAAATGCTTTTAAGTTTAATTGGGTCCATTTTTTTTTTTTGGTTGCTATTATCCTTTTTAATTTGCTTGCTTTTACTTTTTATTTTATATTGGAGTGTAGTTGGTTAAAAATGTAGTTTCAGGTTTACAGGAAATTGATTCAGTTATATATATACTTGCATCTATTTTTATTTAATTATTTTCCCATGCATGTTGTTACATAATATTGAGCAGAGTTTCCTATGCTATATAGTAGGTCCTTGTTGATTATTCATTTTAAATCTAGTAGGGCATACATGTCAATCCCAAATGCCCTAACTATTCCTTCCCCTCACCTTTCATAACTGGTAATCCTAAATTCATTATCTAAATTTGTGAGTCCGTCTCTGTCTTGTAAATAGGTTCATTTGTATTTTTTAAGATCCTTTATGTAAGCAGTATTTTTGTTTATATTTACATTACCTAGTATTTTTGTTTTTATTTCCATTATCTAGGAGATGAATCCAAAAAAAATATTGCTGTAATTTATGTCAGTATTCTGCCTATGTTTTCCTCTAGGGCTTTTATAATAACTGGTTTTATACTTACCTCTTTAATCAATTTTGAGTTTATTTTTGTATATGGTGTTAGACTAATTTCATTGTTTTATAAATAACTATCCAGTTTCCCCAACACCACTTATTAAGGAAACTCTTTCTCCATTGTACTTTCTTCCTCCCTTTGTTGTAAATTAATTGAGAATAAGTGTGTGAGTTTATTTCTGGGCATTCTTCTATCCTGTTCCATTGACTTATATTTCTGTTTTTGTACAAGTACCATACTATTTTGATTACTATTACTTTGTAGTATTGTTTGAGGTCTTGAATACCCATTCTGCTGATGATCAAAAATCTAATTCTCATTATTCCTAGTAAATTCAATTAATTTAGAGTTTTCTCAATCAATTGTAAAAGTAATTACAATTCCTTTTTTCTTTCTGGTCTTCGACACATGAAGATATTTGTTAATAATCACAATTTCAAGAACTCTCTAAACCTGGAAACTACTAGTACCACATTTCTGGCACTATTAACTACACATAAAAGTACACTTTTATGTGTACCAGCCTGCTGCTGCTGACGCTGCTAAATTGCTTCAGTCGTGTCCGACCCTGTGTGACTCCATAGAGGGCAACCCACCAGGTTCCTCAGTCCATGGGATTTTACAGGCAAGAGTACTGGAATGGGGTGCCATTGCCTTCTCCACTATCTAAATGAGACTATATGCCTGTGCTGTGCTGTGCTCTGCTGGGTTACTCAGTCATGTCTGACTCTTTGCGACCCCATGAACTGTAGCCCATCAGGCTCCTCCAGGCAAGAATACTGGAGTGGTTTGCCATGCCCTTCTCCAGGGGATCTTCCCAACCCAGGGATCGAACCCAGGTCTCCTGCATTGCAGGCAGATTCTTTACCAGCTCAGCTACCCGGGAAGCCTGACTATATGCCTAAAACTGTAAATAGTACTTACAATATATGTTTTTTATGTCATGCTTAGATGAGATGAGAATATTGGTAGAATTCCTTCAACATTTACCAATTCCCCATTTGGTAAGCACATAATCTACTTGATATCAGAATCTGTTATCTACAGTGTTCCTAATTATTTTACTCTGTTAAATTTCTATAGCCCAGATATTTTTATTTAGCTAATAGAAGGAAGAGGGAATTAATACAGATTCTTTTAATAGACAATTGTTGCAGTATATTATTTAAATTGAAAGCCAAGATTAAACATATTTTATTCCAACTGTTCTGCCTCCTTATTATGTCTCCAAGATGAGGATTAATTTAAATAGCATAGAGTTTGTAAAAATACGCAATGTAAGTATATAATACAATATATAATATAAAATATATACAATATATATAATGCGAAAATATTATAAATTTACTCAAACAAAATTATAGCTAACTGCATTTAAGCTTCACTTGCCATACTCAACACACTTACACAATAATTTGGATATGATTGATATAAATTTATGTGAAATAATTTTAATTTAATTTAACATCACTGGCAATATTATATCATTACTTATTTTTATTTAATTTCTATTACCAAAATTTAGTAAATAACTTATTATGCAAATTGTATACATGATTCTTGTGGAACTCTCCAAGGGTTTTATTAGCACAAATTTCTAGATGTAACAGAAAAGGCAATGGCATCCCACTCCTGGACTCTTGCCTGGAAAATCCCATGGACAGAGGAGCCTGGTAGGCTGCAGTCCATGGGGTTGGTAGGAGTCGGACACGACTGAGGGACTTCACTTTCACTTTTCACTTTCATGCATTGGAGAAGGAAATAGCAACCCACTCCAGTGTTCTTGCCAGGAGAATCCCAGGGACAGGGAAGCCTGGTGGGCTGCTGTCTATGGGGTTGCAGAGCTGGACACAACTAAAGTGACTTAGCAGTAGCAGCTAGATGTAAAGCTACTGAATTATAAGTGAAGAATATACAATTTTCTTCTTGAGATGACAAAATGGTTTCAAGACAGGTGTAAGTAATTTACATTGTAAGCAATTTAAGAGGGTACTATTTATTTTTAAAAACTCCTCACAAAAACTTGTAAAAGTAAGGAAGATAATCTCATCAATTTAAATATTGTCCTTACTTCAGGAAATATGCTAATCACTGTGATAGAAACAAATTAGATATAATGTTCAGAGGTTGAAAAGTATAAAGCCCACAGAAACCCTTGTCCATGTGAGTGAGGCATAATATGAACCAAATCAGAACAGACAACTCCAATCACAGTATAATAACAAAGCAAACAAATAAATGTTGGTATATTATTCTTTGGATATTTGCTCATGAGATTTAGTGATAAGGACAGAGATTTTGGTACAGGTTATTGCCTATAGACTGAATTTGGTAGATGAGGTTGTGTGTGATCTAATTGATATTTAAGAAACTTAATCTTTGCCAGCTTAACAATATAATAATAGCAGATGAGATTGATTTTTAATTATCAGCAATCCATCTAAATGAGGTAAGAGCAGGCACTCTATGATGTATCTGAGGCAATTTTAAAATGTCATGAGGAGTGTCTCAAGCAGAATGTCATAAAAAGAGCTTTAATAACTCTGAGTCTATCTTATTTTCCTTATTTTTCCCCCCATCAGTCCAATAATAAAAGATGATCAATTCCAGGACAACAATGCCAACAATTAAATACAGAAAATAATTGATTTCTAAGCAAGGGTATAACCTGGCATGGTCTTATTATGGTATAACTGCAAAACGTGGATTCTGACTAGTAGCAAAAATACCTAAGAAAAATCTAAAATATTATGTGCCAGGTGCTGATTTAAGTGCTTTACATGTGATTAATTCTATTAATTTTCAAGATAGTCCTGTGAGGTATGTGTAAGTATCACATTTGTTTTATACATGATGAAAATAATCAGGGAGAGTTAAGTAACTTGTCTAAATTCAAAGATCTGTTGAAAATCTAAAACGTCTAGATTATTTGCTCAAAGTAACCTCTTATATTGGCTTAGTGTGGTGATATTTATAAAACAGAATATTGAAGACCAAACAGTTTTATAGATATATATATAATTTCCCACTTAGATTAGCGTGTGTATTTCTCACTAGAATAATGACTACACTTTCTAGTAAAATCTATTGACATAGTCATATTAGCATACAGGTATGCAAATTATGTGTCTGGACAGACTGTACCTTCACAAACAAATGTAGCTTTAACAAGTAATATTCATTTGCTAGGAACTGAACCAAGACTTTCCAGTCCAACTCTCATATCCATACATGACCACTGGAAAAACCATAGCCATGACTAGACGAACCTTTGTTGTCAAAGTAATGTCTCTGCTTTTCAATATGCTATCTAGGTTGGTCATAACTTTTCTTCCAAGGAGTAAGTGTCTTTTAATTTCATGGCTTCAGTCACCATCTGCAGTGATTTTGGAGCCCAGAAAAATAAAGTCTGACACTGTTTCCACTGTTTCCCCATCTACTTCCCACAAAGTGATGGGACCAGATGCCATGATGTTCGCCTTCTGAATGTTGAGCTTTAAGCCAACTTTTTCACTCTCCACTTTCACTTTCATCCAGAGGCTTTTTAGTTCTTCTTCACTTTCTGCCATAAAGTTCACTCAGACTTATGTCCACTGAGTCAGTGATGCTATCCAGCAATCTCATCCTCTGTAATACCCTTCTCCTCCTGCCCCCAATCCCTCCCAGCATCAGAGTCTTCTCCAATGAATCAACTCTTTGCATGAGGTGGCCAAAGTACTGGAGTTTCAGCTTTAGCATCATTCCTTCCAAAGAAATCCCAGGGCTGATCTCCTTCAGAATGGACTGGTTGGATCTCCTTGCAGTCCAAGGGTCTCTCAAGAGTCTTCACCAACAACGCAGCCCAAAGCATCAATTCTTCAGCACTCAGCTTTCTTCGCAACCCACTCTCCATCTATACATGACCACAGGAAAAAACATAGCCTTGACTAGATGGACCTTTGTTGGCAAAGTAATGTCTCTGCTTTTGAATATGCTATCTAGGTTGGTCATAACTTTCCTCAAAGGAGTAAGCATCTTTTAATTTCATGGCTGCAGTCGCCATCTGCAGTGATTTTGAAGCCCCCCAAAATAAAGTCTGACACTGTTTGCACTGTTTCCCCATCTATTTCCCATGAAGTGATGGGACCGGATGCCATGATCTTCGTTTTCTGAATGTTGAGCTTTAAACCAACTTTTCACTCTCCACATTCACTTTCATCAAGAAGCTTTTTAGTTCTTCTTCACTTTCTGCAATAAGGGTAGTGTCATCTGCATATCTGAGGTTATTGATATTTTTCCCAGCAATCTAGGTTCCAGCTTGCATTTCTCATGGTGTACTCTGCATGTAAATTAAATAAGCGGGGTGACAATATACAGCCTTGACGTACTCCTTTTCCTATTTGGAACCAGTCTGCTGTTCCATGTCCAGTTCTAACTGTTGCTTCCTGACCTGCATATAGGTTTCTCAAGAGGCAGGTCAGATGGTCTGCTATTCCCATCTCTTTCAGAACTTTCCACAGTTTATTGTGATCCACACAGTCAAAGGCTTTGGCATAGTCAATAAAGCAGAAAAAGATGTTTTTCTGGAACTCTCTTGCTTTTTCCATGATCCAGCGGATGTTGGCAATTTGAACTCTGGTTCCTCTGCTTTTTCTAAAACCAGCTTGAACATCAGGAAGTTCACGGTTCATGTATTGCTGAAGCCTGGTTTGGAGAACTTTGAGAATTATTTTACTAGCATGTGAGATGAGTGCAATTGTGTCATAGTTTGATCATTCTTTGTCATTGCCTTTTTTTGGGATTGAAATGAAAACTGACATTTTCCAGTCCTGTGGCCACTGCTGAGTTTTCCATATTTGCTGGCATATTAAGTGCAACATTTTCACAGAATCATCTTTCGGGATTTGGAATAGCTCAACTGGAATTCCACCACCTCCACTGGCTTTGTTTTTAGTGATGCTTACTAAGACCCATTTGACTTCACATTCCAGGATGTCTGGCTCTAGGTCAGTGATCACACCATCATGATTATCTGGGTCATGAAGATCTTTTTTATACAGTTTTTCTGTGTATTCCTGCCACCTCTTCTTAATATCTTCTGCTTCTGTTAGGTCCATACCATTTCTGTCCTTTATCAAGTATAAAATGTTCCCTTGGTATCTCTAATTTTCTTGAAGAGTTCTCTAGTCTTTCCCATTCTGTTGTTTTCCTCTATTTCTTTGCCTTGAACACTGAAGATGGCTTTCCTATCTCTTCTTGGTATTCTTTGGAACTCTGCATTCAGATGCTTATATCTTTCCTTTTCTCCTTTGGTTTTCGCTTCTCTTCTTTTCACAGCTATTTGTAAGGCCTCCCCAGACAACCAGTTTGTTTTTTTGCATTTCTTTTCCATGGGGATGGTCTTGATCCTTGTCTCCTGTACAACGTCACGAACATCCGTCCATAGTTCATCAGGCACTCTATCTATCAGATCTAGGCCCTTAAATCTATTTCTCCCTTCCACTGTATAATCTTTAAGGATTTGATTCAGTCATACCTGAATGGTCTAGAGGTTTTCCCTACTTTCTTCAATTTAAGCCTGAATTTGGCAATAATGAGTTCATGATCTGATCCACAGTCAGCTCCTGGTATTGTTTTTGTTGACTGTATAGAGCTTCTCCATCTTTGGCTGCAAAGAATATAATCAGTCTGATTTTGGTGTTGTCCATATGGTGATGTCCATGTATAGAGTCTTCTCTTGTGTTGTTGGAAGAGGGTGTTTGCTATGACCAGTGTGTTCTCTTGGCAAAACTCTATTAGTCTTTGCCCTGCTTCATTCTGTATTCCAGGGCCAAATTTGCCTGTTACTCTAGGTGTTTCTTAACTTCCTAGTTTTTCATTCCAGTGCCCTTTAATGAAAAGGACATCTTTTTTGGGTGTTAGTTCTAAAAGGTCTTGTAGGTCTTCATAGAACCATTCAGCTTCAGCTTCTTCAGCATTACTGGTTGGGGAATAGACTTGGATTATCGGGTATTGAATGGTTTGCCTTGGAAATGAACAGAGATCATTCTGTCTTTTTTGAGATTGCATCTAAGTACTGCATTTCAAACTCTTTTTTTGACCATGATGGCTACTCCATTTCTTCTAAGGGATTCCTGCCCACAGTATAAGATATAATGGTCATCTGATTTAAATTCACCCATTCCAGTCCATTTTAGTTAGCTGATTCTTAGAATGTCAACATTCACTCTTGCCATCTCTTGTTTGACCACTTCCAATTTGCCTTGATTCATGGACCTGACATTCCAGGTTCCCATGAAATATTGCTCTTACAGCATCAGACCTTGCTTCTATCACCAGTCACATCCCCAGCTGGGTATTGTTTTTGCTTTGTCTCCATCCCTTCATTCTTTCTGGAGTTATTTCTCCACTGATCTCCAGTAGCATATTGGGCACCTACTGACCTGGGGAGTTTCTCTTTCAGTATCCTGTCATTTTGCCTTTTCATACTGTTCATGGGGTTCTCAAGGCAAGAATACTGAAATGGTTTGCCATTCTATTCTCCAGTGGACCACATTCTGTCAGCCCTCCCCACCATGAGCTGCCTGTTTTGGGTGGCCCCACGGGCATAGCTTAGTTTCATTGAATTAGACAAGGCTGTGGTCCTAGTGTGATTAGATTGACTAGTTTCCTGTGAGTAGGGTTTCAGTGTGTCTGCTCTCTGATGCCCTCTTGCAACACCTACCATCTTACTTGGGTTTCTCTTACCTTGCATGTGGGGTATCTCTTCACGGCTGCTCCAGCAAAACGTAGCCACTGCTCCTTATCTTGGACACAGGGTATTTCCTCACGGCCACCTCTCCTGACTTTGAACGTGGAATAGCTCCTCCAGGCCTACCTGCTAATGTTAGAAAAAATTCCTAAGCATTTATGCCTATAAAATTGAATATCTAAGTTTTTTTAAAGTATGCATTTCCTGTTAAGGAAAAACTAACATAGTGTCCTGTGTTTCCAGAACCTGTTCAAGGAAATTTAGAGCCCGTTTCTAATGAAATCCATGCAACAGTTTCACAGGGTAGATATTATTATATTCATGGTACAGTTGAAGAAAATGAAACACAGAGAGCGATGTGCCATGGTTCAAATAGTATTAATGGGCAAAATCCTTATCGCATGTTACATTAACCTAAGTTGAAAGTATTTGTTTAAAAATACTGTGATTTAATTATTCTACTTAGTAGTATATGTAGCACATACTACGTAGTAGTCTTTATACATAAATTATTGTGTCTGTTAGTCGCTCAGCCATGTCTGACTGCAACACCATGGACTGTAGTTTTCCAAGCTCCTCTGTCCATGGGATTTTCCAGGCAAGAATACTGGTATGGGTTTCTGTTCCCTTCTCCAGGTGATCTTCCTGAGCCAGTGATCGAACCCAGGAATTCCCCATTACAGGCAGATTATTTAAAGTCTGAGCCACCAGAACAGCCCTATAAGTGAATTTTTACTCTATTTTATGTGACAATCACCTTGACAAATGTTATGCTATGTACCTTATATTTATTACAAATAAAATAACAGATATTGGGAAGAAAATGACTTTTGGATTAGGGATGAAGCATAAATTTTTGTGACATTGTACAGGAGACAGGGATCAAGATGACCCCTATGGAAAAGAAATGCAAAAAAGCAAAATGGCTGTCTGGGGAGGCCTTACAAATAGCTATGAAAAGAAGAGAAGCAAAAACCAAAGGAGAAAAGGAAAGATATAAACATCTGAATGAAGAGTTTCGAAGAATAGCAAGAAGAGATAAGAAGCCATCTTCAGTGTTCAAGGCAAAGAAATAGAGGAAAACAACAGAATGGGAAAGATTAGAGATCTCTTCAAGAAAATTAGAGATACCAAGGGAAAATTTCATGCAAAGATGGGCTCGATAAAGGACAGAAATGGTATGGACCTAACAGAAGCAGAAGAAATAAAGAAGAGATGGCAAGAATACACAGAACTGTACAAAAAAGATCTTCATGATCCAGATAATCATGATGGTGTAATCACTGACCTAGAGCCAGGCATCCTGGAATGTGAAGTCAAGTGGGCCTTAGAAAGCATCACTAGGAACAAAGCTAGTGGAGGTGATGGAATTCCAGTGGAGCTATTCCAAATCCTGAAAGATGATGCTGTGAAAGTGCTGCACTCAATATGCCAGCAAATTTGGAAAACTCAGCAGTGGCCACCGGACTGGAAAAGGTCAGTTTTCATTCCAACTCCAAAGAAAGGCAATGCCAAAGAATGTTCAAACTACTACACAATTGCATTCATCTCACACACCAGTGAAATAATGCTCAAAATTCTCCAAGCCAGGCTTCAGCAATATGTGAACTTGAAGTTCCTGATGTTCAAGATGGTTTTAGAAAAGGCAGAAGAACCAGAGATCAAATTGCCAACATCCACTGGATCATGGAAAAATGCAAGAGAGTTCCAGAAAAACATCTATTTCTGCTTGATTGATTATGCCAAAGCCTTTGACTATGTGGATCACAATAAACTGTGGGAAATTCTGAAAGAGATGGGAATACCAGACCACCGGATCTGCCTCTTGAGAAATTTGTATACACGTCAGGAAGCAACAGTTAGAACTGGACATGGAACAACAGACTGGTTCCAAATAGGAAAAGAAGTACGTCAAGGCTGTATATTGTCACCCTGTTTATTTAATTTCTATGCAGAGTACATCATGAGAAATGCTGGACTGGATGAAACACAAGTTGGAATCAAGATTGCTGGGAGAAATATCAATAACCTCAGATATGCAGATGACACCAGCCTTATGGCAGAAAGTGAAGAGGAACTAAAAAGCCTCTTGATGAAAGTGAAAGTGGAGAGTGAAAAGGTTGGCTTAAAGCTCAACATTCAGAAAACAAAGATCATGGCATCTGGTCCCATCACTTCATGGGAAATAGATGGGGAAACAGTGGAAATAGTGTCAGACTTTCTTTTTCTGGGCTCCAAAATCACTACAGATGGTGACTGCAGACATGAAATTAAAAGACGCTTACTCCTTTGAGGAAAGTTATGACCAACCTAGATAGCATATTGAAAAGCAGAGACATTACTTTGCCAACAAAGGTTCGCCTAGTCAAGGCTATGGTTTTTCCTGTGGTCATGTATGGATGTGAGAGTTGGACTGTGAAGAAGGCTGAGCGCCGAAGAATTGATGCTTTTGAGCTGCGGTGTTGGTGAAGACTCTTGAGAGTCCCTTGGACTGCAAGGAGATCCAACCAGTCCATTCTGAAGGAAATCAGCCCTGGGATTTCTTTGGAAGGAATGATGCTAAAGCTGAAACTCCAGTACTTTGGCCACCTCATGCGAAAAGTTGACTCATTGGAAAAGACTGATGCTGGGAGGGTTTGGGGGCAAGAAGAGAAGGGGACGACAGAGGATGAGATGGCTGGATGTCATCACTGACTCGATGGATGTGAGTCTCAGTGAACTCCAGGAGTTGGTGATGGACAGGCAGGCCTGGTGTGCTGTGATTCATGGGGTCGTAAAGAGTCGGACATGAGTGAGCGACTGGTCTGATCTGATATGAAGGCACTTTTAGCTTGATAAAATCTTATAATGTGGCATAATTAATGTAATTTTTTATTATGGTTTCCTTTCAATGTTTTCATGACATGTAAATAGTTTAGCTATCACTCTATTCAGATGCTCACGAATTATTGATCTAGTCTTTTTAACCTAAATTATTTTGCTCCAGTTTTACTTAAATGGCATTTATTATGTAGAAATACAAAGAACCCGATTATTTATGAATTAGAATGATGCTTTCAAAATATACAAACATTCTTTAAAAAATTTCAAGCAATGTTCAGTTTAATGAACATTAAGTTCTAAAATTATATATTTTTCATCTTTATTTGACATAGTTTGTAGGTTAAAACAACACAATGACTCTAGAACAAGGAAGATTTGACTACTAACCGAAATGATCTATACTCAGGTTATCAGGTAAAAATTTCTCAGACCTATCTTCCAGTTCATCTATATATAAAACCTAGTATAGTGCAATGAATCAGTATAATGGAGGTTACTATTGGTTAAAGCAAAATATGCAAATATTAAAATTGGACTCATTAAATGTTAACTTTGAGCCTGAGCCATACACCTCTTTTGGGAATGCAAAATTTGGTTTTCCTGTAAACTTCTGTTCCACATGAAGTCCTCAAGAATATTCAAGGACAAAAATGTTTCTCTTTAATTTAAAGGGCTATTTTTATATGCATGTGAAATACTTCATGCAGCTTTTCTGCCTAATTCAATCCCTCAGTATGCTGCAAAGTCAGTTTGAAAATCTTTGTTTCTTCATATCACACTGAAGGTTGCTTTCAAACAAAATGTCCTGCAAAGAAAATTTGAGTATGTAGGAGAAAAGAAAAACACTGATTAGTTGGTTGGATAAGAAATAAGTGTGACATACTGTTCTTTCTTCTTATTTAGATGGAAAAAGATGACTATATGATGTTTCTTTTCCTTCCAGAGCAATGCCATGTATTATCAACAAATACCAGCATGTGTATTGCTGCTCAAAAACACATTTAGTGAAGGATCACAAGTTCCTTCCTATTTATGGATGTGATAAAAATAACTTCTAAATAATAGCTCAACGAAGAGAATCAGGAAGTATTAGGTCTGAGCCTTTGATTTGAAAAACATTAAATGATGAAAACAGAGTAGAGGGGAATGAAGATCCACATAATTATAGAGAAAGGAGAAGGGAAACATGTAAGGAGTGAGGAACAGAACACACATTATACCTGGTTCTCTTTTTAAGGCAGAGGGTTTATCGACTTTATGAACACTTTTTGATGAACTATCTTTTATTACACACCTATTATGCAAAATATGATTTATGATAATCATCATGTTTAATCCTGCTAACAAAAATATTTATCACATAGAAGCACCGATAACTAAAAATTAAGTAATTTGCTCCAGATTACAGTATCTGGATGCAAACATACTTCCTAAACAATCTTTTTGCATTGTATCAGTAAGTCTAGTTTTGGACTCTGTGTTTTCTGAGACATAGATGCATTCACTTATTCTTCAGTCTTGTGTTTGCATATTAAAATTTATGGCTTTCAATGTCCTATCAAGTCTCAGGTCAAATGCTGTATTGTCAATGAAATACTCCCTGATAGTTCGCGATTGAAAGAATTCTTTTACTTCAGAACTCATGACTCAGTTAAGTTTCTCATTGCACTGCACCTTGTACTACAGTTAATTTTGCAAATATCTGTACTAAATTGTAACTTATTTGAGGGTTTTACTCATCTCTCATATTTCAATTCTCTACATTTCTACAACTGCCAGATACCCCATAATTACTGAGGAACTGACTCATTCTAGAATGAAAGGACAAAAGAATTGACAATGCAACAAATAAACCAGTTAACAAATTGTCTTTCAAATAGTTGATCTGATCACAACATCTTTAAAATTCAAAATGGGATTTGATTTTGTATGGAATTTCAGATTTTCAAGATTTTTGATAGCTTTGGTTTTGTATAGAATGTGAATATCTGAATAAAATATTTCCCTGGTACTATCAAATATTTTTCACCATACTTAATCATCAAATAATGAAATTACTTATATTTGTTAGTATTAAAGAAGAATTTACAATTCTTATTTAATTACAATCTCAACAAAAAATTTCTGAATGGTAAGCAAAAGTGACATTTGCCTACAGAATCATTATTTATATTGATTTAAAAGTAATTAGTCTCTAATTAAAATAAATAAATTTAAATTTTAAAAAGTCAAAGAATGGTAAAAAAATAAATAAATTGCTATATAGACAAAAAGTAGTAAATATAATAAACAATAAAATTACTGAAGTTGTCAAGTTAGTTTCATACAAACATTGTAAATATTTCAGCTCAACTTAATTTGAAAGCTTTAGTATTCTAATAGTAATATGGAAACAGTTTCTGTCTCAGATCCATAGATTTTAAGTGCTTATGTATAAAATTTATTAATGTTGACATATATTAAGAAACATTTGACTATAATGAATACATTTTAATTTATAAGCAAATTATATTCCACTATATGAAAACAAGGAGAAGACAATGGCACCCCACTCGAATATCGTTGCCAGGAAAATCCCATGGATGGAGGAGCCTGGTAGGCTGCAGTGCATGGGGTCGCTAAGAGTCAGACACGACTGAGCGACTTCACTTTCACTTTTCACTTTCATGCATTGGAGAAGGTAATGGCAACCCACTCCAGTGTTCTTGCCTGGAGAATCCCATGGACGGAGAAACCTGGTAGGCTGCCGTCTCTGGGATCTCACAGAGTCGGACACGACTGAAGCGACTTAGCAGCATATGAAAACAAGGTTTATTATTTATAAAATCAACCTTGCCTCTTGTTTGCCTCCACAGAACATAAGAATCTTCTATCTGGACATGCTTCTCATAGAGTTCGCATGACAAGAATACTAGAACAGTATGCCATTTCCTCCTCCCCTGGAAAATGTTTCATCAGAACTGTTTACTATGACCCGTTTGTCTTGGGTGGCCCTGCACAGCATGGCTCAAAGGTTCTGAGTTACACAAGCCCTTTTGCCATGACAAGGGTATGACCTGTGAAGGAGATTGTTGTGCTGAAGGGACTTGCATAATTCAATGAAGTGCTGAGCCATGCCATGCAGAGCCACCCAAGATAGGCAGGTCAAAGTGTAGAGTTATGAAAAAACCTGATCCACTGGAGGAGGAAATATCAAGCGACTTCTGTATTTTTGCCTTAAGTACCCCATGACCAGTATGTCATGGGGCAAAAAGATCTGATACTGGAAGATGAGATCCAGAGGTCGAAAGTTATCCAGTATGCTACTGGGGAAGAGTGGAGGACAACTACTAATAGCTCCAGAAAGAATGAAGTGGCTAGGCCAAAGTATAAATGATGCTTTGTTCTGGATGTATCCAATGATGAAAGTAAAGTCTGAGGCTATAAAGAATAACATTGCATAGAAACCTGGAATATTGGTCCATGAATCAAGGTAAATTGGATATAGTCAAGCAGAAGATGGTAAGATTGAACACTGATATCTTAGGAACCAGTGAACCAAAATGAACATGAGTGGGTAAATTTAATTCAGATGACTATTATATCTTCTCCTGTGGGCAAGAACCCCTTAGAAAAAATGGAGTAGCCCTCATAGTCAATGAAAGTGTCTTAAATGCAGTACTTGGGTGCAACTTCAAAAAATACAGGATCTCGGTTCATTTCCAAGGCAAACCATTCAACATCACAGTGATCCAACACATACCGTGACCAACGATGCTGCAGAAGGTGAAATTGGTGGGTTTTATTAAGACCTACAACACCTTCTAGAACAACAAAAAAAGGAATGACATTTTCATCCTAGGGGACTGGAATGCAAATGTAGAGGGTAGAGAGATGCCCTGAATAATAGGTAAGTTGGGCCTTAGAGTACAAAATGAAGCATGACAAAAGCTAACAGAGTTTTGTCAAGAGAACACAATGGTCATAGCAAGCACCCTTTTCAAACAACACAAGAAATAACTTTACACATGAACATCAGCAAATGGTCAATATTGAAATCAGATTGATTATATTCTTTTCAGCTGAAGATGGAGAAGTTCTATACAGTCAACAAAAACAAGACCTGGAGCTGACTGTGGCTTAGATCATTAGTCCCTTGTTGCAAAATTCAGGTTTAAATAGAAGAAAGGAGGGAAAGCCACTAGGCCATTCAGGAATGTTCATCCTGTGTGTGCTAAGTTGCTTCAGTTCTGTCTGACCCTTTGCAACCCTATGAACCATAGCCCAGCAAGTTCCTCACCACATAGGATTATCCATTCAAGAATACTAGAAGGGATTGCTATGCCCTCTTCCAGGGGATCTTCCAACCCAGGGATCGAACTCATGTCTCTTACGTCTCCTATGTTAGCCAGAGGGTTCTTTACCATTAATGCCACCTGGGAAACATGACCTAAATCAAATCCCTTATGATTATAAGTGGAGATTATGAATAGAATCAAGGATTAGATCTGGTAGAGAGAGTGCCTAAATAACTATAGAATGATGTTTGTAACAATGTACAGGAGGCAATGATCAAAACTTAACCAAAGAAAGAGAAATTCAAGAAGGCAAAGATGTTGAGGAAAGAAACAAAAGGCAAGGGATAAAGAGAAAGCCAAATCCAACTGAATGCAGAGTTCCAGAGACTAGAAAGGAGAGATAAGAAGGCCTTCTTAAATGGACAGTGAAAAGAAATAAAGGAAAACAATGAAAACAAGGAATGGGAAAGACTAGAGATCTCTTCAAGACAATTGGAGATATCAAGGGAACATTTCATGCAAAGATGGGCACAATAAAGGACAGAAATGATAAGGACCTAACAGAAGCAGAAAAGATTAAGAAGTGGCAAGAAAACACAGAACTATACAAAGAACCATCATAATGATCAGGTTAATTACGAGGTGTGGTCACTCACCTAGAGCCAGACATCCTGGAGTGTGAAGTCAAATGGGACTTAGGAAGCATTACTATGAACAATGCTAGGGGAGCTGATGGAATTCCAGGTGAACTATTTCAAATCCTAAAATATGATGTTGTTAAAGTGCTATACTCAAAATGTCAGCAAATTTGGGAAAATTGCAGTGGCAATAGGACTAGAAAATGTCAATTTCATTCTCCCAAAGAAGGGCAATAACAAAGAATGTTCGAGCTACTGTACAATTTGCTCACTTCACACACTAGCAAGGTTATGCTCAAAATTCCTTAACCTAGGCTTTAGCAGAATGGAGATCTTTCAGATGTACAAGCTGGCTTTAGAAAAGGCAGAGAAACCAGAGACTGAATTGCCAATATCCATTAGATAATACAAAAAGATAAGGGAATTCCGGGGGGTGGGGGGGAACCATCAATATCTGCATCACTGACTACACTAACACTTTGTGAGGATCTCAACAATATGTAGAAAATTCATAAATAGGTGGGAATACCAGACCACCTAACCTGTCTCCTGAGAAACCTCTATGCAGGTCAAGAAACAACAGTCAGAAATGGATTTGATCCAACTGACTGGTTCCAAATTGGGAAAGGAGTATGACAAGACTGTATACTGTCATCCCACTTATTTAACTTATATGCAGACTACATCATGTAAAATGCCAGGCTGGATGAATCACAAACTGGAATCAAGGTTCCCAAGAGAAATATCAACATCCTTAGATATGTAGATAATAACATTCTAAGGGCATAAAGTGAAAAGGAATTAAAGAGCCTCTTGAGGGTGAAAGAGAAGAGTGAAAAAGCCTGCTTGAAGCTCAACATTCAAAAACTGGGATTATGGCATCCGGTGCCATCACTTCATAGCAAATAGAAAAGGAAAAATTGAAATTAGTGAAAGATTTTTATTTTCTAGGGATCCAAAGTCATAGCAGACAGTGATTCAGCCATGAAATTAAAAGATGCTTGCTCCTTGAAAGGAAAGCTATGACAAACCTATTGATTGTTCAGTCACCAAGTCCTGTCCAGCTCTTTATGACCCCATGCACTGCAGCATGACAGGCTTCCCTGTACTCCATCATCTCCCAGAGCTTGCTTAGATTTATGTCTTTTGAGTCAGTGATGTTATCGAACTATCTCATCCTCTGCCATCCTCTTGTCCTCCTGCCCTCAGTCTTTCCCAGCATCAGGTTGGTTGTTTAGTTGCTCAGTTGCTTAGCCCACCAGACTCCTCTGTTCATGGAATTCTCCAGGCAAGAATACTGGAGTGGGTAGCCCTTCTCTTCTCCAGGAAATCTTCCCAACCCAGGGATTGAACCTGGGACTCCTGCATTACAGACAGATTCTTTACCATCTGAGCCACAAGGGAAGTCCTGACATACCTAGACAGTGTATTAGACAGTATTAGACAGTCCTAGACAGTATTAGAAAGCAGAAACAGCACTTCACTGACAAAGGTCAGTATAGTCAAAGCTAAGATTCTTTCCAGTAGTCATGTACATATGTGAGAGTTGGACGATAAAGAGTGACTCAGTGTTGAAGACATTATGCTTTCAAACTGTCATGCTGGATAAGACTCTTGAGAGCCCCTTGGACTCTCAAGGGAAGCAAGGAGATCAAAATAGTCAATCCTAAAGGAAATCAGTCCTGAATATTCATTGGCAGGACTGATGCTGAAGCTCCAATACTTTGGCCACATGATGCAAAGAGCTGACTCATTGAAAAAGACCCTGATGCTGGAAAAGATTGAGGGCAAAAGAGGGAGGGGACGGCAGAGGGTGAAATGGTTAGATGGCATCACTGCCTCACTGGACACGAATTTGAGCAAACTCTGGGAGATATTGAAGGACAGAGAAAGCTGGTGTGCTGTAGTCCATGGGTTTGCAAAGTGTCGGACATGACCTAGCTACTGAACAAAAACTATACTCCTAAATTAGGGTAACTTAAATGTTAAAGAAGGCAATGGCACCCCACCCCAGTACTTTTGCCTGGAGAATCCCACGGATGGAGGAGCCTGGTGGGCTGCAGTCCATGGGGTTGCTGGGAGTCGGACACGACTGAGCGACTCCACTTTCACTTTTCACTTTCCACTTTCATGCATTGGAGAAGGAAATGGCAACCCACTCCAGTATTCTTGCCTAGAGAATCCCAGGGACGGGGGAGCCTGGTGAGCTTCCGTCTATGGGGTCGCACAGAGTCGGACACGACTGAAGCGACTTAGCAGCAGCAGCAGCAAATGTTAAAGCAATGAGACTAGAATGCTGTAAGTTTCCAGAGATAAACAGATGCACAGCACCTTTCAGCAGTAAAATACCTTTGAGAATAAATAATCTTGTGCAGTTTCAAAGTCAATGGTACAAGTTCAATTCTATACACAAAAGTTTCACTTAATTCTTGTCATTGTTTGATTCTAATTAGCACTCTTTCCACGTAGTCCATTACAGACAGTATTAATATTTTTCATCAACATTCAAGTGAAAACCATTTCATTGACTTTACTTTGCATAATTGTGGAATGCTAAGATTTTCAAGGACTTCCCTGGTGGAATATTTCTTATAAACTAAGGAGAAAACAAAAGCTTTACAAAACATGCAAATATTCTAGACATACTCTCTTTTCTAAAATACTGGTTTTTGAGCTGTTATGGGCTGAACTGTATCTCTCAAAAATGGGATGACCCAGAGGGATGGTACAGGGAGAGAGGAGGGAGGAGGGTTCAGGATAGGGAACATGTGTACACCTGTGGCAGATTCATGTTGATATATGGCAAAACCAATACAATATTGTAAAGTTTAAAAATAAAATTAAAAAATAGGAAAAAAATCACACCTTGAAGCCTTTACTCCTGGTGCCCCCAAAAGTGACTGTATTTAAAGATAAGGTATTTAAAGAGTAATTAGATTAAAACAAAGCTCTTAGGCTGTTAGAAATGGCAAATGACTGGTGTATTATAAGAGGAGATTAGAAGACAGACAATATATAGAGTAGTATGTGAAGATACCAAAAGATAACCATCTACAAAACCAGGAGAAAGGTCTTAGAAGAAGTCAACCATGCCAAAACCATGTTCTCAGATTCCTAACCTCCAGAATTATGAAAAAATAAATTTCTATTATGTTGCTCAGTCTGTTGTTCTTTGCCATGAAAACATTCTCAACTTCTAAGATCTGATTACAGATCTTAGATCTTCATGGTTTGCTTCTGGCTTTTGTATTCAGCCTATATACATATACCAGGGACATCTTATTTCTACAAACAAAGGTGAATAATTGTCCATATTTTAATTTCCTTAATTGGCAAAAAAAACCATCATGTTCCAACAACTCAAAGTCTTGGTTCTGAAAATCCAAAAATATATAAATAGTTGGGAGATGGTATTATAGAATCACTCTATCTGATTCAAATTCACCTTCAGTACTCACACTTCTTGACTTTAGGCTTTGTCTTTGTTAATCTTTAAAACAACAGTAATAGTGGTGTATATCTTAAAATGTTATAGTAAGGATTAAATTAGATTAATAAATATAAACTATACTGAATTGTGTGCAAAAATAGAGTAGCTGTAAAATTTACTGTCAAACCAGGATTCTTTGAGAGTGATAAAGGATGCTTCTCATAATCATGCCAATGCATAATCAGAAATTGGTATTATCTAGACACATATAAACATAGGAAACATGAAGAAATATTTGCAGTTTTTAAGATTGATAACAGATGAGCAAAATGTTACAATAGATATAGTTAAGACCCCTATAGCTCCTGGCATAAATGTAGGTTTCATTCACTTTAATTAATTTCATGACTCCTTTCACCACTTTTGTTCTATGACCATGTTCATTCCAATATTTTAAGAAGTATATACTATGGAGTGCTTTCCTGAGTACAGTAGTTTAGTCACTCAGTTATGTTCAACTTGCAACCCCATGGACTGTAGCCCTCCAGAATCTTCTTTCCATGAGATTTTGCAGGCAAGAATAGTGAAGTGGGTTGCCATTTCCTTCTCCAGGGGATCTTCCCAACCCAGGGATTGAAACCAAGTATCCTGCATTGCAGGCAGATTCTTTACTAACTGAGCTACCGGGAAGGTCCTGAAAAGCCTAAATCGAGTTTGTAATCAATGATATACTCACATCAAACATAAGTGGGACATAGTCATATGTTTAAGGATAGATGTTTGATCCCCCAATTGCTGCCCTGTGAATAGGTTCATCAACATCATCTATCTAGATTCAATATATATATGCATTAATACATGATAGTTGTCTTACTTTTTCTGACTTACTTCACTTTGTATAATATCCTGTGTTCATCCATCCATTGAAATATATACATTACTATATGCAAAATTAGATAGCCAGTGGGAATTTGCCATATGATGCAAGGAGCTCAAATCTGATGCTGTGACAACCTAGAGGGGTGGGATGGAGTGAGAGGTGGGAGGGAAATTCAGCAAGGAGGGGACATATGTATACCTGTGGCTGACTCATATTCATGTACGGCAGAAAGCAACACAATATTGTAAAGCAATTATCCTCCAATTAAAAAAAAAAAAAAGTCTGATCCTCACTACATTTCAGATTCTTACCAGATTTCTCTCTCTCAAGGAAACAAAATAGGAAATAAACTTGTCCTGCAATGGGTATCAGGCCCATAAATATGTGTTGACTCAGGGTTGGTTTGCAAGATCAGCCTTGTATACACAGAGAGGATGGTAATTAGTGCTTGCGAAAGGTTGTTTCTAAAGTATGACAATTTGCCCCATTTTACTTGAGTGGTTTATCTTGTGTGATTTGCTTGCTCTTTCAGTCAAGGAATTCCTAAACCACTCAGATTAAGACTGTTTTAACAATAAGTAACTGTAACTAGCATATACTGTGAATATGCATGCACTGTGTAAGAGGAATTTCAATATCTCAAGATAGGCAGGCTTTTAACTACTATGACATATAAGGCCAGCTGCACATAACACACTCTAAAAGTAAACCCACAGTAGACCTAGGGATTTTTTGTTTCTTTTTGATATGTTACTTTGCAATTTTGCCCTACAAAAGGCTTCCCAATTGAAAAAAAAAAAAAAAATGTAAGAAACTAAATGTAAGAAATAATGCCTCTTAAAATACTTTTTAGATGTTCACAAAGGCATGATAAAAGCACAAAGAATTAACAATTCACCTTACTGTCTATTCATTACATTAATGGTTTGAGGATAGGAAAAGATTCAAGCTCATGAAGGTTATGCCTCAATGTTTAGACAATTTATACTTGCCAGAGCTGACATAAATGTAGATAAATACTATTTTTTTTGACAGATCTGGACTTGCTTCAGAAATTATCTGTCAGAAGGTTGGGATGGGTCAGGTTAAAAAAAATATTTATTCTTAAAACTACCATCCATAACAAAATTAGACTCCATCATTCTCAATTTTAGTGTCTGATAAAATGAACCTATAAGACCTTTTCTATATTTGAAACTAATAACCCCACAATTTAATCTTCCTTAAATAGCCTTATTCTCATTTTTTCATAGGCATAGAATGTGTCTGCTTAGAAATTGCAAATTTAGAAAAACAGTATTTCATGCTGTGAGGTTTTTATTTTATGTAACTGCATTTGACATGTTCCCAATAATTCAGATTTAGGAAAATGGTTTTGGGGAAAAAAAGAGGTTCATTTGGGGAACAACTTAGCTCTTATAGGATATCCTTAAAATAATTATTTCTAGCTTCAAATATCTATATATTAACAATCAATTATTATCTTTATATTGTATTGTATTTTATTAATATTGAAAACCCAAAAGACATGCAATCATGTGGTTTATATTGTTTGCACCTGTATGTTATTAAGAAAAACTGGGCACAAATGATTTCTAGTGAAAGTTATGGATAATAATGTGAACGATAATAAAGGATAATGGATCCAAAGATTTATGGTGTATTTTGGTGAAGAGACATGATAATTGATGAATCATGGTATTGGGCATCTTGCTCATCTTTCATTCCTCTTTTTCATCTCTGCTAGTAACTAATTTAGTAATGCTGTGATTAGGCAGTTTGGGGGAAAGGAGGGGCTATTTCACTAGCTTTCTACTTTTCCACTCTTCCCATTTCCCATTGCTGGTACTAGATTGAATGCCTCCTTCTACAGTTAGGTAAAAATATAAACTCTAAATATATTTTAAAAATTTTAAAAGCTTCAATGAGAACAGCAACTTCTCAGGAGTCCTACAGTTCTCTGAAAGCTATTATTTCTCTTACTATTAAAAAAAAAAATCAATGTGGGCACATAAAACCCAGCTCAGGTGGCAACATCTGTATATTTTTCCCCAAACCCTGTCTCCCTTTTACAACCATTCGACTCATCTTCTACCTTCTGACACCTGTGATTAAAGAATTTAAGGGCTATAATTTTCCTACAGGTAATGATTAATCCTAACTATATTCTGTGGCTTTAAACCACTCAAAATAAATACAACTCTTAAAAAGGTATTAAAGTATCAGAATTTTTAAAAAGTCATCAATAATGTTAGGCTGCAGAGCAAATGTAAAGCTATAACCATAGTCATGTTACATATTAGAAATTTGGTGGCTGTATTTGCAGATTTCTCACTGGCAGGAAAAGGATCTGTTCTGGTAATCAAAATCTTGGCTCCACTCAACAGAGTAAAGTGGACCTGTAGATTATAGATTCCAAACATCTGATATATCACTCCTCTCATGGAGGGATAAAATATAGTAGATGACATCAGATCAGATCAGATCAGTCGCTCAGTCGTGTCCGACTCTTTGCGACCCCATGAACCGCAGCACGCCAGGCCTCCCTGTTCATCACCAGCTCCCGGAGGTCACTCAGACTCGCATCCATCGAGTCAGTGATGCCATCCAGCCATCTCATCCTCTGTCGTCCCCTTCTCCTCCTGCCCTCAATCCCTCCCAGCATCAGAGTCTTCTCCAATGAGTCAACTCTTCGCATGAGGTGGCCAAAATACTGGAGTTTCAGCTTTAGCATCATTCCTTCTAAAGAAATTCCAGGATTGATCTCCTTCAGAATGGACTGGTTGGATCTTCTTGCAGTCCAAGGGACTCTCAAGAGTCTTCTCCAACACCACAGTTCAAAAGCATCAATTCTTCAGCGCTCAGCCTTCCTCACAGTCCAGCTCTCACATCTATACATGACCACAGGAAAGACCATAGCCTTGACTAGGCGAACCTTTGTTGGTAAAGTAATGTCTCTGCTTTTAAATATGCTATCTAGGTTGGTCATAACTTTCCTTCCAAGGAGTAAGTGTCTTTTAATTTCATGGCTGCAGTCACCATCTGCAGTGATTTTGGAGCCCAGAAAAACAAAGTCTGACACTGTTTCCACTGTTTCCCCATCTATTTCCCATGCAGTGATGGGACCAGATGCCATGATCTTCGTTTTCTGAATGTTGAGCTTTAAGCCAACCTTTTCACTCTCCACTTTCACTTTCATCAAGAGGCTTTTTAGCCCCTCTTCACTTTCTGCCATAAGGGTGGTATCATCTGCATATCTGAGGTTATTGATATTTCTCCTGGCAATCTTGATTCCAGCTTGTGTTTCTTCCAGTCCAGCATTTCTCATGATGTACTCTGCATATAAGTTAAATAAACATGGTGACAACATGCAGCCTTGACGTACTCCTTTTCCTATTTGGAACCAGTCTGTTGTTCCATGACCAGTTCTAACTGTTGCTTTCTGACCTGCATACAGATTTCTTAAGAGGCAGATCAGGTGGTCTGGTATTCCCATCTCTTTAAGAATTTTCCATAGTTTATTGTGATCCACACAGTCAAAGGCTTTGGCATAGTCAATAAAGCAGAAATAGATGTTTTTCTGGAACTCTCTTGCTTTTTCCATGATCCAGCGGATGTTGGCAATTTGATCTCTGGTTCCTCTACCTTTTCTAAAACCAGCTTGAACATCAGGAATTTCACAGTTCACATATTGCTGAAGCCTGGCTTGGAGAATTTTGAGCATTACTTTACTAGCGTGTGAGATGAGTGCAATTGTTCGGTAGTTTGAGCACTCCTTGGCATTGCCTTTCTTTGGGATTGGGATGAAAACTGACCTTTTCCAGTCCTGTGGCCACTGCTGAGTTTTCCAAATTTGCTGGCATATTGAGTGCAGCACTTTCACAGCATCATCTTTCAGGACTTGGAATAGTTCCACTGGAATTCCATCACCTCTACTAGCTTTGTTCGTAGTGATGCTTTCTAAGGCCCATTTGACTTCACATTCCAGGATGTCTGGCTCTAGGTCAGTGATCTCATCATCATGATTATCTGGGTCTTGAAGCTCTTTTTTGTACAGTTCTTCTGTGTATTCTTGCCACCTCTTCTTAATATCTTCTGCTTCTGTTAGGTCCACACCATCTCTGTCCTTTATCGTGCCCATCTTTGCATGAAATGTTCCTTTGGTATCTCCGATTTTCTTGAAGAGATCCCTAGTCTTTCCCATTCTGTTGTTTTCCTCTATTTCTTTTCATTGATCACTGAAGAAGGCTTTCTTATCTCTTCTTGCTATTCTTTGGAACTCTGCATTTAGATGTTTATATCTTTCCTTTTCTCCTTTGCTTTTCGCTTCTCTTCTTTTTATTCCAAATTTCATTCCCACTAGGCATAACAATGCCATCACAAAAACATAAAGAATGGGGAAACTGTTTGAAACAGAGCAGGAACTTATGGACCTTGCCCCTCATGGCCTCACCCTTCCTTTAGTCTATGGAAAAACTTTAGTCAAACTGGTTTATTTAATAAGAGAAATGAAAAGATGCAGATTTTAAGAAAAGCACTCCAACACAACTAAACAGTAATAGTTTAGTCATTAAACAAAGTCAAGGACCTTTAGTTCAAGCACTATAGATAATATTCTGAGCCATATCTTGTGAGCTGTCTTCTAGATATAGAAACCCCTACCAGGTGGAAGAAGTTAACTATATGATTACCAGGATGTAGCCATGACATAAGCTGCTGCAATTCCAACTGGGCTCAAAGAGATGGGAACAAACTGACCTTGGAACTGAAGATTAACTGTACTTAAAACGATCAAGATGAGGCTGGTCAGACCATTAATGACCGATTTCAAGATACTATCAGTGTTGACTGTGCTGTTTCTCCGTGTAGTTCCTGGCTTCCATCTTTAAAACCTCTTGCCCACTGATTGTCAGTTGTGAGGGGAGTCTCCCCCCACTCCCTATTACTGCTGTTTAGTCACTCAGTGACTGTAGCCTGCCAGGCTCTTCTATCCATGTAATTCTCCAGGCAAGAATACTGTAGTGGGTTGCCGTTTGCTTCTCCTGGGGGTCCTCCCAACCCAGGGATTAAACCTGGGTCTCCTGCATTGTAGGTTGATTCTTTATTGACTGAGTCATCAGGGAAGCCCACCCCTCACCACTCCTCATTGCAAATTCAATGGAGATTTCAAAATAAGGCAAACTTTCCTTTCCATAAAACTTGCCACTTTATTGGCTTTTGAGTGACTAGTAGCCAGACTCCCTTTTCAGCAATTTTTTTTTTTAAAGTAATGATTATTTATTAAGATCTTTACACAGGAATCAAGTTATGGGTAAACACAGTAGAGGCTCACCTCCCCATTGCAGTTTTACACACCTTTATGCATACCAATAGCATCCCACTCCAGTACTCTTGCTTGGAAAATCCCACGGGAAGAGGAACCTGATAGGCTGCAGTCCATGGGGTCGCTATGAGTTGGACACGACTGAGCGACTTCACTTTCACTTTTCACTTTCATGCATTGGAGAAGGAAATGGCAACCCACTCCAGTGTTCTTGCCTGGAGAATCCCAGGGACGGGGGAGCCTGGTGGGCTGCCGTCTATGGGGTCGCACAGAGTTGGACACAACTGAAGCGACTTAGCAGCAGCAGCAGCAGCATGCATACCAAATGTATAGAACTTGTATAGGAATTTGAAGAAGCCGCAAGATATTTGAGGAATGGTTTCCTGAGGCTAAAGTCACTTGTGATCTGGGAGCTGTAACTCATGGTCAGGGGTCTCTTGTGACACAGAGCTAAAAATATATTCAGTAAGGGAGAGGTGAGTAGTGTTCATGAGTAGACAGAAGGCAATTGCACTTTACTGGATGCTATACATGGGCACGTACAGTACACGAAGTCATTGGATAAGTGACTCTCCCCAAAGTGGGGTTAGATGGAGTAGTGGGACTGGAGGAGAGCCAGGAGAGACACTATCATTTAAGGTTCTTTGTTGAGTCAGGGCCTGTGCCAGTTGCTCTATTACTTCCCTTAATTCTCCACAGCAACTCTTGATTACATTGATTCCTGTTTACAAATTAAGAGATATTAAGTAGCTTGCCTAAGGTCATACAGCAATAAGTTTACTTTACACCTCTAACATACACCCTTCTGGGTGATATCCCATGGGTTTCCTTTGGTTCATTCACTTTGAATTCTGGCCCCCTCCTACATTTGATTCTTGTCACCTCTCGCTATCACTGTTCACCATCATGTGTGTTAGTACCACATCATTCTCTATCCTTGGTTCCTTCATACATAAGGCCTGGGCATCTAAATATCCCTAACAAGTGGAGTGGGCATATGCACATGTGTTTTATAATTTTTATTTTGGGCATAATTTGCAGGGCCTGGTACAAAATGAAAATACAGAGCTCTTTGTTCAGAAAACAAGAATAGTGCCTTTGAAGTCAATAAAACATTAAACTTTTTCTTCCTTTCATGGTTTTTCTCTGTATTTGACATGCTGTTTTTAATTTGTATTTAATATTAATCTACATAACGATAAATTAAGTTGTTAAATTATACTATAATTTTACCACGTATCTCTATATCAAACAGTTCCAGTTTTAAATGCAAATATAATTCTGTGCAATTAACATGTGTAGAACCACCTGACAATTCATATTTTGTAGTTCATACATGCATAAGTATTTTGTTCTTTCTGGAATGATAGAAATGTTGCAGAAAACTAATTTAAGTGTTTTACTTGATACACTCACATTCTATCAACACTCTCAACTGTTAGCTTATTAATGAGTAAAGAAAAAAATTAAAAGAGAAGGAATCAATGTATTGCTTTATCTTTCCCATACTTTCTGTATCATCATTTTCAGTGTATATGATTGACTAATACAGGGAAGTAATATGAGTAAGAAAATAGGAGAGAGTTCCTAAGTTATTTATTTTTTTTTTTGTTTTGTTTTTGTTTTTTTTAAGCAGAATTGTCTTTGTTCTGTATTCAAAGTAACAATCATGCCTAGTTCCTCAGTCATGTTCAACTCTCTGTGGCCCCATGGACTGTAGCCTACCAGGCTCCTCTGTCCATAGAATTTTCCAGGCAAGGATACTGGAGCAACTGCCAATTCCTACTCCAGGGGATCATCACGACCCAAGAACTGAACTTATGTCTCTTGCATGTACTGTATTGGCACGTGGATTATTTTTCACTAGCGCCATCTGTTCTGGTTCAAATAGAAAGCATGGTTTCGTGGTTAATCAGTTATTGTTGTAACATGCTTACTTTTTACTAATGGGGTTCAGGACAGAATGCACCTCCTATGTTAATCAGTCATTGTTGTAACATGCTTATTTTGTACTGATGGGGTTCAGGACAGACTGCACCCAAATATGCCACTTTGGCATATTCAGTTCAGTTCAGTTTAGTTGTTTAGTCATGTCCGACTCTTTGAGACGCCATGAATTGCAGCACACCAGGCCTCCCTGTCCATCACTAACTCCTGGAGTTCACTCAAACTCATGACCATCAAGTCAGTGATGTCATCCAGCCATCTCATCCTCTGTCATCCCCTTCTCCTGTCCCCAATCCATATGAGCAACAGAGTCTTTTCCAGTGAGTCAACTCTGCACATAAGGTGGCCAAAGTACTGGAGTTTCAGCTTTAGCATCATTCCTTCCAAAGAACACCCAGGACTGATCTCCTTTAGAATGGACTGGTTTTATCTCCTTGCAGTCCAAGGGACTCTCAAAAGTCTTCTCCAACACCACAGTTCAAAAGCATCAATTCTTCGGCGCTCAGCTTTCTTCACAGTCCAGCTCTCACATCCATACATGACCAAGGGAAAAACCATAGCCTTGACTAGACTAACCTTTGTTGGCAAAGTAATGTCTCTGCTTTTGAATATGCTATCTAGGTTGGTCATAACTTTCCTTCCAAGGAATAAGCATCTTTTAGTTTTATGGCTGCAGTCACCATCTGCACTGATTTTGAAGCCCCTAAAAATAAAGTCTGACAGTTTCCACTGTTTCTCCATCTATTTCCCATGAAGTGTGGGACCAGATGCCATGATCTTTGTTTTCTGAATGCTGAGCTTTAAGCCAACTTTTTCACTCTCCTCTTTCACCTTCATCAAAAGGCTCTTTAGCTCTTCTTTGCTTTCCTCAATAAGGGTGATGTCATCTGCATATCTGAGGTTATTGATCTTTCTCCTGGCAATCTTGACTCCATACTGTGCTTCTTCAGCCCAGCGTTTCTCATGATGTACTTTGCATATAGGTTAAATAAGCAGGGTGACAATATACAGCCTTGACATACTCCTTTTCCTATTTGGAAGCTTGAATTAAATTTACTTGTGGAAGAACTTGTACAAGAAGGACATTATAATCTTTGTCTATGTCCCCCTGAAAGGAGGAAATAAATCTCCTGTGTAAAAGGTATGCTCAGTACAAGTAGACAGAGAAACTCTTATTGCCAGAAAAAGGGAATCTGGGACTGAGAAATCTACATATACAAACTCTGCTCAGTTTCCTCACTAATTAATTAATTAATTAATTACCCAGCATAAGTTTCTTTATCCTGTCAATTCATCACAAATATGCGTCTTTGTCTAAAAGCTGCAAAAGCTGCTTTGGCCATTTTTTTGGGCCTCATATTTTTATGAAGCTCCCATATCTACATAATTAATGTTTTATCCTGTTAGTCTGTCTCATATCAGTGTAATTCTTAGACATGCCGGAAGAACCTAGAAGGGTAGGGGAAAACTTGCCCCTCCCCAGCTGTCCTTATTTGGAGACTCTCTGCACTCCAAGCACTATGGAACCCTTAGAATTCTATGCTCATGTGGCATAGTGAATGTTTCATGCAAGGAGACAGCAAGGAATGGCAAAGGTACATAGGCAGATAGTTTCCCTCCTCACATATGTCCTATTGTCCCACTAGCAAACCACAAGTTCAAAAATTATTAAGAATTTCAAGAGAGTGAAAGCACATCATCAAACCAAGAATTTTGATCAAACCTTCAAAGGGACCCTAAGGGAATGAATAGATGGGACATTCATGAAATCAACACTCGTGGTCTCTCTGGGTTTCTTCCCATCCATTAATTTCCTTGTAAAACAGATATATTACTGACCTCTCAAAACTGGGGTTGCCACCTCCTAATATGTGTGTGTGTTTAGTCGTTTCAGTTGTGTCCGACTCTGTGCAATCCCATACACGGCAGCCCACCAGGCTCCCCTGTCCCTGGGATTCTCCAGGCAAGAACACTGGAGTGGGCTGCCATTTCCTTCTCCATGCATGAAAGTGAAAAGTGAAAGTGAAGTCACTCAGTCATGTCTGACTCTTAGCGACCCAATGGACTGTAGCCTACCAGGCTCCTCTGTCCATGGAATTTTCCAGGCAAGAGTACTGGAGTGGGGTGCCATCGCCTTCTCTGACCTCCCAATATAGATGCCTATTACTCTTTCCTCTATGAGTCACCTTTTCAATATGACTCTTCACTTCAGAATCTTCTACTTATTCTTCTTTTTTTCCTGTGCTTTCATGTCTAGTGAATCAAGAACTGTATTCATTGGTATAGATTTATTTCTAACATTAGAAAACTACCTGAGATTAGTTCAAGAGGAGTGGGATTATTGGATTACATAGCTGAGAAGAACTGATGGAAAACATAGAATAAAGAAAAAGTTGCAAAAAACAGGACAATAAAAACTAAAATTATGGTCTTAATATCATCAGGTATTTGCTGCTTAAACTGTGTCTTAATTCCTTTCATTTCAACTAACAGTTTAAACCCAAATGAGTTCATGTTTTAGAATCACATGGAGTGTCTCACACATGGTAAGTATTCAATTAAAAATTTTATCATATTTTATAATTGCTATTTGCATTGTAAGGTAGGAAGTTAGGCATGAGCAATAAGGGGTGGCCTGGCTGAAAAGAATGCAAGCTGATCTTTAAATTCCATCCCAGGAGGCCTCACAGATACAGTACAAAATAACCACAGAGTCTTTCCCAATTCCAGCACATGCCTCAAGCACACAGTGGATACAAACTAACCACAAGGGCTTCTTCAAGTAACCTTAATCAGGTAGGAGTCTATTACAGGTTCAACCCAGATGATCATGATGTGTGATCAGTGACCTAGAGCCAGACATCTTGGAATGTGAAGTCAAGTGGGCCTTAGAAAGCATCACTATGAACAAAGCTAGTGGAGGTGATGGAATTCCAGTGGAGCTATTCCAAATCCTAAAAGATGATGCTGTGAAAGTGCTGCACTCAATATGCCAGCAAATGTGGAAAACTCAGCAGTGGCCACAGGACTGAAAAAGTCAGTTTTCATTCCAATCACAAAGAAAGGCAATGCCAAAAATGCTCAAACTACCACACAATTTCACTCATCTCACACGCCAGTAAAGTAATGCTCAAAATTCTCCAAACCAGGCTTCAGCAATATGTGAACTGTGAAATTCCTGATGTTTAAGCTGGTTTTAGAAAAGGCAGAGGAACCAGAGATCAAATTGCCAACATCCACTGGATCATGGAAAAAGCAAGAGAGTTCCAGAAAAACATCTATTTCTGCTTGACTGACTATGCCAAAGCCTTTGACTGTGTGGATCACAATAAACTGTGGGAGATTCTGAAAGAGATGGGAATACCAGACCACCTGATCTGCCCCTTGAGTAATTTGTATGCAGGTCAGGAAACAACAGTTAGAACTGGTCATGGAACAACAGACTGGTTCCAAATAGGAAAAGGAGTACGTCAAGGCTGTATATTGTTACCCTGCTTATTTATCTTATATGCAGAGTACATCATGAGAAACGCTGGACTGGAGGAAACACAAGTTGGAATCAAGATTGCTGGGAGAAATATCAATAACCTCAGATATGCAGGTGATACCACCCTTATGGCAGAAAGTGAAGAGGAACTCAAAAGCCTCTTGATGAAAGTGAAAGAGGAGAGTGAACAAGTTGGCTTAAAGCTCAACATTCAGAAAACGAAGATCATGGCATCTGGTCCCATCACTGCATGGGAAATAGATGGGGAAACAGTGTCAGACTTTCTTTTTCTGGGCTCCAAAATCACTGCAGATGGTGACTGCAGCCATGAAATTAAAAGACACTTACTCCTTGGAAGGAAAGTTATGACCAACCTAGATGGCATATTGAAAATCAGAGACATTACTTTGCCAACAAAGGTCCGTTTAGTCAAGGCTATGGTTTTTCCTGTGGTCATGTATGGATGTGAGTTGGACTGTGAAGAAGGCTGAGCGCCGAAAATTGATGCTTTTGAACTGTGGTGTTGGAGAAGACTCTTGAGAGTCCCTTGGACTACAAGGAGATCCAACCAGTCAATTCTAAAGATCAGTCCTGGGTGTTTTTTGGAAGGAATAATGCTAAAGCTGAAACTCCAGTACTTTGGCCACCTCATGTGAAGAGTTGCCTCCTTGGAAAAGACTCTGATGCTGGGAGGGATTGGGGGGCAAGAGGAGAAGGGGACGACAGAGGATGAGATGGCTGGATGCCATCACTGACTCAATGGACGTGAGTGTCAGTGAACTCCGGGAATTGGTGATGGACAGGGAGGCCTGGTGTGCTGCAGTTCATGGGGTTGCAAAGAGTCGGACAGGACCGAACGACTGATCTGATCTGAAATTCTCTACACACACACACACACACACAATTATAACAAACCGAGTCTGAGTTATGGGAAGACACACAACCGAGCCTGCTGTATGTAACTTGCACTTGTCAATCAGCCTTGAACGTATGCCTATTTGCATTCCCTTTCATTGATTGGTGATGGCTACAAGCCCTATTTTGCACAGGGCACAATCAAAAGGAGCACACAGAAAATATAAAAAGGGGAAGCCAAGAGGTAAGAGGAGGATGACTCCTTTGGGGTCAGCCTGTTCCTATGTCTTGGGAATGTGGGTCTAATAAAATATCTGTCTGCTTGAGTGAACTGAACTGTAACTTGTCTGTTGTTTTAGATAAGAACCGAGGAAGAAAAATTAAACTGACCTGACAGTATTATTGTTCTTACTTTCATGCAAGAATAGGGGGAGCTTCCACCATCCATTCCAGTTTGGCCTTTCTGGAGAGAAAGATTATCACTTAAGTAATATCAAGGTTAAAAGAAAGGTGAATCTGTTGGTAAAGAGGGACAGTTTGGATTGTTTGCTTCCCAATATCTCATGGATCAAGATGGGAATTCACAAAAAAAAAAAAAATAAAATAAAGAAGTTCCTCTTTACTTAAAAAAGAGCAAATCAAGAACAATGGCTGTGCCATTTTATTATGCTCCTGATTGCACTGACACAAACAACTTTGCTTTTCCATTTTCTCAGCTACTTCTCTAGTTTGGGAATTTAATCATTTTCATAAATAATGTTCTGGGATTATATTTTATTAGTCTACCTCCAATGTATACCAGTTATAATCTATCAAATAGAAGTTGCTGTATGAATATTCTTGTATGTTCTGATTCATCACTATAATACTCAAGTAAGACTAATAACTCCATATTATCTAAACACTAATATGTAAACTCTGAACATTTTATAATTCTGACTCTACTCTTTTATTTTTCAGCCAAAATACTTCACCTTCTATTTACACTGAGTCACGCCCCAACATGCCTTACACATTCTTGATCTCTTATTTTTGTTCAAATTGATCTATTGACTTCAAATACACTGATTGTCAATATCTTTCTAAATCCAAATTAGTTTGTGTAAAAGTAATTTTAAGTATAAAATAAAATATAATTATTACCATTATTATCATCCATTCTTCAAAATTTAGTTCATATGCTAAAATTCACTGATAAAGCCTTTACCAATTTATCAATTCAAAAATAATCTCTTACATTTTTATGGTTTCACAGTGATATTTATTTTTTGTATGATACTGCTTTTTATACATATTTTTGGATTAATATAATATTTTGTACATAGTATCACCTAAAAGAATATGTTCTTTTTTTCACATAATCTTCAAAAGCAAAAATTGAATTGATCTTTCTGAAACACATCATAAAAATATCACATGATTTCCAAACTAATAATTTTTATTTTTCCTGTTTTTTTTTTTCCTTAAGTAAGGAAACATTTATTTGAAATTTATAATTCTTTAGTTTCAACTTTTCCCTTTCTCAAGTTCAAATAAAAAATGTTTGCTAAATTAAATCAGTATGCATATCTTATCCCTATAATTTTGCCTGAGTATTTGTATCTATCAATTTTTCACTCAGTTATGATTAAATCTCTGCAACCCCATGGACTATACCATCCATGGGATTCTCCAGGCTAGAATACTAGAGTGGGTAGCCATCCCCTTCTCCAAGAAATGAATATATGCATAAAGGTATATCTGGATTCATGTTCAGCAAATATCATGAATTAATCCATAGGTCTTGGGATTTTAGGTGATTTATATCTATTTGTATATGTCATATGAGTGAATCTTTCTTGTAAAAAATATTATTTTAAAGTGGCGGATGATATGGGGAGGGAGGAGGGAGGAGGGTCAGGATGGGGAACACACGTATACCTGTGGCAGATTCATTTTGATATATGGCAAAACCAATACAATATTGTAAAGTTAAATAAAATAAAATAATTATTAAAAAATAAATAAATAAAACAAAATATAGGAATTTAGTTACTGTTAAAAAAAATAAAGTGGCAAATCAAGTATATGAGAATGAATATAATGAGAAGAATTTTAAGTAATCTTTTTAAGGAAAGGCACCCTCTATGGTCCTTTTTGTTATATCCTAGAACAGACCTCATGGACTGAATTAAATCAGCCACCTGTCAGTATTATTGGAAAACCATTTGTTTATATATTTTTGCTTCCTTGTACAGCAGCACTACAATGGTAGAAGTGAACAGTTGAGATAGAGCCTTTATGGATCACAAAGCATTGACAGCTAGCCTTTTACAAGAAACAAAGTTTGCCAATTCCAGAGTCTGGTAAAACATTTAGTAAGTTGTCAATAAAAATGAAATCAATGTTAACAAATCCATATGTAGTTATTGCAAGTCTATTTTAAACTAGACTGTCAACATACTATTTTCTAAAATTTTTATAGAAGGACATTTTAATTTTCTATAAACTTTGAAATAGGCTTTCTTTGGAATCCTACAGAATCTGGTTTTCTACAATCTGACAAAAAGTTGAGTATATTTCCTGAATTTCATGTTACACACTATATTGTGTCAATGTTTTTTCTATTGGGTTTATTTTCAAGCAAGATTATAGAACAGATTAGAAATCTATACAGTAATGTAATCATTCACATTATTGCATGAGAAGTGCATAGTACACAGTTCTTTCACTGACGTTGGGATCAAAAATGGTGAATGTGACTTATTTTGTAATTAAAATGCCAAAATAAATTAATATTTACTTTATTCATGAACAATCAAAATACTCCATAATTAGAGATACCTAAATAAAAATTATTTCATCTTTATATTGTAGTTGATTATGTGTTTCTTAAAATCCAAGAATACCCAAAATTCTTTAAAGATGAAGCAGTGCTTATTCCCCAAAAGCTATAAAGTTATTTAAGTAGACTTAGAAATTTGACCCGGAGAAGGCAATGGCACGCCACCCCAGTACTCTTGCCTGAAAAATCCCATGGGCAGAGGAGCTGGTAGGCTGCAGCCCATGGGGTCGCTAAGAGTCGGACAAAACTGAGCGACTTCCCTTTCACTTTTCACTTTCATGCATTGGAGAAGGAAATGGCAACCCACTCCAGTGTTCTTGCCTGGAGAATCCCAGGGATGGGGGAGCCTGGTGGGCTGTCATCTAGGGGGTCACACAGAGTCGGACACGACTGAAGTGACTTAGCAGCAGAAATCTTGATTTTTTTCTACTACATATATATTATAATTCAGCTATTATTTATCACTATAATAAAAACATCAGTTATTGATTTTCATCCTATTTAAAGTTGGCAAAATATTAATTTTTGCCAGATATTTTGTTTTGGAATTTTCTTTCTTGATCTTACATATACAACTTAGTTTTTTTTTTCAGAATACATCAGCAGTTCATAGATGGGAGAATAGAGATAACACAACATTTTTAAATTTCCAGAAAATATAGCCAATTGTTACGAATATTTTAGAAAGTCTCATCAACTTTTTTAATTTCCAGAAAATATAGCCAATTGTTACGAATATTTTAGAAAGTCTCATCAACTTTTTAAATTTCCAGAAAATATAGCCAATTGTTATGAATATTTTAGAAAGTCTCATCAACTTCTTTGAAGAATCTGCAATGTACAAAATGTTTAGGAACTCTCCACAATGATCACTACATGGTAAAACACCCCAAATCAGTCATTAGCCTAAATAGCTCTTCTGATGCACCCAGCAGTCTGTATGCTTCTCTGCGGGGTTGTTCCACAGGTACTGAGACTCAGCCATCAGTAACAGAACTCATCTTTACTTCCTTGACTTGGTCTTTGTCTCCTGTCTTTTAGCTGCAAGAAAGATGTTAGGACTCATGCACTTTCTATCCGTCTGAATTCAAGAGACTCAAGACTTTGCAAACAAAATCAATCGCGCAATGCCTTCTCAGTTGTACCTCACTAAGTATGTCTCAGGTTTCATTTCAAATTTCTTTGCAAGGCTTAAAAAACTGCAGATTCAGGGCTTTACTCACCACTCCCAACCTGAGCTGCCAGCATCCTCTACCCTCTACTTCTTTATTTTATTATTATTATTTTTCTTATTGGAGGATAATTGCTTTACAACCTTATGTTGGTTTCTGCCATACAACAAGGTGAATCAGCCAAAAGTATACATACGTCCCCTCCCTCTTGAACCTCCATTGAAACATATACATTGCTATATGTAAAATTTATCAGTAGTGGAAAGTTGCTGTATAACACCCTCTGCCTGTCTCTCTGTGTGTGCAGGTGTTGTCATGAAAGAAACATCTTCATGACAGAAAATTGATTCATTTAAATGAAAGAGCCATTTTCAGCGTTCTTTCATTCATGTCTGACTCTTTGCAACCCCATGGATAGTAGCCTGCCTGGTTCCTCTATCCCTGGGATTCTCCAGGCAAGAATACTTGAGTGGATTGCCCTGCCCTCTTCCAGGAGACCTTTCCTGATCCAGGGATTGAAGCTCCATCTCTTATGTCTGGCAAGTGAGTACTTTACCACTAGTGCCCCTTGGAAAGTCCATAACACACTCTACTTATCACTTTCAAGCTATCTTAAGTTTTATATAAATATCCCTGAAAAGTTTTCATGATTCTTTAATATTTGGCTGACTTTCCATCCTAATTGTTCATTTTTTAGACTCTATCATTACTACTGTAATGTCCACACTCATTTTCAAGTATATCTACTCAGTAATGTGCTGGGAAATATTTAAAAACTGGATCTCTGGAAAGCAAAAGACTAAGAAATGTAGTATTTCATAGATCTCCTTGATGAATCTGATTTCATCAAGACTACGGATCTGAATTTAACTGGTTTGCACAATTCTTAAAAATTTGACAATTGGCTATGATAAAGGCCAGATTCAATACACTACTGATTTTACAGTATGTATACTTATTATGTCTAGCACCTTGCATAATGACAGAGCATAGTGAAGACACATTAAATGGATATATTTAATTTCAGATAAAAAGAGAAAAGTGATGGGTGTTCACAAATGGTTCTTCCATGAATGTCTAATGGCATTCATCTTTTAAAAAATGCTAAAGAAAGAAAATATAGCAATTTTTAAAAAAGCTAGTTAGGAGGAAAGTAAGATAACCAATAAGAATACCAAAAAAGAAAGGGCATAAAAGAGAGGAAGGTACACAGGAGAGAGGGAAGAGGGAAGGAAAGAAGTTGTTGATGTGATTGTGTTAAAATCTGTGATCTTATATTTATTTTATATTTGCTTATCTTTTTTGGTCATTTCACTGCCTTTTATAAAACCATATTTGTTTTTCTTTAAGTTTTTTTAGTTTTCCATTTTATCATTTTTATTGACATATTGCTTATTCCTCTTTTAATTTTTTTTTTTTAGAATTTTTTCTAAGAATTTATATATATATATATATATATTATATAAAATTTAACAACACAGTTTGCTTGGACTCATTCCACGTCATGTATAGTGACCTACAATATACTTCCATTTCCACCTCTTAACTACTGTATCACTTTATTGTATATTTCACAACTACATATATTATAAAGCAAATACAATTTATTTGTATAAATAACAGCTTCAGTAAAAAGGGGTCTTTGAAATAAGTTGAGAAATTTAACAAAATCAGCTTCTATTGTTTGCCATTTTCAATGTTCTTCATTCTAGCAGATGCCAATGTCTTTACAATTATTTCCCCTCAGCCCAAAGCACTTTAGCATTTTACTAAATTGTGTCAGTGGTCAATTCTATCATTATGTATAACTCTAAATGTCAAATTATTTTTCAATTTTTAAGGAGTTTTCTTTTGCTCAATAAAAATATTCTGGCCTCCTTTCTGGTAAAATTTAGTCGTTTTAAAAATCTTTATACTTTTCAGTATATAGTGTCCCCACTCACACTATTTTTACACCTGTGGCAGATTCATGTTGATGTATGGCAAAACCAATACAATACTGTAAAGTAACTAGCCTTCAATAGAACAGTCTTTTGGACTCTGTGGGAGGGGGAGAGGGTGGGATGATTTGGGAGAATGGCACGGAAACATGTATAATATCATATATGAAATGAGTTGCCAGTCCAGGTTCAATGCACAATACTGGATGCTTAGGGCTGGTGCACTGGGACGACCCAGAGGGATGGTTTGGGGAGGGAGAAGGGAGGAAGGTTCAGGATGTGGAACACGTGTATACCTGTGGCTGATTCATGTTGATATATGGCAAAACCAATACAATATTGTAAAGTTAAAATATAAAATAAAAATAAAATAAATAAAATAAATAAATTTATATTAAAAAATAAAACTAAAGGGATTTGTGTGCATATCCCCCCCTCGAAAAAAAAAGAATTTTTCACTTTTACTTTTAACACGTTTACACTTACATAGGCTTTGTTTATTTTGTCTTCATCCTGCTTGGGGTTTACTGAATTGATATTTGTCATATTATGAAAAATATTATATTTTAAATTTAGTAAGAATTATATTTTTTGAACAGTTTTAGATTCACAGAAAAATTGGATAGAAATTACAGAGTTCCTGAATAAATACTCTTCCCAAACATACACATTGTCCCCACTATCAAATCCTGAACTGCCATGGTATATTGCAATCAATGGATATACACGAATACCTTGTTATCACCCAAAGTCTATAATTTATGTTTAGGGTTTGCTCTTGGTTTAGCATATTTTTATGGGTTTGACAAATGCATAAGGACATGTATCATGATTATCATATCTTTCAGAATATTTTCACAACCTTAAAAATCTGAACTATGCTCCTACATCCCTCCTTCTGAACAGTGACAGGAACCATAGATCTTTTTATTGTCTCAATAGTTTTTCCTTTTCTAGAATGTCACATAGTTGGAATAATACAATATGTAGACTTTTCAGATTGACTTATTTTACTTAGTAATATCCGTTTAAGTTTCTTCAATGTTTGTTTGTGGCTAGATAGCTCATTTCTCTCTAGCACTGAATAATATTCCACTATTTAGATGTACCACATTTTTATTTATCCATTCAACTACTGAGGGACATCTCAGACGCTTCCAAGTTTTGGAAATTATAAATCAAAGCAATTGTATAATAGCCAGGACATGGAAGCAACTTAGATGTACATCAGCAGATGAATGGATAAGAAAGCTGTGGTACATATAAATACTGGAGTATTACTCAGCCATTAAAAAGAATACATTTGAATCAGTTCTAATGAGGTGGATGAAACTGGAGCCTATTATACAGAGTGAAGTAAGCCAGAAAGAAAAACACCAATACAGTATACTAACATGTATATATGAAATTTAGAAAGATGGTAACAATAACCCTATATCAGATCAGATCAGATCAGTCGCTCAGTCGTGTCCGACTCTTTGCAACCCCATGAATCGCAGCACGCCAGGCCTCCCTGTCCATCACCAGCTCCCAGAGGTCACTCAGACTCACATACATCGAGTCAGTGATGCCATCCAGCCATCTCATCCTCTGTCGTCCCCTTCTCCTCCTGCCCCCAATTCCTCCCAGCATTACAGTCTTCTCCAGTGAGTCAACTCTTCACATCAGGTGGCCAAAATACTGGAGTTTCAGCTTTAGCATCATTCCTTCCAAAGAAATCCCAGGGCTGATCTCCTTCAGAATGGACTGGTTGGATCTCCTTGCAGTCCAAGGGACTCTCAAGAGTCTTCTCCAACACCACAGTTCAAAAGCATCAATTCTTCTGTGCTCAGCTTTCTTCACAGTCCAGCTCTCACATCCATACATGACCACAGGAAAAACCATAGCCTTGACTAGACGAACTTTTGTTGGCAAAGTAATGTCTCTGCTTTTGAATATGCTATCTAGGATGATCATAACTTTCCTTCCAAGGAGTAAGCGTCTTTTAATTTCATGGCTGCAGTCACCATCTGCAGTGATTTTGGAGCCCAGAAATAGAAAGTCTGACACTGTTTCCACTGTTTCCCCATCTGTTTCCCATGAAGTGATGGGACCAGATGCCATGATCTTCGTTTTCTGAATGTTGAGCTTTAAGCCAATCTTTTCACTCTCCACTTTCACTTTCATCAAGAGGCTTTTGAGTTCCTCTTCACTTTCTGCCATAAGGGTGGTATCATCTACATATCTGAGGTTATTGATATTTCTCCCAGCAATAACCCTATATACGAGACAGCAAAAGAGACACTGATGTATAGAACAGTCTTTTAGACTCTGGGAGAGGAAGAGGGTGGGATGATTTGGGAGAATGGTATTGAAATATGTGTAATATCATATATGAAATGAGTCACCAGTCCAGGTTCAATGCACGATACTGGATGTTGGGGCTGGTGCACTGGGACGACCCAGAGGGATGGTATGGGGAGGGAGGAGGGAGGAGGGTTCAGGATAGGAAACACGTGTATACCTGTGGCAGATTCATTTTGATGTATGGCAAAACCAATACAATATTGTAAAGTTAAATAAAATTAAATTAAACAAAATAAGTAAAATAAATAAATGAATAAAATAAATAATGCAATTGTAAACATTCATAATCAAAATTTTATGTGTATCTGAATTATATGATTAGCATGATACATATGTGGTTGTCAACACCCTTACAAGGTACAATGTTTTCAGTCTGTTTTATTTCCTTTTTTCTTCTCACTACATTAGCTATGAAATGAAAACAATGTTGCAAAACAGAGATAAGAGAGAGCATTTTTGCTATGTTCCTAATCTTAGAAGGACAGATTTGAATGCCTAACCATTAAGAATATTTGCTGTATGTTTTATATAAATGTGCTTTTATCAAGTGTGGAATGTTTCATGTATTCCTAGTTTGCTGAGTTTCTATCATAAATAGGTGTTGTGCCAAGTTGCTTCATTCATGTATGACTCTTTGTGACCCTATAAACTGTAGCCCACCAGGCCCCTTTGTCCATGGGATTCTCAAGGCAAGAATACTAGAGTGGGTTGCTATGTCCTCCTACAGGGGATCTTCCTGACCCAGGAATCAAACCGTGTCTCCTGCAGCTCCTGCACTGTAGGTAGATTCTTTACCACTGAGCCAACTGGGAAGCCCAAATAGATGTTGGATTTTGTCAAAAGCTTTATCTTTATCGAGATCCAACCAGTCCATTCTGAAGGAGATCAGCCCTGGGATTTCTTTGGAAGGAATGATACTAAAGCTGAAACTCCAGTACTTTGGCCATCTCATGTGAAGAATTGACTCATTGGAGAAGACTCTGATGCTAGGAGGGATTGGGGGCAAGAGGAGAAGGGGACGACAGAGGATGAGATGGCTGGATGGCATCACTGACTCGATGGATGTAAGTCTCGGTGAACTCTGGAAGTTGATGATGGAGGCCTGGTGTGCTGCGATTCATGGGGTCGCAAAGAGTTGGACACGACTGAGTGACTGATCTGATCTGATCTGATTGATATAGTTCGAGCTTTCTAGTTGGTGCTACTGGTAAAGAATCTGCCTACCAATGCAGGAGACACAGGAGATGCAAGTCCTACACTGGGGTCAGAAATATCCCCTAGAACAGGAAATGGCAACTGACTCCAGTATTCTTTCCTGGAGAATCCCATGGACAGAGGAGCCTAGTAGGCTATAGTCCTTAAGATCAGAGTTGGACACTACTAGGCATATACAATGTATTGATATAGGTACATATTTTTTCCTTTAGTGTGTCGAGGCAAGGGATATCATGAATCAATTTTTGAATGTTGAATGAACCAGTCATATCTGGGATAAATTCCACCTGGTTGTGATCTACAATTCTTTAATCATTGTTGAATTTGATTTGTTAATCTTCTGTTTAGAATGTTTGCATCTATGTTCATGTGTGCTATTGATCTATATGTTCCTTTCTTGTAATGTTTTCATCTGGTTTTGGTATTAGTGTAATTCTGGCTTCATAAAATGAGTCAGGAAATATTCCCTCTGATTTTATTTTCTGAGAGAGTTTATAGAAAGCTGCATAATTACTTTCTTAAATGCTTGGTAGAATTCACAAATGAACCCATCTAGGAATGATACTTTCTGTTTGGAAAGGTTATTAACTATTCATTCAATTATTTGAGAGATAGACCTATCTCTTTCTTCTTCATTGAGTTTTGGCAAATTGTGTCTTTAAAGGATTTGGTCCATTTTATCTAGGTTATTAATTTATAGGAATAAAGTTGTTCATATTATATAAATATGTATATATAAATAGTATTTATTATCCTTTTAAGTATGTAGGATCTGTAGTGGTGTTCCCCTTCATTTCTGGTATTAGTAATTTTGTCCTTTCTCTTTTGTTGTTAGTCCAGTACTCTTGCCTGGAAAATCCCATGGATGGAGGAGCCTAGTGGGCTGCCATCTATGGGGTCACATAGAGTTGGACACAACTGAAGCAGCAGCAGTTGAGTTTTAAGTTTTCCTACTTTGGCATTAGTTCCCATAGAAGTTTCCTCTATTCCCTGCTTCTCAACAATCATGTTATGATTCTTTGTATCTTGCTCTATTTCCCTGCCTATTTGGGGAACAGTAGTTTTCCCTGGAAACTCACTTGTCTGTCAAGTCTAAGAAGTATTGTTGGTTTTCAATCAATTTAGCTTTTTACTTTTTAGAATGGAGTAGTGACTTCTAAGCTCCTTATGTTCCAGACAGAAAAAGAGTTATTATTTTTCTAATACTCTCTCTGTAACTTTCTCTCACCTGTCCTTCTCAGATTTCAATTATGTGTAGGTTAGCTATATTAATATTGTTCCACAGGCCGTTTGCAAATATGAGGTTTCTTTTCTTTCTTTTGTATTAATAATCATCCTTCCTTGTTGTTATATCATTTATATTTGTCATATCTAACATTTTATTAAATGATTTATTGTAATTTTTTAGGAATGTTTATGGTTAACAGCAAAATAGTGGATTTCAGTTTCTACTCCACTAAACTTCCTTTTGGGAGAACGCAATGGCACTCCACTCCAATACTCTTGCCTGGAAAATCCCATGGAGAGAGGAGCCTGGTAGGCTGCAGTCAATGGGGTCGCTAAGAGTTGGACACGACTGAGCGACTTCACTTTCACTTTTCACTTTCATGCATAGGAGAGGGAAATGGCAACCCACTCCAGCGTTCTTGCCTGGAGAATCCCAGGGACAGGGGAGCCTGGTGGGCTGCCGACTATGGTGTCGCACAGAGTCGGACACAACTGAAGCGACTTAGCAGCAGCAAACTTCCTTTTACTTATTTATATATTAATTAAATTTATTTAATTGATGG
This sequence comes from Tragelaphus eurycerus, assembly GCA_935064755.1. Classification (NCBI taxonomy): domain Eukaryota; kingdom Metazoa; phylum Chordata; class Mammalia; order Artiodactyla; family Bovidae; genus Tragelaphus; species Tragelaphus eurycerus. The sequence goes on along the minus strand of CAKXYN010000086.1, from coordinate 3,449,936 downwards.
CAATTTTTGCATTTGTTCTGATTTGTTATTATGGAGAAATAGAACTTTTATTTTAATCCACAGACAATTCTAATAAAGGTGCTAAACCAGTTCAGAGAAAAATTGTGGGATAAGGACCTTAAGCTGGATATCTGTGGACAGTGATGCTTGGAGAATTGCTAGACATTAACTCTGCATTTTCCTTCTAAATGAAGTTGTGGTCTTCTGAGTTTTGAGTTTGGCTTAAGAATAGTGGAAGACTCTGATGTCTGTACATTTTCTTTTCTGGAGATATATTTTAGGAGAACTTGTTTCTGAGGATATACAGAAGAATAATACATATAGGAAGTATATTAAAACAAGAAAATAAATTTACTAAGTTTGAATCAAATCCCTTATGATTATACAGTGGAAGCGAGAAATAGATTTAAGGGCCTAGATCTGATAGATAGAGTGTCTGATGAACTATCGAATGAAGTTCGTGACATTGTACCGGAGACAGGTATCAAGACCATCCCCATGGAAAAGAAATGCAAAAAAGAAAAATGGCTGTCTGGGGAGGCCATGCAAATAGCTGTGAAAAGAAGAAAAGTGAAAAGCAAAGGAGAAAATGAAAGATATAAACATCTGAATGCAGAGTTCCAAAGAATAGCAAGAAGAGATAAGAAAGCCTTCTTCAGCGATCAATGCAAAGAAATAGAGGAAAACAACAGAATGGGAAAGACTAAGGATCTATTCAAGAAAATCAGAGATACCAAATGAACATCTCATGCAAAAATGGGCTCGATAAAGGACAGAAATGGTATGGACCTAACAGAAGCAGAAGATATTAAGAAGAGGTGGCAAGAATACACAGAAGAACTGTACAAAAAAGAGCTTAACGACCCAGATAATCATGATGGTGTGATCACTGACCTAGAGCCAGACATCCTGGAATGTGAGGTCAAGTGGGCCTTAGAAAGCATCACTACGAACAAAGCTAGTGGAGGTGATGGAATTCCAGTGGAGCTATTCAAAATCCTGAAAGATGATGCTGTGAAAGTGCTGCACTCAATATGCCAGCAAATTTGGAAAACTAAGCAGTGGCCTCAAGATTGGAAAAGGTCAGTTTTCATCCCAATCCCAAAGAAAGGCAATGTCAAAGAGTGCTCAAACTACCGCACAATTGCACTCATCTCACATGCTAGTAAAGTAATGCTCAAAATGCTCCAAGCCAGGCTTCAGCAATATGTGAACCGTGAACTTCCTGATGTTCAAGCTGGTTTTAGAAAAGGCAGAAGAACCAGAGATCAAATTGCCAACATCCGCTGGATCGTGGAAAAAGCAACAGAGTTCCAGAAAAACATCTATTTCTGCTTGATTGACTATGCCAAAGCCTTTGACTGTGTAGATCACAATAAACTGTGGAAAATTCTGAAAGAGATGGGAATACCAGACCACCTGACCTGCCTCTTGAGAAATCTGTATGCAGGTCAGGAAGCAACAGTTAGAACTGGACATGGAACAACAGACTGGTTCCAAATAGGAAAAGGAGTACGTCAAGGCTGCATATTGTCACCATGTTTATTTAACTTATATGCAGAGTACATCATGAGAAATGCTGGACTGGAAGAAACACAATCTGGAATCAAGATTGCTGGGAGAAATATCAATAACCTCAGATATGCAGATGATACCACCCTTATGGCAGAAAGTGAAGAGGGGCTAAAAAGCCTCTTGATGAAAGTGAAAGTGGAGAGTGAAAAGGTTGGCTTAAAGCTCAACATTCAGAAAACGAAGATCATGGCATCTGGTCCCGTCACTACATGGGAAATAGATGGAGAAACAGTGGAAACAGTGTCAGACTTTATTTTTCTGGGCTCCAAAATCACTGCAGATGGTGACTGCAGCCATGAAATTAAAAGACGCTTACTCCTTGGAAGGAAAGTTATGACCAACCTAGATAGCATATTCAAAAGCAGAGACATCACTTTGCCAACAAAGTTTCGCCTAGTCAAGGCTATGGTCTTTCCTGTGGTCATGTATGGATGTGAGAGCTGCACTGTGAAGAAGGCTGAGCGCCAAAAAAATTGATGCTTTTGAACTGTGGTGTTGGAGAAGACTCTTGAGAGTCCCTTGGACTGCAAGGAGATCCAACCAGTCCATTCTGAAGGAGATCAGCCCTGGGATTTCTTTAGAAGTAATGATGCTAAAGCTGAAACTCCAGTATTTTGGCCGCCTCATGCGAAGAGTTGACTCATTGGAGAAGACTCTGATGCTGGGAGGGATTGGGGGCAGGAGGAGAAGGGGACGACAGAGGATGAGATGGCTGGATGGCATCACTGACTCGATGGATGTGAGTCTGAGTGACCTCCGTGAGTTGGTGATGGACAGGGAGGCCTGTTGTGCTGCGGTTCATGGGGTCACAAAGAGTCGGACACGACTGAGCGACTGATCTGATCTGATCTGAAGTTTAAATGGACCCTCTTTTTAAGACAGCTACTTATTTTCATGGAAAGTCCAAAGTTAGGGGTTTTTAATGCTCTACACTGGAGTAGGTAACCTTTCCCTTCTCCAAGGGATCTTCCAAACCCAGGGATTGAATTCAGGTCTCCTGCATTGCAGGCAGATTCTTTACCAGCAAAGCCACAAAGGAAGCCCAAGAATACTGGAGAGGGAAGCCTATCCCTTCTGCAGCAGATCTTTCCAATCCAGGAATTGAACTGGGTCCTGCATTGCATGCAGATTCTTTACCACCTGAGCTATCAGGAAGTCCACTACTCTATCAAGCTTCTCTCATTTTCTGATATTAACATTTTTTGTCTGAAATAGCACTCAAGTAGTTTAAAACAATCTTTCTTTCTTTGGCAGTCAACCAGATTTTAGGCATTTTGATGGCAGCCAATTCCCTACCCTCTACTCCTTGTCCCTCTAATGATTCTAGTTAAGAAAATATGTCTTTATTTACTGCAATGAGAAGTGTCATTTATCTGTCCAAAATTTCCATGTGTCTTTTTTTGGAAAATGATACATACTTCCAGTTATAAGATAAATAAGTACTAGGGGTATAATTTTAAATATGATAAATATAATTAACACAGTTGTATGCTATTTATGAAAGTTATTTAGAAAAGACATGCTAGAAGAAATGTTTTATTTCTTTAATTTTGTACCCATATTGCATCTTAATGAGGTGATAAATGTTCACTTAACACACTGTGATCATCTCATGATGTCTTAAGTCAAATAATTATGCTGTACACCTTAATCTTATACCATTGTATGTCAATTATGAACAAATAAAAATGGAAGAAGCAAAATTAAAATAATATCTTATATAAGTTATTAATTATATTATGCATTCAAGTTAGTTTCTAGGTTTGAAATAGTGGAGGAATAAATTGTATTCCAGAGTAAAACCTTTAAAAAAAATCAAAATACAAAGTATGAAGACATATGCTTCAGTTCAGTCATTCAGTCATCTCCAACTCTTTGTGACCCCATGCATTGCAGCACACCTGGCTTCCCTGTCCATCACCAACTCCAGGAGCTTGCTCAAACTCAAGTCCATCAAGTCGGTGATGCCATCCAACCATCTCATCCTCTTGTCCCCTTCTCCTCCTGCCTTCAGCCTTTCCCAGCATCAGGGTCTTTTCCAGTGTCAGTTCTTCACATCAGGTGGCCAAAGTATTGGAGTTTCAGCTTCAGCATCAGTTCTTCAAATGAATACTCAGAACTGATTTCCTTTAGGATTGACTGGTTGTGTATATTGCAGTCCAAAGTGCTCTCAGGAGTCTTCTCAAGTAGTTCAAAACCAGCAATTCTTTGGTGCTCAGCTTCCTTTACAGTTCAACTCTCACATCCATACATGACTGCTTGGAAAGCCATCAGATCAGATCAGTCGCTCAGTCCTGTCCGACTCTTTGCGACCCCATGAACTGCAGCATGCCAGGCCTCCCTGTCCATCACCAGCCCCCGGAGGTCACCCAGACTCACACCCATTGAGTCAGTGATGCCATCCAGCCATCTCATCCTCTGTTGTCCCCTTCTCCTCCTGCCCTCAATCCCTCCCAGCATCAGAGTCTTCTCCAATGAGTCAACTCTTCGCATGAGGTGGCCAAAATACTGGAGTTTCAGCTTTAGCATCATTCCTTCTAAAGAAATTCCAGGATTGGTCTCCCTCAGAATGGACCGGCTGGATCTTCTTGCAGTCCAAGGGACTCTCAAGAGTCTTCTCCAACACCACAGTTCAAAAGCATCAATTCTTCGGCGCTCAGCCTTCTTCACAGTCCAGCTCTCACATCCATACTGAGTAAATGGACGTTTGACAGCAAAGTAATGTCTTTGATTTTTAATATGCTGTCTAGGTTGGTCATAAATTTTCTTCCAAGGAGCAAGTGTCTTTTAATTTCATGGCTGAAGTAACCATCTGGAATGATTTTCGAACCCCCTGAAAATAGAGTCTTTCACTCTTTCCATGGTTTCCCCATCTATTTTCCATGAAGTGATGGGACCAGATGCCATGATCTTAGTTTTCTGAATGTTGTTTTAAACCAACTTCTTTCACTCTCTTCTTTCACTTTCATCAAGAGGCTCTTTAGTTCCTCTTTGATTTCTACCATTAGGGTGGGTGTCATCTGCATATCTGAGATTATTAATATTTCTCCCAGCAATTTTGATTCCAGTTTGTGATTCATCCATCCTGGCAGTTCACATGATGTACTCTGCATAAAAGTTAAATAAGCAGGGTGACAATATACAGCCTTGATGTACTCCTTTCCCAATTTGGAACCATTCTCTTGTTTCATGTCTAGTTCTAACTCTTTTTTCTTGACCTGTATACAGATTTCTCAAGAGGCATGTCAGGTGTTCTGGTATTCCATGTCTTTCAGAATTTTCCACAATTTATTGTGATACACACAGTCAAAGGTTTTGGCATAGTCAATAAAGCAGAAGTATATGTTTTTCTGAAACTCTCTTGCTTTTTTGATGAACCATCAGATGTTGGCAATTTAATCTCTTTTTCCTCTGCCTTTTCTAAATCCACCTTGAACATTTGGAAGTTCATGGTTCATGTACTATTGAAGCCTGGCTTGGATAATCTTGAGCATTACTTGCTAGCATGTGAAATGAGTGATGTTGTGTGGTAGTTTGAGCATTCTTTGCCATTGCCTTTCTTTGGGATTGGAATGAAAACTGACTTTTTCCAGACTTGTGGCCACTACTGAGTATTCCAAATTTGTTGGCATATTGAGTGCAGCAGCATTTTCACAGCATCATCCTTTAAGATTTAATATAACTCAACTAGAATTCCATCACCTCCACTAGCTTTTTTCATAGTGTTGCTTACTAAGGCCCATTTGCTTACAAAAAGGATAAGACTTGAACTCTCTAGTAATAATACACTAAATTTTCTTTGTCAATGCATTTCTCAGCTGCCAAAATATAGACTGAAATTAAAATGTACCCATATGTTGGCAAGGGATATCCTGCTCTGCTCAGCCAGTTATTGTTAGGTTGCAGTTTAAGGTACAACATTGACCTGTGGCAATCAACTATGCTGTGGTTCAGTTAGAAATCTCAGAACTCTGAAGAAGGAAAAGAGAAAGAGTAAGAAATGAAATGCATCTGTTTCTCTGTGCATATTAAAATGTAAAAGAAAGAAAGGAAAACCTGAAAACTTGTTCTATCATAAATATGAGCTGCTGTGATACATGAAGTATTTTCCATGATGTAAGTGTTGAAACCTTGGTAATATTGGAGAGGTTTTAAAAGTTGTTTTAATGTTTCAGGGAAGTTACTGTGTAGATGTAACTCTGTGACCTGATACAAGTTTTTGTTTGTTTGTTTTAAATTCAGTGTTAATTAATTAATTAATTAATTAATTTTTGTTTCTTTTTAAATTATTTTTAAAATTTTATTTTATTTTTTAACTTTACAATATTGTATTGGTTTTGCCGTATATCAAAATGAATCCACCACAGGTATACATGTGTTCCCCATCCTGAACTCTCCTCCCTCCTCCCACCCCATACCATCCCTCTCAGTTGTCCCAGCATTAAGTAGTAAAATTGTGCAATTAAATTGAAAGGATAGTTTGAAATAATAAAGTAGTCAGTGTTATTCCCCAGGAGAATTCAGATGTGGTTACTCTGTTGTGAAATTTGAAGACACAGTATATGCAACAGACATCTAGATGTGATTTCTACTTATAGGAAAAAAATAAAAAAGATTGTATGTGTTTTACAAATTGTTTATTATCTTATATTAAAAAGACCTTTTGACAGGTGTGTGCTCTTTTATCCTTGGTCAGCATGTGTCATTTCAACTTTATATGTATATCAGTTATGTGAATCTACTGGTAATGTGTGTAATTGCCAAACATGGTACGGTTTTATCTTATAAATGTGATCAGATAAAATAACCCCTGATAGAATCTAAGGAAAGTATGCAGATGACAACACCCTTGTGGCAGAAAGTGAAGAGGAACTAAAAAGCCTCTTGATGCAAGTGAAAGTGGAGAGTAAAAAAGTTGGTGTAATGCTCAACATTCAGAAAACAAAGATCATGGCATGTGGTCCCATCACTTCATGAGAAATAGATGGGGAAACAGTGGAAACAGTGTCAGATTTTATTTTTCTGAGCTCCAAAATCACTGCAGATGGTGACTGCAGCCATGAAATTAAAAGACGCTTACTCCTTGGAAGGAAAGTTATGACCAACCTAGAAAGCATATTCAAAAGCAGAGACATTACTTTGCCAACAAAGGTTCGCCTAGACAAGGCTATGGTTTTTCCTGTGGCCATGTATGGATGTGAGAGCTGGACTGTGAAGAAGGCTGAGCACAGAAGAATTGATGCTTTTGAACTGTGGTGTTGGAGAAGACTCTTGAGAGTCCCTTGGACTGCAAGAAGATCCAACCAGTCCATTCTGAAGGAGATCAGCCCTGGGATTTCTTTGGAAGGAATGATGCTAAAGCTGAAACTCCAGTATTTTGGCCACCTCATGCGAAGAGTTGACTCATTGGAGAAGACTCTGATGCTGGGAGGGATTGGGGGCAGGAGGAGAAGGGGACAACAGAGGATGAGATGGCTGGATGGCATCACTGACTCGATGGACGTGAGTCTTGGTCACCTCCAGGAGTTGGTGTTGGACAGGGAGGCCTGGCGTGCTGCGATTCATGGGGTCGCAAAGAGTCGGATACGACTGAGTGGCTCATCTGATCTGATCTGATCTGATCTTCCACCTCACTTATCCTATCATCTGCTTCAATTATTCTAGTCTTGGTTCCCTCCAGAGTGTTTCTGATCTCATTTATTGCATTTTCATTATTGAGAGACACTTTTTTTATTTCTTCTAGGTCCTTGTTAAACATTTATTGCATCTTCTCAATCCTTGTCTCCAGGCTATTTATCTGTAACTCTATTTTGTTTTCAAGATTGTGGATCTTTTTAACTATCATTACTCAGAATTCTTTTTCGGGTAGACTCTCTATTTCCTCCTCTTTGGTTTGGTGGGCATTTATCATGTTCCTTTACCTGTTGAGTGTTTCTCTGCCTTTTCATCTTGTTTAGATTGCTGTGTTTAGGGTGGTCTTTCTATTCTGGCAGTTTGTGAGTCCTGTTTATTGTAGAGGTTCCTCCCTGTGGCTGCGGTTGGATGAGTGGCTTGTCAAGGTTTCCTGGTTAGGAAAGTTTGTGTCAGTGTTCTCGTGGGTGGAGCTTGATTTCTTCTCTCTGAAGTGCAATGAAGTGTCCAGTAGTGAGTTTTGAGATATTTACTGGTTTGGTGTGGCTTCGGGCAGCCTGCATACTAAAGTCAGGGCTATGTTCCTGTGTTGCTGGAGTATTAGTGTGGTATGTCTTGCTCTGGGACTTGTTGGCTCTTGGGTAGAGGTTGATTTCAGTGTAGGTATGGAGGCTTTTGGATGAGCTGTTATGGATTAATGTTCCCTAGAGTCAGGAGTTCTCTGGTGTTTTCAGGATTTGGGTTTAAGCTTCCTGCCTCTGTTCGCAGTCTTATTCTTACAGTAGTCTCACGACTTCTCCATCCATACAGCACCAATGACAAAACTTCTAGGTTAATGGAGAAAAGATTCTCCACAGTGAGGGACACCCAGAAAGGTTTGCTGAGTTACATGGACTAGAGAAAGGGGAAGAGGGAGATAGGGGTGACCAGGAGGAGAAGAGGGGGAACCAAAGTGGGAGAAAGCCATCTAGCCAGTAATCAAATCCCTATGTGCTGTCCACAGCCTGGAATACCCAAAGAGATTCACAGAGTTGGATAGAGAAGAGATGGGGCAGGGAGGAGATAGAGGTGACCTAGGGGAGAAAATAGAGAGTCAAAAGTGGGAGAGGGCAATCAAGCCAGTAATCACACTCCTAAGTAAAAATGGGTACTGAAGATTGGATTCTTAAAGGTACAAAATTGATAACAAATACCAAAAAGCAAAGATTAAAAATCTAGAGTAGAGGTTAGACTCTCAAAAATACAATATTAAAAAGAAGTCACAAAAATTAAATATATGTATGAAGTTTGCTTTAATAATAGACTTTTTTTAATTCTGCACGATAATAGTAGGTTATAAAAATGAAGATTAAAGAGTACTAAAGGACTTAAAGATGAAAAACATTTAAAAATTAAAAAAATGATCATAGTAAAAATATATCTAGGAATTTCTCTGGAGCTGTTGTAGGCAATGTGGGGTAAGTTCAATTTCAGATAGTTCCTTGTTCCAGCTTATACTTCTCAAGGTTTACAGGCCCCTTCTAGTGTAGTGGGTGCTAAGTACAGGGTTTTAATCTGTTGCACCTGTCACTTCCAAAGCAGTTCCCTCTGTTTATTTTGGCTTCTGTTTCAAGTCTCTTACGTGTCTAATTTCTACCCTGACACAAGGGGTTGAAGGTGGTCACTTATTTAGGCTCACTTGTTCAGTCGTGCTGTGAGGAGGGAAGAACACTGCAAACAAATATCACTGGCGTGTATTGGGAGTGCTCGCAGGGTCTGGGCCACATTGGGTTTGCCTTTGCTCACAGAGTATGTGTTTTCCCAGTCTACACTCCTCAGGATCCAGGTTGCTCTGCAGGGGGACTGACTAAAGCATGCCCTGGGTTGTCTGCACTTCCCAGGTCTAAGGCATTCAAGTTCATGTTCTTGGGTACTCCACAAAGGCGCAGACTCGGTTGGGCCTGCATTTTGTGCCCTTCCCAGGTCCGAGCCGCTCAGGCGACCAGGTGTTTGGCAAGTGCACTCTTCCCAGGTGTGGTGGGGGTGGGGGTGGGGATTGCGTTTTATCATCTCCCTGGTTCCAGCTGCTCGGTTCCCTGGGTGTGCAGCCGGAACACTGTCTCAGGTGTGCTGTGTGTCATCTCTGTAGAGCTGATCTCTGGTTGAGACCCTCCCAGTGGATGTCAACCATCCAGGATCCCAGGAAGATTTGGTTAGCAACTGGGATCCTGCTCGAAGTTTGGTAGATGATACCATCTCTGGGGCCGAGATTGCCCCTTTCTGGCTATGGCTGTCTCCAGCGGGGGATGGGCCAGTTCGCAGCTGGGTAGCTCCTCTCTGGTATTCACTCAGTCCTTTGTTCTGAGAGCAGGCCCGGCAGTGCCCTAGTTTAGGGCTTTTTGTGGGATAGTTCTCTCTTTCTTTCTCTTTTTTTTTTTTCCTCTATCTGGCCATCCCATTGTTTAGGTTGCTATCTCATGTTAGCTTCCTCAGATTGTCCTCGGGGGATTCAGGCCAGGTCCTTACCCTAAGCAATGCAGCCCACACTTCCCTGTTCAGATCCTCCTTGTTGGTGGCAGATGTAAGTGTCTAGGCTACTTCTCTGCTGGGAGTTGCTGTTAGGCATGTAATCTGTGGGTTTTATTTATTTATGTATTTATTTTTCTTCCTGGTTATGTTGCCTTCTGAGATTTCAAAACTCCCCATAGACCTGCCAGTGAGAGGGTTTCCTGGTGTTTGGAAACTTCTCCTCTTTCATGACTCCCTCCCCAGGACAGGACTCCATCCCTAACTCTTTTGTCTCTCTTTTTATCTTTTATATTTTGTCCTACCTCCTTTTGAAGACAACAGGCTGCCTTTCTGAGTGCCTGGTGTCCTCTTCCTGTGTTCAGAAGTTGTTTTGTGGAATTTGCTCAGTGTTCAAATGATCTTTCAATGAATTTGTAAGGGAGAAAATGGTCTCCCCATCCTATTCCTCCACCATCTTAGGACCATCCTTAACAATTCTTTGGTGCTGAAAAATTTATCTATGTCTATCTCTCTGAGATATAAAGAACTAAGAATATCAGAAACCAGTATTGTACAACCAATCATGGCATAAACTGGAAACACAATCCATTAGGCAAAATACTGGATTAACCTAATTTTAGGTCAAAAACTTCAGTGCCAGCAATGATCCCTAGTCTTAAACACCTTTAAATCAAGGGAAAATCCAACTCTGACTTTTTAGTGTCTTAATGTGGGGTTGACAGACCATAAATATTTATATTATTTAATCTCTAGATCAAACTAAGATGAATGTCTTGAAAAATTAAATAGCAAAGGTTAATAAAGTTGAATGAACTTGTCAAAAAAATCTTTACATGAATTGTTTCTTTTTCTGACAGGAGAATAGAGGTAGGGTTGGAACTCAAGAGGGCAGCACCAGCATTATATTCCTTTCAAACATGGGCAACAGATGTCATTAAATTGATCTCATTACCATTTTACTTTTTTTTGGCAATTGGATAATGTGTAAGGTAATTTTCATAAATGCTGGAAAACATTTTCATATTTTACACAGTTGTTCATATTTTACACAGCTGGTTGGCTGCAGGAAATATCAATTTTTCTTGACCATTTTTCTGTATTTTTCAAATGAAGAAAAAAAAATTTCTCTATAAAGAATTTTTTGGAAAAAAATCTAATTATAAAAAGATTATCTTTACTGCAAACCATTGTTAACTCAACATCAGGAAATGATTTACACTATAGAAAAGTGAATGGAAGGCATATAGTATGAATAAGGAAAATTTCTTAAAGTAAATGAAATTTACTGTAAAATTAAATATGATATGTGTGGCTATTTTTATACTGAATTTTTTTTTACTCCATTGTAATTCAAGCTTATGATAGGGAAAATACTTGTTATTTTATTTACTTGGTTGTTTAATATTTATTGCAAAAGATAACTAGGATTTTTGGTACCCAAGCACATCATAGATTCATAATAAATTTCATTATCAAAAATCAAAATACTAGCACATGCAAATCATATTTGTTCAAATTATGAAAGATAGTTGTGCAATGATTATTTTCATGGGTTATTTAAAATATTTTCTCTCTAATAAATAATATGATGTCCAAGATAACTTCTACTCCATCTCAAGAGACATAATTAAGCCTTTTATAGATTTTATTTCACATAACTGAAGGATATAGAGAAATATATTTTATTTAAATATTAAAGATTAATAAAGAAAATATTGACTTAATAATAGGAAATGCAATATGGTTGAATGAATGGGACAAAAATTTACGCATAATTTTTCTTTCAATAAAAAAATTCAGAATTTTGACCCTCAAGTTGAAACAATATATGCTATTTAAATTGTATTTTAATTTTCCCTGCTTTCTCTGACTAAGGATTAATTAATAACTAGATAACTGGTGAGGTGAGTGATATTGGATGCAGTGTGGGGTTTATGAAAAGAGTAAAGAAATTAGGGTTATCCTTAAGATATCTCACTCAAATGATGACAGATTAGTCAACAAAAATAAATCCAACAATAGAATATACAGATTTGAGGAGTAAAAAAAGGATATACATATATTGGACATATTTGGTGAGGTACCTATAGAATTATTATGTGAAGATATATGCTAACAGTTGGCTATCTCAGTCTGAAATTTTAGATACAGCATGAATCATGGTGACTGATAGCAAATAAAATGAGCCAATACAATTAAAGTAAATTAAGAGCTCTGATGAAATGTTATGTGATCCTAACAATGAAAGCATTGCATCAGGAACATCTGCTGAATCTTTTGAAGATTCAGGATCTTAAATTATTCCTCAGATCTACTTTGGCGACAAGACTCAATAATTTATTTATTTTTCTTAAATAGGCATTGCAATTGATATTATGGATAATAAATCTTGAGATCCATTGATTTAACTGAATAATAATAATAAAAATAACACAGCAGCCAGCATGATATAAATGTCAAAAAGAATGCCAAGAAAATAAGATCACAAACAGCAGGAAAGGCAATCAAGGAGAAATAGTCCATAGGTTTAATGCTGCACAGAGGTCAAATAACAAAAGATGTGAAATATTTCTACTAGATTTACAATCTAGTAGTGGTAAGTAATATTATCCCAAACAATATGAGCAAAATACTAAGGAGAAAAAGAAAGAAAACTGAAGACTGAGGAGCAAGGCTATGGAGATTTTGTTATGAAACAACAAATTTGGTCTTGAAAAAAATATTTAAGTAATGTAATATAGAGAGAAAAAAGTAAAGTAAACTTCTGGCTTTTTATTTTTTAAGGGTGAAGATGCTTATTCCAATAAACCAAAAACTATATATTTTTCTAGTCAATATAACATCAAACACACAATCCTTTCATCAATTCACCACTTTTATAACTCATAATTCCACACTGTAGCTCCTGGTTCATAATAGTATATCCAAGTTAACTTGTAATTTCTTTTCATTTTAGGGGCAGAGGCAATAAAAGATGTTGGAAATTGCATTTTATTGAAAAAAAACTAGAAGAGGTTCAATTTTTTAAAATACTGACAAATGTTTAAGCCATCAGCATCTGCAATTTACCACAAGTCTAGTGGAAACCATGTTGAATTCCTTGATGTGTGATTAAGTACTTATAAGTAGTTCAATACACACATCCTGTGAGCGAGGTAAGTCTCTGAAAAGTAGCTACAACATAAAAGTATGTCCAGTTGTCACTTATTAATGAGGCCAACAAATCCCTGTACACATGAGTCTTTTATGAAATGTTCTACTGAATGCTTTATGTTATTGAATTTTTTTCCTCAATACAGACGATTTGGGAATAAGCAAATAAAAGTCGATGTTGTCTTCGAGCAATCATTTTTTCTGGTCCTGATTCCCTCTGCCACTATATTTTTATTGTGTTTGGGCATTGAGGGTGGAAATAATTAAAAGGATTTTCAATTTCTATGTTCACTGTGTCTAGAAAGAATCAAATTAATGTTTTTTAAAAAGTTTCCCTGAGTTGATACTTGTTGAAGGAGGAGGGGAGGGAGGATGGATCCTACAAAGAAGGATCCTTTGTAGGAAGGATTTTTGTATCTGTTTTAATAATAATAATAATAATAAAAACTCCATTGTTTTAAACATTTGCCACTCATACTTGAGTTTGCAAACATAGGCAATGTCATTCAAACCTGAGAAAAATGCTTTATTTGGGATCTTCATAGAAATTAATTGAACACTTGGCTGCAATCATTGCTATACAACATTTTCACATAGATGAGTTTAGGGAAACTAAGCTGTTTTTTTCCCCCTGCAGTTCGTTGTGTATCTCAACACTCCTAAAAATTTTGAAAAAGTATCTGCTTGCCATATGAGATTCTGATGGCTATCAGATCAGATCAGATCAGATCAGTCGCTCAGTCGTGTCCGACTCTTTGCGACCCCACGAACCGCAGCACGCCAGGCCTCCCTGTCCATCACCAGCTCCCGGAGGTCACTCAGACTCGCATCCATCGAGTCAGTGATGCCATCCAGCCATCTCATCCTCTGTCGTCCCCTTCTCCTCCTGCCCTCAATCCCTCCCAGCATCAGAGTCTTCTCCAATGAGTCAACTCTTCGCATGAGGTGGCCAAAATACTGGAGTTTCAGCTTTAGCATCATTCCTTCCAAAGAAATTCCAGGATTGATCTCCTTCAGAATGGACTGGTTGGATCTTCTTGCAGTCCAAGGGACTCTCAAGAGTCTTCTCCAACACCACAGTTCAAAAGCATCAATTCTTCGGCGCTCAGCCTTCTTCACAGTCCAGCTCTCACATCCATACATGACCACAGGAAAGACCATAGCCTTGACTAGGCGAACCTTTGTTGGTAAAGTAATGTCTCTGCTTTTGAATATGCTATCTAGGTTGGTCATAACTTTCCTTCCAAGGAGTAAGCGTCTTTTAATTTCATGGCTGCAGTCACCATCTGCAGTGATTTTGGAGCCCAGAAAAACAAAGTCTGACACTGTTTCCACTGTTTCCCCATCTATTTCCCATGCAGTGATGGGACCAGATGCCATGATCTTCGTTTTCTGAATGTTGAGCTTTAAGCCAACCTTTTCACTCTCCACTTTCACTTTCATCAAGAGGCTTTTTAGCCCCTCTTCACTTTCTGCCATAAGGGTGGTGTCATCTGCATATCTGAGGTTATTGATATTTCTCCCAGCAATCTTGATTCCAACTTCTGTTTCTTCCAGTCCAGCATTTCTCATGATGTACTCTGCATATAAGTTAAATAAACATGGTGACAATATGCAGCCTTGACGTACTCCTTTTCCTATTTGGAACCAGTCTGTTGTTCCATGACCAGTTCTAACTGTTGCTTCCTGACCTGCATACAGATTTCTTAAGAGGCAGATCAAGTGGTCTGGTATTCCCATCTCTTTCAGAATTTTCCACAGTTGATTGTGATCCACACAGTCAAAGGCTTTGGCATAGTCAATAAAGCAGAAATAGATGTTTTTCTGGAACTCTCTTGCTTTTTCCATGATCCAGCGGATGTTGGCAATTTGATCTCTGGTTCCTCTGCCTTTTCTAAAACCAGCTTGAACATCAGGAAGTTCACGGTTCACATATTGCTGAAGCCTGGCTTGGAGAATTTTGAGCATTACTTTACTAGCGTGTGAGATGAGTGCAATTGTTCGGTAGTTTGAGCACTCCTTGGCATTGCCTTTCTTTGGGATTGGGATGAAAACTGACCTTTTCCAATCTTGTGGCCACTGCTGAGTCTTCCAAATTTGCTGGCATATTGAGTGCAGCACTTTCACAGCATCATCATTCAGGATTTGGAATAGCTCCACTGGAATTCCACCACCTCCACTAGCTTTGTTCGTAGTGATGCTTTCTAAGGCCCATTTGATTTCACATTCCAAGATGTCTGGCTCTAGGTCAGTGATCACACCATCATGATTATCTGGGTCTTGAAGCTATACAGGTGCCTTATTCTTCAGATGTTAATAGAAAAATGCTTATACTTGTCATTTTATTATAGTTAGTTGCAATGGTGGTATCCATAACTCACCCTCATTGGACAATACTAATCCTAGCCATGTACTAAGTATTTTATTGTAGTATTTAATTTAAATTTTGTACAAAATTTAAGGAACTGAAGAACAAGTATGTTAACTTACTTGCCCAAGATACACAACAAAATGTGGACAATTTTAAACAGATGAGAATACCAGATCACTTTACCTGTCTCCTGTGAAACCTGTATGCAGGTCAAGAAGCAACAGTTAGAACTGGACATGAAAAAACAGACTGGTTCAAAATCGGTAAAGGAGTACTTTAAGGCTATATATTGTCACTCTGAATATTTAACTTATATGCAGAGTACATCATGCAAAATGCCAGGCTGGATGAATCACAGGCTAGAATCAAAAGGCCAGGAGAAATAACAACAACTTCAGATATGCAGATGATACCACTCTAATGGCAGAAAACAGAGAGGAACTAAAGAGCCTCTTGATGAAGGTGAAAGGGAGACTGAAAAAGCTGACTTAAAACTCAACATTCAAAAAACTAAGATCATGGCATCTGGTCCCATTCACTTCATGGCAAATAGATTGGGCAGAAGTGGAAGCTGTGGTAGATTTTATTTTCTTTGGCTTAAAAATCACTGTGAACCATGACTATAGCCATGAATTTAAAAGACTCCTGTTCTTTGGAGGGAAAGCTATGACAAACCCAGACAGTGTATTAAAAGGCAGAAACATCATTTTGCTGACAAAGATACATATAATCAAAGCTATGGTTTTTCCAGTAGTCATGTACAGATTGACAGTTGGACCATATAGAAGGCTGGGAGTTGAAGAATTGATGCTTTCAAGTTATGGTGCTGGAGAAAACTATTGAGAGTCTTTTGGATAGCAAGGAGATCAAACTAGTCAATCCAGAAAAAGAAAAAAAAAAAAAAAAACAAAACCCTGAATATTCATTGGAAGGATTAATGCAAAAGCTGAAGCTGCAATATTTTGGACATCTGATGCAAAGAGCTGATTCATTGGAAAAAATCCTAATGCTGGGAAAGACTGAGGACAGTGAGAAAAGGGAGCAACAGAGTATGAGATGATTAGATAGCATCACTGGACTCCATAGATATGAAGCTTAGCAAGCTCTGAGAGATAGTGTAGAACAGGGAAGCTTGGCATACTGCAGTCCATGGGGTTGCAAAAAGTCAGACATGACTTAGCAACTGAACAACAACAACATACAAAGCAGAAGCATCTTAGTAATTCTCAAGCCATAATTAATATATATATGCTAATCTTTTTAAATAGTCAAAACTAATAACCAAAAATTATTTTTGATAAAAAATAAAATAATAATTGCATATGGCTACAGTTTCCCTGAGAAAGTTATGAATAACAATAAGAGGTTATGTCAAGACCTGCAGTTTAGAAAACAAATTAATAGATATAGAGATTTCATAGTGAGATGAAAGAAATAACATACTCCTACATAAATTCTCTGACATCTTGGATGAAAGTCTATGTTCTAAATTATCAGTTCATATATCATTAAAATAAAGAAACAAGAACTCAGTGAGGAATTAAAATATTCCAAGTCACAAAAAACAAAGCATCTTAGCAGAATTTTTTTTTTTTTTTTTTTCTGACTCATCACTTGCCTGCATATGACAGCTGTGGGGATTTCTTTGGGCTAAGAAAGAAATAATTTTGGTTCTGGTCTTTACCTGTCTTTTCTCTTTCCTCCTGTTTCCATGGAAAGGGGTAGAGTAATTACACTTAAATGTGTCTTTATTTAGTGTTGATGCAAAAACTAATAAAATAAGTTACCAGATGACAAAACAGGTTTTTTTGGGTTGTTTGTTTGGTATATTCAGAAGTAAAAATTCAACTGAAGGGTTTTATTTGGGAGATGGACTAAAACGCCTATCTAGGAATGGAAAATGAGACAAGGAAAGGCAACCGATAAAAGGGTATGTTACCCAGTCACCTATAACTGTGGGTATCTGGAGATTAATCCTTCTGGGAAACCTGCAGAAGCATAGCACAGAACACTTGGCTGAGATTTATCTCACCTGAAGCATGAGAGAACTGAGAAATTTATAAGCCAACTTTCATCTGTCATTGGCTGGAGATTATTGTGGGTGAGAGAGAGTGATATAAATAAGGCAGCATCTCTGCCTTCTTTCCTTAGAAAGGATTTGTTCTGAGGAAGGCAATGGTTCTTGCAGACAAATGCCTTTATGAATTTTATTTACCAAGCTTAAAAACATTGGAGAGATTATGATTGGTATCCTGAGCACCTGACAAAGTAAAGTCCAGGATCAAGAGAAAGTCTTCAGCATACAGTTGGTCAAAATGCACACAAAAAGAGGCTCAACATCACTAATTATTAGAGGCATGCAAATCAAAACCCCAATGAGGTATCACCTCACATTAGTCAGAATGACCATCATCAAAAAGTCAACAAATAATAAACATCAGTAAGGGTGTGGAGAAAAGGAAACTTTTCTCCACCAAACACTGTTGGTGGAAATAAAAATTGGCAGCCATTATGATTGTTGAAGAAGGAGAGCATAGAGATTCCTTAAAACTAAACTTACCATGTGATCCAGCAATCTCATTCTTGAGCGTACATCTGGAAGAGATGAAACATGCAGTTCAAAAAGATATATGCACCCCAGTGTTCATAACAGGACTAAGACAGGGAAGGATTGTAAGTGTCCATCAACTGAAACACATGAATGGATAAAGAATATATGGTACATGTAAAAAATGGGATATTATTCAGCCACAAAAAAGAAAAAAATATTGCCATTAGCAGCAACATGGATGAACCCAGAATTTATCATACTGAGTGAAGTAAGCCAAAGACAAATATTATATGATATCACTTAAATGTTGAATATAAAAAAAACAATACATATGAACATTTTATAAAATAGAAACAGACTCATAGACATAGAAAACAAATGTATCATTAT
This sequence comes from Tragelaphus eurycerus, assembly GCA_935064755.1. NCBI lineage: Eukaryota > Metazoa > Chordata > Mammalia > Artiodactyla > Bovidae > Tragelaphus > Tragelaphus eurycerus. The sequence goes on along the minus strand of CAKXYN010000086.1, from coordinate 3,431,757 downwards.
CAAAGGAGAAAGAGATTGGAGAATAACCTAGGAGTTTGGGACTACCAAATACATTGCACTATATATAAAACAGGAAAACAATAAGGATTTATGGTATAGCACCAGGAACTATATTCAATATCTTGGAATAACTTATAATGACAAAGAATATTAAAATTATATATATGTAGTCAGTCCAGTCCAGTTCAGTCACTCAGTCGTGTCTGACTTTTTGCGACCCCCTGAATTGCAGCACGCCAGGCTTCCCTGTCTATCACCAACTCCTGGAGTTCACTCAGACTCACGTCCATTGAGTCGGTGATGCCATCCAGCCATCTCATCCTCTACCGTCGCCTTCTCCTCCTGCCCCCAATCTCTCCCAGCATCGGAGTCTTTTCCAATGAGTCAACTCTTCGCATGAGGTGGCCAAAGTACTGGAGTTTCAGCTTTAGCATCAGTTCTTTCAATGAACATTCAGGACTGATTTCCTTTAGAATATACTGGTTGGATCTCCTTGCAGTCCAAGGGACTCTCAAGAGTCTTCAACACCACACTCCAAAAGCATCAATTCTTCGGCGCTCAGCCTTGTGAGCTTCCGTCTATGGGGTCGCACAGAGTCGGACACGACTGAAGCGACTTAGCAGCAGCAGCAGCCTTCTTCACAGTCCAACTCTCACATCCATACATGACCACTGGAAAAACCATAGCCTAGACTAGACGGACCTTTGTTGGCAAAGTAATGTCTCTGCTTTTCAATATGCTATCTAGGTTGGTCATAACTTTCCTTCCAAGGAGTAAGCATCTTTTAATTGTATACTTGTATATAAATGTATAACTGAATCACTTTGCTGTACACTTGAAAGTAACACAATATTTAAAATCAACTATACTGCAAGTTAAATAAAAAAGAAAGTCTTCAGACAAAGAAATGCTAAAGCTAGAAGTTCAAAGTTAAGGATTAGAGGATATAGGACAGGTTACAAACAGTGTCTTCTACAATTTATGTTAAAATTTCACATGCAACACAGCAGTTTATAGCGTCATTTGTCTTTTTTTAAATTAAGAAATATAGCATATTTATAATTTAGGAGATCATCAATTAGTTAAGTTTCCTTCATCCCTCTTTTTCCCCCCTTTTCTAACTCTGCCTTCAAGAAATTGAATGGAGTTAGCCTAATTTTTGTCACTTGATTCAGCATTTCTTAAATTTTTAGTTCTGTTCAGTTCCTAACATAAATTAAGTCAATTTCTATGGTCATGGGCAACTGATAACCCAGTTAAAAACCCATTGTAATTAGAAAGCTGTATATTTTTTTAGTGAAGTTCCCAATTCTCCTGTTTCTTTTCTTTTTTTAATCTTTGTTTTTTTTTAAAAAAAAAAAAATTAAAATTATTTATTTTAATTTGAGGCTAATTACCTTACAATATTGTATTGGTTTTGCCATACATCAACATGAATCTGCCACGGGTGTACACGGGTTCCCAATCCTGAACCCCCCTCCCATCTCCCTCCCTATACCATCCCTCTGGGTCATCCCAGTGCACCAGCCCCAAGCATCCTGTATTCTTTTTTTTTTCTGTGGCCCTACCATGTGGCATGTGGGATCTTAGTTCCCAGATCAGGGATCAAACTCATGCCCCTTCAGTGAAAACACAAAGTCTTAACCACTGGACTGCCAGGGAAATCCCCATTCTCCTATATTTTTAATTTGAATTAAGATATCAAGATGATACATAGGAAATTAAATTACAAGTACAATTACATTAAGAAAATTCAGACAGCCTGTTTTTTATATTAAGAAAATTTGCTTTTGAATATATCCTTGCTTTCACCTCTTTTCTTTTTTATTTATTTTTTTTTTTTTATTTTGCTTAACTTTACAATATTGTATTGCTTTTACAATACATCAAGATGGATCCGCCACCAGTATACACGTGTTCCCCATCCAAAACACTTGTTGCAGTGTTGGTGGCAAGGGGGTCAGTGAACACAAAGACACTTTGAGATACATTATACAGGTGCCTTTTCTAACATACTGTAAAAATGTGAAAGATTGTCATTGGAAATGCAGTTGATCAAGCACTGACCTTGGACCCCTTTGTCTTTGATTCCAGATAGTCAAATCATTTATGAAGAGCAGGATATTTATATTGACAGTATATAGCTAAAAAGGTTTGTCTTTAGTGATGTTTATAAAACAGTGTATCTATAGCTGTTTCTGCTTAGATATTGAATATACATCACATTCTGCATTTAAAAGACAGTTGGGTAAGGCAAGTGGTCATTGGCCCTTCTAACTGGACCATTTGCTAGTCAAAATCATTTTCATAAAAAAAAAAAAAAAAGTAATATGAAAATACTTTCATACAAATATGTTTTATTTTTTATTTGATCATGTTTTTCTGATAAAAAAAAAATCCCCAATCTAAAGCATGTACTCATTTCTCTATGTGTGGGTGTGTATGTGTGTGTGTGTGTCTACATCTTCTGTCATAGAGCTGCATTCAGAGTAAGAAACCAGAAATTGTTAGTAATAGTTATAAAGGATACTTTGTTCTTCTGTGCTGGGTGCTTTACTGCCAAAATGTGGATGTGAAGAAATATACATCTGTCCTTTTTCATAAAGATTAGTGAAAAAAAAAAAAAAAAAAACTAAGAATAAATTCCAACATAACACAAAAAGGAAGAAAATTTGACCAGTTGTTATTGTCCTTCATCTATTGTAAATTTAAACTACATAGGCAAAGCTGAAATGCCAGGATTTTAGTTTATTTTTTAGGGGGAAGATCTAGGCTTGAAGCTAAACCCTGGCAGAGACTGTACCCAAACACTCCACACATATTCCAAGGGGGAAAGTTCAGCCTTTTATTTATATTTATTTAATTTATATATATTTACTAACTTTTGTATTTAGGAAAATTTTTCTTTTATAATAAAATCACCTCAGAGTGCAAGTCTGGATTAATGGTATTTAATTAAAAGTTTTACTTTAATTAAGTTACCTGTGTTTAATAAAGTCCATTTTAAATATTTGAGACTAAGTTCTCCAAACAGAGCTCCACATACTGAGTGCAGAAGCTTTGCACCACAGGGGCTCTGGTATGAAGCAGAACAGTCAGTAAGTGATTTTTTTCAATATTAATTCAGAAATGACTATGCTTCTGGGACAGTGCAATCCCTATACAGTGTAGGCACTTAAAGATCAAATGAATAAATGACGAAACACTTTTGTTTTTTCTTTAGTTTATGTCTGATCAGTTGTTGGAAAATATCATTTAATTTTAAGGTTTTTACATTATATACCTCAATAAAAATACCCAACTGAACTATTCAAACTGCATTGTTTCTAGTTCTGAATTTTTCTGACATGTTAATAAAGGAGCTATTGTGAATATAATTGGCGTTAGTGAGACTCAGTAGAAATGAAGGGAAGGAGAAATATTTGTAAAAGGCAGAAACTGTTTGGCAGAATAGCTTGAAGATCAGATTTTGAATTTGACATGGTTTGTGGTCCTGGAGGCCTATCTCTATCTCTACAGCTATCTCTGTCCTAGAGAAGGAAATAGTGACCCACTCCAATATTCTTGCCTGGAGAATTCCTTGGACAGAGGATCCTGGCAGGCTACAGTCCATGGGATTACAAAGAATAGGACATGACTGAGCTACTAACACACACACCTAGCTATTGTCACATCTATCTATATTTTTTTAAATCATAACACACTGTGAAAGGTTAAAGAGTTGTTTTGCTTTATTTTCCTCTAAATATTTTTAAATATTTTTCAGTTTCTTTCTTCCATATTTAAGCACATGTCTTCTGTGCCTTAGGGAAGATTTATATCTTGGCAGAAGGCAGAGGTGCCTGTAGGCACTTGCCTTCCTGGCTTTTGTTTACAAATATTTAAATCATTGACGAGATTATGATTTGATTTGTGTCCAAAATTCTAGGGAAACAGATTTTGAGAAAAAGAGAGCGAAATGACTATAAAAGAAAAACTGTTTAAATTGCAGTTTATACCAGAATAAAAATATTCCCTGGGAGTCGAGATCAGATATTTTGGGAGAGATAGGTAGGGATAGAAATCTAGAACTTTAAGGCTTCTAGTTATACACTATCTGATGCCTCAACTACCACATGAAGAGGAGGTGGAATTGAAGGGAGATGTCTTAAAACTCTACTATTCCAGGGTAAGTGATAAAGATATCCTATAGAAATTTAATGAAGAAGTGTTAGTAATGGCTCCAACACTCAGACCTTTGCAGAATGAAAGGCTCACTACACTAGAAAAAGAACCCCCAAATGGCAGAAGATCTGGCTGCCATCAAAGGGAATGAATGTTGGAGTGGGTATACAACCAGAATGGTACTAACTATAAGCCTATACTCACATGCATATGTGACTGCTTTATAGCCACATAATTTTCCTTCCTTGATTTGTTGCCTACATTTAAATATGTCAACCAATTCCCCTCTCCTTTCCTTTCCTGGGATTTCTTTGGAAGGAATGATTCTAAAGCTGAAACTCCAGTATTTTGGCTACCTCATGCAAAGAGTTGACTCATTGGAGAAGACTCTGATGCTGGGAGGGATTGGGGGCAGGAGGAAAAGGGGACGACAGAGGATGAGATGGCTGGATGGCATCACTGACTCGATGAATGTGAGTCTGAGTGACCTCCGAGAGCTGGTGATGGATAGGGAGGCCTGGCGTGCTGCAGTTCATGGGGTCTCAAAGAGTCGGACACGACTGAGCGACTGATCTGATCTTCCTTTCCTTTCCTTACTAGTTAATATAAGAAGTTCTATTGTTGATCATTTTTTTGTTGGAGTAGAACTGCTTTACAATGCCATGTTAGTTTCTGCCATATAGCAGACTGAATCACTGGTATGTGTACATATACCCCCTCTTTTTTACATTTTCTTCCAGTGCAGGTCACCACAGAGCACTAGGTAGAGTTCACTGTGCTATACAATAAGGTCTAATCAGCATCGATTCTATATGTAGTAGTGCACATATGTCAATCCCAATCTCCTAATTCATCCTACTTACCTTTTCCCCCTGGTATCCATAAATTTGCTTTCTACATCTGTGTCTATATTTTTGATTTGCAAATAAGCTCATCTATACCATTTTTATAGATTTTACATATAAGTGTAGATGCTTCAATCATCCCCAACTCTTTGTGACCCTATGGGCTGTAGCCCGCCAGGGTCCTCTGTCCAAGGGATTCATCAGGCAAGAATTTTTTTTTCTTTTTTTCTCTTTCTGACTTACTTCACTTGTATTTAGGTGTATCCACTTCCCTGAAATAGCACTATTTTATTCCTTTTGGTGGCTGAATTATATTGTTTATATGTACCATATCTTCTTTATCCATTCCTTTATTCATTTACATTTAGGTTGCTTCCATGTCCTGACTATTGTAAATAGTGCTGCAATGAAAATTGGGATGCATGTATCTTTCTGAATTATGGTTTTCTCTAATTATTAGAGAAATGTCAATCAAAACTACAGTGAGGTATCATCTCACACCAATCAGAATGACCATCATCAAAAATCCAACAAATAGTAAATGATAGAGAGGGTGTGGAGAGAGTGGAACCCTCCTATACTGTTGGTAAATTGATACAGCCACTATGGAGAACATTATGCAGGTTCCTCAAAAAAGCTAAAAATAGAACCACCATATGACCTCAGATCAGATCAGATCAGATGACCTAGGTGTACTCATTTTTTCAGAAGGTAGAAGCATTATGTTGGCCAAAGATATAATGTTGCCTTTCTAGAAATCAACATTGAGGACTAATATATAAGAAGTCTGTATCCATTTAAAATGTACAATTTGATCCATTTTGCCAATTTTATACACTCATTAAACTAAAGTGAATATGTATAATTTCCCTAAATATTTTTCTTTAACTGCACATTTAATACTAGGGTTTTTGCCCAATTTTCAAAATCTGGGTTTCATCATCAGTAAAATGAAGGAAATTGCTACCTCTCCTGGTTACTGAGAGGATTACAAACAGTATGTATTAGGTGCTTATCATGGGAACTAACACTGAAAAGGACTCAAGATTCAGAAATTTCTTTTCCTTCTGCTAGTCACAAGCTTATATAATAAGGCCCACTAAGCAATATTTTTTAGACGTTTAATAATGACAAAAGTAGTTTTCATGCCCCTGCATAGTCCATCTTTCAATCTGTTCACATCAGGGGACAACTGTTGGCCTGCTTTGTGTTGGTATACTTTAATGTGCATTTTTAATAATCTTGTACATGTATAAGTGTTATGATACTACCCCTACCACCAAATAATGCAGATTGCACATTTCCTCATCTTTTAGTGGGGGCACAAATGACCATTATTCATATATTTTATCAACTATAGTTTATAGCTTACTTTGGGCTTCCCTGGTGCCTCAGACAGTAAAGAATCTGCTTGCAATGCAGGAGACCTGAGTTCGATTCCTGGGTCAGGAATTTCCCCTGGAAAAGGGAACGACTACCCACTCCAGTATTCTTGCCTGGAGAATTCCATGGACAGAGGAACCTGGTGGGCTACAGTCCATAGGGTTCTCAAAGAGGTGAACATAACTGAGCAACTAAGCACATATCGTTTAAGGTTCACTCTTGGTGTTCTACAGCTATATGCATTTTGAGAAATGTGTTATGTCATGTATCTAGCAATATAGGATCATACAGAGTAATTTCCCCTGTGTTTCATCTATTCATCTCTCCCTCTCCTGTGAACCCCTCCCTCCCAGCGCCTCACTAGCACGTACCATTGTACCATCTCTATAGATTTGCTTCCTTTTCGATGTCATGTCATCAGAATTATACAGTGTGTAGCCTTTTCAGCAGAGAAGGCAATGGCAATCCACTCCAGTATTCTTGCCTGGAAAATCCCATGGATTGAGGAGCCTGGTAGGCTGCAGTCCACGGGGTCGCTAGGAGTTGGACACGACTGAGTGATTTCACTTTCACTTTTCACTTTCATGCATTGGAGAAGGAAATGGCAACCCATTCCAGTATTCTTGCCTGGAGAATCCAAGGGACGGGAGAGCTGGGTAGGCTGCCCTCTATTGGGTCGCACAGAGTCGGACACAACTGAAGCGAACAGCCTTTTCAGACTGTCTTCTTTAACAGTATATATTTATGGTTCTTTCATGTCTTAGAGTTTAGTAGCTCACATCTTTTTAGAACTGAGGAATGTTGTTTGTCTTAGATTTGATCCCTGGGTTGAAAAGATCCCCTGGAAAAGGGAAAGGCTACCCCACTCCAGTATTCTGGCCTGGAGAATTCCATGGGCTGTATAGTCCACGGGGGTCACAAAGTCAGACGCAACTGAGTAACTTTCACTTTTAGATATGCCATAGTTTATTTACCATTCACCATCTGAAGAACATCTTGGTTGCTTTCAAATTTTGGTGATTTATAAATTATTATTAAGTAAAAAGTCCATAGGTGTTAAAATAGAGTTACTATAAACAGTCATATGCAGGTTGTTGTGTAGACAAAACTTTTCAGTTTCTTTGGGTAAATACCAAGGAGTGCTATTGCTGGATTTTGTGCAATGTTATTTTGGTTTTATTGTAAATTGCTGAACTATCGTCCAAAGTGACTATTGTGTTTTGCATGCCCACTAGCAATGAATGAGAGCTCCTGTTGTTCTATCTTGGATAGCATGTGTCTTTTTTAAAAAAATATCTCTTCTAATGTAGTTGTATTTCATTATCCTAATTTGCAATTTTCTTAAGACATATTATGGTGAACATCTTTTCATATCCTTATTTTACATCTGTGTATCTTATTTTGGTGAGATAACTATTCAGATGTTTTGTTTATTTTCTTGACTGAGTTTCTTATTTTGTTATCACTGAGTTTTAAAAGTTCTTTGTATATTTGGATTTAAGTCCCCTATGAGAGTCCTTTAGACTGCAAGGAGATCCAATCAGTCCATTCTGAAGGAGATCAGCCCTGGGATTTCTTTGGAAGGAATGATGCTAAAGCTGAAACTCCAGTACTTTGGCCACCTCATGCAAAGAGTTTACTCATTGGAGAAGACTCTGATGCTGGGAGGGATTGAGGGCAAGAGGATGAGATGGCTGGATGGCATCACTGACTCGATGGATGTGAGTCTCAGTGACCTCCAGGAGTTGGTGATGGACAGGGAGGCCTGGTGTGCTGCACTCATGGGGTCGCAAAGAGTCGGACACGACTGAGCGACTGAATCTGATCTGATATGTGTTTTGAAAATATTTTCTCCAAATCTGGCTTGTCTTTCAATCCTTTTTGTATTTTCTTTCACATAGTAGTGCTATTTAATTTTCGTAAGTCTAACATTAGTTTTTTTCTTTAATAGATCATGCTTTGTTGTTGTATCTAAAATTCATTTAAAGAAAATATTTAAGATAATTATGTTATAAATGGAGGAGATGAAGGGATATAAAGGAAGAATGGTTTCTACACTTAACTATAACTAGTAAAGTGTTAACTATAACTAGTAAAGTATGATAAGTAATGCATACATGATATAGAGCAACCCTTAAAAACTATATAAAGAAGCATACTAAAAAACACAAGAGATAAATTGAATTCTAAAAAAAAAGTTCAAGTAACCCTCAGAGAGTCAGATAAAAGAAGACAGAAAAATATAAAGCTAAGAGAACAGAGGAAAAATTTAAAAAGCAGACTTAAGCTCTAGTACATTAATAATTACATTAGATTTAAATAGTTTAAATGTACCATTTAAAAGGCAAGATATTGTCAGAGTGAAACCATGTGAACTTTAATCAAAAGAAAGCAGTAGTGACTATGTTAATGTCAGGTAAACTATGCTTCAGACAAAAAGAAAAAAAAAATTTCTAGAGAGGTACATTTTATAATGATAAAATTTACTTAGAAGGTATGGCAATCTCAAAATCTATGTTCCAAACAATAGAGCTATAAAATACATGAAGTAAAAATTGATAAAGCTGAAATGAGATATAGACAAATCCATAAGTACAGTTAGAAACTTCAGCAATCTTCTCACAAAAATTGGCAGAACAATTAGAAAACCAGTAATTATATAGAAGAACTCAACAGCACCATAAACCAACAAGATCTAATTGACATTTATAGAATACTCAACCCAACAGCTTACTTCAGGAGTAAAAAGCCAGATAAAAGGATTTTCCACTCTTGTTCATCAACAGGAAATCTGGTTAGATTTTACTGGTCAGCAGAATTATACAAAATTGGAAAGGCAGTGTATGGACTGCATATTGGTATCTCTGAAACTTCATATTATGAGGCTTTAACACCAAATGCGGAGATAGAAATCTTGGGAGGCAATTAGGGTTGATAATGATGTGGTTCTTGTTATGGGATTGTTGGATATGTAAGAAGAAAAAGATAAATTTCTCTGTGGATGTAAGGACACATAGAGAAGGTAAGCCAGGGAGGGCTCTCATAAGGGACTTAATGACCAGCACACTGATTTTGAATTTCCCAGCCCCCAAAACTATGAAAAATAAATGTCTTTTGCTTAAGGCACCTGATCTATGTGTGTGCTCAGTCACTCAGTCATGTCTGACTCTCCAAACCCAAGGACTGTAGCTTGCCAGGTTCCTCTGTTCATGGGATTCTCCAGCCAAGAACAGTGAAGTGGACTGCCATTTTTTACTCCAGTTCAATCTATAACCTTTTGTTACGACAGTCCAATCAGACCACAAAATTTAGAACTTGAGAATTGGAGAAAAAATTACATACTGGAAGCTATGTTCCAAAACAAATTTAAACATTAACTCTTTTGAACTTCAGGCATGTCAATTCTTGTGGTAGCATCCCTGACTCTGCTTTATCAAGCTTCCCCAAAACTGTTTTGTCTTCCTTGGTTCTCTCAGTCGTCCCGTTGGTTATTTGAGTTTCTTTTTATCCATATTATATTTTTCTCACTCAAAGTAGCTATGGGATTTAAATTTTCGTTACTTATCTATACAGTTCCACACATTAAAGATATCTGAGAAGCTCATTATCTTGTGTAAAGTAGGCAACTTCCTAAATAATGGACATATTGTAGTGATGAAGAAGAAATGTAAGTCACTTCCTTGTCCAGACTCACACTTGGACGTCAATGGAATGATGTACTTAATCATCTTTTTGTTGGGGCTGGACATGAGAACAAAGAGGCATTTTGGGTCTTCTATCATTCATTAATACAATGTTTGCATATTGGAAAAGCTAATTTACAAATTTGTTTACAAATGTCTAACTGCTCTTTTGATAATATTGAAATAGTCCTTTAAATTACTATATAACCCTTTGTAATAGACTAAGTAATATATTATGGATGGTTGAGTGAACATAATACAAATCAGTCTTTTGGACACTCAAGTCTCTTTGCTGTCGAATTAGTCTCCTTAGATAGTTCTAATTATGGTATTGTTCAGCCTTCCAAACCTTAATTGGGTTCCATTCTACACACACACAGACACACACACACACATCATACACAAAATGCCCAAGTACTTACCATGATTAATAAGATGCTCTGTAATGATGATTGATCTAATGGTTTACCATTTGTACATTTGTACCTCTTTTCATGTTCTCCTAGTTGAAAGAATGACTAGCAATTCTCCTAATACCTTTTGCTCTTCTTTAACTTTGGGCTCAATCATTTTGTCCTTTAGTATGAAATAATTATATCTCAATTATATGTGTGAAAATTTCCCTTGTTATTTTTATTCTAGCTTAAAAGTGATCATATTTCCCCTATCTACTCTAACATATGTTATCTTTCTCTCCTCTGAATTCTTACAGTTATTTATCTCTGCCTCAGAGAGCAATTCCTTATTTGTATATTTAATTTTATTTCTTTATATAGTTAAGGGGATGTTAAATTTGATGCCTTCCTGCTATCCAGGCTCAACTGGTTCTACAGTTGATATCAAATTGAGATGGTGTATCATATATGCACAAATTTCTACTAGATGACACCCAAATTTGTCTATCTTCTTTTCCCCATCACTAATCACAAGAATCAGGGAAGGCAATGGCACCCCACCCCAGTACTTTTGCCTGGAAAATCCCATGGATGGAGGAGCCTGGTAGGCTCCAGTCCATGGGGTCGCTAAGAGTTGGACACGACTGAACGACTTCACTTTGTCTTTTCACTTTCATGCATTGGAGAAGGAAATGGCAACCCACTCCAGTGTTCTTGCCTGGAGAATCCCAGGGACAGGGGAGCCTGGTGAACTTCCGTCTATGGGGTCGCACGGAGTCCGACACGACTGAAGCGACTTAGCAGCAGCAGCAGCAATCACAAGAATATCAATCTGAGAACTTGGAAGTGGTAAATTTTCTTGAGAAGCTGTTAAGGATTTATTCATGTCTCCTCTACCTATCATGGTGAAAAACATAAAATTCAGGGAGATTCATACCAGGTCTCACTCCTGGTTTTATGTTTGAAGAATTTTGCTAGTTCTGGTGCTCACAAGTGACTAGAATTGTACATAGGAAAAGAACTATTGAAAGAACCTGACATATACCCTGCACTTTTTTTTTTTTTTTTTGCTTCTGACACTTGATCATTAAAGAAATATGAAGGAGAGAGACTGGCTTGATCTACCTTGATGGGAGGGTGAATAGAGAAGGCTACAACAAAAAAAAAGTTGTATTTTTTTTTTACTGTTGATGGGTTTCTCCTGAATCAAGTAGGATTTCAGAAAGTAGCCAGATTTGAGTGGTCTTCAAAGGACCTCACGCAAGAGGTCTTCCTTCAAGGAGAGACATCTTCAATGTTATTCCCAAGGAATTTAACCAATAGTAAACATGTATCAAGATAGATAGATTAGACATTGGCTCATATGATTATGGAGACTGAACAAGTTCCAGTACTTGCCAAATGAGGTCATCAATAATCTCGAGCCCCAGGAGAGCTAGTGGTGCAGTTCCAGTCTGAGAATCTGAATCCAAAGGCCTGTGATCAGAAAAGTTAACAGCATAATTCCAGTGTAAAAGCTCACAAGTCCAAGCCCCAAGAAGAATCAATATTTCAATTCCAGTATAAAGGCAAGACAAAGTCAAAATCCTAGTCCACAAATCATTAGGCAGGAATAACTATCTCTTACTTGGGAAGAAGTCAGCCCTTTTGTGATGCTGAGCCTTCAACTGATTGAATGAGGCCCACCGCCACCAGAGAGGGTACTTTGTTTTACTCAGTTTACTGATTCAAAAGTTAATCTCAATATAAACCACCCACACAGAAGCATCCAGATCAATGTTTGACCAAGCAACTAATTACCCCACAGCCTAGTCAAGCTGGGAGATAACAATTAATAAGCACACTCAGTAAGCAGAGATAAAAGCTTACATCTGGATGCTGATACTGACTGGATAAAGGATGAGATGAGGAGTATGCCTCACATTCTTCAAGTTAGAGAGATCTCTTAGGAAACCCACAAGTATGCAATAGGTCAAAAGGCAAGTATTCACACATCTGACACATTCAGAGTACACCAGCACTAAATCAAGTTTAGAGTCAAGTAAAAATTGCTTTCCTTAATTCTGAAATGCTCGCTCCTGCAGTTGTGAAAGAACCAAAGGCAGTCTTTTTCTGCTGATTTTCAATATGACTGAGACCCTAGTTGGAAGGAAGTAGGCTTTGAATCAGAGAAGAAAAGGCAACATTATAATCGGAGTGGATTTGTTGTTTTAGTCATTGAATAATCAGATAGTTGAATTATCAAATGAACTCTTTAGAGCTATGAAAGGTCCTTTATTTCCTGCTTTTTATTCAATTTAGTGCAACGTATCAAAGAATCATGAAATTAAAAGACGCTGCAGACATGAAATTAAAAGATGCTTACTCCTTGGAAGGAAAGTTATGACCAACATAGATAGCATATTGAAAAGCAGAGACATCACTTTACCAACAAAGGTTCGCCTAGTCAAGGCTATGGTCTTTCCTGTGGTCATGTATGGATGTGAGAGCTGGACTGTGAAGAAGGCTGAGCGCCGAAGAATTGATGCTTTGGAACAGTGGTGTTGGAGAAGACTCTTGAGAATCCCTTGGACTGCAAGGAGATCCAACCAGTCCATTATGAAGGAGATCAGCCCTGGAATTTCTTTGGAAGGAATGATGCTAAAGCTGAAACTCCAGTATTTTGGCCACCTCATGCGAAGAGTTGACTCATTGGAGAAGACTCTGATGCTGGGAGGGATTGGGGACAGGAGGAGAAGGGGTCGACAGAGGATGAGATGGCTGGATGGCATCACTGACTCGATGGATGTGAGTCTGAGTGACCTCCGAGAGCTGGTGATGGACAGGGAGGCCTGGCGTGCTGCGGTTCATGGGGTCGCAAAGAGTCGGACACGACTGAGCGACTGATCTGATCTGATCTGATCAAAGACTCATGGTATATATTAGTATTTTCTTCTATTATATGCTTCTTAATAATAAAATTCATGATAACTCTATGTTCATTTTATAAGAGGTAAATTATCCTACATACTTGAAATACAGAAGCTTTAGCATAAGAAGAGGCTTATAGAAGACAAAAAAGAATGACAATTCCAAACTTTTGCAGTTGCAAATTTCTCTTATTATCCTGATGGATACTTCCACCTTAGAAGATAAATTGTTATAGCTTGCTCCTGTTTACCTTGGTTACTAAGACCATATAATGATAGCCAAGAGAGAATTACCTCATGCTCTTCAATGAGTTTCGTGATTATCTTTTACTGAATACTGGGCATTTATCAAGGCATTGGAGGTACAACATTAACTCCTGATTTTAAGAATAATGTTTGGGAGTTGACTATATAGGGAAATAAGTATAGTAATCAAATAAAGCCTAATTAGTAACTAAATAGCACAACATATTGTAAGTGCTGTTACAGAACTGTGTAACAAACCACTCTAAAACTTAGTGTATAAAACATTTATTTTGCTGATAAATGTACAATCTGGACAGAGTTTGTTAATAACAGTTTTTTGGCTCCACTGGATTCACCTGAAGGTATCTGGGCCAGGAACAGTCAAGTAGCTGGGACTGGAAAAAATGGGAGCCTTTCAGTCATCTTTCTTTATCTCTGTGTTCTCTGTACATAATTTCTCAGCATCGCCATTTAAGTAATGACAAACTTCCTCTGTATATAGACTTGAGACTCCTAAGGTAAACATCAGCAACAAAAATCTGGTGAAAGCTGATCACCCTTTATGATCCTGCCTCAGAAATCATGCAATATCACTTTCCAATAATCTATAGCTTCCTGGGTATGCAAGATTATAGACCTCACCTTACAAAGGATGAGTATTAATGTTACATCCTAAGAATAAAATATTGACTGGGGCATTGCATGTGGAAAATGCATTCAGCCACAGGTGGACAGAAGAGGAGGACCTGTTTCAGACTGCAGAAGTCAAGAAAGTCTCCCAGGAGTGGGAGTCAGAAATCCAGTATGGGAACCACCTGGATCTCCCTCACTTGAGTCTCTGTCTACCCATCAGGCCATTCTTCACACTACATTTTACATGAATAAAATGCAAATTGTATGTCATCCCCATGCCAAACACCAGGCATTTATTTCCCAGTTTCAGAACCTATACCAGCACTCTCATATAGAACTTACTGTGATAGTCTCTCTGCTGCTCCTGCTGCTGCTAAGTCGCTTCAGTCATGTCTGACTCTGTGCGACCGCACAGACAGCAACCCACCAGGCAACCCCGTCCCTGGGATTCTCCAGGCAAGAATACTGGAGCGGGTTGCCATTTCCTTCTCCAATACATGAAAGTGAAAAGTGAAAGTGAAGTCATTCAGTCGTGTCTGACTCTTAGCTACCACTTGTACTGAAGCCTACCAGGCTCCTCCCTCCATGGGATTTTTCAGGCAAGAATACTGGAGTGGGTTGCCATTGCCTTCTCTGATAGTCTCTCTGCTGTACCTTATAGTAGCAACTAGCTTGATTCTGCCTATGGAAGATGTAAAATGTGACTATTACAACTGAATATTTAATTTCATTTAATATAAATTAATTTTAATTATTTAAATGCTATATATGGCCACTCTTAACATTTGAATAGCATAGGCATTTTGAGATAAATTCTAAATCCTTAAATTTATATTTTAAAATCCTTGTAACATCACAATGCTATTATTATTCTATTTTAAAGGCAAGAAAACTGAGGTTAATGAGAAATGTTTTCTATTTAAGATGGTAGAATATGCCTTGTAACCTGAAATGTTATTTAACTTTGGTCAATGCAAATACTGAAAACTTCTACGTGCAACATTCAGCATTAAGTCGAGAAAACACTTTCACTGGGATCTGCTTTACTGGCATTCTTTTCTGTAATGTGACATTTTACAACTTCACACACTTTAAGAGATTGACTAACCATGGAAAATAAAATCAAGGTGTGCTCTAATCCTCTTTGAATTATTGATGATATCCAAATGTGGGTAATTGAGTTACTCTTACAAGACTTTCTGAATGATCGTATTGTTCATAGTCCAGAGCTTTTTTGCATAACTTGCTATACCTGTGTTGTTGGTCTTGGGGGCAAAGCAGTTTTAAGCATTGTTAGTTCTCTTTAGAGTATCTCCCTTTAACAAGGTAGTGAAATTGTCTCTTTAACAGACCTTTAAAAGTACAGTGATTTACAGATCCATAATATTGGCCAAACAGAATTTTTCTTGACATGAACTTATTTAGTCAAATATTTTTGACAGAACACTAAAGAAAGAGAGAAAGTGAATTCGCTCAGTCTTGTCCAACTCTTTTCAACCCCATGGACTGTAGCCTACCAGGATCCTCTGTCCATGGGATTCTCCAGGCAAGGATACCAAGTGGGTAGCCATTCCCTTCTCCAGGGCATCTTCTTAATCCACGGATAGAACCCCAGTATCCTGCATTGTGGGCAGACGCTCAGGGAAGCTCTGAAAGACAATAACATTTACCTCAGTACCTTAAATTAACCAAACTGAAGATACTAAGTTGATAAAAAGTGATATGTTAGGAATGGGCCTGAAAGAGACCTGAGTGGTCACTTTTACATACTTATAAAATCTCCTTTTTGGTCTATATAATCTGATCCATAAATTAGTCATTTTATTTTCAACTCATGATTTCCTTTTACATTTTCTAAGTAAAAAAAAAAAAAAAAAAAAAAACTTGGCAGGCAAGATGAAAAAAAAGGGCAATTAAAATTCTCTTTATTTTGAGTTGTAATTCACAGTTTCTGTTGATTAGTAAAGAGCAATATTTGAAAGGTTGACTATTTTGATGTTTGTTTGTTACACGTAGGATAAGAACAACTTTCCCCCATGTGCAGTCAACCTATGAATGCAAAGCACCCATTTTTACAGGAGAGAGACATCCTTCAAAGATCATAAATCTAAATATCCCCATCTAAATTTCCCTGCATTTCCTTTTCACTGAAAATTTTCTTGTAGGATGGAAAGTGATCTGACTGTGGAGATCAGAACAGAACTTCAGCAAACTGGGTCCTCCAAGTGCCAGGGTACACTGGAGCACACAGTTGGGAAGCAGAATATGAAGTGAGACAGAATTCCCTGGCAGGTAATGGTATTGGTGTCTAGGACTGAGTATTGGCTTTGCCTGCTACATTCAGCCTAAAATAAAAGGAAAGAGAAAATGTAAGTGAAACATACTCCAGGCAGATGAAGTTGGGGGACTACATATTATTCAATTCTGTATTCATCCCACTTTTTTTTTTTAGTTCATGAGACAGAGAAAATATTGTATTGAATGACACAAATAAATATTTGGTTCATCTCTGCCAGAAAATCAGTGAATTTTCTCACATGAGTCATTTCACCTGGAGCTTTCTATTCTGGATTTGTAATTAATGCTTAAATTACTGGCTTGTCTCAAGAAATAAATCAGTCGTGCAATTAAAATCACTGCTGCTGCTGCTGCTGCTGCTGCTGCTAAGTCACTTCAGTCGTGTCCGACTCTGTGCAACCCCATGGACTGAAGCCTACCAGGCTCCTCCATCCATGGGGTTTTCCAGGCAAAAGTAATGGAGTGGGTTGCCATTGCCTTCTCCGAAGTAAAATCACTAGTTACCCCAAATTGGTTGGTTGCTTAGTTGCTCAGTTGCTTAGCCCACCAGGCTCCTCTGTCCATGAAATTTCCCAGGCAAGAATACTGGAGTGAGTTGTCATTTCCTACTCCATGGGGTCTTCATGACCAGTGACTGAAACCACATCTTTTGAGAATCCTGCATTAGCAGGTGGTTTCTTACCACCGCACCACCTACTGCAACATCTCAAACTTTAGTGTGCATCCGGATCACCTGGAGAACTTGTGAGCTCAGTCTTTCAAGCATTGTATGAACACAAAGACAGTCAGCAACTTCAACTGATTTCCTTCTTTCTAATAGGAAAAGTAACACAACACAGGTTTTAGTAAACAAGTTTCATTAGGAATGAAACAAAAATAGTTTCAGTTCAGTTCAGTTCAGTCACTCAGTTGTGTCCGACTCTTTGTGACCCCATGAATCGCAGCACGCCAGGCCTCCCTGTCCATCACCAACTCTCGGAGTTTACTCAGACTCACGTCCATCGAATCAGTGATGCCAGCCAGCCACCTCTGTCATCTTCTTCTCCTCCTGCCCCCAAATCCTCCCAACATCAGAGTCTTTTCCAGTGAGTCAACTCTTAGCATGAGGTGGCTAAAGTACTGGAGTTTCAGCTTTAGCATCATTCCTTCCAAAGAACACCCAGGGCTGATCTCCTTCAGAATGCACTGGTTGAATCTCCTTGTATTTAGGTAAGTATATTTAGTTTTTCTAAATTGGGGCACAGAAAATAATACTGTATTTTTTTAGTGCAAGTAGTTATATAATTATTCTTATATCATTTGATAAAAAATAATGGTATGAGTTTATATTATACAACTTCAGATTATGAAAAAGGAAACAAAGATTGTTTTAAGAAATCTTCAGAAATAAATGACCTACTTATAGACTTTAAAATGAATCATTGTAGTAGGGCAAACAGTGTTTCCTCCAAATTCATGCATATCCTAAATCTGAGAGTGAACCATATTTAATAATGATCTTTGCAAGTGTAACCAAGAATTGAAACAAAATCATACAGTGTTAAAGAGGGCCCTGAATCCAATGAAAATGTCCATATAAAAGACATAAAAGGACACAGATACAGAGAAGAGGGCAACGGATGCAGAGTTTAGAGTATCTACAGGCCAAGAGTTGCCCAGGTTTGACAACAATCACCAAAATCCAGCAGAAAGTCAAGGGGCAATTCCTCTTGCAGAGCCTCTAGAAGAATCAGTCACCTGTCACCACCTTGATTTTGGATTTCTGGTCTATTGAATTGTGAGAGAATAAATTTGTGTTAATACACTAAGTTTTTGATAAATGGTTACAGTAGCCCCAGGGAATTAATACATCATAGTAGGTATGAAAACAGACATATGAGAAGTTTAAAGCGTTCACCCTATATTTTATCAAGTAGTTTGTTACATGCAGAAATTCCCCAAAGTGTTTTTGAATTATATTGAAAACAGGCAATGGTTTCACTGCTCATTATCTGGTCCCTAAAAGACTTCTTGGGCTTCCCAGTTAGCTGAATGGTTTAAAAAAAAAAAATTCCACCTGCCAATGCAGGAGACTCAGGTTTGATCCCTGGATTGGGAAGATGCCTGGGAGAAGGAAATAGCAACCTACCCCAACATTCTTGCCTGAGAAATCCCATGGACAGAGGAGCCTGGTGGGCTACAGGCAATGGGATTAAAAAGAGTCAGACATGACTTGGTAACTAAACAGCAGCAGTAGCAGAAGACTTCCTAGTTCTCTGCATTGTTTCTCCTGTCACTTATGACATCTTGCGACTTTTTGGTTGACACTTATTTTCCACTTTGGCCTTCAGGTCCTCTTTATACTATTTGCTCTGCCACTACTCTTCCAATAACAAGGTTATATAGCAATTGTCTACACACAGAGAACTTTCTATCTCAGACAGCAGGCAATAGCCCTGGGTAATTCTTGTGGTTTCTGTCTGTCCAAGCATGGAAACAAATCTACATTCAGACTTTCAAAGGCTGAGTAGTTTGTTAAAGAACAACCAACCAATAAAACTATACATGCATACACACACACTTGTCTGCACTCCTACATTCGGAAAAACAGTTTTCACCGTATGCCTGTTTTAACTTTATTGTTATGATACTCTGTTTTCAAAGGTCCAATTACTTCCTTAGCACAGATGCGCCACCAGCAAGAGATTTAAAAAAGAGGAGGCTTTAACATATGCTAATTGACATGGTGCTGGTTCAATTTGGGCTACAGAATAGGCAATATTACAATTCTCAACTGCTCTACTAAACAGCAATTACTGAGCATTTTAAGGTCATATCAAAACTGTCCTTCCTGGTGGACTGTCAACAGAGTTCAATCTGTATCCATAAGAAAAGTGCAACTTATACTATTTTAATTAGTTTATAAATAATTCATAAAAGAATATGCCTGCTTGAATTTCAGCAGCTTTAGATTTACCAATTGCCTTTTCCCTCAAAGATATATTTTTTTTTTCATGCCTTTAAGGAATGAATGACTTTAAAGAGTTTAGTGTATTCCCATTTAATTGTTTGATTATGAGTCAGAGCAACTAAGGTACTGATGTTTCTCTGAATTTGTTGTAACAAAAAAGGAACTTGATCAGAGAATCATTGATATAGCAGGGGCTGCATTAATTTTTCTGGACATATGTATATTATTATTCCATGTTTAAAAACTTAAAGATTTCAGTTTATCCATAAAGTAGTATGTGTGTCCATTTTGCTCCTAAATATGTATGTGTGTGTATATACTACATATGTCTACATATATACAGTATACACATAATGGCACTCAAGTTGCCTATAATCTAGTGCAGAAATTACAAAATATCATTTGTGAGTCAAATATAACATACACCTGTTAGTTTTAACTTTACAATGTTTTTCTTTGGTTTTTAAACTTCCATTATGATTTTTTCAAAATTTAAAAATTGAAAGTTTTCATATAATAATTTAGAATACAGACTTATCTTGATAAATAAAAATATGCTATACAAAGAAGCTTATTGTAAGTCACAATTGTCAAAGGTTTAATGATATTTTGCTCATACTATTATCTATGAGACTAATTGCTACTACTTGTAAGAATAATTGGAAAGCAAGTATATGTGTGATGAATTTTTAATGTTTCAACTTTCCCAAGTTGAACTTTATTTCCTAGAATCCTCTTCCCTGTATTTTCCAGAACTATGGATGGAGACTCATGATACTGTACAGGAGGCAGTGATCAAGACATTCCCAAGAAAAAGAAATGCAAAAAGGCAAAATGGCTCTCTGAGGAGGCATTACAAATAGCTGAGAAAAAAGGAGAAGAGAAAGGCAAAGGAGAAAAGGAAATGTATATTCATGGGAAAGCAGAGTTCCAAAGAATAGCAAGGAGAGATAAGAAAGACTTCCTCAGCGATTAATGCAAAAAAATAGAGGAAAACAACAGAATGGGAAAGACTAGAAATCACTTCAAGAAAATTAGAGGTACCAAGGGGACATTTCATGCAAATATGGGCTCAATAAAGGACAGAAATGGTATGGACCTAACAGAAGCAGAAGGTATTAAGAAGAGGTGGCAAGAATATACAAAAGAACTATACAAAAAAAAAAAAAAATCTTCATGACCCAGATAACCACAATAATGTGATAACTCACCTAGAGCCAGACATCCTGGAATGCCAAGTCAAGATGGTCTTAGGAAGCATGAGTGTGAGCAAAGCTAGTGGATTTGATGGAATTCCAGTTGAGCTATTTCAAATCATAAAAGATGATGCTATGAAAGTACTGTACTCTCTGCCAAGAAATCTGGAAAACTCAGCAGTGGCCACAGGACTGGAAAAGGTCAGTTTTCATTTCAATCTCAAAGAATGACAATGCCAAAGAATGTTCAAAGTACCACACAATTGCACTCATCTCACACACTTGCAAAGTAATGCTCAAAATTCTCCAATCCAGGCTTCAACAGTATATGAACTGAGAACTTCCAGATGTTCAAGTTGTATTTAGAAAAGGCAGAGGAACCGAAGATCAAATTGCCAACATCCATTGGTTCATCAAAAAAGCAAGGGAGTTCCAGAAAAACATCTACTTCTGCTTTATTGACTAAGCCAAAACCTTTGGCTTAGTGTGGCTAAGTAAATAAAAGCACAGTAAATAAAACCTTTATTGTGTGGCTCACAATAAACTGTGGAAAATTCTTAAAGAGATGGGAATACCAGACAACCTGACCTGTCACCTAAAAAATCTATATGTAGGTCAAGAAACAACAGTTAGAACCAAACATGGAACAACAGGCTGGTTCCAAATTGGGAAAAGAGTTTGTCAGAGGTGTATATTGTCACCCTGCTTAGGGTATATCATGCAAAATGCTAGACTGGATGAAGCAGAAGCTTTACTCAAGATTGCCAGGAGAAATACACAGATGACACCATCCTTATGGCAAAAAGTGAAGAACTAATGAGCCTCTTGATGAAAGCAAAAGAGGAGAGTGAAAAAATTGGCTTAAAACTCAACATTCAAAACACAAAGATCATAGCATCCAGTCCCATCACTTCATGGCAAATAGATGGGGAGACAATGGAAAGAGTGAGAGACTTTATTTTCTTGGACTCCAAAATACTGCAAATTGTGACTATAGCCATGAAATTAAAAGATGCTTACTCCTTGGAAGAAAAGCTCTGACCAACCTAGACAGCATATTCAAAGACATAGATATTACTTTGCCAACAAAGGTCCATCTAGTCAAAGCTATGTTTTTTCCAAACATGAAAAATATCATGAAAAAATCATGTGTGTATGTGAGAATTGGACCATGAAGACAGCTGAGCATCAAAGAATTGACGGTTTTCAACTGTGATGTTGGAGAAAACTCTTGAGAGTCCCTTGTACTGTGGAGATCAAACCAGTTGATCCTAAAGGAAATCATTCCTGAATATTCATTGGAAGGATCTATGCTGATTCTGAAGTTCCAATGCTTTGGACACCTGATGCAAAGAAGTAGCTCATTGGAAAAGACCATGATGTTGGGAAAGACGAAGGCAGGAGGAGATGGGGGTGACAGAGGATGAGATGGTTGGAGGGCATCACTGATTCAATTGACATGAGTGAGAAAGCTCAGGAAGTTGATGATGGACAGGGAAGCCTGGCGTGCCACAGTCCATGGAGTTACAGTCAGACATGACTGAGCAACTGAACTGAACTTAACTGAGATACTTAAAAGATATATAAACGCTAAAAGGAAATACTTATAAGATATTTGTATGATTCTAAGCTATTTCAATTGTCTGCAGAATTGCTAACTCAGATTTGTTCTTTTAAAACTCACAGCAGTCCATAAACCATTACTGGATCATGTTGAAATAGTATAATATATATTTATTCTAATAATTTTACTTTGAAACTTTGAATGCTTGTATATTAGCTATCTTTTGTAAATTGTTATTCTAGGCACAATATTTTTGTGCAAATACAAAGTATGTCTCTTCTGCAAGTGTATCTGATTGCAATAGATTGAACTGGGTTCAATCAAACAACCAAATGAACTGGGTTTTCATCACAGACAACCTGGCAAGCACTGATCTAAGTAGCTTGCACGTTCTCTTATAGGCATAGGGATTGTTAACTCTCCTCTGGTAGCAAAGTTAGAATTTATAGTAAATCATGATAATTGAAGGTAGTATGTTAAAAAAGTGGCATCTGAGCAGTGGCAGTCTGTCTTTCTTGACTGATAATAAAATCCTTCATGGAACTATCATGATTTGCATTTGCTATTACTTGAAGAGGCACCTATGACAATCAGGCATCTCTCCCTCTCTCTCTCTCTCTCCATATATATATAATATTTAATATACATTATATATTTATATAAATTTATGTATAAATTTAGGAGAAAGCAATGGAACCCCACTCTAGTATTCTTGCCTGGAAAATCCCATGGACGGAGGAGCCTGGTAAGCTACAGTCCATGGGGTCACTACAAGTCGAACACGACTGAATGACTTCACTTTCTCTTTTCACTTTCATGCATTGGAGGAGGAAATGGCAACCCACTCCAATATTCTTGCCTGGAGAATCCCAGGGACAGGAAAGCCTGTTGGGCTGCCATCTATGGGGTCGCACAAAGTTGGACACAACTGAAGCGACTTAGCAGCAGCAGCATATATAAGTTTATATATTTATATATATATATAATTTATATATATGTATGCTTAATATTTACATATATTTAATATTATATATATATATAATATTTACTTCGCATGTTGTGCTAGTGTTAAAAAATCTTCCTGCCAATGAAGTTTGTGACATGCATTTGATCTCAGGGTTGGGAAGATCCCTGGAGAAGGAAATGGCAACCCACTCCAGTACTCTTGCCTAGAAAATTTCATGGACATAAGAGCCTGGGGGGCTACAATTCATGGGGTAGCAAAGAGTCAGGCATGACTGAGCTCTCACACACACAAAGAGGCATCTATGATAATCAGGCAGCTTTCTATATATATATATATATTTTTCTTTCTTTCTTTCTTTCTTTCTTTTCCCCAGTCACTGTATCCATTGCTTTCAGTGTGGCTTCTTTCTCATTTTCATTTTGAGTACATGAATTATTTTGATAAATGACAGAGTATAGTTAAGTTTTATTATGTAATACCTTCAGCATACGTCTATGTAGCTATGATTATAATGTCACCTCATTGCAATCAACTAAATTCACTCAAATCTATAAAAGATGCTAATGAGTATTTATGCTATAGTCATTTATAATTCTTCAATAGCAGATTTAGAAATAATAACAGTTATGAAGCTAGGTCCTGGCTTAAGGACATGTCTGCCATGGATATGGGAGGAAGGAATTGGAGTAGACATGCTTAATATTTGTTTTCTCTCATATCCATATTGCTTCTGTGATAAGAAGTTTCAATCGTGTTTGACTCTTTGCAACCCTATGGTTTGTAGCCCACCAGCCTCCATGGAATTCTCCAGGCTAGAATACTGAAGTGGGTTGCCATGCTCTCCTCTAGATATCTCCCAAACCCAGGGATTTAACCCATGTCTCTTATGTTTCTTGCACTGGCAGTTGGGTTCTTTAGCGCTAATGCAACCTAGGAGGTCTGATATCCATGGTACTTTTATTAAAAAAAAAAAAAAAAAAAACTACAACATTTTTTTTTTTACTATCTAACCCCAAGCAATCTTCTGAAAATTTTCTAAACAATCCTCTTTCATATTTTCTCTAAATCATCTATTTTCAGTATCTATATTCAGTAAAAGCTGACTAGTCAAAATATTGATCATGATTTATAGTTATTTTGTCATTTGAAAAGCAAAGGGATCATCCAAATTTTCTTGTGAAGTCTTTTTCATCTATAAGTTTTCATGTTGTTTTAATAATTCATTTTTCCAAAGCATTTATGGTCAGTCTAAAAACTGATAGACATTTCTATCATGAGATTACAGACAAGTAAGACAAGGATGTGACCTTTCAGTATATTTGAATACAGTCAAAAATAGATTAGATGCTTCTGAGACAAATAGTTTGATTTTAAATTTGGAGAAGCTAATCATACAGAATATTGGAATGATACAAGTAATTGAACTTCCCACTTGGTGAAATATCGTGATCATTAGTTACTTTGTTCATGTCAACATTCTTAGCTTTAGATCTCCCTCCTCCACTTATGGAACAGTCAGTCACATAGATTTGGCTCCAACTTCTACAGGAGTGAACATAGAACTAAAGCTGGGACATCCAACAACCTTCAGTGAAAATTTTATGAAGGGATCAGAAAAAGGTTAAAAAAAAAAAAAGAATTCTCTCAACCCCCCTCCCCCCTTTTTTTTTTTTGCATTGCTATCTTTGAGGATAATATGTAACTTCATTCACAGAGAGATTATATATTCAAGAATAAAGTGAACAGAGAAGATATCAAAGTTAAGAAAAGGGAAAGACCGTTTTCATTGATCTTTTGGATTTAGCCATACTCAAGGTGTTGAATTTTTAATTAGGCTGCAAGCAAATAAATTTCCTATTTTACTCAAGTTTTGTATTCCTGTTGTTTTCAAAGAAAATATTGTAACATAGTTGATTTCACAGAGTATCAACATATTTTCTTCAGAGTTGAAACAGTGGTTAATATCTTTTAATGTATAATAAGCCCTAAAATACTAGAGCGACATGTCCGGGAGGGAAAAGATGCGTGGACATACCCGAGAAGAGAGCACTTCTGGTACTGGCCCCTTCGACCTCAGCTCAGAAGCAAGGCTCAGGGACATGTAAGCGGTACTTGCTCAGTCTGAGCTGGGGAGATGGTCTCTATTCCCTCCTCTTGGGGAGGGTCTCTCCATGTGGTCAGGAAAACAAGGCTAGTAGCTGTGTTCAGGTTCTAGCTCGCGGGCTCACCCCAGGTGAAATTTCTAACCTTCTCTGCAAAATGGGCTGAACTATACAGATTGGAGAAGGGAATGGCAAACCACTTCAGTATTCTTGCCTTGAAACCCCATGAACAGTATGAAAAGGGAAAAAGATAGGACACTGAAAGATAAACTCCCCAGGTCAGTAGTTGCCCAATATGCTTCTGGAGATCAGTGGAGAAATAACTCTAGAAAGAATGAACAGATGGAGCCAAAGGAAAACAACACCCAGATGTGAATGTGACTACTGAAAGGAGTAAAGTCCTTCCCCAAAGGGATGCAGTAAAGAGGAATATTACATAAAAACCTGGAATGTCAGGTCCATGAATCCAGGCAAATTGGAAGTGGTCAAACAGGAAATGGCAAAACTGAACACTGACAATTTAGGAATCAGCAAAATAAAATGAAAAGAAGAGAAGCTGTGAAAAGAAGAGAAGCTAAAGGTAAAGGAGAAAAGGAAAGATTTGAATGCATTCCATTTGAATGCAGAGTTACAAGGGATAGCAAGGAGAGATAAGAAAGCTTTCTCAGTGATCAATGCAAAGAAATACAGGAAAACAATAAAATGGGAATGCAGATATCTTCAAGAAAATGAGAGATATCAAGGGAAGGCTTCATGGAAAGATGGGAAAAATAAAGGACAGAAATGGTATAGACCTAACAGAAGCAGAACATATTAAGAAGAGATGGAAAGAATACACAGAAAAACTATACAAAACAGATCTTCATGACCCAGATAACCACGATGGTGTGATCACTCACGTACAGCCAGAAATCCTGGAATACAAAGTCAAGTGGGGCTTAGAAATTAACTATGAACAAAGCTAGTGGAGGTGATGGAATTCCAGGTAAGCTATTTCAAATCCTAAAAGATGATGCTCTGAAAGTGCTACACTCAATATGCCAGCAAATTTGGAAAACTCAGCAGTGGCCACAGGACTGGAAAAGGTCAGTTTTAATTCTAATCCCAAAGAAAGGCAATGCCAAAGAATGCTCAAACTACTGCACAATTGCACTCATCTCACATGCTAGTAAACTAATGCCCAAAATTCTCAGAGCCAGGCTTCAACAGAACGTGAACTTCCAGATGTTCAAGCTAATTTTAGAAAAGGCAGAGGAACCAGAGATCAAGTTTCCAATATCCCCTGGATCATTGAAAAAGCAAGAGAGTTCCAAAAACCATCTATTTCTGCTTTATTGACTATGCCAAAGACTTTGACTGTGTGGACCACAATAAACTGTGGAAAATTCTGAAAGAGATGGGAATACCAGACCACCTGACCTGCCTCTTGAGAAATCTGATGCAGATCAGGAAGCAACAGTTAGAACTGGTCATGGAACAACAGACTGCTTCCAAATAGGAAAAGGAGTATGTCAAGGCTGTATATTGTCACCCTGCTTATTTAACTTATATGCAGAGTACATCATGAGAAATGCTGTGCTGGATGAAGCACAAGCTGGAATTAAGATTATCTGGAAAAATATCAATAACATCAGATATGCAGGTGACACCACACTTATGGCAGAAAGCAAAGAAAACTAAATATCCTCTTGATGAAAGTGAAAGAGGAGAGTTAAAAATTTACGGATGGTGGCCCTTTGAGGAATATTGTACAGTTCTCTTGCCATCAGAGCTGGAAACATATTATCAGCGCTTCACAGCATTTTATGCCAGATGTTACAGGGACAGAAAATTGTCATGGGCATATGAACTGTCTGAAGGAGAATTAGTAACAGAGTACTTCAAAAACAACTACACTTTGCATGCATCTACATTCCAGATGGCCATCCTGCTCCAGTACAACACGGAAGATGCTTACACCGTTCAACAGTTGACGGAGAGCACTCAGATCAAAATGGACATTGTGGCACAAGTCTTACAGATTTTATTGAAGTTTAAGTTACTGGTTTTGGAAGACAAATGTGCAGATGTTGATGAGGTGGAATTGAAGCCAGACACCTTAATAAAATTACATTTGAGATATAAAAGTAAGAAATTAAGGGTTAATATCAGCTTGCCAATGAAAATTGAACAGAAGTGGGAACAAGAAACCATGTACAAAAACATTGAGGAAGATTGCAAACTGCTGATTGGGGGGCTATTGTAAGAATAATGAAAATGAGGAAGGTTGTAAAACACCAGCAGTTACTTGGAGAAGTAATGACTCAGTTGTCCTCAATATTCAAGCCTCAGATCTCAGTGATTAAGAAATGTATTGACATTCTGATCGAGAAAGAATATTTGGAGCGAGTGGGTGATGAAAAGGACACCTACAGTTACTTGGCTTAACCCTCCTGGAAGGGTCTGACTGCAAGCACAGCCCTTAGTCCCCATAAGAAGGAGGGAGACAAGCTCACAGTGGTGGCAGAGTCACTCCGACCTCCACCTTGGCCCCAGGTCCAAATATCCATCACTGGCTCCAGATGGAGAACTGCTTAGAATTGCCACACCTCATATCTGCAAATATGGATGCTAATGCCATTTAACCTAATTGAAGATCGAGGAGAGGAAACTTGCCACCCTGAGGGCTGCATGCTTTTGCATCCAGATCAACCCATTGGCCACATGAACAATAACTGCTAGCTGGGCAGCCCCTGTTGACACTAAAAACTCAACATTCAGAAAATTCATGGCATCTGGTCCTTTCACTTCATGGTGAATAGATGGGGAAACAATGGAAACAGTTAGTTTATTTTTTGGGGCTCCAAAATCACTGCAGTTGGTAACTTCAGCCATAAAATTAGAAGCTGCTTGCTCCTTTGAAGAAAAGTTATAACCAACCTAGACAGCATATTAATATGCAGAGACATTACTTTGCCAACAAAGTTCTGTATAGTCAAAGTTATTATTTTTTCCTGTAGTCATATATGGATGTGAGAGTTGCACTATAGAGAAAGCTGAGTGCCAAAGAATTGGTGCTTTTGAACTGTGGTGTTGGGGAAAACTCTTGAGAATCCCTTGGACTGCAAAAGAGGTCCAACCAGCCAATTCTAAAAGAAATCAGTCTGAGTGTTAATTATAAGAACTGATGCTGAAGCTGAAACTCCAATACTCTGGCCACAGGATGTGACGCTGAAGCTGAAACTCCAATACTCTGGCCACAGGATGTGAAGAACTGACTCACTGGAAAAGACACTGACGCTGGGATATATTGAAGGCAGGAGGAGAAGGGGATGACAGAGGGTGAGATGTTTGGATGACATCAGTGACTCAGTGGCTATGACATTAAATAAACTTCAGGTGTTGGTGATGGACAGGGAGGCCTGGCATACTGCAGTCCATTAGATTGCAGAGAGTCGGACATGACTGAGTAACTGAATTGAACTGAACTGAAGCCCTAGACAGGGATCAAGACCATCCCCATGGAAAAGAAATGCAAAAAAGCAAAATGGCTGTCTGGGGAGGCCTTGCAAATAGCTGCAAAAAGAAGAGAAGCGAAAAGCAAAGGAGAAAAGGAAAGATATAAACATCTGAATGCAGAGCTCCAAAGAATAGCAAGAAGAGATAAGAAAGCCTTCTTCAGCGATCAATGCAAAGAAATAGAGGAAAACAACAGAATGGGAAAGACTAAGGATCTATTCAAGAAAATCAGAGATACCAAATGAACATCTCATGCAAAAATGGGCTCGATAAAGGACAGAAATGGTATGGACCTAACAGAAGCAGAAGATATTAAGAAGAGGTGGCAAGAATACACAGAAGAACTGTACAAAAAAGAGCTTCACGACCCAGATAATCATGATGGTGTGATCACTGACCTAGAGCCAGACATCCTGGAATGTGAAGTCAAGTGGGCCTTGGAAAGCATCACTACGAACAAAGCTAGTGGAGGTGATGGATTTCCAGTGGAGCTATTCCAAATTCTGAAAGATGATGCTGTGAAAGTGCTGCACTCAATATGCCACCAAATTTGGAAAACTCAGCAGTGGCCACAAGATTGGAAAAGGTCAGTTTTCATTCCAATCCCAAAGAAAGGCAATACCAAAGAGTGCTCAAACTACCGCACAATTGCACTCATCTCACATGCTAGTAAAGTAATGCTCAAAATTTTCCAAGCCAGGCTTCAGCAATATGTGAACCGTGAACTTCCTGATGTTCAAGCTCGATTTAGAAAAGGCAGAGGAACCAGAGATCAAATTGCCAACATCCACTGGATCATGGAAAAAGCAAGAGAGTTCCAGAAAAACATCTATTTCTGCTTGATTGACTATGCCAAAGCCTTTGACTGTGTGGATCAAAATAAACTGTGGAAAATTCTGAAAGAGATCGGAATACCAGACCACCTGATCTGCCTCTTGAGAAATCTGTATGCAGGTCAGGAAGCAACAGTTAGAACTGGTCATGGAACAACAGACTGGTTTCAAATAGGAAAAGGAGTACGTCAAGGCTGTATATTGTCACCATGTTTATTTAACTTATATGCAGAGTACATCATGTGAAATGCTGGACTGGAGGAAACACAAGCTTGAATCAAGATTGCCGGGAGAAATATCAATAACCTCAGATATGCAGATGACACCACCCTTATGGCAGAAAGTGAAGAAGAACTAAAGAGCCACTTGATGAAAGTGAAAGTGGAGAGTGAAACAGTTGGCTTAAAGCTCAACATTCAGAAAACGAAGATCATGGCATCTGGTCCCATCACTGCATGGCGAATAGATAGGGAAACAATGGAAACAGTAAGATACTTTACTTTCTTGGGCTCCAAAATCACTGCAGATGGTGACTGCAGCCATGAAATTAAAAGACGCTTACTCCTTGGAAAGAAAGTTATGACCAACCTAGATAGCATATTCAAAAGCAGAGACATCACTTTGCCAACAAAGGTTCGCCTAGTCAAGGCTATGGTCTTTCCTGTGGTCATGTATGGGTGTGAGAGCTGGACTGTGAAGAAGGCTGAGCACTGAAGAATTGATGCTTTTGAACTGTGGTGTTGGAGAAGACTCTTGAGAGTCCCTTGGACTGCAAGGAGATCCAACCAGTCCATTCTGAAGGAGATCAGCCCTGGGATTTCTTTGGAAGGAATGATGCTAAAGCTGAAACTCCAGTATTTTGGCCACCTCATGTGAAGAGTTGACTCATTGGAGAAGACTCTGATGCTGGGAGGGATTGAGGGCAGGAGGAGAAGGGGACGACAGAGGATGAGATGGCTGGATGGCATCACTGACTCAATGGATGTGAGTCTGAGTGACCTCCGGGAGCTGGTGATGGATAGGGAGGCCTGGTGTGCTGCTGTTCATGGGGTCGCAAAGAGTCGGACACGACTGAGCGACTGATCTGATCTGATCTGATCTGAAGCCCTAAATGAGAAACTTTTGGAATTCTTAAATATATTTATATGCATTCGCATATTTTTAATATAGTTGATTTCTTTCTCTCATAATATCATGATTAGAAAAGGTATGGCTAACAAACACATGAAAAGATGCTCAACATCACTCATTATCAGAGAAATGCAAATCAAAACCACTATGAGATACCATTTCACGCCAATCAGAATGGCTGCTATCCAAAAGTCCACAAGCAATAAATGCTGGAGAGGGTGCGGAGAGAAGGGAACCCTCTTGCACTGTTGGTGGGAATGCAAACTGGTACAGCCACTATGGAGAACAGTATGGAGATTCCTCAAAAAACTGGGAATAGAACTGCCTTATGATCCAGCAATCCCACTGCTGGGCATATACATTGAGAAAACCAGAATTGAAAGAGACACGTGTACCCCAATGGTCATAGCAGCACTGTTTGCAATAGCCAGAACGTGGAAGCAACCTAGATGTCCATCCACAGATGAATGGATAAGCAAGCTGTGGTACATATACACAATGGAGTATTACTCAGCCATTAAAAAGAATACATTTGAATCAGTTCTAAGGAGGTGGATGGAACTGGAGCCTATTATACAGAGTGAAGTAAGCCAGAAACAAAACCACAAATACAGTATACTAACGCATATATATGGAATTTAGAAAGATGGTAAAAATAACCCTATTTATGAGACAGCAAAAGAAACACTGATGTATAGAACAGACTTTTGTACTCTGGGACCGGGAGAGGGTGGGATGATTGGGGAGAATAGCATTGAAATATGTATAATAACATATCTGAAATGTATTAATTGTTCAAACTAATCACTGTCATGTTACAATTTGTTCATATTAGATGTTTGTAATGTTTATGATAATCAATAAAAGAGATTTTTGATACAAAAAAAAAAAAAGAAAAGGTACTTGAAATGATTTCAGCTTCTTAAAGTTATTGAGCCTTGTTTTATGGCCTTGCATATGATCGATCTTAGAGAATGTTCCAAGTGCACTTGAAAAGAATATATATTCTACTCTTTTGGATGAGATGCTGTCTCTCTCTCTATATATATTATATATATATATATTCATCTGATTTAATGTGGTGATTAAAGATAGTGCTTTCTCATCAATTTTCCCTCTGAAAGTATTATCCTTTGACATATGTAGGTTGTCAAAGTCCTCTATTATCATTGTGTCACTGTCAGTTTCTCTCTTTATGTCTGGCAATACTTTCTTTTTGGTATTTGGGGCTCCTATGTTACATGCATCTATATATACAATTGTTATATATTTTTGATCCAATCTCTGATAATAATATAATGTTTTTCTTTTTTTCTTATAGTAGTCTTTGTGTTAAAGTCAATTTTGCCTAATATACATATTGCTACTCTGGCTTTTTTTTTTTTTTTTTATTCCCAATCATGTTGAGTCTTCCCAATTTCACATTACTACTTCAATATATATATATATATATATATATAAAAATTCAACATCCATTCATGATAGAAACTCCAAAACATGGAAGATAAGAAACTGTATCTCAATATAATAATGACCATAAATGATAAACCCACAGGTGTTTCACACTAAAAGTAAAAATCTGAAATTATTTCCTCTAAGACCAGAAACAAGACAAAAATGCCCAGTTTCAACAATCAGATAATAAAAAAATAAGCTAAATAAACCAAAATTGGAAATGCAGAAATAAAACTGATACTTTTGCCAATGACATGATATTACACATAGAAGATCCTCAGTTGAGTTCAGTTCAGTCACTCAGTCGCATCTGATTCTTCATGACCCCATGAATCACAGTACTCCAGGCCTCCTTGTCCATCACCAACTCCTGGATTCACTCAAACTCATGTTCTTCAAGTTGGTGATGCCATCCAGCCATCTCATCCTCTGTCATCACCTTCTCCTCCTGCCCCCCAATGCTTCCCAGCATCAGGAACTTTTCCAGTGAATCAACTCTTCACATGAGGTGGCCAAAGTATTGGAGTTTCAGCTTTAGCATCATTCCTTCCAAAGAACAACCAGGACTGATCTCCTTTAGAATTGACTGGTTGGATCTCCTTGCAGTCCAATGGACTCTCAAGAGTCTTCTCCAACACTACAGTTCAAAAGCATCAATTCTTCTGTGCTAAGCTTTCTTCATAGTCCAACTCTCAAATCCATACAAGACCACTGGAAAAACCATTGCCCTGACTAGACGGACCTTTGTTGGCAAAGTAATGTCTCTGCTTTTTAATATGCTGTCTAGGTTGGTCATAATTTTGCTTTCAAGGAGTCAGCGTCTCTTAATTTCATGGCTACAATCAACATCTGCAGTGATTTTGAAGCCCCCAAAATAAAGTCTGACACTGTTTCCACTGTTTCCCCACCTGTAGCCAAAGATGGAGAAGCTCTATACAGTCAGCAAAAACAAGACCTGGAGGTGACTATGGCTCAGATCATGAACTCTTTATTGCCATATTCAGACTTAAATTGAAGAAAGTAAGGAAAACCACTAGACCATTCAGGTATGACCTAAATCAAATCCCTTATGATTATACAGTGTAAGTCAGAAATGTATTTAAGGGCCTAGATGTGATAGACAGAGTGCCTGATGAACTATGGACAGAGGTTACTGACATTGTACAGGAGACAGGGATCAAGATTGTCCCCATGGAAAAGAAATACAAAAAAGCAAAATGGCTGTATGAGGAGGCCTTACAAATAGCTGTGAAAAGAAGAGAAGCAAAAAGCAAAGGAGAAAAGGAAAGATACAAGCATCTGAATGCAGAGTTCCAAAGAATAGCAAGAAGAGATAAGAAAGCCTTCCTCAGCAATGAATGCAAAGAAATAGAGGAAAACAACAGAATGGGAAAGACTAGAGATCTCTTCAAGAAAATTAGAGATACCAAGGGAAGATTTCTTGCAAAGATGGGCTTGATAAAGGACAGAAATTGTATGCACCTTACAGAAACAGAAGATATTAAGAAGAGGTGGCAAGAATAGTCAGAGGAACTATACAAAAAAGATCTTCATGACCCAGATAATCACGATGGTGTGATCACTCACCTAGAGCCAGACATCCTGGAATGCCAAGTCAAGTGGGCCTTAGAAAGCATCACTACGAACAAAGCTAATGGAGGTGATGGAATTCCAGTTGAGCTCTTTCAAATCCTGAAAGATGATGCTGTGAAAGTGCTCCACTCAATATGCCAGCAAATTTGGAAAACTCAGCAGTGGCCACAGGACTGGAAAGGGTTAGTTTTTATTCCAATCCCAAAGAAAAACAATGCCAAAGAATGCTCAAACTACCACACAATTGCACTCATCTCACACGCTAATAAATTAATGCTCAAAATTCTCCAAGCCAGGCTTCAGCAATACATGAACCGTGAACTTCCAGATGTTCAAGCTGGTTTTAGAAAAGGCAGAGGAACCAGAGATCAAATTGCCAACATCAGGTGGATTATGCAAAAAGCAAAAGAGTTCCAGAAAAAGCATCTATTTTTGCTTTATTGACTATGCCAAAACCTTTGACTGTGTGGAACACAATAAACTGTGGAAAATTCTGAAAGAGATGGGAATACCAGATCACCTGACCTGCTTCTTGAGAAACCTGTATGCAGGTCAGGAAGCAAGTTAGAACTGGTCATAGAACAACAGACTGGTTTCAAATAGGAAAAGGAGTACGTCAAGGCTGTATATTGTCACCCTGCTTATTTAACTTATATGCAGAGTACATCATGAGAAATGCTGGGCTGGAGGAAGCACAAGTTGGAATCAAGATTGCTGGGAGAAATATCAATAACCTCAGATATGCCGATGACACCACCCTTATGGCAGAAAGTGAAGAGGAACTAAAAAGCCTCTTGATGAAAGTGAAAGAGGAGAGTGAAAAAGTTGGCTTAAAGCTCAACACTCAGAAAATTAAGATCATGGCATCTGGTCCCATCTCTTCATGGGAAGGTCCTCAAGATGCTACCAAAAAATTACTATTGTTCATCAATAAATTCAGTAATGTTGTGTGATACAAAATTAATCATATAAATCTGTTGCATTTCTATAGAGTTAGAACAACCTATACAAAAAATAATGTAAGAAAACAACCTCACTTACAATCATATCATACGTTGTGAAATACTTAGGGATAAATCTGAGTAAAGAAGTAAAAGACCTGTGCTTGGGAAACTATAAGACACTCTTGAAAGAAATTGAAGATGACACAAACAGATGGAAAGACACAATCTATTCTAGCATTGGAAGAATTAATATTGTTAAAATGTCAGTAATACCCAAGGCAATCTATGGATTAATGGTAATCTCTATCAAAATGCCTTTGGCATTTTTCACAGAACTTGAAAAAAAAACTCCTAAATTTTATGTGGAAACACATAGAAGCCCAGAATAGTCAAAACAATCATGAGAAAGAATAAAACTGAGGGTACTTACTCCCTGATTTCAAAGTATACTATGATGCTACAGTCCTCAAAACAGTATTGTACCAGAACCAAACAAAAGAGACACTTATAGCCTTAGAACAAAACAGAGCCCAGAAATTAACTGGCACTTATATGGGCAATTAATAAATGACAAAGGAAGCATATATATACAATGAGGAAAGACAGCTTCTTCAATAAATTGTGTTGTGACAGCTGGATGATTGTATGTGAAGTAATAAAATTGGACTACTCTCTTACACCATGTGCAAAAATATGTTAAAAATGAATTTAAAGGTCGATTGATCTAAGATGGTGACTGTAGAAGGAGAAACCACCCCAACTCGTACTTGCTTACCTACAAAGAGAAAGCATAATCTAACCAGGATGTTGCTAACTCAGAACACTATAACACTATATTAAACATCCTTTACAGAACAAATGGGCACTCTGCTATTTCTTTTCTTTTCTTTCTTTCTTTTTATTTTTTTAGAAAGGGTAGACAGGAAAAGTTTAGGTCTCCCTCAGGAGATTGGAATTAGTTATCAGTCCCATGCAGATACAGCTACTAAGAGTGGCTCTACCACTAAAAATAGGTTTTTTGCTTAAGAAGACACATTCTGAGTATTTTCATAAGAGACTGCTTCAAGTGATCGAGATATGGAATCTGAACCAAAGTCTCTTCAAAAGCAGAGTCAGTCATGTCAGTCGCTCAGTCTTAACCGACTCTTTGTGACCCCATGGAGTGTAGCATGGCAGGCTTCCCTGTCCATCAACAACTCCCAGAGCTTGCTCAAACTCATGTGCACTGAGTCAGTGATGCCATCCAACCATCTCATCCTCTTACATCCCCTTCTCCTCCTGCCTTCAATCTTTACCAACATCAGGGTCTTTCCTAATCAGTCAGCTTTTTGCATCCTGTGGTCAAAGTATTGGAGCATCATCAGCCCTTCCTGTGAATATTCAGGACTGATTTTCTTTAGGATTCACTGGTTTGATCTCCTTGCAGGCCAAGGGACCCTCAAGAGTCTTCTCCAACACCACAGTTCAAAAGCATCAATTCTTCAGCACTCAGTTTTATTCATGGTTCAAATCTGACATCATACATGCTGCTGCTACTAAGTCTCTTCAGTTGTGTCTGGCTCTGTGCGACCCCGTAGACGGTAGCCCACCAGGCTCCGCCATCCCTGGGATTCTCCAGGCAAGAATACTGAAATGCGTTGCCATTGCCCTGTCCAATGCATAAAAGTGAAAAGTGAAAGCGAAGTCACTCAGTCATGTCCGATTCTGAGCGACACCATGGACTGTAGCCTACCAGATTCCTTCATCCATGAGATTCTCCAGGCAAGAGTACTGTAGTGGGGTGCCATTGCCTTCTCTCCACATCATACATGAGATCAGCCCTGGGATTTCTTTGGAAGGAATGATGCTAAAGCTGAAACTCCAGTACTTTGACCACCTCATATGAAGAGTTGATTCATTGGCAAAGACTCTGATGCTGGAAGGGATTGGGGGCAAGAGGAGAAGGGGACGACAGAGGATGAGATAGCTGGATGGCATCACTGACTCGATGGATGTGAGTCTGAGTGAGTTGGTGATGGACAGGGAGGCCTGGCTTGCTGCAATTTATGGGGTTGCAAAGAGTTGGACATGACTGAGCAACTGAACTGAATTGAACTGAACTGGAAAAATCATAGCTTTGATTAGATGAACATTTGTCAGCAAAGTAATGTCTCTGCTTTTTAATATGCTGCCCGGGTTAGCCTTAGCTTTCTTTCAAGGAGCAAGTGTCTTTTAATTTCATGGATTCAGTCACCATCTGCAGTGATTTTTCAGGCCAAGAAAATAAAGTCTGTCACTATTTCCATTGTTTCACCACAAATTTGCCAAGAAATGATGGGACCGAATGTCATGATTTTAGATTTTTGACTGTTGGGCTTTACGTCAGCATTTTCACTCTCCTGTACCTCTTTCATCAAGAGGTTCTTTAGGTCCTCTTCACTTTCTGTTGTAAACGTGGTGTTGTCTGCATATCTGAGGTTATTGATATTTGAGGGTGAAGTCAGATGGGCCTTAGAAAGCATCAGTATGAACAAAGCTAGTGGAGATGATGGAATTTCAGTTGAGTTATTTCAGATCCTAAAAGATGATGCTGTGAAAGTACTGTACTCAATATGCCAGCAAATTTGGTGAAGTCAGCAGTGGCCACAGGACTGGAAAAGGTCAGTTTTTATTCCAATCTCAAATAAAAGAAATGCCGAAGAATGTTCAAACTACCATACATTTGCACTCATCTCATATGCTAGCAAAGTAATGCTCAAAATTTTTCAAAACACTCTTTTTTTTAATCAAGAATCTCTTTTATTGATTATCAGAAACATTACAAACATCTAGTATGAACAAATTGTAACATGATAGTGTTTAGTTTGAACAATTAATACATTTCAGATATAATATTATACATATTTCAATGCTATTCTCCCCAATCATCCCACCCTCTCCCAGTCCCAGTAAGCCAGAAACAAATCAAAACACTCTTTAAGAGTACATGAACCAAGAACTTCCAGATGTTCAAGCTGGATTTAGGATAGGCAGAGGAATCAGAGATCAAATTGTCAACATCTGTTGGATCATAGAAAAAGCAAGAGTGTTCCAGAAAAAACATCTACTTCTGCTTTATTCACTATGCCAAAG
This sequence comes from Tragelaphus eurycerus, assembly GCA_935064755.1. Taxonomy (NCBI): domain Eukaryota; kingdom Metazoa; phylum Chordata; class Mammalia; order Artiodactyla; family Bovidae; genus Tragelaphus; species Tragelaphus eurycerus. Next base: position 3,393,857 of record CAKXYN010000086.1, on the reverse strand, counting down.
TCTTTGATTGTGTGGATCACAACAAACTGTGGAAAATTCTTCAAGAGATGGGAATACCAGACCATCTTACCTGCCTCCTTAGAAATCTGTATACAGGTCAAGAAGCAAGTTAGAACCAGACATGGAACAACAAACTGATTCTAATTTGGGAAAGGAGAACGTCTAGGGTGTGTATTTTAACCCTGCTATTTAATTTATGTGAAGAGTATATCATATGAAATGACAGGCTGGATGAAGCACAAGCTGGAATCAAGATTGTGGGGAGAAATATCAATAACTTCAACAGCAGAGTATACAATTTAAATTTGATTTCCATCGAAATGTTTCTGTGATATGTCTCATTTTCCTTTTTCTTATACTTCTGAATTCATATATACATATAAGTTAATTTTGGCTAAGATGTCCATTTTCCCAATCAAAATATTACAATATGTATCATCCTTGGAAACCATAAATGTGTTCCTGGGCCACTCTGTAATAGATTAATAGAATTAACCATTGCAAACACATTTGACTCATCTGTAATATTTTTTTTTTTTTAAAAAGAATTTACATTTCTGTACATTATAAGGGAAATATTCTGTTTATGTTCCATTGTATGAAGAATATAGTTCGCCAGGTTGAAAAAGCATGATACACACAGTTTTCTAACAATTTTCTTTCTTTTTACAATATTGTCTGTCCTGTACTCTTGTTGATGTCTATTAGATTTTAATTTATTTGTTTCTCTTCTTGATAACATTTGCTATTCTGGTTTCAGTTTTTCATTTGTTTTGCTTTAGTTTTTCTTTTTTTCCTCATATAACATTGGTAAAAGTTTCAGGAATATGACACAAAGGGAATAAACATTAACTTTGTACATTTTTGGTAATTTTTTTTTTGCTTCTTTGTAAATGCAAAATTTTGCTAAAAATGTATGCATTTCATTCAAATTCATGGTCTTTGTATGATTTCCTAACCATAATTTTGCATTATAAAACATATAACATCATAACTAGTATGTCTTTTTTTGTATATTTATGTTGTATTTTAACACTTTGTAATACTTAGGCTACATTGCTTTGGTTAAAAAATGGCTCAAGTAAAAAAGTGATCCCATTCATATTAGGAGTCTGAAAAACTAAATATAAAATGTGTACAGTGAATTGTTGTTTTTAAAAAGTAATTAAAGAGTTCAATGTAAAATCTTTGCATTTGAGATCTGAAACCACAGAGCTTCCAGAAAATGTAGGAAGTAATCTCTTAGACATTGCCTTCAGTAATATTTTTTTTGCCTATGTCTCCTTAGGCTAGAGAAACAAAACCAAGAATGAAGAAAAAAGATTACATCAAACTAAAAAAGCCCTTAAACAATGAAGGAAACTATACAAAAAGAAAAAGTTACCTAATCAGTGGGAGAAAATATTTGCAAATGATGTATCTGATAAGGGGTTAATATCCAAAATTTAAAAACTCATCCAATTCAACATCAAATGCAAGATGTTCAGCATCATTCATCATCAGGGAAGAGTGAATCAAAACCACAAAAGATATAACCTCGTACCTATTTAGTATGCTGCTGCTGAGTCACTTCAGTCGTGTCCGACTCTGTGCGATCCCATAGACGGCAGCCCACCAGGCTCCTCTGCCTCCGGGATTCTCCAGGCAAGAATACTGGAGTGGGTTGCCATTTCTTTTTCCAATGCATGAAAATGAAAAGTGAAAGCGAAGTTGCCCAGTTGTGTCCGACTCAGCGACCCCATGGACTGGAGCCCACTAGGCTCCTCCGTCCATGGGATTTTCCAGGCAAGAGTACTGGGGTGGGGTGCCATTGCCTTCCCCCACCTATTTAGTATAGTTATTTTCAAAAACAAAAGCAATAACAAGTATTGGTGAGGAAATGGAGAAAAACAATCTCTTGTACACTGTTGGTGGGAATGTAAATTGGTGCAGCTGTACGGAAAACAATACATGGAGATTCCTCAAAAAATTAAAAATAGAACTATCATTTGATCCAGCAGTTCTAGTCGTGGGAATTCATCCAAAGAATAAAAAACACTAAATATAAAAAATATATGGACCACTAAGTTCATTGCATCTTTACTTACAATTGCTAAGGGTTGGAAGCAACCCAGGAAACAAGTCAAGTGCTCATAATTAGATGAATGGGTATGGAAGACTTGGTATGTATATGCAGTGGAATAATAATCATATAAAAGAATAAAATCTTGCCATTTGCAAAAACTTGGATTAATCTAGAAGGTATTATGCTAAGTGAAATGTCAGGCAGAGAAATGTAAATACTATGTGAATTTCCTTATACGCGGAATGAAACAAAACACTTGAACAAACAGAACAGAACGTAAATACAGATACAGAGAAGAAACAAGTGGTTGCCAGAGGGGTGATGAGTGGCATGAAAACGTTAAGAGATAAAAACTTTCCACTGCAAAATAGATATCACAGTTATGAAATGTATAGTGTGGCAGATATACTCAATAAGCATGTGATATTTTCATATAATGAAATGTAGCTAGATTTCTAGAAGTATCAAATCATTATATTCTGTAACAGGAACTACCTTAATAAAGTAGGTAGGTCAATTATACTTCAAAAACAAATATGTAAAATCATAGAAAAAGAGATCCCATTTGTGATTACCAGAGGCAGGGAATTGGGGAGAGGAAATTGGAGGAAGCAGTCAAACAGTAAAACTTTCTGGTTATATGATAATAAACTACTAAGGACATAGTTTATAAAATGAAAAATATAACTGACTCCACTTTATATTGTATATGAAAGTTGTTTGGACAGTAAATCTTAAGATTTTTAATACCAATAAAATATTTCTCTTTCTATTTCTTTGATTGTTGTTTCTATATGAGACAGTGGATATTCACTAAGCTTATTGTGACAGTCATTTCAAGATGTATGTGAGTCAAATCATTAGGCTATACACCTTAAACTTAAATAGTGCTGTATGACAGTCATATCTCAATAAAATTGGAAGAAAAAACAAGGAAAACAAAATAAATTTGTACATGCATGTAGATAAAACATACCCCATACGATTTGAATATTCACAGAAACCATGTGGAATTCCATGGAATCTGGACTAATCACCAATTTCCTAGAGACAAAAATAGATTTTAAGCAGCACGAAGAATATGATTTCTGATCAGAGAATTTTCATTGAAAGGATAAAAAAGGGTAGAAAAAAGAAAAAACAAAAAAAAAGGAAAACCTGTACACTGGTTGTATAGACTTTATAGCTAGTAAAGTTCTGAAGGGCCATCTCCTCAAGTTCTTATCATACCCCCAAGGAAACAACCCCTTTTGAGATCATGTTGGTGCCAGAATGAAACTTTATATACAATATTCAGACTATGAACAACTATATCCTTGAGGTACACTCTGGGTGAGTTAAAACCTCTACTCAAAGATCTATGACTTTACAATCTGACACTCTTAGATTGGGAGATACTAGTTCTAAGAACAAAACCAAGAAACTTCCTCCATTATGTTTGCATATTTACTTTGCTTCAGCATCTGCCCTCATTCTATAGAAAGCATTTAGAAGGGCAATTTCACCTTGGGAGTAATCATACATTTTACTTGGTATTCTAGGGAGTAAATTAAATTTAGGAGCTGCCCCAGTCTTTGCTGTTTGCAGAGCTTACCTTACTTATTTTCATTCTAATATCATTTCCCTGCCTCATCCAAAGACTTAAAGCTGACATTTTCCTTATCAAAAAGGTCAGTTTCAAGGTTCATGCTTTTCGTTCTTGTTCTTTGTTTTTAAATTGATGCCACCAGTGCAGTGACCATACTCATTGGCTGCCCTTGACTCACAGTCTTCCTTTGATCTCTGCAACATGCTACTTTTCTGTCTCCCAATTTCTCTTCCTCTAGTACCCTCTTGGATCTGTGCCTAGAACAACTCTTTTGTACATAGACTTGATTTTATGCTCTCGGTAATGCTTGCTCATGTTGTGCTTGTAATTTAAACTGCCTAGGAGTTCAATATGACGTGTACACTTTTCTAAGCAGGAAATTCCTACCTTTATTGGAAAAGCAGTCTTAAAGTCCATCATGGTGGGAACTACCCTGCTAAGAAAATAATAGTCTGATATCTGAACATTGTTTGGCTAGCTCTATTCTTGCCATTACATTTGGCTTATTACAAAAAAAATATATATATATATCCTGCGTAGTCTTCTTACTCTATCAAGAGAAGCAATAATAATGCTACTGAATGAAAGCACCTAAAGACTCCTTACATAATAAAAATTATATGGCAAAACCAATACAGTATTGTAAAGTTAAATTAAAAAAAAAAAAAAAAAAAAAAGAGTGAACTGGACAGTTAGTTTCTATGAGGAATAATATAGGTCAGTATTGTCCAGACCATTTGGCATGTGAGTTTTGAAATTTCCATGACCTTCATTTTCCTTTAATTTAACTTTACTGTGGCTGAGACTTTTAGATCAGCTAGCATGATAATTCAGATCAAGAACTATGGAATAACTAATCTTTGCGGATTTGAGGAAGTCTTAGTTCCTTTTCCTCCAAAGCATGCAATTAAGTTCATAATTTTTTCAGAATCAATTCACACTCACATAAACACGCTCAAATAGAAACATTCAATTATCTCTCTCCACACAATACACTATTAGTTGTTTCATTATTTTATAGATTTTCAAAATATTAATTTGAAACTATTGTTTAGCTTTTATCACCAAAGAGTTGTCTCTTATGGGTTACAGTTCACAATGTCTTACAGTATCAAAATAGGCATACTAGAGAAATAGAAAATCCTTAATAGCAGAATGAACATGAAGAGATTCAAAAGAACAGGTCCACACTCTCCCATTATTTCACACAAAAATGTCTGCATCTGATATTGCTGAGCCTTCAGTATCAGTCTGCATTTCAATGAAAGAAATTTGCCCCTTGTCTTTCTTTCTTATTATGATGCAACATGACAGTGCAAATCTGTCAATAGTGTAATACAGTGTTTGGTGTCTGTATGACTGATCCTCCTCATACCACCAGTTGTCTTAACTGTTTGCAGTGCTTGTTGAACCCAGGGTAGGTGAAGCGCAAGCTAAGAGGCTGAAAGAAGAGTCAAAGAGTCATAGGAACTGCAGACAATTTATTCTTTCCTGATTGGCACAGTAGCCATAACACAGCCTCTCTCCTGGCTGACACAGCAGCCGTAGCAACAACCATAACATAGCCATAACATAACCTCATATAACACAGCTGTGATGTCACTCCAATGTAGCTCCAATGCAGCAGCAACCAGGGCTTTCATGGTGAAACTCATACAGGTGTATGGCACAAAGTAGCCTGTGACCAAGTAAGTACCTTGTGACACACATGTGAAGTGCCGTAAGTGATCTCAGCTGTTACTTACCCATGAAAAGTCATTGTTTACAGAGCATGGTGCAAGAGGGTGTGAGAGCCTGGGACTAGAGAGCCTGACTGGAGCCATTTTGTTAATTTCCCCACAGTGTCAGTTGGGATTTTACAGGTCAGGTGCCAAACACTAGAGACCTGAGGGTCCATGGGGTTTGCAATAAGTTCTGCTGAGGAGTCTTCTGGGTGGAAATGAAGAACACTGAGTATCCGAGCAGCCAAGCTTATATACAGCATTTTTTGCTGCTAGGAAGAAAGGATTTTGCTCCCCTACAAGAGTGTCTGTGAAACTCAAAAGACCTCCAAAAATCATTCTCAAACAGTTCTTTTTGTTTTTCAACAACTTCCTGAGCAAAGCATATTATTAATTAATTATTGTGATGAGCCCACACTGTACCATTATGAATGGTCTTTTCTGTAGAAAGAGGTTAGAATCAAGGCATAACAAGGAAGTCTTTGATTCTATTAGTAACCACCTTGGGTAACATTCATGATAACTAATATTAAAGTAGCTGTTCATTTTGAATATTCATTATGTAAAGAGGATCCATGATGTATACCAATTATAACTCATCTGAGCTTTTATTTGAGTTGATAATACTTTTTCACACTGAGCTTTCTAGGCAGAATTGAAGTTTCAAATACTAATCTTTCTATATACAAGGATGGCTGGCATTAATTAATTCACTCCATATTTACCAGATGCTCCTGATCAGATATGTGCCTGACACTGTGAGTTGGAAAACAAAAGAAAAACATGCCCTGTGTTACGTATTATGAGAATTCTAAACATCCTGAAATATGGAATTCTCAAGTCTACATTCTAGTTTCAGCATTTTGAAGATAATTCACATTTTGAAGCAGATCCATCACAAAATTGCATTTAATTTTTATTTTTATTCAACTGACTGACTTCAATAAAAAGTTTATTTTAGAGCTGAATATAAACCAAAGTAATGTTACTGAATAGTATTTTTATGATTCTGGCTTTTACTCATATCAAGCATATTTCAGTTTAATACAATGTTTGAAGAATTATATTGAGATTTTGTTTAAAAAGGCTTTCATAAATTTTCATTGTAATACTTGTGACTATGTAAATATAAAACACTGACAATATTAAAATGTTCAGCTAGGGGATTAACATATATAAAATAATAAATTCTGAACAAAAATATTTCATGTAAGGAAAACTAAGTGCATTGGAAGCTATGAATAAAACATAATGATATTCAACTATTGATTGACAGTCATAGAAAATTTTATGTATCTACTGTGAATGAAACTTTTATGATGACATCAGAATATCTTTTCACGTTTCATCTGTAAACATGGTATGAAATTAAAGCTCTGTCTGAAAGCTACGTGTAACTAAGTTTTTCAGTAGTGCAGTGGTAGAACGACACTATTAAATTGGTGGTAGAATAGTCAATCTACAGCCAGGGGAATGATTTATGGAGGGAAGGAGCAAAAAGGATTGTACTGGTACAAACACTCTCTTTTTCTCCTATTCAACAGGTGATTTGTTAAAATGTATCTTTTGTCATTACTTTACAAACATAAGACAATATGTTATGGGTTACTCCTAACATTGGTATGGTAGTTTAGGTTTTGTAGGCCATGATGTTTCTGTCCTAACTATTCAAGAAACTTTATTAACTCAAACAGGCACCCTTCCCAAGGTCCATAGTTTTTCAAACCTTGTTCTAGTAACCCCTTTTAGTCAAAAGCTACTAGATAACTACTGTGATGTAAAGCTCCTTCTGTCCTGATACACACAATGTGCTTACAGAAGATATGCGGTGTTCATCATCAGATGTCAACTATTTCAGTTCTATAACACTAGTGATATTTACACAGTTCCCAAGTTATCAATTTGTTCTATTTTAGCACTTAATTTTTGAGTTTGTTAGTTTTAAATGGAGGAATGAAATTGTTAAAAATATGATACATCAAAGAAATTGTTAAAAATATGATACATCAAATAGATGAAAATTATTGAGCTAATAAATTCATAATAAAAAATAGGTCTTTTTTAAAAAAATAATTGAGATTTCAAATCAATTACAAAAATCAAAATACAAAACTATAGTAACAAAAGTGTTGAATCTGTGTGAAAAATGTCAAGGCAAATAGATAAAAACTGTATAGTAGTAATAAAATTAATTAGAGGTTATTGAATCTTCTCTAATATTATCGTTATGTTACTTATTAAATAAAATATTTTAAAATTAAAGATATATTGCTTGCTTTAAGCCAAGGAAACTTTTAATAAAAAAAAAAAAAAAAAAAACTTAGCAAATAGAACTTTTTTTATTTTGTGTAAAGCATAATAAATAGAAATTGCAAAAAAAAGACGTCAGTATCATGAAATAGGATTATAAATGACTTACTGATCCTAAGATTTGGTACAGATTAGAAACTAATACTGATATTTTCTACTTAAAAGGTTTGAAAATAATTTGACTAGCTCTCTGTCCTTTATATCTATCTTCACTTATAGAAGGGATATTAGAGAATTGTCTCTGCTTTGTGTTTAGGTATTATGCTAATTTTATTTGCTTATAAACTTTGTTGCCTTAGTAGCAGTTATAATACACAAATAAGGGTAATCAATATTTAGATAGTATATGATGTATTGTGCTTCCTAAGACAATAAAAATACACAGGCAAGAAGATACATCTACTATGTGAATCTCTGCTTCCTTCATACCACTTTCTCTGCAAGGCTTTTAAACAGTTCCTGGTAAGTATTTTTTAATATGAGAGGCTGAAATTTTAAGAAAATGACCTGAAGTTTATGGGACAGGTGGATTAATGCAGGAAATAAATAGGAGAAAGGAAATCTTGACCTCCTTTAATAGTAAAGACAATGAAGGTATGGCTGAACACTCAATCAATAGTAAAGAAAGGATTGTGTGTGTAAGCACTAGATAATAATGTAAGACTTGGAGATAAGAAATGAACTCGAAAACTAACATTCATTCTCTTGCCAAGTTTACAATTTTAAGTAAAAATTCTCACAAGTTTAACACAAAGGAAAATCACTATAATATATGGGAAATTTTTAGGTTGGTGCAAAAGAAATTGCGGTTTTGCATTGTTGAAATGCACTGATATTGGAACACATTCTTAAATCAATGTAGTTCTGTTATACATAATTTTAATACAGATTTCTCACTTTATTTATTTTTTGCTAATGGAATTTCTTGCTGCTTATTTTATGTGTATTTCAGACTAGAAAAATGATGTTAGACAAAAAGCAAATTCTAGTCATTTTCTCATTTGAGTTCAAAATGGATTGTAAAGTAGTGGACACAACCTGCAACATCAACAAAACATTTGGTCCAGGAACTGCTAATGAACATATAGTGCAGTGATGGTTCAAGACGTTTTGCAAAGGTGATAACAGCGTTGAAAATGAAGAGTGCAGAAGCTAGCCATTGGAAGTTGATAAGGACCAAGTGAGAGGATCAGCAAAGCTGATCCTCTTACAACTACACAAGAAGTTGCTAAAACACTCAACATTGACCAATCTATGGTCACTGGGCATTTGAAGCTAATTGGGAAGGTGAAAAAAACCTTGCTAAGTGGGTGCTTCATGAAGTGAAGTGAAGTGGATGTCACTCAGTCGTGTCTGACCCTCTGTGACCCCATGGAGTATATAGTCCATGGGATTCTCTAGGGTGGAATACAGGCGTGGTTAGCCTTTCCCTTTCGATCCCTCGACCCAGGGATCAAACCCAGGTCTCCCACATTGAAAACGGATTCTTTACCACCGGAGCCACAAGGGAACCCATGAGCTGACCGCAAATCAAAAAAAAAGTGTCTTTTTAAAGTGTGGTCTTCTCTTATTCTATGTGAGAACAATGAACAATTTCTCAATTGCATTGTGACACACAATGAAAAGTGGATTTTTTTTTTTATCAAGAATCTCTTTTATTGATTATCAGAAACATTACAAACATCTAATATGAACAAATTGTAACATGACAGTATTTAGTTTGAACAATTAATACATTTCAGATATAATATTATACATATTTCAATGTTATTCTCCCCAATCATCCCACCCTCTCCCGGTCCCAGAGTCCAAAAGTCTGGTCTATACATCAGTGTCTCTTTTGCTGTCTTGTAAATAGGGTTATTTTTACCATCTTTCTAAATTCCATATATATCCGTTAGTATACTGTATTTGTGTTTTTGTTTCTGGCTTACTTCACTCTGTATAATAGGCTCCAGTTCCATCCACCTCATTAGAACTGATTCAAATGTATTCTTTTTAATGGTTGAGTAATACTCCATTGTGTATATGTACCACAGCTTGCTTATCCAGTGGATTTTATACAGCAACCAGTGATGACCAGCTCACAAAAAGTTCCAAAACACTTCTCAAAGTCAGATTTGCACCAATAAAATGTATAGCCACTGTTTGGTGGTCTGCTGCCAGTTTGATCCACCACACCTTTCTGAATCCCAGCAAAACCATTACATCTGAGAAGTATCCTCAACAAATTGATGAGATGCAATGAAAACTGCAATACCTGCAACCAGTATTAGTCAACAGAAAGGGCCCAATTCTTTTCCATGACAATAACAAACTGCACATCAAACAACCAATGCTTCAAAAGTTGAACAAATTGGGCTACAAAATTTTGTGTCACTGCCATGTTCACCTGACCTCTAACCAATGGACTATCACTTCTTCAAGCATCTCAACAAAATTTTGTAGGGAAAATGCACCCACAACCAGCAGGAGGTAGAAAATTCTTTCCAAGAGTTCACTGAATCCCAAAGTATGGATTTTTATGTTACTGGATAAACAAACTAATTTCTCATTAGCAAAAAAGTATTGATTTGCAATGGTTTCTATTTTGGTTAATTTGAGTCTTAAAATGTGCAGTTTGAAACCACAATTACTTTCCACCAACCTAATAGTTAATATGTCACGTTTTTCAGTCATTGAAATATGGATGTTTTCTTCTTTTCTCTTCTTTTAATACTGAGCATATGTTTTTAGAAGTGGATAATACACTTTTAAAAATTCACTATGACTCCTCATCTTTTTTGTCTTCTGAAATCAGTACACCTATTTTTTTCTAAATACACTGTTTAAATAAAATTTAAATACCTAAATAGATTTTATGTGGAGTAAAATTGTTTTGTTTTTATTTAAACATTATTTTTGTAGCTTTAAAAATTCTTCCACTTGCATATTTATTATTTTGATAGGACAACATAATGTATAAGAACATTTATTGCTTGTGGACTTTTGGATCACAGCCATTCTGACTGGCGTGAAATGGTACCTCATAGTGGTTTTGATTTGCATTTCTCTGATAATGAGTGATGTTGAGCATCTTTTCATGTGTTTGTTAGCCCTCTGTATGTCTTCTTTGGAGAAATGTCTATTTAGTTCTTTGGCCCATTTTTTGATTGGGTCATTTATTTTTCTGGAATTGAGCTGTAGGAGTTGCTTGTATATTTTTGAGATTAGTTGTTTGTCTGTTGCTTCATTTGCTATTATTTTCTCCCATTCTGAAGGCTGTCTTTTCACCTTGCTTATAGTTTCCTTTGTTGTGCAGAAGCAAGGGAACCCTCTTACACTGTTGGTGGGAATGCAAACTAGCACAGCCACTTTGGAGAACAGTATGGAGATTCCTCAAAAAACTGGGAATAGAACTGCCTTATGATCCAGCAATCCCACTGCTGGGCATACACACTGAGAAAACCAGAATTGAAAGAGACACGTGTACCCCAATGTTCATAGCAGCACTGTGTACAATAGCCAGGACGTGGAAGCAACCTAGATGTCCATCAGCAGATGAATGGATGAGAAAGCTGTGGTACATATACACAATGGAGTATTACTCAGCCATTAAAAAGAATACATTTGAATCAGTTCTAATGAGGTGGATGGAACTGGAGCCTATTATACAGAGTGAAGTAAGCCAGAAAGAAAAACACAAATACAGTATACTAACGCATATATATGGAATTTAGAAAGATGGTAACAATAACCCTGTTTACAAGACAGCAAAAGAGACAGTGATGTATAGAACAGACTTTTGGACTCTGGGAACGGGAGAGGGTGGGATGATCTGGGAGAATGGCATTGAAATATGTATAATATCATATCTGAAACGAATTGCCAGTCCAGGTACGATGCCTGATAACGGATGCCTGGGGCTGGTGCACTGGGACGACCCAGAAGAATGGTATGGGGAGGGAGGAGGGAGGAGGGTTTAGGATGGGGAACACATGTATACATGTGGCGGATCCATCTTGATGTATGGCAAAAGCAATACAATATTGTAAAGTTAAGGAAAATAAAATTTAATTTAAAAAAAAAAAGAACATTTAGGTGTATCCCTAGTTCTTCAAAGCTTTCTTCACATATCTCTGCTTTATCCCCTAATGCTCTCTCCTTGACACATTTATTTTGATTTTGTTTTTTACCGTGTGTACATTCAACTGAAACAACAACACCGTTTCCCCTTTTCTTTGGCCACAATCCCAAGGCTAAATCTCTTCTCTCCTTTCATTCTTATTGACCTCACTGTTGCCATCAGCATATTTCATGATTTTCTCCTTACACAAAAAAAGTTGTATAAAGAAAATTATAATATGAATTAGCTGATAGGTTCAGTTCATTTCAGTCGCTCAGTCGTTTCCGACTCTTTGTGACCCCATCAATCACAGCACGCCAGGCCTCCCTGTCCATCACCAACTCCCGGAGTTCACCCAGACTCACGTCCATCGAGTCAGTGATGCCATCCAGCCATCTCATCCTCTGTCGTCCCCTTCTCCTCCTGACCCCAATCCCTCCTAGCATCAGAGTCTGTGCCAATGAGTCAATCTCTCTCATGGGATGGCCAACGTACTGAAGTTTCAGCTTTAGCATCATTCCTTCCAAAGAAATCCCAGGGCTGATCTCCTTCAGAATGGACTGGTTGGATCTCCTTGCAGTCCAAGGGACTCTCAAGAGTCTTCTCCAACACCACAGTTCAAAAGCATCAATTCTTCGGCACTCACACTTCTTCACAGTCCAACTCTCACATCCATACATGACCACAGGAAAAACCATAGACTTGACTAGATGAACCATTGTTGGCAAAGTAATGTCTCTGCTTTTGAATATGCTATCTAGGTTGGACATAACTCTCCTTCCAAGGAGTAAGCGTCTTTTTATTTAATGGCTGCAGTCACCATCTGCAGTGATTTTGGAGCCCCAAAAAATAAAGTCTGATACTGTTTCCACTGTTTCCCCATCTATTTCCCATGAAGTGATGGGACTGGAAGCCATGATCTTAGTTTTCTGAATGTTGAACTTTAAGCCAACTTTTTCACTCTCCACTTTCACTTTCATCAAGAGGCTTTTTAGTTCTTCTTCCCTTTCTGCCATAAGGGTGGTGTCATCTGCATATCTGAGGTTATTGATATTTCTCCCGGCAATCTTCATTCCAGCTTGTGTTTCTTCCAGTCCAGTGTTTCTCATGATGTACTCTGCATATAAGTTAAATAAGCAGGGTGACAATATACAGCCTTGATGTACTCCTTTTCCTATTTGGAACCAGTCTGTTGTTCCATGTCCAGTTCTAACTGTTGCTTTCTGACCTGCATACAAATTTCTCAAGAGGCAGATCAGGTGGTCTGGTATTCCCATCTCTTTCAGAATTTTCCACAGTTTATTGTGATCCAGACAGTCAAAGGCTTTGGCATAGTCAATAAAGCAGAAATAGATGTTTTTCTGGAACTCTCTTGCTTTTACCATGATCCAGCAGATGTTGGCAATTTGATCTCTGATTCCTCTACCTTTTCTAAAAACCAGCTTGAATGTCAGGAACCTTTTCTAAATCACTCCTCTGGTCAATCAAAAGGCCACTATAGAAGCATTTGGAAAAGTTGAAAGAAAAAGTAGACATTTTAAAACAGAATTTTGAGTTTAAGATTATTTAGACTACAAAAGCATTTATTTGAAAATTGATCAATTTGTCTGTATTAGATCAATCTGTCTAACCTTTGTTGTGCTATACAATCATTCCTTGTGATATAGGAAAGACATTTCTTGATTTTGGTTTCACTTCATTCCTTTACAATATATTCATTTACTATATAAGCTGGCTTTTTACTCTGTGGGCATAGAAAACTCTTAAAACCAGGCATTTTGTCTTCTGGGCATGTTTACATTTCCACAGTAGAGTGGTTTTTACTTGAGTCACCTTGACACAGGAAATTGAATATCTTATCTGAGTAGTCAATGTAGTTCTTCCCTTGATTCCTTGAAATTCATTCCTCAAAGCTGGTTTCAGCTCCTGGGTCTTCTACTTCTCTAGCAAGAGTTATTGTGAGGAAAAAATCTACCTTACTATAGCATTCTTTCTCCTTTCTGTTCACAGAAAATACTCTGATTTGACAACTTTTGGGAGAGCAAACTTATCCTATCAAAAATTGAAGCAAAACCAAACAAACAAAAAACCTTGTCTCTTGGCTCCTCCTGAATATCAACTAGTAAGCCTATTTGTTTCTCTGTAGATTTTTCAGTAAATCTACAGAGTATCATATTTTATTTACTCAAAATTTTAGTTTCTTTAAAAAAGAAAAAAAATCCCCTATCTACAGAGACACATCAATGTGTGATGATGCTTACTACTGATGCTCACTTTCTCTAGAATTAAGGTGAAGAACTATTTTACTTTATAAACAGTAGCTTACACACAATGGAAAGGAAGAGAGCTCATAATCAAGATGTGATAGCATAAGTTGGGTTAGCACTCAGCCTCCTCTGACAGCTTCAGCTTGTGCCTAAAAGATTGAATACACCTTTCCTGGGGGCCATGTAAGACAGATTTTAAACTTGCCTTGCCAACCCCCTCAGTCATATAGACTGTTTCCCTGCAATAAATATTTTCATATCAGGAAGTGATATGCTGATGTAACAAGTGCCTAAAATATGGAATATAAACCTAATGCTGCTGCTGCTGCTAAGTCGCTTCAGTCGTGTCCGACTCGGTGCGACCCCATAGACAGCAGCCCAACAGGCTCCCCTGTCCCTGGGATTCTCCAGGCAAGAATACTGGAGTGGGCTGCCATTTCCTTTTCCAGTGCAGGAAAAGTGAAAAGTGAAAGTCAAGTCGTTCAGTCATGTCCGACTCTTAGAGACCCCATGGACTGCAGCCTACCAGGCTTCTCCGTCCATAGGATTTTCCAGGCAAACGTACTGGAATGGGGTGCCATTGCCTTCTCCAATAAACCTATTATATGGTTTATAATTCCATAACAGGTAAGAACTGAAAACATTTTAGGAAGCATAATAGAAAAAGTCTAGATTCTCCTGCACAGACTACTGGATGAAATATGGTTGTTATATATTGCCAGAGGAAGTATGGAGCATTGAAGAAAATTCCTGTGTTGTTTTAAGGAACAGATGCAATATCATAAGCAAAATATTGGTAAAAATATGAATGTTGAAGGTTCTTCTGATGAGAGAAATGAGGAAACATTTCTTTCCTCAGAAAAAAATAAGGAACATGTTATGCTAAATGGAGGAAAAGAGATTCTTTCTATATAATGGAAAAAACTTAGCTGAACTGAGTGCTATGTTTATTTGGAAGCAGTTTTTATAAGTAATGAAACTTGGACATTTGACTGAAGAAATTCCCAAGAAAGTTCAAGGTTGAAATTCTAACACCCAGTACCTCATTTGGGAGACAAGGTCTTTACAGAGCTAATCAAATTAAAATGAGGTCATTAGGATGGTCCTGGATCCAATATAACTTGTCCCTCATAAAAGACAGAAATTAGGATACAGGCACACACACAAAGAGAAGGCCATGTAAACGTGTTAAATGGTTATCTGAAAGCCAAATAAAAAGCCTAGAATAGATCTTTCTTTCACTGCCCTTAGGAATAACCAACCCTTTTATCACCTTGACTTTAGAGTTTCAGCTTCTAATATTGTGAGACAATAAATTGTTATTTAAACCATCCTGTGTGTGGTCCTTGTTATGGCAGCCCTAGCAAACCAAAGTGACTAACACTCTCACTTCACTTTTAGTTTCATATGTGAAAGTGTTAAGTCACTCAGTCACGCAACTCTGCAACCCTATGGACTTCCAAGGAAGGACTGCCTTCCTGGCAGAGGAGTATGCCAGGCTCTTCTGTCCATGCAATTCTCCAGGCAGGAATATTGGAGTGGGTAGCCATTCCCTTCTCTAGGGAATCTTCCTCCTGACCCAGGGATCAAATCCTGGTCTCCTGCATTGGACACAGCTTCTTTACCATCTGAGCCGTCAGGGAAGATATATATATATATATATAGATATATATATAGATATAGATATAGATATATTATTTAGGCTTTTCAGGATCTTACAATAAGCAATAATTTCTCTTCCTATTTGTCTGATCAAGTTCCTCCACTGCATCACAAATAAGCCACAAATTCTTAGCTTTCCAGCACCTATCCTATCTCTGTTCATGTCTGTCTGTCTCTAGAATCCCATAATTTCCTGGTTTGATATCATATCACGGGTAGATTTGTTTCTCTTGAATTTTTTCACCCATATTTTTTTTTCTTTCATTAGTTTTCACTCTGTTGTATTTTTGAATCACCTCCTATGTGTCAATTATTTGACAATCTTTCCTATTCCAAGAACAGTTGGAAAGATTTCTCTCAGAAGTACCTTTTAAGCACATTACATGGAAGGATGTAATAAAGCATTATTTCCTCAGTCATGATTTATGCCACCTTTCTTAATAGTTGGCCTTTTATGGCTTAAATTCAGTTTTAAAATATTTTTTCTGAATGCTTTTATAGGCTGCATTTCATTCAAAATTTGAAAAGGATTATAGTAAGACTGTTTATTGTTACCCTGTTTATTTAATTCTTATGCAGAGGAAGTCAAGCAAAATGCTAAGCAGGATGACTTACAAGCTGCTGTCAAGATTGCCAGGAGACATATCAACAGCCTCAGATATGCAGATGATACCACTTGGTTTGCAGAAAGTGAAGAGGAACTAAAGAGCCTCTTGATGAGGGTGAAAGAAGAGAGTGAAAAAGCTGGCTTAAAATTAAATATTAAAAAAAAAAAAAACTAAGGTCATGATTTCCAGTCCTACCATTTCAAAATAAATGGAAGCAGTGGCAGATTCCCTTTTATTGGGTTCTACAATCACTGCACATGGTGACTGCAGCCATGAAATTAGAAGACAGTTGCTTCCTGGCAGGAAAGCTATGACAAATCTAGACAGCATAATAATAATAATAAAAGACATCTCTTTGCAAAGTTCCATATAGAATGGTCTTTCCAGTAGTCATATACAGATATGAGAGCTGGACCATAAAGAAGGCAACTGCTAAGTCGCTTCAGTCTATCCGACTCTGTGCAGCCCCAGAGACAGCAACCCATCAGGCACCCCTGTCCCTGGGATTCTCCAGGCAAGAACACTGGAGTGGGTTGCCATTTCCTTCTCCAATGCATGAAAGTGAAAAGTGAAAGCGAAGTCGCTCAGTCATGTCCGACTCTTAGCGATCTCATGGACTGCAGCCTACCAGGCTCCTCCGCCCGTGGGATTTTCCAGGCAAGAGTACTGGAGTGGGTTGCCATTGCCTTCTCCAAAGAAGGCAGAGCACGGAAGAATTGATGATTTCAAACTGTGGTGCTGGCAAAGACTCTTGAGAGCCCCTTGGACAGCAAGGAGATCAAACCAGTCAATCTTAAAGAAAATCAACCCTGAATATTCATTGGAAGGACTGATGCTGAAGCTGAAACCCTAATACTTTGGCTACCTGATGAGAAGAGCTGACTCATTGGAAAAGACCCTGATGCTGAGAAAGATTGAAGGCAGAAGAAGAGTTCGACAGAGGATAAGAGAGTTGGATGGCATCACCAATTCGATGGACATGAACTTGGGCAAACTCTGGGAGATGGTGAGGGACAGAAACCTGGCATGCTGCAGTCCATGGGGTCACAAAGTTGGACATGACTTGGCGACTGAACACCAACAACAGCAACATAGACTGGGTTGTGTTTTCCCTCCAAATTCACCTGTTGAAATCCTACTCATTGGTACCTCTAAATTTGATTATATTTGGAGATAAGACCTTTAAAATAGTAATTATTGTAAGATGAATCATATGGGTGGTCCTTATTCTAAAATGACTGGTAGTCTTATAAGCAAAAGATATTAGAACCCAGACACAAACATAAAAAGGACCATATGAAGACAAAGAAAACAGACCATCTGCAAACCAAGAATAAAAGATCTCAAAAGAAACCAACACTGATGATTCCTTGGTCTTGAATATCAAGCCTCTGGGTTTGTGGGAAAATAAATTTCAATTGTTTAAGTCACTCAATCTCTAGTATATATTATGGAAGCCCTTGCAAACTTATTTTTTAATAAATTTGCATAAAATGAATAAGCTTTTTTTCCCTAGAGAAAACATTTACCTCTGCAGAATAATGGTAATCATTATGTGCTCCCAGTAAGTGAGCAGTGTACTTGGTTCCATAAAAAAAAAAAAAAAAAAAAAAGCAATATACAGAATAATATTAATTGTTGCTGCTTTCAATTCCATTAGCAATTGGGTTAGATGAAGTCTTCTTGGTTCATGGTTCCTCCCTGCAAACCATGAAGCTATTCCCCCAAATGGCCAAATTTGAATTAATCATTACAGTTGATGTTGAAATAAATAAGATATGATCTTTTGGAAGTACTTTCAAAAATGTGAGCAATATTATATTAATATAGCCAGTTCTGAATTTTCCAATAATTATATAAAACCTGTCAAAGATGAAACAGTAATAAAAAACCCTGAAATATACAAAATATACAGAAATATGCAACAATAAAATTTAGAAAGCATTTTAGGATATGAGGCAATAACATTTCTTCAGCACTTAGGTTTTTCCAAAAATCCTGGTCTACCTCTGGGGGCAAATCATCTGCTGGAGTACATAAATAGCAAACATTTTTCAGGCTTTTTTTTTTTTTTTTTTTTTTTCAACTTTTGTTTGTCCCTAGTAAAGCTTAGGGTCATATTCCAGGAAAAGTAACCACTCTTTACCAGTAGGCTCTCCTACTAGCTGTGATCTTATCATTTCTAGTTAGTCTTGTAACTAAATAAGTTTTTCCAGTTTCAAAACTATCCTTTTGCAATTATCATAATTATAAAAAATAATTTATTTACACTACAAATCAAGCGTGTAATTCTGGCATGTTGCCTACTTAAACCTCTTTAATAGTTTTCATTGCTCATAAATTTTCTTACTCTGCTAGGCTTCGCTTACAGCAAATCTGACACCCAGCTTTTCTTCTCCTCTAGAGTTAGAGGAGGCTCAAAGCTTATATTTTAGAATAGACATATTTTAAAGTAAAAGCAAATAATCTACAGACACCAAGAAAAAACAGATAAAATCTTATATAGTTTTGTTTCTATTCTCTGTTTACTTATTCTCAGAACACAACCACTGATAAACATTTCATGTCCCATTCCACATCAAGCCTCTCTGACTTTGCTAATATTATTTCCTCTGTATTCAATTCTCTTTGCTCCTTTCCTACATTTAATTTATCTTCATCTTCTTCTTTCTATAAGTAAACTAAAATATGAAACATATGACCACCTCATATGACCTCTTTTTCACAACCATTCCTTGTGGGGTTAGGAAACTGTCTTCTTCATTTTCTTTATTTACATCTTTTGTAACTTTTACCATGTGATACAGAAAATACCTATTTACTTAACTGTCTCATTTAGCATACCTTTTGCTTCTTGAAGACAGTGACCAGTTGTTTGCATTTTTGCTGTGTAGTATGCATCAGCAGCATAGCATATTTACCTAGTAGACCCTTAGTATACCTTCACTGAAATAAACTAGACATACACATTCTACTACATTTCTAAATTGTGTCTTTGTGGGTGTGTGCTAAGTTGCTTCAGTTCAGTTCAGTTCAGTCACCCAGTTGTGTCCAACTCCTTGCGACTGACCCCAGGAATCATATCCTGCCAGACTTTTCTGTCCATGGGTTTCTCCAGGCAAGAACCCTGGAGTGGGTTGTCATTCCATCCTCTGGGGGAACTTCCTGACCCAGGGGTTGAAGTTGCATCTCTTTTGTCTCCTAAATTGGCAGGCAAATTCTTTACCACTACCACCACTTGGGAAGTCTCAAAATTATATCTTTATCATATATATAATATGGCATTATCTATAATAATACAATTAACTTAATTGTCTATGGAATATCAATGATCATATAAGGTAAAATTTCATATTTTCAAATACACATTCATTTTACTCAAATGTAGTCATTTTTACAGTGAAAATTGGCAGGAGTTTAATAGAAAATAGCCAGAACTTTGTAGTTTGTGGTATGGAGCTTGAGAGGGAACTATTTCTTGTTTGTAGAAATACAGAAAATTTAGGTCACTAGGCTGTCCTTATACAGGTTGGAACTGGGCCAAGGTGTAAGCTAACCATCCTACTCTCTAGAAAAATGTGCCCTGTGATGCTTAATGACCACAACTAGTTAGGACTTCAGCTTTATGTCTCATTCAATAAGATCTCTTGTCTCTCAAGACAGTAAAATGAACAGTGAATCATAAGGAAATCAATAGTGTTATATTCAAACAAGGCTATTTAGATCAAAACATTTTCCATTTTCTCATTAGCCATGGAGCCAAAGGGGAAAGTGGGGAGGATCTGCATTCATTTAAAATTACATGCAGATGGAACTCTTGGTTCCACTGCCTAGTGAAGGCTCCAAAGTGCACACAATTAAATGTATTTTATTAAAACTAGCTTTAAAAATGCATGTTGTTTCCTTCCATTTATTCAATAATTGATTAATTACAGCCTGCTTTACTTCTCTTAGTGACATTTCCTAGCTTCATTTATCCTTTATGTTTTTGAAGTTTGGTTCACTTTGGGAATTGTATTTTAACTTAACTTTCAAAAGAACTGAGGATATTTGATTTCCTTTAAAAAAAAAAAAGTGGGAGGAGAACAAGATGACGGAGGAGTAGGTGGATCTGGAGTACATCTCTCTTCACAGATACATCAGGAATACACCTTCAGACACAGAAGTGCATGCAGAACACCAGCTGAGAGCAGACAGGAGTACCTGACAGGAGGGAAAAAAATATATAGAACCACACAAAATATATAGTATAGAACCTACTCAGTAGGATAAAGGAACTAGAGGTGAAAACAGCAGTGTTAATAGGACTGGACCTGCCCTCGGACAGTGGGGAAACTGAAGCAGGGGGCCAGTCCCCACATCGGGCTATTGTCTGAGTGAGAGGAGAAACATTTTAGGCTGAGAGTGAAACAGCTGATCTGTGGCAGCGTAAATGGAATGAAAATCAGACAGTCCTTGCTGCAGTCATACGTACCCCAGACAGGGAAGCAGGTCCCCTGGAAGGTCCAGCAGTTGGGAGCTGGAGTTTAGGGATTGTGGAGCAATCCCAGGGCAAGGGCTGCTGTTGACTGTGGAGCAATGGATTGAGGGGATGTGAGGGAGGAGATTGTGGTGGGAAATGCTGGTGGAGGAAAGCCAGGCAGCCAAGGAGGCAAGGTGATACTGCTGAGTCATGAGAGGGTGGTGCCATCACCGTGACCTCTCTCCCCCCACGTGCCAGTGTCAGCAGCTTGAACAATACAGAAGGCTGGCCCATCAAATGCCTGACACTGAACTACAGAGTAGAACTCCAGCCAGGGTGCCCCTTTAGGTGCCTGACATGCCAATCCACAGAGTAGAACTCCAGCCAGGGGGGCCTTCTATGTGCCTAACGCGTGAAACAACAGAGAAGGACCCCAGGAGAGGGAGCCCTCTGAGTGCTTGAGTGGGCAGAGCTACTGAGAAAGACTAGCCAAAAAGGCCTTCTGATCACCAGATACAAGAGGCTCTAAAAAGGCTCTGATAGGGCCATAACTCTTGCAGTGGAGGCAGTCCGTGTCTCTGCACACTTGGCGCTGCCAGGGTCCCTGCAGGCCAAGCAGCAGCATTACCTTCGTGCTCAACTTTCACTGGGCCAGGGCTGCTACAGGCTAAAAAAGTCTTGCATCTATGTGCACAGGGTCACTCGGTCATGTCCAACTCTACACAACCCTGTAGACTGTGGCCTGCCAGGCTTCTTTTTCAGGGAGGGGGTTCTCCAGGTAAGAATATTGGAGTGTATTGGCCAATACTTGTGGCCATACCCTTCTAGAGCACTATATTTCCTGCTGCTCTAGCTGCCAACTCCCCTGAGTTCCTGGTGCTGCCAGAACCCCTGAGATCAAAGCAGCTGCACTATCTCCACACCTGGCCCTCACAGGGGCAAAGTCAAGTCCTCCAGGGCAGCCTCAGGAGCAAACCCTAGTGGACGACCCACATGTAGCGGTGAAAATAAAACCACAAGTGAAACCCATGGGCAGTGTGGCTAAGGAAGAAGACACCAAACCTTCCCACCAGCAGTGCAAGCTACAATTACATCCACACTATCAACTAGGTGGACTCTATGTGTATGAAATATATTAAAGGCCATCAAGAGCTCCAACAAAAGAAAATGCACTAGTTCTAATAGTTGTGGACATTGGAGACAAGAACACACAGGAGTAGGACCAGATTAGTATCTGAACAGCCCCCACAGCAGGTCCAGAGATCAGCACAGTGTTGGAGGGCATCCTAGGGAGGTGAGGGGGACTGTGACTCCCAGGGAGGAAAAGGACTCTGACAACAGTGACACAAGAAAAGTATTTATTATTCTTGTTTTTTGACTTGTTCTGTAGATTCTTTTGGATTATTATTTTTTTCTTTTTTTTCCCCAGTCTGTTGTAGTTGTCGTTTTTATTGGCACTAAGAAATCCAATTAAGCTTTTGAGCTTTTTTAATTATTATTATTCACATTTTTTATTGTTGTTATAAACCTCTGCCTCCAGGTTGGGCTTTTGCAGCTCTGTGGGTTTGTTTTTTTTTCTTCTCTCTCTCTTTTGTATTATTATAAAATTTTAATTTTAAATATTTTAAACCTATTATTATTTTTCTACATTTATTACTTTGTTTGTTTTTCTTACTGTTCTTTTCCCCTTGCAGTTAATCTTTAATGTATATAAATCTTCTTCATCTACATCTGTTTAACTCTGCATGTCTATTCTTTCTTTCTTTTCCTCTCAATATATTTGTTAGTTCTGTTTTCATTGCTTTATTTCCCATTTGGCAACTTGCTTCAGTTCTGTTTTCTGGTTTGTGCTTTCGTTAGTTTTGTTCTTAGCTGATAACTATAATTTTTTATTTCCTTTTGTTTGCTGGATCAATCTACTGCACTTTATTTTAGTTGGACTGTTTTGACTTTGCTCATAGGTGAATATGCATATGTGTATATTCCATTATTTTAATTATTATTATCCCGATTTTGTAATTGCCATCTCTTTGGGGTTCATCTTTGGTTTCTCATTTTTGGATGATTGTTTTCACTTAATGCCATAACGAACTACTTGTGGAACCTTCGTTTCTGACTAGAGATCAAGCTCTGAGACTTGGAGTGGTTACACTGACTCCAAGATCCTAGACTACCAGAGAAATAACCCTATGGAGTATCAAATAGTGAGAACTCACACAAAGGAAACCACCTGAATACAAGACCTGGCATCACCCAACCATTAGTAGCACCCTGTGCAAGATGTCTCATCTAAACAATAAACAGAACAAAAATACAAACCCAATCATCATCAGACAATATTAGCACCTCACTCAGCCTTGCTCATCGGAGGAGAAACAAACAAACAAAAAGGGCTCAGCACAAATCTCACCCTATAGGAAATTTACATAAACCATTAGACCAACCATAGGAAGCAGAAACCAAAAGGAAGAAAGAATTCAAGGAGACCTCAAGCACAATAAATTGAAATAATAACAATGAAAAGGCAGGGAAATACTACACAAATGTAGCAACAAACTAGAAACACAGAAGTCCAAATAAATGAAGAGGAAATAGGCAAAAATAACGAAACAGATTTCAGAATAATGATAGTAAAAAACCTTGAAAACAAAATGGAGAAAATGAATAAAATCCTAAATAAAGACCTCGAAGAATTAAAGAATAAACAAACAAAGACAAACAACTCAGTTACTGAAATTAAAAACACTCTACAAGGAATCAATAGCAGAATATCTGAAGCAGAAGAACGAATCAGTGAACTGGAAGATAAAAATGGTGGAAATAACTTCTGAAGAGCAGAATAAAGTAAAAAGGATGAAAAGAACTGAGGATAGTCTCAGAGACCTTTGGGACAATATCAAATGCACCAACATTTGAATTATAGGTGTCCCAGAAGAAGAAGAGAAAAAGAAAGCATATGAAAAAATTTTTGAAGAGATTATTGTTGAAAATTTCTCCAACATGGAAAAGGAAATAGTCAATCAAGTTCACAAGGCACAAAGAGTCCCATACTGGATAAACCCAAGGAGAAACACCAAAGCACATACTAATCAAACTAACAAAGAGTAAACGCAAAGAAAGAATATTAAAAGTAGCAAGGGAGAAGCAACAAGTACCATACAAGGGAAATCCCATACACTTAAGAACTGATCTTTCAGCAGAAACTCTGTAGGCCAGAAGGAAATGGCAGGATATATTTAAAGTACTTAAAGGGAAAAATTTGCAACCAAGATTACTGCATTCAGCAAGGATGTCATTCAAAATTGATGGAGAAATAAAAAGCTTTTCAGACAAGCGAAAGTTAAGAGAATTCAGTACCAAAACCAGCTTTAAAGGAAATTTTTAAAGGACTTACAGAGTCAAGAAATAAAAGAGAAGAAAAAAGAGCTACAAAATCAACCACAAACAAAGAAGAAAATGGCAATAGGAACATATATATCAATAATTACTTTAAATGTAAATATATTCAACGCTCCAACCAAAAGACACAGACTGCCTGGAAGGATACAAAAATAGGACCCATATATATACTCTCTATAAGAAACTCACTTCAGACCCAAAGATACATATAGGCTGAAAGTGAGAGGATTGAAAAATATATTGCATGCAAATGGGAAGCAAAGAAAAGATGGAGTAGCAATCTTCATATCAGACAAAATAGCCCTTAAAATAAAAAAAGATTAAAAGAGATTAGAAAGGGCACAACATAATGATCAAGGGGTAATTCCAAGAGGAAGACCTAACAATTGTAAATATTTATGCACCCAACATAGGAACACCTCAATACATAAGACAAACGCTAACATACAAAAGAAGAAATTGACAGTAACACAATAACAGTAGGAGACTATAACACCACACTCACACCAATGGACAGATCATCAAAACAGTAAATTAATAAAGAAAACAAGTCTTAAATGATACATTAGATGAGATGGATCTCATTGATATCTTCAGGACATTCCATCCAAATGCAAAGGAATACACCTTCTTCTCAAGTGCACATGGAATATTCTCCAGGATAGACCACACCTTGAGTCATAAATCAAACCTCAGTAAACACAGGAAAATTGAAATTATATCCAGCATATTTCCGACTGCAGTGCTATGAGACTAGATATCAATTACACGAGAAAAACTGTAAGAAACACAAACACATAGAGATTAAACAACATGTTTCTAAATAACTAATAGGTTACTGAAGAAATCAAAAGGGAAATAAAAAAAAATTCTAGAAACAAATGACAATGAAAACATGACAAATCAAAACCTATGGGATGCAGCAAACACAGTTCTAAGAGAGAAGTTTATAGCAATACAATCCTACCTGAAGAAACAAGAAAACCATTGAATAGACAACCTAACTTTACATCAAAAACAACTGGAAAAAAAAGAATAAAGAAGCCCCAAAATTAGTAGAAAGAAAGAAATCATATAGATCCAAGCAGAAATAAATGAAAAAGAAATGAAAGAACCAATAATAAAGATTAATAAAACTAAAAGCTGGTTCTTTGACAAGATAAACAAAATTGACAAACCTTTAGCCAGACTCATCAAGAACAAAAGAGAGAAGAATCAAATCAACAAAATTAGAAATGAAAAACAGATAATGTGGAAATACAAAGGATTATAAGAGACTATTTTGAGCAACTATATGGCAGTTAAATCAATAACCTGAAAGAAATGGAAAGATACTCAGAAAAGTTCAATCTTCCAAGACTGAACCAGGAAGAAATAGAAATTATGAATAAGTCAATTACAAGCACTGAAATTGAAACTGTGACAAAAAATCTCCCAAAAAACAAAAGCCCATAAACAGATGGCTTCACAGGAGAATTCTATCAAACATTTAGAGAAGAGCTAATGCCTATCCCTTTAAAATACTTTCAAAAAGTTGCAGAGAAAGGAACACTTCCAAACTCATTCTACAAGGCCACCATTACCCCGACACCAAAACCAGACAATGACATCACAAAAAAAGAAAACTACAGGCCAGTATCACTGATGAACATAGATGCAAAAATCCTCAACACAATTTTAGCAAACAGAATTCAGCAACACATCAAAAATCTCATACACCATGATCAATCTGAGTTTATTCCAGGGATGCAAGGATATTTCAATATATGCAAATTGATCGATGTGATACACCATATTAACAAACTGGAATATAAAAGCCATATTCTAATCTCTATAGATGCACAAAAAACTTTGACAAAATCCAGCACCCATTTATGATTAAAACTCTTCAAAAAAAATAGGCAGAGTAGAAAACTACCTTAGCATAATAAATGCTATATGTGATAAGCCAAGAGCAAACATTGTTCTCAATGGCGAAAAATTGAAAACTTTCCACCAAAGATCAGGAAAAAGACATGGGTGTCCTCTTTAGCCACTATTATTCAACATAGTTCTAAAAGTCCTAGCTATAGCAATCAAAGAAGAAAAAGAAATAAGAGGAATCCTGAACAGAAAAGAAGTAAAGCTTTCACTCTTTGTAGGTACATAGAAAATCCAAAAGATAATATCGGAAAATTACTAGAGCTAATCAGTCAATTTAGCAAATTTCAGCTCAGTTCAGTTTAGTCACTCAGTCATGTCTGATTCTTTGTGACCCCATGGACTGCAGCCCATCAGGCCTCCCTGTCGATCACCAATGCCTGGAGCCTACCCAAACCCATGTTAATTGAGTCAGTGATGGCATCCAACCATCTCATCCTCTGTCGTCCCCTTTTCCTCTTGCCCTCAATCTTTCCCAGCATCAGGGTCTTTTCAAATGAGTCAGCTCTTTGCATCAGGTGGCCAAATTATTGGAGTTTCAGCTTCAATATCAGTCCTTCCAATGAACACCCAGGACTGATCTCCTTTAAGATGGACTCGTTGGATCTCCTTGCTGTCCAAGGGACTCTCACGAGTCTTTTGCACCACAACAGTTCAAAAGCAAAATTTGCAGTATACAAAATCAACACAGAGAAATCACTTGAATGTATAGAACTTGGATTTATACTAACAAAGGTCCGTCTAGTCAAGGCTATGGTTTTTCCAGTTGTCATGTATGGATGTGAAAGTTGGACTGTGAAGAAAGCTGAGCACTGAAGAATTGATGCTTTTGAACTGCAGTGTTGGAGAAGACTTTTGAGAGTCCCTTGGACTGCAATGAGATCCAACCAGTCCATTCTAAAGGAGATCAACCCTAGGTGTTCTTTGGAAGGACTGATGCTGAAGCTGAAACTCCAATACTTTGGCCATCTCATGAAAAGAGTTCACTCATTGGGAAAGACTCTGATGCTGGGAGAGATTGGGGGCTGGAGGAGAAGGGGACAACAGAGGATGAGATG
This sequence comes from Tragelaphus eurycerus, assembly GCA_935064755.1. Classification (NCBI taxonomy): domain Eukaryota; kingdom Metazoa; phylum Chordata; class Mammalia; order Artiodactyla; family Bovidae; genus Tragelaphus; species Tragelaphus eurycerus. The sequence goes on along the minus strand of CAKXYN010000086.1, from coordinate 3,366,692 downwards.
GCTGGATGGCATCACCAACTCAATGGACATGAGTTTGGTTGAACTCCAGGAGTTGGTGATGGACAGGGAGGCCTGGCATGCTGCGATTCATGGGGTTGCAAAGAGTCACACATGACTGAACTGAACTGAATTGAACTGAATTATGAAAAATCAGAAAGAGAAATTAAGGAATCAATTCCATTCACCATTGCATCAAACAGAATTAAATATCTAGGAATAAACTTAACTAAGGAGAAAAAAGAACTGTACACAGAAAATTATAAGACACTGATGAAAGAAATCAAATACAACATAAACAGATGGAGAGATATTCCATGTTCCTGGGTAAGAAGAATCAATATTGTGAAAAGGACTATATTACCAAAGGCAATCTACAGATTCAATGTGTTCCCTATCAATTTACCAATGACATTTTTCACAGAACTAGAATAAAACATTTCACAATTCATATACAAACACCAAAGACCCAAAAAGCCAAAGCAGTCTTGAGAAACAAGAACAGGACTGGAGGAATCAACCTTCCTGACTTCAAATTATACTTCAAAGCTACAGTCATCAAGACAGTATGATGCTGTCACAAAAACAGAAATATAAACTAATGGAACAAAAGAGAAGACACAGAAATATACCTATGCATCTATGGGTACTTTATTTTATCAAAGGAGGCAAGAATATATAGTGGGGCAAAGACAGTCTCTTCAATAAATGGTGCTATATGTAAAGAATGAAATTAGAACACTTCCTAATGCAATACAGAAATATAAACTCAAAATAGATTAAAGACCTAAATTTAAGACCAGAAACTATAAAACTCTTAGAAGAAAACATAGGCAGAACACTCGATGACATAAAACAAAGCAAAATCCTCTATGACCTATCTCCTAGAGTAATGGAAATAAAAACAAAAGTAAACAAGTGAGACCTGACTACACTTAAAAAGCTTTTGCACAGCAAAGGAAACTATAAGCAAGGTGCAAAACAACCCTCAGAATGGGAGAAAACAATAGCAAATGAAACAACTGACAAATAATTAATTCCCAAATTGATTGTGTATAGAGGCATCTCACACAACTCAATACTAGATAAACAATCAACCCAATCAGAAAGCGGGAAAAAGACCTAAACAGACATTTCTCCAAAGAAGACACAGTGATGGCTAACAAACACATGAAAAAATGTTCAACATCACTCATTATTAGAGAAATGCAAATCAAAACTACAATGAGATATCACCTCACATTGATCAGAATGGCCATCATCAAAAAGTCTACAAACAATAAATGCTGGAGAGGCTGTGGAGAAAAGATAGTGCTCCTTCACTGTTGGTGGGAATGTAAATTGATACAGCCACTATGGAAGACTGAGAGCGCCCGGCCTACCCACGAGCAGCGCACTGAGAGCGCCGGCCTACCCCCGAGCGGCGCCCTGAGAGAGCCCGGCCTAACCGCGAGCGGTGCCCTGAGAGCCCCTCGCTGGCTGCGCGGCGCGCTGAGAGCCCCTCGCCGGCTGCATGGTGCGCTGAGAGCACGCCCAAGAGGAGCTACCCAACGACTGAGGAAGGACTGTGGTGAGGACTGGCGCACTAAGCACGGCTGAGAGGAGCTACTCCACGACCGAGGTCAGGAGGGGCAGCGGTGAGGAGAGACCCCTCATTCAAGGTAAGGTGCGATGGCTGTGCTTTGCTGGAGCAGCCAGGAAGAGATACCCCACGCCCAAGGTAAGAGAAACCCAAGTAAGATGGCAGGTCTTGCAAGAGGGCAAATACACTGAAAGCATACTCACAGAAAACTAGTCAATCTAATCACACCAGGACCACAGCCTTGTCTAACTCAATGAAATTAAGCCATGCCCGTGGGGCAACCCAGGATGGGCGGGTCATGGTGGAGAGATCTGACAGGGTGTGGTCCGCTGGAGAAGGGAATGGCAAACCACTTCAGTATTCTTGCCTTGAGAACCCCATGAACAGTATGAAAAGACAAAATGATAGGATACTGAAAGAGAAACTCCCCAGGTCAGTAGGGGCCCAATATGCTACTGGAGATCAGAGGAGAAATAACTCCAGAAAGAATGAAGGGATGGAACCAAAGCAGAAAGAATACCCAGCTGTAGATGTGTCTGGTGATAGAAGCAAAGTCCGATGCTGTAAAGAGCAATATTGCATAGGAACCTGGAATGTCAGGTCCATGAATCAAGGCAAATTGGAAGTGGTCAAACAAGAGATGGCAAGAGTGAATGTTGACATTCTAGGAATTAGAGAACTAAAATGGACTGGAATGGGTGAATTTAACTCAGAGGACCATAATATCTACTACTGTGGGCAAGAATCGCTCAGAAGAAACAGAGTGGCCATCATGGTCAAAAAAAGAGTCTGAAATGCAGTACTTGGATGCAATCTCAAAAACGACAGAATGATCTCTGTTCATTTCCAAGGCAAACCATTCAATGTCACAGTAATCCAAGTCTATGCCTCAACCAGTAATGCTGAAGAAGCTGAAGTTGAACGGTTCTATGAAGACCTACAAGACTTTTTAGAACTAACACCCAAAAAAGATGTCCTTTTCATTATAGGGGACTGGAATGCAAAAGTAGGAAGTCAAGAAACACCTGGAGTAACAGGCAAATTTGGCCTTGGAATATGGAATGAAGCAGGGCAAAGACTAACAGAGTTTTGCCAAGAAAATGCACTGGTCATAGCAAATACCCTCTTCCAACAACACAAGAGAAGACTCTATACATGGACATCACCAGATGGTCAACACCGAAATCAGATCGATTATATTCTTTGCAGCCAAAGATGGAGAAGCTCTATACAATCAGCAAAAACAAGACCAGGAGCTGACTGTGGCTTGGACCATGAACTCCTTATTGCCAAATTCAGACTTAAATTGAAGAAAGTAGGGAAAACCACTAAACCATTAAGGTATGACCTAAATCAAATCCCTTATGATTATACAGTGGAAGTAAAAAATAGATTTAAGGGCCTAGATCTGATAGATAGAGTGCCTGATGAACTATGGAATGAGGTTCATGACATTGTACAGGAGACAGGGATCAAGACCATCCCCATGGAAAAGAAATGCAAAAAAACAAAATGGCTGTCTGGGGAGGCCTTGCAAATAGCTGTGAAAAGAAGAGAAGCGAAAAGCAAAGGAGAAAAGGAAAGATATAAACATCTGAATGCAGAGTTCCAAATAATAGCAAGAAGAGATAAGAAAGCCTTCTTCAGCGATCAATGCAAAGAAATAGAGGAAAACATCAGAATGGGAAAGACTAAGGATGTATTCAAGAAAATCAGAGATACCAAAGGAACATTTCATGCAAAAATGGGCTCGATAAAGGACAGAAATGGTATGGACCTAACAGAAGCAGAAGATATTAAGAAGAGGTGGCAAGAATACACAGAAGAACTGTACAAAAAAGAGCTTCACGACCCAGATAATCATGATGGTGTGATCACTGACCTAGAGCCAGACATCCTGGAATGTGAAGTCAAGTGGGCCTTAGAAAGCATCACTAGGAACAAAGCTAGTGGAGGTGATGGAATTCCAGTGGAGCTATTCAAAATCCTGAAAGATGATGCTGTGAAAGTGCTGCACTCAAAGTCGCAGTGGCCACAAGATTGGAAAAGGTCAGTTTTCATCCCAATCCCAAAGAAAGGCAATGCCAAAGAGTGCTCAAACTACCCCAAAATTGCACTCATCTCACACGCTAGTAAAGTAATGCTCAAAATGCTCCAAGCCAGGCTTCAGCAATATGTGAACCGTGAACTTCCTGATGTTCAAGCTCGTTTTAGAAAAGGCAGAGGAACCAGAGATCAAATTGCCAACATCCGCTGGATCATGGAAAAAGCAAGAGAGCTCCAGAAAAACATCTCTTTCTGCTTTATTGACTATGCCAAAGCCTTTGACTGTAGATCACAATAAACTGTGGAAAATTCTGAAAGAGATGGGAATACCAGACCACCTGATCTGCCTCTTGAGAAATCTGTATGCAGGTCAGGAAGCAACAGTTAGAACTGGTCATGGAACAACAGACTGGTTCCAAATAGGAAAAGGAGTACTTCAAGGCTATATATTGTCACCATGTTTATTTAACTTATATGCAGAGTACATCATGAGAAATGCTGGACTGGATGAAACACAAGCTGGAATCAAGATTGCCGGGAGAAATATCAATAACCTCAGATATGCAGATGACACCACCCTTATGGCAGAAAGTGAAGAAGAACTAAAAAGCCACTTGATGAAAGTGAAAGTGGAGAGTGAAAATGTTGGCTTAAAGCTCAACATTCAGAAAACAAAGATCATGGCATCTGGTCCCATCACTACATGGGAAATAGATGGAGAAACAGTGGAAACTGTGTCAGACTTTATTTTTCTGGGCTCCAAAATCACTGCAGATGGTGACTGCAGCCATGAAATTAAAAGACACTTACTCCTTGGAAGGAAAGTTATGACCAACCTAGATAGCATATTCAAAAGCAGAGACATCACTTTGCCAACAAAGGTTCGCCTAGTCAAGGCTATGGTCTTTCCTGTGGTCATGTATGGATGTGAGAGCTGGACTGTGAAGAAGGCTGAGCGCTGAAGAATTGATGCTTTTGAACTGTGGTGTTGGAGAAGACTCTTGAGAGTCCCTTGGACTGCAAGGAGATCCAACCAGTCCATTCTGAAGGAGATCAATCCTGGAGTTTCTTTGGAAGGAATGATGCTAAAGCTGAAACTCCAGTATTTTGGCCACCTCATGCGAAGAGTTGACTCATTGGAGAAGACTCTGATGCTGGGAGGGGTTGAGGGCAGGAGGAGAAGGGGACGACAGAGGATGAGATAGCTGGATGGCATCACTAACTCGATGAATGTGAATCCGAGTGACCTCCGAGAGCTGGTGATGGACAGGGAGTCCTGGCGTGCTGCAGTTCATGACGTCGCAAAGAGTCGGACATGACTGAGCGACTGAACTGATCTGATCTGATGGAAGACTGTATGGGAATTCCTTAAAAAACTGGGAATAAAATTTCCATATGGCCCAGCAATCCCACTCCTAGGCATATGCCCTGAGGAAACCAAATTTGAAAATGACACATGTGTTCCATTGTTCATTGCAGCACTATTTACAATAGCTAGAATATGGAAGCAACCTAGATGTCCATCAACAGATGAATAGCTGCTGAAATTGTGGTACATATACACAATAGAATATTATCAACCATAAAAAGAAATGCATTTGAGTCAATTCTAATGAGTTGGATGAACATAGAACCTATTATACAGAGGGAAGTAACTCAGAAAGAGAGAGATAAATATCGTGTTCTAACACATACATACGGAATTTAGAAACATGGTACTGAAGAATTAATTTACAGGAAAACAATGGAGAAACAGAGAATCAACTTGTGGACTCTAGGAGAGGGTAAGATTTATGGAAAGAGTAACATGGAAACTTACACTACCATATGTAAAATGGATGGCCAATGGAAATTTGCTGTTTAAGTCAGGAAACTCAAACAGGAGCTCTGTGTCAACCTGGAGAGGTGGGATTAGGGGGAGATGGGAGGGAGGTTCAAAAGGGAAGGGATACATGTAAATCTATGACTGACTCATGTTGAAGTTTGACAGAAAACAACAAAATTTTGTAAAGCAATTATCCTTCAGTAAAAAAATTAATTAAAAAAATGTTTTAACTTTCTATAGTCACTAGTTGGTCTATATTACTTACCAGTTTTTATGCTTCTCAACATAAAGCAAAGGTCATATGACTGGAAATGCAAATGGTTGTTTCTAAGACCTTAGGAATTTGTTCATATTCTACTTCAGTGTTATGAAACAGAAATATAATGTGAGTCACATATATTATTTTAAGTTTTCTAGTAGCCACATTATTTCAGGGAGGAAACCAATTCTGACTCCATGCTGGAAACTGTTTCTTTGACTTCCTTTTATTATTATAATCATACTCAAAGGCTTGCCTGAAGAGCCCTGTCTGCTAGACTGTCTGCTAGATTATATATAAACTAGCGTGCCTTTGTTCACCTCTAGAAGAGATAGTTTGTCCCTGCCCACCTGTGAATAGAAGAGATGAACACACCCCTTTTGAAGCCTGGACACTTCCTTGGAGAAGTTTTGCAAGGCCAAAGACCCTTTCACTTTTCTTCCCCACTGCAACTCCCTCTCTATTCTGCCTTTTGTCTTCAGTTCTGCATTGCTTCCTTCTCTCTGATCTATAAAAGAACTTGGCATCCAGATCCCCAAAGAGGGCTATTTTGAGGCTCTAGCCTGCCATCTTCTTGGTCTACTGGCTCCCCCATTAAACTCTCTTCCTTGCCTTAACACCTCATCTCTCAGATTCATTGGTCTATTGTGTGTCAAGCAGAGAGAGCATTAATTCAATAATAATATTAAACATAATAAAATAAATTATGAAATTAATTTTAGCGCTATATCTTATTTACCTAGTGCGAAATAAAATTCATAATTTATGGCAAGAAAAGAAAGATTTAAAAATAAAAATGCTCTGTCACTTGACCCTCACTCCCCACCCTAGTGTGCATTGTGTATCTGCATTATGTATCAATTAAACCTCCTTCATTGGCATAAATACCTGCTCAACAGTAAAGAGACTCTCCTAGTAGTCACAAGACAACTCCTTAAGAGACAGCATTTCTTCTTTATCTCCTAAGGAGCCACAATGCCACTTAGATCTGGATTGTGTAAACTGTCAATAATACATCATGTAATGTATCAGATCAGATCAGTCGCTCAGACGTGTCTGACTCTTTGCGATCCCATGAACTGCAGCACGCCAGGCCTCCCTGTCCATCACCAACTCCCAGAGGTCACTGAGACTCACATCCATCGAGTCAGTGATGCCATCCAGCCATCACATCCTCTGTCGTCCCCTTCTCCTCCTGCCCCCAATCCCTCCCAGCATCAGAGTCTTCTCCACCTCTTCGCATGAGGTGGCCAAAATACTAGAGTTTCAGCTTTAGCATCATTCCTTCCAAAGAAATCCCAGGGCTGATCTCCTTCAGAATGGACTGGTTGGATCTCCTTGCAGTCCAAGGGACTATCAAGAGTCTTCTCCAACACCACAGTTCCAAAGCATCAATTCTTTGGCGCTCAGCCTTCTTCACAGTCCAGCTCTCACATCCATACATGACCACAGGAAAGACCATAGCCTTGACTAGGCAAACCTTTGTTGGCAAAGTAATGTCTCTGCTTTTCAATATGCTATCTAGGTTGGTCATAACTTTCCTTCCAAGGAGTAAGCGTCTTCTAATTTCATGGCTGCAGTCACCATCTGCAGTGATTTTGGAGCCCAGAAAAATAAAGTCTGACACTGTTTCCACTGTTTCTCCATCTATTTCCCATGTAGTGATGGGACCAGATGCCATGATCTTCGTTTTCTGAATGTTGAGCTTTAAGCCAACCTTTTCACTCTCCACTTTCACTTTCATCAAGAGGCTTTTTAGCCCTTCTTCACTTTCTGCCATAAGGGTGGTGTCATCTGCATATCTGAGGTTATTGATATTTCTCCCAGCAATCTTGATTCCAGCTTGTGTTTCGTCCAGTCCAGCATTTCTCATGATGTACACTGCATATAAGTTAAATAAACAGGGTGACAATATATAGCCTTGACGTACTCCTTTTCCTATTTGGAACCAGTCTGTTGTTCCATGACCAGTTCTAACTGTTGCTTCCTGACCTGCATACAGATTTATCAAGAGACAGATCAGGTGGTCTGGTATTCCCATCTCTCTCAGAATTTTCCACAGTTTATTGTGATCTACAGTCAAAGGCTTTGGCATAGTAAATAAAGCAGAAAGAGATGTTTTTCTGGAGCTCTCTTGCTTTTTCCATGATCCAGTGGATGTTGGCAATTTGATCTCTGGTTCCTCTGCCTTTTCTAAAACGAGCTTGAACATCAGGAAGTTCACGGTTCACATATTGCTGAAGCCTGGCTTGGAGAATTTTGAGCATTACTTTACTAGCGTGTGAGATGAGTGCAATTGTGCGGTAGTTTGAGCACTCTTTGGCATTGCCTTTCTTTGGGATTGGGATGAAAACTGACCTTTTCAAATCTTGTGGCCACTGCTGAGTTCTCCAAATTTGCTGGCATATTGAGTGCAGCACTTTCACAGCATCATCTTTCAGGATTTTGAATAGCTCCACTGGAATTCCATCACCTCCACTAGCTTTGTTCCTAGTGATGCTTTCTAAGGCCCACTTGACTTCACATTCCAGGATGTGTGGCTCTAGGTCAGTGATCACACCATCATGATTATCTGGGTCGTGAAGCTCTTTTTTGTACAGTTCTTCTGTGTATTCTTGCCACCTCTTCTTAATATCTTCTGCTTCTGTTAGGTCCATACCATTTCTGTCCTTTATCGAGCCCATCTTTGCATGAAATGTTCCTTTGGTATCTCTGATTTTCTTGAAGAGATCTCTAGTCTTTCCCATTCTGTTGTTTTCCTCTATTTCTTTGCCTTGATCGCTGAAGAAGGCTTTCTTATCTCTTCATGCTATTATTTGGAACTCTGCATTCAGATGTTTATGTCTTTATTTTTCTCCTTTGCTGTCTAAATAAGAAAAAAAAAAAAAAAACTTACATAACTGCATTGACTCCTAACGGTGGACCAGTTCTCAGTGTTCTGTGATGATCTTCTCAGGTTATAGTCCTCAAATTTGGCATGAATAAACTTTTCTATTTCTTTCTTAGAAGGATTGATTAATTTTTCATCACCTGGTGACATTAGGATAGGAAAATACTAGCATTTCCAACTTCAATCAATATAAATATTATTTTTTTTTGATCAAGAATTTCTTTTATTGATTATCAGAAACATTACAAACATCTAGTATGAACAAATTGTAACATTATAGTGTTTAGTTTGAACAATTAATACATTTCAGATATAATATTATACATATTTCAATGCTATTCTCCCCAATCATCCCACCCTCTCCCACTCCCTCTGCCACAGAGTCCAAAAGTCTGGTCTATACATCAGTGTCTATTTTGTTGTCTCGTAAATAGGGTTATTTTTACCATCTTTCTAAATTCCTTATATATGCGTTAGTATACTGTATTTGTGTTTTTGTTTCTGGCTTACTTCACTCTGTATAATAGGCTCCAGTTCCATCCACCTCCTTAGAACTGATTCAAATGTATTCTTTTTAATGGCTGAGTAATACTCCATTGTGTATATGTACCACAGCTTGTTTATCCATTCATCTGTGGATGGACATCTAGGTTGCTTCCACGTTCTGGCTATTGCAAACAGTGCTGCTATGAACATTGGGGTACACGTGTCTCTTTCAATTCTGGTTTTCTCAGTGTATATGCCCAGCAGTGGGATTGCTGGATCATAAGGCAGTTCTATTCGCAGTTTTTTGAGGAATCTCCATACTGTTCTCCAGTATGGAGAAATCAACCTGGAGGAATCAACCTGCCTGAAACTGGAGGAATCAACCTGCCTGAAACTGGAGGAATCAACCTGCCTGAAACTGGAGGAATCAACCTGCCTGAAACTGGAGGAATCAACCTGCCTGACTTCAGGCTCTACTACAAAGCCACAGTCATCAAGACAGTATGGTACTGGCACAAGGACAGAAATATAGATCAATGGAACAAAATAGAAAGCCCAGAGATAAATCCACGCACATATGGACACCTTATCTTTGACAAAGGAGGCAAGAATATACAATGGATTAAAGACAATCTCTTTAACAAGTGGTGCTGGGAAAACTGGTCAAACACTTGTAAAAGAATGAAACTAGAACACTTTCTAACACCATACACAAAAATAAACTCAAAATGGATTAAAGAGCTAAATGTAAGACCAGAAACCATAAAACTCCTAGAGGAAAACATAGGCAAAACACTCTCTGACTTACATCACAGCAGGATCCTCTATGACCCACCTCCCAGAATATCGGAAATAAAATCAAAAATGAACAAATGGGACCTAATCAAACTTAAAAAGCTTCTGCACAACAAAGGAAACTATAAGCAAGGTGAAAAGACAGCCTTCAGAATGGGAGAAAATAATAGCAAATGAAGCAACTGACAAACAACTAATCTCAAAAATATACAAGCAACTTCTACAGCTCAATTCCAGAAAAATAAATGACCCAATCAAAAAATGGGCCAAAGAACTCAATAGACATTTCTCCAAAGAAGACATACAGATGGCTAACAAACACATGAAAAGATGCTCAACATCACTCATTATCAGAGAAATGCAAATCAAAACCACTATGAGATACCATTTCACGCCAATCAGAATGGCTGCTATCCAAAAGTCTACAAGCAATAAATGCTGGAGAGGGTGCGGAGAGAAGGGAACCCTCTTGCACTGTTGGTGGGAATGCAAACTAGTACAGCCACTATGGAGAATATAAATATTATTAACGAGTTATTTTACATTTTTCTTGGTAATAAATGTTTGAAATCTGGTGTGTATTTTACCCTTAGAGCACATTTTTCTTTACAATAGCCTCATTTTAAGTGTTTAAGTGGGGACCATAGCGGACATCATGGCTCTATGTGATCTGACTGCAGCACCACAATAATAATAAATCCTCTTGGAAGTTGTTTCATTGCATTTCACCATGTCTAAATATTAAAATCTTGAACATTTCTCTCTCATCATAGCTACCACCACCAAAAATGAAAATTTATGATTTATTTTACTTCAAAATGTCTGCAGATTGTACTGAATGTGATAGGTTTATGATCAGTTCTTAGAGAGCAATTAACGTTTGAATTAAGCCACATGAAGATAACAACAGGCTATTACCCATTTTAACAGCTGCTAAGCAGTGTTAATTGCTTGCTGTAGACCACAAGCTGAGCAATTTTCTATTTATTGTACAAACAGAAGAAAACAAAATAGAACTTAAAAACGTAAGAATTATCCCCATTATAATAACGTACAGAGCCTAGGAGTATAACGTATCTTTATCACCTATGCCATTTATGAAATTGACCAGTAACATATTATTTGTGGGAGAAATGATATACATGTATGATTGCTCATTTTTATGTTCAAATAATAAATAATCAAAATATTGTATATATAATTAGAAGTGTTCTAAATATTTAATAATTTTATAAGACTTTCAATGGATAGGAGTTTTTGATGTTTACATTGATTAAGAGATATATTTAAAGATTAGTTGCAGGAAGCTAGGAAATATGAATCATAGCTAAAATAGTTTATTAAGAACTGTCTAAAGAAGTGTAGCTTATTAGATCATTAGACTATGCCGACTGAACTAAGTTATATCAATATTTATTGACATTGCAGCTTTTAGCTTTAGTTCCTGAAGTGATGACTAGAAAGATATCATTTGTTTCCATTTTGAATAAATGGGACAGTGAAAAAATAAATTGATCACATGGAGAAATTAAAGGTGTTTGGTTATTTAAAATGGTACGCATAATAATTATAGTTTATTCATATCAATACATATTGTTAAAATGAAGATTTTCATCTTTCATGGTCTAGTTTATGATATAAATTCATTCATTATCTGGCTACAGCTACTGACATAGAGTCCGCTTGATTTCTCATTCTGTGCTTCCATCTGTTGATCAGTTTGGCTTTAAGACGTGAGCTTCATAGGTCTATAATGTGTTGTGTATATTTTAAGGGATCTAATTGGGTAGCTACATTTGCTGCCTGATGCTTGTTACAATTTTATTTTTTCTACCAGGTCACTTCCCAAATATAGTCAGGCTGTTGCAGGAAGGAGGACCCCTTCCAGGGCCCGAAATTGGGCTCTTGTCTAACACTTGGAAATGAATTGTCTGAGGAGACACATGTGCTGACAAAGCAAGAGATTTTATTGGGAAAGGGCACCCAGGTGGAGAGCAGTAGGGTAAGGGAACCCAGGAGAATTGCTCTGCTGCGTGGCTCACAGTCTTGGGTTTTATGGTGATGGGATTAGTTTCTGGATTGTCTTTGGCCAATCATTTTAATTCAGAGTCTTTTCTGGTGGTGCACGGATACCTCAGCCAAGATGGATGTCAGTAAGAGGGATTCTGGGAAGTGGACGGACACTCGGTGTCTCCTTTTGACCTTTCCCGAACTCTTCTGGTTGGTGGTGGCTTATTAGTTCAGTATTTCTTAACAGGATTTCCTGTCATAAAACAACTCATGTAAATGGTTACTATGGTGCCTAGCCAGGGTGGGTGGTTTCAATCAGTGTGCTTCCCCTAACAACTCTCCTCTGAGAGACTTCATACTCAAGATACTTTTGGGGGATTGGGGTGGAGGTCTCTTCTGTAACTTCTTCCTGCTGTGCATGAGCATAGGCTTGCCTAGCAGAGCAGAAGTCTCTCTCTCTACCAGATCTAAGTCGAGGTATTTTTTGGCTGAAACCAGCATTCACCCTTGTAATAACAGCAATTTAGTTTGAAACTGTTGGCCTCTCTCAAAGATGAAATAGACAGGGGTCAAACAGGAGACCTAACAGGATGGTCATCTCTGGTCCCCAGAATCAGAAGGCAACATTTGGGTGAGGATTGCAGGGTTTGTGACCCCTTTTGATTGATTGGTGGAGAGGCAACAGAGCTGTGCTCCAAGAATCTTGTGTTCGTTGTGAAGTTACCATCTTCCACCTGGGCAGAGGCTCCAGCTCTGTAGAAGAACTCAAAGACACTGTTATGCATATTTCTTGGAGTAGGAACCAGGACTCTGTCCGATGGCTGTGCCAACCTTGGATTGTTTCTCCTGTTTCTGTATCCCCTTCCTTCCCTGATTAGCAATTGTTTGAATCCACATTTTGGAACTTAGGGAAGGTCAAGGAGGCTGAATGAAGCCTATATCCTACAGACAAGAAATGGAGAGCACAGAACAGATCTCTACTTCAGAGGCCCACAGAGTTCTACTCAGTTTAAATTTGGGAAACTAGGCAACTATGGGAGAAGGAAATGGCAACCCACTCCAGTGTTCTTGCCTGGAGAATCCCAGGGACGGGAAGCCTGGTGGGCTGCCATCTATGGGGTCGCACAGAGTCGGACACGACTGAAGCGACTTAGCAGCAGCAGCAGAAGGCAACTATGACTGTGATAACTGCCTGTCAAAATGGAGCATAGGACTGCCTCAGCTTGGAGAAGAGACACTGAATTGGAAGTATTCCTGAGTTCCAAGTCCTAGGTCTGAGCCTTGTATGATTAAAGTCTCAATCCCTTGGTCTGCCATTTTGGTGTAACAGACCCAATTAGCAGTAGTTGGAGGAGTGATAACTGGAATTCAGTAGACAAAATAAATCTCTCTCTCTCTTTTTTCTATTTTTTTAGAAGAATAGGCCTGAAACCAAGTCTGAACCTGGCACTTCAGGGTGACTTGTAGCCAGGTAGCCAGTTGCCTAGTTTCATAAAAAGTAACATTGTAGTTACTAGCTTCCAGTAGACATTGTTTAGAGAATGGTGGCATCCAAGCCTGACATGACTCAGAAAACTCAAGTGTTTAGCAATACAAGGTCTAATCTGAAAGTACACCCCCATAGCATCACCTAGTTATTTCCCAGGATATCTGAACCATAGCTACTTTATTTTGACTTTTAATTGTAAACTTTTCCTTAATAGCCAAAGAAGATTTCACCATTAAGGACATCAGTGTTTTTCTAGGTATGAGAAAATGCAAGGATTGGGACTTGTAAAATCTTTTCTTGAAAAGATTTAACTATCTGAAGGCCTGTTCTGCCAGTTTTTCCCAGAGCACAGAGTGCCTCATTCCTGATTTTCACCCTGAACTCTTCAGGGTCATTGAAAGTTGGCAGTTGCGGTAGCCATGATTTAATCTTTGTAGATGGCAAATGCCAGTCTTCAGTTGGCAGAGCCCCTTTTCGCTCATAAACTTGACCATGATTTTGAGGGGGGCATTTCATGACAATTTTATCCCATGGTGCTGAGAATGTCCATTCTCAGGTTTGGCAAAGATTTTGTTGACAGACCATTCAATGTCCTGTTACTGGACTAGGACCTAAAACAGTATCCAAAATTCTCTGGACCACCTGTCTTACTAGCCTCTTGGTCCACGAAAATATTTTCTCTTGTTGCTTCTTCTCATATCTAGTATTACACTGTTACCATCATCAATTTCATATGGGACTATATATTATTTTATTAGAAGCCTCAGAAACACATTTGACGGTGTAAGAAACAGTAATTTTGTAAAACAGGTGAAATGCAAATAACATAGCCAGCAGTATTAGAAAAGTCACAAGTAAGACTTAAGAGCTTCTATTAGATGTAGTCCAGTATATCTCAGGTCATCTGACTTAGTCTACTCTGTAGAATATTTATCTTCCAGGGAAATTATATATTGGCACCACCATATATAAGGCACATAGCCCAGTTTTTAAGTGTTACTAGACTGATTATGTTTAGTTTGATTTAATTGTTTCCAACACAGAGGAGACTTTACACCTAAATTACCATAGCCTGGTGTTATCTATATAAATCTATCCCAAAATTGTGGGAAAGTTTTTCCTCCTTTGCTGAAACTTATTTTGTTATTCTGATTGAGCTCGAGTAATAGAAAAAAGCTCAAATTTATGGCCAGAGTCAGAGAAGGCATTATTAATTGGCCTGGTGAGGGGATCTCACTAGTAATATCACAGTGACCTGAATATGACTATATATATTTTTTTAAGTTATTTTTTTCAGGGTCACCAGTTAGAGTCTTGCAGTAGAGAAATTTACCAAGGTAACCCAGAACTAGACACAGGTAATTGGCCACAAACCCAACAATTGGACTGATTTCTAAAACTAGCATAGGATCAGGTCTCTGATAGAAAAGCATTTGATTTATATGCAAAGGTCTAAGAAGTCAAGAAAACATTATAAATGATCATACAAATAAGGTCCAGCATCTTGGGCAAGCTGTCTACCTCTAATGTCGTTGTCTTCTCATCTTGGTGCAGTGTAGTTTCTCCTGATAAAAAAAGTCCTTTCACCCAGGTTGGAGACAGTCCCTTAAATTATGTCTTTTTTCAGTCTTGGTTGCAGGTCATGAGGCATGTGATCTTCATCTAAAGATAGATTACTGAGATAAGCTTCAGAAACAAACTTAGGGTGTTCTTTAAAAATTCAATTAAATTTTACATTAATAACACATAACAGCAAAGAATTATCTAAGAAATGAGTCTTACTACACGTGAACCTCTATTAACAAACTGGGATTTAACATTTATTGAAGCATCTTTTTCTCCCTACAATTACCCTCATTTTTATTAATATAACCAAATTAAGGTCAATTTGTTTGCAAAATAGGTCTGTTCTCACTAATTTTGGTCTGATGATTTGTATAACCATAATTGATCATAGATTTTTACTTTGCTGAAACATTTACAGAGTCTCAGACTGAACTTTTAAAATAAAACATGGCTGGAAACTCAAACCAAAGGCTATTCACAGATTTTGCCTAACAAATTTAAATGAATTCTTCCCTTTTTAAGGTCTCAAAAATTCCTTGAGATTTTTGTAACTGTTAGTGAGATAACTTTCCTAATTCATTTGATAAACTTATTGGAAACCTAACAGTTTCCAATTTCTGGAGGAGTCAGAGAGAAAATGTAATTGTTTTGTTTATAATATATAATTTTACCAAAGTATTGTCATAATTAGTTTGAGAGGAAGGTTTTCCCTACTTCCGGGAAACATAAGATATAAACCCGTACTTTTTTGGACAAAAACCATAAAAGTTATAAGCATATTCATGGGTTTATTCAGTCCTTTTGTTAACTTTTATGAAGTTATCAGGTTTTACATTAGAATATCAGGACATATCAGAATATTAAGAACACCATATAATTTTTAGGATATCTGTATTAGTAATTTTACCATACATTATAACATGAGTGGATGTATTACTCATTTGATAGTCTTTTTCATGTAATTTAACCAACGAAGTAAACACAGTTTAATATCTCTCTTTGGGATGTTTCAGGAGCCCTCTGAAGCATGCCAAAGTAGGCTAGAGGTCAAAAGAAATTTAAAAGAATTTGATTTAGGAAGTTTTATCAAAAAGATCAATTATAGTTTCTGGTCTTACGTTTAGATCTTTAATCCATTTTGAGTTTATTTTTGTGTATGGTGTTAGAAAGTGCTCTAGTTTCATTCTTTTACAAGTGTTTGACAAGTTTTCCCAGCACCACTTGTTAAAGAGATTGTCTTTAATCCATTGTATATTCTTGCCTCCTTTGTCAAAGATAAGGTGTCCATATGTTTGTAGATTTATCTCTGGGCTTTCTATTTTGTTCCATTGATCTGTATTTCTGTCTTTGTGCCAGTACCATACTGTCTTGATGACTGTGGCTTTGTAGTAGAGCCTGAAGTCAGGCAGGTTGATTCCTCCAGTTCCATTCTTCTTTCTCAAGATAGCTTTGGCTATTCGGGGTTTTTTGTATTTCCATACAAATTGAGAAATTATTTGTTCTAGCTCTGTGAAGAATACTCTTGGTAGCTTGATAGGGATTGCATTGAATCTATAAATTGCTTTGGGTACTATACTCATTTTCACTATATTGATTCTGCCAATCCATGAACATGATATATTTCTCCATCTATTAGTGTCCTCTTTGATTTCTTTCTGGAGAAGGCAATGGCACCCCTCTCTAGTACTCTTGCCTGGGAAATCCCATAGATGGAGGAGCCTAGTAGGCTGCAGTCCATGGGGTCGCTAAGAGTCGGACACAACTGAGTGACTTCACTTTCACGCATTGGAGAAGGAAATGGCAACCCACTACAGTATTCTTGCCTGGAGAATCCCAGGGACGGGGGAGCCTGGTGGACTGCCGTCCATGGGGTCACACAGAGTTGGACACGACTGAAGTGACTTAGCCTAGCCTAGCCTAGCCTTGATTTCTTTCAACAGTGTTTTATAGTTTTCTATATATAGGTCTTTAGTTTCTTTAGGTAGATATAATAAAGTATTTTATTCTTTTCATTGCAATAGTGAATGGAATCTAAATATAAGACGAGAAACTATAAAACTTCTAGAGGAGAACATAGGCAAAACACTCTCCTACATACATCACAGCAGAATCCTCTATGACCCACCTCCCAGAATATTGGAAATAAAAGCAAAAATAAACAAATGGGACCTAATTAAATTTAAAAGCTTCTTCTCAACAAAAGAAACTATAAGCAATGTGAAAAGACAGCCTTCAGAATGGGAGAAAATAATAACAAATGAAGCAACAGACAAACAACTAATCTCAAAAATATACAAGCAACACCTACAGCTCAATTCCAGAAAAAAAAAAATGACCCAATAAAAGAGTGGGACAAAGAACTAAATAGACATTTCTCCAAGGAAGACATACAGATGGCTAACAAACACATGAAAAGATGCTCAACATCACTCATTATCAGAGAAATGCAAATCAAAACCACAATAAGGTACCATTTCACGCCTGTCAGAATGGCTGTGATCCAAAAGTCTACAAGCAATAAATGCTGGAGAGGGTGTGGAGAAAAGGGAACCCTCTTACACTGTTGGTGGGAATGCAAGCTAGTACAGCCACTATGGAGAACAGTGTGGAGATTCCTTGAAAAACTGGAAATAGAACTGCCTTATGATCCAGCAATCCCACTGCTGGGCATACACACCAAGGAAACCAGAATTGAAAGAGACACGTGTACCCCAATGTTCATAAACAGCACTGTTTATAATAGCCAGGACGTGGAAGCAACCTAGATGTCCATCAGCAGATGAATGGATAAAGAAAGCTGTGGCACATATACACAATGGAGTATTACTCAGCCATTAAAAAGAATACATTTGAATCAGTTCTGATGAGGTGGATGAAACTGGAGCTTATTTTGCGGAGTTTAGTAAGCCAGAAAGAAAAACACCAATACAGTATATTAATGCATATATATGGAATTTAGAAAGATGGTAATAATAACCCTGTATACAAGACAGCAAAAGAGACACTGATGTATGGGACAGTCTTTTGGACTCTGAGAGAGGGAGAGGGTGAGATGATTTGGGAGAATGGCATTGAAATATGTATAATATCATATATGAAATGAATCGCCAGTCCAGGTTTGATGCACGATACTGGATGCTTAGGGCTGGTGCACTGGGAGGACTCAGATGGATGGTACAGGGAGGGAGGAGGGAGGAGGGCTCAGGATGGGGAACACATGTATACCTGTGGCAGATTCATTTTGATATGTGGTAAAACCAATACAATATTGTAAAGTTAAATAAAATAAAATTAAAAAATTAAAAATAAATAAATAAATGAAAAAAAAAAGATCAATTAAAAGGGTTTAGAACATTTGGTCAGATTTAGTCAACCCATTTAGATGGGTGTATCATTTAGCTTGTTGATTTGTCAAAATGGGGGTAAATACCAAGGCTCAAGGTCTAGTGAAAGTCAGCTCTGCCATTTTGGACCTAATTGGCTCTAACCAGTTTTCTTATGGCTTTGTCATTCCTAACAAAATTTATTTATCTAACTAATTGTAATCCAATTTTAGAAAATCGTGATCATGCATAACTCTTTTTTAGTATTTATATATATATATATTTTAAACTGAAAACACACTGCCTATGAACAAAGCTAGTGGAGGTGAAGGAATTCCAGTTGAGCTATTTCAAATCCTGAAAGATGATGCTGTGAAAGTGCTGCACTCAATATGCCAGCAAATTTGGAAAACTCAGCAGTGGCCACAGGACTAGAAAATGTCAGTTTTCATTTCAATCCCCAAAAAAGGCAATGCCAAAGAATGCTCAAACTACTGCACAATTGCACTCATTTCACAAGCTAGTAAAATAATGATCTAAATTCTCCAAGCCAGGCTTCAGCAATATATGAACCATGAATTTCCAGATGTCCAAGCTGGTCTTAGAAAGGCAGAGGAACCAGAGATGAAATTGCCAACATCCTCTGGATGATGGAAAAAGCAAGAGAGTTCTAGAAAAACATCTATTTCTGCTTTATTGACTATGTCAAAGCCTTTGTGTGGATCACAATAAACTGTGGAAAATTCTGAAAGAGATGGGAATATCAGACCACCTGATCTGCCTCTTGAGAAATTTGAATGCAGGTAAGGAAGCAACAGTTAGAACTGGACATGGAACAACAGACTGGTTCCAAATAGGAAAAGGAGTACATCGATGCTGTATATTGTCACCATGTTTATTTAACTTATATGCAGAGTACATCATGAGAAACGGTGGACTGGAAGAAACACAAGCTGGAATCAAGATTGCCGGGAGACATATCAATAACCTCAGACATGCAGATGACACCACCCTTATGGCAGAAAGTGAAGAGGAATTCAAAAGCCTCTTGATGAAAGTGAAAGTGGAGAGTGAAAAGGTTGGCTTAAAGCTCAACATTTAGAAAATGAAGATCATGGCATCTTGTCCCATCACTACATGGGAAATAGATGGAGAAACAGTGGAAACAGTGTCAGACTTTATTTTTCTGGGCTCCAAAATCACTGCAGATGGTGACTGCAGCCATGAAATTAAAAGAATCTTACTCCTGGAAGGAAAGTTATGATCAACCTAGATAGCGTATTCAAAAGCAGAGACATTACTTTGCCAACAAAGGTTCGTCTAGTCAAGCCTATGGTTTTTCCAATGGTCATGTATGGATGTGAGAGTTGGACTGTGAAGAAGGCTGAGCACTGAAGAATTGATGCTTTTGAACTGTGGTGTTGGAGAAGACTCTTGAAAGTCCCCTGGACTGCAAGGAGATCCAACCAGTCCATTCTGAAGGAGATCAGCCCTGGGATTTCTTTGGAAGGAATGATGCTAAAGCTGAAACTCTAGTATTTTGGCCACCTCATGTGAAGAATTGACTCATTGGAAAAGACTCTGATGCTGGGAGGGATTGTTGGCAGGAGGAGAAGGGGACGACAGAGGATGAGATGGCTGGATGGCATCACTTACTTGATGGACGTGAGTCTGGATGATTTCCGGGAGTTGGTGATGGACAGGTAGGCCTAGTGTGCTCTGATTCATGGGATCACAAAGAGTCGGACTTGACTGAGTGACTGAACTGTACTGAGCATAAATACCAGTGATAATTTCTAAAACCCTTGTTTTCTTAGACCATTTTAGGATGGCACAAAACATTATTTACTCATAATCTCAAATCTCTTTGTTTCTCTGTTAAAGGAAATTAGTGGTTAGTAGTAAATGTTTCATGGAGAAGGAAATGGCAACCCACTCCAGTGTTCTTGCCTGGAGAATCCCAAGGAAGGGGGAGCCTGATGGGCTGTCGTCTCTGGGGTAACACAGAGTTGGACACGACTGAAGTGACTTAGCAGCAGCAGCAGTAAATGTTTCAAAATCTTATTTTATTTGAAAATGACCTATTTAGTAGACTTCTAACACTTAGCACACTTGGCACAGCTCTTAGAAATTTAAATTGTGTCAATCTGGAGAGACTATTTTAGACAGATATTTTTATAGAATAATTATTTTTAATAGAGTTTATATAAAAGCTTATATCTCATTTACTTTTTTAAGAAGTTTCTTCACTCGAGGTAATTTTCTTGTTGACAAACTTGTAACCTTGGTACAAGGAAAATATTTTATTTAATGTTAGTTACTCCAAGACATGTCTATATTAGATAGGTCAACAAACAAACATTAATATCAGGCATTTAATACTGAACATTTCCCAGTTCACATTAACCTGGAATTTATTGTTTAATTTAGAATTATTTGATTTGTAAGCACTTATCTTTTTCTTAAGCCAATTACATAGAGCTCATTTACAAATTAACCTCAAAAATATTACCCAGAGACAAAGACATACCAAACATATTAAGACAGATACAGTGCAAGATCTAGCTTCATTTTCTAAGTTTAGTCATCAATTAGATATTACAATATAAAATGTACTGGTTTATTAAAAAAAAAAAAAAAAGCAGGTGAAATAAATAAAGCTTTTTAAGTCTTTTCCCCCTTTTCCCTCAGTCTCAGGAGTTAGAGATGGTCTAGATAAGTGTTCTTGAGAGCCCTCGTCTCAAAGCACAGGGAAAGAAAATCAAGGTCTAACAAAATTGGGGCAGGTCTAAACCAAATGGTAGTCAGACAAAGCAAAATGACCATTAAAAATCACAACACAGAACACAGAGTTACAACACACACATATAAACCTGGCAGTCCTCGTCAGACACTCCCTTAAATACAATAATACAGTCTCTCAGAAAACCTTTTATAGAGACACAGAACTTCAGATCTAAGTACTAACACAGTAAAGGAAAATATCTCAGGTCTTCAAAGATTTCAAAGGGAGGAAAGGAAACCAGATTGAAAGAAGAAGGGGGAGGAGGCGGGAGAGGGGGCAAAAGGGGTGGCCTTACAGATGTCTCCTGCCACCTGAAGATACACAGGCATTATGGGACTTTACCCTGGGCCCCCAGAGAAGGGAGGACTGGAACTCGAACCTATCAGAAATCAAACTAGACCAGAACCAGAATTTGAGTTCTCTACCAAGAGGAGGTTATCAGTCTCCAGTCCTCAGCTCAAGCTGAGGGCCTTTAACCAGATTCCTATATTCAGGACCAGGGGACTAGAAAAAGGGGAAGGATAGGAAGCGTTAAGGAGAGGCAAGAGAGAGGGAAGAGGAGAGAAGTCAATAAAGTCTTTTGTTCCTTACCGTTCAGGGCACTCTGGCCAGTTGTCTGCATCACGAGGAGATCAGGGACAAAAGGGTCCAAGTTGCAGCTTCTGGGTCTGGCCCATTGGCAGGCAAGCTGGCCCCTGAGTACCCCGAGTTGTCAAGATGTCAGTCTCAGCAAAGAAGAATCCCACCAGAGTCTCCATTTTTTGCCAGAAGGAGGACCCCTTCCAGGGCCTGAAACTGGGCTTTTGTCTAACACTCAGAAATGAATTGACTGAGGAGACACATGTGCTGACAAAGCAAGAGATTTTATTGGGAAAGGGTACCCGGGTGGAGAGCAGTAGGGTAAGGGAACCCAGGAGAACTCTTCTGCATGGCTCGCAGTCTTAGGTTTTATGGTGATAGCATTAGTTTCTGGGTTGTCTTCGGCCAATTATTCTAATTCAGATCTTTCCTGGTGGTGTACACATACCTCAGTCAAAATGGATGCTAGTGAGAGGGATTCTGGGAAGTGGATGGACATACAGTGTCTCCTTTGACCTTTCCTGAACTCTTCTGGTTGGTGGTGGCTTATTAGTTCAGTATTTCTTATCAGGATCTCCTGTCATAAAACAACTCATGTAAATGGTTACTATGGTGCTTGGCCAGAGTGGGCAGTTTCAATCAGTATGCTTCCCCTAACAACGCTATTAGCTATTACTAAGATGGCTTCAATTTTCTCCTCAACTTGACCACATTTCAGGCATGCATCTTCCCTATTATAGGCATCTGACCAGTCTCCTTTCTTGGAACATTTATTTTAGAGCAATTATAAGTTCTTTCTCTGACTATTTGAGATGTAAATATCCCAAACTCTGCCAGTATTATAATCTAGACATGTCTTTCTCAAGAATTAGGGGCCACTTTTTTGAAATATAAGAGCAAGAAAGACAAGGTTTCAATATATCAGTCTCTGTGAGATAACTGTTATCAAATTTGATAAGTACCAATTAGCAAACACAGAGGGACTAATTGTATTGACTAATCTCTCCACTAATACCCTCATACTTTTCTAGTAACTCATCCCAGTGCTTCAAAACTCCTCTGCTTTTTGTTTCAATGAACTTGGATTTAATTTTAACCTCTCTCCCCTGCCACAATAGTCTTAAAGACTAATGAAACCATCTTGAATAAAATTTTCCTTCCTGTTTAATTTCATTTTGTTTGACTCCTCAGTATAACTTTTTTTTTTTTTTTTTTTTTCTTTCAAAACCTCCACATCTGGAATAGGAAAAGAAAGCCTTGTAAATTTATTTTATATAATTAAATCTTACACTTAAGGCAGTCTAAAATGACCAGTACTAGATGCAGTATCTAGTATTGCATAGTTCACAAAATGTTTTGTATGAAATTATAGGAACATAGAGAAAGGTATGGAAAGGAATGCCATCTGGTTGCCTTGGTTACATCAGAAAAATGAAGCTGCTGAGTGTGAATGGGAGAGAAGGGAGACCTTAACTCCTTTTATGTCTTACTTTGTATTCTTTTGTATTTTATTTAGGTTTTTTGTTAATCTTGCAATTAAAATATATATGCCAAGGTAAAATGCAAGTCCAAAACAAGAAGAAAGCAAATTTGTAAACAATATTACTGTGGCTGTTTGTTTCTTAAGGGAAATGATGGTTATTTATAAATAATAATTTTAAGATATATTTAAAAAGAAATTGTGAAGATATGTATTAAAATTGCTTCTCTGGTGGCCCAACACTAAAGAATCCACCTGCAATGCAGAAGACATGGGTTCTATCCTAGGGTTGGGAAGATCCTCTGAAGAAGGAAATGGCAACACAACCCACTCCAGCATTTGCTTGGGGAATCCCCTGGACAAAGGAGCCTGGTAAACTACTGGGTCACAAAGAGTTGGACACGACTGAGTTACTGAACACAGCACAGCAGCATAATTAAAAATAGAATTCTCTCCTAACCCAGATATTTCTACAAAGGTAGAAGAGAAAGGAAACAATGTTATTATTGA
The DNA here is from genome assembly GCA_935064755.1 of Tragelaphus eurycerus. Taxonomy (NCBI): domain Eukaryota; kingdom Metazoa; phylum Chordata; class Mammalia; order Artiodactyla; family Bovidae; genus Tragelaphus; species Tragelaphus eurycerus. Next base: position 3,343,070 of record CAKXYN010000086.1, on the reverse strand, counting down.
GTACACTGAACTAGAGTGTAATGTGCATCAGTTGCAATCTACTAAAAGATTGCAAACATAGAAAGAAATCTCAAGCATATACATAGTCAAGCAGGTACAATCCACTAGGCATATGTTCTCAAGATAAAGAATTACTAGTCCTCAAGTAAGAGGACTTGACACTACTATTTGTCACAGATAATTTATCCTCCACTAACTTGGTAATTGATTTAACCATCAGTACTAATCAGTTGGTTTTATACAAAGGAAAAATAAACTTCTGATATCTTTATGAAAGGAGGTACTTTTACAGAATAAAGTCTAAAGCCTGCTGATGTAAGACTCCTATCTTTCAACAGAAAATGGGAAATGAGGGCACTATCTTCCCTGGGTAGGTGAAATAACCACTTTTCACTTTCTTGAGAAAGACATTCTTATGTCAATAAGCTGGCAAAAGGATTTAGCTTTGGGAAAAATGTATGTACCTCACCTTGCTTATAGTTTACTTTGTTGTGCAGAAGCTTTTAAGTTTAATTAGGTCTCATTTGTTTATTTTTGCTTTTATGTCCAATGTTCTGGGAGGTGGGTCATAGAGGATCCTGCTGTGATGTATGTCAGAGAGTGTTTTGCCTATGTTCTTCTCTAGGAGTTTTATAGTTTCTGGTCTTACGTTTAGATCTTTAATCCATTTTGAGTTTATTTTTGTGTATGGTGTTAGAAAGTGCTCTAGTTTCATTCTTTTACAAGTGTTTGACCAGTTTTCCCAGCACCAGTTGTTAAAGAGAGAAAGTAATAGCAAATTAAGCAACTGACAAGCAACTAATTTCAAAAATATACAAGCAACACCTACAGCTCAATTCCAGAAAAATAAATGACCCAATCAAAAAATGGGCCAAAGAACTAAACAGACATTTCTCCAAAAAAGACATACAGATGGCTAACAAACACATGAAAAGATGGTCAACATCACTCATTATCAGAGAAATGCAAATCAAAACCACAATAAGGTACCATTTCACGCCAGTCAGAATGGCTGTGATCCAAAAGTCTACAAGCAATAAATGCTGGAGAGGATATGGAGAAAAGGGAATGCTCTTACACTGTTGGTAGGAATGCAAACTAGTACAGCCACTATAGAGAACAGTGTGGAGATTCCTTGAAAACCTGGAAATAGAACTGCCTTACAACCCAGCAGTCCCACTGCTGGGCATACACACTGAGAAAACCAGAATTGAAAGAGACACATGTACCCCAATGTTCATCACGGCACTGTTTACAATAGCCAGGACTTGGAAGAAACCTAGATGTTCATCTGCAGATGAATGGATAAGAAAGCTGTGGTACATATACACAATGGAGTATTACTCAGCCATTAAAAAGAATATATTTGAATCAGTTCTAATGAGGTAGATGGAACTGGAACCTATTATACAGAGTGAAGTAAGCCAGAAAGAAAAATACCAATACAGTATACTAACACATATATATGGAGTTTAGAAAGATGGTAACAATAAGCCTGTATACGAGACAGCAAAAGAGACTCTGATGTATAGAACAGTCTTTTGGACTCTGTGGGAGAGGGAGAGGGAGAGGGTGGGATAATTTAGGAGAATGGCATTGAAACGTATATAATATCATATATGAAATGAGTCGCCAGTCCAGGTTCGATGCAAGATATTGAATGCTTGGGGCTGGTACACTGGGACGACCCAGAGGGATGGTACAGGGAGGGAGGAGGGAGGAGGGTTCAGGATGGGAAACACGTGTATACCTGTGGTGGATTCATGTTGATATATGGAAAAACCAATTCAATATTGTAAAGTTAAAAAATAAAATTAAAAAAAAAGAAACAAAATAAAAAATGTATGGAACAAAGTACAATAGAAAAAAAAAAGAAAAATGTATGTACATTTCAAAGAGACTGAGAAATAATTTATAATTACAAGTTTTCCAAAATAAAATATTCTTTAAAAAGGACAGGAAAATTCCTTTCCTTTTTTTCACCAGGGACTATTATCTTTTATTTTTAATTTGTATTTTCCTTGGCAATTTCACTATGTTTCTTACATGAAACAAATAAACAAAGGAAAAATACTTTAAAAAAGCTTGAGTCATCTATTTACCAATTGAAGGCCAAATCAACAGAAAGATCATACTACGTGACTCTTAAGTATATATACAAAGGATCAGTGTTATGGACTGAATGTTTTGGCCCCCACTAAAAATTCATGTAGTGCAGCCCTAACCCACAATGCGATGGTAGTAGGAAGTAGGCCTTTGGGAAGTAATTAGGATGGTGTCTGCATGAATGGTATTTGTACCCTTATAAGACCAGCAGAGACATTACTTTACCAACAAAGGTCCGTCTAGTCAAGGCTATGGTTTTTCCGGTGGTCATGTATGGATGTGAGAGTTGGACTGTGAAGAAGGCTGAGTGCCAAAGAATTGATGCTTTTGAACTGTGGTGTTGGTGAAGACTCTTGAGAGTCCCTTGGACTGCAAGGAGATCCAATCAGTCCATTCTGAAGGAGATCAGCCCTGGGATTTCTTTGGAAGGAATGATGCTAAAGCTGAAACTCCAGTACTTTGGCCACCTCATGGGAAGAGTTGACTCATTGGAAAAGACTCTGATGCTGGGAGGGATTGGGATGAGGAGAAGGAGGGGATCACAGAGGATTAGATGGCTAGATGGCATCACTGACTCGATGGACTTGAGTCTGAGTGAACTCTGGGAGTTGGTGATGGACAGGGAAGCTTGGCATGCTGCAATTCATAGGGTCACAAATAGTCAGACACGACTGAGCGACTGAACTGACTGACTGAACTGAGGACCAAACATGAGAAAACTTATTTGCTCTCTCTCTGTCTTCCACATAAGGATAAAAGAAAAAGGCAGCTATTTGCAAACCAGAAACAGGAACGTCCCTCACCAGACATGGAATCTGCTGGCACTCTGATCTCAGACTTCCCAGATTCCAGAACTGTGAAAAATAAACTTCTGTTGTGTAAGTCACCTGATCTATGATATTTTTTATAACAGCCCAAACTAATACAATCAAGTCAACTCATAAGGCCGTCCTCCACTAATCTATTCATTTCAGTGTAAGTTAAAAATAATTTGTTTCCCTATTTAGTCTATAGCATTTATAAAGGGTTTTCTAGATAATAAAACACATATCGATAAGGAATAAAATAAAAATAATCATGAATCAAATATTGTCAACATTTTAGGTAAATTTTCCAGTAGTATTTTGTTTAATACATGTTAATATACTTGAAATCGTAACATGGAAAGCATAATGTTCATGTGTGCATATATATGTATGTATACACACACATAATGTGTTACACACACACACACACACACACACACACATATGTTCAGTTACTAAGTTGTGTCCAACTCTTTTGTGATTCCATGGATTGTACCCCACTAGTTTCCTCAGTCCTTGGGATTTCCCTGGCAAGTAAATACTGGAGTGAGTTGCCCTTTCCTTCTCCAGGGGTTATTCCCAATGCAGGGATCTAACTTGCATCTCCTGCATTGGCAGGCACATTCTTTATTACTGGAGTCATCAGGGAAGCTTCATATACATATACACAAACACACATATATACATATAGTTAATAGGCTTTTAAACTTAGTGCTATATGTGTTTTAACTGTGCAATTAACTGTAAAATTCTTCAGTATAGATGATATATTATTTTTCTAAGTTATGTTCTAGGAGTTGTTAGTTTGTTAATCGGTAATTCACACACCAGGAGGAGTCAGCTAGCATTTATAAAAGATACCAAGCCACAGAGGCTGTTACAATGAGTAATCTAGCTCTCTCAATGTCCCATCTGTAGTAGCTGCCTCATATAATGGATGTTAGAACTAGGTTTTTATTGTTGAAATTAGCCAATTCACAAAATGAATGTTTAGAAATGGTTTTGAAGATAAACGGAGTATCTAAAATATTGTGGAGACCTTTCCACAGCGTTGCACTAGCATGGTATAAAAATTCAGGGAGCATTTTAAAATGTAATTCTGGAAAGTCTCGTTAGGCTTGATCCCTAAATGGCCAGTATTCTGACCCTTTTTCTGAGGATTCCTGAGTCCATGGTCTTGATAGATGGCAGGATAAATACTGTAGCTAGAACATGTCCCTTCTGTCTCAGGTGAACCTTTAACAGAGGATGTTTTGAGAACTCAAAAAACACGAAGAGATTATAGAAGATTCAGTGTCACACGTTTTCATTATATTTTCTTATTTTAAGTCAGCATGTTTGGCAGAAAGGGTCAGAGATTTTCTGTCATTATAACTTTCTTGTGGAATAATTCTGAAAAAGCAGCTACCCCTCACCCAGGGCTACTGGTGACTATTAATGATGCCAAAATAACATATAGTTCTCTAAGATAAATTGTCATGTGCCAGTTTGGAATGTAAATATCTCCCTTATTTGCATTTGTTTTTAAACATTCTTAACTGAATCCGTTGTAAAGTTAGTTATTCTACAATTAATCTAATCAGGATCAATCGATAAGCATGTGGGTGAGAAATCATGTAGCAAAAACATTTTTGTCCTTGAATCTTTGAACTTGTAATAATTTTACTGTTATATAATGCCATAAGTAATATTACTTCCATAAAACATATGATTGCAGCTCTTGATCAACTGTCAATTTGTTTTCCAGGAAATAAATACTGTTTATAATTCTTTTATTTCTCTGAAAGTTAGAAAGTTACCTCCATTTTCTCTAAATCATCTTTTATTTTGAATGTATTCAGAAAGGAAAAAAGTCAAGCTCCTGACATTTCAAGACAAACTATCTTTACCAACCATCTTTCTCTTCTATTTCCACTCTCAGTGCATATTACACACATACGGATAAGCAGTAACCTATGTGGAAAGAGGGGATTAGGGGCATCTTTTTAATCACTGGTGTGATCAGGGGATAAATTCTTACTCAAGAGAAACTCAAACAAACATCTAGGATTTTTTAGCTTTGTGAAAAGGGCAATAGCTAGAGGAAAATATCAGGGTATTAAATTCACAGAAGCCAAGTTATCAATCAAACCCAGAGTAAGTGATGAACAGAACACACTAAAAGGGAAGAGACTACACCAAAAACCATTACTTAATCAAAGTTGCAAGATGTGCAAGAGCTACTCCAGCACGTATTATGAACGATATTGTGGTTTACTCTGCTTAGGAAAATTTAGCATATTATAACCAGTGAAATATTAAGATTTATTTGTGATCATGGCTGGTGGGAGTTAGGGGCAGAATTAGAGGACTTTCCAGATAGGAGGTTTATTTCTCTCTCTCTTTCTCTCTCTCCATGTGCATGTATTAGTATTTTGTTTATTTGGGGTGTCCTTTCTATGAATTACAGGGCTTCCCAGGTGGTGCAATGGTAAAGAATCTGCCTGCCAATGCAAGAGATGCAAGAGACCTGGGTTTGAGTCCTGGGTCAGGAAGATGCCCTGAAGAAGGAAATGGCAAGCCACTCCAATATCCCTCCCTGGAAAATTCAATGGACAGAGGATCCTGAAGGACTACAGTCCATGTAGTTGTAAAGAGTCAGACACGACTGAGCATGCACACACATGCACTCTGTGAATTATAGCAGTGTTTGATCATGCTTCTTCTAGCATAAACAAAAAATTGTATATATATTTCTACATGACTAATAGAGAACAGGATGTGAGAACTCAATATGAAGACTGGAGTGTAATCCCTTTTATGTCATTTGGACATTTTTACATCTTACAAGTAGTGTTTGTTAATCTTGTAATTAGCAATATATAAAAATCAAAAAAATGTTATGCTAGTACCGCATAGTAATTATAATAATTATGTAAATGAATAAAAAGAAATTTAAAAGTAATGAATCAATATAACTTTTTAGTAATAATTTTTAGCTGAATTTGTGTTATTGTGTATGATGAATATCATATGTGGGGTATTTAGAATCTCTTTGGTGTTCAGAGTAAAATCATACTATAAGTATCCTAAAACAGAACTGGTAACTTCTACTGAATTATAGTTGCTAGTTTTTTTGTTATTATTATTTTATTTTAACAAAACAATAAATGATCAGCCAAGAAAGGTAAAATCTGAAACAGATAAAAAACTAAAGTGCTGGCCCAATTATTATGTGAACCGTGAACTTCCTGATGTTCTAGCTGGTTTTAGAAAAGGCAGAGGAACCAGAGATCAAATTGCCAACATCCCCTGGATCATGGAAAAAGCAAGAGAGTTCCAGAAAAGCATCTCTTTCTGCTTTATTGACTATGACAAAGCCTTTGACTGTGTGGATCACAATAAACTGTGGAAAATTCTGAAAGAGATAGGAATACCAGACCACCTGACCTGCCTCTTGAGAAATCTGTATGCAGGTCAGGAGGCAACAGTTAGAACTGGACATGGAACAAGAGACTGGTTCCAAATAGGAAAAGGAGTTCGTCAAGGCAGTATATTGTCACCCTGTTTATTTAACTTATATGCAGAGTACATCATGAGAAACGCTGGACTGGAAGAAACACAAGCTGGAATCAAGATTGCCAGGAGAAATATCAATAACCTCAGATATGCAGATGACACCACCCTTATGGCAGAAAGTGAAGAGGAACTTAAAAGCTTCTTGATGAAAGTGAAAGAGGAGAGTGAAAAAGTTGGCTTAAAGCTCAACATTCAGAAAACAAAGATCATGGCATCCAGTCCCATCACTTCATGGGAAATAGATGGGGAAACAGAGGAAACAGTGCCAGACTTTATTTTTCTGGGCTCCAAAATCACTGCAGATGGTGACTGCAGCCATGAAGTTAAGAGACCTTTACTCCTGGGAAGAAAAGTTATGTGCAACCTAGATAGCATATTCAAAAGCAGAGACATTACTTTGCCAACAAAGGTCCGTTTAGTCAAGGTTATGGTTCTTCCTATGGTCAGATATGGATGTGAGAGTTGGACTGTGAAGAAGGCTGACTGCCAAAGAATTGATGCTTTTGCACTGTGGTGTTGGAGAAGACTCTTGAAAGTCCCTTGGACTGCAAGGAGATCCAACCAGTCCATTCTGAAGGAAATCAGCCCTGGGATTTCTTTGGAAGAAATGATGCTAAAGCTGAAGCTCCAGTACTTTGGCCGCCTCATGTGAAGAGTTGACTCATTGAAAAAGACTCTGATACTGGGAGGGATTGGGGGCAAGAGGAGAAGGGTTTGACAGAGGATGAGATGGCTGGATGGCATCACTGACTCAATGGACATGAGTTTGAGTGCACTCCGGGAGTTGGTGATTGACAGGGAGGCCTGGAGTGCTGCAATTCATAGGGTTGCAAAGAGTCGGACATGACTGAGTGACTGAACTGAAATGAACTGAACTGAATTGAACTGACTTTTTCACACTCCTCATCTATGAGTTAATAATAAATACATAAAAAATGTATCTGTGTGATATAATTTCTTGAATGCCTCCTTATTTTTATAGGCCAAATCAATTCATTCCTTTAATTTCACTTTTATCCCAGCAGATATAGTCTCTGATTCTGAAGAAATTAGTGAAAACTGAGTAAGTAAGTACTAACATTATATCACCATTTCTGAAACTGCAATATAGACATTTATTTTTTCTTTTTAAACTTAATATATGGCTTTTCCAGTGGTCATGTATGGATGTGAGAGTTGGACTGTGAAGAAAGCTGAGCACCAAAGAATTGATGCTTTTGAACTGTGGTGTTGGAGAAGACCCTTGAGAGTCCCTTGGACTGCAAGGAGATCCAACCAGTCCATTCTAAAGGAGATCAGTCCTGGGTCTTCTTTGGAAGGACTGATGCTGAAGCTGAAACTCCAATACTTTGGCCACCTCATGTGAAGTGTTGACTCATTGGAGAAGACTCTGATGCTGGGAGGGATTGGGGGCAGGAGGAGAAGGGGACAACAGAGGATGAGATGGCTGGATGGCATCACCGACTCGATGGACATGAGTTTGAGTGAACTCCAGGAGTTGGTGATGGACAGGGAGGCCTGGTATTTTGCTAATTCATGGGGTCGCAAAGAGTTGGACACGACTGAGCGACTGAACTGAACTGAACTGAACTGATATGGTCTGAAAAACTTAAATATGCAGATGTATTCAGAATGAAGACAATAGACAAGTATAAGAGGAGGAGCTAATTTGTATGTAAATGATTTTGTAAAGAAGTAAGAGAGCATGTATTTCTCCTTGTTATAAAAAGTTTGAATACCCTGAAAAATAGCCTTGTTACAAGAAATTAAATTAAGGAATGAAAAACACAATAACATAATCGGTAAAGCAATTGTTTGGCTATCTGATATGCATGAAAATTTTTCTAAGAAGCAAATGCAACACCTCAGACTGACAAGAAAGAATCTGATCAAAGCCTTATCATATGCACAATATTCTGTGCTATCATTTTCTCTTCAAGCAACTATCATAATAATGTTAAATGAGCATATTTTAAAAGGCAGACTTCTAAACCATTGCACATGTTATCCTTATTTATTCATAAAATATGTCTCCAAAATGGTATAATGCTTTTGCACTGAAACTGAGAAAGGAAAACTTTCTTAAAGAAACTTTAAAAAACAATTTTATATAAATCAGTATGTTCTTTAGCTAGAAGACTAGACAAGTTATAGAACTTTGAAGTTTAAGAAGTTTAAAATCTAATGTTAAAGAGAATGAATGGCATATCATATATTTACATAGCTAATGAAATTTGTTAACATTTTGAATCTTCACTCTGATTCAATCACAAAGAAAACCCTAAGATACCGTTTAGTAATTGTATTGCAGAAACTTCCCTAGGGCTTCCCTCATAGCTCAGTAGGTAAAGAGTCTGTCTGCAGTGCAAGAGATTTGGGTTCCATTTCTGGGTGGGGAAGATCCCTTGGAGAAGGAAATGGCAATCCAATCCAGTATTCTTGCCTGGAGAATTCCATGGACAGAGAAGCCTGGCAGGCTACCTTCTATGCGGACACAAGAGTTGGACACAACAGAGCAACTAAGCGCATACACTGAGGAAACTAAGTCATAGAAATGTAAAGCAATTAGGTTAATTTAAATTGTTTTAAATGACTCTATTGAATTTGTTACAAAACTGACTCTGTATTATGTTTTGGTTTTTGACCATGAGGCATTGGGATCTTAGCAACCCAGCCAGGGCTCAAACCTGCACTCCAGGCATGAAAAGATGAAGTCTTAACTCCTAGACAGCCAGGGAAGCCCTAGTTAATAACATCTCAAGAGCAAGAATCATAAGTCACTTTTCAGAATGCTAATATAGTTTAAACAATATTGCTAAAAGATGAAAGTTTCAAATGTCAAGTGATAAAAGCTAACTTTAAAATAGATATCATGTTAATTCACTTTCCAAAAAAGTTAGTTAATTTTGTACTCATACTCATCTATGCACACATAGACCTCAACAACTTGCATGCCTTTGCTATATTGGCAAATCGGTAATATGTGTAGGAAATTATTCCATTATGAGAGAGCGTCCTCTTTTTTGCCCAAAGACTTATCAGCTAGAAAAATAACACAACTTTGAGCATAATTGCCTTTATAAGGGAAAAACATACAATACAACATTAGGATACCAAAACAGGAACAACATTGGTCTGAAAGTGCTTGTCATTAATCACAGGTGTAGAACAAAATGAATTACTGTAATTGCAATTATGATAGGAAAAAACAAGTGACCCTTTAATTTGATGCTCCAGTTATTGGTGAAGCTCAAGAGTTATAAAAAAGGATACTCTTTGAATTTAATACTTATGAGCTTATTAAATTACTCAAGAATGTGCACCATCCATAAAAGTACTCTCAGTAAGAAAGTGAATCTTGAATAGTCGAGTAAGATTAAAAATCGAAGGAAGCCAGAAGGAAATTAAAAGAGAATGCATTAGATCTTGATACAATAAAATTCTGTTTTGAGATAATGATTTTGATAGCATAGCATTGCATTATTTTCTATTGGTACTATAGAAGAACCTTTATAAATGCATGCTGTGTTGCACTTAGTCATGCAGTCATGTCCTACTCTCCACGATTGCATGAACTGTAGCCCCCCAGGCTCCTCTGTCCATGAGGATTCCCCAGGCAAGAATGCTGGAGTGGGATACCATGCCCTCCTCCAGGGGATCTTCCCAACCTAGGGATCAATCCAGGTATCCCACATTGCAGGCAGATTATTTACCATCTAAGTCACCAGTGAAACTCAAGAATACTGGAGTGGGTAGCCTATCCCTTCTCCAGGTAATCTTCCCAACCCAGGATTTGAACCAGGCTCTCCTGCTTTGCAGGCAGAATTTTTACCAGCTAAACCAGAGTCCTTTGGACTGCAAGGAGATCCAACCAGTCCATTCTGAAGGAGATCAGCACTCGGATTTCTTTGGAAGGAATAATGCTAAAGCTGAAACTCCAGTACTCTGGCCACCTTATGCGAAGAGTTGACTCATTGGAAAAGACTCTGATGCTGGGAGGGATTGAGGCAGGAGGAGAAGGGGACGACAGAGGATTAGATGGCTGGATGGCATCACTGACTCGAAGGATGTGAGTCTGAGTGCACTCTGGGAATTGGTGATGGACAGGGAGGCCTGGCGTGCTGCAATTCATGGGATTGCAAAGAGTTGGACATGACTGAGCAACTGAACTGAACTGAAACCAGGGAAGCCCTAAAAAACACATATTTAATGCATATTTTATTGGTTTCAATTTTAAACTGAACTTCCCAAAGATTCCTGGATATTTAGTATTTATAAGAACTACTTGATGCAATAGTAACAAGCACAGTTCCTTATTCCTAATTTCAGAGATACTTAATTAGTTCCTCTCATGTAGACGTAAGAATCTGCATTTCAATGAGCAGACAGGGGGTTCTGATGCAGGTGGCTCATCCACTTAGATTAGAAATTCTGCTAACATAACTAACATGTAATTGCTGCTGCTGCTGCTGCTAAGTCACTTCAGTCGTGTCTGACTCTGCGTGACCCCATAGACGTCAGCCCACCAGTCTCTCCTGCCCCTGGGATTCTCCAGGCAAGAAAACTAGAGTGGGTTACCATTTCCTTCTCCAATGCATGAAAGCGAAAAAGTGAAAGTGAAGTCGCTCAGTCGTGTCGGACTCTTAGCGACCCCATGGACTGCAGCCCACCAGGCTCCTCCATCCATGGGATTTTCCAGGCAAGAGTACTGGAGTGGGGTGCCATTGCCTTCTCCAAACATGTAATTAGCATTACTGAATACAGTGAAAATATAAATTTTGATTATATGAAATATTCAAATGACTAACAAAACATGAGAGATTAAAAAGTGCATGTGAAAGGAAAAATAAATAATGTCTTTATTTTCAAAGCAAAGAGTGATCAAAATCATTGAAGGAGATGAATTAAATAGACATACTGATGTTATTTGGGCTTCCTTAGAGGCTTAGACAGTTGAAAAAAAAATCTTCCTGCAATGCAGGAGATATTGGTTTGACCCCTGTGTTGGTAGGATACCTTGAAGAAACCAATGGCAAACCACTCCAAGGAGAACTCCTTGTACAGAGGAGCCTGGTGGACTACAGTCCATGGGATCACAAAGAGTTTGACATGACTAAGTGACTTTGAGAGAGAAACAGGCATGTTATTTAAAGTTATATTATTTAATTTATGTTTAGTTATTACCAAAATAATCAAAAAACTAGTTCCAAAGGAGGCGGAAATGGGTGGTGATAGAGTAATAAAACATTTATTTTATACTTTTTGTAGTCTCTTTTCCAAGTGAGTATGTACTACTAGAAAAGGTTAGTTTTCATTCCAATCCCAAAGAAAGGAAATGCCAAAGAATGTTCAAACTACTGCACAATTGCACTCATCTCACAAGCTAGTAAAGTAATGCTTGAAATTCTCCAAGCCAGGTTTCAACAATATTTGAATCTAGAACATTCAAGCCGGTTTTAGAAAAGGCAGAGGAACCAGAGATCAAATTGCCAACACCCACTGGATCATCAAAAAAGCATGAGAATTCCAGAAAAGCATCTATTTCTGCTTTATTGACTATGCCAAAGCCTTTGACTGTGTGGATCACAATGAACTGTGGAAAGTTCTGAAAGATATGGGAAGACCAGACCCCCTGACCTGCCTCTTGAGAAACCTGTATGCAGGTCAGGATGCAACAGTTAGAACTGGACATGGAATAACAGACTGGTTCCAAATAGGAAAAGGAGTACATTAAGGCTGTATATTGTCACCCTGCTTATTTAACTTATATGCAGAGTACATCATGAGAAACATAGGGCTGGATGATGCACAAGCGGGAATCAAGATTGCTGGGGAAATATCAATAACCTCAGATATGCAGATGATACCACCCTTATGGCAGAAAGTGAAGAAGAACTAAAGAGCCACTTGATGAAACTGAAAGAGGAGAATGAAAAAGTTGGCTTAAAGCTCAACATTCAGAAACTAAGATCATGGCATCTGGTCCCATCACTTCATGGCAAATAGATAGGGAAACAATGGAAACAGTAAGATTCTTTACTTTCTTGGGCTCCAAAATCACTGTAGATGGTGACGGCAGTCATGAAATTAAAAGACACTCCTTGGAAGGAAAGTTATGACCAACCTAGACAGAATGTTAAAAAGCAGAGCCATTACTTTGCCAACAAAGGTTCATTCTAGTCAAAATCTATGATTTTTCCAGTATTCATGTTTTTCCCGTATGGATGTGAGAGTTGGACTATGAAGAAAGCTGAGTGCCTAAGAATTGATGCTTTTGAACTGTGATGTTGAAGACACTTGAAAGTTCCTTGGACTGCAAGAAGATCCAAACCATCCATCGAAATCAGTCCTGAATATTCATTGGAAGGATTGATGTTGAAGCTGAAACCGCAATAATTTGGCTACCTGATGCGAAGAACTAACTCATTGGAAAAGACCCTGATGCTGGGAAAGATTGAAGGAGGGAGGAGAAGGGGATGACAGAGGATGAGATGGTTGGATGACCTCACCAACTCAATGGACATGAGTCTGAGTAAACTCTGGGAGTTGATGATGGACAGGGAGGCCTGGTGTGCTGCTGTCCATGTGGTTGCAAATAGTAAGACACAACTGAGGAACTGAACTAAGAACTGAGATAGGAAGTACTTGCAATCAATTGCCATATCCAACCTTTGCCACTCAATGAGCTTGAATCACAGCAGTAGGTTCATTCTTCCAGGTATTCCCCTCTCTTCTTCCAGTGAGGTTAGAAGGACTGGTGAGGATAACCTTGCTTTGAGGAGTTCCTTGAGAACTTGCTTTACTCGGGACATCTATACCTGGATGCTCCAATAAATATTTTGTGTTGTTTGTACTTATTGCTTGTATAATTGTTTTAGAACATTATGCTTTACTTGGCATAGCTTCCTTTTAAAGCACACATTCAAGTGAAATTTATAATTGTCTCATTTCTAAGAATAAATTTAATTGTAATATCTAAAAAAACTCCATGTCATTTGTAAAATACATAACTATATCAGCTCTATATGACTCTCTATATGACTAGAATTTGCAGGTGGAGTTTCAAAAAGTCTAGAATGTTTTGTGGCCCCTGTTTGAAATGAATGCACTTTGTTATATATAATTTAGATTAACTTATGGCTTCATTTTAGGTCTATCTCTTATTTTTCTACCTTTACTTTCCCCTACTTTGCCTGTGTTCTTTGCTGTTGAAGGGGAAAATAGTGTTTATTTTGGCTTTGGATCTTTTCTAGCAACTATTGTCTCTGCCCCTTCTAAATTATAGGATTGTGGAAAATATACATGATTTATTGATGTAAACATTGATCTCTTCGTCTTTACAAATGAATTGTTATCAGTATCCAGCTCATAAGTTTTTTGAGAAGACTAAATGAAATAACATCAGTATAGCAAATAACATATGGCCTGGCATGTAGCAGTTATTAACCATTATTGCTATGCTAACATTCCTTAAACTTTTTCTAGATAAGAAATCAATCTGCTTATTTATGTATATGTGTATATATATATTTATGCATATTTTACATGCATAATATTCATATATATGCATATAATCATATATATGTATACTATTTGAATCACAGACATATTGACCATAGCATGTAAATAGTCTTTTTACATCTTTATTTTCTACTTTATTATAAATTCAACATACCTGGTTTTAAGAGAGAACTCAATAGCTTGGCATCCAGCAGAGAACATACATTCGAAATAATGCTTCCAGCTTGCTATAAATGCCTGTCTATGAATACAATCTGATGCAACTATAAAAAGTGCTTTGTAGAGAAATAAACGAAAAAGAACAAATAATGGAAAATATAAGTATATTCTAATAAGTTTCTAAGAAAAAGGAAATGTGTGCATAAAATACTATTAAACTGAAGGCTGGTACATGATATGTCAAAATGTATTCCAAGTTCTCTTCTGAGGTCCAAATAGCACTCTATTCTTATAAATTCCTATTACACGAAGTGTCTCCTTTCCCACACAGTTCAGTGAAATCACTTTTATTTTGTGGAAATAAAACACACTGTCTTGGAAAACACATTCATATTATCATTTATTTTGACTAGTTGCTATTCAAATGAAAATGAAAGTCTCCACAAAGTAAACTCCCCTTTCTGTCTTATCACGTTCTTTTAATTTTTCTTCCTTGCTGCTTTATTTTCCTTCCCCTCTTCTCAGCTTCATGCATTTTCTAAAGATCACTAGGGGAATATATGTGTCCACAGCTGTGTCTTTTAAACTATGCTCTATTTTTTTTTTTTTTTCCTTCATAACTACTTCTTTAGTCTTTGGAGAAAAAGGCAAAGAGCCAAAAGAAAGAGAGGCCAAGTTTATTTACAATGTTATTTCCAGTCCTGAAATATTTTCAGTTTATGAATTACAGACTTTGATAAAAATTTATGCTTTCTTTATTAGAAAGAAAAGGAATAAGCAAATGACTTCATTTGCAAGAATATGTTCAACAATCAGGGTCTCAAATAATCAGGTTGCTTAGGATTTCATGCTTATCCATCTACCACATACCTCATAGAAGTTATTGCACTCTGTGTGATAGAGAAAAAGGGAATCCATTAGCCAACAAAGAGACAGGGTGATTAGAGCCCATCAGCTGAATGGTATCCATCATGTATCTCTAATTTCTACAGTCTCCTTCCTAATGCCATCAAGTCAATGGTAAAATTCCTTGATGCTAATTTATATTGTCTAGCCCTGAAATGTTTTGAGACAAATCTGGCACCAAAGAACTGCTTGCAGACAAATAGCCAAGAGATCAAGTGTGTATGCGTGTGTTGTTGTTTTGTTTTGTTTCTTCCTTTGATGCTGTTTGTTGGCAACTCTGGTTTAAAACTCTAAGCAAATGAAAAAAGCATCATTCTGAAATTGTTCTTGAAGATATTTTCCTCTGAGAGCAGATGAAAGTAACTTATCTTAAAATTAAGATAGAGGCATAATTATGAACACTGGCAGGAGAGAATTGGATTCTTCTTACATTGGGTATTTATATTTCTCCATATATTTCTAGATATAGAACTCCAATTCTGAATAAAATTGTGCATTGTTTAATGATATATTTCATAGTCAATAAAAATATAATTTCTGTAACAAAGTAACAAATGATACCTAAACAAGACATTTATATAGTCTCTTTGTCCCGTGAATTTATTTTCATTTAACATATACTCTACAGCTACTGCTGCAAAATACTTAAATAATTTCTTCAAATAAGGGATTTAATTAAATTTCAAAAA
This sequence comes from Tragelaphus eurycerus, assembly GCA_935064755.1. Classification (NCBI taxonomy): domain Eukaryota; kingdom Metazoa; phylum Chordata; class Mammalia; order Artiodactyla; family Bovidae; genus Tragelaphus; species Tragelaphus eurycerus. The sequence goes on along the minus strand of CAKXYN010000086.1, from coordinate 3,327,325 downwards.
CTTACTTTAATATTTACTCTTTAATTCAACCTCCATTGATATCCCAGAATGAAACCCACATATTAACTTTGATATGAAGAGTTTTAGAAGTAAAATAATATGTGCAACAATAATATTCCACATGTTCCAAAATCAGTTATCTAAGGACCAAACCTCTTTTGGAGCTATATTTTGATAGGTGTGAAAAGAGTGAAGACATACTGACAGCTCTTTATTTTACTATTTAATAGTAAAATATTATAGCAGGAGACAAAAATTAAAGTTTTATTGAAGAATATTATCTAATAATCAATTATAATGTGATTATTAATATGTGACACAGTGACATGACATAAAGATTTTTAAAATATTTATTATTTTCATTGCATTTTTAAGGCCACTACAGATTATAAAGCATATGACAACAAAGATTTTGTCTAACATATTCTCCCTGGGTCTCCAATATCTAGCAACAGATTTATGTATTTTATTACCTGATTAAAAATAGGAGGACTAGATAGATGTTTTTTGGGGGCATACTTACACTAAAATATTATCTGGAGTTTATCTCAAAATTAAATTTGACTTGCTTTTTGTATTCTATTTCCAAAATTGTTTCTATGTGCTGAGTAAATACATATCTTTAACAAATAAAATTTAATAAAAACTTTCTAAAGTTCAGGAATATTGTATTAAAGAAAGATGAATGAACATATAGTTCATTCTCATATGACTTCCACTTATTACAATTATATATATGAAGTGATTTGTGCCTAAAAAATAAGTATTATGCTCTAAAGTCCAAACGAACACATTTCTCCAAAGGCACATATGTAGGGTTTCCCGTCTATTCTCTAAAATAAATTTCCACAATGTTACTAAGTGGTTGGGTTGATTTTTGTTTTTAAAAGTGCTATGAATAAGAAGAAGAAGAACTGAGTTTCAAGAGGGGAAAGACATATCACTATTTCCCACATGTTTTTTTATGTTTAGCTTCTTCCTGTTAATTGAATATCTGAATTTAAATCTGTTTGTTAATGCTGTGACTCTCATTTGTAATGAATGGTTTCTTTGTGTAATGGAAAATTTTTAATAAAGGCATTTCTCTCAGTTCAGTTCAGTCCAGTTTAGTCACTGAGTTGTGTCCAACTCTTTGTGACCCATGAACTGCAGCAGGCCAGGTCTCCCTGTCCATCACCAACTCCTAGAGTCCACCCAAAGCCATGTTCGGTGTGTCGGATATTCCATCCAACCATCTCATCCTCTGTCATCCCCTTCTCCTGCCCTCAATCTTTCACAGCAACAAGGTCTATTCAAATGAGTCAGCTCTCCACATCACGTGGCTATAGTATTGGAGTTTCAGCTTCAACATCAATATTTACAATGAACACCCAGGACTGATCTCTTTTAGAATGGACTAATTGGATCTCCTTGCATTCCAAGGACTCTCAAGAGTATTCTCCAACACCACAGTTCAAAAGCATCAATTCATCGGTGCTCAGCCTTCTTCACAGTCCAACTCTCACATCCATACATGACTACTGGAAAAACCATAGCCTTGACTGGACGGACCTTTGTTGACAAAGTAATTTCTCTGCTTTTTAAAATGCTGTCTAGGTTGGTCAGAACTTTCCTTCCAAGGAGTAAATGTCTTTTAATATCATGGCTGCAATCACCATTTGCAGTGATTTTGGACCCCAGAAAAATAAACTCAGCCACTGTTTCCCCATCTGTTTCCCATGAAGTGATGGGACCAGCTTTAACCCAACATTTTCACTCTCCTCTTTCACTTTCATCAAGAGGCTTTTTAGGTCCTCTTCACTTTCTGCCATAAGGGTGGTGTCATCTGCATATCTGAGGTTATTGATATTTCCCCTGGCAATCTTGATTCCAACATGGCTTCCTCCAGTCCAGCGTTTCTCATGATGTACTCTGTATATACATTAAATAAGCAGAGTGACAATATACAGCCTTGATGTACTCCTTTTCCTTTTTGGAATCAGTCTGTTGTTCCATGTCCAGTTCTAACTGTTGCTTCCTGACATGTATACAGGTTTCTCAAGAGGCATGTCAGATAGTCTGGGGTTCCCAACTCTTTCGGAATTTTCCACAGTTTATTGTGATCCACACAAAGAATACACAAAAGAAAATAAAAAGGCTATGTTCTATGTATATATTTTGATTTCTCATTTAAAAAAATTTCACATTTACAAAAACATAGCAAGTGTTGAGAAACCTATATGCAGGTCAGGAACCAACAGTTAGAACTGGAATGGAACAATAGACTAGTTCCAGGTAGGAAAAGGAGTACATCAAGGCTGTATATTGTCACCCTGCTTATTTAACTTATACATAGAGTACATCATGAGAAATGCTGTGCTGGAAGAAGCACAAGCTGGAATCAAGATTGCCTGGAGAAATATCAATAACCTCAGATATGCAGATGACAACACTCTTATGGGAGAAACTGAAGAGGAACTCAAAAGCCTCTTGATGAAAGTGAAAGGGGCGAGTGAAAAAGTTGGCTTAAAGCTCAACATTCAGAAAAGGAAGATCACGGCATCCAGTCCCATCACTTCATGGGAAATAGATGGGGAAACAGTGGAAACAGCGTCAGACTTTATTTTGAGGGGCTTCAAAATCACTGCAGATGGTGATTGCACCCATGAAATTAAAAGACGCTTACTCCTTGGAAGCAAAGTTATGACCAACCTAGATAGCATATTCAAAAGCAGAGACATTACACTGCCAACAAAGGTTCGCCTAGTCAAGGCTATGGTTTTTCCAGTAGTCACGTATGGATGTGAGAGCTGGACTGTGAAGAAGGCTGAGCGCCGAAGAATTGATGCTTTTGAACTGTGGTGTTGGAGAAGACTCTTGAGAGTCCCTTGGACTGCAAGGAGATCCAGCTAGTCCATTCTAAAGGAGATAAGTCCTCTATGTTCTTTGGAAGGAATGATGTTAAAGCTGAAACTGCCGTACTTTGACCACCTCATGCGAAGATTTGACTCATTGGCAAAGACTCTGATGCTGGGAGAGATTGGGGCAGGAGGAGAAGGGCACAACAGAGGCTGGTTGGCATCACTGACTCAATGGACATGAGTTTGAGTGAACTCCGGGAGATGATGATGGACAGGGAGGCCTGGCGTGCTGCAATTCATGGGATTGCAAAGTGTCGGACAAGACTGAGCTAATTAACTGAACTTAAGAAAGTGTATAGTATTTACTTCCAATGTATCCTTTACTTGGCTCCTCTAAATGATTATATTTTCAGTTCAGTTCAGTCACTCAGTCATGTCCAACTCTTTGTGACCCGATGAATAGCAGCGTGCCAAGCCTCCCTGTCCATCACCAACTCCAAGAGTTCACCCAGAGTCACATCCATTGAGTCAGTGATGCCATTCAGACATTGCATCCTCTGTTGTCCCCTTCTCCTCCTGCCCTCAATCCCTCCCAGCATCAGAGTCTTCTCCAATGAGTCAACACTTTGCATGAGGTGGTCAAAGTACTGCAGTTTCAGCTTTAGCATCATTCCTTCCAAAGAAATCCCAGGGCTTATCTCCTTCAGAATGGACTGGTTGGATCTCCTTGCAGTCCAAGGGACTCTCAAGAGTCTTCTCCAACACCACACTTCAAAAGCATCAATTAATCTGCACTCAGCCTTCTTCACAGTCCAGCTCTCACATCCATACATGACGACAGGAAAAACCATAACCTTGACTAGACAGACCTGTATTGGCAAAGCAATGTCTTTGCTTTTGAATATGCTATCTAGGTTGGTCATAACTTTCCTTACAAGGAGTAAGCGTCTTTTAATTTCATGGCTGCAGTCACCATCTGCAGTGATTTTGGAGGCCAGAAAAATAAAGTCTGACACTGTTTACACTGTTTCCCCATCTATTTCCCATGTAGTGATGGGACCAGATGCCATGATCTTCGTTTTCTGAATGTTGAGCTTTAAGCCAACTTTTTCACTCTCCACTTTCACTTTCATAAAGAGGCTTTTTAGTTCTTCTTCACTTTCTGCCATAAGGGTGGTGTCATCTGCATATCTGAGGTGATGGATATTTCTCCCAGCAATCTTGATTCCAACTTGTGTTTCTTCCAGTCCAGCATTTCTCATGATGTACTTCGCATATAAGTTAAATAAACATGGTGACGATATACAGCCCTGACGTACTCCTTTTCCTATTTGGAACCAGTCTGTTGTTCCATGACCAGTTCTAACTGTTGCTTCATGACCTGCATACAGATTTCTCAAGAGGCAGATCAGGTGGTCTGGTATTCCGATCTCTTTCAGAATTTTCCACAGTTTATTGTGATCTACACAGTCAAAGGCTTTGGCATAGTCAATAAAGCAGAAATAGATGTTTTTTCTGGAACTCTCTTGCTTTTTCCATGATCCAGTGGATGTTGGCAATTTGATCTCTGGTTCCTCTGCCTTTTCTAAAACCAGCTTGAACATCAGGAAGTTCATGGTTCACATATTGCTGAAGCCTGGCTTGGAGAATTTTGAGCATTACTTTACTAGCGTGTGAGATGAGTGCAATTGTGTGGTAGTTTGAGCATTCTTTGGCATTGCCTTTCTTTGGAATTGGGAAGAAAACTGACCTTTTCCAATTTTGTGGCCACTGCTGTTTTCCAAATATGCTGGCATATTGAATGCAGCACTTTCACAGCATCATCTTTCAGGATTTGGAATAGCTCCACTGGAATTCCATCACCTCCACTAGCTCTGTTCGTAGTGATGCTTTCTAAGGCCCACTTGACTTCACATTTCAGGATGTCTGGCTCTAGGTCAGTGATCACACCATCATGATTATCTGGGTCATGAAGATTTTTTTTTGTACAGTTCTTCTGTGTATTCTTGCCATCTCTTCTTAATATCTTCTGCTTCTGTTAGGTCCATACCATTTCTGTCCTTTATCGAGCCCATCTTTGCATGAAATGTTCCCTTGGTATCTCTGATTTTCTTGAAGAGATCCCTAGTCTTTCCCATTCTGTTGTTTTCTTCTATTTCTTTGCATTGATCGCTGAAGGCTTTCTTATCTCTTCTTGCTATTATTTGGAACTCTGCATTCAGATGTTTATATCTTTCCTTTTCTCCTTTGCTTTTTGCTTCTCTTCTTTTCACAGCTATTTGTAAGGCCTCCCCAGACAGCCATTTTCCTTTTTTTCATTAATTTTCCATGGTGATGGTCTTGATCCTTGTCTCCTGTACAATGTCACGAACCTCATTCCATAGTTCATCAGGCACTCTATCTATCAGATCTAGGCCCTTAAATCTATTTCTCACTTCCACTGTATAATCATAAGGGATTTGATTTAGGTCATACCTGAATGGTCTAGTGGTTTTCCCTACTTTCTTCAATTTCAGTCTGAATTTGGCAATAACGAGTTCACGGTCTGAGCCACAGTCAGCTCCTGGTCTTGTTTTTGCTGATTGTATAGAGCTTCTCCATCTTTGGCTGCAAAGAATATAATCGATCTGATTTCGGTGTTGACCATCTGGTGATGTCCATGTATAGAATCTTCTCTTGTGTTGTTGGAAGAGGGTATTTGCTATGACCAGTGCATTTTCTTGGCAAAACTCTGTTAGTCTTTGCCCTGCTTCATTTCGTATTCCAAGGCCAAATTTGCCTGTTACTCCAGGTGTTTCTTGACTTCCTACTTTTGCATTCCAGTCCGCTATAATGAAAAGGACATGTTTTTTGGGTGTTAGTTCTAAAAGGTCTTGGAGTTCTTCATAGAACCATTCAACTTCAGCTTCTTCAGGGTTACTGGTTGGGGCATAGACTTGGATTACTGTGACATTGAATGGTTTGCCTTGGAAACGAACAGAGATCATTCTGTCGTTTTTGAGATCTCATCCAAGTACTGCATTTCGGACTCTTTTGTTGATCATGATGGCCACTCCATTTCTTCTGAGGGATTCTTGCCCGCAGTAGTAGATATAATGGTCCTTTGAGTTAAATTCACCCATTCCAGTCCATTTTAGTTCTCTGATTCCTAGAATGTCGACATTCACTCTTGCCATCTCTTGTTTGACCACTTCCAATTTGCCTTGATTCATGGACCCGACATTCCAGGTTCCTATGCAATATTGCTCTTTATAGCATTGGACTTTGCTTCTATCACCAGACACATCTACAGCTGGGTATTCTTTCTGCTTTGGCTCCATCCCTTCATTCTTTCTGGAGTTATTTCTCCACTGATCTCCAGTAGCATATTGGGCCCCTACTGACCTGGGGAGTTTCTCTTTCAGTACCCTATCATTTTGCCTTTTCATACTGTTCATGGGGTTGTCAAGGCAAGAATACTGAAATGGTTTGCCATTCCCTTCCCCAGCGGACCACACCCTGTCAGATCTCTGCACCATGACCCGCCCATCCTGGGTTGCCCCACGGGCATGGCTTAATTTCATTGAGTTAGACAAGGCTGTGGTCCTGGTATGATTAGATTGACTAGTTTTCTGTGAGTATGGTTTCAGTGTATTTGCCCTCTGATGCCCTCTTGCAAGACCTACCTTCTTACTTGGGTTTCTCTTACCTTGGGCGTGGGGTATCTCTTCCTGGCTGCTCCAGCAAAGCACAGCCATCGCACCTTACCTTGGACGAGGGGTCTCTCCTCACCGTCGTCCTTCCTGATCTTGGAGGAAGGGTATCTCCATATGATCCAGTAAATGCACATATGCTATCACCATATCATCCAGTAAATGCACTTCTAGATATGCAACTAAAATAAATTAAAACATTTGTCTACACAAAAACTTGTACATAGATATTCATTACAGCATTGCTTATAATAACAAAAGTTTATTTATTTTTTAAAGAATGTCCATATGTACTAAGTTCCTTCATTCGTGCCCAACTCTTTGAGACTCCATGGATGGCAGCCTGCCAGGTTCCTCTGTCCATGGGGATTCTCCAGGCAAGAATACTGAAGTGGTTGCCATGCCCTCCTCCAGGGTATCTTCCCAACCCAGGATCAAACCTGTGTCTTTTATGTCTCCTGCATTGGCAGGCTGGTTCTTTACCACTAGTGGCACCTGGGAAGCCTGAGGAGTGTCAGGAGTGGGATCAGTTGATGTAATACAGTATATCCATACAATGAAATATAAGGCGTTCATCAAAAATGAACCACTCTATGTGCTATAACATAGATACATTTTGGTAATAAGCTATGTGAAAGAAATGCCACAAACACAATGTATTGAATGATTTCACTTACATTAAATGTCCAGATTAAGCATATTTGCAGAGAAAGAAAGTTAATTAGTAATTTCCTACAGCCAAAGTTATGTATAAGGTTGGAAAGTGATTGGGGGTGGGTAATAGGCAGTGCTTGCTAACAGGTACATATTTTCTTTCTGAGGCACGATAAGTTTTAAAATGGATTATGGTGATGGCTGTACAAGTCTGTGAATATACTAAATCTATTGGATGTTTTAACTTTAGGTGCATTGTATGATAAGTGAACTATATCTCAATAATGTTAAAAAACAAAAATTACTTGTCTTTTTCTCAACATACTTTTCTGTATCACCTTTAATGTTTTTTTTTTCCCCTCAAACCTATTAATCATTTATTGCAATAAATATTTATTGATGTATGCTATGCGTTAGGAATTGAAAGAGTTACAGAACTTGTTTTCTTGGGCTCCCAAGATCACTACTAATGGTGACCGCAGCCATGAAATCAAAAGATACTTTCTCCTTGGAAGAAAAACTTTGATAAATCTCAGTTCAGTCAGTCAGCTCAGTTGTGTCCGACTCTTTGAGACCCCATGAATCACAGCACGCCAGGCCTCCCTGTCCATTACCAACTCCAGGAGTTCACTCAGACTCACATCCATTGAGTCAGTGATGCCATCCAGCCATCTCATCCTCTGTCGTCCCCTTCTCCTCCTGCCCCAATCCCTCCCAGCATCAGAGACTTCTCCAATGAGTCAACTCTTAGCATGAGGTGGCCAAAGTACTAGACTTTTAGCTTTAGCATCATTCCTTCCAAAGAAATCCCAGGGCTGATCTCCTTCAGAATGGACTGGTTGGATCTCCTTGCAGTCCAAGGGACTCTCAAGAGTCTTCTCCAACACCACAGTTCAAAAGCATCAATTCTTCAGCAGTCAGCCTTCTTCACAGTCTAATTCTCACATCCATACATGACCACATGAAAGACCATAGCCTTGACTAGACAGACCTTTGTTGGCAAAATAATGTCTCTGCTTTTGATAAACCTAGACAGCATATTAAAAAGCTGGCATTACTTTGCCAACAAAGGTCTGTCTGAGTCAAAGCTATGGTCTTTCCAGTAGTCATGAATGGATGTGAGAGTTGGACCATAAAGAAGGCTGAGTGCTGAAGAATTTTTACTCTTGAACTGTGGTGCTGGACAAGACTCTTTGGATTTGCTTGGGCAACAAGGAAATCAAACTAGTCCATCCTAAAGGAAATCAACCTTGAATATTCACTGGAAAGACTTATGCCATAGCTGAAGCTCCAATGGTTGGTCACCTGATGCCAAGAGCTGACTCATTGGAAAAGATCCTTATGCTGGTAAACGTCAGGGGGAGAAGAGAGTGACAGAGGATGAGATGGTTGGATGGCATCACTGACTCAATGGACATGGGTTTGAGCAAACTCCAGGAGACAGTGAAGGACAGGGAAGCCTCATATTGAGGTTATGGCATTGAACCCAACATATATAATATAATGTGAAGTTTTCACATGAAGACTTTGGTTAATGCAGTTGGAATAAAGGGGTCAAATTTAAATATATTTTGAAGGTAGAATTGACAAGTTTTATTGATAGATTATCTTTGGAGGAATTTGTACCAAAAGAGAATCATAGAATTCCATCTTAGGTCTTCTGCCTAGCTCCCCAAAGAAACAAGTTGCCATTTCTGGAATAGAGAAGATTGTAGGAGAATCACATGTGTGTAGAATATCATGCTTGTGTAAGTTTTGTGCAAGGTAAGACACTTAGATATCCAAATGAAGCTGTCTTCAATAATAGATGAAGTTTAAGGAAAAAGTCTTGTCTGGAGACATAAATTTTGAAACTATCAAAGTATTGCTATTTAAAGCCAAGAGCCAGAATGAGAGCATATTGCCTTTTAAATTCTCACCCAATTCATCACTTCTTATATTAGACTTTCTCTATGCCAAATTGTGTTAGATGCTCCACCTATTTTTTTTTTTTTTTTTTAGGGAAAGCATATTGCAATGCCATAGCATTCTTATGTGCTAAATGTTGTGTGTGGTAAGAATTTACATCATGTTACTATATTTGGTGTGAGCTTTATTTCTGTATTGCCTTTCACAGAATAAGGCATGTATAAATACGTATAAAATTAATGAATGAAGGAATTTTGAAGTAATTTAAAAGATGCGAGATAAAAAGTTGATTCTAAGAAATGTTTGTAATTAGTGTAATGAAATTATGAAAATCTCATCACTGAAAGTAACCACTGTATGTGTATACCTGTGTGCTCAGCTATGTCCAACTCTTTATGACCCATAGACTGTAGCCTGCCAGACTCCTCTGTCCATGTAGTTTTCCAGGCAAGAATACTTTAGTGAACTGCCATTTCCTTATCCAAGGAATCTTCCCAACCCAAGGGTCAGGCTTGTGTCTCATGTCTCCTGCATGGGCAGACAGGTTCTTTACCAGTTGAGCCACTGAGGAAGCCCAAAAGTATCCAAGTAAAATGTAAAATAGTCAATTTCTGTCAAGAACCTGGTAAAGGGCAATCTTGTGCATGAAGGACAGTAGCTCTGAGAAATCTAGCAAATCTAAAATTTTAACTTCTATGAATCAAATGGATTTATTAATGACACAAGGAAATAAGTGAATAACACAAATGTAGGAAGAACCACTAAAATAAAAGGTAGTGATGTTAAGGTTATCATCTGCTTGTCTAGCTGTCTTTCTATGAAAAGACATCAATAAAATGTTACTACTTTGGCAATTTCATCAAATTCCAAGTCCCATCACTCAGCCAGATCCTTGAGGATTTAAAGATGCTTATTTATGCATAGAGAGTTCACAAAAGACTTGATATTGTATTAATTTACAATGAAAAATAGAACTGTCATGGGTATAAGATAGGGAAATAAGTCTGAACAGTTTTCTCTACAGGAAAACCAAATGGAGAATGAATTTAGCAAAAAATGATATCTTGTCGAGCAGGAACAAGAAAGTATCACAAGAGGAAATAAAGTTTATCATTTGAACGTTTCAGTGCTTGTTAAGGCTTGGATGTTCTAATGCCAGTCTTCTCAAAAAGATGAATTTCCTCTCAACACTCTCTCCTATAGGGGCGTTAAGAATGTTGCCTCTGTGGCTGTTATTTTCTATGTTCCATTTCTTCCTGATGCTATTCTGATTAACTTGTTTTTGTTTTTTTTTTTATAAATACATAATGACTTCATTTTAACCTTGCTCTTCTTATGAAACATTCCCTTTGCTCAAATAGTATTTTTTATGAAATATAGTTAGTGTACAATATTGTGCTAGTGTTAAGTGCACAAAAAATGATGCAGAGAAAGAGAGAAAAAATATAAATATATATCTGTCTCTTCTTGATATATGATAAGCTGACTTTAGAGTCTAGTTTTTCAGGGAAAAATGAGTTAAAGCAGCTAGCCGGCTGTACATTAATTTTTTCTGCCAAGAAGACACACCTAGAGGCAAGAAAATAAGACAAGGATCCATGCTCAATTTCCTTTTCTGCTGGACCTCTTTACAGAAAGGAGGGAGAGACTTCACCTCTGAAATGATCTCAGCATCAGTCCTGGTTAAGGATGTTCTATAACAAATAGAGATTAGGATCTGCAAGGCATGACTGGAGAATATCACCAAAACAACACAGCTACCTAGAATTAAAAATGAAGATGTTTTATAAATTAAATATTCCTCATTATGTAAAAATATCTGCAAACTTAACTCTAACTCCTCATCTATCTGAACCAGAGGTGCATGCTGTACACAGCAACAAGAACAACACATACAAGACTTCAAAGAATGAATATTGCTAGAACACTGTGGTTATTAATAAAACATAAAATACTTTCTATGTCACCTTTCTATATCATATTACCTAGTGAAACTGTTCAGATTTATTTGAACTTCTTTAGTCATAGGATTAGTTAGTTATAGGATTAGTTAGTCATAGGATGTGTTAGTCATAGTGTTAGTCATAGGATTAGTGATGCCATTCATATATATATATATAAATATATATAAAATATATATATATAAATATATAATATATAATATATATATATATATATATATATATATATATATATAATACACACACAATTCCGTACAGTTATAACTCTTAGAGATACTACATAGTGGCAGTAATGATCTCCCTTTTCTTTCCTCTATGTATTAAAGATGAAGGAGTAAGATTTATCTTATATTACCTTATCTAACTTGTTTTAGGCTTAGGTTGTCAAATCAGCCTTGGAGCCTCCCTCAGTGTCACAGTCTTCTGAGCTTATAATTTATAGTATCCTTGAAATTGCTTAGTAAATCTTGTTAGTGGGTAAGGTCTCTGAATCGTGTATGGCTAATTTGACAACCTAAGCCCACAAGTTAGATAAGATGATAGAAGAGAAATCTTATTCTTTCATTTTTATTACATAGAGGAAAGACAGGGGAGATCATTATAGCCACTATGTAACACTATATAATATCTCTAAGAGTTATAACTGTACAGAATTATGTATGTGTGTGTGTGTGTGTATATATATATATATATAGTGATATAGTGAAGTCGCTCAGTCTTTTCCGACTCTGTGACGCTATGGACTGTAGCCTATCAAGCTCCTCTGTCTATGGGATTTTCCAGGCAATAGTCCTGGAGTGGATTGCCATTCCCTTCTCCAGAGGATTTTCCCAACCCAGGGATCGAACCTGGGTCTCCCGCATTGTACACAGATGCTTTACCATCTGAGCCACCAGGGAAGTCTATATATAAATGACATGTATACATATGACACCACTAATCATGTGATGAACACAAAGAAGTTCAAATAAATCTGAATGGTTTCACTAAGTAATATGATATAGAAAGGTGACATAGGAAGTATTTTATGTTTTTATTAATAACCACAGTTTTCTAGCAATATTCATTCTTTGAAGCCTTGTATGTGTTGAGTGCCAGCTCAATAATATTTGTAAGAATATGATCTTATTTACCTATAAGGAGATGTATTGTAGAACTACATAGCATTTAAACTTTATATAATACAAAGCTCATCCATCCTCCTTAATTTATAGCTCAGAAATCAATACCTTTGCAATTTAGTTACGTTGTCCAGTATAACACAACCATTAGCACTAGGGATAGATCTATATCCTAGATTTCTGACTTTTACTATTATTTCCACTATGCTGTGTGCTCAGCCATGTCTGACTCTGCCACCCTATGGACCATAAACCACCAGGCACTTCTGTCCATAGAATTTTTCCAGGCAAGAATACTGGAGTGGGTCACCATTACTTATTCCAAGAGATCTTACCGATGCTGGAATCGAGACTGCGTCTCATGCATTGGCAGGCAGATTCCTTCAAAGCATAAAGTACTGAATTCAAGTTTGTTAACGTGGTGTTGGAGAAGACTCTTGAGAGTCCCTTGGACTGCAAGGAGATCCAACCAGTCCATTCTAAAGGAGATCGGCCCTGGGTGTTCATTGGAAGGAATGATGTTGAAGCTGAAACTCCAGTACTTTGACCACCTCATGCAAAGAGTTGACTCATTGGAAAAGACTCTGATGCTGGGAGGGATTGGGAGCAGGAGAAAAGGGGATGACAGGATGAGATGGCTGGATGGCATCACCTACTCCATGGACATGAGTTTGAGTGCACTCTGGGAGTTGGTGACGGACAGGGAGTCCTGGCATGCTGCGATTCATGGGATCTCAAGGAGTCGGATACGACTGAGCGACTGAACTTAACTGAACCTCATACTTATGAAGGGTGGGTCTATGAGGAAATTGTAAAATATGTAAGGGATTTTTCTGATGTTTTGCTTACATTTCCTCTTTTTTCTTCTTTTCTCTTTGAGAAACAATGTTTGTTTACTCTCTCACCTCTTTAGACATGTTACTGTGTGATTTGTATCTAGAAACCATAATACATTTTGTCAGTTTTCTATGTCTAAGCGATTTTCTTGAACAGTATAATTAATTTGTAAGAACACATCAGCCAGCTGTAAAGTTTGCAATTTCAAACTGCAATTCTAAAACTTGTTAAAATATAAGATTTGCCATAAAAGTAAAAATGATAACAATAGCAACCAAAGCAATTGAAATCTAACATGTAATAAATTACAGCTAAGTTATTAGGAAAATTATAATTAATGATGTGTCAAGAACTTTCAATATGAGATTATTCTGCAATGTGTTCATAAGTTGAACATAAAATGATTAATTCTGGCAAGTATAGTTGTTTTTTAGAAGAAAATGTAGACATTTTCTATGGATGTACAAAATAGAAATTATCTCCAAAAAGTGGTTTATTTCTTTACTAGCAATAAGATTCTTTCTAGCAATAATGTTCTTTCTTCAATATATATAGTATACTGTTATATATTCAGTAGGTCTAGATATTTTAATGAGTTAAATTTTAACCTAATTTTAATTCTCCCAATTAGCTATTCATTTCTATATTCAATTTTAAGCCTAATATCATATAAAGTTATATTTGAACATATATATACACCAGTGTCAGCTGGTGTATATGGACTAAGCCTAGCTCATTTAAAATATTAATAAACTTTATATATACATATATATGTGTGTATGTGCATATATATATATATATATATATATATATATATATATATATATATCAGATCAGATCAGTCGCTCAGTCGTGTCTGACTCTTTGCAACCCCATGAATCACAGCACACCAGGCCTCCCTGTCCATCACCAACTCCTGGAGGGCACTGAGACTCACATCCATCAAGTCAGTGATGCCATCCAGCCATCTCATCCTCTATCATCCCCTTCTCCTCTTGCCCTCAATCCCTCCCAGCATCAGAGTCTTCTCCAATGAGTCAACTCTTTGCATGAGGTGGCCAAAGTACTGGAGTTTCAGCTTTAGCATCATTCCTTCCAAAGAAATCTCAGGGCTGATCTCCTTTAGAATGGACTGGTTGGATCTCCATGGGGCAAATGATATAGAAAATAAGTCCTAACATGCTAAAATGAAAACAAAAGACTCCCCTAAAAATGTTCAAAAGGCTCAAAAATCACCTCACAAAAGAAGATATAGGAATAGCCAACACATTAAAAAAATTATCAGTGTCACTGGTATCAGGAAAATAAACACTGAAACTACATTTTAATACCATGTAAAACCAACTATAAGAAATAAATAATAAGAAAGACTGACAACACTAAATAACAGTAAGAATGTAGACCATATATTACTGGTGGGAACATAAGTGATATGTCTATGTTGTAGAACTCCTTTTGCAGTTTTTAATAATACCTAGAGATATTTAGTCAAGAAAAATTAAGAAAAATACAGTGAGAGAATGGCTGAAGTCCTATTATTAATTCTTAAAAATCCAAATATTCATCCATGGGAAACAAATTATCATTACGTCATACATATTATGTTGTTCAACAACAAAACATAATTTGATATATACAAAAAAAAATGAATCTCACAGTCATTAAGCCAAAAAGAATATCTGACATAAAATATTTTTACTGTATAATTCCATTTATATAAAGTTTAAGAACAGGAAACATTATTCTCTGAACTAGAAAATAGAAGAGTTGCAGTCATTTCAGAGAGTGAAGGTGATAACTTGGTTTAAAAGTATATTGGGGACTTTTTTGAATAAGGGAAGTGGTTATAACAAATTGATCCAAGTGTGATTTACACGAATGTATACATTTAGCAAAACTCACTGACTTTTTTGCTTAAGATCTATGCACTTAATATAAATTATACTTCACACTTATGAATACTTGTTCACCTTATATCTTCCAAACTAAACTGCATTTTCATAAAGACCAGACTTACACACCATTGCCTAATATAACACCTTAGGCTAGTGGACAAGTGTTTATTAAATCAATGGATGAGTTTGATGGACTGATCTTGATAAATAAAGACAGAAAGAGGTTGATTGTGATGTGGTTTTGGTTTGGAAAAAAATGGATGGATATCAGGATTAGTCAAATGCATGTGATTTGAGAAATAGAAGAGGACAATTTTGGAGAAGGCAATGGCAACCCACTCCAGTACTCTTACCTGGAAAATCCCATGGACGAAGGAGCCTGGTAGGCTGCAGCCCATTGGGTTGCTAAGAGTCGGGCACGACTGAGCGACTTCACTTTCACTTTTCACTTTCATACATTGGAGAAGGAAATGGCAACCCACTCCAGTGTTCTTGCCTGGAGAATCCCAGGGACGGGGGGAGCCTGGTGGGCTGCTGTCTATGGGGTTGCACAGAGTCAGACACGACTGAAGCGACTTAGCAGCAGCAGCAGCAGAGGAAAATTTTAATCTTCAAAATTATTTTGAAGACAGAAATTTAACTTTTTTTTTAACTGTCACCACTATTTATTTTTTATTTTTAAATTTAAATGCATTTATTTTAATTAGAGGCTAACTAATTACTTTACAATGAATTTATATAAATGTTTAACACATAAAATACCACATAGAATAGTATTTTAATTTCTATTATTTATTCCATCAAATCAGGCATTTATTACATAATAATCCACAAAACAAGTAAATATTTCAACCCAGCTCAGGTATTCAGAGTTGCATTCTTTTAGCACAAAGGCATTTACTAAAAATAAACATGGAAGTATCTGCCAAACATTGGGCATAAGTCTAACATCATTATCCTTACCCAGTGCAGTTTTAACAGAGAATTATTAAATATATAGACAAATAAGGATGTGAGAGCTGGACAATAAAAAATGCTGAGAGCCAGAGAATTGATGCCTTTGAACTGTGGTGCTAAAAAAACTCTTAAGAGTCCCTTGGATGATGATAAGGAGATCAAGCAGTCAATCCTAAAGCAAATCAATCCTGAATATCCATTGGAAGGACTGTTGCTTAAACTGAAGTATCAATACTCTCACCACCTGATGCAAAGAACGGACTCATTGGAAAAGACCATGATTCTGGGAAAGATTGAAGGCAGGAGGAGAAGCAGACAACAGAGGATGAGATGGTTGGATGACACCACCAACTCAATGGATATTCGTTTAAGCAAACTCCAGGAGATGGTTAAGGACAGGAAAGCCTGGTGTGTTGCACTCCATGGCGTCACAAAAAGTCAGACATAACTGGGTGACTGAATAATATTTGGACAAATGAGTCTAGAAGATGATGAAATTGAAAATCAGTTACTGATTGAGAAGAGTTAAGAGTTCTATTTTTTAAGCTTTTTTAATTTTAAATTTGTTATTTTAATTGAAGGATAATTGCTTTACAAAACTGTGTTGGTTTCTGCCAAATATCAACATGAATCAGTCATAGAGTTCTCTTTTAAAATAAAATAAATAAATAAATAAAAAAGAATGAATGTACAAAATTTGCAATAAGTAAAGTAATTATTCTCATTAAAATTAACTCACACTACTAAACATTCACTAAACTTTCAGATTACTTATTGAAATAAGTAAATAATAAATAATAAGTTTACTTATTGCTCAATAATTTACAAAAATGGTACTATATGTTGTGTGTACTGTGCTTAGTTGCTTAATTGTGTCCAATTCTTTGCAACCACATGGACTGTAGGCCATCAGGCCCCTCTGTCCATGAGGATTCTCCAGGCAAGAATATTGGAGTGGGTTGCCAAATGATACATAACTCATGCCTCTAGTGTTGAGGTTAACTCCATTATTCAATCCACCCGAATTATGGATAGATATAAACAAAAATGAGAAAGTCTTTTTCAAGGCTTTTGGCAAATAGAAACAAAGCAAAACTATTATCTTTATAGATAAGAAAAAAAGAACACATTTCCCAATTTGGTGATGGCAACCAATTTATTACTCTAAAGTGAATTAATCTTATTACAAATTTAACCCACAGAAAATGTAAGAAAGGAGTACTAAATAAAATATGGCTTTCTGATGCTTCTGCTTACACACAAAATCAAACAACCTGTGAGTATGTCTTACCTGTGGAATTATAATTGGAGGTAGAAATTCTCTTTATTGGTTAACAAGCATGTCAGAGTTTCTGCCAGAAATGTCCTGACTGATCCAGTTAACATAATTCTCATCTTACTAAAAGGAAAATAGATATTCACTCTTTAATGACAATGAAATAATGCTACTATGGGAAAGACCTAGTACAAGTGTTTGTATTTACCTTCAATTTTGTTGAGATAATCCCTCCCAAGTTGTCAGGGTTCAGTTAGCTGCCTTAAAGACCTGTCCCACAAAAAAACACCTAATCACGGGACAAAGACAATCTTGCACTGAACGATTGAATGTGTGCCCATGACGAAATACCTTCCAGCTGATTTTCTGAAATTTGACTTTAACTGCTTGTTTACATCTTTCCCCAGAACTAACAGGTAAAACCAAACTTTGATTTAATATCCCAGTTAAAGTCAGTCACATCAGAAGTGTAAAGGCCCTGACTTAATTTTCACAGATACTTATCCTCATAGTACTTTGTACAACTCCCAGATGTGACCACATCAATGCCATTTTTGCCCATAACAAACATTTCCTCTGTGTCACCAACCGTATTTCTCATAAAAAACTCTATATCTGTATACATTTTTACAAAGTTCCGTTCATAGTCTTGCTTTAATTGAAACATGTCTGTCCCCTTAAAATACTATGTGCTCTATACCCCTCATGATCATAGGCTATTTCCATCATTGCCTCTTCATGCAGGCTAAGTCACTTCAGTTCTTTCAGTCTTTGCAACCTATGGACTGTGGTATGTCAGGCTTTTCTGTTCATGGGATCCTCCAGGCAAGAATACTGTAGGGGGTTGCCATGCTCTCCCCCGACTCAGGGATTGAACCCCAGTCTCCTGTGTCTCCTACATTGCAGGCGGATTCTTTACTCCAGAGCCACTGGGGAGCCTCTTCGTATCCCCATGTATTTTGTGGCCTAGATTTGAAGATATTATTCTTCCTGCAATTATATTGCTTTTTTCCAAAATATTTTTCTTTACTCTTTCAAAACCCTAAGACACTTCAAGCATACACTGTCAAATTAAATACATTTGTATTTTCTAAGGAGTCATCTTTTCTGCAAACAAATGTGTGAGATTCTCAGAATTTCTGTAATAATTTGCTAGCCCATATCAGTAAATGTTATGCCATTTGCATGTGTGTATGCATGCTAGGTCGCTTCAGTCCTGACCAACTCTTTGGGGCCCCATTGGATTGTGGCCCACCAGACTCCTCTCTTCACAGAATCTTCCAAGCTAGAATACGGGAGTGGGTTTCCATGTCCCCCTCCAGGGGACCTTCCCAACCCATGAATCGAACCTGCATCTCCTGAGGTTCCTGACTTGCAGGTGCATCCTTTACTCCTGAGCCACTGGGGAAGCGCTGTTATGTCATTTACTGAGAACTATAAATGGCATCTATATATATATATTTAAATATAAAATTCTGCAGGACACTAACTAGTAATAACTGGAAAAGTATCATAGATACTTCAAATACTAGCTCTAAAAATGACCTTGAAGATCATTTATTTTAAACATCTAATGAATAATAATAATTCATACACTTGGACACATTTAAGACCAGTATATTTGCATATTTTAAAACATATATAAATGTGCATTTTTCAAATACAATTTAAACAGAGTTAAATGTGTTTATTTAGCTCATAATTTTAACATTTAATATCCCTTGAAAAATACAATGCAGATACTTTAGGCAATGATTTTCAAAATTATTTGACTAAGGAATTCTTAATTTTCAGAGAAAATTTCCATGGGACTGTTGAATATTTTAACAGATGCTTATCTAGTCTTACCCCTTCATAAAAAATGTGCGTGGTGAAGACTAGAAGATGAAGTTTTTTGAGGAATTATTCAGTTCAGTTCAGTTCAGTTGCTCAGTCATGTCCGACTCTTTGCCACCCCATGAACCTCAGTATGCCAGGCCTCCCTGTCCATCACCAACTCCTAGAGTCCACCCAAATCCATGTCCATTGTGTCGATGACGCCATCCAACCATCTCATCTTCTGTCGTCCATTTCACCTCCTGTCCTCAATCTTTCCCAGCATCATTGTATTTTCCAATGAGTCAGCTCGTTGCATCAGGTGGCCAAAGTACTGGAGTTTCAGCTTCAACATTAGTCCCTCTGATGAACACCTAGGACTGATCTCCTTTAGAATGGACTGGTTGGATCTCCTTGCAGTCCAAGGGATTCTCAAGAGTCTTCACCAACACCACAGTTCAAAAGCATCATTTCTTAAGTGCTCAGCTTTCTTGATAGTCCAACTCTCACATCCATACATGACTACTGGAAAATCCATAGATCCTCTTTACTTTCTGCCATAAGGGTGGTGTCATCTGTATATCTGAGGTTGTTAATATTTCTCCCAGCAATCTTGATTCCAGCTTGTGCTTCCTCTAGCCCAGTGTTTCTCATTATGTACTCTGCATATAAGTTAAATAAGCAGGGTGACAATATACAGCCTTGACGTACTCCTTTTCCTATTGGGAACCAGTCCGTTCTATGTCCAGTTCTAACTGTTGCTTCCTGACCTGTATACAGGTTGTTCAAGAGGCAGGTCAGGTGGTCTGGTATTCCCATCTCTTTCAGAAGTTTTTTTATATTTTTACCAGGCATATTTATTAGATTAAAAAGTATCTATAGTAGAATGATAATAGATAAAGCAAAGACACAATTCTCAAACATACTTCATACAATAATATTACACAGTAATGAACACACAATACAATCATAATATTTCAGTGTTTCTTAATTTTATAGATATCTTAATATGTTTTACTAGTTTGGAGTTAGTATTCCTAGGGGCTTTCTGTATTAATTTATTGCTCAAGGACTATAATACACAACTATTATCTTTGAAAACAAACTCAGCATCACTAATCATCAGTGAAATACACTTCAAAACCACAATAAGATATCACCTCATACCTCTCAAAATGGCTATTATAAAAAAAAAAATCGGATTAAAAAATTGCTGGCAAGGATTTAAAGAATAGAAAATATTTGTGTACTATTGGTGGTAGTGTAACTTGGCTCATCAAGGATGGAAAAAACTAGAGCTTCCCTCCAAAAAATAAAAATAGAACTATCACATGACCCAGAAATCCCACCTCTGGGTACATATTTGAAGGACACTGACACACTATCTTGAAGCTCTCTCTGTACCTCAGTGTTAGTCAAAACACAATTCACAATAACCAAGACATAGATAAATAGATAAGTAAATTCTTAAGTGAAAATGGTCTATGGTTTCCTTTTATTGGACTAAAAATCTTTGGAATTTATTCTAAATAAATTGAAATGTACTGAAATAAAAATATGGCAGTCTTCATCAGGCTTGGAGATTAAGATTGTATGTGCTTCCTAAAAAGAAATGCTCTGGAGTAATTTAAGTAACAACAAAATTATTTTGCCTATAAGATTATGTGGAATCTCTTTATGAAAACATTTGACTTTCTGATTCTTTGTGTGTTAGTTTTTATGCAATAACTCTTTACCCTTTTCATTTCTTTTATAATAATTTGCTTGTTTAGACTTTCTGTCTCTATTAGGATCAATTTTGGAAGCTTCTCTTTGCCTGTAAACATACCCATTTCTTCTAAGTTTTCATGTTTACCTGTACAGAGTTGCACAAAGAACTTTTTCCTTAAAAATTGTTTTCTTTGTTTCTATGTGATTTTCCTCTTATTTTTGTTATTTCTCTTTTTAAATCGTAACTTAGCTAATGGTTTATCCCTTTTAATGCAATTTCTCTCTTGTAATTGTGTGTGCTTGCATGCTCAGTCTCTTCAATTGTATCTGATTCTTTGTGACTCTGGACTGTAACCTGCCAGGCTCCTCGGTCCATGGGATTATCCCAGGATGGGTTGCCATTTTCTCCCCCAAGATATCTTCCCAACCCAGAGATTGAAACTGTGTTTCCTGCATGCTCCTGCATTGACTGGCAGATTCTTTACCACTTGAGCCATTTCTCCTTTTTTTAAGCTTTAAAGTTAGCTAATGGTTTATGTATTTTGTTGTGTTTTTCAAATAACCTGCTTTTGGATTTATTGTGCTGGCTGTGCTTAGTCACTCAGTCATGTTCAACTCTTTGCGACACCATGGATGCAGCCCACTAGGCTCCTCTGTCCATGGGATTCTCCAGGCAAGAATACTAGAGTGCATTGCCATGCCCTCCTCCAGGGGATATTCCCAACCCAGGGATTGAACCCCAGTGTCCTACATTGCAGGCAGATTCTTTACCATCTGAGCTTCCAAGGAAGCCCTTGGATCTATTAGTTCACTCTTTTCTGTTTTCCAAATCATCATTTGGTAATTTTATCTTTATTAATTTCTTTTTTTAAATTTAAATTTATTTATTCTAATTGAAGGCTAATTACTTTACAATATTGCATTGGTTTTGCCATACATCAACATGAATCTGCCACGGGTGTACATGTGCTCTCTTTCAGAATTTTCCACAGTTTATTTTGATCCACACAGTCAAAGGCTTTGGCGTAGTCAATAAAGCAGAAATAGATGCTTTTTCTGGAACTCTGTTGCTTTTTCCATGATCCAGCAGATGTTGGCAATTTGATTTCTGGTTCCTCTGCCTTTTCTAAAACCAGCTTGAACATCTGGAAGTTCACGGTTCACATATTGATGAAACCTGGCTTGGAGAATTTTGAGCATTACTTTACTAGCGTGTGAGATGAGTGTAGTTGTGCGGTAGTTTGACCATTCTTTGGCATTGCCTTTCTTTGGGATTGGAATGAAAACTGACCTTTTCTAGTCCTGTGGCCTCTGCTGAGTTTTACAAATTTGCTGACATATAGAGTGCAGCACTTTATAGAGTGCAGCACATATATAGCGTGAGGAACTATTAAGTTACAGTATATAAATAACTATGCTTAATTAAATATTAGATATGATACATTTTTGAATTTGTGTAGCATTTTAGAGTGTCCAAAATAAGGTTTAATAGTTTACCACTAAATCTACAGAAAGGTCGTTAAATTTATTATTATTTCTATTACAAATATGTTACTATTAACTCCAAACTAGTTTCAAAGTAGTAAAATGACTTACCTAAAGTACTATCTCTGGGGGAAGGCAATGGCACCACACCCTAGTACTCTTGCCTGGAAAATCCCATGGACAGAGGAGCCTGGTAGGCTCCAGTCCATGGGATCGCTAAGAGTCGGACACGACTGAAGCGACTTAGCAGCAGCAAAGTACTAGCTCTACCAAATAGCAAAAGTTCCAGGAATTGAAATTATTGTGTCTTACTGATTTTATTACAATGAGTTGCTTTTTCTGAGAGAGAGATAGAGACAAAGAGGAGGATTTATTTTCTGTATGAAAAAAAAAATGGTTTATAAAAACTAAAACGATTTCAGAAGACGAGAAAGTGTTAGCTGCTCAGTCGTGTCTGATTTTTGTGACCCCATGGATTATAGCCCACCAGGCTTATATGTCCATGGAATTTTCAAGGCAAGACTACAGGAAAGGGTTGCCATTCCCTTCTCCATGGGGTCTTCCTGACTCTGAGATGGAACCTGTGTCTTCTGCATTGCAGGTGGATTCTTTACTGTCTGAGCCACCACTGCAAATTGGGCCTCCCAGATAGCACTGGTAGTAAAGAACCTGGCTGCCAAGCAATGTGCAGGATGGCAGAACTGCATGAAGACTTTAATGCATTGAGGGCTATCTGAGCAAGAAAAAGTTAGTCTTGGCTCAAGTTCTAACTAGTAAAATATAAATTCACTTAAGGCTTAGCAAAAGGAAAGATTTATTTGTTTCCAGACGTTAGAAACTATCTCCATTTCTGTTGACCTATATAAATTATCTTCTTTCAATAAAATATTATGAAATGTATGGAAAGACCAAACACACACACACACACTTCCAAGAGACAAGGCAATCATCAGAATGAAAAGAAGAGATAATACAAATATTGAAATTATTTGAAAATGAATTGTAAATAACTATGATTAGTATGTTAAGTTCCTAAAGAAAAAGTGGCAGCATGCAAGATTAGATGGGTGATCTCAGAAAATATATGGACCCATGTGAAAATCAAGTTGGAATATTAGGGGAAAAAAAAAAAAAAAAAACTAAGTAAAAAAGATTTTCAATACTTCCATCACCACCCTTGACATAGATGAAAAGAACTAGGGAACACAATCAGTTCAGTTCAGTTCAGTTGCTCAGTCGTGTCCGACTCTTTGTGACCCCATGAATCGCAGCTCGCCAGGCCTTCCTGTCCATCACCAACTCCCGGAGTTCACCCAAACTCATGTTCTTCGAGTTGGTGATGCCATGCAGCCATCTCATCCTCTGTCGTCCCCTTCTCCTCCTGCCCCCAATCCCTCCCAGCATCAGGGTCTTTTCCACTGAGTCAGCTCTTTGCATGAAGTGGCCAAAGTATTGGAGTTTTAGCTTTAGCATCAGTCCTTCCAATGAACACCCAGGACTGATCTCCTTTAGGATGGACTGGTTGGATCTCCTTGCAGTCCAAGGGACTCTCAAGAGTCTTCTCCAACACCACAGTTCAGAAGCATCGATTCTTCAGTGTTTAGCTTTCTTCACAGTCCAGTTCTTACATCCATACATTACCACTGGAAAAACCATAGCCTTGAGTAGATGGACCTTTGTTGGAAAAGTAATATCTCTGCTTTTTAATATGCTATCTAAGTTGGTCATAACTTTCCTTCCAAGGAGTAAGCGTCTTTTAATTTCATGGCTGCAATCACCATCTGCACTGATTTTGGAGCCCCCCAAAAATAAAGTCTGACACTGTTTCTACTGTTTCCCCATCTATTTCCCATGAAGTGTGGGACCAGATGCCATGATTTTAGTTTTCTGAATGTTGAGCTTTAAGCCAACTTTTACTCTCCTTTTTCACTTTCATCAAGAGGCGTTTTAGTTCCTCTTCACTTTCTTTCATAAGGGTGGTGCCATCTGCATATCTGAGGTTATTGATATTTCTCCCAATAATCTTGATTCCAGCTTGTGATTCGTCCAGCCCAAAGTCTCTCATGATGTACTCTGCATTAAGGGAACACTATAGATAAGCATAAAATATCCATAATGAAATAAGAGAATGAACAGTGAAGTAAGCAACTCAGAATATCTGAGAGCAGTGGTACAATACTGAATATTCTAAAACGTGTATAATTAGAATCTCAGAAGGACACAAAATAGAAGTAGAGATCGAAGAAAAAGTATCTGAGACTTTCAAAAATTAATGACTGAGCCAAAATCACAAGTCCACAAATTTCTGAGAGCACTAAGAAAGATAAAACAACAACAGCAGCAATACAACAACATAGATAACAACAAAAGCAAAATGAAGTCAAACTGTTAAAAAAAAAAATCAATATTATGTAATAACCTATATGGGAAAAGAATCTGAAAAAGGAAAAATACATATATGTATGTGAAAGTATTTGTTGGTCCTTTGTGTCCAATTTTGCTACCCTATGGACTATAGTCCACAAGGCCCGTCTATCCATGGGATTCTCCAGGCAAGAATACTGGAGTGGGTTGCCATTCCCTTCTCCAGGGGATCTTGCCGACCTAGGAATTGAACCCAAGTCTCCTGCATTGTGGGTTGATTCTTTACTGTCTGAGCTACCAGGGAAGCTTGTATATGTATAGTTATAGCTTAATCACTTTATTGTTCATCTGAAACTAATACAACAATATAAATCAACTATACTCCAATAAAATGGAAAAAAAAAAAGATAAGCAGAATAGTTTTGAAGAAAGCTTGAAGGAAAAAAAAAAACCATTATATTCACAGGATAAAAGATAAGCTTATAAACAGTTTCTCATCAGAAACCCTGAAGTCTAAAGACAATAGTGACATCTTTAAAGTGTTGAGGAAAACAGCAATGACAATTGCAACAGCAACTCAGACTTTCATACTCAACCAAAATTCCATCCTTTCATAAATGGAGAAGCCAAAACTTCTTATACAATTAAAAACTGAGAGAATCGTTACTAGCATACCTGATTAGGCATATGATTAGGAATTTAATAAATTGGTCACTTAGATAACAAGATACTGATAAGTCAATAGTGAAGCAATCTATGTTTTAGCAATAATGTGGCTATCATTTCAGGGCTCAAGAGATAAGAGCAGATCATGGCTCTGAATAAAGAATAAAGAAGCTCTGTTGTCCAGCAGAAACCAAAAGCTTGTGGCATTTTAGAGAAGCCACAGTCACACGTACAGATGCTTCCTGAAATAGCATCTCCCTCTGGGAATTTAATTGGCTAACTCAAACTGGCAGAGAGTCAATTCCCTCTGGGAATTCAATAAGCAAGATAGGGTAAATTAGCCTAGAAAATACAGACTGCAATGTTCAACTCCCAAAGATAAAAAATAGTGAGAATTGCATCTGAGAGGAAAGAGGAAAATGACCTATTCCGTTCACATTTAAAATATTTTTCTGCATCCATTTCAGCACAGTACTCTAACTCCTAAACAAACATCATGTCTCGGCCTAATATTGCACAACTATATTTCATAAAAAATAACTACTCTTCCTCTCTCTCCAAAGTCTCATCAGCTACTAGATTAATTGCAATAATTTGGGATCTTCAAGTATTATGAAAGCTTCCTTATCAAATCCACATAACTTCTTGCAGTCTTGTGACACACAGACTAAATTGAAAATTTAAACATCACTCATACTCTTCAAGCTCATACTCATATGAGTATGAAGTATCATCACTCATACTCATAATAATAGGACGACAGACATAATTAGCCAATACATACAGGTTAATGTAGTATACAGGCATATATGATCTCTTTCTCTGTCCTTGTCTCTCTCAACCACACACACACACACACACACACACACACACACACCCATGCTAAATTCCTTATCGCCTCATTTCTACTATTATTTCCCTTAAAACTGTAACTAACACTTCCTTTTTCTTTTTTTAGTACATAACTTTATTTGTTTGTTTATTTTTGGCTGTGCCAGTCTTTGCAGTGGGCGTGGGCCATTCTCTAGTTGTGGTGTGTGGTCTTCTCATTGTGACAGCTTCTTTTATTGCAAACTTGTTCTACACTCGCAGGCTTTGGTAGTTTTGGTTCCTGGGCTCTAAGGCACAGGCTTATTAGTGTGGCGTGAAGACTTAGCTTCTCCCAGACATGTGGGATCTTCTGGGACCAGGGATTGAATCCATGTCTCCTGCATTGGCAGGTGAATTCTGCACCACTTACCCATCAGGGAAGCCCTGTCACTTCCTTTTTCTACCACTTATACCTCCTTAGTGGAGAAGACAATGGAAACTCACTCCAGTATTCTTGCCTAGAGAATTCCATGGACAGAGGAGCCTGGCGGGCTGCTGTCCATAGGGTTGCACAGAGTCAGACACAACTGAAGCGATGTAGCATGAATGCATGTCTCCTTGGCCCTCAGACAGCACCTCAGTTGATCACCATTTTCTTTAAAACTCATTTTAAGTTCAATTCACTCCTGAGAGATCTACAATATTTAGTTGCCCTGACTTAATTGAGTTGTACTTCTTATTTAATGTTTGATTTTAGACATGGCAGTAATCAGGAGGATCCCAGTGACCCTTCTGCTGCTGCTGCTGCTGCTAAGCCACTCCAGTTGTGTCTGACTCTGTACGACGCCATAGATGGCAGCCCATCAGGCTCCCCCGTCCCTGGGATTCTCCAGGCAAGAACACTGGAGTGGGTTGCCATTTCCTTCTCCAATGCATGAAAGTGAAAAGTGAAAGTGAAGTCCCTCAGTCGTGTCCAACTCTGAGTGACCCCATGGAGTGCAGCCTACCAGGCTCCTCCATCCATGGGATTTTCCAGGCAAGAGTACTGGAGTGGGGTGCCATTACCTTCTCCGAGTGACTCTTCTAGGTTCCACATATAGATCCACAATTACATTATGGTAACAAAAACCTCAGTTATCCCTGAAAATTTAAATTAGTCATCCCAGTCTGTACACACCTTGTTTTTGACTTATTGAGCACCAGTGAAATAGCATAAGCACCTAAGAAATCTAGGCTAACAGGAAGAATTTATGAAATCATTCAAAAGCAGTAAATGTTTCTATCTATGTGTAGGAGACTCTGTTAAAAATGCTGTTGACAGTTTACATAGTGATTCTCAGTTTTAGAATATTAACCTTGATATTTCCTAGCTTTGAATTCCCTATTGTTAAACTTTTAGTGTTTGTCTAGTGCAACCTTTATTTTGAAGTCAGTTAAAACAGACAAAATTGTGTAAACCACTAACTATATTTCTTTCAATAAAAGATAATAAACTATACACTATAGATTTAGGTGAACCCTGTTAGCTGTGAGAAGCTTGGCTTATAAACTTCAACTGGTCTCTCTTATTGACAGCTATTCCTGATTAGGTTAGCTTTAACTGTTGGCATTAACTTCAGCTCTTTTAATTATGTCTGCTTGAAAGTCACAGGGAAGAATATACTGAAATCCATCAGAAACAAGATACTTCAATAATAGCTAAATAAATGCCATGATTTTTTTTTAGAAACCACCCAAACTGTCAAAATATCTTTTCTTCCTAGAAAGTAATGTTAGTTTACAAAGAATATAATTCAATACGATAGCATTTAATGACTTATTAAAATGTCACATTTTAGTTTAAAAAAAAAAAAAAACACAGAATTAGAGAAAGCAAGATTATTGAGATTTATATTCTTCCCATAATAGCTGGTGAACATGGATTTTCCATTAGGTGAATTACATTTTAAATGCCTTAGAGGGAGAGAATTATAGTTAGTAAATATAAAATCAAAGAAAATACCTGTGATATAAATAATTTCCTAGTTTTTTGTAAACATATATTTTTCATGAGATTTTCTCGAAAAAGAATAACCTATAGTCTATGTCCTAATTGAAATATGATTCAGTTACTACAGATCAACCTTAAAGTTGCTTTATTATCCTTCTTGACTATTCCTGCATGTCTAGGGAATGCAAATGAGAAAGAGTGGCCTTTAATTAGGAGATAAAAGGGTGCATTTCCTAAAACAAAAGCATGTGGCAGGATTATTGACTCCATTTTGCCACCAGCTCAGCACATTGGCTGATGGTATTGATTGCTGAAATACTAACAATAATGGGACCATAAAAAATGCAATTGTCTATTGCTATCATGCCAGTATCAAGCAGTACTAAAACAGACTAGTTGCCTTCCGTCATTTGAAAATTACAACAATCAAATATGTTCCATCAGTGATTTATAGTATAGCAGGACTCCATTTCTGAGGCTTTTCCTACTTTGTTCTTAAATTTAAAACATATTTAATATTAGAATGGTGGCAATTCATGTGAAACATAAGCTTCAAGTACAAACTACTCAGAATTTTGCTGCTACCAGAAAGAATGAAAATATTAGTTTGAAATATCACTGCTTGATATAATAATAATCTATTGTTCTCTGCTGCTAATCATAGATTCCAGTAAGGGAGCAGGCTATAAATGCAAACTTTTTCTGCCTGCTCTCAGATATTCATGAATTTCATTTTATTTAATAAATTTTATAAAGTAGAAGAGAATGGAGATATAAAAACAGACAGATCTTGCAAAACTAACAACATTATACTGAAATTCAAAAAAAGAAAAATAATTCTAGACTAAGTAAGAAGGGTGAAAGAGGAAAGTAGAAAAAGCTGTCTTAAAACTCAGCATTCAAAACACTAAGATTGTGGCATCCAGTCCCATTGCTTCATGGCAAATAGATGGGGAAAATGTGGAAACAGTGATGGATTTTATTTTCTTGGGTTCCAAAATCATTGCAGACAGTGACTTAAGCCATGAAATTAAAAGATGTTTGCTCCTTGGAAGAAAAGCTATGGCAAGACTAGGCAGCGTATTAAAAAGCAGAGACATCACTTTGCCAACTAAGGTCCATATAATCAAAGCCATGGTTTTACTGGTAGTCATGTATGGATGTGAGAATTGGAACATTAAGAAAGCTGAGCACGGAAGTACTGATACTTTTGAATTATGGTGTTGGAGAAGACATTTGAGTGTCTATTGAAATGCAAGGAGATCAGTCAATCCTAAAGGAAATCAACCGTGAATATTCATTGGAAGGACTGATGCTTAAGCTGAAACTCCAATACTTTGGCCACCTGATGCAAAGAACTGACTTATTGGAAAAGACCGTGATGATGGGAAACATTGAAGGCAGAAGGAGGAGGAGGTGACAGAGGATGAGATGATTGGATGGCATAATTCACTCAATGCACATGAGTTTGAGCAAACTCCAGGAGATAGTGAAGGACAAGGAAGCCTGGCATGCTGCAGCCCATGGTGTCACAAAGCCAAACACAACTTAGCAACTGAATGACAATAAAGAACTTAGAACTTTTCCTATACCTATACATGTCTTATGTGAAGCCTTTTTCATATACCACAATTTTTGTATTGTAAAAGAAGTTTCTTTAAAAAAAATTCTGGGGGATTGTGCTATATTTAGTCACTCAGTTGTGCCCGACCCTTTGTGACCCCATGCACTACAACCTACCAGGCTCCTCTGTCCATGGAATTCTCCAGGCAAGAATAATGTAGTGGGTTGCCATGCTCTCCCCCAGGGGATGTTCCCACCCCGAGGGTAAAACCCAGGTGTCTCTCATTAAAGGTGGATTATTTACTGTCTGAGCCACCAAAGAAGCCCAAGAATAGTTGGGTATCCTATCCCTTCTCCAGGGGATTTCTGGTCACAGGAGTCAAACCAGATCTCCTGCCCTGCAGGTGGATTCTTTACTAGCAGAGCTACCAGGGAAGCCCTTTCATATTCTGCTGCTGCTGCTGCTAAGTCGCTTCAGTTGTGTCCGACTCTGTGCGACCCCATAGACGGCAGCCCACTAGGCTCCCCAATCCCTGAGATTCTTCAGGCAAGAACACTGGAGTGGGTTGCCATTTCCTTCTCCAATGCATGAAAGTGAAAAGTGAAAGTGAAGTCGTTCAGTCATGTCTGACTCATAGCGACCCCTAAGAGTAGACCTGCAGGTAGACCTGCAGCCTACCAGGCCCCTCCGTCCATGGGATTTTCCAGGCAAGAGTACTGGAGTGGGGTACCATCGCCTTCTCCGTTTCATATTCTCGTCATTAGTAAAAAGAAAATAGATGTTGTATTTATTTATTTTCATTTTTAAGTGCAGGATAATTCCTTTACAATGTTGTCCCGGCTTATGCTGTACAACAATGTGAAGCAGCTTTAAGTGTACATATATCTCCTCCCTCCTGACCTTCCTTCCCACCCCACCTCCCATCTCACCCCTCTAGGTCATCACAGAGGCCCTTTTTATATAAATATATTTAGTTGGGATTCCTGTGTGTCACTCACCAGCTTTTAATTTATTAACCTTGGGAAAGTTACATTTTCTTAGCTTTAGTTTACTAAATCTGTAATAAGGAGATTTAATTATTTGTGTATTATGTTAATAAGAAATAAAATTGTTTTGGATCTTCTAGGCATTAAATGAATATGTTTTCCTTGTATGCTTCCTCTACCCTTTAGAGTTCTTTCTAGCTTATCCTTTGATACTATCCTATGATTCTAAAAAAAAAAAAAAAAAAAAGTATATTAAATAAAGTTTAATATAACTTTATATTAAATAAAGTTTGATTATTTAATTCAACAATATTTGCAATGGTATAATCATGTTTGAACTGAACTGAATCATCTATTTTGCTTATTTGAGATATTCCAGACAAACAGTGTGCAAATTATCCCAGGAAAGTAACACTAACATTAAAAAAAAGAATTTTGTGAATGAGGGTTTCTAAAATTAGTTTTATTTGAAATAAATGCATATCAGCTCAGTTCAATTCAGTCACTCAGTTGGGTCTGACTCTTGGTGACTCCATGAACTGCAGCACCCCAGGCCTCCTTGTCGATCACCAACTACCGGAGTTCACCCAAACCCGTGTCCACTGAGTTGGTGATGCCATCCAACCATCTCATTCTCTGTCATCCCCTTCTCTTCCTGCCCTCAATGTTTCCCACAATCAGGGTCTTTTCCAATAATTCAGCTCTTCATTAATTTCAGCTTCAACATCAGTCCTTCCAATGAACACCCAGGACTGAGCCCCTTGAGGATGGACAGGTTGGGTCTCCTTGCAGTCCAAGAGACTCTCAAGAGTCTTCTCCAACACCATAGCCAAAAATGTCATTCTTCTGTGTTCAGCTTTCTTTACAGTCCAACTCTCACATCCATAAATGACCACTGGAAAAACCATAGCCTTGACTAGATGGACCTTTGTTGGCAAAGTAATATCTCTGCTTTTTAATATGCTATCTAGGTTGGTCATAATTTTCCTTCCAAGGAGTAAGTGTCTTTTAATTTCATGGCTGCAATCACCATGTGCAGTGATTTTGGAGCCCAGAAAAATAAAGTCAGCCACTGTTTCCCCATCTATTTCCCATGAAGTGATGGGACCAGATGCCATGATCTTCGTTTTCTGATTGTTGAGCTTTAAGCCAACTTTTTCACTCTCCTCTTTCACATTCATCAAGAGGCCCTTCAGTTCTTCTTCACTTTCTGCCATAAGGGTGGTGTCATCTGCATATCTGAGGTTATTGATATTTCTCCCAGCAATCTTAATTCCTGCTTATGCTTCTTCCAGTCCAGCATTTCTCATGATGTACTCTGCATATAAGATAAATAAACAGGGTGACAATATACAGCCTTGATGTACTCCTTTTCCTATTTGGAACCAGTCTGTTGTTCCATGTCCAGTTCTAACTGCTGCTTCCTGACCTGCATACAGGTTTCTCAAGAGGCATGTCGGGTGGCCTGGTATTCCCATTAATTTCAGAATTTTCCACAATTTTCTGTGTCAAAGGCTTTGGCATAGTCAATAAAGCAGAAATAGATGTTTTTCTGGAACTCTCTTGTTTTTTCCATGATCCAGCGGATGTTGGCAATTTGATCTCTGGTTCCTCTGCCTTTTCTAAATCCAGCTTGAACATCTGGGAGTTCACGGTTCATGTATTGCTGAAGCCTGGCTTGGAGAATTTTGAGAACACTTTTCTAGCATTTGAGATGAGTGCAATTGTGTGGTAGTTTGAGCATTCTTTGGCATTGCCTTTCTTTGGGTTTGGAATGAAAACTGACCTTTTCCAGTCCTGTGGCCACTGCTGAGTTTTTCAAATTTGCTGGCATCTTGAGTGCAGCACTTTCACTGCATCATCTTTCAGGATTTGAAATAGCTCAACTGGAATTCCATCACCTCCATTAGCTTTGTTTGTAGTGATATTTTCTAAGGCCCACTTGAGTTCACATTCCAGGATGTCTGGCTCTAGGTGAGTGATCACACCATTGTGATTATCTAGGTCGTGAAGATCTTTTTTGTACAGTTCTTCTGTATATTCTTGCCACCTCTTCTTAATATCTTCTGCTTCTATTAGGATATCACAAGCAATATACTTTTATCTAACAAATAAATTTATTATATAAATATTTATCTGTTATACTTCTGCAGAGTGTCTTAAAGTTTTTTATTCTAAGAACTTTTATTCAAAGAACCAATTACAGAACTTCATGTTATCTACTAAAAATGTTTTCATTTTCAGTGAAAACTTTATGTTTACTCTCAAGCATGGTTTAAAAATAAATCAACCTTAGAGCTTATTTCATTTGTCCTTTCTGATGTAGCAAAAAAACACAATTTCAGCTCTTATAAACCTCCATATTCTGTGACCTATGACTTGAAGCTTTGGGAATAGAAGCTCCTACTCGGAGGATGAGGGAACATTGAACTTTATTCAAAGGACAGAGTTAAGAAAATAGAACAAATCGAGATAAGGAGCTAGGTTAATCTCAGTCTAACTTCCTTCGGTATATGTTTTATTTTTAAAAGAAACATTTAAAGATTTGATCTGCAATGCCTTCAACAATATATCATTGGTTAAGAAAACTTTTCATTTTTTGCAAGTGAATGAGTGTTTATTCACTGCCTAAAGCTAATCTCCATTTCACATCCCACAGATTTGATGACAAATTTAAATTACTACCGTTATTTTCATTTTCCCAATAACATAGAAATCATATGAAATTTGTATGGTCATAAATAGGATTATGATGAAGTACTATTGTGATATTAAGAGGTGCCTCAAGTGTATACTCGTAGGGAAATGAACAGATAATCATAACCAAGCAAACACTGGGTCTTCTGTGATAGCTCAAGTGGTAAATAATCTGCCTGAAATGCAAGAGACTAAGGAGATTCGGGTTCATTTCCTGAGTTGGGAAAATCCCCTGGAGGAGGAAATGGCAACCCACTCCAGTGTTATTGACTGGAAAATTCCATGGACAGAAGAGCCTGATAGGCTACAGTCCATGGAGTCTCTGAGTCAGACAGGACTGTGCACACACACACACAGAAACAAACATTTACAAAAAAAAAAAAAAAAAAAAAAAGAAAGTTTCACACAATTATAGAATGAGTTTCTAGTGTTTCTGTTAGAATCTAGAATTTATTCCTCTTACTGAATAATTGTTCTTAAATTTTCCCAATAAGAGCGAACTTATGCCTGTCTTAATATTTAGAGTTTGACTAGGGAGGAACAAAATGAGTTTTTCAGATTCCCTGCAATTCTCGGAGAATGTCAAATTTTGGCCAACAACAAAGAGACAATATATTGAAGATAATTCTAAGCTCAAAATATAGTTTTGCCACATTTTAGTTGTCTTGGGCAGCTAGTTTTTAATTTTGATTTCAAGAATCTTCATTACTTAAATTAGCATGATAGTAAAACTACATTCTTTATAGACTCACTTTAAAATTTGAATATATGTAAATTGGCTATTGCCAAGTCTGATGCAAGTGTTTGTTAACTAGAATAAAACAAAAGCATGAAATAGTTGAGAGAACCCACTTTGCTATGGTGTGGCTGGACCCAGTCAGAAAGTTGCATGATTGCTAAAGTATTCATCTCAGTCTTTCTCCTTCCCCTCTCTCCTTGACTCTCCTCTTCCCCCTACTTTCCCCATGCCCTAACTTGTTTACTCATATACATATGTTATAAAGTGTGATATGAAGGGCTTATCATTGCTATTAAGGGTGAACATACTAGAGTTATATAATTCACCTTAGTAAGATTTTTATTGTCAATATTTTCCAACTCCTGGAGATATATCTGTACAAATACATAGCTCTGTTAGCACTACCTGCTGGTTTGAGGTTCTCATAGGCTGGTGTTTTTTTCCGTTTCTCCTGTTGGTGGTGGTGTTTAGTTGACAGAAGTGTCTGACTCTTTGCAGCCACATGGACTGTAGCCCACCATGCTCCGCTGTCCATGGGATTTTTCAGGCAAGAATGCCAGAGTGGGTTGCCATTTCCTACTTCAGCAGATCTTTCCAACCCAGGGATCAAACCCGTGTCTCTTGCATCTCCTGCATTAGCAGGCAGATTCTTTACCACTGTGCCACCAGGGAGGCCAGTTATCTCTTTATAGATTCACTAATGATTAGATACCTACTTGGGCACCATATGTAGTATGAAGTCAATAAATTTGAAAGTATATCACTATAAGCAAAAGGGTTTATGTGCAAACATGTTAGGGTTTTAAAACATTTTTAAAGGTATATAAAGTGTTTGCAATCACTGTCTTCATCTCCTAAGCAGATAAAAAGGTGAAGTTTCCAAAGGCAGAACTGGTTCTAAATTTGTAACAAACAAGTTAAAATAAATAAATAAATAAATAGAAACTTAAGAGGTTATTTGAATCTATTCATGAGTTAAACTCACTTATAAGCAGAAAACATTATTTAAATTACAAATGTCCCAAACTGGTGAGAAAATATTTAGAAATAACCACATTTTTCCAGCACCTGCAAGCTAATATTAATTGTTAATAAAGACTTTAGTCAGAGCTTTCCATCTTGTGAATAAATTAATAGATGAAGTTATCCTGATCCAAGTAGATCTATCTTACCTAGGCAAAATCAATAAATAAGTATATGGTATAGCAAAGAATAGTTATCAGCTATTGACTCAGAGCAAAACTGAGCCCTCTAACTCTGTACATTATTAGTACAAAAGAGTCATGTAGCTCTTATTTGTGTAGCTATGCCCTAAGGGCCTTGTGATTTTTATACTCAAAGATTTTAGTGATAAAGATATTTTTGAAAGAAAACAAACAATAATATTGTTCTTCTGCTAATTTGTTTATTAGCTTTAAAATTTGGTGTATCTCAGGGTTGCTATTTAGTTCAGTGTTAGTAGTTTTATTGAATAAAAATCAAATATTTTATAAACTAATTCTTCACTATAATACTGCTTGGGGGCTCTATCCTGTTAAGACCCTAAATGATAAGATGACATTATGAATATGAACATTATATATAAATGTGAATATATTGCACTTCCCAGGTGGCTAAATGGTAAAAAGTCTGCCTGCCAATGCAGGAGATGTAGGTTTGATCCTTGGGTCAGGAAGATAACATGGAGAAGGAAAAGGCAACCCACTCCAGTATTCTTTCCTGGGAAATCCCATGGACAGAGGAGCCTGGTGGGCTACAATTCATGGGGTCACAAACTAGTTGGACATGACATAGTGAATAAACAACAACATCAACATAAACATAAACATATTAACATTAGGTTTAAAACTAAACTATATTGAATATTGAACTAGATTGGAATGTGTTAAATTCTAGAGCCAGATTGTAGCCAATAGCTATATATTATTGTAACTTCCTTCACTTTTCTGTGTCATCTCTGTTTGTAAATTCTCCAGGCAGTTGATTCTCTGGCCTCTGTTTGAAAGGCACTTCCTTTCTTGGTTGCAGTTTAGAGATTTATTGAGCAAATAATTTTTGCTTTCTGCCACAGAGCTTCTAAAACTGAATCTTTGCCATTTTCTCACTTTAGGGGGAACACAATTTTCTATGGTTATACATTTAAAATGCTAAGGAAGCAATAAACAAAACCCCTTATTTTTAACCTTTTGGGTTTTTTTCACTCTTCCTTATGCAGTTCATTAATGAGAAACTTAGACTCATTCCCATGTCCTCTGTGGTAATATTCATTGCAAACATCATTACGGATGTGAGGTCTCTCCCTTAATTAAGAACTAAAAGGCTTCATTTCCTAAAACAAAAGCATGTGGCAGGTTTTATTGATCTGGTTTATGTCGCCAGCTGAACACATTAGCAGAGATTATTGATTACTCTAGTGGTAATGAGCTTGATTCCTTGTCAGGTGATAGTCCACATTCCTTGAGAGCATTTTCTTGAAATGGGCTAACGTGCAAGTGCATGTTCACTGTGATGTATGATTCAGTAGAGTTTTAAAGCTTTATTGTCAATGAATCATTCTTTAAAAATATAACAGCAGTCATTAAAAAGGTTATTTTCATGTCATTATCTTTTTATAATCTCTTCTGAATGCTAATGATTCACTTATGAATAGATGGTAAGCCAAAACACATGGCTTGTACTGCTTTTAATAAGTTTTCAGGTAACCATCTTCATTATCATTTGATGACCAGGATGTGCAACTTAACTAGTTCAACTTCATCATGATAAACAGTCATGATCTCTACCCAGTGTTTGAATAAGAATTGATGAAAATAGCTCCACGGATTGATGACCAATAAAAAACAATAACTGGATAGTAAATATGAGTGATGTGTTCTAAGAAAAAATGATGTAACTTCATCATTAAGCAAAAAGGTTTAGACAAAACTTTCAAAGATCTATCTTACTTCATGATTTCTCTTGAGAAACCTATAAGCAGGTCAAGAAGCAACAGTTAGAACTGGACATGGAATAAGAGACTAGTTCCAAATATGAAAAGGAGTACATCATGGCTGTATATTGTCACCCTGTTTATTTAACTTATATGCAGAGTACATCATGAGAAATGCTGGGGCTGGTAGAAGCACAAGCTGGAATCAAGATTTCCTGGAGAAATATCAATAACCTCAGATATGCAGATGACTCCACCCTTATGGCAGAAAGTGAAGAGGAACTCAAAAGCCTCTTGATGAAAGTGAAAGAGGAGAGTAAAAAAGTTGGCTTAAAGCTCAACATTCAGAAGACGAAGATCATGGCATCTAGTCCCATCACTTCATGGGAAATAGATGGGGAAACAGTGGACACAGTGTCAGACTTTATTTTTCTGGGCTCCAAAATCACTGCAGATGATGACTGCAGCCATGAAATTAAGACACTTACTCCTTGGAAGGAAAGTTATGACCAACCTAGATAGCATATTCAAAAGCAGAGACATCACTTTGCCAACAAAATTCCATCTAGTCAAGGCTATGGTTTTTCCAATGGTCATGTATGGATGTGAGAGTTGGACTGTGAAGAAAGCTGAGCACTGAAGAATTGATGCTTTTGAACTGTGGTGTTGGAGAAGACTCTTGAGAGTCCCTTGGACTGCAAGGAGATCCAACCAGTCCATTCTAAAGGAGATCAGCCCTGAGATTTCTTTGGAAGGAATGATGCTAAAGCTGAAACTCCAGTACTTTGGCCACCTCATGTGAAGAGTTGACTCACTGGAAAAGACTCTGATGCTGGGAGGGATTGGGGGCAAGAGGAGAAGGGGACGACAGAGGATGAGATGGCTGGATGGCATCACTGACTTGATGGACGTGAGTCTGGGTGAACTTCGGGAATTGGTGATGGACAGGGAGGCCTGGTGTGCTGCGATTCATGGGGTCGCAAAGAGTCGGACACGACTGAGCGACTGATCTGATATATATATATATACACACTATACACTAAAAATCGATATATAATATACTTTTAGTGTAATGTGGAAAATGCTAAGTATTTGTTAAATCTGAGGTTAGTACGTGGCAGCCATTATAGTTTCTAAGTAAGCTAGAAATTTTTAAGAATATACTGGATGCTTTGGGCTGGTGCACTGGGATGACCCAGAGGGATGGTATGGGGAGGGAGAACGGAGGAGGGTTCCGGATGGGGAACACATATATACCTGTGGCACATTCATTTTAATATATGGCAAAAACCAATACAATACTGTAAAGTTAATAAAGTTAAATAAAATTTTAAAAATTTTTAAATAAAAAAAGGTTTTCATTTCTTGTTAGAAAAATTTGTGCATATACTTTATTGAACACCTTTGGTATGCACTTTTGATGATTTTCTTTTGTTTTGTCATATCTTTTGTAATGGTGTTTTACATTTTTTTTATTATAATGGGAAAGGTATAGAGATAACTGAAAGCAAAGAGAGATTTTATCCTGTTCATGAATAGCTAGACTGACATTCGTGTGTAATGAGCTATGTTTTCATGTCACAATTTCTCCTGTCCTTTTAAATAACAAGTGAGCAGGTGGCTTGCTCACTGGTAAAGAATCCTCCTGCCAACACAGGAGAACTCACCAACTCGAAGAACATGAGTTTGGGTGAACTCCGGGAGTTGGTTATGGACAGGGAGGCCTCGCGTGCTGTAATTCATGGGGTTGCAAAGAGTTGGACACGACTGAGTGACTGAACTGAACTGAAAAGACCTATTAATCAATTCAGTGATCAATGCAAAGATATAGAGGAAAACATTAGAATGACAAAGAGTAGAGATCTCAAGAAAACTATAGATAACAAGGTAACATTTCATGCAAAGATGGGAACAACAAAGAACAGAAATGCTATGAATCTAACAGAAGCAGAAGATATAAAGAAGAAGTGTTGAGAATACACAGAACAACTATACAGAAAACATCTTATGACCCAGATAATCATGACAATGTGGTCAGTCACTTAGACCCAGACATCCTGGACTATGAAGTCAAGTGGGCCTTAGGAAGCCTCACTATGAACACAACTAGTGGAGGTGATGCAATCCCAGTTGAGCTATTTCAAATCCTAAAAGATGATGCTGTGAAAGTGCTGCACTCAATATGCCAGCATATTTGCAAAACTCAGCAGTGGCCCCAGGACTGGGAAAAGTCAGTTTTCATTCTAATCCCAAAGAAAATCAAGCCAAAGAATGCTTGAACTACAACACAATTGCACTCATCTCATGTGCTAGCAAATTAATGCTCAAAATTCTCCAAGCAAGGCTTCAACAGTACATGAATCATGAAATTCCAGATCTTCAAGTTGGATTTAGAAAAGACAGAGGAACCAGAGATAAATTTGCCAACATCTGTTGGATCATAGAAAAGGCAACAGAGTTCCAGAAAAATTTCTGCTTTATTGACTATACCAAAGCCTTTGACTTTGTGGATCACAACAAACTGTAGAAAATTATTCAAGAGTAGGGAATACCAGACCACCTTACCTGCCTCCTGAGAGATCTATATGCAGGTCAAGAAGCAACAGTTAGATCTGGACATAGAAATTGTTTCAAATTGGGAAAGGAGTATGTGAAGGCTGTATATTGTCATCCTGCTTATTTAACTTATGTGCAGAGTACATTATGTGAAATGCTCGGCTGGATGAAGCATAAACTGAAATCAGGATTGCAGGGAGAAATATCAATAAATTCAGATATGCAGATGATATCACCCTTAGGGCAGAATGTGAAGAACTAAAGAGCCTCTTGATGAAAGTGAAAGAGGAGATGAAAAAGCTGGCTTAAAACTCAACATTCAAGAAATGAAGGGCATGTCATCCAGTCCCATAACATCATGGCAAATAAATAGATGGGGAAACAATGGAAACAGTCAGATACTTTATTTTGGGGGCATCCAAAATCACTGCAGATAGTTACTGCAGCCATGAAATTAAAAGACACTTGCTCCTTGGAAAAAAAGTTATGACCAACCTATACAGCTTATGAAGAAGCAGAGACATTACTTTGAAGACAAAGGTCTGTCTAGTCAAAGCTATAGTTTTTCCAGTAATTATGTATGGATGCAAGAGTTGGACCATAAAGAAAGCTGAGTGCTGAAGAATTGGTGCTTTTGAACTGTGGAGTTAGAGAGGACTCTTGAGAGTCCCTTGGACTGTAAGGAGATCCAATCAGTCCATCCTAAAGGGAATCAGTCCTGAATATTCACTGGAAGGACTGATGCTGAAGCTGAAACTCCAATATCTGGCCACCTGATGTGAATAATTGACTCATTTGAAAAGACCTTGATGCTGGGGAAGATTGAAGGTGAGAGGAGAAGGGGACAAAAGAGGATGAGATACTATGATGGCATCACTGACTCAACGGACATGAGTTTGAGTAAACTCTGGGAGCTGGTGATGGACAGGGAGGCCTGGCCTGCTGCCGTCCATGGGGTCACAAAGAGTTGGACATGACTGTGCTATTGAATTGAAAAGTTCTACTTATTAATGCATTAGAGTGGAACATTGCCAAATGGGATGAATAAAAGCAATGAGAGGTTTGTTATCCTTCTGACAGGACAGCATAAAGGTGATAGTTGGACTTTGATTTATATATATATATATATATATATATGTCTGTTAAGTCACTTCAGTCGTGTCCGACTCTGTGCAACCCCATAGATGGCAGCCCACCAGGCTGCCCCGTCCCTGGGATTCTCCAGGCAAGAACACTGGAGTGGGTTGCCATTTCCTTCTCCCTATGCATGAAAGTGAAAAGTGAAAGTGAAGTCCCTCAGTCGTGTCCGACCCTCAGCGACCCCATGGACTGCAGCCTACCAGTCTCCTCCGCCCATGGGATTTTCCAGGCAAGAGTACTGGAGTGGGGTGCCATTGCCTTCACCGATATATATATATATTTTCCAGGCACACCTTATACCAAAAGTTCTATACTCTTCAACACTGGTAAATATAACATGCATATTATATAATTTTTTTTTATTTTCTAATAGCATGATTTTTAGTAGAGATGATCCAATTCTTGAAAATAAAGTATGAAAACCTTATAAATCATTTCAATGAACATCTACAGATTAAAGTATAAATCCTCCTCACAAAATCTTAGTGTCTCCATGATCTTGCCCTTCTGTCCTTCACAGTTCATCCATGCCTGTGCTAGCACACATACGCATGCACAAACACACA
Source organism: Tragelaphus eurycerus (assembly GCA_935064755.1). Taxonomy (NCBI): domain Eukaryota; kingdom Metazoa; phylum Chordata; class Mammalia; order Artiodactyla; family Bovidae; genus Tragelaphus; species Tragelaphus eurycerus. Next base: position 3,286,167 of record CAKXYN010000086.1, on the reverse strand, counting down.
CACACACACACACACACACACACCAAAACAGTAGCTGGGGAGTAACATGTTTTTCTTCCCAAGACATTTTCTTCTCTCCTATTTGCTCTTCCTGAAACATCCTCTGTTTCATCTTTACTTGACAAAATTGCTCCCATGGCTAACTGTCCCAAACTGAAATTTCTCTGACTTATGGAATAATAATGATAAAGCTTTCAGTGCTCTGTTAAGCTAACAATTGTTTTTTTCCCTTATCACATTAATCTCACATTTTAATTTACATAGAGCATCCATCACCTTCTCAGACCTGAATATTCTGCCAATGTAAAAATATATAAAGGGGAATATTAGGCTATTTGAGAGACACAGGATAATATAGATTAGCCACACAAATGCTTGTGTTGAATTTTTAGACCTAGAGAATAACTGAAAAGATTTTTAAAAATTCATTTTTTTGCTTATATCACTTTAGAAGGAATAATATGATAACAGCAGAGATGACATTTTAGTTTAAAAATATGTGTTGATTCATTTCATATAAGCTTTGATTATAATTTCCCTTGGGTATTTTCAGTTTGATATTCTTATGTTTTGAAGAAATTCTCAGTTGATTCAAAAGATTCTGCAAAATGTGATTTAATTCTTAGTATATGTCATGTATTAGCTCATATGTTGTTAGAAGTCACATAACATAATTAGTTAATGATCAAAATACATGACAGTAGCATGCAGTTGCATGGAATATTCTCACAGTATGAGATATTTACACATATTGTTATATCTTTCAAACAGTCATTTAAAGAATACTTATGGATGAAATATATAAGAAAAACGATAATTATGAAAATAGGATTCAAGATTATAATTGCACTGGTGAAAGTATGGAGAATGGAGACATTGATGCCAAAACCTCAGCATCTGTGAACTGGTGCCAAATTGAGTTTTGGAGACAAAGTTTTGGGTGAAGTAGAAAAGCTATATTGCTTTTCCAGGCAAAGGGGGACACAGCAGGCTCCTGCCCTCAAAAACTGTGTTCCCACCTGGAAGGGTTTGGTAAGAAGTTTTATAGCAACAGTTCAATAATAGAGTTACTGAAAAGATTAATGTGCAGGAACTCCACTCCTTTAATCTTAAATTTAGGCAATCTCTTGATGAGCTTCTCTGTTCCCTTTAATCTGGCCTCAGGTCAGGTCAGTTCAGTTCAGTTGCTCAGTCATGTCCGACTCTGTGACCCAATGGACTGCAGTACACCAGGCCTCCCTGTATATCACCAATTCCCTGAGTCCACCCAAACCAATGTTTATTGAGTCAGTGATGCTGTCCAACCATCTCATCCTGTCATCTTCTACTCCCGCCTTAAATCTTTACCAGCAGCATTTTTTTTTTTTTTTCCAATGAGTTAGTTCTTTGAATCAGGTGGCCAAAATATTGGAGTTTCAGCCTTAGCATCAGTCCTTCCAATGAACATCCAGGACTGATCTTTAGGATGGACTGGTTGGATCTTCTTGAAATTCAAGGGATTCTCAAGAGTGTTCTCCAGCACCACAGTTCAAAAGCATCAATTCTTTGGCACTCAGCTTTCTTTATAGCCCAAATCTCATATATATATATATATATATATATATATATATATATATATATATATATATATAGACTACTGGAAAAACCATAGCTTTGACTAGAGGGACCTATGTTGGCAAAACAACATCTCTGCTTTTTAATATGCTGTATAGGTTGGTCATACCTTTCCTTCCAAGAAGTAAGCGTCTTTTTAATTTCATGGCTGCAGTCACCACCTGAAGTGATTTTGGAGATCAAAAAATAAAGTTTGTCACTGTTTCCACTATTGTCTCATCTCTTTGCCATGAAGTGATGGGACCAGATGCCATGATCTTAGTTTTCTGAATGTTGAGTTTTAAGCTGAATTTTTTCACTCTCCTTTTTAACTGTGATCAAAAAGCTCTTTAGTTCTTCAATTTTTGCCATAAGGGTGGTGTCATTTGCATATCTGAGGTTATTGATATTTCTCCTGGCAATCTTGATTCCAGCTTGTGCTTCATCCAGCCCAGCGTTTCTCATGATGTACTCTGCATATAAGTTAAATGAGCAGGGTGACAATATACAGCCTTGATGTACTCCTTACCCTATTTGGAACCAGTCTATTGTTCCATGTCCAGTTTTAACTATTACTTCCTGACCTGCATACAGAGTTCTCAAAAGGCAGGTCAGGTGGTCTGGTATTCTCATCTCTTTGAAAATTTTCCACAGTTTGTCATGATCTATGCAGTCAAAGGCTTTGGCATAGTCATTAAGCAGACTTTTTTGGAACTCTCTTACTTTTTCGATGATCCAACAGATGTTGGCAATTTGATCTCTGGTTCCTCTGACTTTTCTAAATCCAGCTTGAACATCTGGAATTTCACAGTTCATGTACTGCTAAAGCCTGACTTGGCGAATTTTGAACATTACTTTATTAGCGTGTAAGATGATTGCAATTGTGCCATAGTTTGAGCATTCTTTGGCGTTGCCTTTCTTTTGGATTGGAATGCAAACTGGCCTTTCCCAGTCCTGTGGCCACTGCTGAGTTTTCCAAGTTTGATGGCATAATTTAGGATTTGAAGTAGCTCAGCTGGAATTCTATCACCTTTACTAGCTTTGTTCATAGTGATGCTTCCTAAGGCCCACTTGACTTCACATTCCAGGATGTCTGGCTCTAGATGAGTGATCACACCGTCATGATTATCTGGGTCATGAAGGTCTTTTCTGTATAATTCTTCTGTGTGTTCTTGCCACCTCTTTTTAGTATCTTCTGCTTCTGTTAGGTCCATACCTTTTCTGTCCTTCATCGAGCCCTTCTTTGCAAGAAATCTTCCCTTGGTATCTCTAATTTTCTTGAAAGTGCTGCTAAGTCGCTTCAGTCATGTCCAACTCTGTGCGACCCCAGAGATGGCAGCCCACCCGTCCCTGTGATTCTCCAGGCAAGAACACTGGAGTGGGTTGCCATTTCCTTCTCCAATGCATGAAAGTGAAAAGTGAAAGTGAAGTAGCACAGTCGTGTCTGACTCTTAGCGACCCCATGGAGTGCAGCCTACCAGGCTCTGCAGTCCATGGGATTTTCCAGGGAAGAGTTCTGGAGTGGGTCGCCATTGCCTTCTCCAAAAAGAGATCTCTAGTCTTTCTCATTCTGTTGTTTTCCTCTATTTTTTTTCACTGATCACTGAGGAAGGCTTTCTTATCTCTCCTTGCTATTCTTTGGAACTCTGCATTCAAATGGGTATATCTTTCCTTTTTTCCTTTGCCCATTACTTCACATCAAATAGATGGAGAAACAGTGGCAAATCTTTATTTTGGGGGGCTCCAAAATCACTGCAGATTGTGACTGCAGCCATCAAATTAAAAGATGCTTACTTCTTAGATGAAAAGTTATGACGAAACTACACAGCATATTAAAAAGCAGAGACATTACTTTGTCAATAATGGTCTGTCTCCACAAGGCTATTATTTTTCCAGTAGTCATGTATGTATGTGAGAGTTGGACTACAAAGAAAGCTGAGCACTAAAGAATTGATGCCTTTGAAATGTGTTGGAGAAGACTCCTGAGAGTCCCTTGCACTGCAAGCAGATTCAACCAGTCCATTCTAAAGAGAATCAGTCGGGAGTATTCATTGAAACGATTGATGTTGAAGCTGAAATTCCAATATTTTGGCCATCTGATATGAAGAGCTGACTCATTTGAAAAGGCCCTGATGCTGGGAAAGATTGAAGACAGGAGGAGAAGGGGACAGCAGAGAATGAGATGGTTGGATGGCATCATTCAAACCATGTTTACTCCAGTTTGAGTGAACTCTGGGAATTGGTGATGGACAGGGAGGCCTGGCATGCTGTGGTCCATGGGGTCAGGAAGAGTTGGACATGACTGAGTGACTTAACTGAACTGAACTGAACTGAACTGAATTTGCCTTAATATGGCTTTCCCTCAGACAGATACCAGCATAGCCTTTCTGGATGTTCACTAGGGAAAAGAAAGATGCCCAAAGGCTAGAAATGTTTAAGGTAGAATTTTCAATATGTATGCATGCAAACTTAGTTACTCAGTCATGTCTGACTCTTTGTGAATCCATGGTTTGTAGCCCTCCAGTCTCCTCTCTCCATGGGTTGCTCCAGGCAAGAATACTGGAGTGAATTGCCATTCCTTTCTCCAGGGCATCTTCCCAACCCAGGGATCAAACCTGGGTCTCCTGAATTGCAGTCAGATACTGTACTGCCTGAGCCACCAGGGACACCCCAGGAATATGTATAAAAGGTCTATAAACCTTCCCTGTGGCCTCCACTTTGTCTCAGTATTTAAGTAGACAACAGACGATGTTCCCTTTTGGGGGCTAGTTGTGTTTAATGACCAAATTGCCTTATTAAGACACACGTACCAGGAGGAGATGAGAGAATTAGTAGTAGACTATCAACCCTTTGTGGAGAAGGAAATGGCAACCAACTCCAGTACTCTTGCCTGGAAAATTCCATAGATGGAGGAACCTTGTAGGTTACAGTCCATGGGGTCGCAGAGAGTTGGACACGACTGAGTGCTTTGAGTAGCTTCTTCTATAAAAGTTTGTTCGTGACAAACTTCCATCAGTCCAGAATGCTGAACACATGATCTATATAAATTGCATTGGCTTTATCAGTATGGCAGAAAGAGAAACACAGTACAGATCAACACTGGAAATGCTACAGATGGCACCAATACTCATCAGTAGCCAGATGTACACAATCTGTCAGAATTAACAGGAGGCCATGCCCCATAGGAGGTGTCCCAGGTGGCACAGTGATAACGAATCCACCTGCCAATGCAGGAGATACGAGAGAGGCTGGTTCGATCCCCGAGTTGGGAAGATTCCCTGGAAAAGGACATGACAACCCACTCCAATATTCTTGCCTGGAGAATCCCATGTACAGTGGAATCTGTTGGGCTACAGTCCATAGGGTCATAAAGCATCAGATAGGACTATGTGGCTAAGTGCACAGCACACACTCTCCAAAGGATGTTTCTTTTCCTCCTTTGTAGCTTTAGGTGTGAATTACAAATTTGGCATGTAAGTATAGCTTCTGCATCAGAAACAGAGTCTGTGTGTTTATTCTGGTCTTCATTGGTTTGGTTTGGGTATGTATTAACACCTAGTCTATGATGTGAGCACTTTGCCATGTCTGGGGTGGTGAATTTATGCAGCAATCTGGTATTCAAGCAATACAGACACTGTTAAGAATCTAATGCAACTTGGTGTCACCAGTAAACAGGTTCTTTTTGTGGACAGCTATATATGTCACCCAGAGAAGGCAATGGCACCCCACTCCAGTACTCTTGCCTGGAAAAATCCCATGGACGGAGGAGCCTGGTAGACTGCAGTCCATGGGGCTGCTAAGAGTCTGACACGACTGAGCGACTTTACTTTCACTATTCACTTTAATGCATTGGAGAAAGAAATGGCAACCCAGTCCAGTGTTCTTGCCTAGAGAATCCCAGGGATGCGGGTAGCTTGATGTGCTGCCATCTATGGGGTTGCACAGAGTCGGATACGACTGAAGCGACTTAGTAGCAGCAGCATATACATCACCCAGACAGTTCAATCAGCCACCACGATTTGATTCCACGGTTCATGTCCTTGAAGAGACATTGTCTCTTTAACCTGCAAAAGTCCCAGAGTTTCAGTTTCGTTCAGCCACTGAACGGAGCCACCATGCCCACTTTCAGCTCATGAATTTAATCAACTCACTTTTTTGTTTGTTTGTTTTTCTTTTTTTCATTTGCAAGCATGCACTAATTTCTTAATTGGAGGATAATTTCTTCAAAATGTTGTGTCAACTGCATTTCTTCTCAAATTATGTCTATGGATTGTTTCTAGGTAGGAAACTTTAAACACTGAAGAGTGTATTTGCCTGTGAAAATAGTTCCTCAGTCATGTCTGACTCTTTGCAACTCCAGAGACTGTAGCCCACCAGATTCCTATGCCCATGGATTTCTCCAGGCAAGGATACTGGAGTTGGTTGCCATTTCCTTCTCCAGGAGATCTTCTTGACCCAGGGATTGAATCCAGATTTCCAATTGCAAGCAAATTCTTCACCTCTGAGCCATCAGGGAAATCCTATATTTGCCTGTAGATATTACAAATTCACATTTCCCTCCTGTTTCAGTAGTAAAGAATCCACCTGCCAAGCAGGAGACATGGGTTCAATCCCTGGGTCAGGAAGATGCCCTGGGGAAGGATATGGCAACCCACTATAATTTTCTTGCCTGAGAATTACCATGACAGAGAAGCCTGTTTGGCTGCAGTCTATGGGGTCACAAATGAGTCAGAGGTGACTCAGCAATTAAGCAAAAACAACTTACAAGTATTTTGCAAAATACAAGTATTTTCTAAGGAGACCATAGTTTATACAAAACCATAGTCAGTTACGTAATTTTTTCCATGAATATCTAAATTCAAATGTTTGTCAAAATATTTGTATTAAAAAAAAAAAAAAAAACTTTCCTTGGTATAACAGATTAATAGTTGCCAGTTAGCTCTCTGTTATAGTAGGAACTCTGAGTTTACTTATTAGGCATTAGCAACTTACCTACTATGGAGTTTATAATTCTATATCCATGAAATTTATGGCTGAACTGATTTCATCTCACAAGTCTAAACCAGTAATTAGGAGTGAAAAAAAGAAAAAAATATATATATATATATTCCACTTTTTAGGAGTGAAAGTCTAAATGACTTGTGCATGTTAAATTCCATAAATTGCCACTTCAACAAAAGTAGTTTCAAAAGTAACATGTTATTTTATGAGAAGATCTATCTAGAATGGCAGACAATTTCTTTATAAAAATAAAGATATCTATTATCTTTCACTGACACATCTTAGAACCCTAGAAGTATAAACAAGGCACGATAATAGAATGAGGCTAATTTTATGAAATTAAAGTAGGACAATTATGTTGATTAGGCATTTGAGAAAAAATTCAGTACAGATCAGGTATACAAATTAAGAGTTTAAAAAGTTAATCAGAGATATCTGTACTTGAAGTTTACTGTATAGAATCCAAATCTGGGAGAAAAAGGACCAGTGCATTTTCTCTAACTAAGAATACTTGAATGAGTAGTCTCTTCCTTCTCCAGTGGGTCTTCCTGATCCAGGAATTGAACTGGGGTCTCCTGCATTGCACGTCAATTCTTTACCAGTTAAGCTACTAGGGAAGCCCCAGTTATTCAGCTACTTATATATTTTTGCGTACTTAAATTATATTTTTTATACATGTAATTTGTTATAATGCTACAAGACTATTCAGGCATATCATATGTAGAAAACTATATAATTTACATAATCACATGTAATTTGGTAAATTTTAAGCTTCCTAGTAGAAACAGTGTCAGACTTTATTTTGGGGGGATTCAAAATCACTGCAGATGGTGACTAAAGCCATGAAATTAAAAGACACTAACTCCTTGGAAGGACAATTATGACCAACCTAGATAGCATATGGCAAAGCAGAGACATTACTTTGCCAACAAAGGTCCATCTAGTCAAGGCTATGGTTTTTCCAGCGGTCATGTATGGATGTGAGAATTGGACTATGAAGAAAGGTGAGAGCCAAAGAATTGATGCTTTTGCACTGTGGTGTTGGAGAAGACTCTTGAGAGTCCCTTGGACTGCAAGGAGATCCAACCAGTCCATTCTGAAGGAGATCAGCCCTAGGATTTCTTTGGAAGGAATGATGCTAAAGCTGAAACTTCAGTACTTTGGCCAACTCATGTGAAGAGTTGACTCATTGGAAAAGACTCTGATGCTGGGAGAGATTAGGGGCAGGAGGAGAAGGGGACGACAGAGGATGAGGTGGCTGGATGGCATCTCTGACTCGATGGACATGAGTCTGAGTGAACTCCGGGAGTTGATGATGGACGGGGAGGCCTGGCTTGCTGTGATTTATGGGGTCGCAAAGAGTCAGACATGACTGAGAGACTGAACTGAACTGAACTGATGATCAGTATTGTAATTTATTGCTAATGTTTAAATTTTGTTAATTTCATAGATCTTATGGGCTCCAAAATCACTGCAGATGATGACTACAGCCATGTAATTAAAAGATACTTTTACTGTGGAAGAAAAGCTATGACAAACTTAGATAGCATATTAGCATGTTAAAAATCAGAGAGATTACTTTGCCAACAAAGATCCATATAATTGAAGTTATTGTTTTTCCAGTAGCCATGTACAGATGAAACAGATGGACCATAAAGAAGGCTAAGCCAAGCAATTGATGCTTTCAAACTGTGGTTCTAGAGAATCAAAGCTGCTGCTGCTGCTAAGTCAGGTCAGTCGTGTTTGACTCTGTGCGACCCCATAGAGAGCAGCCCACCAGGCTCCCCTGTCCCTGGGATTCTCCAGGCAAGAACACTAGATTGGGCTGCCATTTCCTTCTCCAGTGCATGAAAATGAAAACTGAAAGTGAAGTTGCTCAGTCATGTCCGATCCCCAGTGACTCCATGGACTGCAACCCACCAGGCTTCACCGTCCATGGGAGTCTCCAGGCAAGAGTACTGGAGCAAAGCAGTTAATCCTAAAATAAACAAACCCTGAATATTCCTTTGAAGGACTGACTGATGTCAAAACTGAAACTCCAATACTTTAGCCACCTGATGTGAAGAGCTCATTCATTGGAAAAGACCCTGATACTGGGAAAGAATGAGGGCAGGAATAGAAGGGGACAACAGAGGATGTGAAGGTCGGATGGCATCATTGATTCAAAGGACATTGGTTTGAGCAAACTCCAGCAGGTAGTGAAGGACAGAGAAGCCTGTCATGCTGCAGTCCAGGAGTCTCAAAGAGTCAGACACAACTTGAACGACTGAACATCAACATATTTATAGGGAAAAAAATCTGAATATTTTTATGTAATTTCAATCTTCAAAGCATAAATAGCCACTCAAAAGAATACCACCAAGATATTATTCACTATACTTTTATTGTTTGTGTAAAATTGTTCTCTCATTCTTTAAGCAAACACTGAAAATTTCAAATATGATTTTGAGAATCAAAAGAATAAAATTAACTTGAAGTGTATGAGGTTGTTTTTTATTTACAACGTTCTATTTTACAGTCTGCACTCTGCATATAAAATCCAAGTCAGATAGGCAAAAACAGAGCAAACCTCAATTGAAGCATTTTGAATCTTTTCATGGGGTCACCTTTTAAATAAATCCTATCAATATTCTGTGAAGATACACATACATAGGACTATGCATCCAAAGTAGAAGGAATGCAAAAGGGACTGAATTCTCAGAAGAGACTTATCTGCACACATATTCATCATCAAAATAGCCAGCTAACTGAAAATAGGGCTGCAGATGTTACATGTAACCCTGGACAGCTGTAGTTCTGAGTGGGTCCAAGAGGAATGAGATCCACACAGCCATCTGTTCCCAGATATTTCTGACATTCTAGAATCGATTTGCTACTAACACAAGTCAATTACAGACATTTGTTTTTAACAGGGCACACAAAAAGAAGAGACAAGATAACATTGAACTGCCAACTTTTTGCTTTGATGGCTCATCCTGGGAATAGGAATGAATTTAAAAAGGTGAATATGCCCTTTTTTTGGTAAAGTTATGTGAGTAACCCTCACATCTCACAAATTATTCCTCTGTCAAAGAGAGGTATAGACATAGATAGTTGAGAAAGCAGAGGACCACTGTTCCATTTTCACGGCTAATTGAACATCAGGAATATTGATATTTGTCAAATCTGTATTAACACTGACCACGAAGGAAATTATTTTCTTAGATTCTATAAAGCTGTGTTTATAATTACAATAATTTGAAGCACAGATGCATGGTTTGCTACTTTCACCTGGGGAATCTCAAAATGCTTGCAACATGTTAACATTTTTAAAGGTTGACTGCATCTGAATTCACATTAAAAGATAATTGTGCTGGAAAGAGCAATTACAAAAATTAGACATCTTCATCAATGTGTTAATTGTGTCAGTATATATGTAAGGTGATGAAATTGAAACAATCTTTACTACTGAACAATCCAGTTTTCATAACCCACACTGAGTCCTACTTTCATGGAACCTACATGTTCTTGCCTTAAGAGAAAGGTTTTCAGCATTTGAAAATGAAAATAATCACTCTTCTTTTAAAACTATGTAGCGTCATAGCATCATTGATTATCAAAATGGCATTAGTAATGGCAGCAGAATGCTATAGATTAGTGGCAAATTCTTTTAAGGGTGATTTGACTGTGGCATTTCCCCCATCTACTCCATTTCTCTAGATTTTATCTGTACCACCTAAGAACATGTGGATAATGAATTTAATTTACATGTGGAAGAATATTTCTCACATATATGCATCTACTGCATGCTAAGTTGCTTCAGTCATGTCAGATTCTACATGACCCAATGGACTGTAGCCCATCAGGCGCCTCTGTCCATGAGATTCTCCAGGCAAGACTACTGGAGTGGGTTGCCATGCCCTCCTCCAGGGGATCTTCTTTACCCAGGGATCAAATCCTCATCTCTTATGTCTTCTGCATTAGCAGTTGTGTTCTTTACCACTAGTGCCAGCTGCAGTGATTTAGCATGTACACACACATATGTATGTGTGTGGATATATATATATATATATATATATATATATATATAATTTATATTTCAGAAACACATTGACAAAAAGAAATTTGTCACAATTTTTAAAATCTCTAATGTAAAAGATCGATAAAATTAACTTAATAAAATAACACTTAATAAAATGTTCGTGAAGATTCAAGCAATAAAGTGATACATAATTTTGTATTACTTTATATAATGATACATAAAGTATCACATAAATAAAGTGATACTTCTAAGAATAATTCATAAATTTAGCATACCGTCAGACCAAGTATTCCATTTTGGAAATAGAGAAGTGCTTCTGCACTTCCAAGTGGCACCTGAAAATGTAGAGGGACAGGGTTCCTGTATTGCCCTAGGGAGATATTGGAAGGTAGGGAGCCCTCAGAGTCTGAGAAGGGTGTGACAGCTCTTCGTGTACACCCTTGCTTGCTCTCAGGCTGTAATTTCCTTTGGAATCTGGCAAGGATGATTCTTCCCCGAGGGAAATGCATTGACCTTAACAGACAAGGGAGGCAAGCAACTATGACTTTATTATTAGATGTACTTTTCAGAAGCTGAATTTTTTTTTTAAAAAAGTTTCAGAAAGTGGTGTTTAAATTACTATAGCTGCAGGGCACCTGTAGTTTATGTGCTAACCATGTATGTATGTTTTATGAAGCTATTTAATCTGCAATTCACTTTTTTTTAAGGCAATCACCATAGCAACTGACATCAGAAAGTTTTGTGCTGGCTTTGACGTACAGAGTACCCAGAAGATAATACCACTTGTATCCTATGAAGCTTGATTAAGCTAGGAATGCATGGTTTCAGGAAAGTGAGAATTAACTCACTATTTTAGTCTTTTATTTTTTTTTTCTCATCACTTGGCAAATGATGACGGTGGTGAAGTTAAACTAAATTAAAAAGTACTGAATGTTGGCTACAAAACTGCTATTGGCAGAAAAGGCTATTCCTTAAAGAGACCTTAGCAATTATAAAAGAAAGTCTAATATAAGAGGTCAGAATTTTACTTTCAGTTATGAGGTATTCTCTGTAAAGAAACTAATTATTTATCTTCATGAGCACATAAATGTAATTTCACATAAAAGTTCAAAGAAGCTATGGAGACTGATTGCATTATTTTCAGTAGCATGGTAAGGGTATGTCCATTAGAAACCACTTTCATCTCAGAGCAACACAAAATAGTGAAAAAATTTTGAAAAATACTAAATGAAAATTTACCAACAATAAAAATTTGGAGAATTGCTATATTTTAACATCAGAATACATAATATTGGTTTCTGCTTGTAATGAAATTAATAGATGGCATTTAAAATAGTATGTTAAACATGTTTACAATGAAGATTGTTAAAAACAAATATATTTCAATAAATGTATCCTCATCTTTAAAGCTTTACAAAATTTTTTCTTTAATTTTTATTCTGAAAGTATGTTTTAATGTTGGATTTTCCTTTTTAGATCCTGATTATTTAAATATATTTCTGAAGTTATTCCAATCAAATCATCAAATGTAAAATAATGACATTCTGGGTCATAGTTAATAAGTAAATAATAATTATATTATCATATTCAATTATATTAATTATTTAATATTTATTGAACATATTTTATTATATGTGCATGACTTCCAGGTACTACAGAGATAAGTTTTCAAATTATTTGTGGGATCCTTGCCTTTAATATGTGTGCATTATAAAATAAAGATCTAAAGAGCCTCTTGATGAGGGTGAAGGAGGAGAGTGAAAGAGTCAGCTTAAAACTAAATACTTAAAACTAAGATCATGGCATCTGGCCCCATTACCTCATGGCAAACAGAGGGTGGAAATGTGGAAGTAGTGGCAGATTTCCTCCTCTTAGGCTCTAAAAACACTGTAGATGGTGATTGCAGCCATGAAATTGTAATATATTTGCTTCTTGGCAGGAAAGCTCTGACAAACCTAGGTAGTGTTGAAAAGCAGAGACATTGCCAACAAAGGTCCATATATGGTCAGGGCCATGTTCTTCCCAGTGGTTATGAATGGTTCTGGACTGTAAAGAAGATAGAGCACCAAAGAATTGATGCCTTTGAATTGTGCTGGAGAAGACTTTTGAGAGTCCCTTGGAGAGCAAGAAGATCAAACCAGTCAATTTTAAGAGAAATCAACTCTGAATACTCATTGAAAGTACACATATATACTTCAATAATACATATATACTTCAAGTATATATGTATATATATATATATTGTGTGTGTGTATATATGTATATATATATGTGTGTATATATGTATATATGATTGAAGTATACATATATACTTCAAGAAAACAGAAGTAGAGGTAAGAGTATACGTATATGTATATATATGTATATAATTTGTATGACTGATTTGTGTTGTAGGGCAGAAACCATCACAACATTGCAGAAGAATTATCCTCTAATTAAAAAACAATACTAATGAAAGAGACACAAATAAAAGGAAAAAAAAATTTAAGTGCTAAATTATTTTATGCATGCAATAAGTAATCATCTGATCATTTTCAGATCTACTCATGCAATCTCTAAGAAGGGCTGCTACAGTCTTTTGTTTTTATCTTTATATTTTATATGAAAGAAGATAACCACACATTTTATCATTTCCCCAAAGCTGAAATATATTCATGGGAAATTGCCTTTTAAATTCACATAGATGCTGGAAATTAAGGAATAAATTTAATCTTGAATTAATTTCCTCTGTGGTGGAGCACCACTTTTCTTCCTTGCCTTTGAAAGTCAGCCTGTGGTTTCCATTGCCATAAAAGGCCTCATCTAAAAAGACAATCTCCCAGCAAACTCCATCTTAGTTATGTGAGCCTGCTCTTACTTTTCCGGTTGCACACTTGACTCTTGAGACACTCAGAGTCTCTCCTAATGCACAAAATTTTAATTTCTCTTACACTTTTGAAAATTTGCCTTACTTGTCTCCTGACTAACTTCTTTTTGTTCCTCAGGATCTGAATGTTGGGATATTTTACATATTTGTTCAATTATTTATTTGTTTGTAGGTCTGATATTTCCTTGGTTTCTTCTGATCCTCATTTGCAGTCTCATGTCCACATCCTGCTGCTACCCATTTATTGAAGGGGCTATATTTTTTCCAATTATTACTCTCCAGCTCTATTCACTTGCTTTCTTAAAGAATCTTCATCAATCATTTTACTCAGCTCTTTCTATGCAAGAGTACTGGAGTGGGTTGCCATTGCCTTCTCCTCTTTCTAGAATAGGGAATCTTAATCTGTGATCTAATGACCCTTCATGTGTGAAAAGAATTCTAGAAGTTGGTAAACAGATAAAATGCATGTAAATTTTTTCATGTGTAAACATTTACACATTTGTTTCCTAGGGAGTGTTTTACAGCATCTATCAATTGTTTTAAAGGGTCAACAAAGGACTCCAAAAGTTTGACTATTACTATTGAGAAATCTGTGTGCAGGTCAGGAAGCAACAGTTAGAACTGGTCATGGAACAACAGACTGGTTCCAAATAGGAAAAGGAGTACGTCAAGGCTGCATATTGTCACCATGTTTATTTAACTTATATGCAGAGTACATCATGAGAAATGCTGGACTGGAAGAAACACAAGTTGGAATCAAGATTGCTGGGAGAAATATCAATAACCTCAGATATGCAGATGACACGACTCTTATGGCAGAAAGTGAAGAGGGGCTAAAAAGCCTCTTGATGAGAGTGAAAGTGGAGAGTGAAAAGGTTGGCTTAAAGTTCAACATTCAGAAAACGAAGATCATGGCATCTGGTCCCTTCACTACATGGGAAATAGATGGAGAAACAGTGGAAACAGTGTCAGACTTTATTTTTCTGGGCTCCAAAATCACTGCAGATGGTGACTGCAGCCATGAAATTAAAAGACGCTTGCTCCTTGGAAGGAAAGTTATGACCAACCTAGATAGCATATTCAAAAGCAGAGACATTACTTTACCAACAAAGGTTCGCCTAGTCAAGGCTATGGTCTTTCCTGTGGTCATGTATGGATGTGAGAGCTGGACTGTGAAGAAGGCTGAGCGCCGAAGAATTGATGCTTTTGAAATGTGGTGTTGGAGAAGACTCTTGAGAGTCCCTTGGACTGCAAGGAGATCCAACCAGTCCATTCTGAAGGAGATCAACCCTGGGATTTCTTTGGAAGGAATGATGCTAAAGCTGAAACTCCAGTATTTTGGCCACCTCATGCGAAGAGTTGACTCATTGGAGAAGACTCTGATGCTGGGAGGGATTGAGGGCAGGAGGAGAAGGGGACGCCAGAGGATGAGATGGCTGGATGGCATCACTGACTTGATGCATGTGGGTCTGAGTGACCTCCGGGAGCTGGTGATGGACAGGGAGGCCTGGCGTGCTGCGGTTCATGGGGTCGCAAAGAGCCGGACACGATTGAGCGACTGATCTGATCTGATTTATATTTCCAATGCACACACCCATCTTATTACATGTTCAAAGAGACCCTGAATCTTCTACTGGCTTCTTTCTATTTCTTCTTCTCTAAAGTAGTATATTGAGCTTATTTCTTTTTTCAAAACTAATTTATTTGTAAATGAAATAAAGATTAAAAATTTTAATGATTAAGAATATAATTCATAAAGAAGATAGAAAAGTCATAAACCATTAGACACTTAACAACAAAGAAACAAAGAAACATAAAGCAAAAATCACAATAAATACAAGGGTAAATATATAATCATATTGAGACACATTAATATTTCTCTGAGAATATTTTATCAAGTGCAGGAAAAAATAAGATTAAGAGCATCAGTAATGATGTCATTAATAATTTAAATAGAATAGATTTATACTTATATTAATCTTATATCCTTCACAGATGTATTTAAAATTTTTTATCTCATACATTGTAATAAATTTCCATAGAACATTTAGAAAAACTGGCAAAAAGATAATCATTAATAAATTTCAAAAAGTAGAACTATTTTTTTGTGTGTGATTCAATTGTACATATACATATATATTATTTTTGAAATTATTTTCCAGTATAGGTTACCACAAGATATTGACTATAGTTTCCTGTGCTATACAGTAAACTTTTGTTGCTTCTCGCATATCTATTTTTTGTTAGAAATCTAGCAGTCTATTCATACTAAATCAAACAAGTCAAATCAAAATTTCATAAATTTTTAAGTTAGGCAAAGGTTCATAAATTTTCTAAAAAATATGTATCATACATAGTTTTTATACATAATATATACAAAAGCTTTTCTACTATGCTTAATAAAGGCTTGAGAAATAACATCAAAAATTAAAAAAGAGATGAAGAAACTGGAAAAACATACACTCAATGAAATTGGAGCACTGAATATGAGATAGAAAAATTGAAACAAGCTAGATAAAAGATCCTTATATAGCCCAGTATTTTTAAATATGGCTGCACATTAGAAACATATGTGGAGCTCTGATTTAAAAAAAAGCAATACCTGGGAATTTGTATTTTCTGGAAAATTCAAAGATAATCTGATATGCATCTGGATTTAAAAAAAATTATTACAGATTTTTTAATTTAATAGTAGCTTTGGTGATACAGAGTGATAGTTACATAATCACAATAGTGAAAATATTTATAAATTTTCACAATCTGTAGCCAAACAAAAAATAAAAGATAATTATAGTTACAAGCAATAATGGAAGCATTATTAATCTAACAATATAGAATAATTACATACAATTTGAGAGGTCAAGCAGAGTGATGTGGTAAGTGGAAGTGCATACGTGCACATGTTTTAATTCATCCAGCCATTCTATGTCTTTTGGTTGGTGCATTTAATCCATTTGTATATAAGGTAATTATCAATATATATGATCCTACTACCATTTTCTTAATTATTTTAGATCTATTTTCTATGTAAGTCTTTCCCTTCTCTTGTTTCCTACCTAGAGAAGTTCCTTTAGCATTCGTTGTAAAGCTGGTTTGGCGGTGCTGAATTCTTTTAACTTTTGCTTTTCTAGAAAGCTTTTGATTTCTACATCAAATCTGAAGGAGGATCTTTCTGGGTAGAGTATTCACGGTTGTTGTTTCTTCCGTTTCATCACTTTAAATATATCATGTCATTCCATTCTTGCTTGTAACATTTCTGTTGAGAAATCAGCTAATTGTCTGATGGGAGTTCTTTGTATGTTGTCATTTTTCACTTTTTCTTTTAATATTTTATGTCTTTAATTGTTTCAGTTTGATTACTATGTGTCTAGGTGTGTTCCTCCTTGGGTTTATCCTTCTTGGATTAACTACTGTAAACTATTGATTGACTATTTCCTTTTCCATGTTAGGGAATTTTTCAGCTATTATAACTTCGAATATTTTCTCAGGTCCTTTATCTCTCTTTTTTCTTTCTGAAACCCCTATAATGTGAATGTTGGTGCATTTAATGCTGTCCCAGAGGTCTCTTAGGCTCCCTTCATTTCTTTTCATTCTTTTTTCTGTATTCTGTTCTGCAGCAGTGATTTTCACCACTCTGTCCTTCAGATCATTTACCTTCTTCTGCCTCACTTATTCTACTATGAATTCCTTCCATTGAATTATTCATCTCTGTTTGTTCTCTAGTTCTGTAGGTCTTTAGTAAACATTTCTTGCATCTTCTCAATTTTTGCCTTCATTGTTTTCCCAAGATCTTGAATCATTTTCACTATCTTTATTCTGAATTTTTTTTTTTTTTCCTGCAAGGTTACCTATCTGCACTTCATTTATTTATTTTTATGGGGTTTTATCTTATCTGGGACATAACACTCTGCTTTTTCATGCTGATTAACTTTCTGCACAGTGGCTTTTGTCTCAGTCTCTGTGGGACTGTGGTTCTTGGTTCTTCTGTCTGCCCTCTGGTGGACACAAAGAGGCTTGTGTAAACTTTCTGAAGGGAATGACTTGCTCTGGTGGGCAGGGCCTTGCTCCATAAAGCTTCAATCCAATTATCTGGATTGTGGGTTTGTGCTCCCCTCGGTAGTGTTTTGGCCTCAGGTGACATGATGATGTGATCACTGACCTAGAGCCAGACATCTTGGAATGTGAAGTCAAATGGGCCTTAGAAAGCATCACTACGAACAAAGCTAGTGGAGGTGATGGAATTCCAGTGGAGCTATTCCAAGTCCTGAATGATGATGCTGTGAAAGTGCTACACTCAGTATGCCAGCAAATTTGGAAAACTCAGCAGTGGCCACAAGATTGGAAAAGGTCAGTTTTCATCCCAGTCCCAAAGAAAGGCAATGCCAAGGAGTGCTCAAAATACCGAACAATTGCACTCATCTCACACGCTAGTAAAGTAATGCTCAAAATTCTCCAAGCCAGGCTTCAGCAATATGTGAACTGTGAACTTCCTGATGTTCAAGCTGGTTTTAGAAAAGGCAGAGGAACCAGAGATCAAATTGCCAACATCCGCTGGATCATGGAAAAAGCAAGAGAGTTCCAGAAAAACATCTATTTCTGCTTTATTGACTATGCCAAAGCCTTTGACTGTGTGGATCACAATAAACTATGGAAAATTCTGAAAGAGATGGGAATACCAGACCACCTGATCTGCCTCTTAAGAAATCTGTATGCAGGTCAGGAAGCAACAGTTAGAACTGGACATGGAACAACAGACTGGTTCCAAATAGGAAAAGGAGTACGTCAAGGCTGCATATTGTCACCATGTTTATTTAACTTATATGCAGAGTACATCATGAGAAATGCTGGACTGGAAGAAACACAAGTTGGAATCAAGATTGCCCGGAGAAATATCAATAACCTCAGATATGCAGATGACACGACTCTTATGGCAGAAAGTGAAGAGGGGCTAAAAAGCCTCTTGATGAAAGTGAAGGTGGAGAGTGAAAAGGTTGGCTTAAAGCTCAACATTCAGAAAACGAAGATCATGGCATCTGGTCCCATCACTGCATGGGAAATAGATGGGGAAACAGTGGAAACAGTGTCAGACTTTGTCTTTCTGGGCTCCAAAATCACTGCAGATGGTGACTGCAGCCATGAAATTAGAAGACGCTTGCTCCTTGGAAGGAAAGTTATGACCAACCTAGATAGCATATTCAAAAGCAGAGACATTACTTTACCAACAAAGGTTCGCCTAGTCAAGGCTATGGTCTTTCCTGTGGTCATGTATGGATGTGAGAGCTGGACTGTGAAGAAGGCTGAGCACCGAAGAATTGATGCTTTTGAAGTGTGGTGTTGGAGAAGACTCTTGAGAGTCCCTTGGACTGCAAGAAGATCCAACCAGTCCATTCTGAAGGAGATCAATCCTGGGATTTCTTTGGAAGGAATGATGCTAAAGCTGAAACTCCAGTATTTTGGCCACCTCATGCGAAGAGTTGACTCATTGGAGAAGACTCTGATGCTGGGAGGGATTGAGGGCAGGAGGAGAAGGGGACGACAGAGGATGAGATGGCTGGATGGCATCACTGACTCGATGGATGCGAGTCTGAGTGACCTCCGGGAGCTGGTGATGGACAGGGAGGCCTGGCGTGCTGCGGTTCATGGGGTCGCAGAGTCGGACACGACTGAGCGACTGATCTGATCTGATCTGATCTGTACCTCTCCTGCCATCTTCCTGTGGCTTCTTCTTTGTCTTTGGACATGGGAGAATCTTTTTTTGGTTCCAGCATTCTCCTGTTGGTTGTTCAACACCTAGTTATAATTTTGGTGCTCTTATGGGAAGAAATGGGTGCATGTCTTTCTACTCCTGAACCGGAAGCCTGGAGCTTATTTCTTAACTCCTGTATTGCATTGCCTGCATTAGAGGAGCTACCTAATTTCACTGCTTTGCCTATATGTGAAAAAGGAATACTTCAACATTTCTAGCCCAGCACGAAATATTTAAATTCAAATAAATTAAAATCAAATTGAGTATCTCCCCTCTAATACTGAATGTCTCATATCTGTAGGTGGCACCATAATTCTTTTGATCAACTAGGTGCAAAGCTTTGAAAATATCTCTCCCTTGTTCTCTTTCTAGATTTCCAGGTGGAATTGACCTCCTCGACTATTACATCACACAATATAAACCTTTTACTATCACCCTCTATTTCTCTGAAGCTAAAATTATTAATGTAGTTTTTTCTTTTTTTTTTGGTATGTTTTTTTATTCTACAATTCATCGCTAAACATTATTATCAGAAGAAATCTTCTTAATGTGTTATACTTTGATTTCAATTTACAGAAAAAATGTGGTAGAAGCTAATTGTCCTGATGTGAAATCTCACAATTCTATACTTATCATTAAGAAGCTTCAGTATTTAGTTCTAATTACTGTTTCCAGACTTACATCTCCAGTGTTAAGCAAGCCAAATGTCTTTCCAAAAGAAACTTATACAAGTATGCCAGGTACAATGTGCTGTGCTTAGTCACTCAGTCGTGTCTAACTGTTTGTGATCCCATTGACTGTATCCTGCCAGGCTCCTCTATCCATGGGGTTTCTCTAGATAAGAATTCTAGAGTGGATTGACATGCCCTCCCCCAGGGGATCTTCCCAACCCAGGGATCAAACCCAGGTCTCTTGCAGTGTAGGTGGATTCTTTGCCATCTGAGCTACCAAGGAAACCCATCATATACCATGTTCCTGCATTAGTGTTGCATCTAAAAGTGCGATTCTCATTTTTGTCAAATTATTTAAAAGTGGGTTTACAATAAAGCTGCAAGATAAAACAGTGAATATCCAGTTAAATGGAATTTTATAAACATAAAATAATTTGCTTATGAAAAAAATTATTTATGACAATTGATGAATAATTTTGGTACATGTATATCCTATGCAATATTTGGGATATACTTATACTAAAAAGCAGCTTTTGTTTATCTGAATTCAAATTTTACTTGTTTTCTGTATTCCAATTTATTGAATCTGGTGGCTTTAGTTTTCTTTTAAGGGAAAAGCAATTATACAAAATTTAAAACTAAAGACTAATGATGTGAAAGTTAAACAATAGCTTCAGTGTTGTTGTTGTTGTTGTTGTTGTTTTCTTCCCATTTATAATCCAATAGAATATATTGTGAAAAATAATTTAGAAATATAAAGTTTTAATTTTGTGGCTGAGGATTCAAAACCAACTGTCTTTTTCTCATTGCAAAGAGCTACAATTCCTCGAGTGAGCTGGTGGCTGGTCTGTTTTCCTAATCAGGTTTATTTGTTTTTCAACCTTTAACATTTTATAAAATTTGATATGTACCAGGTAGTTTCTTAGCTGTTGGTGACATAGCAGCAAATAAGACCAATGAAATATCTACTTTAAAGTGATAAATATGATACTAGAAAAAGAATTCAATTTCCAACAGCAAGAGATGCTATGAGGAAAACAAAAGGGAGACTCTGTGGAGGCAGTCACAGTGAGTTAAGTAGAAGCTTGAATGACAGGAATGAGCTATCCAGGGAAGTGGGTAAAAGAGAACCATTCCATGCAAAGGGAACAGTTGAACCAAAACTCAAATGGAAGAACAAACTTGACATATCCAGGAAATCAAATAATTTTGTTATTTGAGTTATAGGGCCAGGAAAGGTGAATGGTTACACATAAGGAGAGAGAGGTGGGTAGAGGATAGATCTTGTGCAGTCCCATTGGCCATGTTAAGGTTATTGGATTCAATATTCATTATCTTAAAGTTCTACCAAAAAAAAAAAAAAAAAGGCAGTTTTGAATGACATGTGGAATATTAATTGTTGAGGGTGGGAGATAAGAACAAAAATTGAGCAGCCAGTCAGGTAGGTCTTCTGCTAGCACAAGAAGAAATATGGGTCCTGCCTACTAAGATATCAGAGCTGGAGCTAGTGACTCACAGATGAAATCAGTATCCATTTTCAGGTCAGAGCTAAAGAACTGTGTTAACAGAATGTTGAAGGCAAGAGAGGAATATAGGATAACTTTTGAGTTTTGAGCTGAATATCTGGATGAGTACAAAACTAGAGGAAGAAGCATGATTAGCAGGACTGAAATGATTCACAAATTTGGGCTTGGGTTGGAATGCTTATTCATGGCTAGACTTCTAGATAAAATCTAATTTTATTATGGTAAGAGAAAAAGCCCTGGATAAGGATTATAAACTCTTTCTGATCTGTTTCAGAGAGTATATAATGACTGACAACCTCTCCCAAGCACAAATGTTGTCCAGTCTCTCAGTCGTGTCCAACTTTGAAACCCCATGGACTGCAGCACACCAGGCTTCCCTGTCCTTCACCATCTCTTGGAGTTTGCTCAAATGCATGCCCGTTGAGTCGGTGATCCCATCCAACAGACATCCTCTGTTGTCCCCTTCTCCTCTTGCCTTCGTCTTTCCCAGCATCAGGGTCTTTTTCAATGAGTTGGTTCTTCTCATCATGTGGCCAAAATATTGGAGCTGCAGCTTCAGCATCACTCCCTCCAGTGAATCCCTGGAGGAGATTCATTATTGATCATTATTGATGCCCTTTAGGATTAACTGGCTTGGTCTCCTTGCAGTCCAAGAGACTCTCAAGAGTTTTCTCCAATACCACAGTTCAAAAGCATTAATTCTTTGATGCTCAGACTTTTCTATGGTCCAGCTCTCACATCCTACATAACTACTGGAGAAACCATAGCTTTGACTAGATGGGCCTTTGTCAGCAAAGTGATGTGTCTGCTTTTAATATGCTGTCTAGGTTGGTCATGGCTTTCCTTCCAAGGAGCAAGCATCTTTTGATTTCATGGCCACAGTCACCATCTGCAGTGATTTTGGAGCCCAAGAAAATAAAGTCTCTCACTACTTCCATTGTTTCCCCATCTATTTGTCATGAAGTGATGGGACTAGATGCCAAGATCTTAGTTTTTTGAATGTTGAGTTTTTAGTCAGCTTTTTCACTTTCCTCTTTCACTTTCATCAATAGGCTCTTTAGTTCTTTTTCATTTTCTACAAATGGGTGGTGTCATCTGCATATCTGAAAGTATTGCTATTTCTCCTGGCAATCGTGATTCCAGCTGTGCTTTTCACATGATGTACTCTGGATAGAATTTAAATAAGCAGTGTGACAATAGCATGTATAGAAAACTGCATGTCTATTTTGGGGAAGTAAATGTTTTAGAAACATTAATTTCAATTTAACATACATGCCAATATTTAAATTTCTCAAAGTTAAAGGCCAGGCTTATTATTAATCTTTACTGTAAATATAACTGTTATGACAACTGCCTAGTAAATGCTAATTAATAACTTTCCATTTTAATTGTCCCCTTTTTATGTATACTTGTAGCACATTAACTGAGATCACATCATTTCCTCAAAGAAGCTTCTATTGTTTTTTAATCCATATCCTTCCTCTCTAAACTCTGACTTTGAGACCAAAAATATTATTAAAATTAATTTTTATATTTAAAGATTTTTCCCAGTACATTATTGAACACATAAAACAGGTAGTTAGAGTAGTAAACAGGAGTCCAAAATGACGGTAGGTAAAAGACAAGGAAGAAAAAAGCCTGCAAAAATAGAACAAAGGAAGGTCCAAGGACCATAGTGAGGACCTCAAGTAGAACAAACAGCACGCCTGCCTAGCCCAATTTGCATAGGACAGGCCCAGGAGGAGGGGAAAACATATAAAAAGAGGAGCCAAAGGGCTCTCTCTTTCTCTCCCTCTCTCTTTCTCTCCCTCTCTCTCTCTCTTTCCCGTGCACTGGGGCATTCTTCTCTTTGCGTCTTTGTGTTGACGTGCCCTTATGGTTCGAAGATGGATTTTCCTGCTATTATCTAAATAAAATAGAGCTGTAACACAGAGCTGTAACACTGATTTGTCTAAGAGCTATAACACAGTCCATTTGAGTCTTGAGAGCTATAACACGGTCTGTCCAAGACCCGAGAGCTGTGACATACCAAGGGCTTTAATGTCCGTCACTCTAAATCTTTGTTGTGGACAAGACAGAACTGAGGAACATTCACTCGCCTGACTAAACATACTGAGGAACATTCACTCGCCTGACAAAACATACTCATAAGCACATGTTAAATGAAAGAAATTCATATCTTGGGGATAGAAATCAAATTCAAAAATAATTGTAAAGCCACTTTATTTGGAATCAAGTGTATAATGTCTAAGGCCATAATAGAAACAAAAAATCAGCTTTTGAGACTGTATCACCTACTAGTATCAACATGTGAAACAGCAGGTACACTAAATTTTGAGCATTAATCAGGTTAATCCTCAGAGCAAACACTTTAGCTCTCAAAATCTAAGGCTGCTTTTTGGACTGTCATGTCATCTCTCTATATACACCTTATAGTTCACATGAAGATCCTATCCTTTCTGATTAACTGAGCCAGGAAATTCTGTCAGCTAAGTCAATATCTCACTAGTGGAAAAATAGAAGATTGTAAATAAAGGGAGCTATTTTCTATGATTGGTGAAATCTCATGGCAAAGCAAGCATGCTTTTCTCCAGGGCTAGGAAATTCAAGTTTTATCTTAGATATCGCATTCTCAACATTTTAAGGTTTATATGAGAATGAATATATGATTTCATAGCTTTTTAAGCAATTATATTTTAAGTTTCATGAGTAAAACGCAAGCCAATCTGCATGAGATAAAGTCAGAATGTGTGCTGTACCCAAGCTCCCAGGCCCTGTGAGGAAGAGGAATTTCTTCAGCGAGCCAGACAATTAGCAGTGATCACTCAAGGCTTATAGGGAGGAAGGAGAGTTTATTGAAAAGAAACAGACTTCTGACATAGACATCAGAAGGGGGTAAAAGAGAATATCTCCAAAGTTAACTTGAGCAGAATATTATATCCTTTTCAGTTAGCTGCTGAGAATAAATAAAAAGAATATCTCAAGTTTGTAAAAGTTTTACCAGGCCCCTTCCCAAGGCATACACCCTGAGATAACATCTGTACAAGATTAATCAGAAGGAATGAGTTCCTGTTAAGAAGGAAAACATGCCTTTGAGCAAGATATATTGTTGCCTTTTAATCATTAACACAGTGACTGCTTGACTACTAAGACAAAGAATGCATACCTTCTCCCTAAGGGGCCTTGGACTACTTATCAACCTGCCTGAGGTTAACTATATCAAAACTAACCAGAACAATTACAAACATTTGATCCTTCTAACTATGTTGTTCTCCTGTTACAAATACCCTCCGACTCTCTGTGACCCCATTTACTGCAGCACACCAGGCTTCCCTATCCTTCACTAACTCCTGGAGATTGCTCAGATTCATGTCCATTGAGTTGGTGATGCCATCCATCCATCTCATCCTTCTACCTAAACTGTGCTGTGCTTAGTCACTCACTCATGTCAGACTCTTTGTGACCCCATAGATTATAGCCCACCACCCCCTCTGTCATTGGGGATTCTCCAAGCAAGAGAACGGGAGTGGGTTGCCATACCTTCCACCACTTTCTACCTATATTACCTACCTAATAGGATCCCATGAGCTAATATTTATAAATACTTAGAACATTGCATGACACCTATTAAGTATCATATCCAAGTTTTCAATATAAATAAGTATTGCAATTATATAATAAGTGCAGAGGTGTAGTTTCAGGGCTATATGTGGTAAATCAGAGGTCTCACTGTGTCCCTTCATATCAGTGAGCCGCATAACCAGTTTGATGATGGGGGCTCATTTATAATATTTGATATTATCTATAGTGACTACTCAGAGAAGGCAATGGCAAGCCACTCCAGTACTCTTGCCTGGAAAATCCCGTGGACAGAGGGGTCTGGTGGGCTGCAGTCCATGGGGTCACTAGGACTTGGACACGACTGAGCGACTTCACTTTATTTTTTCACTTTCATGCATTGGAGAAGGAAAAGGCAACCCACTCCAGTGTTCTTGCCTGAAGAATCCCAGGGACGGGGGGAGCCTGGTGGGCTGCCATCTATGGGGTCGCACAGAGTCGGACACGACTGAAGCGACTTAGCAGCGGCAGCATAGTGACTACTGCACAATTGTTCTCATCTCACACGCTAGTAAAGTAATGCTCAAAATTCTCCAAGCCAGGCTTCAGCAATACGTGAACAATGAACTTCCAGATGTTCAAGCTGGTTTTAGAAAAGGCAGAGGAACCAGAGATCAAGTTGCCAACCAACATCTGCTGGATCATGGGAAAAGCAAGAGAGTTCCAGAAAAGCATCTATTTCTGCTTTATTGACTATGCCAAAGCCTTTGACTGTGTGAATCACAATAAACTGTGGAAAATTCTGAAAGAGATGGGAATACCAGACCACCTGACGTGCCTCTTGAGAAACCTGTATGCAGGTCAGGAAGCAACAGTTAGAACTGAACATGGAACAACAGACTGGTTCCAAATAAGAAAAGGAGTACGTCAGGGCTGTGTATTGTTACCCTGCTTATTTAACTTATATGAAGAGTACAGTATGAGAAACGCTGAGCTGGAAGAAGCACAAGCTGGAATCAGGATTGCCAGGAAAATATCAATACCCTCAGACATGCAGATGACACCACCCTTATGGCAGAAAGTGAAGAGAAACAAAAAAAGCCTCTTTATGAAAGTGAAAGTGGAGAGTGAAAAAGTTGGCTTAAAGCTCAACATTCAGAAAACTAAGAGCATGGCACATGGTCCCATCACTTCACAGGAAATAGATAGGGAAACAGTGTCAGACTTTATTTTTTGGGGCTCCAAAATCATTGCAGATGGTGATTGCAGCCATGAAATGAAAAGATGCTTACTCCTTGGAAGGAAAGTTATGACCAACCTAGATAGCATATTCAAAAGCAGAGACATTACTTTGCCAACAAAAGTCCGTCTAGTCAAGGCTATGGTTTTTCCAGTGGTCATGTATGGATGTGAGAGTTGGACTGTGAAGAAAACTGAGTGCTGAAAAATTGATTCTTTTGAACTGTGGTGTTGGAGAAGACTCTTGAGAGTCCCTTGGACTGCAAGGAGATTCAACCAGTCCATTCTAAAGCAGATCAGTCTTGGGTGTTCTTTGGAACATCTAATGCTAAAGTTGAAACTCCAATACTTTGGCCACGTCATGCGAAGAGTTGATTCATTGGAAAAGACTCTGATGCTGGGAGGGATTGTGGGCAGGAGGAGAAGGGGACGACAGAGGATGAGATGGCTGGATGGCATCACTGACTCGATGGACATGAGTTTGAGTGAACTCTGGGAGTTAGTGATGGACAGGGAGGCCTGGTGTGCTGCAATTCAGGGGTCACAAAGGGTCGGACATGACTAAGTGACTGAACTCACTGACTGACTGACTAATACTGTAAATAATACAACTCTGGATGATTTTGAGCTATTAATGTGATGTCATTGTGTTGTTTGGAGGAAATGAGATAATCAGTTTTCTTGAGCTCATATCATTTATATGGTATATATTACTAAAAGTATATGTGAAAGTTAATATTGTTTTTATCTGAAATAAAAAATAGCAGCCTAGAATACATTTATCTTTATATATTTTCCAACATTTTATTCAAATCTGAATATTCTTGTCTTATTGCATATGCTATATTTATTCAGTTTTACTTATTGTTTTTCATTTAGCCTTCTGCAAGCATTGGCTTTGAACTAGGTGGATGAATGCATGGCACAGACACCATCACTGCTCCCCATAATACCACCACTGCTCCCCATAATATCACCGTATGCCTCATATACACCATTATAACCTTTCCTGCTCAAACTTAAATTCATCATTCTTCTCAAGATAGAACTCCAAGAAGTCACTTCCAGTTAATTATATTTTTTTCCTCCAATTTTTTTATTTTATTTTTTAACTTTATAATACTGTATTGGTTTTGCCATATATCAATATGAATCCACCACAGGTATACAAGTGTTTCCCATCCTGAACCCTCCTCCATCCTCCCTCCCCGCACCATCACCCCGGGTCGTCCCAGTGCACCAGCCCCAAGCATCCAGTTAATTATATTTTAACAAATGATTACAACTACCTTACCAATCTCTTTGCTTCTAGTTCTGATCATCTATTCTTAATAGTAACAATGACCAACATTTAAGGAACTTCTTCCATGTGTAAATCAATTCTCTAAATAATTTGCATGTGATAATTCATTTAAACCTCTTAATACTATGAAATAAATTATTAATACAAATAATGCAATCAAAAAACAAAGAGATTACATTTCTCTAGGTTTATGTGTCTCAGAAATGTAAAGCCTGAAATCAAAGTCAGATATTTAGACTTCCTTATTTTGCTTTCAAATCAAAATTCTCATCTTCTTCTGTAAAATATTTTTCTAGAGTTCTTTAACATCCCCATTTCCCCAAATATTTTGAAGTCCCTGTCTTCATTGTCCTTTATCAAAAACATCTATTGATTATTATCAATTCATTTTCTTATAACTCTCACCAAAATTCAAAATTATATTCAATTTTTATATCAGTCAATTCAAGACTATGCAATCATTTATCCTCATAATTCACTCAGAGTTTGAATTCTAAGCACCAAATTGAATTTTCCCTGAAATAATCATATGAATTCTGGACTGGCTGCTACTTCTTTTTGTGTTCTGCATGGTTGAGTTACTCTTATATTCTTTAGTAAATATATAAGTTAATTACTCATTATCTAACACCTAACTGATATTATTCTTTATTTCAAAGTGGTATGTGTGTTTTGGGATCTTCCTAGATGGTGCTAGTGATAAGGAACACATCTGCCAATGCAGGTTGATCCCTGGGTTGGGAAGATCCTCTGGAGGAGGGCAGTGCAACTAACTCCAACATTTTTGCCTGGGGAATCTTATGGACAGAGGAGCCTGGCCAGCTAAGGTCCACGGGATCACATAGAGTCAGACATGACTGACATGACTGAGCATGTACACATACATTTTTTCATTCCTATGTTTTTTAACATTCATTAGTTGGCCTTGTGTTTTATTTATTGTTTATTTAATTATATAAATATACACCTAGCAAGCTGTTTACATACAAATATATAAAACATGATTTAGCCCTTGAAGAATGCATGATACATGCAGGGAAGAAAAATTCCAAAAAAAAAAAAAAATTAAAGAGCAGTGAGAAGTGTTGTATTATTGGCATAATACTTTCAGATAATCTTAAATTATTTTTAGATTATGTATTTCAATTATTTATTAGTATTCATGATTCTAAAATTTAAAAATGTTTTAAGCACAAAAATCACCTTAAAATATTTTTTATTTGAGTATAATGTATACCAAAGAAATGATAGAAATTACATCTCTACTCTAGCCACATCCTTGAAATATTACCCACTGTTGGTCAAAACTTACTTACTATCTCTGGAATTTTTGTTGTTGTTTTTAATATTCTCCGTATGGATACCATTGGAATTCACTGTGATAGAAATAATTCATCTTAGGAAGTGAACTTTTTGAAGTGCCCTCCATTTTTTTCTTAGCTGTTCCC
Organism: Tragelaphus eurycerus; assembly: GCA_935064755.1. Taxonomy (NCBI): domain Eukaryota; kingdom Metazoa; phylum Chordata; class Mammalia; order Artiodactyla; family Bovidae; genus Tragelaphus; species Tragelaphus eurycerus. The sequence continues at coordinate 3,257,195 of CAKXYN010000086.1, read as the reverse complement.
CACCCCCCGCCCCCATTTGAGGAAATCAACAGGGTTCTGATGAGTCCTAAAGAATCATCTGACAAAAGCAAAATGTCCTCCACTGAGATGTCTGCCTCCTTACAGGATTCTGATTCCATCACTTCTTCTCTTTGTCCATCATGAAGATGGGCTTCATATGCTTCATCTACTGCTAAGTGGTTAAAACATAAGTGTGTGTGCTCAGTTATGTTCGGCTCTTTGTGACCCCATGGACTGCACCCTACCAGGCTCTTTGGTCCATGGAATTTTCCAGACAGGATACTGGAGCGAGTTACCATTTCCTACTCCAGAAGATCTTCCTGACACAGGGATTGAACTCATGTCTCCTGTGTTTCCTTCATTGTCAGGCAGATTTTTTACCTCTGAGCCACCTGGGAATCCCTGCTTAAAACATAAATGAAGTTTTTTCATTGATTGGCTTATTTCCTACAAAGAATGTAGAAAATTATTATCTTAAATACTATTAGCTCAAATAATATTTTACATTAAAAATTCACATCATTAACCACTAGAAGAAGAAAAGAGAAAAACTAACTCTTACTTTAGCTGGGTTATGTTACAGAGTATAAATTTAATCTAGGTCATGATGAATTTTGAAATAAAATATATACTGTATCTTAACTCAATGTTATTTAGACATAGAAAATGTTATTTCTCTTTTATTCAGCTTATGAGTAGAAAATTATAACATACTCTGTAGAAAAATTTTAAGAAATAAACATCTACTTTTTCTTTCTTCATTCTCCAGGTATGTTGTTCAGTTGCCAAGTTGTGTCTGACTCTTTGTGAACCCATGAAATACGCACAACAGGCTTTTCTATCCTTCACTATCTCCCAGAGTTTGCTCACACACATGTCCATTGAGTCAGTGATGCTATCTAACCTTTTCATCCTCTGTCTCCCCCTTATCCTTTTGCCTTCAATCTTTCTCAGCTTCAGAGTCTTTTCCAATTAGTCGAATCTTTGCATCAGGTGGCCAAAGTTTTGGGGCTTCAGCCTCAACATCTGTCCTTCCAATAAATATTCAGGGTTGATTTCCTTTAGGATTGACTGGTTTAATCTCCTTACAGTAAAAGTGACTATTAAGAGTCTTCTCTAGCACCACAATTCAAAAGCATCAATTATTTGGTGCTCAACCTTTTTTATGGTCCAACTTTCACATCCCCCTATACATGACTACTGGAAAAAACAGTAGTCATATAGCTTTGACTATATGAATCTTTGTTGGCAAAATTATGTCTCTGATCTTTAATGAACTGTCTAGGTTTGCAATAGCTTTCTTTCTAAGAAGCAAGCCTCTTTTAATTTCATGGCTGTAGTCTGTCTCCAGTTATTTTGGAGCCCAAGAAAATAAAGTCTGTCACTGTTTCTAGCTTTTCCCTTTATATTTACATGAAGTGATGGGACCGGATGCCATTCTTAGCTTTTTGAATGTTAAGTTTTAAGTCAGCTTTTTCACTCTGCCTTTTAACCCTCTTCAAGAGGCTCCTTAGTTCCTCCTCACTGTCTGCCATTAGAGTCGTATTATCTGCATATGGGAGATTGTTGATATTTCTCTTGGATCTTGATTCCAGCTCATGATTCATCCAGTAATGTTTTATATAAGTAATGCAAGTTTTGTGCAAGTATATGATAATAAAATAATTTTACTTCTGTATTTCTGAAAATTTTATTTTGTCTTTGCTTAAATATATATGGGAAAGCTGGGAGGCTTCCAAGATGGTTCAGGGGTGAAGAATCCACCCCTTGATCGGGAAGATCCCCTGGAGAAGGAAGTGACAACCCATTCCAGTATTCTTGCCTGAAAATTCCATGGACAGTGGAGCCTGGCAGGTTACACTCCAAGAGGTTGCAAAAGAATCTGGACATGGCTAAACAAAAACAACAATATATATATATGGAGAAACAGTGGAAACAGTGTCAGACTTTGTCTTTCTGGGCTCCAAAATCACTGCAGATGGTGACTGCAGCCATGAAATTAAAAGATGCTTACTCCTTGGAAGGAAAGTTATGACCAACCTAGATAGCATATTCAAAAGCAGAGACATCACTTTGCCAACAAAGGTTCGCCTAGTCAAGGCTATAGTCTTTCCTGTGGTCATGTATGGATGTGAGAGCTGGACTGTGAAGAAGGCTGAGCGACAAAGAATTGATGCTTTAGAAATGTGGTGTTGGAGAAGACTCTTGAGAGTCCCTTGGACTGCAAGGAGATCCAACCAGTGCATTCTGAAGGAGATCAGCCCTGGGATTTCTTTGGAAGGAATGATGTTAAAGCTGAAACTCCAGTATTTTGGCCACCTCATGCGAAGAGTTGACTCATTGGAGAAGACTCTGATGCTGGGAGGGATTGAGGGCAGGAGGAGAAGGGGTCGACAGAGGATGAGATGGCTGGATGGCATCACTGACTCGATGGATGTGAGTCTGAGTGACCTCCGAGAGCTGGTGATGGATAGGGAGGCCTGGCCTGCTGCAGTTCATGGGGTCGCAAAGAGTCAGACATGACTGAGTGACTGAGCTGAGCTGATCTGATATATATATATATATATATATATATATATATATATATATATATATATATAAAATTTATTCTTTATTTTATTACAGAGTAGCCTACATTCCTGGGCTTCCCAGATGTCTCAGTTGGTAAAGAATCTGACTACAATGCAGGAGACATGTGTTCAATTCCTGGGTTGGGAAGATCCTCTGGAGGATGAAATGGCAACCCACTCCAGTATTCTTGCCTGGAAAATCCTATGGACAAAGGAGCCTGGCTGGCTACAGTTCAAAGTGTTGCAAAGAACCAAACATGACTGAGCAACAAAAACAGCCACATTTCTAGATTATATTTGTCTTTAAGACTTGAAATATGTTTCTTCACTGTATTTGATTTGATTGGTTCTAAAAGATTTCTGCTACTATTCATGTTTGAGTATCTTTATATATAACATGACTTTTTCTTTAACTGCTTTTAATTTTCTCTTTAGCATTGGTTTAAACCCATTTTATTATGATATACATCAATGTAATATTCTTGATGTCTTTTCTGCTTAGGGCTTACTAAGCTTTTTAGAATTTGAAACATATTTTTTCTTAAATTTAAAAAATTATCAGATGATGTTGTTTAAAATAATTTTTCTCCCTTCTCCCCTTTCTATCTTGTACTCCAATTATACATATATTAGGCTAAAAGCTAACTGAGGCTCCATTTAAATGTCTTAAGTCCTTATTCATCTGTGTTATATTTTAAGTAGATTCTGCTTCTATATTTGAAGCTCATTAAACTTCTCTTTTGTAATGTTTAACCTGATTTTTTAAATCAAAGTCTTTGTTTTCTAAATTTAAGATTTAAAAATCTGGATCATAAGGCAGTTCTATTCCCAGTTTTTTTAGGAATCTCCACACTGTTCTCCATAGTGGATGTACTAGTTTGCATTCCCACCAACAGTGTAAGAGGGTTCCCTTTTCTTCACACTCTCTCCAGCATTTATTGCTTGTGGACTTTTGGATCACAGCCATTCTGACTGGCATGAAATGGTACCTCATAGTGGTTTTGATTTGCATTTCTCTGATAATGAGTGATGTTGAGCATCTTTTCATGTGTTTGTTAGCCATCTGTATGTCTTCTTTGGAGAAATGTCTATTTAGTTCTTTGGCCCATTTTTTGATTGGGTCATTTATTTTTCTGGAATTGAGCTGTAGGAGTTGATTGTATATTTTTGAGATTAGTTGTTGGTCTGTTACTTCATTTGCTATTATTTTCTCCCATTCTGAAGGCTGTCTTTTCACCTTGCTTATAGTTTCCTTTGTTGTGCAGAAGCTTTTTAAGTTAGGTCCCATTTGTTTATTTTTGATTTTATTTCCGATATTATGGGAGGTGGGTCATAGAGGATCCTGCTGTGATGTATGTCAGAGAGTGTTTTGCCTATGTTTTCCTCTAGGAGTTTCATGGTTTCTGGTCTTACATTTAGCTCTTTAATCCATTTTGAGTTTATTTTTGTGTATGGTGTTAGAAAGTGTTCTAGTTTCATTCTTTTACAAGTGTTTGACCAGTTTTCCCAGCACCACTTGTTAAAGAGATTGTCTTTAATCCATTGTATATTCTTGCCTCCTTTGTCAAAGATAAGGTGTCCATATGTGCGTGGATTTATCTCTGGGCTTTCTATTTTGTTCCATTGATCTATATATCTGTCTCTGTGCCAGTACCATACTGTCTTGATGACTGTGACTTTGTAGTAGAGCCTGAAGTCAGGCAGGTTGATTCCTCCAGTTCCATTCTTCTTTCTCAAGATAGCTTTGGCTATTCGAGGTTTTTTGTATTTCCATACAAATTGAGAAATTATTTGTTCTAGCTCTGTGAAGAATACCATTGGTAGCTTGATGGGGATTGCATTGAATCTATAAATTGCTTTGGGTAATATACTCATTTTCACTATATTGATTCTACCAATCCATGAACATGGTATATTTCTCCATCTATTAGTGTCCTCTTTGATTTCTTTCACCAGTGTTTTATAGTTTTCTATATATAGGTCTTTAGTTTCTTTAGGAAGATATATTCCTAAGTATTTTATTCTTTTCATTGCAATGGTGAATGGAATTGTTTCCTTAATTTCTCTTTCTATTTTCTCATAATTAGTGTATAGGAATGCAAGGGATTTCTGTGTATTGATTTTATATCCTGCAACTTTACTATATTCAATGATTAGTTCTAGTAATTTTCTGGTGGAGTCTTTAGGGTTTTCTATGTAGAGGATCATGTCATCTGCAAACAGTGAGAGTTTTACTTCTTCTTTTCCAATTTGGATTCCTTTTATTTCTTTTTCTGCTCTGATTGCTGTGGCCAAAACTTCCAAAACTATGTTGAATAGTAATGGTAAAAGTGGGCATCCTTGTCTTGTTCCTGACTTTAGAGGAAATGCTTTCAATTTTTCACCATTGAGGATAATGTTTGCTGTGGGTTTGTCATATATAGCTTTTATTATGTTGAGGTATGTTCCTTCTATTCCTGCTTTCTGGAGAGTTTTTATCATAAATGGATGTGAACTTTGTCAAAGGCTTTCTCTGCATCTATTGAGATAATCATATGGTTTTTATTTTTCAATTTGGGAATGTGGTGTATTACATTGATTGATTTGCAGATATTGAAGAATCCTTGCATTCCTGGGATAAAGCCCACTTGGTCATGGTGTATGATCTTTTTAATGTGTTGTTGGATTCTGATTGCTAGAATTTTATTAAGGATTTTGCATCTATGTTCATCAGTGATATTGGCCTGTAGTTTTCTTTTTTTGTGGCCTCATAGAATGAGTTTGGAAGTTTGCCTTCCTCTGCAATTTTCTGGAACAGTTTGAGTAGGATATGTGTTAGCTCTTCTCTAAATTTCTGGTAGAATTCAGCTGTGAAGCCGTCTGGACCTGGGCTTTTGTTTGCTGGATGATTTCTGATTACAGTTTCAATTTCCGTGCTTGTGATGGGTCTGTTAAGATTTTCTAAACTTTCCTGATCCGGTTTTGGAAAGTTGTACCTTTCTAAGAATTTGTCCATTTCTTCCACGTTGTGCATTTTATTGCCATATAATTGCTGATAGTAGTCTCTTATGATTCTTTGTATTTCTGTGTTGTATGTTGTGATCTCTCCATTTTCATTTCTAATTTTATTGATTTGATTTTTCTCCTGTTGTTTCTTGATGAGTCTGGTTAATGGTTTGTCAATTTTATTTACCCTTTCAAAGAACCAGCTTTTGGCTTTGTTGATTTTTGCTATGGTCTCTTTTGTTTCAAAATCTATATAATTCTTAATTCTCAACTGAGCATTTTTACATACATCATTCATATTTCCATCTTATATACTCTAGCTTTTCTCTATATTCTTGAATACCTGGAATATATTGGTTGTCCAAAAATTTCATTCAGTTTTTTTCTTTAAGATGACTATAGTTATCTGCTCTAGTCATCAAGTTTTAACTTCATTTAAAGCAATTTTGTTAGATTGCATTATGATAAAATGCATTAAAAAATTGTGAAAACTGGTCAAATTTTCTGTATCCATTTAGTATTGAGGAAGGAAGAAAAAAAGAAACATTTTGGTACATTTTCCTTTATTAGTATATTTTTAATTAATTTATTTATTTTAAATGAAGGATAATTACTTTACCATAAGTGGTGGTTTTTACCATGCATTCACAAGAATCAGCCATGAGTACACATGTGTCTGCCCATCCTGAACACCCCTTTCATGTCCCTCCTCACCCCATCCCTCTGGGTTGTCCCAGAGCACTGGCTTTGAGTGTCCTGCTTCATACATCAAACTTGCACTGGTCGTCTGTTTTACATATGGTAATATAAATGTTTCAATGCTATTTTATCAAATCACTCCATCCTCACCTTCTCCCAAATAATCCAAAAGTGTGTTCTTTACACCTGTGTCTTTTTTGCTGCCTTGCATGTAGGATCGTCATTACTGTCTTTCTAAATTCCATATATATGTGCTAATATACTTTGATGGTGTTTCTCTTTCTGACTTCACTCACCTCATTAGAACCGACTCAAATGTATTATTGTAAACAGTGCTACAATAAACACTGGAGCACAGGTGTCTCTTTCAATTCTGGTTTCCTTGGTGTATATGTCCAGCAGTGGGATTGTTGTGTCATATAGAAGTTCTATTTCCAGTTTTTTAAGGCATTTCCACACTGTTCTCCACAGTGACTGTATCAGTCTGCATTCCAACCAATAGTGTAGAAGGGTTCCCTTTCCTGCACCCTCTCCAGCATTTATTGTTTGTAGACTTTTTGATGGTGGCCATTCTGACCAGAGTGAGATGATACTCACTGTGGTTTTGATTTGTTTTCTCTAATAATGCGTGATGTTGGCCATCTTTTCACGTGTTTACTAGTCATCTGTTTGCCTTCTTTGGAGAAATATCTGTTTAGTTCTTTGTCCCATTTTTTTTTTTTTTTAATTGGGTTGTTTGTTTTTTGGTTTTGAGCTTCATGAGCCACTTGTATATTTAGGAGATTAATTATTTGTCAGTTGCTTCATTTGTTATTATTTTCTCCCATTCTGAAGGCTACCTTTTCACCTTACTTATAGTTTCCTTCATTGTGCAAAAGCTTTTAAACTTAATTAGGTCCAATTTGCTTATTTTTGGTTTTATTTCCATTAGTCTGGGAGGTGGGTCATAAAAGATCTTGATGTGATTTATGTCAAGAATGTGCTGCCTATGTTTTTCTCTAAGGGTTTTATAGTTTCTGGTCTTATCTTTAGATATTTAATCCATTCTGAGTTTATTTTTGTGTATGAAGATAGAAATGTTCTAGTTTCATTCTTTTACATGCGGTTGACCAGTTTTCCCAGCACCATTTGTTAAAGAGATTGTCTTTGTTCCATTGTATATTCTTGCCTCCTTTATCAAAGATAAGGTATTCATAGATGTGTGGATTTATCTCTGGACCATGCTCTCTAGAAAACTGTAGCTTTGTCATATAGTCTGATGTCAGGAAAGTTGATTCCTTCAGTTTAATTCTTCTTTCTTAAGATTGCTTTGGCTATTTGAGGTTTTTTGTATATCCATACAAACTGTGAAATTATTTGTGCTAGTTCTGTGAAAAATATCATTGGTAGCTTGATAGGGTTTGTGTTGAATCTAAAGATTGCTTTGGGTAGTATACACATTTTCACTATATTGGTTTTTCGAATCCACAAAAATGGTACATTTTTCCATCTATTTGTGTCATATTTGATTTCTTGCATCAGTGCCTTATAGTTTTCTATATATAGATCTTCCAATTTTGATGGTTTGATGTCTTTTCATACCATTCTATCATCTTAGTTATTTCTGGATTAGTATTAATTGATTTTTTTATTTTTTTGTTATAATTTATATTTACCTATTTCTTTGCAAGAGTGATATATATATATATATATATATATATATATATATATATATATATATATATTGCATTGTAACCAATGAAAGTGTTATGTATTTTTATGCTGGACCTTATTGCATTATTTTTAAAAATTTGGGATTTTTTTTTCTTGGATGTTGTTGAATACTTGGAAAGAGTCTGATTTCTTTTGAGGAAATTATTTAGGGTCTTTTAGAGAAGGCAATGGCAACCAACTCCAGTACTCTTGCTTGGAAAATCCCATGGATGGAGGAGAATGGTAGGCTGCAGTCCATGTGGCCACTAAGAGTCGGATACGACTGAGTGACTTCACTTTCACTTTCATGTATTGGAGAGGGAAATGGCAACCCACTCCAGTGTTCTTGCCTGGAGAATCTCAGGGACAGGGGAGCCTAGTGGGCTGCCGTCTATGGGGTCGCACAGAATCGGATGCGACTGAAGTGATTTAGCAGCAGATAGGTCCTTAATAGTACTTGGTCTAGGGCTAATTTTTACCTGCTACTGAGATAATAACCTTCTGTATACTCTAATGACATGTGAATTACAAATTTTTTCCACTTTGTTAGTTCAGAACAAGAATTCCTCATGACTTTATTTGAGCTTCAAGAATTGTTCTATTCATTCTTCCAGATGGCTCTGTACAGATGTTTACTTCTCACCACTCCATTGAAGGCTTGAATAATACTCTCTAGACATTACTATAGTTGTTAGTTGTTTCCCTCTCTCCCTCCCCTCTCTTTCTCCTAATCTCTCACTCTTGTGCTCTGCTGTACCATTCAAACTCTAGATGCTTTGTGCTTTTTTTTTTTAATGTGTCCAGGTCTCCTACACAAAGGGATTTATTTATTTATTTTTAATTTAACTTTACAATATTGTATTAGTTTTGCCATATATCAAAATGAATCTGCCACAGGTATACACGTGTTCCCCATCCTGAACCCTCCTCCCTCCTCCCTGCCCATACCATCCCTCTGAGTCGTCCCAGTGCACCAGCCCCAAGCATCCAGTATCGTACATCGAACCTGGACTGGTGACTCATTTCATATATGATATTATACATATGCTTTGTGCTTTTTAAGTCCCTACTGTGTTACTTCAATTAAGAAAGATGATAAAGCTCAGACTGATGATTGGCTAAAACCTGGAAATCCTCTCCAAGCGCTAAACTAGGGCAATCCTAGGACATTCCACTTTGTTTTCCTTTCAGAGAGCACTGTCCTGTGCTGCCTGTTCTCTGAGTTCTAAAAGCAGTTGTTCTAAGTGTCTGTCCCATTTTTAAAGTTATTACATAAAACCTGACCTGAATTGGAGGTATTGCAATAGTGTCTATAACAGAGCTTGAGTGTTATTTAATTATGTGTATCTGTATATTCAGAGTTAACTAATTAGTGTGTGTGTATATATATATATATATATATATGCTGCTACTGCTAAGTCGCTTCAGTCGTGTCCGACTCTGTGTGACCCCATAGATGGAAGCTCACCAGGCTCCCCTGTCCCTGGGATTCCCCAGGCAAGAACACTGGAGTGGGTTGCCATTTCCTTCTCCAATGCAAGCGAAAGTGAAAGCGAAAAGTGAAAGTGAAGCCACTCAGTCGTGTCCGACTCTTAGCGACCCCATGGACTGGAGCCTACCAGGCTCCTCTATCCATGGGATATATAAATATATATATATATATATACTATGTACAGAGAAATCATTACATGTCTGAGTTAAAGCATAGACACTGCTCTCATATTGTTTGATATCTAAAAGTCAGTCTAAAAGACAGCCACTCAAAACGTTGCAATAATTTATCTCTCAAAGAATACAACTACTACAAGGGACTAATGTGAGTCAAGAAATTAATTTTGTGTTACATTGCAATAACAACACTTCTGACAACTTTAACAACAACAACAAAAATTAGTGGCTTTTCTAAATACATATTTTTCATTTGAATCACAGTTCTATATGTCAGATGAATAAGATGTCTCTTTTCTGATCAGTTAATTGAAGGTGTAAATTTTTTCTATCATAGCATATCATCATTTCAGAATTACTCATTTCTAGCAGCATGAGTGAGAGAAAGTATCAGTCAAGATATCTGAGAAATAATAGGACCAAAGCTTGAATTAGTGCATCAAATGTGGATGTATAAATTATCTAAAGTATTTCATGTGACCTGAACCTAACTGCAAAGGAGCTTGAGGAATAACTTTATATGTACCTGCTGCTGCTGCTGCTAAGTCGCTTCAGTCGTGTCCGATTCTGTGCGATCCCATAGATGGCAGCCCACTAGACTCCGTCCCTGGGATTCTCCAGGCAACAACACTGGAGTGGGTTGCCATTTCCTTCTCCAGTGCACGAAAGTGAAAAGTGAAAGTGAAGTCGCTCAGTTGTGTCTGACTCTTAGCGACCCCATGGACTGGAGCCTACCAGGCTCCTCCGTCCATGGGATTTTCCAGGCAAGAGTACTGGGGTGGGGTGCCATTGCCTTCCCCTTCTGTACCTAGAAAAAGTAATCAGAATTGGGAGTACTTAGTCAGTGTCTACTATGGACCTATGAGGATGACTAGTGAGTTTCACCTTATTAGAATGGATATGTATACTGTATAGTAGGAGGAATGAGGCAATTTGGAGGAAAATGATTCAGAACTTTAAAATCCACACAGAAGACCTTTGGAATCTGTAGAATAAGAAATATAAAACTATTTTAACTTCTTCAAATATGGTTATCAAGATAGATTTGGAAAAATTCATGTTACAATATGTGAGAAAACTAAAGAGAATACCTGAGTGAAGTCAGCAAAATTTTGAAAGTTCTATATGGTGGTACAAAATTATTAGGTCAGAAGATTATCAGTTAAAAGGTCATGAGAGTTGAGACTCAAATAAATTTTCAGAGGAAAGAGACATAGAATTTGGTAATAAATAAGAAGTATGGGGAAAATAGAAAAAATACTTATAAAACAAACCCCAAATCAAAATTTTCAAGCCCAATAATCAAAATTCCCATGGAAAACATAGGCCATTTATATATTAGAATCTCTGAATTAACTTAACAAATTAGAAGACTGAACTAAATTTTGCTTTAAAAAAAAAGTAATGATGTCATAATTTTTGCATCAAGACATATGCATAGAAGAACAAAGCAATAAAAGAAGAAAAGGATATCATGGGTGAAATGAGTTTGCTCTTCTGTCACTAAAAAAAACAAACAAAAAAAATTTCCTTAGAACATTTAAGGATTCTGTATCAGTAGTTTATAAGATTTTTTGGTGTACTGTTGCCATGCATTTAAGTGTATCAAACTATAAAATAATTTAAACTGCACAAAGTTAGAACTTAAAACCTGTACATGACTAATCATAGGAGTATTTAAAGAGAAGTGGAAATGTCAAGATCATAAATTAGCTTTTACTTCAGTGAAAGTCTTGACAAATGCAAAAATATAACTTTTGAACATGAGGGAAATTTTTCAGTTACCTACCATTAACAACTTTCAATGTCCTATCTTTAAAATTGCAAGTGGTTTATCTAAATATAATGTATATTATTATTAGCTGAAATATTTTTTTCTTGTTCTTCACAGCTATCAACCAACACACACACACACACACACACACACACACAAACACACATGAACACAAGATTAATTTGCAGATAATCATATAAATCTTTACTTGAAAACATTTGTTTTTGATTAGCAATTCCTGTAATCAACTTGTAAGTAATAGCAGCCATGCTATTGAACATGACTTCATGCTTACCTCTATAAATGCATTTTATGTATGATATTTCCTTTCCTTTAATTGATACAGTTATGCTTTATTTTACCACTGAGTTGACTGATTTTGATGAAGATTAAGAAAAGTGTTTTGAACTTTAAGCATAGCTTTTAACATATCGGTTTCATCAAATTTCACAAAGGAAGAATTAAAAGACAAATAAAAAGATTGAAATGATATCTATTGTTTCCAAAAAGAATGGGTTTTCTGACAGAAAGAACTTAACTGAAAATATATTTATTCCCCTAAAAACAAGGTGAAGAAATATTCTCTTTAGTTGAGGAAAAACAAAGCATATAACATAGATCCAAGTTTTTTAGTTGAGAGAAAAGATATAATAGAGGCATGAGATTATTATTCGTTTTAGAGACTTATTTCACTTATTCATCTCAATTTTGATCAGTACATTCAAGATGAGAATGTACTGATGGCTTTGGTCCTATGGCTATGTGGATAATTTTAAGAATGATCAATGAACCAGATGGCTTTACACCTGTCATCAGGTACTCATGACCAAGGTAATAGAGAGCTTTGGAAAGTGACTGAAAAAAGAAATATAAGAAAGTACATGGTAGTAAAGTTTATGGCTTAGTGTAGCATTAAAGAAACTAATTCCATATAATATTGATAAAGTTTTCAAAGTATAGTGCTTTGGAGATGAAACTTAACTCGTGGAGAAAAATGTGCAGAATATAAAAAGATAAGTGTAACAGCAAACATTCAGCAGTAGTAATACGAACAGAAGTTACAGTTTTCCATATTGACATTTAGATTTTCTAAAGAAGTTTTTTTTAAATTTAATTCTCTTAGAGGAATCTTCATACAGAAAAGATAGCTATCTGGGTGAAAATAAATGCAGGACTAAAAACCAATGATTTCAATACAAATGTTGCAGTTTGACCAAGAACAGGGCTGAAGGTTAATCTTCCTGTTATAGAAATACATAAAACGTAAAACTTAAAAGATTGCTAGCTGAATAGAATCATATCTGGGTAATGCATTTTATAATGAGTTGCGTACCTATGTTTGCTGACTCACTTAAACACAGCACACATCCTCATGCACATGCAAAACCATTTATTAATATTGTCATCAAAAGGCTGTCCATCAGGGATATAAAGATAAATAACATAATAAACACCTGCTCTGACAACTCCTACCAATAACATTATCTTTTTTTAACTTAGTGCCAGAGCAGGGACAACTTAGGCTATATCTTGTAAACAACTAGCTTGAAAGCATTACTTTATAGAACTTATGTCTGAACAGGTCTCCTGTATCTATCAGTCAGCCTATCTCATGAATCTGAATTAGATCCATGAAGAAACTTCTTTTTAATATATTTTAATAAAGTATACAAATTGAAGCCTTAAAAAATATCGTTCAGTTCCACCCCCACCACCCCGACCTCCAGAGAAAAAGAGGGGGTGGAAATTGAATTAATCACCAATGACCAATGATTTAATCAACCATAACTACATAATGGAGCCTCCATAAAACCCTGCTGCTGCTGCTGCTAAGTCGCTGCAGTCGTGCCCGACTCTGTGCGACCCCATAGACACAATAGCATTTAGGGAGACTCCTGTTTAATGACTGTGTTCATGTTTCAGGAATGTGGCATGTTCAAATTCCATGGAGACAGAAGCTCCTGCATCCTTTCTTATTTTGCCCTATGTACCTCCTCATCTTGCTGTTTATTTGTATCCTTTATAATAAATCAGTAATAGTAAGCTAAAAAAAAACCAAGTTGAATTCTATGGGCTTCTTATGAGCATTCATTACTTAAACAAAATTTATGATTAAAATATATTTCTAAAAGTTGAAAAAAATTCAAGGATACACAGATCAGTGAAACCAAAAATGTCATTTCTGCATATATATATATATATATTTTGTGACATTTAACATTTTTAGAAACAATTGAACTAAAAATGAATTTCAGCCATTGGAGTTAAAATTTGGATAAATTTGATTTGAGTGTAGGAACCAGTTTCCCAGTTCCAGATTGTTTCTTAGAGAGAATGACTTATAGATCCCTTAGTTTTAGTTTATCCTTGGTGCTAGTGATTTCTTCTTGACTGTTATAGTGAAAAACTACTTAGCTTAATTTTATCCTATTCCATGACATTTTAGAAGCACTAAGCAGCAGTTCTTTTACTCCTTTTTCATTTCTCCTTTCTAATATTTCTTTGTGAAAGTCTCTGAGAAATCTAAATTTATAATAGAAATATTATAAATGAGGGTCAATTTAAAATTGAGGAAAACGTCAAGCATTCTTCACATTAGAAATTATTCAATTGGATTTTCTAACCTGTTGAGGAGTGAAAGTAAAGAAAATAAGATTTGTGCATTCTGCCCTTTCTAGCACAGTAATTGGTGTTCCTGTAAAAAGATAACAGCAGGGAATCTTTCCTGTTGAGCAGCATCAGTCATAAAGTGAGATGATGGGGAGGACCACATGCTATACAGAATGATGAAATGCATCAGGGTTTAAGGACAGAGTTAGGAAAAATACAAAATGGGAGTTGATCAATCATATGGAAGATAAAATGTCTCAGGCTGATTTTCAGTAGTATTCCTGTTCAAACAAAGACCAAATAAAAGAATTATGTTGTTTCACTGAGGGGGGAAACAATTCTTTTGTTTTGCTTTACTTTTGTTTCTCAGAAAATAGAACAATTAATATCTTATAAGAGTCACCATTGGCTTGAAATGAAATTATTGCTCTTACTTACTTACATATGCCTAATGTTGCACACTTCTGTTTATAACTAATTGAGTAATTAAAATTAATTCAAAATATAGTGGATAAATAAAGGAATAATTAACAATCAGAACAAAACTGATTGGTGCCATTAGTGGATAATTTAATATGACAGAGAAGGCTTTATTCCATAGTATTCATAATTTCTTTTTTTTTTTTTTTTTTTTATAATGATAAGTTTTAACTTGGATGTAGCCAGAGAAAGCAAAGGTTACATTATCAACCTCCACTACATTTATGTGAGGTTCTGAGACTGTTCTGGCCAATGGAATATTCATAGAGATGGGAAATATTAGCTTCTGGAAGCTTTACTTGAAATATTTGTCACATGCTCTTTACTCACTTTTTAACCTTGTTTTTAAAACATGTTATTGCTGGGGTCATGAATATGATAGGAAGTTATCCTTAAAGAGTAGTGAGAATAGGGTTAAGTTGCTCCTATAAAGCTACCTAAAGTATGGCTCCTTGAGGACACCTTGGATTCCCATCTCCATCCTTATCTTGATTTACCTCTAGCATCTGTTTATGGAAGGGAGAAAAAATATATTGGATCTCATTTAAAACACTTTTTTTCATCACTATAATTCAATATTGTTCTATGTGAAGCAGATCTGAGAACTTGGAAATGTTGATTATTTTTAAGCATTTAATTGAGTCTTGCAAATCGAGAAAAACTCAGACTAGAACCAATATATCTG
This sequence comes from Tragelaphus eurycerus, assembly GCA_935064755.1. NCBI lineage: Eukaryota > Metazoa > Chordata > Mammalia > Artiodactyla > Bovidae > Tragelaphus > Tragelaphus eurycerus. The sequence continues at coordinate 3,242,032 of CAKXYN010000086.1, read as the reverse complement.
ACAACAGAAGTGGAAGGTATTATAGTTGTGTCAATATGTATGTGTCATGAGTCTGTCTCTCTGTAGTCTGAAATCTAAATTGAAGAAGAGAGTACAACTAATTTAGAATCTTGGAGAATTGAAAAGCTCACTGCATCTGGATTCCAAAGTGAAATACATATAAAAAGGACAGATAACTATTGCCACCAACTTTTCTTCAAGAAATTTCCACTGATATCTCTGTCAAACAGAAAGAGGTAATTTTAGTAGCAAAGATAAGGTTAAAGCTGCTATTTACCACTGATGCTAAAAGAAAAAGAAAGAAAGAGAAGAAAATTAAAGTTTAAAAGTGGGTGCAGACAAGATCTTGGCTGTAGTTTTTCGCAAATATGCCTTCTAAGATTTGGCGGAAATTATATTGCAAGAGAGTTTCAGAAAAAAAAAAAAATCTATTTCTGCTTTATTGACTATGCCAAAGCCTTTGACTGTGTAGATCACAATAAACTGTGGAAAATTCTGAAAGAGATGGGAATACCAGACCACCTGATCTGCCTCTTGAGAAATCTGTATGCAGGTCAGGAAGCAACAGTTAGAACTGGTCATGGAACAACAGACTGGTTCCAAATAGGAAAAGGAGTACGTCAAGGCTGCATATTGTCACCATGTTTATTTAACTTATATGCAGAGTACATCATGAGAAATGCTGGACTGGAAGAAACACAAGTTGGAATCAAGATTGCTGGGAGCAGTATCAATAACCTCAGATATGCAGATGACACGACTCTTATGGCAGAAAGTGAAGAGGGGCTAAAAAGCCTCTTGATGAGAGTGAAAGTGGAGAGTGAAAAGGTTGGCTTAAAGCTCAACATTCAGAAAATGAAGATCATGGCATCTGGTCCCATCACTTCATGGGAAATAGATGGAAAAACAGTGGAAACAGTGTCAGACTTTATTTTTCTGGGCTCCAAAATCACTGCAGATGGTGACTGCAGCCATGAAATTAAAAGACACTTACTCCTTGGAAGGAAAGTTATGACCAACCTAGATAGCATATTCAAAAGCAGAGACATTACTTTACAAACAAAGGTTCGACTAGTCAAGGCTATGGTCTTTCCTGTGGTCATGTATGGATGTGAGAGCTGGACTGTGAAGAAGGCTGAGCGTCGAAGAATTGATGCTTTTGAACTGTGGTGTTGGAGAAGACTCTTGAGAGTCCCTTGGACTATAAGGAGATCCAACCAGTCCATTCTGAAGGAGATCAGCCCTGGGATTTCTTTGGAAGGAATGATGCTAAAGCTGAAACTCCAGTACTTTGGCCACCTCATGGGAAGAGTTGACTCATTGGAGAAGACTCTGATGCTGGGAGGGATTGGGGGCAGGAGGAGAAGGGGACGACAGAGGATGAGATGGCTGGATGGCATCACTGACTCGATGGATGTGAGTCTGAGTGACCTCCAGGAGCTGGTGATGGACAGGGAGGCCTGGCGTGCTGCGGTTCATGGGGTCGCAAAGAGTCGGACACGACTGAGCGACTGATCTGATCTGATATTGCCAAAGAAACCATAGGTCTGGTCAGTAAAAGGTTGTAGTTAACCCTCTCATGCAACCCTTGGAGCTTCAATTTTGCTCTAACAGAAATAAAATGATTAAAGGTGTAAGATTACAGAAATGCATACTCTTCAAATGTAACTTTGTTTTTGCTCATAGAGGTAAAATATATGGGGTAACTACTTAGAAAAGAGTGCAAGAATTATGGAAGACAATTAATAAGATTATTTGTCCCATAGAGTAGGAATAGAGAAGTCTGGATGAACTCATAAAATCAACTATACAAATAAAATACAGGTATTTCCGTTTCTATACAATAATATGTGATAGTTTTGTAGACAGTGCCAGTTGCCTATACTCATTTCTAGGTGGAAGTTTTTATTGCACTTATTCTTTTCCTACCACCAACATCACACACTAGATACAATAGGTATGGTGGAAAGTAGATCTCCAGTTATTTGGTTTGGAGGTCCTTGGACCATGAGAAACTACATTAATATTTAATAGAGAAAAAAAAAAAATGTGAGGCACGCAAAAGTTAGGAGCTTTGAGCTAGAGGTATAAACTGGATGAGACTTTATTGGGATATATATATATATATATATATATATATATATATATATATATAAATATCAGATCAGATCAGATCAGATCAGTGGCTCAGTCGTGTCCGACTCTTTGCGACCCCATGAACCGCAGCACGCCAGGCCTCCCTGTCCATCACCAGCTCCCGGAGGTCACCCAGACTCATACCCATCGAGTCAGTGATGCCATCCAGCCATCTCATCCTCTGTTGTCCCCTTCTCCTCCTGCCCTCAATCCCTCCCAGCATCAGAGTCTTCTCCAATGAGTCAACTCTTCGCATGAGGTGGCCAAAATACTGGAGTTTCAGCTTTAGCATCATTCCTTCTAAAGAAATTCCAGGATTGATCTCCTTCAGAATGGACTGGTTGGAACTTCTTGCAGTCCAAGGGACTCTCAAGAGTCTTCTCCAACACCACAGTTCAAAAGCATCAATTCTTCGACGCTCAGCCTTCCTCACAGTCCAGCTCTCACATCCATACATGAGCACAGGAAAGACCATAGCCTTGACTAGGCAAACCTTTGTTGGTAAAGTAATGTCTCTGCTTTTGAATATGCTATCTAGGTTAGTCATAACTTTCCTTCCAAGGAGCAAGCGTCTTTTAATTTCATGGCTGCAGTCACCATCTGCAGTGATTTTGGAGCCCAGAAAAACAAAGTCTGACACTGTTTCCACTGTTTCCCCATCTATTTCCCATGCAGTGATGGGACCAGATGCCATGATCTTCGTTTTCTGAATGTTGAGCTTTAAGCCAACCTTTTCACTCTCCACCTTCACTTTCATCAAGAGGCTTTTTAGCCCCTCTTCACTTTCTGCCATAAGAGTGGTGTCATCTGCATATGTGAGGTTATTGATATTTCTCCTGGCAATCTTGATTCCAACTTGTGTTTCTTCCAGTCCAGCATTTCTCATGATGTACTCTGCATATAAGTTAAATAAACATGGTGACAACATGCAGCCTTGACATACTCCTTTTCCTATTTGGAACCACTCTGTTGCTCCGTGACCAGTTCTAACTGTTGCTTCCTGACCTGCATACAGATTTCTTAAGAGGCAGATCAGGTGGTCTGGTATTCCGATCTCTTTCAGAATTTTCCATAGTTTATTTTGATCCACACAGTCAAAGGCTTTGGCATAGTCAATAAAGCAGAAATAAATGTTTTTCTGGAACTCTCTTGCTTTTTCCATGATCCAGCGGATGTTGGCAATTTGATCTCTGGTTCCTCTGCCTTTTCTAAAACCAGCTTGAACATCAGGAAGTTCACGGTTCACATATTGCTGAAGTCTGGCTTGGAGAATTTTGAGCATTACTTTACTAGCGTGTGAGATGAGTGCAATTGTTCGGTAGTTTGAGCACTCCTTGGCATTGCCTTTCTTTGGGATTGGGATGAAAACTGACCTTTTCCAATCTTGTGGCCACTGCTGAGTTTTCCAAATTTGCTGGCATATTGAGTGCATCACTTTCACAGCATCATCATTCAGGACTTGGAATAGCTCCACTGGAATTCCATCACCTCCACTAGCTTTGTTCGTAGTGATGCTTTCTAAGGCCCATTTGACTTCACATTCCAAGATGTCTGGCTCTAGGTCAGTGATCACATCATCATGATTATCTAGGTCTTGAAGCTCTTTTTTGTACAGTTCTTCTGTGTATTCTTGCCACCTCTTCTTAATATCTTCTGCTTCTGTTAGGTCCACACCATCTCTGTCCTTTATCGTGCCCATCTTTGCATGAAATGTTCCTTTGGTATCTCTGATTTTCTTGAAGAGATCCCTAGTCTTTCCCATTCTGTTGTTTTCCTCTATTTCTTTGCATTGATCACTGAAGAAGGCTTTCTTATCTCTTCTTGCTATTCTTTGGAACTCTGCATTCAGCTGTTTATATCTTTCCTTTTCTCCTTTGCTTTTTGCTTCTCTTCTTTTCACAGCTATTTGTAAGGCCTCCCCAGACAGCCATTTTTCTTTTTTGCATTTCTTTTCCATGGGGATGGTCTTGATCCCTGTCTCCTGTACAATGTCACGAACCTCATTCCATAGTTCATCAGGCACTCTATCTATCAGATCTAGGCCCTTAAATCTATTTCTCACTTCCACTGTATAATCATAAGGGATTTGATTTAGGTCATACCTGAATGGTCTAGTAGTTTTCCCTACTTTCTTCAATTTCAGTCTGAATTTGGCAATAAGGAGTTCATGGTCTGAGCCACAGTCAGCTCCTGGTCTTGTTTTTGCTGATTGTATAGAGCTTCTCCATCTTTGGCTGCAAAGAATATAATCGATCTGATTTCGGTGTTGACCATCTGGTGATGTCCATGTATAGAGTCTTCTCTTGTGTTGTTGGAAGAGGGTATTTGCTATGACCAGTGCATTTTCTTGGCAAAACTCTATTAGTTTTGCCCTGCTTCATTCTGTATTCCAAGGCCAAATTTGCCTGTTACTCCAGGTGTTTCTTGACTTCCTACTTTTGCATTCCAGTCCCCTGTAATGAAAAGAACATCTTTTTTGGGTGTTAGTTCTAAAAGGTCTTGTAGGTCTTCATAGAACCCTTCAACTTCAGCTTCTTCGGCGTTACTGGTTGGGGCATAGACTTGGATTACTGTGACATTGAATGGTTTGCCTTGGAAACGAACAGAGATCATTCTGTCGTTTTTGAGATTACATCCAAGTACTGCATTTCGGACTTTTCTGTTCACCATGATGGCTACTCCATTTCTTCTGAGGGATTCCTGCCTGCAGTAGTAGACATAATGGTCATCTGAGTTAAATTCACCCATTCCAGTCCATTTCAGTTCGCTGATCCCTAGAATGTCAACATTCACTCTTGCCATCTCTTGTTTGACCACTTCCAATTTGCCTTGATTCATGGACCTGACATTCCAGGTTTTTATGCAATATTGCTCTTTACAGCATCGGACCTTGCTTCTATCACCAGTCACATCCACAGCTGGGTATTGTTTTTGTTTTGGCTCCATCCCTTCATTCTTTCTGGAGTTATTTCTCTACTGATCTCCAGTAGCATTTAGGGCACCTACTGACCTGGGGAGTTTCTCTTTCAGTATCCTCTCATTTTGCCTTTTCATACTGTTCATGTGGTTCTCAAGGCAAAAATACTAAAGTGGTTTGCCATTCCATTCTCCAGTGGACCACATTCTGTCATATCTCTCCACCATGACCCGCCCATCTTGGGTTGCTCCAGGGCATGACTTAGTTGCATTGAGTTAGACAAGGCTGTGATCCTAGTGTGATTAGATTGACTAGTTTTCTGTGAGTATGGTTTCAGTGTGTTTGCCCTCTGATGCCCTCTTGCAACACCTACTGTCTTACTTGGGTTTCTCTTACCTTGGGCGTGGGGTATCTCTTCATGGTTGCTCTAGCAAAACACAGCCATTGCTCCTTACCTTGGATGAGGGGTATCTCCTCACTGCCGCCCTTCCTGACCTTCAACATGGGATAGCTCCTCTATCCCTCCTGTGCCCACGCATCTAATACTAAGCTTTAAATATTAGGCTTTGTACCAATTGTAGAATTCTCTTCTATATTCTATTACTACTCTACCATTTTATTTATATTTAGACATGCTTTTTTGATCAGATTTTTTTACTCTAATTACTTTTTTGTAATTTCAAAATTTGTTTTAAATCTGGCCTGTATTATATCTAAGTCAAGGTATTATGACTATATGAAATTTGCCTTATTATTTCCTAATTACTTTTTATGTGTGGCAGCTTTACCCTAATGTTTTATTTTTCATAGAACTATAAATGCCAAATCTCAAACTCACTTCTCTATGAGAAGAGAGAGAGATACCAAGAGTGAACAATAGTTAACTAAGAAACTGGTTTTTCCAGTAGTCATGTATGGATGTGAGAGTTGGACTATAAAGAAAACTTAGGGTCAAAGAATTGTTGCTTTTGAATTATGGTGTTGGAGAAGACTCTTGAGAGTCCCTTGGACTGCAAGGAGATCCACCCAGTCCATCTTAAAGGAGATCAGTACTGAATATTCTTTGGAAGGACTGATACTGAACCTGAAACTCTAATATTTTGGCCACCTGATGTGAAGAGCTCTCTCATTGGAAAAGACCTTGATTCTGGGAAAGATTGAATGTGGGAGGAGAAGGTGACAACAGAGGATGAGATGGTTGGATGGCATCACTGACTCAATGGACATGAGTTTGAGTAAACTCTGAGAGTTGGTGATGGACAGGGAGGCCTGGTGTGCTGCAGTCCATGGGGTCTGAGTGACTGAACTGAACTGAAGGAACTGACAACTGAAACTTTCATTTCTTAGTGACAAGCTTAATAGTGACTCTCTATCCCTTGTTTATTTAAAACAATATCCCCAACCTATTATGTATTATCAATGTCTTTAGCCACTAAATTAGTTATATAATTTTAAAGTAATAGAATAGCACCACAACTCTTGGCTCTCTAATTTATGCAACCATCCAATTCACTTTAATTTATTTCAAGATAAAAATGCTAGACATCAAAAATACAAACATGACTAAACACATATTATCCATAATATGTCATATAATCTAGTGGGAAACATAAATGTGAATAGGTAATTTTTATATAACATTATAAATGCAAAGATAGAGATACACACAGGAGATTCTAAGAATAGAAATGGTTACACCATCCTGGGGATGTTTAACTGCTCTATTTACCTCAGCCTCCACATTGAATTGATGACTAAGTTCTGTAAATCTGTCACCTTTGTTGTTGTTGCTCAGTTGCTAAGTCATGTCCTACTCTTTTTGACCCCATAAACTGAAGCACACCAGGGATTTTCTGCCCTACACTATCTCCTGGAATTTGCTCAAACTCATGTCCATTGAATCAGTGATGCTATCCAGATCAGATGCTATCCAACAATCTCACCCTCTATTGTCCCCTTCTCCTCTTTCCCAGCATCAGAGTCTTTTCCAATTTGGCTTTTTGCAACAGGTAGCCAAAGTATTGGAGCTTCAGCTTCAGCATCAATCCTTCCAATGAATACTCAAGTTTGATTTCCTTTATGATAGACTAGTTTGATCTCCTTGCAGTAAGGGGACTCTCAAGAGTGTTCCCCAGCACCACAATACAAAAGTATCAATTCTTGGGGATTCAGCTTTCTTTAAGGTCCATCTCCCACATCCATATATGACTACTGGAAAAACCATAGCTTTGACTATATAGATCTTTCTTGGCAAAGTGATGCCTCTGCTTTTTAATATACTAAATTCTTTATAACTTTTCTTCCAAGGAGTAGGAGTCTGATTTCATGGCTGAAGTCACTATCCACAGTGATTTCAGAGCCCAATAAAATAAAACCTGTCACTGCTTCCATTGTTTCCCTTTCATTTTTTTTTCCATGAAGTGATGGGACTGAATGCCAAGATTTTAGTTTCTGAATGTTGAGTTTTAAGCCAGATGTTTTCCACTCTCCTCTTTCACCTTCATCAATAGGCTCTTTAGCCCATCTTTACTTTCAGCCATTAGAGTAGTATTATCTGCATATCAGAAATAAAATAAAAATGAAAGTTGTTCAATCATGTCTGATTCTTTGTAACCCTATGGACTGTACAGTCCATGGAATTCTCCATGCCAGAATACTGGAGCTGGTAGACTTGCCCTTCTCCAGAGGATCTTCCCAACACAGGGATCAAACCCAGGTCTCCTTCATTGCAAACAGATTATTTACCAGCAGAGCCACAAGGGAAACCCAAGAATACTGGAGTAGGTAGCCTATACCTTCTGCAGTGCATCTTCCCAACCCAGAATTCAAAATGGGGTCTCCTGCATTGTAGGTGGATTATTTGCCAATGGAGCTATCAGGGAACCCCCTCCATATCAGAAGTTGTAGATATTTCTCCTGGGAATCTTGACTCAAGTTTTGCTTCTTCCAGCCCGGCATTTCACATGATGTACTCTACATAAAGGTTAAATAAGCAAGGTGACTATACAGCCTTGGAGTGCCCCTTTCCCAACTGACTATTGCTTCTTGACCCACATAAAGGTTTCTCAGAAGATAGTTAGGTAATCTGGTACTCCCATCTCCTTAAGAATTTTCCACAGTTCATTGTGATCCACGCAGTCAAAGGCTTTAGCATAGTCAATGAAGCAGCAGTAGATGTCTTTCTGGAATCCCCATGGCTTCTCCATGATCCAGTGAGCACTGGCAGTTTGATTTCTAGTTCCTCTGCCTTTTATAAACCCAGCTTGTACATCTGAAAGTTCTCCATTCATGTACTCTTGAAGACTAGATTGAAGGATCTTGAGCATAACCTTGCTAGTGTGCAAAATGAAAGGAATTGTATAGTAGTTTGAACATCCTTTGGCATTACCTTTCTTTGGAATTGTAATGAAATCTGATTTTTCCATCCTGTGGCCACTGCTGAGTTTTCCAAATTTGCTGACACATTAAATACAGCACTTTAAAAACATCATCTTTTAAGATTTTAAATGCTCAGGTGGAACTCCATCACTTCCACTAGGTTTTTTTCCCCAGTAATACTTTTTAAGGTCAACTTGACTTCACAGTCCAAGATATCTGGCTCTAGGTAAGTGAGCACAGCATTGTGTCTATCTGGATCATTAAAACCATTAAAAAAAAATTCTTCTGTGTATCTTGCCACCTTTAATCTCTTCTACTTCTGTTAGGTTCTTACCATTTCTGATCTTTATCATGCCCATCCTTGCCGGAAATGCTCCCTTGATGTTTCCAATTTTCTCAAAGTGAACTCTAGTCTTTCTCATTTTATTTTCAACTTTTTCTTTGCATTGTTCATTTAAGAAGGGCTTCTTTTCTCTCCTTGGTATTCTCTGGAGCTCTGAATTCAGTTGGGTACATCTTTCCCTTTCTCTCTTGCCTTTCATTGTTCTTTCCTCTGAGATAGTCACTTTGCTTTCTTGCATTTCTTTTTCTTTGGAATGGTTTTGGTCACTGCTTCCTGTACAATGTTATGTACTTCTGTCCAGGCACTCTGCCTACCAGATCTAACCACTTGGATATATTCATCATCTCCATTGTTTAATCATAAGGGGTTTGACTTAGGTCATACCTGAGTGACCTACTGATTTTCCTTACTTTATTCAATTTAAATCTGAATTTTGTAATGGGGAGCTGATGATATGAGCCACAGTCAGCTCCTGGTCTTGGCTTCTCTGACACTATAGAACTTTTCCATATTTGATGCCAAGAATATAAGCAATCTGATTTCAGCATTGATCATCTGGTGATTTCCATGTGTAGAGTTGTCTTTTGGGTTCTTGGGAAAGGCTATTTTCTATAACCAGCATGTTTTCTTGGCACAACTCTGTTAGCCTTTGCCTTTCTTCATTTTGAACTCTGAAGCCAAAGTTGCCTGTTATTCCAGATATCTCTTGACTTCTTGCTTTTCCATTTCAATCCCCTGTAATAAAAAGAATATCTTTTATGTTGTTAGTTCTAGAAGGTGTTGTAGGTCATCATAGAGGTGGTGAACTTCAGCTGCTTTGGCATCTGTGGTTAGGGCATAGACTTTAATTACTGTGATGTTAAATGGTTTGCCTTGGAATTGAAGTGAGATCATTCTGTCATTTTTGAAACTGTATCCAAGAACTGCATTTCAGACTCTTTTGTTGACTATGGGGGCTACTCCATTTCTTCTAAGGGATTTTTGCCCACAGTAATAAATACAATGGTCATCTGAATTATATTCATTCCCTTCCATTTTAGTTCACTGATTAAGATGTCAAAATTCAATCTTACAATCTTCTGATTGACTACATCCAATTTACCTTGATTTATACACTTAACCAGGCTTCCTTGGTGACTCAGACAGTAAAGAATCCACCTGCAGTGTAGGAGACCTAGGTTTGATCCCTGGGTTGGGAAAATTCCCTGGAGAAGGGAATGGTAACACAATCCAGTACTCCTGCCTGGAGAATACCATGGACAGAGAAACCAGGTAGGCTACAGTCCATGGGATAGCAAAGAGTCAGACATAACTGAGACACACACACACACACATACACACCTATAACATTCCAGGTTCCTATGCAATATGTTCCTTACAACATCAGACTTTACTTTCACCAGCAGACACATCCACGACTGAGGGTCATTTTTGCTTTGGCTTATCTGTTTCATTCATTTTGGAGCCAAAGGTAATTGCTCTTCCCCAGTAGCATATTGGATACCTTCCAACTTGGGGCCTAAGCTTCTGGTGTCACATCTTTTTGCCTTTACATACTTTACTTCGGATTCTCATGTCAAGAATAGTGGAGTGATTTGCCATTTCCTCCTCCAGTAGACCTTGTTTCATGAGCACTCTTCACTATGAGCCATCTGTCTTGACTGGCCCTGCATGGCATGGCTCATAGGTTCATTGAGTTATGCAAGCCCCTTCCCTATGACAATGCTGTGACCCATGAAGAGGATAATTCATTTATTCTGACACAAACTTAAAAGATACTTTTTAAGTATATACCCAATATTTTAGTAATCATAATGCTTATTTTCTCTGACTATGGAGAACAACTAGCTAACTATTAATATTTAAATAAAAATTCTAGACACTATTTACTTTTCATCATCATTTACTTTAAAATGTTACTCATAATTCTAGAAAAATATGAAATATAAACACTTGTAAATAATAACTACTATTTTAAGTTGTCTATGTAATACAGTAAGTTCTCTACACATGAATGAGTTCTGTTCTAAAAATGAGTTCAATTTGTTCATAAGTCCACGAAGTTAGCCTGGTTACACAATTAACATAATTGGTTATATAGTACTTTACTGAAATACATTTATAATACTTTTCACACAAAGAATACATAAAAAAACAAACAAAAATAAAATATTGTTAATCTTGAAGTTCAGTACCTTGAAAAGTAAAGAAGTGCAGTACAACAGCTGGTATATAGGGGCTGGCATTGAGTGAATAGGGAAGTAGAGTTACTGACTAGAGGAGGGAGATAAGGTGGGAGATGGTAAAGCGACAAGAGATATCAGCTATACCACTGCTTCTTTTACACTCACTTCTGGACATCTCAGGCTTGAAATAAAGATACTGCAGTACTGTAGTCTACATAGTACCATAAAGTACACAAAAGGGAAATTAATGCACGAACTTCTCGGTAGACTTTATACATAGCTATACTTTTGGATTCATAAATGTATTGAAGATTTTATTCAAGGAATACTAACTATATTGTTAGTATCCCTCAGCTATTAAATATATAGTTATAATAAGGCAAAAATCTAACATTTTGTTTTACCAATTTTATACTGAGGTTAACTTCATTAAATAGAAAATCATAGCTATATTTTAAAGAGGAATTTGAAAGTCATGTGGATGAACCTAGAGTTGGTCATACAGAGTGAAGTAAGTCAAAGAGAGAAAAAACAAATATCATATATTAATGCATATATATGGAAGCTAGAAAAATGTTGCTGATAATTTTAATTTCATGTCTAAAGTCATCATCTGCAGTGATTTTGGAGTTCAAGGAAATAAAGTTTGTCACTGTTTCCATTGCTTTTTCATCTATTTGCTGTGAAGTGATGAAACTGGATGCCATGATATTAGTTTTTTGAATGTTGAATTTTCAGCCAGCTTTTTAACACTCCTCTTTCACTTCATCAAGAGGTTTTTTACTTCCTCTTTATTTTATGCCATATTCATAGTGTTATCTGCATTTTTGAGGTTACTGATATAAAGATTAAACACAATATATACTGAGAACTAATTTTGCAGTAGATATTGAATTAAGGATCTTATAAGCATTATCTCATTTATTTCTGGTATTATATTATGACCAATTTGAAGATAGACCAAGTTTTGTGCATAAAATCACAATGTACATTATGAGTATAGAAATATAAAATGCAAACCTCAGAGTATATACAGTAAAATGCTTATTTGTGTGATAATTTACCCACTCAGATGACCAGCATAAATCACTGCAAGATAGAGAATTGTAACCATATCTCACACTGACTTTACCCAATTTCCCCTGAAAGGTGAGTGGCAAAAATTACCAGATACAAGCATCAATAAATTATATTTGGGTAACAAGTGGGTGGAGGATTTTTTAGGTGAACTAGAAGGTAATGGCACCCCACTCCAGTACTCTTGCCTGGAGAATCCATGGACAGAGGAGACTGGTGGGCTGCAGTCCATGGGGTCGCTAAGAGTTGGACACGACTGAGCGACTTCACTTTCACGTTTCACTCTCATGCATTGGAGAAGGAAATGGCAACCCACTCCAGTGTTCTTGCCTGGAGAATCCCAGGGACAGGGAAACCTGATGAGCTGTCATCTATGGGGTCGCACAGAGTCGGACACAACTGAAGCGACTTAGCAGCAGCAGCAGATTACGCCTGACAACATCTTTTATTTACTCTGCTACACATAGCTATTTCTATAATGTTGGTTTGCAATCAGTTTAAAAAAAAAAAAAAAGTGCTACTGAAAGATAAAAACTGTTCGATTATCTCAATAGATGCAGAGAAAGCCTTTGACAAAATTCATATCCATTTATGATGAAAAAACTCTATAGAAAGCTGACATAGAGGAACAAAGCTCAGATAAGAAAAACCAGATACGACAAACCCACAGAAAACATTATCCTCAATGATAAAAATTTGAAAGCATTTGCTTTAAAATCAGGAGCAAGACAAGGGTTCCCACTCTCATCATTAGCATTCAACATGGTTTTGGAAGTCCTAGCCACAGCAATCAGAGAAGAAAAAGAAACAAAAGGAACCCATATGGGAAAAGAAGAAGTTAAACTCTCACTGCAGATGACATGATCCTTTCACATAGAAAGCTCTAAAGAGACAGAAAATTACTAGAGCTAATCAATGAATACAATAAAGTTGCAGGATACAAAATTAATACACATAAATCCTTTGCATTCCTATAGACTAACATTGAAAAAACAAAGAGAGAAATTAAGGAAACAATCTCATTCACCATTGCAATGAAAAGAATAAAATGCTTAGTAATAAATTTACCTAAAGAAACAAAAGACCCATATATAGAAAATCATAAAACAATGATGAAAGAAATCAAAGATGACACAAAGAAATGGAGACATATACCATGTTTGTGAATTGGAAAAATCAATATAGTGACAATGAGTATACTACCCAAAACAATCTATAGATTCAACACAATCCCTATCAAGCCACCAATGGTAGTTTTTCACAGAACTAGAACAAGTAATTCACAGTTTTTATGGAAACACAATAAACCTCAAATAGCCAAACCAATCTTGACAAAGAAAAATGGAACTGAAGAATCAACCTTCCTGACTTCAGACTGTATGACAAACCTACAGTCATCAAGAGAGCATGGTACTGGCAAAGAAAAGAAAAATAGATCAATGGAACAAAATAGAAAGCCCAGAGATAAACCCACCCACCTATGGACACCTTATCTTTGACAAAGGAGGCAAGAATATACAATGGAGAAAAAACAATCTCTTTAACACGTGGTGCTGGGAAAACTGGTCACCCACATATAAAAGAATGGAACTAGAACACTTCTAACACCATACACAAAAATAAACTCAGAATGGATTAAAGTTCTAAATTTAAGACCAGAAACTATAAAACTCTCAGAGGAAAACATAGGCAGAACATTCTCTGCCATAAATCACAGCAAGATCTTCTATGACCCACGTCCCGGAGTAATGGGAATAAAAACAAAAATAAACAAATGGAACCAATTAAACTTAAAAGCTTTTGCACAATGAAGTAAAACTATGAGCAAGGTGAAAAAGTAGTCTTCAGAATGGGAGAAAATAATTGCAAATGAAGCAACTGAAAAATAATTAATCTCCAAAATATACAAGCAGCTCATGCAGCTCAATACCAGAAAAACGAACAAGCCAATCAAAAAGTGGATCAAAGAACTAAACAGGCATCTCTCCAAAGAAGACATAATGAAAGTGAAGTCGTTCAGTCATGTCCAACTCTTTGCTACCCCGTGGAGTATAGCCCACCAGGCTCCTCTGTCCATGGGATTTTCCAGGCAAGAATATTGGAGTGGGTTGCCATTTCCTTCTCCAGGGGATCTTCCCAATGCAGACATCGAACCCAGCTTTCCTGCATTGCAGACAGATGCTTTAACCTCTGAGTCACCAGGGAAGCCCCAAAGAAGACATGCATGGCTAATAAACACATGAAAAGATGCTCAGCATCACTGATTATTAGAGAAATACAAATCAAAATCACAATGAGGTATCATCTCACTCCACTCCAGAATTTAAAGTCTACAAACAATAAATGCTGGAGAGGGTGTACAGAAACAGGAGCCCTCTTACACTGTTGGTGGGAATGCAGACAAGTATAGTCACTGTGGAGAATAGTGTGGAGATGCCTTACAAAACTGAAAATAGAACTGCCATATGATCCAACAATCTCTCTGCTGAACATACATACTGAGGAAAACAGAATTGAAAGAGACACCTGTACCCCAATGTTCATTGCAGCACTGTTTACAATAGCTAGGACATGGAAGCAACCTGGATGCCCATCAGCAAATGAATGGATAAGGAAGTTGTGGTACATATGCACAATGGAATGTTACTCTTGTATTAAAAGAACACCTTTGAGTCAGTTCTAATGAGATGGATGAAACTGGAACCTATTATACAGAGTGAAGAAAGTCAGAAGGAGAAACACTAATACAGTATATTAATGCATATATATGGAATTTAGAAAGAAAGTAACAACAATCCTATATTCAAGGCAGCAAAAGAGACACAGATGTAAAGAACAGATTATTGGCCTATGTGGGAGAAGGCAAGGGTGAGATGATTTGAGAGAATAGCATTGAAACATGTATATTACTATATGTTAAATAGATGACCAGCGCAAGTTCGATTCATGAAGCAGGGTACTCAAAGCTGGTGCTCTGGGACAACCCAGAGGGATGGGGTGGGGAGGGAGGTAGGAGGGGGTTCAGGAATTGGGGGCCCATGTGCACCCGTGGCAGATCCATGTTGATGTATGGCAGGGGCCACCACAGTGCTGTGATGTAATTGTCCTCTAATTAAAATAAGTAAATTTTTAAAAAAAAAAGTTATCAAAAGAAAGTGGCTGTAGATAATAAAATAAATATTTCATTTGATTTAAAACAGCTATGTTGATTATAAGGTTTCTGATTTTATTTTTTGCTAGTGACATTTTGTCCACTCCTCCCATAAGTTTAATTAAAAAAATTTAATTCATTAGTTATATAAAAACACCCAAAAAAATAAAAAAAAAAAAATCTGTGAGAGGGCACCAGGTGTTCATCAAGACATCACTATGTTCCTGGCTCATTTCATTTACTATTTCACAGCAAATGAAAGCTCAGGCAGTCCAGCCTCATTTTGCAAAAATTAAACAGGAAGAGCTGACTTTAATTGCTTTGCAAGTCTGCTATTGTTGAATGACTCGCATAGATGGGTTTGAAATTTATTGGCAAGCAGCTTGATTGTCAGAGCTTAATCTCCAGTTAACAGTTCTCTCTGTGTCTGTTCTGCATTCAGAGGGCCTCCCTCTGCTCAGATGAAAATGCACAGCAAGCCCTGTTCTCTCAGTCTTTTCTAAGCAAAGAATGTCCCCAGTGCCAAGCCTATTTATATATAATAGAAATGGCATTAAAAATCACTAAATGCATTTAACCCAACACAATGTGTGCTTGTCTGTTCAGAATGATTTTTCAGTTACTTTTTACTCTATTTGCTGTAAGAAAAGAGCATTGATGCCCATATGTTCACAGAGTCATATGGCAGAGATGAGACTACAGAAAAAATGGTAATAGGCAGGAAAACGTTTTGGGAAAAACTTAAATACCTTGGGGAATATTCCATGGAAATGATATACCCAAGTATGAAAATCAGTACCCAGAACACTTTACTCCACTCCAGATGAATTCTCCATCTATTTATTGTCAAATTGTCCTGATATATATATATATGAAGGACAGGGAACCCTGGCATGCTGCAGTCCATGGGGTCACAAAGAGTCAAACACAGCTTAGCAACTGAACAACAACAAAAATACATACATGAATTCTCTAAAGAAAGAGAATACAAAGGAATATTTTGGAAATTATAAGGATCCAGAAAGTTTGCCTAAATCTAATCAGAATAATACAAAAAAAACAGCATCAAGAAACTTCACAGAGTAAGAATCCTTAAGTATGAATGTAATGAATGGATTGGGAAGAAAAAGACTGGTAGTCACTGACAGTCTCTTGGATAACAATTCTCTGTCAAATTGATACAGGTAATCAATCATTTCATTTTATACATCTCTTTCAAGCTTTCAAAGTAAGAATCAAATACGTTTTTTGTACTTTAGTTACCCTTATGTTATGAACACTACCAATAATCCCTGAAATCTGCCATGGAAAATCTGGCTGACTCTAGAGTATTAAGGTATCTGGTCCAGTGTAAATTAAATAAAGGAAGCAGAAAACCAATTTTAAAAAATCACAACAATAAAAAGGGTTTGAGAAGGAACTAGCTGGATCTTTTATTATTCAGTCCACTACTCAAAATGTAGAGCATACAACTGGCCACATACTTAGGGTTTTATCCTTGTAGATCTCTTCTTTCTTTCTTTCCAAATAACCTTCCTTTTATGGTTCCTTCATGTTTGCTCACAACTATTTGCATCCTGCCTTGTCATTTCATATCTTAGCAATTCCTTCTCTCACCTGTTCCCTGGTAATTACTATTCACACATACTGCTTCTTGTTAGTAATAACTATGACTTTTAAGTTAAAATTCATAATTATATAATTTTAACAATCAATCAAAACTCAAGACCAAAGATGTGTATTTCAAAGTAGGTGATTTTAGAGAGCTAGCATTGTTTCATAAATATCATATTATAAAAAAAGCAGTAATGCTTTCTAACTTTTAATGTTACTGAGGTTATTAGAAAAGAAGGAAAAGAGAAACAGACAGACACCCAGGCAGGGAGGATTGGATGGAGACAGGAGGGACAAAGGCAGAAAGAGGAGAGAAAAAGGAAAAAAAAGAGAGAGAGAGAGAAGGAAAGAAAGAAAAAAATAAAGGAAATGACATAGACACATGACTATTTACTATAATATTATTTGTAATGTTAATGATTATTACAACCCAAATACACATAAACAAGCTACTGATTGAAAAGGCTATTGTAAAACACACTAATAAGGTGTTAAATAACCATATTAATATGGTAACTAACAAGTAAAAATGATTTTATTTTTTAAAAAATCTTTCTTTACAAGTGAACTCCATATAATTTTGAGTGAAAAATGCTATGTTTAAAGAATATTTATGCTATATTTTCTTATATGACATTAATAAAGAAGGAACTCATATGCATATATTTAAATCAAAAACTGAAAAATATGAAAAAGATAGGATTAGGAAAGAGGAAAGATGATTTAAAATAATATGAATATGTGCTTTATATAGTTTCAATTTTCTAATTTTTTAAATATTTTACATACTTAGAGAACAAAAATTAAATTTTAAAAAATAGTAAAACAGATAACTCTTAAAACTAAAATATTATTAAATGGGACAAAAATAGCTGCATATCAAGTTGAAAGCCAAACCTAATTACTTCAAGATTTTTAGAAAACATTATATTTTTAATTGTATAAAATTTTAAAGGTTGCTTTCCACTTACAGTTACTACAACATACTGGCTATATCATACAATATTTTGACTGTATATGTGATAGCTTAAGAAAAAAGTTACAAATGTATCTTTAACTGCATGCAGTAATTTTATTGCTAGTATTTAATATTTTTATTTTATATCTGTATTAGGTATATTGAAGGACAATGTAAATATTTACTTTAAGTATTGTTAAAAACCGATTATTATCAAAGATTGACTTTAGCCATAGCAATACTTAAATACCTCAGGAAATTGATGAAAACTATTGAAAAAAGTTAAATTTTCTGAAATTAGCCCTAAGGGCAAAGACCAAAGGAAGGAAGATATATACTAGAAAATCCATAATGTTTTAATTATAATTATTATAAGACATTTAATATATATAAATAGTGTTAATAATTCGTAAGAAAAACAATAATCTGTGGTACTGAGGCCATACCTCTTCTTCCCTGTTCTTTCAGCCCATTGGGGTGGAGAATCCTTCCAGATTGCTGCAGCAAATAACACATCCAGATCTCGCCCCTCGGTTCCCATCTGTGCAGCTCTCTTCCCCAGACAGAAGCAAGACTTCAGCATTTCTCATCATGCTCTCATTGGCCTGTTATTGAAGCCATGTTCCTGACAAGAATAAATGAGAGGTGTAGGCTACCTTCTAATTAACCCTTACTCTTGGGATAGTGGGTCTTTGGAAGGAATAAAGCTAAAGCTGAAACTCCAGTACTATGGCCAACTCATGCAAAGAGTTGACTCATTGGAAAAGACTCTGATGCTGGGAGGGATTGGGGGCAGGAGGAGAAGGGGAGGACAAAGGATGAGATGGCTAGATGGCATCACTGACTCAATGGACATGAGTCTGAGTGAACTCTGCAAGTTGGTGATGGACAGGGAGGCCTGGCATGCTGCGATTCATGGGGTCGCAAAGAGTTGGACATGACTGGGGGACCTAACTGAACTGAAGTGGACATGACAACTAAGAATTCTGGGGTCCCAATAGCCCTTGCCTGACTCATTATGTGGTATTTCAACACCAGGAGAGACAAGGTGACAGGACCATAGTCTCCTGGCCCTCTCCAACAAGTGTTCAGATCCAGGAGGGGGCGTGTAATTTAAGAAAAGTTTGCTTTAATCTCCACCCTTGGCTCCTGAGACCATGAATGGAGGTCAGAAGCAGGCTGAAAAATAGATAGCTCCTACAAGAACTATACAAAAAAAGACTTCAAGAGCAAGATAATCACGATGGTGTGATCATTGACCTAGAGCCAGACATCCTGGAATGTGAGGTCAAGTGGGCCTTAGAAAGCATCACTACAAACAAAGCTAGTTGGAGGTGATGGAATTCCAGTTGAGCTCTTTCAAATCCTGAAAGATGATGCTGTGAAAGTGCTCCACTCAATATGCCAGCAAATTTGGAAAACTCAGCAGTGGCCACAGGACTGAAAAATGTCAGTTTTCATTCCAATCCCAAAGAAAGGCAATGCCAAAGAATGCTAAAACTACTGCACAATTGCACTCATCTCACACGCTAGTAAAGTAATGCTCAAAATTCTCCAAGCCAGGCTTCAGCAATACGTGAACCATGAAATTCCTGATGTTCAAGCTGGTTTTAGAAAAGACAGAGGAACCAGAGATCAAATTGCCAACATCTGCTGGATCATGGAAAAAGCAAGAGAGTTCCAGAAAAACATTTATTTCTGCTTTATTGAGTATGCCAAAACCTTTGACTGTGTGGATCACAATCAACTGTGGACAATTCTGAAAGAGATGGGAATACCAGACCACCTGATCTGCCTCTTGAGAAATTTGCATGCAGGTCAGGAAGCAACAGTTAGAACTGGACATGGAACCACAGACTGGTTCCAAATAGGAAAAGGAATACGTCAAAGCTGTATATTGTCACCCTGTTTATTTAACTTATATGCAGAGTACATAATGAGAAATGCTGGACTGGAAGAAACACAAGCTGGAATCAAGATTGCTGGGAGAAATATTAATACCCTCAGATATGCAAATGACATCACCCTTATGGCAGAAAGTGAAGAGGAACTAAAAAGCCTCTTGATGAAAGTGAAAGTGGACAGTGAAAAAGTTGTCTTAAAGCTCAACATTCAGAAAACGAAGGTCATGGCATCCGGTTCCATCACTACATGGGAAATAGATGGGGAAAGACTGGAAACAGTGTCAGACTTTATTTTTCTGGGCTCCAAAATCACTGCAGATGGTGACTGCAGCCATGAAATTAAAAGACGCTTACTCCTTGGAAGGAAAGTTATGTCCAACCTAGATAGCATATTCAAAAGCAGAGACATTACTTTGCCAACAAAGATCCATCTCGTCAAGGCTATGATTTTTCCTGTGGTCATGTATGGATATGAGAGTTGGACTATGAAGAAGGCTGAGCACTGAAGAACTGATGCTTTTGAACTGTGGTGTTGGAGAAGACTCTTGAGAATCCCTTGGACTGCAAGGAGATCCAACCAGTCCATTCTTGAGGAGATCAGCCCTGGGATATCTTTGGAAGGAATGATGCTAAAGCTGAAATTCCAGTACTTTGGCCACCTCATGGGAAGAGTTGACTCATTGGAGAAGACTCTGATGCTGGGAGGGATTGAGGGCAGGAGGACAAGGGGACCACAGAGGATGAGATGGCTAGATGGCATCACTGACTCGATGGACATGAGTCTGGGTGAACTCTGGGAGTTGGTGATGGACAGGGAGGCCTGACGTGCTGCAGTTTATGGGGTCGCGAAGAGTCGGACATGACTGAGCGACTGATCTGATCTGATCTGATAACAGAGAGCACATCACATTTAAGAGATTTCAATGTAGCCACTATAAACATGGTCATGAAGCAAAGGAAAATAAATAAATTTAAATTTAAAAAAATAAAAAGTGAAAAATAAAGCTACTGTATGACCCAACAATCCCACTCCTATGCATCTATCTGGAGAAAACCATGTTTTGAAAGGATGCATGAACCCTGCTCTTCATTTTAGCACTGTTTACAATACCAAGGACATGGAAACAACCTAAATGTCCATCAGCAAAGGAATCAATACAGAGGCAGTACTTATATACAATGGAGTATTACTCAGCAATGAAAAGGAATGAAATAGTGCTATTTGCAGAGACGTGGGTGGGCCTAGAGATTTTTATGCAGGGTGAAGTAAGTCAGAAAGAGAAAAACAAATATAGAAAATCACAAATAAAAACTGCACATAAAACACAATATCAAAAAACAAACGACTTGTTTAAAAATGGGCACAGCACCTGAATAGACTTTTTTTTTTAAGATGTAAATTTGGTTAATAGGCACAAGAACGATGCTCAAGATTGCTAATTATCACAGAAATTCATTTCAAAACCAAAGTGATATATCACCTCATACCTGTCAAAATGACTCTCATCAAAAAATATATAACAGATGTTGGTTAGGAGGTGGAGAAAAGGGAACCCTAGTACCCTGTTGTTGGGAATCTAAATTCGTGTATCCAGTATGGAATAGAGTATGAAAGTTTCTCAAAAATTTAAAATAGATCTACTATATGATCCAGCTATCTATTTTTGGGTATATTTCTGAAAAAAAAAAACCAAAAGCACTAATTAAAAAAACACATGCACTACAAAGTTCCAATTCAGGGGAAAAAAAATTCTCCAATGTTTAAGCATTACTTAAAATAGCTAAGATATGGAAACTATCTGTGTCCATTATCACATAAATCAGGAAAAAAAAAAGTATATGTTATATATACCTATACAATGGAATATTGTTGTTGTTGTTTTAGTCACAAAATCATGTCTAACTCTTTTGCACCCTCATGGACTGTAGTCCGCCAGACTTCTCTGTCCATTGTACTTTTTAGGTGAGCGTACTGGAGTGGGTTGCCATTTTTTCCTCTAGGGGATCTTCCTGACCCAGGGATTGAACTTGCATCTCCTGCATTAGCATGAGGATTCTTTACCATTGAGCCATTAAGGAAGTCCCACAATGGAATGTTAGCCATAAAAATGAATGAAATTTTGTCCTTTGTAACAATATGAATTGACTTAAAAGGGACTATGTTTACTGAAATAATTCAGAGAGAAAAAGACAAATACTCTAGGTTATCACTTGTATGTGGAATCTAAAAAAAATAAAGCAAATTAATGCATATAATCAAATAGAAATTGATCCACAGATAGAGAGCACATACTAGTGGTTATCAATGAGTCCAAGTAAGAGAGTAGCGGCAACATAGGCATATGTGATTAAGAGATACAAGCTATTATGTATAAAACAAATAAGAAACAATGATATTTTATAATATTATTATAATAATAACATTATATTGTAATAAATTTAAAGGGATTATAATAAAAAAATACTAAACCATTATATTGTACACCTGAAAAATAATATAATATTTTAGATGCTGAAGCTGAAACTCCAGTACTTTGGCCACCTCATGTGAAGAGTTGACTCCTTGGAAAAGACTCTGATGCTGGGAGGGATTGGGGGCAAGAGGAGAAGGGGATGACAAAGGATGAGATGGCTGGATGGCATCACTTACTCGATAGGTGTGAGTCTGAGTGACCTCCGGGAGTTGGTGATGGACAGGGAGGCCTGGCGTGCTGCGATTCATGGGGTCACAAAGAGTTGGACACGACTGAGTGACTGATCTGATTTGACCTGATAATTCAATAAAAATGTAAAGGAAGTTATGATGGCAATGGTGCATAAAATAGCAAATATCAATAAAGTGATAGAAGTTATAAAAAAGAGATTCGAATGTGAATTGTGGCGTTGAAAATAAACTGAAAATTCATAAGAGGGACTCAACAGTCTCTTTAAACAGGCAGAAAAAATAATCAGCAAGCTTGAAGATACACAGATAAGTTATACAATTTGAAAAATAGAAAAATAATTTTTTAGAAATGACCAAAGACTCAGAAAATTGTGGCGTACCATTAAAAGCATCAACATATATACAGTGGGATTAGTAGAAAAAAGATAAAAGACAATAAAAAATTTGAATAAATTATACTAAAAACTTTTAAATTTTAAAAATTTATTTAAAAAAATAAATTGCACACCTACAAAGTTAAGGTTACAAGAAAGAAAGCATTAAGATCCACAACCAGACACAGTGTAATAAAAATATTGATAGTTAAAGACAAGGAAAAAAAATCTTGAAAGTGAAAAGAGAAAGACAATGTACCACCTAGAAGGGGATATTCAGCATGATTAGCAGTTAACTTCTTAGCAGAAAATTAAAAAGAAATGCCAGAAGCTAATGGGATATTATATTAAAAGTACTCAGAGGAAAAAAAAAATAGCCTATCAGGACTCCTATATCCAGTGAAGTCTTCTATCAAAACTGAAGTGGAATTAAATTTCTACATAAATAAACACTACAAAAAAAAATTTGCTAGCAGAGCTGCCATACAAGAAATATTAAAATAACTTCTTTCATATGAAGAAGAGTGTCTCCAAGCATTAAGTAAAATTTTTAATGCATATATATGGAATTTAGAAAGATGGTAACGATGGCCCTATGTGCAAGACCGCAAAAGAGACACAGATGTAAAGAACAGATTTTGGGACTCTAGGAGAAGGCGAGGGTGGGATGATTTGAGAGAATAGCATTGAATGTATATTACCATATGTGAAATAGATTACCAATCCAAGTTTGATGCACGAAACAAGGCACTCAAACTCAGTACACTGGGACAACCCAGAGGGATGGGATGGGGAGGGAGGTTTGGGATGGCTGACACATGTTCACCTGTGGCTGATTCATGTCAGTGTGTTGCAAAAACCACCACAATATTACAAAGTAATTAGCCTCCAATTAAAATAAATAAAATAATTAAAAACAGACAAAGAAATTATATTTGTCTTTTTTTGCTTAATGGATTTTAAAAATTGTTTAAAATAATATGTAAAGAGTATTTTTAAGCATATATATACATATATAGAAACATAAATTTGTATATTTGCCAATAAAAACACAAAGGAGGTGGGTGGGAGCAAAGTGTAATGGGCAAAGGAAATTACTACCGGTGGTAAAGAAATAATTATAGTAATGCATTTTCAATTTTATAATATTTATAAATTAATATGAATAACACTAATAATCCCCAATAAGTGATAAGAGAGGACAGAATTATACATAAGTAGCAAGAGAACAAATATATGACAGAGTTGCAGGATAAAAAATCAGTTGTATTTCTATTCTGGAATCAAGAATCCAAAATAAAACCAAGAAAACAATTCTACTTACAGTATCGAAATGAATAAAATATTTAGAAATAAACTTAACAAACCATGTTCATGGATTAGAAAAATTGACTTTGTTGATACTGTAATACACCCCAAACTGATCTCCAGATTCAATAGAATCTTGATGCAAATTCCAGTTGACTTCATAGACATTGACAACTGGATTCTAAAATCAATAGAGAGTTGTAAGAGACTGAGAACAATCAAAACAACTCTGAAAAAGAAAAACAAAATAGGGAGACTCATATTTCTTGACTTCAAAATTTACAAAGTGGCATTAATCAAAGCAGAATATTATTGGCAAAGAAAAGATAACAATGGACTGGAACTGATAGTCCAAAATCAAACCTGTACATTTATACCTGATTGATTTTCAACAAGTATTCAAAGAGAATTCAACTTGGAGAGTACAATGTTTTCAATAGAATTATACTGACTGGAACAATTTATTGTTCACCCACAAAAGAGTCAAGTGAGAATAAACATTTTTCCTAAGGATATGTACAAATGGTCGATAAGCAACTGGAAAAAAATGCTCAGTATTATTAAGAATTAGGGAAACTCAAATCAAGATCATAATTACAAGCCAATCACACAAAAGGATGGCTATAGTAAAAAAATAAATACACACAATAAAATATTTGACAACGATGTGAAGAAATTGGAACTCTCATAAAATATTTTTCCAGGAAAGCACAAATGATACAACCACTATTGAAAATAGTTCATCGGTCCTTTGAAATGTTGAAAATAGAGTCATCATATGACCCAGGATTTCTAACCCTAGAAAATCATTGTATTGTTTTGGCTATTATGAATAATGTTATTATAATTACCCATGTGAAAATGTTTGTCTGGATGCAAATTTTTATTTCTCTTTTAATATATCTAAGAGAGGAATTACTGGATTCTGTTTTTTAATCATTTTATTGTTCAAGACCCTTATGGCAGAAAGTGAAGAGGAACTAAAAAGCCTCTTGATGAAAGTGAAAGTGGACAGTGAAAAAGTTGACTTAAAGCTCAACGTTCAGAAAACGAAGATCATGGCATCTGGTCCCATCACTACATGGGAAATAGACGGAGAAACAGTGGAAACAGTGTCAGATTTTATTTTTCTGGGCTCCAAAATCACTGCAGATGGTGACTGCAGCCATGAAATTAAAAGACGCTTACTCCTTGGAAGGAAAGTTATGACCAACCTAGATAGCATATTCAAAAGCAGAGACATCACTTTGCCAACAAAGGTTCGCCTAGTCAAGGCTATGGTCTTTCCTGTGGTCATGTATGGATGTGAGAGCTGGACTGTGAAGAAGGCTGAGCGCCGAAGAATTGATGCTTTGAACTGTGGTGTTGGAGAAGACTCTTGAGAGTCCCTTGGACTGCAAGGAGATCCAACTAGTCCATTCTGAAGATCAGCCCTGGGATTTCTTTGGAAGGAATGATGCTAAAGCTGAAACTCCAGTATTTTGGCCACCTCATGCAAAGAGTTGACTCACTGGAGAAGACTCTGATGCTGGGAGGGATTGGGGGCAGGAGGGAGAAGGGGACGACAGAGGATGAGATGGCTGGATGGCATCACTGACTCGGTGGATGTGAGTCTGAGTGACCTCCGGGAGTTGGTGATGGACAGGGAGGCCTGGCGTGCTGCAGTTCATGGAGTCGCAAAGAGTCGGACACGACTGAGTGACTGATTTGATCTGATCTGATTGTTCAAGAATATTTTATTTATATTTGATTTCCTGTTGTTTTTTAATATTTTAAATTTTATCAGATCAGATCAGTCGCTCAGTCGTGTCCGACTCTTTGAGACCCCATGAACTGCAGCACGCCAGGCCTCCCTGTCCATCACCAGCTCCCAGAGGTCACTCAGACTCGCATCCATCGAGTCAGTGATGCCATCCAGCCATCTCATCCTCTGTCGTCCCCTTCTCCTCTTGCCCTCAATCCCTCCCAGCATCAGAGTCTTCTCCAATGAGTCAACTCTTCGCATAAGGTGGCCAAAATACTGGAGTTTCAGTTAAATTTTATACTAACTGTAATAAAATATTACAGTATATAATATACTCTGTGATTCTATATGCAAAGACTTACCAAACATACATAAAATAAAAAGTATGAGATACTGTCTATGAAAAATGTTTAATACTGCACAATTCTTGCTCTGTATTGGTATACTGTTAGAGTCTTTGAAGGTAGATTTCTTTTTATAAACCTACACTTTTTTTAATAGACCTAATGTTAAGCTATAAAATCTCAAGCAATCACTAAAGTAGTAAAAAAAAGTGCTATAACTAATAAGCTAACAGAAAAGGTAATATGGAATCATTTAAAAAATTTCTCAGTAAGCTCAAAGTGACATTAACTATACATAAGTAGCAAGAGAACAAATATATGAATATATATGACAGAGTTGCAGGATGAAAAATCAGTTGTATTTCTATTCTAAGCTCAGAAGGGATCTTCTCTGGTGGTGAAATGAGTAAGAATTCACCTGCCAATTGAACATGGGTTCAATATCTGGTCTGTGAAGATTCCACACGCCATGGAGCAACTAAGCCTATGCACCACAACTACTTAGCCTGTACTTGAGCCTGCAAGTTGCAGCTACTGAGCTCATGTGCCACAATTACTGAAGTCTATGCTCCCTCTACTGAAGTCTATGATGCATTTGAAAAGACCCTGATGCTGGGAAACATTGAAGGCAGGAGGAGAAAGGGACAGCAGAAAATGAGATGGTTAGATGGCATCACCAACTCAGTGGACATGACATGAATTTGAGTAAGCTCCGGGGGACGGTCATGAACAGGGAAGCCTGGCGTGCTGCAGTCCATGGGGTCGCAAAGAGCTGGACACGACTGAGTGATTGAATTGAACTGATGCTCTCTAGGGCCTGCAGGTCTGCATGCTGCAAATACTGAAGCTGATGCCTGTACAGCCTGTGCTCCACAATGATAGAAGCCATCTCAATGAGAAGCCTGTGCACTGCTACTAGCTAGAGGTTAGCCCCTGCTCTCTGCAACAAGAGAAAGCCCATGTGCAGCAATGAAGAGCCAATTCAATCAAAAGTAAATAAAATAATACACTCAGAAGGAAATAACCATATTTATTGTTGTTGTTCAGTTGCCAAGTCATGTCTGACTCAGCATGATTCCATGGTCTGCAGCATGCAAGTCTTCCTTGTCCCTGAACATGTCCTGGAGTTTGCCCAAGTTCATGTTCATTGAATTGGTGATGCTAGCCAACCATCTCATCCTGTTTTCCTCTCCACCTTCTGCATTCAGCCTTTCCCAGCATCAGGGTCTTTTCCAATGAGTCAGCTGTTCACATCAGGTGGCCAAAGTATTGGAGCTTCAACTTCAGTATCAGTCCTTTCAAAGAGCATTCAGAGTTGATTTCCTTTAGGACTGACTGATTTGACCTCCTTGCTGTCCAAGGGACTCTCAAGAGTTTTCTCCAGCTCCACATTTCAAAGGCATCAGTTCTTTGCCACTCGGCCTTCTTTGTTTTCCAGCTCCCACAGTAGTACATCACTACTGGAAAGACCATAGCAGCTTTGCACAGATCTTTGTGGGCAAAGTGATGTCTTTGTTTTTTATACACAGTCTATGTTGGTCATAACTTTCCTGCAAAGAAGCAATTGTCTTCTAATTTCATGGCTGTGGTTACCATCCACAGTGATTTTAAAGTCCAAGAAGAGGAAATATGTCACTGCTTCTACATTTTCCCCATCTATTTGTCATGAATTAATGGATTGGATTCCATCATCTTAGTTTTTTTTTTTTTTTTTTTAATATTGAGTTTTAAGCCAGTTTTTTTTTTTTTTTTTTCACTATGCTCTTTCACCCTAATCAAAAGGCTCTTTGGTTCCTCTTTTATCTCTGCCATTAGAATGGTATCATCCACATATCTGAGATTGTTTATATTTCTGCCAGCAATCTTGGTTCCAGCTTGTAACTCATCCAGACTGGAATTTCTAATGATGTGCTCCATATATAAGTTAAATAAACAGGGTGAAAATAGCAGCCTTATTGTAGACCTTTCTCAATCCTGAATCAGTCAGATTCAGGGTTCCATACAGATTCCATTCGGATTCCATACAGGGTTCTAACTACTGCTTCTTGATCCACATACAGATTTTTCAAACAACAGGTAAAATAATCTGGTATTACCATCTTTCAAAGAGTTTTCCACAGTTTGTTACAATCCACACAGTCAAAAGCTTTAAGGTAATCAATAAAACAGAAGAAGTTGTTTTTCTGGAACTCCCTTGCTTTCTCTATGACCCAATGAATGCAGCAGTCAGATCTCTAGTTCTTCTCCTTTTTCTAAGCCAGCTTGAATATCTTGGTTCACATAATGCTAAAGCCTAACTTGGAGGATTTTGAGCATAGCCTTACTAGAATATCCAAGATGAGAATGCAATTGTCCAGGTTTGTACATTCCTTCAGTTCAGTTCAGTTCAGTCACTCAGTCGTGTCCAACTCTTTGCGACCCCATGAACTGCAGCATGCCAGGCCTCCCTGTCCATCACCAATTTCCAGAGTTCACTCAGACTCACGTCCATCCAGTCAGTGATGCCATCCAGCCATCTCATCCTCTGTCGTCCCCTTCTCCTCCTGCCCCAATCGCTCTCAGCATCAGAGTCTTTTCCAATGAGTCAGATCTTCACATGAGGTGGCCAAAGTACTGGAGTTTCAGCTTCAGTATCATTCCTTCCAAAGAAATCTCAGGGCTGATCTCTTTCAGAATGGACTGGTTGGATCTCCTTGCAGTCCAAGTGACTCTCAAGAGTCTTCTCCAACACCACAGTTCAAAGCATCAGTTCTTCGGTGCTCAGTCTTCTTCACAGTCCAACTCTCACATCCATACATGACCACAGGAAAAACCATAGCCTTGAGTAGACGAAACTTTGTTGGGAAAATAATGTCTCTGCTTTTGAATATGTTATCTAGGTTGGTCATAACTTTCCTTCCAAGGAGTAAGCGTCTTTTAATTTCACGGCTGCATTCACCATCTGCAATGGTTTTGGAGCCCCAAAAAATAAAGTCTGACACTGTTTCCACTGTTTCCCCATCTATTTCCCATGAAGTGATGGGACCAGATGTCATGATCTTAGTTTTCTGAATGTTGAGCTTTAAGCCAATTTTTTCACTCTCCACTTTCACTTTCATCAAGAGGCTTTTTAGTTCCTCTTCAATTTCTGCCATAAGGGTGGTGTCATCTGCATATCTGAGGTTATTGATATTTCTCTCAGCAATCTTGATTCCAGCTTGTGTTTCTTCCAGTCCAGCGTTTCTCATGATGTACTCTGCATATAAGTTCAATAAACAGGGTGACTATATACAGCCTTGACGTCCTCCTTTTCCTATTTGGAACCAGTCTGCTGTTTTATGTCCAGTTCTAACTGTTGTTTCCTGACCTGCATACAAATTTCTCAAGAGGCAGGTCAGGTGGTCTGGTATTCCCAGCTCTTTCAGAATTTTCCACAGTTTATTGTGATCCACACAGTCAAAGGCTTTGGCATAGGCAATAAAGCAGAAATAGATGTTTTTCTGGAACTCTCTTGCTTTTCCCATGATCCAGTGGATGTTGGCAATTTGATCTCTGGTTCCTCTGCCTTTTCTAAAACCAGCTTGAACATTAGGAATTTCACGGTTCACATATTGCTGAAGTCTGGCTTGGAGAATTTTGAGCATTACTTTACTAGCGTGTGAGATGAGTGCAATTGTGCAGTAGTTTGGGCATTCTTTGGCATTGCCTTTCTTTGCCACTGCTGAGTTTTCCAAATTTGCTGGCATATTGAGTGCAGCACTTTCCCAGCATCATCTTTCAGGATTTGGAATAGCTCCACTGGAATTCCATCACCTCCACTAGCTTTGTTCCTAGTGATGCTTTCTAAAGCTCACTTGACTTCACATTCCAGGATGTCTGGCTCTAGGTCAGTGATCACACCATCATGATTATCTGGGTTGTGAATTTTTGTACAGTTGTGTGCATTCTTGCCATCTCTTCTTAATATATTCTGCTTCTGTTAGGTCCATACCATTTGTGTCCTTTATCGAGCCCATCTTTGCACGAAATTTCCCTTGGTATCTCTAATTTTCTTGAAGAGATCACTAGTCTTTCCCATTCTGTTGTTTTCCTCTATTTCTTTGCATTGATTGCTGAAGAAGCCTTTCTTATCTCTTCTTCCTATTCTTTGGAATTCTGCATTCAGATGCTTATATCTTACCTTTTCTCCTTTACTTTTTGCTTCTCTTCTTTTCACAGCTATTTGTAAGGCCTCCCCAGACAGCCATTTTGCTTTTTTGCATTTCTTTTCCATGGGAATGATCTTGATCCCTGTCTCCTGTACAATGTCATGAACCTCATCCCATAGTTCATCAGGCACTCTATCTATCAGATCTAGTCCCTTAAATCTATTTCTCACTTCCACTGTATAATCATAAGGGGTATGATTTAGGTCATACCTGAATGGTCTAGTGGTTTTCCCTACTTTCTTCAATTTCAGTCTGAATTTGGCAATAAGGAGTTCATGGTCTGAGCCACAGTCAGCTCCTGGTCTTGTTTTTGCTGATTGTATAGAGCTTCTCCATCTTTGGCTGCAAAGAATATAATCAATCTGATTTCGGTTTTGACCATCTGGTGATGTCCATGTATAGAGGCTTCTCTTGTGTTGTTGGAAGAGGGTGTTTGCTATGACCAGTGCATTTTCTTGGCAAAACTCTGTTAGTCTTTGCCCTGCTTCATTCCGTATTCCAAGGCCAAATTTGCCTGTTACTCCAGGTGTTTCTTGACTCCCTACTTTTGCATTCCAGTCTCCTATAATGAAAAATACATCTTTTTTGGATGATAGTTCTAAAAGGTCTTGTAGGTCTTCATAGAATCGTTCAACTTCAGCTTCTTCAGAGTTACTGGTTGGGGCATAGACTTGGATTACTGTGACACTGAATGGTTTGCCTTGGAAAAGAACAGAGATCATTCTGTCGTTTTTGAGATTGCATCCAAGTGCTGCATTTTGGACTCTATCATTGACCATGATGGCCACTCCATTTCTTCTGAGGGATTCCTGCCCGCAGTAGTAGATATAATGGTTGTCTGAGTTAAATTCACCCATTCCAGTCCATTTCAGTTCGCTGATTCCTAGAATTTGGACATTCACTTTTGCCATCTCTTGTTTGACCACTTCCAATTTGCCTTGATTCATGGACCTGGTATTCCAGGTTCCTGTGCAATATTGCTCTTTACAGCATCAGAACTTGCTTCTATCACCAGTCACATCCACAGCTGGGTACTGTTTTTGCTTTGGCTCCACCCCTTCATTCTTTCTGGAGTTATTTCTCCACTGATCTCCAGTAGCATATTGGGCCCCTACTGACCTGGGGAGTTTTCTTTCAGTATCCTATCATTTTGCCTTTTCATACTGTTCATGGGGTTCTCAAGGCAAAAATACTGAAGTGGATTGCCATTCTCTTCTCCAGTGGACCACATTCTGTCAGATCTCTCCACTATGACCTGCCCATCTTGGGTTGCTCCACAGGCATGGCTTAGTTTCATTTTGTTAGACAAGGCTGTGGTCTTAGTGTGATTAGATTGAGTAGTTTTCTGTGAGTATGGTTTCAGTATGTCTGCCCTCTGATGCCCTCTTGCAACACCTACGGTCTTACTTGGGTTTCTCTTACCTTGCGCATGGGGTATCTCTTCACGGCTACTCCAGCAAAGTGCAGCCGCTGCTGCTTACCTTGGATGAAGGGTATCTCCTCACTGCCGCCCTTTCTTAGTACTGTCCTTCTTGGGAATTTAGAAGAGGATTGACTTTTACAGTCCAGTGGCCACTTACAGGTGGATAATACTTTGATACTTTTATAATACAATCTTCTAGGGTCTTGAATAGCTCTACTGGAATTCCATCGCATCCATTAGCTTTATTGACAGCAGTGCTTCCTAAAGCCCATCTAACTTCACCTTCCAGAATGTCACTCTGAGTGAGACTACACCATTGTAGTTATCTGACTTATTAAGATCTTTTTTGGACAGTTTCTCTGTGTATTCTTTCCATATTTTCTTGATTTCTTTTGCTTCTATAGAATCTTTACTGTTAATAATGTTACTCATCTCTTTAAATGTATATTGTTTATACAATTCAATTAAAGACTGTTTTTGACTAGATTAAAAAAAAAAAAAAGATTTAACTCTATCTTACCACAAGAAACACATTTCAAATGTAAAGACAAAAATAATTAAAAATTAAAATTTGAGAAAGGAAAAAGAAATATAACTGTATTAGTATTAATGTACCTACAACTAGAGCTACAAATTACAGGAAACAATAAATGATAGGACTGTAAGGAGAAATAAACATTTTAGTAGCATTTACAGAGATTTCAATTCCTCTCTCTGTGTGTCAATAATTTAAATAAGAGGTAGACAAACACAGGTGTCTTGGGGAACATTATCAACCAATTTGATCGATTAACATTTATGGGTCACATAATGAAAGCAAAATGCACATTTTTCTCAGGTGAGTATAGAGATTTACAGACCTTATTCTGGGTTATGTAAGATGATTCAATCAAGTTAAGCAGTTTAGAATCAACACCATAAAACTCTAAAAAATTCCCCAGTATCTAGGGACTAAACAATATGTTACAAAATAACTCATGGATCAAAGAAGAAATTTTAAGGAAAGTAGAAAGGTGCTTTTTTGTTGTTTTATTTTCTTTTCCTGAAAGAAAATTAAAACTCAAAAATAAGAATCTTAAGATGTATCAATTCAGATATGAAATTGACTTGAAAATAGAGCAGACCAAAACAGGATGCACAACAGTTGTGTAAATTAAACTCTTACATGAGAATGTACATTTATATGGCCAGTAATTATTATTGGAATGTTATGTAAGGATATTTTCATTTAAAGAGTTGAAATATAAGTCTTTAGAAGCACACCTAACTTTTCATTATTTACATTTTACAGTTGTACAAAAGTGTATATGCTTCATGAAAGTGAAAGTGAAGTCTCTCAGTCGTGTCCGACTCTTTGCGACCCCGTGGACTGTATGTAGCCCACTAGGCTCTTCCGTCCATGGGATTCTCCAGGCAAGAATGCTGGAGTGGGTTGCCATTTCCTTCTCCAGGGGATCTTCCAAACCCAGGGATCAAACCCAGGTCTCCCGCATTGCAGGCAGTTCCTTTAAACTCTGAGCCACCAGGGAAGCTTCATAGTGTATGGAAGTTTATCACTTCCCTGCTCAACAGTTTACATATGGTTGGATACTCTGACACTCATTTGATGTCTTGATTTCATCTTTCGATGGATGAATTTCTTTTCAATATATTGTTGATTTTGGAAGAAAAGTAAAATACAAGCTATTTATCTTGAAATTCTGGAAGTTAAAATGACATAATTTTGAATTATAAATCAATATAAACCTTCACACAAATTTAAAAATTCAAAAGAAAAACATGCTCAAATGATTTTAGATATAAACTCTGTTCAAATTTGGGCTTTTAAAATGTCTTTCTCAATAAACATGCACTAAAAAAAATATTGACTAATTCCAAACTTTTAATGAAGTTGTACAATAGGTGTTATTGCTTTTAACATATAATTGATGGTGCATAAACTGTGGAAAATTCTGAAAGAGATGGGAATACCAGACCACCTGATCTATCTCTTGAGAAACCTATATGCAGGTCAGAAAGCAACAGTTAGAACTGAACATGGAGCAACAGACTGGTTTCAAATAGTAAAAGGAGTACGTCAAGGCTGCATATTGTCACCATGTTTATTTAACTTATATGCAGAGAACATCATGAGAAATGCTGGACTGGAAGAAACACAAGCTGGAATCAAGATTGCCAGGAGAAATATCAATAACCTCAGATATGCAGATGACACCACCCTTATGGCAGAAAGTGAAGAGGAACTAAAAAGCCTTTTGATGAAAGTGAAAAAGGAGAGTGGAGAGTGAAAAAATTGGCTTAAAGCTCAACATTCAGAAAACTAAGATCATGGTATCTGGTCCCATCACTTCATGGGAAATAGATAAGGAAACAATGGAAACAGTGTCAGACTTTATTTTGGGGGGCTCCAAAATCACTGAAAGGAATGATGCTAAAGCTGAAAATCCAGTACTTTGGCCACCTCATGTGAAGAGTTGACTCATTGGAAAAGTCTCTGATGCTGGGAGGGATGGGGGGCAGGAGGAGGAGAAGGGGACGCCAGAGGATAAGATGGCTGGATGGCATCACTGACTTGATGGATGTGAGTCTGTGTGAACTCTGGGAGTTGGTGATGAAGAGGGAGTCCTGGCGTGCTGTGATTCATGGGGTCGCAAAGAGTCCGACACAACTGAGTGACTGAACTGAACTGAACTGATATACATATACCTCATATACTTCAAAGTGGCTACAAACTAAAAATATATAGAAGATACACACACACAAAAGAGAAAGGATTCCAAACATAGCACTGCAGATAATAATGAAATCACAAGGGAAGAGAGAACAATAAGAAGAAACAATAAATAACACTAGAAACAAGCAGAAAGCAATTATCAAAATAGTAATAAGTACATGCCTGTCAACAATTATTTACAATTTGAATAAATGACATGCTCCAATCAAAATGTTAATATGGCTGAATAGATAAGCTAATATTCATAGGTATGCTGATTAATACTCATTTCAGATGTAAAGACACATGTGGACTGAAAGTGAAAGGATGGAAAAAGGCATTCCATGCAAATGGAAATGAAAAGAAAGGGATGTGATGTACAACATGATTAATATAATAACCATTTAAAAGTAGGTAAATCTAGGAATTATCTTCACAACAAAAATATTTCTTTTTTTAATTTTGTGTCCATATGAGTTGATGGATGTTCTCTAAATTTGTAGCAATCGTATCATTATTTGTTAGTCAAATCATTATGTTATTCACCTTAAACAGTTCTATATATCAACTGTATTTCACTAAAGCTGACTGCAAGGAGATCCAACCAGTCCATCCTAAAGGAGATCAGTCCTGGGTGTTCATTGGAAGGACTGATGTTAAAGCTGAAACTCCAATACTTTGGTCACCTCATGTGAAAAATTGACTCATTGGAAAAGACCCTAATGATGGAAGGGATTGGGGGCAGGAGGAGAAGGGGACAGCAGGGAATGAGATGGCTGGATGACCTCACCGACTCGATGGACATGAATTTGAGTGAACTCCAGGAGTTGGTGATGGACAGGGAGGCCTGGCATTCTGTGATTCATGAGGTCACAAAGAGTCAGACATGACTGAGTTACTGAACTGAACTGAACTGAAAGCTGGAAGGAAGAAAATAGACTAGTATAAGAAAAATTCCTCTATATGTCATAATCATGAAAACAAATGTCCTGAAGCTCAAAAGTGAGGATTTGGTAGAATGTTAATTTCAATAAGAAACTAGCAACAAAGGGAATGGCATTCAACTCTGAAATCAAGCAAGGCAATTTATCTAAGGGAAATGGTTAAAAATTAATTGCAATATATTTACTACCAATTGTGTGATCTTTGTTAATATTTAAGGGGATGTAAACTGAAAACAGTATGGCAATTTTTCAAAAAATTAAAAATAGGATTACATATAACCCATCAGCTCAAATTCTGGATATGTCCAAAATAATAGAAAGTGGAGTATGAAAGAAGCATTTAATACTCATGTTTACTGAAACATTGTTTACAATAACATAAAACTGGAAACAACTCAAATATACCTTGATAGATAATAAACAAATGTGATCTATACTTTGTTGTTGTTGTTGTTTACTCACTAGTTCAGTTCAATCTCAGTCGTGTCTGACTCTTTGCAACTCCAAAGAATGCATCATGCCAAGCTTCCCTGTCCAACACCAACTTCTGGAACTTGTTCAAACTCTTTTCCATCGAGTCGGTGATGCCATCCAGCCATCTCATCCCCTGTTGTCCCCTTCTCCTCCTGTCTTCAATCTTTCCCAGCATCAGGGTCTTTTCTAATGAATCAATTATTCCCATCGGGTGGCCAAAATATCAAAGCTCAGCTTCAGCATCAGTCCTTCCAATGAATACTCAGGACTGATTTCCTTTAGGATGGACTGGTTGGATCTCCTCACAGTCCAAGGGACTCTCAAGAGTCTTCTCCAACACCAAAGTTCAAAAGCATCAATTCTTCATTGTCAGCTTTCTTTATGTTCCAACTCTCACAACCATACACAACTACTGGAGAAACCATAGCTTTGACAGGATGTACCTTTGTCAGCAAGGTAATGTTTCTGCTTTTTAATATGCTGTCTAGATTGGTCATAGCGTTTCTTCCAAGAAGCAAGCATCTTTTAATTCCATGGCTATAGTCACCATCTGCAGTGTGATTTTGGAGCCCAAGAAAATGAAGTCTGTTGCTGTTTCCATTGTTTCCCTATCTATTTGCCATGAAGTGATGACACTTTATGCCATGATTTTAGTTTTGTGAATGTTGAGCTTTAAGCCAGGTTTTTCACTCTCCTCTGTTTAGTTGCTAAGTTGTGTCCAAACCTTTTGCAACCGTATGGACTGTATCTTGCCAGGCATCTCCTGTCCATGGAATTTCCCAGACAAGAATGCCAATGTTGCCATTTTCTTCTCCTGGATTCTTCCCAACCC
The DNA here is from genome assembly GCA_935064755.1 of Tragelaphus eurycerus. Lineage (NCBI taxonomy): Eukaryota > Metazoa > Chordata > Mammalia > Artiodactyla > Bovidae > Tragelaphus > Tragelaphus eurycerus. The sequence goes on along the minus strand of CAKXYN010000086.1, from coordinate 3,205,360 downwards.
AAGGATCGAACCTGCATCTCCTGCATTGGCAGGAAGAGTCTTTACAGCTGAGCCACCGGTAGGCCTCCAATCTATATATGCAAAGACACATTATTCATACTCAAAAAGAAAATACTGACATATGTTACAACATAGATGAATCTTTAGGACACTGTGCTAAGTAAAATAAGCCAGTATTAAAAAGATCCAAAATTAAATGATTTAATTGTAAATGCTTGAATCCCTTTCAATGTTCAAATAAAACATAATGTAGAGATTATATACCTGAGAAGAAAGGATAAGATAAATTTTACAAGTTTTAGAGAAAAAAAATGCTATATTAGAAGCTAATTTTTTTGATAAACTTAATAATGAATACATATTTCTATATTCAATCCTCTGTGCCTAAGTTCTTCATATAGGAATATAAATAACTATACTTAGATATGAAATTACTTCTAGTACACAAATAAGAAGATAGGTTGAATGGCATCATTGACACAATGGACATGCACTTGAGCAAACTCTGGGAGATACCGAAGGACAGGGAAGCCTGGTATGCTGCAGTCCATGGGGTCACAAAGGGTCAAACATGACTTGTCGACTGAACAAAAACTGTAATATATATATAAAGAACATTCCATTCAAAACCAACACAATACATATTTTTCACAAATACACATATAACATTCTCCAGGATAATTCACATGCTAGGACACAGCATAAGCTTTGTCAAAATTAAGAACATTTGAATCATCAAGTATCTTTTTTGACTATAATGCTATGAAGCTAGAAAAGAATAAGAAAAAAAAATAAAAAAAAAAACATAAACACGTGAAAACTAGACAAATACTATTAAACATCCAGTGAATCGCTAAAGAAATCAAAGCACAAATAAAACATTACTTGGAGAGAAATGAAAGGAAAACATGATGATCCAAAATCTATGGGATTCAGTAAAATCAATTCAAAGACAAACATTTATAGCAATACAAGCTTACCTAAGGAAAGAAGGAAAATATCAATAATCCCTTTAAGCTTATACCTAAAGGAACTAGACTCATGAAGTGTTGAGCATAAATTAATAAAATAAAAACATAAAAATAATAGAAAAGAGCAATAAAACTAAGAGCTAACTTTTTGAAAAGATTTTTTTTTAATTCATAAACCTTTAAGCCAGACTCATTAAGAAAGAATGAGAGAGCAACTTAACAATATCAGAAATGAAAAAGGAGAAACACTTCAAAAATACGAAGATTAATGTGAACAAATCTATGTCAATAAAATAAATCTATGCCAATAAAACCTAACAGACAAATTTCTACAAATGTTCAATTTCCCAAAACTAAACCAGGAAGAAATGGAAAATATGAACAGGCCAATTACCAGTAATGAAATAGAGTAGGTAGCTTAAAAAGCTCCCAACAAATAGAAGTCTAGGACTATATGGTTTCATAAATGAATTCTACCAAATTATTTGAGAAGGATAAACATAAATCCTTCTCAGATTATTCTACAAAATTTCAGAGGAAGGAACACTTACAAAATCATTCTATGAATCCAACATCACCCTGATATAGAAACCAGGCAAAGACATTACACAAAAGAAAATTATAGGCCAATTTTGGTGTTAGTCATAAAGAACCTGCCTGCCAACTACTGAAGCAATGGAGCACATCATCCTCTGAGACTTTAGATGACTGTAAAGTTTCAGCAATCAAAATTGTTTGGTACTGACATAAAATACAGAATATAGATCAATTGAACAAAATAGAGAGACCAGAAATAGCAAACCTATAGTCAAATAATCTATTACAAAAGAAGTGAAAAATAAAGTAGGAATATACAACAGAGACTAAATAATCACTTCAATTAACATTTCTGGGAAACCTGGACAGTTACATGTAAGAAAATAAAATTAAAACATTTTCTCATTCCATATACAAAAATAAAAGATCAATTTCCTAGAATATTTTGCCTGGAATAAAACATAGGCAGAAATGACCTCTGATATAAATTATAAAAATGTCTTTTGGGATATGACTCCTAAAGCAAAGGAAATAAAAGCAAAAACAAACAAGCAAGGCTTAATTAAACTTAAAAGCTTTGGGGGTAAGAGAAATCCTTGACAAAGGACAAAGACAACCTCCTAAGTGGGAGAAAGTATTTATAAATTATATGATCTGTGGTTACTACTGATGGTGACACCAATGGATGAAAGGAGAATTGGATGTATATGTGTGCTTGGTCGCTCAGTCATGTCTGACTATTTGTGACCCTTGGACTGTAGCCCACCAGGCTCCTCTGTCCACTGGGATTCTCCAGGCAATAATACTAGAGTGGGTTGCCATGCTTCCCTCCAGGGGATCTTGCCAAACCTAGGGATCGAACCCAGGTCTCCTGAATTGAGGGTGAATTCTTTACCATCTGAGCCACCAGGGAAGCCAGAGAATTGGATAAAGGTAGTCAAATGGTACAACCTTCTTATTATATCAAAAATAAGAATTAGAGGTACAATGTACAACATGGAAAATATGATTAACACTGTTGTATGTTATATATGAAAGTTGTTGGGAGAGCAAAGCTGGAGAGTTCTCATCAGCATAAAAATATGTATGTTCATATTTTTTAAATTTTGTATTTATATAATAGATGTTCACTAACCTTATTATGGGTATCATTTCATGATATATATAAGTCAAATCATTATGCTGTATATCTTAAACTTATACAGGGTTGTATGTCCATTATATCTCAATAAAAACTGGATGAAAAAATCCAAATATACAACATTGAATCATTTTGCAAGAAGTACCTAGAAAATAAAAACTTCATATCTTGCTCATATAGAAAAATAAAATGTTGAAAACTAACTTCAAAGAGTAATAAACTAGGAAAGCTGCTTAATTCATTTCTGTTGTATAATATACTAATAAATTGGCTAGCCATGAAGTAATGAAAAAGCAAAGGAAATAAAATTAAAGATTGGAAAAGAAGACAAACCAATCATTCAAAGATGATATGTAGGACTTAAGGAAAATCCAAATGGGTTTTCAGATAAACTACTATAATTAATACTCTAGACATATTTCCAGGTAAAATTTAATATAAAATCAATTTGATGTTAACATATAGTAACAACTCAAAAAGGAAATAATAAAGTATCATAGAAGCATTATATACCTAGCAATAAATCTGGCCATACCAACCAAAAAGCAAGGCTTCTAATTCAGCACAGTAACTATTAAATAATATAGATAAAAGAAACATACAAATACATAAAGATAAATACAATGTGCATAGTTTTGAGGACTCAATATTTTTAAGAGGGTGATTCTCTTCAAATAAATATTTGGATTCAAAACAATGTTAGTAAAAATCATTAACATTGTTGAGATATTGAAACTCAAAATTTATGAGTTCGTTTTTTATTCTTATAAAATTCATATGGAAATCAAAAGTATAACAACAGCCAGAAACACTTTAAGAAGAACAAGGTGGGGACACCTCTCCATCAAATATCCAGATTTGTTTTAATTATATATCATAATTAACTTAGAGGACTATTGATGAAATTAGTATAACAGAGACTATATATAGACTCAAGTTCATCCATAGGTGGCTGTCTTAATCCACTTGATCTGAAATAACAAAAATACCCCATATTGGGTTGCTTAATCTACAAATGTTTATTCCTCATGGTCTTCTTACTGTGTTCTCACATGATTGAAGGAGCCATGGATCTCTCTGAGGTGTGTTTGATAAGGATGCTAATTCCATTAACAAGAGTTCTGCCCTCATGCTAATGGCCTCTCAAAGATCCCACTTTCAAGTTTCATCATCTTGGGGATTTAGTTTTAACATTTAAATTTTGATGAGACATGATAATTCAGTCTATAAAAATTCCTCCAATTTTGCCTTTTCCAGGATGTCATAAGAATTCATTCCTTCATATGCATGTAATTCTTTGGTCTACTTCTTTAACTTATCAAAATGTGTTTAATATTTATGCAAATTGTTGCAAGGAAAAATAGATCACACCTTTTATTGAAAAACCATATTCCGTGGGGAACTATTTATATGAACAAAACTATGCACTTAAGAGGTGTCTTACAATGGAATGGAAGTGAAATTCCAAACTTTTAAAGATTTGGATATTTTATTTGTAAGAGGAAGTTTTAAAACAATCAAATTCCAAGATTGTTTTCCTAAAATATTATTGGCTAAGGCAAGTGAAAAATAAGTAAGCCTTAAAATAATCTCTTTTTTAGATATAGCACAATCAAAATTTGGACTTAACGGCTTTTATCCTACTATTCCTCTTCCGCCTTCCTTTGCTCTTCTATCTGTGCCCGAAACCTTTTTCCTGATTCACTACTCTAAACTCTTGTTCAGTCAGAAACCTCCAAAGTTAAACCGTCTTTGAAGTTGAATTTTTAATACTTTTTGACAACATTCAGAAGTAAGTCCCAATGCAGACCTGACCCCTGCTACTATGCTTTTTGATGACCTTAAGATAAAATATCAGAATGTGTTAGTTGCTCAGTTGTCTGCGACTCTTTGTGACTCCATGGACTGTAGCCCACCAGGCTCCTCTGTCCAGGGAGTTCTCCAGGCAAGAATACTGAAGTGAGTTGTCATTGCCTTCTCCAGGGGATCTTTCTGACCCAGGGATCGAACCCAGGTCTCCTGCATTGCAGGCAGATTATTTTTTACCATCTGAGAGACCAGGGAAGACTAACAGATAGGGAAGACTAACCTAACAGATCTAACAGGGATGACAGAAACACAATGAAATTTAAAAAAAAAAAAAAAAAAGAATCTGAAATGGAATAAAGTCCTTCTGTCAGATCTCTAATCTCTAATTGAGCATTTAGAAAACTATTGACACAAAAACATTATAAGACTCAGAATAAGTTGATATTTTTGTCAGTTAATAATCCTGCTTGTCATTAAGCATCAGAAGAAGTATCTTTTTGAGGACACATGAAGATATTATAAGAAGAATAATCATTGGAAAAGCAATTGTTACACATATCTGATGAGTAAAAATTGAGGAGCAAAGCTTAATGAAGCTGCTTTAAGAGGAAAACAATTTCTGGATTTCTTCCTTTACTATCAAACATTTTAGGAGAGTGTTCTCTGAATGCTAAAGCAAATCCTGTAGATTTGTATTGATACCAACAACATAATATCTGCAAGCCCTTATAACCTCACACTCTACCCTTCATTGTCAATTTTGCAGGCTGTAGTTATTTCTAATAACTCATGAGCTATTCTCTAATCTCAAATCATAACTGTTATCCTTACATCCTGGGCTAAGGAACATTTTTTTTTTCCATTTTGACACCAGATTTATTAAAATAAGTAATGATCTATTATGTAAATAAAATTGCCAAATAAATATTTTCCATGATGTCCTTTAAAAAAAAAAAATTCAGGATTCTCCTTTTTGCAATCAGATTACAGTTAACTTGGACATCGACTTTATATATATATATATACACACACATATATATTTGTATCTAAATCAAGACTAAATTCAAGATTTCCATGAAATGATAGATTCATTGTGACCAAAATTTCCATTAAGATTGTAAGAATCAGTAGGGGGTGAATGTAACAAGTTTCAGATCAACCCACAAATTCTATATAAGTTGAATAATACTTTTTAAAACTGGCAGCTAAAGAAAGACTAAAATTAGTAATAGAAAATCTAATAGAGAAACAAGTAACCATGCTATGCACCAACCATAGTGAACTCATTCCTCTTGTCAAAAAACCCAATAAATAAGGATATTGCTTTACTAAGGACTTTAGAGTCACAAGCAATATAACTATCCTCTACTTCCCTGTGGTATTCAGCCTGATGTCATTTTATCTTCACCACTTAAGGCCAAATATTCTAGTATTATAGAATCTGTGTTCTGTTTCGTTAGTCAGCTACTGGATTGAGATAGTTAAAATTTGAATTTCCTAGGCAAGCAACAAAATATCTGAGTTAATATGCTATCTATGTTTATTAAAGTGCTTTCCTACCCTTCACATGTCTATAGACACAAACATAAAGTGATACTTTCTTAAAGGAAATGGCAACACACTCCAGTGTTCTTTGCTGGAGAATCTCATGGACAGGGGTGCAAAGAGTCAAATTTGACTGAGGGACTGAGCACAGACTTTCCTAATGGGTATCTACATTTACCCAATAGGGGATGGATAACTTTAGTTATGTGATAAAGATGAGATTAACTTCAAGTTTGATTATATCTATCTGCTTATTGCTTTAGCTTAGAAGGGACTTTTCATTTTGAAATAAATATTAAAATTTAATTAAAACTAAGTGCATTAATTTGGAGAAGGCAATGGCACCCCACTCCAGTACTCTTGCCTGGAAAATCCCATGGACGGAGGAGCCTGGTTGTCTGTAGTCCATGGGGTCGCTAGGAGTAGGACATGACTGAGCGACTTCACTTTCACTTTTCACTTTCATGCACTGGAGAAGGAAATGGCAACCCACTCCAATGTTCTTGCCTGGAGAATTCCAGGGACGGGGGAGCCTGGTGGGCTGCCGTCTATGGGGTCACACACAGCCGGACACGACTGAAGTGACTTAGCATTAGCAAGTGCATTAATTTTGACAATTTATCTTGAAGAATAAAAACAGTTAGAATCAGATATGGAACAACAGACTGGTTCCAAATTGGGAATGGAGTATGTCAAGGCTGTATATTGTCACACTGCTTATTTAACTTATATGCAGAGCATATCATGCCAAATGCTGGGCTGGATAAAGCACAAGCTGGAATCAAGATTTCAGGGAGAAATATCAATAACCTCAGATATGCAGATGACATCACCCTTATGACAGAAAGTGAAGAACTAAAGAGCCTCTTGATGAAAGTGAAGGAGGAGAGTGCAAAAGCTTGCTTAAAACTCAACATTCAAAAAATTAAGATCATGGCATCCGGTCCCATCACTTCATGGCAAATGAATGGGGAAACCAGGGAAATAGTGAGAGACTTTATCTTCTCGGGCTCCAAAATCACTGCAGATGGTGATTTCAGCCATGAAATTAAAAGACGCTTACTCCTTGGAAGGAAAGTTATGACCAACCTAGATAACATATTCAAAAGCAGAGACATTACTTGGCCAACAAAGGTCCGTCTACTCAAAGCGATGGTTTTTCCAGTAGTCATGTATGGATGTGACAAAGTGAAAGTTAGTCATAGAGTCATGTCCAACTCTGTGTGATCCCATGGATTGTAGCCCACCAGACTCCTCTGTCCATGGGATTCTCCAGGCAAGAATTCTGGAGTGGGTTGCCATTTCCTTCTCCAGTGGATCTTCCCAATTCAGGGATCAAACTCAAGTTACCCAGTTGCAGGCAGACTCTTTACCAACTGAGCCACCAGGGAGAGTTGGACTCTAAAGAAAGCTGAGCACCAAAGAATTGATACTTTTGAACTGTGGTGTTGGAGAAGACTCTTGAGAATCCCTTGGACAGCAGAGAGATCCAACCAGTCCATTCTACAGGAAATCACTCCTGAATATTCATTGGAAGGACTGATGCTGGAGCTGAAATTCCAATACTTTGGCCACCTGTTGTGAAGAGGTGACTCATTGGAAAAGACCCTGATGCTGGACAAGATTGAAGGCAAGAGGAGAAGGGGATGAGAGAGGATGAGATGGTTGGATGGCAACATCGACTTGGTGGACATGAGTTTGAGCAAGCTCTGGGAATTGGTGAAGGACAGGGAAGCCTGGCATACTGCAGTCCATGGAGTTGCTAAGAGTCATACACAAGTGAATGACTGAACTGAACTGAATCCTAAAGAAATAAATTATTCACCTTTAAGATTAGCATTTATTTACGTCTTTCTGGCATTGTTTACTAAGAATCAATTAAGATGTTCTCCCAAACACACTAGCTACTGAAGGCAATAGTTGTCTACTTTTCTGAAATAGTCACACTTCCATATGTCCTCAGTCATGTTAACAAATATTTTACTTAGGAGCTGAAATATTAATTGGGTGCTGTGATTTAACATTAGCTTATCACAACTCCCTTCTGTGTAACTTCTAAATTATCATAGACAACCAGGATTTATTTTGACATATATTTTCCCCAACTCAGAAAAAAAGTGATCACTAGATAGTTTGATTCCATTCAAATAAAGGCCTCAATTTGAGATTTAAAGCAATACTTTTGGATGGCCTATTTATGTTCTTGAGCCTCATTATATCATGGTTTATAGGAAGCATAGAGAGTGGAAAAAATCAAGCATGTCATGATTGACAAGGTAGATACTGAATGTTGGTATCACCCATGGAGTTTGTGAGACCAAGAGTCAATGTTTAAAAATCAGAGTAGCCTAGAAACATATTAGCTTTTTTATGTTTTTAATTTTTTAATTTATATTCTTGCTTACATCTGATTTTCAATACTATTAATAATATCCAAAAAACATAAAACCAAAAAATTATGATAATTAAATATCTGGAGGGTTGAGAATAGGATTTGTAGTCATAGGTTAATTAGGGAATCTCAGTTCCTGATTTGAGTTAGACTGAAAATTCTTATGGTAATCTTTTCCTAAATATTTAGCTATATTCCAGTGTTTAAGTATGCAATCTTCAAATCTTTAAATGCAATTTATTTCCTATTGTCCAATTAATTATTCCAACATAAAAATATTCTACAAAGTACAAAAAATATGCTATACATAGTATTTGAAACAGCCAACACTGGAATCCTGAAGTCTTTTCATGACTCTTCAGACCATGGTGTGAATTGAACTGTTCACTGACCCAGTCCAATTTCAGCTTGGGATAAGAAGGACTATAAATGGAACTGAGAATTGAGCTGATACGGTCACAGATTTATTTAAGAATGTAGATTACCTATATCAACATGACATGATGTTGTATTTTCTAGCAAACTTTTGTATGAAAAAGATAAAACAATGAATAACAACTATTCTTTAAGGAAATTCTTACATATAGACTTATCAGACATAGTGGTCTACTGACTTGGAGAACTTGGCAACAGTTCTCCTCAAGATTCACTTGTATATGAGACAGCAAAAGAGACACTGATGTATAGAACAGTCTTTTAGACTCTGTGGGAGAGGGAAAGGGTGGGATGATTTGGGAAAATGGCATTGAAACGTGTATAATATCATATATGAAATGAGTTGCCAGTCCAGGTTCAATGCATGATACTGGATGCTTGGGGCTGGTGCACTGGGACTACCCAGAGGGATGGTATGGGGAGGGAGGTGGGAGGAGGGTTCAGGATGGAGAACACTTGTATACCTGTGGTGGATTCATTTTGATATATGGCAAAACCAATACAATATTGTAAAGTTAAAAAATAAAATTAAATTAAATTGAAAAAAAAAAAGACTCAAAGATAATCTTTTTTTGCATCTGCCAAATATATCTTAAACATTATATATATATATATATATAATAAATACATATATGATATATATATATATATCACAAACTTTGTCCAATCATAGTAAGTTCTCCACCTTGAAACTTTAATTCTTACAGACCCAAATTTAAAAGTACTATAAATTTCCCACTTCTTTTTTCCCCTTTTGTGTTCATTAACATTATGAACCTCAATATTCTTATTTCTAAGGTGAGAGTCAGTGCAGACCTTTTCTGTTTCTTTTCATTATATTTCAAGGAATTTATTAATAGGGACAGGGATTTTCATGATCAGACACATAAAAAGATATAATGTGCTCAGTTGTGTCCAACACTTTGGACCCCATGGACTGTATCCCACCAGGTTCCTCTGTCCATGGAATTTTCCAGCTAGAATACTGGAGTCGGGTGCCATTTCCTTCACCACAGGATCTTTCCTACACAGGGATCAAATTTGTGTTTTCTTTCTCCTGCATTATATATTTCACATATTATATATATATATATATATATATTCCACAGATATCTTGTGTGTATTATAGATTAAGTTCCACTATTCTAATGGCTGATGCCTCAAATTACATTTCCATTTCATATTTAAATGGGTCTTATTTTTTGTGACATTCTATTTAGTAGTTCTTGGACTGCAAGGATATCCAACCAGTCCATTCTGAAGGAGATCAGCCCTGGGAATTCTTTGGAAGGAATGATGCTAAAGCTGAAACTCCAGTATTTTGGCCACCTCATGCAAAGAGTTGACTCATTGGAGAAGACTCTGATGCTGGGAGGGACTGGGGGCAGGAGGAGAAGGGGACGACAGAGGATGAGATGGCTGGATGGCATCACTGACTCAATGGATGTGAGTCTGAGTGACCTCTGGGAGTTGGTGATGGACAGGGAGGCCTGGCGTGCTGCAGTTCATGGGGTCGCAAACAGTCGGACACAACTGAGCAAATGATCTGATCTGATCTGATCCGAACCATAATATTTACAGGATTTATGTATTACTTTCTACATTGCTTATGTGAGTAAAACAGAAAGCTCAGATAGTAAACAAATAGACACAATTCATTTCCTTAACTTTTCCTTTCCAAAAGGAAAATCTTTTGCTTAAAAAAAATTAAACATTTTATAAAAACATAACAAAAATTGACCTCACCTACAGACAATAATGGATACTGTAACTTGCACTAAATTCCCCAGAGTCAGATCATGAAAAATGCTTTGGGACTCCTGATCTTTTGACATTAGAAACTTCTCAAGAGCACAAAACCTATTTTGGTAGAAGCATTCTCTGAAAATACCTTTTAAGTGTTTTTTCCCTATAGACTCAGACTTCATTATTCTTTTCACCAGGCATTAAGAAATTTGAACATGTACTTTTTATCACATTGATGTTGGGAATAATTTTCTTGAATATGTAAATAGTGGCAAAAAAGGTAACTATCAAAGACTAATAGAGTCTTGCCAAGAAAATGCACTGGTCATAATAAACACCCTCTTGCAACAACACAAGAAAAGACTCTATACATGGACATCACCAGATGGTCAACACTGAAATCAGGGTGATTATATTCTTTGCAGCCAAAGATGGAGAAGCTCTATAGAGTCAGCAAAAAATAAATAAATAAATAAATAAAAGATCAGGAGCTGACTGTGGCTCAGACCATGAAATCCTTATTGCCAAATTCAGACTTAAATTGAAGAAAGTAGGGAAAACCACTAGACCATTCAGGTGTGACCTAAATCAAATCCCTTATGATTATACAGTGGAAGTGAGAAATAGATTTAAGGGCCTAGATCTGATAGAGTGCCTGATGACCTATGGAATGAGGTTCGTGACATTGTACAGGAGACAGGGAACAAGACCATTCCCATGGAAAAGAAATGCAAAAAAGCAAAATGGCTATCTGGAGAGGCCTTACAAATAGCTGTGAAAAGAAGAGAAGCAAAAAGCAAAGGAGAAAAGGAAAGATATAAACATCTGAATGCAGAGTTCCAAAGAATAGCAAGAAGAGATAAGAAAGCCTTCTTCAGCCATCAATGCAAAGAAATAGAGGAAAACAACAGAATAGGAAAGACTAGAGATCTCTTCAAGAAAATCAGAGATACCAAAGGAACATTTCATGCAAAGATGGGCTCCATAAAGGACAGAAATAGTATGGACCTAACAGAAGCAGAAGATATTAAGAAGAGACGGCAAGAATATACAGAAGAACTGTACAAAATAGATTTTCATGACCCAGATAATCATGATGGTGTGATCACTGACCTAGAGCCAGACATCCCGGAATGTGAAGTCAAGTGGGCCTTGGAAAGCATCACTACAAACAAAACTAGTAGAGGTGATGGCATTCCAGTGGAGCTATTCCAAATCCTGAAAGATGATGCTGTGAAAGTATTGCACTCAATATGCCAGTAAATTTGGAAAACTCAGCAGTGGCCACAGGACAGGAAAAGGTCAGTTTTCATTCCAATCCCAAAGAAAGGCAATGCCAAGGAGTGCTCAAACTACTGCACAATTGCACTCATCTCACACGCTAGTAAAGTAATGCTCAAAATTCTCCAAGCCAGGCTTCAGCAATATGTGAACCGTGAACTTCCTGATGTTCAAGCTGGTTTTAGAAAAGGCAGAGGAACCAGAGATCAAATTGCCAACATCCTCTGGATCATGGGAAAAGCAAGAGAGTTCCAGAAAAACATCTATTTCTGCTTTATTGACTATGCCAAAGCCTTTGACTGTGTGGATCACAATCAACTGTGGACAATTCTGAAAGAGATGGGAATACCAGACCACCTGATCTGACTCTTGAGAAATTTGCATGCAGGTCAGGAAGCAACAGTTAGAACTGGACACGGAACAACAGACTGGTTCCAAATAGGAAAAGGAGTACGTCAAGGATGTATATTGTCACCATGTTTATTGAACTTATATGCAGAGTACATCATGAGAAACGCTAGACTGGAAAAAACACAAGTGCAAATCAAGATTACCGAGAGAAATATCAGGAACCTCAGATATGCAGATGACACTACCCTTATGGCAGAAAGTGAAGAGAAACTAAAAGCCTCTTGATGAAGGTGAAAGAAAAGTGAAAAAGTTGGCTTAAAGCTCAACATTCAGAAAACGAAGATCATGGCATCTATTCCCATCACTTCATGGGAAATATATGGAATGGAAAAACAGTGGAAACAGTGTCAGACTTTATTTTTCTGGGCTCTAAAATCACTGCAGATGGTGACTGCAGCCATGAAATTAAAAGACGCTTACTCCTTGGAAGGAAAGTTATGACCAACCTAGATAGCATATTGAAAAGCAGAGACATCACTTTGCCAACAAAGATTCGTCTAGTCAAGGCTATGGTTTTTCCTGTGGTCATGTATGGATGTGAGAGTTGGACTGTGAAGAAGGCTGAGAGCCGAAGAATTGATGCTTTTGAACTGTGATGTTGGAGAAGACTCTTGAGAGTGCCTTGGACTGCAAGGAGATCCAACCGGTCCATTCTGAAGGAGATCAGCCCTGGGATTTCTTTAGAAGGAATGATGCTAAAGCTGAAACTCCAATACTTTGGCCACCTCATGCGAAGAGTTGACTCATTGGAGAAGACTCTGATGCTGGGAGGGATTGAGGGCAGGAGGAGAAGGGGACGACAGGATGAGATGGCTGGATGGCATCACTGACTCGATGGATGCGAGTCTGAGTGACCTCCGGGAGCTGGTGATGGACAGGGAGGCCTGGTGTGCTGCAGTTCATGGGGTCGCAAAGAGTCGGACACGACTGAGCGACTGATCTGATCTGGTCTGATATTAATAGGATAGAGATTTTTTTCTATACAGACTAGTTTATATGAGTGTTTTTGTTGCTTTCGTTAACATTAAATGTATTCTGAAATTACCTTTTTCACCACATCTTTGTATACATTGTTCCACTTTTTGCCTTTAAAAACACATGCATGTATACTAAATGAGATCACATCGTTCTGTATTTTCTCTCATTAACAATAGTTATAAACTTTACCTTTGTCATCTTTACTTAGCTACAAGACATCTGTTAACATTTTAAAACAGTTGTGAAAGTTGTGTTTATCCGATATCTCAATAATACCAGTAATGCAACTATGAGCATTTATCTTTGCATACTTTTGTGACTAGTTCAATGAAATATATGTCTAGAAGTAGAAAAGCTATTGGGATTTTGGGAAATTAGGATTGATGTATATATACTTTGTATGTGTGTGCTAAGTCACTTCAGTGATGCCCAACTCTTTTCGACCCCATGGACTGTAGCCTGCCATGTTCCTCTGTCCATGGGATTCTCCAGGCAAGAATACTGGAGTGGGTTGCAGTTCCCTCCTCCAGGATATATACACTATCATGTTTAAAATAGGTAATTAGTGGGAACCTGCTGTATAGTACAGGGAGCTCAACTCTGTGTGTTTATATATATATATATATATATATATATATATATATATATATATATATATATATAAAGAACCCATCTGTCAATGTAGAAGACATAAGAGACACGGGTTTGATCCCTGTGTCAGGAAGATCCCTTGGAGGAGGGCATGGCAACCCACTCTAGTATTCTTGCCTGGAGAATCCAATGGACAGAGCAGTCTTTTGGGATAGAGTCTATAGGGTCTCAAAGAGTTGGACATGACTGAAGCAACTTAATATGCATGCAGACACATATACATTTAATTTAAATTCAATTCCTATAAACAACATATGAGACGACTTGTTTCATGTCTCTGAGGAATATGTTGTAGCATTATTGTCTTTAACATGTGCTGGTTAATTACTTGCTACTTTGTATTAGATGCTTATTTATAGAAAAGACCCTATGTTGATTTTTAACATAAATTAATCCATAATACTCATAAAAGCTCTAAGATATGTCATCTTTCTTCAAATGAGGAAACTTAAGCAAAGGGATAGTAGAAATTGCTAAGTCACACAAGTGGTACATGCAGAACATGGATTCCAGCCCAATTTGTCTCTACAATCTTCCTTTTAACTATAATTCCACTATGGTACTGGCATGCAACCTCAGTTTTAAGACAAATGAAAAGTACATAGCAAAATTAAATAATGAATCTAAGTTCACTCAGTAGATACAGAGCCAGAAATTAGCCTCTCCAGTAGTAATTGAATTAGTTAAAATATAATTTACTTGCCTCCTTTGTCAAACATAAGGTGTCCACAGGTGTGTGGATTTATCTCTGGGCTTTCTATTTTGTTCCATTGATCTATATTTCTGTCTTTGTGCCAGTACTGTACTGTCTTGATGACTGTGGCTTTGTAGTAGAGTCTGAAGTCAGGCAGGTTGATTCCTCCAGTTCCATTCTTCTTTCTCGAGATTGCTTTGGAGCCTATTATACAGAGTGAAGTAAGCCAGAAAGAAAAACACCAATACAGTATACTAACACATATATATGGAATTTAGAAAGATGATAACAATAACCCTGTATACGAGACAGCAAAAGAGACACTCATGCATAGAACAGTCTTTTGGACTCTGTGGGAGAGGGAGAGGGTGGGATGATTTGGGAGAATGGCATTGAAACATGTATAATATCATACATGAAACGAGTCACCAGTCCAGGTTTGATGCACAATACTGGATGCTGGTGCACTGGGATGACCCAGAGGGATGGTACGGGGAAGGAGGAGGGTTCAGGATGGGGAACACGTGTATACCTGTGGTGGATTCATGTTTATACATGGCAAAACCAATACAATATTGTAAAGTTAAAAAATAAAATATATATAATTTACTACAGTCTAATTTTTTAATGACATTGTATAAAAGTTGACACTGTCTATCAAGACAATTTAAGAGAAACCTCACCAAAAATTCATCAGTGATGCACAAATCTAGGAACAATTTTTAATGTTACAGTTACCTTTATAAAGCTAATATAAAATATGTCACAATGCTAGAGATTTCTAAGTGCAGGTATGCCAATTATGAATGCATTGAATTATATTCTTATGGTTTGGGCCAGTTCAGTTACCTCAGTTATTCATAGTTCTATTTCTGTGATCACGTTTTGAGAAGTGTGATACAAACATGTCACCACAGATTCATGCCCCACAAAAATATGCAAATGTGATTTTGAAAAATGCAAATAAGGATCCATAACCCATGCCCATCCATAAAGGAAGCTTGATTGTGTCTCTTTAGGCAACACTTTTACTTGTTTTTGTGCAACATTAGACAATATTTAAGAAACTGAGAATTGGTACTTAGGCTTCTAAGGAAGTGAACATGTTAAAAAGCAGAAGGTGACATAAAAAAAAAAAAAATAGGGCTGAGAAATGTGCCTGTCAAATAAGCATATGGCAGTCTATCCGCAGGATTTTCTGGTGTTTTGGGGTGCACCCTTATATCCTTAACATAGCTTTCTTTAATTGTAAACATTAGCATAACTACTTCATACACACACACACACATATACACATATATGTGTATACATGTATATAGGAAGAGAAAATCATATGTAGATAATATAATATGTATGTGAATAATTTGTTGCTTTGCTTCTGAATGTTGGACATACTGATACATTGAATATGCATTCCTAGATACTATATTTTATAATATATATCAATATATAGTGATGCATGTGCCTATATATTTATAGATAAACCCATATGGATATATAAAAATAGAAATTGTGAAGTAATCAGTATATTACAGATGCTTGAAAATGGAATGTTGGTCTTTCATTTCCTGAGATCATTTTGCTCTCTGTATGAAACTTGCACATTTGTAGAGACATGGCATGAGAATACTGAGAAAATTTAAAACTTAAAATAACATTGATTTCCTTGAGTCTCTGTGCATTTTGATATGTTTTAGCATTTACACACAGAAAATCCATAAATTTAAAAATAGTATGAAATGTGGAAAATAAAAACAACACAATGTGAGGTTTTATGATTGCTAATATTCTTGGCAAGTATCTCATAGCAGGGTGTTGTAAAACAGTGAATATAAGCATCTGGGTCAAAACCTATAGCATAATTAGTAGGAAACACTGGTGAAAACAAGGGTTTGATGAGCTTCCTACATTCCTTATTTAGATATATTTTACATGAAATTTTATGTATTTCTGTATTTGATGCTTCTGTGAACTCATCTGAAATTACTCAGGTGATTTCTGACTTCTGTATAAAGCAAAGGTATTCTTCATAGGTTAGAGAGATTATTGATTACTTTGCTCATTAGTCTAACCTAACAAACAAAAAAATGTAGTTCAGATCAGATCAGTCACTCAGTAGTGTCCGACTCTTTGCGACCCCTTGAACCGCAGCACGCCAGGCCTCCCTGTCCATCACCAGCTCCCGGAGGTCACCCAGACTCACACCCATCAAGTCAGTGATGCCATCCAGCCATCTCATCCTCTGTCGTCCCCTTTTCCTCCTGCCCTCAATCCCTCCCAGCATCAGAGTCTTCTCCAATGAGTCAACTCTTCGCATGAGGTGGCCAAAATACTGGAGTTTCAGCTTTAGCATCATTCCCTCCAAAGAAATTCCAGGATTGATCTCCTTCAGAATAGACTGGTTGGATCTTCTTGCAGTCGAAGGGACTCTCAAGAGTCTTCTCCAACACCACAGTTCAAAAGCATCAATTCTTCGGCGCTCAGCCTTCTTCACAGTCATGATGATGTGATCACTGACCTAGAGCCAGACATCTTGGAATGTGAAGTCAAATGGGCCTTAGAAAGCATCACTAGGAGCAAAGCTAGTGGAGGTGATGGAATTCCAGTGGAGCTATTCCAAGTCCTGAAAGATGATGCTGTGAAAGTGCTGCACTCAATATGCCAGCAAATTTGGAAAACTCAGCAGTGGCCACAGGACAGGAAAAGGTCAGTTTTCATCCCAATCCCAAAGAAAGGCAATGCCAAAGAATGCTAAAACTACTGCACAATTGCACTCATCTCACACGCTAGTAAAGTAATGCTCAAAATTCTCCAAGCCAGGCTTCAGCAATATGTGAACCGTGAACTTCCTGATGTTCAAGCTGGTTTTAGTAAAGGCAGAGGAACCAGAGATCAAACTGCCAACATCCACTGGATCATGGGAAAAGCAAGAGAGTTCCAGAAAAGCATCTCTTTCTGCTTTATTGACTATGCCAAAGCCTTTGACTGTGTAGATCACAATAAACTATGGAAAATTCTGAAAGAGATGGGAATACCAGACCACCTGATCTGCCTCTTGAGAAATCTGTATGCAGGTCAGGAAGCAACAGTTAGAACTGGTCATGGAACAACAGACTGGTTCCAAATAGGAAAAGGAGTACGTCAAGGCTGCATATTGTCACCAGGTTTATTTAACTTATATGCAGAGTACATCATGAGAAATGCTGGACTGGAAGAAACACAAGTTGGAATCAAGATTGCTGGGAGAAATATCAATAACCTCAGATATGCAGATGACACGACTCTTATGGCAGAAAGTGAAGAGGGGCTAAAAAGCCTCTTGATGAAATTGAAAGTGGAGAGTGAAAAGGTTGGCTTAAAGCTCAACATTCAGAAAATGAAGATCATGGCATCTGGTCCCATCACTACATGGGAAATAGATGGGGAAACAGTGGAAACAGTGTCAGACTTTGTTTTTCTGGGCTCCAAAATCACTGCAGATGTGACTGCAGCCATGAAATTAAAAAATGTAGTTAAGACTATTCTAATCTGGGATTGTAGGGCTGTGAAATTATGATAACTAAACTCATAGAGGCCTTTATTTTAATTATCTTTTTTTAATGTTTTTTTTTTAAATTTTTTATTATTATTATTATTTTTTACTTTACAATATTATATTCGTTTTGCCATACATCAACATGCATTTAGACAGACCATCCAATTATTTAACTGTTGTTTAGTCACTAAATCGTATCTGACTCTTATTTCCTACATCTTAAGGAAATATCTACTGTAAGGAGATAAGACTGAACCAGAGAAATCAATTACTTATTAATTATTTTCAATCTTAATCAGTTTCCAGTCTCATAAGACCTATCTTATTATTCACCTTATACAGTCATTAGAGACAGTACTAAGACCTGGTCACATCGGATTCTTCCTTACTACAGGAGATATAGTAAATTTAGCTATACCAGATCAATAGGGCTTCCCCAGTGGCTTAGTGGTAAAGAATTTGCCTGCAATGTAAGAGACATGGGTTCAGTCCCTGGGTCCATAAGATCACCCCTGGGAAATCCCATAGACAGAAGAGCCAGGCAGGCTACAGACCATGGGGTGGCAAAGAAGTGGACACTATTGAAGCAACTGAGCATGCATGATCAATAGACTTCTGGAGGCCTTTTGGGGTGTGTGTGTATATATATATATATATTTCTCCTTTATATCTTTCACCTTGTTTCAGTAATTGTATTTGCTACACTAACTTTACAAATCTCTCTTTTTAAAATTTTTTGTCTGAACTACTGGGAAATTCTGGATATTGTATCCCTTCATTCTAAAATTTTAATATATATTTTCAGCTTTAATGTACATATTTTAATGTATATTTCATTACAGTCTGTTAAATATGACAACACATTTTTCAAAATCTGGATATTTAGTGTTATCAAATGCTATGCCTTGATGTACACACTCCATACTATACATCTGCCTAATGCACTCAGTCCCTTCAGTCTTGTCCTACTCTTTGAAATCCCATGGACCATAGCCTGCCAGGCTCCTCTGTTCACTGGGATTTTCCTTGCAAGAATACTGGAGTGGGTTGCCATGCCTCCTTCAGGGGATCTTCCCGACCCAGGAGTTAAACCTGTGTCTCCTGCCTCTCTTGCACTGCAGGCAGATTCTTTACCGCTGAGCCACTGGGGAAGCTCCTAATCTGTCTAAGCAAATTTAAGCTTGCGTCAATATTATAAACAATATAAACAGAGATCTGTTAAATTTAGAAGGATCTGAGTTTTTATCTATCAACTGTAGAAAAAGGCACAACATGAAAGTTGTGAATTGTTTTATTGGGAGCAAAATGAAGACTATAGCCTGAGAAACAATGTCTCAGAAAATTCTGAGACTGCTCCCAAGAGTTAGGGCTAAGTTCAACATTATATATGATTTTAGTGGAGAGACCTTGCAGTCAAGCACACATTTTGACAAAGGCTGGTTGCTACTTTAACAAGAATGTTGTTAATAGTCAGGAGGAGCAGATTTACCATTAATGAGTTAAGCACTTTCTAGATATTAGAAAATGCTAGAATTTGGGCTCATAAAATCTTCTAAAAATATTTAATTGTCTGAAGTCCTGTTCTGTATGTTTTTCTCGGATCGAAAAGTGACTCATTCCTGATCTCCACTGTGACCTCTTTTCAGGATGTGTTGAAGGCCAGTGACTGCAGTAGGTAGTGACTTAATCCTTGTAGAGGCAGATGGCAAGTGTCAATTTTTAGTTGTCATATCCTGTTTATAAGGTCACAAGTTAGCATGTTTCATGTATATATGTCTATGATAGCATATATATATATATATATATATATATATATATATATATAAATACTATAAGTGAAAGTCACTCAGTTGTGCCTGACTTTTTGCGACCCCATGGACTATACAGTCCATGGAATTCTCCAGGGCAGAAGATTGGAGTTGGTAGTGGTTTTCTTCTCCAGGAGATCTTGCCAACCCAGGGACTGAACCTAGGTCTCCTGCATTGCAAACTGATTCTTTACCAGCTAAGCCACAAGGGAAGTCCAAAGAATGCTGGAGTGGGCAGCCTATCCCTTCTCCTGCAGATCTTTCTGACCCAGGAATCAAACTGGGTTCTCCTGCATTGTAGGCAGATTCTTTGCCAACTCAGCTACCAGGGAAGCTATCAGATCAGTCGCTCAGTCATGTCCGACTCTTTGTAACCCAATGAATCGCAGCATGCCAGGCTTCCCTGTCCATCACCAACTCTCAGAGTTCATTCAGACTCACGTCCATCAAGTCAGTGATGCCATCCAGCCATCTCATCCTCTGTCGTCCCCTTCTCCTCTTGCCCCCAATCCCTCTCAGCATCAGAGTCTTTTCCAATGAGTCAACTCTTCACATGAGGTGGCCAAAGTACTGGAGTTTCAGCTTTAGCATCATTCCTTCCAAAGAAATCCCAGGGCTGATCTCCTTCAGAATGGACTGGTTGGATCTCCTTGCAGTCCAAGGGACTCTCAAGAGTCTTCTCCAACACCACAGTTCAAAAGCATCAATTCTTCGGCGCTCAGCCTTCTTCACAGTCCAACTCTCACACCCATACATGACCACAGGAAAAACCATAGCCTTGACTAGGCGAACCTTTGTTGGCAAAGTAATATCTCTGCTTTTCAATATGCTATCTAGGTTGGTCATAACTTTCCTTCCAAGGAGCAAGCATCTTTTAATTTCATGGCTGCAGTCACCATCTGCAGTGATCTTGGAGCCCAGAAAAATAAAGTGTGACACTGTTTCCACTGTTTCCCCATCTATTTCCCATGAAGTGATGGGACCGGATGTCATGATCTTCGTTTTCTGAATGTTGAGCTTTAAGCCAACCTTTTCACTCTCCACTTTCACTTTCATCAAGAGGCTTTTTAGTTCCTCTTCACTTTCTGCCATAAGGGTGGTGTCATCTGCATATCTGAGGTTATTGATATTTCTCCCAGCAATCTTGATTCCAACTTGTGTTTCTTCCAGTTCAGCGTTTCTCATGATGTACTCTGCATATAAGTTCAATAAACAGGATGACAATATACAGCCTTAACGTACTCCTTTTCCTATTTGGAAGCAGTTTGTTGTTCCATGTCCAGTTCTAACCGTTGCTTCCTGACCTGCATACAAATTTCTCAACAGGCAGATCAGGTGGTCTGGTATTCCCATCTCTTTCAGAATTGTCCACAGTTGATTGTGATCCACACAGTCAAAGGCTTTGGCATAGTCAATAGAGTAGAAATAGATGTTTTTCTGGAGCTCTCTTGCTTTTCCCATGATCCAGTGGATGTTGGCAATTTGATCTCTGGTTCCTCTGCCTTTTCTAAAACCAGCTTGAACATCAGGAAGTTCACGGTTCACATATTGCTGAAGCCTGGCTTGGAGAATTTTGAGCATTACTTTACTAGCGTGTGAGATGAGTGCAATTGTGCAGTAGTTTGAGCATTCTTTGGCATTGCCTTTCCTTGGGATTGGAATGAAAACTGACCTTTTCCTGTCCTGTGGCCACTGCTGAGTTTTCCAAATTTGCTGGCATATTGAGTGCAGCACTTTCACAGCATCATCTTTTAGGATTTGGAATAGCTCCACTGGAATTCCATCACCTCCACTAGCTTTGTTCGTAGTGATGCTTTCTAAGGCCCACTTGACTTCACATTCCAGGATGTCTGGCTCTAGGTCAGTGACCACACCATCGTAATTATCTGGGTTGTCAAGATCTTTTTTGTATAGTTGTTCTTTGTATTCTTGCCACCTCTTCTTCATATCTTCTGCTTCTGTTAGGTCCATACCATTTCTGTCCTTTATCGAGCCCACCTTTGCATGAAATGTTCCTTTGATATCTCTGATTTTCTTGAAGAGATGCCTAGTCTTTCCCATTCTGATGTTTTCCTCTATTTCTTTGCATTGATCGCTGAAGAAGGCTTTCTTATCTCTTCTTGCTATTCTTTGGAACTCTGCATTTAGATGCTTATATCTTTCCTTTTCTCCTTTGCTTTTCACTTCTCTTCTTTTCACAGCTATTTGTAAGGCCTCCCCAGACAGCCATTTTGCTTTTTTGCATTTCTTTTCCTTGGGGATGTTCTTGATCCCTGTCTCCTGTACAATGTCACGAATCTCATTCCATAGGTCATCAGGCACTCTATCTATCATATCTAGGCCCTTAAATCTATTTCTCACTTCCACTGTATAATCATAAGGGGTATGATTTAGGTCATACCTGAATGGTCTAGTGGTTTTCCCTACTTTCTTCAACTTCAGTCTGAATTTGGCAATAAGGAGTTCATGGTCTGAGCCACAGTCAGCTCTTGGTCTTTTTTGCTGACTGTATAGAGCCTCTCCATCTTTGGCTGCAAAGAATATTATCAATCTGATTTCGGTGTTGACCATATGGTGATGTCCATATACAGAGTCTTCTCTTGTGTTGTTGGAAGAGGGTGTTTGCTATGACCAGTGCATTTTCTTGGCAAAACTCTATTAGTCTTTGCCCTGCTTCATTCCGTATTCCAAGGCCAAATTTGCCTGTTACTCCAGGTGTTTCTTGACTTCCTACTTTTGCATTCCAGTCCCCTATAATGAAAAGGACATCTTTTTTTGGTGTTAGTTCTAAAAGGACTTGTAGGTCTTCATAGAACCATTCAACTTCAGCTTCTTCAGCGTTACTGGTTGGGGCATAGACTTGGATTACCGTGACATTGAATAGTTTCCCTTGGAAACGAACAGAGATCATTCTGTCATTTTTGAGTACATCCAAGTACTGCATTTCGGACTCTTTTGTTGACCATGATGGCCACTCCATTTCTTGTGAGGGATCCTGCCCGCAGTAGTAGATATAATGGTTATCTGAGTTAAATTCACCCATTCCAGTCCATTTGAGTTTGCTGATTCCTAGAATGTCAATATTCACTCTGGCCATCTCTTGTTTGACCACTTCCAATTTGCCTTGATTCATGGACCTGACATTCCAGGTTCGTATGCAATATTGCTCTTTACAGCATCGGACCTTGCTTCTATCACCAGACACATCCACAGCTGGGTATTCTTTTTCCCTTGGCTCCATCCCTTCATTCTTTCTGAAGTTATTTCTCCACTGATCTCCAGTAGCATATTGGGCCCCTACTGACCTGGGGAGTTTCTCTTTCAGTATCCTACCATTTTGCCTTTTCATACTGTTCATGGGGTTCTCACGGCAAAAATACTGAAGTGGATTGCCATTCCCTTCTCCAGTGGACCACATCCTGTCAGATCTCTCCACCATGACCCGCCCATCCTGGGTTGCCCCACGGGCATGGCTTAGACAAGGCTGTGATCCTACTGTGATTAGACTGACTAGTTTTCTGTGACTATGGTTTCAGTGTGTTTGCCCTCTGATGCCCTCTTGCAACACCTACCATCCTATTTGGGTTTCTCTTACCTTGGGCGTGGGGTATCTCTTCACAGCTGTTCCAGCAAAGCACAGTCATCGCTCCTTACCTTGGACAAGGGGTCTCTCCTCACCGCCCCCCTTCCTGACCTTCAACGTGGGATAGCTCCTCTAGGCCCTCCTTCACCTGCGCAGCCATGGCTCCTTGGATGTGAGGTTGGTCCTTCCGGCCACCGTCCCTGGCCTCAGGTGTGGGGTTGGTCCTCCTGGCTGCCGCCCTTGGCCTTGGGCATGGTACACACATTATATAATGTATATATAAATATAATATATAGAGAAATGTGTATATATATATATAAATATAAAATATAATAAATCCATATATATATAATAAATGTATATATAGTGTGGATGTCTTTGCCTGTGTCCATATGTGTATTAAAGTGTCTACCTTTGAGTCACAGATTTACTCATTGCAAAATCAGCAGCTAGTACAACAGTTTGCATAGGTTGCCCAAGGCTCAAATGCAGCAGCATAAAAACATAGTGTAGAACAGGTTTTATCTGCACATGCAGTGAGATTTGTTGTAGAAGAGTGATCTCAAAATAAGGTGATCTGACTACTCCTCCACTGCAAAGAGAGAAGTTTTATCATTATTCTGGAATCTATTTGGGCGAGGAGAGGACTCTGTCTTTACTTTGTAAGTTAATGAAGGCCTAAGTTTGTTGTTTATGGGGAGAAAATAACTTTTAAAGTGAATATATCCATAGATAGGTGTTAGTATACTGTATTGGTGTTTTTCTTTCTGGCTTACTTCACTCTGTATAATAGGCTCCAGTTTCAGAGACAGCAAAAGAGACACAGATGTATAGAACAGTCTTTTGGACTCTGTGGGAGAGGGAGGGGGGATGATTTGGGAGAATGGCATTAAAACATGTATAATATCATATAAGAAATGAATTGCCAGTCCAGGTTCAATGCAGGATACAGGAAACTTGGGGCTGGTGCAATGGGATGACCCAGAGGGATGGTATGGGGAGGGAGGTGGGAGGGGGGTTCAGGATGGGGAACACGTGTACACCCATGGCGGATGCGTGTTGATGTATGGCAAAACCAATATAATATTGTAAAGTAAATAATAATAATAATAAAAATTTTTTAAAAAGTTAATATATCATACCACGTTCTAGATATTTATAAATGAATGCCTTATCTTTGAGAAAAAGTATAACAACAGTGAGAACTTCAGAGTTTCTATATCCAGGACATGTGGGAATGGCAATCCCATTAGGAAAGTGACTAAGACGCTTGTTTTGATAAGCCATTTTTGGGAACACTCTTATTTTTACTAAGTTTGGAGGCTTTGTGGTCTGATAATATTTATAGGGGGAATTCCTTCTCCCTCTGCCTTGTACCATTCTTTTGAGGAAACAGGTTTTATTGAAATTTAAACAAAAAGAATTACTAAACTTCTATAAAATTTAGAGGCCTGGATGACAAATACAACAGCAAATTATTTTAATTAATGTTCTCAGTTCTGTAAATATTGCTATAAATCAACTAAAATTAATAATGTGGCAGTGTGTTATTAAAATTCATTTTTAAGCATATCAGTTGAAAAAAAAAGAAACATGATGACTTCACATGGAAATAACAAGTTAATCTAAACTGTAACTCACTGAGTTTGTTCAGTATCGATTCCTAGTTGCTGTAAGATAGCTCTCCTTCATAGTGGAAAAAAAAAAATCTTTTTTTAAATAATAAACATACTAGAGTCTCTCATAATACTCTTGCCTGGAAAATCCCATGGGCGAAGGAGTCTGGTAGGCTGTAGTCCATGGGGTCGCTAAGAGTCGGACAAA
Organism: Tragelaphus eurycerus; assembly: GCA_935064755.1. NCBI lineage: Eukaryota > Metazoa > Chordata > Mammalia > Artiodactyla > Bovidae > Tragelaphus > Tragelaphus eurycerus. Next base: position 3,180,019 of record CAKXYN010000086.1, on the reverse strand, counting down.
ACTGAGTGACTTCACTTTCTCTTTTCACCTTCATGCATTGGAGAAGGAAATGGCAACCCACTCCAGTGTTCTTGCCTGGAGAATCCCAGGGACAGGGCAGCCTGGTGGGCTGCCGTCTGTGGGGTTGTACAGAGTCGGACACGACTGAAGCGACTCAGCAGCAGCAGCAACAGCAGCAGAGCCTCTCATATCATTTCTAACTTTATATAAAAAGGGCTAAAAACCAAAAATGTATTTTTTTTTCTGAATGTTGATTCAATGAGTCTGTAAGTGAGGAAAAAATATCCGAAGGTGAGACAGTAAAGAGATAAATAAAAGAAAGACACTGGAATTTTCTTTAAAAGATAGGCAAATATAAAGAAAGACTTGATGCCCTAGAGATAATTAAAGCAGGAGAAAACCTGGAGGTTTTGAAGCAAGCTGACATGCATAGTGTCTTAGGTGACCTGAGGCAGTTCAGCTCAATGATTGAAATAGAAAGGATTTATCTGGATTAGTAGTATAGACAGAAAAGTTTCTAAGGAAGAAAAAATGAATAGGACAGTGCCAAGAGTAAACTAGGGGAAGGTAGGATAGGAATTGTATGTTTTTGTGTATATATCTGTGTGCATGCTTTCATGCTCAGTCGCTTCAGTTGTATCCAGCCTTTTCTTGATCCTATAAACTATATCCCGTCAGGCTTCTCTGTCCATGGAATTCTCCAGGCAAGAATATTGGAGTGGGTTACCATACCCTCCTCCAGGGGATCTTCCCGACACAGGGATCAAACTCATGTCTCCTGCATTGTAGGTGAATTCTTTCCCCCTAGCCACCTGAGAAACCCACATACATGTGGGAGAGTGTAATTTGTATAGTGTATTTGATTTCTAGAGGTATCATAACAAAACACCACGAAGTATGTGTGTCTTAAAACAGCAGAAATTTGTTGCCTCACCATTTGGGAGGCTTGAGGTCCAAAATTAAGACATCAGCAAGGCCATGTTCTCTCTGAAACCTATATGGAAAAACCCTTCCTTGCCTCTTTATGGTTTCTGATGGCTTGCCTGTAATGCTTTGCATTCCTGGCTTGTACTTGCACCACTTCCATCTATACCTCTCCTGTTGCATACATTCTCTCCTCATATATCTGTTTCTCTTCCATTCTGATTATCATGACATCAGCTATATTGGGCTAAAGACCCACACTACTGTATTATGACTTAAAATTAACTTATTTATATTTCAGCATAGGTATTTCTAAATAATATCACATTTGAGATCTAGAGATTAGGGCTTTAACAATGGCACCCCACTCCAGTACTCTTGCCTGGAAAATCACGTGGATGGAGGAGCCTGGTAGGCTATAGTCCATGTGGTCGCTAAGAGTCGGGCATGACTGAGCAACTTCACTTTCCCTTTTCACTTTCATGCATTGAAGAAGGAAATGGCAACCCACTCCAGTATTCTTGCCTGGAGAGTCCCAGGGACGGAGAAGCCTGGTGGGCTGCCGTCTATGAGGTCGCATAGAGTCGGACACGACTGAAGCAACTTAGCAGCATAACATTTTTGGGAACATAGTATAACCCATGGTATGTAGGAAAGAAGTATTCATTGATGAAGAGTTCCATGTGCTTCCAGATACCACCATCAAAGCATGCAAATGGTACTGTACTGATATTAGTTATTATATATACGGATTGGGGAACTATTTATTATCAATTATTGTTTTAAGATGACCTAATACCAGTTGTGGAGAAAGCAATGGCAACCTACTCCAGTACTTTTGCCTGGAAAATCCCATGGATGGAGGAGCCTGATAGGCTGCAGTCCATGGTGTCACTAGAAGTCAGACACTACTGAGCGACTTCACTTTCACTTTTCACTTTCATGCATTGAAGAAGGAAATAGCAACTCACTCCAGTATTCTTGCCTGGAGAATCCCAGGGACAGAGGAGTCTAGTGGGCTGCTGTCTAAGGGGTCGCACAGAGTCGGACACAACTGAAGTGACTTAGCAGCAGCAGCAGCAGAATCAGCAATTCTAATTGTAGTAATTTTATTCTTTGAAGTATCTTAAATGCATTAGTATGCCAAGATATTCAATGCAACATGGTATGAGGTACAAAAAAAAACAAATGTAAAACATTAAGTAAAATTATTAAATACACAATAGTCTTACTGATAAGAAAGATTTTGTAGTCATTAAAATGCAAGGAAAATAGTTATCATAAAGATTATGTTTAATATTACAAAGTGAAAAAAATAAAAATTATGTACACAATATAATTCTACAGTTGGTATTCTGTCACTAACTAGTATTCAACCCTGTGTGACCCTATGGACTACAGCAATCCAGGCTCCCCTGTCCTTCAATATATCCTAGAGTTTGCTCAAATGCATGTCCATTAACTTAGAGAAGATAACTAACCACCTCATCTTCTACCACTCCCTTGCCATTTTGCCTTCAATCTTCCCCAACTTCACAGTCTTTTCCAATGAGTTGACTCTTCGCATCAGGTGGCCAAAGTATTGGAGCTTCAGCATCAGTCCTTCCAATGAATATTCAGGTTTGATTTCCTTTATGATTGACTGGTTTGATCTCCTTGCAGTCCAAGGAATACTCAACAGTCTTTTCGAGCACAGAAGCTCAAAAGTATTAATTCTTTGGCACTCAGACTTCTTTACGGTCCAACTCTCACATCCATACATGACTACTGGAAAAACATTAATTTTAAGTATATGGACTTTTGTCAGTAAAATGAAGTGTCTGTTTTTTAATATGCTGCCTAGGTTTGCCATAACTTTCCTTCCAAGGAGCAAGTATCTTAATTTCAAGGCTGCAGTCACCATTCACAGTGATTTTGGAGTCCAAGAAAATAAAACCTGTCACTGCTTCATTTTTTCCCCATGTATTTGCCATGAAGTGATGGGACTGGAAGCCATCTTAGTTTTTTGAATGTTGAGTTTTAAGCCAGCTTTTATACTCTCCTTTTTCACCCTCACCAAGAGGCTCTTCAGATCCTCTTCAGTTTCTGCGATTAGAGTGGTATCATCTGCGTATCTGAAGTTGTTGATATTTCTCCCTGCAATTTTGATTCCAGCTGGTGATTCATCCAGCCCCATATTTGACATAATGTAGTCTGCACATAAATTAAATAAGCAGGGTGACCATATACAGCTTTATCTTACTCCTTTTCCAGTTCTGAACCAGTCTGTTGTTCCATGTCTAATTCTAACTGTTGCTTCTTAACTTGTATACACGTTTCTCAGGAGACCAGTAAGGTCAAGACCTTACCTCATCTCTTTAAGAATTTTCCACAGTTTGTTGTGATCATACAATCAAAAGCTTTCTCATAGTCAATGAAGCAGAAATATATGTGTGTGTGCGTGTGTGTGTGTGTGTGTGTGTGTGTGTGTGTGTGTGTGTGTGTTATAATTTTTTCCTGGAATTCCCTTGCTCTCTAGAGATCCAGTGGATATTGGCAACTTGATCTCTTGCTCTTCTGCCTTTTCTAAATCCAGCTTGTATATCTGAAAGTTCTCAGTTCACATACTGCTGAAGCATAGCCTGAAGGATTTTGAGCATTACTTTGCTAGCATGTGAATGAGTACAATTCTACTGTAGTCAAACATTCTTTGGCATGACCCTTCTTTGGGATTGGAATGAAAACTGATTTTTTCCAGTTCTGTGACAACTGCTGAGTTTTCCAAATTTGCTGACAGACTGGGTGAAAAACATTAGCAGTACCATTTCATCAGGGTTTTGAATGGCTCAGCTAGAATTCCATCACCTCCACTATCTTTGTTTATAGTAATTCTTCCACTGACTTCACACTCTGGGATGTCTGGCTCTAAGTGAGTGACCACACCATCATGGTTATCCCACTCAGTAAGACCGTTTTTGTATAGTTCTTCTGCATGTTCTTGTCACCTCTTCTTAAACTGTTTGCTGTGGTTAGTCCTTATGGTTTCTGCCCTTTATCATTCCCATTCTTGCATGAAATGTCCCCTTGATATTTTCGTGAAGAGATATTTAGTCTTTCCTTTCCTATTGTTTTCCTCTGTTTCTTTGCATTGTTCACTTAAGACATCCTTCTTATCTCTCCTTGTTATTCTCTGGAATCCTGCAAAGTTGGGAATATGTTTTCCTTTCTCACTTGCCTTTCACTTCTCTTCTTTTCTCAGCTATTCAGAATGCCTCCACAGGTGACCATTTTTCCTTGTTGCATTTCTTTCTTTTGGGGATTATTTTAGTCAGTCTCCTGTAAAATGTTATGAATCTTTGTCTTCTTCAGACCCTCTGTCTATCAGATCTAATCCCTTTAATCTATTGGTCACTTCCACTGTATAATCATAAAGGATTTAATTTAGGTCATATCTGAATGGTATAATGGTTTTCCCTGCTTTCTTAAGTCTGAATTTTGCAATAAGGAGCTGATGATCAGAGACACAGTCAGCTCTAGGTCTTTTTTTTTTTTTTTTTTTTTCATTAACTGTATAGAGCTTCTCCATCTTTAGTTGCAAAGAATATATTCAATATTATTTCAGTATTGATCATTTAGTGATGTCCATGTGTAGAGTCATCTCTTCTGGGAAATGAGTTTTTGCTATGACCTGTGTATTCTCTCTGCAAAACTCCATTAACCTTTGCCCTGCTTTATTTTGTACCCCAAGGCCAAGTTTGTCTGTTATTCCAGGTATCACTTGACTTCTTACTTTTTCTTTCCAATCCCCTATGATGAAAAAGACATCTTTTCTTGTTGTTAGTGTTACTGAAAGGAATGTGTGTGTGGTCTGGGCCCTTGTTGCTTAAAAGCCAATAAACAGGCCAAGTTGGTGGAAAGGAAAGTTTGTTTTATTTTAGATGCTGACAACTGGGGGTACATGGTGGGTCAACTCTCCCACTTCCTTCAAAATGTAGGGGGTGAGAGCTTTTATAGACAGAGCTGGGTGGGGGAGTTATATGCAGAAACAGCACAGTCATCTGTGACAGTCATCTTCAGATTGGTCATCAATGCTCTTGACCAGCATCGCCTTGATTGTTTTAAGTACAATTAATCTTCAGTTTCAGCCATTCATTCCTATTGCTTGTGTGGTCAGCTCAGAATTGTGGCATCTCATTTCTTGGGTACAGTCTGATCATCATGCAGTTAACTTCTCCACCTGATGTTTTGGAAGCTAAAAGACAGCTCACAGGATATGGCTCAGAATTTCTATAGCCCTTGAGAAAAAAGAAGTAAAAGTCCTTGACTATGCTTAATAACTATATCATTATTATTTAATCTCCTTTGACAGTTTTTTTTTTTGTTTTAGCATTTCTCACTTTTCTGGTTAAGCTTAATTTTTTACTAGAGCTTTACAGTCAAAAGGCAAACAGAGGATATGGTGGGAGGGCAAGAACCTTATAGTCCTGCTTCATTGCATTAGTTCTAGAAGGTCTTATAGATCTTCATAGACACAGTCAACTTCAGCTTCTTCAGCATTAGTTATTGGCGCATAAATCTTGATTACTGTGATGTTGAATGCTTTGCCTTGGAAAGGAACTGATATCATCCTGTCATTTTTGCAACTGAACCCAGGTAGTGCATTTCAGACTCTTGTTGACTATGAGGTTTACTCCATTTCTAGTAAGGGATTCTTGCCTACAGTAGTAAGATATAATGGTCATCTAAATTAAATTCACCTATTCCCATTCATTTTAGTTCCTCAATTCCTCAGATGTTGAAGTTTAGTCTTGCCATCTACTGCTTGACTATATCCAATTTACCTTGATTAATGGAACTAACATTCCAGGTTCCTATGCAATACTGTTTCTTACAGCATGGAGCTTTATTTTCACCTCCAGGCATATCCACAACTGAGGGTTGTTTCTATTTTGGCATAGCCACTTCATGCTTTCTGGAGCTATTAGTAATTGCCTTCTGCTCTTCCCCCAGTAACAGCTTCTGACATGGGGGCTCATTTTCTATTGTTATATATTTTTGCCTTTTTTTTTTTTTTTTTTTTTTTGCTGTTCAGGGGTTTTCATGGCAGGAATATTGAAGTGATTTTCCATTCCCTTCTTTAAAGGACCACGTTTTTTCAGAACTCTTTACTATGACCTGTATGTCTTGGGTGGCCCTGCATAGCAAGGCTCAAAGCTTCATTGAGTTAAGCAAGTCCCTTTGCCATGTGATCCATGAAGGGGAATTCTACAGTTAAAATGGAACAGTGAATGTAAAAACTAGGCTAAAATGTTAGTACATGCTTTGGAGGGATATGAAGTACTTGATACATTTCTGTAATTTTTCTCCATTGTATTGATTTTTGATTTTTGATATAAGGTGTTGATAAGAGAGAAAATGTAAAATTTTGGTGGTTAAAATAAAAACTTATTTTGATTTTAGGAGTAAATCCATCTATCTTACCCACCTTGATTTTCAAAAGATAAGACTGAATCTATGTTGCAGGTCATTTTTTTACAACTTTGATGAAGACTTGTCACTTAGCATGGAACAAAAAGTTGATTATAGGCACTGTGATTGAATAGGGTGAAGGTGTTTATTTAATGACAGTCACCTGGAACATAAATGAAAAACTTTCAGGAGCAATTATGACCAAATATGTCTGATGTGATTTTCTCCCAAAGAATAAAAACAGTAAAGGATTGTATTCCCTTTTACAAAATATATACTCGAGTGGTTCTGTCATTCTAATATACAAGACACTACATCAAACTGGAATTGCATGTATATACAGAGAACATATTTTTCTATAACTGAAATAAACAATAAAAAATACAAATCAAGCCTATATCAACCTACATCCTGCACATCTGGACATAAATCTATTGAATTAAAAATTGTTAAAATATTCATGAACATAAAACAAATTAGTGCTAATAACAAAAGTGGCATCATTTGTCTCATTCTTATCTAGTATGTAAATTTGTTCCCTAGGCACAACCATTTTAATTCTCTAGATGTATCTTCAGGCCCTTATTTCCATTTTTCTAAGTTATTTTCTTACATGCTTATTTCTTAATTTAGATTTTAGACATTAGTCATTGACTCCCTATTCTGTATGATAATTAAGGGTATTGGCTCACTTTAATATCTTTTCCACACACACACACAACATTTTACCTCCCCACACTACATGAGTTATGCCATGTGCGTGCTAAGTCCCTTCAGTTATGTCCAACTCTTGGCTAGCCTATGTACTGTAGCCTGCCAGCTCCCCTGTCCATGGAATTTCCCAGGCAAGAATATTAGAGTGCACTGTCATTTCCTTCTCCAGGAGATTTTCCCAACCTAGCAATCAAACCCCTTGTATCTTGCCTCCTGCATTGACAAGCAGGTTCTGTGTCACTAGTACTACCTGGAAAGCCTGAATTATGCCATATTTTTGGTAAATTGATATTTATATTATTATGGCTATGGAAATAGCATTTTCATCTCGGTTGAAGAGTATATTATGATAATCTTCTTATAAATTTCCCCACAAATTTATAGCTTTGTGTGTGTGTGAAGTCGCTCAGTCGTGTCCAACTCTTTGCGACCCCATGGACTGTAGCCTACCAGGTTCCTCCATCCACAGGATTTTCTAGGCAAGAATACTGGAGTGGGTTGCCATTTCCTTCTCCAGGAGATCTTCCCAACCCAGGGATTGAACCTAGGTCTCCCGCATTGTAGGCAGATGCTTTACTGTCTGAGCCACCAGGGAAGCTAGCATTTGTAAATTTTGCTGATTTTCTTTACAAATTTACCAATTTTCTCCAAATGCTCTAATATCTGTTAATATTTTTCAAAACGTTTAACCATGTTAAATAATATTGAAGTCCATTGTTTCATAATGGCCTTCCTAATTTAGCTACTCATCATCCTGCCTAAAATGGATGAACTATGTCTAGGTGTGATACTGACTGCATCCAGATCCCTTCTCAATTTGTGTCTTAGACAATAACCTCTGATTGTAAGATATGCAATTTTCCTCTTTAAAGTTCTTGTTTCCTTTTTACTTTGAAAAAAAAAATCTGAGAAATAGTGTATGTCCAGTAATCTCTTTTCTTTTGACACTAGTTCTTCTTTAGGAGAAAAGTTCATTATCTCTAGAAATCATCATCACCATCATCACCATCTTTGATGATTCATACTCTATTCTTCTCTTAACCCATCTGGGAGAGCCTACTGGCCAGATGTTAGATCTTTTCTTTTGATTCTCCACTTCTGTTTTTCTTTTTATTTTCCATTGGTTCAAATTTTTGCCCTAATCTACCTTATATTGCAGTCTTTGTATAATAGCCAGGATGAATGCTAGATTTGGAAACAAGCAACTCACATTTCAGCAGTTTAACACAATAGAGTTTTATTTTTTTATACTAACTAGGATGTTCCTTGTTGACCAGTTTTTTTGGGTGACTATTGTAAGTAGAAAACTAGGGAGAAAGGCATTATGCTTAACATCTCCACTGAGTTCTAGGCCCCCAAAGACTTAGATGTACCAAGAAGGTAATGGCATACAGTATATTGTATGGACAGGTTGGACATTTCCTATATTGTTTCTACCATTGTGCAGAACATAGCCACATGTTTCCACCTTTAAGCAAGAGGGTTTGTGTAATGTGGTTTAGCTTAGTGCCTAAAAAGATAAAAGCTAGATGTCGGTAATATATACAATCTCTAAATCACACTAATTGCTGCCCATGTAGACACATGTTTCTCAGTCAAACTAATCTGGAAGTCAAACTACTTTCACCAACCTGATGCATTGACAACAATAGCATTTATGAAATAGTATTTCTCTTTCTCTATACTCCTTAATACCATATAAAACATCCAGACTCCATTCAAATACAGGTCTAAGTATGTAATTGCTCTATGGATTCACAGGGGCCTTTTCAAACATGTTCACAAGGAAGATTTTCTTAATTGCCACATTGTATCTAGTACAATTTATAGTATTCTGTTCTAGTCTTACTCCATTCACTGATGCCTATTTCCTAAGACATTCTTAAGATGTTTGTACCAATGTTTGGTTTTCTACTTCTGTATAACTGTGAAAGGAATGATTATACCACTTCACCAGAATGGCAATGTTTGTAGTTACAAGCAAAATATTAGCTACTATCCAGACCCTATACATAATATTTTCATTCTCATAGTATGTCCCTGACTATAGAGAGCAACAATTATAAGAAACAGGTATCCTTTACTATTTAAATATCTCTTCTTATCCTATTCCATCTGTTCATTTGCTTGCAGCAGAAACCAGCTCTGTACAATTTGATGCTGATACTCTGGCCCCTGAAAATCTGTCCCTAAGTAACTGATCACTTGAATAAAAATGAGTCAATAATTGTCTATCAACTGGGAATTTGAAATTGAAGCAGGAACTGCTTAGTTTAGGTTTTGATTTATTTTTGAATTGATAAGTTTCAAAATTGACTTTTTAAAAAGATATTTTTCTGCCCATGTGAATTTATAAGTCAACAAGACCTCTAGAGTTGAAGAAAGCTGAAACCACACAAGATATAAAGTTTGAGTGACTTACTGGCATTTTCACAGGGCTCTAGGACTTGATTTCAGTCCACTTGAAACTTCAGCTATACTCCCATTCTTACGGTAGTGTAGTCGTTAAGTTGTGTCTGACTCTTGCAACCCCAAGGACTGTAGACCGCCAGGCTCCTCTTTCTATAGGATTTCCTAGGCAAGAATACTAGAGTGGGTCGCCATTCCCTTCTCCAGGTAATCTTTCCAACCCAGGGATCAAACCCGAGTCTCCTTCAATGCAGGTGGATACTTTACTGCTGAGTCACCAGGGAAGCCTCCTCCCCCATTCTCATGAGACAATTTCAAATACTTCTTCTTACTAACAAGTTCCTTTTTTACATACACAAGTTCTACCAGATTCAAATATTCATGATATGATCATAAATATAATTCCTATTTTCAGAGATCTAAATGAACGCAAAGAAAAGTGTGTGTTTAATTTTCAAAATTTACATAGCTTATGATTTGAGAGGCAATAAAAAGAGCTCAGTTATCTTGAATGCAAAGTTTGTGCTTTTTCTCTCAAATAATACTGCATCCAGAAATATTTGACTTTCACAAAATTCTTAAGACATGTGAGTTGAAGAAGGTACAAATAATTTATTATAAATTAGTGATAGTATAGGTATGAATATTTAGTTGAAATTTGAATATCAGTATATTAATATATATTTATCTTGATTAAGCCATGTAGTAAAGAACAGCAATGCCTGTAGGGAATATCATCAATTAGAAAATAACAAATTGTACTTCTCAGACACTTTAGTATTTTAGAAGTTTGCCCAAGAATATTTGTCATCTTTGTTAAATTTTGAAACTAAAGACAGCTGATTTTTAAAGGATTTAACACGTTAACAAAGAGATGTCATAACATATCTTTTAAAAACATGTCATAGACAAGAATAATTATTCTTTCCTCATGGGCGAATCCACTATAAAATGACTATTATTGTAAGATAATATATAGATGGAGAAACACAATTAGAATCAACTCTGAGTAATACAGAGAATGTTTTGTTCATGATATAGTAATCATTTCTTTAGAAGATACCTTCTGAAAGTTAACAAATAACAAGGCTAATATAACATTGTCAAATGTCACAGAGCATCTTTAGCTGAAGTTGAAATCCTGTACCCAAGTTTGGATGACATTAATTCTTATATTCGTTTTCCCAAATTTATATGCATTTTTTTTAATGCAAAGAGATGACTAGGTTAAAAAAAAAAAAAAAAGTAAATGTCATGGTTCTGTTCTTTCATCGGGAGAAAGTAATACTGTGATCCTTTAGGAAGAGAGTAGAGGTAGAGATAAAAACAGAAAAAAAACATTCATTTAGGAGACTTTGGGCACTACCATCTGCTGAAGTGAAAAATTATATCACAGTTCTCATATAAAACAGCTTTGTGCTCAGTCGTATCCAACTCTTTGTGACCCTATGGACTGTAGCCCTCCAGTCTCCTCTGTCCATGGAATTGTCCAGGTAAGAATACTGAAGTGAGCTGCCATTTCCTTCTCCAGGGGATCTTCTGGACTCAGGGATGGAACCTGCATCTCTTATATCTGCTGCATTAGCAAGAAGATTCTTTACCATTAGCGCCACCTGGGAAGCCCCAAAATATTTACTGATATAAGTTAGTCTTTCAGACAAACCACAGACAACAAGTAACAGCTTTCTTAAAAGCCATCAGCACAACTGGTACTACTCTATGAGGTTTTCAGACTAGAAAACCGAACAGATGTGTGTCATAATGAGGATTCTAGTGTCTGAAAGAATTTTAAGAAACCACCTGATAACTTAGCTCCCTCAAATATGCCTAAGGAGATAACATGAATATTGACTTTATTTTAAATAAATCTTCAAGCTTTATATATCTGGAGGCATTTGGGAAATGAGGTGAAATTGAAGCACAAGGCAACCAACTATTAGATTTAGTCACTTTTAAAATTCTGTCTTAGAAACTTCATTTCCTGGTAACATGTTGAACTGAGTACTTGCATGGACATCTCCCCCTCCTGCAATCCTCTCACTTTATGCAGGAAGATCTTCTTAAATATATTCATGAATTTGTACTAAAGTCAGTCATAGTCAAGTAAGCAGGCATTGAAGGTATTTGCCAAACCTTGTGAATTTCAGTTTAAATGTTTTCAAACACGTGTGTTTGGGAGAGAGAACAAAATCCATATAAGTTTATGCAAGGTATGGTAGTAGTTGTTTAGTCATTAAGTTGTGTCCAACTCTTGTGACCCCATGAGCTGTAGGTTGTTAGGCTCCTCTGTCCAAGGGATTTCCCAAGCAAGAATACTAGAATGGGTTGCCACTTCCTTTTCCAGGAGATCTTCCCAAGCCAGGTATCAAACCTGTGTCTTCTGCATTGCAGATGGATTCCTTATTGACTGAATAATAAATACCTCCTTATAAAACTATATCCCAAATAAACTAGACAAATAGTACCAACAAAAAAATATTTCTCTATATGGAGCTCATATTTTAGTGGAGGAGGGTATACAAGCAATAAATAAAATAATACACAGTTTATCTGAAAATGATAAATGTTATAGAGGAAATATGAATCAGCAATAGGTGTAAGAATTATTATTAAGTTGACATGTTAAAGAGCTTGGGCAGAAAGAGCTGGTGGACATTTGAAAAAAGATCTGAGGTAGATAAAGAATGAATCATGGAGTATCTTGGAGATGTGTGTTACAGGCAAAGAGAATAAACAGTGCAAATGTGCAAGTGCCCTTGCATTTTAGAGAAAAAGCAAGGAGGCTTGCATGGCTGTAGAGTGATTAAAAGCATTAATAGGAGGAGATGTAATTGAAGGAGTAACAAGGGGAAAGATTGTACAAGACCTTTGATGTTGACCATATGTCCAGGATTGTCCAATGCAATCTTCGTTCACACTTCTTGACTATGGGATCCCTATATGACTTGGGACCCCTTTTCATTTTAAAAAATATTCCTGTTTGGATGATATATTATATGGTTACCTTATTTGTTAGGTATTATAAAGATTTTGGTTTCTCTCCTGGATAATAAATAAAACCATCAAAATTTGATCTGGTAAATCACTTGATTTGAAATATATTTTAAAAGGCTCACTCTTTTTTTAAAGAAAAAAAAAAGAATGAAGCAGAGAAAGAATGCTGCTAAGCTGCTAAGTCACTTCAGTCGTGTCCGACTCTGTGCGACCCCATAGACAGCAGCCCACCAGGTTCCGCTGTCCCTGGGATTCTCCAGGCAAGAATAGTGGAGTGGGTTGCCATTTCCTTCTCCAATGCATGAAAGTGAAAAGTGAAAGTGAAGTCACTCAGTCGTGTTCGACTCTTAGCGACCCCATGGTCTGCAGCCTACCAGGCCCCTCCATCCATGGGACTTTCCAGGCAAGAGTACTGGAGCGGGGTGCCATTCATTGCTTTCTCTGAGAAAGAATAGATTTTATTAAACCAGTGAAGCCCATTGTGATTATCTGGGCTAACAATAAGGGCTCAGATTGGGTTGATTTTAACCTGGATGAGAAGAAAAGACTGGCTGAATTCCAGGTATCTTTGAAGATAAAAATAATGGGATTTAGTAGCATATTGAATGTACAATTAGAAAGAAAGAATAAAATCAAGATTACTTTAAGATTTTGTATGGTGAACAGAACAAGTTATGCTGCATCAGCTGAGACTGAGAGATGAGCCAAGTTTGGAAGAGGGATCAGAAGTTCAGCTCTGGACAAAACAAGCTTGCTATGAGTACAATTAAAAAGGTATGGAGCTTGTGGGTAGGATTAGCCTAGAAACATAAACTATAAGATATCATCCTCTGGTTAGTATTTGAACCATGAGATTAGATGAGACTTTCAAACAAGTGAAAATAGAGAATATATAGTAAACAAAGACTGAGATCTGGAGTAGGCCAAAATTCATCCCAGATATGAAGAAGACTTAGTAGAAAAGAAAGCTAATATTTCAAAAGAGAGTGAGGCTAGGCATTGCTGCAACTACAGTAGGCATGACTACATGAGATTAGAATTAAGCCATCTCGCATTCCTTTATGTTAACAAGAGATAAGGCAGAGTAAAATATATAACAGCAATGACACAGTCAACGTGTCTATGATTGGTATTAGAAATACAAAATCTGCATTTGCTGTGGGATTATATATTGCATATATTTCCTTCATTGCCTCTTTTTCTTTCTTCACTTCTGTTGGATAAATATTTTTCTGAATTTTATTTTAATAATTTTTAATCTTTCTTTCATAGATTTCATCCTCTGTATATGTGTATCCTAAATAAAAGTATTTAGCTGGGTGGGAATAGGGCTGATCTTTAGCTTGAGCATAATATAATCACCTTTAAACAGTATCACATAAAACTGATGTAATGTAGAACAAATTATTAATATATGCATCTTTCTGAGTCTTTTTTTCATAATACATAACTCAGAATGCCATTTTTAAAATTATACAAGTTGATGAACATAGAACTAATTGATATGAAGTATGATATAATTGTTTATTTTTATATGTATTTATTTCACTGTGATTGAGAAAAGAAAAGCAAGGAACTGGTAAACTGTTTCACAAATGCTTAAAAAAACTGCCTATACTTTAACCCTGACTCCTTTGGCTCTATTTACATCTAAATTTAAAATCTGCTGGCTAGCTTTTCACAGATCAAGTAGGGTAATTTCCTTAAAAAAAAAAAAAAAAAAAAAAAACTTCATTAAATATAATGATATTGAAATACCTTTCAACTCATTTTTCAATCATTCATTTTATTCTGAGACATTTTTTCCAAAGTCAGGCTTCCTAGTCTTTATGGCAGGTTTCACCATAAAAGTCCCCTGAAACTTTTCAATTCAGACCTATGGACGGAGGTTCATGACATTGTACAGAAGACAGGGATCAAGACCATCCCCATGGAAAAGAAATGCAAAAAAGCAAAATGGCTGTCTGAAGAGGCCTTACAAATATCTGTGAAAGGAAGAGAAGTGAACAGAAAAGGAAAAAGGAAAGATATAAGGATCTGAATGCAGAGTTCCAAAGAATAGCAAGAAGAGATAAGAAAGCCTTCCTCAGCAATCAATGCAAAGAAATAGAGGAAAACAACAGAATGGGAAAGACTAGAGATCTCTTCAAGAAAATTAGAGATACCAAGGGAACATTTCATGCAAAGATGGGCTTGATAAAGGACAGAAATGGTACGGACCTAACAGAAGCAGAAGCTATTAAGAAGAGGTGGCAAGAATACACAGAAAACTGTACAAAAAAGATCTTCATGACCCAGATAATCACGATGGTGTGATCACTCACCTAGAGCCAGACATCCTGGAATGTGAGGTCAAGTGGGCCTTAGAAAGTGAGAGAGAGAGGGTGGGATGATTTGGGAGAATGACATTGAAGCATGTATAATATCATATATGAAATGAGTCGCCAGTCCAGGTTCAGTGCACGATACTGGATGCTTGGGGCTGGTGCACTGGGATGACCCAGAGGGTAGGTACCGGGAGGGAGGAGGGAGGAGCATTCAGGATGGGGAACACGTGTATATCTGTGGTGGATTCATGTTGATACATGGCAAAACCAATACAATATTGTAAAGTTAAAAAATAAGATAAATTAAAAAAAGAAGAAGCCATCATTACGAACAAAGCTAGTGGAGATGATGGAATATCAGTTGAGCTATTTCAAATCCTGAAAGATGATGCTGTGAAACTGCTGCACTCAATATGCCAGCAAATTTGGAAAATTCAGCAGCGGCCACAGGACTGGAAAAGGTCAGTTTTCATTCCAGTCCCAAAGAAAGGCAATGTCACGGAATGCTCAAATTACTGCACAATTGCACTCATCTCACATGCTAGTAAAGTAATGCTCAAAATTCTCCAAGCCAGGCTTCAGCAATACATGAACCATGAACTTCCAGATGTTCAAGCTGATTTAGAAAAGGCAGAGCAACCAGATATCAAATTGCCAACATCCACTGGATCACTGAAAAAGCAAGAGAGTTCTAGAAAAACATCTATTTCTGCTTTATTGACTATGCCAAAGCCTTTGACTGTGTGGATCACAATAAACTGTGGAAAATTTTGAAAGAGGTGGGAGTACCAGACCACCTGATCTACCTCTTGAGAAATTTGTATGCAGGTCAGGAAGCAATAGTTAGAACTGGACATGGAACAACAGACTGCTTCCAAATAGGAAAAGGTGTATGTCTAGACTGTATATTTTCACCCTGCTTATTTAACTTGTATGCAGAGTATGTCATGACAAATGCCAGGCTGGACAAGGCACAGCTGGAATCAAGATTGCTGGGAGAAATATCAATAACCTCAGATATGCAGATGACACTACCCTTATGGCAGAAAGTGAAGAGGAACTAAAAAGCCTCTTGATGAAAGTGAAAGTGAAGAGTTGAACAAGTTGGCTTAAAGCTCAACATTCAGAAAACAAAGATCATGACATCTGGTCCCATCACTTCATGGGAAATAGATGGGGAAACAGTGTCAGACTTTATTTTTTGAGCTCCAAAATCACTGTAGAAGGTGATTGCAGCCATGAAATTAAAGGATGCTTACTCCTTGGAATGAAAGTCATGATCAACCTAGATAACATATTAAAAACCAGAGGCATTACTTTGCCATCAAAGGTCCATCTAGTGAAGGCTATGGTTTTTCCAGTGGCCATGTATGGATGTGAGAGTTGGACTGTGAAAAAAGCTGAGTACTCAAGAATAGATGCTTTTGAACTGTAGTGTTGCAGAAGACTCTTGAGAGTCCCTTGGACTGCAAGGAGATCCAACCAGTCCATTCTGAAGGAGATCAGCCCTGGGATTTCTTTGGAAGGACTGATACTAAAGCTGAAACTCCAGTACTTTGGCCACCTCATGAGAAGAGTTGACTTATTGGAAAAGATTCTGATGCTGGGAGAGATTGGAGGCAGGAGGAGAAGGGGATGACAGAGGATGAGCTGGCTGGATGGCATAACTTACTCGATGGACGTGAGTTTGAGTGAACTCCGAGAGTTGGTGATGAACAGGGAGGCCTGGTGTACTGTGATTCATGTAGTTGCAAATTGTCGGACATGACTAAGCAACTGAACTGAACTGAACTGAACTTACCATAACTATTATCATCAAAGAGGCACAAGTATATATATATATATATATATATATATATATATATATATATATATATATGTCACCTTTAGGACTTCCCTGATAGCTCAGTTGATCAAGAATCCACCTGCAATGCAGGAGACCCTGGTTCAATTCCTGGGTCAGGAAAATGTGCTGGATAAGGAATAGGCTACCCACTCCCACTCCAGTATTCTTGGGGTTCCCCTATGGCTCAGCTTGTAAAGAATCTGCCTGTAATGTGGGAGACCTCGGTTCGAACCCTGGGTTGTGAACATCCCCTGGAGAAGGGAAAGGCTACCCACTTCAGTATTCTGGCCTGGAGAATTCCATAGACTATGTAGTTCATGCGGTTCCAAAGGGGGACACAACTGAGTGACTTTCACTTCACTTCACTTCATATGTCATTTTTCAGTTATGTTAATTAGTAATAAAAATGAATAGACTTTTTTTAATTTCAAAATATTGTATTGTAAAAATAAATAAATAGGGTAACAAAAAATGTAGACTTTTTAAAATTATAATTTTTTAATTTCAGTTTTGTTTGTTTGTTTCTATGCTATCAAACAGTATAGGAAAGACATTGATGATCTGACACCCAATATGGAGTGAAAACAGATTCAAGGATAAAACTATAAAATCAGGCATATACTACAGTGAGTAAAGAAGTAAGCAAGTGATTTAAAGAGGGATATGTAGCTTTAAAAAAGTGATCTAATTTTTGAATGTTTGAATTAGCTTGTTAGGTGAAGCTTTTTTTTCTATTTTAATTTTTATCACAAATTATACATACAAATGTCATTGGACACATTTATAAATAAACTTACCCTTATAATTCTGAGATATGTCTTTAATTATAGTTTTCCATGGCAAAATATTATAGCCATAATTTTTATAGACAATGCTAACATGCTGATTTTTCTTTTTCATGTTATTTAATATTTTTCTGAACTTTTTTTTTCATTTGACTTTTTGGTGAAGGGGAGCAAATATCAAACATTACCTCATTTATCAACTAAAATTTGACACATAATTTTAAGGAAAATTTATCCTAGTATTTTTGATCTGAGGAAAAATAAAAGCAAAACAAAACTAGGTGGTCATGTCAGGCAAGACCCCCAGACACCAAAACCAGCCTCTATAGTTCTGTCATTAAGACATGAAATGATGACATTCACTAAAGTGCATTATCTGATTAATTATGCTGAAAGCATCAGTTAAATTAGATCTAGTCAAATAAAGCCAGACATGGAGTCATCCAATTTAGCTATTAAAAGGTTTTTAAGTACATTTACTAATATTATTTTGTTTGAGGAGCCAGTACTCCATTCAAATATTTTAAATATGAAATTTTAAAGTATGAAAATTTTCCATTCATCTCTCAAAATGACAAAATGACCAATAATGGAGGAAAAAAAAAAGTCTTCCAAAAGCAAAAACCATAAAAACAGAAGCAACTGCCTTTGAAAATAAGAAACAAATGTGATTAAGGGGTGCCTTCCTTCTCAGAATTCTGAATGAGACAAGTTCTGTCACATAGGTTTATTGATGTCATTTTTCTGAGTTTTTAAAATATATTATTCCCTTTTAATGCTTATTTTATCAATTATATTTAATCTCTACCTAAATTCATAAACATAATGTTGTTAGTATAGCTAGGTAATCAAGAATGGCAACTGAGTTCACTAAAGATTATCTTATCTAGAAATGATTTTCTTTTTAAAGAAAGTTATTAGTATTTAATTTTGTATATGAGTGAAATATTTTATGTCTAGATAGTGAGGTCTATGTAGAGTGTCTTGGGCTGTGAATATCTTGGTGACAGCTAAGTCAACCTTGGGCTTTCCTGGTAGTTCAACTGGTAAAGAATCCACCTTCAATGCAGGAGACCTGGGTTTGATCCCTGGGCTGGGAAGATCCCCTGGAGCAGGGTATGGCAACCCATTCCAGTACTCTTGCCTGGAGAATCCCCACGGACAGAGGAGACTGGCAGGCTACAGTCCATGGGGTCTCAAAGAGTAAAACACGACTGGGTGATTAAGCACAGCAAAGTACAAGTCAATCTTAAGGATTGGCAATGCCAAAAGAAGCCCTGAGGAGCTAGAGTCTGGATACATGTAAATAGTGAGGATCATAGAAGAAAGTGTGGTAGACATCAGGTGAGTGATAAAAAAAAAAAAAAAAAAAAAACAGACTTAGAGAAATTTGTGCAATATGAGAAAAAAAAAAAAAAAGAGAGAGAGAGAGAAGAACATGGGAATCCAAAAGAACAAAAAGCCAGTGCAAAGTAACAGAACTGTAGTTAAAATGTACAAGGAATAAGAAAATATTTTACATTAAATGATTTTTTTAAATCTTAGGGTCACTTAGGATGCTTTTGCATCCAAATGTCAGAAGCTCTCCAAATTAAATGGTTTAAAAATAAGCCATAAGGCAGACATATATAAGCCCTTTTAAGAAAACATCTACATTTTGTGTATGTGTGTGTGTGTGTGTGTGTGTGTGATCTTTTAGTGACCAATGGTAAGTGTCAGTGAATCAAGTGAAAAGTAGAAAGACATGCTAATTATTCTCACCTGTGCTTGTGTTAATGGCTTGGATAAAGTCAAACCAAGGGAAGTTTGGAATTTTCCTTGCCCCATAGTTCCATAGGTTTTAATTATCTTTTGTTGGGAGGGACCAAAAATCCTCTTAGTTGATTAGATCTGTTTGAAACTTCATTAAGAAGACTATTGAAGCTACTGACTTATCTGATACTAAAAGAGCAATTAATATTATGTTAGAGAATTTTAGGGCTATACTGAGAAAATTTCTTTATAACTTGGCATACTTTTATCATCTTCCTGCCAACAACCTTACCTCACTCAGCATACACAATAGAGTGCTGTTACAGATACAGCTCCGGAAGTTGGTGATGGACAGGGAAGCCTGGTATGCTGCAGTCCATGGGGTCACAAAGAGTCAGACATGACTGAGTGACTGAACGGAACAGATACAAATGTTATCATTTTATGAGAAATTTTGATCAACCACGTGGATATAGTATATTGATACTGAGGATGCCATTTTTAACACACTCTCAAAATACTATTAAAAATAAAATATTGAAAAGAGATTTATGGGGAAAAAAAAGAATGGGAATAAAAAATGAGCCTCCACATTTGTTATGATTTGCTGATCAAGACTGTCAACAGGGTTAAAGTCTTTGCTTTGTCTGTGTTGATTTCATCCTTGTCATAGTAAAAAATGGTTGCCATGACAACTGGAGGGCATACTTTCATTTATCATGTTATTCAGGATAGAGAGAGAGGGTAGGGGGGAAAAAAGAACAACATTCTCTTAAATAAGCAAAAAAAGAAAAAAAAAAAAAAAAAAAAACTATAGTAACCAAAATTCTTTCCTTCTGCCTGATAGGCACCACTTAGTTCAGAGGACTAAACCTAGACCACTTACTTGTCTACATCATGCTATGCATTCATTGGCTTGGACTTAGAATCATCCCTCTGAATGTGGAGATGATGGGGCTTATTAAAGAAAATCTAGGCTTTGGGAATACAAACAAAGGGAGAATTGATTGGATGGTCTGTAAGCTATGAAAAGTTGACCTGTTTGGTTGAGAGTAAGGGCAAGTTCTTCCTAGAATTTGAAACAGAAAATGGTATGAAGGGGAGGAGGCATTTTGATGAATTGGTTAGTAGTGTTCTTTGAAATGTGGTCAACCTGAGAATGAAGGATGAGAGATTTGAGATTTTGAGGTATCATTTAGCCTTTCTATCATTTTTTCCTCATTTCTTAATAGGAATAACATTACCTACACCTTAGGGCACCAAAATATATAATGTATGTAAAACACTGAAATAAAATCATGTCTGGCCCATAGTAAATGAAAGAAACTATTTTTATTATTGATATTAACATTATTGTTCTTTAATATATTTTATTATTTTTTTATTTTTAGATTATCATTGCAAAAATGGAAACTCTGCTTAGGTAGGGAAGAAAAATTCTAAAATATAAATGCAGAGTTAAATAAGAAAATAAATTTAAAAAAAAAGATAATTTGAAGAACAAGTCACAATTAAAACTAACTCCTAAATATTTGGTAGCAGTAGCAGTTTTTGGGAGAAGGTGAAGACACCCCACTCCAGTACTCTTGCCTGGAAAAGTCCATGGACAGAGGAGCCTGGTAGGCTGCCGTCCATGGGGTCACTAAGAGTCAGACACAACTGAAGCGATTTGGTGGCGGCGGCAGCAGCAGCAGTTTTTGAGGTGAACGTGATGAATAATGGATTTCTCATGAGTGAGTGTGGTAAAGAGGACAAAGTGATCAGGACAAACATGAGCTGTGAAAGATCATTAGTGCATATCTGCTCCTTGTTACTGGGCACAGGTTAAGATGCTTTCTCTACATCGGGTAGATGTAGAATGCCACATCAGGTTTACTACATATTTAATATAACATTTATTATATAAAACTATTTCTCAAAATTTAACTTAGTTTTCTAACACCTACACATTTTTTTAATTTACCTTTGTAATTACTTCACTGAAACAAACAAAAAAGCAAATAGAAAGTTGAACATTAATAATTTTATTTTCCTCATAAAGATAATGTATTTGGAAATATTAATGAGGGTTCCTAATATCTGAGGAAACTAGTAATTATTTTGCAACTACTGTTGATTTCACGGAGAAGCATAAGCAGAATATGCACTTAATTATATGATGTAACTTGTTCTTGGCTCAGTGACTGGTCCTGAGGGGCAGAAAATCATGCTACAGTAATCAAAGATGCTGCCTAGTTAAAGAGTTTAAATTTTGTAGCTAACATTTCTCAGGACAAAGTTATCACAGCACACTTGAAATGGCAAAACAATAATCCTAATAACATTGGAATGATAGTTCCAGTGGAAATTAATGATATATGCCTAGAGATATGTCTGAAGCCAAAGCCAAATTTACTTTATAATCATTTTATAAGACAGAGAAAACCTGGAGTGAAAATACATCAATAATTACAAAGATAATTACAGATATCCAGCCTCATCACAATCCTTGCTTTTCCTTATTTCTGCTGCTGCTGCTAAGTCGCTTCAGTTGTGTCTGACTCTGTGCGACCCCAGAGATGGCAGCTCACCAGGCTCCCCTGTCCCTGGGATTCTCCAGGCAAGAACACTGGAGTGGGTTGCCAGTTCCTTCTCCATTCCTTATTTCTAGTAATTACCAATTAGTAGTATTCAACAAGTTATAAGAGTAGAAAAGTTTAATTAAACTACACAGAAAAAATCTTATATTCTTAGGCAATTTATTTACTTGTAGTCCTATGTTAAGAGCTGTATATAGCTCTACAGTTTATTTAATCAAAAAATCTTCCAAATGATTCAAACACGAAAGCTCTGGTACAGAGCTCAATCTCCTACTGCTTTCAGTTAGCCTATGTTTTACTATTTTTCCAGTTCTTAATCCATTTTATATATAATGTCCATATGTCCACAGGATGTAGAGGATGCTTCTAAGAAAAGCCACAGTATAGGAATCATTTCATTTCCTCCATTTTAATGGGTGGAAAGATTCCAGTGCTGCAATAAACGTCAAAAGTTCTTCTACAAGCCAGGACCCAAAGAACGTATCACAGCTGGTAAAGGCTCTGAAGGCAATTGCTTGTGCTGGTTTCCTATTATTACAGCAGCAAAGTCTCCGCAAGGTCTTATGATCAAAAGCATTGATTTATTCTTGTCAAAAGCCTTCAGTCATCCTCTGGCTTTTAATTAAATCCCACTTACATTCTTCTTTACCTTGTCCACTTTCTGTAATACATAAGATAAAGCTGGTGCTGAATATAATCATCCTCAGTGGCTACATCGCTTTGGCCCTACTACAGAAAAGAAAGGTGGGGAGTACTTGGCCACTATAGATTTACACCACAATTGATTGCTAAATATATAAATTAAAATTACTTAGGATGGGAATAGCTACAACAAGTCTTTTTTATGTTATAATTTTAACTCTGCTTATTATATTTTAACTCTAAGTGGACTTATTTCTAAATTCTCCAAAGTAGAATATACAAGTATATGTTAACATTATCATAGCCCTTGAAGCACAGATGTCCCTGAAACCCTGAATTTTAATGAGGTACTTCTAGTTAAATACAATAAATATGATGAGTAAATGGCTAAATCATAGAAGAGTCTCATGGTTGAATACAGTCAGGAGTTTTTATACTGGTTTTATCATTCACTATTAGTGTAACAAAAACTATTTTAGGTAACATATCTAAGCTTTGTTTATATGTAAGTAGAAAAATTAAACCACTCATATGTATATTGTAGAGTTGCTGCAAAAATAAGAAAATATATGCAGTGTGCCTAATATTCAGTAAATAATCAGTAACAATGATTACCATTGTCACAATGATTATTAAACTTATAAACATGAGGTTTTAAATCTTGTGTATTTTTTCAGCAAATGTTTAGTTTCAGTTTCAGACTTGCGTTCTTCTAGCAAGTAATTTAGAGTTCATTTCTCTCTGTCATAATTTGACAGCAATCTAATCCTACAATCAACCCAATACCATTTTCATTCAAATATAAAAAGTAAAAGGTAAATGCAATGTAAAACACTGTGTGAAATAAAAACATTGTGTGAATCAATTTTAAATAAAAATTAGATATTATTTGGTTATCTGCATCTCTTAATACCATGGATACTTGGAATTACCTATATCAGATCAGATCAGATCGCCTCAGTCGGTCCCCGCCGCCTCCTCCCCGCTCCCTCCTCCCCTCCCCTCTCTCCCTTCGTCCCCTCTCCTCCCCTCTCCCTCCCTCGTCTTCTCCGTCGGGGCTGCTCTCCCTCTTTCTTCCTCCGCCTCTCACTCTCTCCCTTGCGGTGCTTCTCGGGTCCTTCTCGGCCTCCGCCTCTCTCTCTCCTGCGCTTTGCGCCCTCCTCTCCTTCTCGGCCCCCTCCTCCCTCGGGTCCTTCCCCTGTGACCTGTTGACGTCTTTGTTCTCGTTCTTCTCTCTCAGTTTCTGGGGTGGTCTCTTGTGTCCCTCAGCTTGCGTAGGGGTCCTCTCTCTTCTCAGCATCTCTTCCTCCCCCTTTCTAAACCAGCTTGAACATCAGGAAGCTAACTATATATTTCATGTCTCAAATATATTTAAATAAGCATAACAGTTCACCATCTATTCTACACTAGACCCTTTATAACAATAGAATGATTAAACATATTTTCAGTGAATCTGGAGCTCAAAGATGCCATGTAAATTAAAAAAGATTGCCTATGTCATCTAGGAATCTAAAGGGTTATTTCTCAGAAAAATCCCTAATATATTTTTGTTCTATTTGTGATGTGCTTGTCTCAAGGCTTTAATAATTGAAAAGTAAATAATTTCATAAAAGTTTTAAACATCATAGACTATATATCAAATATAAAAACTTACATATCAAATAGTGAAATATTTCAATGTAAATATTTTAATGAGAAGATCATAGTATTTATTAATATCTATCTTTTACCAAAGTAGTCTGCAACTTGGAACATCTTATTCACATATTTAGAATTATTTCTGATTTTGGCTATAATATGAGTCCTTATCATATAACAGATCCTAAATTTAATCAGAAGGCTGTCCGTAAATTTAATTCTATTTTTTTCCCCTAAATTACTCCTTTTTCTAGATTCCTACAGCATCTATGAAGAGAAAAGCTCAGTTCAGTTCACTTTAGTCACTCAGTCACATCCAACTCTTTGCAACCCCATGGACTGCAACACACTGGGCCTCCCTGTCCATCACCAACTCCCCAAGTGTACTCAAAACTCATGTCCATGAGTCAGTGATGCCATCCAACCATCTCATCCTCTGTTGTCCCCTTCTCTTCCTGCCTTCAAATTTTTCCCAGCATCAGGGTCTTTTCCAATGAGTCAGTTCTTCACATCAGGTGGCCAAAGTATTGGAGTTTCACCTTCAACATCAGTCCTTTAAAGAATATTCAGGACTGCTTTTCCTTTAGGATGGACTGGTTGGATCTCCCTGCTGTCCAAAGGACTCTTAAGAGTCTTCCAGTGAAGAGTTACAGGAGACTAAAAGCAATGTTGAGGCTGAACAGTTACAAATGGGAATCTGAACTCTCTTCTCAGTCTTTTCAGTCCTACAAATTCTCTCACATTAAAGAATGTGACCACAGATTTGCAATGTGGCTAATTAGTACATCAGCTGTTAACTGTTACTCTATCCAGTGATCATTCTTTGGAATAATAAAATGACCTGACAAAATAAAATCTTATGTAACACAGTCATTTGCAAATGTTAGCATTGCCTCTAAGTTTAAAAAGCTGGATTCTTGTCCCAGACTCTTTCATTTAGTTCTTTGCTGCTGCTACTGCTGCTGCTAAGTCGCTTCAGTCATGTCTGACTCTGTGCAACCCCAGAGACGGCAGCCCACCAGGCTCCCCTGTCCCTGGAATTTTCCAGGCAAGAACACTGGAGTGGGTTGCCGTTTCCTTCTCCAATGCATGACAGTGGAAAGAGAAAGGGAAGTCGCTCAGTCGTGTCCGACTCTTAGCGAGCCCGTGGAGTGCAGTCTAATTCACACATAAATATTAGTTAGTGTTGCATTTGAAACACAAGCCGATGACTTCTTACTCCAACAAGAAAAATATGTGCGTAGGATATTGCAGCTTACAAAGCAGAGCACCTAGCAATTGTGTGGCTAAATATACTGAGACTTAGTTTCTTTCATATAAATAAATTTAATAACACTTCTTAAAAATTAATTTGATAATTTACATAATTATGAAAGAGTGGCTTTAACTATACATTTCTGTACACATTAAAAGAGTTCTTTTCTTGAAATATTATTTATACAATGAATTTGTATTGACAAACATAAAATACACCGTGAAATAAAAATCTCAAGTACCAAAAAAGGAAATTCCAAAGAAGCAGTTAGGAAACAATCTGAAATAGAATTAATTTTATTCTTCTCAAGTTCTTAAAATTATATCCTTTGCTTTTTATATGAATATCTGACATTCTGCTGGACATATTCAATTCATTCTGCTAAGCAATTCCTTTGAAGTCAGATTATGTATCCTCTATTTGAAACTCCTATGCTTGGGTTAAGATGAAACATAGTTGCCTTTAAGAATTATATATATATATATATATATATATATATATATATATATATATACACACACATTTATATTATGAAAGGAGCACAGTGCTAGATATTTTACTGTTGTTAAAGCTTTTTTCTCCTCACAGGAAAGTCCAGTGTAGCTGTCACACGAACTGATACTGTGCACTCTAAGTTTTATGATAGACATAGACAAAGACAGAAATGTCAATAAGATAGTGCATTTCAAATTTAGTAATTTTGTGTTATTCGAAGCATGCATGGATCCTCAGTCACTCAGTCATGTCTGACTCTTTTGCAACCCTGTGAACTATAGCCTGCCAGGCTTCTCTGTCCATGGGATTTTCCAAGAAAGACTACTAGAGTGGGTTGCTATTTCCTCCTCCAGAGGATCTTCCTGACCCAGGGATCAGACCCAAGTCTCCTGTGTTGGCAGGAGGATTCTTTACCAGTGAGCAAGCCACCTGCTCACTTGTTATTTAAAAGGACAGGAGAAATTGTGACATGAACACATAGCTCATTACACACGAATGTCAGTCTAGCTATTCATGAACAGGATAAAATCTCTCTTTGCTTTCAGTTATCTCTATACCTTTCCCATTATAATAAAAAAAAAAAGTAAAACACCATTACAAAAGATATGACAAAACAAAAGAAAATCATCAAAAGTGCATACCAAAGGTGTTCAATAAAGTATATGCACAAATTTTTCTAACAAGAAATGAAAACCTTTTTTTATTTAAAAATTTTTAAAATTTTATTTAACTTTATTAACTTTACAGTATTGTATTGGTTTTTGCCATATATTAAAATGAATGTGCCACAGGTATATATGTGTTCCCCATCCGGAACCCTCCTCCGTTCTCCCTCCCCATACCATCCCTCTGGGTCGTCCCAGTGCACCAGCCCAAAGCATCCAGTATATTCTTAAAAATTTCTAGCTTACTTAGAAACTATAATGGCTGCCATGTACTAACCTCAGATTTAACAAATACTTAGCATTTTCCACATTACACTAAAAGTATATTATATATCGATTTTTAGTGTATAGTGTGTATATATATATATCAGATCAGTCGCTCAGTCGTGTCCGACTCTTTGCGACCCCATGAATCGCAGCACACCAGGCCTCCCTGTCCATCACCAATTCCCGGAGTTCACCCAGACTCACATCCATCAAGTCAGTGATGCCATCCAGCCATCTCATCCTCTGTCGTCCCCTTCTCCTCTTGCCCCCAATCCCTCCCAGCATTAGAGTCTTCTCCAGTGAGTCAACTCTTCACATGAGGTGGCCAAAGTACTGGAGTTTCAGTTTCAACATCATTCCTTCCAAAGAAATCCCAGGGCTGATCTCCTTCAGAATGGACTGGTTGGATCTCCTTGCAGTCCAAGGGACTCTCAAGAGTCTTCTCCAACACCACAGTTCAAAAGCATCAATTCTTTGGCACTCAGCCTTCTTCACAGTCCAAGTCTCACATCCATACATGACCACAGGAAAAACCATAGCCTTGACTAGGCGAACCTTTGTTGGCAAAGTAATGTCTCTGCTTTTGAATATGCTATCTAGGTTGATCATAACTTTCCTTCCAAGGAGTAAGCATCTTTTAATTTCATGGCTGCAGCCACCATCTGTAGTGATCTTGGAGTCCAGAAAAATAAACTGGGCTCTGTTTCCACACACACACATATAAAAACCATGAACTTAAAAATAAGTTATGAATGCTAAGGGTGAAATACAAATTTGTTCTTGTCACTCCAATCAGTGTTATTTCATACACTCAATAATCTATCATAAAGCATTCTTATTATAGTCATCCCAACATATTTGCTTTTATTTAATGTCATTAAATAAAGTTTGGCTTAAGGAAGTGCTCCTTTGTTGAATGCAGTATCCTGAAATCCAGCCACAAAATACGATTTGAATTTTGATTATCATACTTTTTATTTTGAAAATAACATCCCTATTAATAAAATATACATCATAACTACCAGTGGAAAAAATTATAAAGAACCATAACTACTTGCAGCCAAAGATGGAGACAATCTACACAATTAGCAAAAACAATTCTGGGAGCTGACTGTGGCTCAGATCATAATATCCTTATTGCCAAATTCAGATTTACATTGAAGAAAGTAGGGAAAACCACTAGACCACTCAGGTATGACCCAAATCAAATCCCTTATGATTATATAGTAGAAGTCAAAAATAGATTTAAGGAATTAAATCTAATAGACAAATGACTGAAGAGCTATGGACAGAGGTTTGTGACATTGTACAGGAAGCAGTGATCACAACCATCCCCAAGAAAAAGAAATGCAGAAAGGGAAAATGGTTGTCTGAGGAGGCCTTGCAAATAGCTGAGAAAACATAGAGAAGCTAAAAACAAAGGAGAAAAGGAAATATATACTCATCTGAATACACAGTTCCAAAGAATGGCAATGGAGAGATAAGAAAGCTGTGCTCAGTGATCAGTGCAAAGAAATAAGAGGAAAACAATAGAATGTGAAAGACTAGAGATCTCTTCAAGAAAATCAGAGATTCTGAGGGAACATTTCATGCAAAGATGGGCACAATAAAGGACAGAAATGGTATGGACCAAACAGAAGCAGAGACATTAAGAAGAGGTGGCAAGAATACACTGGATAACTGCACAAAAAATATCTTCATGATCCAGATAACCAGGATGGTACGATCACTCACCTAGAGCCAAACTTCCTGGGATGTGAAGTCAAGGAAGCATCACTACGGAAGCCTAAGGAAGCAACACTACAAACAAAGCTAGTGGAGGTGATGGCATTACAGTCGAGCTATTTCAAATCCTAAAAGATGATGCTTGAAAGTATTGCACTCAATCTGCCAGCAAATTTGGAAACCTCAGCTGTGGCAACAAGACTGGGAAAAGTCAGTTTTCATTTCAACCCCAAAGAAAGGTAATGTCAAAGAATCTTCAAAGTACAGCACAATTGCACTTATTTCACATGCTAGCAAAGTAATTCTCAATATTCTCCAAGCCAGGCTTCAACAGTACATGAACTGTGAACTTCCAGATGTTCAAGCTGGATTTAGAAAAGGCAGAGAAACCAGAGATCAAATTGCCAACATCCATTGGATCATAGGAGACACAAGAGACTTACAGAAAAACAGCAACTTCTGCTTTATTAATTATGTAAAAGCCATTGACTGTATAGACTACAGTAAACTTAAAAAATTTTTCAAGAGATGGGAATACCAGACCACCTGAACTGTCTCCTGAGAAATCTGTATGCAGGTCAAGAAACAACAGAACTGGACATGGAACAACAGACTGGTTGCAAATTGGGAAAGAAGTACGTCAAGGCTATATATTGTCACCTGCTTATTTAACTTATATGCAGAGTACATCATGGAAAATGCTGGGCTGGATGAAGCACAATCTGGAATCAAGATTTCCAGGAGAAATATCAATAACAATAGACACACAGAAGACACCACCCTTTTGCCAGAAAGTGAAGAACTAAACAGCTTCTTGATGACATTGAAAGAGGAGAGTGAAAAGTTGGCTTAAAACTCAACATTCAAAAATCTAAGATCATGGCATTTTGTTGCAACTCTTCATGACAAATAGATGGGGAAAAAGTGGAAACAGTAGGAAAATTTATTTCCATGGGTTCGAAAATCACTGCAGATGATGACTGCAGCCATGAAATTGAAAGATTCTTACAACTTTGAAGAAAAGTTATGACCAACCTAGATAGCATATTCAAAAACAGAGACATTACTTTGCCCACAAAGGTCTGTCTAGTCAAAGTTATGGTTTTTCCAGTAGTCATGTGTGGATGTGAGAATTGGCCTACAAAGAAAGCTGAGCACTGAAGAATTGATGCTTTTGAACTCTGGTGTTAGAGAAGACTCTTTAGGGTCCCTTGGACTGCAAGGAGATCCAACCAGTTCATCCTAAAGGAAATCAGTCCTGACTGTTTATTGGAAAGACTGATGCTGAAGTATTGCTGAAACTGCAATACTTTGGCCACCTGATGCAAAGAACTGATTCACTGAAAAAGACCCTGGTGCTGGGCAAGATTGAAGGCTGGAGGAGAAAGGGACCACAGAGGATGAGAGGGTTTGGATGGCATCACCAATTCAGTGTACATGAGTTTGAGCAAGCTCGGGTAGTTGTGAAGGACAGGGAAGCCTGGAGTGCTGCAGTCCATTGGGGTCACAAAGGGTCAGACATGACTGAGAGATCAAACTGAACTGATAACTACTCTCTGACTTGGAAAGGGGTTTTTTGTTTGTTTTTAGAATTAAACAATATAGTTTAGTTTTGCCAGCTTTTGAAAATTTACACAGATGAAATCATACTATATGCTGTCTTTGTGGTTTCCTTATTAGTAGTTTGTTGTATTAATATATCACATTTTTAAAATTCCTTTCACTGTTTCCACTGGATTTTAGGATTGTTTTCATTTTGAGGCTATTATAAATACTATTTCGGGTATGTCATATATGCTCACTAGAAGTTGAAGTTTTATGGGATAAACCTTAAGAGTAGAATAGCTGGGTCATGGGTTACACATGTCATTTTATTCAGATGTCAAAAATGTGTGTATTATGTATTACAAAAGATATATGAATTCCATGAATTGTCCTGTGTATTAGTTCAGAAAAATTTGCTTTCTCATTATGAGAAAGCTCAGTTGTGTGACGTATGTTCTCTTACTTAACTAATACTATCTGTAAAGTTTTTATCAGTCTTTCATGGCTTGAATATTTGTGTGTGTGCGTGTGTCTTCTCACCATTTAATGTTTCCTATTCCCAGGAAAACACCAATGCTACTGGCCTTTTCAGTGTTTTATTATTAATAATATATTTTCTGGTCCTGTTAATTTACATGCATTGAAAGGACAAAGTGTAAATAAGTAACTTTTTCTAAAACATTCATCGGTTTACCCATAAGATATATAGGGATGGAGAGAATACAAGATTATTTTTTGTTTTATTTTTATTGAGCAAAGTTGTTTATAATCTTCTAAAAATACTACATTCCAAAATAAAACTCTGTTAATTTTAATCAGTTTAAACATGTGTTATTTTATTTTATAATCTACATGTGCTGCAACATGTTTTATTTTAAGAATTGAGAGGGGAAACATTCCCTCAAAGTCCTAGTTCCAAAGTCACAAACAAAACTATGATTGTTCATTTATTTAGAGGTCTAAATGTAAAAGGATCAGATAAGTAAGTTTTAATAATAGATTATAACTGTTTTTAAAATACCATAATCATATTTTTATTGATGGCTACAGTAGAAGTGAAGTGAAAGTTGCTCAGTAATGTCCAACTCTTTATGACCCCATGGAAGGAATAGTCCATGGAATTCTCAGCCAGAATACTGGAGTGGGGAGACTTTCCCTTCTCCAGGGGATCTTCCAACCAAGGGATCAAACCCAGGTCTCTTGCACTGCAGGAGGATTCTTTACTAGCTGAGCCACAAGGGAAGCCCAAGAATACTAGAGTGGGTAGCCTATCCTTTCTTCAGCTGATCTTCCCCACCAAGGAATTGAACCCAGGTCTCCTGCATCACAGTCAGATTCTTCACCGAGTTATGAGGGAAGCCCAAGGCTACAGTTGGAGAGAGTCAGCCTCACCTGAAGCCACATTACCCTGAAAGACAATCATCTTAATTTATGAAGGGCATTCTTAAGGAAATTTAACTATAGTCCATAAGTCAAGGTCTACTTCAGAAAAATGAAAACCACGATAGATATTTTAATAAATAGGACTTATTATTTTAAAAAATACTTGATGGTGTATTAACTTCAAAGACTGAGTAGCGAAGTATTACAGAAATGGTACTCACATAAAGTAGCTAAAGCTCTGTTCCTAAAGCTCTGGGAACCAAGAGAACAAAAGATTTTGGAGCAGAGGACCCAGAGGCTTGGGACTTAGCTCTCTGAAGAACAGGTCCACACTGTCTTTGAGTATTTTGAGACTGAATAACAAATCAATTGGAATCAGGGCATGGATTTCTAATGAGGGGGCTTGGCTTAGCAGGTAACTTAGGGGGCCTAGTATGCCTGAATCTGGTCGTCTGAAAAAAAAAAAAAAAAAAAAACAGAAACCAAAACCAAACGTGGAAATTGAAACCTACAGCTGTTACCGAAATAAGCAGCCACTGCCTCTGTGCACACTTACTGCTGCTGTGAAAACGATAGGAACAGAAAACAGAAAGCAAGAAACAAGTCTGTATTTCCTTTTTAAGTCTACTAATCTCTTTTCCCCGGAGAAGGCAATGGCACCCCACCCCAGCACTCTTGCCTGGAAAATCCCATGGACAAGAGGAGCCTGGTGGGCTGCAGTCCATGGGGTCGCAAAGAGTCGGACACGACTGAGCGACTTCCCTTTCACTTTTCACTTTCCTGCATTGGAGAAGGAAATGGCAACCCAGCCTGCAAAGGTGAAATGTGGTTTACCAAGTCTCTGCTCCAGCATCACAAAAATGTCCATAGAAGAGGGGCTCTGATGTTTTAAGAGAACAGCTTAAAAACAGGCACACACAGAATTTTGTAAAATCTCTCATCCCTTGACTACTAAAAAAGAAAAAAAAAAAGTATAACAACCAGCACCTGATGAATGCACTTTAATTTTCTGGAGGATAAAAATGTTATGTTCTCTTGTGTCTGTTTGCTATTGTCTCTGAGTTTTGCCTCTCGTGGGCTTTCCTAGTGGCTCCGTGGGTAAAGAATCTGCCTGTGAAGCAGGAGACCTGGATTCTATCCTTGGGTCAGGAAGATCTGCTAGAGGAGAGCACAGTGACCCACTCCAGTATTCTTGTCTGGAGAATCCCATGGATAGAGGACCCTGGCAGGCTATTGTCCATAGGGTCACAAATAGTCGGACATACCTGAAGTGACTAAGCACATATGCATGCATTGCCTCTCCTTAATGACTAAAAGACATTGTTACACAGTACAAAAGCAATGAATTAGATCTGGAATTCAATATATTTTAGAATGATCTAAAAGAAAACATATTTTTATTTTACACACATAGTGTAGTCCCTAAAAGACAGTTATATGCTTGCACAGCAAAGGAAACCATAAGCAAGAAGAAAAGATGACCCTTAGAATGGAATAAAACATTTGCAAACCAAGCAACTGACAAGAACTAATCTCCAAAATATATAAAAGGCTCATACAGTTCAATATCAAAAAGCAAAAATAGGTAGAAGACCTTAAATAAACATTTATCCAAACAATGTATGCAGTTGACCAAAAAACACATGAAAAGATGCTCAACATCACTAATTATTAGAGAAATATAAATCAAAATTACAATGAGGTATCACTTCACATTGGTGAAAATGTGAAATGGCCGTAATTAAAAAGTCTACAAACAATAAATGCTGGAGAGGGTGCTGAGAAAAGCGATCCTCCTACATGGCTGCTGGGAATGTAAACTGGAGCATCTACCATGGAGAACAATATGGAGGTTCCTTAAAAATACTAAAATTAGAATTAACATATGATCCAGCCATCTCACTTCCTAACATATTCCCAGAGAAAGCCATAATTCAAAAAGACACATGCACCCATTCTATTGCAGTACTATTTACAATAGGCAGGGCAACTAAAAAAAAAAAAAAAAAGTTGCTCAGTCATGTCCTACTTTTTGCAACCCCATGGACTATACAGTCCATGGAATTCTCCAGGCTAGAATACTGGAGTAGGTAACATTTCCCTTCTCCAGGAGATCTTCCCAACCCAGGGATTGAACCCAGGTCTCCCACATTACAGGCAGATTCTTTATTAGCTGAAAGACAAGGGATGTCACAAGGAAGCCACAAGACAGGTCATGGAAGTAACCTAAATGTTCATTGATAGAGGAATGGATAATTAAGATGTGGTATATATATACAATGTAATATTATTCAGTCATAAAAAGGAATGAAATTTTGCCCTGTGTAAAGATGTGAATGGATATAAAGACTGTCATACATCGTGAATTAAGTCAGAAAGAGAAAAAATAAAAATATTATATAATATAGCTTATATGTGGGAGCTAGGAAAATGATATGGATGAACTTATTTTGCAAAGTAGAAATAGAGACACAGATATAGAGAACAAATATATGGATACCAGGGGGAAGAGGGATGAGATGAATTGGGAGATTGGGATGGATATATATATATAATATATATATATAAACTTTGTATAAAATAGACAGCTAATGAGAACCTACTGTATAGCACAAGAAAGTCTACTCAGTCCTTTATGGTGATCTAAATGGGAAGGGAATCAAAAAAAGAGAGAGTATATTTACATGTATAGCTGATTCACTTTGCTGTATAGCAGAAAATAACATAGCACTGTAAAGCAATAAAGTTAATTTTTAAAAAGAAAATTATATATTTAATCATAAATACAGGTGGCTAAATATGAAAAAATAAGAAAAAAATATAACACAGAAACATTTTTTTAAATAAAACAGATTTCTTAAACTTGTGGTATAAAGGTTGCCTCTATATTCATTCTATCATGATCATATTGGTATTATTTTTTTACTAGAATGATTAAGTTAATTCAAGTAGTAAAAGATCAATGACTCATGCTGTCTTGTTTAATGCATCATCAAGGTGCCAGTTGTATTTAAACTGATCAATTCTATCTGCTGGGAGTAATTTTATTGTGAAGTATAAAACTGCACAAATCGAAAGCATTATTCTTATATGGAAAAACTATTTTGAAGAGTTTAAGATGATAACAAAATTTAGTACAATTTTGTCTTTAAGGAAGGTATGTAATTGCTAATAGGTACACTGTGATGCTTATAATTATTGGTAATGTTCTATTTCTAAAGCTTCTTTATGAAGACACGGGTTTTTATATTATTCTATTACTCTCCACTACATTCATTCATTCAAATCTGATATATATGTGTAACAAGCCATAATAAGAATTTGAAATTATTATTGATTTAATTTTTTTGCAAATTAAATGTGTATTTTCAGTAAATGAAGATAGTTAAATACATCATTTGGAATGAAAATATTAAAGCAGTGGCATGATTTGGACAAGTCTAATACTAGCAGCTCTTAAATAAAATCATTTCTGATGTAGAACTTAATTTTAGTATTAACTACCTCAAATTGGTTTCATGCATGCAGGGTGCATGCAGGGCAATTTCAAGGATTAGGGTTATTGCAGAAACTTTAAAGCTTGTCCTAGAAATACCCAAGAAGATGAATCCCTTCTATAGTTCCAGATGCGCAACTAAAGTAGGATATTTAGGCAATGGTCTTGATCCAATATTGCTAAGTTTTTCTTCCTCACTTTATGAAAATACCTTCATTTGAAATATAAGACTTGAGTGTCATAAATCCTTGTTATTGTTAAAGTAATCACCGTGCTAATTTGACCCAAGCCACAGCTAAGCTTCTTGGTTTCCCTGAGGTTTTTCCTCCTCCCCTGGGTGACACAACTGATAGTCAGCAGCTAGCTGAGCAGATGTTGTTCCCCAAATAGTATATGGTTGTTTTCTCCTGAGAGCAAATGTTCCCATGTGTGTACCTCCATTTCTGATCAGTTCCTTTGTTATATAAACAACAGATTGTGTTGTTGTTTTCTTAGAATATAGACCTTCAAAAGATTTCCACATAAGCATGTATTTTCTAAAATTGTTGGTAATTAAGCTCTCCTTCATTATTCTCTAATGTTCTCATTATATCCTTTAAATCTGACTCTAAATAATTATTTACTTGGCCTTTTCAATGTTGCTTCAGAATGAATTTTGTTTAATTGCATCATCCAATTTTTATTTTCATTTTAATTATTTTACCTTGCATATAAATATATTTAACTTTTTTCAAGTTCTCAGATGTTAACATATTTTATCTTGATTTTTACTGAGATGATAGAAAAACTTTGCAATAAGGTTTAATATTAAATTCAGTTCATTTAATTTCCCATGTGATAATCTGTGTTAATTTTTTCCTTTAATTCTGAAACTATAAATCCTATGGCCTAAGAAGACTAGAAATTGAAATTCAAGGATATCCTTTCTTCCTCTCCTAATTTAGAAGTGTATTGGAACATATTTGCTGAATCAATAATTTTTTATTTCTGCTCCTAGACAAATAATAGCAAGCTACAACTCTCACACTCTGCCCCTGAAAATTAGAATAAAGAATAAAAAATAATTTATCTTAAATTCCCTGAAAACAAGTGGAAGCAGAAAGCATTCTATGTGTATGTGGTATTTCATGGTATTACATTAGCCATATCTCCTCTCATCCAGAGACTGTGCAAAAATTACACACAAATTATTGAAGTATAGATTTTAAGTTAATCTTACCTGCCCTTACTTATTTTCAAAATAAAAGATTATATCCAGAGAAGAAATGATGCTTTTGCATGATCATGTACTAGTTACTAGCAGAACCAAATCAGTGTAACATAGACTTGATTAAAGTGATTGTTTTACTTTTGTGTTTACTGTTAACACAATAAAAATTAACTTTAAAGTCTCAATTTAAACCTTCTGTATTGAAGTTCATTTTTTTTTTTTTCTGATTGTTTGTTCAAAGAGTGGTTTTAGAATATAACCTGTAACCAGTGCTAAGCTTGGGATAATACAGCATAATCAAATATACTATGTTTGCATATGGGAGTGTGACGATGCAGACACAGACATTTGTCTATCAATTATTAGGTGTTTCTGAGTCACTTCACCAGGTGGAGAATGCTGAATAGTTTCCTCATGATGGGATTTTAAATGCACTAGAAGAGAAATGGGACCTTCCCTGTGGTTCAGCTGGTAAGAATATGCCTGCAATTCAGGAGACATAAGTTCATTCCCTGAGTTGGGAAGATTCCCTGGAGGAGGAATGCAACTCACTCCAGTATTCTAGCTTGGAAAATCCTGTGAACAGAGGAGCCTGGTCGGCTATAGTCCATAGGGTCACAAAGAGTTGGACACTGTGCAAAAAAGAAACTGACTCTTCTTTTCACAAGACAGTCTGATATAGTTTTTGGTATTCTGATGTCAATAGTTACTTGTTTCTTTAGAGCTAAATCTTGACTCCTTTGAAAATTTAACTATCCTTTCAAAAATTATGATGTTAAGGAAATAAATATTGGAGGTGGCCCTAAGATGGTGGAGGAACAGGACAGGGAGACCACTTTCTCCCCTACAAATTCATCAAAAGAACATTCAAACGCTGAGTAAATTCCACAAAACAATTTCTGAATGTCGGCAGAGGACATCAAGCACCCAGAAAAGCAGCCCATTGTCTTTGAAAGAAGGTAGGAAAAATATAAAAGACAAAAAGAGAGACAAAAGAGGTAGGGATGAAGCTCTGTCCAGGGAAGGGAGTCTTAAAAAGAGAGAGGATTCCAAACACCAGGAAACACTCTCACTGCTGAGTCTGTGGCCAGCCTTGGAACCACAGAGGGCAACAAAACTGGGAGGAAAAATAAATAAATAATTAAAATCCACAGATTACATTCCCAATGGTAACTCCCCCAGCGGAGAAGCAGCACAGACACCTGCACCTGCCACTACCAAGTGGGAGCTGAGCAGGGAGACGTGGGCTACATTGCTTAGAGTAAGGACCAGGCCTGAATGTCCCAAGGACAATCTGAAGGAACTAACTTGTGCTAGCAAACCAGACTTTGGGATAGCTATGGTGTGAAAAGCCCTAACCTAAGACACTGCCAGGCAAAGGACTGAACAGAGCTAGCCGGCTGCAGACCATCCCCCTCTGGTGACAAGCAGCCAGAGCTGGAAGGGAGAAACTGCAGCCCCAGAGAGATATTATCTACCAAACTACAAGCAGGCTTCATAGCTAATTAAAACTTCTTGGGATTCTGGATGGTCAACATCCACCTGACAAGGTGCGCCAATTGTACACACAGAAAACCGAGTGGCAGGGATGGGGGAGGCGATAAGTCGCAGCAACTGTGCTTGCCAAACACCTCATCACGTGAATCGCTTGGTCTTGGGAAGGGCACAAAACGCAAGCCCAACTGAGTCTGCACCTCTGAGGACTACCCAAGTGCCTGAACCTGAGTGACTTAGACCTGGGAGATGCATGCAGCCCAGGGCCAGCCTCAGACGGTTCTGGTGGAGCAACCTAGAGCCTGAGCAGTGTGGGCAGGGAGGGCACATGAGCCGTGAGTGGGGGCAGGCCCAGTGTGGCTGAGACACTGCAAGCACACGCCAGTGTTATTTGTTTGCAGCATCCCTCCATCCCCACAGCACGACTGAACAAGTAAGCCTAAAAATGTGTCCAACATTGCCCGCTTGTGTCAGGGTGGAAATCAGATACTGAAGAGACCAGCAAACGGAAGAAGCTAAAACAGAGGGAACCGCCTTGGTAGTGACAGGTGCAATAGATTAAATCCCTGTAGTTAGTACCGACTACATACGAAGGGGCCTATCGATCTTGAGAAATATAAGCCAGACAAAGGAACTATCTGAATATGAACTGACCCCACACTGCCCTCAACAACACCAGAGAAAGTCCTAGATATATTTTTACTATTTTTACTATCATTTTAATTTTTTTTTCAATTTTTAAGTCCTCTATTACTCCTTTAATTTTCATTTTTATGACCTCTATTTCTCTGCAAAAAAAAGAGACTCTTTTTTAAAGCAAATTTCATATATATATATATATATATATATATAATATTTTTTGTGATTTTTTTGTTTAATATTGTATTTCTGAAAATCCAAACTCTACTCTAGATTTTTAATCTTTGCTTTTTGGTATTTGTTATCAATTTTGTACCTTTAAGAACCCAATCCTCAGTACTCATTTTTACCTGGGACCGATATTACTGGCTTGACTGCTCTCGTCCCCTTTGGACTCTCCTTTTTCTCCACCCAGTCACCTCTATCTCCTCCCTCCCCCTTCTCTTCTCTAACCAATTCTGTGAATCTCGTTGTGTGTTCCAAACAGTGGAGAACACTTGCTGCTGCTGCTGCTGCTGCTAACTCACTTCAGTCGTGTCCGACTCTGTGTGACCCCATAGACGGCAGCCCACCAGGCTCCCCCGTCCCTGGGATTCTCCAGGCAAGAACACTGGAGTGGGTTGCCATTTCCTTCTCCAATGCATGAACACTTAGGGAACTGATTATTGGTTGGATCTGTCTCTCTCCTTTTGAATCCCCCCTTTATCCTCCTGGCCACCTCTGTCTCACTCCTCCCTCTTCTCTTCTCTGTATAACTCTGTGAACATCTACAAGCCGTCCAGACTGTGGAGTGCACATAAGGAAGTGATTACTGGCTAGCTTGCTCTCTCCTCTTTTGATTCCACCTCATCTCATTCAGGTCACCTCTAACTCCCTCCTCTCTCTCTCTCTTCTCCATATATCTCTGTGAACCTCTCTGGGTCTCCTTCACTGTGGAGAACCTTTTCATCTTTAACCTAGATGTTTTAACAATGGTGCTATATAGATGGAGAAGTATTGAGGCTACCGTAAAAAATAAGACTGAAAACCAGAAGCAGGAGGCATAAGTCAAAATCCTGAGAACACCAGAGAACTCCTGACTCCAGGAAACATTACTCGACAGGAGCTCATCAAACACCTCCACACCTACACTGAAACTAAGCACCACCCAAGGGCCAGCAAGTTCCAGGGCAAGACATACCATGCAAATTCTCCAGCAACACAGGAACACAGCCCTGGGATTCAATATACAAGCTGCCCAAAGTCACTCCAAACCTACTGACATCTCATAACTCATTACTGGACACTTCATTGCACTCCAAAGAGAAGAAATCCAGCCTCACCCACCAGAACACCTACACAAGCTTCCCTAACCAGGAAGCCTTGACAAGCCCTCCATACAACCCCACCCATAGAGAGGAAACTCCACAATAAATAGAACTCCACAAACTGCTAGAATACAGAAAGGCCACCCCAAACACAACAATATAAACAGGATGAAGAGACAGAGGACTACCCAGCAGGTAAAGGAACAGGATAAATGCCCATCAAACAAAACAAAAGAGGAAGAGATAGGGAATCTACCTGATAAAGAATTCCAATAATGATAGTGAAAATGATCCAAAATCTTGACATAAAAATGGAATCACAGATAAATAGCCTGGAGACAAGGACTGAGAAGATGCAAGAAAGGTTAAACAAGGACCTAGAAGAAATAAAAAAAAGTCAGTATATAATGAATAATGCAATAAATGAGATAAAAAAACACTCTGGAGGGAACAAATACTAGAATAACGGAGGCAGAAGATAGGATTAGTGAAGTATAAGATAGAATGGTAGAATTAAATGAATCAGAGAGGAAAAAAGAAAAATGAATTAAAAGAAATGAGGACAATCTCAGAGACCTCCAGGACAGTGTTAAACAATCCAACATTCAAATCATAGGAGTCCCAGAAGATGAAGACAAAAGTAAAGACCATGAGAAAATACTTGAGGAGATAATAGTTGAAAACATCCCTAAAACGGGGACGGAAATAATCGCCCAAGTCCAAGAAAACCAGAGAGTCCCAAACAGGATAAACTGAAGGCAAAACACCCCAAGACACATATTAATCAAATTAACAAAGATAAAACACAAAGTAAAAATATTAAAAGCAGCAAGGGAAAATCAAGAAATAACACACAAGGGGATTCCCATAAGGATTACAGCTGATCTTTCAATAGAAACTTTCCAAGCCAGGACGGAATGGCAAGACATACTTAAAGTGATGAAAGAAAATAACCTACAGCCCACATTACTGTACCCAGCAAGGATCTCATTCAAATATGAAGGAGAAATCAAAAGCTTTACAGACAAGCAAAAGCTGAGAGAATTCTACACCACCAAACCAGCTCGCCAACAAGTGCTAAAGGATCTTCCCTAGACAGGAAACACAAAAAGGGTGTATAAACTTGAATCCAAAACAATAAAGTAAATCACAACAGGATCATACTTATCAATAATTACCTTAAATGTAAATGGGTTGAATGCCCCAACCAAAAGGCAAAGACTGGCTGAATGGATACAAAAACAAGACCCCTATATATGTTGTCTACAAGAGACCCACCTCAAAACAGGGAACACATACAGACTGAAAGGGAAGGGCTGGAAAAAGATATTCCACACAAATAGAGACCAAAAGAAAGCAGGAGTAGCAATACTCATATCAGATAAAATAGACTTTAAAACAAAGGCTGTGAAAAGAGACAAAGAAGGACACTACATAATGATCAAAGGATCAATCCATGAAGAAGATATAAGAATTATAAATATATATCCACCCAACATAGGAGCACCACACTATGTAAGACAAATGCTAACAAGTATGAAAGGGGAAATTAACAATAACACAATAATAGTGGGAGACTTTAATTCCCTACTCACACCTATGGATAGATCAACTAAACAGAAAATTAACAAGGAAACACAAACTTTTAATGATACAATAGACCAATTAGACCTAAATTGATATCTATAGGACATTTCATCCCCAATGAATTTCACCTTTTCTCAAACACACACGGAAGCTTCTTCAGGATAGATCATATGCTGAACCATAAATTTAGCCTTGGTAAATTCAAAAAATTGAAATCATTTCAAGCATCTTTTCTAACCACAGTAAAGTAAGATTAAATGTCAATTACAGGAGAAAAACTATTAAAAATTCCAACATATGGAGGCTGAACAACATGCTGCTGAATAAACAACAAATCACAAAAGAAATAAAAAAAAATCAAAATATGCATAGAAATGAATGAAAATGAAAACACAACAACACCAAACCTGTGGAACACTGTAAAAGCAGTGCTAAGGGAAAGGTTCATTGCAATATAGCCATACCTCAAGAAACAGGAAAAAAGTCAAATAAATAACCAAACTCTACACCTAAAGCAACTAGAAAAGGAAGAAATGAAGAACCCCAGGATTAGTAGAAGGAATGAAATCTCAAAAATAAGGGCAGAAATAAATGCAAAGGAAACAAAAGAGACCATAGCTTTGGCTATTCGAGGTTTTTTGTATTTCCATACAAATTGTAAAATTATTTGTTCCAGCCCTGTGAAAAATACCATTGTAGCTTGATAGGGATTGCATTGAATCTATAGATTGCTTTGGGTAGTATACTCATTTTCACTATATTGATTCTTCCGATCCATGAACATGGTATATTTCTCCATCTATTAGTGTCCTCTTTGATTTCTTTCACCAGTGTTTTATAGTTTTCTGTATATAAGTCTTTAGTTTCTTTAGGTAGATATATTCCTAAGTATTTTATTCTTTTCATTGCAATGGTGCATGGAATTGTTTCCTTAATTTATCTTTCTATTTTTTCATTATTAGTGTATAGGAATGCAAGGGATTTCTGTGTGTTGATTTTATATCCTGCAAATTTACTACATTCATTGATTAGCTCTAGTAATTTTCTGGTGGAGTCTTTAGGGTTTTCTGTGTAGAGGATCATGTCATCTGCAAACAGTGAGAGTTTTACTTCTTCTTTTCCAATAAAGTCTACAAGCAATAAATGCTGGAGA
This sequence comes from Tragelaphus eurycerus, assembly GCA_935064755.1. Classification (NCBI taxonomy): domain Eukaryota; kingdom Metazoa; phylum Chordata; class Mammalia; order Artiodactyla; family Bovidae; genus Tragelaphus; species Tragelaphus eurycerus. The sequence continues at coordinate 3,137,740 of CAKXYN010000086.1, read as the reverse complement.
GGATGTGGAGAAAAGGGAATCCTCTTACACTGTTGGTGGGAATGCAAACTAGTACAGCCACTATGGAGAATAGTGTGGAGATTCCTTAAAAAACTGGAAATAGAACTGCCATATGACCCAACGATCCTACTGCTGGGCATACACACCAAGAAAACCAGAATTGAAAGAGAAACGTGTCCCCCAATATTCATCACAGCACTATTTATAATGGCCAGGACATGGAAGCAACCTAGATGTCCATCAGCAGATGAATGGATAAGAAAGCTGTGGTACATATACACAATGGAGCATTATTCAGCCATTAGAAAGAATGCATTTGAATCAGTTCTAATGAGGTGGATAAAACTGGAGCCTATTATACAGAGTGAAGTAAGCCAGAAAGAAAAACACCAATACAGTATACTAACATATATATGCCATTTAGAAAGATGGTAACAATAACCCTGTAGGCGAGAGAGCAAAAGAGACACAGATGTATAGAACAGTTTTTGGACTCTGGGAGAGGGCGAGGGTGGGATGATTTGGGAGAATGGCAATGAAACATGTATAATATCATATATGAAGCGAATCACCAGTCCAGGTTTGATGCAAGATACAGGAAGGTTGGGGCTGGTGCACTGGGATGACCCAGAGGGATGGTACGGGGAGGGCTGTGGAAGGGGAGTTCAGGATGGGAAAGAGGGTATGGTGGATTTATTTGATGTATGGAAAAAAAAAAATGTAAAGTTCTGATTAAAAAAATAAATTTATATTAAAAAAAGGAAATAAATACTGATAGTATTACATCTTCATGGTATAAGTACCTTAGTTAGGAATGAGTTTTTGTAATTGGGGAATTGACTGATTTCAGCCCTTCAGATCAGATCAGATCAGTCGCTCAGTCGTGTCCGACTCTTTGCGACCCCATGAACCGCAGCACGCCAGGCCTCCCTGTCCATCACCAGCTCCCGGAGGTCACTCAGACTCGCATCCATCGAGTCAGTGATGCCATCCAGCCATCTCTCCTCTGTCGTCCCCTTCTCCTCCTGCCCTCATCCCTCCCAGCTCGGTCTTCTCCATGGTCAACTCTTCGCATGGGTGGCCAAATACTGGAGTTTCAGCTTTAGCATCATTCCTTCCAAGAATTCCGTTGTCTCCTTCAGTGGACTGGTTGGATCTTCTTGCAGTCCAAGGGACTCTCAAGAGTCTTCTCCCACCACAGTGCAAGCATCAATTCTTCGGTGCTCAGCCTTCTTCACAGTCCAGCTCTCCATCCATCATGACCACAGGAAAGACATAGCCTTGACTAGGCGAACCTTTGTTGGTAAAGTAATGTCTCTGCTTTTGAATATGCTATCTAGGTTGGTCATAACTTTCCTTCAAGGTAAGCGTCTTTTAATTCTGGCTGCAGTCACCATCTGCAGTGATTTTGGAGCCAGAAAAACAAAGTCTGACACTGTTTCACTGTTTCTCATCTATTTCCCATGTAGTGATGGGACAGTGCATGATTCTTTCTGTGTTGGCTTTAGCACCTTTTCCTTCCCTTCACTTCTCGGGTTTTTGCCCCTCTTCCTTTCTCCATAGGGTGGTGTCACGTTGGGTTATTGAATTTCTCCCATCTTGATTCAACTTTTTTCTTCTCATTTCTTGTGTACTTGATTAGAAGGGTGGAAGAATACAAGAAGAATGTAAAAAGAGCTTCAAGACCAGATAATCATGATGGTGTGATCACTCACCTAGAGCCAGACATCTTGGAGTGAAGTCAAATGGGCCTTAGAAAGCATCACTACGAACAAAGCTAGTGGAGGTGATGGAATTCCAGTGGAGCTATTCCAAATCCTGAATGATGATGCTGTGAAAGTGCTACACTCAATATAGCAATTGGAAGACTCAGCAGTGGCCACAAGATTGGAAAAGGTCAGTTTTCATCCCAATCCCAAAGAAAGGCAATGCCAAGGAGTGCTCAAACACCGAACAATTTCAGCCCTTAAATATTCATAATAAGAGAATAAAATGTGTGTCTATGTGCCCAGAGAATGAAGTTCAATGTTTGATACAAATGGATTTCTTTATAGTTATCTGTTTTTGTTTGTGTGTGTGGCTTGTTTCCTTATTTGTTTTATGTTTTCATCATAAAAACCAGAGAAATAAATTTGGTAGGCAAGTTTATTTGGATCCAAGGGAGCTTGCATTCTCTTTGTCAGACCTTAGGACTGGGATATCCTATGTGTGGCTTGAACAGCTCACCTCCCAGGTAGTGTCTCTGCTAGTGTAATCTCACTTTTCCTGTGAGTTTCCTCCCAGAAGAGTGAGTCCTGATTGATCACTTCTTTCCCCCTCCTATCTGATTCTGAATGGATCTTTCTTATAACCTTAATTATGCAGCTGTCTTTCTGCTTATATACAGTCATTAATAGTTTTCAGTAAGAACTGTTACATGTGTAGATGTATTTTTGATGTGTCCATGGTAGGAGGTGAGTTCCACACTCTCATACTCCACTATTTGGATTCAACCCTAAAGTTTTATTTGGGTTATTTGTGTATGATTCAATGAATTTATGATGTGTTTTCTGCAAAATATCAATCTTTTAGTTTTGTAATCCTACATGTGGTAACACTGATGAATATTAGATGTGCATCTGGTCAGAATGTATATATTTCTGCTATTGAGTAGAAAGTTGTATAAATATCATTCAAGTCTAGTATAGTCAATGGTATTTTAATAGTATTTTCTATTCTCCTTGATTTTTTATGTGCTTATTATATCCACTGCTGGGAGAGTAGGGTTGACATTTGCAACTGTAATTATAGATTTTTAAAACTTTTACTTCAGTCCTTTTTTGCTTAGGTATTTTGAAGCTGTTTTCTGATGAAACATGTCAATTATCTTTGTTATCTTGATGAATTGACAATGTTATAATCATGATTTTTCAAAATATCTGGTCATATTCCTTCTCTGCAATTTGCTTCCTATGATATTAACATAGTCATATGTTTCCTTATGATTACTATTTGCATGATATATATTTTTCCACCATTTTATTTTTATTTTGTATGTCTGTAAATATAAAGTGTGATTCTTTAGGAGAGGACAGAGATATGCTTTCTTAAAATTATTATTTATTCTGGTGGTAGTGCCTTTTAACTTTGATAGTTAGCCTACTTAAAATCAATATTGCTCTGAGTAAGGTTGAGTTGTGTTCTACCATCTATTTGTCCTTGTCTATTTTTTACTTTCTCTCATATCCTTTTTTATTTTTGATGAATAGAGTATAATTGGCATTCCATTTAGCATCCACTCTTCATATTTTGACTACACTTCTTTGTTTTATTTATTTTTAGTTGTTGTTCTAGGGCTTACAATATGCATCTTTAATTTATCACTTTCTATATTGATATATTACTTCACATATAACTTAAGAAAGTAAAAAAATATTCATTCTCTTTTTGTTTCCTCTTCTTTTAGATAACACATGTATATACATGTATATATACATACATACATATCCATGTATTTTCTGTATACACAAATTTTCTTATTTTTATTTCACACTATTAGTAATTATTTATGTTCATAAAAACAAACCAAAAATTTAAAAAATCTTGTTTTTATACTCATCTGAAGATTTATTATTTTCTGGTTATTTCTTTCTTTCATAGCTCATTTTTCTGCCTAATACAATTTCCTTACATTTGTCTTTATTCCTTTACATTTACTTGGGAACAGGTCATAACATGTATACTCAGATATTCAGTTGTGTCCCATTCTTTGTGATCCCAAAGACTGTAGCCCTCCAGCCTCCTCTGTCCATGGGATTTCCAAGGCAAGAATACTAGAATGGGTTGTTATTTCCTTTTTCAGGGAATCTTCCCAATCCAGTGATTGAACCCACGTTTCCTGTGTCTCCTGCATTGGCAGGCGATTTCTTTCTTTCTTTTTTTCTTTTAATTTAAATTTATTAATTTTAATTAGGGGCTAATATTGGTCAGCTGAGAATAAATTCATTCAATTTATTAGGTCAGAAATCAACTCTGTTTTGCTTTAATTATGGATAATATTTCCAATGGACAAAGGATTTTAGGATGATTTTTTTCTCTGCATTTCTAAAAGGCTGTTTCATTGTCTTGAATTTTGCATAGTTTTTGAAAAGTGTGACATTCGCATTTTTTATTTTTCTGTATGTATTCTTTTTTTTCCAGCTGTTTTAAATTTTGTTTCACTAATTTAAGCAATTTGATTAAGATATAATTTAGTGTGCCTGTGCTTATGACTAGCCTGCTTGGATTTAATTTAGCCTCTTGTATTTGTGGTCTTCATCAAATCCATTATTGTATTACTCTTCTCTTTTAGGGGAACAATAATTACATGAGTTTCAATCAACTTTATATTCCAAAGCTTACTGAAGCTCTTTTTTATTTTTTTAAATTGCCTTTGTTTAGTCTATATTTTGCTGTCTTCATTTTGGACTGGTGCTACTGTTTTCAAATGTACAAGACTCATTGGTCTTTTCATTTTCATTGTTTAAACTGCTCTTCACTTATCCTGGTGAATCTAGGGTGCTGTAGACAAAAAGTGCTTCCACTTTAAGTAGCTACTGGTAGAGCTTGTCTTTTTGTTTCCTATTATGATGGTTCTGGTTGGTTTCTGAGCTGTTTAAAGACAGTCTTTTTGTTGTTATTGTTTAGTCACTCAGTCGTGTCTGACTCTTTTGTGACCCCATGGACAGAGTAGCCTGAAGAGCTACAGTCCATGGGATTTCCCAAGCAAAAGTACTGGAGTGGGTTTTCATTTCCTTTTTCAGGGGATCTTCCTGACCCAGGAATTGAACCTGTATCTCCTGCATTGCAGTCAGATTCTTTACCATTGAGCAACTGGTGTTCACCATTACTCAGCCTAGCTGAATGTTTTGCAAAGTATAATTTTAGAAATTTAAAATCTTCCCTCCATAAATTGTTAGACATAGCCCAAATTTGTCTTTCACTATGCATTTTAAAATTAAGAAACAAATTCCCCTGTATTTCCATATGGTAAAATGAGTCTGCTTTTATTGGGAAAAAGAAAAACAAAACAATTCCCATTATGTATCATGCAGCAATCCAAAAAACTGAAACTATAGAATAGCAAGAAGAGATAAGAAAGCCTTCTTCAGTGATCAATGCAAAGAAATAGAGGAAAACAACAGAATGGGAAAGACTAGGGATCTTTTCAAGAAAATCAGAGATACCAAAGGAACATTTCATGCAAAGATGGACTCGATAAAGGACAGAAATGGTATGGACCTAACAGAAGCAGAAGCTATTAAGAAGAGATGGCAAGAATACACAGAAGAACTGTCCAAAAAAGATATTCACGACCCAAATAATCACAATGGTGTGATCACGCACCTAGAGCCAGACATCCTGGAATGTGAAGTCAAGTGGGTCTTAGAAAGCATCATTACAAACAAAGCTAGTGGAGGTGATGGAATTCCAGTTAAGCTATTCCAAATCCTGAAAGATGATGCTATTAAAGTGCTGCACTCAATATGCCAGCAAATCTGGAAAACACAGCAGTGGCCACAGGACTGGAAAAGGTCAGTTTTCATTCCAATCCCTAAGAAAGGCAATGCCAAAGAATGCTCAAACTACTGCACAATTGCACTCATCTCACACGCTAGTAAAGCAATGCTCAAAATTCTCCAAGCCAGGTTTCAGCAATATGTGAACCGTGAACTTCCTGATGTTCAAGCTGGTTTTTGAAAAGGCAGAGGAACCAGAGATCAAATTATCAACATCTGCTGGATCATGGAAAAAGCAAGAGAGTTCCAGAAAAACATCTATTTCTGCTTTATTGACTATGCCAAAGCCTTCGACTGTGTAGATCACAAGAAACTGTGGAAAATTCTGATAGAGATGGGAATACCAGACCACCTGATCTGCCTCTTGAGAAACCTGTATGCAGGTCAGGAAGCAACAGTTAGAACTGGACATGGAACAACAGACTGGTTCCAAATAGGAAAAGAATTTCGTCAAGGCTGTGTATTGTCACCCTGCTTATTTAACTTATATGCAGAGTACATCATGAGAAAAGCTGGACTGGAAGAAACACAAGCTGGCATCAAAATTGCTGATAGAAATATCAATAACCTCAGATATGCAGATGACACCACCCTCATGGCAGAAAGTGAAGAGGAACTAAAAAGCCTCTTGATGAAAGTGAAAGAGGAGAGTGCAAAAGTTGGCTTAAAGCTCAACCTTCAGAAAATGAAGATTATGGCATCTGGCCCCATCACTTCATGGGAAATAGATGGAGAAACAGTGGAAACAGTGTCAGACTTTATTTTTCTGGGCTCCAAAATCACTACAGATGGTGACTGCAGCGATGAAATTAAAAGACGCTTACTCCTTGGAAGGAAAGTTATGACCAACCTAGACAGCCTATTCAAAAGCAGAGACATTACTTTGCCAACAAAGGTTCGCCTAGTCAAGGCTATGGTTTTTCCTGTGGTCATGTATGGGTGTGAGAGCTGGACTGTGAAGGCTGAGCGCTGAAGAATTGATGCTTTTGAAGTGTGATGTTGGAGAAGACTCTTGAGAGTCCCTTGGACTGCAAGGAGATCCAACCAGTCCATTCTGAAGGAGATCAGCCCTGGGATTTCTTTGGAAAGAATGATGCCAAAGCTGAAACTCCAGTACTTTGGCCACCTCATGCGAAAAGTTGACTCATTAACGAAGACTCTGATGCTGGGAGGGATTGGGGGCAACAGAAGAAGGGGACGACAGAGGATGAGATGGCTGGATGGCATCACCGACTCGATGTATGTGAGTCTGAGTGAATTCCAGGAGCTGGTGATGGACAGGGAGGCCTGGCGTGCTGTGATTCATGGGGTTGCAATGAGTCGGACAAGACTGAGTGACTAATCTTATCTTATCTGATAAAATAAAGTAAATATATTTGTAACAATGTAATTAACTTGCATTTCACTTACAAAACTGTAATAAGAGAGTACTTGTAAAGTGACTGCCATATGATCAGATTTAGCCGAAAGCAAAGCATAAATACAAATAAAGTAAAATTCTATAACTACTCACACCCCTTCTTGATTCTCTAATATTGGCAAAAATTATCAAGTAAATTGAAGTGAAGTGAAATGAAGTGAAGTTGCTCAGTAGTGTCCAACTCTTTGCAACCCTGTGGACTGTAGGCCACCAGGCTCCTCCATCCATGGAATTTCCCAGGCAAAAATACTCGAGTGGGTTGCCATTTCCTTCTCCAGAGGATCTTCCCGACCCAGGGATTGAACCCAGGTCTCCTACATTGCAGGCAGACGCTTTAACCACTGAGCCACTAGGGAAGCCCAACAAGTAAATTAAGACGCCCCAAAAATATAGCATATAACTTGAAAAAGCAAATGTACGTAACATTAAAATTCTACCAATACAATATTGTAAAGTAATTAGCCTCTAATTAAAACAAATAAATTTAAATTAAAAAAATAAAATTTTGCTTTACAATCAATGTTTCAGTACTCTATTTTACTTAGAAACTATCTATATGATAATTATCCATTAATTAACCCAATATTATATTATTACAAAGTTTTGGCTTTTAAGTTATTTAAGCTCTTGGAAATGCTCACATTTTTAAAATATGACACATTTACATGCTGTAAAACCTTTTTCAGAAGTATGATTCAATATAGTTTATTAGAAATTTACCAGTTTCATATTTTGTAGTGTTAAGGAAGTATGCTCTGCTATGCTGCTCTCTTGAGTCCAAGTCTTTGACACCCTTTAGAATGTAACCTGCCAGCTCCTCTCTCAATGGCCCCATGAAATTAAAAGACGCTTACTCCTTGGAAGGAAAGTTATGACCAACCTAGATAGCATATTCAAAAGCAGAGACATCACTTTGCCAACAAAGGTTTGCCTAGTCAAGGCTATGGTCTTTCCTGTGGTCATGTATGGATGTGAAAGCTGGACTGTGAAGGCTGAGCACTGAAGAATTGATGGTTTTGAACTGTGGTGTTGGAGAAGACTCTTGAGAGTCCCTTGGACTGCAAGGAGATCCAAACAGTCCATTCTGAAGGAGATCAGCCCTGGGATTTCTTTGGAAGGAATGATGCTAAAGCTGAAACTCCAGTACTTTGGCCACCTCATGCGAAGAGTTGACTCATTGGAGAAGACTCTGATGCTGGGAGGGATTGAGGGCAGGAGGAGAAGGGGACGACAGAGGATGAGATGGCTGGATGGCATCACTGACTCGATGAATGTGAGTCTGAGTGACCTCCGAGAGATGGTGATGGATAGGGAGGCCTGGCGTGCTGCAGTTCATGGGATCGCAAAGAGTCGGACACGACTGAGCGACTAATCTGATCTGATCTGATCTGATACTGGAATGGTTGGTCATTTCCTCCTCCAGGGGATCTTTCTGACCCAAGGATCAAACATGTATCTCCTGTGTCTCATCCATTGCAGATGGATTCTTTACTACTGAGCCATCAGGGAAAATCCTAAGGGATTAGCTTATTTTATCAGTAAACAAAAGCAATGTAAGATGTTTAAGAGGGTCAGATTAATTAAGTCCATAGTATAGTTTAGTTGGCTTTGTCAAATTAGTCCATTCTGTCATCTTGGTTGAATTTGAAAAACTGCTAAGGTATAATTTTCAACTGACAAAATAATTTTTTTCAAATATAAAATGCCATTAGTTAAATGCTTTTCTTCAGTATTAATTAATAAGAAAAGGAGATATTAAGGTGGATTCTAATAGCATTTAGGAGCTTAGGTTTTTATAGAAAATTTAATAATGAAAAGTTAAGATAAGACTGCTGGATTAATTTCAAAATTGACTAATATCCTGCTGAGTAACAACCTTTGACATTTAGAATTATCTTTTCTATTAGATATAGATTATTTGCATTTTCATCTGAAAAATTCTGTGAGTTAACGTATGATTTCACTAAGTCTGAGAACTTTAATCAATAGTAAACAGTGAGTCAAAAAAATGCAATTTCCCTGGAAGATTCTTACATGGGCCTTAGGTCTATATAATATTACAAGTTCATCGCTGAATGTTTTGCCTTATATCTATGTTTTGGATGATATTTCTAAGGCATTTCTCAAAATTTAGTGCTCTAAAGAAGAAGTACTATTATTTCTTTTTAAAGAAAATTGTATGGTTTTGATAATGTTTTGAAAACAAAAGGAAAAAATAGAAAAAACACTAGTAGCCCGTCTTTTATTTTCACATTCATGTTCCCAGATAAATCATTTATGGCTGGACATTGTTTATCTTCAGATGGAAAGCTTCAGGATGAAAGCTAATATAGTGATGATATTTTCTACTTGCTGATGACACTTGGTAGATGTTTCCTTGGTATTAATATTCAGAGAATTGGGGATATAGGATTTGGTTTAAGAGTATGATTCAAACAAGGGATTCCAAGGGTTACTATGGAAGGTTTAGAATGAGGTTTCCATAATCCTTCATCACAGACTGACACTACTCCCTAATCTATCCACTCCAAAATTCTTGCTGGAAGTGTCTTTTTTTTTTTTCTTTTTTAACTCAGCTGCAATAAATTAGTATCATAAGAATGCTTTTCTTGGTAACCTATATAGAGCAACATTGCTGCTGCTAAGTCGCTTCAGTCGTGTCCGACTCTGTGCGACCCCATAGACGGCAGCCCACCAGGTTCCCCTGTCCCTGGGATTCTTCAGGCAAGAACTCTGGAGTGGGTTGCCATTTCCTTCTCCAACGCATGAAAGTGAAAAGTGAAAGTGAAGTCGCTCAGTCGTGTCCGACTCTTAGCGACCCCATGGGCTGCAGCCTACCAGGCTCCTGTGTCCATGGGATTTTCCAGGCAGGAGTACTGGAGTGGGGTGCCATTGCCTTCTCCATAGAACAACATTAGTAGATTTAAAATTCATGATATATTATAAGTCAAATTATACTTACTGTATGAATCTTATATTTCTCAGTATGAATTTCACTTATCTTTCAACTTAAGAAGATCATAACATTATTTAACAATAGAAGAATTTCCAATAAATAAGACTTACATCTCCTTTTCCAACAGCATATAAACAAAATTTAAGAAATAATAATAAATAAATAGCTTCGATAATGTTAAATATTGCTTTTTTAAATAAGATAGCTTCTCTGAAACTCCAGTACTTTGGCCACCTCATGCAAAAAGACTCATGTGAAAAGTCTTTTCATTGGAAAAGACTCTGACGCTGGAAGAGATCGGGGGCAGGAGGAAAAGGGGACGACAGAAGATGAGATGGCTGGATGGCATCACCAACTCGATGGACGTGGGTTTGGGTGAACTCCAGGAGTTGGTGATGGACAGGGAGGCCTGGCTTGCTGTGATTCATGGGGTCACAAAGAGTCGAACACGACTGACTGACTGGACTGAACTGAACACTAATATGCTAGCAATGTAACCAAATAATGTTATTACTGAAATTGTTACAATATTCTCTTGTAGTAACACTCTTTATGATTTAAAAACCAAACACATTTTCAAGTTTTATTCTTGCACACATTTTATAAGATAGATTGTATAGATATTTAGCTTATAAGAATGCAATGGTAAGGGAAAATGTGAGCTTCAAATCCACAGATTCTGTTAAGTTGGAATCATTGCCAGTTTGTAAAACTGACAAGATGTATCTATAATGCATTCAGATTAATTTTATAAAATTAAGAATCAGTCTAAAAATATTGAGAATCAGTCTAGAGTATTTTAGATTATTTTATGTTACATTTGACAATTCTACCATATTGCAGGAAATAAAATTTGTATTCTCATACAATTTTATTATTTTCATTATGTTTTCCAGCTAAAAACTGAGCAATAAAGTTCTAAATGAATATTAACAGTGTATCATATTTTCAGTTTGGAGATGGGATTGGAATGGCTAAGAAGGGCAGTTTTTACCATAAAATAATTTTGAAGTTTACTGAAAATTTCAATATAAGTTTTGTTGAACTATTTCACTATAATTTAGGTTTCCACAATTCAGAATTCTCTGGAAGGGCATCAGTAAGTTACCAGATGACTGATTCTAACTATGAAGTATTAATTTGCAAATTACTTTTTGCTGAAAAACAGCTGTGTTCATTATTTTACATATTGATTTGGTTACTTTCTCACTACAATTATGAGAAACCATGTGACATGCAAAGGCAAACATATTTACTGCCTGATCCTTTATTGAAATAATTTGTAGATAGCCTTTTTCAGAAGAAAACATTGTTTTATTTTGCATCTTTACTATTATATACATAATATGAAGCAGCAGGAGGCAAAACTCTTTGAAAATAAAAAAAAAAGCAATTTGAAATATAATATATACTTGCTGTGAATTGCATCTCAGTATTAGCACCAAACCTTTTAGAATATGCTTTATCATCCCTCTACTATGTCATCAGAGTTTCTGATAATAAAATTATATAAGTCCTAGAATAGTTGACATTTTTGCACAATATAGCTGGTGAATAGTTACTTAATGCTAAAGGAGAAAGTTCTGGTTCACACACTTGCATATGAAGTATCTGACACTAATATACTCTGACTGGATCACTTAACCAGGGTAAGACTAGAGTTTGCTTAATGTTATGGTAGGGAGTGCAAATCAGATAATAAATCTCATGTGATCCATAAGTAAGCAATAACAAAATAACTTCAATACTATTTTTATTTTCTCAACAAAATTGTCCTCATAATGTCAACTTTCTAGGCATACAGAGACCAAATATGAGTAATATCTGTAGGAAAAATCAGAAACATACTTTTTTTTTTACTCTTCAGGATTGTTTCAGGATGTAGATTGTGCCTATAATGGGAGAAATTGTGTATCAAGAATGCATAATTGGACAATATTATAAGACATTACTTAGAGTTGATTTATACATACAACTGTTCTTTACAAAAAAAAAAATTCTGGAAATAAAATCAATGTTGACATTAAGATGCAAAAACATAACATGAAAATTAAAAAATATAACTTTACCAGTAATAATGACAAAATCATGATAAAAGCTTACAGAATAATTTTTGCAATCATTGAGAATAAGAGCCTCTAGAACTTTACAATGCAATTTCAGTAAGTGCTTATTTTCTATTTCTCTTTTACAAGGCATTGAAAAAAAATTAAAATTGATAAACTGACATAATTTCTTCCAAGTACATATCCTTACCCATTTATTATATTCTGGAAATGAAAGATCTTGGTGTTAACAAACTATAATGATTTTTTTCTATCAACTTCATCTTAATGCTTTGGCTTCTCAATTACTGGTGAGGGAATTTGCCCAAGTTGACCTGTAATTATAGTTGATTATCATTGCTAGCTTATCATAGAATGTATACAAAGACACAATATATTTTTCATTGAAAGCAAAAGAAAAGGCTGAGAAAATTTTATGTTCTATACTGTAATTCATAACAATATCCACTATGAAAATGATGCCAGTAAATGCCATGGTATAGTATGGTATAGTCTTTAGTAAGATAATACAGATATTTTCTTTCAGTATAGCTGACATGACTTATCACTGTGATTCCTTTCTGGTATATTATGATCAAGTCTAAATGCTGAGTGAAGTAGAAATCAGTCAACCGGGATGATTGCATAATTATTATCTCTAGGTATTCATTTTGACATTAACTTGTGATTAGTATACAACCATAATTCATAACTAAATGAAAGAAAGTAAGTCACCCTCACATTTCCTTGCATGCTGAGTTGCTTTAGTCGTGTCCAATTCTTCAATACTCCATTGACTGTAGACCACTAATCTTCTCTGGTGGTCTCCAGGCAAGAGAGGAGACCAGGCAAGAAATACTGGAGTGGCTTGCCATGCTCTCTTCTAGGGAATCTTCCCAACTCAGGGATCGAATCTGCCTCTCTTACATCTAGTGTATTGGCAAGCAGATTCTTTACCACTAGAATCATCAGGTTTCTGTAATCATTCTCTATTTAGACAGTGCTTTCAGATTTAATTAAAGGAGAAAAAATAGAAGACATTGTTACTATAAGATTTATTCTATTAGTTACTTACTGTTTCAATAATTTAAAACTAACCACACATAAATTGTAGTCCCATTTATAGATTTATCAAATAAATCATAATTGTAATTGCATACAGCCAGTATTCTAGTGATCACTGTTCTGGAATGTTGTAGAAAAATATTTTAAAAGTTTTTAATAATACATTTATTAGTATTTAATATTTATGAATAGTTTCAAGAACCATGTTTTCCTGCTAACATAGACATTTTAAACGAACAAATGTAAGAGCCTATCAAATAAGGGATTTAATGGAAAGAAAAACAATGTGAAGAGTTGACTCTGATACTGGGAAGAATTGAGGCCAGGAGGAGAAGGGGACGACAGAGAATGAGATGGCTGGATGGCATCACCGACTTGATGGACATGAGTTTGAGTGAACTCCCGGAGTTGGTGATGGATAGGTAGGCCTGGTGTGCTGTGATTCATGGGGTCACAAGGAGTCAGACACGACTGAGTGACTGAAATAAACTAAACTGAAGGAAATAAATATATTTGCATTAAGGATATATTCCCAAGGCTTCCCAGGTGGATTCTTTACCACTCCGCCAATGCAGGAGATTCAAGAGATACGTGTTGGATCTCTGGGTCAATAAGATCCCTTGAAGTAGGTCAGGTATTTTGTAGAGTGTCCAGAAAACAGATTTGTTTAAGGTTTCTGATGATACAGTGGAAGTGAGAAATAGATTTTAGGGTCTAGATCTGATAGATAGAGTGCCTGATAAACTATGGAATGAGGTTCATGACATTGTATAGGAGACAGGAATCAAGACCATCCCCGTGGAAAAGAAATGCAAAAAACCAAAATGGCTGTCTGGCAAGGCCTTACAAATAGCTATGAAAAGAAGCAAAGCGAAAATCAAAGGAGAAAAGGAAAGATACAAGCATCTGAATGCAGAGTTCCAAAGAATAGCAAGAAGATATAAGAAAGCCTTCCTCAGTGATCAATGCAAAGAAATAGAGGAAAACAACAGAATGGGAAAGACTAGAGATCTCTTCAACAAAATTAGAGATACCAAGGGGACATTTCATGCAAAGATGGGCTCGATAAAGGACAGAAATGGTACGGACCTAACAGAAGCAGAAGATATTAAGAAGAGGTGGCAAGAATATACAGAAGAAGTGTACAAAAAAGATCTTCACGACCAAGATAATCACGATGGTGTGATCACTCATCTAGAGCCAGACATCCTGGAATGTGAAGTCAAGTAGGCCTTAGAAAGCATCACTAGGAACAAAACTAGTGAAGGTGATGGAATTCCAGTTGAGCTCTTTCAAATCCCGAAAGATGATGCTATGAAAGTGCTGCACTCAATATGCCAGCAAATTTGGAAAACTCAGCAGTGGCCACAGGACTGGAAAAGGTCACTTTTCATTCCAATCCCAAAGAAAGGCAATGATGAAGAATGCTCAAATTACCACACAATTGCACTCATCTCACATGTTAGTAAAGTAATGCTCAAAATTCTCCAAGCCAGGTTTCAGCAATATGTGAACCATGAACTTCCTGATGTTCAAGTTTGTTTTAGAAAAGACAGAGGAACCAGAGATCAAATTGCCAACATCTGCTGGATCAGTGAAAAAGCAAGAGAATTACAGAAAAAACTTCTATTTCTGCTTTATTGACTATGCCAAAGCCTTTGACTGTGTGGATCACAATAAACTGTGGGAAATTCAGAAAGAGATGGGAATACCAGACCACCTGATCTGCCTTTTGAGAAACCTGTATGCAGGCCAGGAAGCAACAGTCAAAACTGGACATGAAACAACAGACTGGTTCCAAATATGAAAAGGAGTATGTCAACGCTGTATATTATCATCCTGCTTATTTAACTTATATGCAGAGTACATCATAAGAAACACTGGACTGGAAGAAGCACAAGCTGGAATCAAGATTGCTGGGAGAAATATCAACAACCTCAGATATGCAGATGACACCACCCTTATGGCAGAAAGTGAAGAGGAACTAAAAAGCCTCTTGATGAAAGTGAAAGTAGAAAGTGAAAAAGTTGGCTTAAAGCTCAACATTCAGAAAACTAAGATCATGGCATCTGGGCCCATCATTTCATGGGAAATAGATGGAGAAACAGTGGAAACAGTGTCAGACTTTATTTTTGGGGGCTCCAAAATCACTGCAGATGGTGATTGCAGCCATGAAATTAAAAGACGCTTACTCCTTGGAAGGAAAGTTATGACCAACCTAGATAGCATATTCAAAAGCAGAGACATTACTTTGCCAACAAAGGTTCGTCTAGACAAGGCTATAGTCTTTCCTGTGATCATGTATGGATGTGAGAGTTGGACTGTGAATAGGGCTGAGCGCCAATGAATTGATGCTTTTGAACTGTGGTGTTGGAGAAGACTCTTGAGAGTCCCTTGGACTGCAAGGAGATCCAACCAGTCCATTCTGAAGGAGATCACCCCTGGGGTTTCTTTGGAAGGAATGATGCTAAAGCTGAAACTCCAGTACTTTGGCCACCTCATGCGAAGAGTTGACTCATTGGAAAAGACTCTGATACTGGGAGGGATTGGGTGCAGGAGGAGAAGGGGACAACAGAGGATGAGATGGCTGGATGGCATCACTGCCTCGATGGACTTGAGTCTGGGTGACCTCCGGGAGTTGGTGATGGACAGGGAGGCCTGGCGTGCTGCGATTCATGGGATCACAAAGAGTTAGACAAGACCGAGCGACTGAACTGAACTGAACTGATGGATTTTTCAACGGAATACTCCAGAATACAAGTGTTCCTCATATCAAGAGGCGCATGAAAGCAACATGTTTTGCTTCTGGCAATTTTAATATGGATCACTTAGTTAAAGAAGTGTCTGTAAGTTTTCTCCACTCAATACGATTATTTCCTTTTCATATTGGGTTTTCAAAGATGAGTCACTAAGTTCAGATCCAGCTTACAGTCAGTAACAGGGAAATTCCATTCTATCTCTTAGAAGAAAGAATGTAATACTACTTATTGGCACATACTAAAACAAGACAGTAATTGACAAGTATTTGGTGAATATTTATTTTTAATTAATTTTTACTAAAGCGTAGTTGCCTTACAATGTTTTGTTAGTTTCTACTCTACAGCTAAATGAATCAGGCACGTTGTTGCTGCTGTTCAGTCACTAAGTTTTGTCCAACTCTTTGACCCTATAGATTGCAGCACACAGGGCTCCTTTGTCCTCCACTGTCTCCTGGAATTTGCTCAAATTCAGGTCCATTGAGTCAGTGCTGCTATGTAACCATCTCATCATGTTATACTCCTTTTTCCTTTTACTTCCAATTGTCTCCAGCATCAAGGTCTTTTCCAAAGAGCTGGCTCTTCCTATCAGGTGGCCAAAATATTGTAGCTTCAGCATCAGTCCTTCCAATGAATATTCAGAATTGATTTCCTTTAGGATTGACTGGTTTGATCTCCCTGCAGTCCAAGTGACTCTCAAGAGACTTCCTCAGCACCATATTACAAAAGCATAAATCCTTAGGCATTCAGCCTTCTTCATGGTCCAGCTCTCACATCCATAGATGACTATTGTAAAAACAATAGCTTTGACCAAATGAATGTTTGTTGGCAAAGTGATGTCTCTGTTTTCTAATACACTGTCTAGGTTTGTCACAGCTCTCCTTCCAAGGAACATGTGTCTTTTAATTTCATGGCTACAGTAATCATCCACTTCGTTGGTGGCTCATATGGTAAAGAATCTGCTTGCAATACAGGAGACCTAAGTTTGATTCCCTGGGTTGGGAAGATCTCCTGGAGAAGATAATGGCTACTCACTCAAGTATTCTTGCCTGGAGAATTCTATAAACAGAGGAGTCTGGTGGGTGACAGTCCATGGGGGGTCTCAAAGTGTTAGATGTGACTGACACTTTCATCAGGTTTGTCATAGCTTTCCTTCCAAGGAACAATCATCTTTTGATTTCATGGCTGCAGTTACCATCTGCAGAGATTTTGGAGCCCAAGGAAAGAAAATTCATCACTGCTTCCACTTTAACCCCTTCTATTTGCCATGAAGTGATGGGACCAGAGGCCATGATCTTAGTTGTTTTATTGCTGAGTTTCAAGCCACCCTTTTCAATCTATTCTTTCATCTTCATCAAAAGGGTCTTTAGTTCCTCTATGCTTTCTCCCATTAGAGTGGTGTCATCTGCGTAATCAGTGATTATTGATAATTCTCTCAGCAATCTTGATTCCAGCTTGTGATTATTCCAGCGTGACATTATGTACTCTGCATGTAACTTAAATAAGTAGGGTGACAATATACAGCCTTGACATACTCTTTTCCAATTTTGAACCAGTCATTTGTTCCATGTCTGATTCTAACTGTTGCTACTTGACATTCATAAAGGTTTCTTAAAAGACAGAAAATGTAGTCTGGTATTCCCTTTCTAAGAATTTTCACAATTTGTTGTGATCCACACAGGCAAGGGTTTTAGCGTAGTCAGTGAAAAAGAAGTAGATACTTTTCTGAAATTGCTTGCTTTCTCTATGATCCAATGGATATTGGCAATTTGATCTCTAGCTCCTCTGACTTTTCTATACCCAGTTTACACAATTGTAAGTTCTTGATTTCATATACTGCAGAAGCCTAGCTTGAAGAATTTTGAGCATAAACCTGTTAGCATGTAAAATGAATACAGTTGTATGGTAATTTGAATATACTTTGGCATTGCCCTTCTTTGGGATTTAAATGAAAATGGACATTTTCAAGTCCTGTGGCAACTGCTGAGTTTTCCAAATTTGTTGACATATTTAGTGCATCACTTTAACAGAGTCATCTTTAAGATTTTAAATAATTCAGCTGGAATTATATCATTTCCACTAGCTTGTAGTCCTAAGGATCACTTGACTTCACACTTCAGGATTTCTGGTTCTAGGTGAATGACCACAGCATTGAGGATCTGGGTCATTAAAACCTTTTTTTTTTTTTTTTTTGATAGTTCTGTGTATTCTTATCACCTCTTCTTAATCTCTTCTGCTTCTATTAGGTCTTTACTATTTCTGAATCAGCCATCAGTTCAGTTCAGTAGCTCAGTCATGTCCCACTCTTTGAGACCCCATGAATCGCAGTACACCAGGCCTCCCTGTCTATCACGAACTCCAGTAGTTCACTCAGACTCACATCCATCGAGTCGTTGATGCCCATCCAGCCATCTCATCCATATATATAAATGCCTCCCTTTTAGATTTAGTAAAGTCTCCTGTGTTATACAGTGGGTTCACATTAGTTATATGTTTCATATATAGTATTAATAATGTACATGTTTCAATACCAATCTCCCAATTCCTTTAACTTCTCCTTTTCACCCTTGGTCTCCATATGTCTTTTCTCAATGTCTCTCTATTTTGGCTTTGCAAATAAGATTATGCCTACTATTTTTCTAGATTTGGCTTCACTAGTGGCTCAGATAATAAAAGTGTCTGCCTGCTATGCGGGAGACCTGGGTTCAATCCTTGGGTCAGGAAGATCCCCTGGAGAAGGAAATGGCAACCCATTCCAGTGCTCTTGCCTGGAAAATTCCATGGATGGGGGAGCCTGGTAGGCTATAGTCCATGGGGTTGCAAAGAACCGGACACAACTGAACCACTTCACTCTCACTTTCTTTCTAGATTCTACATATATTCTAAATTCTACATATATTTGTTTTTCTCTGACTTCACTGTGTATGACATCCTCTAGATCTATCCTTATCTCTACAAATCACCCAATTTCATTTCTTTTATGGCAGACTGCTATCCACTGTATGTTTGTACATCTTCTTTATCCATTTAAATTACTTCCATGTCCTTGCTATTGCAAATACTGTTGCTATGAACATGGACATATATCTTTTCAATTATAGTTTTCCAGGTATATACCCCAGAGAAGGCAATGGCACCCTACTCCAGTACTCTTGCCTGGAAAATCCCATGGATGGAGGAGCCTGGTAGGCTGCAGACCATGGGGTCGCTGAGGGGCAGACACGACTGAGTGACTTCACTTTCACTTTTTATTTTCATGCATTGGAGAAGGAAATGGCAACCCACTCCAGTGTTTTTGTGTGGAGAATCCCAGGGATGGAGCAGCCTGGTGGGCTGCTGTCTATGGGGTTGCAGAGTTGGACATGACTCAAGTGACTTAGCAGCAGCAGCAGGTATATACCCAAGAATGGAATTGCTGGATCATATGATAATTCTATTTTTAGTTTTGTAAGAAATGGTCACACTCTTCTCAATAGTGACTGCATAAATTTATACTCCCACCAACAGTGCATTAGGGTTTCCTTTTCCTCACACTCTCTGAAGCATTTACTGTTTGTATATATTTTGATGATGGCCTTTCTGAGGTCTTCTCTGGTGGCTGAGACGGTAAAGAATCTGCCTGCAATATAGGAGACCCTGGTTCAATTCCTGGGTCTGGAAGATACCCCAGAGAAGGGAATGGCAACCCACTCCAGTATGCTTGCCTGGAGAATTCCATTGACAGAGGAACCTGGTGGGCTACAGTCCCCATGGTGTCGCAAAGAGTTGGACATGAGTGAGTGACTAAAACATTCTAACATAAATTGTAGCAAGACCTTTTTTACCCACCTCATAAAATAAAAATAGGACCCAATTTAACTGAAAAACTTTTGCACAGCAAAGAAAACCAGAAACAAGACAGAAAGACAACCTTCAGAATGAGAGAAAATATTTGCAAAGGAAGCAACTGACAAATCTCTAAAATATGCAAGAAGCTCATTATCAAAACAAACAACCAAATCAAAAAATGGACCTAAGCAGACATTTCTCCAATTGAAAATATATAGATAGCCAACAAACACATGAAAAGATACTCAACATCACTAATTATTAGAGAAATGCAAATCAAAACTATAATGACATATCACCTCACACCAGTTGGAATGTGAAATCTGAACAGCTACGTATGTGTTCCTCTAAGGGTTTTATAATGTCTGACCTTGCATTTAGATCTTTAACACAGTTTCTGTTGATTTTTGTAGATGGTGTGAAAGTGAAAGTTGCCCAGCCGTGTCCAACTCTTTGCGACCCTGTGGAACAATACAGTCCATGGAATTCTCCAGGCTAGAATACTGGAGTGGGTAGCCTTTCCCTTCTCCAGCACATCTTCCCAACCCAGGGATAGAACCCAGGTCTCCCTCATTGCAGGCTAATTCTTTATCAGCTGAGCTACCAGGAAGTGTTCTAATTTCCATCTTTTATGTGTAGCTGTCCAGATTTCCCAACACCACTTATTAAAGAGGCTGCTCTTTCTGAAGTCAGAGAATCTGATTTCCCTAGTTCCATATTTGTTTCTAAAGATTGTTTTGGCTGTTTGGGGTCTTTGATGTTTCCATAGGAATTGTAATTTTTTTTTCTCTAATTCTGTAAAAAATGCCATTGACAATTTGATGGGGATTGCATTTAATCTGTAGATTGCTTTGTATATCATAGTAATTTTCACAATATTGATTATTCCAATCCGAGAACATGATATGTCACTCCATCTGTTTGTGTTATCTTTGATTTCTTTCATCAATGTTTTACAGTTTTCTGCATACAGGTCTTTTGTCTCCTTAGGTAGGTTTATTCCTAGGCATTTTATTCTTTTTGTTGCAATTGTAAATGTGATCATTTCCTTAGTTTCTTTCTGATAATTCATTGTTAGTGTATAGGAATGCGACAGATTTATGTGTATTTGCTTTGTATCCTGAAAGTTCACTAAATTCATTGATCAGAAGCTACAAAACCACCTTCTTAAAGTCCAGTTCACTAAGTTCACATAAGTTGATCTTATCTATGAATTCTAGTACACTAATAGTGATTTTCTATTTCCTTTATATCCTTAAATTCATTATTTGTGATCATTCTGCAAAGAATATTTTTCATTTTTGCCCTCTGTCTTGTTTAATATTTTATTTATAGCAGTAGTGTGGTGATATATATATATTATAATATAGAATCCAAAATTATCATTACTTTTTTCTGAAGATATTAGCAAAATACGTTCAATGTTCATTTACATTTTTCATGAATCAAGAGCTCATTTACTTTTATTGTTGAATGGCATTTCATTCTATAGATGTATTACAGATAGTTTATTCATTAGTTTATTGAGTGAAATTATTATGCATATGATTAGGATGTGCCTTAAGTGAAGGTGCTGTGTTGTTATAGTCAATATCTGGTCTTAAAAATACTACAAGGACAAAATATTTTTCTTAAGACTAGTCTATTTTTTGTCTCTCTTTTCCTGTTTTGCCTTCTTAGAGGCCTATACGAACATTCTTGGGTTGGTCCACATACAGATGACAAATGGATTAACTATGTTAATTACCAATTAATTAATTGTTAATTACCAATTATCTATATCATTACATCCAAAACTGCAGTCTTGCTGGAGACTAACCATTTTTAGATATCATAATACTTTCTAAATTCCCTTCATAATACATACCAGAATCTCAAATTATTACCTTCATGTCATGTTTATTCTCTGCTTCATATTACTAGGCATCTATGTTCTTTAAGGGCAAGGGACAGACTGCTAACTGCTGGAAGATTCAATTTTTTTTTTCTTTGCTTTTTCTATTTTTTGAGGAAAGAGTAGGGGTGGTGATGCATAAAATGATAAAAACAAGTAGAATGTTTATAACTTCACTGGTATACCATTTTACTTCAGGTGAATTGTATTCCTTTTGGCATTAACTGACAACTGGAGAGATGTAAAAGAAGCTTTATAAAGTTTAACTCTTACTCTGAAGTGTGATTTGTGGAAGCTCTTTTCAGTGGCCAATTCTCAGTAGAATTAGAAGAGTCCTGTGCTTATGTCCTTTGTACAGTGACAGGATACCAAGGAATTTGAAATCATTTAAATAACAAATTAATCATCCAACTGCCACTCACATTGAAAACATTTGATGATTGTACACTGTTCTTTCAAATAAGTGAATTATAGATTATTTTTAATGAAAATAGGTTTATTGTTTAAATAGTAGAATAGAAACATGAAATTTACTTCATAACGTCTGTAAAACCAACTTTGGAAGGGCTGATGCTGTCACTTAACAATTATTTGGACTACTTTGTTTCCTTAAAGTACAGAAAATGATTATGTCACTTTCACTAAACTCCTACTGGATTTGCATTTCCTGGTGTAAGGGGCAGTATTGTTTACCTATAGGATAAGATTTGAATCTCACTATCATTATACGGAATAATTTGCATTCATTTCTTGTGCAGGGATAGGTATTAGGGCATTTTCCTGCTTATGAAAAGAGAAGACACTCTGTACACATTGTAAATATTAAACTGTGTCTATTTCAGATAAAGAACACAGAGTTTTTGCATAATTTCCCCGTATTTTGTCCAGGATTTTACCTTATGACTAGTTTTGCAATATTTCCCAAGAAGAAAAGAAAATATTTCTCAAGAAGAAATTAATTTAGATAGGTGCATATGCAAGGACATTGTCAAGGGTAGAATCCCATAACATTACTGATATTATCATGTACATGAGAATCACTATGCATTAAAGTGTCTGATTTACTTGAACTGCACATGTGTGTGTATACAGGCATTAATCTCTTTTTTCCCTAATTGTACAATGAATTGATATTAAATTACATGATTTCAAAAAATTGTGAATGTTAAAATGATCATATGTATCATTTTCATCAGTATTTAAAACAACTGCCACAAAATTTTATAATCTAGTTGAGGAGAAGAAAATGGACTGTGAAAGATAAATATTAGCAGGTAACATTACATGAAATATTTCAGCAGTCTATTATTTACTTCTAAGTAAGCACTAATAAAATAATAAATACTCCCCAAAGGTATTTATAGGTTTGTCTTCATAAGAGTATCTCAAAATATATTTCATTTTGTTATGGAAAAAAAGTAAAATTGGTGCACAATATATTTAATATTCTTCAAATTCCAATTATTTTATTTTAATTGAAATAAGTCTAAAAGAAGATCAACTTGATAAGCCCTAAGTCAAAACAGAATCCAACTTCTTTGGCTCTAGAATTTTCTGTTTCTGTTACTTTTATTCACCTAAATAGTGTTTCAAATCCTAAACTCCTGAATTTATTTTGATTTCATTCTTCTCTAATCTTTACTTAAATATCAAGGACAAATTATTTCTCCTCTATACTTATTTAAAAATTTATAAATTCCTTTATTTTTTTCTAATATGACTGTAATGAGAATTCCCAAACTGGCATCTCCTGTATCTTCTGTCTCCCATACATTCTAGTCTGTATCCTACTGTATATTAATTTTTCTAAATCATGACCTTATTTTAATTTTTCCTTTATCCCAAAATCATAAATGCTTTTAATCTTTTTCCCTAATTGTACAATGAATTGATATTAAATTACATGATTTCAAAAAATTGTGAATGTTAAAATGATCATATGTATCATTTTCATCGGTATTTAAAACAACTGCCACAAAATTTTATAATCTAGTTGAGGAGAAGAAAATGGACTGTGAAAGATAAATATTAGCGTTAACATTATATGAAATATTTCAGCAGTCTATTATTTACTTCTAAGTAAGCACTAATAAAATAATAAATACTCCCCAAAGGTATTTATAGGTTTGTCTTCATAAGAGTATCTCAAAATATATTTCATTTTGTTTCCTTTATCCCAAATGAAAAAGCAAAAATCATTTATATTAACCATTCAGTGCTGCTGCTGCTAAGTCGCTTCAGTCGTGTCCGACTCTGTGCGACCCCATAGACGGCAGTCCACCAGGCTCCCCTGTCCCTGAGATTCTCCAGGCAAGAACACTGGAGTGGGTTGCCATTTCCTTCTCCAATGCAGGAAAGTGAAAAGTGAAAGTGAAGTCGCTCAGTCGTATCCGACTCTTGGTGACCCCATGGACTGCAACCTACCAGGCTCTTCCGTCCATGGGACTTTCCAGGCAAGAGTACTGGAGTGGGGTGCCATTGCCTTCTCCAATTCAGTGCTACCACAATCATATACCAAAGTATAATACTGTTTTGACATACCTTTTCTCCATCTGTGATGCTAATCTGGACTTTAAGCTTTAGTGTCCAGAGTTTTTATTGGGGTTTTACTACATAGACATGATTGATTAAATTACATCCACCTGACTCAAACTCCAGTCCCTCTTCCCTCCGAGGAAGTAGTGCTATTATCACGTGGCTCAAAGTTCCAAAACTCTAACCACATTGTTGGTCTTTTTCAAATGGCCAGCTTCCGTTCTGGATAATCTTGCTAGCATAAACTGAGATGTGGTCCCATGGAACCGCTGTGAATAACAAAGACACTCAAATCATTTGGGAATTATCAGTATTTAGAAGTTGCTTCCCAGGAAGGAAGGGAAAAGTCAAATTGTTTACTATTGAACCCTAGCCAAACTAAACCATTTTCTCATATTCTTTCCCATTTTTGCTCACCAGATATGGTTTTTTTTATTCTTCCCTACATGTGCTACCATACCTCTAAGCTCATCACAAACATAACTTCTTTAGGAGCAATTCCTTGATTAGTCCAACTTCATGAATTTTAACTCTAGCAGATCTTCTTTTGCGAGTTTATTATACTTGTTGCATACAAACATTAAATTATTTCCTGTACAAAACTATAGATTACTGTAGAATGTAAGTAGTATGACACTCATCTACATCTTTCAATAATATTCAGCTAAGAATTTTTCACAAAATATTGTTTATTATCCAATAAAATTACTCATTTTGTTTGGATAGCTACTTTGTGGCAAGCCCTGAGATAAACAAAGAGAATACAGTACATAACCCCAAATGACAATATTGGTTTCCTACCCTCCAGATGCATTCATGCCAGGTGAAGAGGTGAACCTTGAGAAAGGAAAGCAATTGGACCATAGCTCGAAACAAATTTTAGATATGCAAGAAAAGAGCCTAAAGTTATTTGTTGGAAATAGGATCTATACTCAAGTATTTGTGTATCTTTCTCACTTGAAACCTAGTTCCCTATATTAGTCTACTTGAGGAACTGACAACAAGGTGCAAGAAATAGACAACTTTGATTATCTTTAGGTCTAAACAAATTAAGTTCTGGACATTCATACAACCTTACAGTACCTATATAAGTTGGTACCTAATAAGCTCTGGGAGTTGGTGATGGACAGGGAAGCCTGGCGGTGCTGCTGTCCATGGGGTCACAAAAAATCGGCCACGACTGAGCAACTGAACTGACTGACAGTGCCTTTAACTATACAGGATCTTAGGTTAAAGGTCTTATCAAGTGATTGTTTCCTTTTCCAATGCATACCATAGTATCCTTTTAGACCGCAGAAAACAAAATTTATTTATTTGCCTCTGAAGGACCTAGTAAACGTAAAGTTAGTTGGCTGTTAGCACAGCTAATATCTGGCATAGTTAGGAGCACTTCTGGGAATTCAAAAATAATGGTTATTTTCTAAGCATGTATTTGTTTGTTTCATTAGATTATGTGGGAAACATGACTAATGAAATCCTTGGTTTTGCTCTTGTGCTGAATTAAAACATATATGAAATATACTTGATCTCAGTTAAAAGTCTGAAATATTTTGCTTCTATAGTCCCTGATTTTGTACTTTGTGATAACATAATAGTTTTCAGATTAGAACATAAGCTTACGGCTTTCATGCCTATGCAAGAATTAGTATCTGTAGGATCATAAATATATTTCTTAAACTTTCTAAGCTAATTTCTTATCTATAAGAATAACATGATAAATCCTTCTGCAAAGCTTTGGAAAGATTATAAAATGTGCTTCTGTGCATAAAAGATACCTAGTGAGTAGTAAATATTTAGTTTGTAATCAAAATAGCTTAGCTCTCCTCATCACATTGAATAAGTTAGATATTAAAATCTGTTTTCTAAAAATATTCAACCAGATCATTGTCATGTCGACACAGGTTTTAAGAATTTATAGATTTGAGATAATCAATATAATTATTATCTTGCTATCTTTCCTTAGAAGAATATACTTTAATCATTCACAAGACTTAGTACCATTCACACATAAAAAGGACCCAAACTTGGATAAGTCATTACCTTAGGATTGAAAATAAAATATCTTTTTACAGAGGAAAATGTTTGCATTTGAGCAAGCTGTGCACAGCAGTTAATGGGAGTGGAATTCAGAGGGGAAGATGTACGTTTAAAAATATCTTTCTGTAAAAAAGGAAGAGAGCGAATAGAAAAATCCCTAGGGATGCAGCATGCAATAAAATTTGAGACTGATAGTGAGAAAGGCTATGGAAATCAGTGAATAACAAAAGGTCCCTGATTAATGGCATCTGAATGGTTTCTGTAGACCCATTTGACACTTTTCTGTGTGGAACATCCAATTTGGAATCGGGTTGGAACCATAATCTATACAGTTGTATGGTTCTTTTACTTTCTATTTTTTATTCAATGGCAAAGATGAATTTCAGAAAGCCTGTAGGAAATAGAGAAAAAAGCACTAAGTAAAAACTCTAAGTCATTTTCAAGAATAGTGTCAAAAATTCAGCTACAGAAAAAAAAAAAAAAAAAAAGACACAGCCTGGATTCAATTTTTAAAATCCTGAATTTTTCTGTGAAGATTTACTTTGACATTATATAACTCAAAAGTGCATATGAAGGAAATTAAGGGAAAGTATTATTTATTTTATCATTTCAATCACAATGAAATTGTTCTCATAGTAATAATTTTATCAAGAAGAATCATCTACAATGTTTGGTATACAAGAAGAAAAATTCCAGCTTTCAAGTTTTATGTAGTGAGGAAAAATAATAGTTTCAAATTTAGTCTCACTGGCATTTATCATTTAAACCTTGTCAAATATTGCATGTTAAAAAATTGAAGTTAAAAAATAACCTAATAATGTTATGTAATGATATTATATTTAGAAAACTCAAGCCCCTGTTCCTGTTAGCATTTATTCATAAGGAATCTGAGCTCTCCATTCAGGTTTTAGTAGGCTGATGTTTTTACATTGTGGGAACATTCTGTCAATTAGTACTACTTTGACTTTTCTAATTTTAATTAGAAACAAGATAGAAAGTGATATATGTTCTCACAATGCAATGGAAAATTTCATTTTTAGTTATTTTGGAGAAGTTTTTCAATTATCAAGCATTATTTTATGGTTTATTTTTAATAAAATCTCGAACAAAAATCAGTTTTAATATAATTATTTAAATCATATATAAAGAAATTTCCCAAATAATACAGCATTGTAATGTCCCACACACATATATTATTTCTTTAAGATGTACTTGCTTTATGTGTTAAAACATCGTAAAACTAAATGGAAATTTTATGATTTACATAAGAAAAATTTGCAATTGAGAATTACTATTTATTTGCTCTATTTGCAAAGTAGTAATGAGAGTCCCTTGGACTGCAAGGAGATCCAACCAGTCCATTCTGAAGGAGATCAGCCCTGGAGTTTCTTTGGAAGGAATGATGCTAAAGCTGAAACTCCAGTATTTTGGCCACCTCATGTGAAGAGTTGACTCATTGGAGAAGACTCTGATGCTGGGAAGGATTAGGGGCAGGAGGAGAAGGGGACGACAGAGGATGAGATGGCTGGATGGCATCACTGACTCGATGGATGTGAGTCTGAGTGACCTCTGGGAGTTGATGATGGACAGGGAGGCCTGGCATACTGCAATTCATGGGGTCGCAAAGAGTCAAACACGACTGAGAAACTGAACTGAACTGAACGTATAGAAAATAAAAATTATTGTGTTTTAATTTGAATAGTATATGTGAGTTTAAAAGTATCTGAAAATCATCAACATTTTCTTTTTTAATGTATTTTTAACTAGAGGATAATTGTTTTACAATTTTGTGTTGGCTTCTGCCATACAACAATGCGAATCAGTCATAAGTATATATATGTTTCCTCCCTCTTGAACCTCCTCAACACCTCCCACCCCACACAGAGTTCCAGTTTGAGCTTCCTGTGTTATACAGCAACTTCTCATTAGCTACCTATTTTACACATGTTAATGAATATGTTTCAAGGCTGCTCTCTCAATCTGTATCACCCTCTCCTTCCCTTTTTGTGTTCAAAGTCTGTTCTGTATGTCTGCATCTTTATTTATGTCCTGTATATAGGCTCATCAGTACAATTTTCCAGATTTTATATATATATGTGCTAATATATGAAAATTTTCTTTTTCTCACTTACTTCACTCCATATAATAGGCTCTAGGTTCAATCCACCTCATTAGAATTAACTTAGGTGCATTTGATTTTGGGGGAAGGCAATGGCACCCCACCCCAGTACTTTTGCCTGGAAAATCCCATGGACAGAGGACCCTGGAAGGCTCCAGTCCATGGGGTCGCTAAGAGTCAGACACGACTGAGCGACTTCACTTTCACTTTTCACTTTCATGCATTGGAGAAGGAGATGGCAACCCACTCCAGTATTCTTGCCTGGAGAATCCCAGGGACGGGGGAGCCTGGTGAGCTTCCGTCTGTGGGGTCGCACAGAGTCGGACACGACTGAAGTGACTTAGCAGCAGCAGTAGCAGCAGCATTCGATTTTATGACTGGGTAATATTCCATTGTGGCTTCCCTGGTGGCTCAGTGGTAAAGAATCTGCCTGCCAATGCAGAGGACATCAGTTCAGTCTCTGGGTTGGGAAGATTCCCTGGAAATGGAAATGGCAACCTACTCCAGTATTCTTACTGGAAAACCCATGGACATAGGAACCTAGTGGGCTACATTCCATGGGGTTGCAAAAGAGTCAGACATGACTTAGCAACCAAACAAGTAAACAGTACTCCATTGTGTACATGTACCACAACTTCCTTATCCATTCATTTGTTGATGGACATCTAGGTTGTTTCGATGTCACATCTATTGTAAATAGAGCTGCAATAAATACTGGGGCTATTGTTGTTTTAAAGTTGCTCACTCAAGTCTGACCCTTTGAGACCCCATGGACTGCAGCATGCCAAGCTTTCCTGTCCTTCACCATCTCATGGAGCTTGCTCAAACGCATGTCCATCAAGTCGGTGATGCCATCCCACCACTCGTCCTCGGTTCCCTTCTCTTCCTGCCTTCAATCTTTCCCAGAATCAGGGTCTTTCCTAATAAGTCAGATCTTCTCATCAGGTGGCCAAAGTATTTAGCATCAGCCCTTCCAATGAATATTCAGGATTGGTTTCTTTTAAGATTAAATGCTTTGATATCTTTGCTGTCCAAGGGACGCTCAAGGGTTTTCTCCAGCACCAGAGTTCAAAAACATCAATTCTTTGCGTCTCAGTCTTCTTTACGGTCCAACTTTCACATAAATATGTGACTCCTGGAGAAAATATAGCTTTAACTATACGGGTACATGTATCTTTTTCAATTATGATTTTCTCAGAATGTATGCCCAGTAGTGGAATTGCTGGGTCATATGCTAGCTAGTTTTATTCCTTTTTTAAAAAAATAATAATCTCCATCAGTTCAGTAACTCAGTCATGCCCGACTCTTCACAACCCCATGAATTGCAGTATGCCAGGCCTCCCTGTCTATCACCAACTCCTGGAGTTCACTTAAACTCATGTCCATCAAGTCAGTGATGCCATCCAGCCATCTCATCCTCTGTCGTCCCCTTCTCTTCCTGCCCCCAATCCCTCTCAGCATCAGGGTCTTTTCCAATGAGTCAACTCTTCGCATGAGGTGGACAAAGTACTGGAGTTTCAGCTTCAGTATCATTCCTTCCAGAGAACACCCAGGACTGATCTCCTTTAGAATGGACTGGTTGGATCTCCTTGCAGTCCAAGGGACTCTCAATAGTCTTCTCCAACACCACAGTTCAAAAGCATCAATTCATTGGTGCTCAGCTTTCTTCACAGTCCAACTCTCACATCCATACATGATCACTGGAAAAACCATAGCCTTGAATCTCCATACTGTTCTTCATTGTGGCTGTATCAATTTACATTCCCACCAACAGTGCAAGAGGGTTCTAGTGTCTCCACACTTTCCCTCTCTAACTTTATTATCTGTAGATTTTTTGATGATGGCTGTTCTGACCTGTGTGAGGTGATATGTCATTGGAGTTTTGATTTGCATTTCTCTAATAATGAGCAATGTTGAGCATCATTTCATATTAGCCATCTGTGGCATTCTCTGAAAAAATGTCTGTTTAGGTCTTCCTCTCACATTTCGATTGGGCTGTTTGTTTTTCTGGTATTGAGCTACAGGAGCTGCTTCAACATTATCTTTATTTCAGTCTGTCTACTCTTTTTAAGTCTTTCTCTGTAACCTGAAATTTAATTATATTTCTTGTATTTTTCACAAGTGCCAATTTATTCAATTTCATTTGTATAAAAATTATATATTGCTTACTTTGTGAGGAAATTAAGATTTTGGCTATTTTTAAAAAGTAATAAAGTATTCTTGGGTAAATTTACATATTCTTAACTTTAGCCCAACTGAATGGTATACATCTCCAGCTATAACAGTAAAATGATACAGCCATGATTTGGTGTAAGTCCTGGTGGCTCAGAGGTTAAAGCATCTGCCTGGAATGCAGGAGACCTGGGTTCGATCCCTGGATTGGGAAGATCCCCTGGAGAAGGAAATGGCAACCTACTCCAATACTCTTGCCTGGAGAATCCCATAGAGGGAGGAGCCTGGTAGGCTGCAGTCCATGGGGTCACAGATTTGGACACGACTGAGTGACTTCACTTCTTCACTTCATATGTGTACAGAGAGAGAGAGAGAGAGAGAAAATTGAGAGGGAGAGCTGAAAGCCTTAGGGACTTGTATGTAGTTTGAAAAAATTTGTAAAAGGATTTTGATAATATTTTTGTTTCTCTCTAAGCAAGATTGAATAACTCATATAATTAATTTCGAAGTGTTTTATATTTTGAAGCTTATATTTTAAATATATTTTATATTTTGAAGTTGATAATATCTATCTGCTTTGTTTTGTTTGTTATTTATTTATTCTTTTGAGAGGTAAGAGAACCACGATAGAACATGGGTCAGGTGTTCAGTCCTGGAGTCTTACCCTGTGGGTCTGAAATGGATAACACTGGCAACTTATTGTTCTGATGACTTTTGTGCTTTGGCTAGTATTGATACAATTGATACATAGCTTCTTCTTTCTTTTCCTTACAATGGCTCAGAGGTTCAAATGTGGTTAGAGCGGATCCTAAATAGCAATCCTACTTTTGGGAGTTGACAATTCAGAAGTCATAGTTTTCAGAGCTGACAATTCAGAAGCTATACATAAATGCATTTTACTAGCAAAATTATAAAGTGAATTGAATTCATAGTATTGTGATGTATTTTATGTTAATATCAGGGCAATGATTGGGTGTAAATAAGATCCTGAAAATTGAGTTGGAACCACATGGACAGATTCATATAAAGATGGAAATTTTACTCTAAAGTTTTCCTGAAACTTTCACCACTAGTAACAGAGTTTCTTCCCTACTTGAGTAAGTGGATTTCCATTTGTCTGAAGAAACTAAAGAACAGTTATGAGGCAGTTGCTTTACAGTAGACATTAGTTTTCTCACCAAAATCTACCCTCACCATCATTCATTGCCTCTATATCTGTAATCTAAGAAGCCCCACATATGTCTCTAAGAACTACTCAGTGCCAATTTTCAGTTGTGTGTTTTTTGTTTTTTTTTTTTCCTAAATTCCTACCCATGGGCACTGCTTTAAATTCTGTCTACTGGAAGGACTTTTCTTTGACAATGTATCTTATATGAAACCTGAGCAGAATTATAATGTTACTCCTGTCCACTTTCAGGTAACACCAACATATTATGCAGAACATTCTGTAAATAAGATCCAATTTTTATTTCTTCCAACATTTGTTCATAGTGAACACCTTAGGAGATAATAAAGGTGTTCTGAGACAGAAACATCAATATTGCAGGAGAAGCAGCCATGTGAACTGAAGCCACTTTCTCATGTAAATTATATGTGCCCTCAGGAAGGCTCAAGTCAGATCTTTTATACATGATGGCTACTCCATGACAGAGTGATGATTTGTACATTCAACTTTTGGGGATGGAGTGCCAGATTATACTGAATTTGTGGTGAATAGCTCAGTTTATGTGAAACATTGGTGGTCTATGGCCAAGCTACTTTTGTACTGAGTAGGGTTCAATGGCAAATAAAAGATATTTTCAGAAGTAGAATAATTATCTGCAAAGGGTGGGATCACTGTGCGCCCAAATTGAAATGGTCTGCCACAGTCTTCACTTATAGCAACTTGCCAGAAGTTCACACGGCATTCTTCTGTGTCATCCTACATCCACGGAGTCATGTGGCTGAAGTAGCTGAGCAGTTTGCATGTCAACCACATATTATAGCAACCTTCTTTTCATTTCACACAAAGGAAACAAACCAAAGCAAAATAATATTTTGTATATCATTAAACTACAAGAATAAGAAAGGGAATACTTTACTTCCTGGGGTGATTAATTTTGAAAATCAAGGTGGGAATGTATTGTTATTGTATAATGGGTACAAAGTAAGTATTCAGAACCCAAGAGATCCTTTGAAAATCTATTTAATATTTTCATATCCTTTGTGAAAGCTAAATATAGATAATTACCCAACACAGAAAAAACTAAAAACTGTCTCAAGACCTTGAGTAATTAAAAATGTGTTAGTCTCGTGGATTCTCCTGAGAAACAAAACAAATAGAATAGATGTACTTGGTACATACATAATCTAATTATGTATATCTCATTATGTATCCTATTACATAGAAACTAATATAGCTGTAACATGACTTAATATAAACATATATTTATATATATAATAATGTTCTTATTTATAATATGATTTATGATAAAAAATTGATTCATGCAATTATGAAGTTGAGAAGTGTCATGTCTTATCACCTTCAAGCAAAAGACCCAGGAAAGGCTTTTTTTAGGTGTGATAAATAAGTTTATGACTTTGATTATGGTGATGGTTTCATGGATATATACATCTTCAAACACATCAAATTACATACATTAAATAGGCACAGTTATCCGTGTGCCAATTATGCTTTAATAAAATGGTTAACAAATAACCTCCACTCCAAGTTCAAAGACTGAGAACCAGAAGCACCCATGATGGCATTTTTGAGTCCAGTACCAGAGCAGGAAAAGACTGATGCTTCAGTTCTAAGAATCAGCAGAGTTAGCATTCAGCTTTCCTCCACCCTTTCATTGTATCCATGTCAATGAGTCAAATGATGTCTATCACCTTAAACGGTACAACCTCTCTTATTCTGCCCACTAATCTAAGGGCTAACTCTCCCAAAAACAATCTCACAGACACATCCAGAAATAATATTTAACCAGATATGTGGGCATCCTTTGATTCAGTCAAGTACACACAGAAAATTAATCCTCATAGAAGGCTTGGGTAATTTCAGCAGTTAAGGGAACACAAAACTTGAGGTGCTTTTGAAGGCCAAGGGAATATGAAATAAAGAGTGTGCTAGTCACTCAGTGGTGTCCAGCTCTTTGTGACTCCATGGAGTGTCACCCACCAATCTCCTCTGCCCATGGAATTCTCCAGGCAAGAATACTGGAGTGGGTTGCCATTTCCTTCTCCAGGGGGAATAGAGAGTAGAAGACACAAATAATAAGTCAAAGGTATGACCATATATGGCAAGTAAAATTCTAAGGTACCCACTTGCTCTCACTCCTTGCTGCTTCCCTTTGATTATAGGAGGGACTGTGGATGTGACGCATTTCAGCTGTAGAGAGACCAAGTTGGTAAAATGTGTTGGCAGCATCGAAGGACTGAGAATGACCCCACAGATAATAGCTAATAAAGCAGAAACTTTCATCATACAATCGCATAAAAATAAATATCATCAATACTGGCATAAGTTTGAAACAGAACCTAGAGCTACAGAAAGGAGTCAGCTTGGCTAGGATCTGGATTTTAGTTTTGTGAGATCCTGAGTAGAGAATCCAGTAATGAAAAGCCCAATATTTGAATGAAAAGACTGTAAGATAATGAGTACTTTTTTAAGCCCTGATGTTTATCATATTTTGTTATGCAGCAATAGAAAATTAATACACAATATGACCATACAGAAGTGAAGGCAGTGATATTTGCTTGTCTTCCTTGTATTTATATGGGTATATTTTTGTGTGTGCATTTATTAGGTTAATGCACCACAGTTCAAAGCACCAATTCTTTGGTGCACAGCCTTCTTTATGGTCCAACTGTCACATCCATACATGACTACTGGATAAACCATAGTTTTAACTATACACACCTTTGTCAGCAAAGTGATGTCTCTGCTTTATAATACAGTCTAGGTTTGTTATAGCTTTTCTTTCATGGATCAAGCATCTTTTAGTTTCATGGCTGCAGTCACCATCCATGGTGATTTTGGAGCCCAAGAAAATAGTCTGTCACTGTTTTCATTTTTTTACTCATCTATTTACCATAACGTGATGAGACTGGATGCCATGATCTTAATTTTTAGAATGTTAACTTTTAAGTCAGCTCTTTCACTCTTGTCTTTCACCCTCATCAAAAGACTCTTTACTTTCTGCCATTAGGGTAGTGTCATCTACCTGTCTGAAATTGTTGATATTTCTTTTGACAATCATGATTCCAGCTTGTGATTCATGCAGCTAGCATTTCACATGATGTAGTCTGTAAATAAGTTAAATGAGCAAGGTGACAATATACAGCCTTGGTGTACTCCTCAATTTTACTGAATCAGTTTCTGGAGGAATAAACAAGACATAATAGTGGCTAAAATGACATGTGTGTCATATATTCCCTTTGGAAGGAGTGTTGATATGTATTTTCTCAACAAGATATAGTGAAATCCTGTTAGTTAGAAACAAGATTTTATATTCCTTCATATTCTTAGCTTAAATACAGCTATTAAATAAAGTGTATATAAATGACAATTTGAAAAATAGTAGATTGTTGTGGATGCTGTTAATCCACAAAATTACATATGGAAACCACATTTTTCTCAATTTTCTTCCCTTTAAGGCTTGAGGGTAGAGTTTTGGCCATAAAAGGAATGAGAGTAACATATAGAAGGTAGAAGTGAAAAATAGCTACTCGTACAAAATGCAGTGATGATGTGCAACAGACAGATACAGATTCACTTAGCTGATGCCAGAATTTCTCCTCTTCTGCTC
Organism: Tragelaphus eurycerus; assembly: GCA_935064755.1. Taxonomy (NCBI): domain Eukaryota; kingdom Metazoa; phylum Chordata; class Mammalia; order Artiodactyla; family Bovidae; genus Tragelaphus; species Tragelaphus eurycerus. Next base: position 3,102,583 of record CAKXYN010000086.1, on the reverse strand, counting down.
TTCATCCAGCTGTCTTCTCAGCTGTGTCCTCAGTGATAAATGTATCCTGAGAACTACTAACCAAATGCTTGAATGCAGATCACAGATATTTTAACCTTATAGAGGTAATCATTCCCCATAGACATTACTTTGAGCTCACATTTCAATCTCACTCAAGTGATCTGACATGTTTTGCTTGTTAAATGTCTTTGCAAGTCCTGAACCAGTTTCCTGTTGGCCAATTAGTCAGGCTTTCTCTGATGCTGTAACATCCTTTCCATATCTTCACACCCCCAGACTTTCATATTTATGTATGATCTAGCTACTATAAGAAATGTATTATTCTCATAACAATTGTAGTTCTGTTTTTCTGACTTAACTATAACTGACAGAGTTTGATTAGAATGAGATTATTTAAATGTTTTCACTATCTCATAATGGAGGAAACAATGGAATTTCAAATGAACCAGTGGCAGTTGTTAAGAAAAGAATTTAAAGAGGTAATATTCTATTTTAAATAATACAAAGGGTTGCCCTGTATTGTAAATACACAAATTCATGGCTCAAACTCTTTAGCAAAATGCCATACATATCTTTCCATTGGTTAACTGCCCCCTAATATCTCTAACTCACACCCAGTATCTCAGTCTGTATCCTGAACAAAGTAGCTCAAGTGAACATATATTGCTTTTACTAGTACCATACTTCTGTGAATACCTGTCTATCTCCTGTTCATAGAGTCATTCTTGGCTATCAATAACTTGATTCTGTCTCTTTGTAGTATGGTTTGTCTGTGTGTGTGTGCACATGTGTGTGTGTGCGTGAATGAGAGAGGGAGAGGGATTCAAAGATTTTTTTTAATAGAAAGCTTGATGCTTACTTTAGGATTGAGTTAAGAAAAATCATTTGATCCAAACAAAGCAAATTAGAATTTTTCTATGGCATGTAGACATTTAATAAAACATAATATTCTTTTTCACTAGAGGATTTAGATTTGCAACAAATGAGTTATTAGGAAAGACAGAGACAAAGAGAATAAAACAGTGCTATAACATAATTAGGAACACTTTGCCTTAAAGTATTCTATTCTTGATGTTCACATTTATGTGAGTTAATAAATTGTCTTTTAAGTTAGTTTATTCATATTTTCTAATTTCAATTAAGTAACAGTGTTACTTAGAAGTGGGAAGTTACAAATGAGGGATCTAAAATTTTAGAATCGACCAAATGAATTTGGGTTGGCCAGTTAGCAGTTTTTAATCTGTGAAATATTGTGTCAGAATTCACACTATGCATTCATAAAATATAAATATTTAGATTGCTTGTAAAATTAGTTTTGAACTCTTGACTATCTCTATTCATCTGCAGGGATGTTTAAAGAAGTTTCAAGTTTTGTTTGTTTGTTTGACTACTCATTCTAAAGAACAGAAGGACACAATGTGATGCTGCTTTTGAAAAATGGCACATGTTCCACCTAAAATAAAAGAACTAAAATTACCAAAGTTTTTGTAAATTATATCCTTATAGAACTATGAATATGTATATTTTTAAAAAATCATAATGAAGAAGGGAAACAGAAGAATACAGGACTGGGACACAGGATGAACAAAATAAATGTGAAACTTAATTCCCAAACTGGTTACATTATTGAAGTGGGGGGAATATTAAGTGTAGCTTATTGTTTTAGCCATAGTCAGATAAACTGTGTTAGGCTTAGGGTTTGGGACATGTACAACACATGTAGGCTTGTTTCTAAGGGATAGAAATCTTATTGTAGGTGTCCGAATTCAAGTTTTGTGATTCCACTCACTTTTACTTTGGTTACAACTCCTGAAATAAGCAAAATCAAGTTGGCCACAGGCTTTTTGTGGTTTTCAAGAGATATACTACTAAAAGAAAGTGTATATATGAGTGATATAAATTTTCAGTTCTTAAATCATCCTCCAATGCCCCACCTCCTTAGTAGTATGTTTAGTTAGCAGATAGCAAACACTGCATAGCTCATTGTGGAGAAATCCACCCTTCTGCTTATTTCAGATTATTTCATGGGGCAGCATAGACAAGATTTCTCAACTATTTATACTGTGAAATCTAGTATGAGACCATTCAACACATAGGAAGAAAAACCTACTGAACCTGGCCCAAAGAAACTGGTGTATCCTATTAAATATGGAATGTGTTATGCTACTTCCTTTCCTCCATAATCTATTGCTTTTCCACCTTTGGATAATGAATGGAGATCATAGTTAAATTCTTCAATGAGTCAATAAATTGCACAATATCGAAAAGGGATCACCACAGAGGTAAATGTGTACCTTGAACTCACCTAGTTGTCATCTATTATCATCCTGGAATCTGCTATTTGTGAATTATTTGGTTTGGTTATGTTGTGAAGGTAACAAGCCCTTTTTCTAGTCCATGTTGGAAAGTTATATTATGATTGAAATAAGGGTATAGAAGAGTGAAGAACAACATAGGGATATGATATTCTGCATGTTCATCTCTGTTAGATCTGGCATATATATTTTGAAGAAAGGTTATATTAAAGACTCAATTCAAGCCAAGCCATGAAGAACTGATATATGGTCAAAAGTTCATAATTATAGTAGTCAAGCCTCTGAATATAGCTCTTTGTGAAGGCAGATCAAATTGTAAAACTGAAGATAAGCCAATAAATTTTACTTGCTAAAAATATTTTTTCCCTTCTCTTGGTTGGATAAATTGCAAAATATTCTTAATACAATAGAGTAGATGCAGATATAACTATACATACTGGCTCATAGATAAGAAATTCAGTGAGAGTACTTTATGTTTCAATAGTTGGATATGACCTTGTTTGGTACACTTTTGTGAAAAGGCCGAATGTACTTTCTGCTTACTGAATAATCAAAAGAAATTGCCCCAGTCACAAAGATGGATTACATTATTTGGGCTGTCCTTAGGGATGTATTCAACCTTAGGTAGCTGAAGACTGATAACTGACACATTTGCTTCAGCTTATGTTGAGTTTCTAACATCTGCAACTGAAAATCTTAACTAATACAATATGAATATAACAATACCTAAGAATAGACTTCTTACTATGGAGTATACCAAATTCAATAATAAAAAAGTAGTCAGTAATAGATATAATTTTATGAAAGAATCTTAATGTGAAGAACATTTTACATAATTTCTTACAATGATAATAATTATATATAAATTATTATCTGCACTTGACAAAGGAAAACTGAACCCTTGATATCTTAAAGGCAAGCACCTTATAAATAAGAGCCAAATTTGAACTTAAAATTTATTTCCCACAAATAATGCTGCTGCTGCTGCTGCTGCTAAGTCACTTCAGTCATGTCCGACTCTGTGCGACCCCATAGACAGCAGCCCACCAGGCTCCCCCGTCCCTGGGATTCTCCAGGCAAGAACACTGGAATGGGTTGTCATTTCCTTTTCCAATGCATGAAAGTGAAAAGTGAAAGTGAAGTTGTTCAGTCGTGTCTGATTTTTAGCGAACCATGGACTACAGCCCACCAGGCTCCTCCATCCACGGGATTTTCCAGGCAAGAGTACTGGAGTGGGGTGCCATTGCCTTCTCCACCACAAATAATAGATTTTTATTTCATTAAAGGGGTCATCAGGAAGTGCATTGTACTCAACTTCCAAAGAACTATACTTCACCTGGGATGCACGTGAGTAAGCATTCTGCATAGTGCCATGTACAGAGAAATAGCAGAAATTAGCATCGTTTCAATTTTTATCAAGTATATAATATACTGTGAAAGTAAAAGAAAACAAAACATAAGCAAGTAAGTGATTGGAAAATAACAAAGGTTCATATGGAAAAAGAAAATATGTGGTACTTTAATAGAAAATGGAACATTGGGATGGATTATGTGTGTTTAGTTAGGAAAGAGCACACTGAGAAGATAATATGTGAGCAGAGACCTGTAGGAAGGTAATGAGCCAGCTTTGTGAAGGGCCTCTTTAAGAGAATTCCAGTCAATATGGATAATACATCCAAATGCCAGTGAGACATAGTTTTGAAGGGCTTGGCAGAATAAGCAAAGGCCAAAAGTTTTGAAAACAATAAGATGAAAGGGCTATAATTTGGTGAGGAGTAAAATAATAAGATTATGAGGATACTCTCAATTCAGGTAAAATGCACACATTATCTTGCAAGGTAGAGAGATTTAAATTGGAAGAGATAGTGCCATATATTAGCTGTAAAGTTGTCCTGTTCACAATGTAGAGAAGGAATGTGGGAACTTGGTAAAATAAGATGCAGAGATGCAAATTAAGAAGTTATTGTAGTCATTATTGCAGAATCAGATGATTAATGGTAGTGAATGGAAAAAGAAAATAGATCCAAATGATCTTGAATTGGATATAGATACCAGGAGATTAAAAAGAGAGAGACGATGTTGATGGTGAATTTGAACTCTGAAATAAAGAAGTAGAAGAAATAAAGAAGTTATATCCTTGTTTCTTGGTATAAGCCTTTGATTAAATTGTTAATACAACTCTTAAATGGTTATAGTTTTTGAAGTGCATTCACAAATTTCCTTTTTTTAAATAAGCAGATTGTTTTTCTTAACTATTGCTATTTAATTTCAAACATGAATATCTTAAAGAAAAATCAAAATTTTACCTATAAAGTCTGAAAAACTGTCTTTTTTGCAATAGTTACATGTGCATAAACTACAGCAAACATGAATAATAAACTAGAACCAAATAAAAATCCATAAGGGATGGATTACTAATACCAGAGTGGTAAATTATGAAAGCACTATTATTGAAGTAGATGTTGATAGAGAAGCTTTTAAAGTTCTGGCAAATATTATTTGTAAATGACACTTTGCAATCATAGGAATGTTAAAAAGAAAAATGATAAACTACCATGTACATAAAGCAAATGCTGTACAGAAACAAACAGAAAATGAACAAAAACTCTATAACTAGACTGCCAAGATTTATAGTCTATCCTTTGTGAACTGTTTAATTCTTTCAAATTACTTAAAAATGGGCATAATAATAATACTAATGTAAAGGTAAATTTATACATATTAACATATGCACACAAACTACTCATACATATTTATATATTTCTAGTATTTGGCTATTATTTTTAATGTTCATAGTTCACAAATTATTTTCTCATGCAAAAAAGGCTTTACATAGAAAATCAAATCCTGAATTTACTAGGCAAAAATTGTAATTAAAAACTTATATATAATTAATAACAGTGCTTCACAATCACATACAAAATTATTATTGATAGAACTACAAATAGAAATACATGAATTCAATATCATGATAGGATACTTTAAGGCATGTCTTTCAGTAATTGGTAAATAAAAATAAGAAATAAAATGCATGTGTGTATATTATATGTATGAACAATGAAATAAAAAAATACTATATATCATAACTGAGGAAACTCAGGTATTAGACTTCTAAGATAATGACTTTAAATCAGCTATTTTTAAAATGCTCAAAGATCCAAAGTAGCTATATTTCAAGAACTAAAAGAAGATATGAGAATAATATGTAACTGAAGATAGCATGAATAAGATGACTTAAATTATAATAGCAAAAAGGAAAAAAAATGCATTTCTGGAGGTGAAAAGCCCAACAAATTAAGTTAAAAATGTACTAGTGTGGTTCCACTTCAAGTCTGGACAAGCACCAGAAAGAAGCAGTGGACTATAGGCTAACTGAAGTTATCCCATCTTAAGTGTAGAAAGTAAAGTGAATAAAGAAAAATGAACAGAGCCTCAGAGACTTGCAGGCCTCTATTAAGATATCAACATATGCACAACTGGAGGTTTAGAGGATGGAAGAGAAAGGGGCAACAATGATATCTGAGGACTTAATAACTGCAAAATTATTAAACCACACACAACGAATCTCAATCAACTCTAGGTACAATGTATGCCATGCTGTGCTAAGTTGCTTCAGTCATATCTGAGTATTTGCAACCCTGTGGACTATAGCCCACAAGGCTCCTCTCTTCTTGGGATTCTCCAGGCAAGAATATTGGAATGGTTTGTCGTATTTTCTGCCAGGGGATCTTCCTGACCTGGCGGTCAAACTCTCCATCTCTTATGTCTCCAGCATTGGCAGGCAAGTTCTTTACCACTAGCATCAGACTGGAAACCTCCAAGTACAATACAATCAAAGAAACAACGAATTTTTGAAGCATAACAAACTGTTGAAAGACAAAGAGGAAGAAAAATCATGTGAACAGTATGAAAGAAGTAATTCATCATATAAAAGGGATGCTCTATAAGATTTTAAAAAGATGTATTGTCAGAAACCATGGACTACAGAGAGCAGTAGAATGATGTACTAATACTGCTACTAGGAAAAGAGTGTATATCAAAAATTCAACATCCAACAAATCTATTTTTTCAAGGTGAATAAGAAATAAAGACAAGTTCAGATAAATAAAACTGAGAAAATGAATAGCTAGCAGACTATCCCTCCACTATGCTGTTGTTTTTCATCAGTTAGTACTGTCTGACTCTTTGCAACCCCATGAACTGCAGCACACCAGGCTTCCTTGCTCTCCACCATCTCTCAGAGTCTGCTCAAGTTCACGCCCATTGAGTCAGTGATGCTATCTAACCATCCCATTCTCTGTAGCCCTCTTCTCCTTATTTCCTCAATCTTTAAGCTCATGTACAAAGTACTATGAGAAATACTAGAAAGTTATGGCTGAAACGGAAGAATATTAGGCAAGAACTTGAATCTACATAATGAAATGAAGAGCTGTGAGAAAGATAGCTACATAAAAGACTGTATAAATATATTTTCTTTGCAATTTTTTCCTTCTGATTAAACAAACAAATGTATTAATAAATAAGTATAAAAATGTGTTGATGAGCACATGATGTATGAAGACATATGTTCTATGATGATATTATGAGGGAAGAAGTGGAGCTATATGGGAGCAAACTTTTGTATATTATTGAATTAAATTCATAATCAAAACTGTTCTTTTGAAAGTTAACATGGTAACTGTCATCATTAGGACAACCACAAAAATAACTTTGAAAGCTGTCATTAAACAAAACAAAACAAAAAGGAATCAATATAGGACCGGGGAAATACCTATTTAAAGAAGATAGTTAAGGAAAAATTCAGCAAGAAACAAGACAGAAAAAGTTAAAAACAAGTATCAAAATGTCAGACATAAATTGGAGAAGGAAGTGGCAACCCACTCCAGTATTCTTGCCTGGAAAATCCTATGGGAAGAGGAGCCTGGAAGGCTACAGTCCATGGAATCACAAAGAGTCGGACATGACTGAAGCGACTTAGCACACACATACAGACATAAATCCTAAATACAACATACAAATAATTATGAGATACAGTAAGAGTGGTACCCAAAGGGAATTTATAAAACAAAAATATTTCAAATCAATAAACCTAACTTTCTATCTTAAGAATTAAAATATATAGCATCCCAAACAGAAATTATATAGAAAGAAGGAAATTATGAGTGGAAATGAATGAAATAGAGACTAGAAAAACACTTAGAGAATCAATGATATGAAGAATCAGTTCTTTCAATAGATTAACAAATTTGACAAAACTTTACCTAGACTGACCAATAAAGAAAAGGAAAAACTATTAAATCATCAAAATAAGAAATGAAGAAAGATGCTTAACTACAACTTTCTGGAAATAAATATGATTATGGTGCTGTTTTAGTAGCTAAATCGTGTCCAACTCCTGTGATCCCATGAATTGTAGTCCACCAGGCTCCTCTGTCCTTGGGATTTTCCAGGCAAAAATACTGGAATGGGTTGCCATTTCCTTCTCTAGAGGATCTTCTTGACCCAATAATTGAACCTGGGTCTTCTGCATTCAGGCAGATTCTTTACCTACTGAGCTATTAGGGAAGCCTCAAAAATATGATTATTGGGTATACCATAAATATCTGTATATCAACAAAATGTATAATATAGAATAAATGGACAAATTTCTAGCAGCATACAAACTGCTGGAACTCACTCAAGGGAAAATAGAAAATCTCAACTGATTTGTGATAATTAAAGACATTGAATCAGTAATTATGAACTCACCACAAAGAAGCACTCTGGTACAGAGGACGTATCTGGTAAATTATATCAAAAACATAAACAACTAACAATATTTTTTTCATAATCCTCAGAAAAAAGTAGATGGAGGAATCCATATCTCAGTATATGATCAAAATATTGCCCAGATAAAAATATATTTAAAGATATTACAATAAAAATAGAGCCAATATTATGTATAAATATAGGTATAAAAATCTGGAACAAATTAGTTGCAAATCGAATATAGCAACATATGAAACAAATTGCATAGTATAACTAGATGAGACTTGTCCCAATATAGTCTGTTTAACACACAAAATTCAACAGAGAATCTGGGAAGATGCTAGTGTAGGAAGCACCGGGAATCTCTACTCCACCTAAACTACAACTGCACTGGCAGAATCTGTCTGATGTGAAGATGCAACTATCTTGGAACCCTGGAGTCTACTGAAAGCTTGGAACTTCCAGGAGAGGCTAGATGATGCTATGTAGTTAATTTAGATCAAGTTCAACTCCTAACACTGTTCCAGTTTTCTGTCATCCATCCCTCAATTTACATATGGTTTGTGTGAACCAAGGCCAGGGTGGGGGGGGGGGGGAAACACCACATGTCCTTTAAATATTAGGGGTCTGTGCTTTGATTTTGTGGTCATGTATGGATGTGAGAGCTGGACTGTGAAGAAGGCTGAGTGCTGAAGAATTGATGCTTTTGAACTGTGGTGTTGGAGAAGACTCCTGAGAGTCCCTTGGACTGCAAGGAGATCCAACCAGTCCATTCTGAAGGAGATCAGCACTGGGAAGGAATGATGCTAAAGCTGAAACTCCAGTATTTTGGCCACCTCATGCAAAGAGTTGACTCATTGGAGAAGACTCTGATGCTGGGAGGGATTGGGGACAGGAGGAGAAGGGGACAGCAGAGAATGACATGGCTGGATGGCATCACTGACTCGATGGATGTGAGTCTGAGTGACCTCCGGGAGTTGGTGATGGACAAGGAGGCCTGGCGTGCTGTGATTCATGGGGTCGCAAAGAGTCAGACACGACTGAGCGACTGATCTGATCCGTGCTCTGATTGCTGAGTGCTGCCTCTGATCACAAAGGTACAGACAAATAGCTGGGCAGTAATTGTTGGTGCATTGTTGGTGCACCTTCCCCTATGGTTGAAAATTCCTTCTCCATCTGAAATGACTCCTAGGAAATTCAAAGGCCAGCACCCTACCTTCTCACTGTTTTTCTCTTCTCTTCCTTTTAGGAGCCCAAATTTGAAAGCAGAGGCATATAAGGGGATGATTATAAATGGTCAAAACTGCTAGGGAAAAGTCTTGTAAAAGACCTGAGAAAAAATTAGGTTTATACTTTAGGCTGATCCTCAAAATAGAGCGATTACAATTAAAGACCAAAATAATAATAATAAAATCAGCAAACTCTGGGAAATGGGGAGAATTTGATTACCACATTATTAGATTCAAATATACAGTTTAAAAGAGAAAGACACATAAAGAACATGAAAGTACATCTCATTCGAAAAAATAAATCTACAGATATGTCACTGAAAAAGACTGGGTACATTTACTAGAAAAAAAAAAAAAAAACAAACCTTTAAAAAAAACTGTCTTAAAGTTGATCAAAGAACTAAAAGAAGACATGGAAAAAGTCAAGAAAATAATATGTAATAAAATGTAAATATGAAAAAAGATCTAGGGAGCTCAAAAAAAAAAAAAAAAAAAAGAAATTATAGAGTCCAAAAGTACAGTAACTGGAATATAATTGGAATAAAAGTTTCACTGTGGGATTCAAGTCATATTTAAACAGACCAAAGAAGACATTAGCAAACTAAAACATAGAATGTTGGAAATTACTAATTTTAATGAATAGAAAGAAACAGAGCTAAGAAAAGTCTACAGGGCCTAAGAGACCTGTAAGTAACAATCAAGTTGATCAAAAAATACATTACATGAGCTTCAATAGAGAAAAAAGAGAGGTAAAGGAATTATCGAGAATGTTTGAACAAGTAATGGGTGAAAACTTCCTAAATTTAATGAAATGCAGGTAGTTAATATCCAAGTAGCTAAACAAACCCCCCCAAAACTCAGATTCTCACATTGCAACACAATAAAATTTTCAGAAGCCAAACTCAAAGAGAAAATCTTGAAAACAGCAAAACAGAAACAATTTGTCTCATACAAGTGATCTTCAATAAGGTTATAAATCTATTTCCCATCAGAAAGTTTGGTGGCCAGAAATCAGTGGAATGATGTATAAGTACAACTCGAAGATGTTGTATGTTTGGTTCCTGACCACTGTAATAAAGCAGATATTGCAATAATTTGAGTCACATGAGTTTTTTGGTTTTTCCATGCATGTAAAAGTTATGTTTACAATATACTATAGCCTATTAAGTATGCAATAGCACTATGTGTTAAAATGTACATATCTTAATTTAAAATATTTTATTGTTAAAAAATGCCAGCTATCAGCTGAGCCTTCAGTAATTCATAATCATTTTGTTGAGGGAGAGTTTGAAATACTACAAGAATTAACAATAATGTGACACAGAGATACGAAGTAAGCAAATGCTGTTGGAAAAATGACACCAATAGGTTTATTTGTTGCAAAGCCATAAAAAAATAAAAACTTTCAATTTGTAAAAAATACAATACCTGTAAAGCAAAATAAAGTGAAGAGTGAAGCAATGTAAAAAATCATGTGTCTCTATTTAGAGGGTTAAAAGTAACCACCTGTCAACCAAGAATCCTTTTTCTGGCGAAACTGACCTTCACAAGCAAAGGAAAAATTAAGACATTCCCTGATAAACAAAGGCTTAAAGGATTTATTATCACTAAACATTACCTGCAAGAAATACTCAAGAGAATCCTGTAGGATGAAAAGAAAGGACAAGGAAATAACTGAAAGCTGTCTGAAGAGAAAAAATATAATAAAAGTAAATACATAGACAACTTTTAAAGCTATTTTTACTCTAACAATAATCTGTAACTCCACTTTTTGTTTTTACATGATATAGAAGAGTAACATATTAAAAATATATTATTCTGAAAGATAGTGTAATTTTGATTTGTAACTCCACACTTTGGTTGCTATATAAAAAAGACTATTGCATTTGAAAGAGTTATGCTTTTGGCTACAAAATATATAAAGATATAATTTAGGGACAACAATGAAAGGTGTAGGGACAGAGTTTCTTTTTTTTTTTTTTTTATTTTATAATAGAAAATTCTTTTTTTTTTTTTTTATTTTGCTTAACTTTACAATATTGTATTGCTTTTACTATACATCGAGATGGATCCGCCACCAGTAAACATGAGTGGAGTTTTTAAACATTATTGAAGTTAAATCAGTATAAATTCAAATTAAGGTATCTTAAAATTAGGATATTAAATGTAACTAAATGTCAGTGGCAACAAAAAATAGCTGTGGAATACACAAAATGAAAGAACACAGATATTAAACACTTCATCAAAACCCCCAGTAGCATAGTAATAGAGGAAATTAGGAACAAAAACCTACAAGGTAAAAAGAAAACAAATAAAAAAATGATAGAAATCAGTCCCTCCTTATTGATAATTATTCATATGTAAATAGATGCATTTTGATATATGGCAAAAACCAATACAAAATTGAAAAGTTAAAAAATTAAATTAAAAAAAAATCTTCAGTCAAAATGCAAACTTACAGACTGGAGAAACAAAAGTGGTCCAATGAGATATTTTTTTTACAAGAGATTTACTGTAGATCTAGAGACAGAAACGTGTTAAAATTGGAAGGATTCAAAACGTTATTCCATGTAAGTAACAGTCGAAAGGGTGTAGGAATGGCTATACAAATATCAGACAAAAATGGTTATAAATCAGAAAAATATATGTGACAAGGACATTATATATTTATACAATGCAGTAAAAGATATACCAATTATAGACATTTGCATAATAATAATAAGTCATCAAAATATATGAAGTAAAACCTGACAGAATTAATGGTAGAAATAGGCAGTTCTATCCTAGAGATAGTTTAATATATTCAAAGTATTAGGTAATTTTCCTTAATAGTTTGAACAGAGATAAGTAAGGAAATGGAGTTTACCCTGGCTCAGATCATGAACTCCTCATTGCCAAACAGAGACTTATATTGAAGAAAGTAGGGAAAACCACTACACCATGAAGGTATGATCTAAATCAAATCCCTCATGATTGTACAGTGGAAGTGACATAATAGATTCAAGGGATTAGGTCTGATAGAGTGCCTGAACAACTATGGATGGAGGTTTGTGACATTTTACAGGAGGTGGTGATCAAGACCATGCCCAAGAAAAAGAAATGCAAAAAGGCAGAATGATTGTGTGAGGAGGCCTTACAAATAGCTGAGAAAAGAAGAGAAGTGAAAGGCAAGGGAGAAAAGAAAGATCTACCCATTTGAATGCAGAGTTCCAAACAATAGCAAGGAGAGATAAGAAAGTGTTCCTCAGTGATGAATGCAAAGAAATTGAGGAAAACAATAGAATGGGAAAGTCTAGAGATCTCTTCAAGAAAATTAGAGATACCAAGGGAATATTTCATGGAAAGATGGGCACATTAAAGAACAGAAATGTTCTGGAGCTAACAGAAGCAGAAGATATTAAGTAATGGTGGTAAAAATACAGAGAAGAACTAAACAAAAAAATCTTCATGACCCAGATAACCATGATGATTTGATCACTCACCTAGAGCCAGATATCCTGGAATGTGAAGTCGAGTGGGCCTTAGGAAGCATCACTATGAACAAAACAGGTGCAGGTGATGGAAATCCAGTCGAGCTAATTCAAATCCCGAAATACAATGCTAAGAAAGTGCTGCACTCAATATGTCAGCAAATTTGGAAAACTCAGCAGTGGCCACAGGACTGGTAAAGGTCAGTTTTCATTCCAATCCCAAAGAAAGGCAATCCCAAAGAATGTTCAAACTACTGCACAATTGCAGTCATCTCACATGCTAGTAAAGTAATGCTCAAAATTCTCCAAGCCAGGCTTCAACATTACCTGAACTGTTCAAGTTGGATTTAGTAAAGATGTTTGAGTTGGATTTAGTAAAGGCAGAGTAACCAGAGATCAAATTGCCAACATCTCCTGAATCATCAAAAAAGCAAGAGTGTTCCAGAAAAACATCTACTCCAGCTTTATTGACTACACCAAAGCCTTTGATTGTCTGGATCACAACAAACTATAGAAAATTCATAAAGAAACAGGAATACCAGACCACCTGAACTGCCTTCTGAGAAATCTGTATGCAGTTCAAGAAGCAACAGTTACATCTGGACATGGAAAAACAGACTGGTTCCAAACCGGGAAAGGAGTACATCAAGGCTGCATATTGTCACCTTGCTTATTTAACTTATATGCAGAGTACATCTTGCAAAATGCCAGGCTGGATGAAGCACAAGCTGGAATCAAGATTGCTGGGAGAAATATCAATAACTTCTGATATGCAGATGACACTACACTTATGGCAGAAAGTGAAGAAGAACTAAAGAGCCTATTGATGAAAGTGAAAGAGGAGAGTGAAAAAGTTGGCTAAAACTCAATATTCAAAAAACTAAGGTCATGGCATCTGGTCCCAACACTTCATAGCAAATAGATGGGGAAACAATGGAAACAGTGACAGACTATTTTCTTGGGCTCTAAAATCACTGCAGATGGTGACTGCTTCCATGACATTAAAAGACACTTGGATGGAAAGTTATGACCAACCAAGATAGTATATTAAAAAGCAGAGACATTACTTCGCCAACAAAGTTATGTCTAGTCAAAGCCATAGTTTTTCCAGTAGTTGTGCATGGATGTGAGGTTTGGACTATAAATAAAGCTGAGCACTAAAGAATTTATGCTTTTGAACTGTAATATTGAAGAAGACCCTTGAGCATCGCTTGGGATGGAAGGAGATTCAACCAGTCAATCGTAAAGAAAATCAGTCCTGAATATTCATTGGAAGGACTGATGTTGAAGCTGAAGCTCCAATAATTAAGCCACCTGTTGTGGGGAACTGACTCATTAGAAAAGACCCTGATGTTGGGAAATATTGAAGATGGGAGGAGAAGGGGAAGACAGAGGATGAGACAGTTGGATGGCATCACTGACTTGATGGGCATGAATATGAGCAAGCTCTGGAAGCTGGTGATGGACAGGGAAGCCCGGTTTGCTGCAGTCCACGAGGTCACAAATAGTTGGACATGACTGAGTAAATGAATTAAACTGAAGGACCTACACAACACAATAAAAATAGTTCAATAGATCTAATGCACAAATACAGAACACTATCCAACAACAAGGTATACATATTCTTCTTAAGTGTATATGACATTTTTAAGAATAGACCATGTTAGCTTACTAATTGTCTCAATAGATTTGAAAAGTAGAGACCATGCAAAATATCTTCCTTCTTCAGCCACAACAGAATGAAGTTAGAAATCAACAAAGTTAAAACTGAAAAATTCACAAACTTTTGGAAATTTAATAACTGACCCTTAAACAAATAATTTATCAAAATGTAGTCACATAGGAAATTAGAAAATACATAGAAATGAATGAAAATGAAAACAGAATAAATCAAAACTTAAGAAATGAGGCACATTATAGAGTGCAAGTAAATGAAGAATTATAGTAGAGTTATTATTTAGAAAGACAGTTTTCTAAAGATGTTGATTTTGTTTATTAACTTATAAAGTCAGTGAAATTCCATTCAAATTCTTTAAACTTACTTCTGGTAGAAGTTTGCAATTAGCTTCTGATAGTTCTTTGCAATGGAGAAGGAGATGGCAACCCACTCCAGTATTCTTCCCTGGAGAATCCCAGGGATGGGGGAGCCTGGTGGGCTGCCGTCTATGGGGTCGCACAGAGTCGGACACGACTGAAGCGACGTAGTAGTAGTTCTTTGCAATCAGTTTCTACTTTTTTTTTAATGAAAGATCTAAAAGGACCAAAGGAACAAGACAATTTTGTAGATGATAAAGCCACAAGATATTAAGACTTATCACCAAACAATAGACCAACTGAAGCTAATGCAGTAAAATAGGTTAGAATGCAACATACGTATAAATGAATTGATTTGGCAAAAATAGAACTACAAATCAGTGGAGATGGGAGGGCTCATTCAAGAAACACTGTTCCAATTGATTTGCCGTAAGAAAAAAATGCAGTTATAATTAATTTCTTCTCATCATAAAAAATAATCAGTTTCAGATACTGAAATGTTTCACTGTAAAAGCCAAAATATTAAATTTGGAGAAGAAAATACGTACAAACATTCTCAATATTTTGGAATAAAGAAAGAATTTCTGAAACATACCACAGAAATCAATGGCTCCATATGAACAGGTTATAATTTTATTTCTGATGTCAGCTCTTAAGAATATCAGTTCCTAATAGTCTCTCTTTTTCTCACTCTGCTCAAATCCTGTTCATTTTCATAGTGTTCCTCGAATACGCAGTTATGTGCATGATGTTTTGTCTCTTTCCTAACTTGGTTCTAATGTCAACTTTTCAACAAGACCTAAAGAGGTTACCTTTTTTTTTAAAATTGCAACAGCCCTTAATTCTCACTTCAGATATTCTGACCCTTCTCCCCTAGCTTATTTTTTAATTTATTTATTTTAATTGTAGGTTAATTACTTTACAATATTGTATTGGTTACATTCCCTTAGAATTTATAGCTTACTACCATGCTATGTAATAACACTTATGCTGTGATCTTTAAAAAAATCATGTCATCCTTCATCTGATAAGTGCTAAAACAGCAAAGATCTTTGCTTTCCTCACTAATGTACCCCAAGCAAGCAAAACTGTGAACAACTAATATTAGAGTCAATAAAACCTTCCAATACAATTAACCTTTCTCTTAAGTTTTTGGGTTTCATTTTTTTTCTGTTGTGTTAATAAGTTCTTATCAGTCATAACATACAACTTTCATATTTTTAGAAAGGCTATACAGTCTTGCTTTTCAGAATTATATGTTAAATTCCCTGGAACTCATTTCTCTGTATGTGGAGTGATATAATCAAAAATTATGCATTATTTCCTTTATCTTTATATACATACTTAATATTACATATTTTTAACTGGTCTTTGATAGTCAGCTGTCACTTTCATCATATGTGAAGTTTTCATTTATGCTGTTACTGAACTTCCTATTCTTTTCCAAAAGTTACATCATTTAACATTTTATTAAGGATGAATGAGGTTTCTCTGGTAGTCCTAGTTGTGAAAAAATCAAATATCTTTATTGCTACTAATAGTTATGGCAATTCTTATTCTTGTGTTCAATCTGCAGTAGACCTCCAGATACCATATGACAGTGATTCTTCCCTGTCTTCATCACCTCTCTCTTACTCCATGAATTATAGCATACTGTCTCATGCATCCAGTGCTGAAGTCATCAATTCCAGGCCTTCTTTAAGTGAATGTTGTCTGATCATACTTTGAGCTATCTGTAAATTCCAAAACTGGAATTTATTTATCTCATATCAAATTCTATGTTTTTCTGACTCATTTTTATCTAAAAGTCTCCATCTCTGAATAAACTCATACTTATTTGCCAAGGGACTATTTGATTGAATGAAAAAAAGTCTCAAGATTTGTGCGACTACTGTTGTCCTTTTACAACATCGTTGCTGTTCAGTCACCAAGTCATGACAGATTCTTCGCAACCCCATGGACTGCAGCTCAGCAGGCATCCCTACCCCCTGCCCCCATCTACCAGAGATTGCCCAAATTCATGTTCATTGCTTCATGGATCCCATTCAACCATCTCATCCTGTAACCCTTTCCTCCTTCTGCCATCAGTCTTTCCCAGAATCATGGTCTTTTCCAATAAGTAGGCTCTTTGTTTCAAGTGGACAAAGTATTGAATCTTCAGCATCAGGTCTTCCAATGGATATTCAGGATTGATTTCCTTTAAGATTTACTGGCTTGATCTCTTTGCTGTCCAAGGGTCTTTCAAGAGTCTTCTCAGCACCACAGTTCAAAAACACCAATTCTTCTTTACAACATTAGCCTATTAAAAAATTAGCATTTCATTATCTCTGTGCCTCATCTATGGGACACTTATTTTTACATTTTGTTTTTAACAGAAATAAGATTTTCCTTCACAAAATGATATAAATGGTAAATGAAATTTTTCATTATGTTTGCTGTCATCTCATGCAAGAATCTAAGAATATGTTGTTCTTTTCCAGTTTCTCAGTCATGTCTGACTCTTGCAACCCCATGGACTACAGCACTTGAGGCTTTCTTCTCCTTTACAATCTTCTGGAGCTTGCTAAATCTCATGTACATTGAATTGGTGATGCCAACCAATCAACTTGTCTTTTGTCATTTCCCTTCTCCTTGTGCCTTCAATCTTCCCAAGTATCAAGGTCTTTTCCAACGATCTGGCCTTTGCATCAGGTGGCTGAAGTGTTGGAGCTTCAGCTTCAGCATCAGTCCTTCCAATGAATATTCAGGGTTGATTTCCTTTAAGATGGGCTGGTTGGATCTCTTTGTTGTCCAAGGGACTTCCAAGAGTCTTCTCCAGCAACACAGTTCAAAAGAATCATTCTTTGGTGCCTGACCTTCTTTATGGTCCAAATGTCACATGTGTATATGACTACTGGAAAAACTATAGCCTTGACTGTATGAACGTCTGTCAGCGAAGCAACATCTCGGTTTTTTAATACACTGTCTAGGTTGGTCAAAGCTTTTCTTCCAATGACCAAGTGTCTTTTACATTCACAACTGCAGTCATCATCTGCCGTGATTTTGGAGCCCAAGAAAATAAAGTCTGTCACTGTTTCCATTGTTTCCCCAACTGTTGGTCATGAAGTGATGAGACCAGATGTAATGATCTTCATTTTTTGAATGTTGAATTTTAAGCCATCTTTTTCACTCTCCTCTTTCACTTTCATCAAGAGGTTTAGTTCCTCTTCACATTCTGCCATAAGGGTAGTGTCATCTGCATATCTGAGGTTATTGATATTTCTCCTGGCAATCTTGATTCCAGCTTGTGCTTCATCCAGCCCAGCGTTGCTCATGATGTATTCTGCATATAAGTTAAATAAGCAAGGTGATAATATACAGACTTGGCACACTCCTTTCCCAATTTGTAACCAGTTTGTTGTTCCATGTCCAGTTCTAAATGTTGCTTCCTGACCTGCATACAGATTTCTGAGGAGGCACGTAGGATGATCTGGTATTCCCATCTTTTAATATTTTTCTAGTTTGTTGTGATCCACACAGTCAAAGGCTTTAGTGTAGTCAATGAAGCAGAAATAGGTGCTTTTCTGGAATTCTCTTGCTTTTTCTATTATCCAGTGGATGTTGGCAGCAGGAGGAGAAGGAGATGACAGAGGATGAGATGACTGGATGGCATCACTGACTCAATGGACGTGAGTCTGAGTGAACTCTGGGAATTGGTGATGGACAGGGAGGCCTGATGTGCTGTAATTCAAGGGGTCATGAAGAGTCAGACATGACTGAGCGACTAAACTGAACTGAACTGCATTTTCTAAATACAGCCTGTACATCTGGAAGTTCTCCATTCACATACTGTTGAAGCCTAACTTGAAGGTTTTGAGCACTACCTTGCTAGCGTATGAAATGACTACAGTTCTGTGGTAGTTTGAAGATTCTTTGACACTGCCCTTCCTTGAGATCGGTATGAAAATTGAGCTTTTCCAGTCCTGTGGCCACTGCTGAGTTTTCCAAATATACTGGGCTATTGAATGCAACACTCAATAGTTGATACATTAATGTACTAGGAACAATATATTACTAGGAATTATAAAGCTCAACATTCAGAAAACTAAGATCATGGCATCCTGTCCCATCACTTCATGGGAAATAGTTGGGGCAACATTGGAAACAGTGTTAGACTTTATTTTTGGGGGCTCCAAAATCACTGCAGATGGTGACTTCAGCCATGAAATTAAAAGACGCTTACTCCTTGGAAGGAAAGTTATGACCAACCTAGCATATTCAAAAGCAGAGACATTACTTTGCCAACAAAGGTCCGTCTAGTCAAGGCTATGGTTTTTCCTGTGGTCATGTATGGATGTGAGAATTGGACTGTGAAGAAGGCTGAGCGCTGAAGAATTGATGCTTTTGAACTGTGGTGTTGGAGAAGACTCTTGAGAGTCCCTGGGACTGCAAGGAGATCCAACCAGTCCATTCTGAAGGAGATCAGCCCTGGGATTTCTTTGGAAGGAATGATGCTAAAGCTGAAACTCCAGTACTTTGGCCACCTCATGCAAAAAGTTGACTCATTGGAAAAGACTCTGATGCTGGGAGGGATTGGGGGCAGGAGGAGAAGGGGACGTGCAGATTCATGTGATTCATGGGGTCGCAAAGAGTCAGACATGACTGAGTGACTGAACTGAACTGAACTGAATGTGCCCTTGGAATAATTTGATTTTAACAGAAGGGTGTGGCATTTATAAAATATAGTAGAGGTTTATAGTATAAAATACACAGTATAACATTTATAATATAAGATACATATATAAAGTATTTTATGGTATAAAATATTGCAGAAGACTGACTTTTCACAAAATTAGTTTAGAATTCCATTTTAATATCTTACTAGTACAGCTCCTTGTAATTCTAAAATAGTTAACATTTATTTGTAGAATTAATGCTGATTATAATGGAAGAAATCTGTAAATAAAGGCAATTCATTTAAATTAATACGATATTTTTTACCAATAAAATTCAATGTTCCAAAACTGTCTATATCAATGATAGCAGCATTGGGACAAATAGACAGTCATTGCAAGTGACTATTCAAACAAATTCACAATATTGGATGACAAATTCTGGTACAGATTTTAATATTCAGATTGTTAATTTATAGTTACAACTTAGATATCTCTTTCTCTAAGAAATTTACTATCTCTTTTCATCCAAGATGATATTGCTGTTATTTGGTTCCAAGTGTTACTATCACCCAAATTCACCAGTAAGCAAAAGACAGCTGCCACTGTGAGTTAAATATATTTTGTATATTTCCAACTGGGAGTTCTGGAAAAGCACACTCAATACAAGGTCAGCAAAACACTTCTGAGGTTCACAGTTCACTGGGGAAATCAGCAGAAGGGCTGGCTGCAGCTGGAACATATGCTAATCACCCTGGCATCAGATGCAATTTCTGCCATGATGTATCTCAGGGTAGCCATTATTAAAAATGCATCAGCCTCAAGTAGTCACCTTCTAGCCAGCAATTTAGAGGAATTTGATGTCAAAAGTAAGGAGATAGGTCAACTGGGAAAGTGTGCTTTACGATGGTCTTGCATCCAATGTAGGCAATAACGTGTAAGCCACTTTACCTTTACTACTTGTATTTATCAGAAGTCCCCATCACTTCCATGAATACAGCATAAACTCATATTTTATCATACTGTTTCAATAAAAACTCCACAAAAAGTACATTATCTACTGTACCAGTATCTTGAATACAGATTGCTCACAGTATTTATTTAGTTGTTTTTCTGACTCTGCATATTATGCTATGCCCACAATTGACACTGGATAAGTGAATTAATAATTATTAAATATAAATTCTGTAGTAACCTTTCTATTTTTGTGTCTTACAAATGTTAGTCACATATAAGAGAAAAGGAACAGGAAAATGCAATGCATTTTGCTTCTTAATTATAATAAGATAGCTTCAGAGACTTTGTTATCAAACAGAGCAACTTGGATTCTTTGTGTTAAATAATCTATACAGTCCCTTATTTTTGTCATTTGCATTCGCTGCTGCATCTCTTCAGTCATGTCCGACTCTGTGAGACCCCATAGACGGCAGCCCATCAGGCTCCCCCCGTCCCTGGGATTCTCCAAGCAAGAGCACTGGAGTGGGTTGCCATGTCCTTCTCCAATGCATGAAAGTGAAAAGTGAAAGTGAAGCCGCTCAGTTGTATCCAACTCCTAGCGACCCCATGGACTGCAGCCTCCCAGGCTCCTCTGTGGCTATATGTTTGTAAATGGAAGAAAAATTCCAGTAAAATTATAAGTTTTAATTTCAAACAAGATAGATGATTTATTTACAGAGTAAGGCCACAGAGTAAGTACTAACTGTTCTAACAAATTATCTACAAAGTACCCATGCAATGATACTGCAATTTTTACCTTTTTTTTTTTTATATTGGCACAATGTAGAACCTTCTCCAGAGAAGGCAATGGCACAGCACTCCAGTACTCTTGCCTGGAGAATCCATGGATGGAGGAGCCAGGTATGATGGAGCCATATATAATATAATATGATATAATATATATGATATAATATATGATATATGATAATCACTATCTCATATGTAATAATACAACATATGATATACATAAAATTATCATATAAATGAAATAATTTTATAAGTAAATATGAGAATAGGAGATAATGATAGATCTTTGAAGACATCTTTAAATTATGCATAATATATGTCATTATCTTCAGAATTTAAAGATGAGGCTATTGACAATATTAAAGAGTTATTTGATCAATGGAACTTTCACACATAATTCAAATGACAAGTACTTTTTATTAGAACAAAATATTCTGCATAACATTGCTTTTCAAAAATATTTGCAAAACATGGAAACCTTTTGTTCTCCATTCAGGTCTTGTTTATGGTGTTCTCAAATGTATTTCAATGTATTATTGACATATAATTGTGTAACAGAGAAAACCATAGCCTTGAAGTCTAAGTTTTAATGTGTCTGTTTACCATCTGTATCAAAGAACTTATTGCCAAATATTACAATTTCTTATTTAGTCTATTATTCTGTTTCTTACAACGAATTATAATCTACTTCAGGCTTTCTTGATTATCTTTTATAAATCATTGTATTATTAGCATGTGGCATTGCATTTGATACATAGTAAATCATAAATGTTATTAGTGAATAATCATTTAATGAGTGGCCATGCCATATATATATATATATTTAATTTCAATTGCCTCAATTTGTATGATTGGTATACTACTTACTTATTTATTTTGCAATGCCACACAGCATGCAAAATCTGGGTTTCCCAACCAGGGATTGAGCCTGTGCCCCCAGTTGTGGAAGTACAGAGTCTTAACCATTGGACTTTCAGGGAATTCCCCCAGTGTACTATTTAAAGAGATATTTTAAATGATAAAGTTATGTAGTATCAAAAAGATATTTGATTATTTTCTCTTTCAAATAATATATTAGTATAAACAATCATTCCTTATGATTGTTCCTACTTTTTACTTACAAAAGAGGCCAACCAAAACAAGTGCCAATGAAATCACAATGCAGAGAGACTTTTCTATAGAAAAGTTATTTATTTAAAAGGACTCAAACGAGAACATTAGAATTGTGCAATTACTGTAGGAATTATGTACTATTAATTTCTGTATATTTTATGCATTTGTTTTAGAAATTATAGAAGTAATATGCATTTAGTGTGGCCAATTTGAAGAAAAAAATGTAACAGTTTTTGTGGCCTTTTCCCTTTAATTTATCACTGAGTTAATTTAATATTTTAATGTTTCCCTTCAACATTCTTTCTCTTAATATTTTAAGATCATTTGAAATGTATGCCTCTGTCCTATTTAACATATATTTAAAACATTTACTTTGATATATCTCTCACATACAATTTTAAAGGCTCTATAACATTTCACAATCTTTTGGAAAGCACACACTTGAGAGGCCTCTCTTCTCTAGAAAATGGGTTTTATTCATCATCATCAATGTCAACTAAAAAAAGGAGACAACATTAAGCACTATGAGTTTCAGTTTTATCCTGGGACCTTACTGTTACTTATCATAACCCACGAAACAGCCTCTTAGTAGTTCTGCTCCAAATAGGTAGGGAGACAAACCAGTATATACATGACTTGTAGGGGCTTCCCAGGTGGAGCTAGTGGTAAAGAACATGCCTGCCAATGCAGGAGAAGTAAGAGACATGTGTTCAGTCCCTGGGTCAGGAAAATCCCCTGGAGGAGGGCCCGAGAACCCACTCCAGTACTCTTGACTGGAGGATTCCAAGGGCAGAGGAGCCTGGCGGGCTGCAGTCCATAGGGTTGCAAAGTTATGACTGCAATAACTCAGCATATACAACACATATGACTTTTTAGCTAAGGGATACACGCAGTAAAGCAGGCATTTTCATAAGAGGTTACTCTTATGGAAACAGATATCTCACTGATTTTAGTGCCCTTCTTTCTGTGGGAATATACAAAAATCTGAATTCATTAAAACTCTTTCTGAATTGTACTTCTGTCTGATGACTGTTTTTCTCAGAGGTAGAGTGCTTCATCCTGTGTTTAGTCCTGAATTTCTCACAGGGTGCACTGTTGGTCTGTGACCATATTGGCTAATGATTTAATCCTTGTAGAACTGGATAGTGGGTAATACACTTTGTTTTACACTAACTTTCTTATTTAGACTAATATTCTTGTTTCACACTAACTTTCTATTATTTATCATCTTTCTTCACTTCTGAAACACACTGAAAAAAATCCAATGGCCTTCCAATTATATTAATAAAATTTATTGGTGACCACTTTATTTTCTGATATCTCTAGTTGTACCTCCATATATTACATAACTGTTTGCATTTGGGAGACTTTTTTCTTATTTTCTGTTTTTTTTTTTTTTTTTCTTTTTACTATATGTTTATACAAAAATAAATATGCTTGATAAAAATAACAATATATTAAGAAAATTGGCTTTGAAAATAAACTTTTGGAGTTTAAATTTTAGCTACAATGCTTAGAAAACTGCATGATTTTGAACAAGCTTTTCAGCTTCCTCCAGCTTCATTTTTCTCATCTATAAAATGGGAATAACATTAGTGTTCATTTCCTAGGATTGTTGTAACTATTTAATAAAATTATGTAAATAAATAGTCTTAAAAATCCTAAGATATTGTGTATACAGTACAATTAGCTTGTACTTTATTATTTGTGTCATTAATTCTGGTATAACGCTAGAGTCAGACACATGATTTTAATGTTCAAATTCATAGGAAGTTAAAACCAGTAAGTCTGAGGCACAGTTCTTACAATTGACTGCATGATATTCTCAAAGCTCTGAAATATGTGACAAGGCACAGATACAAATGCTTAACCTCATCGCCTTGAAAAGTATCTGAGAAACAATAGCAGCATCCTACACTTTTAGGCAAGTTAATATTTACTTTATTTTTAAATATTTGCCTTATTCTTAACATTATTTCTTGACTATTACATCTCTGATGTGTGCTTAGTACAAAGGTAGAAGTCATTTGGCTTCAATTATTTTGGTCTTTGAAAATGCTAATATGTGAATAGTGCTATAAAGTTTTTTTTTTCATATATTAATGTAAATGCTTGTAATAGAAACCTGTCTCAGGTCCTTTAAATATTTTCTATATTAGTCTTACATATGCTGAATACTTTGACATCATATTATAATTATTATGGTGAGACAATTGCTTCATAAAAGTATGAATTGTCTATCAATATTTTAAGCTTGATGAACGATGCATTAACAGGCAAAGATGGGTGGGCAAAAGAGAATTGGAGATAGGGAGAAAGAGAGATGTCTTTATATCTGGTTAGAGGTTTTATAACAGTTGCTGACTTCCTTAAATCCGAAATTTTAAAAGCACCAATTATCTGACTTTAAGCAAATATTGTAATTTTTCAATGCCATTCTCCTCCATAAAAAGGAAACAACAGTCCCAAATATTGGGATATTGTGATTGTCAAACTAGAAGTATGGGAAGACACATAAAAATAACAAAGCATTATTGAACAGTTTTTGTAATTTTTAAAAATGCATTCTTTAAATTGAACATGTTTCATGCTATTTGGGTGATTTCACTAAAGTAAAACTATATAAAAAATATTAGGGGAAAAAAAGGATATTAAAAGAACTTGGTTAAGGAACAATAGAAAAAGGAGGTTTTGTAACTTTTCAGGAAACAATTATTGGATGTATGTGTCAAAGGCAAATTTAAGTAGCATTGCATCAATAGCAGTCAGGGTTTTGTCACCGTATAATTGCACATCCCTAGATATATGACTTAATCTCTCTAATGTTCAGCTGTCTTTTCTGAAACATTCAATGACCAATCCTTTGTATATCAACTATTAATCTTTTTCCAGTATATGGTTGTCCTTTCCCCATTGAGAGTTTTGAGGGAAACAGATTTGCATTCATGCACTTATCATTTGAAATGAATTTTTGTGTAAATCAGGTACTTTCATAGGAAGTAGAAATGCAGAAAGATTAAATAGTACCTGAAGCAAAATACTGGTTAGGAACAGTGTATGTAAACATTTAATTACATTACTGTATTTAAATGTTGAATGCTGTTGTGTTCAGTGCACTACAATAACAGAGCATTAATAACACTACTTACAAGACAGCTTTACAGAAGAGGAAGCATGCAAATTTGAATGTGAGTAATGAGCCAAAAAGGCATCATTTTTCTTTTAACTCTCTGTTCAATCACACAAAATTAATGACAAAATAAAAACTTTGATGAATCCAGCTTACCTTGCTATAAACATAAATATGTAATTAAAATACATAGAAATTAAATAAAAAGAAGCACAGGTTTAACTTTTTAAATCTCAAAAGATTAACTTACTTCTCAATAGAACAGCTTTTTCTCTTAAGAATAAAAACATTATCTTTCATTTATTATGTCTCTTTTTATTTAAAAGAAATATTATTTAAGTAGTCACTGTTATATGTGGTTGACTATAAAGAACTTAAGTCAGAAACTTTAATGTGAAAATAGATGGCAGTAAATACAATGAGTGCCCCCCCCTCCAAAAAAAAGTGCTTTTTGTTAAACTGCTTGCTTTTGCAATATAGATTCTTCTAGGTCTTGAATATTCACAATTCAAGACATATGCAGAGATCTAAAATCAGAGTTCACATAGCCATTATAAAACAAACATACTTGACTCAGTGTTAATCTTTATTATGAAAACACTATTTTCTCAGAGATAGGGAAATTGGTTTGTAGGGCAGCAACATGTATGATTTTCCATCCTAAACCCCTGAGTAATGAATGATAGAAGTCATTCTCACTGTCTTCTGAGACTCTGTAACTTGGAAACTGCTGAATACCAAATTACATATTTTCATAGCTTTAAACTGGTAAAGAATAATGTAATATCTAGCATGAACCCAGAAGTGGATTGTTCCAGCTAATCAGATATTCTTATGCTCTACTAAAGGGCTTCCCTCCTAACTCAGCTGGTAAAGAATGCACCTGCAATGGAGGAAACCTCGGTTCACTTCCCGGGTTGGGAAGATCCCCTGGAGAAGGGATAATTTACTCACTTCAGTATTCATGGGCTTCCCTGGTAGCTCAAATGGTAAAGAATCTGCCTGCAATGCAGGAGACCTGGGTTTGATCCCTGGGTTGGGAATATCGCCTGGAAGGGGGCATGGCTACCCACTCCAATATTCTTGCCTGGAGAATTCCCATGGACAAAGGAGCCTGACAAGCTACAGTCCATGGGGTTGCAGAGTCAAACAGGACTGAGAGACTAAGGACAAACACATGCAATACTACTTCATTCATTCTGTAAATCGATCTTTCAGATTCCCATACCTTCAACAGATGTCCCTGGCCTGTATTTCCAGATGTCAATGGTTAATATCAGAAAATCAGACTTTGCATCCTCTGTATTTTTCATTCACTGACTCTATGACTTGGGTAATTAATCTAATGACTGTGATTTTAGTTTTTCTTATTTGAAAATGAGAATAAAAAATGTATCTGTCTACTTCATCAGATCAATGTATAGAATATTATTGACACTGCAGAATCTTCTTTTATGCCTAATCATATATTATTATGATCTTCATTTGCATTTCTCTAATATGTTGATTGGGTGTGAGGCACTAGAGAAGGGATGGTACACTACTTCAGTATTCTTGCCTTGAGAACCCCATGAACAGTATGCAAAGGCAAAAGTAGGACACTGAAAGGACACTCTGTAGGTCAGAAAGGTGCCAAATATGCAACTGGAGATTAGTGGAGAAACAACTCCAGAAAGAATGAAGAGACAGACCCAAAGCAACAATAACACTGTTGTGGATGTGACTGGTGATGGAAGTAAATTCTGATGCTGTAAAGAGCAATATTTGTATAGCAACCTGAAATGTTAGGTCCATGAATCAAGGCAAATTGGAAGTGGTCAAACAGATGGCAAGAGTGAACATCAACATTTTAGGAATCAGTGAAATAAAATGGACTGGAATGAGTGAATTTAACTCAGATGACCATTATATCTACTATTGTGGGTACAAATCCCTTAGAAGAAATGGAGTAGCCCTCATAGTCAACAAAAGAGTCTGAAATGCAGTACTTGCATACAATCTCAAAAACGACAGAATGATCTCTGTTTGTTTCCAAGGCAAACCATTCAATATCACAGTAATCCAAGTCCATGCCCTAACGAGTAATACTGAAGAAGCTGAAGTTAAAAGGGTCTCTGAAGACCTACAAGACCTTCTAGAACTAACATCCAAAAAAGATGTCCCTTTCATTATAGGAGACTGGAATGAAAAAATAGGAAATAAAGAAATACCTGGAGTAACAGGCAAATTTGGCTTTGGAGTTCAGAATAAAGCAGGGCAAAGGCTAATATAGTTTTGCCAAGAGACTGCACTGGTCAAAGCAAACACCCTCTTCCAACAACACAAGAGAAGACTCTATATATGGACATCACCAGATGATCAGTACCAAAATCAGATTAATTATATTCTTTGCAGCCAAAGATGGAGAAGCTGTATACAGAGAGCAGAAACAAGACCAGGAGCTGACTGTGGCTCAGATCATGAACACCTTATTGACAAATTCAGACTTACATTGAGGAAAGTAGGGAAAACCACTAGGCCATTCAGGTATGGCCTAAATCAAATCCCTTACAAATATAGTGGAGGTAACAAATAGATTTAAGGAACTAGATCTGATAGAGTGCCTGTAAAACTATGGACAGCGGTTCATGACTTTATACAGGAGGCAGGGATCAAGACCATTCCCAAGAAAAAGAAATGCAAAAAGTCAAAATGGTTGTCTGATGAGGACTTACAAATAGCTGAGATAAGATGAAAAGCAAAAGGCAAAGAAAAGGAAAGATATACCCATTTGAAGTCAGAGTTCCAAAGAATATCAAGGAGAGATAAGAAAGAAATCACTTCCTCAGTGATTAATGCAAAGAAATAGAGGAAAACATTACAATGGGAAAGACTAGAGATTTCCCCCCAAAATTAGAGATACCAAAGGTACATTTCATGCAATGATGAGCACAATAAAGGACAGAAATAGTAGAGAACTAACAGAAACAGAAGATATTAAGACAAAGTGGCAATAATACAAAAAGATCTTTACAACCCAGATTATCACAATGATGTGATCATTCACCTAGAGCCATACATCAAGGAATGTGAAGTCAGTCAAGTGGGCCTTAGAAATCATGACTAAGAACAAAGCTAGTCAAGGTGATAGAATCCCAGCTGAGCTATTTCAAATCCTGAAAGATGATGCTATGAAAGTATTGCACTCAATATGCCAGCAAATCTGGAAAACACAACAGTGGCCATGAGACTGGAAAAGGATAGTTTCATTCCAATCCCAAAGAAAGACAATGCCAAAGAATTGTCAAACTACCACGCAATTGCAGTCATCCCCGATGCTAGCAGAGCAATGCTCAAAATTCTCCAAGTCAGGCTTCAACAATGTGTGAACCGTAAACTTCCAGATGTTCAAGGCAGAGGAGGAACCAGAGATCAAATCGCCAACATCCATTGGATCATTGAAAAAGCAAGAGAATTCCTGAAAAAGATCTACTTCTGCTTTATCGACTAAACTGATGACTTTGACTGTGTGGGTCACAACAAACTGGAAACTTCTTAAAGATATGGGAATGCCAGACCACCTGACCTGTCTCCTGAGAAATCTGTATGCAGGTCAGGAAGCAACAGTTAGAACTAGAAAAACATGGAAAAACAGACTGTTTCCAAATCAGGAAAAAGTATGCCAAAGCTGTATATTGTCATCCAACTTATTTAACTTCTATGCAGAGTACAGAGTCGGACACGACTGAGCGACTTCACTTTCACTTTTCACTTTGATGCATTGGAGAAGGAAATGGCAACCCACTCCAGTGTTCTTGCCTGGAGAATCCCAGGGGCGGGGGATCCTGGTGAGCTTCCGTCTATGGGGTCACACAGAGTCGGACACGACTGAAGTGACTTAGCAGCAGCAGCAGCATGCAGAGTACATCATGAGAAACGCTGGGCGGGAAGAAGCACAAGCTGAAATGAATATTGCCAGGAGAAATATCAATAACCTCAGATATGCAGATGACACCACCCATATGGAAGCAAGTGAAGAGGAACTAAAGAGCCTCTTGATGAAAGTGAAAGAGGAGAGTGAAAAAGTTGACTTAAAACTCAACATTCAGAAAATGCAAATCATGGCAACTGGTCCCACCATTTCATGGCAAATAGATGGGGAAACAATGGAAACAGTGAGAGACTTTCTTTTTTGGGGCTCCAAAATCACTTCAGATGGTGAGTGCAGACATGAAATTTAAAGAGGCTTACTCCTTGGCAGAAAAGTTATGACCAACCTATATAGCGTATTAAAAAGCAGAGACATTATTTTGCCAAAAAGGTGCATCTAGTCAAAGCTACGGTTTTTCCAGTAGTCATGTATGGTTGTGAGATTTGGACTATAAAGAAAGCTGGGCACAAAAGAATGAATGCTTTTGAACTGTGGGATTGGGGAAGACTCTGAAGAGGTCCTTGGACTGCAAGGAGATCCAACCAGTCCATTCTAAAGATCAGCCCTGGGTGTTCTTTGGAAGGAATGATGCAAAGGCTGAAACTCCAGTATTTTGGCCACCTCATGCGAAGAGTTGACTCATTGGAAAAGACTCTGATGCTGGGAGGGATTGGGGGCAGGAGGAGAAGGGGACGCCAGAGGAGGAGATGGCTGGATGGCATCACCTACTTAATGGACGTGAGTTTGAGTGAACCCCGGGAGTTGGTGACGAACAGGGAGGCCTGGTGTGCTGGAATTTTCATGGAGTCACAAAGAGTCGGACATCACTGAGTGACTGAACTCTGAACTCTTACATGTTCTATATATGAGTATTATCTCTGACATTGTCTTGCAATATCTTTTCCCCTTATTTAACTAATTATTTATTTATTTATTGGTATGCTTTGATGACTATTTTATACATTTTTATTTATTTTCCTTTATTTTTATTGTTTTCTATATCCTGTCAAATACATATTATACCTGCTCACCTCTTCAAGATAATATAAATACTCTCTTATAGTATTGATCAAAAAACTGTTTTACCTCTTGCATTTATATCTACAATCCATGTTGTATTTGTTTTTGTAGATTGAATATCATGTTTGGTTTTTCATGTATTTCATACTTTACTTGTTAAGTTTATTAGTAATACCCTAATTTTTTAAACAGACACAGAAACACAGGATTGTTCAGACACTACTATTTATTCTTGTATCACATTTTATGTTATATTTTTCTAGATTAATTTCTACTTCATATAATTTATTTTATTTGTTAGCATGAAGTTACTCTCCTTTTGAGTTTATTTTTTTTGTCTGTGGTGATGTAGTTGTTTATATTCTTTGTGTTAATAATTTGTGTCTCAGATTAGCCAATGAATGTATCATTTGTATTAGCCTTTTAAGTTAAAAAAAAAAAAATCTTAGCTCTCCATTTTTCCATTATAATTGATTTGATGTTACCTTGCTTTCTTTTATTCATATATTATGTTTTCAGCACTCTTTATTTTTTTAATTTAGTTTTATTCAGCACTGTCTTTAATGTGTAAAATTCTTTCCCTGTGAAAGCTTTATCATCACAAATTGTGAATATACATTTTCATTTATATTTCATTCAGAACATTTAATAATTTTTCTATGACATTTTTTGAACCATGTATTTGGTAAAGATACATTACTTAATTTCCAAATATTATGGGTTTTGCAGTTATCTTATTTTTATTGATTCCTTATTTAATCTTATTTGTATAATCAGACTAAATATTCACTATGAGCATTAGATCAGATCAGATCAGATCAGTCGCTCAGTCACGTCCGACTCTTCGCAACCCCATGAACTGCAGCACGCCAGGCCTCCCTGTCCATCACCAGCTCCCGGAGGTCACTCAGACTCACATCCATCGAGTCAGTGATACCATCCAGCCATCTCATCCTCTGTCGTCCCCTTCTCCTCCTGCCCTCAATCCCTCCCAGCATCAGAGTCTTCTCCAATGAGTCAACTCTTCGCATGAGGTGGCCAAAATACTGGAGTTTCAGCTTTAGCATCATTCCTTTCAAAGAAATCCCAGGGCTGATCTCCTTCAGAATGGACTGGTTGGATCTCCTTGCAGTCCAAGGGACTCTCAAGAGTCTTCTCCAACACCACAGTTCAAAAGCATCAATTCTTCAGCGCTCAGCCTTCTTCACAGTCCAGCTCTCACATCCATACATGACCACAGGAAAGACCATAGCCTTGACTAGGCGAACCTTAGTTGGTAAAGTAATGTCTCTGCTTTTGAATATGCTAACTACGTTGGTCATAACTTTCCTTCCAAGGAGTAAGCGTCTTTTAATTTCATGGCTGCAGTCACTATGAGCATAGAACTTACAAAACTTGTTAATTGTTCCACAGTCACTTGAAAAGAGGGCAAATTGTATATTTCTTCTCCCTCACTTATCAAATCCATGGTTAATTTTTAATTGAAGATCAGATCAGATCAGATCAGTCGCTCAGTCGTGTCCGACTCTTTGCGACCCCATGAACTGCAGCACGCCAGGCCTCCTTATCCATCACCAGCTCTCGGAGGTCACTCAGACTCACATTCATCGAGTCAGTGATGCCATCCAGCCATCTCATCCTCTGTCGTCCCCTTCTCCTCCTGCCCTCAATCCCTCCCAGCATCAGAGTCTTCTCCAATGAGTCAACTCTTCGCATGAGGTGGCCAAAATACTGGAGTTTCAGCTTTAGCATCATTCCCTCCAAAGAAATCCCAGGGCTGATCTCCTTCAGAATGGACTGGTTGGATCTCCTTGCAGTCCAAGGGACTCTCAAGAGTCTTCTTCAACACCACAGTTCAAAAGCATCAATTCTTCGGTGCTCAGCCTTCTTCACAGTCCAGCTCTCACATCCATACATGACCACAGGAGACCATAGCCTTCACTAGGCGAACCTTTGTTGGCAAAGTGATGTCTCTGCTTTTGAATATGCTATCTAGGTTGGTCATAACCTTCCTTCCAAGGAGTAAGCGTCTTTTAATTTCATGGCTGCAGTCACCATCTGCAGTGATTTTGGAGCCCAGAAAAATAAAGTCTGACACTGTTTCCACTGTTTCTCCATCTATTTCCCATGTAGTGATGGGACCAGATGCCATGATCTTCGTTTTCTGAATGTTGAGCTTTAAGCCAACCTTTTCACTCTCCACTTTCACTTTCATCAAGAGGCTTTTTAGTTCCTCTTCACTTTCTGCCATAAGGGTGGTATCATCTGCATATCTGAGGTTATTGATATTTCTCCCGGCAATCTTGATTCCAGCTTGTGTTTCCTCCATTCCAGCATTTCTCATGATGTACTCTGCATATAAGTGTTTAAGTTACCAGTTTTCACATTTCCATCCAACATCCTAGCCTCTAATTTTTTACCTTCTGCCAGCAGCATTCACCTCAGTCACCTACTTCCATGGTCTTACTCTAGGCCAGTTTCTCATCGTCTTTCTGTGGTGTATATCATTAAACTTGAAAAACTAGGAATAAAGCCACCATATGACCCAGAAATCCCATTACTAGGCATATACCCTGAGGAAACCAAATCTAAAAAAAAAAAAAAACACAAGTACCCCAGTGCTCATTGGAGCATTATCTACAATAGCTAGGACATGGAAGAAACCTAGAGGTCTATTGAAAAATGAATGGATAAAGAAGTTGTGGTACATATATACAATGGAGTATTACTCAGCCGTAAAATGGAATGCATTTGAGTCAATCCTAATAAGGTGGATGAACCTAGAGCCCATTATACAGAGTGAAGTAAGTCAGAAAGAGAAAAACAACCATTGTATAATAAGTTATATATATATACATCAGATCAGATCAGTCACTCAGTCGTGTCCGACTCTTTGCGACCCCATGAACTGCAGCACGCCAGGCCTCCCTGTCCATCACCAGCCCTCTGAGGTCACTCAGACTCACATTCATCGAGTCAGTGATGCCATCCAGCCATCTCATCCTCTGTCGTCCCCTTCTCCTCCTGCCCCCAATCCCTCCCAGCATCAGAGTCTTCTCCAATGAGTCAACTCTTCGCATGAGGTGGCCAAAATACTGGAGTTTCAGCTTTAGCATCATTCCTTCCAAAGAAATCCCAGGGCTGATCTCCTTCAGAATGGACCGGTTGGATCTCCTTGCAGTCCAAGGGACTCTCAAGAGTCTTCTCCAACACCATAGTTCAAAAGCATCAATTCTTCAGCGCTCAGCCTTCTTCACAGTCCAGCTCTCACATCCATATATATATATGTATATATATGGAGTCTAGAAAGATAGTACTGATGAACCTACTTACAGGACAGCAGTAAAGATATAGACATAGAGAAAAAACTTATGGACATAGGGCATGGGGGGAGGAAGGAGAGGGTAGTCTGTATGGAGAAAGTAATGTGGAAACATACATTGCCATATGTAAAATAGGTAGCCAACGGAAATGTGCTGTGTGACTTAGAGAACTCAAACAGGGTTTCTGTAACAACCTAGAAGATTGGGATGGGAAGGCAGTGGGAGAGATGTTCTGGACAGAGGGAACATATGTCTACCTATGGCTGATTCATGTTGATGTTTTGTAAAAATTGACACAATGCTGTAAAGTAGTTCTCTTTCAGTTAAAAATGAATTTAATTAAAAAATTAATCAGTCTTAAAGGCAGCTATGTGTAACTGTGAGACCATAGCCAAGAATCTTGCCTACTCAGATGAAACAAACACTTTCTATGGTTGTCTGGCTCTACTGTCTATATGCTGCTGCTGCTGCTGCTAAGTCACTTCAGTCGTGTCTGACTCTGTGCGACCCCATGGATGGAAGCTCACCAGGCTCCCCTGTCCCTGGGATTCCCCAGGCAAGAACACTGGAGTGGGTTGCCATTTCCTTCTCCAATGCATGAAAGAGAAAAATGAAAGTGAAGTCACTCAGTCGTGTCCGACTCTTAGTGACCCCATGGACTGAAGCCTACCAGGATCCTCCGTCCATGGAATTTTCCAGGCATAAGTACTGGGGTGGGGTGCCATTGCCTCCCCGGTGTATATGCTAGTCTTGTTAATTGCATGGTTCCACTTTTATATATTCTAAAATATAGTAGTTCATACTTATGAATAGAAGTAAAGTCACTCAGTCATGTCCAACTCTTTGTGATCCCATGGATGGTAGCCTACCAGGCTCTGAGATCCATGGGATTTTCCAGGCAAGAATACTGGAGTGGGCTGCCATTTCCTTCTCCATGGGATTTTCCCAACCCAGGGATCGAACCCGGGTCTCCTGCATTGCAGACAGACGCTTTACGGTCTGAGCCACTAGGGAAGCCCATACTTATGAAATATTATAGCTATTTATTTAACAGTATATTTATTATATTGTTAAAGTTTTCAAATGTTGTGGGAGACAGGAAGAATAAAAGAAAAGCAGGCCCTGGAAAGGGCCACAAAAGAAATCTATGGTTATTGATAAGCTGGATGCTATAAGGCATGAGACTCTTGAAACAAGTCCAGAGGGAACAGTTCATAATCTTGAAAATAAGATATGATACTGGGGTCGGAACGACCCCAAACTCTTTCTCAATTGGCGTCTCAGAGTCACGTGTTTTAGGTATCTGGTGGAAAATCTATAGATAAGAATATTAGTCTTAGTTACTAATTTGTTATTGATTACTGTTTCCTAATTACTCAATGGTTAATGATCATTTTCTTCTTTGGCCCTGAAGGCCACATGAGTTATAGTTTAACTCCCCGCATATTCTTTCATTTACGGCTGAAAGCATAAAAAGGCTGGCTTGGATTCAGTTTCAGTACCTTCACCTTGGAGCAGTTTTGGTCCCCTGATCCTTGCTTTTCTCTGAATTTTTATGTCTCGTTTCTCATTCTCTCACCATTTCACGCTTTTGGAAACCCTGCTTGTCAAGCTGGTCTCAACACAGTGTATGTTTAGATTAATTAAATTGATTCAGCTAATTTTTCTCAGGTTTTACTCTCTATATAATAAAGCCATGTTATAGACATGTGCAAATTTAATATTGTTGTCTTATTTTTAAATTGACTCCTTTAAAAAAATTATGATTCATTTTAATCTCTTGTAATATTGATTGACCCAAAATTTGACTTTTTATTTCAATGTACTATATCAGTCTTCTTATAACTGGTATTTTATAGTACATATATATATATATATATATATATATATATTTCTGTCCTTTTGTTATCAACTGTTTGTGAACTTGTGTTTAAGATGTGAAGATAACTGAGGTGATCATTTAAGGTTAATTGAAGTTAATAGGTTGCTAGAGTTAAATTACAATGTTTACTGTAGCTGTAAGTCTAGTGTCCGTGATTTTCCATCTCCTTTTATTTATGTCCTTCTCTCAGAACTATTCTATAAGTACCTTATTTTGTAGCTCTTTCAGCTCCTTTTTTCTATTATTTTACAGAGGCCTGGAGATGTCTTAGTAAGATTTGGGAGGGGGTAGATTTTGTAATCTTATGGTTAAATTGATTTTTGATAGGTCTTTGTTCTTGGGCTATATACTTACACATTCATGAGTGTTTCTTGTCTTCTCCCCCTCCCTCTTTTGTAAGGGACAGATTATACGTGGTGTAGCAGTCATTGAATGCATGTCCTTCCCTCCATGTGACATAAGATTCTCCTAAAGTCTTATCACCTAAAAAGTAAGTCTTTATTATAGAAAATCTTTTGGAGGTATTTCAAAATGGTTACTTTCATTTCATCCTGGGGGGATGTTTAGTGGTTCCTCACTGTGAAAACTGGCTAGATTCCTAGAATTAAAATGCATGGAAGAGTGCCTCCAGCAAGACTGCAGATCCCTTTCAGCTTCTCACTCTCATGCTAGTCAATCCTTATTCACACTCTCCAGAATTTCCAATGTCCTTACCAGTTAAGAGCTCCAGGGACTTTTGCCCCAGGAAAAAAAAAAAAAAAAAAAAAATCTTGTCCACTTTCTTGTATGCACTCTTCTCTCTCAATTTTGGAGTAACAGTTTACTTTTATCTCTATGACTTGTGGCATATATATGAACCACCACTGGCATTCTTTTTCAAGTCTTCCTGAACAATCAGCTATGAGTGTCCTAAACCAGTCACTTGATTTCTGTTTTCTTCAAACATTTTCTACATTTATACTCCAAAAATATAAATTATATTTTTGAGAAGATTTAAAAATAGTTAATGCCTTGTCACAGAAGTGAGCAGAATTTTAGGAGAAATAGTTTACATTATAGGTTATGAAATTAATAGGTGACTTCTTCAAAATCAAGAGAAAGGAAAAGAATATACCATGAAAATATCAGCCTTTGAGAGGACGTGAATAGAACTATTAAAGAGAAAAAAAGGAGAGGTAGAAACAACATACATCCAGGGTAAAAATTGGATTGTATAAGTGCCAAGATTAATCACAGCTTGTGAAGTATTGTCTAGATTCAAAATTATTTTTCAATATCTTACTGCCATGTTTCAAACATAACCCCATTTTAAACTGCTCAGAGATTCCCTTCTTGTATAAATCTTGACAGGATTAGATCTCAAAAAAAAAAACTATACTATGGTTTGAAAAAATGTATCTAAAAAGGTCAATACTAGTTAATATGATAAAATATTAATACTGGTTAGTATTTGTACTTGGAAAGAGTATACTCATCTATTAAATTATTATTTATTACATCCTACTTCAACAACATGGAGGTTGGGGTGCAAACCCTGCTGGGGGAAAAAAATGCCTATAACATATTTGGTTGTCATTATATGCAGTTCCTCTACAAATATGCAGTTCCATGTCCATAGATTCAATCAGCCATAGGTTGTGTATTACTTACTGTTACATTTACTATTGAAAAATTCTACCCGTAAGTGTACCTGCACAGTTTAAACCTGTGTGTTCAAGAGGCAACTGTGTCTTCACCTAATTTGCATTATTTCAAAATAATAAAGGACAGAAAATTATTTTTCTGAAGCATGTGCCTGATTATCTCAGTATCTGGACTAGTTTTTGATGGAAATACAGAAAATCAAAATTAATGACTTGAACAGGGGAAACCTACAGGGTATATCCAGGGCTGCATGGACTTCTGGATCAGGCACTCTTAGAGTTGGTGAGAGCCGAATGACCCATGAGGCTGTGCTATGCTTAGTTCTCAGTCATGTCTGACGATGCAACTTCGTGGACTGCAGCCCCCCAGGCTCCTCTGTCCTTGGGGATGCTCCAGGCAATACTACTGCCATGCCCTCTTCCAGGGGATCTTCCCAACCCAAGGATCCAAACCAGGTCTTCCACGTTGTAGATTGATTCTTTATGGACTGAGCCACCAGGGAAGCGCAAATGACCCATGATACAGAGGAAATTTGACTTTTCTTAGAGGACTCAGTCAAAAAGAAGAATGCCCAAGGTCATTCAGCTGCAAACTCCTGTGACTCTCCAAAATGGCAAGACAACTTCGTCCATGGGTACTCAGAGTGTCTGCTTGAACTGACAGAATTTGATGGATCTGTGATGAGCCAAAATGGTAGCTGATTGTTTCCTCTTCTTGTGTTTGGATGAAGGGACAAACTGTGGAATTGAAGGGATTCAGTTCAGTTCAGTTCAGTCGCTAATCGTGTCTGACTCTTTGCGACCCCATGAATCACAGCACGCCAGGCCTCCCTGTCCATCACCAACTCCTGGAGTTCAATCAGACTCACGTCCATCGAGTCAGTGATGCCATCCAGCCATCTTATCCTCTGGCATCCCCTTCTCCTCCTGCCCCCAATCCCTCTCAGCATCAGAGTCTTTTCCAATGAGTCAACTCTTCGCATGAGGTGGCCAAAGTATTGGAGTTTCAGCTTCAGAATCACTCCTTCCAAAGAAATCCCAGGGCTGATCTCCTTCAGAATGGACTGGTTGGATCTCCTGGCAGTCCCAGGGACTCTCAAGAGTCTTCTCCAACACCACAGTTCAAAAGCATCAATTCTTCGGTGCTCAGTTTTCTTCATAGTCCAGAACTCACATCCATACATGACCACAGGAAAAACCATAGCCTTGACTAGATGGACCTTTGTTGGCCAAGTAATGTCTCTGCTTTTGAATATGCTATCTAGGTTGGTCATAACTTTCCTTCCAAGGAGTAAGTGTCTTTTAATTTCATGGCTGCAGTCACCATCTGTAGTGATTTTGAAGCCCCCAAAATAAAGTCTGACACTGTTTCCACTGTTTCTCCATCTATTTCCCATGAAGTGATGGGACCGGATGCCACGATCTTCGTTTTCTGAATGTTGAGCTTTAAGCCAACTTAAGAGAGCATAGAAGTTCTCTAGACCTTATAAAGAGGAATAAGGTTTAGCCAATCAACTTATCACCAGTAGTAATTCTATTTCACTGCTCACATTGTTTTCCCACTTCTTGCCAAACTGTAAAGGACTAAGTTGTATAGGTATTAATGGATGTAAAGCCATCATAAATATGCACACAACACATATATACACATATGCATAGGCATATATACAACTTAACAACATAAGGGAGGAGATCCAAGTTATATATCACAAATAAATGTCTGTTAAAGAAGCACTGTTGATTAACAAAATTAAAATAAATAAATATTATAAAGAAAGCAAAAATGATTTATGGAAAGAAATGAAATCTGAATTTTTCAAACAATGCAGGGGGAGGACTAAAACATTGACCTTCCTGAGAAGACAATTAGTGATTTCAAATGTCCAATTAAAAAAAAATTAAAAATAGAATAAACAATGAGATATTATAAGGAAAATGATGAATTAGAAGAAAGATACAAAGACATATTATGAACAATAAATGTTCTAAAAGGAAGAAAAATAAGAGGACAACAAATTAGACAAATGCAATAAGATAATCTTTATCTAAAGAAAGGACTCAAGATTTGCTGTTGTAAAATTCATAATATGAAGTGTTCTGCAGGTAAACTAGCCATGTACAAACTCAGTGATGATATTTTGTAAGTTGCATGATTTTGTAAATAATTTGAATTATAGTTTTTTAGTAAAATGTAACTATAAAAAAATTTCATTTTGTAGCATGTTTCTGCATATATACCTAAAGAAGATATACCACAACTTATCATCATTGATTCCTTAATTCTTTAACTTGATTCTTTAACATGAAGGAAATCACCTGTAGATGGGAATATATATATATATATATATATATATATATATATATATATATATATATATTTAATATATAAAATGTTTAAAGCATGCTATATATGTAAAAACCGAAGTCATCAGTGACAAATCTAGTAGATGAAACATCATTTATAAGTGGAAATATTTTCTCTTCTGTGGCAGCATTTTATCATCACCTGCTCAGAAAAAGTGGCATAGCTGAAGGTAGTCTTTATAATCACCTCTTTCTTCAATACATGTAGTTAGGCATCTGAGAAGAATAGTATTTTAACTTTGTAAAAAGTAACATTATATATACATAGAAGTTTAAATTTTCTTGCTATTATAAACAACTGGGCTGTAGACATATATTCATTTTGTCTATTGAAGGATTGTTGACTTAAGTTATAACATCAGTTCCAGGTGTACAACATGGTAAATCTGTATTTTTATAGCTAATACTCCGTATAAATTTATTATAAACTATGTGTTAAATGCCCTGTGCTTTACATTAGATTTCTACATTTTCTAATTAGCTGTTTGTACTTCTAAATCCCCTTCATCTATTCTGATACTCCCACTACATCTCTCCATTCTGGTAAACACTAGCTTGTTCTCTTTATCTGTAAGTGTTTCTGTTTATTTATTTGCTTTATTTTTTGAAATTCCTTATATTATAGAAAACATACAATATTTGTCTTTGTTTCACCATGTGTAATATCCTCCTCGTCCGTCTTTGTGGTTGCAAATGGCAAAATTTTTATTTTTACGATTGAGCAGAGTTCCACTGGACACACACACACATATATATGTAACCATATATGTTCAGTTCAGTCGCTCAGTTGTGTCCGATTCTTTGTGAGAGAGAGAGCACACAACCACGGGTGGCTGCGATGGTGCACAAGCTTGGCCGAGAGGAGATACCCCACGTCTGAGGTCAGGGGCGGCAGCGAAGACTGCCAGGCTGAGACAGCACAGGAGCAACATAGAGGACCTACCCCACGTCCAAGGAGCTGTGGCAGCACGGGCACAGGAGGGCCTAAAGGAACTACTCCATGTTCAAGGTCAGGAGGGGTGGGAGTGAGAAGATCCTGCTGGTTCAAGGTAGGAGCAGTGGCTGCATTTTACTGCAGCAGCCGTGAAGAGAAACCAAAGTAAGACGGTAAGTATTGCAAGAGGGCATCAGAGGGCGGACACACTGAAACCATAATCACAGAAAACTAGTCAATCTAATCACACTAGAACCACAGCCTTGTCTAACTAAATGAAACTAAACCATGCCTGGTGGAGCCACCCAAGACGGGTGGGTCATGGTGGAGCTGTCTGACAGAATGTAGTCCACTAGAGAAGGGACTGGCAAACCACTTCAGTATTCTTGCCTTGAGAACCCCATGAACAGTATGAAAAGGCAAAATGATAGGATACTGAAAGAGGAACTCTCCAGGTCAGTAGGTGCCCAATAAGCTACTGGAGATCAGTGGAGAAATAACTCAGGAAAGAATGAAGGGATGGAGCCAAAGCAAAAACAATACCCAGCTGTGGATGTGGCTGGAGATAGAAGCAAGGTCTGATGCAGTAAAGAGCAATATTGCATAGGAACCTGGAATGTCAGGTCCATAAATCAAGGCAAATTTAGTTCATTTCAGTTCATTTTAGTCGCTCAGTTGTGTCCAACTCTGTGAACCCTGCCTCTCTTCAGTTCAGTTCAGTTCAGTCGCTCAGTCATGTCCGACTCTTTGCAACCCCATGAATCGCAGAACGCCAGGCCTCCCTGTCCATCACCAACTCCTGGAGTTCACTCAGACTCACATCCATCGAGTCAGTGATGCCATCCAGCCATCTCATCCTCTGTCGACCCCATCTCCTCTTGCCTCCAATCCCTCCCAGCATCAGAGTCTTCTCCAATGAGTCAACTCTTCGCATGAGGTGGCCAAAGTACTGGAGTTTCAGCTTTAGCATCATTCCTTCCAAAGAAATCCCAGGGCTAATCTCCTCCAGAATGGATGGGATGGATCTCCTTGCAGTCCAAGGGACTCTCAAGAGTCTTCTCCAACACCACAGTTCAACAGCATCAATTCTTGGAAGTGCTCAATAGGAGATGGCAAGAGTGATGTTGACATTCTAGGAATCAGTGAACTAAAATGGACTGGAATGGGTGAATTTAGCTCAGATGACCATTATACCTACTACTGTGGGCAGAAATCACTTAGAAGAAATGGAGTAGCCATCAAGGTCAACAAAAGAGTCTGAAACGCAGTACTTGGATGCAATCTCAGAAACGACAGAATGATCTCTGTTCATTTCCAAGGCAAATCGTTTAGTATCACAGCAATCCAAGTATATTCCCCAAACAGCAACGCTGAAGAAGCTGAAGTTGAATGGTTCTATGATGACCTACAAGACCTTTTAGAACTAACACCAAAAAAGATGTCCTTTTCATTAAGGGGACTGGAATGCAAAAGTAGGAAGTCAAGAAACACCTGGAGTAACAGGCAAATTTGGCCTTGGAATACGGAATGAAGCAGGGCAAAGACTAATAGAGTTTTGCCAAGAGAACACACTGGTCATAGCAAAAACCCTCTTCCAAAAACACAAGAGAAGACTCTACACATGGATATCACCAGATGGCCAACACCGAAATCAGATTGATTATATTGTTTGCAGCCAAAGATGGAGAAGCTCTATAGAGTCAACAAAAACAAGACCAGGAGCTGACTGTGGATCAGACCATGAACTCCTTATTGCCAAATTCAGACTCAAATTGAAGAAAGTAGGGAAAACCACTAGACCATTCAGGTATGACCTAAATCAAATCCCTTATGATTATACAGTGGAAGTGAGAAATAGATTTAAGGGACTACATCTGATAGATAGAGAGCCTGGTGAACTATGGATAGAGGTTTGTAACACTGTACAGGATACAGGGATCAAGATCATCCCCATGAAAATGAAATGCAAAAAAGCAAAATGGCTGTCTGAGTATGCCTTACAAATAGCTGTGAAAAGAAGAGAAGTTAAAAGCAAAGGAGAAAAGGAAAGATATAAGCATCTAAATGCAGAGTTCCAAAGAATAGCAAGAAGAGATAAGAAAGCCTTCCTCAGTGATCAATGCAAAGAAATAGAGGAAAACAACAGAATAGGAAAGACTAGGGATCTCTTCAAGAAAATTAGAGATATCAAGGGAACATTTCCTGCAAATATGGGCTCGATAAAGGACAGAAATGGTACGGACCTAACAGAAGCAGAAGATATTAAGAAGAGGTGGCAAGAATACACAAAAGAACTGTACAAAAAAGATCTTCATGACCCAGATAATCATGATGGTGTGATCACTGACCTAGAGCCAGACATCCTGGAATGTGAAGTCAAGTGGGCTTTAGAAAGCATCACTATGAATAAAGCTAGTGGAGGTGATGGAATTCCAGTTGAGCTATTTCATAACCTGAAAGATGATGCTGTGAAAGTGCTGCACTCAATATGCTAGCAAATTTGGAAAACTCAGCAGTGGCTTTTTTTCTACAGAATCTGTCTAATTGTGAAACAGTATTATTCTTAAGAGACCCTCTAACCGGCCACAATTCGCCATCTTCCAATGGATACCATAGCCATGCAGGATCAAATAGGAAGACCAAGTGTGTCTTCTTTAGGCCCTGGGGATCAAATCTATTCCAGTTTTTCAGGTTACAGTTCAAAGGAGTGAAGTTGGAATTGTTAGTTCCCATCTTTAAGAGAGAAAAAAAAGCAACCACCACCATCTTTCTACCGGAGGCATCCCTTCTTGCTCGAGATGGGGGTGTAGACAGATTTTACACCAAAGCTTTTATTTCCTGGTCGGACGTAATCTGTCCCTTATCGATGCAGGCGACCTACTCGTCCCTCCCAGTTCTACGACTGAGATGGGGTGGAGATGCACCAGGGGTAGATCTGATGGCATCCTTGGCTGACGTCCAGCTCCTCACCATTAAAACCTTGTTTGCCTCTTGATGCCACCCAGGGTACAATCAGAGTAACCTTCTGGAATGCCTCCCAGGCTAAACCGCTGGGGGAAAAATTTGTCACCTGAGTGCCTGTGCACGACCCTGAGTATATTCCTGACCACAATAAGACTGATACGAACATAAAACTGAGATGTTTCTTCCTAGCATCACCACACCAGTATAAGAGTCTCCTCTGTACACTAAGAGCCAGCATTACAAAGGAAAAAAACCCATTGTAGTTCCAATATGAGTAACCTTTAACCTCAAAGATGCTCTTGTAGCTAAAGCTCCATCTAACTTCTGAACTTTCAATTTCTAGCGAGGCTCAGGGCTTCCTGGCTACCAAGCCAAATTTGGGACCTAAGTCATAGTACACGGTAACAGCATAGATCACAAGTCCCTTGACAGTCTATGATCCAATAGATTAGGTTCAGTTCACTTCGGTTCAGTTCAGTCTCAGTCTTGTTTGACTCTTTGCGACCCCATGAATCACAGCACTCCCTGACTCCCTGTCCATCACCAACTCCCAGAGTTTACCCAAACTCATGTCCATCGAGTTGGTGATGCCATCCAGCCATCTCATCTTCTGTCGTCCCCTTCTCCTCCTGTCCCCAATGCCTCCCATCATCAGTCTTTTCCAATGAGTCAACTCTTCTCATGAGGTGGCCAAACTATTGGAATTTCAGCTTTAGCATCAGTCCTTCCAATGAACACCCAGGACTGATCTCCTTCAGAATGGACTGGTTGGATCTCCTTGCAGTCCAAGGGACTCTCAAGAGTCTTCAACAACACCACAGTTCAAAAGCATCAATTCTTTGGCACTCAGCTTTCTTCACAGTCCAAATCTCACATCCATACATAATCACTGGAAAAACCATAGCCTTGACTAGATGGACCTTTGTTGGCAAAGTAATGTCTCTGCTTTTGAATATGCTATCTAGGTTGTT
Organism: Tragelaphus eurycerus; assembly: GCA_935064755.1. Lineage (NCBI taxonomy): Eukaryota > Metazoa > Chordata > Mammalia > Artiodactyla > Bovidae > Tragelaphus > Tragelaphus eurycerus. Next base: position 3,058,138 of record CAKXYN010000086.1, on the reverse strand, counting down.
CAAAACTTTCCTTCCAAGGAGTAAGCGTCTTTTAATTTCATGGCTGCAGTCACAATCTGCAGGGATTTTGGAACCCAAAAAAATAAAATCTGGAACTCTTTCCACTGTTTCCCCATTTATTTCCCATGAAGTGATGGGACCGGATGCCATGATCTTCATTTTCTGAATGTTGAGCTTTAAGCCAATTTTTTCACTCTCCTCTTTCAATTTCATCAAGAGGCTTTTTAGTTCCTCTTCACTTTCTGCCATAAGGGTCATGTCATCTGCATATCTGAGGTTATTGATATTTCTCCCACCAATCTTGATTCCAGCTTGTGCTTCTTCAAACCCAGTGTTTCTTATGATGTACTCTGCATAGAAGTTAAATAATCAGGGTGATAGTATACAGCATTGTCATACTACTTTTCCTATTTGGAACCAGTCTGTTGTTCCATGTCCAGTTCTAACTGTTACATCCTGACCTGCATATAGGTTTTCAAGAGGCAGGTCAGGTGGTCTGGTATTCCCATCTCTTTCAGAATTTTCCATAGTTTATTGTGATCCACACAGTCAAGGCCTTTGGTATAATCAATAAAGCAGAAATAGATGTTTTTCTGGAACTCTTGCTTTTTTGATGATCCAGTGGATGTTGGCAATTTGATCTCTGGTTCCTCTGCCTTTTCTGAAACCAGCTTGAACATCTGAATATTCACAGTTCACGTATTGCTGAAACCTGGCTTGAAGAATTTTGAACATTACTTTACTAGCATGTGAGATGAGTGAAATTGTGTGGTAGTTTGAGCATTCTTTTGCATTGCCTTTCTTTGGAATTGGAATGAAAACACCTTTTCCAGTCCTGTGGCCATTGCTGAGTTTTCCAAATTTGCTGGCATATTGAGTGCAGCACTTTCACAGCATCATCTTTCAGGATTTGGAATAGCTCAACTGGAATTCTGTAACCTCTACTAGCTTTGTTCGTAGTGATGCTTTCTAAGGTGTATTTGACTTCACATTTCAGGATATCTGGCTCTAGGTGAGTGATCACACCATCATGATTATCTTGGTCGTGAAGATCTTTTTTATACAGTTCTGTGTATTCTTGCCACCTCTTCTTAATATCCTCTTCTTCTGTTAGGTCCATACCATTTCTATCCTTTATGGAGCCCATCTTTGCATGAAATGTTCCTTTGGTATCTCTAATTTATTTGAAGAGATCTCTAGTCTAGATTAGGTTAGTACTTCTAATTTCCATGGAGTTGTGAAATGGTCAAAGAGACCAAAAAGTTTGATCGAGAAAGAGTTCGCTCCACACGCTTTGCCCATTTCTGGTAGGTCACCAAAGGAGATGTTGGGTACCTCTTGGAATTGGCAGGTCGGTATAAACCCCCAACAGGTTTCTGCTGTAAGCCGTATGAGGTCACCACAGAACAGCAGAGCAGGCCTCCTCACTTGCTTCACACAGGGCGTTTCATGCATTCACTTAAGCACACCGTAGAGTTAGTAAATACAGCACAAAACATTTTTGCTAAGAGAACAAAAAACTAGAGCTCCAAGCATCTTTCCCTTGTCCTGAAGAATCCTGTACGAGCCCCCAAGATGAAAAGTTGTTGCTGAATCACGCAAAGACGCCGGGATTCTTGGCCTCTGGAGAAGAAGAATTCAATTCGGGCCCAGAGACAAGGCTTGATTGCTCAGAGCTTTTGTGTAATAAAGTTTTATTAAAGTATAGAGGAGATAGAGAAAGCTTCTGACATAGACATCAGAAGGGGGTAGAAAGAGTACCCCCTTGCTAGTGTTAGCAATGGAGTTATATACTCTCCAATGAATCCAAAGAATGTCTGGAGGTTGTAAAGACCTCACCAGACCTACTCCCATAATTTACATTTTAAGATAAAAGAATTAGCCAGAAGGTTTAATCCAGAGACTGTCCTCAGGCAGAATACATTATTGTTATGTTTACTTAACTTATATGCAGAGTATATCATGAGAAATGCTGGACTGGAAGAAACACAAGCTGGAATCAAGATTGCTGGGAGAAATATCAATAACCTCAGATATGCAGATGATACCACTCTTATGGCAGAAAGTGAAGAGGAACTCAAAAGCCTCTTGATGAAAGTGAAAGTGGAGAGTGAAAAGGTTGGCTTAAAGCTCAACATTCAGAAAACGAAGATCATGGCATCTGGTCCCATCACTACATGGGAAATAGATGGAGTAACAGTGGAAACAGTGTCAGACTTTCTTTTTCTGGGCTCCAAAATCACTGCAGATGGTGACTGCAGCCATGAAATTAAAAGACGTTTACTCCTTGGAAGGAAAGTTATGACCAACCTGGATAGCATATTCAAAAACAGAGACATCACTTTGCCAACAAAGGTTCGCCTAGTCAAGGCTATGGTCTTTCCTGTGGTCATGTATGGATGTGAGAGCTGGACTGTGAAGAAGGCTTAGCGCTGAAGAATTGATGCTTTTGAACTATGGTGTTGGAGAAGACTCTTGAGAGTCCCTTGGACTGCAAGGAGATCCAACTGGTCCATTCTGAAGATCAGCTCTGGGATTTCTTTGGAAGGAATGATGCTAAAGCTGAAACTCTAGTATTTTGGCCACCTCATGCAAAGAGTTGACTCATTGGAGAAGACTCTGATGCTGGGAGGGACTGAGGGCAGGAGGAGAAGGGGACGACAGAGGATGATTTGGCTGGATGGCATCACTGCCTCGATGAATGTGAGTCTGAGTGACCTCCGAGAGCTGGTGATGGATAGGGAGGCCTGGCGTGCTGCAGTTCATGGGATCACAAAGAGTCAGACACGACTGAGCGACTGATCTGATCTGATGGAATGTAGAGGGAAAAAATGTTTGTCCTTTCTAACTTCTTGAGAATTTAAGACGCCTCTCTGCTTGGGGACCCCTAGACTTCTTATCAACCTACCTAGGAAATGACTTTCTCAAGAACTAAACATAAAACATAACTAAGAATGCATAAATATCAAGCACCCAATAAAATAAATTATAAAAATCAGGATAATAAAACCACTATGAAGAGAAAACTAATCAGCCCAAATATTATAAAGATGATAGAATTAATATACAAAAATATGAACATGTGTTGTAACTTGAAATTGCCCAAGATGCTACAGAAAAAGCTAAGAATATTAAGCAAAAACTTTAAAAATATATTTTAGAAGGCTCAAAGTTTTAGTAATGGATGTTATGAGGATACAATGAAAAATACAACTGAATGGGATTAAAGACACGTTAGAAATTGAAGAAAAAAAGGTTAATAAAATTAAAGACATCACTAGAATCCATCTAAAATTAAGCAAAATGAGAGAAAAATTTTTAAAAAATGAATAGCATTAATGATCTCTGGAAAACTCCAAATGATCTTATACACATATAACTAGAATCTTTTATTGAGATGGAAGTTGGAAAGGAGAACTATTTGAAGAAATAATGGTTTAAGAATTTCCAAATTTGACCAAATTTCATAAAATTGATAGTAGAGAAATAATTTTAAAGAATCCAGGTTTGGGTAGAAGAGCATTAATTGCAGGAGAAAAGACACAGGAAAAAAAAAAAGACCACCTTACCATACCACCTTACCTGCCTCCTGAGAAATCTGCATGCAGGTCAAGAAGCAACAGTGAGAACCAGGCATGGAACAACAGATTGGTTTCAAATTGGGAAAACAATACTTCAATTAATATACTGTCATCCAGCTTATTTAAATTATATGCAGAGTACATCATGTGAAATGCTAAATTGGATGAAGCACAAGTTGGAATCAAGATTTCCAGGAGAAATACTAATAAGATAGGCAGATGACACCACCCTTAAGACAGAAAGCAAAGAGGAACTAAAAAGCCTCTTGATGAAAGTGAGAGAGGAGAGTGAAAAAACAGACTTATGGAGAACAGTGTGAAGATTCCTTAAAAACCTGGAAATAGAACTGCCTAATGACCTAGCAATCCCATTACTGGACATACACACTGAGGAAACCAGAATTGAAAGAGACACATGTACCCCAATGTTCATAGCAGCACTGTTTATAATAGTCAGGGCATGGAAGCAACCTAGATGTCCACCAGCAGATGAATGGATAAGAAAGCAGTGGTACATATACACAATGGAGTATTACTCAGCCATTAAAAATAATACATTTGAATCACTTCTAATGAGGTGGATGAGGCTGGAGCCTATTATACAGAGTGAAGTAAACCAGAAAGAAAAACACAAATACAGTATACTAATGCATATATATGCAATTTAGAAAGATGGTAATGATAACCCTGTATGCGAGACAGTAAAAGAGACACAGATGTATAGAACAGTCTTTTGGACTCTGTGGGAGAGGGCAAGGATGGGATGATTTGGGAGAATGGCATTGAAACATGTATATTATTATATGTGAAATGAATCGCCAGTCCAGGTTTGATGTATGATACAGGATACTTCGGGCTGGTGCACTGGGATGACCCAGAGGGATGGGATGGGAAGGGAGATGGGAGAGGGGTTCAGGATGGGGAACACATGTACACCCATGATGGATTCATGTTGATGTACAGCAAAACCAATACAATATTGTAAAGTAATTAGCCTCCAATTAAAATAAATAAATTCATATTAAAATTTTAAAAATAATTATATGCCAAGACTGGTTGAGGCCCTGTAATTATTCTTGTTCACACACCAAACATATTTTTCATTTGTTCTGATTATTTATGTGGTTTGTAATTTATATATATCAAATAAAAGCTCTTTTGTATTTCTGAAATAACAAAAACAAAACTCAACATTAAAAAAAAAACTAAGATCATGGCATCCAGTCCCATCCCTTCACAGCAAATAGATGGGGAAACAAATGGAAAAAGTGAGAGACTTTCTTTTCTTGGGCTACAAAATCACTACAGATGGTGACTGTAGTCATCAAATTAAAAGACACTTGCTCTTTGGAAAAAAAGCTAAGACCAACCTAGACAGCATATTTAGAAGCAGAGACATTACTTTGTTAATAACATATTAAACAGTAAAGACATTACTTTGCTAACAAAGATCTGTCAAGTCAAAGCTATTGTTTTTCCAATAAGCATGTTTGGATGTGAGAGTTGGACTACAAAGAAAGCTGAGTGCAAAAGAGTTGATGCTTTTGAACTGTGGTGTTGGAGAGGACTGTTGAGAGTCTCTTGGACTGCACGGAGATACAACCAGTTAATCCTAAAATATAGCAGTCCTGAATATTGATTGAAAGGACTGATGCCGAAGCTGAAACTCCATTACTTTGGCCACCTGATGCGAAAAGCTGAGTCATTGGAAAAAACCCTAAAGCTGGGAAAGATTGAAGGCAAGAGGAAAAGAGGATGACAGAGGATGAGATGGTTGGATGGCATCACTGACCTGATGAACATGAGTTTGAGCAAGCTCTGGGATTTGGTGATGGACAGGGAAGCCTGTCGTGCTGCAGTTCATAGGGTCACAAGTAGTCGGACACAACTGAGTGACTGAACTGACAATGGGGAAAAAAGATCAAATTGATAGCAAATTTGCTTTTGTTTAGTAAAACAGGTGATAATTTTTTTCACAAAAAATTTTTGAAATGTTTTAAAAATGAAAGGTGTCAAACTAGACATGTTTCATGAAAATTTATTTCAAAAATGGAAACCAAAAATTCTTTCAAACAGATGCTGATTCATCAAAAACAGTCCTCCAAGGAGATGAATTTAGAAGGAAATATTTCAGGCAGAAGAACAATTAGACCAGAAGGAAATCTAAGTAAATAAACAAAGAAAGAAATCTGGAAAATGTAATTTGTTGGGTTTAAAACAATAACTGATTAAAATAAAAGCAATGGCAATATATTGCCATTTATAACATATTCAGAAATAAATTTTAACAGTAATGCAATGGTCAAAAGGAAAGAATTAGAATATTTAGAGATTGTTACACTAAGCATGCAGTGATATAATATCACTTGAAGATAGAATATACTAAGTTTAAGGTGAATAATGTATTACTAAAATAATAACAGAAATTATACATAAAACACTAAAACAATAGATAAAGTAGAAAAACTAAAATATTTGCTTAATCATAAGATAGTGAGTAAAAGGGGAAGAATGAAACAGTTCAAGTAGAAAAGAAAGAGAAAAATGATAGATTCAAGCTCAAATTTATTATAATTGTATTAAATGTAAATGGCTTCAGTTCAGTTGCTCAGTTGTGTCTGACTCATTGAGACCCCATGAACTGCAGCACGCCAGGCTTCCCTATCCATCCCCAACTCCCGGAGTCCGCCCAAATCCATTTCCATTGAGTCGGTGATTCCATCCAACCATCTCATCCTCTGTCGCCCCCTTGTCCTGCCCTCAATCTTTACCAGTATCAGGGTCTTTTCCAAAGAGTCAGCGCTTCCCATCAGGTGGCCAAAGTATTGGAGTTTCAGCTTCAACATCAGTCCTACCAATGAACACGCAGGACTGATCTCCTTTAGAATGGATTGGTTGGACCTCCTTTCATTCCAAGGGACTCTCAAGAGTCTTCTCCAACACCACATTTCAAAAGCTGAGCATCCGCGCTCAGCTTTCTTTGTAGTCCAACTCTCACATACATACATGACTACTGGAAAAAAACATAGCCTTGATGAGATGGACCTTTGTTGACAAAGTAATGTCTCTGCTTTTCAGTATTCTGTCTAGATTGGTCATAACTTTCCTTCCAAGGAGTAAGTGTCTTTTAATTTCATGGCTGCAGTCACCATTTGCAGTGATTTTGGAGCCCAAAGCAAGGTTTGATGCTGTATAGAGCAATATTGCATAGGAAGCTGGAATGTTTGGTCCATAAATCAAGGCAAATTGGAAGTGGTCAAAGAGGAGATGACAGGAGGGAACATTCTAGGAATCAACGAACTAAGATGGACTGGAATGGGTAAATGGCTTAAAGACCTCAAATGAAAGGGAGAGGTTAGTAGTGTGAATAAATAAATTAAGTTTCTATTATAAGATGCTTAGGAAATCCAACTAAAAATGAAAAGATCATATCAGAACAGATCAGTAGCTCAGTCGTGTCCGACTCTTCGCGACCCCATGAACCGCAGCACGCCAGGCCTCCCTGTCCATCACCAGCGCCCAGAGGTCACTCAGACTCACAATCATCAAGTCAGTGATGCCATCCAGCCGTCTCATCCTCTGTCGTCCCCTTCTCCTCCTGCCCTCAATCCCTCCCAGAATCAGAGTCTTCTCCAATGAGTCAACTCTTCGCATGAGGTGGCCAAAATACTGGAGTTTCAGCTTTAGCATCATTCCTTCCAAAGAAATTCCAGGATTGATCTCCTTCAGAATGGACTGGTTGGATCTCCTTGCAGTCCAAGGGACTCTCAAGAGTCTTCTTCAACACCACAGTTCAAAAGCATCAATTCTTCGGCGCTCAGCCTTCTTCACAGTCCAGCTCTCACATCCATACATGACCACAGGAAAGACCATAGCCTTGACTAGGCGAACCTTTGTTAGCAAAGAGATGTCTCTGCTTTTGAATATGCTATCTAGGTTGGTCATAACTTTCCTTCCAAGGAGTAAGCGTCTTTTAATTTCATGGCTGCAGTCACCATCTGCAGTGATCTTGGAGCCCAGAAAAACAAAGTCTGACACTGTTTCCACTGTTTCCCCATCTATTTCCCATGTAGTGATGGGGCCAGATGCCATGATCTTCGTTTTCTGAATGTTGAGCTTTAAGCCAACCTTTTCACTCTCCACTTTCACTTTCATCAAGAGGCTTTTCAGCCCCTCTTCACTTTCTGCCATAAGAGTCGTGTCATCTGCATATCTGAGGTTATTGATATTTCTCCCAGCAATCTTGATTCCAACTTGTGTTTCTTCCAGTCCAGCATTTCTCATGATGTACTCTGCATATAAGTTAAATAAACATGGTGACAATATGCAGCCTTGACGTACTCCTTTTCCTATTTGGAACCAGTCTGTTGTTCCATGACCAGTTCTAACTGTTGCTTCCTGACCTGCATACAGATTTCTTAAGAGGCAGATCAGGTGGTCTGGTATTCCCATCTCTTTCAGAATTTTCCATAGTTTATTGTGATCTAAACAGTCAAAGGCTTTGGCATAAATAAATCAGAAATAAATGTTTTTCTGGAACTCTCTTGCTTTTTCCATGATCCAGCGGATGTTGGCAATTTGATCTCTGGTTCCTCTGCCTTTTCTAAAATCAGGAAGTTCACGGTTCACATATTGCTGAAGCCTGGCTTGGAGAATTTTGAGCATTACTTTACTAGCGTGTGAGATGAGTGCAATTGTTCGGTAGTTTGAGCACTCCTTGGCATTGCCTTTCTTTGGGATTGGGATGAAAACTGACCTTTTCCAATCTTGTGGCCACTGCTGAGTTTTCCAAATTTGCTGGCATATTGAGTGCAGCACTTTCACTGCATCATCATTCAGGACTTGGAATAGCTCCACTGGAATTCCATCACCTCCACTAGCTTTGTTCGTAGTGATGCTTTCTATGGCCCATTTGACTTCACATTCCAAGATGTCTCGCTCTAGGTCAGTGATCACATCATCATGATTATCTGGGTCTTGAAGCTCTTTTTTGTACAGTTGTTCTGTGTATTCTTGCCACCTCTTCTTAATATCTTCTGCTTCTGTTAGGTCCACACCATTTCTGTCCTTTATCGAGCCCATCTTTGCATGAAATGTTCCTTTGGTATCTCTGATTTTCTTGAAGAGATCCTAGTCTTTCCCATTCTGTTGTTTTCCTCTATTTCTTTGCATTGATCACTGAAGAAGGCTTTCTTATCTCTTCTTGCTATTCTTTCGAACTCTGCATTTAGATGTTTATATCTTTCCTTCTCTCCTTTGCTTTTCGCTTCTCTTCTTTTCACAGCTATTTGTAAGGCCTCCCCAGACAGCCATTTTGCTTTTTTGCATTTCTTTTCCATGGGGATGGTCTTGATCCCTGTCTCCTGTACAATGTCACGAACCTCATTCCATAGTTCATCAGGCACTCTATCTATCAGATCTAGGCCCTTAAATCTATTTCTCACTTCCACTGTATAATCATAAGGGATTTGATTTAGGTCATACCTGAATGGTCTAGTAGTTTTCCCTACTTTCTTCAATTTCAGTCTGAATTTGGCAATAAGGAGTTCATGGTCTGAGCCACAGTCAGCTCCTGGTCTTGTTTTTGCTGATTGTATAGAGCTTCTCCATCTTTGGCTGCAAAGAATATAATCGATCTGATTTCGGTGTTGACCATCTGGTGATGTCCATGTATAGAGTCTTCTCTTGTGTTGTTGGAAGAGGGTATTTGCTATGACCAGTGCATTTTCTTGGCAAAACTCTGTTAGTCTTTGCCCTGCTTCATTCCGTGTTCCAAGGCCAAATTTGCCTGTTACTCCAGGTGTTTCTTGACTTCCTACTTTTGCATTCCAGTCCCCTATCATGAAAAGAACATCTTTTTTGGGTGTTAGTTCTAAAAGGTCTTGTAGGTCTTCATAGAACCGTTCAACTTCAGCTTCTTCAGTGTTACTGGTTGGGGCATAGACTTGGATTACTGTGACATTGAATGGTTTGCCTTGGAAACGAACAGAGATCATTCTGTCATTTTTGAGATTGCATCCAAGTACTGCATTTCGGACTCTTTTGTTGTCCATGATGGCCACTCCATTTCTTCTGAGGGATTCCTGCCCACAGTAGTAGATATAATGGTCATCCGTGTTAAATTCACCCATTCCAGTCCAATTTAGTTCGCTAATTCCTAGAATGTCGACATTCACTCTTGCCATCTCTTGTTTGACCACTTCTAATTTGCCTTGATTCATGGACCTGACATTCCAGGTTCCTATGCAATATTGCTCTTTACAGCATCAGACTCTGCTTCTATCACCAGACACATCCACAGCTGGGTATTCTTTTTGTTTTGGCTCCATCCCTTCATTCTTTCTGGCGCTCTTTCTCCACTGATCTCCAGTAGCACATTGGGCCTCTACTGACCTGGGGAGTTTCTCTTTCAGTATCCTATCATCTTGTCTTTTCATACTGTTCATGGGGTTCTCAAGGCAAGAATACTGAAGTGGTTTGCCATTCCCTTCTCCAGTGGACCACACCCTGTCATCTCTCTCCACCATGACCAACCCATCCCACGTTGCCCCTCGGGCATGGCTTAATTTCATTGAGTTAGGCAAGGGTGTGGTCCTTGTGTGATTAGATTGACTAGTTTTCTGTGAGAATGATTTTAGTGTATTTGCCCTTTGATGCCCTCTTTCAAGACCTACTGTCTTACTTGGGTTTCTCTTACCTTGGGCGTGGAGTATCTCGTCCCGGCTGCTCCCGGCTGCTCCCGGCCAGCGAAGCACAGCCATCACACCTTACCTTGGACGAGGGGTCTCTCCTCACCACCACCCTTCCTGACTTCGGTCGTGGGGTAGCTCTTCTCGGCCGTGCTTAGTGCGCTGGCCCTCACTGCCGTCCTTCCTCAGTCGTGGGGTAGCTCCTCTCGGCCGCGCTACGCAGCCGGCGGGGCGCTCCTAGTGCGTGATGCAGCCAGCGGGGTGCTCCTAGTGCGTGACGCAGCCGGCGGGGCACTCCTAGTGGGCAATTTAAAAGTGGGCAATGATTCTTCATACTAGCACTAATCACAAAACATTGAATGGATTATATTAACATCAGACAAAATAGATTCCTGAGAAAAGAATATTACCAGTAGTAAAGAAGATTATTTAATAATGTTAAAGGGGCAAGTTTATCAACAGTAACTGCATTTCTAATAGCTTCAGAATACATGAGGGAAAAAAAAAAGTAGAATTGCAATAAGAAATAGAGAAATCCATAATAAATGCTATAAATAAATAAATGAAATGAAAGCATCTTTTTCTATTTACAGAAAAAGTAAAGAGGAAACCAGTAAGGTACAGAAAATTTGGTTGTAAATTATAAGAAAATAACTTTTGGCATCTCTATGACATCTGTATGATTGCAAGAGGTAAAATTTGTTTAGATATCTTTACCAAAATTTATGAGTGTATTTCTTCTACATTTCTCACTTGTCATCAGGATTATGATAATAGAATTTTAAAGAATGTATGTGGATATTAATCCAAGATTCAGTCCCTTTGAAACTTACAAATGATATTGAGTTTTTCTTTGTTATTGTATTTCTTATGCTTATGATGATTTGAAGTCCTTTAAACCAGAGAAATACAGCTCTGATTGTGGCAATAAAATTTCTTGATTTTTGCAACCTGAGTATTTCCTCCCAATGAAAAGAAAAGAACTATAACATGCTAACTGACTTTATTGTTTCGGGCTCCAAAATCACTGTAGATGATGATTGCAGCCATGAAATTAAAAGACCCTTGCTCCTTGGAAGAAAAGTTTAAGCAACCTAGACAGCATATTAAAAAGCAGAGACATTACTTTGCCCATAAAGGTGTGTCTAGTCAAAGGTATGGTTTTCCCATTAGTCGTGTATGGATGTAAGAGTTGGACCATAAAGAAAGCTGAGTGTTGAAGAATTGATGCTTTTGAAGTGTGGTATTGGAGAAGACTCTTGAGAGTCCTTTGGACAGCAAGGAGATCCAACAAATCCATCCTAAAGGAAATCAGTCCTGAATATTCATTGGAAGGACTGATGCTCAAGCTGAAACTCCAATACTTTGATCACTTGATTTGAAGGACTGACTCATTGGAAAAGACCCTGATGCTGGGAAAGTTTTAAAGGCAGGAAGAGAAGGGGACAACAGAGGATGAGATGATTGGATGGCATCACCACCTCAATGGACATGAACTTCAGTAAACTCTGGTAGTTGCTGATGGACAGGGAGGCCTGGCGTGCTGCAGTCCATGGGGTGGCAAAGAGTCAGACATGACTGAGTGACTGAACTGAACTGAATTGATTTTAATATACTTAGAGCTGCATGTGCCATTAAACTAGAATACTGTAACCCTTGAACATAAAATAAATAACAAAAAAGTATGCATATCAATTGAAAACGTTTGTGCTTCTATTCCCTGAGTAGAAGCACAAACCAGAAGAAAACTATTTTAGCTTTCCAAAGAGAATTAAGTATATATAAATAATTATGTGAGTATATGAAAGACAAATAGAAATCATAAATCCAAAAATTAAAAATAAGTGTACAAAAAATAGGAAGATTATGGAGAGGGTTCATTGAAGTCAAGAGAAACACATTATCTCAGAAGTGGAAAATAAATTATACCATGCATTAAAAGGTACAGACTAAAAGAAAATAAGGGAGAGAGACAAGATGTGATAAGTAAGAAAAAAATAGTATCAATAAAAATAGTATCAATAAAAAAATAGTATCAATAAAAAAGTAAAAAGGGTCAAAAAGAAAATAGTAGAAATGGAAGATAAAGAAAGAACAATGTATTATCAGAATCTTTTAAAAAGTAAAACAATGGAACAGACTTAACATTTGAAACTACAATCCAATAAATATTCTTAGGAAAAAATAAAAAAAATAACCTAAAAGTTGAAGAGCTCATTTAGTATATCAGGGTGAGGAGAGGGAAGGAAGAATGATCTACTCTGATAAACAGCCAAATAAAATACTCAGCTTTCAAAAGTAAAGTCTTCAAGGTAAAGGTCAGATAAATTTCAAAAACTAAAAAACTAGGTTCACATCAGAAATTTAAAAACCAACATACAAAGCAAAGAATAATTAAGCAGCTTTTTTTCTCCAATCAAATGAACAAAGGTAAAGTATTTTATATCTAGCCATGCTGTCATTAAAGCATCAAGACTATAGAGAAAATCTTTCAAAATTAACTTAAAATTTTTTGCAACTATCTGCACTTCTTGCGGAGAAAGCAATGGCACCCCACTCCAGTACTCTTGCCTGGAAAATCCCATGGATGGAGGAGCCTGGTGGGCTGCAGTCCATGTGGTCGCTAAGAGTCGGACACGACTGAGCAACTTCACTTTCACTTTTCACTTTCATGCATTGGAGAAGGAAATGGCAACCCACTCCAGTGTTCTTGCCTGGAGAATCCCAGGGATGGGGGAGCCTGGTGGGCTGCCGTCTGTGGGGTCACACAGAGTCGGACACGACTGAGGTGACTTAGCAGCAGTAGCAGCAGCAGCACTTCTTGAGGAATATATCAGAGGGAAAGCTTCCTTCAAAAACAAATGTTGCCTGAAAAAAAAAAAAAAAAACTAAAGTCCTAATGGTGAGTGATTTTTTTTAGATTAACTAATTCATTTTTTTAATTAAATTTTATTTTGCTTAATTTTACAATATTGTTTTGCTTTTGCCATACATCAAGATGGATCCGCCACAAGTATACATGTGTTCCCCATCCTGAACCCTCCTCCCTCCTCCCTCCCCATACCATCCCCCTGGGTCATCCCAGTGCACCAGCCCCAGGCATCCGTTATCAGGCATCGTACCTGGACTGGCGATTCGTTTCAGATATGATATTATACATATTTCAATGCTATTCTCCCAAATCATCCCACCCTCTCCCATTCCCAGAGTCCAAAAGTCTGTTCTATACATCAGTGTCTCTTTTGCTGTCTCGTAAACAGGGTTATTGTTACCATCTTTCTAAATTCCATATATATGCGTTAGTATACTGTATTTGTGTTTTTCTTTCTGGCTTACTTCACTCTGTATAATAGGCTCCAGTTCCATCCACCTGATTAGAACTGATTCAAATGCATTCTTTTTAATGGCTGAGTAATACTCCATTGTGTAATTGGAAGATAATTACTTTACAATAATGTGATTTTTTTTTTTTTTTTTGTCACATACTGACATGAATCAGCTATGGGTGCACATGTGTCCTGCCATCCTGAACCCCACACACACACACCCCTCCCTGCACCACCCCTCTGGGTTGTCCTAGGGCACCAGCATTGAGTATCCTGCTTCATATATCAAACTTGCACTAGTCATTTATTTTACATATGGTAATATACATGTTTCAATGTTATTTTTTCAAATCTTCCCATTCTCATCTTCTCCCACATAGTCCAAAAATCTGTTCTTTACATCTGTGTCTCTTTTGCTGCCTCAAAATAGTGTCATCATTACCGTCTTTCTAAATTCCATACATGTGTTAATATAAGATATTGGTGTTTCTCTTTCTGACTTACTTCCCTTTGTATGAGGGCTTCCCTGATAGCTCAGTTGGTAAAGAATACACCTGCAATGCAGGAGACCCCAGTTTGATTCCTGGGTAGGGAAGATCTACTAGAGAAAGGATAGGCCACCCACTCCAGTATTCTGGCCTGGAGAATTCCACGGACTGTATAGTCCATGGGGTCTCAAAGAGTTGGAAATGACTGAGCGACTTTCACTTTCACTTTTCAGTTTCTGTCTGTATAATAAGCTCAAGTTCCAACCACTTCATCAGAAGCAACTCAAATGCATTCTTTTTAATAGCTAAGTAAAATCCCATTGTGTATATGTACACAATTTCTTGATCCATTCATCTGCCAATGGACATCTAGGTTGCTTCCTTGGTATTGTAAACAGTGTTGCAATGAACATTGGGGTATATGTATCTCTTTCAATTCTGGTTTACTCTGTGTGTATGCCCAGCAGTGGGATTGCTGGGTCGTAGGTCAGTTCTATTTCCAGCTTTCTTAAACATTCTCCACACTGTTCTGCATAGTGGCTGTACCAGTTTGCATTCCCACCAACAATGTAAGAGGGTTCCCTTTTCTCTACACCCTCTCCAGAATTTATTGTTTGTAGACTGATGGTGGTCATTCTGACCACCATGAGATGATACCTCACTGTGGTTTTGATTTGCATGTCTCTAATAATGAGTGATTAGCATCTTTTCATGTGTTTATTAACCACCTGTGTGTCTTCTTTGGAGAAATGTCTGTTTCGTTCTTTGGCCCACTTTTTGATTGGGTTGTTCATTTTCCTGGTATTGAGCTGCATGAGCTGTTTGTATATTTTGGAGATTAATTATTTGTCAGTTGTTTCAGTTGCTATTATTTTCTCCCATTCTGAAAGCTGACTTTTTCACCTTGCTTATTGTTTCCTTTGGTGTGCAAAAGCTTTTAGAGGAAAACATAGGCAGAACACTCTCTGACATAAATCACAGCAAAATCTTCTATGACCCACCTCCCACAGTAATGAAAGCGAAAACAAAAATAAACAAATGAGACTTAATTAAACTAATGGTGAGTATATTAAAATCACCAGATGTACACCCTAGGGCTAAACAGAAAATATATGAGGATGAAAAAACAATTATAAAATTGTTTAATAAAAAATGAAACAATACAATTAAGTAGGAGGAGAAATGAGAGGACAATGGGAAATTATTGTAAACCATTTTAGTATGTCAATAGGTGGCATTAAATTATACAAAAAATGACAAGTGGTTAAAATATTAAGTAATAAACTAGGAGACTAAAGACAATAGAAATATGCATGTACAAGAATAACTATTACAATCAACCACTACAAATCAACTGTTAAATTTTCTAGAAAGGTACCAACTTTTTCCTAGCCACAGAACATATACATCTCCTAAAGGAAACAACTATCATATAAAGCAAATTACACATAATTGCAAAAGTTGTGACAGAGTTTATACTGAAGACAATAATATAGGTAAATACCAAAGGAATTAACTCATGTAATTAAAAAATAATTTTTCAGTTTGGTTCACAAACCAAAATCTAACTATGTTTTACTGTAAGCACACTTAACACCAATTCAGAAAGACTACAAATAAAGAATAGACAAAAGTATTATGGCCAGAAGAGAGGAGGAAAGAATAAATTATAAGAGTTTGGAATTAACATATAGATACTCAGTTCAGTTGAGTCGCTCAGTCATGTCCGACTCTTTGCAACCCCATGAATAGCAGCACACCAGGCCTCCCTGTCCATCACCAACTCCCGGAGTTCACTCAGACTCACGTCCCATTGAGTGAGTGATGCCATCCAGCCGTCTTATCCCCTATCGTCCCCTTCTCCTCCTGTCCCCAATCCCTCCCAGCATCAGACTCTTTTCCAATGAGTCAACTCTTCTCATGAGATGGCCAAAGTACTGGAGTTTCAGCTTTAGCATCATTCTTTATAAAGAAACCCCAGGGCTGATCTCTTTCAGAATGGACTGGTTGGATCTCCTTGCAGTCCAAGGGACTCTCAAGAGTCTTCTCCAACACCATAGTTCAAAAGCATCAATTTGTTGGCGCTCACCTTTCTTCACAGTCCAGCTCTCACATCCATGCATGACCACCAGAAAAGCCATAGCCTTGACTAGACGGACTTTTGTTGGCAAAGTAATGTCTGCTTTTGAATATGCTATCTAAGTTGGTCATAACTTTTCTTCCAAGGAGTAAGCGTCTTTTGATTTCATGGCTGCAGTCACCATCTGCAGTGATTTTGGAGCCCCCAAAATAAAGTCTGACACTGTTTCCACTGTTTGCCCATCTATTTCTCATAAAGTGATGGGACCAGATGCCATGATCTTCGTTTTCTGAATGTTGTGCTTTAAGCCAACTTTTTCACTCTCCTCTTTCACTTTCATCAAGAGGTGTTTTAGTTCCTCTTCACTTTCTGCCATAAAGGTAATGTCATCTGCATATCTGAGGTTATTGATATTTCTCCCAGCAATCTTGATTCCAGCTTGTGCTTCTTCCAACTGAGCGTTTCTCATAATGTACTCTGCATATAAGTTAAATAAGCAGGGTGACAATATACAACCATGACATACTCCTTTTCCTATTTCCAAACAACCAGTCTGTTGTTCCATGTCCAGTTCTAACAGTTGCTTTCTAACCTGCATATAGGTTTCTCAAGAGGCAGGTCAGGTGGTCTGGTATTCTCATGTCTTTCACTACAACACATAAAATAGATAATGAAATAAAATATTTATATACACATACATATGTGCATGTGTTCTAAGTTGATTCAGTCATGTCTGACTCTTTGCAACACTATGAACTGCAGGTTGCCCAGGATCTTCTGTCAATGGGATTTTTTTGGCAAGAATACTGGAGTGCCATGCCTTCCTCCCGGGAATCATCCAAACCCAGGGATTGAAGCAGCATCTCCTGCAACTCTTTCATTGCAGGTGAATTCTTTACCACTGAGTCATCAGGGAAGCCAACATGTACATATTCATATATATGTGCTGCACATCTGAAACTAATCCAACACTGTAAATCAACTATGAAAGTGAAAATGTTAGTCACTGTTGTCTCTGATTCTTTCCAACCCCATGGACTGCAGCCTTCTAGGCTCCTCTGTCCATGAAATCTCCAGGTAAGAATACTTCAGTGGGTACCCTTCCCTTCTACAAGGGAGAAGGTAGTCCCTTCTCCAGGGGATCTTCCCAATCCATGGATCAAAACCACATGCTCTGCATTGCAGGCAGATTCTTTACTGGTTGAGCTAGAAGAGAAGCCCCAAGAATACTAGAGTAGGTATCTATTCTCTACTATACTTCAATAGTGTATCAGGCAAATAAAATGAAATGTGCTAATATCAAAGTAGAATTTAGAAAGTAGAAATATTTCAAACAATATATTTCATCAGATAAAAAAAATCTAGAAATTACCAACAAAAACAAAGAGCAGACAAATAGAAAAACAAACAGGCCCTTTTTTATCCTTTTATTAAGAAAATCTTGGGTAGAGGAAAAAGTATACTCTGAAATTACAGATTTAAAAAGTCAATCAATTATGAAGAAATCAATACACATCATGGTATATGTGTACATGGTAGATTCAACTTATTATTAGACAAAATTCATATCACTATAAACTTTATCAGTAATACAGAAATTATGAAAGCTAGTGAGTTGCTCTTACAGATTGGAAGATTAGATAAAAGAACACAAAGTAAATTTGCATGTGGAAATCAAAAGAAGAAAATAATAGCAAAATATTATGAGACAGAGACTAGAAAAAAAGATATAATTAATAAATCAACATTCAGAAACTGAAAGCCAATGTGTTCAAATAAAAAAGAAAAAACTACAAGCAACATAAGAATCCAATGAGAAAAATAGCAACTGAAACACAGGTGACTTTAAAATTATGAGAAAAATACATAGATCTTTGTGAAAATATGAAATCCATAATTTCCTAGCAAAATACAGACTATCAACATTGATCTCATGAGTTAGCCTACACGTTCCAAAAGGAAATACAAGACATTGTGCTAGTTGTCTAAAAAATATCCCCCCGACCTAAAAAATCAGTAGACATAGAAGTCTCCACAAGAAAATACCGCCAGATAATAAAATATTACATAGTCCAAATGTTGTACAAGTTATCCTAGGCATTAAAAAGTTAAAGACATTTCCCAAGCCTTTGTAAAACAAATATAACATTATACATAAAACTGTAAATCAACCTTCTCTTGAATGTACGATGTAAAAATAATAAAATATCAGTGAAAAGAATTCGACAAGTGATGCATACAGTGAAGGTACGTCTTCCAGTTTAGGCCAGAGAATGACACACAGAGGGTTACTGACAGTTGATATAACCAGCATCAATAGGATTCAACTGACAGCATCTCTGTTAAGAGATTGTTACAGGAAATTTTTACTGAGCAAATAGGATAGTAAATAAGAAATTTACTGTTTTCTTCAAGAAATTCCCACAAACCATTTTGTCTAGTCAAATGGTTTGTTCATGTGGAAAAACTTCTCTCATACTGAAACAATAGATCTTACACATGGCCACAGCCCACTTACCAGACAACAGTTTATTTTAAAACTTTTTCAAAAATATTGTTATTTTTATCCAATTTCTATTAGCTCCCCATCTCAGAAGGTATATCTTAAAACTCATGAGCCTAGATACAAAAAATCTATAAATATCTTTCTTCAGCCTACTTCTGAGACAATATTTCCAGTTAAATTCTCCCTTAATTCAGTAAATTTAATGAATCCAGATTTCCTTTATCAATAAGTTTCTTTGCTAGCCTTTATGGAACATTCAGTTGTCAATGCAATACCATTTCATGTTTTTAATATAATCACCACAGTAAAAGAACATATTTAATTTAAAGCTTTGAAAATCAACTAGTTACAAAGCATCCTTCAGACAAATTTAAAATTGAAACTCATAAGCTAAAATAAAATATTTGGAAGAAATGTTTGCTTCATTTGCACATGTTTTGGGCTTCCCAGGGGATGCAGTGGTAAAGGATCTGTCTGCCAATGCAGGAAATTCAAGAGACAGGGTTCAATCCCTAGATCAGGAAGATCCCCTGTAGAAGGAAATGGCAACCCACTCCAGTAGTCTTGCCTGGGAAATCCATGGATAGAAGGGGCTGGTAGGCTACAGTACAAAGGATTGCAAAACAGTCAGACGTGAAAGCACACACATATTTAAATGTATCATTTTCACACACATTCTTATTTTAATGAGACCAACGGTTTTAACAGACAAAATTCAAATATCAAAAGAAAGCGTTGTAAAAAAAATTGCCTTTCCTACTATTAGAGTGGTGCAAACATAATTGTGGTTTCAGGCTATAACTTTTAAATCATAACTAGGTTCAACTACATGTTTATTAATCAAAATAGGAGCCATTATATTCAGCACATTTTTTCCAAGTTTGTTTATTCCTATAGCATAAACATACCTGTTGCAGGATTCAATAAACTCTTGGAAAGCATTTTCTACCTCCTGCTGGTTGTGGAAGCATTTTTCCTGCAGAAAATTGTTGAAGTGCTTGAAGAAGTGATGGTTTAGTACTTTGGTGAGAGATTAGGTGAATATGGCGGATGAGGCAAAACTTCATAGCCCAATTTGTTCAACTTCTGAAGCATTGGTTGAGCGACATGCGGTTGGGCATTGTCATGGAGAAGATTTGGGCCCTTTCTGTTGACCAATGCTGGCTGCAGGCAATGCACTTTTCAGTGTATCTCATTGATTCGCTGAGCATACCTCTCAGATGTAGTGTTTCACTAGGATTCAGAAAGATGCAGTGGATTAGACAGGCAGCAGACCACTAAACAGTGACCATGACCTTTTTTTGGTGCAAGGTTGGCTTTGGGAAGTGCATTGGAGCTTCTCCTCAGTCCAACCACTGAACTGGTCATAACCAGTTGTCATATAAAATCCACTTTTCATCTCACATTGCAACCCAATCAAGAAATGGTTCATCATTGTTGTTGCATAGAATAAGAGAAGATGATATTTCAAAATTACTTTTTTTTTTTTTTTGATTTGCAGTCAGCTCATGAGACACCCATTTATTGAGCTTTTTCACCTTTTCAGTTTGCTTCACAAGCTGAATGACCATAGAATGGACAATGCTAATTTCCTCAGCACCTTCTTATGTAATTGTAAGAGGATCATCTTCCGTGATCCTCTCAACCAGTCATTGTCACCTTCCAATAACCAGCTACTATGCTCCTCAACTTTAAGGCTCTCTTCTCCTTTGCAAAACTTCTTGAATTATAGCTGCATTGTACTTTCATTAGCAGTTTCTGGGTCAAATGCATTGTTGATGTGACAAGTTGTTTCCACTGCTTTACAACCCATTTTTAAACTCAAATAAGAAAATTGTTTGAATTTGCTTTTTACTTAACATCATTTCCATAGTCTAGATAAATATAAAATAAATAGCAATAAGTTATTAGCAAAAAAATAGTGAGAAATGATCATTAAAATCATGTATAACATAAACACATTTACTTAAGAATGTATTCCAATAACAAATGACAAAGTTCAGCAATATAAAACCACAGTTACTTTCATACCAAACTTATACTTACTTTATGCATTCTTTATTATATCTATTATAGTCTTATAAAGTATTTTTTCCATGGCCTAGTAGTTTAAGGCTAAATACTGCTGCATTATTCATTTTAACTTTATAAGAAAGTCACTTTACTTCTCAATACTTCATGAGAAAAAACCTGTATATATCATCAATCCATATTTCAAAACTGTTTCTTAATCCTTTACCACATTCTATTATAAAGTTGTTTCCATAGAAACTCTTAAATATATAAAAGATCAGACAATATTATATTTTATTTTCCTCCATACAAATCTGTAAACTTCACTGAAAAATTCATTTGCTCCAGCTGTCACAACAAACTTTTGCATGCCAATGAAAGTATTAATTGATATGTAGATCTGTTTATTTACTGAGGTGTCTCATGGCCTCTAGTGGTGCATTGTATATGTGCAGTGTGAAAAGCAGACTTAAATTCTCCAAAACAAATCATTGAACAACAGCTGGATAAAAGAACTGAGTTACAAAATCATTCACAGTTTGGAACATCCAGTACCTTTTCTGCCTTCCTTCTATCTGTATACCTGTAAAGGAATAGGAATAAGTTGCTTATCCAGGTTAGAGTAATTCCAACAGTAACGAGAAATTAAATGTGAGTCCAGAAAAATATGAGATTATTATATTATGTGAAGGTCATGTGGAAAAATGATTTCAATATGCAAAAAAATGATAATTCAAAGTTCATGAATAATAGAGGACCAGCAAGTTGTCTCTAACTTTCAGTTTTCTGGACTATTTCTTGGACTGTTCTTAGAAGTTTCTTGGACTGTTTTCAAGTAAAGTGAATAGTTGATATTAAATAATAGTAATATTGGCTTTCCTGGTGGCTCAGATGGTAAATCGTCTGTCTGCAGTGCAGGAGACCCGGCTTCGATCTCTGGATTGGGAAGATCCCTGGAGAAGGAAACAGCAACCCACTTCAGTCCTCGTGCCTGGAAAATCCCATGGATGGAGGAGCCTAGTAAGCTACAGCCCGTGGGGATGCAAAGAGTCGGATATGACTGAGCGACTTCGCTTTTCACAATAGTATTATAAATAATAGTACCATTAATGATACCAACCTCTTACTGAATTTTTGTTTGTTTGTTTGTTTATCAAAGACCTATATTATTTCTAATCCTCACAACAACCATACAGTCAATTCAACATTCAAGTATATACCTGTCTCATCTCAAGGTCATTTTTTTTACATGATGCTATATTACTTATTCCACCAATGACAATGAAACGTGGGGAATACTTGTGGGTGAGTTACCACTTTCCTTTAGTATCTACATTGGTAAGTTTCCCACCCTAGTCTAATCACTGTATTTCCTTCCTGCCTTGCCAAAACATTTTCTTTGGCCATTTTCAGTTCAGTTCAGTTCAGTGGCTCAGTCATGTCTTACTCTTTGCGGCCCCATGAACCGCAGCACGCCAGGCCTCCGTGTCCATCATCAACTCCCAGAGGTCACTCAGACTCACATCCATCGAGTCAGTGATGCCATCCAGCCATCTCATCCTCTGTCGTCCCCTTCTCCTCCTTCCCTCAATCCCTCTCAGCATCAGAGTCTTTTCCAATGAGTCCACTCTTCGCATGAGGTGGCCAAAGTACTGGAGTTTCAGCTTTAACACCATTCCTTCCAAAGAAATCCCAGGGTTCATCTCCTTCAGAATGGACTGGTTGGATCTCCTTGCAGTTCAAGGTACTCTCAAGTGTTCTCCAACATCACAGTTCAAAAGCATCAATTCTTTGGCGCTCAGCCTTCTTCACTGTCCAACTCTCACATCCATACATGACCACTAGATAAACCATAGCCTTGACTAGATGGACCTTTGTTGGCAAAGTAATGTCTTTGCTTTTCAATATGCTGTCTAGGTTGGTCATAACTTTTGTTCCAAGGAGTAAGCATCTTTCAATTTCATGGCTGCAGTCACCATCTGCAGTGATTTTGGAGCCCTTGTATTGACCATCACCCTCATTTATACCCGGACACGTCTTAATTCCTATTTCAGTGCTCAGGTTAAACAATAAATAAAATCAGTTCCTCATGAAACATATACTCATAGACACTACTCTTAGTATTTAATCATCACAAGTATGATCAATAATTGAGCTGTTGCTCCTGCTGCTGCTGCTAAGTCACTTCAGTAATGTCTGACTCTGTGTGACCCCATAGACGGCAGCCCACCAGGCTCCCCGGTCCTTGGGACTCTCCAGGCAAGAACACAGGAGTGAGTTGCCATTTCCTTCTCCAATGCATAAAAATGAAAAGTGAAAAGTGAAAGTGAAGTCCCTCAGTCATGTCCGACACTTTGCAACCCCATGGACTGCAACCTACCAGGCTCCTCTGTCCATGAGATTTTCCAGGCAAGAGTACTGGAGTGGGGTGCCATGGCCTTCTCTGATAATTAGGAATTATATTTTTTTAAAGTAAATATTCTTAATTAGATTCTAAGTTGTACCAGGGACAATAATTGAAATTGCCAAGGACAATATTCACAGGTAGGATCTTGGTACCTTTTACAATTCCTGATATATAGCAGGAGCTCAATAAATATTAAGAAACAAAAAGGCAATAATATTTGAGGTAACAAACTCTCTCTTTTGTCTCCTAAGTTTCTGTTTCATGGAACAGTTGACTATACTCTACATACAGACAGATGTTAGTGTTGAAAAGTTCTTTAAAGTTCATTTAGCTAGAGGTCAGATGCTTGCACCTGAGCTATAGCATCTCTTTAAATGGTCACCTGTTCTGAGGTTAAACATCTTTAATCTTGGGAAATTCGGTTAACACATTGTCGTTCAAGACCAGATTACTAAATTCAGAAATCATTCAATAAAAATGTGTATTTGGGCAGCAAACTAAATTCAAATCTATCAAACTCATTAGTGAATTTCTGCTTTTCAAACTAGAGAAAGGAGGTTTAAATAACAACCAGAAAATATTAAGAACGATGTCTGTTGACTTTCTACCTGGGCATAGATAATGCAGATCCTTAGACAATACATACCCTTAGATATAATCTGTGGATCTTTCTGACAGTTGGATATAATTCCAACTGTGCTTCAGGGAAAGGTCTGTTTGCTAAAACATTCTCTGCAGGTGATTGTTCCAGCTCACTGGAATTTTGTTATTTAGAGGATAATATCTAGCACAGAAAAACAAAGCTTGATAATTTTGAAATGTCACCATTTCAGAATGGTTATAAATTAGACTCCTCTGAGAATGTTTATATAAGGTTTAAAGGAAAAAAAGAAACAACAAACAAAACACAAAACATGAAAATATAGTCATACAGTAGGGTAATTTTCCAGTTGTCATACTGCTATTTTTTTTTTTTTTAGCACTGGAGACATATACAGACAAAAAGAAAACTTGCAGTGATTCACTTGATTAGTAGAATTATATTTATGTTATAAAACTTTAATAGCGCCTAGTCTTTTTCTATTTTTTAAATTTTTTTTTATGTTCAACCTTCTGAAGCACACATGCATAAATTAATAACATGTAAATAGCTGTGGCATTACAGGAAAGGAAAACCCAATCTCATTTAATTTGTCAGTCTTCCCTGGTCCTCATATATGAGAAGCTAGCTGTATTAGAATCTTTACATAATACTGTTAACAAAAGCAATTTGTTTTACTAAATATTTTTTTTAATATAGGCTCTTCACAATAACTATGTTTGCATTTCAAACTATTTTATCTTATTCAATTGGTGTGATTGATCATCCCCTACATTTCCTTTAAATAAAATGCCAAAATAATAGTAAAATTCTGGCAAAGAGAAATGAATATACCTGCGTGTGTTTCCAGTCATAACTATATACCCATAGCAGGTGAAAATACTCTTTTTTTAAAAAACACTGGCTGCTGTTATAAAACACTCACCTTTGCCCACAGATTCATGTTGTTCCCCATGGTGCATTATATTATTTGCTTTCCTGACAACAAACACTCAAGAATCTGACACTATATCACTTTCAATTAAGTATCAAAATGTGGCAGACAAAAACTCAAGGGGAAGATGTATTTTGACTTAATGCCAATATAAAAGAGTTTTTACTCTGGAAAACATTGTTGGTACCAAATAAAATCCCAGATATTATAGAATCAAAGTTGTTATAAAACATTTATGATATACTTTTATATGGGAACATCAATATGTAAATTTTTTTTCTTTCACTTTAATGGTGGGAAAACAAGGCTATTAGTATGAGCCCCTGCAAATGCTGACACTATTAACAAAATATTCTCAACTTTATACCCAGCCAAATGCTTTTCTTTTTAAATATCTAACAAAAACAAGGGAGTAACTAATAGAGATTTAAAATGCACAAGAAATCACTATGATACAAGTGAAAGAAAACAGTAATAGCAAAGACTACAATAATAATAATATAGATAGTTCAGGCTTCTCTGGTGGTTTAGAGGGTAAAGAATCTGCCTGCAAATGCAGGAGATCCTGGCTTGACACCTGGGTCAAGAAGAGCCTCTGGAGAGGAAATGGCAACCCACTTCAGTGTTCTTGCCTGGAGAATTCCATGGACAGAGGAATCTGGCAGGCTACAGTCCTTGGGGTTGCAAAAAGTTGGACATTACTGAGTGACTAACATTCAGACTCATAAATAGTTTCATGAGACAGTTAAGAGATAAAACATACTGAATTATTTCATTGAACATCTTATAGATTAGGTAAACTGACAAGCAAGTATGCATATAGTGATGCTTTAGTGAATATCTAAGGGCTTAAACTGCATAACTTTCAGGCATTTTATTCCTTCCATCTGGGCTTAGCCATTTTTTTTTCAGAGATCTCAGATGCTCATAAATAACAGGTTCCTTGAAACATCTTTTGACAGAGTATTAGATAAAAGATTGGTTAAATATCTGGCAAATAGGTAGCTGTGTCAGCAAAACAAGCCCCTTCTATTATACAAAGATATCCATAAATCAAATGGGAATGTGAGTTTCCTTTCAATAAAGTATTTTTCTCAAGGACAAGATCAATTTAGAGGAGCATAGACAAAGTGGGAATGCAACCACCAGTCTTGGTGCAGTCTAATAGTTCCAGGGAAAAAAAAAAATTTTGTATTTCAGCACATTTGGCCTTGCTCATATTACAAGTCTACTTTATATCTCAAAAATTATATTGATAGTCATTTCTTTGTAGCTCAGCTGGTAAAGAATCTGCCTGCAATGTGGGAAATCTGAGTTCAGTCCCTGGGTTGGGAAGATTCCCTGAAGAAGGGAATGGTTACCTACTCTAGTCTTCTGGCCTGGAGAATTCCATGGTCTATTTCATGGGATCGCAAAGAATCAGACATGACTAAGCTACTGCAACAGGTACAGACAGCGATTTCTTCACCCATCCACTAAGATGTAGCCTGAATGAGTGTGTGCTGTATATAGTACTCTAAGCAATAACTCATCAGATTTCTCAACTTTTTGACATTAACACCAAATACAAACCACTGAAAATATCAAATAGGTTTACTTTTTTTTTTTTAAATTTTGAGTGTGCCTCAGGCTTATCTTTTTGGAAGGTTTTATTTTATTATGAATGAGTAAAGTCCACGTACTTTGTTTTTCAAGTTACTGAGCACATCTTACATTTATCCTGTTTTGTCTCAGAAAGCTCGGCATTAATCACATTGTTCCAGTGCATACTCTCAGCATAAAATTATTGCTCTTTCAGGGAAAGAAACAAACAAAAAAAAACTAAGC
This sequence comes from Tragelaphus eurycerus, assembly GCA_935064755.1. Taxonomy (NCBI): domain Eukaryota; kingdom Metazoa; phylum Chordata; class Mammalia; order Artiodactyla; family Bovidae; genus Tragelaphus; species Tragelaphus eurycerus. Next base: position 3,031,686 of record CAKXYN010000086.1, on the reverse strand, counting down.
TGCATTCTTTAAAAATAAGAATTTCCTATATACTATGCAAAGTAAAGATACAAAAAAAAATTGGAAGTAGGAGTAAAAAGAAAAACAAAGTTATTTTTGTTTATGCTTGGACATATATCTACTCATCACAGTTATATTATGCAGCATAAAAAATAAATTATTATTAATAATAATGACAGTCAATCACTATATTGAGTTGCTAACATGTCTACCAATTGTTTCATTTTTGTTTACCCTCACTGATAACTACCCAATCTTCAATCTTTTCTTTCAGATTTAATTTCCTCTTTATTGAAATATATTGGTTTTACTTAATTTTAAATAATGAGACCTGATTGATTTTTTTCTGTGTTTCAATATGTTCTCATTTTGCCCTCAGTCTAGAATTATCTATTAACATGATATTTGATTCTAGTTTGACAGTTGTTTATTATCAACATGTAGAAGATATTAGTTAAAAATTTTATGGACACCTTTGAGTCTAATGAGCAGTCTATTAGAAACATTACTTTATATGATATTATACATGTGTTAATGCCATTCTCCCAAATCTTCCCCACCCCCACAGAGTCCAAAAGATTGTTCTATACATCTGTGTCTCTTTTGCTGTCCCAGAGGGATGGTATGGGGAGGGAAGTGGGAAGGGGGTTCAGGATGGGGAACACGTGCACACCCGTGACAGATGCATGTTGATGTATGGCAAAACCAATACAATATAGTAAAGTTAAAAAAAAAAAAAAGTAATGAACAATAAAAATAAAATAAAATAAAGTTGAAGTAAATTTTAAAAGTCACTTTAATTGTAATATATTTTTTAATGATACAATTGCACTTATCTCACATGCTAGTAAAGTAATGGTCAAAATTCTTCAAGCCAGGCTTCAGCAATATGTGAACTGTGAACTTCCTGATGTTCAGGCTGGTTTTAGAAAAGGCAGAGGAACCAGGGATCAAATTGCCAACATCCGCTGGATCATGGAAAAAGCAAGAGAGTTCCAGAAAAGCATCTATTTCTGCTTTATTGACTATGCCAAAGCCTTTGACAGTGTGGATCACGATCAACTGTGGAAAATTCTGAAAGAGATGGTAATACCAGACCACCTGATCTGCCTCTTGAGAAACCTGTATGCAGGTCAAGAAGCAACAGTTAGAACTGGACATGGAACAACAAACTGGTTCCAAATAGGAAAAAGAGTTCGTCAAGGCTGTATATTGTCACCCTGTTTATTTAACTTCTATGCAGAGTACATCATGAGAAACGCTGGACTGGAAGAAACACAAGCTGGAATCAAGATTGCTGGGAGAAATATCAATAACCTCAGATATGCAGATGACACCACCCTTATGGCAGAAGGTGAAGAGGAGCTAAAAAGCCTCTTGATGAAAGCGAAAGCAGAGAGTGAAAAAGTTGGCTTCAAGCTCAACATTCAGAAAACAAAGATCATGGCATCTGGTCCCATCACTACATGGAAAATAGATGGGGAAACAGTGGAAACAGTGTCAGACTTTATTTTTCTGGGCTCCAAAATCACTGCAGATGGTGACTGCACCCATGAAATTAAAAGACGCTTACTCCTTGGAAGGAAAGTTATGACCAACCTAGATAGCATATTCAAAAGCAGAGACATTACTTTGCCAACAAAGGTTCGCTTAGCCAAGGCTATGGTCTTTCCTGTAGTCATGTATGGATGTGAGAGTTGGACTGTGAAGAAGGCTGAGCACTGAAGAATTGATGCTTTTGAAGTGTGGTGTTGGAGAAGACTCTTGAGAGTTCCTTGGACTGCAAGGAGATCCAACCAGTCCATTCTGAAAGAGATCAGCCCTGGGATTTCTTTGGAAGGAATGATGCTAAAGCTGAAACTCCAGTACTTTGGCCACCTCATGCGAAGAGTTGACTCATTGGAAAAGACTCTGATGCTGGGGGGAATTGGGGGCAGGAGGAGAAGGGGACAACAGAATGAGATGGCTGGATGGCATCACTGACTCGATGGACATGAGTCTCAGGGACCTCCGGGAGTTGGTGATGGATAGGGAGGCCTGGCGTGCTGCTATTCATGAGCTGGCAAAGAGTTGGACACAACTGAGCTGCTGATCTGATATATATATATATATATATATATATATATATATATATATATATATATATATATAATATGACTAATATGACAAGGAGCTTAGCTTGATACTCTGTGATGTTCTAGAGGGGTGAAATGGGGAGAAACTGGGAGGGTGGTTCAGGAAGGAAGAGATACATGTATACTTGTAGCTGATTCACACCGTATAGCAGAAACCAGCACAACATTGTCTCCCATTTAAAATAAAAATTTATTTAAATTAAACAAAAAAATCATTGTGAATATTTTGTATGGAATTGTGCCTATCAATCCAGTTAATTACTTGGTGTGCTCCTTTACTGTCAGGACTCCAGCTTTTCTTCAAATGCAGGATGCTTTCAACATTCTCTTTTAATTTTATTGTACCCACATTATATATAAGTAACTTACAAAAATAGATAATTAGATATATTTATCTAGAGAAACTTGAATTAAGTGGTGAAATACTTTTAAGTAGATTCAAAGTCCAACTCCCAAATATATTTGCTGATGGAACAAGTGAAGTTGTAATTGAGCTAGGCTATAGAGACGTAAGCAGAAGACAATTTATCAGAGGAGATATTGAAAGCTAAAAAGAATAATCAAAAGAACTCCACAGAATAAAAGAAAAATACTGTAAGCAAAAATCAATCACACACAAAAAAATGCCATGGTAATACTCTATTCACTACTATTAGAACAGCTCGTATTTACAAAAAACAAAAACTGACACAATATGTCCATAGATCAGTAAGTGACTCATGGATGTATTGTCCTAACTTCTTTACAAATAGACTATTGGTCTCCAGAAAAGTAGTAGGGACATTGGATAGGAAATTTAAGGCCTGACATTAGCCTAAATTCAGTGAAAAAGTAATTAATACAAATAACAGTCAACTATCTGGTTAAGTCTTGAGTGGTCAAAAGGCTCGCTCATGTTTTTCTGTAACATCTTAAGGAAAAACCTGAACGAACTTTTTTGGCCAACCCCAAGCTATCAGATTGGGGCACTGAGAGAAAAGAAAACAAACAAACAAACAAAAAATGAGAGTAGTCTTTATAAGATAAGGTTTTGATACTTGGATAATAAAAGCAGAACGAAAATATGTAAGTTTTCGGATAAAATGAATAGATTGTCCCAAATATCAACCAAAACAGAAACCTTATAGGCTTTAACTTGTCTGGATAACACTGACTTTACTCTCTAGTAAGGTCTTGTGAGAAAATCCCTTGGCACTATGGACATGCTACCCCATAGGAATGACAAGCTTGAAGGAGAAAAAGAGTGGATAGTATTTCAGGATCCAATTTCACTGATCCTGTTGCTGAGGTTTTAAGGTGAAACTAAATATAGCTCAGATTGAAAGGAGGAAATAAAATATTTTGTGTTAAAATTCCCTGAATCATGTTTTTATGCTTTTCAAAAAACAGAAAATGGTAAGAGTATATGTATCAATTGGTCAATTTGAGTGACAATGAGATTATTTTGTAATTATAATTATTATTCATTATCCTGAAATATTTTCAAGTCAGCTTTAGACAAAGTATACTATATCTTGTGAGAAAAGTGCAATCTAGCTGAATCTCGTGAAGGGTAGCTATGAAAACAAAGAATGACTAACATAAGAATTAATTATAAAATATTAAAAAATGTTCTACATTTGATGAAATGGGCTAAAACTTTTTTTCTTTGAGCTTAGAAAAAGAAAAGGAGGTCTACTCTCACTGTTTCTGTTCAACATTGTACTGCAGATTAAAATTGGCTCTTTAAGGAGAGGAAAATAAATAAAAGACATACATATTAAAAAGGAAAAACTAACTTTTTCCTAGGTGGTATATAAGTATATGTAGCAAGTGAAAAATAATCTACCAAAAGCAATTACAAATAATAAGTTGATTTAAAAAACTCACTGGATATAATTTAATATATAAAACTTTATTTCTAGGTACTAGCAACCAATATTAAATGACAAAATTAAAATATCACTTACAGTAATGTTGCAAATAAAAGTTATGAGAAAAAAAAAGATATAATGAAAGATGGTCAAACTTCAATGCTTAAAGCAATAACTTAGAAATTGGTGAAATAATGAACAGAGACAAATAACTGGAAATATTTGACTATGTCCTTTGATTGAAAGATTCAAAATTATGATAACAAGTTTTCTAAAGACTTATTGTAATTTCAATCTAAGTCTCAGCAGACTTTGAGAAAGGCAATCTTATTCACTACCAGCTATAAATATATAGTATATAATATAGTAACTAGGAAAATATGGTTTCCAGTACAAGACAAGGAAAACCACTCAGACTGAGTCCCTTCTCCCCCATCCCAGAAAAAGACCAACACACTTGATTTTTAACAAAGACATCACTTAAAAATTAGGGAGGTAATTTTTTCTCTATAAATGGTGCTGAAATACACTTATTAACATGAAAAACTGAACTGTTCCTCTTAGCTCATATTATACTAAAAAACTCTGAATACCAAAATGTGGAATTTAAAACAAATAAGTTTACAGAAAAATGCACAAGGGAAGATCTTCATAACCCTGGAGTAGGCAAGAATTCCTTAAAATCAACACAAAATATACAAATATAAAATATCAAGAGAAAAATGAATAAATTTGCTTTTTATATTAAAAGAAAAAGCTTAGCTATCAATAAACAACACTAATTGGGTACTCAAGCTAAAGACAAGAAGAAGAAAATACATGTTGTGGATGGATATTTGGACAGAGGGACAGATACATAAAGACATAGATACGGCACATATTGCACATAAATGTTAAAGAACACATAGGTAGCTTACATATAAAGTTAGTAAAAGTAATAATAAATAAGTTACTCAGACTTTCAGAGGAATAAAAAACAAACAAAAACTTATTAAACAGGAAAGAGATTGAATGGACCAGAGACTATCCAAATAGCAAGTATAATATAACCCACATATAATATCACTAATTTTCAGGAAGTTCAGTTCAGTCACTCACTGATGTCCAACTCCTGGGATCCCATGGACTGTAGTATGCCAGGTTTCCCTGTCCATCACCAACTCCCGGAGCTTGCTCAAACTCACATCCATCGAGTCAGTGATGCCATCCAACCATCTTATCCTCTGTCGTCCCTTCTGCTTCTGCCTTCATTTTTTTCCAGCATCAGAGTCTTTTCCAATGAGTCAGTTCTTCTCATCAGGTGGACTAAGTATTAAAATTTTAGCTTCAGCATTAGTTCTTCCAATGATTGCTGCTGCTGCTGCTGCTAAGTCGCTTCAGTTGTGTCCGACTCTGTGCGACCCCATAGACAGCAGCCCACCAGGCTCTCCCGCCCCTGGGATTCTCCAGGCAAGAACACTGGAGTGGCTTCCAATGACTAATCAGGACTAATTTCATTTAGGATTGACTGGCTTGACCTTCTTGCAGTTCAAGGGACTCTCAAGAGTCTTCTCCATACCACAGCTCAAAAGCATCGATTCTTCGGCTCTCAGCTTTCTTTCTAGTCCAACTCTCACATTCATACATGACTACTGGAAAAACCATAGCTTTTGACTAGACAGATCTTTGTCAGCAGGTGATGTTTTTGCTTCTTAATATGCTGTCTAGGTTGGTCATAGCTTTTCCTCCAAGGAGCGTGTCTTTTAATTTCATGGCAACAGTCACTATCTGCAGTGATTTTGGAGTCCCCAAAATAAAGTCTCTCACTGTTTCCATTGTTTCCCTATCTATTTGCCATGAAGTGATGGGACTAGATGCCATGATCTTAGGTTTTCTGAATACTAAGCTTTAAGCCAATCTTTTCACTCTCCTCTTTCACTTTCATCAAGAGGCTCTTTAATTCTTCTTCACTTTCTGCCATTAGGGTGGTGTCATCTGCATATCTGAGGTTATTGATATTTCTCCCTGAATTCTTGATTTCAGCTTGTGCTTCATCCAGTCTGGCATTTCACATATGTACTCTGCATAGAAGTTAAATAAACAGGGAGACAATATACAGCCTTGATGTACTCCTTCCCTGATTTGGAACCAGTCTGTTGTTCATGTCTGGTTCTAACCTTGCTTCTTGACCTGCATACAGATTTCTCAAGAGGCAGGTCTTGAGAAATCTGGTGGTCTGGTATTCCCATCTCTTGAAGAATTTTCCAGTTTGTTGCTATCTACACAGTCAAAGTCTTTGTTGTAGGCAATAAGGTGGTAGGTAGTTTTCTGGAAATCTCTTGCTTTTTCAATGATCTAAAGGATGTTGGCAATTTGATCTCTGGTTCCTCTGCCTTTTCTAAGTCCAAGTGGAATATCTGGAAGTTCACAGTTCACACACTGCTGAAGCCTAACTTGGAGAATTTTGAAAATTATTTTGTTAGTGTGTGAGATGAGTGCAATTGTGTGGTAGATTGAATATTCCTTGGCATTACCTTTCTTTGGGATTGGAATGAAAACTGATCTTTTCCAATCCTATTGGAACACTCCGCTGCTGAGTGTTCCAAATTTGCTGGCATATTGAAGGCAGCACTTTCACAGCATCATCTTTTAGGATTTGAAATAGCTAACTGGAATTCCATCACCTCCACTAGCTTTGTTCATAGTGAAGGAAAATGCAAATTATAACCACTATGCCTCTAGCAAAATAGCTAAAAGCAAAACAACCTGATAATACTACATAATGCTAAGTTGGAGGACCTCACTAATACTGCTAACATGCTCAATCATTCAGTCACATCCAACTCTTTGAGACTTCATGGACTGTAGCCCCCCAGGGTCCTCCATCCATGGAATTTTACAGTCAAGAATACTGGAGAGGGCTGTCATTTCTTCTTCAGGGGTCTTCTCAAGCAGGGATCAAATCCTCATCTCCTGCACTGGCAGTTAAATTCTTTACCACTGAGCACCTGAGAAGCAATATACTGCTAAATGAAGTACAAGTTGATACAATTTTTTGGATAAGTATTTGTCACTGTACACAAAAGCCAAATATGTTCTAACCCTATGGCTCAATATTTCCAATTCTAGGTTTACAAACTATATTTCTCTTTAATAGCTAGATTTCTCTCACTTTTTTTTTTTTTTTTTTTTGGCAAGTAAATAATTTTATTTTTGGAAGATCTAGAGAAAGGTAGGAGATTAGATAAATGCTGAACAGAATGGAATAGATAAGACAATGTATTTTTTCTTTTTTTTTTTTTACTATATAAATGAATTTGAAAATAGTTATGGTAATAATTTAAATGAATTATTGGAGAACTAGTTTATTCATCCAAAAAAAGAAAGAAATCAAAACAAAATATTACTTAATCACAGGAAAATGAAGATTCCAAGATATCTGGAAAAATACTTTTACTGTTCATGGTTTTTCTTACTAAACTTTTTACATTTACCACAATGAAATATTCACATTTACTGTGAATTTTATTAAACACTAAATACTTCAATTATGGAGAAAATTTTGATAAATAATGTGTTAAATACTTTTAATATTTCAGTATGATCACTTACATTGACTACTTAAAACAGTATGGTTTCTCCTCTCCCCAATTTTGAAGCCATTTATTAAAATTGAAGCATATAATCTCTATACAGTAGAAATATAAAACTATAATTGAAAGAAAAAAATTCTAATTTTTAATATAGCAGCACTTTAGTTTCTAATACTTTAGCTGTATAATTATATTTTGAGGAATAAAAGATCCTCATATATATATATATATATATATATATATATATATATATATAATGAAACTCTCTTATGAAAAATTACAAATGCCTAAGGAGTGGCTGAGATAGCAGAGTAGGAAGAGCCTCAGCTCACCTCCTCCCATCAGATCAGATCAGATCAGTCGCTCAGTCGTGTCCGACTCTTTGCGACCCCATGAACTGCAGCACGCCAGGCCACCCTGTCCATCACCAGCTCCCGGAGGTCACTCAGACTCACATCCATCGAGTCAGTGATGCCATCCAGCCATCTCATCCTCTGTCGTCCCCTTCTCCTCCGGCCCTCAATCCCTCCCAGCATCAGAGTCTTCTCCAATGAGTCAACTCTTCGCATGAGGTGGCCAAAATACTGGAGTTTCAGCTTTAGCATCATTCCTTCTAAAGAAATTCCAGGATTGATCTCCTTCAGAATGGACTGGTTGGATCTTCTTGCAGTCCAAGGGACTCTCAAGAGTCTTCTCCAACACCACACTTCAAAAGCATCAATTCTTCGGTGTTCAGCCTTCCTCACAGTCCAGCTCTCACATCCATACATGACCACAGGAAAGACCATAGCCTTGACTAGGCGAACCTTTGTTGGCAAAGTAATGTCTCTGCTTTTGAATATGCTATCTAGGTTGGTCATAACTTTCCTTCCAAGGAGTAAGCGTCTTTTAATTTCATGGCTGCAGTCACCATCTGCAGTGATTTTGGAGCCCAGAAAAACAAAGTCTGACACTGTTTCCACTGTTTCCCCATCTATTTCCCATGCAGTGATGGGACCAGATGCCATGATCTTCGTTTTCTGAATGTTGAGCTTTAAGCCAACCTTTTCACTCTCCACTTTCACTTTCATCAAGAGGCTTTTTAGCCCCTCTTCACTGTCTGCCATAAAAGTGGTGTCATCTGCATATCTGAGGTTATTGATATTTCTCCCAGCAATCTTGATTCCAACTTGTGTTTCTTCCAGTCCAGCATTTCTCATGATGTACTCTGCATATAAGTTAAATAAACATGGTGACAATATGCAGCCTTGAAGGACTCCTTTTCCTATTTGGAACCAGTCTGTTGTTCCATGACCAGTTCTAACTGTTGCTTCCTGACCTGCATACAGATTTCTCAAGAGGCAGATCAGGTGGTCTGGTATTCCCATCTCTTTCAGAATTTTCCATAGTTTATTGTGATCCACACAGTCAAAGGCTTTGGCATAGTCAATAAAGCAGAAATAGATGTAACCCTCCTCCCATGGGAACATCAAAATTGCAAATATTTGAAGTGCAGAAATTGAAGAGAAAGACTGGAAGACTAGCAGAGAAAAACCTTTTACAGCTAAAATTATAAAAGTAACACAACAAGACGGGTAGGATGAGTGGAGATCCAAATAGTCAAGATCCATATTCCTGGGCAAGTGACCCACAAATGGAAGCATAATGACAACTCTATAGGTCTTACCCAAGGAGCAAGGGATCTGACCCCTATATCAGACTCCCGAGTCTGGTGGGTTATACTGAAATAGGAGCCCCACAGAATATTTGACTTCCACTGGACTTCCTATCAGGAAAGCCAGAGGGCTAAAGCATATGGAGATTCCACTCCTAAAAGGTGCACACAAAATGTCACATGCTCCAAGACCCAAGACAGAAGGAGTAATCTGACAAAGCCTGTGTAAAATACATCTGCTTTATCTTGGAGAGCTGCCTTGAGAGTCAGGAGGCAACTGGAGCTCACCCTGGAAACATAGCTGTTGGTAGTGACACCAATTTACACACCCATGAATGGTGTCTAAGTCTTTTCTCTCTACATCCTCACTGACATTTGTGATTTGTGTTCTTTTTTGATGAGAACCATTGTGTGCTTTTCTAGTGTGAGTTTGACTCAGAAAACCTCAATGTGATTTTTCCTTCCATTTCTCTAAAAATCTATTTTTCACAAAATTCATTATCTATTTATGAAAAAAAAAAAAAAAACTCTAAACAAAGTGAGAATAGAAGGAACATATCTCAACATAAGGAAGGTCTTATATGACAAGCTTACAGCTGTCATCATACTCAATGATGGAAAACTGAAAGCATTTCCTTTAAGATCAAACATAAGGAAAGGATACCTACTCTTTCCACATTTATTTACCATGATATAAGAAATTCTAGCCACAGCAATCAGAGAAGGGAAAGAAACATCCAGATTGAAAAGAAATAAGTACATCTGTCACTATTTGCAGATGACTAAATACTATAAACAGAAAACCCTAAAATACATCCCCAACCCCCCCAAAAAAAATTGGAGCTCATCAACGAATGTGGTAAGGTTGTAGGAATCAAAATCAACATAGAGCAATCTACTGTATTTCTGCACCGTAACAACAACAACAATTCAATTTGAAACCACACTGAAAAGAAACAAACGCCTAGGAATAAACCTACCTAAGAGCCAAAAGTCCTGAACTCAGAAAAATAAAAGACATTGATGAAAGAAACTTAAGACAACAAAAAAGAGGGGGAAAGATATATCATGTTCATTGACTGAAAGAATTAATAATGTTGAAATGATCATATTACCCAAGGCAATCTACAGAGTAAATGCAATTCATATCAAAATACCAGTGGCATTTTTCATAGAAATAGCACAAACATTTCAAAAAATTTTATGGAATCATAAAAGACCCTGAATAGCCAAAATAATCTTGAACAAAGCTGGAAGTATCATTCCCCTGATTTTAAAGCATACTATAAAACTGTAGTAATCATTACAGTATGGTACTGGCACAAAACAGATGCATAGAAAAATGAAATAAATTGAGAGCTTAATAGTGAACTCATATTATATGGCCAATTAATCTACAAAAAGGAGGCAAAAATATGCAATGGAGAAAATATAGCCTTTTCAATAAATAGTGTTGAGAAAATGAGACAGTTACATGCAAAAGAATCAAACTGGACTACTCACTCACACCATGCTCTAAAAGAAATTTAAAAATGGATTAAAAACTAAAATTTAATATCTGAAATTATAATACTCCTAGAAATAAACGTACACTATAAGCTCACTGATACTTGTGTAAGTAATACTATTTTGGATATGGCCGACAAGACTAAAGCAACTTAGCAGCCAATGGAAAAAAAAGAAAAGTCAAACACAAACAAATGGTACTACCTCAAATAAAAACTTTTGCCCAGTGAAGGAAACTATCAATGAAATGAAAAGGCCACCTACTGAACAGTAGAAGATATTTGAAAATAATATGTTGTAAAATTGGTTAATATTTAAAATATACAAAGAAATAATTCAACTCAACATCAAAAAAAAATTCAATTAAAAAGTGATCAGAGGATCTGAATAAAGTTTTCAAAGAATACATAGAAATGAATAAGTCTTATAAAAAGATGTTCAACATCACTAGTTATCTGAGAAATGCAAAACCACAATGAAATATCACTTAATACATGTCACAATGGCTATCATCAAAAAGACATCAAATAACAAATGTTGGGCAAGGATGTGGAGCAAAAGAAACTTTTGTGCAGTGACATTTGGAATGTATACTTCTGCAGCCACTATACCTCAAAAAATTAAAAATAGAACTCTGATATAAGCCAGTATTTCAACTTCTTGGTGTTTGTCTGAAGAAAATGAAAGCAATGTTTGATAATATATGCACCTTTGTATTCATTACAGTATTACTAAAATAGCCAAGATATAGAAGCAACCTAAGTACCCATCAAGGAACAAATGAATAAAGAACATTTCTTGTCCGAATCATTCTGTCTTTGGTCATTGAGAGCTCTTTCAGTTGGCTTATTTGTCTCTCTGATATATCTCCATCAAAACACATGTTATTTTTTCAAGTATTTCATTATTTTCAGGTATTTTGTTACTCCAGGCTCATCCTGTATATTTTATGCCCCATTTTCACAATCAGTTATTTTTCTTTCATGAGAAATTCTGATTCCTTTTTTGCAGAATGTTATTAGAAACCAAGGCCTAGGTGCTGGGATGTGCTCATTTTTAATGAGATAGCATTTCTTCTAGGTTTTCTCAGAACAAAAGCAAAAAAGTGAGTGTGTGCATCCTAGCAAGTACATGTTTACACACACTATATATTTCTATATGCAACCATTTATGTCTATGAATTCACACTGATATCTTCTAATGCAATCCATTAACACATGGATTACTCTGGCTTCCTCCCTGCCAAGTGTATACTTCCACTCTAAGACTGAGAAGCCAGGCTCCCATTATCCATCATTTGCTTAACTGATCAGTTCTAATTTACATATATAAAATTTGTATCAATATTGTTAACCTGTCCCATCTTGGTGAAGGGGAAAATCTATATGCTCATCTAGGGTATAGAAAGAAATGATACCAAAGATCAATGATACTAAAAATTTCTTCTTTGAGAAGATAAAGAAAATTGATAAATCTTTAGCTAGACTCATCAAGAAAGAAAGGAGGAGAATATAAATCAGTAATAATAGAAAAGAAAACAGAGAGGCTACAAGTGACTCCACAAAAATCCAATGGATCATAAAAGACTATTATATGCTACTAATATAGTCAATTTGGAAGAAATGGATAAATTCCTTGAAAATTGCAACCTTCTAAGACTGAACTGAAGACTGAACCAAAGAAAAGCAATGCCAAAGAATGCTCAAACTACTGCACAATTGCACTCATCTCACACACTAGTAAAGTAATGCTCAAAATTCTCCAAGGCAGGCTTCAGCAATATGTGAACCATAAACTTCGAGATGTTCAACCTGGTTTTATAAAAATCGGAAGAACAGAGATCAAATTGCCAACGTCCGTTGGATCATCAAAAACAAGAGAGTTCCAGAAAAATGTCTATTTCTGCTTTATTAAGTATGCCAAAGCCTTTGACTGTGTGGATCACAATAAAGTGTGGAAAATTCTGAAAAAACCTGAAAGCATTTACTCTAAAAAGAGGAACAAGATAATTGTGTCCACTCTTACTACTCTTATTCAGCATAGTTTTGGAAATCTTAGTCTTGGTAATCAGACAAGAAAAAGAAATAAAAGAAGTGCAAATTGGAAAAGAAGTAAAACTGTAACTATTTTCAGGTGATGTGATCCTTTACATAGAAAATTCTAGAGACATCACGGGAAAACTACTTGTTGTTGTTCAGCTGCTCAGTCGTGTCTGACTCTTTGTGACCCCATGGTGCAGCAGGCCAGACTTCCCTGCCCTTCACCATCTCCCATAGCTTGCTCAAACTCATGTCCATTGAGTCACTGATGCCATCCTCTGTCACCCCCTTCTTCTCCTGCCTTCAATCTTTCTTATTCAATGAATATAATAAAATTGCAAGATACAAAGTTACTCTTCAGAAATTTCTTATATTTCTATATACTAACAACAAATGATTAGAAAGAAAAATTTAGAAAACTATCCCATTTATGATTGAAACAAGAAGGGTAAAATATCTAGGAATAAATTGACTTAAAGAAACAAAATAACTGTACTGCAAAAATTATCAAAGAGTGATGAAAGAAATCAAAGACAAACAGATGGAGATATATACTGTATTTTTTTTTTCAAATTATCAATAGTATTTTTCAGAGAATTAGAACAAAAAGTTTTACAATTTTTGTGGAAGCACATAAGGTCCCAAATACATAGAACAAACTTGAGAAAGAAAAATGGAGGTAGAGAAATCAGACTCCCTGACTTCAGACTATATGAAAACCTACAAAAACCAAGGCAGTGTGCCACAGACCGTAAAAGAGAGATATAGATCAATAGAACAAGATGAAAACCCCAGAGATAAATGCACACACCTACTGTCACCTATCCTCTGAAAATTTATCAAGAATATACAGTGAAGAAAGAAGTCTCTTCAATAAGTGGTGTGGGGAAAGCAAAACAGTTACATGTAAAACAGTGAGATTAGATCACTATCCAATAGCATATTGCTGCTGTTCTTCAGTCGCTCTGTCATGTCCAACTCTTTGCAACCTCATGGACTGCAGCACACCAGGGGGCCTGAACTTCACCATCTCTCAGAGCCTGCTCAAACTCATGTCCATTGAGTCCGTGATGCCATCCAACCATCTTGTCCTCTGTCGTCCTCTTCTTCTGTCCTCAATCTATCCCTGAATCAGGGTTTTTCTAATGAGTCAGCTCTTCGCACCAGGTGGCCAAAGTATTGGAACTTCAACTTCAGCAACATTCCTTCTGATTCAGGATTGATTTCCATTAGGACTGACTTGTTTGATCTCCTTGCAGTCCAGGGATTCCAAAAAGTCTTCTGCAAGACCACAGTTCAAAAATATCAATTCTTTGGTGCTCAGACTTTTTTATGGTCCAACTATCACATCCACACATGATTGCTGGAAAAAACATGCCTTTGATCAGACGGATCTTTGTTAACAAAATAATGTCTCTGCTTTTTAATATGCTGTCTGGTTGGTCATAGCTTTTCTTCCAAGGAGCAAGCAGCTTTTAATTTCATGTCTGCAGTCATGGTCTGCAGTGATTTTGAAGTTCAAAAAAAATAAAGTGTCTCAAAATAAAGTGTCTCACCATTTCCATTGTTTCCCCATCTATTTTCCATGAAGTGATGGGACCAGATGCCATGATCTTCATTTTTTTGAATGTTGAGTTTTAAGCCAGCTTTTTCCTCTCTCCTCTTCCACCTTTCTCAAGAGGCCCTCAGTTCCTCTTCATTTCTGCCATAAGTATGGTATCAATTGCATATCTGAGGTTATTGATATTTCTCCCTGAATTCTTGATTTCAGCTTGTGCTTCATCCAGCCCAACATTTTGCATGATATACTCTGCATATAAGTCAAATATGCAGGGCCACAATGTACAAATTTTGTGTACTCCTTTCCCAATTTGGACCCAGTCCACTGTTCCATGTCAGATTCTAACTGTTGTTTCTTGACCTACATTCAGGTTTCACAGAAGGTAGGTAAGGTATTCCCATCTCTTGAATAATTTTTCACAGTTTGTTGTGATCTACACTGTCTAAGGATTTAGCACAGTCAATGAATCAGAAATAGATGCTTTTCTGGAATTATCTTGCTTTTTCTATTATCAATTGAATGTTGGAAATTTGATCTCTGGTTCCTCTGCCTTTTCTAAATCCAGCTTGTATATCTAGAAGTTCTTGGTTTATGTACTGTTGAAGAGCATTACTTTGCTAGCATGTGAAATAAGAGCAATTATGTGGTAGTTTGAACATTCTTTCCAATATATCTAATAGCATACAGACAAATAAAGTGGATTAAAGATGTAAATGTAAGACCAGACACTATAGAACACTTAAAGGAAAGCATAGACAGAACACTCTTTGACATAAATACAACAAAATCTTTTTTGACTTACTACTAGAGTAAGAGAAAATTAAAAAATAAAAATAAATAAATTGGACCTAACTAAACTTAAAATATTTTGCATAGCAAAGGAAACCATCAGTTCAGTTCAGTTCAGTCGCTCAGTCATGTCCGACTCTTTTCGACGCCATGAATCGCAGCACGTTAGGCCTCCCTGTTCATCACCAACTCCCGGAGTCCACCCAGACTCATGTCCATCGAGTCAGTGATGCCATCCAGCCATCTCATCCTCTGTTGTCCCCTTCTCCTCCTGCCCCCAATCCCTCCCAGCATCAGAGTCTTCTCCAATGAGTCAACTCTTCGCATGAGGTGGCCAAAGTACTGGAGTTTCAGCTTTAGCATCATTCCTTCCAAAGAAATCCCAGGGAAGGAAACCATAAACAAGACACAAAGACAAACCAGAGAGTGGGAGAAAATATTTGCAAATGAAAAATCTGACAATGGATAAATCTCCAAAATACACAAACACCTCATTGCAGCTCAATTAAAAAAAAAAAAAAAAAAGGCAGCCCAATCAAAAAAAAATCTGAAGACCTAAATAGTTATTTCTGAAAGAAATACATACAGATGGCTAACAAACACATGAAAGATTCTCAACATCACTTATTATTAGAGAAATGCAAATGAAAACTACGAGGTATCATCTCACATTTGTCAGAATGACCGTCATCAAAATATCTATAAATAATAAACTCTGGAGAAGATATGGAGAAAAAGGAACCTTCTTTCACTGTTAGTAAGAATGTAAATTGATATAGCCACCATGAAGAAAAGTATGGAGATTCCATAAAAACTAAAAATAGAACTATTATATGACTCAGCAACCCATTCCTGGGTATATAACCAGAAAAAAAATATGATTCAAAATTATACATACACCCCAATTGTCATTGCAGCATTATTTGCAACAGCTAAGACATGAAATCAGCTTAAATATCTATCAATAAAAGAATGGATAAAGTAGATATGGTACTTACATACATGGGATATTACTTAGCCTTCATTATTGCTCATAAATGTAGAACAAAATTGTGTCATTTGCAGAGACAGGATGAACCTAGAGACTGTCATTCAGAGTGAAGTAGCTCACAAAGGAAAAATATCTACACATATATGTGGAATCTAGAAAAATGGTATTGATAATCTTATTTGTGAAGCAGAAATGGAGACACTGACACAGAGAACAAATCTAGGCTACCAAGGGGAAATAGGGAGGTGGGATTAACCTCCCTATTGTTGGCTTAAAGCTCAACATTCAGAAAACTAAAACCATGGCATCTGGTCCCATCACTTCATGGGAAATAGATGGGGAAACAGTGGAGACAGTGTCAGACTTTATTTTGGGGGGCTCCAAAATCACTGCAGATGGTGACTGCAGCCATGAAATTAAAAGACACTTCCTCCTTAGAAGGAAAGTTATGACCAACCTAGATAGCATATTCAAAAGGAGAGACATTACTTTGCCAACAAAGGTCCGTCTAGACAAGACTATGATGTTTCTTGTGGTCATGTATGGATGTGAGAGTTGGACTGTGAAGAAAGCTGAGAGCCGAAGAATTGATGCTTTTGAACAATGGTGTTGGAAAAGACTCCTGAGAGTCCCTTGGACTGCAAGGAGATCCAACCAGTCCATTCTAAAGGAAATCAGCCCTGGAATTTCTTTGGAAGGAATGATGCTAAAGCTGAAACTCCAATACTTTGGCCATCTCATGTGAAGAGTTGACTCATTGGAAAAGATTTTGATGTTGGGAGGGATGGGGGACTGGAGGAGCAGGGGACGACAGAGGATGAGATGGCTAGATGGCATCACCAAATCGATGGACATGAGTTTGAGTGAACTCTAGGAATTAGTGATGGACAGGGAGGCCTGGCATGCTGTAATTCATGGGGTCACATAGAGTTGGACATGACTGAGTGACTGAACTGAACCAATGTCTGATTCACTTTGCTGTAGAGATACAACTGACAGAGCAGTGCAAAGCAACTATAATCCAATAAATAAAAAAAGATGGATTGCATACATTCAGTGGAAAAATACACGATCAAAGAAATAATAAAATAATGTCATTTTTAGCAACATGGATGGACCTAGAGATTAGAGAAGTACAAATATCATATGATATTGGTTATATGTGAAATCTTTAAAAAATGGTACATATTAACTTATTTGTAGATCATAAATAGAGTTATCAATGTAGAAAACTATATTATGGTTTCTGAGGGAAATGAGGGGAAATATATGTGGGAGATTAAGATCAACATAGGCACACTAATATATGTATATATATAGATAGATATAGACATAGATGTAGATACATTATTTATGAAACTGATAACTAATAGATATGGATCTACTGTATATCAAAGAGAACTGTACTCAATAATCTGTTATACCCTATATGGGAAAATAACCTAAAACCAGTAGATATATGTTCAGTATAACTGACTCAATTTGCTGTACCATGGAAAGTAACACAACATTGACAATAATCTATACACAAATAAAAATTAAAAATTAATGAACATTATTTTTATTTCCCTGTTCATGAAAACACTTTTACTTGAAACACAAAAAATTTAAAATAAAAGCAATTTGCCACTTAAACCCTTCTTACAAAGTATCATAATTTTATTACTATTCCACTTTTCACTTCTGCTTTGAGTCAAATAATTTTTGATTCAATTTCTTCTTTAGTTAATTTTTATAAGAAATTTTGTCACATGTCAAACATTAGACACTAAATGGAAATATAATTAAAATAGCAGTACTTGAAAAAAGCATTTTCTTTCTCAGCTATTTGACTCATGTTTGCTATATCAAGTGAATGCAGCAATATTATTTCCTACCTTTTAAATTCATTCACATTATTCATTTGTGAGTTCATTAATTGTAGAAGAACACTATTTTACACCTCTTTTTAGGCCCCAGTACAATTTGTTATGAATTCCATGTGATATAATCTAATTTCCAATTAGAGACAAAATTAAAATTACCTAAGAGGTTTATAGTTTCTTTGAAAATGGTGAAGACAATCAAAAGCAATCAGTAGGAGCAGGAACATTAATTAAAATGATGGTCAAATAATTTATTAATCCTCATTCAATAAGATATTGCATTTTTATCTTCAAGAATTTTAATTATAAATAATAAAAGCTTTGTATACATACCACAATAATGAAGCATTATTAGAAACAAACACTATAATGAATGTTAAATCCCAAATCACAATAAGAATACTTACATATGCTATGTGGGTGTATTCATTAGTTAATCTAATGCCACTTTATATATATGGAAACAGTGTCAGACTTTATTTTTCTGGGCTCCAAAATCACTGCAGATGGTGACTGCACCCATGAAATTAAAAGACGCTTACTCCTTGGAAGGAAAGTTATGACCAACCTAGATAGCATATTCAAAAGCAGAGACATCACTTTGCCAACAAAGGTTCGCCTAGTCAAAGCTATGGTCTTTCCTGTGGTCATGTATGCATGTGAGAGCTGGACTGTGAAGAAGGCTGAGCACCGAAGAATTGATGCTTTTGAAGTGTGGTGTTGGAGAAGACTCTTGAGAGTCCCTTGGACTGCAAGGAGATCCAACCAGTCCATTCTGAAGGAGATCAGCCCTGGGATTTCTTTGGAAGGAATGATGCTAAAGCTGAAACTCCAGTACTTTGGCGACCTCATGCGAAGAGTTGACTCATTGGATAAGACTCTGATGCTGCGAAGGATTGGGGGCAGGAGGAGAAAGGGACGACAGAGGATGAGATGGCTGGATGGCATCACTGACTCGATGGATGTGAGTTTGAGTGACCTCCGGGAGCTGGTGATGGACAGGGAGGCCTGACGTGCTGCAGTTCATGGGGTCACAAAGAGTTGGACATGACTGAGCAACTGATCTGATATATATATATATATATATATATATATATATATATATATATATAAACACTATACATATAAACTCACTAAAGCACTGCATACATTCATATCAGTATGCATAAAGATATATAGTATATATATCATATGATGGTGTGATCACTGACCTAGAGCCAGACATCCTGGAATGTAAAGTCAAGTGGGCCTTAGATAGCATCACTAGGAACAAAGCTAGTGGAGGTGATGGAATTCCAGTGGAGCTATTCCAAATCCTGAAAGATGATGCTGTGAAAGTGCTGCACTCAATATGCCAGCAAATTTGGAAAACTCAGCAGTGGCCACAAGATTGGAAAAGGTCAGTTTTCATCCCGATCCCAAAGAAAGGCAATGCCAAAGAGTGCTCAAACTACCGCACAATTGCACTCATCTCACACGCTAGTGAAGTAATGCTCAAAATTCTCCAAGCCAGGCTTCAGCAACACGTGAACCGTGAACTTCCTGATGTTCAAGCTGGATTTAGAAAAGGCAGAGGAACCAGAGATCAAATTGCCAACATCTGCTGGATTATTGAAAAAGCAAGAGAGTTCCGAAAAACATCTATTTCTGCTTTATTGACTATGCCAAAGCCTTTGACTGTGTAGATCACAATAAACTCTGGAAAATTCTGAGAGAGATGGGATAACCAGACCACCTGATCTGCCTCTTGAGAAATTTGTATGCAGGTCAGGAAGCAACAGTTAGAACTGGACATGGAACAACAGACTGGTTCCAAATAGGAAAGGGAGTACGTCAAGGCTGTATATTGTCACCATGTTTATTTAACTTATATGCAGAGTACATCATGAGAAATGCTGGACTGGAGGAAACACAAGCTGGAATCAAGATTGCCGGGAGAAATATCAATAACCTCAGATATGCAGATGATACCACCCTTATGGCAGAAAGTGAAGAGGAACTCAAAAGCCTCTTGATGAAAGTGAAAGTGGAGAGTGAAAAGGTTGGCTTAAAGCTCAACATTCAGAAAACGAAGATCATGGCATCTGGCCCCATCACTACATGGGAAATAGATGGGGAAACAGTGGAAACAGTGTCAGACTTTATTTTTCTGGGCTCCAAAATCACTGCAGATGGTGACTGCAGCCATGAAATTAAAAGACGCTTACTCCTTGGAAGGAAGGTTATGACCAACCTAGATAGCATATTCAAAAGCAGAGACATCACTTTGCCAACAAAGGTTCGCCTAGTCAAGGCTATGGTCTTTCCTGTGGTCATGTATGGATGTGAGAGCTGGACTGTGAAGAAGGCTGAGCGCCGAAGAATAGATGCTTTTGAAGTGTGGTGTTGGAGAAGACTCTTGAGAGTCCCTTGGACTGCAAGGAGATCCAACCGGTCCATTCTGAAGGAGATCAGACCTGGAATTTCTTTGGAGGGAATGATGCTCAAGCTGAAACTCCAGTATTTTGGCCACCTCATGCGAAGAGTTGACTCATTGGAGAAGACTCTGATGCTGGGAGGGATTGAGGGCAGGAGGAGAAGGGGACGACAGAGGACGAGATGGCTGGATGGCATCACTGACTCGATGAATGTGAGTCTGGTTGACCTCCGAGAGCTGGTGATGGACAGGGAGGCCTGGCGTGCTGCGGTTCATGAGGTCGCAAAGAGTCGGACACGACTGAGCGACTGATCTGATCTGATCTGATCATATAGATATATAAATATACATATAATTTAGTATACTTAAAATATATATAACACCACAAACACTGAATGTTGATGTAAAATCAATATGCCTTTATATTTGACATTTGTCACATCAACCACCTCAACTGTATGAACTTATTCCATTCTTTACCCTCATCCATCCCATCTCCACACCCTTTGCTTTGTTTTCACATATATTCCTGAAAAAAGACTAAGAAAATGATCTTCTAGGAAGCCTTTCTCACCATCCCACTTTCATTATGAAATTCTTTCAAGGTAATCTTAATATCTCTCTATGTTTAGATATATCTGAGGACAGATATCTAATTTATACATCAGAAATATCATCCAACTGAAAACACTGTTTTGCATCACAATTTGCCTATCTTCTAGAGCACTGTTTCTCAAAACTTAATTCTCATACCAAAAATCGTACATCTTGTTACATAGGAGGCAAGAATATAAAATGGAGAAAAGCTAATCTTTTTAAAAATTTGTTTTGAGAAAGCTGGACAGCTAAATCAATGATATTGGAACACTCTCTCACATCATCTATGAAAACAGACCTACATGTAAGAAGTAACACTATAAAAGACATAGAAGAGAACATAGGCAACACATTCTTTAACAAACACCATGGCAATATTTTTTTAGAGTCATCTCCCAAGGCAAAAGAAACAAAAATAAACAAACAGGACATAATGCTAAACAAACTTAAAAGCTTTATTTATTTATTTTATTTTTTACAGCAAAGGAAACCATCAACAAAACAAAAGGATAACCTATGAAATTAGAAAAAAATATTTGTAAATGAATTGAGTTACAATGCATTAATATCCACAATATACAAACAGCTCATACAACTCAATATCCAAAAACAAAAAACCCTATTAAAAAAAAAAGAGAGAGAGAGAGAGGGGAGAAAAGGTTGGGCAGCGGACCTAAATAGACATTTCTCCAAAGAACACATACAGATGGCAGCACATGAAAAGTTGCCCAAATTATTAATTACTAGATCAATACTAATCAAAACTACAATAAGCTATAACCTTATATTAGTCAGAATGGCTATCATCAAAACATCTACAAATAATAAATGCTGGAGAGGGTGCAGAGAAAACTAAACCCTTTTACACTGTTGGTGAGAATGTAAATTGGTGTAGTCAATTAATTAAGTAGATTTTCTGTGTAAAGCAAAATGCCAAAAGAGAGAGGAAAAGATGAATAGTTAGAGCACAGGGGATTTTTAGGACACAACATATTCTGCGTCTCTATAGTGATAGGAATGTACATTTATTAAAAACCACACATGTACTACAACCAAGGATGACTTTAGATGATGATCTGTATTAATGTTGTTTCATCAATTGTAATAAATGCATCACTCTGGTAGGGTTGTTGAGGTCATGGAGTTGAAAATTGTACATGTATAGGAGAAGGTGGGGTATGGGAACTGTCTGTGCTTTCTAATCAGTTTTGCTGTGAGCATCAAACTTTACTTTAAAAACTCTATATACTAAAATGGGAGAGACCCCTAAATTTGATTAATGTTTATGTTTTTGGCCATACCTATGCATGGCAACCCAGTTCAGTATTCTTGCCTGGAGAATCCCATGGACGGAGGAGCCTGGTGGGCTACAGTCCACGGGGTTGCAAAGAGTTGGACATGACTGAGCGACTTCACTTTCACTTTCATGCTTTAACAAACCAATTAATTTTGAATATTAGCAACTGAACTGAACTGAATTTGTCAGCCTGTTGGTTCTGACTTGTGTAATAGCCCCATGCCTTTTCAGAATACTCAACCAAAGTGTTACCACTTTATCTACTGAGTTTCATACTTATGCTCTAAAAAATAAGAAAAGGGGGAATGTTGGGAGCCACATTAGGCAT
Source organism: Tragelaphus eurycerus (assembly GCA_935064755.1). NCBI lineage: Eukaryota > Metazoa > Chordata > Mammalia > Artiodactyla > Bovidae > Tragelaphus > Tragelaphus eurycerus. The sequence goes on along the minus strand of CAKXYN010000086.1, from coordinate 3,009,083 downwards.
TACTGACAAAATGGAGTCATGGCCCTAACTCCCTCTTCTCATCCCGCAGGCACAGTCCCCGGATAAAGGAGTTAGGTCTTGTGATTCTGACTTGTTCTTTCCTTTCTTCTGTTGAGTTGGCTGGAAGGAATGTTAAGGTGCTTATTGTTCTTGAGACAAGCATGAGAAAGCACAAAGCCTTCTGCAGTTGTGCCCAGAAAATAATCTATAAAGTAACCACCGACATTTGTTCAAGGATCTTTACAAAGAATGTTCCAGGATGAGCACGTAGGCTGCAGCTTGAGGTCATGGGAAGGATTGTTATCTGAGACCTGTTTGTGAGGGGAATGTTTATGGCAAAGGAAGTTTGCTGAGTTTAGGGTTTAAGAATAATTAAAAATAGCTAAAAGACTTTTTAAGAGATAGTGAGCTTAGGATACTAGGGACAAACAAGATTTAAAAAGATAAAAAATAAACTGAGGGATGTGGTATGCAGCGCAGACATAAGCATGAGTTACAGTGTAACTCTGGTTGAAGAGCAACAATGATTTATGGAGACAATTAATCTGGGTGAGGGGGAACTGAAAATGTAAAACCTCTGACCTAATGCTTTTTTCAAAGTATAAAAAAAGACCTGATGCTTAAAATAAACATGTAGTCCCACACCTTGAGTCAGAGGCTGCATCATTATCTGAGGACACTGCTCATTTCTTCAGGCTGATTCCCTGGCTGCTGTATCTGGACTCTGACATGAACTAATATGTAAAATTCAATTCAGTTTCTCAGTCGTGTCTGACTCTTTGCAACCCCATGAATTGCAGCACGATAGGCCTCCCTGTCCATCACCAACTCCAGGAGTTTACTCAAACTCATGTCCCTCAAGTCAGTGATGCCATCCAGCCATCTGATTCTCTGTTGTCCCCTTCTCCTCCTGCCCCCAATCCCTCCCAGCATCAGGGTCTTTTCCAATGAGTCAACTCTTTGCATGAAGTGGCCAAAGTATTGGAGTTTCAGCTTTAGCATCAGTCCTTCCAAAGAACACCCAGGACAGACCTCCTTTAGAATGGACTGGTTGGATCTCCTTGCAGTCCATGGGACTCTCAAGAGTCTTCTCCAACACCACAGTTCAAAAGCATCAACTCTTCAGTGCTCAGTTTTCTTCACAGTCCAACTCTCACATCCATACATGACCACAGGAAAAACCATAGCCTTTACTAGACTAACCTTTGTTGGCAAAGTAATGTCTCTGCTTTTGAATATGCTATCTAGGTTGGTCATAACTTTTCTTCCAAGGAGTGTCTTTTAATTTCAGGGCTGCAATCTCCATCTACAGTGATTTTGGAGCCCCCAAAATAAAGTCTGGCACTGTTTCCACTGTTTATCCATCTATTTCACATGAAATGATGGAACCAGATGCCATGATCTTCGCTTTCTGAATGTTGAGTTTTAAGCCAACTTTTTCACTCTCCTCTTTCACTTTCATCAAGAGGTTCTTTAGTTCCTCGTCACTTTCTGTCATAAGGGTGGTGTCATCTGCATATCTGAGATTATCGATATTTCTCCTTGCAATCTTGATTCCAGCTTGTGTTTCTTCCAGTCCAGCGTTTCTCATGATGTACTCTGCATAGAAGTTAAATACACAGGGCGACAATATACAGCCTTGACGTACTCCTTTTCCTATTTGAAACCAGTCTGTTGTTCCATGTCCAGTTCTAACTGTTGCTTCCTGACCTGCATACAAATGTCTCAAGAGGTAGATCAGGTGGTCTGGTATTCCCATCTCTTTCAGAATTTTCCACAGTTTATTGTGATCCACATAGTCATAGGCTTTGGCATAGTCAATAAAGCAGAAATAGATGTTTTTCTAGAACTCTTTTGCTTTTACCATGATCCAACGGATGTTGGCAATTTGATCTCTGGTTCCTCTGCCTTTTCTAAAACCAGGTTGATTATATGGAAATTCACAATTCACATACTGCTCAAGCCAGGCTTCGAGAATTTTGAGCACTACTTTACTAGCATGTGAGATGAGTACAATTGTGCAGTAGTTTGAGCATTCTTTGGCATTGCCTTTCTTTGGGATTGAAATGAAAACTGACCTTTTCCAGTCCTGTGGCCACTGCTGAGTTTTCCAAAGTTTCTGGCATATTGAGTGCAGCACTTTCACAGCATCATCTTTCAGGATTTGAAATAGCTCAACTGGAATTCCATCACCTCCACTAGCTTTGTTCATAGTGATGCTTTTTTTTTTAATTTTATTTTTATTTAACTTTACAATATTGTATTGGTTTTGCCATGTATCAAAATGAATCTGCCACAGGTATACATGTGTTCCCCATCCTGAACCCTCCTCCCTCCTCCCTCCCCATACCATCCCTCTAGGCCATCCCAGTGCACCAGCCCCAGGCATCCAGTATCAGACATTGAACCTGGACTGGAGACTCGTTTCATATATGATATTATAGTGATGCTTTCTAAGGACAACTTGACTTCACATTCCAAGATGTCTGGCTCTAGGTGAGTGATCACACCATTATGATTATCTTGGCTTGGAGAATTTTAACAGAAAAGTGAGTCAGTTAAGCATATACATATAGCCACTCTTTTTTATGTTACTTTCTTATGTAGGCAAATACAAATACATAGAATTCTCAGAACTTTGTATTTGCCTATGTAAGAAAGTAACCTATAAAAGAGTGGATATATGTATATGCTTAACTGGCTCACTTTTCTGTATACCTCAAGTTAACATAACACTGTAAATCATATGTACTCCAATATTAGAAAATAAAATAAAAAGGAAAAATGAAGCATTCAAATATATGAAAGTTTACCATTTCCAATTTTGTGATACTTATATTATTCTAATTTCCTGACAGAATTTCAGCTTCTCTATATAGCTCACCCACTTTGTCTTAACCATATCTATTATACTTGTATAAGCTATTCTAACTTAGCAAAAAATTTATTAGTGTGGAGACATGACTTAATACAGATTATTAAATAAAGAAATTGCTTTTCTTGTTCAGTTGTTTGCTAAAAATAAAACTAGTTTTAATGTCAGTACATTTCTCATCTCACAAATATTAACTACATGAATTTATTTCATATCTGGAGTGCCATACCTGATAATACAACATAGGTGATAGAGAAAAGCTTATAAGACAGAACACAAAATGACTAAAATTCATAAAGCTTTTATTTGAATACAGGCGATTTCCTTAAGATTTTTGAGAGTTATTGTTAGAAAAAAGTTAGTTTACTTAATGATATAGATTCACATTCATTTGAATCCCAAGCATAAAATTTATTATCTGCATAATTCTGTATAATGTCTTTTAGAAGAATAAATCTGAGATATTATGAAGGCAACAACCATAATTTTGTTCTATGTGACACTTCAAATGTTCATGCTCAATAAATGTTTGTTAAAAATAACATGTCTGCAATCACAAAATATTTGCAGTGTTCAGTAGGACAATTAGCCTGCTGTTATCCATTTATAAATACAGGGTGATTTAATTGGGTGCTAAGTTTAACACACTCATCATGTAAAAATAATTTCTTATTCCTACATAACCATAAAAGCTAATCAATCATTTCCACAATCAAAAGCTAATTGATACATGATAGTTTCAATTTATGTGTGCTTAACTATGTATATATAAATAAGAATAAAATTTAAATGAAAAGTATCTATTGTACTCTGTCAGTATTATTACTATTATAAGAACTGCCAGTTTTCAAACTCATCTCCATATTTCCCAGTTAGCATCATGATCAAGACATAATTTTTGGTATCACAACTGCTTGTGATAATGAGATGTCATCTCTTGCACATTTTGTAGTTTATATTTTTAAAAATAATTGCTCAATTTTGCTATAATGTCAACAGTACTTTCTCAGTAAACAACTCTAAAAGGCTTGTTGATAACAAAAGTGTTTAACAATTTGTGAGCCTCTTAGAACTGTTTTAACCCTTTCTCATCCAAGCTTCTCACGTCCAGCAAGAGGAAGCTGACAGGGGCTATGTCTAGCTAGTTTTGCAAAAAAAGTTCATCTTATCAGAAAAACTGTCCATCTATAATTGTCTCCCTGTAATTTTCTTTCCTTAGTCTAACTCCTAAATAGAAACATTAATTGAATGCCTTATTGTGTAAGCCATATGTTAAGCATTGATCATGTAAATATGAAGAAAATTTGTTCCTCCTCCAAGAATTCATAAACTAATGGAATAAAAAGTAAAGTTGCAGAATTTTCTGGTGGTCCAGTGGTTAAGAATCCACCTTCTACTGCAAGGGACACAGGTTTAATCCCTGGTCCCGGAAGATTCAGCATGCCCTGGGTAACTAAGACCCTGTGCCACAATTACTGAACCCATGCACCTAGAGATTGTGCTCTACAACTAGAGAAGTCCACCTACCTCAAGGAAGAGTAACCCCTGCTCATGGCAACTAGAAAAAGCCTGCACACAGTAACAAAGACCCAATACAGCCAAAAATAAATAAATGGGAGATAAAGTTGCAAGACTAGTGGTCAGATCAGATCAGTCGCTCAGTCATGTCGGACTCTTTGCGACCCCATGAACCACAGCACGTCAGGCCTCCCTGTCCATCATCAACTCCCGGAGGTCACTGAGACTCACATCCATCGAGTCAGTGATGCTATCCAGCCATTTCATGCTCTGTCATCCCCTTCTCCTCTTGCCCTCAATCCCTCCCAGCATCAGAGTTTTTTCCAATGAGTCAACTCTTCACATGAGGTGGCCAAAGTACTGGAGTTTCAGCTTTAGCATCATTCCTTCCAAAGAAATCCCAGGGCTGATCTCCTTCAGAATGGACTGGTTGGATCTCCTTGCAGTCCAAGGGACTCTCAAGAGTCTTCTCCAACACTACAGTTCAAAAGCATCAGTTCTTCAGTGCTCATCTTTCTTCATAGTCCAGCTCTCACATCCATACATGACCACTGGAAAAATCATAGCCTTGACTAGATGGACCTTTGTTGGCAAAGTAGTGTCTCTGTTTTTGAATATGCTATCTAGATTGGTCATAACTTTCCTTCCAAGGAGCAAACGTCTTTTAATTTCATGGCGGCAGTCACCATCTGTAGTGATTTTGGAGCCCAGAAAAATAAAGTCTGACACTGTTTCCACTGTTTCCCCATTTATTTCCCATGAAGTGATGGGACCAGATGCCATGATCTTCGTTTTCTGAATGTTGAGCTTTAAGCCAAATTTTTCACTTTCCACTTTCACTTTCATAAAGACGCTTTTTAGTTCTTCTTCACTTTCTGCCATAAGGGAGGTGTCATCTGCATATCGGAATTTATTGATATTTATCCCAGCAATCTTGATTCCAACTTGTGTTTCTTCCAGTCCAGCGTTTCTCATGATGTACTCTGCATAAAAGTTAAATACACAGGGTGACAATATACAGCCTTGACGTACTCCTTTTCCTATTTGGAACCAGTCTGTTGTTCCATGACCAGTTCTAACTGTTGCTTCCTGACCCGCATACAAATTTCTCAAGAGGCAGATCAGGTGGTCTGGTATTCCCATCTCTTTCAGAATTTTCCACAGTTTATTGTGATCCACATAGTCAAAGGCTTTGGCATAGTCAATAAAGCAGAAATAGATGTTTCTCTGGAACTCTCTTGCTTTTTTGATGATCCAACAGATGTTGGCAATTTGATCTTTGGTTCCTCTGCCTTTTCTAAAATCAGCTTCAACATTAGGAATTTCACAGTTCACATACTGCTGAAGCCTGGCCTGGAGAATTTTGAGCATTACTTTACTAGCATGTGAGATGAGTGCATTGTGTGATAGTTTGAGCATTCTTTGGCATTGCCTTTCTTTGGGATTGGAATGAAAACTGACCTTTTCCAGTCCTGTGGCCACTGCTGAGTTTTCCAAATTCGCTGGCATATATTGAGTGCAGCACTTTCACAGCATCATCTTTCAGGATTTTAAATAGCTCAACTGGAATTCCATCACCTCCACTAGCTTTATTTGTAGCGATGCTTTCTAAAGCCCACTTGACTTCTATGGCCTGACCCTGCATAGCTTCCAAGATCAGACAAGATCGGGCACGTTCAGGGTAGTATGGCCGTAGACAGACTAGTTGTAGAGCAAATAAAATACATAAGTAATAAAAGTAAATCACAACTGCTGCTGCTGCTGCTAAGTCGCTTCAGTCGTGTCCGACTCTGTGCGATCTCATAGACGGCTGTCCCTGCGATTCTCCAGGCAAGAATACTGGAATGGGTTGCCATTTCCTTCTCCAATGCATGAAAGTGAAAAGTGAAAGTGAAGTCATCCAGTCGTGTCCAACTCCTAGCGACCCCATGGACTGGAGCTTACCACGCTCCTCCGTCCATGGGATTTTCCAGGCAAGAGTACTGGGGTGGGGTGCCATTGCCTTCCCCGAAATCACAACTAATAGCAGCCAAATGTCTCATATTGAGACTCCTCTTTAAGTATGCAAATTAAGCATGCTAAGAACAATATCTAAGAAACCAAAGCAATCTAATGATTGTCAGCTTATATATGTAGACCTATGGCACCCACAAAACTTTCATTATTATTGTTTTGTACTCATTTCTCAAAATGTATGTTTGAATATATTGAAGTGAACCTTCATGTGTGTGTTTATATTCATAAATATGTGCATTAGTGAACTCTTGCTGAAGGAGCACCTTTGTTTCCTCATATTTATAAACTTTAGTCTTTGGAAGGAAGTCAATATAACAAAAATGATGTAAATTTGACTTTTATAATTTTTCTCATTTCATTAATAAAATAAACGATCATAACCAAATGAAACTTTTTTATTGATGATCTGTTTAAAAGACTGAGCAGAATCTGTTAAATGCTTGTAAATCCAAGTTCTCTAATTTTTTCCTTCAATAAATCAAAATTATTGATACTTCAATTTAAAAGTTAAAATAGCATTAAAATTCAGGCCCAACTAAAATTTTTATAGGATTTTGATGGCTAAAATATCCTGTGTTTAAAGACTATAGAATTCCTATAGATAGCATATCTGACAAATAATTTACTTAATATTAACATAAGATAAGAGAAGGCAATGGCACCCACTCCAGTACTCTTGCCTGGAATATCTCATGGATGGAGGAGCCCAGTAGGCTACAGTCCATGGGGTCTCTAAGAGTCGGACACGACTAAATGACTTCCCTTTCACTTTTCACTTTCATGCATTGGGGAAGGAAATGGCAACCCACTCGTGTTCTTGCCTGGAGAATCCCAGGGATCGGGGAGCCTGCCGTCTATGGGGTCACACAGAGTTGGACACGACTGAAGCGACTTAGCAGCAGCAAAATAAGATATATTTAATATTAAATGAACATATAGCATAATCAGTTACTAAAAACAAGTGTTTTTCACAAGTAATTTTTCACTCTGTCACTCTACTTCATTCCTGCACCATATACCTTAAATAGTAAGGTGAATAGTACAGGAAAGATATACAAACCACCAGAACACTGAAAATGTATGGCCTCCAAATTCAATCAGTTTTCCAATGTCTTTTAACATGTTCCAAATGTCCCTAATTAGTCTTCTGCTCTGTTCATCAAAATTTCTATTCTAAAATATCTCTGCTGTCTTTGAAGTCTCTGCCCTACCATTATGCCCACTTAATTTTATCAATGATCTCACTTGCAAATTTATAAAATAAGTAATATATGAGACACATATCCAGAAAGGTCTCTCCCCTTTTTAAAGCCAATTATATACCTAGAATCGCTGCATTTTCAAACACTACCTGGCTGATTTCATGAAATTCATGTTTCAGGAGTTTGGCAACCATGGAGGCATTATCTAGCTTTCCTGCTATTCTCTGATACACTTAATGAATATAAGAGATTTCCTACTTTCTGGGCCTCATGTCTTGAATATTGAAAAAAGAATAAAAATTTATCTTGAGTAGTTAGAGTTTTGGTCTCAAATTAATTTTCCTTCTTCTGTTTTATTTCTTAAGTTACCTAACATACTTTTTTAAATCCGCTATAGAGGAAATAATAAAGAGCAAAAATGGATTCTGAGTGATGTCACGTTAGGGTCTCTCTTGAAGTCAGCTACCAGTTTACAGTAGTAAAATGGATTTACCCAGGTTTCAGGTAGTAACTCGTTAGGTTTTGTTTTTGTTACAAATGCGTACTAGTCCCTGAGGACCACGAACAATCTATTTTTGTAATGCTTTGACACTTCTCATTTATTAAGAGTGGTCCAGTGACAAGCAGTAAAATCTGTACTACTGATACCACGTGGTATATTTAAAACAAAACAAAACAAAAAGAAGTAGTACATTTAATATTTAAAACAAAAAAAGTAGTACATCTTACTTTAAGATATACAAAACTACAGCCTCCTTCATATGTACAAAATAACAAACTAAAGTCCTTTCTTAGTTCTCTTTCAATTATTATTTCTGTGAAAGTTCTACTACAAAACTAGCTCCTTTCAAAAGGTCCATGAACATTAATTTAGGGGATAAAGGAGCCTTTTTTTCCTAAGAATGATGTAAGAGCAAGTTTTAGATTTCTGGATCACCTGACTAACTGTAACGTTTGTCATTGAAAATATCATCTAACAATTGAGTATTAGGATCCAGAAAATAACTAATTCATTACAAGAAAAGAAAGAAAGAAACAGAGGCCAACAAACAAACAAAAAACACAAAAACTGTTACCAAGGGAGAATACAAAACACCCATTAGAAAATATGTAAAATATCACCAGTTGCATTGTATGCTTTAATCCTTTCATGAGCAAATTTGAACCAGATGTTGTTTTCAAATCAGGAGAGATTTAGGAGTCAGGAAAAAAAAAAAAAAATAGTTGTTGTTAAGTCACTCAGTTATGTCTGACTCTGTGACTCCATGGACTGCAGCACACCAGGCTTACCTGTCCATCACCATCTTCCATAACTTGCTCAAGCTCATGTCCTTTGAGTCGGTGATGCCATCAACCCATCTCATCCTCTGTCCTCCCTTTCTCTGCCTGCCTTCAATCTTGCCCGGCATCCAGGTCTTTTCCAATGAGTCAGCTCTTCTCAACAAGTGGCCAAAATATTGGAGCTTTCAGCCTCAACAGCAGTCCTTCCTCTGAGTATTCAGGGTTGATTTCTTTTTGGATTGAATGATTTGGTCTCCTTGCAGCCGAAGGGACTCTGAGTCTTGTCTGACACCAAAGTTTGAAACCATCAGTTCTTTGGTGCTCAACTTTCTTTATGCTTCATCTCTTACATCCATACATGACTACCAAAAAAAAAAAAAAAAAAACATAGCTTTTACTATAAGGAACTGAGAGGGTAATAGGCAGGAAGGCCAGGGGTCTCCAAACAGAGGAAACAGGCTACAAGTGTCAGACATTTTTTCACTCTCTCTTAAGCAGCAAGAGGAAACAAACAAGTGTTAGATTCTTCTCCCTCTCTATACAAATTTAAAAAGAGGTTTATTTTAAAATTCTATGTTGCCATAATGACACCTGGTTCCACCTGAACTTAACTTTTCTCAAACATTGAGCTAACCAATGAGTTTTTCTTATGGAAATGTTTGTCTTAAGCTATGTTAATGAACTTTATGTTTACCCTAGACTTTGTCTTCAAGTAGGTTTCACCTAAGATTCAGAACTGACTTGACAAACCAGTATATTTTACTCATACATTGTTCTCCTAATCTATGTTAATGAAACTCTATATATACTTGGAAACCTGCCTTTCTTCAAGATTCATGTCAATCATTTTATGGCCCAGGATGACAAACCTAGTGCTAATATTATCTGAAAATGCATGTTGTGGGTGAGGGGCCTGGTGCCACTCTGAGTTTTGAGACATCTCCTTTCTATAATTAACAGCTTGCCCTAGTGGCTCAGATGGTAAAGTGTCTGCCTACAATGTGGGAGACCTGGGTTCCATCCTTGGGTCGGGAAGATCCCCTGGAAAATGAAATGGCAACCCACTCCAGTACTCTTGCCTGGAAAATCCCATGGACGGAGAAGCCTGGTAGGCTACAGTCCTTGGGGTCGCAAAGAGTTGGACACAACTGAACCACTTCACTTCACTTCAGTAGCTATATAACATGGACCTAAAGACTAGCAGAGGGGCACTCTTTCTGCCCTTTCTGATGTCCATGCCATAAGCTTTCTCTATCTCTTTTATAATGTAATAAAACTTTATCACACAAAAGCTCTGAGCAATCAACCCTCATCACTGTCCCTGGATTGAATTATTTTTCTTTGGAGGCCAAGAATCCTGGTGTCTTTCGTGGTTCAGCAACAACCTTTCATCTTGGGGGCTCATCTGGGATTCTTCAGGACAAGGTAAGGATACTTGGAGCTTTAGTTCATTGTTCTTCTAGCAAACACATTTTCAGCTGTATTTTACTAACTCTATTGTGTGCTTATGTGAATGAATGACACGTCATGTGGGAAGCAAGTGAGGAGCCCTGTTCTGCAGTACCTTGATGACCTCATACGGCTTATGGCAGAAACCTTTTGGGTAATTATACCAACCTGCCATTGCCAAGAGACACCCAACCTCGCTGTGAGGGGAGCAGCAAGAGATGGATAAAGCATGTGGACTGAATTCTCCTTTCTGGGTCAAACTTTCAGTCTCTTTGACCATTTCATAACTTTCTGGGAATTTTTACTACTAACCTAATCTGTCAGATCATAGACTTTCAAGGCACTAGTGATCTATGCTGTTACTGGGTACTGTGACTTAGGTGACAAACTTGGATTGGTAGTCAGGAAGCACATAGCCTCAGATCAGATCAGATCAGATCAGTCGCTCAGTCGTGTCCGACTCTTTGCGACCCCATGAACTGCAGCACGCCAGGCCTCCCTGTCCATCACCAGTTCCCGGAGGTCACCCAGACTCGCATCCATCGAGTCAGTGATGCCATCCAGCCATCTCATTCTCTGTCGTCCCCTTCTCCTCCTGCCCTCAATCCCTCCCAGCATCAGAGTCTTCTCCAATGAGTCAGCTCTTTGCATGAGGTGGCCAAAATACTGGAGTTTCAGCTTTAGCATCATTCCTTCTAAAGAAATTCCAGGATTGATCTCCTTCAGAATGGACCGGTTGGATCTTCTTGTAGTCCAAGGGACTCTCAAGAGTCTTCTCCAACACCACAGTTCAAAAGCATCAATTCTTCGGCGCTCAGCCTTCCTCACAGTCCAGCTCTCACATCCATACATGACCACAGGAAAGACCATAGCCTTGACTAGGTGAACCTTTGTTGGCAAAGTAATGTCTCTGCTTTTGAATATGCTATCTAGGTTGGTCATAACTTTCCTTCCAAGGAGTAAGAGTCTTTTAATTTCATGGCTGCAGTCACCATCTGCAGTGATTTTGGAGCCCAGAAAAACAAAGTCTGACACTGTTTCCACTGTTTCCCCATCTATTTCCCATGCAGTGATGGGACCAGATGCCATGATCTTTGTTTTCTGAATGTTGAGCTTTAAGCCAACCTTTTCACTTTCCACTTTCACCTTCATCAAGAGGCTTTTTAGCCCCTCTTCACTTTCTGCCATAAGAGTGGTGTCATCTGCATATCTGAGGTTATTGATATTTCTCCCGGCAATCTTGATTCCAACTTCTGTTTCTTCCAGTCCAGCATTTCTCATGATGTACTCTGCATATAAGTTAAATAAACATGGTGACAATATGCAGCCTTGACGTACTCCTTTTCCTATTTGGAACATAGCCTCGCTAGGACTCAAAAGTTTGGAAGCTAGATGGAGCTCTAGCTCCAAGAGCATCTTTCAGGTTAAAGATTACTCAAGCAGAAACTACAGCGAGCTTCTTAGTTTGTTAACACTCGCTCTTAGTGGACCAGAGAGGCTCTCCAGTAACTTATGTCACAACTCCTTAGATATTCTTTCTGTGGAATCTGTGGGAATGAACTGAAGGACTGGCCCTAATAACTCTAGGACAAAAATCACTTTTTCTTCACTGGTCAGCCCTTCACCATCTCTTTTGCTATTGCTTATACTGGTGTGGTGACGCTTGGAAGGAACATATCAGTTTTATATTCATACCAGTCTTATTGTGGTCAGGAATATACTCAGGTTCACACAAAGGCAGGAGATGAATGTTTCTCCTAGCGGTCTTAGCTCAGGAGGCATTCTAGAAGGTTACTGTCATTGCACCCTGGGTGACATCAGAGGCAAGCAAGGTTTTAATGGTGAGGAACTGGACATCAGTCTAAGATGCCATCAGGTCTACCCCAGGTACAACTCCACCCCGCCTCTGTGGGTAGAACCGGGAGGGATGAGTATAGCACCTATGTCAATAAAGGACAGACTAAGTCCGACCAATGAAGGAAAGTTTCAGTGTAAAGTCTGTCTACACCTTCATCTAGACCAGGGAGGGGTGCCTCTAGTAGAAAGAGGGTACAGTCTCTTTTTTTTCTCTTTTACAGATGGGAGCTAACAATTTTAACCTCACTCTTTTGAACCGTATCCTGCAAATCTGGGATAGGTTTGATCCCCAGAGCTTAAAGAAGACATACCTGGTCTTCCTATGTGATATTCCATGACCATATTCCATCCTTATCCACTGAAGGATGGCAAACGCTGGCTGGTTGGAGGGTCTCTTAATTATAACACTGTTTTACAATTAGACCTGTTGCAGAAAACAAGGGAAATGGGTAGAAGTAGCATATGTATTGCCTTTGATCTCTCTGTGAGACATGCCAGACTTGTGTCTTAAGGGTGCAGATTTGGGTATGAAACCTTCAGCTCCCTCTTGCCCTCCTACTTTACTCCCTTACCTGGGGCTCCAAGCTGACCAATCAGAAAGTCAGAGAACACTCCCACATCCAGGAAGGGTTTTCTTGGTCTCAGTAGAAACTGAAGTTCATTTCAGTTCAGTTGCTCAGTCGTGTCTGACTCTTTGCAACCCCATGAATCACAGCACACCAGGCTTCCCTGTCCATCACCAACTCCTGGAGTTCACTCAAACTCACCTCCATCGAGTAGTGATGCCATCCAGCCATCTCATCCTCTGTCCTCCCCTTCTCCTCTTGCCCCCAATCCCTCCCAGCATCAGAGTCTTTTCCATTGAGTCAACTCTTCACATGAGGTGGCCAAAGTACTGGAGTTTCAGCTTTAGCGTCATTCCGTCCAAAGAAATCCCGGGGCTGATCTCCTTCAGAATGGACTGGTTGGATCTCCTTGCAGTTCAAGGGACTCTCAAGAGTCTTCAACAACACCACAGTTCAAAAGCATCAATTTTTTGGCACTCAGCTTTCTTCACAGTCCAACTCTCACATCCCTACATGACCACTGGAAAAACCATAGCCTTAACTACACAGACCTTTGTTGGCAAAGTAATGTCTCTGCTTTTCAATATGCTATCTAGGTTGGTCATAATTTTTCTCCCAAAGAGTAAGCGTCCTTCAATTTCATGGCTGCAGTCACCATCTGCAGTGATTTTGGAGCCCAGAAAAACAAAGTCTGACACTGTTTCCACTGTTTCCCCATCTATTTCCCATGAAGTGATGGGACAAGATGCCATGATCTTCATTTTCTGAATGTTGAGTTTTAAGCCAACTTTTTCACTCTCCTTTCACTTTCATCAAGAGGCTTTTTAGTTCCTCTTCACTTTCTGCCATAAGAATGGTGTCATCTGCATATCTGAGGTCATTGATATTTGTCCCAGCAATCTTGATTCCAGCTTGTGCTTCTTCCAGCCCAGAGTTTTTTATGATGTACTCTGCATATAAATTAAATAAACAGGGTGATGATATACAGCCTTGACATACTCCTTTTCCTATTTGGAACCAGTCTGTTGTTCTATGTCCAGTTCTAACTGTTGCTTCCTGACCTACATATAGGTTTCTCAAGAGGCAGGTCAGGTGGTCTGGTATTCCCATCTCTTTCAGAATTTTCCACAATTTATTGTGAAACTAAACTGAGATTCAAATGGGCCAAGTAGAGGTTCAAACAATTCTGTCTCAGTACAACCTCAGACTACTCTGGTTTAAATAGAAACTAAGACAGTTGAAGTAAGAGATGCTCAGACAGCAAAAACTAAGGGTGAAATACAGGATGAGATGGAAGATAGGGGACAAAGAGGTAAAGAAAAGCACGTTTCTCCAATCTATCCCTGGAATCATATGCACTGAGCAGCCAGAGAGCCTGAGGAATAGTCGCACAAGCTGTTGCCTCCTCATGAAACACCCAACATGAGAAATAATCAATCTATGAGAGTTAATAAGCCCTTTTCTTATCAAGAAATACAGAGAATCAAGGAAGGTATAAGAGATTATATAGAGGACCCAGAAAAATATATATATTATAGTAGCTTTTAAGGGTGTTACTCTGCTTTATGACTTTACTTGGAAAGATGTAATGTATATACTGGGACAAATGTTAACACCCAACTCAAAAACTAGAGTTTTGGGGGATAGTGATTGCCTATGGAGATGAATGACTTGATAATGAATCAGTAGGGAAGAGGATGGATGAGATAGACACTCTCTCCACTGGGAATCAGATGGTCCTAACTATAGAACCAGATTGAGACTATAATACGGCTAAAGGAAGATAGGATCAGAGTCATTTTGTCATATGTGTTCTTGAAGGACTAAGTCAAGTGCTTGCTAAGACTTTAAACTATGTTGAACTGGCAAGCATAGAACAGGAAGAGAAGGAAGTTCCTGGTAAATTCCTAGATAGACTGAGAGAAAGTGAAAGTGAAGTCTCTCAGTCGTGTCCGACTCTTTGTGACCCATGAATTGAGACCTACCAAGCTCCTCTGTCTATGGGATTTTTCCAGGCAAGAGTATAGGCGTGGGTTGCCATTTCCTTCTCCAGGGTATCTTCCAAACCCAGGGATTGAACCCAGGTGTCCAGAATTGTACTCAGATGCTTTACCATCTGAGCCACCAGGGAAAAGCCCTTCACAAATTTCACTGAGATTGATACCAAAAGTGAAGAGGAAAGAGTGATCTTAAAAGATATATATGTCTCACTCAGTCAGCTCCAGATATATGTCATAAGCTATACCAAATCTGTCTTTAGATAATCTGTTGCAACTTGCTCAGTCTATTATGGTAGGGAATATGAGGAAAAGAAAGAAAGCAAAGAAAGACAAAGGAACAGGCGAAAGCCTTTGTAATGGCTGTCAGAACCGTTCTTAAACAGCCTGAGAAAAATGCTCAGAGGGACCCAGGTGAAAAGGGATGGGCTTTCTATTACTGTGGAAAGGAGGGGCACCTCAAGCAGGATTGTTCTCAGCATCTAAGCCACCCCTGGCTCCACATCCAGTCTGCAAGTGACCACACTGGGAGAGAGACTGCCCACAGAGGTGTAGGTTTCATGGGTAGGATTCTGAAGACAATCAGGAGTGGAGGTTCCTGGGGGTCCCCACACAAGCTCCCATTCTAATTACACCTGAGGAACCCTGAGTATCAATAATTGTGAGTGGGGGCAGTCACTGATTTCCTTTTAGACACTGGGGTAACTTACTCTGTGCTTACTGATACCCCTTAGCCACTTTTTTCCTATCCACTTCCATAATGAGATTGTCTGGATGAGTCAAATGGTATTATTTCAGTTGTTCTTTAAGCTGCAACTGGAACTCTTTGCTAGTTTCACATGAGTTTCTAATCATGCCAGAGTCTCCCTCACCCTTTTGGGGAGGGATATACTGAGTAAGGTCCATGCCTCTGTTTTCATGAATATGGAGCCCTTCCATTCTGCCAGGAGCCATGTTAGGCATTACTGACAAAATGGAGGCACGGCCCCAACCCCCTTTCCTCCTCTCACAGGCATGGCCCCAAGATAAAGTTAGGCTTTGTGATTCTGATTTGTTCTTTCCTTTCTTTGGTAGAGTTGGCTGGAAAGAATGTTAAGGTGCTTGAGAGAAACATGAGAAACCATAAAGCCTTCTGCAGTTGTGCCCAGAAAATAATCTATAAAATAACCATTGACATTTGTTCAAGGATCTTTACAAAGAGTGTCCCAGGATGAGCACTTAGGCTGCAGCTTGAGGTCATGGGAAGGATTGTTATCTGAGACCTGTTTGTGATGGAAATATTTATGGCAAAATAAGTTTAGGGTTTAGGATTAATTAAGAATAGCTAGAAGCCTTTTAAGGAGACAGGAATACCAGACCACCTGACCTGCCTCTTGAGAAACCTATATGCAGGTCATGAAGCAACAGTTAGAACTGGACATAGAACAACAGACTGCTTCCAAATATGAAAAGGAGTATGTCAGGGCTGTATATTGTCACACTGCTTAATTAACTTATATGCAAAATACATAATGAGAAACGCTGGGCTGGAAGAAGCACAAGCTGGAATCAAGATTGCTGAGACAAATATCAATAACCTGAGATATGCAGAGGACACCACCCTTATGACAGAAAGTGAAGAGGAACTAAAACACCTCTTGATGAAAGTGAAAGACGAGAGTGAAAAAGCTGGCTTAAAGCTCAACATTCAGAAAACGAAGATCATGGCATCTGGTCCCATCACTACATGGGAAATAGATGGGGAAACAGTGTCAGGCTTTATTTTTGGGGGCTCCAAAATCACTGCAGATGGTGACTGCAGCCATGAGATTAAAAGACGGTTACTCCTTGGAAGGAAAGTTATGACCAACTTAGATGGCATATTGAAAAGCAGAGACATTACTTTGCCAAAAAAGGTCTGTCTAGTTAAGGCTATGGTTTTTCCAGTGGTCATGTATGGATGTGAGAGTAGGACTGTGAAGAAAGCTGAGCACCAAAAAATTGATGCTTTTGAACTGTGGTGTTGTTGAAGACTCTTGAGAGTCCCTTGGACCGCAAGGAGATCCAACCAGTCCATTCTAAAGGAGATCAGACCTGGGTGTTCTTTGGAAGGAATGATGTTAAAGCTGAAACTCCAGTACTTTGGCCACCTCATGTGAAGAATTGACTCATTGGAGAAGACTCTGATGCTGGGAGGGATTGGGGGCAGGAGGAAAAGGGGCGGACAGAGGATGAGATGGCTGGATGGCATCATTGACTCAATGGATGTGAGTTTGAGTGAACTCCGGGAGTTGGTGATGGACAGGGAGGCCTGGCGTGCTGTGATTCATGGGGTCACAGAGTCGGACGTGACTGAGTGACTGAACTGAACTGAACTGAACTGAATTGATCTTATGGTGCTAGGGGCAAACATGATTTAGAAAGATAAGAAATAAAGTGAGTAATATAGCATGAGTTGCAATGTATTTACAAGTTAAGTACAGTAAATCTGTGTGGGGAAAATTAAAAACGTCAAACCTCTGACCTAATGCTTTTGTCAAAGTATAAAAGAGAACCTGAAGCTTGAAATAAACATGTAGTTCCATACTTTGAGTCAGAGACTACATCATAATCATCTGCCAACAACACTCACCCCTTCAGGCTGATTCCCTGGCTGTTGGAGCTGGACTCTGGCACCTTTCTCTCCCTTTAATTGAGCAAAATGTAATTCCTAGAGTGTGGGTTGATGGAAAATCCATGGGTCATGCACAAAATATTACTCCTACAGTTGTCAAGCTCAAAGACCTGTACTTATTTCCACATATAAAGCAGTATCCACTAAAACCTGAGGTTAAGGAAGGGTTAAAATCCATCATTGGGAATTTAAAAGAGCAGGGGCTATTAATTCCCTGTACCAGTCCATATAACACTCCTATTTTGGGTATGAAGAAATCAAATGATGAATGGAAACTAGTTCAATATTTATGAAGAATAAATGAGGCTGTAGTTCTTTACACTCTGTGGTGCCTAATCCTTATACTCTATTGTCTGAAATTCCTGAATGAGCCAAATATTTTTCAGTGTGCTTTCTAGAATTAAACCTACACTAAATCATCCCCTACCTATGACTTTAAAACAATTGAGAGGATTTTTAGGAATTACAGTCTACTGCCACATTTGAATTCCAGGTTATGGGGAATTGTCTGGCCTTTATATAAACTTATAACTGAAACTCAGCAGGCCCAAACTGACAAACTGGTTTGGTCTCCAGATACTAAAGCCTTTTAAGGCTCTTCAGGCTGCTCTCCTGCAAGCTCTCGCTTTGAGCTTGCCCACAGGCTCAGAATTTAATTTGTCACTGTAAGAAAAGGTATGGCCTTGGGAGTTTTGACAACCCTGAAGGCCTCACCAGCAGCATATAGGAGTGTATTCTTAAACTCTAAAGTTAATATTTCAATGACAGACAGTCATCTTCTTAAATATCAGTCATTGTTGTTTGGAGGACTGATAGCTAAGCTTAAAGTTTGTGGAAATTTAATTCCTGCCACTTTCCTTCCTGAGAAGTAAAATTAAAAACCTGATCACGATTGTTCCCTTTTTCTAACTTTAAACTATGCAGCTTGGGAAGATCTGATGGATACCCCATTAGACAATCCTGACATGGAAATATATACAGCTGGTAGTTCTTTTCTTTGGGATGGAAAGTGTAAAGCAGGTTATGCCATGGTGATGGCTGAACAGGTTTTAGAAACAAAATCTCTCCCCAGGGAATGAGTGCTCAGCTAGCAGAGCTTGTGGCTCTGACCTGAGCTCTAGAGTTAAGCAAAGGGCAGTGAGTAAATATCTACACTGATTTTAAGTATGCTTATTTGACTTTACAAGCTAATGCTGCAATATGAAAAGGAAGATAGTTTAAAACAGCAACAGGAGAACCTCTAAAGCATTTTGGAGAGATCGAGAGACTTTTAACTGCTATATATTGTCTTAAAGAAGTAGCTGTTATTCATTGCAAAGGGCATAGCAGGGACAGGAGTAAAGTAGCTGAAGGTAATCAGCTGGCTGACTGTCAAGCCAAAAAAGTGGCACTTTATGATACCCCTTCACTGCAGATGCCTTTGATCTGGACAGGCCCTGTGAAACAGGAAAAACTCTAATATGCTGAGGAATAATTATAAAGAAATGAGAAAAGAGAAGCAAAGATTACTGATAAAGGATGGTTACAGTCCAAAAATGGACAATTAATAATTCCTGAAAATGTTCAACGGAAAAGTTTTCCTAAAGCCTTGGAATGAACTAATTGTTTAACTTAGCTCTAAGCTTTTCAACAGGCATTAACAGAACTCTGGGAGATGACTCCTGACCCTGAGTCAAGCAAGCCTCTGAGCAAAACAATTCCTGTGGTCATGTATGGATGTGAGAGTTGGACTGTGAAGAAGGCTGAGTGCCAAAGAATTGGTGCTTTTGAACTGTGTTGTTGGAGAAGACTCTCGAGAGCCCCTTGGACTGCAAGGAGATCCAACCAGTCCATTCTGATGGAGATCAGCCCTGGAATTTCTTTGGAAGGAATGATGCTAAAGCTGAAACTCCAGTACTTTGGCCACCTCATGTGAAGAGTTGACTCATTGGAAAAGACTCTGATGCTGGGAGGGATTGGGGGCAAGAGGACAAGGGGACGACAGAGGATGAGATGGCCGGGTGGCATCACTGACTCGATGGACGTGAGTTTGAGTAAACTCCGGGAGTTGGCAATGGACAGGGAGGCCTGGTGTGCTGTGATTCATGGGGTCGCAAAGAGTCGGACATGACTGAGTGATTGATCTGATCTGATCTGATCTGATTTTAGCCAGGAACCGAGATCCTGATAAAAACACTGGAATCTGGGGGCCAATCCCTGAAGCCCCTCTGGGAAGGCCTTTACCAGATTATTATTTCTTCTCATAAGAATTGATTCATGGATGCATCACACGCAAGTTAAGAAGTCGCACCTTGACACTCTTCAGATGGGCCTGATAATCTATGGGAGCCTGCTTCTGCTGTCTCCAAAAATCCTGTGTCTACCATTTGATCCTCAAGACAATGCCTTTCTGTCCTGGGCTCACTCCTATGCACATTCCACAATCTGTCTAAGTCCTGGGTCTGTGGAACACTCCCCTCTTCATCAGAGGAAGACTTCCCGTGGTGCACATCTCCACTTCAGGGAAAACACTTTCTCCAAGTTTGTGACTGCCTTCAGTAACCACAATCATATGTGATGCCTCTTATTAATCTGATGACATCTAACAATCTTAAAACTGGCTGGTGCAACAATTTGTACCTTAAATATGGATATAATGTGACTTTTAACTTTGCTTATTGTTCTGTTTTTGCTGTTTGCTCCCTGCATCTGTAACTGTGTAGCTGGATTTGTTTCTAGTCACATGAAGGCTTTTAAGTTACAAATGGTTGCTGAAACTCTTATGACTGCAGCAACTTCCTCCAACTACTACTTGGGGCCCCTGGATAAACCCTCAATATGAGGGTTAGGAGAATATGCTACCTCACTAATTTAGGGACGATGCCTCTAATCAGCTCAGGAGCAGTTATAGAATGAGAACAATGACTCTTTCCCTAGGCAACATAGTTCTAAAAGAAAAGGGGGAATGAGACAGTAACAGACAGGAAGGCCAGGGGTCTCCAAACAGAGGAAATGGGCTACAAGTGTCAGATATTTTTTATCTCTTTCTTAAGTGACAGGAGGAAACAAACAAGTGTTAGTATTTTTTCTCCTTCTATATACAAATATAAAAAGAGGTTTATTTTAAAATTCTGTGTTGTTATAATGATACCTGATTCCACCTGAACATAACTTTTCTCAAACATTGAGCTAACCAATGCGTTTTTCTTATGGAAATATTTGTCTTAAGCTATGTTAATGAACTATGTATTTACCCTAGACTCTGTCTTCAAGTGAGTTCCCCATAAGACTCAGAACCAATCTGACAAACCAATATGTTTTACTCATACATTGTTCTCCTAATCTATGTTAATGAAACTCTATATTTACTTGGAAACCTACTTTTCTTCAAGATTCATGTCAATCATTTTATGGCCCAGGATTACTCACCTAGTGCCAATGTTATCTGAAAATGCATGTTGTGGGTGAGGGGCCTGGTACCACTCTGAGTTTTGAGATATCTTGTTTCTATAAATAACAGCTTGCTAGTAACTATATAACATCTGGCTAAAGACATGAGCCTCTTGATAAAAGTGAAAGTGGAGAGTGAAAAGGTTGGCTTAAAGCTCAACATTCAGAAAACGAAGATCATGGCATCTGGTCCCATCACTGCATGGGAAATAGATGGGGAAACAGTGGAAACAGTGTCAGACTTTATTTTTCTGGGCTCCAAAATCACTGCAGATGGTGACTGCAGCCATGAAATTAAAAGACGCTTACTCCTTGGAAGGAAAGTTATGACCAACCTAGATAGCATATTCAAAAGCAGAGACATCACTTTGCCAACAAAGGTTCGCCTAGTCAAGGCTATGGTCTTTCCTGTGGTCACGTATGGATGTGAGAGCTGGACTGTGAAGAAGGCTGAGCACCGAAGAATTGATGCTTTTGAACTGTGGTGTTGGAGAAGACTCTTGAGAGTCCCTTGGACTGCAAGAAGATCCAACCAGTCCATTCTGAAGGAGATCAGCCCTGGGATTTCTTTGGAAGGAATGATGCTAAAGCTGAAACTCCAGTATTTTGGCCACCTCATGCGAAGAGTTGACTCATTGGAGAAGACTCTGATGCTGGGAGGGATTGAGGGCAGGAGGAGAAGGGGACGACAGAGGATGAGATGGCTGGATGGCATCACTGACTCGGTGAATGTGAGTCTGAGTGACCTCCGAGAGCTGGTGATGGATAGAGAGGCCTGGCGTGCTGCAGTTCTTGGGGTCGCAAAGAGTTGGACACGACTGAGCGACTGATCTGATCTGAAAGACATGAGAAGCAACTGAACTGACTTCTGAACTGAAAGACTACCAGAGGGGTACTCTTTCCACCACCTTCTGATGTCTATGTCAGAAGCTTCCTCTATATCTTTTATACTTTAATAAAACTTTATTACACAAAAACTCTGAGCAATCAAGCCTCATCACTGGCCCCAGATTGAATTCTTCTTGTCTAGAGGCCAAGAATCCCTGTGTCTTTCATGGTTCAGTGGCAACCATTCAGAACTTTGTCAGCAAAGTAACGTCTCTGCTTTTTAATACACTAAGTTTGTCGTAGTTTTCCTTCCAAGAGGCAAGCATACTTTTATTTCATGGCAGGAGTCAATGTCTGCAGTGATTTCGGAGCCCAGGAAAATAAAGTCTGTCTCTGTTTCCACTGTTTTCCCAATATTTGCCATGAAGTGATGAGGATCTTAGTTTTTTGAATGTTGAGCTTTAAGTCAGTATTTTAACACTCTTCTGTTTCACTTTCATCAAGAAGCCCTTTAGTTTCTGTTCACTTTCAGCTATTAGGGTGGTGTCATCTGCATAGCTAAGGTTATTGAGATTTCTCCCAACAATCTTGATTACAACTTGTAATTAATCTAATCTGGCATTTCTCATAATGTACTCTGAATATAAGTTAAATAAGCATGGTGATAATGTACAGCCTTGATATTTTCCTTTCCCAATTTTGAGCCAGTCTGTTGTTCCATGTCCAGTTCTAATGGGTGTTTCTTGACCTGCATATAAGTTTCTCAGGAAGCAGGTAAGATGGTCTGGTAATCCCATCTTTTAAAGAATTTTCCACAGTTTGTTGTGATCCAAACCGTCAAAGGTCTTAGCATCATCAATGAAGTACAATTAGATTTTTTTTTCTTGGAATTATCTTGCTTTTTTGATGATCCAAAGAATGTTGGCAATTTGGTCTCTGGTTCCTCTGCATTTTCTAAATCCAGCTTGTACATATGGAAGTTCTCTGTTATGTATTGCTGAAGCTTGGATAATTTGAACATTATCTTATTAGAATGTGAAATGAGTGTAATTTTAGAGTAGTTTGAACATTTTGGGTACTCCCTTTCTTTGGTATTGAAATAAAAACTGACCTTTTCCAGTCCTGTGGGCACTGCTGAGTTTTCTACAATTGCTGACATATTGAGTGCAGCACTTTAACAGCATTATCTTTTAGGATTTTAAATAGCTCAGCTGGAATTACATCACCTCAGCTTGCTTTGTTGTCAGTAATGCTTCAAAAGGCCCCTCTTGACTTCACACTCCAGGATGTCTGATTCTAGGTGGGAGATCACACCATCATGGCTGTCCAGGTTATTAGGATCTTTTTTGTGCAGTTCTTCTGCAGGTTCTTGCCACCTCTTCTTAATATCTTCTGCTTTGTTAGATTCATACCATTTCTGTTCTTTTTTGTTTCCATGTTCACATGAAGTGTTCCTTTGTATCTTTAAGTGTCTTGAAGAGATCATTAGATTTTCCCATTCTATTGTTTTCCTTAATTTCTTTACATTATTCATTTAGGGCCTTCTTATCTCTCCTTGCTATTTTCTGGAGGTCTGCATGCAGTTGGGTATATCTTTCTTTTTCTCCCTTGCTTTTTCCTTTTCTTATTTCAGCTAGTTTTAGAACCTCCTCAGAAACCGTTTTGCCTTTCTGCATTTCTTTTTTGGAGGGATGGTTTTGATCACTGCCTCCTGTATCACACCAGGGCTTCCCTGGTGGCTCATCTGCAGTGTGGGAGAGCGGGTTTGATCACTGGGTTGGAAAGATCCCATGGAGAAGGGAACAGCTACCCTCTCCAATATTCTTGCCTGAGTAATTCCATGGACTATATAGTCCATGGGGTCCTAGAGTTGGACATGACTGAGCAACTTTCACTTCACTTCCTGTACAATATTATGAACCTCTGTCCATAATTCTTCAGGCACTCTGTCTATCGGATCTAATCATTTGAATTTTTTTTGTCACTTCCACTGTAAAATTGTAAGAGGTCTGATTTATGTCATACCTTAATGACATAGTGTTTTTTCCTGCTTTTATCATTTTAATTCTGAATTTGGCAATAAGGGTTTCATGATCTGAGCCACAGTCAGCTCCTAGTATTGTCTTTGCTGATTGTATAGAGCTTATCCATCTTCGGCTCCAAAAAATATAATAAACCAGATTTCTGTTGACCATCTGGTGATGTTTATGTGTAGCAATGTCTCTTGTGTTGGAAGAGGTATTTGTTATGGCCAGTCCATTATTTTGGCCAAACTCTGTTGGCCTTTGACCTATTTCATTTTGTACTCCAAGGCCAAGCTTGTCTGTTACTCCAGGTATCTCTTGAGTTCCTTCTTTTACATTCCAGGCCCCTGTGATAAAAAAAAAAAAAAAAAAAAAAAAAAAACACATCTTTTTTTGGTGTTAGTTCTAGAAGGTTTTGTAGGTCTTCGTAGAACCATTCAACTTCAGCTTCTTCAGCCTTTCTGGTTGGGGAATAGACTTAGATTACTGTGATATTGAACAGTTTGCCTTGGCAATGAACTGAGATCAATTAGACATTTTTGAGATTGCACTCAAGTTCTGTATTTGACTCTTTTATTAATTATCAGGGTTACTTCATTTCTTCTAAGGGATTTTTGTCCACAGTAGTTGATACAACAGTCATATGAATTAAATTCACCCATTCCAGTCCATTTTACATCACTGATTCCTAAAATGTCGATGTTCACTCTTGCAATCTCCTGCTTGACCATTTCCAATTTACTTTGATTCATGGACCTAACTTTCTAGATTCCTATGCAATATTGTTCTTTACAGCTTTACACTTTACTTTCACCACCAGACACATCCAGAACTGGGGACCATTTCTGCTTTGGCTCAGCCTCTTCATTCCTTCTGGAGCTATTTCTCTTCTCCAGTAGCCTCTTGGACACCTACTGCCCTGTGGAGTCCATCTTTCAGTGTTATATCTTTTTTTCCTTTTCATACTGTTCATATGCTTCTCAAGGGAAGCATGCTGAAGGGATTTGACATTCCCTTCTCCAGTGGACCACGTTTTATCAGAACTCTCCACTATAGTCTGTCTGTCTTGGGAACCCTACATAGCATGGCTCATAGTTTAATTTAGCTAGATGAGGCTGTGAGCCAGTTGATCAGTTTGGCTAGTTTTATTTGATTGTGGTTTTCACGAGCCTCCCTTTTGATGGATGAGGATAAGGGGCTTGTGGAAGCTTCTTGATCAGAAGGACTGGTGATATTTATGCATCAAAAGTAAGCACATAAGCACTAAAAGTAAGATACATAAAGGAAGCTTTAGACTAGAAAAGCACAAGGTTTCATAGCAGAAAGAATAAATTAATGCATACTAAACTATCACTCACTGTGTTAGTGCTTCATGAATCTTGGATGGAAGTTGCCTACATCTACTCTAGTTGTTGAAATCTAGAAATTTTGGATAGAAACTATCTCTTTCCAAAAGTATCTATTGTTGTAGAATTCTTAATAATGTTCAGTTTGAGGTCTCTGGTAGGAATCAACTTCTTGTGATTCTGTGAGAAAAACACATTTCTTTTAATTGAGATATATAAACCCAAGGACTGATTCATTAGAATGTTACTGTTACACTAATGATTACTGTTTGATAGGATCCTCTGTCAAAATTCAAGAGTTGTTTTTCACTGATTTATCTTATTTGAACACTAAATTTTTTTTTTAAATTTATGAAATATTGCACATACATATGTGTTTCAACCATATACTAACTCATAGAGGAAAAGTTATGAACAGAAGGATTTATCTTATTGTCTTAAAAACTAGTGTAAATATCTTAGTTAGGTCAGAAGTCATAAAACTGCAACCCACATGCCAAATCTGACTTGTGTCCTATTTTTGTATGACTCTACCTCTGCATCTAACTCTTCATGAGTACTCTTTCTTAGCACTTAGAAATCCTTAAAGTTATCTTTATGTTATTCTTCCTCTCTAATCAAAGCTGAATAATTCATTTTATTAAATTTCACATTTAACTCACTATGAGGTTTCTTTTTCATGATTGGAATCTAATATACTAACCAAAATTTGTGGTGAGTGCAAGTAATTATCTGAGAATATTTGCCTGTGGTTAGGGATATTATTCTGGTAAAGTGGCATCTAATACAAAACATCCTGCTTAATATTTTCATGTTTCAGTCTTCACATATGACCCATCAACGAACACCTTAAATCTGTGTAACTAACATAAAGGAATTTCTAATAAACTTACTTATGGCAGGAATAGCTTGCAATCAGAGGCCAGACAGTTATGAGTTTTCTCTTTATCCAATAATGGAAGAAGAAATTCTTTAAATGTTACAATATGAAAAGAGATATAGAGAGACTGAAACACAATTTCATTGGAGGTAAGCTTATTTATTGAATAATGTGGTATTAGTTTCAATAAGCAGCAGAAAAAAAATCAGTCTTAAAAAACAAACAACAGCAACAATAACAGCCTAAAATCCAGGCAGCAAATACATCCAATAGTTTGATGTTTGTGGGTATTACCTTAGGCAAGATGAATGAAGAGTGAAACTATAGTAAAATTCTGGTTTCTAATGGCTATCGTGGCATTGAGCCAGAGCTGCAGTGGCTTATCCAGACCTCCCATATAAAAGATAAAAATATTTATGATAATTAGACAGAGGAAAAGGAAGGAGGGAGGAAATCAGAGCTTGGATCCAATAGAAGACTATGTCACTGGTACAGCCATAATGTCTCCTAGGTGGGAGGCTCGAGGAGACTCAGGAGTGTACTATTTCCCAGACAGGATCTTTGAGAAGATTTTGATTACATTTGTATGGGAACTGAGATTTGTCATACATTGGTTCCCACAAAACACCACTAAAATAATTTGTCAGCAATGTAAATATGAGCTTATTTTTAGTACAGAAAGGGAAAGAACAGCCTGGATAGATTCTTAGTGTCTTAGGTAAGGTTAGGCAAATTTGGAATATTTACATCACTTTCAATTCTGCTGTAAAATGTGCTTTCCAACATGAAAGCGTGATTAGGATTGAGAAAAAGATCATGAGAGAGTTGTTACAGGGTGGAGAACAGAGAGAGAAGGATTTTAAAACAAGGGTTTTTAAGGGGCTTGGGAATAAACAGTCATTTAATGCTGTCTAGCCCAGGCTATGGTTTTTCCAGTATCCAAGTATGGATGTGAGAGTTGGACTGTGAAGAAAGCTGAGTGTCAAAGAATTTATGCTTTTGAACTGTGGTGTTGGAGAAGACTCTTGGAAATCCCTTGGACTGCAAGGAGATCCAATCAGTCCATCCTAAAGATCAGTCCTGGGTGTTCATTGGAAGGACTGATGTTGAATCTGAAACTCGAATATTTGGCCACCTCATGCGAAGAGTTGATTCATTGGAAAAGACTCTGATGTTGGGAGGGATTTAGGGCAGGAGGAGAAGGGGACAACAGAGGATGAGATGGCTAGATGGCATCTATGACTCTATGGACATGAGTTTGGGTAAACTCTGGGAGTTGGTGATGGACAGGGAGGCCTGGCGTGCTGCTATTCATGGGGTTGCAGAGTCAGACACGACTGAGCCATTGAACAGAACTGATAGCATATTGAGTACATTTTGATGCTGACAAAATTTTGGAAGGGAAATTATTAAAGAAAACTTTTTCATGTCACTTGTTAAAAGCAGCAGAAATGACTTTATTAAAAAGTGACTATTTGAATGGGGGTTTTGTATCAAAAAGTCATTAAGCTTAAATTTGCATGTAACAAGGACAAGTAAGAATTTATAGACATGGAACAGGGTCTGTGGATGGAAAATTACGAAGAGGAAATTTCAGGAGTAGGGAGGGTTCTTACTAAACTAACTTCATAGGATCCTTGCTGCAAGTAGGCCAGAGTGATAAGATATCCAGGGATAAGCAATTTGACCAGATGAAGTGGGTGATCAGATAGCAAGGAAGGGAGATTTTTGTTAGGTCATCTCAACTCAGCAAGATTCTTGCTAAACTGGACTAACTGGGCAAGGGACAGAACTCAACAGGGCTAAGATGAGCTGGACTCAAGTTTGGTCCAAGAGAGAGTCTTCGCAAGGGTGACTGAGGGAGTTGGATGGGTTATGTATAATGGACAGTAAAGTCATTGACAATTACCTATATTTCTTAGAAGAGTTTCCTGAAATAGTCAAGTCAGGTTATTAGAGATGGTGGAATAATAAAATTATGTGACTGTTGTGGTCTGTACATGTGTTGGAAAAGAATTTACAGACATGAGATAGAATGAGAGGGAAATAAAATTTATTAGATTGGGAGACACTGTTAGAACAGCCGGCCAGCTCAAGGAAGAACCGATGTTGAACAAGGGTCCTTTATGCATTTTTATAGCCAGGGTCAGTTAGAACTGGTCATGGAACAACAGACTGGTTCCAAATAGGAAAAGGAGTACGTCAAGGCTGCATATTGTCACCATGTTTATTTAACTTATATGCAGAGTACATCATGAGAAATGCTGGACTGGAAGAAACACAAGTTGGAATCAAGATTGCTGGGAGAAATATCAATAACCTCAGATATGCCGATGACACCACTCTTATGGCAGAAAGTGAAGAGGGGCTAAAAAGCCTCTTGATGAAAGTGAAAGTGGAGAGTGAAAAGGTTGGCTTAAAGCTCAACATTCAGAAAATGAAGCTCATGGCATCTGGTCCCATCACTGCATGGGAAATAGATGGGGAAACAGTGGAAACAGTGTCAGACTTTGTTTTTCTGGGCTCCAAAATCACTGCAGATGGTGACTGCAGCCATGAAATTAAAAGACGCTTACTCCTTGGAAGGAAAGTTATGACCAAGCTAGATAGCATATTCAAAAGCAGAGACATTACTTTACCAACAAAGGTTCGCCTAGTCAAGGCTATGGTCTTTCCTGTGGTCATATATGGATGTGAGAGCTGGACTGTGAGGAAGGCTGAACACCGAAGAATTGATGCTTTTGAACTGTGGTGTTGGAGAAGACTCTTGAGAGTCCCTTAGACTGCAAGAAGATCCAACCGGTCCATTCTGAAGGAGATCAATCCTGGAATTTCTTTAGAAGGAATGATGCTAAAGCTGAAACTCCAGTATTTTGGCCACCTCATGCGAAGAGTTGACTCATTGGAGAAGACTCTGATGCTGGGAGGGATTGAGGGCAGGAGGAGAAGGGGACGACAGAGGATGAGATGGCTGGATGGCATCACTGACTCGATGGATGCGAGTCTGAGTGACCTCCGGGAGCTGGTGATGGACAGGGAGGCCTGGCGTGCTGCGGTTCATGGGGTCGCAAAGAGTCGGACACGACTGAGCGACTGATCTGATCTGATCTGATAGCCAGGGTACAAGGAGCAGGATAGGGTCTTTACAGATCATTGGCTGATTGGAAGTGGCAGGTATACTGGGTGGGGAGAAAAGTAAGGCAAATACTTTCTCCCTATGGGGTAGAAGGGAAGACAGGTCATACTGCTCAGGAGAATCTATTAATAGTTACAACATGGTGGGGGGCTGTCGGGAGAAGTACCATAAGGGTCAGTTTTTATTTTTCTGTTCCTGCATTCTGCATTCCAAGGTCTTCCTTTTTTTTTTTTCCCCCTTTCTTTCTATTCTTTCGTCCTTGGGACCCCACAGTGACTAGCTGAAAGTTGAAGTAATATATTGTAAATAATATGTTGCCTAGGAATGGATGATTTCTATGTTCAAGACTCATATAAATAGCATTTGACAATCCAAATTAAGGGGAATAAGAATACCTTTCAGTGCTTCACTTCAGGGCTCATCAACTGGGAGTGGAGAAGGTCCCTTTAATGCCATCTTATATCCTAAAGTTGCATTTTAGGCTAAGTGTCTCAAAACTCATTTTAAATGTTTGTTTTGAAATACTGTAAAATTGGCATAGCCGCTCACTTTAGAATGAAGACACACATTGTAGCAATTGCTTTGTTTTCAGGTTCAGGACCCAGGGAAAAACTTAGATAAGAATCAAGCAGCAATATCCTTTAATAAAAACTGAACTGATAATTTCACAAAAACATAATTGCTGGAATATTGCTTACCCTAATTTCTTGTCTCATTCAGGTCAGTTCAGTCGCTCAGTCGTATTCTACTCTTTGCGACCCCATGAGCCACAGCATGCCAGGCCTCCCTGTCCATCACCAACTCCTGGAGTTCAACCAAATCCATTTCCATTGAGTCAGTGATGCCATCCAACCAACTCATCCTCTGTTGTCCCTTCTCCTCCTGCCCTCAATCTTTCCCAGCATCAGAGTCTTTTCAAATAAGCCAGCTCTGTGCATCAGGTGGCCAAAGTATTGGAATTTCAGCTTCAGCAGCAGTCCTTTCAATGAATATTCAGGGCTGATCTCCTTTAGGATGAACTGGTTGGATCTCCTTGCAGTCCAAGGGACTCTCAAGACTCTTCTCCAAAACCACTGTTCAAAAGAACTAATTCTTCTCTTCTCAGCATTCTTTATAGTCCAACTCTCACATCCATACATGACCACTGGAAAAACCATAGCCTTGAGTAGACAGACATTTGTCAACAAAGTAATGTCTGCTTTTCAATATGCTGTCTAGGTAGGTCATAATTTTCCTACCAAGGAGTAAGTGTCTTTTAATTTCATGGCTGCAATCACCATCTGCAGTGATTTGGGAGCCCAGAAAAATAAAGTCAGCCACTGTTTCCCCTATTTCCCATCTATTTGCCATGAAGTGATGGGACCAGATGCCATGATCTTAGTTTCCTGAATGTTGAGCTTTAATCCAACTTTTTCACTCATTCACCTTCATCAAGAGGCTGTTTAGTTCTTCTTCACTTTCTGCCGTAAGGGTGGTGTCATCTGCATATCTGAGGTTATTGATATTTCTCCTGGCAATCTTGATTCCACCATGTGCTTCTTCCAGCCCAGTGTTTCTCATGATGTACTCTGCATAGAAGTTAAATAAGCAGGGTGATAATATACAGCCTTGACATACTCCTTTTCCTATTTGGAACCAGTCTGTTGTTCCATGTCCAGTACAAACTGTTGCTTCCTGACCTGCATAAAGGTTTCTCAAGAGGCAGGTCAGATGATCTGGTATTCCCATCTATTTCAGAATTTTCCACAGTTTATTGTGATCCACACAGTCAAAGGCTTTGGCATAACCAACAAAGCAGAAATAGGTATTTTTCTGGTTTGGCAACCCATTCTAGTACTCTTGCCTGGAGAATCCCGTGGACACAGGAGCCTGGTAGGCTGCAGTCCATGGGATCGCTAAAGGTTGGACACAACTGAGAGACTTCACTTTCACTTGCTTTTTTGATGATCCATCGTATGTTGGCAATTTGATCTCTGGTTCCTCTGCCTTTTCTAAAAACAGCTTGAACATCAGGAAGTTCACGGTTCACATATTGCTGAAGCCCAGCTTGCAGAATTTTAAGCGTTACTTTACTACCGTATGAGATGAGTGCAATTGTGCGGTAGTTTGAGCATTCTTTGGCATTGCCTTTCTTTGGGATTGGAATGAAAACTTACTTTTTCTAGTCCTTTGGCCACTCCTGAGTTTTCCAAAGTTGCTGGCATATTGAGTGCAGCACTTTCACAGCATCATCTTTTAGGATTTGAAAGAGCTCAACTGGAATTCCATCACTTCCACTAGCTTTGTTCGTAGTAATGCTTCTTAAGGCCCATTTGACTTCACATTCCAAGATGTCTGGCTCTAGGTGAGTGATCACACCATCGTGATTATCTGGGTCGTGAAGATCATTTTTTGTACAATTCTTCTTTTGTACAATTCTTCCCACCTCTTCTTAATACCTTCTGCTTCTTTTAGGTTCCTACCATTTCTGTCTTTATTGAGCCCATCTTTGCATGAAATATTCCCTTGCTATCTCTAATTTTCTTGAAGAGATCTCTAGTCTTTTCCATTCTATTGTTTTCTTCTATTTCTTTGCATTTATCGCTGAGGAAGGCTTTTTTATCTCTTGTCTCATTAACACCTAGCTATTAATGCTTCTTAATTAGTCTAATTAAGGAAGATAATACCTAACTTGTTGACCTAAAATTTTAATGTTGTTAATTGAGGATACCTGTTTTAAAGCCACTTATATTTGCATCTTTATATTTGAAATTACTGTATGCACAATTGCAAAATTTGCATTGTCTGAACTTAGTTATATAATTTCTCAATTGCAGTAAGTATACATTTATTTTGACTTTAAGACATTAACTTATCTAGCATGCCTTTATAACATGTGACAAGATTTAAGGAATTTGCATATGCATCAACTCATTTGAACTATACAACAGTTCTTGACACAGGAAAGAAGATTCTTATACTATAGTGTACAAGGCTGAACTGTGAAATACAGAAAAAAAAAAATCATGTCTGACCAGCGAAGTATTAAATATTATAATGTTGTGAATAACTAGCTTTTTCTTATTATTATTATTATCCACCTAAGTACTTTTTCATATATTTATTCTTCATCTATACCTCAATTCTATAATTTTAAAATTAACATGTATGATAAATGAAGGACTTTTTGTAGGTAGTTTTATAAAGATGTTTTTCTCAAGAAAAACATGCACATGTAGTGGGTGAAATTTAAAATGTGCTCTCTGATCATAAAGAAAGTTGGCAGATTTCCAGGTTTTCCCAGACTCTAAGATTTCAATAAAAACTGCCAATAAAAATGAAAGAGATTTTAATTTTTCCCCTATTAATGTCAAGCTTTTTTTGTATAACAAGAAAGCAGACTAAGTTTCTTAATCATTATTATTATTTTAGAACTTTGAGGTGGACACATGATTAAAATTTTATTTTAAATTGCAGGTACTACTATAGCAAAGCATTTAGAGAACTCATTGAAATTCCTTACACTTTCAGGTTGCTACCATTAGCTAGACACATTCATTGTCAATGAAAATGAGGAAGAAAAATTTGGGTTTTGGCATGCAAATGAATCGCCTAAGTTTCTCACTTTGCTTTAGAAATTATTTATCTCAGCTGTCACAACATCAATTCCTGAAGCAAAGTAGGTGTATTGTGGCATCACTTAATATAGGGATTCTAAAGTTAAATAAGATGTGTGATGTGGCTATTTGTACATAACATGCAAAATATTCATCCAGGTTTTTGCTTGAATCTAAAAGATTTAGAAGGACAGGCCTAAATGTCAAGGAATTACCATGCTAAATCAGAGCTATGATGCATCTAGTATTGCAATAAGTAATCAACAGAAGCTTTAAATACCTTTAGGTTTGCCCTCCCTCAAGCAATATTGAATGCTAAACTCGCAGGACATCAATGTATGGAAGCAACATGTATGGAAAAAAGTCACCATCAATTTTCAGATATAAACTGGTCCGAATTTTCTAGTAAATTACACTGGTTACTTCTCACAGGCTGTTTTATGTAGATGATTTTATTATAATATTATTTTTTTTCTTTTTTTGCTATCAATAGTTTTTATAACATTATACCAATGGAGACTCTATGATACAATTTAAGGAATAGACACATTTATCATTAAAACATAGTGGAGAGTTCTAAAAAACAGATTTATTCAAATAAAAGATTAATGTGTAAGAATGCCAACACTGCAGATGATATTTAAATTATTTTTTGATATTCTTTTCCCATTTAAGTTATTACATAATATTGAGCATAATTCCCTGTATATAATACTTTAATAGATGAGGAAACAGACATTTGGGGAAGTCAGGAAAGTAACCAATGTCTCAAAGTTACTCAGGTGGCAGAGTAAATATTTAAATCATATTTGTATTTTTCACCACAAAATTACCCAATTTCCTCCTTAAAGTTATTTTTATCTAGAATGTCCTTCTCTCTCATCTTAACTGGACTAAAATTTAATCTCTCTATTAAATTAAAAAAAAAATCTGATACTCATATCTATATCCATATATATGCTTTCTGATAAAACTGTCCCTAACTTCCTACTAATGAGTTGATGCTTCTTCTTGATGATCTCATGTTCTTAGTAAACATATAACATATCTAATAATAGTTAAGTGTATGTGCCTTTCTTTCTCACTAGATACTGTGCTCCTTGATGGCTAGAATAGTCAGTCTCAATCTTTAATCATGATTATTTTAGGTAGTTAGAATAGGAAAAGGTGTTCAAAATGGTGGTGGCTAAAAACAGGGGAAAACCCCAAGAAAAGGAAACAAAGAAAAAGTCCCCAGACCTGAATGAAAAACTCAGGTGAAACAAACACACCCCCTTCGGGGCTAGCCCTAATGTTCATAGGGCAGGCTCAGCAGGGAGAAGACCAAACATATAAAAAGAGGGGGCTAGCAAGCCCCCTCTTGAGGCCTCTCCTTCAGGGTTAGTCCAATCTCATGCCTCAAGGGTGTACTATGCTTTGCTTACTGAATAAAACTCAAGCTGCAACTTAGCTGTAACATTTGTCCACCATTTCAAACGTTTATTGTGGTGAGGCTGAACCAAGGGAATTAAACACTCTTCTGACAATTATACTCCAGTTTTAAGATTGCTGGGAGAAATATCAATAACCTCAGATATGCAGATGACACCACCCTTATGGCAGAAAGTTGAAGAGGGGCTAAAAAGCCTCTTGATGAAAGTGAAAGTGGAGAGTGAAAAGGTTGGCTTAAAGCTCAACATTCAGAAAACGAAGACCATGGCATCTGGTTCCATCACTACATGGGAAATAGATGGAGAAACAGTGGAAACAGTGTCAGAATTTATTTTTCTGGGCTCCAAAGTCATTGCAGATGGTGACTGCAGCCATGAAATTAAAAGACGCTTACTCCTTGGAAGGAAAGTTATGACCAACCTAGATAGCATATTCAAAAGCAGAGACATCACTTTGCCAACAAAGGTTCGCCTAGTCAAGGCTATGGTCTTTCCTGTGGTCATGTATGGATGTGAGAGCTGGACTGTGAAGAAGGCTGAGAGCCACTGTGGTGTTGGAGAAGACTCTTGAGAGTCCCTTGGACTGCAAGGAGATTCAACCAGTCCATTCTGAAGGAGATCAGCCCTGGGATTTCTTTGGAGGGAATGATCCTGAGGTTGAAACTCCAGTATTTTGGCCACCTCATGCAAAGAGTTGACTCATTGGAGAAGACTCTGATGCAGGGAGGAATTGAGGGCAGGAGGAGAAGGGGACGACAGAGGATGAGATGGCTGGATAGCATCACTGACTTGATGGGTGTGAGTCTGGTTGACCTCCGGGAGCTGGTGATGGACAGGGAGGCCTGGCGTGCTGCGGTTCATGGGGTCGCAAAGAGTCGGACACGACTGAGCGACTGATCTGATCTGATCTGATCTAGCTAACAGTAGTTTGTCACTTAGAAGATACTCAGTAAATGTTTAATTTATGAATGAATGAACTAATGCCTCATATATGTTGTAGAAGAAACTGCACCACTTTATTAGCTCTGATAAATCATCAGTTTTTGTTTTTTTCAAATAAATGTGGAATTAAAGACTAGCCACCATTCATTTGGTTTGGTCATTTCATTTAAGACTTACATGACTCATCAATTACCTTTTAATTTATATATGATCCAGAGGAATGATATGGAGAGGAAGATGGAAGAGGGTTCAGAATGGGAAACATGTGTACACCCGTGGCGGATGCATGTTGATGTATGGCAAAACCAATACAATATTGTAAAGTAAATAATAATAGTAAGAATACTACTAATTTGTATATGAAAGAGTTCTGTTATGAGAGTGCATTCTTGAGTATAATTTGCTTGTAAGTCCCACAGAGTTAGCCTAGATATTCAACTAACACATTCAGCTATATAGTACTGTACTATAATAGGTTTATAATACTATTCACACAAATAATAAATGAAAAACAAACACAAAAATAAGGAAAATATTTTAAACCTTACAGTACAATATTTTGAAAAATACAGTAATACAGCACCAACAGTTGGCATATGTGGGCTGACATTGAGTGCACAGGCAAACAGGGTTACTGACTAGAGAAGGGAGTAGATGTGGGAGATAACAGAGCTGAAGGATCATGAGAAATAGGATATGGGCAAGCTATAATTTCACTTATGCCTGAAATTGATGGAATGCATGCTCACATCTTTAAAATTTCACAACTTGATGTTTCATACATAGGGGATTTATTTTACTAAGACACTCAGGTCCCCTCCAGGTTGTCAGCTATTCATTTTATTTATCCATGAACTCTTGTAAAATATATTCCAGCCTCTCCTCTCCTTATCCTGTAACAATTTATGTAGTGCTCAACAAACAATTTAGAGCTCAATACTCATGATTTGGTGCTATCTTTAAGATATTTATCTGGTGGCAAATGTAAGGATGGTAGGTATAATGAATCAAGCTGACCATTGAATATGTTTCTATCACTTAATTGATAAGAACACTACAGGATTTTACTGAGCGATGGCATTAACTTCATAATTAGACTAATGAACCCATTTGAAGTACAGTGTATTGTATGACCTAGGATAAATAAAATGAAATCTCTTCAACCTCTCTTTTCCAATATAAAAACAGAAAGACAAATAACTATAGCTCAGAATTGTCTTGAAAATTAATAAATAATGCATGTGTAACTCTGTACTCCAAAGATTGTACTCAGTGTTATGGTTCTTTTTCTCAAAAATTATTTTCCATTTAAGAGGTCTTCTTCTTCAGAATTTCTCATTTATAACAGCCTTTGTTGTAGGTAAAGCCAAAATAAATACTGGCATTTTTAAAACCTTTTTCCTCCACTTCCACACACTACTGTTAATGATATTCTCCTCCCTTTCATTTTCTTTCCCAAAATTTCATATCAAAAGTGGTCATTGTGTCTCCAGCTTGAGCTAGACCAGAGTGAATATGTGGGAAGTAGGAGGAACTGATGAGGCTGCTTGTCCTGTGATTGTTCCTTCAATATTTCTTTCTCTGAACAGATTCTCATTTACACACCTTTTTCTTACTGTTCTCTTTCCCCTTTCTTCGTTTGTATTGATGCTTGCAATATCTCCTAAAGTAGCCAAGCTTTTCCATAGATTTATCTCAGTATGTATCCTTCATTTGAGAAAATAAAAGTGATGAACGTAGTTTTTTAAAAAATGAAGTCACCTCAGTTGTAGCGCAATTATGTTTTATAGATCCCAAACTTGCTCAGACCCACCAAGCTATTTACCTGCTGACAACTCCAGGCCTTTCTTTCAGGTCAGTTGATCATTAAGTGTCAAAATAGTTTAATGATGAATTTTCTTCTCTATATGGTACCAGAAATCCTCACTTTTACATAAAGTCAAATATATAGAACTTGAGACTCTAGTTCTTCATTTTCAATTCTAGGTGATTCTTAATGTTATTATGTCTAGATATTGAGACACTATCAAATAAGAAAGAGAATGTTGGAAGAGGGAAATATGATTCAAATAATTGGGCAAATAAATGCAAAAAGAAAAGAAAAATATTTCTATAGGCATCTGGGTTTGTTTAAACTTTGTGGTCGAGTTAGTGTTACACCTTACTGTCATCACAAGCAAGGAATACACCTTATTAAGCACAGTTAGTATGTGTAGTCCTCTTCATGGACCATAGCATTGTCATAGTGAAAGAACTTGCAAAACTCAGGTAACTTGGATGGGGTCAAGCAGGAATATCTGAGGAATCAATGAACTAAAATGAATGGAAATGAGTGAATTTAACTCAGAAGAACATTATATCTACTACTGTGGACAATAATCTCTTAGTAGAAATGGAATAGACCTATTAGTCCACAAAAGAGTATGAAATGCAGTACTTGGGTGCAATCTCAAAAATGACAGAATGAACTGTGCTCGTTTCCAAAGCAAACCATTCAGCATCATAGTAATCCAAGTCTATGCTTCAACCAGTGATTCTGAAGAAGCTGAAGTTGAATGGTTCTAGGAAAACCTACAAGACCTTCTAGAACAAATACCAAAAAAAAAAAAAAAAAATTACTTTTCAACACAAGGGATTGGAATGCAAAAGTAGGAAGGCAAGAGATAACTGGAGTAACAAGCAGGTTTGGCTATGGAATACAAAATGAAGCAGGGCAAAAGCTAACAGAGATTTCCCAAGAGAAGACACTGGTCATAGCAAATACACTTCTCCAACAATGCATTAGACGACTCTATACAAAGACATTACCAAAGGGTCAATATTGAAATCAGATTGATTACATTCTTTGCAGCTGAAGATGGAGAACTGAATTTGGAAATCTCAGCAGTGGCCACAAAACTGGAAAAGTATAGTGTCATTTCAATCCCAAAGAAAGGAAATGACAAAGAATGCACAAACTACCTTACAATTGCACTAATCTCACACACTAGTAAAGTAATGCTCAAAATTCTCCAAGCCAGGCTTCAACAATACATGAACCATGAACTTCCAGATGTTCAAGCTGGTTTTAGAAAAGGCAGAGCAACCAGAGGTCAAATTGCCAACATCCATTAGAGTACAGAAAAAGCAAGAGAGTTCCAGAAAAATATTTCTGCTTTATTGACTGTGCTAAAGCCTTTGACTGTGTGGATCACAATAAACTATGGAAAATTCTGAAAGAGATGGGAATATCAGACCACCTGACCTGCCTGTTGAGAAATCTGTATGCAGGTCAGGAAGTAACAGTTAAAATTGGACATGGAACAACAGACTAGTTCCAAATAGGAGAAGGAGTACATCAAGGATGTATATTGTCACCTTGCTTATTTAACTTATGTGCAGAGTACATCATGAGAAACATTGGGCTGGATGAAGCACAAGCTTCAAGATTGATGGGAGAAATATCAATAACCTCAGATATGCAGATGACATCACCCTTATAGCAGAAAGTGAAGAACGAAAGAACCTCTTGATGAAAGTGAAAGTGGAGAGTGAAAAGGTTGGCTTAAAGCTCAACATTCAGAAAACGAAGATCATGGAATCTGGTCTCATCACTTCATGGCAAATAGATGGGGAAACAGTAGCAGCAGTGGCTGACTTTATTTTTGGGGCTCCAAAATCACTGAAGATGGTGACTGCAGCCATGAAATTAAAAGACACTTTCTCCTTGGAAGGAAAGTTATGACCAAACTAGACAGCATATTGAAAAGCAGAGACATTGCTTTGCCAACAAAGGTCCGTCTAGTCAAGGCTACGAATTTTCCAGTAATCATGTATGGATGTGAGAGTTTGACTATAAACAAAGCTGAGCACCGAATAATTGATGTTTTTGAACCATAGTGTTGGAGAAGACTCTTGAGAGTCCCTTATACTGTAAGGAGATCCAACCAGTTCATCCTAAAGGAAAGTGTGGAAATTTCCTCCTCGGGACTTGGAAACAGTGAATCTGAAAGAACAACACTTAGACAGTCTCTTTAAGGACTGACAACTTTATTTATACAGTCAGCCTTTTTATAAGAGTAAGGAACAAAGAGCTTTGATCATACGGCCACCAGAGCACGTACAAGGCTAAGATATAATCAGTAAAAGATACTTCAAGGACCAGCGCATTCAACATCACAGTGGGATAAACGACTCATGTGTTTATCCATGACTCATTTTCTTAAGCAATGTCTTTAATGTTTAATCGCTAAATTTTGGCACAGAGCATTGCCAAAGTCAGGAAATGTTTTTCAGCTAGCTGCAGTTCATGGGGTCGCAAAGAGTCGGACACGACTGAGTGACTGATCTGATCTGATCTGATCAGTACACAATGCCTGGGTACTTCTGGCCCTTCACCATTTCCCCGTGGACCTTCTCCTTCAAGGCTATTTTGCACTGTGCCTCCCAACAGAAAGCAGTCCTGAATATTCATTGGAAGGACTGATGTTTAAGCTGAAACTCCAATACTTTGGCCACTTTATGCAAAGAGCTGACTCATTTGAAAAGACTCTGATGCTGGAATGATTGAAGACAGTAGGAGGAGGGGAAAACAGAGGATGAGATAGTTGGATGGCATCACTGACTCAATGGACATGAGTTTGAGTAAACTCTGGGAGTTGATGATGGACAGGGAGGCCTGGCATACTGCAATCAATGGGATTGCAGAGTCAGATACGACTGAGCCACTGCACTGAACTGAACTGAGGATGGAAAAGCTCTATACAGTTAGCAAAGCCAACACCTGGATCTGAATGGCTCAGATCATAAATTCTTTAGAGTAAATATCAGGTTTAAATTGAAAATAGTACAGAAAACCACTAGGGCATTCAGTTCAGTTGCTCAGTTCAGTTCAGTTCAGTACATTTGCTCAGTCATATCTGACTCTTTGCGACCCCATGAACCACAGCATGCCAGGCCTCCCTGTCCATCACCAACTCCTGGAGTCCACCCAAACCCATGTCCATTGAGCTGATGATGCTCAGTTCAGTTCATTTCATTCACTCAGTAGTGTGCAACTCTTTGCGACCCCATGAATGGCAGCAAGCCAGGACTCCCTATCCATCACCATCTCCCGGAGTTCACTCAAACTCATGTCCATTGAGTTGGTGATGACATCCAGCCATCTCATCCTCTGTCATCCCCTTTTCCTGCCCCCAATTCCTCCCATCATCAGAGTCTTTTCCAGTGAGTCAGTTCTTCACATGAAGTGGCCAAAGTACTGATGATGCTCAATTGTGTCGAATTCTTTGACACGCCATGGACCTCAGCATACTAGGCTTCCCTGTCCATCGCCAACTCCTGGAGCCTGCTCAGACTCACGGCCATTGAGTCAGTGATATGATCCAACCATATCATCTTCTGTTGTCCTCTTCTCATCCTATCTTTAATCTTTCCCAGAGTCAAAGTCTTTTTCAATGAGTCGGTTCTTTGCATCCATAGGTATCCAAAGTACTGGAGCTTCAACTTCAGCATCAGTCCTTCCAATGAATTTTCAGGACTGATTTCTTTTAGGATTGACTGGTTAGATCTCCTTGTAGTCCAAGGGACTCTTATGAGTATTCTCCAACACCACAGTTGAAAAGCATCAATTCTACAGCACTCAGTTTTCTTTACAGCCCAACTCTCACATCTATACGTGACTACTAGAAAAACCATAGCTTTGTTTAGACGGACTTCTGTCTGCAGAGCAATGTCTCTGCTTTTTAATATGCTGCCTATGTTTGTGATAGCTTTTATTCCAAGTAGCAAATGTCTTTTAATTTCATGGTACCAGTCACCATCTGCAGTGATTTTGGAGCCCAAGAAAATAAAGACTTTCATGGTTTCCACTGTGTCCCCATCTATTTGCCATGAAGTGATGGGACCAGATGTCATGATTAGTTTTTTGAAAGTTGAATTTTAAGCTAGCTTTTTCATTCTCATCTTTCTCTTTCATCAATAGGCTCTTTAGTTCCTCTTCACTTTCTGCCATAAGCATGGTGCATATCTGAGTTTATTGATATTTTTTTCCGGCATTCTTGATTCCAGCTTGTCTTCATCCAGCCCTGCCCACCTA
The DNA here is from genome assembly GCA_935064755.1 of Tragelaphus eurycerus. Classification (NCBI taxonomy): domain Eukaryota; kingdom Metazoa; phylum Chordata; class Mammalia; order Artiodactyla; family Bovidae; genus Tragelaphus; species Tragelaphus eurycerus. Next base: position 2,967,982 of record CAKXYN010000086.1, on the reverse strand, counting down.
AGCAAGCACAAGAGACCTGCTGGCCTTCACCTAATAGCTCTCATACTTTTTTTCTATACTCAGCTTTGTAAGAGACAGGGTATAAAATATACTCACTTGTGAACTGCTTTTTATACTATATTCCTCTAGTTATAAAATCATAAGTTTTCTTCATTTTAAGGGTTGCCTGTTCTAATAGCTCAGTTGGTAAAGAATCTGCCTGCAATTCAGGAGACCCTGGTTTGATTCCTGGGTCAGGAAGATCCCCTGGAGTAGGGATAGGCTACCCACTTCAGTATTCTTGGGTTTCTCTTGTGACTCAGCCAGTAAAGAACCCATCTGCAATGAAGGAAGCTTGGGTGTGATTCCTGGGTTGGGAAGATCCCCTGGAGAGGAGAAAGGCTACCCACTCCTGTATTCTGACCTGGAGAATTCCATGGACTGCTGTATAGTCCATTGGATTGCAAACAGTTAGATACTAATGAGTGAATTTCACTAGGATATTCAGGTATGACCTAAATCAAATCCCTTATAATCATGCAGTGGGGGTGACTAATCAATAAGATCTCATAGACAGAGTGCCTGGAAAGCTGTGGAAGGAAGTTTTTAATATTGTACAGGAGGCAGTGACCAAAATCATCCCAAAGAAAAAGACATGCACGACGGCAAAGTGGTTGTCTGAGAAAACTTTATAATAGCTAAGGAAAGAAGAGAAGTGAAAGGCAAGGTAGAAAGGGAAACATATCAAATCAATGTGAATTTCCAGAGAATAGAAAGGAGTGATAAGAATGCCTTCTTAAGTCAACAATGCAAAGAAATATAGGAAAAAAATAAATCAGAAGGACTAGTTATCTTCAAGAAAATTAGAGACAACAAAGAAATATTTCATGAACTGGTTTGACTCATTACTTTTGTTAGCACCTTGGTTTACTTTCTAAGTAAACTTTAGTGGAGCCTCTGTTTCTTTACTTGTGAGGTAGGTATATTATCTTTCTGCCTTTATCACTTTCATTTGGGAAAATAAAAATTAGTGTGCATGTATTAGTATACCTATTTGTTGAAGAAGGAAATGGTAACCCACTCCAGTGATCTTGCCTGGGAAATTCCAAGGATAGAGGAGCCTCAGTTCAGTTCAGTTCAGTTCAGTTCAGTCACTCAGTCATGTCTGACTCTTTGCGACCCCATGAATCATAGCACACTAAGCCTCCCTGTCCGTCACAAACTCCCGGAGTTCACCCAGACTCATGTCCATCGAGTCAGAGATGCCATCCAGCCGTCTCATCCTCTGTCGTCCCCTTCTCCTCCTGCCCTCAATCCCTCCCAGCATCAGAGTCTTCTCCAATGAGTCAACTCTTCACATGAGGTGGCCAAAGTACTGGAGTTTCAGTTTTAGCATCTTTCCTTCCAAAGAAATTCCAGGGCTGATCTCCTTCAGAATGGACTGGTTGGATCTCCTTGCAGTCCAAGGGACTCTCAAGAGTCTTCTCCAACACCACAGTTCAAAAGCATCAATTCTTCAGCGCTCAGCCTTCTTCACAGTCCAACTCTCACATCCATACATAACCACAGGAAAAACCATAGCCTTGACTAGATGGACCTTTGTTGGCAAAGTAATGTCTCTGCTTTTGAATATGCTATCTAGGTTGGACATAACTTTCCTTCCAAGGAGTAAATATCTTTTAATTTCATGGCTGTAGTCACCATCTGCAGTGATTTTGGAGCCCAAGAAAATAAAGTCTGACACTGTTTCCACTGTTTCCCCATCTATTTCCCATCAAGTGATGTGGGTTGCAAAGAGTTGGACACTACTGAGCACACAAGAACACACATACCTATTTGTATATTAGTGTATCATAAAAGGAAGCATTATATTTGAGTTTTACTTTGAAAATCCTTAAAAACAAGCAAATTCAAATAAAGAAGACCTGGAGCAATGTTGAAAGAACATGTAATCTAATAAAGAAAAAGAACACTAAGCAATGCGGTAAGTTATATTTCTGTTAAAGCTCACATGTTCCTTATTCTGTCAGTTAAAGACTGCTTTTGAATACCTCACGTCGATTTTTAATTTCACTTATTGCACCTGTCACCTCTAGAATTTACTTTTTGTTCTTTTTTGTAAATGCTAAATATTCATTAATAGTCTCCACTTGTTTGTGAATTGTCTTCATGCCTGTCTTTACTTCTTTATCTGCATTTGACGAATTTTATAGTGGTTGCTTTTAAAATCTAAAAGAGGAAGTTTTAGTTGTCTATATGCTTATCTTGCATATATTTCACATGTTCCTGTTTCTGTGCATGTCTCATTATTTTGTTGAAAGCTAGGCTTTTAAGTAATATCTTATAGAATCTCTGGATACTAGCTCCACCCTGTTCTTTCTGGTATTGTTTACCTGTTTAGTGACTTGGCTAGACTATTTTAATGAAGTACATTTTATTTACATGATGAAGCTTTTGATCTTGCTCATCAAAGGTCCTAGTCTTGGCTATATACACAGTTTCCTTGGGATGATTGTAGTTTCAGTAGACGATCTCTGATTGTCTTTCTCTTGGACCTCTCCATTAAGCAGTCTGCTTCATTGGGTATTATACCCCACATGTGCATCTCAACTAATCATCAGTGTAATACTCTATTGTTTTTGACAATGACCTGGAGCACATATTTCTCAGTAATCTAATCCAACAAAATTTGGGCAAAGGCCAGTCTATGAGAATTTTTTCCTGACTTCATCCTGTTTCTTCATCACTGTCTCACTGGTTCTCTCTGGTGGATTAGCTAACCCATCTATTGTTTAGTTTATTGCTCTTAATTAAGATAGAGTGTTGTTTTTGTTTTGGCTTCCCTGGTGGTTCAGATGGTAAAGAATCTCCATGTAATGTGAGAGACTTGGGTTCAATCCCTGGGTTGGGAAGATCCCCTGGAGGACGGCATGGCAACCCACTCCAGTATTCTTGTCTGGAGAATCCCCATGGACAGAGGAACCTGGCGTGCTACAGCCCATGGGCTGGTAAAGAGTTGGACACGACAGAGCGACTAAGCACATTGTTTTTGAGAATGATGTTAGTCTTCACCTTCCTCACACTCTGTTTCTAATGAAGTTAGTTCCTTTGGGGAGATTATTGGAGCTCTCTTTCTTATGAACAACTTTCTTCTTATAATTTTTCTTCCTTTCTTTCTTCCTTCCTTTTTCTTTCTTTCTCTTTCTCCCCTTCTTTCTTTCTTCTTTCATACTTTCTTTCCTTTTATGTTTCTTTCTTAAGGGATGGGACTGACAAGACCATGTGAAGGCAATTGGTCTCAATGTGGAACTGTTGGAAACAAAGAGACCCTAGCCTATATTGCAAGTGTGTATAAGTTCAAGTGTCTTCCTTGTGTCTAGTGCCCGCCTCCCACATGATTTCTGAAATCATCTTTGAACTCTTACGTTAAATAATACTTTGAGCACTAGGTGGGGAAAAAGTCTCTGGTATTCTTGACCTTGGATGAAACCTTCACTCTATGAGATGAAAATATTTAAGGTCTCATTTTTCTCAGCTGGCCTTACCTGGGGCTGTTGCTGTTCAGTCACCAAGTCATGTCCAACTCTTTGCAACCCCATGGACTGCAGCACACTAGGCTTCCCTGTCCTTCACTGTCTCCCAGTGTTTGCTCAAACTCATGCCCATTGAGTCAGTAATGCTATCCAACTATCTCATCCTCAGGGGTATATCCTCAATCTTGTGGATAATGGGTGATCGGTAGAAAGAAGCTCCCAACTCTCAACTGCACTCACCAGGAATTTAATCTCTTTAAATTGGAACTGGAGGAGATGAGAAATACTGGTATTTTGCTTCTTCTGGTGATACAGAGTAAGCTTTAGCTTAGAAAAGAAGACAGTGAATCCTTTGGCCACATCCACCCAGATCTAGGGTACGGTTTCTGTCAGTCTGAGTTGTCTGTTGCAGGAGAGAGTAATGTATTAAGCACCAAAGAATCTTGATCTCCTTACTGAGTCTTAGTAGGATTTTTTGAATATTTTTTTTTTTTCATTTGCTGCATATCCTTAGGATGATTTTGAGAGGATTTGAATGGTTACTTTTTTAAAAAAAAATAGTTTGTTAGTTTTACTTGCTTTGCAAGTGAGTGGGTCTGTGGAACTCTTTATGCTGAGATCCAAGAAGTGGAACGCCTAGTACTAGTTTTCATCATTTATGAAATGGAGAAGCAATACCTACCTCACTTATTTAATTTATAATTAAATGCAATAATATATGGTAAAGATTTTATAAACAAACAAAAAGGCACATGAATTAATATATTATTGTTGGTGAGCCAGCACTTGTAAAACATTTATAAAGGCAAGCATTAACGTTTTTATATTGATAAATGTGAATGTTTGAGTCAGACTTTAGAAAGAATGATGGCAAATTACCAATTAGGTACAAGAATTTAAGCTAAAGATCACATACCTTCTTCCTATTTTTAATAAAGGTAAAATAAAACTATTCCAGTACTTGTTTTCTGGAGATTAAAATGGAACATTTGAGTAAATGCATCCTTTCAAAGAACTATTTTCTAGATTTTAGTAAGATTTTCATAGAATAGAAAGGATATTAAAATCACAAAGAATGCATTACAGGATTTCTTTATATTCTCATCAATTGAATTAGAGATAAAATTATCTTTATTAGACAGAGATGCATATTAAATTATTTTCGAGTGCAATTACATTTGTCGACGTTCAGATGCTAAGTCATGTCTGGCAGCTTGCAACCTCATGGACTGCAGCATGCAAGGCTTCTCTATCCACTGTCTAGCAGAGTTTGCTCAAATTCATGTCCACTGAGTCGGTAATACTATCTAACTATTTCATCCTCTGCTGACCCCTTCTCCTTTTGCCTTCAATTTTTTCCCCCAGCAGGTCTTTCCCAGTGAGTCAGCTCTTTGTATCAGGTGACTAAAGAAAGTATTGGAGCTTCAACTTCAGCACAGTCCTTGAAATGAATAGTCAGGGTTGATTTCCTTTAGCATTGTCTGATTTGATTATGCAGTCCAGGGGACTTTCAAGAGTCCTTTTTACACCACAATTCAAAGCACCAATTCTTTGACACTCATCATTTCTTATGGTCGAATTCTCACATCCATACATGATTGCTATGTAGAATTTTCCTCAAATACTTTCACAATACCAAAGGTATGTTGGAGGAAGAGGCATAAACAAAATTGACAAATTTTGTATGATTGTGGAAGAGGGATGGTGGGAAAATGGACTTTTATTATAAAATTTTCTCTACTTTTGTATATATTGAGATTAAAAAAGAAATAGTTTTAAGACTATAGAGTAATTCCTGGAAATTGGGACACAAGATAGATCTTTTAAATCTAGAGGCCATGACAAAATATGGCAGACACCTTCTAGTCATGGAAGAGTTTTCTTTTGTTTGTTTGTTTGTTTTTATTGTGGTAAGAGTTCAAGATGGATACTTATTTTCTCCCTTGTTCTTTTTTACTGATATACAGACTATTCACAAATAATCAGAAGCAAGTTTAACAGTGTCTTCATTTTCAAAATCCACAAGTTTTTACACACTAAATACTAACAATGTTTACAGAGTACAATAAAAGCTTCTTATATTTTACTTTATTTAGTTAGTTTTATATATTTTATTTAGTTTTACTTTATTTGATATTTGGCCTGAGTTGCATGCTGAAGGACTTAGCTTGCAGTAGTATACAGACTTAAGATTAATATATAATTTGTCATTTAAACTGAGACATGTAATTACTAGCTATATAAAAATATAGATGTAGGTTGGACAAAGTGGATCATGGTGTCATATGAACACCTACACATTCTTGATAGGAGAAAGACAGCATATAAAAAAAATTTTTAAATAAATAAAACAAAAAAATTCTCCAAAAATTAAATAAAATATTAAATAGAATCAAGTATATAATCTGATTCAAATCAATCACTTATCTGTCTCTATCTCTGTCTCTCTAGTTCAATAAATTAATACATTTTAAAACTGGGTCCCAAGATGCTGGAACTATTTTTTTTTGTTGAAAGTCATATGCTGCTCCTGCTAAGTCACTTCAGTCATGTCCAACTCTGTGGGACCCCAGAGACAGCAGCCTACCAGGCTCCCCCATCCCTGGGATTCTCCAGGCAAGAACACTGGAGTGGGTTGCCATTTCCTTCTCCAATGCATGAAAGTGAAAAGTGAAAGGGAAGTCGCTCAATTTTGTCCAACTCTTAGAGACCCCATGGACTGCAGCCTACCAGGCCCCTCTGTCCATGGGATTTTCCAGGCAAGAATACTGGAGTGGGGTGCCATTGCCTTCTCTGTGAAAGTCATATAACTCACAAGTAATCCAAGATTATAATTTCTGGATTTTTATAACCAATACAATCCTTTTTCCACTCGGTGAATAGAAACAATAAATTTGAAAACATCAAAAATCTACTTATGAGTTCAACTTTACAACAGCAATTACATATTATAACTAAGTGATAGCTAGAAACAAATTTTATGTGCTGATGATTAAAGCACATAAATTCTACCTACTGAATATAAATTTAAAGTTTTATAATTAAAGAAAATTGATAAGGAGTTGATATAACACATAAAAATAAATTTCGAGCTCAGTGGCAGAAATTATCTCTGTCAATGGACACATTAGGTAAATTAGGACAACATAAACATGCAGGATAGAGCAGTTTATTTTCATGTGATCTCATGAATATTGCTGTCTTTATTTCCAATAATTTCATAATAAATTACTTAGAACCTTATTTAGTAAGTGTTCTTTAGTGTAAGCAAGTACTTTTTTTTTTTTTCATAATTGTCAAAACAGTATGCTCAGAATTCTACTAACACTACTTCCAATATTTCCTTGACAGAGCTTTGTTTCAGGGATGGATTCCATTTTATGCAGCTCTGAGAAATTGTTCTGATAAAAAATTAGAGTACAGGTCTAATAATCCCTTCTTCCTGCAAAGAAAATTTGCCACAAGAGCTTCTTTTCCAAATAGTCTATGGTATCATCATTGGTACTGACCATTTTCTCTTTGCAGTACTGAAGGATTGATAGCAGCAGCAGCCATATTCCCTGTAATCTGAAAATCAAGACAATGTTACTGATTTCAAATAACTAAAAATACAGAAGAGCTTTGTCTGTAAAATCTGGTTCATTCTCACAATTTCAAGTATTAGACTTGAATCTAAATTACATGTCCTATGAAAGTGCCACATTCAATGTCTGACTTTGATACCCACGGTGCATACTACACAATAAAATGACAATAACTGAGAATCTTAATCGTACACCTTCTACCTGGGAAATAAATTAAACACACACACACACACACACACACTTCTCCATGAAAAAGGTAGTAATATTTTTAATTTAATGACATGATGGGAAGTAAAGCTAAAATAGTCAAAATACACCCCTTCATGTTATGCATCAATTGGCTCAATTTTGTAGGGTAAGTCACTCCAGTGGGCACACTGGAAACGTATTCCCCCTCAGTTTGGGCTTTTCCTTTACAAGGCAAGCCAATTTGTTTGTGGTACCCTGTTGGAGGGGGGAAGTGTTATTCAACTACCTGAGTTGGAATCAGTACTTTGGGAACTAATTCTTACGGGGGTAAGCTTATCCTAGTTGGAACTAGTTCATTTTTGTAGGGTAAATTTATTTACCTGATTTGAGAACCAGTTAATCTGTACATTGATACAATTTCTTTGTTCTAGTTTTGTTGAAATTTGCCTATGTCTTTTGTGTTTGGGTGTTATCACGCCTATAAAAATGGGAAATATTTCATCTATTCCAAAGGAAAAGTCTTTGTGGTGTATATTAGATATACTAAGACCAAACAAGCAATGGCACCTAAATGGCTCCAATTATACAATGTGACAGTTGGAAGTGCTTTGCAAGGAAAAGGAACACAGTGATAATAAATGATGAGGCCTTTAGATATGAGGCATCTGATTCTAATTTCCTTATAGGAGTCCCAGGTAACTTTGACAATAGGGAACTTCAGCTCAAGGTTGGGGAGCTTCCCCTGTGAAGGAGAACTCCAAGCTTTTGGAGAAAAGTCTCAGCTGAACGGACAAAGAATCCACCTGCAACGCTGGAGATGTAGGTGACATGGGTCTGATCCTTAGGTTAGGAAGACCCCCTAAAGGAAGAAAATGGCAGAGGAATCTGGTGAATTACAGTCCAAAGGGTCAAAAGAGTCAGATACGACTGAGTAACTAAACAACACACTTTTTTTGTTCTTAAGAATGAATATGACATTGATTATAATTGATTAAAATATATACTTACGGTCAGAAAGTATATATTGTTAAGGAGTTCAAAAAAGGATAAATCATCAAATGATAGTATTTACAATCTTGATAACCCTAAACCACCAAAACAGGAAAAAAAAGTAGCTTCATTCATCAAATAACTGATTTTTATGGAAAAAACGTAGTATCTTAAAGAGCTTTTATATGATTTCTAATACTGGTAAATTATATTTTACTTACTGACAGGTCTATATTTCTTAACAGGCTTGACAGGTTTAGTATTTCTTAAGCAGAAAAAGGAAGGGGAAAGAATGTTGAACAAGAAGAGTACTGATGTCTTTTGTTTCCCCCCAAAATTCTAAATGACAGCAAGCAAGAATTTCACAACTCACCTATAGAAATTTGAATCTGTTATTCATTTATTTATCCTAAGCGACTGTGAAGAAGGCTGAGCGCTGAAGAACTGATGCTTTTGAACTGTGGTGCTGGAGAAGACTCTTAAGAGTCCCTTGGACTGCAAGAAGATCCAACCAGTCCATTCTGAAGGAGATCAATCCTGGAATTTCTTTGGAAGGAATGATGCTAAAGCTGAAACTCCAGTATTTTGGCCACCTCATGCGAAGAGTTGACTCATTGGAGAAGACTCTGATGCTGGGAGGGGTTGAGGGCAGGAGGAGAAGGGGACGACAGAGGATGAGATGGCTGGATGGCATCACTGACTCGATGGATGAGAGTCTGAGTGACCTCTGGGAGCTGGTGATGGACAGGGAGACCTGGCGTGCTGCAGTTCATGGGGTCGCAAAGAGTTGGACACGACTGAGTGACTGATCTGATCTGATCTGATGTTGTAGACAGTGTGCTTTGTACTGAGTACTCTGTAAATCAAGTACTCTGTAAATCACTTCCAGACACCATGCACTTAAAAAGGTCACATGGATATCCTAGTACATACAATCATCTTGCTTCTGCCAAAAAAGTTACTCATAAAAATTAAGCTAAGCTTAACCTTCCCACCATTATCCTTGTTCCACAAAACATTCTTTGACTCCCTCATTTCTTCTCTTAGCTCCCACACAATGTGATTTGGCATCCTTTAAGCTTCTGTTACCTTCCCTCTTTAAGCAAACATGTTTTTGTTTGTTTGTTTTGTTTTTTAAGAGACGTGAATCAACCTTTGAATCTTAGAGTGACTTCAGAATATAACTGTTGTTTCAGTTTTTGTTTTCATTTTTTTTTTTTCTAGCACTTGCTGGAATATTGGAAGCTGAATGAAATGGTAAACCTCAGCCCTTGAAGTCTAGTGATGTCTGTATGAAATATAAGATCCTTCTTATTCCCTCTCAATTTATAGCACTTAAAACTCATGGAAGGAACACAAAGTAACTAAAAGATATGTGGTTAGTTCATAAATAGTTCACATTTTAGAAGAATCCAAATATACGTGTTTTTTGTTTTTTTTTTTTTAACTAAGAATTAAGGAAGTTAAAATCCTGCTTGCTGAAAAGAAGTCTTTTGTTTTTTCTAATTATGATCAATTGATGTTTCATAGTTGCAAAGTTAATATGATCATTTATGCAGAGGAATATGCAAAAGTAACACATGGCAAGTTGAATGTATCTGCCAGTACTCTTGCCTGGAAAATCCCATGGACGGAGGAGCCTGGTAGGCTGTAGTCCATGGGGTCACTAGGAGTCATACACGACTGAGCGACTTCACTTTCACTTTTCCCTTTCCTGCATTGGAGAAGGAAATGGCAACCCACTCCAGTGTTCTTGCCTGGAGAATCCCAGGGACAGGGCAGCCTTGTGGGCTGCCATCTATGGGGTCGAACAGAGTCAGACATGACTGAAGCGACTTAGCAGCAGCAGCAGCAGCAGCAGCAGCTTCCTTCTAGGAACTTCAAATAGCAAAATTAAGCATAACATTAACTGAAAGTTAGTTTCAATGGGTGCATTCACTGGGTATATTGAAGCAACCCCATCTCTTTATGGATGTAACAAATATATTTCAAAACAAGTCTTTAGCCGAGGAAAATTGAAAAATTTATCCTGCTGTTCAGGTATTTAAAATGTAGATGATTTGAAAGTATTATGCAAATTTCTAGAAAATAATACTGTTTAGCTATTTAATTTAAAATAGAGTATATTTTAAAGTGATATAATGTGAAATCTTATATAAGAACAAATTAAAGATTGTGAAAATATTTGTGACAATTTAGAAGAGTTAATCAACATAGAAGAATTCAGATTGTGGTTATGAAATGACATTAAATAATGATGGTGAAAAAATAACCATTATCTACAATAAAAACCTTTTGATCATCATAAGTACAGAAATATATATATATCTCCTATCCTTGCGTAAGTTAAACTGGGTCGAAATACTGATGGGTTGGTTTTGTAAATTGATTTTGTATATTGTATTTTTAAAAGTCATTAAGTGATTCTATTATCAGGCAATGACTATCGACTAGATCTGATAGACAGAGTGCCTGAAGAACTATAGATGAAGGTTCATGACATTGTACAGGAAACAGGAATCAAGACCATCCCCAAGAAGAAGAAATGCAAAAAAGCAAAATGGCTGTCTGAGGAGGCCTTACATATAGCTGTGAAAAGAAAGGAAGTGAAAAGCAAAGGAGAAAAGGAAAGATATATGCATTTGAATGCAGAGTTCCAAAGATTAGTAAGGAGAAATAAGAAAGCCTTCCTTGACAATCAATGCAAAGAAATAGAGGAAAACAATAGAATGGGAAAGACTAGAGATCTCTTCAAGAAAATTAGAGATCGTAAGGGAATATTTCATGCAAAGATGGGCTCAATAAAGAACAGAAATGGTGGGAACCTAACAGAAGAAGAAGATATTAGGAAAAGGTGGCAAGAATACACAGAAGAACTGTACAAAAAAGATTTTCATGACTCAGATAATCAAGATGGTATATTCACTCACCTAGAGCCAGACATCTTAAAATGTAAAGTCAAGTGGGCCTAAGAAAGCATCACTATGAGCAAAGGTAGTGGAGGTAATGGAATTCCATTGAGCTATTTCAAATCCTAAAAGATGATGCTGTGAAAGTGCTGCACTCAATATGGCAGCAAATTTGGAAAACTCAGCAGTGGCCACAGGACTGGAAAAGGTCAGTTTTCATTCCAATCCCAAAGAAAGGCAGTGCCAAAGAATACACAAACTACCACACGACTGCCCTCATCTCACACTGTAGTAAAGTAATGCTCAAAATCCTGCAAGCCAGGCTTTAGCAATACATGAACTGTGAACTTCCAGATGTTCAAGCTGGTTTTAGAAAAGGCAGAGGAACCAGAAATCAAATTGCCAACATACGATGGATCATCGAAAAAGCAAGAGAGAAAAACAGCTATTTCTGCTTTCTTGACCATGCCAAAGCATTTGACCATGTGGATCACAATAAACTGTGGAAAATTCTGAAAGGGACAGGAATACCAGAACACCTGACCTGCCTCTTGAGAAACACGTGTGCAGGTCAGGAAGCAACAGTTACAACTAGACTTGGAACAACAGACTGGTTCCAAGTAGGAAAAGGAGTACGTCAAGGCTGTATATTGTCACCTTGCTTATTTAACTTCTATGCAGAGTACATCATGAGAAACGCTGGGCTGGAAGAAGTACAAGCTGGAATCCATATTGCTGGCAGAAATATCAATAATGTCAGATGCACATGACACCACCCTTATGACATAAAGTGAAGAACTAAAGAGATTCTTGATGATAGTAAAAGAGGAGAGTGAAAAGTTTGGATTAAAGCTCAACATTCAGAAAATGAAGATCATGGCATCTGGTCCCAACACTTCATGGGAAATAGATGGGGAAGCAGTGGAAACAGCAGCTGACTTTATTTTTCTGGGCTCCAAAATTACTGTAGATGGTGGTTGCAGCCATGAAATTAAAAGACACTTACTCCTTTGAAGGAAAATTATGACTAACCTAGACAGGATATTAAAAAGCGGAGACATTATTTTGCCAACAAAGGTCCATCTAGTCAAGGCTATGGTTTTTCCAGTGGTCGTGTATGGATGTAAGAGTTGGACTATAAAGAAAGCTGAGTGAAGAAGAATTGATGCTTTTGAACTGTGGTGTTGGAGAAGGCTCTTGAGAGTCCCTTGGACTGCAAGGAGATCCAACCAGTCCATTCTAAAGGAGATCAGTCCTGGGTGTTCATTGGAAGGACTAATGTTAAAGCTGAAACTCCAATACTTTAGCCACCTAATGGGAAGGCTTGACACATTGGAAAAGACCCTGATGCTGGGAAAGATTGAGGGCACGAGGAGAAGGGGAGGACAGAGGATGAGATGGCTGGATGGCATCACTGACTCAATGGACATCCGTTTGGGTGAACTCCAGGTGTTGGTGATGAAGAGGGAGACCTGGTGTGCTGCAGTTCATGAGGTTGTAAAGTTCGGACATGACTGAGCTATTGAACTGATTGACTGATCTTTAAAAATACAGATTATACTTCAGAAGGAGCTTAAATAATGAATTTAATTTTTGTAATCTCTATTGTGCATAAATAGTGGTAGCCAAATAGTGGACACAGAGAAAGCATGCTGTTTAATTTTAATTTGAGAAACAAGTGAAAGAGTAACACTTGACAAATATAGTTGTGCATTTTCCTATATTACTATTTTATTTAGTACATAAGTCTTTGAAAACATTTTACTTTGTCATAAACACATCTGAGTTTACACACACAAACAAATAGATTCTCAAATGAGCTTCTGTAGGCAAATGTCTGGAATAGGAAAATAAATAACAACATGTTAACAAATAGTACTTCTGTTCAGTTCCGTTCAGTTCAGTTGCTCACTTGTGTCCGACTCTTTGTGACCCCATGAATCACAGCACGCCAGGACTCCCTGTCCATCACCAACTCCCAGACTCATGTCCATCGAGTCAGTGATGCCATCCAGCGGTCTCATCCTCTGTTGTCCCCTTCTCCTCCTGCCCCAATTCCCTCCCAGCATCAAAGTCTTTTCCAATGAGTCAGCTCTTCGCATGAGGTGGCCAAAATACTGGAGTTTCAGCTATAGCATCATTCCTTCCAAAGAAATCCCAGGGCTGATCTCCTTCAGAACAGACTGATTGGATCTCCTTACAGTCCAAGGGACTCTCAAGAGTCTTCTCCAACACCACAGTTCAAAAGCATCAATTATTCCGTGCTCAGCCTTCTTCACAGTCCAGCTCTCACATCCATACACGACCATAGGAAAAACCATAGCCATGACTAGATGGACCTTTGTTGGCAAAGTAATGTCTCTGCTTTTGAATATGCTATCTAGGTTGGTCATAACTTTCCTTCCAAGGAGTAAGCGTCTTTTAATTTCATGGCTGCAGTCACCATCTGCAATGATTTTTGAGCCCCCAAAAATAAAGTCTGACACTGTTTCCCCATATATTTCCCATGAAGTTTTGAGACCGGATGCCATGATCTTTTTTGAATGTTGAGATTTAAGCCAACTTTTCACTGTCCTCTTTCACTTTCATCAAGAGGCTTTTAGTTCCTCTTCACTTAATTAACAATATGAATGTAATAGCAATACAGGTGAGAGTGCTTTCCTATCGGGAATGATATAGTATGGTAGTGATGAGAGTAGATTTTATAAAATGATTGGAGATAAGGGATTGCTTCTTTGTGTTTTTAACCTTACCACAGTTTGATTTTTCTTTAATTCCATGAAATACTTTGACAAAATTTGATTTGTTAAGATTTTGTGAAATCATTAGCCATTCTAACCATTCTGGAAAGCAAATTAGGTCTCAACACCTGAAACTGAGGAACATAATAAAATAAAAAGAAACTGAACTACACACTTACATAGAATTAAAGTCAGAGTGATAAGGGAAACAATAAGCTACTTTATTTCAGAAAGGCCCCTCTTGTACTCAGAGACCACTGAGTTCATTTATACCTCTAAAACAGTGTTTTGTATACTAGGTTAGTTGTTTTTTCTCATGGATTTCCTATCTATACCTTAATCACTAAATTTACAATTGAGCATCCTGAAGTGAGTAAAGGAAATGTTCATTAGTTGCCTTCCCAGATTTGCCAGTTAGACCAATGCCAAGGTTAGTAACTAAGAATCTTGACTCCAATTGTAGTGTATTTACTCCTAAAGTACAGTGCTAATATCAGCTTTTAGAGATGAAAGAATGTGAGAAGTACTTAGGAAAAGATGAGAATTCTTATAAAAGGAAAGTAATCTAAAAAGAAAATGTGTGAAGGCCTACTTTTTGAAAGTGTTTAAGTCCCCACTATGGCAGTGTGAACGCTTTCTGGAGAGCTGGGGCATTCATTTCAGTAGAAAGATGGATTTCTCCATGTATTTTCAGTGAAATCTTTATGATATGTAATACTTATTATTCAGTTACTAAGTCGTATCCGACTCTTTGCAACCCCATGGACTGTAGCAGACCAGGTTTCCCTGTCCACCACTATGTTCTGGTTCAGTTCAGTTCAGTTCATTCACTTAGTCGTGTCTGACTCTTTGCGACCCCATGAACCACAGTATGCCAGGCCTCCCTGTGCATCACCAACTCCCAGAGATTACCCAAATCCATGCAATGTTGAACTTTAATTGTTCTAAAGTTTGCTAAAATTCACTTTGGTTGAGTCTGTGTTGCTAGGTAACCATATCATCCTCTCAGCCCTTTTCTCCTTTTGCCTTCAATCTTTCCCAGCTTCGGGTTGTTTTTTTGTTGTTGTTGTTGTTTTTTCCCAACCAGTCAGCTCTTCATATCAAGTGGCAGAAGGATTGGAGCTTCAGCAACAGTCCTTTAATGAATATTCAGGTTTGATCTCTATGCAGTCCAAGATACTCTCAAGGTCTCAGTCAGTTCAGTTCAGTCACTCAGTCATGTCTGACTCTTTGTGACCCCACGGACTGTAGCTCACCAGGCTTCTCTGTCTATCACCAATTCCTGAAACTTGCTCAAACTTATGTCCATTGAGTCAATGATGCCATCCAACTATCTCATCCTCTGCTGAAAACTTCTCCCCCTGCCTTCAATCTTTCCCAGCATCAGGGTCTTTTCCAGTGAGTCAGTTCTTATCCTCAGGTGGCCAAAGTATTGGAGCTTCAGCATCAGTCCTTCCAATGAATATTCAGGACTGATTTCCTTTAGGATTGATTGGTTTGATCTCCTTGCAGTCCGAAGGACTCTCAAGAGTCTTCCTAAACCACAATACAAAAACATCAATTCTTCAGCACTCAGCTTTCTTTATGGTCTAACTCTTACATCCATACATGACTACTGGAAAAACCATAGCTTTGATGAGACAGAACATTGTCAGCAAATGTCAGCGAAGTAAACTCTCTGCTTTTTAATATGCTATCTAAGTTGGTCATAACTTTTCATCTAAGGCTCAAGCGTCTTTTAATTTCATGTTGGCAGTCACCATCTGCAGTGATTTTGGAGAACAAGAAAATAGTCTGTCATTGTTTCCATTGTTTCCCCATCTATTTGCCATGAAGTGATGGGACTGGATGCCATGATCTTCGTTTTTTGAATGTTGAATTTTAAGCCAACTTTTTCACTCTCCTCCTTCACTTTCATCAAGAGACTCTTTAGTTTTTTGCATTCTGCCATTATGTCGATGTCATCTGTGTATTTGAGGTTATTGATATTTCTCCTGGCAATCTTGCTTCTAGCTTATGCTTCATCCAGCCCGACATTTCACATTACCGTGGTCCAGCCCCGGTTGGATCCAGGGATTCCCTCCGGAGGACGGCGTTGGCGATTAAGAATAGATAAAAGGAAAAAGAGAGAGGTGAACTAACACTAACTGGTTTACGTGGAAAGCGAATAAAACCTGTGACATCAGGTTTGCTCTGACCACAGAGGCCACAGGCGTCCTCTCGAATAGCAGAAGGTGCCCCACCTTAGGCACCTTCTTGAGTGGGTCTTAGAGGCCTAGGCAAGTAAGTGGTCTCAGAGAGCCCCCATGTTCTGATCAGTCATCCTGAAGGAAGAACAGAGAAGAAAAGGAGAGAAAAGGAAGCAAGAAAGAACGACATGAGGAGACCAAGCTTTGAGCAAAGCCCATAGCTTTATTTTCAAAAGGAGCTTATATACCTTAAGTTGTGCATAGAGGATAATAGAGGGTGTGAAATCATACAAAGTCAACAGTCTTAGATCCTTATCGAGACCAGGCTTTCTTTTCTGCAAACTTATCGTATACAAATTTGGAAAACTCAGCAGTGGCCACAAGATTGGAAAGGTCAGTTTTCATCCCAATCCCAAAGAAAGGCAATGCCAAGGAGTGCTCAAACTACCGAACAATTGCACTCATCTCACACGCTAGTAAAGTAATGCTCAAAATTCTCCAAGCCAGGCTTCAGCAATATGTGAACCGTGAACTTCCTGACGTTCAAGCTGGTTTTAGAAAAGGCAGAGGAACCAGAGATCAAATTGCCAACATCCGCTGGATCATGGAAAAAGCAAGAGAGTTCCAGAAAAACATCTATTTCTGCTTTATTGACTATGCCAAAGCCTTTGACTGTGTGGATCACAATAAACTATGGAAAATTCTGAAAGAGATGGGAATACCAGACCACCTGATCTGCCTCTTAAGAAATCTGTATGCAGGTCAGGAAGCAACAGTTAGAACTGGTCATGGAACAACAGACTGGTTCCAAATAGGAAAAGGAGTACGTCAAGGCTGTATATTGTCACCATGTTTATTTAACTTATATGCAGAGTACATCATGAGAAATGCTGGACTGGAAGAAACACAAGTTGGAATCAAGATTGCCGGGAGAAATATCAATAACCTCAGATATGCAGATGACACCACCCTTATGGCAGAAAGTGAAGAGGGGCTAAAAAGCCTCTTGATGAAAGTGAAAGTGGAGAGTGAAAAGGTTGGCTTAAAGCTCAACATTCAGAAAACGAAGATCATGGCATCTGGTCCCATCACTGCATGGGAAATAGATGGGGAAACAGTGGAAACAGTGTCAGACTTTGTTTTTCTGGGCTCCAAAATCACTGCAGATGGTGACTGCAGCCATGAAATTAAAAGACGCTTACTCCTTGGAAGGAAAGTTATGACCAACCTAGATAGCATATTCAAAAGCAGAGACATTACTTTGCCAACAAAGGTTCGCCTAGTCAAGGCTATGGTCTTTCCTGTGGTCATGTATGGATGTGAGAGCTGGACTGTGAAGAAGGCTGAGCGCCGAAGAATTGATGCTTTTGAACTGTGGTGTTGGAGAAGACTCTTGAGAGTCCCTTCGACTGCAAGAAGATCCAACCAGTCCATTCTGAAGGAGATCAATCCTGGAATTTCTTTGGAAGGAATGATGCTAAAGCTGAAACTCCAGTATTTTGGCCACCTCATGCGAAGAGTTGACTCATTGGAGAAGACTCTGATGCTGGGAGGGATTGAGGGCAGGAGGAGAAGGGGACGACAGAGGATGAGATGGCTGGATGGCATCACTGACTCAATGGATGCGAGTCTGAGTGACCTCCGGAAGCTGGTGATGGACAGGGAGGCCTGGCGTGCTGCGGTTCATGGGGTCGCAAAGAGTCGGACACGACTGAGCGACTGATCTGATCTCTGATCGTATACAAATGGTTTAGGTGATTTACATCATCTTCTGGCCAGAAGTCCTGTTAACATTTTATGATTCTGATAAAGGTTTATCAACCATAAGACTTATTTCTCTAAGAGTAATTACTTTAAAGTTTGGTCCCATCCTCCAAAGGTGTTAGATAAAGTTGCATTCCAAAGATGCAGTGGGCTTACAACAAAGGAAAGAATTTATTACCTCAAGGGTCTAAAGTTAACACCAAGGCCACTACTTATTTTTGTATATATACCAACTATATTAATTAATACACTTCCAAAGATACAATACAGGGGATGTGGAAACTTGGCAGCAAGCATTAGCTCAACAATGAAATCTCCTACTAGTTCCATTCTAACAATTTCTAACTCTCAGAGAGACTCTATACTATTTGAATATCTTAAGCTTCCAGTGATTCTCACAGTTGGGAGAATGTAAACAATCATATACCTAGCTGTAGGAGTCCGGGTAAACCTGTCAGGCAAGTTAGAGAGCCATCTGAGGGGTTTGGATTGAAACACTCCTATTATGCCCAGGAGGCTAATTAACTAGAGCTTTAAGTTGATTTCCTTCAAAGAAATGTGGTCGGGGATAGCCCTCCGTTAATGTCAGAGGAGTTGGTTAAAGTCATAAAATAGTAAAACAGACAGATCAGACAGATTCTGGTTTTTGGGTAGATGCTCAGGCAGATCCGCGGGGTGGGGTGGGGGGTCCTCGAGCCCTGACTCACTTTGCCCATCAGTGCTCTCCCGCATGATCTTGTCATGGGTGGGAACCCCCGTGCTGGCTCCCGGCATCACATGATATACTCTGCAAATAAATTAAATAATTAGGATGACAATATACAGCCTTGATGTATTCATTTCCCAATTTTGAAACAGTTCCATTGTTCCATGACCGGTTATAACTGTTGCTTCTTCACCAGCATACAGATTTCTCAGGCGGCAGGTAAGGTAATCTGGCATTCCCATCTCTTTAAGAATTTTCCACAGTTTGTTGTCATTCACACAGTCAAAGGCTTTAATGTAGTCAATGAAGCAGATAAAGATTTTTTTTTTTTTTCTGGAATTCTCTTGCATTTTTTATGATCAAATGGATGTTGTCAATTTGATCTCTGATTCCTATGCTTTTTCGAAATCCATCTCGAACATCTGGAAATTCTAGGTTCACACGCTGTTGAAGCCTAGCTTGGAGAATTTTGAGCATTACTTTGCTAGCATACAGCACCCCAATTTGAAAGCAACAATTCTTTGACACTTAGCCTTCTTTATGGCCCAACTAACGCATCCATACATGACTACTGGAAAAACCATTGCTTTGACTATATGGAACTTTGTGGACAAAGTAATGTCTTTGCTTTTTGGTGCACTGCCTTGATTTGTCACTGTTTTCTTTCCAAAGAGCAAGCATCTTTTAATATCATGAGTGTAGTCATTGTCTACAGTGTTTATGGAGACCAAGAAAATAAAATCTGTCACTGTTTCCACTTCTTCCCCTTCTATTTGTAATGAAGTAAAGTCCTGTGGTCATGTATGGATGTGAGAGCTGGATTGTGAAGAAGGCTGAGTGCTGAAGAATTGATGCTTTTGAACTGTGGTGTTGGAGAAGACTCTTGAGAGTCCCTTGGACTGCAAGGAGATCCAACCAGTCCATTCTGAAGGAGATCAGCCCTGGGATTTCTTTGGAAGGAATGATGCTAAAGCTGAAACTCCCGTACTTTGGCCACCTCATTGGAAGAGTTGACTCATTGGAGAAGACTCTGATGCTGGGAGGGATTGGGGGCGGGAGGAGAAGGGGACGACAGAGGATGAGATGGCTGGATGGCATCACTGACTCGATGGACATGAGTCTCAGTGACCTCCAGGAGTTGGTGATGGACAGGGAGGCCTGGCGTGCTGCGATTCATGGGGTCGCAAAGAGTCAGACACGACTGAGCGACTGATCTGATCTGATCTGATCTGAAAGGGATTGGATGCCATGATCATAAGTTTTTGAATATTGACTTCTAAACCAGTTTTTTTCACTGTCCTCTTTCACCTTCCTCAAGAGGATCTTAAGTTCCTCTTCACTTTCTGCCGTTAGAGTGGTATCATCTACATATCTGAGGTTATTGATGTTTCTCCTGGTAGTCTTGATTCCAGCTTGTGTTTCATCCAGCCTGACATTTTGCATGTTGTACTCTGCACAGGGTGTAGAGTAGTTAAATAAACACGGTGTCAATATATAGCCTTCTTATACATCTTTCTTATTTTGAGCCAATCAGCTGTTCCATGTAAGGTTCTAAGTCTTCCTTTTGACCCAAATACAGATTTCTTAGGAGACAGGTAATGTGGTCTGGTATCCCCTCTTCTTTGAGAAGTTTCCACATTTCATTGTGATCCACACAGTCAAAAATTTCAGCATAGTCAATGAAAGAGAAGCAGTTTTTTTCTGGAATTCCCTTTCTTTCTCTGTGATCCAACAAATGTTGGCAATTTGATCTCTGGCTCCTCTGCTTTTTCTAAACCCAGCACGTTCATTTGGAAGTTCTGGGTTCATGTACTGCTGAAGTCTAGCTTGAAGGATTTTGAACAAAACTTACTAGCATGTGAAATGAGTATAAATGGGTCGTAGTTTGAACATTCCTTGGCATTGCCCTTCTTCGGGATTTGAATGAAAACTGACCTTTTCCAGTCCTGTGGCCACTGCTGAGTTTTCTAAATTTGAGGCATATTGAGCACAGCACTTTAACACCATCATCTTTTAGAATTTTTTTTTAAAATATAAATTTATTTATTTAATTGGAGGCTAATTACTTTACAATATTGTATTAGTTTTGCCATACATCAACATGAATCCGCCACGGGTATACACATGTTCCCCATCCTGAACCCTCCTCCTTCCTCCCTCCTCGTACCATCTATCTGAGTCTATGTGAGACATCTTTTAGAATTTTAAATAGCTCAACTGGAATTCCATCATCTCCACTAACTTTGTTTTTAGTAATATTTCCTAAGCTCCCATCACCTCCACTAACTTTGTTTTTAGTAATGTTTCCTAAGATCGATGTGTCTTCACACTCCAGGATGACTGGTTCTTACTGAGTGGCCACACCATTATGATTATCTGAGACCTTTTTTGTGTAGTTTTTTTCTGTGCACTCCTGCCACCTCTTCTTACTCTCTTCCTCCTCTATTAGAACCTTACCATTTCTGTTTTTTAACATGCCTGTCCTTGCATGAAATATTCTTTTGATATCTCCAATTTTCTTAGAGAGATCTTGTCTTTCTAATTCTATTACTTTCTTCTACTTCTTTGCTTTTGTCATTGAAGAAGACCTTATTATCTCTCTTGATATACTCTGGAATTCTGCATTCATTTGCATATATTTTTCCCTTTTGCCCATGCCTTTCACTTATTTTCTTTCCTCAGATCTTTGTAAAACCTCCTCAGACAGCCACTTTGCCTTCTTGCACATTTTTTTCCTTGGAATGGTTTTAGTCACTGCTTCCTGTACAATGCTAGGAACTTCTGTCCATAATTCTCCAGACACTTTCTTTACCAGATCTAATCCCTTGAGTCTTCAACACCTCCACTGTTTAATACATGAATGGCCTAGTGGTTTTATCTACTTTTTTAATTTAAGCCTGAATTTTGCAATAACATGCTGATGATCTGAGCCACAGTCAACTCCAAATCTTGTTTTTGATGATTGTATAGAGTTTTTCCATCTTTGGATAAAAAGAATATAATCAATCTGATTTTGATATTGATTATTTAGTGATGTCCATGTGCAGAGTCATCTCTTGCGTCATTGGAAAAGAGTTTTGATATGCCCAGTGTGCTTTCATGACAAAATATGGCACAGTAAGTAATCCATCTCAATCAGATCAGATCAGTAACTCCATCGTGTCCGACTCTTTGCAGAGATATAATCATCAATTCCTGTTAGAGCTTAGTGAAAGATCAATGGTTATATACAGTAGTGTTCTGGCATCCTCTGCTGTAAAAACTAGAAATAATATAGCAAATAGGAATTTTGGAGAGTCTAGAGTTTATGAAGTATATCCTCCAATGAATGCTTTTGTTGCTATTGTTCAGTTGCCAAGTCATGTCCAACTCTCTGTGACCCCATAGGCTGCAGCATGCCAGGCTTCACTGTTCCTTACCATCTCCTGGAGTTTGCCCAACTTCATGTCCATTGAATTGGTGATGCTATCCAGCCATCTCACCTTCTGTCTCATTAATAAACAATGAATGTTTATCCCTTCTTTATATAATAGAAATCATAGTAGGCAATGGAACCATAGTATTGTACAAGACAAACTAGGCACTATCTTTCATCAGCTGACATTCTACGTGAGAGAGAAAAGTAACAAATAAGGAAAACAAGATAAACCCAAGTAGCCTTAAACACTAGGAAGAAAATAAGGCAAAGCAAGGGATGTGATGAGTGAGGGAAGTCGCTCAGTCATGTCCAACTCTTTGCCACCCCATGGACTGTAGCCTACCAGGCTCCCCTGTCCATGGGATTTTCCAGGCAAGAGTACTGGAGCGGGTTGCCATTTCCTTCTCCAGGGTATCTTCCTGACCTAGGGACTGAACCCAGGTCTCCTCATTGCAGGCTGACACTTTACCTTCTGGGCCACCAGAGAAGCTAGCAGAGATGTGATCAGATCAGATCAGATCAGATCAGTCGCTCAGTCGTGTCCGACTCTTTGCGACCCCATGAACCGCAGCACGCCAGGCCTCCCTGTCCATCACCAGCTCCCGGAGGTCACTCAGACTCGCATCCATCGAGTCAGTGATGCCATCCAGCCATCTCATCCTCTGTCGTCCCCTTCTCCTCCTGCCCTCAATCCCTCCCAGCATCAGAGTCTTCTCCAATGAGTCAACTCTTCCCATGAGGTGGCCAAAATACTGGAGTTTCAGCTTTAGCATCATTCCTTCTAAAGAAATCCCAGGATAGATCTCCTTCAGAATGGACTGGTTGGATCTTCTTGCAGTCCAAGGGACTCTCAAGAGTCTTCTCCAACACCACAGTTCAAAAGCATCAATTCTTCGACGTTCAGCCTTCCTCACAGTCCAGCTCTCACATCCATACATGAGCACAGGAAAGACCATAGCCTTGACTAGGCGAACCTTTGTTGGTAAAGTAATGTCTCTGCTTTTGAATATGCTATCTAGGTTGGTCATAACTTTCCTTCCAAGGAGCAAGCGTCTTTTAATTTCATGGCTGCAGTCACCATCTGCAGTGATTTTGGAGCCCAGAAAAACAAAGTCTGACACTGTTTCCACTGTTTCCCCATCTATTTCCCATGCAGTGATGGGACCAGATGCCATGATTTTTGTTTTCTGAAAGTTGAGCTTTAAGCCAACCCTTTCACTCTCCACTTTCACTTTCATCAAGAGGCTTTTAGCCCCTCTTCACTTTCTGCCATAAGAGTGGTGTCATCTGCATATCTGAGGTTATTGATATTTCTCCCAGCAATCTTGATTCCAACTTGTGTTTCTTCCAGTCCAGCATTTCTCATGATGTACTCTGCATATAAGTTAAATAAACATGGTGACAATATGCAGCCTTGACGTACTCCTTTTCCTATTTGGAACCAGTCTGTTGTTCCATGACCAGTTCTAACTGTTGCTTCCTGACCTGCATACAGATTTCTTAAGAGGCAGATCAGGTGGTCTGGTATTCCCATCTCTTTCAGAATTTTCCACAGTTTATTGTGATCCACACAGTCAAAGGCTTTGGCATAGTCAATAAAGCAGAAATAGATGTTTTTCTGGAACTCTCTTGCTTTTTCCATGATCCAGCGGATGTTGGCAATTTGATCTCTGGTTCCTCTGCCTTTTCTAAAACCAGCTTGAACATCAGGAAGTTCACGGTTCACATATTGCTGAAGCCTGGCTTGGAGAATTTTGAGCATTACTTTACTAGCGTGTGAGATGAGTGCAATTGTGCGGTAGTTTGAGCACTCCTTGGCATTGCCTTTCTTTGGGATTGGGATGAAAACTGACCTTTTCCAATCTTGTGGCCACTGCTGAGTGTTCCAAATTTGCTGGCATATTGAGTGTAGCACTTTCACAGCATCATCATTCAGGACTTGGAATAGCTCCACTGGAATTCCATCACCTCCACTAGCTTTGTTCGTAGTGATGCTTTCTAAGGCCCATTTGACTTCACATTCCAAGATGTCTGGCTCTAGGTCAGTGATCACATCATCATGATTATCTAGGTCTTGAAGCTCTTTTTTATACAGTTCTTCTGTGTATTCTTGCCACCTCTTCTTAATATCTTCTGCTTCTGTTAGGTCCACACCATCTCTGTCCTTTATCGTGCCCATCTTTGCATGAAATGTTCCTTTGGTATCTCTGATTTTCTTGAAGAGATCCCTAGTCTTTCCCATTCTGTTGTTTTCCTCTATTTCTTTGCATTGATCACTGAAGAAGGCTTTCTTATCTCTTCTTGCTATTCTTTGGAACTCTGCATTTAGATGTTTATATCTTTCCTTTTCTCTTTTGCTTTTCGCTTCTCTTCTTTTCACAGCTATTTGTAAGGCCTCCCCAGACAGCCATTTTGCTTTTTTGCATTTCTTTTCCATGGGGATGGTCTTGATCCCTGTCTCCTGTACAATGTCACGAACCTCATTCCATAGTTCATCAGGCACTCTATCTATCAGATCTAGGCCCTTAAATCTATTTCTCACTTCCACTGTATACTCATAAGGGATTTGATTTAGGTCATACCTGAATGGAGATGTGATAGATGATGACTAAATTATTGTTTTAGGTTTGATTGTCAGACAAATCTCTCTCTCAAGCTGATATTTGACCTGATACTTGAACTGATAGAGAACTATGTAAGATTCCAAAATAATAAGCATCCAAGGCAAAGGAAACAGTAGATGGAAATACTTTAACCAGGGCGAAAAAGCTCAGTACATGAGGAATACAAAAAAGGGTAAATTCCCAATTGGACCAAGTCACAACAGCATGATGAAAATGTCTTAAAGATAAATGGAGACATCAATACACTTATTCCTCCAGACAGCTGGGCATGGTAACTGTGTCCTAAACTTCTGGGCCCAAATTCACTGATCTTGAGCAGTGTCCACCTCAGTGTACCTTTTCTATGTGTGTCAAAGTTGACGAAAAGTTGAAAAGCATAGAATTAATAGAAGAATGAACCTGGGATACAGGTGAGTGTGCAGAGTGGGCTGAGGTCAATTTATATAAAGTCTCGTAGTTCATGGGAAAGAGTTTAGAATTTGAGTGGGAAGGCATTTATAAGAATTGACATAATTTAATTTGTGTTTTGATAAGATACCAGGTACTATATGGAAACTGTAGAAGGCAAGATCTTAGTATCAGGGAATGTCTCATGTTCATCCTTAAAGTGACCTTGGGGTTGTCACTTGCTATCTCAGTACCTCTGCTTTTTTACCAAATCATCAAAGATAATAGCCTTTTTCCTTGGGTTTGCATCACAGTTGTCCTGTGAAGGGAAGCAGGATGCTATCAGTGACTGCCCTGAGAAAGATAACATATAAAAGGGAGATTGTTATTTGTGCTACTGACACCACACATTCCAACCTGACAACTATCTCTCACATATCAGTTTGTGAACAAGAGCAGATTAGTATATTAACTTCCCAGAAGGACAGAGATAACAGGAGCAGTGAGTCACTGGGGATTGCTTTGACACTTATCAGTTCCCACTGGTCAAGCTACTAAGAATGAAGAAAAAATGTATTCATCCATGACCATTTTCTATCAATTAAGATTCCTGAATAAATTACAAGGACATCTTTCACCTCACTGCTCTGTTACTGTATAATAGTTAAGTACTTAAGGATAAGACATGACCTCTAACTGTTCAGTTAATAGTCACACTTGTAGGTGTTAAACAGAACAAGCATCACATATCTATCCTAGATGGCACATAGCAATCTGTAGACCTTATACAGATGAGGTTTTTCAAGATGTCTAGAGACAAAAAACCAAGAGCAAAATTTTCTTTTTTGTTTCACAGCATCTAGTCTTTTCTTCTTGAATATATAAAATAAGATTCTTATTCCATTTCCTCAAACTTTAAAAATTAAAAAAAGTATTACATCACAGTAATATCAAACTGAAAAGAGTTTATTTTATATTGATTTTTAATGTAGACACAAGCATGAATCTCTACTTCTTTCAAAATACAAACTATTTTCAATTGGTAGATAGCACTTGAAGGCAATAAAGAAAGGGATTTTAAAGTGACAAAAACCTAGACAATAGAATGCTGAGGAGGTGCAATGGAAGTATTCAGGAGAGACAGAAATTAATGAGGGGGTAAGATTATTCAATCTCTGGGATAATCCTGACTCAATGGACATGAGTTTGAGCAAGCTGTGGGAGATGGTGATGAACAGGGAAGCCTGGCATGCTTCAGCCCATGGGTCTCAAAGAGTCAGACAAGACTGAGCAACTGAACAACAACAACAGAATAATCCACCAGATTCAAAGGAAAGGAATGGTTAATTTTAGGAATAATGTCCTTAAATAAGTGACTGAACACAATGAAATTTTTGCCTTTTGGTCATAGCAAGGATATTTCATTATTATAGGAAGGAAGGCAAAAATCTAGTTATGCTTTCCTGAAGTAGATATATGAATTAGAGAGGTGTTGAATTTCTATATCTGTCCACCTTCATTTTCTCTTCTGATTTTGAAGAAAGATTATTAGCTGTGAGTCCATTGAGAAGAGTATCAGGGGAGATTTGGGGAGAAAAAGACGCTGGAAATAAGTTCAAATTCAGGAACATAAGCAATCTCATTGAGTGCTGGAGTTTCAACTTTCCTAAACTCATTTCACTGGGCTATCACTGCTCACAGAACAGTGTTTTTAAATAAGAAATTTTCCAACATTGGGAGGAAGACCACTTGTGCTCATGCCGAGATTTCTCAGAAGAGTTCTGGTTATTCAAATGTGAGTAATAAAATAATGCAATGAAAATAAGTAATGAAATAATGAAAATAACACTTTTTTAAAAATCAGACTATAACTCAAACATTCATTCTACTATATGTAGGCAATGTTGATCTTTGCCAAGTTTCTTAATTTATTTTAAGGGGAATTTGTAAATGAGCTATAATTCTGGAAAGCAGATATGCAGTTGGCCAGCGAAAAGGGAAGGAGAACTACAAAGAGAACAAGAAAACTTTTAGAGGTGATAGATATTATATGTTCACTATTGGGATTCAGGTGTTGGTTTCCTTGATGCATACATAAGACAAAACTTATCAAACTACAAGCTTTAAAAGTGTACAGTATAATATATTCAACTACATATATCAATAAAACTCAGGAAAGACATAGAGTTGGGTTGTAGGACATGACCTATTTAACTTATACAGTTTTCAGTTCAGTTCAGTTGAGTCAATCAGTAGTGTCTGAATCTTTGCGACCCCATGAATCGCAGAACGCCAGGCCTCCCTGTCCATCACCAACACCCGGAGTTCACACAGACTCATGTCCATCAAGTCAGTGATGCCATCCAGCCATCTCATCCTCTGTCGTCCCCTTCTCCTCCTGCCCACAATCCCTCCCAGCATCAGAGTCTTCTCCAATGAGTCAACTCTTTGCATGAGGTAGCCAAAGTATTGGAGTTTCAGCTTTAGCATCATTCCTTCCAAAGAAATCCCAGGGCTGGTCTCCTTCAGAATGGACTGGTTGGATCCCTTGCAGTCCAAGGGACTCTCAAGAGTCTTCTCCAACACCACAGTTCAAAAGAATCAATTGTTTGGTGCTCAGCCTTCTTCACAGTCCAGCTCTCACATCCATACATGACCACAGGAAAAACCATAGCCTTGACTAGACGGACCTTTGTTGGCAAAGTAATGTCTCTGCTTTTGAATATGCTATCTAGGTTGGTCATAACTTTCCTTCCAAGGAGTAAGCGTCTTTTAATTTCATGGCTGCAGTCACCATTTGCAATGATGTTGGAGCCCAAAAAAATAAAGTCTGACTCTGCTTCCACTGTTTCCCCATCTGTTTCCCATGAAGTGATGGGACCAGATGCCATGATCTTCGTTTTCTGAATGTTGAGCTTAAGCCAACCTTTTCACTCTCCTCTTTCACTTTCATCAAGACGCTTTTAGTTCCTCTTCACTTTCTGCCATAAGGGTGGTGTCATCTGCATATCTGAGGTTATTGATATTTATCCCAGCAATCTTGATTCCAACTTGTGTTTCTTCCAGTCCAGCATTTCTCATGATGTTCTCTGCATATAAGTTAAATAAACAGGGTGACCACATACAGCCTTGACATACTCCTTTTCCTATTTGGAACCAGTCTGTTGTTCCATGTCCAGTTCTAACTGTTGCTTTCTGATTTGCATACAAATTTCTCAAGAGGCAGGTCAGGTGGTCTGGAATTCCCATCTCTTTCAGAATTTTCCACAGTTTATTGTGATCCACACAGTCAAAGGCTTTGGAATAGTCCATAAAGCAAAGATAGTTGTTTTTCTGGAACTCTCTTACTTTTTCCATGATCCAGCAGATGTTGGCCATTTGATCTCTGGTTCCTCTGCCTTTTCTAAAACCAGCTTGAACATCAGGAAGTTCATGGTTCACATACTGCTGAAGCCTGGCTTGGAGAATTTTGAGCATTACTTTACTAGCGTGTGAGATGAGTGCAATTGTGCGGTAGTTTGAGCATTCTTTGGGATTTCCTTTCTTTGGGATTGGAATGAAAACTGACCTTTTCCAGTCCTGTGGCCAGTGCTGAGTTTTCCAAATTTGTTGGCATATTGAGTGCAGAACTTTCACAGCATCATCTTTCAGGATTTGAAATAGTTCAACTGGAATTCCATCACCTTCACTAGTTTTGTTCGTAATGATGCTTTCTAAAGCCAAGCTGACTTCACATTCCAGGATATCTGGCTCTAGGTCAGTGATCACACAATCGTGATTATCTAGTTCATGAAGATCTTTTTTGTACAGTTCTTCTGTACATTCTTGCCACCTCTTTTTAATATCTTCTGCTTCTGTTACAGTTTTAATAAATTCCAAATAATTGTGCATATCAGATCAGATCAGATCAGTTGCTCAGTCGTGTCTGACTCTTTGTGACCCCATGAACTGCAGCACGCCAGGCCTCCCCTGTCCATCACCAAGCACTGGAGGTCACACAGACTTGCATCCATCGAGTCAGTGATGCCATCCAGCCATCTCATCCTCTGTCGTCCCCCTTCTGCTCCTGCCCCCAATCCCTCCCAGCATCAGAGTCTTCTCCAATGAGTCAACTCTTCGCATGAGGTGGCCAAAATACTGGAGTTTCAGCTTTAGCATCACTCCTTCCAAAGAAATCCCAGGACTGATCTCCTTCAGAATGGACTGGTTGGATCTCCTTGCAGTCCAAGGGACTCTCAAGAGTCTTCTCCAACACCACAGTTCAAAAGAATCAATTGTTTGGTGTTCAGCCTTCTTCACAGTCCAGCTCTCATATCCATACATGACCACAGGAAAAACCATAGCCTTGACGAGGCAAAACTTTGTTGGCAAAGTAATGTCTCTGCTTTTCAATATGCTGTTTACGTTGGTCATAACTTTCCTTCCAAGGAGTAAGCGTCTTTTAATTTCATGGCTGCAGTCACCATCTGCAGTGATTTTGGAGCCCAGAAAAAGAAAGTCTGACCCTGTTTCCAATGTTTCTCCATCTATTTCCCATGAAGTGATGGGACCAGATGCCATGATCTTCGTTTTCTGAATGTTGAGCTTTAAGCCAACCTTTTCACTCTCCACTTTCACTTTCATCAAGAGGCTTTTGAGTTCCTCTTTACTTTCTGCCATAAGGGAGGTATCATCTGCATATCTGAGGTTATTGATATTTCTCCCAGCAATCTTGATTCCAACTTGTGTTTCTTCCAGTCCAGCATTTCTCATGATGTTCTCTGCATATAAGTTAAATAAACATGATGACAATATACAGCCTTGACGTACTCCTTTTCCTATTTGGAACCAGTCTGTTGTTTCATGACCAGTTCTAACTGTTGCTTCCTGACCTGCATACAAATTTCTCAAGAGGCAGGTCAGGTGGTCTGGTAGTCCCATCTCTTGAAGAATTTTCCACAGTTTATTGTGATCTACACAGTCAAAGGCTTTGTCATAGTCAATAAAGCAAAGATAGATGTTTTTCTGGAACTCTCTTGCTTTTTCGATGATCCAGCGGATGTTGGCAATTTGATCTCTGGTTCCTCTGCCTTTTCTAAAACCAGCTTGAACGTCAGGAAGTTCACAGTTCACATATTACTGAAGCCTCTCTTGGAGAATTTTGAGCATTACTTTACTAGCGTGTGAGATGACTGCAATTGTGTTGTAGTTTCAGCATTCTTTGGCATTGCCTTTCTTTGGGATTAGGATGAAAACTGACTTTTTCCAATCTTGTGGCCACTGCTGAGTTTTCCAAATTTGTTGGCATATTGAGTGCAGCACTTTCACAGCATCATCTTTCAGGATTTGGAATAGCTCCACTGGAATTCCATCACCTCCACTAGCTTTGTTCCTAGTGATGCTTTCTAAGGCCCACTTGACTTCACATTCCAGGATGTCTGGCTCTAGGTCAGTGATCACACCATCATGATTATCTGGGTCATGAAGCTCTTTTTTGTACAGTTCTTCTGTGTATTCCTGCCATCTCTTCTTAATATCTTCTTCTTCTGTTAGGTCCATACCATTTCTGTCCTTTATCATGCCCATCTTTGCATCAAATGTTCCTTTGATATCTCTGATTTCCTTGAAGAGATCCCTAGTCTTTCCCATTCTGTTGTTTTCCTCTATTTCTTTTGCATTGATCACTGAAGAAGGCTTTCTTATCTCTTCTTGCTATTTTTAGGAACTCTGCATTCAGATGTTAATATCTTTCCTTTTCTCCTTTGCTTTTCACTTCTCGTCTTTTCACAGCTATTTGTAAGGCCTCCCCAGACAGCCATTTTGCTTTTTTGCATTTTTTTTCCATGGGGATGGTCTTGATCCCTGTCTCCTGTACAATGTCACGAACCTCATTCCATAGTTCATCAGGTACTCTATCCATCAGATCTCGGCCCTTAAATCTATTTCTCACTTCCACTGTGTAATCATAACGGATTTGATTTAGTTCATACCTGAATGGTCTAGTGGTTTTCCCTACTTTCTTCAATTTCAGTCTGAATTTGGCAATAAGGAGTTCATGGTCTGAGCCACAGTCAGATCCTCGTCTTGTTTTTGCTGATTGTATAGAGCTTCTCCATCTTTGGCTGCAAAGAATATAATCAATCTGATTTCAGTGTTGACCATCTGGTGATGTCCATGTATAGAGTCTTCTCTTGTGTTGTTGGAAGAGGGTATTTGCTATGACCAGTGCATTTTCTTGGCAAAACTCTGTTAGTCTTTGCCCTTCTTCATTCCGTATTCCAAGGCCAAATTTGCCTGTTACTCTAGGTGTTTCTTGACTTCCTACTTTTACATTCCAGTCCCCTATAATGAAAAGAACATCTTTTTTGGGTGTTAGTTCTAAAAGGTCTTGTAGGTCTTCATAGAACCGTTCAACTTGTGCATATACAAATAACTTAAATTCTTTTTTATTTTGCATTCGAATACATTTGATTGACAATGCTATGTTAGTTTAGGTGTACAGAAAAGTGATTCACTTACACATATATGTGTAGGTATTCTTTTTCAAGTTCTTCTTCCATTTATATTACTGCAGAATATTAAAAATAACTCAAGTTCTTAAGTGTTCTAAAATGTAAATGCTTTTTTAAAAGTAAATCTTTATAATATTAAAAGTTCCTCAACCTTAAAACCATAAATTCTTGTATCTGAGACTATACAGTTGAAGGAACATGAAGGAGGTTTCTTCTACCAGAACAAAGGAGTAGATGAAGTGGTCTAGAATCACTATCTTAGCCCAAGCTTTCAGTTAGTACAAGAAATATCCATGTGTAAGGGTGCTACCCAGACTGTTATTAGGGAAATTTCATGAGAAGATTTAACCAATAATTCAAATCTCAAGCCTAGTTTTACTTTCTGTGTGATTTTTTTTTTCCTGCTCTGAATTTATTGTGCATTTAAAATTGGGACCATATTTTCTGACATCTAATTACTGAAGTACATTTTACATAAGTAAAATAAATGTCATGGTAGAACCTCTATTTAGTTAGTATGTAAAATATCTAATGTACATTACCAAACAATACAAATATTTTCTTGAAATCAAAATTGTAATATTTGTCATGCATAAAATATTATACATAATATTTCACAAAGGAAATTATACAAGTTCTCTTGAGTCAGCTCCTTCATGTTTCATATGTAATATCCCTCCACACTATATGCTTATAATTTTTTTTTGTCTTTTATATTCCCAATGAAACCAGTACATATATGTCCAGTTCCTGGCACATATTATTATATTTATGTTTTTACATTTTTATATTATGCTCTTAATGCAGGATGTATATTTTATTCATTTTTATGTCCTCAGTATCAGGAACAGTTCCTGGTACTTAGTGATTTATAACTTTTAAAAACAAAATAGAATAAGGAAGGGGAAGAGGAAGTAGAGGAAAGATAAGAAAGAAAGGGAAGAAAAAATGAAAGAAACAAGGAAGGTATTATATTATCCTATTGATAAAATAGTTCCTTATCAACAGGTTACATTAGGAAATAGAAATTTAAAAAAAAAAAAAAAAAGGAAAAGAAACTGTCCATGGAGTCACAAAGTGTCTCAGACATGAGTTAGCTGTTGAACAACAAAAATCTCACAGAATTTCAGAATTTACCTTCAAACTGGTCTGTTTTTGTGTGTGTGTGTGTGTGTGTGTGTGTATATACACACACACACATATCAGTTCAGTTCAGTTCAGTCACTCAGTCGTGTCTGACTCTTTGTGCCCCATGAACTGCAGCATGCCAGGATTCCCTGTCCATCACCAACACCCAGAGTTCACTCAGACTCACGTCCATCGAATCAGTGATGCTATCCAGCCATCTCACCCTCTGTCATCCTCTTCTCCTCCTACCCCCAATCCCTCCCAGCATCAGGGTCTTTTCCAATGGGTCAATTCTTCACATGAGGTGGCCAAAGTACTGGAGTTTCAGCTTTAGCATCATTCCTTCCAAAGAAATCCCAGAGCTGATCTCCTTCAGAATGGACTGGTTGGATCTCCTTGCAATCCAAGGGACTCTCAAGAGTCTTCTCCAACACCACAGTTCCAAAGCACCAATTCTTCGGCTCTTAGCCTTCTTCACAGTCCAACTCTCACACCCATATATGACTACTGGACAAACCATAGCCTTGACTAGATGGATCTTTGATGGCAAAGTAATGTCTCTGCTTTTAAATATGCTATGTAGATTATTCATAAATTTCCTTCCAAGGAGTAAGGGTTTTTTAATTTCATGGCTGCAGTCACCATCTGCAGTAATTTTGGAGCCCCCCAAAATAAAGTCTGACACTGTTTCTACTGTTTCCTCATCTATTTCCCATGAAGTGATGGGACCAGATGCCATGATCTTCGTTTTCTGAATGTTGAGCTTTAAGCCAACTTTTTCACTCTCCACTTTCACTTTCATCAAGAGACTTTTTAGTTCCTCTTCACTTTCTGCCATAAGGGTGGTGTCATCTGCATATCTGAGGTTATTGATCTTTCTCCCAGCAATTCCATCTTGTGCTTCTTCCAGCCCAGCGTTTTTAATGATGTACACTGTATATAAGTTAAATAAGCACGGTAACAATATATAGCATATATACGTATATATATGTGTGTGTATATATATACACACATATATATACACTATTGTTTCTATTTCTCACTCAACTACACAAAATACATTCTTGGTCTAAACATACGTTCAATACAAGTTTCCATTTACTCAGTAAGATTTTTGTTTGCATGTGATGGACTTTAAAAATTTGTTTATCCCATGTACACATTGACTTACTTCTAGTTTAGAGAATATGCAAATGCATATTATAGCAATCTTCACTAACCCATAGTTGACCTAGATTTCTTTTCTCAAGCAATAGTCATTCAATTTAGAGATGAAAACATATTCCATCTGAGTTAAACTTATTTGCCTAGACATTAAGTTCAATCCCTGGGTTGGGAAGATCTCCTGGAGGAGGAAATAACAACTTACACTAGTATTCTTGCCGGGGGAATCCCATGGACAGAGGAGCTTGGTGGGCTATGGTCCATATAGTTGCAAAGAGTGGGACATGACTGAATCAACTTAGCCCACAGCCTAGATATCAGATAAAAGTTATAAAGAAATCACTATTGTATAGCTAAAATATATTTAATTGTTTAAGGTGAGCTTTTAGTGTCAGGAGTCAGTCACTTGTCAGAAATATGGCTTATATTTAATGCTACGCTAAATTTTTAGGTGTTTTAGGTACATTATATTCAATGAAACTGCATGCTTTCAGCATGTGTTCTTATTTATTATGGGCAAAATGCGTTTAAAACAGATTGCACATTGATCTTTCAAAAAATGTTGTACTACCATATTTAGAAAAAAGTGATATAAGAAAGGTCTAATAATCTCATATGTATATATGAATTTTGAATGGTATTAACTCAAATTTAGATTTTTCACATTGTTTTTTTTTCATTACCATCATTAACATGGCATGTTGTTTCCATTTATTCTATCAACTAAAAAGGTTGATTTAAGCAAAAATCTATTTGTAAGTAGCAATTTTTGTAGCTCCTTTCATCTATACTAAATTTATTTTTCTATGGACATTTAATAATATCCAACATTTTAATTTCAGCATAAATTTTCAAGTAAAATTTTTAAATATAGTAAGTTAACATTGAGATAGATTTTTCTTCTTTATTAATTTAACAGTGCACATAAAAACACAATATTTTCAAAATTATAAAGTAAAAATGGCAAGCTAGCATTAACAAATCATATCTTCTTAATTGCATATACTTAATTTTTTTTAATTGCATATTTTGCTGCTAATTTTTGTGAACAATATTCATCTAAAGTGCTTTGAAAGTGGTTTTAAGTGATATGCTGTGTTTACACTCAGTTGTGTCTGACTCTTTGTGACCCCAATCACTGTAGATTGCCAGGCTCTTCTGTCCATGGGGATTCTCCAGGCAAGAATACTGGAGTGGATTGCCATGCCCTCCTACGGGGTTTAAGGGATATACCAATGCATAAACCACACAAACATACACACACACATGTACAGACACAATATCTGAAGCTATACAATTTAAAATACACTAAGTGCAAGTGAGTAAAATGTTAGACTAAAAATAGGGAACGAATTGTAGCAGTAATCACAGTTTAATTCCTTTAAACAAATATTTACAATTTGCTCAGGATTTAGTCAGCAAGCTTCTTTGTACTATGCTATCATTCCCCTGATGATATAGTTTAGGATATATATATGATATAGGATGATAGCATATCATCAAACTGTATCAGTTTAGAATGATATAGTTTACAATATATATATAGATGATATTGTTTAGGATATATAGTTTTTAATTTTCATTTTTGTTTGGTCCATGGTTTATTCACATATGTTTATTTAGAAATACTTGGCAATTTCCTGTATATTTTTTCTGATTGATCTCAAGTTTACTTCCATAGTATTTGGGAAAATACTCATATGCTCAATTCTTTTGACTTTCTTAAGATATGTTTTATGACTTATTATATTAATATCCTGAATATTTCATGAGTATATGAAAATAGGTAGTTTCCTACTAATGTTGGGTAGAATGTCATATATATATATATATTAAGTTAATTTTGTTAATACTGTTGTTGAAGACTTCTCCTTACTGATTTTCTGTTTAGTTGTTGTATAAAATACTGCTGCTGCTAAGTCTCTTTAGTCGTGTCTGACTCTGTGCAACCCCATGGACGGCAGCCCACTAGGCTCCTCTGTCCCTGGGATTCTCCAGGCAAGAATACTGGAGTGGGTTGCCATTTCCTTCTCCAATGCATGAAAGTAAAAAGTGAAAGTGAAGTCGCTCAGTCATGTCTGACTCTTAGCAACCCCACGGACTGGAGCCCACCAGGCTCCTCCATCCATGGGACTTTCCAGGCAAGAGTACTGGGGTGGGGTGCCATTGCCTTCCCCGTATAAAATACTAAGAGTATTTAAATCTTTAAACAGAGATTATATTTTCATTTCTATCATTAATCCTGTCACTTTTTTTCTTCCTGTATTTTAGAGTTTTATTGATAGGTATCTAACTCCTTGATGCATTAACAAAGTTATCACTCTAAACTAATCCTTTTCTCTCTACTAATAATCATACTTGTAAATCTATTTTTCTCTGATAGTACAGCCATTCTTTTACTGAAGAGAATTTATTTTACTTTATATTAACTTTACATAATACTTTACATGATATATCTTTTTAAAATCTTTTGTTTTAAACCTATTTTAATCTAAATGTATCTTTTATAGACATACAGTTGGATCTTGCTTTTTTATTCACTTTGAAACTATCTTTTCACTGAGACATATCTTTGATTCATAATTAATGTAATCACTAATATTGTAGATTTTATCTGCCATTCAGCTATATTAAGATATATTTATTCATTTCCATATCCCTTCTCCACTGCTTTCCTTTATTAAACAGAATATAT
Source organism: Tragelaphus eurycerus (assembly GCA_935064755.1). NCBI lineage: Eukaryota > Metazoa > Chordata > Mammalia > Artiodactyla > Bovidae > Tragelaphus > Tragelaphus eurycerus. The sequence continues at coordinate 2,931,491 of CAKXYN010000086.1, read as the reverse complement.
TTTTTGTATACCATTAAAGTTCATTTATTTATCTTTCCTATATATCTTACATTGATTTAGTAAGCAATCTCAGTATTGCTGTTAGTAATTCTTTCTTTTGTAATGTTCCTTTGTATATATGTACTACATTTCCTTTATCCATTCTATCAGTGAACATCTAAGTCATTTTCATGCCCTGGTTATTGTAAATAGTGCCATATGTGTACTATTTCATGATCCCTTGCTGAAGAGAAATGAACAGGTGGTTCTTATAATTTACACCGCTTACTGCTTGTTGACAGCATGAATAGGAAGTTACCCAAATTGAGGATAGAATTCTCATTTAGTTGATGAAAAATAGATTGGATTTCAAGGTAGAGAAGGTAGCTATAAATTTCAGGATAGATTACTAGAGAGCAGAGAGTTATGTAAGTGCACATACAAACAGAGGAATTAAAAAAAAATCAATAAAGGGTTTCTTTCAAGCATTTGACTGTGAATGTCTACACACTCATATAAGGAAAATATTCCAGGCTTGAGAAGAAATGATTGAAAAATAGTAGATCAAACAATTCTCAGAGCTCACATGGGGTTAAGACCTTTGGAAATTTCTGTGTATGAACATAGGGGTGCATGTGCCTTTTTGAATTAAGGCCTTCTCCTGGTATATGGTCAGGGGTGGGATTGCTCACTCATATGTTAGTTATCAGTTCAGTTCAGCTCAGTCGCTCAATTGTGTCTGACTCTGTAACCCCATGAACTGCAGGATGGCAGACCTCCTTGTCCATCACCAACTCCCAGAGTCCACGCAAACCCATGTCAATTGAATCAGTGATGCCATCCAACAATCTCATCCTCTGTCATCCCCTTCTCCTCCTGCCCTCAATATTTCTCAGCATCAGGGACTTTTCAAATAAGCCAGCTCGTTGCATCGGGAGGCCAAAGTATTGGAGTTTCAGCTCAAAAATCAGTCCTACCTATGAAGACCCAGGACTGATCTACTTTAGGATGAACTGGTTAGATCTCCTTGCAGTCCAAGGGACTCTCAAGAGTCTTTTCCAACACCACAGTTCAAAAGCATCAATTCTTTGGTGCCCAGCTTTCTTTACAGTCCAACTCTAATATCCATACATGACAATGAAAAAATCATAGCCTTGACTAGACAGACTTTTGTTGGCAAAGTAATGTCTCTGCTTCTTTTTTTTTTTTTTTATCAAGAATCTCTTTTATTGATTATCAGAAACATTACAAACATCTTCTTTATATGCTGTCTAGGTTGGTCATAACTTTCCTTCAAAGGAGTCTTTTAATTTCATGGCTGCAATCACCATCTGCAGGGATTTTGGAGCCCAGAAAAATAAAGTCAGCCACTGTTTCCACTGTTTGCCCATCTATTTCCCATGAAGTGACAGTACTGGATGCCTTGATCTTAGTTTTCTGAGTGTTGAGCTTTAAGCCAATGTTTTCACTCTCTTTCACTTTCATCAAGAGGCTCTTTAGTTCTTCACTTTCTGCCATAAGGATGGTGTCATCTGCATATCTGAGGTTATTGATATTTATCCCAGCAATCTTGATTCCAGCTTGTGCTTCTTCCAGCCCAGTGTTTCTCATGATGTACTCTGCATATAAGTTAAATAAGCAGGGTGACAATCTATAGCCTTGATGCACTCCTTTTCCTATTTGGAACAAGTCTGTTGTTTTATGTCCAGTTCTAACTGTTGCTTCCTGGCCTGCATACAGGTTTCTCAAGAGGCAGGTTAGGTGGTCTGGTATTCCCACCTGTTACAGAATTTTCCAAGTTTATTGTGATCCACACAGTCAAAGGCTTTGGCATACTCAATAAAGCAGAAATAGATGTTTATTTGTTTGTTTTCTGGAACTCTCTTGCTTTTTCAATGATCCAGTTAATGTTGGCAATTTTATCTCTGGTTCCTCTGCCTTTCCTAAAATCAGCTGGAACATCTGGAAGTTCACAGATCATGTATTGCTGAAGCCTGGCTTAGATAATTTTAAGCATCACTTTACTAGTGTATGAGTTGAGTGCAATTGTGTGGTAGTTTGAGCATTCTTTGGTATTGTCTTTCTTTGGAATTGGAAGGAAAACTGACCTTTTCCAGCCCTGTGGCCACTGCTGAGTTTTCCAAATTTGCTGGCCTATTGAGTGCAACACTTTTACAGCATCATCTTTCAGGATTTGAAATAGCTCAACTGGAATTCCATCAGTTCCACTAGCTTTGTTTGTAGTGATACTTCCTAAGGTCCACTTGATTTCATATTCCAGGATGTCTGGCTTTAGGTGAGTGATCACACCATCGTGATTATATAGTTCGTGAAGATCTTTTTGTACATTTCTTCTGTGTATTCTTGCTACCTCTTCTTAATATCTTCTGCTTCTTTTAGGTCCCTACCATTTTTGTCCTTTATTGAGCCCATCTTTGCATGAAATGTTCCCTTGGTATCTCTAATTATCTTGAAGAGATCTCTAGTCTTTCCCATTCTATTGTTTTCCTTAATTTCTTTGCACTGATCACTGAGGAAAGCTTTCTTTTCTCTCCTTGAGGGCATCAGATGGCAGACAGATGGAAACCACAGTCACAGACAACAAGCCAACCTGATCACATGGACCACAGCCTTGTCTAACTCAATGAAAGAAAGCCATGCTGTGTGTGACCACCCAAGATGGACAGGTCATGATGGAGAGGTCTGACAGAATGTGGTCCACTGGAGAAGGCAGTGGCAAACTACTTCAGTATTCTTGCCTTGAGAACCCCATGAACAGCATGAAAAGGCAAAAAGATAGGACACTGAAAGATGAACTCCCCAGGTCGGTAGGTAACCAATATGCTACTGGAGATCAGTGGAGAAATAACTCCAGAAAGAATGAAGGGATGCAGAAAACAAAAACAACACCCAGCTGTGGATTGGACTGGTGATAGAAGCAAGGTTCAATGCTGTAAAAAACAGTACTGCATAGGATCCTAAAATGTTAGGTCCATGAATCAAGGCAAATTGGAAGTGGTCAAACAGGAGATGAAAAGAGTGAACATGGGCATTCTAGAAATCAGCGAACTAAGATGGACTGGAATGGGTGAATTTAACTCAGATGACCATTATATCTACTAGTGTGGTAGGAATCCCTTGGAAGAAATGGAATAGCCATCATGGTCAACAAAAGATTCAAAAATGCAATCTCAAAAATGACATAATGACCTCTGTTTGTTTCCATGGCAAACTATTCAATATCACGGTAATCCAAGTCTATGTCTCAACTAGTAACGGGCTGAAGAAGCTGAAGGTGAAAAGTTCTATGAAGACTTACAAGACCTTCTAGAACTGATACCCAAAAAAGATGTCCTTTTCATTATAGGGGACTGGAACACAAAAATAGGAAGTCAAGAAACACCTGGAGTACAGGCAAATTTGGCCTTGAAATACAGAATGAAGCAGGACAAAGTTTAATAGAGTTCTGTAAAGAGAATGCACTGGTCATATCAAACACCCTCTTCCAACAACACAAGAGAAGACTCTATACATGGACCTTACCAGATGGTCAACACCAAAATAACATTGATTATAGTCTTTGGAGCCAAAGATGGAGATGCTCTATATAGTCAGCAAAAGCAAGACCAGGAGCTGACTGTGGCTCAGATCATGAACTCCTTATTGCCAAATTCAGACTTAAATTGAAGAAAGTAGGGAAAACCACTAGACCATTCAGGTATGAGCTAAAGCAAATCCCTTATGATTATACAGTGGAAGTGAGAAATAGATTTAAGGGACTAGATCTGACAGAGAGAGTGCCTGATGAACTATGGACAGTGTTTCATGACATTGTACAGGAGACAGATATCAAGACCATCCACAAGAAAAAGAAATGTGTAAAAGCTAAATGGCTGTCTGAGGAAGCCTTACAAATAGCCGTGAAAAGAAGGGAAGCAAAAAGCAAAGGAGGAAAGGAAAGCTATACCCACTTGAATGTTAGTTATAGTTTTATTTTTTAAAGGAACTTCATAAGGTTCTATATAATGACAGTACCAATTTACATTCCCACCAACAGTGTACGAGGTTTCCCTTTTCTACACACCTCTCCAGCATTTCTTGTTTGTAGCTTTTGTTGTTGTTGTTGAAGGCCATTTAATTTTTGATTGTTCAGTTATGGAAAAATTTGCTATCATCTATTTGCTTCTCTGTACTAAATTTCTCTTCATTTTTCATTTCTCTGTGCTCTTATGTTGTACTTTTTCAGTTTCATCAAGATCTATCAATCTTGTAATTTCTATACCTGCTTTCATTGATGGATTTATTGCATTCTGATGAGTGTTCCTTGTGCTTCTCTTCATGCTTTAGAATGTCTGCTTTGATGATACGAGTTTTAAGCATTGTTTTTTATCTTTTTTTAAAAAAAAAATACTACTCTGTGCTAAATTTTGTTTAGGCAGAGTTAGGTTACTTGAAATCACCTGAATACTTTTTTTTGTTTGCATTTGTTTGCATTTCAGATTTACTAGTGTGGTTTCACAGCAGCTGTTGGCTTATAGCTAATTTAGTTCTATTATTAAGATAAGCCTCTGAGGATTTTATTTGATACTCTGTGATTTTGAATTCTTTCCACTTTGACAGAAATTCCAAAAGGTCTTAGCCCTGTGAGAGCTCTTAGAATTGTTTGACCTACTGTTTTTCAATGATTCATTCTCCAGCCTGGAATATTTTCCTTGTACAAGTGTGCAGTCATTCACAGCCAAACGCTTGAGAGAAACCATCTATTGATTTTTTTTTTTTTTTTTTTAATTCCTCTGCTTGTATGTGCATTTACATAGCTCTATGCTGAGTAACTTTACTTTCACTTTTCACTTTCATGTATTGGAAAAGGAAATGGCAACCCACTCCAGTATTCTTGCCTGGAGAATCCCAGGGACGGGGGAGCCTGGTGGGCTGCCATCTATCTATGGGGTCGCACAGAGTCATACATGACTGAAGCGACTTAGCAGCAGTAGCAGCAGCTGCTCTCTAGTAATCTATCCTGAAATTTATAGCTACCTTCTCCACCCTGAAATCCAATCAGTTTTTCCTCAACTAAATAAGAATTCTATCCTCACTTTGGGGATCCTTATTCTCATGCTGTAGAGAAGCAGCAAGCTGTGTAAATTATAAGGCCCACCTGTTTATTTTGCTTCATCAAGGAATCACATTCCTGTGATACCTGTTATTCATCTGAAAATCATTGTGTCATATATTTTATATTTGTTTTTCAATTAATTTATTTTAATTGGAGGCTACTTACAATATTGTAAGTTTTGCCATATATTGACATGAATCAGCCATGAGTGCACATGTGTCCCCCATCCCAAAATCTTCTCCCACCTCTTTCCCCATCCCATCCCTCTGGGTTGTCCCAATACACCAGTTTTGAGTGCCCTGTTTCATCCATTGAACTTGGACGGTCATCTATTTCACATATGGTATAATAAACATGTTTCAGTGCTATTCTCTCAAATCATCCCAACGTTACCTTCTCCCACAGAGGCTATAAGTCTGTTCTTTATATCTGTGTCTTTTTTGCTGTCTTGTGTATAAGGTTGTCCTTACCGTCTTTGTAAATTCCATATATATGCTTTAGTAAGCCATATTGATGTTTTTCTTTCTAACTTACTTCACTCTGTAGAATAGGCTCCAGTTTCATCCACCTCATTAGAACTAATTCATAAGTTTTCTTTATAACAGTTGGACAATATCCCATTGTGTATATGTACCACAACTTTCTTATTGATTCATCTGCCAATGGATAACTAGGTTGCTTCCATGTCCTAGATACTGTAAACAGTGCTGTGATGAACATTGGGATACACATGTCTCTTTCAATTCTGATTTCCTTGGTATGTATGCTCAACAGCAGGATTGCTGGGTCGTATGGAAGTTCTTTTCCATGGGGATGGTCTTGATCCTTGTCTCCTGTACAATGTCATGTACCTCAGTCCATAGTTTATCAGGTACTCTGTCAGATCTAGTCCCTTGAATCTTTCTCACTTCCACTGTATAATCATAAGAGATTTGGTTTAGCTCATACCTGAATGGTCTAGTAGTTTTCCCTACTTTCTTCAATTTAAATCTGAATCTGGCAATAAGGAGTTCATGATCTGAGCCACAGTCAGCTCCCAGTCTGGTTTTTGCTGACTGTATAGAGCTTCTCCATCTTTGGCTGCAAAGAATATAATGAATCTGATTTTGGTGTTGACCATCTGGTGTTGTCCATGTGTAGAGTCTTCTCTTGTGTTGTTGGAAAAGGGTGTTTGCTATGACCAGTGTGTTCTTTTGGCAAAACTCTATTAGCCTTTGCCCTGCTTCGTTTCATATTCCAAGGCCAAATTTGCCTGTTACTCCAGGTGTTTCTTGACTTCCTACATTTGCATTTCAGTCCCCTATAATGAAAAGGACGTTTTTTGGGGTGTTAGTTCTAAAAGGTCTTGTAGGTCTTCATAGAAGCATTCAACTTCAGCTTCTTCAGCATTACTGGTTGGGGCATAGACTTGGATTACCAAGATATTGAATGGTTTGCCTTGGAAACGAACAGAGATCATTCTGTCATTTTTGAGATTACATCCAAGTACTGCATTTTGAACTCCAGTTGAGCTATTTTCAATCCGAAAGATGATGCTGTGAAAGGGCTGCGCTCAATATGCCAGCAAATTTGGAAACTCAGCAGTGGCCACAGGACTCAAAAAGCTCAGTTTTCATTCCAATCACAAAGAAAGGCAATTCCAAATAATGCTCAAACTACCACCTGCACAATTGCACTCGTCTCACATGCTAGTAAAGTAATGCTCAAAATTCTCCAAGCCAGGCTTCAGCAATACATGAACTATGAACTTCCTGATGTTCAAGCTGGTCTTAGAAAAGGCAGAGGAACCAGAGACCAAATTGCCAACATCCGCTGGGTCATGGAAAAAGCAAGAGAGTTCCCGAAAAATATCTATTTCTGCTTTATTGACTATGCCAAAGCCTTTGACTGTGTGGATCACAATAAACTGGAAAATTCTGAAAGAGATGGGCATACCAGACCACCTGACCTGCCTCTTGAGAAACCTGTATGCAGGTCAGGAACCAGCAATTAGAACTGGACATGGAACAACAGACAGGTTCCAAATAGGAAAAGGAGTATGTCAAGGCTATGTATTGTCACCCTGCTTATTTAACTTCTATTCAGAGTACATCATGAGAAACGTTGGGCTGGAAGAAGCACAAGTTGGAATCAAGATTGCCAGGAGAAATATCAATACCCTCAGATATGCAGATGACCCCACCCTTATGGCAGAAAGTGAAAAGGAACTAAAAGCCTCTTGATGAAAGTGAAAGAGGAGAGTGAAAAAGTTGGCTTAAAGCTCAACATTCAGAAAACGAAGATCATGGCATCTGGTCCCATCACTTCATGGGAAATAGATGGAGAAACAGTAGAAACAGTGTCCGGCTTTATTTTGGGGGCTCCAAAATCCCTGCAGATGTTGACTGCAGCTGTGAAATTAAAAGACGCTTACTTCTTGGAAGAAAAGTTATGACCAACCTAGATAGCATATTCAAAAGCAGAGATATTACTTTGCCAACAAAGGTCCGTCTAGTCAAGTCTACGGTTTTTCAGTGGTCATGTATGGATGTGAGATTTGGACTGTGAAGAAAGCTGAGTGCCAAATAATTGATGCGTTTGAACTGTGGTGTTGGAGAAGACTCTTGAGAGTCCCTTGGACTGCAAGGAGATCCAACCAGTCCATTCTGAAGGAGATCAGCCCTGGGATTTCTTTGGAAGGAATGATGCTAAAGCTGAAACTCCAGTACTTTGGCCACCCCATGCAAAGATTTGACTCATTGGAAAAGACTCTGATGCAGGGAGGGATTGAGGGGAGGAGGAGAAGGGAACAACAGAGGATGAGATGACTGGATAACATCACTGACTCGATGGATGCAAGTTTGGATGAACTCCAGGAGACGGTGATGGACAGGTAGGCCTGGCATGCTGCGATTCATGGGGTCGTAAATAGTCGGACATGACTGAGCGACTGAACTGACTGATGGCAGTTCTATTTCTAGGTTTAAGGAATCTCCATACTGTTCTCCATAGTGGCCATACTAGTTTGCATTCCCACCAATGGTGTAAGAAGGTTCTATTTTCTCCACACTCCCTCTAGCATTTATTGTTTGTAGACTTTTTAATAGAAGACATTCTGACCAATGTGGGATGTTACCTCATAGTGGTTTTTGTTTGCATTTCTCTGATATTGAGTGATGATGAGCATCTTTTGATTTTTTTTTTAATTTTTTATATATATGAAGATAAATCCTATACTTATAAAATATCTTGACTAAAACTTCCGACTTTGATTTTTGTGAGGGTTCAATTAAAACTATAGAGAAACTGAGGATAATTAACATCTTGATAATGCTGAGACTTTCAATCAAAGAATATTTTACTTTCTATGATTGTTTTAATTTTATTTCTAATTATTTTTGTATAATCTTTGTAACCATCTAATCCATATTAATTTTTCATACTGTCTAACAATTGAGCTGAATCAGTTAACTGTAAAGACTCATGAAACTCAACACAGCATATTCCAAAAGATTTTAATAATGATAACAGATACAATATAGTACAAAAAAAGGGTATGGTAATTGTTGAGAAGTTCATGACTTCCAGGCACAATCTCCTGGGTTCTATCTCAGTATCACAGAATATACTTAATCTTTGGATTATGGATCACAAAGTAATATGTCTGCTATATTAGTTCCAGGGATGCCTATGCACAACTTTACTGAGAGATTCTATCCCCTGATATTGCATAGTTAAAAGTAAGCTGTGTAAATTGTTAAACCAACTGAAACTCAACAATCCATACATTTTTAATAATGTAAATAAGCTAGAACAGGGCACTGTACAAGGAGTATCAACTCTGGATTGTATATTATAAATCACTAACTAGATCACCTCATCTTTATCTTGGCCAAGAGTCAAGATCAAGTCCTTGGGTCTACTGAAGATAAACATAAAGCTATGCCAGACAATTGCAAGATACAAACCACTTTAATATTTTGATACAATTGTAAGTGATATATTTTATGTTTATTTTCCTCATTGTTTATGATATACAAAAAAAGTGATTTTTTAAAAAAAGAGTTCATATTTAATGAATACAATTTGACAAATTTGGGCATATATATACATCAATGACAGAGAAAGCATTGGAGAAGGAAACCGCAATCCACCCCAGTGTTCTTGCCTGGAGAATCTGTGTTCTTGCCTGGAGAATCCCACCAGGGGGAGCCTGGTGGGCTGCCATCTATGAGGTCACACAGAGTAGGATGTGATTGAAGCGACAGCAGCAGCACCAGCAACAGCTACTGTCTTATTGGAGAAGGAAATGGCAACCCACTCCAGTGTTCTTGCTTGGAGAATCCCAGGGACGGGGGAGTCTGGTGGGCTACTGTTTATGGAGTCGCACAGAGTCAGACAGACTGAAGCGACGCAGCAGCAGCAGCAGCATACGTCAATGATTGAAGAAGGCAATGCCAACCCACTCCAGTCCTCTTGCCTGGAAAATCCCATGGACAGAGGAGCCTTGTAGGCTGCAGTCCATGGGGTCGCTAAGAGTCAGACATGACTGAGCGACTTCCCTTTCACTTTTCACTTCCATGCATTGGAGAAGGAAATGGCAACCCACTCCAGAGTTCTTGCCTGGAGAATCCCAGGGACGGCAAAGCCTAGTGGGCTGCCGTCTATGAGGTCACACAGAGTTGGACACGACTGAAGTGACTTAGCAGCAGCAGCAGCAGCAGCAGCATACATCAATGATATTATGTATTAACAAGATCAAGGTAGTAAATGCTTCCATCATTTTCAAAAGTTTCCTTTGTCCTTTTGCTGTTTATACCCTTTAAACACTTTCTCATCTTCTCCACTCCCATCCTATGAAACCACCATTGTTTTCTGCTTCTATAAGTTTATCTTACATATCTCATATAAATGTGTAGTTATGTAGTATTTGTCTTTTTGTGAATCACTTATCTTACTTAGCCTAATGCCTTCCAGGTACATCTGTTTTGTAAGAAATGGTAGAATTTCCTTCTCTTTTAAAACTGAATACAACTCCATTGTATGTATATACCACATTTTCTATGTTTATTTTCTTTCAGTAGACATTTGAATTGTTTCCATATCTTCACTGCTGTGAATAATGCTTCTATGAACATGGGAGTGTAGACATCTCTTCAAGTCCATAATTTCAATTATTTTGTACATACATACTCCATAAGTGCTGGATCATGTAGTATGCTATTAGAAAATTTTTATGAACATTCATTATGTTTTCCAGAATGGATGCACCATTTTTCATCCTATCAATACTGTACAATGTGTTATTCACTCAGTTGTGTTCAACTCTTTGTGACCACATGGACTGTGGTCCACCAGAATCCTCTATCAGTGGAATTCTCCAGGCAAGAATACTAGATTAGGTTGCCATTTCCTTCTCCAGGGACACTTCCAGACCTAGGAATCAAATCCAGGTCTCCTGCCATGCAGGAAGATTCTTTAAATCTGAGCCACACAGGAAGCCCCACCAGTAGTATACAGATGTTCCAATTTTTCAACATGCTCACCAATACTTGTTGTTTATGATAATAATCACCTTAACAAGTGTGATATATTTATTGATTTTAATTTGAAAATGTAATTGTGTTTTGTGTCTGTTTATTTTAATCAATCAGCACATTGATTAAAGTCAATAGTAATTGAAGAAATTTATTGCTATGCTATGCTAAGTCACTTCTGTTGTGTCCGACTCTGTGTGACCCCATAGATGGTAGCCCACCAGGCTTCCCCATCCCTGGGATTCTCCAGGCAAGAACACTGGAGTGGGTTGCCATTTCCTTCTCCAATGCATGAAAGTGAAAAGAGAAAGTGAAGTCGCTCAGTCATGTCTGACTCTTAGCAACCCCATGGACTGCAGCCTACCAGGCTCCTCCGTCCATGGATTTTCCAGGCAAGAGTACTGGAGTGGGGTGCCATTGCCTTCTCCTAGAAATTTATTAGTAAGCTTTTTTTCTTTTTAACAATTTCTATATTACCAATCATATCTAAGGGGAAAAAAATTTGTTAGATTTGTTTTCCAACAGTTGTTCCCATTCTTTTTCTTAATTTTTCATTTTCTTCTCTACTTATTTGTATCTGTAGCATTTAGTTGAATTAAATCAATAAAGACACATATTCATTATTTGTTCTTAATATCAAAAGGAAAGCTTTGATAGTTCTACATTAATTATAGTGTTTGCTGTTGATTCTCTGTATTTATACCTTATCTAAATAGTAATGTTACACCTTTACTTCTTAGTTTGATGAGAACTATTTTGATCATGGATTAAAGTTGAAATTCATCAAGCAAATTTATTTATGCCTTAAAGGAACAAAAAAAAGAAAGGAATGAAAAAGAACTACAAAATAACCCCATACAATTAACAATATGACAATAAATACACACATATCAATAACTACTTTAAATGTAAATGGACTATATTCTCCAATAGAAAGGCATAAAGTGGCTGAATGGATATAAAAATAAGACCCATATATATGCTGCCTATAGGAGACTCACTTCAGATCAAAAACCCACACAGACTAAAAGTGAGAGGATGGAAAACAGTATGCCATGCAAATGAAAACCTGGATACTAATACTTACACCAGAAAACATAGACTTTAAACAAAAGCTGTAACAAAATAGAAGGGCATTACATAATGTCAGGGAATCAACCCAATAAGAAGATATGAAAATCTAAATGTATCCCGCTTACATCAGTGGACCCATCATCCATACAAGAAATGCAAAAGTAAACAAAGGCTTTGAAAGATACATTGTACAAGATGAACTTCACAGATACATAGAGAACAGTCCAACCAAAAGCAGCAGCAGAAGCTGCTAAGTTGCTTCAGTTGTGTCCGATCCTGTGTGACCCCACAGACGGTGGCCCACCAGGCTCCTCTGTCCCTGGGATTCTCCAGGCAAGAATACTGGAGTGGGTTGCGATTTCTTTCTCCAATGCATGCATGCTAAGTTGCTTCAGTCATGTCTGATTCTGTGTGACCCTATGGACAACAGCCCACCAGTCTCTTCTGTCCACAGGATTCTCTAGGCAAGAATACTGGAGTGGGTTGCCATTTCCTTCTCCAGACCAAAGGGGAAGAAAACATATATTTTCCAAGTGCACATGGAACATTTTCCATGATAGACAGGTCACATGCTGGAACATGAAACAACCCTCAGTATAATCAACAAAATTGAAATCCTCTTAAGCAACATTTCTGACCACCACATTATGGAAGTTGAAATCAACTGTAAGATAAAAGTTAAAAAAAATACACAAACATATGGAGGCTAACAATATGCTACTAAACAAGAAATTTATCACTGAAGAACTCAAAGAACAACTAAATAAATACTTGAAGACAAAAGAATATGAAAACACAGTGGGCAGATAACCAGTTACAAGAGGAAAGTTTATTAGCAATACAAGCCTACCTTAATAAACAAAGAAAATGTCAATGAGCAATCTAAATTTATACCAAAAACAGTCAGAAGAAGAAGAAAAAATGAAACCCAAGGTTTGAGGAAAAGAAATCATAATGATCAGAGAAGAAAGAAATAAAATGCAGACTGAAAAACATTAATAAAAATGATCAATGAAACTAATAGCTGATTATTTAAAAAGATAAACCAAATTGATGAACTTTTAGCCAGACTTATGAGAGAGAGAGCAAGGGCCCAAGTCAATCATATCGGAAACAGCAAAGAAATTACCACTGATATCACAGTAATACAAAGAATCGTAAGAATTCACCGTGAAAACATTTATTCTAATAAAATAGACAAAATAGGAGAAATAGACAATCACACATAGTGGAACTTTGAGAAATAGAAAATATAAGCAAATCAATTTTAAGTATGAAATTAAATCAGTAATAATAATTTAAAAACCTTTTGACAAACACAACTCAAGGATAAGATGGTTTCATCAGTGAATTTTAAAAAACATTTAGAGAAGAGTTAACAGGTATACTTTTCAAACTACTTGAAAAAAGATGCAGAGAAAGGATCACTTCCAAACTCATTCTGCATATCCTACATCACTCTGATAACAAAACTAGAAAAAGATATCACAAAAAAAGTAAACCACAAGCCAATAACCTTGATGACTGTCGATGCAGAAATTCACAGGAAAATATAAACAAATATAAGTATTCAGCAATATATTAAAAGGATCATACAATGTGAATAAGTGGGATTTATCCCACAGATGCAAGGATGGTTCAATATTAATAAACCAATCAATTTGAGACATGATATTAACAAATTAAAGAATAAATATTTATGGTCATCCCAATAGATACACACACAAAGAAAAACTTTTGACAAAATTTGACATTGTTTCATTGATAAAAACTCTCAACAAAATGAGTATGGGGACAATACCTCAATATAACATAACATGTATGTTAAGCCCACATGTTACATCATACTCAATGAGGAAAAGCTGAAACCATTTACACTAAGATCAAAAACAAGACAAAAATAATCACACTGATCACTTTTATCCAATAAAGTATTGGAAATTCTAGCCAGAATGTATAGTTCAAAAAATAGAAATAAAAGAAATTGAACTTGGAAATAAAGAAGTAAAACTGTAACTGTTTGAATATAACATGAGACAGAGAATTATAATGGCACTGCCAAAAAATTCCTAGTTTTCATCAAGAAATTTAGTAAAGTTTCAGGATACAAAATTAATATAGAGAAATATATTGCATTTCTATAAGCTAAAAACAAACTGTTAGAAATAGAAATTAAGAAAATGATTATAATAACAATTGCATCAAAACTAATAAAATATCTAGCAATAAATTTAACTAAGGAAGTAAACCCAGCTTGGACATCTGGAAGTTCCTAATTCACATAAGGCTGAAGCCTAGCATGCAAGATTTTAAGCATGACCTTATTAGCGTGGGAAATGAGTGCAATTGTCCAGTGTTTAGCACATTCTTTGCTACTATCCTTCTTGGGAATTGGGATGAGGCCAATTTGCAGTCCTGTGGCCACTCCTGGGTTTTCTAGATTTGCTGGTATAACGAATGCAACACCTTGATGGCATCATCCTTACAGATTTGAATAGTACTGCTTTGCTTTATTAACAGCAGTGCATCTTAAAGACCACTTGACCGCAAACTCCAGAATGTCTGGCTCTGGGTGACTAACCACATCATCATAGTAATCCAATTCATTAAGATCTTTTCTTATACAGTTGTTCCATGTATTCTTTCCATCTCTTCTCAATCTCTTCAGCATCTATTAGGTCTCTACCATTTTTATCCTTTATTGTGCCCATTTTTGGATGGAATGTTCCCTGATGCTTCCAGTTTTCCTGAAGGGATCTTTAATCTTTCCCCTTTTGTTGTTTCCTTCTATTATTAAGGTTTGTTATTGGAAGAAGAACTTCTTGTCTCTTCTAGCTACTTTTTTGGAACTCTGCATTTAAATGGATGTATCTTTTCCTCTCTTTGTTATTCCGTTATTTGTAAAGCCTCCTCAAATCACCACTTTGCCTTCCTGCCTTTCTTTTCCTTTGGGATGGTTTTGTTTGCTGTCTCCTCTAAAATAGTACAGATCTCTGTCCATAGTTTTTCAAGCACACCATTAACTAGATCTGATGCCTTGAATCTATTTGTTACCTCTACTGTGAAATCAAATGGGATTTGATTTAAATTATATCTGCCTGGCCTATAGTTTTTCCCAATTTTCTTAGTTTAAGCCTAACTTTTGCTAGGGGAAGCTGATGATATGAACCAGTCAACTCCAGGTCTTGTTTTTGCTGACTATAAACAGCTTCTCCATCTCCAACTACAAAGAATGTAACGAGTTTGATTTTGGTATTGACCATTTGGTGATGTCTATATGTAAAGTCACCTCTTGTGTTGCTGAAAAGGGGTAAATGCTATGACTAGTGCATTTTCTTGTGGGAATTCAGTTAACTGATGCCCTGTCTCCTTTTGTTATCAAAGGCCAAACTTGCCTGTTACTTCAGGTTTATCTTGATTTCTTAATTTTTCATTCCAGTCCTCAATGATGAATAGAACATATTTTTTAGATGTTAGTTCCAGGTTTTCTAGGTCTTTATAAAACTGATCAACTTCAGTTTCTTTAGTGCCAAGATAGGGGAATAGACTCGGATTATTGTGATATTGAATGGCTTGCCTTGGAAATGAACTGAGATCATTCGGTCATTTTTAAAGTTTGCATCCAAGTCCTGTATTTTGGACTCTTTTGTTGATTATTTGGGATACTCCATTTCTTCTTGGGATTCTTGCCTACAGTAGTAGATATCAGATCAGATCAGATCAGTCGCTCAGTCGTGTCTGACTCCTTGCAACCCCATGAATCACAGCACACCAGGCCTCCCTGTCCATCACCAACTCCCGGAGCTCACTGAGACTCATGTCCATTGAGTCAGTGATGCCATCCAGCCATCTCATCCTCTGTTGTTCCCTTCTCCTCTTGCCTTCAATCCCTCCCAGCATCAGAGTCTTTTCCAATAAGTCAACTTTCGCATAAGGTGGCCAAAGTACTGGAATTTCAGCTTCAGCATCATTCCTTCCAAAGAAATCCCAGGGCTGATCTCCTTCAGAATGGACTGGTTGGATCTCCTTGCAGTCCAAGGGACTTTTGAGAGTCTTCTCGAACACCATAGTTCAAAACCATCAATTCTTTGGCGCTCAGCCTTATTCACAGTTCAACTCTCACATCCATACATGACCACAGGAAAAACCGTAGTCTTGACTAGACAGACCTTTGTTGGCAAAGTAATGTCTCTGCTTTTGAATATGCTCTCTAAGTTGGTCATAACTTTCCTTCCAAGAAGTAAGCGTCTTCTAATTTCATGGCTGCAGTCAACATCTGTAGTGATTTTGGAGCCCCCAAAAATAAAGTCTGACACTGTTTCCACTACTTCCCCATCTATTTCCCATGAAGTGATAGGACCAGATGCCATGGTCTTCGTTTTCTGAATGTTGAGCTTTAAGCCAACTTTTTCACTCTCCACTTTCACTTTCATCAAGAGGCTTTTTAGTTCCTCTTCACTTTCTATCATAAGGTGTGATCTGCATATCTGAGGTTATTGATATTTCTCCCAGCAATCTTGATTCCAACTTGTGTTTCTTCCAGTCCAGCATTTCTCATGATGTACTCTGCATATAAGTTAAATAAACAGGGTGACAATATACAGCCTTGATGTACTCCTTTTCCTATTTGGAACCAGTCTGTTGTTCCATGTCCAGTTCTAACTGTTGCTTCCTGACCTGCATACAAATTTCTCAAGAGGCAGATCAGGTGGTCTGGTATTCCCATATCTTTCAGAATTGTCCACAGTTTATTGTGATCCACACAGCCAAAGGCTTTGGCATAGTCAATAAAGCAGAAATAAATGTTTTTCTGGAACTCTCTTGATATAATGGTCAATTGGATTAAATTTGTCCATTCCCATCCATTTTAGTTTGATGATTTCTAGCATGTTAATGTTTATTCTTGCTATCTCCTGCTTGACCATGTCTAACTTTCCTTGATTCATAGACCTAACATTCAAGGTCTTTACAGCATCATATTTTACTTTCATCACCACACACATTCACAACTGAGCATTGTATCTGCTTTGGTCCAGGCACTTCATTCATTCTGGAGCTATTGGTAATTCTCCTCCGGTCTTCCCCAATAGCATACTGGACACTTTCACACCCGGGGGACTCATCTTTTGGTGTCATATCTTTTTGGCCTTTTATACAATTCATGAGGTTCTCATGGCAAGTATACTGAAGTGGTTTGCCATTCCCTGCATTAATGGATCATGTTTTTTGTCAGAATTCTCTGCCATGACCCATCTGTCTTGGACAGCCCTGAACGTCATGGCTCATAGACTCACTGAGTTATGCAAGCTCTTTCACCACAACAAGTCCATGAAGTGATCCACGTAGGAATCACTGAAGCATTTTTGCCTTTGAACTGTGGTGCTGGAAATACTCTTGAAAGTCCTTTGGACAGCAAGGAGATCAAACCAGTCAATCTTAAAGGAGAACAACCCTGAATATTTACTGGAAGAACTGATGTTGAAGCTGAAGCTCCAGTATTTTGGTCATCTTATGTGATCAGATGACTCATTGGAAAAGTCCCTGATGCTGGGAAAGGTTGAGGGCAGAAGGAGAAGAGAGCATCAGAGGATGAGATGAGTAGATGGTATAACCAATGCAATGAACATGAACTTGGGCAAACTCCAGGAGATAACTAGGGACAGGGAGGCCTGGTGTGCTGCAGTTAATGGGGTTGCAAAGAGTTGGACATGACTCGGCAACTGAACAACAACAACAATAAAGGAAGTAAAAGACTTGCGCTTCGAAAAGTATAAGGACACTGAAAGAAAAATTGAACAAGAGAAAAGGAGAGATGAATAAATACTGTGTTAATGGATTGGAAGAATTAATGCTGTTAAAATAAGCATACTACTCAAAGAAATCTATGGGCTTAATACAATCCCTATTTAAATAACAATGGCGTTTTTTTCACAGAACTAGAACAAATGACTCTAAAATTTGTATGGAGTCACAAAATACCTCAAATAGTTAAAACCATCTTGAAAATAATGGACAGAAACTGGAGGCGTCATGCTCCCTGATTTCAAAAAGATACTTTAAAGTTATGGTAATCAAAGTAGTATGGTACTGACACAACCAGATGCATAGATAAATGGAGCAGAATAAAGAGACCAGAAGTGAACCCACACTTATATGGACAATTAAATCTATAACAAAGAAGGTAAAAATGTACAATGGGGAAAGACAGCTTCTTAAATGGCGATGTGAACACAGGATAGCTATATTACAAAGAATCGAACTGGACTACTTTCCATCATGCACGAAAATGCAATTCAAAATGAATTACAGACTGAAATATAAGACCCAAAACCATAAAATTTGCATAAGAAAACAGTATGTAGTGAGCTCTTTGACATAAGTATTCAAAATAATTTGTGAATGTATCCTCAAGTAAAGGAACAAAAACAAACATAAACTAGTGGGACTAAAGCGAACTAAAAAGGTTGTACACAGTGAAGGAAACTATTCAGAAAAAAACAAAAGCCTACTGAAGGGAGAAGATATTTGTAAATGATACATTCATTAAAGTAATGATATCCAAAATATAAGAGGACCTTACACAACTCAACATCAGAAGCAAATAAAAAACCCAATTATAAATGGAAGAGGATCTGAATAAATATTTTTTCCAAGGAAGACAGAGAGCCAACAGACACATGAAAACATTGTAAGCATCCCTAATCAACAAGAATGTGCAAATCAATATTTGAGACCACTTTACACCTTTCAAAATGACTATTTATCAAAAGACCAAAAAAAAAAAAAAAATGTTTGTGAGGATATGGAGAAAAGAGAATCCTCATGTTTTGTTAATGGGGATGTGTGTTGATGCAGCCACTATGGAAAACAGCATATATATTCCTCAAAAAATTAAAATAGAAGCACTATATGTTCTGGTATTTCCATATCTTTGTGCTTATTTAAGAAACAAAAACATTAATTAGAAAAGGTATATGTTCTCCATGTTCATTGCAACAATAGTCAAGACACTGAAGCAGTACACAATGAAATAGTACTTAGCCATAAAGTAAAATCTTGCCTTTGTTTGCATCATTCATGGACATAGAGGGTGTTAAACTAAGTGAAATAACTCAAACAGATAAAGACACATTCTGTATGCTCTTATTTTTTGCCAGAGGGTGGGAGGTAGAGGAGAAAAAATAGATGAAGGGTATTAAGAAGTATGTAGCCTAAAAAAAGATGTACAACTTGAGAGTTGTGAATTAAGTTTTGTTTGGGGCAAAATGAGGACTGCTGTCTGGAAGGCAGCATCTCTGATAGCTCTGAGAGACTGTTCCAAAGTGGCAGTGGGGGAAAGTCAATACATAAGGTTTTGGTGAAGGGGGCATTCAATACCATAAAGCACATATTTTACAAAAGGGTTTTTGTTAGGATCATAAGGATCTGATGTTACCATGAAGGGATTTAGTGCCTCTCTCTAGATATGAGAAGATGCAAGGATCCTGGTCATGAAATCTGCTCCTAGAAACATCCAACTATCTTAAGACCTGTCCCACCAGATTCCCTGGAGCACAGAGTGCCTCACTCCACCCTGAAATCCCTCAGGAGTTGTTGAAGGTCAACAGCTATAACAGCATTGGGTTCAATCTCCATGGAAGATGGCAAATGCCTTTATAGTTCAATCATTGGCAATGCTCTTGTAAGTGCCAATTTGTAGTTGACAAGTTCATACCTGTAGCTGCAAATTAAATGTTACAAGCATGAAATGTAGAGTGTGGGAAATATAGTCAGTTACTGGGTAATATTTTTCATCAGGGACAGATTGTACCTAGACTCATGGTGATAGTCATTTTGTATCAGATCAGATCAGATCAGATCAGATCAGTCGCTCAGTCGTGTCCGACTCTTTGCGACCCCATGAACTGCAGCACGCCAGGCCTCCCTGTCCATCACCAGCTCCCGGAGGTCACTCAGACTCACATCCATCGAGTCAGTGATGCCATCCAGCCATCTCATCCTCTGTCGTCCCCTTCTCCTCCTGCCCTCAATCCCTCCCAGCATCAGAGTCTTCTCCAACGAGTCAACTCTTCGCATGAGGTGGCCAAAATACTGGAGTTTCAGCTTTAGCATCATACCTTCCAAAGAAATTCCAGGATTGATCTCCTTCAGAATGGATTGGTTGGATCTTCTTGCAGTCCAAGGGACTCTCAAGAGTCTTCTCCAACACCACAGTTCAAAAGCATCAATTCTTCGGCGCTCAGCCTTCTTCACAGTCCAGCTCTCACATCCATATATGACCACAGGAAAGACCATAGCCTTGACTAGGCGAACCTTTGTTGGTAAAGTAATGTCTCTGCTTTTGAATATGCTATCTAGGTTGGTCATAACTTTCCTTCCAAGGAACAAGCATCTTTTAATTTCATGGCTGCAGTCACCATCTGCAGTGATTTTGGAGCCCAGAAAAACAAAGTCTGACACTGTTTCCACTGTTTCCCCATCTATTTCCCATGCAGTGATGGGACCAGATGCCATGATCTTTGTTTTCTGAATGTTGAGCTTTAAGCCAACCTTTTCACTCTCCACTTTCACTTTCATCAAGAGGCTTTTTAGCCCCTCTTCACTTTCTGCCATAAGAGTGGTGTCATCTGCATATCGGAGGTTATTGATATTTCTCCCGGCAATCTTGATTCCAACTTGTATTTCTTCCAGTCCAGCATTTCTCATGATGTACTCTGCATATAAGTTAAATAAACATGGTGACAATATACAGCCTTGACGTACTCCTTTTCCTATTTGGAACCAGTCTGTTGTTCCATGACCAGTTCTAACTGTTGCTTCCTGACCTGCATACAGATTTCTTAAGAGGCAGATCAGGTGGTCTGGTATTCCCATCTCTTTCAGAATTTTCCATAGTTTATTGTGATCCACACAGTCAAAGGCTTTGGCATAGTCAATAAAGCAGAAATAGATGTTTTTCTGGAACTCTCTTGCTTTTTCCATGATCCAGCGGATGTTGGCAATTTGATCTCTGGTTCCTCTGCCTTTTCTAAAACCAGCTTGAACATCAGGAAGTTCACGGTTCACATATTGCTGAAGCCTGGCTTGGAGAATTTTGAGCATTACTTTACTAGCGTGTGAGATGAGTGCAATTGTTCGGTAGTTTGAGCACTCCTTGGCATTGCCTTTCTTTGGGATTGGGATGAAAACTGACCTTTTCCAATCTTGTGGCCACTGCTGAGTGTTCCAAATTTGCTGGCATATTGAGTGTAGCACTTTCACAGCATCATCATTCAGAACTTGGAATAGCTCCACTGGAATTCCATCACCTCCACTAGCTTTGTTCGTAGTGATGCTTTCTAAGGCCCATTTGACTTCACATTCCAAGATGTCTGGCTCTAGGTCAGTGATCACATCATCATGATTATCTAGGTCTTGAAGCTCTTTTTTATACAGTTCTTCTGTGTATTCTTGCCACCTCTTCTTAATATCTTCTGCTTCTGTTAGGTCCACACCATCTCTGTCCTTTATCGTGCCCATCTTTGCATGAAATGTTCCTTTGGTATCTCTGATTTTCTTGAAGAGATCCCTAGTCTTTCCCATTCTGTTGTTTTCCTCTATTTCTTTGCATTGATCACTGAAGAAGGCTTTCTTATCTCTTCTTGCTATTCTTTGGAACTCTGCATTTAGATGTTTATATCTTTCCTTTTCTCCTTTGCTTTTCGCTTCTCTTCTTTTTGCAGCTATTTGTAAGGCCTCCCCAGACAGCCATTTTGCTTTTTTGCATTTCTTTTCCATGGGGAGGGTCTTGATCCCTGTCTCCTGTACAATGTCACGAACCTCATTCCATAGTTCATCAGGCACTCTATCTATCAGATCTAGGCCCTTAAATCTATTTCTCACTTCCACTGTATAATCATAAGGGATTTGATTTAGGTCATACCTGAATGGTCTAGTAATTTTCCCTACTTTCTTCAATTTCAGTCTGAATTTGGCAATAAGGAGTTCATGGTCCGAGCCACAGTCAGCTCCTGGTCTTGTTTTTGCTGATTGTATAGAGCTTCTCCATCTTTGGCTGCAAAGAATATAATCAATCTGATTTTGGTGTTGACCATCTGGTGATGTCCATGTATAGAGTCTTCTCTTGTGTTGTTGGAAGAGGGTATTTGCTATGACCAGTGCATTTTCTTGGCAAAACTCTATTAGTCTTTGCCCTGCTTCATTCCGTATTCCAAGGCCAAATTTGCCTGTTATTCCAGGTGTTTCTTGACTTCCTACTTTTGCATTCCAGTCCCCTATAATGAAAAGGACAATAAACTTATTCAATTACTGTGTTTTGTATGAGGAACTAACACAGTGTTGTAAGTCAATTATATTTCAAAAAGAAAGGAAATAATCTCATAGAAAAAGAGACCATATTCATAGTTACCAGAAGTAGGGAATGGGGCAGTGGGAATTGGATGAAGACAATCAAAAGGCACTAACTTCCAGTTATAAGGTAAATAAGTACTACTGGATAATGTACAACAGGATAAATATAAATAACACTGCTGCCTATTACATATAAAATATGTTCAGAGTAAATCCTAAGAATTCTCAACCTCCCAAAATGTTTTTATATTTAATTTTTTATTTATGTGAGATGATGGATGCTTGCTTAACTTATTGTTATTATCATTTTATGGTATTGGGTTCACCAAAATTTTCATTCATTTTTATTTTTTTCATAAGATGGCTCTACAAGCAATTAGTTGTCTTTAACTTCTTTTGAAACAATTTTGTTAGATTGTATTGAGACAGCTGTATATAGATTTTATAATGTATAATTGTATATAGATCATATAATGCCATCGGGCATTAAAAAAATCAAAATTGATGAAATTTTGTGAAGCCACTTTATTAAAGATGGAAGAAAAAAGTGACATTGGTGTATTGGCATATTATTGTTTATTATTTCAAGAAAGGTAAAAATAAAAGTAAAATGCAAAAAAATAAAAAAAAAATTTGTGTCATGAGTGGAGAAGATGCTATGACTCCATCAAATGTCTCAAAAGTGGTTTTGAAGTTTCATGTTGGAGATTTTTTGCAGGACAATGCTCCATTGTATGGTAGATCAGTTGAAGCTTATATTGATCAAATGGAAATATTAATTAAGAACAGTCAATATTATACTACACAGGAGATAGCCAGCACACTCAAAATATCCAAATTAAGCCCTAAAATAATTTGTAGCAGATTTGTTATGTTCATTGTTTTGATGTTTCGATTTCACATAAAGTGGAAAAAAAAAAAAAAAAAAACCTTGCCTATATTTCTACATGTGATTCTCTACTGAAATGTAACCAAAGTGTTCCATTCTTTTTTTTTTTTTTTTTTTGTGAGGGTGGGAGGGGCAGCTCATAGCATGCAAGATCTTAGTTCCCAGATCAGGGATCAAACCTGTGTTCCCTTGCATTGGAAGTTTGGAGTCTTAACCACTAGGCCACCAGGGAAGTCCCCCGAATATTCTGTTTTCAAAACAAACTGTGACAGGTGAAGAAAAGTGGATACTCCACAATAACGTGGAATGGAAGAGATCATGGGGCAAGAGAAAGGAACCACCACCTACCATCAGATCAGATCAGATGAGTTGCTCAGTCGTGTCCGACTCTGCGACCCCATGAATCGCAGCACGCCAGGCCTCCCTGTCCATCACCAACTCCCGGAGGTCACTCAGACTCACATCCATCGAGTCAGTGATGCCATCCAGCCATCTCATCCTCTGTCGTCCCCTTCTCCTCTTGCCCTCAATCCCTCCCAGCATCAGAGTCTTTTCCAATGAGTCAACTCTTCGCATGAGGTGGCCAGAGTACTGGAGTTTCAGCTTTAGCATCATTCCTTCCAAAGAAATCCCAGGGCTGATCTTCAGAATGGACTGGCAGGATCTCCTTGCAGTCCAAGGGACTCTCAAGAGTCTTCTCCAACACCACAGTTCAAAAGCATCAGTTCTTCGGCACTCAGCTTTCTTCACAGTCCAGCTCTCACATCCATACATGACCACAGGAAAAACCATAGCCTTGACTAGACGGACCTTTGTTGGCAAAGTAATGTCTCTGCTTTTGAATGTACTATCTAGGTTGGTCATAACTTTCCTTCCAAGAAGTAAGTGTCTTTTAATTTCATGGCTGCAGTCACCATCTGCAGTGATTTTGGAGCCCAGAAAAATAAAGTCTGACACTGTTTCCACTGTTTCCCCATCTATTTCCCATGAAGTGATGGGACTGGATGCTATGATCTTCGTTTTCTGAATGTTGAGCTTTAAGCCAACTTTTCCTCTCCACTTTCACCTTCATCAAGAGGCTTTTTAGTTCCTCTTCACTTTCTGCCATAAGGGTGGTGTCATCTGCATATCTGAGGTTATTGATATTTCTCCCGGCAATCTTGATTCCAACTTCTGTTTCTTCCAGTCCAGCTTTTCTCATGATGTACTCTGCATATAAGTTAAATAAACAGGGTGACGATATACAGCCTTGACATACTCCTTTTCCTATTTGGAACCAGTCTGTTGTTCCATACCAAATGATAATCTTTATCCAAAGAAAGAGATGCTATATGGTAAAATTGGAAGAAAGTCCTCTATTATGAGCTCCTTTTGGAAAACCAAATGATTAGTTCCAAAAATTACTGTTCCCAATTAGACTAACTGAAAACAACACTTGGTGTAAAGCATCCAGAATTAGCAGAAAACACATTATCTTCCATGAAATGATTCAAGACCACATGTTTATTTGATGACTAAGCAAAAACTTTTACAACTTGACTGGGAAGTTCTGATTTATATGCTGTGTCTTCCTGACATTGCACCTTCAGATGTTCTTTTACTTCAGTGTTTACAAAATTCTATTATTGCAAAAAAGAAAAAAAAAATTAATTCCCTGAAATACTATAAATGGGACCTGGAACAGGTCTTTGTTCAAAAGATAAAAAACTTTGGGAAGATAGAATTATGAAGTTTCCTGAAAAATGGCTGAAGATAGTGGGGGGAAAACGGTAATTACATTGTTCAATAAAGTTCTTGGTAAAAAGAAAATATATATATTTTGAGTGCAAAAACCAAAGGAAGTTTTTGCCCAGCACAAATATGTACATCAAGTAATTACACTGTGTACTTTAAAGTTTTATAGTGCCGTAAGTTAATTGTATCTCAATAAAATTGGAAGGCAAAATCAAAATTATAGAAAAAACTTTTCTTTCTTTTTGTTGTTTGGTTTGTTCATTTTCTTTTGATCTTAGTTTCAGAAGACATATGTTCTCGTATATCTCTCCCTTTTAAAAAAATTTGTTGTATTTTGTTCACCTATATAATGCTGTGGTTGAATTATATGATGATTTTCTAATGTTATCAGTTAAAAATTCTATGTACTGGACTGACATGGTTATTTACATCATAATTTTATTTTTACTAGAATATATGTTTCATGAAACCTGGAACAGTGTGTGTTTGTGTGGTGTGTGTTTGTGTGTATTTGTAATTAGACTCTAACAGATTTGGTATTAGATCTAATCCCTTCAATCTATTTGCCATTTCCACTATATAATCATAAGGGATTTGATTTAGGTTATACCTGAATAGTCTAGTGGTTTTCCCTAATTTCTTCAATTTAAGTCTGAATTTGGCAATAAGGAGTTCATGATCTGAGCCTTCTTTTGTTACAAAGAATATAATCAATTTCATTTTGGTATTGACCATCTGGTGTTGTCCATGTGTAGAGTCTTCTCTTGTGTTGTTGGAAGAGGGTGTTTGCTTTGACCAGTGGGTTTTCTTGGCAAAACTCTGTTAGCCTTTGCCCTATTTTATTTTGTACTCCAAGGCTAAATTTGCCTGTTACTCTAGATAACTCTTGACTTCTTACTTTTGCACTCCAGTCCCCTATGATGAAAAGGACATCTTTTTTGGGTGGTTAGTTCTAGAGAGTCTTGTAGTTCTTCATATAACTGTTCAACTTCAGCTTCTTCAGCACTACTGGTTGGGGCATAGACTTGGATCACTGTGATCTTGAATAGTTTGCCTTCGAAATGAACAGAGATTATTCTGTCATTTTTGAGACTGCACCCAAATACTGCATTTCAGACTCTTTTATTGATTACGAGGGCTACTCCATTTCTTCTAAGAGATTCTTGTCCACAGTAGTAGATACAATGGTCATCTAAATTAAATCTGCCCATTCTAGTACATTTTAATTCATTGATTCCTAAAATGTTGATGTTCACTTTTGCTATCTCCTGCTTGACCATGTCCAATTTACCTTGATTCATGGACCTAACATTTCAGGTTCCTATGCAATGTTGTTCTTTACAGCATCAAACTTTACTTTCATCACCAGTCACATATATTTTGCCTTTTCATACTGTTCATGGGGTTCTCAAGGCAAGAATACTGAAGTGGTTCACTGTTTTCTTCTCCAGTGGACCATGTTTTGTCAGAACTCTCTACCATGAGCCACCAGTATTGGGTAGCTCTACATGACATGGCTCATAATATCATATTTATAACTAGCAAGTTCCAAATCTGAAGGAAAATTTTATGCATCAATTGTTTCAGAGAGGAATTATGAGGTTTACAATCGTATTTGTCATTTTTAATAGGGATTAGATATAGAGGAGACGAGGTCAAATGTAAGTGCAAGCTACTACTCTTTGTGCATCTTAATCTCTCTCATCTAAGCCCTATGTGGTATTTCATAATACAAAATAACTCAAAATCCTCCAACTTCTTCCTGTCTTCTCTCCCATACTTTTATTTTTAAAATGAAGTCTCCCACATGCTCCTTCAATGGAAGGGAAAGTGATTAGAATGGGACTTTTCTCTCTAGAGGAGGTGAAATGTTGGTTCTCAGCAAGAATAATTTTGAGTGGGAAATGGCTGAAGTTTCCTTTGGTTTTTGTAAGAATCTCTATTTTGAAGGAAAAGTTGATAAATGTATCAGGAAGGGCAAAAGGAATGCCATCTCTGTGAAGGAACTTTCCTTTGTCATGGTAGTTATGCTGGTCATACAAAAAGAAAGGAAAAGTTAAAATGCAGAAACAAGAAAAGAGAATCTTATTTTTATTGTCAACTTGCTTAGTATTTTATTTCTTTTGAAAAGTATTTAGTTATGTATTACCATTTTAAAACTTATTTCCTTATCACTGATGTTCTTTAAGAGTCTCTGTGAAAAGCCAACTAAGTTTTTCTAATCAACTGGCTGCAAATGTATCTTTGAAGGACAGTTACTAAAATGAAGATCTAGAGAGTAGAAGTGAAGCCAGAATTGCTGATCTCTAGTTGAAGGCACCACCTACTGGGTAATAGAAACATCTACTGCTTTTAGCATCTCTAACCACAATATTGTCAGCAAGTGAAACTTGAGTTAAGGGGAAAGTGTAACAAAATTATAATCCTGTTTACAGAAAAAATAAATTCCTTCCATATGATTGTATCTATCTGCAAACAAAATGGCAAAATAAATTTGTTGCATCATTCAAATTATTCTTTCTGGTATTCATGCCACAAAAATCATGATTCCTAAAACTATTTAGAGTTTGAATAAAAACACTCAGGAAAATAGGTTTTCAAAATCATAGAACGTTCTGCCCATAAACGTAATAATTCTTGAGCAATCTTTGAAATGACAGGAACATTATCAATGCATTTCCTACCTAGCCAGAAGGTATTTGATCCTCAAGTCACACTATTTTGTCTTTTATAAGCCAGGAGAATGATAAAGAGAAATTTCATAGACACATTTTGACAAAAATGAAGAAAATAGTTTTCACAATTCTGTGAGTCCTAAAAGCTTTTCTTTTTACTATCTTTGGTGATGGAAAATTCCAAGTTATCCCCAGTTTATCTGGCAAATGAATATGAATCACAAAGGCATTTAAATGTGAACATTCTCAGGTGCAATTTAGATCTGATGTTGACAAGAACAACTCAAGGATTTCAGTATAGCCTAAAACATTATGAACAGACTTTTCTTTTTTAGCCAAGTACAGTGTTTTGTTGAATAGGAAATTACTCTCGGAAATTTTTCTATTTATTGGTAGAGACTGTGCTATTATACTCTGTCTGTTCAAATAGATTGTGAAACTGAGAGAAAATTCAGTATCACTGAGCAAGGCTTTGTTAGATTCAGAAAGTTGGGGAACCATCAATCAAACAGTCAATCAGAATGAACTCAGAAATAACTTGTCCTTTAAAATATCTGAGTCCCAATATTCATCACTATCTTGAATGTATAATGATTACAGTGCAGTATTGCATTATCAGAAATTTGTAATTTCTTATTACATCTTCCATTCTAACTTCCCTCTTTCTTAGCTATGTAGTTAAAAGAGTAAGGGAAAAAACATAAAAATAGTTAATCATACAAAATATTTTTTTTTTATTTTTTCATTGTGTATTCATTCAATATCAAATACTTATGAGACAGGTTATGTGATTTTTCCATTTCTTTCCCCTTCTCAGTGTTTCCTCTCTAGGAAGAGCCATTCACTGACACATCAACGATTCAGAATCCCACTTGTGATTTAGGTAATATTTTAAATACCAAATTTTTAAAGAAAGTGCCAGGTAACTTCTGTTAAACCCTGTTTCCTGAAATATTATTCTCTTCAACAAACTTACTCTCTTCCATCTCTCTTTTTCCTCCATCTCCTTTACCAAGTTTTCCTATTTAATCTCACTGCTAAATAAAGGATTTCTTCAGAATTTGACAAAATGGAAACTCTTTACTTATATGATTGCATCCATTCTTACATATTGTATAGAATTTCTGTACTGAAAGTGTTAGTCGCTCAGTTATACGATTCTTTGTGACCCCATGGACTGTAGCCCACCAAGCTTCTCTGTCCATGGGATTCTCCAGCCAAAAATACTGGAATGGGTTGACATGACTATCTCCAGGATATCTTCCTGACCCAGGGATCGAACTCAGGTCTTCTGCACTGCAACCAGATTCTTTACTGTCTGAGCCACGAGGGAAGCTCTATACTGATAACACCCAAATATATGTTTCTAGACTGTTCCTCTCATTTGAACTTCAGACACACATATACAGAAGCATAATTGATGGGTATATTTTTCAATTTTTGAAGGCAGTTAACATAAAGCTTTCTAATAGTATATCCTGCCCTTATCCTCATTCTCCTTACCCAAATCTGCTACTTTACCAAACATTCTATCCCCTTCAATGACCCCCACACTTAGGTACAGAGAAAAAACTGTAGCATCATCCTTAACATCATCTTCCTGGCAACATATCAGAACACCACCAAATCTCCATTAATTCTATTGATATATTCAAAACATTACAGACCTCTCTGTTGTCTATTTCACTACTGTCTCTTGTTAATCTGAAGTCTCAGAAGAGAAGCTCAATAAGTATTTGTTAAATACATTTATATATGACTGAATGCAGTCAGTTAGTCAAATCCCTTCAAGTCATGCCAAGCCTCTTCTTCCCTTACACACATAATTCTTTGTGCTTCTTATCAAATATTTCATTCTGAAAGACTTTTACTTTCTTTCTTAATTCTCAAATTCACTGAGAATTTAGTTCTGTCTTGATATCCAGTATCTAATTCTTATCCTAAAAACAGAATTTTAAATATCTATTAAAATAAACTAAGTAGTTAAAATAAATATTCCTAATAGTGATATTAGGTGGAGACCTAACCCCTTCAGTCTCCACCAACACTATTTCCTATTCTTTTCTTGCTATTTGAAAGGTTGCCAGTATGAGCCATGAACACGCTGGGATTCTTGGCCTGCAGAGGTGAGGAATCCAATCTGGGGCCAGTGATGAGACTTAATCACTCAGAGCTTTTGTGTGATCAAGATTTATTAAAATATAAAAGATGTAGAGAAAGCTTCTGACATAGACATAAGAAGGGGACCAAAAGAGTGCCCCCTTGCTAGTTTTTAGCAAGAAGTTATAAACCTATTAGCAGGCTGCTAATTAGAGAAAGGAAATGTCTCAAAACTCAGAGAGTGGCACCAGGTCCCTCACCCACAACATGCATTTTGAGATAACATTGGCACAAGGTGAGTCATCCTGCGCCATAAAACAATTGACATGATTCTTGAAGAAAGGCAGATTTCCAAGCAAATATACAGTCTCGTAAACATAGCTTAAGACAACATTTCCATGAATAAAACATACTGGTTTGTTGAGTATGGGTTCTGAGTCTTGAAGAAAGACAGAGTCTAAAGTAAATACGTAGTTAATTATCTTGGCTTAAGAAAAATATTTCCATAAGAAAAACTCATTGGTTAGCTCAAGGTTTAAGAAAAGTTAAGTTTAGGTGGAACCAGGTGTCATCATGGCAATATAGAATTTTAAAAGAAACCTTCTTTTAATTTTGTATATGAAGTGAAGTCGCTCAGTTGTGTCCGACACTTTGTGACCCCATGGATTATACTACCAGGCTCCACAGTCCATGGGATTTTCCAAGGAAGAGTACTGGAGTGGGTTGTCATTTCCTTCTCCAGGGGAACTTCTTGACCCAGGGACTGAACCTGGGTCTTTCTCATTGTAGCCAGATGCTTTACCATCTGAGCTATTAGATCAGATCAGATCAGATCAGTTGCTCAGTCTTGTCCGACTCTTTGCGACCCCATGAATTGCAGCACGCCAGGCCTCCCTGTCCATCACCAACTCCCGGAGGGTCACTCAGACTCACATCCATCGAGTCAGTGATGCCATCCAGCCAGTGATGCCATCCAGCCATCTAATCCTCTGTCGTCCCCTTCTCCTTCTGCCCCCAATCCCTCCCAGCATCAGAGTCTTTTCCAATGAGTCAACTCTTCGCATGAGGTGGCCAAAATACTGGAGTTTCAGCTTTAGCATCATTCCTTCCAAAGAAATCCCAGGGCTGATCTCCTTTAGAATGGACTGGTTGGATCTCCTTGCAGTCCAAGGGATTCTCAAGAGTCTTCTCCAACACCACAGTTCAAAAGCATCAATTCTTTGGCGCTCAGCCTTCTTCACAGTCCACCTCTCACATCCATACATGACCACAGGAAAGACCATAGCCTTGACTAGGCGAACCTTTGTTGGCAAAGTAATGTCTCTGCTTTTGAATATGCTATCTGGGTTGGTCATAACTTTCCTTCCAAGGAGTAAGCGTCTTTTAATTTCATGGCTACAGTCACCATCTGCAGTGATTTTGGAGCCTAGAAAAAGAAAGTCTGACACTGTTTCCACTGTTTCCCCATCTATTTCCCATGTAGTGATGGGACCAGATGCCATGATCTTTGTTTTCTGAATGTTGAGATTTAAGCCAACCTTTTCACTCTCCACTTTCACCTTCATCAAGAGGCTTTTTAGTTCCTCTTCACTTTTTGCCAGAAGGGTGGTGTCATCTGCATATCTGAGGTTATTGATATTTCTCCCAGCAATCTTGATTCCAGCTTGTGTTTCTTCCAGTCCAGCGTTTCTCATGATGTACTCTGCATATAAGTTAAATAAACATGGTGACAATATGCAGCCTTGACGTACTCCTTTTCCTATTTGGAACCAGTCTGTTGTTCCATGCCCAGTTCTAACTGTTGCTTCCTGACCTGCATACAGATTTCTCAAGAGGCAGATCAGGTGGTCTGGTATTCCCATCTCTTTCAGAATTTTCCAAAGTTTATTGTGATCCACACAGTCAAAGGCTTTGGCATAGTCAATAAAGCAGAAATAGATGTTTTTCTGGAACTCTCTTGCTTTTTCGAGATGTTGGCCATTTGATCTCTGGTTCCTCTACCTTTTCTAAAACCAGCTTGAACATAAGGAAGTTCACGGTACACATATTGCTGAAGTCTAGCTTGGAGAATTTTGAGTATTACTTTACTAGCGTGTGAGATGAGTGCAATTGTGTGGTAGTTTGAGCACTCCTTGGCATTGCCTTTCTTTGGGATTGGGATGAAAACTGACCTTTTCCAATCTTGTGGCCACTGCTGAGTTTTCCAAATTTGCTGGCATATTGAGTGCAGCACTTTTAGTGCATCATCTTTCAGGATTTGGAATAGCTCAACTGGAATTCCATCAGGGAAGCCCAATTAGAAGGGGAAAAAATCTGACACTGATAGTTTGTTTCCTCCTGCCTCTTAAGAGAGAGATTAAAAGAAAAAAAAAAAAAAAAAACTTCTGATGCTTGTAGTCTATTTCCTCTGTTTGTTTGAAGACCCCTAGCCTTCCTGCCTGTTCCCCTCTCACTGATTATTTATTGTCCTAACTTTTGTAATAAGTATTTCCTTCATTTTCCGTTTTAACAATTACTAAGAGAATTCTAAACAATGCAATTGAATTTTCACTTTTGTGGTTTATTTATTCTTATAATCTTGCTGTGCATATTCTTTTTTAATCTGTTTAAGTCACTCAACATTTTGTTACAGATGTGGTCATTTTTCTTTGTGTAGTATTATCTAATTTATTTCTGTTTCCATACGAAATTCCATTGAAAGAATATATCACTTATTCTTTCTATATCATTTATTCTTATGCTTTTTAAATGATCCCCTGGGTTTTTCTGCTTTTAATTGTTATAAGTGATATTGAAGGAGGAAACAGAACAGGCTCCATCTTGAAAGCAAGACACCATCTTGGGCTGAACTGTGGTCTTTGAGTTATATGCCCAGTATCTGTGGAAATGACATGCCAACAGGAAAATCAGACTCCCCAGTGAAGAGCCCCACGGCTCATACCTAGAGTCTCCATCACCTAAAAGAACACCCTAATTATCTGTGTAACCAAATAGAGTCATAAATTTTATTATTCTTATTGGGGTATGACCATAGGACTATTCTAATTGTCCACTGTTAACTACCTAGGTTTAAGGCATACAAATCACGGGTATAAGGCATACAAATCATGGATTAACTTTGATTTTATCTTTCTTTTCCTTTGTTCAGACTAGTTTCAGAGAATTTGGGGAGGTGGGTTTGGGCACGTACACTTAGTATATATAAGGTTTTTAAAAACCTTGGCTAAGAGGAGACTCTGCCTTGGTCCCGCCGGTGTAATGAACTGCAGTCCACTATCTGTATTGTCCTTCTGAGTGAGTTTGTTTACCAGAACTCGTGGCTACAACAATATGTCAAAAAAAAAAAAAAAAAAAAATCTTGGATGTTTTTGCTTGGCTATTTGTATACACAAATATCTCTACGTTATATGGAGACATCAGCTTTCAACTTCATTAGATGAGCCAAGCTCTTTTCCAATTTATAGTCTATATAGAAATGTAATGGAGTTCTCCATCATCAATAATCCTTATCATTTTCATTTTTTTGCCAGCCTAATTTGTAGAGTGGTATCTCTTTGTGATTTTGTAATTCATATCCATGATTATTAATGCTTTTTTAAAAATGTGTTCTACTCATTGTATGCTGCCACTGCTAAGTCGCTTCAGTCGGGTCCGACTCTGCGACCCCATAGATGGCAGCCCACCAGGCTCTGCCGTCCCTGGGATTCTCTAGGCAAGAACACTGGAGTGGGTTGCCATTGCCTTCTCCATTGTGTGAAAGTGAAAAGTGAAAGTGAAGTCGCTCAGTCACGTCCGACTTGTAGAGACCCCATGGACTGCAGCCCACCAGGCTCCTCCAACCATGGGATTTTCTAGGCAAGAGTACTGGAGTGGCTTGCCATTGCCTTCTCTGACTCAATGTATCGGGGACCTATAAAAGTCATGTGCCTATTTTTTTTTCAAATTTTCTTAAATTTTTCTATTGATATGTAGAAATTTGTAGTATATTCTGAAGCTTTTTGTCAGTGATATGTATTGTTGATATCTTTTTCTCATCTGTGTCTTGTGTTTTTCTTTCTTTAAAATGTCTTTTGAAATAAAAAGATCTTTAATTGAATAAGCATTTTGTATATCTTATTTAAGGGATCTTACCTTACTCAAAGTAAGGAATATATCATTTTTTAAATGTATATTATAAAAATCTTCTTCTTCTTCTTCTTTTTTTTTTTTTTCATGGTTTGGGTTTACAGGAATATTTCTAATCCAACTGCAGTCAGTTTGGGGACAGAATGACATTGTAGTCTAGTTCCCAATTTTTCTATTGGATGAAATATTATCCTAAATAATTGATTTAAAGATGTCTCAATTTGTTCAGTTCAGTTCAGTTCAGATGCTCAGTCATGTCCAACTCTTTGCGACCCCATGAATCACAGCATGCCAGGCCTCCCAGTCCATCACCAATAATTTGTTACTGAGAAACAGTAGACACTTGTGTTGTACATCAAATATGAAGTGACAAATATTTGCTGAACTTAAACATGGATTGAGACATACTGCTTTCAAACAATGATACATTTTTTGCTAGTGATTTCTTAATAGAAATTGAAATAACCAATTAATAGAAACAAATTGGAATTTTATATGGACGGATATTAGAAAATCTGTTTAATATAAGTGATGCTGGGAATATTGAGATTCTGGATAAGCAAGAGAGAGATAGTGATACATAATCAGAAGATGAATGGATTATAATTCATAAGACCCAGTTCGTGTTCCACATTCACCCCTATTACTTATATAGTGATCATGAGAAAATCATTTAAGCTCAATGAGCTTCAGTTATTTTTGTTTTGTTTTGTTTTTGGTCTGAAGAATATCTATCAGCAGAATCTGAAGATTGCGATAAAGGTGATTGAAGCTTATTAAAATATAAAATTTTACTAATACTAATATTAGTAATAAAAACTATCATTTATCATTTATTAGGGGCCTATTGTGTTAAAAGAAATATTAAGCATTTTTCACATGATATTTAAATCATGAACACTATAAAACTATTCCTTTGTTAATCACCTTTACATGAATAAGTTATATAAAAGTGGATAACCTAACCAAAATTACCAGAGAGAGTAAATATTTGAAACCAGGCCTATCTCAATCCACATTACATGTAGCTAACAATTTCATGCTAGAGCCAATCATACTTACTTGTTGTACAATGTGTAGGATGCAACCCATTAAAGATATCTTGAATAAGATGTATTTTATATGACTTGATGTTTTGAGGGCCAAAATTTTACAAATTAAGTTTATATGCTCTTATATCTTACATTTATACATCTATAATCTGTTATGATATTGTTTGCTTGCTATAATTCATATATTCACTAATTCGTCCACTAGGAACTATTTTAAGCAGTATTACATACCACATTACACTAATTGAATGGGGTCCAAAATAAAATTATATCTTTGCTCTGTAAGATTGATCTGTCAAGAAATGAGATACATCTGTGTTCAATTCAACATGAAACTGTAATATAATATCTCTATAATTTGTTCACTTTTAAAAATTTGGTCTCAGCTAAAGTGGATATCCAAGCAAGGGTTCATCAATATGTGAACTGTGAAATTTCAGATGTTCAAGCTGGTTTTAGAAAGGCGGAGGAACCAGAGATCAAATTGCCAACATCTGCTGGATCAGTGAAAAAGCAGCAGAGTTCCAGAAAACCATCTATTTCTGCTTTATTGACTATGCCAAAGCCTTTGACTGTGTGGATCACAATAAACTGTGGAAAATTCTGAAAGGGATGGGAATACCAGACCTGACCTGCCTCTTGAGAAACCTATATGCAGGTCAGGAAGCAACAGTTAGAACTGGACATGGAACAACAGACTGGTTCCAAATAGGAAAAGGAGTACATCAAGGCTGTATATTGTCACCCTGCTTATTTAACTTCTATATAGAGTACATCATGAGAAACTCTGGTCTAGAAGAAGAACAGCTGGAATCAAGATTGCTGGGAAAATATCAATAACCTCAGATATGTAGATGAAACCACCCTTATGGCAGAAAATGAAGAGGAACTAAAAAGCCTCTTGATGAAAGTGAAAGAGGAGAGTGAAAAAGTTGGTTTAAAGCTCAACATTCAGAAAACGAAGATCATGCCATTTGGTTCCATCATTTCACTACAAATAGATGGGGAAAGAGTGGAAACACTCAGTTTCAGACTTTATTTTTGGGCTCCAAAATCACTGCAGATGGTGACTGCAGCCATGAAATTAAAAGACGCTTACTCCTTGGAAGGAAAGTTATGACCAACCTAGATAGCATATTCAAAAGCAGAGACATTACTTGGCCAATAAAGTTCCATCTAGTCAAGGCTATGGTTATTCCAGTGGTCATGTATGGATGTGAGAGTTGGACTGTAAAGAAAGCAGAGCGCCGAAAAATTGATGTTTTTGAACTGTGGTGTTGGAGAAGACTCTTGAAAGTCCCTTGGACTGCAAGGAGATTCAACCAGTCCATTCTAAAGGAGGTCAGTCCTGGGTTTTCATTGGAAGGACTGATGCTAAAGCTGAAACTCTAATACTTTGGCCACCTGATGGGAAGAGCTGACTCATTTGAAAAGATGCTAATGCTGGGAGGGATTGGGGGCAGGAGGAGAAGGGGACAACAGAGGATGAGATAGCTGGATGGCATCACTAACTCGATGAACATGAGTTTGAGTAAACACCGGGAATTGGTGATGGACAAGGAGGCCTGGCGTGCTGTGATTCCTAAGGTCACAAAGAGTTAGATACGACTGAGCAACTGAACTGGAACTGGAAAGGGGATATCTAGTTTTAAACACTAAATTAAAAATAATATCTCCCTTGTTTGTAATTTACAATAAACATACTACCCTTAAGAAAATACATAGACACACATAATTTTTTTTTCAGATATACAATTTACTTTCATATTTTAGAACTAGGAATAACAATCTAAAAATGATAAATGATCAAGAAATATTTAATTACATGACTCCTTCATGAATTTTCTTTTAAGTATAAAACTTACTAAAAGGATGTATAAACTATACTTCTGACTCAATTCAAGTCTATCTCTTTAAAAGAGAGACACGACATATACAGAGTAAGAATCTCACAAGGGAACACATTTTTTTTTTTTTAATTTGTTTTGTTTTATTTAAGTATGTAATTTATTTACATTAGATAGTTGATTTACAGTACTATGTTTATTCCTGATATACACCAAAGTGATTCAGTTATACAATACATGCATTGTTTTTCATAGTTTTTTTCATTCCATTGTGGTTCATCACAGGATTTTTTTTAGCATAATTAATATTTATACAACTTTCACACAACAGCAGGATACAAATTCTATTCAAGTTCCCATGACTATAAACCAGGAGACACTGGAACATATCCAGTAACATAAAACAACATGCAAAATGTCATGGTCTGAGGGTTTTGAAATCATAGAGTGTGTTTTCTTATCACTGTGGAATTATATTAGAAATCAATATGAAAAGATACTTAAAAGTAATCCTCATATCTTCAAGTGCAATGTGACATTTACCAAGAGAGATCTTTGACTTGGCCACTGAAAGCCTCATTAAAGTTAAGAGACTGAAAAATCACAGAGGGTGATTGCAGAGAAAAAAAAAAATTAAATGAGAAATTAATATCAAACATAGTTTAAAAACTATATATATTTAGAAAATACATATCCAACTCCTGATAAATATTTTTTACTATTGTAATTATGTTTCATTGTAACATCATTGTAACATTATTGTTCAACAGAAAATAATAGAATTCTATGTCACTAAAACACAGATTTAATAAAAAAGCATTTGTTCACTTTTTAAAATCCAGATGAACATTAGAATTATCTTGGAATTTTTTTGAAAAAATACAAATGTCCCGGTACTGTTTTTTCTCCAAAGCTCCAGATGTGTTTCTATTGAGCGGCCATGTTTAAAAAAACAACTGGACTATATGAAGATCTTGTGTGTTTAATTTTTTCTCCTTCATATTCAATGTTCCCATTCCATTTAGTTTATGTTTTCCAACACCTCCATTTTTTTCTTATTATTTTTTCTCAAGTCTTTATCAAGAGTAGTAGAAAAGCTTTTATATATATAGTATGGGAAACTTTTTTTTTTTTTCTTTTCCCAAAGAATCAGACAAATGTAACTCTTTCATTTATGCTTTGGATGGATAGTGTTTATACTCCATTTTGAATGTGCAGGAATGGCTGGAAGCAAATCTCTCCATTCTGTGCATTTTAAACAGTCTGTGACACATTAAGAAACTACAGGAAGGATGCAATCAAATTAACCCCAGAAGAGAGAAATTGAGCCAGAATGCACATAGAGAAGAATGTGAGGGACTTTTTCCTCCTTTTTCCTGTCAAATAAAGTTAAAAGAATTAATTCAGGCCCAGAGAAGTCTGTTATCAAGAGATCAATGATGTCAGTTCCTATTTATGTCATAAGTGTAGGGAATGTGCACACATAACCAAAAAGAAAAAGAAAGGAAAAGAAAAGAAAAAGTCAAAGCAAATAAAAAATTCAATGGAGAAAATGTGTGGCTCAGTCAGTCTGAGATAAATTTGAATTAA
Source organism: Tragelaphus eurycerus (assembly GCA_935064755.1). Lineage (NCBI taxonomy): Eukaryota > Metazoa > Chordata > Mammalia > Artiodactyla > Bovidae > Tragelaphus > Tragelaphus eurycerus. The sequence continues at coordinate 2,893,444 of CAKXYN010000086.1, read as the reverse complement.
CCTTTTCTTATACAGAAGCTAGCAACATGCTATAACAGGGTGAAGCTGGATATTGCTTGTTTAAATTATCAATGTGTTTCTAGTAAAACTGCAGTTTCCATGGTATTAACATTCCATTTCACTTATTTTCTATGTCACACATCTTATTTCTATATTAATTATTGCTCTATAGATATCAGGTAATTTGTTTCTCAGAACAGTACACTAATAATCAAGCATGAGATTCACATCTTGATTGATGGTTAATAGCAGAGAGAATTTTCCTGAGCATAATCAGCCATGATGACCTTTTGAAAAGTAATATATTTACCATGGACAGAGAAACCTGGCAGTCTACAGCCCATGGGTTGCAAAGAATCACACATAATGGAGCAATTGAGTACACACCAAACTTTAAAATTGAAAATGTTTAATATTGTAAAGGAAAATTCTGTATACATAAACCATGATATAATTTATGAAAACATTACCTAATAGAGTATGAAAAAAGGAGATATTCTGATTTATCATGGTCAATAGTCTATGCTAGTTTCTGGAAGTTTGCCATACATTGACTAAACAAAATCCTTATAGCATATTTGCATGTTCTGCTGCTGCTGCTGCTGCTAAGTCGCTTCAGTCGTGTCCGACTCTGTGCGACCCCATAGACGGAAGCTCACCAGGCTCCTCTGCATGTTCTAGAAGGACAATAATTATATTTATATTGAAACATTTTATGTAGGTAAGCAGTTAGTGGGAAGCTGCCACTATATTTGAAATTATGATCTGCTCACTCATAGTCACTACATCTAAAAACATATTTTGATTATTGAGTTTCCGGAATGTACCAAGTAGAATGTGTTAATATGTGTTTGTGTGTAGTCTTTGAAGTGGTTAGGTATTACCACACTTTTATATTTTACAAATGAGATGTTAAAAATAGGTAATACTTGATAAATTATTTGATGTCTTTGGTTACAGCCATTAAAAAATACTTACAATATTTAAATTTTAATTTGAAAAAAATGTACAATTTTACTCTTTTATGATGTGGTATGGGCTTCCCCGGTAGCTCAGATGGTAAAAGCATCTGCCTACAATGTGGGTGACCTGGGTTTGATCCCTGGGTCAGAAAGATCCCCTGGAGAAGGAAATGGCAACCCACTCCAGTACTCTTGCCTGGAAAATCCCACGGACTGAGGAGCCTGGTAGGCCCCAGTTCATGGGGTCGCAAAAAGTTGGACAAGACTGAGCAACTTCACTTCATGATGTGGTATACATCATAATGCATATATTTAATTGGGGTATAAATCATAGACATCATTAAGGATTTAAAAAATCAGAACCCGTCCAGCAGCAATCAGTGCTGTCAAACTTTGGGGAAAAGAAGTCTCTATAAGTAGCCATATAGCAAAGACCCTAGACATTTGGAAAAGATGTGTGGGAATTTTTTATACTGGCCAGATTGGTGGAAACTGGGAATAGCTTCTGAAGGTGATCAGGAAGGTTGGAGGAGTAGTACAGGCAGAATCTTGAGTCACATGGATAAACAAGTTAGCAAGGAGGACCTTTGTTAAAAACCCAGAAGAGATATTATATTAATTATTTAACAAAACAAAATAGTGGGATAGGGAAAGTGAATCTCAAAATATCCTCTGTACTAGAATACATTATCTAGACATTTTTGACCTCTGGTGCTACCACAAAAAAATAAAATATTGGTGCATTTGCTGTTCTTGGGTTAGCTTTGTTTATTACTTGACTTTGCTTAGCATAATCAAGAAAGAAATGTTTAGCCTAATACACAGTCTCCTCCTTAACTACTGTACCATCCGGCTTTTCATGAAAAAATGTGAAAATACTTTTATTACAGTTCTGTAGAAATTTTCTATTTACTTGCAAGACTGTCTGGCAGGTGGGGGGGGGGGGTGGGGGGGAAAACTACCATAATCTGAGATTTTATGTCATTGTTGTAGTCGCTAATTCGTGTCTGAATCTTTTCAGACCCCATGAACTGTAGCTTGCCAGTTTCCTTTGTTCACGGGATTTCCCAAGGCAAGAATCCTGGAGTGAGTTGCCATTTCCTTCTCTGGGGGATCTTTCAGCATCTCTTACCTTGACAGGTGGATTCTTTATCACTCAGCCACCAGGGAAGCTCTTTTGTTATATAAGACAATGGATAAAAATGAGATGAGAAACAGTCAAATCTTCCACTGAAAGAACAGAAAAATATCAGTAGGTGAGAGGAGAGAAATACAAGACATTTAAATTTAAAAATAAATAAGTTAACTGTCCACCTAAATAAAAAAGTAAACAGCAACAAGTTCAAATCAAGTTTATTTGAAAATAACAGAGGAATGGCAATTCAGGTAACCCATGTTCTCACAAGCTATAAATGAGTCCATTGAGTGTTTAGGGTAGATTTTATTTATAGGCAAAGAATAGAAAGAGGGGAAAGTCCATCCAGAGGGCAAACAATAGTTCTTTGGCTTGAAGATGGGGATAAATTCTTGGCAGATGTTCATTGATAAAGTTTGTTCTCTGTGAGTCATGTATTTATGAACAATGCATCTCTCAGATCTTAAGTTCCATTCTGCTGAGCATTCATACATAAGATTCTCCATTCCATATTGCACAGTTCCGTTTTAGGTTACAATCCTCTCAGAAAACAAAAAAGTAAAGTAATAAATATTCAATGAAGACTTGTTTTAACGCTTTGTAAGATGCACATTACGCTAAATATTTCATTGCTTTTCTGTTGAAAACAGAACAATAAGTTGCCTTGGTCTAAGTCATTTAAAGCCAATGAGTGCACCATTTTTCTAGTTTAGTCACTCACATTTGGATTTGAGAGCACATGCAAATTAGGATTTTTTTTTTTTAATGCATTGTTTGAAATATCCAGAGACTTGAAACTAATGTAGTAAGTAATCATTTCCTTTGACATACATAGTTATCCACAGCTAGTTTAGTGTTTATTGTAGACTGAAACTAGATCTTCAGTTTAGTGTTTATTTTTTAGTGCTTTTATAGTATTTTTATTTATTTTATACTACTTAGTGTTTATTATTTAGTTTATTTATTTATTTTTTTAAAGACTGAAACTAGACCTTTAAATAGTTATCGAAATGGTGATGGAATTCACCCCTCAAAACTTACCCTTTCAGATTAGAGATATCACTGTTTTTTATGACATTTATATTTATTATCTGTATCTAAAAAATAGCTTGTGTATATGCGTGCTCAGTCTCTTCAGTTGTCTCTGACTCATGGTGAGCATTACCAAAAGCAGAAATTCTCTGTGAAACTGAATTTACTTGTCTTATTCATTCAACATGGATTCATTAATTTATAGCTTAACTGACAAATATTTAATAGCATCTACTATGCTCCTGCTAAGTCACTTCAGTCGTGTCGGACTCTGTGCGACCCCATAGATGGCAGCCTACCAAGCTCTGCCATTCCTGGGATTCTCGAGTCAAGAACACTAGAGTGGGTTGCCATTTCCTTCTCCAATGCATGAAAGTGAAAAGTGAAAGTGAAGACTCTCAGTCATATCCGACCCTTAGCGACCCCATGGACTGCAGCCTACCAGGCTCCTCTGTCCATAGGATTTTCCAGGCAAGAGTACTGGCGTGGGGTGCCTTGCCTTCTCCTATATCCATCTACTATTCTGACAGCTGCAGATATGGCAGTAAGTAAAAGAAATAACAATTTCTGACCTTTTCCAGAACAGTAAAAATGTCTCTTTGCATCTAGTTGAATGAGGTGACTAGTAGAAATGAAATCAAAGCACTAACAAAGAAAGTGAGGATGAGGGGAGGATTCTTGAAGAACATGTAGTAAATTTTAGTTGTTTTATTTTTTTTTTTTTTCCTTTGAGTGAGATAAAATCATTGGAAAAATTCCTCTTTTTTAAGGAGAAACATGACAGGTTTTCCTAAAAAAAGACAACTCTAACTACTCTGTGGGGACAAAAGTGAAAGCAAAAGACCAGGTAAGAAACCAAAAATAATGATAGTCATTTGGACCAGTTGACATTTGCTGATGCACTGGAAGTACCTTTGGTGGGGCGAGGCAGTGTAGAAGTGAGGAAATGGGGGATAAACAACTACTGGGTGTAAGACATACTGCAAGTTGTACAACACAGAGAATATAACCAGTATTTTATAGAACTGTAAATGCAGTGTAATTTTTTTAAATTGCATTAAAATTTTTAAAAAGTAAAAAAGTTAATGATGATCCTTTTTTTGTTTTCCATAGTTGTATTTGTGCTTGTTTGACAACTGAACTAATTTGCCATTTTCTGATAAAGGGAAGACTGTAAGAAGAGCATCTTTGAATGGTGGTGAGAAAGATCAAAAGTCATCTTTGGAAATATTAATTTTGAAATTTTTCTAGATATCCAAGTTAAGTTATTGAGTCCGTGGTTGATTACATGAATTTGATGTTCAAGGGAACATTCTATACTAGGCATGCTTTTTGGACCTATAACCATTTAGATGACCATTAAGACTGAATGAGGCAACCATGGGAGAAGGAGCTCGAAGTAAACACTGGGTACTCCAACACTTAAGGTTGGAAGATGAAAAGTACTGAGCAGAGAAACAGAGAAAGAATGACCAGATAGGTAGGAAGAAAACTCAGAAAAGTAATATGTTTAAGGAAGAATGTGGATCAACTCTACGGAATGCTGTTAACAGAAAATTAATAGAATTATGAATTGACTGCAAAGTTTTATAATGTGGATACCTCTGAGGATCTTGTCAAGAACAGTTTTAGAGGAGCATAGTTGGTTAAAGCCTAATTGCAACATTTCAAAAGGTTAGAGGAGAACATAGAAATAAAGGGTAGAGACAATACTTCAAGGAATTTTGTTATGAAAGGGAGCAGAAAAGTGGATGGACAGTCATTGGAGAAAGATGTGGCATATATAGAGAGGATTTGTGTTATGATTGTAAAATTATGGCACATTTGATATTTGATTAACAATTTTTCAGAGAGGAAAATTTTGTTCTATATTCAGAAAGATAGGCTAAAAATACTCAATATACTTAAGCATTTATACTCAATACTCAATATACTCAACATATACTCAAATACTCAATATACTCAACATTCAGAAAACGAAGATCATGGCATCCGGTCCCATCACTACATGGGAAATAGATGGGGAAACAGTGGAAACAGTGTCAGACTTTATTTTTCTGGGCTCCAAAATCACTGCAGATGGTGAGTGCAGCCATGAAATTAAAAGATGCTTACTCCTTGAAAGGAAAGTTATAACCAACCTAGATAGCATATTCAAAAGCAGAGACATTACTTTGCCAACAAGGGTTCACCTAGTCAAGGCTATGGTCTTTCCTGTGGTCATGTATGGATGTGAGAGCTGGACTGTGAAGAAGGCTGAGTGCCGAAGAATTGATGCTTTTGAACTGTGGTGTTGGAGAAGACTCTTGAGAGTCCCTTGGATTGCAAGGAGATCCAACCAGTCCATTCTGAAGGAGATCAGCCCTGGGATTTCTTTGGAAGGAATGATGCTAAAGCTGAAACTCCAGTATTTTGGTCACCTCATGTGAAGTGTTAAGTCATTGGAGAAGACTCTGATGCTGGGAGGGATTGGGGGCAGGAGGAGAAGGGGACGACAGAGGATGAGATGGCTGGATGGCATCACTGACTCAATGGATGTGAGTCTGAGTGACCTCCGGGAATTGGTGATGGACAGGAAGGCCTGGCGTGCTGTGATTCATGGGGTCGCAAAGAGTCGGACACGACTGAGCGACTGATCTGATCTGATCTGATCTGATCCTTAAGCAGCTTTCCCTCAGAACATTTTGACAGTTTGGTGTTGTGCATAAAATAATTTTGAAAATTTTACATAACTCAAGTTTATAAATTTCAGTTCCTTATATTTGCATTCTGAAATACTATATGTCTTGTTCATTTGTTACATGTTTTATTATTAATTGAGGGCTTAGATCTCTTGTCTAGTAGGTGTTTTAACCTGTTCACCATGACTGGGGATATAAGAGTAATGTCTAATATCAAAAAAAGGGTTTCTCTGGTGGCTCAGATGGCAAAGAATCTGCCTGAAATGCAGGAGACCTGGATTCAATCCCTGGGTTGGGAAGATCCCCTGGAGAAGGAAATGACATTCCACTCCAGTATTCTTGCCTGGAAAATCCCATGAAGAGAGTTGCCTGGCAGGCTATGGTTCATGGCGTTACAAAGAATCAGAGAAAACTGAACAACTAACACAACAACAACAAATATCAAAGAGGCTATCATAGCGAGTCAATGCATTCTTTATTCATTTTTATTTAGTGAATTACAATTCACTAAATTACTCAGTGGAGTAATTCACATATTACTCAGTGAAGTTTTTTGGCCCTTGTCTCTCAGTCACTCAGTTGTGTTTGACTCTTTGCAACCCCATGGACTGCAGCTCGCCAGGCTTCCTTGTCCATCATCAACTCCTGGAGCTTACCCAAACTCATGTCCCTTGAGTTGGTAATGCTATCCAACCATCTCACCCTCTGTCATCCTCTTCCTTTCCTGTCTTCAATCTTTTCCAGCATTAGGGTTTTTTTCCAATAAGTTAACTCTTTGCACCAGGCAGCCAAAGAATTGGAGCATCTGCTTCAGCATCATTCTTTCCACTGAATATTCAGGGTTGATTTCCTTTAAGATTGACTAGTTTGATCTCCTTGCTGTCCAAGGGACTCTAAAGAGTCTTCTCAAACACCATAGTTTGAAGCCTTCCTAAGAGAACAATGCAAAGAAATAGAGGAAAACAATAGAATGGGAAAGACTAGAGATCTCTTCAGGAAGGTTAGAGATACCAAGGGAACATTTCATGCAAAGATAGGTACGATAAAGAACAGAAGCAGAAGGTATTAAGAAAAGGTGGCAAGAATACACAGAACAATTATACAAAAAAGATCTTAATGACCTGGATAACCATGATGGCGTGTTCACTCACCTAGAGTCAGATATCTTGGAGTGTGGCAGTATTGTTCACTGCTATCTTAATGACTTGGATAATCATGACAGTGTGATCACTCATCTAGAGTCAGACATCCTAGAGTGTGGAACTACTGTTCATTTAAAAGAGTGAGTGTCATGTTTGGGAAAGAACAAGAGCTGACAGTTCTCAAGATGAATGCCCTTCTTTCTTATTCAGTGAGCAGATGAGTAAATGAATACACACTGAAAACATTACTCTCTATGTTTCCATAAGCTGTATAGTTTGCATCCCTTATATTTTCAGTTCTTAATCAAATATTGTTTGGGATTTCTGATCTTGTCATTTTCCCCAGGAAATTATTTTTTAATTTTTATCTCCAAATGTGGGGTGGCTAGAGTGTATGGGTGGGATCACTAAGTGAAAGAAATATTTAGTTGTTCAGCCATCTCTGACTCTGAGGCCCCATGGACTATAGCCCACCATTCTCCTCTGTCCATGGGGTTCTCCAGACAAGAATACTGGAATGGGTTGCCATTTCCTTCTCCAGGAGATCCTCCCAACCCAGTGATCAAACCCAGGTTTCCTGCATTAAAGGCAGACTGTTGTCACTAAAGGGAAATAATTATTTTAAAAATACAGCAAATTTGGCTTAAATCATGTTAGTTGAACTTTCAGAAAGAAAGTGTCTGAAATGTTGTGACTTACTTATTTCACATTCAAAGATCACCCTTAAGAAATTACAGGCAGGTGTACCAATGTGTATCAAACTTAGAGTCTCATTTGTTTTGAATTTTCAAACTGATTTTGTTATTCCTTTTATTTCATTCAGATAGGTTATAGGCTCTTAGATGTCACAGAAAAAAAAAAAAAAAAAACTGAGAAACAGTAACACAGATTACTGACAAGATAAAAATTTAGTTCTCAGTTTTTGTAAGCAAATTTTGAATGAGCAAGTTAAAAAAAAATGTGCCTTCTGTTTCTTTTTGTTTGTTTTTTAAGAAAATGATTGCTTTACAAAAGTCCAGGAAAAGTATGTTCTGCTGCTTATCTGAAATCTAGAAACTTAGGTACGATGATTCTATTATATAAGCTTTCCATAAAATCCTATTTCCTTAAAATATCTAGAATCTTAAAAAACATGTGTACTGTCATATATCAATTCTTTTTAAGAATTAAATATTTAGATATAATGCATTAACAAACATGCTTGAGATTATGAATTTTGCTCAGCAGCTTGAATAAATAAATTATGGCTAGTTACATAACAGAATAATATGCAACATTCCCAAATTATATCTCTAACAATAATTCTTATGAAAAGAAAATGAAGAAATAATAAGCTGAAAGTTTCATCCTGTTTTTATGGTGAAGTAAACTATCATAAAAATTACTATTTATCTTTGCAATGAGAATAGGCACATTTTACTTTTATTATATACATCTGTATTTTTCAGTGTCTTATGATATTTTAAAGCTGAAAATTAGAGAAAGTGATGAAACAAAAAAGGTATAATTATATATGTGAAACTCTAAGGTGGATATTTTAGTTAGAGCAAACTCATCAAATTTAAAAAGCAGTGAGTTTAGATGATTTGGCTTCACATATCCCTAGTAGAAGGAGTTTTTTTTTTCCAAATAAATAAATATCTTATGGTGTCCAAAAAAAAAAGGGTAAGAAAGATTACCAAGTACATAAAAACTTACAGTTGTGGATCTGCAATTTTTCCTTCTCATAATCTTTTCCCCACACTCCCCACTTTATCCTCCCTTCCTCACGTTTGGAAAACTTTGTTATTTATAAGTTGAAATTTGTGGCTGAAAGGCTAGATAAATTTGCATAAATAATTTGAATATAGAGATGTCAAGAATACGACTTCTTTTTATCATCTGAGCCACCAGGGAAGAAAGACTACAACTTCTTTTCATGGAATAGTTAGAACTGGGGGAAGAATTAATGTAGCACTGATGAATAAAAGATAATGGCATTCTTTGGATAAAAGAATCACTTTAGTAGTTTAAAGAAGGAGGAAATAAGGAAAGGGAGGTGGAAAGAAAAGAAAAAAAAAAAAAGAGAGAGAACAGAAAAAGGAAAGAATAAAAGTCCTGATTTCAGAATTGAATTGAGTTAAGCAGTCAAGGAGGATTATTCAGCCTATGTCAGTGAAGTAGTAATGGTCTTTCTGATAGCACGCCTTTGCTCCAGGGACGTGTTTGCTTGAGAGATAGAAAGACCTTTTGCAGATCTGGAGATTCATGTGAGTGTTATACCTGGGTTAGTAGGGAACAAGTGATTTTGGATTATTCATGTGCTATATTCTCACATGCAGCATCGTGTCAATTAGAAAGTAAGCCAAATTAAAGATGTTAGAATCTTAATAAAGGCCCAGAGATTCCAGTCTGAATCCCTTGGAAACTCTAATATATCTGTAAGAAATCTTAATATTATGTAGAACAAAATTTGAAAACTTATGATTTACATCATTGACTCAGTTACATATAAATTAATGTACATGAATATCACTGTGCTTGACTAGTTAAAACTATATAGCATTCCACTGGTAGGTAAGCCAGGAAAAACGATGGACAGTGCCAGTGAAGCAAGGGAAAAAGAAGAAGAGGGTGCTATCATGGAAGCAGTACGAAGACTGTCTAGAGATAAGAGTAGCCAATCATATAATTTTTTATTTAAATTACTGAAATACTCACTGAATGCTTTAAAGTGCATGATAAACTGGATGAGGCACTGCAAAACACACACACAATTTTTATGCAAAGTTCAGTCGTTTTAAAATATATACATATATAATTGCATTGAAATAGATGCTCAATAATAAAGATTTTCTATACAGATTATGAAGACTTTTCGAGGAGAACTCATATTTACTGGTGACACAAAATTATATGTATTTGATTTTAAATGAAAAAAAAAAAAAACAAACAGTGTCACAATTATCTAACAGGAAAAAGAACTAGAATTATCTGACTTTTATTTGAGAAGAATCAGCGATGAAATGCAATTTTGACTTATGTACTAGTATTCTTGGAAAAGGCCACTGAAGTCACTAGATAAGAAACAGTAGCTACAAATACTATTGTTGCTTTGAACTGTTTAAACTATGGGGAAAGTTCATAGCAATACAGGTATACCTCAAGAAACAAGAAAAAAGTCAAATAAATAACCTAACTCTACACCTAAAGCAACTAGAAAAGGAAGAAATGAAGAACCCCAGGGTTAGTAGAAGGAAAGAAATCTTAAAAATTAGGGCAGAAATAAATGCAAAAGAAACAAAAGAGACCATAGCAAAAATCAACAAAGCCAAAAGCTTGTTCTTTGAAAGGATAAATAAAATTGACAAACCATTTGCCAGACTCATCAAGAAACAAAGGGAGAAAAATCAAATCAATAAAATTAGAAATGAAAATGGAGAGATCACAACAGACAACACAGAAATACAAAAGATCATAAGAGACTACTATCAGCAATTATATGCCAATAAAATGAACAACGTGGAAGAAATGGACAAATTCTTAGAAATGTACAACTTTCCAAAATTGAATCAGGAAGAGATAGAAAATCTTAACAGACCCATCACAAGCACGGAAATTGAAACTGTAATCAGAAATCTTCCAGCAAACAAAAGCCCAGGTCCAGATGGCTTCATAGCTGAATTCTACCAAAAATTTAGAGAAGAGCTGACACTTGTCCTACTCAAACTCTTCCAGAAAATTACAGAGGAAGGTAAACTTCTAAACTCCTTCTATGAAGTATGATTATCTCAATAGATGCAGAGAAAGCCTTTGATAAAATTCAACATCCATTTATGATAAAAACTCTCCAGAAAGCAGGAATAGAAGGAGCATACCTCAACATATAAAAGCTATATATGACAAACCCACAGCAAACATCATCCTCAATGGTGAAAAACTGAAAGCATTTCCCCTAAAGTCAGAAATAAGACAAAGGTGCCCACTCTCACCACTACTATTCAACATAGTTTTGGAAGTTTTGGCCACAGCAATCAGAGCAGAAAAAGAAATTAAAGGAATCCAAATTGGAAAAGAAGAAGTAAAACTCTCAGTATTTGCAGATGACATGATCCTCTACACAGAAAACCCTAAAGACTCCACCAGAAAATTACTAGAGCTAATCAATGAATATAGTAAAGTTGCAGGATATAAAATCAACACACAGAAATCCCTTGCATTCCTGTACACTAATAATGAGAAAATAGAAAGAGAAATTAAGGAAACAATTCCATTCACCATTGCAACGAAAAGAATAAAATACTTAGGAATATATCTACCTAAAGAAACTAAAGACCTCTATATCAGATCAGATCAGATCAGATCAGTCGCTCAGTCGTGTCCGACTCTTTGCGACCCCATGAACCGCAGCACGCCAGGCCTCCCTGTCCATCACCAGCTTCTGGAGGTCACCCAGACTCGCATCCATCGAGTCAGTGATGCAATCCAGCCATCTCATCCTCTGTCGTCCCCTTCTCCTCCTGCCCTCAATCCCTCCCAGCATCAGAGTCTTCTCCAATGAGTCAACTCTTCGCATGAGGTGGCCAAAATACTGGAGTTTCAGCTTTAGCATCATTCCTTCCAAAGAAATTCCAGGATTGATTTCCTTCAGAATGGACTGGTTGGATCTTCTTGCAGTCCAAGGGACTCTCAAGAGTCTTCTCCAACACCACAGTTCAAAAGCATCAATTCTTCGGCGCTCAGCCTTCTTCACATCCAGCTCTCACATCCATACATGACCACAGGAAAGACCATAGCCTTGACTAGGCGAACCTTTGTTGGCAAAGTAATGTCTCTGCTTTTGAATATGCTATCTAGGTTGGTCCTAACTTTCCTTCCAAGGAGCAAGCGTCTTTTAATTTCATGGCTACAGTCACCATCTGCAGTGATCTTGGAGCCCAGAAAAACAAAGTCTGACACTGTTTCCACTGTTTCCCCATCTATTTCCCATGCAGTGATGGGACCAGATGCCATGATCTTCGTTTTCTGAATGTTGAGCTTTAAGCCAACCTTTTCACTCTCCACTTTCACTTTCATCAAGAGGCTTTTTAGCCCCTCTTCACTTTCTGCCATAAGGGTGGTGTCATCTGCATATCTGAGGTTATTGATATTTCTCCCGGCAATCTTGATTCCAACTTGTGTTTCTTCCAGTCCAGCATTTCTCATGATGTACTCTGCATATAAGTTAAATAAACATGGTGACAATATACAGCCTTGACGTAGTCCTTTTCCTATTTGGAACCAGTCTGTTGTTCCATGACCAGTTCTAACTGTTGCTTCCTGACCTGCATACAGATTTCTTAAGAGGCAGATCAGGTGGTCTGGTATTCCCATCTCTTTCAGAATTTTCCATAGTTTATTGTGATCCACACAGTCAAAGGCTTTGGCATAGTCAATAAAGCAGAAATAGATGTTTTTCTGGAACTCTCTTGCTTTTTCCATGATCCAGCGGATGTTGGCAATTTGATCTCTGGTTCCTCTGCCTTTTCTAAAACCAGCTTGAACGTCAGGAAGTTCACGGTTCACATATTGCTGAAGCCTGGCTTGGAGAATTTTGAGCATTACTTTACTAGCGTGTGAGATGAGTGCAATTGTTCGGTAGTTTGAGCATTCCTTGGCATTGCCTTTCTTTGGGATTGGGATGAAAACTGACCTTTTCCAATCTTGTGGCCACTGCTGAGTTTTCCAAATTTGCTGGCATATTGAGTGTAGCACTTTCACAGCATCATCATTCAGGATTTGGAATAGCTCCACTGGAATTCCATCACCTCCACTAGCTTTGTTTGTAGTGGTGCTTTCTAAGGCCCATTTGACTTCACATTCCAAGATGTCTGGCTCTAGGTCAGTGATCACATCATCATGATTATCTGGGTCTTGAAGCTCTTTTTTGTACAGTTCTTCTGTGTATTCTTGCCACCTCTTCTTGATATCTTCTGCTTCTGTTAGGTCCACACCATCTCTGTCCTTTATTGTGCCCATCTTTGCATGAAATGTTCCTTTGGTATCTCTGATTTTCTTGAAGAGATCCCTAGTCTTTCCCATTCTGTTGTTTTCCTCTATTTCTTTGCATTGATCACTGAAGAAGGCTTTCTTATCTCTTCTTGCTATTCTTTGGAACTCTGCATTCAGATGTTTATATCTTTCCTTTTCTCCTTTGCTTTTTGCTTCTCTTCTTTTCACAGCTATTTGTAAGGCCTCCCCAGACAGCCATTTTGCTTTTTTGCATTTCTTTTCCATGGGGATGGTCTTGATCCCTGTCTCCGTACATTCACGAACCTCATTCCATAGTTCATCAGGCACTCTATCTATCAGATCTAGGCCCTTAAATCTATTTCTCACTTCCACTGTATAATCATAAGGGATTTGATTTAGGTCATACCTGAATGGTCTAGTAGTTTTCTCTACTTTCTTCAATTTCAGTCTGAATTTGGCAATAAGGAGTTCATGGTCTGAGCCACAGTCAGCTCCTGGTCTTGTTTTTGCTGATTGTATAGAGCTTCTCCATCTTTGGCTGCAAAGAATATAATCGATCTGATTTCGGTGTTGACCATCTGGTGATGTCCATGTTAGAGTCTTCTCTTGTGTTGTTGGAAGAGGGTATTTGCTATGACCAGTGCATTTTCTTGGCAAAACTCTATTAGTCTTTGCCCTGCTTCATTCCGTATTCCAAGGCCAAATTTGCCTGTTACTCCAGGTGTTTCTTGACTTCCTACTTTTGCATTCCAGTCCCCTATAATGAAAAGGACATCTTTTTTGGGTGTTAGTTCTAAAAGGTCTTGTAGGTCTTCATAGAACCTTTCAACTTCAGCTTCTTCGGCGTTACTGGTTGGGGCATAGACTTGGATTACTGTGACATTGAATGGTTTGCCTTGGAAACGAACAGAGATCATTCTATCGTTTTTGAGATTGCATCCAAGTACTGTTTCGGATTTTTGTTGACCATGATGGCCACTCCATTTCTTCTGAGGGATTCCTGCCACAAGTAAATATAATGGTCATCCGAGTTAAATTCACCCATTCCAGTCCATTTTAGTTCGCTAATTCCTAGAATGTCGACATTCACTCTTGCCATCTCTTGTTTGACCACTTCCAATTTGCCTTGATTCATGGACCTGACATTCCAGGTTCCTATGCAATACTGCTCTTTACAGCATCGGACTTTGCTTCTATCACCAGACACATCCACAGCTGGGTATTCTTTTTGTTTTGGCTCCATCCTTTCATTCTTTCTGGAGTTATTTCTCCACTGATCTCCAGTAGCATATTGGGCCCCTACTGACCTGGGGAGTTTCTCTTTCAGTATCCTATCATTTTGTCTTTTCATACTGTTCATGGGGTTCTCAAGGCAAGAATACTGAAGTGGTTTGCCATTCCCTTCTCCAGCGGACCACACCCTGTCATATCTCTCCACCATGACCCGCCCATCCCAAGTTGCCCCTCGGGCATGGCTTAATCTCATTGAGTTAGACAAGGGTGTGGTCCTTGTGTGATTAGACTGACTAGTTATCTGTGAGAATGGTTTTAGTGTATTTGCCCTCTGATGCCCTCTTTCAAGACCTACTGTCTTACTCGGGTTTCTCTTACCTTGGGCGTGGGGTATCTCATCCCGGCTGCTCCTGGCTGCTCCCGGCCAGCAAAGCACAGCCATCGCACCTTACCTTGGACGAGGGGGTCTCTCCTCACCGCCGCCCTTCCTGATCTCGGTCGTGGGGTAGCTCTTCTCGGCCGTGCTTGTGCACTGGCCCTCACCGCCGTCCTTCCTCGGTCGTGGGGGTAGCCCTCGGGGGGGGGGGGGGGGGGGGGGGGCGCGGGGGGGGGGGGGCGGGGGGGGGCGGGGGGGGGGGGGGGGGGGGGGGGGGGGGGGCGGGGGGGGGGGGGGGGGGGGGGGGGGGGGGGGGGGGGGGGGGGGGGGGGGGGCTGGGGGGGGGGGGGGGGGGGGGGGGGTGAAAGGGCGCGGGGGGCGGGGGGGGGGGGGGGCGCATAAAAGGGGCGGGGGGGGGGGGGAGGGGGAGGTGGCTCTTAAATATAGAAAACTATAAAAAACTGATGAAAGAAATAAAGAGGACACTAATAGATGGAGAAATATACCATGTTAATGGATTGGAAGAATCAATATAGTGAAAATGAGTATACTACCCAAAGCAATACAAAGATTCAGTGCAGTCCTTATCAAGCTACCAACGGTATTTTTCACAGAGCTAGAACAAATAATTTCACAATTTGTATGGAAATACAAAAAAACTCAAATAGCCAAAGCAATCTTGAGAAAGAAGAATGGAACTGGAGAAATCAACCTGCCTGGCTTCAGGCTTTATTACAAAGCCACAGTCATCAAGACAGTATGGTACTGGCCCAAAGACAGAAATATAGATCAACAGAACAAAATAGAAAGCCCAGAGATGAACCCACACACCTATGGACAACTTATCTTTGACAAAGGAGGCAAGAATATACAGTGGAGAAAAGACAATCTCTTTAAAAAGTGGTACTGGGAAAACTGGTCAACCACTAGTAAAAGAATGAAACTAGAACACTTTCTAACACCATATACAAAAATAAACTCAAAATGGATTAAAGATCTAAATATAAGACCAGAAACCATAAACTCCTAGAGGAAAACATAGGCAAAACACTCTCTGACATACATCACAGCAGGATCCTCTATGACCCATCTCCCAGAATATTGGAAATAAAAGCGAAAATAAACAAATGGGACCTAATCAAAATTAAAAAGCTTCTGCACAACAAAAGAAACTATAAGCAAGGTGAAAAGACAGCCTTCAGAGTGGGAGAAAATAATTGCAAATGAAGCAACTGACAAACAACTAATCTCAAAAATATACAAGCAATTCCTACAGCTCAATTCCAGAAAAATAAATGACCCAATAAAAAAATGGGCCAAAGAACTAAATAGACATTTCTCCAAAGAAGACATACAGGTGGCTAACAGACACATGAAAAGATGTTCAACATCACTCATTATCAGAGAAATGCAAATCAAAACCACTATGAGGTACCATTTCATGCCAGTCAGAATGGCTATGATCCAAAAGTCTACAAGCAATAAATGCTGGAGAGGGTATGGAGAAAAGGGAACCCTCTTACACTGTTGGTGGGAATGCAAACTAGTGCAGCCACTATGGAGAACAGTGTGGAGATTCCTTAAAAAACTGGAAATAGAACTGCCATACGACCCAGCAATCCCACTGCTGGGCATACACACCGAGGAAACCAGAACTGAAAGAGACACATATATCCCAATGTTCATCGCAGCACTGTTTATAATAGCCAGGACATGGAAGCAACCTAGATGTCCATCAGCAGATGAATGGATAAGAAAGTGGTGGTACATATACACAATGGAGTATTACTCAGCCATTAAAAAGAATACATTTGAATCAGTTCTAATGAGGTGGATGAAACTGGAGCCTATTATACAGAGTGAAGTAAGCCTGAAAGGAAAACACCAATACAGTATGCTATGCTATGCTATGCTAAGTCACTTCAGTCGTGTCCGACTCTGTGTGACCCCATAGACGGCAGCCTACCAGGCTTCCCCGTCCCTGGGATTCTCCAGGCAAGAACACTGGAGTGGGTTGCCATTTCCTTCTCCAATGCATGAAAGTGAAAAGAGAAAGTGAAGTCGCTCAGTCATGTCAGACTCTTAGCGACCCCATGGACTGCAGCCTAACACATATATATGGAATTTAGAAAGATGGTAACGACAACCCTGTATGCGAGACAGCAAAAGAGACACAGATGTATAGAACAGTCTTTTGGACTCTGTGGGAGAGGGAAGGAGGGGGATGAATTGGGAGAATGGCATTAAAACATGTATAATATCATATAAGAAACGAATTGCCAGTCCAGGTTTGATGCAGGATACAGAAAGCTTGGGGCTGGTGCACTGGGATGACACAGAGGGATGGTATGGGAAGGGAGGTGGGAGAGGGGTTCAGGATTGGGAACATGTGTACACCCATGGTGGATTCATGTTGATGTATGGCCAGACCAATACAATATTGTAAAGTAAAAAAATAAAATAAAGAACAACAACAAAAAATAAAATATAAAAAAATTAAAAGTTCTATTAAATTTTTCCATTATTTCCTCTTGACACTTTTCATTAAATCAGAGGAAAATTCAAAAATATTACACAGACATCTGTTCATACTACATTTTCTGTATGGTATCACATCAATTATATCTACATATATATTACAAATATAATACATATATTTATACATATATAAATATAAACCAATGTATACACATACATATATACACATAATATATTTATTGTAAAACTTGCTAATAATCATAGACTCTTATTGCATAGGATATTATTTTAAATTTGAGCAACCCCCAAAATGTAATTTAAGATCAAATTTCCAGAAACATAATTCTAAGCAGGTTAAATTTAAGGCATGTCATTAGTATTTAGTTCAGTTCAGTCATGTCTGACTCTTTACAATCACACGGACTGCAGCATGCCAGGTTTCCCTGTCCATCACCAACTCCCGGAGCTTGCTCAAACTCAGGTCCATTGAGTCAGTGAAGCCATCCAACTACCTCATCCTTTGTCATCCCCTTCTCTTCCCGCCTTCAGTCTTTCCCAGCATCAAGGTCTTTTCCAATGAATCACTCCTTTGCATCAGGTGGCCAAAGTATTGTATTAACCATTCATTATTATTAATCAAGCATATTATAGTAACTGTGAAATAATATCTACTACTTCCTTATAAGAAGAAAACTTGTCAAAGATAATATCGAATTAATTCCTCTGGAAAGTACTAGATCAACCATCAGTTCAGATCAGTTCAATCGCTCAGTCGTGTCCAACCCCATGAACTGCAGCACGCCAGGCCTCACTGAGTCCACCCAAACTCATGTCCATGGAGTCAGTGATGCCATCCAGCCATCTCATCCTCTGTCGTCCCATTCTCCTCCTGCCCCCAATCCCTCCCAGCATCAGAGTCTTTTCAATGAGTCAACTCTTCACATGAGATGGTGAAAGTATTGGAGTCTTGGCTTTAGCATCAGTCTTTCCAATGAACACCCAAGACTTATATCCTTTAGAATGGATTGGTTGGATCTCCTTGTAGTCCAAGGGACTCTCAAGAGTCTTCTCCAACATCACAGTTTAAAAATATCAATTCTTCGGTGCTCAGCTTTCTTCACAGTCCAACTCTCACATCCATATTCATGACCACTGGAAAAACCATAGCCTTGACTAGACGGACCTTTGATGGCAAAATAATGTCTCTTCTTTTCAATATGCTATCTAGATTGGTCATAACTCTCCTTCCAGGGAGTAAGCATCTTTTAATTTCATGGCTGCAGTCACCATCTGCAGTGATTTTGGAGCCCCCCAAAAAAGTCTGACACTGTTTCCACTGTTTCCCCATCTATTTGCCATGAAGTGATGGGACCAGATGGCATGATCTTAATTTTCTCAATGTTGAGCTTTAAGCCAACTTTTTCACTCTCCTCTTTCACTTTCATCAAGAGGCTTTTTAGTTCCTCTTCATTTTCTGCCATAAGGGTGGTGTCATGGCTGGATGCAAATGTATTGATATGAACTAAGCAAAACATTCTCCCTATCTCAGGTATTTACTTGAAGGGATTATTTTAGTATCTATATTTCCCATAGTTAGCAGCCTGTTTTAAGGTTTTGTAGATTACGTTCTACCTACTTTGCAAATGGGCCTGTGTTTTGGCATCCCACAGAGTTATGCAACGTAAACTCCATCAACACATATACCAGTAGAGCGTAGCCCTCATTAGATACTCATTTGTTTCATTTTCTTTTTACTAATGAATGAGTCTGCGAGTATGAAATTTAAGTATAAAGAAAAGAGTTGGGTGATTATGAAGAAAGAGATGAAAATTTTGAAAATAAAGCTTGTACACATTTCTGTCAAAATTACCAAATATGTGTTCTGAAATTAACGTTCAAACCTAGTACATGAGTATATACATATATACATTCAAGAAATTAAGAGAAATTAATAGTCAAGCCTCAAGTAAGATGGTAAGACAGAAGAGGAAAGTTAAGAATTCATGGAGACATCTCAACTAAGGGCATTTGCTGTGATACAGATTTTAGTATGCTTAGTGATAAAATACATTTTAAAAACACGACTAAATGAAGAGAGTTGTTAAAAGTTAACAAACTGATTTGAAAAAAGTATGCATTATAAAATATAAACTGAGATCTAAATTTCAATAAACACTAATCAGTAAGTTAAACAGTTAAATATAATATTTTTAATAATCTTTCTCCACGGACACACATACAAAAATATGCTTATATATGCTGACCATTTGAAAATGAGTTACGTTTTTTTCCCAATAAATATTTTAGCAGGCATCTCTGAATTTAAAGACACTTCCCTATATAATGATAACATTATATATTTATATACATGTATATATATCATGGATGTGTATGTATATGCACGTATACTTAATAAGTACATATAAATAACCAATATGTCATAAATTTAAAACCATAGACATCACTTAAATTTTTAGTAAACTTTAATGCCTTAACTGTGTATGATTTTTTGCCATTGTCCCCAAAATATATCATTTATTGACATTTTTAAACAAACAATCAATCAACAATTTATATATTGCTTTTTGATTTATATGCTCCTTCACTTGCTTTTAAGATAAATAGGTATTCCCATTTGTGTGGGGTTTCTGACACTGATTTTTACAAGTGTTCAAATAAGCTTTCTTGAAGAATATCCCCTATTCTGGAGTTTTATGTTTCTTCATGATGTAGTTTAGATTGTTTCTTTAAATTTTCTGTGAATTAGAAATTACTTGAGCTAGAGATTTAATTCAATTTCAGGTTAAGCTTTTTTGGCAGCTTTATATTCAATGCTGTATACTTGATATAGAATCTTATCTAGAGGTATGTAATGTCAATTTTTTTTCCATTATATAATGAAAGCTGCAGCTTAATAATGTAGTTAAGGCAATATTTGCAGATCTTACCTCTGCAAATTTTTGTTTTTCCTTTTGTTATTACCAAATAATCAATGAGACAATATTGTGAATATATGTTTCCCAATGATTTTCATCTAACTGCTTGTGAAAATGATAGAACCTGTCCAACTTGTTTGATTGCAAAACTGTGATTTCTATTGTCCTTCAAGAGGAAATTTTAATGTATATAATTTTATATAAACATGTTCATTAATGCATTTTCTCTCTCTGTATAAATATATATATACATATATAATATTATACACTATATACAAATATAGTATTATGTTATAATAATATTTTCCATAGTTTATTGTGATCCACACAGTCAAAGGCTTTGGCATAGTCAATAAAGCAGAAATAGATGTTTTTCTGGAACTCTCTTGCTTTTTCCATGATCCAGCGGATGTTGGCAATTTGATCTCTGGTTCCTCTGCCTTTTCTAAAACCAGCTTGAACATCAGGAAGTTCACGGTTCACATATTGCTGAAGCCTGGCTTGGAGAAATTTGAGCATTACTTTACTAGCGTGTGAGATGAGTGCAATTGTGCGGTAGTTTGAGCACTCCTTGGCATTGTCTTTCTTTGGGATTGGGATGAAAACTGACCTTTTCCAATCTTGTGGCCACTGCCGAGTTTTCCAAATTTGCTGGCATATTGAGTGTAGCACTTTCACAGCATCATCATTCAGGACTTGGAATAGCTCCACTGGAATTCTATCACCTCCACTAGCTTTGTTCGTAGTGATGCTTTCTAAGGCCCATTTGACTTCACATTCCAAGATGTCTGGCTCTAGGTCAGTGATCACATCATCATGATTATCTGGGTCTTGAAGCTCTTTTTTGTACAGTTCTTCTGTGTTTTCTTGCCACCTCTTCTTAATATCTTCTGCTTCTGTTAGGTCCACACCATCTCTGTCCTTTATTGTGCCCATCTTTGCATGAAATGTTCCTTTGGTATCTCTGATTTTCTTGAAGAGATCCCTAGTCTTTCCCATTCTGTTGTTTTCCTCTATTTCTTTGCATTGATCACTGAAGGAGGCTTTCTTATCTCTTCTTGCTATTCTTTGGAACTCTGCATTTAAATGTTTATATCTTTCCTTTTCTCCTTTGCTTTTCGCTTCTCTTAAGAAATCTGTATGCAGGTCAGGAAGCAACAGTTAGAACTGGTCATGGAACAACAGACTGGTTCCAAATAGGAAAAGGAGTACGTCAAGGCTGCATATTGTCACCATGTTTATTTAACTTATATGCAGAGTACATCATGAGAAATGCTGGACTGGAAGAAACACAAGTTGGAATCAAGATTGCCGGGAGAAATATCAATAACCTCAGATATGCAGATGACACCACTCTTATGGCAGAAAGTGAAGAGGGGCTAAAAAGCCTCTTGATGAAAGTGAAAGTGGAGAGTGAAAAGGTTGGCTTAAAGCTCAACATTCAGAAAACGAAGATCATGGCATCTGGTCCCATCACTGCATGGGAAATAGATGGGGAAACAGTGAAAACAGTGTCAGACTTTGTTTTTCTGGGCTCCAAAAACACTGCAGATGGTGACTGCAGCCATGAAATTAAAAGACGCTTGCTCCTTGGAAGGAAAGTTATGACCAACCTAGATAGCATATTCAAAAGCAGAGACATTACTTTACCGACAAAGGTTCGCCTAGTCAAGGCTATGGTCTTTCCCGTGGTCATGTATAGATGTGAGAGCTGGACTGTGAAGAAGGCTGAGCGCCGAAGAATTGATGCTTTTGAACTGTGGTGTTGGAGAAGACTCTTGAGAGTCCCTTGGACTGCAAGAAGATCCAACCAGTCCATTCTGAAGGAGATCAATCCTGGAATTTCTTTGGAAGGAATGATGCTAAAGCTGAAACTCCAGTATTTTGGCCACCTCATGCGAAGAGTTGACTCATTGGAGAAGACTCTGATGCTGGGAGGGATTGAGGGCAGGAGGAGAAGGGGACGACAGAGGATGAGATGGCTGGATGGCATCACTGACTCGATGGATGTGAGTCTGAGTGACCTCCGGGAGCTTGTGATGGACAGGGAGGCCTGGCGTGCTGCGGTTCATGGGGTCGCAAAGAGTCGGACACGACTGAGCGACTGATCTGATCTATAATAATATACACATGCTGCTGCTAAGTCGCTTCAGTCGTGTATGACTCTGTGCGACCCCATGGATGGCAGCCCACCAGGCTCCATTGTCCCTGGGATTCTCCAGGCAAGAACACTGGAGTGGGTTGTTGTTTCCTTGTCCAATGCATGAAAGTGAAAAGTCAAAGTGAAGTCGCTCAGTCGTGTCCACCTGTGCGCGACCCCATAGAGAGCAGCCCACCAGGCTCATCTGTCCAAGGGATTTTCCAGGCAAGAGTACTGGAGTGGGGTGCCATTGTCTTCTTCGAATATACACATAATTATACATAAATATATACATAATAAAAACATAATTGCATACACTGGAGAAGGAAATTGTAACCCACTCCAAGATTCTTGACAAAAATTCCAAGGAAAGGGGAGACTGCAGGCCCCTGTCCATGGGGTCACAGTCAGGCACGATAAGCACAACGACATATATATTTAATCTAGTAATTAAAGATATAAAAGTTTTAATTTGTTAACATGACGGAAAATGTGAAAATATGACTGCAAACAAGTTACAAGTTTGTTATTCGGGTTGTTAACATAGCTTCCTAGTCATGAGGCAGTTGAATTATTTATATAGATATATATAGAGAGAAAAGTTGTAGGAAAAGAAAAGTAAAAACTATTAAAACTTTGCATTTGTATCACTCTCCCATTTAATATGTTAAATATGAATATATACATATATATTATATTATCTTTGTTACACAACAAATGGTCACAAGAGAGACAAAAATCTCTGAACTTGGGAGGAAATCAAGGAGAATATTTTAAATGATAGATTATAATACCCCTGTGATTTCACAAGGAGCACATGAAATAAAATTCTATATGTTCTGACATAAAAAGTTCTAGGAATTTAATCACAGGCTAGCTTTTAGGGAAAATAAAAAAGGTAGAAGGTGTTAGGTATAAAACCAGAAGAACTTACTCAGAGACTTGGAGTAACCTTTATCTCAGAAGGTAAGTGACCACTAATCCAAATGGGTTTGGAGAGCACAGAGGTGACTCAGACCCACACCTGCATGTTCTTTCATTAGGCTATCTCAATGCAAAGAAATAGAGGAAAACAAAAGAATGGGAAAGACTAGAGATCTCTTCAAGAAAATTAGAGATACCAAAGGAAAATTTCATGCAAAGATGAGCTCAATAAAGGACAGAAATGGTATGGACCTAACAGAAGCAGAAGATATCAAGAAGAGATGGCAAGAATACACAAAAGAACTGTACAAAAAAGATCTTCACGACCCAGATAATCACGATGCTATGATCACTGACCTAGAGCCAGACATCCTGGAATGTGAAGTCAAGTGGGCTTTAGAAATCATCATTATGAATAAAGGTAGTGGAGGTGATGGGATTCCAGTTGAGCTATTTCAAGTCCTCAAGATGATTCTGTGAAAGTGCTCCACTCAATATGCCAACAAATTTGGAAAACTCAGCAGTGGCTACAGGACTGGAAAAGGTCAGTTTTCATTCCAATCCCAAAGAAAGGCAATGCCAAAGAATGCTCAAACTACCACACAATTGCACTCATCTCACACGCTAGTAAAGTAATGCTCAAAATTCTCTAAGCCAGGTTTCAGCAATATATGAACCGTGAACTTCCAGATGTTCAAGCTGGCTTTAGAAAAGGCAGAGGAACCAGAGATCAAATTTCCAACATCCGCTGGATCAGTAAAAAAGCAACAGAGTTCCAGGAAAACAACTATTTTTACTTTATTGACTATGCCAAAGCTTTTGACTGTGTGGATCACAATAAACTGTGGACAATTCTGAAAGAGATGGGAATACCAGACCACTTGACCTGACTCTTGAGAAACGTGTATGCAGGTCAGGAAGCAACAGTTAGAACTGGACATGGAATAACAGACTGGTTCCAAACAGGAAAAGGTGTATGTCAAGGCTGAATATTGTCACCCTGTTTATTTAACTTCTATGCAGAGTACATCATGAGAAACGCTGGACTGGAAGAAGCACAAGCTGAATCAAGATTCCTGGGAGAAATATCAATACCCTCAGATATGCAGATGACACCACCCTTATGGCAGAAAGTGAATAGGAACTAACAAGCCTCTTGATGAAAGTGAATGAAAGTGAAAAGTTTGGCTTAAGGCTCAACATTCAGAAAACTAAGATCATGCCATCTGGTCCCATCACTTCATGGCAAATAGATGGGGAAACAGTGTCAGACTTTATTTTTTTGAACCCCAAAATCACTGCAGATGGTGATTGCAGCCATGAAATTAAAAGACACTTACTCCTTGGAAGAAAAATTATGACCAACCTAGATAGCAAGTTGAAAAGCCGAGACATTACTTGGCCAACAAATGTCCATCTATTCAAGGCTATGGTTTTTTCAGTGGTCATGTATGGATGTGAGAGTTGGACTGTGAAGAAGGCTGAGCACCGAGGAATTGATGCTTTTGAACTGTGGTGTTGGAGAAGACTCTTGAGAGTCCCTTGGACTACAAGGAGATCCAACCAGTCCATTCTGAAGGAGATCAGCCCTTGGATTTCTTTGGAAGGACTGATGCTAAAGCTGAAACTCCAGTACTTTGGCCACCTCATGCGAAGTGTTGACTCATTGGAAGAGACTCTGATGCTGGAAGGGATTGGGGACAGGAGAAAAAGGGAATGACAGAGGATGAGATGGCTTGATGGCATCACCAACTCGATGGATGTGAGTTTGAGTGAACCTCGGGAGATGGTGATGGCCAGGGAGGCCTGGCATGTTGTGATGCATGGGGTTGCAAAGAGTTGGACACGACTGAGTGACTGAACTGACTGATAGTTCATAATAGGGCTTCCCAGATGTCTTAGTCAGTAAAGAATTCTGCATTGCAGGAGACACAGTGGATGAGGGTTTGATCCCTGGTCCCCAAGAAAATGAAATGCCAACTCTTTTCAGGATTCTTACCTGGGAAATATCATGGACAAAAGAGCCTAGCAGGATACAGTCCATGGAATCCCAAAGAGTCGGACATGACTGAGCACACACACATACAAATACACACACACACAGAGTTCATAATACTCACAAACTTTTGTGAGGTCTCAAATACCCCTGAAAAGCTGATGCCTTCTTATAAAATAACTTATGTAAAAACTGGTCTCAAATTAAAATCACTTAAAAATGAGTTGTGGCATTGCTGAGAGTTTTATGTTTGGCGATAGAAGCAAAGTCCGATGCTGTAAAGAGCAGTACTGCATAGGAACCTGGAATGTCAGGTCCATGAATCAAGGCAAATTGGAAGTGGTCAAACAAGAGATGGCAAGAGTGAATGTTGACATTCTAGGAATTAGCGAACTAAAATGGACTGGAATGGGTGAATTTAACTCGGATGACCATTATATCTACTACTGTGGGCAGGAATCCCTCAGAAGAAATGGAGTGGCCATCATGGTCAACAAAAGAGTCCGGAATGCAGTATTTGGATGCAATCTCAAAAACGATAGAATGATCTCTGTTCGTTTCCAAGGCAAACCATTCAATGTCACAGTAATCCAAGTCTATGCCCCAACCAGTAACGCTGAAGAAGCTGAAGTTGAAAGGTTCAATGAAGACCTACAAGACCTTTTAGAACTAGCACCCCAAAAAGATATCCTTTTCATTGTAGGGGACTGGAATGCAAAAGTAGGAAGTCAAGAAACACCTGGAGTAACAGGCAAATTTGGCCTTGGATTACGGAATGAAGCAGGGCAAAGACTAATAGAGTTTTGCCAAGAAAATGCACTGGTCATAGCAAATACCCTCTTCCAACAACACAAGAGAAGACTCTATACATGGACATCACCAGATGGTCAACACCGAAATCAGATCGATTATATTCTTTGCAGCCAAAGATGGAGAAGCTCTATACAATCAGCAAAAACAAGACCAGGAGCTGACTGTGGCTCGGACCATGAACTCCTTATTTCCAAATTCAGACTGAAATTGAAGAAAGTAGAGAAAACTACTAGACCATTCAGGTATGACCTAAATCAAATCCCTTATGATTATACAGTGGAAGTGAGAAATAGATTTAAGGGCCTAGATCTGATAGATAGAGTGCCTGATGAACTATGGAATGAGGTTCGTGACATTGTACAGGAGACAGGGATCAAGACCATCCCCATGGAAAAGAAATGCAAAAAAGCAAAATGGCTGTCTGGGGAGGCCTTACAAATAGCTGTGAAAAGAAGAGAAGCGAAAAGCAAAGGAGAAAAGGAAAGATATAAACATTTAAATGCAGAGTTCCAAAGAATAGCAAGAAGAGATAAGAAAGCCTTCTTCAGTGATCAATGCAAAGAAATAGAGGAAAACAACAGAATGGGAAAGACTAGGGACCTCTTCAAGAAAATCAGAGATACCAAAGGAACATTTCATGCTAAGATGGGCACAATAAAGGACAGAGATGGTGTGGACCTAACAGAAGCAGAAGATATTAAGAAGAGGTGGCAAGAATACACAGAAGAACTGTACAAAAAAGAGCTTCAAGACCTAGATAATCATGATGATGTGATCACTGACCTAGAGCCAGACATCTTGGAATGTGAAGTCAAATGGGCCTTAGAAAGCATCACTACGAACAAAGCTAGTGGAGGTGATGGAATTCCAGTGGAGCTATTCCAAATCCTGAAAGATGATGCTGTGAAAGTGCTACACTCAATATGCCAGCAAATCTGGAAAACTCAGCAGTGGCCACAAGATTGGAAAAGGTCAGTTTTCATCCCAATCCCAAAGAAAGGCAATGCCAAGGAGTGCTCAAACTACTGAACAATTGCACTCATCTCACACGCTAGTAAAGTAATGCTCAAAATTCTCCAAGCCAGGCTTCAGCAATATGTGAACCGTGAACTTCCTGATGTTCAAGCTGGTTTTAGAAAAGGCAGAGGAACCAGAGATCAAATTGCCAACATCCGCTGGATCATGGAAAAAGCAAGAGAGTTCCAGAAAAACATCTATTTCTGCTTTATTGACTATGCCAAAGCCTTTGACTGTGTGGATCACA
The DNA here is from genome assembly GCA_935064755.1 of Tragelaphus eurycerus. Classification (NCBI taxonomy): domain Eukaryota; kingdom Metazoa; phylum Chordata; class Mammalia; order Artiodactyla; family Bovidae; genus Tragelaphus; species Tragelaphus eurycerus. The sequence goes on along the minus strand of CAKXYN010000086.1, from coordinate 2,866,341 downwards.
ATAAACTGTGGAAAATTTTGAAAGAGATGGGAATACCAGACCACCTGATCTGCCTCTTGAGAAATCTGTATGCAGGTCAGGAAGCAACAGTTAGAACTGGGCATGGAACAACAGACTGGTTCCAAATAGGAAAAGGAGTACGTCATGGCTGCATATTGTCACCATGTTTATTTAACTTATATGCAGAGTACATCATGAGAAATGCTGGACTGGAAGAAACACAAGTTGAAATCAAGATTGCCGGGAGAAATATCAATAACCTCAGATATGCAGATGACACCACTCTTATGGCAGAAAGTGAAGAGGGGCTAAAAAGCCTCTTGATGAAAGTGAAAGTGGAGAGTGAAAAGGTTGGCTTAAAGCTCAACATTCAGAAAACGAAGATCATGGCATCTGGTCCCATCACTGCATGGGAAATAGATGGGGAAACAGTGGAAACAGTGTCAGACTTTGTTTTTCTGGGCTCCAAAATCACTGCAGATGGTGACTGCAGCCATGAAATTAAAAGACGCTTGCTCCTTGGAAGGAAAGTTATGACCAACCTAGATAGCATATTCAAAAGCAGAGACATTACTTTACCAACAAAGGTTCGCCTAGTCAAGGCTATGGTCTTTCCTGTGGTCATGTATGGATGTGAGAGCTGGACTGTGAAGAAGGCTGAGCGCCGAAGAATTGATGCTTTTGAACTGTGGTGTTGGAGAAGACTCTTGAGAGTCCCTTGGACTGCAAGAAGATCCAACCAGTCCATTCTGAAGGAGATCAATCCTGGAATTTCTTTAGAAGGAATGATGCTAAAGCTGAAACTCCAGTATTTTGGCCACCTCATGCGAAGAGTTGACTCAATGGAGAAGACTCTGATGCTGGGAGGAATTGAGGGCAGGAGGAGAAGGGGACGACAGAGGATGAGATGGCTGGATGGCATCACTGACTCGATGGATGCGAGTCTGAGTGACCTCCGGGAGCTGGTGATGGACAGGGAGGCCTGGCGTGCTGCGGTTCATGGGGTCGCAAAGAGTCGGACACGACTGAGCGACTGATCTGATCTGATATGTTTGGCAGGACTGTGGCTTTCTATAACTGTTCCAAGACAGAGACAAGTTCTGGGCCCTGGGCTGCCTCTTCCTTGAGGAAACAGATTTCCAGGAAAATATAGCATTTTCGGAATCTAGCTTTTGAAGCTGTTCATAAGGATAATATTCTGGAACCATATAAGAAGTAGAGAGAATCTAACAAAGTTGAGAACTAGCAAAAGACTGGGGCCAAAATGCCTTGGTTTGAGGGAATATAGAAACTCAGTGGGTAACCAGGTGGCATCCTAGAGCACTTTAGAACATGTTTTGTCACTATAGAATACACAACTGGAGCTATGCAGGTGCCCCAAAGAGGCTAACCTGCTAGGATTTTTTCCTTTTATCAAGCCAATTAAGTATAATCAAAGACAACAGAAGTTGTAAGTCCTATTTTTTTTTTTTTTTTTAATCTAGGAAAGACCTTAAGCCACAGTTATTTTAGCTTGATAAATACATATGTGCATAGAATTCAAGTAAGTTTCCTCAAAGTCACACAATTAGGTCATGATAGAAAAAAGATTTTGACCCAGGATAATCTCTGTGAATTATATATATATATATCTGTGTCTTTTGGTCTTTCATAAGATTTCCCTATAAAGAAATAGCTAACTAATTAACTATATGTTAAGCTATATTAGCATATCAATAGATCAATATGATTCAGGAATTTGGCACTAGTGGCAATGGCAGTCCACTCCAGTGTTCTTGCCTGGAGAATCCCGGGGATGGCAGAGCCTGGTGGGCTGCCATCTATGGGGTCGCACAGAGTCGGACATGACTGAAGCGACTTAGCAGCAGCAGCAGCAGCAGTAAAGAACAGAAGCTACCTATCACTAAAAAACTGACTTAATAAATCTGCTTTGGCTATAAACTTCATTTTCCCTGTGTGATATGCCTTGTGAGAGAAATATTTCTCAACTCCTCATGTTATTCCCGCTCATTTATATTTTAGTAATTAGAATTTTACAAAAATCATGAGTCTTAAAAATTCATTTTAATGTACATAATTCTTACACCATTAATTAAATTTATTTTTTTTAATTTTGTGCTAAGGATGTAAAGAACTGACTCATTTGAAAAGACCCTGATGCTGGGAAAGATTGAGGGAAGGAGGAGAAGGGGATGACAGAGGATCAGATTGTTGGATGGCATCACTGACTGAATGAACATGGGTTTGGGTGGACTCCAGGAGTTGGTGATGTACAGGGAGGCCTGGCATGCTGCAGTCCAGGGGGTCACAAAGAGTCAGACACAACTGAGAGACTGAATTGAATTGATCTGAGTGTTAAGATAGTGTTCTGTGTTAGGTGATTTAAAAAGAGAGGAGGAAGCAGTAAAGAATGAAGCCAGAATGCCACCTAAGATGCAGACATGCTATCTATGGTAGTCTAGCTAGATCACCAGCCAAGAAAAATTACCTACCCATAGAATCACTTGGTGAAGGAAAACTGACTCTCCTTGCTCTTGAATACATCTCTAATAAGAATAATATTAAAAGGGACTGTGTTTCCTTATACTAGACATAGAAGACTGGTTGGGGAGAGAGATTTTACCACATTGTATAGTTATGTTGGAGCAACTTACCTGGATCTTACTGAACTTACAAAAAAGATCGTGTGTGTGTGTGTGTGTGTGCATGTGTATTCACATGTGTGTATATGTGTGTGTGCACAGACTTTTCCATATTCCATAGCTGTTTTTATGTCAACAAGTTGCATTTCAGATATACCATTACTTCAATGAGAACAATCTCAATTTTTTTTCACATTAAGATGTATGTGAAAGCGTCCCATTGCAAGTCATAGACTATTTGTGCCAACATATTAAATTAATTTCAACTTTTTAAACATTTATCTCTTTAAATTATTCTTCAGTTTTAAAAAATGAGACCTTTCTCTTTTTTTAGAATTGAATACTAGATAGAATTCTCTCTGCTGGTCTCTGCTATGTTGTAAAACACACATATTACATTGGTTATGTTGATACATTAGTTAAAATAATAGAGAAAATAATGTACATACATGCTTAAAATAGAAAATGATTTACTTATTTTTGATAGATTTTAAAACATGTCTTCAATCTTGACTGTAACTAATCATTCAAAAGTAGGGAAGCTGTTTGAATTTAAAGTCTCTGATTTGATTAATCCAAGAGTGCCCAGGCATATGTTAAGCCATTTATGCTGCTGCTAAGTCACTTCAGTCGTGTCCGACTCTGTGCTACCCCAGAGACGGCAGCCCACCAGGCTCCCCCGTCCCTGGGATTCTCTAGGCAAGAACACTGCAGTGGGTTGCCATTTTCTTCTCCAATGCATGAAAGTGAAAAGTGAAAGAGAAGTCTCTAAGTCGTGTCCGACTCTTAGCGACCCCATGGATTGCAGCCTAACAGGCTCCTCCGTTCATGGGATTTTCCAAGCAAGAGTACTGGAGTGGGGTGCCATTGCCTTCTCCTAAGCCATTTATAACTTATAAATTAAAATTACCAATTCTACACAAGATATTAACAGCTACTTCTAATTACACTGAAATATTTAGATTGATGAAACATTCTGATTTTCCTGGGATAATGGGTTTTCCTGATGTGTGACTTTCAATGTTATTAAAAAACTTGCATAGTCATAGACAATTGGGACAGTTGTTCATCTTGTGTTACTGAAAATTATTAAGTCATTTTTCAGTTCAGTCGCTCAGTCGAGTCCGACTCTTTGCAACCCCATGAATTGCAGCACGCCAGGCCTCCCTGGCCATCATCAACTCCCAGAGTTTACCCAGACTAACTTCCATCGAATCCGTAATGCCATCCAGCCATCTCATCCTCTGTCGTCCCATTCTCCTCCTGCCCCCAATCCCTCCCAGCATCAAAGTTTTTTCCAATGAGTCAACTCTTAGCATGAGGTGGTCAAAATACTGGAGTTTCAGCTTTAGCATTATTCATTCCAAAGAAATCCCAGGGCTGATCTCCTTCAGAATGGACTGGTTGGATCTCCTTGCAGTCCAAGGGACTCTCAAGAGTCTTCTCCAACACCACAGCTCAAAAGCATCAGTTCTTCGGTGCTCAGCTTTCTTCACAGTCCAACTCTCACATTCATACATGACCACTGGAAAAACCATAGACTTGACTAGATGGACCCTTGTTGGCCAAGTAATGTTTCTGCTTTTCAATATGCTATCTAGGTTAGTCATAACTTTCCTTCCAAGGAGTAAGCGTCTTTTAATTTCATGGCTGCAGTCACCATCTGCAGTGATTTTGGAGCCCAGAAAAAGAAAGTCTGACACTGTTTCCACTGTTTCCCCATCTATTTCCCATGTAGTGATGGGACCAGAGGCCATGATCTTCGTTTTCTGAATGTTGATCTTTAAGCCAACTTTTTCACTCTCCACTTTCACTTTCATCAAGAGACCCTTTAGTTCCTCTTCACTTTCTGCCATAAGGGTGGTGTCATCTGCATATCTGAGGGTATTGATATTTCTCCCGGCAATCTTGATTCCAGCTTGTGATTTTGCAGTCCAGCATTTCTCATGATGTACTCTGCATATAAGTTAAATAAACATGGTGACAATATACAGCCTTGACATACTACATTTCCTATTTGGAACCAGTCTGTTGTTCCATGACCAGTTCTAACTGTTGCTTCCTTACCTGCATACAGATTTCTCAAGAGGCAGATCAGGTGGTCTGGTATTCCCATCTCTTTCAGAATTTTCCACAGTTTATTGTGATCCACACAGTCAAAGGCTTTGGCATAGTCAAGAAAGCAGAAATAGATGTTTTTCTGGAACTCTCTTGCTTTTTCCATGATCCAGCAGATGTTGTCAATTTGATCTCTGGTTCTTCTGCCTTTCTAAAACCAGCTTGAACATCTGGAATTTACGGTTCACATACTGCTTAAGCCTGGCTTGGAGAATTTTGAGTATTACTTTAGTAGTGTGTGAGATGAGTGCAATTGTGCAGCAGTTTGGGTATTCTTTGGCATTGTCATTCTTTGTGATTGGAATGAAAACTGACCTTTTCCAGTCCTGTGGCCGCTGCTGAATTTTCCTAATTTTTGGCATATTGAGTGCAGCACTTTCACAGCATCATCTTTAAGAATTTGGAATAGCTCATCTGGAATTCCATCACCTCCACTAGCTTTGTTCATAGTGATGTTTTCTAAGGCCAACTTGACTTCACATTCTAGGATGTCTGGCTCTAGGTCAGTGATCACACCATCATGATTATCTGGGTTGTGAAGATCTTTTTTTGTATAGTTCTTCTGTGTATTCTTGCCATCTCTTCTTGATATCTTCTGCTTCTGTTAGGTCCATACCATTTCTGTCCTTTATCGAGCCCATCTTTGCATGAAATGTCCCCTTGGTATCTCTAATTTTCTTGAAGAGATCCCTAGTCTTTGCCGTTCTTTTGTTTTCCTATATTCCTTTGCATTGATCACTGAAGAAGGCTTTCTTATCTCTTTTTCTATTCTTTGGAACTCTGCATTCAGATGCTTATATCTTTCCTTTTCTCCTTTGCTTTTCACTTCTCGTCTTTTCACAGCTATTTGTAAGGTCTCCCCAGACAGCTATTTTACTTTTTTACATTTCTTTTCCATGGGGATGGTCTTGATCCCTGTCTCCTGTACAATGTCACGAACCTCATTCCATAGTTCATCAGGCACTCTATCTATCAGATCTAGGCCCTTAAATCTATTTCTCACTTCCACTGTATAATCATAAGGGATTTGATTTAGGTCATACCTGAATGGTCTAGTGGTTTTCCCTACTTTCTTCAATTTCAGTCTGAATTTGGCAATAAGGAGTTCATGGTCTGAGCCACAGTCAGCTCCTGTTCTTGTTTTTGCTGACTGCATAGAGCTTCTCCATCTTTGGCTGCAAAGAATATAATCAGTCTGATTTCAGTGTTGACCATCTGGTGATGCCCATTTGTAGAGTCTTCTCTTGTGTTTTTGGAAGACTGTGTTTGCTATGACCAGTGTGTTCTTTTGGCAAAACTCTATTTGTCCTGCTTCATTCCGTATTCCAAGGCCTAATTTGCCTGTTACTCCAGGTGTTTCTTGACTTCCTACTTTTGCATTCCAGTCCCCTATAATGAAAAGGACATCTTTTTTGAGTGTTATTTATAAAAGGTCTTGTAGGTCTTCTTAAAACCGTTCAACTTCAGCTTCTTCAGCGTTACTGGTTGGGGCATAGACTTGGATTACTCTGATATTGAATGGTTTGCCTTGGAAAAGAACAAAGATCATTCTGTAGTTTTTGAGATTGCATCCAAGTACTGCATCATGAGAAATGCTGGACTGGAAGAAACACAAGTTGGAATCAAGATTGCCGGGAGAAATATCAATAACCTCAGATATGCAGATGACACCACTCTTATGGCAGAAAGTGAAGAGGGGCTAAAAAGCCTCTTGATGAAAGTGAAAGTGGAGAGTGAAAGGGTTGGCTTAAAGCTCAACATTCAGAAAACGAAGATCATGGCATCTGGTCCCACCACTGCATGGGAAATAGATGGGGAAACAGTGGAAACAGTGTCAGACTTTGTTTTTCTGGGCTCCAAAATCACTGCAGATGGTGACTGCAGCCATGAAATTAAAAGACGCTTACTCCTTGGAAGGAAAGTTATGACCAACCTAGATAGCATATTCAAAAGCAGAGACATTACTTTACCAACAAAGGTTCTCCTAGTCAAGGCTATGGTCTTTCCTGTGGTCATGTATGGATGTGAGAGCTGGACTGTGAAGAAGGCTGAACGCCGAAGAATTGATGCTTTTGAACTGTGGTGTTGGAGAAGACTCTTGAGAGTCCCTTGGACTGCAAGAAGATCCAACCAGTCCATTCTGAAGGAGATCAATCCTGGAATTTCTTTGGAAGGAATGATGCTAAAGCTGAAACTCCAGTATTTTGGCTACTTCATGCGAAGAGTTGACTCATTGGAGAAGACTCTGATGCTGGGAGGGATTGAGGGCAGGAGGAGAAGGGGACGACAGAGGATGAGATGGCTGGATGGCATCACTGACTCGATGGATGCGAGTCTGAGTGACCTCCGGGAGCTGGTGATGGACAGGGAGGCCTGGCGTGCTGCGGTTCATGGGGTCGCAAAGAGTCGGACACGACTGAGCGACTGATCTGATCTGATCTGATCTGACTGCATTTCAGACTCTTTTGTCATTAAGTCATTGCCAAAAATAAAATATAAAATATTATATGATTAATTTTATCTGTTATTCCTACGAAATATTTATTTGTAAATTTAGATTAATGGATCTGATTCTGTCCTTTAATTCTCTGCATGACTTCTAAACAACATTAAAAGCACTGTTATAATTGCTATTGACCACCATTATACTCAGTGTTTACAACTTTACGTCACACATTCCTGTTTCAAGAGAAGCTCAGAATTATTTTCCTAGTAAATTTCTAGGGAATATAAATAAATATCTGTAACTTCTCCCATTTTATAAAAATAGTAAATAAACTAACCTGAAATGTCAAAGTCTATTTATAATAGGGCCTGGATTTCATTGAAAATTTGGTACATACTTTCGATCTCTGTGAAATACATACTGAATAATCCTGAATACAACAAATACACTATTGTGCATACCACCTCCAGATCCTAGCATCTGATTATAATTTGGCATCTGGATTCCTTCAATATCTATATGGAACCTAACTATATTTAACTTTGGCATTCCCACATCTCATGTTTTCTGAAACTCCTGTCAGATTAACATATCTGCATTAGTTCAAGATTCTGTAAAGTTAGCCAAAAGTTAGTAAAATCTCTTTCTGATTTCTGAAGTCTAAAATCCTTAAACTATTGTTTAAAAAACTCAGTGCTATTGCCTGAACTTAACTTTTTATTTCTTTATTTATCTTACAAACATTTTACAAGTCTCTATTCTCTCAAAAAGTAGAGTCCTAGTTACAACACTTGGAGAACGCAATGGCACCTCACTCCAGTACTCTTGCCTAGAAAATTCCACGGACAGAGGACCCTGGAAGGCTCCAGTCCATGGGGTCGCTAAGAGTCGGACCTGACTGCACAACTTCACTTTCACTTTTCACTTCCATACATTAGAGAAGGAAATGGCAACCCACTCCAGTGTTCTTGCCTGGAGAATCCCAGGGATGGGGGAGCCTGGTGGGCTGCCATCTATGGCATCGCACAGAGTTAGAAACGACTGAAGTGACTTAGCAGCAGCAGTTACAACACTTAACTGTCATGCTTCATAACTTTTAGACTTGTTCATATCACTCTATAGTCATGGTGCCCTAACTGTCCCATATCTGCATGTCTGAATCCTAACTGACTGTCAAGGGAAAATGCCACCTTCTTCATCAAATATTCTTGAATATACTAAGTTGCTTCATTGGCTGGCTCTTTGCAAATTATAGACTGTAGCCCACCAGGCTCTTCTGTGCATGGGATACTCCAGGCAATAATACTGGAGTGGGTCATCATTTCCTCCTCCAGGGAATCTTCCAAATCCAGGGATTGAACCCACATCTCTTATATCTCCTACATTGACAGGCAGGTCTTTACCACTAGCGTCACTTGGGGCTTACTTTTATCTTAATGTCCATTCTCCTGAATGTGAACTCCCATATCAGAGAAATGGCTGCACATGTTTCTATTCTGGCATGTCTCTCTTTAAAGCTCTGGCAATAAAGCATTAACTGTTGTGTCTTCCAGGATTTCTTTATGGACGTTTTTGCTTCTTAAAAATCTCTAATATTGATCTCCTTCCTTTGTCTTTACTTATAGATTACCATCCAAAATTTTAATATTGAGGAATATTTAAGGTTTCATTGCTTTAAAAATGCCTTATATAGTAATGTGTCAAAGAAGTACAAACCAAATGTCAGAATATTTAGGCTCTATACCCAAGCTAAGGATTCCCAGGTGATGCAGTGGTAAGGAATCTGCTTATCATGCAGGAGACACAAGAGACGTGGCTTTGGTCCTCTGGGCCAGGAAGATCCCCTGGAATGGGAAATGGCAACCCCCTCCAGAATTCTTGCCTGAAAATTCTATGTAGAGAGGAGCCTGGGGAGCTACAGCCCATGGATTGAAAAGAATTGGGCATGACTGAGCATATGCATACACATACACACATACACATACACACACACATCCAAGCTAAATAATCTCTTCAAGAAAATTAGAGATACAAAGTGAATATTCCATGAAAATTGAGCACAATAAAAGACAGAAATGATATGGACCTAACAGAAGCAGAAGATATTAAGAAGAGGTGGCAAGAAAACACAGAAGAACTGTACAAAAGAGGTCTTAATGAAGTGGATTACCACAGTGGTGTGGTCACTCACTTAGAGCCAGACATCCTAGAATGTGAAGTCAAGGGGGTCTTAGGAAGAATGACTATCAACAAAGCTAGTGGAGATGATGAAATTCCAGCTGAGTTATTTCAAATCCTAGAAGTCAATGCTGTTAAAGTGCTACACTCAATAATGCTAGCAAATTTGGAAAACTCAGCAGTTGCCACATGACAGGAAAAAGTCCATTTTCACTCCAATCTCAAGGAAAGGCTATGCCAAAGAATGCTCAAATTACCAAATAATTGCACTCATTTCATATACTAGCAAGATTATGTTCAAAATCTTTCAAGCCAGGCTTCCATAATACTTGAATTGAAAACTTCCAGATGTTCAAGTTTGATTTAGAAAAGGTAGATGACCGAGGATCAAATTGCCAGTCTTTACTGGGTCATAGAAAAATCAAGGGAATTCCAGAAAAAACACCTGCATCATTGACTACGCTAAAGCCTTTGGCTGTTTGGATCAAATAAACTGTGGAAAGTTCTTAAAAAGATAGAAATATCAGACCACTTTACCTGACTCCTGAGAAACCTGTATGCATCTCAAGAAGCAACAGTTAGAACTGGACATGGAACAATGAACTGGTTCAAAATTGGAAAAGGTGTATGTCAAGTCTCTATATTGTCATGCTGCTTATTTAATGTCTATGCAGAATACATCATGTGACATGTCAAGTGCCAGCCTGGATGAATCACAAGCTGGAATCAAGACCACTGGCTGGGAGAAATATCAACCACCTAATGGCAGAAAGCAAAGAGGAACTAAGAGCCTCTTGATGAAAGTGAAAGAGGAGAGTGAAAAAGCTGGCTTAAAACTCAGCATTCAAAAAACTAAGATCATGGTATGCAGATCCATTACTTAATAGCAAATAGATGGGAAAATAATGAAAACAGTGAAAGACTTTATTTCTTGGGCTCCAAAATCACTGAGCACAGTGACTGCAGCCATGAAATTAAAAAACACTTGTTCCTTGGAAGAAAAGCTATGACAAACCTAGACAGCATATTAAAAAGTAGAGACATCACTTTGTTGACAATGGTCGATCTAGTCAAATCTATGGTTTTTCCAGTAGTGATGTACAGATGTTAAGAGCAGGACCATAAAGAAGGTTGAGTGCCAAAGAATTGATGCTTTCAAGCTGTGGTGTTTGAAGAAACTCTTGAAAGTCCCTTAGACAGCAAGAGTTCAAACCAGTCTGTCCTAAAGGGAATCCGTCTTAAATATTCATTGGAAGGACTGATGCTGAAGCTGAAACTCCAATACTTTTGTCACCTTGGAAAAAGACCCTGATTTTTCAGGACAGGAGGAGAAAGGGGAGGACAGAGGATGAGATGGTTAGATGGTATTACCATCTCAATGGACATGAGTTTGAGCAAACTCTGGGAGATAGGGAACATCAGAGAAGACTGACACGCTTCAGTCCATGGGATTGTAAGAGTTGGACAGGACTGAACCACTAAACAACAACATAAACATGATATTTGGCAAATTATTCAGTAATCTATGAGCCACTAATTTCTTATTTGTTAAATGAGTTTCATTAATGCATTCCTTGATTATTGTGAGAAAATATCTGTACATATTAACTCCTTGTACATTGTAAGTTTCCCTACAAATTAAAGCCTGGAAGGGAAATGACTTTGATTTTATAGTTTTAGTTAATTTTGTTAAATAAAGATACAGTAGACAGAATACTTGGCTGAATGGGAGAGGAAGAAAGACTCTAGAGATGAGGATATATAATTTGTTGTGTTGCTCAAATAATACTGTAAAGCTAGCTTTTACTCTTTGAAAGTAGAGATGATTGAATAATAAGTAAATTATTTCCCACTGGGGAAAAAAAAAACAAAAATAAAATAAGAGTAGGAGTTAGACATCTGTTCCTACGTACTTAAACATTGAAATTCTTCTCGACTAAAGCAGCTGTCTTTACAGAAGAGTCAATACTACCACCCAACTCTCAGTTAGACAGAACTTTTCTCCCCTGAAGCAATGACCATCCTTCCAGCTATATATTGGCCTATTTTCTATCTCAGAGCCCTCAATAAATCTGTTTCTAATTATCCATTATTCTCCCATTGATCCTTATCAAACTCACAGCCAGTTTATCTATTGTCTTAAAAATGGTAATGATGTATTAATAAAGTAAATACAGATAAAGGACTGAGAACTTTTATGGTTATCATCAGGTAATATAAATTGACAAGCTAAATGTCTGAGATAGTTCAAATGTCTCTCTTGTTAGTAACAATTGTTGTAATTCAGATCCCTAGTTTGAACTTTTGTCCTACCTTGGAAGCAAAGGACTTTACTAAGGAAATATGAAGCTCACCCTATAGTTTGGTAACCATTTGATATTTAGCTTAAGTTAAGCCATGCTTTTTACTAATATTTTAACTTATGAAAGGATTGACTGAACTTGATTCATTAATAAGAAGTTGAAATATCCATGGAAAGTCTAAGTAAACCTTTCTTATTTATAATGCCCATTAATAGCCTATCATCAAAGTACAAACAGTTAGCTGAGTAGGAAGTTATTAGCTTGTTTGCTTGAGGTCTAAACAAGGGATAATGCAATTTCTAGTTTTCTCCTCTAATGTAGATATTAGCCAGGAACTTTTTTTTTTTTTTGATCAAAACCAATCTCTGAAGACAGTCAGTCTGACCAAAGAACATTAAAATGATTTCTTTTCAATAATAAGGGCTTTTAAAAAATTTTGCCTGCATTATATTAAATGCAACTCTTTAAGCTCTTTTGTTCAATTTGCCTGAGAAAAGTTCTGTAGTATTAAATCACAAGCAAACATTTCTCAAGAAACTAGAAACTTACTGAACAATGTAAAACAGTAGATGAAGGAATGTAAGACATATTTAGGGGTTCGGGTTCCTCTAAGAATTTGCTTCACAAAACAAACTGCTGTGTCAGGTGCATTGCTATTCTTGAGGAATGCTCTTCACAAGCATTCTATGTTATCACAGGATTTTTTCTTTTTCATGTTACTAGTCAGTGAAATTCCATTATCTGATGGATAAATATAAATTTTGATACAGCAATAATTTTCCTGTTTCTTTTTTCATCTGAACTTGGTCATATAGAAGTTAGTAAAGGTGCAGATTTCAGTCAAATTACGATTGGGAAATTGAATTGCATTTTTATTTATTTTATGCAAAATAGTCTAAGCAGCTGTCTAAATTTCAGGGAATTAGGAATATAATTAAGTTATAAGCTTCACAGATCTTATTTGATTTTCACATTGCTTATAAACATTGTAAAGGGGTCATTATCAACTAAAATATGCTTAGAGTACATATGTGGGGACTTCTTGAAATAACATTATTGAAACTTAAAGATATTATCTATTATGGTGTGTTTATAATTCATATAATTGTTCAATAATATAATTATACACCAAAGGAATAATTTCTAGAGACCAGGAAAGGCACTTGAAATAATTCCACCCACTCCCTGACACTTTTTTTTTATTCTTTACTGTTTAAAAGAATACATAATAAGATACATAAACAATTATTCATTACTTCTCACACAAGGAGAAAAATGATATCAAGTATTTCTGTTATACAACAAGCTGTGAGGAGAAAGAACCAAAATCTCTATGGCATTTAGATAGTTGAAGACATTCTCACTTAAATTGTAGGCATAACTGAAAAAACTTTGGAACCGGACATGGAACAACAGACTGGTTTCAAATTGGGAAAGGAGTATGTCAAAGCTATATATTGTTACCTGATTTATTTAATTTATATGCAAAGTACATCATGCGAAATACTGAGCTGGATGAAGCACAATCTAGAATCAAGATTGCCAGGAGAAATATCAATAACCTCAGACAGACAGATGATATGACCTGTATGACACCCTTATGACAGAAAGCCATCGCCTTCCCCGATGACAGAAAGCCAAGAGGAACCAAAGGGCCTATTGATGAAGGTGAAAGAAGAGAGTGAAAAAGCTGGCTTAAAACCCAGCATTCAAAAAACCAAGATCATAGTGGCTGTATAATAATAATAATTATATATATATATATATATATATATATATATATATATAAACTAAGATTATGGCATCCTGTTCTATCACTTCATGGCAAATAGATGGGGAAACAATGGAAACAGTGAGAGATTTTTCTTGGCTCCAAAATCATTGCAGATGGTGAATGCCACCCTGAGATTAAAAGATGCTTGTGCCTTGAAAGAAAGTTATGAGAAACCTAGACATCATATTAAAAAGCAGAGCCATTTGCCAACAAGGTCCATCTAGTCAAAGCTATGTTTTTTCCCAGTAGTCATGTATGGATGTGAGAGTTGGACTATAAAGAAACCTGAGCATGGAAGAATTGATATTTTGATCTGTGGTGTTGGAGAAAACTCTTGAGAGGTCCTTGAACTGCAAGGAGATCCAACCAGTCATTCCTAAAGGAAATCAGTGAATATTCATTGGAAGGACTGATGCTGAAGCTGAAACTCCAATACTTTGGCCACTTGATGTGAAGAACTGACTCACTGGAAAAGATCCTGATGCTGGGAAAGATTGGAGGCAGGAGGAGAAGGGGATGACAGAGGATGAGATTGTTGGATGGCATCATCAACTCAATGGATATGAGTCTGAGCAAGCTCCAGGAGTTGGTGATGGACAGGGAAGCCTGGGGTGCTGCAGTCCGTGGGATCCCAAAGAGTTGGACACAGCTGAGCAGCTGAACTGAAAATACTTCATCATTTTTAAAATATAGAAAGATTGTTTTTTTCTTGCCTCTCCGATTTGTTAGAAAGTCTGGTGATTATATGATTTTTTTTTTTTTTCTTCAATTTTGAAAAAATGACTGAGTGATACTTATCACTTGGTGTATAAAGTTTCAAACAATTTAATAATCCATGCAACTCTGCAGGAATGTTACATTGTTTTGCAGATAAGTTTTTCAGATGCCCAGAAAACTTAATAACATGTAAATTGCATCTTCAAAATTAACATCTATAATGGATATTTTAATCTTTGTCATTCATTAAATGTCACAAATGCTGTTTGAGTGGTCATAAATGAATTGTCATCTGTATTCAATAGTAACAGCAAAATTCATCTGTATATGAAGTCTCAAAGGCAGTTGTATAATAGTTCACATTAATAACAATTATGTTCACAAACCTTGAAACACATTTAAAATATATAGTTTTTTAACTTGTAGGGAAAAATCACAAAATATCTAAAGGTGACAAGAATTCTTGGTCAACAATTTCAGCTTCTTTCCACATGAGATTATACTCTAATATAAATATTCTGGTTGAATTTCTTCCATTGAAGTTTCAAGGGCCCCAGTAGAGAATATAAATATTCAAACATTAGTGCTTTTATATGTCTATTGTCCAAAATTGTGACAAAGAAAAGTTAACTTCAACCTAGCATGTTTCTGGCTCTATGAAAGCCTGTTTTTGTTATTATAGGCACTAAAAACACAAGAATATTTTATTTCTCAAGAGACAGATTTAGGTCATCTAAGAAAACTAATTCTGTTTTTAAATGAGTTATAATGAGACAAAACAGAAAAAAAAAATTTCCAAAGGATTTACTCTGGTAGCTTTAGAATAAAATATTCAGTTTACAATTCCCTCTTACTTTTGATGACAAAATTAAATTTCAGAGTAGAGAACTTCTGAGTGACTACGTTTAGCAGGTCCGTAAATAGAATCTACCTCTCATTTGTTGATTTAGACATCTTTCATCTTACAATGTTTTTTTGTGTGTGTGTGAAGAAATATATTATGGTTGTATGTTTGTGTTCCATCAAAATTCATATTTTGAAACCCTACTTCATAATGTGATGATTTTAGAAGAACTTTGGAAGAATTAGATGAAGGGATAGGAATGGAGCCCTATTGAATGGTAATACTGCCCTTATAAGTCCCCTTTTGGTGGGGTAGATCTTGGTTCTTCTCTCTGACCTCTTCCATATAAGGTTATAATGAGAAGTTAGCCTGGTGGGGTAGATTTTGGTTCTTCTCTCTGACCTCTTCCATATAAGGTTATAATGAAAAGTTAGCTGTCTGCAACCTGTATGAGAGCTCTTACTAGAACCCCACCAAGCTGACACCTTGGTCTCAGAGTTCCAGTCTCTAAGATGGTAAGAAATATATCTCTGTTGTTTATAAGCCACTGAATCTGTTATAGCAGTCTGAGGACTAAAACAGAAATATGCAAAAATAAAAATTTTAATATTAAGAAACTCTTTTCTGAGAGCCAAAATCTGTTGGAACATGTATACTTACGAATACAAATCTGTTGACTCTTCACATTGAAAAGACTTAATTTGATCAATGTTAACCACATTTGAACCATTCCACATTTTTCCCTGAAATTAAAAGAAGCTTTCTTCTTGCAAGGAAAGTTATGACAAACCTAGACAGCACATTAAAAAGCAGAGACATCACTTCACTCAAAAAGGTCTGTATAGTCAAAGCTCTGGTTTTTCCAGTAATCACTTATGGATATGAGAGCTGAACCATAAAGAAGACTAAGCACTGAAGAATTGATGCTTTTGAACTGTGGTGCTGGAGAAGACTCTTAAGAGTCCCTCAGACTGCAAGGAGATCAAGACAGTCAATCCTAAAGGAAATCAGTCCTGAATATTCATTGGAAGGACTGATGCTGAAGCTCCAATACTTTGGTCAATAATGTGAAGAATTGACTCTTGGAAAAGTCTCTGATTCTGAGAAAAACTGAAAGTAAAAGGAGAAGGAATGTAGAGAATAAGATTGTTAGATAGCATCACCAACTCAATGGACATGAATGTGAGCAAACTCCAGGAGACAGTAAATGACAGGGAAGCCTGACATGCTGCAATTCATGAGGTCTCAAAGAGTTAGACCCAACTAAGCCACTAAACAACAAAATAACTCTTTTCCACAATCTCATGCTACGAATGGTGTTTAAAAAACAAATAAACAAACAAAAAAACTAAACATTTAATCAGAAAGACTGAATTTGAATTCTGCCTCAGCCGCCTATTAGTTTTGATTCTATCATTAATTCAATCAAGTACTGTCGATCAGATTGTGTGGTGTTTGTGAACATCTCATACACATAGCACTCATAGTCGTTACACAGTGGAGGGATGAGAGAAGAAATAGTTCAGGTAGTTAAAAAAAGATTTATTATGTTAGGTGTTAATATATGTTTTGGGAGGGAGAAATATATAAAGGAAGGAGGATAAGAAAATTTTGAAAGGCTAAATACTGAAATTTTACAAAGGGTGGCCTAGAATGGTCTCAACTGGAAGATAGCATTTGTGTAAAAATATAATGTATAAAGGTTATAAAAGTTAACCATTGATATATTAAAAACAAGAGTTTCCAAAAAAGTACAATAGCAAGTTCAAATCCTGAGGAAGTAATGTCTTTAAATCTGTGGAATAGAAATAGAAGTACTACTTCTCAGATATCTGAGACTACTTCTCAGATCTATGAGGCTTGAAACCCATGAAAAAGCAATATGTAAGCTCTAGATGGACCTTCCCAGGTGGGGCAGTGGTAAAGAATCCGCTTCCAGTGCAGGGGACACAAGAGATGTGAGTTCAATCCCTGGGTCTGGAAGATCCACTGGAGTAGGAAATGGCAACCCACTTTAGTATTCTTGCTTGGAAAATTCCCTGGACAGAGGAGCCTGGCAGGATACAGTCCTTGTGTTCTCAATGAGTCCAATATGATTGAATGTCTGAGCACCCATGCACAAGCTTTAGATATCTATGTCCATAATTGGTATTTTTAATTATTAATGCTATTATGAGTAAAATTTTAATTGGAAGGTAAAGGAAACTAAAATATGAACATTTCTTGACTCCATAACTGAATGATGTGATCTGTGATTTTAGTCTCTTGGCATTCTGTCCTCAGCAGAGTATTTTATCCCAGGATCTAGTTTCTTTACGGAATTTGATTTATTCAGTTTAAAAAAGTCACAACTCAAAGTTCACAAATTAAACCAACTCATTAAGAGACCACATCTACTTTCTTTTTTGTCTTACAGTCACAGGACATCTCTTTTCCCATACACACAGATGACTATTTGCTCTGACTCATAATGTTTTGAACTTCTTTTAGTGATTTACTTACATTACTTTAACACTTTTAAATAATAATAACCACCCTTCCTCAAAAAAGGCTGAACCACACTTTTCAATTTGCAAATGCATTCATAGCTTTATTTTCACTTTACTTTTCATTAGCATACATCTGGCAAAGTACATTGCAAAGCTTTTCATTGTTGTTGTTTGTTTCTAAATTTATTTTGACTTCTCTACTTAGTAAACCTGGGAAAGAAAAAAGGCTAACTGAAAGTTACCAGAATTCTCTTTCGATTACTTCTTCTCTGTTCTTAAAATCTCACAGTCCAAATCATTGCCATCAGACATATTTACCCATGTGGTGATCATATTACCTTTATATTCCCCATAGAAGGAAAGATTTTTTTTTAAGGCATTCTCTTTGCTTTGATAAAAATTGGATTGGAGGTATTTTCTCTCACTTCTATAGGTACTAGTTACATTAAAAAAAAAAATGCTCATGTAGTTCATGTAATTCAATTCTATCATTACTAACTCACTCATCCTTTGGGACAGGGTGACGTGAGATAAAACTGTAGGGAATATGTAAGGCAGTTCATTCAAATGTTTTCTAAGAATTCTTTTTCAAGAATCTGTCACAAGGAGATCTTTGGCCTCTCCTAAGTAGTGTTGCCTAAGGTTAAAAAAAAAAAAAGCTAAAATGCTACTACTTGTAGCCTTAGTCTACATGATGAAGTAAGTTTCTAAGCAATTATGGTCAATAATAACCCCAAACACAGAGTATAAAAACTGTCTTTTTGTTACAGCCACTTCACCCTAGTTTTGTCAATGTTTAAATTGTTCACAATTTTCACAAAATATGCATTTCATTTTGCTATATTGAGTATAAATGCATCTTGGATTTGAGTCCCAGTTCCAAATGTTTATATCCTGTGAATATGTACTCACCATATCTCTCTACTTCTCAGTCTGCATGCCTGCATTGTAGAGCTGCTATAAGTTTTAAATCCATTAACATATATCAAGGGGTCTAAGCAAGGACTATAATATTGTTCATACTTAATAAGGATTAATCTACATTTCTCAAGACAAGTATACTTATTATATATCCAAATCATACATCTGCTTAGTTATCACCAATTCTTTCTCTGCTATATCACCTTGGCCCAATCTCTCCCTCTAAGGAATATTTTGACACTTTCAGGACACAGTGCTGTTTACTAATAATTCTATACAGATTAACTCACATTACTTTACAACTCTATGAGTAACAATCAATTCCTTGGATAGATAAGGAAAATGAGGCTTGCAGTTTAAGGAAATTATCCTCAATCACTGAAATTATAACTGAATTAATTTAGATTCAAACTCAGGTCTCAATGCCAAGCCAATATTTGTATTAGCGAACACTTTGCTCTGACCGAAAGACCAGAAAAAAACATTGTTTTTTTTTTTTCATTCATTGTATTCATCTGAGTTCCATTAAGTGGATAAAAATAAAACCTAAAAGGAAACAAACATAAAGAAAATAATCTTGAAGGAGGGGGGAAATAAACAAATATGAGAGAGACTGACCTAAAGCCAGACATCCTGGAATGCGAAGTCAAGTGGGCCTTAGAAAGCATCACTATGAACAAAGCTAGTGGAGGGAATGGAATTCCAGTTGAGCTATTTCAAATCCTGAAAGATGATGCTGTGAAAGTGCTGTACTCAATATGCAAGTAAATTTGGAAAACTCCGCAGTGGCCACAGGACTGGAAAAGGTCAGTTTTGATTCCAATCCCAAAGAATGACAATGCCAAAGAATGCTCAAACTACTGAACAATTGCACTCATCTCCCACGCTAGTAAAGTAATGCTCAAAATTCTCCAAGCCAGGCTTCAGAAGTATGTGAACCGTGAACTTCCTGATGTTCAAGCTGGTTTTAGAAAATGCAGAGGAACCAGAGATCAAATTGCAAACATCTGCTGGATCATCAAAAAAGCAAGAGAGTTCCAGAAAAACATCTATTTCTGCTTTCTTGACTATGCCAAAGCCTTTGACTGTGTGGATCACAATAAACTGTGGACAATTCTGAAAGAGATGGGAATATCAGACCACCTGACCTGCTTCTTGAGAAATTTGTATGCAGGTTAGGAAGCAACAATTAGAACTGAACATGGAACAACAGACTGGTTCCAAATAGGAAAAGGAGTTTGTCAAGGCTGTATATTGTCACCCTGTTTATTTAACTTATATACAGAGTACATCATGAGAAACACTAGACTGGAAGAAACACAAGCTGGAATCATGATTGCTGGGAGAAATATCAATAACCTCAGATATGCAGATGACAGCACCCTTCTAGCAGAAAGTGAAGAGGAACTAAAAAGCCTCTTGATGAAAGTGAAAGTGGAGAGTGAAAAAGTTGGCTTAAAGCTCAACATTCAGATAACGAAGATCATGGCATCTGGGCCCATCACTTCATGGGAAATAGATGGGGAAACAGAGGAAAATAGTGTCAGACTTTCTTTTTCTGGGCTCCAAAATCACTGCAGATGGTGACTGCAGCCATGAAATTAAAAGACGCTTACTCCTTGGAAGGAAAGTTATGACCAACCTAGATCAGATCAGATCAGATCAGTGGCTCAGTCGTGTCCGACTCTTTGCGACCCCATGAACTGCAGCACGCCAGGCCTCCCTGTCCATCACCAACTCCTGGAGGTCACTCAGACTTACATCCATTGAGTCAGTGATGCCATCCAGCCATCTCATCCTCTGCCGTCCCCTTCTCCTCCTGCCCCCAATCCCTCCCAGCATCAGAATCTTCTCCAATGAGTCAACTCTTCGCATGAGGTGGCCAAAATACTGGAGTTTCAGCTTTAGCATCATTGCTATCAATATGCTATCTAGGTTGGTCATAACTTTCCTTCCAAGGAGTAAGCGTCTTTTAATTTCATGGCTGCAGTCACCATAGCATATTCAAAAGCAGAAACATTACTTTGCCAACAAAGGTTCGCCTAGTCAAGGCTATGGTCTTTCCTGTGGTCATGTATGGATGTGAGAGCTGGACTGTGAAGAAGGCTGAGCGCCAAAGAATTGATGCTTTTGAACTGTGGTGTTGGAGAAGACTCTTGAGAGTCCCTTGGACTGCAAGGAGATCCAACCGGTCCATTCTGAAGGAGATCAGCCCTGGGATTTCTTTGGAAGGAATGATGCTAAAGCTGAAACTCCAGTATTTTGGCCACCTCATGCGAAGAGTTGACTCATTGGAAAAGACTCTGATGCTGGGAGGGATTGTGGGCAAGAGGAGAAGGGGACGACAGAGGATGAGATGGCTGGATGCCATCACTGACTTGATGGACATGAGTCTGAGTGAACTCTGGGAGTTGGTGATGAACAGGGAGGCCTGTTGTTCTGTGATTCATGGGGTCTCAAAGAGTCAGACATGACTGAGCGACTGATCTAATACTACTTGACTGGCCACAGCCTACAGTTGTACTACACCACTGTCCCACAGGACAGCTTCAGAGAGGCAGTATATACTACTTTGTGGAGCAGGGAGGATGTTCTTTTTTTGTTTGTTTGTTTTTTCCTCTCATCTCCCATTTCTCTTTGCTTTGTCATCATGTGCTTTCTGTATCATTTATTGTTTTGAACTTCCATTTTGGTTCATTGCATAATCCCAGGTAGCAAAAGGAAAAGCCAGAGCAATTGAGTACACTCTGCAACCAGTGACTAGACAAAGCTGTCTCTCTTTACTAGTGACACTACTCCAGGTGTTTCTTCAACTTTAAGAACATGGCTTTAGTTACTTGGTTACATTAGGCACAAAAAGTGAAAGCCAATGCTCAGGCTATTGTGTTCAAACATCAAGGTAAATGTGCCAATCTTGAATGACGTATTAACCAACTATGATACCTTTGACACAAGACTTGTTTGCACCATGGCATGTTTACTACTTTTCTAATACTTGCCTCCTTCAGCAAGCTTTCTTTCTTTCTTTTTTGTCAGTGATCAGAGAACGAAGTGCTTATATCAGTAAACCAAAATGGAGCACAAGATCATGCATTCAATAACTCTCTTAGTTCTTATAATACATACTTTAAACTTCTTGGCATAACATATAAGGTCAATCACAGTCTAGCCTCATCTCATTATTTCAATCATATCTTCTTGCTATACCAAAAATCCACAGTCCCACACATAACTTTTGTTCCACCTATACCAAATATATCATCAGACAATAAACAACCCAGAGTCTAAGTGTTTTCCAACGTGAACTATTTATTCCTCATTCATGGTAGTGTATATTATCTATGACTCAGTTGAATGTAGCTGGGTTCAGATGATTTTAGATGGGTTTAGCTGTGTTTTGCTGGAGTAGATTCAGACGTGATTCATTCTGTAACCTTGATACACAGAACAGCCTCTATCTATGATTTTCTCACATACAAAAATGAAACACAAGAAGAGATAGAGAAAAATACGACACCTCTAAAGCTGTTGCCCCTAATAGGCCCCACCACTTCCATACTCATGCCTTGGTCAAAGCAAGTTATGCAATCAAGTCCCAAATTAATGGACCAAATACTATACTCTAACCACATTGCAGCATGGCAAAGACGGCAAAAAGAGTGAAGATTTTTTTAAAAAACAGTACATTCAAATCAGCTACGAAATATACCATCTTCTTTTATGCCTGTGTTTCTTTTAACTTTAGAGAAGGAAATAGCAACCCACTCCAGTATTCCTGCTTGGAGAATTCCATGGAGAGAGGAGCCTGGTGGGCTACAACCCATGGGATCACAAAGAGTCAGATATGACTTAGTGACTAACAATTTATTTTATCTTACTGACTAGAACATCTTTGAATCAATGGATTCTGTTGTGCAGTAGTGTGTGTGTGTGTGTGTGTGTGTGTGTGTGTGTGTGTGTGTGTTAGTCACTCAGTTGTGTCTGACTTTTTGAAACTTCATGGACTGTAGCCCACAGGCTCCTCTGCCCATGGAATTCTCTAGGCAAGAATACAG
The DNA here is from genome assembly GCA_935064755.1 of Tragelaphus eurycerus. NCBI lineage: Eukaryota > Metazoa > Chordata > Mammalia > Artiodactyla > Bovidae > Tragelaphus > Tragelaphus eurycerus. The sequence goes on along the minus strand of CAKXYN010000086.1, from coordinate 2,843,854 downwards.
GAGTGGATTGCCATGCCCTCCTCCATGGGATCTTCCTGACCTAGGGATCGAACGCAGGTCTCTTGCATTGCAGGCAGATTCTTTACCATCTGGACCACTAGGGAGGCCAGTTGTCAGGTAGAGATAACCCTATTGTAAAATGTCCATTTAAACACATGGTCTTCAGACTTATATAAACCTCAATTAGATATATCCCCTGCAGTTTACCAACTTGTGAAAATATTTATTTTTTGATCTAAATTTATTCATCTATAAAAACGAACATAACAATTGCACCTCATTCAGGATATTTTGAGAATAACACATATGTATTATTCAGGTTAGTCTAATTGCTATAGCACACCAAAAAAAAAAAAAAAAAAAAAAAAAAACAGAAACAAAACTAATCTTTGCAACTTAACAGTATATAAATTTATTACTAATTGACAAAACTCTAAGGCAGGTATTTCTGGTTAGAAGTTTATTTCTCAATCCAATCTTCTTACCTCTGTGATGTAACCATGTTAATCACATCATAATCCAATTTTCTATAAAAGAAGAGAAGGAGAAGTATCACTAGTTGTATATAAACACATAGACCCAGAAAAATTCTGCTCCTATTTCAAAGATCAAAATAGTTGCATGACTCCACTTAGATGCAGGTAGGCTGAGAAGTACAATGCCTGGCTGAACAAAAGTATGGACTAGAAGCAAGATTATTTGTTGCTTAACTAATCTTTCTTCCATAGGAGGTAGAGCACATAGTCCTTTATACATACTTTTGAAACATAGTATTTTTTCCATTCCCACTCCAGTCATTAAAGGTAGGCAGGTATATCATGGAAGAAAGCTTGTAGAACATGAATGGAATAAAAGCTATTAGGAAGATTGTGGAATCAGTTTATAGTTAGGTAAAGAATTAATTTAGAGGTTTTTGCTTGTTTGTTGACATGTAATTGAGTAGATCAACAGTATTTGAAAGCATTCCAATTCATTCTTTTCATTTTTGTAATAGAATTCTATGTTCCTAAAAGTGCTCTAGCTGTTAGTATTTAATTAAAATGAACTAAAATTAGTGCTCTGAGAAATTCATAACACACTTTCTGTCGCTTTGGATCCATTTCAGAAATATTAAGATCTAATTAAAAGCATAATAGCTTGAAGTTATAAAGTTCCGTTCAGTCGCTTAGCCGTGTCGGACTCTTTGCGACCCCATAAATCCCAGCATGCCAGGCCTCCCTGTCCATCATCAGCTCCCAGAGTTCACTCAGACTAACGTCCATAGAGTCAGTGATACCATCCAGCCATCTCATCCTCTGTCCTCCCCTTCTCCTCCTGCCCCCAATCACTACCAGCATCAGAGTCTTTTCCAATGAGTCAACCTTTCGCATGAGGTGGCCAAAGTACTGGTTTAAGCTTCAGAATCATGCCTTCCAAAGGACACCCAGGACTGATTTCCTTTAGAATGGACTGGTTGGATCTCCTTGCAGTCCAAGGGACTCTAAAGAGTCTTCTCGAACACCACAGTTCAAAAGCATCAATTCTTCGGCACTCAGCTTTTATAACAGTCCAATTCTCACATACATACATGACTACTTGAAAAACCATAGCCTTGACTAGACGGATGTTTGTTGGCAAAGTGATGTCTCTGCTTTTTAATATGCTGTCTAGGTTGGTCATAAATTTCCTTCCAAGGAGTAAGTGTTTATATATATATATATCATGGCTGCAATCACCATCTGCAGTGATTTTGGAGTCCAAAAAAATAGTCTGACACTGTTTCCACTGTTTCCCCATCTATTTTCATGAAGTGATGGGACCAGATGCCACGATCTTAGTTTTCTAAATGTTTAGCTTTAAGCCAACCTTTTCACTCTCCTCTTTCATTTTCATCAAGAGGCTCTTTAGTTCCTGTTCAATTTCTGCCATAAGGGTGGTGTCATCTGCATATCTGAGGTGAATGATATTTATCTCAGCAATCTTGATTCCAGCTTGTGCTTCTTGCACCCCAGCATTTCTCATGAGGTACTCTGCATGTAAGTTAAATAAGCAGGGTGACAATATACAGCCTTGATGTACTCCTTTTCCTATTTGGAACCAGTCTGTTATTCCATGTCCAGTTCTAACCATTGCTTCTGGACCTTCATACATTTTTCTCAAGAGGCAGGTGAAGTGGTCTGGTATTCCCATCTTTTTCAGAATTTTCCACAGTTTATTGTTATCCACACAGTCAAAGGCTTTGGCATAGTCAATAAAGCAGAAATAGTTGTTTTTTTGGAACTCTCTTGCTTTTTCCATGATCCAGCAGATGTTAGCAATTTGATCTCTGGTTCCTCTGCCTTTTCTAAAACCAACTTAAATATCTGGAAGTTCACAGTTCATGTATTGCTGAAGCCTGGCTTGGAGAATTTTGATCATTACTTCACTAGTGTGTAAGATGAGTGCAATTGTGTGGTAGTTTGAGCATTCTTTGGCATTGCCTTTCTTTGGGATTGGAATCAAAACTGACCTTTTCCAGTCCTATGGCCATTGCTGAGTTTTGCCAATTTACTTGCATATTGAGTACAGCACTTTCACAGCATTATCTTTCAGGATTTGAAATAGCTTAACTGGAATTCCATCACCTCCACTAGCTTTGTTCATAGTGATGCTTTCTAAGGCCCACTTGACTTCATATTCCAGGATGTCTGGCTCTAGGTGAGTGATTACATTATCATGATTTTCTTGATCATGAATACCTATTTTGTATAGATCTTTTTGTGTATTCTTGCCACCTCTTCTTAATATCTTCTGCTTCTGTTAGGTCCATATCATTTCTGTCCTTTATTGAGCCCATCTTTGCATGAAATGTTCCCTTGGCATATCTAATTTTATTGAAGAGATCTCTAGTTTTTCCCATTCTGTTGTTTTCCTCTATTTCTTTGCATTGATCCCTGAGGAAGGCTTTTATCTTTGCTTTTCTCCTTTGCTTTTCGCTTCTCTTCTTTTCACAACTATTTGCAAGACCTCCTCAGACGGCCATTTTGCTTTTTTGTATTTATTTACCATGGGGATGGTCTTGATCCCTGTCTTCTGTACAATGTCACGAACCTCCGTCCATAGTTCATCAGGAACTCTATCTGTCATATGTAGTCCCTTAAATCTATTTTTCATTTCTACAGTATAATCATAAGGGATTTGATTTAGGTCATACCTGAATGGTCTAGTGGTTTTCCTTACTTTCTTCAATTTCAGTCTGAATTTGGCAATAAGGAGTTCATGGTCTGAGCCACAGTCAGCTCCCGGTCTTGTTTTTGCTGACTGTATGGAGCTTCTCCATCTTTTGGCTGCAAAGAATATAATCAATGTGATTTCGGTGTTGACCATCTGGTGATGTCCGTGTGTAGAGTCTTCTCTTGTGTTTTTGGAAGAGGGTGTTTGCTATGACCAGTGTGTTGTCTTGGCAAAACTCTATTAGTCTTTGTCCTGCTTCATTCCATATTCCAAGGCCAAATTTGCCTGTTACTCCAGGTGTTTCTTGACTTCCTACTTTTGCATTCCAGTCCCCTACAATGAAAAGGATATCTTTTTGGGGTGCTAGTTCTAAAAGGTCTTGTAGGTCTTCATAAAACCGTTCAACATCAACTTCTTCAGTGTTACTGGTTAGGGCATAGACTTGGATTACTGTGATATTGAATGGTTTGCCTTGGAAACGAACAGGGATCCTTATATTGTTTTTGAGATTGCATCCAAGTGCTGCATTTTGAACTCTTTTGTTGACCATGATGGCTAGTCTATTTCTTCTAAGGGATTCCTGCCCACAGTAGTAGATATAATGGTCATCTGAGTTAAATTCACCCATTCCAGCTCATTTTAGTTCGCTTATTCCTAGAATGTCAACGTATACTCTTACCATATCCTGTTTGACCACTTTCAATTTGCCTTGATTCATGGACCTGCCATTCCAGGTTCCTATGCAATATTGCTCTTTACAGCATCAGACCTTGCTTCTGTCACCAGTCACATCCCCAACTGGGTATTGCTTTTGCTTTGGCTCCATCCCTTCATTCTTTCTGGAGTTATTTCTCCACTGATCTCCAATAGCATATTGGGCACCTACCAACCTGGGGAGTTCCTCTTTCAGTATCCTGTTATTTTGCCTTTCCATACTGTTTATTAGTTCTCAAGGCAAGAATACTGAAGTGGTTTGCCATTCCTTTCTCCAGTGGACCACATTCTGTCAAAAACCAAGCCTATAAATTATAGGTGCCCATCCTGAATGTACCTGTAGAGTAGCTATTTCCAAAATTTAGGTGTTGTTACTAATAATTTATTTATTTTTTTTAAAATTTTTATTATTATTATTATTATTTTTTAATTTTTCTTAACTTTACAATATTGTATTGCTTTTACTATACATCGAGATGGATCCACCACCAGAATACACGTGTTCCCCATCCTGAACCCTCCTCCCTCCCCCTTCCCACACCATCCCTCCAGGTCATCCCAGTGCTCCAGTCCCAGGCATCTGTTATAGGGCATCATACCTGGACTGACTCGTTTCTGATATGATATTATACATATTTCAATGCTATTATCCCCAATTGTCCCACCCTCTCCCACTCCCAGAGTCCAAAAGTCTGTTCTAAACATCAGTGTCTCTTTTGCTGTCTCATAAGCAGGGTGATTGTTACCATCTTTCTAAATTCCATATATATGTGTTAGTATACTGTATTTGTGTTTTTCTTTCTGGCTTACTTCACTGTGTATAATAGGCTCCAGTTCCATCCACCTCATTAGAACTGATTCAAATGTATTCTTTTTAATGGGTGAGTAATACTCCATCGTGTATATGTACCACAGCTTGCTTATCCATTCATCTGTGGATGGGATCCACGCTCATATGGTCACCTAATCTTTGACAAAGGCGGCAAGAATATACAATGGGCTAAAGACAATCTTTTTAACAAGTGGTGCTGGGAAAACTGGTTGAACACTTGTAAAAGAATGAAACTAGAACACTGTCTAACACCATACACAAAAATAAACTCAAAATGGATTAAAGAGCTAAATATAAGACCAGAAACCATAAAACTCCTAGAGGAAAACATAGGCAAAACACTCTCTGACTTACATCACAGCAGGATCCTCTATGACCCACCTCCCAGAATATCGGAAATAAAATCAAAAATGAACACATGGGACCTAATCAAACTTAAAAGCACAACAAAGGAAACTATAGGCAAGCTGAAAAGACAGCCTTCAGAATGGGAGAAAATAATAGCAAATGAAGCAACAGACAAACAACTAATCTCAAAAATGTTACTAATAATTTAGACTCATATTTTTTATTCTCAAAAAATATCATTAGAGTTGAGTTTCCTGCAAAGTTATAGTAAAATTTTCTCCCTATATGACTCTGTTAGCCATTTCTAACATTCTCTATGTCTCCTTGCTCTTACCAAATGTTGACTGGTGAGCATTCATGGGTGTTCACAATACTGTGGCTATTTATTAATTACTTTGGTCACTCCCCTTCATTTAAATGAGAGATTTAGAAACAGATATCTGGCAATCATTTCTCTCTAGAGAATGAAAGTGTTGTGTGTTTTAAGCATAGGCCAGCTAGTCATGATCCGAGAAGCTTTCCTTAACCAAATCTTCCTTGTAGCCAGTGCTAATGTTAGGAGTTGACGTGCTATTATGAAATAAGTTCCTAGCTAGGAAATCAGGAAACCTGAGTTATATTACACATTCTGCTATTACTGGTTCCATAACCCAGACAGCTCTATGTCATGGAGGGCAATACAAAGTACAAAATATTATTGATGGAATACAGTTGCACATACAAATGAAGTGATTTCATAAAAATGACCATTGTGTTTACAGAGAAGTATCAGTGTAGAATGATTGGACAAGCAACATAAGAATCAGCAACTAGAAACAAGGAACTTTTCTACAGCATACATCCAAGCAGGTACTTGTTTCATGCTTATTACTCTGTATTTCTTTTCCTATGGCAGATTACATAACTTATTACACACACACATATGTGCATATTAAAGTCTTTGAGACAATGCAGAACAACAACAACAAAAAAAAAGTTTAGCTAGATGGACTCAGTACTATTAAATGGACACATAGTTTTTTGGTTTTTTTTTTTTTTCTTTCTTGTAGAAAGATCTATGACTAAAAATGTGAATACAGTGTTTCTCAGAGTATTTTCTTAGATGACTCAGACATGATTGTTTACAAAGAAATATGTTCTACCAAAAGATAGTGTGCTTATAAAAATGAACTATACTCTTCAAACTCACCTCAAAGTTCAACATCCAGGGACTGAGCAATTTTTCTTATGTTCAACAATATTTAAGCTTGATTTTACAGTACATGAAGAGGTTGATGGTATAGAATAGCCAGTTTTAGTTGAATGGAGAGTGTATTATATGTCCCCTTTATACCTTTTATACCACACCCAATGTTCTGTTACCATCAAAAAACTAGTAAAGGATCAAGAAAAAAAGATGAGATTAACATAAGCAAGAGAGGTTTCCTTGACACCTATTTTAAGAGGAGTCAACTCTAAGGTATGTACTTGTCTTGGGTTTAACTATAGACTTGGACCCTTTTCCAGGTAGAAGACTGATCATTTCTTAGTGGCCCTTCTGAAGGTAATGTAGCATGAAGCCTCTGATATTTTTTAAAGTATCTTAAGCTCTTATTCATCTGAATTATTTTGCTGTTGCATGTATGGATGTGAGAGTTGGACTGTGAAGAAGGCTGAGTGCTAAAGAATTGATGCTTTTGAACTGTGGTGTTGGAGAAGACTCTTGAGATTCCCTTGGATTGCAAGGAAATCCAGCCAGTCCATTCTGAAGGAGATCAGCCCTGGGATTTCTTTGGAAGGAATGATGCTAAAGCTGAAACTCCAGTATTTTGGCCACCTCATGCGAAGAGTTGACTCATTGGAAAAGACTGATGCTTGGAGGGATTGGGGGCAGGAGGAGAAGGGCACGACAGAAGATGAGATGGCTAGATGGCATCACTAACTTGATGGACATGAGTCTGAGTCAACTCTGGGAGTTTGGTGATGGACAGGGAGGCCTGGCATGCTGCAATTCATGGGGTTGCAAAGAGTCAGACACGACTGAGCGACTGAACTGAACTGAACCACTCATTCTCACATAAAGGCCTTTATATATTTTTAAGGTAATGCACCTCCTTATTGGAAGGCGCTGAAAACAAAAACTATCTGGTTAAAAGTCACACCTTGATATCCATTTCCCAAACAGTATTTCACATTGATTAATATTTTTTCTGGAGTTGAGGAATCGACTTCCTGTTCAGTAGAAACCTTTGTTCCCACTGGAGATTCCACATACAAATATGTGGAATTTGTTTGTATGTATATATACACATACAAACTAGGAATTGTTTCTATAAAAGTTAAACTATTTGTCCAGAACTTTTGAAATGGCCCAGGTCAGCTCTCTGAGTTAGATTCTGATTTGAAACACTGTTTTGATATACCTGGAGAAGCCAAGGATACACTGCTTTTCATTTAAGATATTTGTAGTTCAAAACAATTTTTAAGCATATTGCCATAATACAAAATTTTATTGCAATTACTAACATAGGTCATTTTATTTTTATTGTGAAAATAGTATGTATATTTACAGTGGCTAGATACTCATTTTTTTCTTCATAAGTCTTTGAAAAAGCAAGTAAAGAAACAGACTAGAAGTAAGAAAAAAAATGTGTGAACTCTTCCACCTTGTCCTCCTACTCCATCTTTTATACTTCTGACACAGCAATTGTTCTAAGGAACAAATCGATTTTGTCACTCCACTGATTAAAACCAAACCAGTGGCTACCCATCACCCAGGAGAAAGGTGTCTTAACATCTAGCACAGTATAAAAAGACTCCTGAGATTTGTAACTTACCTTATCTGCAGTTTCCACTCAGTGCTTTTTTAAATGATCAGCCAGCTGGTGCACAATAACAAGTTTCTTAATTGTGTCATGCTGTTCTACACTTCATTGCCTATAAACATGCTGAATATCTGCCTTGACAAACTTCCGTCTTTCTTTCTAGAGCCGGTTCAAGCATTACCCCTAAAATGAAGCCTTTTTAAAAGCACTGAAATCAATGCTAAAGTAGTTCTTCCAAAGTAGCATAAGGAGTGTTCTTTCTACTGATCTTAAATTACTTATTAATGGCTGCCTCCTCTATTCAGCTGCAATTTACTTGTGACACATTTCAATGAATTTATATCATGGACTTTGCACATTCAGTTCACCTGAATATATAACATATTACGCACATACAAGTTGGAGACACAGAAGAGCCAATGATGTATCTTCAGTCCATTTCCCTAAGGTTCCAGATGCACTCTAAGATTCGAGTGTAATTTCAGTTCAAGAGTGACAACTGACAAAAAGGAGAACCAAGGGTAAATTCCAGGCCAAGTCCAAGTCCAGAGTTGGGGGAATAATGATGATCCAACCGGAAGACATCAATCAAAGACAGCAAATTCTTCTTACCCAGGACTTTTGTTCTATATAGGACTTCAGCAGACTAGATGAGACTCACTCACTTGGGAAGAGCTATCTTCCTTACTAAATCTACTAATTTAAATGCTGCTGCTGCTGCTGCTAAGTCGCTTCAGTCGTGTCCGACTCTGTGCGACCCCATAGACGGCAGCCCACCAGGCTCCCCGGTCCCTGGGATTCTCCAGGCAAGAACGCTGGAGTGGGTTGCCATTTCCTTCTCCAATGCATGAAAGGGAAAAGTGAAAGTGAAGTCGCTCAGTCATGTCCGACTCTTCGCGACCCCATGGACTGCAGCCCATCAGGCTCCTTCATCCATGGGATTTTCCAGGCAAGAGTATTGGAGTGGGGTGCCATTGCCTTCTCCATTTAAATGCTAATCGCAGCCAAAAATACCCTTAGTCACACCCAAAGTAAATTCTATTCAAAATATCTAGACAATGTGCTCTGGTCAAGACACATAAAATTCATCATTACAAGTATGTGTGGGGGTTTCTTAGTAGCTCAGATAGTAAAGACTTTGCCTGAAATGCAGGAGATCCAGGTTTGATCCTTGGGTTGGGAAGATCCCCTGGAGAAGGGTATGAGAACCCACTCCAGTATTCTTTCCTGGAGAATCCCATGGACAGAGGAGCCTGGTGGGCTACAGTCCACAGGGTTTCACAGAGTCAGACATGACTGAAGCAACTTAGCACACAACACACACAAGTATATGTGCGGCTGCTGCTGCTAAGTCACTTCAGTCGTGTCCAGCTCTGTGTGACCCCATAGACGGAAGCCACCAAGCTCCCCCATCCCTGGGATTCTCCAGGCAAGAATACTGGAGTGGGTTGCCATTTCCTTCTCCAATGCATGAAAGTGAAAAGTGACAGTTAAGTTGCTCAGTTGTGTCCGACCCTCAGCGACTCCATGGACTTCAGCCCACTAGGCTCCTCCATCCATGGGATTTTCCAGGCAAGAGTACTGGAGTGGGGTGTATGTATATGCACATGCATATATATATATATATATATATATATATATATATATATATATATATATATATATGTATGTATGTGAGTGCCATATACATACAAATATTTTATATGTGCACATATATTTAAAAACTTTCACCCTAAAATTGTGCTCATACATCTTTGCATGCTTTTTCTGAGAAAAAAGAAAACTGGAGACAATTTTCAGATCTTTAGGGCTTTAATTACATAGAAACAGATAGAAAGTCAAGAATTTGTATCCACAACAACACAGCTTCAGACATTTGTGATTACAACATTCTGTGTCAGTTCTGGGAATATACAAAGAGAAAAGATTCCTGTTAACATTCACCACCCACATCCTTTCCAAGTTCATTCTTGCACTGCCATCACTAGAGCTCAAAAATCTGTTGGCAGATCTGTGTAATAGTGCTATGAGCAGAGGACAAGGAGGAGACTACTCTCCCTCAAAATTGTATTTGTTCTGATAAACGGATACATCTAGGAATGAAATTTTGTGAACTATGGCTAGGCTACGGTTTTACCTGTGGTCATGTATGGATGTGACAGTTGGACTGTGAAGAAGGCTGAGCACTGAAGAATTGATGCTTTTGAACTGTGGTGTTGGAGAAGACTCTTGAGAGTCCCTTGGACTGCAAGGAGATCCAATCAATGCATTCTGAAGGAGATCAGCCCTGAGATTTCTTTGGAAGGAATGATGCCAAAGCTGAAACTCCAGTACTTTGGCCACCTCATGTGAAGAATTGACTCATTGGAGAAGACTCTGATGCTGGGAGGGATTGGGGGAAGAAGGAGAAGGGGACAACAGAGGATGAGATGGCTGGATGGCATCACTGACTCAAGGGACTTGAGTCTGAGTGACCTCCGGGAGTTGGTGATGGACAGGGAGGCCTGGCGTGCTGTGATCCATGGGGTCGCAAAGAGTCGGACATGACTGAGCTACTGATCTGATCTGATCTGATGTATATGTATTTTATATTCTCTTTGGCAGTCACATTCTTTTCATAGAAATAGAGCTCTCTATGAAGTAAGCAGGGAAAAAAGGAAATTAGGGTAAAATTAGTTTGAAAAGACCCTTCTTTCTTGGAGACTGAATTGAAATATGATCCTTCCAAGATGATTCTTATAGTAGTAGATTAGGAATAACTCAGCAAAGTTGATGCATACCTTTACGTCCAATTGAAGAGGTTTAAAATTATTCCTTATTTGGCTGAACTAGAATAGCTGACCTTTCTAAATATATGCATGTAATATTGTTTGTTGGTTTTATATAGTACTTATAATTCCAGATGCAATGAATGGGTGTTTAAAACACAAGATTACACCCTTTACACATAGATGCTGTCTCTACTTACACTAGAGGCAGAGAAAAAGTAGTAGTTATATCAAGAACCTCAAGGAACCATATAGTGTTATTGAATGGTCATGGGGCTATCAATCAGACTTTATTAGTCTGCTTGATAATGTCCAAGAGATAATTTGTTTTCTCTCTCATCATGTAATTAAAAAGCACTTTCACACAAATATGGTTAACTGATATTTGACTAAAAAGTAAAGGCAATCTAATAGAGAAAAGAGAGTCTTTTCAGTAAATGGTTCTATACCAATAACCGTAACATGAAAAAAAAAAAAAAATTAGATGCAGACCTTAAACTATTTCCAAAATTAACTTGAAATGTATCATAGACCCAAATATAAAATGAAAATGTATAAAACTTCTAGAAGATAATATAAAAATTCTTTTACCTAGAGCTTGGTGATGATTTTTAGACTATAACATCAAAGGCACAATCCATTAAAAATTGAATAACTTGGACATTATTAAAATTTAAAACTTCTGTTGGGAGAAAATATGTGTGAAAGAAATAAAGAACTGGTAACCAAAATACACAAAGAACTCTTAAAACTCTTAAAATAACTCTTAAAATAAGAACATGAATAACCAGTTTAAAAATGTGTAAACAATATGAAGGGCTTCCCAGATGGCTCAGTGGCAAAGAATTCATCTGTCAATGCAGGACACTCAGGTTCCATCCCTGGGTTGGGAAGATCCCCTGGAGAAGGAAGTGGCAATCCACTCCAGTATTCTTGCCTGGGAAATCCCCTGGACAGAGGAGCCTGACAGGCTATAAGGATCACAAAAATATTGGACACAACTTAGCAACTAAATCAACAACAAACGATATGAACAGAGACATCACCAATGACCATAAACAGATGATAAAGAAGCATATGTAAAGATGCTTAACATTTCATATCATTAGGATATTACAAATTAAAAACAATAATAAGATACCACTACACATTTATTCAAATGACTAAAATCCAAAATACTCATAGCATCAAATGCTTGAGAATCAAGAGTAACAGAGTTATCATTCATTGACAGTGGGAATGCAAAATGATTTATCTGCTTTTTAGCTGCAATTTCTTCCACCAGCACATTTACCCCTACAGGAAAACCCAGCAAGTACAGTTCTGGGTATTTATTCATAAAGGTTAAAAATATATGTCCATGAAAAAGTCTGCACACATTTTTCCATACTAAATTTCTTTGTACTTGCTAAACTTGGATGTGAACAAGATGTTCTTTGATAGATAAATGAATAAGCAGTGTTACAGCTACAAAATGGAGCATTATTCAACAATATAAAGAAATAAGCTATTAACCCAATACAAAGAAACTTAAATGCATATTATTAAATGAAAGAAATCAATCTGCAAAGGATGTATAAGACTCCAGAAATAACTCAAGAAAGAATGAAGAGATGCAGTGAAAGCAAAAACAACACCCAGTTGTGGATGTGACTGGTGATGGAAGTAAAGTCCAATGCTGTAAATAACAATAATGCATCATATCAGATCAGTCTCTCAGTTGTGTCCAACTCTCTGAGACACCATGAATTGCAGCACGCCAGGCCTCCCTGTCCATCACCAAACTCCCGGAGGTCACTCAGACTCACATCCATCGAGTCAGTGATGCCATCCAGCCATCTCATCCTCTGGCGTCCCCCTTCTCCTCTTGGCCTCAATCCCTCCCAGCATCAGAGTCTTTTCCAATGAGTCAGCTCTTCACATGAGGTGGCCAAAGTACTGGAGTTTCAGCTTCAGCATCATTCCTTCCAAAGAAATTCCAGGGCTGATCTCCTTCAGAATGCACTGGTTGGATCTTCTTGCAGTCCAAGGGACTCTCAAAAGTCTTCTCCAACACCACAGTTCAAAACCATCAATTCTTCAGCCCTCAGCCTTCTTCATAGTCCAACTCTTACATCTATACATGACCACAGGAAAAACCATAGCCTTGACTAGATGGACCTTTGTTGGAAAAGTAATGTCTCTGCTTTTGAATATGCTATCTAGGTTGGTCATAACTTTCCTTCCAAGGAGTAAGCATCTTTTAATTTCATGGCTGCAGTCACCATCTGTAGGAACCTGGAATACTAGGTCCATGAATCATGATAAATTAGAAGCGGTCAAACAAGAGATGGCAAAAGTGAACATTGATATTTTAGGAATCAGTGAACTACAATGGACTGAAATGGGTAAATTTAATTCAGATGACCATTATATCTACTACTGTGGGCATGAATCCCTTAGAAGAAATAGAGTAGACCTATAGTCAACAAAAGAGTCTGAAAAGCAGGACTTGGGTAAAATCTCAAAAATAACAAAATAATCACCATTCATTACAAGGCAAACCATTAAATATCACAGTAATTCAAGTCTATGTCCAAACCAGTAATGCAGAAGAAGCTAAAGTTGAACAGGTCTATGAAGACCTACAAGGCCTTCTAGAACTAACCCCCCCAAAAAAGATGTCCTTTTCATCATAGGGGACTGGAATACAAAAGTAGGAAATCAGGAGATATCTAGAGTAACAGCCAATTTAGAGTTGAAGTAAAAAATGAAGTAGGCAAAGGTTAATAGAGTTTTGCCAAGAAAACACACTGGTCATAGAAAACATGCTCTTCCAACAACACAAGAAAAGACACTACACATGGACATCACCAGATGGTCAATACCAAAATCAGATTGACTATATTCTTTGTAGCCAAAGATGGATAATCTCTATACAGTCAGCAAAAACAAGACCAGGAGCTGGCTGTGGCTCAGATCATGAACTCCTTATTGAAAAATTCAGACTTAAATTGAAGAAAGTATGTAAAACTACTAGATCATTCAGGTATGACCGAAATCAAATCCCTTAATGATTATACAGTGGAAGGTTCAAATAGATTCAATGGATTAGATCTGATAGAGTGCCTGAAGAACTACAGACAGGGGTTTGCGATGTAGTATGGGAGGCAGTAATCAAGATCATCACCAAGAAAAATAAATGTAAAAAAGCAAAATGGTTGTCTGAGTAGGGGTTACAACTCCTGAGAAAAGAATAGAAGTGAAAGGCAAAGGAGAAAATGAAAGATATATCCATTTGAATGCAGAGTTCCAAAGAATAGCAAGGAGAGATAAGAAAGCCTTCTTCAGTGATCAATGCAAAGAAATCGAGGAAAAAATAGAATGGGAAAGACTAGAGACCTCTTTAAGAAAATTAGAGATACCAAGGGAACATTGCACAATAAAGGATAGAAATGGTAAGGACCTAACAGAAGCAGAAGATACTAAGAAGAGGTGGCAAGAATACACAGAAGAACTAAACAAAAAGATCTTCATGATCTGGATAACCATGATGGTGTGATCAGCCATCTAGAGTCAGACATTCTAAAATGCAAAGTCAAGTGGGCCTTAGGAAGCATCACTATGAACAAAGCTAGTAGAGGTGATAAAATTCCAGTTGAGCTATTTCAAATACTAAGGTGATGCTGTTAAAGCATTGCACTCAATATGCCAGCAAATTTGGTAAACTCATCAGGGGTCACAGGACTGGAAAAGGTCAGTTTTCATTCCAATCCCAGAGAAAGGTAATGCCAAAGAATGCTCAAACTACCACACAATTGCACTCATCTCACACGCTAGTAAAGTAATGCTCAAAATTCTCCAAGACAGGCTTCAACCGTATGTGATCTATGAACTTCTGAATGTTCAAGCTGGATTTCGAGAAGGCAGAGGAACCAGAGATCAAATTGACAGCATCTGTTTGATCATTGAAAAAGCAAGAGAGTTCAAGAAAAAAAAAAAAAGTACTTCTGCTTTATTTATTATGCCAAAGTCTTTAACTGTGTGGATCACAATAAACAGTGGATATTTCTTAAAGAGATGGGAATACCAGACCACCTGAACTGACTCCTGAAGAATCTGTATGCGGTCAAGTAGCAACAGTTAGAACAGGACATGGAATAATGGACTGGTTCCAAATTGGAAAAGGCGTATGTCAAGGCTGTATATTGTCACCTTATTTAACTTATCTGCAGAGTACATCATCAGAAATGCAGGTCTGCATTAAGCACAAGCTGGAATCAAGATAGCTGGGAGAAATATCAATAATGTCAGATACACCGATGACACCACCATTATGGCAGAAAGTGAAGAAGAACTAAAGAGCCCTCTTGATGAAAGTGAAAGAGGAAAGTGAAGAAGTTGGCTTAAAACTCAACATTCAAAAAACAAAGATCATAGCATCAGGTCTCATCACTTCATGGCAGGTAGATGGGGAAAAAATGGATAGAGTGAGACACTTTATTTTCTTAGGCTCCAAAATCACTGCAGATGGTGACTGCAGCCATGAAATTGAAAGACACTTGCTCCTTGGAAGAAAAGCTCTGACCAACCTAGACAGTATATTAAAAAGCAGAGACATTACTTTGCTGACAAAGGTCCACCTAGTTAAAGGTATGGTTTTTCCACTAGTAAAGTATGCATATGAGAGTCGGATTATAAAGAAAGCTGAGCACTGAAGAATTGATAATTTTGAGCTGTGGTGTTGGAGAAGATTCTTGAGAGTTACTTGGACTGCAAGGAGATCAAATCTGTTAATCTTATGGAAATCAGTCCTGAATATTCATTGGACGGACTGATGCTGAAGCTGAATCTCCAATACTTTGGGCACTTGATGCAAAAAAAACTGACTCATTGGAAAAGACTCTGATGCAGGGAAAGATTGGAGGCAGGAGGAGAAGGGGATGACAGAGGATGAGATGGTTGGATGGCATCATTAAGTCGATGGGCATGAGTTTGAGTAGACTCCGGGTATTGATGATGGACAGGGAAGCCTGGCCTGATGCATTCCATGGTGTCACAAAGAGCCAGACATGACTGAGTGAGTGAACTGAACTGATGTATGGATGTGAGAGTTGGGCTGTGCATAAAGCTGAATGTTGAAGAATTGATGCTTTTGAACTGTGTTGTTGGAGAAGACTCTTGAGAGTTCCTTGGACTGCTAGGAGATCAAACCAGTCAATTCTAAAGGAAATCAGTTCTGAATATTCATTGAAAGGACTGACGCTCAAGCTGAAACTCCAATAATCTGGCCGCTTGATACAAAGAACCGACTCATTGGAAAAGACTGTGATTGTGGAAAAGATTGAAAGCAGGAAGGGAAAGGAATGACAGAGGCTGCAATGTTTGAGGATGGAAATGAGTTTGAGCAAGCTCTGGGAGTTGGTGATGGACAGGGAAGCATGGTGTACTGCAGTCCATGGGATCACAAAAAGTCAGACGTGACTCATTAAATAATATAATGTAGATCTGCTTTTATCTGAATTCTGATTCCTTTTTTCTTTATAAGTCACTTCTTTCCAGTACCCTCCCATTGCTCCATCATATACATTCCCCTCTCTATGTTGTTCAGAATTAACACCAATATAGTTTGAATTTCTCTCTTGTTATAGCCATTTTGTAAATGTGTGAAGAGGATGTGACAAGCAAAACATCAGCTTTCATTGTTCACTTGCATTTCTTACATGAAAAATAGAGAAATAAACTGCTGAGTGTATTTCCTGAAATAATTCACCAATTTACTTTATTCTTCAAATGAGATCATATATAAAAAGGTAAAATGACTCAAGTCACGCCAAAAAAAAAAAAAAAAATTCATCAAGGACATATACTGCATCTGTGAATTTCATATCTATTGTTATTTTTCTACTTTATTAAAATGATCAACTTTTAATCATCTAACTATACTTGACTTGAGAAAAAGAAACACACCTAGAAGTAAAACTACATTTGTTTCTTTTTAAATTATTATGATTTTTTTCAGATATTTTTGGATGGAAAGTTCTAAATTCATAACATTCTATACAAACATTACCTTTAGAAAGTTCCACACTAAGGGTACTTATTTCTAGCCTTCTCTGTGATTCTTATTTCTACATCTATACTATATAACTCTCAATCTCCCACTTCCTGATATTGCAATTTCTTTGCTAAGAGTCAGACTTTTAAAACAGATTCTCTACAGACATGGACTTTATGCACTCTCATTACCTATATCATGAAGGGTAAAGCTGACATATAAGTGCTGCTAGTAATTAGCTTTTGCTGTTTCTATTTTTTTATCTTTTGCTTCCACTTCACTTGTTTTGTGTCCTTGGTGTCCATTGCTATGATACTGCTGTCAGATTCCTTGAGTTCTGAGGGCTCACTATGACTCTTAGTAGTCCAATTTTTCTTTTTTTACTTCCCTCTACAGATGGTGTCATTGACACAGGCTGCTCTCTCACTTTTGTGAGACAAAGCACTTGAGAGATTCAACCAGATCAAAGCAAAAATAATGAATCATAGAAGTCTTGTAATATTGATAATAATTCCTATACATTTTGTGTTAATGTCCCAGTGGCTAATGCAATGGGAAATTAAATGTGCTTCCTGTCTCAAACCTTCAATTCAGAATGCTCTCTTGAAGATTCATACTTGATTGAATCATGTTTACAACTTTTCTGGATGAGAGGTTCATTGATGAAAGTTCTAACTTATCAAAATACTATCATAGCACTCATGTTTTATTACCTCTCCTTCTATAAATTATGGGCTTCTCTGATAGCTCAGTTGGTAAAGAATCTGCCTGCATCACAGTAGAGCCTGGTTCTATTCTTGGGTCAGGAAGATCCCTGAAGAAGGGACAGGCTACCCGCTCCAGTATGCTGGCCTGGAGAATTTCATGGGCTGCATAGGCTTCAGAGTCACAAAGAGTCGGACATGACTGAGCGACTTTCACTTACTTACTATTCTATATATTAGATAACTTCTAAACAGGTATTATTGGGATCACATTTTCCACTCTGGTGAAAGCACAATAAGCTATAAATATTGACGTGTAGGGTTTTTTTTTTTTTTCTTTTGAACTTTTTATTTTGTATTGAGGTATGGCCTATTAACAATGTGGTGATAGTTTCAGGTGAACAGGGAAGAGATTCAGTCATACACATACATGTAGGATTTTGACTGAGAACTGGTCTAGTGATAAAATATACACATTTACAAACACAATAAAAACAAAGCACCATAAAACCGTCCATTACTTTTTTTGTCCAAAATGTATATCCAATCCACCAAAAACTGTGTTGGCACAATCTGTGAAATATTTAAGTTGGTAAACTCATTTCTCATCGATTTTATTAAACCATTTTATTTTTTTTATTAAACCATTTTAATTTAAATCTCTGTTATATCTTGTTTCCATTGTTTTAATAGGTTCCTATTGAGCTTCTTACTCCACTCTTCAACCCTGGTATTATTTCCTATAAGGTAGATATCAAGATTGATCCAAATCATTAAAGACTTCTCACTTCTCTAAGAATAATAACCAGAGTTTAAGTTTATTTCTCATAGGCCTGTAAGAGCCTAAATGATCCAACACTCCTCTCACTCTGATCTCATTTGTTTTTTTCTTTCTGATTCTGTGAGGTTAATAATGTTAACCATATCTTTCAAACTCTTCTCAAGTATCTGGTTTATCTCTTTTTCTGGGCAAATATACCTGAAAAGTAATAGTGAGATGGAGTCCAGCTTTCATCACTTTAGTTGATCTTGGAGCTGCATGGATACATGTCATTTTCTCTTCCACTGCTACTTAGTCTGTACACCCTTTCATCTCAGCAAGTGTCTTTGATGTTCTAGGAGGTTTACATGAGGAGGTGATATAAAGCCTCCTATTTGAGGGGTCTGCTGGTCACAGTGTCTTTCTCTGTCTTTGGTTGTTGCATCTATAATTTACTCTCAAAACTTTGCATGCAAGAAAGAAGAAATGGTCCAATAAATTCACTTGAGCATCTAACAAACTTTCTCTATGACCTACCCTACCTTGATAGTCAGAAACAATTGCCCCTGCTAGGATACTGACTCTTCTCCTTGCCTTCTGGCCTCTTGGCAGCCATACCATAACATTTAACAAAGGATGCATTCCATGTCAGTGGTGGAATAGTCTGCTTATGAAAACCAGAATCTCTGCATATATACAAAGAATGCAGCTACAAGGACAAGAGGTGTACGTTTCTCAAGTAAATCACTGAAAGGATGGTCAGTGGGACACGAGTGACTAAGCACACACATATTTCCTTGGCTTTGTTCCAAATCCCATATGTGCCATATTGAGGAAATAACATTATACAATGGTCATAGATTTTTGGGTGAATTCTAAGTCCTAGAGAATGGCACTTCATAGTAGAGCTGGCATTCTAACTGTAGACTCAAAAAATTATTCCATCACTTTATGATACAGAAGTCTCTGAGTGGTGCGGTTCATGATAGAAGCAGTGAATTATATCATCATTTGTCTCCTATTGCTTCTCCTTTGCTATAAATTGATTAGGCTAGACTTACGGATGCATCATCTTCACTCTTTTTCAAGAAAGTTCCCCACCTCCAGGGGTGGTGAGGGTTGTTAGTAGACAGCTTTAAATTATAAGTCCCTCTAAGAACAAACCTCAGTTACAGAAATTTTCATACTGAAGGTCCTGTACTCCCAAAGACACTACATGTCTAGGTAATGATTAGCCTGAGGAATAAAGGCCCAATCACTTCTGCTCAAAATAGGACCACCCTTACTGAATCATTTTGTCTTCAGAATTTCACATTCAGTTGGACATGTTTATCACAGTTATATTTCTTGCTATACCCATTTCTACTTCTTTCCAGCCCATACACAGCTTTGAGTGTAAGGGTGTTAGTCGCTCAGTCATGTCTAATCTTTGCAACCCCATGGACAGTAATTGACCAGGCTCCTCTGTCCATGGAATTCTATGGGCAAGAATACTCTAGTGTGTTGCCATTTCCTTCTCCAGGCAATCAAACCCAAGTCTCCCACATTCCAGGCAGATTTTTCACTACCTGAGCCACCAGGGAAGCCCCCTTGATTATAAGGGTAATCCTTAGTAAATATGTTATATACCAACTCCTAACTTATATTCTGCTACCTCAATTATCCAACATCTAACAGTTGATGACAGGAGTACACCCCCCAAAAAAAATATTTACTTTAGTTTTATAATTTTAGACTTACAGAGAAGTTGCAAAGATAGCCCAGAATTTTTCATGCATTATTCACCCAGTTTTCCCTCATGCAAATATGACTATGGTATAATTATCAAAACTAAGAAGTTAACACTGCAACAATACTATTAACTATAGATTATAGTCTGATTTTCCCCATTTTTTTCCACTGATGTCTTTTTCCAGTAAAACATAATTAAGCATACCACATTACATTTAGTTTCAATAGTCTTTATTTTTTGAGATTTTTCTATTTTTCCCATGACCTTGATATTGTTATGAGTACTAAAAGGGCCAATGTTTCACTGTTTGCAATAGCCAGAACGTGGAAGCAACCTAGATGTCCATCCACACATGAATGGATAAGCAAGCTGTGGTACATATACACAATGGAGTATTACTCAGCCATTAAAAAGAATACATTTGAATCAGTTCTAAGGAGGTGGATGGAACTGGAGCCTATTATACAGAGTGAAGTAAGCCAGAAACAAAAACACAAATACAGTATACTAACGCATATATATGGAATTTAGAAAGATGGTAAAAATAACCCTATTTACGAGACAGCAAAAGAGACACTGATGTATAGACCAGACTTTTGGACTCGGACTGGGAGAGGGTGGGATGATTGGGGAGAATAACATTGAAATATGTATAATATTATATCTGAAATGTATTAATTGTTCAAACTAAATACTGTCATGTTATAATTTGTTCATATTAGATGTTTGTAATGTTTCTGATAATCAATAAAAGAGATTCTTGATAAAAAAAAATAAAAATAAAAAAATAAAAGGGCCAATGTTTCATCCTTATGGGAATATATATAGTTGTGTATGAGTATTATTTCCATGCACACAAGACCCGAGCCAGTATGATTATTTGATGACATATATTTGATTCACTGGTTAAGATTATACATAATGTCACAACAGCATAGGGAACTGACTTTACACTAAAAGAGATATGGGAGTGGTCCTATAACAATGGCATTCATTGGCCATATCACATTCTCCAGTGTATAGAAAGTTAAATCAGCAATTTGGAGATGATGTTTTACAAAAATGTGGTGCCATCCTGTAAAATGGAGAATACTGAATCAAAACATGTGTAGTAGGCTGAATAATGTCACCCAAGATACGAGAACTTGAAACCTATAGTTAAATAAATATTATTTTATTTCAAGCAGTGTCTTTGTGAATATGATTAAATAAAGACTTGCTCAATCAAGAGATTACCTTGAATTATTCAAGTAGGCCCTAATGTGCCCTTATAATAGGGATGTTGAGGAAGATTAGACACACATCCGAAGGAGAAAACAATATGAAGATAGAGCAGAAAGATATTTGAAGATGCTGGCCTTGGAGATTAGAATGATGCAACCACAAGCCAAAGAATGCCCACAATCACCAGAATCTGGAAAAGGCAAAGAATGAATTTTTCAAAAAAGCCTCCAGAAGAGCAGAGCCTGCTTACACCTTAATTTTAGTCTAGTGAAGCTAATTTACACTTCTGGCATCTGGAACTGTAAAGGAATAAATGTGAGCAGTTTTCAGCCACTAACTCTTGGTGATTTACTATAACAGCCACTGCAATTTGTATATAGTGCTGTGTTTCTAAATGGAAACACACATGGATCCAGGAAGCAAGGTTGGAAGCAGAAGCCCACTTACTGTGAACACAATGGCCTACTTGGATAATCAAGATTCCTGGTTTTGAAACTCCGTACTGTACAGAAGTTTCAATATGTGAAACATTTCTGCTGCGGAAAAAGAAAGTCCCGTTAGATTAAAAGATATGGCTATGACCTGGATACTTCTTTTCTGTGCCGTGGAACCAAAAGGAAAATAATATACCACCATCTTAACAGGATGATATATGGCTGTGCTATATAACAAAGAAATGGAGGTGTTTCTTTGCACCTAGGTGTTTCATTCAGGTGCCTTAACTAATTATGATTGTTAATAGGCAAGTGCAGCAAATCCAGTATGGGAGATGTACGGGACCAGAGGGCATGTCTCAAGAATATTGATCTAGGACATCTACCAGGTAGGCCCACAAAACACAGGCAAGTGAATCTAAAGTTAATAAAGGAGGAGGGAGATAATAAGCTCTAACTGAGACTCTGAGACTGTTACTGGATGGGTAGGTTCAAAGAGGACCCTTCCACGTGAGCCTCAGTTCTTGGTAAGGACACAAAGAAGAATCTGAAGTCTTACCCATGGCAAAACAAGTTTATTGAAGAAAGAACAGAAAGGGCACCTCAAAGGAGAGGTGGGCCAACCAAGAGAGGCACTGACACCATAAGGATGAAGTATGGGGCTTCCAAGAAAGGGCTTTTACATATTCATCTAGCTGGGTGTGGGTGCAGACTGACAGTTTTAATTGATAGTTACAAGTTAACAACTGGGTCTATTGTGCATGGCTTTCCCATAATTCAGGCTGTTATAATCAGATGGATATATGTATAGAATACTTATGAACACAATATGCTCCGGCTGCCTAAGGTCACTCAAGGACACAGTTTTGCATCAAGGGTGCGTTGAAGTCCCTGTGAATTCATTCATATCCACAGTGTGTCTATGGTTCATGTGCTGGAGTTGGAAAAGTCTCTGTGGTTATTTTTTGGCACATCTGAGCTCTCTTGGGCTGCATTCTTCCTGTCTGGGGTGGGATAGTGGTCAGCTTAAATTTTTTTTTTTTTTTCAGCTAGGCCACTCCTCATTACTAAAGCCTAACTTGCTGCCTAACAAGACCAGCTGTAATAGAAGTGATTATAGTTTTTCCTATTTTTCTTAATTTAATATTTTCCCAGGAGGTACTGGAGATGCTGTTCCTTGAAAATATATGAAGAAATGGGTTCAAGTAGTGCAAAGGGGGGACGGTTATGTGCGTATGGTGATATGCCATCCAGGTATCCCATTAGGAAGAAATGTACCACAGATTCTGGGAGCACTGCCAGCAAACATCATTCAGCCGACATACACTTTAGGAATTGTCTCAGGTGTAGAAAGCCATATTGCTTGAATACATGCCTTTCCCAAGCTGGTCCACACTGAATGACTTTGTGGTATGAAGGTTCAGCCATTTCAACATAACTTATGTTCAATCTTGTAATCCACTTTAGGTCACATGTATGTTTGTGCCTTCTCAGTCACTTCAGTCATATCTGACTCTTTGTGACCCTATGAACAGTAGCCCACTAAGTTCCTCAGTCCATGGGATTCTCCAGGCAAGACAACTGGAATGGGTTGCCTTGCCTTTCTCCATGAGATCATACCAATCCAGGGATCAAACCTGCATCTCCTGCATTGCAGGTGGACTCTTTACCAGTGAGCTACCAAGGAAGACGGAGGAGCCTGGTGTCCATGGGGTCGCAAAGAGTTGGATACGATTGAGCAACTTCACTTTCACTTTCACCAGGGAAGACAGCTCTATAAAACATCAGCCTGGGCTCTAGTAAAGATTTCTACTGAAGCTTGGCTTCTCCTGCCAATTATTGCTTTTACTATTTTTTTTTTCCTACAACTACTGATCTCAAGAGTACCACCTATTAAAAATTCTATACCTGAAATTCCATCTCAGGATCTGCTTTGAAGAGAACCCAATCCAGAAGAGCATTTTAGCACTGCCTTCTGGAATTGTGGTCAGGATGCTAAATCCTGGGTCAAGGGATCTCCTGCATTGCAGGTGAATTCTTTAGGTGAATTCATTGCAGGTGAGCTATCAGGGAAGCCCTCAACTATATCACTAAATTCTCCCTATATATTCCTTATTGTCTCTCTGTCTCCCACCTTAACTGCCTAAAATATAAGGTCCATGAGGATAGGGACCAGTGTTTCCTGCCAGATGGTACTTGTATACAGTAGATACTCAGTAAACACTAAGTGAATCATGCACATGTCACTTGAATAGATTTCTAAAAATGTGGATTCTAGTCATTAATGTGGCATTTTAAGATATTTAATGAAAAAATTCTAATAATCCATGTGCTGTGTGCTTAGTCACTCAGTTGTGTCCCACTCTTTGCAACCCCATGGACTGTAGCCTGCCAAGTTCTTCTGTCCATGGAAATTCTCCAGGTAAGAATACTGGAGGGTGTTGCCATGCCCTCCTTCAGGGTATCTTCCCAATCCAGAGATCAAACCCAGGTCTCCCACATTGCAGGTTGATTCTTTACTATCTTAGCCACCAGGGAAGCTAGTAAGCCACCATACACTCTATTGAGATGGCTTGAGTTTGGTTCGCTGTTTTGTTTTTTCTCTCTGTCTCACCTGTCTTATAGTTGCAATTGTGTTGCTTGTGTGCCCAGTGAAGGTCAGAAGTGGGAGGATATTGTTCATACTGAGGTCATGTTATTTAAGAATTAGATGTGGTTCACAAGATTAAAAGCTTCTTTGTTTGACACTCAAGCCCTAGTCTAACTAGTTCTGTCATTTTAAGCAGGATGTTTCTTTAATCTACTTATTTCCCAGTCTTCCTAACACAATAAGCTGTGTGGGTTGAAAAAATATTTTAGCTTGTTTTACAATATTTGCATTTTTTTGTCTAAGAAGAAATGTAAGGGAACATTATTATAGTTGTTTTTTCTACCACAAAACAGATGTAACAATAGATGACACTACCTACATAGAAATGATAATTAAATCATGGAGAAATAAATATCTGATACATTTTTATTTTGAAAGAATAAAATCACTTTTGTGAACATTCAAACTTTTCACTTTAATGTTTTAAAGTATTTATATGTCCAGTGATTTGCACACTTATATCTTATAATTGAAGACAAATATGTTCCTTGAGGAAAAGAAATATCATTAAACATCAGCCTTATTTTAACAAAAAAGTGAATATTTGTATATACTGTTGCTACCCATATCCCTGTCTTTTCTGTTAAAACAAAACAAAACAAAACAAAAAAAAAAACAGTTGTCAGCAAAGTGACAAGAGTATTTAAGGTGGGTACAGGCATTCACCTTGCTAGGAATTTTGAAATGTTAAATCTACATAAATCAGAAGCTATAACAGGGACTGGTCCATCTGCACAAGAGTTAAAAATACTCTAATCCTTAACCTTTTTGATAGCAAAGACTATTAAACTGGTAAGAAAATGGTTTTGGAATCAAGACTGGGGGATTGGTGTCACAACTTAGGCACTTAAGAAATATGGATCTCGGTGAAATTATTTAACCTTTCCTTTCAGTGTGCTAAGTGTCCAGGTGGCCAAATAGGACAATGAGCAAAACTGAAAATAGCCATCAAACTTTTATTCACATACTATAATAGTGTAAACAAGAGCCATTTCCCACCACTGAAGGGTGACAGGTGAGGGTCAGATGGATCAGTGCAGGTGAAGGAAGTTGGCTTACTACTGAGGAGCCCTGAACAAAAGGATTCATTATGGGTTTAAGAACAGGAAGAGATAGAAGGGCTGAGTGGAAAAGCACTGAGTCAGAGTGAAGTGTTTTAGCCAAAATTCCTTTAGAAGAGGTCTCCACAGAGGCACCTGACAGTGCCTGAACTGAATCCCCAAAAAGGAATTTCCAAATGAAGGTGACTGAGCTAGGATGCAGGTATGTGTATGAGCATGCTCGCCCAGAGGGCCTGAATCTTCAACTGAAACCTCCTCCTGAATACTGCAGCTGTGAACCTAACTGTTAGGAGGAAGGCAGCTTTACCCATGAGGCATGCCAGGAGTAGCCTCAGTAATTGTCTGTGCTTGGTCATGGATGTTTTTACAAAGGATTTTCCTAGAGCTGGACTCCTCACTCACAAGTAGTCAAATAGACTTTAGTAATATATGCACTCAAAAATTCAACACAAACTTCTAATTTCTCTTTAATATTGTTCAGGGAGCACTTTTCCAAATGAATGCTTAGATATCTGGGCATTTCCCAATGAATGGCATTGTCATGATATTGTGACCGTTTGAAGTTGAATGGAAATAAATAACATAAAAAACCCTCAGAAATATATGACCTGATATAAAAATGGCATTTATCTCCCCTACTCACATCTTATGACAGGAACCCAGTCATCTACATCCAAAGTATTTAACAGGAATACTTGTTAACATAAACTCTTCTGTGCTCGGAAACAAAAATCAGAGTTTGATAAAAAAAAAAAAATAAGTCTCTGTAATACCCACTGAGGTTGTTCCCTCACCTTTAAATACTTGTAATAATACTTAATATTTTTAAAGAAGTAAGTGAGATTATCACATTGTGTCCTTTTTTTGGAGGGGGGGTTGTGTTTCTATGATTTTCTTCTTAGTTTTAGTATCCAGAAGTTGTACTATGTGCATGCTAAGTTGCTTCAGTTGTGTTCAACTTTTTTGCAATCTTGTGGACTGTAGTCCATCAGACTCTCCTGTTCATGGAATTCTTCATGCAAGAATACTAGAATGGATTGTTATTTCCTCCTCCAGAGGGTCTTCCCAATAGAGGGATTGGACTCATATCTCTTATGTCTCATGAATTGGCTCATGGGTTCTTTACCAACAGCCTTGACTAGATTTGGTTTTTTGTTTGTTCAGATTATGGTTCACTGAGCTTCTTGAATCTATAATTTTTATTTTTTCATCAAATGTTGGAAATTTTTTAATTTTTATTTCATATTATTTTTTAACTTCAATATCTTTTTTTCTCTTTTTGAGACTCCCATTTTAAATAGTTAGACAATTAGTTTATTGTCTCACAGATCTCTGAAGTTCTGTTTATTTGCTGTAAATTTTTATCTTTACCCCAGATTGAATAATTTTTCAACCATCTTCAAGTTTACTGTTTAAGAAGAGGTGGCAAGAATATACAGATGAACTATACAGAAAAGATTTTCATGACCCAGCTAACCAAGATGGTGTGATCACTCACCTAGAGCCAGACATACTGGAATGTGAAGGCAAGTTGGCCTTAGGAAGCATCACTGCAAAAAAAAGCTAGAAGAAATGATGGAATTCCAGCTGAGCTATTTCAAATCCTAAAAGATTATTCTGTGAAAGTGCTGTACTCAATATGCCAGCAAATTTGGAAAACTCAGCAGCAGTGGTCACAGGACTGTAAAAGGTCAGTATTCATTCCAATCCCAAAGAAAGGAAATGCCAAAAATATTAAAACTAGCCCACAATTACAGTCATCTCACATGCTACTAAAGTAAAGCTCAAAATTCTCTAAGCAAGGCTTCAACAGTACATGAACTGTGAACTTCCAGATATTCAAGCTGAATTTAGAAAAGGCAGAAGAACAAGAGATCAAACTGCCAACATCTATGGGATCATAGAAAGAGTAAGGGAGTTCCATAAAATCATCTGCTGCTGCTGTTGCTAAGTCGCTTCAGTCATGTCCGACTCTGTGTGACCCCATAGACAGCAGCCCACCAGGCTCCCCCATCCCTGGGATTCTCCAGGAAAGAATACTGGAGTGAGTTGCCATTTCCTTTTCCAATGCATGAAAGTGAAAAGTGAAAGTGAAGTCACCTAGTCAGGTCCGACTCTTAGCGACTCCATGGACTGCAGCCTAACCAGGCTCCTCAGTCCATGGGATCCTCCAGGCAAGAGTACTGGAGTGGGGTGCCATTGCCCTCTCCCAGAAAAACATCTACTTCTGCTTTATTGACTACACCAAAGCCTTTGACTGTGTGGATCACAGCAAACTGTGGAAAATTCTTCAAGAGATGGGAATACCAGACCACTATACCTGCCTCCTGAAAAATCTATATGCAGGTCAAGTAGCAACAGAACTGGACATGGAAGAACAGACTGATTCTAAATTGAGAAAGAAGTACATCGAGACTGTATATTGCCACCCTACTATGATGCAAAATGCTGGGCTGGATGAAGCACAACCTGGAATCACTATTTCTGGGAGAAATATCAAAAACCTCAGATATGCAGATTACATCACCCTGATGGCAGAAAGGGAAGAACTAAAGAGCCTCTTGATGAAAGTGACAGAGGAGAGTGAAAAAGCTGGCTTAAAACTCAACATTCAGAAAACTAAGATCATAGCATCGTCCCATCACTTCATGGCAAACAGATGGGGAAACAATGGAAACAGTAAGACACTTTATTTTCTTGGGCTCCAAAATCACTGGAGATGGTGACTGAAGACATGAAATTGAAAGATGCTTCTGCATTGGAAGAAAAGCTACAACCAATCTACACAGCATATTAAAAAGCTGAGACATTACTTTGTCAACAAAGGTCCATGTAGTCAATGCTATATTTTTTTGAATAGTCATATATGGGTGTGAGAGTTGGGCTATAAAGAAAGCTGAGCACTGAAGAATTTATGCTTTTCAACTGTGGTGTTGGAGAAGACTCTTGAGAGTCCCTTGGACTGCAAGGAGATCCAGCCAGTCAATCCTAAAGTAAATCAGTCCTGAATATTCATTGGAAGTACTGATGCTAAAGCTGAAACTCCAATACTTTGGCCACCTAATGTGAAGAACTGACTCATTTGAAAAGACACTGATGCTGGCAAAGATTGAAGGCAGGAAAAGGGGACAACAGAAGGTGAGATGGTTGGATGGCATCACCGACTCAAAGAACATGAGTGTGAGTAAACTCCAGGAGTTGGTAATGGATAGGGAGGCCTGACGTGTTGCAGCGCATGGGGTACAAAGAGTCAGACATGACTGAGCTACTGAACTGAACTGACAAGTTTGTTGACAGTTGTTATTCTCTAGCGATCTCATGCTGTAGAGTCGATTTTTAATTTGTTCCTCTCATTTTCTGATGTCTATTCTCTTTTGATTTTTTTCAACTAATATTTTTGAGTGTATACTATCCTACAAGATACTGATGTAGTTTCTGGGAATAATGAACAAAAACGTAAAAATTTCTACCATCCTGTAGCTTTTACTATCCTAGGGGAGATGATATTTATAGCAATTATTAAGTAACATAAATAGGGTGTCAGAAGCAAAGTATTACTCTAGAGAAAAACAAAGTAGAGAAGGGTGAAAGTGAGAGTGTAGTATGAAGATACAACTTTTTAAAATATTTTGTTTTTATTATTTTTCACAGAAATATATATATTTAATATATGCAATATAATGTTGTGATGTATTTATATATTATGAAATGGATTATCAAACTATTTAACATATTCATCACTTTCTTCAGTTCAGTTCATTTCAGTCATTCAGTCGTGTCTGACTCTTTGCAACCCCATGAATCACAGCACACCAGGCCTCCCTGTCAATCACCAATTCCCAGAGTTTACTCAAACTCACATCCATCATGTCAGTGATGCCATCCAGCCATCTCATCCTCTGTCATCACCTTTTCCTCCTGCCCCCAATCCCTCCCAGCATCAGAGTCTTCTCCAATGAGTCAACTCTTCACATGAGGTGGCCAAAGTACTGGAGTTTTAGCTTCAGCATCGTTCCCTCCAAAGAACACTCAGGGTGGATCTCCTTTAGAATGGACTGGTTGGATCTCCTTACAGTCCAAGGCACTCTCAAGAGTCTTCTCCAACACCACAGTTCAAAAGGATCAATTATTTTGCACTCAACTTTCTTCACAGTCCAACTCTCACATCCATACATGATCACTGAAAAAACCATAGCCTTGATTACACACAACTTTGTTGGCAAAGTAATGTCTCTGCTTTTGAATATGCTATCTAGGTTGGTCATAACTTTTCTTCTAAGGAGTAAGTGTCTTTTAATTTCATGGCTGCTGTCACCATCTGCAGTGATTTTGGAGCCCCCAAAATAAAGTCTGAACACTATTTCCACTGTTTCCGCATCTATTTCCCATGAAGTAATGGGACCAGATGCCATGATCTTCGTTTTCTGAATGTTGAGCTTTAAGCCATCTTTTTCACTCTCCTCTTTCACTTTCATCAAAAGGGTTTTAGTTCTTCTTCACTTTCTGCCATAAGGGTGATGTCAGAGATCAGATCAGATCAGATCAGTCGCTCAGTCGTGTCCGACTCTTTGCGACCCCATGAACCACAGCACGCCAGGCCTCCCTGTCCATCACCAGCTCCCGGAGGTCACTCAGACTCGCATCCATCGAGTCAGTGATGCCATCCAGCCATCTCATCCTCTGTCATCCCCTTCTCCTCCTGCCCTCAATCCCTCCCAGCATCAGAGTCTTCTCCAATGAGTCAACTCTTCGCATGAGGTGGCCAAAATACTGGAGTTTCAGCTTTAGCATCATTCCTTCTAAAGAAATTCCAGGATTGATCTCCTTCAGAATGGACTGGTTGGATCTTCTTGCAGTCCAAGGGATTCTCAAGAGTCTTCTCCAACACCACAGTTCAAAAGCATCAATTCTTCGGCGCTCAGCCTTCTTCACAGTCCAGCTCTCACATCCATACATGACCGCAGGAAAGACCATAGCCTTGACTAGGCGAACCTTTGTTGGTAAAGTAATGTCTCTGCTTTTGAATATGCTATCTAGGTTGGTCATAACTTTCCTTCCAAGGAGCAAGCGTCTTTTAATTTCATGGCTGCAGTCACCATCTGCAGTGATTTTGGAGCCCAGAAAAACAAAGTCTGACACTGTTTCCACTGTTTCCCCATCTATTTCCCATGCAGTGATGGGACCAGATGCCATGATCTTCGTTTTCTGAATGTTGACGTTTAAGCCAAACTTTTCACTCTCCACTTTCACTTTCATCAAGAGGCTTTTTAGCCCCTCTTCACTTTCTGCCATAAGAGTGGTGTCATCTGCATATCTGAGGTTATTGATATTTCTCCCGGCAATCTTGATTCCAACTTGTGTTTCCTCCAGTCCAGCATTTCTCATGATGTACTCTGCATATAAGTTAAATAAACATGGTGACAATATGCAGCCTTGACGTACTCCTTTTCCTATTTGGAACCAGTCTGTTGTTCCATGACCAGTTCTAACTGTTGCTTCCTGACCTGCATACAGATTTCTTAAGAGGCAGATCAGGTGGTCTGGTATTCCCATCTCTTTCAGAATTTTCCATAGTTTATTGTGATCCACACAGTCAAAGGCTTTGGCATAGTCAATAAAGCAGAAATAGATGTTTTTCTGGAACTCTCTTGCTTTTTCTATGATCCAGCGGATGTTGGCAATTTGATCTCTGGTTCCTCTGCATTTTCTAAAACCAGCTTGAACATCAGGAAAAGTTCATGGTTCACATATTGCTGAAGCCTGGCTTGGAGAATTTTGAGCATTACTTTACTAGCGTGTGAGATGAGTGCAATTGTTTGGTAGTTTGAGCACTCCTTGGCATTGCCTTTCTTTGGGACTGGGATGAAAACTGACCTTTTCCAATCTTGTGGCCACTGCTGAGTTTTCCAAATTTGCTGGCATATTGAGTGTAGCACTTTCACAGCATCATCATTCAGGACTTGACATAGCTCAACTGGAATTCCATCACCTCCACTAGCTTTGTTCGTAGTGATGCTTTCCAAGGCCCATTTGACTTCACATTCCAAGATGTCTGGCTCTAGGTCAGTGATCACATCATCATGATTATCTGGGTCTTGAAGCTCTTTTTTGTACAGTTCTTCTGTGTATTCTTGCCACCTCTTCTTAATATCTTCTGCTTCTGTTAGGTCCACACCATCTCTGTCCTTTATTGTGCCCATCTTAGCATGAAACGTTCCTTTGGTATCTCTGATTTTCTTGAATAGATCCCTAGTCTTTCCCATTCTGTTGTTTTCCTCTATTTCTTTGCATTGATCACTGAAGAAGGCTTTCTTATCTCTTTTTGCTATTCTTTGGAACTCTGCATTTAAATGTTTATATCTTTCCTTTTCTCCTTTGCTTTTCGCTTCTCTTCTTTTCACAGCTATTTGTAAGGCCTCCCCAGACAGCCATTTTGCTTTTTTGCATTTCTTTTCCATGGGGATGGTCTTGATCCCTGTCTCCTGTACAATGTCACGAACCTCATTCCATAGTTCATCAGGCACTCTATCTATCAGATCTAGGCCCTTAAATCTATTTCTCACTTCCACTGTATAATCATAAGGGATTTGATTTAGGTCATACCTGAATGGTCTAGTAGTTTTCTCTACTTTCTTCAATTTCAGTCTGAATTTGGCAATAAGGAGTTCATGGTCCGAGCCACAGTCAGCTCCTGGTCTTGTTTTTGCTGATTGTATAGAGCTTCTGTCAAGTTACCTTTAATTTATTTATTGTGCTAAGAAAGCTTGATATCTATTTTCTTAACAAATTTCAAGCACATGATATATTATAAATACAGTCACCATGTTGTAATTAGGTTTACATTCAGTTCAGTTCAGTTCAGTAGTGTCCAACTCTTTGTGACCCCATGAATCGCAGCATGCCAGGCCTCCCTGTCCATCACCAATTTCCGGAGTTGACCCAAACTCATGTCCTTTGAGTCTGTGATGCTTTCCAGCCATCTCATCCTCTGTAGTCCCCTTCTCCTTCTGCCCCCAAACCCTCCCAGCATCAAAGTCTTTTCCAATGAGTCAACTCTTTACATAAGGTGGCCAAAGTATTGGAGTTTCAGCTTTAGCATCAGTCCTTCCAATGAACACCCAGGACTGATCTCCTTCAGAATGTACTGGTTGGATCTCCTTGCAGTCCAAGGGACTCTCAAGAGTCTTCTCCAACATCACAGTTCAAAAGCATCAGTTCTTCAGTGCTCAGCTTTCTTCACAGTCCAACTCTCAAATATATACATGACCACTGGAAAAACCATAGCCTTGACTAGATGAACCTTTGTTGACAAAGTAATGTCTCTGCTTTTTAATCTGCTCTCTAAGTTGGTCATAACTTTCCTTCCAAAGAGTAAGCGTCATTTAATTTCATTGCTGCAATCACCATCTGCAGTGATTTTGGAGCCCGCCCCTGAAAAAAAAAAAAAAAAAAATCTGAAACTGCTTCCACTGTTTCCCCATCTAATTCCCATGAAATGATGAGACCAGATGCCATGATCTTAGTTTTCTGAATGTCGAGCTTTAAGCCAAACTTTTCACTTTCATTCACATTCATCAAGAGGCTTTTTAGTTCCTCTTCACTTTCTGCCATAAGGGTGGTGTCATCTGCATATCTGAGGTTATTGATATTTCCCCTGGTCAATCTTGATTCCAGCTTATGCTTCTTCCAGCCCAGTGTTTCTCATAATGTACTCTGCATAGAAGTTAAATAAGCAGGGTGACAATATACAGCCTTGACATACTTCTTTTCCTATTTAGAACCAGTCTGTAGTTCCATGTTCAGTTTTAACTGTTGCTTCCTGACCTGCATATAAGTTTCTCAAGAGGCAGGTCATGTGGTCTGGTATTCCCATCTCTTTCAGAATTGTCCACAGTTTATTGTGATCCACACAGTCAAAGGCTTTGGCATACTCAAAGCAGAAATAGATGTTTTTTCTGGAACTCTCTTGCTTTTTCCATGATCCAGCGGATGCTGACAATTTGGTCTCTGGCTCCTCTGCCTTTTCTAAAACCAGCTAGAACATCAGGAAGTTCATGGTTCACATATTGCTGAAGCCTGGCTTGGAGAATTTTGAGCATTACTTTACTAGCGTGTGAGATGAGTTCATTTGTGTGGTAGTTTGAGCACTCTTTGGCATTGCCTTTCTTTGGGATCAGAATGAAAACTGACCTTTTCCAGTCCTCTGGCCACTGCTGAGTTTTCCAAATTTGCTGGCATATTGAGTACAGCACTTTCACAGCATCATGTTTTAGGATTTGAAATAGCTCAACTGGAATTCCATCACCTCCGTTAGCTTTGTTTGTAGTGATGCTTTCTAAGCTCCACTTGAGTTCACATTTCAGGATATCTGGCTATAGGTGAGTGATCACACTATCATGATTAGCTGGGTAGTGAAGATCTTTTTTATACTATTCTGTATATTCTTGCCACCTCTTCTTACATTTGATTTCCAGAATTCTATAATTCCCCTCAGAATCTCAATTATATTTACATTTTTTCTGATGAAATCTTTTTTATACTAGTTAAAATTATGCTTACCTTTATTTATTAAGTTTTAAACATACATAATAGTGCTTTAAAGTTGATGCTGTATGATAAAACATAATCTTGTTTTTTCTTTATATGATTTGCAAATTTGGCTGAATTGTGGAAATTGATAATTATATGTCATATAGAGTCTAGATTGTGTTATTGCCCTTGATTAACATTGTTTTCTATTTATACCCATGTACAATGAAAGATTAACTTTGCCCAAAGAGAGGTTTGCCTTTGCCTTCAACTCCTAGGAGATAATTCTAAGTCCTTGGAATTTCCCTGTTGATAAAAGTCTGTCAACTTGACTTCTGGAGGGAGTGGAAAATAAAATCAGTCATGGGCATGCCCTAGCCCAACCAAAGTTCTGACTACCAATGCTTGGGTGCATTCCCCTGACTGACAATATTCTGTCCATTTTGTCAAGCAGTTTCTAGGAGAATCAGACACTGTCTGCATGACTCACATGGGAGAAGACAGCTGGGAGCTCTGTGCGTTGTGTCTTCTGGTGCTCCATCTGTGTGCTTCTATCAGCTTATTAATCTATCTTTAGGTAGTGGTTGCTTTTCTGAGATCTGAAGCCCATCTACTGAAAGTGATATTGGAGATCCCCAGACTTGTATTTGGTGCCATTGATGTTGGTCTTAAGGACTCCTAAATTTTAAAAACAACTAACTTATGTCTGATTACTATGAATTCATGAAACTCAACTTCAAACATCCTTTCTTTTTTGAAAGGATTGTCTGTGAAAGGCCTAAGGCATTTCCCAAGCCCTTCTAATTAAGCAAACTTCCCAATGATTTTTTTCTGCAGTGTATTTTTTGGGGCTTAATTTGGACTTTTTTTTTTTTTTTTTTTTTAAGCACAGACGCAGAATATGTCCTTTGTAGAACATTTATTCTTATCATAAATGTAATAAAATCTTATATTAAGTAAAATTGAGATGCCAAAATTTCCTCCCTTTAACTTAGAATGTAATATCATATATAATGTATACATGCTAAGTTACTTCATTTGTGTCTGACTCTTTGCAGCCCTATGGACTGTACCTTCCAGGTTCCTCTGTCCTGGAAGAGGAACAGATAGGATTCTCTGTTCCTATAGAATCCATAGGATTCTCCAGGCAAGAATATCGGACTGGGTTGCCATGCTCTCATCCAGGGGATCTTCCTGACCCAGGAATTGAACCTGCATCTCTTATGTGTCCTGCATTGGCAGGTGAGTTCTTTACTACCAGCACCACCTGGGAAGCCTTCCTATACAATGAAAAGTGAAAGTGAAGTTGCTCAGTCATGTCTGACTCTTTGCAACCCCATGGACTGTAACCTACCAGGCTCCTCCATCCATGGGATTCTCTAGGCAAGAATACTGGAGTTGGTTGCCATTTCCTTCTCCAGCGGCTCTTCCTGACGCAGGGATTCAACCCGGGTCTCCCACCTTGCAGACAGATGCTTTAATCTCTGAGCCACCAGGGAAGCCTTCCTATACAATAGAGGTGGGCAAATATTTTGTTAAGGACATCACCTTCACCAAGACACTGTAATACATCATATTAAAGATATCATCATCATTAAAAGGCTCTGTAGTGTCTGTTTCTGGACTTCAGTAATGACAGAAGAAGGTACTGCAAGATTCTGATCTTAATGGAAATGATGATGTTCTAGAGTGGCAAAAGTCAGATCATAGTTCTCAAAAACTAGAAGCAAGGTATACATAGTAACTATCTTGAATAGTAGAACTGAAGTGATGGCCATTATTATGTGACCTGTGGAATGTTTGGTGATGGTGCTTCAGTCATGATATTCCTAGGTTTGAAATAGATCATTGTTGCTTAGTAGCTATGTCACGTGTGACTCTTTTGCCTCCACATGGACTGAAGCCCTCCAGGCTCCTCTGTTCATATAATTTCCCAGGCAAGAATATTGGAAGAAGTTGCCATTTCCATCTCCATTTTCTTCTCCTTCCCCAAGAAGACCTGATCCTAAGATGGAATGTGCAAGTGAACTCTTTACCACTGAGCCACCTGAGGAGCTCTGACACAGCTAGGTAGCCATCTAACTACTTTCCTGATCTGAAGTAAAAGCTTAAAAAAAAAATCTTCTGTGTCATAGAAATAGGACATTTACCTATTTGAAATATAAGCCATGGAATGTAATGAATTTTCTAGAATGAAGACTGTCTTTAGATATAGAGACTCTTAATAAAGTGTTCCTAAAGGGAGATTCTTAAAATATAGATGCATAAGTATTCTTCTAGGCTTCTAAACAGTGATCTGTAGCAACTTGTTGGATGATTATGCATTAAGGGTAAATAAATAATATGAAATTCTAAGAGATTACAATTGAGATTTATTAGTCATTATAGTCATAATTCCAGAAAAAAAAATCTAACTCTGTTTCATTGACTTTGCTAAAGCCTCTGATTTTGTGGATCATAACAAACTGTTACTTAGTTCACTTGCTCAGTCGTGTCCAACTCTTTGTCACCCCATGAACTGCAGTACGCTGGGCCTTCCTGTCCATCACCAACGCCCGGAGTTTATCCAAACTCATGTCCATTGAGTTGGTGATGCCATTCAATCATCCCATCCTCTGTCGTCCCCTTCTCCTCCTGCCCTCAATCTTTCCCAGCATCAGGGTCTTTTCAAATGACTCAGCTCTTCACATCAGGTGGCCAAAGTATTGGAGTTTCAGCTTCAATATCAGTCCTTCCAAGGAACACCCAGGACTGATTTCCTTTAACATGGACTGGTTGGATCTCCTTGCAGTCCAAGGGACTGTGGAAAACTCTTAAAGAGATGGAATACCAGACCATCTTACCTGTCTCTTGAGAAACCTATATTCTGGTCAAGTAGAAACAGTTAGAACCTTATGTGTAACAAATGACTGGTTCTTGATTGAGAAAGGAATACAACAAGGCTACTTATTGTCACCCTGTATATTTAACTTTTACACAGATCACATCATGTGAAATGTTGGGCTGGATGAATTACAAGCTGGAAACAAGATTACTGGGGGAAATATCAACAATCTCAGACATGCAGATGTACCAAGCACCTTCTACACAAAAAGCTCTAGATCCATGCCACGTCGTGTGCCATGTGCTCAGTTGTGTCCAACTCTTTGTGACCCCATGGACTCTATCTTCTGCAGATGGGATGTTCCAGGCAAGCATACTGGAGTGGTTTGCTATTTCCTCCTCCAGGGGATCTTCTCCATCAAGTGATCAAACCCTGTCTCCTGCATTGCAGGCGGATTATTTACCCGCTGAGTCATGGGGAAAGCCCTTCTAGGATATATGGATAATACCACACTAATGGCAACAACAGACTGGTTCCAAATAGGAAAAGGAGTACGTCAAGGCTGTATATAGTCACCATGTTTATTTAACTTCTATGCAGAGTACATCATGAGAAATGCTGGACTGGAAGAAACACAAGCTGGAATCAAGATTGCCGGGAGAAATATCAATAACCTCAGATATGCAGATGACACCACCCTTATGGCAGAAAGTGAAGAGGAACTCAGAAGCCTCTTGAGGAAAGTGAAAGTGGAGAGTGAAAAGGTTGGCTTAAAGCTCAACATTCAGAAAACGAAGATCATGGCATCTGGTCCCATCACTACATGGGAAATACATGGAGAAACAGTGGAAACAGTGTCAGACTTTCTTTTTCTGGGCTCCAAAATCACTGCAGATGGTGACTGCAGCCATGAAATTAAAAGAGGCTTACTCCTTGGAAGGAAAGTTATGACCAACCTAGATAGCATATTCAAAAGCAGAAACATCACTTTGCCAACAAAGGTTCGCCTAGTCAAGGCTATGGTCTTTCCTGTGGTCATGTATGGATGTGTGAGCTGGACTGTGAAGAAGGCTGAGGGCCGAAGAATTGATGCTTTTGAACTGTGGTGTTGGAGAAGACTCTTGAGAGTCCCTTGGACTGCAAGGAGATCCAACCGGTCCATTCTGAAGGAGATCAGCCCTGGGATTTCTTTGGAAGGAATGATGCTAAAGCTGAAACTCCAGTATTTTGGCTACTTCATGCGAAGAGTTGACTCATTGGAGAAGACTCTGATGCTGGGAGGGATTGAGGGCAGGAGGAGAAGGGGACGACAGAGGATGAGATGGCTGGATGGCATCACTGACTCGATGGATGTGAGTCTGAGTGACCTCCGAGAGCTGGTGATGGATAGGGAGGCCTGGCGTGCTGCGGTTCATGGGGTCGCAAGAGTCGGACACGACTGAGCGACTGATCTGATCTGATCTGATCTGAATGGCAAAAAGCAAAGAGGAACTAAAGAACCTCCTGATAAGGGTGAAGGAGGAGAGTGGACAAGACAGCTTAAAAATGAATATTAAAAAACTAAGATCATGGCATCCGGCCCCATTACTTCATGGAAAATAGAAGAGGAAAAGGTGGAAACAGTGACACATTTCTTGTTCTTGGGCTCTAAAATCACTACAGATGGTGACTGCAGCCATGAAATTAGGAAACAATTGCTTCTTGGCAGGAAAGCTATGACAAATGCAGACTGTGTTAAAAAGCAAAGACCACTTAACAAAGGTCTGTATAGTAAAGACTATGGTCTTTCCAGTAGTCACATATGGTTGTGAGAGCTGGACCATAAAGAAGGCAGAGGGCTGAAGTTTATGCCTTTGAACTGTGGTGCTGGAGAGGACTCTTGAGAATCCCTTGGACAGCAAGCAGATCAAACCAATCTTGAGTGAAATCAACTCTGAATATTCATTGTAAGGACTAATGCTGACCCTAAAGCTCCAGTACTTTGTCAATCTGATGCAAACAGCCAACTCTTTGGAATAGACTCTGATGCTAGGAAAGATTGAAGGCAGAAGGAGAAGAGGGCAACAGAGGAGATGATTGGATGGCATCACTGATGCAATGGAGATGAACTTGAGCAAACCCTAGGAGATGGTGAGGGACAGGGATACCTGGCATGCTACAGTCCATGGGGTTGAGAAGAGTCAGACACAACATGGCTACTAAACAATAGTCAGTATAGGGGGTTATAGACATCAATAATAAATGGAGTTTCAGTCAGCCCCATTGATAATCAGGTCAGTTGTTTTTTATTTATTTTATAAGTATAGTCACTGATTATTACTTTAGTACATGAACTCATATGGCCATCTCATACTGTAATACTCAGCAAATTGTAGAATATGCATCTTCTTTCCTTAGTTATAAGTTGAAAGATATTAAGTTAACATTGACTAAGTTGAAGTATGTAGATGTGAAGTATATGAAACTGATCTCTATTAAAAATAACAAATAAAGTGCAATACTTCATACCTGGAGGAACACAAGGATAAATAGAACTGTGAAGTATTTAAAACATAGGAGAGTGGTGGTTGATATTGCTTTCATATAATTCAATTATTTCCCTTGTGTAGAAGACAGATGGCTCTTGAAGTGTAATATTTACTTATTTATTTCCAGTTTTATGGGGACATAACTGATATACTGCTCTGAATAAATATAAGTTGTACAGTGTAATTACTTGATTTACATGTATTTTGAAATGATTGTCACAATAAGTTTAGTTAACAAGTATCAAATAGTCACAGAAAAAAGAAAAAAAAATCCCTTGTCATGAGCTCTCTTAGGTCTGATTTTCTTAACAATTTTGAAATATACCATAAGGCCTTTTTAACTGCAATCACTATGCTGTATATTACACCCTGAGTATTTATCTATGTTATAACTGGAAACTTGTCCCTTTTGATTATCTCCAGTCCCCTTTATGTCTACCTCTTGCCCCTCTAAAAACCATGAATCTGATCTAACTTTCTCCTGATTTGATTTTTGTGGTGTTGTTATGGCGTCTACATATAATTGACATCACACAGTATTTGTCTTTGTCTACCTGACTTTTTCACCAACATCAGACCCTCAAAGTCCATCCATATTGTTTCAAAAGATAGGATTTTCTTCTTTTTTATGCATACATAATATACCAGTGTGTAGCTATATACTCCAACTTGTTTATCCATTTCCACTGATGGACACTGATGGTTTTTTCCATGCCTTAGCTATTTTAAATAGTGTTGCTTAAATATGGGAGTTCAGATTACTATGTGACATAATGTTTTTATTTCCTTCAAATATATAGCCAGAAGTGAAATTTCTGCATTATATGGTAGTTTTATTTTATACTTTTGAGGAATCTCTGTACTATTTTTCATAGTGATTATGCCAATTTATAGTCCTACCAACAGTGCATCAAGATTACCATTTCTTCCACATCTTCACTGACTGGTTATTTATTGTCTTTTTGATGACAACCATTCTATTAGGTGTGAGGTGATATCTCATTTATACTTACTGAACACATTTTCATGTACCTATTGACCATTTGTATATTTTCTTTGAAAAAAATGTCTATAGGTATAACTTATCTTATTGCACTTTGCTTTACTATGTTTCAGAGATACTGTTTTTTACAAAATGAAAGTTTGCGACAATCTTGAACACAGCAAGATTGTCAGCACCATTTTCCCAACAACATTTGCATATTTCCTGTCTCTGTGTCACATTTTGGTAATTATAATATTTAAAAATTTTTCATTATTATATTTGTTGTGGTGATCTGTGATCAGTGATCTTTGGTATTACTATAGCAAAAAGATTATGACTTCCTGAAGATTTAGATGCTTGTTAGCATTTTTTAAGAATAATGTTTTTTAAAATTAAGGTATGTACATTGATTTCTAGACATACTGTTTTCTGAAGCCAATAGACAATATATAGTGTAAAAATAAATTTTATATGGATTGGAAAGTTTAAAAAAAATCATTTAACTTGCTTTATTATGGTATTTGCTTACTGCAGTGTTCTGGAACAAAACCCACAATATTCTAGTAGTATATGTCTGTATTCAGTTCCTCTGCCCATTTTTTAATGTGCTATATATATATATATATATATATTTTTTTTTTTTTTTTGCTGTTAATTTGTATGAATTCTTTATGTATTTTGAATATCAGTCCCTTATCATATTTATCACTTGCAAATATTTTCTCTCATTTGGTGCATTGCTTTTTCATTTCATTAATGGTTTCCTTTGCTGTGTAGAAGTTTTTACCTTAATGAAGTCCCACTTTTCTATTTTTTATTTTTCTGTTTGTGCTGTAGAAGTTATACCTGAAAGATCATGGCCAAGACAAATGTAAAATAGATTTTTTACTATGTTTTCTTAATTTTTTTCAGAGAGAGTTTCCATTTTATATTTAGATCTTAAAAATCCATTTTGAGTTAATTTTTTTGAGTGGTATATATAAGACAGGTGACTAGTTTCATTGTTTCACATGTGACTATTCAATGTTTCCTAGAAACATTTATTGAAAAGACATCTTTTTCCAAGAAGATTGTTGATTCAGTTGTTAAATATTACTTGATTATACGTTCAGGGGTTTATTTCTGGATTATTGATTTCATTTCATTGGTCATTCTGTTTTACTCCTGTACCATACTGTTTTGGTAAAGAATCCACCTGCAATGTAGGAGACCTGGGTTTGATCCCTGGGTTGGGAAGATCCCCTGGAGAAGGGAAAGGCTACCCACCCTAGTATTCTGGCCTGGAGACTTCCATGGACCGTATAGTCTATGGGGTCACAAACAGTCAGACACGACTGAGCAACTTTCACTTTCACTCTCATAGTGTTTTAAATACCATAGGTTTATAACATGGCTGTAAATCAGGAAGTGCAATGCTTTCAGCTTTGTTCTAAGGATTTTTTTTTGGTGGGGAGGGAGCTATTTAGAGGTCTTTTGTTCTCTCATATGCATTTTATAATTATTTTCTACTTTTATAAAACATCTTCGGAAATTTGGTAAAGACTGCATTGATTCTAAACATGGCTTTGGTTGGCATGGCCATTTTAATAATATTATTCCTTCCAGTACCTGAATACAAAATATCTTTCTTTTTATTTCTCTTCATTCATTTCCTTCATCAGTGTCTTAACATTTTCTGAGTATAGATCTTTCATTTCCTCATTAAATTTATTCTTAAGCATTTTATTATGTTTGATGCTTTAATAAATGAGATCACTTTCTTTATTTCTTTAATAGTTTGTTGTTAGTGTATTTAAACACTACTGATTTTTGTATGGTGATCTGAATCTTGATATTTGATTATGATCATCTTGATTAATTTGTTGATTAGGTCTAACAATATTTTGGTGATGTCTTTAGCATTTTCCCTATGTGAAAACCATGTCATCTGCAAATAGAGACAATTTTACTTCTTTCCAATTCCATTGCCTTTTATTTCGTTTTCTTATCTGATTGTTCTGACTAGAGGTTATAGTACTAATTAATCAGAAGTGGTAAGAATGGGTACTTTTCTTATAAATTATTATATGCAGATTATTGTAGTTATGGTTAATTTTACTACATTTGTTCAACTATTACACTATAGATTTAGGTTAATTTCACACCACTGTTACCATATTGCACAATCAAATTTTGATTATATGTTTACATTTTCCAGGGAGTTTTATGTACCTTTTTGTTTTAATTATTTTTAATTAGTGTCTTTTAATTTTCACTCAAAGAATTTTTTATAATATTGGTTTGGTATTCTATTCAAGTGAGGCTGTAGAATAGATTCCATGGTTGCCTGAACTCTCTAGACAGACTTCCTAGATGGTCAATACCAGTTATTACACACAGGAGTAGCCAGAACTATAAATTAGTTCCCTTCCTTGATAAGGCAGCATCCCCCAATAGGGTCCCAAGGCCTATCTTGCTCAGTTTGGCTAGACTGTGCATTCAATATCTTGACCACATGGGGTCGCCATTTTTTCTCTGTGGATGGGAAAAGTC
The DNA here is from genome assembly GCA_935064755.1 of Tragelaphus eurycerus. Lineage (NCBI taxonomy): Eukaryota > Metazoa > Chordata > Mammalia > Artiodactyla > Bovidae > Tragelaphus > Tragelaphus eurycerus. Next base: position 2,801,196 of record CAKXYN010000086.1, on the reverse strand, counting down.
TTATGCTACACTCCCTGTTCAAGTGTCACTGTGTACAGAGCCATAGGATGGGCTACACAGCTTCCTGTGAGGTTTAATTAGGTCCTCTGGTTATATGGGCTGAAAGCTGTACTCAGTAGTGATTAAAGCTATGAATTAGTTTTTCTATTCAGGCAGGACCCTATATAGGCTTAGAGACTTTGAATGTACCAAATTCCCTGCCCTGACAGGCCTCTGTCTTAGCTCTGCAAGTGACTGGATTTTACACAAGTTGCCACGTAAGCAGAGTTGCAGCATGGTTGACACAGACTCCTGGAAGCATCAGTCAGGCTTGGTGGTCAGGTATGGCTAAAGCAGGTATTTTATCCAGGTATTTTGGATGGTATATTAAAATTATCTCCCTTGTCCAGTTGAGGTGCAGAGCAGAACCCAGGGACATCAAGTGTCTTTATTTAGGAATCAAATCAGATAGAAATTCCCAGTTAGTTACATGGACAGATGGAACAGTTCTGGCTCTGCAGACAGAGCTGCTGCTTGGCCTCTTTGCTTGGGTGCAACTATTTGGGAGGCTTCAGTGTGGGCTACTAATATTCCTGGAAACACTGGTTAATTTTTTTTTTTTTTTTTTTTTTAGCAGGGTTAAAGATTATATTAGTCAGTGAACAGGTTTACAGATTAGATTTTTGCTGGGTGGTAAGGAGGACTGTATCAAACCAAGGCTTACAAGACTCTTATTTGAGGACCTAATCAGGCAGACCTGTTTACCAAACTCTCTGGTCAATGAGGGCTGCCAGTTTGTCTCTGCAGACAGATGGAACTTCTGGCTGGACTCTCTGCTTGAGTGCTGCTGAACAAAGCCATTTCCAGGTGCTCAGGCCAGGAGCTACATTCAGGAATGAATGGGAATATTAATTAGGTCCCCTGCCTGGCAGAACAGGGGGTTGGCTCTAAGGCTGGCAAAGCTCTCTGTGGCCTTGATTCTAAGTGACCTATATTGCACTTTTTATGACCAAACTGTGTCACTGGCTTTCCTCTGCAGATAATCAACTCTGCCTACTAAAGTGTGCTTATGCATTACTGGGTAGCATAGCTTTCAGATATTCTACCAGCCTTTCTGTTTGAGCACGGCCAGGAATAATTTTCAGCAATAGGCAAGGCTATGGTTTAGTTCCTCAGCTTGGCCTGGGGAAACACAGGCTCCAGGGCCACAACACAAAGCACCTGATCTGTGGTCCCAAATCAGGCAGATCTGTTTCCTACTATATTTCCTGGTCATATTGTGTCAACTCTTGGCTCTGCAGAGGAGCAAAGCCACTAATTGAAAGTACAGTAGGGTACTGCAGAAAGAAACTCAGTCTGCCTGGATTTGAACTTTGATACAAGTCCCTCCTCACTTCTCCACCACAACCAGACTTTCAATGCCAAGCCCCTCAGATTTATTTCTATACAATCCCCATTAGATGAGTTAGGAGTGGGGACTCACAATGCTGGGATAGCTGGATGTCTACCTCAGCTCTATTCCCACTGATGGAACCATAGGTTCAGGGAAGACCTCTTAGTGTGGTGCTGCAATGGCCTGCACGGGGAGAAATGCAGCATATATACCCTCTTATTGTCTTTTTAACAGCATTGTCATGATCTCTGTGGTGCAGGAGAGTGCTTCTGCCTCACCTCTGTGTTCTAAGAATTTCTCAGTGTCTTGTCCATGAAATTTGCTATTCTTCTTTCAAGAGAAAATGAGATTACGAATAGCTTTTATTGCCATTTTGATGATACCACACCCTAAAGTATAATTTTAATTATAACTGGTTGTTGATTTCATTGTAACTGGAATTTTAGTTCTTTTTATTTGATTTGTTTTTTACCAGGGCATATAAGCAAAGACTCTAGAAAATATGATACAGCTATTGTTGTGACACATCATTGTATTAATCTATGTTACTTAATAAAACTACCATAAACTATTAACTTTTTCCTTAAATGGGCTGAAATACATATTCCAAGAATCTGTGTCAACTATCCAGGTATTTGGCATAATCTAATACACTATAATCTTTCAAAATGACATCATTCAAGGCTCATTGTGATTATAACATTAGGTACCTTGAGTCTACTGAAGAATTAAGTAACACAAATACTTTAGACAGTTTTCTATACTACAGTGATGCCAAGAAGTAGGTAATAAATATGATATAATATCAGAAGCTTGTAATCTAGGTTGCAAGACTTCTAAACTATAGTGTTTGGAGCTGGATTATTTATGAAAAGTAACAAGACCTTCTAGAATTAACATAGAAAATAGATGTCTTTTTTATCATAGGGAACGGGAATGCAAAAGTAGAAAGTCAAGACATACCTGGAGTAATAGGCAAATTTGGCCTTTAGTACAAAATGGAGCATGGCAAAAGCTAACAGTTTTCCCACCAGAGGGCACTGGTCATAGCAAACCCGCTCTCCCAACAACACAAGAGACGACTTTATACATGGATATCACCAAATGGTCAGTAAATATCAAAATCAGATTGACTATATTCTTTGTAACCAAAGATGGAGAAGCTCTATAGAGTCAGCAAAAACAAGACCTGGAGCTGACTGTGGCTCAGATCATAAAATCCTTATTGAAAAATTCAGACTTAAACTGAAGAAAGGGAAAAACACTAGGCAATTCAGGTACATCCTAAATCAAATCTCTTATGATTATACAAGGGAAGTAACAAATAGATTGAAGAGATTAGATCTGATAGATACAGTGCCTGAAGAACTATGGATGGAGGATCATAACACTGTACAGAAGGCCATAATCAAAACCATCCTCAAGAAAAAGAAATGCAAAAGGCAAAATGGTTGTCCGAGAAGGTCTTAAAAATAGCTGAGTAGAGAAAGACAAAGGAGAAAATGAAAGATATATCCATCCGAATGTAAAGTTCCAAAGAAGAGCAAGGAGAGATAAGAAAGTCTTTCTAAGTGATCAATGCAAAGAAATATGAGAAAACAATAAAATCAGAAAGATTAGAGTCCTCTTCAAGAAAATTAAAGATTCCAAGGGAATATTTCATGCAAGGATGGGCACAATTAAGGGCAAAAATGGTATTGGCCTAACAGAAGCAGGAACTACTAAGAAGAGGTGGAAAGAACACATAAAAGAACTATACAAAAAAAAAAAAAAAAAAAATTTCCATGACCCAGATAACCATGATGGGGTGATCACTCACCTAGAGCCAGATATCCCAGAATGTGAAGTCAAGTGAGTGTTAAGAAGCATCACTATGAACAAAGTTAGGAGAGGTGATTGAATTCCAGCTGAGATATATCAAATCCTAAAAGATGAAGCTGTGAAAGTGCTGCACTCAATATGCCAGCAAATGTGGAAGACTCGGCAGTGGCCACAGGACTGGAAAAGGTCAGTTTTCATTCCAATCCCAAAGAAAAGCAATGTTAAATAATGTTCAAACTGCTGGACAATTGCACTCATTTCACACACTAGCAAAGTAATGCTCAAAATTCTCCAAGCTACATTTCAACAGTATGTGAACAAAGAACTTCCAGATGTTCAACCTGGATTTAGAAAAGGCAGAGGAACCAGAGATCAAATTGCCAACATCTGGTGAATCATAGAAAAATCAAGAAAAACTTCTGCTTCATTGACCACACTAAAGCTTTTGACAATGTGGATCACAACAAACTGTAGAAAATTCTTAGGGAGATGGGAATACCAGATAACCTTACCTGCCTCCTGAGAAATCTGTATGCAGGTCAAGATGTAACAATTAGAACTGGGCATGAAACAAGAGACTGGTTCCAAATTGGGAAAGGATGATGTGAAGGCTGTGTATTGTCACTCTGCTTATTTAGCTTATATGCAGAGTACATCATGTAAAATGCCTGGCTGGATGAAGAACAAGCTAAAATCAAGTTTGCTGGAGAAATATCAATAACCTCCAATATGCAGATGACACCACCCTTATGGCAGACAGTGAGGAGGAAATAAAGAGCCCCTTGATGAAACTGAAAGAGGGAAGTGAAAAAATTGTCTTAAACTCAGCATTCAAAAAACGAAAACCGTGGCATCAGGTCCCATCACTTGGTAAACTACTGGACAGATGGAGAAACAATGGAAACAGTGAGAGACTTTATTTTGGGGGCTCCAAAATTACTATAGATGGTGACTGCAGCCATGAAACTGAAAGACACTTGCTCCTTGGAAGAAAAACTGTGACAAACCTAGACAGCGTATTACAAATCAGAGATATTACTTTGCTGCCAAAGGTCTGTATAGTCAAAGCTATGGTTTTTCCAGTAGTCATGTATGGACGTGAGAGTTGGACTATAAAGAAAGCTGAGCGCTGAACAACTCATGCTTTTAAACTGTGTTGTTGGAGATGACTCTTGAGAGTCCCTTTGACTGCAAGGAGATCAACCAGTCAGTCCAATAGGAAATCAGCCCTGAATATTCAGTGGAAAAACTGATGCTGAAACAACAATATTTTGGCCACCTGATGAGGAGGACTGACTCATTGGAAAAGACCCTGATGCTGGGAAAGATTTAAGGAAAGAGAGGGGGTGACAGAGGATGAGATGATCGGATGGCATCATAGACTCAATGGACAAGAGTTTGAGCAAGATCCAGGAGATGGTGATGGACAGAGAGGCCTTCTTTGCTGCAGTCCATGGAGTCACAAAGAGTCAAACATGACTGAGTGACTGAATTGAACTAAACTGAACAAGAAGAATAACATTAAAAAAAATGATCAAGTATTCACTTCAAGATTGTGTCCTTACCTCAAAGCATCAAAAAAGAAGCAGAAGACTTTAAGATTGTGGAGGAGTAGGTGCATGTGGAGTATATCTCTCTTCACGGATACAACAGGAATGCACTTTCAGACACAGAAGTGCATTCAGAACACCAGCTGAGAGTGGACAAAAGTACCTGACCAGCAAAAGGAATATATATACACACACAAAACTCGGTAGAATGAAGGAAGTAGGGTGAAAAACAGGAGTAAGACTGGACCTGCCCTGGGCAAGTGGGGGAATTGAAGCAGGGGTCCGATTCCCACATTGAGAATATTTTCTGAGTCAGAGGAGAAACATTTAAGGCTGAGAGTGAAACATCTGATCTGTAGCAGTCTAAATGGAATGAGAATCAGACAGTCCTTGCCACAGCCATACATACCCCAGACAGGGACACAGGTGCCCTGGAAGTCTCAGGGGCTGGGAACTGGAGTTTAGGGATTGTGGAGCAATCCCATGGTGAGGGCTGCTGTTGACTGTGGAAAGATGGCTTGAAGGGGTGTGAGGGAGGAGATTGTAGTGGGAAATGCCTGTGGAGGAAAGCCAAGTGGCCATGGAAGCAAGGAGATACTGCTGAGTTCAGGGGTGGAGCCATCACAATAGCCACTCTCTCCCCACAGGCCAGCATTGGTAGCTGAACAACAGAGAGGCTGGTCCACCAAACATCTGATGTACTGAATGAAGGAGTAGGACCCCAGCCAGTGAGGCCCCTGAACAACAGAGAAGGACCCCAGGCAAGGGAGCCCTCTAAGTGCCTGAATGGGTGGAGCTACGGAGAAAGACTGGCCAAAGAGGCCTTCTGACCGCCACTGCAAGAGGCTTGAAAAAAGATTCAGATTAGACCATAACTCTTACAGCAGAGACAGTCCGTGTCCCTGCACAGTTGGCGCTGCCAGGGTCCCCACAAGCCAAGCAGCTGTGCCACCTTCACGCTCAAATCTCACTGGGGCAGAGGTGACACAGAAAAAACAAATCTTGTGTCTATGTACATAAGGTTGCTTCAGTAGTGTCCAACCTTTTGCGACCCTGTAGACTGAGGCCTGCCAGGATTCTGTCAGGGAGGGGGTTCTCCAGGCAAGAATACTGGACTGTACTGGCCAGTACTGGTTGCCATAGTCTTCTAGAGCACTATATTTCCTGCTGCCCCATCTGCCAGCTCCCCTGACTACCTAGTGCTCCCAGAACTCCTGCAACCAAAGCAGCTGCACCACCTCCACACCTGGCCCTGACAGGGGCAACCCAAGTCCTCCAGGGCAGCCTCAGGAGCAAACCACAGTGGACGACCCACATGCAGAGGTGGAAGTAAAACCACAATTGAAACACAGGGCCAGTGTGGCTAAGGAAGAAGACCTAAAATCTTCCCACCAGCTGTACAAGCTGCAGATTAAATCTACACTATCAATTAGACAGACACTGTGTCTATGGAATGTATGAAAGGTCATTGAGAGCTCCCGCAAAAGAAAACACACTAATTCTAATAGCTGTGGACGTTGGAGGCAAGAACACACAGAAGAAGGACCACATTAGAATATGAGCTGCCCCCACAGCAGGTCCAGATATCAGCGGAGTGTTGGAGGGCATCCTAGGGAGGTGAGGTGGACTGTGACTCCCAGCGAGGGAAAGGACTATGACAGTAGTGACTCAATAAAACATGTATTATTCTTATATTTTTACTTGTTCTGTAGATTCTTTTGAATATTTTTTCTTTTCTTTTTCTTTTTTTCTCTTCCTCCACCTCCGCCATTGTAGTTGTCGATTTTATTGGCACTATGAAATCTAATTAAGCTTTTGAGCATTTTTTTTTCCCCTCAGTCACATTTTTCATTGTTATAAACCTCTGCCTCTATGTTGGGCTTTTGCAGTTCTGTGGAGTTTTTGTTGTTGTTGTTGTTTCTTTCTTCTTCCATATTCTTTCTTCCTTTCTCTTTTTATAATTTCAATTTTTTTTTGAAAGGTTTTGTTATTTTTTAATACAGTTGATTAATAATCTCTTGAGGTCTTACAAATCATTTCTGTGAAAATTCATCATATCTGCCAAGACATTAAAAGTCACTGTATACGAGGAGCTAACTTGCCTTAGGACTTAACTAGAGGCTAAGGAGAATTCATGAACTAAATGTCAGTTCTAACTTGCTTTCTGTATGGCTGTGGAACTATTAAATTCAGGCTTCTGGAACCAGTTTCCTTTTTCTTAACAATGCTTTTCCAAATTAGGTTAGCAAGCTCAAATTATAGGAGTCATCTGCATTTACAGACCTAGACAGGCAACATTTCTTAAATTTACTAAGGAGATTTATTGTGCTCATGCTTCAGTTCAGTTCAGTTGCTCAGTCATGTGTGACTCTTTGCAACCCCATGAATCACAGCACGCCAGGCCTCCCTGTCCATCACCAACACCCAGAGTTCACTCAGACTCACGTCCATCGAGTCAGTGATGCGATACAGCCATCTCATCCTCTGTCGTCCCCTTCTCCTCCTGCCCCCAATCCCTCCCAGCATCAGAGTCTTTTCCAATGAGTCAACTCTTCCCATGAGGTGGCCAAAGTACTAGAGTTTCAGCTTTAGCATCATTCCTTCCAAAAGAAATCCCAGGGCTGATCTCCTTCAGAATGGACTGGTTGGATCTCCTTGCAGTCCAAGAGACTGTCAAGAGTCTTCTCCAACACCACAGCATCAATTCTTTGGCACTCAGCTTTCTTCACAGTCCAACTCTCACATCCATACATGACCACTGGAAAAATCACACCCTTGCTTAGACAGACCTTTGTTGGCAAAGTAATGTCTCTGCTTTGAAATTGAAATTTCAATTTTTATTTTTTAATCCTATTATACTCTTTCTACATTTATTTCTTTGTTTGCCTTTCCTACCATTCTTTTCCCTTGCAGTTAACCTTTAGTGTATATAAATCTTTATTTACCTGTATTTAACTTTGCATATATAGTCTTTCTTTCTTTTCTTTATTTCCTTTCCTGTCTACATATTTGTTAGGTTTGTTTTCATTGATTTAATCCTCATTTGATATCTTGCTTTAGTATTGTTTTCCAGTTTGTGTTTTAGTTTTGTTCTTACCAGGTAAATATACTTTTTTATTTCCTTTGTTTGCCTGGTCAGTCTACTGTACTTTATTTTAGTTTGCCTGTTTTGACTACTTATGGCTATATATGTATATGTGTATATTTCATTATTTTAATCATTATTTGTCTGATTTTGCAACTGCCATTTGTCTGGGGCTCATCTTTGGTTTCTCACTTTTGGGTATTTGTTTTAAGCTCACTTAATACAGTAATAAACCATTTATGGAATCGTTCCTGACCAGAAATCAAGCCCTGAGACTTTGGAGTAGGAACACTGACTCCAAGATCCTAGATTACCAGGGAACTAACCTTAGGGGGTATCAAATAGTGAGAACTCACACAAAGGAAACCACTTGAAAACAAGACCCAGCATCACCAAACAACCAGTAGCACCTGTGGAGGAGGCCTCATCTAAACAACAAACAAAACAAAAATACAAACTCAATAATCAGCAGACAGGATTACCACCTCACTCACTCTTGCCCATCAGAGGAAAACAACAAACAAACAAAAACTCAGCACAAACCTCACCCTACATGAAGTTTATACAAATTACTAGACAAATCTTAGAAATCAGAAACCAAAATAAAGAAAGAATTCAACCTTGAAGCCTTGGAAAAGGATATCTCAAACACAATAAGTTAAAAAATTAATAATAACAAGACAGAGAAATACTACACAAATGAAGCAACAAACTAGAAACACAGAAGTCCAAACAAATGAAGAGGAAATAGGCAAACTACCTGAAAAAGAATTCAGAATAATGATAGTAAAGATGACCAAAAACCTTGAAAACAAAATGGAGAAAATTCAAGAATCAAATAAAAAAAACTTAGAAGAGGGAGAATGGCACTGAAACATGTATAATATCATATATGAAATGAATCACCAGTCCAAGTTCAATGCATGATACTGGTTGCTTGGGCTGGTGCACTGGGATGACCCAGAGGGATGGTATGGGGAGGGATATGGTATGAGGGGGGTTCGGGATGGGGAACACATGTATACCTGTGGTGGACTCATGTTGATGTATGGCAAAACCAATAAAATATTGTAAAATAATTAGCCTCCAATTAAAATAAATAATTTATATTAAAAAAGAATAAACATAGAGACAAACAATACAATTATTGAAACTAAAAATACTCTATAAGGAATCAATAGCGGAGTATCTGAAGCAGAAGAATGAATTAGTGAGCTGGAATATAAAATGGTGAAATAACTTCTGAAGGGCAGAATAAAGTAAAAAGAATGAAAATAAATAGGAATAGTCTCACAGATCTCTGGGACAATATCAAACGCACCAGCTTTCGAATTATAGGGATCCCAGAAGAAGAGAAAAAAGAAAGGGTATGAGAAAAATTTTAAAGGGATTATAGTTGAAAATTTCCCCAACATGGAAAAGTAAATAGTCAGTCAAGCACACAAAGCATAAAGAGTTCAATACAGAATAAACCCAAGGAGAAACACACCAAGACACATACTAAACAAACTAACAAAGATTAAACACAAAGAATATTAAAAGCAGCAAGCAACATACAAGGGAAACCCCATACACTTTACAGATAAACTTTCAGCAGAAACTGTGCAGGCCAGAAGGGAATATATTAAAGTATTGAAAGGGAAAAATGTACAACTAAGATTATTGTACCTGGCAAGGATCTCATTCAAAACTGATTGTGCAACAACAAGCTTTTCAGGCAAGCAAAAGTTAAGAGAATTCAGTACCACCAAACCAATGGTGTCCAAACCACTGTTATCCCTTTACAACAAATGTTAAAGGAACTTATATAGTCAAAAAATACAAGAGAAGAAAAATGGTCTACAAAATCAACCTCAAACAATTAATAATATGGCAATAGGAACATATATATAACTACTTTAAATGTAAATGAATCAAATTCTCCAACCAAAAGACACAGACTGGCTGAATGGGTACAAAAACAAGACTCATATATATGCTGTCTACAAAAAATCCACTTCAGATCTAAAGACACATATAGACTGAAAGTGAGAGGATGGAAAAATATATTCCATGCAAATGGGAAGCAAAATAAAGTTGGAGTAGCACTCTTCATATCAGAAAAATAGACCTTAAAATAAAGAAGATTACAAGAGATAAGGAAGAACACTACATAATGATCAAGGGATCATCTCTTGTCTTCAAGAGGAAGACATAACAATTGTAAATATCTATGCACCCAACATAGAAGCACCTCAGTATGTAAGACAAACACTAACAGACATGAAAGGAGAAATTGACAGTAACACAATAATAGTAAGAGATTTTAACTCACCATTCACACCAATGGACAGATAATCAAAACAGAAAATTAATAAGCAAACACAAGTCTTAAATGATATATTAGATGAGATGGATCTCATTGATATCTTCAGGACATTCCACCCAAACGCAGAAGAATACACCTTCTTCTCAAGTGCGCATGGAACATTCTCCAGGATAGACCACATCTTGTGTTACAAATCAAACCTCAGTAAATATAAGAAAATTGAAATCATATCAAGCATCTTCTCTGACCACAATGCTATCAGACTAGATATCAATTAAAAGAAAAGATTGTAAGAAACACAAGCACATGGAGAGTAAACAATATGTTTCTAAATAACCAACAGGCTACTGAAGAAATCAAAAGGAAATAAAAAATTTCTAGTAGAAAATGACAATGAAAACATGACAACTCAACCTATGGATGTAGCAAAGCCATTCTAAGAGGGAGATAAATAACAATACAATCCTACCTCAAGAAATAAGAAAAATGTCAAATATACAACCTCACTTTACACCTAAAACAACTGGAAAAAGAAAAACAAAAAAGCCAAAAATTAGTAGAAGGAAAAAATAAAGATCTGAGCAGAAATAAATGAAAAAGAAATGAAAGAGAAATGAAAGAAATAATAGTAAAGATTAATAAAACTGAAAGCTGTTTCTTTGAGAAGATACAAAGAATTGACAAACCTTTAGCTGGACTCATCAAGAAAAAAAGAGGGATGAATCGAATTAACAAAATTAGAAATGAAAAAGGAAAGGTTGCAACAGACAATGCAGAAATACAAAAGATTATAAGAGACTATTATGAGCAACTCTATGGCAGTAAAAGGGATAGCCTGGAAGAAATGGACAGATTCTTAGATAAGTTCAATCTTCCAAGATTGAACCAGGAAGAAATACATATTATGAACAAGCCAATTATAAGCACTGAAATTAAAGCTGTGATCAAAGATCTCACAAAAAACAAAAGCTCAGGACCAGATGGCTTCATAGGATAATTCTGTCAAACATTCAGAGAAAAAAACTAATTCTTATCCTTTTAAAACTCTTTCAAAAAATTGCAGAGGAAGGAACACTTCCAAATTCATTCTACAAGGCCACCATCACCCAGATACCAAAACCAGACAAAGACAACACACACACACACACACACACACACACACACACACACACACACACACAACTACAGCCCGATATCACTGATGAACATAGATGCAAAAATCCTCAACAAAATTTAGCAAACAGAATTCAGCAACACATCAAAAAGCTCATACACCCTGATCAAGTTGGGTTTATTCCAGGGATGTAAGGATTCTTCAATATACTCACGTCAATCAATTTGATACACTTTGTTAAATTGAAAGATAAAAGCCAAATTATAATCTCAATAGATGCAGAAAAAGCCTTTGACAAAATTCAGCACTGATTTATGATTGCTGCTGCTGCTAAGTCGCTTCAGTTGTGTCCAACTCTGTGTGACCCCATAGGTGGCAGTCCACCGGGTTCCTCCATCCACAGGATTCTCCAGGCAAGAATATTGGAGTGGATTGCCATTTCCTTCTCCAATGCATGGAAGTGAAAAGTGAAAGTGAAGTCATTCAGCTGTGCCCAACTCTTGGTAACCCCATGGACTGCAGCCTACCAGGCTCCTCCATCCATGGGATTTTCCAGGCAAGAATACTGGAGTGGGTTGCCATTGCCTTCTCTGGATTTATGATTAAAACACTTCAAAAAATGGACATAGAAGAAACCTACATAAACATGGTAAAGGCCATATATGATAAGCCTACAGCAAACATTATTCTCAATGGTGAAAACTGAAAGCACTCCCCCTAAGATCACAACCAAGACAAGGGTGTCCACTTTCACCACTATTATTCAACATAGTTCTAGAAGTCTTAGCTGCAGCAATCAGAGAAGAAAAAGAAATAAAAAGAAATCCAGATCAGAAAAGAAGAAGTAAAGTTCTCATTGATACAGATGACATGATACTATACATAGAAAACCCTAAACATAGTATCAGAAAATTACTATAACTGATCAGTGCAAGAAAGTTAAATGATTCAAAATCTACACAGAAATCACTTGCATTTCTATATACTAACAGTGAAAAATCAGGAAGAGAAATCAAGGAGTCAATTCCATTCACCAATGCAACAAAAAGAATTACATATCTAGAAATAAACTTACCTAAGCCTTGGAAGGAAAGTTATGACCAACCTAGAGGGCATAATCAAAAGCAGAGACATTATTTTGCCAACAAAGGTCCATTTAGTCAAGGCTATGGTTTTTCCAGTAGTCAGGTATGGATGTGTGAGTTGGACAGTGAAGAAAGCTGAGCACCGTAGAATTGATGCTTTTGGACTGTGGTGTTGGACAAGACTCGTGAGAGTGTCTTGGACTGCACGGAGATCCAACCAGTCCATTCAAAGGAGATTGGTCCTAGGTGTCCTTTGGAAGGAATGGTACTAAAGCAGAAACTCCAATACTTTGGCCACCTCATGCGAAGAGTTGACTCATTGGAAAAGACTCTGATGCTAGGAGGGATTGGGGGCAGGAGGAAAAGGGGACGACAGAGAATGAGATGGCTGGATGGCATCATTGACTAGATGGACGTGAGTTTTAGTGAACTCTGGGAGTTGGTGATGGACAGGGAGGCCTGGAGTGCTGCAGTTCATGGGGTCACAAAGAGTCGGACATGACTGAACGACTGAACTGAACTGAACTGAACTGAAGGAGACAAAATAACTGTACACAGAAAATTATAAAACATTAATGAAAGAAATCCAATACGACATAAATAGATGGAGAGATATCCCATGTTCCTGAGTGGGAATAATCAATATTATGAAAAGGACTATGTTACCAAATGCAATCTATAGATTCACTGTGATCCCTATCAAATTACCAATGACATTTTTCATAGAACTAGAACAAATATTTCATAATTCATATGGAAACACAAAATACCCCAAATAGCCAAGTATTTTTGAGAAAGAAGAATGCAGCTGGAAGAATCAACCTTCCTGACTTCAGATTATACTACAAAGCTACAGTCATGAAGGCAGTATGATACTGGCACAGAAACAGACATATAGACCAATGGAACAAAATAGAAAGCCTAGAAATAAATCCAGGTACCTATGGGTACCTTATTTTTGTCAAAGGAGATAAGAATATACAATGGGGCAAAGGTAGCCACTTCAATAAATGTTGCTGGCAAAACTGGACAGCTACATATAAAAGAATGAAATTAGAACACTTCCTAACACCATCAGATCAGATCAGATCAGTCGCTCAGTCGTGTCTGACTCTTTGCGACCCCATGAACTGCAGCATGCCAGGCCTCCCTATCCATCACCAGCTCTTGGAGGTCACTCAGATTCACATCCATCGAGTCAGTGATGCCATCCAGCCATCTCATCCTCTGTCGTCCCCTTCTCCTCCTGCCCTCAATCCCTCCCAGCATCAGAGTCTTCTCCAATGAGTCAACTCTTCGCATGAGGTGGCCAAAATACTGGAGTTTCAGCTTTAGCATCATTCCTTCCAAAGAAATCCCAGGGCTGATCTCCTTCAGAATGGACTGGTTGGATCTCCTTGCAGTCCAAGGGACTCTCAAGAGTCTTCTCCAACACCACAGTTCAAAAGCATCAATTCTTTGGTGCTCAGCCTTCTTCACAGTCCAGCTCTCACATCCATACATGACCACAGGAAAGACCATAGCCTTGACTAGGCGAACCTTTGTTGGCAAAGTGATGTCTCTGCTTTTGAATATGCTATCTAGGTTGGTCACAACTTTCCTTCCAAGGAGTAAGCATCGTTTAATTTCATGGCTGCAGTCACCATCTGCAGTGATTTTGGAGCCCAGAAAAAGAAAGTCTGACACTGTTTCCAGTGTTTCTCCATCTATTTCCCATGTAGTGATGTGACCAGATGCCATGATCTTCGTTTTCTGAATGTTGAGCTTTAAACCATACACAAAGACAAACTCAAAATGGATTAAAGACCTAAATGTAAGAACAGAAACTATAAAACTTAGAGGAAAACATAGGCATAAAACTTAGAGGAAAACATAAGCAGAACACTCGATGACATAAATAAATAAAGATCCTCTATGATACATCACTGAGAATAATGGAAATAAAAATAAGTAAACAAGTGGGGCCTGATTAAACTTAAAAGCTTTTGCACAGCAAAGGAAACTATAAGCAAGGTGAGAAGACAGCTTTGAGAATGGGAGAAAATAATAGCAAATGAAACAACTGACTAAGGATTAATCTCCAAAATATACAAGCAGCTCATACAACTCAATGCCAGGGAAACAAACAACCCAATCAGAAAGCAGGAAAAAGACATAAACACACATTTCTCCAAAGAAGACATACAGATAGTTAAAAAATATGTGAAAAGATGCTCAGCATTGGTCATTATTAGAGAAATGCAAATCAAAACTACAATGAGACATCACCTCACACCAGTCAGAATGGCGATCATCAAAAAGTCTGCAAACAGTAAATGCTAGAAAGGGTGTGGAGAAAAGGGAACGCTTTTGCACTGTTGGTGGGACTATAAATTGATACAGCCACTATGGAAGATGGTATGGAGATTCCTTAAAAAACTAGAAATAAAACCACCATATGACCCACCAATCCCATCCCCAGGCATATACCCTGAGGGAACAAAAATTGAAAAAGACACGTGTATCCCATTGTTCATTGCAGCACTATTTACAATAGCTAGAACATGGACCAACCTGGATATCCATTGAAAGATGAATGGATAAAGAAATAGTGGTACATATGCACAGTGGAATATTACTCAGCCATAAAAAGGAAAGACCTTCTGGTCAGTTCTAATGAAGTGGATGAACCTAGAGCCTATTATACAGAGTGAAGTAAGTCATAATGAGAAAGATAAATATCGTATTCTAATGGACATATACAGAATCTAGAAAAATGGTACTGAATAATTTATTCACAGGGCAGCAATGGAGAAGCAGGTATAGAGAACAGACCTACAGACATGGGGAGAAGGGAAGAGAGGGTGAGATATGTGGAAAGAGTAACATGGATGTTTACATTAGAAGGGGACGACAGAGGATGAGATGGCTGGATGGCATCACTGACTCGATGGATGTGAGTCTGAGTGACCTCCGAGAGTTGGTGATGGACAGGGAGGCCTGGCGTGATGTGGTTCTTGGGGTCGCAAAGAGTTGGACATGACTGAGCGACTGATCTGATCTGATCTGATCTGATGTGTAAAATTGATGGCTGATGGGAATTTGCCATATGGCTTAGGAAACTCAAAAAGTGACTCTGTGTCAACATGGATGGGTGGGATTGGAGGGTGATGGGAAGAAGGTTCAGGAAGGAGGGGATATATGTATATATATGGTTGATTTATGTTGAGATTTGAAAGAAAACAACAAAATTCTGTAAAGCAATTACCCTTCAATATAAAAATAAATAATTTTAAAGAAGAGGCAGATCCTTCCAGAACCAAACTTATCATAACTCTATAAAATACAGCTTTAAAGTAATCAACAAAATGCTGAATCAAGGAAAAGGAAACAAAAATTGCAAGAATGCATTTGTTCCATTTTTAATCACATTTGACCTACACTCTCTCTGACTGGGTGGTGATCTTAATGACGGAATTTCCTGTTCCCATTGTGGAAACCTAATCTCTGGTTCTGCAGGAGGATTAGATAACTTATTTGTGAAATATTTTGTTTCTGTCTTCTACATTTTGGAGAATACCTGAAGAACTAATGTAAGGTTCTCATAACTTTTGTGCCCAATTTAGAACTGTCTCAGGCCATAAAAGTGTATATATTGCTTGAAAACATGGAAGGACAAATGAAAATATTATCAGTCAGCGTAAAAAAAAAAAAAAAAAAAAAGTAGAGATATACAATTAATAATCTAAATCTTGGAAGAACAACTGGGGAGAGTTTCTTTGAGAAATTCAGATATTCAAAAGTGCTCATGTATAATTAGGAATATCACTCATAAATCCATGGCAGGATACATGCTCAGTGAAACCCCAGGAGGATGCTAAATTTGCACCTCTGATTAATCTCTATATTCAGTGGAAATGGGAGCATGTCTATCTGAGTTATAAACGGACTGACTAAATATTGGAATACCTGGTCACAGAGTTGATCCAAGTGGGGAGGGAGGAGGGAAGAGGGTTCAGGATGGGGAACACATGTATACCTGTGGCAGATTCATTTTGATATATGGCAAAAGCAATACAATATTGTAAAGTTAAAAAATAAAATTAAATTAAAAAAAAAAGAAAATGATAAACGAGTCATCAGTCCAGGTACGACGCCCAATAACAAATGCCTGAGGCTGGAGCACTGGGACGATCTGGAGGGATGGTGTGGGGAGGGGAGAGGGAGGAGGGTTCAGGATGGGGAACACGTGTATACTGGTGGCGGATCCATCTTTATGTATAGTAAAAGCAATACAATATTGTAAAATTAAGCAAAATAAAAAAAAATTTTAAAAAAGAATTGTTTTTGTCTTTTATCTCTTAGAAAATGAGGAAATTTGTAAAACACTAGACGAATATAAACTGAAGGAACAGAAACTTCAGTGACTCACATGACAAAGAATATAGACAATAAATATGTTGGCAAAAGTACTAAGAAAATGGATTATAGCTATCAAAAATACCAAACTCTGGAGAAGGGGGACAATCTGATTTCCAGATTTAACACATTATAATATTTATTGTCCAGTTTTCAAAACCGATCCAAACTCATATCATATAAAGAAAGAGAAAAGTGTTCACTAGTCAAAGGAAGAAAATAATTGACAGAAACTGTCCCTGAGGAAACCCAGGCATTGTGGTTACTAATTACTTTAAAACAACTGTCTTACATATGCTCAAGAACTAAAGTAAACCATGGACAAAGAACTAAAGGAAATCAGGAAAAAATGATGTATGGACAAAATAAAAGTAAAGAAATATTGATGTTAAAAGGAAACAAAGAGAAATTCTAGGGTTCTGAAGCATAGCAACTGGAATGAAAAATGCCCCAATGAGGTTGGATAATAGATTTAAGCAGATAAAATAAAGAATCATCAAGCTTCAAGTATAAGGAAACCAAAATTATTAATTCTGTGAGCACTTGAAACTATCACAACATTGTTAAGAGGCTGCTGCTACTGGGGAAGGCAATGGCAACCCACTCCAGTATTCTTGCCTGGAGAATCCCAGGGACGGGGGAGCCTGGTGGGCTGCCGTCTATGGGGTCGCACAGAGTCGGACACGACTGAAGCGACTTAGCAGCAATAAGCAGCAATGTATTTAATATATATATATATATATATATATATATATATATTATATCATGTATACAATGAAATATTATCCAAACGTAAAAAAGAATGAAATATTGCCATTTGTAGCAACATGAATGGGCCTAGAGATTATCATACGGTTTTGTTGGTTTAGTCACTAAGTTGTGTTCAACTCTTGGAACTCCATGGAATGTAGCCTAGCAGGCTGCTCTGTTCATGGGATTTCCCAGGCAAGAATACTGGAGTGGGTTGCCATTTCCATCTCCAGGGTATCTTCTTATTCCAGGAATCAAAATCCACCTCTCCCACAATGAAGGCAGCCACCTGCATTGCAGACAGATTCTTTACAAACTAAGACACCAGGTGCTCTCAAAACAGAACTCATTCATATTTAAGGGACCTAAAGTATATTAGAATATTGTGTAATTCCACTAGTATTTCCACAGAAAATATTATCAAAATGTATACATAAGGAAATGAGAAGAGAACTTGAACAATTCACTATAAAAAATCAACTGGACACAAAATAAGGCAGTATTGGAGGCTGAAAGAGCCAAAAAAGTGTAGTATGTATAGCAAACAAATATCAAAATGACAGAAAAATTTCCTTATGAATATTTGTTTGAAATGTAAATAGACTGAACTGCAATCAAGATAAAACATGTAGGTAATGGAATATTAAACATGATTCATTGGCATACTGTCTACAAGAGCCTCACTTTAGATCTAAAAACACAACTAGATTGAAAGTAGATGGATGGAAAAAGACATTCCATGCAAGTAGTAACACAAAGAAAACTGAGGTGACTAAATTGTATTATCCAAAATAGTCATTAAGACAAAAACGCTTATTGCCAAAATCAGACTTAAACTAAAGTAGGGAAAACCACTAGACCATTCAGGTATGACCTAAATCAAATTCCTTACAATTATACAGTGGAAGTGACAAATAGATTCAAGGGATTAGATCTGATACACAAAGGGCCTGAAGAACTATGGACAGAGCTTTGTGACACTGTACAGGAGGCAGTGACTAGGGTCATCCCCAAGAAAAAGAAATGCAAAAAGGTACAATGGTTGTCTGAGGAGGGCTTAAAATATCTTAGAAAAGAAGAGAAGTGAAAGGCAAAGGAGAAAAGGAAAGGTATACCCAATTGAATACAGAGCTCTAAAGAATAGCAAGAAGAGACAAGAAAGACATCACCAATGATCAATGCAAAGAAATAGAGTTAAACAATAAAATGGTAAAGACTTCAGGAAAATTAGAGACACCAATGAAACATTTCATGCAAAGATGGGTTCAATAAAGGGCCAAAATGGTATGGACCTAAGAGAAGCAGAAGATACTGAGGTGGCAAGAAGACACAAAGGAACTATGCAAAAAAGATCTTCATGACCCAGATAATCATGATGGTGTGATCACTCACCTAGAGCCAAACATCCTGAAATGTGAAGTCAAGTGGGCCTTAAGAAGCATCACTATAAACAAAGCTAGTGCAGGTGATGGAATTCCAACTTAACTATTTCAAATCCTAAAATATGATGCCGTGAAAGTGCTGCATTCAATATGCCAGCAAATTTGGAAAATGCAGCAGTGGCCACAGGATTAGAAAAGGTCAGTTTTTATTCCCATCCCAAAGAAAGGCAATGCCAAAGAATGCTCAAACTACCTCACAACGGGAAAAAAGAGGAGGGGAAAAAAAATGGTCCACTGGAAAAGGGAATGAAAACCACTTCAGTATTAGTGTCGAACCCCATGAACAGTATGAAAAGGAAAAATGATAGGATACTGAAAAAGAAACTCCCCAGGTCAGTAGGTGCCCAATATGCTACTGGAAATCAGTGGGGAAAAAACTCCAGAAAGAATGAAGGGATGGAGCCAAAGCAAAAAGAATACCCAGCTGTGGATGTGACTGGTGATAGAAGCAAGGTCCAATGCTGTAAAGAGCAATATTGCATCAGATCAGATCAGATCAGATCAGTCGCTCAGTCGTGTCCGACTCTTTGCGACCCCATGAACCACAGCACGCCAGGCCTCCCCTGTCCATCACCAGCTCCCGGAGGTCACCCAGACTCGCATCCATCGAGTCAGTGATGCCATCCCGCCATCTCATCCTCTGTCGTCCCCTTCTCCTCCTGCCCTCAATCCCTCCCAGCATCAGAGTCTTCTCCAATGAGTCAACTCTTCGCATGAGGTGGCCAAAATACTGGAGTTTCAGCTTTAGCATCATTCCTTCTAAAGAAATTCCAGGATTGATCTCCTTCAGAATGGACTGGTTGGATCTTCTTGCAGTCCAAGGGACTGTCAAGAGTCTTCTCCAACACCACACTTCAAAAGCATCAATTCTTCGGTGCTCAGCCTTCTTCACAGTCCAGCTCTCACATCCATACATGACCACAGGAAAGACCATAGCCTTGACTAGTCGAACCTTTGTTGGTAAAGTAATGTCTCTGCTTTTGAATATGCTATCTAGGTTGGTCATAACTTTCCTTCCAAGGAGCAAGCGTCTTTTAATTTCATGACTGCAGTCACAATCTGCAGTGATTTTGGAGCCCAGAAAAATAAAGTCTGACACTGTTTCCACTGTTTCCCCATCTATTTCCCATGCAGTGATGGGACCAGATGCCATGATCTTCGTTTTCTGAATGTTGAGCTTTAAGCCAACCTTTTCACTCTCCACTTTCACTTTCATCACGAGGCTTTTTAGCCCCTCTTCACTTTCTGCCATAAGAGTGGTGTCATCTGCATATCTGAGGTTATTGATATTTCTCCCGGCAATCTTGATTCCAACTTGTGTTTCTTCCAGTCCAGCATTTCTCATGATGTACTCTGCATATAAGTTAAATAAACATGGTGACAATATGCAGCCTTGACGTACTCCTTTTCCTATTTGGAACCAGTCTGTTGTTCCATGACCAGTTCTAACTGTTGCTTCCTGACCTGCATACAGATTTCTTAAGAGGCAGATCAGGTGGTCTGGTATTCCCATCTCTTTCAGAATTTTCCATAGTTTATTGTGATCCACACAGTCAAAGGCTTTGGCATAGTCAATAAAGCAGAAATAGATGTTTTTCTGGAACTCTCTTGCTTTTTCCATGATCCAGCGGATGTTGGCAGTTTGATCTCTGGTTCCTCTGCCTTTTCTAAAACCAGCTTGAACATCAGGAAGTTCACGGTTCACATATTGCTGAAGCCTGGCTTGGAGAATTTTGAGCATTACTTTACTAGCGTGTCAGATGAGTGCAATTGTTCGGTAGTTTGAGCACTCCGTGGCATTGCCTTTCTTTGGGATTGGGATGAAAACTGACCTTTTCCAATCTTGTGGCCACTGCTGAGTTTTCCAAATTTGCTGGCATATTGAGTGTAGCACTTTCACAGCATCATCATTCAGGACTTGGGATAGCTCCACTGGAATTCCATCACCTCCACTAGCTTTGTTCATAGTGATGCTTTCTAAGGCCCATTTGACTTCACATTCCAAGATGTCTGGCTCTAGGTCAGTGATCACATCATCATGATTATCTAGGTCTTGAAGCTCTTTTTTGTACAGTTCTTCTGTGTATTCTTGCCACCTCTTCTTAATATCTTCTGCTTCTGTTAGGTCCACACCATCTCTGTCCTTTATCGTGCCCATCCTTGCATGAAATGTTCCTTTGGTATCTCTGATTTTCTTGAAGAGATCCCTAGTCTTTCCCATTCTGTTGTTTTCCTCTATTTCTTTGCATTGATCACTGAAGAAGGCTTTCTTATCTCTTCTTGCTATTCTTTGGAACTCTGCATTTAGATGTTTATATCTTTCCTTTTCTCCTTTGCTTTTCGCTTCTCTTCTTTTCACAGCTATTTGTAAGGCCTCCCCAGACAGCCATTTTGCTTTTTTGCATTTCTTTTCCATGGGGATGGTCTTGATCCCTGTCTCCTGTACAATGTCATGAACCTCATTCCATAGTTCATCAGGCACTCTATCTATCAGATCTAGGCCCTTAAATCTATTTCTCACTTCCACTGTATAATCATAAGGGATTTGATTTAGGTCATACCTGAATGGTCTAGTAGTTTTCCCTACTTTCTTCAATTTCAGTCTGAATTTGGCAATAAGGAGTTCATGGTCCGAGCCACAGTCAGCTCCTGGTCTTGTTTTTGCTGATTGTATAGAACTTCTCCATCTTTGGCTGCAAAGAATATAATCGATCTGATTTCGGTGTTGCATAGGAACCTAGAATGTCAGGTCCATGAATCAAGGCAAATTGGAAGTGGTCAAACAAGAGATGGCAAGAGTTAATTCTAGGAATTAGTGAACTGAAATGGACTGGAATGGGTGAATTTAACTCAGATGACTCTTATATCTACTACTGCAAGCAGGAATCCCTCAGAAGAAACACAGTAGCCATCATGGAAAACAAAAGAGTCCGAAATGCAGTACTTGGATGCAATCTTAAAAATGACAGAATGATCTCTGTTCGTTTCCAAGGCAAACCATTCAATATCACAGTAATCCAAGTCTATGTCCCAGCCAGTAATGCTGAAGAAGCTGAAGTTGTATGGGTCTATGAAACCTACAAGACCTTTTACAACTAAAACCCAAAAAAGATGTCCTTTTCATTATAGGGGACTGGAATGCAAAAGTAGGAAGTCAAGAAACACCTGGAGTAACAGGCATATTTGGCCTTGGAATATGGAATGAAGCAGGGCAAAGACTAATAGAGTTTTGCCAAGAAAGTGCACTGATCATAACAAACACCCACTTTCAACAACACAAGAGAAGACTCTATACATGGACATCACCAGATGGTCAACACCGAAATCAGATTGATTATATTCCTTGCAGCCAAAGATGGAGAAGCTCTACACAGTCAGCAAAAACAAGACCAGGAGCTGACTATGGCTCAGACCATGAACTCCTTATTGCCAAATTCAGACTGAAATTGAAGAAAGTAGGGAAAACCACTAGACCATACAGGTATGACCTAAATCAAATCCCTTATGATTATACAGTGGAAGTGAGAAATAGATTTAAGGGCCTAGATCTGATAGATAGAGTGCCTGATGAACTATGGAATGAGGTTCGTGACATTGTTCAGGAGAAAGGGATCAAGACCATCCCCATGGAAAAGAAATTCAAAAAAGCAAAATGGCTGTCTGGGGAGGCCTTACAAATAGTTGTGAAAAGAAGAGAAACAAAAAGCAAAGGAGAAAAGGAAAGATATAAACATCTGAATGCAGAGTTCCTAAAAATAGCAAGAAGAGATAAGAAAGCCTTCTCCAGTGATCAATGCAAAGAAATAGAGGAAAACAACGTAATGGGAAAGACTAGGGATCTCTTAAAGAAAATCAGAGATACCAAAGGAACATTTCATTCAAAGATGGTCTCGATAAAGGACAGAAGTGGTATGGACCTAACAGAAGCAGAAGATATTAAGAAGAGATGGCAAGAATACACAGAAGAACTGTACAAAAAATATCTTCACGACCAAGATAATCACGATGGTGTGATCACTGACCTAGAGCCAGACATTCTGGAATGTGAAGTCAAGTGGACCTTGGAAAGCATCACTACAAACAAAGCTAGTGGAGGTGATGGAATTCCAGTGGAGCTATTCCAAATCCTGAAAGATGATGCTGTGAAAGTGCTGCACTCAATATGCCAGCAAACTTGGAAAACTCAGCAGTGGCCACAGGACTGGAAAAGGTCAGTTTTGATTCCAATCCCAAAGAAAGGCAATGCCAAAGACTGCTCAAACTACCGCACAGTTGCACTCATCTCACATGCTACTAAAGTAATGCTCAAAATTCTCCAAGCCAGGCTTCAGCAATGTGTGAACCATGAACTTCCTGATGTTCAAGCTGGTTTTAGAAAAGGCAGAGGAACCAGAGATCAAATGCCAACATCCACTGGATCATGGAAAAAGCAAGAGAGTTCCAGAAAAACATCTATTTCTGCTTTATTGACTATGCCAAAGCCTTTGACTGTGTGGATCACAATAAACTGTGGAAAATTCTGAAAGAGATGGGAATACCAGACCACCTGATCTGCCTCTTGAGAAATTTGTATGCACATCAGGAAGCAACAGTTAGAACTGGACATGGAACAACAGACTGGTTATAAATAGGAAAAGGAGTTGGTCAAGGCTGTATATTGTCACCATGTTTATTTAACTTATATGCAGAGTACATCATGAGAAACGCTGGACTGGAAGAAACACAAGTTGGAATCAAGATTGCCGGGAGAAATATCAATAACCTCAGATATGCAGATGACACCACCCTTATGGCAGAAGTGAAAAGGAACTCAAAAGCCTCTTGATGAAAGTGAAAGAGGAGAGTGAAAAATTTGGCTTAAGGCTCAATATTCAGAAAATGAAGTTCATGACATCTGGTCCCATCACTTCATTGGAAATAGATCGAGAAACAGTGGAAGCAGTGTCAGACTTTATTTTCTCCCCTCCAAAATCACTGCAGATGGTGAATGCAGCCATGAAATTAAAAGACGCTTACTCCTTGGAAGGAAAGTTATGACCAACCTTGATAACATATTCAAAAACAGAGACATTACTTTGTCAACAAAGTTTCATCTAGTCACGGCTATGGTTTTTCCTGTGATCATGTATGGATGTGAGTGTTGTACTATGAAGAAGGCTGAGCGCTGAAGAATTGATGCTTCTGAACTGTGGTGTTGGAGAAGACTCTTGAGAGTCCCTTGGACTGCAAGGTGATCCAACCAGTCCATTCTGAAGGAGATCAGCCTTGGGATTTCTTTGGAATGAATGATGCTAAAGCTGAAACTCCAGTACTTTGGCCACCTCATGCGAAGAGTTGACTCATTGGAGAAGACTCTGATGCTGGGAGGGATTGAGGGCAAGAGGAGAAGGGGATGACAGAGGATGAGATCGCTGGATGGCATCACTGACTCGATGAATTTGAGTCTCAGTGAACTCCAGGAGTTTGTGATGGACAGGGAGGTCTGGCATACTGCGATTCATGGGGTCACAAAGAGTCGAACATGACTGAGCAACTGATGTGATGTGATCTGATCTGATCTGAGCGACTCAGCTTGACTGAAGTGAACTGAACCAAGGTTATTATAGGAAAAAAAAAAAATATTCTCTTCAACAAAGTGCTGGGACAACTAAATTTCCACATGCCTAAGAGTGAAGGTGAACCAATATGTCGTACCATAAAGAAAATTATCCAAATTGGGTCAACAACTTCTTAGAAAAAAAGATAAGGGTAAATCTTCATGACCTTTGGTTTGTTAATGGATTCTTATGTATGACATAAAAATCTAAAATAACACAAAACAGCAACAACAAAAAAGAAAGAAAATTCATCAAAATTAAAATTTTATGTATCAAAAGCAGTATCAAGAAAGTTTAAATATAACATACAGAATGGGAGAAAGTATTTGTATATCATTTATCTGACAAAGATTTAACACTCTTAATAAAAAAATAACTCTTACAACTCTATAACAGAAAAGACAAAAAATCCACTAAAAAGCAAGTAATGAACTTGAATAGATATTTCTATAAATAGAATATCAAATGGCCTACAAAAATATTAAAAAATATTTAATATCATTAGTCATTAGGGAAATGTAAGTAACAATACAGTGATATAAAATTTCATACATAGGAAGATGGATGTAAATTTAAAAATGGTAAATGATAAATTTGGGGAAGGATATATTAGTAGATAAATTAGAACTCCTATGCATTTCAGTTGGATATGTAGCACGGTGCAGCCAATGTGGCAAAGTCTACACGGCTGCAATAAGTTAAATAGAATCACCATATGACTTAGAAATTCCACTCCTAAGTTAAGCATATACCCGAAATAATGGAAAAGAGGAACTTGATATTGATATGTCCATCTTCACTACAACATTGTTCACAATAGCCAAAAGGTGGACAAAATTCAAGTATCCATCAGTAAATGAATCAATAAATAAAATGTGGACATACACATATGTGTGTATGTGCATATGTAGTAAAGATTATTATTCAGCCACAAAATGAAGTTCTGAAACATGCTGGAACATGGATGGATTTTGAAAGTATTATAAAGAAAACACAAAAGGTCAGTTTTAAATAATTCTACTTTTATGAAATATCTAAAACAGGTAACTTCATACAAACAAAAAGTTTTAATAGATTAGAGGTTATCTGCAGTATAAGAAAGAGAAGAAAGGAGAGTTATTGTTTAATTGGTGTAGAATGTCTGAGGTGATGAAAGAGATTTAGAAATAGTAGTGATAATTGCATAGCATTACAAGTGTAACTGATGCTAATGAATTGTACATTTAACAAGGCCAATTTTGTTAGATAGATTGTACTACAATACAAGAAAATAGAAATAATGATCAAATCTCTGACTCGATTGTGGTGAAAATGTGTAATTCCTATGTCTGTGATGCTTTGATCTATTGAATAATTTATAAGGTTACAGGTTTAAAATGATTTCAAGAGCAAGAAAAGGATTTGTAACAATTCTAACTTGCAGAGAAAACTTGTTTGCCTCTTTCTATTTATGGCCCAGCTTTTTAATAGTGTTCTAAATGTGTTGAGTATATTCGATGGTCTAGAGATTTTCTGTTAATTCTCATTTTGAGAAACACAGTGTTTATTCTGCCAGTTGAAAGCAAAGTCATGCCCTCTTCTATAAAAATAAAACACGACACTCATTATCAGAGAAATGTAAATCAAAACCACTATGAGATACCATTTCACATCAGTCAGGATGGCTGCAATCCAAAAGTCTACAAGCAATAAATGCTGGAGAGGGTGTGGAGAAAAGGGAACCCTCTTACACTGTTGGTAGGAATGCAAACTAGTACAGCCACTATGGAGAACGGTGTGGAGATTCCTTAAAAAACTGGAAATAGAACTGCCTTATGACCCAGCAATCCCACTGCTGGGCATACACATTGAGGAAACCAGAATTGAAAGAGACACGTGTACCCCAATGTTAATTGCAGCACTGTTTATAATAGCCAGGACATGGAAGGAACCTAGATGTTCATCAGCAGATGAATGGATAAGAAAGCCATGCTACATATACACAATGGAATATTAGTCATTCATTAAAAAGAATACATTTGAATCTGTTCTAATGAGGCAGATGGAACTGGAGCCTATTATACAGAGTAAAGTAAGCCAGAAAGAAAAACACCAATACAGTATCAGATCAGATCAGTCGCTCAGTCGTGTCCGACTCTTTGCGACCCCATGAACCGCAGCATGCCAGGCCTCCCTATCCATCACCAGCTCTCGGAGGTCACTCAGACTCACATCCATCGAGTCAGTGATGCCATCCAGCCATCTCATCCTCTGTCGTCCCATTCTCCTCCTGCTTTCAATCCCTCCCAGCATCAGAGTCTTCTCCAATGAGTCAACTCTTCGCATGAGGTGGCCAAAATACTGGAGTTTCAGCTTTAGCATCATTCCTTCCAAAGAAATCCCAGGGCTGATCTCCTTCAGAATGGACCAGTTGGATCTCCTTGCAGTCCAAGGGACTCTCAAGAGTCTTCTCCAACACCGCACTTCAAAAGCATCAATTCTTCGGCGCTCAGCCTTCTTCACAGTCCAGCTCTCACATCCATACATGACCACAGGAAAGACCATAGCCTTGACTAGGCGAACCTTTGTTGGCAAAGTGATGTCTCTGCTTTTGAATATGCTATCTAGGTTGGTCATAACTTTCCTTCCAAGGAGTAAGCGTCTTTTAATTTCATGGCTGCAGTCACCATCTGCAGTGATTTTGGAGCCCAGAAAAACAAAGTCTGACATTGTTTCCACTGTTTCTCCATGTATTTCCCATGTAGTGATGGGACCAGATGCCATGATCTTCGTTTTCTGAATGTTGAGCTTTAAGCCAACCTTTTCACTCTCCACTTTCACTTTCATCAAGAGGTTTTTAAGTTCCTCTTCACTTTCTGCCATAAGGGTGGTATCATCTGCATATCTGAGGTTATTGATATTTCTCCCGGCAATCTTGATTCCAACTTGTGTTTCTTCCAGTCCAGCATTTCTCATGATGTACTCTGCATCAATACAGTATACTAACATATATAAATGGAATTTAGAAAGATGGTAACAATAACCCTGTATACGAGACAGCAAAAGAGACACTGATGTATAGAACAATCTTTTGGACTCTGGGAGAGGGAGAGGGTGGGAAGATTTGGGAGAATGGCATTGAAACATGTATAATATCATATATGAAACGAATCACCAGTCCAGGTTTGATGCACGATACTGGATGCTTGGGGCTGGTGCACTGGGACAACTCAGAGGGATGGTATGGGGAGGGAGGAGGGAGGAGAGTTCAGGATGCAGAACATATGTATACCTGTGGCAGATTCATTTTGATATATGGCAAAACCAATACAATATTGTAAAGTTAAATAAAATAAAATTAAAAATAAATAAATAAAACAAAATATTTTCTCTTTGTGAAACAAGACTCATTTAGCTTTTGGGCCTAGCAGGGACTAAGTACTCAGATGCTCAGTTGTGTCAAACTCTTTGCAACCCCATTGACTGTAGCCCACCGGGCTCCTCTGTCCATGAGATTCCCCAGGCAAGAATACTGGAAGGGATTGCCATTTCCTCCTCTTGTGGATCTTCCTAACCTAGGGACTGAAATCACATCTCATATGTCTCCTGCATTGGTTAGAGGATTTTTTTTTTTTTTTTTTTTTTACCACTAGCATCACTGGGAAGCTCTCTAAGGACTAAGAATTTGACCATTAGTATGAGTGAGGGTGTAACTTGAGCTGTCCAACATGGAGTAATCAGACCCACCAAATCATAAAGCCATGCTACAACACTGTATCTTTAAGTGGAAGTTGTATATAGGAACGTGAACGTGAAGTCGCTCAGTCGTGTCTGACTCTTTGCGACCCCATGGACTGTAGCCTACCAGGCTCCTCTGTCCATGGGATTTTCCAGGCAATAGTACTGGAGTGGACTGCCATTTCCTTCTCCAAGGGATCTTCCCAACCCAGGGATCGAACTCGGATCTCCCACATCGTAGACAGATGCTTTACCGTCTGAGCCACCAGGGAAGTCCTGTACATAGGATGTAGAGTCCAATTTTTTCTAATGTGATAGTAATTTGTATCATTAGGCGTTCCAAAGTAAATGGCACTAACTTCTACCACGTTGACCCACTATTCCTTCAATAATACACTCCTATAGTTCCTTGAAAATATTCTGTAAGTAGATAACTGAGGGATTAAAAATACAACTTATTTCACTAATATTGGGAAAAGCCGCAAATATATGACAGTACAGTACAGTAGAAATACAATTATACAACAGTCTCATTCAATGGAGTAAGAGTTACGGTTTGAAGAACACCAGGCAAGATAAATCTTCTCAGGAGGCCATTGTTCAAGTACTTTATATATTTAACTCAGAAGTAGTCAGAATTCAGGGCTCATAATCTTGGAAAATAATAATACTTTGGATGAATGCACAGGGTCTAGAAAAGTAAAAATCTTGAAGATAAATGGATCTGTGAATGTGGAATATGGACAGAACTCTCAGAATAAATAGAGATGTAAAGATGTTTATGTTTCATGTGGCTACTAACAAAAGGGCACCAATAACAGATTTCTCCGTAATTTAATGGACAAAATGGACTGTTATGGATATCAGTCAGTATAAATTTTTGGTTGAACTTATTCAATATATATGTTCAATAGGCTTGGGAAAAAGGTGGCCAAGTTTGCATAAATTACAAGCACTGGCTTAGCAATAGAATTTCCTCTCAATTAAACATATCTGGTAATTGCTACTGCTCAGTACCAACATGGCAACCTTGGAGATTAGTGATTAACCTACAGTATGGGAACATTCAGCAGGATTCTTTTCTTAAGTCACCTGATGGCAAAGTCAGTTACATTATTTCCCTTGTGAAATGGATCTGAGAGCAATTTGTCAGTAAAACTAATAATTATTTTGCATGTGAATTTGCCTTTCTTGGACTGTCAGATATAATCCTGGCAGACATCAAAATTTGTTTCTTACAGAATGATTTATTCACTATCATGATATAAAATTATCCCTTGATTTTGACCAAAGAACATATTTTACTATCCCAAACTGAGACAATATGAATATACCAATAGAAGCCACTAATATTACTATATTCCAAATCGTAGAGAAATATCTAACTTGTTAGAATGGTGTCACAGAATATCAAAGTCTTGCTGACAGAACCATCAGGGAAGCAATTACTGGAAAGTTTGCAGTGCTATCTTTCAAGATATGTTATTATGTTTTGAACAGCAACCGATATAAGATGCCAGTCTTCAAATTACACAGGTTCAAAAATTAGAGTGAAATTTGACAAGTTGTGTGTTGTTGTCCAATAACACAACTGTGAACATTTTTTCTCCCATTCTTAACTCTGTCAATTAATGCACACTAATTGTCAACATGGGTTTATTTCTACCATGCTGAAAAAAAAATTCTATTGAACTGGCATATGACTGTGAATACCATTCAGTTTTATTTCCTTATACCATTGAAATACATGGCAAAATGCTGTGCCTTGGAATATTAAACCTGATGGTTAACTGAAAGCATTGATGTTGCTTCATAAGGGTGATGGATTCTGAAATTCAATGAGAGTGCATATTCATATTCCCACAGCTAATACTATGGAAGTAATGGAGATGGGGATTAATGAAAGACTATTACAAACTCAGACCTTGATGACTCAGATCCACCAGCAAGGAGATTTTTAATCATGTCTTTCAATAATGAACCAAATCAGCTGAGAAGTTGAATAATAAATGAAAGCAATTATTAATAACAATCAAGCCCTCATTAACAATTCAAACAAGATCTATAGTAACTAAGCACATTTTCTGTATATTTTTGTACATAGTAAACATGTGTATCCTCCTTCTTTGCTCCTTACTATGTTACATAAGGGAGAAGGCAATGGCAACCCACTCTAGTACTTTTACCTGGAAAATCCCATGGACGGAGGAGTCTGGTAGGCTGCAGTCCATGGGGTCGCTAAGAGTCAGGCATGCCTGAATGACTTAACTTTGACTTTTCACTTTCATGCATTGGAGAAGGAAATGGCAACCCACTCCAGTGTTCTTGCCTGGAGAATCCCAGGGATGGGGGAGCCTGGTGGGCTGCCATCTATGGGGTTGCACAAACTCAGACACGACTGAAGTGACATAGCAGCAGCAGCAGCAGCAGCATGTTACGTAAGATGTGCTGCTTATGTAACCAGGTTACTTCTGTCCACAGGACTCTCTTGGAAAGAATACTGGAGTGGGTTGCCATTTCCTTCTCCATAAGATGTACTAATGATAGCTAAAATAATGAATCTTCTAGTAAATCAAAGGAAGATTTTGACTGAAAAATGAATAAAAGAAACAACATACTAAGAGAGAAACAGTGATTGATTGTGCTTTGATCTCTTCTATTCCAAGAAGAAGCTGAATGTATCCTAGTTTGTGCAAGGCATAATTTCATCCCTTTATAAATAAAAAACACTCTAGTTAACATTGCTCTTTTAAATTAGATATTAATAAAATACTGTGAAGGATGCTTGATAGGAAAGGATGAATGAATGTTTCAGACTATCTTTTAGCCAATTAGCTCTATGTATCAAGGGAATTGAATATTAAAAACTGACATAGTTCAGAAACCCTTGTATAGGCTCTTAATTTGAAATTATCAATAAAACGTATTCCCTACAATATTTTGGAAAGAACAAGATAAGCAGAAACAATTACTTCTGCTGTAGCATTGACAAACACACACTTTTTTTTTTTTTTTTAATGCAAGTAAGTTTGAGTATCCTGTGGCAAATTAGCCACTTTAGTGTTGCAGACAGGGGAAGTTCTCAGTAATGATTTCTGCAATTTTTACTCTTGGTAAATTTCTGAATATTGCTTTCTTTACCTTTACCTTTATTCTTTATTTATCTTCACTACTTCTGTCCTTCCAAAATTCTGTAAGTTTTGCATTTTCTGACATAAATCCTATTTTTTGTTTCTTTTTGATAGGTAAGAAGTGGATTTATTTAGAGAAAAACACACTCCACAGACAGAGTGTGGTCCATCTGAGAAGACAAGTTGTTGTTGTTTAGTAACTAAGCATGTCCTACTCTTTGTGGCCTCATGAGTTACAGCGTGCCAGGGTTCCCTGACCTTCACTATCTCCTGGAGCTTGCTCAAACTCATGCCCATTGAGCCAGTGATGCTATCTAACCATCTTATCATCTACTGCCCCCCTCTCCATTTACCTTCAATCTTTCTCAGCATCAGGGCCTTTTCCAATGAGTCAGCTCTTTACATCAGGTGGCCAATGTACTGGAGTTTCAGCTTCAGCAGCAGTCCGTCCAGTGAATACTCAGGACTGATTTTCTTTAGGATTGACTAGTTTGATTTCCTTGAAATCAAAGGTGAAATTGACCTGAAAATATGATGTGGTTAGCTTTTACAGGTTGAGTAATTTCATAGGCTAACGAGCGGGAAGATTATTCCAACTCTTTCAGAGAAGGAGGAGTTTCCAGGAATTGGGCCACTACTCACTTTTTGCCCTTTAATGGTTGGCCTCAGAATTGTCATGGTGCTGGTAGCTGTTGTTTAGCTTGCCGATGTATTATGATGAGCTTATACGGAGGCTCAAGATCTGAGGCCCAATCTTCAGCCATCTTGGACCTATTTGGTTCTAATCAGTTTATATTATGTCCTCGGGCTATGTCATTCTTTTAAAGTTAGTGCCCTGCACCCTTCCCTCTTGTTTCACTCCCCAGTCAGAGATTTTATTCCCATATTCTTATGGGAACCATTCTCACAGATAACTAGTCAATCTAATCACACAAGGACCACAGCCTTATCTAACTCGATGAAATTAAGCCATGCCCGAGGGGCAACCCGGGATGGGCGGGTCATGGTGGAGAGATATGACAGGGTGTGGTCCGATGGAGAAGGGAATGGCAAACCACTTCAGTATTCTTGCCTTGAGAACCCCATGAACAGTATGAAAAGACAAAATGATAGGATACTGAAAGAGAAACTCCCCAGGTCAGTAGGGGCCCAATATGCTACTGGAGATCAGTGGAGAAATAACTCCAGAAAGAATGAAAGGATGGAGCCAAAACAAAAAGAATACCCAGCTGTGGATGTGTCTGGTGATAGAAGCAAAGTCCGATGCTGTAAAGAGCAATATTGCATAGGAACCTGGAATGTCAGGTCCATGAATCAAGGCAAATTTGAAGTGGTCAAACAAGAGATGGCAAGAGTGAATGTCGACATTCTAGGAATTAGCAAACTAAGATGGACTGGAATGGGTGAATTTAACTCGGATGACCATTATATCTACTACTGTGGGCAGGAATCCCTCAGAAGAAATGGAGTGGCCATCATGGTCAACAAAAGAGTCCGAAATGCAGTACTTGGATGCAATCTCAAAAATGACAGAATGATTTCTGATCGTTTCCAAGGCAAACCATTCAATGTAAGAGTAATCCAAATCTATGCCCCAACCAGTAACACCGAAGAAGCTGAAGTTGAAAGGTTCTATGAAGACCTACAAGACCTTTTAGAACCAACACCCAAAAAAGATGTCCTTTTCATTATAGGGGACTGGAATACAAAAGTAGGAAGTCAAGAAACACCTGGAGTAACAGGCAAATTTGGCCTTGGAATACGGAATGAAGCAGGGCAAAGACTAATAGAGTTTTGCCAAGAAAATGCACTGGTCATAGCAAATACCCTCTTCCAACAACACAAGAGAAGACTCTATACATGGACATCACCAGATGGTAAAAACACCGAAATCAGATCGATTATATTCTTTGCAGCCAAAGATGGAGAAGCTCTATCCAATCAGCAAAAACAAGACCAGGAGCTGACTGTGGCTCGGACCATGAACTCCTTATTGCCAAATTCAGACTGAAATTGAAGAAAGTAGGGAAAACCACTAGACCATTCAGGTATGACCTAAATCAAATCCCTTATGATTATACAGTGGAAGTGAGAAATAGATTTAAGGGCCTAGATCTGATAGATAGAGTGCCTGATGAACTATGGAATGAGGTTCGTGACATTGTACAAGAGACAGGGATAAAGACTACCCCATGGAAAAGAAATGCAAAAAAGCAAAATGGCTGTCTGGGGAGGCCTTACAAATAGCTGTGAAAAGAAGAGAAGCGAAAAGCAAAGGAGAAAAGGAAAGATATAAACATCTAAATGCAGAGTTCCAAAGAATAGCAAGAAGAGATAAGAAAGCCTTCTTCAGTGATCAATGCAAAGAAATAGAGGAAAACAACAGAATAGGAAAGACTAGGGATCTCTTCAAGAAAATCAGAGATACCAAAGGAACATTTCATGCAAAGATGGGCACGATAAAGGACAGAGATGGTGTGGACCTAACAGAAGCAGAAGATATTAAGAAGAGGTGGCAAGAATACACAGAAGAACTGTACAAAAAAGAACTTCAAGACCTAGATAATCATGATGATGTGATCACTGACCTAGAGCCAGACATCTTGGAATGTGAAGTCAAATGGGCCTTAGAAAGCATCACTGTGAACAAAGCTAGTGGAGGTGATGGAATTCCAGTGGAGCTATTCCAAGTCCTGAATGATGATGCTGTGAAAGTGCTACACTCAATATGCCAGCAAATTTGGAAAACTCAGCAGTGGCCACAAGATTGGAAAAGGTCAGTTTTCATCCCAATCCCAAAGAAAGGCAATGCCAAGGAGTGCTCAAACTACCGAACAATTGCACTCATCTGACACGCTAGTAAAGTAATGCTCAAAATTCTCCAAGCCAGGCTTCAGCAATATGTGAACCGTGAACTTCCTGATGTTCAAGCTGGTTTTATAAAAGGCAGAGGAACCAGAGATCAAATTGCCAACATCCGCTGGATCATGGAAAAAGCAAGAGAGTTCCAGAAAAACATCTATTTCTGCTTTATTGACTATGCCAAAGCCTTTGACTGTGTAGATCACAATAAACTGTGGAAAATTCTGAGAGAGATGGGAATACCAGACCACCTGATCTGCCTCTTGACAAATCTGTATGCAGGTCAGGAAGCAACAGTTAAAACTGGTCATGGAACAACAGACTGGTTCCAAATAGGAAAAGGAGTACGTCAAGGCTGCATATTGTCACCATGTTTATTTAACTTATATGCAGAGTACATCATGAGAAATGCTGGACTGGAAGAAACACAAGTTGGAATCAAGATTGCCGGGAGAAATATCAATAACCTCAGATATGCAGATGACACTACTCTTATGGCAGAAAGTGAAGAGGGGCTAAAAAGCCTCTTGATGAAAGTGAAAGTGGAGAGTGAAAAAGTTGGCTTAAAGCTCAACATTCAGAAAACGAAGATCATGGCATCTGGTCCCATCACTGCATGGGAAATAGATAGGGAAACAGTGGAAACAGTGTCAGACTTTGTTTTTCTCGGCTCCAAAATCACTGCAGATGGTGACTGCAGTCATGAAATTAAAAGACGCTTGCTCCTTGGAAGGAAAGTTATGACCAACCTAGATAGCATATTCAAAAGCAGAGACATTACTTTACCAACAAAGGTTCGCCTAGTCAAGGAAAGGTTCGCCTAGTCTTTCCTGTGGTCATGTATGGATGTGAGAGCTGGACTGTGAAGAAGGCTGAGTGACGAAGAATTGATGCTTTTGAACTGTGGTGTTGGAGAAGACTCTTGAGAGTCCCTTGGACTGCAAGAAGATCCAACCAGTCCATTCTGAAGGAGATCAATCCTGGAATTTCTTTAGAAGGAATGATGCTAAAGCTGAAACTCCAGTATTTTGGCCACCTCATGCGAAGAGTTGACTCATTGGAGAAGACTCTGATGCTGGCAGGGATTGAGGGCAGGAGGAGAAGGGGACGACGGAGGATGAGATGGCTGGATGGCATCACTGACTCGATGAATGCGAGTCTGAGTGACCTCCGGGAGCTGGTGATGGACAGGGAGGCCTGGCGTGCTGCGGTTCATGGGGTCGCAAAGAGTCGGACACGACTGAGCTACTGATCTGATCTGATCTGCTCTGATTCTTATGGGAAGCAAAGGAGTGATATCTATCTTCAGTAACTGCTTCAAGTCTGAATAAGGGTGTCAAAACTGACTCTCAGGGAGTAAAAACCTCTAGATGCCTGATCTACGAGCCCCAGGGACAGGACAGTTCCTTATTTTAAGGGCTGGAGCCCTTACATAGCCATTATCTTGGTGTGAACCTGCTTCCATAGATTTTCTTTAAATCTCCTTGATGATGAAGCACTTTTTGTAATATAATCAGAGTACAAAAGTATCTATAAATGACAAAAAGCTTAAAAGACGTGGTTAAATATCTGATTACAGTATAATAGACAAAGAGACTGGGTTACAATACCCAGAATTGCAAATTTTTATTTTTAACTTAATATCTCAAACAATCCTAACTAAATAATTTTTCAAGATATCTCAGGGGTCCTCTAAATTATCCCTTCAGAATCTCTGAAAACAGGTTCTCAAACATGAAACTGCCAATGAAAGATATTCCCTAGAACATTAAAAATGTATAAAATTAACAGAAATTATAATTTCTGCTGTATCTCTGACAAGCACACATCATTAATTTTTTTTTCAAATAAATGAATATCCTGTGAAGTTAGTCACTTTGGTGTTACAGAGAGTTGGGTTTATCAGAAGTGATTTTTGGAATTTTTTCTTTTCCTAAATTCTGAATGCTAGATATTACTTTTTTTTTTTTTTACCATTATTCTTCCTTTATCTTCACTATCTCTGTACTTCCAAAGTTTTTTAGGTCTCTCATTTTTTTATATATAAATCCTGTCTACTATAAAAACTTGACTCAATCCCTTTCTACTTAACAAATTCTTAACAAATTCGACTGTATTCTTTTTTTTTTTTTTTTTTTTTGCAGGGGAAAATGGACAAAGGAAAGGATCAATAAGGGTGGGAGGGAAATGGGAAGAAAGGAGGGGAGTGATGGTGGGGAGGAGTATATGTAATTTCTTAACCAATGGCTTTCTGTTTTTAATCACAAAGAACACTTAAAAAAAATCATGTTGAATTCATCTTATATTAGGAAGTTTGTTCTCGAAATGAAAAGTTCAGGAAACAAAAAGTCCGGTTTGGGTGTCCTCATCTTTAGGCACCTCTTGGTATTTTATATTGGTAAGTCTATCTTTACCACAATATATTATTTAGGACAGGATCACATTTGTCACCTCTTCCTCCTTACTACCCAAAGTGGTACCAAACCCATAAAATAGTCAATAAACCTTTACAGAGTAAACAAATAAGTCTTTTTTTTTTTTTAAACTCTCCTGAGTGTACTGAATTTTTTGAGGCTCATAAGTAAATATGTTTTCCTCTTTACTTTGTCTATTACAGCCAGATTATATGAGTGGGGTATTAAAGTCTCCCACTATTATTGTATTACTGCATATTTCTTCTATCATATTAATTAATGTTTGTCTTAGATACATCAATGCTCCAATGTGGGTGCATATATATTTATAATTGTTATAACTTCTTTTTGGATTATTCCTTTAAGTCGTTATATGTAACCTTCATTTTCTCCTTTTCAAGATCTACACCCTTTTAGTGATTCCTATCTAGAGAATGTCCTTTAGTTTTTGTTGGAGAAATGGTTTAGTGGTGCAAAATTCTCTCAACTTTTGCTTATCTGTGAAGCTTTTGATTTCTCCTTCATAATTTGAATGAGATCCGTGCTGGATACAATAATCTAGGCTGTAAGTTATTTTCTTTCATCACTTTAATTACGTCTTGCCATTCCCTCCTGGCTTGGAGAGTTTCTATTGAAAGATCAGCTGTTATCCTTATGGGAATTCCTTTGTGAGTTATTTGATGTTTTTCCCTTGCTGCTTTTAATATTTGTTCTTTATATTTAATCTTTGTTAATTTGATTAATATGTGTCTTGGGGTGTTTCGCCTTGGGTTTATCCTGTTAAGGACTCTCTGGATTTCTTGAACTTGAGTGGTAATTTCCTTCTCCATTTTAGGGAAGTTTTCAACTATTATCTCCTCAAGTATTTCCTCATGATCTTTCTTTTTATCTTCTTCTTCTGGAACTCCTATGATTC
Source organism: Tragelaphus eurycerus (assembly GCA_935064755.1). NCBI lineage: Eukaryota > Metazoa > Chordata > Mammalia > Artiodactyla > Bovidae > Tragelaphus > Tragelaphus eurycerus. The sequence continues at coordinate 2,763,634 of CAKXYN010000086.1, read as the reverse complement.
GAATGTTGTAGCGTTTGATGTTATCCTGGAGCTTTCTGAAATTGTCCTCATTTCTTTTGATACGTTTTTCTTTTTTCTTGTCTGATTCATTTATTTCTAGGATTCTATCTTCTAATTCACTAATCCTATCTTCTGCCTCTGTTATTCTACTATTTGTTGCCTCCAGGGTGTTTTGGATCTCATTTATTGCATTATTCATTATGTGTTGACTCTTTTATATTTCTTCTAGGTCCTTGTTAAACCTTTCTTGCATCTTCTCAATCCTTGTCTCCACACTCTTTAACTGTGATTCTATTTTGATTTCGAGATTTTGAATTAATTTCGCTATCATTATTCAGAATTCTTTATCAGGTACATTCCCTATCTCTTCCTCTTTGGTTTGGTTTGGTGGGCATTTATCCTGTTCCTTTAGCTGCTGGGTATTCTTTTGTCTCTTCGTTTTGTTAAAATTGCCAAATTTAGAGTGTCCTTACTATATTCTGGTAGTTTGTTGAATTCTCTTTATTGAGGCGGTTTACAGGTCTTTTCAATATCTGATCTCTGCCTTGTTACAGAGAGGGCAGAGATGAACACCCAAATCTAAACCGGCCAGGTTCAGGCACTCAGATAATCCTCAGAAGCATAGACTTGGTTGAGTCTGCGTTTTATGCCCTTCCCAGATCCGAGTAGCGCAGGTGATGAAATGTTCAGCGAGTGCAGCTGCTGCGACTTATCGCCTCTCCGCCGCTCAGTTTTCTGGGTATACAAACAGCGCACTTTCTCAGGCAGATGTTGACTATCCAGAGCCCCAAGAAGCGTGAGTCAGCACAGAAACCTACTCACAGTTCCGTTAGACAGTGTCTCTCTAGGGCTATAATTGCCCGCTTCTGGCCCTGGCTGCCTGTCACCGGAGTGGGACGGCCTGCAGCCGGCCAACTCTGTGCAGCCCTTTGTTCTGTAGGTAGTCCTGGTGGTGTCCCAAGTTAGGGCTGGCTTTTGATGTAGTAGATAACCGACAGTCTGGTTATTTCGCTCAGATAGCGCCCGAGATACCCAGGCCAAATCCTTTCTCAAAGCAATGCAGGCCTCGCCGCTCCTCCTAGCCCAGCCCCCGCTTGCCAATAGCAAATGCTGGTGTCTGCGCCACTTCCCCGCAAAAGGAGTTACCGCAGGGCTCGTTTTCTCGTTTTGAAGACAATGAGCTGTCTTTCTAAGTGCCTGATGTCCTCTGCTGGCATTCAGAAGTTGTTTTATCGAGTTTATTCAGCATTCAAATGTTCTTTTAATGGATTTGTGGAGGAGAGAGTATTCTCCCCATCTTACTCATCAGCCATCTTAGCTCTTCCCCCCTAGACTGTATTCTTGATTGATTTTGTACTGACATGTGTTCCTCAGAAATTCGGAAAACAATCATTATTTTCCTTTAAATAGAGGAGCATTCTTTTCCTTTAAATAGAGGAGATGTATGGCCATAATTCATTATAAATGCTTTTATGTTTAATACATAGAAAAAAAAACCGTAGGAATTAAAAAAAATAAGTACATTTTAACATTTTCTGGTATAGTTTGATTAAAATTATGCTTTCAATGATTGAAAATGTGATTATTCACATGGTTATAATGATTCAAGACCTGGGACAATGAACACACCTGGTACATTCTTTAATCATGTTACCCTGGATGAGGTATGGTGAGGCCTGATGCAGATCAAGAGGGAGGAAATGGAAAGAGCTCTAAAATTTTATTCTGCTCACAGTTGCCTGGGGAAAACATAGGACAACATGCTGAGGCAGGGGAAATACAGGGGCCTATGTTTAGTTCAGTCGCTCAGTCATGTCCGACTCTTTGTGACCCCCATGAAACGCAGCAAGCCAGGCCTACCTGTCAATCACCAACTCCTGGAGTCCACCCAAACTCGTGTCCATTGAGTCGTTGATGTTATCTAACCATCTCATCCTCTGTCATCCCCCTTCTTCTCCTGCCTTCAATCTTTCCCCAAATCAGGATCTTTTCAAATAAGACAGCTCTTCGCTTCAGGTGGCCAAAATACTGGAGTTTCAGCTTTAACATCAGTTCTTCAGAATGGGAGAAAATAATAGCAAATGAAGCAACTGACAAACAACTAATCTCAAAAATATACAAGCAACACCCACAGCTCAATACCAGAAAAATAAATGACCCAATCAAAAAATGGGCCAAAGAACTAAATAGACATTTCTCCAAAGAAGACATACAGATGGCTAACAAACACATGAAAAGATGCTCAACATAACTCATTACCAGAGAAATGCAAATCAAAACCACAATCAGGTACCATTTCATGCCAGTCAGAATGGCTGCGATCCAAAAGTCTACAAGCAATAAATTCTCAAGAGGGTGTGGAGAAAAGGGAACCCTCTTACACTGTTGGTGGGAATGCAAACTAGTACAGCCACTATGGAAAACAGTGTGGAGATTCCTTAAAAAACTGGAAATAGAATGGCCATATAACCCAGTAATTCCACTGCTAGATATACACACAGGAAACCAGAATTGAAAAAGACACGTGTGCCCCAATGTTCATTGCAGCACTGTTTGTAATAGCCAGGACATGGAAGCAACCTAGATGTCCATCAGCAGATGAATGGATAAGAAAGCTGTGGTACATATACACAATGGAGTATTACTCAGCCATTAAAAAGAATACACTTGAATAAGTTCTAAAGAGGTGGATGAAACTGGAGCTGATTATATTTAGTGAAGTAAGCCAGAAAGAAAAACACCAATGCAGTATACTATCACATATATATGGAATTTAGAAAGATGGTAACAATAACCCTGTTTGCAAGACAGCAAAAGAGACACAGATGTATAATTTTTTGGACTTGGTGAGGGGGAGGGGTATGATTTGAGAGAATGGCATTGAAACACATATAATATCATACAAGAAATGAATTGCCAGTCCAGGTTCGATGCAGGATACAGGATGCTTGGGGCTGGTGCACTGGGATGACCCAGAGGGATGGTATGGCGAGGGAGGTGGGAGGAGGGTTCAGGATTCGGAATATGTGTACACCCGTGGCAGATTCATGTTGATGTATGGCAAAACCAATCAGATCAGATCAGATCAGTCACTCAGTCATGTCCGACTCTTTGCGACCTCATGAAACTCAGCACACCAGGCCTCCCTGTCCATCACCAACTCCTGGAGCTCACTTAGACACATGTCCATTGAGTCAGTGATGCCATCCAGCCATCTCATCCTCTGTCGTCCCCTTCTCCTCTTGCCCCCAATCCCTCCCAGCATTAGAGCCTTTCCAATGAGTCAACCCTTTGCATGAGGTGGCCAAAATACTGGAGTTTCAGCTTTAGCATCATTCCTTCAAAAGAAATCCCAGGGTTGATCTCCTTCAGAATGGACTGGTTGGATCTCCTTGCAGTCCAAAGGACTCTCAAGTGTCTTCTCCAACACCACAGTTCAAAAACATCAGTACTTCGGCACTCAGCCTTCTTCACAGTCCAGCTCTCACATCCATACATGACCAGAGAAAAACCATAGCTTTGACTAGATGAACCTTTGTTGGCAAAGTAATGTCTCTGCTTTTGAATATGCTACCTAGGTTGGTCACAACTTTCCTTCCAAGGATCTGTGTGGATCAGAGTAAACTGTGGAAAATTCTGAAAGAAATGGGAATACCAGACCACCTGATCTGACTCCTGAGAAATTTGTATGCAGGTCAGGAAACAACAGTTAGAACTGGACATGGAACAACAGGCTGGTTCCAAATAGGAAAAGGAGTACGTCAAGGCTGTGTATTGTCACCCTGTTTATTTAACTTATATGCAGAGTACATCATGAGAAATGCTGGACTGGAAGAAGCACAAGCTGGAATCAAGATTTCCAGAAGAAATATCAATAACGTCAGACATGCAGATGACACCATCCTTATGGCAGAAAGTGAAGAGGAACTAAAAAGCCTCTTGATGAAAGTGAAAGTGAAGAGTGAAAAAGTTGGTTTAAATTTCAACATTCAGAGAACGAAGATCATGGCATCTGGCCCCATCACTTCATGGGAAATAGATGGGGAAACAGTGGAAACAGTGTCAGACTTTATTTTTCTGGGCAAAACCAATACAATATTGTAAAATAATTAGCCTCTAATAAAATAAATAAATTTAAAAAAATCAATCCTTCCAATGAACACCCAAGACTGATTTCCCTTAAGATGGACTGGTTGCATCTCCTTGCAGTCCAGGGGAATCTCAGAGTCTTCTCCAATATCACAGTTCAAAAGCATCAATTCTTCTGTACTCAGCCTCTTTATATAGTCTGACTCTCACTTCCATACATGGACACTGGAAAAGTCCAATTCTCACATCCACACAAGGTCACAATAGCCTTGACTAGATGGACCTTTGCTGACAAAATAATGTCTCTGCTTTTTAATATGCTATCTAGGTTGGTCATAACTTTCCTTCCAAGGAGTAAGTGTCTTTTAATTTCATGGCTGCAGTCACCATCTGCAGTGATTTTCGAGCCCAGAAAAATAAAATAGGCCACTGTTTCCCTATCTATTTCCCATGAAGTGATGGGACTGAATGCCATGATCTTGGTTTTCTGAATGTTGAGATTTAAGCCAACTTTTTCACTCTCCTTTTTCTCTATCATCAAGAGGCACTTTCTGCCATAAGGGTGGTTTTATTTGCATATCTGAGGTAATTGATATTTATCCCTGCAGTCTTTATTCCAGCTTGTGCTTCTTTCAGTCCAGCATTTCGCATGATGTACTCTGCATAGAAGTTAAATAAACAGGGTGACAATATACAGCCTTGACATACTCCTTTTCCTTTTTGGAACCAGTCTGTTGTTCCATGTCCAGTTCTAACTGTTGCTTCATGACCTGCATACAAATTTCTCAAGAGGCAAATCAGGTGGTCTGGTATTCCCATCTCTTTCAGAATTTTCCACAGTTTATTGTGATCCACACAGTCAAAGGATTTGGCATAGTCAATAAAGCAGAAATAGATATTCTTTTTGGAATTCTGTTGCTTTTTTGATGATCCAGCAAATGTCAGCAATTTGATCTCTGGCTCCTCTTGCCTTTTCTAAAACCAGCTTGAACAGCAGGAAGTTCATGGTTCATGTATTGTTGAAGCCTGGCTTCAAGAATTTTGAGCATTACTTTACTAGCGTGTGAGATGAGTGCAACTGTGTAGTAATTTGAGCATTCTTTGGCATTACCTTTCTTTGGGATTGGAATGAAAACTGACCTTTTCTAGTCCTGTGGCCACTGCTGAGTTTTCCAAATTTGCTGGCATATTAAGTGCCGCACTTTCACAGCATCTTCTTTTAGTATTTGAAATAGCTCAACTGGAATTCCATCTCCTCTACTAGCTTTGTTCGTAGTGATGCTTTCTAAGGCCCATTTGAATTCCATTCCAGGATGTCTGGCTCTAGGTGTGTGATCACACCATCATGATTGTCTGGGTTATGAAGATCAGTTTTCCTGTATATTCTTTCCACCTCTTCTTAATATCTTCTGTTTCTGTTAGGTCTATACAATTTCTGTCCTTTATCGAGCCCATCTTTGCATGAAATATTCCCTTGGTATCTCTAATTTTCTTGAAGAGATCTCTAGTCTTTCCCATTCTGTTGTTTTCCTCTATTTTTTTGCATTGATCGTGGAGGAAGGCCTTCTTATCTCTCCTTGCTATTCTTTGGAACTCTGCATGCAGATGCTTATATCTTTCCTTTTCTCCTTTGCTTTTTGCTTCTCTTCTTTTCACAGCTATTTGTTAAGGCCTCTCCAGACAGCCATTTTGCTTTTTTGCATTTCTTTTCCATGGTGATGGTCTTGATCCCTGTCTCCTGTACAATGTCATGAACCTCCGTCCATAGTTTGTCAGGCACTCCGTCTATCAGATCTAGTCCCTTAAATCTATTTCTTCCACTGTATAATCAATCATAAGGGATTTGATTTAGGTGGTACCTGAATGATCTAGTGGTTTTCCCTACTTTCTTCAATTTCAGTCTGAATTTGGCAATAAGGAGCTCATGGTCTGAGCCACAGTCAACTCCCTGTCTTGTTTTTGCTGACTATATAGAGCTTCTCCATCTTTGGCTGCAAAGAATATAATCAATCTGATTTCCGTGTGGACTATATGGTGATGTCCCTGTGTAGAGTCTTCTCTTGTGTTGTTGGAAGAGGGTGTTTGCTATGACCAATGTGTTCTCTTGGCAAAACTCTATTAGCCTTTGCTCTGCTTCATTCTGTACTCCAAGGCAAAATTTGCCTGTTCCTCCAGGTGTTTCTTGACTTCCTACTTTTGCTTTCCAGTCTCCTATAATTAAAAGACATCTCTTTTGGGTATTAGTTCTAAAAGGTTTTGGAAGTCTTCATAGAACTGTTCAACTTCAGCTTCTTCAGTGTTACTGTTTGGGGCATTGGCTTAGATTACCATGATATTGATTGGTTTTCCTTGGAAATGAACAGAGATCATTCTGTCATTTTAAAGATTGCATCCACGTACTGCATTTTGGTGGAGAAGGCAATGGCACCCCACTCCAGTACTCTTGCCTGGAAAATCCACTCTTTTGTTAACCATGATGGCTACTCCATTTCTTCTGAGGGATTCCTGCCTGCAATAGTAGATATAATGGTCATCTGAGTTATATTCACGCATCCAAGTCCATTTTAGTTTACTGATTCCTAGAATGTTCACTCTTGCCATCTACTGTTTGACCACTTCCAATTTGCCTTGATTCATGGACCTGACATTCCAGATTCCTATACAATATTGCTCTTTGCAGCATCAGACCTTGCTTCTATCCCCAGTCACATCCACAACTGGGTGTTGTTTTTGCTTTCGCTCCATCCCTACATTCTTTCTGGAGTTATTTCTTCACTGATCTCCAGTAGCATATTTGACACCTACTGACCTGGCAAGTTCCTCTTTCAGTATCCTATCATTTTGAATTTTCATACTGTTCATGGGATTCTCAAGGCAAGAATACTGAAGTGGTTTGCCATTCCCTTGTCCAGTGGACCACATTCTGTCACACCTTTCCACCATGACCTGTCCATCTTGGGTGGCCCCACAAGGCATGTCTTAGTTTCCTTGAGTTAGACAAGGCTGTTATCTCTGTGATCAGATTGATTAGTTTCCTGTGAGTATGGTTTCAGTGTGTCTGCCCTCTGATGCCCTCTCGCAACACCTACCATCTAACTTGGGTTTCTATTACCTTGGACCTGTGGTCTTTCCTCATGGCTGCTCCAGCAAAGCGCAGCCGCTGCTCCTTACCTTTGATGAGTCACCCTTCCTGACCTTGAATGTGGAGTAACTCCTCTCAGCCCTCCTACACCGGTGCAGCTGCTGTTCCTTGGAGGTGTGGTAGCTCCTCTCAGCCACCACCCCTGACCTTGGACGTGAGTTTGCTCCTCTCCTTTACAGCCCCTGACCTCGGGCATGGGGTAGCTCGTCTTGGCCGCTGCCCCTGACTTCAGGTCTGGGTTAGCTCCTCTCGGCCGCTGCCCCTGACCTTGGACGTGGTATAGCTCCTCTCGGTCTCTGTGGTCTATCGCAGCTACCATGCCTCCTGTGCTTTAGAGGTCTAAATAAAGACATCTTTCCTCATTAGAGAAATGTAAATCAAAACTACTCTGAGGAATCACCTCACACCAATCAGAATGACCATCAACAAAAAATCTATAAATAATAAATGCTGGAAAGGGTGTGAAAAAAGAGAATCCTTTTGCATTGTTGGTGGGAATGTAGATTGATACAGCCACTATGGAGAACAGTATGCTACTGTTGCTGCTGCTGTTAAGTTGCTTCAGTTGTGTCCGACTCTGTGCGACCCCATGGACTGCAGCCTACCAGTCTCCTCCGTCCCTGGGATTTTCCAGGCAAGAGTACCGGAGTGGGTTGCCATTGCCTTTTTTGGGAGAACAATATGGAGAGTCCTTAAAAAAAAAACAAGGAAAAAAACTACCATATGAACCAACAATCCCCCTACTGGGCATATACCATGAGAAAACCATAATTGAAAAAGACACAGGTACCCCAATATTCATAGCAATAGTATTTACAATAACTAGGACATGGAAGCAACCTAGGTGTCCATTGACAGATGAATGGATAAAAAAGTTGTGATACATATATACAATGAAGCCATTAAAAGGGATTGCATTTGAGTCATTTCTAATGAGGATGCTTAACTTAGAGCCTGTTATACAGAGTGAAATAAGCCAAAAAGAGAAAAACAAGTATCATATATTAACACATAAATATGGAATCTAGAAAGATGGTACTGATGAACCTATTTGCAGAGCAGCAATCGAGACACAGGCATAGAGAATAGAGTTATGGACACAGTGAGGGAAGGATAGGTTGGAACAGGTTGAGAGGGTGGCATTGAAACATTACATTCTATATGTAAAGTATTAATAGATAGCCTGTGGGAATTTGTTGTATGATGCAGGGAGCTCAAACCTGGTACTCTCTGACAACCTAGAGGGGTGATATGGAGTGAGAGGTAGGAGGGAGATTCAAGAGGCAAAGGACATATGTATACCTATGGCTGATTCATGCTGATGTATGGTAGAAATCAACACAATATTATAAAGCAATTACCCTTCAATTAAAAATAAATAATTTTTAAAAAACATTGTAAAGTAATTAGCCTCCAATTAAAATAAATAAATTAAAAAAAAAAAACATATTCTGGATCTTCCAAAAATGTCTGATTACTTTTTTTAAAATTTAGTTTAATTGTTTAAATTTACAATATTGTATTGGTTTTGCCATATATCAACATGAATCCGCCACAGGTATACACTTGTTCTCCATCCTGAACCCTCCACCCTCCTCCCTACCCGTACAATCCCTCTGAGTCATCCCAGTACACCAGCCCCAAGCATCCAATATTGTTCATTGAACCTGGATTGGTGACTAATTTCACATATGATATTATTCATGTTTCAATGCCATCCTCCCAAATCATCCCACCTTCTCCCTCTCCCACAGAGTCCACAAGACTGTTCTATACATCAGTGTCTCTTTTGCTGTCTCGTATACATATTTATTATTACTTTTGAAAATAAACATTTCTAAGATTAAAAAAAAAAAGAATATGCAAAGTAAATTATAATAAACACAAAGAAATCACTTCAAGCATCTGGAATAATAGGGGAAAAGATCAGACCTTACTTAAGATATATTTATCAGATCAGATCAGATCAGTTGCTCAGTCGTGTCCGACTCTTTGTGACCCCATGAACCACAGCACGCCAGGCCTCCCTGTCCATCACCAACTCCCGGAGGTCACCCAGACTCATATTCATCGAGTCAGTGATGCCATCCAGCCATCTCATCCTCTGTCGTCCCCTTCTCCTCTTGACCCCAATCGCTCCCAGCATGAGAGTCTTCTCCAATGAGTCAACTCTTCGCATGAGGTGGCCAAAATACTGGAGTTTCAGCTTCAGCATCATTCCTTCCAAAGAAATCCCAGGGCTGGTCTCCTTCAGAATGGACCAGTTGGATCTCCTTGCATTCCAAGGGACTCTCAAGAGTCTTCTCCAACACCACAGTTCAAAAGCATCAATTCTTCGGCGCTCAGCCTTCTTCACAGTCCAGCTCTCACATCCATACATGACCACAGGAAAGACCATAGCCTTGACTAGGCGAACATTTGTTGGCAAAGTGATGTCTCTGCTTTTGAATATGCTATCTAGGTTGGTCATAACTTTCCTTCCAAGGAGTAAGCGTCTTTTAATTTCATGGCTGCAGTCACCATCTGCATTGATTTTGGAGCCCAGAAAAAGAAAGTCTGACACTGTTTCCAGTGTTTCTCCATCTATTTCCCATGTAGTGATGTGACCAGATGCCATGATCTTCGTTTTCTGAATGTTGAGCTTTAAGCCAACCTTGTTTGTCTAAAGTCCAAATTTAACTGTCTGAATTGTATATGGCCTCTCTATCACTAACCAAAAAGACAGACCACATATTGAAAGTATGGGAATGTTCTTAGATAGAAAACTTTAAGTGGTGAGTGGATAAACTGAAGATGAGAATAAAGAATAGCTCAAAGAGAGAGATTGTTCATGCATGCGTAGGGAGGAGAATTTGAAACTTATTTTTGCATTATTGCTGTTAGCTTTCACATGCTTATTAATTAACCTGCTAATTTTATTTTATTGAATAGTTTTTAATAATGTAGAGGATAATAGTATGAACTCTCACATTGTAGCATTTCTCTGTCACAATCTTGCTATTTCCTAATAAGACCTAATAAGATGTTTGTTTTCTTAACAGTGTACCTTTATTTGTTTCTTTCTTTTTCCTTTTTGTTTAGTCACTGTATCCTACCCTCTTTTGGATCAGGTATGTTTGTGTTGTTAATGTAAAGTATGCTGTAAAATTTTCACAAGTTCCAAAACCATACCACCATAAAAGAGAAATATTTAGAGATAACCTAAGTTTTCCAAGTACCAGTCTTTCTCAGTAGCCTAATTACTTTCCATAATTAACAATAACATTAATAATATAGTGTCCCTGTCATTCAGGAGGTCAGTCTATTCAGGAAGAATGATAAAATAATGGATAATTGCTATACTACAAGTACACAAAGACTGGTAGATCATTGACTGACATAAATTTGCTCAAAATGTGGGCTCAATAAAGTAACATTTATAGGAAAGATAATGTTTAAAATCTTTATGACTGGCCCATAGTTTACTGACTTTATGCTAACAATGATAAAGGGCAACTTCTGCTATACTTCCTGGTCAGCTTCCTCATACAAAAGGATATTACAAATATTTGAAGGAATTGCTGCTTGGTTCTTGGAAGAATTTATTACTGGGTTTAGCAAATGTGCTTGTATAGATCAATGGACTGTTATGTTGACCTTTCACTGGTTGTTTGTTCTGATTCAGGCATTTACAATAAACTATGTTCTCAGCATTTCAACTTTGCTCTTCAATTCCTTTTAAAAAATGTTATGGCACCTTTGTCAATAGGCATGGCTAGAAAACCCAGTTGATGCTTTGTTTTTACTATTTGGCTTTATCTTTAGTGATGAAAATGCGCATTTGTCTCAAAAATGGCAGAAATTCAAAACTGTCTCAAGAATATTATTGTCATCTATAGGATATTTTTGTGTGTTGTGCAAATATAACTGGGTGTGATCTGAAACCAGAAACTCCAGGGTGACGTAGAATTGTACTGTAGAAATAAAATGCCAATAAGCACAATTATAAGAAATATTAGAGTTGAATGATGTTTCAACTTCTCAGAATTAAAATATTTTTTGTGCATATGTCTTTGGAGCACACTGACTAACAACATATAAACAAATAATTCAAATACTTTTATCTAGATGTATATGTACCTAGATATACATTATCAAGGTAGTATAAATGTGTATATTCATGTATATATTGTTTTTATATAAATGTGTATATGTATATGTACATATAGATAGCTTTCTGTGAAATTATCTTTTTGGCTAGTTGTAAAGATAAAGCTTACAGTAAGTGAGGATATCTTTCCATCATTAATAATTTTGATTCCAGGAACTGAAGAAATTTATAATAAGAATAACTACTAATATGTATTGAGTTTCTACCCCCTAGTTCTTTCCTAACTTCTTTTCACACATTTTTCTCATGTAATCTACCCAGCACTAATGAGCTTTATAAATAGAGGAACTGAAGCCTGAAATAGTTAAATAATGTGCCAATTGCAGTATAAATAGAATTTGAATGCCATTCCTATTCTCTGAAACCATGGCAACTTCTTGTCCAGCCTTATATGGTGTTTCATAACATCAACAATAAAGCAGAGTTTATGGCTGAAGGAAAAAATGTGCAGTAAATACAAGAAACCGAACTATAACAAATATTGTAAGATTATTTCAGTGACTGATGTTACAGGAGCCCAGTGATGTTACACATGGGATGTTTTTCAGATGAAGCAATCTAGCCTTATGTTACAGTAGATGATATAAAGGAATAGATTCCTTTAACTATTTGGCAGCTATTTATTGAATGTTGATATTCTACTACCAGCTGTGGTAGTAGAGTGCAGAGATTTAAAAGTAAAAACACTGCACTCAGTTAAAATTCTAATAAGGATGTATAGATAATAAATTAAAGGAACAAGATAATTTCAGAAAATGAAGACAATAAAAACTGAGTGATGTAATACAAGTACTAAGGAACTACTTCTTTGGATTAGGTGATAGGTAAGACCTCACACAAATAATAAAGACCTGAGTCCTAAATGGCAAAAACACAGTTTGGAAAATGGCTAAGTGAAAAGCTTTCTAGCAAGAAAACATATGGATGATGATAATCCTAAAGTGGAATAAAATCGTTTTAGTAGAGAAAAATAAATGTTTAGTATGTCTAGGGTATAATAAAAATGGTCACATACATAATTATCAGATCATATAAAAATGTTGACTATGCTAAAGTCTTTCACTGCATGGATCACAAGTTGTGGGAAATTCTTAAAGAGATGGGAATACCATACCACCTTACCTGCCTCCTGGGAAATCTGTATGAAAGTCAAGAAGCAGCAGTTAAAAGGAATGGAATATTCCAGTCCATGGAATAATGGACTGGTTCCAAATTAGGAGAGGAGTGCATCAAGCCTGTATATTGTCACCCTGCTTATTTAACTTATGTGTAGGGTATATCAAGTAAAATGCTGAGCGGCATGAAGCACAAGCTGGAATCAAGATTGTGGGGAGAAATATCAACAACCTCAGATATGCCAATGACATCACCCTAATGGCAGAAAGGTGATTTTTCACTCTCTTACCTTCAGCAGACTCTTGTTGAAGTTAAGAGAGTGAAAAAGCTGGTTTAAAACTCAACATTTGGATAGGGAAGATCATGGCATACAATCCCATCACTTCATTGTAAATAGACGGGGGAAAAGTGGAAGTGGTGACAGATTTCATTTTCTTGAGCTCCAAAATCACTGTAGATAATGACTTCAGTCATGAAATTATAAGACACTTGCTCCTTGGACGGGGGTGGATGGGACCTCTGACAAATATAATGTATTAAAAAGTAGAGACATCACTTTGCTGACAAATGCCCATCTAGTCAAACCTATGGTTTTCTAATAGTCATGTACAGATGTGAGGATTGGACCATAAAGAAGACTATGTGTCAAATAATTTATTCTTTTGAACTGTGGTGTTGAGGAAGACTTTTGGGAGTCCCTTGGATAATAAGGAGATCAAACCAGTCAATCCTAAAGGAAATCAGTCCTGAATATTTATTGGAATGACTGATGTTGAAGTTCCAATACTTTGCAACCTGATGTGAAAAGCAGGGAAAGATTGAAGGCAAGAGGAGAAGTGGGCAGCAGAGAAGATGGTTGGATGGCATCAGTGACTCAGTGGACATGAGTTTGAGCAAATTCTGGGAAATCGTGAGGGATAGAGAAGTCTGGAATACTGCAATCCATGGGGTCACAGAGTTGGGCACAATTTAATGCCTGAGCAATACTTGTTTGCTTTGAGTTGAGTGTGTTCTTTTGTTTCTAATGTGTAAAGTGTATTAGGTTGCGTTAGCAATTTGATTTATTTTTCTTGTTTACTATAGACTGTTATACCTATAGAATCTACTCAAGAAACTGCTTTAATGATTTAACTGCTTTAATTAGTTCAGTCATGGTGTTTCTTTCAATGTATATTCAACATACAGTTGACTCTACAATCCCATATACTCTTTCAATGTATATGTTTTTATTTATTTCAATGTATATTCTAATTTCCTTTCTGATGCCCTATTTGATCAACTGGTAAATTTAAAATAATGCATTGTTTAGTATCCACAGATTCGTGAATTTCCTAAATTTCCTTCTCTTATTAACTTGTAATTTCACTTCTGTGTGTGGGGCTTATGTACTTTGTATAATTTCAATTATTTTAGATTGATTCAGGCTTGTTCTGTGGCCTAACATATAGTCTATCATGGAGAATGGTTTATATGGATTTGAAAATAATGTGTATTTTTTTTGTTTCCAATGGAGTATTCTGTAGATGTTTGTTAGTCTAGATGGTGTATAGTGTTGCTCAAGTCGTCTTTTTCTTTTTCCTTTTTTATCTTCTGCCTTGTTGTTAGGTCCATTTTAAAAGTGAATTATTGAAGTTCTCAACTCTCAACTTGAATTGTCTATTTCTCCCTTTTATTCTTTTTTGGTCTTTTATTTGGAATATTCTTTATGTGTACTTATATGATTTTGCTTTTATGTCTTTATGATGAATTGATGTATTTTTGTCTCTCATAACAGGGTCTGTCTTAATTTGATTTTTTCTAATATTAGTAGAGACACTCTGTTATCCTTTGGTTAATATTTGTATAGTGTATCTATTTCCAATCATTCAACCTATGTGTTCTTTTGAGTCTGAAGTATGAGTCTTACAGAAAATACAGTTAGACAATGTTTTTTGTTACTTATTGTACTATCCACAGTATCAGATTTTTATTGGTATATTTAGCCAACTTGGGGTTTTCCTGGTGACTCAAATGGTAAAGAATCTACCTGCCAATGCAGGAGACCTGGTTTCAGTCCCTAATCAGGGAGATCCCCTGGAGAAAGGCATGGCAGCTGACTCTGGTATTCTTGCCTGGAGAATCCTATGAACAGAGGAGCCTGGCAGGCTACAGGTTATGGGATCACAAACAGTGTGGCTCAGTCGTGTCTGACTCTTTATAGTTTTATCTATATATTTTATCTACTATTGGTTTTCTGTATATCTTATACTTTGAAATTTCTCCATTAATATTTTCTTTTGTGTTAAATAGATATTTTATAGTATCACATTTTAATCTCCTTGCTGTGTATTTTGATATATGTTTTTTAGTTATTTTCTTAGTATGCTGCTCTGTGAATTACAATTAACATCTTAAATTCAAATCATTTATTTGAGTGTGACACCAGGTTAACTCCAACTGTACACAAAAACTTTGCTCCAGTATAGCCCTGCTCCTTTCTCTCTTTTGTAGTTTGATGGTAAAAAAAACTCCATCTTCATATAGGTTCACCAACTTTTAATTCAATTATTCACTTATTGTTTTATACAATTGTCTTTTAAATCAGATAAGGGGAAAAGTTACAACAAATATATATTTATGCTATATTTTATATTTATCTATGTATTTACTTTTAGCAGTACTCTATATTTGATTTTCCTGAAGGATTTCCTAAATTTTCTTTTTTAGATAAGTTCTGTTATTGATAAATTCTCATACATTTTTAGTTTAGTTTTTTTTTTTTTTTTTTTCTTGGAAGTCTTAATTTCTTTATTCTTTGGAGACAATTTTTGCTGGATGTATTTTGTCTTTGTTGAAGGTCTTTTTACTACACTTCAGATATGCCATCTCACCATCTTTTGCCCTCCCTAATTCCTGACCAGAAGTTAACTTTTAATCTACTCACATTATGTGTAGTGAATCACTGTTATCTTGCCCCCCCCTTTTTTTTTTTCAGAATTCTATCTTGTTTTTATTGTTCAACAATTTGATTAGGGTATAACTTAGTATGTATTTCCTTAAGTTTATCCTACTTGAATTGACTGAGCCTCTTTGATGTGCAAATGCTTCTTTCATTCAATTTTGGAGTGTGGGGCAATTATTTTTTTCAAATATCCCTTTACCCCTTACTTTTCATCTCTCTTCTCATTCTAGAATCCCCCATTGAATGGATTGTTTTGATTATTGGTGGCTCTCAGAGTTTTATTCATTTCATTTATTCCCTTGTTTTTCTATTCCTCATAAAGGATCATCTCAATTGTCCTTTCTTCAAGTTTACTGCTTTTTCTTCTTTCAGTTACAATCTACTATTAAGCCCTTCTAGTGAAATTTTCATTTCATTTATTCTTTTTAACTCCAGAATTTCTATTTTGTTTAGAATGGCTATCTCTTTATTTACATTATATATTTGGTGTTATATTATCTCAGCATCCCATAGAAATTCAAAAATGATTCATTCAGTCATTTGCATATATTTAAACTATCTGATTTTAAATAAGTTATTAGTAATTCCAATATCTTCCTCCCTCAGGATCAATTTCTATTGATTCCTTTTATTCTTGTTTGTGTGCCATAATTTAACAATTATTTGTGGATGTCTCTCATTTTTTATTTAAACTGGATAGTTACAAAAAAAATATGTTCCTCTCTGCAAATCAAACCAAGCACTGCAGGGTTTGTGATTCGCAGTGGTTATTGTTTGCTTTATGACTTTCCTGGTATAATTTTATAAAATATATAATCTTTGTCATGTGAAGTTATAGAATTCTTCCCCATTAGCTTAGTTATTGGACAGAGATTTCCTAAAATGTCTTAAAACAAGTCTCCCAGCCTTTCTAAGGTGATGTATGTGTTCTGAGGTCTGCCTTCAGTACTCTCTTGTGCAGTTTACAACTCTGCCCTGACATTGTCATTCTGGTTGTTCAGAGCCTCATATCCCCAGGTACAAGAAATTAGGACTGAAAGCACAGAAATACATCTAGTGGGGCACCATGGATATCGATTTATTTATGTCTCAGTGTAGAAAGAATTCAGTGAGATGTAAAGTGATAGATCAGTAAATTATTAGCATAGGATGCTTATGAGTTTTCCAAGAAGGTAGACAAGTGAGTGCTTATTAGGTTACATTTTTATAATCAAAGGAAAGAGTGGGGAGGAAGACGACCACTTTCTTCATTGTTTTTCAAGTCTTCCATCATTAACTTTTCACATACATTGAGCAGGGGAGTTTTTGATCCTGAATAGCCCATCCAAGACTGTCATGGAACTATGGAAAAGTTATTTCAGGTCTCAGTACAAAGAGAGTTGTTCACATGGAAATGTCACCTTTCGCAAACTATTGTTTTTGTGTTTGTGCAAAGAACATGTCCTAGAGGTCACAACTTATTGATATCATTGGGCAGGTTATAGGCTTTAGTTTTCCATGATTGTTTTATTGTTACAAGGAATGACTCGTGCCTCCATTGCATGATTTCCTTGCCAAGCAGGTTTGATTGGTTTTGTTACTATGGAACCTTGTCTACCTTTGTTGCTAAACAACTTGATCTGCTTCATGTGTCAAGCAAACCCACATTATTTAAAGAATTTCCCATTGTGTTCTTCAGTGATCATTAACTTACTGTGGTGTCCTAAAGCCCCCTGAAGTTCCTTGTCTATCTACATCCCTAGTGGGATTCTTAAACTATCTATTTGATTATATTATGTTATCCCGATCAGAAATGCCTATGCTATCTCTACCCAGAAATGCCAGTCTGGATGAAGCACAAGCTAGAATCAAGATATCCAGGAGAAATATCAATGACCTCAGATATGCAGATGACAACACCCTTATGGCAGAGAGTGAAGAGGAACTAAAAAGCCAGGAAGTAAAAAAGCGGGCTTAAAACTCAGCATCCAAAAAACAAAGACCATGGCATCTGGTCTCTTAACTTCATAGCAAATGGATGGGGAAACAATGGAAACAGTGACATACTTTATTTTTTCAGTCTCCAAAACCACTGCAGACAGTGACTGCAGCCATGAAATTAAAACACACTTGCACATTGGAAGAAAAGCTATGACAAACCTTGACAGTGTATAAAAAAGCAGAGATGTTACATTGCCAACAAATGTCTGTATGGTACAAGCTATGGGTTTTCTAATAGTCATGTATGGATGTGAGATCAGATCAGATCAGATCAGATCAGTCGCTCAGTCGTGTCCGACTCTTTGCGACCCCATGAATCGCAGCACGCCAGGCCTCCCTGTCCATCACCAACTCCCGGAGGTCACTCAGACTCACATCCATCGAGTCAGTGATGCCATCCAGCCATCTCATCCTCTGTCGTCCCCTTCTCCTCCTGCCCCCAATCCCTCCCGGCATCAGAGTCTTTTCCAATGAATCAACTCTTCACATGAGGTGGCCAAAATACTGCAGTTTCAGCTTTAGCATCATTCCTTCCAAAGAAATCCCAGGGCTGATCTCCTTCAGAATGGACTGGTTGGATCTAACAGAATGGGAAAGACTAGGGATCTCTTCAAGAAATTCAGAGATACCAAAGGAACATTTCATGCAAAGATGGGCTCGATAAAGGACAGAAATGGTATGGACCTAACAGAAGCAGAAGATATTAAGAGGTGGCAAGAATACACAGAAGAACTATACAAAAAAGATCTTCACGACCCAGATAATCATGATGGTGTGATCACTGACCTAGAGCCAGACATCCTGGAATGTGAAGTCAAGTGGGCCTTAGAAAGCATCACTACGAACAAAGCTAGTGGAGGTGATGGAATTCCAGTGGAACTATTCCAAATCCTGAAAGATGATGTTGTGAAAGTGCTGCACTCAATATGCCAGCAAATTTGGAAAACTCAGCAGTGGCCACAAGATTGGAAAAGGTCAGTTTTCATCCCAATCCCAAAGAAAGGCAATGCTAAAGAATGCTCAAAGTACTGCACAATTGAACTCATCTGACACGCTAGTAAAGTAATGGTCAAAATTCTCCAAGCCAGGCTTCAGCAATATGTGAACCGTGAACTTCCTGATGTTCAAGCTGGTTTTAGAAAAGGCAGAGGAACCAGAGATTGAATTGCCAACATCCGCTGGATCATGGAAAAAGCAAGAGAGTTCCAGAAAGCATCTATTTCTGCTTTGACTATGCCAAAGCCTTTGACTGTGTGGATTACAATAAACTGTGGAAAATTCTGAAAGAGATGGATGTGAGAGTTGGACCATAAAGAAAGTTGAACATAAAATAATTGATACTTTTGAACTGTAGTGTTGGAGAAGACTCTTGAGAGTCCCTTAGACTGCAAGGAGATCAGTCAATCCTAAAGGACATCAGTCCTGAATATTCATTGTAAGGACTGATGCTGAAGCTAAAGCTCCAATACTTTGACCACCTGATGCAAAGAGCTGACTTATTAGAGAAAACCCCTATGCTGGGAAAGATTGAAGGCACAAGGAGAAGGGGATGACAGAGAATGAGATGATTGGATGGCATCACTGACTCAATGGACATGAGTTTGAGCAAGTTCCGGAAGATGGTGAGGACAGGGAAGCCTGGTGTGCTGCAGTCCATGAGGTCACAGTGTTGGACATGACTGAGTGACTGAACAGTAATAAATTGCTATCAGAATCTTTCTTGAGTGTATGTAAAGCCCTGAACATGCATATCACTTTCTCTATTACCAGAAACATATAGAAAATTTACAAAGCCCCAGTGGATATCTCATTCTTTAACTTTTCCTTGTACTTTTTTGCCAACCATTTGTTAATCCTAGCCTTGTGTGTGTCCTAGCCTTAGTTAGCTGTAATGTTAAATTATTGCCACTGGTTGTTTTCTAAATATGCCCTTAGGGTTAGGGTTATTTCATAGAAAGCTTGAATTCTGATCAAATATAGAATATCTTAGAAAATGGGCTTTTCTAGTGTCTGCCACATAGGTCAAATAGTGATGATTCTCTTTGTCAATTCTCTTTGAAAGAAGCTCCAAATCCACTGTAACCCCGTAAGTAACTGCTATAAGCCCGACTTTCATAGCTACCATGGTGAAATGGTTTTAAGTTTTCACAGTTACTACTGATCTAGGAATAAATAGATGGAAATAGGACAAGTTAAAGTGCCACAAGGCTCACTGTTCTTCAGATCAGATCAGTCGCTCAGTCGTGTCCGACTCTTTGCGACCCCATGAACTGCAGCACGCCAGGCCTCCCTATCCATCACCAGCTCTCGGAGTTCACTCAGACTCACATCCATCGAGTCAGTGATGCCATCCAGCCATCTCATCCTCTGTCATCCCCTTCTCCTCCTGCCCCCAATCCCTCCCAGCATCAGAGTCTTCTCCAATGAGTCAACTCTTCGCATGAGGTGGCCAAAATACTGCAGTTTCAGCTTTAGCATCATTCCTTCCAAAGAAATCCCAGGGCTGATCTTCAGAATGGACCGGTTGGATCTCCTTGCAGTCCAAGGGACTCTCAAGAGTCTTCTCCAACACCACAGTTCAAAAGCATCAATTCTTCGTTGCTCAGCCTTCTTCACAGTCCAGCTCCTATAGTCCAAACTTTTATATTGAATAAAACTGTCATATTGAATAAAACTGTCCTCAGTTTTGGAGAAGGCAATGGCACCCCACTCCAGTACTCTTGCCTGGAAAATCCCATGGATGGAGGAGCCTGGTGGGCTGCAGTCCATGGGGTCGCTAAGAGTCGGACACGACTGAGTGACTTCACTTTCACTTTTCACTTTTCTACATTGTAGAAGGAAAGGGCAACCCACTCTAGTGTTCTTGCCTGGAGAATCCCAGGGACGGAGGAGCCTAGTGGCTGCCGTCTATGGGGTCACACAGAGTCAGACATGACTGAAGTGACTTAGCAGCAGTCCTCAGTTTGTTGCAAATCTGGTTAATTTCCAGAGCTATGAAAAAGTTGATTTTGACAAATTTTGTTCTTATTCTCATTACATTTATGAAGAAGAGGATTTTTAGAATCATTCACTCTCTCATTCTAGAAGTTTGTACTTTCTATGTGCATTCCTTAGTATGCAAATGAAACATAAAAACTATTTCTTATATGTGATTTGGATGATAACATCACTTACTACAGGTATTCACACATACAAATCATAAATTTGTATAAGTATCCTTAGTAATTTAGATATTATTTTAAACAAAACATTTTGACTAGGCAAATGAAATACCAAATTTCCTGAACAATTTACATCCTTTCTACAATTACCCAAAATAAACCCAGGATGAAAAGATTTTTCACTTAATATCACCTGCATATCCTCAAAATGGTGTGCTATGTCTATGGGAAATACACAATTTTGATCTGAATCCAAAGCTTCTCATTTCCAAATCTTAACAAAGTCTTTCTGAAACCGTCTGTAGTCATATTTTTAGTAGTGTCACAATATATATAGTCACTGACAAACACAAATATTATTGTTCTTTCCCAACTTTGCAAAATATCTCTTAACTAAAGAAAAAAAAAATTACTACTTTGTGAGCATATACTTTGCACGAGGCACAGTTCTAAATTATTTTTATGTATAATTTAACAGTACAGCAACCCTGAGATAATTACTCAAAGATGTTAAATAACTTGGCAGAAATTTCAGAGCTACAAAGGGTTAGAACAAAGATTTAAACCTATATCTCTGTGATTCAAAGCAAGTGCTATTAACCTTTATGCTACTATGCATGCATATAAAATATGCTCCCAAGAGAACCTACCTAATGAATATAATTTTATCATATCCATTTTCCACAGCAAAATTATCATCATTACTCTGAAGTGAATGAAACAACCCAAATGGGTGACAAGCCTACAGGAGACAAAAAACTCAAGGTGTGACTCATAATGTTAAGTAACCGCAGGTAAATCATACTCTGAAGTCTGCAGTAATAGTCATTTGCATTAGAAATATATCCAAGGAGAAACACTTTAAATTAGAAGGACATTGGTATAATTTACATATGAGTGACTGGTGAGGGCATTACTTTCTCAGCTACATATTTTATATAGTGTAATAGGTAGTTGTATTCTTAATAGAAGTAGGCTTAGAAAATGCTAGCAGTGCATGAATTAAAATTTCATATGATTATATTATATTCACAGGGATTCCATAATAAACATCAAGGGAAAACTCAAGTTTATCAACAAATGCTTTAAGGTGAACTATTTCTTCAGTATTCTGGGCCCTCTTTGCAATCAAATCATATGGGAGCATTTAAAGCTATACTAGAAAAGGAGTAGTATACTTTTCACACACGGCTGAAACTTGAAGTTTCCCACATGCTATGTTCCAAGGGAATACGACTTGTCTGAATGAGAAGTCTTTAGGAAATGTTCCCCACACAGTTATTCCTGCATTTTGCATTTTTGAATCACATTTGCTTATCTGGGACAATTTTTCTCCAAAGCCTCTAAATCATAAACGTGCTACATGATTTGCTAAAATACACTGCAAAGTGATTCACACACCCAAGGGCAAGACCAGGTATTAAATCAATGTCAGGTTTTGTGTATTTTCATAAGAATTGATTCCATGATAGGTAATTTAGCTTGAAGATATTTTTGTACTTTCAAATTCTGACAAATACAGGAGGTCAAGGAGGAAAGTATTACAGATTGCACTTGTATGTGTATGTGTGTATATGAATATATTGTGTGTAGAGGGAAATAAAAGAATTTATATTAATAATAGCTGCCTTCTATTGATTCTTTTCACTTCCCAGCTGGTGCTAGTGTAAAGAACCAGCCTGGCAATGCAGGAGATGCAAGAGATTCAGGTTAGATCCCTGGGTGGGGAGTATTCCCTGGAGAAGGGCATGGCCACCCCTTCCAGTAGTCTTGCCTGGAGAATCCCATGGATAGAGGAACCTGGCAAGCTACAGTCCCTATGGTCACAGAAAGTTGGATGCAACTGAAGTGACTCAGCACACACATTAATTCTTATTACATTGTAGGTACTCTAATATTATAACATATAAAATATTTTTAATAAATAAATAAATGTATTGATGACTATACACTCCATGAATATATTATCTTGTCTCTCTCATTTGTTCTTGTATTTCTAGAACATAGTACAATGGCTGGAGCATAATACACAATCAATATTTTTAATGAATAAAATAGGTGAAAACAATTAAAAATGTATCTAATAGTCATGAGTCAAACAGTCCCAACTTATACATCAGTTAATAGTCTTTTTTGCAGTTAAGTAACTTGCTATTAACAGTACTGGTTAGTAGAAAGAAGGTGAAAGTGAAAGTGTTAGCCTCTCAGTCATGTCCCACTCTTTGTGACCCCAAGGACTATAGCCCACCGGACTCCTCTGTCCATGGAATTCTCCAGGCAATAATACTGGAGTGAGTAGCCATTCCATTCTCCAGGGGATCTTCTCCACCTGGGAATCAAACACAGGTCTCCTGCATTGCAGGTGGATTCTTTACCATCAGAGCCATAGAGAGATCTACTGCTTAGTAGATCTGTCACTAAATGAGCTCTCATCTGTTAAATGAATAGTGCGCATCCAATTTATTTTGTATCAAGTTAATGTTAATAGGATAGTGAATCCAATCTTTCAGGTCATGTTTATTCGACCTTATATACAAAGCTGAGAGAGCATTTCCAAAACTTACACCACTGATGCTTCAGTTCAATCAAATAATGTTTTTTCAGGGTCCTAAGTAGTACCTGGCACAGATTAGACAACTCATCAATGGCACAATTTCAAAATAATTTTACATTTAACAGTGCTATCACTCTATCTTATACAAGGTATTAGCTTTGATGTAAACAAAGTGCAGTTCAGAGTGTATTTCTTCATATAACCTTCCTTTCCTAACCATTCAATTCTGTGTGCTACTTCTTTTCAATCAGTGCCTGTAACATTTAGCATATACTTCTAATGCACAATTAATTAAATATATCATTTTCTTTAACTATTATTGTATTAATATTTCAAAAAGCAGAGACATTACTTTATCAAACAAGTCCATCTACTCAAAGCTATGGTTTTTCCAGTAATCAGGCATAAATGTGAGAGATGTGTGTAGACTATAAGAAAGCTGAGCACCAAAGAATTGATGCTTTTGAACTGTGGTATTGGAGAAGACTCTTGAGAGTCCCTTGGACTGCAAGGAGATCAAACCAGTCAATCTAAAATAAATCAACTCTGAATATTCCTTGGAAGGACTGATGCTGAAGCTGAAACTCCAATACTTTAGCCACGTGATGTGAAGAACTGACCCACTGGAAAAGACCCTGATGCTGGGAAAGACTGAAGGCAGGAGGAGAAGGGGACAACAGAGGATGAAATAGTTGGATGGCATCACTGACTCGATGGACATGAGTTTGAGCTGAATCATAGGAAATTGACTGACCTCCCAGGAAGAAAGAATTCTGCCACAAATGGCCTTTAGGCTTGAACTACAATTTTTCCCTCAGACTCTAGCCTTAATTAGATTTTCGGTTTACCAGCCTCTACAATTACGTGTGCCAGTTCCTTAAAATAAATCTGTCTCTTGCATCTCATTAACCCTTTTTCTCGAGTACCTTGACTAATACACCTCCTTAGGAGAAGGGGACAACAGAGGATGAGATGGTTGGATGGCATCACTGACTCAATGGACATGAGTCTGAGTAAACTCCAGGAGTTAGTGATGGACAGGGAAGCCTGGAGTGCTGCAGTCCATGGGGTCACAAAGAGTCAGACATGACTGAGCAACTGAACTGAAATGAATGAAAAATTTTGCTTTTTATAGAAAAGTCTGGAGTATCACATTTTTGTGTATTCCTCCAAGACTCTTCCTTTCTTCTGTCATTCTTCCTCAAGTATTTACAAAATATATGCTGCTGCTGCTGCTAAGTCGCTTCAGTTGTGTCCGACTCTGTGCGACCCCATAGATGGCAGCCCACCAGGCTCTCCCCGTCCCTGGGATTCTCCAGGCAAGAACACTGGAGTGGGTTGCCATTTCCTTCTCCAATGCATAAAAGTGAAAAGTCAAAGTGAAGTCGCTCAGTCGTGTCCGACTCTTAGCGACCCCATGGACTGTGGCCCACCACGGTCCTCCGTCCATGGAATTTTCCAGGCAAGAGTACTGCGGTGGGGTGCCATTGCCTTCCCCGTACAAAATATATACTATGGACTCAAATAAAAAGCACAAGTACAGAATTATGTGTATATCAATTCAGTTCAGTTCAGTCACGCCAGGCTTCCCTGTTCATCACCAACTCCCAGAGTTTACTCAAACTCATGTCCATGGAGTCAGTGACATAATCCAACCATCTCATCTTCTGTCATTCCCTTCTCCTCCCTCCTTCAACCTTTCCCAGCATCAAGGTCTTTTCCAAGGAGTCAGTTCTTCACATCATTTGCACAAAGTATTGGAGTTTCAGCTTCAGTCCTTTCAATGATTATTCAGGACTGATTTCTTTAGAATTAAATGGTTTGATCTCCTGGCAGTCCAAGGGACTCACAGGAGTCTTCTCCAACACCATAGTTCAAAAACATCAATTCTTAGACGCTCAGGTTTCTTTGTGGTCCAGCTCTCACATTCATACATGACTAATGGAAAAACCATAACTTTGACTAGATGGACCCTTTCTTTGGGAAAGTAATGTACATATAGCCAATACATATACTTTTCTGGGTAAGCATTATTTTTTTAAATATAAATTTATTCATTTTAATTGTAGGCTAATTAATTCAATTAATTCAATTCTGGTTTCCTCAGTGTATATGCCCAGCAGTGGGATTGCTGGGCCATAAGGCAGTTCTATTTCTTAGTTTTTTACAATATTATATTGCTTTTGCCATACATCAACATGAATCCACCACGGGTGTACAAGTGTTCCCTATCCTGAACCGCCTTCCCACCTCCCTCCCTCCCTGTACCATCCCTCTTGGTCACCCCAGTGCACCAGCCCCAAGCATCCTGTATCATGCATCAAACCTGGACTGGTGATTCGTTTCATATATGACATTATACATGTTTCAATTCCATTCTCCCAAATCATCCCACCCTTTCCCTCTCCCACAGAGTCCAAAAGACTGTTCTATACATCTGTGTCTTTTTTGCTGTCTCGTATACAGGGTTATTGTTACCATCTTTCTAAATTCCATATTTATGTGTTAGTATACTGTATTGGTGTTTTACTTTCTGGATTACTTCACTCTGTATAATAGGCTCCAGTTTCATCCACCTCATTAGAACTGATTAAAATTTTTTTTAATGGCTGAGTAGTACTCCATTGTGTATATGTACCACAGCCTTCTTATCCATTCATCTGCTGATGGACATCTAGGTTCCTTCCATGTCCTAGCTATTATAAACAGTGCTGAGATGAACATTGGGGTACACGTGTCTCTTTCAATTCTGGTTTCCTCAGTGTATATGCCCAGCAGTGGGATTGCTGGGCCATAAGGCAGTTCTATTTCCAGGTTTTTAAGGAATCGCCACACTGTTCTCCATAGTGGCTGTACTAGTTTGCATTCCCACCAACAATGTAAGAGGGTTCCCTTTTCTCCACACCCTCTCCAGTATTTGTTGCTTGTAGACTTTTGGACAGTAGCCATTCTGACTGGCATGAAATGGTACCTCATTGTGGTTTTGATTTACATTTCTCTGATAATGAGTGATGTTGAGCATCTTTTCATGTGTCTGTTAGCCATCTGTATGTCTTCTTTGGAGAAATGCCTGTTTAGTTCTTTGGCCCATTTTTTGATTGGATCATTTAATTTTCTGGAATTGAGCTGCAGGAGTTGCTTGTATATTTTTTGAGATTAGTTCTTTGTCAGTTGTTTCATTTGCTATTATTTTCTCCAATTCAGAAGTCTGTCTTTTCACCTTACTTATAGTTTCCTTTGTTGTGAAGAAGCTTTTTAATTTTAATTAGATCCCATTTGTTTATTTTTGCTTTTATTTCCAATATTCTGGGAGGTGAGTCATAGAGGATCCTGCTGTGATGTGTGTTGGAGAGTGTTTTGCCTATGTTCTCCTCCAAGAGTTTTATAGTTTCTTGTCTTACATTTAGATCTTTAACCCATTTTGAAGTTTATTTTGAGTTTATTTTTTGTGTATGCTGTTAGAAAGTGATCTAGTTTCATTCCTTTACAAGTGGTTGACCAGTTTTCCCAGCACCACTTGTTAAAGAGATTGTCTTTTCTCTATTGTATATTCTTGCCTCCTTTGTCAAAGATAAGGTGTCCATGAAGTGAAGTCGCTCAGTCATGTCCAACTCTTTGCAACCCCATGGACTGTAGCCTACAAGGCTCCTTTTTCCATGGAATTTTCCAGGCAAGAGTACATTAGTGGGTTGCCATTTCCTTCTCCAGGGGATCTTCCCGACCCAGGGACCCGGATCTCTGGCATTGCAGGCAGACGCTTTACTGTCTGTGCCACCAGAGAAGTCCCAAACTTAGTCGTAACTGTCAGGCGAGTGTATGCTCCTTGGGTCTGTCTCATCCACAACAAAGATTTGGAGCAACGGACATTAAAGCCCTCGGTGCATCACAGCTCTCAGATCTTGGACAAACCGTGTTATAGCTCTTAGACAAATCAGTGTTATGGCTCTATTTTATTTAGAAGATAACAGGAAAATCCATCTTCAAAGCATGAGGGCATGCAAACCCAAACACGCGAAGAGAAGAGATTGGAGGAGTGTGCCAGCATGCGGGGGAGAGAGAGAGAGAGAGCGAACGCTTTGGCTCCTCTTTTTATATGTTTTTTCCTCCCCTTGGGCCTGCCCTATGCAAATTGGGCTTAGCCAAGAGTGCTGTTTGTTCTACCTGAGGTCTTCACCCCGGTCCTCGGACTTTCCTTTGTTCTATTTTGTGGGCTTTTCCCTTCCTTGTTTTTTAGCCACCGCCATTTTGTACTCTTTTTCTCTATTCTACCTAACATCAGATGAGATCAGTCGCTCAGTCGTGTCCGACTCTTTGCGACCCCATGAACTGCAGCACGCCAGGCCTCCTTGTCCATCACCAACTCCCAGAGGTCACTCAGACTCACATCCATCGAGTCAGTGATGCCATCCAGCCATCTCATCCTCTGTTGTCCCCTTCTCCTCCTACCCCCAATCCCTCCCAGCATCAGAGTCTTCTCCAATGAGTCAACTCTTCGCATGAGGTGGCCAAAATACTGGAGTTTCAGCTTTAGCATCATTCCTTCCAAAGAAATCCCAGGGCTGATCTCCTTCAGAATGGACTGGTTGGATCTCCTTGCAGTCCAAGGGACTCTCAAGAGTCTTCTCCAACACCACAGTTCAAAAGCATCAATTCTTCGGCACTCAGCCTTCTTCACAGTCCAGCTCTCACATCCATACATGACCACAAGAAAGACCATAGCCTTGACTAGGTGAACCTTTGTTGGCAAGTGATGTCTCTGCTTTTGAATATGTTATCTAGGTTGGTCATAACTTTCCTTCCAAGGAGTAAGCGTCTTTTAATTTCATGGCTGCAGTCACCATCTGCAGTGATTTTGGAGCCCAGAAAAATAAAGTCTGACACTGTTTCCACTGTTTCTCCATCTATTTCCCATGAAGTGATGGGACCAGATGCCATGATCTTCGTTTTCTGAATGTTGAGCTTTAAGCCAACCTTTTCACTCTCCACTTTCACTTTCATCAAGAGGCTTTTTAGTTCCTCTTCACTTTCTGCCATAAGGGTGGTGTCATCTGCATATCTGAGGTTATTGATATTTCTACCAGCAATCTTGATTCCAACTTGTGTTTCTTCCAGTCCAGCGTTTCTCATGATGTACTTTGCATATAAGTTAAATAAACATGGTGACAATATACAGCTTTGACGTACTCCTTTTCCTATTTGGAACCAGTCTGTTGTTCCATGACCAGTTCTAACTGTTGCTTCCTGACCTGCATACAGATTTCTCAAGAGGCAGATCAGGTGGTCTGGTATTCCCATCTCTTTCAGAATTTTCCAGTTTATTGTGATCCACACAGTCAAAGGCTTTGGCATAGTCAATAAAGCAGAAATAGATGTTTTTCTGGAACTCTCTTGCTTTTTCCATGATCCAGCGGATGTTGGCATTTGATCTCTGGTTCCTCTGCCTTTTCTAAAACCAGCTTGAACATCAGGAAGTTCATGGTTCACGTATTGCTGAAGCCTGGCTTGGAGAATTTTGAGCACTACTTCACTAGCGTGTGAGATGAGTGCAATTGTGCAGTAGTTTGAGCATTCTTTGGCATTCATTGCCTTTCTTTGGGATTGGGATGAAAACTGACCTTTTCCAATCTGTGGCCACTCCTGAGTTTTCCAAATTTGCTGGCATATTGAGTGCAGCACTTTCACATCATCATCTTTCAGGATTTGGAATAGCTCCACTGGAATTCCATCACCTCCACTAGCTTTGTTCGTAGTGATGCTTTCTAAGGCCCACTTGACTTCACATTCCAGGATGTCTGGCTCTAGGTCAGTGATCATACCATCATGATTATCTGGGTCGTGAAGCTCTTTTTTGTACAGTTCTTCTGTGTATTCTTGCCACCTCTTCTTACTATCTTCTGCTTCTGTTAGGCCCATACCATTTCTGTCTTTTATTGAGCCCATCTTTGCAAGAAATGTTCCTTTGGTATCTCTGATTTTCTTGAAGAGATCCCTAGTCTTTCCCATTCTGTTGTTTTTCTTGATTTCTTTGCATTGATTGCTGAAGAAGGCTTTCTTATCTCTTCTTGCCATTCTCTGGAAATCTGCATTCAGATGTTTATATTTTTCCTTTTTTCCTTTACTTTTCACTTCTCTTCTTTTCACAGCTATTTGTAAGGCCTCCCCAGACAGCCATTTTGCTTTTTTGCATTTCTTTTCCATGGGGATGGCACATAACCATATACAAAACTTTTCCTCAGGATTGACTTTTCACAAACCTCCTCCTTTTCTGTACCCATTATTGTTCTCTTCCATCCTAAAAAGCCACCTATAAGTCAGGCTTACTTCCTTTTCCCTTCACAAAATGCAATTTCATCCCTCATATACTTTTTACCTAAAACACACTTCCTACTTACATTAAGCAACCAAAAACTGACTTTTACATTAGCATTTTATAGATTGGTGAGCATAAATACCAGTGATAATTTCTAAAACTTTTATTTTCCTAGAACATTTTAGGATGGCACCAAACATCATTTATTTTTAATCCTAAATCTCTTTAATTTCTCTATAAAAGTTAGTGTTTAGTAGTAAGCATTTCAAATTCTTATTTTATTTGGAAATGACTTAGCTAGTCAATAGACTTCCAACACTTAGTTTAGCACAACCCTTAAAAGTTCAAGTTACCCCAATCTGAATAGACTACTTTAGACAGACATTCCTAATAGAGTTCTTATTTCATGTACATTTTTTTTAGAAGTTTCTTCACACGAGGTAATTTCCTTGCTGACAAATTTGTAACAGATATACTAATATATCTGTTAGTGTCCATAGGTGCATGGATTTATCTCTGGACCTTCTATTTTATTCCATTGATCTATATTTCTGTCTTTCTGCCAGTACCATACTGTCTTGATCACTGTGGCTTTGTAATAAAGCCTGAAGTCAGGCAGGTTGCTTCCTCCAGTTTTATTCTTCTTTCTCAAGATTGCTTTGGCTATTCAAGGATTTTTGTATTTCCATACCAATTGTGAAATTATTTGTTCTATTTCTGTGAAAAATGACATTGGTAACTTGATAGGGATTGCATTGAATCTATAGATTGCTTTGAGTAGTATACTCATTTTCACTATATTGATTCTTCTGATCCATGTACATGGTATATTTCTCCATCAATTAATGTCCTCTTTGATTTCTTTCACCAGTGTTTTATAGTTTTATATATATATATATATATATATATATATATATATATATATATATATATATCTTTAGTTTCTTTAGGCAGATATATTCCTAAGTATTTTATTCTTTTCGTTGCAATGGTGAATAGAATTGTTTCCTTAGTTTCTCTTTATATTTTCTCATTAGTAGTGTATAGAAATGTAAGGGATTTCTGTATGTTGACTTTATATCCTGCAACTTTACTATATTCATTGATTAGATCTAATAATTTTCTGGTGGAGTCTTTAGGGTTTTCTATGTAGAGGATCATGTCATCTGCAAACAGTGAGAGTTTTACTTCTCCTTTTCCAACATGAATTGCTTTTGTTTCTTTTTCTGCTCTGATTGCTGTGGCCAAAACTTCCAGAACTATGTTGAATAGTAGTGATGAAAGTGGGCACCCTTGTCTTGTTCCTGACTTTAGGGGAAATGCTTGCAATTTTTCACCATAGAGGATAATGTTTGCTGTGGGTTTGTCATATATAGCTTTTATTATGTTGAGGTATGTTCCTTCTATTTCTGCTTTCTGGAGAATTTTTATCATAAATGGATGTTGAATTTTGTCAAAGACTTTCTCTGCATCTATTGATATAATTATTTGGCTTTTATTTTTCAATTTGTTAATGTGGTGTATTACATTGATTGATTTGAGGATATTTAAGAATTCTTGCATCCCCAGGATAAAGCCCACTTGGTCATGGTGTATGATCTTTTTAATATGTTGTTGGATTCTGATTGCTAGAATTTTGTTAAGGATTTTTGCATCTATGTTCATCAGTGATATTGGCCTGTAGTTTTCTTTTTTTGTGGCATCTTTGTCAGGTTTTGGTATTAGGGTGATGGTGGCCTCATAGAATGAATTTGGAAGTTTACTTTCCTTTGCAATTTTCTGGAAGAGTTTGAGTAGGATAGGTGTTAGCTCTTCTCTAAATTTTTGGTAGAATTCAGCTGTGAAGCCGTCTGGACCTGGGCTTTTGTTTGCTGGAAGATTTTTGATTACAGTTTCAATTTCTGTGCTTGTGATGGGTCTGTTAAGATTTTCTGTTTCTTCCTGGTCCAGTTTTGGAAAGTTGTACTTTCCTAAGAATTTGTCCACTTCTTCCAAGTTGCCCATTTTATTGGTATATAATTGATGATAGTAGTAAGGCAATGGCACCCCACCCCAGTACTCTTGCCTGGAAAATCCCATAGACGGAGGAGCCTGGTGGGCTGCAGTCCATGGGGGCGCTAAGAGTCAGACACGACTGAGCAACTTCACTTTCATTTTTCACCTTCATGCATTGGAAGAGGAAATGGCAACCCACTCCAGTGTTCTTGCCTGGAGAATCCCAGGGACGGAGCCTAGTGGGCTGCCGTCTATGGGATCGCACAGAGTCGGAAACGACTGAAGCGACTTAGCAGCAGCAGCAGCAGCAGCAGCAGCAGCAGTATCTTGTGATCCTTTGTATTTCTGTGTTGTCTGTTGTGATCTTTCCATTTTCATTTCTAATTTTATTGATTTTATTTCTCTCTCTTTGTTTCTTGATGAGTCTGGCTAATGGTTTGTCAATTTTATTTATCCTTTCAAAAAATCAGCTTCTGGCTTTGTTGATTTTTGCTATGGTCTCTCTTGTTTCTTTTGCATTTATTTCTGCCCTAATGTTTAAGATTTCTTTCCCTCTACTAACCCTGGGTTTCTTTATTTCTTCTTTTTCTAGTTGCCTTAGGTGTAGAATTAGGTTATTTATTTGACTTTTTTCTTGTTTCTTGAGGTATGCCTGTATTGCTATGAACTTTCCCCTTAGCACTGGTTTTACAGTGTCCCACAAGTTTTGGGTTGTTGTGTTTTCATTTTCATTCATTTCTATGCGTATTTTGATTTATTTTTTTTAATTTCTTCTGGGGTTTGTTGGTTATTCAGCAGCGTGTTGTTCAGCCTCCATATGTTGTGATTTTTAATAGTTTTTTTCCTGTAGTTGAGATTTAATCTTATTGCATTGTGGTCAGAAAAGATGCTTAGAATGATTTCAATTTTTTTGAATTTACCAAGGCTATATTTATGGCCCAGGATGTGATTTATCCTGGAGAAGGTTCCGTGTGCACTTGAGAAAAAGGTGAAATTCACTGTTTGGGGGTGAAATGTCCTATAGATATCAATTACGTCTAACTGGTCTATTGGATCATTTAGTTTGTGTTTCTTTGTTAATTTTCTGTTTAGTTGATCTATACATAGGTGTGAGTGGGGCATTAAAGTCTCCCACTATTATTGTGTTCTTGTTAATTTCCCCTTTCATAATTGTTAGCATTTGTCTTACATATTGCGGTACTCCTATGTTGGGTGCATGTATATTTATAATTGTTATATCTTCTTCTTGGATAAATCCTTTGATCAATATGTAGTGTCCTTCTTTGTCTCTTTTTACAGTCTTTGTTTTAAAGTCTTATTTTATCTGATATGAGTATTGCTACTCCTGCTTTCTTTTGGTCTCTATTTGCGTAGAATATCTTTTTCCAGACCTTCACTTTCAGTCTGTATGTGTCCCCTGTCTTGAGGTAGGTCTGTTTTGAGGTGGGTCTCTTGTAGGCAACATATATAGGGGTCTTGTTTTTTTATCCATTCAGCCAGTCTTTGTCTTTTGGTTGGGGCATTCAACCCCTTACATTTAAGGTAATTATTGATAAGTATGATCCCGTTGCCATTTACTTTATTGTTTTGGGTTCGAGTTTATACACCTTTTTTGTGTTTCCTGTCTAGAGAAGATCCTTTAGCATTTGTTCAAGAGCTAGTTTAGTGGTGCTGAATTATCTCAGCTTTTGCTTGTCTGTAAAGCTTTTGATTTCTCCTTCATATTTGAATGAGATCCTTGCTGGGTACAGTAATCTGGGCTGTAGCTTGTTTTCTTTCATCACTTTAAGTATGTCCTGCCATTCCCTCCTGGTCTGAAGAGTTTCTATTGAAAGATCAGCTGTTATCCTTATGGAAATCCCCTTGTGTGTTATTTGTTGTTCTTCCCTTGCTGCTTTTAATATTTGTTCTTTGTGTTTGATCTTTGTTAATTTGATTAATATGTGTCTTGGGGTGTTTTGCCTTGAGTTTATCCTGTTTGGGACTCTCTGGGTTTCTTGGACTTGGGCGATTATTTCCTTCCCCATTTTAGGGATGTTTTCAACTATTATCTCCTCAAGTATTTTCTCATGGTCTTTCTTTTTGTCTTCTTCTTCTTCTGGGACTCCTATGATTTGAATGTTGGGGCATTTAATATTGTCCTGGAGGTCTCTGAGATTGTCCTCATTTCTTTTAATTTGTTTTTCTTTTTTTCCTCTCTGATTCATTTATTTCTACAATTCTATCTTCTACTTCACTAATCCTATCTTCTGTCTCTGTTATTCTACTATTTGTCCCCTCCAGAGTCTTTTTTTCTCATTTATTGCATTATTCATTATATACTGACTCTTTTTATTTCTTCTAGGTCACTGTTAAACCTTTCTTGCATCTTCTCAATACTTGTCTCCAGGCTATTTATCTATGATTCCATTTTGATTTCAAGATTTTGGATCATTTTCACTATCATTATTTGGAATTCTTTATCAGGTAGATTTCCTATCTCTTCTTCTTTTGTTTGGTTTGGTGTGCATTTATCCTGTTTCCTTTACCTGCTGGGTATTCCTCTGTCTTTTCATCCTGTTTATATTGCTGTGTTTGGGGTGGCCTTTCTGTATCCTGACAGTTTGTTTGGTTCTCTTTATTGTGGAGTTTCCTCGTTGTGAGTGGGATTGTACAGGTGGCTTTTCAACATTTCCTGGTTAGGGAAGCTTGTTTCAGTGTTCTGGTGGGTGGAGCTGGATTTCTTCTCTCTGGAGTGCAGTGAAGTGTCCAGTAATTAGTTATGTCAATGGGTTTGAAGTGACTTTGGGCAGCCTGCATATTGAAGTTCAGCACTGTGTTTCTGTGTTGCTGGAGAATTTGTGTGGTATGTCTTGCTCTAGAACTTGCTGGCCCTTGGATGGTGCTTGGTTTCAGTGTAGGTGTGGAGGTGCTTGATGAGCTCCTGTAAATTAATGTTCCCTGGAGTCACGAGTTCTCTGGTGTTCTCATTATTTGGACTTAAGCCTCCTGCTTCTGGTTTTTAGTCTTATTTTTTACAGTAGCCTCAAGACTTCTCCCGGAAAAGGCAATGGAACCCCACTCCAGTACTCTTGCCTGGAAAATCCAATGAATGGAGGAGCCTGGTGGGCTGCAGTCCATGGGATCACTAAGAGTCAAACACGACTGAGAGACTTCACTTTCACTTTTCACTTTCATGCATTGGAGAAGGCAATGACAACCCACTCCAATGTTCTTGCCTGGAGAATCCCAGGGATGGGGAAGCCTGGTGGGCTGCCATCTATGGGGTGACACAGAGTCAGACACAACTGAAGTGATTTAGCAGCAGCAGCAGCAGCAAGACTTCTCCATCTATACAGCACCATTGATAAAACATTTAGGTTAAAGATGAAAAGTTTCTCCACAGTGAGTGACACCCAGAGAGGTTCACAGAGTTACATGGAGAAAAGAAGAGGAAGGAGGGAGTTAGAGGTTACCAGGATGAGATGAGGTGGAATCAAAAGAAGAGAGAGCAAGCTAGCCAGTAATCACTTCCTTATGTGTGCTCCACAGTCTGGACTGCTCAGAGATGTTCATGGAGTTATCCAGAGAAGAGAAGAGTGAGGAGGGAGACAGAGGTGCCCAGGAGGATAAGGGGAGAAATGAAAAGGATAGAGACAGATCCAGCCAGTAATCAGATCCCTAAGTGTTCTCCACCATCTGGAACCCACAAAGAGATTCACAGAGTTGGAGAGAGAAGAGAAGGGAGAGGGAGGAGATAGAGGCGACCTGGTGGAGAAAAAGGAAAGTCCAAAGAGGGAGAGAACAGTCAAGCCAGTAAACTCGCTCCCAAGTAAAAATGGGTACTGAAGATTGGGTTCTTAAAGGTACAAAATTGATAACAAATACCAAAAAGCAATGATTAAAAATCTAGAGTAGAGGTTGGATTTTCAAAAATACAATATTAAAGAAAAGAAAAAAAAATCACAAAAATTATAAAATATATGTATATGAAGCTTGCTTTGAAAAATAGTCTCTTCTTTTTTTGCAAAGTAATAGTAGGTTATAAAAATTAAAATTAAAGGAGTAATAGAGGACTTAAAATTTTAAAAAATAATGATAGTAAAAATAGTAAAAGTGTATCTAGGATTTTCTCTGGTGTTGTTGTGGGCAGTGTGGTGTCAGTACATTTTTGGATAGTTCCTTGGTCCAGCTTATATTTCTCAAGGTCTATAAGCCCCTTCCTATGTAGTTGGTACTAACTACAGGGTTTTAATCTATTGCACCTGTCACTTCCAAGGCGATTCCCTCCGTCTTAGCTTCTTCTGTTTGCTGGTCTCTTCAGTATCTGATTTCTGCCCTGACACAAGGGGGCGGTGGTGGACACTTTTTTAGGCTCACTTGATCAGTCGCGCTGTGGGGAAGGAGGGATGCTGAAATAACACTGACCTGTGCTCCCAGTGTCTCAGCCACATTGGGCCTGCCCCCACTCAGGGTGCGTGTACCCTCCCTGCCCACACTGCTCAGGCTCTAGGTTGCTCCTCCGTGAACCGTCCGAGGCTGGCCCTGGGGTGCATGCACCTCCGAGGTCTAAGCCTCTCAGGTTCAGGCACTCAGGTAGTCCTTAGAGGCTCAGACTCGGTTGGGCCTGCTTTTGGTTCCCTTCCCAGTTCTGAGCAACTCAGGTGATGAGGTGTTTGGTGAGCATGGTTGCTGAGACTTATTGCCTCCGCTGTCCCTGTGGCTCAGTTTTCTGGGTATACAACCAGTGCACCTTCTCATGTGGATGTTGATTGTTTAGAACCCCAAGAAATTTAGTTAGCAGCGAAGCCAGCTTGTAGTTTGGTAGGTAATGTCTCTTTGGGACTGTAGTTGCCCACTTCCAGCTCTGGCTGCATGTCACCTAAGGTGGATGGTCTGCAGCCGGCTAGCTCTGTTCAGTCCTTTGTTCTGTGAGCAGGCCTGGCAGTGTCTTCAGATCAGATCAGATCAGTTGCTCAGTCGTGTCCGACTCTTTGCGACCTCATGAATCCCAGCATGTCAGGCTTCCCTGTCAATCACCAACTCCCGGAGTTCACAGACTCACGTCCATCGAGTTAGTGATGCCATCCAGCCATGTCATCCTCTGTCGTCCCCTTCTCCTCCATCCCCCAATCCCTCCCAGCATCAGAGTCTTTTCCAATGAGTCAACTCTTCGCATGAGGTGGCCAAAGTATTGGAGTTTCAGCTTCAGCATCATTCCTTTGAAGGAAATCCCAGGGCTGATCTCCTTCAGAATGGACTGGGTGCATCTCCTTGCAGTCCAAGGGACTCTCAAGAGTCTTCTCCAACACCACAGTTCAAAAGCATCAATTCTTCGGTGCTCAGCCTTCCTCACAGTCCAGCTCTCACATCCATACATGACCACAGGAAAAACCATAGCCTTGACTAGATGAACCTTTGTTGGCAAAGTAATGTCTCTGCTTTTGAATATGCTATCTAGGTTGGTCATAACTTTCCTTCCAAGGAGTAAGCGTCTTTTAATTTCATGGCTGCAGTCACCATCTGCAGTGATTTTGGAGCCCAGAAAAATAAAGTCTGACACTGTTTCCACTGTTTCCCCAACTATTTCCCATTAAATGATGGGACCAGATGCCATGATCTTCGTTTTCTGAATGTTGAGCTTTAAGCCAACCTTTTCACTCTCCACTTTCACTTTCATCAAGAGGCTTTTTAGCCCCTCTTCACTTTCTGCCATAAGAGTGGTGTCGTTTGCATATCTGAGGTTCTTGATATTTCTCCTGGCAATCTTGATTCCAACTTGTGTTTCTTCCAGTCCAGCGTTTCTCATGATGTACTCTGCATATAAGTCAAATAAACAGGGTGGCAATATACAGCCTTGATGAACTCCTTTTCCTATTCGGAACCAGTCTGTTGTTCTATGTCCAGTTCTAACCGTTGCATCCTGACCTGCATACAAAGTTCTCAAGAGGCAGGTCAGGTGGTCTGGTATCTCCATCTCTTTCAGAATTTTCTACAGTTTATTGTGATCCACACAGTCAAAGACTTTGGCATAGTCAATAAAGCAGAAATAGATGTTTTTTTTCTGGAACTCTCTTGCTTTTTCCATGATCCAGCGGATGTTGGCAATTTGATCTCTGGCTCCTCTGCCTTTTCTAAAGCCAACTTGAACATCATGAAGTTCATGGTTCACATATTGCTGAAGCCTGGCTTGGAGAATTTTGAGCACTACTTTACTAGCGTGTGAAATGAGTGCAATTGTGTGGTAGTTTGAGCATTCTTTGGCATTGCCTTTCTTTGGGATTGGAATGAAAACTGACCTTTTCCACTCCTGTGGCCACTATTGAGTTTTCCAAGTTTGCTGACATATTGAGTGAAGCACTTGCATAGCATCATCTTTCAGGACTTGGAATAGCTCCACTGGAATTCCATCACCTCCACTAGCTTTGTTCATAGTGATGCTTTCTAAGGCCCACTTGACTTCACATTCCAGGATGTCTGGCTCTAGGTCAGTGATCCCACCATCGTGACTATCTGGGTTGTGAAGATATTTTTTGTACAGTTCTTCTGTGTATTCTTGCCACCTCTTCTTAATATCTTCTGCTTCTGTTAGGTCCATACCATATCTGTCCTTTATCGAGCCCATCTTTGCATGAAATGTTCCTTTGGTATCTCTGATTTTCTTGAAGAGATCTCTAGTCTTTCCCATTCTGTTGTTTTCCTCTATTTCTTTGCATTGGGTTTTGAGGAAGGCTTTCTTATCTCTTCTTGCTATTCTTTGGAACTCTACATTCAGATGCTTATATCTTTCCTATTCTCCTTTGCTTTTCACTTCTCTTCTTTTCACAGCTATTTGTAAGGCCTCCCCAGACAGCCATTTTGCTTTTTTGCATTTCTTTTCCATGGAGATGGTCTTGATCCCTGTCTCCTGTACAATGTCATGAACCTCATTCCATAATTCATCAGAAACTCTATCTATCAGATCTAGGCCCTTAAATCTATTTCTCACTTCCACTGTATAATCGTAAGGGATTTGATTTAGGTCATACCTGAATGGTCTAGTGGTTTTCCCTACTTTCTTTAATTTGAGTCTGAATTTGGTAATAAGGAGTTCATGGTCTGAGCTACAGTCAGCTCCTGGTCTTGTTTTTGCTGCCTGTACACAGCTTCTCCATCTTTGGCTGCAAAAATATAATCAATCTGATTTCGGTGTTGACCATCTGGTGATGTCCATGTGTAGAGTCTTCTCTTGTGTTTTGGAAAAGGGTGTTTGCTATGACCATTGCATTTTCTTGGCAAAAGTCTATTAGTCTTTGCCCTGCTTCATTCCATATTCCAAGGCTAAATTTTCCTGTTACTCCAGGTGTTTCTTGACTTCCTACTTTTGCATTCCAGTCCCCTGTCATGAAAAGGACATCTTTTTTGGGTGTTAGTTCTAAAAGGTCTTGGAGGTCTTCATAGAATCGTTCAACTTCAGCTTCTTCAGCATTACTGGTTGGGGCATAGACTTGGATTACTGTGATATTCAATGGTTTGCCTTAGAAACAAACAGAGATCATTCTGTCGTTTTGGAGATTGCATCCAAGTGCTGCATTTTGGATTCTTGTTGACCATGATGTCTACTCCATTTCTTCTGAGGGATTCCTGCCTGCAGTAGTAGATATAAGGCTCATCTGAGTTAAATTCACCCATTCCAGTCCATTTCAGTTCACTGATTCCTAGAAGGTCAACATTCCCTCTTGCCATCTCTTGTTTGACCACTTCCAATTTGCCTTGATTCATGGACCTGACATTCCAGGTTCCTATGCAATATTGCTCTTTACAGCATCGGATTTTGCTTCTATCACCAGTCGCATCCACAGCTGGGTATTCTTTTTGCTTTGGCTCCATCCCTTCATTCTTTCTGGAGTTATTTCTCCACTGATCTCCAGTAGCATATTGGTCCCCTACTGACCTGGGGAGTTTCTCTTTCAGTATCCTATCATTTTGCCTTTTCATACTGTTCATGGGGTTCTCAAGGCATGAATACTGAAGTGGTTTGCCATTCCCTTCTCCAGTGGACCACATTCTCTGTCAGATCTCTCCACCATGACCCGCCCATTTGGGTTGCCCCATGGGCATGGCTTAGTTTCTTTGAGTTAGACAACGCTGTGGTCCTAGTGTGATTAGATTGACTAGTTTGCTGTGAGTATGGTTTCAGTGTGTTTGCCCTCTGATGCCATCTTGCAACACCTACTGTCTTACTTGGGTTTCTTTTATCTTGGGCGTGGGGTATCTCTTCACGGTGGTGTCTTAAGTTTGGGCTTTTCATGTGGTAGTGATCCCACAGTCTTGTTTGCTAGCCCAACTTAGTTCCCTCAGATTGCCCTTGGGGCATTCAGGCCTGATCCTTACTCTAAGCAATGCAGCCTGTGCCTCCCTGCCCAGCCCCCTAATTACTAGTGGTGGTTGCAGGCATCTGTGCTGCTTCTCTGCTGGGGGGAGTTGCCATTGGGCACATAATCTGTGGGGTTTGATTGTTTATTTATTTTTCCTCCCAGTTATGTTGCCCTCTGTGGTTCCAAGGCTCACCACAGATTCAGCAGTGAGAGTGTTTCCTGGCGTTTGGAAACCTCTCTTTTTAAAACTCCCTTCCTGGGATGGAGCTCCATCCCTATGTCTTTTGTCTCTCTTTTTGTCTTTTATATTTTTTTCCTACCTCCTTTCAAAGACAATGGGCTGCTTTTCTGGGTGCCTGATGTCCTCTGCTGGCATTCAGAAGTTGTTTTGTGGAATTTACTCAGCATTTACATGTTCTTTTGATGAATTTGTGGGGGAGAAAGTGGTCTCCCTGTCCTATTCCTCTGCCATCTTAGGACCACCTCCAGTAAGCATTATTTTTACATTTACTACATTAATGTACATAACAACTGCTTTTATTACTGAACTCTTGGTCATGAGCCTAAAATTTATATTTTTAAAGGTGACTAACTTGGGTTAAGGATTAACTTTGGTATTAGGAGAATATGATTCAACCTGAATCTGTAGGAATAAATTTTGTGTTCCTTCATATTGATTAAAGTGATATTCTTATGCCATTATTGAATATAATGGCTTCAAAATAAGTTCATTTGAATTGACATAAATTTCAATCCTGATTGCTATCTTGATTGTGAAAGTATCTTTTATCATATTAAATGATTCAGATATTTTTAAGAAGTCTGTTAATGATAAGAAGAAGTTAGATAGCAGTGGTATACTAGAATATAAAGAAAGAAAATGCAAAATATAACCCTTATATTTCTTTCAGAGGAAGCATTTTCCAGTCATAAATTCAAAGAAAAATTCATAGGACTGATGAATTGGAAACAAATTGCATTGTCATTGAGGTAATAGGCAGTCTAAATTACACCTCAGATTCTGAAAATATGCTAGACACGGAAACATAAAGTAAAAAGAAAATTCTTTGGTGTCAAGTAAAGTATAAGTACTAAATACTAATCATGCTTGTAACAGTCAGTCCATAAAGCTTTTGCATGACTGTTAGATATCTTACAAATCCAAATGACTGCAGTTTGAAAGCAAAAAATCCTTAAACAAATGTATATCATCACTCTGGCTATAGTTTCTACTTCAACTTCAGGATATAAAAGAACTCATCTTGTCAGGAACAGCACATGTCTTGAAACTAGGAGAAAAAAAAAAAAAGTTGCTTTCTCGACTGATCTTAGTGTATACAAATATATCCAGTGGATTTTGTTGACTCTCAAATGCCAAATCTTCCACAGCCAGTTAGGGCTCGTGTCCAGTGGCATACTGTTAAATATTTAACAACTGGATCTTGAAACAAAGTATGCCCTGATCTGTAATATATTGATATCCTTGGTGAAATACTCTATCAAGGACCATTTGAAGCTAATTGTATGAGGTCACTGAATTTGCAACTGGAAATAAATAGACACAGTCAGCTATCCAGAACTGCTATGAACTGGCATCAGCCATTGCTTGTGCCTGCT
Organism: Tragelaphus eurycerus; assembly: GCA_935064755.1. Taxonomy (NCBI): domain Eukaryota; kingdom Metazoa; phylum Chordata; class Mammalia; order Artiodactyla; family Bovidae; genus Tragelaphus; species Tragelaphus eurycerus. Next base: position 2,722,243 of record CAKXYN010000086.1, on the reverse strand, counting down.
GGCCCTCAGTTCTGTGTCTTGTATGTGTGCATGCCCAGTCACTTCAGTCCTGTCCAACTTTGCAGACGTGTGGGCTCTATCCTGTCAGGCTCCTCTGTCCTTTGGATTCTCCAGGCAGGAATACTGGAATGAGTCGCCATGCCCTTCTCCAGGAGGTGAAGGAACTCAGTCTTGCGTTTGAGCACAAAGTCCAAGACTAGGAGAGATTCTACTTGAAACCAGGATTTCTGCATCTAAAGTTCATATGTGCATTTACTCAGTCATACTCCTCTATATGTTTGTACATGAGTGTGTAGTCATTTACTTTGCATAACATCTTAGAATTGATAAAGTAAATAAATGGACATTTTAAAAGATTTTGAATCTTTGAATTTTTTAAAAGATTTTGATTATATATTATGAATCATCTTCTTGAAAAGCTGTACCTACCTAGACTTAGGCAGCAAGACTGTAACAAGGGAAGCATCAAATGTGAATTAGGTTTATTCAAGATTTGTCCTGTTTGTGTGTTTCCCACAAAAGAATTTCTTGGCCCATCCTGACTGCCTTACATAAAAACTAAATATCATTCAAGTAATTGGCACAGTGAACCTGAAAGAAATGAAACTACTGGAAAGATGATTGAACTCCTCCTTCAGAGTGCACAAGATGCAGAGTGAGCATGCCATGTGTGACTAACGAAACCATATTTAAAGAGTCCCTAAGATTTTCCGCTATAGCCTTTGCATTCTCTGTACATTATCCTCTTTTGCTTCTTCAAAGTGCTGCCAATTTATTTTGAATTCTAAATACAATGAAACTTTCCAATCCATTCTTCCTACCCTTTTGTCTTAGCTATAACTCAACTTAAAACGAAAGAAAAACCTCTTTAACAATCTCCACCCATTTGCTTTCACTTGTTTCTTTCTTTAAGTCTCCTTTTTGAGAAATTTCTCAGTGAGTAAGTGCAAACATGAACTTTAGATGCTGAAATCCTGGTTTCAGATAGAATCTCTCCTTGTCTTTGACTATGTGCTCAAATGCAAGCCTGAGTTCCTTCACCTATCAGTGATAATATCTTCCTAAGCAGGTTTTTTATAAGATTATTCATAATGATATTTAATATAAATAAATATAAATGAAAACTATTTTAAACCACTCACTCTGACAGTCACTTTTCCCAATTCTATCTGCCCTTTTAGTCTTTTAGTAAATTCTTGGAGACCAATACAAAATAATTGATGTTTCTTGTTCTATAGACAATAAACAGAGTAAATTAGCTGCTTAGAATCTTCTGTGGTCCTGTTAACTGTGTCAAACATCATTGTTTGTATTTTTAGGCCTTTTCAAATAACAATTTTTAATTGATGAAACATATTGATAATTTTTATTGAGAATTTAAAAATCTTAAATAATATTTGTTTTTATATTAAAGTTATTGTTTTCATACAATCAATACTTAATGCAATTTTTATGTTTATTTTTCTGGAAAAAGGCTAATTTCTGAACTTCAAATCATTCATAGCTATATGCAATGCCTTTTTTTTTTTACTTGCCTGTTTTTCTCCTTCTGTGATAAAAAAGGTAGCAATAATAAGAGAAAAGATTTAGCACTGAAGGATAGTCCATTAGATAATCATATGTCATGTGAACAAAATTTAAAGAAGGATATCTCTTTACTTTTCATACCAGTCACTCTTCTGTCAGCTTAAAACTTTAAATCTAAAGTATATCAACCAAGAACTCTTTAGCATGATATAAAAATAAATACATTTCAAAATATTTTCCCTAAGGCTTAGAATTTAAGAAATATATTTATTTTAGTGGAAAGTATTTACAGCTTTCGCTTTTATGCTACTAAAAATCATAGCTTAATGAAAAATGTATTGTCTAGAGTCATTTTTTTAACAAATTAGTTAAACTGAGGCTCAGTGTTTTTTTGTTTGTCTTTCTTAATATTTTTTTTTATATTCTCATTAAAGTGTTAATATTCTAGAAATATTCTGGTTAAAGTTTATCCAGATCCCTTAAACTCACTCCTGCGTTTTTGGTTTCATGATGAAAAGAAAAATGACACAGAAACCAGTATTTAATGAGAGTATCAAACCACCAGTTAACTCCTTTCTTTGACTTGTATGGTTTTCTTACAGCAAAAAAAGAGAGAGAGTAAGGAGGTATATAGAAATGTTAAGAGAATATATCTTTAGATAGATTAATTTGAAAATCAACCCTTCATAACTAACTTTTATTAAAATACAAACATGAGAAAAAATGACTGGAAAAAATTAAAGACTTTTCATTTATGTAAATTTATAAACACAAAGCGCAATCATATCACAACTGCAATGCTGAAAACAAATGTATTGAAATAGATATCTGATTTCATTGGGGTAACAGATGCTTGACTAATTTAAGATATCAACAAGGATGTGAAAACAGTAGTCTATTAAGTTACTCCATGATGTGTCAAAGCTTGAAATTTGGAAAAGATGCAGTTCAGTGAATTACTGGCTTAATTGTGTGAACTGCTGTTGTTATTAAAACTTGATTTTTAAAACTTTATTTATCTATTGCATCACTACCTACAGCTTAAAGTATACAAATTATTGTTATAACTTTAAAACACTATGCACTGAAAATCTAGTAATACTAATAATAAAATATGAAATTGAAAGGACATCTGTAAATCATAGAAAATAATTATTATGATTTTGCATTCAACAACTTTTTTGGAGGGGTGGGGGTGGGGTGGTGATTCTTGTTTCTTTTTTTTCCAGATTCACTCTCATTGTTTTCATGTTTCAGGGAATGCTAAGGCTGGTTACATAAATGCGTTAATCTAGGCAATCTAATTATTTCAGTCTAATCTAATCTCAATTAAATTACTTAGCAGGCAGAAACCACATGGAGTATCCTGCCAGAAGGCTTAAAACCTAAATTATCTTCAACAACAACAAAACTTTCTGTTATGGGATGTCAAAAGGGATAGAATAAGAACCACAAGGAGAATCTAAAATATTCAGTATTTTTCCAGGAAATATTCACTATATGTCTATGGACTAACAGGTAAACTAAGCACCTAACTGAGTGTTGGCACCAAGATTAATTCTGAAAAGTCAAGACTTGAACCTCTCAGGTTAATGGTATTTGTATACAAGTTTTTCCTTGATGCTCACGAATTCTTTTGTCACCTCTGTCTGCCCTTGTCCTCCTTAGCTTCCTATCACACCAGGTTAATTGCATTCCTTTTACCTAGGAGTTTCTGAATCCACTGGGTGGCAAGGTGTGCCCTTTATGTTAGGAGGTGTCATGTCAAGTATGTTTCCATGCTTTAATAGGCTAGACTCAAACCAAATGCAGGGAACTTTAAACAACTTCTCCAAATTCCAAGACATTTTCAAAGCCCAGATAGAGAAGGAGCTCTGATAGGCATCACTGGCAAATTTAGATCATGATTTTCATTGTTGCTAAGGATGGTAGCTTTTTGGGAAGACACACTGAAACAATACCTTGACTTTATGTTTTATTTGCCTTTTTACTATGTTGGTATCTCTATGTGGGGTCTTTGTGATCTTTTGGATCCATCTTCCCTTCTATTCCATTCTTTAGAACTCCCTGAGAAGTGTCTCCAGACGGACTTGAACTTTCCATTATAGAAAGTGTCCCCCCTTGGCAAGCTCCAGGGCATAAGAATAGATGAGTTGAAGGGGGAGAGAGGGCAGGCTGATTTTACTTGCCTAGGTTAAACAAGTTTGGCTAATACAAATGCAACTCATGAAATCTGAGACAAAGCACAAACAATAATTGTGATATGCCACATTTTTCAGATATGTTCTTTGGACCTAGTGCCTTCAAGATCAGTGTCCCAAATAAATGGCAGGTGCCTCTCTTTGCTTCTGGCACTCTCTCTCTTTAGACACATACACTTATGCATACACACACACAGGAAATTTTGAGTAGTTGATACTAGAGACACATCATTGATTCACAAATAGTGTTTTTGTTTACATGTTGTGTTGGTAATTTGAACAATTCAATAATATTCCAGCTTTTTATCTCACTTTGTAAGTTAATGAACATACAGTTTGCTATGCTTTATTATTATAATTATTGTCTACCAAGGTGGCTGTCAGTATTCCAAACTGTGACAGTCTTTGCTTTGTTATTCTTGTCCCCAGTGTGAGGAAGACAACCAAACATACAAAAAGATATCAGCCGATCCATGGCGTACATATCAAATATATATACCATGAGTTAGAAATAAAGAAATAGTCCTTTGCTGTTTTAAGCAACTGAAAGTTTGGCTTTGTTTGTTTTCAAAGTATAATGTAGCCTGTCCAGACAGTTACATACATGAAGAAAGTATGTTTGGTTCTTAAATATTAATACAAGTAGGGGAAAATATGGGTGTGAGCTAGTTTTATGGGCTTTAATGCAAACTAAGAGAGGAAGATGTTAAGAGATAGGATGCTGTGATGTTACATAGTAGAATTAAACTTGATTATTAGTGTCAAAATGTACATGTTAAACTCATATAGTACATTTATTTTTTCTCAAATAATAAAGTGGGAAATAAACAGTGGTTTTCATGTAACAGATAAAAATACTGTGTTTCATAACATTCTCAAACTAAATCATATGAGAAATATGATAAATGAAAACATCAGGTTCTTGTGTAGGGGAAATAATGACAAAGCACATGAGGGAAACCAAAATAACCTAAAAATGACATACTGTATGATACATCTAAGCAGTGAATTTTAAGTGGTTCTTGAAAACACCTTCTTCAAATTTCTCTCAAAATAAGTTCTCTGAGACCTATGTGGAATGTACTTCTAACAAATGTATTTTCCCCCTTTAATATGCCAACATTGCTCCTCATTTCCACATCCTAGGTTAAACATTTTCTTGTTGTTATTTTTTGGCAACAACTATGGAGACAATTTCATTTCATTAGTTCTATATTGGAAATGTTGTAAAATAAGAATCCCCAAATAAGAGTGAGTTTTATTAAAGTGATTGTTGCATGATTTTTTTCCTAAGTACTATTCTTGGAAACTATGGAAAACCAATTTAACATTTTCAGCCAAATTGGTGTATATATCTAGCAACACGCTAAAATTGGATAATGTAAAAATTGAATTATCCCTTATAAATTTTCAAGCCAAAATATACCTTATCAATTTTAATTTATTTATAAAGTTATTTTAGATACATTCAAAACCACAATTTGAGCCCTCAAAAAAATCTATATAAGAGTTTGATGTGACATGGGTGAAACTATGTAAACTGAAGACAATTTCTCTCAGTTATAATTCTATAAAAACTTGCAGTTAGTGAGTTCTGTTAGAATACATCCTTGCTTCACATTAATTCCACCTGAGTTAATTTCTTTTTGTTTACATACTATCAGTGTAGGTTGCACCTGCACCTCATTAAGGTGGATTATTCTTAAAAGTTCTTTCCTGTCTCTGTTGTTGTTCAGTAGCTAAGTCATGTCTGTGACTTCATGGACTAGAGCACACCAAGCTTTCCTTCCTTCATCATCTACCAGAGATTGTTCAAACTCACATCCATTGAATCAGTGATGCTATTCAACCATCACATCCTCTGCCACCCCTTTCTCCTCCTTCCCTCAATCTCTCCCAGCATCAGGGTCTTTTCCAATGAGTTGCCTCTTCCCATCAGGTGGCCAGAGTATTGGAGCTTTAGCTTCAGCATCAGTCCTTCCAATGGGTATTCAAGGTTGATTTCCCCTTTAGATTGACTGGTTTGATCTCCTTGCTGTCCAAGGGACTCTCAAGAGTCTTCTTTAGCACCACAATTCAAAACCATCAATTAATTTTTTAGCTCTCAGCCTTCTTTATGGTCCAACTCTCACATCCATACATGACTACGGGAAAATCCATAGCTTTGACTATACAGACCTTTGTCAGCAAAATTATGTCTCTGTGTTTTAATCTACTGTCCCGGTTTGTCATAGCTTCTCTTCCAAGGAGCAAGTGTCTTTTAATTTCAAGGCTGCAGTCACTGTCGGAAGTGATTTTGGAGCCCAAGAAAATAAAATCTGTCATGATGTCCACTTTTCCCTCATCTATTTGCCATGAAGTGACGGGACCAAAGGCCATGAAATTCATTTTTTGAATACTGTTTTAGGCCAGCTTTTTCACCCTTTTCTTTTACCAAGAGGCTCTTTATTTCCTTTCCGCTTTCTTCCATTAGGGCAGTGTCATCTGCATATCTGATGTTGTTGATATTTCTCCTGGCAATCTTGATTCCATCTTGGTTATCATCCCACTCAGCATTTCACATGATGTACTCTGTATAGAAGTTAAATAAGCAGGGTGACAATATACAACCTTCATATACTCCTTTCCCAATTTTGAACCAGTCAATAGTTCCATGTCCCACTGTTGCTTCTTGACCTGTTTACATGTTTCTCAGGAGGCATTAGGTGGTCTGTTTCCCCATCTCTTGAAGAATTTTCCACAGTTTGTTGTGATGCACACAGTCAGTGAAGCAGAAGTAGATGTTTTTCTGGAATTCCCTTGCTTTCCCTATGATCCAGCAGATGTTGGGAATTTGATCTCTGGTTCCTCTGCCTTTTCTATATCCAGTTTTTACATCTGTAAATTCTCAGTTCATGTATTGTTGAAGCCTGGCTTGAAGGATTTTGAGCATTACCTTACTAGCGTGTGAAATGAGCACAACTGTGTGGTATTTTGACCATTATTTGACACTGCTTTTATTTGAGACTGAAATGAAAACTGACCTTTCTGAGTCCTGTAGCCACTGCCAAGTTTTCCAAGCTTGCTGGCTTATTGAGTGTAGCACTTTAACACCATCATATTTTAGCATTTAAATATTTCCATAGTTTTTCACCCTGTGTCTTACACTTTACTTACAAAACTTAGTGCTAGAATGCACAGACATTGTTGTGCTGTTGCACAGTTATTGAACACTGGGCTGTTCAATTTTGTCTTCTTTGCTTTAAATATTATATTTGGAATCATTGCCCTTCTGGACTGAAATGTGGACACATTTTCACAAGAAAAGTAGACTAGATACAGCTTGTTTTCTCATCATCATTCTACCTGCACTGCTTTGACTCAATGTAGAAAAAGTTATTGTCCCTGTCTCTTGCTACAACTTAAAACAAAATGCATCACTACTATGCAAAGTACAGAAGGATATGGATTCAATGAGTATGACATCCATTAAGAAAACTTTCCCAAGTGCTTTGGAAACATAGGGAACCCAAACAATTTTTCAGTCATTTATCAAAAATCACAAACATATCATATCACAAATGAAACAGTAAGCACTAAAGTTAGAGAAGAAACCAATATACAGAGTTTTTCTCTTCTTTATTTAATGTCTTTTTACATTCTTCTTAGGAAGAAAGAAAAAATATGTGTAGATTGATCTTGATTGATACCAAGTATGAGTAGAATGGAAGCAAATAAACCCATGTAATCAGCAAATGGAGCATAATGTATAAATTTGCTTCTTATTAATTTGATAATGTTATTAGTTTGATAATAGATATTAGAATTTCTAATTTTACAGATTATGTACATATGTGGCTTTACATAATTCAGAAAAATTCTTAACATTTATTTTCCCAAATTTTATTGATGTATTTGTTTTTATAAGAGACCATGTAAAATTTATGGAAGCATCATTAAATGTTTTAGTAATCCTAAAAATAATGGTATTATAATTGTGTGAATTTATTTAAAAACATAAAGTCTCAGACTCATTATGAGCTGATATTCAACTAGTACCAATAAGTATATATATATATATATATATATATATATATATATATATATATATATATATATAATATCTGTGTTTCTTGATTATTCAGTGGTGGTTATTTACACAGGACCTTAAAACTCAAGATATTACATCAAGGTACCCTATTTTCTGGATTAAAAAACAAAACTATTTTAATATTTCATTTAATCTGGTGACCATATCCTATTAGCTAATTCATATCTCTGTCTTCTCAAATTAATATGTGTATATATATATATATATATATATATATATATATATATATATATACTTGTCAATCATCATTCAATCTTCTTGCTATATAAGACCAATGACATGCAAATTTTTGTGATTTACAACCCTTATCTTATTCCATTAATTTCTGCATCTTCAATTTCAGTTCCTGGCTGCCTCCCAACTCCATCTAACTAAATTGTTTTAAGATGACTATCGGATATCTAGGTAGTCATTATTTCTGGAAGCTGTCTCCTACCTTTCAACCTTTAAATGATATATACAGCTGTCAAAACCCTGGACATAATCCCAGCCAGGCACTGAGTTTTCTACTAAAAAGCATATTAAGGCTGTCACTGGGATACTTCTTGAGAAAAGAACCAAAAGATGCTAAATAATCATCACAATCTCATTCAAACTCTAATTTTTTGTATGTTAATTAATAAAAGGGAAAGCTGCCATGTTTGTTTTAAGGTCAATGAGAGTAAATCTTTTTTTTTTCTTTTAATGAGCTATTAGCAAATACATGCCTGAAACTATCAGCCTGGTTCCCCTAGAGTGCAATTTTACTCAAATTCCCAACAAGGATGAAGAACTAAAAATTTGGAAGATATTCTGAATCCTCTAAAAATATGAAACATGTCAAAAAGAAGTGTCAAGTTCATTTATACTCTTGAGACTCTTCTTTTTTGAAAGCTGTTAAGGGCAATGAGAGCCATATAAACATAAAATGGTATGTTTATTCATAGTTTGATTTTGTGTTTAATTTTAATATCTTTCATAAAAAAGAATCTGTTTTTTTTAAAGAAAATTTTCATTTGATTTGTAATTACCTCGTTGAGCTTTGATTTTTTAAGTTGTTGGAAATCTTGTAAGGATTAAGTAACTCCAACCCCCTAGTAAACATCCAGCCACATGCTCAGTCTTTTTTTTTCTTTTTTCCACTGGAGAGATTTTTTTAATTAATCAAAAAATGACTTAACTTGTAGAAACCCAGAAAATCTCAAAATTATGTTTTTCATATTTTAAATTAAATTCTAATGATATTTTTAAAGATTCAGCTTAAATGATTTCTTCTAAAATTTAAAATAACATACTAAATAGCAGCAATCAATAAAATTGAGTTTTCAGTTATCAATAAGGAAGCCATGTTGATTTAAGGCATGTTTTCTCTAAATATTTTACAGTACTTGTATAAATCTTCACCGTTCACTTGTCATTTTACTCAAATATTTTAAAGTTTATTTGGAAGTATGAGTTCTAAAAATTTTAGTCCAATTTAAAGAAAGATTGAAGTACTGTGAGTATAAACTGACCTAGAATCCCAGGGATGGGGGAGCCTGGTGGGCTGCCGTCTATGGGGTCGCACAGAGTCGGACACGACTGAAGCTACTTAGCAGCAGCAGCAGCAGCAACATAGCTGGAAGTCTACTCCTCTAAGTCACAAATGAGGAAATTGACTCTTAAAAATGTGATTTCCCTAATATCCCAAAGTTATTTCAGATCAAAACTAGAACTAGTACTCAAATATTTTATTTTTTATCCTAGTACTTTTCTTACAATTATACCAAGGTCAAGAGCTTTTACAATAAAGCCTTTACATACCTGAACACTCAACAGTAACAAACTGCTTTCTAAGGTGTTTATTAGTTCATCTTCATTAAGTTAGAGAGGCATATATATATGTGACATATATTATAAATGTTATATATAGTTTTAAAACATTTACAAATGTATGTGTTATATATAATTTGACAATATTTAGTAAAATTACTACACATATGTTTGCATAAAGTCATTATTGGTGCAGAAAATTAGAGGTATTATAAACTACACCTAGTCTTCATCATATAAATAATTGTTTTATTCATTTTCCTGATTTTTCTTTAGCCTACCATATTAATTTTTTTAACCAAATAATGTTTCTTACCCCGATGCCAATATTTCTTGATATAAAATTCAGTTATGATCCAGCACCTTGTATTCTAATTAGAGATGTCACATTAACTTTCACTCATGTGCTATCTATGTAATTAGTAGGGTCTGCCTGGAACTAAGCATTGAAAAAATTCTAGGGCTCTAGGAAATAAATGGCTTTCAAATACATTGCTGATTGCTCCTTTAGTCACCTGAGGACAGAGAAGAGCAGGGTATGGAGGTCTGATATTCCATCCCTGATATAATGAACCAATTGAGAGGGTAACAGGCAGGAAGGCCAGGGCTCTCCAAATGGAGGAAATAGGCTGTAAGTGTCAGATATTTTTTATCTCTCTCTTAAGCGGCAGGAGGAAACAAACTACAAGTGTCAGATTTTTTTTTTCACTTCTCTATACAAATTATATAAAAAAGATTTTGAAAGATGGTAACAATAACCCTGTTTACGAGACAGCAAAAGAGACACTGATGTATAGAACAGTCTTTTGGACTCTGGGAGAGGGAGAGGGTGGGATGATTTGGGAGAATAGCATTGAAATATGTATAATATCATATTTGAAACAAGTCACCAGTCCAGGTACGATGCCTGATAACGGATGCCTGGGGCTGGTGCACTGGGATGACCCAGAGGGATGGTATGGGGAGGGAGGAGGGTGGAGGGTTCAGGATGGGGAACACATGTGTACCTGTGGCAGATTCATTTTGATATATAGCAAAACAAATACAATATTATAAAGTTAAATAAAATTAAATTTAAAAAAGTAAAAAATAAAATAAGAAACAGTCGTGGAAGGGTGGGAAAGATACTGCAGCAGGAGTGGCAAGAGGGTGGATTCCAGACATACAAATCAGGACTGGAAAGAATACTGGGTTTGAAGAGTGCAGTCCAACCTGAACAAGGCAGTGTCAGAGGAGACGATGAGGAGCAGACAAAATCAAGAAATGTTTAAAAAGAAAATATTATATATTTAATGGAACGGATTTTGTGATTGCTTACATACTGAGAATAAATCAAAAGAGAGGCTTAAAAATTGTACCTAAGCTTTGACCTTTTAAATCAGTGTTAATAATACCATCAATTATTTTTTTCATATCCACCATGATTTTAGTAAAAGTATCATCTGTAGCAGATTTGAATGCTAAAAAAAGTCATTATTAGTTTATGAGTTATTTTTCTTTTTCCATAATTACTGATAAGTTATAATTATCTTCTGACTATCCCATAACAGCAGTAACTTTGCTTGGTGAATCATGCTTGAACACAGAGAAAACAAAGGGAAGGATTAACAAGAGCTTTCAGCTAATATTGCTCAGGGATGCTTCCATTCATGACAGAAGAGAAATTAGCACAGTATCAACTGCATGTAATTATATGCAATTTATAAATTTATTATTTTCACCAATTACTCTTTACTCTGTCATAAATGCAATTCCACTTTATAACTGTTGGACTAGATGACTGTTTGAACTTTTCAAAAGCAAAAGTTATTGTTAGCAATTTAGTGATTTTGAAAGAACCAAAGTTGACATTCATACATTTCTCGGCTAAAAAAAAAAAAGTGAGTCCTAAAATACATTCAGCCAATTCCAGAACCACTATGCTTGCTGCTTTCCATTTTCATCTTTATTAGATGGAAGGTTCAGTAAGGTCAAACGAGGGAGGGTACTGACATACAAATTGTATTGGACTCCTTTAAGAAAGATCAACAATACCTTTAGAAGGTCAGATGACTTATTGCATTTGACTTAGCTTTGATTTTGATTTAGAAATAGAAGAAAAGTCTAATAAAATAGTGAGGGGCCAAAATAAAAATAAAATAATTTGCTGGTTGTGGTAGTAAAAAGAGAAAGAGAGGGGAAGGGAGAAGAAGAAGGAGAGAGACAGAAATACACATACTTATAAGCTAGTCTTACAAAAATTTTCTGGAGGAGAGGGAAGGAAATTAAAAAGGAAAAAGAAGTAAAATTACTCTCTAATGTGTATGAACTGTGCATATATTCTGGTAAGCTAAATAATTTGTGCTTGTGGAACAATTTTAAATAAGCATATTAGACAGACTTTATTTTCTTGGGCTAGTCTTACAATTCTCCCATCCAACTACCTCATCCTCTGTCGTCCTCTTCTCCCAGCATCAGAGTCTTTTATAATGAATCCATTGTTTACATCAGGTGGCCGCAAGTATTGGAGCTTCAGCTTCAGCATCAGTCATTCCAAAATCCCTGCTGATGGTGACTGCAGACATGAAATTAAAAGATGCTTGCTCCTTGGAAGCAAAGCTATGACCAACTTAGACAGGATATTAAAAAGCAGAGGCATTACTTTGCCGACAAGGGTCCATCCAGTCAAAGGTATGGTTTTTCCAATAGTCATGTATGGATATCAGAGTTGGACTATAAACAAAGCTGAGCACCGAAGAAGTGATGCATTTGAACTGTGGTGTTGGAGAAGACTCTTGAGAGTCCCTTGGACTGCAAGAATGTCAAATCAGTCCATCCTAAAGGAAATCAGTCCTGAATGTTCATTGATGCTGAAGCTCCAATACTTGGCCACCTGATGTGAAGAACTGACTCATTTGAAAAGATCCTTATACTGGGAAAGACTGAAGGCAGAAGGGGGCAACAGAGCATGAGATACTTGGATGCCATAACCGACTCGATGGACATAAGTTTAAACAATCTCAGGGAGTTCGTGAAGGATAGGGAAGCCTGACCTGCTGCAGTTCATGGGGTCACAGAGTCGGACTGAGCTACTGAACCGAACTGAACTGAAGCATATTAGAATATTTAAAAACATGCTTGAAGGATTTCCAAATTCAAAATTACATTCCTCAAGTCACCCATAATTCCAATCTTAATATTGCTACATCATAAACACATTTCACAATGTCTATAAGAGTCATACAGGACTGAGTGACTGATCTGATCTGATCTGATCTGATAAATACATCTCTACCTATCACACAGTCACCCTTGAATTATATGTTGTTAGGTATGGGTTGTTTTTTATTGCCCATATGGTATTTTTAAGTAATTAGAAGATAAATGTCTTATATGTTTCAGTTAACATCTAATACTGTTCTAGAGCAACTGAGACATCCTGCTATACATCAAAATGCATGTCCAGCTCTAGAGAACATTCCAATGGCACATATCACAGCATTGTATGACTTCTCCATTGTAGGGGGGTGGAATAAACACTGTACAGGGTTCAAAATTTAGTGGTGTATTCAAAATGTATTCATGATATTTCAGGGACCCATGGCAACTCATTAAGAATTAATATTCCAGTTCATCTTAAAACAAAAGATGTTTAACTAAACCCACCAATAATCCATTGATGAATTATCTATTTCACCATTTTTAGAGATGGGGGAAATGACATTTGGGGAGGCTAAATAAAAGTCCAACATCTCAAAGGTAGGATGCATCATGTGGAAACAAGAGCGTTGAAAGTTTAGGTTTTATTCTGTTTATTTTTCCTCCATAAACTTGGAAAACAAATTAGTAACAGATGTGTATGTACACATGCACAGACTAATCTAGAGAGTCAGAAGAACTGAAATATGAGCATACATAAAAGGAAACCTGATAAAGAGTACACATATAATGTCTCCTTCTGGAAACCTTTTAAAGTTTTGCAAGAGAGGAAAAAGATTCTTTCACCTTTTTCCTCACTTATAGAAATTAACAGGTTAAATTACAACCTAAAACAGTTTTCCTTAATATATTAAGTTATATTTTAATAATTTCCAAGCAAGATACAGAAGTCCTCTTATGTGTTGAAATATGAACACATAACTACTGTCCCCTTGCATCACTAATAAAATGGTTGGTCTCATATGGCTATCCCAGGGAGCATAAAATGAAATACATATTCATATATCCTCTATTTACTAATTTATAAGGCAGGCATTGAATATTTAATGTCTGTATGAATTAATAGAAAAGCTATAATGCCAACAAAATGGATAGGCTATGCTTGAACTACTCTTCATGTGCCTACCTCTCTCAAGGCAATCTATCTGCAGGAGAGGTAATAGATAACAACTGGGATTTTAAAAGGCCTTGCATTTTCTTTAGCTCAAGAGCCTCTAATAAAAAGTGTCTGTCCAATATCCAAGATTTCTATGAGATAGCATTATCTAAAATGTTGGATTATTTGCTAGGGAATCAGTGAAAAGAGGTGATACTATATTTTAAAATAAAATCCCATCTGACTTCAGCCTGAGAGAAATACCAGTATAAAGTTCAGTTACCTCTCACAAATTTCGAATGAACACCTTTTTTCATTAAATCTCTAACTTAGCCTGCTGGAGTGACAAATGGTTTAAGAACATTCATGAAGAGTTTAGCTTGCAGAAAGTAGGGAACAACCTTGGTTAAAGTTGCAAAGGACAAGTAGAGAGCAGAACTCATATGCTTGATATACATTTTCTGTAAATACCAAAGATTTAAACCAAAGTGGGAAGACTGCAGCTGAATATTTCACTTTCTGCTTCTGAGTGTGGCATCTGTGTGCCTAAGGCTTCCACTCCAGACCACAGATTTATTTGCCCTGTTTGAATCTCTAAAGATTCCTCTCTGTGATTCATTTCCCTCTCAACCGCTCTGTAGAAAACTAAATTCATTTTCACCTGCTACAGAAAGTTTTATCAACAAAAATACCACAGTACAGAGATTATTGCTTTCAGCTGCATGGGCAGATGTAGGCACACTCATGTCTAGCTTGCTAATTGAATAGATCTATAAATTATCTATGAGTCACAAATAGACATCCTGCAAAAGAAAGAAATGGTGTACTTGAATTAGCTTTCCTATGCTCCTCAGTCTCTTACATTTTTAAACTTTTGTTCACATCCCTATAGCACTTCATACTGCTGTTATTTCTGCTTTGCTTTCTCTTTTCAGTGTTTTTTAACAAATAATCTCTTTTGGTGTTATAATTTTACTGTTAAGAGTCAAAACTGTTGTATACTGTAGTCTGCCAAGACTCCTCAGCCCATTGAATTTTTCAGGCAAGAATACTGGAATGTGGTGTAATGTCTTATTCCAGGGGATCTTTCTGACCCAGGGATCGAACTTGCATCTCTTGTGTCTCCTGCATTGACAGGTGGATTCTTTGCCACTAGTGTCACCTGGGAAGTTCCCAAACTATGACTTTAAAATCAATGTGTGCGTGTGTTTGATGTTGTTGTTGTTGTTGTTTAATTAGAGTATAATCGCTTTACAATAGTGTGGTGTTTTCTGCTTTACAATGAAGTGATCCAACTATCAGTTCAGTCCAGTTCAGTTCAGTTACTCAGTCGTGTCTGACTCTTTGCGACCCCATGAATCGCAGCACGCCAGGCCTCCCTGTCCATCACCAACTCCTGGAGGTCACTCAGACTCACGTCCATCGAGTCAGTGATGCCATCCAGCCATCTCATCCTCTGTCATCCCTTTATCCTCCTGCCCCCATCCCTCCATATACATATATCCCCACCTTCTTGCACCTCCCTCCCAACTCATCCCATCCCACCCCTCTAGACCATCACAGAGCACCAGGCTAAGTAAGCTTTTTGTTCTATATAGCAGGTTCCAATTAGATAGCTATTTTATACACGATAATTTATGTATGTCATTCTTAATCTCCCAATTCGTCACACCCATCCTTTCCCCCATCCCCTCATGTTCATTCTCTGTGTCTGCATTTCTATTCCTTCTCTGCAGATAGGTTCATCTGTACCATTACAGAAAATATCTACTGAATATGTGTTTCAGTCTTGTGTTGACCATCCTCTCTTTGCTTGTTAGTTTAAATATATATATATATATATATTCTTAAAATATTATATGAGATGAATATCTTGCCCTCATGAAGATTCAAGTTACATTTTTAAAACATAGCTAATTTTTCTTTGATATTTTGAGATCTTTTCTTCAGTAATTGCCAATCTTATTTGATTCAGGAAGCCATATATGAATTCTATCTTTGGGGAAACTGAGGTATAGAAATTAGGGCTATAATCTCAAACATGTATATAAGTAGATAGAAATCCCACACCAGACATGTCAAATTCCTTTAATCCCTTCATTGCCTGTAGAGCATACCTTGATAGGAGGTTTAAAAGGAAGAGAGCTTCCCTTGTAGCTCAGCTGGGAAAATAATCCACCTGCAATTCAGGAGATCTGGGATGATGCCTGGATTGGAAAGATCCTCTGGAGAAGAGAAAGGCTACTCACTCCAGGATTCTGGCCTGGAGAACTGCAAGGACTACAGTCCATGGGCTCACAAAGAGTCAGAGGTGACTGAGCAACTTTCACTTTCTTTAAAAGAAAGATGGGGACAAGGGGCAGGTATTGATTTTTTTTTTTTTTTTTCACGTGCAGTCTTCCAAACTCCAATCTTTATGGCATTGTGGAATTTTATCCCTTAAATAAAGTCCTTAAAATTCTACTACTCTGTTTCAGAAGAGATAATATTTTATGTATAGAAACAAGAATTTTGAAGTTAAAACCTTTGTATCTGACATACATATTTTTTCAGTTATTGTTAAGCAAGTTCAAATGAGTCACTTAACCTTCCAGGGTATCACATCTCATGTCTGCAAAAAGGCACAAATAAATAATGGTCAGTGCCTAGGTCAATTCCTGGAATTTAGTAGACATTTTAGAAGTGTTTTCTCACAGATTTCTTTCTCAGAATCATTGTAAGAAAAATTATATACTGTAAATTGATGTATGTTTTCTATTGGCTTAAAGCAACTAGGTATGGTTTTCACTTATACTTCATGTTGATTATGTATTTTCTTGGTTTTATCCTCTAGGCAATCTTTATTCTGTGGCCCAAGGTTATAGAATATCACCAATTGGAGCATTGATTATCTTAGTCTTAGATTGTCTTGTCTTAGTCTTTCTTGCTTCTATAACAAATACAGGGTACTACAGACTGAATAGCTGACAAAGATTACAAATTCAGTTATCAGAGTTCTAGAGGCAGGAGAATCCAAGATCAAGGTGATGGCATAATCACATTCTGGTGGGAGCCCTATTCCTGGTTGATAGCTGGCAACTTCCTGCTGTGTCCTCACTTGATGGGAGGGTGAGGTATTTCTGTGGGGATTCTCTTATAAGGACACTGATCCCACTCATGTAATTTGCCACATTCATGTAAGTACCTCCCAAAGGCCCAACCTCCTAGTACCATCCTCTTCCAGAGTTAGAATTTCAGCATTTGAATTTCAAGAGATCATAAACAAACAAAAAATAGTACTAGTTGATTGTAATTGTACTCAAAGACCAAAGCCAGGGGGGAAAAAAAAAAAAAGGTTTCAAGTGTTGAAGATAAAAGTGAGGTGAAGTCACAAATGGGAAGATAATGAAAACAGGGTGGTTTATAAGGGGATTCCCTTGTAACTCAGCTGGTAAAGAATCTGCTTGCAATGTGGGAGACCTAGGTTTAATTTCTGGTTTGGGAAGATCCCCTGAAGAAGAGAAAGACTACCCACTCTGGTATTCTGGCCTGGAGAATTCCATGCACTTTATCATCCATGGGATCACAAAGAGTTGGACATGATTGAGTGATTTTTCACTTTCACTTTGACAAAAAGCTTAGAAATTAATAAATCAGTGGCTTCCCTTGTAGCTCAGTTGGTGAAGAATCTGCCTACAGTGCAGGAGACCCAGGTTCAATGCCTGGGATGGGAAGATCCTCTGGAAAAGGAAATGGCAACCCCCTCAAGTATCATTGCCTGGAAAATCTCATGTACAGAGGAGCCTAGTGGGCTGCAGTCCGTGGGGTTGCAAAGAGTTGGGCACAACTGAGTGACTAACACTTAAGGGGTGACTAACATTATGGTCTATATAAAGGTTACAGAAATTATAGAATGTTTGAAGCTAGGTTTGAAATTCATCGTGATTCTTGAACTGAAGCTTCCTAGGAAGCTGAGCAGGAAGATATTTGAAACAATTTACATGGGAACCAGGGTGTCCAGGACTGAACCTTCAGCTAACCTGAAAACTACACCAGACATGAGAGTAATCTACAGAGACTCAGATCTCCCACACATTATAATCTTCATACAGGCCACTGACTATTGCCACCTATAGCTTTGAGGAAGCTGTGAATGACCAAACCAAGATAAGCAACATGCTATGTTCAGTTGTGTCCTCCAGAAAGCAGGCATCAGCATGGAGTTAGAAATACAAAGAATGTCTGAAATAATGCTTGTAAATCACAAAGGAGAGTGGGAAAAACTCTCATTGTAGATAGGGTAAGCCTTTAAATTGCAATGCTATTCTGAGGCATGTAAATGGAGAGGAGGAGGGAAAAAAATGGGTTGGAAGTGTTTCACACTTGGTCACAGCTGAGAAAGTTCCCTTTAGCCCAACAGAGAGCTCACGTACACAGATTGCCTACAGAGGAGATCTGTATTAAGCAGCAATAACCAGGCCCTAGTACTTTACCAAGTTCAGTCACTAGCCAAGGTTGACAAAGAACCTGGACTCAGCTCAAATTCTGCTACAGGTCTCAAACTTGCTACAGCTAGAGCTGCCAATTAAATTTCTCCTCACTTCTGATTGGCAGGTTCCTTTCTTTAAAGGAGTCAATTGACAAACTTCCATGGTGTCCAAACATACCTACAATCTTCTATGTGTGCATGCTAAGTCACTACAGTTGTGTCTGAGTCTTTGCATTGCTATGGGCTGTAGTCCACAAGGCCCCCATGGGCTGTAGCCCACCATGGGATTCTCCAGGCAAGAATACTGAAGCGGGATGCCAAGGACTCTTCCCAACCCAGGGATCAAACCTGGATATCCTGAATTATAAGAGGATTCTTTACCACTGAGCTATCAGGAAAGCCCACAATCTTCCATAGGACTGGATTAAGTTTTGCAGATTACATTTTACAAAACTGCCTACAAAGAACAGGAATGAGAGTAGACAGAGGAATGAAAAAATAGAGATATTTAATCAGGATCTAGAAGAATATTAAAATGTCTGACAGTGCCAGATTGGGTTGGAAAAGAAAAATACAATAAAAATGATAGGTTGAGGAGAAAAGGCAAAGGAGAAAAGGAAAGATATACCTATCCAAATGCAGAGTTCCAAAGAATAGTAAGGAGAAATAAGAAAGCATTCTTAAGTGAACAATGAGAAGAAATAGAAGAAAACAATAGAATTGGAAAGACTGGAGATCTCTTCAAGAAAATTAGAGATACCAAGGGACCATTTTATGCATAGATGGGCACAATAAAGGACAGAAATGGTATGGACCTAACAGAAGCAGAAAATACTAAGAAGAGGTGGCAAGAATACACAGAAATACTATCCAAAAATATCTTCATGACCCAGATAATAATGATGGTGTGATCACTCTCCCAGAGCCAGACTTATTAGAGTGTGAAGTCAAGAAGACCTTAGCAGGCATCTCTAGAAAGAAAGCTAGTGGAAGTGGTGGAATTCCAGCTGAGCTATTTTAAATACTAAAAATAATACTGTTAAAATGCTGCACTCAATATTCCAGCAAATATGGACAACTCAGCAGTGGCCACGGGCCTGGAAAAGATGTTTTCTTTCCAATCCCAAAGAAGGACAGGCCAAAGGATGTTCAAACTACCACACAATAGCAAACATTTCACATGCTAGTAAAGTAATGCTCAAAATTCTCCAATCCAAGCTCCAATAGTATGTGAACAAAGAACTTCCAGATGTTCCTTCTGGATTTAGAAAAGTCAGAGGAACCAGAGATCAATTGCCAGCATCTGTTGGATCATAGGAAAAACAAGATAAATCCAGAAAAAAATATCTACTTCTGTTTCATTGACTATGTCAAAGCCTTTGACGGTTTGTATCACAAAAAGCTGTAGAAAATTCTTAAACAGATGAGAATACAGACCACCTGCTATCACCTGCTTCCTGCAAAACCTGTACACAGGTCAAGACGCAACATTTATAAATGGACATGGAACAAATGACTGATTCCAAATTGGGAAAAAGAGTATGTCAAGGCCATATATTGTCACCCTGCTTGTTTAACTGCTATGCAGAGTACATCATGCAAAATGTTGGGCTGAATGAAGCACAAGCAGGAATCAAGATTGCTGGGAGAAATATAAATAACCTCAAATATGCAGATGTCACCACCCTTATGGCAGAAAGAAAGAGGAACTAAAGAGCCTCCTGATGTACGTGAAAGAGGAAAGTGAAAAAAACTGACTTAAATCTCAGCATTCAAAAAAAGAATATCATGGCATTGAGTCCCATAACTTCATGGCAAATAGATGGAAAAACAGTGGAAACAGTGAGACTTAATTTGGGCGGGGGGTGGGGGGGGGGCTCCAAAATTACTGCAGATGGTGACTGCAGCCATGAAATTAAAAGACACTTGCTTCTTGGAAGGAAAGCTATGACAAACCTAGACAGTGTATTAAAAAGCAAAGACATCATTTTGCCAACAAAGGACCATATAGTCAAAGCTATGGTTTTTCCAGTACTCATGTATGGAAGTGAGAGTAGGACCATAAAGAAGGTTGAATGTCAAAGAATCAATGCTTTTGAACTGTAGTGTTGGAGAAGACTCTTGAGACTCCCTTGGACAGCAAGGAGATCAAATCAGTCAATCCTAAAGGAAGTCAATTCTGAATATTCATTATAAGTGCTGATGGTGATGCTTAAACTCCAATATTTTGGCCACCTGATGTGAATAACTAATTTGTTAGAAAAGACCCTGATGCTGTGAAACATTGAAGGGAAGAGAAGGAGTTGACAGAGGATGAGATGGTCAGTTGGCAATACTAACTCAATAGACATGAGTTTGAGCAAGCCCTGGGAGATGGTGAAGGACAGAGAATCCCAGTCTATAGGGTTTCAAAGATCAGACGTGACTGAGAGAGTGAAAAAAAACAACAAGAGAAGAAAGAAGAACATATCTGTCATGGCTTATAAGTAAGATCCAGTGCCATCAATGATTGAACCTTTTAAACTTGAGTGTTGTCCAACAGTGACAGTTTTAGAAAGTAGTGAAGTACTCATGCCTTAAAATACTCAAGGAGATGTTACTTTACCATCTGCCAGAGATGGTACTACTTGCCAGGCTTCCAAGTGGCCCTAATGGTAAAGAATGCACCTGCCAATACAGGAAACATAAGAGGCACAAGTTCAATCTTTGTATTGAGAAAAATCTCCTGGAGGAGGGCATGGAAACTAACTTCAATATTCTTGTCCGGAGAATCCAATGGACAGAGGAACCTGGTGGCCTACAGTCCATAGGATCACAAAGAGTTGGGCATGACTGAAATGACTTAGCAGGCAGAGATGTGTCTTAGATGGCTGCAATACCAAATTCTGGTCTAGATGCTTTCTACTTTGAACAATCAATGTTGCTCTACTAGTTTTCTTGATTTAGTTGTTGCAAACATTGGAGAAAGCCTGTTTGTTTCCCCCACATTATTCATCTCTTTATGAGAACTGAACAATTATGAATTAGAGAAAGCTTTGTGTAAGTTTTTACTGAACTCTTGAAACTGCAGTATAATGCCACATTATACAGTCATGAATTACATCTCATGAGATTAATTGAAATAAAAAACTGATGTCATTCTTTATGTACCAAGTACTTTTACGCATGTGATCACAGTAGTCCTAAGGGCATTCCTGTAAGGTAGTCTTCCTTATCCTCATGACAAAGACAGCAAAATGAGCAGGGAGAGGATGAGACTGGCTCAGAGAGGTATAACTAGACATTGAAATCAGGGTTTCTGTTCCAGATATCTAACTGGACAACTCTAAAGTTGTTTTTCAAGATATATAATTTAAAATTCAGACAGATGTAATCTATGAATGATGTGAGAAAGAAGCAGTATTCATCCTGTGTTCTCTAACCTACACTCAGGATGAACTTCCATTAGCCTCTTCATGAAATGTAACTGCATGCAAGCTGATTTGGTGATGGGACTCCAAGGTTTTAATAGAAATACTCATCAGATCACAGAATGTAAAGTTATAAAATCATAATCTCTCCTTTGAGTCAGGATTGCAGAAGAAATTAAATGGTGAGCCAGAGAGATAGTTTCCTATATAACTCAACCTGGCAAAACACAGATGCCATTATTATCACAAATTAATGTGATCACCCACCATGTACTAGGTATTGCTTTTTACAATGAAAAGGGGGGAAAAAAATAGCTGAGCAGAGAGAAGACAAAAGGGAAAAAAAAAAAAAGCTTAGCAGAGAGAAGACAGCAGACCAGGAGAGTGGTTAAAAAAAAGGAAAGAAAAAATAACACATGAGGAGAAAAAACCCACTTCTTTGGAAGTGGGAAGACCTAGATTTTCATTGTCATTTCATTTTCATTCTCTGTGACCTTGAACCTTCTATTTAATATCTCTGTATATAAGTTTCCTATACTGTAAAATGTGAATTAATGAATATTATGAGGCCCATCTAAGTCAAAAGTGTCTATTAAAGATAATTCATATCCTTATATTTTATATTTTAAGGAAACATATCCTTAACTATTTTACTAGCATGTGAGATGAGTACAATTGTGCGGTAGTTTCAGCATTCTTTGTCATTGCTTTTCTTTGGGATTGGAATGAAAACTGACCTTTTACAGTCCTGTGGCCGCTGCTGAGTTTTCCAAATTTGCTGGCATATTGAGTGTAGCACTTTCACAGCATCATCTTTCAGGATTTGGAATAGCTTAACTGGAATTCCATCACATCCACTAGCTCTGTTCGTAGTGATGCTTTCTAAAGCCCACTTGACTTCACATTCCACGATGTTTGGCTCTAGGTCAGTCATCATACCATCGTGATTATCTGGGTCGTGAAGATCTTTTTTGTAAAGTTCTTCTGTGTATTCTTGCCACCTCTTCTTAATATCTTCTGTCTCTGTTAGGTCCAAATCATTTCTGTCCTTTATCGAGCCCATCTTTGCATGAAATATCAATACCTCAGATATGCAGATGACACCACCCTTATGGCAGAAAGTGAAGAGGAACTAAAAAGCCTCTTGATGAAAGTGAAAGTGGAGAGTGAAAAAGTCGGCTTAAAGCTCAACATTCAGAAAACGAAGATCATGGCATCCGGTCCCATCACTTCATGAGAAATACATGGGGAAACTATCAGACTTACTTTTTCTGGGCTCCATAATCACTGCAGATGGTGACTGCAGCCATGAAATTAAAAGACGTTTACTCCTTGGAAGGAAAGTTATGACCAACCTAGATAGCATATTCAAAAGCAGAGACATTACTTTGCCAACAAAGGTTCGTCTAGTCAAGGCTATGGTTTTCCCTGTGGTCCTGTATGGATGTGAGAGCTGGACTGTGAAGAAAGCTGAGTGCTGAAGAATTGATGCTTTTGAACTGTGGTGTTGGAGAAGACTCTTGAGAGTCCCTTGGACTGCAAGGAGATCCAACCAGTCCATTCTGAAGGAGATCAGCCCTGGGATTTCTTTGGAAGGAATGATGCTAAAGCTGAAACTCCAGTACTTTAGCCACCTCTTGCGAAGCACTGACTCATTAGAGAAGACTCTGATGCTGGGAGGGATTGGGGACAAGAGGAGAAGGGGATGACACAGGATGAGATGGCTGGATGGCATCACTGACTCGATGGATGTGAGTCTGAGTGAACTCTGGGAGTTAGTGATGGACAGGGAGGCCTGGTGTGCTGCGATTCATAGGGTTGCAAAGAGTCAGACATGACTCAGCAACTGATCTAATCTGATCTGATCCTTAACTACTTCGTGTTGACTGACAGGCTCCTAAGAATGGCATTTACAATATCGCTCCTTCCATAGTACAATAATCCTGCATATTAATTAACAGAGAGTATCCTTTAAGCTCAACACACAACAAAGATATACCATATTTTCTATGGTATACTTTGATATAGATCATTCTTCTTTAGCAGATTTTTTTTTTAAGGAACAGAACCATAGAAAGAGATTAATGAAAGACTAGGCATCAAGCAGAAACGGTGCCAAGTGAAGCAATTTAAGACTGGAAGATGCACTCATTTCTCTTTTAGAGATGTTTCAGGAACTGAAAGTCAGAAAATAGCCAGGTTCCAGAGAAATATCACAGAAAGATAACTTATATTTGTGATGGCAAACAATAAAAAAAAAAAAAAAAAAAAAAAACTAAACAGTTGTTATGTGTTGTCGCAAAAAAATAATATGTCAGGACAAATGTATTTCAGTCCAGAACTGTCACTTACTTATGAGGCACTGGAAATGTTTTCTTCATCCATTCATCCATGTTACAATATAATTGAGTACCTACTATGAGCCAGGAACTCTTTATAGTATAATATAAGTGAATGCCATCAATTTTTTAAAAAGACTTTGCTTAATATTTAGCAGAAAAGTGGTCTTGGTCTAGGTCTTGGTTTCTTTGTCTTTTAAATATAAAGACAACTTACAATTTTTTCTCTGAAAATGAGAGCTTGAAAGTAGTCACTGCTGTCTTAACAGCAAGAGTAAAGCTCAACAAATTGAAAAACAATGGCTTTTCTTACATCTGTTAGAAAATTGAGGTCACCGGGCAAGCCACAACTTCAGAAATTGGAGAAAGAGGTAGGTACAGAGAGTCACAGTTTATCTGGAGCCCCAAAGAGGAAACCTATGGGTGAAATCCTTACCAGTAGAAGCAATTAAACTACAATTGCTAAAATGCTGGAGGCTCAGGGTAGATTAGTTCTAACATCACTGTAATGATGACTCTACAATTGTTAAAAGTGTAGATTCACATAAGCATCACTCTAATGATGAATGTTATTGTTTAAAGAGATAAGTGGGTAGGACTTAAGCATGGTGACAATAAAGACATCATTTGTTTTTTCTCTCCTACCTCAAAAACAGAAACTTCGCAATCATCCACAACAAAAATGCCTTGTTGGGAACTGTGTAAGCAAAGATAACTGTGTGGAGTTTAGTCCACCTGTACATCAGGTGACAGATAGAAAGAACTTGAAACTGGCTGCAGGCCCTGCAGTAGCCTGTGACCAGTTCTAACCCCTCTTGACTGTGGTCTAGAAGCACGTGGAGAGCACTGACCTGGGCAGTCACCCATTTATGAGAAAATGTCTGTGGATGTCTAGGTTTCCAGAGGAATTCCAAGATTTCATTTGAGCAAAAATATATACATTTAAATGTATTGGAGTGAAGAGGAAGAGTTTGACTTTATGACCTCTTTCCAATGGCAGCACAGCTTAATTCTAAATGAGATTTTAAGGCTGTGACTTCTCTGGCAGGAAATGGTAGGGCAGATGAGTGAATGCCTGGCTTCTCCAGCTGTACTGAATGCTGCCAGAGACAGTCATTTCTCCCTCACATCATCTACTGTACTAAATCAGGATCTTCGAGGGATGAGGGAGGAGACTGGGAGAGCAGCAGATGAGATACACCAAGGACATTAAGGGGAAATAATTTCTGCCGACTGCATTGTGGACTCCATCAAGAAGCAAACATAGAAGGGTCTTCCATGGTGGCTCAGATGGTAAAGAATCTCCCTGAAATGTAGGAGTTGTTGTTCTGTCATTCAGTAATGTCCAACTCTTTGTGATCCCATGGATTACAGCATGCCAGACTTCCCTGTCCTGCAATATAGGAGACCTGGGTTCAATCTCTGGGTTGGAAAGATCCCCTGGAGAAGGGAATGGAAACCCACTTCAGTATTCTTGCCTAGAGAACTCCATGGACTCGCAAAGAGTCAGACACGACTGAGTGACTAAGTCCACCCACAAACCTCTGGGAGAGCTTCACCCATGGATTCCTCCAAGTGGCTCATAGACACTCCTAGAAACCTGTTTGCCTTATTCACACTTCCACCACTCTGTGATCTGCTCCCTGTGCACATTCACATGGCAGTGATAAAAGTGAGCTTTAAAAGATGGACAAGGACGAAATAACACAAACTTGAGCTATAGTACTACCTTCAGAAAACAAAAGAAATACTATCAGTAATTGATATAGTGCAATGTAGGATCAAAAGAAGACAAACAAGCACACCTAAGAATTGTGCCATAAAAAGGATCAAGAAACATAAAGCAAATGTATCTACACGAAGTCTAAGAAAGATTGAGGGCAAGAGAAGAATGGAACGACAGAGATGAGATGGTTGGATGGCATCACTGACTTAATGGACAAAAGTTTGAGCAAACTCATGGAAATAGTGAAGGAGAGGGAACCCTGGTATGCTGAAGTTCATGTGGTCTCAGAAAGTTGGAATGAATTAGTGACCAAACAGCAAAAAAAGAAAGCATCCAAATCACTAGCAGGACTGATGGAAGGTATTTCTCACCTGAAGGCAGTTAGTAAAAATTGGAAGAGATGACGACTACTTCAATTATACAGGCAGCACCACAAATACCTAAAGAGCATTAAAAATCCAGAAAACTTAGCACTGTCAAACCAGTACAATATTGTAAAATAATTAACCTCCAATTAAAATAAATAAATTTACATTTAAAAAAATAAAAAAAGCAATATAAACTTTTAGTAAGAAAATCCAAATACATGGAGGTCTTATCCAAAGCCAAATCCAAAGACAAAAATTTCAAAAGGGCTATTCTACAGATGGCTAACAAACACATGAAAAGATGCTCAACATCACTCATTATCAGAGAAATGCAAATCAAAATCACAATGAGGTACCATTTCATGCCAGTCAGAATGGCTGTGATCCAAAAGTCCACAAGCAATAAATGCTGGAGAGGGTGTGGAGAAAAGGGAACCCTCTTACACTGTTGGTGGGAATGCAAACTAGTACAGCCACTATGGAGAACAGTATGGAGATTCCTCAAAATACTGGGAATAGAACTGCCTTATGATCCAGCAATCCCACTGCTGGGCATACACACTGAGAAAACCAGAATTGAAAGAGACACGTGTATCCCAATGTTCATAGCAGCACTGTTTACAATAGCCGGGACTTGGAAGCAACCTAGATGTCCATCAGCAGATGAATGGATAAGAAAGCAGTGGTACATACACAATGGAGTATTACTCAGCCATTAAAAAGAATACATTTGAATCAGTTCTAATGAGGTGGATGGAACTGGAGCCTATTATACAGAGTGAAGTAAGTCAGAAAGAAAAACACCAATACAGTATACTAACACATATATATGGAATTTAGAAAGATGGTAACAATAACCCTGTATATGAGACAGCAAAAGAGACACAGATATATAGAACAGTCTTTTGGACTCTGTGGGAGAGGGAGAGGGTGGGATGATTTGGGAGAATGGCATTGAAACATGTATAATATCATATATGAAATGAGTCACCAGTCCAGGTTTGATGCATGATACTGGATGCTTGGGGCTGGTGCACTGGGACGATCCAGAGGGATGGTACAGAGAGGGAGGGAGGAGGCGGGTTCAGGATGGGGAACGCGTGTGTACCTGTGGCGGATTCATGTTGATATATGGCAAAACCAATGCAATATTGTAAAGTTAAAATAATAAAAAAGAAAATTACCACAAAAAAAGGCTATTCTAAGAAATTCAATGAGATATAAAACAACATATGATGACAATTTGATGAAATCAAGGAAAGATGCAGAAGCAAAAATGAGGAATTTAACAAAGAAGAGTCATAAAAAAGAATCAAAGGAAATTCTCGAGCTGAAGAAGCCCATGAATAAAATGAAAAATGCAAAAGAAAGCAGTCATCAGCAGAATAGATCAAACAGAAAACAAATATGTAAGTTAGAAAATGAGAACTTTGAAATTACCCAGTTAAAACATAAAAAAGGAAAATAATTTTTAAAAAGAGTGAAGAAAGTCAAAGTGATCTATGAGATACTAAGAAAAGAACCAATTTTCAAATTAATCAATTTCTAGAAAGACAAGAGAGGGAGATGGTAGCAGAACTTTTTTTTAAAAAATGGCTAAGAAGTTTCTAAACCTGAGGAGATATTTGGACATCCAGGTTCATGAAGCTAATAGACCATAGATTCACTTCAAAAAAAGAAAAAAAAAAGTATCTAAGATACATTATAATAAAACTGCCAAAATTAAAGCAAAAGAAAAGAAGATTGTAATCTACAAAGGAGTGCCTGTTAAGCTATCAGTGCATTTCTCAACAGAAATTTTACAAGCCAGAGAAGAGTGGAATGATATATTTAACATGACCAAAAAAAAAAAAAAAAGCCAACCCCAAACACTCTATCTGGAATTGTTACCTTTAAAAATGAAGGAGAAATAGAATTTCTTTTGACAAATTCTAGAATTCATCACAACCATATCTGCCTTACAAGAAATGCTGGAAGGAATTCTTCAAGGTGAAATGAAAGAATCTTACTATAATTTATTAATGAATACACAATACTAAAAATTTTAAATTATGGCATTTACAACATAAAAAATGGAAATACAAGGGTACCATTTTGTATGTGATCGAAGCTACTTGTTATAGGTATAAAATAGACAGTTTTATCTATAAAACATTTTATGTAAGTTTCATGAAAGTCACAAAGCAAACACCTGTAGTATATTTACAGAAGGTAAAAATCTGAATCAAACATCCTACAATGGTAAACATTTATTCACAATGAAAGGCAGAATAAGGTAGAAAGGAACAATATAATTATGAAGCATCTAGAAAATAATTAAAAAGATGGTTCTAGTAGGGAGATTGAATTAGTCATCTAAAACTTCCCAACAGCTACAAGCCCTGGACAAGATGGTTTTGCTAGTGATTTGTAACACACATTTAAAGATAATTAACTCCCATCCTTCTCAAATTCCTCCAAAAAATTGATGAGGAGGGGATGCTCCTGAACTCATTTTACAAGGCTAGCATTAATCTGATACCAAAACCAGATAAGAACACTATAAGAAAAAAAAAAAAAAAACTATGGACTAATATGCCTGATGAATATAGGTGCAAAAATTCTCAGCAAAGTATTCGCAAACTGAAGTAAATAGCACATTAAAATAATCATACAGCATGACCAAGCATGCCATTTATCGCTGGCATACAAAGATGTTTTTAAATAAGCAAATCAAGAAATATGATGCAATGAATTAATAGAATGAAAAATAAAAATTATATTTCATTTCAATAGATACAGAAAAAGCATTTGGCAAATACAGTGTGTTTTCATTATAAAAACTCCACAATAAACTTAATATAAATGAAACATACCATCACATAATAAACGCCACACATAAGAAGCCCACAGCTAACATCATATTAATAATGAAATAGTGACAGCTTTCCCTTTAAAGTCAAGAACAAAATAAAGATGACTGCCCTCATCACTCTGTTTTTAAATTTAATTTTATTTTTTAACTTTACAATATTGTATTGGTTTTGCCATATATGAACATGAATCCGCTACAGGTATACACGTGTTCCCCATCCTGATTCCTCCTCCTTCCTCCCTCCCCGTACCATCCCTCTGGGTCATCCCAGTGCACCAGCCCCAAACATCCAGTATCATGCATCAAACCTGGACTGGCGACTTGTTTCATATATGATATTGTACATGTTTCAATGCCATTCTCCCAAATCATCCCACCCTCTCATCACTCTTTTTTAACACAATATTGGAAATTTTTCCCAGAGCAATCATGCAAGATAAAGGAATAAAGGGTATCAAAATCAGGAAGAAGTAAATTTGTAGGTTTTCTTGTGATAATACAGTCTTATACATAAATTTCCTAAATACTTTATCAAAAAACTTAAAACTAATCAACAAATCAGTAAAGTTGAAGAATAAAAAATTAACAGGTAGAAATCAGCAGTAAATCCGTACATCCAGTATTTTGGCCACCTCATGCGAAGAGTTGATTCATTGGAGAAGACTCTGATGCTGGGCAGGATTGGGGACAGGAGGAGAAGGGGACGACAGAGGATGAGATGGCTGGATGGCATCACTGACTCAATGAATATGAGTCTGAGTGACCTCCGGGAGTTGGTGGACAGGGAGGCCTGGTGTGCTGCAGTTCATGGGGTCACAAAGAGTCAGACACGACTGAGCGACTGATCTGATCTGATCTGATCTGAGCAATGACATATCTAAAAAAAAAAAGAAAAGAAAATAATTCCATTCATAATAGCTTCAAAACCTATAAACTAATAAGAATTAGTTCAGTTCAGTAGTTCAGTTGTGTCTAACTCTTTGTGACCCCATGGACTAAGAATAAACTTAGCCAAAGAAGTGGAAATATCTGTACAAAAGAACTATAAGACATTGATTTAAAAAAAAAAAAAAAAAACTGAAGGGGACACAAACAAACAAATGGAAAGAGAGCCCATGTTAAAGTATCAAAAAAAGATAAACATGTCCATATTGCCTGAGGCTATGTACATATTTAATGCAATCCCTATCAAAATTTCAATGGACTTTTTCACAGAAATAGAAAAAAGAAATATTTCTAAACTATGTGAAAAAAAAAAAAACACACATGATTAGCCAAAGCAATCTTGAGAGAGAAGAATAAATTGGAGGCATCACACTTCTTGATTTAAAATCATACCAAAAAGCTATAGTAATCCAAACAGAATGGTACTTTGTAAAAATAGACACATAGACTAATGGAACAGAAGCAAGAGCATAGAAATAAACTTCTGCACATGAGATCAACTACTATTTGACAAGGGAACCAGGAATGTTTAATAAGGAAAGAATAATGTCTTCCATAAATGATGTTTTGAAAACTGGATAAGCAAATACAGAGAAAATGAAACTGGGCCCTTATTTACACCATTTACAAAATTTACTTGAAATGAATTAAATACTTAAATATAGACTTAAAACTTCTGGAGGAAAACATAGGCAGGTATCTCCTTGATATTGTTCTTTACAATATATCAAGGCACTGAATGAGTGAACAATGAAAGCAAAAATCAAGTGTGAACATATCAACTAAAAAGCTTCTGCCCAGCAAAGGAAACAGCAAGATGAAAGCAAACTTTAGAACTGAAGAAAACAAATGAATTGATTTTTTTTTCCCCAGGAAGACACGTATGTCTTCCAGAGAAGACATCCAGACATCCATGCTTTCGGCCAACAGGCACAGGAAAAGATGCCAACACACTAACCATCAAAAATATACAAATCAAGACATCAATGCCTGCTGAAATGGCTATCATCTAAAATATGATAAGTAACAAGTGTTGGCAAACATGTGGAGAAAAGGGAACCCTTGTGCACTCTTGGTAATAGTGTAATTTGGTACAGGCATTATGCAAAACCATATAGAGTTTCCTCAAATAATTAAAAGTGAACTATATTATGACCTAGCAATCCTAATTCTGAATGTATATCCAAAGGAAGTGAAAACAAGATATAGAAGAGATGTTTGTACCCCATATTTACTGAAGTATAATTCACAATAGCCAACATATAGAAGTAAATAAATGTCCAATAATAGACAAAGAAGATGTGAGCTATATATATGTGTGTATGTATATATGTACACACACAATGGAGTATCACTCAGCCATCATGAGAAAATCCTACTGTCTGTGAATACATGGATGGATACTAAATGTATTATGTTAAGTGAAATGTCAGACAGAGAAAGACAAATACTGTCTGACCTGAATTATATGTGCAATGTACAAATAAATAAATAAACAAACCTCAAAGAAGCAGAGAGTAGAATGATGCTTACTAGGGGCCTGTCAGGAAGAGTGGGGAATGGGATATGTGGATTAGTAAATGTTGGGAATCTAATGTACAGCATCATGACATAATTCACAATACTGGATAATATAGTAGAAAAATTCTAAGATGGTATATGTTAAATACTCTCATCACAAAAGAGAAATAATAATTATGTGACTTGATGTAGGTGTTAGCTAATGCTATGTTACCAATCATTTTGCAATATATTAGTTTATTTAATTAATACATAATATTCCTTAAACTCACACAATGTCATACAGCCATTAATCTCACTAAACTGGGAGAAAAACGAAATGACTTCCCAACATCCTATACTTGTAAGATCTTTTATGTGTGATCTCCCATCTCTTTTTCTCTTCTGTCGATTAAGTGGAAGTACTATAAAGACTTAAAATATGAGAGTATCATAAAATGGAAAGATCCTGTTTCCTTGCTGCTGCTGCTAAGTTGCTTCAGTCGTGTCCAACTCTGTGCAACCTCATAGACTGCAGCCCACCAGGCTCCCCCCATCCCTGGGATTCTCTAGGCAAGAACACTGGAGTGGGTTACCATTTCCTTCTCCAATGCATGAAAGTGAAAAGTCAAAGTGAAGTCGCTCAGTCGTGTCCGACTCCTAGTGACCCCATGGACTGCAGCCCACCAGGCTCCTCCATCCATGGGATTTTCCAAGCAAGAGTACTGGAGTGGGGTGCCATTGCCTCTCTGTCCTGTTTCCTTACTAACTTGAAACTTCTGATTATACTTCAGTTCAGTTCAATCTTTCAGTAATGTCCAACTCTTTGCAACCCCATGAATCACAGCATACTAGGCCTCGCTGACGCCATCCCACCATTTCATCCTCTGTCATCCCCTTCTCATCCTGCCCTCAATCTTTCCCAGCATCAGAGACTTTTCCAATAAGTCAACTCTTCGCATTAGGTGCCAAAATTTTGGAGTTTCAGCTTCAACATCAGTCCTTCCAATGAACCCCAGGACTGATCTCCTTTAGGATGGACTGTTTGGATCTTGTAGCAGTCCGAAGGACTCTCAAGCGTCTTCTCCAACACCAAGTTCAAAAGTATCGATTCTCCTCCTCTCAGCTTTCTTTATAGTCCAACTCTCACATCCATACATGACCACAGGAAAAACCATAGCCTTGACTAGATGGAACTTTGTTGGCAAAGTAAAGTCTCTGCTTTTTAATATGCTGTCTATGTTGGTCTTAACTTTCCTTCCAAGAAGTAAGTGTCTTTTAATTTCATGGCTGCAGTCACCATCTGCAGTTATTTTGGAGCCCAGAAAAATAAAGTCAGCCACTGTTTCCACATTTCCCCATCTATTTGCCATGAAGTGATGGGACGGATGCCATCATCTTAGTTTTCTGAGTGTTCAGCTTTAAGCCAACTTTTTCATTCTCCTCTTTCACTTTCATCAAGAGGCTCTTTAGTTCTTCTTCACTTTCTGCCATAAGGGTGGTGTCATCTTCATATCTGAGGTTATTGATATTTCTCCCAGCAATCTTGATTCCAGCTTGTGCTTCTTCCAGCCAAGCATTTCTCATGATGTACTCGGCATATAAGTTAAATTAGCAGGGTGACAATATACAGCCTTGACGTACTCCTTTTCCTGTTTGGAACCAGTCTGTTGTTCCATGTCTAGTTCACATTGCTTCCTGACTTGCGTATAGGTTTCTCAAGAGGTGGGTCAGGTGGTTTGGTATTCCCATCTCTTTCAGAATTTTCCACAGTTTATTGTGATCCACACAGTCAAAGGCTTTGGCATAGTCAATAAAGCAGAAAAAGATGTTTTTCTGGAATTCTCTAGCTTTTTTGATGATCCAGCAGATGTTGGCAATTTGATCTCTGGTCCTTCTGCCTTTTCTAAAACCAGCTTGAACATCTGGAAGTTCATGGTTCACATATTGCTGAAGCCTGGCTTGGACAATTTTGAGCATTACTTTACTAGCGTGTGCTACTACTGCTGCTAAGTCGCTTTAGTTGTGTCCGACTCTGTGTGACCCCATAGATGGCAGCCCAGTAGGCTTCTCTGTCCTGGAATTCTCCAGGCAAGAATACTGGAGTGGGTTGCCATTTCCCTCTCCAGTGCATGAAAGTGAAAAATAAAGTTGCTCTGTCGTGCCCGACTCTTAGCGACCCCATGGACTGTAGCCTACCAGGTTAGCATGTGAGATGGATGCAATTGTGCAATAGTTTGAGCATTCTTTGGCATTGCCTTTCTTTGGGATTGGAATGAAAACAGATCTTTTCCAGTCTTGTGGCCACTGCTGAGTTTTCCAAATTGCTGGCATATTGAGTGCAGCACTTTCAGAGCATCATCTTTCAAGATTTGAAATAGCTCAACTGGAATTCTATCACCTCCACTAGCTTTGTTTGTAGGGATGCTTCCTAAAGCCCCCTTGACTTCATATCCAGGATGTCTGGCTCTAGGTGAGTGATCACACCATCGTGATTATCTGGGTCATGAATATCTCTTTTGTACAGTTCTTCTGTGTACGCTTGCCACCTCTTCTTAATATCTTCTGCTTCTGTTAGGTCCATACCATTTCTGTCCTTTATTGAGCCCATCTTTGCATGTAATGTTCCCTTAGTATCTCTAATTTTCCTGAAGAGATCTCTAGTCTTTCTCATTCTGTTGTTTTCCTCTATTTCTTTGCATTGATTGCTGAAGAAGGCTTTCTTATCTCTTCTTGCTATCCTTTGGAACTCTGCATTCAAATATCTTTCCTTTTCTCCTTTGCTTTTCACTTCTCTTCCTTTCACAGCTATTTTTAAGTCTTCCTCAGACAGCCATTTTGCTTTTTTTCACTTCTTTTTCTTGGGGATGGTCTTTATTCCTCTCTCCTGCACAATGTCATGAACCTCCATCCATGGTTCATCAGGCACTCTGTCTATCAGATCTAGTCCCTTAAATCTATTTGTCACTTCCACTGTATAGTTATAAGGGATTTGATTTAGGTCATATCTTAAGGGTCTAGTGGTTTTTCCCACTGTCTTCAATTTCAGTCTGAATTTGGCAATAAGGAGTTCATGATCTAAGCTGCAGTCAGCTCCTAGTCTTGTTTTTGCTGACTGTATAGAGCTTCTCCACCTTTGGCTGCAAAGAACATAATCAGTCTGATTTTGATGTTGACCATCCAGTGATTCCATGTGTAGAGTCTTCTCTTGTGTTGTTGGAAGAGGGTGTTTTCTATGATCATTGTGTTCTCTTGGCAGAACTCTATTAGTCTTTGCCCTGCTTCATTCTGTACTCCAAGGTCAAATTTGCCTGTTACTCCAGGTGTTTCTTGACTTCGTACTTTTGCATTCCAGTCCTCTATAATGAAAAGAACATCTTTTGGGGTGTTAGTTCTAGAAGGTCTTGTAGGTCTTCATAGAGCCATTCAACTTCAGCTTCTTCAGCATTTCTCATCAGGGCATAGACTTGAATTACCATAATTGAATAGTTTGCCTTGGAAATGAACATAGAGTTATAATTAACTGAATGATAAATAAGTCTTATGCTTATTAAACTACTGAAATTTGGGTTTTATCTGTTAAACAAATAGTGGGCCACTTGCAATTAACTAATATAGTATTCAAGGACATATTATATCCCCACGTTCCTGTCATTTGCCTGTTTTATCTCACTATCATGCCCTAATCTTCTTAGCAGAGGAACTGATTCTTCTCTAAAAACAATTTTTTTTAAATTTTTCATTTGTTTTTCCCCAGGCTACTTTGCCAACTGTTTTGATTAATGGAAGTTACTTGCAGGAGATTGAAGGGTGAAAGGAAGGAAGAAGTCAAGATGTTTCTCCACTTCCATCAGTCCCCACTTTGACAAAGTGACAGTGTCTATTTCTTCCTATGGTTGAGCTTCTGAAAGTAGGATCCACCCTGTTATTGTTTCTGGTGTGTAGCTGTGGCTCTAGACAGTGATAGCAGTCTCCTTCCTTGGTCCCTGCCACACTAAAACATCTTCCTAAATTTGAAAGCATCTCCGTTACGTGCTAATCTCAGAGCTACTTCATATCTCCTAATTGTTCTTATGGATTTTCTAATAGTTTAATAATTGATCACCTGTATTACATTTGTTTTTCTCTTCAGTTAACTGATATGGGTTTTATTTTCCTGACTAAATATTGAAATGTTATACTTCAGTTGCTAGCAATGCTATATGAAAATTTAAAGTATAGGTTAAACTTCTGCATAGATGATATCCAAGGTCACTGCGATTTTATTAAATGTGTCATTATAAAGCTCAAGTAATAACTCAAAGAGTGAGTAAGCAAACTAAAATTAGTGTGTTGTAATATTTAGGATGCTTTCAGTTGTACCAGAAAACTAAGTTCAAGATGACTTTGATTATATAATCCAGTAGCTGTTATAACTGAATATATTGTGGTAGTAGGGATGAGAGATAAAATAATATCAGGGCCACAGTTTCACTCCTCTGTGTGTCAGCCACCCTATTAAAAGTTTTCATCTGAAATCTGACTTTGGTTATAATTGCAATCTGCTGTTCAGTGGCAGCGGGTAGACCTAAATGTTTCTTTGTATTGTTCAGATCAGATCAGTCGCTCAGTCGTGTCCGACTCTTTGTGACCCCATGAACTGCAGCATGCCAGGCCTCCCTGTCCATCACTAGCTCCCAGAGGTCACTCAGACTCACATCCATTGAGTCAGTGACGCCATCCAGCCATCTCATCCTCTGTCGTCCCCTTCACCTCCTGCCCTCAATCCCTCCCAGCATCAGAGTCTTCTCCAATGAGTCAACTCTTCGCATGAGGTGGCCAAAATACTGGAGTTTCAGCTTTAGCATCATTCCTTCCAAAGAAATCTCAGGGCTGATCTCCTTCAGAATGGACTGGTTGGATCTCCTTGCAGTCCAATGGACTCTCAAGAGTCTTCTCCAACACCACAGTTCAAAAGCATCAATTCTTCGGCGCTCAGCCTTCTTCACAGTCCAGCTCTCACATCCATACATGACCACAGGAAAGACCATAGCCTTGACTAGGCGAACCTTTCTTGGCAAATTAATGTCTCTGCTTTTGAATATGCTATCTAGGTTGGTCATAACTTTCCTTCCAAGGAGTAAGCGTCTTTTAATTTCATGGCTCCACTCACCATCTGCAGTGATTTTGGAGCCCAGAATGGCAGTGGCTAAAAGACAAGGAAGAGAAAAGCCTGCAAAAATATAACAAAAGAAAGTCCGAGAAATGGAGTGAAGACCTCAGGTAGAACAAATGGCTCTCCTGGCTAGCCCAGTTTACATAGGATCGGCCCATGGGGAGGAAAAAACTTATAAAAAGAGGAGCCAAAGGGCAGGGGCCTCTCTCCCCCATGCGCGTTCTCTCTCTCTCTCCCCAGCACGTGCATTCTCAGTCTCTCTTTCTCTCTCTCTTCTTCATGTCTTCTGGGCTGGCATGCTCTCACACCTTGAGGATGTATTTTCCTTTTATTTTCTAAACAAAACTGAGCTATAACACAGAGCTGTAACACTGTCCGAGAGCTGTGATGCACCAAGGGCTTTAACACCCGTCACTTCAAATTTTTGTTGTGACAAGACAGAACCAAGGAAATTACACTCCCTTGACAGTTTGCATTTTTAAAACATTTCATTCAGCACCATCTATAATGTTTCAGAAATCTTTATGTTTCTATTGCTTGTGCTAACACTGAACAAATAACTATATTCAATGGAATGTACTTGAACGATGGGCTTAGTTCTAGATCATCAGCCTCAGTTTCTCTGAATGTGGATGGTTGCTCACGTATATCATGGCCAGCCCTAGAACTGGACATAGAGTGTATCCTATCCAACTCATGTAACTGTAATACTTCAGGAAGTAATGGCTCTCTAAAGGGAAAACAACATAAGGTTAGAAGCATTTAATAATGGTTAACAACTGTGAGTGTTTAGAATTTCAATTTTTCTTTTTCAATAGAACTTTTTTCTTTATGTCACTCTGATCTTTACATTAATGTGAAATAAGATTAGCCTGAATGGAGTAAATCTGGCCATCATCTGCTGTCTCATAGAGTTCTAATAAAACCTTCAGAAATGCAGTTTTTACAGAGATAATTGGTAAAATGTAATAGGAATCTAGATCGTAGCTACATTCTTCAACTCAGTCTTTCGCCTATTCAGGCTCTGTGCTTGAATAATTGAATATGACTGGAAATGTGTGCATGCACAACATACACACACACACACACACAGACCATGACTGTATAATGATACATTTATGACATAAATGGTCATAAATGGTCAAGTGGTGCCTTACTGATGCCAAGAAATCATACAGTCTTCCCCTAAGCCAGTCATTCACTCTTAAGGATGACTGCTTCAAACTTTCTCATTTCTCCTAAATATCTTAAGGCCTTCTGTTTCACTTTCATTCTAACATTACTCCCCAACTCATTGAGAATAAAGCAAACATTAAAAATGTTCATCCCATATCTAACTACCTAGTTACTTTTCTTTAGACCCATTATTATGGGCATGCTCTATGCATACAAATGTCAATCCTTTCACTCTGTCATGGATCACATTTCCATTTGCTACTCAAGGACTTTGCACCAGTTTTACATGCTCTCTCTCCTGTTTCATTCAAGCTTATCTAAATTATCACTATCAGCATATATTAGTATGCTAGTGCACATATGATGCATATGCATATAACCTATAAATGTTATTGCTCCCATAAAAAATTAGCTTTAACTTTGTAATGACTGCTATGCTCTTTTGTATATGTCACTTGTTTTTATTTTCACTTTTGTAACAAAATTCCTTAATAAAGTTGCTCACATCAGTTGCCTAAAATTGTCTCTACACACACACTCTTTAGCGTCCATACCAAAAGACTTTTGCCTCTAAATTTTTACCCACATTTCTCTATTAAGTCTGTGATCATTTTCCAGTATCATCAGTTGATATTTGGCATAGTGAAACACCTCTCCTTTTTAAGCATGTACTTCATCTGAATTTCAATGCACTACACTGTTTGGTATTAATTTTACCTCATTGGTTAACTCATCACTGGGAAAGGCAGAATAACGGTCCTCCCAAGACATCTGTGTCCCAATTCCCAGAGTTTGCAAATGTTTATTTTACATGTACAAAAGAGAAAGAGAGAGACTTTATAAGTATAATGAAAAACCTTGAAATGGGTATAATCCTGCATTAGCCAGGTTGGCCCAGTATAATCATAAGGGTTCCTATAGGAGGAGGAAACAGGATTGTCAGATCAGAGAAGGAGAAATAATGGCAGAAACAAGTTTTAGTGATGGACTTACTGGCTTTCAAAATGGAAGAGAGGGGCCATGAGCCAAACAATGCAAGTTACCTGTAGAAACTGGAAAAAGCAAGGAAACTAGATTTGTCCCTAGATGCCCTAAAGGGAAGGATACCCTGATAACATTTTGATTGTAATCCAGTGAAGACTATTTTCAGATTCTGGCTTTTAAAACTCTAAGAAATTTAATTTGCTGTTACAATACTAAGTTCATAGTACCTCGTTATAACAGCAATAGAAAACTAATACAGACATATTTCCTCTCCCTTTTGAGGGTCTCTTTTCTTAATATTATAACACTCCAAAAATTAGTTCTTAATTTATTTTCCTTTCTCTTATTTTCTCTGCTTAATTCACCTGTCCTCTCTACTGTCCTACACCATCCATTTAGTCCCTTTCTTTCTTCCCCTTTCCCTTGACCTCTCTTCTTTATCTGCATTCACCCTCCGAGTGATCTCCTTCAGGTTCCTGTCTTCAAAAAACATCTAAATGTTAATGACCCCTAAATTTTTATTTCAAGGCACAATGTCATTTCTATTCTCCATAGTTCACTAGTTAGCATCTGCACCTAGGTCCAGCAAATTTGGAAAAATCAGCAGTGGCCACAGAACTGGAAAAGGTCAGTTTTCATTCTAATCCCAAAGAAAGGCAATGCCAAAGTGCTCAAACTACCGCACAGTTACACTCATCTCACACGCTAGTAAAGTAATGCTCAAAATTCTCCAAGCCAGGCTTCAGCAATATGTGAACCATGAACTTCAAGCTGGTTTTAGAAAAGG
Source organism: Tragelaphus eurycerus (assembly GCA_935064755.1). Taxonomy (NCBI): domain Eukaryota; kingdom Metazoa; phylum Chordata; class Mammalia; order Artiodactyla; family Bovidae; genus Tragelaphus; species Tragelaphus eurycerus. Next base: position 2,682,628 of record CAKXYN010000086.1, on the reverse strand, counting down.
CAGGAGGACCAGAGATCAAATTGCCAACATCTGCTGGATCATCAAAAAACCAAGAGAGCTCCAGAAAAACATCTATTTCCACTTTATTGACTATGCCAAAGCCTGTGGATCACAATAAACTGTGGAAAATTTTGAAAGAGATGGGAATACCAGACCACCTGACGTGCCTCTTGAAAAACGTGTATGCAGGTCAGGAAGCAACAGTTAGAACTGGACATGGAATAACAGTCTGATTCCAAATAGGAAAAGGAGTATGTCAAGGCTATATATTGTCACCCTGCTTACTTAGTTTATATGCAGAGTACATCATGAGAAACGCTTGGCTGGAGGAAGCACAAGTGGGAATCAAGATTGCCAGGAGAAATATCAATAACCTCAGATATATAGATGACAGCACCGTTATAGAAGAAAGTGAAGAAGAACTAAAGAGCCTCTTGATGAAAGTGAAAGAGGAGAGTGAAAAAGTTGGCTTAAAGCTCAACATTCAGGAAACTAAGATCATGGCATCTGCTCCCATCACTTTATGGTAAATAGATGGAGAAACAATGAAAACAGTGGCAGACTTTGTTTTTCCGAGCTCCAAAATCACTGCAGATGGTGATTGCAGCCATGAAATTAAAAGACGCTTATCCTTGGAAAGAAAGTTATGACCAACCTAGACAGCATATTAAAAAGCAGAGACATTACTTTGCCAACAAAGTTCTGTCTAGTCAAGGCTATTATTTTCCTAGTGGTCATGTATGGATGTGGGAGTTGGACTATAAAGAAACTGAGCATAGAAGAATTGATGCTTTTGAACTGTGGTGTTGGAGAAGACTCTTGAAAGTCCCTTGGCCTGCAAGGACATCTAACCAGTACATTTTAAAGAAGATCAGTCCTGGGTGTTCATTGGAAGGACTGATGCTGAAGCTGAAATTCCAATACTTTGGCCACATAATGCAAATAACTGACTCATTTGAAAAAACCCTGATGCTGGGAAAGATTGAGGGCAGGAGGAAAAGGGGATGACAGAGGATGAGATGGATGGATGGCATCACTGACTCATTGGACATGGGTTTGGGTGGAATCCGGGAATTGGTGATGACAGGGAGGCCTGGCGTGCTGTGGTTCATGGGGTCGCAAAGAGTTGGACACAACTAAGCGACTAAACTGGACTAAACTTAGGGGTAGTGAATGCCTGAAAAGTCACGACTTCAAATATTTTTAGATATAAAACTCACACACATACCAGCAAAGAAAAAAAAAAGTTTTCCCTCTACCCATTAATGACAATTCAATTATTTCATCTCTTCAGTACAAAACTGTGCACTTACTACCTTTTATTACCCTCTCTCTCAAACCTATATCCAACTTATCTGTGGAGTCTGTTATGTTCTACTTTTAAAATATATCTAAAATCATGCCACTTTTCACTGCCACCACTGTCATGTTCACTCAGTTTACCATCATCTCTTATCTGTATTACTGCAAAAGCCTCTATGTTGATATTCCTATTAATGTTCTTCCTCATTTAGAGTCTGATTTTAACATAGTAGCAGAGTAGTTCTATGAAAACAACCTTCCAAATGAATATCCTTTTCTCACAGTAAAATCTATGTCCTCAAAATTATGTAGATATCTATGTATCTGACCTACAAACTGCTTCTCAACTGTCATCTTCTTCTACTAATCCATTGGTTTTAATTGATTACCAGAAGATTAACCCTCTTGGTATTCTATGTTCCCTGAGGAATAGTGCTGCATAAGAATGTTCTGCTTAGATTCCTCTTCTGATAAATATTTATGTGACTCACTCTCTTATCTAGATTAGGTATTTGTTCAAATACCTATTTTCTCAGTTAGACATTTCTTTACCAACTTTGTTTCTCACAGTGTTCCTAATCTGTCATTCCCTATCTACTTGTCCTGCTTTATTTTCCTCAATAGTTCCTATCACTATATTATATATTACATAGTTCATTTGTGTACTTATTTCCTGCATATTCCTGTCCATTAGGATGAAAGCTCTATTGGGTTAGAGATTTTGTTTGTTTGTTTATTTTATTTACTTCTGTATCCTTGTGTCCTCAGTGACTGTAACATGGTAGTGGCTTGGCAAATAATATTGCTCAAATTTAAGAAAATATACCTTCTCCATATAGCCCTTTGAGAACAAATAGAATGGGAATAAGATCAAGGATTAGATTCCCCTCTAGAAAAACTGCATATCTCTAAGTAACAAATGTGTTTATTCATTTCTTTTTTTTCCAGAAACATTTATTCTTAGTTTACTGCTCTCTTTATGATCAGGCTATTATGAGAGGCATCATGAGAGATACAATAAAGAACAAGACTCAGTTTGGACTTTGAAAGATTCTTTTCAGTTAGGGAGTTTAAAAAAAAACTACTAAATGAAAATAATACAAGAAAGACATAGGAAGAAATACACTGAAAGCAAAAGTGAGAAAGTTTTCTATATAGAGAATCATTTATTAAAATGTGCTAATCATGACAATTATAAAAAAAGTAATGTTAAATATTTCTCCTTTCTGAGCCTCTGTTTAATCAATCTCTAAATGAAGAGTTATATTTACTCTCCACTTCCTCCCAAGGACAGTCTATTGGATAATATTTTAATTATTATTACCTTCAGAAAAATTAGGTTGCTTGATACCTTAATAAAAATAAGGCATGCCAATTCATTTATATTTAGCCATGATGCAAGTTAATCTTTTTTCCTATATTCCTTGCTATGTAAAGGCTAGATATATCAAATACTATATAAAACAATTATATTGCTGTGTAGGTCTAAGAGCACTTTTTTCTCCAAATGTATTAAATCATTTCCACATAGTATTTTCTGATGTTCTCTCAAGATGGATAGAGGCTGTTAGCATCATAGATTTATCTCTTATTAGACTCACCAGGGCCAAAAATAATACTGCTAGCTTAGGCCATCCCTCTTGTAAATATTCATCATCATGCCACAAGTTAGATCCAAGGACAGAGAGTAGATGGACCAGGACCAATTTGTCACTTTTACTCCAAGACGGATATATCTTGTGGACTACAAACAAGAGTATTTTATTTGGATATGAAGGTTGACATTAGCATTATCAAAACTCTCAGTATTATTGTGAGCATAATTTCATGTGGTTTATTGTAGATTTCCTTTATAGTTTTTATGCCCCAAACTTCCAAATATCACATTAAATATATGGATAATAGGAAAGCATGCATTCATTAAGTTAATAGTGAGAGTTCATAATTGCTTGTAAAAGCAAATCAGTTAGATTAAATGGTTACTGTATAGCTATATAGAAAATTAATTCCAACAGTGATAATCACTATTATCTGAAACCCATCATCAGGAGAGAAGCATGTTGGAATATTAAAAAAAATTTTTTTAAACCTCTGCACATGCCAAAACACATAGTCTTCCCTCTTGTCACCTCCATCACCTTTGTCTACTCTTAATGTGCTTCATCTCCAAGTGAGGGAAAAGTAATTGTCATATTCCCATTATTGGGTAACTGCACAAAGGAGAAAAAAAGATATCTTCTATTAGTCTATATAGTAGAAACTTCATTGGGTCAGAAATTTGCTCAGGTATCTAGTCAATTTCTTTCATTTACTAGCTGTATGATCTCAGGAAAATCATTAAATTTGAAAGAGATTTTATTTCCTTAACTAGAAATGTTGCAAAATGTACATGTCCTTTACACCTTAAAAGTTTATAAAAATTCAATTAAATGATAGATTTGAAATTTTTGTTTTTATAACCATAAAACTATTGAGGTGTAAAACAGTTTTTATTGGCTCATGCTAAGCTTCATTATTAACTGACATTGCTTTTTAGATTAATGCAATTTAGTGTAAATCATGTTGTCAAAATCATCTCACCAAATAACTCTGCCTCATGGTCTTATCTGAGCACCCTCAGTACATCAAATATTTATACCCTAATGGTTACCACAGTCACTTCTTCCTAACTTTGATTCTTCATTAAGAATGCCACTTTAATCTTGATTTTTAATACCTGAATTTCTGATCTTTTTTAACCTCTTCCTGGGTGATGTCATCTATGCTTGTAAGTTCACTATCTGTTCTTGTGGGCTGACCAGCTATACTGAACAGGGCAACATTCCGATGATTTTGTTCAATGCCAAATTCATTATTTTCCTCCAACCTTGTATTTTTTTGTTTGTTTGTTTTAGTCTCAATAGCATTTTTTTTTTTTTTTTTTTTTAGCGTCTCCTTGTTCCTCATCTCTTCTGTCTAATCAGTCTCTCATTCACCTTGTTCAGGTCTTATTCTACTATGGCATACATTGGCAAACACTCTGGGATTATCTTTATCAGTAAAAATATATTACCTAACTCCATATAAAGATCTTTGCTTCCATGTCTATAGGACTCTTAACTGAAGAAACCTTTGTATTTCCTGATTCTAGCACAAGGCTTGGTACAAAGTATATACTCAATAGCTACCTGATGAGTTACATGCCCATGATTCAGGTCACCTCTTCTAGATTATTTAACTGTTGCATTCATCTTTCTTTATTGCTCTTTTGTGTTGTTTTAAGACTTTTTTTGTGTTTTTTTGCAGCCAAACTTTAAATTAGTTTAAATCTAGTGCTGGTTGTATAAAGTATGTTTGCTTATTTTGGGATAGGACAGAAGGCATGTGTCAAGTGATTTTGTAAAATTCACACAGTGGTCTGTGAATCCAGCTCATATTTTCTGAAACACATATCAAAGTTTCATTCACTTGTCCACGCATTAAGTTCTTATTTTCAAACAATGTTTGTTAGTATATCATTTACACAAAACAAAATGTATATAACTTAGAACAGTCTGGTGAGTTTTGACAATGTTATACATGCATGTAACCAGCATCATGACTATGTGGAACACTCTACAGTTGCCTCCTGCAAATTTGAAGTCAGTCCTACCACATTATTGGTACCAGGCACCCAGTGATCTGCATACCATCACCTCTGACCAAGACCCAAGAGGAAAATTTTAAGATTTATGAGCCCCTGAAATACCCTTCCAACAGTTTATATTGAGAAAGCTTAATATTGTGCTCACTTTAAAAGTAAAATGTTTAGCCATATCTCATTGCTAATTATGGAGCATACAATAAACTGGGCATTCAGAGTTGAAAGACAATAAGTTGATAAATGGCATATACAATAAGTGTTTAATTTAAAAGAAACTTCCAAGCTGTCTTGAAACTGATTGTCCCATTTTACTCTCCTATCAGCAATGTATGAGAGATACAATTGCAACACATTCTAGTCAACAGTTGGTACCGGCAGTCTTTCTAATTCTAGCCATTCTCCCAGGGTCTGAACCAGTATTTCATTTGATTTTTATTTATTTATTTATTTTTACTGCAGTTTTAGTTTCATAACAAAACTAGAAGGTAGAGAATTCCCAAATAATCCCCTCCGTAACACATGCAAGTCTCCCACATTAACAGCATTCCCCACAAGGGTGATACATTTGTTAAAATTGTGGAGCTCACTCTTGCTGTTGTATATTTTATGTTTTTGGACAGTTGTATGATTATACATATCCATCCTTATCATATATTACTGATTATTCAGTTCAGTTCAGTTCAGTCGCTCAGTGGTGTCCAACTCTTTATGACCCCATGAACTGCAGCACACCAGGCTTCCCTGTCCATCAACAACTCCCAGAGTTCACCCAAATGCATATTCTTTGAGTTGGTGATACCATCCACCATCTCATCCTCTGTCATCTCCTTCTCCTCCTGCCTTCAATCTTTCCTAGCATCAGGGTCTTTTCAAATGAGTCACCACTTCGCATCAGGTGAGTATTATCACTGCCCTAAAATCCATCCCCTGGTTTCTCAGGAGGCTCAGTGGTAAATAATACACCTGTAATGCAGGAGACACAGATTTGATCCCTGAGTTAGGAAGATCCACTAGAGGAGGAAATAGCAACGTACTCCGATATTCTTGCCTGGGAAAATTCCATGAACAGAGGAGCCTGGCAGGCTGCAGTCCATGAGGCTGCAGAAAGTTGGACACAACTCTTCATTCATTTCCATTCAGTCAGTTTAGTTCATGCGTTCAGTCATGTCTGACTTTTTGAAACCCCATGGACTGTAGCCCACCAGACTTCTCTGTCTACCACCAACTCCTGGAGCTTGCTCAGACTCATGTCCATTGAGTCACTGATGCCATCCAACTATCTCATCCTTTGTTGTCCCTTTATTCCCCTGCCTTCAGTCTTTACCAGCATCAGGATCTTTTCTAATGAGTCAGCTCTTCACATCAGGTGGACAAAGTATTGGAACTTCAGCTTCAGCATCCGTCCTTCCAATGAATATCTGGGACTGATTTCCTTTAGGACTGACTGGTTTGATCTCTGTGTAGTCCAAGGGACTTTCAAGAGTGTTCTCCAACACCACAGTTCAAAAGCATCAATTCTTCAGTGCTCAGCTTTCTTTATGGTCCAACTCTTACATCCATACCCACCACTACCGGAAAAATCATAGCTTTGACTAGATGGACCTTTGTCTGATAACTGACCAGGCTTCCTCCAAATCCAACCCTGTCTGTCCAGATTTGTTAACTGTCTTCATAGTTTTCCATTTTCCAGAATGTCATATAGTTGGAGTCATAGAATCATATAGTACAAAGTCTCTTCAGATTGGCTTATTTCACTTAGTAATATGCATATATGTTTTCCCTATGTATGGTTCGATAGATCCTGTCCTTTCACTACTGAATAATATTCTGTTGTCTGGATGCACCACAGTTTATTTACCATTCACTTGTTGAAAGTTATTTTTATTGCTTCCAATTTTGGCAATTATGAATAAAACTGCACTGCTGCTGCTGCTGCTGCTAAGTCACTCCAGTTGGGTCCGACTCTGTGCGACTCTGTAGACAACAGCCCACCAGGCTCTCCCATCCCTGGGATTCTCCAGGCAAGACTGGAGTGGATTGCCATCTCCTTTCTCCAATTCTTGAAAGTGAAGCTCCTCGCCCAGGCTCCTCCGACCATGGGATTTTCCAGGCAAGAGTACTGGAGTGGGTTGCCATTGCCTTCTCCAAAATCTGCTATAAACTGTAAAAGTAGGCTTTCAAATATTGGGGGCAAATATCAAGGAGGGGAATTGGTGGATTATATGGTTAAAATGTGTTTAACTTTTGAAGAAACCAACAAGTTATCTTCCAAAGTAGCTGTACCATTTTACATTCCTACCAGCAATGAATGAAAGTTTCTGTGCTTGATATCCTCTGGAGCATTTGATGCTATTAGTGTTTTGGATTTTGACCATTCTGACTCGACTGAGCGACTGATCTGATCTGATCTGATAAAGGCATATAGTTTTTGTTGTTGTTGTTTTCTTATTGTGCTGTGCATTTGAATTTATCTAATGGGTAATACAATTTGGCATTTTTTTTCATGATTTTATTAACCATATGTCCATATTCTTCAAACTTTATTGAGATTCAAGAATTATTTGGATGTTTTTGAAATGTATTGCAGATATTTCCTCTGTTTACCATTTGATTTTAATAAATTATTTTTCAAAGGGGAACTTTTTATTTTTAATTTTGAGAATATCAAATTTACCATTATTTCCTTTTATGGATAGTATGTTTTGGTGCCCTAAGAAATAATTTTATATCCAAGCACATAAAAAAGTCAACTTTTTTATTCCTAGAAATTACATAATTTTAGTGTTTATATTTAAAACTCTCATGCTATTTCAATCAAATTTTGTGTATGATACAGGTTCAGGCTGATATCTTTTATTTTTTCAAACCTAGAAATCTAAATTGTCTAGTAATTTTTATTGAAAATGTTATCCTTCTCCTTAAATTACCTCAGCACCTTTGTTAAAAATCAACTGATTACACATGTAAAAATATTTTCTTTCATTAATCTATGTCTATTCCCATGCCACAGTATTTTGATTACTTTAGCTCTATAAGAAGCAATGATAAAACAGTCTTTCTTCTTTTTCACAATTTCTTTGGCTTCTCAAAATCACTTGCATTTTCATATGAACTTTTGAATGTTATCAAACCTGTTGACATTGATTCTATATGTTGGTTTGAGGATAATTGTGCCTTCACTGTGTATATGTTGGGTGTACTGAAGAGGACACAAAACAATTGTGACATTTCAGTGTTTTAGACATAATATTCAATCAGATCAGATCAGATCAGTCGCTCAGTCATGTCCGACTCTTTGCGATCCCATGAACTGCAGCATGCCAGGCCTCCCTGTCCATTACCAACCCTCGGAGGTCACTCAGACTCACATCCATCGAGTCAGTGATGCCATCCAGCCATCTCATCCTCTGTCGTCCCCTTCTCCTCCTGCCCTCAATCCCTCCCAGCATCAGAGTCTTCTCCAATGAGTCAACTCTTCGCATGAGGTGGCCAAAATACTGGAGTTTCAGCTTTAGCATCATTCCTTCCAAAGAAATCCCAGGGCTGATCTCCTTCAGAATGGACTGGTTGGATCTTCTTGCAGTCCAAGGGACTCTCAAGAGTCTTCTCCAACACCACAGTTCAAAAGCATCAATTCCTCAGCACTCAGCCTTCTTCACAGTCCAGCTCTCACATCCATACATGACCACAGGAAAGACCATAGCTTTGACTAGGCGAAACTTTGTTGGCAAAGTGATGTCTCTGCTTTTGAATATGCTATCTAGATTGGTCATAACTTTCCTTCCAAGGAGTATGTGTCTTTTAATTTCATGGCTGCAGTCACCATCTGCAGTGATTTTGGAGCCCAGAAAAAGAAAGTCTGACACTGTTTCCACTGTTTCTCCATCTATTTCCCATGCAGTGATGGGACCAGATGCCATGATTTTTGTTTTCTGAATGTTGAGCTTTAAGCCAACCTTGTCACTCTCCACTTTCACTTTCATCAAGAGGCTTTTTAGTTCCTCTTCACTTTCTGCCATCAGGGTGGTATCATCTGCATATCTGAGGTTATTGATATTTCTCCCAGCAATCTTGATTCCAGCTTGTGTTTCTTCCAGTCCAGCATTTCTCATGATGTACTCTGCATAGAAGTTAAATAAACATGGTGACAAAGTAAAGCCTTGACGTACTCCTTTTCCTATTTGGAACCAGTCTGTTGTTCCATGACCAGTTCTAACTGTTGATTCCTGACCTGCATACAGATTACTCAAGAGGCAGATCAGGTGGTCTGGTATTCCCATCTCTCTCAGAAGATGGAGAAGCTCTATGCAATCAGCAAAAACAAGACCAGGAGCTGACTGTGGCTCGGACCATGAACTCCTTATTGCCAAATTCAGACTTAAATTGAAGAAAGTAGGGAAAACCAGTAGACCATTCAGGTATGACCTAAATCAAATCCCTTATGATTATACAGTGGAAGTGAGAAATAGATTTAAGGGTCTAGATCTGATAGATAGAGTGCCCGATGAACTATGGAATGAGGTTTGTGACATTGTACAGGAGACAGGGATCAAGACCATCCCCATGGAAAAGAAATGCAAAAAAGCAAAATGGCTGTCTGGGGAGGCCTTACAAATAGCTGAGAAAAGAAGAGAAGCAAAAAGCAAAGGAGAAAAGGAAAGATATAAACATCTGAATGCAGAGTTCCAAAGAATAGCAAGAAGAGATAAGAAAGCCTTCGTCAGTGATCAATGCAAAGAAATAGAGGAAAACAACAGAATGGGAAAGACTAAGGATCTATTCAAGAAAATCAGAGATACCAAAGGAACATTTCATGCAAAAATGGGCTTGATAAAGGATAGAAATGGTATGGACCTAACGGAAGCAGAAGATATTAAGAAGAGGTGGCAAGAATACACAGAAGAACTATACAAAAAAGAGCTTCACGACCCAGATAATCATGATGGTGTGATCACTGACCTAGAGCCAGACATCCTGGAATGTAAAGTCAAGTGGGCCTTAGAGAGCATCACTACGAACAAGGCTAGTGGAGGTGATGGAATTCCAGTGGAGCTATTCCAAATCCTGAAAGATGATGCTGTGAAAGTGCTGCACACAATATGCCAGCAAATTTGGAAAACTCAGCAGTGGCCACAAGATTGGAAAAGGTCAGTTTTCATCCCAATCCCAAAGAAAGGCAATGCCAAAGAGTGCTCAAACTACTGCACAATTGCACTCATCTCACACGCTAGTAAAGTAATGCTCAAAATTCTCCAAGCCAGGCTTCAGCAATATGTGAACCATGAACTTCCTGATGTTCTAGCTGGTTTTAGAAAAGGCAGAGGAGCCAGAACCAGAGATCAAATTGCCAACATCTTCTGGATCATGGAAAAAGCAAGAGAGTTCCAGAAAAACATCTATTTCTGCTTTATTGACTATGCCAAAGCCTTTGACTGTGTAGATCACAATAAATAGTGGAAAATTCTGAAAGAGATGGGAATACCAGACCACCTGATCTGCCTCTTGAGTAATCTGTACACACGTCAGGAAGCAACAGTTAGAACTGGTCATGGAACAACAGACTGGTTCCAAATAGGAAAAGGAGTACGTCAAGGCTGCATATTGTCACCATGTTTATTTAACTTATATGCAGAGTACATCATGAGAAATGCTGGACTGGAAGAAACACAAGCTGGAATCAAGATTGCCGGGAGAAATATCAATAACCTCAGATATGCAGATGATACCACCCTTATGGCAGAAAGTGAAGAGGAACTAAAAAGCCTCTTGATGAAAGTGAAAGTGGAGAGTGACAAGGTTAGCTTAAAGCTCAACATTAAGAAAACGAAGATCATGGCATCTGGTCCCATCACTACATGGGAAATAGATGGAGAAACAGTGGAAACAGTGTCAGACTTTCTTTTTCTGGGCTCCAAAATCACTGCAGATGGTGACTGCAGCCATGAAATTAAAAGACACATACTCCTTGGAAGGAAAGTTATGACCAATCTAGATAGCATATTCAAAAGCAGAGACATCACTTTGCCAACAAAGGTTCGCCTAGTCAAGGCTATGGTCTTTCCTGTGGTCATGTATGGATGTGAGAGCTGGACTGTGAAGAAGGCTGAGTGCCGAAGAATTGATGCTTTTGAACTGTGGTGTTGGAGAAGACTCTTGAGAGTCCCTTGGACTGCAAGGAGATCCAACCAGTCCATTCTGAAGGAGATCAGCCCTGGGATTTCTTTGGAAGGAATGATGCTAAAGCTGAAACTCCAGTATTTTGGCCACCTCATGCGAAGAGTTGACTCATTGGAGAAGACTCTGATGCTGGGAGGGATTGGGGGCAGGAGGAGAAGGGGATGACAGAGGATGAGATGGCTGGATGGCATCACTGACTCGATGGATGTGAATCTGAGTGACCTCCGGGAGCTGATGACGCATAGGGAGGCCTGGCATGCTGCAGTTCATGGGGTTGCAAAGAGTCGGACACGACTGAGCGACTGATCTCATCTGATCTGATCTGAAGCTATGGGAGTTGATGATAGACAGGGAAGCCTGGTGTGCTGCAGTCCATGGGGTCGCAGAGTCAGACATGACTGAGTAACTGAACTGAACTGATAATGATCCAGCAATTTCACTTATATTTATATACTTCAAAGGAAGGAAACAAGATTTTGAAGAGATATATGCTCTCCTGTGTTTATTGCAGCATTATTCAGAATAGCCAAGATATGGAAAGAACCTGCATGTTAATCAGTGTGTGAATTGATGAAGGAAATATGAAATATAAACCCGGGGAAAATGGCATTAAGATATTGGAAAAGAGGACAATCTGCCATTTGGGGAAACATGAACAGACCTTGAGAACATTATGCTCAGTGAAATAAGCCAGAGAAAGATAAATTCTATATGATATCACTCATATGTGGAATTTAAAAAGGACAAGCTTAAAAAACAGTAAAGTGGCCCAGGTAGTTCAGTGGTAAAGAATGGTGGTAAAGAATCTGCCTGCAAATGCAGGAGACTTCAGTTTGATCCCTGGGTTGGGAAGATCCCTAGGGGAAGGGAATGGCTACCCACTCCAGTATTCTTTCCCAAAGAATTTCATAGACAGAGGAACCTGGGGGACTACAGTCCATGAAGTTGCAAAGAGTCAGACATGACTGAGAAACTAACACACAAACAAGGATACAAAATTTTAAGGAGTAGTAAATAAACCTGAGAAATCCAATACACAGTATAGTGAATATAGACACCAATGTTATATTATAATCAATAACTTGCTAAGAGACTAGAATTTAATTATTTCAAAAACTAAAGAAGTATGTAATTATGTAATGGGATAAAGTAGTTAGTTATTGTTAAAATGTCAATCATATTACTCTCTATATATAAATCCATAGATGAAATGATCAAATTGGATGAAAGCCTGCAAATATTTTGTCAAATATTGATGCCCTCAGAAAGCATTCATCTCAGATGCAATTCTCTAAAACCAGATTGGTACCTAGGGTCATTGATTCTCTGAATGTCAATTAAGAGTCTCCTCTTGGTGACTTCAGTGCTGGCTCAAAGGGCCAATAAATAGAGTTGTCACTGTGGTAGAAATGGAGGCCATGCACTAGTCAACAGCACAGGATTTGTTTTACCAAGGTTTATCTAGCTACACTCACTGCTAGCAGGAGAGAAGAATACTGAGCCCTCTGCTGTGCTGTGCTTAGCTGCTCAGTCATGTCCGACTCTTTGTGACCCCATGGACTGCAACCTGCCAGGCTTCTCTGTCCTTGGGGATTCTCCAGGCAAGAATACTGGAGTGGCTTGCCATGCCCTTCTACAGAGGATTTTCCCAACCCAGAGATCAAACCTGCGTCTCTTATGTCTTCTGCATTGGCAGGCAGGTTGTTTACCACTAGCACCATGTGCTGCTGCTGCTAAGTCGCTTCAGTCGTGTCCGACTCTATGCGACCCCATAGACAGCAGCCCACCAGGCTCCCGCGTCCCTGGGATTCTCCAATCAAGAACACTGGAGTGGGTTGCCATTTCCTTCTCCAATGCATGAAAGTGAAAAGTGAAAGTGAAATCGCTTAGTCCTTAGTGGCTTAGTACTCTTCACTCCAGGCAAGAATACTAGAGTAGGGTACCATTAGCCTACTCCGAGCGCTACATACTAAAGAAGTATAATTACTAAAATGTTTCACTGGGTAAACTGAAGTTAAGTTGCTCAGTCATGTCCAACTCTTTGCAACCCCATGGACTGTAGCCTACCAGGCTTCTCTGTCCATGGGATTTTCCAGGCAATAGTACTGGAATGGATTGCCATTTCCTTCCACAGGGGCTCTTCCCGACCCAGGGATCGAACCCGGGTCTCCCACATGGTAGACAGACGCTTTACTGTCTGAGCCACCAGGTGAACTGAAAAGTGATGCAAATGGAAAGGGATTTGGTAAATATCCCAGTCATTTGAGAAGCGGGAAGAAAGAATTTTTATAAAGACTACAGCTATCTCTGAGCATAATTTATGCTGTTAATAGAGTAAATGAACTAGCGGCCTACATAAGGCAAAGTATGAGCAAATATTTTCTTTGGTGGTATTTGAAGAAACTCTCATTTCCTCAAGCCACATGACAGAACTAAAGATTGGACATATAATTAGTTGCAAGAGTAGTTGAACTTAAGAGGAGGCTAATTTTGGGGGACAATATTAAGTCTTTTATACCAAAGTCAGGGACTTGCTAGTGTAACTGGGCTATCTGGATAGACTTAAGTTCCCCGAAGTCTCCAATTATACCAAACACCGGTGTAATTTCAGAAGTGGTCCACTTTGTCACGTGATAGTAGCTTCTGGTTTGATTAAAAACTTCACAGATTATTTATAAGGCAATGCTTTTCTCTCTCAGCATCTGCTCCAATCTTTTATACTGGCCACCAGCCAATTAAATAAAATCATATCTAAATGTGACTCATCTGTAAAGCAATAGTACTTCCAAGGAAGTTGAATGATTATACACCAAAGTTCTGCAGCATTTGACTAACATGCAAAACTGGCAAAAACTGAGAGAGTTTGCCTGGGAATAATCTCTGAGGGTGCAGAATGTAGATGGACAAAATATAAAGCTGGGTTAGGGAGATTTTATCAGTATGGGAGAATTCCCCCTCAACAGAAGATTTAGTGTCTTGTTAAAACACTGGGAAACAGTTCTAACAACCTTCTGGGATGATGGATTGTAAAAGACTACAAACCACATTAAGTCGGTATGGATACCAAAGCTCCCATGGTAAAACATGAACATTTGGAACAAGGGCCTGAAGAAATAGACATGCTAAAATGGACTTACTATATAAAACCAACGTACCAGAAATGGAGGTTGCTCTTCAAGAGGGCTAGGGGACAGTTTTGTTTGCTGAGTGATAAGGAATATGCTGATAAGTGTGAGTACTAGTACTTGGCTGTCCTCCATAATCAATTGTATTTAATCTCTTCCTCTTTTGAATTGCAATAGCATTTGATTATCTATTGTTTATGGGAACTTACTAAATCAAACATATAATTACATGTGTGGGTGCATGAATACCAAATTGCTTCAGTCACCTCTGACTCTTTGTAGCCCTATGGACCCTAGACTGCCAGGCTCCTCTCTCCATGGGATTCTCTAGGCAGGAATACTGGAGTGGGTTGCCATGCTCTCCTCCAAGGGATCTTTCTAACTCTGGGATCGAACCTGCATCTCTTAGGTCTTGTGCATTGGGAGGCGGGTTTTTTTTACCACTAGTGCTACCTGGGAAGCCCACCTGTTAGATAGTAATTATTACAGGGGAACCTGGCAGGGCTACTGTCCATAGGGTCACAAAGAGTTGGACATGACTGAAGCAACTGAGCATGAGCACATTAAACATATCCTGGTTAAATTTTCAACATGAAGTCAGTTTGTATAACTTAAAACACCAAACACAGAATCTTGAAAATAGTAGGCACTCAGTAAATCATCGTTAGAATAAACAGAGGTAACATTACCAAATTAATTGTCCTACAGTACTATTATCATAATATTAGTGCTCTATACAGTTTTGTTGGAGAAGGCGATGGCACCCCACTCCAGTACTCTTGCCTGGAAAATCCCATGGATGGAGGAGCCTGGTAGGCTGCAGTCCATGGGGTCGCTAAGAGTCGGACACGACTGAGCGACTTCGCTTTCACTTTTGACTTTCATGCATTGGAAAAGGAAATGGCAACCCACTCCAGTGTTCTTACCTGGAGAATCCCAGGGACGGGGTAGCCTGGTGGCTGCCGTCTATGGGGTCACACAGAGTCAGACACGACTGAAGTGACTTAGCATAGCATAGCATTCATTTTTATAGAACAGTTTCTATTAAGTTGGTGAATAAAATTAAACTCTTTTGTTTCATAGTCAGAGCTTTCAAACATTTGTTCTTAACTTTTGTATCTGTTCCCAAACATATCTAGGCTTTTTTTATTTTTTTACTTCTACTCCAAATTAACCTTGTGCTTGAACAAGACACTTTTTTCACTCTACCCTCAAATATTCTCTGAATATTCTCTGCACTTTGTCCTGTCTTACATTTTATGCATACTTTTGTGCATGCCTTCATAACTGGTATCCAATCAGTTTTTAAAAATCGGCAGGGAATAAATAATTAACACAATATTTACTTTATGCCTTGCAGCAAGTAAATTCATCCCTGTGATTCTCCAGTGTGTGTGTGTGTGTGTGTGTGTGTGTGTGTGTGTGTGTGTGTTCCAAAGAGTAGGGGATGAGGGCATGGTCTATAATTCTCATAGCATTTTACAGATATCAACTTTTTTTCTTCCTTTTATTTCTTCTTGCTTTCTTGAACTTGAGCTACCAAAAATGCCCCCTGCCTCACTGTTCCATCCTTGGTTAAAATATACAAGAGCCACTACAGACCTGACATTCTCTGTCTCCATTATCTGTACTTTTATTTACTAGCATTCATTGCCCAAGTAAAACTCTCTGATTCTAATGTTCTGCATGGAAACAATCAACTTTAAAATTCTTAAATTAGAAAATAGAATTAAAGTATAAAACAAAAATATTATTTCTGCTGGATATCTATATAATGAAGACACCATGTGATTAAAAAAAAAAACTTGTCCTGATCATTATCCTTAAAAAATAAGCAGTGGGTTTGCTAGAGGGGTTAATTTCAATAAAGCTTACTACATTAGACAAATAATGTCACACAAAACCATAATTCAGAACTAGAAGCTCTATGGGGGCCCAGCCCAATCACTAGGGTTTTTTAATCTAATTACATTTAGTCTCATCCTTTTATCAGGAACTCATCATCTTCCTTTCCTGTTGCTACCTCCCATCCTTCTGAATAATGTCATTTCCAATAACAGTTTTGGCTGATCTTTGGTAACTCCTGTTGCAGTGACCTTGCTTCCAATCATCCATCATGATACAGCCTAAATCCAATATCTGCAGGGATTATTTATCTAACTTGCAAATAACATTGACAAAGGGCTTCAACTTGACCAAATTTTAGCCAGACTTGTCTGAATCCTCTCCTCAGTTGGGCCTCAACATTTTTACTCCCTCGTTCATATTTACACTGTCCAATTTTAGCCAGAATCTGGTTAAGTTGGTTTTAGTCAAACTTCCCCATCTTCAGTATCTGCTAACCTTTGATATCCAACCAATTCCCTCATCATTCCACAGACAATATCTGATTACTCTGGTGTGCCTTTCTTAAGAATTCTGTTAGGTCATCACAGTAAAGAAATACTTCTTAGTAATTTTTCACTTACTGACCTCTGCTCCTTGGTTATAAATCCCCAATTTTCTTGTATTCAGAATTGAGCTTTATTCTATACTGAGGTCTGTTTTTCCCTCTTGCAAATCCTGAATAAAATCCATTTTTGCCTCCTTAAATACTACTATTCAGCTCTGGTTTTCTTCGACAGAATGTACTATCTGAAGTTCTGAAATCTGGTAGTAGCAATCACCTTTCCTCATCTTTTATTTTTTTTTTCCTTTTCAAGTGCATCCTTGAGTCTTCTTAAAAGTGGATTGTATGCCTTAACAGAAGTAAGTGATAATTAATAATTTTCCCATTGATTGGTTGGTGAAGGTTCTCCATTTCATCTAAAACCAACATATCTCTCAGGAGAATTGACTGCCAATTATTGTGCCTTTGGTTTTCAAACATCTTTGTAAAGGCCTTCAAGAGCTTCCTTCTACTATCAATATTACTGCTGTTGTTAACAATAACTGTATTATTAATTATACCAGCATTTAATAGTTGCAAAGTAAATATCAGCACTATACTAAGAACTCTACATGTTTTATTTCCTTTAATATTCCAATAACTCTATTAGTTTGCTATTCTTATGCCATTTACAGTACACTGCTTTATAATAACTGTGCAATATGGAGAGAGGGAGGAAGAGAGAGAGACAGAGATATTCACATTAAAATAGCCCTGCTGACTACATGTTCATGTTTTTATTTTCTATTTTATTAGCATAAAGCTACACTATCCTAGTTGTTTATTTTCTTGCATGTATATTCTGCATTGTGTCTAGAGGAGAAATAAATCACTGCTCATAACAAAAGCTATAGGAGCTATTTTTTTCTCCCTTTCTTCATTCCTTCCTTTCCTCCTTCCTCCCACACTCCCTCCTTTCATACTTTTTCTCTTCCTTCTTTGTTTTCCTGCTTTTGGGGGAAAACATACATCCCCATTACTCAGGGGAAAAAAAAAAGATTACTTGAGTCAAATCTGAAGACTATATAATTTTTCAGGATTATTTTTAATCACAGTCAATTGAGATTTTTTCCTGTTTTATTTGGCATAAAACTCTACATAGGAACTTTTAAAAATAATAATGTAACAAAAAGCTCATGAGAATTTACATTATTTTTTTCAGATGCGACATCCAAAAACCTGTTTCCTACTTTATTGGCAAGTTAGTTTGCATATATCCAATTTTAGATATTGTTCATCAGCCAGTTTAGTATGAGAGGAGGCTGAGATACTTACATGCAATAAAAAATATTTTTGCCAGATGTGCTCTGATTGACCAAAAAAGTAACATTACATTTGGAAAAAAAATATATGATAGACTATATTCAAATATTTGGAATCCTCACCTATACTTCTCTTAGAAAAATATATTGCTACTAATTATTACTTTTTAATGTACATGTCTAGAGTTATGACACCATTTCCTATAATTTTCAGAGCTAATATACAGTTATATCACATGATGACATAATCCATGTATTAAAATTAGAAACAATTTACTATTCATGGAAAATTATCTAATAATAGTGAGAGAAGTAAGTCTCAGTTCCATGCTTTATTGATATGGAAATGTATTTAACATGCAAACAAATAAAAATGAGAAATTGAAATGAAGAGTATTTTATAATAAGGAAAACATAATACTGCATTACCATTTTTTCTGCCTACAATTCATTCTATTTAAACTTATAAAATGAAAGAATAAATAATTCATCACAGTATTAATCATCAGTGATTTCATCAAGTACATTGACTTTGAGGCAGAAACTGAGAAAACCTATAGCTCAAAAGACAAATAACACATTAAACGCAATTTCTTTCTTTTTTAAATTTAATACCCATTGGTGGAGTAAGTGTAAGAATAAAAATACAAACATACACACACACACAGTTTGGAGTAATGTCTGGCTTATAATCAGCATTTTGCCTCTCTTAGGCTCATTTCTCTATAATCAGGTCATAAACCTCCAAAATCCAATTACTCCAAGCATTACATGAGGAGGTACCTGCCATGTACCAAAAGGTTTTGACACTGAATGACATAACTGTTGTGAAATATTTGATATCTTTGTAAGAAAAATGGTGTAAATCATGATGAAAATATTAATGACTAATGCTTATGAGATTTTTCCTAGATACAATAGAACAAAATTCTGTATGCTTATTTATATATGCTTACCCAATTGTCACAATAAACTCATGAGGTAATTAATAAGATTATTTTTTCCATTTTAAAAATGAGATAACTTAGTCCTGGAGAAGTTAAGTAACTTGCCCAAAATCACATAAATAGGAGAGTCTGAAATCTAAACCCTGGCAATCAACCTTTAAAGCTTATTCTCTTAAATTATGGAACACTGTCCCTTCATAACTATAATTGGCTAAAGTATTCATAAATGTAATATGAAATTACCATCTCCGAATAAAATTTATTTAAAATAAAATTTAAAACACATTTAAAAATAAAAATTTAAAATATATTATTTCCAAACAAACACTATTTGTTTATATGCTCAAAGGTTGAAGCAAATATCATAGTCTGTCAGAGCCCAGTTATCAATTTATAAGAAAATCAGACAAAGCTATCTAACTATACCTGCTGCTTGATAATGGAGTTACATTCACTATTAGCCTAGCCCTAATTTAAGTGAAGTAAGTTATGACCCATCCATACTGTAATTACATACACAGACACACACACATATAAACACACATGGTGAAATTCAGCACCATTAAAATCTTGCTCTGAGCATTATCATCACCTTCCTTGGATGCAGTAAATTTAAATCTGGCCTGTGAACCAATCATTCATTATAATACAAATACTTTTAGGAAATAAAATAAACAATAATCCCTAACACATTTTTTTAAAGTTGTTCTGGGTGGTATACCAAAACCAGATAGGTATAGTACAAGAAAGGAATATTAAAGATCAAATAATATTATAGATAAATATGGATATAAAAAGTCTAATTAGCTATTAGCAAATCACATCAAGGTGTTAAGATGTGCATCATTCTCAAGTATCCTAATAAAACAAATATAATTTATCTTAGAATAATACTTGAGTGTCTATAATTTATTATTAAGGGATAAAAAAGCAACATAATTAATGCAAAAAATCATTTCATTTATCACCCATTTGTTAGAAAATTCTTAGCACACTAAGAATAAACGCTATATTCTTAACCTCACAAAGGGCATCTAATAAAAACTTGCTGAAAAGACTATTCTAAATAAAAATAATAATTAAGAAATTAAGTTTTTGTGGTGGTTTTAATAAATTATCATAAACTGAGGTTACTTAGAGCAACAGATATCTATTCTCTCACAGCTCTGATGGCCAGAAGTCTGAAATCTTCATTTCTAGACTGAAATCATGGTTTCAAAAGGACCATGCTTCCTCCAGAGGCACTTACCTCTTCTAACTTTTCAAGGCTGTTGTCATTCCCTTACTTGTAGAAGCTTCATTGATCACATTGCCTTCTCCTCATCAGTGTGCCAAATTCCTCTCTACCTCTTTTGTAAAAGGAAATGTATTTATGGCCTACATTGATAATATAGGATTATCTCTCCATCTCAACGTCCATAATTTAATCACATTTGCAAAGAGCATCTTTTGCCATATAACTCACAGATGGTACTCTGTGTGTGTGTGTGTGTGTGTGTGTGTGTGTGTGTGTGTGTGGCTCACTCACTCAGTCGTGTTTGACTCATAGCAAACCCACTGACTGGAGCCCACCAGGCTCCTCTGTCCATGGGGATTCTCCAGGCAAGAATACTGGAGTGGGTTGCCATGCCTTCCTCCAGGGGATCTTTCAACCGAGGGATCAAACCCAGGTCTTGCACACTGCAGGCCTATTGTTTACCATCTGAGCCATCAGAGAAACCCACCTGTCAATGCAGGAAAAGCCATCTGCCAATGCAAAGAACCCACCTGCCAATGCAGGAGACATAAGAGATATGCGTTCAACCCCTGGGTGAGGAAGATGCCCTAGAGGAAGGCATGGAAACCTACTCCAGTATTCTTGCCTGGAGAATTTTATGGACAGAGGAGCCTAGCAGGCTCCAGTCCATAGGGTCACAAAGTGTCAAACATGATTAAGAGACAGAAGACACCCATATAGGTTTCTGATATTATGATATAGATATTTTGGGGACTATTTTTCACCCTACAACAAGAAATGCTATTGTTGTTTTAGTTGCTAAATCATGTCCAACTCTTCGCAACCCCACTGACTGTAGCCAGCCAGGCTCCTCTGTCTGTGGGATTTACTGAGCAAGAATACTGGAGTGGGTTGCCATGCAGGGGATTTTCCTAACTCAGGAATGCCATCTGCATCTACTGTATTGGCAGGCAGATTCTTTACTATTGAGCTACCAGGGAAATAGAGAATTATCTTAAACAAAAAAAATTATTTGTTCCTAAGTATTAATACCTTATTTTTTGTACTTGAAAATGTTATTGGTTTTATGTTTTAACTATTTGATCCCAACACACTTCTATTCTATTTTGTTTCAGGTATTCTAATAGATAATACATATATTTTATAATGATCTGGATGAAAGAAATAAAACTGTATCTGTTACAGCTAATATGGTTGTTGATACTAAAAACATGAATTTAAAGACATATTTTTTAGATTGATTTTTATTAAATGTTTGGATTAAAAAATATGCAAAAATCAATTACATATTTCAAGACAAGTATCGAGCAGTTAAAAAAAAATAATAACAACAACATATTCCCTAGTCTTCCCAATAGCCCTCTTCTGTTCTCTGGAGAAAGATGACTTTGCCTGACAATATATTCTTTTCTTGTCATGTCCCATTTTGTCTATAAACATCTTCCATATTGTACAACCTGCTGCAGCTTCTATCTATTTGCTAGGTAGAATGCTGTTTAATTCATAAATCAATGAACAAAGTCAAAAAGATCTTTTAATCTGCTCCATCAAATGTTGATTTGACAACAGTGGTGGGAACAAAGGAAGCTTCTGGCATTTCAGAAATGATAAATGCAGGCATATACTTGAAAACCTTTTTAATTTCCCTTAATTGACAAATTACCAATACAGAGATTGAAACAGACATCAAAAACTCCCCCCAAAACAAAGCTTGTGCCTATATAGCTTCATAGATGATTTCTACCAAACATTAAAAGACTATATGATACTTATTCTTAGACTATTCTAAAAAATTGAAGAGAAGGGAACTTGGTCTAATTTTATAAGGCCAAGATCACCCTGATACCAAAACCAGACAAAGACAACACACACACACACACAAAAATAAATATACAGGCCAATATACCTGGTGAACATAGATGCAAAATATATCAAAATATTAGCTAAGCAATTACAAAAATACATTAAAAAGGTCATACACCGTGAAGAGGTGAGACTTACTGCAGGGATGCAAAGATGGTTTAATATCTGCAAATTGATCAGTGCACAGCATTGACAAGATGAAAGCAAAATATTATATAGTTATCTCAATACATGCTAAAAAAAGCTTTTCACAAGGTTCAATATCTATTTATAATAATCATTCTTAGTAAAATGGATAGAGAAAAAACATACTTCAGAATAATAAGATCATATATGACAAACATTATACTTAACATTGAAAAACTTGAGGCTACACCTGTAAGATTAGGAACAAGACTAAGATGCCCACACTCATCACTCATTTAACCTAATATGGGAAGTTCTAGGTAGAATAATTAGGTCAGAAAACAGACATCCAAATTGGAAAGCAAGAAGTAAACTGTTACTAGTTCACACGACCTGATTTTATACAAAGAAAATCCTAGACTTCACCAAAAATACTATTAAAAAATAAATACAGTAAAGTGGCAGGATACCAAATCATCACATAAAGAGCTGTAGTGTTTCTACATGCTAACAATGAGCTAGCAGAAAGAGAAATTAAGAAAACAATTCCATTCACAATCACAACAAAAAGAACAAAAATACATAGCAATAAATTTAATCAAAGGAATGAAGGATTTGTGCACTGAAAACTATGACATTCATTCTTAAAAGAAATGGAACAGGCTTGTGGACACAGTGGAGGAAGACAAGATGGGATAAATTGAGAGAGTAGCACTGAAATGTATACACTACCATAGGTAAAATAGATAGCTAGTAGAGAAGGCAGTGGCATCCCACTCCAGTACTCTTGCCTGGAAAATCCCATGGACAGAGGAGCCTGGTAGGCTGTGATCCATGGGGTCGCTAAGAGTTGGACACGACTGAGAGACTTCACTGTTCACTTTCATGCATTGGAGAAGGAAATAGCAACCCACTCCAGTGTTCTTGCCTGGGGAATCCCAGGGATGAGGTAGCCTGGTGGGCTGATGTCTGTGGGGTTGCACAGAGTCAGACACGACTGAAGCGATTTAGCAGCAACAGCAGCAGCAGCAGGAAGCTTCTGTATAGCACAGGAAGCTCAACCTGGTGCTCTGTGACAACCTAGAGGAGTAGGATGGGGATAGGATGGGAGAGAGGTTCAAGAGCAAGGGGATATATGTGTAATCGTGGCTGATTCACAGGTTTCCTTGATAGCTCATTGTTAAAGAATCTGGCCTCCAATGCAGGAGATAGGTGCTCCATCCCTGGAGAAGGAAATGCCAACTCACTCTAGAATTTTCTTCTGGGAAATTCCAAGGACAGAGGAGCCTGATGGGTTACAATCCATGGGGTCGCAGAAGAGCTGGACATGGCTTAGTGATTAAACAGCAACAACAACATGGCTGATTCACACTGTTGTAAGGCAGAAACCAAAAACAAAATTGTAAAGCAATATTTCTCCAACTAAAAGAAATAAAAAAATAATAAAAAGAAATGTAAGAAGACATATTTAAATGAAAAGTTAGTCCATGATAGCAGATTGAAAGAATTAATGTTGTTACAATGTCCATATTAGATAAAAATGCAATGCAATCCCTGTTTAAATCCCAAGTCCAGTTTTCACAGAAAGAGAACAAGGAATTCTAAAATGTATAAGGAATCCCAAAAGATACCAAGTGGCCAAAGAAATCCTGAGAGAAAAGCATATAGCTAGAAGCATCACATTCCCTGATGTCAAACTACTTTACAAAGTTATAGTAATTAAAAATGTCATAGTATTGTCAGGAACTCAAATACATAGATCAATGGAAAATAATCAAGAGCCCATGAGTAAAGCCACAAATACATGGACAAATATTTTACAGAAAAGAATCAAAGTACATATAATGGGGAATGAATAGTCTCTTTAATAAAGGGCATTGGAAAACCCAGAGGAATCTCATGCAGAAAAATCAAATTAGATCACAATCTCATATCATACATAAAAATCATTTTAATAGGGAAAGTCAGACTTGAAGCCATTAAACTCCTAGAAGATAACAGAGGCAGTATGGTCTTTGGTATTGGTCTTACCAATATCTTTCTAAATACGTCTCCTCAGGCAGGGGAAGTAAAAGCAAAAATAAACAAATAGGAGTACATCAGATTAAATGCTTCTGCACAGCAAAAGAAAGCAGAAACAAAATGAAAAGATAACCTACTAAATGGGAGAAAATGTTTGCAAATCATATATCTGACAAGGTGTTAAAATTCAAAATATACAAAGAATGCATACAATTCAACAAAAAAATAAACAACTTGATTAAAAATTGGACAGAAGAGCTGAGTAGATATTTTTCCCAACACATACAGATAGCCAATAGGCACATGAAAACATTATTACTGTTAAACATTAATGATTATTAAAAAAATATAAGTCAAAACCAAAATGAGATATCAGCTCACATCTGTTAGAATGGCTATTACAAAAGGTCAAGAAATAACAAGTCTTAGAAACAAAGAAAAGAGATTGTCTTTTCTCCATTGTATATTCTTGTCTCCTTTGTCAAAGATAAGGTGTCCATAGGTGGGTGGATTTATCTCTGGGCTTTCTATTTTGTTCCATTGATCTATATTTGTGTCTTTGTGCCAGTACCATACTGTCTTGATGACTGTGGCTTTGTAGTAGATGCCTGAAGGCAGGCAGGTTGATTCCTCCAGTTCCATTCTTCTTTCTCAAGATTGCTCTGGCTATTCGAGGTTTTTTGTATTTCCATACAAATTGTGAAATTATTGGTTATAGCTCTGTGAAAAATGTCATTGGTAGCTTGATAGAGATTGCATTGAATCTATAGATTGCTTTGGGTAAAATATTCATTTTCACTATATTGATTCTTCCAATCCACAAACAAGGTATATTTCTCCATCTATTATTGTCCTCTTTGATTTCCTTCATGAGTGTTTTATAGTGTTCTATATATAGGTTTTTTATTTCTTTAGGTAGACATATTCCTAAGTATTTTATTCTTTTCGTTGCAATGGTGAATGGAATTGTTTCCTTAATTTCTCTTTCTATTTTCTCATTATTAGTGTATAGGAATGCAAGGGATTCCTGTGTGTTGATTTTATATCCTGCAACTTTACTGTATTCATTGATTAGCTCTAGTAATTTTTTGATGCAGTCTCTTTAACAAGTGGTGCTGGGAAAACTGGTCAACCACTTGTAAAAGAATGAAACTAGAACACTTTATAACACCATACACAAAAATAAACCCAAAATGGATTATTATAGATCTAAATGTAAGACCAGAAACTATAAAACTCCTAGAGGAGAACATAGACAAAACACTTTCCGACATAAATCACAGCAGGATCCTCTATGACCCACCTCCCAGAATATTGAAAATAAAAGCAAAAATAAACAACTAGGACCTAATTAAAATTAAAAACTTCTGCATAAAAAAGGAAACTATAAGTAAGGTGAAAAGACAGCCTTCAGAATGGGAGAAAATAATAGTAAATGAACATGAACGTGAATGTGAAATCGCTCAGTCGTGTCCGACTCTTTGTGACACCATGGACTGTAGCCTACCAAGCTCCTCTGTCCATGGGATTTTCCAGGCAATAGTACTGGAGTGGGTTGCCATTTCCTTCTCCAAGGGATCTTCCCAATCCAGGGATCGAACCTGGGTCTCCTGCATTGTAGACAGACGCTTTACCATCAGAGCCACCAAGCAACTGACAAAAGATTAACCTCAAAAATACACAAGCAACTCCTTCAGCTCAATTCCAGAAAAATAAATGACCCAATCAAAAAATGGGCCAAAGAATTAAACAGGCATTTCTCCAAAGAAGACATACAGATAGCTAACAGACACATCACTCACTATCAGAGAAATGCAAATTAAAACCACAATGAGGTACCATTTCATGCCAGTCAGAATGGCTGCTAAACAAAAGTCTACAAGCAATAAATGCTGGAGAGGGCGTGGAGAAAAGGGAACCCTCTTACATTGTTGGTGGGAATGCAAACTAGTACAGCCACTATGGAGAACAGTGTGGAGATTCCTTTAAAAACTGGAAATAGAACTGCCTTATGACCCAGCAATCCCACTGCTGGGCATACACACTGAGGAAACCAGAATTGAAGGAGACACAAGTACGCCAATGCTCATCGCAGCACTGTTTATAACAGTCAGGACATGGAAGCAACCTAGATGTCCATCAGCAGACAAATGGATAAAGAAAGCTGTGGTACATATACCCAATGGAGTATTACTCAGCCATTAAAAAGACTACATTTGAATCAGTTCTAATGAGGTGGATGAAACTGGAGCCTATTATACAGAATGAAGTAAGCCAGAAAGAAAACACCAATACAATATACTAACACATATATATGGAATTTAGAAAGATGGTAATGATAACCCTGTATCCGAGACAGTAAAAAAGACAGATGTATAGAATAGTCTTTTGGACTTTGTGGGAGAGGGTGAGGGTGGGATGATTTGGGAGAATGGCATTGAAATATGTATAATATCATATGTGAAATGAATTGCCAGTCCAGGTTTGATGCATGATACAGAATGGTCAGGGCTGGTGCACTGGGATGACCCAGAGGGATGGTATGGAGAAGGAGGTGGGAGCGGGGCTCAGGATGAGGAACATGTGTACATCCATGGAGGATTCATGTTGATATATGCCAAAACCAATACAATATTGTAAAGTAATTAGCCTCCAATTAAAATAAATAAATTTATATTAAAAATAAAAAGAAAAATATCATGCACTATTTGTGGGAATGTAAACTGGTATAGCCATTATGAAAAATAGCATGCAGATATGGAGATTTCCCCCCAGATTAAGAATAGATCTACCACATGATTCAGCTATTCCATTTCTGTGTATTTCTCCAAATAATACAAAAACAATAATTTGAAGAAATATATGCAGCTCCATGTTCCCTGCAACATTATTTATAAGAGCCAAAATATGGAAAAAAATGAAGTGCCCATCAGGCTTCCCTGGTGGCTCAGATAGTAAAGAATCTGCCTGCAATGTGGGAGACCTGAGTTTGATCCCTGGTTTGGGAAGTTTCCCTGGAGGAGGGCTTGGCAACCCACTCTAGCATTTTTGCCTGGAGAATGCCCATGAGCAGAGGAGCCTGGTGGGCTACTGTCCATAGGGTCACAAAGAGTTGGACACAACTAAGTGACTAAGCATAGCATAGTAAGTGCCCATTAATCAATGAATGAATGGGTATAGAAGATTCAGTATATGTTTATATATATATATATATATATATATATATATATATAAAAAACACACACAAGCATATGCACATACATATGCAATGAGCAGTACATAATGCACAGTCATAAAAAAGATGAAATTTTGCCATTTAAACAGCTTGGATGGACTAGGGATATTTGAGTGAGAGAGAAGAGGACAAATATCATATGATTTGATTTATACATGCAGTATATATATATATATATATATATATATATATATAACCAAAATCAAATCAAACAAAAGCAAACCCACAACACAAAGACAAAGCAGTGGTTATCAGAGGGAAAGGGGCAGAGGGAGAGGTAAAATGGATAAAAGAGATGAAGTGTATGGTAATAAATGGAAAGCAAATTTTTGATGGTAAGCATACTGTAGTGTACGCAGAGACAGAAATGCAGTATTATGCACATGAAATATATAGTTTTATAAATCAATGTTACCTCAAAAAATAAATGAAAAAATAAAGAAAAGTAAGTGCCAGTAAAGATTCTATACAATTAAGATTCTACTGCTACCACAGAATCTTTTACGCATTATATAATAATCAGATCAGATCAGATCAGACACTCAGTTGTGTCCGACTCTCTGCGACCCAATGAACTGCAGCACGCCAGGCCTCGCTGTCCATCACCAACTCCCAGAGGTCACTCAGACTCACATCCATCGAGTCAGTGATATCATCCAGCCATCTCATCCTCTGTCGTCCCCTTCTCCTCCTGCCTTCAATCCCTCCCAGCATCAGAGTCTTCTGCAATGAGTCAACTCTTCGCATGAGGTGGCCAAAATACTGGAGTTTCAGCTTTAGCATCATTCCTTCCAAAGAAATCCCAGGGCTAATCTCCTTCAGAATGGACCGGTTGGATCTCCTTGCAGTCCAAGGGACTCTCAAGAGTCTTCTCCAACACCACAGTTCAAAAGCATCAGTTCTTCGTCGCTCAGCCTTCTTCACAGTCCAGCTCTCACATCCATACATGACCACAGGAAAGACCATAGCCTTGACTAGGCGAACCTTTGTTGGCAAAGTAATGTCTCTGTTTTGAATATGCTATCTAGGTTGGTAATAACTTTCCTTCCAAGGAGTAAGCGTATTTTAATTTGATGGCTGCAGTCACCATCTGCAGTGATTTTGGAGCCCAGAAAAAGAAAGTCTGACACTGTTTCCACTGTTTCTCCATCTATTTCCCATGCAGTGATGGGACCAGATGTCATGATCTTCGTTTTCTGAATGCTGAGCTTTAAGCCAACTTTTTCACTCTCCACTTTCACTTTCATCAAGGGGCTTTTCAGTTCCTCTTCACTTTCTGCCATAAGGGTGGTGTCATCTGCATATCTCAGGTTATTGATATTTCTCCCAGCAATCTTGATTCCAACTTGTGTTTCCTCCAGTCCAGCATTTCTCATGATGTACACCGCATATAAGTTAAATAAACATGGTGACAATATGCAGCCTTGATGTACACCTTTTCCTATTTGGAACCAGTCTGTTGTTCCATGACCAGTTCTAACTGTTGCTTCCTGACCTGCATACAGATTTCTCAAGAGGCAGATCAGGTGGTCTGGTATTCCCATCACTTTCAGAATTTTCCACAGTTTATTGTGATCTACAGTCAAAGGCTTTGGCATAGTCAATAAAGCAGAAAGAGATGTTTTTCTGGAACCCTCTTGCTTTTTCCATGATCCAGAAAATGTTGACAATTTGATCTCTGGCTCCTCTGCCTTTTCTAAAACCAGCTTGAACATCAGGAAGTTCACAGTTCACATATTGCTGAAGCCTGGCTTGGAGAATTTTGAGCATTACTTTACTAGCGTGTGAGATGAGTGCAATTGTGCGGTAGTTTGAGCACTCCTTGGCATTGCCTTTCTTTGGGATTGGGATGAAAACTGACCTTTTCCAATCTTGTGGCCACTGCTGAGTTTTCCAAATGTGCTGGCATATTGAGTGCAGCACTTTCACAGCATCATCTTTCAGGATTTGGAATAGCTCCACTGGAATTCCATCACCTCTACTAGCTTTGTTTGTAGTTATGCTTTCTAAGGCCCACTTGACCTCACATTCCAGGATGTCTGGCTCTAGGTCAGTGATCACACCATCATGATTATCTGGGTCATGAAGCTCTTTTTTGTACAGTTCTTCTGTGTATTCTTGCCACCTCTTCTTAATATCTTCTGCTTCCGTTAGGTCCATACCATTTCTGTCCTTTATTGAGCCCATCTTTGCATTAAATGTTCCTTTAGTATCTCTGATTTTCTTGAAGAGATCCCTAGTCTTTCCCGTTCTGTTGTTTTCCTCTATTTCTTTGCATTGATCGCTGACGAAGGCTTTCTTATCTCTTCTTGCTATTCTTTGGAACTCTGCATTCAGATGTTTATATCTTTCCTTTTCTCCTTTGCTTTTTGCTTCTCTTCTTTTCACAGCTGTTTGCAAGGCCTCCCCAGACAGCCATTTTGCTTTTTTGCCTTTCTTTTCCATGGGGATGGTCTTGATCCCTGTCTCCTGTACAATGTCACAAACCTCATTCCATAGTTCATCAGGCACTCTATCTATCAGATCTAGACCCTTAAATCTATTTCTCACTTCCACTTTATAATCATAAGGGATTTGATTTAGGTCATACCTGAATGGTCTAGTGGTTTTCCCTACTTTCTTCAATTTGAGTCTGATTTTGGCAATAAGGAGTTCATGGTCTGAGCCACAGTCAGCTCCTGGTCTTGTTTTTGCTGATTGTATAATAACCTATTTATTTAATAGAATTTAAAGATTCTAATCTCTGTTAACCTTGTTCTGCATTTAATATTCCAATGAACAAATGATAGGAGAAATGATTTAGGAAATTTAACTTGGTCAGCATACATTTATTGAGCATGTACTATGTCCAAAACACTCTGTTTACCTCTAGATTCAGTTCAGTTCAGTTCAGTAGCTCAGTCCTCTCCAACTCTTTGTGACCCCATGGACTGCAGCACGCCAAGCTTCCCCGTCGATCGCTAACTTCCAGAGCTTACTCAAACTCATGTCCATTGAGTTGGTGATGCTATCCACCCATTCCATCCTCCATCATCCCCCTCTCTTTCCACCTTCAGTCTTTCCAAGCAATAGGGTCTTTTCCAACAAGTCAGTTCTTCACATCAGGTGGCCAAAGTTTTAGAGTTTCAGCTTCAGCATCAGTCTTTCCAATGAATATTCAGGACTGGTTGGATCTCCTTGCTGTCCAAGGGATTCTCAAGAGTCTTCTCCAACACCACAGTTCAAAAGCATCAATTCATTGGCACTTAGCTTTCTTTATAGTCCAGTTCTCAAATCTATACATGACTAGAGGATAAACCATAGCTTTGCCTGGACTGACCTTTGTTGGCAAAGTAATGTCTCTGCTTTTTAATATGCTGTCTAGGTTGGTCATAACTTTTCTTCCAAGGAGCAAACGTCTTTTAATTTTATGCCTGCAATCATCATTAGCAATGATTTTTGAGCCCCCCAAAATAAAGTTAACCTCTAGGTATTCAATAGCAAAATAGATGATGCCTGCCTTCAAACTGCTAGATCATTAAGCTGTGTTTCAAAGACTGATAGAATATCATTCCTCTTGTTAGGTCATTAACCACTGAAGCAGAATTGCTCCCTAAAAGGCACTTTTGAGCTATTTGCCTGAAACATTTCAAAGACTTCACAAGGGAGCTCTCTAAGCTGCCTTGAGAGCTTATTTTATACCTGGGTAGATCTCACAGTAAGGATGCTTTCAAGATGCTGAGTCTAACCTTCTGTATACCAGCTCTTCTGAAGAGATTACTATCTAAAGAAGTTGCGCTGAAATGCACATATGTTACATTATTATAGCAATCAACCAGTACTTTAATGTTGGTTTTATGTATTGAAAAATGTTAACATTTAAAGCAATAAATGAAATATAAACTCTACAGTCAGAACTTTATTTATTTTGTTCAACGCTGTGCCTAGAAAAGTACCTAGCTTGATAAATATCTATTGAAGAAATGAAATAAGGACAGAAAAGTACTGCTCAACTTATTACAATAGAAGCTATTAAAAACAAATAAAAGTGAATTATGTATACTAAGGCCACATGAATAACATTGAAAATACAGAATGACCTCTGGTATGTGGAAGTAAGGGAAAAAAAAAGAATCATTGGAGAGATTGAGAGATTGGACTGGAACTGATTCTAGAGGAGCCTGTTAGATTGAAACTGTTGGTGGAAAGGCATTTCAACGAGAAAAAATAGCATGAGCAGTGATGAAAAAGAAGTAAAACAAAGACTTATTCAAGAATAGATAATTTAGTCTGCAGAAATAGAGGCTTCATCAAAGTAATCATGAGAAAGTAACATTGACAAGAAAGGTGAAGACTAATAAACAAGATGGTAAGTATGTTAGGATTTTGAAGAGTTCCTGAAAAAATTAGATTTTACATTAAAAACCTTATAGCCAATATCCTGAGCACCTAATTTCCATGTAATAAGTATGTGACTTGTCTTATCAATTTAAATTGTAAATTTTTCTGTTCTTTTTTAAAAGCAAGTCTATAAACCCTATGCACTTTAGAGGTGATAATTTTGCATTGATATCTTGACTTTTTGGATCCAGTGTTCATGAAATCATCATTCATTTACTTACTTATTAATCAAATATTTACTGAAAGACTGCACTGTGCCTGGAACCACTCTAAAATCCAGAACATTTTCACCAAATGAAGATTGTTACTAAGGGACTGTAAGTGGTCTTGGACCATGGCCAAATTTGTACAACTTACACAAGGTTTAGATGCTCTAAAGACAGATGGCTGGTCAAAGAATAGTATTTTAGCCCTAACAACATCTTAATAACATCACAACTCCACAATTAATCCAAAAGAGGCAATATTGAATAGTTTACTATTCATGTTAAATATTTGATAATGTGCTTATAATTCAAACATTTGAATAAAAATAGGAATTTATACTTCATACAATTGATAGGCTATAAACAGCTACTAGATTTTTGACTGTTTATAGCCTATCATTTTACGTCTAAATTCATCTTCTTCATCAAGCTTTTCAATCTAGTATAACCTAATATGAATTATCTCTCCAACAAGATTAGTTTTAAGTTATTTCCATAGAAGTCAGGGAACACAAATCAGGTCATAAACTTGTGAATACTGAAAACAGGGTCTGCCCAAGGAAATCTAGGGCACTAAGTCCTTAGATGATAGGACACACAAACCATGCAGCCACCTCTCAGCTCAGCACCCTCTGAGGCAGAAAGAAGTTGGCTCCGCTTAAATAAGTTAAAAATAGACTAACCAGCAGTTAAAATTTTCAACACAGCAAAATGCAGTGAGGACAAGGTTTATTCTTTGATCTCCTAAACTTTGCTTCATTGAGTCTGATAATGATGCATGACATGAAGAACGTTAGCTATACTCTAGTCTCACATTACCTGGGTTTTACTTAGTCATCAGTGTAATTTATCTAAGGGCAACTTGCCACTATAAAAAAAAAAAAAAAAAAATCTCAGCTTGAATCCTTCTAGCTTACACAGCAGGAGTTTTCTAGAAATTCTGCCACTGGTAAGGAAATGCTTATTTATGGCATCAGGGATCCTTGTTAACATTTGACTACAGTTGCTTGTATACAGGAAACTTTTATTTTATAATTTCTGTTGCCAGGCTCATGCTATTTGCAGGAAGCTAAAATATATGCTGAATCTAGTTTTCTCCCTAAATCCAGGGACTGAACTAAATCAGAACGAAATAATTTTATTTTAAATAGAATTCATTTCTCATTGATTTAAAAGTACTAGGTGCTTTGTATGTGTGTGGGAGGGATTTGTAAGTAATAGTTATAACTAAACCCTATTACAATGAGTTCTCTAAGGAATATGGTTTATGAGGATGCCCATGATGGAACAGGGGAAGCCTGTTAATCATATTCAAGTAGATTTCAGTCTGTCTAGACTTTTTTTTTTTCTTACTACATTGACAAGTAAGAGTATATAAACAAGAGTAAAAGAGTATATGAGTAATAATACTTGTAACTACATATGAATAAAAAGTAAAGCAAATTCAAGTATCAATAGCATCTTTATTTAAAAACTCCATGACCAACACTATGTGGGTTACTCTCATATATTTGCAATAAGTGTTCCAGGTTTTCCATAACTCATGACAGATAAGGATAGAAAAGAAATAGATTGAGCTGCCCCCACTGCATGATAGATGCACAGAAAGCAGTGGCCTTGATCAATGAAGATCAGAAAGTAAAGTTAGAGGATATATCATGGTTACTGTTGTTTAGTCGCTAAGTAATGTTTGATTCTTTTCTGATTCCGTGGACTGTAGCCTACCAGCTCCTCTCTCCACGGGATTTCCCAGGCAAGAATACTGGAATGGGTTGTCACCCGTTCTCCAGGGGATCTTCCCAACCCATGGATCGAACCCATGCATCCTCCATTGGCAGAAGGATTATCATTGAGCCACCAGGGAACCCCAAGGATGTATTAGCAACAGTTATACAAGAGTTGTAAATATAAAAGCCAGCTTTTAAGCCAGCTTTTTCATTCCCCTCTTTTACCTTCATCAAGACTCTCTAGTACTGAATGATGTTTTTGGCTTCTATGCATTACCTGTTCAGCAGTCAATGATTTTACTAAAAGTAATTTCACTTGACAGAATGATTTCATTTGACAGAATTACTTGACTGAAAGTCATATCCCTTTCTCTCTCCCTTCTCTGATTTTTATTTTTCTTTTTTTTTTTCTATTTGTCAAAGCTTATAATATTTACATGATATTAGGTTACCTATGTTACTATCTTAAATTGAGTCTTGCTTCTACTTTTTAAAATAATAAAAGATCCAACAGTCCACTTTTTTTTCAGTTACTACTGGCATCTATGGTTAGAAGATACACAATCCACTGGAATCCTCAGTAACAGCATGCTTGCAGAGAATCAATTCAGTTCAGTTCAGTCACTCAGTCCTGTCTGACTCTTTGTGACCCCATGAATCGCAGCAAGCCAGGCCCTCTGTCCATCATCAACTCCCGGAGTTCACTTAGACTCAATGTCCATTGAGTCAGTGATGCCATCCAGCCATCTCATCCTCTGTCATCCCCTTCTCCTCTTGCCCCTAATCCCTCCCAGCATCAGAGTCTTTTCCAATGAGTCAACTTTTTGCATGAGGTGGCCAAAGTACTGGGGTTTAAGCTTCAGCATCATTCGTTCCAAAGAAATCCCAGGGCTGATCTCCTTCAGAATGGACTGGTTGGATCTCTTTGCAGTCTAAGGCACTTTCAAGAGTCTTCTCCAACACCACACTTCAAAAGCATCAATTCTTCAACTCTCAGCCTTCTTAACAGTCCAATTCTCACAGCCATACATGACCACAGGAAAAACCATAGCCTTAACTAGATGGACCTTTGTTGGCAAAGTAATGTCTCTGCTTTTCAATATGCTATCTAGGTTGGTCATAAGTTTCCTTCCAAGGAGTGAGTGTCTTTTAATTTCATGGCTGCAGTCACCATCTGCAGTGATTTTGGAGACCCCAAAAATAAAGTCTGACACTGTTTCCACTGTTTCCCCATCTATTTCCCATGCAGTGATGGGACCAGATGCCACAATCTTCATTTTCTGAATGTTGAGCTTTAAGCCAACTTTTTCACTCTCCTCTTTCACTTTCATCAAGAGGCTTTTTAATTCCTCTTCACTTTCTGCCATAAGGGTGGTGTCATCTGCATATCTGAGGTTATTGGTATTTCTCCCAACAGTCTAGATTCCAACTTGTGTTTCTTCCAGTCCAGCATTTCTCATGATGTACTCTGCATATAAGTTAAACAAACAGGGTGACAATATACAACCTTGATGTACTCCTTTTCCTATTTGGAACCAGTCTGTTGTTACATGTCCAGTTCTAACTGTTGCTTCCTGACCTGCATACAGATTTCTCAAAAGGCAGATCAGGTGGTCTTGTATTCCCATCTCTTTCAGGGTTGGATGGGGTGTTCTTTTTTTTTTTTTTTTTTTTTGTTCTTTTTTTTGTGGAATACCCGTGCTCCCCATCCTGAACCCTCCTCCCTCCCCCCTCCCACCCCATCCCTCCAGGTCATCCCAGTGCTCCCAGTCCCAGGCATCTGTTATCGGGCATCGTACCTGGACTGACTCGTTTCAGATATGATATTATACATATTTCAATACTATTCTCCCCCCTCGTCTTTGCCACCCTCTCCCAGTCCCAAAGTCGAAAGGTCTGTTCTAAGCTTCAGACTCTCTTTTGCTGTCTCATAAGCAGGGTGCCCCTTACCCTCTTTCCTTATTCCATATATATGCGTTAGTATACTGTATTTGTGTTTTTCTTTCTGGCTTACTTCACTCTGTATAATAGGCTCCAGTTCCATCCACCTCCATAGAACTGATTCCGATCTATTCTTTTTAATGGCTGAGTAATACTCCATCGTGTATATGTACCACAGCTTGCTTATCCATTCATCTGTGGATGGGCATCTAGGTTGCTTCCACGTCCTGGCTATTGTAAATAGTGCTGCTATGAACATTGGGGTACACGTACCTCTTTCAATTCTGGTTTTCTCAGTGTATATGCCCAGCAGTGAGATTGCTGGGTCATAAGGCAGTTCTATTCCCAGTTTTTTGAGGAATCTCCATACTGTTCTCCATAATGGCTGTACTAGTTTGCATTCCCACCAACAGTGTAAGAAGGTACCCTTCTCCTCTCACCCTCTCCAGCATTTATTGCTTGTGGATTTTTGGATCGCAGCCATTCTGACTGGCATGTAATGGTATGTCATAGTGGTTTTGATTTGCATTTCTCTGATAATGAGCTATGTTGAGCATCTTTTCATGTGTTTGTTAGCCATCTGTATGTCTGCTTTGGAGATATGTCTATTAAGTTCTTTGGCCCATTTTTTGATTGGGTCGTTTATTTTCCTGGAATTGAGCTGTAGAAGTTGCTTGTATATTTTTGAGATTATTTGTTTGTCTGTTGCTACATTTGCTATTATTTTCTCCCATTCTGAGGGCTGTCTTTTCAGCTTGCCTATAGTTTCCTTTGTTGTGCAAAAGCTTTTTAAGTTTGATTAGGTCCCATTTGTTCATTTTTGATTTTATTTCCGATATTCTGGGAGGTGGGTCATAGAGGATCCTGCTGTGATGTAAGTCAGAGAGTGTTCTGCCTATGTTATCCTCTAGGAGTTTTATGGTTTTCTGGTCTTATATTTAGCTCTTTAATCCATTTTGGATTTATTTTTGTGTATGGTGTTAGACATTGTTCCAGTTTCATTCTTTTACAAGTGTTTAACCAGTTTTCCCAGCACCATTTGTTAAAAAGATTGTCTTTACTCCATTGCATATTCTTGTCGCCTTTGTCAAAGGTTAGGTGACCATATGTGCGTGGATTTATCTCTGGGCTTTCTATTTTGTTCCATTGATCTATGTATCTGTCTTTGTGCCAGTACCGTACTGTCTTGATGACTGTAGCTTTATAGTAGAGCCTGAAGTCAGGCAGGTTGATTCCTCCAGTTCCGTTCTTCTTTCTCAAGATAGCTTTGGCTATTCGAGGGTTTTTTGTATTTCCATACAAATTGAGAAATTATTTGTTCTAGCTCTGTGAAGAATACTGTTGGTAGCTTGATGGGGATTGCATTGAATCTATAAATTGCTTTGGGTAGTATACTCATTTTCACTATATTGATTCTGCCAATCCACGAACCAAGAATATTCCTCCATCTATTAGTGTCCTCTTTAATTTCTTTCAGCAGTGTTTTATAGTTTTCTAAATATAGGTCTTTAGATTCTTTAGGAAGATATATTCCTAAGTATTTTATTGTTTTCATTGCAATGGTGAATGGAATTGTTTCTTTAATTTCTCTTTCTATTTTCTCGTTATTAGTGTACAGGAATGCAAGGGATTTCTGTGTGTTAAATTTATATCCTGCAACTTTACTGTATTCATTGATTAGTTCTAGTAATTTTCTGGTGGAATCTTTAGGGTTTTCTACGTAGAGGATCATGTCATCTGCAAACAGTGAGAGTTTTACTTCTTCTTTTCCAATTTGGATTCCTTTTATTTCTTTTTCTGCTCTTATTGCTGTGGCCAGAACTTCCAGAACAATGTTGAATAATAATGGTGAAAGTGGGCATCCTTGTCTTGTTCCTGACTTTAGAGGAAATGCTTTCAGTTTTTCACCATTGAGGATAATGTTTGCTGTGGGTTTGTCGTATATAGCTTTTATTATGTTGAGGTATGTTCCATCTATTCCTGCTTTCTGGAGAGTTTTTATCATAAATGGATGTTGAACTTTGTCAAAGGCTTTCTCTGCATCTATTGCGATAATCATATGGTTTTTATTCTTCAGTTTGTTAATGTGGTGTATTACGTTGATTGATTTGCGGATATTGAAGAATCCTTGCATCCCTGGGATAAAGCCCACTTGGTCATGGTGTATGATCTTTTTAATGTGTTGTTGGATTCTGATTGCTAGAATTTTGCTAAGGATTTTTGCATCTATGTTCATCAGTGATATTGGTCTGTAGTTTTCTTTTTTTGTGGGATCTTTGTCAGGTTTTGGAATTAGGGTGATGGTGGCCTCATAAAATGAGTTTGGAAGTTTGCCTTCCTCTGCAATTTTCTGGAACAGTTTGAGTAGGATAGGTGTTAGCTCTTCTCCAAATTTTTGGTAGAATTCAGCTGTGAAGCCGTCTGGGCCTGGGCTTTTGTTTGCTGGGAGATTTCTGATTACAGTTTCAGTTTCCGTGCTTGTGATGGGTCTGTTAAGATTTTCTATTTCTTCCTGATCCAGTTTTGGAAAGTTGTACTTTTCTAAGAATTTGTCCATTTCTTCCATATTGTCCATTTTATTGCCATATAATTGCTGATAGTAGTCTCTTATGATCCTTTGTATTTCTGTGCTGTCTGTTGTGATCTCTCCATTTTCTTTTCTAATTTTATTGATTTGATTCTTCTCCCTTTGTTTCTTGATGAGTCTGGCTAGTGGTTTGTCAATTTTATTTACCCTTTCAAAGAACCAGCTTTTGGCTTTGTTAATTTCTGCTATGGTCTCTTTTGTTACTTTTGCATTTATTTCTGCCCTAATTTTTAAGATTTCTTTCCTTCTACTAATCTTGGGGTGCTTCATTTCTTCCTTTTCCAGTTGCTTTAGGTGTAGAGTTAGGTTATTTATTTGGCTTTTTCCTTGTTTCTTAAGGTTTGCCTGAATTGCTATGAACTTTCCCCTTAGGACTGCTTTTACAGTGTCCCACAGGTTTTGGGTTGTTGTGTTTTCATTTTCATTCGTTTCTATGCAGAATTTTATTTCTTTTTTGATTTCTTCTGTGATTTGTTGGTTATTCAGGAGTGTGTTGTTCAGCCTCCATATGTTGGAATTTTTAATAGTTTTTCTCCTGTTATTGAGATTTACTCTTACTGCATTGTGGTCAGAAAAAATGGTTGGAATGATTTCAATTTTTCTGAACTTACCAAGGCTAGATTTATGGCCCAGGATGTGGTCTATCCTGGAGAAGGTTCCATGTGCACTTGAGAAAAAGGTGAAATTCATTGTTTTGGGATGAAATGTCCTATAGATATCAATTAGTTCTAATTTGTCTATTGTATCATTTAAAGCTTGTGTTTCCTTGTTAATTTTCTGCTTAGTTGATCTATCCATTGGTGTAAGTGGGGTATTAAAGTCTCCCACTATTATTGTGTTATTGTTTATTTCTCCTTTCATACTTGTTAGTATTTGTCTTACATATTGCGGTGCTCCTAAGTTGGGTGCATATATATTTATAATTGTTATATCTTCTTCTTGGATTGATCCTTTGATCATTATGTAGTGACCTTGTTTGTCTCTTTTCACAGCTTTTGTTTTAAAGTCTATTTTATCTGATATGAGTATTGCTACTCCTGCTTTCTTTTGGTCCCTATTTGCATGGAAAATCTTTTTCCAGCCCTTCACTTTCAGTCTGTATGTGTCCCCTGTTTTGAGGTGGGTCTCTTGTAGACAACATATGTATGGGTCTTGTTTTTGTATCCATTCAGCCAGTCTCTGCCTTTTGGTTGGGGCATTCAACCCATTTACATTTAAGGTAATTACGGATAAATATGATCCCGTTGCCATTTACTTTGTTGTTTTGGGTTTGAATTTATATATCCTTTTTGTGTTTCCTGTCTAGAGAAGGTCCTTTAGTATTTGTTGGAGAGCTGGTTTGGTGGTGCTGAATTCTCTCAGCTTCTGCTTGTCTGTAAAGGTTTTGATTTCTCCTTCATATTTGAATGAGATCCTTGCTGGGTACAATAATCTGGGCTGTAGGTTCTTTTCTTTCATCACTTTAAGTATGTCTTGCCATTCCCTCCTGGCTTGAAGAGTTTCTATTGAAAGATCAGCTGTTAGCCTTATGGGAATTCCCTTGTGTGTTATTTGTTGTTTTTCCCTTGCTGCTTTTAATATTTGTTCTTTGTGTTTGATCTTTGTTAATTTGATTAATATGTGTCTTGGGGTGTTTAGCCTTGGGTTTATCCTATATGGGACTCTCTGGGTTTCTTGGACTTGAGTGATTATTTCCTTCCCCATTTTAGGGAAGTTTTCAACTATTATCTCCTCTAGTATCTTCTCATGGTCTTTCTTTTTGTCTTCTTCTTCTGGAACTCCTATGATTCGAATATTGTAACGTTTAAGATTGTCCTGGAGGTCTCTGAGATTGTCCTCATTCCTTTTAATTCGTTTTTCTTTTTTCTCCTCTGATTCACTTAATTCTGCCATTCTATCTTCTAATTCACTAATTCTATCTTCTGCCTCTGTAATTCTACTATTTGTTGCCTCCAGAGTGTTTTGGATCTCATTTATTGTATTATTCATTATATATTGACTCTTTTTTATTTCTTCTAGGTCCTTGTTAAATCTTTCTTGCATCTTCTCGATGCTTTTCTCCAGGCTATTTATCCATGATTCCATTTTGCTTTCCAGGCTTTGGATTAATTTCACTATCATTATTCGGAATTCTTTATCAGGTAGGTTCGCTATTTCTTCCTCTTTAGTTTGGTTTGGTGGGCATTTATCCTGTTCCTTTACCTGCTGGGAATTCTTCTGTCTCTTCATCTTGTTTAAAATGCTGAGTTTGGGGAGTCCTTACTGTATTCTGTCAGTCTGTGGAGTT
The DNA here is from genome assembly GCA_935064755.1 of Tragelaphus eurycerus. NCBI lineage: Eukaryota > Metazoa > Chordata > Mammalia > Artiodactyla > Bovidae > Tragelaphus > Tragelaphus eurycerus. Next base: position 2,642,154 of record CAKXYN010000086.1, on the reverse strand, counting down.
CTCTTTATTGTGGCTTTTCTGCCCTATATGTGGGTTTGTACCGGTGGCAAGTTGAGGTTTCTTGTTTATGGAAGCTTGTATCGATGTTCTGGTGGGTGGGGCTGGATTTCTTTTCTCTGGGGTGCGGTGGAGTGTCTAGTGGTGTGTTATGAGATGTCTATTGATTTTGAGGTCGCTTTGTGTAGCCTGTGACTTGGAGCTCAGGGCTGTGTTCTTGTTTTTCTAAAGGTTTTTCTTGGTATGTCTTGCCGTGGAACTTGCTGGTCTTTGTGTGATGCTTGGTTTCAGTGTAGGTATGGAGGCATTTGATGAGCTCCTGTCAATTAATGTTTCGTGGGGTCAGGGTTTGGACTTAAGCCTCCTGCTTCCTGTTATCTGTCTTATTTTTGCAGTAGTCTCATAAAGTTCGTCTTCTATATTGCATTCCACAACTAGACTGTTCAGAGATGTTCACGGAGTTATACGGAGAAGGAGAAAGGGAGGAGGGAGATATAGTTGGTCAGGAGGATAAAAGGAGGGAGTGTCAAGGAGAGAGACAGATCCAGTCAGTAATCAGTAAAGAAAAAGAACAAAGGGGAGAAAAAAAGCCAAGGACATAAAGAAAAAAGAGAAGAAAGAAAGAAAACACACACACAAAAAAAACCAAAACAGGGTCGCAAAAGTTATATCTAACAGTGGAGATTAAAGAAGTACTAGAGGATAAAAACATAAAAATAAAAGAAACAAAAACAAGAAAGAAAAAAAAACACACACACACAAAAAACAAAAACAGGGTCGCAAAAGTTATATCTAACCGTGGAGATTAAAGAAGTACTAGAGGATAAAAACATAAGAATAAAAGAAACAAAAACAAGAAGAAAAAAAAGAAAAAAATTAAAAGGAAAGAGAAAAAAAAAATTTTTTTTTTTTTTTCTTTTCTTCCCCCCCTCCCCCTCCTCTTTCTTTCAATAAAAAAATAATAAAATTTTTTAAAAAAACATATATTAAAAAAAGAAAAAAAAAAGGAAATAGTGTTGGTAAAAATAGTAACAATATGTACAAGAGTTTCTCTTTTATTGCTGTGGGTTCAGTTCATTTTCGGCTAGTTCCTTGTTCCGGCTTAAGTTCCTCAAGATCTATAGGCCCCTTTCTCTGTAGTTGGTCTGTATAGTCCTTTGTTCTGTGCGCGGGCCCCGCAGTGTCTTGGGCCTGCGCCGGCCTCTTCTGTGGACGGTGCCGCAGTCTGGTCTGCCAGCCCGGCCCACTCCCGGTGGGAACGGCCTGCGCGGCCACGGCTGGCGGGAGAGCGGCGGCGAGGGGATGGTTCGCACGGGAACGGGAACGGTCGGCGGTGGGGGTCGACCCGCGCGGGAGCCCCGGCGCAGGTGGCGGGCGCGTGCTATAGTCCCTTGCTCTGTGCGCGGGCCCCGCAGTGTCTTGGGCCCGGGCCGGCCCCTCCTGTGGTCCTCGCCGCAGTCCGGTCTGCCGGCCCAAACCATTCCCGGCAGAAACGGCCCGCGCGGCGACGGCTGGCGGGGCAGCGGCGGTGAGGGGATGGAGTGGTTCGCACGAGAACGGTCGGCGGTGGGGGTCGACCCGCTTGGGAGCCCCGGGCGCAGGGGGTGGGTGCGCGCCTGCGCGGGCGCGGCTGGCGGCAGGGGGGAGGGGAGCGCTCCTCGGGGGTGCTTCCCACGGGGGAGCCGCCGGCGGCGTGGGAGCAGCCCACAGCGTCTCCCCGCCCAGCCCCGGCTTGCTATTGGCGGAAGGGAGTGGCTGCGATGATGCCTTCCCGCCGTGGAAGCTGCTGCAGGGCTCGTAGTCTGTGGGTCTTAATTGTTCCTTTGATTTCCTCTCTGTTAGGATATCTCCGTGCTTTCTCGGTAGGCTCAGACTCTACAGGGAGAGTTTCCCAGTGTTTGGAAACTTCTCTTTCCCTTTCCAGGCTCCCTTCCCCGGACAGAGGTCCGTCCCTCCCTCTTTGTCCCTCTCTGGCTTCTATATTCTTTTCCTACCTCCTTTAGAGGGGAGTGAGTTGCTTTTCTCAGTGTCCGATGTTCTCTGCCGGCATTCCGAAGCTGTTTGAGGAATTTTCTCGGCGTTTAGATGTCCCCTTGGATGATTGTGGAGGAGAAAGTGAAGTCCCGGGGCGGGCTTGGGGGCCTCGTCATACCCACCTCTTTGCGACCCCGTGGACTGTAGATTACCAGGCTTCTCTGTCCATGGTATTCTCCAGGCAAGAATACTAGAGTGGGTTACCATTTCCTTCTCCAGGGGATCTTCCCGACACAGAGATCGAACCCAGATATCCCACACTGCAGGCAAACGTTTGACCTCTGAGCCACCAGGGAAGCTCTAACTTTCACTTAAGCACTCCAATATTCATGTGTTAGATCTCCTTTCTGTAATCTTCTTTACTCTACATCTTTCTTGAACTGTTTTTATTCAGTTCAGTTTAGTTCAGTTGCTCAGTCGTGTCCAACTCTTTGTGACCCCATGAACCATAATATGCCAGGTGTCCTTGTCAATCACCAACTGCCAGAGTCCACCCAAACCCATGTCCATCAAGTCGGTGATGCCATCCAACCACCTCATCCTCTGTTGTCCCCTTCTTCTCCTGCCCTCAATCTTTGCCAGCATCAGGGTCTTTTCAAATTATTCAGCTCTTCTCATCAGGTGGCCAAAACATTGGAGTTTCAACTTTAGCATCAGTCCCTCCAATGAACAACCAGGACTGATCTCCTTTTGGATGGACTGATTGGATCTCCTTGCAGTCCAAGGGACTCTCAAGAGTCTTCTCCAACACCACAGTTCAAAAGCATCAACTCTTCACACTCAGCCTTCTTTATAGTCCAACTCTTACATCCATATATGACCACTGGAAAAACCATAGCCTTGACTAGACCGACCTTTGTTGGCAAAGTAATGTCTCTGCTTTTGAATATGCTATCTAGGTTGGTCATAACTTTCCTCCAAGGAGTAAGTGCCTTTTAATTTCATGGCTGCACTCATCATCTGCAGTGATTTTGGAGCCCCCCAAAATAAAGTTAGCCATTGTGTCCACTGTTTCCCCATCTATTCTGCATGAAGTGATGGGACCAGATGTCATGATCTTCGTTTTCTGAATGTTGAGCTTTAAGCCAACTTTTTCACTCTCCACTTTCACTTTCATCAAGAGGCTCTTTAGTTCTTCACTTTCTGCCATAAGGGTGATGTCATCTGCATATCTGAGGTTATTGATATTTCTCCGAGCAGTCTTGATTCCAACTTATGCTTCTTCTAGCCCAGCGTTTTTCATGATGTACTCTGCATAGAAGTTAAATAAGCAGGGTGACAATATACAGCCTTGACGTACTCCTTTTCCTATTTGGAACCAGTCTGTTGTTCCATGTCCAGTTCTAACTGCTGCTTCCTGACCTACATACATGTAAAATAGATAGCCAATGGGAATTTGCTGTATGGCTCAGGAAACTCAAACAAGGTTCTGTATCAACCTGGAGGAGTGAGATAGGGAGGAAGATGGGAGGATGTTACAAAAGGGAGAGGATATATGTGTACCTATGGCTGACTCATGTTGAAGTTTAACAGAAAACAATAGAATTCTGTAAAGCAATTATCCTTCAATACAAAAATGCTATGCCAAGTCACTTCAGTCGTGTCCGACTCTGTGCGACCCCATAGACAGCAGCCCACCAGGCCTCCCTGTCCCTGAGATTCTCCAGGCAAGAACACCGGAGTGGGTAGCCATTGCCTTCTCCAATGCATGAAAGTGAAAAGAGAAAGTGAAGTCGCTCAGTCATGTCCGACTCTCAGCGACTCCATGGACTGCAGCCTGCAGGCTCCTCCATCCGTGGAATTTTCCAGGCAAGAGTACTGGAGTGGGGTGCCATTGCCTTCTCCAATACAAAAATAAATAACTTTTAAAAATTCCAAAAATTTCTTTAATATTTCTTATTAAATTTTCATACAAAGTACATTCCTCCTGCAACATATTGTAATGTAATCTTTATTTATAATACAGTTTTGTTTTTCTTATATTTCTTTCCTGAGTTTAATCAGTTAAAATTAATTTCCTCATAGTTTTGTCCACTACTATTTTAATTTTTAAATTTCTAGCTCATGGTATATTTTCAGATACAGAAAGGCTTTGCTGACAAAATGTAATTTCATTTGAAGTGTTGTGTTACTATTTTCTTCTTATTAATATTTATTTTTGAGGAAACAATGACCAACTGTAATACTGTGATTCACATTTTATGGTTTTTTTCCCTTAAAGTAGCTTTGTAAGACACTCATTTGCTTTTTATCCCTTAGATTTAGCTGTTCATTGTTTACAAGTGTCCTCTTCTCTTGATAAAGGAAGTAGATTTTCTTTAATTGAAGATATTTCATGGGAGAAGGGGAGTTAATTATATTTCCTTTTTATCTCTTCAGAATTCTTACTTTTACCCTCTTATCCCTGTCCTTCCCTTCAATACTCTGTCTCCAAATTAATCTCATCTTTTTAATTTTGTTATATCCAAAATCCATGCTTTGTCAAAGGTGATGTTTCTACTCTTCTTCAACTTTAACCTATTTCTTACTAGGTATAAACATGCACTCATTTGTTTTGTACTAACTATTTGATTTTCTTCTACTATCACTGACTATGTCTTTGTTCTGTCTAATGTCCCCAAATTTTTCATAGAGTCTCTAATTTGATGTTTGGTTGAGAACTCTGTTTAAAAGAGGTTTTTTGGTTTTTGGTTTTTTCCAAACTTGCAGGTATTTTAAGTTAGATTCTTAGGGTTGCAAAAATATGGTCCATGTATTTTTATTTGTTATTCCCACAGATTTGTTTATTATTACAGGAATTTAAAATAAGATAGCTGCCACTATTCTCCATAATCCTCCTCAAGTATGTTTAAAGACATTTGTTCAGATAAATACAAAACCAAAATAATATTCTTAAGTGAAGACATTCTGTCATGGTTGAACTGAAATATTGTAGATAATATTATAGAAGGTTCTTGAACTTTTGCTATTTGGTATGTAACACTATTTGATAGGATTGAAGGCTAAGACTAAGAGGTAAAGAAAAAAAAAATATTTTATGTTTTAGCTTAAAGAAACAGATGGGATTCTGGACAACACCTACAGGCAGAAGAAATAAATACATGACACTAGTTTGTGGCCCTGAAATATGATGACAGACTGGATTAACGAGAGAAGAATAATGCACATATGTAAATGCTAGAATTCCTTAATAGAGCATCTTATTCTGTTTCTTTTTACTTTCTACATGGCAATTTACTTGTGTTTTTCAAGGCTTCAGAATAATTTGTCTAAAGATATAGAGTATTGTTTAATAATTAAATAAATCAAGAAAAAATGCTTGAGGGATGAAAGTTAAGATGATATTAGCAGTCGACTAGGTAAATGAGTTATAAGACATAAGATGACTTGCAAGGCTCTGAAACCATGCTATTCCAAATCAGAATGACTATCTAATGTGATAAATGACAATCAGGACAGATTTGTGACACATGTAAATGTTCACTAATTACTAGCTGTGGCCAAATATGAAAAAAAAAAAAAAAACTTGCTTTGAATACTCAAAATTATTAATAAAGTTACTCTTATTAGTGGGTTAAAAAGAAACTTGATGCTTGAGTGTTTGATAATTTTGAGCATTAGATATACATATTGATCAGTGATGATCCTGAATTCCAAGGCATTGAACCCTACTTGAATTTGTGGAAGTAAAAATGTAGGAAATATTATCTTTCAGAAAGGTAAGTGTTATCCGGGCTTTAGTTACATCCTGCTGCTGCTGCTGCTGCTAAGTCGCTTCAGTCATGTCTGACTCTGTGTGATCCCATAGATGGCAGCCCACCAGGCTCCCCCATCCCTGGGATTCTCCAGGCAAGAACACTGGAGTGGGTTGCCATTTCCTTCTCCAATGCATAAAAGTGAAAAGTGAAAGTGAAGTCACTCAGTCGTGTCGGACTCCTAGTGACCTCATGGACTGCAGCCCACCAGGCCCCTCCGTCCATGGGATTTGCCAGACAAGAGTACTGGAGTGGGTTGCCATTGCCTTCTCCATTAGTTATATCCTAGGAATACATAATTCTTATAGATCAACCACATAGTTATATAGAGAATAGATTTTAATATGGTTCATTGAATGTTGACTATAAAATGTTTAGTGCAATAGTTACATATGATAAGCACTCAATTATTAATTTTTATAGTTAATATTAATTTGTTTATATAGGGCTAATAACATATATACAAGTAATATATGCTTATTTTCTGAATTCAAAAATCTAAAAGTAATTAACTGAATGAAAATAACTCATTTTGTGTGTATATATGCATGCTATGTAAGGATAAAGTATGTATTTATGTATGTGCTTAATCACTGAGGAAGCTGGTTGAACGGTTCTATGAAGACCTACAAGACCTTTTAGAACTAACATCCAAAAAAGATGTCCTTTTCATTATAGTGGACTGGAATGCAAAAGTAGGAAGTCAAGAAACACCTGGAGTAACAGGCAAATTTGGCCTTGAAATACAGAATGAAGCAGGGCAAGGACTAATAGAGTTTTGCCAAGAAAATGCACTGATCATAGCAAACACCATCTTCCAAAAACACAAGAGAAGACTCTACACATAGACATCACCACATGGTCAACACTGAAATCAGATTGATTATATTCTTTGCAGCCAAAGATGGAGAAGCTCTATACAGTCAGTAAAAACAAGACCAGGAGCTGACTGTGGCTCAGACCATGAACTCCTTATTGCCAAATTCAGACTGAAATTGAAGAAAGTAGGGAAAACCACTAGACCATTCAGATATGACCTAAATCAAATCCCTTATGATTATACAGTGGAAGTGAGAAATAGATTTAAGGGCTTAGATCTGATAGAGTGCCTGATGAACTATGGAATGAGGTTCGTGACATTGTACAGGAGACAGGGATCAAGACCATCCCCATGGAAAATAAATGCAAAAAAGCAAAATGGCTGTCTGAGAAGGCCTTACAAATAACTTTGAGAAGAAGACAAGTGAAAAGCAAAGGAGAAAAGGAAAGATATAAGCATCTGAATGCAGAGTTCCAAAGAATAGCAAGAAGAGATAAGAAAGCCTTCGTCAGCGATCAATGCAAAGAAATAGAGGAAAACAACAGAATGGGAAAGACCAGACATCTCTTCAAGAAAATTACAGATACCAAGAGAACACTTCATGCAAAGATGGGCTCAATAAAGGACAGAAGTGGTATGGACCTAACAGAAGCAGAAGATATTAATAGGCAGTGGCAAGAATACACAGAAGAACTGTAGAAAAAAGATCTTCACAACCAAGATAATCACGATGGTATGATCACTCACCCAGAGCCAGACATCCTGGAATGTGAAGTCAAGTGGGCCTTAGAAAGTATCATTATGAACAAAGCTAGTGGAGGTGACGGAATTCCAGTTGAGCTATTTCAAATCCTAAAAGATGATGCTGTGAAAGTGATGCACTCAATACGCCAGCAATTTCAAAAACTCAGCAGTGGTCACAGGACTGGAAAAGGTCAGTTTTCATTTCAATCCGAAAGAAAAGCAATGCCAAAGAATACTCAAACTACCACACAATTGCACTCATCTCACACGCTAGTAAAGAAATGCTCAAAATTCTCCAAGCCAGGCTTAAGCAATAGGTCAATGGTGAACTTCCTGATGTTCAAGCTTGTTTTAGAAAAGACAGAGGAACCAGAGATCAAATTTCCAACATCTGCTGGATCACGGAAAAAGCAAGAGAGTTCCAGAAAAACATCGATTTCTGCTTTATTGACTATGCCAAAGCCTTTGACTGTGTGGATCACAATAAACTGTGGAAAATTCTTCAAGAGATGGGAATACCAGACCACCTGATCTGTCTCTTGAGAAATCTGTATGCGGGTCAGGAAGCAACAGTTAGAACTGGACATAGAACAACAGACTGGTTCCAAATAGGAAAAGGAGTTCGTCAAGGCTGTATATTGTCACCCTGCTTATTTAACTTCTATGCAGAGTACATCATGAGAAACGCTGGACTGGAAGAAACACAAGTGGGAATCAAGATTGCTGGGAGAAATACCAATAACCTCAGATATGCAGATGACACCACCCTTATGGCAGAAAGTGAAGAGGAACTAAAAAGCCTCTTGATGAAAGTGAAAGTGGAGAGTGAAAAAGTTGGCTTCAAGCTCAACATTCAGAAAATGAAGATCATGGCATCTGGTTCCAAAACTTCATGGAAAATAGATGGGCAAACAGTGTCAGACTTTATTTTTCTGGGCTCCAAAATCACTACAGATGGTGACAGAAGCCATGAAATTAAAAGACGTTTACTCCTTGGAAGGAAAGTTATGACCAACCTAAATAGCATATTCAAAAGCAGAGACGTTACTTTGCCAACAAAGGTCCGTCTAGTTAAGGCTATGGTTTTTCCTGTGGTCATGTATGAATGTGAGAGCTGGACTGTGAAGAAGGCTGAGTACTGAAGAATTGATGCTTTTGAACTGTGGTGTTGGAGAAGACTCTTGAGAGTCCCTTGGACTGCAAGGAGATCCAACCTGTCCATTCTGAAGGAGATCAGCCCTGGGTTTTCTTTGGAAGGAATGATGCTAAAGCTGAAACTCCAGTACTTTGGTCACCTCATACAAAGAGTTGACTCATTGGAGAAGACTCTGATGCTAGGAGGGATTGGGGGCAAGAAGAGAAGGGAACGACAAGGGATGAGATGGCTGGATGGCATCCCTGACTCGATGGACGTGAGTTTGAGTGATCTCTGGAAGTTGGTGATGGACAGGGAGGCCTGGCGTGCTGCGATTCATGGAGTTGCAAAGAGTCGGACACGACTGAATGACTGATCTGATCTGATGCTAATGTACTATGCATTTACCCCAAACTCTGTCTTCAAGTCGGTTCCACCTCTTGACTCACAACCTACTTGACAGACCAGTATGTTATACTCAGACATTGTTCCCCTAATCTATGTAAATGAAACTATTTGTATGGTGGTCTGCCCTTCTTCAAGATTCAAGTTAATCATTTTTTGGCCCAGGATAAACCATTTGGTGCAAAGATTATCCTAAAATGCATCTTATGGTTGAGGGCCCCGGTGCCATTTTGAATTTTAAGACATTCCTTTCTTTCATTGACAGACTGCTAGTGACTATATAACATCCAGCTGAAGACTAGCAGGGGGGTACTCTTCTGTTCCCTTCTTATGCCTATATCAGAAGCTTTCTCTATTTCCTATATACTTTAAGAAATCTTTATTACACAAAAGCTCTGAGCAATCAAGCCTCATCTCTGGCCCCGTATTGAATTCTTGTCCTCCGCGGCCCAAGAATCCCATTGTCTTTGCATGATTCAACAACAACCTTTCAGTACAAATCTACCAATAATTAAATGTATCAAGACATGAGACACTGGTCAAACAATAGATGTATAGACGAATGGAATAGATTTGAGGGTTCAAAAATAAACCTTTTAATTGATTTTTGACAAGGGTTCTAAACAACTCATATGAATAAAAAATTTTATTCAACAAATAAGGTTGATCTAATTGGTTATCCATATGCAAAAGAATGAAGTTGGACTTGTGTTTCACATCATACATGAAGATTAACCAAGTGGATCAAAATCCAAAATATAACAGCTAAAAATATAAAACTCAGAAAAAACATAAATATTTGTGACCTGGACAAGAAAATGGTTTCTTCATTGTAACACAAAAAGCACAGGCAACAAATACTTAAGTTTGGGCTTCTTCAACATAAAAATAAAAAAAACATGGTTAGAAGGCATCTAGAATACACATTTTATTATACATAAAATATATATAATACACATTATATATTCATATATAATATGTATACATAAAAAACACATCTAGAATACATAAGAACACTTACAACTCAATAATAAGACCACAATGAACAGCCAAAACAGAAAAATCTTCTCCAACACCATGGAAATTTCTTCAAAGGAAAAAAGCAAAAAAACAAATAACCAATAATCATATGAAAAGGTGCTCAACAACATTAGCCATTAGGGAAATAGAAATAAAACTCATAAAATATACCATTATAAGATGGCTATAATCACAAAGGCAAGTAATGTCAAATATTGATAACTATACAGAGAAATTAAAAATCTCATATTATAGTAATAAGAATAGTGCAGTCACTGTAGTAAACAGTCTGAAAATAACTCTAGGGTTTAAATGGAGCTATCTGACTCCCAAGATAAATGGAAACACAAAAACTTTTACATGAATGTTCACAGCAGCATTATTCATAAAAGCTAAAATGTAGCAAAAAACTCAAATGCTATTAACTGATAAATGGATTTTTAAAAATGCAGTGTATATATTGTTGTTTAGTCGCTCAGTCCTGTCCAGCTCTTTGTGATGCCAAGGACTGCAGCATGCCAGGATTCCCTGTTCTTCACCATCTCCAAGAACTTGCTCAAATTCATGTCCATGGAATCAGTGATGGAATCCAACTATCTTATCCTCTGTCATCCACTTCTTCTTCTGCCCTCAATCTTTCCCAGCATCAGAGTCTTTTCCAATGAGTCACTTCTTTGCATCAGGAGGCCAAAATATTGGAGCTTCAACATAGTCTTTCCAATGAATATTCAGGACTGATTTAGGATTGAATGGCTTGATCTCCTTGCAGTCCAAGGGAATCTCAAGAGTCTTCTCCAACACCACAGTTCAAAAGCATCTATTCTCCAGTACTCAGCCTCCTTTATGGTCCAAATCTCACATCCATTCATGACTACTGGAAAAACCATAGCTTTGGCTCTATGGACCTTTGTGGGCAAAGTAATGTCTCTGTTTCTTAATATGCTATGTAGGTTTGTCAGAGTTTTCTTCCAAGGAGCAAGTGTCCTTTAATTTCAGGGTTGCAGTCAAAGTCTGCAGTGATTTTGGAGTCCAATAATATAAAGTCTGTCACTGTTTTCATTGTTTTTCCATCTATTTGCCATGAAGTGATGGGACTGGATGTCATGATCTTTTTTTTTTTTTTTTTTTTGAATGTTGAATTTTAAGCCAGCTTTTTCACTCTTCTCTTTAACTTTCATCAAGAAGCTCTTTAGTCCCTCTTCACTTTCTGTCATAAGGGTGGCGTCATCTGCAAATCTGAGGTTATTGATATTTCTCATTGCAAACTTGATTCCAGCTTGTTATTCATCCATCCAATCATTTCACATGATGTACCCTGCATAGAAGTTAAATAAGCAGGGTGACAATATGCAATCTCGATGTACTCCTTTCCCAACTTGAAACCATTCCATTGTTCCATGTTTGGTTCCACTGTTGCTTTTTGACCAGCATACAGATTTCTCAGGAGGCAGGCCAGGTGGTTGTGTATTTCTATCTTTTCAAGAATTTTCACAGTTTGTTGTGATCCATACAGTCAAAGCCTTTAGCATTGTCAATGAAACAGAATTAGATGTTATTTTGGAATTCTCTTACTTTTTCTGTGATCTAACAGAAGCTGGCAATTTGATCTCTGATTCCTCTGCCTTTTCTAAATCCAGCTTGAACATCCAGAAGTTCGCAGTTCAAGTACCGTTGAAGCCTAGCTTGGATAATTTTTAGCATTATCTTGCTAGCCTGTGAAATGAGTGCAATTGTGCAGTAGTTTGAACATTTTTTGGCATTGCCTTTCTTTGGAACTGAAATGAAAACTTACCTTTTCCAGGCTTGAGGCTACTGCTGAGTTTTCCAAATTTGCTTCATGTTGAAGGCAGCACTTTCACAGCATCATCTTTTAGGATTTGAAACAGTTCACCTGGAATTCCATCACCTCCACTAGTTTTGTGTGTATTGATGCTTCATAAGGTCCACTTGACTTTGGAGTCCAGGATGTCTGACTCTAGGTGAATGATCACACCCTTCTGGTTATCTGGGTCATTAAGATCTTTTTAATATATTTATTCTGTGTATTCTTGCCACTTCTTCTTAATATCTTCTGTTTCTGTTAAGTTCATATCTTTTTTGTCCTTTACTGACAGAAAGAGGATGGACCTTATAAATAACTCCAGAGGAAATGAATCAGATCAGATCAGATCAGTCACTCAGTCGTGTCTGACTCTTTGCGACCCCATGAACCGCAGCACGCCAGGCCTCCCTATCCATCACCAGCTCTCAGAGGTCACTCAGACTCACATCCATTGAGTCAGTGATGCCATCCAGCCATCTCATCCTCTGTCGTCCCCTTCTCCTCCTGCCCCCAACCCCTCCCAGCATCAGAGTCTTCTCCAATGAGTCAACTCTTCACATGAGGTGGCCAAAATACTGGAGTTTCAGCTTTAGCATCATTCCTTCCAAAGAAATCCCAGGGCTGATCTCCTTCAGAATGGACCGGTTGGATCTCCTTGCAGTCCAAGGGACTCTCAAGAGTCTTCTCCAACACCACAGTTCAAAAGCATCAATTCTTCAGTGCTCAGCCTTCTTCACAGTCCAGCTCTCACATCCATACATGACCACAGGAAAGACCATAGCCTTGACTAGGCGAACCTTTGTTGGCAAAGTGATGTCTCTGCTTTTTTCTTTTTTATTTTGCTTAACTTTACAATATTGTATTGCTTTTACAATACATCAAGATGGATCCGTCGCCAGTATACATGTGTTCCCCATCCTGAACCCTCCTCCCTCTCCCCTCCCCACACCATCCCTCCAGATCGTCCCAGTGCTCCAGCCCCAGGTATTTGTTATCGGGCACCGTACCTGGACTGATGACTCGTTTCAGATATGATATTATACATATTTCAATGCTATTCTCCCCAATCATCCCACCCTCTCCTGGTCCCAGAGTCCAAAAGTCTGTTCTATACATCAATGTCTCTTTTGCTGTCTCGTAAATAGGGTTATTTTTACCATCTTTCAAAATTCCATATATATGTGTTAGTATACTGTATTTGTGTTTTTGTTTCTGGCTTACTTCACTCTGTATAATAGGCTCCAGTTCCATCCACCTCCTTAGAACTGATTCAAATGTATTCTTTTTAATGGCTGAGTAATACTCCATTGTGTATATGTACCACAGCTTGCTTATCCATTCATCTGTGGATAGACATCTATGTTGCTTCCACGTTCTGGCTATTGTAAACAGTGCTGCTATGAACATTGGGGTACACGTGTCTCTTTCAATTCTGGATTTCTCAGTGTATATGCCCAGCAGTGGGATTGCTGGATCATAAGGCAGTTCTATTCCCAGTTTTTTGAGGAATCTCCATACTGTTCTCCATAGTGGCTGTACTAGTTTGCATTCCCATCAACAGTGTAAGAGGGTTCCCTTCTCTCCACACCCTCTCCAGCATTTATTGCTTGTGGACTTTTGGATTGCAGCCATTCTGACTGGCGTGAAATGGTACCTCATAGTGGTTTTGATTTGCATTTCTCTGATAATGAGTGATGTTGAGCATCTTTTCATGTGTTTGTTAGCCATCTGTATGTCTTCTTTGGAGAAATGTCTATTGAGTTCTTTGGCCCATTTTTTGATTGGGTCATTTATTTTTCTGGAATTGAGCTGTAGGAGTTGCTTGTATATTTTTGAGATTAGTTGTTTGTCTGTTGCTTCATTTGCTATTATTTTCTCCCATTCTGAAGGCTGTCTTTTCACCTTGCTTATAGTTTCCTTTGTTGTGCAGAAGCTTTTAAGTTTGATTAGGTCCCATTTATTCATTTTTGATTTTATTTCCGATATTCTGGGAGGTGGGTCATGGAGGATCCTGCTGTGATGTAAGTCAGAGAGTGTTTTGCCTATGTTTTCCTCTAGGAGTTTTATGTCTCTGCTTTTGAATATGCTATCTAGGTTGGTCATAACTTTCCTTCCAAGGAGTAAGCGTCTTTTAATTTCATGGCTGCAATCACCATCTGCAGTGATTTTGGAGCCCAGAAAAATAAAGTCTGACACTGTTTCCACTGTTTCCCCATCTATTTTCCATGTAGTGATGGGACCAGATGCCATGATCTTTGTTTTCTGAATGTTCAGCTTTATGCCAACCTTTTCACTCTCCACTTTCACTTTCATCAAGAGGCTTTTTAATTCCTCTTCACTTTCTGCCATAAGGGTGGTGTCATCTGCATATCTGAGGTTATTGATATTTCTCCCCGCAATCTTGATTCCAGCTTGTGTTTCTTCCAGTCCAGCATTTCTCATGATGTACTCTGCATATAAGTTAAATAAACATGGTGACAATATACAGCCTTGACGTACTCCTTTTCCTATTTGGAACCAGTCTGTTGTTCCATGTCCAGTTCTAACTGTTGCTTCCTGACCTGCATACAGATTTCTCAAGAGGCAGATCAGGTGGTCTGGTATTCCCATCTCTCTCAGAATTTTCCACAGTTTATTGTGATCTACACAGTCAAAGGCTTTGGCATAGTCAATAAAGCAGAAATAGATGTTTTTCTGGAACTCTCTTGCTTTTTCCATGATCCAGCGGATGTTGGCAATTTGATCTCTGGTTCCTCTGCCTTTGTTGAGCCAAAGTGGAAACAATGTTTGGAAACATCCTAGTTTGTATGTGCCTAGTGGTGAAAGTAAAATCTTATGCTGTAAAGAACAAGTTTGCATAGGAACTTGGAATATTAGGTCCATAAGTTAAGGTAAATTGGAAGTGGTCAAACAGATGGCAAGAGTGAATATCGACATGCAAAGAGTTGACTCATTGAAAAAGACTCTGATGCTGGGAGGGATTGTGGGCAGGAGGAAAAGGGGGACGACAGAGGATTAGATGGCTGGATGGCATCACAGACTCAATGGACGTGAGTTTGAGTGAACTCCAGGAGTTGGTGATGGACAGGGAGGCCTGACGTGCTGCAATTCATGGGGTCGCAAAGAGACAGACACAACTGAGTGACTGAACTGAACAAAAATGACTGGAATGGGTGAATCTAATTCTAATGACCATTATATCTACTAATGTGGGCAAGAATCCCTTAGAAGAAATGAAGTAATCCTTATAGTCAACAAGAGTCCAAAATACAGTACTTGGGTGCGATTTTTCAAAAACGACAGAATGAACTCTGTTTCTAAGGCAAACCTTTCAATATCACAGTAATCCAAGTATATACCCCAACCACTAATGCTGAAGAAGCTGAAGTTGAATGGTTCTATTTAAACTTACAAGACCTTTTATAACTAATTCTCAAAAAAGATGCCCTTTTCATCATAGGGAATGGGAATGAAAAAGTAGGAAATCAAGAGATTCCCAGAGTAACAGGCAAGTTTGGCCTTGGAGAACAAAATGAAGCAGGTAAAGGCTAACAGAGTTTTACTAGGAGAACACAGTGGTCATAGAAAACACCCTCTTCCACAACATAAGAAATAACTCTACACGCACATCACCAGGTGACCAATACCAAACTCAGATTGATTATGTTCTTTGCAGCTGAAGATGGAGAAGCTCTATACAGTCAGCAAAAACAAGCCCAGGAGCTGACTGTGGCTCAGATCATGAACTCCTCATTGCCAAATTCAGACTTAAATTGAAGAAAATAGGAAAATCTACAAGGCCATTCAGATATGAGCTAAATAAAATCCCTTACAATTATACGGTGGATGTGACAAATATATTCAAGGGATTAGATTTGATACAACTATTGTTGGAGGTTCATAACATTGTACAGGATGTGGTGATCAAAATCATATCCATGAAAAAGAAATGAAAATAGGCAAAATGTTGTCTAAGGAGGTCTTACAAATATCTGAGAATTAAAGATAGGTGAAAGGCAAAGGTGAAAACTAACAATATACCTATCTGAATGCAGAGTCCCAAGGAGAGATAAGAAAGCCTTCCTAAGTGGTCAGTGTAAAGAAAGAGGAAAACAATAGAATGGGAAAGACTAGAGATCTCTTCAATAAAATTATAGTATATATATATTTTTTTTCATTAAAAAATCAGCCATAATCATATACATATCCCCTCCTCTGGAAGCTCCCTCCCCTCCCAACATCACACCCCTTTAAGTCATCACACAGTGCCGAACCGGGCTCTCTGTGTCATAGAGCAACTTCTCACAGGCTATCATTTTACACATGGTTGTGCATATATGTTGATGCTACTTTATCCATTTGTCCCACTCTATCCTTCCCCCACTGTGTCCACAAGTTTGTTCTCTGTATCTTTGTTTCCATTCTTTCCCTGCAAATAGGTTCATCATTACAATTTTTCTAGATTCCAAATACATGTTAATATACATTGATTGTTTTTTTTCTTTCTGACTTACTTCACTCTGTACATAACAGCCTCTAGGTTCATCCACCTCATTATACTGACTCAAATTTATGCTTTTATATGGCTAAGTAATATCTCATTATATATGTATGTATGTAGATATAGACATATACACATCTTCTTTATCCTTACATCTGTTCTTGGACATCTAGGTCGCTTCTTTGTCTTGGCTATTGTAACAGTGCTGCAATAAACACTGGGGTGAATTGAGCAGAATTTTGATTAATTTCCTGCCCACACAAGAAATTGGAGGAACCAATCAATCAAATCTCACATGAGCTCAGAAATAGTAACTAAATTGAGTGCCCCAGAGACTGGAAAGTTTTTCAAAAATTTGAAGATGCTGTGAGCTTCTTCAAAGTTTGTTAAGAATATTAAGTGATTTGAGAATCCAGGTTTATCTTGTCATGCCATTTGTGATGGAATTTAGTACTCAGTTTTCTTTCTTTTCATTCTTTCTTTTCTTATCTTTCTTTCCTTTTCAGTCAATTTTCTATGTGCTGATCTTTGTTTTTTAATTGCAATTATTTAAATTGCACTCATCTCACATGCTAGTAAAGAAATGCTCAAAATTCTCCAAGCCAGGCTTCAGCAATATGTCAACCATAAACTTCCTGATGTTCAAGCCGGTTTTAGAAAAGGCAGAGGAAACAGAGATCAAATTCTCAACATCTGCTGAATCATGGAAAAAGCAAGAGTGTTCCAGAAAAAAACATCTATTTCTGCTTTATTGACTATGCCAAAGCCTTTGACTGTGTGGATCACAATAAACTGTGGAAAATACTGAAAGAGATGGGAATACCAGACCACCTGACCAGCCTCTTGAGAAACCTATATGCAGGTCAGGAGGCAACAGTTAGAAATGGACATGGAACAATAGACTGGTTCCAAATAGGAAAAGGAGTACGTCAAGGCTGTATATTGTCACCCTGCTTATTTAACTTCTATGCAGAGTACATCATGAGAAATGCTTGGCTGGATGAAGCATAAGCTGGAATCAAGATTGTTGGGAGAAATATCAATAACCTCAGATATGCAGATGACACCACCCTTATGGCAGAAAGTGAAGAGGAACTAAAAAGCCTCTTGAAGAAAGTGAAAGTGGAGAGTGAAAAAGTTGGCTTAAAGCTCAACATTCAGAAAATTAATATCATGGCATCTGGTCCCATCACTTCATGGGAAATAGATGGGGAAATAGTGGAAACAGTGTCAGACTTTATTTTGGGGGGCTCCAAAATCGCTGCAGATGGTGACTGCAGCCATGAAATTAAAAGACGCTTACTCCTTGGAAGGAAAGTTATGACCAACCTAGATAGCATATTCAAAAGCAGAGATATGACTTTGCCAACAAAGGTCCGTCTAGTCAAGGCTATGGTTTTTCCTGTGGTCATTTATGAATGTGAGAGTTGGACTGTGAAGAAAGCTGAGCACCGAAGTGTGGTGTTGGAGAAGATTCTTGAGAGTCCCTTGGACTGCAAGGAGATCCAAACTGTCCATTCTAAAGGAGATCATTCCTGGGTGTTCTTTGGAAGGAATGATGCTAAAGCTGAAACTCTAGTACTTTGTCCACCTCAACGCAAAGTGTTGACTCATTGGAAAAGACTCTGATGCTGGGAGGGATTGGGGGCAGGAGGAGAAGGGGATGACAGAGGATGAGATGACTGGATGGCATCACTGACTCGATGGACGTGAGTCTGAGTGAACTCCGGCAGTTGGTGATGGACAGGGAGGCCTGGCGTGCTGCGATTCATTGGGTCGCGAAGAGTCGGACACCACTGAGCGACCAAACTGAACTGAACTGATGTCTCATTCCCTGGATCTCTCTTTCAAATTATACGTAAAACAAATCTGATTGAATTTCAATTTAGTCACAAGCATTTTTGCTGGCCTAATGCTTCAAATGCAATTTTCATGAGTTGACATGAAGCTCCGTAGCTCTGTATTTTATGGGGAGGAAAGACCCCTTAGTAAAAATGAACACATATTTATCATAATCATGTAAAATAGTGTATATCAGTTGAGTCGAAACTAGTTCAACATACCACATTAGAAACAGAAGTTAAGAAAAAAAATTTAATAATATTTCAACAGAACCAGTTTTGTTTTGTTTTGTTTTGTTTTTTTCCCTTATCAGAGGAATTTTATCAACTATAGTTTTAACATTCAAAAAATATGTCAGTTAAGCAAACACTAAGTCTTATTATCAGGATCTGTCTTGATTCTGGAGATAAAGTATGAATAAGATACAGTCACTTTTTCAGAATTTAAAACTAGATAAAGAAGCATCTATTACAAATGTGTGAGGAATTATCCTTCCAACTGTCTTGTAAAGTCAGACTTTTCCACAGTCTTTGGTCTCTCACTAGCTTTTTAAAGTAGTCATTCAAGTTATGGTCAATGCCATCATACCTACTGGTAGGACAATATTTTTCTATCATGGCAAATATTTCCAGTGTTATTATACTAGAAGTATAATTAGAGATTATTTTAAGTCATCAATGTGGCCATTAGTGTTTCTCGCCCTTATTTTCAATGTACTGAAACTCAATTTCTGTTTTGAATACAAGCCTAAAATATCCATATTGTGTTATTGAAACAGCAGATGTCAATTAAAAACAAACAAACAAAAAAAACCAACTCTTTTTAATCCATCAAAGAGCTATGCCTAGGGTAACCATAAAGTCAAACATGACTGCCTTGATTGCTTGAAGATGAGGCTTTCAGGGCCGTTTAAAAATATGATGCCATGTCATAAACTATCTTTAAAATGGTCTGCCTTCCAGTTTTTTGACTTCTAAGTGAAATTGCTTAGTACCTTGAGGGGGTGGGTAATAAAATAGACATTCAAAAGATAATTTACTTTTGAAAGGAGGGTACGTGATGACAGTACAAGAAGATACAAAGATCCGTGTTAACTAAAATGATACAGAGTCAGACATATGTTTCTCTATGAGCCAGAAGTTCCTCGGAGTCACAGCAATTATAATAAGAGCTCATCCTTTCTATTACAAAGCCATAGCTTCAAATCTTACAAATGCTGTCAGCCTTCTCCACATTTAATTCTTTGTATGACAGCACTCCAGCCACTCACAGAAAAAGGAGGCAAATATCAGTGATTACTTGGACTTTCATACTGACCAGAACTAACTGAATTTTTATCAGTACTTTAACATTCAGTGCTTTGAATTACTTTGAAAATGGATCAAATCAAATCATGTTAAATAGCTGGCATGATAAGAGGAAAAAGTGAATAATTTGTGGTCAATGAAAATGCTCATTATTTCTTTGAAACAACACTGTCTAGGAGCAGACTAAGATGCATTTTAACTCTAAAAAATATTTTTTGAGTACTTGTTTTTGTTGTTGTTCAGCCACCAAGTCATGTTCAACTCTTTGGGACCCCATGAACTGTAGCATGCCAGGCTTTCCTCCCCTTCACTATCCCTTGGAATTTGCTCAGATGCATGTCGGTTGAGTCAGTGATGCTATCTAAGCATCTCATCGTCTGTCCAACTCCTCTCTTTTTGCCTTCAAGCTTTCCCATCACTTACTATGTACTCAACATGCAAAAGAGACTTCCCTGGTGGCTCAGATGGTAAAAGTGTCTGCCTACAATTCAGGAGACCCAGATTCGATCCCTGGGTTGGGAAGATTCCCTGGAGAAGGAAATGACAACCCACTCAAGTAGTCTTGCCTGGAAAAGCCCACAGACAGAGAAGCCTGGTAGGCTAGAGTCCATGGGGTCCCAAAGAGTCAGACATGACTGAGTAACTTCACTTTCAACATGCAAAAAAAATAAATTGTTTAATAGTAGCTAAAAGAAAACATACTGACAGAAGTGAAAAGTGGGACTGTATAATCTATCAGTGAGAAAAAAATAAAACACAGAAAGTTACACAAATAAGCAAAAATAAGAGTCCTTTGATACTATTTTGCCTGTAGTATTAGCAAATAGAAAGAACTAGAGGACATAAATTATAGCACTTTATGTCAACTCATGTATTAAAATAATTGCATGTCATTAAAATATTTTAAAAGTTCTATTTAGTGTTTTAGAAGATAAAGAATAGTGACATAGTTTGAAGAGAGTTTTAAAAAAACATTTAAATATTTATATATTAAAAACTTTAATTTCTTTGAAACTCATATGTAAACAATGTCTGTAATGCTGCAAAACTAATGAGATGTTACTGTGTATGTCTCTGGGTGTGCATGAACACATTGCTTACACAGTAAAGTTTTACTTAAACATGAACAAAGAAAACCATGCTCTATTTTCACAAATTTATTCAGTGAGTTCTGACATGAAGAGGTGGCTTGCTTGTATGGTTTCTTGAAATAAATGATAGTATGGGCAAAACCAAAAATACTTCTCACATCTTCAGCTACAGTATGGCCTTCCTGGAAGTAAATACAAATCAAAATACCCTGCTTTGCTCAGCCAGCCATGATTTTTACCTGAATGCCTACCCTGTTTTCAAGCTTGTGTATAATTAGAGTCAGAATCACATTATACAGCCAAGTATAAAGCAAAACTTGAGGGTAGATGGAGAGTTTAGAAGGCCTTAAAATATCATCCCTATTGCCAATGACAAAATTAGTTCCTTTTCATATTAATTTTTTTGGGGGTTAAAATGGCTAGGTCTAAAAAGACACTCCTTTTTAGAAAGAAAATACTCAAGGGATTGAAGCATTTCATAAGTTGCTATCAGTGTCCTCATTAATGGTGTTTAATTGACAGCTGTCGGAGAAGCCTGAGGGAAGACAGGGTCTGGCAGGCAGGGCGCCACCAATGAGCAAACTTGGAGTCATAGTTTGGGCCCAGTGCTGTCCTTAACAGTTCTATACTTCGAATAATATGAAGACTTCTCCTCCTTATTTTATTTGACTGGTTTAGGTTACTGGTCTCACTTTTTGGTCATTGACTTTTACATTTCTTAGAGACCAACCATGATATATTTGAGTGTGGCAATATAAATTGAAATCAACTGGCTTTTCTTCTAATACTTTATAGTATATTTAGCTCCTGGTGAGCTTGGTTTATATAGAAGTTTGAAACAGGAAAAAAAATACTTTAAAATAAACTACTTTCATGTATTCACTTTATTATTATTATTTTTAGAAGTAATACTTTTATAGAACTTAAAAACTTACTTAGTATAAGGCATATTATAGAAAACAGTACATCTCTGGGTCGGGAAGATCCCCTGAATAAGGATTCATCAGTCCATTTCAGTGTTCTTACCTGGTAAATCCCATGGACAGAGGAGCCTGGTGGGCTACAGTCCAAGGGGTCACAAAAGAATCAGACATGACTTGGCAACTAAACAACAACAACGATACCTTAATACTACCATTTCCTCCCTAGCCCGGCTCTGAGAGTAAATCAGCTCAATATTTTAACTCTTTGACTGTTTCTTCTTGTATTTGCCTAAAAATTTTTGATCAATACCACCCTTAAAACAGTCAAACAGGAATCTATTTTCAGGAAAACGATCAAACATCAGATCACTCCTGCTTCATAATGCAACTATTTTTTTCTTGGGATCTTGTGAAACTAAACTATCAAGATGGTACTGACTTGCTAATTTGGGGTGACTCGTTTATGTCAAACATAGGACAAGTTCAGATCCAGGACTACTAATGATCCACTGTTGACCTTTGGCCTGTGCAATGGATTTCACCCATCCATGTCCCAATCATCCTATCATTTCAGGCCTACAGCACCTAAATGTGTGCTCTGTGGCTGTGGTGGTGCTACAGGAATTCTTTACACTGAATGTTCCTTTGCCAGTTGACACTGATCATGGTTAGGCAGTTCAGCAAGAGTAGCTGTGCTGTTTCCTCCAAAAGTCTTTAAGACTCTTGCTACACAATACCAATAGGCTTTTCTTATCTATTTCCTCTAATTGTATTCAGTGGATGAGGAGATGTGCTCCCATGACCATCTTCAACTATGCTAGACAAAAGGTAGATAGTCCTGTGAATAGGAATACACTTCTTCCATTCAACTCCCCTATTTAACTTCCACTGGTGAAGGCAGAGGTATGACCAAGATCAAAAGAGACCACATGCTAGGAATGTGGACATTATAGTTTAAAGCATTCCAGAAAACACATAGTTAGAAGGCCTTGCAAAACTTTTATACTATAAAATTCTAACAAAACCAGAAAACTAATGCTGTATACTAATGTGTAAGACTTGCATTTGTGTTCACTATCAGTGTAACACACTAGCAGCTTTTCAGAGTAATTACAAGTTAATATTCACAGAAGTAATGATGTAACCAGCATTAAACAAGTGGAATTAGGGAAATGTACAGTAAGATCTATATTGTCTCAATATAGACAGGTTCTAAGGAAACATTGTATTATGAGTAACAATATTACTATCTTTTTTTCTCTTGTAAGAGTGGGGTACCATTAACCATGAATGGTACTTTTGACAATAAATAACACAGTACTATGGTTCTCAGACCTGAATAGGAAGAGGTGATGCATTAACACTATGACACATAAATATTTAAATACTTCTTCTCTACATCTGCAATAAATCAAATTGACCTATCTTACATTAACCCATGAACTATTTCTGGTCAACTTGTTGATGTGAAAAAGGACACTGTCAAAGTATTACCCTGTGTCACATAAACCCAGGAGAGGGCCTACTTATCTCTTAAAATTCTGATACTTCTTCATTCCATTTCACAATTTAAGGCTTTATCTAATAATCTTCTTCTATTGAAGATCAGAAATGATATTTTTTATTCTCAGATATCATGTTCTGTCTCCACATGGAAATACTTTCCTTATCTCCATCCTAGGAATTATATAATTTTTAGCAAAATAAATATTTCGTGTGTGTTTTTTATGATTTTTTAAATATTATTCATGGTTAAACCACATATTGCTGCAAAATTCCATTTTATTTATTTTTTTTAATTATTATTTTTTTTATTTATTTATTTTTTTATTTTGCTTAACTTTACAATATTGTATTGCTTTTACTATACATCGAGATGGATCCGCCACCAGAATACACGTGTTCCCCATCCTGAACCCTCCTCCCTCCCCCCTTCCCACACCATCCCTCCAGGTCATCCCAGTGCTCCAGTCCCAGGCATCTGCTTTGCCTAGAAATTGCTCATTTATAAAATGACAATAGTAAAATTGTGAAATTTATAAGGTTGCTATTATGTTTAGTAAATTAATATATACATAAAATAATGGTTAGCTGGTACAAGTTAGCACTCCACAAATACTTTCACCCTTAGATTAATACTTAGCTGTAATTTTTCTTTCTCTAAATTATCTGAAAAACTGAATCTGGCAAGATGATCGCAATTATAGATTCCCACTCACTTACAATTCCCATTGTAACTCTCTTAAAGCTTTCCATCTTCATGAATTTATCTTTAATGGGGACTTCTTATACTTCTACAGTCATCATCTTGTTATTTCCATTTAAACCCCTTGCATATTAGAATTTTATTTGTTAAATTACATGATTTCTATTTCTTAATTTACACTATCAAGGTTGGAAGAATATACCAAAAGAAACTATAAAAAATGTGCATCAGTTGAGTACAATTCAGTCACTCAGTCATGTCCGACTCTTTGTGACCCCATGGACTGTAGCACACCAGGCCTTCCTGCCCATCACTAACTGCTGGAATTTACTCAAACTCATGCCCAGTGAGTCAGTGATGCTATCCAACCATCTCATACTCTGTCGTCCCTTTTTCCTCCTGCCCTCAATTTTTCCCAGCATCAGGGTCTTTTCAAGGGAGTCAGCTCTTCGCATAAGGTGGACAAAATATTGGAGTTTCAGCTTCAACATTAGTCCTTCCAATGAACATTCAGGACTGATCTCCTTTAGGATGTACTGGTTGGATCTCCTTGCAGTCCAAGGGACTCTCAAGAGTCTTCTCCAACACCACAGTTCACAAGCATCAATTCTTCAGCTCTCAGCTTTCTTTATAGTCCAACTCTCACATCCATACATGACTACTGGAAAAAAAACATAGCCTTGTCTAAATGGACACTTGTTGGAAAAGTAATGTCTCTACATTTTAATATGCTGTCTAGGTTAGTCATAACGTTTCTTCCAGGAGCAAGAATCTTTTAATTTCATGGCTGCAATCACGGTCTGAGTGATTTTGGAGCCAAGGAAATAAAGTCTGCCACTTTATCCAAGGTTCTCTATCTATTTGCCATGAAGTGATGGGACCAGATGCCATGATATTTGTTTTCTCAAGTTGAGCTTTAAGCCAACTTTTTCACTCTCCTCTTTCACTTTCATTAAGAGGCTCTTTAGTTCTTTACTTTCTGCCATAGGGGTGGTATCATCTGCATATCTGAGGTTACTGATATTTCTCTCAGAAACCTTGATTCCAGCTTGTGTTTCATCCAGCCCAGAGTTTTACATATATACTCTCCATATAAGTTAAATAAGCACGATGACAATATACAGCCTTGAGGTACTCCTTTTCTATTTGGAACCAGTCTGTTGTTCCATGTCCAGTTCTAGTTGTTGATTCCTGACCTGCATGCAGATTTCTCAGAAGTAGGGTGGGGGGTGATCTGGTATTCCCATCTCTTTAAGAATTTTCCACAGTTTATTCTGATCCACAGAGTCAAAGGCTTTTACATAGTCAGCAAAGTAGAAATATACTTTTTTTTTTCCCTGGAACTCTCTTGTGTTTTTGATGCTCGAGTGGATGTTGGCAATTTGATCTCTGGTTCTTCTGTCTTTCCTAAAGCCAACTGGAACATCTGGAAGTTCCCAGTTCATGTATTGTTGAAGCCTAGCATGGAGAATTTTGAACATTACTTTGCCAGTGTGTGAGATGAGTGCAATTGTGCAGTAGTTTGAGCACTCTTTGGCGTGCCTTTCTTTGGGATTGGAATGAAAACTGACTTTTTTCAAGTCCTGTGGCCACTGCTGAGTTTTCCAAATTTGCTGGCATATTGAGTGCAGCACTTTCACAGCATCATCTTTTAGGATTTGAAATAGCTCCACTGGAATTCCATCACCTCCTAGCTTTGTTCATAGGGATGCTTTCTAAGGCCCACTTGACTTCACATTCCAGATGTCTGGCTCTAGGTGAGTGATCACACCATCATGATTATCTGAGTTGTGAAGATCTTTTTTGTACAGTTCTTCTGTGTATTCTAGCCACCTCTTCTTAATATCTTCTGCTTCTGTTAGTTAGATCCATACCATTTTTGTCCTTTACTGAGTCCATCTTTGCATGAAATGTTCCCTTGGTATCTCTGATTTTCTTGAAGAGATCTATAGTCTTTCCCATACTATTATTTTCCTCTATTTCTTTGCACTGATCAGTGAGGAAGCCTATCTTATTTCTACTTGCAATTCTTTGGAATTCTGCATTCAAATGGGTATATCTTTCTTTTTCTCCTTTGCTTTTCATTTCTCTTCTTTTTAAAGCTATTTGTAAGGCCTCTTCAGACAGCCACTTCACTTTTTTGCATTTCTTTTTCTTGGAGATGGTCTTGATCCCTGTCTCCTGTCACGAACCTCTGTCCATAGTTCATCAGGCAATCTGTCTATCAGATCTGTTCCTTAAATCTATTTCTCACTTCCACTGTATAATTGTAAGGGATTTGATTTAGATCATACCTGAAGGATCTAGTGTTTTTCCCACCTATCTTCAATTTAACTCTGAATTTTTTCAATAAGGAGTTTAAGATCTGAGCCACAGTCAGGTTCCAGTCTTGTTTTTGCTGACTGTATAGAGCTTCTCCATCTTTGGCTGCAAAGAATATAATCAATCTGATTTTGGTGTTGACCATCTGGTGATGTCCATGTGTAGAGTCTTCTCTTGTGTTGTTGGAAGAGGGTATTTGCTATGACCAGTGCATTCTTTTGGAAGATTTCTATTAGTCTTTGCCCTGCTTCATTCTGTACTCCAAGGCCAAATTTGTCGTTAATCCGGTGTTTATTGACTTTTTACTTTTCCATTCCAGTCCCCGATAATGAAAAGGACATCTTTTTTGGATGTTAATTCTAGAAGGTCTTGTAGGTCTTCATAAAACCACTCAACTTCAGCTTCTTCAGCACTACTGGTAGTGGCATAGACTTTGATTACCATGATATTGAATTGTTTGCCTTGGAAATGAACAGAGATCATTCTGTCGTTTTTGAAATTGCATCCAAGTACTGTATTTCAGACTCTTTTGTTGACTATGATGGCTACTCCATTTCTTCTAAGGGATTTTTGCCCACAGTAGTAGAAACAATGGTCATCTGAGTTAAATTCACCCATTCCAGTCCATTTTAGTTTTCCAATTCCTAAAATGTTGATGTTCATTTTTGCCATCTCCTGTTTGACCATTTCCAACTTGCCTTGATTCATGGACCTAACATCCCAGGTTCCTATGCAATATTACTCTTTACAGCATTGGACCTGCTTCCATCACCAGTCATATCCACAACTGGGCATTGTTTTTGCTTTGGCTCTGTCTTTTCATTCTTTCTGGAGTTATTTCTCCACTGATCTCCAGTAGCATATTGGGCACCTACCAACCTGTGGAGTTCATCTTTCAATGTCCTACCTTTTTACCTTTTCATACTCTTCATGGGATTCTCAAGCCATGAATACTGAAGGGGTTTGCCATTCCCTTCTTCAGTGAATCACATTTTGTCAGAACTCTCCACCATGACCCATCTGTCTTGGGTGACCCTACACGGCATAGCTCATAGTTTCATTGAGTTAGACAAGGCTGTGCCCATGTGATAAGATTGGTTAGTTTTCTATGATTGTGATTTTCAGTCTCTCTGCCCTCTGATGGAGAAGGATAAGAGGCTTATGAAAGCTTCCTGATGGGATAGACTGACTGAGGGGGATACTGGGTCTTGTTCTAATGGGGGGAGAGGGGTGCATGCTCAGTAAATCTTTAATCCAATTTTCTGTTGATGAGTTGAGCTGTGTTTCCTCCTTGCTGTTTACCTGGGGCCAAATTATGGTGGAGGTAATGAAGATAATGGTGACCTCCCTCAAAAGATCTCATGCATGTACTACTACAGTCCTTGCCCCCAACCCTGCAGCAGGTCACTTCCAACCATGCCTTAACCAGAGACTCTTGGACACTCACTGGCAAGTCTCCTGTGGGGTCACTGTTCCTTTCTCCTGGGTCCTGGTGCATAAGGTTCTGTTGTGTCCTCCAAGAGTCTGTTTCCCAGTCCTATGTAAGTTATGGCAGCTCTACAGTGAGGTTAATGGTGACCTCCTCCAAGAGGACTTATGCAATACTCACACCCAGAGCCCCTGTCCCTGTGGCAGATCACTGCCAAACCACACATCTGCAGGAGACACTCAAGCACAGTTCTGTCTCACTCTCTGTGGGGACCCTGGGTTCTGGTGTGCACAAGGTTTGTTTGAGCCCTCTGAGTGTCTCTGGTGGGAATAGACTTTGATTCTAAATGCGAATTCGCCCTCCTGCAATCTTGCTGGGGCTTCTCCTTTGCCCTTGAATGTGGGGTATCTCCTCACAGCCCCTCCAGTGCCTACCATCTTACTGGGATTTCTCTGACCTTGGACGTGGGGTATCTATTCATGGCTGCCCCATGGGAGGTTAAAAATTACAATTTCATATATCTGAAAATATCTTCATTCTACATTCCATAGGTAGTTTGTCTCAATGTGAAACTTTCTGGGGAAAATGTGGAAGGGAAATAGTGCTGTACCATTCTCATCCCCAAATACTTTGATGTGATTTTGATGACACATTGATAGGTAGCTAGATGATTGAGAGATAAATAATAGATACTTGTAGGTATAGATAATCTTCTCCAAACACATCTTGGAGAGTTTAAAAATTACACTTTGTTTTGAATCACTTCTTATTAATTTATTTAGGCCTCAGTGAGTAGTCTTTTCAATCAGGAATATCATGTCGCTGCTATTCAGGGAAAGTCTATTATAATTTTTAATTGAAGTAAAATGAATTTACAATGTAAGTTTTATCTGTACAAAATAAAATTTGAAATTTATATACATACATAATGATCACCATGGTAAATCTAGCTACTATTTGTTACCATACAATTTTATTACAATATTATTGATGATATTCCCTTTGCTATACAACACATCCTAATGACTCATTTATTTCATAACTGGAAGCTTGTACCTCCTAATCTCCCTCATGAATTTCACTTATCTTCCTTTCCCATTCTCTTCTGGGTTTGCACTCTCTCTTTGCGTCTGTTTTGGTGATATTTGTTCACTTGTTTTGTTTTCCAGATACCACACGTAAGTTAATTCAAAAGGTATATATCTTTGTCTAATTTATCTTACTTACAATAATACTAGGTCCATCCATGTTGTCACAAATGGGAAGATTTTACTCCTTTTTATAGTTAAGTAATATTCCATTGTGCATGTAGCTATTTTACACTTTTTTTATCTATTTATCCATGGACAATTAGTTTGTTTTTATAGCAGAGTAATATTCTACTGTGTGTATAGCTATTTCACATCTTTTTTATCCATTTATCCAAGGACAATTAATCTGCTTCCATATCTTGGCTATAGCACATATGCCACAATGAACATTAGAATGCATGCATCTTTCATCCTTTCAAAATAATTTTTTTTGTTTTCTTCAGGTAAATATCCAGAATTGAAATCACTGGATTATGGAGCAGTTTTATTTTTAATTTTATGAGGAGCTTCCATAATGTTTCCTTAATAACTGCATCAATTTACAATCCTACTAACAGTGCATTAGAGTTTCCATTTTACCACCTTCTTAAAACACTTGTGACTTGTCTTTTTGGTAACAGCCATTCCGACAAGTATGGGGTAATATCTCATTGTGGTTTTGATATACATTTCTTTGATGGTTAACAATGATGAGCTTTGCTTCATGTGCCTGTTGATCATCTGTACTTCTTTGGGAAAGTATATATTCAGGTACTCTGCCAAATCTTTGTCTTTTTTAATGTTGAAATGTATAATTTCCTTATATATTTTAAAAATATTGACCCTTTATCAGATACATCATTTGCAAATATGAATTTCCATTTCATAGGCAATCTTTTCAGTTTGTTGAGTTTTCTGTGTCATGGAAAGATTCTTTAGTAAATACAGTCCCATTTTTTAAAAAAAATTTAGTTTGTTTCCATTGCCTGAGGAGACATATTCACCAAAACTCCAAAAAGACCATTGCAAAGGGGTGTTGCCTAGGTTTTCATCTACTTTTTATGGTTGAAGTTCTTATATTTGTCTTTAATCCACTTTGAGTTTATCTTTTATAGATGGTATGAGAATGCAGTTCAGTGTTGTTGTTGTTTTTGTCTTCTTTTTCAAGTAGCTGTCCAATTTTCCCAGTATCATTTGTTGAAGAGGCTATCTTTTCTCCATTGTATATTCTTACCTATTCTGTCATAGATTAATTAACCATGCAAGTTTGCATTCATTTCTAGGCTCTCTGTTCTGTTACATTGATCTTTGATTCTGCTTTTGTGCCAGTGACAAACTATTGTTATTACTGAAAATTTGTGGGTATAGTCTGAAGACAGGAATCATAATACCTCATTTTGTTCTTTCTCAAAAATCTTTTGACTATTCTAGGTCTTTCATGTTTCCAATCAAACCTTAGAATTATTGTTCCAGTTCTGTGAAAAGGTGTCACTTGTGTGAGAAGGATTTGTTTTGAATCTGTAGATTGCTTTGTGGAATATTAGTATTTTAACAGCATTAATTCTTCCAATCTGGGAGCTTGTTATATCTTTCCATTTGTTTGTGTCATTGTGAATTTCATTAATAGGTCTTAGTTTTCTTAGTATAGCTCGCTTCCTTCATTTGTCAGATTTATTCCAAGGTATTTTATACTTTTTGACGCAATCTTAAGTGGGATTATTTTTAAATTATTCTTTCTAATAGTTTATTTTTGTATATACAAGCATAGAAAATCTCCATATTTTAAATTGTATCCTGCAAATTTACAGAATTCAATAATGAATTTTAATAATTATTGTGTATGTTTTAGGATTTTCTCTATATAGCAACATGCAAACAGTAACAGTTTTACCTCTTCCATTCCAACTTGGATTCACTTTATTTCTTTATCTTGCCTGATTGCTCTGACTTAGACTTCCAATACTATGTTGAATAAAATTAGCAAGAGTGGGCAGTCTCATTTCATTCCTGATATAGAGGAAATACTTTTTTATTTTCAACATTGAGCATGATATATTGGCTGTGGGTTTGTCACACAAAATTATTATTATGTTGAGGTTTGTCGCCTTTAATTGCACTTTATTGAGAGATTTTATCATAAATATCTGTGTAATGTGTCAAAAGCTTTTATGCATCTATTGAGATGGCTATATGATTTTTATTATTCAATGTGTTAATGTAATGTATCACATCGATTGATATGTGGATATTGAAACAACTTTGCCTCCCCGGTATACATCTTACATGAACATGATGTATGATTATTTTAATGTCTTATTAAATCTTGTTTGCTAATATTTGTTGAGCATTTTTGCATCTGTGTTTGTCACATATATTGGCCTATAATTTTCTTTTTGTGTAGTGTCTCTGGTTTTGATACCAAGATGATGCTGACCTCATAGTATGAGTTCAGAAGAATTCTTTTCTCTTCCACTTTGGAATAATTTGAAAAGGCTAGATTTTAACTCTTCTTTTAACTTTTGGAAGTATTCATCTGTGAAGGAATCTAGCTCTAGAATTTTACCTGTTGGAAGCTTTTAAACTACTGATTCATTTAAATTCCTGGTAATTGGTCTGTTTATATTTTATCTTTCCTCCTAATTCGATCTCAAGTGATGGTAATCTAGGAACTTACTCATTTTTTTTTTTTTCTATGCTGTCTGTTTTATTGGCGTATAATGTATATAGTTGGAGAAGGCAATGGCACTCCACTCCAGTACTCTTGCCTGGAAAATCCCATGGACCAGAGGAGCCTGGTAGGCTGCAGTCCATGGGGTCGCTGAGGGTTGGGCATGACTAGCGACTTCACTTTCACTTTTCACTTTCTTGCATTGGAAAAGGAAATGGCAACCCACTACAGGGTTCTTGCCTAGAGAATCCCAGGGACAGGGAAGCCTGGTGGGATGCCAACTCTGGGGTCGCACAGAGTCAGACATGACTGAAGTGACTCAGCAGCAGCAATGTGTATGGTAATCTCTTGTGATCCTTTATATATTTCTGATGTCAGTCATAACTTATTCTTTTTTTTTATTTCTTTGGACCTCTATCCTAGGTTCTCAATGAATTTGGCTATAGGTTTCTCAATTATATTCTGATTTTCAAACTGTCAGTGTTTCAGTCAGTTCAGTTGCACAGTCGTGTTCAACTCTTTCGGACCCCATTGACTGCAGATCATCAGACTTCAATATCCAGCACTAACTCCCAGAGCTTTCTCAAACTCATGTCCATCAAGTCAGTGATGCCATCCAACCTTCTCATCCTCTGTCATCCCTTTTTCCTCCTGCCTTCAATCTTTCCCAGCATCAGAGTCTTTTTCAATGAGTCAGTTTTGCTCACCAGGTGGCCTAAGTATTAAAGTTTCAGCTTCAGGGTCAGTTCTTCCAATAACCAGTCAGGACTGATTTCCTTTAGGATTTATTGGTTTGACCTCCTTGCTGTCCAAGGGATTCTCAAGAGTCTTCTCCAACACCACAGTACAAAAGCATCAATTCTTCAATGTTCAGCTTTCTTTATAGTCCAACTCTCACATCCATACATGACTACTGGAAAAACCGTAGCTTTGACTAGATGGACCTCTGTAAGCAAATGATGTCTCTGCTTTTTAATATGCTATTAAGCTTGGTCATGGAATTTGGCCTTGGAATATGGAATGAAGCAGGACAAAGACTAATAGAGTTTTGCCAAGAAAATGCACTGGTCATAGCAAATACCCTCTTCCAACAACACAAGAGAAGACTCTATACATGGACATCACCAGATGGTCAACACCGAAATCAGATCGATTATATTCTTTGCAGCCAAAGACGGAGAAGCTCTATACAATCAGCAAAAACAAGACCAGGAGCTGACTGTGGCTCAGACCATGAACTCCTTATTGCCAAATTTAGACTGAAATTGAAGAAAGTAGGGAAAACTACTAGACCATTCAGGTATGACCTAAATCAAATCCCTTATGATTATACAGTGGAAGTGAGAAATAGATTTAAGGGCCTAGATCTGATAGATAGAGTGCCTGATGAACTATGGAATGAGGTTCGTGACATTGTACAGGAGACAGGGATCAAGACCATCCCCATGGAAAAGAAATGCAAAAAAGCAAAATGGCTGTCTGGGGAGGCCTTACAAATAGCTGTGAAAAGAAGAGAAGCGAAAAGCAAAGGAGAAAAGGAAAGATATAGACATCTAAATGCAGAGTTCCAAAGAATAACAAGAAGAGATAAGAAAGCCTTCTTCAGTGATCAATGCAAAGAAATAGAGGAAAACAACAGAATGGGAAAGACTAAGGATCTCTTCAAGAAAATCAGAGATACCAAAGGAACATTTCATGCAAAGATGGGCACGATAAAGGACAGAGATGGTGTGGACCTAACAGAAGCAGAAGATATTAAGAAGAGGTGGCAAGAATACACAGAAGAACTGTACAAAAAAGAGCTTCAAGACCTAGACAATCATGATGATGTGATCACTGACCTAGAGCCAGACATCTTGGAATGTGAAGTCAAATGGGCCTTAGAAAGCATCACTACAAACAAAGCTAGTGGAGGTGATGGAATTCCAGTGGAACTATTCCAAATCCTGAAAGATGATGCTGTGAAAGTGCTGCACACAATATGCCAGCAAATTTGGAAAACTCAGCAGTGGCCACAGGACTGGAAAAGGTCAGTTTTCATCCCAATCCCAAAGAAAGGCAATGCCAAGGAGTGCTCAAACTACCGAACAATTGCACTCATCTCACACGCTAGTAAAGTAATGCTCAAAATTCTCCAAGCCAGGCTGCAGCAATATGTGAACCGTGAACTTCCTGATGTTCAAGCTGGTTTTAGAAAAGGCAGAGGAACCAGAGATCAAATTGCCAACATCCGCTGGATCATGGAAAAAGCAAGAGAGTTCCAGAAAAACATCTATTTCTGCTTTATTGACTATGCCAAAGCCTTTGACTGTGTGGATCACAATAAACTATGGAAAATTCTTAAAGAGATGGGAATACCAGACCACCTGATCTGCCTCTTAAGAAATCTGTATGCAGGTCAGGAAGCAACAGTTAGAACTGGTCATGGAACAACAGACTGGTTCCAAATAGGAAAAGGAGTACGTCAAGGCTGCATATTGTCACCATGTCTATTTAACTTATATGCAGAGTACATCATGAGAAATGCTGGACTGGAAGAAACACAATTTGGAATCAAGATTGCCGGGAGAAATATCAATAACCTCAGATATGCAGATGACACCACTCTTATGGCAGAAAGTGAAGAGGGGCTAAAAAGCCTCTTGATGAAAGTGAAAGTGGAGAGTGAAAGGGTTGGCTTAAAGCTCAACATTCAGAAAACGAAGATCATGGCATCTGGTCCCATCACTGCATGGGAAATAGATGGGGAAACAGTGGAAACAGTGTCAGACTTTGTTTTTCTGGGCTCCAAAATCACTGCAGATGGTGACTGCAGCCATGAAATTAAAAGACGCTTACTCCTTGGAAGGAAAGTTATGAGCAACCTAGATAGTATATTCAAAAGCAGAGACATTACTTTACCAACAAAGGTTCGCCTAGTCAAGGCTATGGTCTTTCCTGTGGTCATGTATGGATGTGAGAGCTGGACTGTGAGGAAGGCTGAACGCCGAAGAATTGATGCTTTTGAACTGTGGTGTTGGAGAAGACTCTTGAGAGTCCCTTGGACTGCAAGAAGATCCAACCAGTCCATTCTGAAGGAGATCAATCCTGGAATTTCTTTGGAAGGAATGATGCTAAAGCTGAAACTCCAGTATTTTGGCCACCTCATGCGAAGAGTTGACTCATTGGAGAAGACTCTGATGCTGGGAGGGATTGAGGGTAGGAAGAGAAGGGGATGACAGAGGATGAGATGGCTGGATGGCATCACTGACTCGATGGATGCGAGTCTGGGTAACCTCCGGGAGCTGGTGATGGACAGGGAGGCCTGGCGTGCTGCGGTTCATGGAGTCACAAAGAGTCGGACACGACTGAGCGACTGATCTGATCTGATTAAGCTTGGTCATAGTTCTTCTTCCAAGGAGCAAGTGTCTTTTAATTTCATGGCTGCAGTTACCATCTGCAGTGATGCTGGAGCTCCCAAAAATAAAGTCTCTCACTGTATCCATTGTTTCCCCATCTATTTGTCATGAAGTGATGGAACCAGAAGCCATGATCTTACTTTTTGAATGTTGAATTTTAAGTGACATTTTTACCCTCCTCTTTCATTTTCTTCAAGAGTCTCTATAGTTCTTTGCCCTCAGACATAAAAGTGGTGTCATCCACGTTTCTGAAGTTACTGATATTTCTCCTGGCAATCTTTATTCCAGTTTGTGCTTCATGCAGTCTGGCATTTTGCATAATGCAATCTGCATATAAGTTAAATATACAGGGTGACAATATACAACCCGGACGCACTCCTTTCCTTATTTGGAACGTGTGTTCCACATCCGGTTTTAACTCTTCCTACTTGACCTGTATACAGATTTCTCAAGAGTCAGGTAAGATGGTCTGCAATTCTCATCTCTTTAAGAATTTTCCAGCAGTCAAAGGCTTTGGCATAGTCAATAAAGCAGAAATAGATGTTTTTCTGGACTTGCTTTTTTGATAATCCAACAGATGCTGGCAATTTGATTTCTGGTTCCTCTGACTTCTCTAAATCAAGCTTCAACATCTGAAAGTTCATGGTTCACATACTGTTGAAGTCTGGCTTGGAGAATTTTGAGCATTACTTTGTTAGTATATTCAGTTCAGTTCAGTTGATCAGTCGTGTCCGACTCCTTGCGACCCCATGAATCGCAGCACACCAGGCCTCCCTGTCCATCACCATCTCCCAGAGTTCACTGAGACTCACGTCCATCGAGTCAGTGATGCCATCCAGCCATCTCATCCTCTGTCATCCCCTTCTCCTCCTGCTCCCAATCCCTCCCAGCATCAAAGTCTTTTCCAGTGAGTCAACTCTTCCAATGAGGTGGCCAAAGTACTGGAGTTTCAGCTTTAGCATCATTCCTTCCAAAGAAATCCCAGGGCTGATCTCCTTCAGAATGGACTGGTTGGATCTCCTTGTAGTCCAAGGGACTCTCAAGAGTCTTCTCCAACACCACAGTTCAAAGCATCAATTCTTCAGCTCTCAGCCTTCTTCAAAGTCCAACTCTCACATCCATACATGAAAACAGGGAAAACTGTAGCCTTGACTAGATGGACCTTTGTTGGCAAAGTAATGTCTCTGCTTTTGAATATGCTATCTAAGTTGGTCATAACTTTCCTTCCAAGGAGTAAGCGTCTTTTAATTTCATGGCTGCAGTCACCATCTGCAGTGATTTTGGAGCCCAAAAAAATAAAGTCTGGCACTGTTTCCCCATCTATTTCCCATGAAGTGATGGGACCAGATGCCATGATCTTTGTTTTCTGAATGTTGAGCTTTAAGCCAACATTTTCACTCTCCTCTTTCACTTTCATCAAGAGGCTTTTTAGTTCCTTTTCACTTTCTGCCATAAGGGTGGTGTCCTCTGCATATCTGATGTTATTGATATTTCTCCCGGCAATCTTGATTCCAGCTTGTGCTTCTTCCAGCCCAGCGTTTCTCATGGTGTACTCTGCATATAAGTTAAATAAGCAGGGTGACAATATACAGTCTTGATGTACTCCTTTTCCTATTTGGAACCAGTCTAGTGTTCCATGTCCAGTTCGAACTGTTGCTTCCTGACCTGCATACAAATTTCTCAAGAGGCAGATCAGGTGGTCTGGTATTCCCATCTCTTTCAGAATTTTCCACAGTTTATTGTGATCCACACAGTCAAAGGCTCTGGCATAGTCAATGCTGCTGCTGCTGCTGCTAAGTAGCTTCAGTTGTGTCTGACTCTGTGCGACCCTATAGATTGCAGCCCACCAGGCTCCCCCGTCTCTGGGATTCTTCAGGCAAGAACATTGGAGTGGGTTGCCATTTCCTTCTCCAATGCATGAAAGTGAAAAGTGAAAGTGAAGTCACTCAGTCGTGTCTGACCCCTAGGGACCCCATGTACTGCAGCCTACCAGGCTCCTCTGGTCCATGGGATTTTCCAGACAAGACTACTGGAGTGGGGTGCCATTGCTTTTTCCGCTGGCACAGTCAATAAAGCAGAAATTGATGTTTTTCTGGAACTCTCTTGCTTTTCCCATGATCCAGCAGATGTTGGCAATTTGATCTCTAGTTTCTCTGCCTTTTCTAAAACCAGCTTGAACATCAGGAAGTTCATGGTTCATGTGTTGCTGAAGCCTGGCTTGGAGAATTTTGAGCATTACTTTACTGACATGTGAGATGAGTGCAATTGTGCGGTAGTTTGAGCATTCCTTGGCCTTGCCTTTCTTTGGGATTGGGATGAAAACTGACCTTTTCCAGTCCTGTGGCCACTGCTGAGTTTTCCATATTTGAGTGAAATTGTGTAGTAGTTTAAACATTTTTTTTTGGCATTGCATTTCTTTGGGATTGGAATGAAAACTGACCTTTTTCAGTCCTGTGGCTACTGCTGAGTTTTCCAAATTTGCTGGCATATTGAGTGCAAGGCTTGCACAGCATCATCTTTTAGGATTTGAAATAGTTCAGCTGGAATTCCATCACCTCCACTAGCTTTGTTCATAGTGATCCTTCCTAAGGCCCCACTTTACTTCACATTTCAGGATGTTTGGCTCTAGGTGAATGATCACACTATTGTGGTTATCTGGATGGTGAAGGTTCATTTTATATAGTTCTTCTCTGTATTCTTGCCACCTCTTTTTAATATCCTCAACTTCTGTTAGGTCCATACCATTTCTATCGTTTATTGTGCCCATCTTTGTGTCCATCTTCCCTTTTTGTGCCCATCACCAGTACTTACTGTGTAGTATATTATCTTTTGTATTGCCTTTTATAATCTAAAAGGAAAAAAAATTTCATTTTTCTTTTTCCTCTCTAATCTTTATTATTTATTTCTTTCTACTAACTTCAGTTTTGAACTTTTTTCACTGAATCCTATAGATTTTTTATATTTGTGTTAGCATTTTTATTCGTCAAAAGGTATTTTTATAATTCCTTTTTTTTTTATTTTCTCAGTGAATTATTGGTTGTTGAAGAGCGTATTATTTAGCCTTCTTGTGCTTGTGTTTTTGAGTTTTATTTGTTTTCTTTTAGTTCATTTCCAGTCTGCTAGCATTGTAATTGTAAAAGACACTTAATATGATTTCAGTTTACTTACATTTAATGAGGCTTGTTTTGTGGCCTAGCCTGATAGTTCAAATGATAAAGACTCTGCCTGTCATGCAGGAGACATGGGTTCAATCCCTGGCTTGGAAAGATATCCTGGAGAACGAAACAAAAATCCACTCCGGTATTCTTCCCTGGAGAATTCCATTGATCAAAGAGGTTCACTGGCTACAATCATGGGGTTGCAAAAAGTAGGATACAACTGAACGAAAACACTTTCACTTTCATTTTCATGTGATCTATCCTGAAGAATGTTCCAAGTGCACTTGAAAAGAACGTGCTTTCTGCTGCTTTTAGATGGAATGCCGTATTTATGTATGTAAAGCTTATTTGGTCTTCAGTTCAGTTCAGTCACTCAGTCGTGTCTGACTCTTTACGACCCCATGAACTGCAGCATGCCAGGCCTCCCTGTCCATCACTGACTCCCAGAGTCCACCCAAACCCATGTCCATTGAGGTTATGCCATCTCATCTTCTGTCATCCCCTTCTCCCCTGCCCCCAATCCCTCCCAGCATCAGAGTCTCTTCAAATGAGTCAACTCTTCGCATGAGGTGGCCAAAATACTGGAGTTTCAGCTTTAGCATCATTCCTTCCAAAGAAATCCCAGGGTTGATCTCCTTCAGAATGGACTGGTTGGATCTCCTTGCAGTCCAAGGGACTCTCAAGAGTCTTCTTCAACACCACAGTTCAAAAGCATCAATTCTTCGGCGCTCAGCCTTCTTCACAGTCCAGCTCTCACATCCATACATGACCACGGAAAGACCATAGCCTTGACTAGACGAACCTTTGTGGACGAGGATATCTATTTCCTTTTCCTGTTTAAGGAAATTTTCAGCTATTATTTCTTAAACACTTTCACTGCATCTTTCCTTCTCTTCTCCTTCTGGAACTCATATAATTCAAATGTTAATATACTTTATATTGTCCCAGAAATCTCTTAAACTGTCTTCATTTTCTTTTAGTTCCTTTTCCTTTTTTTGTTCAGCATGGTTAAGTTCCACTATTGTGTCTTCCAATTCACTGATCATCTTTATATCATCTAAATTACTGGTCATTCTATCTAGTGTATATTTTTTAATTAACTTATTTATTTTAATAGTAGGCTAATTACTTTACAATTTTGTGGTGGTTTTGCCATACCTTGACATGGATCACCCATGGGTATACATATATCCCACCATCCTGAAACCCCCTCCTAACTCTCTCCCCATCCCATCCCTCAGGGTCATCCCAATCCACTGATACTGAGCGCCCTGTCTCATGTATCAAATCTGGACTGGCGATCTATTTCACATGTAGAAATATACATATTTTAATTTTAGTTATTGTATTCTTACAGTCTATTTATTTTATGGCTATTTGTTGAACTTCTTATTGTGTTCATCTATTCTTCTGAGTTCCTTAAGCATCTTTATGATCATTACTTTGAACTCTTTCAGTTCAGTTCTGCTCAGTCGCTCAGTCATATCTGACTCTTTCTGACTCCATGAACCGCCACATGCCAGGCCTCCCTGGCCATCACCAACTCCCAGAGTTTACCCAAACTCACGTACACTGAGTCAGTGATGCCATCTAACCATCTCATCCTCTGTTGTCCCCTTCTCCTCCTACCCTCAATCTTTCCAAATATCAGGGTCTTTTCAAATGAGCCAGGTCTTTGCATCAGGTGGCCAAAATATTGCAGTTTCAGTTTCAACATCAGTCCTTCCAGTGAACACCCAGGACTGATTTCCTATAGGATGGACTGATTGGATCTCCTTGCAGTCCAAGGGACTCTCAATAGTCTTCTCCAACACCACAGTTCAAAACCATCAATTCTTCGGCACTCAGCTTTCTTTGTAGTCCAACTCTCACATCCATACATGACTACTGGTAAAACCATAGCCTTGACAAGACGGACCTTTGTTAGCAAAGTAACGTCTCTGCTTTTGAACATGCTGTCTAGGTTGGTCATAACTTTCCTTCCAAGGAGTAAGCGTCTTTTAATTTTATGGCTGCAGTCACCATCTGCAGTGATTTTGGAGTCCCAAGAAATAAATTCAGCCACTGTTTCCCCATCTATTTAACATGAAGTGATGGGACAGGATGTCATGATCTTAGTTTTCTGAATGTTGAGCTTTAAGCCAATTTTTTCACTCTCCTCTTGC
This sequence comes from Tragelaphus eurycerus, assembly GCA_935064755.1. Classification (NCBI taxonomy): domain Eukaryota; kingdom Metazoa; phylum Chordata; class Mammalia; order Artiodactyla; family Bovidae; genus Tragelaphus; species Tragelaphus eurycerus. The sequence continues at coordinate 2,602,342 of CAKXYN010000086.1, read as the reverse complement.
ACTTTCATCAAGAGGCTTTTTAGTTTCTCTTCACTTTCTGCCATAAGGGTGGTGTCATCTGAATATCTGAGGTTATTGATATTTCTCTAACAATCTTGATTCCAGCTTGTGCTTCTTGCAGCCCAGCGTTTATCATGGTGCATTCTGCAGATAAGTTAAATAAGCAGTGTGACAATATACAGCCTTGACGTACCCCTTTTCCTATTTGGAACCAGTCTGTTGTTCCATGTCCAGTTCTACTGTTGCTTCCTGACCTGCATATAGGTTTCTCAAGAGTCAGGCCAGGTGGTCTGGTATTCCCTTTTCCAGACTAGTGGCCACTGCAGCACTTTCACAGCATCATCTTTTAGGATTTGAAATAGCTCAACTTGAATTCTTTAGGAAATATATTTCGTATGTCTTATCTGGTTTTGTCTTGGTTAGTTCTTTTTCTATGGTTTTTGTCTTGTTCCTAATTTGGAACACATTTTTCTGTTTCCTCATTTGCCCAGTTTTCTGTTCATTTTTGTGTCTTATAGGTCAGTTATGTTTGGAAGTTTTGGAGAAGTAACCTTATGCAGGAGGCATCCTATTGGCCCCAGGAGTATACTCCTCTCTGGTCACCAAAGCTATGTAGATCGTGTGGACTTTTTGTTGAAGTGGGGCTGACCACTATGGGCACACTGGATGGTGGAACCAACATCAGACCCATTTGTCTGACAGACTCTGATTCACATGATTGTGCTGGCCCAAGAGTGTGCAAAGGCAGGACCCTGCAAGCTGGCTGTGTAGTCCTAGGGCTAGTGTCAACCCACTCTTTCTTAGGGCTGGGTCACAGAATGGGTCGTTGTGGGTGTCAAGAGAATCCTGCTACTGGTTTAGCTTGTTGGTGAGCAACTAAGCCCCTAGAACTAATAAGCTAGAGGGAAGATACCAAGATGTCCCTTGCCAGCACCAACACCTTTGTGGGGGAATGAACTCCCTAAAATGTCTGCCACCAGCATCTGTCCCTATGGGAATCTCATTTACCTTCTTCCTCTGAGGGACTTTCCAACATCAGCAAGTATATCTGACTCAGTCTCCATTCAAATCACTGCCTCTGTACTGCAACTCAGTGTGTGATATTCCATGCACCCTTTAAGAGCTAGTTTGTTTCTTATAAGCATCTGACTTTTCTGTACGCAAGTGGGACTGGCCTTCAAAGCTATACACTCTGGGTGTTATTCTTGGTTTACGGTCTCTAGACATGGGAGCCTGAAACAGGTCTCAGATCCCTCATGTCTTGTGTAGAATCTGTGCTATTTTCATTATCCTTCAGTTTGTAAGTCAGTACACAAAGGCATTGATCTTGACAATACCATGCCTCTGCATCTCTTACCTATATTGCATATTCCTTCTGTCTGTCATCAAGTCTTCCTCACCAACAGTTACTCATAAGCAGTTATAATTTTGTTGTGCTCATGTGAGGAGGTGAGCTTTTGGTCTTCCTACTTCAGTATCTTTCCCATATCTACTTTATTGTAATTTTTAAAATAATATCATTGATAATATCCCTGACCCATTTTGTCCTTTCTTATATTTTGAAACTGCTAGTTTAAATCTTCAATTTACTCACCAGTATTTCTTTATTCTGTATTCTTCTACCTTTCAGATCATATAAAATAATTTGTCAAATAAAATTCTACTTTTGCTAAAGTGCACTTTTTCACATTTTCAACACCAACATTTTAATTTTCTGAATGGTTCATCTTTTAAAAACATAGCATCCTGAACTTCCCTGGTTGTCCACTGGTTAAGAACCCAACTGCTAATGCAGGGGACATGGGCTTAATCCCTGGTCTGGGAAGATTCCACATGCCATGGGGCAACCTAAGCCATGTGCCACAACTACTGATCCCACCCTCTAGAGCCTGTGTTGCAACTACTGAAGCCTGAGCACCTTAGAGCCCATGCTCTGCAACAAGAGAAGACATCACAATGAGAAGCCCGTGTATCACAACTAGAGAGTAGCCCCTGATTGCCACAGCTAAAGAAAGACCACGCACAGCACAAAGACCCAGCACAGCCAAAAATAAAATATAAATAAATAAACAAATCCCATAGTATCCTATTCTTACATATCATGATGTTGTATCTTCTCTTGATATTACATTTCCTATTAATGCCTTCATTTTAAACTTTCTTTTCTCTAAATGATTCATATATCCTGGTGGTATTTAGCTTTTGCTTTGCTTAGTTATGGTTTTCCCTGTGGATTTAAACTGTATGGGTCCACTTACCTCCAGATATTTTTCAATAATAAACATTATAGCACTACATGGTCCTTGGCTGATTTAATCTGCAAATGTGGAGTAACTGTGGATATAAAGTGTTGACTATATATACAGATTAACCCATGAATTGTTCAAGGGTTAACTGCATATGCATATTTGCCTTTGTGTCTGTCTTTAAATTTAGATAATGTCCTAAAATATGGTAGCTATCTGTTTCTTTTGAGATTTAAGAACTAAAAACTAATATATTAGGGTATATGTGTTGTGAGAAAGGCTAAAATATGACTAGGTTTTATTGAAACATTTTCAGTGGATGCTAAGCTGTTTCATTTGATAATATGTAATTATCAACATGCATCATAGTTTTTTGCATTGTCCTGGGTCAGATGGTTGCTTCCAATAGGTAGTATAAGCCTGGCTTTCTGAATTTTAGAAGCTGATAGACAAAGTAGGATGAGGCTTTAGAGCTTAAAAAGGAAACATTTATCTAATCTTCTTGTTCTAATATCTTCTCTTACCCTGAACCTCTATTAACTTGGCTCAATATTTTTAAATCTAGAGCTCACTACTTTTAACTTTCCATGGAGGAGACTTCTATTCCGTACCTTACCAGTGAAGGGGCAGTCACATCATTGTGTGGAATAAATAATGGAATGTTGAACAAAAAAGTAAGTGCTTTTAAACTGTTCAAAATGTTATTTGTTTTTATTCCCATACCTCATCCATGCTTTCTTTGAGCTTGTGTCACCACTTGCTGAGAGCCACTGTGATTTTGCAGCATGAATAAGCCTCCTTAGTATTGGTTTCTAACTCTGCTTGCCAGATGATAGATATCAACTTTTTGTCCTGTGCTAAATTAGCCACCACTCATCATTTTCCAAAATGTGAATATTTTATCTTACCTGATAGTATCGCCTCAACTTTTCCTTTCAATTCAGTTCAGTTCAGTCACTCAGTCGTGCCCGACTCTTTGTGACCCCATGGACTGCAGCACACCAGGCCTCCCTGTCCATCAGCAACTCCCTGAGTTTACTCAATATCATGTTTATCGAGTCAGTGAAACCATCCAACCAACTCATCCTCTGCTGTCCCCTTCTCCTCCAGCCTTCAATATTTCCCAGCATCACAGTCTTTTCAAATGAGTCAGTTCTTTGCATCATGTGGCCAAAGTATTGGAGTTTCAGCTTCAGCAACAGTCTTCCCAGTGAATATTCAGGGCTGATTTCCTTTAGGATTGACAGTCTGGATATCCTTGCAGCAACCAACCAGTGCAGAAAGGAGATGAAAGGAGTTGAACGTTTCCTTTAGGTAGCTATAAATATTTTTAGGATAACAACATTCCATTATATTCCATAGAGATATAGGTTTTAGTTAGAGCATACCCCAAATTAGGACATTTTATCTATCATGTTTAATAAGAAATATTGTTAACAGTTGAGTAACTGTTAAAGTTGTTTATATGCTTGACATAGTTTGAGTCATGTAGCACATTCTGTTCTACCTGTTATAATTATTATTGATAACAGAATTGTTGTTACTAGGAATTTATTGTTGTTCTTGAAATTGTTTTTCCAAAGTTCACCCAGACAGATAGAGGGAGGACTGGAATTCAAACTCTAGACTTCTAGCATCCCTCCTTCATTCATTCAGAAAGAGAAAATAATTCAAATTTCTGACCTCTTTTATTGAAATTGCTTTCTATATATCTGAATATAGGTCATGACATATAGAAACTATGAGTAGGTAGAGATATTTTAACCTGAAATCAAGCCAACTTTGAGGTTTTTAATGTGCTGGTGCCTATGTATTGAAGTCTACATCTATATGAATTCCTGATCCAGACTTGAAATGATTAACCCTTAAACAATTTAAGCACCCACAAGGAGGTAAGGTATTTTTATATGCCAAAGCTATGGATATTAATTTTATTCCAACCTGAAAAACTTCACTACTAAAGTTTAAATAGACTAATAATCAAAACATGATCAGATGCCTGAGCCAGTGAAACAATGAAGAAATGAAGAGAGATTAGAGAATAGAATAGCTGGAGAAATTAAGATGTCCCCAAATGAGGTGGCTTGAGTTCCTATGGAACATGAACACTTGCTCTTGGATATATATTCTAAGCTAAATAAATTGGGAGAACAAAGCAAAAAGTTATAAAGGTATATGATGTACTGTGCCCAAAGTATGTTCACTGTCTCTAGAGCAGGGTATATGCATTTTCTGGGCTCCAAAATCACTGCAGATGGTGACTGCAGCCATGAAATTAAAAGACGCTTACTCCTTGGAAGGAAAGTTATGACCAACCTAGACAGCATATTCAAAAGCAGAGACATTTCTTTGCCAACAAAGGTTCACCTAGTCAAGGCTATGGTCTTTCCTGTGGTCATGTATGGAGGTGAGAGCTGGACTGTGAAGAAGGCTGAGTGCCGAAGAATTGATGCTTTTGAACTGTGGTGTTGGAGAAGACTCTTGAGAGTCCCTTGGACTGCAAGAAGATCCAACCAGTCCATTCTGAAGGAGATCAGCCCTGGGATTTCTTTGGAAGGAATGATGCTAAAGCTGAAACTCCAGTATTTTGGCCATCTCATGCGAAGACTTGACTCATTGGAGAAGACTCTGATGCTGGGAGGGATTGAGGGCAGGAGGAGAAGGGGACGACAGAGGATGAGATGGCTGGATGGCATCACTGACTCGATGGATGCGAGTCTGAGAGACCTCTGGGAGCTGGTGATGGACAGGGAGGCCTGGCGTGTTGCAGTTCATGGGGTTGCAAAGAGTCGGACACGACTGAGCGACTGATCTGATCTGATCTGATGCATTTTTACAGTCACGTTTCCACATATTTTTTGAGCTCTGATATGCCTTTGGTCTTTGACTAAAATTTTTTGTTTTAAAACCAAATGCTGATTTACACACATTGTATATGCTCAACATCCTATTTGAAACAAAAATAAATGTATATCTGTCAAAATATTGAAATATTTAGGCCATATCAGAGTAGTCATGAAAAACCATAGTTGTAGATGGTAAGATATATGGAAAGGGATATTTGCAAATAAGATATGGGAGCTGTGATGGGGTTTGAATTTGATTCCATTAGCAATGAAAAGTCATGAAAAAGTCATATTTAATGCTAATGACTTTACCAATATTAGAGGCATATGTAAATTTGTTTTATAGTGTGTTATGTCCACTAGAAGAACTTAAGAAATGAATCAGTTGATTTTACCTATTGAGTATGTTTTATATTCACAGTATCAATTAACTTCTTGCAGTTTTAAAGTTGTTTGTCCATGTTTTTAGCAAGAACTGAAAATTTGTTGGCCTTACACCATTCTCTTCAGTTCTGTGCAACCTGATTTATCCCATAAGACGGAATAGTCTTTGAGTCCCTTTCTGCCTAGACTTCATCCAGACTAATTTCTAGTTCTTTCAGCCCATTTCCCACAAACCATACACTTAAATAGCATCATTCACTTGACCTGTTTGGCAAAAAAATGTTTAGAAATTGTTAGAAATTGCCATTCTGGAATTTGACATGAAGTAATGAGCACACCAAGCAAACAATATTCAGAACACACACTCTGCCAGTCCAATCTATTTCAGACAAACAATGGGAGGCTTAAAATAGCTGCGGTGTCATGGTGCCCATTTTGAAATGAATAAAATGTTTTAGGTGACAAAGGGACATGTTTTCTCTCCTTCACAAGGTCACAGGGGAGACTGAACAAGTTTTTGTGATGCGCTACTGCAAATAGGGAAAAAAATAGCATGACCATGACTTCATGGATATGAAAGCCTATTTCTGCTTTCTAGAGGCTTTTGGTTGTTATTTTAACTAATGATACATTTTCCTCACAGCTTAGCAACATAATTATTCCTCCTTTAAAAAATTTATCTCTTTTTGCAAGGTTATTACTTTGTGTGTCTCACTGTAAAATAAATCTAAATACTATATATGTTTGAAAGTGTACCCTATTTATCTGTACATTTTATGTACATCTGTACATAAAAGGATGGCATTTTAAAAACCAATAGTGTGGGGCATAGAATTAATTAAATTGAGCCATATAAATTTCTAAAACCTAATTATATTTAATATCCACACTGTATGGAAATTATCTCTTGCCTATGGAAACTTAAAATATAAGAGTCAAAATAAATTGTAAAGACATTTATATTGTCACAGTATTGGCATAAATCAATGGCACACTTAAAGGATATACGTGAACAGAATTTAATAAAGGGACTTTTCGTAGAATTTGGGTGAATCAAAAATTCACAGTAGATGGTAAAGCTGGCAAGAATTGTTAACAGTGAGATGATATTACAACCATCATCACCACTGGCCTGATGGACAAGAGGCTGAAGCTGGACCTGCGAAGAGTAGGAACCAGAAAAGACAGGATGACCAACATGAGTTTGTCCATAGAGGCACACAGCCATTGCTTGGACTATGCCCAAAATGTGGAGATTCATGAGAGAGCAAAGATAAGGCATATTATACTTTGATCTATTTCTTATTTTACATATTTTCAATTATATTTAGTCTTTTCCCAGAAATGAAGGGAAAGAGGAGTTCTTATACTGTGGTCTGTAGAGGGCAGTTAACTTCTCTAGTCACAGAGCTAGAGAATATAAAGTATAAAACTTGTGGTACACCACTACTTTTGCTACTCAACATTCATCTGTCATGCACCACTCTTGATATTAATAAATGATTTAGATGAAGACATTTCCATTTCCCCAAACAAGGAAATAAATAATATTTCATTAATCATCATATAGTAGCAGAGTATGGTTAAATCAGTAAAAAGGAGTAGTTCTAGTGTATACATTAGTAAAATAAAAGGAGTGAGAGTAATTAACTACCACGAAGAGCTCTGCTACAGTCTCCTTTTTGTAACTGGTTAATAAGTTTTAAATCTGTAACCAGTGGATTTCCTTTACATTTTCCATCTTCTCCTGCCTTCTGTCAACACCTTACTTATCTTTTCTTATTCTCTGGCTGTGTTTTGTCTTCTTTTTTTCTTTTTCTTTTCTACAGTAGATAACTCAAACTTCTAGCATTATAATTTTTGAGCCCTTATAGATGCTACCCTCATGAGAATACTATGGTTTCTTATTAGTTGTTATTATTGAATATATGAACACTGAGTTGCACTCAAGTGATTCTCTGGATTCCAGATATTATCTCACCCGCCACTTTGTGTAGCCATATTCAGATTTACTTAGCTTGTGGTAATCAAGTTTCCTGGCCAATGAAGTGATTCAGAAACATTCTGATTCAATATCATGAGTGTAGGATGGTCTGGAGGCAATTACAACTTCTAATAAAAACTAGTCTTGATTGTGTTTCCTAGAGGAATTACTTTTCTCTTGAGAGATAATACATGAGCTAATGTATCTAAACCCATCAAACCCAAGACTATGGGAACAGGAATAAGAAACTCTTTTAGTGATAATTAGTATAATTATGAAAGGGACTTACTTTCACCTCTTGGTTTTGGAACCCTTGAAAACTAGGAAATCTGGAAGCCATCTCCCTATAATGGCCTTTATTTTAAGGCATGCATTATAACCAGTGGATGATACACCAACCCACGTAGATGTTGCTTTATAGATGACTCTGTACTTGAATTTTCAACAGGTCTTTGAATAGGGCTATTGTATGATACAACCAGCGAATGTCATCAGCAGAGGACCTTTGTTGCCTTTTTTTTTTATTCACCCTAAAATTTATTCTCTGGGTAGAATGTATGTTCTTTAGATATTTCAGAATGAAAAAAAAATATTGGATGATGCTGGCAAAATTAATGAAAGTTGGAAAGGCAAAAATGTGTACAGATTTATACATCAATTTCCATAAGGACTAATTACTGCCTGTCCATGATGAAAATAATTCAGAATGATCAAGCCCCTGCTACATGATGAACATGAGACTGCCATACAAGCTACTTCTTATCAATGCTTACCATAACTAGATCACTTTCATAAGGAAAACACATTCAGGTAAGTTCTTGCATAGCTTTTTTCCCTACTGCTGTCTTAATATTAGACATGGACACATTCACCAAGCACAGAAGCAACTGTGAAAGATGCTCCCTGACAGCTATAAAATAGATCATTTTTTAAACATGATTATTTTTAAGCATCTCTGTCCAGGGACCCTCCACTGAAGATTTATATGAGCACAAATTGTCACACTTCCTATTGACAAAATATTTCCCCTAACTAGTCTGTTAGAATCTTTATATCAAAGCATCTCTTATTCCTGACAAGGTAGAGAAATGGATTTGCTGCCTGGAGTTTTTCCTTTTAGTAAGATTCCTTACACAATACTTATCAGTAGCACTGCTTATTTCTATTACAGGCAAAATCTGTTTAGATCTATCTATATGGTAAGCCTAGAGTCATTTAGCTGAATCTTTCATTAGTTAGATACAGGAAATGCCACTTGAAGCCATAGGTTTAGATTCAGAGAGAAATAATAAATGTTTAAAGCAGGTATCCTTTGAATATGAGCCACATTTTCAAGCAACATACTTGTGCCCTCAAGAACTTATTTTGTACATTAACAATATACAATTTTCATTTAATAATAGAATGCTTGCTCACATGTCCAACTTTCTGATTGAATGGATCAGATAACAAATTTATAATGGACATCTTAAATTTCCTAGTCCCTTAGTGCCCTATGATCAGGCATTCCCTGTCTACAAGTGTCTAATAGCAAACTCAAAATAGGAGTTATTTTCCTCAAGGTAAAAATTTTTGTCAGCAAAGAATATCATGACTTTACTACAACATTTGAGAGTCTTCCCTTTGATTCTCTTACTGGGACTTGCTAAAGGCTTCAGACAGTATCTCTTTATATTACAGATTGCTCGGGTAAAATTTAGTCTGTTGGATCATATGATCCAAGTGACAAGGCTTCTTTTAAAATAGCCTGGATATGATGCAGAGCCCTTTCTTGCTCTGAGCACTGCCAATACCAGAAGCATTATCAATTATCTAGTTAAAAGATTAAAGAATCATACCTTTTTTAAACTCTAAAATCTAAAGAATGTCATCAAATATTCTTTCAACTTAATAGGTTGCTCAAAGAACAGAAAGTTGCTCTTTACTTTCATAATAATCTCCTGACATTCCCATAAAGCTGGACCCTAGAGTTTCCAGATATGGCAAATCCCTGAACTTATAAATTTTGATACTCATATGTTTAAAGTATCTAAGATATTTTCCATATAATGCTCTTGAGGTCCAATTAGCACAGAAGCATCAATGTATTGGACAAAAGTGATATTCTGAATGATACAAAAATGACCAATTTTTCTGCAGAATATATTTATGGCAGACAACATGAGAGCATACATAATCGTGAACTAAGATAGTAATGTTATAGCTTTTTTCCTAAAGGTAAGCACAAACTGCTTCTAATGTCTTTACTGATTGCCTTGAATATAAACAATTTTTTAGCTCAATGGCTGCATAGCAGCATTTTGTTGCTACCAAAATGGATTAGTAGCTATTATTAGCTATTACCTTTTGAGCAAATTTATAATTATCTAATCATTTTATAGATTTGTCTTTGTCACTAACCTCAGAAGTGAATTATGTGGAAATGTATAAAGGGACAACCATTAACACAACTTTGATACTGATGATGGAAGAATTCCCTGCAATTCTTTCAGGAGTGCATTTTTGCCTTTGACTTCTATTTTGCTGAGGTGAGAGATGAGATATGGCTGGTAACAAATCTAAGAATCCTTTCTACCATGGTATTCCATTGATATGTTCAGGAACCAGTTGAGGATCCTTCATGTTAATAAGTACATCTAGTCCCACATTAGTTTCTGGAAAAGGGTGGGAAAGAGCTGAGAACACCACTAGCCCTTAAGGATAGAAATATAGCAAGACATACATTTTACCCCACTCTAATGAAACTTACTTTCTAATTTAGAAGCAGACATATAAAAAAATTTATTTGTTGTGTAAAAATAAAGACAAAGGAAAAGTATAGCAGAGATAAATTTTATAAAGAAGATTTTACTTTGAGAATCATCATCAAAGACTTCCTACAAAGCCTATGTTTGAGCTAAAATCAAAAGAATACATAGGGCTTTAACCGAGTAAAGGGAAGTGGAACGGGAGTAGTAGTGGATTCAAAATTCCAAGCAGATGGAAAAGTACAAAGATAGTCTCAAAGAAGGCATATGTGATGGAGCCTTCTGATATTTAAACATCAGTGATCAGACTCAAATGTTTCATTTTATCATTGAAGATTATTTACTTTAAAATGAATAAGTTTACAAACACCAAATATATTCGAGATTATAGCAGAAAGTGAAAATTAACATTTGGAGAAGCTCTTCTAATTTTCTCTATGTTGAGACACCCAGATTTCAGCAGTTGAAACAGTTAAGGTTTCCTGTCATCCAAGGAACTGGATTTATTCAATTCTTCCTTACAAACAAAGTAATACTGGTAATTATTTTAAGTCATAATATAATTATGAAACTTAAAAATACAAACTTGGAGAAAACAGCCCTTACCTGGACACATACCTAGAAAAAACAGATTCAAGATGCATATCAACATATTGGAGTAGGCTTGTATAAAAACGAAAGAGTGAAAGAAGCAAGTGAAGAAAGGCCTTGAAAAACTAATAAAGATGTATGTTATAAAATAATGAGTAAGGTTAATTTAATCTTTGCACTTTGGTTCTACAAATACGATAAAATTTAAAATGTTATCCTTGATAGAATATATATGAATGTGACATACTTGTGAAACTTGTTTGTAAATTGAATAATTGTCCTTGAGGTATTTACATTGTCTTGCATATCTCTATTTATAGAGATATAAATCTCTATAGTAGAGATTTATATATAATCTCTACTATAAAGAGAGTATCAGTCACTCACTCATGTCTGACTGTTTGTGACCCCATGGACTGTAGCCCACACGTTTCCCCTGTCCTTGGGATTTTCTAAGCAGGAATACTGGAGTGGGTTGCCATTTCTTTTTCCAGGGGATTTTCCCAACCCAGGAATTGAACCTGGGTCTCCTGCTTTGCAGGCGGACTCTACCAACTGAACCAATAGGGAAGTCCCTACTATAGAGAAACCAGAGCACTCAGAGATCAACTTTGCTTAAACATAGGTGGCAATTGTCAAGAGAAAATTATAGATGGAGAAGAAAGTCCAATCATACTTAAAATGTATGTTAATGATGTTGACCTTTATTCTAAGACTCCTGAAAAGACATTATAGCACTTTAGGGAACAGTATTGGCATGATCATTTTTACAGTTTAGGGGATGTCAGGAGAAGAGGTAGATGGCAGTTTGTCATCAGAGAGACAATTGCAGGTTTGGAAAGGATGAGGACTCTGGATCCAGAGAACTGTCAATGACTTCCAAAAATATTTTCAAAGTTTCTTTCACCCTTCCCTCTGATTGTAAAATTTCTGCAGATAGCATGTTTGGACATTAATGTTAACAAGAAACATAGTGATGATATATTTAATAGAATGTAGCCCAGGAATTATTTCTTAATTCCTAGTACTATGGCTGGAAGCATTTAGAACATCGACTTTTTTTAAAATTTAATTTAATTTTATTTAACTTTACAATATTGTTTTGGTTTTGCTATATATCAAAATGAATCTGCCACAGGTATACATGTGTTTCCCATCCTGAACCCTCCTCCCTCCTCCCTCCCCATACCATCCCTCTGGGTCGTCCCAGTGCACCAGCCCCAGGCATCCGGTATCAGGCATCGAACCTGGACTGGCGACTTGTTTCATTTATGATATTATACATATTTCAATGCCATTCTCCCAAATCATCCCACCCTCTCCCTCTCCCAGAGTCCAAAAGGCTGTTCTATACTTTTTAATGAAACTTCTAAGCTTCACTAGCAAGGTGCAAATTGAACACCTTAGCATTGTAGTGACACATTTTCAACAGCTAGGTAGAGAAAGAATGGGAGAAGTCACTTTCAATGTAAATGATTATTACTTAATTTACAAAGAAATTAGTGCTAAGAAATCTTTAGAAGTTAATAGAATATCACTACTTGGCTAAGTCACACAACATAAAACCTGTAATGCAGAAAGCCATGCATTTTTCACGTAAGTACTTGGTTCAATTTATACTGTGAACAATGGTGAAATCAAACCCAGAAACCTTGAAGCAACCACTTTATAGGCTTAAAGAACTCCAGTGAATTTCTAAAGCAGGCATTTTTTTTCCACATACTAAATTATAAGAAGTTATATGAACCAGTGCCATATAATTACCTGGTTTTTGTATCTGAAAAATTGTTCAGAGCTTGCTTTATAAACCTTTGTGGACTTTCTATCTAATCTAGATCTTCTGTTTTACTTTAAAATGTAATCACATGCTCTAGTTCAATTATTACAAACAACAGATGGTTCCCTACACCAAACAGGCAAGATAAACCATAAAATAGTATTCTCAATCTTCACCAATCAAAAACTTTTCAACTAATGTTGGCAATGATAATCTCCACATAAGGAAAATACAAAGTACCAATCAGATCAGATCAGATCAGTCTCTCAGTCGTGTTCGACTCTTTGTGACCCCATGAACCGCAGCACGCCAGGCCTCCCTGTCCATCACCAACTCCTGGAGGTCACTCAGACTCACATCCATCGAGTCAGTGATGCCATCCAGCCATCTCATCCTCTGGCGTCCTCTTCTCCTCCTGCCCCCAATCCCTCCCAGCATCAGAGTCTTCTCCAATGAGTCAACTCTTTGCATGAGGTGGCCAAAATACTGGAGTTTCAGCTTTAGCATCATTCCTTCCAAAGAAATCCCAGGGCTGATCTCCTTCAGAATGGACTGGTTGGATCTCCTTGCAGTCCAAGGGACTCTCAAGAGTCTTCTCCAACACCACAGTTCAAAAGCATCAATTCTTCGGTACTCAGCCTTCTTCACAGTCCAGCTCTCACCTCCATACATGACCACAGGAAAGACCATAGCCTTGACTAGGCGAACCTTTGTTGGCAAAGTGATGTCTCTGCTTTTGAATATGCTATCTAGGTTGGTCATAACTTTCCTTCCAAGGAGTAAGCCTCTTTTAATTTCATGGCTGCAGTCACCATCTGCAGTGATTTTGGAGCCCAGAAAAATAAAGTCTGACACTGTTTCCACTGTTTCCCCATCTATTTCCCATGTAGTGATGGGACCAGATGCCAAGATCTTCGTTTTCTGAATGTTGAGCTTTAAGCCAACTTTTTCACTCTCCACTTTCATCAAGAGGCTTTTTAGTTCCTCTTCACTTTCTACCATAAGGGTGGTGTCATCTGCATATCTGAGGTTATTGATATTTCTCCCAGCAATCTTGATTCCAACTTGTGTTTCTTCCAGTCCAATACTTCTTGCCAAGATTCAAATTGAGGGTTATGTACATAATTATTATTGGCTAATTTAGTTAGGCTACAATGTCCAGATATTTGACAAAATGCTAATCTAGGTGTAGCTATGAAAGGTCATTTTGTATATGTGATTGAAGTCCATGATCAATTGACTTTAAATAGGGGGAAATATCCTAAATAGTTTGGGTAAGCCTGATTCAATGGAAAGACCCTAAGAACATGCTACTTAATGTTTGGGTTTTACCTTTTTGCTAGAGCACATTTGCCTCAGTAAATGGCAAGCAAATTTTAATTCATTCATGTTCAAATTAGGCTAATTAACAAATCCTACACATTCTTTATCCCTATTTCTTATACCTCACTTCTGATAGTAAGTCATTTTTTCATTGAAAATAATGTTAAATAATTTATATAAATAAGCAGAAAATTAATTAATTGGAAGGATAGAATAGGTACCGAGATCTAGATAATCCATATTTGCTAATCAGGCAAGAACCAAAGCAGAGCCAAATCCAAATAAGAGAAATGCTTGTTTACAGCAACTTATCTCTTCCCCTCACCACTACTGTTTTATGGCCTATGACCGCTTCTGGAACCAGAGCCCTTGGTACCTGCCATTGGACCCCAACACACTAGGACAATATCCACTTTGCTGCTATTTCTAGATTCCAATCTGGTCTCTTCCAAAATGTTTAACTAATCTTGCATTTTGTGACATTTATTCAAAAGTTAATTTTTCATTGGGAAGATAAAATTCAGTGAACTTAAGTCACATTTACTTTTCCTTGTTGCTAAGGAAATCAGAGAAGGAAAATCTATTCTTCATGTGTCATATACGTATACTTGTATATATATATGCATTGTATATATAAATATAAAAATTTTATATTATATACTTTTTATTGAAGTCCTTCTTTTGCCATGAATAATTTGTGTCTCTTTGAATTTAACAAATACTAGTTACTATCTTACCTCTGATACACCCAGTTGAATCATGCAAAATTTACTAGCAATGGTTTTACCTTCATGGAGTTTGCCATTTAGTCACCGGAGCAATAACATAAACATTCTAGAGTTCAGTTTTATTGTCTGCTAAGTGATGCAGTTTAACTATTATGCAAATCACTTGTCATCCTTTTTTCCATACTTCTGGGAGTGCAATTGAGAGAATGGTGTTGCAAAGGAAAGACTTATTATTTGTTTTACCTTGCATAATAATATAGGAGACATAAAATCAGGAGACTAAGTAATAGCCAAATCTAGGTGGGAAGGAAACATTCATTAAGTCAAACATGGAAGACTGAAATTGTTTCTAAAGCTGATTTTCACATCCAAGTTGTTCAGTCTCTCAGTCATGTCTGACTCTTTGTGACTCCATGGACTACAATATACTAGGCTTCCCTGTCCTTCACTGTTTCTTGGAGTTCTTGGACATGTGCAGACTCATGTCCATTGAGTTGATGATGACATCTAACCATCTCATCCTCTGTCATCCCTTTCTCGTCCTGCCTTCAATCTTTCCAAGGATCAGGGCCTTTTCCAATGAGTCAGCTTTTCCCTATCAGATGGCCAAGTATTGGAGCTTTAGCTTCAGCCTCAGTACTTCTGATAAATATTCAAAACTGAGTCCCTTTAGGATTGACTGGTTTGATCTCCTTGCTATCCAAGTAATTCTCAAGAGTCTTCTCTAGCATCACAGTTTTAAAGCATCAATTCTTTGTTGTTCAGCCTTCTTTATGGTCCAACATCCATATGGTCTCACATCCATACATGACTACTGGAAAAACCAATAGCTTTGACTATATGGACCTTTGTTGGTCTCTGATGTCTCTCCTTTCTAATAGGCTGTCTAGGTTTGTCACAACTTTTCTTCCAAGGAGCAAGCATCTTTTAATTTCATGGCTGCAGTCACCACTGGCAGTGATTTTGGAGCCCAAGAAAATAAAGCCAAGCTGCTGCTGCTGCTGCTAAGTCGCATCAGTTGTGTTCAACTCTGTGAGACCCCATAAACAGCACCCCACCAGGCTCCTCTGTCAGCAGAATTCTCCAGGCAAGAGTACTAGAGTGGTTTGCCATTTCCTTCTCCAGTGCATGAAAGTGAAAAGTGAAAATGAAGTCCCTCAGTCATGTCCCACTCTTCGCGATCCCATGGTCTGTAGCCTACCAGGCTCTGCCGTCCATGGGATTTCCCAGGCAAGAGTACTGGAGTGGGTTGCCATTGCCTTTTCCAAAAGCCAAGTTAAGCATCCAAAAGGCCAGAGTCACAGAAGTAGGGTGCGTAAAGTAGAGAGCAGTCCAGGGCAATTTCTTAAATAGGTGTTGTCTGTGTGACATTTATATAGAAGCACGTGTGTGTGTACTTAGTTGCTAATGTCCTGTCTGACTCTTTGCAACCCTATAGACTAGCCCTCCAAGGTCCTCTGTCCCTGGGATTCTCCAGGCAAGAATATTGCAGTGGGTTGCTATCTTCCTGACCCAGAGATCAAACATACAACTCCTGTGCCTCCTGCATTGCAGGCAGATTATTTACCACTGAGCCTCTGGGGAAGCCCATATGGGGGGATAACCAAGTCAAATTTAAAGAGCTTGAATATAATAAAATGTTCTGCAAAAGAACATAAAAATATGATATTTTTTTACCTCTAAAATTTTGTTCACATAGATTTCTTTGATGCACTATCTGATGCAGATAAAGCATTTGGTTAAATAACAATAACAACTATTGTATTGTTATTATTAATACTACTTCCCTTTAGTCTCTCGCAGAGATCTCAGTTTAAATCTCTGCTGTGCTAGGCTGGAAAACTCTGTAAAACTTTATTTTATGCAGTATGAATGGACTTCCTGAGAATAAATTTAACCTCAAAGAAGAAGGAACAAATCTCAATAAGCTTGACCAGGGAATTAAGATCTGTCTTCAGGGGTAAAGTTTAAAATAGTTTGGTGACTCTCAGTAGCATCTGTGTCCTATTCCAATAACTACCGCATTCATGTTTAGTCTTTCAGGGACTATCTTTAAAAAGGCAGGGATATGAGATTAGATAAACAGAATGAAATAAAAAATCAACATAACATATTTATAATAAAGAAATAGTCATTGTGATGCAAATAGTACTTCTGATTAGTTTTCTAACAGACTTAACAGAAACTGTGAGAGATACTTTCATCTACCTCTTAATGGAACACAGTTTATGTTTGGCACTGAAAAGTCTATGGCCTACACTGAAACAGGAGGACATGACAATTTCCAGTGGGTCTTGGAGGAAAATATTGATTCAGCAGCTGTATCCTTCAAGACATAATGGAATTCTGTGTAAGACAAACTCTGAGACCTTCATAAATACTTGATATTTTGTATAAGCAGATGGGGAAAAGAACCAGAAAGATAGGGATTTGAATTTTTATAGTTGCTATAGATTCACTATACCCATCAGTTCAGTCACTCAGTCGTGTCCGACTCCTTGTGATCCCATGAATCGCACCACACCAGGCGTCCCTGTCCATCACTAACTCCCGGAGTTCACTCAGACTCACGCCTATTGAGTCAGGGATGCCATCCAGTCATCTCATCTTCTGTTGTCCCCTTCTCCCCCTGCCCCCAACCCTCCCAGCATCAGAGTCTTTTCCAATGAGTCAACTCTTCGCATGAGGTGGCCAAAGTACTGGAGTTTCAGCTTTAGCATCATTCCTTCCAAAGAACACCCAGGGCTGATCTCCTTTGGAATGGAATGGTCGGATCTCCTTGCAGTCCAAGGGACTCTCAAGAATCTTCTCCAACATCACAGTTCAAAAGCATCAATTCTTCAGTGCTCAGCTTTCTTCACAGTCCAACTCTCACATCCATACATGACCACTGGAAAAACCATAGCCTTGACTAGATGGACCTTTGTTGGCAAAGTAATGTCTCTGCTTTTCAATAAGCTGTCTAGGTTGGTCATAACTTTCCTTCCAAAGAGTAAGTATCTTTTAATTTCATGGCTGCAGTCACCATCTGCAGTGATTTTGAAAGCCCCCAAAAATAAAGTCTGACACTGTTTCCCCATCTATTTCCCATGAAGTGAGGAGACAGAATGCCATGATCTTTGTTTTCTGAATGTTGAGCTTTAAGCCAACATTTTCACTCTCCACTTTCACTTTCATCAAGAGGCTTTTTAATTCCTCTTCACTTTCTGCCATAAGGGTGGTGTCATCTGCATGTCTGAGGTTATTGATATTTCTTCCAGCAATCTTGATTTCAGCTTGTGCTTCTTCCAGCCCAGCATTTCTCATGATGTACTCTGCATAGAAGTTAAATAAGCAGGGTGACTATATACAGCCTTGACGTACTCCTTTTCCTATTTGGATCTAGTCTGTTGTTCCATGTCCAGTTCTAACTGTTGCTTCCATAGGCTGCTTTATATAACCACTAAAATTATTTGAATTAAAAATATTTTAGAAAAAGGCATTGATATGTTTATACATAAGTGTATTTGCAAATAATTGGGTTAAGAGGAATTGGTGGCAATGTGTACCATCAATTTCCATAGATAAGGTTCACAAATCTCTTGATTCTATAATCTAAATACACATTATATTATCATCAAAGTTAAATTCCTTATAAATTCTAGATTCAAAGGAGATTTTAAAAATGATTCTAAACTAAATATTGAGTGACCTTTTTTCAAAAACTGTGTGACACTTTCATTTAAGGAATTTTCATCCACTTTTGACAGATTAGTCTTCGCCTTCTTCTGCCCTCCTTCATTCCTCTAGTTATTCAAGATTTATTGTTTCTTTGATATTAAACTTTCTTTATCTTATTCTCCTTCACTTATCTTTTTAAACCTTTTCAATCTTCTTTCCCTTTTCCTATCCTATTCTTGTTTACTATTCATGAATATACGCTTGCCCTTCCCAAATATCTGTGCCAAAAATATTCACATTTCTAAGTACCCACAGGGTTTGCTCATAAAAATGAATTAAATTACTTAGTGAAATCCTGTACTGTAGTCTTTTATCATCTATACAGTAAGTGGTAGAAAGCATAGTTAATAGGTAAATATCAGTTTTCCACAATTTTAAAAAATATTATAGTTTTACCTGAACATTTCTTAAATGAATAAATGATAAATACATGAAAATCCTCTAAAGTCCTAGAAGATTTATATCTCTGTCCTTTTGTAAACTGCATTAAAACCCCTCAAAGTGAAATTTCATCATGACAAGTTTTTCCTTTCTTTGGGAAACAAAACGTTTTGTTCATACTGTGTATGAATAGATATAACTGGCTTATCCCACCAGCTTGTAGGGCATGTTAAATGAAAACAATGCCAGCACCCACATGAGTGGGTTGTAGCAAGCACTGATGGTATTACTGTCAAGTCCATATCAGAGCCCGTGCCACACAGTAAGTGTGAAGGACATGTGATGACTATTCTAATACTGCTTTATCATGTGAAAACTGAGACTTAGGCTTGCTTATGGTAAATAACTATTAAGGGATTTAAAACGAGATATAGCCAACCCTACAATCAATGTTCTTAACCAATGTCCATTCAGCATTCCCTTTCCTGGTCTTATTTGCCCTTCAAGTGGTTAGACACTTCTCATGTGACGTGGAAGGAAACTGGAAAAAAAATCAATAATGATCATTTGCCCTACTTTAATTTCATTTATAATTCACTTACTTCTTCCCAATTAGATATTCACCCCTCACAATGGTAGACAAATGTGTGCATATAAGAATTTCATTTTTGTGAGTGGAGTTGGACAGAAAAAGCATAACTAGAGTTCTCCTTAGAAGTTATGGCTTATGAGTAGTGTTCGGCATATGGGAAGTATGCAAACTTATTTTTATTTTAAATGACCAACCACAGCATAGCATGGTATGAGTATAATAATATTCAATAATTCTGTTGATAAAACATAATGAGACTTTAATATAAAGTTAAGGATTTGAATTTTATAAGGTAAGCAAAAGCAAATGAATACTATTTTCAGTAAGAGAGAAACAAAATTTCTTTTGGCATAAGCAAACTTGTTAAATGAAAATAGAATTGAAATGTTCCTAAACTGTTTTCAGTCTATACTCTACTTATGTGAAATGGCTCTCTGCCAAGAGGTTCAACATTGGTAAATTATATATGAGATTCAAAAAGTCATATTGCCAACTAAATATTTGTATTTGGGAAAGCTAAGGTGAGAAGTTGTCAAGAGAGTGATCTCAGCATGCTCCATAGTGATTTGACTAGAATATTTTTTCCTTAACATTCTTACATTCTTCGGAAAGTTTTATACACTTAAAAGACCAAAGAGTATGCTATTTTGGCCTTAAATTCCACACAAATTGACTAATTATAAGCATTTTTCATGAAAATACTTCCCTGTCTAGAAGGGTAAAACCATTTATAGTAGAGACATTCATTGTGAATTTTATGTATTTTATGCTACTTATTCGTTCATAGACCCACTTTCTGAATTTTCACCAGCTGATGATGGTAGGTTGGCAGGATTCTACCTTTGAAGTAATTTTTTCCTCATTATTTTTTAATATATTTAACAAGCAGATCTGCTGGAATGAAGGGGACAGGATGGAAGGAAAAAAAATGTGAATCTGGCCTATTATTAATATTCAGTATTGGCAGCTATTAAATTACTCATGATATTCATTTTTTACATACAAATGGGCTGCACATTAAATATAGGGAGGAACAGAGCCCAAGGACTATGAGTTAAACATAAGGTGTCAGTCAATAATACTTCCCAAGTATCCAGTATGCACAAAAGTCTCCTTTATATGCTATGGAAAATTTTAAGTGAGCAAATCAGTTACAAGAGGATGGAGCACAATGGTAGGGGAATGGCAAAGACAAAAATGCTAACTGAAAAATCAGTGCCCCAAAGCTTGAAGCAGTTTATCTATTCCCAGGTTTATTTCTTCCTACTTCTCTCTTTTACTCTGCTTTCAATTTATGCTGTATGTAACACATGAAATTTCCTCAATACATACACTCTCTCTTACTTCCAAAGGGCAGCATGTGCTTGTGACTGTAAATGATTTGTCTTTTATTCACATCCTATGTCAGACTGAATGAGTCTGTGTTCAAGAAATCTCCCTGTATTTTTCTCTTGACTATATTAATTGCCTTCCTGTTTTCCCATTGCTTCCACACTTATCGCTAGCAAAAGTCTCGACTTGTATATTCAAACAGTAACTTTTTCCATTAGATTATAACCTCAGCTATCATTTCCCACTAGATTATAGGCTTTTTGTCTTGTGGACAAAAATATTTTGTATTTTAGTTGCTAGCATACTGTCTGGTATGACATATTAACTTAAAAGCAATTCTGTATGTTGAATTTGGAAGTGGCTAAACTGTCAGTGAAAATGCTCAAGTCTGCGCTCCATTATTAGTTAACTAACAAATAATAGACAAGCCATGTATTCATTTCAAATCTACAACTAGAATTACATCTATTTTACAAATTCATGATAAGTATTGTATGAGATAGCAATGGGAAAGTGCCTTGTTAACTGTAAAGTAACATATTTAATTAATATTAATTTAACTTCAAATCAAATGAAGTTGTTTATCTGAATCCATAATCTTGTCCATACATTGAATCCATATATTTTCAGTTGCTTATCTGAATCCACTGCTTGTTATCCTCAACAAGACACTGAAGAAACAACTTAAATTAATTGAGAGCAATATTATTTGAGAATAATCTAAAAATAAGAAAAAGGGAATAGATGTTCATACATGGAATATGAAATTAGATGAAATAATGAACTCATGAAATGAAAGAAGAGGGATAAAAATAGAGATCTTAAAGTGATTCTTTATCAGAAACGCACATTAAAAAAATAGTCTCAGTGTACTATTAAGAAAAACTCAAAAAGTAAACAACAACAGAGAGCAAATGTTGAGAGAGCTATGTCTATGCTGTTTCAAAGGTTTAAGAGAGAAAAGGTTGTCAAATTTGAAAAGGAGAAATTCATAGAATAGTAAATAGCATCTGTAGTAAAATCTATTCAAGAGCTGCCATTTTAAATAGCATTTAATTTACTTCTGTTACCAAGCAATTTGGCAGTCTTTCACCAGGTTGATTTGAACTAGAATCCCTAAGAAACAAAAATCATTAAATAATACCTTGTAAATATGACAGTTTCTGATAGTATAGTATGATTTTCATGCCTCTTGACCTTTGCCATTTTCCATCTAATTTCTTAAGTTTAATAGCAAGATGATTGTATTTTAAGCTCAGCTTTTAATTTGTATACCCTTTTCAGTTCTGTTTCTGAATCTGTTTTGACCACATAAGAAAAAAGTCACAGCTATCCTATTAATTCCCCTAATTAATAAACTTAATTTCCTCTTCAGCCTCTTATGTCATGCTTCATGCTGTTCATCTTATAAACCCTTCCTTCCAACCTACTTGCACAGAGCCTTGGTGGTTTGGGCAGCATGCCAAGATTTCCACAGCTTTAAAACCACATTAAAAGCACATTACAAATCCTTCTGCAAATCTCTGCATGAACACCACTGTGTCACAGTTGCATCTCTGTTTAACTTCTCCACACCTTTATTATCTTTCCATTTAGCTACAGAGTTGACTTCAGCAATAGCATCTCATGGTCCATATTTTCAAATTCTGTGATGTACCATGTGAAGCTGATCACAGAGGCTCAGCAACACCCCCATCTATATACACAGCCATCATTCCTTCGTTCATTAACAATTCCATTGACTATCTTTTTACTGCATTTGTTCCAAATAATTATTTTCTTGTTTCAAAATTTGAAATGCACTTCTTATAGTTTTCCTCATGAAATCTTGTAATCTGTAATTTCCTCCCACCCATCCCTAGCCTTCCACTAATTATTCATATATTGGTAAATGAAATTTCTCCCCTGTAACTTTTATTGCCTTCACCAGTCTTCTTATTACACTCTATCTCATTAGATCTCTATATTCAAGCTTGGCTGAAAGCAGAATGTTATTCTTGCCTGACTTTTCATTCTCTCCTTCATTCTCTTCTTCCCTTTAATTCAATTACAGAGGAAAATATCATTGATCCTCTCTGTCTTATAATGTAAATCTCAAAGGACTAACTCATGCATCATAGATCAAAGTGATAAATGTTGTTTCTCTTGGTGTTAGACCCACTCCAAGAGATCATTTTTCCAAATGGAGTTGTTATTACTGGTACAACAATATCTGCTGTGCACAAATTTGGGGGAAATTTTTTACCTAAAAGGTTTCTATCTCTATCTTTATGTATAATATTTATCTATAAGGTATGGTTAGCACAGCTGAAGTTCACTTAAGTCTGCCATAAACCTTAAGGGCCTAGACCTGACAGATAGAGTGCCTGATGAACTATGGAATGAGGTTCATGACATTGTACAGGAGATAGGGATCAAGATCATTCCCATGGAAAAGAAATGCAAAAAAGCAAAATGGCTATCTGGAGTGGCCTTACAAATAGCTGTGAAAAGAAGAGAAGTGAAAATCAAAGGAGAAAAGGAAAGATATAAGCATTTGAATGCAGAGTTCCAAAGAAAAGCAAGAAGAGATAAGAAAGCCTTCTTTAAATGCTGGAGAGGGTGTGGAGAAAAGGTAATGCTCTTACAACGTTGGTGTCTATGCAAACTAGTACAACCACTATGGAGAACAATGTGTAGATTCCTTAAAATACTGGAAATAGAACTGCCTTATGATCCAGCAATCCCACTGCTGGGCATACACACTGAGAAAACAAGAATTGAAAGAGACACGTGTACCCCAATGTTCATCGCAGCACTGTTTATCGGGGAAGGCAATGGCACCCCACCCCAGTACTTTTGCCTGGAAAATCCCATGGATGGAGGAGCCTGGTAGGCTCAGTCCATGGGGTCGCTAAGAGTCGGACACGACTGAGCGACTTCACTTTCACTTTTCACTTTCATGCATTGGAGAAGGAAATGGCAACCCACTCCAGTGTTCTTGCCTGGAGAGTCCCGGGGACAGGGGAGCCTGGTGGGCTTCCGTCTATGGGGTCACACAGAGTTGGACACGACTGAAGTGACTTAGCAGCACTGTTTACAATAGCCAGGACATGGAAGCAACCTAGATGTCCATCAGCAGATGAATGGATAAGAAACCCATGGTACACATACACAGTGGAGTATTACTCAGCCATTAAAAAGAATACATTTGAATCAGTTCTAATGAGGTGGATGAAACTGGAGCCTATTACACAGAATGAAGTAAGCCAGAAAGAAAAACACTAATAGAGTATACTAACGTATATATATGGAATTTAGAAAGATGGTAACAATAACCCTGCATACGAGACAGCAAAAGAGACACTAATGTATAGAACAGTTTTTGGACTCTGTGGGAGAGGGAGAGGGTGGGATGATTTGGGAGAATGGCATTGAAACATGTATAATATCATATATGAAACGAGTCGCCAGTCCAGTTTCAATGCACAATACTGGATGCTTGGGGCTGGTGCACTGGGACGACCCAGAGGGATGGTATGGGGAGGGAGGAGGGAGGAGGGTTCAGGATGGGGAACACATGTATACCTGTGGCGGATTCACATTGAATATGGCAAAACCAATACAATATTGTAAAGTTAAAAAATAAAATAAATAAATTTAAAAAAGCCTTCAGCAATCAATGCAAAGAAATAGAGGAAAACAACATAATGGGAAAGACTAGAGATTTCTTCAAGAAAATTAGAGATACCAAGGGAACATTTCATGCAAAGATGGGCTCGATAAAGCACAGAAATCATATGGACCTAACAGAAGCAGAAGATATTAAGAAGAGATGGTAGGAATACACAGAAGAAATGTACAAAAAAGATCTTCATGACGAAGATAATCACGATGGTGTGATCACTCACGTAGAGCCAAACATC
Source organism: Tragelaphus eurycerus (assembly GCA_935064755.1). Taxonomy (NCBI): domain Eukaryota; kingdom Metazoa; phylum Chordata; class Mammalia; order Artiodactyla; family Bovidae; genus Tragelaphus; species Tragelaphus eurycerus. The sequence goes on along the minus strand of CAKXYN010000086.1, from coordinate 2,577,786 downwards.
CTGGAATGTGAAGTCAAGTGGGCCTCAGGAAGCATCGCTACAAACAAAGGTAGTAGAGGTGAAGGAATTCCCGTTGAGTTATTTCAAGTCCTAAAAGATGATGCTGTGAAAGTGCTGCACTCAATATACCAGCAAATTTGGAAAACTCAGCAATGGCCACAGGACTGGAAAAGGTCAGTTTTCATTCCAATCCCAAAGAAAGAAAATGCCAAAGAATGCTCAAACTACGGCACAATTGCACTCATCTCACACACTAGTAAAGTAATGCTCAAAATTCTCCAAGCCAGGCTTCAGCAATATGTGAACCGTGAACTTCCTAATGTTCGAGTTGGTTTTAGAAAAGGCAGAGGAACCAGAGATCAAATTGCCAACATCTGCTGGATCATGGAAAAAGCAAGAGTTTCAGAAAAACATCTATTTCTACTTTATTGACTATGCCAAAGCCTTTACTGTGTGGATCACAATCAACTGTGGAAAATTCTGAAAGAGATGGGAATACCAGACCACCTGATCTGCCTCTTGAGAAATCTGTATCCAGGTCAGGAAGCAACAGTTAGAACTGGTCATAGAACAACAGACTGGTTCCAAATAGGAAAAGGAGTACATCAAGGCTGTATATTGTCATCATGTTTATTTAACTTATATGCAGAGTATATCATGAGAAATGCTGGACTGGAAGAAACGGAAGTTGGAATCAAGATTGCTGGGAGAAATATCAATAACCTCAGGTATGCAGATGACACCACCCTTATGGCAGAAAGTGAAGAGGAACTCAAAAGCTTCTTGATGAAGGTGAAAGAGGAGAGTGAAAAAGTTGGCTTAAAGCTCAACATTCAGAAAACAAAGATCATGGCAACCTGTCCCATCACTTCATGGGAAATAGATGGGGAAACAGTGGAAACAGTGTCAGACTTTAGTTTTTAGGGCTCCAAAATCACTGCAGATGGTGACTGCAGCCATGAAATTAAAAGACGATTACTCCTTGGAAGAAAATTTATGACCAAACTAGATAGCATATTCTAAAGCAGAGACATTTTTTTGCCTACAAAGGTTCGTCTAGTCAAGGCTATGGATTTTCCTGTTTTCTTGTATGGATGTGAGAGCTGGACTGCGAAGAAGGCTGAGCACCAAAGAATTGATGCTTTTGAACTGTGGTGTTGGAGAAGACTCTTGAGAGTCCCTTGGACTGCAAGGAGATCCAACCAGTCCATTTTAAAGGGATCAGCCCTGGAATTTCTTTGGAACGAATGATGCTAAAGCTGAAACTCCAGTATTTTGACCACCTCATGCAAAGAGTTGACTCATTGGAGAAGACTCTGATGCTGGGAGGGATTGGGGGCAGGAGGAGAAGTGGACGACAGAGGATGAAATGGCTGGATGGCATCACTAACTCAATGGACATGAGTCTGAGTGAACTCCGGAGTTGATGATGGACATGGAGGCCTGGCGTGCTGCGATTCATGGGGTCACAAAGAGTCGGACACGATTGAGCAACTGAACTGAACTGAACTGAACTGAACTAAAACTTTGAACTTCCCAGATGGCTCAGCAGGTAAAGACTCTGCCTGCAATTCAGAATACACAGGGGACATAAAGATTTGATCTCTGGGTGAGGAAGATTCTCTGGAGAAGGAAATGGCAAAACACTTAACTATTTCTTGCCTGAAAAGTCCAATGGAAAGAGGTGCCCAGTGGATTACTGTCCATTGGGTCGCAAAGAGTCTAACACAACTGAATGACTAAGCACACAATAATACAAATCTTGAAGCAAAAGCATTTATTGATATCATCAGAGTTTATCATATGGCAAGTGCAAGCTAGCGTATATTTTTCTTGGGCTTTATTATTCTGTTGATCCTTCCATCTTTCACTTATAGAAGGACAGAAGACAGTTATATTTTATACATATGGATTTACAAACACTTATATGCTATAACTGAACAGTGGTGAAGTACAGAGGAAAATAAATTGAAATTATTATATTCAGTTCAGTTGCTCAGTCATGTCCAACTCTTTGCGACCCCATTAACTGCAGCACACCAGGCCTCCCTGTCCATCATCAACTCCCGGAGTTCACTCAGACTCACGTCCATCGAGTCAGTGATGCCAGCCAGCCATCTCATCCTCTGTCGTCCCCTTCTCCTCCTGCCCCCAATCCCTCCCAGCATCAGAGTCTTTTCCAATGAGTCAACTCTTTGCATGAGGTGGCCAAAGTACTGGAGTTTCAGCTTTAGCATCATTCCTTACAAAGAACACCCAGGGCTGATCTCCTTTAGAATGGACTGGTTGGATCTCCTTGCAGTCCAAGGGACTCTCAAGAGTCTTCTCCAACATCACAGTTCAAAAGCATCAATTCTTTGGCACTCCTTTTTCTTCACAGTTCAAATCTCACATCCATACGTGACCACCAGAAAAATCATAGCCTTGACTAGACAGACCTTTTTTGGCAAAGTAATGTCTCTGCTTTTCAATATGCTATCTAGGTTGGTCATAAGTTTCCTTCCAAGGAGTAAGCGTCTTTTAATTTCATGGCTGCAGTCACCATCTGCAGTGATTTTGGAGCCCAAAACACTAAAGTCTGACATTGTTTCCACTGTTTCCCCATCTATTTCATATCAAGTGATGGGACCAGATGCCATGATCTTAGTTTTCCGAATGTTGAGCTTTAAGCCAAGTTTTTCACTCTGTCCTTTCACTTTCATCAAGAGGCTTTTTAGTTCCTCTTCACTTTCTACCATAAGGGTGGTGTTATCTGCATATCTGAGGTTATTGATATTTCTCCCGGCAATCTTGATTCTAGCTTGTGCTTCTTCCAGCCCAGCGTTTCCCATGGTGTACTCTGCATAGAAGTTAAATAAGCAGGGTGACAATATACAACCTTGATGTACTCCTTTTCCTATTTGGAACCAGTCTGTTTTTCCATGTCCGTTCTGTTGTTTCCTGACCTGCATATAGGTTTCTCAAGAGGTAGGTCAGGTGGTCTGGTATCCCCATCTCTTGAATAGTTTTCTACAGTTGATTGTGATCCACACAGTCAAAGGCTTTGGCATAGTCAATAAAGTGGAAATAGATATTTTTCTTGATCTCTCTTATTTTTTCCGTGATCCAGTGGATGTTGGCAATTTGGTCTCTGGTTCCTCTGCCTTTTCTAAAATCAGCTTGAACATCAGGAAGTTCATGGTTCACGTATTGCTGAATCCTGGCTTAGAGAACTTTGAGTATTACTTTACTATCGTGTGAGATGAATGCAATTGTGCAGTAGTTTGAGCATTCTTTGACATTGTCTTTCTTTTGGATTGGAATGAAAACTGACCTTTTCCAATCCTGTGGCCACTGCTGAGTTTTCCAAATTTTCTGGCATATTGAGTGCAGCACTTTCACAGCATCATCTTTCAGGATTTGAAAGAGCTCAACTGGAATTCCATCACCTCTACTAGCTTTGTTTGTAGCGATGCTTCCTGATGCCCACTTGACTTCACATTCCAGGATGTCTGGCTTTAGGTGAGTGACCACACCATCGTGATTGTCTTGGTTGTGAAGATCTTTTTGTACAGTTCTTCTGTGTATTCTTGCCACCTCTTCTTAATATCTTGGCACTTACTAGGTAGCATGTCCTGTGCACAGAACTTTAAAATGTATCATTTCTTTTAGTGTCATAAGAGAGGCAGCCTACCTACCTGGCTCCTCTGTCCAAGGGATTTTCCAGGCAAGTGGACTGGAGTGGGTTGCCATTTCCTTCTCCAGGGATCTTTCCAACCCAAGGATCAAAACCAGGTCTCCTGCAATGCGGGCAAATGTTTTATGGTCTAAGTCACCAGAGAAGCCCAAGAGAGGTATTACTGTCACCTTAATATACCTAAAGAGAAAAGCCAATATTGAGAATCTAAACATTTTGTTCAAATTTGTGCTGCTAATAGGAGACCCAAATATGAATGCAACTCACATCTCCTGAGTGCAGAGTGGTAACTGAGAAGAATAAACCTGACTCCATGCTTGAGCTATTTCTTTAGCTTTAACCTTTGCACTCTCTTACTGTGCTTAGTCATGCTGGCTCTGAATCTTTGTTAAAAGAATGCTGTCTGTAGTCTGAAATATACACATGATCCCATTCTCAAGGTTCTGCCTCCGAGATTTGACTTCCAAAGTTATAACACTTTTCACTCATATAGATTGTAAAAGTGACAGAACAAAGAATAGTATTTGTCTGGTTATAGGAACATTGTCATTGGATGGACCTACCTAGACAGCTGCAAGAACCTAGGATTCAAGCACCAAGAGGTTTTCAACAACCAGGCATGCCCCTTCCTTTTTAGTACAAAGTGAAAGCAAAAGTCAGTCAGTGGTGTCCAACTCTTTGTGACCCCACAGCCTAAACAGTCTGTGGAATTCTCCAAGCCAGAATACTAGAGTTAATGGCCTTTCCCTTCTCCAGCGTATCTTCCCAACCCAGGGATCCAACCCAGGTCTCCAGCATCACAGGCAGATTCTTTACCAGCTGAGCCACAAGGGAAGCCCAAGAATACTGGAGTGGGTAGCCTATCCTTTCTCCAGCAGAACTTCCTGACTCAGGAATCGAATCGGGGTCTCCTGAATTTCAGGTGGATTCTTTACCACTGAGCTATGAGGGAAGCCCTGTAGTATAAAAGAAACCTGAATTCTATCTTGGGTAAGATTTTTTTTGTGTGTGATGTTAGTTCTCCATCTTTTCCATCTGCTGGCTTTCCAAATAAAGTCACTATTCCTTACCTCAACATCTTTTTCCTCAATTTATTGGCCTCTTGTGAAGCAAGCAGTACAAGATGTGACCCAGTAATAGATTTTAAACCCTTATCTAAAGTCAACTAATAAAACTTAAGAATTAAATTATCTTTTATTAGGTCTTAAATAGAATTGTGACATATAGAGATGGTCAAAAAGTCCTATTAAAATTAAGGAAAAAAATGAGTGTCTCTTAAAGGAGGAGTCTCATTTCCAACATATGCATCATAAAAGTTAAAGAGAAGCTCCACTTCATTTTTGAGATTTAGAATATTTAGATAAAAACTAAAATTGGGAATATAAAAATGGTAAACGTTCCTACACAAGAGAAATATATAACTCATTGCTTTTATTTAGAATACGGAACTAAGGGGCCTTGTAAACTGAGTTCAATGTACTGTACTTGAGCACAGTTGTGAGCACAACATAAGAGCAAAGCAAGCAGCATGTATTTGATTCATGGGCACATTCACAAACTGGCAACTAGGAAAGGAAACCAGGTAGTCTTTTTGCTAGCTAAATATATTGGAAATATGCTGAAACATACAACTCACAATAATTTCAAATATAATAATTTTAAACAAGGCATTTAATGGTTTATAAATTTCTTAAATAGTGAGAAATACAGAACAATTGTCTTTATCCCCATTTTTGGAGGGGAAAGTAAAACTGAGAAGTGACTTGTCACAGTGAATCAGGGACAGGCTGGAATGCAAGTTCTGGTCAAGGAAAATCACAACAGCAGGAGCACCGTGGGTGCATGGGGTCTCAGTTGCTGAATTGTGTCTGATTCTTTGCGACCCCATGAAGTGTGTGGAAATGCCTCTCTCATTTTCACAGATATGCATTCAACATTAGAGTTCAACCAGCCCATACTCCATAGGGGTCTACATTGATCTGACCCCAATACAATACTCTCTACTGTTAAATGATCCTTCAGAACAGAAATATTCTGATGGTGCCCTTTTTTGCCCTTTTCTTTTTCTGACAACTTAGGAACCAGTCAGCTCACTGAAGATGGGCGTTTTGGTATCACCTGACCGTGTGTGCTCTGTGCCTCACATTTTCACACAGCTTGAAGTACAAAACATATACATAGTGAAGGGAGAATTGAGCACTTCAGTAAGGAAAGACTACCCACTGTTCCCTCCTCTTAACATGTATCTTTTAAATTTTAAGGATAGAATGTAGCTTGCCAGATGCTGTAGTTTGTAAGATTAAAAGCCATGAAAGAAAGGTTAGAAAAATGAGACAATATAAAAACAAATCTTTGAAAAAGCAAACTGACACTTGAGTCAGATCTTGGAGTCCTGAATGTCACAGTGGCTCATCTCATTGTACTTTGCCCTTTGCGTTTCACTTCCAACACTGTTCTCAGGATACTCTGGATTCAATCAGGACATAGCAATTAGCCTTTATGAGACATTCAGTTATTCAGCTCTTAATGCTCAGGATACCTTTAAGAAATCTTTTCATTACAGGCACACAATTCCCAAGCAAGAGAGTAACTCATTTCCTCCATCTAAAACACTGTGCTAAAGGTCTCAGCCTCAGAGATTTGCAAACGGTGGTTTAAATAACACCACAGGTAAGTTCTTGTAAGTGTCTGAAGCTCCATGTCTATCTAGGGGATGGGTTTCTTTGTGTGTAACTTCTGAGTTATTCATTCCACTTATACTAAGCCCTTTTTATTAAATCAATGCCTTTTACTATGACTTTGATACAGAGGATTCCTCTTTTGTTATTTAGACCTGGAGGCTTCAAGTCTATTCATCATTTTAATTTGTTAACTAGGATAGAGTACAAGATGAGTCATTTGAAAGCTTCTGATATGTGATGACTGCGTAATGTAGGCTGGGGGAAATCAGTTTAGTCTCATTTTTTTCCCAAAACATTATTCCATTGTCCTATAGACTAGGCTATAGGGAACAATCCTCAGCTGGCAGGGAATGAATGAGATGACCTTAATGGAGTTCTTTCATATCCAACATCTATGACTCTTTAATTCAGTTATCCTCTAGGCATGGAAGAGCTTTCCATCATTACTGCTAAACTAACTACCACTGTGACTTCAAAAAAGTCTCTCAAGATGTGCTCCACTTTTCTGTCTTGCTTGAACTTATGCTTCTTGTCACGGGCTGCCACTGGTGATACAGCTTTTCATCCCTGCCAAAATCACTTCCTGGTGTTCCTCCAGATTGGTGTTGAGAAACTTGATAAAATGTCTCTATTCATGACAGATGTGAAAAAATGTGTCCCCCATTTTATGACATGTACGTTTCTAGCACTACTCATTACTGCATATTTATTTAGGTTAATATTCCAGAGTTAGAAGCCAAATAGTTTATATGTATAATTTATATGTAATCTTCTGCTTCTCCTGTTACTTGAATTTCAAGTTTACTGCCTTATGAATGTTTATAATCTTGAATAAGCAGGCTCTAGGCAAAACATACTCTGATGCTGTCTTCTCTGAACCAACAGTAAAGATTTGCCAATGAAATGACTAGATAAAATGGGAAAGATTTAAAGAAATAAGGAAAGGATAAATGCACTCATATATCATACCTCTTACTCGTGGACTTAGGTGGTGTTAAATGTCTAAGATTTTATGTATAGAGTTTGTAAACTGTACACATGCAGTTATATACTTGGCTGAGTCAACACACACACACGCACACGCACACACACACACACACACACACACACACACACGCACAAACATACACAGACAAATTAGCAGCCCTTCCCATGACAAGCAGTTCTGTTGCCAAAACTCTGCCTCTTTTTACTGGTGCTGAAAAGAAACATGGAGACAGATTTTTGAATGAAGTAGAAAAGAATAGTAAGCAAGATCAGATCAGATCAGATCCGATCAGTCGCTCAGTCGTGTCCGACTCTTTGCGACCCCATGAATCACAGCACGCCAGGCCTCCCTGTCCATCACCAACTCCCGGAGGTCACTCAGACTCACAACCATCGAGTCAGTGATGCCATCCAGCCATCTCATCCTCTGTCGTCCCCTTCTCCTCCTGCCCCCAATCCCTCCCAGCATCAGAGTCTTCTCCAATGAGTCAACTCTTCTCATGAGGTGGCCAAAGTACTGGAGTTTCAGCTTTATCATCATTCCTTCTAAAGAAATCCCAGGGCTGATCTCCTTCAGAATGGACTGGTTGGATCTCCTTGCAGTCCCAGGGACTCTCAAGAGTCTTCTCCAACACCACAGTTCAAAAGTATCAATTCTTCAGCGCTCAGCTTTCTTCACAGTCCAGCTCTCACATCCATACATGACCACAGGAAAGACCAGGGGACCACAGAAGACTAATGCCCTTAAGACTGTGTGACTACTTCTGGAGTAGGTAGTAAGGAGTTTTATAGCATTCAGGGAGCAGGGCGTAATCAACTTACAGACAATTCTAGGATTGGTTGGCACCAAAGTGAAGTCTCAAGCATCACCGACCTGATATCAATCTGTCCAGTATCTACATTTTTGTGGTCGGCAGTTTTGTCTGAAGAGGGGTCTGCTTCCTGTAAAAACAACTTAAGAATATGTGTCAGGCCTTTATCTATATCCTTCATGGAAATTTGAGTTTGGTGATTCTGCTATGTGGGAGAACTATAGTCTTAATTGTTACCATCCCTGTTCCAACAGCTATTCTGTGTTTCTGTACCTTCACATTTCCCAATCATTAGTTCTTGAGTCAGCATTTTACTTCAGAAGACAAGGAAACAAGGTTTTGTACACAGTTTCAGGTAGAAATGTACATGGGTGTGAACTTTAAATAAAATTGTTTGCAAATAGAGAGGGAGTTAATTTATTACTAGATTTTAAAAAAACTTGCAATTAGAGTAGATTGATACAGGCCAGATTACTAAACCATTCTTTAAAAAAAAAAAAATTTGAACAATTTTTTGTCTTTGCTGAATTTGTTACAATATTGCTTCTGTTTTGTGTTTTTCATTGCAAGGTTTGAGGCATGTGGGATATTAGATCCCTGATCCAGGATCAAACCTGCAGCCCTGCATTGGAAGGTGGATTTTTTTTTTCTTTTTAATTTATTTATTCTAATTGGAGGCTAATTGCTTTACAATATTGTGGTGGCTTTTGCCTTACATCGACATGAATCTGACATGGGTGTACATGTGTCTCACCATCCTGAACTCACCTCCCAATTCCTTCCTCACCTCATCCCTCTGGGTTGTCCTAGGGCACCAACTTTGAGTGTGCTTCATCATGCTGGAAAGTGGATTTTCAGCCACTTGTTCTTGTTCAGTCACTGAGTTATGTCTGACCCTTGCAACCCCATGAACTGCAGCATTCCAAGATTCCCTGTCTTTCACCATCTCCCAGAGTTTGCCCAAACTCATGTCCATTGAGTCAGTGATGCCATCCAACCGTCTCATCATTTATTGACCCTTCTCCTCCTGCCCTCAATCTTTCCCAGCATCAGGGTCTTTTCCAATGAGTTGGCTATTCTCATCAAGTGGCCAAAGTATTGGCACTTCAGTTTCATCATCAGTCTTTCAAAGAATATTCAGAGTTGATTTCTTTTAGGATTGATTTGCTGTCAAGTAAATATCCTTGCTGTCCAAGGGAATCTCAAAAGTCTTCTCCAGCACCACAATTCAAAATCAACCATTCTTCCACGCTCAGTTTTCCTTATGGTCCAACTCTCACATCCATACATGATGACTGGAAAAATCATAACTATGACTACACAGACCTTTGTTGGCAAAGTGATATCTCTGCTTTTTAATTCACTGTCCAGGTCTATCATAGCTTCTCTTCCAAGCAGCAAGTGTCTTAATTTCATGGCTGTAGTCACTGCAGTGTTTTGGGAGCCCAAGAAAATAAAATTGGTCACTGCTTACACTCTTTCCCCATCTATTTGCCATGAAGTGATGGGACTGGATGCCATGATCTTAGTGAAGTGGTATCATCTGCGTATCTGAAGTTGTTGATATTTCTCCCAGCAATCTTGATTCCACTGACCACCAGAGAAATCCCCTGAACCATTCTTGAGAATAATTGTCTTTCAAGGACTTTTAATTAGCAGGTGGTGAATTTCTTTCCAATCCTTCATCCTATCAATGTGCTGTATGAACAGAAGGTATGGCTAATAAGTCAATAGAAAATATGTGCCTGGGTTCCAACAAACTAAAACTGATGGTATCTAAAATGGCGGTATCTAAAACTGAATGTTTCCATTAATTATCTGCTTTAGCTAGTATCCACCCAATTACTCAAGATTACTCTAGTCATCAATGTGCCTTGAATGGAAATTTCAGTTTTCTCAAATATCACATTATGAAAAGAATATAATATTGTATGAAGTTTTATAGTGTAGACTGTAAAAATGAAAATATAACATTTATATAGTTTCATATGTAAATGTAGGCATGAGGAGAGAGGGCTCTAAATTAGATAGATTGGTTCCTTCTCCTTCTTACAAATTTTGTGACTCTGGTCAATTAATCTTGATAAGTTTCAGTTTCTTCCGAGTGAAATGGGAATTACCTCACAGGGTTCTCTCTAGTAATAGGATCATGGATGTGGAATTTTTGGCAGAGTGAAGTACATGATGTAGGTTAATTTTTATTACAAAATACACACAGTTGAAGAGTTTAGCTTTGTAACTAAATGTTAAATTTCTCCTATTCTAGAAACCTTAACCCAGATACATATTCCACTCCTTATGCCACCTCCCATGGTAAACAATTGAACACAAAAACCCAACCCTCCAATCTGCTTGTCTGCTTATAATTTCTCTCCTTCATTTCTCTCTTTTTCTTTTAGATAGAGTGCTTTTGCTTCTATGTCAGTCTGATACATTCTCCTTTCCCTCCATATGTTTGACTGGCCAATTCCTATTATGCTTCAAGATTCATTTTAGGTATAACTTCTACTTGGAAGCCTTAATGAGCATCATCTCTTCCCTTGCATAGGCCGTGGTAGAATTTCTTTCTCCCAAAATTCTAAAACTATAAATTTGAATTTGACTTATCTATTAATGTATTTATTTCCAAGTGACCTCTCAACCAGTTGAATGGAAGAAAAAAATAAGTGTTAGCATATACTTACTTTTATAAGTATTTCCGTAAGATTCCATTATTCTTTTCTGAATGAAAGGTTGAAAGAATGAGTAAACTGGTAAAAGTCTATGTTTTTACCAATAAAAACATTTATTTTTAGTTTTTTATACATTAAAAATTTTATGCTCTTTTCTGTATGATTTATCACAGTATACTGAGTATAATTCCCTGTGGTATACCTTAGGGCCTTGTTGTTTATCTATTCTAATTGTAATAGTCTGCATCTACCAACCGAAACTCCCCCAACCAAGGAAACCACAAGTGTGCTCTGTTTGAGTCTGTTTCTGTTTTGTAGACGGTTTAGAGGATTTCACATATAAGTGATATCATATGGTATGTGTTTCTTTTTCTAACTTACTTCACTTGATGTGTCCAACACAGCAGGTGAGAAAGACCTGAAATGGAGGTGATCACAAAATGAAAAGACAGACACATATAATTTGGCAAGCGGGGAGTCAGGGGGCCCTCCTGGTCTCCATGGCAGGAAGACAACATGGCTTATTTTTAGCCCACATTTTTATTGGCAGAAGTCACGTGAGATCATTAGGAAATAGTTATATTAAGGAGTTTGATCAGTGCACCATAAGCAGGGAGTAAAGTTAAGGCTCTGCTGTTGATCAGGAACATCTTTTTTTGTTTCCATGGAGATGGACACAGGGGCAGGCAGTGAAGCTGAGCAGAGAGCACTTCCCACCCCAAGAATGTCTGTTTTGCATGCTTACTAGGACAATAACAAGGGGGAGTTTGCCACCCTTGAGTCATGGGGGAGGTTCTGGTCTCTGCTCCACCAGGCTGCAACATCACTTAGTATGATAATCTCAATTTGCATCCATGTTGTTGCAAATGAAATTATTTTGTCATTTTGTAGGGCCAAGTTGTAGTCCATTGTATATAGGTACCACATCTTATTTATCCATTCATCTGTCAATGGACATTTGTTTCCATGTCCTGGCAACTGTGAATTGTACTTCTATGAACATTCCTAGGAATGGGATTGCTAGGCTACATGGTAATTTTATTTTTAGTTTTCTGAGGAACCTGAATACTGTTTTCTATATTGGCTGTACCAACTACATTTCCACCAACAGGGTAGAAGGGCTCCCTTTTTCCATACCCTCGCCACCATTTGGTATTTGTAGATTTTTTAATGATGACCATTCTGACCAATGTAAGGTAGTACCACATTGTAGTTTTGATTTGCATTTCTCTAAGAATTAATGATGTTGAGCATCTTTACATGTGCCTCTTGGCCATCTATATATCCTTGTGGAGAAATAGATGTCTATTAAATCCTGCTCACTTTTGATTGGGTTGATTTGTTGTTGTTGTTGGGTTATATGACCTATTTGTACATTTTGGAGATTAAGCCAAATATTATTATATACCAAGAATATGTAATGTCTAGAATTAAAGAGCAAATAAGAAATATACCAAAAGATAGTCACATAATTTTTAATTTAATAGGGGTTTGAATAAATGAACTGCTATTTTAAAAGATTACTGTCTTTTAAGATAATCCCTTTGATTTTATACTATTTATCAAGGCATTCATTTGCACTGAAAAACAATTATTTTTTATACCTAAAATGCAATGCCTATTTTTAAATTCAATAAAATCCATGATAACAAATAAAGCCTGAAAAAACCATAAATAGATACTATTAAATCACTTTACAAATTAATCCATGGTGATGATATGAAGAAAAACTTTGACAGTGTTTACAATATAAACCAATAATTTTCTAGTTATTATCAGAAATAGATTGATATATAATTAAAAATTGAAAAAGATAAAGTATCATAAGAATGATTGATAATCATAAGAAACATATCTAGAAATATATGATAATTAGGAACATTAAAAACAAAAATGAAAAGATAAACACACACACATCCAAAGAGAAATCCATATGAGTGAAATGTATTGATAAATATATTGAAGGCATGAGGAGAGGAGAAGAGGACAACAGAGGATGAGATGGTTGAGTGGCATCACCGACTCAATGGACTTGAGTTTGAACAAGCTCTGGGAGCTGGTGATGGACAGAGGAGCCTGGCATGCTGCAGTCCCTGGGGTCACAAAGAGTCAGACACGACTGAGCAGCTGAACTGATGAAAGAAAAAAAATATAATGAAATCTTGAAAGTATTAGATTGAAAAAAAGTAAGTATTAATAAAGAAAGCATGGGAGAATCCCAAAGTGGGAACTCAGAGATCTCACTGTGGAAGAGTTATATACAGCATTTCACACAATGATGATTTCAGATAGCATGTCTCAATTACTTCAGTTTTTAAATCTATTAGCTTTTAAATGATGCAACTTTACCATTTGATCATAATTTAAGACCATGAAACTAAGATGATTTTTTTTGTTGTCAACTTAAGAGGTTATTTATTAATGATTTCTGCCCTTTTTGGGTGATGTTAACATTGTAGATCTTGATCAACTGACAAGATAGTTCTATATTTATACTTTTTTAGATTAAAAACTTAAAGTTTGCTTATGGTTTTCTAAAAGCCCTGATTGAGAAAACAAGCATATATTTGTTGGTGTTATTAATATTTCACCTGTTTATTTATTTTCTAAGATCTTTTTAAACTGAACCAGTATGAACACTAAGTAATCACTGCACCCCAAACACCATGATCCCTGCACATAACCATTTCCTGCCTTGCTTCTTTGAATATAGCAAAATATTTGATAATCAAATTTAGAAAAATAATTATGAAAGCTTCTAAACTCTAATAACTTGCACTATATGTAATAAAAAGAAGTAGTGAAAGATTGTTGCTGAGCCATGAAAGATGCCAGGATTCCTGGCCTCTGGAGGAGAGGAATTTAATCAGGAGCCAGTGACGAGGCTTGATCACTTAGAGCTTTTGTGTAATAAAATTTTATTAAAGCATAAAAGAGATAGAGAGAGCTTCTGACATAGGCATCAGAAGGGGACAGAAAGAGTGCCCTCCTACTAGTCTTTGGCAGGATGTTATATAGCTACTAGCAGGCTGCTAATTAGAGAAAGAAAATGTCTCAAAGCTCAGAGTGGCACCAGACCCCTCACCCACAACATACATTTTGAGATAATATTGGCACAGGGTGTGTTGTCCCAGGCCATAAAATAATTGATGTGATTCTTTTAAGAAAGGCAGGTTTCCACCACAGGTATACACCAATACAATATTGTAAAGTAATTAACCTCCAATTAAAATAAATAAATTTATATTTTTTAAAAAAGAAAGGTAGGTTTCCAAAGGCATAGTCTCATTAACATAGCTTAAGAGAACATTTGCTTTAGTAAAACATACTGGTTTGTCAAGTGGTTCTGAGTCTTTGGCTGAACTGACTTGAAGACAGAGTCTAGGGTAAATAGTTTATCAACATAGCTTAAGGAAAACATTTCCATAAGAAAATCACATTGGTTAGCTCAAGGTTTGTGAAAAGTTCAGGTGGGACCAGGTGTCATCCTGGCAACATAGACTTTTTAAAAAAAAACCTCCTTTTATATAATTTGTATAGAGAAGTGAAAAAAAAATCTGACACTTGTAGTTTGTTTCCTCCTGCTGCTTAAGAGAAACATAAAAAATGTCTGACACTTGCAGCCTATTTCCTCCATTTGGAGAGCCCTAGCCTTCCTGCCTGTTACCTTCTCAATTGGTTCATTATATCAGGGATGGAACATCAGACCTCCATACCCTGCTCTTCTCTGTCCTCAGGTGACTGAAGGAGCAATCAGCAATGTATTTGAAAGCCATTTATTTCCTGGAGCCCTAGAATTTTTTTAAATGCTTAGTTCCGGGCAGACCCTACTAATTACATAGATAGCACATGAGTGAAAGTCAATGTGACATCTCTAATTTGAATACAAGGTGCTGGATCATAACTGAATTTTATATCAAGAAATATTGGCATCGGGGTAAGAAACATTATTTGGCTAAAAAAATTAATATGGTAGGCTAAAGAAAAATCAGGAAAATGATAGATCATTTCTCCAAGAGTAAGCAATGATGTAACTCCAATGTAGCTTGAACAGGCAGTAAAATCTAAAGAATGCATACTGCATTACATAGCTGGAACAAGCTGCCCCAGATCACTGCAACTACCCTCTTAGGTATTAAATCATTTTATATGTGCAGAAACTTTTATGTTGAACACTATTGTCACCTATCTTTAGTGGACGAGAAAATTGAGGCTTAGAAAGGGTAAGTAACTCATTCAAATTAAAATGGGTAATAAAATGTAGCAACTGGGATTTGAACCAGATAATCTGCTCAAGGCCAGTATCCCTAACCATTAGCTCTATACCTCCTGCCTCCTATACAAGTCTGTGAGAGGAATCAAAATAAGGATGGGTGAAAGAAAGTGATTTTTAAAGCACCAGCATGTGTAAAGACTTAATAATGGATCCCAGAAATATGTGGAGTGATTGATGATTGGGCTTGCCAATAAGAACACTAGCAAGGAAATGTTGTGACAAATCTATTAGTAAGTGCTACAAGTATTTGAATAATTTATTTCACTTGAGTATTATTTGAATTTTAACTTTGTATTATATTAGCCTCAATAAGCTGAACAGAGGAGTTCATGCAAAATCCCAGTGACTTTATCATGTTTATAATTTACTACAAATATTCTGCTAGCTCCAGAAATTCCTTGAAGAGAGAAACTACCTTTACAACTGCTGTGTCTTGCAGGGCTATCTCAAGGATTTGAAGATAGAGTAGGTATTCTAGAAATATTTGTAAAATAAATATCTAAGTTAATTATAATTCTATTTACATTAAGCTTTTATTCAAAGAAAATGTCAGCTTCATTTTTGGGGGGCCTAGGTTTAGGATTATTTAAAGTCTCTGAGTCTGTGCCAGGGGCATTTTTATAAACAGAAGTCCCCTGAGGTTCCTTCATCCCCTGCTTCCCACCAAGCTTATGTATCCTTCTCCTATATTAACTGCCATCACAATCCGGATGGTGGAGAAAGCAGGGCTTAACTCAAATGTTCTTTAACATCAGCATCTCTACTGAGTGGAAGATAAATTGATTATGACAGCTGCCAAAAAACAATTTAAAAGCTAAAAAATGGGCTAAATAACATATCTGATTTTAAAAAATCAAATTCCATTTATTCAGTAACTTAAGAGCATTCCAAGTGAACAGAACAGTGAGATAAAGAATGCAGAACTGCAAGGCTTATTTTGAGAAAATAAAAACTCATATATTTCTTTTTCCTTATGCTGAAAAATGTTCACAGCATCCCTTTATCTGAGTTTATAATAACATAAAACTAAATGTTTTTCAATGAGAATTTAATTCCTGATAATGTATAAACAAAGGCAGAGTATTCATTTTTGGCAAGTTTGCCATTATTGGCTACCTTACAACTCATTCAATGTCAATGCCAGTTGATTTGGAACCATCATTTTAGAAACTCCATCTACCTGAATGTGAGCTATTTAGTGGGGCAACAGGTGGTGAAACATTTACTAAAACAAGCTCAGCTTGAAATTGGAACACAAAAGGATACTATTATTATTACTAAATTATAAGCAGAATCATAATGAAAAGTAACTATTGAGATAAAGTCTGATAAAATAAGCAAGCAAAATCTGTTTGTGAGTCAGCATATCCTAATGCCTAACAGCAACTCCTGATATACTCCTGAAAAAGTTCTAGAGTGGAGGCTGTATCTTTCCTTAGTATTTTTACTGTTTTGTTCTAAAAAATGCAGGGCTACGGAGTTTAAACAAGTACTGTATTTGAGATGTTGCTCTAAAATAAATCTCTCCTGACATGGATTTATAGGTTGGCCTGAAGTATATTTTAACCAGAAGTATAATAAGTATATTTTATTGAGGTTATTTCTATGCTATTTTAGGTGTTTCTAAAAATCTTAAGTGTTAAACCGCATAAATTTCATATGCCTCTTAAAGCCATTTAGACATTTTTCTCATTACTGATGATGAGTAAAAATCATTTTTGGAGGCAGCAGTGTATAGGTTTTACTATCTCACTTACCATAGATATATGTTTGTTTCATTCCCATTTTTTATAAGCAATAATGCAGCTGTACAAGGCATTTGCCAATTGTTAGCTCTCTTTGTGTGTGTGTACAGGAACTGATTGTGATTTAACACTCCAACACTTAGGCAAACCATTCTCTTACCCACAAATCCCCACAGAAAACAGACACCAGATCTAATGCCAGTATTCTCCAGGATTTTCCTACTTGCCCAACTATTTTCTGAGTCCATGGTAACAAAAAAAAAAAAAAGAAGCTAGGACAGAGACCTTCACTCTCCCTGCCCCATCCTTCAACATAGCATGTTATTCATGTACTCAACACACTAAGAATGTGAAATTGACTCAGTGTTATTTCTCTAGCTTCCTCTCCTTTTCACTTAAGGGAAAATTAACAAATGCAAATGAAAAGCAGTACACTTACTACAAAGTATCTCAAATATACTCCAGCTTCTTTTCTAAGTAAACTATAAGATGTATTATGGTTTGGCAATGTTTTGCTTGGACACTTACAATTTCACTGAGAGCTCACATGAGGAACAGGCAGAGTTGGGTATAGAGGCCAAGAGCCATACTTAGCATCAGGGGCCAGAAAGAGGCCCCGTGCATCAAAACAGAGGCCAGAAATGCTTCAGAGAACTTTGATTCCCACCAAGATGGGGAATTAGCCAGTCTGCAAACTACCCACATCCCCCAAAATGCAGAGACAATACAAAGAAAGGGGTAAGATAAATTCCAATAAATAAGTTTTAAAATAAATTATTTCTTTTTAAAGCCCTATTTTATTTACTTATATTTAATTAAAATAAATTTATTTTTTTCAAAATTAAAAAAACAAAACAAGCAAAAATACTTGACAAGTATTAGGGAGATTGAGGGCTATGATGAACTTGCCATTGTGGATATGAAGGAGGTATTCGAGGAAAGTGGCTGTAGGTATGGCAGGAAGTGGATGATGTGGCATTAAAGGGTTGGTTAGGGGAAGGTGAAGTCCTCAGTTGTGTCTGACTCTTTGTGACCCCATGGACTGCAGCCTACCAGGCTCCTCCATCTATGGGCTTTTCCAAGCAATAGTGCTGGAGTGGGTAGCCATTTCCTTCTCCAGGGGATTTTCCCGACCCAGGGATCGAACCTGGGTCTCCCGCATTGTAGACATATGCTTTACCATCTGAGCCACCAGGGTACCTTACTTCAAAAGAAATCAGATAATATATATGGTTTAAAACAGAATTGGAACAAAGGACCAAAAATTTAGAATATGTCTCATAGATATTTAAAAAGAGATGAGGGATGATATTGGCATTATAAGATGAGAAAAATAAATCATAAATGAAATAAATTGTAGTATAAAATATATACTAATTGAAAATAAGAGTGAATACTTTAATTGATATCAAGAATACACAGCATAAGTAGTAGGAGGGATCGACCTTGGGAGCAAAGAACAATTATTGAAAGACTAGATAGAAACTCCAGCTCAGATGATACCAAAAAATGATGGAGATATAAAAGATATATATAAAACAAAGCTAACATATATGAAAGACAAAATTTAAACTTTAAACTCTGCACAAGAAAACAAAATTTAAAATGCTGATGAGAAAATAGATTAAAGAATAAAAAGCCAGTGTTAAAGATTAAAAAAAACAACAACAACAACAACAACCTGAGTTTAAAATGTCAGGCAGGAGAAAAATGACATATTTAAACATGTTTAAATCACTACAGATGGTGACTGCAGCCATGAAATTAAAAGACTCTTACTTCTTGGAAGGAAAGTTATGACCAACCTAGACAGCATATTAAAAAGCAGAGACATTACTTTGCCAACAAAGGTTCATCTAGTCAAGGCTATGGTTTTTCCTGTGGTCATGTATGGATGTGAGAGCTGGACTGTAAAGAAGGCTGAGCACCGAAGAATTGATGCTTTTGAACTGTGGTGTTGGAGAAGACTCTTGAGAGTCCCTTGGACTGCAAAGAGATCCAACCAGTCCATTGTGAAGGAGATCAGCCCTGGGATTTCTTTGGAAGGAATGATGCTAAAGCTGAAACTCCAGTACTTTGGCCACCTCATGCGAAGAGTTGACTCATTGGAAAAGACTCTGATGCTGGAAGGGATTGGGGGCAGGAGGAGAAGGGGATGACAGAGGATGAGATGGCTGGATGGCATCACTGACTCGATGGACGTGAGTCTGAGTGAACTCCGGGAGTTGATGATGGACAGGGAGGCCTAGTGTTCTGCCTGGTGTCTTTGTGATGGGGTCGCAAAGAGTCAGACACGACTGAGTGACTGACTTGATCTGACACATGTTTGGGCTCCCCTGGTAACTCAGCTGGTAAAGAATCTACCTGCAATTCAAGACACTCCAGTTCAATTCCTAGATAGGGAAGATACATTGGAGAAGAGATAGGTTACATACTCCAGTGTTCTTGGGCTTCCCTGGTGGCTCAGATGGTAAAGAATCCACCTCAAGTGTGGAAGACCTGGGTTCAATTCCTGCGTTGGGAAGATCCTCTGGAGGAGGGCATGGCAACCCACTCCAGTATTGCTGCTTGTACAATCAAGCCCATGGACAGAGAAGCCTGGCAGGCTACAATCCGTGGAGTCACAAAAGAGTCAGACATGAATGAGTGACTAAGCGTAGCACAGACAAGTTTGGACATATTATGTAACATTTTTAAAATATCAAAGAAAAAGGAAATTTTTCTAGAGGCTTCAAAAGAAAAAGCAGGCTACCTCTTGAACAGATAATCAGACAGGAATAAGGATTGTTCTTAGTGACTTAAGATGTAAGAGGAAATGGAGATCTTTTGAATTGAAGAGAAATAATTTTGAAACAAATTTTCTATTATGTGTAGAACAGCAATAAAAGTAGTTTCAATTATCAGATCAGATCAGTCACTCAGTCGTGTTCAACTCTTTGCGACCTCATGAACCGCAGCACGCCAGGCCTCCCTGTCCATCACCAACTCCCGGAGGTCACTCAGACTCACATCCATCGAGTCAGTGATGCCATCCAGCCATCTAATCCTCTGTCGTCCCCTTCTCCTCCTGCCCCCAATCCCTCCCAGCATCAGAGTCTTCTCCATTGAGTCAACTCCTCGCATGAGGTGGCCAAAATACTGGAGTTTCAGCTCTAGCATCATTCCTTCCAAAGAAATCCCAGGGCTGATCTCCTTCAGAATGGACCGGTTGGATCTCCTTGCAGTCCAAGGGAATCTCAAGAGTCTTCTCCAACACCACAGTTCAAAAGCATCAATTCTTCAGCGCTCAGCCTTCTTCACAGTCGAGCTTTCACATCCATACATGACCACAGGAAAAACAATAGCCTTGACTAGACAGACCTTTGTTGGCAAAGTAATGTCTCTGCTTCTGAATATGCTATCTAGGGTGGTCATAACTTTCCTTCAAAGGAATAAGCGTCTTTTAATTTCAAGGCTGCAGCCACCATCTGCAGTGATTTTGGAGCCCCAAAAAATAAAGTCTGCCACTGTTTCCACTGTTTTCCCATCTATTTCCCATGTAATGATGGGACCAGATGCCATGATCTTCATTTTCTGAATGTTGAGCTTTAAGCCAACTTTTTCACTCTCCACTTTCACCTTCATCAAGAGGTTTTTAAGTTCCTCTTCACTTTCTGCCATAAGGGTGGTGTCATCTGCATATCTGAGGTTATTGATATTTCTCCCAGCAATCTTGATTCCAACTTGTGTTTCTTCAAGTCCAGCATTTCTCATGATATACTCTGCATATAAGTTAAATAAACATGATGACAATATACAGTCTTGATGAACTCCTTTTCCTATTTGGAACCAGTCTGTTGTTCTATGACCAGTTCTAACTGTTGCTTCCTGACATGCATACAGATTTCTCAAGAGGCAGATCAGGTGGTCTGGTATTCCCATCTCTTTCAGAATTTTCCATAGTTTATTGTGATCTACACAGTCAAAGCCTTGGCATAGTCAATAAAGCAGAAATAGATGTTTTTCTGGAACTCTCTTGCTTTTTCCATGATCCAGGGGATGTTGGCAATTTGATCTCTGGTTCCTCTGCCTTTTCTAAACCCAGCTTGAACATCAGGAATTTCACGGTTCACATATTGCTGAAGCCTGGCTTGGAGAATTTTGAGCATTACTTTACTAGCGTGTGAGATGAGTGCAATTGTGCAGTAGTTTGAGCACTCTTTGGCGTTGCCTTTCTTTGGGATTGGGATGAAAATTGACCTTTTCCAATCTTGTGGCCACTGCTGAGTTTTCCAAATTTGCTGGCATATTGAGTGCAGCACTTTCACAGCATCATCTTTCAGGATTAGGAATAGTT
Source organism: Tragelaphus eurycerus (assembly GCA_935064755.1). Lineage (NCBI taxonomy): Eukaryota > Metazoa > Chordata > Mammalia > Artiodactyla > Bovidae > Tragelaphus > Tragelaphus eurycerus. The sequence continues at coordinate 2,556,601 of CAKXYN010000086.1, read as the reverse complement.
CCACTGGAATTCCATCACCTCCACTAGCTTTGTTCGTAGTGATGTTTTCTAAGGCCCACTTGACTTCACATTCCAGGATGTCTGGCTCTAGGTCAGTGATCACACCATCGTGATTATCTGGTTAGTGAAGCTCTTTTTTGTACCGTTTCAATTATAAAATATCTTAAATCATTTGGACATGAAATGTCACATGGAATAAAATATTTTTAAGAGAAAATATTAAGATATACAGGAAATGCTACTAGAGGTATGTGAATTAATGTTACTCAATTAGTTTTATGAAATTTATTGATGCTTATAATAAAAGTAAGAACAAAAATAAAAATTATATACATAATGTATGAAATACAATTAAAGACTAAGAGCTTTTGTTGATTGGGAATGAGTGGGGGAGAGACACAAGACAGGACTAAACTACATGAATTAAAAAAAAGAAGATAGAGAAAATGATGTGTTTAATAAGGTAGTGGTAGTAAATAAACATGAACAGGGAACTTCAATTAATAGCTACCACTTAAGAAATAAAAGCAAACTCGCTAATCCTTACAAACAACAAAGAAAATGAAATCCAATAATAGCAAATGAAACAACTGACAAACAACTAATCTCAAAAATATACAAGCAACTTCTACAGCTCAATTCCAGAAAAATAAATGACCCAATCAAAAAATGGGCCAAAGAACTAAATAGACATTTCTCCAAAGAAGACATACAGATGGCTAACAAACACATGAAAAGATGCTCAACATCACTCATTATCAGAGAAATGCAAATCAAAACCACTGTGAGATACCATTTCACGCCAATCAGAATGGCTGCTATCCAAAAGTCCACAAGCAATAAATGCTGGAGAGGGTGCGGAGAGAAGGGAACCCTCTTGCACTGCTGGTGGGAATGCAAACTGGTACAGCCACTATGGAGAACAGTATGGAGATTCCTCAAAAAACTGGGAATAGAACTGCCTTATGATCCAGCAATCCCACTGCTGGGCATATACACTGAGAAAACCAGAATTGAAAGAGACACGTGTACCCCAATGTTCATAGCAGCACTGTTTGCAATAGCCAGAATGTGGAAGCAACCTAGATGTCCATCCACAGATGAATGGATAAGCAAGCTCTGGTACATATACACAATGGAGTATTACTCAGCCATTAAAAAGAATACATTTGAATCAGTTCTAAGGAGGTGGATGGAACTGGAGCCTATTATACAGAGTGAAGTAAGCCAGAAACAAAAACACAAATACAGTATACTAACGCATATATATGGAATTTAGAAAGATGGTAAAAATAACCCTATTTACGAGACAGCAAAAGAGACACTGATGTATAGACCAGACTTTTGGACTCTCGGACCAGGAGAGGGTGGGATGGTTGGGGAGAATAACATTGAAATATATATAATATTATATCTGAAATGTATTAATTATTCAAACTAAAATAAATAAATAAACAAAAGCCTTAAGTGCAAAAAAAAAAAAAAAAAAAAGAAAGTGGACATAGATGAACAAAGAGATTTCAAATAAAATATTTAAATAAGATGTCAAATAAATAACTATCTTATACTAGAATGTGTTAAATCACTCATTAAGACAAATATATTGGGATATATATTTTAAAAGTAAAAATATCATTCACAGAATGAGTCAAGCTTTAAATAAAGACAGTAGCAGGAAGATTAAACACAAAAAGACAAAAGACAAAAAATCACAGTCCCGGAAGTCACAAAGAATTGGACAGGACTTGTGTTGGAGAAGACTCTTGAGAGTCTCTTGGACTGCAAGGAGATCCAACCAGTCCATCCTAAAGGAGATCAGTCCAGGGTGTGCATTGGAAGGACTAATGCTGAAGCTGAAACTCCAGTACTTTGGCCACCTCATGGGAAGAGTTGACTCATTGGAGAAGACTCTGATGCTGGGAGGGATTGGGGGCAAGAGGAGAAGGGGACAACAGAGGATGAGATGGCTGGATGGCATCACTGACTCGATGGACGTGAGTTTGGGTAAATTCCAAGTGTTGGTGATGGACAGGGAGGCCTGGCATGCTGTGATTCATGGGGTCGCAAAGAGTCGGACACGACTGAGTGACTGAACTGAATTGAACTGAGCGACTAAACACACACACATTACACTGACTGTATGTCAATCCTGGCTTTCTTCTGCCATGCCAGTCTCACCAGAAAAATACAAAGGCATCCAATACACACATGTATTTCCAGTCCATGTGGGGAAGAATTCAGTTATTCTCAAGCAGAAAGAGTCTCATAGACTTGACACAAGTAGACAAGCCAGGGCTAAAATGTTGGATTACAGGTTCCTATACTGAGACTTCAAAGCCTTGCTTTATAAGCTTTGTGACTTTAGATTAATTATTTACCCCCCGAAGCCTAAGTTCCTTCAGTTACAGGGCAAATTTAACTTTTTAGAAATAAACTCCCATAGTATTGTTTTGAAGGTTGAATGAAATAATATATATTAAGGCCAGTGCCGAATTCAAAGTAGTTACCAAATAAATAAAAGCAAAAAGAAAATGTATGTAATTATTACTTTGCAAGAGCTATTGTTAGAATTGACAATGGCTTAAGCAGAAGACATCAGATAGTTGGTCTCTATTCTAACAAATTAATTTCTGGAAAAGCCTGGACATGTTCAGTTTCTTTCCAGTTGGCTTAGCAGTTAATGAGGAAATATCCTGAATCTCTTCAGAAATGAGATTGCAAGTCTGAGTTATACTGTTTGAGCTCTTTGTGGAGAAATGGTAAGGCTGAGTGTAGTGATCCAACTATCTTATTCCATCCACACATGGGAATACTGTTGGTGGGAAAATCCACTGAACATGCAACTAGATATTGCAAGAAATTTCTGATAGTCATTGTTGCATAGTGCATGTACCCAGTAAAAAGAACAATGAATGCATTTCTTGAGAATCTGAAAGTTTGCATATCTCAGTAAAATAGTCTACTGTTGAATTCCAGTAGTGCTGAGAGAAGCTGGGATTTGTAAAGCAATATCTGCCATGTTGAAGAGATTACCCTTGCTTCTCAATGTGTGATCTGTGCATCAGTAGCATTGGCATTATATGGAGCTATTAGAAATGCAGAACTTTAGACCAGACCAGACCTACAGTTTTAGAATCTGTGTTTGACAAGATTAACAGATGATCCATATACACTTTAAAGTTTGAAAAATAACTGGAATATACTGAGTGCTGATAAATTATCATAGGAAGCAGATGATCAAGGCTGTGGGAGTAATCCAAGTGAGGAATGATTGTGGTCTGAAATAGAGAAGCGATGGGAAGAGGGGATGGATTTGAAAGTATCTTGGGCTTACACTTGATGGACCCTAGAAACTGGTTAGGAGAAATATGAAATTAAAAAGTATAATAATAAAAATATAATTAAAGGCAGTTTGTCTTATAATATTTCATGCTTTTCTTCTCCCTTTCCTCCAAAAGGACAACCATAAAGCTCAGAGTAGAGTGAATTTTAAGGCCATATTCCAGAAAATAAAACTTTCACTGTGATAAGCAAGCAGGTGACAAGTTTAGCTTCCATGAAACATCATCATTTTTCTTGTCTTTACTCTGTTTACTCTTTTGAAACCATTTACTTTCATGTGCTTGGGAAAATAAAATGTGCCTGAGGTTTCCTATTCCTTAGAAGCTAGCTCTCTTTCATATTCATTGGAAGGACAGACTGATGCTGAAGCTCCAATATATTATACAACTGATGCAAACAGCAGACTAATTGGAAAAACCCTGATGCTGGAAAAGATTGAAGGCAAAAAGAGATTGGATTGCAGAGAATAAGATGTTTAGATAGCATCACCAAACTCAATGTACAGGAACTTGAGCAAATTCCGAGAGAAAATGAAGGACAGAAAAGCCTGGGGTGATGCAGTGCATGGGGTCTCAAGAGACCCAACTGAGCAACTGAACACCACCTCTACCTTAGAAAGGCCTAATGTGGGAATTATAACTACTTTACTCTAGCCACTAGAACAAAAAGCTTTGCCCCATCCCATTGCATTTCTCCTCACTTGCCTCCTCTTATGACAGAGATGGCAAAATATCAAAGAATGAGATGATGTAAAACTAGGTGAAAAAAAAAAAGTCATCACTTAATCCTGCACATGCCTCCAGACAGTAAAATATGAATATTTCTAGACAAAATGACTTCTCAGGTGCCAAGGAATTCACAAAAGGATTTGTTTCAGAATGTTCCATTAATAATACCTGACTTTTTCACTCAGATCATCTCCTGTATGCATCTTCCTCTATAATCTGTGTAGAGTGACTTCCACTTCTGGCCTTGACTGACTACTGGGACTAGACCAGCTCTCCACTGTAAATAAAAAAGAATACTGACATGACATAGGGAAAAAGAGCTTTCAGACACTGGACAACAGGAACGGCTCACTGTAAGCTCTGAGTGGAAAAAAAAGATAAGCACTATGACCATGAAGTAGGTATTATGTGTGGAAGCATTTCCCATTCTAGGAGCGAGGGAAGAGGATCCAAGAAGAACACAGTAGTTTCATAATCAGATGTCATACTTTATCATGTTTATAAGAAAAAGACTGAATGCTTTCCCCCTAAGATCTGAATTTAGCTTAGAATGTTCACCTTTATGACTTCAATTCAGTATTACCTGGGGATCCCAGACCCCTGGGGATCCTAGCAATCATACATACAGATTGGAAAGGAGAAAGTAAAGCCATTTTTATTTGCCAATAATAATGATAACAATAATATTTTACGTAAAAATGCTAAATAGACTACAAAAATTTTGCTGAAATTATAAGTAAATTTAGCATGATCACAGGATATGAGGTCAATATAAAACATCAATTATATTTCAATATGCCACCTACAAACTATTGGAGTTTCACATCAAATATGCAATTAAAACAGTATTAAAAGTCATGATAACCCAGGTATATATTTCACAAATTGTCACACTAAAATCTGTGAAACGTTGCTGAGGAAAGTTAAAGAAAATAAATGGAGAAAAGTATCATACCTAGAAAAACGTACTCTCATGCACTGCTTTTGACATGCAAGATAGTACAACCACTTTGGGAAACAGTTTAATCAATTCTAAAAGAAATTGCTATACAGTTTTCATATGTAGCAAACATATATCTTTCACTCAGATTTCCCTCCAAGAAAGGACACGTTACTGGGTTGTAAGGAGCATGCATATTTAGCTATTTTTAGTACTTAGATCTGTAATAGCCTGCCTTATCATTTAGTCTGAGATCATGCTGTTTTCAATTTGACCTGCAACTGATGACTAAGCAGGAAGGTAACAAAAGGGCCTAGCCATTTCTGTACAACATGAGATTTCCTTCATTTGTGATCTTTAATCTTGAACTCCCTGTTGGGCTTTCAGAGACATTTTCTGGTGTGTATTGTTGTCTGAAATGTTTCTCTACCAAATTCTGCTCATACCCCGTCTTCCCCATCACAGGTATGGACAGGTGAATAAGACACATGGCCCACCTGGCACAGTGCTCTTACCAAGCACCTGGTCTCATGGGCTGCTTGGACCTGGGAAGGCCATGCTACACACAGCCCATCCAGGTTAGTCCCCTTACAGAGCACCCAAGAACCTGAGTGGCTTAGACCTGGGAAGTACACAAAATGCAGGGTCCACTTGGGACAGTGCCCTTGCAGAGCACGCTGGAGAATGAGCAGTGTAGACCTGGGAAGCACATGCCGCCTTAGGCCTAGACCAAACCCAGTGTGGTCCATCCACTGTGAGCACTCCCCACATATGCTAGTAGTATTTGTTTGCAGTGTCCCTCCCCACCAACAAGACAACTGAACAAGTGAGCCTAAATAAGTGGCCACCTTTGCCCTTCTTGTGTCAGGGTGGAAATTAGACACTGAAGAGACTTGCAAACAGAGGAAACCAAAATAAACAAAGGGGAATTGCTCTGGAAGTAACAGGTATAACAGATTAAAATCCTGCCTTTAATACTGGAAACACTTGAGGGGCACCTATAGATCTTGAGAACAAGTACAGTCAGAACAAAGGATTTTCTGACATTGAAATGACCCCTCACTGCCCACAACAGATGCAGAGAAATTCCTAGATATGTTTTTACTATTACTTTTTAATTTTAAAAAATGGTTCTTTATTACTTCTTTAACTTTCATTTTTATATTCTACCATCTCCATTCCAAAAAAAAAAAAAAACCCTATTTAAAAACAAAAACAAATTCCATTTTTAATTATTATGATTGATTATGCTTTGTATTCTTTATATTGTGTTTTTGAAAGTCTAACCTCTATTCCAGTGCAAAGAAATCCTCTATTCTGATGTGAAGAACTGACTCTTTGGAAAAGACCCTGATGCTGGGAAAGATTGAATGCAGAAGGAGATGGGGATGACTGAGGATGAGATGGTTGGATAGCATCACCGACTTGATGGACATGAGTTTGAGCAAGCTCCTGGACGTGGTGATGGACAGGGAAGCATGGCATGCTGTAGTCCATAGGGTCATAAAGAGTCAGGCATGACTGAGCAATTGAACTGAACTGAATCTTTATTCCAGGTTTATAATTGTTGCTTTTTGATATTTGCTATCAATTTTGTACCTCTAAGAATCTAATCCCAGATTAGATTTTCACATAAGGATTTGATTACTGGCTTGATTGCTCTATCCCCTTTTGACTTTCCCCTTTCTCCTCCCCTTGTGGCTCAGCTGGTAGAGAATTTGCCTGCAATGTGGGAGATCTGGGATTTATCCTTGGGTTGGGAAGACCCCCTGGAGAAGGGAATGGCTACCCACTCCAGTATTATGGCCTGGAGTTTTCCATGAACTATATAGTCCATGGGGTCGCAAAGAATCAGACATGACTGAGCAATTTTTACTTTCACTTTACTTTTCTCCTCCAGGTCACCTCTATCCCCCTCCTCCCTCTTCACTTCTCTATATAAGTGTAAGAGAAGGACTGAAATCCAGAGACAGGAGGCTTAACACCAAAACTTGAGAGCATCAGAGAACTCCTGACTTCAGGGAACATTAGTAGACAAGAGCTCACCCAAAAGTCTTCATACCTACATTGAAACCAACTCCACCCAAGAGCCAACAAGTTCCAAAGCAAGACACACCATGATACTTCTACAGCAAAACAGGAACACAACCTTGAATATTAAAAGATGGGCTTCCTAAAGCCACGTTAAACCCATAGACACCTCAATACCCACTACTACACACTTTATGGCACTCCAGAGAGAAGAGACCCAGTTGCACCCACTAGAACACAGATACAAGTTCCACCAACCAGGGAACCTTGACAAGCCATTAGTCCAACACCAACCATAGAGACCAGACTCCACAATTAAGGGAAACCATGACCTTTCAGCCTGGTCATGAATGAATGAAATGAAGCAGAAAGGAAAAAAAAAAAAGAAAAAAGAACTAAAGGAAATGAAAACAACCTCAGAGACCTCTGGGACAATGTTAAATGCTCAAACACTCAAATCATAGGTGTCCTGGAAGAAGAAGACAAAAAAAAGGGGGGTGGGGGAGAGGGGCATGAGAAATACTTGAGGAGATAATCATCAAAACCTTCCTTAATATGGGAAGGAAATAGCCACCCAAGTCCAAGAAACACAGAGCACCGGAAACAGGATAAAACCAAGGTAAAACATCCCAAGACACATATTAATCAAACTAACAAAGATCAAACACAAAGAGCGAATATTAAAAGCTGCAAGGGAAAAGCAACAAATAACACACAAAAGGATCCCCATAAGGACAACAGGTGACCTTTCAATAAAAACTCTCCAAGCCAGAAGGGAAAGACAGGGCATACTTAAAATGATGAAAGAGAAAACCCTACACAAAAATTACTCTACACAGCAAGGAACTCATTCAGATATGAAGAAGAAATAGAAAGCTTTACAGAAAAGCAAAAGCTGAGAGAATTCAGCACCACCAAATCAGCTCTTCAACAAATGCTAAAGGATCTTCCCTAGACAGGAAACACTGTAAAGGTTTATACAAATGAACCCAAAGCAACAAAGTAATGGTAACAGGATCATATTTATCAATAATCACTTGAAATGTGAGTTAAGTATTCCGATCAAAAGACAAAGATTGGTTTAATGGATAAAAAACAACACCCTTATATATGCTGTCTACAAGAGACCCACTTCAAACCTAGGGACACATACAACTGAAAGTAAATGGCTGGAAAAAGATATTTCATGCAAATGGTGCCCAAAAGAAAGCAGGAGTAGTAATGCAATACTCATATCGAATAAAATAGACTTTGAAATAAAAGATCATGATAAGAGACAAAGAAGGGCACTACATAATGATCAAAGGATCAATCCAAGAAGACATAATAGTTATAACTATATATGCACCCAACATAGGAGTTTCTCAATATGTAGGGCAAATGCTAACATGTATGAAAGGGGAAATTAGCAGTAACACAATAATAGTGGGGGACTTTAATACCCTACTCACACCTATGGATAGATCAACGAAACAGAAAATTAGCAGAGAAACATAAGCTCTAAATGATACAATGAACCAGTTAGACCTAATTGATATCTATAGGGCATTTCACCCAAAACAATGGAATTCACCATTTTCTCAAGTGCACATGGAAGAATTCCAGGATAGATCATATCCTGAGTCATAAATCTAGCCTTGGTAAATTCCAAAAAATTACAATAATTTCAAGCATCTTTTCTGATCACAGTGCAGTAAGATTAGATGTCAACTACAAGAAAAAAATAAATAAAAACTATTAAAAATACAAACGTATGGAAGCTAAACAGCACACTTTTGAATAACCAACAGATCATGAAAGAAATAAAAAAGGAAATCAAAATATGCATAGAAGTAAATGAAAATAAAAATATGACAACACAAATCCTATGGGATTCTGTAAAAGCAGTGCTAAGATGGAGATTCATAGCAATTCAAGCCTACCTTCAGAAACATCAAAAACAACCTAACTTTACATCTAAAGCAAGAAGAAAAAGAAGAAAAGAAGAACCACAAAGTTAGTAGAAAAGTTAGTAGAAGGAACAACAACAAAAACAATATTATATATATATATATATATATATATATATATATATATATATATAAATCAGAGCACAAATAAATGAAAAAGAAGCAAAGGAGGCTACAACAAAAGTCAACAAAACTAAAAGCTGGTTATTTGAGAAAAAAAATAAAATAGATCACTAGCCAGACTCATCAAGAAAAAGTGGACAAGAATCAAGTCAATAAAATTAGAAAAGAAAATGAAGAAATCACAACAGACAACAGAGAAATATAAAAGACCATAAGAGACTACTATGAGCAATTAAATGCCAACAAAATGGGCAACTTGGAAGAGATGGAAAAATTCTTAGAAAAATATAACCTTACAAAACTCAACCAGGAATAAATAGAAAATCTTAACAGACCCCTTACAAGCACAGAAATTGAAACTGTAATCAAAAATCTTCCAAGAAAAAAAGTCCAGGACCAGATGGCTTCACTGGTGAATTTTACCAAAAATTTAGAGAAGAGCTAACACCTATCCTACTCAAACTCTTCCAGAAAATTGCAGCTGAAGGTAAACTCTCAAACTCATTCTATGAGGCCACCATCACTGAAATACCAAAACCAAACAAAGATGCCACAGAAAAAGAAAACTACAGGCTGATATCACTGATGAACATAGACACAAAAATCCTCAACAAATTCTAGCAAACAGAATCTAACAACATATTAATAAGATCATACATCATGATCAAGTGGGCTTTATCCCAGGGATAAAAGGATTCTTCAATATTCACAAGTCAATTTGATATACCACATTAACAAATTGAAAAATAAAAACCATATGACAATCTGAATATATGCAGAGAAAGCCTTTGACAAAATTCAATACTCATTTATAATAAAAAACCTACAAAAAGCAGGCATAGAAGGAACATACTTCAATGTGATAAAAGCCATATATGGCAAAAACACAGCAAGAATTATCCTCAATGGTTAAATACAGAAAACATTCTGAGAGACTCAATTCCTAGGTAGGTTGATAAGAAGTCCAGGTTCCCTGAGGAGTAGAAAGGGGTCTGGGACTCTCAAGGAGAAGGAAAGGACAAATGGGTTTTTTTGTTGTTGTTTTTTTTTCCTCTACATTCTTTAGTTCCATAAAACTTTTTTTTTTTTTTTTTTAAGCCTCAAACTGATGATTACACAACAAACAACTCAGTTTAAACTCTATACTAGGGATTATATAACAGCAATGTATCCTGCTTGAAGACAGTTTCTCCTTTCTGAAAATCTTCTGACTAATCCTGATATTTTAGAATCTATATACTGGAGTAGATCTGGTAGGATCTTTCTATTATTAAATTCTAACCCTGTTATCCTAAAATGCAAATTGTGAGAGTGAGTCTAGTAAGATCTTTACAACCTTGAGACATTCTTTTGATTTATTGTAATAATTAATTAAAAAGTATATAACTCTTTTATTAACACTAGCAAGGGGGTCATTATCCATCCCCCTTCTGATGCCTATATTAAAAGCTTACTCCGTCCCTTTTCTTACTTTAATAAAACTCTGCCACACAAAAGCTCTTTAGTGATCAAGCCTGGTCCCTGGACCTGAAGCTAAATCTTCTTCAGAGATCATGAATTCGACATCTTTCACTATAAGCTATCAATTTCCTGTAAAATCAGGAACAAGACAAGGGTGCCCACTCCCACCACTACTATTCAACATAGTTTTGAAAGTCCTAGCCAAACAATAAGAGAAGAAAAATAAGTAAAAGGAATCCAGATTGGAAAAAAAGAAGGAAAATTCTCACTGTTTGCAGATGACATGATTCTCTACATAGAAAACCCTAAAGACACCACCAGAAAATTACTAGACCTAATCAATGAAAATAGTAAAGTTGAAGTATATAAAATTAATACACAACAATTATTTGCGTTCCTATACACTAACAATGAAAAAACAGAAAGAGCAAGTAAGGAAACAATCCCATTCACCATTGCAATGAAAAAAATAAAACACTTAGGAATAAATTTACCTAAAGAAACAATGGACCTATCTATAGAAAACTACAAAACACTGATGAAAGAAACATCTCTTTGTGATGACACAAAGAGATGGAGAAATATCCCATGCTCGTGGATTGGAAGAATCAATATAGTGACAATTAGTATACTACCCAAAGCAGTCTATAGATTCAGCACAATCTGCATCAAGTTACCAATGGTATTTTTCACAGAACTAGAACAAATAACATTACAGTTTGTATGGAAACACACAAAAAAACTCAAATAGCCAAAGCAATCTTGAGAAAGAAAAATGGAACTGGAAGAATCAACCTGCCTGACTTCAGACTATATAGCAAAGCTATAGTCATCAAGACAGTGTGTACTGACACAAAGACAGAAATATAGATCAATGAAACAAAACAGAAATCCCAGAGATAAATCCACATACCTCCTTTGTCAAAGACACCTTATCTTTGACGAAGGAGGCAAAAATAAACAATGGAGCAAAGACAATCTCTTAAACAAGGTGTCAACCACCACTTTTGTGCTCAGAAAACTGGTCAACCATCTGTAAAAGAGTGAACTTAGAACTCTTTAACACAACACACAAAAATAAACTCAAAATGGATTAAAGATCTAATTTTAAGACCAGAAACTATAAAACTCTCGGATGAAAACATAGGCAGAACACTCTCTGACATAAATCACACTAAGATCCTCTATGATTCACCTCCCAGAGTAATGGAAATGAAAACCAAAATAAACAAATGGGACTTAATTAAACATAAAGCTTTTGCACAGCAAAGGAAACTATAAGAAAAATGAAAAGACAGCCTTCAGAATGGGAGAAAATAATAGCAAATGAAGCAACTGACAAAAAATTATTCTAAAAATATACAAGAAGCTCATGCAGTTCAATACCAGAAAAATTAACGACCCAATCAAAAAATGGGCCAATGAACTAAACAGATGTTTCTCCACAGAAGACATACAGATGGCTAACAAACGTATGAAAAGATGCTCAACATCACTCATTATCAGAGAAATGCAAATCAAAACCACAATGAGCTACCATCTCATACCGGTCTGAATGACTGCCATCAAAATGTCTACAGACAATAAATCCTGGAGGGGATATGGAGAAAAAGGAACTCTCTTACTCTGTTGGTGGGAATGTAATCTAGTACAGCCACCATGGAAAACAGTGTGGAGATTCTTTAAAAAGCTGGAAACAGAACTGCCATATGACCCATAAACCCACAGCCAGGCATACACACCAAAGAAACCAGAATTGAAAGAGACATATACCCCAATGTTCATTGCAGTATGGTTTACAATAGCTAGGACATGGAGCAACCTAGATGTCCATTAGCAGATGAATGGATAAGGAAGCTGTGGTACATATACACAGCCCCTCTTCACTTCAATGGAATATTACTCAGCTATAAAAAGAATGCATTTGAGTCAGTTCTAATGAGGAGGATGAAACTGGAGCCTACTCTACAGAGTGAAGTAAGCCAGAAAGAGAAACACCAATATAATATATCAATGCATATGTATGGATTTTAGAAATATGGTAGCAATGACCCTATATGCAAGACATCAAAAGAGACAGAGATATAAAGAACAGACTTTTGGACAAACCGGGAGAAGGCAAAGGTCGGAAGATATGAGAGAATAGCATTGAAACATATATATTACTATATGTAAAACAGACGACCAGTGCAAGTTTGATACATAAAGCTGGGCACTCAAAACTGGTACTCTGGGACAAACCAGAGGGATGAGGTGGGGAGGAGGTAGGACGGAGTTCAGGATGGTGGGACATATGTACACCCACGGATGTTTCAAGTTGATGTATGGCAGAAGTCACCACAATATTGTAAAGTAATTAGCCTCTAATTAAAATAAATACATTAATTTTTAAAAAAGACTTCAATCCTGGTGGTAGGTGGTAGAGACAGCTTCTAGCACAGTATGACAGTCCAGTTGACAAAATTTTCATCTGTTTTGAGTTGGTATGATTTTTGTGAAAGAGAATATCTGTGTGCATGTGATGATATATACAAGAATGATGAAATTGCATATTTATTACTAAGTTACATTGCTGCCTTATAGACAGATAATTAAAAACTTAGGACAAGTAACAAGTAATTGATAACTGAATATGAAAGTCATACAGTTTCTTTAGTAGTTTACAAAGAAGCTTTCATTTTTATTCAGTGAATCAGCATGAAGATAGTTGAATACTCAGCCTCGACAAATGTGTTATTCCAAAATCATGGCCCTAATTTGGAAAACTGGGAATCCTGCTACATGGGATGGAAATATTTTGGTGGATGACCCCAACATGTTTATTTCTCAGATTTCTCTAAGTATTCTGGGCCTATAGATGTGGTATATCCTTGCCTATTAAAGCTAGTACCCCACCTGTACAGAAAAGTAATGCCTAATTATTTCACTCAAAAGGCAAAGGTGACCACCCCAAAAGCTGTCTCCACCTCCTCTCATGTTTGCCACCCCTGTAAGTCTACAATCCTGGTTAAGTCACAGGGTAATCCATCTAGGGGCAAATGGTGCCAGATAAAAGAGAAAAAAGGACTTTACATCAAAGAAGCTGTCTATCTCAGAGAATCTAACCTATGATATCACAGGATGGAGTAATTCCCATGTGTTTACCAAAGAAGATTAACGACTGAATTGTCGGAGAAGAAAACATCAATACGTGTGTGCATGCTTAGTCACTTCAGTCATGTCTGACTGACTGCAATCCCATGGACTGTAGCCACCAGTCTCCTCTGTCCATGATATTTTCCCAGCAAGAATAATGGAGCGGGTTGCCATGCCCTCCTCAGGGGATCTTTCAAACCCAGGGATTGAACACACCTCTCCCGCATCTCCTGCATTACAGGTGGATTCTTTACCTACTTAGTCACTGGGGAAGTCCAATTATATGTACAAGAAATTCATTTTAGGAACATATGCAAAAATTAAAAGGGAGTTTTGTGGTATAGTCTTCAGAGCATATTACAGGCCTAACCACTGTGAAAGCATAGGATGAAGAAAGGATTAAATAGGAATTATCTCACACTGCAGTTTTGAAACTCTCTACCTGACTGATGGGACACAGCAAGGAAACATGGCCTGTTAGAGGAGTCCTGCAGTGGGTAAAAATGGCTCAAATCAGGGTTTAGTCACTGGCTAGGAACAGCCTGGGGCAAGCATGATACTGACGGCACTGCCATCTCAGCAGATCCAAAGATGTGACAGCTGAAGACTGTCAGTCATCTGTGCTTCCTGGAGCAAGCTACCTTGAAAGGATATCTGAGCAGTTCAACTGCATGGCCATAAAAATCACATATGACTACACAAAGAAATGTACACAAAATTTCATAGAATCTTTATTGATAATAGTCCAGGTTAGCAAACAACCCAAATGTCCATCAATAGCTAAGCATATGGCAGATCCTTACAATGTTCAGGATGAGGAACACATGTATACCTGTGGCAGATTCATTTTGATATATGGCAAAACCAATACAATATTTAAAGTTAAATTAAATTAAATTAAAAAAAAAGAAATGCTACTCAGAAACATTGTGACAAGCTACTTACGTGCAACAACATGCTGCTACTGCTAAATCGCTTCAGTCGTGTCCGACTCTGCGCGACCCCATAGACAGCAGCCCACCAGGCTCTGCCATCCCTGGGATTCTCCAGGCAAGAACACTGGAGTGGGTTGCCATTTCCTTCTCCATTGCGTGAAAGTGAAAAGTGAAAGTGAAGTCGCTCAGTCGCAGCCGACTTGTAGCAACCCCATGGACTGCAGCCTACCAGGCTCCTCCATCTATGGGATTTTCTAGGCAAGAGTACTGGAGTGGCTTGCCAGAATCTCAAAACTTGTGTGCTGAGTACATGAAGCCAGAGAGCAGAAGATGTTGAGTCAAACAATTCTATTTACATGAAGTTATAGAGCAAACAAAACCCATATATATCAATAGAAATTTGATCAGTGGTTACCTGGAGCAGGGATTGCAAGGTACTTGATTATGAAAGGTCAGGAGAGAACTTTTGGTGGTGATGAGTATCACAATTGAAACCATGAATTCATATTTGGTACATTTATCAAATCGTACTCTGAAAATGGTGATATATTATTTTTTATAAATTATATATCTATAAAGCTGCTTTAAAAAATAATAAGTGACCACTCAAATAATCCTATTTTAGGAATATTTCTTATTTTTCTATATCAATTAACTTATAAAATTGAATTCAATTTAATAAATAAACAGGAGGGACTGTGAGGTCATATTTCCCATATGAAACAGTTTTAAAAAAGCTTTTAATGTATATATAATTATTCTTATCTTGCAAAGGAAGCAGCAGAGGCTCAACAATATTAGTTAACTCATTTGAAACCATACAACTCCTGCGAGAAGAGGCAAATCCATGTGATGCCAAATTCTCTACTTTTCCACTCTGCTTTGTTGCTTCATATTTTGATAACATAATAAAAAAACTAAGAAACCCTACCCATCATCAATTTACATACTGAAATTGAATATGATTCAAAAAGGAAATTAAATCTGATAATATCCTGATGCTGCTGCTGCTGCTGCTGCTGCTAAGTCGCTTCAGTCCTGTCCGACTCTGTGCGACCCCATAGACGGAAGCTCACCAGGCTCCCCAATTCCTGGGATTCTCCAGGCAAGAACACTGGAGTGGGTTGCCATTTCCTTCTCCAATGCATGAAAGTGAAAAGTGAAAGTGAAGTCGCTCAGTCGTGTCTGATTCTTAGCGACCCCATGTACTAGAGCCTACCAGGGTCCTCTGTCCATGGGATTTTCCAGGCAAAAGTACTGGGGTGGGGTGCCACTGCCTTCCCCAAATAATATCCTAATATAGTTATTTTGTTTCTCAATCTTAAAATTTAAGTGATCCACTATAAATGATATTAATAATAATAATGCTCACTGTACATTGATAGAACTCTATAATCTTCTGAGTTGTTCATTAATAAATGGATAACATAGCTTTTCTGAAATTATGCTTAATCAGCTATTTCTAAGATTCTTTAATACACTAAAGAGAGAACAAAGTTAATAAAATAAAATGGAGTTTCAAGGGAGATATGAAAATAGTTAAAGTCACTGATTTAGAAAGACAATTGTGGGTTAAAATGCTCCACAGAAGGTTAGGAATAACTGCCTTTGTATATACATGTCAAGAAGGCAAGGAACCAGAAGATAAATGATGCTAAGAGGAAAATTCAGATCAATAAACCTAGAATTAAAAAAAAAATTAAGAAGCCAATTTAAAAATGGATTTCAGAGTAAATAGGAATCAAAAGATTTATACAAACTAGGTTAATATATATGTATTTGTTCTTAATTCCAGTGAAGAAGAAAGCTAGGAACAGCACAAATAGAGCTCACATATAAAATAAAATAAGCAAACAAAAGGACAGAAAGAGAATCCTGTTTAAGTACAAACAGCTTTAGTAAATAAGGGTGCCAAAATGTTAATTTTCACTTGCTCTTTGAGCACAGGTGTTCCAAGTCCAAGCTCACACTGCCATATGACAGGTCAGTAGCTGGAGAGACAAGGTGTTGGGGCAAAGAATAGTGACTTCATTCAGAAAGCCAGGAGATCAAGTGCTCGTGTCCCAAAAAACCATTTTACCCAATTAGAATTCAGGTTTCTTTTATACTAAAAGGGAAGAGAGGTGTGTCTGATTGTTGCAGACTTTTTGATGCAGGAATCCTTTTTCAGCTGTCCATGTAAGTCTTTATTCAGCTGTTCATGGAGAAGGAAATGGCAACCCACTCAGGTATTCTTGCCTGGAGAATCCCATGGACAGAGGAGCCTGGCAGGCTGCAGTCCATGGAGTAGCAAAAACTCAGACATGACTGAGTGACTTCACTTTCATGTAAGTCTGGTACCAATGTTCCTATAACCCTCCAACAAGTCCATGTTTATTTTCTTTTCTGAAACTTTTTATTGCTGTATGAATGGAAAAGTACTATACTTTTAAGTCAGAGCCTTGAGAATGGACTATCATATATATTTAAGGCTACAGGCAACATTCTTTTACAAAAGTGCAAAGCTAATATGACTAAACACGGGCAGCAGAGCTTAAAGGCTACAGTAAAGGAAGAGATCCAATATGGAGTCAGGTTTGCTCTTCTCTGTTATACAAGTACTTCTTTATTTCAGTTATAATGCCATTAAATGGCCAAGCCTCTATTACTCATTAGAAATTATGGGTTACTTGTTTTGTATGGAATTTTAAGCTAATCTAAGACTTTTCATTACAGTGAGGCTGATACTGAATTTGCACTTAATTACTTCCGTATTTGAGTTTCCCAGGTGGCTCAAGCCACCTGCCTCCCAGGTGGTAAAGAACCTAGTAAAGAACCTGCCTCCCAATGCACGAGATGTGAGTTTGATTCTTAGGTTGGGAAGATCCTCTGGAGAAGGAAATGGAAACCCACTCCAGTACTCTTGCCTGGAAAATCCAATGGACAGAGCAGCCTGGTGGGCTACAATACATTGGGGTCGTAAAGAATCAGACACAACTAGGCAACTGGCATGGGCACAAACTTCTGTATATATGCTATGGTCTGAATGTGCATGCCTGAATTCACATGTTGAAATGTGATCTCCAGTATGATGGCATTTAAAGGAGAGGCCCTTGGGGGTGATTAAGTAATGAGGATGGGACCTTCATAAAAGAGACCCTAGAGAGATCTCTCACACCTGCTGCTATGTGAAGTTATAGCAAAAGATTTGTGGCTATGAGCCAGGAGGTAGGTCCTCAGCAGACACTGAACATACATGCATCTTGACCTTAGATGTTACAGCCTCTGGAATTGTGAGAAATAAATTTCTGTTGCTTATATATCATGCAGCCTATAGTATTTTGTTATAACAACTTGAAGAGATTGAAACAATGTATTTCTTGACATGGGACATTATATAATTTTAAAAATAAGTAGCAATTTATTATATTTTCTTCAGTTCAGTTCAGTTCAGTCGCTCAGTCCTGTCTGACTCTTTGCGACCCCATGAATCGCAGCACGCCAGGCCTCCTTGTCCATCACCAACTCCCGGAGTTCACTCAGACTCACATCTATCCAGTCAGCGATGCCATCCAGCCATCTCATCCTCTGTCGTCCTCTTTTCCTCCTGCCCCCAATCCCTCCCAGCATTAGAGTCTTCTCCAATGAGTCAACTCTTCTCATGAGGTGGCCAAAGTACTGGAGTTTCAGCTTTAGCATCATTCCTTCCAAAGAACATGCAGGGCTGATCTCCTTTAGAATGGACTTGTTGGATCTCCTTGCAGTCCAAGGGACTCTCAGGAGTCTTCTCCAACACCACAGTTCAAAAGTATCAATTTTTCAGTGCTCAGCCTTCTTCACAGTCCAACTCTTACATCCATACATGACCACTGGAAAAACCATAGCCTTGACTAGATGGACCTTTGTTTTCAAAGTAATGTCTCCGCTTTTGAATATGCTATCTGCTGCTGCTGCTGCTGCTAAGTCGCTTCAGTCGTGTCCGACTCTGTGCGACCCCATAGATAGCAGCCCACCAGGCTCTGCTGTCCCTGGGATTCTCCAGGCAAGAACACTAGAGTGGGTTCCCATTTCCTTCTCCATTGCGTGAAAGTGAAAAGTGAAAGTGAAATCTCTCAGTTGTGTCTGACTCTTAGCGACCCCATGGACTGCAGCCTACCCAGCTCCTCCATCCATGGGATTTTCTAGGCAAGAGTACTGGAGTGGCTTGCCATTGCCTTCTCCGGAATATGCTATCTAGGTTGGTCATAACTTTTCTTCCAAGGAGTAAGCGTAGATAACCCCTATTTAGTTGATCTCTTTTCTTGTCCTCACAAATGATTTATTTAGTGTATGTTGAAGTGATATTTACTTTGGTTGTCTTCTAATGACATATATTTGATAAATATACTCTTAATGATATGGAAAAATATCTCAAATGACACGATCACTTCACTGTTAAAGAAAATACTATACCAATTATAACAGATGTTCCTTGACATCTGAAGAAAAGAAAATCATTTTGCTTTCCCCCATCCCTTGCTAATATTATTGTTCAGTTTCTAAAATACGCTTCAATTTTTTTTTTCAGCTATGAAACCTCATGGAAATACTTTGATCTAACTGCTTGTTTCCATCCTCCAGCACCTTTTCAGTTCATCTTAGGAAGTTCGACCTCTCCTTTAACAAATTAAGTACAGTAAAGTCAGAGACTCATGTTTGAATATTGGGTTAATTTTTTCCTATTTCTCTGGCATGAGAGTTCTGTACTTTGATTTGTGATCACAACCTTCAAAATTTTAATGCCATCTGATTATATATATAGTTGTATATATTATTATTTTATTAACTTTGTTCTCTCTTTAGTGTATTAAAGAATCTTAGAAATAGCTGATTAAGCATAATTTCAGAAAAGCTATGTTATCCATTTATTAATGAACAACTCAGAAGATTATAGAGTTCTATCAATGTACAGTGAGCATTATTATTATTAATATCATTTATATTGGATCACTATTGTTTCTATTTAAACAATAGCAACTCTGCACTGAATTTCTAAGCACTACAGAGCATGACTGTTGCACAGATCTCATTGGAGAAAGAAGGATATGTTTCTTTTATTAAATATTTTAAGGACACTTTAAGAATCATCTTCTTAATTTGTGATTTTTCTTGAAACTCAACTTCATTTCCAAATAAAAATATAAAGATAAGATTCAAAGCATAGCTAGTTAAACATGTTTGCTGCAATCAAGTAAAATCATCTTTATTATTCAGTTTATGGGAAATATTTGGAGAGTATTTTCAGAATATGTGCAGAAGACTGCATTTATAATCAAGGTTTCAAAATACATAAAATTTTTAAAAATGTATGAAGTCAATTATTTAATAAGTATCATTGAGAAAACACAAATATTCATTTTCAGAACAAATCAAGAAGTGATATCAATAAATGAGTTATTGTTCTATTTTACTATGAAACTAAAAATAATATAAATGGGAAATAAGTAAATGTTTTCATGAAATTATTATTAAGCATATCAACAACCTACCAAATTCATATCTTACTTTATATATTCCTTAAATGAATTTAAAATCATAAACAAAAGGGCATCATATCCAGTTTTTGCTTTTAAAAATCTGGCAATCAAAGGCAGTATGGGCTGGACTTTAAAAATTCCAAAAATAAATTCTGATTTTTTTTTAAAAGCAGGGGGAAATGTTTTCTACTTAAAGAGATGGGAATAATTTTAGAGATAAAGAAAATTGAAGATTACTGAGAATCTCATTATTCATGAACTCATTCAACTAATAATCATTGGCAATATGCAGTATGCCAGGACTTTTGCTAAGCTTGGGTATTTGCAAATGATAGCATAAGCAAAACCTCTGCCCTTGAAGAACTTACATTTTCTGTGTGGAAAAAAAAAAAAAAAAAACCTATATATTATGTAAATAAAATATGCTAGATGGTGAGAAAAGCTCAAAGAAAAATAAAACAAAAGAGAAATATGGAGGGAAGAAAGGCACATTTTCATAGTGTGGACAGGGAGTACTTTACTGAAAAGGTGATAAAAGTAAATACGTGAAGAAGTTGAGACAAGTCATGCATTTCTGTGGAGAGAGAGCTTTCCCAGCACAGGGAAGATTCAAAGGTCGCAATATGCCTACCATGTTCTCAGATGAGAAAGAAGCTGGTGTGTCTGAATCGAATGGACAGAGGATGGGTAGGATGCCTGCCTGCAGAGAGTGAAGAGAGTGCACTGAAGAACATTGTAAGGACCATCTTTAATTAGCAACATGAGCTATTTGATGGCTTTGAACAGGAGATTAATAAGATATGACATATGTTTACTTATAATAAGATATGACACATGATTACTGTGGCCATTACGTGGAGAACAGCAGCAAAATTGTAAGATCAGTCAGTTAGAAACTTCTAGCAATAATCTAAGAAAGTGGGTTTGAGCAGGAGAAATGATAAACAGCGCTTTGATTCTGGATACAATTTTAAACAAATGTCAATAGAATTTGCCCATTTTAGTGGGGTATGATAAAAAGAGGGGAGTCAAGAAAGACTCCCGGATTTGGACTTGAGTAGCCAGAAGATTGGAATTGCCATATACTGACATAGAAACAATAGGATGAGAAGGCTTGGTGAGAGGGGAGAATAAAACTTCCATTTTGGACTTAGTAGGTGTGAGATACATATTAGAATTTCAGACAGAGTTGTCAAAAAAGTAGTTAGATATTTAAATCTGGAAACCAGAACTCTGGAAACATTCTTTCTTTTAAATTCCATTCAATAATAGTTTTCACTTTTGGATATCTATAAACACCAGTATAATATTGAAGTTTAATTCTGCAAAACCATTTCTTCAAGAATCCATAACATTATGATGTAGGAGTATTGCTTTTGGTAATACAACTGGTTGAAAAATAAACAAAGGTACAGCTTTGGCAGGATCAATTTGTATCAAAGATCTTACATACTTTCTAACCATTTAATTGTGAGTTAAAACAGAATAGCACCAACAGTAAAATAGCATGAATTCAAAGGACTTTATGCTTTTACAGTATCTTAAACTGAGAATTCTCCTTCTCAAATATGTGAGAATAATGTTTTCTTTGTATATGAAGAGATGTGCACAGTATATTGCTGATTAAAACAGGCTATACTATATTGTTTTGGACATGATGCATTTTGTTAAAATACATACTATGAATCTGTGTGTGTTCACTAGGAAGATGAATTAATATTTCCCTATTATCTTAGAGCTGCATCACTTTTAAGAATTATCCCAAGGCCAGGAGAATGAAAGTTATTTAAGTGCCTTTTCAAGGAGAACAACGTCATCAGATACATCTCTACAGTACTTGCTATAAGGCTTCCATCTGCAATCACCTTACTACCCCAACTTGCTATAAAAACAAAAAGTTAGAAATCTGAGAGTCACCATGACCTTACAATGAGCTGTGAGGAGGGCTCCGAGAGATTACTCATGGGTACACAGAATCCTGCCAGGAAAAGTGACTGGAGGGTCATTACCAGGGTGAAGCTCTTTTGACTTTGAATTTGCTGCTCTATCCTCTGAAAAAAAGAAAAACAGCAAGCAATCACCAGCCTGGTAGATCAATCTAGCTGTGATGCTGCTAGAGCCAGCCTGACATTCACAGCTGGATGTTGGTGTTCTCTGCTGAACTTTAATAGTATCACAGAACATCAGTATCACACAGGGCTACTCTGTAATGGTAATGGAACAAGAGTAAGACAACTTCAGGGTTGTATCTGAATACAGAGAAAACTTCAACATTGTTCAGGCTACAAAAATAACTGAACATCACTTTACCATGGCTAATATGAAAAATAATTTACACTGCCAATTATAGCATTGGCATCTAGTCTTCCCTACGTCTTGATGAGATTTGTTAAGACATCTAATCTTAGATTTACCTCTTTTTTCTGACAGCATATAATGCAGAGTAAAACTCGACTTTTTAAACCCTTCACAAAATCACTTAACAGTGGCCCAAATAAAATAGCCCTGTGTAGTACATTCTCACCTGGACTGCCACAATTTCCCATGATGTACATTTTCCCTTTCTATCATGAACAATAGACCAACTTGTTCAATTACAGGTGTATCCCTGGTGATCTTTGACTGCAGAACATGTATAACTCTGAGTATATGTGAATTAACAAAAGAAGAAAACTGGAGACCGATCATAAAGAAAGGGGAAGCAATGGGGCATTCTTCACTGCTCTGATTTAGCAATTATACTTTAGTTCCCTACAGCAAATGGAAAGGTATCCTGGCTCTGTCTGCACTGAAAATATCTGACACAAGTAGGCTTATTGTGGAGACAAAGAAGCCAAGAAATTTAGAGAGAGTAATCTGTGACGACAAAAGAGGTTTGGGGGAACTCAATACAATGTACCTATCAAGTCAAGGGAATGGGGTAGTGGGAAGGGCCCTAAAAAATTGACATAAGAGCCCCATGAGAAAGCCAAAAACTGGATGCCAAGATACATAGAGGAAATCTAAAATAAAGGCCGAATGTGATAGAAAGAGTAAATAGAATACTTTCCCTATACCCTTCCATGCTTTTTTTTTTTTTTTTCCCCTGCAGTCCATGCCACTCTAGAGGAATAACAGGAGTGAAAGGATTCAAAAAAGTAAGTAAAATGAAAAGCTAGACATACCCTCTGTCCAAATATAGGATTGTTCTTTCAAAATCCAAGCATAAGCTTACAGTACAGTAAAAGAATTCAAATAGTTAAGAGACTGAAAGCTTGCCAATTGACTAGACTGCAGTGGAGTTCACTTAGGTAACTAGAAAACATAGGCCTGTCCAAAATGTCATTAAGATTGGAAAGAAATATTCAATAGAAAATAAGTGAAAAATAGAGGCAAGGATAGAAGAAAAACAGCTATGTTTCTACCTCACTCAGTTGAGACTGTTTGATAAATTAATCCTACAAAACAAAAAATAGATCTAATTTAATGTAACTAAGGGTTCAACTGAGCACCAAAGAATTGATGCTTTTGAACTGTGGTGTTGGAGAAGACTCTTGAGAGTCCCTTGGACTGCAAGGAGATCCAACCTGTCCATCCTAAAGGAGATCAGTCCTAGGTGTTCATTGGAAGGACTGATGCTAACGCTGAAACTCCAGTACTTTGGCCACCTCATGTGAAGAGTTGACTCATTGGAAAATACCCTGATGCTGGGAGGGATTGAGTGCAGGAAGAGAAAGGGAAGACAGAGGATGAGATGGCTAGATGGCGTCGCCGACTCAATGGACATGAGTCTGAGTGAACTCTGGGAGATGGTGATGGACAGGGAGGCCTGGCATGCTGTGATTCATGGGGTTGCAGAGTCAGACATGACAGAGAGACTGAACTGAACTGAACTAAACTGAAGGTTTCAGTTGTTTTGCATTCCATTTCCTTTTAGCCTCTCTGTAACTTAAAACATTTTTTTTAGAATAAACTTTTTACTTGTTTATAATTATTATTTATTATTTATTATTAATTTTTTTTTTTTTTTTACTTTACAATATTGTATTGGTTTTGCCATACATCAACATGCATCCACCACAGGTGTACACCTGTTTCCCATCCTGAACCCCTCTCCCACCTCCCTCCCCATCTCTTTAAGAATTTTCCACACTTTGTTATGATCCACACAGCCAAAGACTTTAGTGTAGTCAATGAAGCAGAAGTAGATGTTTTTCTGGACATCTACTTGCTTTCTCTATGATCCCCTTGCTTTCTCTATGAATGCTGACAATCTGATCTCTGGTTCTCGTGCCTTTTTTAAAGCCAGCTTGTACACCTGGAGTTTTTTTGTTTGTTTGTTTCTAGGATTTGGGGCATAACTTTACTAGCATGTGAAATTAGTAAAATTATACATTATTTTGCACATTTTTTTCATTGCCCTTCTTTGGGATTGGAATGGAAACTCGCCTTTTCCAGTCCTGTGGCTACTGCTGAGTTTTCCAAATTTGCTGAGACATATTATATACAGCATTTTAACAGCATCATCTTTTTACTATTTGAACTAGCTCAGCTGGAATTTCATCATCTTCACTAACTTTGCTTGTAGTAATGGTTGCTAAGGCCTACTTGACTTCATGTTCCAGGATGTCTGGCTCTAGGTGAGTGACCACACCATTGTGGTTATCCAAGTCATTAAGAATTTTTTTGTACACATGATGCTCTTGCCTCATGTTTTTAATCTCTTCTACTTCTGTTAGGGCCTTGCCTTTTCTCTCCTTATTGTGCCCATTCTTGTATGAAATTCTCCCTTGGTCTCTCTAATTTTCTTGAAGAGATATCTAGCCTCTCCAATTCTATTGCTTTCCTCTATTTCTTTGCATTTTTTCATTAAGGAAGGCCTTCTTACCTCTCCTTGCTAGTCTCTGGAATTCTACATTCAATTGGGTATATCTTTCCCTTTGCCCCTTGCCTTTCACTTCTCTTCTTTCTTCAATTATTTGTAAATCTTCCTCAGAAAACCACTTTGCCTTCTTGCATTCCTTTTTCTTCAGGGTAGTTTTAGTCACTGCCTCCTGTACAATGTTTCAAACCTCTGTCAATAAGTTGTTAAGGCAGTCTGTCTACCAGATCTTATCCCTTAAATCTATTCATCATCTCTACTGTATAATCATATAAAGTATTTGATTTAGGTCAGATCTGAATGGCTTGTAGTTTGGTCTGCTTCAATTTAAGTCTAAATTTTGTGATGAGGAGTTCATGATGTGAGCCACAGTCAGCTTCCATTCCTGTTTTTGCTGACCATATAGATCTTCTTTATCTTCAGCTACAAAGAATATAAAAAATCTGATTTCAATATGATGATCTAGTGATGCCCATGTGTAAGGTCATCTCATGTTGTTGGAAGACGGTGTTTGCTATGACCAGTTTGTTCTCTTGACAAAAGTCTGCTAGCATTTTTTCTGCTTCATTTTGCACTGCAAGGCCAAACTTGTCTGTTATTCCAGGCATCTCTTGACTTCCTTTTTTTGCACGCAATCCCCTACAATGAAAAAGTTATATCTTTTGGTTGTTAGTCCTATAAGATCTTTAGGTCTTCATAGAACTGGTCAACATTAGATCACCTGGCATTAGTTATTGGGGCACAGAGTTGGATTACTGTGATGTTGAATGGTTTGCCTTGGAAACAAACCAAGGCTATTATTTTTGTTTTTGAGATTGCACCCAAGTGCTACTTCTTGAACACTTTTGTTGACTATAAGGGCTACTCCATTTCTTCTAAGGGATTCTTGCCCGCAATAGTAGATGTAACAGTTATCTGAAGTAAATTTGTCCATTCCCATTCATTATACTTCACTGATTCCCAAGATACCAATGTTCATTGTTGCTACCTCCTGTTTGATCCATCCAATTTACCGTGATGTATGAATCTAACATTCAAAGTTCCTATTCAATATTGTTCTCTACAGCATCAGACATTAGCCACCAGACACAACCACAACTGAGCATCATTTCTGCTTTGGCTCTGCCACTTCATTCTTTCTGGAGCTGTTAGTAATTGCCTTCTGTTCTTCCTGTAGCATATTGGACACCTTCTGACTTGGCAGATCATCTTCTTGTGTCATCTTTTTGCCTTTACATTCTGTTCATGGGAATAGCTTTCCACTGGAGTGGTTTCCCATTCCTTCCTCTAGTGGGCCAGTTTGTTAGAACTTTTCATTATGATCCATCTGTCTTGGGTGGCCCTGCATGGCATGGCTCATAACTTCATTGAATTATACAAGCCCTTTTGCCACAAAAAAAAAAAAAAAAAAAAACTGTGATCCCTGAGTTGAGAAGATCCCCTGGAGAAGGAAATGGCAACCCTCTCCAGTATTCTTGCCTGGAATTCCCATGGACAGAGGAGGCTGGTAGACTACAGTCTATAGGCTCACAAAGTGTTAGACGCTACTGAGCACAGCACAGAAACAGTAACGCCTTGCAAATGCCTATCTGATGTAAGAAGTTTCTTTCCTGGATATGTTTACAATATTAACTTACTCAGTGTTAATAAGTATTAAGCAAGTGATGTATCCCTAGTGATCCACGCAGTTTTGTCACAGAGAGGGTGCTCAATATTATTAACTATATTTTTTTTCCCCAAAACATCACAAAATTGTAGGATGATTAATTCTAAATAACTTTATAATTTGGAAGTTGCTGAGATTTCACTCCTTGACCTTGGGCTATGAAAATATTTAAGGTATATAATTCTACTGGTTTTCAGTAGGATGTTTGCAACCTATTATTATGCAGGGGTTAGCAAATGGTTTAAGAGCTAAAAAATATAATTAATCCAAAATACAATGAAAAATAAGTGCTTTTGTGTGAAAGATATTGTCAAGATAATAAGAAAACAAGCCACAGATTGGGAGACTGTTTCAAAAGGGCTGTTATCCAAAATATGCAAAAGACTCTTATAACTCAATAATAAGGAAACAAACTACCCAATTAAGAAAAGGGCAAGAGACCTGAACAAACACCTTAGTAAGAAGATATGTAGATGACATATAAACATTTAAAAGATGTTGTACATTAGATTTCATGAGGGAAATGAAAACTATAACAATGAGTTATCACTACATACCTATTAGAATGGTTATTATCCAAAATAGTGACAATGTATATGGTGAGGAGGATGTTGAGCAACAGGAATTCTCTTTTTTTTTTTTTTTTTTTTTTGCTGGTGAAAGTGAAAAATGTTACAGCTATTTTGGTGGTTTTTACAAAACTAAACATACACTTAATATTCCATCCAGAAATCATACTCTTTTGTATTTATCCAAACTAACTGGAAACTTGGGTCCACACAAAAATCTCCAGGCAGATGTCCATAGCAATTTTATTGTTAAATGCTGAAACCTGAAAAAACAAAAATGTCCTTCAGTATGTGAATTGATAAACTGGTAGGTACATTTAGACAACTTCAGCACTACAAAGAAATGGAATAACCATGAAAAATAAGAAGTGAAGTGAAGTAAAGTGGCTCAGTCATGTCCGACTCTGTGACCCCGTGGACTGTAGCCTACCAGGCTCCTCCGTCCGTGGGATTCTCCAGGCAAGAATACTGGAGCGGGTTGCCATTTCCTTCTCCAAGGGATGTTCCCAATCCAGGGATCGAACCCAGGTCTCCCGCATTGCAGGCAGATGCTTTAACATCTGAGCCACCAGGGAAGGAATCTTAAATATATATAACTAAGTGAAATAAATCAATCCGAAAAGGCGACATACTGTATGATTCCATAACATTATGGAGAAGTCAGAAAAAATATGAGTAGTTGCTGGGGGTTAGGGAGTATGGAGGGATGAATAAATAGTTGGAAGACAGGATTTTTAGGACAGTGAAACTATTCCATGTGATACTATAATGGTGGATGTACATGTACATCCAAAGTACATGTCACTGTACATTTGTCAAATCTCATAGAATGTACAACACCAAAAGTGAATTCCAATGTAAGCTATGGACTGCAAGTGATAGTAATATTGCCAATGTACATTCATGGATTGTAACAAATATACCACATGCCACTCTGGAGGGAAATGTGGATGGTGGAAGAGGTGTGTTTGGTTCTAGGGGATTATGGGAATTCTTTGTATTTTATGCTCAATTTTGCTATGAACCTAAAAAGTCAAGTTTATTTAAAAGTTTTTGTAAAGTAGTGTTTCTACAACTACTCTTAGAGAAACCATATCATTATGTTTAAATATATTCATTTTTATATTTGCATTAAATTTTGTGTCTCGATATGAGAAAACTTTTATTTTACACATTTTCTGCCTCAACAATATCTAGCATAATAATTTGAAAGAGGTGATTCTTACATTTTTTAATGAAAAATATTCATTCTGAAAACTAAACCTAGTCTTAAGTAAATAGTGTAATGAATTTTCTGAAACTGAACACACCTGTGAAATCAACATCTAGCTAGCACCACAGAACCATTTCCCTTGTCTTCCAGTCATTAACAAACCCAGAATAACAGCTACTCTGACGTATAATAGCATCACACCATTTTGCCTTTTCATTATTTCATGTGCATGGAATAATCCAGTGTGTACTCTTCTGTGTCTGGATCTTTTTTTTTTTTTTTTTTTTTTTAACTTTACAATATTGTATTGGTTGTGCCATATATCAACATGAATCCGCCACAGGTATACACGTGTTCCCCATCTTGAACCCTCTTCCCTCCTCCCTCCCTGTACCATCCCTCTGGGTTGTCCCAGTGCACCAGCCCCAAGCATCCAGTATTGTGCATCAAACTTGGACTGGCGACTCATTTCATATATGATATTATTCATGTTTCGATGCCATTCTCCCAAATCATCCCACCCTCTCCCTCTCCCACAGAGTCCAAAAGACTGTTCTATACATTATATTTGTGAGATTGAATTTCATGTAATTGTTTTCACTACCATGATTGGAATGCATATGAAATATCTGTATGATATTTCATTTATTTTTTTCCCACTGTTAATGGACATGAGAGTAGTCTTTAGCTTTGGGTTTGTTTGTTTGTTATTTGGCAATTGCAAAAAGAGTAACAAATTTAAACAGTGTATTAAAAAGCAGAGATATTGCTGACAAAGGTCTGTATAGTCGAAGCTATGGTTTTCCCTGTAGTCATGTATGAATGTGAGAGTTGGACCATAAAAAACGCTGAGCACCAAAGAATTTATGCTTTTGAACTGTGGTGTTGGAGAAGGCTCTTGAGAGTTCCTTGGACTTCCAGGAGATCAAACTAGTCAGTACTAAAGGAAATCAATCCTGAATATTCATTGGAAGGACAGATGCTGAAGCTGAAACTCCAATACTTTGGCCACCTAATGTGAAGAACCGACACACTGGAAAATACTCTAATGCAGGGCAAGATTGAAGGCAGGAGGAGAGGGGATGACAGAGGATGAAATGGTTGGATGGCATCACCAACTCAATGGACATGGGTCTGAGCAAGCTCCAGGAAATGGTAAAGGACAGGGAGTCCTGGCATGCTGCAGGGGTTGCAAAGGGTCAGACACAACTGAGTGACTGAAGAACAACAAATATTAACATTAATTTCTGTTGAGTAGAATCTGCTGGGCTACAGTTCATGGATTCACAGTCAGACATCACTAAGTGACTAACACAACAACAATACCAATTCCTAAAAGTAAAGTTTTATTTCATAAACTAAGTACATTTGGCTTTAGTATATACAGATATTTTTTTTCAAAAGTCTTAAAGCAATTTACACACCATGAATAGTGGAAAATATTTCCTCTTGTTTCATATTTTCACTAACGGTCAGTATTTTTCAAGCATATGTCCATTTATTCCAAGTGATTAAGTTTGTTGCTGTATATTTTTCATGTTGCCTGCTTTTATTTTTCTGATGTCTGTACAATCTGTAGAAAAATACTATTTAACATTCTACATGTTAGTAATTTGTGAGTCCAATAATTTTTTACGAGTTATTTATTGCCTTTATTATTATTATTTAAGAATCAGATTTGGAATTTATTGATTTTTATTTAACATATTTTTGCTCTAATTTTATGATTTTCATTCTATTTTATGTGTTTGATGTATGGCTCTTTCCAAGCTTCTTGACATAGACTTATAGTTATTGTTTTTCAGAATTTATTATTTTATGGTTTATACATTTCCTTCCAAATGTTTCATGTCAATAGCATGTTTTTATTATATCTTATTTATTACTTAGTTAAAATATTTTCTATGAAAAACTTTATAAGTACACAGAAATGTTATTAATAAAAAAGGAAAGTATTTTTAACTATGAAAAGTTTGCTATTTACCCTATATACAAACTAACACTTTGGGTTGCCATTTTTTCATAAATGCTCACAAAAGACCCAATAACTGTGTCAGATTTAAAAAAAAAAAAAAAGCACAGATAACACAGCATAGAGCATTGAGCATCGTGTGCACTTATTCCACTTGCTGCACACGTCCCCCAGGTGTGAATTAAAAAGACCCAGGTGAACCCTGAATATGCAGTTAATTTGTGTCATAGCTGAGAAATCCCAAGTTTGAGAACTGAAATAAGCAGCAAGACTGCCTGACCCTTGTCCCAAAGGAAGGAGACATTACTTTCATCATGCTGGACATTAAGCAAAAAAAAAAAAAAAAAAAGAAAGAAAGAATACCTGCCCTCTGATTTGGAGGCAGACACTATCTTTATTTTCCAAAATTATTCACTCTACAAACTGTCAAGAAAATGTAGCCTATAACAAAGACTGTCAGTAGCTCTACTCCCAAGATGTGCAGAAATATGAGACTTATGAAGAATTATTTCCCATCAGTAATTTCTGATTTGATTGCCTCTTTGAATGGGCAACATTCTTCTCACAGCTATTGATATGTATTTATAAAGGGTATACTAGAGTCAGTGTTACCATCTTAACTTTGATCTTGACTTTGAATACCATAAAAGGCATTTTTTATTTATTTTTTCTTAATTCAGCTGAGCATAAAACAGGAGAATCTAGGAGGGTGTTCTAGGTTGATTTCTATCTGCATCTCTAGAAATAATTATTACTATGATTTCAGACAATATTTAATTGTTATGGAGATAATGTGACACAGAGTTATTTCAAAAAACTGCATGTTAAAAACAAGTGTGTTGATGTGAGAATCATTGTAATAAATCTGGCAGTAAAAATAGGGGAAAAAAAAAGTGATTCCTGACAGAATCAGTGTATAAAATATTTCCCTTTGACTTATGGTCTTTGGGTAAAGAAAAGGAATGTTTTATTTTGTTTTAAACTTCAAAAATAAATATGTAACATCTTGCAAGATAACCAAACTTTAAAGACAAGGTCTGCTATAGGATACCATTTCCAGCATCTAAGGCTCTGCCTTGCTGAAAATTAGAAAAGGGATGAGGAGAAACTGGGTTAGACCTTGCATTTTACTTGACCCAGCGTGTTTTTTTTAATGACTAATTGGTTGTAGAAGATATAACAAACATTAAAATTCCATGTCTGTCTTTCATCAGAGCCAAATTTTTAAAAGTCAGAATGCCCTTTTTTCCTTCCCCAATAAAATAATGTCAGTAGGTAAACTAATTGATAGCACAATAAAAACAATGACTATAATAGTCCTCAGATTCTCAAGTAAAGTGAAAACCATTAAGAGTTCAAGAAAAGAAAAAAAAAACAAAAACAAAAACACTGTCATAAGTGTTTGGTCTAGGAAGAGAACTAGTAGCCCAAATCTAAATATTTGGCTTTTTAACATTCAATTAGCCATGTGAAAATAAGAAAATGTATACCTTTATGAAAGCACTTTATATTTAATGATTAGACTGACTGCCATCCTTTCATAGTTCAGAGTATGGATTCTAAAGGAGATTGGTCTTGCATGCCAAATTTTATACAAGGATAGGAGCACTATATTTAGCAAAATGAAACTGCATTTGGGTCATTTCAGAAAAATTGTTTTGAGGGATGAATCATTTATGGTCTTGGAAAGAAACAGAATGCATACCAGTTGGTTCAAATGACATTTAAGGAAGGTACTACTTAAAGAACTGTGAGCAGTATAAGGGTATTTGTGAAGAGTACAGAGACAACCAGAGACAGGCAAAAGAGAAAATTACAGAACTAAAACGTCAGGGTCATGAAATAGTGTTATCATATCTTTTGTGAGAGCTGATTGTGGGTGGGCATGCTTGATGAAACTGTGGAGGAGAATGAGGAGAGGAGTCCTTGAAACAAGAAAGGACCAGGGACCAAATATCTTCCTTCTTACATTCTGATCTTCCACTAGTAACTTCCATTGGCCAATCCAGGGGTGGATTGATGGGTGGTGTTTAAGAAATGACTTTCAAAACAAAAGCTTGATTTTAGAATTTGTTAATACCCATGGTGGTATTTGAAATAGCTGAACTGGAATTCCATCACCTCCACTAGCTTTGTTCGTACTGATGCTTTCTAAGGCCCACTTGACTTCACATTCCAGGATGTCTGGCTCTAGGTCAGTGATCACACCATCATGATTATCTGGGTCGTGAAGATCTTTTTTGTACAGTTCTTCTGTGTATTCTTGCCACCTCTTCTTAATATCTTCTGCTTCTGTTAGGTCCATACCATTTCTGTCCTATTGAGCCCATCTTTGCATGAAATATCCCTTTAGTATCTCTAATTGTCTTGAAGAGATTTCTAGTCTTTCCCATTCTGTTGTTTTCCTCTATTTCTTTGCACTGATCACTGAGGAAGGCTTTCTTATCTCTTCTTGCTATTCTTTGGAACTCTGCATTCAGATGCTTATATCTTTCCTTTTCTCCTTTGCTTTTCACTTCTCTTCTTTTCACAGCTACTTGTAAGGCCTCCGCAGACAGCCATTTTGCTTTTTGCATTTCTTTTCCACTGGGATGGTCTTGATCCCTGTCTCCTGTACAATGTCATGAACCTCATTCCATAGTTCATCAGGCACTCTATCTATCAGATCTAGGCCATTAAATCTATTTCTCACTTCCACTGTATAATCATAAGGGATTTGATTTAGGTCATATCTGAATGGTCTAATGGTTTCCCTACTTTCTTCAACTGTCAAGTGGGCCTTAGAAAGCATCACTACGAACAAAGCTAGTGGAGGTGATGGAATTCCAGTGGAGCTATTTCAAATCCTGAAAGATGCTGCTGTGAAAGTGCTGCATCAATATGCCAGCAAATTGGAAAACTCAGTAGTGGCCACAGGATGGGAAAAGATCAGCTTTCACTCCAATCCCAAAGAAAGGCCATGCCAAAGAATGCTCAAACTACTGCACAATTGTGCTCATCTCACACGATAGTAAAGCTGAAAATTCTCCAAGCCAGGTTTCAGCAATACGTGAACCATGAACTTCCTGATTTTCAAGCTGGTTTTAGAAAAGGCAGAAGAACCAAAGATCAAACTGCCAACATCCGCTGGATCATTGAAAAGCAAGAAAGTTCCAGAAAAACATCTATTTCTGCTTTATTGACTATGCCAAAGCCTTTGACTGTGTGGATCACAATAAACTGTGGGAAATTCTGAAAGAGATGGGAATACCAGACCACCTGATCTGCCTCTTGAGAAATCTGTATGCAGGTCAGGAAGCAACAGTTAGAACTGGACATGGAACAACAGACTGGTTCCAAATAGGAAAAGGAGTACGTCAAGGCTGTATATTGTCACCCTGTTTATTTAACTTATATGCAGAGTACATCATGAGAAATGCTGGACTGGAAGAAACACAAACTGGACTCAAGATTGCCGGGAGAAATATCAATAACCTCAGATATGCATATGACACCACCCTTATGGCAGAAAGTGAAGAGGAACTAAAAAGCCTCTTGATGAAAGTGAAAGTGGAGAGTGAAAAGGTTGGCTTAAAGCTCAACATTCAGAAAACAAAGATCATGGCATCCAGTCCCATCACTGCATGGGAAATAGATGAGAAAACAGTGGAAACAGTGTCAGACTTCATTTTTGGGGGCTTCAAAATCACTGCAGATGGTGACTGTAGCAATGAAATTCAAAGATGCTTAATCCTTGGAAGGAAAGTTATGACCAACATAGATAGCATATTCAAAAGCAGAGATATTAATTTGCCAACAAAGGTTTGCCTAGTCAAGGCTATGGTTTTTCCTGTGGTCATGTATGGATGTGAGTTCGACTGTGAAGAAGGCTGAGCACCAAAGAATTGTTGCTTTTGTTTTTATGTTTTTATTTTATTTTATTTTTAAATTTTATTTTGCTTAACTTTACTATATTGTATTGCTTTTGCCATACATCAAAATGAATCCGCCACAAGTATACATGTGTTCCCCATCCTGAACCCTCCTCCCTCCTCCCTACCTATACCATTCCTCTGGGTTGTCCCAGTGCACCAACCCCAGGCATCCGTTATCAGGCATCATACCTGGACTGGTGACTCATTTCAGATATGATATTGTACTTATTTCAATGCTATTCTCCCAAATCATCCCACCCTCTCCCTCTCCCAGAGTCCAAAAGACTGTTCTATACATCAGTGTCTCTTTTGCTGTCTTGTAAACAGGGTTATTGTTACCATCTTTATAAATTCCATATATATGCGTTAGGGGAGCTGGTGATGGACAGGGAGGCCTGGCGTGCTGCGGTTCATGGGGTCGCAAAGAGTCGGACACGACTGAGCGACTGATCTGATCTGATCTGATCTGATACTGTATTTGCGGGGAAGGCAATGGCAACCCACCCCAGTACTTTTGCCTGGAAAATCCCATGGACAGAGGATCCTGGTAGGCTCCAGTCCATGGGGTCGCTAAGAGTCAGACACGACTGAGCGACTTCACTTTCACTTTTCACTTTCATGTATTGGAGAAGGAAATGGCAACCCACTCCAGTATTCTTGCCTGGAGAATCCCAGGGACGGGGGAGCCTGGTGAGCTTCTGTCTATGGGGTCGCACAGAGTCGGACACGACTGAAGCGACTTAGCATAGCATAGCATAGCATACTGTATTTGTGTTTTTCTTTCTGGCTTACTTCACTCTGTATAATAGGCTCCAGTTCCATCCACCTCATTAGAACTGATTAAAATATATTCTTTTTAATGGCTAAGTAATACTCCATTGTGTATATGTACCACTGCTTTCTTATCCATTCATCTGCTGATGGACATCTAGGTTGCTTCCAAGTCCTGGCTATTGTAAACCGTGCTGCTATGAACATTGGAGTACACGTGTCTCTTTCAATTCTGGTTTTCTCAGTGTGTATGCCCAGCAGTGGGATTGCTGGATCATAAGGCAGTTCTATTACCAGTTTTTTGAGGAATCTCCATACTGTTCTCCATAGTGGCTGTACTAGTTTGCATTCCCACCCACAGTGTAAGAGGGTTCCCTTTTCTCCGCACCCTCTTCAGCATTTATTGCTTGTAGACTTTTGGATCACAGCCATTCTGACTGGCGTGAAATGGTACCTAATAGTGGTTTTGATTTGCATTTCTCTGATAATGAGTGATGTTGAGCATCTTTTCATGTGTTTGTTAGCCATCTGTATGTCTTCTTTGGAGAAATGTCTATTTAGTTCTTTGGCCCAATTTTTGATTGGGTCATTTATTTTTCTGGAATTGTGCTGTAGGAGTTGCTTGTATATTTTTGAGATTAGTTGTTTGTCTGTTGCTTCATTTGCTATTATTTTCTCCTATTCTGAAGGCTGTCTTTTCACTTTGCCTATAGTTTCCTTTGTTGTGCAGAAGCTTTTAAGTTTAATAAGGTCCCATTTGTTTATTTTTTATTTTATTTCCAAAAATCTCGAATAGCCAAAGCTATCTTGAGAAAGAAGAATGGAACTGGAGGAATAAACCTGCCTGACTTCAGGCTCTACTACAAAGCCACAGTCATCAAGACAGTATGGTACTGGCACAGAGACAGAAATATAGATCAATGGAACAAAATAGAAAGCCCAGAGATAAATCCACGCACATATGGACACCTTATCATTGACAAAGGAGGCAAGAATATACAATGGATTAAAGACAATTTCTTTAACAAGTGGTGCTGGGAAAACTGGTCAAACACTTGTAAAAGAATGAAACTAGAACACTTTCTAACACCATACACAAAAATAAACTCAAAATGGATTAAAGATCTAAATGTAAGGCCAGAAACCATAAAACTCCTAGAGGAGAACATAGGCAAAACACTCTCTGACATAAATCACAGCAGGATCCTCTATGACCCACCTCCCAGAATATTGGAAATAAAATCAAAAAGAATTGTTGCTTTTGAACTGTGGTGTTGGAAAAGACTCTTGAGAGTCCCTTGGACTGCAAAGAGATCCAACCAGTCCATTCTGAAGGAGATCAGCCCTGGGATTTCTTTGGAAGGAATGATGCTGAAGCTGAAACTCCAGTACTTAGGCCACCTGATGCGAAGAGTTGACTCACTGGAAAAGACTCTGATGCTGGGAGGGATTGGGGGCAGGAGGAGAAGGGGACACTAGAGGACGAGATGGCTGGATGGCATCACTGACTCGATGGACATGAATTTGAGTGAACTCCAGCAGTTGGTGATGGACAGGGAGGCCTGGCGTGCTGTGATTCATGGGGTTGCAAAGGGTTGGACACGACTGAGCGACTGAACTGACTGACTTACTGATGAGATTAATAACAATAATCAATAACCAAATAGGACAATTATAACAAAATAGTATAATACAGGTTATGTGATTGTGGTCTCTCTCTCAAAATACCTTATTGTATTATACTAGCCCTT
Organism: Tragelaphus eurycerus; assembly: GCA_935064755.1. Classification (NCBI taxonomy): domain Eukaryota; kingdom Metazoa; phylum Chordata; class Mammalia; order Artiodactyla; family Bovidae; genus Tragelaphus; species Tragelaphus eurycerus. The sequence continues at coordinate 2,519,745 of CAKXYN010000086.1, read as the reverse complement.
TTTCTTATGATGATGTGAGATGACAAACACCTGTGTGATAATTCCAAGTTCAGTGAATGGCATGGCATTTTTACTTAGCATTAACCTACTACTGACCTGGTGATTAGAGGAGAGGAGAATAAAGGGGAGAATCATCTGCTCCAGTTGATTCTTGGTCACAGAGCCTTGATGATGTTCATGGATAGACAAAGAGCAGACTTGACAATGGTTGGGGGTTCCAGGCAGGATTGAAGCAGGAGGTAGGGCGTGAGACTACATCATAAAACTCAGAAAACAGTGGAACATGAACCTGCAGATAAGGGGGGAATTCTCTAGTCACTAAAAGGCCAGAACACTAGACTTCAACTAAGTAGCAGACTGGAGCTTAATTCATTATTTCAAATATTCAATCACTATAATGGTATTCCAAAGTCACCTTCTCTATAGCAGATACTTGGCTAATCCATCTATAGAAAAAGTGAAATGCATATAGAAGCACAAACTACTTTTGTGTGTACATTCAATGATTTTTACTTTAATCATTAATAATCATATACATTCATCTGTGAAATTAGAAACATTTTTAGGCTCCCTTATGATTATTGTGATAAATTGCTTATAAAAACAATTTAAAAACCACTTGAGAAAAATATAAAGTACTAGGAGAAAAAACACATAAAATATTCCCTATATACTGGGTCCCTACTAAAACTAGACACATCTGTTTCAAAGGCATTTTTCCTCATAATTACAGCTTTGGGGCTTTTAATTTAAAATAAACCTGTTAACTTAAAATAAATCTGGCATTAAAATAGTTTTCATATCAGAATAAATGTCTGTTTTCCCCTAAAGAAAGCTTGATAAAATCCATTTAATTGTTTAATCTTAACTTCTCATTATTGGGTAACTGAAATTAGCAATGATAGGTGTTTAAATAAGCAAATTCCAATTACTATTAACATAAGCAATTCATTATTCCAAATGCAATCAATGTAGCTATTAAAGAACTGTAAACAGAATCATTACCAATGTGAATTATATTACTACTTCATACACAGTCCATCAGATACACTCTTTTTCAGTGAGTTTTATTTATTTTACTTTGTATATTTATGTACCACATCTGCTATGTAAGTGTATGTAAATTTTCTATTTGTGAACATTCACCTCTGCTATTTTTCTCAGGTTTGTAAACAAAATCTAGAAGAATATTAGAGATTTGTAAATAATACATGTCAGCAAAAACCTACTATTATTTTACTAAACTTCATTGGCTAAACATAGCTAGTCATGCTTTCAGGTCTAATTTTAAGTTCTATGTTACTTCTGTGACTTTTGTTTTCTCTTTTTAAACAGATATGGCCTCATCTTAATGTTATCACTTTTGTGGCTAAAAACATCTTTAAGCAGAATATAGGCTCAATTATAGTGTAAAGTAAGACTTTTCGGATATTCTGAATCAGCCAGTTTCTTACAAGATGTTAGCAGTGGTGGTTGTGTCAGTGTCTGTGTTTGTGTGTAGAGGTGGGATGCAGGACAGAAATACATGCTAAGAGCTTTATAGAGCAACAATTGTCACACTAATCAGATCAAGTACTCCCTTAGTCAAACTTGGAAGATGCCACACCACCACATACATGGGTTTAAAGGCTACTGGGATGAACCAGTCAAGCAATTAATCTGAAAGAGCAGGTATTATCATTTCCACTTTACAAAAGGGAAAACAAATTAGTAAACTGTTTAAATATGACTCTCTCCAAAGTCAGCTTGTCCATATAATTATAGGAAAATATTGAAAGTTTACAAGGTAGCACTTATTATCAAAGTTTAGAAAGACAACTTCATCTGAATTCTCAATTGATACTATGGAAGCAAACTATGTTAAATAATCTTCCAGTAAGAGATAGAGTGAAAGCAATGATCCTAGACCACAGCTGTTTTTGTGAAGTCTTGATGGTTAGAAAGGGAGAGAAATATTGCTTAATTAATTTTGTCTAACATTTTCAATACCTTGTAAGTACAATTTGCTTTTACTTGCATAAAATTATTTTATTATATAGGCATCTCAGGCTGGCTCAGAAGAAGAATCCACCTGTAATGCATGAGATATGTGTTTGATCCCCAGGTCAGGAAGATCTCCTGGAGGAGGGCATGGCAACCCACCCCAGTACTCTTACCTGGAGAATCCCATGGAGAAGAGCCGTCAGTGTACAGTCCATAATGTCACAAAAAGTTGGACATGATTGAAGCAACTGAGCATGCACACACATACATTTTGTTATACAATTATAAAACAGAGTTCTATTCTGAGAAGGAATATTTTATGACAATGAAAAGCCAAACAATGAAATTTAGCATTATTGGTAGAATTGCTTTCCAGTGTATATTTTGTCTTTTATGAAAATAATCTTCTAAACCTCCTATCTCCTTCCACTGCCACCACTGCCCAAAGGTTAGAACTTGGACTCTAGAAAGAAAAGGAAACTGCAATCCCACCCCTTGAAGCAAAATGTTTATAGGTCAGCCCCTGCAGCACAGAAACAGGCTAAAAGATGGAGAAAGATAATCTAAGAGCAAAACTCTATGATGAAACTTGGACTGGACTAATTATACTGATTTAAAGTTTGCTGTTTCAGTTATTTTTAATTTGCCCAACTCTTTAGGTAAATACTGTTAAATGGTAAATCTCATTATTAACAATCATGTGGGAGAAAATATAGAAAAGTCTCATACCTTACAAGGTGCAAAGTAGAACCAAAGAAGCAGAAGCTGCCTAAAGTTTATAGTTAGCAAAAAGTGATCCACAAAACAAATAGGGCAGTGGTCTAGAGCCTACTGGACAGTGAGCTGAGGTAACAAGTAACACCCAGAATGCATTTGCAAAATATATAAATGTTCTTCATGGTTTCCTTGAGGAATCATTAGAAGAGATTGTAAAATAGTGATTTCTTATAGTCAAGCACAGGCTTGAAACTTAATAATTTGTGTGAAATTTTAGAATCATTAACCTGCGATGATTGTTACATCCAGTTTTGTGTCCCAACACAACCATGTAGTGCAAAACCTAATTTAAAAATTTCCTTTTCCTGAAATACAAATAGTACCAGGATTGCTATCAGCTGGAATTTCAAGCAATCATTAGTGAAATTTCATCCCCAAATTTGAATTAACACATGCCATAGCTCAAACACTGGGCTGGAAGAAGCACAAGCTGGAATCAAGATAGCTGGGAGAAATATCAGTAACCTCAGATATGCAGATGACACCACCCTTATGGCAGAAAGTTAAGAGAAACTAAAAAGCCTCTTGATGAAAATGAAAGAGGAGAGTGAAAAAGTTGGCTTAAAGCTCAACATTCAGAAAACAAAGATCATGGCATCCAGTCCCATCACTTCATGGGAAATAGATGGGGAAACAGTGGAAACAGTGTCAGACTTTATTTTGGGGGGCTCCAAAATCACTGCAGATGGTGACTGCAGCCATGAAATTAAAAGATGCTTACTCCTTGGAAGGAAAGTTATGACCAACCTAGGTAGCATATTAAAAAGCAGAGACATTACTTTGCCAACAAAGGTCCATTTAGTCAAGGTTATGGTTTTTCCAGTGGTCACGTATGGACACGAGAGTTGGACTGTGAAGAAAGCTGAGCACCGAAGAATTGATACATTTGAACTGTGGTGTTGGAGAAGACTCTTGAGAGTCCGTTGGACTGCAAGGAGATCCGCCCTGGGTGTTCTTTGTAAGGAATGATGCTGAAACTGAAACTCCAGTACTTTGGCCACCTCATGCAAAGAGTTGACTCATTGGAAAAGACTGATGCTGGGAGGGATTGGCGGCAGGAGGAAAAGTGGATGACAGAGGACGACATGGCTGGATAGCATCACCGACTCAATGAACGTGAGTTTGAGTGAACTCTCGGAGATGGTGATGGACAGGTAGGTCTGGCATGCTGCGATTCATGGGGTCTCAAAGAGTTGGACATGATGGAGAGACTGAACTGAACTGAACTCATAGCTCCTGTCATTGATGTCATAAGGCCAATGTAGTGATCATTTTATAGGTATGAGAGTGAAAAGGCCAACATGTTTGGTCTACCAAATTTGAAACCTAAGTTTGAGATCATCAAGATTTCATATAAAAGTAGTCACCATAGATTAATACATCTAAGTCTTATCTCTTCCAACATGTGTTATGGCCTATTAGTATTCATAATTTTTTCAAATTACTTCAATTACCATACTCAATAATTTGAATTACATTAGGTTTTGACTGCAGCAGCTGAGCCTTACTATCTTCATTAAATTTTCATTTATTTTTAATTAAAAATTTAGAATGAGAAAATAACCAAATAAAACCAAAACAGTACCATCTTGCGTTGATATCAGGTCTCCTAAACGAGGACTCATGTCTAGTTCCACTTAATGGGAACAAAGATTAAGTGGGAATCAGAGACTACCAAATTTCTATTTACTCTCACCACAAACTGACTGCTAGAACATCTTTAGGACTAAATAGGAATCACAAGGAGAGGATTCTGGTATCTAGATTTAGATGAATCTCAGTTTCCCTCATTACTTCAGCTCAGAAGGTAAATAAATGAGTCCATACGAATTCAAAATAGCTTCAAAACTGGGTTAATTTTCCCCTATGCTTATAAATTCTGTGCACAGCAATGACAGCTTGTTACAAGGCTCACTAAAATTAGTAGGAGGACACAAATGTTAAAAATTTGTCTTCCCAAGGACACAAAATGAGAACTGCCTAACACAAACCATGAAAGCACAAAATAACTTAGGCAATTAAAAAATGAAAATAAATTAATAAACAAATAAATTTAAAAAGAAAAAAATTAGTTTCTTTATACATTATCCATGAATTATGAAAACTGTGCTCGAAGGTTCATATTATCATCTCTGTTACATAAAAGGAAATGAGACTCTGAGCCTAAGAAATGTGACTAAGAAGACTTACACATTAAAACACAAAATGGTGAGTTTGAACTGCAGACTTTCTATTCATTTCCACTGCCACATAGTGCCTCAAACCTGAGGTTGTATATCTCTTTCAAATAATCTCTCACCCCAGTCTTGGAACCATCACTTTGTTGGATCCTTTAGTTTTCTTGAGTTTCATTCTGTTTGTATTTTGAGATTCAATGAACAGAGATTTCAGTATTATATCCTTCTTGTGTTCAGATTAGATTACACATAAAAAAGGAACTCTAGGTAATAAGATCTTTTTTTCATAAATTGAAATAATTAGTATTAAGAATGAGATACAGTTAGAGCACTCACTCAGCTTATTAATTCAGTTAATATAACCCAAAGAGAAGAAAACAAGCTGGTTTTATTTTGTGACACACCTGTGGTCCTGCTGCATAAGAAAAAGATTGCTGTGGAACCAAAGAATAAATTCTGCATCTCAAAGGAGAGCAGATTTTCCTTTCAGAGAGGCAGTTATATTACATTTTCAGCCTTATCTCTCCTCTTTGTTGTTCACCAGGACTGAAATAATAGATTCATCTGCCCTAAAGTTAGACATTATTAGTTGCTCACTTGTATCAACTGAGCCTTTGCCTCATTAACAGAGGCTCCCCCATGCTGTGATTAGTTATGGTTATGCATTAAACAGAAAGCTTCATTAAATCAGCACTTCAATTTTCTCTTTTTACCTTTACATTTTGAAATTTATGAAAAAGCTTATTTAACTCCATCACCTTTTAATAGTTTACTCAATTGATTAGTTTATTAAATGCCATCCAATTCATGTGTATATCTTTTCTTTGTAAATATATCCAAGTCTGTAGCAAGAATCATATGCCTAAAATTATATAACTGTGCATTTGTCAGGGGGCTGGAATGTGTGGTTATCCATCATAAGTTTCTCAAGGTATACTCATATTACAGCATTAATGTATGTCATTAGAAATGTTTATCTAATATTTTTATATTTTATATTATCTGTAAAAGATACAGTAACTTTGGAAATAGTTTAGAAATAACTCAAGTATAGAGTTTTCTGTGTTCTGAGCTAAAGGTATTAATATTTGATTTTGAATCTGGCCCCTGGTCTTCCAAGTTATGACTGTTTGGCTGTTTTGGGAGTAGCTCTTTAAGCTTACTGTAGTACTCTTTCCAGGAAGAGTTAGAACCACATGACTCTTCGGTCTTGTGTGGATTCTGATTTTATTTAATAAAAAAAGCCATTAATTCCAGAAACAATTTCAAGAATTAATTCACTGAATAATATAAGCCAGCAAGGTAGTCCTTTTACTAAATCTTCTTGCTTAAGTGATAGTTTTTAAGCAAATTGTCCTTGTTTTGCTTTTGAGGTATCATAGAGTAGAAGCTCGATAAAGAAAATTATGAAGATGTGAGGGCTAATCTAGATAGTCAATAACAGAAAATTTATATGAAATAATTAAATGTAAGGACAAAAGGCAATAATAACAATGAATATAATGATTCACTATTTATAATAAACAAACTTGAAAAACAATTCCATACACGCTTATCATAGAAAATACTCAATTTTAAAAACATGATTATAAGTAGGATGATAATAAAAACAAACAGGATGGGGAATCAAAAGAATTGCAGTTGTCACTGCCTTTCTTGTTGACTGCAGCATCTTTGACCATTAGGCACCCACTCTAGACTTCATTTGTTTTATCTTTATAAAAATATTATATTTTTTACTTAAATTTTATTTTGCTTAACTTTACAATATTGTACTGCTTTTGCCATACATCAAGATGGATCCACCACAAGCATACATGTGTTCCCCATCCTGAACCCTCCTCCCTCCTCCCTCCCCATACCATCCCTCTGGGTTGTCACAGTGCACCAGCCCCAGGCATCCGTTATCAGGCATCGTACCTGGACTGGTGACTCATTTCAGATATGATATTATACATATTTCAATGCTATTCTCCCAAATCATCCTGTCTGTCTCATAGAATTTCATAATAGGGTTAAATTAAATTAAATAAGTCATGTGATATTAATGCAAAAAATAAAGCACTATGTGAATATTAGTAGCTTTTTTTGCTAATATAATTATATACTTTTGCTGTCATCTCCATGAAATATCTAAATTTCAAGCTTATTTTTGTTCAATTTACTCCTTAAACTCTGTTTTCTATAACTTTTTTTTTTTTAAAGCATCTCGTCATCTCCAGTTTTCTGTTTCTTCATTGACTGCCACAGCCATAGTCCCATGGTTGGGTTGCTCAAAACCAATACAATACTGTAAAGTTAAAAAATAAAATAAAAATTAAAAAAATATGTGCATACTTCCTTTTATTGACTGATCTTTATTTTTGACTGGAATATCATGCTTTAAAAGTATTTTTAAATTTCTCTGTTCATAACTGAAATACCTTTTATAATACTTTGTTCTTCCTTCCAAAGCTAAACTTTTTTTCACCCATTCCCCAAAATGCCACCCAAACAATGTACTAGATTTGTAAAGAAGTTCATATTTCCATTAGAATCGTGGTCATTTCCCCACCATAGAAGCCAGGATCCCTGTAATATGTGGGCGTGTAGCATGTGTATGGGTATGTATGGATACACGTGTGTGTGTGTGTGTACAATTATAAGAATCTATTAATAAATTAAAGAGAAAATAAACTGGTTTTATTTAAAATCTGAGGATAGAGAGCATCAAGTTGGTGTGAACACTGACAGGGGACTTTGTGTTATACCCATCTTGCAGGAGACCCACAGACTAGTGGGAGCTCTGAGGCTGCCATATACCTTCTGAGCTGCTTCCCTTTGTGAAAGATTAACTGAATTTGGAAAATTACTAATTTACTATATGGGATACAATGGTCAAGTAGAAGACAGATCCATTTGTATCCTGTTTGCTTGTATTTGTGAACTTCTGGGAAATTTGCATGGTTTGAAGAACAGTTAAGTCAACATCACTCTCTGCATTGCCATGGGCATATTTCCTAATCAGGCCTGCCAACATAACAAAACGGTGTTTCCTAGATTGTTGTGCACATCTTGTCCTGAGGTTGCTCATTTGTGTCTGACTTTGTGCAGCCCCATGGGCTGTAATCCACCAGGCTTCTCTGTCTTGGAATTTTCCAGGCAAGAATACTGGAGTGGGTTGCCATTCCCTTCTCCAGAGAATCTTCCCAACTCAGGGATTGAACCTGGGTCTCTTGCATTGCAGGCTGATTCTTTAACATCTGAGCCACATCTTGTCTTAGGCCTGCCTAAATCAGACTTGACCTTGGTTTTTTTCCAGTGAAAACTGGTCAAAGCATGTAATTAAGATAATACGATTTCCACCCTGACACAAGGGGCGGAAATCGTATTATCTTTATTACATTGCTTTGACCAGTTTGGCATTGAAACGTGTATAATATCATATATGAAACGAATCACCAGTCCAGGTTCGATGCAGGATGCAGGGTGTTTGGGGCTGGTGCTCTGGGATGACCCAGAGGGATGGTATGGGGAGGGAGGTGGGAGGGGTTTAGGATGGGGAACAAGTGTACACCCGTGGCGGATTCATGTTGATGTATGGCAAAACCAATACAATATTGTAAAGTAAAAAAATGTAATAAAATAATATGAACATGATTTTATGAAAATAGTCAACACTTACCAAGAGAAAGTTCTTTAGTATTTCCACCATCTGGTGAAAGAAGAGAAAGACTTTGAGCTATATGTAATGTAACAGATGCTCAGTGGTCACAAAATATTGCCTATTATAGATGACTATTTCCAGCTTAGACCACTCCCCTGAACTCCAGAACCATATTTCCAGCTGCTCATTCAACACCTCCCCTTGGATTTCTGACCATCTGTCTCAAAGTTAATATGTACAGAAATGGAATTCTTTATTGCTACTCTTCAACTACTTCTGCAGTTGCCTCAAAACTGCTCCTTCCTTCAGTCTTTCTAAGTAAAAGCTAACTCTAGTATTTTGGTTGCCTAGAAAAAGAAGCTTTTCTTTCACATTCCACATACAATATGTCAGTCTATTTTGCTTTGGTTTTCAAATTGCATCCCAGTGCAACAACTTCTACCACCTCTAAACATACCACTCTTCTAGCTCCTGACATTTTTCATCTGATAAATGTTAACATCTTTTTAACTAGACATGGCATTCACCTAAATATTATTTTCAATACAGCAATCAGAGTAATCCAGCTAAAAAGGAAAAAATGCCATGTTACTTTTCCTTCTTAAAACCGAAGTCTTTTCATTTTACTGGAAACAAATCAAAGGCCTTAGAGTGGTTTCTATTCTACCTAAACTGATCCCTGCTGCCTCTTTTACCTCATCTCCTACCCTACACCCATTAACCCCACTGCAAATATGCTGCCTTATACACAAAAGTCACAGTTTGCCCCAGCACATTTGTATTTGCTGTGTCTACTACTTGGAATACTCTTCAAGATATCCATATGGTTTATTCTCTCATCACTTTCTAGTCAATAATTAAATGTTCCTTTTTCATCAACCACTCTATCAAATAAAAACTCTCTAAAAAAGCTCTTCCTTTCATAGAACTTAATATCTGTCTAATATTTGATATATTTTACTTATCTTGCTCATTTCTGATCTTGAATAACTAAAATATAAACTTACTGAAGACAAAGATATGTTTGTTATGTTACCTGTGGTGTATCATAGTCTAGACTTTTACCTGATGGTAGAAACTATGAATTTTAATAATGTGTTTAAAGAAAATGCAAAAATATTCTCCACATGGTAGTTTGTTCATACAATCCCTAATGTGCTTGAAAAAAATAACTTTAAAATGAATAAAGGAAAGGTGTGCAGGTAAGAAATTTAAGCAATACAGGTCATGACATAGCTTTGTAAGAGTGTAAGACTAGAGAAAGGATAAATGGATATCGTATCACTTGAAATCCAAATGTATTCGCATCCTTATTTCCTCTATAAATATTTTAGACTCATAATAGTTCCTTTGAGCTACTCGGGATAGTGTTTAGTTCTCTACCCCGGGTTGCTACATACCATGTGACCTTATGTATCATTCCAAATATCAGAAAAATAAGGTATATGTAGAATTTATGTTACTACCCCTATTTCACCTAAACAATTTAGTCCTAGTAAACACCGAAAGAAAAAAGTCCAAAATCAATTATTTACTGCTTCATGGATGTTGCATTTCTTTAGCATTTTTACCTCATAATTTTGCATCCCTTCTCACAGATTTCATACTTTGAAAATGGAAATAAATGGCAACATTTCAAATTTATTACCAGTGTCAGTTTCTTGAGTTATTTTTCTTAAATAGATTGACAATTTGTTTTGAAAAAAAAAATGTTTGGCATGCCTTTTGAATGTTATAAAATCCAGAAAACTTCAAATACACAGAGATCTCAAAGTCAAAATATTTCTTTTTGATGATTTGAGTTTATACCACGGAATTCTCAGAATGATGTTACATTAGAAAAGGTACATCCTTGGATATTAAAGTTTTAGCTTAAATTTATTTTTTTATACCTGTGGAAATCTAATTTATTTTCTATATAATCTCATTTCTTCCTTACAGAGCTATTGGCTATCTGATGACAGATACATGATCTTGGGTAAAATTCAATGTCTGAGTATCTTTGAATACAATTTTTAAAATTTTATTCCAAATTCAATCTATAGCTAAGTAGTAAACATTTAGACTGCTTACTATCTACTCTTTTTTCTTTTTTTTTAACAAAATATTTCTCTCTTTTCTATAATATTTTGCAATTCAAAGGCTTATTGTGTTCCTAAACTTTATTTATGTGGGACCATTTATTCAAGTATTCTCAACTAAGGCATTTATCTTTCCCCTGCATCCATTTTTACAGCAGCAAAAAATATCATTCACAGGTAGAGAATGTATGACAGTTAGGATAATCCAGGTAGTGAATAGTGACGCTTTGAAGATGTACATTGGCTAACCTTGAAAAGGTTTGGATTTCATGAGTTAATAGATGGGAATCTCTTCGTGTAGAATCTTATAAATAGAAAGCATTGTGCACATGTCAGTTCTGATTTTGCAATGATAGCTAAATTCTGGCCATGTGGGATGGGGACCAAGGTGTTTCACTTCATTCAGTGGACATCTAGATACAAATTTGTAAAATAATTTCATGTGCTTTCCCAGGGAAAGCTATGAGAAAATTCCCCAAATGCTGAAAATAATCTAACTTAGCTCAAATGATCAACATTTATTTTGTCTGAGAACTCCTATGATATTAAAAACAAAGAGGCAAAAGAAAACCAGCTTTCAAGCACTGTTGAGTAAAGGGATTTGCTAAAATTGTCATGGGCCTTAATGGTTTAGTTAAAGCAGACATTGGTATTTGATAAAAATTAATTACTAACCACTGGTCCTACTGTTCTACTTTCATAAGGGACAGTCTGAACACATAACCTGGCGTCTATGGTTAAGCCTAAAAAAATTCACTCTAAAGTGGTTCAGGCAGCTTAAAATTTACAAATAAAAGGAATAACTTTTCAGCATTACAGACTCTGCTCTATTATTTGTGGGCTCCTGACATCAACTAACAGGTAACACATGAGATTGTACATTTGGATTGCAGCAATAGCCCCGGGTCTTCCACTAAACAGCTGTAATCTAATCTCTGGAATTCAATTTCTCATCCAGAAATTGAGAAATATAAAGTAGAATGCAATTCATCTAGTCAACAAATATTTATTTAGTGGCTATTATGTGTCAGGCCTTGTGCTAGCTGCCAAGGAAAGAAGTTATTAGCATTTAGAATCTTGGGTTAACACAGATATGCAAACAAAAAACTTTAATTCAATAAAATAACAGCTGTAAATCAGCAAATTAGAAAGTGAAAGTTGCTAAGTCGTGTCTGACTCTGCAACCCCCATGGACTTGAAATTCTCCAGGCCAGAATATTGGAGAGGGTAGCTTTTCCCTTTTCCAGGAAATCTTCCCAACCCAGGGATCGAACCCAGGTCTCCCACCACAAGCTGATTCTTTACCAGCTGAGCCAGAAGGGAAGCCCAAGAATACTGGAATGTGTAGCCTATCCCTTCTCCAGCAGATCTTGCCAACCCAGGAATCAAACCAGGGTCTCCTGCATTGCAAGCAGCTTATTTAGAAACTGAGTTATCAGAGAAGTCATAAGTCAGCAACTTAAAAAGTCTAAAAAAGCAATGCAGAGTTGCTGCAGAAGGTATTTCAACATGGATTGAGAATGATTTAAGAAACAAAAACTAAAGGAAAGAAGTAAGAGAAGATGGGAGGGAATGGCGAAAAAGGGAAGAATGAAGGCAAGGAGAGGTTTCAACTGCTGGAGAAAAGGTGATGTACAAAATACAAGGAAAGCATGAAAAGGCAGGTTATACCTGGGAAAATCCCCATGGGAAAGGATGAGTGATGAGGAATACCAGAAAGTAGTGAATTTATTTAAACAAAAGAAGTCTTCAAAGAATTTTGAGGAAGAAGATAATAAGATCAGATTTGCAAACTCTAAGAATGTCCATGATAGATATGGGAAATATATTAGCCACTGAAAGTGAAAGTAGTGAAAGTGTTAGTCTCAGTCATGTCAGAGTCTTTGACCCACGAACTGTAGACTGCTAGGATCCTCTGTCAATGGAATTCTCCAGGCTAGAATACTGGAGTGGGTAGCCATTCCTGTTCCCCAGGGTATCTTCCTGACTCAGGAATGGAAACCAGTTCCCCTGCATTGCAAGCAGATTCTTTACCATCTGAGCCACCAGGAAAACTCATATTAGCCTGTAGGGAGATTAGAGAAACTAGAGAGAAGACCATTACAAGGATCCAAATGACAGGCAACAAGGGGCACACCAGTTAAAGCTAATCTTTTTTAGTATTTACTATTTTGCATGTTTTAAAGCAACTCATTAATTCAATAAAACAAGCCTGAAAGATAATCACTGATTTATCTATCACTTCTATTTTGCAGATGAGGAAACTAGTTGAAGTAACATGATAGAGTTAAGCTATGAACTGAGGCATTTTGACTGCTAACTCTGTACTGTTAACTTCTACACTTTACTCTAAATACCATACTATAATTATGCAGAGTGATAACAAAAAGGGAAAGTTCCTATTCCGATTACCAGCTTAAATTTCTACTTCCACCTAGGAGTAAAACCTTTTACCATGATTTTGCCAATTTCAGTTGCAGGTGTTGAGCTACTGGTTCCTGTAACTCAGGCACCTGAGGAGAATGTTATGCTCGAATATAAGCCCACGGACCACTTCCAAGTCTCCAGCGTCCACTTTCAGAATCATCCATTGTTTGACGGGGCTAATGATGATGGAACACAGAAGAATGCTGGACTGGATAAATTTTTCAGTGGCTTCATTATTAGGCCAAATAAGAAGAACCCTGAAGGCCTTTTAGCCATAAAGTATTTTCCAACAGGGCATCAAAGTCCATGGATGACAGATTCTGAAGCAGAACAGCACTATTAGTCAGATCAGATCAGTCGCTCAGTCGTGTCCAACTCTGCGACCCCATGAACCGCAGCACGCCAGGCCTCCCTGTCCATCACCAGCTCCCGGAGGTCACCCAGACTCACACCCATCAAGTCAGTGATGCCATCCAGCCATCTCATCCTCTGTCGTCCCCTTCTCCTCCTGCCCCCAATCCCTCCCAGCATCAGAGTCTTCTCCAATGAGTCAACTCTTCGCATGAGGTGGCCAAAATACTGGAGTTTCAGCTTTAGCATCATTCCTTCCAAAGAAATCTCAGGATTGATCTCCTTCAGAATGGACTGGTTGGATCTCCTTGCACTCCAAGGGACTCTCAAGAGTATTCTCCAACACCACAGTTCAAAAGCATCAATTCTTCGGCACTCAGCCTTCTTCACAGTCCAGCTCTCACATCCATACATGACCACAGGAAAGACCATAGCCTTGACTAGGCGAACCTTTGTTGGTAAAGTAATGTCTCTGCTTTTGAATATGCTATCTAGGTTGGTCATAACTTTCCTTCCAAGGAGTAAGAGTCTTTTAATTTCATGGCTGCAGTCACCATCTGCAGTGATTTTGGAGCCCAGAAAAACAAAGTCTGACACTGTTTCCACTGTTTCCCCATCTATTTCCCATGTAGTGATGGGACCAGATGCCATGATCTTCGTGGGCTAAGAACCAGGCTTTGAATTTACAGAAGAAGCACTTTGTAGGCAACTTCAGTGACAAAGGCACACATTCTCTGTGTTTCTGAGGAATATGTCTTGGAACAACATAGTAGCTGGAGTCCTATTTTGTTTTTCTTGATCTTTTTTTAAATTTTAAATTTATTTATTTTTAATTGAAGGGTAATTACAAAGCGTCTACCTGGAATGCGGGAGACCTGGGTTCGATCCCCAGGAGAAGGAAAATGGCAATCCACTCCAGTACTCTTGCCTGGAGAATCCTATGGAGGGAGGAGCCTGGTAGGCTACAGTCCATAGGATCGCAAAGACTTGGACACGACTGAGCGACTTCACTTTCACTTTGTTTTACAACCTAGTACTGTTTATACCACCTCCTAATCTTCCTGAACACTTAATACCAATATTACATGCGTCCAGTTTCCCAAACACTTTTGTTACATAAAGTACAACTTCACTCAGAAGTCTCAGTTGATAACATTGTCTTTTGAAAATAAATAACAAGATAATACAATAATCCTGGTACATTATGCTTGCCAGCCAAACTAAAATTTCATTCTCCACACCTCTAGCTCTATCAGAACCTTTCCTACCTCTTGGATTCATTTTATTCAATTTCTGTTCTTTGCTCCATTTATATCCTGCTGAATCCTCACATCTGACAAGTGTAAGTGATGGCTCCCATGGGACAGAATAAAATAGAATCCATTAAAAAAAATCTATACAGTGTTTTTTTTTTTTTTTAAATAGTGATTGTGGAAATGTGGTTATTTTGGAAGAATAGTTTTCAGAGTCTTTTGTTATTTCTCTATAAATAAACACTCATAAAATAAATGTACATAAAATACTGAAGTAATATAGTATTACTTTTTCCAGTCTTTTCACTTTGGGAAATTGTGTGTGAAGAACAGTTAAGGAAAACAAGCTTTTTGATCTAACCTCTCACATTTAAAAAGCTCTGATCTCTTCCATTTTAGTAATTTCTATAGCCCTTCCACCAATAACTCCAACAGAGCTTCCTCTTCTTAGCACAAGGGTACTAACAAGATAAGCCATTTTCACTGTATTACTTTCCCCATCCTATCCAATTTAAAGCCTTTAATTTAACCACTCCATCTTTTTAAAGAGATCATGCTTCCTCCTGGCCTAGTACAAAATATGTATGGCTCTCCTTTGAAAAAGGACCCAGGAAGTGGACTTGTAAAAGTCTAATAGTCTCATCAGATATAATGTTAAATGCCTTACTGACATTCAAAAATTCATCTTGGGTCCCACAGAGCAAAAAAAAAAGTCATGCCACTCAGAATTCAGAAACCATATCATATCATCTACTGAATGAGGATATGAAATCAGTCTGGTTCCTAGGAGTATTTTCAAATCTTGATCAAAGAACAAAGAGTTCAGTTTACATGGTAGGAAAATGATACTGCATTTTATTGTTTTGAAAGAATTCTGAAGAAAGATGTTTATAAGTCCCTGAATATAATCTCAGTTAAATCTACAAGCATTTAATTATCAAAATCCCTTTGCTCTTGGTACATATTTGCCATGGATTATAGGATTAAGAAATTCAAAAATAACAGTATCTCTATTCAGTTGTGTGATATAGAACTGCTATTCTAATTTTAAAATTACTCTGCCACACTCTGTATTATACCTTTTCAGAAAAAGAACCACTTAATTAAGTAACTCCTAGTTTACATAAAAATTACTCCCAAGGGAATGAGAACTCAAAGATAGAACCGTGTCTTACTCAGTTTTGTATTGTTGATGCCTATCATATATTATAGTTTGTTTTAGTTACTCAAAAAGTATTTGTTACAAGAATAAATGAAAATAATCTTGAACACAAAGTCTCCAATACATAGGAATCTTTCTTCCCTTGAAATATATCTTACACTAAAAAAAGCTTCTCTTTATTATTCATCTGGCACCTGCTTGCCCCTTAAATCCACACTCTTTGAGCATACTGATAATTTGATGCAGTGTGTGACATGATAGACATCCATCCACTAATTGATGCAGTAAGTGTTCACTAAGCCTCTATGGACACAAGTGAGTGACTGAACTGAACTGAACTGAACTGAAGCCTCTACTATATGTTATGTGGGTGGTAATCAACCACTGCTTCTCCATAAACAGTACTGAAAAGTTGTTACAGGAAGTCAAGATACAGATAGTCATCCTCAATTTTAGGTTTTAGTACTCTTTTGAGCAAGAAATGCAGCCCACTCCAATATTCTTGCCTGGAAAACTCCATGAACAGAGGAGCCTGTTGGGCTACAGTTCCTGGGGTCGCAAAGAGTTGGACACGACTGAGTGACTAACATTGCTAGTTCTTTTATTTAAAGTAGTATACAATCTGTTGAAATTTCATGGCTGCAGTCACCATCCAAAGTGATTTTATAGCCCAGTAAGAGGAAATATGACACAACTTGAAATTTTTCCCTTTCTATTTACCATGAAGTGATAGGATTGGATGACTTGATCTTCATTTTTTTGAGTACGGAGTTTTAAGCCACCTTTTTTCACTCTCCTTCACTTTCATCGAGAGGCTCATTAGTTCCTCTTTGTTTTCTGCCATTATAGTGGTATCATCCCCATATCTGAGGCTGTTGATATTTCTCCTAGCAAACTTGATTCCAACTTGTAACTCATCCAGCCCAGCATTTCACATGATGTTCTCTGCATATGAACTAAATAACTGGGTGAGGGTATTGTTATACTTACTCAATTCTGAACCAGTCAGTTGTTCCTTACAGGGTTCTAACTGTTGCTTCTTGACTCACATATAGGTTTCTCAGGAGACAGGCAAGATGGTCTGGTATTCCAACATCTTTAAGAGTTTTCCACAGTTTGTTATGATCCACACAGTCAAAAGTTTTAGTGTAATCAATGAAACAGAGGTAGAGACTTTCCTGGAATTCCCCTACTTTCTCTATGATCCAAGGAATGTGTGCAATTTGAACCCTGGTTCCTCTGCCTTTTCTAAATCCAGCTTGAACATCTGAAAGTTCTCTGTTCATGTAATGCTGAAGTCTGCCTTGGAGAATTTTGAGTATATCCTTACTAGCAAGGAAGATAAGTGCAATGTTTTACTGTTGTTGCATATGTTAGAGCAGAGATATAGTTGAGAAAAACCATGCTAGAGACCTTGAATGACACCAGTAAATACATTTGAAGGATTGATCTGCTATGCTTAAAACATAAACAAAAAATAATAGATACTTCCCCTTTAAACAAATTCTCCCCACCTCCACACCCACAATGGACATTTTCACATTAATAATCCTACTCACTTTCCCCCCCATTTTACTTTCTCTAATGCTTATAGCAAAGTAACAGGTAGCTGCTACTGCTGCCAAATCACTTCAGTCGTGTCCGACTCTGTGCGACCCCATAGACGGCAGCACACCAGGCTCCTCTGTCCCTGGGATTCTCCAGGTAAGAACACTGGACTGGGTTGCCATTTCCTTCTCCAGTGCATGAAAGTGAAAAAATAAAGTGAAGTCGCTCAGTCATATCAGACTCCTAGCGACCCCATGAACTGCAGCCCACCAGGCCCCTCTGTCCATGGGATTTGCCAGGCAAGAATACTGGAGTGGATTGCCATTGCCTTCTCCGAACAGGTAGAGTTACCACCATTGGGTTTTAGGATGTTTAGATCGGGCCAATATAAAGCCTAAATCTTTCCCTTTAGAAGTCTTTTCTCCCACAGTTCAACTCTTAAATCCTGTAAATGTTATTGCAGCTGTAACCATATCTTGAATGGGAAGCAGGTTTTGCTTGAAAGATTTATCTTTGTCGTATAAGATGGCTTTATAGCCATGCATACCATTTATTGAGCTGACACTGAAGTTGTAATTTTTCTGAGGGGGGAATAAAAACAAAAAGCTTTTTAGGGAGTATGATGAATGAAGGCGATGCTTATGTGCAGTTGCATCCTTTTTTAAGGGGATAATTAAGAAGAAATTTCTGACAGGGAAATCCAAATAGGATGGCCCTGACCCATGGCTCTTTTTCCCCACTTTTTAAAAATTCTTGTTTCATCTTTTGGGACTCCTGATCTTCATGGTGGTGCCATATAAAAACCTATTATCAAAAACACTCAAACTAAAGCCATATTTCTCCCACAGGGAATTATATTTCTACAGAAATCAAAGTCTCAAGCTGAAGGAATCAACTGCAGAGGTAGGATTTCAAGCATGTCAAATGTACCAATTAGCTTCTTAAAGGAGTCTTGGTAAAGTGACCTTTTCCTTTACTTATTCTGTAGAATAAAGTAAGTGAAAAGAGAAATAATAAGACTAACATTTTGTATTTCTTGAAAACTAAGACCTTTTAATGTAGCTGAGACTCAGGGCATAGCTGATCTCAGCTATTAAAAGTAACAGTGCAGAAATGGACAATAGCAATTTAGTGCTTCCAGGGATCTTTTTGCACAATGTTTTTTTCTATTCTACCTAGAAACTTTTTGCTTGCTCTGATAATTCTTTAACTGCATCCTAAACCTGGCATGTACTTGAGGTAACTAAACTCTAATCCAGCCATTGGTTCAAGGATCCTTTGGAGTAATTCTTTTTTGATCCTTTTTTGAAGTTTCCACCAGCTTCTCCCTTATACCAGGGTACCCATATTTCAGGAGAAGAAATAAAAGTTAGTATTCACCGTAAGGAGTTTAAGCTTAGGTTCATGATACATTAGGGCTAGAAGGGCTGTTACTTGTCTACTAGTCTGAAATCTGGTAGCACAAGAAACTTGCTTTTGGAGAAATGGTTGACATAAATTCAAATGACTGCTTACTGGAGAATTGATTCCTCTTATTTTATGAGATTATTTTCATGAATAAGCCTGAGCTCTACTTTCAATCTCACCACTTACTCTATTCAGATGTTCCCCTCTTGTCCAAACCAGTGGAATAATTCACCCTTTCTACAGAAAGGCTTAACACACTGGTAGGTTATAATTTTTTGTGAAAATGCAGTAAACTGTATTTAATACAGTCTGGAGAATTTCAAGATAGATATCAAAAGCTGGTTATCCCATGGATTATGTGAACAAGAGCTAGATAAAGTTTTGTTTTTGTTTTGTTTTTTTTTAAAGAGATAAAGTTTAGAAATGACTGAACTGAATATATCTTCATGTCTCAAAGTGCTCAGCCAAATGTTATTAATAGAAGATAGTAGATGAGATTATAAATGATCATGGAAGTAAAGAGTTATTAGATATATGATGCCCAGGAATGCACAAACAATACCTTAACTCGGCTACCCTTTTTATTTTAATTTCAAGCAAGAAGTAAATGTATGAGAAATGTGATAAAGAGAAAGATCATTATTTTATCCAGATTTATCCCCCAACAGATTATTTAATTTTCAAAGTTAGAGAGGTTACCTAGGCCTATGAGATCTCCTTTCATTCCTTAAGCACAAATTTGAATTTAGGAGTTTAGCCACCTCTGACTGTACCAGTGGAAAGAGAAATGAAAGGAGTACCAGAACTGGCTGAGTCAGCTTAACAATTATGGAGAATTCATATATTTTACTTTTCTTTATGAGAGAACCACCAGAAAATAAATGAGTCTCTTAATATGCAGATAAAAACCTAGACCCTGACTGTATGAAAGGAAGGAGAGAGAGTATATATGTGCATTGTGTATTAACACAGTTACCATGCAGTAGCTAATACAGGTAAATTAGCATTCTACCTCTATCAACAGAAATAAGCCAAGGAGAATAGCCATCTCCATGGGAATTATGGAAGTGTGCTGAGAGGATTTAAGGAGAATCCCAGAGGCAGGAGAGGCTGGTGGGCTGACGTCTATGGGGTCACACAGAGTCGGACATGACTGAAGTGACTTAGCAGCAGCAGCAGAATAACTAATACTTTTAGTTGTCTATAAACACATGCTTATTTTCTGAGATATATCCATATTCCCAATTTGTAATCTCTTGATATTAATGGGAAAAAAAAGTAACATTTATCAAGGTCTTTCCTGGTGGCTAAGATGGTAAAGAATCTGCCTGCAATGCAGGAGATCTGGGTTCAAAACCTGGGTTAGGAAGAATTTCTGAAGAAGGGAACGGCAACCAACTCCAGTGTTCTTGCCTGGAGAATTCCATAGACTGAGGCACCTGGTGGGCTACAATCTATGGAGTTTCAAAGAGTCAGACACGACTGAGCAACTAACACACATGCATACACATTTATCCAGAATAAGTTAATTACCAAGATTCAATATAAAGCAGATAATTCAATGCAAACTTTATTTGTAATATAAAATTACTTATATATAAAAGGTCCTTGTCATGTAGATGGTCTATACTTATTTTGTATACATATTGAATTCACAATTTGTAGGCAAGTTCTACTCTATATGGACTCAAACTAAAAATTAAAAATTTCGAATTCTAAGGTCCTTTCTCTCCCATAGCTGAGTGGTCTCCAGGCAACAATCTGGGGTCAGCCAATGTCCGTGGTTTGCATTTTTAGCACAGGTCAAACGGTGACCTCAAATCCTGTATAATGCCAAATATATTATGAAAGAGTTTAGGCTCCAATCATTTACATTTCAATGAGAAATATGTTTTACTCTGATATGTTGGCAGTGGTTCAGTGCAAATGACCTGTTTTTACACATTGACGTTTTGCAAGGCTTTAGAGCAATTGGCCTGAAATTCGGAACACTTATCTCTGAGTTTCATGCCTCCGGTGTATGAAGGAGTGCTTTTGTGGAATTCTGTCCAGTTATTTCTATTGAATTCCCACTTCCATAAAGTTCTAAGAAATGAGAACAGTGCTTAACTGTCAAATAGAGATTTTGCTTTAAACAAAAATCAATTTATTTTTAGCCTATTATATAGGATCAAATTTGGAATGGAAACATTCATGTTTATACATTGCCCTCATTAAATCATTTTAATCAACAAACAACAGTTTTAAAGCAGCACAATCTATTAAAATACTGCAGTGTTGGAAAGAGAGCACGTTAATGTAAACTCCACATGGAAACCAAGCACTATGGTTGTTTATTAAACCCTTTCAATTACAAGTCCTACTTTTATTTTCCTTCAGTTATACTAAATGTCACAGATTAGTCTAGATGCATTTTAAATTCCTCCCTATTTTGAAGGTGTTCCAAGTAGATCCAAATGAATCTGCATGGAAGAAGATGAATGCTGATTCTACCACCTACTACTTGTATAACCTTGGGAAATTTTAAAACTTTGTGTCTTAAGTTTCTCCCTTGAAGAAATTGGGATAGAATCATAATATCTACCTCACAAGATAGTTATAAAGACTATATGTGATAATATATATAAAACATTTACAATTTTGTATCCTATGTCATAAATGCTCAATGAAATTTCAGAGTTAAGGTATAAAAATAGATAACAAAGAGGTGATTTTTTTTTCAGCACTTTTTATGCTATAAGTGATTCAGCTCTTAGGGTATCATTTTATAATTCTAAGGCATAATATCATCAAAAGTCAGTGTGAGTGGTACGGAATGTGCTCTGGGCATTTAAGAAAGATGGAACTCAATAAAGACTAGAATCAGAACCTAGCTTCTCAATTTAACAATTGTGTGCTTTCAGAAGAAACCAGTTTTAGTTTTCTAAGTTTTTCATCTGTAAATTGAGTATAATTATTTTTATCTTCCCTACAGTATTAATATGAGATGTGTTTTTTCTTTTTTAAACTGGAAAGTTATATTGCAACTTAATATTACTGTCTTTACAGACATCTCAGAAGGTGTGAGATTTAAACAACTTTAAGAAATGGAAAGAGGTATTAAGAAGTATTTTCCACTATGCAGTGTATAATCCAGAGCATCACTGTTTATCTTCACTGTAACATATCAAAATTGTATTTTGAGAACAAAATGTTGGAAACTAAAATAAAACTTAGCTAACCAGTACCATCAGATTTGATGCTAGTTCAATATGTATTTTGTTGTTGTTTAATCTCTAAGTTGTGTTCTCTTTTGCAAATTATCAGGCTTCTCTGTCCTTGGGATTTCTCAAGCATGAATACTGGAGTGGGTTGCAATTTCACTCTCCAAGGGATCTTCCTGACCCAGGGATCAAACCTGTGTCTCTTGCATTGATAGGCAGATTTTTCTAACTACTGATCCACCTGGGAAACCATGGATATGTATAAACCTACATAAATGTTATCAGATGGATGACTTAATTAAGCTAAGCTTTGTAATTACAATGCAAATCTTTCATCCACGAATGAAAATATATTATGTAAAAACTCCAAATTAGATTTGGGGTTTATTGTAATAAAGATCCATGCATGGCTAATGAGACAATATGACATTTACATTTGCATATCCTATTAATTTTTGTGCAACACTTACACAATTATCAAATTTTGTACTGGGTTTTATAATGTAAATGAACATACTTTAAAACACACAATCAATGCAATGCTTGATGTTTTAGGTAACTTAATGCTACCCTATTTAGCTAAGAGTGACACTTGCTTATATTTATCCCAAGTGCTTGGCTTTTAATTTAAATAGTGTGTGACAATATGCATGAAAATGATTCTGAGCTCAAATTCAACAAACTTGATTTGTTCATAGTCTCACGTGTGCCATCCGTCTTTTATTAGAGATATACTTATCCTTCTATAGTTTCTTGCACTCATGGAAAAGGGAAATGACTGTCTTCTTTTCTTCGGTTATGAACTTGAGTATTATGTGCAGAGCACATTCATTGTAACAAGAAAAATAAATCTTTATAGGATCAAATATAATCAATATCACTTAGCCCATGAGAATAAACCTCTTTCTCCAATATATTCCAATTACATTCTGGGAAATCACATCCACTTTTCCAGAGTATCATGGTATTTCTCTGAGCTTCAAAACATTTTAATAGAATGGAATCCTGTAGTGATGGTTAATTTTACAGTTCAACTTGTCTGTACATATTGTAAGGATTAAACATTATGTGTGAGTATGTCTGCAAAAGTCTTTCCAGATGAGATTAGAATTTGAATCCGTGGACTCAGTAAAATAAATTGTCCTCATCAATGAGAATGGGCATCATCCAAACCACTGAAAGGCCTACATGCAACAAAAGGCAGAGGAGAAACGAAATTGCCCCCTTTTTCCCATCTGCATACTTAATCTGGGACATTGGCCTTCTCCTGCCCTGGGACAGGGAATTATACCATTTATGTCCATACTTCTCAAGTCTTTGGACTTGGACTTAATTACAGCACTGGATTTTCTGGGTTTCACTCTTGCCAATGGCAGATCGTGGGGCTTCTCAGCCTCCATAATCACTTGAGCCAATCATTTCTTCATGATATCTATCTATCTATGGAATCTAGTGAATTTATAGTATCAGATAAGATTCTCCAGAAAACAAATGGTATATCTCCTTTTCTCTCTCTCTTACTAGTTTTGTGTTTCTGTGATATATACATATCCCAGATGGAATCAGTAGGTGATCTGTGTGTGTGTATGTGTGTGTGTCTTTTTTTCTTGTAGATAAATAGACAGTAGATGATAGATAATTAGACATAACTCATAGGAAAGTAAGAGCATATCCTAAATAAAACACTATATAGTTTATCTAAAAAATCCCATTTATCTGGGTAATCCTTATTAATACTTTGCTAAAACTAATTTGTAGAAGTCATTCAACTTATAATTTCCAATTAAGTTTTGTATGGAATTCATAATTTTATTTCATACTCCATAAAAACTAAATTCTTCCTCATTGCCAGTATTTTCTCTCAACCTTCATTTTGAGCAAAGAAAATTTCTCCCCTATGTGTCTCTATACATTAATTCTTGCTTTCACTTCAGCACAGTATCCCTTATCTTTCCAGGCCTCAGCTGTCCCTAGGTTTTCTGTGTGCAGAGAATGTCCAATATATTACTGGACGAGGCCTTCAGTTGGAGCCTAAATAGATGCTTAGACTACAGACCACAGAATAATAATATAAAATAAGAATACTAAGCAAAATTTCAAAAACAACAGCAAAAAGGAAACTGTCCAGTCTAGATTTCAGTATTTCCACTTAAATCAGCTTGAAAATGGGAAATATGTAAGAGCTAAGAACATGTACCCAAGCCTTAAACAATGCATATGAATACTAAGGAATTGTAAACATTCTAAAATTTTCTTTAGTATAAACATTTTAGATATCTGGAAACCATAAGCAAGAATATGCTTAGTAATTTGTAATAAGTACTGAAAAAAAAGAAAGATAAATGAAAATTGAAAATAACATTGTTTTCTTTTTTAACTAAAGAGCCTCTTGATGCAAGTGAAAGAGGAGAGTGAAAAAGTTGCCTTACAGCTCAACATTCAGAAAACAAAGATCATGGCATCCGGTCCCATCACTTCATGGGAAATAGATGGGGAAACACCTGGAACAGTGGCTGACTTTATTTTTGGGGCTCCAAAATCAGTGCAGATGGTGATTGCAGCCAGGAAATTAAAAGACACTTACTCCTTGGAAGGAAAGTTATGACCAACCTAGATAGCATATTCAAAAGTAGACACATTACTTTGCCAACAAAGGTCTTTCTAGTCAAGGCTTTTTTCCAGTGGTCATGTATGGATGTAAGAGTTGGACTATAAAGAAAACTGAGCAATGAAGAATTGATGCTTTTGAACTGTGGTGTTGGAGAAGACTCTTCAGAGTCCCTTGGACTCCAAGGAGGTCCAACTAATCCATTCTAAAGGAGATCAGTCCTGGGTGTTCATTGAAAGGACTGATGTTGAATCTGAAACTGCAATACTTTGGCCACCTGATGCGAAGAGCTGACTCATTTGAAAAAACCCTGATGCTGGGAGGGATTGAGGGCAGGAGGAGAAGGAGGCGACAGAGGATGAGATGGTTGGATGGCATCACTGACTCAATGGACATGGGTTTGGGTAGACTCTGGGAGTTGGTGATGGACAGGGAGGCCTGGTGTGCTGCAGTTCATGTGGTTGCAAAGAGTTGGACATGACTGATTGACTGAGCTCATTAACTAACTTTTTTTTTAACGAGAACAGGATGGAATGCCAAGCAGTAACTTTTACAAATCTAAAACAAAACATTTTTGGCTTTCATTCTCCTCACCTTAAACTCTTTATCTTTACTTCCCCATTTGTAACTATTGTTGGACTATATAAGATTAATTGTCATTCCCATCCTGAATACTAAAATGAACTTAACATCTTATTTGTAATCAAGATATAATATTAGCACAAACTTAGATCTCTTATTTTTTATAATTCATCTAAATTTTACATGCAGTGAATGCACAGATATTGACTGAAAATTTCTGATGAGTTTTGATAAATATATAGTCCTGTGCAAATATAAATTTAATCATAATGTAAAACATTTCCCTTATCAAATGGATCATATTTTTTGGCTTGTTGTTTGAAAATTTTTATTAAGTGATGACAATGTTATGTGCTTGATCATAATATTTTCTTCAAAGTGTATATTTTCCATATACTTGCTGCTTTTATGTATGAAATTACTTAACCTCAAGATTTTACTTTTCTTAAGCATATATACTTTTTTTGAGATTGCCCTTTATATTGGATACAAGATGATATTAAGAGAAGTGACTTTTGATGAAAAGGATTCACTTTTACTTATTCACCTATATAAATCATAAATGTTGAAAAAAAATACCTTTATAGCAATAGTTCTAAGTATAGATGATGGAATTCCAGTTGAGCTATTCCAGATCCTGAAAGATGATGTTATGAAAGTGCTGCACTCAATATACCAGCAAATATGGAAAACTCAGCAGGGGCCACTGGACTGAAAAGGTCAGTTTTCATTCCAATGCCAAAGAAAGGAAATGTCAAAGAATGCTCAAACTACAGCACAATTGCACTGATCTCACATGCTAGTAAAGTAATGCTCAAAATTCTCCAAGCCAGGCTTTAGCAATATGTGAACCATGAACTTCCTGATGTTCAAGCTGGTTTTAGAAAAGGCAGAGTAACTAGAGATCAAATTGCCAACATCCGCTGGATCATGGAAAAAGCAAGAGAGTTCCAAAAAAATATCTATTTCTGCTTTATTGACTATGCCAAAGCCTTTGACTGTGTGGATCACAATCAACTGTGGAAAATTCTGAAAGAGATGGGAATACCAGACCACCTGATCTGCCTCTTGAGAAATTTGTATGCAGGTCAGGAAGCAACAGTTAGAACTGGACATGGAAAAACAGACTGGTTCCAAATAGGTAAAGGAGTTCATCAAGGCTGTATATTGTCACCCTGTTTATTTAACTTATATGCAGAGTACACCATGAGAAACACTGGACTGGAAGAAACACAAGTTGGAATCAAGATTGCTGGGAGAAATATCAATAACCTCAGATATGCAGATGACACCATCCTTATGGCAGAAAGTGAAGAGGAACTAAAAAGCCTCTTGATGAAAATGCAAGTGGAGAGTGAAAAAGCTGGCTTAAAGCTCAACATTCAGAAAACGAAGATCATGGCATCTGGTCCCATCACTACATGGGAAATAGATGCGGAAACAGCGGAAACAGTGTTAGACTTCATTTTTCTGGGCTCCAAAATAACTGCAGATGGTGACTGCAGCCATGAAATTAAAAGATGCTTACTCCTTGGAAGGAAAGTTATGACCAACCTAGATAGCATATTCAAAAGCAGAGACATTACTTTGCCAACAAAGTTTCGTCTAGTCAAGGCTATGGTCTTTCCTGTGGTCATGTATGGATGTGAGAGCTGGACTGTGAAGAAGGCTGAGAGCCGAAGAATTGATGCTTTTGAACTGTGGTGTTGGAGAAGACTCTTGAGAGTCCCTTGGACTGCAAGGAGATCCAACTGGTCCATTCTGAAGGAGATCAGCCCTGGGATTTCTTTGGAAGGAATGATGCTAAAGCTGAAACTCCAGTATTTTGGCCGCCTCATGCGAAGAGTTGACTCACTGGAGAAGACTCTGATGCTGGGAGGGATTGGGGGCAGGAGGAGAAGGGGACGACAGAGGATGAGATGGCTGGATGGCATCACTGACTCGATGGACTTGAGTCTCAGTGAACTCCGGGAATTGGTGGTGGACAGGGAGGCCTGGTGTGCTGTGATTCATGGGATTGCAAAGAGTCAGACATGACTGAGTGACTGATCTGATCTGATAGATGTAGTATAAATGCAAATTTAAGTTTCCCCAACTGTAAGAAAGTGATCTGAAAATCGTTTCTTTCCTAGTACACATCTGCTATTAAGTAAATGATCAAAGGAATAAAGCACCTAGTAGTAGATTAGAACCTAGAATTAGACGCTCTCTATAGGCCATCTCACCATTATGGGTCATTCTGGTCTAGCAATTAAAACTTGGAGTTTACTATGTATCAGGCAATAAATGGATGATATAACATTTACAACTTCATTTACTTCTAACAATAACTCTGTGCAGAGTTAATTCTGTATACATTTCATAGATGGAGAAAGATCAACCAATTGACCAATGTCACAATGGAATTAAATTACCAACATGGCAATGAATCTAATTTATATCTGGTTCCAAAGCCTGTTTTTATTCTTACAGTGCATTTTTTAATGCCTCTTTCATACCCTTTCTCTTTTTTAAAGTGAGTTGTTTTTTCTCTTCTGATTTATCTAAAAGCAATTAGCACTGCAGATGGTGATTGCACCCATGAAATTAAAAGACTCTTACTCCTTGGAAGAAAAGTTATGACCAACCTAGATAGCATATTCCAAAGCAGAGACATTATTTGCCAACAAGTTCCATTAAGTCAAGGCTATGGTTTTTCCAGTGGTCATGTATGGATGTCAGAGTTGGACTGTGAAAAAAGTTGAGCGCCGAAGAATTGATGCTTTTGAACTGTGGTGTTGGAGAAGACTCTTGAGAGTCCCTTGGACTGCAAGGAGATCCAATCAGTCCATTCTAAAGGACATCAGCCCTGGGATTTCTTTGGAAGGAATGATGCTAAAGCTGAAACTCCAGTACTTTGGCCACCTCATGTGAAGAGTTGACTCCTTGGAAAAGACTGATGCTGGGAGGGATTGAGGGCAGGAGAAGGGGACGACAGAGGATGAGGTGGCTGGATGGCATCACCGACTCGATGGGTGTGAGTTTGAGTGAACTGTGGGAGTTGGTGATGGACAGGGAGGCCTGCCATGCTGCAATTCATGGGGTCGCAAAGAGTCAGACATGACTGAGTGACTGAACTGAACTGAACTGAACTGAAAAAACAATTATGCTTTTTGAAGACATGGGAAAACTATTAAAATAATTCACATACATGTCCCTTCTATCAATGGGTGATTTATTTTAATTAAACTAGAGTCCATTCTATAAGCATAAAACACTTTTTCCTTTGATTTTGTCCTTAATATCACTAGTATAGGCACCACAGACTGGTGGAAAGACATTTGACTATCAGTTTTGTCAGTGGTACAGCAGAAACAGAGGCAACCTTTTTAAAGGCATAATTATTCATGTCAGTGCCTAGATATAAACATTATTTTTAAATTTTTGGTATTGTCACATCTAGGAACAAAGTACAAGGGTCTGAAATAGGTCATTCTCGAAACGTTGTAAAAGGAACATAGAAAAGCAGCATACAACTGCAGTGCTTAATTGTTATTGCTATAGCTGTTGTTATTTTGCAAATCTCTTGGAGCAAAGGCAGATACAGCATCTACAGTATACTCCTACTCACTGTCCTGAATGTGTTCCATTTCTCAAATGAAGAATTTGCAAAGATTTTAAGTTACCATTTGTTATATTATAGTGCTAATATAGAAAGAAGAAACTCTTTCCCATGACAAAATGCTAGTAAGAGACTCTGCTAATGAGGTTTTTGTCATATTAACACAAACATATGTCAATATGATCTTAAATGGCAGCCCTCATAGGGAAAATATTTAATATACAACAAAGATATTGGCAGTGTGTATGAGTGAGTGTGTGTGTGTAAAAGAAGCTGAAAGAGTGAATGAGATCTTGAGTTATTTCAACCACATCAAAACAAAAGCAATTAAGATGGAAGAGAGATTGATAATGTTAAATATACAAGAAACAAAAGGAGATCAATGGAAAATGATCCCTTCATATTATGATCATAAGATGCACTGGGGTAAAAATTAATAAATTAAATTTATTTTTAGAAAGCAAGCAAAATAATGAATATAGTACTTTACCTGAAAAGTATGTTGCTATTATTTTTTTAATTTATGTTGCTATTATTAATATTACTCATAAGAACTCATATTACTCATAAGAAGAGATTGTTCTGAGAAGATGTCTCATGTCACTGAACATATCTATTTTTATCATGATAAAAACAATTCATTTTCCTTATTATGAATGCATGTGTATCTATTAAATTAGAGAGTCTGAAAGCTGGAAGGTCCCAGATGCCCTTTATTTGTGTGGTACATTCTGTCTTTGATCTACCACCTACTTTAATATTGCTGTAACAGCATTTATCAAGAAAATTTATTACTTTATACTTGTCAACAAATTATATGTGCAAACCATTTATCAAAAAGTGTTTCTTGACTACTGATTGATAACCACTTCAAGAGGTATGTATTAATTTTGAAAAACAAGACATTATTTCTCAGGAAGATACAACTGAAGAATTATACTGCTATTAATAAATCTAAATTGAGTAGTATTATAGCAGAAAAGTTTCCTTGGTGGCTCAGTGGTAAAGAATCTACCTGCAAATGGAGGAGATATAGATCTGATCCCTGGATCCGTAAGATCACCTAGAGAAGAAAATGGCAAACCACTCCAGTATTCTTGCCTGGGAAATCCCATGGATAGAAAATACTTTCGGGCTTCAGTTCATAGGGTCAAAAGAGTCGGACATGACTTAGTGACTAAACCACAAACCATTACCACCACACCAGTAAAACGGTGGAGATAATCTGACCACAATAAGAATCAACAAAAAGAATTCCCCACACATGGTTTACAGGCTCTGCAGATCATCTCCTTGTTTCAGTTTAGTTGAGTCACTTAGTCATGATCGACTCTGCTACTCCATGGACTGCAGCACGCCAGGCTTCCCTGTCCATCACCATCTCTCATGGCTTGCTCAAATTCATTTCCATTGAATTGGTGATGCCATCCAACCATCTCATCCTCTGTTGTCCCCTTCTCCCTCCTGCCTTCAATCGTTCCCAGCATTAGAGTCTTTTCCGGTAAGTCAGTTATTCGCATCAGGTGGCTAGAGTATTGGAGTTTCGGCTTCAGCATCAGTCTTTCCAATGAACACCCAGGACTGATCTCCTTTAGAATGGATTGGTTAAATCTCCTTGCAGCCCAAGGAACTCTGAAGAGTCTTCTACAACATCACAGTTCAAAAGCATCAATTCTTGGACACTCAGCTTTCTTCATAGTCCAGCTCTCACATCTATACATAACTATTCAAAAAACCATACCTTTGAGTAGATGAACCTTTGTTGGCAAAGCAATGTCTCTGCTTTTTAGTATGTTGTCTAGGTTGGTCATAACTTTTCTTCCAAGAGCAAGCGTCTTTTAACTTCATGGCTGCAATCACCATCTGCAGTGATTTTGGAGCCCCTCAAGTAAAATCTGTCACCGTTTCCATTGTTTCCCCATCTATTTGCCATGGTGTGATGGGACTGGATGCTATGATTTTAGTTTTCTGAATGTTAAGTTTAAGCCAACTTTTTCACTCTTCTCTTTCACTTTCATCAAAAGGCTCTTTACTTCTTCTTCACTTTTTGCCATAAGGGTGATGTCATCTGCATATGTGAGGTTATTAATATTTCTCCCAGCAATCTTGATTTCAGCCTGAGCTCCATCTAGCCCAGCATTTCACATGATGCACTCTGCATATAAGTCAAATAATCAGGGTGACAATATAAGGCCTTGACGTACACCCTTCCCGATTTGGAACAACTCTGTTGTCCAATGTTCAGTTCTAATTGTTACTTCTTGACCTGCACACAGATTTCTCAGAAGCCAGGTAAGGTGGTCTGGTATTCCCATCTCTTGAAGAATTTTCCACAGTTTTCTGTGATCTACACAGTCAAAGACTTGGGTATAGTCAATGAAGCAGAAGTAGATGTTTTTCTCCACTTCAGCATTCTGGCCTGAAGAATTCCATGGACTGTATAGTCCATGGGGTGGCAAGAAGCCAAATATGACAGACTGACTTTCACTTTGAATACAGTATAAAAAGAGGTGGCATCAAAAATATAAAATGGCAAGAGAAAAAAGAGTGAAGCTTTTATAGCCACATGAAAATAAGTTGCTTTCAGTCTAAAACAGATTGTTTTATACATGATATATTCTATATAAACATCATAACCATAGGTTCCATAGGTTACATACCCAGAGTAAGTTCACAAGACATAAAAATGGGAACAGAGCATATAACCACGGGAAAGTAATGACTTTACAAAGGTGAGCATATACAGAGGGCAAAAAGAAACTATGTGAAGAGAAAATAACCAGAAAGCAAATAATAAGATGTCAATATTAAGTCACTATATACTAATAACCATTTGAAAGGTAATCAGGTTGGATTCACCAATGAAAAGGCATAGAGTGGTTGGATACTTAAAAAAAAAAAAAAAAAAAAAAACTCACCTATATACTTTAACCAAGAGTCTCATTTCACCTGTAAACACATACAGCCTCAAAGTGAATGGATGGAACAAGATATTCCCTGCAGATGCAAACCAAAAAAAAAAAAAAAAAGTGGGATTAGCCATACTTATACTAGACAATATAGATTTCAATGAAAAAGTGTCGGGAGCCGGGTTGGATCAGCGCTCCACCCATGACAGAGGTCATGAGAAAGGAGGCTCGGCGTACACAAAAGCAGGATCCAGCCTCAGGAGCCCTCCTGGAAATTCTCGAGCATCTACCCCCCAAAACCAGAGTCTGCCTACTTTCTGCTTTGTGTTCTCACCTACACCTCTGACTTTACAGGGGGCTGTCCTCCCCACCTCTCTCTGAAAAAATGGTTAACTTACAGCTCCAGTTAATAATTCCTGGGTGTGACAGTGTTTCAACCTACAAACTCTTTTGGAAATCCTCTAGCCTGCCTGAATAGGTTTTTCTGGCCACAAGTGATTGTTCAGAGCCTCCCAACTGTGAGAGGCATGAGATGTTCTAAACTGTCTAAGTACAGACTCCTTTGAGCAGTTGATTGATTGATTAGAAATTGTATTGGTGAAGGGTTTTTCACTTGTTGGGCCAATGTTTGCTGCTAAGTCTCCATGTCCCTTACCTACTGTGTCCTTGGCAGTGTATTGATTGATATAATTGGTTTATAGAAATGTAAGTAGTAGCTTTAATGTTTGTAACCTTGGACCCTTGAGTTAATTCTTTCTCTTGTTATAACCCACCACACCTTTGCCTTATAGAAATGCAACGCCAATGCCTTTGGAGGGTGGTGCCTGACTAATCACCTTTAGAGAAAAATAAGTTTTCTGAAGAAAGAGTCTTAAAATGTTGACAGGCCTCTGGGCCAGAAGATGATGCAAATCACCTAAACTTTTGCATATGATAAGTTTGCAGGAAGAAAGCCTGGCTTACTGCATGACTCTACCCCCTTCCCCCATTATCCTCTATGCATAACTTAAGGTATAAAAACTACTTTGAAAAATAAAGTGTGGGGCCTTGTTCACCGAAGCTTGGTGTCCCCATGTCGTTCTTTCTCTTACCTTCTGGCTGAATTATTCAGCCTCCTTTCTCCACAAAATGTTCTCACTGAGCTGTCCTTATTTCATCCGCTTTTCTTCACTGAATTTCCTCACTGAGCTATCTTCATTTGTATTACTCTTTATATTTTTAATTAACACCTAATTAATCATTCCTGACCCCCACCGACTCCGTCTCCCCTTTTGAATACCCTGGATCCACCGGGGCTGGACCCCGGCAAAAAAGGGTAACAGAAAATGAAGGTCATTACAGAATGATAAAGAGGTTGATTATTCAAGAAGATAAGCAATCATAGATGAATGTATACCAAACACTGTTGCTGCTGCTGCTGCTGCTGGTCGCTTCAGTCGTGTCCGACCCTGTGCTACCCCATAGATGGCAGCCCACCAGACTCCCCCGTCCCTGGGATTCTCCAGGCAAGAACACTGGAGTGGGTTTCCATTTCCTTCTCCAATGCATAAAAGTGAAAAGTGAAAGTGAAGTCGCTCAGTCGTGTCCGACTCTTAGTGACCCCATAGACAGCGGCCCACCAGGGTCCTCTGTCTATGGGATTTTCCAGGCAAGAGTACTGGGGTGGGTTGCCATTGCCTTCCCCGATACCAAACACTGGAGCACCTAAATAAGCAATCACTAGTAGATCTGAAGGGAGAAAAGAACAGCTATACACGACTAGTAGGGATTTCAATATCCCACTGTCAGCAATGGGTAGGTTATCCAGACAGAAAATCAACAAGAAAACATTGGAATTAAACTATACTTCAGATGAAATAGACTTAGCAGACATATATAGAGTATTCACACTAATAGCAGCATAATACAGATTCTTCTCAAAAGCACACAGTACATTCTCCAGGATAGATCATATACTAAACCACCTCTTAGCAAATTTAAGGTGATTGAGCTCACACCAAATAACTTTTCTGACCTCAGTGGTATAAAACTAGTAATCAACAAGAGGAAAGCTCAAAATCTATAAACATGTGGAAACTCAATGACATACTCCTGAATAACCAATAGTTGAAAGAAGAAATCAAAAAGAAATAAGCTATCTTGAAACAAATGAAAATGGAAACACATCACATCAAATGTTATGGAATGCTGTGAAAGTAATTCTGGAAAAATAGGTTTACAGGGATAAATGTATATGTTAAGAAGTCAGAAAGATTTCAAATTAAAAGAATAATTACACCTCAAGGACCTAAAAAGAAGAACAAATTATTCCCAAAGTTAGCAGAATAAGAAAATAGTAAATATCTGAACAGAAGTAAATTAAGTAAAGTCTAGAAAAACAGTAAAATGCATAAATGAAATTAAGAGCTGTTTTATTGGAGAGTTAAACAAAATTTACAAACCTTTATACTAAGAAAAAAGACTCAAAATTAAAATTAGAGAAACATTGCAAATATGCTACAGAAAAATAATGAGTAATAAGAAAATACTATGAAAAATATATGCCAATAAATGGGTAAACTCATTCCTAGAATGATATAGCTAATGAGACCAAATTACGAATAAATAGAAAATCTGAACAGAACAATGACATGTAAAGAGATGAATCAGTGTAAACTTCCCAACACAGAAACCACAGGACCAGATAGCAAATTCTAGGTAACACTTGAAGAAATAACACCAACTCTTCTTAAACTTCTCCAAAAATTGAAGAGAAGGAAATACTGCCAAAATTGTAAACGAGCCAACATTACACTAACACCAATTTCAGTTAAGAACACTAAGAGTAAAGAAAATTATAGACTCATATCCCAGATGATATGAGAAAAGGTCAGTTTATATTCCAATCCCAAAGAAAGATAATGCCAAAGAATATTCAAACAACTGTACAATTGCGTTTATTTAACATGCTGCTGCTGCTGCTGCTAAATCATTTCAGTCGTGTCCAACTCTGTGTGACCCCATAGACGACAGCCCACCAGGCTCCCCCGTCCCTGGGACTCTCTAGGCAAGAACACTGGAGTGGGTTTCCATTTCCTTCTCC
Source organism: Tragelaphus eurycerus (assembly GCA_935064755.1). Taxonomy (NCBI): domain Eukaryota; kingdom Metazoa; phylum Chordata; class Mammalia; order Artiodactyla; family Bovidae; genus Tragelaphus; species Tragelaphus eurycerus. The sequence continues at coordinate 2,484,948 of CAKXYN010000086.1, read as the reverse complement.
AATGCATAAAAGTGAAAAGTCAAAGTGAAGTCACTCAGTCATGTCCAACTCTTAGCGACCTCATGGACTGCAGCCTACTAGGTTCCTCTGTCCATGGGATTTTCCAGGCAAGAGTACTGGAGTGGGGTGCCATTGCCTTTTCCAATTTAACATGCTAGCAAGGCAATATTGAAAGTCTTTCAAGCTAGGCTTCAGCAGTATGTGAACCAAGAACTTCCAGAAGTACAAGCTGTTTTTAGAAAAGGTAGAGGAACCAGAAATCAAACTGCCAATATTCATTGGATCATAGAAAAAGAAAAAATTCCATAAAAATATCTACTACTGCTTCATTGACTATGCTAAAGAGATGGCCAGACCACCTGACCTGCCTCCTGAGAAACCTGCATGCAGGACAAGAAGCAATGGTTAGAACTGGACATGGAAAAACGGATTGGTTCAAAATTGGGAAAGGAGTATGTCAAGGTTCTATATTGTCACCCTGCTTATTTAACACATATGCAGAGTATATCATGCGAAATGCCAGGCTGGATGAATCACAAGCTGGCAACAAGATTGCTGGGAGAAATATCAACAACCTCAGATATGAAGATGACACTACTTTAATGGCAGAAAGAGAAGAGAAACCACAGAGCCTCTTAATGAGAATGAAAGAAGAGAGTGGAAAAAGCTGCCTTAAAATTTACCATTCAAAAAACAAAGATCATGGCATTTGGTCCCATCAGTTAAGTTCAGTTGCACAATCATATCTGACTCTTTGCAACCCCATGGACTGCAGCATGTCAGGATTCCTGCCCATCATGAACTCCCAGAGCTTGCTCAAACTCATTTCCATCAAGTATGTGATGCCATCAAACCATCTCATCCTCTACTGCCCACTTCTCCACCTGCCTTCAATCTTTCCCAGCATCAGGGTCTTTTCCAATGAGTCAGTTTCATCATGTCATGACAAATCAAATCAGATCAGATCAGTTGCTCAGTCGTGTCCAACTCTTCGCGACCCCATGAACTGCAGCACGCCAGGCCTCCCTGTCCATCACCAGCTCCTGGAGGTCACTCAGACTCACATCCATCGAGTCAGTGATGCCATCCAGCCATCTCATCCTCTGTTGTCCCCTTCTCCTCCTGCCCCCAGTCCCTCCCAGCATCAGAGTCTTCTCCAATGAGTCAACACTTCGCATGAGGTGGCCAAAATACTGGAGTTTCAGCTTTAGCATCATTCCTTCCAAAGAAATCCCAGGGCTGATCTCCTTCAGAATGGACTGGTGGGATCTCCTTGCAGTCCAAGGGACTCTCAAGAGTCTTCTCCAACACCACAGTTCAAAAGCATCAATTCTTCGGCGCTCAGCCTTCTTCACAGTCCAGCTCTCACATCCATACATGACCACAGGAAAGACCACAGCCTTGACTAGGCGAACCTTTGTTGGCAAAGTAATGTCTCTGCTTTTGAATATGCTATCTAGGTTGGTCATAACTTTCCTTCCAAGGAGTAAGCGTCTTTTAATTTCATGGCTGCAGTCACCATCGGCAGTGATTTTGGAGCCCAGAAAAAGAAAGTCTGACACTGTTTCCACTGTTTCTCCATCTATTTCCCATGTAGTGATGGGACCAGATGCCATGATCTTCGTTTTCTGAATGTTGAGCTTTAAGCCAACCTTTTTACTCTCCACTTTCACTTTCATCAAGAGGCTTTTGAGTTCCTCTTCACTTTCTGCCATAAGGGTGGTGTCATCTGCATATCTGAAGTTATTGATATTTCTCCCAGCAATCTTGATTCCAACTTGTGTTTCTTCCAGTCCAGCATTTCTCATGATGTACTCTGCATATAAGTTAAATAAACAGGGTGACAATATACAGCCTTGACGTACTCCTTTTCCTATTTGGAACCAGTCTGTTGTTCCATGACCAGTTCTAACTGTTGCTTCCTGACCTGCATACAGATTTCTCAAGAGGCAAATCAGGTGGTCTGGTATTCCCATCTCTTAGATGGATACAAAGTGGAAACAATGCCAGGTTTTATTTTCCTAGGCTGCAAAATCACTGCAGATGGTAACAGAAGCCATGAAATTAAAAGACACTTGTCCCTTGGAAGAAAAGCTATGACCAACCTAGACAGCATATTAAAAAGTAGAGACATTATTTTGCCAACAAATATTCATCTAGTCAAGGCTATTGTTTTCCAGTAGTCATGTATGGATGTGACAGTTGGACTATAAAGAAAGCTGAGTGCTGAAGAATTGATGCATTTAAACTGTGGTGTTGGATAAGACTCTTGAGAGTCCCTTGGACAGGAAGGAGATCAAAGTCACCAATTTAAAGTAAATCAACCCTGATCATTCATTTGAAGGACTGATGCAAGCTTAAGCTCTAATACTTTGGCTGCCTAATTGAAAAGCCAGCTTGTTGGAAAAGACCCTGATGTTGGAAAAGATAAAGAGAAGGCAGATAAGTGGGTGACAGAGAATTAAATGATTGGATGGCATCATCAACTCAATGGGCATGAGTTTAAGTAAATTCCAGGACATAGTGAAGGACACGGAGGCCTGGTATGCTTCACTCTATGGGGTTACAAAGAGTCAAACATGACTTAGCGACTGATCACCAACACCATGTCATCTACCAATTACTACTTCTAGGTTAAACTCAAAGAAAATGAAAACAGGATATTAAACAGATATTCCAAGTTTATTGCAGCATTACTGTAATGGCCAAGGCATAAAGACAACCTAACTGCCTACCAATGCATGAATGGATAAAGGTGTGAAATAACCATTCAGTCCTGAGTAAGAACTTCATCTTTTGATTTGTGGTAACATGGTGGACTTTGTGGACATCATGCTAAGTGATGTAAGTCATACACAGAAAGATAAATACTATGTGATACCACCCATATTTGGAATCCAAAAAAGCTAGAATCATAAAAATGAGAGTATTATAATTGTTATCAAGGTTAGGGTGGGATGGTGAGAAAACAGAACAGGTGTTGTTTAGGAGTATAAATTTGAAATGAGGAGTAAATCCTAGAGTTCTAATGCACAGTATAATGAACATTGACAATGACATTTTATCATAATCATTAAACTCATTGAAACCTGGAAGTTAAGTATTTCAACCCTAAAAAGAAATGACAATCATGCAATATGCTAATTATTGCTATGATACAATCATATTACAACTTATAAATGCATTAAATTAACATGTTTAACATGTTGCATACATTGAATTTACCAATGTTATATGTCAAATATATTTTAATTAAAATAAAACAGAATCAAAGACTTAAGTATGATACTGAAAATGCAGCTTATAAGTTTTTAACCAAGATTTGACCTTGATCAATTTATCTGCAGGTTTAGGAATATTCAAAAAAAATAAAAAAAAAACAAGAGTTGGATAGGGATTTGTAGCAAAATAAAATATGCATGAGTGAGCCAGCATGCAGCTGATGTTAAATTAGTGAGTTCCAGTCTAGGTGTTGTTACTTAGGCTCACTGACAGGTTCCATTTGAGCGAAGCTTCCAAGTTCAGGAGAGTTTACATTTACCATGAGGGAGATGTGTGGGGTTAAGCATATTTTGTTAATGTGAAATTTCTAACTTCACTGATCATGTATGTTCATAGTATCTACTATAAACTGTATCTTCTACTCAGCAAAAGATTATCTCTGAGTTTTTACTTGGAAAGAAATATACTTGTTTAAAAACCTCATAACTCTGTCTTCACCTACCCTCCGTATAAAAAGGCAAGCAATATATTTTAAAAAGACTCATGATTAGTTATTGCAATTATAGAAATGTTTTAAAAGCCTTGACTGAGATTGAACATAAAAATCTTTCTTGATATACCATATAAATACTCCTTACCTGAGTCATTCTGTAGATCTTTCTCAATTTCTAAACAATGTGGTTTCCTTTTATTAAAACCTAATTGATTGGAGAATAAGATGATAGAGTAGGTGGATGTAGTACATCTCTCTCCACAGATACATCAGGAATACACCTTCAGACACAAAAGTGCATGCCCAACACCAGTTGAGAGCAGACAGGAATACCTGACCAGCGGAAAGGAATATATACACTCACTCAAAACTCGGTAGGCTGAAGGAACTAGGGGAACAAACAGGAGTATTAGTAGGACTGGATCTGCTCTTGGTGGGTGGGGGAACTGAAGCAGGGGTCCGATTTCCCGCACTAGGACAAGTGTCTGAGTCAGAGGAGAAACATTTAAGGCTGAGAGTGAAACATCTGATTTGTGGCAGCTTAAATGGAACGAGAAACAGTCTTTGCTGTAGCCATACATACCCTGGATAGGGACACAGGTCCCCTGGAAGGTGCAGTGACTGAGAGCTGGAGTTTAGGGATTGTGGGGCAATCCCAGGGCAAGGGCTGTTGTTAACTGTGGAGAGATGGATCAAGGACATGTGAGGGAGGAGACTGTGGTGGGAAATGTCAGTGGAGGAAAGCCAGGCAGCCATGGAAGCAAGGGGATACTGCTGAGTCACATGTAAGGGATGGAGCCATCACCATAGCCTCTCTCCCCGCACAGGCCAGCATTGCTAGCTGAACAATAGAGAGTCTGGCCCATCAAACGCCTGAGGCGCTGAACTACAGAGTAGGATCCCATCCAGGATGCGCCTTTAAGTGACTGGTGTCCTGAACTACAGAGTAGAACTCCAGCCAAGGGGGCCCCTCTATGTGCCTGACTTGCCAAACAACAGAGAAGGACCCCAGGCAAAGGAGCCTTCTAAGTGCCTGAACGGGTGGAGCTAACGAGGAAGATTGGTCAAAGAGGCCTTCTGACTGCAACTACAAAAGCTCAAAAAAAAAAAAAAAAAAGACTCTGATAGGGCCTTAACTCCTGCCTCAGAGACAGTCCATGTCCCTCCACACTTTGTGCCTCAAGGGCCCTTGTGAGCCAAACAGCTGCGCTACCTTCACACTCAACTCGGGCAGAGCTGCCACATGCAAGAAAAGCCTTGTATTTATGCAAGCAGGGTCACTTCAGTAGTTCTGACCCTTTGTGACCCTGTAGACTGTGACCAGCCAGGCTTCTCTGTCAGGGAGGAGTTTCTCCAGGCAAGAATACTGGAGCATATTGGCCAATACTCCTTGCCATGGCCTTCTAGACCACTATATTTCCTGCTGCCCAAGCCGCCAATTCCCCTGAGTACCTGGTGTGGCTAAAATCCCTGCAGCCCAAGCAGGTGCACCATCTCCACACTTGGTCCTCACAGGGGCAAATTCAAGTCCCCAGGGCAGCCTCAGGAAAAAACCCCAGTGCACGACCCACATGCAGAGTTGGAAATAAAATCACAATAGAAACTCAGGGGCAGTGTGACTAAGGAAGAAGACCCAAAACCTTCCCATCAGCTATATAAGCTGCAGGTTAAATCCACATAACCATCTAGGCAGACTCTGTGTCTATGGTATATATAAAAGGTAACTCAGAGCTCCCACAAAAGAAAACACGCTAGTTCTTATAGCTGTGAACGTTGGAGGCAAGAAGATACAGGAGTAGGACCAGATTAGAATCTGAGCTATTGCCACAACTGGTCCAAAGATCAGCACAGTATTGGAGGGCATCCTAGGGAGGTGAGGTGGACTGTGACTCCCAGCGAGGGAAAGGACTCTGACAGCAGTGATTCAAGAAAAACATTTATTACTCTTATGTTTTGGCTTGTTTTGTAGATTCTTTTTGGATTTTCTTTTTCTTTTTATTCCCCTCTGTTGTAGCTGTAGATTTTTTTTTTGGCACTATGAAATCTAATTAAGCTTTGAGCTCTTTTCTTTCTTTCTTTCTTTTTTTCTCAGTCACATTTTTTATTGTTGTTATAAACCCCTGCCTCTATGTTGGACTTTTGTAGTTCTGTGTTTTCTTTTTATTTTCTCTCTCTCTCTTTTTATGATCTTAATTTTTTAAACCTATAACTATTTTTTCTACATTTATTTCCTTTTCCTACTGTTCATTTTCTTGTGCAGTTAATATTTAATGTATATATATATCTTCTTTATATACCTGTATGTAACTTTGCATATATCTTCTTTCTTTATTTTCTTTCTTTCCTTTCCTCTCAACTTATTTTTTAGTTTTATTTTCATTGCTATATTCCCCAATTGGCACCTTGCTTTAATTTTGTTTTCCAATTTGTGCTTTAGTCAGTATTGTTCTGGTAAACATTATTTTTGGCTTCCTTTGTTCACTGGGTCAATCTATTATACTTTATATTTGTTGGAATGTTTCAATTTTGCTTATTAGTGTATATGTATATGTGCATATTCAGTCACATTTTTATTGTTCTTATAAACTGCTGCATCTACATTGTGCTTTTGCAGTTCTGTGGAGTTTTCCTTTTCTTCCCCACCCCCCCTTTTTTTCTTCTTCCATTTTTTCTTTTCTCTATTTCATAATTTTAACTTTTAATTTTTTAAACCTGTTGTTTTTTTTTTCTACATTTATTCCTTTGTTTGCCTTTCTTACAGTTCTTTCCCCCTTGTCAGACAGTTTTGACTTTGCTCATGGGTGTATATATGCATGTGCACACTTCATTAATTATTATCTGCTTGATTTTATAGCTGCCATTTGTTGGAGGTTTATCTTTGGTTTCTCATTTTTAGACATTTGCTTTAATTTCACTTAATGGCATAACAAATCACTTGTGGAATCTTTGGTCCTGAACAGGTATTATGCCCTGAGACTTTGGAGTGGAAATCCTGACTCCAAGACCATAGACTACCAGGGAACTTACCCTAGGATCAAATAGTGAGAACTCACTCTGAGGAAACCACTTGAATACAAGACCCGACATCACCCAACCACCAGTAGCACACTGTGCAGGACGCCTCATCTAAACAACAAACAAAAGGAAAGTACAAACCCAATCATCAGCAGACAGGATTACCACCTCACTCAGCCATGTCCATCAGAGGAAAAGCAAAACAAAACAAAAATCTCAGCACAAATCTCACTGTATAGAAGCTTACACAAACCACTGGACAAACCTTAGGAGAAGAGAAGCCAAAAGGAAGAAGTAATTCAAACTTTAAGCCTGGGAAAGGGGACCTCAAACACACACACACACACACACACATATATATATATATTAATGAAAAGGCAGAGCAATACTACACAAATGAGGGAACAAACTAGAAAGACAGGAGTCCAAAAAAAAAAAAAATGAAGAGGAAATACACAAACTATCTGAAAAAAATTCAGAATAATGATAGTAAAGATGATTAAATACCTTGAAAACAAAATAGAGAAAATGCAAGGATCAATTAAAAAGAACCTAGAAGAATTGAAATATAAACATACAGAGAAAAAGAACACAATTACTGAAATGAAAAAAAAACACTCTACAAAGAATCAATAGCGGAATATGTGAAGCAGAAGAATGAAGCAGTGAGCTGGAAGATAAAATGGTGGATAGTCTCACAGACCTCTGGGACAACATCAAATGTACCATCATTCAAATTATAGGGGTCCTAGAAGAAAAGAAAAAAGAAAGGGTATGAGAAAATTCTTGAAGAGATTATAGTTCAAAATTTCCCCAACATGGAAAAGAAAATAGTTACTCAAGTCCAAGAGGCACAAAGAGTCCCATACAGGATAAACCCAAAGAGAAACACACCAAGACACATACTATTAAACTAACAAAGATGAAGCACAAAGAAACAGTATTAAAAGCAACAAGGGAGAAGCAACAAGTAGCATACAAGGGAAACCCCATATGCTTAACAGCTGATCTTTCAGGAGAAACACTGCAGGCCAGAAAGGAATGGCAGAGTATACTTAAAGAACTGAAAGGGAAAACTCTACAACCAAGATTACTGTACTGGCAAGGATTTTATTCAAAATTGATGGAGTAATAAAAAGCTTTTCAGACAAGCAAAAGTTAAGAGAATTCAGTACCACTAAACCAGCTTTACAACTAATGTCAAATGGATTTATATAGTCAAGAAATAAAATAATGGAAAAAAAGATTGACAAAATAAACCCCGAACAATGAAGAAAATGGCAATAGGAACATATACATCAGTAATTGTTTTAAATGTAAGTGGATTAAATGTTCCAGCCAAAAGACACAGACTGGCTGAATGGCAAAAAGACTGGCAAAAATAAGACTCATATATATGGTGTCTACAAGAAACACACTTCAGACCTAAAGACATATATAAACTGAAAATGAGAGGATGAAAAAATATATTCCATGCAAATGGGAAGCAAAAGAAAGCTGGAGTAGCAAACCTCATATCAGACAAAATAGACCTTAAAATAAATAAGATTACAAGAGATAAGGAAGAACACTACATAATGATCAAAGAATCAATCCAAGAGGAAAACCTAACAATTGTAAATATCTATGAACCATACCAGCCTCTTGAGAAATCTGTATGCAGGTCAGGAAGCAACAGTTAGAATTGGACATGGAACAACAGACTGGTTCCAAATAGGAAAAGGAGTACGTCAAGGCTGTATATTGTCACCCTGCTTATTTAACTTATATGCAGAGTACATTGTGAGAAATGCTGGACTGGAAGAAGCACAAGCTGGAATCAAGATTGCTGGGAGACATATCAATAACCTCGCAGATGACATCACTCTTATAGCAAAAAGTGAAGATGAACTAAAAAGCCTCTTGAGGAAAGTGAAAGTGGAGAGTGAAAAACTTGACTTAAATCTCAACATTCAGAAAACTAAGATCAAGGCATCTGGTCCCATCACTTCATGGGAAATAGATGGGAAAACAGTGGAAACAGTGTCAGACTTTATTTTTTTGGAGGGCTCCAAAATCACTGCCGATGGTGACTGCAGCCATGAAATTAAAAGACGCTTACTCCTTGGAAGGAAAGTTATGACCAACCTAGATAGCATATTCAAAAGCAGAGACATTCTTGCCAACAAAGCTGTCTAGTCATGGCTATGGTTTTTCCTGTGGTCATGTATGGATGTGAGAGCTGGACTGTGAAGAAAGCTGGGAGCCAAAGAATTGATGCTTTTGAACTGTGGTGTTGGAGAAGACTCTTGAGAGTCCCTTGGAGTGCAAGGAGATCCAACCAGTCCATTCTGAAGGAGATCAGCCCTGGAATTTCTTTGGAAGGAATGATGCTAAAGCTGAAACTCCAGTACTTTGGCCACCTCATGCGAAGAGTTGACTCATTGGAAAAGACTCTGATGCTGGGAGGGACTGGGGGCAGGAGGAGAAGGGGACAACAAAGGATGAGATGGCTGGATGCCATCACCAACTCAATGGACGTGAGTCTGAGTGACCTATGGGAGTTGGTGATGGACAGGGAGGCCTGGCGTGCTGTGATTCATGGGGTCGCAAAGAGTCAGACATGACTGAGTGACTGAACGGAACAGATGCACCCAACATAGGAACACCTCAAAACATAAGACAAACACACACAGACATAAAAGGAGAAACTGACAGCAGCACACTATCAGTAGGAGACTTTAACACCCCATTCATACCAATAGACAGATCATCAAACAGAAAATTAATGAGGAAACACAAGTCTTAAATGATACATTACATAAGATGGATCTCATTGATGTCTTCAAGACATTTCATCCAAATGCAGAAGAATGTATGTTCTTCTCAAGTGCACAGGAAAAAGTATCCAGGATAGATCACATCTTGGCTCACAAATCAAACCTAAACTTAAGAATATTGATATCATATCAAGCATCTTCTCTGATCACAATGCTATGAAACTAGACAACAATCACACACACACACAAACCTGTAATAAACAAAAACACATGTAGATTAAACAACATGTTTCTAAATAACCAAGAGGCTACTGAAGAAATCAAAAGGAAAATTTAAAAAATTCTAGAAACAAATAACAATGAAAACATGAGAACTCAAAGCCTATGGGATGCAGTAAAACAAGTTCTAAGAGAAAAGTTTATAGCAATACAATCCTACCTCAAGAAACAAGGAAAACATCAAATAGAAACCCTAACTGTTCATCTAAAACAGTTAGAAAAAGAAGAAAAAAAAAAAAAAAAAAGTAGAAGAAAAACAATCAAAAAGATCCGAGCAGAAATAAATGAAAAAGAACTGAAAAAAAAAAAAAAAAAAAAGAAAGATTAATAAGACTAAAAGTTGTTTCTATGAGAAGATTAAAAATTTTTTAAAAATTGACAAACCTTTACAAGACTCATAAACAAAAAAGAGAGAAGAATCAAATCAACAAGATTACAAATTAAAAAGGAGAGGTTACAACAGACAATGCAGGCATACAAAGGATTGTAAGAGGCCACTATGAACAATTATACGGTGATAAAATGGATAACGTGAAAGAAACTGGCAGATTCTTAGATAAGTTCAATCTTTTAAGACTGAACCAGGAATAAATAGAAATTATGAACAACACAATTACAACCACTGAAATTGAAGCTGTGATCAAAAATCTTACAAAAAAAAAAAAACAAACAAACAAAAAAAAAAACAAAAAAACAGGACCAGATGGCTTCACAGGAGAATTGTGTCAAACATTTAGAGAAGAGTTAAAACCTATCCTATAACTCTTTCAAAATTTCCAAACTCATTCTATGAGGCCACCATTACCCCGATACCAAAATCAGACAAAGACAGCACAAAAAATGAAAATAACAGACCAATATCACTAATGAACATAGATGCAAAGATCTTCAACAAAATTTTAGCAAACAGAATTCAACTACACACCAGAATGCTCATACACCATGAGCAAGTTGTCTTTATTCCATGGATGCAAGGATTCTTAAATATATGCAAATCAGTCAATATGATATACCATATTAACAAATTGAAAGACAAAAATCATATGATAATCTCAATAGATGCAGAAAAATACTTTGACAAATTTCAGCACCCATTTATGATTAAAACTCTTCAAAAAATGGGCATAGAAGGTGCCTACCTCAACCTAGTAAAGGCCACATATGATAAGCCTACAGGAAACTTTATTCTCAATGGTGAAAACTTGAAAGCCTTCCCCTTAAGATCAGAAATAAGACAAGGGTGTCCATATTTACCTCTAATATTCAACATAATTTTGGATATCCTAGCTAGAGCAATCAAAGAAAGAGAAATAAAATTAATCTAGATCAGAAAGAAGTAAAGCTCTCACTGCAGATGACACGATGCTATTCATCAGTTCAGTTCAGTTCAGTCACTTGGTCATGTCCGAATCTTTACACCACGGACCACAGCACACCAGGCCTCTCTGTCCACTACCATTCCCAGAGTTTATCCAGACTGATGTCCATTGAGATGGTGATGACATCCAACCATCTCATCCTCTGTCATCCCCTTCTCCTCCCGCCCTCAATCTTTCCCAGCACCAGGGTCTTTACAAATGAGTCAGCTCTTTGCATCAGGTGGCCAAAGTATTGGAGTTTCAACTTCAACACCAGTCCTTCCAATGAATATTCAGGACTGATCTCCTTTAGTATGGACTGTTTGGATCTCCTTGCAGTCCAAGGGACTCTCAAGAGTCTTCTCCAAAACCACAGTCTAAAAGCATCAATTCTTTGGCACTCAGCTTTCTTTATAGTCCAACTCTCACATCCATACATGACTACTGGAAAAACCATAGCCTTCACTAAAGATACTGTATATAGAAAACCTTAAAGACAGTATCAGAAAATTACTAGAGCTAATCAATGAATTTAGAAAAGTTGTGGGATACAAAATCAATACACAGAAATCACTTGTGTTTCTATATACTAAAAATGAAAAATCAGAAAGAGAAATTAAAGAATTAATCTCATGAACCACTGCAACAAAAATAATTAAATATCTGGGAATAAACATACCTAAGGAGGTGAAAAAACTGTACACAAAAAACTATAAGACACTGATGAAAAAAATAAAAAATGACACAAACAGATGGAAAGATATTCCATGTTCCTGGGTAGGAAGAATCAATATTGTGAAAATGACCATACTAGCAAATGCAGTCTACAGATTCAATGTGATCCCTATCAAATTACCAGTGGCATTTTGCACAGAACTATGACAAAAACTTTCACACTTGATATGGAAACAAAAAAGAGACCCCAAATAGCCAAAGCAGTCTTGAGAAAGAATAAGCTAGAGGAATCAACCTTCCTGACTTCAGATTATTCTACAAACCTATGCCATCAAGACAGCATGTTACTGGCACATAAAGAGATATACAAACCAATGAAACAATATAGAAAGCCCAGAAATAAACCCATACACCAATGGGTATCATATTTCTCACAAAGGAGATAAGAATATACAATGGGGCAAAAATTGCCTCTTCAATAAATGGTGCTGGGAAAACTGGACACCTACATGTAAAAGAAAAAAATTAGAACACTTCCTAACACCATATACAAAGATAAAGTCAAAGTGGCATAAAGACTTAAATATAAGACCAGAAACTATAAAACTTTTAAAGGAAGACATAGGCAGGACACTCGATGACATAAGTTCAAAACAAGATCCTCTGTAACACACCTCCTAGTGTAATGGAAATAAAAACAAGAGTAAACAAGTGGGATCTGATTAAACTTAAAAAGCTTTTGCACAGCAAAAGAAACTATAAGCAAGGTAAAAAGACAACCCTCAGAACGGGAGAAAGTAATAGCAAATGAAACAACTGACAAAGGATTCATTTCCAAATATACAAGCAGCTCATGCAACCAATGCCATAAAAACAAACAGCCCAATAAAAATGTAGGAAAAAGACCTAAACAGACATTTCTCCAAAGACATACAGATGGCTAACAAACACGTGAAAAGATGTTCAACATTGCTCATTATTAGAGAAATGCAAATCAAAACCACAAAGAGATATCACCTCATATTGATCAGAATTGCCATCATCAAAAAATCTCCAAACAATAAATGGCACAGGAGGAGTAGAGAAAAGGGAACACTCTTGCACTGTTTGTGAGATGTACATTGATACAGCTACTAAGGAAGACAGTATGGAGATTCCTTCAAAAAAAACTATATAACCCAGCAATCCCACTCCTAGACATATACCCTAGTTTGGTTCAGTTCAGTTACTCAGTCGTGTCTGGTTCTTTGCGACCCCATGAATCGCAGCACTCCAGGCCTCCCTGTCCAGCACCAACTCCCAGAGTTCACTCAGACTCACACCCATCGTGTCAGTGATGCCATCCAGCCATCTCATTCTCTGTCGTCCCCTTCTCTTCATGCCCCTAATCTCTCCCAGCATCAGAGTCTTTTCCAATGAGTCAACTCTTTGCATGAGATGGCCAAAGTACTGGAGTTTCAGCTTTAGCATCATTCCTCCCAAAGAAATCCCAGGGCTGATCTCCTTCAGAATGGACTGGTTGGATCTCCTTGCAGTCCAAGGGACTCTCAAGAGTCTTCTCCAACACCACAGTTCAAAAGCATCAATACAGCTTTCTTCACAGTCCAACTGTCACATTTATATATGACCACTGGAAAAACCATAGCCTTGACAAGATGGACTTTGTTGGCAAAGTAATGTCTCTGCTTTTGAATATGCTATCTAGGTTGGTCATAACTTTGCTTCCAAGGAGTAAGCATCTTTTAATTTCATGGCTGCAGTCACCATCTGCGGTGATTTTGGAGCCCCCCCAAAAATAAAGTCTGACACTGTTTCCACTGTTTCTCCATCTATTTCCCATGAAGTGATGGGACCATATGCCTTGATCTTAGTTTTCTGAATGTAAAGTTTTAAGCCAACATTTTCACTCTCCTCTTTCACCTTCATCAAGAGGCTTTTTAGTTCCTCTTCACTTTCTGCCATAAGCGTGGTGTCATCTGCATATCTGAGGTTATTGATATTTCTCCCAGCAATCTTGATTCCAACTTGTGCTTATTCCAACCCAGCATTTCTCATGATGTGCTCTGCATATAAGTTAAATAAGCAGGGTGACAATATACAGCCTTGACATACTCCTTTTCCTTTTTGGAACCAGTCTGTTGTTCCATGTCCAATTCTAACTGTTGCTTCCTGACCTGCATACAGACTTCTCAAGAGGCAGGTCAGGTGGTCTGGTAATTCCCATCTCTTTCAGAATTTTCCACAGTTTATTGTGATTCACACAGTCAAAGGCTTTGACATAGTCAATAAAGCAGAAATAGATGCTTTTCTGGAACTCTCTTGCTTTTTACATGATCCAGCAGATGTTGGCAATTTGATCTCTGGTTCTTCTGCCTTTTCTAAAACCAGCTTGAACATCAGGAAGTTCACGGTTCACATATTGCTGAAGCCTGGCTTGGAGAATTTTGAGCATTACTTTACTAACATGTGAGATGAGTGCATTTTGCTGTAGTTTTGAGCATTCTTAGGCATTGCCTTTCTTTAAGATTGGAATAAAAACTGACCTTTTCCAGTCCTGTGGCCACTGCTGAGTTTTCCAAATTTGCTGGCATATTGAGTGCAGCACTTTCACAGCATCATCTTTCAGGATTTGAAATAGCTCAACTGGAATTCTATCACCTCCACTAATAGCCTAAGGAAACCAAAATTGAAAAAAGTCACATGTACTCCAATGTTCATTTCAGCACTATTTACAATAGCTGGATCATGGAAGCAACCTAGACATCCACTGACAGAGGAATGGGTAAAAAAAATAATGGTACAAATATACAATGGAATATTACTCAGCCATTAAGATGATTGCATTTGAGTCAGTTATAATGAGGTGTATGAAGCTATAGCCTATTATACAGCATGAAGTCAGAAAGAGAAAGATAAATATTGTATACTGGTTCATATGTATTAAATCTAGAAAATGATACTGATGAATTTATTTGCAAGGCAGCTATGGAGAAACAGACATAGAGAACAGTCCTATGGACACAGGGGGTGGGTGGGGTAGAGGGTAAGATGTATGGACAGTAACATGGAATCTTACAATTCCATATGTAAAATAGCCAATGGAAATTTGCTGTAGGATTCAGGAAACTCAAACAGCGTCTCTGTGATAATCTAGAAGGATGAGATGGGGAGGGAGATGTGGGGGATGTTTGGGAGGGAAGAGACATGTGTGCATCTATGGCTGATTCTTTTTGATGTTTGACAGAAAATGACAAAATTCTGTAAAGCAATTATCCTTCAATTAAAAATAAAGTTGCAAATAACTAATTAACATTGTTTGATTTTTTAAATTCACCAGTCTGATTGAAATATTGATACTGTATATCTGTGTGAGTGTGATGTGTGTGTGTGTGTGTGTATGGTTTAAATTAGCCATTCATTTAATCAGTCCTCTCTGCTGAACTTGTCTGACAAAATATCTGCTGTAACAACTGAATAACATGTCTTTTTTGAAAGCATATCCAAATGGATACCATTGGCATCTATTCATAAGCTGGCTGTCTTATTATGTCACTATTACATTGTCAAGCTCACAGTAGAGCTGTGGCTTTGCAAATCATTGAAGCTTTGAAGTTTTTGAAATGTTTTTATCTTATCAGATCATGGTTGTAATATGCCACTTAACTAAGTCATTGTCAACTTGGGGACTGACAAATGTCTTCTGGAAATGGTTACACTATTCATTCATCAGAGGAATAAGATAATTAAGTCATCCATCAGCTTTGATGCTTACTTCGATGTGTGCTATTTTTTGTGTCCTATCCTTAGTGTGTCTGGTGCCCAGATAAAACCTCTGACGGATATGTGATCAGTCATAACTACCTCAAGGCTTGAATGCCCAGAAAGGCTAAACTGAGGCCATTGTATTTATCCTTCTGTTTTCAATCATTTTGCCTTTCACACACAACCTGGGCCTTCAGTACAACCACTCAAGCTAAATTATTTCTTCTTGGTGTTCCCATAATCCTTTTCCTATCATATTCCCTAGCATAATATATTATAAAAATTTTTCTGTCTCTCCTACTCTAACATAATATCTTCAATGTATTGGATTATATCTTACTTAATTTTGTTTCCATTACACAAGCCTACTGACTGCCATGAAAAATTGATTAATACATAATGGATATGTTAATTAAATAATTGTACTTCTGCTTTATCAAATTTGGTATAGATGATAGAACAAATAATATTCTTTAAAAAGAAAGTCTGAAAAACAATTTATTGAGTAAATTGTGTGATAAAATATATTAGAAAAGATGTTATCATACTAGATTTAAAACCATGAGCAAAGCTAGTGGAGCTAATGGAATTTCAGTTGAGCTGTTTCAAATCCTTAAAAATGATGCTGTTAAAGTGCTGCACTCAACATGTCAACAAATATGGAAAACTCAGCAGTAGCCACAGGACTGGAAAACATTAGTTTTAATTTCAATCCCAAAGAAAGGCAATGCCAAAGAATGTTCAAACTACCACACAATTGCACTCATCTCACACGCTAGCAAAGTAATGCTCACAATTCTCCAAGGCTTCAACAGTACATGAATAATCAAAATTCCCCAAGCTTCAACAGTACATGAACCATGAAATTCCAGGTTTTCAAGCTGGATTGAGAAGAGGCAGAGGAACCAGAGATCAGATTGCCAAGATCCGTTGGATCTTAGAAAAATCAAGAGTTTCAGAAAAACATCTCTTTCTGTTTTATTAACTATGTGAAAGTCTTTGTGTGGATCACAATAAACTGTGGAAAATTCTTCAAGGGACAGGAATTCCAAACCACCTTACCTGACTCCTGAGAAATCTGTGTGCAGGTCAAGAAGCAACAGTTAGAACTGGACATGGAATAACAGACTGGTTCCAAATTGGGATATGAATACATCAAGGCTGTATATTATCACCCTGCTTATTTAACTTATATGCAGAGTGCATCATGTGAAATGCCGGGCTGGATGGAGCTCAAGCTGAAATCAAGATTGCTGGGAGAAATATCAATAACCTCAAATACGCAGATGACACCACTCTTATGGCAGAAAGCAAAGAAGAACTAAAGAGGCTCTTGATGGCAGTGAAAGACGAGAATGAAAAAGTTGGCTTAAAGCTCAACATTCAAAAAACTAAGATCATGGCATCTGTTCCCATAACTCCATAGCAAATAGATGGGGAAACAATGGAAACAGTGACAGACTTTATTTTATTGGGCTCCAAAATCACTGCAGATGGTGGCTTTAGCCATGAAATTAAAAGACTCTTACTCCTTGGAAGAAAAGATATGACCAACCTAAACAGCATATTAAAAAACAAAGACATGACTTTCCTGGCAATGGTCCATATAATCAAGGCTATGGTTTTCCCAGTAGTCATGTATGTACCTGAGAGCTGGACTATAAAGAAATATGAGCACTGAAGAATTGATGCTTTTGAACTGTAGTGTTGGAGAAGACTCTTGAGAGTTCCTTGGACTGCAAGGAGATCAAACCAGTCAATCCTAAAGGAAATCAGTCCTGAATATTCATTGGAAGGACTGATGCTCAAGCTGAAACTCCAAAACTTTGGCCACCTGATGTGAAGAACTGACTCACTAGAAAAGCCCCTGATGTTGGGAAAGATTGAAGACTGGAGAAAGGGACGACAGAGAACAAGATGGTTGGATGGCATCACTGATTTGATGGACATGAGTTTGAGTTAACTCCAGGAGTTGGTAAAGGACTGGGAAACCTGATGAGCTGCAGTTCATGGGGTCATAAGGAACTGGACACGACTGAGTGACTGAACTGAAACATGCTTAAGCCTGGAATATGTCATTTGTGAGCAAAATAAATTTTGAAAATAATTTCACTTTTCTGTTTGTTATCTCAACTAAAAAATCAAAATTTCACAATGTCTACACCTGAGGCTTGCTACGTAAAGAAATTTAGGAATCTTTTAAAATTATTTGTGAACTATAATATACAGCTCAGAGGGAGCTATTATTATGAGTTTTACCACTGTTAACATAGTCAAATTTCAAGTTTTTCTCCTCCTGTATTTATTTAAAGCCCTTGTCATCATTGATCTCTCCCTCTTTGAAATAGTTTGTTTGGTCTTCTCTATATCCATCTAGTTATTTTTTTATCAATAACTCTTGCTTTTATCTCCATGTGTCTCTGATTTTTTAAAGTTGAAGTTCAATCTTACATATTTTGCTCTATCTAAACTTAACTTTTGACGGGATCTCATTCAAACGCATAATTTTAAATTTCATCTGAATGCTAAAGATTCCTAAAGATTTATTTAAAATCAAGCAATCTCCCCTGAGGGCTTTCCAGTTGGCTCAGTGGTAACAAATATGTCTGCCAATTCAGAAGAGGCCAGACACTCAGGTTTGATCCCTGGGTCTGGAAGATCATCTCGAGTAGGAAAAGGCTACCCACTCCACTCCAGTACTCTTGCCTGGGAAATTCCATGGACAGAGAAACCTGGTGCACTACAGTCCATGGTGTCATAAAAATTTGAACACAACTGAGCATGAACGCACCACACGTTATCTCCCTTGAATTTAGATTTACATATCTTTCCATTAGGCATCTCCACCTGGATATTTACAAGATATCACAAGCTGAGCATGTCAAAAACTGAACTCCTGCTCTATCCATGACTCACCTCCATATATTCTACCTACAGTCTTCTCACTCTTCACGCTCTCAGGTATGGAATTTCCAAGTTTGGGAATCATCCTTTCTCTTACATTTCACATCAAATTTATCAGAAAATCATAATCACACATATAAACTGTGTCTGACCACTTCCAGCATGTTCACTGACTGCCACATCCTCATCCAAGCCATCATGATCTTTTGCTTAGATTATTATATCAGATTTCTTACCAACCTTTCTACATCAATTCTTTCCCTACTACTTGTTTCCTCAAAGTCCTTTTTATCTTATAAATTGTAAAATTGAAAGTCTCTACAATGGTCAACTATCCCTATTTGATCTGTACACTCCCCCATACCATTACCACTATTATATATCTGATCTCATCCCAACTCAGTACTAATTCCTTCCTCTACTTCAGCCACACTATTTTTCAAATGCACATCTGTCTCTCGGCCTCAAGGTCTTTGTAACTTTTGTTCCTTCTGCTTGGATGCCTTTCCTCAGTATATCCTCAAGATGCATTTCCTCACAGCATTCATGTCCTTATGCAAATGCCACCTCCTCAGTAAGGTCTTATCTCACTATTCTATTGAAAATTGCAAGTGCCAACAACCCTGTCAACCCTCCCTGTCTCGCAGTTTTCTAAAACATTTATCATGACCTGAAGTTATTTACTTAAATGTTTTGCTTCACTCCATGCAATCAGGTATGTATATCTGCTTTATTAGTGACTGGTTCCTAGTGGATAATACATATGTAGGCCTGGTATAGAAAAGATACTCAGGAAGTGTTTATGAAGTGGATAAATGATTTACAATGAAGTTATACTCTCCAAATAAGTATTAATCACACATTTCTTTTTTTTGTATTTGTTTGTTTTTTTCCAATGTCTTGCCTCACACCTATTTAGTAAAGACTATTATTCAGGATTACTCATGCCCACTTGTCCTCTTTTGATAAACTGTTGAGCTATCACTGTGTTAATCGCTCAGTCATGTCTGACTCTTTGCAACCCCATCCGTGGACTGCAGCCTCTGTCCATGGAGTTTTCCAGGCAAGAATAATAGAATGGGTTGCCATTCTCTTCTCCAGGAGATCTTCCTGACCCAGGGATTGAACCTGGTCTCCTATACTGCAGGCAGATTCTCTACCATTTGAGCCACCAGGTAAATGTAGTTGAAAAAATATATACAGTGTTGCAACTTGAAAAATCATGACAAAGTGAAAAACATATTGATTAGGTACAAACATTATTTATTTTCAAGCAAAAGACCAGTATTAATGGGTATAATTTAAATTTAAATCTAAATTTATTACAAATTGTTAAATATCTTCTAACAAATTGTTAGAAGATAACCATACTGAGAGTATAAAACTAAATAGACAATTTATATAAAAAGTTAATATATGTCACTGTAATTTCATAAAGACTGCTGTGCCTAACAATTAGGTGAATATGTAAATATCATAGCATATGTAAATCACTATGTTTATATCACTTTCCTTTAGTCAAACCAAGTTTGTACACATCTCTTATTTAGTATTATTTATTTATTCGACTGCAACAAGTCTTAACTGTGGCACCCAGCATCTCCACTCTTCATTGTCGTATGAGGGTTCTTTAGTTGTGTCATACGGGATATTGTTCTTGACCATAGATCAAACCTCAGCCACCTGCACTGACAGCACATAATCTTAGGAATTGATTATGACCACTAGGGATGTCCCCAGCTTTCTTTTTATCAGTAATTTTATAATATGCATAAATAGTAGCAATAATTATATTTTCCCTTGACAGCAGTCTATGATTTAAAAAAAAAAAACAAAACAGATTTTTAAATACCTTTAGATTATAGAAAAACCATGACCATAATACATAGTGTCCACATATGCCCAATTTCCCCTACTATTTACATCTTATATTAATATGGTAGACATCTAAAAATCAATGAACCAATATTGAAACCATATACAGGAACTTATGTCCCCGTACTTTGAAGTGAAAGTCTTTTGTTTTAGGAAGCAGACCCCCACCATATGAAAACTACTGACTGCAAGAACAGAGACCCTAAAGTTGAAAATAGAGAGTGAGAGATGTTAAAATTTCACCTTGACATCAACCAATCCAAGAATTGTCCCCTCCTTCACACTGCCTTTAAAACCCGTTCCCCCAAAGCAATGAGGGAGTTCAGGCTTGAACATGAGCTGCCCACTCCCCTTACTTAATGCCCTGCAACAAATTTGCTGTACAAGAGTGTATCCAAGTTTGGTTCATACCAATATTGATACCTTATTATTAACTATGGGCTTGCCTGGTGGCTCAGATAGTAAAGAATTTGTCTGCAATGTGGGAGACCTAGGTTCAATCCCTGAGTTGAGAAGATCCCCTGGAGAATGTAACAGTGACCCACTCAAGTTTCCAGGCCTGGAGAACTTCATGGACAGAGGAGCCTGGTAGGCAACAATCCATGGGGTCGCAAAGAGTCAGACACAACTAAGCAACTTTCAAACATAGTTCATATTTTACCCAGTTTTCTCCTCATGCCTTTTCTATTCCATGATTCCATTCAGGATATCACATTACATTTAGTACTAATGTCCCCTTAGGCTCTTCTTGGCTGTGAGAGTTTCTCAAGACCTTCCTTATTTTTGATGACTTTGACAGTTTGATGATGATTGATCAAGTATTTTATAAGTTTATTTCAATTGGAATTTGTCTATTATTTTTGTCATCATTAGTCTAGATTTTAAGAGAAAGATCACAGAGGTAAAAGTGCCATTTTCATCACATCATCTCAAATGTAAACATTCAGCATGATGTTGATGAATATTATCATTGTTGATGCTAACTTTGATCACCTGACTAAGATAGTGCTTATCAGTTTACTTCATTGTAATTTCTTTTTTCTTGTTTCATGTTGTACTCTTTGGAATGAAGTAATTATTGCACCCATTCTTAAGGAAGGAATGGTTACGTATCTTGTGGCATTATTTTGTACAGAAAATTTGTCTGTTCTTCCACTGATGTATTTATTCAATCATTTATATCTCAAAATGGACTCTTGGATACTTATTTTCTACTTTGTAATATGATACTACTTTACTTATTGGTCTTTCCGGATTGTACTATTAATAATAGCTTTGGCTACTGGAAAATCTTTTAATTCATTTGTGTGTCCCTTTGACATACCTTTATCATTGTGAGGGTTTTGTTTTGTTATATTTACTGTACTGTAGCTTTTTGGGCTTTTGAGCATTTTATTTCTTTTTGGAACTTCAAAGTGTTACAGGGTCATTTTGTATATTCCCTGGCTAGTCCTAGAAACAGCTATTTCTCAAAACAGATTTGGTCCCTTTTGCTGAAGAATATTTTTATAAACTTAGATTCGAGCACTAGTTGTTCATATTGCTATTGGATGTCATTGGTTCTAGGTTATCTCAATTTTCAGTGTAAGGATTTATATGGTATATAAAATAACCAATGACTTTCCAGGTGGTGCTGGTGGTAAAGAGTCCACCTGTCAATGTAGGAGATGTTAGAGATGCTAGTGGGTTCAAATCCTGGGTCAGGAAAATCCCCTGAAGGAGGAAATGGCACTCAACTCCAATAAATTCGCCTGGAAAATTCCATGGGCACAGAAGACTGGTGAGCTAGAGTCCATAAAGCCACAAAGAGTCAGACACAACTAAGTGACTAAGGAAACACACACATACTACCCTACATATATATACACATGCCGATAAATATTACTATATGAAAACAGATAAATCTATATTATACCAAATATGACCCCATACTGATGTTTCTAGCTCTAATCTAGTGCCATATTAATTACTCTAGCCTCCTTCCCTTGATAATCTTAATCAATCACTCAATTCAACAGTGAGACACTAATGTGCCTATTGAAGCACATTTTGGTCTTCTCCAGGTTTAAGCCATTATAGATCAGTTCAGTTCAGTCTCTCAGTCATGTCTGACTCGGCGACCCAATGAATCACAGCATGCCAGGCCTCCCTGTCCATCACCAGCACCGGGAGTTGACTCAAACTCATGTCCATCTAGTCGCCGATAACATCCAGGCATTTCATCCTCTGTAGTGCCTTTTTCCTTCTGCCCCCAATCTCACCCAGCATCAGGGCCTTTTCCAATGAATCAACTCTTTGCAAGAGGTGGCCAAAGTATTGGAGTTTCAGCTTTAGAATCAGTCTTTCCAAAGAACACCCATGACTGAACTTTAGAATGGACTGGTTGGATCTCCTTGCAGTCCAAGGGACTCTCAAGACTCTTCTCCAAAACCACAGTTCAAAAGCATCAATTCTTCGGTGCTCAGCTTTCTTCACAGTCCAACTCTCACATCCGTACATGACCACAGGAAAAACCATAGCCTTGACTATACAGACCTTTATTGGCAAAGTAATGTCTCTGCTTTTGAATATGCTATCTAGGTTGGTCATAATTTTCCTTTCAAGGAGTAAGCATCTTTTAATTTCATGGCTGCGATCACCATCTGCAGTAATTTTGAGCACCAAAAAATAAAGTGTGACACTGTTTCCACTGTTTCCCCATCTATTTCCCGTGAAGTGATGGGACTGGATGCCATGATCTTCGTTTTCTGAATGTTGAGCTTTAAGCCAAGTTTTTCATTCTCCTCGTTCACTTTCCTCAAGAGGCTTTTTAGTTCCTCTTCACTTCCTGCCATAATGATGGTGTCATTTGCATATCTGAGGTTATTGATATTTCTCCCATTAATCTTGATTTCACCTTGTGCTTCTTCCATCCCACCGTTTCTCATGATGTACTCTGCATATAAGTTAAATAAACAGGGTGACAATATACAACTTTGACGTATTCCTTTTCCTACTTGGAACCAGTCTGTTGTTCCATGTCCAGTTCTAACTGTTGCTTCCTGACCTGCATACAGACTTCTCAAGAGGCAGGTCAGGTGGGCTGGTATTCCCAACTCTCAGAATTTTCCACAGTTGATTGTGATCCACACAGTCAAAGGCTTTGGCATAGTCAATAAAGCAGAAATAGATGTTTTTCTGGAACTCTCTTGCTTTTTCCATGATCCAGAAGATGTTGGCAATTTGATCTCTGGTTCATCTGCCTTTTCTAAAATAAGCTTGAACATCAGGAAGTTCACGGTTCACATATTGCTGAAGCCTGGCTTGGAGAATGTTGAGCATTACTTTACTAGCGTGTGAGATGAGTGCAATTGTGCGGTAGTTTGAGCATTCTTTGGCATTGCCTTTCTTTGGGATTGGAAGGAAATCTGACCTTTTCCAGTCCTGTGACCACTGCTGAGTTTTCCAAATTTGCTGGCATATTGAGTGCAGCACTTTAACAGCATCATCTTCCAGGATATGAACTAGCTCAACTGGAATTCCATCACCTTCACTAGCTTTGTTTGTAGTGAATGCTTTCTAAGGCCCACTTGACTTCACATTCCAGGATGTCTGGCTCTAGGTGAGTGATCACACCATCGTGATTATCTTGGTCATGAAGATCTTTTTGTACAGTTCTTCTGTGTATTCTTGCACAGAAGAACTGAGCATTCTTGCACCTCTTCTTAATATCTTCTGCTTCTGTTAGGTCCATATCATTTCTGTCCTTTATCGAGCTCATTTTTGCATGAAGTGTTCCCTTGGTATCTCTAATTTTATTGAAGAGATCTCTAGTCTTTCTCATTCTGTTGTTTTCCTCTATTTCATTTCATTGATCGCTGAGGAAGTCTTTCTTATCTCTCCTTCCTATTCTTTGGAAATCTGCATTCAGATGCTTGTATCTTTCCTTTTCTCCTTTGCTTTTCACTTCTCTTCTTTTCACAGCTATTTGTAAGGCCTCCTCAGACAGCCATTTTGCTTTTTTGCATTTTTTTCAATGCGGATGGTCTTGATCCCTGTCTCCTGTACAATGTCATGAACCTCCATCCATAGTTCATCAGGCACTCTATCAGATGTAGTCCCTTAAATCTATTTCTTGCTTCCACTGTATAGTCATAGGGATTTGATTTAGGTCATGCCTGAACGGTCTAGTGGTTTTCCCTATACTTTCTTCAATTTCAGTCTGAATTTGGCAATAAGGAGTTCATGATCTGAGCTACAGTCAGCTCCTGGTCTTGTTTTTGCTGACTGTACAGAACTTCTAAATCTTTGGCTGCAAATAATATAATCAGTCTGATTTTGGTGTTGACCATCTGGTGATGTCCATGTATAGAGACTTTTCTTGTGTTGGAAGAGGGTGTTTGCTATGACCAATGCGTTTTCTTGGCAAAACGCTATTAGCTTTTACCCTGCTTCATTCCGTATTCTAAGGCCAAATTTGCCTGTTACCCCAAATTTTTCTTGATATACTACTTTTGCATTCCAGTCTCCTATAATGAAAAGGACATCTTTTTTTGGTGTTAGTTCTAGAACGTCTTGTAGGTCTTCATAGAACCGTTCAACTTGAGCTTGTTCAGCGTTACTGGTTGGACATAGGCTTGGATTACCTTGATATTGAATGGTTTGCCTTGGAAATGAACAGAGATCATCCTGTCATTTTTGATATTGCATCCAAGTACTGCATTTCGGACTATTTGTTGACCATGATGGCCACTCAATTTCTTCTAAGGGATTCCAGCCCACAGTAGTAGATTTAATGGTCATCTGAATTAAATTCACCCATTCCAGTCCATTTTAGTTCACCAATTCCTAGAATGTCGACGTTCACTCTTGCCATCTCCTGTTTGACTACTTCCAATTTGCCTTGATTCATGGACCTAACATTTTAGGTTCCTATGTAATATTGCTCTTTAAAGCATTGGACCTTTCTTCTATCACCAGTCACATCCACAACTGGGTATTGTTTTTATTTTGGGTCCATCCCTTCATTCTTTCTTGAATTATTTCTCCACTGATCTCCAGTAGCATATTGGGCACCTGCAGACCTGGGGAGTTCCTCTTTCAGTATTCTATCATTTTGCCTTTTCATACTGTTCATGGGGTTCTCAAGGCAATAATACTGAAGTGGTTTGCCATTCCCTTCTCCAGTGGACCGCATTCTGTCAGACATCTCCACCATGACCCACCCATCTTGGGTGACCCCACATGGCATGGCTTAGTTTCATTGAGTTAGACATGGTTGTGGTCCGTGTGATCAGATTGACTAGCTTTCTGTGATAATGGTTTCAGTGTGTCTGCGTTCTGATGCCCTCTTGCACCACCTTACTTGCGTCTGTCTTACCTTGGACATGGGGTCTTTCCTCATGGCTGCTCCAGCAAAGTGCAGCCTCTGCTCCTTACCTTGGACAAGGGGTATCTCCTCATGGTCTCCTCTCCTTACAAACGTGGAGTAACTCCTCTTGGCCTTCCTGTGCCCAAGCATCGCAGCTCCTTGGACATGGGGCTGCTCTTCTAGACCCCACCCCTGACCTCAGAGGTGGGGTAGCTCCTCCTGGCCACTGTCCCTTACCTCGGGCGAAAGGTAGGTCCTCTCGGCCAGGCTTCTGCATGGCCTGTCACTGTGGGGTATCTCCTCTTGGCCACACTTCTGCTCTGTCCGTCACAGCCTGTGTGCTTCTGTATATAGATATACATTATAGATAAAGCTATTATATAGCTTTATCTGTCATTATCTATCATTATAGATAAAGGTATACATTATAGATAAAGCTGTATATAGATATTCATTATAGATAAAGCTATAATAAATGTATGCATATAAGTTTCTGTTTAGAATTGTTTTGTTTTCTTGAATTCTAAAAATCGTATGTGTGTGTTGATATATGTCCTTTCATATGTGTTTTTAAAATATTTTGTCTGAAACTTTCTCTGTGTTTTCGTTTTCTTAATAATGACTCTCACATAAAAGAACTTTTAATTTAATAAAATCCAATTTATCAAATTTTTCTTTCATTGGATACTGCTTTGGTGTTATTTCTAAGTCCTTATCAACAAATCCAAAGATGTATAGTTATTTCCTATGTTTCCATCCAGAAGTTTCATGGTTTTGAATTTTAAATTCAGATCTATGATTCATTTTGAGTTAATTTTGGAAACTTATTAATTCTGTATCTTAATTCTTTTTTTCATTTTTGTTTTTCATATTGTATAAAAATCAGCCCTGTTCCTTTAAAGATTATATTTTCTTCATTGGATTGCCTTTGTGCTTTTGACAAATATCAGTTGAGAATATATGTGTGAGTCTATTTTTGTATTCTCATTGTCCCATTAAGCTACTTGCCTATTCTCTTATTAATACTACACAGTTTTGATTACTGTATATTTTTAGTAAGCCCTAGAATGAGTAATGTGAATTCCAAATTTGTTTTCCTTTTTTTTTTTTTTCAGTATTATATTGATTGCTCTAGGTCTGTTGCCTTCATATAAACTTTATAATCAGTTTATTATATACCTAAATATATTTAAAGGTATTTTATATACTTAAATATATTTAAAGGAAATTTAAAGGTATTTCACTGAATTTCTGGATCAAATTAAAAAGAATTGACATCTTTCATCTTTAAATACATGAACATGAAATATTTATCCCTTTACTTAGATTTTTTACTTTCTTCACTGGTTTGTAGTTTTCTGTACAAAGATCCCACACATGTTTTGTATGATTTTTAAGTGATCACTCTAGTTTAAAACAAGTTATCTTACATTATAAACTTAGCCTATAAATATAAATTTATGAAACCTATATTCATATTTGGGGAAAATGCCTTTAAATAATATTAATACTATATTTTATTTTAATTATATATAATATGCATTTAACTGTATAGTCAAAGTCAAGGTATTTAAAATAGGAAAAGGATTACATCAAGACTGTATATTGTCACGCTGCTTATTTAACATATATGCTGAGAACATCATGAGAAATGCTGGACTGGAAGAAACACAAGCCAGAATCAAGATTGCCGGGAGAAATATCAATAACCTCAGATATGCAGATGACACCACCTTTATGGCAGGAAGTGAAGAGGAACTAAAAAGCCTCTTGATGAAAGTGAAAGTGGAGAGTGAAAAGGTTGGCTTAAAGCTCAACATTCAGAAAACAAAGAGCATGGCATCCAGTCCCATCATTTCATGGGAAATAGATGGAGAAACAGTGTCAAACTTTATTTTTCTGGGCTCCAAAGTCACTACAGATGGTTACTGCAGCCATGAAATTAAAAGACGCTTACTCCTTGGAAGGAAATTTATGACCAACCTAGATAGCATACTCAAAAGCAGAGACATTACTTTGCCAACAAAGGTCCGCCTAGTCAAGGCTATGGTTTTTCCAGTGGTTATGTATGGATGTGAGAGTTGGACTGTGAAGAAGGCTGAGTACCAAAGAACTGATGCTTTTGAACTGTGGTGTTGGTGAAGACTCTTGAGAGTCCCTTGGACTGCAAGGAGATCCAACCAGTCCATTCGTAAGATCAGCCCTGGGATTTCTTTGGAAGGAATGATGTTAAAGCTGAAACTCCAGTACTTTGGCCACTTCATCCAAAATGTTGACTCATTGGAAAAGACCGTGATGCTGGGAAGGATTGTGGGCAGGAGAAGAAGGGGACAACAGAGGATGAGATAGCTGGATGGCATCACTGACTGGATGCACGTGAGTCTGAGTGAACTATGGGAGTTGGTGATGGACAGGGAGGCCTGGAGTGCTGCGATTCATGGGGTCACAAAGAGTTGGACACAACTGAGCTACTGAACTGAACTGAACTGATAGCACAGTATACTAAGTATATCTGACTGTAGCTCAAGTAACACCAGAATAGGAGTGAAAAGATGAGATGGAAAGTAATAGAATGGAAACTAGTACTGGGTCAGTCACATCCTAGATGTATACTTGCCGTCAACTTCTCCATAGTCATCATGGAGCTTGTATGTGATCTGTGAAAAGATTTTGTTAAATTTAAGTCTCCATAATATGTAAGCATCACTATGAACAAAGCTAGTGGTGGTGATGGAATTCCAGTTGAGCTATTCCAAATCCTGAAAGATGATGCTGTGAAAGTGCTGCACTCAATATGCCAGCAAATTTGGAAAATTCAGCAGTGGCCACAGGATTGGAAAAGGTCAGTTTTCATTCCAATCTCAAAGAAAGGCAATCCCAAAGAATGCTCAAACAACTGCACAATTGCACTCATCTCACATGTTAGTAAAGAAATGCTCAAAATTCTCCAAGACAGGCTTCAGCAATATGTGAACCGTGAACTTCCTGATGTTCAAGCTGGTTTTAGAAAAGGCAGAGGAACCAGAGATCAAATTGCCAACATCTGCTGGATCATGGAAAAAGCAAGAGAGTTCCAGAAAAAAAAAAAAATCTATTTCTGCTTTATTGACTATGGCAAAGCCTTTGACTGTGTGGATCACAATAAACTGTGGCAAATTCTGAAAGAGATGGGAATACCAGACCACCTGATCTGCCTCTTGAGAAATTTGTATGCAGGTCAGGAAGCAACAGTTAGAACTGGACATGGAACAACAGACTGGTTCCAAAAAGGAAAAGGAGTTCGTCAAGGCTGTATATTGTCACCCTGTTTATTTAACTTATATGCAGAGTACATCATGAGAAACGCTGGACTGGAAGAAACACAAGTTGGAATCAAGATTCCTGGGAGAAATATCAATAACCTCAGATATGCAGATGACACCACCCTTATGGCAGGAAGTGAAGAGGAATTAAAAAGCCTCTTGATGAAAGTGAAAGAGGAGAGTGAAAAGGTTGGCTTAAAGCTCAACATTCAGAAAACGAAGATCATGGCATCCAGTCCCATCATTTCATGGGAAATAGATGGGGAAACAGTGGAAACAGTGTCAAACTTTATTTTTCTGGGCTCCAAAGTCACTACAGATGGTTACTGCAGCCATGAAATTAAAAGACGCTTACTCCTTGGAAGGAAACTTATGACCAACCTAGATAGCATATTCAAAAGCAGAGACATTTTTTTGCCAACAAAGGTTCGTCTAGTCAAGGCTATTGTTTTTCCTGTGGTCATGTATGGTTGTGAGAGCTGGACTGTGAAGAAGGCTATGTACCGAAGAATTGATGCTTTTGAACTGTAGTGTTGGAGAAGACTCTTGAGAGTCCCTTGGACTGCAAGGAGATCCAACCAGTCCATTCTGAAGAAGATCAGCCTTGGGATTTCTTTGGAAGGAATGATGCTAAAGTTGAAACTCCAGTACTTTGGCCACCTCATGCAAAGAGTTGACTCATTGCAAAAGACTCTGATGCTGGAAGGGATTGGGCACAGGAAGAGAAGGGGACGACAGAGGATGAGATGGCTGAATGGCATCACTGACTGGATGGATGTGAGTCTCAGTGACCTCCGAGAATTGGTGATGGACAGGGAGGCCTGGCGTGCTGTGATTCATGGGGTCACAAAGAGTTGGACACGACTGAGCGACTGATCTGATCTGATCTGAATATGTAAAGATAAATAAGTAACATAGCCACCAATCTAGGAATAATTTTATTAATTTTGTGTCTCATTTGTTTAGTGGAGGATCTCATAACTTCAAATTTTAGTGATTACCGAATGTTACATATTAAATTCACCACCCAATCTACTTGTCTCTGCTCTAAACCAAAATCCTAAATCATCATTCTCCTTTTTTTACTTTTATTTTTATTTTACATTTTTATTGAAGTATAATTGCTTTATAGAATTTTGCTGTTTTCTGTCAAATAGCAACATGAATCAGCCATAGGTATACATATATCCTCTCCCTTTTGAACCCCCCTTCCCATGTCTCTCCTCATCCCATCCCTCTAGGTTGATACAGAGCCCCTCTTTGAATTTCCTGAGCCATACATCAAATTCCCATTGGCTATCTATTTCACATATAGTAATATAGGTTTCCATTTTACTCTTTCCATGTATCTCACCCTCTCCTCCCCTCTCCCAATGTCCATAAGTCTATTCTCTATGTCTGTTTCTCCATTGTTACCCTGTAAATAAGTTCTTCAGTATCATTCTTCTAGATTCCATATATATATATATATATATATATATATATATATATATGAATATGATATTATATTTCTCTTTATGACTCATTTACTTTTATATAATAGGTTTTAAGTACATCCATCTCATCAGAACTGAGTCAAATGCATTCATTTCTAGGGCTGAGTAATATTTCATTGTGTATATGAACCACACCTTCTTTATCTATTCATCTATCGATGGACATCTAGGTTACTTCCATATCCCAGCTATTATAAACATTGCTGCAAAGAACAATGGGATACATGGGATACATGTGTTTTCTCAGTTTTGGTTTCTTCCGGGTATATGCCTAAGAGTGGGATTGTTGGGTCATATGGTGATTTTATTCCTAGTTGGTTTGTTTTTTTTAGAAATCTCCATACTGTCTTCCATAGTGGCTGTATCAGTTTACATTCCTAAAAACAGTGCAAGAGCATTCCCTTTTCTCCATACCCACTCCAGCATTTAATTTTTGTAGATTTTTTAATGATGCCATTCTGACTGGTGTGAGATGATATCTCATTGTAGTTTTGATTTCCATTTCCATAGTAATGAGCAATGTTGAACATATTTTCATGTGTTTGTTAGCCATCTATATGTCTTCTTTGGAGATATGTCTATTCAGGTCTTTTTCCCACCTTTTGATTGGGTTGTTTGTTTTTTTGGCAATGAGTTGTATTTGGTGCTTATATATTTTGGAAATGAATCCTTTGTCAGTTGTTTCATTTGCTATTACTTTCTCCCATTCTGAGGGTTGTATTTTCACCTTGCTTACAGTTTCCTTTGCTGTGTAAAAGCTTTTAAATCTTAATCAAGCTTTAACAAATAAACAAGGTCCCACTTGTTTATTTTGTCTTTATTTCCATTACTCTAGGAAGTGAGTCAAAGAGAATTTTGCTTTGATTTATGTCATTGAGTGCTCTGCCTATGTTTTCCCCTAAAAGTTTTATAGTTTCTGGTCTTATATTTAGGTCTTTAATCCATTTTGAGTTTATCTTTGTGTACGGTGTTAGGAAGTGTTCTAATTTCATTCTTTTACATGTAGGTGTCCAGTTTTCCCAGCACCATTTATTGAAGAGATCGTTTTTGCCTCATTGTATATTCTTGTCTCCTTTGTCAAAAATAAGGTACCCATAGCTGCATATATATGGGTCTTGGGTTTGTACCCATTCAGCCAGTCTGTGTCTTTTAGTTGGAGCATTTAATCCATTTACATTTAAAACAATTATTGATACATATGTTCTTATTGCCATTTTCTTAATTGTTCAGGGTTGATTTTGTTTATGTTTTTTCTTCTATTGTATTTCTTGACGACTACATAAGTCCCTTTAACATTAGTTGTAAAGCTGGTTTGGTGGTACTGAATTCTCTTAACTTTTGCTTGTCTGAAATACTTTTTATTTCTTCATCAATTTTGAATGAAATCTTTGCTGGGTACAGTAACCTTGGATATAGGGTTTTCCTTTTCAGTACTTTAAATACATCCTGCCATTCCCTTCTGGCCTCAATTTTTGCTGAAAGATCAGCTCTTAAGCATATGAGGTTTCACTTAAATGTTACTTGCTGCTTCTCCATTGCTGCTTTTAATATTATTTCTTTGTGTTTAGTCTTGTTAGTTTTTATTATGTGTCTTGGTGTGTTTCTCCTTGGGTTTATCCTGTATGGGACTTTTTGTGCCTCTTGGACTTGATTGACTATTTCCTCTTCCATATTGGGAAAATTTTGAACTTCAATCTCTTCAAAATTTTTCTCATACCCTTTCTTTTTTCTTCTTCTTCTGAGACCCCAATAATTTGAATGATGGTGCATTTGATATTGTCCCAGAAGTCTGTGAAACTATGCCCAGTTATGTTCATTATTTTTACCTTATGCTCTTCAGACATTATTTCTACCATTGTATCTTCCAGCTCACTGATTCATTCTTCTGATTCACAAATTCTGCTATTGATTCTTTCTAGAGTATTTTTAATTTCAGTAAGTGTGTTGTTTGTCTCTGTATGTTTATCCTTTAATTCTTCTAAGTACTTTTTAATTAATTCTTGCATTTTCTCCATTTTATTTTCAAGGCTTCCGATCATCTTTACTATCATTATTCTGAATTCTTTTTTCAGGTAGTTTACCTATTTCCTCTTCATTTATTTAGATTCCTGTGTTTCTAGTTTATTCCTTCATTTCTGTAGTATTTCTCTGCCATTTCATTATTTTTTTTTAACTTATTGTGTTTGAGATCTCCTTTTCCCAGGCTTCAAGGTTGACTTCTTTCTTCCTTTAAGTTTCTGTCCTCCTAAGGTTTGTCCAGTGGTTTGTGAAAGCTTTGTATATGATGAGATTTGTGCTGAGTTTTTGTATACTTTTTGGTTTGTTTGTTTGTTTTGTTGTTTTTCTTCTGATGGGCATGGATTAGTAGGTGGTAATCCTGTCTGCTGATGATTGGGTTTGTATTTTCATTTAGTTTGTTGTTTAGATGAAGTCTCCTGCACAGGGTGCTACTGGTGGTTGGATGATGCCAGGTCATTCAAGTGGTTTCCTTTGTGTGAGTTCTCACTCTGATGCTGGGAGGGATTGGGGGCAGGAGGAGAAGGGGAGGACAGAGGATGAGATGGATGGATGGCATCACTGACTCGCTGAATATGAGTCTGAGTGACCTCCAGGAGTTGGTAATGGACAGGGAGGCCTGGCATGCTGCAGTTCATGGGGTCGCAAAGAGTTGGACACGACTGAGCGACTGATCTGATCTGATCTGATCTAAGGGAAGAAGCACAAGCTGGAATCAAGATTGCTGGGAGAAATATCAATAACTTCAGATATACAGATGACACCACCCTTATGGCAGAAAGTGAGGGGAACTAAAAAGCCTCATGATGAAAGTGAAAAAGGAGAGTGAAAAAGTTGGCTTAAAGCTCAACATTCAGAAAAAGACGATCATGGCATCTGGTCCCATCACTTCATGAGAAATAGATGGGGAAACAGTGTCAGACTTTATTCTTCTGGGCTCCAAAATCACTACAGATGGTGACTGCAGCCATGAAATTAAAAGATGCTTACTCCTTGGAAGGAAAGTTATGACCAACCTAGATAGCATATTCAAAAGCAGAGACATCACTTTGCCAACAAAGGTTCACCTAGTCAAGGCTATGGTCTTTCCTGTGGTCATGTATGGATGTGAGAGCTGGACTGTGAAGAAGGCTGAGCACGGAAGAATTGATGCTTTTGAACTGTGGTGTTGGAGAAGACTCTTGAGAGTCCCTTGGACTGCAAGGGGATCCAACCAGTCCATTCTGAAGGAAATCAGCCCTGGGATTTCTTTGGAAGGGATGATGCTAAAGCTGAAACTCTAGTACTTTGGCCACCTCATGAGAAGAGTTGACTCATTGGAAAAGACTCTGATGCTGGGAGGGATTGGCGGCAGGAGGAAAAGGGAATGACAGAGGATGAGATGGCTGGATGGCATCACTGACTCGATGGATGTGAGTCTGAGTGACCTCCGGGAGTTGGTGATGGACAGGGAGGCCTGGCATGCTGCATGCAGTTCATGGGGTCGCAAAGAGTTGGACACGACTGAGTGACTGAACTGAACTGAACTGAACTGAAGGGTTCTTAACTAGGAAAGAAGTAAGTTCTCATCCCATGGTTGATGGATAAGTTTAATGCTTGTAACAGAACATTCACTCATTATGGGAAGAAACTTATAAATATCATCTCACTTGGCATCAAAACAACAATATGATGATGTATTATTATCCTTACTTTGCAGATGAGAAAAATGAGTCTCAGTAAATTTAAGCAACTTTTCCATGCAATACATAACAGATTCAAGAGTGTAAAATGATCCATCTGACTCTGAAGTTCATGCTCATAGCTATTCTATTTCTCTTTCTATAAACACAATGTGAATAGTTTCACCCAGGGAGTAAGAGAGAGCAATAATACTTTTTTATTCTGTTTAAAGCCCAGGTATGTTAAGGGAAAGGATATAGCTTCCTCCACCATAAAATTTGGTAATATTCAGATATTCAGTAATGAATGATGTAATATTCCCTTTCCCATCAGTTTCTTCATTAGCAAATCTATATGTGAGGTTTCCCAGATTTCCTAATTCCTATCTGAGCTCTCATGTTCTGAAGAGGTGACTTAGAGACAGAGTAAAAAGTTAATGATCTCTTTATTTTCTTTGGCTTTTTCCTTCTGATCATGTAATAAAGGCTAATTTGCAAGACCCTCCTTGGCATCCTTAACGTCTGTATAGTTTCAAATTGACAACAGGTCTCAAATGCAGATCATGGTTGGGGGTGGGGGTGTTCAACTGGAAATGTTACATATTATCTAATTTATGTACCTAGTATCTAATGAATATACCTAGTATCCTATATATAGCACGTGTGTGTGTGTGTGTGTGTGTGTGTGTGAGTGTGTATGTGTGTAAAGTCACTTTAGTCATGTCTGACTCTTTGCAACCTTATTAACTAGAGCCTGGCAGGCTCCTCTGTCCATGCAGATTCTTCAGGTGAAAACACTGGAGTGGGTAGCCATTCCCTTGATTTTTCTCCACCCAGGGGTTGAACCCACATCTCTTGTGGCTCTTGTATTGCAGGGGGGTTCTTAACCATTGGGCCAGAACAGAAGCCCTGTACACATACTCAATACCAAAGAATATGATTTTTTTTTTGTTTTATTGTGTTCAGGAAAAGTGGTGATACATACTGATTTTTGATGGATTTTATGAAATGTTTGTTTGAAATCTTTGTTGCACTTGTTAAATTTTTATTATTTGATGATTATATACAAACGTACTCTAAGTGATAGCTCACTTACTTTTGCCATTGAACATGCCAGAAGGACTGACTTTTTGAAGGGCCATTATCTCATTCTTGACTTGGATTATTGTAGTCCATACTTACCAATTGATTAAATGGTACAAGGTTCATGTTTCTTAAGTACAGAAATAACGACCCAATCAAAAAATGGGCCAAAGAACTAAATAGACATTTCTCCAAAGAAGACATACAGATGGCTAACAAACACATGAAAAGATGCTCAACATCACTCATTATCAGAGAAATGCAAATCAAAACCACTATGAGGTACCATTTCACGCCAGTCAGAATGGCTGCGATCCAAAAGTCCACAAGCAATAAATGCTGGAGAGGGTGCGGAGAGAAGGGAACCCTCTTACACTGTTGGTGGGAATGCAAACTAGTACAGCCACTATGGAGAACAGTGTGGAGATTCCTCCAAAAACTGGGAATAGAACTGCCTTATGATCCAGCAATCCCACTGCTGGGCATACACACTGAGAAAACCAGAAATGAAAGAGACACGTGTACCCCAATGTTCATAGCAGCACTGTTTACAATAGCCAGAATGTGGAAGCAACCTAGATGTCCATCCACAGATGAATGGATAAGAAAGCAGTGGTACATATACACACTGGAGTATTTCTCAGCCATTAAAAAGAATACATTTGAATCAGTTCTAAGGAGGTGGATGGAACTGGAGCCTATTATACAGAGTGAAGTAAGCCAGAAACAAAAACACAAATACAGTATACTAACGCATATATATGGAATTTAGAAAGATGGTAACAATAACCCTATTTTTGAGACAGCAAAAGAGACACTGATGTATAGAACAGACTTTTGGACTCTGGGACCGGGAGAGGGTGGGATGATTGGGGAGAATAGCATTGAAATATGTATAATATCATATCTGAAACGGGTCATCAGTTCAGGTATGATGCCCGATAACAGATGCCTGGGGCTGGAGCACTGGGACGACCTGGAGGGATGGTGTGGGGAGGGGGGAGGGAGGGAGGGTTCAGGACGGGGAACACGTGTATACTGGTGGTGGATCCATCTCGATGTATAGTAAAAGCAATACAATATTGTAAAGTTAAGCAAAATTAAAAAAAAAAAAAAAAGATACCAAAAAAAAAAATTCTTGCAAAAAAAAAAAAAGAAAGAAAATAGCCTAAAATATAGCACACTATTTGACAATATAGATTAAAGGTCAAGGCAACAAGTCATATTCTCTGATCCCTAACATCTAAGGACTTGAATACATTACAAGTGATTTCAAATCACAAAAACAACAACAAAAAAAAAAAAAAAAAAGGAGGAGGGTTTAAGATTACAGTAAAATTATGGATGGAAAGTAAGAACTTGAAATGTGAGGTGAGACCAAAAATTGTTTTACCTTCTAGTAAAACAATTTGAGTTAGAGAAACTGCTTTCTTAAAAAGAAAAAGAAAAAAAAAAACTGTTTTCCTGAGATCTGACTGATGTTCCTTAATTACAGAGAAAAGGTAGAGAATTATCACCGAAAACACCTTCCTCTTTTACTCCTCTAACAGTTCTTTTTTTTTAGCTTAAGAAATAATGAAAAAAAAAATGATGATTTTGTATTAAAAGTGGGAGGAGTGTGTGTAGTTGCTTGGTTGTGTCTGCCTCTATGGGAGGGGTAGAAAGGATAAATTCACAGACTGCTCAAGACAACCACAGTTCTCTTCCTTTCCTCCTTGAAAGCATGGAAGGTCAATGCTATGACAAATGTCTACATTTATGTTGGTGGAAAGTGAAGAATTAATGTATATTACCAAGGTCACTCAAATCGAAAGCATCTCACCCATTAGAAATGAGAACATAGAGCCCATTTTCCCCTTCTGTTATATCTGTTGATTATTCTCACTGTATAGGAGCTAATAATTTTCATCTACTGCCTAAGAGGGCCTTCCCGCGACTGGCGCACAATTAAGAGCGCCCCGCTGGCTGCGCCGCACAATAAGAGCGCAGCCGAGAGGAGCTACCCCACGACCGAGGTCAGGAAGGGCGGCGGTGAGGAGAGACTCCTCGTCCAAAGTAAGGTGGGATGGCTGTGCTTCGCTGGCCGGGAGCAGCCAGGAGCAGCCGGGACGAGATACCCCACGCCCAAGGTAAGAGAAACCAAAGTAAGACAGTAGGTCTTGAAAGACAGCATCAGAGGGCAAATACACTAAAACCATTCTCACAGAAAGCTAGTCAATCTAATCACACCAGGACCACACCCTTGTCTAACTCAATGAAATTAAGCCATGCCCGAGGGGCAACCCAGGATGGGCGGGTCATGGTGGAGAGATATGACAGGGTGTGGTCCGCTGGAGAAGGGAATGGCAAACCACTTCAGTATTCTTGCCTTGAGAACCCCATGAACAGTATGAAAAGACAAAATGATAGGATATTGAAAGAGAAACTCCCCAGGTCAGTAGGGGCCCAATATGCTACTGGAGATCAGTGGAGAAATAACTCCAGAAAGAATGAAGGGATAGAGCCAAAGCAAAAAGAATACCCAGCTGTGGATGTGTCTGGTGATAGAAGCAAAGTCCGATGCTGTAAAGAGCAATATTGCATAGGAACTTGGAATGTCAGGTCCATGAATCAAGGCAAATTGGAAGTGGTCAAACAAGAGATGGCAAGAGTGAATGTCGAGATTCTAGGAATTATCGAACTAAAATGGACTGGAATGGGTGAATTTAACTCAGATGACCATTATATCTACTACTGTGGGCAGGAATCCCTCAGAAGAAATGGAGTGGCCATCATGGTCAACAAAAGAGTCCGAAATGCAGTACTTGGATGCAATCTCAAAAATGACAGAATGATCTCTGTTCGTATCCAAGGCAAACCATTCAATGTCACAGTAATCCAAATCTATGCCCCAACCAGTAACGCTGAAGAAGCTGAAGTTGAACGGTTCTATGAAGACCTATAAGACCTTTAAGAACTAACACCCAAAAAAGATGTCCTTTTCAGTATAGGGGACTGGAATGCAAAAGTAGGAAGTCAAGAAACACCTGGAGTAACAGGAAAATTTGGCCTTGGAATACGGAATGAAGAAGGGCAAAGACTAATAGAGTTTTGCCAAGAAAATGCACTGGTCATAGCAAATACCCTCTTCCAACAACACAAGAGAAGACTCTATACATGGACATCACCAGATGGTCAACACCGAAATCAGATCGATTATATTCTTTGCAGCCAAAGATGGAGAAGCTCTATACAATCAGCAAAAACAAGACCAGGAGCTGATTGTGGCTCAGACCATGAATTCCTTATTTCCAAATTCAGACTGAAATTGAAGAAAGTACGGAAAACTACTAGACCATTCAGGTATGACCTAAATCAAATCCCTTATGATTATACAGTGGAAGTGAGAAATAGATTTAAGGGCCTAGATCTGATAGATAGAGTGCCTGATGAACTATGGAATGAAGTTCGTGACATTGTACAGGAGCAGGGATCAAGACCATCCCCACGGAAAAGAAATGCAAAAAAGCAAAATGGCTGTCTGGGGAGGCCTTACAAATAGCTGTGAAAAGAAGAGAAGCGAAAAGCAAAGGAGAAAAGGAAAGATATAAACATCTGAATGCAGAGTTCCAAAGAATAGCAAGAAGAGATAAGAAAGCCTTCTTCAGCGATCAATGCAAAGAAATAGAGGAAAACAACAGAATGGGAAAGACTAGGGATCTCTTCAAGAAAATCAGAGATACCAAAGGAACATTTCATGCAAAGATGGGCTCGATAAAGGACAGAAATGGTATGGACCTAACAGAAGCAGAAGATATTAAGAAGAGGTGGCAAGAATACACAGAAGAACTGTACAAAAAAGAGCTTCACGACCCAGATAATCATGATGATGTGATCACTGACCTAGAGCCAGACATCTTGAAATGTGAAGTCAAATGGGCCTTAGAAAGCATCACTACGAACAAAGCTAGTGGAGGTGATGGAATTCCAGTGGAGCTATTCCAAATCCTGAAAGATGATGCTGTGAAAGTGTTGCACTCAATATGCCAGCAAATTTGGAAAACTCAGCAGTGGCCACAAGATTGGAAAAGGTCAGTTTTCATCCCCATCCCAAAGAAAGGCAATGCCAAAGAATGCTCAAACTACCGCACAATTGCACTCATCTCACACGCGAGTAAAGTAATGCTCAAAATTCTCCAAGCCAGGCTTCAGCAATATGTGAACCATGAACTTCCTGATGTTCAAGCTGGTTTTAGAAAAGGCAGAGGAACCAGAGATCAAATTGCCAACATCAGGTGGATCATGGAAAAAGCAAGAGAGTTCCAGAAAAACATCTATTTCTGCTTTATTGACTATGCCAAGGCCTTTGACTGTGTGGATCACAATAAACTGTGGCAAATTCTGAAAGAGATGGGAATACCAGACCACCTGATCTGCCTCTTGAGAAATCTGTATGCAGGTAGGAAGCAACAGTTAGAACTGGTCATGGAACAACAGACTGGTTCCAAATAGGAAAAGGAGTACGTCAAGGCTGCATATTGTCACCCTGTTTATTTAACTTATATGCAGAGTACATCATGAGAAATGCTGGACTGGAAGAAACACAAGTTGGAATCAAAATTGCTGGGAGAAATATCAATAACCTCAGATATGCAGATGACACCACTCTTATGGCAGAAAGTGAAGAGGGGCTAAAAAGCCTCTCGATGAGAGTGAAAGTGGAGAGTGAAAAGGTTGGCTTAAAGCTCAACATTCAGAAAATGAAGATCATGGCGTCTGGTCCCGTCACTACATGGGAAATAGATGGAGAAACAGTGGAAACAGTGTTAGAATTTATTTTTCTGGGCTCCCAAATCACTGCAGATGATGACTGCAGCCATGAAATTAAAAGACGCTTACTCCTTGGAAGGAAAGTTATGACCAACCTAGATAGCATATTCAAAAGTGGAGACATCACTTTATCAACAAAGGTTCGCCTAGTCAAGGCTATGGTCTTTCCTGTGTTCATGTATGGATGTGAGAGCTGGACTGTGAAGAAGGCTGAGTGCCGAAGAATTGATACTTTTGAACTGTGGTGTTGGCGAAGACGCTTGAGAGTCCCTTGGACTGCAAGAAGATCCAACCAGTCCATTCTGAAGGAGATCAATCCTGGGATTTCTTTGGAAGGAATGATGCTAAAGCTGAAACTCCAGTATTTTGGCCACCTCATGCAAAGAGTTGACTCATTGGAGAAGACTCTGATGCTGGGAGGGATTGAAGGCAGGAGGAGAAGGGGACGACAGAGGATGAGATGGCTGGATGGCATCACTGACTTGATGGATGTGAGTCTGAGTGACCTCCAGGAGCTGGTGATGGACAGGGAGGCCTGGTGTGCTGCAGTTCATGGGGTCGCAAAGAGTCGGATACGACTGAGCGACTGATCTGATCTGACTGCCTAATAGAATGTTAAAAAATAGGGAGAAGGAGAAACATAAATGTTAGTTCCTACACCCTAGATCAATACACAA
This sequence comes from Tragelaphus eurycerus, assembly GCA_935064755.1. Taxonomy (NCBI): domain Eukaryota; kingdom Metazoa; phylum Chordata; class Mammalia; order Artiodactyla; family Bovidae; genus Tragelaphus; species Tragelaphus eurycerus. The sequence goes on along the minus strand of CAKXYN010000086.1, from coordinate 2,444,212 downwards.
CATTTATTGCAATAATTTCTTGAAGATAGTCCTGTCTGTACTCCATGTGATAGCCTCACCTCCATTCAGAGGCCAGAATAATCTGAAGATAAATTATGTCACTTTTCTCAGAAAATTTAAGAAAAAAGAATCTACTGCTTTCCATCTTGAATTCAATCAAAGTATTTACTTTATTATATGGTTTGCTCAACCTACTCCAGCTAGCTTCCTTCCTCCTTCAAAACATTTCAGGCAGTGAATAGACACCAGTCTGTGTCTTTAGGTATAACCTACATTGTTACATTCTTGTGTGTTTCCAGCATATGTGAAAATCTTCAAAGGGCTTTCACTGAATTCCACCGAGTTTCTATACCTCAGCAAGCATCCTCCTTGAGAATATTATTTTAGTCTCTCAGACAAGTGATGCTGATCTCTAAAATCTATTTTATTTGCTTGCAAAAGAAGCCCAAAAAAGAACTTCCTCTATAGACTTTTGAGCCACTCTTCCAGGACTGTCCTCTTTGTTCTTTTTCCTCATAGATTGAAAGAGCATGTATTGGTGACAAACCTCAAAAGAACAGCTTGGTCATCTCCTTGTGAGGGATCATCAAGCAACTCTGTTCAGAAAGTGAGCGAACTCATTACTTTTTGTTTTATAGTTTGAGAAATTGGAATAAAGAAAATTCTATATAACATAATTTAGTGGTAACAACATCGTTGTGGAGAGCCTTATTTACCAAAATTTCTATGTGCAGAACAATAGGATAGTCGGCCAGGAAAGCAACCTATCTAAATGTCATACTAATCACTGTAAACTCAGAGATACTAAATAATCTTTCTTAAATTCCAATTAATTTGTGCCACAGAAGGTAAGACTTGAGTTAACATTTTAAATTTTCCATTTTGGCTTAATGTCTGGTAGATGACATTAAGCAAATACTTTATCACTGTTAGGACCTTTTTCCTTACATGTGAATTGAAGATCTGATACAACTTGAACAGATATTCTGAAGATGATACACTATCAGGCTTGCAAAGTTTCTGCACAATAATAAAATGGAAAAAAAAATCTAATGGAATCTAATTCATGCCTACTATGAACAAGACATAGAACCCACAATTTCTTGTTGTTAAGTCACTCAGTCGTGTCCAACTCTGCAACCCCATGAACTGCAGCCTGCCAGCTTCCCTGTCATTCACCAGCTCTCAGAGTTTGCTCAAACTCATGTCCATTGAGTTGATGATGCCATCCAACCATCTTATCCTCTGTCGTCTCCTTCTCCTTCTGCTTTCAATCTTTCCTTATATATTAGTAAATAAATTTAGAAATTTACATATTGATAAGCCACTTAAACCTTTACTTTTACATTTACTCAAATATGATTACACTCTGGAGTAAAAGAGATTCATTCATTTTCATTTCAACACCACACAGGAAGACTTCATTGACAATTTCCATCTATACTTTATATATGTCTACATTTCTATCCTGTCAGGTAAGAATTAATCTCAGTTTAAAATAAAAACTCTTGGTAAATAAGCTTGAAGAAGTATTTTCCAGCAATTACTAAGCTGATACTATAAACAAGCTTGTTGCGGGGGAGGAGGGGGCGAAATTACTTCTGCTTTACAGATTTCACAAAATTTAAGCTCAGGGTGACTCCTCTTCAAAGACTTGCAGCTACTAGATGGAGAATGAAGGACAAAAGGATGAGCACAATAAAGGACAGAAATGGGATGGACCTAACAGAAGCAGAAGATATTAAGAAAAGGTGGCAAGAATACATAGAACTATGCAAAAAAAAGTTCTTCATGACCCAGATAGCCATGATGGTGTGATCACTCACCTAGAACCAGAAATCCTGGAATGAGAAGTCAAGTTGGACTTAGAAAGCATCACTATGAACAAAGCTAATGGAGGTGATGGAGTTCCAGTGAGCTATATCAAATCCTAAAAAGATGATGCTGTGAAATTGCAGCACTCAACATGCCAGCAAATTTGTAAAACTGATCATTGACCACAGGACTGCAAAAGGTAGTTTTCATTCCAATCCCAAAGAAAAGCAATGCCAAGCAATGTTCAAACTACTGCACAATTGCACTCATCTCACATGCTAGCAAAGTAATGCTCAAAATTCTCCAAGTGAGGCTTCAACAGTCTGTGAACCATGAACTTCCAGATGTTCAAGCTGAATTTAGAAAAGGCAGAGGAACAAGAGATCAAATGGCCAACATCCACTGGATTATTGAAAAAGCAAGAAAATTCCAGATAAACATCTACTTCAGCTTTATTGACTTGTATCATGTGGATCACAAGAAGCTATAGAAAATTCTTAAAGATATGAGAATACCAGACCACCATGCCTGCCTCCTGAGAAATCTGTATACAAGTCAAGAATCTACAGTTAGAACAAGACATGGAACAAAAGACTGGTTCCAAATCAGAAACAAAGTATGTCAAGGCTGTATATTGTCACCCTGCTTATTTAACTTATATGCAGAATACGTCATACAAAATGCTGAATGAAGCACAAGCTGGAATCAAGATTGCAAGGAGAAATATAAAAAACCTCAGATATGCAGAAGACATCACCTTTATGGCAAAAAGCAAAGAAGAACTAGAGAACATCTTGATGAAAATGAAAGAGGAGAGTGAAAAAGCTGTCTTAAAACTCAACATTCAAAAAAAAATCTAAGATAATGTCACCTGTTTCCATCACTTCATGGTGAGTAGATGAGGAAATAATGGAAACAGTGACAGACTTTATTTTGGGAGACTCCACAATCCTTGCAGATGGTGACTTGCGCCAAGAAATTAATAGACACTTGCTCCTTGGAAGAAAATCTATGATTAACCTAGACAGCATACTAAAAAGCAAAACATTATTTTGCCTACAAAGGTCTGTCTAGTCAAAGCTATGGTTTTGCCAATAGTTATATATGGATGTGAAAGTTGAATTATAAAGAAACTTGAGCTCTGAAGAATTTATGTTTTTAAACTGTGGTGATGGAGAAGAGTCTTGAGAGTCCCTTGGACTGCAAGGAGATCAAACCAGTCCATCCTAAAAGAAATCAGTCCTGAATATTCTTTGGAAGTACTGATGCTGAAACTGAGACTCTAATACTTTGGCCATCTGATGTAAAGAACTGACTCATTGGAAAATACCCTGATACTGAGAAAAATTGAGGGCAGGAGGAGACAGGGACGGCACAGTATGAGATGGTTGAATGGCATCACCAAGTCGATGCACTTGAGTTTGAGTAAACTCTGGGAGTTGGTGATGGACAGGGAAACCTGGCGTGGTGCAGTCCGTGGGGTTGCAAAGATTCGGACATGATTGAGTGACTAAATTGTACTGAAGTGATACTCCTAATATTAATAGGTAATATCTATATTGTGTATATTGTCTTACAGGTGCCAGACTTAATTTTATATTCTTCATATATATGTATATGTACATATATATATGATATACATACATATATGTATATATATGTATATGTACATATATATGTATATGTACATATATATGTATAGTACATATATATGTATATATATACACACGTATATATATACACACACACACATATATATACACACACACACACCTATGTATATACATTAACTCATTTAATCTTAATGAAACTACTCTGAGGTAGTTAAAATTCTTACCATCTTAGTGATGATTAATTTCTTGTATCAACTTGCCTGCATCAGAGGATGCCCAGATATTCACTTAAACATTAATTCTGGCTGTGTATGTGATGGTGTTTCTGGGAAAATAGAGTTTGAATGAATTGATAACCCAAGTCAATTCCCCCATGTATATGAGCATCATCCAATCAACTGAGGACCTGGGTAGAACAAAATGTTGGAGGAAGGTTGAAATTCTTCTCTGCCTACTTGACTGAGCTGATATATAAATATTCTCCTTATTTTGGTGCTTCTGGTTCTCAGATATTTAGTTTCAGAATAAAATCTACACCATCAAGTCTTTGAAGTAAATCACTGGCTTTCCTGCATCTGCAGCGTATGGATCATGGGACTTCTCAGCCTCAACAACCATGTGTTCTTGTTCTTTATAATAAATCCCTTTCTAGGCTGAGAGAGAGAATCAAGGAGAGGTAGAGAGAGAAATAGAGATAGTGATATAGATATCCTGTTGTTTATTTCTCTGCAGAACCCTAAGTACATCTCTATTTTACATAAAGGTAATTGATATTATAGATATTCCATAGTTTTCCAAGAGGGGCTGCAGTCCATGGGGTCGCTAAGAGTCGGACACGACTGAGCGACTTCACTTTCACTTTTTCGCTTTCATGCATTGGAGAAGGAAATGGCAACCCACTCCAGTTTTCTTGCCTGGAGAATCCCAGGGGCAGGAGAGCCTGGTGGGCTGACGTCTATGGGGTCACGCAGAGTCGGACACGACTGAAGTGACTTAGCAGCATAGTCAAATCCAGGCATTCTGGATGGAGCCTTTGCCCTTATACTCTCTGTACATTGCCTTTCTATCCCTAGATATTAAGATGTGAACAAAAGGAAGTGATTTTAGAGATGGCATTTAGGCTATTTACCCTCCAACAGAAGGAGGCTGTAGAGTAAAACACTCAGAGCAATACTGAAGTCTTCAGCAATACTGAAGTCTTCAATACTGAAGTCTATTCCTAGCTCTTTAATCCAGCTGATAATTTTCAGAAAATCAGTTTAGTCCTTCAGTAGTAAAATGTAAAGAAAAAGGAGTAAATAATAATTAAACAATTATCTAAGATAGTGATTGCAAGATTGTGTGTTGGATGATGACAGGGAAGATGAAGGTCATATAAGTTCATTTAAAGTGGCATATTTCATCATGAAAGATTATTCTCCCAGGTTCAGCCCTCTGCCACAACCGTTGTGGAATTGAAGCTTACACATCTCCATGAGCTGTAAAATATAGTTCCATTGGAATTTGTCTTATCCCATTTATAACCCTGAGAGTTCCCACTAGGCAGGGAAAAGCACAAGACAACAAAACATCTAATTCAAAAACTCTTATATGTTCATTGGAAATGGAGTTGTAAAATTCTTGCTTTAATCTATATGATCAAGATGATTATAAGACAACAAAGAGAAGATATAGTGCTGTGAAAGTAAGGAAAGTGCAAACACCCAGTGGGAATAGACAAGAACTATTCTGATGTGGTCTTGAGTCCACATTTTTCATAATTTATTTTTTGTTTGGTTGTTTTCTGTTGTTGTTCTTTGCTTTTCATGTGTGTACACCACACAAAAATAATACAAGTAAATAAGGAAGTCAAAGTGTTGTCAATATGCTAATCTCTTACATACATAAATCATCTTAGTTTTCACTTTTATAGAGAAACAGTATTCCCAGACCTTTTCCCTAAAACAACATATAGCAAAGCTATATACCTCTAAGTTACAAATAAAGTCTCTGTTTGGGAAAAAAAAAAAAATCAATAAAATTAGGACCCTATCTTAAAGGAAAACAATCCTGAATATTCATTGGAAGGACTGATGTTGAAGCTGAAACTCTGAATACTTTGGCCACCAGATACAAAGAGCTGACTCATTCAAAAGACCTTGATAGTGGGAAAGATTGAAGGCAGGGAGAGAAGGGGACAACAGAGGATGAGATAGTTGAATGGCATCACAGACTCAATAGACATGAGTTTGAGCAAGCTCTGGGAGATGATGAAGGACAGGGAAGCCCAGAGTGCTGCAGTCCATGGGGTTGTAGAGTCAGACATGACTGATCGACTAAACAACAACCATTGTTAAAGCAGGGAGGTCGCTAGATATATGCAGAGAAAGGGGAATAGAGACTTATTGCCATGAAATCAAACCACACATCTTGAAAAAAAAAAAAAATATAGGTCTTTAGGCAGACGAAGAGTAAGAACCTCCAGAAAGACAAAAAAAACCTCACATTTTGAGGTGCTAAGTGTCCTGGAGGCAGACAAAGAAAGGTGGGAAAAGACAGGTGTCTCCAGCATTGAAATGTATAAACTTTTGCTCGTTACGCTTTCATTACAATAAAATTGGCCTTTACAGATAAGAAGTACCCATCATGCACTGATGCTATGACTAAAGAAGAACAAAAATCCCTCCTCCCCTAGGGAAAGCAAATCTGAAGTGAAAATAAGAGAATACAACCCCAAATTCCTCCCACCCTAATGAATATTCTACCCCTTCCTTTATATACCTCACATAACTGGTCTGCCAAAGAGACTCACGGCAGTAACTTACGTTACTTATCTGAGTCTACCTGCTTTCCCATTGACAGCCTACTATTACTCCATAAATCCTCGCTTTACCTTCTTGAACTCTCTGTCTCATTTGTGAATTCTTTCTTCAATGAGACAAGAACTTCCATTCTTGTATCACTAGGAACAGGAAGTAAATCGATCTTGTCTCTGAGATGGGTAGACACCCTAAAAGTGGCTTGATAAAATTTTGGCGCCAGCAAGTTCAAATCCTCATCATTAATTTATTCTACATTAGTGTTTTCAAGTATAAGCTTAAATCTTGGGAAATTAGAGGCTAAAAATACAATAAAATATTAAATATCTGTAGAGTAGGAAATAATTTCAGTGTGTTGCCAGTGCTAAGTTGCTTCAGTCGTGTTGGACTATTTCTGGCCCCATGGACTATACCCTCCATGTTCCTCTGCCCATGGGATTTTCCAGGCAAGAATGCTGGAATGGTTTGCTATTTCCTTCTCTAGGGGATCTTCCCGACCCACGGATCAAACACACATTTCTTAGGTCTCCTGCTTTGGTAGGCGGGTTCTTTACCACTATCACCACCTGGGAAGCCAAGTGTTGATGAAACTGTTCTAAATCTAAGTTATATTAAAAACTAACTTTCTGATCATAATTTGTTTTCTCAAATCATTAATGCAAGTAGTAAAATATGTGTTGAAAAGCCACATTAAATATCTTTCAATACTTGCCATGTACATTTCTCAATATACATTTTGTATACCTATAGGAACTAGCATAGTCAAAAGGCAAACATCAATAAGAATAACTGAAGTAGTATTAGAGTTAAAATACGAATATTGATGTCTTTGGAACTAGCTAATGCTTTCAAAATCAGTTCAGGTTTGTCACGATCATCACTGTTTCAGTAAGTGAAGTTCTTATGTGCCATTCCATAAAGTTTGGTGTTTAAACTAAACAAATCTTGAAACTTAATGGATTGTCACTCAGGCTTCATGCTGTTGCAAGATATTCAGTAAGGGTATAGTCCTCTTGTTGAATATAAATGGGTGATTCTGGAGTTACATTGCATTGCCCCTGCAAAATCAAAACCAAAAAGGGAATAATTTGAAAAAGATATATGTCTGCTCCTCTTCTCAGGCAGCCTTCCTTTATTGTATTTTCTATAGAAAGTGCTAGAGATGTTTGCACTGGAGAAAAATGAGAAAAAGTAGCCCTAATGGACCTGACTGATATTTCTATCATGTGCTTGCCATGAAGAAAATATGCATGGGAGATAAAATCATGAATAAACACAGAACCTGACTGGTATCCTTCATCTACCAGGTTAGTTAACAGCTAACTTATTTACACTGTGAATACAAATATAGAATACAAATATAGATGTCTCAGTGGTAAAGAATCTACTTGCAATGTAGGAGATATGAGTTGGACACTGGAGGAGGACAATCCCCTGGAGAAGGAAATGGCAACCCTCTCCAGAATTTTTCCCTGGGAAATTCCATGGACAGAGAAGACTGGTGGACTACAGTTCATGAGCTTGCAAAAGAGTCAGAAATGACTTAACAAGTAAACAATAACAAAAATGTGGCTATACATTATAAAGGAGACATGGATTTTGATGATGAAGTGCCAAGAAAGGAAAGAGGGGACTTGAAAGATAAGTAGGATTTGGAGTGGCAGAAAAATTGTGGTGCTAAAGTATTCCAGAGAGATCATGAGAAGATGAAACTCCATGGCATATTTTGGAATTATACCTAGCTTGAGGTTATGGGGAGAATGGCAGGCTAGAGAATGGTAAAACATTCTGTGATTGTGGAAACAATGATAATAAGTTAAAAATATTTCCTATACACAACAGGAGAGTCACCAAAGCCCCATGTTCCAATGTCTCTCAGATCTATTTGTATCTGAAAAATACCTGCCCTCTTGATTTTCTGTTGTATTTTATTCTTTCAGAAAAGATTTGAGAGAATACTGTGGGTACAATCAAAGATAGAAAAAGATACAGAATATTTAATTACTATTTTCAAGGAATTTAATGTCCACTGGAGAAAATAAGACTTATGGGAATGGAAAAAAAAAAAAAAAAAAGGCATAAGCCAAGATAGTTTATAAGTGAATGTCAAATAAGAGACAAAAGACAAATCAATCCAGTTTGACTTTTGTGATTTTTAAATCTCACTTCCATCAATGTTAGTAAGTATACAGTGGTATCCAAGAGGCAGCAGTAGATACAAAATATTTGGAAAACCACTGAAGTTTCCACACAATTGATTCTCGGTTCAACTTCACTTCTATTTCATATGTAGAAATACTTATAAATTTGTGGACAATCTCATTATTATAAATAATCATGATCTGCTCACATCAAACTCTGACAGAAGTAAAGCTATGTATGAAAATGTTCTATTTTAGAGCAAAGATATTGATGCCAGATATAAATCAAATTGTATTAGTTCTTCCTTTCAATGAACCACTTAGTCATTGCCTGGTGTTCATGAATCTCAACCTCTCAGCTTTGGACTGCTGGAGAATGTCTATTTTTACATTCTACCTTGTTACTTCCTTCCTACCCTCTTTCTTAAGTTCTATTTTTTTTTTTTTTTTTAATTTTAACCCAAATCTAGAATACATTTTCAGCTCTCTTAAGTGTATTCTCAAGATCCATTCTTACTTGTATTCCAGTCCTTTCATTCTATGTTTTCTCTCACTATGATTTCCTTTATTCCTTTGTATAAGAGCAAAGTTATAGTTTTCAGAAGCACCATATATGTTTTGTTCCTTTTAAAACTAGACAGTAGCCTCAGAGTGTATCTAATTATTCACATGCAATTCTCAAAAAGAAAGGCTGATGGAAAGTTGAGGTGCTAGTTGAATTTCAAGAGATTCAAGGGCTCTAGATAGCCAGAACTCCATAATAAGATCAATGGACGTAAAGAATGAGAGGTAACATGAGTGAATATTCTAAAACTATTCAGTTCAATTCAGTCGCTCAGTCGTGTCCTACTCTTTGTGACCCCATGAATCGCAGCAAGCAAGGCATCCCTGTCCATCACCAACTCCCGGAATTCACCCAAACTCACATCCATCAAGTCAGTGATGCAATCCAGCCATCTCATCCTCTGTCGTCCCCTTCTCCTCATGCCCCCAATCCCTCCCAGCATCACAATCTTTTCCAATGAGTCAAAACTTCGCATGAGGTGGCTAAAGTACTGGAGTCACCTTCAGCATCATTCCTTCCAAAGAAATCCCAGGGCTGATCTCCTTCAGAATGGAATGGTTGGATCCCCTGGCAGTCCAAGGGACTCTCAAGAGTGTTCTTCAAAACCACAGTTCAAAAGCATCAATTCTTTGGCACTCTGCCTTCTTCACAGTCCAACTCTCACATCCATACATGACCACAGGAAAAACCATAGCCTTGACTAGACAAACCTTTGTTGGCAAAGTAATGTCTCTGCTTTTGTATATGCTATCTAGGTTGGTCATAACTTTCCTTCAAAGGAGTAAGCATCTTTTAAATTCATGGCTGCAATCACCATCTGCAGTGATTTTGGAGCCCAGAAAAACAAAGTCTGACACTGTTTCCACTGTTTCCCCATCTATTTCCCATGAAGTGATGGGACCAGATGCCATAATATTCGTTTTCTGAATGTTGAGCTTTAAGCCAACTTTTCCACTCTCCTTTTCACTTTATTCAAGAGGCTTTTTAGTTCGTCTTCACTTTCTGCCATAAGGGTGCTGTCATCTGCACATCTGAAGTTATTGATATTTCTTTCGGCAATCTTGATTCCAGCTTGTGTTTCTTCCAGTCCAGTGTTTCTCAAGATGTAATCTGCATATAAGTTAAATAAGCAGGGTGACAATATACAACCTTGACAAACTCTTTTTCCTATTTGAAACCAGTCTGTTTTTCCATGTCCAGTTCTAACTGTTGCTTCCTGACCTACATATAGATTTCTCAAAGGGCAGATCAGGTGGTCTGGTATTCTCATATATTTCAGAATTTTCTACAGTTTATTGTGATCCACACAGTCAAAGGCTATGGCATAGTCAGTCAAGCATAAATAGATATTTTTCTGGAACTCTCTTGCTTTTTCGATGATCCAGCGGATGTTGGCAATTTGATCTCTGGTTCCCCTGCCTTTTCAAAAGCAGCTTGAACATCAGGAAGTTCACGGTTCACATATTACTGAAGCCTGGCTTGCAGAATTTTGAGCATTAGAGGTTACTAAGTCAGAGGTTGATAATCAGCTGATCTGCATTATAAGCAGGCCCAAGATTAGAGTCTAGGAGAAGTCCAGATTATAACTTGCCATTAAAATAAATTCAGAAATAATACTAACAAAGAAATTATGTCAACTGTATATATTATCTTACTCTTTAATGCATGCTATACTTCAGAGTATGAAACAGTACAAAAAGGCAAAATGATAGGATACTAAAAGAGGAACTCACCAAGTCAATAGATGCCCAATATGCTACTGGAGATCAGAGGAGAAATAACTTCAGAAAGAGAGAAGGGATGGAGCCAAAGCAAAAACCATACCCAGCTGTGGATGTAACTGGTGATAGAAGCAAGGTCCGATGCTGTGAAGAGCAATATTGCATAGGAACCTGGGATGTCAGGTCCATGAATCAAGGCAAATTGGAAGTGAATAAACAAGAGATGGCAAGAGTGAATGTCGACATTCCAGGAATCAGTGAACTAAAATGGACTGGAATGGGTGAATTTAACTCAGATGACCATTATATCTACTACTGAGGGCAAGAATCCCTCAGAAGAAATTGAGTAGCTATTATGGTAAACAAAAGAGTCTGAAATGCAGTACTTGGATGCAATCTCAAAAATGACAGAATGATCTCTGTTTGTTTCCAAGGCAAACCATTCAATATCAAAGTAATTCAAGTCTATGCCCCAACCAGTAACACTAAAAAGGCTGAAGTTGAACGGTTCTATGAAGACCTACAAGACATTTTAGAACTAACACCCAAAAAAGATGTCCTTTTCATGATAGGGGACTGGAATGCAAAAGTAGGAAGTCAAGAAACACCTGAAGTAACAGGAAAATTTGGCCTTGAAATACGGAATGAAGCAGGGCAAAGGCTAATAGAGTTTTGCCAAGAAAATGCACTGATCATAACAAACACCCTCTTCCAACAACACAAGAGAAGACTCTACACATGGACATCATCAGATGGTCAACATTGAAATCAGATTGATTATATTCTTTGCAGCCAAAGATGGAGAAGCTCTATACAGTCAGCAAAAACAAGACCAGGAGCTGACTGTGGCTCAGATCATGAACTCCTTATTGCCTAATTCAGACGTAAATTGAAGAAAGTAGGGAAAACCAATAGACCATGCAGGTATGACCTAAATCATATCTCTTATGATTATACAGTGGAAGTGAGAAATAGATTTAAGGGCCTAGATCTGATAAATAGAGTGCCTGATGAACTATGGACAGAGGTTTGTGACATTGTACAGGAGACAGGGATCAAGATCATCCCCATGGAAAAGAAATGCAAAAAGGCAAAATGGCTGTCTGGGGAGGCCTTACAAATAATTGTGAAAAGAAGAGGAACGAAAAGCTAAGAAGAAAAGGAAAGATATAAGCATGTGAATGCAGATTTCCAAAGAATAGCAAGAAGAGATAAGAAAGCCTTCTTCAGCGATCAATGCAAAGAAATAGAGGAAAACAACAGAATGGGAAAGACTAGAGATATCTTCAAGAAAATCAGAGATACCAAAGGAACATTTCATGCAAAAATGGGCTCGATAAAGGACAGAAATGGTATGGACCTAACAGAAGCAGAACACATTAAGAAGAGGTGGCAAGAATACACAGAAGAACTATACAAAAAGGATGGTTCTGCACAACAAAGGAAACTATAAGCAAGGTGAAAAGACAGCCTTCAGAATGGGAGAAAATAATAACAAATGAAGCAACGGACAAACAACTAATCTCAAAAATATACAAGCAACTCCTACAGCACAATTCCAGAAAAATAAATGATCCAATCAAAAAATGGGCCAAAGAACTAAATAGACATTTCTCCAAAGAAGACATACAGATGGCTAACAAACACATGAAAAGATGCTCAACATCACTCATTATCAGAGAAATGCAAATCAAAACCACTATGAGGTACCATTTCACGCCAGTCAGAATGGCTGCCATCCAAAAGTCCACAAGCAATAAATGCTGAAGAGGGTGTGGAGAAAAGGGAACCCTCTTACACTGTGGGTGGGAATGCAAACTAGTACAGCCACTTTGGAGAACAGTATGGAGATTCCTCCAAAAACTGGGAATAGAACTGCCTTATGATCCAGCAATCCCACTGCTGGGCATACACACTGAAAAAACCAGAATTGAAAGAGACACATGTACCTCAATGTTCATAGCAGCACTGTTTACAATAGCCAGGACTTGGAAGCAACCTAGATGTCCATCAGCAGATGAATGGATAAAGAAAGCAGTGGTACATATACACAATGGAGTATTACTCAGCCATTAAAAAGAATTCATTTGAATCAGTTCTAAGGAGGTGGATGGAACTGGAGCCTATTATACAGAGTGAAGTAAGCCAGAAAGAAAAGCATCAATACAGTATACTAACCATATATATGGAATTTAGAAAGAAGGTAACAATAACCCTGTATACGAGACAGCAAAAGAGACACTGATGTATAGAACAGTCTTATGGACTCTGGGAGAGGGAGAGGGTGGGATGATTTGGGAGAATAGCATTGAAATATGTATAATATCATTTCTGAAATGAGTTGCCAGTCCAGGTACGATGCCTGATAATGGATGCTTGGGGCTGGCGCACTGGGACGACCCAGAGGGATGGTATGGGGAGGGAGGAGGAAGGAGGGTTCAGGATGGAGAACACATGTATACTTCTGGTGGATTCATTTTGATGAATTGCAAAAGCAATACAATATTGTAAAGTTAAGCAAAATAAAGTTAAAAAATAAAAAAAAATAATTAAAAAAAAAAAGGATCTTCATGACTCAGATAATCATGATGGTGTAATCACTGGCCTAGAGCCAGAAATCCTGGAATGTGAAGTCAAGTGGGTCTTAGAAAGCATCACTATGAACAAAGCTAGCGGAGGTGATGGAATTACAATTGAGCTCTTTCAAACCCTGAAAGATGATGCTGTGAAAGTGCTGCACTCAATATGCCAGCAAATATGGGAAAACTCAGCAGTGGCCACAGGACTGGAAAAGGTCAGTTTTCATTCCAATCCCAAAGAAAAGCAATGCCAAAGAATGCACAAACTACCACACAATTGAAGTCATCTCACACACTAGTAAAGTAATGCTCAAAATTCTCCAAGCCAAGCTTCAGCAGTATGTGAACCGTGAACTTCCTGATGTTCAAGCTGGTTTTGAAAAGGCAGGGGAACCAGAGATCAAATTGCCAACATCTGCTGGATCATTGAAAAAGCAAGAGCGTTCCAGAAAAACATCTATTTATGCTTGACTGACTATTCCATAGCCTTTGACTGTGTGGATCACAACAAACTGTAGAAAATTCTGAAAGAGATGGGAATACCAGACCTCCTGATCTGCCTTTTGAGAAATCTATATGTAGGTCAGGAAGCAACAGTTAAAACTGAACATGGAACAACAGAGTGGTTCCAAATAGGAAAAGGAGTATGTCAAGGCTGTATATTGTCACCCCGCTTATTTAACTTATATGCAGAGTACATCATGAAAAACGCTGGACTGGAAGAAACACAAGCTGGAATCAAGATTGCCGAAAGAAATATCAACAACCTCAGATATGCAGATGACACCATCCTTATGGCAGAAAATGAAGAAGAACTAAAAAGCCTCTTGATGAGAGCAAAAGTGGAGAGTGAAAAAGTTGGCTTAAAGCTCAACATTCAGAAAACAAAGATCACGGCATCTGGTCCCATCACTTCATAGGAAATAGATGGGGAAACAAGTGGAAACAGTGTCAGACTTTTATTTTTCTGGGCTCCAAAATCACTGCAGATGGTGACTGCAGCCATGAAATTAAAAGACACTTACTCCTTGGAAGGAAAGTTATGACCAACCTAAATAGCCTTTTCAAAAGCAGAGACATTACTTTGCCAACAAAGGTTCGTCTAATCAAGGCTATGGTTTTTCCTGTGGTCATGTATGGATGTGAGAGTTGGACTGTGAAGAAGGCTGAGCACCGAAGAATTGATGCCTTTGAACTGTGGTGTTGGAGAAGACTGTTGAGAGTCCCTTGGACTATAAGGAGATCCAATCAGTCCATTCTGAAGGAGATCAGCCCTGGGATTTCTTTGGAAGGATTGATGCTAAAGCTGAAACTCCAGTATTTTGGCCACCTCATGCGAAGAGTTGACTCATTGGAGAAGACTCTGATGCTGGGAGGGATTGGGGGCATTAGAAGAAGGGGACGACAGAGGATGAGATGGCTGGATTTCATCCCTGACTCGATGGACTTGAGTCTGGATGAACTCCGGGAGTTGGTGATGGACAGGGAGACCTTGCTTGCTGCAATTCATGGGGTCACAAAGACTTGGACATGACTGAGCAACTGAACAGAACTGAACTGAACTGATACTTCTCTGGTGTGTAATACTGGCTGTTTTGTATATTAACTTCTTTTTTACTATGCATTTAATAAATTGTAGACAGAAAGTTTGCCTTATGAAAAATTCAAGAAAATTTACCTTTTAAGAAATTCAAGAAAATTTCCATCAAAATTGCTCCTCTGCAATTATTTCTTTGAAATATATAACCAGATAAGGAGTATACATTCATAATGGAATCATAATGGATTACTCTGGGCTCAGTTAAGCAAGGTTTAGCATATCTTAAACATACTTGCAAAGAAAAGTACAGAGCTATCTGTGAACATGTATATCAAGAGAAAACAAACGCAGCAAATTATAAACACTTGGGAACCTAGATGGAGGCCATATAATCACTCAATATACATTCTTTCAGCTTTCTTGTAGCTTTAATATTTTATAAAATATTAAGAAGCATGAATGAAAGAAGGAAGGAAGTAGACAGGGAGGGAGAAATGGAAGGAAAGAAAGGGAGAAAGGGAGATCACAGGGCTCTATGCCACTCTTGCAGTCTCCAAGTTCAGACCAGTTGACAACCTGCTCCAGTAAACTTCAAGCTATTCACTGATTGTTGGCTCCAGCAAGTTTCAGAAAGTTATTAATAGACACCTTTAAAACTAGGGAAAATGGCTAAAAAAGTTCAACAACCAGGAAATCAGATTATAGATTGGCAAAATGTGAAAAGTGAAGGTATATACATCTTTTACAATAGCTAGAAAATAATGATAATGTGATGAATCTTGTCATTATAATCAAAGCTTGTAAAGTTGCATATTCCAGAGTGACTGCAGAAATTTATGTTTTTCACATACACAGGATGAAAAAAGACAAAAGTCTTGCTTCAAGTTCTACAAAAGTTGTAGTAAAGTTTCATTCAATAACCATGGTAGATCATGGCATCATTATGGACTAATAAGTTTGCAGGCCTAAAGATCTTTTCACATTCCTGTGAGTAATTTATCTATAACACTTATAATCTGCAGAGTACTAGAGGAAATACTACAGAATAGAGAAATTATTATATATTTTCCTCTAGTATAATTTTAACCAAAAGTTTTTATTAATTGTGGACTGATCAAACAAATGATAAAAGAAAACTAGTAAAAAAAAAAAAGGGGGGGGTGATTTTTAGCAATATTATTGTAAACTTTCTTACCTGTGCTAATTTTTAGGAGATGCATGATTCAGTACTTAGAGATGAAGTGTCAAGATGTCTAATATATTGCAAATAGTTAGGAATAACAAAAAATAAGCAAACAAATATTAAATATATACATATATATAATTTAAAATCTAGGATTTATATTTTTATTTTTAAATCTAGAATTTTAAATTTAAATTTTATTTTAATACTTAATTTTTAAATCTGGTTATACAAAAGATTTTATGTTATTTTTTTCCTTTACATTTGAAAAATTTTGTGTTAGCATTTGGAAAGAACAAAAACAATGTTTTAGGGAAATGATTTGGCATCCATATAATTCATAAATATATATACTGACTTATATCAGCTTATAATTCAACACATCTCCCCACTTTCAACAGGGTTTTCAATGATTCATGTGCTCCTAAATCACTTTTAATACTTTTCTGTTAATCTCTGATTTGATCAAGAGTTGAAGTATTTTCGCTATTTGTTTCTACAGCCTTTTTGATTATTCTGTTCCCTGATGATTCTGAAAACCAGCTCTTCTTAAAAAATTTCTCCCCTGCTGCTTTCTAACTGATTTTTATGTTACTCCAAATTAAACCCATTATTTCTAGTCTATCAATTTTCTAACTTGAATCAGCACCCTTTAAGAGTCCCATCTGCTATCCATTGGGAAGCCAGTTTTTAAATTTTTCTTTTTGTCATCTGTATCCTGGCCTCCTCAGGTGCCTTGGAAGCTCCAGTCAGACTTTCCAGGTACTGATCTCTGCCTGTCCGAGATGTCTAGGTTATTCTGTGCAGAATACAGCACCATGCATCCTTCTGCTTCCACAGCTTTGCTGTCAGATTTATAAATGTTCAAATTTCAAAGAGCTTTAAAGCCATGAGTAAAAGTCAACTCCCAAGATAAATATAAAATGTCCCTAGGATATAGACACAACAGAATACAATAAAAGGATGTACTAGTGTGCTAATTGAAAACTCCCTGCACCAGAAGCAAGAGAAGTGAAATCTGTGGACTGAATATATTGTGCAAGCTTGGCCAAGTCATTACACATTACTTGCCTCAACTATAAAATAAGGGTGATTGATTGAATAGAATCTGTGTTCTATCTCAAACTGATTTTAAAATAAATTTATTGTTTTATAGCTATAAACAAAATGATGCACTAGTTATAGAAAATTTAGGAATTATTTAAGCATACAGAAAGGAAAATATTACTCATTTTACCACATGAGTTGCCTACTTTTAAATTATTGGTGTATAATCTTCTAACCCTGTGAACATGCATGTGTATGTGCAAACAGATGTACACTTGAAGTTATTGACAAATTGAAACATACAGTACATACTGTACTTTGTATTCCACTGTACTAATGTTCTAATATTCTAAGATCATTTTTTGAAACTTGCCAAGAACACCAGACCACCTGACCCGCCTCTTGAGAAACCTGTATGCAGGTGAGGAAACAACAGAACTAAACATGGAAGAATACATTGGTTCCAAATAGGAAAAGGAGTACATCAAGGCTGTATATTGTCACCCTGCTTATTTAACTTATATGCAGAGTACATCATGAGAAATGCTGTGCTGGAGGAAGCACAAGCTGGAATTAAGATTGCCAGGAGAAGTATCAATAACCTCAGATATGCAAATGACACCACCCTTATGGCAGAAAGTGAAGAAGAACTAAAGAGCCTTTTGATGAAAGTGAAAAAAGAGAGTGAAAAAGTTGGCTTAAAGCTCAACATTCAGAAAATGAAGATCATGGCATCTGGTCCCATAACTTCATGGGAAATAGATGGGGAAACAGTGTCAGACTTTATTTTTCTGGGCTCCAAAATCATTGCAGATGGTGATTGCAGCCATGAAATTAAAAGACACTTACTCCTTGGAAGGAAAGTTATGACCAACCTAGACAGCATATTCAAAAGCAGAGACATTACTTTGCCAACAAAGGTCCGTCTAGTCAAGGCTATGGTTTTTCCAGTGATCGTGTATGAATGTGAGAATTGGACTGTGAAGAAAGCTGAGCGCCGAAGCATTGATGCTTTTGAACTGTGGTGTTGGAGAAGACTTTTGAGAGTCCCTTGGACTGCAAGGAGATCCAACCAGTCCATCCTAAAAGAGATCAATCCTGAGTGTTCATTGGAAGGATTGGTGTTAAAGCTGAAACTCCAATACTTTGGCCACCTGATGCAAAGAGCTGACTCACTGGAAAAGACACTGATGCTCAGAAAGTTTGAGGATAGGGAAGAATGGGACAACAGAGGATAAGATGGTTGGATGGCATCACTGACTCAATAGAATGGGTCTGGGTGGACTCTGGGAGTTGGTGATGGACAAGGAGGCCTGGCGTGCTATGGTTCATGGGGTGACAAAGAGTTGGACTCGGCTGAGCTACTGAACTGAACTGAATAAGATGGTGGAGTAGAAGGATGTAAGCTCACCCCCTTTTACAAAAACACTGAAATCATGACTAACTGCTAAACAACTGTTGACACAAAAAGAAAAAGCTAGATCCTATCAAAAAAAAAAAAAAAAAATGTCCTACCCTTAAATACAAAGAAACCACAATGAAACAGTAGGAGGGGGACAATTACTATAAAATAAAATCTACACCTGCAGGTCGGTGCAAACTGGAAGACAATGAAGCCATAGAAGTTCTCCTACAGAAATGGTAGTCCTGGGGTTTTTGTAATGGGACGGAGGAGACCCCAGATAATCTAGTTTTGAAGACTAGCAGGATTAGATCACAGAAATTCCTCAGGGCTTGTGAAAACAGAAACTCCACTGTTGGAGAGCACACACAGGTATAATGTGCACCAAGACGTGCCCCCAAAAGCAGTGCTCTCATAAGAGACTGGGGCTTTCTGGGTGGTACTAGTGGTAAAGAATCACCTGCCAATGCAGGAGTCACAAGAGGTATGGGTTTGATCCCTAGGTCGGGAAGTTCCCCTGGAGAAGAAAGTGGCAACCCATTTCAATATTCTTGCCTGGAAAATCCCATGGACAGAGGAGCCTGGCAGGTTACAGCACATGGGGTCACAGAGTTAGACATGACTGAGCAACTGAATACACACACACACATAAGAGATTAGGCCAGACTTACTTGCTAGAATCTCCTATGGAGGTGGGTGAATGTCTCAAGTGTCTTTGCAGAAACAAAAACACTTGTAGCAGCATGTCTGGCAAGTCCTCATTAACATGAACCCTCCTGGAGGTCAACATACCCCCTTCAAGACCTAGCCCCACCCAATAGCCTGTAGGTTCCAATGTTGGGACACCAGAGTCCAAATATCTAACAGTGGGGAACACAGCCCTACCCATCAACTGACAGGCTTTTTAAAATCTTCCTGAGCACAGCCCTACCCACCAGAGGAGCAAGAACCAGCTCCACTCTCCAGTAGGCAGGAATAAGGCCCTTCCAGCAAGAAGACTTTACAAGCCTCATAGATAACCTCATGTACCAGAGGGCAGACAGAAGCAGCAAAAAAAAAAAAAAAAAAAAAACCTATAACACTGCAGCCTGCCGAATGGGAACTGCAATCACAGAAGGTTAGATAAGATAAGACAGGAGATGAATATATTCCAGATGAAGGAACAAGATCAGATCATATCAGATCAGATCAGTCGCTCAGTCGTGTCTGACACTTTGTGACCCCATGAATCGCAGCATGCAAGGCCTCCCTGTCCATCACCAACTCCCGGAGTTCACCCAAACTCACATCCATCGAGTCAGTGATGCCATCCAGCCATCTCATCCTCTGGCGTCCCCTTCTCCTCCTGCCCCCAATCCCTTCCAGCATCAGAGTCTTCTCCAATGAATCAACTCTTCACATGAGGTGGCCAAAGTACTGGAGTTTCAGCTTTAGCGTCATTCCCTCCAAAGAAATCCCAGGGCTGATCTCCTTCAGAATGGACTGGTTGTATTTCCTTGCAGTCCAAGGGACTCTCAAGAGTCTTCTCCAACACCACAGTTCAAAAGCATAAAACCCCAGAAAAACAACTAGGTGGAGATAGCCAATCCACCAGAAAAAGAATTCAGAATAATGATGGTGAAGATGATCCAATATCTCAGAAAAAGAGTGGAGGCACAGATTGAGAAGATACCCAAATGCATGGAAGGTAAAAATATGCTACTAAACAACCAAAGGGTCACTGAAAAAGTAAAAGAAAAAAATGAAATAGAAATAAATAAAACAACAGCACAGATCAATGAAACTAAAAGCTTGTTTTTGAAAAGATAAACAAAATAGATCAACGTTTAACCAGACTCATGAAGAAAAAAGTGAGAGACGGCTGAAATCAGTAAAAATTAGAAATAAAAAAGGAGAAGTTCAATGGACACCACAGAAATACAAAGGATCATAAGACATTGCTATAAGAAACTATATGCAAATAAAATGAAGCAATGAACAAATTCTCAGAAAAGTAAAATTTCCCAAGACTGAACTAGGAAGTAATTAAAAATACAAACAGACAAATCACAGGTACTGAAATTGTAACTATGATTAAAAACTATCAGCAAAAGAGTTCAGTATCACATGCCTTCACAGGTAAATTCTATCAAACATTTAGAGAAGAGTTAACACCTATCCTTCTCAAACTGTTCTAAAAATTTGCAGTTCAGTTCAGTCACTCAGTCATGTCCAACTCTTTGTGACCCCATGGACTGCAGCACACCAGGCCAGAGCAGAGTATATTCCCAAACTCAATCTATGAAGCCACTGTCACATGGACACCAAAACCAGACAAAGATATCACCAAAAAAAAGGAAATTATACTCAATATCACTGGTGAATATAGATGCAAAAATCCTCAACAAAATACTAGCGCTCCAAATTCAGCAATACAATAAAAATATACACCATGATCTAGTGGGATTTATCTGAGGAATACAAGGATTTTTCAATATCTGCAAAGCAGTGTAATACAGCATATCAGCAAATTGAAAAATAAAAAACTATATAATCATCTTAAAAGATGTAGAAAAAGCTTTTGACAAAACTCAAAACCCAATTATGATAACAACTCTTCAGAATGTTGGCTTAGAAGGAGCACACCTCAACATAATGAAGGTCATATATGTAGCCAACATCATCCTCAATAGTGACAAGCTAAATGAATTTCCTCTAAGGTCAGGAATAAGACAGGGTTGTCCACCATGGACTCATTTTTTTTCCATAAAACTTTAACAGTTTTTTTCATATCTGTTGAAGTCTTAGCCATGGAAATCAGAGAAGAAAAAGAAATAAAAAGAATCCAAATTGGGGGAGAAGAAGGAGTAATACTGTCACTGTTTGCATACGATATGATATTATACATAGAAAATCCTAAAGCTGCTACAGAAAACTACTAGAGCCAATGAATTTGGCAAAGTTGAAGGATACAAAATTAATACACAGGCATCTCTTGCATTTGTATACACTAACTATGAAAGATCACCAAGGGAATTTTTTTTTAAATCCCATTTACTATTGAATAAAAAATATATATACCTAGGAACGAATCTACTCAAATAGACAAAAGACCTGTAGTCCAAGAACTGTAAGACACTGAGGCAAGAAATCAACAATTTCTCAAACAGATGGAAAGGTATACCATGTTCTTGGACAGGAAGAATCACTCACTGCTGTGAAAATGACTATACTGCCCAAAGCAATTTACAGTGCAATATCATTCAAATTGCCAATGGCATTTTTCACAAAATTAGAACAAAGTTTTCTAAATTTTATGGGGAGATGTAAGAGAGTGAATAGTCAAAGCAATCTTGAGAAAGAATAATGGAGCTGAAGGAACTAGGCATCCTCAACTCATATTTCCAGCTATACTACAAAACTACAGTCTTCAAATCAGTATTGTACTGGCACAAAAAATTGAAATTAGAACATACTCCAACACCATACACAAAAATAAGCTCAAATATTTAATGGAAGACTAAATATTATAAAATTCATAGAAGAAAACATAGGCAGAACACCATTTACATAAATCACAGTAACATCTTTTTTGAGCTGTATCTTAAAGAAAAGGAAATGAAAACAAAGATAAGCAAATAGGACCGAATTAAGCTCAAAAGCTTTTTCACAGGAAAGGGAACCATAGGTAAATCACAACCCACAAAATGGGAGAACACATTGAAAGATGCAATGAAAGATGTAATGACATGGAAATAATATTCAAAATCTACAAATAGCTTAAGCAGTTTAAATTAAAATAATAGTAATAATAATAATAAACTAATAAAAAAAATGGACAGAAGACCTAAATAGACATTTCTTCAAAGAAAACACAGATGGCTAAAGGGCACATGAAGATGCCCAACATCACTAATTATTAGAGAAATACAAATCAAAACTACAATGAGCTATCACCTCACACCAATCAAAATGAAAGTGAAAGTCACTTAGTCATGTCCAACTCTTTGTGACCCCATGGACTATAAAATACATGTAATTCTCCAGCCCAGAATACTGGAGTGGGTAGGCTTTCCCTTCTCCAAGGGATCTTCCCAACCCAGGGATCAAACACAGGTCTCCCACATTGTAGGTGGATTCTTTACCAGCTGAGCCACAAGGGAAGTCCAAGAGTACTGAAGTGGGTAGCCTATACCCAGTGGGTCTTCCTGACCCAGAAATCAAACTGGGTTCTCCTGATTTACAGACGAATTCTTTACCAACTGAGCTATAAAAGAAGCCCACTAATCAGAATGGCCTTCATCATAAAATCTACAAAAAAATAAATTCTAGAGAGGATTTGGAAAAAAGGGAATATAAATTGGACTTGCACTGTGGATAATAGCATGCAAGTTCCTTAAAAAACTAAAAATAGAGCTACCATATGATTCAGCAATTCCACTTCTGGACATACATCACAAGAAAACCATGGTTGGAAATTATACAAGCACCCCAACATTTATTGCAATGCTGTTTACACTAGCTAAGACATGAAAGAAACTTAAATGTTCATTGACAGATGAATGAATAAAGAAGATGTGGTATATATATACCATAGAACATTGCTCAGTCATAAAAAAGAATGAGTTAATTTACAGCAACATGAATGGACCTGAAGATTGTCATACTAAGTGAATAAGTCAGGGAAAGAAAGGCACATATGTTATGATATTGCTTATATTTGAAATCTAAAAGAAGATTCATATGACACACAAAGGGAAAAGGATGGTGAGAGGGATAAAATTAGAGGGTTGGGATTAGCATATACACAGCAGCAGCAGCAGCATCACTATATGTAAAACAGATAACCAACAATAACATACTCTACAGTATGTAGCTCAAACAGTAGAGAATCTGCCTGCAATACCAGAGACCTGGGTTCTATCCTTGGGTTGGGAAATCTAGAGAAGGGAATGCCAACCCACTCCAATGTTCTTGCCTGGATAATCCCCATGGACAGAGGAGTCTGGCAGTCTATAGTCCATGATTCTATAGTACAGAATCACTGTACTGTATAACTGAAACTAACACAACATTGTAAATCAGTTATACGTCAGTTAAAAAAGAAATGAGTCATCTTTTCTGAATTTCCAAATTTCTAGAATATTGTGTGCATGCTAAGTTGTTTCAATCATGTCCAACTCTGTGTGACGCTATGTACTGTAGCCTAACAGGCTGCTCTCTCCATAGGATTCTCCAGGCAAGAATACTGAAGTGGATCTCCATGCCCTCCTCCAGGGTATCTTCCCAACCCATGATCGAACCTTCATCTCTTACACCTTCTGCATTGGCAGGCAGATTCATTACCACTAGTGCCACCTTAATCTAGAATATTATTTAACTACAATTTGAGTAGTCAGAAAACACACACACACACACACACACACACACACACACACACACTTAAAATGCCAAATTTGCCAAAGAACTTGAAGAATGCTAAATTATTATCTCATAAAGATACTTTTAGGATAAAAGAATTCTTAGTGAGGCAAGAAAAGCTTTTAACTTGATATCTGCTATATGGATCTTAAAAAATAACATGCGTATGTGAGGAATTAAAAGTTATGACATCAAGATGGATCCGCCGCCAGTATACACGTGTTCCCCATCCTGAGCAATACAATATTGTAAAGTTAAGCAAAAAAAAAAAAAAAAAAAGTTATGACATAAAAATTAAAAAAAAAACTCAGAAAAAAGTTTCATTTAGCTTAGTTATTTGAAAATGATGGAATCAGAAGAAAGGGTTGAAGTAAAATTGTGTGTATTTAGCTTTGTAGGTGTTATATACTACCTGGGAATTTTGTAAGGGATTATGTTCCCCTTACAGAGGAAAAAAATACATATATTATTAAAATAAAAGTGGGGAGTTGCCAAGTGGGGAGTCAATTACTAGCTTCAGCTAACAAGTAATATAATTAACATGCTTACATGCTTTGTTTATTTGATAATATAATTTTATTAATCAAATATAAGCCATAATGGTGGCTACCTGGTGATTTGTAAATGTATACACCTTGCTGAATAGCAATTTGGAGTCCATTAACTTCTAAAACTGTCAGGTGGAAGTTTCATGATGAGTTTGCAGAAATACACTCAAAATGGAAGTATCAGCTCATTAATGAAAGAGTTTGAGAAAAGTTGGCTTCAACTCTGTTGAAGGTCATTGAAAAAGGGTGGAAAGCACAACAGTGTTATCCCCAAATCACTTTAGTTCACTGTTAAGAGGAAATGATCACTGTCAATTAATCTTGTGGAGTCAGGAAAAAAAAAAAAAAAAACAGTCACTCACAGCTATCAGAAGAAATGGTTTAAATCCAAGACTGCTTCTTGATGCATAGGTTCCAAGGGGAAAGTGCCACTGCCTTAAGGAGAAGGATAACTTACATTGATTCTTTAAATTACTAACAAAACTTTATTTTAGAAGATGCTGAAGTTTACTTTAGACTATGAATACATGAATATTAAACTTCTCAAGTTCTTTAAAATTATTTTTAGAATTCATACTGCAAAGGCACATCATTTTATGTTCTCTAGATTCATTCCATCCTCTCTAGATTCATTCCTGCTGCTGAGATTTCAAACTGCATCAGTAGGGAGAAGGGTCTTTGAGATCTTAGAACAGCTAAGTCACAGCTAATAATAATAATACTTATTATTTATTGAATACTTTGCTTGAGTCAGGCATTTTTCAAAGCCCTTTGTATATATTACAGTATTTAATCCTCTAAGCAACTCTATATGTGTCATTTCCCAGCTAGATATAAAAATTGTTGTAGCCTTGCAACAAATTTTTGCCTGTGGAATGTGAGAGGAAAGGATATGTGCTGCTTCTTAGCCAAAACCTTGAAGAAGCAGGTGTGTATTCTCCTCTACCACATTTCCTTTTGGCCTGCTGGTATGTCAAGGATAAGGGTTTCTCTGATAAGGTCTATGGGATGGGCAGAGTTGCATATTGGAAGAGACAGGTTTTCTCAGTCATCACAATGATAAATGTCATTTACAATCTTGATCTCTGCCCTGGATGACTACAAGTGAAACAAATGGACTTTTACTTTGTTAGAGCTCTTACATATGTAGATCTATTTGATTGGCATTTTAGACTACTATAATATTATATCTGTGTTATGGTGGAGGAAACTGAGGTACAGAATTTTTTAAATAAATTCCTCAACTACTGATTATCCTAATGAGTTTTGAATCCATGCCATCTAACCAGAGACTACTATTTGTTTGTTTGTTTGTTTTAACTACTTTGCTATGCTTACTACCTTAACTAAGTTGTTAGCATGCTTCTGAACTGTAGTGTTAGAGAAGACTCTTGGGAGTCCCTTGGACTGCAAGGAGATCCAACCAGTTAATCCTAAAGTATATCAGTCCTGAATATTCATTGGAAGGACTAATGCTGAAGCTGAACCTCCAATACTTTGGCCACCTTATGGGAAGAACTGATTTATTGGAAAAGACCCTGATACAATATTGTATTGCTTTTGCCATTGTAAAGTTAAGCAAAATAAAGTTTAATTTAAAAAAAAAAAAAAGACCCTGATACTGGGAAAGATTGTAGGCTAGAGGAGATGGGGATGACAAAGGATGAGATGGTTGGATGGCATCACCGACTCAGTGGAGATGAGTTCGAGTAAAGTCCGGGAGTTGGTGATGGACAGGGAAGCCTGGTGTGCTGCAGTCCATGGGTCACAAAGAATTGAACATGACTGAGTTACTGAACTGAGCTGAAGTTTTCATTCAGTATAATGAGTAAATATATTTCATTTTCAATAAACATATTTAAAAATTAAAAACAGAAAATAAAATAGTTCAACTATTGCTGAGCTAGAAGAAATGGCTGGAAGCAGCAGCTAGCCAATGAGCATAATGCATAGGAAGAAACTACTCTTGTTGACTTAGGGAAATAGTTGATGGATAAGAAGTTTGAGGTTATGGGCAATAAAACCACTCACCAAGGGAAAGATCTCAATCTCAGTCTAATAAATAAAACTTTTTTTTTTTTTCTTTTCTTTTCTCTCACCTTTCCTCGCCCAATGCATTAAGAGGAGTTAATCATTAAAAGGGGAAAAATTGGAGACATTTGTAGAAAGGAGATTTCCAATGCCTCTCAATTTATGAAGCCACACACAGTTCAGCTCTGCCAGGGTTGTGGGAAAAGAGAACTTCAAGTTTGAGATGAAAGGTTGTTTATTGTTTTTTTTTTTTTTTTTTTTTCGTTTGTTTTTTGATTTTTTTAACAATAGTAAATATGACAGAATTTAGATCTCAGTATACTCTATTAACCAAATGTGAGAGTAGAAGTATGAAATAGCAATGCCATTAAAGAGAATTTAGTATAGTACAGATTAAAACATGGTTAGGAGGAGGGCATGGCAAACCACTCGAGTATTCTTGCCTGGAGAATTCTATGGACAAAGGACCCTAGTGGGCTTCATAGGGTCACAACAAGTTGGACACAGCTGAAGCAATTTAGCATGCACACAAAACAGATTAGGGAAAACAGCATCCATTACAACTAAATAGATATTTGTTTACATTTTAATTAGGATAACAGTCATCTTTATTTGTGTCCTGGAAACCCCTAAGTCCTGAGTAAATCAGAGAGGTATTCACTCTGATTCCAGTGGGCTGACCTTCCTTTAGAATATTTATATCTGCTTTTCACTTCCAATTCAATGTCATTAATATCTATTTTGCCTCCTTCTTGACTTACTTTTTCATTCATGTTTTCCTGCTCAGCACCTATCATTACCCAAACAGGAGCATCAAAAGTTCACTAAACATGCTGTTATTCCATGAATTTTTACCATTATATATTTATTTTAATGCTGCATTTTTCTTATTCAAATACGCTATTTTTCTTGCAGTACCATCTCATCATTCAAAACCTAGTTTTAGAATGGACTTCTCTGTTAAGCCTTTCTATCTCCCCAACTCCAGCTAGAATGGACAGCTCTTTCTTTGCATCCTGTATAGATTTTCATTTCAATAGATGTGACCTAGTATTGCCCTTCATGTTTTCACATGCATAGATCTCTCTCATCTTATATGTCACAAGTTGAGATCTGTGTGATCTGACTTCTGAAATCGGCAAATGTGTTTTTAAAAATCAAGGGAAGGTAATCTATAAGATTTAATGCTAGTCTCTCAAAGAACCTGGAGGAATAGGGTGGGGTGGGACGTGGGAGGGAGTTTCAGGATGGAGGGGACACATGTATACCTATGTTTGATTCATACTCACATATGGCAAAAACCATCACAATATTGTAAAGCAATTATCCTCCAATTGAAATAAATAGTTTTTTAAGTCAAGAGAAAGAATAAGATTTTTTGATTAAAGTATAGCATTTTAAATAAATATCAGTTTGTTATGAAAATGTAAAAAAAATAATGTAAATAAGCATTTTACCTGTTTAAGAATAAAATTCTCTTTTACTGTGACATTGGTAGTTGAAAGATATTTTATCAGAATAAAATGCAATATCTGTGTACATTAGTGGTTTTGTAAGTTCTGTTTAATGAACTGTTACAACACTAGACCACTCAGGTATGATCTAAACCAAATCCCTTATGATTATACAGTGGAAGTGAGAAATAGATTCAAGGGCCTAGATCTGATAGAGTGCCTGATGAACTATGGACTGAGGTTCGTGACATTGTACAGGAGACAGGGATCGAGACCATCCCCATGGAAAATAAATGCAAAAAAGCAAAATAGCTGTCTGGGGAGGCCTTACAAATAACTGTGAAAAGAAAAGAAGTGAAAAGCAAAGGAGAAAAGGAAAGATAGAAGCATATGATGCAGACTTCCAAAGAATAGCAAGAAGAGATAAGAAAGCCTTCCTCAGTGATCGGTGCAAAGAAATAGAGGAAAACAACAGAATGGGAAAGACTAGAGATCTATTCAAGACAATTAGAGATACCAAGGGAACACTTCATGCAAAGATGGGCTCGATAAAGGACAGAAATGGTATGGACCTAACAGAAGCAGAAGATATTAAGAAGAGGTGGCAAGAATACACAGAAGAACTGTACAAAAAAGATCTTCATGACCCAGATAATCATGATGGTGTGATCTCTGACCTAGAGCCAGACATCCTGGAATGTGAAGTCAAGTGGGCCTTAGAAAGCATCACTACGAACAAAGCTAGTGGAGGTGATGGAATTTCAGTTGAACTATTTCAAGTCCTGAAAGATGATGCTGTGAAACTGCTGCAGTCAATATGCCAGCAAATTTGGAAAACTCAGCAGTGGCCACAGTACTGGAAAAAGTCAGTTTTCATTTCAATCCCAGAGAAAGGCAATGCCAAAGTAATGCTCAAAATTCTCCAAGCCAGGCTTCAGCAATATGTGAACCGTGAACTTCCTGATGTTCAAGCTGGTTTTAGAAAAGGCAGAGGAACCAGAGATCAAATTGCCAATATCAACTGGATCATGGAAAAAGCAAGAGTGTTCCAGAAAAGCATCTATTTCTACTTTATTGACTATGCCAAAGCCTTTGACTGTGTGGATCACAATAAACTGTGGAAAATTCTGAAAGAGATGGGAATACCATGCCACCTGACCTGCCTCTTGAGAAATGTGTATGCAGGTCAGGAAGCAACAGTTAGAACTGGACATGGAAAAACAGACTGGTTCCAAATAGGAAAAGGAGTACGTCAAGGCTATATATTGTCATCCTGTTTATTTAACTTATATGAAGAGTACATCATGAGAAATGCTGGACTGGAAGAAACACAAGTTGGAATCAAGATTGCTGGGAGAAATAGCAATAACCTCAGATATGCAGATGACACCACCCTTATGGCAGAAAGTGAAGAGGAACTAAAAAGCCTCTTGATGCAAGTGAAAGTGCAGGGTGAAAAAGTTGGCTTGAAGCTCAACATTCAGAAAACGAAGATCATGGCATCTGGTCCCATCACTTCATGGGAAATAGATGGGGAAACAGTGGAAACAGTGCCAGACTTCATTTTTTTGGGCTCCAAAATCACTGCAGATGGTGACTGCAGCCATGAAATTAAAAGATGCTTACTCCTTGGAAGGAAAGTTATGACCAACCTAGATCACATATTCAAAAGCAGAGACATTACTTTGCCAACAAATGTTCACCTAGTCAAGGCTATAGTTTTTCCAGTGGTCATGTATGGATGTGAGAGCTGGACTGTGAAGAAGGCTGAGTGCCGAAGAACTGATGCTTTTGAACTGTGGTGTTGGAGAGGACTCTTGAGAGTCCCTTGGACTGCAAGGAGATCCAACCAGTCCATTCTGAAGGAGATCATCCCTGGGATTTCTTTGGAAGGAATGATGCTAAAGCTGAAACTCCAGTACTTTGGCTACCTCATGCGAAGGGTTGACTCATTGGAAAAGTCTCTGATGCTGGGAGGGATTGAGGGCAAGAGTAGAAGGGGACGACAGAGCATGAGATGGCCAGATGACATCACTGACTCGATGGACGTGAGTTTGAGTGAACTCTAGGAGTTGGTGATGTACAGCGAGGCCTGGCGTGCTGCGATTCATGGGATTGCAAAGAGTCAGACACGACTGAGCGACTGATCTGATCTGTGTATTCTTCCCATCTTTTCATAATATATTCTCCTTCTGTTTAGTCCATAGTTTCCTTAGAAGTTGACTGAAATATTTTGTTCTTAAATTCAGTGATGCTCAGGTCAAGATTATCAACTCTTTAACTCTTACAGAAACAGAATATTAATAACCACTAATGATGCCACAGCCTAATAAATTCTGCTGATCTGATGAAGGCATATCAGGGAAACACTTAGAAACTCTGTATCTGAAATCAGATACTAACATATCCAAGATCCCTTTCCTTATAAATTGCTTTACCTATAATTATTTTATATTTATACCTATAATTATTATTTACCTATAATTATTACTCTTTGATATGTATAAAGTATTGAGTATTAAACATTATTCAAATGTCTTTAGAATCAAAGCTGTATAAAAACTGATTCCAACCTACAACAGTAGTTTTGTTTCACTATATATATATGGGCTTCCCCAGTGGCTCAGAAGGAAAAGAATCTGTCTGCAGTGCAGGGGACTTGGGTTTTATGCTGGTTAGAAAGATCCCCAGGTGAGGTGAATGGCTACCCAGAATTCTTACCTAGAGAATTCCATTGACAAAGGGGTCTGGCAGGCTATAGTCAAAGGGGTTGCAAAGAGTCAGATACAACTCAGCGAATAACACTTTCACTTTTCCCACTTTGTGTGTGTGTGTGTGTATAGTAAATTACAAAGTAAAATTGTTAGGATTGTCTAAATTTAGTCCCACACTTTTCAGCCTCTGACTTTGAAGCCTTTGTTCTTGTTTTTGTTCAGTTGCTAAGTCATATCTGAAACTTTGCAACCCCAAGGATTCCAGAAGGACAGTCTGTCCTCTCCTTTCCTATCTCCAGGGATTTGTCTCAAACACATATCATTGAGTCAGTGACACCATCCAACCACTTCATCCTCTGTCACCCCTTTCTCCTTTCATACTCAATCTTTCCCAGGAGCAGAGTTTTATACAATGAATTGACTCTTGCATCAAGTTGCCAAATTATTGGAACTTCAGCTTTAGCCTCAGTCCTTCCAATGAATATTCAGGCTTGATTTTCTTTAAGATGGCTGGTTTTATATCCTTGCTGTACAAAGGAATCTTAAGAATCTTCTCAAGCACCATAATTCAAAAGCACCAATATTTGGCACTCAGCTTTCTTTATGGTCCAACTCTCACATCCGTACATGACTAATGGAAAAACCATAGCTTTGACTATATGGACCTTTGCTAATAAAGTGATGTCTCTGCTTTTTAACACACTGTCAAGGTTTGTCATAACTTTTTTCCAAGGAGCATGCATCTTTTAATTTTATGGCTTCAGTCCCCATCCATGGTGATTTTGGAGCCCAAGATAATAGAATTTACCATTGTTTCCACTTTCCCCATCTATTTGACATGAGGTTATGAGACCAGATGTTATGATCTACATTTTTTGAATGTTGAGTTTTAAGCCAGCTTATTCACTCTCCTCTTTCACTTTCATCAAGAAGCTCTTTAGTTCCTCTTCACTTCTGACATTATTGTGGTATCATCTGTATATCTGAGATTGATATTTCTTCTAGCAATCTTGATTCTAGCAATCTTGATTCAAGCTTGTGATTCATCCAGCCTGGAATTTCACATGATGTATTCTGCATACAAATTAAATAAGCAGGATGACAAAATACAGCCTTGACATACTCCTTTTCCAATATTGAACCAGTCCACTTTTCCATGTTCAGTTCTACCTGTTGCTTCTTGGCCTGCATACAGGTTTTTTAGGGACAGGTAAGGTAGTCTGGTACTCTCATCTCTCTAAGAGTTTCCCACAATTTGTTGTGAACCACACAGTCAAAGGCTCTAACTTTAGTCAATGAAGCAGAAGTAGGGGTGTGTGTGTGTGTGTGTGTGTGTGTGTGTGTGTGTGTTTGGAATTCCCTTGCACTTTCTATGATCTCTGGTTCCTCTGCCTTTTTAAAATCCAGCTTATACATCTTGAAATTCTCAGTTCACATACTGCTGAAGCCTAGCTTGAAGGATTTGAGCATTACTTTGCTAGCATATGAAGTGAACACAGTTTTATGGTAGTTTGAATATTCTTTGGCATTGCCCTTGTTTGTGACTGGAATGAAAACTGGCTTTTTCCACTCCTGTGGCCATTGTTGACTTTTCCAAATTTGCTGACATATTGAGTGCAGCATTTTAACAGCATCAACTTTCAGGATCTGAAATAGCTCAGCTGGAATCCCATCACCTCAACTAGCTTTGTTTGTAGTAATGCTTCCTAAGGTCTACTTGACTTCACACACTAAGATGTCCTGCTCTAGGCGAGTGACCACACCATCATGGCTATCTGGGTCATTAAGACATTCTTTTGTGTAATTCTTATGTGTATCTTGTCACCTCTTCTGAATTTTGGAAGAGATTAAGCCTTTGAATCTCCTGTAATTAGCTTTCTCAATCTCTCTACCTCTCCAATTGGGAAAATGACCATGTGAAGTCACTCAGTCCTGTCCACCTCTTAGGCACCCCATGGACTGTAACCTATCAGGCTCTTCTGTCCGTGAGATTTTACAGGCAAGAGTTCTGGAGTGGGTTGCCATTTCCTCTACCTCTCAACAGCCTAAATTTCAACTTTCAGCACATATAATTCTTTCACAAAGCCTTCACTGATCTTCCATTGAGAATGCATTTCTCCCTATTAAGGTGCAGTCCTTTGTTTAGATTTTGTCTTACATTTTAATTATTTATGTTTATATCTGAGTGTTCTTACCAGATTTTAAGTTTGTAAAATGAGTGCTCTACTAATATCACTGTGCAACAAAATATAGTAGCTTAAAACAAACAGTTGTTGGTCAGGAATTAGGGGGTAGCTTAGCAAGATTTTTTTTTTCTTAGTGTTCCATAAGTTTGCAGCCACAGTTCACCCAGAGCCTCAGTCATTTGAAGGCTTAGCTGAAGCTACAATAACTGCTTGCCAGTTGGTTCCCTCACATAACTGCTGACAGGAGGTAACAGCTCCTCCTCAGCTACTCGTCAAACTATTTGAGTGTTCTTACAAGCAGCCTCCCTCAGAATGAGTGATTCAAGAGGGAGAGGCCACAGTGCCTTTTCTAACAAAGTCTCAAAAGTCCCACAACATGAATCTGTCCCATTTTTCACTTTTGTTATAAATGAGTTGAGAACAACTCAAAGTCAAGTGGAGGAAAATTAGATTCTAATTTTTGGAATGATGTATAACAAATAATTTGTAGATATATTTTAAGACCACCACAAGAATAATACACAAATTAAGATCCATAAAATCACATTATAGTGACATACATTTTGAATAAAAATGAGTAGATTAATGAACATTATAGTTATCTAAAATAAATTGTTCCTGTGGATTTATTTTTAATACCCTCTATAGTTTCTAGAAATCCTAAAGAAAGGAATATTAATATGAATTTTGAGTTGTCCCACATCCCAATTTTCCCAAAACAATTCTAATTAATTTCCATATTGTCTCATCTTCCTATGTCATTTAATAATTGTCCAGGATTTTTTGTTAGGTGAAGAACTATTGGTATCAACAGTGACACTGACACTAACTAGGATTTGTTTGAAACATCTCCATTCTTTAGTTTCACTCCTGCTATGGTTTTGTTCTGGAATTTTTGAGATAAATGTATAGTTACGAAGTGTGTGTCTATATGTATATGTTTGTGTGTGTGTGTGTGTGTGTGTGTGTATGAGTTAGTTACTAAGTTCTGTCCAATTCTTTGCCATCCCATGGACTGTCACTCACCAGGCTCCCTTCTCCATGGATTCTCCAGGAAAAAATACTGAAATGGGTTGCCATTCCCTTCTTGTGAGGATTTTTCAACTCAGGGATCAAACCTGGGACTCCTGCATTGTGGGCAGATTCCTTACCCTCTGAGCCACCTGAGTTCCTCTTTAACACTTGCTTAAATCATGAATTTAGTTTAGAACTGGACATGAAACAACAGACTGATTCCAAATAGGAAAAGGAATGCATCAAGCCTGTATATTGTCACCCTGCTTATTTAACTTATATGCAGAGTACATCATGAGAAACACTGGGATGGAAGAAGCACAAGCTGGAAACAAGATTGCTGGGAGAAATATCAATACCCTCAGATATGCAAAGAACACCACCCTTATGGCAGAAAGTGAAGAGGAACTAAAAGCCTCTTGATTAAAGTGAAAGAGGAGAGTGGAAAAGTTGGCTTAAAGTTCAACATTCAGAAAAGGAAGATCATGACATCTGGCCCCATCACTTCATGGGAAATAGATGGGGAAACAGTGGAAACAGTGTCAGACTTTATATTTCTGGGCTCCAAAATCACTGCAGATGGTGATTGCAGCCATGAAATTAAAAGATGCTTACTCCTTGGAAGAACAGTTATGACCAACCTAGATAGCATATTCAAAAGCAGAGACATTACTTTGCCAAAAAGGTCCATATATTCAAGGTTATGATTTTTTCAGTGGTCATGTATGGATGTGAGAGTTGGACTGTGAAGAAAGCTGAGAGCTGAAGAATCAATGCTTTTGAACTGTGGTGTTGGAGAAGACTCTTGAGAGTCCCTTGGACTGCAAGGAGATCCAACCAGTCCATTCTGAAGGAGATCAACCCTGGTTGTTATTTGGAAGGAATGATGCTAAAGCTGAAACTCCAGTACTTTAGCCACCTCACGCAAAGAGTTGTCTCATTGGCAAAGACTCTGATGCTGGGAGGGATTGGGGGCAAGAGGAGAAGGTGACGACAGAGGATGAGATGGCTGGATGGCATCACTGACTCGATGGACGTGAGTTTGAGTGAACTCCGGGAATTGGTAATGGACAGGGAGGCCTGGCGTGCTGCAATTCATGGGGTCGCAAAGAGTTGGACACGACTGAGCAACTGAACTGAATTGAAATCCTGAATGAAACCTTTAATATCTCCAGCCACATATTACATACTGATGCATTTACTAAAGAACAAATGGAGACTGCTGATGCTGCTGTTAAGTCACTTCAGCTGCGTCCGATTCTGTGCGACCCCATAGACGGCAGCCTTCCAGGCTCCCCTGTCCCAGGGATTCTCCAGGCAAGAACACTGGAGTAAGTTGCCATTTCCTTCTCCAATGCGTGAAAGTGAAGTCGCTCAGTTGTGTCTGACCCTCAGCTATCCCATGGACCGCAGCCTTCCAAGCTCCTCAATCCATAGGATTTTCCAGGCAAGAGTACTGGAGTAGGGTGTCATTGCCTTTTCCTAAATGGAGTTCAGTTCAGGTCAGTTCAGTCGCTCAGTCGTGTCCAACTCTTCGCGACCCCATGAATCCCAGCATGCAAGGCCTTCCTGTCCATCACTAACTCCCAGAGTTCACTCAGACTCACGTCCATTGAGTCAGTGATGCCATACAGCCATCTCATCCTCTGTCGTCCCCTTCTCCTCCTGCCCCCAATCCCTCCCAGCATCAGAGTCTTTGCCAATGAGTCAACTCTTCGCATGAGGTGGCCAAAGTACTGGAGTTTCAGCTTTAGCATCATTCCCTCCAAAGAAATCCCAGGGCTGATCTCCTTCAGAATGGACTGGTTGGATCTCCTTGCAGTCCAAGGGACTCTCAGTAGTCTTCTCCAACACCACAGTTCAAAAGCATCAATTCTTTGGCGCTCAGCCTTCTTCACAATCCAACTCTCACATCCATACATGACCACAGGAAAAACCATAGCCTGAATAGACGAACCTTTGTTGGCAAAGTAAT
This sequence comes from Tragelaphus eurycerus, assembly GCA_935064755.1. Classification (NCBI taxonomy): domain Eukaryota; kingdom Metazoa; phylum Chordata; class Mammalia; order Artiodactyla; family Bovidae; genus Tragelaphus; species Tragelaphus eurycerus. Next base: position 2,408,486 of record CAKXYN010000086.1, on the reverse strand, counting down.
GTCTCTGCTTTTGAATATGCTATCTAGGTTGGTCATAACTTTTCTTCCAAGGAGTAAGCATCTTTTAATTTCATGGCTGCAGTCACCATCTGCAATGATTTTGGAGCCCCCCAAAATATAGTTTGACACTGTTTCCACTGTTTCCCCATCTATTTCCCATGAATTTATGGGACGGGTTGCCATGATCTTTGTTTTCTGATTAGTGAATAAAACAAAGTATCCTCAAGTAGAAGCAGGTGGAACAGATGATTGCACATAGTCTTTGGTATTAGAGGAAAAGTATTCATTGTGGTAGCACCTGCCACTCACTTCCTGTATTAATCAGTTGTGCCATATCCTGTGCAATTTTGCAAAGTCACCAGATGGCTGTGTCAGTGAAAATTGTATTAAATTATCACCTAGTTCTAAGTGAAATATGAGCAGGAAATAGAGGTTGAAGTGCTCTGCCTTATACTTTGCAAAAGAACAATTTTAATATTCTTGCTACAAATGTTCTTGCCATATATTGTACTATACTTTAAATACTTAGCTATGTTTTAGTATTTTAAACCATACTCTTATAGGAAATGCTTATGGCATAAATTAACTTAAAAAATATTTTATAATGAAAAATTAGCTACCAAATTGTCATTTCTCAAAAATTTGACAATAAAAATGTGTGTTTCAGTCACATTTGTTTCAATTTACTATCTACTATGAAGACTACTATAAATCACTGATCGCATGACTAGTCAAAGATGTAATTTTGCTGAAAAAGTATCAGTATCAACGTCAATAGTTAGTATTCTGAGAGGAAGGCCATCTGCAGCACTCAGAAGTGGGGCAGCTGAGTGAAGAGAAAGGTCTTACTCTTTTCTCTCTTCTTTAACAACTAATTAGATACCCATAACTAAACAAAAGTGCCTCTGCACATTACACTAAGTGATCCAAGAGGTTTCTGTGCATCTGAAAATAAACAAGCAGATGTCAATAAGGGCTATGAATCCATATCAAAATTTCCCAACATCATTCACCATGACCAGTAATGAAAAGAACCTGCTGGCTACAAACTTGGTAGATAAACATGTGCAAAAGAAAATTTGTGAAAGTCCAGCCTGCCTGAAGAGAGATTCCAGTGCACCATCATAATGGGATAGAGATCAGTTTGGATGCATTAAAAACATGTGTTTCCTACTGGTTGCTTCAGAAATTCAGCAGGAAGTCCACCTGCAAACCCCCAAGAATACCCCGACTAGAGTATCCACACTGTCCTGGGGCAATCACCCCAAGTCTCACATGCCAAGCCTATACTTTCCCCTACTCTACTGCCAGCTCCTGTGTGTGCTCCTGAGTGAATCCATGAGATTTAGCTACAGCAAACAGGGCAAACTTGAGCTAGAGTGCCACTTTCTGGAAGACAAAAGATTTTTCATAGCCTATTGAATTGAAAGAAGACTTAGAATACATATAAGGAGATGTCTACTACTTCAAATGCCAAAGCAGAAGTACATATCTACAAACACATACACATACAAAATCAAGGAACTATGGTATCACACACACACACACACACACACACACAATGATTCTTCAGCAATCAAACTCAAAAGCATGGGATATTGAGATTTATTTTATAAAGAATTCAAAAAAGCTCATATGAAGAAAAACAATGAACTACAAGAAAAGGCTTTTCCATAAACTCAAGAGTAACATTAGTGAAAATAGTGAGTTCTTTACCAATAAAATTAAAATTTTATACACACACACACACACACATAAAGTTAAACAACAAAAAAAGTAACACTGAAAAATTCAATGAATGAGATGAAGAATGCTATAGAAAATATTAGTGACAGGGCTGATCAGATGGAAGAAAGAATTAATGACTTGGAGATAGGGATATACAAATAATTGAGTTAGAGGAGGAGAGAAAACTAAGATTTTTCAAAAGTGAAGAAACACAATGAGAGCTATTACATTCTATCATATATAATGTAATAATTGGTGTAGCATAAGATGAAAGGAATAAGGAGGCAGAGAGTTTATTTAAGGAAATAATAGTAAGACATTACCAATCCTGGGGAGAAAATTGGAATATACAGTTCCAGAAAGCTAATAAAATTCTCTATTTTATCTGTACAAAAAGACTTTCTCCAAGACACATTATAATGACATTACCAAACAATGATAAAGAACCTTAAAGCTAGTCAGGGAAAGAATAGAAAGTAGCCTACAAAAGAACCGCCATGAGCCTATCAGCAATTTCTCAGAAAAAAAACAAAAACAAAACACAAAAAACTCTACAGGCCAGGAAGGACTAGATTGCCATATTCAAAATGTTGAAACATAAAAACTACCAAGCAAGAATACTTTGTCCAGCAAAATTACTCATCAGATATGAAGATGAATTAAGGCTTTCCAAGACAAACAAAAGCTGAGGGAGTTCATCACCACTATACTGTCTTGCAAGAGATGCTGAGGAGCTTAGGTTGAAAGGGAATAATGAAAATCAGAGATACTAAGGCATATAAAACTACTTTAAAATGAGAAAAGTGAAAAATATAATTAGAAAACTGTAATTCTATATTAGAAACACTTAGCCAATGTATGAGTATTAAAAGTAACTATAATTATCATGATTTATTAATGCATGTACATCATCAAAAGAGATAAATTGTACAATCGAGAACATAAAAGAAGGTTCTTGCCTGCCTTTCCAGACAGTACTTTCTAAGATAACACATTCCTGCCAATCTATCTTCTTCCATGGTGCCAACAACATGCTTCAATCCTCAGTGCTAACAGAGTGGGTTAGAAACATATTTTGTGGTTGCAAATTAGCAGCTAAGAATTAACTCTGTAATTGAACATGCCCTTGTATGGAATGACAGATTCTTCAGATGAGAATATAAACCTCAGAAAGTCAGTTCAAAATGTTGACATAGGAATATCTTGCACTCACCTCCTCGAATGAACACACCAAATCTACAACTACAAATGGAAAAATACCCTCTTAACAAAGACCTGAAATTAGCTGAACAGCTCCTCCACAGAAACTCACGCCTACCTACAGAAATATGAAAATTCTCAAACAAACTAAATTATACCTCAAAGAGCTAGAAAAGCAACAAAAACAAAGTTCAATGTAAACAAAAGGAAGGAAACAGAAAAAATTGGAGCAGAAAAAAATAAAATACAGGCTAAAAAATAAAAGATCAATGAAACTAAAAGTTTTTTATTTGAAAAGAAAAAACAAGGTTTTAAAATATTTATCTGGAGTCACCAAGAATAAAAGAGCGAGGATTCAAATAAATAAAATCTGAAACAAAAGAGGAGAGATTGAACCTGATATCACATAAATACAAAGACTCATAAGAAGATACTGTGAACAGTTATACACCAATAAACTGAACAATCTAGAGGAAATGAATAAATTCCTAGAACCATGCAACCTCCCAAGACTGAGTCATGAAGATTTAGAAATCTGAATACACCCACGATTAGGTAAGGAGATTGAATATGTAGTCAAATATGTCCTAATGAAAATAAGTCCAAGATTAGATGGTCTTACTAATAAATTCTACAATCCATTCAAAGATAATTAATAATTCTTCACATTTTTCAAAAAAATTGAAAGAAGAGAAATATCCAAGCTCATTTTATGAGGCCAGCATTACTCTGATACCAAAATCAGACAATACCACAATAAATTAAAATTATAGGCCATTAGGCCTGATGAACATATAATCAAGAATATTCAAGAAAATATTAGCAAACTGAACTCAGCAATATATGAAAGGAACACACTCCATGATCACTGAGATTTATTCCAGAGATAGATGGTTCTACGTCAGTAAATCAGTCAACATGACATACTACATTAACAAAATAAAAGTTAGAATTTATATGACCTTCTTAATAGACAATGAAAAAGCATGTGACAAAATTCAACATCCATTTATGATAAAAATCTCGATGAAGTGTGTATAGAGAAAATATACTTCAACATAGTAGAAGCAAAATATAACAAGCCTACTGCTAACATCATACTCAATAGTGAAATGCTGAAATAATTGCTCTAAAATCAGAAGCAAGACAAAGATACCCAGTCCTGCTACTTTTATTCAATATAGTATCGGAAGTCTTAGCCACAGGAATCAGACAAGGGAAAAAAAGAATAAAATACAACTAAACTGTAAGGGAATAAACTGAAATGACACTATTTGCAGATGACATAATCCTATACACAGAAACCCCTAAAGATTCCACACACACACACCAAAAAAGACAACAACAACAAAAGCCTGCAGAAGTAATCAAAGTTAAAGAATACAAAATCAGTATACAAAACTCTGCTGTGTTTCTATACGCTAATAAAAAACTATCAATAAACTATCAGAGGAGAATTTTTTTTTAAATAATACCATTTACAATTGCACTAAAATGAATAATATTTAGGAACACACTAATTTAACAAAAGATGTAAAAGAGCTGTATCTTTTTTCAAAAATTTTTTCAAAGTTTTGACAAGTTTAAAACATTAATAAAACATTGAAGAAGACACAAATAAATGGAAAGAAATTCTATGTTAATGGATTAAAATTATTAATATTGTTAAAATATCCATACTACCCAAAGTGATCTACAGATCCAGAGCAATCTCAAATAACCAACCTAACTTAATATCTCAAGGTACTAGAAGAAGAAAAAATTAAGCCCAGTCTGTGGAATAAGGAAATAATATTGATTAGTGAAGAAACAAAGGAAATTACAAAAGCTTTTGGAAGGATCCAAAAAAATAAAACTAACCAGTTTTTTTAAAAAGAAACATATATATTATTATTATATAATTAGTGTAGCCTCAGCTAAACTAAGTCATTCTCTCTGATATACCCTGGTGGCTCAGATGGTAAAGAATCGATATGTAATGCAGTAGACCCAGGGTTCAATCCCTGGGTTAGAAAGACCCCCTGAAGAAGAGAATGGCTTCCCGTTTGATCCCTGGATCAGAAAGATCCACTGGAGAAAGGAATGGCTTCCCACTCCAGTATTCTTGTCTGGAGAGTCTTATGGACAGAGGAGTCTGGCAGTCTACAGTTCATGGGGTCACAAAGACTCAGACACGACTGAGCAACTAACATTTATCAAACTAAGTTATTCTCTCTGATACTACAGAAATACATAAGACCATAAAGAGCTACTATGAACAGATTATACACTGATAAATTAGATAAGCTAAAATTAATGGATGAAATATTTTATCCATTGGTAGAAACAATACCTACCAAGATTGAATAAGGAAAAAGTTCTAATAAACTTTTTTCTACCAATTACAAAAAAAAAAAAAGATGCCATTTTTTTCTCAAACTCTTTCAAAAAATTGAAGAGGAGTAAACATTTCCAAACTCATTCTATAAAGCCAGCATTCTCTTTATATGAAAGTCATATGAGGACCATTATAAGAAAAAAAAATGCTATAGAGTAATATCCCTAATGAGCATGTATGTAAGAATTCTCAAAAGAACATTAGTGAACCAAATTCAAGAACACATCAGTAGAATTCTACACCATGATCAAGTGGGATTTATATATGGGATGCAAGGATGATTTGTACCTGCAAATCAAGAAATATAAAACATTATATTGGTAGAACAAAAGATAAAAATCACATGCCACCAAAAAGCATTGGACAAAATACAGTATGCTTTCCTGATAGAAACTCTCAAGAAATTGGGTATAGAAAGAGCACACATCACATTATAAAGTCCATAAATGACAAAACCCAGCTAACATGAAAATCTGAAAACTTCTTCTTTAAGATCAAGAAAAAGACAAGGATTCCTATTTTCCTCCCTTTTGTTGAATTTAGTACTCTGAGTCTTAGCTAGAGCAATTAGTCAACACTAAGAAATCAAGGCATACAAATCATAAAAGAAGTAAAATTGCATAATTTGTATAAAAATTATTTTGTAAATAGAAAATCCCCAAAGACTATCTGTTGGATAATGAATAAATTCATTAGATTTATAACATATGAAGGCAACATACAGAAATTTTGCAATTCTGTTTACTAATGATTTTTATACAATTCATTCATCTGAAAAAAAGAAGGGAGCTTCTCTGATAGCTCAGTTAAAGAATCTACCTGCAATGCAGGAGACCCCAGTTTGATTTCTGGGTTGGGAAGATCTGCTGGAAGGGAAAGGCTAAAAAAGAAAGGAAAGAAAAAATAAACTAAAAAAGATAAAAGGAAGGAAAATTATCTATCATATTCTTAATAGAAGTAAAAAATAAATAAAATACCTAAGAATACATTTAATCAAGAAAGTGAAATATCTATACATTGAAAACAACAATAACTTTGAAAAAAGCTGAAGACAAAAACAAGTGAAAAGCTATCTTGCGTCCATTGATTAGAAGAATTAATATTGTTAACATGGCCACATTACCCAAAGTCACAGAAATAGAATAAAAAACCCTAAAAAGTTTGTTAACTCACAAATTACCCCTAATAGCCAAGCAATTCTGTAAAAGGACAAAGTCACAAGTATCACACTAGTATGGTACCAACATAAAAACAGACATATAGATCAATGGAGCAGAATAGAGAGCCCAGAATTAAACACCAATGTGTACAGTCAAATAATGTTTGACAAGAGACCCAAAGCATACAATAGGGAAAGGACAGTCTCTTCAACAAATGGTGTTGGAAAAGCTGGATGAAAATGCAGAAAAATGAATTTGGATACTTATCTTAAACCACTCACAAGAATTAACTTCAAATGGATCAAAAATTTAAATATAAAACATGATACCATAAAATCTTAGGACAAAATATAGGGAAGAAATGACTAGGACATTGGACTCAGCAATGACTTTTTGGATGTGACATCAAAAACACAAGAAAGCAAAATTCAATGAGTTGGACTGCATCAAACTTAAATGTTTCTGCACAGCAGATGATGAATAGATAAGAAGGTTGTGGTCCATATGCACAATGGAATGTTACTCAGCTTTAAAAAAGAATGCATTTTAATCAGTTCTAGTGGGGTGGATGAACCAAGAGCCCATTATACAGAGTCAAGTAAGTCAGAAAGTGAAAGACAAATATGCATTAATATAGAAATACCATAAAGATGGCACCGACAATTTTACATGCAGGGCAGACAAGGAGACACAGGCATAAAGAACAGATTTCGGACACAGTGAGAGAATGATAGAATAGCACTGAAACATATACATTACCACATGTAAAATAGCCAGTGGGAGTTTGATATATGACACAGGGAACACAAATCCAGTGCTCTGTGACAACCTGGAGAGATGGGGTGGGGAGGGAGGTGGGAAGGGTGTTTTGAAGAGAGGGGACACACGTATGCCTATGGCCATTTCATGTCGATGTGTGACAAAAGTCATCACAATATTGTAATTATCCTCCAATGAAAATAAATATTTTTTAAAAGGCTTACAATAATGATAAAGGAGGGGAACATAAAACATAGAAAATGATAACAAACGAATCCAATTACTTTCAAAGATCAGATCAGATCAGATCAGTCGCTCAGTCGTGTCCGACTCTTTGCGACCCCATGAACCGCAGCACGCCAGGCCTCCCTGTCCATCACCAGCTCCCGGAGATCACCCAGACTCACACCCATCAAGTCAGTGATGCCATCCAGCCATCTCATCCTCTGTCGTCCCCTTCTCCTCCTGCCCTCAATCCCTCCCAGCATCAGAGTCTTCTCCAATGAGTCAACTCTTCGCATGAGGTGGCCAAAATACTGGAGTTTCAGCTTTAGCATCATTCCTTCTAAAGAAATTCCAGGATTGATCTCCTTCCTGATGTTCAAGCTGGTTTTAGAAAAGGCAGAGGAACCAGAGATCAAATTGCCAACATCCGCTGGATCATGGAAAAAGCAAGAGAGTTCCAGAAAAACATCTATTTCTGCTTTATTGACTATGCCAAAGCCTTTGACTGTGTGGATCACAATAAACTATGGAAAATTCTGAAAGAGATGGGAATACCAGACCACCTGATCTGCCTCTTAAGAAATCTGTATGCAGGTCAGGAAGCAACAGTTAGAACTGGTCATGGAACAACAGACTGGTTCCAAATAGGAAAAGGAGTACGTCAAGGCTGCATATTGTCACCATGTTTATTTAACTTATATGCAGAGTACATCATGAGAAATGCTGGACTGGAAGAAACACAAGTTGGAATCAAGATTGCCGGGAGAAATATCAATAACCTCAGATATGCAGATGACACCACTCTTATGGCAGAAAGTGAAGAGGAACTCAAAAGCCTCTTGATGAAAGTGAAAGTGGAGAGTGAAAAGGTTGGCTTAAAGCTCAACATTCAGAAAACAAAGATCATGGCATCTGGCCCCATCACTGCATGGGAAATAGATGGGGAAACAGTGGAAACAGTGTCAGACTTTGTTTTTCTGGGCTCCAAAATCACTGCAGATGGTGACTGCATCCATGAAATTAAAAGACGCTTACTCCTTGGAAGGAAAGTTATGACCAACCTAGATAGCATATTCAAAAGCAGAGACATTACTTTACCAACAAAGGTTCGCCTAGTCAAGGCTATGGTCTTTCCTGTGGTCATGTATGGATGTGAGAGCTGGACTGTGAAGAAGGCTGAGCGCCGAAGAATTGATGCTTTTGAAGTGTGGTGTTGGAGAAGACTCTTGAGAGTCCCTTGGACTGCAAGAAGATCCAACCATTACTTTCAAAGGAATACTACAAACACACAGAATGAGAAAAAAGAACTAATCTGAGTAGTTTATGAACACATTACTTGAATTCAGTCTTGAGTGGAATGAGTTGGTGAGGGGAAAGTGGAAGTGTTAGTCACTCAGTTGTGTCTGACTTTTCGCATCCCCATGTACTGTAGCTCACCAGGCTCCTCTGTCCATGGAATTTGCCAGGCAAGAATACTGGAGTGCACAGTTCCTTTCTCCAGGGGATCTTGCCAACCCAGGGATCAGACTTGGGTCTCCTGCATTGCAGACAGATTCTTTACTATCTAAGGCACCAGGGAAGTCAGGTAATGAGAAGGGAATGTGCAAGCAAGTCTTGAACTCTTTTTAGGTCATTACACTTTCTATTTGTATGAACAAAGCTATCTTAGATGTGTTATAAAATTGAGAAAATTAGTAAATCTGTAAATTTTGAAAGAATTTTCAAAGTTGAAGGAGAAAGATAAAAAATAAGAAATATGTGAAAATGTTAAATATGGAGGTATAGGTATGAATTCATGATTTCTAAAATATGTTTATATGTCTACTTAAGTAACTTGTGTATATACACATGTATGTATGTATCCTATACAGTCCTGGGTGTTCATTGGAAGGTCTGATGTTGAAGCTGAAACTCCAATACTTTGGCCACCTGATGTGAAGAGCTGACTCATTTGAAAAGACCCTGATCCTGGGAAAGATTAATGGCAGGAGGAGAAGGGGATGACAGAGGATGAGATGGTTGGATGGCATCACCGACTCAATGGAAATGGGTTTGGATGGACTCTGGGGGTTGGTGATGGACAGGAAGGCCTGGAGTGCTGTGGTTCATGAGGTCACAAAGGATCGGACATGACTAAATGACTGAACTGAACTGAAGTGATATGCATACATAGATAAACAGATACAAAACTATATAGAAATATTTACATAGCATGTGTTCCCTAGCTCTGACCACAGAAAGAGCCTAGAAACAAATGTATTCAAGTAAAAATAAGGACACCTAACAGTAAGATCTTGGTTTCTGATAACATTTCCTACTAAAAGGAAAAGCTTCTCTCCAAATCTATGAAGTCATAAATAAAAAGCTTTCAAAAAATTATGGGGACACGTCACAGGGCACAGGTAAGAGCTTGAAGGGGATCCAGTGGTCAAATCAGGGTTAATTTGAATATCAAGGTAATTAAGTATGATAATAAATTATAAACATTTGGAAAAATAGAAATCTATCAATCTGTATCAAAAATCAACAGGCAAATAATACATACATATATAAGCACACATAAATACATTTATAAAGGGGAGGGGGCTGTTGCTTACAATAGAGTACCCAATGTCAGCTAGTGAATATGGTGCAGGTATTAGAACTGGAAAATTGTCATTTGCAACCATGTGGTAAAGTGTTGTTAAGACTCAATAGATGACAAACTTTGCTGGGGGGATATTGTTACAGAATATTCTCATGCCTTAAATGCTTTTCTTACAAATTGCTCATCAATTGCAAGGGAAAAATAGTATGTTAAACAGTGGAGAAATGAGGGATTATCTTGTCTGTGTATTGAATCACCATTGGGGACAAATAGACATCAAGTGCTTTCAGGTGTGATTTTTCAGACAGCAACACATCACAACAGCCAGAAATACATAATGGGTACCTAATATTGAGGAAATATCAGGAAAAGGCAGGTTGATGAATATTCTATTAAATATGAGTAGGAAATAACTATACTGTTAAAATATCAATGTTATGAAACAAAGAAATGCTGTGGTCATAGTCTAAATTTGTAAAAGGACTGAATAGATGAGACAATATAATGTTTATATCCTGCACTGGTGAAAAAAATGCTATACAGGAAATTATTTATTCAAGTGGAAAAATTGAATTATAAATTGTAAATTAGAACTATTGAATCATAGCTAAATTTTTAGCTAATGGCTACTCTGCAGTTATATAAAATAATAATCCTATTCTTAGGAAATACATGGAAAAATCTTATAGTAAAGGGCCATATTTTACTTATTCAAATGGGGTAAAATGTTCACAGTTTGTATGTTTGTGTTAGTCATTCAGTTATGTACAACTCTTATGACCCCATGGACTGTAGCCCACTGGGCTCCACTGTTCATGGAATTCTCTAGGCAAAAATACTGGAGTGGGTTGCCATGACCTCCTCCAGGGGAGTTTTCCTACCCAGGCATCAAACCCAGTTCTCTCCCATTGCAGGCAGATTCTTTATCATCTGAGCCACCAGGGTGTCTGTATAAAAGAGATTAAAGTATTCTTCACACTGTACTTACTCTTGAATCCTTACTGCATGGTTGAAGTACTCTCCAAGTCAAATGTTAAAACTATCAAATTGTGTTTTAAAAGTATTAACATTATTGAGTACATGACAAGTATACTAAGTCCTTAGAGAATGTTAAATCTATTAGCTAGCAGCTCCTATTATCCTCTTTCAACAATAGACATGAAAGTTAGGAAGGCATTGAGTGGAAAATAACTGGCAAATATTAAAAAGTAAGTGGTTTTCATAACTTTATCCATTACTACTTAACTTTCCTTTTTTTATAAGGGCAACCCAACTATTTCAAATCATTCAATTCAGTCACACACACACACGCCCACATCTCTTTTGTACACATTAAATTTTATTTTGTGAAGATCTGTACTTCAGAATAAAAGGACCCTGGATAGACAAGGGCTACAGGTAGTCCGTCATCCATTACCTCTTCCTTTGTCTACTTCACTGTGAATTGTTTATTTCATTGATACTTATGAGTAAACCAAGGATACTTCTTGTGAATTTCACTCATTGCTATGCTTATAAAAACCAAGGAGTCACAATGAGATCTGCCCCCCATGCCCCCCAAAACATGGATGAAAACCAGCTCATAGCATAGACTTCAGATCATCCTTGCAGAGTTCAACAGTGTTCTCACAAAGCTATTTTAAAATCAATGCAATAGAAAACCATCAAGGTCTCTCTGCTTTGTGAATGTGTGACATTGATAGAAGCCAATCTTTATATAAAAATATATATTTTTTAGAAAGTCATAAGGTGATTTCATTATTTTAAGATACAAGGAAGCAGTTATTCAGAAGAGTTTAAAACTCAAGAAAAATAGATTCCTTTCAGAACATCATCTTTTAAACAAGTAATAAATCCAAACTCTAGGCTTTGAATAATTTTCACTGCTTCTCCTAAATGCAAACAACAGGGAATGACCTTGAAGAAATCACTGTTTAGATAAGTTGAATTTCATATCACAATGCTTTATTAGTCACCTTCCCCACAGATAAATCTCTAAACTTTAATATCTAGAGTATATGAGAAAAAGCAGTTAAACAGCCTGTATTCATTTCTTTTCAATTATTATGACAATATTCTTAATAGCACCTTCTTAATACCTGTATCTCTCTGATACGTTAAGAAAAGCAGATTCATATTGAACCTCATAGAAAAATGGAAGAATTTAGTTTCCACTTTTTTTCTTATCAAAAAGTGCCAAACCAATAAGTATCTGATCCCTGAACTATCAGATCAGATCAGATCAGTCGCTCAGTCGTGTCCGACTCTTTGCGACCCCATGAACCGCAGCACGCCAGGCCACCCTGTCCATCACCAGCTCCTGGAGGTCGCTCAGACCCACACTCATCAAGTCAGTGATGCCATCCAGCCATCTCATCCTCTGTCGTCCCCTTCTCCTCCAGCCCTCAATCCCTCCCAGCATCAGAGTCTTCTCCAATGAGTCAACTCTTCGCATGAGGTGGCCAAAGTACTGGAGTTTCAGCTCTAGCATCATTCCCTCCAAAGAAACTCCAGGATTGATCTGCTTCAGAATGGACTGGTTGGATCTTCTTGCAGTCCAAGGGACTCTCAAGAGTCTTCTCCAACACCACAGTTCAAAAGCATCAATTCTTCGGTGCTCAGCCTTCTTCACAGCCCAGCTCTCACATCCATACATGACCACAGGAAAGACCATAGCCTTGACTAGGCGAGTCTTTGTTGGTAAAGTAATGTCTCTGCTTTTGAATATGCTATCTAGGTTGGTCATAACTTTCCTTCCAAGGAGTAAGCGTCTTTTAATTTCATGGCTGCAGTCACCATCTGCAGTGATTTTGGAGCCCAGAAAAACAAAGTCTGACACTGTTTCCACTGTTTCCCCATCTATTTCCGATGTAGTGATGGGACCAGATGCCATGATCTTCGTTTTCTGAATGTTGAGCTTTAAGCCAACCTTTTCACTCTCCACTTTCACTTTCATCAAGAGGCTTTTTAGCCCCTCTTCACTTTCTGCCATAAGGGTTGTGTCATCTGCATATCTGAGGTTATTGATATTTCTCCCAGCAATCTTGATTCCAACTTGTGTTTCTTCCAGTCCAGCATTTCTCATGATGTACTCTCCATATAAGTTAAATAAACATGGTGACAATATGCAGCCTTGACGTACTCCTTTTCCTATTTGGAGCCAGTCTGTTGTTCCATGACCAGTTCTAACTGTTGCTTCCTGACCTGCATACAGATTTCTCAAGAGGCAGATCAGGTGGTCTGGTATTCCCATCTCTTTCAGAATTTTCCATAGTTTATTGTGATCTACACAGTCAAAGGCTTTGGCATAGTCAATAAAGCAGAAATAGATGTTTTTCTGGAACTCTCTTGCTTTTTCCATGATCCAGCAGATGTTGGCAATTTGATCTCTGGTTCCTCTGCCTTTTCTAAATCCAGCTTGAACATCAGGAAGTTCACGGTTCACATATTGCTGAAACCTGGCTTGGAGAATTTTGAGCATTACTTTACTAGCGTGTGAGATGAGTGCAGTTGTGCAGTAGTTTGAGCATTCTTTGGCATTGCCTTTCTTTGGGATTGGGATGAAAACTGACCTTTTCCAATCTTGTGGCCACTGTTGAGTTTTCCAAATTTGCTGGCATATTGAGTGAAGCACTTTCACAGCATCATCTTTCAGGATTTGGAATAGCTCCACTGGAATTCCATCACCTCCACTAGCTTTGTTTGTAGTGATGCTTTCTAAGGCCCATTTGACTTCACATTCCAAGATGTCTGGCTCTAGGTCAGTGATCACATCATCATGATTATCTGGGTCGTGAAGCTCTTTTTTGTACAGTTCTTCTGTGTATTCTTGCCACCTCTTCTTAATATCTTCTGCTTCTGTTAGGTCCATACCATTTCTGTCCTTTATCGAGCCCATCTTTGCATGAAATGTTCCTTTGGTATCTCTGATTTTCTTGAAGAGATCCCTAGTCTTTCCCATTCTGTTGTTTTCCTCTATTTCTTTGCATTGATCACTGAAGAAGGCTTTCTTTTCTCTTCTTGCTATTCTTTGGAACTCTGCATTTAGATGTTTATATCTTTCCTTTTCTCCTTTGCTTTTCGCTTCTCTTCTTTTCACAGCTATTTGTAAGGCCTCCCCAGACAGCCATTTTGCTTTTTTGCATTTCTTTTCCATGGGGATGGTCTTGATCCCTGTCTCCTGTACAATGTCACGAACCTCATTCCATAGTTCATCAGGCACTCTATCTATCAGATCTAGGCCCTTAAATCTATTTCTCACTTCCACTGTATAATCATAAAGGATTTGATTTAGGTCATACCTGAATGGTCTAGTAGTTTTCCCTACTTTCTTCAATTTCAGTCTGAATTTGGCAATAAGGAGTTCATGGTCTGAGCCACAGTCAGCTCCTGGTCTTGTTTTTGCTGATTGTATAGAGCTTCTCCATCTTTGACTGCAGAGAATATAATCGATCTGATTTCAGTGTTGACCATCTGGTGATGTCCATGTATAGAGTCTTCTCTTGTGTAGTTGGAAGAGGGTATTTGCTATGACCAGTGCATTTTCTTGGCGAAACTCTGTTAGTCTTTGCCCTGCTTCATTCCTTATTCCAAGGCCAAATTTTCCTGTTACTCCAGGTGTTTCTTGGCTTCCCTGAACTATAGAGAAGGCCTATTATCTGGATAGTTCTTGGAGAAGGGAGGAGGGTTCAGGATGGGGAACACGTGTATACCTGTGGTGGATTCATTTTGATGTATGGCAAAACCAATACAATATTGTAAAGTTAAGTAAAATAAAATTTAATAAAAAGTCATTAGTTAAAACTTGGATTGACTCACGCTATTGTTGTTGTCACTGACTTTTGTTTTTTATTTGTACTACTTGAAACTGAGTATTTGTGTTGTCAGTGTACCCAAAATTTTCTCCATGACTCTAAATTTCTTTAATTTTGTATTCCATAAATAATCAGTATCTAATCCAAGTATTTGTCACAAATGTCAGGACTATCACTGTAATCTGTTGATTTAATTTCCAGTCTCTGAATTTAATCTCTTTCTATTTTAATTGCCAAAGGTATCTTTCATGATCCTATTGTCTCATGCCTGCGCCTTGGTAATTAAGTCAAAATCATGTCTCCCTGTTTCATCTCCTTCTGATGGAAAAACTAACAAATCTTATCACTGCTTTCAATAAGTATAATATGAAAAAAGGTGATATAAGCAAATCTTAAAATTTTTGGTGAATTTTGAAAGTCAAGATTAGCACATATTCTCGGGCACCTGGGCTTTGGGAAAGAGGTGTGCTGAATGAGTTGAACTGTAACACTTACTAACATTAATGCGTTCAGCAGCAATTAGAAAATTATTCTCCTCCTGCTTTATTTTCCATTTATTCACCAAAATTGGATAACTAGCTCTTTCCCAAATGTCCTTGTATAGTGTGGAATTTGTGTTTTCAACACCTTTTGATATATATTTGTTTCATATATTCTTGGTATTTCTTCTTGCTTTGCTGTTGTTTTTCAATCACAAGTCAGGTCTGACTTTTTGCAACCCCATGGACTGCAGCAAGCCATGCTTTCCTGTCCTTCACTATCTCCAGGAGTTTGTTCAAACTCATGATGCTATATAACCATCTCATCCTCTGTCACCCGCTTCTCTTCCTGCTGTCTAACTTTCTCAGCATCAGGGTCTTTTCCAATGAGTCAATTGGCCAAAGTGTTGGAGCTTCAGCACCAATACTTCTGATAAATATTCAGGGTTGATTTCCTATAAGATTCACTGGTTTGATCTCCTTGCAATCCAAGGGAGTTTCAAGAGTCTTCTCCAGCCTCACAATTTGAAAGCATCCATTCTTCAGTGCTCAGCTTTCTTTATGGTCCAACTGTCACATTTGTACATGACTACTGGAAAAATCACAGCTTTGAATAGACAGACCTTTGTTAGCAAAGTGATGTCTCTGCTTTCTAATACACTGTCTAGGTTGATCATGGATTTTCTTCCAGGGAACAAGTGTCTTAATTTCATGGCTGCAGACACAATCTACAGTGATTTTGGAGCCTAAGACAATAAAATCTGTAACTGATTACATTTTTTCCTCAACTATTAGCCCTGAAATGATGGGGCCATGATCTTAGCTTTTTGAAAGTGAAGTCTTAAGCCAACTTGTTCACTATACTTTTTCACCCTCATACCTCATTCTTCATCAAGAGGTATCTAGTTTTTAGTATTCAGTTTTTCTGAGACTTTTTTCTTATCTCATATACGTTGTTGGCCATTATTAAAGTAATAAATATTTACAGTGTGTGTGTGTGTGTGTGTGTGTGTGTGCTCAGCTGCTCAGTGATATCTGACTTTTTGTAGACCCAGGGACTCTAAACCACCAGGTTCCTCTGTTCATGGAATTTTCCAGGCAAGAATGCTGCAGTAGGTTGCTGTTTCCTATTCCAGGGGATCTGCCCAGCCCAGACATTGAACCCGCATCTCTGTCGTCTCTTGTAATAGCAGGTTGATTCTTTACCACTGTACCACCTAGAAATCTCCATTCACAGACAGAAATGTTATTTCTTTTATTTAGAAAATTTATCTTCCAATGTATAATTACTGCTATAATAAGACTTATTTTGCCACTTTTATTTTATATTGTCTGCTTATAGTATTTGATATATTTGTTTTCATATTCTCCAGGCATTCAAAATTCAATGCAAAATTAAGTATCTGCAAAAAACCAACCTCCAAAAATACATAGACCTCAAAGGATTTTTTAAATTTATTTTTAAATTGAATCCTAATTGCTTCACAGAATTTTGCTGTTTTCTGTCAAACATCATCATGAATCAGCCACAGTTGTATACATGTTGTATGTGTACATATAGAACCATAGGTGTATATATTGAACCATCAGATCATATCAGATTAGTTGCTTAGTCGTGCCCAACTCTTTGCAACTCCATGAATCGCAGCAGGCCAGGCCTCCCTGTCCATCACCAACTCCTGGAGGTCACTCAGACTCATGTCCATCGAGTTGGTGATGCCATCCAGTCATCTCATCCTCTGTCATCCCCTTCTCCTCCTGCCCCCAATCCCTCCCAGCATCAGAATCTTTTCCAATGAGTCAACTCTTCGCATGAGTTGGCCAAAGTACTGGAGTTTCAGCTTTAGCATCATTCTTCCAAAGAAATCCCAGGGTTGATCTCCTTCAGAATGGACTGGTTGGATCTTGCAGTCCAAGGGACTCTCAAGAGTCTTCTCCAACACCACAGTTCAAAAGCATCAATTCTTCGGTGCTCAGCCTTCTTCACAGTCCAACTCTCACATCTATACATGACCACAGGAAAGACCATAGCCTTGACTAGGCAAACCTTTGTTGGCAAAGTGATGTCTCTGCTTTTGAATATGCTATCTAGGTTGGTCATAATCTTCCTTCCAAGGAGTAAGCGTCTTTTAATTTCATGGCTGCAGTCACCATCTGCAGTGATTTTGGAGCCCAGGAAAATAAAGCCTGACACTGTTTCCATTGTTTCCCCATCTATTTCCCATGAAGTGATGGGACCACATGCCATGATCTTCGTTTTCTGAATATTGAGCTTTAAGCCAACTTTTTCACTCTCCACTTTCACTTTCATCAAGAGGCTTTTTAGTTCCTCTTCACTTTCTGCCATAAGGGTGGTGTCATCGGCATATCTGAGGTTATTGATATTTCTCCCAGCAATCTTGATTCCAACTTGTGTTTCTTCCAGTCCAGCGTTTCTCATGATGTACTCTGCATAGAAGTTAAATAAACAGGTTGACAACATTGAACCATAGGCGGACCTATTGAGCCATGGGTGTACATATTGAACCCATTTTTGGCCCTGTATCTGCAGGCTATACATTTGTCAATGAGAGGGAAATCTCCCTCAACCCCTCTTGAATTCGTGTGACTGGACTAGTAATAAAATTGACACAGATTAACCGGAGAAAAGGAAACAGATGTAATGGGTGCACACAGAGGTCTTATGCAAATAGGACCTAAGAGGTTGTCAAAGTCAACAATGTTTATACATTTTAGAGAAAGAAGCAATAAATTTGAGGGGAATTGACAGGAAAAAATAACAGTCTTTGTTTCTTAATTAATAAGGAATTTAAGCACGGTTTTGGCTTGGGGAATAGTTAAAAAGTAATAAGCTTTGTTTATATAGTCATCTCAGCTGGAGTTCCTTGTCTCTGGTGATAAAAGTCTTTCTACCACTCAGTACAGAGAGGGCACCTTTCACATGCCAGGTTTATTTTCTGCTTTTAGAGAGACAGAGAGGAAGATCAAAGTATTCCTCCTGCATCTGTCATTTCTTGAGTAACTTTAATTAAAACTAATCAATATGCCATTGAGGCATATTTTGGGGTGGTCTGTCTTGGGTCCCAACACACTCAAATAAAACACACTCTAACTCCAGATGCATTGAAAAATAATTAATCTCTTTGCAACTAGTTTCTTTAAAGTGGTATCACTGTGAGTCTACAACCAATCCCTTGGCCAACTTCATAAATTTTCTTTTAGACATCTCTCCTTTCCCTGAAAACCACCACACACAGAACCTGCTAAAATTCCCATTTAGTCTTTCTCTCTCTGCATCCACAGGCTCCCTATCCCACCTCCCATACACAGACACATCAATATCACACAGCAAATATCTTTGAGTCACATTGTTCTTCTGCTCCATTTTTCATACTCCACTGAGCTACCCAAACACACTATTTCCAGATGTTTTCACAGAAAAATCACATATTATAAAACCTCCTGGGCAAATCTAGTTCACTGTAGATAATTAAGTCATAGTTTCTAGATATTTGCTACTTCTCTTGAATTGGAGATTGTATTTCCTTGAGATTATTGCACATGGGCTTGGTAATATGATTTCTCTTAGTCACTGAAATATTTGCAAACATGCTATGTGTCATTGTAAGGTAGCAAGTTTTAAATCCGTCAGAAGGAGTGGTTCACCATGCTCAATACTTTTCCTTTTTTTAGTTGGATTTATCTTCTGTTCAGATAACACTGAATTTTGAGTCCTAACAGAAGCAGAAGATAAAACATGAGGTGCAAGAATACACAAAAGAACTATACAAAAAAGTCTTAATGACCCAGATAACCATAGTGGTGTGATCACTCATCTAGAGCCAGATATCCTAAAGTATGAAGTCAAGTGGGTCTTAGGAAGCATGACTATGAACCAAGCTAGTGGAGGTAATGGAATTCCAGTTGAGCTATTTCAAATCCTAAGAGATGATGCTGTTAAATTGCTGCAATCAATATGCCAGCAAATTACAAAACTCAGCAGTGGGCCACAGGACTGGGAAAGGTCAGTTTTCATCCCAATCCCACATGGCAATGCCAAAGAGTGTTCAAATTATCACATAATTGCACTTATTTCATGCGCTAGCAAGATAATGCTCAAAATCCTTCAAGCCAAGATTCAGCAATATGTGAACGAAGAACTTCCAGATGTATAAGCTGGATTTAGAAAAGGCAGAGGAACCAGAGATCCAATTGCCAACATCCATTGGATCATAGAAAAAGCAAGGGAATTCTAGAAAAACATCTAAGTCAGCTTCATTGACTAGGCTAAAGTCTTTGACAGTGTGGATCACAACAAGCTGTGGAAAATGCTTCAAGAGATAGGAATATCAGACCACTCAACCTGCCTCCTGAAAAATCTGCATGTAGATCAAGAAGCAACAGTTAGAACCAGATATCGAACAACACACTGGTTCAAAATTGGGAAAGGAGTATGTCAAGGCTGTATATTGTCATCTTGTTTATTTAACTTGTGTGCTTAGTACATCATGTGAAATATCAGGCTGGATGAATCACAAGCTGGAATCCAGATTGTCAGGAAAAATATTAATAACCTTGGATATGCAGATGACACCACTCTAATGGCAGAAAGTAAAGAACTAAAGAGCCTATTGATAAAGGTGAAAGAGGAGAGTGAACAAGCTGGCTTAAAACTCAAAGTTAAAAAAAATAAGATCATGACATCCAGTCCCATCACTTCATGGCAAATAGATGGGGAAACAATGGGGGCAGTGACAGACTTCACTTTCTTGGGCTCCAAAATCACTGCAGATGGTGACTGCAGCCATGAAATTAAGAAATTAAGACATTTTGTCTTAAGAAATTAAGATAAATTGCTCCTTGGAAGAAAAGCCATGACCAACTTAAACAGCATATTAAAAAGCAGAGACATTACTTTGCCAACAACAATACAGCTACTCTAAGGTATGGCTTTCCAGTAGTCATATACAAAGGTGAGAGTTGGACCACAAAGAAGGCTAACTGCTGAAGAATTGATGTCTTCAACCTGGTGCTGGAGAATACTCCTGAGAGTCCCCTGGACTGCAAGGAGATCAAACCACTCAATCCTAAAGGAAATCAGTCCTGAATATTCATTGGAAAAACTGATTCTGAAGCTGAAGTTCCAATACTTTGGTCACCTGATGTGAAGAATTGACTCATTTGAAAAAAGCCTGATGCTGGAAAAGATTGAAGACAGGAGGAGACGGGGACCAAAGAGGATGAGATGGTTGGATGGCATCACCTATTCAATGGACATGAATTTGACCAAACTCTGGGAGATGGTGAAGGACAGAAAAGCCTGCCATGCTGCAGTCCATGGGGTTGCAAAGAGTTGGACATGACTAACAACAAGCTTTTTTTTTTTTTTTTTTAATTGATACGTAGTTGATTAACAATGTTCTGCCAATCACCACTGTATAGCAAAGTTACTCCTTTAGACACAAGCATGCATGCATATGTGCTAAATTGCTTCAGTCATGTCTGACTTCCTATGACTCTATGGACTGTACCTTGCCATGTTCCTTTGTACATGGGATTGGCCAGGTTCCTTTATCTGTGGGATTCTCCAGGCAAGAATACTGGAGTGAGTCCCACTCCCTACCCCAGGGGATCTCCCTGATCCAGAGATCAAACTCTTGTCTTTTATGTCTCCTGCATTGGCAGGCAGGTTCTTTACCTCTAGAGCCACCTGGTAATACCTGTTATATATATACATACATTCTTTTTGATTATATTTTATCCCAGGAGGTTGAATATAGTTCCCTGTGCTATACACTAAGACTTTGTTATTTATTCACTCTAAACATAACAGCTTCCATCCACTAACACCAAAATCCCAGTTCATCTTCTCCCTTTCCACTCCACGTGGTAGCCACAAATCTGTTCTCTATGCCTATGAGTATGCTTCTGTTTTATAGATAGTTTCATTTGTGCCATATTTCAGATTCCACATCTGATTGATATCACATGTGATATCATTTGCCTTTCTCGTCTTGACTTTCTTCACTTAATATGATAACCTCTAGTTGCATCCAAGTTGCTGCAAATTGCATTGTTATTTTTATGGCTGAGTAGTATTCCCTTATAAATATGTACCACTCACTACTTCTTTTGTCACAAATATGAGTCATGATTTCATGATGAATATTTAGCATGAGTGATAAATAAATCTTGTCATTTGTGAATTACCAGGATTTGGGGGTCAGCATTTTATGCAGTTTAGCCAAGCACCACTTGATCATTCATGCATATTTAATTCTTCCCTCTGCATGCTGTGTTGCATTTATTACTATTTCTGGGATAGTTGTAGAATAAATTGTTCCACCATATATAAGACTGATTGTGAAAGTAATATATCAGAAATATTTATAAATTAAAATAATAAGAGACTAGATAATTTATTCTGATAGCTGAAATTAGGAAAGTTTCATGGAGATAGGTATTAAATCAATTAAGTAAGTTAATCTTATAGGAATGATTAGAACAAAGATGAACTAGTGTAGGTACACATGTGTGTGTGCTAAGTCACTTCAGTCGTGTCTGACTTTTTCACTTCACTCATGTCCATCACTTTTCGACCTTTTGGATTGTAACCTGTCAGGATCCTCTGTCCATGAGATTCTCCAGGCAAGAATACTGGAATAGGTTTCCAGGCCTTTTTCAAGGGGATCTTCCCAACTCAGGGA
This sequence comes from Tragelaphus eurycerus, assembly GCA_935064755.1. NCBI lineage: Eukaryota > Metazoa > Chordata > Mammalia > Artiodactyla > Bovidae > Tragelaphus > Tragelaphus eurycerus. Next base: position 2,386,450 of record CAKXYN010000086.1, on the reverse strand, counting down.
TTGAACCAGGGTCTTTTACATCTCTTTCCAGGTTCTTTAACATTAGTGCAACCTGGGAAGTCCAGGGGAGGTATGTTAGTTTTCTATTACTGCTGTATCAATGTATCTAAAATTTAGTGTCTTAACAAAAATTTATTATGTTACACTTTTGTTGTTCAGAAATCCAACATGGAACTTAATTGGCTAATTTCAAGGTAGTATCAGGGCTTCACTACTTTCTGGAGGCTTTAGAGAAGAATTCATTGGATTATCCTGTCTAGCTTCTCACAATCCTCTTTTCTCTAAGCCTTGCCTCTTCTGAATTTTCTAAGCCAGAAACACCAGGCTGCCTCCTTCTCATTTTTCCAACTTAACAACTATTTTATATGAGTCCTTTTCAACTTTTAAGGACCCTTGTTATCACACTGGGGCCTCCTGCATAATCTAGGACACTTGCCCTCTTTTAAGGTCAGCTGATTGTCATCCTTAATTTCATCTGTAACCTTATTTTCCATGTGTTAAGCAACCTTATATATTCACTGGTTTTGGGAATTAGGATATAGCCCATCACCCTGCTTATTTAACTGATATGCAGAGTACATCATGCATTGTAAATGTACATCAGTGTAGTCTAAATACTGCACTGGATGAAGCACAAGCTGGAATTAAGATTGCTGGGAGAATCAATAACCTCAGATATGCAGATGACACCATCCTTATGGCAGAAAATGAAGAGGAGCTAAAGAGGCTCTTGATAAAGATGAAAGAGGAAAGTGAAAAAGCTGACTTAAAACTCAATCAAAAACCTAAGATCATGGCATTCTGGTGGCTCAGCTGTAAACAATCTGCCTGCAATACGGGAAACCCCAGTTCAATCCCTGGGCTGGGAAGATCCTCTAGAGAAGGGAAAGGCCACCCAATCTAGAATTCTGGCCTGGAGAATTCCATGAACTGTTTAGTCCCTGGATTCACAAAGAGTCAGATATGATTGAGCGACTTTCACTTTCCTCACATCCACTCCCATCACTTCATGGCAATAGATGGGAAAATAATGGAAACAGTGACAAACTTTATTTTCTTGGGCTCTAAAATCACTGCAGGTGGTGACTGCAGCCATGAAATTAAAAGATGCTTGCTCCTTGGAAGAAACCTAGATAGTGTATTTAAAAACAAAGACACTACCTTATCAACAAAGATCCATCTAGTCAAAGCTATGGTTTTTCCAGTAGTCATGTATGGGTGTGAGAGTTGGATGATAAAGAAGTCTGAGAGCCAAAGAATTGATGCTTTCTAATTGTGTTGCTTAAGAAGACTCTTGAGAGTCCCTTGGGTTGTAAGATTAAACCAGTCAATCCTAAAGGAAATCAACACTGAATATTCATCGAAAGGACTAATGTTGAAGCTGAAACTCCACTACTTTGGCCACCTTATGAAAAGAGCTGATTCATTAGAAAAGACCCTGATACTGAGCAAGATTGAAAGCAGGAGAAGAAGGGGATGACAGAGGATTACACGGTTGGATGGCATAACTGACTCAATGGAGATGAGTTTGACCAAACTCCAGGAGATGGTGAAGGATAGGGAAATCTGGTATGCTACAATCCATTGGGTCACAAAGAGTTGGACACAACTGAGAGACTGAAAAATAACAGTCTTTACGGGAGGGGACATTATTCTGCCAAACTCAGCAGGCAATTCTGCTTTCTGATTAATGTGATTGAGGTGTAATCCTCCAGGAAACGTGAGTATGGTTAAATATTAAAGGAAATTGCAGCAGTGCCTTTCCCCTTTGCTTTTTCAGGTGACTTCATCAAATGCCCATGGAAGAATTCTGCTCTATCGTCTTACAAATATTAAGAGTAAAGGGATTTTCTATGGAGAGATTTCACACAAACTTTGCCTGTGCAATCTGATTGACTCCCAAAGTTTTGTTATATATGGAACCTTGTTTCTGAAAGCATCTACATGACAAAGTGCCTTCTCTCCAAAGAAGTGAGCACTTCATGAGGAAAGATTATATATGGTCACTGCTTCCCTCAGACTGCTATCAGTTCAGTTCAGTTCAGTCACTCAGTCGTGTCCAACTCTTTGCCACCCCATGAATTGCCAGCACGCCAGGCCTCCCTGTCCATCACCAACTCCCGGAGTTGACTCAGACTCACTTCCATCAAGTCAGTGATGCCATCCAGCCATCTCATCCTCTGTCATCTCCTTCTCCTTCTGCCCCCAATCCCTTCCAGCATCAGAGGCTTTTCAAATGAGTCAACTCTTCACATGAGGTGGCCAAAATACTGGAGTTTCAGCTTTAGCATCATTCCTTCAAAAAAATCCCAGGGTTGATCTCCTTTAGAATGGACTGGATCTCCTTACAGTCCAAGGGACTCTCAAGAGTCTTCTCCAACACCACAGTTCAAAAGCATCAATTCTTCGTCACTCAGCCTTCTTCACAGTCCAGCTCTCACAACCATACGTGACCACAGGAAAAACCATAGCCTTGACTAGACAAACCTTTGTTGGCAAAATAATATCTCTGCTTTTGAATATGCTATCTAGTTTGGTCATAACTTTCCTTCCAAGGAGTAAGCGTCTTTTAATTTCATGGCTGCAGTCACCATCTGCAGTGATGCTGTAGTCATTTGGAAATCAAGTTTCCTTTTCAACCTCTACCTTGTCTTTGGAAGAAAGTTGTATGTCTCTACATAATGAGAAGTAAGTAACGTCAGAGGATGAAATTCTCTCTGACGTTTCACTCAGAAAAAGTCTCCAAATGTATCAAATAATATTAAAATGTACTTATTTTAAAAATATTTATAACACCAAAATTTTATTGACTAGCATTAACTGCAGTTATGGCAAAGAAACTTGGGACAGATAAGGGAAATTAACATGTAAATTACTTTGTTACATTTGTAGCAGGTGAGCTGATTTAACAAAATCAAGACAAATGACTGTGCTTTAAATCTACCCCAGATTTATTGCAATATGTTCTATTTCATTATCAGTACATTTTATTACCTAATAGAATTGTTCAGTAGTAATATCCTCCCAACCTACCACACACACACAAAAAAAAAAAAAAGTTTTTTACACTTGTGAAGCTTTTTTGAATGAGGTTTTGATTAAAGTGAGCAGAAGGACATGCAAAATAATAGAATTGATTCATAGAGTGAGTAGGACTCAGGTATACTCAGGCTAAATCATACAAAAAGATTGAAAGGAGTGATACAGTCAAACATAAGCTTTCTGAAAGGCCTTGGTGAAAGGTTCCAAATCAAACACTTTTTTATTATTGACATAAAAGAGAAAAGAAAATAAAAAAATCTTACCTCTTTAGAAACTAGCTTCCATATCAAGATCAATGAAACACCACTAGTTAGACTCAATACAATTAATTGCTGACTACAATTGAAATATGTCCTGTGTATCAGCTGAAATTTCTCCCTTGGCCATTATAAATATATACTCCCCTGTTCCTTACACAGGCATCTTTAGAAACCAGTCTACCTTGTGTTATACCTTTATAGACAATTACATCTTTCTTGAGGTATCATGTGCACTGTATTTTATAGTGCTACAGTTGAAGTCTTACTACTTCATATAGAATAAGACCATCTGTTTGATTTCTACCTTATTTCTCTAGAATTCAGCTTGCTTTTTATAATATATAATTATAATGAATTTCAAGCCATGAGGAATAGTTTTGTAATAACTCCCAAATTCATTTGCAACTGATTGTTGCAGAATTCTTTATTTTTTCCTTCTAAGGTTTATCAGAATTTTTCACTCTATTTGGTATGAACAAAATTTTAGCAGCATCTTGGTAAATGCATTGAAAAAAATCTTTTCCTCAACTCTTTGTTCCTTTTTTTAACATATTAAACCTTCTATCTACATTTCCCAATTAAAGTATACTCCTTTAACACACTGAACAGAAATTAATGAAAATTTCTAGGTATGTTTTACTCCTTGATAATTTGATAAAAACAAAAATAACTGAAAAAGAGATTTCGATTAAAAAATGCAAGTAGATGAATGCTTGAAAGGACAGTTGAAGAACAAACACATTTTTTTCTCCCTTTATTCCTTCTTTCTTCACCATTTTAACATTTCAGAAAATATAGTTCCATCACTTTCCCCCAGTCAGTGTCAATTTCTCTCCCAATCCTCACATTTATTTGGCCCCATCATTTTTTAGACTGGCAAGCAGAAAAACAATATATTTGAATAACATATAGAAAAAATATATATTTACAGTATCGATATTGATATGGATAATAAAGACCAACAGAACTATTTTATAGTATGAAAACCACAAAAATAACCAAAAGGAAAGGTTCTTGGACTTAAATATCTCCTATTAAAATATAATCTATTGTTCTCTCCCTTACCTTATTGAAATAGTACTATACTAAATATGTCAATAAAATGGCTGCTTTTGAATTTTGAATTTCCAATAGTGGGAGAGTCAGTTGCTAGGCAGGTTGATAAGAAGTTTGGGGTTCCCAAGGAGGGAAGAGGGATCTGGGTCTCTCAAAAAGGAGATAGGGGTCTGGAATTCTCAAGGAGGAAGAAAGGACAAATGTCTCCCCCCCCACCCCACCCCGCTCTACATTCCTTAGTCTTAGTCATATAAAACTTTTTTTTTTTTTTTTTTTTCCTTTAGGCCAGGAACTGATGATTTCACAACAAACAACTCGGTTTCAACTCTGTACTAAGGATTATATAACAACAAAGTATCCTGCTTGAGGACAGTTCCAGTACTCTTGCTTGGAAAATCCCATGAATGGAGGAGCATGGTAGGCTATAGTCCATGGGGTCACAAAGAGTTGGACAGGACTGAAGGACTTTACTTTCACTTTTCCTTCCTGAAAACCTTCTGACTAATCCTATTACCTTAAAATGTATATTATAGGAATGGATCTGGTAAGATCTTTCTATTGTTAAGTTCTAATCCTGTTACCTTAAAAAAGTAAATCTGGGAGTGGGTCTAGTAACATTTTACAACCTTGAGACATTCTTTTGATTTATTGTAATAACTAATTTCAAAATTATATAACTCCCTTGGTAACACTAGCCAGGGGGCACTCTCTGCCCCCTTTCTGATGTTATGCCCGAAGCTTCCTCTCTCCCTTTTCATACTTAAATAAAATTCTGCTATAGTAAAAGTAATACAATATTGTAAAGTTAAGAAAAATTAAAAAAAAAATAATAATAATAATAAAAAAAAAAGCTCTTGAGTGATCAAGCCTGGTTCCTGGTCCTGAAGCTAAATCTTCTTTGGAGATCATGAATCCAACATCATTCATAGTAAACAACCAGAAGTCTGGAGAAGGAAGGTAAGAAAAGTCTTCACAAAGGGAGAGGTCAGGGGAGCCTGGGTTTTATTTATTTTTTTAATTTGAATTTATTTATTTTAATTAGAGGCTAATTACTTTGCAATATTGTATTGGTTTTGTCATACATCAACATGAATCTGCCACGGGTGTACACGTGTTCCCAGTGGTTTTAAAAGGCCATGTAAACAAGAATGAAGGCAGTTTTGTTAGACTGCCTTTATCCAACCTGAGTGAACATTGTGTGTTTCAATTATCAAAGAACTGCAAAGAGCCACAGAGTACCCAGAGTCCACTCAGAAGAGTTTCTTTACTAGCTGTCATCCTTGTTTTGTCCTGTGAATACCTCTCATGGAAATTAATCAATATATCATGGTTTTATTTGTCCAGGAAGAGTTAAGTCTACCTATGGCTTCAACCAACTGTGCTCTCAGTTTTCTCCTTTATCAAAGATTAAGTTCTCTCCAACAAAGAAGAGTTCCATGAACATCTAACCTTATATATATATTTTTTTTAATCAAGAATCTCTTTTATTGATTATCAGAAACATTACAAACATCTAGTATGAACAATATTGAGCGGACTGAATGGAATCAGTTTGGGATATCTCCTCACATTTGCACAGTTGTGAAAACACAACATGAAACAATATTTCTGATATATTAATGAAATATTAAAAATATCATAAGGAAGGTATCGGAGAAGACAATGCAACCCACTCCAGTACTCTTGCCTGGAAAATCCCATGGATGGAGGAGCTTGGTGGGCTGCAGTCCATGGGGTCGCTAGGAGTCGGACACAACTGAACGACTTCCCTTTCATTTTTCACTTTCATGCATTGGAGAAGGAAATGGCAACCCACTCCAATGTTCTTGCCTGGAGAATCCCAGGGATGGGGGAGCCTGGTGGGCTGCCATCTTTGGGGTCACACAGAGTCTGACACGACTGAAGCGACTTAGCAGCAGCAGCAAGGAAGGTATTATTCTTTAAAAAAGGAATCAATTGTTAACATGACATCTAACAGGAAGTTATTCTTCTTCACAGAAGGGAGTGAAATATCCTATTACTTAGGACAATACATTGCCAAATGAGAAAACAAGCAAGAATTGCTCAGATCAGGGAAGTAATCATTTTGTTAATTTATTTATTTTTAATGGAAAGATAATTGCTTTACAGTATTGTGTTGGTTTCTGCCAAACCTCAACATGAATCAGCCATAGGTATAAATATGTCCCTCCTTCTTGAACTCCCTCCCAACTCCTTCACCGTCCCACCCATCTAGGTTGTTACAGAACCCCTGTTTGAGTTCTCTGAGTCATACAGCAAACTCCCATAAGCTACCTATTTTACATATGATAATGTATGTTTCCATGTTATTCTTTCCATACATCCCACCTACTCCTTCTTTTCATAGTATCATCAAATAAGTTTATCAATCATAGTAACCATTGTTCTCAAAAAACAATCTCTTGTCATTTTAAAGTCCTGACTGAACTCCTTTGAACATTACTATGCAGAGATTATTAGGGGTACATTCAATTAGGATCTTGACAAACAGTCAAAGTTTATCAATCATAAGAAAAAGGATATTAATAGTGTTATATATAGCTAGGGTTAGGAGGTAATATGGCTTGATAGCCAAAAACCACAGGATATGAAGTCATAACACAACCTGAACTTACATTCTGCATTTAAAGTCCTGCTTTGTCATATGCACAGCTAGCATATTGAGGGAAATTATTGTATAAATAAAATTACCTGTATTATGTGCCAGGCATCACAGTAGCTTATTTGTAAGTATTACCTATAATATATAAGCATGCTTTGTTCATGTTTTCTTTATCTTCTGCATCTTTCCACTTTTACTCTCTCATATGCATATTCCATTATCTAAACTTCAGGGGCAAATCAAATGTCATTACTTGGGATTTTTGTAAATCTACATCCTATAATACCTTCCTCCATCCCCAGACCCAAGATAATTGTTTAATTCTTCCTTCTAATATGTTCCCAAGCTAAACTGTACATGATTCTAGTTTTAGTTATTCATGTCCTCAAACACTTAAGTCAAATATGAACTTCACAATACACCTCGCATGAGTTTCTTTCCTATTGTTTCAGTCAGTTAGTATAGACTGAAAAATAGAGGCTTATTGAAAGTGAGAGTACATGTCCATGAACCAAAACTAGCAAACAAATGTGAACAACTGGTTCTGGAACATTATAAAGTGATTCATAATGGTACAAAGTTGAAAAGGAAGAAAGCAAACACATCAGTAAGTGCATTGAAGAGAACGATTCTGACAAGAGGGACAATGGCACCAGGAAGAATCAGGCAATGTTTTTCAGAGAAGGCAGAGATGCTTTTTCACTAAAATAATTAATTATTTAACAAATGGATACATGCAAACTTTCTGCAACTAAAATATGAGAACTATGAAGAAAGAAATGTTGACGCAATCACCTGTCAACAAAAGGAGGTTGTCAGGTCTCTACATTAGAAGGATCAGAGATTAAAATAAGAATGGCATGTTTTCATGTTATGGCAGTTTATTCAAATGCTTAGAAAAATAACTTGATTTTTACATAGATTGCTTTTATCCCTATTAAATCAAACCACATATGTCTATAGCCCCAGTTGAAATAGCACTGTATTTATTATAATAAAATAATAAAAGTAGATAATTCAACAATAATTTTTCCATGCTGGAGAAAATCTATTTATTCATTTATTTTTTGAATATTTTTGTTGTTGTTGTCTGCTAGGTACAATTTTAGGTACTAGAAATAGAAGAGTCATCAAAACAAAGTCATTGGCCACATGGAATTGACTATCTGTTGGATGGAGACAGACAATGGTCAAACAAACACAAAAATAAAGTATATTAAATTATGACAAGTCCAGGAATAAAAATGAAACAGTTGAGGAGAGAGGATGCTGAGGTGTGGTTTTATACAGGGTAATGGGGGAAGACTATGTTGATAGTGAGGCTTGAGTAGAAATCTGATGATGGAAGAAAGCAAACCACATGCGTTCTTAGAGAAGAAAATCAGTAAAAGAGAAGAGAAAATGCAAACCCTCCCAGATTTGAAGCTAAAGGATTTGACTACAAAGACTATGCTCCTAATTACTACTCTACCCTTCCTTGTTATGAGGATTAAGTGAGTTACTACATAAGGGCATTTATCATAATGCTTTCAACAAACCTAATTACTATTAGAAAAATTGTAAATTATTATGCATACCAAAGCAGAATGTAGCTGCACAGCCTTTTTTACTCTTCAGTAATCTGCCTGAAATGCAGGAGACCAGGATTTGATCCCTGAGTTAGGAAGATCCCCTGGAGGAAGAAATGGCAACCCAGTCCAGTATTCTTACCTGGAGAATCCCAAAGAAAGAGGAGCCTGTCAGGCTACAGTCTTTGGGGTCACAAAGAGTCAGACATGACTGAGTGACAGAATAGAATAGTGGTGCTCTATCAGCTTTAAAATTGTGGCAACCTTGCAGTATTGTGACATTATTAAATACCTCAAAATAATATGTAAAAAATAATTACTACTCAGCTTTGAAAATACTGGCAATATAAAAGAAACTTTCTTCTAAGATTATATAATTTTGGATTAAAAATAAGAGTCAAAGAAGAAGAATCAATGGAATTTCCTGAGTAGTCATAGGTAAATATTTTTGTAGACTTATGGCTAGTTGATTTTATCCAGCTATTTTTTTTAATCATGAAATTTTCAATAAAATATAAATAAAAATCCTATCACATAAAATATTCCCTTATTTGTAGAATCCACCCATTCTAGATCTGCATGTGCCCATCAATGTCCTCACTATGTTCCCAGAGTCAAGTGGTCAATGTACCACACTGCTGGAGTCTGCCTGTTCTGCCCATGTGACTATACATCCTGACTGAATTTGCAACACTCCATCATTGCAAAATGCTCTGTTGGCACAGCTTCTTTTAGCAGTGGCTAAATGGATGCTCAAGAATTTACACCTACAGGAAGGTAAGGCAGTCTTTTTGACTGTGAAAGCATAACTCACAGGTAAGTTCAGAAGAGCTCAAAGGTATAATATTTTCATGAAGTTCACAGGCAACTGAAATTTGCTCTTAAGGTGAGGAAGTCGAGAGTTGTAATCATCACTAGTACCTATCAATTCCCTCTGGATCAACATTCTTATTTAAATGGGCATCTGGTACTAGTGGTAAAGAACCTACCTGCCAATGCAGGAGACCTGAGTTCAATCCCTGGGTGGGGAAGATCCCCTGGGGGAGGAAATGTCAACCCAGTCCAGTATTCTTGCCTGGAAAATCCCTTGTACAGGAAAGCCTGGAGCGCTATAGTCCATGGTATCACAAAAGTGTCAGACACAACTTAGCATGCAAGCATCAGCTTCTGAATTCAAATACAGAATCAGTCACTTCAACACTCCTTCCCAATGCACACTTCTGAGCAACACCTTCTTCCCTAGAGCCATTCCTTCCCAAGAACCTCAAAGAGGTCCATATGGTGAGCAGACTATTCTGGTCTGCAATACCTTATTTCCCATTATGTTCTTTGTAAGAGTCATACCAGCCAACTTTCTTTCCCAAGGTTTTCCTCCCTCTGAGTCTTAGAGAAAGCTACAGGTTTTTCAGAAATCTTGCCAACTTATTATAATCTCCATCCCTTGTTGGTAGAGCTTCTTCTCCTGAATGCCCAAGTATTCACTTTTCCTATTTTATTCCTTAGAGAATCCTCTAGATAACAATGTAGACAGAATTTAAAACAAATTGTCATATTTAATTCTCACATACAAAAGAAAATGAAAAAAAAAAAAAAAAACCTGTGTGACAACTAATCATTATCTCCTTTTAAATGTAAGACTGAGGTTCAAACAGGTTTAGGTAGTTAATTGATTTTAGAAACCTTGTTCACTTTACTGTACTCTCACTTTTTCCTTATGATATGTTAGAAAATAAGAAAATGACTGTGGGCAATAGCGTTCAAGAAGCCAGAGGGCTTGTCTAGTGCTAGGACTACTCTAGCTCAAGTCAGAGCTGATTCTACTTTTTCCCAAATGGCTCAGGTTTTGTTTTTATATAGCTTATTTAAATGTGCCCTTTCCTTTTTCTCTTCTGTTCACAGGCATTTTTGTGATGGATAACACAACAATAAAAAATACCCTATTTTCAGTTATTGCAATTGCTCATGAAATGCTACCTCAAGTATTGTGTTGATTCGATTCTGAGTTTGTTAGTGGAGGGAGACCAAAACAATGCCAAATTCTTATTTTTGATTATTTGAATTAACCCGCAGTCTGATTGCTGAGAAATGTGATCAGCACTGCCATTGTATATTTAATGCTTCTTACACTAGCAAAATATTATTGCTAACAATTTTATATTTTACATAATAATAATATTTATCTTTCTGGAAATACCTGGAAATGTCCTGATTGAGATGCTTTTCAGGGAAAATACACTAAAATAAAAATATAAGCATATAAACTCACATTTAATTGTGTCATAAAGTGTCTCTTAGATTGTCAGACCTCGTGCCTTCTTCTAAGAAAAGTATTTTGAAATTCCCCTTTATATCTTGAACTGAAATCTATAGCTAGTGTAAAATACAGACATGTATAAAAATAATGTAACCCATTAATGATAAGATGAATAAAAAATTAATGTCATGTCATTTTCCCAAGAAACAAAGTTCTCCTTTGAATCATTACATAGTATAAGGGGTAAGGAGCTTTCTGAGGTCTCCTTAGAATTGTTAGGAAACAGGGTATGTTACCCCAAAATATGTTTCAAGGACATAATGTTGTTTTGAATTCCCAGGTGGTGTTAGTGGAAAAGAACCCTCCTGCCGATGCAGGAGATGTAAGTGATGTGGGTTCAGTCCCTGGGTCAGGAAGATCCTCTCGAGAAGGAAATGACAACCCAGTCCACTGTTCTTGCCTGGAGAATCCCATGAACAGAGGAGCTTGGTGGATTATAGTCCATGGGGTCACAAAGAGTCGAACATGACTGAAGCAACTTAGCACACACAGTTATTTAAGAAATGACTAGTACGAGAATAACACTCTGCCTCTTCTGTCTCCCTAAAAACAGGAAATAAATCTTACATTAAAGATATACTCTCTATATATAGAGGTAGAAGGACAACCTTGTCACCAAAGATAGGGAATTTGGGACCAAGAAAACTGTATGAATAAACTTTATTACTTATCTTGTTTACCACCAAATCCAAATTCTGTTTCGATTCTTAATTGGGCATCCAAAACCTAAGTTTCTTTCCCTTGTCAATTCCTCACAAATTTATTGTCTAAAAAATATCAAAGCTGCTTGCTTTCTCCATCTTTGACGTCCCATTTCTATGAGGACTTTGTGCACATGAATTAAAACTTGTTTCTTTTTCTCCTGTTAATTTGTCTGGTATCAACTTTATTGTTATTCCAGCCACTAGAACTCAAGAGGGCTAATGGAGGAAACTTCCTGCTCCCCAACAGAATCAGCTGCTGCTGCTGCTAAGTCACTTCAGTCGTGTCTGACTCTGTGCGACCCCATAAATGACAGCCCACCAGGCTCTCCTGTCCCTGGGATTCTCCAGGCAAGAACACTAGAGTGGGTTGCCATTTCCTTCTCTAGTGCATGAAAGTGAAAAGTGAAAGTGAAGTTGCTCAGTCATGTCTGACTCTTAGTGACCTCACGGACTGCAGCCCACCAGGCTCCTCCATCCATGGGATTTTCCAGGCAAGAGTATTGGAGTGGGTTGCCATTGCCTTCTCCTCCAACAGAACCTAAGAACTCCCAAAAGGCCCAGCTTCTAATATCATCACATGGTTTTAGAATTGCACCATATAAATATAGGGAACACAGAGCATAGCAGAGGTTGAGGGATCTCTCATTCCATCCAAAGATAATTCTTGAAGGAGCACCTCAGCAGTTAGCCTAGTGGCTCAGCTGATAAAGAATCTACCTGCAATGCTGAAGACCCAGTTCAATCCCTGGGTGAGGCAAATTCCCTAGAGAAGGGAATGGCTACCCATTCCAATATTCTTGCCTGGAAAATCCACAGAGGAGGCTAGTGGGTTACAATCCATGGGGTCACAAAGAGTGGACACAACTTAGTGACCAAACCACCACCTCAGCAGTTAGCAGCTAGGGTGTTTTAAGCCAGGTAAAGAAATAACAGGCAGAGCATCAACCATTGTAAGAAGAAAATATAGTAAAATAACACAACTTTAATATATAAATTCTCAAGTACAACTGCACTTGAAAAAGAAAAAGAAAACATTCAGACATTTGAACCTATTCATGAAATTATACTGAATATGACAGTTACTGCTATAGGCTAATATAAGTGTTTGGTGTGGAGATTCAAATACCACAATGCTGTCATAAGAGACATGATTTTCTAAAATGTAGCTAAATCTTCAGAAAATCTGAAGGAAAAATGATAACGTTTCTTCAAATGACATTGTTGTTGCATTTTAAAAAATTCAATGTACATTAAAAATGTGCAAAAAATGTGCTGGAAAAATAAAGAAGAGCTTGGTTTAAGAATTAGATAGTGATAAACAAGATTTTCACATATTTAGAGGCAAACCTATAACTTGTGAAGAACTTTGAAATATTCTTCATTTTGGAATTGTCTACATGTTGATCGTAAGCTTTCACGACTTAACCACTAACAATTCTCTCAATCTCTGGGACAAAGTGTCCCTGCCAAGAATGTCCAAACCCTCTATCTCCCAAAATTCCTAAGATGTTTCCAGGGTACAATACAAACTCTCTAGAGATTATTGGTGTATAATATCATATATGAAACGAGTCGCCAGTCCAGGTTCGATGCACGATACTGGATGCTTGGGACTGGTGCACTGGGATGACCCAGAGGGATGGTATGGGGAGGGATGAGGGAGGAGGATTCAGGATGAGGAACACATGTATACCTGTGACAGATTCATTTTGATATATGGAAAAACCAATGCAATATTGTAAACTTAAAAAATAAAATAAAATAAAGATTATTGGTTGAGACATATTAATCTTGAATACATGCATTTTGAACATAGATTACTTTCATGTTAAAAACATTCCATATTCTACAGTTAAATTCTCAGGGCACTCTAGAAAGAATTTTACACACACAAACACACACTGAAGAGATGCTTGTTAGAAAAAGTATGGCTGCTGCTGCTAAGTCACTTCAGTCGTGTCCGACTCTGCGTGACCCCGTAGACATCAGCCCACCAGGCTCTCCTGCCCCTGGGATTGTCCAGGCAAGAAAACTGAAGTGGGTTGCCATTTCCTTCTCCAATGCATGAAAGCGAAAAAATGAAAGTGAAGTCGCTCAGTCGTGTCCGACTCTTAGCGACCCCATGGACTGCAGCCCACCAGGCTCCTCCATCCATGGGATTTTCCAGGCAAGAGTACTGGAGTGGGGTGCCATTGCCTTCTTTGAGAAAAAGTATGGAACTAGTGCAATAATATAAGAGCAGATAAAATATTCAGTTCAGTTCAGTCGCTAAATCGTATCTGACTCTTTGCAACCCCATGAATTGTAGCACGCCAGGCCTCCCTGTCCATCACCAACTCCTGGAGTTCACTCAGACTCACGTACATTGAGTCAGTGATGCCATCCAGCCATCTCATCCTCTGTCATCCCTTTCTCCTCCTGCCCCCAATCCCTTCTAGCATCAGAGGCTTTTCAAATGAGTCAACTCTTCACATGAGGTGGCCAAAGTACTGGAGTTTCAGCTTTAGCATCATTCCTTCAAAAAAATCCCAGGGTTGATCTCCTTTATTTTTTATTATTTTTTTTTTTTTTTAGTAATTCTCTTGTTTATTTTATAAGAGAAAGTACAGAGGCGAACAGATGTGATGGAGAATATTGGTAGCAGAATTAAACCATGGTCTTCACTTAATATATTTTATTAAATGTCACTGATCATTGTTTGTTTTTTTTTTTTTTTTTGAGTGGCAAACTTTATTACAATTATATCCACTTTATTTTTTTATTTTATTATTATTATTTTTTTAATTTTTCTTAACTTTACAATATTGTATTACTTTTACTATACATCGAGATGGATCCGCCACCAGAATACACGTGTTCCCCATCCTGAACCCTCCTCCCTCCCCCTTCCCACACCATCCCTCCAGGTCATCCCAGTGCTCCAGTCCCAGGCATCTGTTATAGGGCATCGTACCTGGACTGACTCGTTTCAGATATGATATTATACATATTTCAATGCTATTCTCCCCAATTGTCCCACCCTCTCCCAGTCCCAGAGTCCAAAAGTCTGTTCTAAACATCAGTGTCTCTTTTGCTGTCTCATAAGCAGGGTGATTGTTACCATCTTTCTAAATTCCATATATATGCGTTAGTATACTGTATTTGTGTTTTTCTTTCTGGCTTACTTCACTCTGTATAATAGGCTCTAGTTCCATCCACCTCATTAGAACTGATTCAAATGTATTCTTTTTAATGGCTGAGTAATACTCCATCGTGTATATGTACCACAGCTTGCTTATCCATTCATCTGTGGATGGACATCTAGGTTGCTTCCACGTCCTGGCTATTGTAAACAGTGCTGCTATGAACATTGGGGTACACGTGCCTCTTTCAATTCTGGTTTTCTCAGTGTGTATGCCCAGCAGTGGGATTGCTGCGTCATAAGGCAGTTCTATTCCCAGTTTTTTGAGGAATCTCCATACTGTTCTCCATAGTGGCTGTACTAGTTTGCATTCCCACCAACAGTGTAAGAGGGTTCCCTTCTCTCCGCACCCTCTCCAGCATTTATTGCTTATGGATTTTGGATCGCAGCCATTCTGACTGGCGTGTAATGGTATCTCATAGTGGTTTTGATTTGCATTTCTCTGATAATGAGTGATGTTGAGCATCTTTTCATGTGTTTGTTAGCCATCTGTATGTCTTCTTTGGAGAAATGTCTATTAAGTTCTTTGGCCCATTTTTTGATTGGGTCGTTTATTTTTCTGGAATTGAGCTGTAGAAGTTGCTTGTATATTTTTGAGGTTAGTTGTTTGTCTGTTGCTTCATTTGCTATTATTTTCTCCCATTCTGAAGGCTGTCTTTTCAGCTTGCCTATAGTTTCCTTTGTTGTGCAGAAGCTTTTTAAGTTTGATTAGGTCCCATTTGTTCATTTTTGATTTTATTTCCGATATTATGGGAGGTGGGTCATAGAGGATCCTGCTGTGATGTAAGTCAGAGAGTGTTTTGCCTATGTTTTCCTCTAGGAGTTTTATGGTTTCTGGTCTTATATTTAGATCTTTAATCCATTTTGAGTTTATTTTTGTGTATGGTGTTAGACAGTGTTCTAGTTTCATTCTTTTACAAGTGTTCAACCAGTTTTCCCAGCACCACTTGTTAAAAAGATTGTCTTTAATCCATTGTATATTCTTGACGCCTTTGTCAAAGATTAGGTGACCATATGTGCGTGGATTTATCTCTGGACTTTCTATTTTGTTCCATTGATCTATATTTCTGTCTTTGTGCCAGTACCATACTGTCTTGATGACTGTAGCTTTATAGTAGAGCCTGAAGTCATGCAGGTTGATTCCTCCAGTTCCGTTCTTCTTTCTCAAGATAGCTTTGGCTATTCAAGGTTTTTTGTATTTCCATACAAATTGAGAAATTATTTGTTCTAGCTCTGTGAAGAATACCGTTGGTAGCTTGATGGGGATTGCATTGAATCTATAAATTGCTTTGGGTAGTATACTCATTTTCACTATATTGATTCTACCAATCCACGAACATGGTATATTTCTCCATCTATTAGTGTCCTCTTTAATTTCTTTCAGCAGTGTTTTATAGTTTTCTAAATATAGGTCTTTAGATTCTTTAGGAAGATATATTCCTAAGTATTTTATTGTTTTCATTGCAATGGTGAATGGAATTGTTTCCTTAATTTCTCTTTCTATTTTCTCGTTATTAGTGTACAGGAATGCAAGGGATTTCTGTGTGTTAATTTTATATCCTGCAACTTTACGTATTCATTGATTAGTTCTAGTAATTTTCTGGTGGAATCTTTAGGGTTTTCTACGTAGAGGATCATGTCATCTGCAAACAGTGAGAGTTTTACTTCTTCTTTTCCAATTTGGATTCCTTTTATTTCTTTTTCTGCTCTGATTGCTGTGGCCAAAACTTCCAGAACAATGTTTAATAATAATGGTGAAAGTGGGCATCCTTGTCTTGTTCCTGACTTTAGAGGAAATGCTTTCAGTTTTTCACCATTGAGGATAATGTTTGCTGTGGGTTTGTCGTATATAGCTTTTATTATGTTGAGGTATGTTCCTTCTATTCCTGCTTTCTGGAGAGTTTTTATCATAAATGGATGTTGAACTTTGTCAAAGGCTTTCTCTGCATCTATTGAGATAATCATATGGTTTTTATTCTTCAGTTTGTTAATGTGGTGTATTACGTTGATTGATTTGCGGGTATTGAAGAATCCTTGCATTCCTGGGATAAAGCCCACTTGGTCATGGTGTATGATCTTTTTAATGTGTTGTTGGATTCTGATTGCTAGAATTTTGTTAAGGATTTTTGCGTCTATGTTCATCAGTGATATTGTTCTGTAGTTTTCTTTTTTTGTGGGATCTTTGTCAGGTTTTGGAATTAGGGTGATGGTGGCCTCATAAAATGAGTTTGGAAGTTTGCCTTCCTCTGCAATTTTCTGGAACAGTTTGAGTAGGATAGGTGTTAGCTCTTCTCTAAATTTTTGGTAGAATTCAGCTGTGAAGCCGTCTGGGCCTGGGCTTTTGTTTGCTGGGAGATTTCTGATTACAGTTTCAATTTCCGTGCTTGTGATGGGTCTGTTAAGATTTTCTATTTCTTCCTGATCCAGTTTTGGAAAGTTGTACTTTTCTAAGAATTTGTCCATTTCTTCCATATTGTCCATTTTATTGCCATATAATTGCTGATAGTAGTCTCTTATGATCCTTTGTATTTCTGTGCTGTCTGTTGTGATCTCTCCATTTTCTTTTCTGATTTTATTGATTTGATTTTTCTCCCTTTGTTTCTTGATGAGTCTGGCTAGTGGTTTGTCAATTTTATTTACCCTTTCAAAGAACCAGCTTTTGGCTTTGTTGATTTTTGCTATGGTCTCTTTTGTTTATTTTGCATTTATTTCTGCCCTAATTTTTAAGATTTCTTTCCTTCTACTAATCTTGGGGTGCTTCATTTCTTCCTTTTCCAGTTGCTTTAGGTGTAGAGTTAGGTTATTTATTTGGCTTTTTTCTTGTTTCTTAAGGTATGCCTGAATTGCTATGAACTTTCCCCTTAGGACTGCTTTTACAGTGTCCCACAGGTTTTGGGTTGTTGTGTTTTCATTTTCATTCATTTCTATGCAGAATTTGATTTCTTTTTTGATTTCTTCTGTGATTTGTTGGTTATTCAGGAGTGTGTTGTTCAGCCTCCATATGTTGGAATTTTTAATAGTTTTTCTCCTGTTATTGAGATTTACTCTTACTGCATTGTGGTCCGAAAAAATGGTTGGAATGATTTCAATTTTTCTGAACTTACCAAGGCTAGATTTATGGCCCAGGATGTTGTCTATCCTGGAGAAGGTTCCGTGTGCACTTGAGAAAAAGGTGAAATTCGATCTCCTTTAGAATGGACTGGTTGGATCTCCTTACAGTCCAAGGGACTCTCAAGAGTCTTCTCCAACACCACAGTTCAAAAGCATCAATTCTTCGTCACTCAGCCTTCTTCACAGTCCAGCTCTCACATCCATACATGACCACAGGAAAAACTGTAGCCTTGACTAGACGAACCTTTGTTGGCAAAGTAATGTCTCTGCTTTTGAATATGCTATCTAGGTAACTTTCCTTCCAAGGAGTAAGCGTCTTTTAATTTCATGGCTGCAATCAACATCTGCAGTGATTTTGGAGCCCAGAAAAATAAAGTCTGACACTGTTTCCGCTGTTTCCCCATCTATTTCCCATGTAGTGATGGGACCAGATGCCATGATCTTCGTTTTCTGAATGTTGAGCTTTAGGCCAACTTTTTCACTCTCCACTTTCACCTTCATCAAGAGGCTTTTTAGTTCCTCTTCATTTTCTGCCATAAGGGTGGTATCATCGGCATATCTGAGGTTATTGATATTTCTCCAGGCAATCTTGATTCCAGCTTGTGCTTCTTCCAGTCCAGCATTTCTCATGATGTACCCTGCATATAAGTTAAATAAGCAGGGTGACAATATACAGCCTTGATGTACTCCTTTTCCAATTTGGAACCAGTCTGTTGTTCCATGTCCAGTTCTAACTGTTGCTTCCTGACCTGCATACAGACTTCTCAAGGGGCAGGTTAGGTGGTCTGGTATTCCCATATCTTTCAGAATTTTCCACAGTTTATTGTGATCCACACAGTCAAAGGCTTTGGGATAGTCAATAAAGCAGAAATAGATGTTTTCTTGGAACTCTCCTGCTTTTCCATGATCCAGTGGATGTTGGCAGTTTGATCTCTGGTTCTTTTGCCTTTTCTAAAACCAGCTTGAACATCAGGAAGTTCATGGTTCATGTATTGCTGAAGCCTGGCTTGGTGAATTTTGAGCATTACTTTACTAGCATGTGAGGTGAGTTTAATTGTGTGGTAGTTTGAGCCTTCTTTGGCATTGCCTTTCTTTGGGATTCAAATGAAAACTGACTTTTTCCAGTCCTGTGGCCACTGCTGAGTTTTCCAAATTTGCTGGCATATTGAGTGCAGCACTTTCATAGCATCATCTTTTAGGATTTGAAATAGCTCAACTGGAATTCCATCACTTCCACTTGGTTTGTTCGTAGTGATGCTTTCTAAAGCCCACTTGACTTCACATTCCAGGATGTCTGGCTGTAGATGAGTGATCACACCATATACCTAATAAGTAGATATATGTTATTTCATCAATCTAAAGTAAAATATAAAGTTGTATCTACTGGTCTAATGTTTATATCTGCATGCATACTTTTAACATAATTTTAGTCCATGCTTCTAGAATTCCAGATAACATTCAATGATAGTGCCAATTAGAACATAATGGCATTCTAATGTTACAGAAAGAAATTTTAAAATGTCAAAAATTAATGGAGGGGAGAAAGGTCAAAGTAAATTCATCTCTTATTACACTCTATTTGCTATCTGATTTACAATAGTCAGTCTCCCTGAAGTTAAGACTGTAGTCATTTTGATTAGTCGTTCATTTAATGAGTGCAAAATCTTCTTACATTGGGGATTCATACTATATTAAAAAGCATCCATTAAAATTCTCACAATCTTGGACTTAAAAAATCATCTGCCTTCTCCCCACATTGGTGCATCTAGGTTATCTTATACCTTAAGGGATATAATTTGAAGAACTCTTTGTGTTTGTCTTAAAATAAAAATGGAGAGCCAAAAGAACAGGTGCAAATGCAAAACAAAATTGCAAATTACTGAAGAAAAATATATTGGAATATGTCTATCAGGCCTAGTTGCCTTCACAGACTGCTTGTACTAGCCCTATAATCTGAACATGCTGAAAAAGCCTTTCAGCTACTGCATACATAATTTTCCCTGAAGAAGGATCATTAGAGAACCAGAGGACTCTCAGCAGGCAGAAGTATCTAGAGGAAACTAGATTTATGTGGAAATAATTGTTACTAATAATTATAGCAATTACTATTCAGAGAAAAAAATCATTCTTTATTAAAATCACTTCCTTCTCTTATGCTCTGAACTTCATCATTTCCTGTGTCTTGGAATATATTTCCACAGTTCTGCCTTTCTCTCACAACAATTTAAAGTATTGCTGTCCTCTCTCTTCCTTTTTAATCAATCCTTCTTAGTCATTCCAGGTTGATCCTAAAATTACTGTCTTTCATTATTCCAGGGGGCAAACCATAATGTATGCACCATATTAAGTTCCAAAACATCTGGTTGGCTTGCAAAGTCCCTAACAGTCTGCTCCACCCAACATTCCGATCTGTCTTGTTTACAATTCTCTGAAATACTTTCCATCCATCAGTATACTCAAGGCTTTGCTTAATATATAGTTCCCAAATTCTAATGAGTTGACTTCAGGTGCACTGAAGGAATATTCAGGATCCTCTGCTTAGTTAGGAAACTAATGTCAAATTAGTCTTGGATAATAGTTTTCCCTCATTTTGCTACTGAATTATAGTGTCATCATGTCATTTTGCTAGTCCTTATCTTTGAAACACAGAGACCTGAATAACCTACTTGTCATTTGTCTTGAAGAGTCTTTACTTCACTTTTTATGATTGCTTTTCAGTATCAATATAATTTACATATTCAGGTGAAATATTGATGCTCAATGGGAATATGAGCGACAAATTATGCAAGTATCAAGATTTTGAGCTGAATATCACAAGGAGATGAATGTTCAAAAGGAGGGAGTATTCCAGGACAAAAAATTTAAAGTTAAAGGCAAAAATTGTGGGGTTAAGCTTAATTCTCCTATTTTTCCAGATAATGATTTCTGTAATTCTGATCAGAAAAAATGGCACAGTGATAAAGAATCCATCTGCTAATGCAGGAGACTCAAGAGACTCAGGTTCAATCCCTGGGTCAGGAAGATCCCCCAAAGTAGGAAAAGGCAATTCACTTCAGTATTTCCCTGGAAAATTCCACGGACAGAGGAGCCTGGCAAGCTACAGCTCATGGGGTTGCAACAAGCCCAACATAACTGAGAGGCTGAACACACACATGCACAATGTAGTCTACTAAGTTACAATAGTGTTAAATTTAGAAAAATACTGTGAAAATTTGCATTAGAAGAAAGTTTTGGTTTTTTTTTTTTTTTTTTTTTTTTTTGCTTTCTTATAAAACCCTTTTCTATATGAATCTTAGTCATACTATCTCACCTTGGTGCTAGTCCACAGATATGAAAAAAAAACCAATTCCTATAACATCTAAAAGAGCTTCATAAAATGACCTAAATGTTTTGAGGCAGGTTAGTCTATTTTTCCCCTTAGTTTCCCAGTACTCTAAAGAGATATTACTACCAAAAAAATACTCCTGGAACTGTTACACATTTCCTGACTTTTGAATTTTATTATGTGTATTCATTCTGTTTTCCTCTATCTGAAATGTTCCTGGAACTTCTAAATATCAAATGAAATCCTCACACATTATTTGAGTGTCAAAATGGCCATGTTTACAGTTTGTTTTTCCCCCATACCTCTCTACAAAATGAATGGGATAACTTGAGTGCATGGAATGGACAGCAACCAAAGTAAAAGGAATTTTAAACCTCATGAATATCTAATATAAAAATAAATTTAAAAATTGAGTCCCATAAGGCTACTTGCTTATTATCTAACTGATTTTTTTTCCCTTTGTTTCTTTGAAACACCTACCCAGTCCCCTTGTTATATAATCCAGAATTTGTCTGGTCTTTGTGTCTGGTTCCTGTGAGGTAATATCTAAATCCTTAGAATATCTCTAGTGGAGTGAATGTCTTTGATATTAATGGTTAGCCCTTGGACTACATTTGAGTTTATGCTAAAGAGATGATTCAGGATGACAGCTACTGGTTATGCCAGAAAAAAGAATCAAACAATTACAGGGTTGGGGCTTTGAGCCACTTGATATCAGCCTAACCTCTCAACATCTGGTGAGGATACGGGACTAGAGACTGACTTCAGTCATATGGCCAAAGATTCAATAAATTATACCTACATGGTGAAACCCCAATAAAAATTTTATACACCAAGCTTGGTGGAGGTTTCTAGTTGATGAACAAACTGAAATTCCAGAAGGATGACACATTCTGATTCCATATGGAGAGAGAACAAGAGGCTTGAATTCTGAACCTTTGCAAATCTTGCCCTATATGTCTCTTCATTTGAGAGATCTCTTCAAGAAAATTAGAGATAGCAAGGGAACATTTCATGCAAAGATGGGCTCGATAAAGGACAGAAATGGGTATGGACCTAACAGAAGCAGAAGATATTAAAAAGAGGTGGCAAGAATACACAGAAGAACTGTACAAAAAAGATCTTCACGACCCAGATAATCACCATGGTGTGATCACGCACCTAGAGCCAGACATCCTGGAATGTGAAGTCAAGTAGGCGTTAGAAAACATCATTACAAATAAAGCTAAGGGACATGATGGAATTCCAGTTGAGCTATTCAAATCCTGAAAGATGATGCTGTGAAAGTGATGCACTCAATAAATCAGCAAATTTGGAAAACTCAGCAGTGGCCACAGGACTGGAAAAGTCCAGTTTTCATTCCAATCACAAAGAAGGCAATGCCAAAGAATGCTCAAACTACCACACAATTGCACTCATCTCACATGCTGGTAAAGTAATGCTCAAAATTCTCCAAGGCAAGCTTTAGCAATATGGAAAAAGCAAGAGAGTTCCAGAAAAAAACATCTATTTCTGCTTTTTTGACTATGCCAAAGCCTTTGACTGGGTAAGTCACAATAAACTGTGGAAAATTCTTAAAGAGATGGGAATACCAGACCACCTGACCTGCCTCTTGAGAAATTTGCATGCAGGTCAGGAAGCAACAGTTAGAACTAGACATGGAACAACAGACTGGTTCCACATAGGAAAAGGAGTATGTCAAGGTTATATATTGTCGCTGTGCTTATTTAATTTATATGCAGAGTACATCATGAGAAACACTGGGCTGGAAGAAGCACAAGCTGGAATCAAGATTGCCTGGAGAAATATCAATAACCTCAGATATGCAGATGACAACACCCTTATGGCAGAAAGGGACGAGGAACTAAAAAGCCTCTTGATGAAGGTGAAAGAGCAGAGTAAAAAAGTTGGCTTAAAGTTCAACATTCAGAAAACGAAGATCATGGCATGTGGTCCCATCACTTCATGGGAAATAGATGGGAAAACAGTGTTAGACTTTATTTTTCTGGGCTCCAAAATCACTGCAGATGTTGATTGCAGCCATGAAATTAAAAGACGCTTACTCCTTGGAAGAAAAGTTATGACCAACCTAGATAGCACATTCAAAAGCAGAGACATTACTTTGCCAACGGAGGTCCATCTAGTCAAGGCTATGGTTTTTCCAGTGGTCATGTATGGATGTGAGAGCTGGACTGTGAAGAAGGCTGAGCGCCGAAGCATTGATGCTTTTGAACTGTGGTGTTGGAGAGGACTCTTGAGAGTCCCTTGGACTGCAAGAAGATCCAACCAGTCCATTCTGAAGGAGATCAACCCTGGGATTTCTTTGGAAGGACTGATGCTAAAGCTGAAACTCCAGTACTTTTTGGCCACCTCATGTGAAGAGTTGACTCATTGGAAAAGACTCTGATGCTGGGAGGGATTGGGGGCAGGAGGAGAAGGGGACCACAGAGGATGAGATGGCTGGATGGCATCACTGACTCGATGGACATAAGTCTGAGTGAAGTCCAGGAGTTGGTGATGGACAGGGAGGCCTGGCGTGTTGCGATTCATGGGGTCTCAAAGAGTCGGACATGACTAAGCAACTGAAGTGAACTGAATTTGTATCTTTTATAAGTCTACCATTGTAATTATAATAGCTCTGTGATTCCCATGATATTTTCTAATGTATTATTGAATCTGAAGAGGTCTTGAGTACTCTCAAATGTATAGCCAGTTGGTAAAACCTTTGGGTGGTCTAGAGACCTCTACAATCAGCTGGAAGGAGGGCAGTCTGAAAGGAGGTCAGGCTTGCAGAGAACTGAGCCCTTAACTCGTAGGATTTGTGCTAACTTCAAGTGAATATTGCTGGGACTGAAGTGAAGTATACAAGTTTGAGTAGGAATATTCATCCTTATCTTTGCAGATCTGCTTTTTATGCCTGTATATCACATCTTGACTCTACTACAACTTTGGTTTACATGAAGCTTTGACTTGACAAAACTTGTAATATTTTAGACCCCTCTGTTGAGATACAAAGATTACCAGAGACTATTTCATTTCCTTCAGAATTGGAGGCAAACACTGGTGACCACTGGCAACTTTTTGCAAAATTTTGACTAAGAAATGCATTTAGACAAAGTAAATAATTGTTTTCCTGGTTAAGGCACCTTCTCAGTGTGAAAGGAGTTCCCTGACTCTTCCCCCACCTAAAGCTTCAACATTTAATGCAAAGAATTCCCTTACACATAATGTAGGTCAGTTTTTAACATTGAGTTCTGAAAATAAAAGCAACAAATGATCCTTTCTCCCCCAAATAAAAATGAGTTTACTCAGCCCATCAAAAATCCACAATATAATCCAGAATCGATATGTTTGTGTGATAATTATCAAACATCATCTACATCAATAAATTTATTAAAATTGGCTCTAATTGTGAACTCTCTTCTCATGTAAGATAAAGCCCTGCTCCACAAAATTGCATTGTATTTGAGCTAACTACTTCCAGTGTTCAACTGAACTAAAATAACAATGTCTTTGTCAATCAAATAGTGGAGAAGCCAAAGGGTTTGGTTGGTTTAGCGGATCACAAAGGGCAAGACTTCTTAGTCCAGTTCTTATATCACAGACTTTAATTTTTATTTTGCTATGACTATTTGAATGTCCAAATAGATTCTAAGACACATTGTCACCGAAAAGTTAATATATAAGTGTTTTGAGTATATAACCAGAAGAAACACTCTCCTGAATTGCTAAGTGCCTCAACAACAAATTAATTTGGTGATCAGTTTCTTTATTTATTTATTTTGCTTAACTTTACAATATTGTATTGCTTTTACAATACATCAAGATGGATCCGCAGCCAGTATACACGTGTTCCCCATCCTGAACCCTCCTCCCTCTCCCCTCCCCACACCATTCCTCCAGGTCATCCCAGTGCTCCAGCCCCAGGCATTTGTTATCGGGCATCGTACCTGGACTGACGACTCGTTTCAGATATAATATTATACATATTTCAATGCTATTCTCCCCAATCATCCCACCCTCTCCCAGTCTCTGAGTGTCCTTGGGCTTAATTCCCTGAGAAAGAGAGAATGAGACTGGCTCAGTTTGGATAAGAAGAACACTCCTGGTTCAATGAGCTGTGGGTAAGAAGCTGGTATTACTTGGTACCTCAGTATGGTCATTTCAATCATTTCACCTTCCCCAAAGTCTTTAATGTGGGTACTTAAAAGAATACATGTGTGAAATGAAAATGTATCTTGCCATATCAATAAACAAAAAATGTCACAGCCATCAGTGATTTCTGGCCTCCAAATGTGAATGAGGCCTCCTGAAAACCAAGATCCAGCAGATGCTGCCACCATCATGATGATTGCTAAGGAGCTGGGGGAATGTAAGAAGCAGCCACCTGCCCTTCTTTAAAGTGAACAAGAAAACAGGATTTGGCCCTATAGCTGAGAAAGAATCCGCCTGCAAGGCGGGAAGCCTGGGTTCGATCCCTGGGTTGGGAAGATCCCCTAGAGAAGGGAAAGGTCACCCACTCCAGTATTCTGGCCTGGAGAATTCCATGGACTATGTAGTCCAAGGGGTGGCAAAGAGTCAGAAACGGCAGAGTGACTTTCACTTCACTTCACTTCTTTGGCTGAGGTGCATATGAAAGCACTGAATTCGCTGACCCCAGAGGCTTGCATCTTCCTAATTATAGAATGCTAAATTCCTTAATTTGACATCTGATTTGATGTTCAGAATGCCTGCTCCCTTTATTGCAAACTTGTGTGTAGCCTGACTCCCCTCCCTCTTCCTTGGAGAAGCTTTCTCAGAGCTACAGAGATTCTGTCTCCTGGGCTCAGAGTCCTAAACATTCTCACCAAATAAAATAACTCTCTACTTTCAAGTTTTGACTATATTTTTAGTCGATCCATGTTAAGAGGCAAAATTTTTCATGAATACTATGCTACTACACGAAGATCTAACTTATAGTGCATTTTTGCTTGTTACTATTATTATTTTTTTTTTAGGTATTGATTCTGTAACTTAATTGGAATATTCTATGCTCTTTCTCGTAGGCTGCAGTCCATGGGGTCGCTAACAGTTGGATACGACTGAGTGACTTCCCTTTCACTTTTCACTTTCATGCATTGGAGAAGGAAATGGCAACCCACTCCAGGGGCCTTGCCTGGGGAATCCCAGGGACTGCGGAGCCTGGTGGGCTATCATCTATGGGGTCGCACAGAGTCAGACACGACTGAAGTGACTTAGCAGCAGCAGCAGCATGCTCCTTCTCAGGGTCTAACACAGTGCAAGTCCTCAATAGATATTTAAAAAATCATTTCTGATAGATTTTTATTGTACAAAAGGTATCATATGGAACTAAATTTAATCTTGGTCTACTATGAGGGAATTTTTTTAAAAGTCTGGAAAATAAAAGTAGTATAAATATGTGCACGAAATATATAGCAACAGAACTGGTGTGATATAGTGGAAGGAACCATCATTCAACTAGACAGGAGAGCAAGATTCAGTTTCTGGGTCAGTTGCAATTATTTTTATTATCCAGTTATTGTCTGATCTTCAGCTTATTTCATGTAAGTAAGAGAGTTGGGGGAAATGTATTTCAATTTGTGCCCAATGATTTAACTCCCTATAGAAAACAAAATTTATGCTGTCTGTGTGATAGTTTCTGTGGTCTAAGTTAATATTTAAGAAATATCAGTGTTCTGGCAGTAGCCTGAAGGGTGATATTAAGGAAGGGATTTTAAAAAGGAAGTTCATTTTTATTATGCCGCTAGTTTATGTTATATATTGTTTAAAGCATTCTTAGTCACATTATTCCACTTTATTCTCATAAATATTCCATCAAAACTGACATAAGCATCCAAGTGTATTTATTAGCTTATACCACTGAAAAGCCCTTTAGGCATGGCTGATTCAGTGTCTAACAAAACAGCTTGAAGTTCCAGGCTGTTTTGATCAGTTAACACAGTTCTTCTGTGGCTTACCTTCATTTTCATAATGGTGCTTCCCTTCAGAGTGATATGATCACTGTTGCAGACCCTGCCCAACATATTGTCAGCTCACAATGTGAGAAAAATATTGGCTTAAACCAATAACCTAGGGATATCCAGGGCCCAAGTTGGATTCCATGTTCATCCTTGAACTCTTAATAACTACAATTGCCCAATGAATGGAATACATTGACTAAAGTTCAATTATCTTCTCCACCTCTAGTAACACAAAACACATAAACAAGAGTAGGAGAAAAGTACAGAAAACTCGGAGTACAATTTCTCAAATTAGACTTAATTGACATTAGGTAGTAGAATCATGGATTTATTCAGCCAAATTTTATTGACCACTGTTTATGAGTTTGACACTGTGCTAGGCACTGGGACTGCTACTGCTAAGTTCCTTCAGTCGTGTCCGACTCTGTGCTACCCTGGAGATGGTAGCCCACCAGGCTCCCCCGTCCCTGGGATTCTCCAGGCAAGAACACTGGAGTGGGTTGCCATTTCCTCCTCGAATGCATGAAAGCGAAAAAGTGAAAGTGAAGTCGCTCAGCCATGTCCAACTCTAGCGACCCCATGGACTGCAGCCTACCAGGCTCCTCTGTCCATGGGATTTGCCAGGCAAGAGTACTGGAGTGGGGTGCCATTGCCTTCTCCAGGCACTGGGAAGATAGCCCTAAATAATCAAGCAAATATCTTTAGATTTCATGCAGATTAGACTGATAAGGTAAGAGAAAAAGAATCTATTCTGACAATAGTTTTCTATTTCTATTCTTCCAGAATCTCAGAAAGCAAATGCATTGAAGTGGCACTCATGTTCTATGCCACCTGTTCATGTAAAAACATGTGTATTTCCAAATTCATAAGTGACATAGGACAGAACAGCTAAGAAGCTGTGCTGAAAGTGGTGCTTAAAAAATAAAGAATTTAACAATTTGAAATGTAGAGTGAGGTTAATAGCATTAGAATGCTTAGATTTCAAGCTTTATTGAGAAAACGTTCAAAGTAATAATTGACTTAAAGCTCTTCAAAATTTCACATAGCTATAATGTGGTTTATGCTATTTAAATAAATAGCTCAAATTGTTCTTTCTTAGTCTTTCTTTCTAGTATTGTTTATTCTCTCTAAATTACTTATGTACTTAGTTTTTTTCATTACTTTTTTGTTCCTTGTTTTGTGTCTTGCCATCTACACTCACATAGATTATAATCAATGATGATCTGGATTTACAATTGAACTACCTTCCTTTACATGTCTTTTCCAGAGAACTCTTACCCAGAAAGATAATAGGTGCATAAAATAGGGAAAACCACTAGAACACTCAGGTATGACCTAAATCAAATCCCTTATGGTTATACAGTGGAAGTGAGAAATAGATTTAAGGGCCTAGATCTGATAGATAGAGTGCCTGATGAACTATGGAATGAGGTTCATGACACTGTACAGGAGACAGGGATCAAGACTATCCCCATGGAAAAGAAATGCAAAAAAGCAAAATGGCTGTCTGGGGAGGCCTTACAAATAGCTGTGAAAAGAAGAGAAGCGAAAAGCAAAGAAGCAAAGGAAAGATATAAACATCTGAATGCAGAGTTCCAAAGACTAGCAAGAAGAGATAAGAAAGCCTTCTTCAGCAATCAATGCAAAGAAATAGAGGAAAACAACAGAATGGGAAAGACTAGGGATCTATTCAAGAAAATCAGAGATACCAAAGGAACATTTCATGCAAAGATGGGCTCGATAAAGGACAGAAATGGTATGGACCTAACAGAAGCAGAAGATATTAAGAAGAGGTGGCAAGAATACACAGAAGAACTGTACAAAAAAGAGCTTCACGACCCAGATAATCATGATGGTGTGATCACTGACCTAGAGCCAGACATCCTGGAATGTGAAGTCAAGTGGGCCTTAGAAAGCATCACTACAAACAAAGCTAGTGAAGGTGATGGAATTCCAGTGGAGCTATTCCAAATCCTGAAAGATGATGCTGTGAAAGTGCTGCACTCAACATGCCAGCAAATCTGGAAAACTCAGCAGTGGCCACAAGATTGGAAAAGGTCAGTTTTCATCCCAATCCCAAAGAAATGCAATGCCAAAGAATGCTCAAACTACCGCACAATTGCACTCATCTCACACGCTAGTAAAGTAATGCTCAACATTCTCCAAGCCAGGCTTCAGCAATATGTGAACCGTGAACTTCCTGATGTTCAAGCTGGTTTTAGGAAAGGCAGAGGAACCAGAAATCAAATTGCCTACATTCACTGGATCATGGAAAAAGCAAGAGAGTTCCAGAAAAACATCTATTTCTGCTTTCTTGACTATGCCAAAGCCTTTGACTGTGTAGACCACAATAAACTGTGGGAAATTCTGAAAGAGATGGGAATACCAGACCACCTGATCTGCGTCTTGAGAAATCTGTATGCAGGTCAGGAAGCAACAGTTAGAACTGGTCATGGAACAACAGATTGGTTCCAAATAGGAAAAGGAGTACGTCAAGGCTGTATATTGTCAACCTGTTTATTTAACTTCTATGCAGAGTACATCATGAGAAACGCTGGACTAGAAGAAACACAAGTTGGAATCAAGATTGCTGGGAGAAATATCAATAACCTCAGATATGCCGATGACACCACCCTTATGGCCGAAAGTGAAGAGGAACTCAAAAGCCTCTTGATGACAGTGAACGTGGAGAGTGAAAAGGTTGGCTTAAAGCTCAACATTCAGAAAACGAAGATCATGGCATCTGGTCCCATCACTTCATGGGAAACAGATGGAGAAACAGTGGAAACAGTGTCAGACTTTGTTTTTCTGGGCTCCAAAATCACTGCAGATGGTGACTGCAGCCATGAAATTAAAGACGCTTACTCCTTGGAAGGAAAGTTATGACCAACCTAGATAGCATATTCAAAAGCAGAGACATCACTTTACCAACAAAGGTTCGCCTAGTCAAGGCTATGGTCTTTCCTGTGGTCATGTATGGATGTGAGAGTTGGACTGTGAAGAAGGCTGAGCGCCGAAGAATTGATGCTTTTGAACTGTGGTGTTGGAGAAGACTCTTGAGAGTCCCTTGGACTGCAAGGAGATCCAACCAGTCCATTCTGAAGGAGATCAGCCCTGGAATAACTTTGGAGGGAATGATACTAAAGCTGAAGCTCCAGTACTTTGGCCACCTCATGCGAAGAGTTGACTCATTGGAGAAGACTCTGACGCTGGGAGGGATTGGGGGCAGGAGGAGAAGGGGACCACAGAGGATGAGATGGCCGGATGGCATCACTGACTCAATGGACGTGAGTCTGAGTGAACTCCAGGAGTTGGTGATGGACCGGGAGGCCTGGCGTGCTGTGGTTCATGGGGTCGCAAAGGGTCGGACACGACTGAGCGACTGATTTGATGTGATCTGATGTGAAGACAGTTTAACCACCACAATTCTAACATGGAGTGCCTGCATATATTGCTAAATGAATAGGCAAATGAATTACAGGGTCATTTAGATCAGAATAGATCACTTTATAGTTCTATGTGATAGTGAAAGCTTCTAAGTCATGTTTGACTCTGCAGCCCATGGACTGTAGCCCACCAGGCTCCTCTGTCCATGGAATTCTCCAGGTAAGAATACTGGAGTGGGTAGCTATTCCCTTCTCCAGGAGATCTTCCCCACCCAGGACCAATCCAGGGTCTCCTTCATTACAAGCAGATTCTTTCCATCTGAACCACTAGGGAAGCCATTATAGTTTCTATACTTGAGGTATAAAAATCCTAGGTACAGTGCTTCTCATCAGGTATCAAAGGATAGTCAAATTGGTCAATTTTAATTCCATTCTTTATCTGCAACTGATTTGCCCATTTCTTCCCATGTTGTTTGTACTTCTTTCAGAACTATTTGGATTCTTTGAAATACTCTTTAAGAAGACAACAGAAATAATGTGGAATTGGTATAGCATTAAGAGCTTTATGAACATAGTTTTTGATAATTTGCTATAGATTCCAAGAACTATCAAGAATCATCAAGCACTATGGGGTCACGCGGAGTCGGACACGACTGAAGTGACTTAGCAGCAGCAGCAGCATGTTCATAAAGCTCTTAATGCTATACCAATTCCACATTATTTCTGTTGTCTTCTTAAAGCGTATTTCAAAGAATTCAAATAATTCTGAAAGGAGAAGTACGTACAACATAGGAAGAAATGGGCAAATCATTTGCACACAAAGAATAGAATTAAAATGACCAATTTGACTATCCTTTGATACCTGATGAGACACACTATATCTAGGATTACAAATGTAGATTCTTTATGAAGTGTTTCCTGATGAAGTGTAGATAGTGTTGAAATTCATGCAGGATAAAGAGGTATGAGAAACACAACCTCATATCAAAGGAATATTGATTTCAAGCATTTTTGCCCTTTTTAAATAACTGAAAATAATGGCTTGTCTTACTACTTCCTTAAGGGAATTGTGTTCCTAAAATATAAGCTAATTTTTAGTGTATGGTTAAAAATGTCAAGAGTTGACTCATTGGAGAAGACTCTGATGCTGGGAGGGATTGAGGGCAGGAGGAGAAGGGGGCGACAGAGGATGAGATGGCTGGATGGCATCACTGACTCGATTGGTGTGAGTCTGAGTGACCTCCGGGAGCTGGTGATGGACAGGGAGGCCTGGCGTGCTGCGGTTCATGGGGTCGCAAAGAGTCGGACACGACTGAGCGACTGATCTGATCTGATCTGAAGTGCCAAGATTTAGAAACAAGATTTAGAGTCTTAGCCTAAAGTTGATTAGACAAGAGAAGAATAATAGCATCGACTACTTTGTCTTATAAAGAGAAATAATGCAAATAGGTGCAGCCTTGGGGTAACAAAACAATATACATCTGGCCTGTCAGAGTCCTCCTATCCCAGAGGGTTCTGTGTATAGAGAGAAAGCGAATTCAATGAATGGTTAGTAAAATGGCAATTTCTAGTTTTCAGCTTCAGTTTCTGCTCTTAAAAGATAAAAGTCTTTTTCCTCACAGACAGATGGGGAAACCCATAACCCCATCCCAAAGCAAGGTATTTCCATAGACAGGAATAGTTCAGATGGAAATTAAGGACAAAAGGTAGCCTGGTGATTTGAGTTTGCTCCTACTGGGCAGTTAGACAAAATAGACTATGAAGTGCTTTTGTAGACAGAAAAGTCCTATAAAAATGCTAACCTATTAATCAAGGGTGATTTTAATTACAGTGATATTGATTAGTATAGCAACTATGCAAAATCTAAGCCACACACACTGTGCTTTCCTGAGTTTGCTTTTTTTCCCCCTCCTCAGTTTCATGAACAGCTGGCTTAACCAAAGCCTATTTTAAGACCCAAAAAGAGCAAACATGAATAAAGTAAAGTTGAAGGTTGTAGAAGTTTACAATGAGAAGTTACTGAAGACAATGAAATTCTAGAATCTCTAAGAAAACTTGGATTCTTCAAAGAAAGCTCTGTAAAGTATTATGCCTCTAGGGAATGTTTTAGTCAATTTCTATAGTAAATGCGTAAATGGTTCTATTTGATTTTATTCCCTTGATTTAATATATATAGTTAAATTATATATAGATGACATGTATTCAATGTACTTCCTAAAGCATATATACGTACATCTGTGCTTTGAGTCTAGCTTATGCTTTTATGAGAATATTGTCTTCCTATACACAATTCCAGTTCACACAAATGGCAATAAGGAAAATGTCTTAATTTATAAAGAAATGCTGTACCTAATAGTATCATATCACATTCACATATTTAGGTACACTACAACTCAGATGTGCAGAGAAATCATGTAAACATAGCTTATTTTCTTTTCTAAAACTGATCTAATTGTTGTCACAAACTCTTAACTGCTATGTACTGATAAATTTAATTTTTTAAAAAAATTTAAACTTTCCACTTACTATCCTTAATTCCTTTTGGTTTCAAATAATCTCTTAATTGATTTCAGTTTGGGTAAATGCTCAGTCTTTCACATGTCTTCCCTGGTGGCATGAGGGAAGGTTAGAGGTTAAAGCGTCTGCCTGGAATGAGGGAGACCTGGGTTTGATCCCTGGGTTGTGAAGATCCCTTGGAGAAGGAAATGGCAACCCACACCAGTACTCTTGCCAGGAAAATCCCATGGAGGATGGAGCCTGGTAGGCTACAATCCATGGTGTCTCAGAGTCAGACATGACTGAGCGACTTCACTTTCACTTCACTTTCACATGTAATTTCTTTTCCCATATGCCTATCAATATGACTTTTGAATCTTAATAAGAACCTTGAGACCTCATGAAGAATGATGTGGCAAGTGGTAGGGAGGCCAAAGAAGATTCAAGGCTTTTCCATGTAGATCCTTGTTCTGTTTTCCCAAGCAGAGTGTTTAACCTACCAAGTCTAACATTGTTCAGTCCTTGAATTAGTGTCTCTTGAGATGCTTTAAGTCTTAATTAGTGTTAACATAGTACTTGATGATGAATTTCAGCTTTCATTCACAAAATCCCTATGCACTATAACCATCTTATCAGTTTATCAGTATAAACTAGTCAGTATATCTGTTATTCTCCTCAAGGATATGAAGAAACTGGAGACTCTTCTACATTCTCCTGTGGATGATCAGGAGCTGAAAGCACTGTCTCAGGCTGATTAATTTATGCTCTTTCCAATAGTCACCCTCATGCCACACTGGTCTGGCAATGGGACAAGTGAGGAACTTCTCCAGAGAGTAAAAGCTCCTCATGGACTACCCCATGGAAAAGCAGTTTCTCTTCTCACTACAACCAGCTTCTTTTAGTGAGGTAGGGTTAGGAAACAGGAGCATGGATGAGAGACTTGCCCAATTCCTTTCTATCCCTTCTGCCTTTTATTTGAATGGTGATAGATTCAAAGAAACTATGTATTAAAAAGTGTATAAAGTATTTTCCCTTACATCTGAAAAAACATGTATAAGATTTAATACATATTTAAACTTAATAATCCAGCATGTATGTGCCAGACATGGTGCTAATATATATGTTTATTTATTTATTTTTGAGATGTATAGTTGATTTACAATGTGGTTTTAGTATGAGATGTACAACAGCTGTACATACAACATATCTAATTTTTTTCCAGATTCTTTTTCCTTACAGGTTATTACAAAATATTGAGTATAGTTCCCTGTTCTATAAGTAGGTTCTTGGTTATCTATTTTATTTATTGTACTGTGTAATGACTAATCCCAAACTCTTAATTTATCCACCACCCAACCGTCACCTTTGGTGACCATATATTTGTTTTCTATGTCTGTGTGTCTATTTCTTTTTTGTATATAAACTCATGCTTATGCCACTTGAGAAATCTGTATGCAGGTCAGGAAGCAACAGTTAGAACTGGTCATGGAACAACAGACTGGTTCCAAATAGGAAAAGGAGTACGTCAAGGCTGTATATTGTCACCATGTTTATTTAACTTATATGCAGAGTACATCATGAGAAATGCTGGACTGGAAGAAACACAAGCTGGAATCAAGATTGCCGGGAGAAATATCAATAACCTCAGATATGCAGATGATACCACCCTTACGGCAGAAAGTGAAGAGGAACTCAAAAGCCTCTTGATGAAAGTGAACATGGAGAGTGAAAAGGTTGTCTTAAAGCTCAACATTCAGAAAACGAAGATCATGGCATCTGGTCCCATCACTACATCGGAAATAGATGGAGAAACAGTGGAAACAGTGTCAGACTTTATTTTTCTGGGCTCCAAAATCACTGCAGATGGTGACTGCAGCCATGAAATTAAAAGACGCTTACTCCTTGGAAGGAAAGTTATGACCAACCTAGATAGCATATTCAAAACCAGAGACATCACTTTGCCAACAAAGGTTCGCCTAATCAAGGCATGGTCTTTCCTGTGGTCATGTATGGATGTGAGAGCTGGACTGTGAAGAAGGCTGAGCGCCGAAGAATTGATGCTTTTGTGCTGTGGTGTTGGAGAAGACTCTTGAGAGTCCCTTGGACTGCAAGGAGATCCAACCAGTCCATTCTAAAGGAGATCAGCCCTGGGATTTCTTTGGAAGGAATGATGCTAAAGCTGAAACTCCAGTACTTTGGCCACCTCATGCGAAGAGCTGACTCATTGGAGAAGACTCTGATGCTGGGAGGGATTGAGGGCAGGAGGAGAAGGGGACGACAGAGGATGAGATGACTGGATGGCATCACTGACTCGATGAATGTGAGTCTGAGTGACCTCTGAGAGCTGGTGATGGATAGGGAGGCCTGGCGTGCTGCGGTTCAGGGGGTCGCAAAGAGTTGAACACAACTGAGCGACTGATCTGATCTTTTTCTTAGATTCCACATGCAACTGATATCATACATTATGTGTCTTTGTCTGTGTGGCATATTTCATTTAGTGTGAAAATCTGTAGGTCCGTTCTTGTTACTGCAAATGGCATTATTTTATTCTTCTCATGGCTGAATAATATTCATTGTATAAATATACCTTATCTTCTTTATCCATTCAACTGCCAATACATATTTAGATCCATGCGTTGGCTACTGTAAATAGTGACACAATGAATGTTAGGGTGTATGTATCTTTTCAAATTGAAATCTTCTCTGCATATATGCCTAAGAGTAGGTTTGTATGATCATATGGTAGCCCCCCATTTTTAGTTTTTGTTTTTTTTTTTTTAAAGAATCTCCATACTATTCTCCATAGTGGTTTTACCAATTTACATTCCCACCAATAGTGTAATTCCTTTCTCTCCACTTCACTTCCAGAATTTATTTTTTATAGACTTTTTGATGATGACTTTTTAAAAATTATTATTTTTTTCACTTTACAATATTGTATTGGTTTTGCCATACATCAACATGAATCTGACACGGGTGTACACGTGTCCCCCATATTGAACCCCACTCCCACCTCCAACCCCATACCATCCCTCTGGATCATCCCATGCACCATCCCCAAGTATCCTGTATCCTGCATCAAACCTGGACTGATGATTCATTTCTTATATGATATTATACATGTTCAATGACATTCTCCCAAATCATCTCACCCTCTCCCTTTGCACAGAGTCCAAAAGACTGTTCTATACATCTGTGTCTCTTTTGCAGTCTCGCATACAGGGTTATGGTTACCGTCTTTCTAAACTCCATATATATGCATCAGTATACTGTACTGGTGTTTTTCTTTCAGTCTTACTTCAATCTATATAATAGGCTCCAATTTCATCTACCTCATTAGAACTGATTCAAAAGTGTTCTTTTTAATGGCTGAGTAGAGCGACTTCACTTTCACTTTTCACTTTCATGCATTGGAGAAGGAAATGGCAACCCACTCCAGTGTTCTTGCCTGGAGAATCCCTGGGACAGGGGAGCCTGGTGGGCTTCCGTCTGTGGGGTCGCACAGAGTCGGGCACGACTGAAGCGACTTAGCAGCAGCAGCAGCAGTACTCCACTGTGTATATGTACCACAGCTTTCTTATCCATTCATCTGCTGATGGACATCTAGGTTGATTCCATGTCCTGGCTATTGTAAACAGTGCTGCGATGAACATTGGGGTACACATGTCTTTACAATTCTGGTTTTCTCAGTGTGTATGCCCAGCAGTGGGATTGCTGGATCATAAGGCAGTTCTATTTCCAGTTTTTTAAGGAATCTCCACACTGTTCTCCATAGTGGCTGTACTAGTTTGCATTCCCACCAATAGTGTAAGAGGGTTCCCTCTTCTCCACACCCTCCCCAGCATTTGTTGCTTGTAGACTTTTGGATCACAGCCATTCTGACTGGCATGTAATGGTACCTCATAGTGGTTTTGATTTGCATTTCTCTGATAATGAGTGATGTTGAGCATCTTTTCATGTGTTTGTTAGCCATCTGTATGTCTTCTTTGGAGAAATGTCTATTTAGTTCTTTGGCCCAATTTTTGATTGGGTCATTTATTTTTCTGGAATTGAGCTGTAGGAGTTGCTTGTATATTTTTGAGATTAGTTGCTTCATTTGCTATTATTTTCTCCCATTCTGAAGGCTGTCTTTTCACCTTGATTATAGTTTCCTTTGTCGTGCACAAGCTTTTAAGTTTAATTAGGTCCCATTTGTTTATTTTTGATTTTATTTCCAATATTCTGGGAGGTGGGTCATAGAGGATCCTGCTGTGATGTATGTCAGAGAGTGTTTTGCCTATGTTCTCCTCTAGGAGTTTTATAGTTTCTGGTCTTACATTTAGATCTTTAACCTATTTTGAGTTTATTTTTGTGTATGGTGTTAGAAAGTGTTCTAGTTTCATTCTTTTACAAGTGGTTGACCAGTTTTCCCAAGTTAACAAGTTTTCCACTTGTTAAAGAGATTGTCTTTAATCCATTGTATATTCTTGCCTCCTTTGTCAAAGATAAGGTGTCCATATGTGTGTGGATTCATCTCTGGGTCTTTCTATTTTCTTCCATTGATCTATATTTCTGTCTTTGTGCCAGTACCATACTGTCTTGATGACTGTGGCTTTGTAGTAGAGTCTGAAGTCAGGCAGGTTGATTCCTCCAGTTCCATTTTTCTTTCTCAAGATTGCTTTGGCTATTTGAGGTTTTTTTGAATTTCTATACAAATTGTGAAATTATTTGTTATAGCTCTGTGAAGAATATCATTGGTAGCTAGATAGGGATTGCATCGAATCTAGATTGCTTTGGGTAGTATACTCATTTTCACTATGTTGATTCTTCCAATTCATGAAAACAGTATATTTCTCCATTAGTGTCCTCTTTGATTTCTTTCACCAGTGTTTCATAGTTTTCTGTATATAGGTCTTTAGTTTCTTTAGGTAGATATATTCCTAAGTATTTTATTCTTTTTGTTAAAATGGTAAATGGAATTGTTTCCATAATTTCTCTTTCTATTTTCTCATTCTTAGTGTATAGGAATGCAATGAATTTCTGTGTGTTGATTTTATATACTGCAACTTTACTATATTCATTGATTAGTTCTAGTAATTTTCTGGTGGAGCCTTTAGGGTTTTCTATGTAGAGGATCATGTCATCTGCAAACAGTGAGAGTTTTACTTCTTTTCCAATTTGGATTCCTTTTATTTCTTTTTTTCTCTGATTGCTGTGGCCAAAACTTCCAAAACGATGTTGAATAGTAATGGTGAAAGTGGGCATCCTTGTCTTGTTCCTGACTTTAGAGGAAATGCTTTCAATTTTTCACCATTGAGGATAATGTTTGCTGTGGGTTTGTCATATATAGATTTTATTCTGTTGAGGTATGTTCCTTCTATTCCTGCTTTCTGGAGAGTTTTGATCATAAATGGATATTTAATTTTGTCAAAGGCTTTCTCTGCATCTATTGAGATAATCATATGGCTTTTATTTTTCATTTGTTAATGTGGTGTATTACATTCATTGATTTGCAGATATTAAAGAATCCTTGCATCCCTGGGATAAAGCCCACATGGTCATAGTGTATGATCTTTTTAATGTGTTGTTGGATTCTGATTGCTAGAATTTTGTTAAGGATTTTTGCATCTATGTTCATCAGTCATCACATCAGATCAGATCAGATCAGTCGTTCAGTCATGTCCAACTCTGCAACCCCATGAATCGCAGCACACCAGGCCTCCCTGTCCATCACCAACTCCCGGAGGTCAATGAGACTCACATCCATCGAGTCAGTGATGCCATCCAGTCATCTCATCCTCTGTGGTCCCCTTCTCCTCCTGCCCTCAATCCCTCCCAGCATCAGAGTCTTCTCCAATGAGTCAACCTTTTGCATGAGGTGGCCAAAGTACTGGAGTTTCAGCTTCAGCGTCATTCCTTCCAAAGAAATCGCAGGGCTGATCTCCTTCAGAATGGACTGGTTGGAACTGCTTGCAGTCCAAGGGACTCTCAAGAGGCTTCTCCAACACCACAGTTCAAAAGCATCAATTCTTCAATGCTCAGCCTTCTTCACAGTCCAGCTCTCACATCCATACATGACCACAGGAAAGACCATAGCCTTGACTAGGCGAACATTTGTTGGCAAAGTGATATCTCTGCTTTTGAATATGTGATCTAGGTTGGTCATAACTTTCCTTCCAAGGAGTAAGCGTCTTTTAATTTCATGGCTGCTGTCACCATCTGCAGTGATTTTGGAGCCCAGAAAAAGAAAGTCTGACACTGTTTCCACTGTTTCCCCATCTATTTCCCATGAAGTGATGGGACCAGATGCCATGATCTTCGTTTTCTGAAAGTTGAGCTTTAAGCCAACCTTTTCACTTTCCACTTTCATCAAGAGGCTTTTTAGTTCCTTTTCACTTTCTGCCATAAGGGTGGTATTATCTGCGTATCTGAGGTTATTGATATTTCTCCCAACAATCTTGATTCCAACTGGTGTTTCTTCCAGTCCAGCGTTTCTCATGATGTACTCTGCATGGAAGTTAAATAAGCAAGGTGACAATATACAGCCTTGACGTACTCCTTTTCCTATTTGTTACCAGTCTGTTGTTCCACGTCCAGTTCTAATTGTTTCTTCCTGACCTGCATACAAATTTCTCAAGAAGCAGATCAGGTAGTCTGATATTCCCTTCTCTTTCAGAATTTTCCACAGTTCATTGTGATCTACACTGTTAAAGGCTTTGGCATAGTCAGTAAAGCAGAAATAGATGTTTTTCTGGAACTCTCTTGCTTTTTTGATGATCCAGCGGATGTTGGCAATTTGATCTCTGGTTCCTCTGTCTTTTCTAAAACCACCTTGAACATCTGGAAATTCACCATACACGTATTGCTGAAGCCTGACTTGGAGAATTTTGCTCATTACTTCACTAGCGTGTGAGATGAGTGCAATTGTGCGGTAGTTTGAGCATTCTTTGGCATTGCCTTTCTTTGAGATTGGAATGAAAACTGACTTTTCCAGTCCTGTGGTCACTGCTGACTTTTAAAATTTATTGGCATATTGAGTGCAGCACTTTCACAGCATCATCTTTCAGGATTTGGAATAGCTCCACTGCAATTCCATCACCTCCACTAGCTTTGTTCATAGTAATGCTTTCTAAGCCCGACTTGACTTCACATTCCAGGATGTCTGGCTCTAGGTCAGTGATCACAGCATCGTGATTATCTGGGTCATGAAGATCTTTTTTGTACAGTTCTTTTGTGTATTCTTGCCACCTCTTCTTAATATCTTCTGCTTCTGTTAGGTCCATACCATTTCTGTCCTTTATCGAGCCCATCTTTGCATGAAATGTTCCTTTGGTATCTCTGATTTCCTTGAAGAGATCTCTAGTCTTTCCCATTCTGTTGTTTTCCTCTATTTCTTTGCATCGATCGCTGAAGAAGGCTTTCTTATCTCTTCTTGCTATTCTTTGGAACTCTGCATTCAGATGTTTATATCTTTCCTTTTCTCCTTTGCTTTTGGCTTCTCTCCTTTTCACAGCTATTTGTAAGGCCTCCCCAGACAGCCATTTTGCTTTTTTGCATTTCTTTTCCATGGGGATGGTCTTGATCCCTGTATCCTGTACAATGTCACGAACCTCATTCCATAGTTCATCAGGCACTCTATCTATCAGATCTAGGCCCTTAAATCTATTTCTCACTTTCACTGTATAACCATAAGGGATTTTATTTAGGTCATACCTGAATGGTCTAGTGGTTTTCCCTACTTTCTTCAATTTCACTCTGAATTTGGCAATACGGTGTTCATGGTCTGAGCCACAGTCAGCTCCTGGTCTTGTTTTTTCTGACTGTACAGAGCTTCTCTATCTTTGGCTTCAAAGAATATAATTGATCTAATTTCGGTGTTGACCATCTGGTGATGTCCATGTTTAGAGTTTTCTCTTGTGTTGTTGGAAGAGGGTGTTTGTTATGACTAGTGCATTTTCTTGGCAAATCTCTATTAGTCTTTGCCCTGCTTCATTCTGTATTCCAAGGCCAAATTTGCCTGTTACTCCAGGTGTTTCTTGACATCCTACTTTTGCATTCCAGTCCCCTATAATGAAAAGGACATCTTTTTTGGGTGTTAGTTCTAAAAAATCTTGTAGGTCTTCATAGAACCATTCAACTTCAGCTTCTTCAGTGTTACTGGTTGGGGCATAGAATTGGATTAATGTGACATTGAATGTTTTTCCTTGGAAACGAACAGAAATCATTCTTTCGTTTTTGAGATTGCATCCAAGTACTCCATTTCGGACTCTTTTGTTGACCATGATGACCACTCCATTTCTTCTGAGGGATTCCTGCCCGCAGTAGTAGATATAATGGTCATCTGAATTAAATTCACCCATTCCAGTCCATTTGAGTTCGCTGATTCCTAGAATGTCAACATTCACTCTGGCCATCTCTTGTTTGACAACTTCCAATTCGCCTTGATTCATGGACCTGACATTCCAGGTTCCTATGCAATATTGCTCTTTACAGCATTGGACCTTGCTTCTATTACCAGACACATCCACAGCTGTGTATTCTTTTTGCTTTGGCTCCATCCCTTCATTCTTTCTCGAGTTATTTCTCCACTGATCTCCAGTAGCATATTGGGCCCCTACTGACTTGGGGGGTTTCTCTTTCAGTATCCTATCACTTTGCCTTTTCATACTGTTCATCAGTCATATTGGCCTGTAATTTTCTTTATTTGTGGCATCGTTTTCAGGTTTTGGTGTTAGAGTGGTGGTGGCCTCATATAATGAGTTTGGAAGTTTACCTTCTGTAATTTTCTGGAGCAGTTTGAGTAGGATAGGTGTTAGCTCTTCTCTAAATTTTTGGTAGAATTCTGCTGTGAAGCCATCTGGACCTGGGCTTTCGTTTGTTGGAATATTTCTGATTACCATTTCAATTTCCATGTTTGTGATGGGTCTGTTAAGATTTTCTATTCTTCCTGGTTCAGTTTTGGAAAGTTGTATTTTTCTAAGAATTTGTCCATTTCTTCCACGTTGTCCATTTTATTGGCATATAATTGTTGATAGTAGTCTCCTTTCTATTTCTGTGTTGTCTGTTGTGATCTTTCCATTTTCATTTCTAATTTTATTGATTTGATTTCTCTCCCTTTGATTCTTAATGAGTCTGGCTAATGTTTGTCAATTTTATTTATCCTTTCAAAGAACCAGCTTTTGGCTTTGTTGATTATTGCTATGATCTCTCTTGTTTCTTTTTCATTTATTTCTGCCCAAATTTTTAAGATTTCTTTCCTCCTACTAATCCTGGGGTTCTTCATTTCTTCTAGGTGTAGTGTTAGGATATTTATTTGACTTTTTACTTGTTTCTTGAAGTATGCCTATATTGCTATGAACTTTCCCCTTAGGACTGCTTTTACAGCGCCCCCCTGGTTTTGGCTTGTTGTGTTTTCATTTTCATTTTTTTCTATGCATATTTTGATTTCTTTTTTGATTTCTTCTGTGATTTGTTGGTTATTCAGCAGAGTGTTGTTCATCCTCCATATTTTGAAATTTTAAATAGTTTTTCTCCTGTAATTGAGATCTAATCTTACTGCATTGTGGTCAGAAAATATGCTTGGAATGATTTCAATTTTTTTTGAATTTACCAAGGCTAGATTTGTGGCCCAGGATGTGATCTATCTTGAAGAAGGTTCGGTGTGCACTTGAGAAAAGGTGAAATTCATTGTTTGGGGTGAAATGTCCTATAGATATCAATTAGGTCTAACTGGTCTATTGTATCATTTAAAGTTTGTGTTTCCTTTTTAACTTTCTGTATAGTTGGTCTATCCATAGCTATGAGTGGGGTATTAAAGTCTCCCACTACTATTGTGTTCTTGTTAATTTCCCCT
Organism: Tragelaphus eurycerus; assembly: GCA_935064755.1. Lineage (NCBI taxonomy): Eukaryota > Metazoa > Chordata > Mammalia > Artiodactyla > Bovidae > Tragelaphus > Tragelaphus eurycerus. The sequence continues at coordinate 2,343,571 of CAKXYN010000086.1, read as the reverse complement.
TTCATACTTGTTAGCATTTGTCTTACATATTGCGGTGCTCCTATGTTGGGTGCATAAATATTTATAATTGTTACATCTTCCTCTTGGATTGATCCTTTGATCATTATGTAGTGTCCTTCTTTGTCTCTTTTCACAGCCTTTGTTTTAAAGTCTTTTGTCTGATATGAGTATTGCTATTCCTGCTTTCTCTTGGTCTCTATTTGCGTGGAATATCTTTTTTTTCCAGCCCTTCACTTTCAGTCTGCATGTGTCCCCCATTTTGAGGTGGGTCTCTTGTAGACAACATATACAGGGGTCTTGTTTTTGTATCCATTCAGCCAGTCTGTCGTTTGGTTGGGGCATTCAACCCATTTACGTTTAAGGTATTTTTTGATAAGTATGATCCCATTGCGGAGAAGGCAATGGCACCCCACTCCAGTACTTTTGCCTGGAAAATCCCACGGATGGATGAGCCTGGTAGGCTGCAGTCCATGGGGTCGCTAAGACTCGGACATGACTGAGCAACTTCACTTTCTCTTTTTCACTTTCATGCATTGGAGAAGGAAATGGCAACCCACTCCAGTGTTCTTGTCTGGAGAATCTCAGGGACAGGGAAGCCTGGTGGGCTGCTTTCTATGGGGTCACACAGAGTTGGACACGACTGAAGTTACTTAGGATAGCATAGAGTAGCATATGATCCCATTGCTATTTACTTTATTGTTTTGGGTTTGAGTTTATACACCCTTTTTGTGTTTCCTGTCTAGAGAATATCCTTTAGCATTTGTTGGAGAGCTGGTTTGGTGGTGCTGAATTCTCTCAGCTTTTGCTTGTCTGTAAAGCTTTTGATTTCTCCTTCATATTTGAATGAGATCCTTGCTGGGTACAGTAATCTGGGCTATAGGTTATTTTCTTTCATCATTTTAAGTGTGTCTTGCCATTCCCTCCTGGCCTGAAGAGTTTCTATTAAAAGATCAGCTGTTATCCTTATGGGAATCCCCTTATGTGTTATTTGTTGCTTTTCCCTTGGTGTTTTTAATATTTGTTCTTTGTGTTTGACCTTTGTTAATTTGATTAATATGTGTCTTCAGGTGTTTCACCTTGGGTTTATCCTGTTTGGGACTCTCTGGGTTTCTTGGACTTGAGCGATTGTTTCCTTCCCCATTTTAGGGAAGTTTTTAACTATTATCTCCTCAAGTATTTTCTCATGGTCTTTCCTTTTGTCTTCTTCTTCTGGGACTCTTATGATTCGAATGTTGGGGCATTTAATATTGTCCTGGAGGTCTCTGAGATTGTCCTCATTTCTTTTCTTTTTTTCATCTCTGATTCATTTATTTCTACCATTCTATCTTGTAGTTCACTAATCCTATCTTCTGCCTCTATTATTCTACTATTTGTTGCCTCCAGAGTGTTTTTTATCTCATTTATTGCATTATTCATTATATGTTGACACTTTTTTATTTCTTCTGGGTCCTTGTTAAACCTTTCTTGCATCTTCTCAATCCTTGTCTCCAGGCTATTTATCTGTGATTCCATTTTGATTTCAATATTTTGGATCATTTTCACTATCATTATTCGAAATTCTTTATCAGGTAGATTCCCTATCTCTTCCTCTTTTGTTTGGTTTGGTGGGCATTTATCCTGTTCCTTTAACTGCTGTGTATTCCTCTGTCTATTCATCTTGTTTATTTTGCTGAGTTTGGAGTGGCCTTTCTGTATTCTAGCAGTTTGTGGAGTTCTCTTTATTGTGGTGTTTCCTCACTGTGGGTGGGGTTGTACTGGTGGCTTGTCAAGGTTTCTTGGTTAAGGAAACTTGTGTCAGTGTTCTGGTGAGTGGAGTTGGATTTCTTCTCTCAGGAGTGCAATGAAGTGTCCATTAATGAGTTATGAGATATCAATGGGTTTGGAGTAACTTTGAGCAGCCTGTATATTGAAGCTCGGGGCTGTGTTTCTGTGTTGCTGGAGAATTTGTGTGGTATGTCTTACTCTGGAACTTGTTGGCCCTTAGGTGGTGCTTGGTTTCAGTGTAGGTATGGAGGCATTTGATGAGCTCCTGTCGATTAATGTTCCCTGGAGTCAGGAGTTCTCTGGTGTTCTCAGGATTTGGACTTAAGCCTCCTGCTTCTGGTTTTCAGTCTTATTTTTACGGTAGTCTCAAGACTTCTTCCTTACAGCACCGTTGATAAGAAAATCTAGTTTAAAGATGAAAAGTTTCTCCACAGTGAGGGACACCCAGAGAGGTTCACAGAGTTACATGGAGAAGAGAAGAGGGAGGAGGGAGTTAGAGGTGACCCGATTGAGATGAGGTGGAATCAAAAGAGGAGAGAGCAAGCTAGCCAGTAATCACTTCCTTATGTGTGCTCCACAGTCTGGACCGCTCAGAGATGTTCACGGAGTTATACAGAGAAGAGAAGAGGGGGGAAGGAGACAGAAGTGGCCAGGAGGATAAAAGGGGGGAATCAAAGGAGAGAGAGACAGATCCAGCCAGCAAACAGTTCCCTAAGTGTTCTCCACAGTCCACACAGAGATTCACAGAGTCGTGTAAAGAAGAGAAGGGGGAGGGAGGAGACAGAGGCGACCTGGTGGAGAAAAATGAGAGTCAAAAGGGGGAGCTAGCAGTCAAGCCAGTAATCTCACTTGCAAGTAAAAATGAGTACTGAAGATTGGGTTCTTAAAGGCACAAATTTGATAACAAATATCAAAAAGCAAAGATTAAAAATCTAGAGTAGAGGTTGGATTTTCAAAAAATACAATATTAAATAAAAGAAGAAAAAGAAAAAAAAAAAAGTCACAAAATTATATAATATATATATATATATATATATATATATATATATATATGAAGTTTGCTTTAAAAAATAGGCTCTTTTTTTGCAAAGTAATAGTAGGTTATTAAAATGAAAATTAAAGGAGTAATAGAGGACTTAAATTTAAAAAAATTAAAAAAAAAAGAATGATCATAAAAATATTAAAAATATATCTAGGACTTTCTCTGGTGTTGTTGTGGGCAGTGTGGGGTCAGTTCATTTTCAGATACTTCCTTGGTCCAGCTTATGTTTCTCAAGATCTATAGGCTCCCTTCCTATGCAGTCAGTACTAACTACAGGGTTTTAATCTATTGCACCTGTCACTTCCAAGGCGGTTCTCTCTGTTTTAGCTTCTTCTGTTTGCTGGTCTCTTTAGTGTCTATTTTCCACCCTGACACAAAGGGGGCGGTGGTGAACACTTTTTTTAGGCTCACTTGTTCAGTTGCACTGTGGGGAGGGAGAGAAACTGCAAACAAATAGCACTGGCATGTGCTCGCAGTATCTCAGCCACACTGCACCCGCCCCTGCTCAGGGCGAGTGTTCCCTCCCCTTCCCACACTGCTCAGGCTCTAGGTTGCTCCACTGGGAACCGTCCGAGGCCATTCCTGGGCTGTCTGCACCTCCCAGGTCTAAGCCGCTCAGGTTCAGGCGCTTGGGTAGTCCTCAGAGGCGCTTTTTGTCCCCTTCCTAGGTCTGAGCAGCTCAGGTGATGAGGTATTTGGTGAGCGTGGGTGCTGCGACTTATCGCCTCCCCTGTCCCTGCTGCTCGGTTTCTGGGTGTAGGACCGGAACACCTTTGCAAGCGGATGTTCAGAACCCCAAGAAGTCTTAGTGAGCAAAGAAGCCTGCTTGCAGTTTGGTAGATAATGTCTTTCTGGGGCTGTGATTGCCCCCTCTGGCTCTGGCTTCCTGTCACCAGAGGGGGATGGTCTGCAGTGTGCTATCTCTGTTCAGTCCTTTGTTCTGTGAGTGGGCCTGGCAGTGTCTTAGGTCAAGGCTTTGAGCATGGTAGCTATCCCACAGTCTGGTTTGCTAGCCCAAGTTAGTTCACTCAGATTGCCCTCGGAGCATTCAGTCTCCATCCTTACTCTAAGCAATGCAGCCAGGACCTCCCTGCCCAGCCCGCGCTTGCTAGTGGTGGGTACAGGCGTCTGCCCTGCTTCTCTGCTGGGGGAGTTACCACTGGGCTCATAATTTGTGGGTTTTAATTATTTGTTTATTTTTCCTCCCTGTTATGTTGCTCTCTGTGCTTCCAAGGCTAGCCACAGACTCGGCAGTGAGACTGTTTCCTGGTGTTTGGAAACTTCTCTTTTTTTAAGACTCTCTTCCCCAGACGGACCTCTGTCCCTACCTCTTTTGTCTCTTTTTTTGTCTTTTATATTTTTTCCTACCTCCTTTTGAAGACAATGGGCTGCTTTTCTGGGTGCCTGATGTCCTCTGTCGGCATTCAGAAGTTTTTTTTGTGGAATTTATTCAGCGTTTAAATGTTCTTTTGATGAATTTGTTGGGAAGAAAGTGATCTCCCCGTCCTATTCCTCCACCATCTAGGGACCGTGATGATGACTTTTGATAGATGTGAGATTACACCTCAAAACATTTTTGATTTATTTGCAATTGTCTACCAAGTAGTGAGGCTGAACATCTTTTTATGTGCCTTTTGGCATTCTTTAGGTCTTTGGATAAATGTCTATCCTTAAAAAAGGCAAAATACATATTTCAATGCTATTCTCCCAAATCATCCCACCCTCTCCCTCTCCCAGAGTCCAAAAGACTGTTCTCTACATCAGTGTCTCTTTTGCTGTCTCGTATACAGCAATACAATATTGTAAAGTTAAACAAAATAAAATTTAAAAAAATAAAAAAATAAAATCTAAAAAAAAATGGGCAAAATATCTTATTTAATATTCATATCAAACTTGAAAATAGGCATCAATATTTTATCAATGTTAATAAGTAGTTTCAAGGATCAAGGAATTTAAATAACTTCTCTAATGTCAAACAGCAAATATTTGGCAAACCTGGTATTCATGACCAAGTATAGAAGACTTTGAACTGACACCTTTAAATACTATGATCAAATATAAGAGAGGGAAGAACTGATTCACCCACATTTCTATATCCCCATGAAAACAAATATCCAAGAAGATATAAAACCCAGCAAATATAAAAACTGAAAACTTAGAGTCCATATGTTTTAATGTGATATATTGTCTTTTTTTAGAATTCATAATACATTTGTTGGGCTGATTATAAGGAAGACCTACCAGCAAATAACAGGAAATCGATGCTCTTCTTAGAGTTCCAAATTATAAGGACGCTCATGTGTAGACAAAAATAAATCCCTAGATCTTGAATTCAAATTTCAATATTAAGTTACTCTGTATTGGAAATATCTCAAGTAGTTTTTGTTTCTTATAGTAAACTTTAACTAGTAAAATATAGAGAACTGGAAGGGATTCCAAGAAAAGACCCTTAAGATGGACTTCATCGCCAGTGAAAGTGGATTGTAGGTGGCCTATCAAATGTGATCATTGGTAGCATGCAGTTTCTTATCACTGAATGGGATTTGGAGATCAAGTGGCTCCTGAAAATGATCATGAGGAATTTAGAGAGAGTGAGGTGAGTTGGTTTCTTCTGATTGAATAGGATGGCACAATGAAAGAAAATTATTACATGGGGACTTAAATATTCAGCTTCTTTTTCCTTCTTTCCTTTCACTTCCCAAACTCACTTGCTTCCATAAGTTTAAACTTTCTTGAGTCCCTAAAAAGCTTTCTTACTATTAACAGTCACTGAGAGACAACAATAAATAAAACACAGAAATCAATTCAAGGAGTTACAGAAATACAAAGTAATGTGAAGCCTGTACCTTGCTATATGATAGTTAGGCTCTTAATAGGATAGAGTTAAGCCCTCAGAATCTTCATGTGAGTAAGATACAATAAATATGAGTCTTGTAAATCTCAAAATCCTATTATTGTCCCCTTGCCTAAGGAATTAATTGATTTATTGTGTATTTTTTTAATGTTTTGGGGGAAAAAAGCCATAGCTTCTTGAAGTTATTGACAATTCTCTCACTTGTATCAGTCAGAGTCCATAGTCAAAAAATGGAAGTCAAAGCAATTATTTGAAGAGAGAGTCTTTTATTTGAAAAATTATTAACTAGGAATAAATATTTTAGCTATGCAAGTGAAAGGATAAAATGGAAATCTAAAGTATGAGAAAGGTAGCAGCTGTATAGGAAAGGTAGCATGCATTTAAGTCACTTCAGTTGTGTCCGGCTCTTTGTGACCCCATAGATTATAGCTACCAGGCTCCTCTGTCCATGGGATTCTCCAGGCAAGAATACTGGTATGAGTTCATATGCCCTCCTCTGGGGATCTTTCTGACCAAAGGATAGAAGCTGTATTTCTCATCTCTTCTTTCATTGGCAGGTGGGTTCTTTACCACCTGGGAAGACCATAGAATTCTATCCTTAAATCTGAGAGGAGGAAATAAGTAGTTGGAATTATAAAATTTTGAAAGTTATAGGATGGGGCTGAGAATGTGGGACCCAAACTTATTAAGAGGGGACTCTGGTTGGCTGTGGCTGGTATATGAAGATGGGTGCAGGATGAAGCTGGTTGCGCTATCATTTGGAAAAGTTGAAAACACCATTTATTTACTGCTACTAAAAGGAATTGTTGCTGCTAGTGTAAGGAATCATTAATGAGTTGGCCCTGACAAGAACCAGAAATAAACAGGAAACTCGCAAGAAAGAAACTGGAACAGGTAAAATGCTTATTTCATGTCTATATTTGAAGTCCCCTACTATCCTTTATCACAGATTCTATCATATAGCCACTTGGCCAAACAGAGATGTTTGCAGAGATCTAATTCCAGCATCACAGACAGTATACAAGGATACAGACATAGCACCTTAGGCAGTTCCTTCAAGAGCACTTTTTAATTATCCTCAAGCCCTTCTCTAGTCACCCCTCATGGCTTTCAAATCCATGACCAGAGCCATAGCTTAACAAATGTCTCAGGAGAGAAAATGAAAAATCCGACTTGAGAGGAGATGCTTCACACACCAGAAGTGTGATTTACATGTTAGTCACAAGACTTTGCTAATTTGCCTTATCAAAAATCTAAGGAATATGTGTGGGAATGGATTACATGGCTACCAAGAGGGGATAGTGAACACAACTTTAGAGGTGTTGAATTTATCATTAAAGGATGATATTTCAGGTTGAATTTTATCTCTGTCACTTACAAGCCTTGTGAAAACTTTGTGAACTTAAACAAGATGCTTAACTGTTTTTTGTCTAATTTTCCTCATCTATAAAATAGGGATGACATTTATATTTACCATGTGTGATTATTGTGAAGATTAATATATGTATCAGCTTAGATAAGTATCTGGAACATACTAAGTATAGTGTTAGCAGATAAAAACTACTCAGGAAACTAGAAGCAGCTAAAATAGTTTGATTGAATATCTCAATGAAACATGAATTCAGCAGTTGCCTGAATTAAATAAAGTTGACATATTAGATATTTACTGTATAACATAATGGAAGAAGTCCAATGACTTAGGAAGATAAGAATGCTGGAGTACATTTTTCACCTGTGATCTGTTTATCCACCCCCTACCTATATTACCCTGGAGGTCTACCAAGTAAATATTTATCTAGGGTTCCCAAATGAATATGTGGCTTTCTACCAAGATGGGTATACACCCTACACTGAGGAAAGAGAACAAACTTGACTTTCAAAGGATTACCATACAGTGGTTCCCACTGTTGGGGAATGTATGGTAAAATATTGGGGTTTACCAGTCAGAATAAGAGTACATATGGACTCGGTGGTAAATGAAATTTGTTTTGTGTTCAGCTCCAACAGCAGATTTGCAACACAAACCTTTATTTATTTCTGCCGTTTTTGACTACATAATTTGAACAGACAAATATGGCAACTAACAAAATCCCCGTACTGGTTCCCTCATAATAATGAGGATTATTTTGCTTGTTAAAGCCTAGGGAAATCCCTTAAACTTCCCCTGTATAACAAAATAATAAACCAAATTACATCTTGTAACTTTGGTGCACCACAGATATTAGTGCCACCCGAAGACTTGAAGAATGTCAAGGTGATTATTTCTATCATGTTCCCATTTAAGAAGCAGAAAATATACTGATATTGTGAAGAGAAGATGAGTTAGTGTTTGAGAATGACAGAGAATTATTTTAAACTTGATCAGAAGGTTAAATGTAACTGGGGTTGCTGTTCCCCTTGTGGTCTCCTTTTTGCAGCTAATCAACATTCTTCTGACAACTGGTAAGCAGTTTTCAGTGTGCAAATTTGTTTTTTCTTCCTCTGTCTTAACAAGCAGATGCAGTTTGCTGTGAAGTCAGCAGTACACCTCTGGTTCTCTGCATAAAATTGGCTTCAAGAATCTTGATCATCTCACCATCCTATAGGATAATACGCTGGTTCACTGCATGGATAACATTGTGTTGACTGAATTTGATAAGTACAGAAATGCTCTAAATGCCTATATATGCAAACATACATATGCTAAAGAATGGAATGTAAACCCCACCAAAACTCAGGGTGTCACCTCAGTGTTAGACAATGGTATGGAGATATTGACATAACTCTTCAAATTAAAAAAAAGATCAACTTTATTTTGCACAAATATTACTTCCTCAGTATAGGGTGGCAGGGATGTTAGCATTGATGGGAGCTAATATTGTGTGATTTTGAACCCAGCAGTCCAAAGATGTCACATTATTCAGTTCTTTTCATCCTACCAGCAATTTAGCAATCACCAAAGCTTACATAAATTCCTTTCTGCTTGAAAAACAATAGTTTCTATTACTGCACTGTACCCTATAGTTCCATATTGCTACTGTAACAAATTATCAAAATTTAATATCTTAAATGATATCTGTTTATCATCTTATATATCTGGACGGAGGCTAGAACTTAAAAACGTGTCTCATATGACTAAAATCAAGGTGACAACAGGCTGCAATCCTTTCTGGGGGCTCTAGAGGAAAATTTATTTTCTTGCATTTTCCAACTTATAAAGGCTTCTCACATTCCTTAGCTAGTGTCCTCATTCCATTTTTCTAAACTCTTTCTTATACTGCTTCACTCATTCTAAATTTCTTGCACCTTTCTTTTACATATGAGGACTCTTATGATTGTATTGAGCCCACTCAGATAGTCCAGGATAATCGTATTATCTCAGAGTCACCTGATATTCAGCTTAATTTCATCAGTGAACTTAATTCCCCTTTGCTATATAACAGAACACATTGGCAAGCTCTAAGCATTAGGACCTGGACGTCTTTGGAGGACTATATTTTGTCTGCTACTCCTTCTATCTTTCCTCCCCTCCCCATGACCTCATATTTCCAAGAGCATGAATTTCCATTTAGCAATCTTGTTGACTTCCCCACTGGTAAAAGTACCAGTGCCTTTTTTTGAACTTGGAAGATATAAGTGACTGCATATGCCTAACTTTCTACATTCTTCTAGGGCACTGAGAGCATACATTGCACTCTCTGTGTATGGTGGTCCCTGGAAAATCATGAAGCTCTTTATTTATTACAGGCTAGGTGCAAAATTGTGGGTCACCTAATCTGAGGTCAGTGATAATCAGGTTGTTATCAGCATATCTGAAGAACTTTACCTAAAATGTATTATTAATAGTTAAACCTTTTATCTTCAGCTATCTGTCTCCAGTATCTACACATCAATTAGTTCAAAACTCAGACAAAACAAATAAGGATGCAATATACCAAAAGAAAATACTTTATTTTCATGGACTCTAAAATCACTGCAGATGATGACTGCAGCCATTAAATTAAAAGATGCTTGCTACTTGGAAGAAAAGCTATGACCAAACTAGACAGCATATTAAAAAGCAGAGACATTACTTTGCCAACAAAGGTCCATCTAGTCAAAGCTGCGGTTTTACCAGTAGTCATGCATGGATGTGAGTATTGGACTATAAAGAAAGTTGAGTACTGAAGAATTAATGCTTTTGACTCTGGTGTTGGAGAAGACTCCTGAGATTCCCTTGGACTGCAAGGAGTTCAAAACAGTCAATCCCAAAGGAAAACAGTCCTGATTATTCTTTGGAAGGACTGATGCTGAAGCTGAAACTCCAATAATTTGGCCAACTGATGCAAAGAATTGATTCATTGGAAAAGACCCTGAAGCTGGGAAAGATTTTGGGTGGGAGGAGAAGGGGATGACAGAGGAATGAGATGGTTGGATGGCATCACTGACTTGATGAAATGAGTTTGAGCAAGATCCAGGAGTTGGTTATGGCCAGGGAAGCCTGGCATGCTGCTGTCTACGGGGTCGCAAATAATCAGACTTAACTGAGGAACTGAACTGAAATGAATGCCAAAATAAAATAATAGTAGCTGCTACATGAGTGGTTATAAGCATTCATTGAGGCTGCTGCTAAGTCGCTTCAGTCGTGTCCAACTCTGTGCGACCCCATAGACGGCAGCCCACCAGGCTCCCCTGTCCCTGGGATTCTCCAGACAAGAACACTGGAGTGGGTGGCCATTTCCTTCTCCAATGCAGGAAAGTGAAGTGAAAGTGAAGTCGCTCACTCGTGTCCAACTGCCTGCGACCCCATGGACTGCAGCCCACCAGGCTCCTCCATCCTTGGCATTTTCCAGGCAAGAGTACTGGAGTGGAGTGTCATTGCCTTCTCTGAATTAAAATAAATAAATTAATAAAATAAAATTTAACAATACTATTAATAGAAATTGATGAAGAAAATATAAATAATTTATTCAGAAAATTAATTGTCAAGTCCCTTATGAGAGAGTCTGTAGTAATCTGTTGAGGTAAAAGTAATGAACAAGCATGGCCATTACATGAGGTGTACATAAGTGTTTTAGGTTCTGCTCCCAATTTCAATGTGTGGGAGTATCGGGCTCCTATACATCATCAAAGTTTGAGACACCAGCTTGTGTCCCACAATTCTGAGTTCTGACACTATTTACCCTTAGATAGCATCATATTCTACAAGTTAAGAATTCAGTCCGACAAGATTCCCCTATCTTCATCCCTAAACCTACTCCCCACTTCCCGCTCCACCCAATTTCAGATACTAGCTACAAGCCCAAGTTGGCACTTACACTTCTGACCAACTTGTGTAATCAGACATTTAAGGCCCAACAGACTCAGGGAGAGCTGTTTGCTTTCTCCTTAACTGCATAAAATAATTTAGATAAAGATTCATATCTTTGGGGATCTCATACATAAGAAATTTATTTTCTCTCCTGTTCATCTCTTTTATGTTCTTCCCTTGTGGCTCAGCTGGTAAAGAGTCCAATGTAATGCAAGAGACCTGGATTCTATCCCTGGGTTGGGACAATCCCCTGGAGAAGGGAAAAGCTACCCACTCCAGTATTTGGGCCTGGAGAATTCCATGGACTGTATAGTCCATGGGGTCGCAAAGAGTCAGACATGACTGAGTGACTTTCACTTCACACTTCCAATCTGTTTTATGTCAGTCTAATTATTGGACCAGACAATGAACCTAGAAGGTAAGTTTAGCTTAGTTTTCACCCTTATAAGCTAACTGACAACTAGAAAGCTTTGTTTATTTGTTTTCCTATGGTGAACATTATATTAATGTCAGAAAAGAAAAGAACACTATTTCATTAACTTCTCCTTATTTTTTGATGTTAATTTGGATATGGCATGATGATGGACTCTTCTCTCCTTCCCTCTGGAAACCAAAAGATGAAGTGTCTTGATTAAGATGGGCCAGCCAAAGAAGCAGATAAAGAGCTAAGAAAAATTTCCCCCAGGTTATCACATTTTTACTCTTGTCATTATGTATACAAAACCATGAATACTCCTCATTTCTAAGCAGAGAACCCAGACACAATTCCTGATATCTAGTTCACAGTTTGAAATGTTGGTTGCTTTCAGATGAGGTTCATCTGGGTAATATATTCACCAACTTTGTAAAATATATAACATCTCTCATTATCCTTCAAATCAGTGTGCATGCTTAGTCATTCAGTCATGTCCATTGCTCTGTAACCCCATGGGTTATAGTACACCAGGCTCCTCTGTCCATGGGATTCTCCAGGCAAGACTACTGAAGTGGGTAGCCATTCCATTGTCCAGGGGATCTTCTTGACTCAGGGACTAAACCCAGGTCTCCTACATTGCAGACAGATTCTTCAACATCTGATCCACCAGGGAAGCCCTCAAAACAGTGCACTGTTTATGATATAGCTTATGTAGTAGCATTTTTGTCTTCCCAGGTAGCTCATCTGGTAAAGAATATGCCTGCAATGCAGGAGACTCTGGTTTAATTCTTGATTCAGGAAGTTCCTCTGGAGAAGGGATAGGCAACCCACTCCAGTATTCTCGGGCTTTTCTGGTGGCTCAGATGGTAAAGAATCTGCCTGCTATTCAGGAGACCTGGTTCAATCCCTGGATTGGGAAGATCCCCTGGCAGGAGGCATGGCAACCTACTCCAGTATTCTTGCCTGGAGGATCCCCTTGGATAGAGGAGCCTGGTGGGCTATGGTCCATGGGGTCACAAAGTGTTGGACATGACTAAGCACAGCACAGTAGCATTTTCCCTGTGATGCACTAAAATGGCTGCTCATTTTCATAGAATAAATACGGTCAGCCACTGTCTAAATTTCAAAACAAGAAGCTATCTTTACTAACCTGCTTTCTTATTTTAAATGTCTCTTTTAGGTTGTATTAACCAAAATCACCCTATATTCCACTATGAGTCCCATGGAGAAAAATAGTATTAAAAAACTATCTAAATACAGACATGCTCTTTAAACCTACATACCATTTCTACCAAATATCCCATTATCTTAACTTTTATGGTAAATATTAAATTAATTAAACAAATAAGCGAATCTCTAGATGAAAATTCTTCTGCTTCCTAAAGATTAGACTCATTAGTTCAGAAGTCAATTAAACATCAAGTTTTATTAAATATATTTAATATTTAATATTTTAAAATTCTTTAATATATTTAATTTAATATTCTCCAGGAAGATCCCCTGGAGAAGGAAATGGCAATCCACTCCAGCACTCTTGCCTGGAAAATCCCAGTCCATGGGGTCACAAAGAGTCGGACACGACTGAGTGACTATACTATACTATACTATTCTTTAATATGTGATGCTCATTGTTTCAATGAATGTATTATATGAAGCTATTATCATGGATACCAAGGTCTTGCTGGGAATTTGTATATTGTTGTTGTTCAATTAGTCAGTCATGTCTGACTCTTTGGAACACCATGTACTGAACATGCCAAGCTTCCCTGTACTTCACCATCTCCCAGAATTTGTTCAGACTCCTGAATATTGAGTCAGTGATGCCATCCAACCATCCCATCCTCTGTTATCCCCTTCTCCTTCTGCCTTCAAACTTTCCCAGCATCAGGGTCTTTTCCAACAAGTCAACTCTTCTCATCAAGTGGCCATAATATTGGAGCTTCAGTGTCAACATCAATCCTTCCAATGAAAATTCAGGATTGATTACCTTTAGTATTGACTGATCTGAACTCCTTGTTGTCCAAGGGACTCTCGAGAGTCATCTCCAGCACCACAATTCGACCTGGGTATATAGTAAAGAACTAAACAGTCAAAAATTCCCACCAAAGTTAATGTTAACCAGTGTTCTTGCCTGGAGAATCCCTTGGACAGAAGAGCTTAGTGGGTTATGGTTCATAGAGTTGCAAATAGTGGGACATGACTGAAGTGACTGAGCATGCAAACAAAGAAGCAAAAACAATCATTTTAAATTATTTATTTATTTATATTGATTAGAGGATAAATACCATATTGTAATGGTTTTTGCCATAAATCAATATGAATCAGCTACAGGCATACATGTGTCTCCTTCATCCTGAACCTTTCTCCAACATCTTTCCCCCCTCCATCCCTCTGGGCCATCACAGAGTACTGGCTTTGGGTGTCCTGTGTCATAAATCAAACCCCCACTAGCTATCTATTTCACATATGGTAATGTATATGTTTCTTTTTTTTTTTTTTTTTTTCTGGTGCTATATTTATTTATTTTTTTTCCTGATCAAGAATCTCTTTTATTGATTATCAGAAACATTACAAACATCTAGTATGAACAAATTGTAACATGATAGTGTTTAGTTTGAACAATTAATACATTTCAGATATAATATTATACATATTTCAATGCTATTCTCCCCAATCATCCCACCCTCTCCCGGTCCCAGAGTCCAAAAGTCTGGTCTATACATCAGTGTCTCTTTTGTTGTCTCGTAAATAGGGTTATTTTTACCATCTTTCTAAATTCCATATATATGCATTAGTATACTGTATTTGTGTTTTTGTTTCTGGCTTACTTCACTCTGTATAATAGGCTCCAGTTCCATCCACCTCCTTAGAACTGATTCAAATGTATTCTTTTTAATGGCTGAGTAATACTCCATTGTGTATATGTACCACAGCTTGCTTATCCATTCATCTGTGGATGGACATCTAGGTTGCTTCCACGTTCTGGCTATTGCAAACAGTGCTGCTATGAACATTGGGGTACACGTGTCTCTTTCAATTCTGGTTTTCTCAGTGTATATGCCCAGCAGTGGGATTGCTGGATCATAAGGCAGTTCTATTCGCAGTTTTTTGAGGAATCTCCATACTGTTCTCCATAGTGGCTGTACTAGTTTGCATTCCCACCAACAGTGCAAGAGGGTTCCCTTCTCTCCGCACCCTCTCCAGCATTTATTGCTTGTAGACTTTTGGATAGCAGCCATTCTGATTGGCGTGAAATGGTATCTCATAGTGGTTTTGATTTGCATTTCTCTGATAATGAGTGATGTTGAGCATCTTTTCATGTGTTTGTTAGCCATCTGTATGTCTTCTTTGGAGAAATGTCTATTGAGTTCTTTGGCCCATTTTTTGATTGGGTCATTTATTTTTCTGGAATTGAGCTGTAGAAGTTGCTTGTATATTTTTGAGATTAGTTGTTTGTCAGTTGCTTCATTTGCTATTATTTTCTCCCATTCTCAAGGCTGTCTTTTCACCTTGCTTATAGTTTCCTTTGTTGTGCAGAAGCTTTTTAAGTTTGATTAGGTCCCATTTGTTCATTTTTGATTTTATTTCCGATATTCTGGGAGGTGGGTCATAGAGGATCCTGCTGTGATGTAAGTCAGAGAGTGTTTTGCCTATGTTTTCCTCTAGGAGTTTTATGGTTTCTGGTCTTACATTTAGCTCTTTAATCCATTTTGAGTTTATTTTTGTGTATGGTGTTAGAAAGTGTTCTAGTTTCATTCTTTTACAAGTGTTTGACCAGTTTTCCCAGCTCCACTTGTTAAAGAGATTGTCTTTAATCCATTGTATATTCTTGCCTCCTTTGTCAAAGATAAGGTGACCATATGTGCGTGGATTTATCTCTGGGCTTTCTATTTTGTTCCATTGATCTATATTTCTGTCCTTGTGCCAGTACCATACTGTCTTGATGACTGTGGCTTTGTAGTAGAGCCTGAAGTCAGGCAGGTTGATTCCTCCAGTTCCATTCTTCTTTCTCAAGATAGCTTTGGCTATTCGAGGTTTTTTGTATTTCCATACAAATTGAGAAATTATTTGTTCTAGCTCTGTGAAGAATACCGTTGGTAGCTTGATGGGGATTGCATTGAATCTATAAATTGCTTTGGGTAGTATATTCATTTTCATTATATTGATTCTACCAATCCATGAACATGGTATATTTCTCCATCTATTAGTGTCCTCTTTGATTTCTTTCACCAGTGTTTTATAGTTTTCTATATATAGGTCTTTAGATTCTTTAGGAAGATATATTCCTAAGTATTTTATTGTTTTCATTGCAATGGTGAATGGAATTGTTTCCTTAATTTCTCTTTCTATTTTCTCGTTATTAGTGTACAGGAATGCAAGGGATTTCTGTGTGTTAATTTTATATCCTGCAACTTTACCATATTCATTGATCAGTTCTAGTAATTTTCTGGTGGAATCTTTAGGGTTTTCTACGTAGAGGATCATGTCATCTGCAAATAGTGAGAGTTTTACTTCTTCTTTTCCAATTTGGATTCCTTTTATTTCTTTTTCTGCTCTGATTGCTGTGGCCAAAACTTCCAAAACTATGTTGAATAGTAATGGTGAAAGTGGGCATCCTTGTCTTGTTCCTGACTTTAGAGGAAATGCTTTCAATTTTTCACCATTGAGGATAATGTTTGCTGTGGGCTTGTCATATATAGCTTTTATTATGTGGAGGTATATTCCTTCTATTCCTGCTTTCTGGAGAGTTTTTATCATAAATGGATGTTGAACTTTGTCAAAGGCTTTCTCTGCATCTATTGAGATAATCATATGGTTTTTATTCTTCAGTTTGTTAATGTGGTGTATTACGTTGATTGATTTGCGGATATTGAAGAATCCTTGCATTCCTGGGATAAAGCCCACTTGGTCATGGTGTATGATCTTTTTAATGTGTTGTTGGATTCTGATTGCTAGAATTTTGTTAAGGATTTTTGCATCTATGTTCATCAGTGAAATTGGCCTGTAGTTTTCTTTTTTTGTGGGATCTTTGTCAGGTTTTGGTATTAGGGTGATGGTGGCCTCATAGTATGAGTTTGGAAGTTTGCCTTCCTCTGCAATTTTCTGGAACAGTTTGAGTAGGATAGGTGTTAGCTCTTCTCTAAATTTTTGGTAGAATTCAGCTGTGAAGCCGTCTGGACCTGGGCTTTTGTTTGCTGGAAGATTTCTGATTACAGTTTCAATTTCCGTGCTTGTGATGGGTCTGTTAAGATTTTCTATTTCTTCCTGATCCAGTTTTGGGAAGTTGTACTTTTCTAAGAATTTGTCCATTTCTTCCACATTGTCCATTTTATTGCCATATAATTGCTGATAGTAGTCTCTTATGATCCTTTGTATTTCTGTGTTGTCTGTTGTGATCTCTCCATTTTCATTTCTAATTTTATTGATTTGATTTTTCTCCCTTTGTTTCTTGATGAGTCTGGCTAGTGGTTTGTCAATTTTATTTACCCTTTCAAAGAACCAGCTTTTGGCTTTGTTGATTTTTGCTATGGTTTCTTTTGTTTCTTTTGCATTTATTTCTGCCCTAATTTTTAGGATTTCTTTCCTTCTACTAACCTTGGGGTGCTTCATTTCTTCCTTTTCCAGTTGCTTTAGGTGTAGAGTTAGGTTATTTATTTGGCTTTTTTCTTGTTTCTTGAGGTATGCCTGTATTGCTATGAACTTTCCCCTTAGGACTGCTTTTACAGTGTCCCACAGGTTTTGGGTTGTAGTGTTTTCATTTTCATTCGTTTCTATGCAGAATTTGATTTCTTTTTTTATTTCTTCTGTGATTTGTTGGTTATTCAGCAGTGTGTTGTTCAGCCTCCATATGTTGGTCTTTTTAATAGATTTTCTCCTGTTATTGAGATTTACTCTTACTGCATTGTGGTCAGAAAAAATGCTTGGAATGATTTCAATTTTTCTGAACTTACCAAGGCTAGATTTATGGCCCAGGATGTGGTCTATCCTGGAGAAAGTTCCGTGTGCACTTGAGAAAAAGGTGAAATTCATTGTTTTGGGATGAAATGTCCTATAGATATCAATTAGTTCTAACTGGTCTATTGTATCGTTTAAAGTTTGTGTTTCCTTGTTAATTTTCTGTTTAGTTGATCTATCCATTGGTGTGAGTGGGGTATTAAAGTCTCCCACTATTATTGTGTTATTGTTGATTTCTCCTTTCATACTTGTTAGTATTTGTCTTATATATTGTGGTGCTCCTAAGTTGGGTGCATATATATTTATAATTGTTATATCTTCTTCTTGGATTGATCCTTTGATCATTAGGTAGTGACCTTCTTTGTCTCTTTTCACATCCTTTGTTTTAAAGTCTATTTTATCTGATATGAGTATTGCTACTCCTGCTTTCTTTTGGTCTCTATTTGCGTGGAAAATCTTTTTCCAGCCCTTGACTTTCAGTCTGTATGTGTCCCCTGTTTTGAGGTGGGTTTCTTGTAGACAGCATATGGAGGGGTCTTGTTTTTGTATCCATTCAGCCAGTCTCTGTCTTTTGGTTGGGGCATTCAACCCATTTACATTTAAGGTAATTAATGATAAATATGATCCCATTGCCATTTACTTTGTTGTTTTGGGTTTGAATTTATATATCCTTTTTGTGTTTCCTGTCTAGAGAATGTCCTTTAGTATTTGTTGGAGAGCTGGTTTGGTGGTGCTGAATTCTCTCAGCTTTTGCTTGTCGGTAAAGGTTTTGATTTCTCCTTCATATTTGAATGAGATCCTTGCTGGGTACAATAATCTGGGCTGAAGGTTCTTTTCTTTCATCACTTTAAGTATGTCTTTCCATTCCCTCCTGGCTTAGAGAGTCTCTATTGAAAGATCAGCTGTTATCCTTATGGGAATTCCCTTGTGTGTTATTTGTTGTTTTTCCCTTGCTGCTTTTAATATTTGTTCTTTGTGTTTGATCTTTGTTAATTTGATTAATATGTGTCTTGGGGTGTTTCGTCTTGGGTTTATCCTATTTGGGACTCTCTGGGTTTCTTGGACTTGAGTGATTATTTCCTTCCCCATTTTAGGGAAGTTTTCAACTATTATCTCCTCTAGTATCTTCTCATGGTCTTTCTTTTTGTCTTCTTCTTCTGGGACTCCTATGATTCGAATATTGTAACGTTTAATATTGTCCTGGAGGTCTCTGAGATTGTCCTCATTTCTTTTAATTCGTTTTTCTTTTTTCTCCTCTGATTCCTTTAATTCTGCCATTCTATCTTCTAATTCGCTAATTCTATCTTCTGCCTCTGTTATTCTACTATTTGTTGCCTCCAGAGTGTTTTGGATCTCATTTATTGCATTATTCATTATATCTTGACTCTTTTTTATTTCTTCTAGGTCCTTGTTAAATCTTTCTTGCATCTTCTCAATGCTTTTCTCCAGGCTATTTATCCATGATTCCATTTTGCTTTCCAGATTTTGGATTAATTTCACTATCATTATTCGGAATTCTTTATCAGGTAGGTTCGCTATTTCTTCCTCTTTTGTTTGGTTTGGTGGGCAATTATCCTGTTCCTTTACCTGCTGGGAATTCTTCTGTCTTTTCATCTTGTTTAAATTGCTAAGTTTGGGGCATCTTTACTGTATTCTGGTAGTCTGTGGAGTTCTCTTTATTGTGGTGTTTCTGCACTATATGTGGGTTTGTACCGGTGGCTTGTCGAGGTTTCTTGTTTATGGAAGCTTGTATCGGTGTTCTGGTGGGTGGAGCTGGATTTCTTTTCTCTGGGGTGCAGTGGAGTGTCTAGTAGTGAGTTATGAGATGTCTATGATTTTGGGGTCGCTTTGTGTAGCCTGTGTATTGGAGCTCAGGCTGTGTTCTTGTTTTTCTGGAGAATTTGCTTGGTATGTCTTGTTGTGGAACTTGCTGGTCTTTGTGTGATGCTTGGTTTCAGAGTAGGTATGGAGGCTTTTAATGAGCTCCTGTCAATTAATGTTTCGTGGGATCAGGGTATGGACTTAAGCCTCCTGGTTCCAGTTATTGGTCTTATTTTTACAGTAGTCTCAAAAACTTCGTCTTCTATAATGCATTCCACAACTGGACCGCTCAGAGATGTTCACGGAATTATACAGAGAAGGAAAAAGGGAGGAAGGAGACAGAGGTGGTCAGGAGGATAAAAGGAGGGAGTGTGAAGGAGAGAGACAGATCTAGTCATTAATCAGTAAAGAAAAGAAAAAAGGAAAGGAAAAAAGCAAAGGACAAAAAGGAAAAAAAAAAAAAAAAAAAAAACAGGGTCGCAAAAGTTATATCTAAACGTGGAGATTAAAGAAGTACTAGAGGATAAAAAAAATAAAAATAAAAGAAACAAAACAAAACAAACAACAACAACAAAAAATTAAAAGGAAAAAAAAATTTTGTTTTCCTTTTTCCAATTAAAAAATAATAAAAATTTAAAAAATGTATATATATATATATTAAAAAAAAGAAAAGAAAAAAAGGAAATAATGATGGTAAAAATAGTAACAATATATATAAGAGTTTCTCTATTATTGTTGTGGGTTCAGTTCATTTTCGGCTAGTTCCTTGTTCCGGCTTAAATTTCTCAAGATCTATAGGCCCCTTTCTCTGTAGTTGGTCTGTATAGTCCTTTGTTCTGTGCACGGTTCGGCGGTGTTCTGGGCCAAGGCCGGCCACAATCTGGATTGCCGGCCCAAACTACTCCAGTTAGGCAGCACTCCAGACAATCAGGCGAACGAAGTCTGCGCTGAGGCCCGCAGAGGGGGAGGGGCCGGCGACGGGAATGGTGGGCGGGCGGGTGGGGGAGGGGATGGGGTGGCCCTCGTGGGAGCCGCCGGCACAGCGGGCGGGGGCACGCCTGCGCGGGAGTGGCCGGCGGGCGAGCGTCCAGTGGGGGGGGAGTCCCGCGGGGGAGCGTCCCTTGGGGGAGCGCCGGCAGGGGAGCGTGCCGCGTGGGAACGGCCAAGGCGTCTCCCTGCCCAGCCCCGGCTCCCCAATGGCAGATGCGGGCGTTTGCAGCGGTGCTTCTCCGCTGCGGAAGTTACCGCAGGGCCTGCAGTCTGTGGGTTCTAATTGCTCAACTGTTCTCCTCCCTGTTATGATAGTCTCCGTGTTTCCCAGGTTCGGCGCAGTTTCCGCAGGGAGAGTGTTTCCTGGTGTTTGGAAACTTCTCTTTTAAGACTCCCTTCCCCGGACAGAGGTCCGCCCCCTCCCTCTTTGTCTCTCTCTGGCTTCTATATTCTTTCCTACCTCCTTTAGAAGGCAGTGAGTTGCTTTTCTGGGTGTCCGACGTCCTCCGCCAGCACTCCGAAGCTGTTTGTGGAATTTACTCGGCGCCCAGATGTCCCTTTGATGAATTTGTGGAGGAGAAAGCGTATTCCCCGTCCTAATCCTCCGCCATCTTAACCGGAAGTTCTGGTGCTATAATGTATATGTTTCAATGCTGTTCTCTCAAGTCATCCAACCCTCTCCTTCTCCAACTGAGTCCAAAAGTCTGTTCTTTATGATTGTGTCTCCTTTTTTGCCCTACATGTAGGATCATCAGTACCACCTTTCTAAATTCCACATATATGTTTTAATATGTGGTATTTGTCTTTATCTTTCTGACTTATTTCATTTTGTATAATAGGCTCTAGGTTTGTTTTTAAGCCCATCTCATTGTATTAATAACCTGTCCAGCTATTCAGTCCACTTTATAATCATATTTCATCAGATCCCTAGTCTCCACTAAATTCTCTTGTCCTACACCATCCCTCTTAAAACCCTTATCTGTCAAATAATCCTACTCTACATCTTTACTCTATATCTTATTATCTTAAGTACAAATACCCAGATGATTGAAGGTGTCAAGACTTTTAATGCTGATAATGAACTAAAATGTAAATCATTCAACAGTCAATAATCTCCAGCACATCTGTGTTACAACAAAGATTTATGGAAGAAAGAGAGAAAAAATAAAAGGAAGGATAGAGAATAAGAGTAAGCTTGGGAATAAGTGGGAAAGCAATAAGAGAGAGAAGAAAGGAAGTAATAAAAAAAGGAAGGAAGGAACAAAGAAAGGAAGGAAAATAACTATCAGATCAGATCAGTCGCTCAGTCGTGTCCGACTCTTTGCGACCCCATGAATCGCAGCACGCCAGGCCTCCCTATCCATCACCAGCTCTCGGAGGTCACCCAGACTCACATTCATCGAGTCAGTGATGCCATCCAGCCATCTCATCCTCCGTCGTCCCCTTCTCCTCCTGCCCTCAATCCCTCCCAGCATCAGTCTTCTCCAATGAGTCAACTCTTCGCATGAGGTGGCCAAAATACTGGAGTTTCAGCTTTAGCATCATTCCTTCCAAAGAAATCCCAGGGCTGATCTCCTTCAGAATGGACTGGTTGGATCTCCTTGCAGTCCAAGGGACTCTCAAGAGTCTTCTCCAACACCACAGTTCAAAAGCATCAATTCTTCGGCACTCAGCCTTCTTCACAGTCCAGCTCTCACATCCATACATGACCACAGGAAAGACCATAGCCTTGACCAGGCGAACCTTTGTTGGCAAAGTGATGTCTCTGCTTTTGAATATGCTATCTATAGTGAACTGAAAGATCAGTTGTATCCAACTCTTTACAACCCCATGGATTATAGAGTCTATGAAATTCTCCAGGCTAGAATAATGGAGTGGGTAGCCTTTTTCTTCTCCAGGGGAATCTTTCCAACACAGGGATCAAACCCAGGTCTCCCACATTGCTGGTGGATTATTTACTAGCTGAGGCAAAAGGAAAGCCCAATACCTATAGTAATATAGTTGACTATCAGTTGACTGCTGATGTTTGCCCAAGGAAAACGCTAGCAGAGTTTTGCTGAGAGAACACATTTGGCATAGTAAACACCCTTACCAACAACATAAGAGATGACTCTACACGTTGACATTACCAGATAATCAATAATGATGCAAGATTAGTTATGTTCTTTGCAACTAAAGATGGAGAAGCTCTATACAGTGAGTAAAAACAGGATCTGGAACCAACTGTGGCTTAGATCATGAGCTCTTTATTGCGAAATTCAGGGTTAAATTGAAGACAGTAAGGAAAATCACTAAGTTATTCAGGTATTACCTAAATAACTTACCTTATGACAATACAGTAGAGGTGATGAATATATTCAAGGAATTAGATCTAGTAGACAGAGTACCTGAAGAACTAAGGAGAGAGGTTCGTAACACTGTACAGGAGATAGTGGCCAAAATTTATCCCAAAGGAAAAAAAAAATGCAAGAAGACAATGTGGTTGTCTGAGGAGACTTTACAAATAGCTGAGGAAATGGGAGATGCAAAAGGCGAGGGAGAAAAGGAAGGATATACCCAACTGAATGAAGTGTTCTAGAGAATAGCAAGGAGAGATAAGAAGGACATCTTAAATGAACATTGCAAAGAGACAGAGGAAAACAATAGAATGGGAAAGATCAAAGAACTCTTAAAGAAAATTGTAGATATCAAGGGGACATTTCATGAATGGATGGGCATGATAAAGGATAGAAACTGTAAGAACCTAACAGAAGCACAAAAGGTTAAGAAGAGTTGGCAAAAATAAACAGAATTATTGAAGGAAAGAGTTAATGACCCAGATAATTTAGATGGTGCAGTCATTCACCTAGAGATTGATATCTTGGAATGTGAAGTCAAGTGGGCATTACAATGAACAAAGTTAGTGCCAGTGATGGAATTCCAGCAGAGCATTCTAAATCCTAAAAGATGATTCTGTTACAGAGCTACACTCAATATACCAGCAAATTTGAAAAAGTCAGCAATGGCCAAAGGTCTAGAAAAGGTCAATTACATTAAATTTTCACTACAATTTAAAAGAAAAGCAGTATCAAAAATATTCAAACTACCATACAATTGTGCTCGTTTCACATGCTAGCAAGATTATGCTCAAAATACGCCAAGCTAGGCTTCAGCAGTACATGAATGGAGAACTTCCAGATATAAAAGCTGGGTTTAAAAAAGGCAGAGGAAACAGATATCAAATAGCCAACATGTGTTGGAGCATGATACTTATAGAAAAACAACTACTGCTGCTTCATTGACCACACTAACTCTTTCATTGTGTGGATCATAAAAAACTTGTTGTTTTTTAGTTAATAAGTATGTCTGAAATTTTTGACCCATGAATTGCCACACACTAGGCTTTTCTGTCCTTCACTATCTCCTGGAGTTTTGTCAAACTCAACCATTGAGTTGGCGATGTCATTCAACCATCCCATTCTCTGTCATCCTCTTTTTATCCTGCCCTCAATCTTTTCCATCATCAGGATCTTTTCCAATGAGTCAGCTCTTCGCAGCAGGTGGACAAAATATTGGAGCTTCAGCATCAGCATCAGTCCTTCCAATGAGTATTCAGGACTGATTTCCTTTAGGATTGACTGGTTGGATCTCCTTGCAGTTGAAGGGACTCTTGAGTCTTCTCTAGCACCACCATTCAAAAACATCAATTCTTCAATGTTCAACCTCCCTTATAGTCTAGCTTTCACATGCGTACATGAATGTTGGAAAAAACATAGTTTTGACTATATTGATCTTTATCAGCAAAGTGGTGTCTCTGCTTTTTAATAAGCTGTCTAGGTTTGTCACAGCTTTTCTTCCAAGGGGCAAACATATTTTAATTTTGTGGCTGGAGTCACCATCTGCAGTAAATTTTGAGCACAAGAAAGTTAAATCTGTCACTACTTTCATTTTCCCCCATCTATTTGCCATGATGTGATGGGACAGGATGCCATAATCTATGGTTTTTGAATGTTGAGCTTTAAGCCAACTTTTTCACTCTCCTCTTTCACCTTCATCAAGAGGCTCTTTAGTTTCACTTCACTTTCTGCCATTAAAGTGGTATCATCTGCATGACAAACAGTGGAAAATTCTTAAAGAGAAGGGAATACCAGACCATCTTACCTGTTTCTTGAGAAATCCGTACACGAGTCAAAAGCAACAGTTAGAACTGAACATGGAATAATGGACTGGTTCAAAATTGGCAAAAGAGTAAGACAAGTTTGCATATTGTATATTGTCACCCTGTTTGTTTAACTTATACATAAAGTACATCATGTGCAATACGGGCTTGGAGTAATCGTAAGCTGGAATCAAGATTGCTGGGAGAAATATCAACAACCTCAGAAATGCACATGATACCACTAATGGCAAAAAGTAAAGAGAACTAAAGAACCTATTGATGAGGTTGAAAGCAAAGTGTAGAAAACTTGGCTTGAAACTCAACATTCCAAAAACTAAGATCTTGGCATCTGATCCCATCAATTCATGTCACATAGAAGGGGAAAAATCGGAAGCAGATTTTATTTTCTTGGGCTCTAAAATCACCTCACCATAGACAGTGACTGTAGCCATGAAATTAAAAAAAAAAAAAAAAGAAGAAGAAGAAAAATTAGAGACATCACTTTGCCAAAAAACGTTTGTTTAGTCAAACTGTGATTTTTCCAGTAGTCATGTATGGATATTAGAGATGGACCATAAAGAAGACTAAACACCAAAGTACTGTTGTTTTTGAACTGTGGTGTTGGAGAAGACTCTTGAGAGTCCCTTGTACTCCAAGGAGGTCAAACCAATCAATCCTAAAGAAAATTAACCCTGAATATTCATTGGAAGGATGATACTAAAGATGAAGCTCTTTCCTGATGGAAAGAGCTGACTCATTAGAAAAGATTTGGGAAAAGATTGAAGACAGGAAGAGAGGGGGATCACAGACAATGAAATGGTTGGATTACAAAATCAACTCAGTAGACATGAACTTGAGCAAGCTCGGGGAGATGGTGAAGGACAGGGAAGCCTGGGGTGCTGCAGTCTATGGGGCTGCAGAGTCAGATATTATTTAGTAACTGAACAACAGCAGCAGCAACAAGAAATTTCCCAAAATGTGACTGTCATGTGTAAGCATAAGTCATGTTTTGTGCACTTTTTATTACTCATGAATAAAACTTTGCACTCATTTGATTTCTGAAACTGTTGATGCTTTTATTGTCCAAAACCCATAAATGTTATCTCTGAGTGATGTGTTAAATCCAGGATTATATGGCATATTGATCACAGCACTTTAACAGGATCATTCTTTAGGATTTGAAATATCTCATCTAGAATTCCATCACTTCCACTAACTTTGTTCATAGTGATGCTTCCTAAAGCCCACTTGACTTCACACTCCAGGGTGTCTGGTTCTAGGTGAGTAATCACACCATCATAGTTATTGAATATGTAAGAATTTTTTGTATAGTTCTTCTGTGTATTCTTGTTGCCTCTTCTTAATATCTTCTGCTTTTGATAGATCCATACACTTTCTGCCCTTTATTGTGCCCATCCTTGCATGAAATATTCCCTAGGTATCTCTAATTTTCTTGAAGAGATGTCTAGTCTTTCTCATTTTATTGTTTTCCTTTATTTCTTTGTATTGTTCACTATGAAGGCTTTCTTATCTTTCCTTGCTATTCTCTGAATTTACATGGGTATATCTTCCCTTTTCTCCTTTGCCTTTCATTTCTCTTCTTTTCCCAGCTATTTGAAAGGTTTCCTAAAACAACCATTTTCCTTTTTGCTTTTTTTTTTTTTAATTTTTCTCTTGTGGATGGTTTTGATCATAACCTGTACAATGTTACTAACCTCCATCCACAGTTCTTCAGGCACTTTGTCTATCATATTTAATCTCTTGAATCTATTTGCCATTCCCACTGTATTGTTGAAATGCATTTTATTTAGGCCACACCTGGGCTTCCCTAGTAAGCCCAGGTAACCTTTCCCAGGTAAAGTTTCCCTGAACCTTTAGTTCAGATGGTAAAGAATCTGCCTCCAATGTAGGAGACATTCGAGCTCAATCCTTGGGTCAGGAAGATCCCCTAGTGAAGGAAATGGGAACTCAGATCAGTATTCTTGCCTGGAGAATACCATGGACAGAGGAGCCTGGTGAGTTACAGTCCATGGGGTCACAAAGAGTCATACATTACTGAGTGGCTAACACTTTCACTTTCTTTAGGTCATACATTAATGGCCTAGTGATTTTTCCTAGTTTCTTCCCTTTAAGTCTGAATTTTGCAATGAGGCATTCATGATATGAGCCACAGTCAGTTCCTGGTATTTTTTGGCTGACTGTATAGAGCTTCTCCATCATTGGCTTCAAAGAATATAAACAATCTGATTTTGGTATTGACTATCTGATGATGTCTATGTATAGAACCATCTCTTGTGTTGTTGGAAGAGGTTGTTTGTGATGACCTATCCGTTCTCTTGGCCAAACTGTTAGCTATTGTCCTGCTTAATTTCATACTCCAAGCCCAAATTTTCCTGTTATTCCAGGTATCTCTTGACTTCCTACTTTTGCATTCCAGTCACATATGATGAAAAGCACATCTTTTCTGTTAGTTCTAGAAGGTCTTATAGGTCTTCATAGAATTGTTCAGTTTCATCTTCTTCAACATTTGTGGTTAGGGCATGGACTTGAATTACTATTATACAGAATGGTATTTTCCTTGGGCATGAACAGAAAACATTCTGTCGGTTTTTTAGACGGCACCCAAGTACTGCATTTCAGACTCTTTTGTTGACTATGAGGGCTACTCCATTTCTTCTAAGGGATTCTTTCCCACAGTAGTAGGTATAATGGTCATCTGAATTAAACTCTACCATTCCCATTTATTTTAGTTCACTGATTCCAAAATGTCAATGTTCATTCTTGCCATCTCCTACTTGACCACTCCCAATTTGCCATGATTCATGGACCTAACATTCCAGATTCCAATTCCATATTGTTCTTTACAGCATCAGACTTTACTTTCACCACTAGACACATTCACAACTAGGTGTTGTTTCTGTTTTGGCTAAGTTTCTTCATTCCTTCTGGAGTTATTTATTCACTCTTCTCCAGTAGCATATTGGGTACCTATCAACCTGGGGAGTTCATCTTTCAGTGTCATATATTTTTGCCTTTTCATACTCTTCATGGAATTCTCAAGGTAAAAATACCAATGTGGTCTGCTATGTCCTTCTCCAGTGGACCACATATTGTGGTGGTCCACTGGAGAAGGACCACAATATGCCTGGAGAAGGACCACAATGTGAAGGACCATGGCATGCCTCATAGTTTCATTGAGTTACACATCTGTGATACACGTGATCAGTTTGGTTAGTTTTCTGTGATTGTGATTTCCATACTGTCTGCCCTATGATGGATGAGGAGAAGAGCCTTGAAGAAGAAAGGAAGACTGGCATGCTGCAGTTCATGCCAAACACTGGGCTGGATGAAGCACAAGCTGGAATCAAGATTGCTGGGAGAAATATCCATAACCTCAGATATGCAGATGGCAGCACTCCTATGTCAGAAAGCAAAGAGGAACTAAAGAGCCTATTGATCAAGGTGAAAGAGGAGAGTGAAAAAGTTGGCTTTCAAATAGCTAAGATCATGGCATCCAGTTCCATCACTTTACATTAAACAGATGGGGGGAAATGGAAACAGTGAGAGATTTTATTTTCTTGGGATCCAAAATCCCTATAGATGGAGACTACAGCCATGAAATTAAAAATACTTGCTCCTTGAAAGAAATACTATGACAAACATAGACAGCATATTAAAAAGCAGAAACATTACTTCACCAACAAAGGTCTATATAATCAAAGTTATGATTTTTTTCCAGTAGTCATAGATGGATGTGAGAATTCAAGTATAAAGAAGATTAGAGTTTTACAGACCTAAATCACACATATACCTGTTCACATTCAAAATGTGTTGAATTCTGTGCATGCCTACTATCAAAGTTTTTTTTTTTTTTTTTGAAAATACATATACTGCGGTTTTAAGCAAACTCAGAGAATACTATATTCTGACTATAGAAAGCTGACTGTAAGTCATATAGACAGATACTGATCCATGACAAATATTCTGTTACAGTAGTGGTATTACTAATAAAATATCATGAATACTGTTTTAAATATATATTGCAATGTAAAGTAACGAAAAAGTAAAATGTTTTCTTTTGTATCTTGGGAAGAAAATAATTCTTATTTATTTCTTCTATTTTTCCCCTCAAGTCACTACAGAAATATGAAAAAACATAAGAATGGGGGAGAGTTAAGTATATAAAGATCTGGGGTAAAACAAATATCAGTTCAGTTCAGTCACTCAGTCGTGTCCGACTCTTTGCGATCCCATGAATCACAGCACGCCAGGCCTCCCTGTTCATCACAAACTCCCAGAGTTCACTCAGACTCACGTCCATCGAGTCAGTGATGCCATCTAGCCATCTCATTCTCTGTCGTCCCCTTCTCTTCTTGCCTCCAATCCCTCCCAGCGTCAGAGTATTTTCCAATGAATCAACGATTCGCATGAGGTGGCCAAAGTATTGGAGTTTCAGCTTTAGCATCATTCCTTCCAAAGAAATCCCAGGGCTGATCTCCTTCAGAATGGACTGGTTGGATCTCCTTGCAGTCCAAGGGACTCTCAAGAGTCTTCTCCAACACCACAGTTCAAAAGCATCAATTTTTCGGTGCTGAGCTTTCTTCACAGTCCAAATCTCACATCCATACACTACCACTGAAAAAACCATAGCTTTGAGTAGACGGACCTTTGCTGGCAAAGTAATGTCTCTGCTTTTGAAAATGCTATCTGGGTTGGTCATAACTTTTCTCCCAAGGAGTAAGCGTCTTTTAATTTCATGGTTACAGTCACCATCTGCAGTGATTTTGGAGCCCAAGAAAATAAAGTCTGACACTGTTTTACCATTTCCCCGTCTATTTCCGATGAAGTGATGGGACTGGATGCCATGATCTTCGTTTTCTGAATGTTGAGCTTTAAGCCAACCTTTTCACTCTCCACTTTCACTTTCATCAAGAGGCTTTTTAGTTCCTCTTCTCTTTCTGCCATAAGGGTGATGTCATCTGCATATCTGAGGTAAAGTTACTACCAATAATTTAAGGTAATTCACATCAGCATAGAAAAGGCCTTATCAGATACATGAATGATTTAAAATAAGATTATTTATTTCCATTTCTTTGGGAGGTGGGTCATAGAGGATCCTGCTATGACTTAAGTTGGAAAGGGTTTTGCCTATTTTTTCCTCTAGGAGTTTTATAGTTTCTGGTCTTATGTTTAGATCTTTAATCCATTTTGAGTTTATTTTTGTGTATGGTGTTAGAAAGTGTTCTAGTTTCATTCTTTTACAAGTGATTGGCCAGTTTCCCAGTACCACTTGTTAAAGAGATTGTCTTTTCTCCATTGTATATTCTTGCCTCCTTTGTCAAAGATAAGGTGTCCATAAGTGTGTGGATTTATCTCTGGGCTTTCTATTTTGTTCCATTGATCTATATTTCTGTCTTTTTGCCAGGACCACCCTGTCTTGATGACTGTCGCTCTGTAGTGTAGCCTAAGGTCAGGCAGGTTGATTCCTCCAGATCCATTCTTCTTTTTCAAGATTGCTTTGGCTATTCTTGGTTTTTTTGTATTTCCATACAAATTGTGATATTATTTGTTCTAGTTCTGAGAAAAATACCATTTGTAGCTTGATAGGAATTGCATTGATTCTATAGATTGCTTTGGGTAGTATACTCATTTTCACTATATTGATTCTTCCAATCCATGAACATGGTCTGTTTCTCCATCTATTTGTGTCATCTTTGATTTCTTCCTTCAGTGTTATATAGTTTTCTATATATAGGTCTTTTGTTTCTTTAGGTAAATTTATTCCTAAGTATTTTATTCTTTTAGTTGCAAAAATGAATGGAATTGTTTCCTTAATTTCTCTTTTTGTTTTCTCATTGTTAGTGTATAGGAATGCAAGGCATTTATAGGTGTTTATTTTATATCCTGAAACTTTACTATATGCATTGATTAGCTCTAGTAATTTTCTGGTGGAGTCTTTAGGATTTTCTCTGTAGAGGATCATGTTATCTGCAAACAGTGAGAGTTTTACTTTTTCTTTTCCAATTTGGATTCCTTTTATTTCTTTTTCTTCTCTGATTGCTGTGGTCAAAACTTCCAAAACTATGTTGAATAGTAGTGGTGAAAGTGGTCACCCTTGTCTTGTTCCTGACTTTAGGGTAAATGCTTTCAATTTTTCACCATTGAGGATAATGTTTGTCACATATAGCTTTTATTCTGTTGAGGTATGTTCCTTCTACTCCTGCTTTCTGGAGGGCTGTTATCATAAATGGATGTTGAGTTTTGTCAAAGGCTTTCTCTGCGTCTATTAATATAATCATATGGTTTTTATCTTTCAATTTGCTAATGTGGTGTATTACATTGATTGATTTGCGGATATTGAAGAATCCTTGTAACCCTGGGAAAAGCCCACTTGGTCATAATGTATGATCTTTTTATTGTGTTGTTGGACTCTGATTGCTAGAATTTTGTTAAGAATTTTTGCATCTATGTTCATCAGTGATATTGGCCTGTAGTTTTCTTCTTTTTTTTTTTTTTTTTTTTTGTGGCACCTCTGTGAGGATTTTGGTATTAGGGTGATGGTGGCCTCATAGAATGAGTTTGGAAATTTACCTTCCTCTGCATTTTCTGGAAGAGTTTGAGTAGGATAGGTGTTAGCTCTTCTCTAAATTTTTGGTAGAATTCAGTTGTGAAGCCTCTGGTCCTGGTCTTCTGTTTACTAGAAGATTTCTGACTAAAGTTTCAATTTCCGTGTTTGTAATGGGTCTGTTAAGATTTTCTATTTCTTCCTGGTTCAGTTTTGGAAAGTTAAAGTTTTCTAAGAATTTGTCCATTTCTTCCAAATTTTCCATTTTATTGCAATATAGTTGCTAATAGTAGTCTCATAATCCTTTGTATTTCTGTGATGTCTGTTGTGATTTCTCCATTTTCATTTCTAATTTTGTTGATTTGATTCTTCTCCCTTTGTTTCTTGATGAGTCTGGCTAATGGTTTTTCTATTTTATTTATCTTCTCAAAGAACAAACTTTTGGCTTTGTTAATTTTGTTATGGTCTCTTTTGCATTTATTTCTGCCCTAATTTTTATGATTTATTTCCTTCTACTAACCACAGGGTTGGGTTCTTCATTTCTTCCTTTTCTAGTTGCTTTAGGTGTAGAGTTCAGTTATTTGTTTGACTTTTTTTTTTGTTTATTGAGGTAAGCTTGTATTGCTGTAAATCTTCCCTTTAGAACTGCTTTTACAGTGTCCCATAGATTTGGGGTTGTTGTGTTTACATGTTCATTTGTTTCTGTTCATATTTTAATTTTTTATAATTTCTTCTGTGATTTGTTGATTATTCAGAAATGTGCTGTTTAGCCTCTATATGTTGGAATTTTTAATAGTTTTTTTTTCCTGTAATTAACATCTAATATTACTGCATTATGGTCAGCAAAGTGCTTGGACTTATTTATTATTTTATTATTTTTTTTTTAAAATTTACCAAGGCTAGATTTATGGCCCAGAATGTGATCTATCCTGGAGAAGGTTCCATGTGCACTTGAGAAAAAGGTGAAATTCCTTGTTTTGAGGTGAAATGTCCTATAGATATCAATTAGGTCTAACTGGTCCATTGTATCATTTAAAGTTTGTGTTTCCTTGCTAATTTTCTGTTTAGTTGATCTATCCATAGGTGTGAGTGGTGTATTAAAGTCTTTCACTATTATTGTGGTACTGTTAATTTCCCCTTTCATACTTTTTAGTATTTGCCTTACATACTGTGGTGCTCCTATGTTGGGTGCATACAAATGGGACCTAATTAAACTTAAAAGCTTTGGCACAATGAAGGAAACTATAAGCAAGGTGATAAGACAGCCTTCAGAATGGAAGAAAATAATAGCAAATGAAGCAACTGACAAATAATTAATCTCAAAAATATGCAAGCAACTCCTGCAGCGCAATTCCAGAAAAATAAATTACCCAATCAAAAAATGGACCAAAGAACTAAATAGACATTTCTCCAAAGAAGACATACAGATGGCTAACAAACACATGAAAAGATGCTCAACACCACTCATTATCAGAGAAATGGAAATCAAAACCACAATGAGGTACCATTTCATGCCAATCAGAATGGCTGTGATCCAAAAATCTACAAACAAGGAATGCTGGAGAGGGTGTGGAGAAAAGGGAACCCTCTTACACTGTTGGTGAAACTGCAAACTAGTACAGCCACTATGGAGAACAGTGTGAAGATTCCTTAAAAAACTAGAAATAGAACTGCCTTATTATACAGCAATCCCACTGCTGGGCATACACACCAAGGAAACCAGAATTGAAAGAGACATGGTATCCACAATGTTCATTGCAGCACTATTTATAATAGCCAGGACATGGAAGCAACCCAGATGTCCATCAGCAGATGAATGGATAAGAAAGCTGTGGTACATATACACAATGGAATATTACTCAGCCATTAAAAAGAATACATTTGAATCAGTTCTAATGAGGTGGATGAAACTGGAGCCTATTATACAGAGTGAAGTAAGTCAGAAAGAAAAACACCAATACAGTATACTAACACATATATATGGAATTTAGAAAGATGGTAAGGATGATCCTATATGTGAGACAGCAAGAGAGATACAGATGTATGGAACAGTCTTTTAGACTCTATAGGAGAAGGCAAGGGTGGGATAATTTGCAAGAATAGCACTGCAACATGTATATTGTCATATGTGAAACAGATTGCCATTCCAGGTTAAATGCATGGGACAAGGTGCCCAGGCCTGGTGCATGGGATGACCCTGAGGGATGGGATGGTGGCAAGATGGGAGGGGGTTCAGGATGAGGAACACATGTACACCCATGGCTGATTCATGTCAATGTATGGCAAAAAAACACTCAGTGCAGGTCAGTTCAGTCACTCAGTCCAGTTCAGTTCAGTAGCTCAGTCGTGTCCAACTCTTTGCGACCCCATGAATCGCAGCACTCCAGGCCTCCCTGTCCATCACCAACTCCCACAACTTACTCAAACTCATGTCCTTTGAGTCCGTGATGCCATCCAGCCATCTCATCCTCTATCGTCCCCAATCCCTCCCAGCATCACAGTCTTTTCCAATGAGTCAACTCTTCTCATGAGGTGGCCAAAGTTGGAATTTCAGCTTTAGCATCAGTCCTTCCCATGAACACCGAGGACTGGTCTCCTTTAGAATGCACTGGTTGGATCTCCTTGCAGAAAGCACTACAATAGTGTAAAGTAATTAGCTTACAATTAAGTAAATTAATTAAAAAAATAAAAGCAGATTTTTTTTCATATTTGGATATGTAAATATGTAAAAGACATTTTCATTTTTAAAAATGACATGTGAATTAATATTATGGCTTCTGACACAATCTAATATGGATAGAATTGAAATAAAATAAGGGAGAAAAGTTTTTTTATCTTTGGATAGATTTGTGATTAGCTTGATTGGTGGAAAATAAGTCAAGGAAACAGGATCATAATGTAATGCAAAACCAATACAATATTGTAAAGTAATTAGTCTCCAATTAAAATAAATAAATGTATATTTTTTTAAAAACTAGGTGATTTAAATTAATGACAAAGTGTTTCTCTGCACGAGAACCCGGGCTGTGTTGTAAGCTTTGTCACACAGCTAAAAAAGACATAATTATTCACTTCTAAATTGGAAATTACTAAATACTTAAGTTTGAATTTATAAACTTGGAAACTAATTCATGAATTAGTTGAATTGAATGCTTTCTTTTGAAAATTATTGACTAACCTAAAACTCTCCTATATCATTCTTTAGTCCTATTGAATTTATGTCTTATTGCCACTGTTAACATTCTCTGTCCTTCTTTCTGCTAGTCAATTTTAAATATTTTTAGCTTTCCCTTATATATAGGTCATAGTTATTGGTCATAACTACTGATAGAGACTAATAGAGGTGGTTATTTATTTATTTATTCACGTATTCACTCATTTATGAGTGAATTCTTTAATACTGGAGTGATTAGCCATTTCCTTCTCCAGGAGATCTTCCCACACATTGATCCTTATATATACATACCCATTTATATTAGGAGAGTATCTGTATAAGTTAGAGATTCATTAGAGAAGCAGAACTAGTAGTAAATATTAAGATAGATGCATGTAATATATAGTATTAAATTATATATTAAACTGGAGAAGGAAATGGCAACCCACTCCAGTATTCTTGCCTGGAAAAGTCCATTCACAGAGCATCCTGGAGGACTACAGTCCATGGGGTCATGAAGTTGGACACGACTGAGTGACTAAATCACCATACATTAAATATTGATTGTTTGAGTTGCTAATTTGTGTCTGACTCTTTTGTCACTCTGTGGACTGTAGCTTATTAAGCTCCTTTATCCATGGGGTTTCCCAGGCAAGAAAACTGGAATGAATTGCCATTTATTTCTCCAGGGGATCTTCCTGAACCAGGGATCGAACCCATGTCTCCTGAATTGCAGGTGGATTCTTTACCACTGAGCCACTTTGAAGGTCCCAATTATTAATATATAATATAAATAATATATAACATTAAATACATAAATCTCTTATACGATCATTGGGAAGACTAGCTAGGTTAGTCTGAAATATGAAGGCAGACCATAGGGAAGGGCAGGACAGTTTGGAAATTCTTGAGGAGAAGCTAAAGCCACAAACCACTGGCAAAATGTCTTCCTTCACAAGGAAACTTTAGTTCCGCTCTTAAGTCCTTTCACTTTCACTTTTCACTTTCATGCATTGGAGAAGGAAATGGCAACCCACTCCAGTGTTCTTGCCTGGAGAATCCCAGGGACAGGGGAGCCTGGTGGGCTGCCGTGTATGGGGTCACACAGAGTCGGACACGACTTCAGTGACTTAGCAGTAGCAGTAGCAGTAAGTCCTTTCAATTGATTAAATGAGGCCCACCAGCATTAATGAAGACTACCTCCTTTATTTAAAGTCAATAAATTGAGGACATCAATCATATCTATAAAACATCCTCACAGTGCCACTTATATCAGTGTTTCACTGAATAATTTATATTAAATAATTTATAACCTAGTCTTGTTGACAGTCAATACTATCACAGTATCAAATATTTGTGAAGTACAATGGTAGACATAGTGGGAATTGCTACAGTGATGAACCTGCATTCAAATAAGAATGGATTTCCCCAAGTGAGGATCCCAATTGTACATAGTTCAGTTCAGTTCAGTTCAGTTGTATCAAACCTTTTGCAACCCCATGGACTATGGCATGCCAGGCTTCCCTGTCCATAGCCAACTCCTGAAGCTTGATCAAGCTCATGTCCTTCGAGTCAGTGATGTCATCCTACCATCTCATCTGTCGTCCCCTCTTCTCTTGTCTTCAATCTTTCCCATCATCAGGGTCTTTTCCAACGAGTCAGTTCTTCGCATCAGGTGACCAAAGTATTGGATTTCAGCTTCAGCATCAGGCCTTCCAATGAATATTCAGTACATAATATTCCAACTATTCTGTAAAGTGGCTATATAATGAAAACCAATGTGAAATAATAGGGGAAGAGATCTTATATAACTTATGGATCAAGATCTTTTTCATATGACCTTCCCTGACCTTCCTTAAATACTGCTTCTGAAATCTACTATCTTCCCTACGGAATTCAATTAAGGAATACATATTGTGTTCAACCAAAAATATTAAGTTGTGATACTGAGCTATCTTATGAGTACTCTTACTCTTCATCTAGTTAAGCTCCTTGAAGAAAGTAAATATGTAGTGTTTGGATCCTCCTTTCATCTCCTACTATGCATTTTTGGGACATGATGAGTTTGTTAATATTAAGTACAGGGCTCAGTATGCTATTGATTTAAACCACTTTTTTTAATATTTAAAATTCTTAGGAACTTATACATAGGGTATATGAGTTATATTGGTCAAAAACAGGAATTAAAACAGACTTCACTCTGTATTCCTATCCAATAAGTTTTCATTGACCTTTCATGTAAACCTTTCTCCCTGCAGATGAACTGACATACACCAAGGACTGTAAAGGGCTACACTGAGACTCCTAAACTTGACGTTATAGGACTTCTTCCTAAGACTGTCGTTACTAATCAAAAGAGCTCAACTAATGGAGTATAAAGTGACAGAGTCTTTTATAGAGTCATAAAACCTTTTAAGATGTACTTCAGGGGTTTCTAATCTTCCCAGTAACATAGTAAATATAATGAACATAAAAATTATCTTTTCAGCTGTTGTGTGTGTCAGTAGCAATAATAAACTCTCAGCACTGCAGAAGACCAAAAAACATCTGGTATTTTGATTCACCCAATTTAATCACATAGAGTTTAAACATTTAGTATTTTACAAGTTTGTTTATTGATTTGCAAGGTTTTTGCAAGATTATGTGAAATCCCATGGAACACACAGTTAGCATGGACCCATTCTGCTCATCCCACAGGCTTAGACACATTGCCAAAAGCACTCATGTGTAACCTCAGGGAGAGATTTAGCATTAAACAGCACAGAGCTTTGAGTGAAGGAAAAAAATCAGATGCTGGATTTTTTTTTAATTTGTAAGAGTAAGACAATTTATATCACAATATTAATAAGCCACATTAATACATTTTTTCTAGCCTCTAACTTTTAATCTGCAAGTATTATTTTGATAATGCTTACAGAAATGTACTAGTAAAATAACCAATGATACTTTTTTCTATGGAACAGATCTAAAATCAGACTTTTAGACATAATACTTTGCTATAAATCTTAATCATTTTTCATTTCTTGTTTTGAGATTTTTTTCCAACACAAACAACAGTAAATTAGATTATAAAGACTGCAATCTGATAAACATACACAGAAAGTAACAAAAATCTATGGCTGTAGTCTAGATTCCCTGTTTGCAGATTTTTGTGGCTTCCTTTCAATGACTACTTTACAGCACTGTGGACTGTGAGACCGAAGTGTTTTCCACATCTTGAACTTTATTGGGGTTAATTAACTGTTTTGTAGTATCAAACACTTCTCATTATATTCATATGTTTAATATCTAGAAAATATTAAGGTAAATGTTTGTATTTTCTTTAAATTTTATTCATATTATATGCCTTTTATATTAAAAAGCAGAATTTGACCAAAGATTATGTATTTTGCCTGCTAGCACTACACTAAGCTAAGGGGTTCAAAACTCAAATAAGACATGGTTTCCGATCCAAGAATAATAATTCCTTTAAACGATGGTGAATGAAAGGATGTACCTGTTTGTTTGTTTGTTATTACAACATTCTCTCTGAGCAGTTCAGTTCAGTTGTTCAGTTGTGTCCGACTCTTTGCGACCCCATGGACTGTAGCATGCCAGGCTTCTTTGCCCATCACCAGCTCCTAGAGTTTGATCAAACTCATGTCCATCGAGTTGGTGATGCCATCCAACCATCTCATCCTCTATCCTCCCCTTCTCCTCCTGACTTCAATTTTTGCTAGGATCAGAGTCTTTTCCAATGAGTCAGTTCTTTCCATCAGTTGGCCAAATTATTGGAGTTTCACCTTCAGCATCAGTTCTTCCAGTGAATATTCAGGACTTATTTCCTTTAGAATGGACTTGTTGGATCTCCTTGCAGTCCAAGGGACTCTCAAGAGTTTTCTCCAACACCACAGTTCAAAAGCATCACTTCTTTGGCACTTGGCTTTCTGTATAGTCCAACTCTCACATTCATACATGACTACTGGAAAAACCATAGCTTTGACTAGACGGACCTTTGTTGGCAAAGCAATATCTCTGCTTTTCAGTATGCTGTCTAGGTTGGTCATAACTCTTCTTCCAAGGAGCAAGAGTCTTAATTTCATGGCTGCAGTCAGCATCTGCAGTGATTTTGGAGCCCCCAAAAATAAAGTCTCTCAGTGTTTCCACTGTTTTCCCATCTATTTACCATGAAGTAATGGGACCAGATGCCATGATCTTCATTTTTTGAATGTTGAGTTTTAAGCCAGATTTTTCACTCTCCTCTTTCTTTTCATCAAGAGGCTCTTTAGTTCTTCAATTTCTTCCATAAGGGTGGTGTCATCTGTATATCTGAAGTTATTGATATTTCCCCCAGGAATCATAATTCTAGCTTGTGCTTCATCCAGCCCAGCATTTTGCATGATGTATTCTACATATAAGTTAAACAAGCAGAGTGACAATATACAGCCTTGATGTACTCCTATCCCTATTTGGAACCTGTCTGTTTTTCCATGTCCAGTTCTAACTGTTGTTTCTTGACCTACATACAGATTTCTCAGGAGGCAGGTAAGGTGGTCTAGTATTCCCATCTCTTGAAGAATTTTCCACAGTTTGTTGTGATCCACAATCAAAGGCTTTGGTATAATCAATAAAGCAGAAATAGATGTTTTTCTGGAACTCTCTTGCTTTTTCGATGATCCAACGGATGTTGGCAATTTGATCTCTGGTTCTTCTGTCTTTTCTAATTCCAGCTTGTACATCTGTAATTTCATGTTCATGTACTCTAGAAGCCTGGTTAGGAGAATTTTGAGCATTACTTTGATTTTCTCTCTGAACAGGAATTCCAATGAGTATGTGCTTAAGATTATTATGTATTTCCCTGGTATTAGATGGTAAAGAATCTGCATGCAATGTGGGAGACACAGGTTCAATCCCTGGGTCAGGAAGATCCCATGGAGAAGGAAATGGTTACCCACTCCAATATTCTTGCCTGGAGAATTCCATGGAGAGAGGAGCCTGGAGGACTGAAGTCCATGGTGTTGCAAAGAGTCAGCCACAACAGAGTGACTAATACTTTCACTAATATTATTAATGGTAAACAGACTTCCAATAGTTAAGATCTACCGAGAGATAGCAATTTTTTTTAATCTAGATAACCCATTGAAAAATAATATAAAGTGACTAGAGTGTTAAAGAAAAATTTACTTTCTCCTACCTTTTAGAAAGATATGTACTTTTTTCCAATATCTGCCCTCGCTTTCCCCCTCCACTAAAAATCAAAAGCCAAAACATGTTTGCTTCTTGAATTTCATTTGTTTCTTATTGATGCCCTGACTTTGAAGATAAAGTTCTGCAGAGAAATGTTGATTCTTGGTGTGTGCCTACTGCTGTTTTGATAGTGCTCGTGTTCTATGTCCAAAGATAAAGGATTGTTCTCTTTGCATGAGGTAGCCAGGATAGCTATCGTTGCTCCTTGTCAAGATTTACCAATCTGAAATATTCTTGTTAAGAAGAAATAGAAAGATTTGACATCTAAAGTAAATTAGCTTTAGGTCTCCACAGGATATCCTACATATCTAGTTTTCTTACATATAGGAATTGATCATTTTCCCTGGAAAAGTAGAAGGTAAGAATGCAAAAAACTAACTTTTATTTTTTTTTAATTTTATTATTATTATTATTATTTTTAATTTTTCTTAACTTTACAATATTGTATTGCTTTTACTATACATCGAGATGGATCCACCACCAGAATACACGTGTTCCCCATCCTGAACCCTCCTCCCTCCCCCCTTCCCACACCATCCCTCCAGGTCATCCCAGTGCTCCAGTCCCAGGCATCTGTTATAGGGCATCATACCTGGACTGACTCGTTTCTGATATGATATTATACATATTTCAATGCTATTCTCCCCAATCGTCCCACCCTCTCCCAGTCCCAGAGTCCAAAAGTCTGTTCTAAACATCAGTGTCTCTTTTGCTGTCTCATAAGCAGGGTGATTGTTACCATCTTTCTAAATTCCATATATATGCGTTAGTATACTGTACTTGTGTTTTTCTTTCTGGCTTACTTCACTCTGTATAATAGGCTCCAGTTCCATCCACCTCATTAGAACTGATTCAAATGTATTCTTTTTAATGGCTGAGTAATACTCCATCGTGTATATGTACCACAGCTTGCTTATCCATTCATCTGTGGATGGGCATCTAGGTTGCTTCCACGTCCTGGCTATTGTAAACAGTGCTGCTATGAACATTGGGGTACACGTGCCTCTTTCAATTCTGGTTTTCTCGGTGTGTATGCCCAGCAGTGGGATTGCTGGGTCATAAGGCAGTTCTATTCCCAGTTTTTTGAGGAATCTCCATACTGTTCTCCATAGTGGCTGTACTAGTTTGCATTCCCACCAACAGTGTAAGAGGGTTCCCTTCTCTCCGCACCCTCTCCAGCATTTATTGCTTGTGGATTTTTGGATCGCAGCCATTCTGACTGGCGTGTAATGGTACCTCATAGTGGTTTTGATTTGCATTTCTCTGATAATGAGTGATGTTGAGCATCTTTTCATGTGTTTGTTAGCCATCTGTATGTCTTCTTTGGAGAAATGTCTATTAAGTTCTTTGGCCCATTTTTTGATTGGGTCGTTTATTTTTCTGGAATTGAGCTGTAGAAGTTGCTTGTATATTTTTGAGATTAGTTGTTTGTCTGTTGCTTCATTTGCTATTATTTTCTCCCATTCTGAAGGCTGTCTTTTCAGCTTGCCTATAGTTTCCTTTGTTGTGCAGAAGCTTTTAAGTTTGATTAGGTCCCATTTGTTCATTTTTGATTTTATTTCCGATATTCTGGGAGGTGGGTCATAGAGGATCCTGCTGTGATGTAAGTCAGAGAGTGTTTTGCCTATGTTTTCCTCTAGGAGTTTTATGGTTTCTGGTCTTACATTTAGCTCTTTAATCCATTTTGAGTTTAT
The DNA here is from genome assembly GCA_935064755.1 of Tragelaphus eurycerus. NCBI lineage: Eukaryota > Metazoa > Chordata > Mammalia > Artiodactyla > Bovidae > Tragelaphus > Tragelaphus eurycerus. The sequence goes on along the minus strand of CAKXYN010000086.1, from coordinate 2,302,684 downwards.
TTTTGTGTATGGTGTTAGACAGTGTTCTAGTTTCATCCTTTTACAAGTGTTCAACCAGTTTTCCCAGCACCACTTGTTAAAAAGATTGTCTTTAGTCCATTGTATATTCTTGCCGCCTTTGTCAAAGATTAGGTGAACATATGAGCATGGATTTATCTCTGGACTTTCTATTTTGTTCCATTGATCTATATTTCTGTCTTTGTGCCAGTACCATACTGTCTTGATGACTGTAGCTTTATAGTAGAGCCTGAAGTCAGGCAGGTTGATTCCTCCAGTTCCGTTCTTCTTTCTCAAGATAGCTTTGGCTATTCGAGGTTTTTTGTATTTCCATACAAATTGAGAAATTATTTGTTCTAGCTCTGTGAAGAATACTGTTGGTAGCTTGATGGGGATTGCATTGAATCTATAAATTGCTTTGGGTAGTATACTCATTTTCACTATATTGATTCTACCAATCCACGAACATGGTATATTTCTCCATCTATTAGTGTCCTCTTTATTTTCTTTCAGCAGTGTTTTATAGTTTTCTAAATATAGGTCTTTAGATTCTTTAGGAAGATATATTCCTAAGTATTTTATTGTTTTCATTGCAATGGTGAATGGAATTGTTTCCTTAATTTCTCTTTCTATTTTCTCGTTATTAGTGTACAGGAATGCAAGGGATTTCTGTGTGTTAATTTTATATCCTGCTACTTTACTGTATTCATTGATTAGTTCTAGTAATTTTCTGGTGGAATCTTTAGGGTTTTCTACGTAGAGGATCATGTCATCTGCAAACAGTGAGAGTTTTACTTCTTCTTTTCCAATTTGGATTCCTTTTATTTCTTTTTCTGCTCTGATTGCTGTGGCCAAAACTTCCAGAACAATGTTGAATAATAATGGTGAAAGTGGGCATCCTTGTCTTGTTCCTGACTTTAGAGGAAATGCTTTCAGTTTTTCACCATTGAGGATGATGTTTGCTGTGGGTTTGTCGTATATAGCTTTTATTATGTTGAGGTATGTTCCTTCTATTCCTGCTTTCTGGAGAGTTTTTATCATAAATGGATGTTGAACTTTGTCAAAGGCTTTCTCTGCATCTATTGAGATAATCATATGGTTTTTATTCTTCAGTTTGTTAATGTGGTGTATTACGTTGATTGATTTGCGGGTATTGAAGAATCCTTGCATCCCTGGGATAAAGCCCACTTGGTCATGGTGTATGATCTTTTTAATGTGTTGTTGGATTCTGATTGCTAGAATTTTGTTAAGGATTTTTGCGTCTATGTTCATCAGTGATATTGTTCTGTAGTTTTCTTTTTTTGTGGGATCTTTGTCAGGTTTTGGAATTAGGGTGATGGTGGCCTCATAAAATGAGTTTGGAAGTTTGCCTTCCTCTGCAATTTTCTGGAACAGTTTGAGTAGGATAGGTGTTAGCTCTTCTCTAAATTTTTGGTAGAATTCAGCTGTGAAGCCGTCTGGGCCTGGGCTTTTGTTTGCTGGGAGATTTCTGATTACAGTTTCAATTTCCGTGCTTGTGATGGGTCTGTTAAGATTTTCTATTTCTTCCTGATCCAGTTTTGGAAAGTTGTACTTTTCTAAGAATTTGTCCATTTCTTCCATATTGTCCATTTTATTGCCATATAATTGCTGATAGTAGTCTCTTATGATCCTTTGTATTTCTGTGCTGTCTGTTGTGATCTCTCCATTTTCTTTTCTGATTTTATTGATTTGATTTTTCTCCCTTTGTTTCTTGATGAGTCTGGCTAGTGGTTTGTCAATTTTATTTACCCTTTCAAAGAACCAGCTTTTGGCTTTGTTGATTTTTGCTATGGTCTCTTTTGTTTATTTTGCATTTATTTCTGCCCTAATTTTTAAGATTTCTTTCCTTCTACTAATCTTGGGGTGCTTCATTTCTTCCTTTTCCAGTTGCTTTAGGTGTAGAGTTAGGTTATTTATTTGGCTTTTTTCTTGTTTCTTAAGGTATGCCTGAATTGCTATGAACTTTCCCCTTAGGACTGCTTTTACAGTGTCCCACAGGTTTTGGGTTGTTGTGTTTTCATTTTCATTCGTTTCTATGCAGAATTTGATTTCTTTTTTGATTTCTTCTGTGATTTGTTGGTTATTCAGGAGTGTGTTGTTCAGCCTCCATATGTTGGAATTTTTAATAGTTTTTCTCCTGTTATTGAGATTTACTCTTACTGCATTGTGGTCAGAAAAAATGCTTGGAATGATTTCAATTTTTCTGAACTTACCAAGGCTAGATTTATGGCCCAGGATGTGGTCTATCCTGGAGAAAGTTCCGTGTGCACTTGAGAAAAAGGTGAAATTCATTGTTTTGGGATGAAATGTCCTATAGATATCAATTAGTTCTAACTTGTCTATTATATCATTTAAAGTTTGTGTTTCCTTGTTAATTTTCTGTTTAGTTGATCTATCCATTGTTGTGAGTGGGGTATTAAAGTCTCCCACTATTATTGTGTTATTGTTTATTTCTCCTTTCATACTTGTTAGTATTTGTCTTACATATTGCGGTGCTCCTATTTTGGGTGCATATATATTTATAATTGTTATATCTTCTTCTTGGATTGATCCTTTGATCATTATGTAGTGACCTTCTTTGTCTCTTTTCACAGCTTTTGTTTTAAAGTCTATTTTATCTGATATGAGTATTGCTACTCCTGCTTTCTTTTGGTCCCTATTTGCATGGAAAATCTTTTTCCAGCCCTTCACTTTCAGTCTGTATGTGTCCCCTGTTTTGAGGTGGGTCTCTTGTAGACAACATATGTATGGGTCTTGTTTTTGTATCCATTCAGCCAGTCTCTGCCTTTTGGTTGGGGCATTCAACCCATTTACATTTAAGGTAATTATGGATAAAAATGATCCCGTTGCCATTTACTTTGTTGTTTTGGGTTTGAATTTGTATATCCTTTTTGTGTTTCCTGTCTAGAGAAGGTCCTTTAGTATTTGTTGGAGAGCTGGTTTGGTGGTGCTGAATTCTCTCAGCTTTTGCTTGTCTGTAAAGATTTTGATTTCTCCTTCATATTTGAATGAGATCCTTGCTGGGTACAATAATCTGGGCTGTAGGTTCTTTTCTTTCATCACTTTAAGTATGTCTTGCCATTCCCTCCTGGCTTGAAGAGTTTCTATTGAAAGATCAGCTGTTATCCTTATGGGAATTCCCTTGTGTGTTATTTGTTGTTTTTCCCTTGCTGCTTTTAATATTTGTTCTTTGTGTTTGATCTTTGTTAATTTGATTAATATGTGTCTTGGGGTGTTTCGCCTTGGGTTTATCCTATATGGGACTCTCTGGGTTTCTTGGACTTGAGTGATTATTTCCTTCCCCATTTTAGGGAAGTTTTCAACTATTATCTCCTCTAGTGTCTTCTCATGGTCTTTCTTTTTGTCTTCTTCTTCTGGAACTCCTATGATTCGAATATTGTAACGTTTAAAATTGTCCTGGAGGTCTCTGAGATTGTCCTCATTCCTTTTAATTCGTTTTTCTTTTTTCTCCTCTGATTCATTTAATTCTGCCATTCTATCTTCTAATTCACTAATTCTATCTTCTGCCTCTGTAATTCTACTGTTTGTTGCCTCCAGAGTGTTTTGGATCTCCTTTATTGTATTATTCGTTATATATTGACTCTTTTTTATTTCTTCTAGGTCCTTGTTAATTCTTTCTTGCATCTTCTCGATGCTTTTCTCCAGGCTATTTATCCATGATTCCATTTTGCTTTCCAGGCTTTGGATTAATTTCACTATCATTATTCGGAATTCTTTATCAGGTAGGTTCGCTATTTCTTCCTCTTTTGTTTGGTTTGGTGGGCATTTATCCTGTTCCTTTACCTGCAGGGAATTCTTCTGTCTCTTCATCTTGTTTACAATGCTGAGTTTGGGGAGTCCTTACTATATTCTGGCAGTCTGTGGAGTTCTCTTTATTGTGGCTTTTCTGCCCTATATGTGGGTTTGTACCAGTGGCAAGTCGAGGTTTCTTGTTTATGGAAGCTTGTATCGATGTTCTGGTGGGTGGGGCTGGATTTCTTTTCTCTGGGGTGTGGTGGAGTGTCTAGTGGTGAGTTATGAGATGTCTATGGTTTTGAGGTCGCTTTGTGTATCCTGTGGCTTGGAGCTCAGGGCTGTGTTCTTGCCATGTAACTTGCTGGTCTTTGTGTGATGCTTGGTTTCAGCGTAGGTATGGAGGCATTTGATGAGCTCCTGTCAATTAATGTTTCGTGGGATCAGGGTTTGGATTTAGGCCTCCTGCTTCCTGTTATCTGTCTTATTTTTGCAATAGTCTCAAAAAGTTCGTCTTCTATATTGCATTCCACAACTAGACTGCTCAGAGATGTTCACGGAGTTATACGGAGAAGGAGACAGGGGGAGGGAGATAGAGTTGGTCAGGAGGATAAAAGGAGGGAGTGTCAAGGAGAGAGACAGATCCAGTCAGTAATCAGTAAAGAAAAGAACAAAGGAAAGAAAAAAGCAAAGGACAAAAAGAAAAAAGAGAAAAAAAAAAAACACACACACACACACACACACAAAAAACAAAACAGGGTCACAAAAGTTATATCTAACAGTGGAGATTAAAGAAGTACTAGAGGATAAAAACATAAAAATAAAAGAAACAAAAACAAGAAGAAAAAAAAAAAAAAAAAAAACACACACACAAAAAACCAAAACAAGGTCACAAAAGTTATATGTAACAGTGGAGATTAAAGAAGTACTAGAGGATAAAAACATAAAAATAAAAGAAACAAAAACAAGAAGAAAAAAATAATAAAAAAAAATGGAAAGAAAAAAAAATTTTTTTTCCTTTTTTTTTCCTCTTTCCCTTCAATAAAAAAATAATAAAATTTTAAAAAAAACATATATTAAAAAAAGAAAAAAAAAGGAAATAATGTTGGTAAAAATAGTAACAATATGTATAAGAGTTTCTCTTTTATTGCTGTGGGTTCAGTTCATTTTCGGCTAGTTCCTTGTTCCGGCTTAAGTTTCTCAAGATCTATAGGCCCCTTTCTCTGTAGTTGGTCTGTATAGTCCTTTGTTCTGTGCGTGGGCCCCGCAGTGTCTTGGGCCTGGGCCGGCCTCTTCTGTGGACGGCACCGCAGTCTGGTCTGCCCGCCGGAACCACTCCCAGCGGGAACGGCTCGCGCGACCACGGCTGGCGGGGGAGCAGCGGCGAGGGGATGGTTCGCACGGGAACGGGAAGGGTCGGCGGTGGGGGTCGACCCGCGCGGGTGCCCCCGGCGCAGGGGGCGGGCGCGCGCTATAGTCCCTTGCTCTGTGCGTGGGCCCCGCAGTGTCTTGGGCCAGGGCCGGCCCCTCCTGTGGTGGGCGCCGCAGTCCGGTCTGCCGGCCCAGTCCAGTCTGCCGGCCCAAACCACTCCTGGCAGAAACGGCCCGCGCGGCAACAGCTGGCGGGGGAGCTGCGGTGAGGGGATGGTTCGCACGGGAACGGTCAGCGGTGGGGGTCGACCCGCTCGGGAGCCCCCGGCGCAGGGGGCGGGTGCGCGCCCGCGTGGGAGCGGCTGGCGGCGGGGGGGAGGGGAGCGCTCCTCGGGGGTGCTTCCCACAGGGGAGCGGCCGGCGGCGTGGGAGCAGCCCGCAGCGTCTCTTTGCCCAGCCCAGGCTTGCTACTGGCGGAAGCGGGTGTTTGCGATGATGCCTTCCCGCCGCGGAAGCTACCGCAGGGCTCGTAGTCTGTGGGTCTTAATTGTTCAGTTGTTTTCCTCCCTGTTATGATATTCTCCGTGCTTTCTAGGTTGGCACAGACTCTACAGGGAGAGTTTCCCGGTGTTTGGAAACTTTTCTTTCCCTTTCCAGGCTCCCTTCCCCGACAGAGGTCCGCCCCTCCCTCTTTGTCCCTCTCTGGCTTCTATATTCTTTCCTACCTCCTTTAGAGGGGAGTGAGTTGCTTTTCTCAGTGTCCGATGTTCTCTGCCGGCATTCCAAAGCTGTTTGAGGAATTTACTCGGCTTTTAGATGTCCCCTTGATGAATTTGTGGAGGAGAAAGTGTATTCCCCGTCCTAATCCTCCACCATCTCAACCGGAACCAAAACTAACTTTTAAATGACATTCAGGTGTTTGTAGGGCAGGGAGGAATAACAATGGAGTAAAGAGAGGATGTCACCTTTCTTGAGGTCATGATAGGAGGGTGTGGACTGTAAATACAGCAGGATGGATTTAGGTTTCCATGTGAGGAGAAGTTTACTATGAAGATAGGAGACTCTGTTCTTCCTGATTGTCCATCTGTCCTGAATAATTAATATGTAATCCTGCTTACTAGATGGCAAATGAGTAAGATCATAACAAGATGTTTCACAAGTTGGCATGAATCCTTCCACACCATACAAGTTGAGTAACTGATAATTTTTGTAATGAGATTGGAAAATGTCTGGCTAATAAGCCACCTCAAGCACGCATCTAGGAAATAAAGAGCTTTAATAATAAGAGAGTTGGTAAAACTTTGTGTGATTTCAACATAGTTAGCCATTTGCAGAATTCAGTAAATTCTTTAAAAAAAAAAAAAAGAGTCAAGCTGTCTGCTTGACAATGTAGAGAAAGAAAAAAAAAAAAAACTTAAGAAAATACTTTTTGCCTTCAGTCAAGAATCCAAGACTACTGATCATCTGATAATCATAAATTTTGCAGAACTAAAAAGTCAAAATTATTTTTCTCATGCTAAAGTTAGTAAAGGCAAAAACCAGCAAACAAGAAAAAGATAAAAATTGGATTAAAGAAGACCTGAAAATAATGAGTCTGACCTGTCAGGCATCTCTCAAATATTTTAAAGATCAGAAGTAATTTGCTCCACCATCTCAGATGTAGCTTGAGGGGGGCTGATTTGTTATGCTTCAACATCCTAGACTGAGAAACTGGGTAGAGCCCTGAGGCCTACAATTGAAACATAAATGCTGTAAGAGCAAATGCAGTTTCAATAACCCTTCCTCCACTATGTATCTGGCTATGTTTCTATCCCAGGCTACAACCAGAAATTGAATTAGCTAGTTAGTAACTACAATAAATGCCAGGAAAAAACATAGGGTTTTTAACTGTTCAGTGAAGACCTAGACCTAGATATTCATAATTGCACCAATATAAAGTAGACATTTAATGTATTGGAATTCCCCAAAAAATAAATATGTCTTTTGTTCCACTGAGGCCAGTTCAAAGGGGACAAAAAAATATGGACATTCTCCCAGGATATAGGACTTGGAACACCTTGGAAGACCAGGAACAATTTTCACTCATTGGGAAACTACTCCTTGTTATTTTAGCCCAACAAAATTTGAAATATTATATAGATCAGTGCTATCTTATAATCCATCTTCAGTGATGTTCCCCAGTGAACCACATTCATGCCCTTTTGTGATCCTATCCATATTTAATCTGAGATGCCCCAGTGACTAGCTTTAACTCAAAGGATGCCATGGAAGTGATACTGTAACAGTTCTGAGCCTAAACTTTAAGAGAGCTTGGAAGACCTCCTAGAAAGCCCTGAAACTCCATGTAAAAATCTCACCTACCACATTGGTGAGGCCACATGAAAAGATAGTGAAAAGAATAAGTAAAAGACTAGGTGAATAGGTGCCCTGATACAGAAAGGGAGAGAGAGCAAGTATTCTAAAATACAATGTAACCTCCAGATGATTCCCTCATTAGTTGCCATCAGACTGAAACCAACAGAGAGAAAACATGCGAGATCAACAGAAGCATGAAATATAATAAAGTTATTGCTTTAATCCACTAAGTGTTAGGGTGCTTTTGTAAGCAGTAATAGATAACTGAAGCAGAAGTTGCCTCTTGTTTCATTTGTTTAAACTTCTAAATAAATGTTATTACTGTGGTTAGCATGTTTATCATCCCAGATTACATGGAAGATCTTTGAATCAGTTTAAATTAATCATTTAGTTATAAACTATAGACTGTGTGAAACCACATTTAGACAAGACTGATTGAAATGCTTACCTCCCATTGATCCTGGAAATGGAGCTGAGGGCAACATCTAGATATGTGCTGGGATTGTGGCAAAGATTGTTAGAGTACATTAGGTTTTGTGTGAAACAGTTGCAATATGCTATGAGGAAAAAGCCCATTTGAAATAATTTGTATGAGGAAAAAGAGTGATTATTGAAGGCAGTAAAGAAAGAGAATAATGTTTACTTATTCTATTATTTGTATGTTTACTTTTTCTATCATTACTTGCCTGCCTTTTCTGGTAACTGAACTCTCTTTAGTAGAAACCTATTGTACACTGCTTGGGTAATACAGATGCCATCCTAACACCACCACAGGATTTTGTGCTTCTAAGGAAGACTGTTAATGTAGGAGTTGCTTATCTAAGAGAATGTGAGTCTGAGACTGTGCCATCCTGTTTGACTACCATTTCAGGAGTCTGAGAGAGAAGGAAGACCTTTCTGAGGAACGAAATATGTATTGAAGATAGATGGAAGAAGAAGGGGAGGGGAAAGAGACAGAAACAAAGGAGGAAAGGCAAGGGGGAAGAAGGGAGAAAGGGAGAGGATAGAGGGAGAATAGGAGAGAGAAGGGAGGGAGGAAGAAAGAAAAGAGAAAGAAACAAGGGGTGGGAGTGGAGAGTAAAAGATCCAATAATGCCATTTAAACACCAGAATAGGTAATACTTAGTCTTCCCAGGAATATGATTTAATAAATTGTACTCCTCCTCCTTATTCTTTCTTTATTATTGTTATTATGATTATTGGTGTTATTTGCTTTTGAGTTGTTTTCCTCTCATTTTTCATGAAAAGAGTATGACTAAAGTTGGCATTCCCACAAAATTTTACTATAACTTTCCTAGAAAATCAACTGCAATTGCTATACTAGACAAATGAAATGCAAATAACCTGAACCGTCTTTTCCTGGGGAGGTATTATAGAAGGTCATATCCTGTGATCTTTCCCAATTCCATAATGACCCCTAAGAGCCCTTTCTCACAGAATTTTCAATTTTCACCCTGGAATCTGCCTCAGCGAGCGTCTGACCTTCTGGGCTAGGTTCCATCACAGCCCCATTTCAGGGAGGCTTGTGTATCAAGGAGAGCACTATCAGCCCAAAGGCAGGGGCAAGTTTGGCTTAAAACAAGGGAATCATGAGAGGTAACCCAGCCTGCAAACTGAGAGTAGAATTATTAGGATCAAGAGAAAAATAATGAAAGTCTTTTGCAAAGCTTAGTGAATTAGAGCTAAGCCATGGACAAGTGCCCTAAAGTCACAATAAGGTGGTGAGCAGAGCTCTAAAAGCTGGATAGCAAATAAAATAAAAGGGGGTAAATCACCATCATAGGATCAGAGGCTGTAATGATCCAACCCAAAGGAATCTTGCTGGAAAGATGCCTGTCGCTCCCTCAGAGTATGTGTTTGTGTGTGCCTCCATACACAAATGCATGTGTGCCCACACACAGGTATAAGGAAGATGCCATGAAGATTATCACAATGAAAAGTAAAACCACAACTGCCTTATTAGAGGGGAAACATTTATACCTGTGTCCTATTCATGTTGATATATGGCAAAACCCCTCTCACAATAGTGTAAAGTAATTATTCTCAAATTAAAACAAATTGTTTAAAAAACTAGGAAAGGAGCACATCAAGGCTGTATCTTGTCACCTTGCTTATTTAACTTACATGCAGTAAACACCATGTGAAATGCCAGATTGGATGAAGCAAAAACTGGAATCAAGATTGGTGGGAGAAATAGCAATAACCTCAGATATGCAGATGACACCACCCTTATGGCAGAAACTGAAGGGGAACTAAAGAGTCTCTTGATGAAGGTGAAAGAGGAGACTGTAAAATCTGGCTTACAGCTCAACAATCAAAAAAATAAGATCATGGTATCCAGTCCCATCACTTAATAGCAAATAGATGGGGAAACAATGGAAACAGTGACAGACTTTATTTTCTTGGACTCCAAAATCACAGTGGATGGTGAATACAACCACAAAATTAAAAGAAGCTTTTTCCTTGGAAGAAGAGCTATGACAAACCTAGATAGAGTATTAAGAAGCAGAGACATTAGTTTGGTGACAAATGTCAGTATAGTCAAAGCTATAGTTTTCCAATAGTCATGTACTGATGTGAGAGCTGGACCATAAATATGATGTTAGGCTGAGTGATAAAGAATTGATGCTTTCAAACTGTGGTGTTGCAGAAGATTCTTGAGAATCCCTTGGATTGCAAGATCAAACTACTCAGTCCTAAAGGAAATCAACCCTGAATATTTGGGGTTGCTGAAGCTGAAATTCCAATACTTTGGCCACCTGTTGAGAGGAACTGACTGATTGGAAAAGACCCTGATGCTGACAAAGATTGAAGGCAGGAGGAAAAGTCGATGACAGATGATGAGTTGGTTAGATGGCAACACTGACTCAATGGACATGAATTTGAGCAAACTCCTGGAGATGGCAAAGGACAGGGAGGCCTTGCATGCTGCAGTCGATGGGGTCACAAAAAGTCTGACATGACTGACAACTTAAAAACAACAACAAAGACATACATGAACTTTCCAGGTGGCACTAGTGGTAAAGAATCTGCTTGCCAATACAAGAGATTCTGAAGAAAAGGATTCAGTCTGCTTGTTGGGAAGATCCTCTGGCTGGAGATGGGCATAGCAACCCACTGCAGTTTTCTTGCCTGGAGAATCCCATGGACAGAGAAGCCTGGTGGGCTATATAGCCCTTAGGGTCACAAAAAGTCAAATACAACTGAAGTGACTTAGCATGCAAGCACTCAAAGACAAACATACTTTGAAATTAAGGTGAAAAATTATGCATCTCAAAATAATAAATCCTTGGTATTTGAAAAGTAAACAGAAAAATTAGAAAGTGTTATATTTACAGCTCTGCAACTATACTAATTTTTTTTACTTGTATTCTTACATAGGTGAATTTTATGGTATGTGAATTATATCTCAGTAAGCTATTTTATTTAAAAGGGGGGAGGGATCTGAACCTTTTGGTTTTACTTTATAAACAAGTATTTTCCAACATACTGGAAACAACATATAACAGCAGTCTTCCCTTAGTTCCACAATAGACATAACAACATTAAAACTGGTGAGAAGTTTTGCACTAAAAAGACCATTTAACATTTGTTAACCCGAGATAATTCATTCAGAAGATACTAAAATTTCAGAGAATCAGTTCATTAACATTTGCTCTGGGACAAGATCATTCTATTGAGTGCTTCCCATGAAAGTTCTATAACTTAGTCCAAATTATCATCACAGACTTTTCACCTACCCTATACTTGCAGAAAAATACTGGTCAAATCACAATGACCCATTGTCAAATCCTAAGTGGAACATACACTTTTATGCCACTTTGTCTTTCTTATAGCCAATAATAATAGCTTTAACCACACTTCAATTGAGCTCAAAATTCCACTTCCTCTGTGAAGTCTCTCCCAGCTCCCCATTCAACTAAATTCAAAGCAGTGCTTGGATTTCTTTGAAGCACTAATTGACCTAATATCAGCATTACTTGTTGAGTTACAAAATATTTGTAGGCAAGATTATAAATTTATCTCCTTATTCTCTGATTTCCAATAGAGTAATAAGAAAAGGATGATGAAATCCATAAGTATTATGTTGAAGTAAATTGAATTATACAAAGTACGACTTAGGTACTTACTAAATGGGAGCATTGCACAATGATGATGTGAAAAAGAAACTTTGTGTGGTAAAGATATAATGATATAGTATTGTATCCAGGCATAGAAGCTTTTTACTGTTTCCTATCAGATTAAAAAATAAGGGCTTCCCAAGTGGCACTAGCAGTAAAGAACCCACCTGCCAATGCAGGAGACTCAGAAGATGCAGGTTCAATACCTGGGCTGGGATGATCCCCTGGAGGAGGAAATGGCAATCTACTGCAGTATTCTTGCCTGCAAGAATACTGCAAGTCCATAGGGTCACACAGAGTCAGACAGTTGAAGCGACTTAGCATGCACATGTCCATCAGAGGCAATTCATGGACTCCTCAAGGTTAATCAAGTTGGCTCACTATATCCCCTTGAGATAATCTGGCATCATCTCTTCTTATAGCACTTTATCAAATCAGAAAAGCTGGAAATGACACTTTTTGTTCATTGAACCATCAGAAGTTTTCCAATGCTATCTCTGGCTCTCAAATTCTTCATCCCATAATGCTCTTCTGGAACCAATGAGACACTCTAGCCTTCTGCAGAACTTATCACTTTCATCAATGTGATTGAAAAAAAAAAAAAAAAACTTCCTTCAAAATTAATGGGGAATCTTTAATTAATTCATATGCAAAAATCCAATGGGAAAGTTTTTGCCTGTGATTGATAAGGCACAAGATGACACAGGAAAAAAATTTTCAAACTTACTGAGGCAGATAGTCCTGAGCTGAATCCATGTCCCCTGATTATCAGCTATGTAATAAATACTAGGGTAGTTACTTGCCTTTCTAAATTTACTTTTTTCTTTCATAGAATGAAAACAATAATAGTAATTTTATACATTATTACATGAATTAAATGAGAGATTATGTGTAAATTGCCTTACATCTAGACTACCTTATGCCAGATATTTTCTATACATGGAAATGGATTTTTAGTTGTATACTGACACAAACTTGCAACATATAAACTCTAGGTGGGTGTGTAAGAATGCTAGTCACTATGAATTTAAAAATGAATATTTTTCCTATTTCAAGGCACAAGTACAAAATCAGATAATTATCAAATATATAAGATGTAATGATAATAAAAGTGATTATAGAGCTACTGTGTTGGCAAAGTAATGTCTCTGCTTTTGAATATGCTATCTAGGTTGATCACAACTTTCCTTCCAAGGAGTAAGCGTCTTTTAATTTCATGGCTGCAGTCACCATCTGCAGTGATTTTGAAGCCCAGAAAAATAAAGTCTGACACTGTTTCATGATCTGTTTCACTGTTTCTGATCTGATCTGATAGAGCTACTTTGAGTAATAAAAGAACACAAAGAATAGTTAATTATTGGGGTCTATTTAGCACTGCTCTTTTCTACGTGCCTGTTCAACTAATTGAGAAATACAACAAAGAAGAAAATAAATAAAAGTTAAAATATATCCCTTTAGTAACAATAAAAGATGTGTGGTTGTGGTGAGTTTGCTAAGTGAATCCTACATTTAGACAGAAATACCCAGTCATAAAAGCTGTGGTCACCTCTAGAAAAGGGAAGTTGATATTCTGCTAATGAATGTCCCAGAGCAGTGATAATTACAAACTTGCACCTGGCAGGCTGAATTCCAGACAAAGGAAGGAAAGGGGGAACTTTTAAGCCAACATTATTCTTTCAAACTTTTACCAAGTAATAATTCTTACCTTCTTTGAGTAGAATGCATACAGAGAAGAAAGAGGCTAGAATAACTCACTAGATTTTCCTCCACCTTGCAACAGTGAAGAAGGCTGAGCGCTGAAGAATTGATGCTTTTGAACTGTGGTGTTGGAGAAGACTCTTGAGTGTCCCTTGGACTGCCAGGAGATCCAACCAGTCCATTCTGAAGGAGATCAGCCCTGGGATTTCTTTGGAAGGAATGGTGCTAAAGCTGAAACTCCAGTATTTTGGCCACCTCATGTGAAGAGTTGACTCATTGGAAAAGACTCTGATGCTGGGAGGGATTGGGGGCAAGAGGAGAAGGGGATGACAGAGGATGAGATGGCTGGATGGCATCACTGACTCAATGGATATGAGTCTGAGTGACCTCCGGGAGTTGGTGATGGACAGGAAGGCCTGGTGTGCTGCACTTCATGGGGTCGCAAAGAGTCGGACATGACTGACCGACTGATCTGATCTGATCTGATCTGCAACAGGGAAGAATTTTCTTCCTAAAAATAATCTAACCTATTTTAGATAGAATGACCATGCATCTGTGTCTGATGGCACTTTCCTGGTTCACACCTGTTTTCCCAGTGTAATTATTAATTGTATTCCTTTCCACTCTCAATAGAGTCTAAGACTGTTCCAAAAATAATTTGTCTGACCAATTATATCATTGTTATTTAGGAAGATAAGGCAGATTTTTCTGGAGGTAAAAATTGTGTCACAGCCTTTGAAAAAGAATAAGAGTTACTGAAATCAAGAGAGAAGAAATGGAGCTATTGGAAAAAGGAAATGGGGAAGGATGATAGGAGGGAAATACAAACCTCAGGAAAGCCTGGAGGAAGAATCTGGAGCAAGGAATAATGTAGGTGTTGAAGAAATTATATAAATGGATATACTGTTGGAGCATCTAATGTATGCAGAAACAGTAAGAAACTGAATCCAGGTACAATTGCTGAGGAGAATAGGGGTGGGGTTTTTTGCTACATTATGGGTTTTTATAGCATATTAAAATGTCATTAATTTTCACATTCAGCATAGCTTCAATGTCTGATTTTAAGAACCTCCTCTCTAAAGATGGATGTATTATAACTGATTTCCTCTATTATTCCCATATTAGATATAGCATGTTTCCTAGATAAGCAGAATTATTATTTTTTTCAATCTCTTAAAACATACTGTCAAACACTTAGCACTGTATGAAGGATTTTTTCCCTAGACTAATTTTATATTTAATAGTGTGGTCTTTAAAGATGATATACTCAACTGAAGAGTTTACTATTGTGGAAAATTGTTTTCTCATAGGAATAAACACCAAGGTACTCCAATACATATATTTTGACACAAATCATCATCCATTTAGGTAATCTTGGATATGTATTTGGTGGGGGGGGCGTATTTGGGAATGAAATCATAAAATTCAATGATATATTTTGTATGTTTGCTTGTGCAAGAAATTCCCAAGAAATTTAAAAAAAAAAAAAAAAAACTGAAAACAAAGTTTGACCTTTATTTTAAACAAAATTATGTATTTCAATCAAATTTCACCTTTCACATTTCAGTTCAGTTCAGTTCAGTCGCTCAGACGTGTTCCACTCTTTGCGACCCCATGAATGGCAGAACGCCAGGCCTCCCTGTCCATCACCAACTCCCAGAGTTCACTCAGACTCACGTAAATTCCATGGTAAAAATATTTAATAACTCAACAGTTAGAATGGTGGGATACTTCTTACTTTTACATTGTTCTGAAAGTTGAAAGTGAAAATCATTCAGTCATGCCTGACTCTTTGAGACCCCATAGACTATACAGTCCTTGGAATTCTCCAGGCCAGAATACTGGAGTGGGTTGCCTTTCCCTTCTCCATGAGATCTTCCAAACCCAGGGATCAAACCCGGGTCTACCGCATTGCAGGCAGTTTCTTTACCTGCTGAGCCACCAGGGAAGCCCAAGAATTCTGAAGTGGGTAACCTATCCCTTCTCCAGGGGATCTTCAAGACCCAGGGATCGAACTTGGGTCTCCTGCCTTGGGAGAGGATTCTTTACCAACTGGAGTATCAGGAATCACATTGTTCTATATTGTTTCAATTTATACCCTTTGTATAAATTAGTGACCCTCAGTCACTAAGTTGTGCCCATCTCTTGGGACCACATGATCTATAGCCAACCCAGGCTCCTCTGCCCATGGGATTTCCCAGGCAAGAATACTGGAGTGGGTTGCCATTTCCTTCTCAAGGGACTTTCATGACCCAAAGTCCAAACCCACGTTGACCTGCGTCACAGTCCATCTATCTCCTGAATTGCAAGTGGATTCTTTCATGCTGAGCTGTCAGAGAAGCCCTATACTCTTGAGTTCCAACTAATCTACTAGATATTTTAGGTATGTTATCGTTTTATTATTCATGAGAATTCTATAAGATGTATGTATTAGGTTTAAAAATGAGGAGTTTGAGACACGGGGTACACAAAATTTAACCAAAATTATGCCACCAACATTTGACAGAATTAGATTTTAAGTCAAAATGCTTGCTGCAAAATCCAATGACCTTTTGAATAGACTACATTTCCTTCTTTACACTAACAAGATAATTTTGGACTCAAAATAAAGAATAAATATGTAATTTAATCATATTTTCAACTTTAGCCATTTTTAAGTCATTTCATTTATGGGACAGTCATGTTTGTCAGAGATGATCAGGCAATGATTTAATCATAATCCCAGTGAAATCGTATTTAAACCTGTAAGAGTAAACTATAGCTTCTTGGTCTCAGAAAATCTCCTTTCCATAACTTTTAAATTCCTGCACAGAAGCAAACAAAAAGAAGTGGAAGTATTTCCACTTTGACTGTGTAGATCACAATAAAATGTGGAAAATTCTGAGAGAGATGGGAATACCAGACCACCTGATCTGCCTCTTGAGAAATCTGTATGCAGGTCAGGAAGCAACAGTTAGAACTGGTCATGGAACAACAGACTGGTTCCAAATAGGAAAAGGAGTACGTCAAGGCTGTATATTGTCACCATGTTTATTTAACTTATATGCAGAGTACATCATGAGAAATGCTGGACTGGAGGAAACACAAGCTGGAATCAAGATTGCTGGGAGAAATATCAATAACCTCAGATATGCAGATGATACCACCCTTATGGCAGAAAGTGAAGAGGAACTAAAAAGCCTCTTGATGAAAGTGAAAGTGGAGAGTGAAAAGGTTGGCTTAAAGCTCAACATTCAGAAAACGAAGATCATGGCATCTGGTCCCATCACTGCATGGGAAATAGATGGAGAAGCAGTGGAAACAGTGTCAGACTTTCTTTTTCTGGGCTCCAAAATCACTGCAGATGGTGACTGCAGCCATGAAATTAAAAGACGCTTACTCCTTGGAAGGAAGGTTATGGCCAACCTAGATAGCATATTCAAAACCAGAGACATCACTTTGCCAACAAAGGTTCGCCTAGTCAAGGCTGTGGTCTTTCCTGTGGTCATGTATGGATGTGAGAGCTGGACTGTGAAGAAGGCTGAGCGCTGAAGAATTGATGCTTTTGAACTGTGATGTTGGAGAAGATTCTTGAGAGTCCCTTGGACTGCAAGGAGATCCAACCAGTCCATTCTGAAGGAGATCAGCCCTGGGGTTTCTTTGGAAGGAATGATGCTCAAGCTGAAACTCCAGTATTTTGGCCACCTCATGCGAAGAGTTGACTCATTGGAGAAGACTCTGATGCTGGGAGGGATTGAGGGCAGGAGGAGAAGGGGACGACAGAGGATGAGATGGATGGATGGCATCACTGACTCGATGAATGTGAGTCTGGGTGACCTCCGAGAGCTGGTGATGGGTAGGGAGGCCTGGCATGCTGCAGTTCATGGGGTCGCAAAGAGTCGGACACGACTGAGAGACTGATCTGATCTGATCTGATGTTTTACTTTCCTAAAGCATTGTCTTTTGTCTACTGGTGTCTATAGTTACCTTCATTGATATATCTCTGTTTAGAATAGTGAAAAATGACACACCTCTTTGCTCCCCACTCCCTTTCAATTTCACATCATCTTAATTTATAAATTATTTTCGATTGAGGAAAAAAACATGGCAGATTTAACTTTTTCCATGGCACTTATGAGACTGCTCTAGACATTAAGTTAGAATGTAGGAATGTACCCACAGGCATAGGTGTACATATATCTGCTCCCTCTTGAACCTCCCTCCCACCTCTCACCCCATCCCATCCCTCTAGGTTGTCACAGAGCACCAGGTTGAATTCCCTATGCCACTGTGTCCACAAATCTGTTCTCTATGCCTGTGTCTCTATTGCTACCTTACAAATAGGTCCATCAGTACCATTTTTCAAGATTCCATATACATGTGTTATATTATATTTGTTTTTCTTTTTTTGGACTTACTTCATTCTGTATAATACACTCGAGAGTCATCCAGTTGATTACAACTGACTTAAGTTCATTTCTTTCTATAGCTGAGAAGGAAATGGCAACCCACTCCAATATTCTTGCCTGGAGAATCCCATGGACAGAGGAGCCTGGCAGGCTACAGGTCCCAGGCCCACAAGAGTCAGACATGACTTAGTGACTAAACCACAACACCACAATATTCCATTGCATATAAGTATCACAACTTCTTAATCTATTCACCTGTTGAGGGACATCCAGGTTGCTTCCATGTCCTGGCTATTGTAAATAGTGCTGCAATGAACACTGGGGTACATGTGTCTTTCAGAATTGTGGTTTTCTTAGGGTATATGCACAGTATTGGAATAGCTGGGTCTTTAAAAGGGTTTTCCAATTCTTTTCCATATGAAAAATTTCCAAGTGAACCTTCAAGAAAAAAGTTTTTATGAGCCAGGCAGGAAATATCTCTACATGTTTTGACACTGACAGCATTTATACAGCTCCAGCAGCCAGGGAATCAGCCTGAAGGGGTGAGCAGTGTCGGTGGGGGATGATGTAGCCTCTGACTTGAGGTATGGGACTACATGTTTATTTCAAGCTTCAGGTTTTCTTTTATACTTTGACAAAAGCATTAGGTCAGAGGTTTGACATTTTTAGTTTCCTGCTCCCAGATTTATTGTCTCCAGAAATCATTGTTGCCCTACAGAGTTCCTGCTTCAGTGATTCTCTCAGAATTGGCTTTACTATCTATTATCTACTTCCTCTTATGTGTCCTATACTTAATTTGTGATTACATTGCAACTCATGCTACATTCCTCAGTTTATTTCTTATCTTTCTAAATCCTGTTTGTCCCTAGCATCCTAAGCTCACTGTCTCCTAAAAAGGCTTCTAGCTATTCTTAATTATTCCTAAACCCTAAGCTCAACAAACTTCTTTTGCCATAAACATTCCCCTCACAAACAGGTCTCAGATAACAATCCTTCCCCATGGCCTCATACTGCAGTCTACATGCTCATTCTGGAATATTATTTGTAAAGATCCTTGAACAAATGTCAGTGGTTAACTTTATGGATCATTTTCTTGGCACAACTGCAGAAGGCTTTGTGCTTTATCATATTCCTCCCAAAAACAATAAGCACCTTGACATTCTTTCCAGCCAACTCAACCAAAGAAAGGAAGAAACAAGTCAGAATCACAAGAGCTAACCCCTTCATCCCGGGACCATGTCTGTGAGATGAGGAGGGGCGTTGGGGCCATGCCTCCATTTTGTCAGTAATGCCTAACGTGGCTCCCGACATCTCCCCCTTTCTTATTTTTTAGAGCATAAGTATGAAACTAGTAGATAAAGCAGAAACAATTTGGTTGAGTGTTCTGAAAAACCACAAGGCTAATACACAAATCAGAACCAACAGGTATAAGCACATGGCTGCATTAATCATTATTGTAAAAAGGGATCCATAGGAAAGATACCCCTCCAGATTTTTAAAAAGGGAATTAGAAGGCCATTGAGAGGACTAGTCAAACTCCACCTGCTTCATACTCTGAATATCCTGATGTAACTTAGAAATGTCAATACTAAAGTCTGAATGATTCCAGATGCCTAAAATATGATTCCTAATGCGTTCCCAAGAATGTATGGAATCATTCAATTGTAGAGGGGTAACGCACATCCATCTAAATTGAGCATGGCATCATGCTAGTAAAGTAATGCTGAAAATTCTCAAAGCCAGGCTTCAGCAATACGTGAACTGTGAACTTCCTGATGTTAAAGCTGGTTTTAGAAAAGGCAGAGGAACCAGAGATCAAATTGCCAACATCCGCTGGATCATCAAAAAAGAAAGAGAGTTCCAGAAAACATCTATTTCTGCTTTATTGAATATGCCAAAGCCTTTGACTGTGTGGATCACAATAAACTGTGGAAAATTCTTAAAGAGATGGGAATACCAGACTACCTGATCTGCCTCTTGAGAAGTCTGTATGCAGGTCAGGAAGCAACAGTTAGAACTGGACATGGAACAACAGACTGGTTCCAAATAGGAAAAAGGGTACATCAAGGCTGCATATTGTCACAGTGCTTATTTAACTTCTATGCTGAGTACATCATGAGAAACACTGGACTGGAAGAAACACAAGCTGGAATCGATTCTGGGAAGAAATATCAATAATTTTAGATATGCAGATGACACTACCCTTATGGCAGAAAGTGAAGAGGATCTAAAAAGCCTCTTGAGGAAAGTGAAAGTGGAGAGTGAAAAAGTTGGCTTAAAGCTCAACATTGAGAAAATGAAGATCATGGCATGTGGTCCCATCACTTCATGGGAAATAGATGGGGAAACAGTGGTAACAGTGTCATACTTTATTTTTCTGGGCTCCAAAATCACTGCAGATGGTGACTGCAGCCATGAAATTAAAAGACGCTTGCTCCTTGGAAGGAAAGTTATGACCAACCTAGATAGCTTGTTCAAAAGCAGAGACATTACTTTGCCAACAAAGGTGTGTCTAGTCAAGGCTATGGTTTTTTCTGTGGTCATGTATGGATGTGAGAGTTGGACTGTGAAGAAGGCTGAGCGCTGAAGAATTGATGCTTTTGAACTGTGGTGTTGGAGAAGACTCTTGAGAGTCCCTTGGACTGCAAGGAGATCCAGCCAGTCCATTCTGAAAGAGATCAGCCCTGGGATTTCTTTGAAAGGACTGGTGCTAAAGCTGAAACTCCAATACTTTGGCCACCTCATGTGAAGAGCTGACTCATTGGAAAAGACTCTGATGCTGGGACGGATTGGGTGCAGGAGGATAAGGGGACGCCAGAGGATGAGATGGCTGGATGGCATCACTGACTTGATGGACGTGAGTCTGAGTGAACTCTGGGAGTTGGTGATGGACAGGGATGCCTGGCGTGCTGCGATTCATGGGGTCGCAGAGTCGGACATGACTGAGCAGCTGAACTGAACTGAACTGAACGCACATCCATTTAAATTCAGCATGTCACATTACAGTCAATTTTTAAATTTGTAATTTCTTGTCCTATAAACAGGACTGCTTCTTCTAAAGCATTGACTTTATTTTCTATTTTCCTATCTATAATTTCCTGTGTAGTAAGAGCTACGGAGACATTTTTGGACAGCTGCTCAATAAACGAGGCAGTATGCACTTCTTTTGACAGAGCAGCAGCAGAAACTATAACTGAAGCAAGTATGGCAATCAAGGCAGTTATTCCCACAATCAGAGCTGCAATGCATCTCTTAGGTTGAGAAATTAAGCCATTAAATTCATACAAAACTTTCAATACATAATCATCAAACCATTGTCTCTCTAATTTTACAGGAACCATCAAATATGGTGGTTGCTTTACAATCATCACAGCCTTATAATTACTATAATCATTCCCATCAACACAATTTGATATAAAACAATTCACACATTTGACATTACATACATACAGTTTCTTCTTCAAAAACTCCCAAATCATTCCGATTTCTGGCCAACAAAAAGGTATAGGGAGAATGTATGCAGGCCCATACAAAATATCTTTATTCATTTAAAGGTCTATGTAAAGTCACAAGTGCCATAGCAGCCAATACTCTCCATAATTCAGGCTGCATGGGACCTATTCCATCGAAACTCACTAAACGAGGAACCCATCCATTAACATGCCACTTGCTGCTAAATCACTTCAGTCGCGTCCGACTCTGTGTGACCCCATAGACGGCAGCCTACCAGGCTCCTCTGTCCCTGGGATTCTCCAGGCAAGAACACTGGAGTGGGTTGCCATTTCCTTCTCCAATGCATGAAAGTGAAAAGTGAAAGTGAAGTCGCTCAGTCATGTCTGACTCTTAGCAACCCCATAGACTACAGCCTAGCAGGCTCCTCCATCCATGGGATTTTTCAGGCAAGAGTACTGAAGTGGGGTGCCATTGCCTTCTCCGAACATGCCACCTAGTGATTGCTAAAGGATAAGGAATGAATGAATCATTACATAAGGATCTATAAGGTTCTTGAAAAATCAAGTTCAATCATTGATCTGAAAGATAGGGGCACCCCCATTTGATCAGAAAATGTCTGGTGGCAACAATGGGAATAGATAACTTTATGGCATACATGCATTCTTTCCAACAAGGAAAGCCAGAAATTCTGCTTATGCTTTCCCAGGCCTGTAGTTCTTGTTCATCAGAATCTGGAGGGTGGAGTACACAGCTCAGAAAGTCCTTTAAATGAGGGGCTGCCTGTTTTATGGCATCATATAGTCTTTCTTATGTTCCCAGCATCAGCAGCTGTAAGGACCAAAAGTCTCTCTTGCCATTGCTTCTTGGAGAAACAGTAAGCATGCCTTTCAAAGAAGTGCTAACACATCCATTCAAAACCAGAGCTGATCCTTGTAAGGAGGAAGGTATGGCAAGAGAAATAGGTAGATAAACGGACACGCCCGAAAAAGTGAAGGGAGTGTCGACCACTGCTTTAGCATTATTAGGATAGATGGAAGCCCCGCCCAAAAGATGAGTATCATTAACAAAAACACAAATGGGCTCATTCATCCAATCAACAGGCTGCAAACAAGGTGGATTAGGCAAATAGGCCCAATGAACTTTTTCTGCTCTGGAGGGCCTCAGCTGACAAGCCAGCACAGCAAGCATAGCAACAAACATTACCATAGGAGTGGCCTCATGTCTCCCCCTTTCAATTAGTTCTTCAGCCTGCTGAGTGAGACGTTTAATTCTGGCCCCAAGTTGGCATCATGCTGGAGGTAGTTGCTTGAGTACGATGGCGGTGACGAGGTGGAGCAGAATACGGTTGGACTCGATCAGCATGTCTCTCCTGAAGTGCCGGGTGCCTGAAGCGATGCACTAGTGGTGAAGCCTCAGGTGAAGGGTCACTCGTCTTTCAGCTTCTCCTTGGCTCCCTCAGGTCCAGACTCAATGAGCTTCTAATCTCCCCATCTTCCCTCGGTCCTGGACTCCAGGACTCCAGGGATCTCAGTGGCCTCAAGGGTCTTTGTGATCTTGGAGATCTCATGGGACTGGACATGTTGAATCAGTCTGTCAGGAATCCAGACAGGAGAAGTGGAATCCTGTGGAAACACACAAGCATACCCTCTCCCACAAGTTAACAGCACATCTGGCCCTTTCCACTCTCTGGTAAGGAGGTTCTTCCACTTGACCAGGGGCCAAGTGATAGCCCCTTCAGGAATCCAGTGTGTCATCATTGCAGTCTGCCCCTGTGTGCCTACATTTAAATGATTAATTACAAACAAAGAATGGTGTAGAACATGATGTGGAGAGGAATACTTAAATTCTCCCTGTCTTAATTTAGCTATCTGAGTTTTTAAAGTCTGGTGCACCCTTTCCACTATGTCTTGGCCTTGGGGATTATAAGGTATTCCTGTTGAATGCACTATATAAAATTGTTGACAGAATCTCCTAAAAGCAGCAGAAGTATAAACTGGGGCATTATCTGTTTTTATCTGTTCAGGGAGTCCTGTTTGGGAAAAGCCCTGAAACAAGTGCTGAGTTACATCTTTTGTTGCTTCACCTGATCTAGCAGAGGCTATAATAACATGAGAAAAGGTATCCACGGTAACATACACAAAGGACAGTTTTCCAAAGGCCAGGGTATGAGTTGCGTCCATTTGCCAGAGAACATTAGGCCTAAGGCCTCGGGGATTTACTCCTAATGGTAGAGATGGATTAGATGTTGGGCAATTTAGACATAACTTAACTACTTGTCTAGCTGCCTCCCTAGGGATATGAAATTCATACCTTAAACCAGCTGCATCTTGATGGTGAATTTTGTGAGAATTTTTGGCTTTGTCAATCTTTTTATGTAAGTTTAAAGCAAGTACTTTAGTTAATGCATCTGCCAAAGCATTCAGTTCATATGGACATATGGGCTCTAATATGTCCCACAAAATACTTCTTATCTCTATGCTTAATCTCCTTCTGTAAATCAAATAACAAGGAGAAGATGGTAGTCTTATTTTCTGGAAAATTAGCAGTCTCAATACAAGGAAACAACCCTACAACATATCAGGAGTCAGTCAAAAGATTGAAGGTATGGTCTCTTGAATGTTGAAAAGCCCAATAACCACTCTTAACTCAGCTCTTTGGGCAGATGTCTCTTCAGTTATCTGAACATGGGATTTTCCTTTAATAATTGTGACTGCTTTACCATTAGAGGAACCATCTGTGAAAACTAAAATTGCCCGTTCCAAAGGTTGAATAGAAAATTTCTTCAGAAAAATCACAGAATGTGTTTTCAAAAAATGCAAAAGCAGGCTTTGAAACAAAAGGACAAATGAAACAAAATTTGACCCCTGAAATCTATCAGGGAAACTTGCTAATCATCACTATTTTGTAAAAGAAATTGCAGTTGATCATTATTAAATGGTATCACTAAAAGTGAAGAGGGGCTAAAAAGCCTCTTGATGAAAGTGAAAGTGGAGAGTGAAAAGGTTGGCTGCTCAACATTCAGAAACGAAGATCAGCATCTGGTCCCATCACTGCATGGGAAAAGATGGAAAAGTGGAAAAGGCAGACTTCGGCTCAAATCACTGAGGGCTGCGCCTGGCTCGGGGGCAGGAATGTCCTAGGCGGTCTCCGGTCGTTGGTGTGGGCCTGTGAGGGCGGCGCCGCCGGGTGTGGGCTCGGGTCCGGTCACAGTCCATTCTGGGGATCATCCTGATCTGGGGGGCGCTTGCGAGGGTGACTCGGGACTCTGATGCTGGGAGGGATTGGGGAGGAGGAGAGGGGACGACAGAGGATGAGATGGCTGGATGGCATCCTGACCGTGGGGCGGGCCCGGCTGGTGATGGACAGGGAGGCCTGCGGCGCGGCGGGGTCGCAAGTCGGACACGACTGGCGACTGATCTGATCTGATCTGATCACTAAATTTGCTATTTCCTTTCCAAAAACTTCCACATTTCTTTTTCTACCTTTTATAATTAATTGTGCCACCAAGCTAGGATAAGACAAAACCATTTTTCTTGGGGTCACTGGTAGATGGAACCATTCCAATGGGCCTTCTTGCCACAAGCATCCTGTAGGTGTATGTTCCGTGGCAAGAATAATTACATCTCAACCTCTGGTAATATTAATCCTAATTAACTGATCATTCAAAGCCTCATCCATTTTAACAAGAGCTGACTCCGCCTCACTAGTCCATTTTATCTTAGAACGGAATCCAGATCACCCTTTAAGTAATCAAAAAAAAAGGCTTTAAATCTGCAGTAGTCAGGCTTAAGTGTGGCACATCCAACGTGGGCTGGAAGAAGCACAAGCTGAAATCAAGATTGCTGGGAGAAATATCAATAACCTCAGATATGCAGATGATACCACCCTTATGGCAGAAAGTGAAGAGGAACTAAAAAGCCTTTTGATGAAAGTGAGAAGAGAATGAAAAAGTTGGCTTAAAGCTCAACATTCAGAAAATGAAGATAATGGCATCTGGTCCCATCACTTCATGGAAAATGGATCGGGAAATATTATAAACAGTGTCAGACTTTATTTTTTTGGCCTCCAAAATCACTGCAGATGGTGATTGCGGCCATTAAATTGAAAGACGCTTACTCCTTGGAAGGAAAGTCATGACCAACCTAGATAGCATATTCAAAAGCAGAGACATTACTTTGCCAACAAAGGTCCGTCCAATCAAGGCTATGGTTTTTCCAGTGGTCCTGTATGAATGTGAGAGTTGGACTGTGAAGAAGGCTGAGCACCAAGGAATTGATGCTTTTGAACTGTGGTGTTGGAGAAGACTCTTGAGAGTCCCTTGGATGCAAGGAGATCCAACCGGTCCATTTTAAAGGAGATCAGCCCTGGGTGTTCTTCGGAGGGAATGATGCTAAAGCTGAAACTCCAGTACTTTGGCCACCTCATGCAAAGAGTTGACTCATTGGAAAAGACTCTGATGCTGGGAGGAATTGGGGGCAGGAGGAGAAGGGGACGACAGAGGATGAGATAGATGGATGGCATCACCAACTCGATGGCCATGAGTTTGAATGAACTCCGGGAGTTGGTGATGGACAGGGAGGCCTGGAGTGCTGCAATTCATGGGATCACAAAGAATCAGACATAACTGAACGACTGAACTGTACTGAATAGAAAGCTAGAGACTTATGTCTTAGATCAGAATCCCAGAAAGACAGGTGGTCACCAGTGATGGCTGGTGATGTATTTGGGCAGTTTCTCTACTTCTTGGTATGGAATAAAAGTAATAGGCTAACTCATGAATTTCTGAAAATGGAACACACTTTTGAAGATATTTAAACAAAAATACTATGTTTATTCTGAGCTTAGGAAAGAGAGTTACAGTTCTCAGCAGAGTCTACAAAGATATTGAATGAGGACCAAGATATAGTTCCTCCATGCAGGTATAAGCATCTCCAGACATGCCAGAAAACATTAGCAAAATTCTGTATCACTGAAGTTTTCTGGATTTTGCTTATTGTTTACCACCCACATGATGGAGACCTTAACCAAATTACAGAAAAATAAGGAAATTTATATGTCTTGTTTTATGCATGTGTTTCTGCTTAAAATTGATACTACAAGAAAGTATTTATCAAGTATTATATTAATCACTATCCTCTTTTATCTAAACTTGTGTTTAATAAATGTGTATGATATTCATTATGCATTTATTAGTCATTATGTTAAAAAATTTAAATTCATTCTTCAGTGTAATACTCAGAAAAATCTGTTAATATAGATTTTACTATAATTGCCAGTTTGCTAATGAAGATGATCAGGATTAGAGAGGATGTATAAAAGAGGGTGAGTAAATTGCCTAAAGTCAAAGAGGTAATAAAAACAGAGCTGGTGCTCAAGTCTATCATTGTTTGCATCAAACTCATATTTGTTTGATCCAAACTGCTTTCAATTAGTACACAGTGCCAATTTAATGCAGAGAGCAGACACTCCCTTGAAACTTTTTAGAGTTTGCCTTATTCTTTCAAAGAGCACAACTAATTAATTAGTGAAAATCTTCCTCAAAACGAAACTTTTTGAAAGCTCACCATTTCCTTCTCTTTCATATTTGTATGTCAGACACAGGCACAAGATCCTCATCACTGACATCATAGTTAAAGTATTCCACCTCATTTTTTTTTTAATATTATACATGTTTTAATGCTATTCTCCCAAATCATCCCCCCACCCCCCACAGAGTCCAAAAGACTGTTCTATACATCTGTGTCTCTTTTGCTGTCTTGCATACAGGGTTGTCGTTACCATCTTTCTAAATACCATATATATGCATTAGTATACTGCATTGGTGTTTTTCTTTCTGGCTTACTTCACTCTGTATAATAGGCTCCAGTTTCATCCACTCATTAGAACTGATTCAAATGTATTCTTTTTAATGGCTGAGTAATAATCCATTGGGTAGCAACCTAGATATCCATCAGCAGATGAATGGATAAGAAAGCTGTGGTACATATCCACCTCATTTTTTATGCAGTCTTGTTTACTCTCAATAATAATTAAATTGTCATTAACTTCTTATACCCACATGCTGTATCTCTCTGAATGTTCATCAGTGCCCTCTTCAGTGCTAGAAACTTATTATTAAACTATTGTACCAAGTAATTTTAATAATAATTCTCTGTATCATCATAAAATACTTTTGGGTTTTGAAAAAAAAATCCATTCTTATTAAATGCAACTCTATATCACGATTACTGTTCTAGTCCAATTTTCTAAGTAGAGACACAGGAACTATTCATGATATGAATTGAATTGGGTAAAAGGAATACTCAAAACTGATCAGCTGGGAGAAACTCAGTTTATACGATTAATGACAAGAGAAAGAGGGAAAGATTTGGGAGAAAGTTGAAGATTTCTGTGTAAGGCATATTAAGTATAATGTAATTTAGAGATGCTCAATAGGCAGGTAGGAATTTGACTATTGGTCTCCAGAGAGAGGTCAAATCTAAAGTATACAAGCAATTCCTGCAGCTCAATTCCAAAAAAATAAATGACCCAATCAAAAAGTGGGCCAAAGAACTAAACAGACATTTCTCCAAAGAAGACATACAGATGGCTAACAAACACATGAAAAGAGGCCCAACATCACTCATTATCAGAGAAATGCAAATCAAAACCACAATGAGGTACCATTTCATGCCAGTCAGAATGGCTGTGATCCAAAAGTCTACAAGCAATAAATGCTGGAGAGGGTGTGGAGAAGAGGGAACCCTCTTACACTGTTGGTGGGAATGCAAACTAGTAGAGCCACTATGGAGAACAGTGTGGAGATTCCTTAAAAAACTGGAAATAGAACTGCCTTATGACCCAGCAATCCCACTGCTGGGCATACACACTGAGGAAACCAGAATTGAAAGAGACACGTGTACCCCAGTGTTCATCATAGCACTGTTTATAAGAGCCACGACATGGAAGCAACCTAGATGCCCATCAGCAGATAAATGGATAAGAAAGCTGTGGTACATATACACAGTGGAGTATTACTCAGCCATTAAAAAGAATACATTTGAATCAGTTCTAATGAGGTGGATGAAACTGGAGTCTATTATATAGAGTGAAGTAAGTCAGCAAGAAAAACACCAATACAGTATACTAACGCATATATATGGAATTTAGAAAGATGGTAACGATAACCCTGTATACGAGATGGCAAAAGAGGCACAGATATATAGAACAGTCTTTTGGACTCTGTGGGAGAGGGAGAGGGTGGGACGATTTGAGGGAATGGCACTGAAACATGTATAATATCGTATAAGAAATGAATCACCAGTCCAGGTTTGATACAGGATGCTTGGGGCTGGTGCACTGGGATGACCTGGCGATTGGTATGGGGAGGGAGGTGGAAGGGGGGTTCAGAATGGGGAACAAGTGTACACCCGTGGTGGATTCATGTTGATGTGTGGCAGAACCAATACAATATTGTAAAGTAATTAGCCTTCAATTAAAATAAATAGATTTAAATTAAAAAGAAATCTAAAGTGAAGCAAAACAAAACAAAATGAACAGATGCTCAGAGTCCAAAATAAAAGAAATTTTCTCTGACCCTTGAGTTGAAGACAGGAAACTCCAAGGTCACTAAAATAACAACTGTTCAATTTATTCTGAGTCTCTTCTTTCCTGTCATCTTTCTGACCAATATTTTTGATCTACTTTTAAAATTTTTTAAACTTACTTAATTCCTCTAATTCATACAATTGAAGAAACTTTCCAGACTGCCAGTACTAGTATCAACTCAACAATGCAGCAAAAAGGAAAAAACTGTAGGAGCACCAAAATATTAGAAAGAAATTAGACACAAATCCTTAAACTTTTGAAATACACCTAACCAAACAAAGTATTTTTTTCTGTAATTAAAGAATAGACACATTTACATTTGATGTGTTTTTTTAAAAAATATCTATGCTGTTCCTTTCCATGTGTTTTGGTTAAAGTGTGATTACTTGAAGATCAACGCATCTAATGCTAATCTAAATAATTGATTATGCCTTTTTTCTTGCTCCTCATTATTACTGAACTGACAGAAAACTAGTCAATCTAATCACACCAGGACAACAGCCTTGTCTAACTCAATGAAATTAAGCCATGCCCCTGGGGCAACCCAGGATGGGCGGGTCATGGTGGAAAGATCTGACAGGGTGTGGTCTGCTGGAGAAGGGAATGGCAAACCACTTCAGTATTCTTGCCTTGAGAACCCCATGAACAGTAAGAAAAGGCAAAATGATAGGATACTGAAAGAGAAACTCCCCAGGTCAGTAGGGGCACAATATGCTACTGGAGATCAGTGGAGAAATAACTCCAGAAAGAATGAAGGGATGGAGCCAAAACAAAAAGAATACCCAGCTGTGGATGTGTCTGGTGATAGAAGCAAAGCCCGATGAGAGTTGGACTGTGAAGAAGGCTGAGTGCCGAAGAATATATGCTTTTGAACTGTGGTGTTGGAGAAGACTCTTGAGAGTCCCTTGGACTGCAAGGAGATCCAACCAGTCCATTCTGAAGGAGATCAGCCCTCGGATTTCTTTGGAAGGAATGATGCTAAAGCTGAAACTCCAGTATTTTGGCCACCTCATGCGAAGAGTTGACTCATTGGAGAAGACTCTGATTCTGGGAGGGATTGGCGGCAAGAGGAGAAGGGGACGACAGAGGATGAGATGGCTGGATGGCATCACTGACTAGATGAATGTGAGTCTGAGTGACCTCCGGGAGTTGGTGATGGACAGGGAGGCCTGGCGTGCTTCGGTTCATGGGGTCGCAAAGAGTCGGACATGACTGAGCGACTGATCTGATCTGATCTGATCTGATGTTTTTATACTCAGATGTCTGGAAGTTTTAAGCTTAAATGCTTAGAGGAAAATGTCATTTTCAATATTACTAAATTGAGAAACTACTGCCACCTGAGATCATCCCCATCACAGTAGCTTTCTGTTTCTGTTCCTAATGAAACAATACATGTTGGATTTACCACGAATTCACAAAGGTGCAATTAACAATAGAATTCAATTAATGCTGAAATTTTCAATTTGATTCATACCTAAAAAAGCTATAGTGATTCCTTCTAAAATATTACTAAAACCAGGCACCATTTTAATAACTGCTATAGAAACTCAAAGGGAGGTGTCAGCTATTATTAGGTGAAATTATAACACTGAAGAAATATATGGATTCAAATTAAAACCTTCCACTATACCCTTGAAAGGAAAATATAAAACTTTTTAAAAGAGCTGCAGTGAATGGAACTGAGATGAGGAAAAGGGAAACATTTTTTTTTTTTCTTATATATTGCCTACTTTAATCTCTCCATTTAAGGAGAGGCTAGGAGCATAACTTTTTGCCAGTCTTAAGATATCTGTTTAATTATTCAAGTGGAAAAAAAAGAAACAGTACTCTGGAAACTGATGCCCAATGAGGCAGTCCTACAAAAGGAAACTCGGGAAATATGTTTCTTGTTCACATTTCTACAGAAGCGCTATGAAAAATATGGCAGTATCTTATCTCAGATTGAAAAGAGCAGATGAGTTCTAGCCATTTAAACAGAAAGCTGGACCCTCTTGACTAGTAGTGCCAAACATATGGAGATAGATATGTATGTATATAGGTGTATGTATGTGTATTGTTCAGTCACTCAGTCACATCCGACTCTGTGACCCCATGGACTGCAGCACACCAGGCCTCCCTGTCCATCACCATCTCCACAAGTTTGCTCAAACTGATGTCCACTGACTGGGTGATGCCATTCAACCATCTCATTTTCTGTCATCCCCTGCTCCTCCTGCCTTCAATATTTCCCAGGATCTGGGTCTTTTCAAATGTGTCAGCTCTTTGTAGCAGGTGGCCAAAGTATTGAAGTTCCAGCTTCAGCATCAGTCCTTCCAATGAATATTCAGGGTTGATTTCCTTTAGGATTGAATGGTTTGATCTTGCAACCCAAAGGTCTCTCAAGAGTCTTCCCCAACTTCCCAGTTCAAAAACATCAATTCTTCAGCTCTCAGCTCAGCCTTCCTTATGGTCCAACTATTACATCTGTATATGACTACTGGAAAACAAAAAAAAAAAAACAAAACAAAAAACACATAGCTTTGACAATATGAATCTTTGTTGGTAAAGTAATGTCTGTTTTTGTTTGTTTGTTTGTTTGTTTTTCTTTTTTTAATATGCTGTCTAGGTTTGTCATAGCTTTTCTTGCAAGAAGCAAGCATCTTTTAATTTCATGGCTACAGTCACCATCTGCAGTGATGTTGGAGCCCAGGAAAATAAAATATGTCACTGTTTCCATTGGTTGCCCATCTATTTCCTATGAAGTGATGAGACCAGATGCCATGATCTTAGTTTTTTGAATGTTTAGTTTCAAGTCAGCTTTTTCGCCTTCATCAATAGGCTTTTTAGCTCCTCTTCATTTTCTGCCATAAGGGTGATGCCACCTACATATCTGAGGTTGTTGAAATTTCTCCCAGAAATCTTGATACCAGCTTCTGCTTCATCCAGCCCAGCATTTCACATGATGTACTGTGTATGTAAGTTAAATAAGCAGGGTAGCAATTTTCAGCCTTGACATATTCCTTTCCCAGTTGGAAACCAGTCCGTTGCTCCATGTTCCATTCTAACAGTTGTTTCTTGACCTACATCCAGATTTCTCAGGAGGCAGATCAGATTCCCTTCTCTTTCAGAGTTTTCTAGTTTGTTATGATCCACACAGTCAAAGCTTTAGTGAAGTTAATGAAGCAGAAAAAGACATTTTCTGGAACTCTTTTGCTTTTTCTATGATCCAACAGATGTTGGCAATTTGATCTCTGGTTCCTCTGCCTTTTATAAATCCAACTTGAACACCTGGAAGTTCTTGATTCACATATTGTTGAAGCCTCTCTAGAAGAATTTTGATCATTATTTTGCTAGCATATGAAATGAGTGCAATTGTTCAGTAGTTTGAACATTCTTTGGCATTGCTCTTCTTTAGGATTGGAGTCAACAATGATCTATTCCAGTCCTGTGGCCACTGCTGAGTTTTCCAAATTTGTGGGCATATTAAGTGCACCCCTTTAACAGCATTATGTTTAGGATTTTAAATAGCTCACCTGGAATTTTGTCACCTGCACTAGCTTTATTGGTAGTAATGCTTCCTAAGGTCCACTTGACTTCACACTCCAGGATGTCTGGTTCTAGATGAGTGATCACACTATTGTGGTTATCCAGGTCATTAAGATCTTGCTTGTATAGTTAGACTGTGTATTTTTGCCACCTCTTCTGAATATCTTCTTCTTTTAGGTCCATACCATTTCTGCCTTTATTGTGTCCATATAAAGAGTCTGCAGCTTTTATATTTTTATTCTTTTTCAAGCTCACTACCTTTGAGAAGTGTCTTGTCTTCTCCCAGTTAAGTCTACAAGGAGATCTAGATGAGAACTTTTAATGGTGTAACCATTAAAATGTGTCAAAGCTCACAAGATACGAAAAACTTGACCTCTTCTTCTGTCTGAATAAAAATAGCCTAAAAGCAATCAGAATGATAATGAAAATATCCCAGGACATAAACCCTATGTGGTTCTCTAATCTGATGATTGTCTACTCTTATTCCTCTCTTTATGGCTTCACATGCTCTTCCTCCCACCTGGAATTTGCTTCATACACTTCTTGTGCCATCCAAAACCAAATTCATTTGTACCTCCCATTGAAAAATACTAATTTAACTCTTCTAACTTCAAGCTTTCTCTCTTCCTTACTTCTGCATTAGTGCCTTAATAAAATTTTGTTGTATTTTCTGTTTAAATCATCCCCCAGTAAGACCCTAACTTTAAGAACAAATTCATGCATCAGTGTCTTGATCATTATGATCTCCAGAGCTCTGATTACTGCCACAGAGGAATCTGTAGTTATCAACATCAGTTACACAGTGAGTTCTGAATTAACTTTTCTGTTACCAGCTACACAATTTTGGACAAACATCAAAATGTTGTTTGCTTCAATGTCTCTTATTTTAAAGGATGAAGTATGATCTTTTGTGTAAAATATTATACTTAGAAAATACCTAGCATACTAAAAGAGCTTGGTAAATGTCAGAGAGTATATGATTCATTCAGTTATTGAGGAAAACATAGATGTGCCAATTTGCACAACTCCAGGGACACCATGTACATTACATTTTATGTGAATATCAGGATGGCACACTAACTATGCATCACATACATATATCACATTGACTACTTTTTTCTTTTACTGCTTTTGCCTGGGCCTGTGCTAAGTTCTAAGAATACGATAATGGAAAATATACAATTTCACTGCCCTTCTGTAAATCACTATGCATTATAAATTGAGTCTCATTTTATTACCATGAACACGGTAGCTATTCATTTCCTCAGTATTTTAGTGTACAGTTCTTTATTCTGCAAGAACATATTGTGACATTACTTTGCTGCCAACAACCAAGTTCAAAGTTTTGATAGAAGTCTTCAAACAGACATGATCTGCCAGCATGTCTCATTCCTCCCTACTGATTAATATATAAAGAAAAATGAACATGTAAAGCCATGAGATTCTCCAAGTTCAAAAGTGAACACACCTCCAAAAAATAAGGCAGTTTATTTTATTTTATTTTATTTTATTTTTTTGTCCAAAGCTCTTTCATTCAGCTTTGCTTTATGAGTTGTGAGACATGCTTCATATTGACTAAACTTTGAGAATGCACCTCTGCTTTCACACAGTTCTTTCTTTTTCTTTCAATTTCTTTACCTTATGCCATCTCAATCCTGTTGGTCCTTTATCTCCAAATAACAGCTTTCTTCAAACTGATATAGACACCTCAGGTGTGGTAGACAGTAACAGGTTAATGGTAGAAGATCCTTTTATGTGAGAACAATGGCCACAAAATATCCCTGAACACCATTACTA
This sequence comes from Tragelaphus eurycerus, assembly GCA_935064755.1. Lineage (NCBI taxonomy): Eukaryota > Metazoa > Chordata > Mammalia > Artiodactyla > Bovidae > Tragelaphus > Tragelaphus eurycerus. Next base: position 2,268,618 of record CAKXYN010000086.1, on the reverse strand, counting down.
TGTGCAAACAGATAACCATGAGTGTATTCCTTTGAAACTGTTCCCTAACTTCAATTATATCCAAACACCAATAGCGTTGATCCATGAATATTTAATACCTTTTCTTATTTTTCCTTTAACTCATCTATTTTAAACACTACTCTTCTGCTACTCTAATGCAACTTCTATGTTTTAAGGTCACAAATAATCTCTGAATTGCCTATTCCAATTATTAAGTCTTGGTTTTCATTTTATCAACCCTATTGGTAGCATTTAACATTATTGATCATTTCTTTCTATAGAGAAGGAAAAAAACAAACTTTTTTATATTAGTTTTTCCAATTTTACACTCTCCTGATTTTCTTTCCTACCCAACTTTCAGGCCCTTTCACTTATTCTTTCTTATCTCCCTTAACTTTTGGGGTCAAAATACTCCAGGTCTCAGTATTCAAACAATTTCCCTTCTATCTATATATTCATTTCCTTCTTGGCTTTGTCAGTCTTATGGTTTTGCTTACAGTCTAATGATGCTATTTCTCAAATGTACAAATTCAAGTCAGAGAATGCCTATCTCCAAGCTTATATACATGAATGTAGAAGTTAAAATGATACATCATATGTTAAGCCACAAAACAAGGCTTAATAAATTTTGGAAGATTGAAATTATATCAAGCACCTTTCATATTATGAAGGCATGTAATGAAAAATTAATCACAAAAGAGAAAATTGGAAAAGCAAACCATATATGTAGATTAAACAGCATACTACTGAACAACCTGTGGGTAAATAAAGAAATCAAAGTAAAATTCAAAAATTATCTTAAGATGTCAGCAACATAGCAAAATGAAAAATCTGTCTTTGTTCTCCCCTTCAGTCTTCAACCAGTAAAATATTCATAACTCAACAAATGTGCCTTTGCCCAACACAACAGGACATCAGAAAATTTTACAGACCTGTTCATTTAAAGGCAAGTGGACTGAAAACAGGGAGGAGGCAAGATGGAGGGAATATGAGAGAGGGTGCTTGCAATCCTGCTCTCTGACCACCGCAGTGGAACACAAAGGTTCAGAGAACCTAGTAACAGCAAAGAAAGCAACACACAGACTTCTGCCACTTGACCACACCAGAGCTCATGACCACAATAGCAAAGCTTATGAAATTTACAACAACAAAAAAAATGAAGCACACATATGACCCCAGCCACCCCACTCCACCTCCATAGTGGCTCCCACCAAGGCTCCCCCGTTCCCGGGATTCTCCAGGCAAGAACACTGGAGTGGGTTGCCATTTCCTTCTCCAATGCGTGAAAGTGAAGTTGCTCAGTCATGTTCGACCCTCAGCGAACTCATGGACTGCAGCCCACCAGGCTCCTCTGTCCGTGGGATTTTCCAGGCAAAAGTACTGGAGTGGGGTGCCATTGCCTTCTCCGTAAGAATACATAACACTAGTTAATATATATGAACCTAATATAGGCACATCTAAATATATAAAACGATTTTTAATGTATGTAAAAGGAGGGAAGAGAGCAAGATAGTGGAGTAAGAGAACAAGAGCTCACCTTGCCCCAGGGACACAAAAAACACTACATATGGAGCAATTCTCACTGAAAACAAGCCGGAGGCTGACAAAAAGATTTCTATAAGCAAGTCTGTAAAGAAAGACACAAAAAGAGCTGGGTAAAATGAGAATAGAAGTGGTTATGTCAGGACCCGTGCCCCTAGGAGGAGACACAGCAAAGAAGGTTTACACAGGCTCAGAGATCCTCCCTGGGGAGTGAGAAAATCAAATCACATATTAGGAGACCTAGCTGTGGGGCCCAAACTAGGAGGATAAGTCCCATTAGCTAATTTGAAAAAGTGGAACTAAGAGGAAGGCTGTAAAAACCTAGACTCTACTCCTAAATAGCAGGCACATGGTTGTTTACTCCTGAGAACAAGATGGAGGGGGCAGGTGGAAACTACCCAGAACTCCAGCTGGTTTCTCACGACCACTCCACCACAAGCCCTGACCTGCACTGAGCAACAATGTCGGAACTCTAGCTCCTGCACAGCACCACACCTGGAAGAAAGAGAGCTTTGCCAAAGAGAGTATGCAGTCGATGGGGCCTGAGGAGGGGAGGGTTGAGTCAGCTCAGAACAAGTCATAGGTGTCGGTTCTGCATTCAAGGAAGCAGTGGATCAGGAGAGATATGGAGCTATGATTGGTGTGCCAAGACAGCTCCAGCAGGTACTCCTCCAGGACACAACACGAGCCCATTTTGGCCCCTCTTACTCTAGAGCTGCCCTTCTCAGGGGGGAATGTGCCATTGCTAAAAGGGGAAAGAGTGAAAATGTAGGGAGGGAATGGAATCATCTCAGATCTTACCCTTAGGGCTTTTTCTCTAAAACCTTGTGACCGGATCCCACTCTCAATAAGGTGGTGACAGCTGCTGAACACAGGAGAAGCTGTGTCTCACACCTAGCTCTGGTTCTAACCATGTATTTCCAGCCCCATCCACCACCAAGGTGATAGCTGCCAGCACACACCATGATTAAGTGGGAGTAACTCCAGGGATGCAAGAATGTTTCAATATCAACAAATCAAACAATGTGATATATCATATTTACAAAATGAAAGGTAGAAATCATATGATCATCTGATTAGATCCAAAAAAAATCATTTAACAAAATTTCACATCCATTCATGATAAAAAATACTCTCATCAAAAGTGACACAGATGGAACAAAACTCAACATTATAAAGGCCAATTTCCACTAGCCTACAGACAGCATCATATTCAATGGTCAAAAGCTGAAATCCTTCCTTCTAAAATCAGGGGGAAAAAAAGTCAAGTATGCCCATTCTCACCACTTCTATTGATCATGGTATAGCAAGTCCTAGCAATAGCACTTAAGAGGAGGAAATATAAGACATCAAAATTGAAAAGGAAAGATAAAACTGTCACTATTTGCAGATGATATGATGCTATACATAGAAATCACTAACGTTTCCACAAAAACCTCTTAGAAATAATCAATGAATTTTGTAATTTTGCAGGACACAAGACTACTATGCAAAAGCATGTTTTTTGCTTTTCTAAACACTAATGAGCTATAAGAAAGAGGAAAAAATTGTTCTTAAAATTATATCCAAGAGAAAAAGATACCTGAATTAAATGTAACCAAAGTGGTGAAAAATTTATACTCTGAGAACTATAAAACACTGATAAAGGGATTCAAAATATATAAAGAAGTAGAAAGTTACCCCATGTTCCTGGACTTGAAAAGTTAATATTGTTAAAAGGTCAATATTACTTAAAGCAACCTACAGATTTAATGCAATCACTATCAAACTACTGATGACTTTTTTTCAAAGAACTTGAACAAATAATCCTAAAATTTATTCAGAAACACAAAAAACATGGAAGCACTATAAAAATCTTTGTAAAAACAACAAAACCGGAGGTTATCATGCTCCCTAATTTCAAACTATATTAAAAAGCAATGCAAATCAAAACAGTATGATATTGTCATAAAAATAGACATAAGTCAATTGAACAGAATGTAGAGTCAAGAAATTAATCCTTGTATTTATAGATGGGGAAACAGTGGAAACAGTGTCAGATTTTATTTTTCTGGGCTCCAAAATCACTGCAGATGGTGACTGCAGCCATGAAATGAAAAGACGCTTACTCCTTGAAAGGAAAGTTATGACCAACCTAGATAGCATATTCAAAAGCAGAGACATTACTTTGCAAACAAAGGTTCGTCTAGTCAAGACTATAGTTTTTCCTGTGGTCATGTATGGATGTGAGAGCTGGACTGTGAAGAAAGCTGAGCACCAAAGAATTGATGCTTTTGAACTGTGGTGTTGGAGAAAACTCTTGAGAGTCGTCCCTTGGACTGCAAGGAGATCCAACCAGTCCATTGTGAAGGAGATCAGCCCTGGGATTTCTTTGGAAGGAATGATGCTAAAGCTGAAACTCCAGTACTTTGGCCACCTCATGTGAAGAGTTGACTCGTTGGAAAAGGCTTTGATGCTGGGAGGGATTGGGGGCAGGAGGAGAAGGGGACGACAGAGGATGAGATGGCTGGATGGCATCACTGACTCGATGGACGTGAGTCTCAGTGAACTCCGGGTTTTGGTGATGAACAGGGAGGCCTGGCCTGCTGAGATCCATGCGGTCGCAAAGAGTCAAACACAACTGAGCGACTGATCTGATCTGATTTATGATCAATTAAGCTATGACTGTGTGGATCACAATAAACTGCGGAAAATTCTGACAGAGATGGGAACACAAGACCACCTGATCTACCTCTTGAAAAACCTATATGCAGGTCAGGAAGCAACAGTTAGAACTGGACCATAGAACAACAGACTAGTTCCAAATAGGAAAAAAAGTACATCAAGGCTGTATATTGTCAACCTGCTTATTTAACTTATATGTAGAGTACATCATGAGAAATGCTGGGCTGGAAGAAGCACAAGCTGGAATGAAGATTAATGGGAGAAATATCAATAACCTCAGATATGCAGATGACACCACCCTTATGGCAGAAAGTGAAGAGGAACTAAAAAGCCTCTTGATGAAAGTGAAAGAGGAGAGTGGAAAAAGTAGGCTTAAAGCTCAACATTCAGAAAACGACTATCATGGCATCTGGTTCTATCACTTCATGGGAAATAGATGGGGAAACAGTGGAAACAGTGTCAGACTTTATTTTTGGGGCTCCAAAATCACTGCAGATGATGATTGCAGCCATAAAATTAAAAGACACTTACTCCTTGGAAGGAAAGTTATGACCAACCTAGATAGCATATTGAAAAGCAGAGACATTACTTTGCCAACAAAGGTTCGCCTAGTCAAGGCTATGGTTTTTCCAGTAATCATATATGGATGTGAAAGTTGGACTGTGAAGAAGGCTGGGTGCCGAAGAATAGATGCTTTTGAACTGTGGTGTTGGAGAAGACTCTTGAGAGTCCTTTGGACTACAAGGAGATCCAACCAATCCTTTCTAAAGGAGATCAGTCCTGGGTATTCTTTGGAAGGAATGATGCTAAAGCTAAAACTCCAGTCCTTTGGCCACCTGATGCAAAGAGTTGACTCATTGGAAAAGACTCTGATGCTGGGAGGGATTGGGGGCAGGAGGAGAAGGGAATGACAGAGGATGAGATGGCTGGATGGCATCACTCTCAATGGATGTGAGTTTGAGTAAACTCCAGGAGTTGGTATCGACAGGGAGACCTGGAGTGCTGCAATTCATGGGGTCACAAAGAGTCAGGCACAACTGAATGACTGAACTGAATTGAACTGACTATGTATAAAACAAATGAGCTACAAAAATATGTTGTACAGCACAGGGAATAAAATAAATATTTTATAATAACCTTAAACAGAGTGTAATCTATAAAAATATTGAATCACTATATTGTACATCTGGAACTAGTATAACATTATAAATCAACTATGATTCAATACAAAATGTAATACTTTAAAAAAAAAAAAAAGACCCAAAGGTAGAAATTGCCACAAACACAATAATAATAGGGGTCTTTGACAACCTACTTACATCAATGGATGGAAGAACATTAAGACAGAAAGTCAACAAAGAAGCACCAGTGTACAATGAAACATTTAGAACAGATGAATTTGACAGAACTGTGTAGAATATTTTGTCCTAATGTAGCAGATAACATTCTCCTCAAGTGCACATGGAATTTCTCAAGGATACAACATATGTCAAGACACAAAGCAAGTCAGAAAATTTAAGATTGAAATCATATTGAGCATCTTCTCCAATCATGTTGTAATGAAACTAAAAGTCAAGTAAAAGAAGAAAACAGGAAAAGTAGAGACTGAAAATCATGTGGAGACTGAATATGTTGCTATTGCATAACTACTAGATAAATGAAGAACTTGAAGGAGAAATAAAATATTACCTGAAGACAAATAAAAATACAATATACCACAAGCTATGAAATACAGGGAAAGAGTACTAACAAGGAAGTTTATTTTAATAGCAACACAGGCCTAGCTCAACAAAAAAGAAAAATCTCAAATAAACCATAAAACAGACACAAAGTAGCTAGGGGAAAAAAGTCCAAGGTCTGCAGAAGGAAATATATCATAAAGATCAAAGCATTAATAAATGAAATAAAGAAGAAATGGTGATAGTTAAGATCAATGAAACAAGAATTGGTTATTTGGAAAGATAAATAAATTAACAACCCATTAGGTAAGCTCATTAGTAAAAGAGAGAGAGAGAAGTTCCTGAAAAATCAAAAGTTAAAAAAAATAACAATAGATACCAAAGAAATACAGAGTTATGAGAATACATGTTGTTGTTCAGTCATTAAATCATGTCTAACACTTTGCATGCCAGGTTTCTGTGTCCTCCACTAAATCCCACCCGTGTGCATGCTAAGTCACTTCAATCTTGCCCAACTCTGAGTGGCACTATGAAATTTAAGCTTTCAGACTCCTCTGTCCATGGGATTCTCCAGGGAAGAATGTTGGAGTGGGTTGCCATGCCCTCCTCCAAGAGATTTTCCTGACTCAGGGATTGAACCCACATCTCTTATATCTCCTGCATTGACAGGCAGCTTCTTTACCACTAGCACCACATGGGAAGCCCCACTAACTCCCACAGTTTGCTCACATTAACGTCCATTGAGTTGGTGATGCTATCTAACCATCTCATCTACTGCCTTCCCCCTTCTCCTTTTGCCTTCAATCTTTCCCAACATCTTTTCCAATGAGTTGGCTCTTTGCATCAGGTGGCCAACGTATTGGAGCTTCAGAAAAAGTCCTTCTAATGAATATTCAGGGTTGATTTCCTTTACTATTGACTGGTTTGATCTCTGAGAAGGTCAAGAGACTCGCAATAGTCTTCTCCAGCACCACAATTTGAAAGCATCAGTTCCCTGGTATTCCGTTTTCTTTATGGTACAACTCTTACATCTATACATGACTACCGAAAAAACCATAGCTTTGAACCTTTGGACCATTGTCAGGAAAGTGGTGTCTCTGATTTTTAATATGTTATCTAAGTTTTTCATAGATTTCTTTCCAAAGAGCAAACATCTTTTAATTTCATGGCTGCAATCACCAACTTCAGTGACGTTGGAGCCCAAGAAAATAAAATCTGTCACTGCTTCCATTTTGTAGCCTTATATTTGCCATGAAGTTATGGAAGAAGATGCCATGATCTTAGTTTTTCTAATGTTGAGTTTCAAGCCAGCTTTTTCATTCTCATCTTTATCAAGAAACTCTTTTGTTCCTTTTCACTTTCTGCCATTAGAGTGGTATCAACCACATATCTGAGATTGTGGATATTTCAATATTATGAGATGATTATGAACAGCTATATGACACTAAATTGAAATCCTAGGAGAAATTAACAAATACTTGGAATCCTACAACTTTACAGGACTTAATGGATGAAGCTGAAAATCTGAAGAGATGGATCACAATGAAAACAGTAATCAAAAAGTTCCCAAAGTATAAAAATCCAGGCCCACATGGCTACAGGTGAATTTTATCAAACATTCAACGATAATTTAATCATATTCTTCTCAAACTATACCAAAATATTGAAAAGAAGAGAATGATCCCTAAGTCATTTTACAAGGCTAACATCACCCTGATCCCAAAATCAGAAAAAGATAATACCACTCAAACTAAAGGCCAATATCTCTGAAGAATATCAATGCAAAAAATGTTCAACAGCATGTTTACAAACTGCATTAAACAATGCATTAAAGGATCATATACCATGAACGAGTGGGATTTATTTCAATCATTCAAAGATGTTTCAACATCTTCTAATCAATCAACATAATAAACTACCTTTATAAATAAAGGATAAAAATCATATGATCTTCTCAACACCCACAGAAAAAGCACTTAACTTGATTCAACACTCATTTATAACAACAACAACAACAAAAAAACCTCAATAAATTAGGTACAGAAGGGATATGTCTCTGTGTTCTCAGTTGCTCAATCTTGTCCATCTCTTTGTGGCCTTATGGACTGTAGCTCACCAGACTCCTCTGTCTATGAAATTTTCCAGGCAAGAATGCTGGAGTGGATTATCATTTTCTACTTCAGGGGATATTTTTGACCCAGGAATTGAACCCACATCTGCATCTCCTGCATTGATAGATGAATTCTTTACCACTGTGCCACCTGGACAACCCCATAGAAGGGACATGACTCAACATAATAAAGGCCATATATTGCAAACCCTTAACTAGCATCATAATCAATGTTGAAAAATTGAGAGCTATCTCTCTAAGATCAGGAGCATGATAAGAATGCATACTTTCACCATTTCTGTTCAACACAACATTGGAAGTCAATGCTAGATCAATTCAGTAAGGAATAGAAATAAAATGCACCCAATTATAAAGAAATATGTAAAACTGTCACTATTTGCAGATGGCATGATTTTATACATATAAAACCCTAAAACATCCACAAGAATACTGTTAGAAATAAGAGTACAGTAAAGTTTCAGGATACTATATATATATATATATTTTTCATTTTCATGAGCTAGCAAAAAGAGAAATTAAAACAGTATTTTTAATAGTGACAAGATAATAAAATAAATAGAAATAAATTTATTCAGGGAGGTAAGACTTCAGGTACCTTGAACATTATAAGACATTGTTGAAAGAAATCAAAAAGAAGGTAAATTAATAAGTAAAAACTGATTCATGTTCATAAATTAGAATATTTAACATTAACAAAGCATTCTAATTTTAAGCAATCTACAGATTTAATGTAGTTTCTATAAAACTTTCCAGGACATTTTTCACAGAAATAGAACAAATTATTCTAAGATTTATATTGAACTACAGAAAAAATCCAGATGGCCAAAGCAATCCTAGGGGAAAAAAAAAATAGCAAAGGTGGAGGTATCACACTCTTTGACTTCAAACAGTATTACAAAGCTATGATAATTAAAAACAGCTTAGTACTGGCATAAAATCAAATAAATAGGTGAATGGAACAGAACTGAGAGCCTAGAAATACACCCATGTGTGTGTTAACAATTAAAGCTTACAATAAAGGACTAAAGAATATACAATGGAGAATGGACAATCTCTTCAATAAGTGATGTTGAAAAAACTAGGCAGACACTTGCAAAAGAAAAAGTGAACTAGATCACTGTCTAATACCATGAAAAAAGTTGACTCAAGATGGATTAAAGAGTTGAATGTAAAACACGAAACCTTACACCTTCTAGGGGAAAAAAAAAAAAAAAAAAAAAAAAACGTAGACAGTATGCTCTTTGATATTGGTCTTAACAATATCTTTGTCTCCTCCCGCAAAGGAAACAGAAACAAAAATAAACAAATGGAATTCTATCAAACTAATAAGTTTCTGCACAGTAAAATAAACCTTCAATAAGCAAACTACTACCAACCAAATGGGAGAAGAGATCTACAAATAATCTATCCAACAAAAAGATTGATATCCAATAAAGAACTAATACAACTCAACAAAACAAACAACAGCACTAAAAATTGGGAAAAGGAGCTAAAATACATTTTTCCAAAAAGAACATTAAGATGACCAAAAGACACATGGAAAGATGTTTAACATCACTAATTTTTAGTGAAATGCAAATTTAAACCAGGATCAGATATCACTTCACACCTATCAGAATAGCTATCTTCAAAAAGACAAAAACAGAAAAATTTGATGAGAGGTATAGAAAAGAGAGCACACATATATTACAGATGGGATTGTAAATTGGTGTAACCACCATGGAAAGCAGTATAGAAATTCCTCAAAAAAATAAAAATTGAGCTACCATGTGATTCAGTTATTCCACTTCTGAATAAATATCCAAAGAATACAGAAACATTAATCAGAAATTACATTAATAAAATAAAGTACCTAGAAAAAAACTAAGCATGTGAAATACATAACAGAGAAAATTTGAAAACGGTCAAAAGAGAAATTAAAGGTGATTCAAAGAAATTTAAAGCTATACCATGTTCTTGGAATGGAAGAAATAGCCATATGGCACAATCAATTCTTGGCCATGGAATTCTCCAGGCCAGAATACTGAGGTGGGTAGTAATTCCCTTCTCCAGAATATCTTCCCAACCCAGGGATCAAATCCAGGCCTCCCAAATTGCAGGCGGATTCTTTACCAGCTGAGATGCCATGGAAGCCCAAGAATACTGAAGTGGGTAGCCTATCCTTTCTCCAGAAGATTGTCCTGGCCCAGGAATCAAACCAAGGTCTCTAGCATTGCAGGTGGATTCTTTACCAACTGAGCTACCAGGGAAGCCCTTAAAACAGTCATCAGATCAGTCGTTCAGTCGTGTTCGACTCTTTGCGATCCCATGAATCGCAGCACGCCAGGCCTCCCTGTCCATCACCAACTCCCGGAGGTCACTCAGACTCACATCCATCGAGTCAGTGATGCCATCCAGCCATCCCATCCTCTGTCGTCCCCTTCTCCTCCTGCCCCCAATCCCTACCAGCATCAGAGTTTTTTCCAACGAGTCAACTCTTCACATGAGGGGGCCAAAGTACTGGAGTTTCAGCTTTAGCATCATTCCTTCCAAAGAAATCCCAGGGCTGATCTCCTTCACAATGGACTGGTTGGATCTCCTTGCAGTCCAAGGGACTCTCAAGAGTCTTCTCCAACACCACAGTTCAAAAGCATCAATTCTTCGGCGCTCAGCCTTCTTCACAGTCCAGCTCTCACATCCATACATGAACACAGGAAAGACCATAGCCTTGACTAGGCGAACCTTTGTTGGCAACGTAATGTCTCTGCTTTTGAATATGCTATCTAGGTTGGTCATAACTTTCCTTCCAAGGAGTAAGCGTCTTTTAATTTCATGGCTGCAATCAACATCTGCAGTGATTTTGGAGCCCAGAAAAATAAAGTCTGACACTGTTTCCACTGTTTCCCCATCTATTTCCCATGTAGTGATGGGACCAGATGCCATGATCTTCGTTTTCTGAATGTTGAGCTTTAAGCCAATCTTTTCACTCCCCACTTTCACTTTCATCAAGAGGCTTTTTAGTTCCTCTTCACTTTCTACCATAAGGGTGGTGTCATCTGCATATCTGAGGTTATTGATATTTCTCCCTCATAAGGAAAATTAAAGATGTTTCAAAGAAATTGAAAGTTATACCATGCTCTTGGATTGGAAGAAATAGACATATCACTCAAAGTAACCTACAGATTTAATGTAACATTTATCAAAATACCCATGAAATGCTTCACAAAATTAGAAAAAATAATTCTAAAATTTGTATGGAGCTACAAAAGACCCAGAATGGATAAAGAAATCCTGAGGGAAAAGAGAAAAGCTGTATGCATAGCCATCACAGACTTCAGACAATACTACAAAGCTAAAATAATCAAAATAGCACAGTCAGATCAGATCAGATCAGTTGCTCAGTCGTGTCCGACTCTTTGAGACCCCATTAATCTCAGCACGCCAGGCCTCCCTGTCCATCACCAACTCCCTGGGGTCACTCAGACTCACATCCATCCAGTCAGTGATGCCATCCAGCCATCTCATCCTCTGGCGTCCCCTTCTCCTCCTACCTCTATCCCTCCCAGCATCAGAGTCTTCTCCAATGAGTCAACTCTTCGCATGAGGTGGCCAAAATACTCGAGTTTCAGCTTTAGCATCAGTCCTTCCAAAGAAATCCCAGGGTTGATCTCCTTCAGAATGGACTGGTTGGATCTCCATGCAGTCCAAGGGACTCTCAAGAGTCTTCTACCACACCACAGTTCAAAAGCATCAATTCTTCGGTGCTCAGCCTTATTCACAGTCCAACTCTTATATCCATACATGACCACAGGAAAGACCATAGCCTTGACTAGACAGACCTTTGTTGGCAAAGTGATGTCTCTGCTTTTGAATATGCTATCTAGATTGGTCATAACTTTCCTTCCAAGGAGTAAGTGTCTTTAAATTCATGGCTGCAGTCACCATCTGCAGTGATTTTGGAACCCAGACTGGCACAAAAAAGCATACATAGATCAATGGGACAGAATAGAGAGCCCAGCAATAAACCTACACACCTAGAGTTAATCTATGATAAATGAGGCAATAATATACATTAGAGAATAGACAGTATATTTAGCTCTAAGTGTTAAGAAATCTGGAAAGGTACATGTAAATCAATGAAATCAGGACACACCCTCAAACTATAAGGGGTTCCATGGTGGATCAATAGTAAAGAACCCAACTGCAGTGTAGTTGCGTGGTAGACCCAGGTTTGATACCTGAGTCAAGAAGACCCTCCTGGAGGAGAGTATAGCAACTTACTCCAGTATTCTTGCCTGGAGAATCCCATGAACAGAGGAGCCTGGTGGGTTACAGTCTGTAGTGTCACAGAGTTGGACAGGACTGAAGCAACTGGGCACACATGTACACTCACACTACACACACAAAATTAATTCAAAATAGTTTAAAGATCTAAATATAAGACATAGAATCATAAAACTCCTAGAAGAGAACATAGGCAAAAAAATTATCTGACCATAAGTTGTGGCAATATTTTCTTAGATAGGTCTCCCAAAGCAAAGAAAATAAGAGCAAAACTAAATTAATGGGACCTAATCAAGCTTAAGATCTTTTGCACACTGAAGGAAACCATCAACAAAATAAACAAGCTGCAACCTTGGAGGAAATATTTGAAAAGTATGGAAATTACAAGGCATTAATATTGAAAATAAAAATAGCAATAGAGAATTGGTTCAAGAGTGTGAAGTAGAAGGATGTACATTCATCTTCTGCTAGAGCATCAAAATAACAACAAGCTGTTGAGCAGCCATTGACAATAAGACACTGCTGCTGCTAAGTCGCTTCAGTCGTGTCTGACTTTGTGCGACCCCATAGACGGAAGCCCACCAGGCTCCCCCGTCCCTGGGATTCCAAGCAAGAACACTGGAGTGGGTTGCCATTTCCTTCTCCAATGCATGAAATTGAAAAGTGAAAGTGAAGTCGCTCAGTCGTGTCTGACTCTTAGCAACCCCATGGACTACAGCCTACCAGGTTCCTCCATCCATGGGATTTTCCAGGCAAGAGTATTGGAATGGGATGTCATTGCCTTCTCCACAATAAGACACTAGAACCTACCAAAAAATGACTACTCAGGCCCAAGGACAAAGAAGAAGCCACAAAGAGACAGTAGGAGGGCATAATCATGATAAACTCAAATCCCATACCTGCCAGGTGGACAGCCACAAACTAGAAAATAATAGTACCAAAGAAGTTCTCCCAGTGTTGTGAAGGTTTTCAGTCCAATGTTAGGTTTTCCATCCTGGGGACCTGGCAAAGGGATTAGGAAACCCCAGGGACTCTAACCTTGAAGGCCAATTGGCTTTGATTACAGGAATCCTGCAGGACTAGGAAAAACAGAGACTTCATTCTTGATGGACACAAACAAAATTTTTGGCCATTAGGACTCAGGAGAAAGGAGCAGTGACCCCACAGGAGACTGAACCAGACTTGCCTGTTACTGTTGGAGGGTATGCTGCAAAGGCATGGGTTAGCAGATGCTCATTGTGGGCATGGGGCAAGGCAGCAGCAGTCTTGGGAGGTGCCCCATGGTTTGAATCCTTTTGGAGTTTACCATTAGTCCTGCTATAGAGGCCTATAGGGACTTCACAGGGAGCACAATGGTACGGGATCCAACTGCCAGTGCAGGAGATGCAAGAGATGAGGGTACAATTGAAGGCAAAAGAAGATGAAGGTGGCAGAGGATGTAAGCTGTTAGATAGCATAGCTGAATCAATGACTAGAATTTGAGAATATTCTAGAAGATAGCTGAGACAGAGAAGGTTGGAACATTGCAGTGCATGAGGTTGCAAAGAATCAAACATGACTTAAGAGCTAAACAATAATCAGAGGCTGGTAGACTACAGCATATGGGAATTCCTTGATAACTCAGTTGGTAAAGAATCCGCTTGCAATGCAAGAACCCGGTTTGATTCCTGGGTTAGGAAGACCCCCTACAGAAGTGATAGGCTACTCACTCCAGTATGCTGGCCTGGAGAATTCCATGGACTATACAGTCCATGTCACAAAGAAATAGAGGAAAACAACAGAATGGGAAAGACTAGAGATCTCTTCAAGACAATTCGAGATAAGAAGGGAACAATTCAGAAAAGATGGGCTCGATAAAGGACAGAAATGGTATGGATCTAACAGAAGCAGAAGACATTAAGAAGAGGCGGCAATAATATACAGAAGAACTGGTCATGAAAAGAGCTTCACAACCCAGATAATCACGATAATGTGATCACTGACCTAGAGCCAGACATCTTGGAATGTGAAGTCAAGTGGGCCTTAGAAAGCATCACTACAAACAAAGCTAGTGGAGGTGATAGAATTCCAGTTGAGCTATTTCAAACCCTGGAAGATGATGCTGGGAAAGTGCTGCACTCAATATGCCAGCAAATTTGGAAAACTCAGCAGTGACCACAGGACTGGAAAAGGTCAGTTTTCATTCCAATTCCAAAGAAAGAAAATGCCAAAGAAGGCTCGAACTACCGCACAATTGCACTCATCTCCCACGCTAGTAAAGTAATGCTCAAAATTCTCCAAGCCAGGCTTCAGCAATACGTGAACCATGAATTTCTAGATGTTCAAGCTAGTTTTAGAAAAGGCAGAGGAACCAGAGATCAAATTGCCTACATCCACTGGATCATCAAAAAAGCAAGAGAGTTCCAGAAAAACATCTATTTCTGCTTTATTGACTATGCCAAAGCCTTTGACTGTGTAGATCACAATAAACTGTGGAATATTCTGAAAGAGATGGGAATATCAGAGCACCTGACCTGCCTCTAGAGAAACCTGTATGCAAATCAGGAAGCAACAGTTAGAACTGGTCATGGAACAACAGACTGGTTCCAAATAGGAAAAGGAGTACGGCAAGGTTTTATACTATCACCCTGTTTGTTTAACTTATATGAAGAGTACATCATGAGAAACATTGGGGTGGAATAAGCACAAGCTGGAATCAAGATTGCTAGGGTAAACATCAATAATCTCAGATATGCAGAGGACACCAACCTTATAGCAGAAAGTGAGGAGGAACTAAAAAGTCTCTTGATGAAAGTGAAAGAGGAAAGTGAAAAAGTTAGCTTAAAGCTCAACATTCATAAAATTAAGATCATGGCATCTGATCCTATCTCTTCACGGGAAATAGATGGGGAAACAGTGGAAACAGTTTCAGACTTTATTTTTGAGGGGCTCAAAAATCACTGCAGTTGGTGATGGCAGCCATGAAATTAAAAGACACTTACTCCTTGGAAGGAAAGTTATGGCCTACCTAGATAGCATATTCAAAAGCAGAGACATTACTTTGCCAACAAAGGTCCATCTAGTCAAGGCTATGGTTTTTCTAGTGGTCATGTGTGGATGTGTAAGTTGGACTGTGAAGAAAGCTGAGCATGGAAGAATTGATGCTTTTGAACTGTGGTGTTGGAGAAGACTCTCGAGATTCCCTTGGACTGCAAGGAGATCCAGCCAGTCCATTCTGAAGGAGGTTAGCCCTGGGATTTCTTTGGAGGGAATGATGGTAAAGGTGAAGCTCCAGTACTTTGGCCACCTCATGTGAAGAGTTGACTCATTGGAAAAGTCCCTGATGTTGGGAGGGATTGGGGGCAGGAGGAGAAGGGGATGACAGAGGATGAGATGGCTGGATGTCATCACCAACTCGATGCACGTGAGTTTGAGTGAACTCCAGGAGTTGATGATGGACAGGGAGGCCTGGGGTACTGTGATTCATGGGTTCGCAAAGAGTAGGACAGGACTGAGCGACTTTACTGAACTGAACTGAGAATATAGCATTGTGTAGCCTTAGGCCAAACCTCTAACAAGGAGGGAGCACAGCTCCACCCATCAGCAGACAATTGTATTAAAGTCTTACTGTGCACAGCCCTGCTCACCAGATCAGGACCCATTTTCCCCACTGCCAGTCCGTCCCATCTGGAAGCTTACACAAGCTTGTTAGTCTCATCCACCAGAGGACAAACAGAAGAAGCAATATGAACTATAGTCTCACAGCCTCTAGAATAAAAACCACAATTACAGAAAGGTAATCAAAATGAAAATGCAGAGAATTATTTCCCAAATGAAGGAACAAGATAAAACATCAGAAAAACAACTAAATGAAAAGATAGGCCACCTTCAAAAAAAAAAAAAAAAAAACCCTCAGAATAATGATAGTGAACATGATCTAGGATTTCAGACTGGAGAAGATACAAGAAATATTTACCAAAGACCTAGAAGAACTAAAGAACAAACAGAAATGAACAATACACTAGAAAAAATCAATACCAGAATAACTGAGGCAGAAGAACAGATAAGTGACCTGGAAGGTAGAATGGTGGAAATCACAGTTTTTGTTCTGTTCTGTCCATATTTTTGTTCATATTCTGTTCTAGAAACTGTACAGAAAAAGCAAACAAACCAAAAAAAAAAAAAAAAAGAAGATAGCCTAAGGGACCTCTGAGATAATATTAAACATGCCAACATTTGCATTTTGAGGGTCCCAGGAGAGAAGAGAGAGAGAAAGGATCTGAGAAAATACTTGATGAGATAATTGCTGAAAAATTCCTTAACATGGGAAAGAAAATATTCAACCAAGTCCAGAAAGTGCAGAGAGTCCTAGGCAGGCTAAACCCAAGGAGGAACACATTGTTGTTGCTGCTGCCAAGTCGCTTCAGTAGTGTCCGACTCTGTGCGACCCCACCAAGCTCCCCCATGCCTAGGATTCTCCAGGCAAGAACACTGATATGGGTTGCCATTTCCTTCTCCAATGCATGAAAGTGAAAAGTGAAAGTGAAGTCACTCAGTCGTGTTCAACTGTTAGCGACCCCATGGACTACCAGGCTCCTCCATCCATGGGATTTTCCAGGCAAGAGTACTGGAGTGGGGTGCCATTGCCTTCTCCAGAACACATTGAGACAGTAATAAAACTGTAAAGAATTAAAGATAAAACATTATAAGCAATAGGGGGAAAAGAGAACATACAAGAGAACTCCCATAATTTTATCAGCTGATTTGTCAATAGAAATTCTACAAGCCAGAAGGAATCGGTACCACATATATAAAGTGATGAAAGGGAAGAACCTACAACTAAGAACACTCTAGCTACAAAGGCTCTCATTCAGATTTGATGAAGAGAATAAAAGCTTTACAGATAAGCAAAAGATAAGAGAAGTCAGTACCACCAAATCAGTTTTACAACAAATGCTGAAGGAAATTCTCTCAGCAGGAAACACAAGAGAATTAAAAGGCCTACAAAAAGATCCAAAAGTCCACAAGCAATAAATGCTGGAGAGAGTGTGGAGAAAAGGGAACCCTCTTACACTGTTGGTGGGAATGCAAACTAGTACAGCCACTTTGAAGAACAGTATGGAGATTCCTTAAAAAACTGAGAATAAAACTGCCTTATGATCCAGCAATCCCACTGCTGGGCATACACACCGAGAAAACCAGAATTGAAAGAGACACGTGTATCCCAATGTTCATAGCAACACTGTTTACAATAGCCAGGACGTGGAAGCAACCTAGATGTCCATCCACAGATGAATGGATAAGAAAGCAGTGGTACATATACACAATGGAGTATTACTCAGCCATTAAAAAGAATACATTTGAATCAGTTCTAATGAGGTGGATGGAACTGGAGCCTATTATACAGAGTGAAGTAAGCCAGAAAGAAAAACACAAATACAGTATACTAACGCATATATATGGAATTTAGAAAGATGGTAACAATAACCCTGTTTACGAGACACCAAAAGAGACACTGATGTATAGAACAGACATTTGGACTCTGAGAACGAGAGAGGGTGGGATGATTTGAGAGAATAGCATTGAAATATGTATAATATCATATCTGAAATGAGTCCCCAGTCCAGGTACGATGCCTGATAACGGATGCCTGGGGCTGGTGCATTGGGACGACCCAGAGGGATGATATGGGGAGGGAGGAGGGAGGAGGGTTCGGGATGGGGAACACATGTATACTTGTGGTGGATCCATCTTGATGAATGGCAAAAGCAATACAATATAGTAAAGTTAAGCAAAATAAAATTTAATTAAAAAAATAAACCCAAAGCACTTAAGAAAATGGGATTCAACATATCAACAAAAAGATACAGACTGCCTGGGTGGATACAAAAATAGACCTATATTTATGCTCTCTACAAAAGAACTACTTCAAAAATAGGGAAAATTACAGACTGAAAATAAGGGGATGGGAGAAGATATTCTATAAAAATGGAAAAGAAAGCTGAAGTAGCAATATGTAGATCAATTTTAAAACACTGTTACACGAGACAAAGAAAGACACTGCACAATGATCATAGGTTCCAATCAAGAATCAGATATAATAACCCAGGCAAATTGGAAGTGGTCAATCAAGAGATGGCAACAGTGAATGTCGACATTCTAGGAATCAGCGAACTCAAATGGATGGAATGGGTGAATTTAACTCAGATGACCATTATATCTACTACTGCAGACACGAATCCATCAGAAGAAATGGAGTAGCCATCATGGTCAACAAAAGAGTCCGAAATGCAGTACTTGGATGCAATCTCAAAAATGACAGAATGATCTCTACGTTTCCAAGGCAAACCATTCAATATCACAGTAATCCAAGTTTATGCCCCAACCACTAATGCTGAAGAAGCTGAAGTTGAATGGTTCTATGAAGACCTACAAGACCTTTTAGAACTAACACCCAAAAAAGATGTTCTTTTCATTAGAGGGGACTGGAATGCAAAAGTAGGAAGTCAAGAAACACCTGGAGTAACAGGCAAATTTGGCCTTAGAATAAGGAATGAAGCAGGGCAAAGACTAATAGACTTTTGCCAAGAAAATGCACTGGTCATAGCAAACACCCTCTTCCAACAACACAAGAGAAGACTCTGTACATGGACATCACCAGATGGTCAACACCAAAATCAGATTGATTATATTCTTTGCAGCCAAAGATGGAGAAGCTCTATACCATCAGCAAAAACAAGACCAGGAGCTGATTGTGGCTCAGACCATGAACACTTTATTGCCAAATTCAGACTGAAATTGAAGAAAGCAGGGAAAACCACTAGACGATTCAGGTATGACCTAAATCAAATCCCTTATGATTATACAGTGGAAGTGAGAAATAGATTTAAGGGCCTAGATCTGATAGATAGGGTGCCTGATGAACTATGGAATGAGGTTCGTGACATTATACAGGAGACAGGGATCAAGACCATCCCCATGGAAAAGAAATGCAAAAAAGCAAAATGGCTGTCTGGGGAGGCCTTACAAGTAGCTGTGAAAAGAAGAGAAGCAAAAAGCAAAGGAGAAAAGGAAAGATATAAGCATCTGAATGCAGAGTTCCAAAGAATAGCAAGAAGAGGTAAGAAACCCTTCTTCAGCAATCAATGCAAAGAAATAGAGGAAAACAACAAAATGGAAAAGACTAAAGATCTCTTCAAGACAATTCGAGATACCAAGGGAACATTTCATGTAAATATGCACTCGATAAAGGACAGAAATGGTATGACCTAACAAAAGAAGATATTAAGAAGAGATGGCAAGAATACACAGAAGAACTGTACAAAAATCATCTTCAGGACCCAAAAAATCATGATGGTGTGATTAAGGACTTAGAGTCAGACATCCTGGAATGTGAAATCAAGTGGGCCTTGGAAAGCATCACTACAACAAAGCTAGTGGAGGTGATGGAATTCCAGTTGAGCTCTTTCAAATACTGAAAGATGATGCTGGGAAAGTGCTGCACTCAATATGCCAGCAAATTTGGAAAACTCAGCAGTGGCCACAGGATTGGTAAAGGTCAGTTTTCATTCCAATCTCAAAGAAAGGCAATGCCAAAGAATGCTCAAACTACCACACAATTGCTCTCATCTCACACGCTAGTAAAGTAATGCTCAAAATTCTCCAAGCCAGGCTTCAGCAATATGTGAACCGTGAAATTCTTGATGTTCAAGCTGGTTTTAGAAAAGGCAGAGGAACCAGAGATCAAATTGCCTACATCCACTGGATCATCAAAAAAGCAAGAGAGTTCCAGAAAAGCATCTATTTCTGCTTTATTAACTATGCCAAAGCCTTTAACAATGTGGATGACAATAAACTGTGGAAAATTCTGAAAGAGATGGGGATACCAGACCACCTGATCTGCCTCTTGAGAAATTTGTATGCAGGTCAGGAAGCAACAGTTAGAACTGGACATGGAACAACAGACTGGTTCCAAATAGGAAAAGGAGTAAGTCAAGGCTGTATATTGTCACCCTGCTTATTCAACTTATATGCAGAGTACATCATGAGAAACGCTGGACTGGAAGAAGTACAAGCTGGAATCAAGATTGCTGGAAGAAATATCAATAACCTCAGATATGCAGATGACACCACCCTTATGGCAGAAAGTGAAGAGGAACTAAAAAGCCTCTTGATGAAAGTGAAAGTGGAGAGTGAAAAAATTGGTTTAAAGCTCAACATTCAGAAAATGAAGATCATGGCATCTGGTCCCATCACTTCATGGAAAATAAATAGATGGGGAAACAGTGGAAACAATGTCAGAATTTATTTTGGGGGGCTCCAAAATCACTGCAGATGGTAACTGCAGCAATGAAATTAAAAGACACTTACTTCTTGGAAGGAAAGTTATGACCATCCTAGACAACATGTTCAAAAGCAGAGACATTACCTTGCCAACAAAGGTTCACCTAGTCAAAGCTATGGTTTTTCCTGTGGTCATGTATGGATGTGAGAGCTGGACTGTGAAGAAGGCTGAGCACCAAAGAATTGATGCCCTTGAATTGTGGTGTTGGAGAAGACTCTTGAGAATCCCTTGGACTGCAAGGAAATCCAACCAGTCCATTCTGAAGGAGATCAGCCCTGTGATTTCTTTGGAAGGAATGATGCTAAAGCTGAAACTCCAGTACTTTGGCCACCTCATGCAAATAGTTGACTCACTGGAAAAGACTCTGATGCTGGGAGGGATTGAAGGCAGGAGAAGAAGGGGATGACAGAGGATGAGATGGCTGGATGGCATCACTGACTCGATGGACGTGAGTCTGAGTGACCTCCGGGAGCTGGTGATGGACAGGGAGGCCTGGTGTGCTGCGATTCATGGGGTCGCAAAAGTCAGACACAACCTAGCGACTGAACTGAACTGAACTGAACTGATGCACCCCTTCATGGACCACTGCCTTCTAATTGTTAAGCAGCTTGCATAACTCGATGAATCTATGAGCCATGCCATGTAGGGCCACCGAAGATGGACAAAACATAGCAGAGTTCTGACAAAACGTGATCCATTGGAGGAGGGAATGGCAAAACACCCCAGTAACTTGCCATGAGAACCTCATGGATTGTATAAAAGAACAAAAATATATGACATTGAAACATGAGTTCCCCAGGTCTGAAGGTGTCCAGTATGGTACTGGGGAAGAGCAAAAGACAACTACTAATAGCCTAAGAAAAAATGAAGTGATTGGGCCAAAGTGGAAAAGATGCTCAGTTGTAGATGTGTCTAGTGATGAAAGTAAGATATGATGTTGCAAAGAACTGTATTGCATAGGAACCTGGATTTTTAGGTTCATGAATCAAGGAAACTTGGACGTGGTCAAGCAGGAGATGGTAAGAATAACCATCAACATCTTAGGAATCAGTGAACTAAAATGATTGAGAATGGGAAAATTTAGTTCCAGTGATGATTATATCTACTACTGTGTGCAAGAATCCCATAGAAGAAATAAAGTAGCCCTCATAATCAGAGTCTAAATCAAAAGAGTCTAAAAGGCAGTACTTGGGTGCAAGTACTCAAAAATGACAGACTAATCTCTGTTCATTTTCAATGCAAGTCACTCAACATCACAGTCATCCAAATAAATTCCCCTATCACTGATGCCAAAGAAGTGGAATTTGATCAATTCTATGAAGATCTAAAAGACCTTCTAGAATTAGCACCAAAAAAAGATGTTCTATTCATCACTGGGGATAGGAAGTCAAGAGATACCTGGAATAACAGATATGCTTGGCCTTGAAGAAGAAAATGAAGCACAGCAAAGGCTAACTGAATTCTGCCAGGAGAATGCATTGATCTTAGCAAATATACCTTTTCAACATCACAAGAGATGACTTTACACTTGACATCACCAAATGGCCAATATAGAAATCAAATTGATTACATTCTCTGTAGCTAAATATGGAGAAGCTGTATATAGTCAGCAAAATCAAGACCTGGAGCTGACCGTGGATCAGATCATCAGCTTCTCATAGCAAAATGCAGGCTCAAACTAAAGAGAGCAAGGGAAACCACTAGGCCAGCTAAGTACTATTTAAATCAAATCTCCTATGAATATGCAGTGGAGGCAATGAAAAGAATCACAGGATCAGAACTTGTAAACAGTGTGCCTGAAGAACTGAGGACACAGGTCCATAATATTGTACAGGTGGCAGCAAATAAAACCATCTCTTTAAAAAAGCAAGAAGGTAAAGTGGATATCTGAGGAAGACTTACAAATAGCTAAAGAAAGAATAAAAGCAAAAAGTAGGGGAGAAAGGGAAAGGTATATCCAACTAAACAGAGATCAGAGAGAAAGGAAGGTCTTCTTCAGTGAACAGTGTATAAAACTAGGGGGGAAAAAACGAAAGGGGAAAGACTAGAGATCACTTTAGGAAAATTTGAGCTATCAAGAGAATATTTTGCCCAAAGATGGACACAATAAAGGACACAAATGTTAGAGACCTAGTAGATGCTGAAGAGATCAAGGAGAGATGGAAAGAATACATGGAAGAACTGTATAAAAAAAGAAAAACCAGATGAAC
Organism: Tragelaphus eurycerus; assembly: GCA_935064755.1. Taxonomy (NCBI): domain Eukaryota; kingdom Metazoa; phylum Chordata; class Mammalia; order Artiodactyla; family Bovidae; genus Tragelaphus; species Tragelaphus eurycerus. The sequence continues at coordinate 2,245,806 of CAKXYN010000086.1, read as the reverse complement.
CTGATAATTACTTTGGTGTGGTCAGCCAACCAGAGTGAGACATTCTGAGCAAAGTCAAGTGAGCCTTAGAAAGCCCTGCTGTTAATAAAGCTAGTGGAACTGATTCAAATGTATTCTTTTTAATGGCTGAGTAATACTCCATCGTGTATATGTACCACAGCTTGCTTATCCATTCATCTGTGGATGGACATCTAGGTTGCTTCCACGTCCTGGCTATTGTAAACAGTGCTGCTATGAACATTGGGGTACACGTGCCTCTTTCAATTCTGGTTTTCTCAGTGTGTATGCCCAGCAGTGGGATTGCTGGGTCATAAGGCAGTTCTATTCCCAGTTTTTTGAGGAATCTCCATACTGTTCTCCATAGTGGCTGTACCAGTTTGCATTCCCACCAACAGTGTAAGAGGGTTCCCTTCTCTCCGCACCCTCTCCAGCATTTATTGCTTGTGGATTTTTGGATCGCAGCCATTCTGACTGGCGTGTAATGGTATCTCATAGTGGTTTTGATTTGCATTTCTCTGATAATGAGCGATGTTGAGCATCTTTTCATGTGTTTGTTTGAATCAGTTCTAATGAGGTGGATGGAACTGGAGCCTATTATACAGAGTGAAGTAAGCCAGAAAGAAAAACACAAATACAGTATACTAACGCATATATATGGAATTTAGAAAGATGGTAACAATCACCCTGCTTATGAGACAGCAAAAGAGACACTGATGTATAGAACAGACTTTTGGACTCGGGGACTGGGAGAGGGTGGGACGATTGGGGAGAATAGCATTGAAATATGTATAATATCATATCTGAAACGAGTCAGTCCAGGTACGATGCCCGATAACAGATGCCTGGGACTGGAGCACTGGGATGACCTGGAGGGATGGTGTGGGAAGGGGGGAGGGAGGAGGGTTCAGGATGGGGAGCACATGTATTCTGGTGGCGGATCCATCTCTATGTATAGTAAAAGTAATACAATATTGTAAAGTTAAAAAAATAATAATAATAAATAAAAATAAAATTAAAAAAATAAATAAACAAACAAAAAAAATAAAATAAAGCTAGTGGATACGATAGAATTCCAGTAAAACTGTGCAAAACCCTAAAGGATGATGCCATCAAGTTGTTTACATTCAATATGTCAGCAATTCTGGAAGACCCCACAGTGGCCACAGGACTGGAAAATGTTGATCCTCATCCTAATTCCCAAGAAGGTTAGTACTAAAGAATGTGTTAACCATAGGACAGTTGCACTCATCTCCCATGCTAGTAAGGTCATTCTTAAAATCTTACACGCTAGGCTTCAGCATTATGTGAACCAAGAACTTCCAGATGTCCAAGCTGGATTTAGTAAAGGATCAAATTACCAACATTCACTGTATCATAGAGAAAGCTAGGGAATTCCAAATAAACCCACTTCTGCTTCATTGACCATGCAAAGCCTTTGACTATATGGATTATAAAAAAAAAAAAAAAACTTTCGAAAGTTCTTAAATAGACTGGAATGCCAGACCATCTTACCTTTCTCCTGAGAAATCTGTATACAGGTAAAGAAGCAGAAATAGATGCTTTTCTAGAACTCTCTCATTTTTTTTTTTTTGTTTTGTTTTGTTTGTGTTTTTAAATAATCCAGAGAATGTCAGAAATTTGATCATTGGTTCCACTGCATTTTCTAAAACCAGCCTGAACATCTGGAAGTTCACAGTTCACGTGTTGTTGAATCCTGGCTTGGAGAATTTTGAGCATCACTTGACTAGCATGTGATATGATTGCAATTTTGCTGTAGTTTGAGCATTCTTTGACATTTCCATTCTTTGAGATTGAAATGAAAACTGATCTCTTCCAGTCCTGTGGCCATTGCTGAGCTTTCCAAATTTGCTGGCATATTGAGTGCAGCACTTTCCCAGCATCATCTTTCAGGATTTGAAATAGCTCAACTGGAATTCCATCACCTTCACTAACTTTGTTCATGGTGATATTTCCTAAGACCCACTTGCCAGGATGTCTGGCTCTAGGTCAGTGATCACACCATCGTGATAATCTTGGTTATGAAGATCTTTTTTGTACAGTTCTTCTGTGCATTCTTGCCACCTCTTCTTAATATCTTCTTCTTCTGTTAGGTCCATACCATTTCTGTCCTTTATTGAGCCCATCTTTGTGTGAAATGTTCCCTTGGTATCTCTAATTTTCTTGACGAGATCTCTAGTATTTTCCATTCTATTGTTTTCCTCTATTTCTTTGCATTGATGGCTGAGGAAGGCTTTCTTATCTCTCCTTGCTATTCTTTGGAACTCTGCATTCAAATGGGTATAGCTTTCTTTTCTCCTTTGCTTTTCACTTTTCTTCTTTTCACAGCTATTTGTAAGGCCTCCTCAGATAGCCATTTTGCTTTTTGCATTTCTTTTTCTTGGGGATGGTCTTGATCCCTGTCTCCTGTACAATGTCACAAACCTCCTGATGAACCTCATAGTTCATCAGGCACTCTATCAGATTTGGTCCCTTAAATTTATTTCTCACTTCCACTGCATAATCATAAAGGATTTGATTTAGATCATGCCTGAATGGCCTAGTGGTCTTCCCCACTTTCTTCAATTTAAGTCAATCTACAATAAAGGAGGAAAGGCTACACAGTGTTGGAGAAATAGTATCTTCAAAAAAATGGTGCTGGAAAACTGGACAACTGCATGAAAAATGAAATGGAATTAGATCATTCTTTAATGCCATACACACAAAATAAGCCTCAAATGGATTAAAAACCTATACAACTCCTAGAGGAAAATTTAGGCAAAATGCTCTGTGGCATAAAATGCAGCAAATAATTTTCTAAATCTGTCTCCTAGAATAATGAAAATAAAAACAAAAATAAATAAAAGGGACCCACTCAAACTCAAAAGCTTTTTCGCAGGAAAAGAAACAACAAACCAAATGAAAAAACTACTCACAGATTGGGAGAAAATACTTGCAAATGATGTGACTAACTTGGGATTAGTCTCCAAAATTTACTAATAGATCATGATGCTTAGTAGCATGGAAAAGAAATGAACAAATGGGTAGAAGACCTATATAACCATTTCTCCAAAAAAGATATATAAATGGCCTGTGTGTGTGTGTGTGTGTGTGTGTGTGTGTGTGTAGTTGCTCAGTCATGTCTGACTCTTTGTGATCCTGTGAACTGTAGCCTCCTAGGCTTCTCTGTTCACAGAATTCTCCAGGCAAGAATGTTAGAATGGGTTGCCATGTCCTCCTCCAGAGGATCTTCCTGACCCAGAGATTGAACCCAGGTCTCCTCCATTGCAGGCATATTCTTTACCATCTGAGCCATCAGGAAAGCTCCATAGATGGCCAAAAGGCATGTTAAAAGATGGCTCAACTTTGCTAATTATTCAGTTCAGTTCACTTCAGTCGCTCAGTCATGTCTGACTCTTTGCGACCCCATGAATCACAGCTCTCCAGGCCTCCCTGTCCATCACCAACTCCCGGAGGTCACTCAGACTCATGTCCATTCAGTCAGTGATGCCATCCAGCCATCTCATCCTCTGTCATCCCCTTCTGCTCCTGCCCCCATCCCTCCCAGCATCAGAGTCTTTTCCAATGAGTCAACTCTTTGCATGAGGTGGCCAAAGTACTGGAGTTTCAGCTTTAGCATCATTCCTTCCAAAGAAATTCCATGGCTTATCTCCTTCAGAATGGACTGGTTGCATCTCCTTGCAGTCCAAGGGACTCTCAAGAGTCTTCTCCAACACCACAATTCAAGGGCATCAATTCTTTGGTGCTCAGCCTTCTTCACAGTCCAACTCTCACATCCATACATGACCACTGAAAAAACCATAGCCTTGACTAGACAAACCTTTGCTGACAAAATAATGTCTCTGCTTTTGCGTATACTATCTAGGTTGGTCATAACTTTCCTTCCAGGGAGTAAACATTACACTGAGAGATCACCTTATACCAGCCAGAATGGCTATCATTAGAATATCCACAAACAATAAATGATGGATAAGGTGTAGACAGAAGGGAATCCTCCTACACTATTGGTAGGAATGTAAATTCGTACAGTCACTATGGAGAACATTATGGGGGTTCCTTTAAAAACTAAAAATTGATTTATCATATGACCCTGCAATCCCTCTCCTGGGCATATATCCAGATCATATATGATCAGAAAGGATATATGCACCTTAATGTTCATTGCAGCATTGTTTACAATAGCTAAGACATGGAAGCAACCTAAATGTGCATCAACAGAGGGTAAAGAAGATGTGGTGCATATACACAATGGAATATTACTCAGCCATTTAAAAGAATGAAATAATACCATTTTCAGCAACATGGATGGACCTAGAGATTGTCATAGTGAAATAAACAAGTCAGACAAAGGAGAAATATCATATGGCATCCCTTATATGTGAAGTCTAAAAGGAAATTATAGAAATGAACTTACAAAAGAGAAAGAGACTCACAGACTTAGAGAAGAAACTTATGGCTGTGGGGGTGCTGGGGGAAAGGGACAGTTATGAAGCTGGAGATGGACATGTACACACTACTGTATTTAAAATAGTTATTCAACAGACCTACTGTATAGCAAATGTGTGTATGTGTGTGTGTGTGTGTATATATATATAAAGCAAATATTGTATATTTTCTATATGTATATATATTTGCTATAGTTTATATATGTGTGTTTGTGTGTGTGTGTATGTGTGAACAGCTAATGCAGCTCAACAAAACAAAACAAAAAATCCAATTAAAAAATGAACAGAATACCTAAAATAGGCAAAAGACATAAAGAGACATTTCTCTAAAGAAGATATATAGAAGGTCAACAGGCACACAAAAACATGTTCAACAACACTAATCATTTGAGAAGTACAAACCAAAGCCACACTGAAGTCCATGCCTGTCAGAATGGCTATCACCAAAAATAACACACATATTAAATGTTGAAGAGGGGTGGATAAAAGTAAACCTTTATACACTGTTGTTGGGAGTGAAAATTGGTGCAGCCACTATGGAAAATAGTACAGAGCTTCTTTAATAAAAAACAAAAATAGAGTTACCATATGATACAGTAATCCCACTCCTGGGCATGTATCTGGAAAAGGTGAAAATTTTAATCCAAATAAATACATGCACCCCAATGTTTACAGGAGAATTTACATGCACCCTAATGTTCACAGCAAAACTATTTAAAATTTCTAAGACATTTAAATAACACAAGTGCCTATCAAAAGACTACTGACTTAAGAAGGACCTGGCATCACAAGGTTCTGCCTGATTCATCACTCTCCTTACTGACTGATGAAAAGCATCATGTAAAAAACATTTCCTGAAAGTCACTATAAGTCCCTGGTCATTTGGTTGGATGAGTGATGTGTATTAGCAGCTTTGAAAGTTCCCACCTTAAAGGTTCCTATGTAGGGGACTTTTTTTCAAATGTCCTTTAATGAAGGAAATTAAGTACTATTTGGAAGAATTAAGTCTTACCATATGCAACACAGATGGACCTTTAAAATATTAAACTAAGTCAGATGGAGAAAGACAAACATCACATGGTTTCACTAAGTAAACAAAACAAAATCAAACTCAGAGAGAACAGATTGGTGGCTACCAGAGGTAAGGAATTTGTGAGTGGATGGGCAAAATGGGTGAAGGGGATCAATTGTATGGTGATGAATGGTAATCTAGACTTATGATGGTGATTATAAGTGGTGATTATATGATGGTGACGTGTATATAAATATCAAATAATGTTATACACTTGAAATTTATGTTATATACCAATTTAACCACCATAAAAAATTTTAATCTAAATAAATAGAAAAGGAAAGTCATATTTCTGATCTGCCACTCAAAATTTGCTTCTGCTACAGTTTTCCCCATCGAAATGAATGACAACTCCAGCATTCTGGCTATTCTGTCAAAAATCATTTCCTTTCATATCCATCAACATCACTGTTCCAAGTGCATTAAGAATCTGACCACAGGTCTCTACCTCCACTATTATGTCCCAGTTTTATGCCTCCCTTATCTCTCATCTGGATTGATGTAATAACCTTAATGTTTCTCTGCTACTGTTCTTGTTCCTCATAATCTATTTTCAAAATAGAAACATAACTCCCATGTCAGTCAAAATAAAAACAAGTCCCTTACAGCAGCCTACAAATTGCTACAGGAGCTTTTCAGTCTCCTCAGTTCTCTGATCCCATTTCTTCCTACCTTTCTTACTATTCTCTCAGCAACATTGCCTTTGCTGCTCCTCAAATATTCTAGACCCATTCCTGACTCAAGAATTTGGATAATTTCTTTCTCTGTACTTAAAATGTTCTTTTCCTAGATGTCCAGGTCACTTATTCTCTAACCTACTCCCACCTAGTCTTTGTTCAAATACCCTCTTTTACATGAACTTTCATCAAAAGCATATCTGAAATTTCAGGCCTCTCTCCATCATTAACTCACCTTTTTCATTCCACTGTTCTCCATAGTGCTTTGAACCATCTAACTCACTTTGTGTTTTAATTACTTATTTTATATCTCTCTGCCTTCTCCTTCTCTCCTCTCCCCAAAGATTCCACCAGAATATAAGCTCTTTGAAGGTTTGTTCACTACTGAATCTCTCTAGTGCCTGGCTCAGTGATAGATATACAGTAGGTATGCAATTAATACATGTTGAATAGATGAATGTAAATCAAAAGAGGTATGAAATAATTAAGCACCTCCATCTTCCCCTCCTTCAGATATTATGAGCTTTTATTTTTCTTCTGTGTACATTATAAACAATTCTTTATTTTATGGAATATTTTCTGATTTTTATATGTAATTTCTGTAAATGAAATATAATCCATTTATTTCTGTAAATTTCATTTACATCTCATTAGGAATTTTAGTCCCTATATTTCCATTTCCATGAAATTTTTCTCTTAAATGCCCCATGTTGGCTATAAATTTCAAGTGTGTATTGTCTTAAATAGATATCAGTAATAGAGGAATGATGGTGTCTCTTTTCTGTGCTCCTGAATTTACTGTCCTACCTATCCCTCTTTGAATAATCTCTTCTGCCTTATCCTTGTGCACTTGCTAACACTTTTAACTTGTATAGTATAACTGAGAGAAAAATGGGGTGAATGCATCATATTTAAAACCAGTTATGCAGGCACAGTTTTATCATTGCTGGATAAGACTGGCTAGGCTTACAGCTAGCTATTAGCTGCTTGGCTGATTTAGTCTTCTCTTTCAGCCACATAAAAATGCCACCTGCAACTCACTTGACTGAAGATAAAGTGATATGAGTCTCTAGTAAAGAAGAGAGAAAAAAAAATAGCACAGCATTTGAGACTCATGTGTTTATATTAATTCTCATTCTTTCTCCTTACTTCTTTCCATCTCTCTCCATCATATCTCTTTCACAACAGACTATGTTTACCCCAATATTGAGCCCATTACTGTGTTTTTGCTTTCATCCTGGACTATTTGTTCTCAAAATATATCTATCTATTCAACTGGCTCATCTGTGAAAAGATTACTGATAGCTGAGTCTGCATCAGAGATTTTCAATGAGATACAGCATATTCCCCAATAGTCTAAAGGGAAGATTTATAATGTCATTGTAGAATATCATTCAGAGACCGTAGCCCATTAAGTTGCAACTGGTGCTTAACTAATGTGCTTTCTCTCGAAGTGCCCAGCTTTCCACAGCAGCAGATAGTAATATGCCAAGAAGATGGAGACATGATGGGTGAGAGTTCAGCTCAAAATTGCTATACAGGAGAAAGGCTAACTAGAGTTCAAAGGGAATTTTATATTCATACATGATCATGTATGAGGCAGTAGACACTTTAATTATATTAAAAATAATTCTTACCTACCTATACTAAATTTGCTATTTTCTCAGCTATTTTAACTAAAGTAAAGAAACAGAAAAGAAAATAGTATTGGATTTATAAAAACTGTAAATCAGCTATCTAGAAAAAGAAAATGATTATCTTATACTCTGCATTTTCAGATTGAGGAAGAAAAAAAGAAATCTTTGCAGTTCTTATTTGCTTTTTATATACCTATGTCCTCAGTTTTTAGTGATGACACCATTGTAGGGTCCAGTTGTAATTATTCTCATAAACAGGAAACTTAAATTTCCACAAAATGTTCCTGGACATCCCCATATTGAAAATACTTCACATATAGCACCTTAAAAAACTCAGCTGCTTCTCCATCTCAGGCTACTTGTTCCTGTTTCTTTGGGGGAAAGAGAATGGAGTAGTAATTAACAACCAGGACTCAGGTGTGAGATTACATGAGCTTGAATCCCAGCTCTGACACTCACTATTTCCTTAACTCTGGGCAAGATTTTCAACCTTCGTGGTCCTGATTTTTTTTTTTTTTTTTTTCTTGTAAGAAATGAGGATAATATGAGCATGCATGCCTGAGAGATATGTTGTAAGGCTTAATTTTTGAGCTCATAGAAAACTCTGTTAACTATTTTTTTGGTATTATTTTTGTTTTTTTAATATAAATTTATTTATTTTAATTGGAGGCTAATTACTTTATAATATTGTATTGGTTTTGCCATAAATTGACCTGAATATGCTACTGGTGTACATGTGTTCCCCATCCTGAACCTCCCTCCCACCTCCCTTCCCATCTTCTCCCTCTGGGTCATCCCAGTGCACCAGCCCCGAGAACCCTGTATCATGTATTGAACCTGGACTGGCGATTCGTTTCACATACAATAATACACATGTTTCAATGCTATTCTCCCAAATCCTGATTAATAGTATTGTTGATCTTTCAAATGGTCCAAACTAAAAATTGAAAGGTCATATGCTTAATACCTTTCTTTTAAAATAATTTAGTTACCAAGTATTATTTCTTTTATTTATTTATCTATTTTATAAATAGTAGATTGTATCTGCTAATCTCAAATTCCTAATTTATCCTTACCCTGACCCCTTTCCCTTTGGTAACCATAAGTTTGCTTTCTATGTCTGTGAGTTTATTTCTGTTTTATAAATAAGTTCACTTGTATGATATTTTAGATTCCACATGTCAGTGATATCATATGATATTTATCCTTGTCTGACTTAATTTAATATGATAATTTTGAGGTCCATTCGTGTTGCTGCAAACATCTTCTTTATTCATTTATCTGCTGACGGACATTTAGGTTGCTTTCACGTCTTAGCTATTACAGAGTGCTGCTATGAACATTGTGGTACACGTGTTTTTTCCAGTTACAGTTTTTTTCTGGATATATGCTTAGGAATGGGATTGTAGGATCACATGGTAACTCTATTTTTAGTTTTTTAAGGAACCTCCATACTGTTTTCCATAGTGGTCACACCAATTTATATTCTCATCAACAGTGTAAGAGGGTTCCCTTTTCTCCACACTCTTTTCAGCATTTATTTTTTGGTAGATATTTTAATGACCATTTGGACACCAAGTACTGGAGCTCTTTAATCTGTCCCTCACCTTTTTATTCTATCATAGTAATTCCTATCTAAATTATGTTTTTCTGTTTATTGAATTAGATTCAACTGTGCTGTTTTCATGGAGAAGGCAATGGCACCCCACTCCAGTACTGTTGCCTGGAAAATCCCATGGACGGAGGAGCCTGGTAGGCTACAGTCCATGGGGTCGCTGAGTCAGACATGACTGAGGGACTTCACTTTCACTTTTCACTTTCATGCATCAGAGAAGGAAATGGCAACCCACTCCAGTGTTCTTGCCTGGAGAATCCCAGGGAAGGTGGAACCTGATGGGCTGCCTTCTATGGGATTGCACAGAGTCGGACACGACTGAAGCGACAGCAGCAGCAGCAGTGCTGTTTCCAAACTATTTGTCATATGGCCTTCTGACTTGCCTTGATAAAAATTGAACTAGGACATATCACTTTCTTTGTACAAAACCTTTAATATTTCTGGTTATCTACAAAAATTTCCCACACTTTTTAAAATAGTGTCCTAGATTTCTCAAAATCTAGTCTAAACTATCTTTGCAAGTTTTATGCTATGTTAAAAATCTTTACCATATCCATATCTAGATTATTTTTTTACGTATTTATTTTAATTTGAGGTTAATTACTTTACAATATTGTAGTGGTTTTGCCATACATTGACATGAATCTGCCACGGGTGTACATGTGTGCTCCATCCTGAACCACCCTCCCACCTCCCTCCCAATCCCATCCCTCTAGATCATCCCAGTGCACCAGCCTTGAGCACCTTGTCTCATGCATCAAACCTGGATTGGTAGTCTGTTTCACATATGATAATATACATGTTTCTATGCTATTCTCCCAAATTATCCCTCCCTCGCCTTCTCCCACAGAGTCCAAAAGACTGTTCTATACATCTGTGTCTCTTTTGCTGTCTCACATATAGGGTTATCATTACCACCTTTCTAAATTCCACATACATGCATTAGTATAGAGTATTGATGTTTTTCTTTCTGGCTTGCTTCACTCTGTATAATAGGCTCCAATTTCATCCACCTCATTAAAACTGATTCTAACATATTTTTTAATGGCTGAGTAATATTCCATTGTGTATATGTACCACTGCTTTCTTATCCATTCATCTGCTGATGGACATCTAGGTTGATTCCATGTCCTGGCTATTATAAACAGTGCTGTGATGAACATTGGGGTACACACGTCTCTTTCAATTCTGGTTTCCTCGGTGTGTATGCCTATCAGTAGGATTGCTGGATCATAAGGAAGTTCCATTTCCAGTTTTTTAAGGAATCTCCACACAGTTCTCCATAGTGGCTGTACTAGTTTGCATTCCCACCAACAGTGTAAGAGGGTTCCCTCTTCTCCACAACCTCTCCAGCATTTATTGCTTGTAGATTTTTGGATCACAGCCATTCTGACTGGTGTGAAATGATACCTCATTGTGGTTTTGATTTACATTTATCTGATAATGAGTGACATTGAGCATCTTTTCATGTGTTTGTTAGCCATCTGTATGTCTTCTTTGGAGAAATGTCTGTTTAGATCTTTGGCCCATTTTTTGATTGGGTTGTTTATTTTTCTGGAATTAAGCTGTAGGAGTTGCTTGTATATTTTTGAGATTAATTCTTTGTCAGTTTCTTAGTTTGCTATTATTTACTCCCATTCTGAAGGCTGTCTTTTCACCTTGCTTATAGTTTCCTTCATTGTGCAAAAGCTTTTAAGTTTTAAGTTTAGGTCCCATTTGTTTATTTTTGCTTTTAATTCCATTACTCTGGGAGATGGGTCATAGAATATCCTGCTGTGATTTATGTAGGAGAGTATTTTGCCTATGTTTTCCTCTAGGAGTTTTATAATTTTTGGTCTTACTTTTAGATCTTTAATCCATTTTTTATTTTTGTGTATAGTGTTAGAAAGTGTTCTAGTTTCATTCTGTTACAAGTGATTGACCAGTTTTCCCAGCACTACTTTTTAAAGAGATTGTCTTTTCTCCATTGTATATTCTTACCACGTTTGTCCAAGATAAGATGTCCATAGTTGCGTGGATTTATCTCTGGGCTTTCTATTTTGTTCCATTGATCTATATTTCTGTCTTTGGCCAGTACCATCCTGTACTGATGATTGTAGCATTGTAGTCCAGTCCATGGGGTCGCTAAGAGTCAGACACGACTGAGCGACTTCACTTTCACTTTTCACTTTCATGCATTGGAGAAGGAAATGGCAACCCACTCCGGTGTTCTTGCCTGGAGAATCCCAGGGACGGGTGAGCCTGATGGGCTGCGGTCTATGGGGTCACACAGAGTCGGACACGACTGAAGTGACTTAGCAGTAGCAGTAGCGGCAGTAAGCCTAAAGTCAGGCAAGTTGGTTCCTTCAGATCCATTCTTCTTTCTCAACACTGCTTTGGCTATTGAGGTTTTTTTGTATTTCCATACAAATTGTGATATTATTTGTCTAGTTCTGTTAAAAATATCGTTGGTAGCTTGATAGAGATTGCATTGAATCTATAGATTGCTTTGGGTAGTATATTCATTTTCACAATATTGATTCTTCCAATCCATGAACATGGTATATTTCTCCATCTATTTGTGTCATTTTCAATATCTTTCATCAGTGTTTTATAGTTTTCTATATATAGGTCTTTTGTTTCTTTAGGTAAATTTATTCCTAAGTGTTTTATTCGTTTTATTGGAAAGGTGAATGGAATTGTTTCCTTAATTTCTCTTTCTGCTTTCTCATTGTTAGTGTATAGGAATTCAAGGCATTTCTAGGTGTTAATTTTATATCCTGCAACTTTACTATATTCATTGATTAGCTCTAGTAGTTTTCTGATGGAGTCTTTAGGGTTTTCTATGAGACTATCATGTCATCTGCAAAGAGTGAGAGTTTAATTCTTCTTTTCCAATCTATATTCCTTTTATTTCTTTTTCTGCTCTGATTACTGTGGCTAAAATTTCAAAAACTATGTTGAATAGTAGTGGTGAGAGTGGGCACCCTTGTCTTGTTCCTGACTTTAGGGGAAATGCTTTCAATTTTTAACCATTGAGGATAATGTTTACTGTGGGTTTGTCATATAGAGCTTTTATTATGTTGAGGTATGTTCCTTCTATTCCTGCTTTCTGGAGGTTTGTTATCATAAATGGATGTTGAAATTTGCCAAAGACTTTCTCTGCACCTATTGAGATAATCATATGGTTTTTATCTTTCAATTTGTTAATGTGGTATATTACATTGATAGATTTGCAGATATTGAAGAATCCTTGCACCCCTGGGATAAAGCCCACTTTGACATGATGTATGATCTTTTTAATATGTTGTTGGATTGTGTTTGTTAGAATTTTGTTAAGGATTTTTGCATCTATGTTCATCAGTGATATTGGCCTGTAGTTTTCTTTTTTTGTGTGACATGTTTGTCTGATTTTGGTAGTAGGGAGATTGTGGCCTCATATAATGAGTTTAGAAGTTTACCTTCCTCTGAAATTTTCAGGAAGAGTTTGAGTAGGATAGGTGTTAGCTCTTCTCTAAATTTTTGGTAGAATTCAGCTGTGAATCAGTCTGGACCTGGGCTTTTGTTTTTTGGAAGATTTCTGATAACAGTTTCAATTTCCGTGCTTGTGAAGGGTCTGTTAAGATTTTCTATTTCTTCCTGGTTCAGTTTTGGAAAGTTTTACTTTTCTGAGAATTTGTCCATTTCTTCCAAGTTGTCGATTTTATTGTTATATAGTTGCTAATAGTAGTCTCTTATGGTCCTTTGTATTTCTGTGTTGTCTGTTGTGATTTTTCCATTTTCATTTCTAATTTTGTTGATTTGAGTCCTCTCCCTTTGTTTCTTGATGAGTCTGGCTAATGGTTTGTCTATTTTATTTATCTTCTCAAAGAACAAACTTTTGGCTTTGTTGATTTTTGTTATGGTCTCTTTTACTTCTTTTGCATCTATTTCTGCCCTAATTTTTAAGATTTATTTCCTTATACTAACACTGGGGTTCTTCATTTCTGCCTTTTCTAGTTGCTTTAGGTGTAGAGTTAAGTTATTTCTTAGAGTTTTTTTGTTGTTTCTTGAGGTAAGCCTGTTTTGCTATGAAACTTCCCCTTAGCACTGCTTATACAGTGTCCCATAGTTTTGGGGTTGTTGTGTTTTCATTTTCATTCATTTCTATTTATATTTTGATTTCTTTTTTTGATTTCTTCTGTGATTTGTTAGTTATTCAGCAGCATGTTTTTCAGCCTCCATATGTTGGGATTTTTAATAGTTTTTCTCCTGTAATTGACATCTAATCTTACTGCATTGTGGTCATAAAGATGCTTGGAATGATTTCAATTTTTTGGAATTTACCAAAGCTAGATTTATGGCCCAGGATGTGATCTATCCTGGAGAAAGTTCCATGTGCACTTGAGAAAAAGTTGAAATTCATTATTTTGGGGTGAAATGTCCTATATATATCAATTAGGTCTAACTGGTCCATTGTATCATTTAATGCTTGTGTTTCCTTATTAATTTCTGTTTATTTGATCTATCCATAGGTGTGAGTGGGTTATTAAAGTCTCCCACTATTAGTGTGTTTTTGTTAATTTTCACTTTCATACTTGTTAGCATTTGCCTTACATATTGTGGTGCTCCTATGTTGGGTGCATATATATTTATAATTGGTATATCTTCTTCTTGGATTGATGCTTTGATCATTATGTAGTGTCCTTCTTTGTCTCTTTTCACAGCCTTTATTTCAAAGTCTATTTTATCTGATATGAGTATTACTACTCCTGCTTTCTTTTGGTCTCTATTTGCATAGAATATCTTTTTTCCACCCTTTCACTTTCAGCCTGTATGTGTTGTTTGTTTTGAGGTGGGACCCTTATATAATATAAGGGTCTTGTTTTTGTATCCATTCAGCTATGTTTTGTCTTTTGGTTGGGGCATTCAACTCATTTACATTTAAGGTAATTATTGATAAATATGACCCTGTTGCCATTTATTTAGTTGTTTTGGGTTCTAGTTTATACACTCTTTTTGTGTTTCTTGTCTAGAGAAGATCCTTTAGCATTTGTTGGAGAGCTGGTTTGTGGTGCTGAATTTTCTCAGCTTTTGCTTGTCTATAAAGCTTTTGATTTCTCCTTCATATTTGAATGAGATCCTTGCTGAGTACAATAATCTGGGTTGTAGATTTTTCTCTTTCATCACTTTAATTATGCCCTGCCATTCCCTTCTGGCCTGAAGTGTTTCTATTGAAACATCAGCTGTTATCCTTACAGGAATCCCCTTGTGTGTTATTTGTTGGTTTTCCCTTGCTGCTTTTAATATTTTTTCTTTGTGTTTAATCTTCATTAATTTGATTAATATGTGTCTTGGGGTGTTTTGCCTAGGGTTAATCCTGTTTGGGACTCTCTGGGTTTCTTGGATGTGGGTAACTATTTCCTTCTCCATTTTAGGGAAGTTTTCAACTATTATCTCCTCAAGTATTTTCTCATGGTCTTTCTTTTTGTCTTCTTCTTCTGGGACTCCTATGATTCAAATGTTGGGATGTTTAACATTGTCCCAGAGATCTCTGATTTTTTCCTCATTTCTTTTATTTATTTTTTTCTTTTTTACTTTCTGTTTCATTTATTTCTACTATTCTATCTTCTGCCTCACTTATCCCATCTTCTGCCTCCGTTATTCTACTGTTGTTTCCCTCCAGAGTGTTTTTCATCTCATTTATTGAATATTGACTCTGTTTTATTTCTTCTAGGTCCTTGTTAAAGATTCCTTGCATCTTCTCAATCCTTGTCTCCAGGCTATTTATCTGTAACTCCATTTTGTTTTCAAGATTTCGAATCATTTTCACTATCATTATTCTGAATTATTTTTCATGTAGATTCCCTATCTCTTCCTCTTTTGTTTAGTTTGGTGGGCATTTTTCCTGTTACTTTACCTGCTGAGTATTTCTGTGCCTTTTCATCTTATTTATATTGCTGTGTTTGTGGTGGCCTTTTCGTATTCTAATAGTTTGTGGTTCCTCTTTATTGTGGAGGTTCCTTGCTGTGGGTAGGGCTGGATGGGTGGCTTGTCAAGGTTTCCTGGTTATAGAAGCTTGTGTCAGTGTTCTGGTGGGTGGAACTGAATTTTTTCTCTCTGGAGTGCAATGAAGTGTCCCAAGTTTTGAGATGTCTATGGGCTTGGTGTGACTTTCGAGAGCCTGTATATTGAAGCTCAGGGCTATGTTCTTGCATTGCTGAAGAATTTGTGTGGTATGTCTTGCTATGGAACTTGTTGGTTCTTGGGTGCTGCTTGCTTTCCTTGTAGGTATGTAGACTTTTGAATAAACTTATCAATTAATGTTCCCTGGATTTAGGAGTTCTCTGGTGTTCTCAAGTTTTTGGACTTAAGCCTCCTGCCTCTGTTTTTCAGTCTTATTCTTACAGTAGCCTCAAGACTTCTTCATCTGTACAGCACCAATGATAAAACATCTATGTTAATGATGAAAAGTTTCTCCACAGTGAGGGACACCTGAAGAGGTTCACAGAGTTACATGGAGAAGAGGGGCCCTGCACTCTCCAGGTTTAAGCCCCTCAGGTTCAGGTTCTTGGGTACTCCTGAAAGGTGCAGACTTGGTTGGGCCTCTGTTTTGTGCCTTTCCCAGGTCTGAGAATTCAGGTGACCAGGTGCTTGGTGAGTGTAGTCTCCTCCAGGTTGGGGGTGCATCTTATCACCTCCCCTGTCCCAGCCTCTGTTTTCTAGGTGTACAGCGGGTGCTCCTTCTCAGGTGTGCTGTGTGTCTCTTCTGGAGCACTAATCTCTGGCTGCAACCCTCCCAGTGGATGTCAACATCCAGAATCCCAAGAAGTCTTGGTTAGCAATGGATCCTACTTGCAGTTTGGTAGAGGATGCTTCTCTGCCCCTTTCTGGCTCTGGCTTCCCCCCGCCTGCCTGTCTTCAGCGGGGGATGGGCCAGTCCACAGATTGCTAGCTCTCCTCTTGTATTCACTCAGTTCTTTGTTCTGTGTGCCCGCCTGGCAGTGCCTTAGATTAGAGCTTTTCATGGGATAGTTCTCTCCCTCTCTCTCTCTCTCTTCCCCCCCCCCCCTCTCTGGCTATCCCACAATTTGTGTTGCTATCTCATATTAGTTCCCTCAGATTGCCCTCAGGACATTTGAGCCTGGTCCTTACCCTAAGCAAAGCAGCCTGTGCCTCCCTGTTCAACCCCCGCTTGCTGGTGGTGGCTGTGAGTGCTGGGAGTTGCCATTAGGCACATAATCTGTGGGTTTGTTTTATTTATTTATTTATTTATTTATTTTTTGTTTATTTATTTATTTTTCCTCCCAGTTATGTTGCCCTCTGAGATTCCAAAACTCCCCACAGGCCCGCTGGTGTGAGTGTTTCCCAGTGTTTGGAAACTTCTCCTCTTTTCCATACACCCTTTCCCAGGATGGATCTCCGTCCCTACCTCTTTTGTCTCTCTTTTTGTCTTCTATATTTTGTCCTACCTCCTTTAGAAGACAATGGGCTGCCTTTCTGGGTGCCTGATGTCCTCTGCCAGCATTCAGAAGTTGTTTTGTGGAATTTGCTCAGCATTCAAATGTTCTTTCAATGAATTTGTGGGGGAGAAAGTGGCCTCCCTATCTTATTCCTCCACCATCTTAAGACCTTCCCCCTGGATTTTTTAAAAACTTTATTTATTTTGATTGGAGGCTAAATACTTTTCAATGCTGTGGTGGTTTTTGCCATACATCAACATTAATCAGCAATGGGTGTACATGTGTCCCACTATCCTGAAACCCCTACCACCTCCCTCCCCAACCTAACCCTCTGGGTTGTTCCAGAGCACCAGCTCTGAGTGCCCTGCCTCAAGCATTGATCTTGCACTGGTCATCTATTTTATATATGGTAATATACATGTTTCAATGTTATTCTCACATATTGTCCCATCCTCACCTTCTCCCTCTTTGTCCAAAAGTCTTTTCTTACAGCTATGTCTCTTTTGATGTCTTGCATATAGGGTCATCATTAACATTATTCTAAATTCCATATATACACAAAAATATATTGTATTGTTGTTTCTTTCTCTGGCTTATTTCAGTCTGTATAGCAGGCTCCAGTTTCACCCCCTCATTAGAACTGACTCAAATATGTACTTTTTTATAGTTGAGTAATATTCCATTGTGTATATGTAATAGAACTTCCTTATCCATTACTCTGTTGATGGTCATCTAGGTTGCTCTCGTATCCTAGTTATTGTAAACAGTGCTGCAATGAACATTGGGGTACATGTGTCTCCTTCAGTTCTATTTTCCTTGGTGTGTATGCCCAACAGTGGGATTGCTGGGTCATATGGCATTTCTATTTTGTATTTTTAAGGAATCTCCACACTGTTCTTCATAGTGGCTATATTAGTTTGCATTCCTACCAGTGGTGTAAGAGGGTTTCCTTTTCTCCACATCCTCTCTAACATTTATTGTTTGTAGACTTTTGAACTGAACTGATTCTGACTGGTGTGAGATGGTACCACATTGTGGTTTTGATTTGCATTTCCTTGATAATGTGTGATATTGAGCATATTTTCATGTGTTTGTTAGTCATCTGTATGTTTTAGGAGAAATGTCTATTTAGTTCGGTGGCCCATTATTTTTTATTCGGTCATTTATTTTTTCTGATATTGAGCTGCATGAGCTCACCTGTGAAGCCATTTGATCCTGGGCTTTATTTGCTGGAAGATTTTTGATTGGAACTTTGATTTCCATGCTTGTTATGGGTAAGTTAAGATTTTCCATTTCTTTCTGGTTCAGTTTTGGAAGGTTGTACTTTTCTAAGAATTTGTCCATTTCTTCCAAGTTGTCCATTTTCTTGGCATATAATTGCTCATATTAGTCTCTTATGGTCTTCTGTATTTCTGTGTTGTCTGTTGGGATTTCTCCACTTTCATTTCTAATTTTATTGATTTGATTCTTCTCCCTTTTTCCTTGATGAGTCTGGTTAATGGTTTGTATATTTTGTTTATGTTCTCAAAGAAGCAGCTTCTAGTTTCGTTGATTTTTACTGTAGTCTCCTCCATTTCTTTTTCATTTATTTCTACTCTGATTTTTTATCATTTCTTTCCTTCTACTAAGTTTGGGGTTCTTCTTTTCTTCTTTTTCTAGTTGTCTTAGATGTTAAGTTAGATTGCTTGTTGAATGTTTCTCTTGTTTCTTGATGTAGGCTTGTATGTCTATGAATCTCCCTCTTAGATTTTACTGATCCCATAGGTTTTAGATTGTCAAGTTTTCACTTTCATTTGTTTCTATGCATATTTTGATTTCCTTTTTTATTTCTTCCATGATCTCTCGATTATTCAGAAGTGTGATTTTTAGCCTTCATATATTTGTATTTTTAATAGTTTTTTTTTTTTTTTTTCCCTGTAGCTGACATCTAATCTTACTGCATTGTGATTGGAAACGAGGCTTGATATTATTTCAATTTTTTTTTTTAATTAACCAAGGTTAGATTTATGGCCCAGGATGTGTTCTATCCTGAAGAACGCTCCATGTGGACTAGAGGAAATGGTGAATTTCAATTGTCTTTCAATGAAATGCCCTATAAACATCAATTAGGTCTAACCAGTTCATTGTAATATTTAGAGCGTGTGTTCATTGCTAACTTTCTGTTTGGTTCATCTATCCTTAGGTGTGAGTAGGGTACTAAAGTCCCCCACTATTATTGTGTTACTGTTAATTTCCACCTTCATACTTGTTAACATTTGCCTTACATATTGAGGTGCTTCTGTGTTGGGTACATATATATTTATAATTGTTGTATCTTCTTGGATTGATCCTTTAATAATTATATGGTGTCCTTCTTTGTCTCTTATCATGGTCTTTTTTTCAAAGAAAAATGGTCTTATTTTATCTGATATGCATATTGCTATTCCTGCTTTATTTTGGTCCCCATTTGCATGAAATATCTTTTTCCAACTCTTCACTTTCAGTCTGTATGTGTCCCTAGGTTTGAGGTAGGTATCTTGTAGACAGAATATATAGAAGTCTTGTTTTTGTATCCATTTGGTCAGTCTTTGTCTTTTGGTCAGAACACTTAACCCATTTACATTTAACATAATTATTGATAAGTATGTTCCTGTTACCATTTACTTTGTTGTTTTGGGTTCATTTTTATAAACCTTTACTGTGGTTCCTGTTTAAAGAAGACTCTTTGGCATTTGTTGAAGAATTGGTTTGGTGGTGCTGAATTCTCTCGGCTTTTGCCTCTCTGTAAAGCTTCTTATTTCTCCTTCATATGTGAATGAGATCCTTGCTGAATAGAGTAATCTTGGTTTTAGGCTATTCTCTTTCATCACTTTAAGTATGTCTTGCCATTCCCTTCTGGCCTGAAGAGTTTCTGTTTAAAGATCAGCTGTTATCCTGTTGGGTATTCCCTTGTATGTTATTTGCATATCTGGCATTTAAAAAACATTTTCATACCTTTTGAAGACGGTTTCTTAGTTACTTAAACTTTCCCCACATCTTTAACTACCAAAATTCTATTCATTTTTTAAGCTATATCTCAAATTTCCTTTGGGGAATACTTTCAATCCAAACTAATTAATTTATTATATCTTATCCTTCTTCATTATTTGCCATTATTAAAGTAGCTATCCCATTTTAACTTGCAGAAATTAGTCATTTATATTTCTCTCTCCAAGTATAAGATTCTTCAGAACAGAAATATCTTTTTTCAGTTTTTACTTTGGTCAGTACCTTCCAGTTTCTATCAGGAAGATACTCAATAAATGTTTGTTAAATAGAACAAAGAGTTTTTATTGCATTAATTACACTCTTTTGTCAAGCCTTCTGATACACAATGGAAACAAACCATGACACAGACAGAGTTCTTGCTCTTAACAGGCTGATAGTAAATTAAACCTCAATTTTGTGAATCTATGAAAAGCAATTCAAACGTGTGTGTTTCTTAATTTCTATGATTATTACATACAGTCAAGCCTGGCAGTTGAAAAGGCTGAGACAACCCATAAGGAAGAACTAGTTCATATGTGATTTTGCACAGAAAAAAAAAATCCAGTTATATGTAGGATAATATTATAGACTGAATATTTGTATCACTTCAAATTTACATTCTATCTATACTAGCAGGTATGGTGTTTGAGAGATAATTAAACTTTGATTAGGTCATGAAGATAGAGTACTCATGTTGAGATTAGTGTCTTTATACAAATAAGAAGGTACACCATAGCTTCCTATCTCCATCATGTGAGGATGCAGAAAGAAGATGCCATATATAAGCCAGGAAGAGAACTTAACAAAGAACCACATCTGCTGGGTGCTTGATTTTGGACTGTTCAGCCTTCAGAAAAATGGCTGTTGTTTAAGCCACCCAATCTATAGTATTTTGTTATGGTAACCCAAGCTAAGAGAGATTAGCTTATGTGTTTCTCCATACCAATTCCTGAGAACTCTGAGAGGCCTCTCTCCACCCTCAACTGATCCTCATCCAGATTCTAGAAAGAATGGACACTTGTGGAGAATCACAATCAGAAAATACTTTCCAGTGATGTTTAATACTAGATTTCCTGAAAATATTAACCTCATCATTGAGTGTGTTCTTATAATATCTGAATAACATTACATTTTTCATTTATTCATTTGAAAAAAATCAGAAAGTCCCCACAAAAAGAATTTATCCATTATATCATGCTGAAAATATCAGTTTAAAATAAACTTCTCTTAATTCAGTTCAGTTCAGTTCAGTCGCTCAGTCGTGTCCAACTCTTTGCGACCCCATGAATCGTGGCACGCCAGGTCTCCAGTCCATCACCAACTCCCAGAGTTCACTCAAAGTCATGTCCATTGAGTCGGTGATGCCTCAAGCCATCTCATCCTCTGTCATCCCCTTTTCCTCCTACCCCCAATTCCTTCCAGAATCAGAGTCTTTTCCAATGAGTCAACTCTTCGCATGAGGTGGCCAAAGTATTGCAGTTTCAGCTTTAGCATTAGTCCTTCTAATGAACACCCAGGACTGATCTCCTTTAGGATGGACTGGTTGGATCTCTTTGCAGTCCAAGGGACTCTCAAGAGTCTTCTTCTACACCACAGATCAAATACATCAATTCTTTGGTGCTCAGCTTTCTTCAAAGACGAACTCTCACACCCACACATGACCACTGGAAAAACCATAGCCTTGACTAGACAGACCTTTGTTGGAAAAGTAATGTCTCTGCCTTTCAATATGATATCTAGGTTGGTCATAACTTTCCTTCCAAAGAGTAAACGTCTTTTAATTTCATGGCTGCAATCATAATCTGCATTGATTTTGGAGCCCCAAAAAATAAAAGTCTGACATTGTTTCCATTGTTTCCCCATCTATTTCCCATAAAGTGATGGGACCAGATGCCATGATCTTTGTTTTCTGAATGTTGAGCTTTATGCCAATTTTTTCACTCTCATGTTTCACTTTCATCAAAGGCTTTTTAGTTCCCCTTCACTTTCTGCCATAAAGGTGGTGTCATCTGCATATCTGAGGTTATTGATATTTCTCCTGGCAATCTGATTCCAGCTTGTGCTTCTTCCAGTCCAGCGTTTCTCATGATGTACTCTGCATATAAGTTAAATAAGCAGGGTGACAATATCCAGCCTTGATGCACTCCTTTTCCTATTTGGAACCAGTCTGATGTTCCATGTCCAGTTCTAGCTGTTGCCTCCTGACCTGCATCTAGGTTTTTCAAGAGACAGATCAGTTGGTCTGGTAGTCCCATCTCTTTTGGAATTTTCCACAGTTTATTGTGATCCACACCGTCAAAGGCTTTGGCATAGTCAATTAAGCAGAAATAGATGTTTTTCTGGAACTCTCTTTCTTTTTCCATGATCCAGTGGATGTTGGCAATTTGATCTCTGGTTCCTCTGCCTTTTCTAATCCCAGCTTGAACATCAGGAAATTCACGGTTCACATATTGTTGAAGCCTGGCTTGGACAATTTTGAGCATTACTTTACTAGCATGTGAGATGAGTGCAATTGTGCAGTAGTTTGAGCATTCTTTGGCATTGCCTTTCTTTGGGATCAGAATGGAAACTGATCTTTTCCAGTCCTGTGGCCACTGCTGAGTTTTCCAAATTTACTGGTGTATTGAGTGCAGCACTTTCACACCATCATCTTTCAGGATTTAAAATAGCTCAACTGGAATTCCATCACTTCCACTAGCTTTGTTCATAAAGATGCTTTCTAAGGCCCACTTGACTTCACATTCCAGGATGTCTTGCCCTAGGTAAGTGATTACACCATTGTGATTATCTTGGTCGTGAAGATCTTTTTTGTACACTTCTTCTGTGTATTCTTGCCACCTCTTCTTGATATCTTCTGCTTCTCTTAGGTCCATACCATTTCTGTCCTTTATTGAGCCCATCTTTGCATGAAATATTCCCTTGGTATCTCTAATTTTCTTGAAGCGATCTCTAGTCTTTCCCATTCTGTTGTTTTCCTCTTTCTTTGCATTGATCGCTAAGGAAGGCTTTCTTATCTCTCACTGCTATTCTTTGGAATTGTGTATTCAGATGTTTATGTCTTTCCTTTTCTCCTTTGATTTTCACTTCTCTTCTTTTCACAGCTATTTGTAAGGCCTCTCCAGAGGGGCCTTTTTTCTTTTTGCATTTCTTTTCCATAGTGATTGTCTTGATCCATGTCTCCTGTACAATGTCATGAACCTTCGTCCATAGTTCATCAGGCACTCTCTCTATCAGGTCCAGTCCCTTAAATCTATTTTGCACTTCCACTGTATAATCATAATGCATTTAATTTATGTCATACCTGACTGGTCTAGTGGTTTTCCCTACTTTTTTCAATTTAAGTCTGAATTTGGCAATAAGGAATTCATGATCTGAGCCACAGTCAGCTCCTGGTCTTGTTTTTGCTGACTGTATAGAACTTCTCCATCTCTTCATTACCCACTACTTAAAAGTAATTCAATTTAATTCCCCCAAGTTTATATTTTACAAGCAGTTATTTAATATATGTATCTTCTTCCACAAGCTTGAGAATGTGTTCACTTCTGTCACTCAGTTATGTTCAACTCTTTGTCACCCCATGGACTGCATCACACCAGTATTCCCTGTCCATCACCACCTCCCAGAGCTTGATCAAACTCATGTCCATTGAGTCAGTGATGCCATCCAACCATCTCATTCCTCTGTCATCCCCTTCTCCTGCCATCAATCTTTCCCAGCATCAGAGTCTTTTCCAATGAGTCAGTTCTTTGCATCAGGTGGCCAAAGTATTGGAGTTTCAGCATCAGTCTTTCTAATGAATATTCAGGTCTGATTTCCTTTAGGATCAACTGTTTGATCTCCTTGCAGTCCAAGGGACTCTCAAGAGTCTTCTACATTACTGTTCAAAACCATCAATTCTTAGGTGCTCAGTTTTCTTTATGATCCAACTCACTTATCCATAAGTGGCTACTGGAAAAACCATAGCTTTGACTAGATAGACCTTTGTCAGTAAAGTGACATCTCTGCTTTAATATGCCATCTAGACTTGTCATAGCTTTTCATCCAAGGAGCAAGTATCTTTTAATTTCATGGCTACAGTCGCCACCTGCTGTGATTTTGGAGGCCAAGAAAATAAAGATGTGTAGTTTATCTCATATCCCCAGTACTTAGCACATTTCCTCATAGGTATTAATCAGTATTAATTCTTCAGTGTTTACTAAATATTTCAAACTGTTAAATATTTAAAGTGTAAAATTTTATTTTTATAAAATACTGATAGATTGATGCCACTGTTATCTCCATACTTCACAAGATACAGCTAATGATTAGAGAAGCATGGAAATTGTTTTACTACAGAACTTGTTTACCCTGCTCATGAATAGTGAGTGCTGAATTTAAACAGTGAATCTATTCATGAAATCCTGTGCCATACCACTCACTCTATTATATTATTTTAACTATTTTTAAGTTAATAAATGCATTAATACCCAATAAAGATGGTTTGAGAAAATGAAATTCTGCTTTTTTTAGTCCTTCTGTCCTATTGATCCACTTGTTTATTGAACTAATGAGGAAAACTAGTTTTGAAAATCCACTGAAAATGAAAGTGTTAATAATCTGGCGCAATGGATATAAACTATGAAAAAAGGCATTGTTGTTGCCTTTGAAGTTAATCACATGATTCTAAACAATGTTTATCTTCATAATTACATATTACTTAAGCTAATATTAAAATGAGGCCAAGCCTAGGAAAAACATTTTGAGCCCATCATGATATAAAAATGGAAAGGCAAATTCAACCCTTATTAAATATTCTAAAATTAAATGTTTTCAGCATATAATCCTTAACATAGTATATTAACTTGTGGATAACAGACATTTTGTACCTGGCCTTCAAAAGTGATTAGAATATACTTGATGCTATATGTGTATTGATCAAATGCCTCTCCCACCTGAAATCAGGCAATACATATTACTTTAACCACATACTGGTGCTTAATTATTTCTGATCTCAGCTTTGTTAATCACTAGAAAATGCTCTTGGGATACAAATGTCAGCTCAGCTCCTCTATAAAATGGGAGAAAACAGATATTTTGATGAGCTTGGCCTTTCCCTTGATAGTGGTATTAATTCTTAAAGTACTTCCAAAAAAATCCCACCTCTTTGGAACATAGTAGAAAAGCAAATAGAGAATTTCTAAGATACATTTCTAATGCAAGCAATTCTAAACTCCATGACATAAGGCATTAAAATAATGTTTTATTTTTGTGTGTGCACATCTTGGATCTTCAGTTACCCTGCAGGTTCCCTTGAGGTCAGCAATCTCATTTTGCATATTTTGCCACATCCATGTTGATTGTTCACTAAATATTTGCTAAAACAATGAATGAACAGACACAACTTCACAATTACCAGATCCAACATACTCATGAAGGGTAGGAACGTGTGCATGCATGTGTGTTAAATAGACTCAGTTGTTTCCAACTCTTGGGGACCTCATGGACTGCAGCTTACCAGGCTCCTCTGTCTCTGAGATTCTTCAAGCAAGAATACTGGAATAGGTTGCCATACCCTCCTCCAGTAGATCTTCCAGAGCATGGGATTGAACTGACTTCTTTATTTCTCCTGCATTGATAGAAAGGTTCTTTACCACTAGTGCCAGCTTATGTATCTCAGGGGCATCTGGTTCACTATTGTGAGGCAGGCAGATCAGGAAAGTGTCAATAAAAGAATCAGTTCAGGGGCTGAGTAGTGTCCGACTGACTGTGACCCCATGAATCACAGCACGCCAGGGCTCCCAATCCATTACCAACTCCTGGAGTTCACTCAGACTCAAGTCCATCAAGCCAGTGATGCCATCCAGCCATCTCATCCTCTGTCATCCACTTCTCCTCCTGCCCCAATCCCTCACATCATCAGAGTCTTTTCCAATGAGTAAACTCTTCACATGAGGTGGCCAAATTACTGGAGTTTGGCTTCAGCATCATTCCTTCCAAAGAAATCCCAGGGCTGATCTCCTTCAGAATGGACTGGTTGGATGTCCTTACAATCAGTCCAAGGGACTCTCAGAGTCTTCTCCAACACCACAGTTCAAAAGTATCAATTCTTTGGTGCTCAGCCTTCTTCACAGTCCAAATCTCACATCCATACATGAACACAGGAAAAAACATAGCCTTGACTAGACGAACCTTTGTTGGAAAAGTAATGTCTCTGCTTTTCAATATGCTATCTAGGTTGGTCAGAACTTTCCTTCCAAGGAGTAAGTGTCTTTTAACGTCGAGGCTGCAGTCATCATCTGCAGTGATTTTGGGGCCCAGAAAAATAAAGTCTGACACTGTTTCCACTGTTTCCCCATCTATTTCCCATGAAGTGATGGGACCAGATGCCATGATCTCAGTTTTCTGAATTTTGAGCTTTAAGACAAACTTTTTTACTCTCCACTGTCACTTTCATCAAGAGGCTTTTTAGTTCCTCTTCACTTTCTGCCATAAGGGTAGTGTCATCTGCATATCTGAGGTTATTGATATTTCTCCCGGCAATCTTGATTCCAGTTTGTGTTTCTTCCAGTCCAGCGTTTCTCATGATGTACTCTGCATATAAGTTAAATAAGCAGGGTGATAATATACAGCCTTGACATACTCCTTTTCCTATTTGGAACCAGTCTGTTTTTCCATTGTCCAGTTCTAACTGTTGTTTCCTGACCTGCATACAGATTTCTCAAGAGGCAGGTCAGGTGGTCTGGTATTCCCATCTCTTTCAGAATTTTCCACAGTTTATTGTGATCCACACCATCAAAGGATTTGGCATAGTCAATAAAGAAGAAATAGATGTTTTTCTGAAACTCTCTTGTTTTTTCCATGATCAAGCAGATGTTGGCAATTTGATCACTGGTTCCCCTGCCTTTCAACAACACAAGAGAATACTCTATACATGGACATCACCAAATGGTCAACACTGAAATCAGATCGATTATATTCTTTGCAGCCAAAGATGGAGAAGCTCTATACAATCAGCAAAAACAAGACCAGGAGCTGACTGTGGCTCGGACCATGAACTCCTTATTGCCAAATTCAGACTGAAATTGAAGAAAGTAGGGAAAACCACTAGACTATTCAGGTATGACCTAAATCAAATCCCTTATGATTATACAGTGGAAGTGAGAAATAGATTTAAGGGCCTAGATCTGATAGACAGAGTGCCTGATGAACTATGGAATGAGGTTCGTGACATTGTACAGGAGACAGGGATCAAGACCATCCCCATGGAAAAGAAATGCAAAAAAGCAAAATGGCTGTCTGGGGAGGCCTTACAAATAGCTATGAAAAGAAGAGAAGTAAAAAGCAAAGGAGAAAAAGAAAGATATAAACATCTGAATGCAGAGTTCCAAAGAATAGCAAGAAGAGATAAGAAAGCCTTCTTCAGCGATCAATGCAAAGAAATAGAGGAAAACAACAGAATGGGAAAGACTAGGGATGTCTTCAAGAAAATCAGAGATACCAAAGGAACATTTCATGCAAAGATGGTCTCGATAAAGGACAGAAATGGTATGGACCTAACAGAAGCAGAAGATATTAAGAAGAGGTGGCAAGAATACACAGAAGAACTGTACAAAAAAGAGCTTCACGACCCAGATAATCATGATGGTGTGATCACTGACCTAGAGCCAGACTTCCTGGAATGTGAAGTCAAGTGGGCCTTAGAAAGCATCACTATGAACAAAGGTAGTCGAGGTGATGGAATTCCAGTGGAGCTATTCCAAATCCTGAAAGATGATGCTGTGAAAGTGCTGCACTCAATATGCCAGCAAATCTGGAAAACTCAGCAGTGGCCACAAGATTGGAAAAGGTTAGTTTTCATCCCAATCTCAAAGAAAGGCAATTCCAAAGAATGCTCAAACTACTGCACAGTTGCACTCATCTCACACACTAGCAAAGTAATGCTCAAAATTCTCCAAGCCAGGCTTCAGCAATATGTGAACCGTGAACTTCCTGATGTTCAAGCTGGTTTTAGAAAAGGCAGAGGAACCAGAGATCAAATTGCCAACATCCGCTGGATCATGCAAAAAGCAAGAGAGTTCCAGAAAAACATCTATTTCTGCTTTATTGACTATGCCAAAGCCTTTGACTGTGTAGATCACAATAAACTGTGGACAATTCTGAGATAGATGGGAATACCAGACCACCTGATCTGCCTCTTGAGAAATCTGTATGCAGGTCAGGAAGCAACAGTTAGAACTGGTCATGGAACAACAGACTGGTTCCAAATAGGAAAAGGAGTACGTCAAGGCTGTATATTGTCACCATGTTTATTCAACTTATATGCAGAGTACATCATGAGAAATGCTGGACTGGAGAAACATAAGCTGGAATCAAGATTGCTGGGAGAAATATCAATAACCTCAGATATGCAGGTGACACCACCCTTATGGCAGAAAGTGAAGAGGGGCTAAAAAGCCTCTTGGTGAAAGTGAAAGTGGAGAGTGAAAAGGTTGGCTTAAAGCTCAACATTCAGAAAACGAAGATCATGGCATCTGGTCCCATCACTACATGGGAAATAGATGGGGAAACAGTGGAAACAGTGTCAGACTTTATTATTCTGGGCTTCAAAATCACTGCAGATGGTGACTGCAGCCATGAAATTAAAAGATGCTTACTCCTTGGAAGGAAAGTTATGACCAACCTAGATAGCATATTCAAAAGCAGAGACATCACTTTGCCAACAAAGGTTCGCCTAGTCAAGGCTATGGTCTTTCCTGTGTTCATGTATGGATGTGAGAGCTGGACTGTGAAGAAGGCTGAGTGCAGAAGAATTGATACTTTTGAACTGTGGTTTTGGAGAAGACTCTTGAGGGTCCCTTGGACTGCAAGGAGATCCATCCAGTCCATTCTGAAGGAGATCAGCCCTGGGATTTCTTTGGAAGGAATGGTGCTAAAGCTAAAACTCCAGTGTTTTGGCCACCTCATGCGAAGAGTTGACTCATTGGAGAAGACTCTGATGCTGGGAGGGATTGAGGGCAGGAGGAGAAGGGGACGACAGAGGATGAGATGGCTGGATGGCATCACTGACTCGATGGGTGTGAGTCTGAATGACCTCCGGGAGTTGGTGATGGACAGGGAGGCCTGGCGTGCTGCGATTCATGGGGTCACAAAGAGTCGGACACGACTGAACGACTGATCTGATCTGATCTGATCCTCTGCCTTTTCTAAAACCAGCTTGAACAGTAGGAAGTTCACGGTTTACATATTGCTGAAGCCTGGCTTGGAGGATTTTGAGCATTACTTTACTAGCATATGAGATGAGTGCAATTGTGTGGTAGTTTGAGCATTCTTTGACATTGCCTTTCTTTGGGATTGGAATGAAAACTGACCTTTTCCAGTCCTGTGGCCACTGCTGAGTTTTCCGAATTTCCTGGCATATTGAGTGCAGGACTTTCACAGCATCATCTTTCAGGATTTGAAATAGCTCAAATGGAATTCCATCACATCCAGTAGTTTTGTTCACAGTGATGCTTTCTAAGGCCCACTTGACTTCACATTCCAGGATGTCTGGCTCTAGGTCAGTGATCACACCATCGTGATTACCTGGGTCATGAAGATCTTTTTTGTACAGTTCTTCTGTATATTGTTGCCACCTCTTCTTAATTTCTCCTGATTCTGTTAGGTCCATACCATTTCTGTCCTTTATCCAGCCCATTTCTTTGCATGAAATATCCCTTTGGTATCTCTAATTGTCTTGACTAGATCTCTAGTCTTTCCCATTCTGTTGTTTTCCTCTATTTCTTTGCATTTATGGCTGAGGAAGGCTTTCTTATCTCTTCTTGCTATTCTTTGGGACTCTGCATTCAGATGTTTATATCTTTCCTTTTCTCTTTGCTTTTTGCTTCTCTTCTTTTCACAGCTATTTGTAAGGCCTCCCAAGACAGTCATTTTGCTTTTTTGCATTTCTTTTCCATGGGGATGGTCTTGATCCCTGTCTCCTGTACAATGTCACGAACCTCATTCCATAGTTCATCAGGCACTCTGTCTATCAGATCTAGGCCCTTAAATCTATTTCTCACTTCCACTGTATAATCATAAGGGATTTGATTTAGGTCATACCTGAATCATCTAGTGGTTTTCCTGACTTTTTTCAGTTTAAGTCTGAATTTGGCAATAAGGAATTCATGATCTGAGCCACAGTCAGCTCCTGGTCTAGTTTTGGTTGACTGTATAGTGTATAGTGCTTCTCCATCTTTGGCTGCAAAGAACATAATCAATCTGATTTCGGTGTTGATCATCTGGTGATGTCCATGTATAGAGTCTTCTCTTGTGTTGTTGGAAGAATGTGTTTGCTATGACCAGTGCATTTTCTTGGCAAAACTCTATTAGTCTTTGCCCTACTTCATTCTGTATTCCAAGGCCCAATTTGCCTGTTACTCCAGGTGTTTCTTGACTTCCTACTTTTGCATTCCAGTCCCCTATAATGAAAAGGACATCTTTTTTGGGTGTTAGTTCTAAAAGGTCTTGTAGGTCTTCATAGAACTGTTCCACTTCAGCTTCTTCAGCATTACTGGTTGGGGCATAAACTTGGATTACTCTAATATTGAATGATTTGCCTTGGAAACGAACAGAGAACATTCTTCTGTCATTTTTGAGATTGCATCCAAGTACTGCATTTCGGACTCTTTTGTTGAGCATGATGGCTACTGCATTTCTTCTGAGGGATTCCTGTCCGCATTAGTAGATATAATGGTCTTCTGAGTTAAATTCACCCATTCCAATCCATTTTAGTTTGCTGATTCCTAGAATGTCTACATTCACTCTGCCATCACTTGTTTGACCACTTCCAATTTGTCTTGATGCTTGGACCTGACATTCCAGGTTCCTATGCAATATTGTTTTTACAGCATCGGACCTTGCTTCTATCACCAGTCACATCTCCAGCTGGGTATTGCTTTTGCTTTGGCTCCATCCCTTCATTCTTTCTGGAGTTATTTCTCCACAGATCTCCAGTAGCAAATTGAGCCTCTACTGACCTGGGGCATTCCTCTTTCAGTATCATATCTTTTTGCCTTTTCATACTGTTCATGGGGTTCTCAAGGCAAGAATACTGAAGTGGTTTGCCATTCTCTTCTCCAGTGGACCACATTCTGTCAGACCTATCCACCATGACCCGCCCATCTTGGTTTGCCCCACGGGCATGGCTTAGTTTCATTGAGTTAGACAAGGCTGTGGTCCTAGTGTGATTAGATTGACTAGATTTCTGTGAGTATGGTTTCAGTGTGTTTGCCTCTGATGCCCTCTTGCAACACCTACCGTCTTACTTGGGTTTCTCTTACCTTGGGCGTGGGGTATCTCTTCACGGCTGCTCCAGAGAGCACAGCTGCTGCCCCTTACCTTGAACGAGGGCTATCTCCTCATTGCCACCCTTCCTGACCTTAAATATGGGATAGCTCCTCTAGGCCCTCCTGCGCCTGTGCAGCCATTGCTCCTTGGATGTGGGGTTGGTCCTCCTGGCCACCACCCCTGGCCTCAGGAATATCTCTTAGTGAATGCTCTCTGAATTATATTAGTTCTACCACCCAGGAAAGTTATTGATACAATACACACACTCTATGTGCAGGATTTTTCTTTCTGTAGTTGGCTAATTATTTTTCATGCTTCAGGTTGCATTCAGTATAACTTTTCTCTATTTATTTTCCCATCTAGGCTACACTCATTCACTGTGAGATGGAAGATTTGATTTATCCATACCCAACTATCCACTTTCATGTCCCATAGGACACTGATGCCTGTTCCTTCATTGCAGTTTGATGTCCATTTGGCAATGTAGATAGTGGCAAGCAAAGGCAGTTGCCAAAAGTAAAGAAAAGGACTTGGAGAGATACATTTATTCTGTAGAATATTAGGTAGAACATAAGATGGTGAGGCAAGGGGAGAGATATGTCAAGAGAGAAGAAATTTGCTTGAGGTGAATTAATTAATTAAAATAGGAATTTGCTATTTGAGGAAACAATATATTAAACTTTTTTCTTTCCCCAAAATAATTACCATCTCCAGTGATCAATGCAAAGAAATATATGAAAATAATAGAACAGGAAAGACTACAGATCTCTTCAAGAAAATTAAAGATACAAAGGGAATATTTCATGCAAAGATGGGATCAAAAAAGGACAGAAATGGTATGGACCTAACAGAAGCAGGAGAAATTAAGAAGAGGTGGCAACAATATACAGAAGAACTATACAAAAAACATCTTCATGACCCAGCTAATCACGATGATGTGATCACTCACCTAGAGCCATAAATCCTGGAGCCCAAAGTTAAGTGAGATTTAGGAAACATCACTATGAACAAACCTAGTGGAAATGATGGAATTCCAGTTGAACTATTTAAAATCCTAAAAGATGATGCTGTGAAAGTGCTACACTCAATATGTCAGCAAATTTGAAAAACTCAGCAGTGGCCAGAGGACTGGAAAAGGTCAGTTTTCATTCCAATCCCAAAGAAAGGCAATGACAAAGATTGTTCAAACTACCACAGAACTTCATTCATCTCACATGCTAGCAAAGTAATGCTCAAAATTATCCAAGCAAGGCTTCAACAGTACATGAACCACGAACTTCCAGATGTTCAAGCTGGATTTAGAAAAGGCAGAGGAACCAGAGATCAACTTGCCAACATCTGTTGGATCATCAAAAAAACAAGAGAGTTCCAGAAAAACATCTACTTCTGCTTTTTTGGCTATGCCAAAGCCTTTGAATGTATGAATCCCAACAAACTGTGGAAACTTCTTAAAGAGATGGACATACCAGACCACCTTACCTGCCTCCTAGGAAATCTGTATACAGGTCAAGAAGTAACAGTTATAACCTGTCATGGAAAAACAGACTGATTCCAAATCGGGAAATGAATATATTAAGGCTATGTTATCACCCTGCTTCGTTACCTTCTATGCAGAGTACATCATTAGAAACGCTGGGCTGGATGAAGCACAAGCTGGAATCAAGATTGCCAGGAGAAATATCAATAACCTCAGATATGAAGATGACACCACCGTTATGGCAGAAAGTGAAGAAGAATCAAAGAGCCTCTTGACGAAAGTGAAACAGAAGAGTGAAAAAGTTGGCTTAAAACTCAACATTCAGAAAACTAAGATCAAGGCATCTGGTTCCATCACTTCATGGCAAATGGATCAGAACACAGTGGAAACAGTGATAGACTTTATTTTGGGGGCTCCAAAATCACTGCAGATGGTGACTGCAACCATGAAATTAAAAGACACTTGCCCCTTGGAAGAAAAGCTATGACAAACCTAGACAGAATATTAAAAAGCAGAAGCATTACTTTGACAAAAAAGTTCTGTCTAGTCAAAGCTATTGTTTTTCCAGTTGTCATGTATGGATGTGAGAGTTGGACTATAAAGAAAGCTGAGCTCCAAAGAACTGATGCTTTTGAACTGTGATTTTGGAGAAGACTCTGGAGAGTCCCTTGGACTGCAAGGAGATCCAACCAGTCCATCCTAAAGGAAATCAGTCCTTAATATTCATTGGAAGAACTGATGCTGAAGCTGAAACTCCAATACTTTGGCCACCTGATGTGAAGAACAGATTCATTTGAAAAGACCCTGATGCTGGGAAAGATTGAAGGTGGGAAGATTAAGGTCAATGGTGGATGAGATGATTAGATAGCATCCCTGACTCAGTGCACATGAGTTTGAATAAATTCTGACAATTGGTGATGGACAGGGAGGCCTGGTGTGCTATGGCCCATGAAGTCACAGTAAATTGAACACGACTGATCAAGTGAACTGACTAAACTGACTGACTGGTGTAATTTTAGGAGATACTGCCTTCTTCAATGAACAGTGCTTAATAATAGAAGAAAACAACAAAAGTGGAAATACTAGTGATTTCTTCAGGAAGGTTGGAAACATCAAGAAAGGATAAAAATGATAGAGACCTAGTAGACCCTGAGGAGATCACGATAAGTTGGAAAGAATGCACAAAAGAACTGAACAAAAAAGATCTTTATGAACAGGATGACTACAATGGGTGGTTAAGTCACCCAGAGCCAGACATTGTGAACTGCGAAGTCAAGTGGACCTTAAGAAGTACTGCTGTTAATAAAGCTAGTGGATGGGATGAAATTTCAGCAGAATTATTTGAATCCTTAAAGGAGGATGCCATCAGGATTTTGCATTCATTATGTCAACAAATCTGGAAGACCCAGCAGTGACCACAGGCATGGAATAGTGAATCCTCGTCCCAGTCCCAAGAAGGATAGTGCCAAAGAATGTGCTAACTCATCTCCCATGTTAATAAAGTCATGTCTAAAACCTTACTTGTTACGCTTCAGCATTATGTGAACCAAGAACTTCCAGAAGTCCAAGAGAGAAAAGGAAGAGGAACTAGAAATCAAATTGCCAACATTCACTGGATTATAGAGAAAGAAAGAGAATGATGTATAGAACAGTCTTTCGGACTCTGTGGGAGAGGGAGAGAGTGGGATGATTTGAGAGAATGGCAGTGAAACATGAATAATATCATATAAGAAACAAATCACCAGTCCAGGTTCGATGCAGGATATAGTGGCTTGGGGCTGGTGCGCTGGGATGACCCAGAGGGATGGTATGGGGAGGGAGGAGCGAGGGTGGTTCAGGATGGGGAACACGTGTACAGCCATGGAGGATTCATCTTGATGTATGGCAAAACCAATACAATATTGTAAAGTAATTAGCCTCCAATTAAAATAAATAAATTTAAATAAAAGAAAGAAAGAAAAATTTCTATCTCTTTTTCATTGATTATGCTAAAGCCTTTGACCATGTGGATCATGACAAACTCTGGAAAGCTCTTAGAGAGATGGGAATACCAGACCATATTACTGTCTCCTGAGAAACCTCTTGTGCGGGTCAAGAAGCAAAAGCTAGAATCTTGTATGTGACAAATGACTGGTTCAAGGTCAAGAAAGGAGGACAACAGGGCTGTCTGATGTCACCCTGTTTGTTTAACCTATAAGCTGAGCATATCATGAGAAATGCCAGGCTGGATGAGTTACAAGCTGGAATTAAGATAGGTAGGACAAACATCAACAACCTCAGATATGCACATGATACCACTCTAATGGCAGAAAGTGAAAAGGAACTAAAGAGCCTCTTGCTGGGGGTGAAAGAGGAGAGTGAAAGAGCCAGCTTAAGATTAAATATTTAAAAAAAAAAAAAAAAACTAAGATCATGGCATTCAGCCCCATTCAGTTCAGTTCAGTCACTCAGTTGTGTCTGACTCTGTGACCCCATGAATCACAGCATGCCAGGCCTCCCTGTCCATCACCAACTCCTGGAGTTCACTCAAACTCACATCCATTGAGTCAGTGATGCCATCCAGCCATCTCATCCTCTGTCGTCCCCTTCTCCTCATGCCCCCAGTCCCTCCCAGCATCAGAGTCTTCTCCAATGAGTCAGCTCTTCTCATGAGGTGGCCAAAGTACTGGAGTTTCAGCTTTAGCATCATTCCTTCCAAAGAAATCCCAGGGCTGATCTCCTTCAGAATGGACTGGCTGGATCTCCTTGCAGTCCAAGGGACTCTCAAGAGTCTTCTGCAACACCACAGTTCAAAAGTATCAATTCTTCGGCACTCAGCCTTCTTCACAGTCCAGCTCTCACATCCATACATGACCACAGGAAAGACCATAGCCTTGACTAGACGAAACTTTGTTGGCAAAGTAATGTCTCTGCTTTTGAATATGCTACCTAGGTTGGTCATAACTTTCCTTCCAAGGAGTAAACGTCTTTTAATTTCATGGCTGCAGTCACCATCTGCAGTGATTTTGGAGCACAAAAATAAAGTCGGACACTGTTTCCCCATCTATTTCCCATGAAATGATGGGACCAGATGCCATGATCTTCGTTTTCTGAATGTTGAGCTTTAAGCCAACCTTTCCACTCTCCTCTCTCACTTTCATCAAGAGGGTTTTTAGTTCCTCTTCACTTTCTGTTATAAGGGTAGTGTCATCTGCATAACTGAGGTTATTGATATTTTTCCCAGCAATCTTGATTCCAGCTTGTGCTTCTTCCAGCCCCATTACTGCATGGCACATAGAAAAGGAAAACATAGAAGTAATCACAGATTTCCTCTTCTTGGGCTTTAAAATCACTGTGGACAGTGACTGTAGCCATGAAATCAGAAGACTATTGCTTCTTGGCAGAAAAGTGACGTCAAAGTTTGTTGAAAAACAGAGACATTGCTCTGCCAACAAAGGTCCGTATAGCCAAGGCTATGGTCTGCCCTGCGGTCATGCACAGTTGTGAGAGCTGAACCGTAGAAAAGACAGAATGCCAAAGAATTAATGCCTTCAAACTGTGGTGTTACAGAAGACTCCTGAAAGCCCCTTGGAGAGCAAGGAGATCAAACCAGTCAATTTTAAGTGAGACCAACCCTGAATACTCATTGGAAACACTGATGTTGAAACTGAAATTCCAGTGTTTTTGTCACCTGATGAAAACAGACAACTCATTGGAAAACTCCTTGATACTTGGAAAGATTGAGGGCAGAAGACGAGGGCATCAGAGGCTGAGATGTATGGATGGCATCAATGATGCAGTGAACATGAACTTGAGCAAAATCTGGGAGATAGGGAGGAACAGGGAGGCCTGGAATGCTGCAGTCCATGGTGTCACAAAGAACTGGACATGACTAGGTGACTGAAAAACAACAACAATGTAATTTTTAGATACATAACACCTTGTTTTGTTTTGTGGCGTGTGTCCATGTGTGTGTTAATGACTCAACTTGCTTATGCTTTACTTTCTTAAATTTCTGGAGCACTACTGATGGCCATGTTTAACATGAAGAGAAAACTCCACTTATATAGGACTACCTAAAACTGACTGGCTTTTCCTTTTTTTTTTTTTTTTTTAATTATAAAATTTTTATTGAAGGATAATTGCTTTACAGAATTTTGTCTTTTTTGTCAAACCTCAACATGAATCAGCCATAGGTATACATATATCCCCTTCCTTTTGAAACCCCCTCCCATCCACCTCCCCATCCCACCACTCCAGGTTGATACAGAGCCACTGTTTGGTTTCCTAGGCCATACAGCAAATTCCCGTTGGCTATCTATTTTATATATGGTAATATAAGTTTCCATGTTACTCTTTCCATACATCTGACCCTCTCCTCCCCTCTTCCCATGTCCATAAGTCTATTCTCTGTCTATTTCTCCATGTTGCCCTGTAAATAAATTCTCCAGTACCATTTTTCTAGATTCCATATATATGTGTTAGAATACAGTATTTATCTTTCTCTTTCTGACTCACTTCACTCCGTATAATAGGTTCTAGGTTCACCACCTCATTAGAACGAACTCATGCATTCTTTTTATGGCTGAATAATATTCCATTACAAATGGCTTTTCTTTATGATTCCTTCCATTCATTCCTTTTCCCTTTACACTTTTCCCCTCAAAGTAGATTCATTGCTAATGAGGTGTTTACTCCTTTACAAAAGGATCTAAGAGTGAACAGGCCTACTTTGGGTACAAAAGTTTATTGACCCAAGCACATCATACATGTGTGTGTGTGAGGAAGGGGAGTAGGGTGCCCTTCAGTAGTCTGTTACTTCTTACACTTTGAACTTCAAAACGTAATGACAAAGTGGTAGTGTGTCTACAAAGTGTATACAGTGTGTACAGATGTGTGCTCACTAGTTACTAATTCTATGATTTATACTTTGTTCATTTTGATTCTAATAGTTTTATTTTGCTCCTTCACTATATAAGGGAATATATGTATTTTTATAAAACTGACTGTGCTGCTGCTGCTGCTAAGTCACTTCAGTCGTATCCAATTCCGTGCCACCTCATAGACAACAGCCCACGAGGCTCTCCCGTCCCTACGATTCTCCAGGCCAGAACACTGGAGTGGGTTGCAATTTCCTTCTCCAATACATGAAACTGAAAAGTGAAAGTGAAGTTGCTGAGTCTTGTCTGACTCTTAGTGACCCCATGGACTGCTGCCCACCAGGCTCCTCTGTCAATGGGATTTTCCAGGCAAGAGTGCTGGAGTGGGGTGCCATTGCCTTCTCCAAAACTGACCCTACTTCACTATAAATAAAAATCTCATCTACAGCAAAGATAAATATAAATAAAAGATTTTTTCACCCTGCAAAAGAATTCACTAAGAGTTTTCTTCCTTCAGTTCAATTCAGTTGCTCAGATCAGATCAGATCAGTCGCTCAGTCGAGTCCAACTCTTTGTGACACCATGAATCGCAGCATGCCAGGCCTCCCTGTCCATCACCAACTCCCAGAGTTCACTCAGACTCACGTCCATCGAGTCAGTGATGCCATCCAGCCATCTCATCCTCTGTCACCCGTTTCTCCTCTTGCCCCCAATCCCTCCCAGCATCAGAGTCTTCTCCAATGAGTCAACTCTTTGGATGAGGTGGCCAAAGTACTGGAGTTTCAGCTTTAGCATTATTCCTTCCAAAGAAATCCCAGGGCTGATCTCCTTCAGAATGGACTGGTTGGATCTCCTTGCAGTCCAGGGGACTCAAGAATCTTCTCCAACACCACAGTTCAAAAGCATCAATTCTTCGGTGCTCAGCCTTCTTCACAGTCCAGTTCTCACATATGACCACAGGAAAAACCATAGCCTTGACTAGACGAACCTTTGTTGACAAAGTAATGTCTCTGCTTTTGAATATGCTATCTAGGTTGGTCATAACTTTTTTCCAAAGAGTAAGCGTCTTTTAATCTCATGGCTGCAATCATCATCTGCAGTGATTTTGGAGCCCAGAAAAATAAAGTCTGACACTGTTTCCACTGTTTCCCCATCTATTTCCCATGAATTGATGGGACCGGATGCCATGATCTTCTTTTTCTAAATGTTGAGCTTTAAGCCAACTTTTTCACTCTCCACTTTCACTTTCATCAAGAGGCTCTTCAGTTGCTCAGTCCTGTCCAACTCTTTGTGATCCCATGAATTGCAGCATGCCAGGCCTACCTGTCCATCACCAACTCCCGGAGTTCACTCAAACTCATGTCCATTGAGTCAGTGATGACATCCAGCCATCTCATCCTCTGCCATCCCCTTCTCCTCCTGTCCCCAGTCCCTCCCAGCATCAGGGTCTTTTCCAATGAGTCAATTCTTCGCATGAGGTGGCCAAAGTACTGGGTTTTAGCTTCAGCATCAGCCCTTTCAATGAACACCCAGGACTGATCTCCTTTAGGATGGACTGGTTGGATCTCCTTGCAGTCCAAGTGACTCTCAAGAGTCTTCTTCAACACCACAGTTCAAAAGCATCAATTCTTTGGTGCTCAGCTTTCTTCACAGTCCAAATCTCACATCCATACATGACTATTGGAAAAACCATAGCCTTGACTAGACGGACCTTTGTTGGCAAAGTAATGTCTCTGTTTGTCAATATGATATCTAGGTTGGTCATAACTTTCCTTCCAAGGAGTAAGCATATTTTAATTTTGTGGCTGCAATCACCATCTGCAGTAATTTTGGAGCCCCCAAAATAGAGTCTAACAAACACTGTTTCCCCATCTAATTGATACTTAGCACAAAAGTATCCCATGAAGTGATGGGACCAGATACCATGATATTAATTTCCTGAATGTTGAGCTTTAAGCCAACTTTTTCACTCTCTTCTTTCACTTTCATCAAGAGGCTCTTTAGTTCCTCTTCATTTTCTGGCATAAGAGTCGTGTCATCTGCATATCTGAAGTTATTGATATTTCTCCCAGCTATCTTGTTTCCAGCTTGTGTTTCTTCCAGCCCAGCATTTCTCATTATGTACTCTGCATATGAGTTAAATAAGCAGGATGACAATATACAGCCTTGATGTACTCCTTTTCCTATTTGGAACCAGTCTGTTGTTCCATGTCCAGTTCTAACTGTTGCTTTCTGACCTGCATATAGGTTTCTCAGTATATTTCAAATACAAAATGTATACCAATGTACTTAACTCATTAAATCAGCAATACATAAAAGTATATTTAAAGTTTACTTAGGATATTTAACAGTCCAGGAAGCAAAAAGAGAAAGAAAAAAAAATATATATATATGTATATATTTTAATGAGTACATGTTATATTTTCTTTGGCTCTATATTAGAGGTCCCTAAACTTTTTGGCACCAAGGACTGGTTTCATGAAAGACAAATTTCCACAGACATTAGAAATGGGGAGCTACTGCTGAATCTTTACTTGCTAGCCTGCTGCTCCCCTCCTACTATGTCCAGTTCTTAACAGGTAGTAGACTGGTACTGGTCTGCCACCTAGGGGGTTGGCAGACCCCTGCTCTATATGATTCATTTGAGATCCTAGTAATGCTATTGAATGCTTATATTCTTGCTGACGAATATTGGTCATTTGTTCACTCATTTATTTAGCCAGTCATTTTAAAAACTTGAGTTTCTACTACAACATATCTCTGTGGATATTGACTGCAGCCATGAAATTAAAAGTCACTTGCTCCTTGGAAGAAAAGCTATGATAAACCTAGGCAGCATACTAAAAAGCAGAGACATCACTTTACCATCAAATGTTCGTATAGTCAAAGCTATGGTTTCTTCAGAAATCTTGTACAGATGTGAGAGTTGGACCATAAAGAATGCTGAGCACTGAAGAATTGATGCATTCGAACTGCGGTGCTGGGAAGACTCTTGAGAGTCCCTTGGACTTCAAGGAGATCAAACCAGTCCATCCTAAAGGAAATCAGTCCTGAATATTCATTAGAAAGACTGATGCTAAAGCCAAAACCCCATTACTTTGGCCACTTGATGAGAAGAGCCAACTCATTCTAAAATACCTTGATGCTGGGAAGGATTGAAGGCAGAAACTGAAGGGGATGACAGAGGATGAGATGGCTGGATGACATCATCAGTTCAAAGGACATGAGTTTGAGCAAATTCTGAGAGATAGTAAGGAACAAGGAAGCTTGGTATCCTGCAGTCCATGGAGTCGCTAAGAGTCGGACATGGCTGAGCAACTGAACAGCAACTATCACCTTTAGTTCAGTTCAGTCACTTAATCTTATCCAACTCTTTGCGATCCCATGAACTGCAGCATGCCAGGCCTCCCTGTCCATCACCAACTCCCAGAGTCCACCCAAACCCATGTCCATAAAGTCGATGATGCCATCCAACCATCTCATCCTCTGTCATCCCCTTCTCCTCTTTCCCTCAATCTTTCCCAGCATCAGGGTCTTTTCCAATGAGTCAGCTCTTTGCATCAGGTGGCCAAAGTATTGGAATTTCAGCTTCAACATCAGTCCTTCCAATGAACACCCAGGACTGATCTCCTTTAGGATGGACTGGTTGGATCTTGCAGTCCAACTTAGTTCATTTTTAAATGTCTTACAGTTCAAGTAAGAGACACTGGCAATAAAAAGAATTCTTTTCATAGTCAATAATAACAAAGGAGCAGAGCACATACGGACACAATAACAGAATAAAACATTGTTGGACATTGCTAGTAATCAGCATTATGGCTTCTCAACCAATCAAGAAGTTGAGCTTTGTTCTATTCATTTACAGTCCTTGTTATCACCTCTAGGCTTTAGTTTATCTTTGAAATTCTACATTTACCTCAGAGTATTTTTTGAGGGCTAATCAAACCAATATATGTAAATCACTTAACATCTCAATAACCATTAACTTCTTATTGTATAATTATTATTAGTACTTTATCATTATGACTACTATGATTATTTGTCTTGTCTTGAATAATTTAGATTTTTATCTCTTTCTTTGGCAGGTGAGAATCAGCCTTCTAACTCTGTCATTAGTCTTCCCAACCCAGTGGTCAGCATTTTCAGTTAGGTAATTCTTCATGTTATAAGTGGAACCATTTATTGAAACTTACCAAATTTCTTCCTCATGTACAAGAAAAAGTCATCCTGGGATATTTTCTGCCCATTGAAATGTGCACTCAGGCAGTGACATGGAAATCAGTACAGTGGAGCTAATGATCTGGTTCTGTTAACAATTGCTCATTTGGGTGGTAAGTGACCTGACATGAAGAGAAAATGTAATTTTGCCTGCCAATACAGTAAAAAAATGGTGACCATTACAGTTCTATAGAGATTATAATCAATGATACTTTTTATTGGCTTAATTGAACTACATTGTAGCCAATTAAATACCTGTTTAGATGACATGAGTTAAAATGAAAGAGTTTAGAATCTTTCATGGTTTGCACAAAATTAGCTCCTGTGCAATAGCTTTAGCCTTAATGTTTTTTAATGTAAAGAGGTCACCTTTTTCACCTGGCAAATCAACCTTTTCTTTAACCAAGGAATTTTGATCTCCACATTAAAAACAAAAACTATTTTAAAGTTTTTATATCTTCAAAGAGGAAAATGGTTATCCTTCCATCTATTTGTAAATTAAGTTTTCATTGTTGCTTTTTTAAATATTTATGAATATTTATTTATATGGAAATTGTCAACTT
The DNA here is from genome assembly GCA_935064755.1 of Tragelaphus eurycerus. Lineage (NCBI taxonomy): Eukaryota > Metazoa > Chordata > Mammalia > Artiodactyla > Bovidae > Tragelaphus > Tragelaphus eurycerus. The sequence goes on along the minus strand of CAKXYN010000086.1, from coordinate 2,203,494 downwards.
TAGTGAGATTGGCTTTTAACTGACTGTACTACGGACAACTTACCAAGAACTTTAAAGCCACCATATCCTTTTATTATTCAGAAAGCTATGCTATTGAACATTCATGCAATGTTTAGTATAATATTACTGTTTGGATCCAGTTATGAAGAAGTATTATTTCCTTTCATAAGAATCATTAAAGCACAAAAATGTGAGTATATAGAATAAAACTTTTGGTTTAAGTTTCCCAAACATTTACTACTGCCTGATATTCACCATGTTTTCAAATCAAACTGCAAGTTTTGCTCCTAAAAAGAATACACCCTGAAATGTTCTAAATTTTGTATGACCAATATTAGAAATGTTTTCTACACTTATTATCAGAAAGATTTCATAAGATAAAAATGGGCATATGTTAATAAATTATTCAGGTAGACCCATTTCTTATCCTAAACTTACTGAAAGAAATTAAAGACAGAGAATTCTGTTTCCTCCATGCCTTTTTCCAAATTTTACAATTTGTTTTTCTATCAAACATCACTGAGCACTTAGTTTGTGACAGACATTGTACTAAAAGCTAGATGCACAAAGATGACTAGGGCAAGAAAATTTCTTTTAAATTTTTACAGTCTTGTCTTTCCACATTTAGATAAGCCAGTTTTACCTTTCAGTGACTGGATATTGCCAAAATGGAGTGGGGGAATGTTATCTGGCAGGAGGTAAATGGAGCCAAAATGTCATCATTAACATGTGTTCTGTGGTTATTTAGTTCCACAGAATTTATGCCTGCTTTGAAGTAAAGTAGCTGAATTCTTTTATCAAAAGAGCTATTACAACACTGACCAGCAGGACCCTATTTAATTACAGACATAGTGTTTTTTTTTTTTATGTTCTAGGGAAGACTGAAAGAGGGTTGGAGTAAGAAGAAAAAAATAAAATATTTTGTTTTATAAGGAGATTTATAGTTCTAAAAAAATTTTGTTTTGTTTTACTTGTCTTAAACTGTAAGCACCAAGAAAAAACATAGGATGCTTTCTTTTTGTTTTTACAGTTTGGTTGATTTATTCAATTTTTTATTTTAAAAACTTTTTTATCTTGCCAAAATTGAGTCAAGAAGACATATAAGATATAAATTATAATCTATATTTTTAAAAAGCTGAAGCTAAAATTATTCCCCCAAAAAAAGATGCTAGAACCTAGAATTATACCCCAAGAAAATGAATTCTTAAATCCACCAAAACACATTTACAGAGGGTTTGTTGTCCTTTCATTCATGACAGTCAAACTTTAGAAGCAGTTTGAGTGTTTATGAACATTAAAATGGGTAAAATGATAAGATGTTTAGTATTCTAGGCAAAGGAAACAAGAAATATGATGGAATATAGTGCATTCAAGGTTCTAATTTTTTATGACTAGAATATAAGCAGTAGGGAGAGATCAGAAAGTGAAGTATAATAGCTTAGCTAGAAAAATAGGAAAGATGAATAGAGAATCATAAAAAACCAAAACATATTAAGGGTTTACACTTTTTACTAGGAGTGTCATTGGCAAGTTTTAAACAAGGAAGTAGTGAGATCAGATGAATGTGGAGTTTAGAAGGAAGATGTGGCTGCATAGCATAAAATGAATAGATACAGAAGGTGTTATTTTAGATGCAGGAGTTTTTATGAGATTTTTTTCCTCATGGAATTCAAAAATCTACTTAAATTTTACTTCTTCTTACAGAGGCTTTCCTTAGTTTTTTTTTTTTTTTTTTTTTTAAATAGATACCACTCTTACCCAATTTGATTCTCTTTCATATACTTAATATTTTTAAAATTTTTCACCATTTATTGAAATGATTTGTTTCTTTTCTTATACTTGCTAAGCTGTAAGATTCATGAGAGCCAAAGTTGTATGGATCTTTTCACAAAGTGCAAGAACAGTGTTAGCATATAGTAGGGGTGTGTGTGTGTGTGTGTGTGTGTGTGTGTGTGTGTGTGGCTCAAGTCATGTCAGACTCTTTGCAACACTATGAACTGTAGTGCACCAGATTCCTCTGTCCATGGGATTTTCCAGGCAAGAGTACTGGAGTGGGTTACCATTTCCTCCTCCAGGGGATCTTCCCAATCCAGGGATCAAACCTACATCTCTTCAGTTTCCTGCATTGGCAAGGAGACACCTTACCACTGGTGCCACCTGGGAAGTCCCATATAATAGATATTCAATAAATATTTTATATTAATAAATGAATCCCAAACATATTGCACTATATTTTAGGGATATTTGAGCGTCCAAGGGGAGTTACCATGGGCCAGAGGCCAGGGGCGGTGGCCAAGAGGAGCTACCCCATGCCATAGGTCAGGGGCTGTGGCCGAGAGGAGCAACCACATATCTGAGGTAAGGAGCAGTGGCTGCACTTTGCGGTAGCAGCCATGAAGACAGACCCCGTTTCCAAGGTAAGAGAAACGCAGGTAAGATGGTAGACACAGAGAGGGGATCAGGGGGCAGACAGACTGAAACTACAGTAACGGACAACTAGCCAATCTGATTTCATGGACCACAGATTTGTCTAACTCAGTGAAAATAAACATTGCTGATTGGGGCCACCCAAAACAGCTGGGTCATAGTGGAGAGGTCTGACAGAATGCAGCCCACTGGAGAAGAGAATGGCAAATCACTTTAGTATTCTTGCCTTGAGAACCCCATGAACAGTATGAAAAGACAAAAAGATAGGACACTTAAAGATGAATTCCCCAGGTTAGAGGGTACCCAGTATGCTACTGGAAATCAATGGAGAAATAACTCCATAAAGAATGAAGGGATAGAGCCAAAGCAAAAACAATACCCAGTTGTGAATGGGACTGGTGATAGAGACAAGAGTCGATGCTGTAAAGAGCAATTTGCATAGGAACCCGGAATGTTAGGTCCATGAATCAAGGCAAATTGGAAGTGGTCAAACAAGAGATGACAAGAGTAAACATAAACATTCTAGGAATCAGTAAACTAAAATGGACTGAAATGGGAGAATTTAACTCAGATGACCATTATATCTACTACTCTGGGCAGGAATCCTTTAGGAGAAATAGAGTAGCCATCATAGTCCACAAAAGATTCCGAAATGCAGTACTTGGATGCAATCTCAAAAATGACAGAATGATCTCTGTTCATTTCCAAGACAAACTGTTCAATATCATGGTCATTCAAGTCTATGTCCCAAACAGTAATGCCGAAGAAGATGAAGTTGAAAAGTTCTATGAAGACCTAGAAGACGTTTTAGGACTAATTCCCCAAAAAGATGTCCTTTTCAGTATAGGGGACTGGAATGCAAAAGTAGGAAGTCAAGCTACACCTGGAATAACAGGCAAATTTGGCCTTGGAGTATGGAATGAAGCAGAGCAAATGCTAATAGAGTCTTGTCAAGAGAACACACTGGTCATAGCAAACACCCTCTTCCAACAAAACAAGAGAAGACTCTACACATGGACATCACCAGATGGTCAATGCTTAAATCAGATTGATTATATTCTTTGCAGCCAAAGATGGAGAAGTTCTATACAGGCAGCAAAAACAAGACCAGGAGCTGATTGTGGCTCAAATCATGAAATCCTTATTGCCAAATTCAGACTGAAATAGAAGAAAGTGGAGAAAACCACTAGACCATTCAGGTATGACATAAATAAAATTCCTTATGAATATACAGTGGAACTGAGAAATAGATTTAAGGGCCTAGATCTGATAGACAGAGTGCCTGATGAACTATGGAGGTTTGTGACATTGTGCAGGACACAGGAATCAAGACCATCTCCAAGAAAAAGAAATGCAAAAAAGCAAAATGTCTGTCTGAGGAGGGCTTACAAAAAGCTGTGAAAAGACAGGACATGAAAAGCAAAGGAGAAGAGGAAACATAAACCCATTTCAATGCAGTATTCCAAAGAATAGCAAGGAGAGCAAGCTACCAACGGTATTCCTCACAGAGCTATAACAAATAATTTCACAGTTTGTATGGAAATACAAAAAACCTCGAATAGCCAAAGCTATCTTGAGAAAGAAGAATGGAACTGGAGGAATCAACCTGCCTGACTTCAGGCTCTACTACAAAGCCACGGTCATCAAGACTGTATAGTACTGGCACAAAGACAGAAATATAGATCAGTGGAACAAAATAGAAAGCCCAGAGATAAATCCACGCACATATGGACACCTTATCTTTGACAAAGGAGGCAAGAATATAAAATGGATTAAAGACAATATTTTTAACAAATGGTGCTGGGAAAACTGTTCAACCACTTGTAAAATAATGAAACTAGAGCACTTTCTAACACCATACACAAAAATAAACTCAAAATGGATTAAAGATCTAAACGTAAGACCAGAAACTATAAAACTCCTAGAGGAGAACATAGGCAAAACACTCTCCGACATACACCACAGCAGGATCCTCTATGACCCACCTCCAAGAATATTGGAAATAAAATCAAAAATAAACAAATGTGACCTAATTAAACTTAAAAGCTTCATCACAACAAAAGAAACTATAAGCAAGGTGAAAAGACAGCCTTCAGAATGGGAGAAAACAATAGCCAATGAAGCAACAGGCAAACAACTAATCTCAAAAATGTACAAGCAACTCCTACAGCTCAATTCCAGAAAAATAAGTGACCCAATCCAAAAATGGGCCAAAGAACTAAATAGACATTTCTCCAAGGAAGACATACAGATGGCTAACAAACACATGAAAAGATGCTCAATGTCACTCATTATCAGAGAAATGCAAATCAAAACCACTATGAGGTACCATTTCACGCCAGTCAGAATGGCTGAGATCCAAAAGTCTACAAGCAATAAATGCTGGAGAGGGTGCGGAGAAAAGGGAACCCTCTTACACTGTTGGTGGGAATGCAAACTAGTACAGCCACTATGGAGAACAGTGTGGAGATTCCTTAAAAAACTGGGAATAGAACTGCCTTATGATCCAGCAATCCCACTGCTGGGCATACACACTGAGGAAACCAGAATTGAAAGAGACACGTGTACCCCAATGTTCATTGCAGCACTGTTTATAATAGCCAAGACATGGAAGCAACCTAGATGTCCATCAGCAGATGATAAGAAAGCGGTGGTACATATACACCATGGAGTATTACTCAGCCATTAAAAAGAATACATTTGAATCAGTTCTAATGAGGTGGATAAAACTGGAGCCTATTATACAGAGTGAAGTAAGCCAGAAAGAAAAACACCAATACAGTATACTAACGCATATATATGGAATTTAGAAAGATGGTAACAATAACCCTGTATGCAAGACAGCAAAAGAGACACTGATGTATAGAACAGTCTTTTGGACTCTGGGAGAGGGAGAGGGTGGGATGATTTGGGAGAATAGCATTGAAATATGTATAATATCATATATGAAACGAGTCGCCAGTCCAGGTTCGATGCACGATACTGGATGCATGGGGCTGGTGCACTGGGATGACCCAGAGGGATGGTATGGGGAGGGAGGTGGGAGGAGGGATCAGGATGGGGAACACATGTATACCTGTGGCAGATTCATTTTGATATATGGCAAAACCAATATAATATTGTAAAGTTAAATAAAATAAAATTTTAAAAAAAAGAGAGAAAGCCTTCCTCAGCTATAAATGCAAAGAAATAGAGGAAAACAATAGAATGGGAAAGACTAGAGATGTCTTCAAAAAATTTGAGATACCAAGGGAACATTTCATGCAAAAGTGGGCTAAATAAAGGACAGAAATGGTAAGGACCCAACAGAAGCAGAAGATACTAAGAAGAGGTGGCAAAAATACACAGAACTGTACAAAAAAGATCTTCACGACCCAGATAATCACAATGGTGTGATCCCTCACCTAGGGAAAGACATCCTGGAATGTGAAGTCAAGTGGGCCTTCAAGGAGGGAGGCATCAAGGAGGGAGGCATCACTACGAACAAAGCTAGTGGAGGCGATGGAATTCCAGTTGAACTATTTCAAATCCTGAAAGATGATGCTGGGAAAGTGCTGCACTCAATATGCCAGCAAATATGAAAAACTCAGCAGTGGCCATGGGACTGGAAAAGATCAATTTTCATTCCAATCCCAAAGAAAGGCAATGCCAAAGAGTGCTCAAACTACCACACAATCCCACTAATCTCACATGCGAGTAAAGTAATGCTCAAAATTCTCCCAGCCAGGCTTCAGCAATACGTGAACCGTGAACTTCCAGATGTTCAAGCTGGTTTTAGAAAGGCACAGACACCAGAGATCAAATTGGCAACGTCTGCTGCATCATCGAAAAAGCAAGAGAGTTCCCCCCTCCAAAAAAAATCTATTTCTGCTTTATTGACTATGCCAAAGACTTTGACTTTGTGGACCACAACAAACTGTGGGAAATTCTGAAAGAGATGGGCATACCAGACCACCTGACCTGCCTCTTGAGAAACCTGTATGCAAGTCAGGAAGCAACAGTTAGAACTGGACATGGAACAACAGAATGGCTCCAAATAGGAAAAGGAGTATGTGAAGGCTGTATATTGTCACCCTGCTTACTTGACTTACATGCAGACTACATCATGAGAAATGCTGGACTGGAAGAAGCACAAGCTGGAATCAAGATTGCTGGGAGAAATATCAATAACCTCAGATACGCAGATGACACCATCCTTATGGCAGAAAATGAAGAGGAACTAAAAAGCCTCTTGATGAAAGTGATAGAGGAGAGTGAGAAAGTTGGCTTAAAACTCAACATTCAGAAAACGAAGATCATGACTTCTGATCTTATCACTTCATGGCAGATAGATGGGGAAACAGTGGCTGACTTTATTTTTCTGGGCTCCAAAATCACTGCAGATGGCAGTTGCAGCAATGAAATTAAGATGCTTACTCCTTGGAAGGAAAGTTATGACCAACCTAGACAGCATGTTAAAAAGCAGAGACATTACTTTGCCAACAAAGGTCCGTCTAGTCAAGGCTATGGTTTTTCCAGTGGTCATGTATGGATGTCAGAGTTGGGCTATAAAGAAAGTTGAGGGCCAAAGAGTTGATGCTTTTGAACTGTAGTGTCAGAATACACTCTTGAGAGTCCCTTGGACTGCAAGGCAATCCAACTAGTCCATCCTAAAGGAGATCAGTCCTGGGTGTTCATTGGAAGCACGGACACTGAAGCTAAAACTCCAGTACTTTGGGCAGCTCATGTGAAGAGTTGACTCACTGGAAAAGACCCTGGTTTGGGGAGGGATTGAGGGCAGGAGCAGAAGGGGACAACAGAGGATGAGTTGGCTGGATGGCATCACCAACTCGATGGACATGGGTTTAAGTGAACACCTGGAGTTGGTGATGGACAGGGAGGCCTGGCATGCTGTGATTCATGGGGTCGCAAAGAGTTGGACACGACTGAATGACTGAACTGAACTGAACTGAAATGAACTGAATTTAAGTAAGTGAGTTGAGAGAGGTGAAAGTGTTTTCAACAATCTGAAAGCAAGCTCGTTGATACTTATGTTATTGCTGTTGTTCAGTCCCAGTCGCCCAGTCATGTCCAACTCTTTGTGACCACATGGACTGAAGCATGGCAGGCCTCCCCGTCCTTCACCATCTCCTGAAGTTTGCCCATGTTCATGTCCATTACAATGATGATGTCATCCAGAGGTCTCTTCCTCTGATGCCCTTTTCTCTTTCTGCCTCAGTCTCACCCAGTATCCAGAACTTTTCCAATGTGTTGGCTGTTTATATCAGATAACAAAAATACTGGAGCTTCAGTTTTAGCATCAGTTCTTCCGATTAGTATTCAGGGTTGATTTCCCTTAAGATTGACTGGTTTGATATCCTTGCTCTCCAAGCAGCTTTTAAGAGTCTTCTCTAGAAACACAGTTGAAAGACATCAGTTCTTTGGCCTTCTGCCTTCTTTATGGTCCAGTTCTCACAACTGAACATGATCACTAGGAAGACCATAGCCTTGACTATACAGACCTTTGTTGGCATATTAATGTCTCTGTTTTTCCACTCACTGTCTAGGTTTGTCACTGCTTCCTTGCCAAGAAGCAATCGCCTTCTGATTTCACAGCTGCAGTCACCATCCACTAAGTGGTTTTAGAGCCCAAGAAGAGGAAATCTGTCGCTACTTCTACCTTTCACCCTTCTATTTCCCACGAAAATCACTGCAGATTTTAACTGCAGCTATGAAATTAAAAGATGCTTCCTCCTTGGGTGAAAAGCTATGACAAGTCTAGTCAACACATTAAAAAGCAGAAACATTAATTTGCTAAAAGGCTCATCTGGTCAAAGCTATGGTTTTTTCAGTAGTCATGTTTGGATGTGAGAGTTGGACCATAAAGAAAGCTGGGAGCTGAAGAATTGGTGCTTTTGAATTGTGGTGTTGGAGAAGACTCCTGAGAGTCCCTTGGACTGCAAGGAGATCAAACCAGTCAATCCTAAAGGAGATCAGTCCTGTTCATTGGAAGGACTGATGCTGAAGCTCCAGTACTTTAGCAACCTGGTACAAAGAACTGGTTTATTGGAAAAGACCCTGATGCTGGGAAAGATTGAAGGCAGGAGGAGAAGGGAATGGCAGAGGATGAGATGACTGAATGGCATCACCAACTCAACAGGCATGGGTTTGAGTAAGCTCCAGGAGTTGGTGATGAACAGGGAAGCCTGGTGTGCTGCAGTCCATGGGGTCACAGATAACTGGACACAACTGAGTAACTGAACTGAACTGAATGAAATCAGATGCTATGATCCTATCTTTTTTAATATTTAGTTTTAAGCCAGCTCTTTCACTCTTCTCCTTCACTCCATCAAGATGTTCTTAAGTTCCTCTTCACTTTCTGCCATTAGAATGGTATCATCCAGATATCTGAGATTATTGATGTTTCTCCTGCCTGTCTGGATTCCAGCTTGTAACTCATCCAGCCTAGCATTTCTCCTGATGTGCTCTCTGTATAGGTTAAATAAAAAGGGTGACATAAGACAGTCCTGTAATATTCCTTTCTTGATCTTGAACCAATCAGTTGTTCCATACAGGTCCTAACTGCTGCTTCTTGGCTTGCACATAGGTTTCTCAGGAGACATGTAAGATGGTCTGGTATTCCCATCTCCTTAACAGCTTTCCACAGTTTGCTATGTTCCACACAGTCAAAGGCTTTAGTGTAGTCGATGAAACAGTGATAGATGTTTTTCTGGAATTCTCTTCCTTTCTCTATGATACAGCAAATGGTGGCAATTTGATCTCTAGTTATTCTTCAGTTTCTAAACCCAGCTTGGACATGTGAAAGTTCTTGGTTCACATAAGGCTGAAGTATAGCATACAAGATTTTAAGCATGACCTTACTAGTGTGGGAGATGAATGCAACTGTCCAATGGTTAGCACATTCTTTAGTACTACATTTGTTGACAGTATCACTTCCAGATAGTAGGCAAATTATCTGGACTTTGGTGCTCTTCAGATTCTCATCTGACAATTAAAGAAAAGTATCAAAGTTGAAGTCAGTTCATAGTTGAACTGACCACATGTGAACACTGAACACAATTGACCATTTTAATTTAATCATTGTGACAGGGAGCAAAGAGTTGGGTAAAAGCATATATATCCTTTAGTATTTTGGATAGCAGAATCTATGACTTCATACAAAAGAGATATGATTTTTTAGTATGAGGTTCTGAAGAGAAGATGAATAGTATTAGAAACTCTGGTAATAGTAACTGAGACTATGTGATGAATAATACACTACACATTGTATCAAAGAGGAGTCAAAGAGTGTGCATAAAAGACCATGTTTCTTTCATTCTTTCAATAAATATTTAAGTGATTACTACATGACCGTCACTGTGTAGTGCTATTGAGAGAGTGACTTTTCTTGTAGAGCTTATGATCTAATGGGGAATAGAGAGAAGAACACAGACAAGAATATCATAGAAACAAGACTGTGTGGGGGTAAGTTGATAATAATATAATATATCTAAGTAGACCACCAAATCTGTATTTGCATGGCAGTTATCCTTGGTAATATAGTTCATATGTGTATGCTTGAAGGATGAACAAGAGTTTGTTAAACAAAGGCTTTGCTATGACCAGTGTGTTCTTTTGGCAAAACTCTATTAGCATTTGCCCTGCTTCATTCTGTATTCCAAGGCCAAATTTGCCTGTTACTCCAGGTGTTTCTTGACTTCTTACTTTTGCATTCCAGTCCCCTATAAAGAAAAGGACATCGTTTTGGGGAATTAGTCCTAAAAGGTCTTTTAGATCTTCATAGAACCATTCAACTTTAGCTTCTTCAGCATTAATGGTTGGGGCATAGGCTCGTATTAGTGTGATATTGAATGGTTTGCCTTGGAAATTAACAGAGATCATTCTGTCATTTTTGAGATTGCATCCAAGCACTGCATTCCAGTCCATTTTAGTTAGCTGATTCCTAGAATGTCAACCTAAATCAAATCCTTTATGATTATACAGTGGAAGTGAGAAATACATTTAAGGGCCTAGATGTGATAGATAGAGTGCATGATGAACTATGGACGGAGATTCACGACATTATACAGGAGACAGGGATCAAGAACATCCCCATGGAAAAGAAATTCAAAAAAGCAAAATGGCTGTCTGGGGAGGCCTTACAAATAGCTGTGAAAAGAAGAGAAGTGAAAAGCAAAGGAGAAAAGGAAAGATATAAGCATCTGAATGCAGAGTTCCAAAGAATAGCAAGAAGAGATAAGAAAGCCTTCCTCAGTGATCAATGCAAAGAAATAGAGGAAAACAATAGAATGGGAAAGACTAGAGAGCTCTTCAAGAAAATTAGAGATACCAAGGGAACATTTCTTGCAAAGGTGGGCTCAATAAAGGATAGAAATGGTATGGACTTAACAGAAGCAGAAGATATTAAGAAGAGGTGGCAGGAATACACAGAAGAACTGTACAAAATAGATCTCCATGACCAAGATAATCACGATGATGTGATCACTCACCTAAAGCCAGACATCCTGGAATGTGAAGTCAAGTGGGCCTTAGAAAGCATCACTATGAACAAAGCTAGTGGAGGTGATGGAATTCCAGTTGAGCTCTTTCAAATCCTGAAAGATGATGGTGTGAAAGTGCTGCACTCAATATGCCAGTAAATTTGGAAAACTCAGCAGTGGCCACAGGACTGGAAAATGTCAGTTTTCATTCCAATCCCAAAGAAAGGCAATGCCAAAGAATGCTCAAACTACCACACAATTGCATTCATCTCACATGCTAGTGAAGTAATGCTCAAAATTCTCCAAGGCAGGCTTCAGCAATACGTGAATGGTGAATTTCCAGATGTTCAAGCTGGTTTTAGAAAAGGCAGAGGAACCAGAGATCAAATTGCCAACATCCGCTGGATCATGGAAAAAGCAAGAGAGTTCCAGAAAAATACCTATTTCTGCTTTATTGACTATGCTAAAGCCTTTGACTGGGTGGATCACAAGAAATGGGAAAATTCTGAGAGAGATGAGAATACCAGACCACCTGACCTGCCTCTTGAGAAACCTATATCCAGGTCAGGAAGCAACAGTTCAAACTGAACATCAAACAACAGACTGGTTCCAAATAGGAAAGGAGTATGTCAAGGCTGTATATTGTCACCCTGTTTATTTAACTTATATGCAGGGTACATCATGAGAAATGCTGGACTGGAGGAAACACAAGTGAAATCAAGATTGCTGGGAGAAATATCAATAACCTCAGATATGCAGATGACACCACCCTTATGACAGAAAGTGAAGAGGAACTAAAAAGCCTCTTGAGGAAAGTGAAAGTGGAGAATGAAAAAGTTGGCTTAAAGCTCAACATTCAGAAAACGAAGATCATGGCATCCGGTCCCATCACTTCATGGGAAATGGATGTGGAAACAGTGTCAGACTTTATTTTGAGGGGCTCCAAAATCACTGCAGATGGTGATTGCAGCCATGAAATTAAAAGACGCTTACTCCTTGGAAGGAAAGTTGTGACCAACCTAGATAGCATATTAAACAACAGAGAAATTACTTTGCCAACAAAGGTCTGTCTAATCAAGGCTATGGTTTTCCAGTGGTCATGTATGGATGTGAGAGTTGGACTGTGAAGAAAGCTGAGCGCCAAAGTATTGGTGCTTTTGAACTGTGGTGTTGGAGAAGACTCTTGAGAGGCCCATTGAACTGCAAGGAGATCCAACCAGTCCATTCTAAAGGAGATGGGTCCTGGGTGTTCTTTGGAAGGAATGATGCTAAAGCTGAAACTCCAGTACTTTGGCTCCCTCATGTGAAGAATTGACTCATTGGAAACGACCCTGATGTTGGGAGGGATTGGGGGCAGGAGGAAAAGGGGACAACAGAGGATGAGATGGCTGGATGACATCACTGACACGATGGACGTTAGTTTGAGTGAACTCCGGGAGTTGGTGATGGACAGGGATGCCTGGCATGCTGCAATTCATGGGGTTGCAAAGAGCCGAACATGACTCAGTGACTGAACTGAACTGAAACGAAGGCTGGGAAAACCAAGTTCTAAGAGGACGCAACAGCTAAGTTCATACCCAGAAAACAATATTTTCAACTGATCTTCCCAAAGATCTCAGAATTTTTTAAAAATGGAATGAAGAACATAGCACAAATAATGACGACCCAGAGGGATGGTATGGGGAGGGAGGAGGGAGGAGGGTTCAGGATGGGGAACACATGTATACCTGTGGCAGATTCATTTTGATACATGGCAAAACCAATACAATATTGTAAAGTCAAATAAAATAAAAAAAGAATTAAGAGCATAAATTTTGTGATGTAGATACAAATTTTACAGTAGAATAAAAAGTAAAATTAATGGCCTGATATTTAAGAATTCTGGAAGGCAATGGCACCCCCCCCCAGTACTTTTGCCTGGAAAATCCCAGAGGGAGGAGTTGTTTTTAGAGTCAGAGAAATTCCAAAGAATAGAGAATCCTGTTGATGAGGACAAGATATTCAATACTAACTAGTAACATATAGAAAGCTTTTTTTTTTTTAAATCTCAGAGAGAAGTCTTCAGAGTGGAAAGGAAAGAATAAACCCCCTTTAACCAAAGAAAAGAAACACATAATAGGGAGAAACCACACTAGAGGAAATTCTGTATTTAATAAATGTATTCAAATCTCCTGGCCCATTCCACATTCTTGTCAGTGCTAAGATTCAACGGAGCAAGAGTTACAGCATGTATGGCTGCTCATTAAAAAATAACCTTCGGCTAGAAAGATACTCTATTCAGCAAAATTAATCAGACTGCCCTTGACAATGATGACATATTTCTGTCTTTTGGTACATTAACTAGGATTCCTGGCAAAGATATAGGGGCCAAGGAAATCATAGTGTGTAGCGGGAGAGGGATTTACAGAACTTGAAACTTTCTTTGAGAAGACCCAGATATTTAAATATTTTTCATAGATCAAACATTGACAATTTTACAATTTAGCAGAGCAAATAGATCTGTGACATTATTTACAATTCATGAAGTCAGTTTAATGTATTTTTGAAACTTTCGAGGTAACAGTACAGAATAATAGTTGTGCATGCAATATCTGAACCAGAATGTTCAGATTCAAAATCCTCCACTTTCTGTGTGACCTTGGATGAATCTCTTAGCATACAGTGAATTGGCTTCCTCAACTGGAAAAACTGAAGTTGATGGTGATAATTTTCAAGAACCATGAAGAATCTGAGATTTTACTCTACTTCCAAGATGAAAGTTAAAGTATTGCATTTTCATAGGTACTGGCAGAAGACATGAAAGTCTTAAATCAGAGACAAAGGATTCCATTACTCATAGCAAAGAAGATAGTATGAACTTCAAGTTCCTATAGGTTTTCCTTGGCCCTTGAATACCTTAGGGACAGTGTGAAAATGGGTCCAGATAAAGTCTATGTACACAGAAGTTTATGTCACAACTGATGAAATCTAAGCTTAGGAACCCTGTCAATTTTACAAAGGATTTGCTAGGAAACCTGAGCAAGCATTGCTTAAACGTAGACACTGTATTATTTTGTACAGCAAACAAATCTACCCTCTGCCTGTGAAGGAGATATTATCTCTATCTTCAAATGTTACTTTCTGTACTAATGTGCATTGGGAGTTTTTAGAGACATATTTTAACAAGTGATTTTCTGTATCAATTTCATTTTGATGAAAGAATAAATTCTGTATAATTTCAGGTTTCTTAAATATATTAAGACCTTTTATGCACATACAAAAAAAAAGATTATCTGGAATAAAAATTGTCACTAGACAAGCTGGAATGTGAAAGAATCAAGGTGACATATCTCCCAATAATTATATATATATATATATATACACACACACACACACACACACATACATACATATTGTGCTCATGCTAAGTCAGTTCAAGTCGGTCGGTTCAGTCACGTCCAACTCTGCACGACCCTGTGGAGAGTAGCCGGCCAGGCTCCACTGTCCACAGAATTTTCCAGGCAAGAATACTGGAGTGGGTTGAAATGCCCTCCTCCAGAGGATCTCTCTGACCCATGTACTGAACTCCTGTTTCATGTATCCTTCATGAGCAAGCAGATTCTTGAGCACTAGTCATCACCTGGGAAGTCTACACATGCATATATATATATATATATATATTATTTATATTTATATTTATTGTTAGTATTTAGTCCCTCAGTAGTGTCTGACTCTTTTGCAAGTCCATGGACTGAAACCCACCAGGCTCCTCTGTCCATGGGATGTCCCATGCAAGAATCCTGGATTGAGTGGTCATTTCCTTCTCCAGGGCATCTTCTCAACCCAAGGATCGAACTCACTCTTGATTATGCATTGGCAGGTAATTTCTTTACCACTGAGCCATTGCAGAAGACCATATATAGCCTTTAGATTTATCAAAAAGATTAATGGATATAGAGCGTCAAAAACAGTAGCTGACAGAGACAGTTGGATTAAAAAAAAAAAACCTCTTATTTTGACAACCCACAATTTGTCGGCACAAACTTGACAATCCAGATTTGTCTAGATATTACTTTGAGACACTAGGAAAGGCAGAGCACTCTTAAATATTCCCCAGACAGCACATGTTATAAGATGTCTGATATACAGACATAGTTCAGATACATTGTGCTTTCAGATCCAGAAAATTGCAGTAAAGCAAGTAACACTAACTTTTTGGTTTCTCAATACATATAAAAATTATATTTACACTATAATCTACTAAGTATGCCATAACACTATATCTAAAAGAGCAATGTACATTCCTTAAAATTTAGGAAAAAATCTTTATTGGTCAAAAATGCTAACCATCAGCTGAGTCTTCAATGGGTTGTACAGTTTGCTGGTAGAGTGTCTTGGCTTGTTGTTGATGGCTGCCAATCAGTGTGGTGATTGTTGGAGGTTAGGGTAACTGTTGCACTTTCTTAAACTAAGGCAACAATGAAGTTTGCCACAGATTGACTTTTCCTTTCATGGACAATTCATGGACAAATAGCACACAATGCAGTTTGAGAGCATTTTATCCACAGTAGTAGAACTTCTTTCAAAATTATACTCAATCTTCTCAAACTCTGCCACTGCTATATCAACTAAGTTTAAGTAATACTCTAAGTTTCTTCTCGGCATTCAATAGTCTTTACAGTGTCTTCATCAGGAGTAGATTCCATCTCAAGAAACCACTTTCTTTGCTAATTCATAAAAAGCAACACCATATTTGTTAAAATTTTGTGGTGAGATTGTAGCAATTCAGTTACATCTTCAGTTCAGTTCAGTCCCTCAGTGGTGTCCAACTATTTGTGGACCCATGGAGTATAGCATGCCAGGCTTACCTATCCATCACCAACACCAGAGCTTATGCAAACGTATGCCTATTAAGTCAGTGATGCCATCCAACCATCTCATCTTCTGTCCTCCCCTTCTCCTCTTGCCTTCAATATTTCCCAGCATCAGCATGTTTCCCAATCAGCCAGTTATTTGCACCAGGTGGCTAAAGTACTGGAGTTTCATCTTCAGCATAAGTCTCTCCAATAAATATCCAATAAATATTCAGGACTGATTTCCTTTAAGGTTGACTGGTTGAATCTCCTTAGAATCCAAAGGACTCTCAAGAGTGTTCTTCAACACAACAGTTCAAAAGCATTGATTCTTCGGGCCTCAGCTTTCTTTATAGTCAAATTCTCACATCCAGAAATAACTACTGGAAACACTATAGATTTGACTAGATTGACCTTTGTTGGCAAAGTAATGTTTCTGCTTTTAGTATCTAGGTTGGTCACAGCTTTTCTTCCAAGGAGCAAGTGTCTTTTAATTTCACAGGTGCAATCACCATCTACTGTGATTTTGGTACCCCCAAAAAATAAAGTCTCTCACTGTTTCCATTGTTTCCCCAACTATTTGCCATAAAATGATGGGACTAGATGCCATGATCTTTGTTTTTTGAATGTTGAGTTTTAAGCCAGCTTTTTCACTCTCCTCTTTCACTTTCATCAAGAGGCTATTCAGTTCCTCTTCACTTTCTGCCATAAGGGTGATGTCATCTGCATATCTGAGGTTATTTAAGCTTCTCTCAGCAATCTTGATTATATCTGTGCTTCATCCAACTCAGCAATTCTCATGATGCACTCTGCATATAGTTAAATAAGCAGGGTGACAATATGCAACCTTGATGTACTCCTTTCTTGATTTGGAACCAGTCTGTTGTTCCACGTCCAGTTCTAACTGTTGGATACTTGACCTGCATACAGATTTCTCAGGAGGCAGGTAAGGTGATCTGGTATTCCCATCACTTGAAGAGTTTTATACAGTTTGTTGTGATCCACACAGTCAAAGATTTTGGCATAGTCAGTAAAGCAGTTATCCAATGGATGTTGCCAATTTGACCTCTGGCTCCTCTGCCTTTTCTAAATCCAGCTTGAACATCTGGAAGTTCATGGTCCATGTACTGTTGAAGCCTGGCTTGGAGAATTTTAAGTATTACTTTGCTAGTGTGTGAGATGAGTGTAACTGGGTGGTAGTTTGAACATTATTTGACATTGCCTTTCTTTGGGATTGGAATGAAAACTAACTTTTTCTACTCCTGTGGCCACCACTGTGTTTTCCAAATTTGCTGGCATATTGAGTGCAGCACTTTCACAGCATCATCTTTCAGGATTTGAAAGAGCTTAACTGGAATTCCATCACTTTCACTAGCTTTGTTCATAGTGATGCTTCCTAAGGCCCACTTGACTTCACATTTCAGGATATCTGGCTCTAGGTCAGTGATCACACCATCGTGATTATCTGGGTCATGAAGATCTTTTTTGTACAGTTCTTCTGTGTATTTTTGCCACCTCTTCTTAATATCTTTTACTTCTGTTAGGTCCATACCATTCCTGCCCTTTATTATGCCCATCTTTGCAAGAAATTTTCCTTTGGTATCTCTAATTTTCTTGAAGAAATCTCTAGTATTTCCTATTCTATTGCTTTTCTCTATTTCTTTGCACTGATCGCTGAAGAAGGCTTTCTTTTCTCTCCTTCCTATTCTTTGGAACTCTGCATTCAAATGCATATATCTTTCCTTTTCTCCTTTGCCTTTAGCTTCTCTTCTTTCCTTAGCTATTTGTAAGCCCTCATCAGATAACTATTTTGCCTTTTTGCATTTCCTTTTCTTGGGGATGGTCTTCATCATTGCCTCTTGTAAAATGACATGAACCTCCATCAGTAGTTCTCAGGCACTGTGTCTATCAGATCTAATCCCTTGAATCTATTTGCCACTTCCATTGTATAATCATAAGGGATTTGATTTATGTCATACCTGAATGGTGCAGTGGTTTTCCCTACTTTCTTCAACTTATGTGTGAATTTGACCATAAGGAGTTCATGATCTGAGCCAAGTCAGCCCCTGGTCTTGTTTCTGATGACTTTAGAGAGCTTGTCTATCTTTGGCTGCAAAGAATATAATCAATCTGCTTCTGATATTGATCCTCTGGTGATGTCCATGTATAGAGTCTTCTCATGTGTTGGCTGGAAGAGAGTGTTTGCTATGACCAGTGTGTTCTCTTAGCAAAACTCTATTAGCCTTTGCCTGCTTCATTTTGTACTCCAAGACCAAATTTTCTGTTACTCCAGATATCTCTTACCTTCCCACTGTTGCATTGCAGTCCCCTATAATGAAAGGGACATCTTTCCAGTCCCCTATAATCAAAGGGGTTGTTAGTTCTAGAAAAACTTGTAGTTCTTCATAGAACCATTCAACTTCAGCTTCTTCAGCATTACTGATTGGGTCATAGACCTGGATTACTGTGATATTGAATGGTTTTCCTTGGAAACGAACAGAGATCATTCTGTCGTTTTGAGATTGCACCCAAGTACTGCATTTCAGACTCTTTTCTTAACTTTAAGCACTACTCCATTTCTTCTAAGGGATTCTTGTTCACATTAGTATACATAATGGTCATCCGAGTTAAATTCACCCATTCAGTCCATTTTAATTCACCAATTCCTAAAATGTCAATGTTCACTCTTGCCATCTCTTGTTTGACCACTTCCAATTTACTTTGATTCAGGGACCTAACATTCCACGTTCCTATGCAATATTGTTCTTTACAACATCAGACTATACTTACATCATCAATCACAACCATAACTGGGTGTTTTTTGTTTTTTCTTTTTTCTTCTTTTTTTTTTTTTTTTTTTGATTTGGCTCTGTCTCTTCATTCTTTCTGGAGTTACTTGTCCACTGTTCTCCAGTAGCATATTGGGCACCTGCTAACCAGATGAGTTCATCTTTCAGTATCCTATCTTTTTGCCTTTTCATCCTCTTCATGGAGTTCTCAAGGCAAGAATACTGAAGTGGTTTGCCATTCCCTTCTCCAGTGGACCACGTTTTGTCAGAACTCTCCACCATGACCTGTCCATTTTGGGTAGCCCTACATGGAATGGCTCACAGTTTCACTGAGTTAGACAAGACTTTGGTCCATGTGACTAGTTTGATTAGTTTACTGTGATTGTGGTTTTCATTCTGTCTGTCCTCTGATGGATAAGAATAAGAGGCTTATGGAAGCTTCCTGATGGGAGAGGACTGACTGAGGGGGTAACTGGGTCTTGTTCTGATGGGTGGGGCCATGCTCCATGAATCTTTAAGTTGATTGTAGTTCTTTTGCTATCTCTACCACATCAGCAGTTACATCCTCCACTGAAATTTTAACCCCCTTAAAGTCACCCAAGAAGTTAAGAATAAACCTTTTTCCAAAGTCTTGTTAATGTTGATATTTTTGTCGTACTCCCATGATAATGAATATTCTTAATGTCATCTAGATTGATAAATACTTTCCAGAAGGTTTTCAATTTGTTTCTGTTTATCCAAAGGAGGAATCACTACATATGCCAGCGTTATGAAATGCATTTTTAAAATAATAAGACGTGAAAGTTAAAATAGCTTCTTATTTTTTTTAATATCTTTTTTAAATTAAATTTTATTTTGCTTAACTTTATAATATTGCATTGCTTTTGCCATACCTCAAGATGGATCCGCCACAAGTATACATGTGTTCCCCATCCTGAACCCTCCTCCCTCCTCCCTCCCCATACCATCCCTCTGGGTCGTCCCAGTGCACCAGCCCCAGGCATCCATTATCAGGCATCGTACCTGGACCGGCGACTCGTTTCAGATATGGTATTATACATATTTCAATGCTATTCCCCCAAATCATCCCACCCACTCCCGTTGCCAGAGTCCAAAAGTTTGTTTTATGCATCAGTGTCTCTTTTGTTGTCTCGTATACAGGGTTATTGTTACGATCTTTCTAAATTCCATATATATGCGTGAGTGCTCAAACTACCGCACAATTGCACTCATCTCACATGCTAGTAAAGTAATGCTCAAAATTCTCTAAGCCAGGCTTCAGCAATATGTGAACCGTGAACTTCCTGATGTTCAAGCTGGATTTAGAAAAGGTAGAGGAACCAGAGATCAAATTGCCAACATCTGCTGGATCATCGAAAAAGCAAGAGAGTTCCAGAAAAACATCGATTTCTGCTTTATTGACTATGCCAAAGCCTTTGACTGTGTAGATCACAATAAACTGTGGAAAATTCTGAGAGAGATGGGAATACCAGGCCACCTGATCTGCCTCTTGAGAAATCTATGCAGGTCAGGAAGCAACAGTTAGAACTGGTCATGGAACAACAGACTGGTTCCAAATAGGAAAAGGAGTACGTCAAGGCTGTATATTGTCACCCTGTTTATTTAACTTATATGCAGAGTACATCATGAGAAATGCTGGACTGGAGGAAACACAAGCTGGAATCAAGATTGCTGGGAGAAATATCAATAACCTCAGATATGCAGATGATACCACCCTTATGGCAGAAAGTGAAGAGGAACTCAAAAGCCTCTTGATGAAAGTGAAAGTGGAGAGTGAAAAGGTTGGCTTAAAGCTCAACATTCAGAAAACGAAGATCATGGCATCTGGTCCCATCACTACATGGGAAATAGATGGAGAAACAGTGGAAACAGTGTCAGACTTTATTTTTCTGGGCTCCAAAATCACTGCAGATGGTGACTGCAGCCATGAAATTAAAAGACGCTTACTCCTTGCAAGGAAAGTTATGACCAACCTAGATAGCATATTCAAAAGCAGAGACATCACTTTGCCAACAAAGGTTCGCCTAGTCAAGGCTGTGGTCTTTCCTGTGGTCATGTATGGATGTGAGAGCTGGACTGTGAAGAAGGCTGAGCGCCGAAGTATTGATGCTTTTGAACTGTGGTGTTGGAGAAGACTCTTGAGAGTCCCTTGGACTGCAAGGAGATCCAACCAGTCCATTCTGAAGAGATCAGCCCTGGGGTTTCTTTGGAAAGAATGATGCTAAAGCTGAAACGCCAGTATTTTGGCCACCTCATGCGAAGAGTTGACTCATTGGAGAAGACTCTGATGCTGGGAGGAATTGAGGGCAGGAGGAGAAGGGGACGACAGAGGATGAGATGGCTGGATGGCATCACTGACTCGATGAATGTGAGTCTGAGTGACCTCGGAGAGCTGGTGATGGATAGGGAGGCCTGGCGTGCTGCAGTTCATGGGGTCGCAAAGAGTCGGACACGACTGAGCGACTGATCTTATCTGATACTGTGTTTGTGTTTTTCTTTCTGGCTTACTTCACTCTGTATAATAGGCTCCAGTTTCATCCACCTCATTAGAACTGATTCAAAAGTGTTCTTTTTAATGGCTGAGTAATACTCCATTGTGTATATGTACCACCGCTTTCTTATCGATTCATCTGTGGATGGACATCTAGGTTGCTTCCAAGTCCTGGTTATTGTAAACAGTGCTGCTATGAACATTGGGGTACACGTGTCTCTTTCAATTCTGGTTTTCTCAGTGTGTATGCCCAGCAGTGGGATTGCTGTATCATAAGGCAGTTCTATTTCCAGTTTTTTGAGGAATCTCCATACTGTTCTCCAAAGTGGCTGTACTAGTTTGCATTCCCACCAACAGGATAAGAGGGTTCACTTTTCTCCACACCCTCTCCAGCATTAATTGCTTGTGGACTTTTGGATCTCAGCCATTCTGACTGGCGTGAAATGGTACCTTATAGTGGTTTTAATTTGCATTTCTTTGATAATGAGTGATGTTGAGCATCTTTTCATGTGTTTGTTAGCCATCTGTATGTCTTCTTCGGAGAAATGTCTATTTAGTTCTTTGGCCCATTTTTTGATTGGGTCATTTATTTTTCTGGAATTGAGCTGTAGGAGTTGCTTGTATATTTTTGAGATTAGTTGTTTGCCTGTTGCTTCATTGGCTTTTGTTTTCTCCCATTCTGAAGGCTGTCTTTTCACCTTGCTTATAGTTTCCTTTGTTGTGCAGAAGCTTTTTAAGTTTGATTAGGTCCCATTTATTTATTTTTGATTTTATTTCCAATATTCTGGGAGGTGGGTCAGAGAGGATCCTACTGTGATGTATGTCAGAGAGTGTTTTGCCTATGTTTTCCTCTAGGAGTTTTATGGTTTCTGGTCTTACATTTAGGTCTTTAATCCTTTTTGAGTTTATTTTGTGTATGGTGTTAGAAAGTGTTCTAGTTTCATTCTTTTACAAGTGTTTGACCAGTTTTCCCAGCACCACTTGTTAAAGAGATTGTCTTTAATCCATTGTATATTCTTGCCTCCTTTATCAAAGATAAGGTGTCCTTATGTGTGTGGATTTATCTCTGGGCTTTCTATTTTGTTCCATTGATCTATATTTCTGTCTTTGTGCCAGTACCATACTGTCTTGATGACTGTGGCTTTGTAGTAGAGCCTGAAGTCAGGCAGGTTGATTCCTCCAGTTCCATTCTTCTTTCTCAAGATAGCTTTGGCTATTCGAGGTTTTTTGTATTTCCATACAAATTGAGAAATTATTTGTTCTAGTTCTGTGAAGAATACCGTTGGTAGCTTGATGGGGATTGCATTGAATCTATAAATTGCTTTGGGTAGTATACTCAGTTTCACTATATTGATTCTACCAATCCATGAACATGGTATATTTCTCCATCTATTAGTGTCCTCTTTGATTTCTTTCACCAGTGTTTTATAGTTTTCTATATATAGGTGTTTAGTTTCTTTAGGAAGATATATTCCTAAGTATTTTATTCTTTTCATTGCAATGGTGAATGGAATTGTTTCCTTAATTTCTTTCTATTTTCTCATTATTAGTGTACAGGAATGCAAGGGATTTCTATGTGTTGATTTTATATCCTGAAACTTTACTATATTCGTTGATTAGTTCTAGTAATTTTCTGGTGGAGTCTTTGGTGTTTTCTACGTAGAGGATCATGTCATCTGCAAACAGTGAGAGTTTTACTTTTTCTTTTCCAATTTGGATTCCTTTTATTTCTTTTTCTGCTCTGATTGCTATGGCCAAAACTTCCAAAACTATGTTGAATAGTAATGGTGAAAGTGAGCATCCTTGTCTTGTTCCTGACTTTAGAGGAAATGCTTTCAATTTTTCACCATTGAAGATAATGTTTGCTGTGGGTTTGTCATATATAGCTTTTATTATGTTGAGGTATGTTCCTTCTATTCCTGCTCTCTGGAGAGTTTTTATCATAAATGGATGTTGAACTTTGTCAAAGGCTTTCTCTGCATCTATTGAGATAATCATATGGTTTTTATTTTTCAATTTGTTAATGTGGTGTATTACGTTGATTGATTTGTGGATATTGAAGAATCCTTGCATTCCTGGGATAAAGCCCACTTGGTCATGGTGTATGATCTTTTTAATGTGTTGTTGGATTCTGATTGTGAGAATTTTGTTAAGGATTTTTGCATCTATGTTCATCAGTGATATTGGCCTGTAGTTTTCTTTATTTGTGGCATCTTTGTCAGATTTTGGTATTAGAGTGATGGTGGCCTCATAGAATGAGTTTGGAAGTTTGCTTCTTCTGCAATTTTCTGGAACAGTTTGAGTAGGATAGGTGTTAGCTCTTCTCTAAATTTTTGGTAGAATTCAGCTGGGAAGCTGTCTGGACCTGGGCCTTTGTTCACTGGAAGATTTCTGATTACAGTTTCTATTTCCGTGCTTGTGATGGGTCTGTTAAGATTTTCTATTTCTTCCTGGTCCAGTTTTGGAAAGTTGTACTTTTCTAAGAATTTGTCCATTTCTTCCACGTTGTCCATTTTATTGCCATATAATTACTGATAGTAGTCTCTTATGATCCTTTGTATTTCTGTGTTGTCTGTTGTGGTCTCTCCATTTTCATTTCTAACTTTATTGATTTGATTTTTCTCCCTTTGTTTCTTGATGAGTCTGGCTAATGGTTTGTCAATTTTATTTACCCTTTCAAAGAACCAGCTTTTGGCTTTGTTGATTTTTGCTATGGTCTCTTTTGTTTCTTTTGCATTTATTTCTGCTCTAATTTTTAAGATTTCTTTCCTTCTACTAACCTTGGGGTGCTTCATTTCTTCCTTTTCTAGTTGCTTTAGGTGTAGAGTTAGGTTATTTATTTGGCTTTTTTCTTGTTTCTTGAGGTATGCCTGTATTGCTATGAACTTTCCCCTTAAGACTGCTTTTACAGTGTCCCACAGGTTTTGGGTTGTTGTGTTTTCATTTTCATTCGTTTCTATGCAGATTTTGATTTCTTCTGTGATTTGTTGGTTGTTCAGGAGCGTGTTGTTCAGCCTCCATATGTTGGAATTTTTAATAGTTTTTCTCCTGTCATTGATATCTAATCTTACTGCATTGTGGTCAGAAAAGATGCTTGGAATGATTTCAATTTTTCTGAACTTACCAAGGCTAGATTTATGGCCCAGGATGTGGTCTATCCTGGAAAAGGTTCCGTGTGGGCTTGAGAAAAAGGTGAAATTCGTTGTTTTGGGATGAAATGTCCTATAGATATCAGTTAGGTCTAACTGGTCTATTGTATTGTTTAAAGTTTGTGTTTCCTTGTTAATTTTCTGTTTAGTTGATCTATCCATTGTTGTGAGTGGGGTATTAAAGTCTCCCACTATTATTGTGTTATTGTTGATTTCTCCCTTCATACTTGTTAGTGTTTGTCTTACATATTGCGGTGCTCCTATGTTGGGTGCATATATATTTATAATTGTTATATCTTCTTCTTGGGTTGATCCTTTGATCATTATGTAGTGACCTTCTTTGTCTCTTTTCACAGCCTTTGTTTTAAAGTCTATTTTATCTGATATGAGTATTGCTACTCCTGCTTTCTTTTGGTCCCTATTTGCAAGGAAAATCTTTATCCAGCCCTTCACTTTCAGTCTGTATGTGTCCCCTGTTTTGATGTGGGTCTCTTGTAAACAACATATGTAGGGGTCTTGTTTTTGTATCCATTCGGCCAGTCTCTGTCTTTTGGTTGGGGCATTCAACCCATTTACATTTAAGGTAATTATTGATAAGTATGATCCCGTTGCCATTTACTTTATTGTTTTGGGTTCGAATTTATTTACCCTTTTTGTGTTTCCTGTCTAGAGAATGTCCTTTACTATTTGTTGGAGAGCTGGTTTGGTGGTGCTGCATTCTCTCAGCTTTTGCTTGTCTGTAAAGATTTTGAAAAGATTTTGTAAAGATATGAAAGATTTCTCCTTCATATTTGAATTAGATCCTTGCTGGGTACAATAATCTGGGCTGTAGGTTTTTTTTCTTTCATCATTTTAAGTATGTCTTGCCATTCCCTACTGGTTTGGAGAATTTCTATTGAAAAATCAGCTGTTATCCTTATGGGAATTTCCTTGTGTGTTATGTGTTGTTTTTCCCTTGCTGCTTTCAATATTTGTTCTTTGTGTTTGATCTTTGTTAATTTGATTAATATGTGTCTTGGGGTGTTTCGCCTTGGGTTTATCCTGTTTGGGATTCTCTGGGTTTCTTGGACTTTAGTGATTATTTCCGTCCCCATTTTTGGGATCAGATCAGATCAGTCGCTCAGTCGTGTCCGACTTTATGCGACCCCATGAACCACAGCAAGCCAGGCCTCCCTGTCCATCACCAGCTACCAGAGGTCACTCAGACTCACATCCATCGAGTCCGTGATGCCATCCAGCCATCTCATCCTCTGTCGTCCCCTTCTCCTCCTGCCCCCAACCCCTCCCAGCATCAGAGACTTCTCCAATGAGTCAACTCTTCGCATGACGTGGCCAAAATACTGGAGTTTCAGCTTTAGCATCATTCCTTCCAAAGAAATTCCAGGATTGATCTTCAGAATGGACTGGTTGGATCTTCTTGCAGTCCAAGGGACTCTCAAGAGTCTTCTCCAACACCGCAGTTCAAAAGCATCAATTCTTCGGCGCACAGCCTTCTTCACAGTCCAGCTGTCACATCCATACATGACCAAGGAAAGACTATAGCCTTGACTAGGCGAACCTTTGTTGGTAAAGTAATGTCTCTGCTTTTGAATATGCTATCTAGGTTGGTCATAACTTTCCTTCCAAGGAGTAAGCGTCTTTTAATTTCATGGCTGCAGTCACCATCTGCAGTGATTTTGGAGCCCAGAAAAATAAATTCTGACACTGTTTCCACTGTTTCTCCATCTATTTCCCATGCAGTGATGGGAACAGATGCCATGATCTTCGTTTTCTGAATGTTGAGTTTAAGCCAACCTTTTCATTCTCCACTTTCACTTTCATCAAGAGGCTTTTTAGCCCCTCTTCACTTTCTGCCATAAGAGTGGTGTCATCTGCATATCTGAGATTATTGATATTTCTCCCAGCAATCTTGATTCCAGCTTGTGTTTCCTCCAGTCCAGCATTTCTCATGATGTACTCTGCATATAAGTTAAATAAACATGGTGACAATATGCAGCCTTGACGTACTCCTTTTCCTATTTGGAACAAGTTTGTTGTTCCATGACCAGTTCTAACTGTTGCTTCCTGACCTGCATACAGATTTCTCAAGAGGCAGATCAGGTGGTCTGGTATTCCCATCTCTTTCAGAATTGTCCATAGTTTATTGTGATCTACACAGTCAAAGGCTTTGGCATAGTCAATAAAGCAGAAATCGATGTTTTTCTCGAACTCTCTTGCTTTTTCCATGATCCAGCAGATGTTGGCAATTTGATCTCTGGTTCCTCTGTCTTTTCTAAAACCAGCTTGAACATCAGGAAGTTCACGGTTCACATATTGCTGAAGCCTGGCTTGGAGAATTTTGAGCATTACTTTACTAGCGTGTGAGATGAGTGGAATTGTGCAGTAATTTGAGCACTCTTTGGCATTGCCTTTCTTTGGGATTGGGATGAAAACTGACCTTTTCCAATCTTGTGGCCACTGCTGAGTTTTCCAAATTTGCTGGCATATTGAGTGCAAAACTTTCACAGAATCATCTTTCAGGATTTGGAATAGCTCCACTGGAATTCCATCACCTCCACTAGCTTTGTTTTTAGTGATGCTTTCTAAGTCCCACTTGACTTCACATTCCAGGATGTCAGGCTCTAGGTCAGTAATCACATCATCATGATTATCTGGGTCGTGAAGCTCTTTTTTGTACAGTTCTTCTGTGTATTCTTGCCACCTCTTCTTAATATCTTCTGCTTCTGTTAGGTCCATACCATTTCTGTCCTTTATCCTGCCCCTCTTTGCATGAAATGTTCCTTTGGTATCTCTGATCTTCTTGAAGAGATCCCTAGTCTTTCCCATTCTGTTGTTTTCCTCTATTTCTTTGCATTGATCACTGAAGAAAGCTTTCTTATCTCTTCTTGCTATTCTTTGGAACTCTGCATTCAGATGTTTATATCTTTCCTTTTCTCCTTTGCTTTTCGCTTCTCTTCATTTCGCAGCTATTTGCAAGGCCTCCCCAGACAGCCATTTTGCTTTTTTGCATTTCTTTTCCATGGGGATTGTCTCGATCCCTGTCTCCTGTACAATGTCACAAACCTCATTCTATAGTTCATCAGGCACTCTATCTATCAGATCTAGGCCCTTAAATCTATTTCTCACTTCCACTGTATAATCATAAGGGATTTGATTTAGGTCATACCTGAATGGTCTAGTAGTTTTCCCTACTTTCTTCAATTTCAGTCTGAATTTGGCAATAAGGAGTTCATGGTCTGAGCCACAGTCACCTCCTGGTCTTGTTTTTGCTGATTGTATAGAGCTTCTCCATCTTTAGCAGCAAAGAATATAATCGATTTGATTTCAGTGTTGACCATCTGGTGATGTCCATGTATAGAGTCTTCTCTTGTGTTGTTGCAAGAGGGTATTTGCTATGACCAGTGCATTTTCTTGGCAAAACTCTGTTAGTCTTTGCCCTGCTTCATTCCATGTTCCAAGGCCAAATTTGCCTGTTACTCCAGGTGTTTCTTGACTTCCTACTTTTGCATTCCTGTCCCCTATAATGAAAAAGACATCCTTTTTGGGTGTTAGTTCTAAAAGGTCTTGTAGCTTTTCATAGAACCATTCAACTTCAGCTTCTTTGGCGTTACTGGTTGGGGCATAGATTTGGATTACTGTCACATTGAATGGTTTGCCTTGGAAACGAACAGAGATCATTCTGTCATTTTTGAGATTGCATCCAAGTACTGCATTTCGGACTCTTTTGTTGACCATGATGGCCACTGCATTTCTTCTGAGGGATTCCTGCCCGCAGTAGTAGATATAATGGTTTTCTGAGTTAAATTCACCCATTCCAGTCCATTTTAGTTCGCTGATTCCTAGAATGTCGACATTCACTCTTGCCATCTCTTGTTTGACCACTTCCAATTTGCCTTGATTCATGGACCTGACATTCCAGGTTCCTATGCAATATTGCTCTTTACAGCATCGGACTTTGCTTCTATCACCAGACACATCCACAGCTGTGTATTCTTTTTGCTTTGGCTCCATCCCTTCATTCTTTCTGGAGTTATTTCTCCACTGATCTCTAGTAGCATATTGGGCCCCTACTGACCTGGGGAGTTTCTCTTTCAGTATCCTATCATTTTGTCTTTTCATATTGTTCATGGGGTTCTCAACGCAAGAATACTGAAGTGGTTTGCCATTCCCTTTTCCAGCGGACCACACCCTGTCATTTTAGGGAAGTTTTCAACTATTATCTCCTCTAGTATTTTCTCACGGTCTTTCTTTTTGTCTTCTTCTTCTGGGACTTCTATGATTCGTATGTTGTAACTTTTAATATTGTCCTGGAGGTCTCTGAGATTGTCCTCATTTCTTGTAATTCGTTTTTCTTTTTTCTCCTCTGCTTCATTTATTTCTACCATTCTATCTTCTAATTCACTAATTCTATCTTCTGCCTCTGTTATTCTACTATTTGTTGCCTCCAGAGTGTTTTGGATCTCATTTATTGCATTGTTCATTATATATTGACTCTTTTTTATTTCTTCTAGGTCCTTGTTAAACCTTTCTTGCATCTTCTCAATGCTTTTCTCCAGGCTATTTATCTGTGATTCCATTTTGATTTCCAGATTTTGTATTAATTTCACTATCATTATTCGGAATTCTTTATCAGGTAGATTCGCTATTTCTTCCTCTTCTGTTTGGTTTGGTGGGCATTTATCCTGTTCCTTTACCTGATGGGAATTCTTCTGTCTCTTCATCTTGCTTAAATTGCTGAGTTTGGGGTGTCCTTACTGTATTCTGGCATTTTGTGGAGTTCTCTTTATTGTGGCGTTTCCTCACTGTATGTGGGTTTGTACAGGTGGCTTGTCAAGGTTTCTTGATTAGGGAAGCTTGTGTCGGTGTTCTGGTGAATGGAGCTGGATTTCTTATCTCTGGAGTGCAGTGGAGTGTCTAGTAATGAGTTATAAGATGTCTATGATTTTGGGGTCACTTTGAGTAGCCTGTATATTGGCTTGGTTTCAGTATAGGTATGGAGGCATCTGATGAGCTCCTGTCAGTTAATGTTCTGTGGGATCAGGGTTTGGACTTAAGCCTCCTGCTTCCAGTTATTGGTCTTATTTTTACAGTAGTCTCAAAAACTTCTCCTTCTATACTGCACTCCACAACTGGACCACTCAGAGATGTTCACGGAGTTATACAGAGAAGAAAAGAGGGGAGGAAGGAGACAGAGGTGGTCAGGAGGATAAAAGGAGGGAATGAAAAGGAGAGAGACAGATCCAGTCAGTAATAGGCACAAATTGATTACATATAACAGAAAGCATAAATTAAAGATCTAGGTTAGAATTTGGAGTTTCAGGAATACAATGTCAAAGAAAAGATGAAGAGATAGAAAGAGGGAGGGGAAAAAAGTCTCAAAGGTTATAAAAAAAATGAATAGGTAAAAAATTGATAGCAGTTACCAATAAGCTAAACTTATGAATCTAGAGCAGAGTTTGGAGTTTCAAAAATACAATGCTAAAGGAAAGAAAATACAAAAAGAAAAAAGAAAGAAAAAAAGAAAAAAAAAGAGTCACAAAAGTTATTAAAAATATATATATGTGAAGTTTGGTGGTTTTTTTTCCCTTTAAAAAGAAGGGCCTTTTATTTATTTATTTTTTTTTTTTTTTTACACAAAGTAATAATAGGTTCTAAAAGTGGAAATTAAAGGAGTACTAGAGGATAAAAATAAAATTTTTTAATTAAAAAATATATAAAAAAGGAAAGAAAAAAATAATGATGGTAAAAATAGTAACAATATATATAAGACTTTCTCTGTTATTGTTGTGGTTTCAGTTCATTTTTGGCTAGTTCCTTGTTCCGGCTTAAATTTCTCAAGATCTATAGGCCCCTTTCTCTGTAGTTGGTACTAACCACGGGGTTTTACTTTATTGCCTGTTGCTTCCACAGCGGTTCCCTCTGTTATCAGATCAGATCAGTCGCTCAGTCATGTCCGACTCTTTTCGACCCCATGAACTGCAGCACGCAAGGCCTCCCTGTCCATCACCAACTCCCGGAGGTCACTCAGACTCACATCCATCGAGTCAGTGATGCCATCCAGCCATCTCATCCTCTGTCGTCCCCTTCTCCTCTTGCCCCCAATCCCTCCCAGCATCACAGTCTTCTCCAATGAGTCAACTCTTCACATGAGGTGGCCAAAATACTCGAGTTTCAGCTTTAGCATCATTCCTTCCAAAGAAATCCCAGGGCTGATCTCCTTCAGAATGGACTGGTTGGACCTCCTTGCAGTCCAAGGGACTCTCAAGAGTCTTCTCCAACACCACAGTTCAAAAGCATCAATTCTTCGGTGCTCAGCCCTCTGTTATAGCTTCTTCTGTTTGCTGGTCTCTTCAGTGTCTGATTTCCACCCTGATACAAAGGCGGCGGTGGTGGACACCCTTTTTTTTTTTTTTGGCTCACTTGTTCAGTCGCGCTGCGGGGAGGGAGGGACGCTGCAAATAAATATCACTGACGTGTGCTCGCAGTGGCTCAGCCACACTGGGTCTGCCCCTGCTCACGGCACATGTAGCCTCCTTGCCTACTCTGCTTAGGCTCTCTGTTTCCCTGCTGGAACCATCCGCGACCGGCCCTGGGCTGCTTGCCCCTCCCAGGTCTAAGCCGCTCAAGTTCAGGCACTCGGGTAGTCCTCAGAGGCCCAGGCTTGGTTGGGCCTTCCCTTTGTGACCTTCGCAGATTCCAGTAGCGTATGTAATGAGGTGTTTAGCAAGCGGGGCTTCTGCGACTTATCACCTCGCCACCCCAGGGCACACTTTCTTAGGCGGATGTTAACCAACCAGAGCTCCAAGAAGTCTTATTTAGCAAAGAAGCTTGCCTACAGTTTTGTGGATAATGTCTCTCTGGGGCTGCGATTGCCTCCCTCCGGCTCTGGCTGCCTGTTACCGGAGGGGAGCGGACTGCAGCCGACTATCTCTGTACAGTCCTTCATTCTGTGCGCGGGCCTGGCGGTGTCTTGGGTTAGGGCTGGCTTTTTGTGGGGTAGGTATCCCACAGTCTGGTTTGCTAGCCCAAATTATTCCACTCAGGTAGCTCTCATGATATTCAGGCTGCTGCAGCCTGTGAAGCCCCCGCACAGCTGCCCGTGCAGCGGCCCACGAAGCAGCCCGCTCCGCGCCTCCCTGCCCAGCCCCCGCTTGCTAATGGTGGATGCAGGCATTTGCGCTGCTTCTCTGCTGGGGAAGTTATCGTAGGGCTCATAGTCTGTGGGTTTTAATTGTTTATTTATTTTCCTCCCTGTTACTTTGGGCTCCGTGCTTCCCAGGTTCAGCACAGACTTGGCAGTGAGAGTGTTTCCTGGTGTTAGGAAACTTCTCTATTTTTTTTTAAGACTCCCTTCCCCAGACAGAGGTCTGTCCCTCCCTCTTTGTCTCTTTTTAGTCTTTTATATTTTTTCCTACCTCCTTTAGAAGGCAATGAATTGCTTTTCTGGGTGTCTGATGTCCTCTGCTGGCATTCCGAAGTTGTTTTGTGGAATTTACTCGGTGTTTAGATGTTCTTTTGATGAATTTGTGGAGGAGAAAGTGTTCTCCCTGTCTTATTCCTCTGCCATCTTAGCTCCTCCCCTAAAATAGCCTCTTAATCCATGGGTTACAGAATGCGTGTTGTGTTAGCAGGCATGAAAACAATATGAATCTCATTTTGTATTTTTATTAGTGCTCTTGAGTAGCCAGGTGCACTGTCTGTGAGGAGAAATATAGAAATCTTTCTTTTTCTGTGGAGTTGGCCTCAATAGTAGGCTGAAAATATTCAGTAAATCATATAAATAGATGTGCTGTCATCCAGGCTTTGTCATTTCATTTAAAGAGCACAGGCAGAGTAGAGTTAGCATAATTTTTAAAAGCACTAGGCTTTTGGAATTGTTAATGATAATTGGCTTGAACTTGAAGCTGCTAGCTATGATAGCAATTGTTAGCCTGTTATTAAAGCTTTGAACCCAGTCATTGGCTTCTCCTCTCTTTGAATGTCTTACATGGAATCTTCTTCCAAAACAAGACTGTTTTGTCTACATTGAAAATTTATTGTTTAGTGTAGCCACTTTCATTAATTAACTTGGATAACTAAATAGACATTTCTCCAAAGAAGACATATAGATGGCTAGCAAACACATGAAAAGATGCTCAACATCACTCATTATCAGAGAAATGCAAATTAAAACCACTATGAGGTACCATTTCACGCCAGTCAGAATGGCTGCAATCATTCTGGAGATTGATTCTGGAGCATTGATTCTGGAGCATTCTGGAGAATGCTGGAGAGGGTGTGGAGAAAAGGGAACCCTCTTACACTGTTGGTGGGAATGCAAACTAGTACAGCCACTATGGAGAACAATGTGGAGATTCCTTAAAAAACTGGGAATAGAACTGCCTTATGATCCAGCAATCCCACTGCTGGGCATACACACTGAGAAAACCAGAATTGAAAGAGATACGTGTACCCCATTGTTCATAGCAGCACTGTTTATAATAGCCAGGACATGGAAGCAATCTAGATGCCCATTGGCAGATGAATGGATAAGAAAGCTGTGGTACATATACACCATGGAGTATTACTCAACCATTAAAAAGAATACATTTTGAATCAGTTCTAATGAGGTGAATGAAACTGAAGCCTATTATACAGAGTGAAGTAAGCCAGAAAGAAAAACACCAATACAGTGTATTAACGCATATATATGGAATTTAGAAAGATGGTAACAATAACCCTGTATGCAAGACAGCGAAAGAGACACTGATGTATAGAACAGTCTTTTGGACTCTGGGAGAGGGAGAGGGTGGGACGACTTGGGAGAATAGCATTGAAATATGTGTAATATCATATATGAAACGAGTCGCCAGTCCAGGTTCAATGCACGATACTGGGTGCTTGAGGCTGGTGCACTGGGACGACCCAGAGGGATGGTATGGGGAGGGAAGAGGGAGGAGGGTTCAGATGGGGAACACATGTATACCTGTGGCAAATTCATTTTGATATATGGCAAAACCAATACAATATTGTAAAGTTAAATAAAATTAAATTAAAAATAAAAAAACTTGAATAGATATTCTTGAAAACTTGCTGCACTCTAAATCTGCACTTGCTGCTTTGCCTTTAACTTTTATTTTTATGTAGATGGCTTCTTTCCTTAAATCTTATGAACCAACCTTTCTTAGCTTGGAACTTTTCTTCTACAGCTTCCCCATCTATCTCAGCCTTCATAGAATTGAATAGTTAGGGGTTCGTTCCGGATTAGGCTTTGGCTTAAGGGAATGTTGTGTCTGGTTTTGAAAGGTTGATGCTGAACCGTGAAAGACGCTGGAATTCTTGGCCTCTGGAGAAGGAAAATTCAATCTGGGGCCAGAGATGAGTGTTGATTGCTCAGAGCTTTTGTGTAATAAACTTTTATTAAAGTATAAAGATATAGAGAAAACTTCTGACATAGACATCAGAAGTGGGCAGAAAGAGTGCTCCCTCACTAGTGTTAGCAATGGAGATATATACTTTTAATTAGTTATTACAGTGAATCATAAGAATGTCTGGCGGTTTTAAAGACCTTACTAGACCCACACCGTAATTTACATTTTAAAATAACAGGATTATCCGGAAGGTTTTTCCTGAGAGTGTTCTCAAGAAGGATACATTATTGATATGTAATCCTAAGGAGTATGGAGGGGGAAAAAAAGTTTGTCCTTTCCTCTTCCTTGAGATTTCCATACCCCTCTCTCCTTGGGGACCCCCAGACTTCTTATCAACCTGCCTAGGAATTGACTATCTCAGTTTTATCTTCTATCCAAACCACTAGCCTGTTTCATTTACCATCTGTTTATTCACTGGAGTAGCACTTTTAATTTCCTTCAAGAACATTTTCTCTTCATTCATAATTTGGCTAACTGTTTGGTGCAAGAGCCCTAGCTTTCATTCTATAACAGCTTTTGACAAGCCTTCCTTACTAAGCTTAACCATTTCTAGCTTTTGATTTAAAGTGAAAGACATGTATTTGTCCTTTCCTAGAACTTCACATTCACTTTTCACTTTCATGCTTTGAAGAAGGAAATGGCAACCCACTCCAATGTTCTTGCCTGGAGAATCCCAGGGACAGGGGAGCCTGGTGAGCTTCCGTCTATGGGGTCGCACAGAGTCGGACACGACTGAAGCGACTTAGCAGCAGCAGCAGAGCATGTAGAAGACTTTGTAGGGTTATTAATTGACCTAATGTCAATATTGCTGTGTCTTGGGGAATAGGGAGTACCATGGAAAGGGAAAGATACACAGAAACAACCAGTTGTGGAGCAGTCGGAACACATACAACATTCATCAATTAAGCTCATAGTCATATGGGTGTGGTTTGCTGAGCCCAACATTCAGAAAACGAAGATCATGGCATCTGGTCCCATCACTACATGGGAAATAGATGGAGAAACAGTGGAAACAGTGTCAGAATTTATTTTTCTGGGCTCCAAAATCACTGCAGATGATGACTGCAGCCATGAAATTAAAAGACGCTTACTCCTTGGAAGGAAAGTTATGACCAACCTAGATAGCATATTCAAAAGCAGAGACATCACTTTGCCAACAAAGGTTCGCCTAGTCAAGGCTATGGTCTTTCCTGTGGTCATGTATGGATGTGAGAGCTGGACTGTGAAGAAGGCTGAGCGCTGAAGAATTGATGCTTTTGAACTGTGGTGTTGGAGAAGACTCTTGAGAGTCCCTTGGACTGCAAGGAGATCCAACCAGTCCATTCTGAAGGAGATCAGCCCTGGGAATTCTTTGGAAGGAATGATGCTAAAGCTGAAACTCCAGTACTTTTTGGCCACCTCATGTGAAGAGTTGACTCATTGGAGAAGACTGTGATGCTGGGAAGGATTGGGGGCAGGAGGAGAAGGGGATGACAGAGGATGAGATGGCTGGATGGCATCACTGACTCGATGAATATGAGTCTGAGTGACCTCCAGGAGTTGGTAATGGACAGGGAGGCCTGGCGTGCTGCGGTTCATGGGGTCGCATAGAGTTGGACACGACTGAGCGACTGTGATCTGATCTGATCTGATCTGATCTGATTACTGAGCCCCAAAAGAATTGCAGTAGTAACATCAAAGATCACCATAATAAATTTATTTTTTTTACTTTATTATTATTATTTTTTTTTAATTTTTCTTAACTTTACAATATTGTATTACTTTTACTATACATCGAGATGGATCCGCCACCAGAATACACGTGTTCCCCATCCTGAACCCTCCTCCCTCCCCCCTTCCCACACCATCCCTCCAGATCCTCCCGGTGCTCCAGTCCCAGGCATCTGTTATAGGGCATCGTACCTGGACTGACTCGTTTCAGATATGATATTATACATATTTCAATGCTATTCTCCCCAATCGTCCCACCCTCTCCCAGTCCCAGAGTCCAAAAGTCTGTTCTATACATCATTTCTCTTTTGCTGTCTCATAAGCAGGGTGATTGTTACCATCTTTCTAAATTCCATATATATGCGTTAGTATACTGTACTTGTGTTTTTCTTTCTGGCTTACTTCACTCTGTATAATAGGCTCCAGTTCCATCCACCTCATTAGAACTGATTCAAATGAATTCTTTTTAATGGCTGAGTAATACTCCATCGTGTATATGTACCACAGCTTGCTTATCCATTCATCTGTGGATGGACATCTAGGTTGCTTCCACTTCCTGGCTATTGTAAACAGTGCTGCTATGAACATTGGGGTACACGTGCCTCTTTCGGTTCTGGTTTTCTCGGTGTGTATGCCCAGCAGTGGGATTGCTGGGTCATAAGGCAGTTCTATTCCCAGTTTTTTGAGGAATCTCCATACTGTTCTCCATAGTGGCTGTACTAGTTTGCATTCCCACCAACAGTGTAAGAGGGTTCCCTTCTCTCCGCACCCTCTCCAGCATTTATTGCTTGTGGATTTTTGAATCGCAGCCATTCTGACTGGCGTGTAATGTATCTCATAGTGGTTTTGATTTGCATTTCTCTGATAATGAGTGATGTTGAGCATCTTTTCATGTGTTTGTTAGCCATCTGTATGTCTTCTTTGGAGAAATGTCTATTAAGTTCTTTGGCCCATTTTTTGATTGGGTCGTTTATTTTTCTGGAATTGAGCTGTAGAAGTTGCTTGTATATTTTTGAGATTAGTTGTTTGTCTGTTGCTTCATTTGCTATTATTTTCTCCCATTCTGAAGGCTGTCTTTTCACCTTGCTTATAGTTTCCTTTGTTGTGCAGAAGCTTTTAAGTTTGATTAGGTCCCATTTGTTCATTTTTGATTTTATTTCCAATATTCTGGGAGGTGGGTCATAGAGGATCCTGCTGTGATGTAAGTCAGAGAGTGTTTTGCCTATGTTTTCCTCTAGGAGTTTTATGGTTTCTGGTCTTATTTTAAAATTAATGAAAAAGTTTTAAAGATTTTGAGAATTGCCAAGATGTGATCCGATACTAGGTGAGCAAATGTTCTTGGAAAAGTGACACCAACAGACTTGCACAGCACAGGGTTGTCACAGATATTTAATTTGTAAAACAAACAAAAAGCCTCAAATCTGCAAAGGGCAGTAAAGTGAAAATAAAATGAGGCATGTCTGTGTGTTATTCTCCCAAGAATACAACTTGTTTGATTTTCTTCTGCTCAGATTCAGCTTCCTTAAGAAAATCTCTGAAATTGGCCTTGAATATACAATTGTAACCTCATTAATAATAATGGAAAAAAATATGGTATTTTAGATCTTCTTTTAAGCCCTTTGCACATATTAAAATCATTTCATTATGAAAGCAACTCTTTGAAGATAAAGTGTTAGTAGCTCAGTCACGTACAACTCCTGAGACCCCATGGACTGTAGCCTACAGGCTCCTCTGTCCATGGGATTCTCCAGGCAAAAATACTGGAGTGGGTTGCCATTTCCTTCTCCAGGGGATCTTCCCAACCAAGGATAGTACCAGGGTCTCCTGCATTGCAGGCAGATTCTTTACCAACTGATCTACAAGGGAAACCCCAAACTGTTCTTTTTCTCATTTTCTAGGTGATGAAGCTAAATCAAAGAGAAAATAAAAGACTTTGCCTTGGTCATACCACTGCTAATGTTAATAGTGGTGTTGTGAAGTTTATTCACTATGCAGTTATTCCTTTTTCTTTTGTTCCCTTTCCATAATCTACTCTTTTTAAAAAAGTCACAATGCATATTCCACACTTAGTGAGTGTGAAATTATATTTCTACCTCCTTAAAGGTGGGTTATTTATATAGACTATTTGAGATTTTTTTGCCTGGAAGGATTATCTATTCTCCCTCATTTGTTTATTTGATCACTTGTACAGTATTTGTATGATCCCATGGTTATCTATTAATATATATTATATATATATATATATATTTATCTATTTATATATACAGTGTGTATATATATATATATATTTTGTAAACCCAATATTTCCTCATTATCTTGCTTTTATCATTACAAGCTTTTTTCATTGGGAACTCTTTCAACTGACTCTCATGTCACTGTTACTTTTGCATACCTCCAACATTGTAGAATATTTTAAAGCACTTTTTTTTTTTTTTAACTTCATAGGGCTCAGGATACTCCACTCATTACAAACACCTATTCCCCAGTCATTTTTCCAAGAAGCCCTTATTTTCTTTATTGAATAATGGCATGAGTAAACACGATTTGAGTGTTAGTTGTGCTTGGTGGAGGTGTCATTCCTTCTAGACTTTCTTAGATGATAGAACAAGGAGACATTGTGACTATATTAACCCATGTGTGTGTGTGTGTATATATATATATATATATATATATATATATATATATATATATATACAGATCAGATCAGTCGCTCAGTCGTGTCCGACTCTTTGCGACCCCATGAACCGCAGCACGCCAGGCCTCCCTGTCCATCACCAGCTCCCGGAGGTCACCCAGACTCACACCCATCAAGTCAGTGATGCCATCCAGCCATCTCATCCTCTGTCGTCCCCTTCTCCTCCTGCCCTCAATCCCTCCCAGCATCAGAGTCTTCTCCAATGAGTCAACTTTTCGCATGAGGTGGCCAAAATACTGGAGTTTCAGCTTTGACATCATTCCTTCCAAAGAAATTCCAGGATTGATCTCCTTCAGAATGGACTGGTTGGATCTTCTTGCAGTCCAAGGGACTCTCAAGAGTCTTCTCCAACACCACAGTTCAAAAGCATCAATTCTTCGGCGCTCAGCCTTCCTCACAGTCCAGCTCTCACATCCATACATGACCACAGGAAAGACCATAGCCTTGACTAGGCGAACCTTTGTTGGTAAAGAAATGTCTCTGCTTTTGAATATGCTATCTAGGTTGGTCATAACTTTCCTTGCAAGGAGTAAGCGTCTTTTAATTTCATGGCTGCAGTCACCATCTGCAGTGATTTTGGAGCCCAGAAAAACAAAGTCTGACACTGTTTCCCCATCTATTTCCCATGCAGTGATGGGACCAGATGCCATGATCTTCGTTTTCTGAATGTTGAGCTTTAAGCCAACCTTTTCACTCTCCTATTTCTAAATATTTCTAAATCCAACCATTTGTACCCACATTATGCTAAATGTGAATTAATATTGATGTCTTTAATGCTAATAGATTACCACAATGATGATTCTAGCTTCTCTTGCTTTTAAGTAACTTCCCATTCTATCAATAAGAAACCTAGCTTCAACCATCTGCCATAAATTTTCTTAATAGTAAAACTCAAGTACACACATATAGTGGTTTCAGAACCATGAGCTTAAACTCCATAGAAACAACTTTATCAACTAGAGGACAATGTTTATGTACACTTCCTTTTGTCTTTAGTTATACAGACCACATATTTTCAATGTTCCTTAGGTTAGCAGCTTATTCCTCCACACCTTTGATGAGTTTTTTTCATATATTTTTTTTAATGCTTAGATTTTTTTGTCACATTCTGCATTTTATTCTGGAGACTCCCACCTCCTAAATGATTTTCTAAAATTTGAATACACTAAAGTTATTCTTTGTGCTCTATGATTTCTAACAAATATCTATTTTTGTTTTAATACATTACATGATCATTTAGAATAGTTTTACTATTCTAAAGAAATGCCACCCACATGATTCACCTATTTAGTTGCTCCATGATCCTGAATCACTGGCAACAAATCATCTGCTTATAGTTTTTATAGTTATGCTTTTTCTAGTATATCGTAAAATTGGAATCATACAGTATGCATCCTTTTAAGACTGGATTTTTTTCTTATGTAGCAAAATATATTGATGATTTTTTCATGTCTCTTTTTTTTCCTATCTCATTTGTGAATCTGGTTGAATATTTCATTATTTGGATGTATTAGTTTGCTTACTCATTCACCTATTCGAGGACATCTCTGTGACTCCTAGCTTTTTAATTATGAATAAAGGTGTTATAAATATTCAAATTCAAGTTTTTATATGGGCATTATTTTTAAAGTCAGTTGGTTAAATAACACAGAGCATGTTTGCTGAATCATACAGTAATACTATACTTTGCATCCTCACCAGGATTTGGTATCACCAATATTTAGGGTCTTAGCTATTATTAATATGTAGAGGTGTTGCATTGTTGTAAGCTGCAATTTCCAATGACAATCGCTTCCATGATAGCTCAGTTTGTAAAGAATCCAGCAGCAATGCAGGAGACCTGAGTTCAATCCCTGGGTTGGCAAGATCCCCTGGAGAAGGGGAAGGTCTACCCACTCCAAAATTCTGGCCTGGAGTATCCATGTACTGTATAGTCCATGGGGTTGCAAAGAGTTGGATGTGATGGAGCAACTTTCACTTTCTTTCTTTTTCCAATGACAAATTGTATGGAACATTTTCTCGTTTGTTTTTTTTTTTTTTTTTTTAATCCAAGTGTCTTTTTCAGTGAGGTATCCATTCAGATCTTTTGCACATTTTTAGAGTTTGAATTGAGTTCATTCAGTGAACTAAAGAAATCAGGAAAAATAAAATACAATAAATCTAGAAAGGAAAGAATTGTCATAGACCCTTTGCAAAGGCAAAAGCAACTCCCATCCAAAATTTGTCTTAAATGTTAAGACTGATGATGCCAAATACACACTAAAAGTGTATGAAAAGGTTTGTTATCTACAATAATTGGAGTATCTGGGGAGAACAAAAAACACCTCTCAAGTCGGTCCGAAAGAGCTGGAGAGAAAGGAACTGAGACTGGTTCAGGGTTTTGATTGTGACTAGGGGCAGAACCAGGGTTAGTATTTCTGCCTGAGGGCAGGGGGTTGTTTAGTTAAATCCCTAACTGGCTGCAAAGGAGAATTCCCTAAGATTATGAGGCAAAACTTTCTTCCCCAGATGTGGGACACAACAGGAAAAGAGAAGGAAAAGGTTTAAAAGCTGTCAGCAGTCAAACATCAAAAAATTTAGTCTGACTCCTCATTACAGAAGTAAGACTGTGTTTGCAATGACATTATCTCCTAGATAGAAAACCTAATCTTAAAAAAAAAAAAAAGCAACTATTAGAACTAAGAAGTAATTGAGTTTAATAAGAATGCAAGACATAAAAACAATATCCAAAAAAAGCATTTCTTTTTCTATAGACTAGCAGTAAACAATCAGATATAGAAAGAAGTGATAATAACATGTTTGCCTTGTCCCTGACTTAAAGGGATAGTCTTTCATCATTAAATAAGATGTTAGTTGAAGAGTTTTCATATATCCTTATATTTTTAAGGATATTTTCTTCTCAGTTTGTTAAAAGTTGTCATCAGAAAAGGACACTGGATTTTGTCACTTTCATCTGTTGAGATGATCAAATGATATTTCTATGTTTTTGGTCTGTAATGTTATTAATTATATTGATTGCTTTTATATAGAAAACTAAACTTGCTACTTCAGGATGAACCTCCCTTGGCCATGATGCATTATTATTTTTTATACTGTTGGACTAAATTTGCTAAATATTTTAAAGAACTTTTGTATTTATGGTCAAAAGAAGTATTGATCCATAGTTTTAATTTCTTATAATATTTCTGTCTGATTCAGTTATCAAAATAACAATGGACTCATAGAGACAGTTTTCCTGTACATAATAAAAATATTTTAAAATTAGTTTTACATAGTGACATTATTTATTAACATAATGTACCTTTTTTAAAATATCCATAAGTATTTTAAATTTGGTTATCATGTAATCATATTACATACCTTTCAACAAGAACCAATGAGTAGCTAGTTAATTGCATACAGTCCAGAACTTTAGCAGACCATCACTGCATTAAGTACTAGTCATTATTTTTGGAAGTTAACATATTTGACCAAGACAGGCTCTTCAAATTGAAGAAAAAGATTTGATTGAAGCCAATCATGAACAACAGCCTATGCTCTCTGCTCCAGGCAAGTTAAGGAAACTAAGGTCTTTGAGAAAGGAAAAAATTGGTGTAGCTTCTCTCTACCTACTTTCAGCTGAAAGGGAATATATCTCCTGAAAAACTGAATCTGCTAAATTTTCTAGACTTATTTAGTTTTCTGGAAGAGTTTGTATAAAAGTGATAGTACATATTTCTTTTTTAAAAATTTATTTGGTTTTTAACTGAAGGTAAATAGCTTAACAGAATTTTATTGTTTTCTGTCAAACCTCAACGTGGAAACTTGCATTATCATATATAAAATATATAGCCAAAGGGAATTTGCTGTATGTCTCAGGAAACTTAAACAGGGACTCTGTATCTACCTAGTGGAGTAGGATGAGGTGGGAGACGGGAAGGAGGTTCAAAAGGGAAGGGAAATATCTATCAGTCCAGTTCCCTTCAGTGGCTCAGTCATGTCCGACTCTTTGTGACCTCATGAATGGCAGCACGCCAGGACTCCCTGTCCATCACCAACTCCTGGAGTTCACTCAAACTCATGTGCATTGAGACGGTGATGCCATCCAGCCATCTCATCATCTGTCGTACCCTTCTCCTTCTGCCCCCAATCCCTCCCAGCATCAGAGTCTTTTCCAATGAGTCAACTCTTTGCATGAGGTGGTCAAAGTATTGGAGTTTCAGCTTTAGCATCAGTCCTTCGAAAGAACACCCAGGACTGATCTCTTTTAGGATGGACTGGTTGGATCTCCTTGCAGTCCAAGGGACTCTCAAGAATCTTCTCCAGCACCACAGTTCTCTGGCGCTCAGCTCTCTTCACAGTCCAACTCTCACATCCATACATGACCACTGGAAAAACCATAGTCTTGACTAGACAGACCTTTGTTGGCAAAATAATGTCTCTGCTTTTTAATATGCTATCTAGGTTGGTCATAACTTTCTTTCCAAGGAGTAAGCGTCTTTTAATTTCATGGCTGCAGTCACCATCTGAGTGATTTTGGAGGCCTCCAAAAATAAAGTCTGACACTGTTTCCCAATCTATTTCCCACGAAGTGATGGGACCAGATGCCATGATCTTCGATTTATGAATGTTGAGATTTAAGCCAATTTTTTCACTCTCCTCTGTCACTTTCATCAAGAGGCTTTTTAGTTCCTCTTCACTTTTTGCCATAAGGGTGGTGTCTTCTGCATATCTGAGGTTATTGATATTTCTCCCGGCAATCTTGATTCCAGCTTGTGCTTCTTCCAGTCCAGCATTTCTCATGATGTACTCTGCATATAAGTTAAATAAGCAGGGTGACAAATAAAGCCTTGACGTACTCCTTTTTCTATTTAGAACCAGTCTGCTGTTCCATGTCCAGTTCTAACTGTTGTTTACTGACCTGCATATAGGTTTCTCAAGAGGCAGGCCAGGTGGTCTGGTATTCCCATCTCTTTCAGAATTTCCCACAGTTTATTGTGCTCCACACAGTAAAAGGCTTTGGCATAGTCAGTAAAGCAGAAATAGATGTTTTTCTGGAACTCTTGCTTTTTCTATAATCCAGGGGATGTTGGCAATTTGATCTCTGGTTCCTCTGCCTTTTCTAAAACCAGCTTGAACATCTGGAAGTTCACGGTTCACATATTGCTGAAGCCGGGCTTGGAGAATTTTGAGCATTACTTTACTAGCATGTGAGATGAGTGCCATTGTGTGGTAGTTTGAGCATTCTTTGGCATTGCCTTTCTTTGGGATCAGAATGGAAACTGATCTTTTCCAGTCCTGTGGCCACTGCTGAGTTTTCCAAATTTGCTGGCATATTGAGTGCAGCACTTTCACACCATCATCTTTTAGGATTTGAAACAGCTCAACTGGAATTCCATCACTTCCACTAGCTTTGATCATAAAGATGCTTTCTAAGGCCCACTTGTCTTCACATTCCAGGATGTCTTGCCCTAGGTGAGTGATCACACCATTGTGATTATCTTGGTCATGAAGATCTTTTTTGTACACTTCTGTGTATTCTTGCCACCTCTTCTTGATATCTTCTGCTTCTGTTAGGTCCATACCATTTCTGTCCTTTATCGAGCCCATTTTTGCATGAAATGTTCCCTTGGTATCTCTAATTTTCTTGAAGAGATCTCTAGTCTTTCCCATTCTGTTGTTTTTCTCTATTTCTTTGCATTGATTGCTGAGGAAGGCTTTCTTATCTCTCCTTGCTATTCTTTAGAACTCTGGATTCAGATGCTTATATCTTTCCTTTTCTCCTTTGCTTTTTGCTTTTCTTCTTCCCACAGCTATTTGTAAGGCCTCCCTAGACAGCCATTTTGCTTTTTCGCATTTCTTTTCCATGGGGATGGTCTTGATCCCTGTCTCCTGTACAATGTCATGAACCTCATTCCATAGTTCATCAGGCACTCTATCTATCAGATCTAGGCCCTTAAAACTATTTCTCACTTCCACTGTATAATCATAAGGGATTTGATTTAGGTCATACCTGAATCGTCTAGTGGTTTTCCCTACTTTCTTCAATTTAAGTCTGAATTTGGCAATAAGGAGTTCATGGTCTGAGCCACAGTCAGCTCCTGGTCTTGTTTTTGCTGATTGTATAGAGCTTCTACATCTTTGGCTGCAAAGAATATAATCGATCTGATTTAAGCATTGACCATCTGGTGATGTCCATGTATAGAGTCTTCTCTTGTGTTGTTGGAAGAAAATGTTTGCTATGACCAGTGTGTTCTCCTGGCAAAACTCTATTAGCCTTTGCCCTTCTTCATTCCATATTCCAAGGCCAAATTTGCCTGTTATTCCAGGTGTTTCTTGACTCCCTACTTTTGCATTCCAGTCCCCTGTAATGAAAAGAACATCTTTTTTTGGTGTTAGTTCTAAAAGTTCTTGTAGGTCTTCATAGAACTGTTCAACTTCAGCTTCTTCAGCGTTACTTGGCACATAGGCTTGGATCACCATGATATTGAATGTTTTGCCTTGGAAACAAACAGAGATCATTCTGTCATTTTTGAGATTGCATCCAAGTACTGCATTTAAGACTCTTCTGTTGACCATGATGGCTACTCCATTTCTTCTAAGGGATTCCTGCCCACAGTAGCAGATATAATGTTCATCTGAGTTAAATTCACTCATTCCAGTCCATTTTAGTTTGCTGACACCTAGAATGTCGATGTTCAAGGTCAGGAGGGCAACCTCATCCAAGGTAAGGAGCAGCAGCTGTGCTTTGCTAGAGCAGCCATGGGGAGAGACCCCACGTCCAAGTAAGAGAATCTCAAATGAGATGGTAGGTGTTACGAGAGGGCATCAGAGGGCAGAATGACTGAAACCATAATCACAGAAAACTAACCAATCTTATCATACAGACCACAGCCTTGTCTAACTCAATGAAACTAATCCATGCCCTGTGGGGCCACCCAAGATGGACAGGTCATGGTGGAGAGGTCTCACAGAATGTGGTCCACTGGAGA
The DNA here is from genome assembly GCA_935064755.1 of Tragelaphus eurycerus. NCBI lineage: Eukaryota > Metazoa > Chordata > Mammalia > Artiodactyla > Bovidae > Tragelaphus > Tragelaphus eurycerus. The sequence continues at coordinate 2,158,519 of CAKXYN010000086.1, read as the reverse complement.
AGGGAATGGCAAGCCACTTCAGTATTCTTGCCTTGAGAACCCCATGAATAGTATGAAAAGGTAAAACAATAGGATACTGAAAAAGCAACTCCCCAGGTTGGTAGATGCCCAATATGTTACAGGAAATCAGGTGAGAAATAATTCCAGAAAGATTGAAGGTATGGAACCAAAGCAAAAACAATACCCAGTTGTGAATGTGACTGGTGATAGAAGCAAGGTCCAATGCTATAAAGAGCAATTTTGCATAGAAACCTGGAATGTTAGGTCCATGAATCAAGGCAAATTGGAAGTGGTCAAAAGGAGATGGCAAGAGTGAATGTCGACATTCCAGGATATACATATCAGTTCAGTTCAGTTCAGACATTCAGTCGTGTCCAAGTCTTTGTGACCCCATGAACCACAGCACACCAGGCCTCCCTGTCCATCACCAATTTCTGGGGTTCACTCAGACTCACATCCATCGAGTTGGTGATGCCATCCAGCCACCTCATCCTCTGGTATCCCCTTCTCCTCCTGCCCCAATCCCTCCCAGCCTCAGAATCTTTTCCAGTGAGTCAACTCTTCACATGAGGTGGCCAAAGTATTGGAGTTTCAGCTTTAACATTATTCCTTCCAAAATAATCCCAGGGCTGATCTTCTTCAGAATGGACTGGTTGGATCTCCATGAAGTCCAAGGGACTCTCAAGAGTCTTCTCCAACACCACAGTTCAAAAGCATCAATTCTTCGGTGTTCAGCTTTCTTCACAGTCCAACTCTCACATCCATACATGACCACTGGAAAAACCATAGCCTTGACTAGATGGACCTTTGTTGGCAAAGTAATGCCTATGGCTAATTCATGTTGAAGTTTGATAGTATACATTTCTAGTGAAGTCATCTGGACTTATTACATAGATTTTAAATTACAAATGCAAATTCTACAGTAGATATAGGTCTCCTCAGATTATCTATTTCACCTTATTGCAATTTGATACTTCTATCTTTCAAGAAACTGTTTTCATTTCAACTAAGTTGCTACATTTGTTGACATAAAGCTTTTCACCATATTTTCTTATTATTCTTTTAATACACATGTATAGTGTGTCACCACTCTCATTCTTTGTATTGATAACTTGTTTCTTCACCCTCTTTTCTCTGTTAAGTGTGGGTAGCATTTGTCAATTTCATTTATCTCTCAGAATAATCAACTTTTGCTTTTCTTCTTACTTTAGGTTTAATTTGTTCTTTTCACTGTTTTCTTAAGGTGAAAGTGTGAACATTATTTCGAGGTTCATCTTCTTTTCTAGTATTATTAATACCTGCTATACATTTTTCTCTAAATACTACTTCAGCTGCATCACAAAAATTTTGAAGGCAGAGTTTTCACTTTCATTCAGTTCAAAATCCATCTTATTTTCCGGTTGGATTTCTTCTTTGATCCATATATTATTTTAGTCCAGTTCAGTTGCTCTGTCATGTCCGACTCTTTGCGACCCCATGAATTGCAGCTCACCAGGCCTCCCTGTCCATCACCAACTCCTGGAGTTCACTCAGACGTCCATCAAGTTGGTCATGCCATCCAGCCATCTCATCCCCTGGCATCCTCTTCTCCTCCTGCCCCCAATCCGTCCCAGCATCAGAGTTTTTTCCAGTGAGTCAACTCTTTGCATGAGGTGGCCATAGTACTGGAGTTTCAGCTTTAGCATCATTCCTTCCAAAGAAATCCCAGGGCTGATCTCCTTCAGAATTGACTGATTGGATCCCCTTGCAGTCCAAGGGACTCTCAAGAGTTTTCTCCAACACCACAGTTCAAAAGCATCAATTCTTCAGCACTCAGCCTTCTTCACAATATGTTAATTAGTATCCAAATATTTAGGAATTGTCAAGATATCTTTCTCATATCGATTTATATTTTAATTTCCATGTAGTCAAAGAGCATATTCATTAAGACTTGAATTATTTTAAATTTATTGAGAATTGTTATGTGGCCCAGAAAAGGATCTATCATAGTCAATGTATCATGTGCACTTGAAAAAATTTATATTCTATTCTTGTTGGTGCTCAGTATTCCTCATATCTTTCATGTCCTTAATGATTTTCTATCCACTTGTTCTACGAAATATTGAGAAAGAGATGTTGAAATTATGTATGTGTATGTTTCTCCTTGCATTTCTACCAGTTTTTGTCTCATGTGTTTTAAAATTGTATTGTTAGATATATAAGCATTTAGAATTATATGTCTTTTGATAATGGACTTCATTATTATAAAATTATTTTTATCACAAAATTTATTTTGTCTTATTATATAGATATTCCAGCATTTTTATTATTAAAATTGATACAACTTTTTTCTTTCCTTTTACTTAAGAAAATTAACAAGCTTTTTGTTAGCAGTTTTAGGTTTAAAATTGAGCTATGTTGCCTTGCAACATCCCCAGGAATTTCTCAGTATAATGTAAAACCAACATCTATACGGAGAGGCAGGGAAACACCAAAGAAAAGGTAGACCACTTAAGATTGGTAAGTGACAAGTTTAATAAGCAAAAAAACCTACTCATGGGGCTTGTCTTGAGTGGCTGCAAAATAAGCAGATTTCTATACCTATTGGCCAGAATCTTAAAAGTTCAAATGCACGTGAAAAGATGCTCAATGTCACTCATTCTTAGAGACATGCAAATCAAAACAACAATGAGATATCATCTCACACCGGTCAGAATGACCATCAACAAAAAGTCTACAAATAATAAATTCTGGAGAAGGTGTGGAATAAAGGGAGCACTCCTACACTGTTGGTGGAATGTAAATTGGTATAGCGACTATGGAAAACAGTATGCAGTTTCCTCTAAAAACTGAAATAGAGCTATCATATGATCCTGCAATCCCACCCCTAGGCATTTACCTGGAGAAAACCATAATTTGAAAATATTCATGCACTCCAATGTTCATTGCAGCACTATTTATTATACAATAACCAGGACATGGAAATAACCTAAATGTTCATGGGTAGATGAATGGATAAAGAAGTTTGGATACATATATACAATAAAATATTACTCAACCATAAAAAATAATGAAATAATGCAATTTGCAACAACGTGGATAGGCCTATAGATTATAATCTAAGTGAAGTGGGTCAGATGAAGAAAGACAAATATAATATGATATCACCTATATGTGAAATATGAAAAAAAAAGATTTAAATAAATTTATTTACAAAAGAGAAATAGACCCATAGATATAAGAAGAATATTACAGCTACCAAAAGGGAAAGGAAGAGAGGGATAAATTAGAAAGTTGGGATTAACATGTACACCCTATCATACATAAAATAAGCAGTGCAACCAGGTGCTGTGCTAGGATGGAAAGACAGAGATCCTGGAATCTCGGGAATTACAAAAGGCTCTGGGCAGCCTATTTCCATCTCAGGAAGGAGTCAGTAGATCCCCTTCCGGAGTCAGTAGATCCCCTATTAGATTATGAAAAGAGGAGGAGGCCAACCATCAGCTTGCAGATTCCATCTCCATCCAATGCAGATTCCAACCCCTGACAGAGTGAAACCCCTGCATCTCCATCCAATGCAGTTTCCAACCCCTGACACAGCAGCTATCAACCTACAGCTTCTTATCTGCCTTCTCCCATGAGACAAGGCCTGTGATCTGAGCATTCATGCTGGACCTCTTGGGCCTGAGGGAAGCCATAAAACACAACATGTAACCACAAAGGATTTGTGGAATTCATGAGTAGATTTACCACTTCGGTGACCCTGCAACTAATAAGACCAAGTTGAGGAGCATTAGAAAACATTCTTACTGCATTACTACATGAAACAAGCAGAAAAATAAACCCAGAACTACACACTCCAACCCATTAACCCTAGTTTCTTTCTGGCCTATAGAATTAAAGGATAGTTTTTATTTTGTAATAATCTATAAGGGAAAATAATCTGAAAAGGTTATATGTATATTATATAGCATATTAAAAAGCAGAGACATTACTTTGCCAACAAAAGTCCGTATAGTCAAGGCTATGGTTTTTCCAGTAGTCATGTATGGATGTGAGATCTGGACTGTGAAAAAAGCTGAGCACCAAAGAACTGATGCTTTTAAACTGTTGTGTCAAGCAATAAATGCCGGAGAGGGAGTGGAGAAAAGGGAACCCTCTTACACTGTTGGTGGGAATGCAAACTAGTACAGCCACTATGGAGAACAATGTGGAGATTCCTTAAAAAACTGGGAATAGAACTGCCTTATGATCCAGCAATCCCACTGCTGGGCATACACACTGAGAAAACCAGAATTGAAAGAGATACGTGTACCCCATTGTTCATAGCAGCACTGTTTATAATAGCCAGGACATGGAAGCAACCTAGATGTCCATCAGCAGATGAATGGATAAGAAAATCTGTGGTACATATACACCATGGAGTATTACTCAACCGTTAAAAAAAATACATTTGAATCAGTTCTAATGAGGCGGATGAAACTGGAACCTATTATACAGAGTGAAGTAAGCCAAAAAGAAAAACACGAATACAGTATACTAATGCATATATATGGAATTTAGAAAGATGGTAACAATAACCCTGTATACGAGACAGCAAAAGAGACACTGATGTATAGAACAGTCTTTTGGACTCTGGGAGAGGGAGAGGGTGGGATGATTTGGGAGAATAGCATTGAAATATGTATAATAGCATATATGAAATGAGTCATCTGTCCAGGTTTGATGCACAATACTGGATGCTTGGGGCTGGTGAACTGGGATGACCCAGAGGGATGGAATGGGGAGAGAGGAGGGAGGAGGGTTCAGAATGGGGAACTCATGTGTACCTGTGGCAGATTCATTTTGATATATGGCAAAACCAATACAATATTGTAAAGTTAAATAAAATTAAATTAAATTTTAAAAATAAATAAATAAACTGTTATGTCAGAGAAGACTCTTGAGAGTCCCTTGGACTGCAAGGAGATCCAACCAGTCCATTCTGAAGGAGATCAGTCCTGGGTGTCCTTTGGAAAGACCGATGCTAAAGTTGAAACTCCAATACTTTGGCCACCTCATGCGAAGAGTTGACTCATTGGAAAAGTGTCTGATTCTGGGAGGGATTGGGGCAGGAGGAAAAGGGGATGACAGAGGATGAGATGGTGAGATGGCTGGATGGCATCACCAACTCGATGGATGTGAGTTTGGGTGAACTCCAGGAGTTGGTGATGGACAGGGAGGCCTGGCATGCTGCAATTCATGGGATCACAAAGAGTCAGACATGACTGAACGACTGAACTGAACTGAAAATATATATATAAAGCTGAATAACATTACTGTTACTGAATAACATTACTGAAATATATATATATATAAAGCTGAATAACACTACTGTACACCTGTACATTTGAAACTAGCACATTGTAAATCAACTATATTTCAATCTAAATAAATGTAAAAAAAAATTATATAGAGATTTTAAATGAGTTCTGTCATGTATCAAGTCAAAGAGACCTCAATATCATACTTCTGTTTCAAGACTGTATCCTTGGAATTGCTTCTGGGAGTGGGGTAAGCCAGTAGAACACAATTCCAAGAACAGGAAAAGAGTAGAGATCTTCTAATTACTTAAGTTCAGCTCAAAAATCAACCAAAGGTGCTGTATTTTTGGTGACCTCTTCCAACCAATAGAAATTATATCTTCTGCCTGTGCTACTCACACTGTCCCATATTATTAACACCATGCCTTAGTGTGATACATTCACTACAATTGGTGATTCATTATCAGTATCTTATTAACTAAAGCCCATAGTTAATTTTAGGGCCACATTAGTGTTCAGTTCAGTTCAGTCTCTCAGTCATCTCCGACTCTTTGTGACCCCATGGACCCCAGGTTTCTCTCTCCATCAACAACTCCTGGAGTTTACTCAAACTAATGTCCATTGAGTCGGTGATGCCATCAACTGTCTCACCTTCTGTTGTCCCCTTTTCTTCCCAACTTCAATCTTTCCCAGCATCAGAATCTTTTCAAATGAGTCATTTCTTCCCTTCAGGTCGCCAAAGTATTGGAGCTTCAGTTTCAACATCAGTCCTTCCAATGAATATTCAAGACTGATTTCATTTAGGATGGAATAGTTTGATCTCCTTGTGCTCCAAGGGACTCTCAAGAGTCTTCCCCAACACCACAGTTCAAAAGCATTGATTCTTCAGGGCTCAGTTTTATTTATAGTCCAACTCTCAAGTCCATATGTGACTACTGGAAAAACCATAGCTTTGACTAGATGAACCTTTGGTGACAAAGTAAAGTCTCTGCTCTTTAATATAGTGTCTGGGTTTGTCATAGCTTTTCTCCTAAGGAACAAGCATCTTTTAATTTCATTGCTGCAGTCACCATCTGCAGTGATTTTACAACCCCCCAAAATAAAATCTGTCATGGTTTCCATTGTTTCCTCATCTATTTGCCATAAAATGATGGGACCGGATGCCATGATCTTTGTTTTTTGAATGTTGAGTTTAAGCCAACTTTTTCACTCTCCTCTTTCACTTTCAACAAGAGGCTCTTCAGTTCCTATTCACTTTCTTCCACAGTGTGGTGTCATCTGCATATCTGAGGTCATTGATGTTTCTCCCAGCAATCTTGATTCTAGCTTGTGTTTAATCCAACCAAGCATTCCACATGATGTACTCTGCATACAAGTTAAATAAGCAGGGTGACAATATGCAACCTTGATGTACTCCTTTCCAAACGTGGAGCCAGTCTGTTGCTCCATGTCCAGTTCTAACTTGGACATACAGGCTGCATACAAGTTTCATAGGAGGCAGGTAAGGTGCCTCCCATCTCTTTCAGAATTTTCCACAGTTTGTTGTGATCTACATACTCAAAAGCTTTAAACCAAACCAAAAGGGGTTTGGGTTTAGTTGCTAAGTCTTGCCTGACTCTTGAGACCCCCATGGACTGTACCCTGCCAGTCACTTCTGTCCATGAGATTCTCTAGGCAAGAATACTGGACTGGATTGTTATTTCTTTCTCCAGGGAATCTTCCTGACATAGGGATTGAATGCAGTTCTCCTGCATGGCAAGTCAAAGGCTTTAGCTTAGTCAATAAAGCACAAGTAGATGTTTTTCTGAAACTCTCTTGCTTTTACTATAATCTGCAATTATGTACATTAGAATTCAACACTTTTTTAGGTGAACAGTTCTACGGATTTTTGTAAATTTATAATGTCTTCTGTATGCCACTACAGACATATAAGACACTTTTTGCCATAATACTCTTTGTTCCATGTATTTATATTTCCCTCTTTATTCTTTTACTTTCAACCAATTAAATTTGCATTTAACATGTTTTTCTGAAAGGAAACATAGTTGAATCTTTTCTTTTAAAATTCACTTGGCATTTTATACTCTTTTATTTAAGAGCTTAACATGAGTTTTTTTCACCTTTGTTTCTAGCCGACATGCTCACTTAATTCATTACTTTAGCTTAATGAATATATAATATAATAATAACTGCTATAATAACTGTTATAATTTCCTTAGCTATTAAATCTATCATCTGTGTTATTACTGTATCAGTTGTCATTGATTGATTTTTCCCCCTCATGATAGGGTTTTTTTTCTACTTATTTTCATGGTTAGTAATTTTTTATTGGAAATGAGACTGTGAATGTTAGTTTGTTAAGTGCTGAACATTTTTGTAATTACATTTTTTAGACATATTTAAACTGACTGGAAACATTTTGAGTTTCTTAGATCTTGCTTTTAAACTTTGTTTAAAAGTTTAAATCTGTGTTTAGTCTAGGACCAATTTTTTTACTATTGAGGCAAAAATTATTTTACATATCTCACCTGAGTCTTGTGAATTATGAGACTTTTCAATCCCATTTGTAAAAACAAAGCTAGCCCAGCTTTAAATGGTTTCTGAACATGAGTGCACCAATCAGTTCTCAAGTATCTCTGGGCAAGTCTCCCTTTGAGCTGATTTCTCTTTGGTTCTCTGCTTTGAGCACTCCAACCACTTTGACCACTTTGGTTTCTTCTCAATTGGAGGAGACAACTGGCTTCTGCCTTAGTTTCTGTTCCTGGTACTGTGGCTTGGAAACTCTCCAAGGTGTCATTGGGCAATTAAGAAGTCTTACTCATTACTTTCTCATCTCTTGGGACCACTGTTCTGTATAGTTCCATGTCTAATATCTTTATATTTGTTGTTTTATATATTTCACTTGGACTTTTTGATGATATAAGTGGGAGTCTATTTGGGCACTATTACTCCATCTTGGCTGGGAATAGAAGCAATAAATATTTGTGTTTTTTTTTTTTATTTTGTATAACAAAATGTTTCATTATTTAGAAATCTTCATAACTCTGAAATTAATGTTTTCCCAATAACTAAAGCATGTTTCAAAATCATGCATAGGTAAAATACCCATTCAAATGATAAGACAGACCAATTTATTTTTATGCAGCAGAGTATGAAATATTAATTGATTTGGTTTCAGATTTCACACTTAAATAAAAATATCCAAAATTATCTGAAAAGACTATTAAAATGCTTTTTCTCCAACTACATATACATGAGTGACTAGCTTTTCTTGTTAACTGAAACAGTGTACAGCAATGGATGAATTGATAAAAGTGTAAAATGTTTTTACAAAAGTGTAAAATACTGAACTTCTTACTGTTTTTGTTTTGGAAAACAGTTTATTTTCACTTCAAGTATGTTATTTGGTTAACATTAAGGAGTTTAGACTCATTTTAAATATATTAGTTAAAATACCTGATTTTTAGAGTTTCTTAGTTTTAGTCTTTTAAAATGGAGAATATAAAAAGATATTATTAAAGTAAACAAGCTTTTTGAAATCCTAAGAAATTTTAAGAATAGGAAGAGTCTTGAGATCTCAAAGTTTGAGAATCATTAATACTTTTTCCTAAGGCTGATAAAAGAGAAGTAGAAAACTAATGTTTTGTTGAGCTATTTCCTCCTTAGAATCAGTTAGGACACTATTTCCTGGTGCTCAGATGGTAAAGAATTCACCTAACAATGCAGGAGACCGGGGTTCTCTCTTTGGGTCAAGAAGACTCCCTTTAGAAGGCAATGGCTACTCAATCCAGTATTCTTGCCTGAAGAATTCCATGGACACAGTCACCTGGCAGGCTACAGTACCTGGGGTCACAAAGAATCAGACACCACTAAACGACTTTCCCTTTTACTTCATAATTAGAATGGGCTGGGGAATCTAGTCCTAGAGTTAATCATTCAATTATCTATAGGCAAAGAAAGGCAATATTTAGTAATATGGCTTAAAAAATAAGTCTAGCCAAGTACATTATTTGCTACCTTTGTATTGAAGTACATTTTGAGTCCTAGCATTTGGAAATCTTACAGGATTATTTTGTGTTTTCTAAGGATGAGATCTATGGACAGAGGTTCCTGACATTGTACAAGAAGCATTGATCAAGATGATCCCCAAGAAAAAGAAAAGGCAAAATGGTTGTCTGAGGAGGCATTACAAATATGTGAGATAGAAAAGAGGTTAAATACAAAAGAGAAAAGGAAAGATATACTCATTTGAATGCAGAGTACCAAAGAACAGCAAGGAGAGAAAAGAAAGCCTTTCTCAGTGATTAATGCAAGAAATAAAGGAAAACAATAGAATGGGAATGACTAGAGATCTATTCAAGAAAATTGGAAATAACAAGGGAATATTACATGCAAAGATGGGGACAATAAAGGACAGAAACTGTATGGACCTAAAAGAAGCAGAAGATATTAAGAAGAGGTGCCAAGAACACAAAGAAGACCTAGAGAAAAAAGATATTCATGACCCAGATAACCACGATGATGTGATCACTTACCTGGATCCAGACATCCTGTAATATGAAGTCAAGTGGGTGTTAGGAAGCATCACTATGAACAAAGCTAATGGAGGTGATGGAATTCCAGTTGAGCTATTTCAAATCCTAAAAGATCATGCTGTGAAAGTGCTGCACTCTATACACCAGCAAACAAAACACTCAGCAGGGGCCACAGGACTGGAAAAGATCAGTTTTCATTTCAATCCCAAAGAAAGGCAATGCCAAAGAATGTTCAAACTATTGCACAATTGCACTCGTCTCACACGATAGAAAAGTAATGCTCTAAATCCTCCAAGCCAGGCTTCAGCAATTCATGAACTGTGAATTTCCAGATATTCAAGCTGAATTTACAAAAGGGAGAGGAGTTCAGTTCAGTTCAGTGGCTCAGTCATGTCCATCTATTTGCGACCCCATGAATTGCAGCACACCAGGCCTCCCTGTCCATCACCAACTCTCGGAGTTCACTCAGACTCATGCCCATTGAGTCAGTGATGCCATCCAGCCGTCTCATACTCTGTCGTCCTCTTCTCCTGTCCCCAGTCCTTCCCAGCATCAGAGTCTTTTCCAATGAGTCATGTCTTCGCATGACGTGGCCAAAGTATTGGAGTTTCAGCTTTAGCATCAGTCCTTCCAAAGAACAACCCAGGACTGATCTGCTTTAGGATGGACTGGTTGGATCTCCTTGCAATCCAAGGGACTCTCAAGAGTCTTCTCCAACACCACAGTTCAAAAGCATCAGTTCTTCGGCGCTCAGCTTTCTTCACAGTCGAACTTTCACATCCATACATATCCACTGGAAAAACCATAGCCTTGGCTAGATGGACCTTTGTTGGCAAAGTAATGTCTCTGCTTTTGAATATGCTATCTAGGTTCGTCATAACTTTCCTTCCAAGGAGTAAGCGTCTTTTAATTTCATGGCTGCAATCACCATGTGCAGTGATTTTGAAGCCCAAAAAAATAAAGTCTGACACTGTTTCCACTGTTTCCCCATATATTTCCCATGAAGTGATGGGACCGGATGCCATGATCTTGGTTTTCTGAATGTTGAGCAAGAGATCAAACTGCCAACATCCGTTGGATCATCAAAAAATCAAGAGAGTTCCAGAAAAACCTCTACTTCTGCTTTATTGACTATACCAAAGCCTTTGACTGTGTGGATCACAACAAACTGGAAAATTCTGAAAGAAATGGGAATACAAGACCACCTGACCAGCTCCCTGAGAAATCTGTATGCAGGTCAAGAAGCAGCAGTTAGAACTGAACACGGAACAACAAACTAGTACCAAATTGATCAAGGCTTTATACTGTCACCCTGCTTATTTCACTTATATGCATAGTACATCATGAGAAATGTCAGGCTAGTTGAAGCACAAGCTGAAATCAAGATTGTTGGGAGAAATATCAATAACCTCAGATATTCAGATGACACCATCCTTATGGCAGAAAGGGAAGAAGAACTAAAGAGCCTCTTGATGGAAGTGAAAGAGGAGACTGAAAAAGCTGGCTTAAAACTCAACATTTACAAAAGTAAGATCATGGCATCTGGTCCCATTACTTCATGGCAAATAGATGGGGAAACAATGGAAACAGTGTCAGACTTTATTTTTTTTTTTTTTTGGGGGGGGGGCTCCAAAATCACTGCAGATGGTGATTGCAGCCATGAAATCAAAAGATGCTTACTCCTTGGAAGGAAAGTTATGTCCAACCTAGATAGCATATTCAAAAGCAGAGACATTACTTTGCCATCAAAACTCCATCTAGTTAAAGCTATAATTTTTCCAGTAGTCATGTATAGGTATGAGAGTTGGAGTGTGAAGAAGGCTGAGGGCCAAAGAATTGATGCTTTTGAACTGTGGTGTTGGAGAAGACTCTTGAGAGTCCCCTGGACTGCACAGAGATCTCACCAGTCCATCCTAAAGGAAATTAATGTTGAATATTCACTGGAAGGACTGATGTTGAAGGTAAAACTTCAATACTTTGTCCACCTGGTGCAAAGAACTGATTCTTTGAAACAGACCCTGCTTTGGGAAAGATTGAAGGCTGGAGGAGAAGTGAAGGACAGAGGATGGTATGGTTGGATGGCATAACCAACTCAATGGACATGAGTTTGAGTATGCTCCAGGAGTTGATGATGGACAGGGAAGCCTAGTGTGCTGCAGTCCATGGGGTCACAAAGAGTGGGACACGACTAAGTGACTGAACTGAAGGATTAGAAAAACTAACAATGTTCAAGAGATCAAAATTTTTTGAAATATTGAATATGTTCACATTCACTTCCATTTTACCTTTGTTCACCATAAATTAAACTATCACATACAGAAATAGTTTCTATTCCACAGATACAAGAAGTATTTACTTGGTATCATTTAGGTTGTAGAAATGCCCAGGAGTGTTCCTGATTTCAAGGCATTCAAAATCTCAAAAACTTTCAGAAAATGACATAAAAGTAGCAAAATTGTACTATGCATGCTATTATGGTATAGAACAGCAGGAGGGTTTCAAATTTATATTATTCATTAAAATATGCCAGTAATAAGCTCCTGTTTGAAGCACAGTCTTTGGATACAACTACTATAACAAGATATTCTGTCTTTCTATGACTTTAAAAAGTAACACACAAAGAAAATATTGAAAATTGGCCTATTGGGAGTTGACCTCTTTTAGTTTTTAAGGTAAAAATCTAGGAAACATTCCCATTGTTCCAATTTAAATATTGCTCTCTTTTTAAAAATATTTCCTAAAGCAATTTATTCCAAGTTAACAATGATTTCTGAACTATTTAAGGAAAATAACTGAACTGAACTGAATCAGGAAGAAAAGCAAATGTACATGTCAGCACAGTTAAGACTGTGAACTTTGCATTTTATTGTTTTGTCAGTTTCTCTTGATGTAAAATAGGAAGAAATTCACTGTACTTTCAGAGCTTTCTTTGGTTGAAACAAATGATTTATCCCTTACCTCCTTCAGTCAGTCAGTTCAGTCACTCAGTTGTGTCCAAATCTTTGCGACCCCATGAATCCCAGCACGCCAGGCCTCCATGTCCATCACCAACTCCCGGAGTTCACTCAAACTCATGTCCACTGAGTCGGTGATGCCATCCAGCCATCTCATCCTCTGTTGTCCCCTTCTCCTCCTACCCCTAATCCCTCCCAGCATCAGGGTCTTTTCCAATGAGTCAATTCTTCACATGAGGTGGCCAAAGTATTGGAGTTTCAGCCTCAGCATCAGTCCTTCCAATGAACACCCAGGACTGATCTCCCTTAGAATGGACTTGGGTCTCCTTGCAGTCCAAGGGATTCTCAAGAGTCTTCTCCAACACTACAGTTCAAAAGCATCAATTCTTCAGTGCTCAGCTTTCTTCACAGTTTAACTCTCACATCCATACATGACCACTGGAAAAACCATAGCCTTGACTAGACGGATCTTTGTTGGCAAAGTAATGACTCTGCTTTTGAACATACTATCTAGGTTGGTCATAACTTTCCTTCCAAGGGGTAAGCGTCTTTTAATTTCATGGCTACAGTCACCATCTGCAGTGATTTTGGAGCCCCAAAAAACAAAGTCTGACACTGTTTCCACTGTTTCCCCATCTATTTCCCTTGAAGTGATGGGACCAGATGCTATGATCTTCGTTTTTTGAATGTTGAGTTTGTAGCCAGCTTTTTCACTCTCCTCTTTCACTTTCATCAAGACGCTTTTTAGTTCCTCTTCACTTTATGCCATAAGGATGGTGTCATCTGCATATCTGAAGTTATTGATATTTTTCCCAGCAATCTTGATTCCAGCTTGTGCTTCTTCCAGCCCAGAGTTTCTCATGATTTACTCTGCATATAAGTTAATAGGAAATAGCGTACATCAGCTAATTCCAGTGAGGAAATTAATGGTATAAAAAAAGTTCATATTTATTTTTTCTTCTCTTCTCCTTGAAGATTTAAGATGTGTTCCATCAGAGCCTCTGATATGAGTGGCATTTAACTTTTGTAAAACTTTTATTTGTATATATTAGTGGCATAAGAAAAAGACTTTTAAAATTATTCAATATTTTTATAATAAAAAGATGCTATCAATTTCATTTGCTCTAGACATGTTTGTGATTTTCACGACTGTTTGGCTCAGGTGCTGAAGATATTATACTTTAATATCAATTGAGAAACTAATATAATTCTTTAATATGGATTGAATGTTTTCAGTTGTCTATATTTTATACATATAGCCAAGCCACTGTCACTTAATAGCTTTGTTCTAAAATGACAATCTATATACACAGTCTCATGAAATACCACCTATGCATTTATTAATCTTGTTCTAGTATAATGCCTCAGTGGTAAAGAATCCACCTGCCAATGCAGGAGATGCAGGTTCAATTCTTGGGTTGGGAAAAATTCCCCAGAAAAGGAAATGGCAACCTATTCCAGTATTCTTGCCTGGAAATTCCCATGGACAGAGGAGCCTGGTGGGCTACAATCCATGAGGTCACAAAGAGTCAGACACGACTTAATGACTAAACCATCAACACCAGTATAATATTTTACATTTGTTTACTTCAACGTTAAAAAAATCATGGAATGGTGAGTCCTACAAATAAACAAAACTACACTTGAATTTTATTTTATATAAAGGTTTTAGCTCACATAAAAGTGATTCTAAATTATGAAATGAGAAAAATATTCTAGGCCTCTAATTAAGAAGATAGGTGACCAAAATTTATAGGAGTGTCTGGTCTAAAAATTTTTATCATAAAACTATAAAATACTAAATCAGAAGGATTTTTAGATAGAATGCTTTCCAAGTCTTGTGTTTCACAAATGAGATGAATACGAGTCAGAAGAAATAGGGGACTTATTCAGTAACATATAGGCAGTCTTTTGCAACTCTAGAATCTGATTTCTATGCAAATTTTTGTTTCTTAGTAAATTAATTAGGAAAGTCAAATTAGAAAAATACTGATTTTGCTGTATTTTACTAAAATAGTAATAGATATAGGCAGCATTTAGGGAAGTTTTCTTAAAACTGTTAATGAACAAGGGGGGATGCAGTATAAAATTAGTCCTATGATCAAGGTAGTCTAATAGTCAGATGTTGTCCAAATTGAAAAGAAGTCATTGCTAAAGCCAAATTAAAGTTATGTCATCACTTTAGTATACTAAAATCAACCTTTTCTTCCTCATTGAGAAGTAACTTTAGTTAAAATTATTTAAACGATACATTGCATGCTGCCCTCAAGCACCTGATATCATTTTTGAAAAGACAGGAGATTGAAAAAAGAAAGAACCAAGTGCACCATGCATGAAAGATTGTCCTTAGAGTCACTGAATGGAAGCTATTTTCCATACCTGTACTAAAAGTTGTCACTGAGACATTAATTCTACAGTGAGAATTAGTGTAATGGATTGGGAATAGAGTACTCATTTTCACCAGAAAAAAAGCTGTAAGACTCTCAAGGAAAACAACCATAGCAATTGGAGATGTCTTCAAGAACGGTCACTGCTCTCACATGATTTCGTGTCAAATATAATGTGTGTGCTTGCTAGGCTACTTCAGTCATGTCTGACTCTGTGAGACCCTGTGGGCTATAGTCTGCCAGGCTCCTCCGTCCATGGGATTCTCCAGGCAAGAATACTGGAGTGGGTTGTCACTTCCTTCTCCAGGGGATCTTACCAAACCAGGTATTGAACTCATGTCTCTTACATCTCCTCTATTGGCAGGCAAGTCCTTTACCACTAGTGCCACATGGGAATCCCCTAAATACCATGTATAACCTACCAGATGGCACTAGTGGTAAAGAACCTGCCTGCCAATGCAGGTGTAAGTGATGACTATTCGATCCATGGGTGGGGAAGATCCCCTGGAGAAGGAAATGCCAACCCCCTCTAGTATTCTTGACTGGAGAATCCCATGGGGAGATGAGCCTGGAGGTCTATAATCCATAGGACTGCACAAACTCGGACACAACTGAAGCAACTTAGCACACACACACATGCACACATAACCTATCAACTCTCAAGCTGTTATGTCTCACCCAAAAGTCTTCCCTGAAGAGTCAATTTAACTAGACTCAGTCTTTGCAATTAGATATCTAACACTGCAAATTTGAAATGTCCCAACTGAACTCCCTATTTCATACCCTTCTACAAACTTCTCATTATATTTCCCATCACAGTGAATGTCAACTCTTTTCTTTCAGTTTCTCCAGTAAATGCTATCAGAGTCATCTTTGACTTTTCTCTTTTTCTTACATTCTACATCCAAATTATCAGAACAGTCTAACACTTCTTTTCAAGATTACTGAAGTAGGCATCCTGCCTTTGCAATCACATTCTCTAATCTATTTCTTTTTTCAGCAGAAAAATAATACATTTGAAAAGATTACTTAATCATGCCACTTCTCAAAAATCAACAGAGCCTTTCTATCTAACAAAAGATAAAATCCTTGTAATAGTTGTAGTGACCCAGCCATTCTTGCACCTTCTTTGGTACAACACACAGGAAACCCAAGCCCCATACCTCTCTGAATCACTCTCCACCATTTTCTTTAGCATATGCACTTTTTTGTTGCTGTTATTTTTTATTCTTTGTAGAAGGCATGAATATTCACATCTCAGTTTCTTTATACTTGCTTGTTCTTGTACATGAATTGTCTGTATTTCCTTGCTTTCTTGAATTCTCTGCTCATAAATCTCTTTGATATTAAGGCCATGGTATATATATATATATTTTGGTGTGTGTGTGTGTATATATATATATAATGGCAACAATAAGCACCTGATACCTTCTATCGCCCTAACATAATTTTATTTTTTCTATAATTTTCTATAATTATTAGTTTTGTCTTTCCAACTAGATTATAGCTCCAAAAAGACATGAATATATCTTCTATACCACATAAAATAGAGTGTTTTATATATTTATATATTTTATATATTTCTATTTCTAAGAGTGCCAGATAAGATACTAGACATTCACTTAAACCTTAATTTCAGGTGAGTCAAATAATTATAGTAATATATATATATATATATATATATATATATATATATAGTAGATTACATAGTTACCAATAAATCTCTTATTGAATCACAGCCTTGTCACGGCTAAGGGGCTTGCATTACTCAACTAAGCTATCAGCCGTTCTGTTCAGGGTCACCCATTATGTACATACTAAAATAATAACAATTTGGAGATCAGGAAGATTCCTTGGAGAAAAGAATGACTACCCACATGAGTATTCTTACCTGGAGGATTCTATGGACAGAAGAATCTAGTGGCCTAAAGTTCATTTCAGGTCAGTTCAGTTCATTCTAGTCACTCAGTCATGTCCAACTCTTTGCTAATCACAGACTGCAGCACACCAGGCTTCCCTCTCCAACAGCAACATATGGAGCTTGCTAAAACTCATGTCCATTGAGTCAGTAATGACATCCAACTATTTCATCCTCAGTTCTCCCCTTCTCCTCCTGCTTTCAATCTTTCTCAGCATCAGGGTCTTTCCAGATGAGTCGGTCCTTCTCAGCAAGTGGCCGAAGTATTGGAGCTTCAGCATCATCCTTCGAATGAATATTCAGGCCTGATTTCCTTTAGGGATGACTGGTTGGATCTCCATGCAGTCCAGGGGACTCTCAAGAATATTCTCCAACACCATAGTTCAAAAGTATCAATTATTTGGCACTCAGTTTTCTTTACTGTCCAACTCTCGCATTCATACATGACTACAGGAAAAATCATATCTTTGACTAGATGGACCTTTGGTGACAAAGTTATGTCTCTGCTTTTTAATATGTTGTCTAGATTGGTCATAGCATTTCTTCCAAGGAGTGAGTGTCTTTTTATTTCACGGCTGCCTTCACGATCTACAGTGATTTTGCAGTCCTAAAAAACAAAGTCTGTCACTGTTTCAATTGTTTTTCAGTCTATTTGCCAAGAAATGATGGGACGGGATACCATGATCTTTGTTTTTTGAATGTTGAGTTTTAAGCCAGCTTTCTCACTCTCCTCTTTCATTTTCATCAAGAGACTCATTAGTTCCTCTGCTTTCTGCCATAATGGTGGTGTTATTTGCATATTTGAGATTATCGATATTTCTTCCAACACTATTGATTCCACCTTGTGCTTCATAGAGCCCAGCATTTCTCATGATGTACTCTGCATATAAGTTATATAAGCAGGGTGACAATATACAGCTTTGACATATTATATACAGCTTATATACATCAATATACAGCTTTTTCCAATTTGGAACCAGTCTATTGTTCTATGTCCAATTCTAACTGTTGCTTGGTAACCTGCATACAGATTTCTCAGGAGGCAGGTAAGTTGGTCTGCTATTCACATCACTTGAAGAATTTCCCACACTTTGTTGTGATAGACACAGTCAAAGGCTTTGGCATAGTCAGTAAAGCAGAAGTAGATATTTTTCTGGAAATCCCTTGCTTTTTCAATGATCCAACAGATCCTGGCAGTTTGATCTTTGGTTCCGCTGCCTTTTGTAAATCCATTTTGAACATCTGGAAGTTCACAACTCACACACTGTTAAAGCCAGGCTTAGAGAATTTTGAACATTACTTTGCTATCATGTAAGATGAGTGCAATTGTGTGGTTTTCACACTTTGCCAAAGTGTGAACATTCTTTGGCATTGCCTTTCTTTGGGATTGGAATGAAAACTGACCTTTTCCAATCCTGTGGCCACTGCTGAGTTTTCCAAGTTTGCTGGTATATTGAGTTCAGCAATTGCACAGTATCATGTTTTAGGATTTGAAATAGCTCAACTAGAATTCCATCACCTCCACTAACTTTGTTTGTAGTGATGTTTCTTCCTAAGTCCCATTTGACTTCATATTCCAGGATGTCTGGATTTAAGTGGGTGATTACACCATCACGATTATCTAGGTCATGAAGATCTTTTTTGTATAGTTCTGTGTGTTCTTGCCACGTTTTCTTAATATCTTCTGCTTCTGTTAGGTCCATACCCTTTCTATCCTTTATTGTACCCATCTTTGCATGAAATATTCCCTTGGTATCTCTAATTTTCTTGAAGAGATCTCTAGTCTTTCCTATTCTATAGTTTTCCTCTTCTTCTTTGCATTAATCACTGAGGAAGGCTCTCTTATCGCTCCTTGCTATTCTTTGGAACTCTGCATTCAAATGGGTATATCTTTCCTCTTCTCCTTTGCTTTAGCTTCTCTTCTTTCCTCAGCTATTTGTAAGGCCTCCTCAGATGACCATTTTGCCTTTTTCATTTCTTTTTTTAGAGATGCTCTTGATCACTGCCTTTTGTACAATGTCATGAACCTTCACCATAGTTCTTCAGGCACTCTATCAGATCTAATCCCTTGAAACTGTCACCACCACTGTGCAATCATAAGGGATTTGATTTAGGCTATATCTGAATGGTCTAGTGAGGTTCCCTACTTTCTTCAATTTAAGTCTGAATTTGGCAATAAGGAGTTCATGATCTGAGGCACAGTCTTCTCCCAATCTTGTTTATACTGACTGTATAGAGCTTCTCCATCTTTAGTGACAAAAATATAATCAATCTGACTTGGTATTGACCATTTGGTGATGTCCACGTATAGAATCATCTCTTGTGTTGTTTGAAGACAGCATTTGCTCTGATCAGTGGGTTCTCTTGGCAAAACTGTGTTAGCCTTCACCCTGCTCCATTTTGTACTCCAATGCCAAACTTGCCTATTACCCCATGTATCTCTTGATTTCCAACTTTTGCATTCCAGTCTCTTATGTTGAAAAGGACTACTTTTGGGGTATTAGTTCTAGAAGGTCTTGAAGGTCTTCATAGAAGCATTCAATTTCAGCTTCTACAGCATTACTGGCTGGGGAATAGACTTGGATTACTGGGATATTGAATGGTTTGTCTTGGAAATGAACAGAGATCATTCTGTCATTTTTTGAGATTGCATCCAAGTACTGCATTTTGAACTCTTGTGTTGACTTTGAGGGCTACTCCATTTATTCTAAGGGTTTCTTTCTCACAGTAGTATATATAATGGCCATCTGAATTAAAGTCATCTGTTCCAGTCCATTTTAGTTTACTGATTCCTAAAATATCCTGTTTGACCACTTCCAATTTGCCTTGAGCCATGGACCTAACATTCCAGGTTCCTGTGCAGTATTTTTCTTACAGCATTGGACTAGTATTACTTCCATCACCAGTTACCTCCACAACTGGGCATTGTTTTTGCTTTGGCTCTGTCTCCTTTTTCTTTCTCGAGTTATTTCTCCATTCTTCTTCAGTAGTACATTGGGTACCTACCGACTAGAGGAGTTCATCTTTCAGTATCATATCATTTTGCCTTTTCATACTGTTAATGGGGTTCTCAAGAAAACTAAAGTGGTTTGCCATTCTCTTCTCCAGTGGACATCATTTTGTCAGAACCCTCCACCATGACCCATCCACCTTGGGTGGCTCTACATGGCATGTCTCATAGTTTCATTGAGTTAGACAAGGCTGTGGTCCATGTGATCAATTTGACTAATTTTTTATGACTGTGGTTTTCATTCTATCTTCCCTTTGATGGATAGGGATAAGAGGCTTATGGAAGCTTCCTAATGGGAGAGACTGACTGGAGGGGGGCGCGGGGGGACTGGGTCTTATTCTGATGGGCAGGGCCATGTTCAGTAAATCTTTAACCCTAATTTCTGTTTATGGACAGGGCTGTGTTCCCTCCCTGTTGTTGACCTGAGACTAAACTATGGTGGAGGTAATGACGATATTGCCCACCTCCTTCAAAAGGTCCCATGCATACACTGCCACGCTCAGTGTCCCTGACCCTGCAGTAGGCCATCGCTGACCCACACCTCTGCTGGAGACTCTGGGACACTCACAGGCAAGCCTAGGTTAGTCTCTTGTGGGGTCACTGCTCCTTTCTCCTGTGTCATGATGTGTACAAAACTTTGTTTGTGCCCTCCAAGAATCTGTTTCTCCAGTCCTGTGCAAGTTATATTATCAAATCCCACTAGCTTCCAATGTCAAATTTCCGGGGAGGTCTCAGTCCCTTTGCCAGATCTCCATGTTGGGAAATTTGTTGTGGGTCCTAGAACTTTCTTAACAATGTGAGAATATATTTGGTATAATTGTTCTGCAGTTTGTGGGGCATCTGTTTGGTGGCTCTATGGTGGGGTAATGGTGATCTCCTCCAGGAGGGCTTATGCCACAGGCTGTGTGATCCAGGTAAGGTGCACCCACAGCCCCTGCCCCTGTGGCAGGCCACTGCTGACTCCTACCTTGCAGGAGACACTCAAAACTCAAAGCAGGTCTGGCTTAGTCTCTGTGGTTTATCTGGGTCATGGTGTGCACAAGGTTTTGTTTGAGCCCTCCGAGCATTTTTAGCAGGTATGGAGTTTGATTCTAAATGCAATTTCACCCCTCCTACCATCTTGCTGGGTCTTCTCCTTTGCCCTTATACGTGGAGTATCTTTTTGGTGGGGTCCAACATCCTCCTGTCGATGGTTGTTCAGCAGTGAGCTGTAATTTTGGAGTTCTCACAGGAGAAAATGAGTGCACATCCTTCTACTCCATCATCTCGTGTGGGGTTGCAAAAAGTCAAATATGACTGAAAAACTAACACTCACTTCACTCAGGTGGTTCAGTGGTAATGAATCTGCCTGCCAAAGAAAGAAACAGGAGATATGAGTTTGATCACTGTGTCAGGAATTTTTCCTGAAAGAGGAAATGTTTACTCACTCCGGTATTCTTACCTGGAAAATCCCAAGAAGAGAGGATCCTGGCGGGCTACAGTCAATGGTGTCTCAAAGAGTCAGGCACGACTTAGCTAAAATATACATACCCATAAATTTTAAAAAACGTAATTTTCTTTATTTAATCCTACAAAATCCCAATTTTCTTATTGTCAAAATTCTTTGTACAAAATACTGAAGCTAAAATTAGTGAAGTGAGGATTTGAACCCCAATTTCTTTGACTCCAAAGTCTAGGTTATCAACTACTATCAAAAGAATGTGCCTCAAGTCTATGTTATTAAAGGAATACATGTAGATTTTAGTAACAAAGGAAAGGAGGTATTATTGTATATTCAAGATTAGGAATAAAAAATTTTGATTGTATATGCTAAAACCTTTGACCATGTGGATCACAACAAGCTGTGGAAAATTCTTAAAGAGATAAGAATACAAGACCACTTTACCTGCCTCCTGAGAAAGCTCTATGCAGGTCAGAAGCAATAGAATCAGACATGAAACAACAGACTGGTTCAAAGTTGGAAAAGGAGTATGATAAGAATGTATATTGTCATCCTGCTGTTTATTTCACTTACACGCAGAGTACATCATGTGAAATGCCAGGCTGTTTGAAGCTCAAGCTGTAATCAAATTTGTCTAGAAACATGGCAACAACCTCAGATATACAGATGATACCACTCTAATGGCAGAAAGTGAAGAGGAACTAAAGGTGCTCTTATGAGATGAAAGAAGAAAGTGAAAAACCTGGCCTGAAACTCAACATTAAACAAATTAAGATCATGGTATCCAGTCCCAATACTTCATAGCAAATAGAAGGGGAAAAACTGGAAGCAGTGACACATTTTATTTTCTTGAGTTCCAAAATCACTGCAGAAAGTGATTACAGCAAAATTTTTTAAAAATGCTTTCTTCTGTAAAGGAGAACTATGACAAACCTAGATAGTATATTAAAAGGTACATCACTTTGCCAACAAAAGCCTGTATAGTCAAAGCTATGATTTTTCCATTAGTTATACACAGATGTGAGATTTGGACCATAAAGAAGGCTGTTGTTGTTCACTCATTAACTTGTGTCTCTTTATGACTCCATGAACTTCAGCACACCAGAATTCTCTGTCCTTCACCATCTCCTGGAGTTTGCTCAAACTCATGTCCGTAGAGTTGATGATGCCACCCAATGATCTCATCCTCAGTCACTCCCTTCTTCTCTTCCCCTCAACCTTTCCCAGCATTAGGGACTTTTCCAGTGAGTCAGCCCTTTACATCAGATGGCCAATATAATTCTATCCAAGGGACTCTCAAGGGTAGAATCTAGCCCCATTTTCCTAAACATCAATTCTTTGGTCCTAAGCCTTCTTTAGGGTACAGCAAAAACTGATGTCTCTGCTTTTTAATACACTATCTAGGTTTTTCAAAGCTATTCTTTCAAGGAGCAAGCATCTTTTAATTACATGGCTGTAGCCACTCACCATCCACAGTGATTTTGGAGCCCAAGAAAATGAAATTTGGCACTGTTTCTACATTTCCCCCATCTATTTGCCATAAAGTAATAGGACCAGATGCCATGATCTTCATTTTTTGAATGTTAAGCTTAAAGGCAGTGTTTTCATTTTTCTCTTTCACCTTCATCAAGAGGCTCTTTAGTTCCTCTTCACTTTCTGCCATTAAAGTGATATCATCTGCATATTTGAGGTTATTGCTATTTCTCACAGCAATTTTGATTTCAGCTTGTGCTTCATCCAGCCTGGCATTTCACATGATGTACTCTGCATATAATAAACATGGTGATAATATACAGCCTCGATGAACTCCTTTCCCAATTTTGAACCAGTCCATGGTTTCCGTGTCCAGTTTTAACTACTGCTTCTTGTCCTGCATACAGATTTCTCAGGAGGCAGGTAATATGGTATGGTTTTCCCAACTCATTAAAAATATTCCACATTTTTTTTTTGTGATCCACACATTAAAATGACAACCAACTCCAGTATTCCTGCCTGGAGAATCCCATGGATGGAGGAGCTTGGTGAGCTACAGTCCACAGGTCGCAAAGAGTCGGACATGACTGAGCTACTTCACACATTCAAAGGTTTTGCATAGTCAATGAAGCAGAAGTAGTTTGTTTTTTTGTTTTTAATTCCTTTGAATTTTCTATGACTCAGTATATGTTGACAATTTGACCTCTGGTTCCTCTGCCTTTTCTAAATCCAGTTTGTACATCAGGAAGTCCTCAGTTCACATACTCCTGAAGCCTAGATTGAAAGATTTTGAGCATAATCTTGCTGGCATATGAAACAAGTGTAATTGTGTGGTAAATTGAACTTTCTCTGGCATTGCTTTTCTTTGGGATTGGAAAGATAATTGAGCTCTCGCAGTCTTGTGGCCACTGCTGAGTTTTCCAAATTTGCTGGCATAATGAGGGCAGCAATATAACAGCATCATCTTTTAAAAGAGGACTGAATGCCAGAGAATTAATGCTTTTTTTTTTCATTTTATTTATTTTTAATATAAATTTATTTATTTTAATTGGAGGTTAATTACTTTAAAATATTGTGTTGGTTCTGCCATACATCAACATGAATCCACCACAGGTATACACGTGTTCCCCATCCCGAACCCCCACCCCCTCCTCCCTCCCGGTATCATCCCTCTGGGTCGTCCCAGTGCACCAGCCCCAAGCAACCAGTATCATGCATCAAATTTGGACTGATGATTCATGCTTCAATGACATTCTCCCAAGTCATCCCACCCTCTCCCTCTCTCATAGAGTCCAAAAGACTGTTCAATACATCTGTGTCTCTTTTGCTATCTCGCATACAGGGTTATCATTACCATCTTTCTAAATTCCATATATATGTGTTGGTATACTATATTTGTGTTTTTCTTTCTGGCTTACTTCACTCTGTATAATAGGCTCCAGTTTCATTCACCTCATTAGAACTAATTCAAATGGTGCTGGGAAAACTGGTCAACCACTTGTAAAAGAATGAAACTAGAACACTTTCTAACACCATACATAAAATAAACTCAAAATGGATTAAAAATCTAAACATAAGATCAGAAACTATAAAGCTCCTAGAGGAGAACATAGGCAAAACACTCTCTGACATAAATCACAGCGGGATCCTGTATGACCCACCTCCCAGAATATTGGAAATAAAAGCAAAAAAAAACAAATGGGACCTAATTAAACTTAAAAGCTTCTGCACAACAAAGGAAACTATAAGCAAGGTGAAAAGACAGCCTTCAGAATGGGAGAAAATAATAGCAAATGAAGCAACTGACAACTAATCTCAAAAATATGCAAGCAACTCCTGCAGCTCAATTCCAGAAAAATAAACGACCCAATCAAAAAATGGGCCAAAGAACTAAATAGACATGTCTCCAAAGAAGACATACAAATGGCTAACAAACACATGAAAAAGTACTCAACATCACTCATTATCAGTGAAATGCAAATCAAAACCACAATGAGGTACCATTTCACGCCAGTCAGAATGGCTGCAATTCAAAAGCCTACAAGCAATTAATGCTGGAAAGGGTGTGGAGAAAAGGGAGCCCTCTTACATTGTTGGTGGGAATGCAAACTAGTACAGCCACTATGGAAAACAGTGTGGAGATTCCTTAAAAAAATGGAAAAAGAACTGCCTTATGACCCAGCAATCCCACTGCTGGGCATACACACTGAGGAAACCAGAATTGAAAGAGACACATGTATCCCAATGTTCATTGCAGCACTGTTTATAATAGCCAGTACATGGAAGCAACCTAGATGCCCATCAGCAGATGAATGGATAAGAAATCTGTGGTACATATACACAATGGAGTATTACTCAGCCATTAAAAAAAATTAATGCTTTTTAAATTGTGGTGCTGAAGACTCTTGAGTGTCCCTTGAGCAGCAGGGATCAATCCAGTCAATCCAAAAGGAAATCAACCCTGAATATTCATTGTAACTACTGGTGCTGAAGCTGAAGCTTCAGTACTTTGACCACCTGATGCAAAGGGCCAATTCATTGGAGAAGATCCTGATACTGGGAAAGATTGAGTATGAGATGGTTAGATAACATCACTGACTCAATGGACATGAATTTGAGAAAACTCCCTGAGATCCTGGGGGACAAAGGAACCTGGCCTGCTACAGTCCATGGGCTCCAAAAGAGTTGGACATGACTTCAACTGAATAATGAAACAACTGTTAAGTTATCTGTGTTTATCTAATATCATATTTAACCAAAAATCACTAAATTGGTAAATCAGCAACTCCAACTATACTTTTTCCAGTGCTGAAAACAGTAACTTACATAAAGTAAGAACTTAGTAAATATTTGCTTAACAAATACAAAAATGTATTATGTGGCAAGCAAAGGTTGAGCAACATTAAAGCATTCTTGGGAGAAACTAATGTGTATCCCTAGGAGCTAAACAGAGCATGTACATCTAAGAATCTGATGCCTCTATCTTAGAGAAATCTAAGGCAATCTGAGTTGAAGTAAATAAAATCTACATTATGAAAAAAGAAAGATTAGTAGTCAGATAAGTTACACTCTCTCTTCCATCTCTGTCAGAGCAAGGGTGCCAGAAATTTCTCAGGAGAAACTGTCTGGTTCATGCAATCTTGAAGGAACTTTAGCCAGAAAGTTTGTGTATTATGATAAAAGGACCACATCAATAAGTTTACCAGTGTGCAGATAAGGAAAGAATATAAGAAGCAGTCATAGCAGAACATTTGTCAAAAAAAAAAAAAAAAAAAAAAATCAGCCAAACCAAGAAGCTTGAAATTCACACGTTCCTCATGAAAGAGCCAGTATTTTAAGTTTGGCCATGACAATGGACAGTTATAGCTGGATTACAACCATATGAATCATTTAAGTATTACCTCCCTTTATCTAATCTTTCTTGACTCTATGTCATAATCAGAGGTTGTTATTCAGCTGCTAAGTCATGTCCAATACTTTGTGATCCAACCACAAGGACTGCAGCATGTCAGGCTTCCTTCCCTTTCTTTCACCATCTCCTGGAGCTTGCTCAAACTCATGTGCATTGATTGAGTTGGTGATGCCATCCAACCATCTCACCCTCATCCTCTGTCACTTCCTTCTCAGGAAACAAATCAGGGAGTATATCAAGGAAGATGTAAATAAGAAATACACCCTCACTTCAATGTTATAAGTTCCTGGCTTATAAATCAAAATAAAGCTTAAAGGAGAAAAAGCGCTTTGATTTGTACATAAGAATGAATTTTTAATTTTAAATATAATGTTACCACTACATATGTGAAATGTCATCATAAGCTACTAATTCAAAACAGGTAATTGTATAATAATATTAAATGAGACTTATTAAAACTGAATGACTAAAACATGAAAACTTGTGAAAGTTTTATTTTATGGATGAATAATTGAGAATATGGTTGTAGTAAAATTTAAAGCTCTTCTTTGTATCCCATTGAGTTTGAAAGAGTCACTATTAATAACTTTGGTAATGATGTGGAAGAGTGAAAGGAAAGTGAAAAACAGGATAATAAATATTGAAAAATAAATGAAAAAGAACTTGAACATATTTGTTCAAGGAAGCTTAACTGTAATTCACACACAGTACATTCTAATCAGAGTACAAGATGCACAAAACACCACATTAGCATTTAGGAAGTTTAAATATAATTATAACACAGATAAACTGTTCTCACAGGGCAGTTAAAGTGATGGAAAAGTATAATTATAGTTTAAGGAAACAATAGATGAGATATTATAAAGGTATACATAGTTAATTGCTAGATTACTTGTACAGACCATTAGTAGTTGTGAAGAGGGGAATATAAATTAGGCCATGGTAGATATGGAATATTATGAGTATGTGAGATTTTAAATGTATAATTAATAATAAAATTATTTTAATAGATGGCATAAAGAGGAATAACATCTCAAGTACTGTAACATATTATTGTAAATCAACTATTAAATTAAATTAAATCTCAATTAAAAATAAAGAGAAAAGGGATAAAGTAGAAGATGTCATTAAGGACAATGAGATCTCTTCTTTACAGCAGATCAACAAATTAGTCTGAAAAACTGGCCCACTTCAAAAATAAATAAGAATAAAACTAAATGATGAATAAGTTACCAAAAATATGTTTAAGTACATCATGAAATCTTTCAGAAAATCAAGGAACTCAAAGCAGGCCAAAAATTTAACCACCATGAACCTAAATTTATAAATATATATACTACATCTTCTTTATCTATTCATCAGTTCATACACATGCATTGCTTTCAAATCTTGTTCATCATAAATAATGTTGTTGCAAACATTGGGGGCATATATCTTTTTGAATTACTGTGTTCATTTTTTTTTTCTGAATATATATATCCAAAAGTAGAATTACTGGATCAAATGGTAGTTCTATTTTTAGGTTTTTGTTTTGGATCCTCCACACTGCTATCCATAGTGGCCAGGCCAATTTAAATCCCACAAATGGTGTTCTAGCATTTTCTTTTCATCAAATCCTAGCCAGCACTTCTTATTTGTAGACCTTTTGATGATAGTAATTTTGGCAAGTAGAAGGTGATATCTCAGCATGTTTTTTATTTGTATTCCTCTGATGACTAGTGGTCTAGTGGTGTTGAGCATTTTGTCATGTACTTGTTGACCATGTGTTATATCTTCTTTGGAAAGGTATTATTCTAGTCTTTGGCCCATTTTTTTATTGAATTGTTGTTATTCAGTTGTATGAGCTATTTATGTATATTGGATATTAATCCTTTGTTGGTCATATGATTTAATTTTTATTTTCCATTCAGTAGGTTGTCTTTGTGTTTGGCCACTGGTTCCTTTGCTGTGAAGAAATTTTCAAGTTTAACTGGTTTCATTTGTTTAATTTTGCTTTTGCTTCTTTTGCCCTAGAAAACAAATCCAAAAAGTTGGCTGCAGTTTTTATCAAAGATGGTTCCCCATGTTTGCTCATGGGAGTTTTATGCTTTCCAGTCTTACATTCGAGTCTTTAGTCCATTATGAGTTTACTGTTGCAAATGGTATGAGAAAATGTTGAATATCTTTCTTTACATGTAGCTGTCCAGTTTTCCCAGCAGCAATTATTCCCAGCACCACTTATTAAAGAGATTATCTTTTCACCATGTATACTTTAGGCTCTTTTGTCACAAATTAATTTACCATAAGTGAATAAATGTATGTTGAGACTCTCCTTTCTATTCCATTGATCTGTGTGTTTGTTTTGTGTTAGTACCATGCTGGTTTCATTACTGTAGTTTTATGGCATAGTCTGAAGTCAGGGAGCATGATATATAGAGTTTTGTTGCTTTTGATCAATTGCTTTGGCAATTTGGGTTCTTTCTGTACCATATAAATTTTAGGATTATTTCAATTCTGTGAAAATATCATGAATATTTTTATATAAATTGCATTGTATCTATAGATTGCTTTAGATGCTATGGATATTTTTACAATATTAATACTTCCAATCCATAAACATTTTTTTTGTATTATTTTCTATTGCTTTGTATTAGTTTCACATTCCCTCATCAACATTTTACAGAGTATAAGTTTTTCACATCCATAGTTAAGTTTTTTAATAAACATTTTATTCTTTTTTGATGTGACTTTAAATCAGATTGTTTTCTTGCTTTCTCTTTCTGAAGCTCATTATTAGAGTACAGAAAAGCAATAGATTTCTATATATTGATCTTTTATCCTGCCACAGTACTGAATGTGTTTCTTAGTTCTAATAGTGTTTTGATGGAGATAGGATTTCCTACATAGAGTATCACATCATCTGCAAATAGTGACAGCTTTACTTCTTTCCTTCCAAATTTGTTTTTATTTATTTATTTTTCATCTCATTGCTGTGGCTAGGCCATACACTATTCGGTTAAACAGAAGTGTTGTAAGAGAAGGCATCATTGTTCCTGATATTTGAGAAAATGCTTTCTGCATTTCATCATTATATATCATGATAACTGTGGGTTTGTCATAAATGGCCTTTATTATGTTGAGATATATTTCTTCTAGACCAACTTTGATGAGAGCTTTTATCATGAATAGATGCTGAATTTTATTGAAAGCTTTTTTTTCTTCTATTGAGATGATCATGTTATTTTTATCCTTCCTTTTGTTAATTTCGTGTATCACATTGACTGGTTTGTGAATATTGAACTTTATGTTCTTATTTATCCCTAAAATAAATTCCATTTGATCTTAGTGTATGATCTTTGGTTATATATTGTTGAATTCAATTTTCTCATATTTCATTGAGGACTTTCGATTTAGATTTATCAGACATATTAGCATTATATGGGCTTCCTGGTAGCTCAGCTGGTAAAGAATCCACCTTCAATTCAGAAGACCCTGGTTCCATTTCTGAGTCAGGAAGATCCCCTGCAGAAAGGATAGACTACCAACTCCAATATTCTGTCTTCCCTGATGGCTCAGATGGTGAAAAATACTCCTGCAATGTGGGAGACATGGGTTCAATCCCTGAGTTGGGAAGATCCCCTGGAGAAGGGCATGGCAACCCACTCCAGTATTCTTGCCTGGAGCATTCCCCTGGACAGAGGAGTGTAGTGTTAACAATCCATATGGTTGCAAAGAGTCAAACACGACTGGAAGACTAAGCAAAGCATAGCACACATTAGCCTTATATATATATGTGTGTGTGTGTGTGTGTGTGTGTGTGTGTGTGTGTGTGTGTGTCGCGCGCACGTCTCCCACTGCCTTCAGTATCAGGGTAACTATAGCTTTGTAGAATAAATTTCTGTGTTCACCCTCTGCAAATTTTTGGAGTAGTTTGAGAAAAACAGGTATTAGCTTTTACTTATATGTTTGGTAGAATATCACTGTGAAGCCTTCTGATTCTCGACTTTTGTTTGCTGTGGGTTTTTAAATTACAAATTCAGTTTTGTTACTAGATATTAGTTGGTTCAGATTATCTGTTTCTTTCTGATTCATTCTTAGCAGGTTGTATATTTCTAGAAATATATCTATTTCTTCCAATTGATTGGCAAATAGCTGTACATAGCATTTCTTATTTTTGTTTCTCTGTTATATCTACTGTTTTTGTTTTTTTTTTTTTTTTTCTTTTAGTTCTTATATTATTTGAGTCTTCTCTCTCTTCCTGGTGAGTGTAGCTAAAATTTTATCATTTTTTTTTTTTTCCAAAAAACTGCTTCTTGGTTTTATTGATTTCTTCTTTTTTTGGTCTATTTTATTTCCTCTCTGATCTGTATTGTTTCTTCCCTCATGCTAATTTTGGACTTTTTTTTATTGTACTTTTTCCTAATTATTTTAGGTGGCAGGCTAGATTGTTTATTTGAACCATCTTCCTGTCTAGTGGGAGTACTCCTTGTGTACTGATTCTTGTTACAATCTTTTCCATTTAGAGAAGAGTTTTAACATTTCTTTTAGTGTGGCTTTCATATTGAGGAACTCTCAGTTTTTTTCTTATCTGAGAATTTCCTTATCTGCTTAAATTCTAAGTGATAATTTTATTGGATGGAGTATCCTAGTCTGCAGGGTGTTTTTTTGTTTTTGTTTTTGTTTTTCCTTTCAGCACCTTGAATATATCATGCCACTCCCTCTGACCTGCAAAATTCTGCAGAAAAACCAGCTGATAGCCTTGTGATGGTTCCTTTGTAAATGTTCATTGCATTTCTCTTGCAGATATTAGAATTTGTTCTTTGTCTTTAAACTTTGTCATTTTAGTTATGATATGCTTTGTCATGTGTCTCTTTGCTTTCATTTGTCAGGAGCCCCTGTGCTTCCTGTATCAGGATATCTGTTTCCTTCTTCCACTTTAGGAAATTTTCAGCCATAATTTCATCAAATAATTTTCAACTCCCTTCTTTATATCTTGTCTTTTGTGAATACTTATAAATGTAAATGCTGATATATATGATGCTGTTCCAGAGAGTCTGTAACTGTTCTTATTTGTTAAATTTGTTTTTCTTTTCATTGTTCCAATTGGATGATTTCCATTATTCTATCACCCAGATCATGCATGCATTTTTCCAAATCACATAGTCTGCTGTTAATCCCTTCTAGTGTGCTTTTCATTTCTGTTATGGCATTCTTCAGTTCTGCTTGGTTCTCGTCTTTTTTTGTGTGTTTTGCAATTCCTTGTTAGAATTCTCACTGTGTTCCTCTATTCTTTTCCCAGTTAGCATTCTTTTTTTTTCTAAAATAATTTTTAAATTTATTTATTTTTAATTAGAGGATAATTGCTTTAGAGTATTTTGCTTGTTTCTGCCACACATCAGCATGAATTAGCCATTGTCATCAATCAGTCACTCAGTTGTGTCCAACTCTTTGCTACCCCATGGACAGCAGCATGCCAGGTTTCCCTGTCTTTCACCATCTCCTGTAGTTTACTCAAACTCATATCCATTGAGTCAGGGATGCCATCCAACCGTCTCATCCTCTGTTACCCCCTTGTTTGCCTGCCCTCAATCTTTCCCAGCTTCAGGGTCTTTTCTGAGGAGTCAGTTCCTCTCTTTAGTGTCCAATGTATTGGAGTTTCAGCTTCAGCATCAGTCCTTCCAATGAATATTCAGGACTGATTTCCTTCAGGATTGACTGGATCTCCTTGCTGTACAAGGGACCCTCAAGAGTATTCTCCAGCACCACAGTTCAGAAGCATCAATTTTTTCATGCTTAGCCGTTTTTACTGTCCAGCTCTCATATCTGTGCATGACACAGCTTTGATTATACAGACTTTTGTCGGCCAAGTAATATCTCTCCTTTTTAATATGTTGTCAGGTTTGTCATAGCTTTTGTTCCAAGGAGCAAGCATCTTTTAATTTCATAGATGGAGTCACCATCCACAATAATTTTGGAGCCCAAGAAAATAAAGTCTGTCACCATTTCTATTGTTTCCCCATCTATTTGCCATGAAAAGATGGGGCGAGATGCCATGATCTTCGTTTTTTGAATGTTGAGTTTTAAGCCAGCTTTTTCATCTCCTCTTTCACCTTCATCAAGAGGCTCTTGAGTTCCTCTTCACTTTCTTCCATAAGCATGGTGTCAGCTGTATATATGAGGTTATTGATATTTCTCCCTGCAATCTTGATTCCAGCTTGTGCTTCATCCAGCCTGGAATTTTCGCATGATGTACTCTGCAAATAAGTTAAATAAGCAGGGTGATAATATACAGCCTTGACATAGTCCTTTCCCAATTTGCAACCAATCCATTGTTCCATGTCCAGTTCTAACTGTTTCTTCTTGACCTGCATACAGGCTTCTCTGGTGGCAGGTAAGGTAGTCTGGTATTCCCTTCTCTTTCAGAATTTTCCACTTTGTTGTTATGCACACAGTCAAAGGCTTTAGTCTAGTCAATGAAACAGAAGTAGATTTTTTTTTTTTCTGGAGTTCTCTAGCTTTTTCTATGATCTATCAGATGTTGATAATTTGATCTCATTTCCTCTGCCTTTTCTAAGTCCAGCTTGTACATCTGGAAGTTCTTGGTTCACATATTGTTGAAGCCTCACTTAGAAGATTTTGAGTATTACTTCACTGTCCTGTGAAATGAATAGGTGGCAGTTTGAGCATTCTTTGGCATTGCCTTACTTTGGGATTGCAATGAAAACTGACCTTTTCACCAATCAGCCATAGGTATACATTTCCACCCTCTATCTTTAACCTCCCTCCCATCTCCCATCATACCCCACTCCTCTAAGTTGTTACAGAGCACCAGTTCTAAATACCTGAATTATACATCAAATAATCCCTGCTATCTATTTTATATATGGAAGCAACGTTAGAACTGGACATGGAACAACAGACTGGTTCCAAATAGGAAAAGGAGTACGTCAAGGCTGTATATTGTCACCCTGCTTATTTAACTTCTATGCAGAGTACATCATGAGAAATGCTGGGCTGGAATAAACACAAACTGGAATCAAGATTTCTGGGAGAAATATCAATAACCTCAGATATGCAGATGACACCACCCTTATGGCAGAAAGTGAAGAGGAACTAAAAAGCCTCTTGAGGAAAGTGAAAGAAGGAGTGAAAAAGTTGGCTTAAAGCTCAACATTAAGAAAACGAAGATCATGGCATCTGGTCCCATCACTTCATGGAAAATAGATGGGGAAACAGTGGAAACAGTGTCAGACTTTATTTTTGGTGGCCCCAAAATCACTGCAGATGGTGACTGCAGCCATGAAATTAAAAGACTCTTACTCCTTGGAAGGAAAGTTATGACCAACTTAGATAGCATATTCAAAAGCAGAGATATTACTTTGCCAACAAAGATCCATCTAGTCAAGACTATGTTTTTTCCAGTGGTCGTGTATGGATGTGAGAGTTGGACTATGAAGAAATCTGAGCACCGAATAATTGATGCTTTTGAACTGTGGTGTTGGAGAAGACTCTTGAGAGTCCCTTGGGCTACAAGGAGATCCAACCAGTCCATTCTAAAGGAAATCAGTCCTGGGTGTTCTTTGGAAGGACTGATGCTAAAGCTGAAACTCCAATACTTTGGCCACTTCATGCAAAGAGTTGACTCATCAGAAAAGATTCTGATGCTTGAAGGGATTGGGGGCAGGAGGAGAAGAGGACGACAGAGGATGAGATGGCTGGATGGCATCACCAACTCGATGGACATGAGTTTGAGTGAACTCTGGGAATTGGTGATAGACAGGGAGGCCTGGCGTGCTGCAATTCATGGGGTCGCAAAGAGTCGGATACGACTGAGTGACTGAACTGAAACTGAACTGAATATATATGTTTCCATGTTACTCTCTTAATTCATCCAGCCTTCTCCTTCCCCCACTGCATCCACAAGTCTGGTCTCTATGTCACCTCACATGGGTCAGAGTGGCCATCATCAAAAAAATCTACAAACAATAAATGCTGGAGTGAGTGTGGAGAAAATGGAACCCTCTTACAGTGTTTAGTGGGAATGTAAGTTGATACACCCTGTTAGCATTCTTGTTACTAATGCTTTGTACTCTTTCTAATAAATTGCACTTTTTATCTAATAAACTATCTCATTAGTTGTTTTTTGTTTTCTTTCAACTGTTTCAACTTGAACAAATTCCTATGTCATTTTTCATACCCTTTCTGGTCTCTGAGAAATTAGCTGAAATAGTTATTTATTGTGGTCTTGAAGCGATATACTTTTGTGGGAATATTCCTATACAGTCTACATGTTCTTGGCTTTGGTAATACAGTTGGATCTGAAATGAACACAATTCATATCCTTCTTCAGGGTGCATTGTCAGTTATAACCTTGGTAGGTGATGGGGTGGTAGAAGGAGGGGCTGGGGCCAAAGTTAGCTGTTGTGGCCACTATGATTTATCAGGGTCTGGTTCGGGTCCCAAATGGCTAGAGCAGAACTCCTGAAGGTTAGGTCCAAGCTGGCTTCCTTTAAGTGTGGATTCTTCTCCCTCACAGTACTGGCACCCTCACTCCAGGGGGAGAAATGCTCAGCTTGGGTAGGGTACTGGTTGGGGTGTCTGACTGTGGTCATAGACCTGAACTGCTTCTGGTGCACTGCCTGTATAAGTGCAATTATTGACTATACCTGCCCTGCTTAGATGCCACTTAGAGTCTAAGCTTCTGCTTTTCCCTTGCATCTGAGCTCTCCCCTTGATTTCTGATGTCCTCACTCTTACATAGAGCTTTGCATCAGGGCAGGTGGAGCTAGTGTGGGTCCTTGGCATGGGTCAGGAAACTGGCTATAGTGTTTCAGGTGCAATCCATTATTGGGACTGCTTCTGATGCACTGTTTGTGCAAATACCAGTAAAGAGTGCTCCCTTTTCAGACACACTTTCATGTCTAAGCCACTTTTGTATCTCACAGTCGATTTCTCTCACCCCAGTGTGAAGTTGTGTCATGAAGCAATTAGGCCAAAGTAGTAGTTCATCTAAGGCTAGATGTGTTCCATGCCAGTTGCAGGAAACTGGCCAGCTATCTATGCATTTTCAATCCTCCTTCTTTTCCCTGTTTTGAGAGTAAGGGTGTGTAAGTTCCTTGCAAGCAGAATCCAGGATTTCCATAGTTCCCCTGTTTGTCTCATTGGTCTTCCAACCAGCCAAGGGGCTAGACTTTCTGATGTTGGACCCATGGGCTGGGGTACCCAATATGTGGCTCAAACTACTCACTTCCCAGGGAGGGTCTCCGCTTTTGTCTTCTGTTGAATCCCCTCTGTGGGGCACAGGTGATGGCTTCTCTTCCCTTCATACCCAATTCTATGTGTGTCTTTTTTTAAGCTTGGTTGTATAGCAGACTTCTGCCATCTCCAGTTGGTTTGCAGTGAGAATTGTTCCACATTTAGATGTATTTTAGATGTATTTGTGGCAGGAGGTGAGCCCTACGTTCTCTTATGCCAGCATCTTGATCTCTTTCCTCTCACTCAACATTTTATACAAAACCTTTGCTAGTCCAGAAAGACAGTAAACATGTTAAAACTATAAGATTATATGTACATGTTATATTAAAAACAGACAGATACACATAGAGGGAGAAACAAAATCTACCATCTCATTGTCATAATTAATGAGAGAGAATAAAAGAGTTTAGCAAGGTGGTTAGATCCAGTGGATCTTCCCGACCCAGGAATTGAACTGGAATATCTTGCACTGCAGGCGAATTCTTTACCAGCTGAGCTACCAGGGAAACCCAGATAACAGAGGAATATACCAAAAATTTAATGCATTTTCATACAGAGGCAACAAACATTAAAATAGTAAAATTTTAAAAATTATATATATATATATATATATATGCATTCCATATATTTGTGTATATGTATGTGTGCATGCTAAGGCACTTCAGTCATGTCCAACTCTTTGCAACCCTATGGATGCCCACCAGGCTCTTTTGTCCTTGGGATTCTCCAGGCAAGAATATTGGATTGGGTTACCGTGCCCTCCTCTGGGTGTATATGTATATATGATATTTATTAATGAATCTAGAAAAGGTGGAAAAAAGCTTTGCTATGAAAATAACTTTATTGAAAGACATTAAGTTGACCTGTCCATCTTGAGTGCCCATACATGGAATGCTTATTATTTCAGTGAGCATCTGATTATATCAAAGAGTCTACTTCTGCTTTACTGACTATGCCAAAGACTTTGGCTGTATGGAAGACAACAAACTGTGGAAAATTCTCAAGAGATGGGAATGCTAGACCAGCTTACCTGCCACTTGAGAAATCTGTATACAGGTCAAGAAGCAATAGTTAGAATTGGACGTGGAACAACATACTGGTTCCAAATCAGAAAAGGAGTACATCAAAGCTGTATATTGTCACCCTGCTCATTTAACTCATATGCAGAGTACATAATGAGAAATGCTGGGCTGGATGAAGCACAAGCTGGAATCAAGATTGCTGGGAGAAATATCAATAACCTCAGATATGCAGATGTCACCACCCTTATGGCAGAAAGTGAAGAAGAACTAAAGAGCCTCTTGGTGGAAGTTAAAGAGGAGAGTAAAAAAGCTGGCTTAAAACTCAACATTCAGAAAACTAAGATCATGCCATCTGGTCCCGTCAATTCATGGCAAATAGACTGGGAAACAACGGAAACAGTGAGAGACTTTATTTTTGGCTCCAAAATCATTGCAGATGATAACTGCAGCCATGAAATTAAAAGACACTTGCTCCTTGGAAGAAAAGTTATGACCAACCTAGATAGCATATTAAAAAGCAGAAGCATTACTTTGCCAACAAAGGTCCATCTATCCAAAGCTACGGTTTTTCAAGTAGTCATGTATGGATGTGAGAGTTGGACTATAAAGAAAATTGAGTGCTGAAGGATCAATGTTTTTGAACTCTTGAGAGTCCCTTGACTCTTGAGAAGAGTCTTGAGAGTCCCTTGGACTGCAAGGAGATCCAACCAGTCCATCCTAAAAGAAATTTGTCCTAAATGTTCATTGGAAGGACTGATGCTGAAGCTGAAACTCCAATACTTTCACCACCTGATGCAAACAACTGACTTATTGGTAAAGACCTTGATGATGGGAAATTTGAAGGCAGGAGTAGAAGAGGATGTCAGAGGATGAGATGGTTGGATGGCATCACCAACTCATGGACATGAGTTTGAGTAAGCCCCAGGAGTTGGTGATGGACAGTAAAGCCTGGAGTGCTGTAGTCCATGGGGTCACAAAGAGTCGGACACTACTGAGTGACTGAAATGAACTGAAGTTGACCTGATTAGAGAACCTTACTCTCATCATTAAAAGTAAGTCACAGCATTGCTGCTGCTGCTTCTGTCTTTTCAGTCATGTCCGACTCTGTGAACCCCAGAGATGGCAGCCCTCCAGGCTCTTCCCTGGGATTATCCAGGCAAGAATACTGGAGTGGGTTACCATTGCCTTCTCCAATGCATGCATGCATGCTAAGTTGCTTTGGTCCTGTCCTACTCTGTGCAACCCCATGGACTGCAGATGAGCAGGCTCCTCTGGCCACGGGATTCTCTAGGCAAGAATTCTTAATTATTGCCCAATTTTCCTATAGAGATTTTTTTTAATTTTCTTTGTAAAAAGTTTTTTCTAATTTTCTTTGTAAAAATTGTGAGAAGTTGATTTAAATTTTATACAGACAGGGTAAAGTCAAGAATATTTCCAAGAATAATGATCACAAGGAAATGCTATAATCCTTCAAAATTTTTCATTTACCTATAGAAATTAGGTTAGAGACAAAGAAAAACAGCAATAAACAAGCAAACATAAAAGCAAGAGAAAGAGACAGAGATGGTGCAGATACCATAGTTGATACCTATGCTATGGCAACTTGATACCTGAAAAGGTGGTATTGGAGATCTGTAGGAAAAACATTGTTTATAGATAGTATTAGGTAAATGTTTTCATATAGGAAACTCATTATTTCTTTAATTGACACTTCATAAAATTAATTTCATGATTAATTTACATATACATAAATTTCATGGAATTTTTGTATATGTAAAAATACAAAACAAAGAATTTTGAATAGAGAGTAGGGAAACACCTGTATAACTTAATTGATTGAAAAATGCCTTTTAAAATGCACAGAAATTACGAACCAAAATGGAAATATATGTTTAACCATATTAAGAGATTTGAGTCTCTTCAAAGGACAACTTAAAAATTGAGTCAGTCCATAAACTATAGGAGGTCTTTGCATTGATAATTAGCATTAAGCATTTAAGCTATATAAAATTTTGAGTATTAATTTAAAAGAAAATTAGTTAATAAAATAATGTGCATTTCATAGAATAATAAATATGAATACCAAATAACACTTTTAAAATATATTCAATTTTATATAGTTAGGAAAATTAGAAAGTAAAACCGACATGAGGTATTTCACAACCTCTAAATTGGCAAAAATGTAAAAGTCTGACAAAACAAATACCTCAAGCATATGGAGCGATGGAATTTCATCCACTTGTGATGGAAATGTAATTGGCAAAAAGTAGTTTTGCATACAATTTGGCATTTGCAAATGAATGTGCTATAGCTACAGGCATCTCCATGAATGAGTTTCCAAAAGGCAATTTTGAGTGAAGAAACAAGTCACAGAGGCATTCATACAGAAGTAACAGATAACTTCATATGCCATCCATTACGGATGGACGTGAGTTTGAGCAAACTCCGGGAGTTGGTGATGGACAAGGCCTGGCATGCTGTAGTCCTGCTACTGCTAAGTCACTTCAGTCGTGTCCGACTCTGTGTGACCCCATAGATGGCAGCCCACCAGGCTCCCTTGTCCCTGGGATTCTCCAAGCAAAAACACTGGAGTGGGTTGCCATTTCCTTCTCCAATGCATGAAAGTGAAAAGTGAAAGTGAAGTCGCTGAGTTGTGTCCAACTCTTAGCAACCCCATGAACTGCAGCCTACCAGGTTCCTCTGTCCATGGGGTTTTCCAGGCAAGGGTACTGGAGTGGGGTGTAGTCAATGGGGTCACAAATAGCTGAACACGGACACAACTGAGTGACTGTACTGAAATGAACATATAACTAATAGTATATCACTCTTTTTCTTAAAGTAGGTATGAATATTTGATGACATGGTATATGCAAAATATGTAGAATATACACAAATACCTGCCACTTAGGATGTATTTAATATATGTTACTTATTATTGCTGCTGTTATTCCTGATATTCCTACCCTTCAAGAAGTTAATTGTTTTTCAGTTGCTCAGTCATGTCCAACTCTTTGCAACCCCACGGACTGCATCATGCCAGGCCACCTTGTCCTTCACCATCTCCTGGAGTTTGCCCAAGTTTATATCCATTGCATCAGTGATGCCATCCAGCCATCTCTGATGCCCTCTTCTCCTTCTGCTCTCAATCTTCCCCAGCATCAGGGACTTTTCTAGTGAGTTGGCTGTTTGCATCAGGTGACCAAAATACTGGAGCTTCAGCTTCAGCATCAGTCCTTCCAATATGGGTTCAGGGTTGATTTCCTTTAAGATTGATTGGTTTAATCTCCTCACTATCCAAGGTACTCTCAGGAGTCTTCTCAAGCACCACATTTCGAAGGCATCAATTGTCTGGTGCTCTGCCTTATTTACAGTTCAGCTCTCACCACCATGTGTGACCACTGGGAAGACCATAGCCTTGACTATATAGACCTTTATTGGCAGAGTAATGTCTCTGCTTTTCAACACACTGTCTAGGTTTACCACAGATTTCCTGCCAAGAAGCAATCATCTGATTTCATGGCTTCAATCAACATATGCAGTGATTTTACAGCCCAAGAACAGGAAATCTGTCACTACTTCCACATTTTCCCCTTCTATTTGCCATGAAACAATGGGGCTGGATGCCATGAACTTTGATTTTTAATATTTAGTTTTAAGCTGTCTCTTCATTCTCCTATTTCACCCCCATCAAAAGGTTTCTTTAGTTCCTGTTTGCTTTCTGCCATTAGAGTGGTATCATCTGAGGTTATTGATGTTTCTCCTGCCTATCTTGATTCCATCTTGTAACTCATCCAGCCAGCATTTCTCATGACGTGTTCAGTATATAAGTTAAACAAACAGGACAACAGAGAGCCCTGTTGTACTCACTTTTCAATCTTGAACCAATCAGTTGCTCCATACAAGGTTCAGGTTTCTTGACCTACCTACTTACAGGTTTCTCGGGAGACATGTAAGATGGTCTGGTATTCCAATCTCTTTAAGAGCTTTCCAAAGTTTGTTATGATCCACACAGTCAAGGCTTTAGTGTAGTCGATCAAACAGAGATAGATGTTTTTCTGGAATCCCCTTGTTTTCTCTATGATCCACCAAATGCTGGCAATTTGATCTCTGGTCCCTCTGCCTTTCTAAACCCAGCTTGAACATCTGGAAATTCTTGGTTCCAATAATACTGGAGCCTAGTAAGATTCTAAGCATGACCTTAGAAGCATGGAAGATGAGTGTAATTATCCAATGGTTTGAACATTCTTTAGTACTTCCCTTCTTGGGAATTGGGATGTGGATTTACTTTTTCCAGTCCTGTGGAAAGAAGCTAATTAATGCAACTCAAACATTTTATTAATTCAGGGCAAATAAAACACCAGAACAACCAACTCAAGTATTTCTTAGCATTATGTATGTTTTTAAACAGTTGTTACTGATTTAAACACTTTAAACTTTTGGACACAAGTATGAATTCACAAAATGAATGTATTTTTATACATATAAGGAGCTTGACCTATGTGTTACATTAACCCAGCTTCTCTATGAATGCTAAGTTCCAGTTGAAATTGTGGGGCAAGGAAACATTAAAACCTTATCTTTATACCCTATATATACCTTTCACTTCAGTTCAGTTCAGTTCAGTCGCTCAGTCGTGTCCGATTCTTTGCAACCCCATGAATTGCAGCACGCCAGGCCTCCCTGTCCATCACCAACTCCCGGAGTTCACTCAGACTCACGTCCATCGAGTAAGTGATGCCATCCAACCATCTCATCCTCTGTCATCCCCTTCTCCTCCTGCCCCCAATCCCTCCCAGCATCAGAGTCTTTTCCAGTGAGTCAACTCTTCGCATGAGGTAGCCAAAGTACTGGAGTTTCAGCTTTAGCATCATTCCTTCCAAAGAAATCCCAGGGCTGATCTCCTTCAGAATGGACTGGTTGGATCTCCCTGCAGTCCAAGGGACTCTCAAGAGTCTTCTCCAACACCACAGTTCAAAGGCATCAATTCGGCGCTCAGCCTTCTTGACAGTCCAACTCTCAAATCCATACATGACCACAGGAAAAATAATAGCCTTGATTAGATGGACCTTTGTTGGCAAAGTAATGTCTCTGCTTTTGAATATGCTATCTAGGTTGGTCATAACTTTCCTTCCAAGGAGTAAGCGTCTTTTAATTTCATGGCTTCAGTCACCATCTGCAGTGATTTTGGAGCCCAGAAAAATAAAGTCTGACACTGTTTCCTCTGTTTCCCCATCTATTTCCCATGAAGTGATGGGACCAGATGCCATGATCTTTATTTTCTGAATGTTGATCTTTAAGCCAACTTTTTCATTCTCCATTTTCACTTTCATCAGGAGGCTTTTTACTTCCTCTTCACTTTCTGCCATAAGGGTGGTGTCATCTGCATATCTGAGGTTATTGATATTTTTCCCGGCAATTTTGATTAGACTTTGTGTTTCTTCCAGCCCAGCGTTTCTCATGATGTACTCTGCATAGAAGTTAAATAAGCAGAGTGACAATGTACAGTCTTGACGTACTCCTTTTCCTATTTGGAACCAGTCTGTTATTCCATGTCCAGTTCTAACTGTTGCTTCCTGATTTGCATACAGATTTCTCAAGAGGGAGGTCAGGTGGTCTGGTGTTCCCATATCTTTCAGAATTTTCCACAGTTTATTGTGATCCACACAGTCAAAGGCTTTGGCATAGTCAATAAAGCAGAAATAGATGTTTTTCTGGAACTCTCTTGCCTTTTCAATGATCCAGTGTTGGCAATTTGATCTCTGTCTCCTCTGCCTTTTCTAAAACCAGCTTGAGCATCAGGAAGTTCATGGTTCACATATTGCTGAAGCCTGGCTTGGAGAATTTTGAGCATTACTTTACTAGCATATGAGATGAGTGCAATTTTGCAGTAATTTGAGCATTCTTTGGCATTGCCTTTCTTTGGGATTGGAATGAAAACTGACCTTTTCCAGTCCTGTGGCCACTGCTGAGTTTTCCAAATTTGCTGACATATTGAGTGTAGCACTTTCACATCATCATCTTCCAGGATTTGAAAGAGCTCAACTGGAATTCCTTCACCTCACCTCCCCTAGCTTTGTTTGTAGTGATGCTTTCTAAGGCCCACTTGACTTCACATTCCAGGATGTCTAGCTCTAGGTCAGTGATCACACCATCGTGATTATCTGGGTCATGAAGATCTTTTTTTGTACAGTTCTTCTGTGTATTCTTGCCACCTCTTCTTGATATCTTCTGCTTTTGTTAGGTTCATACCATTTCTGTCCTTTATCGAGCCCATCTTTGCATGAAATGTTCCCTTGGTATCTCTAATTGTCTTGAAGAGATCTCTAGTCTTTCCCATTCTGTTGTTTTCCTCTATTTCTTTGCATTGATCACTGAGGAAGGCTTTCTTATCTCTTCTTTCTATTGTTTGGAACTCTGCATTCATATGTTTATATCTTTCCTTTGCTCCTTTGCTTTTCGCTCCTCTTCTTTTCACAGCTATTTGTAAGACCTCCCCAGCGATTTTGCTTTTTTGCATTTGTTTTCCATGGGAATGGTCTTGATCCCTATCTCCTGTACAATGTCAAGAAACTCATTCCATAGTTCATCAGGCACTCTATCTATCAGATCTAGGCCCTTAAATCTATTTCTCACTTCCACTGTATAATTTTGCATCCATTAAATGATTATTATGATTACTTCCATGTCAAATAAACAGAAAATAGACATAAAAAAATACTCTCTGTTCTTGAACATGCCTCAAACTATCATTATTAATTAAAAATTTAAAAGCAACCTCAAAATGCAGATCAGCTAAACAGATATGTTTCTTTTATTCTTCCTCCAAATTACGTTTTAGTGAAATATGTGTTTTTATTATCTATTCAGTTAAATAAATACTACAAGGAAAAAATATCTTGGTCTTCATCATCCCCACATTATTTAATACATTTTTCAGTCATAAATGTTTAATATAAATATTTCTGCCAAGTGGTTGCTCTTAATCAAGACTTGGGAGATTGAAATGAATAGAGGCTTTTCTTTAAACACTTTTTGTTACACTCTGCTGACAGACAAGATTGAGGAGATGCCACTGCTAACTTTATGAGTGTCAAAAGATGGTCACAGTAGCAGTGGCAACTTGAGTCATTGTTTCCTTATCTGGTCACCAGCTTTGTGATATCAAAAAGAACTGGGTTTCAGTGGCAACCAGACTCCCCTTTCCAGTGATCAGGAAATTGCAGTAATGGCTACCAGCAACTACTATCCTAATTTGGGATGTTAATTATACAGCTTTTCATTTCAGTATTTCTAGTGTCAGCCTTCTGATTCTCTACATTCCTGATAGGGATAAAAATATTAGCTTCTCTGATGTCTCAGTTCTGTGGTGTTATGATGGTCATTCCTGAAGTTGTTGAGTCTATCAGTGATTTGCTCCTTTTATTTTTTACTTGTATTCCATTGTGTGAATGGACCATGGTATATTTAAACTTTTACTCATTGAAGAACTTCTGGGTTGCTTTTAGTTTGGGATTATCACAGTTAAGGCAATTATGAACATTCATGTGCAGGTGTTTGTATAAGCATAAATTTTCATTTATCTGAAATAAATTGCCTGAGAGTGCAATTACATGATTACATAGTAATTGCATACTTAGTTTTATGATAGAATGTTAATTCTACATCCCCATGCAATGTATGAGTGATCTAGTTTCTCTGCATTTTCACCAATATATTTGATATTAT
The DNA here is from genome assembly GCA_935064755.1 of Tragelaphus eurycerus. Taxonomy (NCBI): domain Eukaryota; kingdom Metazoa; phylum Chordata; class Mammalia; order Artiodactyla; family Bovidae; genus Tragelaphus; species Tragelaphus eurycerus. Next base: position 2,114,126 of record CAKXYN010000086.1, on the reverse strand, counting down.
CACTTTTTTTTTTTATTTTAGCCACTCTGATAGTTAAGTTGTGATATCGCTCATTGTGGTTTTAATTTTTATTTCCCTAAGGGCTTCCCAGGTGGTGCAGTGGTAAGGAATTCGCCTCCCTATGCAGGAGATGCAAAATCCATGGGTTCAATCCCTGGGTTGGGAAGATACCCTGGAGTAGGAAATAGCAACCCCCTCCAGTATTCTTGCCTAGAAAAATCCCATGGACAGAAGAACCTGGCAGTTGGTCTACAACCCACAAGGTTGCAAAGAATCAGACATAAATGAACACACCCACCCAAGGGTGTGGAATAGCTTTTAACATGCTTATTTTCATGATATTCTCCTCTGTGAAATGTATGTTTATATCTTTTACTAAATTTCTAATTGGATTTTTTTTTCTCTTCATCTGTTGAGTTTTGAGGGGTTTTAGGTATCTGCAACACAATCATTTATCAGGTTGTGGTATTCAAGTTTTTCTCTCAAATTGTAGCTGGTCTTTTCATCTTCTTCATTGTCTTTTCATCTTCATCATTCTTTATCAAGGCAAAACTTTTACTTTTGATGGGCCCAATTTACATATAACTTTTCATTTTTGGACCATGATTTTGTTATTCAAGTCAACAAACTTGCTAGCCCTAAACCCCCAATTTTTTTTCATAGTTTTCTGATAAAGGTTTCATAGGTTAATATTCTATATTTAACTGCATAATCTATTTTGAGTTAATTTTTGTGCACTGTGTGAAATTGAGGTCAATATTCTTTTTTTGTTTTTTTGCTTATTTCTCTTTGAAATAGCTAGAATTTATAGGGCTATGTTGAATACCATGAGTGAGGTAGTAACTAGATATCTTTGCCTTTTTCCTAGTAGTAGAAAGAATTCGATCTTTAACCATTAAAGATTATGCTTTTTATAGAGTGTTTTGTATTGTTTGTAGATACATTATCAAGTTAAGATAATTCCCTTCTATTTTTCTAAGTATAATTTTGTCTTTTTTTTTTTTTCTTTTGGATACTATCTTTGTTTAGTTTGCATATCAGGCTAACACTGGCTTCATAAAATAAAGTCAGAACTAATCTCTCCTCTTCTATCCACTGAAAAAGAGTGTATAAAATTGAGATTAATTCTTATTTACTAGCTCTTTGGTAAAATTTTTCAGTGAGGAAGTCTGGGCCTAAGGATATACATGTGTGTGCGTTGGGGGAGGAATGTAAATTTTAAATAGCAAATTTAATTCATTTGATTGTTATAGGGCTCTTCAGGTTATCTATTTCATCTTGATTGAGTTTTAGTACTGTGGTGTTTTAAGGAAATTATCCAATTCTTCAACATTTTGAAATTTGTCAGTGTAAAGCTCTTCATAATATTCCTTTATTATTCTTTTAATGTCTGCAGCACCTATAATGATATCTTATATTTTACTTTTCATATTGGCATTTATACCTTTAAGTTTTGCTGCAGGTGATTCATTTTATTGAGGTGTTTTTCAAAAACAAAATTTTATTCCATTGATTTTCTTTATTGTCTTCATGCTTTCAGTTTAATTAGATTCTCTTAGTTTTATTATTTCTTTTTTTTTTTTTCCTCTCTTTTGGTGTATTTGAACTTTCAATATTTTTTATAGGAATTTAGATAATTTGAGCCCTTTCTATCTTTAATAAGCATTTTGTGTTATATATTTTCCTATCAAGACTGTTTTAAGTACATCCTCCATATTCTAATATATATTTGTTTCAATTTCTTTAAATTCTATGTGTATTTCTGTTTCCTGGGGACTTGCTCTTTGAGGCATAGATTGTTTATAAATGAACAGTTTAATTTCCAAGTGTTTGAAGATTTTGAGGTTGTTTTTAGGTTATTGTTTTCTAGTTTAATTCCATTATAGTTGGACATAAAACATGAAAATAAATTCAGATCTGTTAAACATGTTGAACTTTGTTTTGTGGCCCAAGATATGTTGAATCTTAGTAAATATTCCATGAACATTTTAATAAAATATGTATTATGCTATAGTTTGTTGAGTCATTCTATAAATGTCAAGTAATGCTATTGATTAATGGTTTTGTTCAATTATTTGATATTTTTCTTGTTTTTATGTCTATTAGTTTTATCAAGTGGTGTTTTGAAATGTCAGCTAAAATTGTGCATTTCTGTTCTTTTTCTCTTCACCCCTGTCAGCCTTTATGTATTTTGCAGCTTTGTTTTTTCACATATGTACACTTAGAATCACTGATTTCTTGAAGAATTGACCCTTTTATCATTATGAAATTTATACAAAGAATCATTACATGATGATCCATTTACCATTATATAATAATCCCTTTTATTATTTAATGTAATTTTCTTTGTTTTAAACTCTACACTATTTTATTTTAACATATATATTATGCTTTTTAGTTAATATTACCATAATATATCTATTTCTGCTCTTTACTTTTATTTTTTATATTGTGTTTGTAAAGAGTTTCCTATCAGATCAGATCAGATCAGATCAGTCGCTCAGTCGTGTCCGACTCTTTGCGACCCCATGAACCGCAGCACGCCAGGCCTCCCTGTCCATCACCAGCTCCCGGAGGTCACTCAGACTCGCATCCATCGAGTCAGTGATGCCATCCAGCCATCTCATCCTCTGTCGTCCCCTTCTCCTCCTGCCCTCAATCCCTCCCAGCATCAGAGTCTTCTCCAATGAGTCAACTCTTCGCATGAGGTGGCCAAAATACTGGAGTTTCAGCTTTAGCATCATTCCTTCCAAAGAAATTCCAGGATTGATCTCCTTCAGAATGGACTGGTTGGATCTTCTTGCAGTCCAAGGGACTCTCAAGAGTCTTCTCCAACACCACAGTTCAAAAGCATCAATTCTTCGGCACAATAGTTATTTTATTTTCTTTCATCAAATCCACATATTTGTGTCTTTTAGTTGATGCTTTAGTCTACATTTAAAGTTATTACTGATGCTTAGGGCTTAAGGCTACAATTCTATTATTTTTCTATTTGTTTTTCTATTTTTTGCCTCTATTTTTCCCTTTTTGTCATTTCTTGATTTACTTGAAAATTTGATAGTAGTTTTTCTTGTTTTTTATAAATTCGGCTTTGATTAGGCTGTATTTTGGAGAAGGAAATGGCAACCCACTCCAATATTTTTGCCTGTAGAATCCCAGGAATGGAGGAGTCTGGTGGGCCACCGTGTATGGGGTTGCACAGAGTCAGACACGACTGAAGTGACTTAGCAGCAGCAGCAGTTAGTTTTCTTACTGGTTGTCCTAGGAAACCCAACATACATACATAAGTTATCAAAGCCTATTGTTGCTAATATTTTGCCATTTTAAGTGAAATATTATAATCTTCTTTTTATCTAGATCCCTGTATTCTCTTCATTTTTTTTTCAACATAATACTTTTGAAGCCAGAAAAATGGGTTTATTGCAAATTGCAAAGAATTCAGGACAGGGAAGCTACGATGAATCATAGGAAAGTCAAAAGTCACAAAGGGAAGGTCAATTTTTATTAGGCTTCAGGAGGAAACTGGGGAGAGGTTTTAAAAAAAAGTTTTTTGGAGAATACGTTCAAGGTTATGACAGCTTCTTATTGGCTGCAAGCAGAGTTTAGTGCATTCTTGCTGGGGCAGGGAAAACTCTTCTTTTTTCAGAAAACAAGAGATAAAATTTCATTTAAAAGAAAAGTTCTCCTTTGTGCAGGAAGTAACATTCTTTTAATTAGGCATAAGAAGTTGAAACTGAGAAAATTTTATACAAAGAATTCTATACAAACAGATCAGTTAAAATAATTTTTATTCCTGATGGTTATGTAGGCTACAGTGAGTGATATGGGCTTGAGAGCTCTCCATTTGTGACCTTGACTCCATTTTAAGTAAGATTTCTCTTTGTTTATTTTTATATGAACGTTTTCTCCATGTACATTGGCAATTATGACAGATGTTATAAATTTGCTTCAGTCATCATATATGATTAAGAAACTCACGATGAGAAGAAGAATCTAGTATATTTACCACGATTTTTGTCTTTTCCACTGTTTTCCTTTATTTTAAAGCTTCAGATCTTTTTCTATTATCATTTTCTATTTGTAAAACTACTTTCATAAATGCCTAAGGAGTAAGCCTGCTTACATTTTACTAACATGTAAAAATGTGTTGGTAGCAACTTAGTTTTCCTTTGCCAATGTTGTTGTTCAGTCACTCAGTCGTGTCTTTGTGACCCCCATGGACTTCAGCACATCGGTCCTCCCTGACCTTCACCATCTCCTGAAGCCTGCTCAAATGCATATCCATTGAATCTGTGATGCCATCCAAAAATCTCATCCTCTGTCATCCTCTTCACCTTCTGCTTTCAATCTTTCCCAGCATCAGAGTCTTTTCTAATGAGTCAGTTCTTCACATCAGGTGGCTAAAGTATTGGAGCTTCAGCATCTGTCCTTCCAGTGAATATTCAGAATTGATTTCCTTTAGGATGGACTACTTGGATCTCCTTGCAGTCCAAGGGACTCTCAAGAGTCTTCTCCAACACCACAGTTCAAAAGCATCAATACTTCAGTGCTCAGCATTCTTTATGGTCTAACTCTCACATTCATACATGACTACTGGAAAAACCACAGCTTTGACTATACAGACCTTTGTTGACAAAATAATGTCTCTGCTTTTCAATATGCTGTCAGGTTTGTCATAGTTTTTCTTCAAAGGAGCAAGCATCTTTTCATGTCATAGCTGCAGTCACCATTTGCAGTGATTTTGGAGCCCAAGAAAATAAAGTCTCTCACTGTTTCCATTGTTTCCCCATCTATTTGCCATGAAGTGATGGCATCAGGTGTCATGATCTTTGTTTTCTGAATACTGAGCATTAAGCCAACTTTTTCACTCTCTCTCACTTTTCATCAGAAGACTTTTTAGTTCCTCTTAGCTTTCTGCCATAAAGGTGGTGTCATCTTACATATCTGAGGTTATTGATATTTCTCCGTGCAATCTTGATTCTAGCTTGTGCTTCATCCAGCCTGCATTCTTCATGAAGTGCTCTGCCTACAAGCTAAGTAAGTGGAGTGAGAATATGACAATATACAGCCTAGAAATACTCCTTTCCCAATTTTGAACCAGTCCATTGTTCCATGTACAGATCTGTTTCTTCTTGTCCCAAATACAGGTTTCTCAGGAGGCAGGTGAAGTGATCTGGCATTCCCATCTTTTTGAGAATTTTCCACATTTTGTTGTTATCCCCAATGTCGAAGGCTTTAGCATACCAATAAAGCAAAAGTAGGTATTTTTCTTAAATTCTCTTGCTTTTTCTATAATCCAATAGATGTTGGCAATTTGATCTCTGATTCCTCTGCCTTTTCTAAATCCATCTTGAACATCTGGAAATTCTTTGTTCACATCCTCTTGAAGCCTAGTGAGGAATATTTTGAGCATTACTTTGTGAGCATGTGAAATGAGTGCAATTATAGTTTGGACATTATTTGGAATTTCCTTTCTTTGAGATTGAAATAAAAACTGACATTTTCCCTCTTGTGTCTACCGCTGAGTTTTTCAAGTTTGCAGGCATATCAAGTGCAGCACTTGCATAGCATCAACTTTTAGGATTTGAAATAACTCAAATGGAATTCTGTCACCTCTACTAGCTTTGTTCATAGTGATGTTTCCTAAAGCCCACTTGACTTCATATTACAGGATGTCTGGTTCTAAGTGAGTGATCACACCATTGTGGTTATCTGGGTTATTAAAAGATTTCTTGTATAGTTCTTGTGTATTTTTGCCACCTTTTCTTAATATCTTCTGTTTCTTTTATTTCCATATCATTTCTGTCCTTTATTATGCCCATGAAATAGTCCCTTGGTATGTCTAATTTTCTTTAAGAGATCTCTAGTCTTACTCATTCTACCCTTTGTTTCTTTGCATTGATCACATAGGAAGTATTTCTTGTCTCTCCTTGCTATTCTTTGGAATTCTGCATCCAGATGGGTATATCTTTCCTTTTCTTCTTTGCCTTTTGGTTCTCTTCTTTTCTCAGCTATTTGTAAGGCCTCCTTAGACAACCATTTTGCATTTTTGTATTTTTTTTTCTTAAGGATGGTTTTGATCACTGCATCTTGAACCTCTGTCCTTAGTTCTTCAGACACACTGTCTATCAGATCTAATCCCTTGAATCTATTTGTTACTTCCACTGTATAATCAGAAGGGGTTTGATTTAGCTCATATCTGAAAGGCCTAGCAGATTCCCCTACTTTCTTCAATTTAATTTTGTCTGAATTTTACAATAAGGAGTTCATGATCTGAGCCACAGTCTGCTTCCAGTCTTGTTTTTGATGACTGTATAGAGCTTTTCCATCTTCAGCTGCAAAGAATACAATCAGCCTGCTTTTGGTATTGACCATCTGGTGATGTCCATGTGTAGAGTTGTCTCTCATGTTGTTGGAAGAGATTATTTACTATGAGCAGTGCATTCTCTTGTCAAAACTCTGTTAGCCTTTGCCCTACTTTATTTTGTAATCCAAGGCCAAACTTGCCTGTTACTCCAGATATCTCTTGACTTCCTACTTTTGCATTCCAGTTCCCTATGATGAAAGGGACTCTACTTTTTTTTGGTTCTAAAACTTCTTGTAGGTCTTCATGGAAGACTTCTTCATTCAGCTGCAGCTTCTTCATCATTAGTGGTTGGGCAGAGACTTGGATTAGTGTGATATTGAATGGTTTTCCTTGGACATGAACAGAGATCATTCTGTCGTTTTTGAGATTGTACCCAAGTACTGCATTTCAAACTCTTCTGTTGACTATGAGGGCTACTCTATTTCTCCTAAGGGATTCTTGCCCACAGTAGTAGCTATAACGGTCATCTAACTTAAATTCACCCATTCTGGTCCACTTTAGTTCACTGATGTCTTTGTTCACTCTTGCATCTCCTGTTTTATCACTTCCAATTTACCTTGAGTCATGGACCTAACATTGCAGGATCCTATGCAATATTATTCTTTACAACATCAGACTTTACTTCCACCACCAGATACATGCACAATTGGGAGTTGTTTTCGCTTTGACTTGGCCTCGTCATTCCTCCTGGAGCTATTTCTCCACTCTTCTCCAGTAGTATATTGGGCACCTACTGACCTGGGGAGTTCATCTTTCTCTGCCAATAGGACAGTTTTAGTTAAAAAATGATAACAATAATCTTCAAAATAGTTAAGAATGCCTAGAATGAGTTGATTTGATGTTCAACTATAGAGCAAGATATGAGTGCGTTTTAGGTATGGTTTAATGACACAAACTACATATACACATGCAATGATTTTACTGCTGTACTAACACTAACTTATTTATTTCTTATACTAGCAATATGAGTAAGATACTATTTTTTATCTATATGCACTTGGAGAAATTGAGGCACAGAGCAGAAAGAGAAATATTTGTTTTCTTTTTTTCTTGATAGATTTTTTTCATTTTGTCTTTATTATGTTATATATTCCCAAATTATTTTTGAGTATGGCATAACTTTATAACTAAAGAAAATTTCCAAAAATGATGGTAATTGATGCTCTGTGCCATTTTGAACAAACTTTAGTATAAATACAAATACTGTATAGGTTTGTGTATATAGTAAAACGTAAGAATTAAACTAAAATAAATACTTTAAATTACTAAAATATATAATCAGATATTGAAAAACTTACTAGAAAACACTGAAAATTCTTGATATCACTTTTAATAAAAGAAATGCAAGTGAAAATAGCAATTAAATCCCTTTACCAAAATTATTATGATTTTCTTTGCATGAAAATTCCAGAAAGGTAAGGATAAGGTGATACAAGTAATGACATGTACCTCTCAGTAATTTGAGTTAAGGTTAAAGTCTTTATGTCTTATGGGAAAAAAATGGCTTAAAGTACTATATTTTGATTCAGTTGCCCTATTTCTGAGAATATGCATTAAAGAATTTACTCTTAACAATGAAAACATTTGTGCACAAGAATGGTGGCTATTGATATTAGGACTCATCTTTAAGTAGTTTCTACATTTTGATCTGTATGTAAATTGATAAATTGCATGAAGACAAAACAATTCAGCTAAAATAATATTAAATATTTTCCAAAATTCATGTTAACCACCTGGACTTCATAAAAGTAAACCTTTCAAAAAACCATATGGGCTTTTGTTTTCTTTTTTCTTATTAACATCATCAGATATTATACTATTAACTTGTTTATATTGTTCTATTAAGATGTTTATACTATTAACATCATCACCTGTGATATAAAAGGAGCTACCTGCTCCACTATCAGGTGATGATATTGTGATGACAATAAAACATTTAACTCTTTAACTCAGGAAAAAAAAAAAAAAGAATTTTGCCTTTAGCCAGCTCTTAATTGACTTACAGCCATTAGTCAGATCAGATCAGATCAGTCGCTCAGTCATGTCCAACTCTTTGCGACCCCATGAATTGCAGCACGCCAGGCCTCGCTGTCCATCACCAACTCCCGGAGGTCACTCAGACTCACATCCATCGAGTCAGTGATGCCATCCATCCATCTCATCCTCCGTCGTCCCCTTCTCCTCCTGCCCCCAATCTCTCCCAGCATCAGAGTCTTCTCCAATGAGTCAACTCTTCACATGAGGTGGCCAAAGTACTGCAGTTTCAGCTTTAGCATCATTCCTTCCAAAGAAATCCCAGGGCTGATCTCCTTCAGAATGGACTGGTTGGATCTCCTTGCAGTCCAAGGGACTCTCAAGAGTCTTCTCCAACACCACAGTTCAAAAGCATCAGTTCCTCGGCACTCAGCCTTCTTCGCAGTACAACTCTCACATTCATACATGACCACAGGAAAAACCATAGCCTTGACTAGATGAACCTTTGTTGGCAAAGTAATGTCTCTGCTTTTGACTATGCTATCTAGGCCGGTCATAACTTTCCTTCCAAGGAGTAAGTGTCTTTTAATTTCCTGGCTGCAGTCACCATTTGCAGTGATTTTGGAGCCCAGAAAAAGAAAGTCTGACACTGTTTCCCCATCTATTTCCCATGCAGTGATGGGACCAGATGCCATGATCTTCGTTTTCTGAATGTTGAGCTTTAAGCCAACTTTTTCACTCTCCGTTTTCACTTTCATCAAGAGGCTTTTGAGTTCCTCTTCACTTTCTGCCATAAGGGTGGTGTCATCTGCATATCTGAGGTTATTGGTATTTCTCCCAGCAATCTTGATTCCAACTTGTATTTCTTCGAGTCCAGCGTTTCTCATGATGTACTCTGCGTATAAGTTAAATAAACAGGGTGACAATATACAGCCTTGATGTACTCCTTTTCCTATTTGGAACCAGTCTGTTGTTCCATGTCCAGTTCTAACTGTTGCTTCCTGACTTGCATACAAATTTCTCAAGAGCCATTAGTAGCAGGAAGCAAATTTCTCTGCCCACACAACTTGCCTGTGTATGCTAAGTCACTTCAGTCGTGTCCAACTCTGTGACTCCATGGATTGTAGACTTCTATGCTCCTCTGTCCATGGAATTTTCCAGGCCAGAATACTGGAGTGGGTTGCCATTTCCTACTCTAGGGGATCTTCCCAACACAAGGATCAAACCCATATCTCTTATGTCTCCTTTATTGGCAGGTGTGTTCTTTACAACTAACACACCAGGGAATCCTTACATAACTTAATTCAGTCACAGGTAGTTGATTCTTTACTATAGTGTGAGTATCTCCCCAAAATCCATATACTGAAATACTAACTTTCAAAGGTGATGGTATTAGCAAATGGGGCCTTTGGGAAGTGCTTATGTCATGAGGGTAGAGCTACATGAGGGGCATTGCTGCTGCTGCTGCTAAGTCGCTTTAGTCATGTCTGATTCTGTGCAACCCCAGAGATAGCAGCCCACCAGGCTCTGCCATCCCTGGGATTCTCCAGGCAAGAACACTGGAGTGGGTTGCCATTTCCTTGGGGATCATAAAATACATTCCACAGAGCTCTTTATCACTTTCCTCTACGTGAGGATGAAATAAAATGTCTGCAGCCCAAAAGAGAGCCTTCACCTGACCATTCTGGCACCCTAGCTAGGACCTCTAGCTCCAGAACTGTGAGCAATAAATTTTTGCTCTTTATAAGCCACCTGTCTCTGGTATTTAGTTATAGAGCTTCAAACAAATGAAATAAATGCACCCCTCCCCCATTTTCTTAAACACATAAATCACATGTAACTGGTAGATGCATAATTATACTATATGTACAACTTTTATAATAATCAAGTAAAATGCAAAGTAAAATTTTTCATTGAAAAAACGGAATAACTTATGAATATATTACTCTGAGACATTCGATTTTTTTCCTCCGAATCACACTGGTAGAGGACAATAATTACTCTATGTCCTATTGCACAAAATCCTATAAAGATCTTCTGTATTTCCAAAAATAAGACTTCATAAGTATATTAATATTTGAATGACTAATTTAATATATTATCCCTCTGAGTAGTTCTGAAGCCAGAAATTGAAAAAAGAAAGACTGTTTCTTTTGTGTATGTGTGATTTGGAACTCAAGGTACTTAGTAATGAAAATTATAAAGATCACATTTCTGAGACTACCTACATCCCTATGAAAGAAAAATTTCCCCCAGATCAAGCCAGCCTGAGTATATATACTAGCAATTTTTACCTGGTGTGCTACAGTGTAGCTTCCTGTTGGGCTTCCCTGGTGGCTCAGAGGTTAAAGTGTCTGCCTCCAATGCAGGAGACCCGGGTTCAATTCCTGGGTTGGGAAGATTCCCTGGAGAAGGAAATGGTAACCCACTCCAGTATTCTTCCCTGGAGAATCCCCTGGAAGGAGAAGCCTGGTAGGCTACAGTCCATGGGGTCTCAAAGAGTTGAACATGACTGAGCGACTTCACTCACTCACTCACAGTGTAGCTTGCCAGGCTCCTCTGTCCATGGAATTTTTCAGGCAGGAACACTGGAGTGTGTAGCCATTCCCTTCTCTGGGGATTCTGCCCAACGTGGAAAGAATCAGGTCTCCTGTATCTCCTGCATTGGCAGGTGGATTCTTCACCACTGTACCACCCACAGGTGGTAAAAGGAAAATCAGATTGCATAATGTGTCCGACTATCAGGCTAGGATAGAGATACCAAGTGAACATTTTATGCAAAGATAGGCATAACAAAGGACAGTAACCACAGGACTGGAAAAGGTCAGTTTTCAATCCAGTCCCAAAGAAAGGAAATGCCAAAGAATACTCAAACTACTGCACTCATTTCACGTGCTAGCAAAGTAATGCTCAAAATCCTTCAAACTAGGCTTCAACAATATGTGAACAAAGAACTTCCAGATGTAAAAGCTGGATTTAGAAAAGGCAGAGGAATCAGAGATCAAATTGTCTACATCAGTTGCATCATAAGAAAATGTTAGAGAATTCTAGAAAAATATCTACTTCTGCTTCATTGACTACACTAAAGCCTTTAACTATGTCAATCAGTTCAGTCACTCAATCATGTCTGACTCTTTGTATCCCTATGCACTGCAGCACACCAGGTTACGCTGTCCATCACCAACTCCTAGAGCTTACTCAAATTTCTGTCCCATTGAGTCTATGATTCTATCCAACCATCTCATCCTCTTTCATCCACTTCTCTTCCTGGCTTCAGTCTTTCCCAGCACCAGGGTCTTTTCCAATCAGTCAGTTCTTCACATCAGGTGGCCAAAGTATTGGAGCTTCAGCATCAGTCCTTCCAATGACTATGTGGGACTGATGTCCTTCAGGATGGACTTGTTGGATTTCCTTGCAGTCCAAGGGATTCTCAAGAGTCTTCTCCAGCACCACAGTTCAAAGGCCTCAATTCTATGGCACTCAGCCTTTTTTTATTGTGAGTTCTCACATCCATACATGACTACTGGAAAAACCATAGCTTTGACAATACGGACTTTTGTAGGCAAAGTAATGTCTCTTCTTTTTACTATGCTGTCTAGGTTGGCCTAGCTTTTCTTCCAAAGAGCAAGCATGTTTTAATTTCATGGCTGCAGTCACTATCTGCAGTGATTTTGGAGCCCAAGAAAATAAAATGTGTCACTTTTTTCAATGTTTCCCCATCTATTTGCCATAAAGAGATGGGAACAGAGGCCATGATCTTAGTTTTTTGAATGTTGAGTTTTAAGCTGGCTTTTTCATCACCTCTTTCACTTTCATCAAACTGTGGGAAATTCTTCAAGAGATGGGAATACCAGACCACCTTACCAATCTCCTGTGAAACCTGTATGCAGGTCAAGAAGTGACAGAACCAGATATGGAATAATAGACTGGTTCCAAATTGGGAAAGGAGTATGTGAAAGCTGTATATTGTCACCCTGCTTATTTAAGTTATATACAGAGTACATCATGTGAAATGCTGGGCTGGATGAAGCACAACCTGGAATCAAGTTTGCTTGGAGAAAAATCAACAACCTCAGATATCCAGATGACACCACTCATGGCAGAAAGCCAAGAGGAGTTAAAGAGCCTCTTCATGAAGGTGATGTTTGCTTCTTGGAAGAAAAGCTATGACCAACCTAGACAGCATTTTATAAAGCAGAAACATTACTTGGCCTACAAAATTCCATATTATCAAAGCTATGGGTTTTCTAGTAGTCGTGTATGGATGTGACAGCTCACAATAAAAACATCTGAGTGCCATAGAATGGATGCCTTCAAACCATGGTGCTGGAGAAGACTCTTGGACTGAAAGGAGATCAAATCAGTCAGCCCTAAAGTAAATCAACCCTAAATTTTCATTTAAAAGACTGATGCTGAAGCTTTAATACTTTGGCCACCTGATGGGAAGTGCCAACTCATTGGAAAGACCTTGATGCTGGGAAAGATTGAAGGCAGGAGGGGAAGAAGAGAACAGAAGATGAGATGGCTGGATGGCATAACCACCTCAATGGACATGAGTTTGACCAAACTCTGGGAGATGATGAAGGATAGGGAACGCTTCAAGTACTGTAGTCCATGGGGTCGCAAAGAGTCGGGCATGATGAGTGACTGAACAGCAATAAATTAGGCTAGGAGGTGTTAACTGTCCATTCTCTGTGTCTATCCCCCACTACTACCCTGCCAATCACCATCAATACTAGTAATACTCTTAAGAAATAATAGTAAATACTCTTCAGAAACATTATGGCTTATCATTCTCTTGTCGACTCAATAAAACAAAAAGGTAAATTAAAATTTAATTAAACACTCTGAGTGGAAGGAGAAAGTAGGAAGGTCTTAACTTGCATATTTTCAACAAATTTTTCAGAAGAAATAATTAAAGTCTCTCTGTGGGTCACTTACAATGCTGGTAGGGCAGAAAACAAAAAAAGAATGGATATACACTATGATCTAAACATCTTTGTGTATTTCTCTATTTATACTATGTGACATAAATAAGCTTTTGCCATATATGCATTCATAATGTCAGCTAATGGCTAGCCTAATGAAACAACAGCCTGATGAATTATGAATTTATTTCCATTTTAGAAAGCTTATCTATGTCTTAATGTTGGAGGTTTTAAAAAATTAATTACCACAATAGTTGATTTACACATGGTGACTTGAGCACCTAAAATTTAGTCTTAAATTTATGTAAAAATACCAAAAATAGATTATAATAGAAAATAGGTAAACAAGCTTACACAAGAGGTGTCAGAGTAAATAATTTTTATCATTCTCCACACTGAAGCCCTTTGAGATGAAGAAAAACAAATACAGGAAAACATAACGGAACTATAGGACACTTCCAAACCTATTGCTCCAAGTCCATGAATAAATCTCACTTTCAATTCTAATACTGTGACAGCAGTGTCATATTAAGTAAAAATGCTGGGAAGTGGTATACATCTCTTTTCGTTGAGATGCACCTACAAAAGTACCTGGCACATAATATATGAAATCTAAATGTTTAGTAATAAATAGCACTATTTAAATGTTAAAAGCTAAAACTTGAAAATAATATAAAGATGAAAATTATAGCATTGCAATGGTACTTGTAGGTGTAATATTCATCATCCCACCATTAGGATGTTCTTTATTTTTGATAGTACCAAGAGTATTTGTGGGGTTCCCTGGTGGCTGAGAGGGTAATGAATCTGCCTACAATGCAGGAGATACAGGTTCCATGCCTAGGTCAGGAAGATACCCTGGAGAAGGGAATAGCAACCCACTCCAGTACTCTTGCCTGGAGATTTATGGATAGAGGAGCCTAGCTCACTATAGTCCATGGGGTTGCAAGGAGTTGGACACAACTAACACACACACCCAAGAATATTTTTAAAGCTGTAAACATATCAGTCTCTGGAAAAAAAAATGTAAAATATATAAAAAAGTCTTTAAATAATATAAAATTTTATTAACACAACAATAAATGACTTAAATAACAAAAGTATTAATAACAACAAAATAGAAATATTTTTAAAGAAACCACTAGACCAAGGAAATTCATATAACAATTATAAGAGTAACTGAAAAATAGCGATGAAAATGTTACATATCTAAACCTGTGGGTTAGCTAAACTGAGGAGTATCCATAGATCAAGAATGTTATTGCAAAATAAGAAAATCTGGATTTCTTGTATTAGTAAAAGAAAATCAGTAAAATGATATGCAAATTCTAGAACCAATTCCTTGAATAAGAAAATATATTCATAAGAAAGGTAAATTAGAAGGCATTTTAATAAAGAAAAATAGAAAAGCATAAATACATAAAATTAGGACATAAGAAAAACATCACAGCTACAGATGACCTTTTATTATTTTAATTGCTTATTAACTATGTTTTTTTATGACTAAGAGAATGTATTTTACCAGTAGCTTCCTTTGGCTACTGGAGCAATATAATGAATAGAAATAGCAGTAAAAATTATTGATACACGCAGTCTCGGGATCTTCTCTCAGCCACTTGAGTTGTACGTCAAGGACACTATAAATATTAAGCAACGTCTTGATCCATGCAAAATTCAAGCAAAGGAATAATCACAAAGATTTTTAAGTTCCACTCTGTAGCATCATCATTGTTATTCAGAAGGGCTAAAATGTTGTTCCCAAAAATGTGGATAATGTTTATCATTGATGATGAGTGATCAAGTTTTTGATCTTTATTTTACTGTACTAGACAAGATTTATGATCTTAATATTAAAAACTAAAAGTTTTTTTTTTATTATTTTACTATTATTATTGCAAACCTAAGGACATTTCTCTGAATGCAAATAAGAAACAGCAAAATAGAAAGGAGTTATAAAAGGCAACCATTGTTGACATCTTCTTATTGTGGCTTGTATTTGCTGCTACTCAGAGCTCTATGGGAACTTTTGAATTTATTAGAATTTGCAATAATGTTTGCCAACATATGATATGAAAAACTTGCCCAGAATTTTTGCAAAACTCCCTTTTCAGAAGGATAGTTTCTGAATCAAAGTGACAAAAGTATTTTTCGAACTAGGAGTTCATGGGAAGGTATAAGTTAGCAATGCAATATATAATTCTAATAGTATTTGCTATTGAACAAATTTTATGTTAAAAATATTAAATGCACTTGGCATCAGTAAATGAACTGCTGCTGCTGCTGCTGCTAAGTCACTTCAGTCGTGTCTGACTCTCTGTGACCCCATAGACGGCAGCCCACCAGGCTCACCCGTCCCTGGGATTCTCCAGGCAAGAACACTGGAGTGGGTTGCCATTTCCTTCTCCAATGCGTGAAAGTGAAAAGTGAAAAGTGAAAGTGAAGTCACTCAGTCGTGTCCGACCCTCAGCGACCCCATGGACTGCAGCCTTCCAGGCTCCTCCACCCATGGGATTTTCCAGGCAGAAGTACTGGAGTGGGGTGCCATTGCCTTCTCCAGTAAATGAGCTAATATCTACATAAAGGAAAATTACTGTGTTTGTTGCCATACAGAATCCATTTGACCATTTTAACTTACTTAACCAGTAAGTTAATTAAATGGAAGTTTAGTCAAGCAAGTATTAACAGTTCATTTGTGTGTGGGGGGGTGTGTGCACGCATGTGAGCGAGTATTGGAGACTGGGTTCTACTATAAAGCGAAGGGAAAAGAAACTAACAGCTGTTTAATATCCAGTAAGAACCTAACATTGTTATAGACCCTTATCACATATTTTATCTCATTTTGTCCTCATAACACAGCTGTTAGGTATTATAATTCCCAGTCTATACATGATGAAACTGCAGCTCAGAGAGTTTAAGTAATTTGGCCAAAGCTATAAAGCCAGCAAGGAGCAAAGTCTGAATTCTAATCTAATGTCACTTTGTTACTGATTAGCAAAGAACATTTTCTTCCATTATACTGCTACATTAATAGAGGTAACTAATTTGATTTAATTGTTCAATGACTTTAGAGACACTTCGAATCTGTTACAAATGATACAGCTACTTATAGACAGACCTAAAACAAGTAGCTCAAATTAGAAGATATCCAGTCCTATCAGAAAGATGAACTTTACTTTAAAACACTGTGAAAATTTGCTTTTCACAAAGCAAGCTAAACTAAAGAAAAATTCATTCACATCTTCAGATTGTAAGTATGGAAACTCATTAAAAAAAAAAAAGTAGACTAAAATAGTATGAACATCAATATACCTTGACAAAAAGGTAGAAGTTTAATTCTACTGTCCCTTTGTCTCAGGATGACAAAGAACTCAGTTCAATCTCTCAAAACAAACGTGTTGCACTGAAGAAGCAGTTAATATTAGGTATAGATCTATAATCTATATTTATCACAAATCAAAATCTTCCATTCTCTTTGCATTTGTCTAAAATCCCATGCATAATTCCAGTTACCTTTACTCTAGGTGCTTGATGAACTGAGTTTAGAGTAAATGAATCTTTAATATTTGTTTTCTGAGAGATGGCCATAATCATTAGTTCATCCCTCTGATCATAACTTTAAAGATTTGACAGTCACTGTTATTTATACTTTTTATTGATTTCACAAATGTGAATTGATTTATTCTGCCAAGAAATTTAACTTGCCCAAATTGCATCTTACAACACTTAGAAGATAATATTTCACTTTTTTCATTTTGTTTAGTCTGGAAAGCAGAAGGAATGACAAATGAATAATCCTAAGTAAATAATAAACCTCAAATACTTAAAACTGGAACACAAAGAATCCATCAGTAATTTTCTACTATACAAAATGTACATGACTCTTTTTTTGTATTTGCATAAAAGTTCAAAATGAGTTATCCACTTTCATGATACAAGCTGAACTATTAAAAATGTGTTTTTTGAAATCTTATGAAAATCATAAAGAAACATACCTGTTTCCATTTATGCTGTATGCTACCTACCTTTGACCATCATCCATTACTTTGTATTTTTTAGCTTTGGTGCTTTAAAATTAAGCCAATATAATAATAATTTTATTACAAATTCAAATGTTTTTAAATATTTCAATTTCTTTTGCATGTTTCAGTTCTAATCTCCAAGCCATTTTCTCAAAAAATTTGACTTATCATAAATTAAGTTGCAGTTACAGTAAAAATTGTTTTTAGATCAAAGTTGAATTGAAAGAACTACAATTCTCAGACATCTCTGGACAGCAAGTAAGTTTATTCTCCTCAATAATTAACAATTTCAGAAGTGCCAAAGTTTAAAGGAAGAACCCATGTATCATTTCTTCAAAGTAAGCCTCAAGTCTTCAACTTCAAGGACATGCCTATGCATAAATCAGTTTTCCTGAAGGAGTTAAAAATGATTAGGTAGTATATAATTCATGTAGAATAACTGGGCAAATGAACTTTAAATAATGAGCATTAAATGGTTAAATCATAAATAAGGGGAGCCAGAGGCAGAAAGTATGTATGATTGCAAAAGAATCATAAGAGTTCAATGGTTCCTATAACAAATCATAGCACAGGAACCAGTTTTCTCATCACCAGAAAGCTAGGAGTTTAGAATACCCACCTGTCACTGTTGTATGTCTCAAAGGTAGTGGAATAATAAAAAGAGGCATAAAAGGTGTATAGAAAGTTACACATGAAAGTTTTAAATATGAAGAGTGCACAGATACATCAAAAGGAATTCAATGGCTGAGATTGATATTTCCAGGCACTAAGAAGCTCAGATGGTTTAGTATGACAGTGATTAAGTTACACTGAGTTAAAACAGTCATAACTGGAACTACAGAAATAAAATCAATTCGGATTTTGTGTTTAAATCTGAACTTTAAAGAGTTTCTGAAAAAAAGAATACGTAATTCTTGCCTACAAGCATTGAATAATTCAAGTAAAAGGGACTGCTCATGAGAGCAATATTCTGCAAGAAATATTCTGGGGTCTAAACCCTCTCAGGGGGCTCTACTTTGAAAATCATGTATACAATTGAAAGAGGGAGAGGAAGATATGTCTTCAAAGGGAAAAGGGTTAAATTGATAGCTTAGATGGAGCCAATGCTAGAGACGTAAATCCTGAGTAAGGTGGAAGCACATATGAAAGTGAACTGAAAGAGGAGTCATTAAAAGAGGCTGAAAGCACCAAGTCATGACATAGTGTGGGTGGGTTAAGCTATGAATTTCAAGACCTAAAACAGAAGTTGTGTGGCGGGGGGAGGGGGGCAGGGAGGGTGTTTCTGGGAATTTCCTTTTATAAGGACACTGTACTTGTAACCTTGCATGGCCAAGGCAGACTCTTAAAAAAGTGATCAGATTGGGTCAACGAGATGGGAGGGATGGCTGGGGAGACACTGATTTAGAATTTTCTTCAATTAATATAACATATGCTAAGATGGGGGTTTCCCTGATACCTCAGTTGGTAAAGAATCCACCTGCAATGCAAGAGACCCTCATTCAATTCCTGGGTTGGGAAGATCCCCTGGAGAATGGATAGGCTACCCACCTCAATATTCTTTGGCTTCCCTTGTGTCTCAGCTGGTAAAGAATGCCCCTGCAGTGTGGGAGACCTGGGTTCAATCCCTGACCCCCTGGAGAAGGAAAAGGCTACCCAATCCAGTATTCTGGCCTGGAGAATTCCACGGACTGTATAAACCATGGTGTTGCAAAGAGTCAGACATGACTGAGAGACTGTCACTATCACTTACAAAATTTTAAATACTTATTAATTCAACAATATTCAGCAACTATTTTGGGGCCCCCACTATATGATTGTTGTTGTTAAGTCATGTCCGATGTTTTTGCAACCCCTTGGATTGTAACCCACCAGGATCCTCTGTCCATGGAATTCTCCAGGCAAGAATATTAGAGTGAGTTGTCATTTCCTTCTTGAGGGAATTTTCCTGACCCATGGATCAAACTTGCATCTCCTATTTCTTAGGAAGATTCTTTACTGGTGAGCCATCAGGGCTACTCATGGTTAGCCCTATTCTAAGTCCTGCTCATGAGAGTACTATTCTGCAAGAAATATTCTGGGACCTTAAGTCAGTTTATAGTTTTGAATGAGGGAGAGGAAGATGAGTTTTCAAAGGGAAACTGTTAAAACAGTCATAACCAGAACTACAGAAATAAAGTCAATTCAGGTGTTGTGTTTAAATCTGAACTTTGAAGAGTTTCAGAAGAAAAGAATATGTAGTTCTCCATCTATGAGGTTTGAATAGTTCAAGCAAAAGAGGCTGCTCATGAGAGCACTAAACGATTTTTATCTAAGAAATTGGGGGAAAAAAATTTGGTTCCTGGAAAAATTAATAGATGCTTCAGCACTAACCTCTACACCCTCATCTAGCTTGTGAACACTTGTTTCTACCTTTTCAAGATACTCTGAAATCTCTGTAGCTGCACTGAAAATGAAAAAGGATTTGATAATCTTGTGTTAATTGCTCAGTCATGTTGGACTCTTTTGTGACCCCATGGACTATAGCCCACCAGGCTTCTCTGTCCATGGAATTACTCCAAGCAAGAATAATGAAGTGGGAAGCCATTCACTTCTTTTGGGGATCAGAGATAGAACACGGTCTCCTGCATTGCAGGCAGATTCTTTACCAGCTGAGCCACAAGGGAAGCCCTGGGCTCACATAAAGTATATCTAGAATTTTGACCTTAGATTCTAGGTCAAAATTTGCTTACATTAAAAAATAAACCAGATTAAAAAAAAATTGTGAGAGTACCAGAAGAATAAAAGATATGTTTGTAATCACTTGCTCAAAAGTGACCACTCCAAAGTGTAACTGGCTCCTGAACATTTATATTATACGTATCTTAATTAGTACTGATTGGCAATGTAAAATTAATTCTATCATCTATCTTCATTTTTAGAAAGAACAAAATGATTTTGTTAACTGATTTTTACCTTTGTATTTATTATGATTGTGAGAGTCCAAAAATAATAACAAACACTTGACACATAGTAGATGCCCTTTAAATATTGGTAAAATGAATGAAATTAATGAATGAGCCTCTGTTCAAATGCAAAATACTTGTTTAAGTTTGTAACTTAGAGATTCTAACTGCTCCCCTGGAAGCACAGATCAGCAGATCCCCTGTTACAAGGCTCAGCTCCATCACTGCTAATAGGAACAGTAGTTCTAAAGAGCATCTTGACTTTTCCTCAGCTTTGCTTATCTCTCCAGAGCTTTTATTTCCAAATTCTTTACTCACACTTTGCCTTTCATTTTACCTCCCTTATCTAGTTCGATTTATCAGTTTCTTCTTTTTCTAATCATCCAGCATTATGACTCAAAATTAACCTATGCTGATGCTGTCAATATTATGGAGAAAGCATAAAGATGTAAAACCACATGGTGGCCCAGATGGTAAAGAATCCGCCTGCAGTACAGGAGACCTGGGTTTGACCCCTGAATTGGAAAGATCCCCTGAGGGAGGGCATGGCAACACACTCCAGTATGCTTGCCAGGATCACTGCCATGGACAGAGGAGCCTGGTGTCTCAAAGACTAATACACACACACACAACATACAATTTAATCACAATCAGGGAGGATTTAATCTTGACAGCTCTATAGGAATTAAAATCCTTGTAGTTTTTCTGAAGAAGTAACTTTATGAATTCAGTCTCTCTTTCCACAATCTGACTGCCTTATTTGGGCCATCTCTTTTATCAGGTGTGATCTCAGGGAACACAAACTAATTGCAATTTAACCAGACATAATTAAAATGGCAATTACTCCCTGCCTCCCTCTCCTTAATACAGAATGTATTTTTAATTGATTTGGGATTATAATTGTCACTTATTTTCCCTTGAGCAGATAGTATGAAGATAAGTATATATGGCAACATAGGAAAGAAGTATGTGTTTATTATTTAGACTCAAGCTAAATTGTTTGCAGCAAGTTGAACTTTCTTTCCTATTTGCTTACCATGACACAGATTTACTCTACCCCTACCAGAAAGCAACTCCGAATTATAAAATAAAGCAAGCAATTTATCTAGTGAAAAGTTAAAGTGTTAGACACTCAGTTGTGTCTGATTCTCTGTGGCCGGCCAGGCTCCACTGTCCATGGATTTCTCCAGGCAAGAATACTGGAGTGTGCAGCCATTCTCTTCTTCAGGGGTTGAGCCCAGATCCCCTGCACTGCAGGCAAATTCTTCACCATCTGAGCCACCAATAAGGCTTAGACATTGGGACATCTGCCTAGCTCTCAGATCACCTGCTCTGGAGGAAGACGTGCCTGCAGGACACTCAAGTAAACTTTAGAGATGCCCTTATGGCAAAAATAAAACTATAGCCTCGTGAAAGCAACCAGCATTAATTTGTCAGATGTGTGTGAGCCACTTTGGAAGTATGTCCTCCAGCCCTACTCAACCCTTCAGATGGGCAACAACCATAAATGCCATCTTATCTACAATTGTATAAGAAACCTTGGCCCTTAACCATCAAATTAACCCACTCTCAAATTCTTGATGGACAGAAACATTTATGCGAGATACAAATGTTTTTAGTTAACCTGTTTAAGGTTGGAGTAACACAGTCATGAATATCAAAAGGGTTTTGTTTGAGTTAGGATAACCACTCTGCTATGCATCCTGGGATGTCCTCCTGCACTTTAGTCTTCCTCCTTAATTGTACTCATGTGGGAAATATACATGAGTATTCCTGGCAGTAAGCGGATGACATTCACTGTGTACCCTTCCTCACTGTTTTGACCATTCCAAGAAAGCAACTTGAGACAAATCTTCATCTATATAATTTTTATGCTGTTATAATTTTCCCATTAATGTACTTCTGAATTCCTTATTTCAAAAAAACCCATAAAAGAGATGCCCAAGGAATTCTGCAATTTATAAATTATATCAGAAGCATATTCCAAAAAATTGTTGTAAAGACATTAAGAAAAGTTATGCAGAACTTTATTCCTGGGAAGAAGTGCCATAGGAAATAAGAACAGCTCATTGGGTAAGAGGAAAATCCTTTCTGTTCAATCTAATAAATCCCCATATTCTTTTAGACAGGGACCTTGGGTCATCACATTTTCTTCTTCATAGAGCTCCTCTGTGTAGCCCTGAAGAGGGGAAATAAATCAGTTAACTCAATGGGAACTTAATCTCTTTCTAAGGCCAGGAAACACGGAGAGGAGATTAGGATTCATGGTAACGTCACTGAAAAGATCTAGACCATATAAGTTTGTAATTTCCTGAGGATGGTTTCATTTATAGCTCTTGTTAGATGAAAACAGCTAAACTAACTAATAAAAGGTGGAGTTAAAAAAAAAACTAATTTCAAAGGTGAAATATTAGTTTCATTAAATCTTTTGCTTCAGATACTATTCAACCAATACTTATATTAGATATTGGGCTTCCCTGATGGCTCAGATAGTAAAGAATCTGCCTGCAATGCAGGAGACCCAGGTTCAATCCCTAGGTTGGGAAGATCCCCTGGAGAACGAAATGGCTACCCACTGCAGTATTCTTGCCTGGAAAATCCCATGGACAGAGGAGCCCGAGAGCTACAGTTCATAGGGTCTCAAAGAGTCAGACTTGGCAGAAGGACTAACACTTTCACTATATTTGGTAAAATAATCTCATTTGACGAATTTTCTTTGGCCACTAATTTGCCACCCTCCACCAACCTTACTAGAGGAAATCTGTTGTTACAGCTTTTCTTGTGAACTTAGATTTAGTTTTGAGTCCACAGAAAGAAATAATAAAGTAATAGGAGAATCGGAGAAGGCAATGGCACCCCACTCCAGTACTCTTGCCTGGAAAATCCCATGGACGGAGGAGCCTGGTAGGCTACAGGCCATGGGGTCACTAGGAGTCAGACACGACTGAGCGACTTCACTTTCACTTCTCACTTTCCTGCATTGGAGAAGGAAATGGCAACCCACTCCAGTGTTCTTGCCTTGAGAATCCCAGGGACAGGGGAGCCTGGTGGGCTGCCGTCTATGGAGTCTCACAGAGTCGGACAGGACTGAAGCGACTTAGCATAGCATTAGCAATAGGAGAATGTTGGCCTTTCAGGAGGAATATCTGCATTTATTAGTACATACCCAGGTAATGAAGGTGACAAGCAGGTGCTATGCTCACAGAGAAGTTCAAAGGAGTAACAGCATAAAAGAGGTGAGAAAGACCTAAAAGAGAGGGCATTTTCTCAGCCTTTTTTTTCAGAGTTTAAACTGATGTATGGGACACTTGGTCATTTTCACAGCAGGCGGCACTTGCCAGTTATTCTCCTGTTACTGACTCCATGAATCAACTTAATGAGAGGAGGTAGAGGTTAGAATTTCATTAAATGCCACTGCACAGCACTTCTGAACATGCCCTATTAGCAATTTAAACCATGCTGTGACTCACTTCCTTTCCTTCCTTTTCCCTCCCCAAAGAAAATAATAATACCACCCCCTTTTGGTCCCCATTTTAATCCTACTGCTATTTATTCTTTTACTAATCTGCCATTTTTATATACATAATCTTTTTATGCTTCTTTCACCCCCTATGAATCTATTATCCAGAAATCAAGAGACATAAATACAAAGAATTTTGCTACTTTGCACGTGTTGAAGTTTCATTCAATAGCATTCTCATTTTGGGGAAGAAAAACCCTGCTTTTCCTTATTAGCAAACCAGCAATGTTTTAACCTACTTTCCATCACTAAACACTGCTTTGCTTTTGAAAATGCTAATATTCAATGAAATTAAACCAAGCCATCCTGTCTTTTAAGATATTTTTTCCTTTCACTCATGAGATGCATAATACTAAAGCTGATTGCATGGCTGACTCCATTATTAGATAACCCCAAAATGTCAAATGGTACTGTTTAAATTAGGTGAGCAAAGCAGAATCACTAGTCCCACACAGGAAAATTGTGCACCATTATAGAATCAGTGAAAAGAAGCTTATAGGAATTTCACAGTTTGAAATTAATAATCGGGTTTTAGCTCCTGTATTTTTTTTTTCACCTCATTTCCATTTGGGTACTGGAAGCCAATACATTCAGAAGGAACAATTAAACTCTCTTGACATCATGAACCTCCTGCAGTTGGGTCAGGACACTGTGGGCAATTAGATGGCCCAATGTAGGTCATTCAAAGCATAATCAGTTTCCTATTGTTTTCTTGCAAGAGACAGTGAGTATCCAAAGCTCATCACCATTGTTATTTGGTTGGGCTTTTGTTCATTTACTTTTGGTTGTTTTTAAATCTTATTCAGGTACATTTCCATTCTTAACTAATTTCACATGGAAAATGAAAGTTGTTCTGTTCTTTCTATTCACGTGTGACTGGGGCAGAATTCATGTAAACCTAGAATCTCTCCATTTGTGCTATACTACTATGGAGATTGTGGGAATTTTTCAAAGAAAGTAAATTGTTGCAATCAGATACTGCTCATTCAAAAGGGTAATACTTCATCAGACACATTCTATTTCAGGTAGTTCTAAAAATGCCTACACCTTAACTGGCCCAGCTAATAATAGAAAGTTAATTAGAAAAGTAAGCCTTAAGAGTTTAGTGACTTTGCAGCCATGAATAAGTGCAATTTTCTACCCAAAATAGTTTCCTAAACAATAGAAACTGTTAAGCTGGAAAAGAAAACGTTGGCAAGATAAGAAACCTTAAAAACAGGACTCCAAAATAACCATAAATTTTCCAAGGAAGCTATTCTATAGTCATTTGCCTTTTGGCAATGCTCCCAAATACTGAACATCCTTTCAGAGTGCCAAAATGAAGGGGCATTGTAACATGAAATTTGACATTTTATATTCTTTAGGTATGAAGTAACCGATTTTCTGGAGAAATTAAAAAGGGAAGGGGGCAGAGAGAGCTATAACCCAAATATCCCTCTGTCCAGGAAGTTTCCAAATATCCCTACTCAGTGATAGTTCTCCCTTCTCTGAGCCACTTCAGGACTTTTCTCAGACCTCTTTAAAAGTATTGTAATGCTCTAGGACTAAGAAAGTATGTCTTGGCTTTACCTGCTAGATAGCTGCTCAACTCTTTAAATATAGGAATTGGTTATTAGTCAATTTTGTATTTCTAAAGCCTGATTTAGTATCTGGCATTTATTAAATTCAATAGCAATAAATGCACATTTCTCCTAACATGAATTATAATCTAGCACAAATTTGCAGAACTTGCTCTAATTTCTCAAGTTCCACAAAAACAAGTATTGATTTGTACATAATTCTAGGACATAGCTTTTTCTTTAATTATTCTCTTAAGATACTTAACTTATCCAAGAATGAACTTAAATGACAATGTAATAATGTAACCAGGCTAACAAAAATTCAAGGGATCTGTTCACAATGAGGGCAAACTTCTCTTATATCTAAAGTATTCATTTTGCTGAAACTTCAAATATTCATCATCTGAATATATCTCTTATCAACATTAGAAGCATATCAAATTTTATTTCCATATGATATATAAGAATAATTATGAATAGATTTCTGAGTTCTGGTTCATGATCCCAGGCTTATGACCTAGATTATAAGAGCCTAAATTAACTTACACATCCTTCTTTCTAATATATATATATATATATATAATGAAAGATTCAAGGTACATGGAAGTGATTTGAAAATCATAAAATACCTCACAGCTGGGCCCTCAAAACAGAATGGAAGAGCTAAAATTTAAGTCCTTGAAACTAGACATGAATGATAAAGTTTTCAAATATCAAATCCCAAGAAATAATCAGCTATAAGAGTTGATCTATCACTTCATTTCATTTCACATGTATTGCTATAGATCTTTCACTGAATATATAGCATATTGACCTGAGTTATTGCACTTGTGAGCCCTTGTTTTTCATGAAAGAAATGGCCTACTTTCCAGAAATCATTGAAACATCTCTGGGGAAATTATACAAGATCCCAGCTGTGAGAGGAAAAAAAAATCTATATGTGATGTAAAGAAGAATAAATATTGTTGATGATGGGTCAGGAAAGGTTAGTAATAAGTTAGCGATCACTATCAGTATACAATAAGGAATCTATGGTATTCTTAAATAACAAGTGAAAAAATAAATCTCACAATATTTTGTCAATCAATGGCTTTCAAATCAATAGAAGTATACCCATTTGTTCTGCTAAGTTGAAAACTGATAGTGTTTTTTTTTTTTTTTTTTTAATCAAAAACTGTTGAGGTTTTGTTTGTTTTTTTTTTTTTTTAGGACTGAAACCAGAATAGAAAGTATCCAGTGTAGTATCTTCAAGTATGTTTATCCAAAACTCTAATTTTAACAAATTAAATTCACATGTTAAAGAAAAAAATTAAAAAATGCAAAAAAAATTAACAGCTGTTTTTTGGAATTGTTTAGGTTTGAAAAATATCTCACCATGCATATAGCAGCATATAAGTTCAAGTTTTACTTATTGCTTTTTGATAATATAATATCCTAGAAATAAAATCTAGCTTTTCCTGTGGTTGGAATAACTTGCTTGTGTTCCTACAGCAACAATCTAAAAACATAAGGCAGGACAAGTTCAATTAATAATTCTTCTTCTCATATACCTCAGAGTGGGGGAAAAAAGGATGAGAAATTGATATGCTTTCTGATTCGAGAGATTTATGACACTAAAGATAAAAACAGTCAGTACAGATCAGTCATTTAATGCTACATTATATTAAAACTTTCTAACTGATTGTTAGTCTAGATTTTTCAGGTTAATATGAGATATTTTTCAATAAAACAGCTTTTATTCTTATTTTATTTTGAAATAAAGCTAGAATGCTGAACTTTTTGGATATTTAACAATAATTCTATTAAAATTATTTATTTTCTATACAAATATCAGAGATGGTGTGGACCTAACAGAAGCAGAAGATATTAAGAAGAGGTGGCAAGAATACACAGAAGAACTGTACCAAAAAGAGCTTCAAGACCTAGATAATCATGATGATGTGATCACTGACCTAGAGCCAGACATCTTGGAATGTGACGTCAAATGGGCCTTAGAAAGCATCACTACGAACAAAGCTAGTGGAGGTGATGGAATTCCAGTGGAGCTATTCCAAGTCCTGAATGATGATGCTGTGAAAGTGCTACACTCAATATGCCAGCAAATCTGGAAAACTCAGCAGTGGCCACAAGATTGGAAAAGGTCAGTTTTCATCCCAATCCCAAAGAAAGGCAATGCCAAGGAGTGCTCAAACTACCGCACAATTGCACTCATCTCACACGCTAGTAAAGTAATGCTCAAAATTCTCCAAGCCAGGCTTCAGCAATATGTGAACCGTGAACTTCCTGATGTTCAAGCTGGTTTTAGAAAAGGCAGAGGAACCAGAGATCAAATTGCCAACATCCGCTGGATCATGGAAAAAGCAAGAGAGTTCCAGAAAAACATCTATTTCTGCTTTATTGACTATGCCAAAGCCTTTGACTGTGTGGATCACAATAAACTATGGAAAATTCTGAAAGAGATGGGAATACCAGACCACCTGATCTGCCTCTTAAGAAATCTGTATGCAGGTCAGGAAGCAACAGTTAGAACTGGTCATGGAACAACAGACTGGTTCCAAATAGGAAAAGGAGTACATCAAGGCTGCATATTGTCACCATGTTTAGTTAACTTATATGCAGAGTACATCATGAGAAATGCTGGACTGGAAGAAACACAAGTTGGAATCAAGATTGCTGGGAGAAATATCAATAACCTCAGATATGCAGATGACACCACTCTTATGGCAGAAAGTGAGGAGGGACTAAAAAGCCTCTTGATGAAAGTGAAAGTGGAGAGTGAAAAGGTTGGCTTAAAGCTCAACATTCAGAAAACGAAGATCATGGCATCTGGTCCCATCACTGCATGGGAAATAGATGGGGAAACAGTGGAAACAGTGTCAGACTTTCTTTTTCTGGGCTCCAAAATCACTGCAGATGGTGACTGCAGCCATGAAATTAAAAGACGCTTGCTCCTTGGAAGGAAAGTTATGACCAACCTAGATAGCATATTCAAAAGCAGAGACATTACTTTACCAACAAAGGTTCGCCTAGTCAAGGCTATGGTCTTTCCTGTGGTCATGTATGGATGTGAGAGTTGGACTGTGAAGAAGGCTGAGCGCCAAAGAATTGATGCTTTTGAACTGTGGTGTTGGAGAAGACTCTTGAGAGTCCCTTGGACTGCAAGAAGATCCAACCAGTCCATTCTGAAGGAGATCAATCCTGGAATTTCTTTAGAAGGAATGATGCTAAAGCTGAAACTCCAATATTTTGGCCACCTCATGCGAAGAGTTGACTCATTGGAGAAGACTCTGATGCTGGGAGGGATTGAGGGCAGGAGGAGAAGGGGACGACAGAGGATGAGATGGCTGGATGGCATCACTGACTCGATGGATGCGAGTCTGGGTGACCTCCGGGAGCTGGTGATGGACAGGGAGGCCTGGCGTGCTGCGGTTCATGGGGTCGCAAAGAGTTGGACACGACTGAGCGACTGATCTGATCTGATCTGATACAAATATCATGCATGCTTCTAATTATGCAATGTGTTGTCTATATAAGATTGTGTGTCCTCTCATCACATGTAACTGTATATATAAAATCTATATATATACACTTTGTATAAACATATTAAGTGCATTGCATTGAATGCATTTATATATTGGGTTGCCCAAAAAGTCCCTTCAGTTTTTAAGCAAAACTACAAGGCAAATTTTTAATTTTCACCAAGAACTGTATTGAACAATGTATTCACCATTTTGATCTACTACCTTCTGCCATTTTTTGGGCAGCTTCATAATTCTATCTTTCCAAAACTTTTTATCTTTCTGAGAAAAAAAAAAAAAACTGTTCCAGGTGCCTTTTACAGTCTTCCAAGGAATTGAATTATTTTTCCACTAAGAGAATTTTGTAAAGACCAAAATAATGTCTGATGATATGGCAGATATCTGGTGATATGCCTGGTGATATGATAGATGAATAAGACTCTCCCTCCAAGCTGTAACAGTTTATGCCTGGTAATCAAAGAAAATGCAGTCTTGTGTTATCCTGATGGAAGACTATATGTTTTCTGTGGACTAATTCGGGCCACTTTTCATCAAATGTTGCTTTCAATTGGTCTAATTGGGAGCAATACTTATTGGAATTAATTGGTTTTCTGAAAGGAGTTAATAATAGAGGACTCCCTTCCAATCCCACCATATATAGAAATCACCTTCTTTGAATGGAGACCAGACTTTCATATGGCTGGTGGTTGTTCATTTCACTTGCCACACCATCTTTTTCATTCTACATAATTGTACAGTATCCACTTTTCATCATCCATCACAATTTGCTTTTAAAACAGTTACCAATACAATATTGTAAAGTAATTAGCCTCCAATTAAATAAATTTATATTAAAAAATAAGATAAAATAACAGTTTCAGTAGAGAATTCCAGGCAGAAAAATGGTAAAGGAGGTTTTTTATTTTTATTTTTTCACTTATGTGGAATCCAAACAACAAAATAATTAACATAACCAAGCTGGTGTGAATGATTTTCAGTGCTTGATTTGAATATTTTTAGTATATAGGCTATCTCCTATGTGGTGTAACATTGATTGTTCTCAATTCATGTCTGGATTTAATTGTTATCAATTTCCACCAGTCTACCTGACTGTGGAGCATTGTCCAACAAGAAATCTCCAGCATAGAACTTCACAAACCACTTTTTAACATGTTGAATCAGTCACAGCACCTTCTTCATACACTACATAAATCTTTTATTTTTTTTACTCCAGTTGCATTTTTACCTTTCTTGAAATAATAAAGCATAATATGCTGAAAATGTTGCTTTTCCTCCTATCTTCAAAATTAAAATGTCTACACAAAAATTCACCAATTTTGATGTTTCTTTTAAAATGCACACTGATATGACAGCTGCCCAAATGCAATCTAACAAGATCATTTCAAATGAAGTCAAAGGCAGCTAAGCACTACTTGAGCCATCGTATGGAAAAAATAGAATGAACGTTTGGCTAACCCAATATAGATCTGTAATTGTTGGGTTGGCCAATATATACTCTTTTAGAATGCATCTTACTGTCTTGCTCACTGTCATTACTCTTAACATTTATTCTTTATACCTCTACTTCTTCTTCTATAATTTTCTGATACTCTAGTCAAGTTTTGACTCTATTATTCTCTATTATCTCACTGAATGTGCTCTGTGTGAGATCACCTTACATTGTTGTCTTTAACCACTGACTATTCCATCTTTCTTAAAATGCTTGCTTTGTTTGCTTTAAGAGCCTCCATACTTGTTCTTATTATTGCTTTCCCTCCTTGCTGGCCATTCCTTTTTAGTGTCCTTTATAGAAAATTTGACTTTGTTCTGGTCATGTGACCCAGAGATTGGATCTTGAACGCAGTTAGTTTTCTATCTGTATTTTGTCTCCAGATGATCTCATTCAGTCCTTCAGGCTACAAATATTATCTATAGTTTGATGTGCTCTTGTGTTCAGTCACTTCAGTCATGCCTGATTCTTTGCTACCCTATGGACTGTAGACTGCCAGGCTCCTCTGTCCATGGGATTCTCCAGACAAGAATACTGGAGTGGGTTGCCATGCCCTCCTCCAGGAGATCTTCTCAACACAGACTGAACCTGCATATCCTGCATTAACAGGTGGATATTTTACCCACTGATCCACCTGGCAAGCCCAGTATAGTTTAATACCCTCAAGTTTATAAATCTCCCGCCCTGCCCTCTCTCCTGAACTTTTGATTTGGATAAGAAAAATAGTTACATGGTATTTCCACTTGATTTCTAAAGGCATCTCAAACTGAACATGCCCTGAACTTAATTCCCTTGTCTTGTTTTCCAATTTTTAGTAATCAACATGTTTATTTATCACCCTCTCTCTTGTCTCTTGGGCTTCCCTGGAAGCTTAGATGTAAAGAATCCACCTGCAGTGCACAAGATCTTGGTTCAAATCCTGGAGAATCGAATGGCTACTCACTCCAGTATACTTGCCTGGAGAATTCCAAAGCCAGAAGAGCCTGGTAGACTACAGTCCATGGTGTCACAAAGAGTCAGACATAACTGAGTGACTAACACACACTCTTAACTCTTTTAATTTACATTCAACTCATGAGCACAGCTTCTTGATTCTCCTTTCTCAATAAACCCCATAAGACTAAATGTTCCCAAAGTTTCAGTACAAAGCACATTAGCTTTGGGGAACACTTGTGTAGAATTACCACGTGAAGACTGGCTCAGATCATAACAGGGACATATATAAAATTGAAGTAGCATGCACTATCTCTTGAAGGGATGAGCCACTGGCAGTTGCCATCTTCTCTCTCTTCATAGTCCCTTATCTTGCCATCTAATAATACATATAAGGAAAATAATAAATAAATATTAGAAATATTCAACAATGTAGTCCAATAATACTCCTCATTTTTTGAAAAGTGCTATCCAAACTATTATTTCGTTTGACCCAGGAAACAATATTAAAAGCCACTATCTATGTCAGTTCTGTTCAACTCAGTCACTCAGTCATGTCCGACTCTTTGTGACCCCATGAATAGCAGCACACCAGACCTCCCTGTCCATCACCAACTCCCGGAGTTAACTCAAACTCACTTCCATCAAGTCGGTGATGCCATCCAGCCATCTCATCCTCTGTCATCCCCTTCTCCTCCTGCCCCCAATCCCTCCCAGCATCAGGGTCTTTTCCAAAGAGTCAACTCTTCTCATGAGGGCTAT
This sequence comes from Tragelaphus eurycerus, assembly GCA_935064755.1. NCBI lineage: Eukaryota > Metazoa > Chordata > Mammalia > Artiodactyla > Bovidae > Tragelaphus > Tragelaphus eurycerus. The sequence continues at coordinate 2,082,094 of CAKXYN010000086.1, read as the reverse complement.
AATATTTTTAAAGATGAGAAATTTTTATACAATTGAGGTAGAAAATTATTTTCTTAAGTCAAAACCAAAAATTAGTCAAGTATAGCTATCAAGTCATGTTTCTGATCCTAAAACCTTAACTACTGACATATTTGAAAGGTGGTAGTATATCAAGACATACAGAATCTTATTGTCACCTTTTATATTGGTGCTGCTTATTTATTTCTCCCTCCTCTCCAGCCCTTTCTGTGTCATACAACCATAACAACATCATATCCAATCCATTTCAGGCTTTCTAACATACTTGTTTCTCGCACTCTGTAATATTCATTCCTACCTTCTTTGCCAGAAAAACTTATTATCTGCCAGGTCTCAAATAAATTGTAACCTACTCTAGAAGGAGATGCTCTGGAAAATACAAGTTACTTTATTCAGTAGTCTCAAGGTGCACAATATTCAAATAAAAATCAAAATTTGTGTTTTAACTGGAATCTTTCCCACCGGGATCATAAATTCAACAGCAACAGGGTCATGTTTGCAACGGACTTGGTAAATCCCACAGCCTTGAGTTCAGAGAAGCTTTATTAATAATGAAGAATGATGAGTGGTCATAATGTGAATATTAAACCTCAATGAATTGTACCCCGCTCATATATCTATTCATAATACTTTGTAAACAACAACTGTTTTTGTTTTTTTTTTTTTTCTGACACGTTAAAAGCTTGGAAGTCATCAATTCCAATCTTAATATAGGAAAAAGCCAAAGAAACTGAAAATCAATAACTTTTCTCAACCCACTATAGATATGAGATTGTAAGGCAAAGCAAAACCCCCGAATTTTGGATAAGCAGGTTAAAAGAGTCACAGCCAAGATCCATGTTCATGGGAATACAGCTGCTAGAGAAACCATGAACAGGAAAAAAGCACTTATTGATGATTATGATGAAATGATGTGGGAGGTGGGTGTAGATAAACTTAAGGTTGAGAAATTCCTGAGGGCTGTAGTCTTAGAGTGGCTTTATACTTTTGTAGCTTTTACCTCTATGAATCCAGAAGCTTCTTGCAATGACAAGCTAATAAAGATCCCCTTGTGACACTGGCAGGGAAAGGAGGAAAGACACCATTGTGAAATACAGTATAGTGTTCTCTATAACAAAATTATACATTCTAGTGGAAAAGACTTCACTACACCCTTATGCCACCTAGGGAAAAGGCATTTCCCTAACTCTAGCTCTCTCTATCCTTCCTGTTTCACTCAAGGGGAAAAAATAAAGCTCAGAAATACCTCTGAAAGTCACAGCTCAGGGACAAGGATCCACTAAGATATAGATATTTCATCAATGAAAGTACATAATGCTTCCCTTTACCACATATTATACCAACAACAGTAGTGGAGTATACCTATAAGAGCTTTGAGGCAGACTGTCTCTAGGGAAGAATATTTCGGTTCAGTTCAGTTGCTCAGTCATGTCCGACCCTTTGCAACCCCATGGACGGCAGCACTCCAGGCTTCCCTGTCCATCTCCAACTCCCGGAGTTTACTCAAACTCATGTCCATTGAGTTGATTATGCCATCCAAACATCTCATCCTCTGTCATCCCCTTCTTCTTCCACCTTCAATCTTTCCTAGCATCAGGGTCTTTTCCAATGAGTCAGTTCTCCTCATCAGGTGGCCAAAGTATTGCAGTTTCAGCTTCAACGTCAGTCCTTCCAATGAATATTCAGGACTGATTTCCTTTAGGATGGAATGGTTGGATGTCCTTGCAGTCCAAGGGACTTTCAAGAGTCTTCTCCAACACCACAGTTTAAAAGTTTCGATTCTTTGGTGCTCAACTTTCTTTAAAATCCAACTCTCACATCCATACATGACTACTGGAAAAAAAACGTAGCTTTGACTAGATGGACCTTTGGTGGCAAAGTAATGTCTCTGCTTTTTAATATGCTGTCTAGGTTGGTCATAGTGTTTCTTCCAAAGAACAAGCATCTTTTAATTTCATGACTGCACTCACCACTGAAGTGATTTTGTGGCCCCTCAAAAAATAAAGTCTGTCATTGTTTCCACTGTTTCCCCATTTATTTGCCATGAAATGATGGAACCAGATGCCATGATCTTAGTTTACTCAATGTTGAGTTTTAAGCCAACTTTTTTACTCTCCTCTTTCATTTTCATCAAGAGGCTCTTTAGTTCTTCTTAACTTTCTGCCATAAGGGTAATGTCATCTACATATCTGAGGTTATTGATATTTTTCCCTGCAGTCTTGATTTCAGCATGTGCTTCATCCAGTCCACCATTTCTCATGATGTACTCTGCATATAAATTAAATAAGCAGGTGACAATATACAGCCTTGATGTAGTCCATTACTGATTTGGAACCAGTCTGTTGTTTCATTTCCAGTTCTAACTATTGCTTCTTGACCTACATATAGATTTTTCAGGAGGCAGGTCAGGTAATCTGGTATCTCCATCTCTTTAAGAATTTTCCACAGTTTGTTGTGATCCACACAGCCAAAGCCTTTGGCATAGTCAATAAAGCAGAAGTAGATGTATTTCTGGAACTCTCTTGCTTTTTTGATGATCCAACTTATGTTGGCAATTTGACCTCTGGTTCCTCTGCCCTTTCTAAATCCAGCTTGAGCATCTGGAAGTTCACGGTTCACTTATTATTGAAGCCTCTCTTGGAAAATTTTGAGAATCACTTTGCTAGCCCGTGAGATGAGTTAAAAGTGAAGACATACCATACTTATACTAATCAAAAGAAGCTAAATTTGATGATGAATCTCAGATGAAACAGTTCTTAGAACAGGAAAAATACAAAAAAAAAAAAAAAAAGAGTGGAACTACTGGTTAAAAAGTCAATTCTCAATAGGACACAAAATTTCTAAACATTTATGCACCTAACAACTGAGCATCAATGTAAATGACAAAATTAGGATACAATTGAAAGAGAAATAGAAAAATTAATAATTATAGTATAATATTTCAACAATTCTGTCAGTAATTAATAAATTAAGCAGGCAGAAAAATCAGAAAGACATAGCTGACCTGAAAAGCACTATCCATCATTTTGATTTAATTGACTCTTAGAGAATAATTCATCCAATAACAGCAGAAAACACATGCTTCCCTACCTCACACGAACCACCCACCAAGCTGGACATTATTCTGGCCCTTAAAACACATGTTCACAAATATAAAATAGGAGAAATTGTACAAAGTATATTCTCAGACCACAATGGAATTAAACTATAAAGAAACAATAATATTGCTAAATATTTGTAAATAATACCACACACTTTTGAATAGTATACAAGGCAGATAAGAAGTCTGAAGAGTAATTAAAAATATTTTAATTACGTATTTTAAACATGCATTTTAGAAAAGAAGAAATATCTAAAATCATTAATCTAAGCTTTCACATTAGGAAATTAGATTTTTGAAAGTGAAATTGAAGCCTAAAACAAGAAGAAGAAAAAAAGAAATAGCAACAATTAGCAGATAAATCAATGATGCTGAAAGCAAATACATAATAATTACTTCAGTGATACAAAGCTGATTCAACATTTACAATATAAACAATTATAATCCACCAAATTAACAAGCTAAAAAGAAAAGTCATATGGTTATATCAATTGATGCAGTAGAAGCACTTGAGATAATCGATAACACTTGTTCATGAAAAAAATTCCCAGCCCTCATTCATGATAAAAATTCTCAATAAACACCAAATATAGGACCATGGCCTTGATTTGGTAAAGAATATCTCCACAAAAACTTGCATGTTTATAGCATTTTTATTCACAATCATGAAAAAGTCAAGCAATTAAGATGCCCTTTAATAAGTGAATGGACAAACATAGATGGTACTTCTGTACAATGGGAAATCATCCAAGGACAAAAACAAAAGAACTACAACAGACGTAACAAATGAGGCATATTGCTAAGTGCAAGAAGCCAGTGTGGAAAGGGTAAAACTATTGAGTCCAATTGTACATTATGAGAAACGGTAAAAACTATTGAGTCCAATTGCACATTATGAGAAAGTTTAGACAGTAGAGATAGGAAAAGGAGAGATTTAATAGGTGAAGCACAGAAGACAATTTTAGGGCAGAGAAAAATATTCTGTACAATATTATAATTGTTCTATACAATCCACGGTATTACACATCTTCAAAGCCATAGAACTTGGTACCACAAAGAATGAACCTTAATGAACATAAATTAAAAATTTAATTTTGGAAGACAGAACATCAGGATGAAAAGCAGACAATGACAAACCAATTTATGTTACAAATATATGAAACAATCTCACCAAAAGGGTGATGCATAAGGTGTCGGTCTAAGTAACAAAAAATAGTGGAGACTAAAGTGAAAACTAAAGATAAAAGGAGCAAGACATAAGCACTGTACTCTTGTTGATAAACCTCTTTCCAACGGGATACAGTAACAGTTCTGATACTACTATACATTTATACTGAAATTGAATAGTTAAGAAAATGTTAGTAAGGGGTGGAAGTCAGACTTCTCACCATTGAAAAGAAGGTTGCAGGCAAATAAGAACAAAAACTGGATTGTGTTGTACTGTGTTGTGCTGCATTAGAGCTGGAGCCATCAGGATGAACCCATATACATCTTAGTACATGTAGATGATTAAATATGGATATAATTATAAATATGTACATATAAATCAATTAGTGTGCCCATTATTTCCTTTTGCTGTCTTAGCTGAGAGGGCTGAAAGTAAGGATACTTAGGAGCAAGGACCATACCTATGCCCATGTACCAGTTTTTATTTTCTCCAGTTAAAGGAACCAGAGTTCCTTGGAAACATGAATGATTCCAGGATAAGGGGAGGAAATATGGAGGATGAGACTGGAGTTTCTTACAGTGCCAGAAAGTAAGGGTATACTGAATTAAAACACAATGATGGAATATGTCAAAATGACACAAAAAAAATAACAGAAAGAGATTCTAATCACCAAGACTAGAACAATTTGAACAACATAAAAATATAGTATTGAATTATAAATCAAAGTATAAAATAAATATCTATGTGTTAATACATAAATGAATGATGTAATAAATAATAAAGTGAGGTAACAGACAAATCTTCCATTCAGAGAATTCCAAATGGTTAATGTACTGATAATAATAGTCATTTCACGTTCAGGAGCTAATACATAACTTTCCACTTCACTGTATGAGCTACACATTGTGACTCTCTTCCAAAAATACAATATGACAGGGGAAAAGAGATACTTTAGTGGAGAAGCCTGAAAATTACACCTTAGCCAGGTGACCCAGGTTTACATCAACAGCAATAAGCCATGTCTTTCATATTAATAGTGTACCCTCAATCTGATATGATGAAAATGGCAGTTTATGACCTTCTCCCACGAAAATATGTAACTAAAACACCCAGAAAATTACCAGCTGAGAAATGTTCTACAAAATATTTAAACAAGAGTACTTAAATCTAAATCATCAAAATCATGGAATTTGAGAAATTTCACACAGCCAAAGATACCTATGGAGAAATGGCTGCAAAAATGTAATATGATACTCTGGATGGAATCTATGAATAATAAAAAAAATGGTAGGTATGAGCTAAAGATATCTGAACAAACTCTGGAACTTACTAAATAATCTATTAATATTGTTTACTAACTGTAACAAATATATCATACTAATGTAAGCTGGCTTCAACAATATGTGAACCGTGAAATTCCACATGTTCAAGCTGGTTTTAGAAAAGGAAGAGGAACCAGATATCAAATTGCCAACATCTGCTGGATCATCGAAAAAGCAAGAGTTCCAGAAAAACATTAATTTCTGTTTTATTGACTATGCCAAATCCTTTGACTGTGTGTATCCCCCCCAAAAAAACTGTGGAAAATTCTGAAAGAGATGAGCATACCAGACCACTTTACCTGCCTTTTGAGAAATCTGTATGTAGGTCAAAAAACAATAATTAGAATTGGACATGAAACAACAGACTGGCTCCAAATCGGGAAAGGAGTACGTCAAGGTTGTATTTGTCACCTGCTTATTCAACTTATATGCAGAGTACATTATGAGAAATGCTGGGCTGGATGAAGCACAAGCTAGAATCAAGATTGCAGGGAGAAATATCAATAACCTCAGATATGCAGATGACACCACCCTTATGGCAGAAAGCAAAAAAGAACTAAAGAGCTTCTTGATGATAGTGAAAGAGGAGAGTGGAAAAGTTGGATTAAAGCTCAACATTCAGAAAACTAAGATCATGGCATCTGGTCCCATCACTTCATGGGAAATAGATGGGGAAACAGTGGAAACAGTGTCAGACTTAATTTTGGGGTACTCCAAAATCACTTCAGATGGTGACTGCAGCCATGAAATTAAAAGAACTCCTTGGAAGGAAAGTTAGGACCAACCTAGACAACATGTTAAAAAGCAGAGACATCATTTTGCAACAAAGGTCCATCTAATCAAGGCTATAGTTTTTCCAGTAGTCATGTATGGATGTGAGAGTTGGATTATAAAGAAAGCTGAGCACCAAAGAACTGAGGCTTTTGAACTGTGGTGTTGGAGAAGACTCTTGAGAGTCCCTTGGTCTGCAAGGAGATCAAACCTGTCAATCAAAAAGGAAATCAGTCCTGAATGTTCATTGGAAGGACTGATATTGAAGCTGAAACTGCAATACTTTGGCATCTAATACGAAGAGCTAACTCATTTGTAAAGTCCCTGATGCTGGGAGAGATTGACGGTGGGAGAAGAAGGGGACAACAGAGGATGAGATAGTTGGATGATATCACCAACTCAATGGACATGAGTTTGAGTAAACTGTGGCAGTTGGTAATGGACAGGGAGGCCTGGCATGCTGCAGTCCATGGGTTCACAGAGTCAGAAACGACTGAGCGACTGAACTGAACTGAGAGAATGTAAGCTGTGTCAAATGACAATACTTAAAATAATTCAGTAGTGAGTCTGATATCCATTATTGAAGGGAAAACAACCCATGAATTGGCAGAAACACAGTGCCTCAGAATCAGTGGAGCATTATCAGTTCAGTTGCTCAGTCATATGAGACTGTTTGTGACTCCATGGACTGCAGTACATCAGGATTCCCCATCCATCACCAGCTCCTGGAGGTTGCTCAAAACTCTTGTCCATTGGCCAAAGATAAAGGACAGAAATGGTATGGACCTAACAAAAGCAGAACATACTAAGATGAGATGGCAAGAATACACAGAAGAACTGTACAAAACAGAGCTTCAAGACCCAGATAATCATGATGGTGTGACCACTGACCTAGAGCCAGACATCCTAGAATGTGAAGTCAAGTGGGCCTTAGAAAGCATCACTACGAACAAAGCTAGTGGAAGTGATGGAATTCCAGTTGAGCTATTCCAAATCCAGAAAGATGATGCTGTGAAAGTGCTACACTCAATATGCCAGCAAATTTGGAAAACTCAGCAGTGGCCACAAGATTGGAAAAGGTCCGTTTTCATCCCAATCCTAAAGAAAGGCAATGCCAAAGAATGCTCAAACTACCACACAATTGCACTCATCTCACATGCTAGTAAAGTAATGCTCAAAATTCTCCAAGCCCGGCTTCAGCAATATGTGAACCGTGAACTTCCTGATGTTCAAGCTGGTTTTAGAAAAGGCAGAGGAACCAGAGATCAAATTGCCAACATCCGCTGGATCATGGAAAAAGCAAGAGAGTTCCAGAAAAGCATCTATTTCTGCTTGATTGACTATGCCAAAGCCTTTGACTGTGTAGATCACAATAAACTGTGGAAAATTCTGAAAGAGATGGCAATACCAGACCACCTGATCTACCTCTTGAGAAATTTGTATTCAGGTCAGGAAGCAACAGTTAGAACTGGACATGGAACAACAGACTGGTTCCAAATAGGAAAAGGAGTACGTCAAGGCTGTATATCGTCACCCTGTTTATTTAACTTATATGCAGAGTACATCATGAGAAACGCTGGACTGGAAGAAACACAAGTTGGAATCAAGATTGCTGGGAGAAACATCAATAACCTCAGATATGCAGATGACATCACCCTTATGGCAGAAAGTGAAGAGGAACTAAATAGCCTCTTGATGAAAGTGAAAGTGGAGAGTGAAAAGGTTGGCTTAAAGCTCAACATTCAGAAAACGAAGATCATGGCATCTGGTCTCATCACTTCATGGGAAATAGATGGGGAAACAGTGGAAACAGTGTCAGACTTTCTTTTTCTGGGCTCCAAAATCACTGCAGATGGTGACTGCAGCCATGAAATTAAAAGACGCTTACTCCTTGGAAGGAAAGTTATGACCAGCCTAGATAGCATATTCAAAAGCAGAAACATTACTTTGCCAACAAAGGTTCACCTAGTCAAGGCTATGGTCTTTCCTGTGGTCATGTATGGATGTGAGAGCTGGACTGTGAAGAAGGCAGAACGCTGAAGAATTGATGCTTTTGAACTGTGGTGTTGTAGAAGACTCTTGAGAGTCCCTTGGACTGCAAGGAGATCCAACCAGTCCACTCTGAAGGAGATCAGCCCTGGGATTTCTTTGGAAGGAATGATGCTAAAGATGAAGCTCCAATATTTTGGCCACCTCATGAGAAGAGTTGACTCATTGGAGAAGACTCTGATGCTGGGAGGGATTGGGGGCAAGAGGAGAAGGGGACGATAGAGGATGAGATGGCTGGATGGCATCACTGACTCGATGGATGTGAGTCTGAGTGACCTCCGGGAGTTGGTAATGGACAGGGAGGCCTGGCGTGCTGCGATTCCTTGGGTCACAAAGAGTCGGACACGACTGAGCAACTGATCTGATCTGATCTGATCTGACTGGAGCTTCAGCTTCAGCATCAATCCTTCTAATGAATATTCAGGACTGATTTCCTTTAGGATTGACAGGATTGATCTCTTTGCCGTCCAAGGGACTCTCAAGCGTTTTCTCCAACACCATAGTTAAAAATCATCAATTCTATAGCACCCAGCTTTCTTTATGGTCCATCTCTCACATCATGACTACACGACTACCATACATGACTACCGGAAAAATCATAGCTTTGATTAGACGGGCTTTGATTGGCAAAGTGATGTCTCTGCTTTCTAATATGCTATCTAGGTTTATCAGAGCTTTTCTACCAAGGAGAAGTGTCTTTTAATTTCATGGCTGCAGTCACCATCAGCAGTGATATTGAAACCCAAGAAAATAAATTCTGTCATGGTTTCCATTGTTTCCCCATCTATTTGCCATGAAGTGATGAGACCAGGCAGTTCATGGGGTCGCGAAGAGTCGGACACGACTGAGCGACTGATCTGATCTGATCTGATCTGATGAGACCAGATGCCATGATCTTTGTTTTCTGAATGTTGTTTTAAGACAGCTTTTTCACTCTCCTCAAGAAGTTCCTTAGTTCCTCTTTTCCTTCTGCCATAAGGGTGATGTTATCTACATATCTGAGGGTATTGATATTTCTCCCTGCAATCTTGACTAGCTTGTGCATCATTCAATCAGGCATATTGCATGATGGAAAATGCACAGAAGTTATATAAGCAAGGTGGCAATATTCAGACCTGATGAATTCCTTTCTCAATTTGGATTCAGTCCATTTTTCCATGTCTTGTCTGGACTGTTGCTTCTTGACCTGCATACAGATTTCTCAGGAGGCAGGTAAGGTGGTCTGGTGTTCCCACCTCTTGAAAAATTTTCCAGTTTGTTATAATTCACCTAGTCAAAGGCTGTAGCATAGTCAATGAAGCAGAAGCAGATGTGTGTAGTTTTTGTTTTTTTTTTTTCCTGGAACTCTCTTGCTTTTTCTATGATCCAGTGGATGTTGGTAATTTGATTTCTGGTTCCTCCGTCTTTTCTAAATCCAACTTGAACATTTGGAAATTCTAGATTCATGTACTGTTGAAGCCTATCTTGGAGAATTTTGAGCATTATTTTGCTACCATATGAGATGAGTGCAATTGTGCAGTAGTTTGAACATTCTTTAGCATTGCTCTTCTTTGGTATTGGAATGAAAACTGACCTTTTCCATCCTGTGGCCACTGCTGAGTTTGACAAATTTGCTGGCATACTGAGTGCAGCATTTTCACAACATCATCTTTTGTATTTGAAATAGCTCAACTGGAATCCCATTACCTGCACTAGCTTTGTTCACAGTGATGCTTCCTTAGACCTACTTGACTTTGCATGCCAGGATGTCTGTCTCTAGGGGAGTAATCATACCATCGAGTTTATCTGGATCATTAAGATCATTTTGCACAGTTCATCTGTGTATTTTTGCCACCTCTTCTTAATATTTTATGCTTCTGTTAGGTCCATACCATTTCTGTATTTTACTGTGCCCAGCTGGGCATGAAATGTCTTCTTGGTATATCTAATTTTCTTGAATAGATCTCTATTTTTTCCTATTCTGATGTTTCTCTCTCTCTCCCTCTCTCTCTCTCTCACTCTCTCTCTTCTCTCTCTCTCTCTCTCTCTTTCTCTCTCTTTTTGTGCATTGATTACTTAGGAAAACTTGATCATCTCTCCTTGCTATTCTTTGGAACTCTGCATTCAAATGTATATATCTTTTGCTTTCTCCTTTGTCTTCTACTTCTTTTCTTTTCTCAGCTATTTGTAAGGCCTCTTCAGACAACTATTTGCCTTTTTGCATTTCTTATTCTTGGGATGGTCTTAATCACTGCCTCCTGTACAATGTTACAAACCTCCGTCCATAGTTCTTCAGGCACTCTGTCTATCATATATAATCCCTTAAATTTATTTCTCACTTCCACTGTTTAACCATAAGGGATTTGATTTAGATCATACCTGAATGGTCTAGTTTCTTTCACTACTTTCTTCAATTTAAGTCTGAATTTGGCAATAAGGAGTTCACGAGCCACAGTCAGGTCCCAATCTTGTTTTTGCTGACTGTAGAGAACTTCTCCATCTTTGGTTGCAAAGAATATAATCAATCTGATTTTGATTGATTTTGAATATACCAATCTGATTTTGGTATTGACCATCTGGTGATGTCCATGTACAGAGTCATCTCTTGTGTTGTTGGAAGAGGGTATTTGCTATGACCAGTACATTTTCTTGGCAAAATTCTGTTAGCCTTCTCCTTGTCTCATTTGTACTCCACAGCTAAACTTGCCTGTTATTCCAGGTATCTCTTGATTTCATACTTTGGCATTCCTGCCCTCTATGATGAAAAGCCTGGTAGGCTCCAGTCCATGGGGTCGCTAAGAGTCGGACACGACTGAGTGGCTTCACTTTCACTTTTCGCTTTCATGCATTGGAGAAGGAAATGGCAACCCACTCCAGTGTTCTTGCCTGGAGAATCCCAGGGACAGGGGAGCCTGGTGAGCTTCCGTCTATGGGGTCCCACAGAGTCAGACACGACTGAAGCGACTTAGCAACTTAGCAGCATGATGAAAAGGACTTTTTTTATGTTAATTGTACAAGGTCTTGTAGATCTTCATCAAACCGTTCAACTTCTTCAGGATTAGTGGTTGGGGCATACACCTGATTCTTGTGATATTAATGGTTTGCCTTGTAAATGAATAGAGATCATTCTGTCATTTTTGAGATTGCACCCACGTACTGCATTCCAGACTCTTTGCTAACTATGAGTGCTACTCCATTTATTTTTAGGGATTCTTGCCCACAATGACATATATAATGTTCATCTGTATTAAATTTGCCCATTCCAGTCCAATTTAGTTCATTGATTCCTAAAATCTTGATGTTCACAATGCCATCTCTTGTTAGACCACTTCTGATTTACTTTGATTCATGGACCTAATATTCCAGGTTTCTATGCAATATTGCTCTTTACAGCATTGGTCTTTACTTCCATCGCCAGTCACATTCACAACTGGGCATTGTTTTCACTTTAGCTCAGCCTCTTCATTCTCTCTGGAGCTATGTCTCCACTCTTCTTCAGCAGCATATGGTCACCTATCAACCTGGGGAATTCAACTTCAATGTCATATCTTTTTGCTTTTTCGTAATCTTCATGGGGTTCTCAAGGCAAGGATACGGAAGTGGTTTGCCATTCCCTTCTCCAATGGACCACGTTTTGTAAGAACTGTCCCACCATGACCTGTCCATCTTGGGTGGTCCTACTTGGCATGGCTCATAATTTCACTGAGTTAGGCCAGGTAGTAATCCATGTGATAAGTGTGGTTAATTTTCTGTAACTAACTATTCACAGCAGTATTCCCAAGAATATTGGGCAAGAATGAGTTTTATAGAAGAGTAGCAAAGGCAACATGGAAACAGAGAATGTTTGGCTAGGAGGGCAAGGATTGCCTTATAAGGCTGGCAGGTTCTATTTTTCTAGGGAGAGGTCGGGTAGCTAAAACTGAGTTGGAAGATCATGGCATTTGTCAGGTTTCCTTGACAAGTGATTCCCATAAGAAAATACTGACTTAGGTATAGATCTGTGATCTAGGCTCAGCCACTGGGATGACCTTCACTTTGTGAGCCCCAGTATATCAATGCATTTTATTAAATGTTAAAATAGTGAAACTGTATGCAAGGTATATGGGAACTCTTTGAATTATTTTTGTAATTTCTCTATGTTCTAAAACCATATTTTCTATCATGTAAAATTGTTCCAAAATAAAAAAAAAATTAAATAACTATCTGTAAGCACAAAAATGATTAGCAAAATGACTAATTTTATGGGATAAGAATAATATGTACTTAGCTATAAAATTATACAGAACAACCTATAAGTTATGTATGTAGAACACAAATAAAACTTCATTTCCTTCTCAATTAAGTGTTAAGACAGTCTGCCTTTGGTTCAGTCTGGTGTTGTCTAGAATCCACTAGGTTTCTGTGTTTCCCAAGTTCTTATTGCTACACAGTAATCCACATAGGATATAACACTTTCTTGTGCCACTGCCCATGTTCTTAATCTAAAAATATAGAAAATCTAAAAATATATTGTTATGTATTCTGAAGTTGCATGAGGATACCTTGTTAAGGATAGAAAAAATGGCAAGAATTCAGTCAAAAGCGTTACATTCAGTTTTGGTACCATATCCCCCAGAGGTGGAGGGAAATCTACTAATTGACATAGAGAAACCTTGTTGCCCAATGATGACTTTGCACTGCTCTTTGCTTTGTTTATTAGAGCAGAGTGGTCTCTGCTGCATATTGCAAATCTGCTCTCAAACACTGTGCTCTCTCTCCTTAATTTTCTTAAAAATTTGATTTATGAATGTTGTGTGTAAAAAGAATAAGTAAAACATATATGTAATTATCTCCAAAATCACTATAGAAGATGACCATAGTCATGAAATTAAGAGAGACTCCTTGGGAGAGAAGCTATGACAAACCTAGACAGCATATTAAAAAACAGAAACATCAGAGACACATTTGCCAACAAAGGTCCCTATTGTCAAAACTATGGTTTTTCCAGCCTTCAGGTTTGGATGTGAGAGCCAGACCATAAAGGAGGCTGAGCACTGAATAACTGATGCTTTCAAATGAGGTGCTGGAGAAGACTCTTGAGAGTCCCTTGGACAGCAAGGAGATCAAACCAGTCAGTCCTAAAGGAATCAATCCTTCTTTGGAAGGACTGATGCTGAAGCTGAAGCCCCAATACTTTGACCACCTGATATGAAGAGCTGATTCATTTAAAAAGATTCTGATGCTCGGAAAGTTTGAGGTCAGGAGGAGAAGAGGGTGACAGAGGATGAGATGGTTGGGTGACATAATTGACTCGATGGACATGAGTTTGAACCAACTCCGAAGGTAGTGAAAGAAAGGCCTGGAATGCTGCAGTCCTTGGAGTCGCAAACAACATGACTGAGAGACTGAACAACAACAAAACATATATGTAAATGAGAAAGAATAATAACAAAATTAATAGCTCACTAGCTTGTATAAGTCAAGAAGGCAATGGCACCCCACTCCAGTACTCTTGCCTGGAAAATCCCATGACAGAGGTGCCTGGTAGGCCACAGTCCATGGGGTCGCTAAGAGTCGGACACAACTGAGCAACTTCACCTTCACTTTTCTCTTTCATGCATTGGAGAGGGAAATGGCAACCCACTCCAGTGTTCTTGCCTGGAGAATCCCGGGGACGGTAGCCTAGTGAGCTTCTGTCTGTGGGCTTCTGTCTATGGGATCGCACAGAGTTAGACACGACTGAAGCAACTTAGCATCAGCAGCAGCAGCTTATATAAGAAACCAAAATTTAACAGTTCTGAAAACCACTCCATGCATTTGCAAATTGGATCCCTTCCCTCTTCACAGAAGATACTATTATCATAAATTTTGTTTCTCTTTCATTTGATTATTTTAATAATTATACTAATGAATGTGTGTGTGCATGATCAATATATTGCTTTGCTCATTTACACATTATAAACTTTACCCTATTCTCTATACTTTTGTATCTAACTTCATTTATATATTGCTAAAGTACATTATTTTTAGTGCATAGAGCAGTACATTTATTTGTACAACTGGGTCATGTTTCATTATGATTGTACCTCAGTTTTCATCCAATCTCCTGTCAATGAATGAGTTTCCCCTCTTGGTTTATTTTTCCTTCCTGATCATGGTTATCAAGAACATTCTGTTCTGTTTCTTTGTTCATATGAGCAAACGTTTCTATTAATCATATGCTCAAGATTGGAAGTATGACATTCTATGCTAGGCTTACTCAACTTTATTAGATGATAGCAAATTGTTTTCTGAAGTGGTTTAGAGGAGAATTCACTGCCAAGTGTTTTGCCAACACTATCTAAATTAGACTTTATATTTGCCAGAAATTTAAGCATAAAATGTTTCTTTGTGATTTTTCCCAATTCATAGTTAAGCTAAAAATATTTATAATTGCTTATTGGACATTTTATAATGGAATATCTGTTCATAATTATGGTTTCTTTTCATTGAAGTTGTTTTTCTTTATTTATAACTTGTAGAAAAATATATATAACTGTAAATATATACATGTGTGTATAACAAATGCTATATGGACAAATATAGGTATTAAAAAGCTATCAGCTGTTAGTTTTATGAATTGGAAATTTGTTCTTCAAATTTCAGCTTGTTCTACCACCTACTTAATATTCTATTTGATGAACAGATATTATTTTTAGTAATATAATGTATCACATCTTTCATTTATAGTTTCTGCTGTGTGAATGTTATTGAAAATACTTATTGTTGTAACATAAATTCTGTTTTCTAAACTATATAGTCTTTATATCTAACTCTTTCATCTGTCTTGAATTAATATCTTTTGGTATGATTCAAAATAATCATTTAACTTAATGACATTTATCAAAGAAATATTTTTCTCCTGGATGTCTTCTCATAGGTAAGTTTGGTTTAGGCTTCTGAGATTGCTATTCAGATCTATCCTTTCAAACACACATCCTTGTGCTAGTAGCTCATTTCTTAGCTCACCTCTAAATAAGTCTAGATATTTTACAAGTAGGTTCCTAACCTTATTAGTTTTTGTCAGATGTATCTTGACAATTCTTTTACTCTTCTGCAAAAGTTTAAGAATTAGCATTATCATGATACTGCAAGAATAATTGAAACAACCATTGGAGGACACTTTATGCCTGACTTGGCCTGAGTTTCTCTTACTTATCTTCTCCTAAGAAGTGCTTTTAAGCTCTAACATTGCAGTTTCTTATCTATGATGTGTGCTATCTAATGACTTCCCTTTTATCTTAAACTATTTTAGTCCCCTTTTGTGATTAGAGAACATCTAGAGTTGATTACTTAAGCCTTCTTTTTATAGATGAAACTTTCTCGTAGCATTTCCATATATGTCATGTTGAGTTTATTTAATTGTGTATCTGTGTTATCTATCCCAAAGGCAAAGACTATGCCTAGACCTAAGCATATCCTAATGAGGATTTTTTTTTTTTTTTAGTGTAGAGAACCAACAGGCATGTTTTCAGTTACTAATGGTTGAGAAATGGAATATTTCCTGCCATATCAGTAAACAAGGATGGCACAGTCATAAGTGATTCCTGCCCTCCAAATGTGAATTTCTGAGCCCAGAGGAAGGTACCAAGGAAAACAATACCTGCCTTCAGGCAGCTATCAGATTGCCACCACTCCCTACAATAAGTAAGGAACTAAGAACGTAAAAAATCAAATCACAGAATACTGGCCCCAGATAGCTGAGATGCATATGAAAGAAATCATTTCAGTAAGCCCAGACTCTTACATCTTCCCATACATAGAAAAGTGCTAAATTTCTTGAGATATCAGGTTTTCTTTAATTCACAGAAATACTTGTGATGTTCAGATCTGCCCTTTGTTGCAAACTTCTGTATAACCTGACTTCTCCCTCTGCCTCCTCAGTGAATTTCTCTTAGGTTTACTTGAGATGCTGTCTCCTGGGCTTGAAGTCCTAAAAATTCCCACCAAATAAATCATAACTCTCAAATTTTAGTTGCGAGTATTCTTTAAGTCGATATAGTTGAGCCAGATATATCAAACTTGTCAATGTTTTTCAGAAATATAACATTCTCCGGGATGGTTAAGGAAAAACAGTTTCAAATTAGGAGTGTTGGTCTCATCAGTAGGCTTGAACTTCAAACTCTCCTGGAAACATTCCCATTGCTGATTACTGTATATTGATTGATTTTGTTTCAGGAGAGAGTTGAACTGAAAAAAGCCCATGAAGTTGTTATTACTTGATGACAGGTTTTATCTATTTTTTTAGACTTCATTTGAGGTGCTGCATTACAAAATCACATAATACTAAAGCATATCATGAAGCTTATAAAATTTCCTGAGCTTCCCTGATGGTTCAGAAGGTAAAGAATCTGCCTACAATGCACAAGACCAAGGTCTGATCCCTGGGTCTGGAAGATTTCTTAAGATTCTTTGAGTCATTCTTCTCTTTACTTTCACTGGTTACACTGAAGACCCCAGAGAGGTTATAACTACCACTGGAAGAAGCGGGTATGGGGGTGGAGACAGCGGGATGGGAACTGGAGGAGAAAAACAACAGCAGTACTCTATTAATAACTATGTGTGATACAGCAAATATGTCCATAATTTATCTAATAACAGGAAATAAAAATAAAGTGTTAATTAATTTTCGTGGCTCAATTCAAAGCCTTTTTTTTCATGTTTATGATGAAAAGAGGGTCAATTTTGAAAATTAATTTTATCCATTATAGAGGCAGAAAGAAGATAAAACAGAGAAAGAGGGACAAACAGCTAGAGAGAGACAAAGAGAGACGAAAGCACTCCTCTACCAATTAGAACTTGCAGTGGAAAGTTTTTGTGTTCATGACCTTTTTTTTATTTTATTGATCTTTATAAAATAATCATCATTTTGTATTTCTATCAGTTTTATTATGTTTCCTTTCATCTTTCATGGTTTCTAGCATTTATTTTTTGTTTAATTTGCTGCTATTGTTCCAGTTTCTTGAGAAGAATGTCTAATATATGGATTCATAAACTTTATTTTTTTTCTAAGCTATACATATAAACTCCACCCTATTACATTTTACCGACATCCCACAACTTTTGACATGTTGAATTTTTAATATTTTCAATTCAAAACAGTTTTCTAAATTCAACTTTCATTTCCCCTTTGATAAATGTCATTTATAAATGTTTACTCATTTTTAAACATATGGGGGTTTTAAAAATCTTTCTTACTGACTTTTAGCTTAAGCCCACTATGGTTAGGAAAATGTACCCTTATAATTTAAAACATTTGCATTTAATTGAGAGTAGCTTTCTAACTCAGGATGTAATCAATTTTTACAAAACTTTTGTGTGTACTCAAAGTAATGGGTGGTCTGCAGTTGTGGGGTACAAAGTTCCATATAAGTCAATTATGTCAAGTTTGTTAAATGTGATGGGCAAATTTCCTGTATTCTTATAGCTTTCACATCTGCATTTTTCAGTCAGTTCCTGAGAGAGGTAGTTAAAATCACCCACAATGATTATAGATTTTTCTATTGTTCTTTCAATTCTGTCAATTTTTACTTTATGTATTTTGAAGGTATGTAATTGGATAAATAAAACAGTTTTGAAATATTATACCTTCCTAGTGGATTTAGTTATGATCATTCTGATGTATTATTATCTCTAGCAATGCTTTTTGCCTTAAAATCTACAGTTTTTCTGAAACTGATATAACAACATTGGCTTTCATTTGATTAGTCCTTACATGGCATAAACTTTTCATTCTGTTATAGCCAAATGCTCCAGGAAACAAACTCACTCAGAGGACAGCATGGATAGTGTCCTTGCAGTTTATTACACCAGCGGGTCCGAGGCAGAGTTCCCTTTAGCCAGGGACCTTGACCGTTTTTTCTGAAAACCGTATATACCTTAGGTGCATGGGCTCAATCCTGCATCCCCAAATTCCTTAAACCTAGCCTGGAAAATGTTAAATGGAGATACAATCAGGTTACAGCCCTGATTCATAATCAGAAGGGTCAGCTGTTTATACATTGCAGCCTACACCAGTGGGTGCCATAAAGATTACAAAGGTGGTTGGCTACAAGGGGATTATTACATTATTTCTGATGATTGGAAATCTTGGTACGGAATCCAGTATTTATCAGTCTGGGAGGCCTGTTCTGCCATAGGTATGTTATCTTCATGGCTACCAGGCACATAGTCCGAAGTTCACTGAAAATGCAAGCAGGCGTATGGTTCAAAGCTCACTGGGAATGTAAAATGGCATCCTTCCTTTTCAAGATGGAGTCAGCTCGGCCTGTTCCTTTCCTCCTTATTCCTCCATCTTGATGCTCTCAACTTCCAGTGTGAGCATCACTCATCGCGATGTACTGCATTTTAGGTTCCCTGGTACATATTTGGGTAAATGAAGTTGGCAAGTCCTTGAAGCGGCAGTTGATTGCAGAGCTTCTTCTCTTATTCTTCTTTAAGATGATCTTGGTTTCACGGGGATCAGTTCAGTTCAGTTCAGTCTCTCAGTCATGTCCGACTCTGCGACCCCATGAATCACAGCATGCCAGGCCTCCCTGCCCATCACCAATTCTCGGAGTTCACTCAAACTCATGTCCATTGAATTGGTGATGCCATCCAGCCATCTCATCCTCTGTCGTCCTCTTCTCCTCCTGCCCTCAATCCCTCCCAGCATCAGGGTCTTTTCCAATGAGTCAACTCTTTGCATCAGGCGGCCAAAGTATTGGAGTTTCAGCTTCAGCATCAGTCCTCCCAATGGACACCCAGGACTGATCTCCTTTAGGATGAACTGGTTGGATCTCCTTGCAGTTCAAGGGACTCTCAAGAGTCTTCTCCAACACCACGATTCAAAAGCATCAATTCTTCAGCACTCAGCTTTCTTCACAGTCCAACTCTCACATCCATACATGAATCAGTGGGGTCCTTTTGTGTAGTCCACTCGGCGTCCTCTGGGTCTGCATGGTGTGCTCTTTCCACCCTCAAGGAGTAGATCCAGGGAGTGACACCTGAAACTTTAACCACTGTAGGTGTGATTAGAACAGTATATGGACCCTTCCAATATGCGGCCAACGAATCATGTTTCCAGTCCTTGACCCACACCTGGTCACTGGGCACAAACTCGTGAATAAGCTCCCCAAGAGGGAACAGCACATTTTCTTGTACAAACTTAGTTACCTGATTTATTTCCCAGTTGTTCCATCTGTTGTGATATCCCATCCCCCCTTACCTGTGGCAAATTTGCCTACATCTGTCTTACTATGGGAGGGGTCTCCCATAGACAATTTCATAAGAAGAATAACCGGGGTAATGCGGAGTTACCCTTAATTTGAGTAAGGCTGCCAGAAGCAAGTCTATCCATGAACAGTCAGTCTCTATGATCCGTTTTGAAAATGTCCCTTTAAGAGTTAATGGTTCTTTCCACCATTCTGGAACTCTAGGGCCTATATGCCATATGTAATTTCCACTTGATATTCAGAGCTTTACATACTGTTGAATTAATTTGGCTACAAAGACAGGGCCGTTGTCTGATCCTATACTGGTTGGGAACCTGAATCTGGGGATTATTTCTTAAGGCAGACAGCAAGCCTCTTCATTGCTTTTTCAGTTCAGGTAGGAAAGACTTCCACCTATCCTGAGAAAGTACATACCATGACCAGTAAATAACGATAGTGTCGGCAGGGTTTCACCTCAGTGAAGTCCACTTCTAAATGTTCAAAAGGTAGAGTGGTTTATGGCCAGGGGCAGCATTGACCTGTGAGCAAGCAGAACAGTTCTGGGATTCCATTCTACATAAAGAGGAAAGTCATGGAATTAAGAAATACTTTTGAATTAATTCTTCCATTTGGTCATGTCCAAAGTGAATTGCCTGGTGAACCTGAGACACCAGTGTGGGGAGGCTAATGATTTGGTGGCCCTTTCTGCTTCAGTCAGCTGTTCTTGAGCTGGGGTATACTGTGGGAGAGTCAAAGTTAACTCAAGCATTTTTAAGAGTACAAAGGTTCTGATAGATCCCCCACCAGTAGCCCCAAATTGCTCAGCCACATGTTTTGTGGGTTTATCTGCTAGTCAGTTTCCTTGTGCTTGTGGGATGTCTTCCTTTTGGTGACCTCAACAGTGCATCACTGCTACCTTTTCAGGTTTCCATACAGCATCTAATAGAGTCAAGATTTCTTTCTTGTTTTTAATGTCCTTTCCATTGGTTGTCAGAAGACCTCTCTGTTTATATAAAGATACATGTACATGCAAAGTAACAAAATCATACCTAGAGTCTGTGTAAATGTTTGTCTTCTTTCCTTTTGAGAGCTTGAGGGCCTGGATTAGAGCATATATTTCAGCCCTTTGAGCAGACCAGTGAGCTAGCTTCAATGACGGTTTCTTCTGTGACTATTGCATATCCCTACAGTCTTTGTCTTTGTTTCACCAGGCTGGTGCCATCGGTGTACAGGACCTAATCTGGGCCTGAGATTGGCTGGTCTCTCAAGTCAGGTCTGCTGGCATAAACTTATTCTAGGATTTCCTTGCAATCATGTGAGTGCCCACCTTCTCCCTCAAGAAGGAGAGTGGCTGGATTCAGGGCCTGACAAGGCTTGATAGTGACATAGGGGTTTCCACATAACAGTCCCTGGTATTGAGTAATCCAGGATGTTGACAGCTATTTATGGGGGTCCCCTCGCAGGAGAGTGTTGACCTCATGGTGGACTTTTACGATCAAGTCTTGGCCCAAAGTCAGCTTGGTTGCCTCCCAGACCAGTAAGGCAACCACAACAACTGCCCATAGGCATCCCAGCCACCCAGCCACCCGGTGGCAACTTTGTCCAATCATTTCAAGAGATAAGTCATGGGTCTGTTCCATGTCCCCATAGTCTGGGTCAACACTCCCATAGCCACCTTGTCCTTTTCAGTCATGTAAAGAGTAAATGGCTTAGCAGGTTCTGGCAGGCCCAAAGTGGGTGCTGATATCCTTTTCAGTCATGTAAAGAGTAAATGGCTTAGCAGGTTCTGGCAGGCCCAAAGTGGGTGCCAGCTTTAGTTCCTCAAAGGCCTGTTGCTGTCTCTCAGTCCAATTTAGGGAATCTCCTTCTGGTCCAGTTAGGAGTTCATATAATGAGCCATCTGGGAATAGCCCGGAATCCAAATCCTACAAAGCCCAGTGGCTCCCAAGAACTCTCAGACTGTCATCTGTTTCTTGGTTGTGGGATTCTCAAAATGATCTCTTTTCTGGACTGGTTTAACAGCCTTGTGTCTCCTCTCAGAACAAACCCCAAATATCTTACCTCCTCTTTGCAGATCTGTGCCTTCTTTTTCAAGACTCAGTAGCTGGACTCCATCAACAGCTCTAGTAAAGCCTTGGTCCCTTCCCAGCGGTCCTCTTCATTCTCAACAGTCAAAAGGAAGTCATCCACATATTGTACCAACCAGGATCTGAACCTCTCTGGATGGAATGAGTCCAGGTCAGAAGCCAAGTCTTCCCCAAAGACGGTTGGGGAATTCTTAAATCCTTGTGAGAGGCGAGTCCAGGTGAGCCGTTTTTGGTGATCCCTGCTGGGTCTTCCCATTCAAAAGCAAAAGTGGGTTGAGACACCAGAGAGGAGTATATAGAAGAAGGAATCCTTGAGATCTAGACAAGTATAGATCTTAGCATGTTGTGGGAGGAAGCTAAGTAAAGTATAGGGGTTAGGAATGGTGGGATATAGTCATGGTGGCCTGGTTGACCAGTCTGAGGTCCTGCACAGGTCTATAGTCCTGTCCCCCTTTCTTTCTTGACTGGTAGGATCAGTGTGTTCCAGGCCGACTGGCATTCAATCAGGATGCCCACCTGTTTCAGTCTGTTTATCTGTGGCAAAATGCCAAGTCAAGCCTCTGGTGGCAGTGGGAACTGAGGCTTTCTTTTTTTTTTTTTTTTAATTTTATTTTGCTTAACTTTACAATATTGTATTGCCTCTGCCGGAACTGAGGTTTTCTGACTGGAGTGGCACCGGGTTTGAGTTCTATAGGGTTTGTTGTTTTGCAAGCCTAGGGCGGCGGGGGGAGGGGAGGTTGGGGGTGGGGTGTCTTCTGCCCAGACCTCAGGGAATTGTTGAGTTAATGGTCCCTCTCGACCGTTTATCCCTTCTGGCTTCCCATCCAGGAGATTGTGAAACCTCCGTTCATCTTGAGGGCTTACCAAGAGGGAGAGTACACTGATGGTTTAGCCCACTTGAAGAGTGGGTTTCATGGGGGGAAAAGGTCACTTGTGCCCCCAATTTACACAGCGAATCTGTCCCCAACAAAGGTACTGGGCATTCAGGGATGTATAGAAATTCATGAGTCACTCAGCATCCCCCAATCTGACATTTTGGGGTATGCAGAAAAGTATAGTCAGCTCTTCCCAAGTTACTCTTTCTATAGCAATGGCCTTTTTGAGAGGAATGCCACCGGTTCAGTCATCACTGACATTTCTGCTCCAGTGTCCACCACAAAGTCAATAATTTGGTCCCCTACTTTTAATTTTACTATGGGCTCTCTGGGACCTTGCATCTTTGAGCCTCGGCACCCCATTCAATCTCTAGTCCAGCCAGCCCTATAACAGCTGATGCTAAATCCTTTTCCCCACTATTTGGGAGGCACTAATTTTTCCAGTGACCAAAGCCCCAGCATTGGGCACATTGATTTGGTTGTAGGGCAGTCCTGGGCCTTCTTGTAGAAGGTTTGCTGTGAGGCTGGCTCCAGTTCACAGGGGGCCAAGGAGGTCTAGGAAGGGCTGAGGCCAGTACTGCGACCCTTTGGTCTGCCCTCTTATTATCTTCTCTCTGCCTTTTCTCAACTCCCCTTTTTGTCTCCATGTCTCTATTGCTGAATACCTTATCAGTTATCTCAATTATTTGTGAGCTAGTCATGGCCAATATCCCTTCCAACTTTGGAAACTTGCGCCTGATATCAGGGTAGGCTTGAGACACAAAGGCTGCATTTATCACCATCTGAGATCCAGCAGCCTCTGGATCTATTGGCATATAAAGTCTGTAGGCCTCTCATAGTCTTTTGTAGAACTCAGAGGGTGATTTGGTCTCCCTGTGAATCACTTTGAAGAGTTTTGTCATATTCATAGGTTTTTGGGCTCCCCTCTTGAGGCTTTGTAAACTAGCCACCCATAATCTTTCCAGGTAGCCCCTTCCTTCCTCTGTGTTATAGTCTCAGTTGGGCCTCTCATCAGGGGCAGCTAGTTTGCCCACCACTGTGGGTTTATGGTACCCTCTGGTGCTATTTCTCCTAGACATTTTCTAGCCTCAGTTAGGATCCTGTGTCCTCAGTGTTGCAAAGGGAGACTAGTAGTTGGATTATGTCATCCCATGTAGGGCAGTGGGTTTGAAAAATAGTCTCCATTAGTTTAGTCATGGCTTGTGGCTCCCTCGAGTACAGTGGAGTGTGTCTCTGCCAGTTTAATATATCTGTAGAGGAAAATGGCTGGTAGAAAAATAGGTTACAGGAGGCTGGTAGTAGATTGCATCAGCATCCTGGACTGAGGGCTGTTGTATCTCTCTCAGAGGCATCTGCAGCGGAGCTCTGTCCTCTTGCTTCTTGGCAGAGCATCAGATCAGATCAGATCAGTCACTCAGTCGTGTCCAACTCTTTGCAACCCCATGAATCGCAGCACACCAGGCCTCCCTGTCCATCACCAACTCCTGGAGTTCACTCAGACCAACGTCCATCGAGTCAGTGATGCCATCCAGCCATCTCATCCTCTGGTATCCCCTTCTCCTCTTGCCCCCAATCCCTCCCACTATCAGAGTCTTTTCCAATGAGTCAATTCTTCGCATGAGATGGCCAAAATACTGGAGTTTCAGCTTTAGCATCATTCCTTCCAAAGAAATCCCAGGGCTGATCTCCTTCAGAATGCACTGGTTGGATCTCCCTGCAGTCCAAGGGACTCTCAAGAGTCTTCTCCAACACCACAGTTCAAAAGCATCAATTCTTCGGCACTCAGCCTTCTTCACAGTCCAACTCTCACATCCATACATGACCACAGGAAAAACCATAGCCTTGACTAGACGAACCTTTGTTGGCAAAGTAATGTCTCTGCTTTTGAATATGCTATCTAGGTTGGTCATAACTTTCCTTCCAAGGAGTAAGCGTCTTTTAATTTCATGGCTGCAGTCACCATCTGCAGTGATTTTGGAGCCCAGAAAAACAAAGTCTGACACTGTTTCCACTGAAGTGGAAACACTATTTCCCATGAAGTGATGGGATCAGATGCCAAGATCTTCGTTTTCTGAATGTTGAGCTTTAAGCCAACTTTTTCACTCTCCTCTTTCACTTTCATCAAGAGGCTTTTGAGTTCCTCTTCACTTTCTGCCATAAGGGTGGTGTCGTTTGCATATCTGAGGTTATTGATATTTTTCCCAGCAATCTTGATTCCAGCTTGTGCTTCTTCCAGTCCAGCATATCTCATGATGTACTCTGCACATAGCCTTTGTCTAATTCCTGTGCTTCCTTCCCCCTTTTCATCCACAATCACTGGGAGAGGCGGATACAATCTAGGTGGTCCCACTAAGGTAGAATCCTGGGGGCGTTGACCAGATGTTTCCATCGTCAGGATCAGAGCCTGCTGAAAGGGAAGCTCTACAGTCTCCAGGAGAGCTTGTGAAGGATCAGCAGCTGCTGTAGGAACTTCACCTGGCCCTGGACCAGGCATTAAGGTGGCCTCCACTCCTGGTGGAGGACTGGGAGGCAGGCCTGTCATCATCTAGTATTGGGGAGGGGGCAGGTCATTCCCATCCAAATCCTATGATTACTGTATAGTCTGCTTCCACTATTTTTAAGTTCATAGTGTTCTCTGGTGGCCATCCTACTCCCACAGAGGGCCATTCGACCTCACAGAGTATGCGGAAGTGGTTAAGCATCATCTTCACCCCATAGTCTCCTCCAAATCCCTTAAAACTTTTAATCATGCACTCCAATACAGTTGCCTTAGATTCACTTCTCCATCTTGATACCTTCTCAGACTTTCTTCTTCCTTTCCTTTTTGTTCTATCTATGAAGTTCTCAGTACCCTATGTACTTCTGATATTCCACTCAATGAAACACTTAAATTGCCATTTTGCTTCCTTTCTAATTGGGGTGAGAAGAGCCATATCTTCCAGATCCCAGAGGGAGAAGGGAGATCGGTGTGTCTTCATCTGCCAATTGGCATGGCTGAACCAGAACACCATGTGATCGCAGACTATTTCTCCCTTGACTTTTAAGGTCCATTCTGCTCTGGTGGGCTTGATCATGTGCGGATGAAAACACAGATGGGTTAAATATCCCACATCCAAGGCCGTCTCCAGAAAAGCCAATTCGTACTCACTTACGTATCCCCCTCCTTCTACCCTGACAATTTTGAGAAAATAAAGAATTTCACAGCAGATAGAACACTTCTTTGGGGAGAGCAAAATACAAGTGCACAAAGACCAAGTTTCTTCCCCTAGAAGCCCCTTCACAATTGCCCGGTAATAGTTTATCCCCAGACAATGCAGACTCCACCTCCTTTGTGACATTCACAGCCTTGCTTCCCCAAAACTTCCCCGTTTGTCCAATAGCAATCTACCCCAGAACAATATGGATACCACCTCTTTGTGACAGTTGCGGTCTATGTGCTCCCTATTCTCTCCTGGGAGGTTTGATCAGGCACCCTCTTCCACCCTGCTGGCTGGGAACCTCCTTACCTGAGCACTCAGCTCCCCTGCTGCCATCCACTATCCACCAGCGTGAAAGGTCCAGGCGTCGAGGAACAGACTCTTTCCAAAAGTGCGAGGCGCCTTTGCCACTATAGAAGACTGAGCTGCAAGCTCTCAGAGTAGCCCCAAGAGGGACTTGTCTCCTCAAAGTGAGGAGCTTCCTGACCAACACACCAAATGTTATAGCCAAATGCTCCAGGAAACAAACTGACTCAGAAGGACAGCTTGAATAGTGTCCTTGCAGTTTATTACACCGGTAGGTCCAAGGCAGAGCTCTCTTTAGCCAGAGACCCTGACCAACTTTTGTGAAAACCTTATATACCTTCAATGTATGTGCTCTATCCCCTATCCACCAATTCCTTAAACCTAGCCTGGAAAATGTTAAAGGGAGATGCAATCAGGTTATAGCCCTGATTCATAATCAGAAGAATCAGCTGGTTATACATTGCAGCCCAAACCAATGGGAATCATAAAGATTACAAAGGTGACTGACTACATAGGGAATTAAGTTCTTTCTGGTGATGGGAAATCTTGGTATGGAATCCGGTGTTTATCAGTCTGGGAGGCCTGTTCTTCTATAGATTTGTTATCCCCATGGCTACCAGGCATATAGTCCAAAGTTCACTGGGAATGTAAGATGGAGTCCTTCCTTTTCAAGATGGAGTCAGCTCGGCCTGTTCCTTTCCCCTTTCAATTTTTTTTTTTTTCACTTCCAAACTAATTATTTTAGATGTGTTTCTTAAATTCAACATATATTATTTTTCCTTTTACACTTCAGGAAATTGACAGAAACTACTTGGGTGAAATGATGCTTTCAACTACTCATCTTATTATTGAAATAACATTAAAGATTATTTATATAGCTCACACTACATTCCTAAAATATAATCAAAAGTTTGCCATATATGTTTTCACAGCTTGAAATTGTAATTAGTCTTCAGCTTTTACTTTTAGGAAAACAAATTTGCTTCATTAACTCATTTTAAAACTTTGATAGCTCTTAAATGGTTAGCAGCTACTGATCTATACGGAACATCAAATTCAAAAGTAGGTCTATACAGCACAGAATGGACAGTGATTTTCAGAGTTAATATAGCATAGTAGTTAAGAGCACAGATTCTAGAGTCAAATTCTGTTTGTTTCACTTAGCTGTGTGCCATTGAACAAATTATTTGGTGTCCTTATATTTCAGTTTCCTGGTCTATAAAATGGGATGGGCTTCCCAGGGGGTGCTAATGGTAAAGAACCTGCCTGTCAGTGCAGGAGATGTAAGACACAGGCATTTGATCCCTGAGTTGGGAAGAATCCTTGGAAAAGGAAATGGCAATCCACTCCAGTATTCTTGCCTGGAGAATCCTATGGACTGAGGAGCCTGGTGGTATACCATCCATATGGTCACAAAGAGTCCAACATGACTGAAGCGACCACACACCCAAACACAATAATGACATCTACCTCATGGAATTGTTGCAAGAATTAAGCAAGCTAATATATAAGAAATGCTAAGAACATGTACTAAGCTCTGGCATGCAAGAAGCACTCCTGTACATACTTAAGTAAAGCAGCAAAATTATATTATTAGCTATTAGATCCTCAATATGCCAGCAAATTTGGAAAACTCAGCAGTGGCCACAAGATTGGAAAAGGTCAGTTTTCATCCCAATCCCAAGAAAGGCAATGCCAAAGAATGCTCAAACTACCACACAATTGCACTCATCTCACACGCTAGTAAAGTAATGCTCAAAATTCTCCAAGCCAGGCTTCAGCAATACATGAAACATGAACTTCCTGATGTTCAAGCTGGTTTTAGAAAAGGCAGAGAAACCAGAGATCAAATTGCCAACATCCACTGGATCATGGAAAAAGCAAGAGAGTTCCAGAAAAACATCTATTTCTGCTTTATTGACTATGCCAAAGCCTTTGACTGTGTGGATCACAATAAACTATGGACAATTCTGAAAGAGATGGGAATACCAGACCACCTGATCTGCCTCTTGAGAAATCTGTAGCAGATCAGGAAGCAACAGTTAGAACTGGACATGGAACAACAGACTGGTTCCAAATAGGAAAAGGAGTATGTCAAGGCTATATATTGCCACCCTGTTTATTTAACTTCTATGCAGAGTATATCATGAGAAACGCTGGGCTGGAAGAAGCACAAGCTGGAATCAATATTGCTGAGAGAAATGTCAAAACCTCAGATATGCAGTTGACACCACCCTTATGGCAGAAAGTGAAGAGGAACTAAAAAGCCTCTTGATGAAAGTGAAAGTGGAGAGTGAAAAGGTTGGCTTAAAGCTCAACATTCGGAAAATGAAGATCATGGCATCTGATCCCATCACTTCATGGGAAATAGATGGGGAAACAGTGGAAACAGTGTCAGACTTTGTTTTTCTGGGCTCCAAAATCACTGCAGATGGTGACTGCAGCCATGAAATTAAAAGACGCTTACTCCTTGGAAGGAAAGTTATGACCAACCTAGATAGCATATTCAAAAGCAGAGACATTGCTTTGCCAACAAAGGTTTGCCTAGTCAAGGCTATGGTCTTTCCTGTGGTCATGTATGGATGTGAGAGTTGGACTGTGAAGAAGGCTGAGTGCTGAAGAATTGATGCTTTTGAACTGTGGTGTTGGAGAAGACTCTTGAGAGTCCCTTGGACTGCAAGGAGATTCAACCAGTCCATTCTGAAGGAGATCAGCCCTGGGATTTCTTTGAAAGGAATGATGCTAAAGCTGAAACTCCAGTATTTTGGCCACCTCATGTGGAGAGTTGACTCATTGGAGAAGACTCTGATGCTGGGAGGGATTGGGGGCAGGAAGAGAAGGGGACGACAGAAGATGAGATGGTTGGATGGCATCACTGACTCTATGGACATGAGTCTGAGTGACCTCTGGGAGTTGGTGATGGACAGGGAGGCCTGGCGTGCTGCGATTCATGGGGTCGCAAAGAGTTGGACAGGACTGAGCGACTGATCTGATCTGATTAGATCCAATAATATTATGATGAGTTTTTGGCTTTGAAACCTAGTTTTACTAGCTCTTCATGAATAATTGGAAAGCTTTGCCTCAAGCTTTCTCTCTGGGTTAGTTCTCTGTCCTGCCTACACATATGAAGCTTCTCCTACCACATCTGGATGTTTCTGTGCTTTTGCATATGCTTGTGCCCCTACATCATCTCTTAAATCTGGAAGTTCTTATACCTCCAGAGACCAGTTCATTATCAAATTACTCAAAATTCACTCTTTTAAATTCTGGAATTTGTGTTGTTCAATATGATGGCCAATAGCCACATGTTGTTATCAAACACTTGAAATGTGGCTAATCCAAACTGAGAGGCACTGGTAGTATCAAATACATCCTAGATTTCAAGGATGCATTTAGTTCAAAATCAAGCCAAAAAATATAAAGACCATAAAGTATAACATTAATGGTTTTTATATTGGGTTAAGTAAAATATATTATTAAAACTATTTTTCCCACATCTTTTTTATTTTAGACGATTTTAAATTATATTTGTTTTTGCATTGTAATTCTATTGGATAGTGCTAACTTACACAAATAATTCCCTTCACATTCACATGCTCCCACATAATTTAACAAATCTATTTCTTTATCATCACATGCATGTGTGAGTGCTCAGTCACTTCAGTTGTGTCTGACTTCTTGTGACCCCATGAACTGTAGCCCACCAGGCTCCTCTCCGATTCTCCAGGCAAGAATACTGGAGTGCGTTGCCATTTTCCTCCTCCAGAGGATCTTGCTCAACCAAGGATGGAACCATCATCTCCTGTGACTCATGCATTGTAGGTGGATTCTTTGCCCACTGAGACACCCTATCATCACATATTATACCATTATCTCATTTTCCTTTACTTGGGCATTTTGCTATCAGATTATTAGCCCTTCATGGGCAGAGCCTACATTTTATTCATTTTCACATCTTTGGTATATTGCTGATGGTATGACCCATGCTGAGTGCTTAATAAATACCTGTTGAAAAAGATAAGGTTGGTAAAACATTGTAAATGTTTCAGTGAAAGATAGTAAACAAGCTAAGCTAATAAGGATAATTTGGCTGAAAAGCAGAACAATTATATGTAACAAGTGATCCTGTTTACAAAACAATAGTTTCCCAATTATTGATATAGATAGAAGTTAGGATTGAATTCCTCAGAGCCTTAGTGGAACCAGTGAAGTTTGATTGTTCAAAAATACCTGGCCCATACAGCCAGAATTCACAGAAAGGATGTATGTCCCTGTCCATTTTATCCAAAACTATAAGGAGACTTTTGAGAAAAGTCAGTAACCACCCACTCTACAACTGCTTTCCATTTCCACCACTGGAGATATAAAATCTTTATTGATTTGTGAACTCTTAGAATAGCATTTGATCTTTTGTTTAAGATAAACAATCTGTGTTCTTTTAATCTTTTCTAAAGCATCCTATTTTCCAAACCTGTGATCACTATCAATCTAATTCAATTTAACAAGCTTTCTCCCATCTATAAGGCACTGTGCTAAATGCTGTGGAGGACACACAATGAAGATATGTGTGTGGCTTCAACAAGTTAATAATACATAATGAGAAATAGATATCCAAACTAACATTAGCCTAAAGCAGAAAAAAGATAACAGCTTTTCAATTCAAATCAAGAATTATGAGCATGAAAGAGAAAGATAAAGAATGGGACAGAAGTCTTACACCCTACAATTTGAGGACTTCAAGCAAAATAGAGCCAGGTTTTAGAAGGATGCATCTGGCCTTAGAGATTTTCTCTCAACGAAGCATGGAAAGCAGAGCATCATAAAGGGTAAAACAGGAAAAACGTAGTGCCCTTACTTATAATCATTTATCTCTTTATATGAAAAAAACTTCTATTCAAATGAATCAAACATTTTTTATATGATAGACACTGTGTTAGGCACAGGGATATGAAAAAAATAAGTTGTGGACCCTACCTTTAAAGATATGAATTCAGATCTACAGTAAATGAACCTATAAAAAACAAGAGTGTCATACAAGAAGTATCATAGTAAACATATTTCTAAGAGTAGGCTACATAGCTAAATTCCTCTAAGTCCTGGACAACCTAGGACTGTTTAACAAATAAATTAAATATTTGATGTTTTCTATTCAATGTCTTTTCTTTTCCATGTATTTATAGTCTTCACTCTCTATCTTTAAATTGCACAAAGATGGGAACTATAGCTACCATTTTTTCTTTAAAATCAAAGTGCTATGCCTTTGTTCTCAGCCTGCCCATTGACCACTCAATTCAATACTATTCAGGTTATTCAGACCAAAAAATAAATAAATAAAGAAGAAGAAGAAGAAGAAGAACTCCCACTAGAATCTTTTCAGTACTGAGTAACACAATTCTTAAATAGTGGGAAACATGTCTGAGACCCTTCCTTCTTCAATGTACTTTTTGGACCCTCAGTTTAATACATTGATATGCCCTTTGGTGACCTCTCTACCTTCTTTCATTGCCAAGTATTCTGACTTTCTGTGAAAAGGCTGTTCTTTTATTCAAAAGTCTTAGAAAACAAAACAATTTAAAACATGTTTAAGTTCCAGCAGATATCTGTTGATTACAAGACATTGTGTTTAAAAATAGACTCTTACCTAAGGCTTTCTGAAAATGAGTTTTGCCTTTGATAAAATAAAAAAGGCTTTGAGTTCCTCTGAACAGATTGTTGGGCAATTGTCAAAATGACAACTCTTTTAACCTCACTGATCTCAGATTGAAGGTTTTCACCAACTGCAGTAGCAAAGAAACACTTTCAAAACACAGATAGCACACTAAAAAAGAGTAAGTGATGGAAAACATAGCCCGTGTAGCAATATCCTCTATGTCATATTGTGCTAATTCAGGTCTGAATGTCTCCTTGACCTCTTTGTATTTAAGCAATACATGGTACTGCATTTCCAAGTCTGCAAAGAAGCAGGGTCGGGGAGGTGGTGAGGAGTAGTTCCTATTGAATGTAAGCTTGCAACAGTTTGCCTGTTTTTGAACAGAGATGTTCAAAACCCTGGCTTTGCATTATGTATACCAGGGGAATTTGCAAAACAGATTATCTAGCAGAAGGTTTCCAACATTTACTTAACTATGTTATTTTTCTCTCTTTTACTCAACTATGTCCTCTTTTCAGCTTCCTGAAGCCAGGATCCTTATTAGCAATACACACTAGATTCTCTTCAATTCAGGGTGTATCACTATAAACCTAAAAATTCAATTTATGATTTACCCTGGGAAAATCCAGGTAATGGTTACACAACTGTTTATAATAGCTTCCACTAAGGATCAGATTTACTAAGGAGGTATGGAGAAATTGACTAAAGAGGGTCTATTTGCTGTCCATAGAAACTCATGCCAAGTGCTTTGCACAAGGCCAAGTAGAAAGTAGATAGCAGGCTGGGTCCTTCAATCATATCTCTTTCCGCTGGTCCAGTTTGAGTTTACAACAGCTGCCATAACAGTGTTGAATCTACCTTTGCACCTCATTTACATGCACACGCACACACAAGCAAACATATTCACACACACACTTGCAGCATATGCACAAACGTTAAAACAGGCACTGCAGTTTCAAAGATGGTGGGATAACAGGAGTGCTGGCTCTGAACAGTTTAGGAATTCTCAGTTTAGCAGAGAAAAAAAAGCAGTAAGGAAGACCATTATAATATGAATACTGTAAAACAATTATTTCCAAAAATGACATGAGAACCAGGAAAATGCATGACTGGCTCTGCTATCATCATGTTGTACACCTTGTTTTGTATTCCAGTGACTGTGATGCTCTGGTTCATGATATCATACAGTTAAGAAAGAGGCATCATGCCTTATTCATGTATTCATTCAGTGAAATTATGTGTAACATCAATCTTGCTAAGTACTTAGCATGAATTAAACTATGTCCCTATAACTGAAGAGCACACAGCCTAATAGGGGAGAGAGACGTAAAAGGCTCTCATTTCAGTACAGTGCTTGAATACAAAACATTCTTACCATAGGAAACAGAATAGTGTAGGATTAACACTTATTGAGCCTATATTATGAGTCAGATACAACCCTGATAGGCTACCTCCACTCATGTACGGTCATAGCCATTGAAGTAGCTATAATTGCTAGCTACATTTTACCAATGAAAGCACTGATGTAAAAAGAACTTACATATGTTGCTTAATGTCATAGACTTAATAAACAGACGAGATGAGATCTAAAAACCGAGGCCACAAAAACTGTGCTTTCAACTATTAAAATGCACTGCCTTTTAGACTATATTAACACCTGCTCTTAACTTTCCTGTGGCACACAATATTCATCCATAAAATAAGGGTAAAAATTAGTTTCTCTAATAGAGATGTTCTAAGTATTAATTAAAATTATATATACACACACATATACATATATATATACTTAGATCCATGTCTGGAATGTAGGGAATGTGGCCCATAAGCAAACAACAAATATTTGTTGACCACTTCAAAAATTATGTTAGGAAATCTGTTAAAAAGTATATATTATCATCTCACTAGGACTATTTATCTCTGAGGCAGTGGAGCTGCCCCAGATAGTCTTGTAAGATTTCATCTAACCCAAAGAGTTTTGTTAAGTTTGAGGAACTCCAGGTGTCATGCAAAAACCCAGCCACAAACACTTAATCTGAATGCCCCTGGGTTTTACTCTGTGCAGATTATATCAAGATTAAGTGCCTTGTCTCTGCATCTGAAAAATATTATATGTGTCCTAGCTATTATTTATAGCTTCAGAAAGCTTCCAATGTGATTGTCTGTGACAAATATGTCAATTTCAATGCTGTGATTATGCAGGCACCTAGCAGAGAGGGGTGTTCAATGTGTAACATTAGTGCTTCTAAACTCCTTTGGGGATGCATTTAGAATAGTGAATTCTTTCACCTTGCAATACTTTTCCCACATCAGCTGTCCTTCTTGTGCATGAATTCCAGGCAGCACCAGACATTTTATTCAGAAACAATGCATATGGACACTCAACCCATTAGTTTTCAAGATGGAGAAAACAAGGCCAAAAATATATTTTGTCTAAAAATGTCTTCCTTGAAAAGAGTAAGTGCTTATGACAGTTTGAATTCAGTTGTTTTTAAATCTTAGAAAGATGAATTACTATATTTAGATGACCTCATTCTTACACAAAGTAAAAATCTCCCATTCTTCTAAACTATAGCTTCTTTTCTGTCTCCTAGCACCCTTCTTTTCAATGGATATGTTCAAGTTGTCAGAGATAAAACAGGAGGAAGATTTCCTAAAAATGGAACCAACATTAGCATTGGAACTAGCACCAGCAGCTGCAGAAAGAGATTGATAGCCCTGTAATTCCTATCTGGATGTCAAGATTAAGGCCATGAAATGAAGGGTCTCATATGAACATTTGTTATCAGCAGCATTTCACATGATCTTTGCTGAGAAGAATGCAGCTACGGTCTGTATGTTTCATTATTCTATTTACAATAACTTTTAACACTAATCTCGATTTGTAAAATATTTATTTGCTAACTTAAATTGGAACAAAAATTAAATCTAAGGATCCAATTCTTTTAAAGTTTTCACTGTAGTGAAGAAAATGTATCTATCAATCATCTGACTCAGAACTTCATTGTAGATATAGTGATAAGAGTCCAGTATCTTCACTTCAGCCACTACTTTTATTCAAAATGTCACTGCCTCCTCAATTTATAAAACTTTATAATAAGGTCTTTCTAATGTGGAGAGAAAATTTCAAAAGATAACAAAAGATAATCAGGATATGTATCAATGCTGCCTTGCAGCATGCTAATTAAATTAGTGGGACTGGTATAAATGCTGGATGATGAACTGAAATAGTTCAAGAAACTCTTAGTTGCAGGTTTAAAACAACGTGATGTTTAAAAGATGTACAGAAGCATTATTTAAAAAAGGGGGATTATATAGACTTAAAACCTTCAGTCAAGATTCACTGAGAAAATCTGAAATACCATGCTTGCTATTGAGAATAGTTTTACTATACTATTAGCTTTGTAGGCAATTAGAAACATTTCCTTCTCTCTGCCTACCTTTACAGAAGTGAGTAGAAGTATGTTTATTTAAATTAAATATTAAATGTTTATTTAAAGGGTACATATAGACGAAGGCAGGGAGCCAGAAGTCCGTACCTTAACAGATATAATCAGACAATAATTGTGAAAAACATTACCCAAAGAGCCAGTATATGCTGCATGCCTTTTCTTTCTCAGAGAAGTTTTAAAGTAGTGAGAGGATCTGTATTGAAATGACTCAAATAAATAAAAGACCATACCTTGGAAAGTCTGATAAATTTGTCTAATAACCCCAAATACTTTGAAAAGAAACCACAAAACATCTATTTCTTTTGACTTAAATAATTAATCAGAAAGAAGAGATAAAACATGTTACTGATGATAGTGCTTATTGTAGTATTATATTATTTTAATTTTTATATGAGGTATAATATATACAAAGGATAGACATCTTAAGTTTATACTTCAGTGAACTTTTACTTATATAGCCATGTAATCTTCACTTAGGTCAAGATACAGGACATTCCAAGTATATCAGTAAGCTCTTTTGTCTTCAGTGTTAATACCACCAACACCAGGTACCCACTATTCTCATTTATAATACCATAGATTTATATTTGTATGTTCCCAAGATTCATATAGATTGAATAATTTTTGGACAGACACCTTTTACTCTATATTACAATCTATAAAATCTGCAAGATCTATTACATGTATTAAGAGTTTTATTTTCCTTTGTGGCTTTCCATTGCATTAATAAACTACAATCTATCCACTTTCTGATGAGCCTTTAGATTATTTCTAATTTTGAGATATTATCAATGAAACTGCTATGAAACAATCTAGTACATGTATTTTCTCTTCAGGGCACATTTAAAGGAGAAATTGCTGGTTACATATTCCTTTTTAATAGGAAAAAAATTCCACAGCAACCTGCATGTCAGGTAATAAAGAAATCATTATGTAAATCACAATGCTTATTTTCTAAAAATTATAATAATATATATATAAACTGTATAGTAATAGATACTATGAAGCAGCAACTTAATACTTATGATGCAACTTTAAATTAGGTCATTAGAAAACAAAATGCTATACATACTATAACACTGTATGCAAATATATATTATGTAATGCATACAATTAATATGGTAGAAAAAACAGTACAAATGCCATAAGACTAAAAATGAAAAAAAAATTTTAACATAGTCAATGAAACAAGCCAAAATGTCATCGCAATGTACAGGGTAAACACACAAAGAAAGATCTTTTAAGGAATTAGGAAAGAATAATCCAGATGACAATCAGAGGAAAAGAACTAAATAGATGGAGGCAGAGCTAGCTATATAGTTTGTGATTGTCTAACTTAGAGGCTGAACATTGACAAACAGATTGATAAATTCATACAACTAATTGTCTTTAATATAAGGAAAAATAGATAAGATGGTTAGAGAGCATCACCAATTCAATGCACATGAATTTGAGCAAACTCTGGGAGATAGTGGAGGACAGAGGAGCCTGGAGTATTACAGTTCATGGGGTCACAAAGAATCAGACACGACTTAGCAACTGAAAAACAACAACAACAATTATATCTGGATATGGTACTACTCACAAACATAATGGGGTACAAAATTTACTGATTATCATCTCAGTCCCTGAGAATATGTATTATACTGCAAAAGTGGTTTCTGTTGGTAAGGTAATGAAGAATGATACTTCAAATTTTACCTGTTTGGTGTTTTAAATATATTTTATCTCTTCCTCAACTGTATGGATTCACAAAAGCTTTGCAAGATCATTGAATTGTTAAGACCACAAAATTAAGTGAAAAGAAAGCATATGGATAATGACTTCCTGTGTAAGAGAATATTGGGGAAAACTGGGTTGGAGCTTCCTATTGAAGTCATACTTTTGAACACTGGTCAGAAAAAGAAATGAGTTTGCCCTGAGAAAGATTAAACACTAAATCAAGCCATTCTATCAGTACATACTAATAGTTCAAATAACTATGAGTGCTGGAACTAAAAGTAACTGAGTTGGTAAAAGAATATAAGAAGACACCTGAAGAGATATGCACATAATTAAAGTGCTTTATAGAAGCAATCTCTAACTTCATTGGGTGGTTCAAAGTCTGGTGGCCTTCAAGGTACTAGTATGCTTAATTCTCTGTACTCAATTCTGCATAAAATCTTGTAGGACAAATAATGAGAAAAATAACTAACAAGTATGTTGGAAGGTGAAATTGATTGAGGTCAAGAGGATGGGCAGAGGGCAAAAGGGTCATAGAAACTGTCCTGGAATTTGTTTCTTTACCAGTAATGGAGGAACATTCTTTTGAGGTGGGAGGTGTAGGGAGTTAGGTGTTCCAGTAGAATTTTTTTACAAATAACTCACCTTAGGATAATAGATAAAAAAATAATTGCTAATAGAAGAATGCTTCTCTATGAAGTTCTCTTAGAAGGATGACCTTGGTTTAAAATTTCCTATGGTAAAAATCTCTAAGAAATCTTGATTCCAGCTTGTCAGTCATAAAGGAAATCAATCTTGAATATTCATTGGAAGGATTATGCTAAAGCTAAAGCTAAAGCTTCAATACTTTGACTACCTAATGAGAAGAATGACTCATTGGAAAAGACCCTGCTGCTGGGAAAGATTGAAGGCAGGAGAAGGGGACAACAGAGGATAAAATTGTTGTATGACATTACTGACTCAATGGATGTGAATTTGAGCAAGCTCTGGGAGATAGTGGAGGACAGAGAAGCCTGGTATGCTGCAGTTCACATGGTCACAAAGATTCATACATGACTTAGCCACTGAACAACAAGAAAGAAACCTAGAATCTATGGGATTAGAAGGCACACTCCTGGAAAGTGTCATGATATCCCCATAATAAGCTGGATAAAAAATAGAAGTATTTCATAACTCAGATGCTCACACTGGTATGGTGACATGCATACCTCACTTGTTGGAGACTTTTTCTATTACTGTGGGCCAGAAAGTATGTCTGATACAGAAAAAGAAGACCAAGGGAGCCCATGAAATATCCAGTATCTCCCTGCTTTGCTCATGCCACAGAGACCTTGGGTTCTTGAATAAGTAAGAGCTCAGATTTATGTGAGAATGGAACAACAGACTGGTTCCAAGTAGGAAAAGGAGTACATCAGGGCTATATATTGTCACCCTGCTTATTTAACATGTATGCAGAGTACATCATGAGGGACACTGGGCTGGAAGAAGCATGAGCTGGAATCAAGATTGCTGGGGAAAATATCAATAACCTCAGATATGATGATGACACCACTCTTATGGCAGAAAGTGAAGAGGAACTAAAAAGCCTCCTGATGAAAGTGAAAGTGGAGAGTGAAAAGGTTGACTTAAAGCTCAACATTCAGAAAACGAAGATCATGGCATCCGGTCCCATCACTACATGGGAAATAGATGGGGAAACAGTGGAAACAGTGTCAGACTTTATTTTTCTGGGCTCCAAAATCACTGCAGATGGTGACTGCAGCCATGAAATTAAAAGACGCTTATTCCTTGGAAGGAAAGTTACGACCAACCTAGATAGCATATTGAAAAGCAGAGACATTACTTTGCCAACAAAGGTCCGTCTAGTCAAGGCTATGATTTTTCCTGTGGTCATGTATGGATGTGAGAGTTGGACTGTGAAGAAAGCTGAGCACCAAAGAATTGATGCTTTTGAACTGTGGTGTTGGAGAAGACTCTTGAGAGTCCCTTGGATTGCAAGAAGATCCAACCAGTCCATTCTGAAGGAGATCAGCCCTGGGTGTTCTTTGGAAGGACTGATGCCAAAGCTGAAACTCCAGTACTTTGGCCACCTCATGTGAAGAGTTGCCTCAACGGAGAAGACTGATGCTGGGAGGGATTAGGCGCAGGAGCAGAAGGGGACAACAGAGGATGAGATGGCTGGATGGCATCACCGACTCAACGGACGTGAGTTTGAGTGAACTCCGGGAGTTGGTGATGGACAGGGAAGCCTGGCGTGCTGTGATTCATGAGGTCACAAAGAGTCGGACATGACTGAGTGACTGAACTGAACTGAACTGATCTGAACTGATATGACAGTCAGATCCTTTATGTTATCTCATTGTGAATGAAACATTCATTTGAGTATTAAATTTCATAAAATAAAGGATGAAAAGAATCTCATCATCAAGTGTTAAGAAAATGTAATACTTGACACAAAATTGTAGCCAAGATTCTGACATCATATTTTCTTTAATTATAATATCTATCACCTGATCTGCCTCTTGAGAAATTTGTATGCAAATCAGGAAGCAACAGTTAGAACTGGACATGGAACAACAGACTGGTTCCAAATAGGAAAAGGAGTACGTCAAGGCTGTATATTGTCACCCTGTTTATTTAACTTATATGCAGAGTACATCATGAGACATGCTGGACTGGAAGAAACACAAGTTGGAATCAAGATTGCTGGGAGAAATATCAATAACCTCAGATATGCAGATGTCACTCAGACTCACATTCATCGAGTCAGTGATGCCATCCAGCCATCTCATCCTCTGTCATCCCCTTCTCCTCCTGCCCTCAATCCCTCCCAGCATCAGAGTCTTCTCCAATGAGTCAACTCTTCGCATGAGGTGGCCAAAATACTGGAGTTTCAGCTTTAGCATCATTCCTTCCAAAGAAATCCCAGGGCTGATCTCCTTCAGAATGGACTGGTTGGATCTCCTTGCAGTCCAAGGGACTCTCAAGAGTCTTCTCCAACACCACAGTTCAAAAGCATCAATTCTTCAGCGCTCAGTCTCTGGTGATGGATAGGGAGGCCTGGCGTGCTGCAGTTCATGGGGTCGCAAAGAGTCGGACACGACTGAGCGACTGATCTGATCTGATCTGATCTGATGCAGATGACACCACCCTTATGGCAGAAAGTGAAGAGGAACGAAAAAGTCTCTTGATGAAAGTGAAAGTGGAGAGTGAAAAGGTTGGCTTAAAGCTCAACATTCAGAAAACGAAGATCATGGCATCCAGTCTCATCACTACATGGGAAATAGATGGGGAAACAGTGGAAACAGTGTCAGAATTTATTTTTCTGGGCTCCAAAATCACAGAAGATGGCGACTGCAGCCATGAAATTAAAAGACGCTTACTCCTTGGAAGGAAAGTTATGACCAACCTAGATAGCATATTCAAAAGCAGAGACATTACTTTACCAACAAAGGTTCACCTAGTCAAGGCTATGGTCTTTCCTGTAGTCATGTATGGATGTGAGAGCTGGACTGTGAAGAAGGCTAAGCGCCGAAGAATTGATGCTTTTGAACTGTGGTGTTGGAGAAGGCTCTTGAGAGTCCCTTGGACTGCAAGGAGTCCCAACCAGTCCATTCTGAAGGAGATCCAACCAGTGCATTCTGAAGGAGATCAGCCCTGGGATTTCTTTGGAAGGAATGATGCTAAAGCTGAAACTCCAGTATTTTGGCCACCTCATGCGGAGATTTGACTCATTGGAGAAGACTTTGATGCTGGGAGGAATTGGGGGCAGGAGGAGAAGGGGACGACAGAGGATGAGATGGCTGGATGGCATCACTGACTCGATTGATGTGAGTCTGAGTGACCTCCGGGAGTTGGTGATGGACAGGAAGGCCTGGCGTGCTGCGATTCATGGGGTCGCAAAGAGTCAGACATGACTGAGCGACTGATCTGATCTATAATATATATATATATATGTTTCTATCTATCTATTATAATACCTATCTATCATCCTCTATCTATCATCAATCATCTGTCTATCATCTATAGTAGAGTTATAAAGATAATTTTGGTCCCTGTCCATAAATAGAAATCTAAAATTAAGAAGTCAGAGAAAATATGTACATATTAATTGTAAGTATAAGGCTTTTTTCTAGTTATCTTTTCATCTCAAGATGATTAACTAAATGGCATTGATTGATGAAAATGGAAACTGTAAAGCTAAGGGCTGGCAGATATGTATAAGAGTAAAGTGGCCAGTACATTGTTTTTCTTTTCTTAGAGGAGAGTTTTTGCTGAGTTGCAAACCATTCATTAAATCAATAAACATGTGTTAGCAGCATCCTCTATGCACCAGTTACTGTGCTTGATTTGGGGGTAAAAAAAAAATAAGACAAATGACATACACATTATTTCTAGTCAAGAGATAATCTCTATAGTAGTATGAAGAGGTAGGTAAATCAAATTGCAATATGGTACAGCAAATGCTATGGGCAAAACATCTCAAGAGATGATAGATATACCCAAGAAGAGCATCAAATGCAGACATGGGGTAGATGAATGGGAAGGAACAGTGGAACACAATCAGAAATATGTTTTATTTATTTTGTTAGTTATAAATGGTAAAATACCACTAGCTGCACTTTAAATTAAAATTATCTGTTATAATGCTCTATATAGCAATAACAGAATGCAATAAAGGTGTGTGTTGGGGCTCACTGCCTAGGAGTCCTTCTGACTCTCTCACTTAAATATAATATAAATAGAATTGAACATATCAGTTTGTTATTATTATAAAATCATATCACTACTTAGTTGAAATATTTTAGAGATTCAAAATACAAAAATGTAACAGACTGCAACACTCTGATTTTTCTCATCTGCCTTAATGAATGTACCACATGGAGCTTTTTGAATCAGAACTGTTGGCAGGGGAGAAACTTTAACCTTGGCACAAGATGGAGCCT
Source organism: Tragelaphus eurycerus (assembly GCA_935064755.1). NCBI lineage: Eukaryota > Metazoa > Chordata > Mammalia > Artiodactyla > Bovidae > Tragelaphus > Tragelaphus eurycerus. The sequence continues at coordinate 2,040,245 of CAKXYN010000086.1, read as the reverse complement.
GATGTTTTTAGAAAATACATATTTTTAAGAATAAGGAAGATAAAGTGCAATCTGGTAAAATACACATAACCATAGTTGACTAACACTAAAAATTCAGATTATTCTCTCTCCCATTATATTTCTTTATTTCAAGAAGTTATCGTTCTCCTCTGTGGATTCTTAATTGTGTTGGCATCTATATATAAAGGGAATAACAAGACAGGTGCTTCTAGTCTTTATACATGTAACATTCATTTATGGAAAATAACAATTTTCTAAATCCTCTCTGATTTACCACAATCTGTATTCCCTGGATCTCTGTATTCATTTATAAATAGCTTCAGATGGAAACCATCTCTCTATCTCTATTACAAAAACTACCAGTTGCTTTTTCCAACTCTGAAAAACTGGTGGATTCAGAGAAAACAAAATTCTTGATGTCTAATCCAAACTGATTATTTGAAATACTCTCTGGCTAACTAACTAATTTCATAAATGAATAGGTATTAGGAATTCAATAGGGCATGCTTTGGACTACCACGTTAAAGAGTGATTTAGCTTTTCTCTTTTCAGTGATGGTAGTCAACTCTAATAGGAATTGGGAAAATTTATTGAGCATCTATATGTGGCAGGCATTGTACTAAACACAATGGATACATTAATTTATTTTATCATTAAAAATAACCTGTGAAGTATTATTACTTTTCATTTCACATATAAGGAGACTGATAATAAGACAAGTTAACTTCTTCATTTGGAAAGTAACAGAGCTGAGATTTAAATTTAGGCTTAAAATTTACCCCTCAGATGAGTACAGATATAGGCCCAAAGCTTTTTGTTAGCAATACAGGGAGCTCATTGAGGAATACAGATGTATACATACAAACACATTTCTGATGCTACAAAATAATAGATGATAGACATATAACAAGGTTAAGGCCATACAGATCAGATCAGATCAGTCACTCAGTTGTGTCTGACTCTTTGCGACCCCATGAATCGCAGCACACCAGGCCTCCCTGTCCATCACCAACTCCCAGAGGTCACTCAGACTCACATCCATTGAGTCATTGATGCCATCCAGCCATCTCATCCTCTGTCGTCCCCTTCTCCTCCTGCCCCCAATCCCTCCCAGCATCAAAGTCTTCTCCAATGAGTCAACTCTTCGCATGAGGTGGCCAAAATACTGAAGTTTCAGCTTTAGCATCATTCCTTCCAAAGAAATCCCAGGGCTGATCTCCTTCAGAATGGACTGGTTGGATCTCCTTGCAGTCCAAGGGGCTCTCAAGAGTCTTCTCCAACACCACACTTCAAAAGCATCAATTCTTCAGCCCTTAGCCTTCTTCACAGTCCAGCTCTCACATCCATACATGACCACAGGAAAGATCATAGCCTTGACTAGGCGAAACTTTGTTGGCAAAGTAATGTCTCTGCTTTTGAATATGCTATCTAGGTTGGTCATAACTTTCCTTCCAAGGAGTAAGCGTCTTTTAATTTCATGGCTGCAGTCACCATCTGCCGTGATTTTGGAGCCCAGAAAAATAAAGTCTGACACTGTTTCCCCATCTATTTCCCATGTAGTGATGGGACCGGATGCCATGATCTTCATTTTCTGAATGTTGAGCATTAAGTCAACCTTTTCACTCTCCAATTTCACTTTCATCAAGAGGCTTTTTAGTTCCTCTTCACTTTCTGCCATAAGGCTGGTATCATCTGCATATCTGAGGTTATTGATATTTCTCCCAGAAATCTTGATTCCAACTTGCGTTTCTTCCAGTGCAGCGTTCCTCATGATGTACTCTGAATATAAGTTAAATAAACAGGGTGACAATATACAGCCTTGACATACTCCTTTTCCTATTTGGAACCAGTCTGTTGTTCCATGACCAGTTCTAACTGTTGCTTCCTGTCCTGCATACAAATTTCTCAAGCGGCAGATCAGGTGATTTGGTATTCCCATCTCTTTCAGAATTGTCCACAGTTTATTGTGATCCACACAGTCAAAGGCTTTGGCATAGTCAATAAAGCAGAAATAGATGTTTTTCTGGAACTCTTGCTTTTTCCATGACCCACCGGATGTTGGCAATTTGATCTCTGGTTCCTCTGCCTTTTCTAAAACCAGCTTGAACATCAGGAAGTTCATGGTTCACATATTGCTGGAACCTGGCTTGGAGAATGTTGAGCATTATTTTACTAGCGTGTGAGATGAGTACAATTGTGCGGTAGTTTGAGCATTCTTTGGCATTGCCTTTCTTTGGGATTGGAATGAAAACTGACCTTTTCCAATCCTGTGCCCACTGCTGAGTTTTCCAAATTTGCTGGCATATTGAGTGCAGCACTTTCACAGCATCATCTTTCAGGATTTGGAATAGCTCCACTGGAATTCCATCACCTCCACTAGCTTTGCTCGTAGTGATGCTTTCTAAGGCCCACTTGACTTCACATTCCAGGATGTCTGGCTCTAGGTCAGTGATCACACCATCATGATTATCTGGGTCGTGAAGATCTTTTTTGTACAGTTCTTCTGTGTATTCTTGCCACCTCTTCTTAATATCTTCTGCTTCTGTTAGGTCCATACCATTTCTGTCCTTTACCGAGCCCATCTTTGCATGAAATGTTCTTTTGGTATCTCTGATTTTCTTGAAGAGATCCCTAGTCTTTCCCATTCTGTTGGTTTCCTCTATTTCTTTGTATTGATTGCTGAAGAAGGCTTTCTCCAATATGCTACTGGAGATCAGTGGAGAAATAACTCCAGAAATAATAAAGGGATGGAGCCAAAGCAAAAAGAATACCCAGCTGTGGATGTGTCTGGTGATAGAAGCAAAGTCCGATGCTGTAAAGAGCAATATTGCATAGGAACCTGGAATGTCAGGTCCATGATTAAAGGCAAATTGGAAGTGGTCAAACAAGAGATGGCAAGAGTGAATGTCAACATTCTAGGAATCAGCGAACTAAAATGGACTGGAATGGGTGAATTTAACTCAGAGGACCATTATGTCTACTACTGCGGGCAGGAATCCCTCAGAAGAAATGGAGTGGCCATCATGGTCAACAAAACAGTCCGAAATGCAGTACTTGGATGCAATCTCAAAAACGACAGAATGATCTCTGTTCGTTTCCAAGGCAAACCATTCAATGTCACAGTAATCCAAGTCTATGCCCCAACCAGTAATGCTGAAGAAGCTGAAGTTGAATGGTTCTATGAAGACCTACAAGACCTTTTAGAACTAACACCCAAAAAAGATGTCCTTTTCATTATAGGGGACTGGAATGCAAAAGTAGGAAGTCAAGAAACACCTGGAGTAACAGGCAAATTTGGCCTTGGAACACGGAATGAAGCAGGGCAAAGACTAATCGAGTTTTGCCAGGAAAATGCACTGGTCATAGCAAACACCCTCTTCCAACAACACAAGAGAAGACTCTATGCATGGACCTCACCAGATGGTCAACACATAAATCAGAATGATTATATTCTTTGCAGCCTAAGATGAAGAAGCTCTATACAATCAGCAAAAACAAGACCAGGAGCTGACTGTGGCTCAGACCATGAGCTCCTTATTGCCAAATTCAGACTGAAATTGAAGAAACTAGGAAAACCACTAGACCATTCAGGTATGATCTAAATCAAATCCCTTATGATTATGCAGTGGAAGTGAGAAATAGATTTAAGGGCCTAGATCTGATAGATAGAGTGCCTGATGAACTATGGAATGAGGTTCGTGACATTGTACAGGAGACAGGGATCAAGACCATCCCCATGGAAAAGAAATGCAAAAAAGCAAAATGGTTGTCTGGGGAGGCCTTACAAATAGCTGTGAAAAGAAGAGAAGCGAAAAGCAAAGGAGAAAAGGAAAGATATAAACATCTAAATGCAGAGTTCCTAAGAATAGCAAGAAGAGATAAGAAAGCCTTCTTCAGCGATCAATGCAAAGAAGTTAAGGCCATTAAGGTAGCGTATTTTTTACATAAATACATATTTTTTACATAATCATATATATAATCTTAGGTGGTGCAAAAGTGCTACACTCAATATGCCAGCAAATTTGGAAAACTCAGCAGTGGCCACAAGATTGGAAAAGGTCAGTTTTCATCCCAATCCCAAAGAAAGGCAATGCCAAGGAGTGCTCAAACTACCGAACAATTGCACTCATCTCACACGCTAGTAAAGTAATGCTCAAAATTTTCCAAGCCAGGCTTCAGCAATATGTGAACCGTGAACTTCCTGATGTTCAAGCTGGTTTTAGAAAAGGCAGAGGAACCAGAGATCAAATTGCCAACATCCGCTGGATCATGGAAAAAGCAAGAGAATTCCAGAAAAACATCTATATCTGCTTTATTGACTATGCCAAAGCCTTTGACTGTGTGGATCACAATAAACTATGGAAAATTCTGAAAGAGATGGGAATACCAGACCACCTGATCTGCCTCTTAAGAAATCTGTATGCAGGTCAGGAAGCAACAGTTAGAACTGGTCATGGAACAACAGACTGGTTCCAAATAGGAAAAGGAGTACGTCAAGGCTGCATATTGTCACCATGTTTATTTAACTTATATGCAGAGTACATCATGAGAAATGCTGGACTGGAAGAAACACAAGTTGGAATCAAGATTGCTGGGAGAAATATCAATAACCTCAGATACGCAGATGACATCACTCTTATGGCAGAAAGTGAAGAGGGGCTAAAAAGCCTCTTGATGAGAGTGAAAGTGGAGAGTGAAAAGGTTGGCTTAAAGCTCAACATTCAGAAAACGAAGATCATGGCATCTGGTCCCATCACTGCATGGGAAATAGATGGGGAAACAGTGGAAACAGTGTCAGACTTTGTTTTTCTGGGCTCCAAAATCACTGCAGATGGTGACTGCAGCCATGAAATTAAAAGACGCTTACTCCTTGGAAGGAAAGTTATGACCAACCTAGATAGCATATTCAAAAGCAGAGACAGTACTTTACCAACAAAGGTTCACCTAGTCAAGGCTATGGTCTTTCCTGTGGTCATGTATGGATGTGAGAGCTGGACTGTGAAGAAGGCTGAGCACCGAAGAATTGATGCTTTTGAACTGTGGTGTTGGAGAAGACTCTTGAGAGTCCCTTGGACTGCAAGGAGATCCAACCAGTCCATTCTGAAGGAGATCAATCCTGGAATTTCTTTAGAAGGAATGATGCTAAAGCTGAAACTCCAGTATTTTGGCCACCTCATGCGAAGAGTTGACTCATTGGAGAAGTCTCTGATGCTGGGAGGGATTGAGGGCAGGAGGAGAAGGGGACGACAGAGGATGAGATGGCTGGATGGCATCACTGACTCGATGGATGCAAGTCTGAGTGACCTCCGGGAGCTGGTGATGGACAGGGAGGCCTGGCGTGCTGCGGTTCATGGGGTCGCAAAGAGTCAGACACGACTGAGCGACTGATCTGAGTGGTAAATAACCCACCTGCCAATGCGGGAGATATAAGAGAAGCGAGTTTGATCCCTTGGTTGGGAAGATGCCCTGGAGTAGGAAATTGCAATCCACTCTAATATTTTTGCCTAAAAAATTCAGTGGACAGAGGAGCCTGGCAGGTTACAGTCCATGGCTTCTCAAGGAGTCAGTCATGATTGAGTATGCACACACATGCGCTTTTTATGCTTACCAATTGCATCTTATGAATACATTCTAAATTCTACCCCACCTAAAAATAATTGCAGAAAAGGACTTTTGGATGATTGTGGTGATAAGACATTCTCAAAGGAAAATATAAGTAATAGTATTGTACTTTCTAGCAACTAATTGCAAGTAATCTCAAATACTTAAATTACTATTTAAAATAGTTCAAGCTTAGTTTCTCTGCATAATTTTTGCACAGCATGTAATGTCCATAAATCTTGAGAGAGGGAGTTATTTCATACCTAAATATCAAAATTCTCACAAATTTGCAAATCAGTAGCATGAGTAAAATAAAAAGAGTAATTATCTCCAAAACCATGGCCAGAATGCAATATTTTCAAACTAATTGTAGAAAGACATAAATGATTGATTTTCTTTTCTAATCACCCAAATCACCTCAAGATAAATGATGCAGTATAATTAGGTAGAGGAAAGTTTACTTTGCTCAGATCCATGGGGAGCAGTAAATCTTTAACATTTACTGAATTTGTGTTAATTGGGTATCCATGAAAGGCACTGTTGCTATTAAAAATGATTGTAGAACTTGAAAAAAGAAAAAAATAAATTCTATTCAGGTGAGTGGAAGAATTTTTAAGTCAAGTATCAAAGAAAAAGAAAATGACTCTTGTTGTTACACTTTTATAAAAATAAGCATAAACAGCAATAGAGATACATCAGCATCCAGGTAAATGGACAAGTAGAAAAAACCAAACAAACATATGCTAGTGTTACTCGCCATGAAACATGTTTAAAATACAATCCTTATCCACCAAGAAATGCAATTTAACTGTAAGCTGAGTTGGAATGGGAGGGGGGAAACGTAATTCTACATTTTCTAGTGTCTGGGTCATACAAAGATTTATTTTGTTATTTGCCCTTTGGGGCAAGTTCCCTTTCCACTTTGGTAAAGAGTCAGAATAAAATACAATCTTGCAAGGTTTTTTCCAAGATCACGTGAAAACTGCACAGTGCTATAAAAATATAGCACATTTTTATTACTTTGTAGAGTGGAAATTATTCAGAGCTAAAAAGAAGTGTATAGCAGTGTGAAAACAAGAGAAGCCAGAGGGGCTGAGTAATCCATTTAGGAAAATCCACATTTAAAAGAGTTTTAGCCCATCCCACTGGTCAGATTAACTTCATGATGCAGTCATTGTCAGTGTAATACGGGGTCTCTGTCTTATTTTCTCTCACTTGTCATTCAGTGGGCTGGACCACTTTGGAAAATGAAGAAAGAAGCACATGGGGAAGCCGTTTAGATGATGACATGTTTGGTATTGAATCTGTATAGGCTCTGTTTCATTCTAGATAAAGGAATGTCAAGGTTTCTTAATCTTCCAAACCCTGAAATAAACATGGCCCCCACTCCAGTACTTCTGCCTGGAAAATCCCACGGACGGAGGAGCCTGGTAGGCTGCAGTCCATGGGGTCGCTGAGGGTCAGACACGATTGAGCGACTTCATTTTCACTTTTCACTTTCACGCATTGGATAAGGAAATGTCAACCCACTCCAGTGTTCTTGCCTGGAGAATCTCAGGGATGGGGGAGCCTGGTGGGCTGCCGTCTCTGGGGTCGCACAGTCGGACATGACTGAAGTGACTTAGCGTAGCGTAGCGTTATGGACAAGAGAATTATACAGAAAGAAGCTTTTATTCAGTAGTGTTATGTGGATCCCAGTTCCAAGTATCATCTTAATAGGCAAGTCCCTCTTATAGCTAAATGATTACAAGACAATAATATTGTATTTATGATATTTTACTAGAGCAATATTTTGCCTTTAGTTGTAGACGGGATGCTTTGAGGAGCCATGATGTCCTACATACTCAAAACAATCCTTGACTTGACTTCCATATTGATGAGCCTCATTGCTTTAGCTTTTCTATTCATAGCCAAATAAAGGATTACATGTGACCTCAGGAAAATCCCTTGAATGGAGGAGCCTGGTAGGCTGCAGTCCATGGGGTCGCTAAGAGTCAGACACGACTGAGTGACTTCACTCACTTCACTTCAGGATAGAAAAGAACAAAGGAGAAACATCAAGGAAATACAATGAGGAAGGACTTGGATTTATAAAGGGCCAAATAATATTCTTTTTATATCCTTGCCATGTTCCAGGAACTTTATAGTAATTTGACTGAAGTCTCTACTTTAATCTTTACAACTATATTGTAAGAATATTTTTTTAAAATTTACTTCACAACTGGCTTCCCTGGGCAGTCCATTGGTTAAATGTCCACATTCATAATGTTGGGGCCATGGGTTCAGTGTCTCATGGGGGAAGACCCCATATGCCATTTGTCAATGCCAAAAAAAAAAAAAATATTTCAAAGCTTTCAGAAAACAAGAATTATGTTTAGAAAGGTTAAGTTGCATAAGTAATAGCTGCTGAAGTTGGAATTAAGTGCAAAATCATGGTCCATATTTCTGTCACTATCACAGTGTTTCTCAGACATTGTGAAATATGTGTATTCATTTTTGTTATAATTGCATTAACAGCAGGGGAACATTTCCATCCAAATAAAAAGAATCTTATAGAGAAACTCAACTGTAAAACAGATATAAAAGTAGTTAATCTGATTGTGAGTTAGGTCATGAAGAGGAGACCTTCATTAATCACCCAACATCTCTGCATTGACCACCATGACATTTTTTCCAAAGCTTTGTTCCTTTCCAGGACTCAGAAAATCATTCAATTCAATAAGCTCACTTGAGTCACATCTCTGGAAACAGCTCTTGGTAAGTGCTGATGGAGGTCATGGGGATGCCATGGAATGAGATTTCTTAAAGGGAGAGAGAGGCAGCAGAAAAGAGGCAAGAATGAGATCACAAAGTTAATTTGCCTAATTCACAGTTCAGACTATGATCAGTCCTGGAAAAATGACACTCAATGTCATTTATGCTAATAATTTGAATACAAATTTATTTTGACGAGCATTCTTTCAGATTACGAATCATACGTTTTCCTAGTTACACCTTATATTAAAGAAATGCCTGACTTATAATTTATGCATTTGTCCTTAAAGAAGAAAGATGAATAAGTGCATTTTAAAGGCACAATTAATGAGTAAAACAGCATGTTAATTAATGTGCCTTTAATTAAAGAAAATATATTTTCTTCACAAGATCCTAAGTGATTTTTTTTCCACCCCCTCTAGGCAAAACAGCAACATTAAATGTTTTAGTCCATTAGGTTTTAAAGTTTTAAGTGACAGAAAAGTTGGATTCCTGAATCTATATTACAACTCACTCACAATGAAAAATTAATAGCTCATAAATGAAGCTTCTGTTGAAAGTAAATCACATCAAACATTTTTCTGAGATAAGCATTTTCAAAAATTAAACTAATTTTAACTTCTGTCCTCTGCCCTAGATGGTCACAGCTCAACAAAGGAACGCAGCAGCTGCAATGGACCAGAGTAACTTGAAAACCAAAAGTTTGCACACCTGCAACTCCAGCTTCTCATGCACCATCTATTTTTCTATTCTAGCCCAAGGCATAGGCCTTATAAATTACTATTCTATTCTATTTACAAGTAAACACATGGTCTAAGTAAATATGACATAAGTGTCCACAAAATATGGGTAAGAAAATTCTCTTTTAAAAGAATAGACAATTAGCAAACAAGACCTTCAAAATAAACACCTTCTGTGAAATGTGGACAAAGTGAATTTTCTGTTTCTACAATCTGGGGAACATCCACTGTAAGAATTAAGAATATTATAATGATCAGATCAGATCAGTCGCTCAGTCGTGTCCGACTCTTTGCGACCCCATGAACTGGAGCACGCCAGGCCTCCCTGTCCATCACCAACTCCCGGAGGTCACTCAGACTCACATCCATCGAGTCAGTGATGCCATCCAGCCATCTCATCCTCTGTCATCCCCTTCTCCTCCTGCCCCCAATCCCTCCCAGCATCAGAGTCTTCTCCAATGAGTTAACTCTTCGCATGAGGTGGCCAAAATACTGGAGCTTCAGCTTTAGCATCATTCCTTCCAAAGAAATCCCAGGGCTGATCTCCTTCAGAATGGACTGGTTGGATCTCCTTGCAGTCCAAGGGACTCTCAAGAGTCTTCTCCAACACCACAGTTCAAAAGCATCAATTCTTTGGCGCTCAGCCTTCTTCACAGTCCAGCTCTCACATCCATACATGACCACAGGAAAGACCATAGCCTTGACTAGGTGAAATTTTGTTGGCAAAGTAATGTCTCTGCTTTTGAATATGCTATCTAGGTTGGTCATAACTTTCCTTCCAAGGAGTAAGCGTCTTTTAATTTCAAGAGGAAAGCAGAATTAACTTTGGTGTCCCTGGATCAAGTTGAGAGATAACATTGGTCTTCAGGTTCATGTTTCAAGTTTTGCAAAGTAGTATCCAGTCATCAAATACCAGAGAAACTCAAGGCAAACTCTAATCTCTGACATGCAGAGTCAATACAGTGTAATTAGAATCCTTTGTCTTCCAGCTAAGTCAGTGGTTCTTGAACTTTAACAAACATAAAACACACCAATGGGTGCTATTCAAAATGTAGGATTCCCGACCCCATTCCAATTCAATGGACCCGTCAGAGGGCTTAGGAAAAATCAATTTATCTTGTGTGATTCTAAAGCAAGTAGTCTCATGACCATAAAGAAACAGACCTATAAAGATGCTTTTTTCTGTATTATTCACAGTTTTCTTCATGCTGTATATCTTACATATGAAATTGAACACTTAATTTAATACTGCTTTTCAAAAACTTTCCTTAACTCATTAAAAATAGATGTCTATGTATAAAATTCTGTGGTGAGTATATTTTTTCTTAAGACTTGAAGACATTATTCCATGATCTTCTTACATAGTGCTCTAATGAAAAGTCAAAGATAGATTTCTAGTTTTTCATAGGTGACTTTTTTTTTAATATCTGAAAATGTAGGTGATTTTATTTTCATGTCCTGAAAGGGAAAAAAAAAAAAAAAAAAACAAGGATCCTCTACTCACAAGCCTATGAATTCAGATCTGAAGGAAATATAAAGAGTTTTACAAACATGCAAAAACAAAAAGAGTTCAGCACTTGAAACTGGCTTGATAAGAAATGTTCAAGGTTCTTCTCTATTAGAAAAGAAAAGGCCATAGCTAGAAATATAAAAATTATGATAGGAAACATTTCATTGGTAAAGGCAAATATATATTAAAAATAGTAAATGAACCACTTAAAAAGCTAGTAGGGAGGATAAAAGTTAAAGGTAGTAAAATCATCTATATTCCACTTATTGTGGAACAAGCAATTGAGGGATACAAAAACAAAAAGATGTACAATATGATATCAAAACATTAAATGTGTGAGGAGTAACTAATATGTGTTCTAACTTAAGAAATCATCAGTTTAAAATAATTATATATATATATATAGCTTGCCATGGAGAAGGAAATAGCAACCCACTCCAGTATTCTTGCCTGGAAAATCCCATGGATGGAGGAGCCTGGTACAGTCCATGGGGTCACAAAGAGTAGGACACAACTGAGCAACTTTACTCACTCACTCAGTCATGGCTTGCCATATATAAATGTCATGGTAACAACAAATCAAAAATCTATAATAGATATACACACAAAAAGAGAAAAAATTAAATATAACACTAAAGACAATTATCAAATCACAAAGAAAGAGAGCAAAGGAATAAGGGAATAAAAAAGAACTAAAGAAATACCCCCAAACAAGCCATAGAATGGCAATAAGTGCTTATCTATCAATAATCTATATAACCTAAACTGACTAAATGCTCCAGTCAAAAGACATAAAGTGGCTGAATGGATATAAGAACAAGACTCATGTGGTATATGCTACCTATGAGAAAATACTTCCGATTTTTGCTTCATTTTCCTGCTAAGATTTTCACTCAAGGGATGGATTTGTACTCTGCCAGACACAATTCATGCAATGTACAAAGTAACATGGAAGACAGTGAATGCCCAGGCTACCCTCAGCTGCCCCTGGAAATCTCTGCCCATTTCCTTGAGTCCTGATGACATTTCTGACCCCTATTCATTAAAATCCCTTTACTCCTCTCCTTTCAGGGGAAAGGTGTTTTTACAACATAGGTTCTCCTTTCATTATTCTTTGATCAATGAGTAATTTCTGCTCTGCTATACTAAACCCAATTTACTTTGATTGGCACTTGAGATTCTGTGCAAAAGACCCATCGAGGGGTCACTGACCCATTAGGGATCAGTAACACACCTTCCATAACAACTAAGAAGGACAGTAAAGGGTGCTTGGTACAATGGGCAGAGCCCCGCGCAATGTGGATGGCTTTCCAGGCCATCCCAATAAGGGAGCTGTGCTATATTTTCACTGACGCACGGGGCTGTGGCTAATAGCTTGGCTGTTTGATCAGACCACTGGGAAGCTTCAGACTTCCATATAAACAATGTCTCCTATAAGAATAAGACATTCATATAAAAACTAGTTCTACCTCTAATAAGTTTTTTGTTACCTGTGCAGATGCTTATCAGAAAGGCTATTACACTAAGGAGAGCATAACCAATGAGCAAACTGCATTTGTCAGCTAAATGTAAAGACTGTAATTCAGGACAAGCAGATGTGCATTCCATTGCCTCCTGAATCTATCAGAAATCAGTCTGTGGAAATTCAAACGTCAATCTAGCCTCTGGGCATAGACTGCCACTATTGCTGAAGAAAAACAGCCTGAAAAAACTGTCCTATTTGCTACAGGTCATGTCCAGAGCTAAAAGTACTGACCAGGAACAAATCTCTCAAGCTAATAGTCCAGGGAGTTCTTGACAATAGATAACATTCATTCTGTGATCCCATCTGGAGAGTTCTATCACCAGCAAAGCCCACTGGGGTCCCCAGGAAAAATAAGATGGAGTCTATGTAATAAGATGAGATTTAACTTCTCCTTTTGTGTTTAGGCTAGTTTCACTTGACTGTAGGGTGCCTTGTGCAGAGGTCTTGCCCCTAACATGTCAGATTAGAATCCCTAGCACAGACCACAGCTTGGCAGGTCACAGGAGAAGAGCGACCATGGCACTTACAACATGATGGTGATGGTAGACCATGTGCAGACCACACGCTACACCTAGCACTTTGATCTGGAGCCTTGAGCACATAAGTACGCCTGACCTGCAAGAACTTCACTCCCCACTCCACAGATAAGAACACTACAAACCAGACCCACCATCAGCCTATTCAGGGAAATGCATGCTTTAGAACATGAATTCATACCTCTCCAGTCTTTGATCAAATGATAAAACTTTCCTCTGCTTCTGAACTGAACTTGGTCTCACTCTATTGATGAGAGTGACACTGGGCAAAGAGGAGACTGGTTGGGGCTTGACTAGAAGACTCAAGAACAGTTCCACCAGACCTTGACTAGAGTTGACGTTTTCTCTGGTTTTGGCCATCTGTGTGAATTCCACTGACTTGGACCACACTGTCCAGGTCACACAAGATCATATTTGTATCTTGCTCAGGTTTCATGAACACATATCTAATAATAACCCTGAATTATAGCTCACGTTCCACATCAGAGGGCCCAACCCAATCTGCAGAAGTGACTGAGCATTTTAATGGACAATTAAAAGACAGGCTTAAGTGACTGATGGGAAATGTAAAGATAAATTCTAGCCTGAACTATACATCTCAAATGATTGGTCTCAGGGTCTCGATATAGCAGTTCCCTAAAAGGGTACTTCTCATTTGCACTATACATTTTACCAGGCTGTCTGGCCTCTTCCTCAAATTGTATAATCTTCTTTTATAATTATTGACAGTTTGGTCTCTGTAGGGAACCCTCCAAGGACCTTCCAATCCCTTCAAGCACTTCCTGAAGACTCAAATCAATGGGGGATTAGAAGGGCTATTAAACAATGAGGCATGGAAGCAGTCCTCCTTCTCTGTCTATCACCCAGATGCAAAGAATGGATTTTTGCCAACAAGGAAAACGATGATCAATAATTAAAATAATGATTATCAATTTTAGGACTCTAATGTTTTCCTTAACGAGGTTCTGCTGTTTTGCCTCACGTAGCCCCATAGAATCAATATCAATATATAGAATAGAAATGTTTATTGAACCACAGGAGAAGCCAAGCCAAATGATTTGGGTACTTCACCGCACAAAATGGGTTAACAATGCTATCCTTGTCCATATTGTCACATCACAGTCAAGGGTGAGGTCTCCTTGAACATTTAGGATGTGAGCTCCTTCAAACCTAAGAGCTTGGATTGAGGAAAGGGAGGGTATTCTCTCCTATAGAATCCCCTGTGTGACTTCTGCCTAGCTGAATTTGGTGATAAATCTGCTTCAGGCAGATGCCACTGCCCTGAATGTGACGCACTGTTGGATATGTCACTCACAGCCAGATCCCACAAATAAACATTTGATAGCTGTGCCACTCAATACCAAGAACAGACATTTCTCTAACTGCAGACCTTCTGATACCTCATGAAACCAAACCTTATGCATCTTAACCAATGCTTTGCCACAACTAGACTGCTGCTGCTGCTCAGTCGCTTCAGTCGTGTCCGACTCTGTGCGACCCCATAGACGGAAGCTCACCAGGCTCCCCCGTCCCTGGGATTCTCCAGGCAAGAACACTGGAGTGGGTTGCCATTTCCTTCTCCAATGCATGAAAGTGAAAAGTGAAAGTGAAGTCACTCAGTCGTGTCCGACTCTTAGCGACCCCATGGACTGGAGCCTACCAGGATCCTCCATCCATGGGATTTTCCAGGCAAAAGTACTGGGATGGGGTGCCATTGCCTTCCCGACAACTAGACTAGGAAGCTGCAGAAGCTAAGTGCTACTGGAATTGCACTGGGAACACCTGGGAAAGAAAGCATAGGCTCTGTCATCAATTTTAGGTGACAGATTAGGTCTGGGTAGTGGCAGTCTTCTCCTCCAATCTTCCCCTACACTCACCCCAGTTCTAGACAGAGGCTTCAACTCTGCTCAAGAATTCTGCCCACTAGGAGGGACTCTGAGCTGGTTGACCCCCATGTATTCAACGACTCTACCCTCTTAGCACTGTGTGTGTACCCTCTTGGGACATTTTATTTTCATAAAGCAGATATCACCTGTCTTCCTGCTACCAGTTTATGTACATATCAGCATTAATAAGAACAGCTCCTTCAGTTGAATATGTCACATTAAACTGACTCACATGGGAGCTCCAAAATCAGGCAGAGTCCAATTACTAGATGGGATTGACAGGTGGCATTCCGAACTCTGCTCACAAGTATGCTCATGTGATTACTCCCACCATCAGGGTCATTCAGTTAAAACATGTTTTGCACAACCTGTCCCTGAACCTCACTGAGATCATTAATGTGTCTACCTCTGTTTTGTAGGTAAAAAGATCAGCTCATTTTTGTGGCCCAAGTAATGTTCAATAACTACACAGCCCTCAACTTCCTGCCAAGGACAGGTCTATGTGATTTACAGCACCTCATTTTTCACCTGGATCAATAAAACAGGCAAAGTGTAACAGTCAATTATGAGGCATGAAAAAAAAGCCTCCTGAATCTCTGAAGTAAGCCCTTCTGGGCTATGGACATCTTTTCCTGGCTTTGGAGTGATTGGGATCCACATCTCTGTGCAGGCCTGATCATCTTGCTTTGAGTGACTTTGATCATGATGTTGGTTTAGGGTTGCCTCCAAATAATTAACCAGTTATTGTCACAACTCCTTAAAAGCCCATCTATTTGGACCCATAGTGGGGTAACCTGTTTTTCACTCTGGCTTAGAAAGAAAAAGAGATAGTTGAAGATCTGGCTCCTGCCCCAAATCCTATGGATTATCTTTAAGGCTTTATTTTCATGTTTTTCACAAATAGCACTAAAAAAATTGTGTGAAACTTAAGGGAAAATCTAGTATATTAGCTGATATCTACAGGGTTTCCCTGGTGTCTCAGTGGTAAAGAATTTGCCTGATATGCAGCAGGCTTGGGTTCAATTCCTGGGTTGGGATGATCCCCTAGAGAAGGAAATTCCAACACATTCCAGTATTCTTGCCAGGAAATTCCCATGGACAGAAGAGCCTGGTGAGGTATAGTTCCATGGGGTTACAAAGAATTGAACATGACTGAGGGACAAAACACAGACACGGTTTCTAAACATATTCCATTTGGGAGTAGAAGGGAGTTTTGCCAAGCCATTACTTCTACTCGGTTGTTATGAAGCAAACTCATAAATATTCAACTGCCAAGAAAACTTTCACACTGTAATTTTGACCTGAGGCTGGTTGACTTTGTCAGCTATCTGTCCTTGTCTCTATGGATCTTTGTCCTATTTGCTATACTTAAAGCTTCTCCTCTATCCATACATTAAGAGCTGTCTCTGACTTCAAAGGCTCTGACAATTCTGCATCCTTTTTTATTGATGTATAGTTGTCTTGCAATGTTATGCTGTGATTTGCTGTACTATGAAGTGAAACAGTCATATGCTTATGTATATCCCCTCCCTATTGAGTCTTCCTCCCACCTTATTCTATCCCACCCATTTAGGTCACCACAGAGAACCGAGCTGAGTTCCCTGTGCTAAACAGTAAGTGCCCACTAGCTATTCTCTATGTCTATGGCTCTATTACTGCCTTGCAAAAAGGCTAATCTCTACAATTTTTTTAGATTCCATATGCATGCTTTAATGTAGATTTTTTTTTCTTTCTGACTTCATTCTGCGTGACAGACTCTAGGTCCATCCACATCTCTACAAATGATCCATTTTCATCCTTTTTATGGCTGGGTAATATTCTGTTGTGTATATGTACCACATTTTCTTTATCCACTCATCAGTTGATGGAGATTTAGGCTGCTTCCATGTCCTGAAGTTGAAGTCGCTCAGTCGTGCCCGACTCTTTGCAACCCCATGGACAGTAGCCTGCACCAAGCCCCTCCGTCCATGGGATTTTCAGGCAAGAATACTGGAGTGGGTTGCCATTTCCTTCTCCAGGAAATCTTCCCAACCCAGGGATCGAAACCAGGTCTCTCACATTGTAGACAGAGGCTTTACCTTCTAAGCCACCAGGGAAGTCCTGACTACTGTAAATTGTGCATCAGTGAACACTGGGGTACACGCAACTTTTTGAATTATAGTTTTCTCAGGGTATATGACCAGTAGTGGGATTGAAGAGTCATATGTTAATTCTCTTTTTAGTTTTTTAAGGAACCTCTATACTGCTCTTATATAAGAGTGTGGAGGATTCCAGGGATCTAGTCTCTACTGTTTGCTATGACCACTGCATTTTCTTGGCAAAACTCTATTAGTCTTTGCCCTGCTTCATTCCGTATTCCAAGGCCAAATTTGCCTGTTACTCCAGGTGTTTCTTGACTTCCTACTTTTGCATTCCAGTCCCCTTTAATGAAAAGAACATCTTTTTTAGGTGTTAGTTCTAAAAGGTCTTGTAGGTCTTCATAGAACCGTTCAGCTTCTTCAGCATTACTGGTTGGGGCATAGACTTGGATTACTGTGATATTGAATAGTTTGCCTTGGAAATGAACAGAGATCATTCTGTCGTTTTTGAGATTGCATCCAAGTACTGCATTTCGGACTGTTTTGTTGACCATGATGGCCACTCCATTTCTTCTGAGGGATTCCTGCCCACAGTAGTAGATATAATGGTCATGTGAGTTAAATTCTTCTCTTGTGTTGTTCTAAGACAATAAAAGAGAAGACTCTACACATGAACATCACCAGATGGTCAACACTGAAATCAGATTGATTCTATTCTTTGCAGCCAAAGATGGAGAAGCTCTATACAGTCAACAAAAACAAGACCAGGAGCTGACTGTGGCTCAGATCATGAACTCCTTATTGCCAAATTCAGACTGAAATTGAAGAACGTAGGGAAAACCACTAGACCATTCAGGTATGACCTAAATCAAATCCCTTACAATTATACAGTGGAAGTGAGAAATAGATTTAAGGGCCTAGATCTGATAGATAGAGTGTCTGATGAACGATGAACTGAGGTTCGTGACATTGTACAGGGGACAGGGATCAAGGCCATCCCCATGGAAAAGAAATGCAAAAAAGCAAAATGGCTGTCTGGGGAGGCCTTACAAATAGCTGTGAAAAGAAGAGAAGCAAAAAGCAAAGGAGAAAAGGAAAGATATAAGCATCTGAATGCAGAATTCCAAAGAATAGCAAGGAGATGTAAGAAAGCCTTCCTCAGTGATCAATGCAAAGAAATAGAGGAAAACAACAGAATGGGAAAGACTAGAGATCTCTTCAAGAAAATTAGAGATACCAGGGGAATATTTCATGCAAAGATGGGCTCAATAAAGGACAGAAATGGTATGGACCTAACAGAAGCAGAAGATATTAAGAAGAGGTGGGAAGAGTACACAGAATAACTGTACAAAAAAGATATTCATGACCCAGATAATCACGATGGTGTGATCACTCACCTAGAGCCAGATATCCTGGAATGTGAAGTCAAGTGGGCCTCAGAAAAAATCACTATGAACAAAGCTAGTGGAGGTGATGGAATTCCAGTTGAGCTATTTCAAATCCTGAAAAGGATGTTGTGAAAGTGCTGCACTTAATATACCAGAAAATGTGGAAAACTCAGCAGTGACCACAGGACTGGAAAAGGTCAGTTTTCATTCCAATCTCAAATAAAGGCAATGCCAAAGATGCTCAAACTACCGCACAATTGCACTCATCTCACACGCTAGTAAAGTAATTCTCAAAATTCTCCAAGACAGCCTTCAGCAATATGTGAACCATGAACTTCCAGATGTTCAAGCTGGCTTTAGAAAAGGCAGAGGAACCAGAGACCAAATTGCCAACATCCGCTGGATCATGGAAAAAGCAAGAGAGTTCCAGAAAAACATCTATTTCTGCTTTATTGACTATGCCAAAGCCTTTGACTGTGTGGATCACAATAAACGCTGGAAAATTCTGAAAGAGATGGGAATACCAGACCATCTGACCTGCCTCTTGAGAAATTTCTGTGCAAGTCAGGAAGCAACAGTTAGAACTGAACATGGAACAGACTGGTTCCAAATAGGAAAAGGAGTATGTCAAGGCTGTATATTGTCACCTTGCTTATTTAAATTCTATGCAGAGTACATCATGAGGGAGGAATACTGGGCTGGAAGAAGCACAAGCTGGAATCAAGATTGCCGGGAGAAATATCAATCACCTCAGATATGCAGATGACACCACCCTTATGGCAGAAAATGAAGAGGAACTAAAAAGCCTCTTGAAAGAGTGAAAGAGGAGAGTGAAAAAGTTGGCTTAAAACTCAACATTTAGAAAACGAAGATTACAGCATCTGGTCCCATCACTTCATGGGAAATAGATGTGGAAACAGTGTCAGACTTTATTTTTCTGGGCTTCAAAGTCACTCCAGATGGTGATTGAAGCCATGAAATTAAAAGACCATTACTTCTTGGAAGGAAAGCTATGACCAACCTAGATAGCATATTGAAAAGCAGAGACATTACTTTGCCAACAAAGGTTCATCTAGTCAAGGCTATGGTTTTTCCAGTGGTCATCTATGGATGTGAAAGTTGGACTGTGAAGAAAGCTGAGTGCTGAAAAATTGACGCTTTTGAATTGTGGTGTTGGACAAGACTCTTGAGAGTCCCTTGGACTGCAAAGAGATCCAACCAGTCCATTCTGAAGCAGATCAGCCCTGGAATTTCTTTGGAAGGAATGATGCTAAAGCTGAAACTCCAGCACTTTGGCCACCTCATGCAAAGAGTTGACTCACTGGAAAAGACTCTGATGCTGGGAGGGTTGCGGGCAGGAGGAAAAGGGGACGCCAGAGGATGAGATGGCTGGGTGGCATCACTGACTTGATGGACGTGAGTTTGAATGAACTCCGGGAGTTGGTGATGGACAAGGAGGCCTGGCGTGCTGTGATTCATGGGGTCGCAAAGAGTCAGACTCAACTGAGTGACTGAACTGAACTGAACTGAGTCTCTAGTGAAAATTATCTTAAACTCCAATTATTTGAAATCTCTGGAAATGGCACAATAGACAGAAATCAGGAGAGAAAAATATCCAAAAAATTTATTAATAATTATGAGAATCTATGGTACTTGAACCACAACCTGTACCCTTCTTCCCCAGACTCAGTTTATCACTATGAAATCTTTACCCTAAACTGGGTCAACCAAGAAGTCTATGATTTTTATATACGGAATACTGAAATTTTATTACGATATAATATCTCATTAGACCTTTTTAAAGATTTAGTTTTCATATTTTATTTTTCTGATCTTAATATAACTTCTCATATCTCATTACTTATTGACATTTCTCTAATACACATTTTCCATTATTCTTTTATTTAAAAAACTTTTATCTTTTATGTTCTTGTAAACAGCATATGTCTTTAAGTTAGGATCATTTTCAAGAGTTCACCCAGAAGATTGGTTTCTACCTATATCTGTATTCTGTGTTCAGTTAATCTAATTTCTCTGTCTAGTATCTTCTAAAATGTCTTAAATGATATGGCCTGCTAATGGTGCCTTGTCCTATTTCTGGTCCCATTATAGATTTATTCTAAAAGGATAGAAAGGTAAGTATATAAAAATATATTCATCCTAGATAGATATGTACAGACAGATATTGTCCCTTGTCTTCATACAATTGGGTGAGAAAATAGAAAATGAGTGTATTTAATCTGTTCTCTTGATCTATTCTCTTAGCTCTTGCTTTAAATATAATGAATTTAGGTTCACAGAGTGACTTGTACAAACTCATTAATTAACAGCTAATTAATAACAGAGAGAAATTTAAGTCATCAAGCTCTTAATTTCCATCCAAGGACCCTTTCCATTAGACTATGTCTTCAATATACATGTTTAAAGGTTTATAGCACAGAAAAAAATTAAATGCAAACATAATAGTTGTGAAAAAGCACTTCTATATAACTTTTATAAGTAATGCTTAGAATTAAAATGTAGCAATTGTTACAGAAGCACTCCACCTACAAGACCAAAAACAGCTCCCTCTTTTATAAAACCAATACATCAGAAAGTCAATATATATCCTATTGATGTGCTCATTAGAAGTGGAGACTGAGTTACAAAGTTCAATCAACAACTGTTCAATGTAGGATTTCAAGTGGACGTCATTGGCCCAGCACTCCAATCTATAGATGTTCTGCTTTTAAATCAGCCATGATGCTCAGAACTTTATTTCTTCCTGAATTAGCTAACCTTTCCTCAGCATTTCATATTATTTTTAATCAAAAATTTCTCTGCTATTTATCTCTAACCTGTTTATTGACCCTGAGTTTATAGGCAAGACTCGCATATGACTGAAATTGAAAGCTGTGGGAGGCTGCAAAGTTGGATCGTTTTTATTGAAGAGCTCAGAAGATTAACCACATGACCTTGTGATTTATAATAGCAGTTATAAGCCAAGGAGTTTCACACAATTGGATAGATTCCACAAATACCTTCTACTTCGGAACTCTCAAAGGCTGCCTTTTTCTACTAATCATTTTTATGAGTGTTGTTATTGTTAATGGATAAATAAAAGAAAAATTACTTTGAGATTAACATGCCAGATTTTAACTTTAAGCGTTTTATGTCCCAGAGTGTAAACTCACATAATAAAAATAGGTCCAGCTCTAAAGTATAAACAGTGTACACAGTGAATAAATAACCACAGTAATTTTCCTAAGAAGGATCTTGGATGGGAGTAAAATTAAAATGACTTTGTGAGACTGGAAAATATCCTACAAATGAAGGATGCATATAAAAGAGGAAAAGTGCCAAGAAAAATATTTAAGACAAAGAAACTCAAAATAATGTAAAATTAAAATATAATCTATAATAAAACCTAATGAATCAGTCCTCTTCTCACATACTATTGACATCAAAAATAAACAGAGAGAGGAAAAAATATATACTTTTTCATAAAGTAATATTAAAAGTGGTCCTTCCCCCCCAAGTCTATTCATAAGCACACAGAACACATAATAAACCAAAGTTACTTTATATGTTCATATAAAGTAGAAAAGATAAAACCAATGCAAAAATCACTGTTATTTTATTTGAAATATTAAAAAATTTTAATATTTTAGGACTCAGGTTTTAATATCCACAGGACTCAGGTTTACAGTATACCTAAGAAAAGGTAAATGAAAATACAAAATTTTGCAGAGCTTGAATTAATGCTTGTCATTTATTTATACTTGTCAATATACTCCCTAATGGTAAGAGAACTGAGGCAATTTACAAATCATTTGTAACAAAAAAGTGTGCAAAATGGATGGAACCATTTTTGCTCAACCCTCTCCTCCCCATCTCATCCCAGAAATACACACCCTGGAGTGCAGGAATTGCATGGTCTGTGTACCTTATAATGCAAGGACAGCCAACTATTTAGAACAACGTGTTCATATTCCTAAGTACAGAGTTCAAAGAAGCCTGCTAATTTCTATAAAACATCTTTCTGGGTTCTGTATAGGCTAAAATATATTTTATTTTTAATATTGTGATATATAAAAGGGAAGGGGTTTAGAAAAGTCTTTGAAAGAAAGTATATGGGGAGCTAGGAGTACAGCTCCTAGTCCTTCTTGCCTTCATTCTATCACCTGGAGAATGGGAAAACAGTATCAGATATGACTCCTCGTGGATGGATGAACTTGAGAATAGAAATTGGTGTTTGCTTTCTGCGTGGCCACTTCTGAAGGTTGACAATTTATTATTCAGTGGGACCTAGCACAGAACCGCAGCACTGCCCAGGGGTCTACTGAGCCAAGCAAAGGAAGAACAGCTCAGAGAAGAGGTGAAAGTGTGTATTGCTGCTACTGCTAAGTCACTTCAGTCATGTCCGACTCTGTGCGATCCCATAGACAGAAGCTCACCAGGCTCCCCCGTCCCTGGGATTCTCCAGGCAAGAACACTGGAGTGGGTTGCCATTTCCTTCTCCAATGAATGAAAGTGAAAAGTGAAAGTGAAGTCACTCAGTCGTGTCCGACTCTTAGCGACCCCATGGACTGGAGCCTACCAGGATCCTCCATCCATGGGATTTTCCAGGCAAAAGTACTGGGGTGGGGTGCCATTGCCTTCCCCGGTGTGTATTGCTAGTAGGGCCCAAATAGTCACAATTGACCTTCAATCTTTCTTTAACAGACAGTGTCACAGGAAAGCTGCCAAAAAGAGACATGCACAAAGACATCACACCCTTCAGACCCAAACAAACTGAAGAGGAGGATCCCTTCCTCTACCATTGCCCATCATGTGAGCAGCAGGCCTTTCATCCCTGCTGCCCTACCTACATGCCAGGATGAGAGTGACATCCTTAGGTGTACAGACTCAATATGAAGACATGAAGGAAGGACATTTAGAAAGAGAGCTTGAAATCCTGAGTAATTGAAGAAAGGATTATATCAAACATCTTATTGAATGTTCACCCAGGAGAAATATAAATGTCAATAACTGGATTAATTGTGGATATTATTGTGATAGATGAATCAATAATGGAGAAAAAAAATGATTCCTTCTCTATGTGAATTTGCAGATCCAGAGACTAGAACCGCTCATATAAACTTTATATTTTAATATATCAACATGAGAGTCATCAGGAAAGATACACATGGTACACAGCTGATTAGTACACAGCTGATTGACCTACAAGTATATACTTTACCTAAATTGGTAAAGTCCTTACTCATCAAAGGTCTTACTCAGAAATGAGGATTTGGTTTTGGGTCAAGGAAATTATTAATTTGACATGTTGCTTTTGAAACTTTTGTTGTTTGCTCTTGTGTATTTTGGTGTAAGTTGGGCCACTTGTTTGAGGTTGCTTTTAAGTCGTGGCCTAGAGAGGGTGGAAATAATCAGCTCAACCTGAGTCACAAGCCCACCCCTGTAAGAATCAGAAACTGGTAGAACCACTTGTGGTGAGAAGAGGACATTCCCACATAGAAAAGACACTAAAAAAAAATAAAACAAATGTGAGTTTAACACCTGTGTGAAAGAACAAGAAGACAAGTATAGAGAGAGAGTACTTAGTCTAATGAAAAATACTGAACTAAAAATTCCTACTGAACTTCTTCAGAGTAAAAGAGAATAAATAATATAATTGTTATTGACAACTAAAAATAAGTGGAACAGTTAAATAAGAGAAACTTAACTGGGTAACACATAGTAGTTTTCTCAGAAGTCTTATCTAACGATCCTCAAGAAAAAAGAAAAAGCAAGTGTTGGAGAGGACAGGAAGAACGCAACATATACTAAACTAAAATTATGTGATACCTTATTTTGGAGAGCTAAAAGAAAATCATCTACTATTTAACTATCTGATACAATGTATATTCAGAATTAAAGACCTTTGTGTGACCTTTGTTATAGTGGTTTCCAAAGTCCAGCTGCATACCAGAATCAATAGGAAAGAAAAGTGTTAATCACTTAGCCATGTCCAACTCTTTGCTATCCATGCACAGTAGACCACCAGGCTCCTCTGTCCATGGAATTCTCTAGGCAAGAATATTGGAGTGGGTGACAATTCCCTTCTCCAGGTGATCTTCCTGACCCAGGGACTGAACTTGGGTCTTTGGCACGGCAGGAAGATTCTTTACCATTTGAGCCACCAGGGAAGCCCAGAATCACCAGGAGTACTTATTAAAAGCAAGGATTTCATTGGTCTAGATTGAAGCCTAAGAAGCTGTACTTAATTCCCCTAGCAACTCTGATTTAGATATCCTTACTAGGGAACCCTTGTTTTACACTGTAGTCTCAAATACTGATCGTCCTAGCCAGATGTTTGAGAGGACTTTGGACATTTGCCCATAGACCCATCTGTTTCCCTTGCCCTACTCTCCTGACTCTTGTTAAGGTGGGAAGAGAGAACAGGTTGACACCATGACCTGTTTTTCCCCAGCTGATTTCCTCTGTGGGAGGTAGTGTTAAGATATGAGATGGCAGAGGAAGGAGGGAAGGCTGCGGTATTGCTGCCACCCCTATCACCATCCCTACCCCACACCACCCTCTCCTGAGGCTGCATTTAAAATTTTGGCCATGAGTTTTTCATGGTTTCCACTCTACCAGACTATGATTCCAGCTCAGATAGACAGATCCTACTTGTAGCACAGGTTTCTGGGCTCTGGAACTCTGTCTCCTTTATTTTCTTGAGCTTTGGAGGGCTCTGGAGGAGAAAGTTGTTTTCAGCTGCCAATGATCTCAAGGTTGCCTCCCAGTCCCCTGTTTGACCTTTCAGGTTTTCCACCATCCATGTAACCAATTCTCTGTATTCAATTCTTTCAATTTAAAAATATACAATAGATTTTGACCAGATCATGGCTGATACTGTGTGGTTAACTGACAGGTCAATATATTTCAAATACAAAACACATACGTGATGATGTTGATATTTCAGATAATAGTTCAAAAGGCAAAGATCCCTATAGACATGTATTATTAATACAAACATGACTTGTATTTTTCATTTACAGGGCTACTACAGCAGTACATTAGAATGGAGATGAGTTTTATTATTGCATAGAGAAAAAACAGTATGCTCAGAAAACAGCTTTTTCAAAACATGTTTTAACATATCTTTAACTGAAAACTCATGTTCCACCCAATAATAGTTATTGGGTGGAAAATTATTTGTGGCCTAAAACTTCTGATAACAGAAGTTACCAGTCATTACATCATAAAAGAAGTTTCCTACAGTTCCTCTGGAATGGAAAACTTATGATCTTCAGAGATACATCAAACCATATGCTTAATATATATTGAATGTATATTTGATTTTGGTAAAATTGATATTCAAACATTTACTGATAGCAATTTTTTATGTATTTTGAACACAAGTATTTGATAAAAGATTTTCATGGGAGAACAAAATATTATAAAGATTTACTTATGTGGAAATTCTAGAAGACTGTTTTTCAGGAAGAATAGATGGTTTTGAACTAAAAAAAACCTGTTGGAAAAGACTCTTGAGAGTCCCTTAGACTGCAAGGAGATCCAACCAGTCAATCTTGAAAGAAATCAGTCCTGAATATTCATTGGAAGGACTGATTCTAAAGCTGAAACTCCAGTACTTTGGCCACCTGATACAAAGAACTGACTCATTTGAAAAGACACTAATGCTGGGAAAGATTAAAGGTGGGAGGAGAAGGGGATAATAGAGGATGAGATGGTTGGATGGCATCACCAAGTCAATGGACATGAGTTTGAAAAGCTCCCAAAGTTGGTTATGGACAGGGAGCCTGGTATGCAGCAGTCCATGGGGTCGCAAAGAGTCAGAAAGGACTGAGTGACTAAACTGAACTCAACTTTTTCAGTGTATCTCCAAACATTATTTTGTTGCCATCACTGGTTATTATAGACAAATATGTGACACATTTAACTATTTACACAAAATTATATTACCCAAGCTTCTATTAGCAATATGAACACTATCAATAGCTAGAAACTTGGGAATATAGAAATTTTCACCAATTAGCAGAATAAAATAATAACATACTAAAGCAGTTTCTGAAAAGATTATTTATTATACTTTAGGTAGGTTCAGTTCAGTCGCTCAGTCGTGTCTCACTCTTTGCGACCCCAAGAATTGCATCACGCCAGGCCTCCCTGTCCATCACCAACTCCCAAAGTTCACTCAGACTCACGTCCATCGAATCGGTGATGCCATCCAGCCATCTCATCCTCTGTCATCCCCTTCTCCTCCTGCCTCCAATCCCTCCCAGCATCAGAGACTTTTCCAATGAGTCAACTCTTCACATGAGGTGGCCAAAATACTGGAGTTTCAGCTTTACCATCAGTCCTTCCAAAGAACACCCAGGGATGATCTCCTTTAGAATGGACTGGTTGGATCTCCTTGCAGTCCAAGGGACTCTCAAGAGCCTTCTCCAACACCACAGTTCAAAAGCATCAATTCTTCAGTGCTCAACTTTCTTCACAGTCCAACTCTCATATCCATACATGACTACTGGAAAAACCATAGCCTTGACTAGACGGACCTTTGTTGGGAAAGTAATGTCTTTGCTTTTCAATATGCTATCTAGGTTGGTCATAACTTTCCTTCCAAGGAGTAAGCATCTTTTAATTTCATGGCTGGAATCACCATCTGCAGTGATTTTGGAGCCACCAAAAATAAAGTCTGACACTGTTTCCCCATCTATTTCCCATGAAGTGATGGGACCAGATGTCGTGATCTTCGTTTTTTGAATGTTGAGCTTTAAGCCAACTTTTTCACTCTCCTCTTTCACTTTCATCAAGAGGCTTTTTCGTTCCTTTTCACTTTCTGCCATAAGAGTGGTGTCATCATCATATCTGAGGTTATTGATATTTCTCCCGGCAATCTTGATTCCAGCTTGTGTTTCTTCCAGCCCAGCGTTTTTCATGATGTATTCTGCACGACCAATCACAAACCACCAACTAGGCTTTATACCTCAGCCAGTCAGTAAGTTCCTTACTCTGCTTCCATGTTCCCTATATCTCCCCAGCTCTTTTCAGTTGAGCTCCTAACACTTTTGCTTTGGTATTGCCTGGCTTGAATAGACTTTTGTTCCAATAACTCTTAAAAATTTTAAAATATCTCAGATTTGTTTTTAACTGGATGAACAAATAGCAAAGTTTTCTGTCTTCATAGAACTTTCACTCTAAAAAAGAAATAGGGATTAATAGTGTGCAAATTAAGCTATAATATAGGAGAGGTGGCTGCGGTCTAACTCAATGAAATTAAGCCATGTCCTATGGGGCCACCCAAGATGGGCAGGTCATAGTGGATAGGTCTGACAGAATGTGGTCCACTGGAGAAGGGAATGGCAAACCACTTTCAGTATTCTTGCCTTGAGAACCCCATGAACAGTATGAACAGGCAAAATGATAGGATACTGAAAGAGGAACTCCCAAGGTAGGTAAGTGCTAAATATGCTAGTGGAGATCAGTGGATAAATAACTCCAGAAAAATGAAGGGATGAAGCCAAAGCAAAACCAATACCCAGTTGGGGATGTGACTGATAATAGAAGCAAGGCCTAATGCTGTAAAGAGCAATATTGCATAGGAACCTGGAATGTTAGATCCATAAATCAAGGCAAATTGGAAGTGGTCAAACAGAAGATGGCAAGAGTGAACATCAACATTCTAGAAATCAGTGAACTAAAATGGACTGGAATGGGTGAATTTAACTCAGATGACCATTGTATCTACTACTGCAGGCAGGAATCCCCTAGAAGAAATGGAGTAGCCATCATGGTCAACAAAAAGAGTCCAAAAGGCAGTACTTGGATGCAGTCTTAATAACAACAGAATAATCTCTGTTCGTTTCCAAGGCAAACCATTCAATATCACAGTAATCCAAGTCTATGTCCCAACCAGTAACACTGAAGAAGTCCTATGAAGACCTACAAGAACTTTTAGAACTAACACCCAAAAAAGATGTCCTTTTCATTATAGTGGACTGGAATGCAAAAGTAGGCAGTCAAGAAACACCTGGAGTAAAAGGCAAATTTAGCCTTGGAATATGGAATGAAGCAGGGCAAAGGCTAATAGAGTTTTGCCAAGAGAATGCACTAGTCATAGCAAACACCCTCTTCCAACAACACAAGAGAAGACTCTACACATAGACATCAACAGATGGTCAACACCAAAATCAGATTGATTCTATTCTTTGCAGCCAAATATGGAGAAGTTCTATACAGTCAGCAAAAACAAGACCAGGAGCTGACTGTGGCTTAGATCATGAACTCCTTACTGGCAAATTCAGACTGAAATTGAAGAAAGTAGGGAAAACCACTAGACCATTCAGGTATGACCTAAATCAAATCCCTTATGATTATACAGTGGAAAAGAGAAATAGATTTAAAGGCCTAGATCTGATAGATAGAGTGCCTGATGAATTATGGAATGAGGTTCGTGACATTGTACAGGAGACAGGGATCAAGACCATCCCCATGGAAAAGAAATGCAAAAAACCAAAATGGCTGTCTGCGGAGGCCTTACAAATAGTTGTGAAAAGAAGAGAAGCGAAAGCAAAGGAGACTTTTGGATCGCAGCCATTCTGACTGGCATGAAATGGTATCTCATAATGGTTTTGATTTGCATTTCTCTGATAATGAGTGATATTGGGCATCTTTTCATGCATTTGTTAGCCATCTGTATGTCTTCTTTGGAGAAATGTCTATTTAGCTCTTTGGCCCATTTTTTGATTGGGTCATTTATTTTTCTGGAATTGAGCTGTAGGAGTAGCCTGTATATTTTTGAGATTAGTTGTTTGTCAGTTGCTTCACTTGCTATTATTTTCTCCCATTCTGAAGGCTGTCTTTTCACCTTGCTTATAGTTTCCTTTGTGTGCAGAAGCTTTTTAAGTTTAATTAGGTCCCATTTGTTTATTTTTGCTTTTATTTCCAACATTCTGGGAGGTGGGTCACAGAGGATCTTCTGTGATATATGTCAAAGAGTGTTTTGCATATGTTCTCCTCTAGGAGTTTTATAGTTTCTGGTCTTATATTTAGATCTTTAATCCATTTTGAGTTTATTTTTGTGTATGATGTTAAAAGTACTCTAGTTTCATTCTTTTATGAGTGGTTGACCAGTTTTCCCAACACCACTTGTTAAAGAGATTGTCTTTATCCATTGTATATTCTTGCCCCCTTTGTCAAAGATAAGGTGTCCATAGGTGCATGGATTTATCTCTGGGCTTTCTATTTTGTTCCATTGATCTATATTTCTGTCTTAAAGTCTACAAGCAATAAATGCTGGAGAGGGCATGGAGAAAAGGGAACCCTCTTACACTGTTGGTGGGAATGCAAACTAGTACAGCCACTTTGGAGAACAGTATGGAGATTCCTTAAAAAACTTGGAATAGAACTGCCTTATGATCCAGCAATCCCACTGCTGGGCATACACACTAAGGAAACCAGAAGTGAAAGAGACATGTGTACCCCAATGTTCATCGCAGCACTGTTTATAATAGCCAGGACATGGAAGCAACCTAGATGTCCATCAGCAGATGAATGGATAAGAAAGCTATAGTACATATACACAATGGAGTATTACTCAGCCATTAAAAAGAATACATTTGAATCAGTTCTAATGAGGTGGATGAAACTGGAGCCTATTATACAGAGTGAAGTAAGCCAGAAAGAAAAACACCAATACAGTATACTAACACATATATATGGAATTTAGAAAGATGGTAACAATAACCCTGTATACGAGACAGCAAAAGAGACACTGATATATAGAATAGTCCTTTGTACTCTGTGGGAGAGGGAGAGGGTGGGATGATTTGGGAGAATAGCATTGGTACGTGTATAATATCATATGTGAAACAAGTTTCCAGTCCAGGTTTGATACATGATACTGGATGCTTGGGGCTGGTGCACTGGGACGACCCAGAGGGATGGTATGGGGAGGAAGGAGGGACGAGAGTTCAGGATGGGGAACACATGTATACCTGTGGAAGCTTCATTCTGTTATATGGCAAAACAAATACAAAATTGTAAAGTTAAAAAATAAAATAAAAAAGCAAAGAAGAAAAGGAAAGATAAAAGCATCTGAATGCAGAGTTCCAAAGAATAGCAAGAAGAGATAAGAAAGGCTTCCTCAGTGATCAATGCAAAGAAATAGAGGAAAACAACAGAATGGGAAAGACTAGAGATCTCTTCAAGACAATTAGAGATACCAAGGGAACATTTCATATGAAGATGGACTCGATAAGGGACAGAAATGGTATGGACATAACAGAAGCAGAAGATATTAAGAAAAGGTGGCAAGAATATACATAAGAACTGTGCAAAAGATCTTCATGACCAAGATAATCAAGATGGTGTGATCACTGACCTAGAGCCAGACATCCTGGAATGTGAAGTCAAATGGGCCTTAGAAAGCATCACTATGAACAAAGCTAGTGGAGGTGATGGAATTCCAGTTGAGCTATTTCAAATTCTGAAAGATGATGCTATGAAAGTGCTGCACTCAATATGCCAGCAAATTTGGAAAACTCAGCAGTGGCCACAGGACTGGAAAAGGTCAGTTTTCATTCTAATCCCAGAGAAAGGCAATGCCAAAGAATGCTCAAACTACCGCACAATTGCACTCATCTCACATGCTAGTAAAGTAATGCTCAAATTCTCAAAGCCAGGCTTCAGCAATACATGAAACGTGAACTTCCAGATAGTCAAGCTAGTTTTAGAAAAGGCAGGGGAACTAGAGATCAAATTGCCAACATCCACTGGGTCATCGAAAAAGCAAGAGAGTTCAAGAAAAACATCTATTTCTGCTTTATTGATTAAGCCAATGCCTCTGACTGTGTGGATCACAATCAACTGTGGAAAATTCTGAAAGAGATGGGAATACCAGACCACCTGACCTGCCTCTTGAGAAATCTATATGCAAATCAGGAAGCAACAGTTAGAACTGAACATGGAACAACAAAAGACTGGTTCTAAATAGGAAAAAGAGTACATCGAGACTGTATATTGTTGCCCTGCTTATTTAACTTATATGCAGAGTACATCATGAGAAACACTGGCTGGAGGAAGCACAAGCTGGAATCAAGATTGCCGGGAGAAATATCAATAACCTCAGATATGCAGAGGACACCACCCTTATGGCAGAAAGTGAAGAGAAACTAAAAAGCCTCTTGATGAAAGTGAAAGAGGAGAGTGAAAAAGTTGGCTTAGAGCTCAACATTCAAAAAATGAAGATCACGACATCTGGTCCCATCACTTCATGGGAAATAGATGGGGAAACAGTGGAAACAGTGTCAGACTTTATTTTTGGTGGCTCCAAAATCACTGCAGATGGTGATTCCAGCCATGAAATTAAAAGACGCTTACTCCTTGGAAGGAAAGTTATGACCAACCTAGATAGCATATTGAAAAACAGAGACATTACTTTCCCAACATAGGTCTGTCTAGTCAAGGCTATGGTTTTTCCAGTAGTCATGTATGGATGTGAGAGTTGGACTGTGAAGAAAGTTGAGCACTGAAGAATTGATGCTTTTGAACTGTGGTGTTGGAGAAGGCTCTTGAGAGTCCCTTGGACTGCAAGGAGTTCCAACCAGTCCATTCTAAAGGAGACCATCCCTGGGTGTTCTTTGGAAGGATTGATGCTAAAGCTGAAACTCCAGTACTTTGGCCACATAATGTGGAGAGTTGACTCATTGGAAAAGACTCTGGTAGTGGGAGGGATTGGGGGCAGGAGGAGAAGGGGATGACAGAGGATGAGATGGCTGGATGGCATCACCAACTTGATGGAACATGAGTTTGAGTCAACTTTGGGAGTTGTTGATGGACAGGGAGGCCTGGCGTGCTGCAATTCATGGGGTCACAAAGAATCAGACATGACTGAGTGATTGAACTGAACTGAACTGAACTGTCCTTGTGTTTCACTTTCATTACCTTGAGCCATTATGTGCTTAGATTTTGGTTTGCTAATATAGGCTGCACCGATATTAGAACCACCTCTGTCTAATGGCCTCCTGACTTATCAGTCTGTCCACAGAATTTAGGACAGTACCTGGCACAGAGTAAATCCTGAGAGAATATTTATAGTGTTGAGATAAACTGACCTTAACTGAATTACATTGAATTAATTAAGAGGTTTAAGTGTCTAATTCATAATTTGTACAGAAATAATTCTAGATCATCATACTAGTCCCTAATACTATGTTATTTTCTTTATCTTTGTTCTGGAAAAAGAGACAGAGAGAATGAGACTCCAACCATCCACAAAAAGTCAGAAGACTAAGCATGAAGTGAGAGCAAGACTTACCCAGTAGTTATTGAAATGATTCTCTTATACCCTCACTTTGAATACTGTTTCAGTTGGACCACTGTGACAAAATACCATAAATGACAAATCTTTTCTTACAATTCTGAAGGCCAGGAAGTCCAAGGTCTAGATATGAGTAAATTCACTATCTGGGAATGGTACACTTTCTGGTTCATAGACAGCTGTTTTTTCACTGTGTCCTCACAATGTGGAAGCACCTCTTTTATAAAAGCACTAATCACATTTAGAAGACATTGACTTAATCACCTCCCCTAAAGCCCACTTCTTAATATCATCACTTTGAGAGTTAGCATTTCAACATGAATGAGGTTGGGGAGGAGGGGGCATAACATTCAGTCTATAGCACTGACCAAGAAGAAACATCATTTGCTAAAAAGATTCCTCTTTAAAATACCAAGTTTTGTTTTAGTGAGACCTTAAATGATGAATAGGAAAAGTAAAATACACAATTAGAAACATCCTTTACCTGAGAGTTATCCATACTCAAATACTTTTTAGATTAAAAGTATAACGAACTATTGAAACCTTTTGAAGGTGTAGATAAAGTCCACAAAATAAAATAACAAGCAGATGTGGGAATGCTCAGTCATTCTATTGTCAACTTCATAAAGGTATGAGTATATTTTCAGAACTACCTTCCCTGTGTAGAAGGAGATTAGAAATTAGAGTTGGTCAGTAGAGGAAGCTGCATCAGATTTTTGAGGCAAAAATGCAGCAATGACATTGCTCCCAAAGGATTTTAGGGTCTAATATAGTAATGGACACCAGAGCTTCCATGGTGGTTCAGACGGTAAGGCATCCAACTGAATGTGGGAGACCTGGATTTGATCCCTGGGTTGAGAAGATCCACTCCAGTATTCTTACCTGGAGAGTCCCCATGGACATAGGAGTCTGGCTGGCTACAGTCCATGGAGTCACAGAGTCGGATGCCACTGAGCAACTAAGCACACACATAACAATGGACAGACACAGAGGTGTCCAGATGGGTCCAGCTGCTCTCCCTTTTCTCCAATCTGTGTCTGGCATTTTCTTCTCAACCACTGAACAAGTGACCAACAACAGCCTTAGCCACTTTCAGAGGCTTGTCTGCACGCAACAGAGCTGATAACTGCACAGGAGTAGTAGCTATCCATACATTGATGTCTTTGCTTGTCAGATATGCTGAAAGTTCCTACCAGTCCACTCATTTAAGTGCCTCAGGGGTTAGATTAGGAATTTCTCTCTGACCTTCTGGCTCCTGCATTAGAACTTTACTTCCTCAGCTTCTCCTGCAACTTTATAATAAATCTCTTATGACATCTTATTTGTAATGGTTCTATTTCCCTGCTGCTGCTGCTAAGTCGCTGCAGTTGTGTCTGACTCTGTGTGACCCCATAGACAGCAGCCCACCAGGCTCCCATCCCTGGGATTCTCCAGGCAAGAACACTGGAGTGGGTTGCCATTTCCTTCTCCAGTGCATGAAAGTGAAAAGTGAAAGTGAAGTTGCTCAGTCATATCTGACTCTGCGACCCCATGGACTACAGCCTACCAGGCTCCTCTGTCCTTGGGATTTTCCAGGCAAGAGTACTGGACCTTAACTGATACAATGGATTTCTGATGCCAGACACTAAATTGTTAGAATATATCTCTTCTAATTCCATCAAGTTAGGAGTCAATATCTGTTGGTAATGTTATTTTATCTTAATTTTATAAGATTTTTAGCATAAAATCTGCTGTCTTTTCACACAAAAGACCAGCTGCATTTATATTCAGATATCCAATAATTTCTGGAAATCCTTTATAATATTATATATTAGTAATATAAAAATAAATTGAGACCAAAAGTGGTTTTGATTATTTATTTAATACCAAATGCCATTATTTTACACTTTTTACTTCTATGTTTTAAAATTTTCTTTTGTGGTTAATATATTTGAACAAATGTGTTTAATATAAATATATATTACATATATCATAAATAATATAACCGATATCAAGAAAATTGTTTCCTCTTTTCAGTGTCTTACTATGGAAAAAATATCCAAAATCATTTAGAAAAAAGTATATAAAGAACCAGATCATTTAACCTAAAGGAGGCTCAAATACTAATTCACAATATGTGCTTTCCTGTAAAAGTGTCACTTACTAAATTAGATATTTATTATTGACTGGACTACTATTTTCTCAAGAATATAGTTTCTTTCAAGAATTGTATCCTATCAACATTAGCATCAGCAGTAAATAGCACACATAAATGGCACATAGTTGGTACAAGATATTTTGAATAAATGAATGAATCTCTTGGCCACCCTCTCCCTACTGTCAATTATCTTCTACTTACCAGGACACGAAAATTATCCACAATATAATGGCTACCTTAATAGCTAACTCAACCAATTATCAAAAGTAGTCAGTTTCTGAGTTTCTCTCATTGTTCCTGATACAGAGATTAAAGAGCAGCTCAGTTGGATTCCTCTGGTTTCAGGATCTTTCATGATGTGATAGTCAGGTGGTGGATGAATCTCGGATCATCTGAAAGTTTTTTCATTTCTTTGTCTGACATAGTGTCTGGGAATTTCAAACAGCTGGAGCCGGAACACTCGAGGCTCCTTGAGCACCTTCTCTCTGTCTCTGTAGTGTCTCCATGAAATCTCTAACATGGTGGCTTCAATATAACCAGTGTTCTCACTGTTGGCTCAGGATTGTCAAGGCATGTGCCCTTTTATGGAAGGAGTGTCAAAGGACTTGGCACAGGTTTTTAAACTATCACATACCTTATACCTTTTAGTTCATCCAAATAGATAATACTTTCTTAAGTCACAGTTATTTAGTGTTGATACTTAATGTTTAACATAAAAGTAAGGGTCTATATTTTCTTGCTGAATGTTTTCCAATACATTTATAAGCTGAAAAAATGGCTACCGCCAATATTACAGTGGATTTAATTTGTATCCAGACACAACATCCCCTTTCTAAACCAACAACATCACTTTAAATTCTAAACTCTAACTTTCTGTCTTGGAGACCTTATGATATTGAAAGTCATTGAATAGTGTGATGTCTATAAGAGGGAGTTCAGATGGAGCTCAGCAAACAGTTGAGACATGGGCACATGTGACTTCTGCTGGGTGATTCATGAGCAACAAGCAGGTTTCTGTTACTAGAAAGTCTTCTTCAGAGAGCAAAGACAAGATATCAGGCAATCTCAGTACCTTATTCTAATGGCTAAGAATAACTTTCCATCACTAGGTCCACGTGGGCTTCCCAAGTGGCTCAGTGGTCAAGAATCGCCTGCCAAGCAGGAGATGTGGGTTTGATCCCTGGGTCAGAAGATCCCCTAGAGAAGGAAATGGCAACCCACTCCAGTATTCTTGCCTGGAAAATCCATGAGCAGATAAGCCTGGCAGGCTAAAGTCCATGGAGTCGCAAAGAGTCAAAAATGACTTAGCAACTAAAAAACGGATGGATTCATGTGGTGTATTTTTCTAAACGTGGAAACATATTCTGTTGTGTGGACTCTCCAAATTCATTTCCTGATTTCTAGATGGCCCTGTGTCCTCTCTCCTTTGGCCCAACCAATTTTCCATCTTTCACCTACATCCCCCTGTTTGAGCCCATAACTAAAACTCCCAAAGAGTGAAGTAATCTGACTCTTATAACATTCTCTTCTCTGTCTCGTTTTACAGCATCAACTCTATTCTTTACTTACTTCAGTGGCTTTATTTTTCCATTCATTAAACAAATGCATCAATTGCCATCTGTATGTGCATATGCACTAAGTCACTTCAGTCATATCTGATGTTCTGCAACCCTGTGGACTGTAGCCCGCCAGACTCCTCTGTCCATGGGATTCTCCAGTCAAGAATACTGTAATGGGTTGCCAGGTCCTTCTATAGGGGATCTTCCCAACCAAGGGATGGAACCTAGTCTCATTATGTCTCCTGCATTGCAAACTGGTTCTCTACAACTAGTACCTCCAGGAAAGCCCAAATACCAGACACTATTCTACATATTTGGGATACATATCAATGAACCAAACAAATAAATATCTCTGCTCTTATAATTCTATAATTAACATAATAAGTAAATTACAATGATTAATGTTGTATGTAAACTGTAGAATAGAACATGGCAATTTGAATAGGACACCAAAAGCTTTACTTTCAAAACTATTTTTTTTTGATAAATGCTTTAAGATAAGGATAATTCAGAAAGGGAAAAAAATCAACTTCCTTCTTTTTTTTTCTCTGACTTCTTTCTTTCTCATTGCTGCAACTCATGCAACTAATTTTTTCAAAGTAGCATATTGTCTCTGCCTGCTGAGTCACAGGTGCTTTGCAAAGAAGTGTGGAAATGAAGGGCAAGCAGATTATTATTTCATCATGCTCTCTCACTATACCAGTATTACAGTCTGCAGATACCAAAGACTAGAATCTTCTCATAAGTGACAAATTGTTTACTCATTATCACTAATACATACTATTAGTTTTAAATAACTGTCTTTAGGAAAGATAGGAAATGATCACCAAACTCTTGGAAATGAAAGCCTACTTTGCTAATAAGATGACTATAGGTATACATTTACACATCACTTGAAATTGCAACAATATGCAACATAATATCATCAACATAAAGAGTAGTCAATAAGAAAGATCTGGAATCTTCTCTGAACTCATGTCACAAGATCATTCTGAAAAATAAGCAAAATAAAAGTTAAAGCACAGAAAAGCCTTGAGCAATGGAAGGAATCAAAAGACTAGTTTTTAAATGTAGCGTTTACAGACTATTGTGGTGTTATGGTAGAAAAACTTATTGAAATAAGAAATGTTTTTTTCTCACTTTCATGGCCCATCCTATTTCATACTTTGTTAAATCTTTGCCTCAGACATGTGGTGTGATATGTGTTGTGTTCTTCAGTGGCTTCAGTTGTATCCAACTCTGTGCAACCCTATGGACTGTAGCCTGCCAGGCCCCTCTGTCCACAGGATTCTCCAGGCAAGAAGACTAGAGTGGGTTGCCATGCCCTCCTCCAGGGGATCTTCCCAACACAGGGATCGAACTCGCATCTCTTACGTCTCCTGCATTGGCAGGTAGGGTCTTTACCACTTTTGCCACCTGGAAAACCCTGTGGTGTGATAGAAAACCATAAAGAACCCAAAGGCAAAGGTTCTCACCATGTTTTAAAACATCCTCAGTCTTTTGTTGTTGTTGTTGAGATAATATGTATTTATTAAGAAATTAAGTTTATTAATTTTGAAAACTTTTGCTTTGAAACAACTTGAGACACATAGAAAGTTGCAAAAATAGTAAAATTATCTCCATAGACCCTTCACCTACAGTTCCTAAATGTTAACATTTTACTTCATCTCCAGCATTCTCATTAAAAACGTACAGATTATTTTGTGTGTTTTTTTTTTTAATTTAGTGAAACATAGTTGATTTACAATATTGTGTTAGTTTCAGGTGTGCAGCAAAGTGAAAAAGTTATACATATACATATATCCACTTACTTAAAAGATTCTTTTCCCATATAGGCCATTACAGAGTATTGAGTATTGTGCTATACAGTAGGTTCTTATTCCTTACCTATTTTATATATAGTAGTATGTATATATCAATCTCAGTATTCCAGTTTATCCCTTCCCCTCATCTCCTGGCAACCGTAAGTCTGTTTTCTATTGATACATCTGTGGTACTACAGTAAGTCTTAACTTTGTCCATTAGAATCATCCAAAGATGATTCTTTTTATTTTTTTGCTTTTTTTAAAATTTTATTTTGCTTAACTTTACAATATTATATTGCTTTTGCCATACATCAAAATGACACAGATTATTTTTGAAGTTATCTTTTTAAGATATATATTTATATGCTATTTTAATGAAATATAGTTGATTTGCAATGTTGTATTAATTTCTGCTGTTCAGTAAAGTGATTCAGTTACACACACACACACACACACACACATATACACATACTATTTGCTATACTCTTTTCCATTAATTTTTATCATAGGTTATTGAATATAGTTTTTTGGTACTATATAATAGGACCTTGTTGCTTATGCTATACAGTAGGACCTATGTTGCTTATTCTATATACAACAGCTTACATCAGCTAACCCTCACTTCCCACTCTGTCTCTCCCAACTCCCTTCACCTTGGAAATCACCAGATGTTCTCTATGTCCCTGATTCTGTTGCATAGATAAGTTCATTTGTGTCATATTTTAGATTTCACATATAAATGATATCACATGGTATTTGTCTTTCTTACTTATTTTACTTATATGATAATATCTAATTGCATAAATATCCTTAGTCTTTTGACAAGATAAAATTAAGTATATGTGTGTTTGTGTGTGTGTGTGTGTGTGTGTGTGTGTGTGTGTGTGTGTATAAAGGGAGGAAAGGGAAAGGATTCTAGGGGCAAAGGAAGAGAATGGAAGAGACTACTCCGGCCTGGAACGTGATGAAAGAGTAACATGACCCATTTAGGATCACATTTTGGCAACACGTTGATCAAGGCACAAAAGCCAGAGGGAATGGCTGTATGATGTACATTGGAGCCAGGTTTAAGGAAAAGAGTCTCAATATCATCAAATGTTTTATGCCAAAGAGATAAAGTTTGTGTGTATGTGTGTGTGTGTGTGTGTGTATTAAATGTTAAGAAACATAGTTCTTACACAAATAGATAAAGAGGGTGCATCAACTCATTAGCCAACTGAACCAGAATGGCAAAGTTGGTTCAAAAGATGGTAAAGTACATGCACACATAGTCAATGAGAAAATAAATAAAAATTCCAGAATAAAATCCCTAAATTACAAAGCCAGTTAATGCTGTCTTAAAGAATAATAATAAACCATCTACAGAATTGCCTTCTTTATCGAAAAGAAATATCTCTTCACATTAAAACTTATTTTATCTTATTGGAGTTCTTTGATAAAATTTATTTTTATAAAGTTGCAAAGATTCCACTGAATAGTAAATACTAAAGCAAATACATATAATTCTATCTATAGGATCAAAAAACCATTTTCATAAGAAGCTAGTATGACAATGAAGAGCATATACTCCTTTTTTTTTTTTTTTGGCCTTACTTTCAAATTTTTGATTACTTTAAAACAGGCAAAA
This sequence comes from Tragelaphus eurycerus, assembly GCA_935064755.1. Lineage (NCBI taxonomy): Eukaryota > Metazoa > Chordata > Mammalia > Artiodactyla > Bovidae > Tragelaphus > Tragelaphus eurycerus. Next base: position 2,000,788 of record CAKXYN010000086.1, on the reverse strand, counting down.
GCTATAGATACCTCCAAATTAAAAGAATAGCAACAGAATTATATATAATGGAAACATAGTCAGCAGAAAATAGTTAAGTAGTTCAAGATGATTAAAGAGACTCACAATTAGAAACCTTGGCACAATCCTAAGAGAAGAACAAGAGGAAATTCAAATGAATACAGTTAATTTTTCCCCTGGCCAGGCAGGATTGGGATTTGGATTTGGACTTAGCAAAGAATAATGACAATGTGATATTTTCATTGCAACCTAATGTTATGTCTAGAATTTATTCTCAAGAACAAATAACACAATTAGATCTTAAGCTGTCAAAGGCTCACAAGAACACAAGAATCCAGAAGAAAATCAATACAAATTTCTGTCTTTCTTAAAAAAAATTCTACTTGTTATAGGTTGTAATTGTGGTCGTAATGTAACCCTGCTGCTGCTAAGTCGCTTCAGTCGTATGCATCTCTGTGAGATCCCATAGACGGCAGCCCACCAGGCTCCCCGTCTCTGGGATTCTCCAGGCAAGAACACTGGAGTGGGTTGCCATTTCCTTCTCCAATGCATGAAAGTGAAAAGTGAAAGTGAAGTCACTCAGTCGTGTCTGAATCCTAGCGACCCCATGGACTGCAGCCTACTAGGCCTCTCCATCCATGGGATTTTCCAGGCAAGAGTACTGGAGTGGGGTGCCATTGCCTTCTCCGAATGACAATAAATTGGAAAACATATGATTGGTTAGAGCAGTCAGTCCAACCAATCAAGGATTTTTTGAAACATTTGCTTCTTTGATTTTGGTTTGCGATACTAAACAGCCTGGCCTGATGATGGTGAAAGACATCAGATTGCCATACATTTTCTGTATTTGCACTGACCAGATCAGCTTGATGCCTCTCTATACTAGGCTGAAGTCAAGGTAGGATGGGAGTGCAGTTATACATGATGTCCTGGTAATGACAACAAAGCAAATCGTTTTCTGAACTCATTACTTTTGATTGTGTTGTGTTAATGGCATTCTCAGAATTCCATTCTCTCTTCTCTTACTTATTCAACTGCAAACCTCCAGCAAGTATCTTATCTCTCAAAGCCAGAGTTTTCCTATCAGGGAAGCTAAGGTTTTATCTTAAACCTCTTTCCAGGTTTCAATATCTATGCTTCAACATACCTGACTAATAAGCTCTTTATTACAGCAGGGCTACTGAATACATAAAACCAGAAGCACAGAAGAAAAAGGTCAAAACTCAGATGAAAACAATGTTTATTTTTAAAATGGTTATCTAATTACCAAGACAAATTAGAGCAATTTTTAATTATATAAAGTGAAATTAGATCCAAGGACCCTGATGGCTCAGCAGTAAAGAATCCACTTGCAATACAGGAGATGTCAGTTCCATCCCTGTGTTGGGAAGATGCCCTGGAGGAGGATTTGGCAACGCACTCCAGTATTATTACCTGGAGAATCCCGTAGACAGAGGACCCTGGCGGGCTACAGTCCATAGAGTCACAAAGGGTAGGACATGACTGAGCCACTGAGTATGCATGCACATTCAGAAGCATACCTTGTTAGAAATTAAAGTTTGATTGCAAAAAAGAAAATAGGGCCAAAAGTCTTAAAAGAAATCCCCCAAAACCCTCACTGGATTCATGGAATGTTTAAAAACTAAACATATGTATATACACACACACACACACACACACACCTCATATTAAAACTCATTTAAAGGAAAACATGTTAACTAAATAAGAAAAGAAGGAAAAAAAGAAGAAGTAAAGAAATAGCACACGTATCTGTTTTGTCCAGAGACATTTGGCTGCAACTCAAGACAGGGAGCCTGGTGGGCTGCCGTCTATGGGGTCGCACAGAGTCGGATACGACTGAAGCGACTTAGTAGCAGCAGCAGGAAATTCCGAGTCAACAGACAAATAGGTAAATAGGGAGAATCAGATTTTTTTTTTTAATTCCAACCTGACTTGAACTCCTCTTTGAGACAAGTCCCTTGTGTTGTGCACACCTGGTAGTACCTTGTTTACAGGCAGACTCCTGCAGGGAGCACTGGTTTTTTCCCCCACTATTTCATTTGCCATAAATACAAATTATCTTCCCTTGAGAGCTGGGAGGCAAGAGGCGAGACAACCTGGTCACCTTTCAACATCTCTGACTGCAAAGGATTTTCAGTAAACATCAAAAGAAAAGCCTCCATAGCATTCAGCAAAAAATACAATGAATTTCATACTTATTCAGCAATCCCTGGGACATTTCCAAGAATCAAGTGATCCCAGTCATCAAAGAAACTGCAGGCATATGGGGCCAGGCCTCAGGAGGGCAGACCTTCCTTGAAAGAATCTGAGATTAAATGATAGCTTTCTATAGACATAGGAGCTCAGAAAAACTGCCAGTATAGATGAGTATTAACTCTCAGGAGTATATTTTCAATGCAGAGTACAATTTTCAATGCAGAGTACAAGCAATTTAGCTACTGACTCTCACTGACCTTAATGGTTACTATGCAATTAAATCCTAATCTGGCACTTTCAACCTGAACCCTACATCTTTCTTCTCTTGCTGAGAGAGACAGAGAGAATTTTGTCACTCAGTTGTGTCTGACTCTTTGCGACCCCATGGATTGTAGGTCCATGGAATTCTCCAGGCCAGAATACTGGAGTGAGTAGCTGTTCCCTTCTCCAGGGGATATTCCAAACCCAGGGGTTGAACCCAGGTCTTCTGCATTGCGGTTGGATTCTTTACCAGCTGAGCTACCAGGGAATCCCACTGAGAAAGAAAGAGAGAATTTTGCCACCTATGCTGGGGAGAGAGGGGATGAGGATAAAATGAATTATTTGGTTTATAGCATTAGGCACCCAATATAATCCACTGTTACACATTTCAAAACTTTGAAAGAATTGTCTGAATTTTTGCCAAAGCCAAGCTATGTAAAAGATAAAGAAGATATGTTTTTTTTTTTAATACCAATGAACAAAATGCTTACTTATTTTCTTAGAATCACAGGATTTTAGGTATTTAATCCTAATGCTTTCTAATATTTAGTTCACTAATTGTTTTGATGTTATCTTTTGATTAATAATTATTTCAGTGCATTATTCAAGAATTTTGGCTTCTTATATATATCTACTAAGAGCAACTGAACAATAACAAAAACAGTTAACCTCTCTTCCCAGGAAGATGACATATATCCAAATTTGTTAACACAATTTTATCAGATCAGATCAGATCAGTCACTCAGTCGTGTCCGACTCTTTGCGACCCCATGAATCGCAGCACGCCAGGCCTCCCTGTCCATCACCAGCTCCTGGAGGTCACCCAGACCCACACCCATCAAGTCAGTGATGCCATTCAGCCATCTCATCCTCTGTCGTCCCCTTCTCCTCCTGCCCTCAATCCCTCCCAGCATCAGAGTCTTCTCCAATGAGTCAACTCTTCGCATGAGGTGGCCAAAATACTGGAGTTTCAGCTTTAGCATCATTCCTTCTAAAGAAATTCCAGGATTGATCTCCTTCAGAATGGACTGGTTGGATCTCCTTGCAGTCCAAGGGACTCTCAAGAGTCTTCTCCAACACCACAGTTCAACAGCATCAATTCTTCGGCACTCAGCCTTCTTCACAGTCCAGCTCTCACATCCATACATGACCACAGGAAAGACCATAGCCTTGACTAGGCGAACCTTTGTTGGTAAAGTAATGTCTCTGCTTTTGAATATTGCCAAATTCAGACTTAAATTGAAGAAAGTAGGGAAAACCACTAGACCATTCAGGTATGACCTAAATCAAATCCCTTATGATTATACAGTGGAAGTGAGAAATAGATTTAAGGGCCTAGATCTGATAGATAGAGTGCCTGATGAACTATGGAATGAGGTTCGTGACATTGTACAGGAGACAAGGATCAAGACCATCCCCATGGAAAAGAAATGCAAAAAGGCAAAGTGGCTGTCTGGGGAGGCCTTACAAATAGCTGTGAAAAGAAGAGAAGCGAAAAGCAAAGGAGAAAAGGAAAGATATAAACATCTGAATGCAGAGTTCCAAAGAATAGCAAGAAGAGATAAGAAAGCCTTCTTCAGTGATCAATGCAAAGAAATAGAGGAAAACAACAGAATGGGAAAGACTAGGGATCTCTTCAAGAAAATCAGAGATACCAAAGGAACATTTCATGCAAAGATGGGCATGATAAAGGACAGAGATGGTGTGGACCTAACAGAAGCAGAAGATATTAAGAAGAGGTGGCAAGAATACATAGAAGAACTGTACAAAAAAGAGCTTCAAGACCCAGATAATCATGATGATGTGATCACTGACCTAGAGCCAGACATCTTGGAATGTGAAGTCAAATGGGCCTTAGAAAGCATCACTACGAACAAAGCTAGTGGAGGTGATGGAATTCCAGTGGAGCTATTCCAAGTCCTGAAAGATGATGCTGTGAAAGTGCTGCACTCAATATGCCAGCAAATTTGGAAAACTCAGCAGTGGCCACAAGATTGGAAAAGGTCAGTTTTCATCCCAATCCCAAAGAAAGGCAATGCCAAGGAGTGCTCAAACTACCGAACAATTGCACTCATCTCACACGCTAGTAAAGTAATGCTCAAAATTCTCCAAGCCAGACTTCAGCAATATGTGAACCGTGAACTTCCTGATGTTCAAGCTGGTTTTAGAAAAGGCAGAGGAACCAGAGATCAAATTGCCAACATCCGCTGGATCATGGAAAAAGCAAGAGAGTTCCAGAAAAACATCTATTTCTGCTTTATTGACTATGCCAAAGCCTTTGACTGTGTGGATCACAATAAACTGTGGAAAATTCTGAAAGAGATGGGAATACCAGACCACCTGATCTGCCTCTTAAGAAATCTGTATGCAGGTCAGGAAGCAACAGTTAGAACTGGTCATGGAACAACAGACTGGTTCCAAATAGGAAAAGGAGTACGTCAAGGCTGCATATTGTCACCATGTTTATTTAACTTATATGCAGAGTACATCATGAGAAATGCTGGACTGGAAGAAACACAAGTTGGAATCAAGATTGCCGGGAGAAATATCAATAACCTCAGATATGCAGATGACACCACTCTTATGGCAGAAAGTGAAGAGGGGCTAAAAAGCCTCTTGATGAGAGTGAAAGTGGACAGTGAAAAGGTTGGCTTAAAGCTCAACATTCAGAAAACGAAGATCATGGCATCTGGTCCCATCACTGCATGGGAAATAGATGGGGAAACAGTGGAAACAGTGTCAGACTTTGTTTTTCTGGGCTCCAAAATCACTGCAGATGGTGACTGCAGCCATGAAATTAAATACAATTTTATAGGGTTCACAAATTCCCTGAAAACCAATCATGGATAAAAAGTCCCAGCTTAAGAATATTTAATCTGGGCGGGGAGGAGCTAGGATGGTAGACAAGTAGGACAGGGAGAATACTTTTTCTCCTCCACAAATCCATTAAAAGAACATTTGAATGCTGAGTAAATTCTACAAAACAACTTCTGAATGCCGGCAGAGAACATCAGGCACTTAGAAAGACAATTCATTGTCTTCAAAAGGAGATTAGGAGCCCTGTGGTAACTCCTTTTGCAGAGAAGCAATGCGGACACCAGCATTTGCTATTGGCAAGCGGGGGCTGGGCTAGGAGGCGCGGCGCGGCCTGCATCGCTTGAGAAAGGATTTGACCTAGCTATCCTGAGCGCTATCTGAGCGAAATAACCAGACTGTCAGTTATCTACTACATCAAAAGCCAGCCCTAACTTAAGACACCACCAGGACTACATATGGAACAAAGGACTGCACAGAGATAGCCAGCTGCAGACCGTCCCACTCCAGTGACAGGCAGCCAGAGCCAGAAGCAGGCAATCACAGCCCTAGAGAGACGTTGACTACAAAACTGTAAGCAGGTTTCTGTGCTAACTCATGTTTCTTGGGGCTCTGGATGGTCAACAACTGCCTAAGAAAGTGCGCCGGTTGTATACCCAGAAAACTGAGCGGCTGGGAGGCAATAAGTCACAGCAGCTGTGCTCACTAAGCACTTCATCACCTGTGCTACTCAGACCTGAGAAGGGTATAAAACGCAGACTCAACCGAGTCTGTGTTTCTGAACCTGGAGTGCCTGAACCTGGCCGGCTCAGATTTGGGTGTTCATCTCCACCTCCTCTGTAACAGGGCAGAGATCAGATATTGAAAAGACCAGTAAACCACCTCAATAAAGAGAATTCAACAAACTACCAGAATATAGTAAGGACAGTCTAAACTTGGCAATTTTAACAAGATGAAGAAGCAAAAGAATACCCAGCAGCTAAAGGAACAGGATAAATGCCCACCAAACCAAATCAAAGAGGAAGAGATAGGGAATCTACCTGATAAAGAATTCCGAATAATGATAGTGAAATTAATCCAAAATCTTGAAATCAAAATGGAATCACAGTTAAATAGTCTGGAGATAAGAATTGAGAAGATGCAAGAAAGGTTTAACAAGGACCTAGAAGAAATAAAAAAGAGTCAACACATAATGAATAATGCAATAAATGAGATCAAAAACACCCTGGAGGCAAAAAATAGTAGAATAACAGAGGCAGAAGATAGCACTAGTGAATTAGAAGATATAATCCTAGAAATAAATGAATCAGAGGAAAAAAAAAAGAAAAACGAATCAAAAGAAATGAGGACAATCTCAGAGACCTCCAGGATAACATTAAATGCTACAATATTCGAATCATAGGAGTTCCAGAAGAAGAAGATAAAAAGAAAGACCATGAGGAAATGCTTGAGGAGATAATAGTTGAAAAATTCCCTAAAATGGAGAAGGAAATAACCACTCAAGTTCAAGAAATCCAGAGAGTCCCTAACAGGAGAAACCAAAGGCGAAACACCCCAAGACACATATTAGTCAAATTAACAAAGATTAAATATAAAGAACAAATATTAAAAGCAGCAAGGGAAAAACATCAAATAACTCACAAGGGAATTCCCATAAGGATAACAGCTGACTTTCAATAGAAACTCTTCAAGCCAGGAGGTAATGGCAAGACATAATTAAAGTGATGAAAGAAAATAACTTACAGCCTAGATTATTGTATCCAGCAAGGATCTCATTCAAATATGAAGGAGAAATCAAAAGCTTCACAGATAAGCAAAAGTTGAGAGAATTTAGCACCACTAAACCATTTCTGAATCTGGAATGTGAGGTCCATGAATCAAGGCAAATTGGAAGTGGTCAAACAAGAGATGGCAAGAGTGAATGTTGACATTCTAGGAATTAGCGAACTAAAATGGACTGGAATGGGTGAATTTAACTCAGATGACCATTATATCTACTACTGTGGGCAGGAATCCCTCAGAAGAAATGGAGTGGCCATCATGGTCAACAAAAGAGTCCGAAATGCAGTACTTGGATGCAAGCTCAAAAATGACAGAATGATCTCTGTTCGTTTCCAAGGCAAACCATTCAATGTCACAGTAATCCAAATCTATGCCCCAACCAGTAACGCCGAAGAAGCTGAAGTTGAACGGTTCTATGAAGACCTACAAGACCTTTTAGAACTAACACCCAAAAAAGATGTCCTTTTCATTATAGGGGACTGGAATGCAAAAGTAGGAAGTCAAGAAACACCTGGAGTAACAGGCAAATTTGGCCTTGGAACACGGAATGAAGCAGGGCAAAGACTAACAGAGTTTTGCCAAGAAAATGCAATGGTCATAGCAAATACCCTCTTCCAACAACACAAGAGAAGACTCTATACATGGACATCACCAGATGGTCAACACCAAAATCAGATAGATTATATTCTTTGCAGCCAAAGATGGAGAAGCTCTATACAATCGGCAAAAACAAGACCAGGAGCTGACTGTGGCTCAGACCATGAACTCCTTATTGACAAATTCAGACTTAAATTGAAGAAAGTAGGGAAAACCACTAGACCATTCAGGTATGACCTAAATCAAATCCCTTATGATTATACAGTGGAAGTGAGAAATAGATTTAAGGGCCTAGATCTGATAGATAGAGTGCCTGATGAACTATGGAATGAGGTTCGTGACATTGTACAGGAGACAGGGATCAAGACCATCCCCATGGAAAAGAAATGCAAAAAGGCAAAGTTGCTGTCTGGGGAGGCCTTACAAATAGCTGTGAAAAGAAGAGAAGCGAAAAGCAAAGGAGAAAAGGAAAGATATAAACATCTGAATGCAGAGTTCCAAAGAATAGCAAGAAGAGATAAGAAAGCCTTCTTCAGTGATCAATGCAAAGAAATAGAGGGAAACAACAGAATGGGAAAGACTAGGGATCTCTTCAAGAAAATCAGAGATACCAAAGGAACATTTCATGCAAAGATGGGCATGATAAAGGACAGAGATGGTGTGGACCTGACAGAAGCAGAAGATATTAAGAAGAGGTGGCAAGAATACATAGAAGAACTGTACAAAAAAGAGCTTCAAGACCCAGATAATCATGATGATGTGATCACTGACCTAGAGCCAGACATCTTGGAATGTGAAGTCAAATGGGCCTTAGAAAGCATCACTACGAACAAAGCTAGTGGAGGTGATGGAATTCCAGTGGAGCTATTCCAAGTCCTGAAAGATGATGCTGTGAAAGTGCTGCACTCAATATGCCAGCAAATTTGGAAAACTCAGCAGTGGCCACAAGATTGGAAAAGGTCAGTTTTCATCCCAATCCCAAAGAAAGGCAATGCCAAAGAATGCTCAAACTACCGAACAATTGCACTCATCTCACACGCTAGTAAAGTAATGCTCAAAATTCTCCAAGCCAGGCTTCAGCAATATGTGAACCGTGAACTTCCTGATGTTCAAGCTGGTTTTAGAAAAAGCAGAGGAACCAGAGATCAAATTGCCAACATCTGCTGGATCATGGAAAAAGCAAGAGAGTTCCAGAAAAACATCTATTTCTGCTTTATTGACTATGCCAAAGCCTTTGACTGTGTAGATCACAATAAACTATGGAAAATTCTGAAAGAGATGGGAATACCAGACCACCTGATCTGCCTCTTAAGAAATCTGTATGCAGGTCAGGAAGCAACAGTTAGAACTGGTCATGGAACAACAGACTGGTTCCAAATAGGAAAAGGAGTACGTCAAGGCTGCATATTGTCACCATGTTTATTTAACTTATATGCAGAGTACATCATGAGAAATGCTGGACTGGAAGAAACACAAGTTGGAATCAAGATTGCCGGGAGAAATATCAATAACCTCAGATATGCAGATGACACCACTCTTATGGCAGAAAGTGAAGAGGGGCTAAAAAGCCTCTTGATGAGAGTGAAAGTGGAGAGTGAAAAGGTTGGCTTAAAGCTCAACATTCAGAAAACGAAGATCATGGCATCTGGTCCCATCACTGCATGGGAAATAGATGGGGAAACAGGGGAAACAGTGTCAGACTTTGTTTTTCTGGGCTCCAAAATCACGGCAGATGGTGACTGCAGCCATGAAATTAAAAGACGCTTACTCCTTGGAAGGAAAGTTATGACCAACCTAGATAGCATATTCAAAAGCAGAGACATTACTTTACCAACAAATGTTCGCCTAGTCAAGGCTATGGTCTTTCCTGTGGTCATGTATGGATGTGAGAGCTGGACTGTGAAGAAGGCTGAGCGCCGAAGAATTGATGCTGTTGAACTGTGGTGTTGGAGAAGACTCTTGAGAGTCCCTTGGACTGCAAGAGGATCCAACCAGTCCATTCTGAAGGAGATCAATCCTGGAATTTCTTTGGAGGGAATGATGCTAAAGCTGAAACTCCAGTATTTTGGCCACCTCATGCGAAGAGTTGACTCATTGGAGAAGACTCTGATGCTGGGAGGGATTGAGGGCAGGAGGAGAAGGGGACGACAGAGGATGAGATGGCTGGATGGCATCACTGACTTGATGGGTGTAGGTCTGGGTGACCCCCGGGAGCTGGTGATGGACAGGGAGGCCTGGTGTGCTGCGGTTCATGGGGTCGCAAAGAGTCGGACACGACTGAGCGACTGATCTGATCTGAAACCATTTCTCCAACAAAAACTAAAGGACAGTCTCTAGATAGGAATCACTAAAAGGGTGTATAAATTCAAACCCAAAACAATAAAGTAAATCCTATTTATCAATAATTGCTTTAAACATTAATGGGCTGAATGCCCTAATCAACTGACAAAGACTGACAACTCGATACAAAAACAAGACCCCTACATTCCTTGTCTACAAGAGACAACCAAAAGACTAAAACGGGTCAAATGGATATAAAAACTAGACCTCTATATATGTTGTCTACAAGAGAACCACCTTAAAATAGGGGATATATAGAGACTGTAAATGAAGGGCTGGAAAAAGATTTTTTATGCAAATATGGGCTAAAAGAAAACAGGAGTAGCAATACTCATATCAGATAAAATTGACTTTAAAGATCCTGAAAAGGAGACAATCAAGGTTATACATAATGACTTAAAGGAACAATCCAAAAAGAATTTATAACAATTATAAATATATATGCACCCAACATTGGAGCATTGATATATCTAAGACAAACACTAATTAGTATGATAGAAGAAATATACAACAATACAATAATAGTGGGAGACTTTAATACCCCACTCATATTTATACAATCTGGCTGTAATAGACAAAGTAAAGAAGAAAACATATTCACTTATGAGCCTCAAAAAATTCAGTTCACTCAGGAGAGTTAAAAAAAATAGACTTATTTGTTCACTTTGTAAATGTTTATTGACTATTTTATGGGTCTGGTAACACTTTGGGTAGTAGGGAGGAAGAAGTAACAAATGTGATCCTGTCCTAAATAATATATTGTGGTAAAGATAGACCTACCAATACAAAATACCAAGATATGCCTAAGATGAGGACACCCAAACTGGACTTTCAGTTTCTTGAACTTTTCATTTCCAGATCAAACCTCCTAATATAGGATGAATTCAACATGATTATTTTTTAATGTTCTTTGTGATTAAAAACAGAAAGCCATTAGTTAAGAAATTACATATACTCCTCCCCACCATCACCTCCCTTCTTCCTTCCCATTTCCCTCCCACCCTCATTGATCCTTTCCTTTGTCCATATTCCCCTGCAAAAAAAAAAAAAAAAAAAAAAAGAATATTTAATCTAATGTTGTTCAGTTGCTAAGTCATGTCAAATTCCTTTTGACCCCATGGACTGCAGCATGGCAAGCCCCTCTGTCCACAGTCTCCCAGAATTTTCTCAAATTCATGTCCATTGATTCGTTGATGTTATCTAACCATCTCATTCTCTGCTGCACCCTTCTCCTTTTGCCTTCAATGTTTTCCAGCATAAGGGTCTTTTCCAAAGAGTTGGTTCTTCGCATCAGGTGGCCAAAGTGTTGGAGCTTCAACTTCAGCATCAGTCTTTCCAATGCATACTCAGGGTTGATTTCCTTTAGCATTGATTAGTCTGACCTCCTTGCAGTCCAAGGGACTCTCAAGAGTCTCCTCCAATACCACAGTTCAAATCCATCTATTCTTCAACCCTCACCCTTCTTTATCGTCCAAATCTCACATCTATACATGACTACTGGTAAAAGCATAGTTTTAGCTATATGCACCTTTGTCAGCAAAGTGATGTCTCTGCTTTTTAATATGCTGTCCAGGTTGGTCATAGCTTTCTTTCCAAGGAGCAAATGCCTTTTAATTTCATGGTTGCAGTCACCATCTAAGGTGACTTTGGAGCCCAAGAAAATAAAATCTGTCACTACTTCCACATTTTCCCCATCTATTTGCCATGAAGTGATGGGACCAGATGCCACGATCTCAGTTTTTTGAATGATGAGTTTCAAGCCAGCTGTTTTACTCTTCTCACAGAAAATATGGACACTTTGTGCATGTTCAGGAATCATTCATATCTGATTCTTTGTGGCTCCATGGACTCTATCCACCAGATTCCTCTACCCATGGGATTTTCCAAGCAAGAATACTTGAGTCTTCTCTTCTCCAGAGGATCTTCCCAATCCTGGGATCAAACTCACAATGAACTAGATTAGTCTCCCAATGAATTCAGTAAAAACAGCCAGCAACAAGAGTTAGCAACTACTCATTTGATTCAATTAATTCACCAAAGACACTTGTTCAGTAAACATATGTGGTGAAGACAATTCATATTCTCTGCCAGCTCACTGCCAAAATCATTCTCCGGATTTTAATTCATTATGAAATGGTAACCATGCCATGATGCTTTCAGCATCACTGGTAACAGCCTACTTACTGAAATTACAATAGCAATACATTATATGGAGTTAAAAATTAAAATGGAAAGCTTTATTTCTTCCCATCAACAGCTTTATGATTGTTCTGGTTGTTAGATGGGGAAGGAACAGACAGAACCAGTATAAATAAAAATACACAACTACAAATGTAGAACCACAGTCACAATCTATTACTATTCTACAGACTATTACACAAAAGTTAAGTAACAAAGCATCCGAAATAATGAGATAAAAGTTATACAATCCTAACCAAGTATAAAAAGCTTCAGCAAAGGTGAAGAGCATGATTTAAGAGAAGGTAGTTATCTGAAATTCCTTAAAGTTAGAAAAGTAGTTAAATGCTTGGGCAACATGCTGATTTGAATTGAATTGGCAGTATAACTGAGGATGTCAGTAGAAATTAGGGCCTTTTAGAATCCATCCTGTAGGTAACTGAATAAGAACTGTTCTTCCCAGGTATCATCTTAGAAATGCTATTTGTTCTGCCCACGCTGAGCGCAAAGATATAAAGAGCAAATACTAATTAGGTATATTAGGATAAATACCCCAATGAGATCAGAGGAATTTTTAACTCAAGACCCAGTAAATCAGAATTTAGCATACATTATAATTTTCCAGGCAAAGATCCTGGAGTGGGCTGCCATTTCCCCCTCCAGGGGATCTTCCTGACCGAGATCGAAACTGAGTTTCTTGTGTCACTTGCATTGACAGGTGGATTCTTTACCACTAGTGCCACTTGGAAAACCATATATCTCAGTTTATTTTAATATATGTTAGCAGTAACAAACACCTAAAGATACTTATCTAGACATACACATATATTTGGTCATAGGTACAAATTCACTTTCATTAGTCTGTTGATAATGAGATCAGATCAGATCAGATCAGTCACTCAGTCGTGTCCGACTCTTTGCGACCCCATGAATCGCAGCACGCCAGGCCTCCCTGTCCATCACCAGCTCCCGGAGTTCACCCAGACTCACATCCATCGAGTCAGTGATGCCATCCAGCCATCTCATCCTCTGTCGTCCCCTTCTCCTCTTGCCCCCAATCCCTCCCAGCATCAGCGTCTTCTCCAATCAGTCAACTCTTCGCATGAGGTGGCCATAGTACTGGAGTTTCAGCTTTAGCATCAATCCTTCCAAAGAAATTCCAGGATTGATCTCCTTCAGAATGGACTGGTTGGATCTCTGTGCAGTCCAAGGGACTCGCAAGAGTCTTCTCCAACACCACAGTTCAAAAGCATCCATTCTTCGGCGCTCAGCCTTCTTCACAGTCCAGCTCTCACATCCATACATGACCACAGGAAAGACCATAGCCTCCACTAGGCGAACCTTTGTTGGTAAAGTAATATCTCTGCTTTTGAATATGCTATCTAGGTTGGTCATAACCTTCCTTCCAAGGAGTAAGCGTCTTTTAATTTCATGGCTGCAGTCACCATCTGCAGTGATTTTGGAGCCCAGAAAAAGAAAGTCTGACACTGTTTCCACTGTTTCCCCATCTATTACCCATGTAGTGATGGGACCAGATGCCATGATCTTCGTTTTCTGAATGTTGAGCTTTAAGCCAACCTTTTCACTCTCCACTTTCACTTTCATCAAGAGGCTTTTTAGTTCCTCAATACCCTTAATTATATAAGGCTTGGGAACATTTTGTTTTGAGTGTTTCCAAACACAAAGAATCCCAGGGACGGGGGAGACTTGTGGGCTGCCTTCTATGGGGTCGCACAGAGTCGGACACGACTGAAGTGACTTAGCAGCAGCAAACACAAAGGAGTTAGTTCCCAAACTAGAAAGATTCTAATAAAAGAGACTCCGAGAACGCTTTTCCTCTCCTCTTTTTCTAAATTCTCAGAACACATTAAAAAAAAAAAAAAACTTTCCTTATAAGATGCATCTCACTGCTGCTACTTATTCTGAATGCTTTATTTTCTTTGCCCCTGCCACTCACCAAAAGACAAAGGGAAACTCATCAAAAAGCATGAGAAAGTCTCCCAGAAAGGGATTCAATGTGATAGGAACTTGTTTCTACCAAGTTGTCATACTTCATAGTTCTATGGGATGGTCAAGGTTGCATCCATGGTGACCAGTAAATACAAATAAGCCCGTTGAACAAAGGCTTCAAGATCTATGCAGCTAGATGTTTTCAAGAGGAGAAGTACTTAAAGTAAGGCAATAATGTTTGTTACTAAACTGTATGTGTATATGTTCTTTGCTATGCAGAAAAGTATCAACTCTTAGCTCTGAAAAAAATCTTAACATGACTTCAAATGACAACACTAAAAGTATGTGTTAATAACATCATTATGTAAAACAGAAGGGTAAAGAAAAATTAGTTAGGCAACGTCCCAAATATTATTATAAAATATCCACAATGATTTTGCAAAGGTAACTGGTAACCTTTTAACTAATGGTCATAAAATGTTTCATGCTACTTCAGATTTATATTATAAAAGATGAAACAATATCTTTATTACTGCTTAGGAAGAAATATACAGTTCATTCTCTTTTTAGGAATTTGCCCTACTCTGGTCTTCATGCAACAGAAGTAAGACATATGGGAATTTGGCATACCAAATTCACTCATCAGAATATAAATTGCCTCATAAATGCTCTCTCACTGATCTTTTGATTGGCAGGTAGTATCATGCAAGGTGGTCAGACTTGATGATCATCAAATGTCAGGAAATTGAATGATTTTTGATGAAGACTAGATTCCTTAACTTTATTAAAATTCCAGATGGTAGAGACTATATCTTATTCATCTCCTAACAAAGCTATCCTTGTTACTTTGCCCCTTAAATATTTGTTTAATACCTTTCTTCATGAGGAAGACTAACCCGAATAACCATTTTTAAAAAACATATTTCCAGTGAAAGTACTGTTACAACTCAAGAAGCAGTGAAGCCAACTATCCATTATAAAATAGATATAACCAGAGTGCTATTAAAGTGATCACTTATAATGATAATAACAATAAAACATCTGCCACACAAGTCTAGATTTATTTAGCTGTACATAGAGTCCCAGAACAGTCTGAAACAAGAAAGAATGGGACAATCAGTAATTCACTGATCATTAACAGACACAAAATGTTAAGTTTTAGCCCTGACCCAAATTTGCTATCTAATTTATTTACTATCTTTTCCCACTAGAATTATAGGATTATGCATTATTAAAACCTAATTAAAATTTTTATCCTCTTCTGACCTGTGTTTTCATGCTTGTTTCCTGGCAGACTATTGACTGGAGCTAATTGGCAAATATTCCTATAAAAGACAAATCCTTTACAAACCCAAGCATCCATAAAAATCAACTGAGGTAAGCTGTTAAGTGCCTCTTAAGAATATGGTTTGCTGAGCACCACTTTCAGAGATTCTGATTTGGTTGTTTAAAGTGTAGGTCTGGAAAAATTTTAAATAGGTGTCCACATTAAACACATTGAGAAACATTTTATAAAGAGCTACTCTTAAGTACTGGCTATGTATAAACACAGACAATGCAAGTAAATGCCAAGAGTCACCTTTCAGAATTCCCTAGGCTTAGACTGTCTCCAAATCTCCATAGATACCTCAATACCAAGAGAATAAAGAATAAAATTCAATAAGGAGAATAATCCACATACAATTCTACACTTGCCATGAAAAAGCTTTGTTTTGAATTTGCCTGATTAAATGTAGTACCCATAAGGTGGCAATTTAATTGAAGTTACAATGAAAATCTACTCTGAAAAGGCAATACAGTTGTTACACATCATGTTACTTTTAGGAAAGTTTCCATCAGTCTGTACTCATCCCCAACAGGAGAGATTAAATAGTTTGGAAATAGCAGGACCACAGGTTCTAAAAAATTGTAGGTTTAAAATTTTCCCACAAGATCTACAATCCACTTCGGTACAATGGATTATAAAAAGAAGTTAAAGAAAAAGAAAGATTCTGTTTAAATTAGCACAAAACATTAATAGCCTTAAATGCCCCAAGAAAACATTAGCACCCAACACAGACCTCCAAAGAACAGGAGCTCTAAATAATATTTGTGTTATTGCTGTGTTCAGTCTCTAAGTCATGTCCTCTTCTTTTGGGACCCCATGGACTAGTCTGCCAGGCTCCTTTGTCCATGAAATTTCCAAGACAAACATATTAGAATATGTTGATATTTCTTTCTCCAGGGGATCTACCCAACCCAGGGATTGAACCCATGTTTCTGGCATTGTCAGGTAGATTCTAAAAATTAAGATCATGGCATATGGTCCCATCACTTCATGGGAAATAGATGGGGAAACAGTGGAAACAGTGACTGACTATTTTTCTGGGCTCCAAAGTCACTCAAGATGATGATTGCAGCCATGAAATTAAAGACCCTTAGTCCTTGGAAGGAACGTTATGACCAACCTAGACATATATTAAAAAGCAGAGACATTACTTTGTCAACAAAGGTCTGTCTAGTCAAGGCTATGGTTTTCCCAGTGGTCATGTAATGGATGTGGGAGTTGGACTATAAAGAAAGCTGAGCTCCGAAGAATTGATGCTTTTGAACTGTGGTGTTGGAGAAGACTCTTGAGAGTCCCTTGGATTGCAAAGAGATCCAACCAGTCCATCCTAAAGGAGATCAGTCCTGGGTGTTCATTGGAAGGACTGATGTTGAAGCTGAAACTCCAGTACTTTGGCCAGCTGATGCGAAGAGCTGACTCATTTGAAAAGACCCTGATGCTGGGGAAGATTGAACATGGGAGGAAAAGGGGACAACAAAGGATGAGATTGTTGGATGATATCACTGACTCGATGGACATGGGTTTGGGTGGACTCCAGGAGTTGGTGATGGACAGAGAGGCCTGGCGTGCTGCAGTTCATGGGGTGGCAAAGAGTCAGACATGACTGAGCGACTGAACTGAACTGAAGCTACCTGGGAAGCCCAATATTTGTGTACTGGACCTTGTTATATATAATCTTATCTGTTAAAGTAGCTCAGTAACTTCTCACTCTTTGTGACCCTATGGACTATACAGTCCATGAAATTCTCCAGGCCAGAATACTGGAGTGAGTAGTCATTGCCTTCTCCAGTGGATCTTCCCAACCCAGGAATCGAACCGAGATCACCTACATTGCAGGTATATTCGTTAACAGCTGAGACATCAGGGAAGCCCTTATCTGAGTCTCACAATAATTCTGTAAGGATTGGAATATTTGTATCCAATCCTATGATAAACTAAAGCACACAGCTGTAGGAGGCTTTGTGCATTAGCACATAATTGGTAAATAGAAGGACTAGAAATTGCATCTAGATTTCCAAGATTCATATTTTATAGCAAAAAGCAATTTCTAGGTCTTGAAATTTCTAAGCATCTAAAATAATAGTTCTTAACTTAAATGATATAGCCCACCAACAAGAATGCTATTCATAAATGATTTGTGAATACATTATTTTTAAATATTTTATGTAATACTCAATGTTATTTTCTATTTTAATAGAAGTCTCAATTTCTTACATGGGTATGTTTTCTTTATTCAAAGAAAAAAGAGATTGATATGCAGTTAAAGTACAGGAAATTGCAGAATCCCAGAAATCTATCCTAATAAGTCTTCTGTATGAAGGTCATTATAAGGTAGAGAACATATGCCCTAGCATATGTGCACTTAATGTTTAGAATAAGCACTTAAAAACAACACCAAAAATAGCCCAAAGCTATACCTTTAGATATAAGGAATAACTAATAACTCATCATCATCAAGAGGAAAAGAAAGTTTTTCCTCCACATTGCAGGTTCAGTTCAGTTCAGTAGCTCAGTCCTGTCTCATTCATTGTGACCCCATGGATTACAGCACACCAGGCTTTCCTGCCCATCACAAACTCCTGGAGTATACTCAAACTCATGTCCATTGAGTCGGTGATGCCATCCAACCATCTCATCTTCTGTTGTCCCCTTCTCCTCCCACCTTCAATCTTTCACAACATCAGAGTCTTTTCCAATGAGTCGGTTTTTTGCATCAGGTGGCCAAAGTACTGGAGTTTCAGCTTCAGTGTCAGTCTTTCCAATGAATATTCAGTACTTATTTCCTTTAAGATTGACTGGTTGGATCTCCTTGCAGTCCAAAGGACTCTCAAGAGTCTTCTCCAACACCACAGTTTAAAAGTATCAATTCTCTGGTGCTCAGCTTTCTTTATAGTCCAACTCTCACATCCACACATGACGACTGGAAAAACCACAGCCTTGACTAGATGGACCTTTATTGGCAAAGTAGTGTCTCTGCTTTTCAATATGCTGTCTAGGTTGGTCATAACTTTTCTTCCAAGGAGCAAGTGTCTTTTAATTTCATGGCTGCAGTCACCATCTGTAGTGATTTTGGAGCCCCCAAAAATAAAATCTCTCACTGTTTCCACTGTTTCCCCATCTATTTGCCACGAAGTGATGGGACTAATGCCATGATCTTTGTTTTCTGAATGTTGAGTTTTAAGCCAACTCTTACTCTCCTCTATCACTTTCATCAAGAGGCTCTTTAGTTTTCTTTGCTTTCTGCTGTAAGAGTGGTGTCATCTACATATCTGAGGTTATTGATATTTCTCCTGACAGTCTTGATTCCAGCTTGTGCTTCATCCAGCCCATCATTTTGCATGATGTACTCTGCATAGAAGTTAAATAAGCAGAGTGACACTATACAGCCTTGACGTACTCCTTTCCTTATTTGGAACCAGTCTGTTGTTCCATGTCCAGTTCTAACCCTTGCTTCTTGATCTACATGGAGCTTTCTCAGGAGGCAGTTAAAGTGGTCTAGTATTTCCATCTCTAAGAATTGTCCAGTTTGTTGTGATCTACACAGTCAAAGGCTTTGGCATAGCCAACAAAGCAAAAGTAGATATTTTTCTGGAACTCTCTTACCTTTTTGACAATCCAGCAGATGTTGGCTATTTAATCTCTGGTTCCTCTGCCTTTTCTAAATCCAGCTTGAACAGCTGGTAGTTCACAGTTCACGTACTGTTGAAAGTTACTGTCATTGCAGTTTACTGTCTTCAAAAACCTGAGCATGATCCTGCCAATATTTTCCCTTTCCAAAATTTTCTCCCCAGGTTTCTAACAGGAAAGTTGAGCATCTAGAACAATGTTTGCAGCATTATCGGTGTTCTGTAAATACCCATCACATTCTTGAGTGAAAGATTTCATTGACATCTCAAGGGCTAGGAAGAGAAGAATGAGGAGAAAATAGGCATCTTATTACCTTCAATTTACATATGAAGACCCTGAGGCTTGGGGAAATTGAATACAGTCACACAGTTTTAAGCTGTGGAGTTAAGTGAACCCAACTGGCCAAATACCACAGTCCATATTCTTAACTACTGCATTATGTTGTCTTGCTGTTGTTGACTCCTCTTGTTCTTAATTGTTTACACTGGCATAATCTTCTCTTAAGGGATGTAAGAGATGTCTATAAAGGGTTTTAAATACTTTTCAAAGAGCAAAACCTATTCAGAGATTGACAGAATACTAAAAAAAGATCTCAGGTGTCATCTAGTTCAGACACATCAACATCCATTTTGGAACCATTATATAGAAGACCAGATAGTCTGAGATAAGTCAAATTGCTTGTTCAAGAGAACAAGTCAGTGGCCATACAGCAACTCAGAACTAAGGTCACCTGTCAATGAGATCATATCACTATCCTCAACTCTCCTCGGGCCTTGACTTATACAGTAGCAATAGTGGATTAAGTATGAAACTCAGGTGTATATAAATGACAGAACCCTACATTTTCTAACATAATCTTTAGCTGCTTCTATTGGCTGTGGTGTTGGAAATTTTTTACAATATAAAACCTAGACCCTACCCATATAGAGTGAGGGATCCTTAGAGAGATCTTAACTATTTCCCTACTTGTAAAAGTAGCAACCATATCTTGATGAATGTAGGGGGCCTGGATAATTTAACACAATATACTTTGATGCCTGATGAAAATGCCTCTTTTTTTTCCCCACTGATTTAATTTTCCTCCTGAGCATTACCCACATGGAATAAGGAGAATACAAAGGGAGAACTTAACTTTGAGTTTGCCAGAAAAATAACATTTCACGTGTTCAGTCACTTTGGGTAAATTATCAGTCTTTTAGTTTTCCTTTTTCCCTCTCTTCTTTCCTTCTCCAGAATAGCACTAGATGGAATCTGGAACCGTAAGACACTCCTATGTCATCATAAATGCAGGGATAAAATGGCCGCTTGATCTGTGCTGTGTTTTTTAAACTCTTAAATGGTTTCAGCAAGTGTGAATGGTCTGTTCTCATCCCAGAACTGGCCAATTAAGATTGAGTCTCTGGTACTCACCACCTCAAACTGAGGACACATTGGACCCTTCATCTTACCCTATGCAATATGAACTGTAGATTCTCTCAGTTTTCCTGCCTGACCTTTCCAGATCCCAAAGAAATGTGTAAGTTTAGTATTATCCACAGAGCCATACAGTAAAGTAAAGCTCTCCTTGAAGCTCACTATCCTTAATGATTTAGTTCCAATCCCTGATGCTGTGCTCTAACTCTTCCACCCTTTGGAAGTTTCACACTGCTGATCCTTACCAGGAAACCTGAAGTCTCTCCCAGACTGTGCTCTGGAACATGTCCTCAGCTTTCACCAAGAGGTGGAGAAAGCATAGCCATTAACTGCAGATGCTTCCACCATACATTACTGCCCTTCTTCCCCCAATCTTCTAGGACTAGATTAAGAGGGCTTCTCATCCACTATTATGAAGAAGAAGAAGTTTCTAAAGTATATTTTCATTTTTGTCCACTCCTAGGTTATTATTATTGTGGAGAAGGAAATGGCAACCCACTCCAGTGTTCTTGCCTGGAGAATCCCAGGGATGGGGGAGCCTGGTGGGCTGCCGTCTATGGGGTCGCACAGAGTCGGACACGACTGAAGCGACTTAGCAGCAGCAGCAGGTTATTATTGAATTTTATGATGGGGTCTTTCAGGAATAGTTCTTGATATACCATCAAAGCTTAGTCAAAGATAATCCCCCTTTCTCCCCAGTTCAGCTGATTCTCATGCCTATGATCTTGAATATTCAAAAATCTTCTCTGTATGTTGAGAACTATTGTAGTTGTTGTTGTTTAGTCACTAAATCATGTCTGACTCTTTGCGGTCCCATGGACTATAGCCTTCAAGTTTCCTCTGCTCCTGGCATTTTCCAGGCAAGAATACTAGAGTGGGTTACCATTTCCTTCTCCAGGGGATCTTCCTGACCCAGGGATGGAACCCATGTCTCCTGCTTGGCAGATAAATTCTTTACCATTAGCCACCTGGAAAGTCCCATGTTGAGAACTACACTGACTTGCATGATCCCAATCCGTCACCAAGTTAAACATACACCTCTGGGTGAAGAGAAGGAGATCAGGAAAAAAGAAATGGGAAACAAATAAACAAATAAATAAATTGAGGTATTTCAGAAATACTATTGTTTATTCACAAGGAATGAGCTTAAATTTCAGGCTGTATTCAGTCAATGTGAGGCAATGCCATGGTGTACTCTGAACCTCATGCAACTTTTTCTAAAAACACATGAACCTACTTAATAAGATATGTGTCCATTGTATGAGAAAGTTTGTAAGTGCCAAGACTAGCTGGACATTTCCTTGACCCTTAACTATATGACCCCTCAACTAAGGAAGATGAAATCTTTCACCTGAACCTTTGTTGACTCTCCTAGATCTAAAACAGTTAGGTCCCAGACATTTTAACAACTGGCAGATAGCTGATTTTTCACCCTTCAGGTCGTCAGATGAAATGTGAAATTTCTACTCTCATAAGATAAAGATACACAAGTGGATATGTCCCTTTATGAAAGATCCCAATTATACAAACTTCCTTTGCAGTCCATAAGCATGTTTCAGACAGAACATTTGCAGTTCAAATGAGTCAAATCATCAAAAATTTCTATCATCTGAATAAGAAAGCTGTCACATTTTGTGTAATTTCCAAATAGGAGTCAGGAGGATTCACCTTTTATTTTCTAGGAAATGAGGCAGGTTAAAGACTTCATTTTGCCTAGTCTTTTCCCTAAGAATCATCACTGCAGCCCCCTTTCATTTAACAAGATGATTTTTAATTATTATGTGGAAAGCACGTTCTTAATGCATATCAAAGTATCTTCAGTTTCCCCATTTGTACATCTCAACAAAACTTTACAAAGTCAATTTTTGAGGTAAACAATTAGGTATGAGTTTTTCATTTGTTAGATTTTGATGACACAGAGAAATGAGTAAGGAGAAGTAAAGCTGGAAGAGCAAAACAGGAGAGTTGGTTCAAAGAAAACTCTAATAGAAGTCTAAGGACAAAAGGAACTGAGAAAACCAGTCACCACCCAGAACCAGCGACCAGGTACCATTCAGATGGAGGATATTGAGAGTAGTGAGATGTACGGATGGGAAACTGAAAGTACTTTGATGTGCATTAAGACTGTGCCTTTAGCATAATAATAAATGACATATTTTTTATTGGATTTCTCTACTTTGATCCAAAATGCTCAAAGTAGAATGAATTGGGCCCTATCTATTCAGACTTGAAAGGTTTTTTCACTGAAAGATATAATATGACACCTCATCATTAGCTGTAATTCTTATCATTTTTTAAAGTTGTATACTATTCCACTGTGTATATATTAAGAATTCCTTAGGAGCCCTTGACTGCAACACTTTTCAGAAACTACAATTCATTTTCTTTGCATTGACTGGAAAGGCCAGATTTCCCCTGAGACCTGCCAGGATCAGGAATGTATTTCTATCTCCAGGGATCAAGAACATGTTACAGGTAGTTCAAAAAAGAAAAGTACAAATCTCCCTTAATTCAAGATGTTATTACATCCTGATCAACCTATTGCTACAAGATAATGAGTGATGTTGGAGAAGACTCTTGAGTGTCCCTTGGACTGCAAGGAGATCCAACCAGTCCATCCTAAAGGAGATCAGTCCTGGGTGTTCATTGGAAGGAGTGATTTGAAGCTGAAACTCCAGTACTTTGGCCACCTGATGCGAAGGACTGACTCATTTGAAAAGACCCTGATGCTGGGAGGGATTGGGGGCGGGGGGAGAAGGGGACGACAGAAGATGAGATGGCTGGATGACATCACTGACTCGATGGACATGGGTTTGGGTGGACTCCAGGAGTTGGTGATGGACAAGTAGGCCTGGTGTGCTGCGGTTCATGGGGTGGAGTCGTACACGATTGAGTGACTGAACTGAACTGAACTGACAGCTTCTGTTCTATATGAGAAGTATCTTTTAATATGAAAAAAATTCCTGCAATCATGTGCACATTGCTGTATTTAAAATGGATAACCAACAGGGACCTACTCTATGGCACATGGAACTCTGATCAATGTTATGTGGCAGCCTGGATGAGACAGGGGTTTGAGGGAAAATGGATACATGTATATATGTGGCTGAATTCCTTCACTGTTCACCTGAAACTATCACAACATTATTAATCAGCTATACCACAATACAAAAGAAGTTTTTAAAAAATTATAAAAGAATGAGTGCATCACAGGAATAAATAGACAAAGATAATTTGCAAACTATAGAAAGGATCTTCTGAGAGCATTTTTTTTTACCTTTCTTTTCTTGTTATGTAAAATATGTGTAATGTCAAAGATATAAACTAAATACACTTTTTAGCAGTTTTGGACATTTTGCTGAATGATGATACTGCCTGAGACACCGCCACCGCCCCCATTTCCCCAAATGCTTTCCTCATTAAAGAACTCCACCCTGCTGCTCAGAGATTAAACAAGGAACCAACTCACTTTCTCCCCAATTGTTTATCTATCTTTTTTTTTTTTTTTTGCTTTTATTTTAGGAAGGACACTTAGCATGAGATCTACCCTCTTGATAAATTTTTCCAGTGTTAGGGTCTCTTTCAATGAATCAGCTCTTCATGTTAGGTGGCCAAAATATTGGAGCTTCAGTTTCAGCATCAGTCCTTCCAGTGAATATTAGGGTTAATTTTCTTTTAGGATTGACTGGCTTGATCTCCTTTCAGTCCAAGGAACTCTCAAGAGTCTTCTTCAACACCACAGTTTGAAAGCATGAATTTTTTGGCACTTAGCCTTCTTTATGGTCCAACTCTCACATCCATACTTGACTACTGGAAAAACCATAGCTATGACTACATGGAATTTTGTCAGCAAAGTAATGTCTCTGCTTTTTAATATGGTGTATCAGATCAGATCAGATCAGTCGCTCAGTCGTGTCCGACTCTTTGCGACCCCATGAAGTGCAGCACGCCAGGCCTCCCTATCCATCACCAGCTCTCGGAGGTCACTCAGACTCACATTCATCGAGTCAGTGATGCCATCCAGCCATCTCATCCTCTGTCATCCCCTTCTCCTCCTGCCCTCAATCCCTCCCAGCATCAGAGTCTTCTCCAATGAGTCAACTCTTCGCATGAGGTGGCCAAAATACTGGAGTTTCAGCTTTAGCATCATTCCTTTCAAAGAAATCCCAGGGCTGATCTCCTTCAGAATGGACCGGTTGGATCTCCTTGCAGTCCAAGGGACTCTCAAGAGTCTTCTCCAACACCACAGTTCAAAAGCATTGGTTGGTCATAGCTTTTTTCCCAAGGAACAAGTGTCTTTTAATTTCACGGCTACAGTCACCTCTGCAATGATTTTGAAGTCCAAGAAAATAAAATCTGTAACTGTTTCCATTTATCCCATCTATCTGGTATGAAGTCATGGGACCAGAAGCCATGATCTTCATTTCTTGAATGCTGAGTTTTAAGCCAGCTTTTTCACTCTCCTCTTTCACTTTCATCAAAAGGCTTTTTAGTTCCTCTTCACTTTCTGCCATTAGGATTGTGTCATCTCCATATCTGAGGTTATTGATATTTCTCTTGGCAATCTTGATTCCAGCTTGACCTTCATCCAGCCCAGCATTTTGTATGATGTACTCTACACATAAGTTAAGTAAGCAGCATGACAGTATACAACTTTGATGTACTACTTTCCCCATTTTGAAGCAGTTCATTGTTCCTTGTCTGGTTCTAACTGTTGCTTATTGACCTGCATACAGGTTTTTCAGGAGGCAAGTACGGTGGTCTGGTATTCCCATCTCTTTCAGAATTTTCCAGTTTGTTGTGATCCACACAGTCAAAGACATTAGCATAGTCAATAAAGCAGAAGTAGATGTTTTTCTGGAACTCTTGCTTTTTTGATGATCCAACAGATGTTGTCAATTTGATCCCTGGTTCCTCTGCCTTTTTTTAAGATAAATCCTACCCTTCAAATCAGACTGCGATTCCAAAGTATATATTGTTAAAAACCTTGAGAATTTTCATCTACAGATTACTACGGATAACGTTAGTTAACCAGCAGCATACTTGACTCTGGTTAACCCCCCTAAGCATCCAAACACAGAAAATAACCATGATCAAGCAACTTCTTTTTATCAAAAATACTGACACTGCTTTATTGCTCCTTTGTAAATCAAATACCATGATTTTTACATTTGACTCAGCCCAAGTTATTAGTATTCAGCCTGAGTTGGTTGACTGCAGAAGGACATCCTTTCTTCTATCTTTTCAAGAATACATACAAGTACCAGCCCATGCTCTTGGAGGAGAATAAAGCTGATTATGTCTAAAACTTGTCAGTCATACTCAGCATTTGTTCTTCATAACCTTCAACTCTGACTTGATTTGCAACATGCCTGTTGATTCCAAAGCATTAATCAGATAACTCTTTATTTGCTACAGTGCATAACAATGTTTTATCATTAGATGATACTACATAAATCTTTGTTTAAAATAACAGGCAATTCAAAACAAAGTTATTTTTTTTTTTTTTGATCAAGAATCTCTTTTATTTATTATCAGAAACATTACAAACATCTAGTATGAACAAATTGTAACATGATAGTGTTTAGTTTGAACAATTAATACATTTCAGATATAATATTATACATATTTCATGCTATTCTCCCCAATCATCTCACCCTCTCCCGTCCCAGAGTCCAAAAGTCTGATCTATACATCAGTGTCTCTTTTGTTGTCTCGTAAGTAGGGTTATTTTGTTTTTTTTTTTTTTCAAAACAAAGTTATTTTATTTCACTTCAAAAGAAAGTGAATGCTTATTGATTAATTGATAAACAAGCTGCCTACATAATGATTACCAAATCTATGTACACAACAGAATCACTCAGGATGCTACACTTATTAATCAGAAGCCCTGGAAGCAGGGAAGAGTAATCTCTAGTTGAAAATGTTTCCCCTGCAGAATGTGAGAAGTAAGAAGTATTTGAACTTGTTGCTAGATGATTGTAATCATGAAACCTTTGGGGAATAAACATTACTACAGCTCTATTTCAATTAGAAGATTAGCTAAACAAAATAAATGATACTTGACATGGTAGTAACTATTTATAAAACAAAAAAATCTATTTTACAGCTATGATTTTCATGTTTCAGATCAGATCAGTCACTCAGTCGTGTCCGACTCTTTGCGACCCCATGAATCGCAGCACGCCAGGCCTCCCTGTCCATCACCAACCCCCAGAGGTCACTCAGACTCACATCCATTGAGTCAGTGATGCCATCCAGCCATCTCATCCTCTGTTGTCCCTTTCTCCTCCTGCCCCCAATCCCTCCCAGCATCAGAGTCTTCTCCAATGAGTCAACTCTTCGCATGAGGTGGCCAAAATACTGGAGTTTCAGCTTTAACATCATTCCTTCCAAAGAAATCCCAGGGCTGATCTCCTTCAGAATGGACTGGTTGGATCTCCTTGCAGTCCAAGGGACTCTCAAGAGTCTTCTCCAACACCACACACAGTTCAAAAGCATCAGTTCTTCGGCGCTCAGCCTTCTTCACATGTTTAATGTTTAAGTGCCCCTTTTTAATATCAACAAAGTTGAGTGACTCCTAATAGTTGCAGTTTCCTTGGATACTAATTGAATTATAGATAATAATTATTATTAATGCAGCACCTTTTAAAAGTTTTATTTGCCTCAATAGTATCTTCATATATTTGAAAATGTGTATGTGTATGTGAGTTAATGTGAAAGAAAAGCACATCTATTCAATCTGCAGGTCATACTTGGTCCCTTCAGAAATTCTCTGACCACTTTGAATATTCCTTCTTGCTCCCTCCCAAGGTATCTAGAGACCACGCTAAAGACACTCTTCAGGAGGACATGTTCCAAGTTTGAAGACTGAGTCTTTTTCCAGTTAAAAATTATCAGGATATTAGCTAAAAAGTCATTATATAGTAATACCACTTCCCTTACTACGATATTTAGCTGTTCAGATTTTTTAAATAGAATCTTTTGATTTGTGCTTATCATATCCCTCTCAGATAAGATACTATTTACCTTCATTTTCTAAATGTGGATACTGACATACAGAGAGGTTAAGTGATTTGCTTCAGGCTTTCAGATATAGTTGAGATTTCTAAATCCCCTGACTGGCAGTTCCTTGTTTGATCCGTGAGACAGCACTGCCCCTCCAAGGCAGCTAATGGTGTAGAGGGAGGAATGCAAGAATGCTGGAAGCTTGTCTTTGACTGTAGTGTGCCTGCTTGGGTACGCCAAGGGAGTGGTATAGATGTACTGACAAGATCACATGAGACGCTGTATTTAAGAGCTAACTGCCGTGTAGAAAAAAAGAAGATTAAGTCACATTCAAGAGCAAACAGCATTTGGGAAAAGAGGCCTAAAGATCAAATTTTTCAGAAGCTTGCTATATAGTTATGGAAAAGAAACTTAAAAGAAAAAATTAAAATGTACTTTAAGGACTGTCAAACTCAGCCACACCTTATAGACTGAATGCTGCTACTGCTGCTGCTAAGTCGCTTCAGTCGTGTCCGACTCTGTGCGACCCCATAGACGGAAGCCCACCAGACTCCCCTGTCCCTGGGATTCTCCAGGCAAGAACACTGGAGTGGGTTGCCATTTCCTTCTCCAAGGAATAGACTGAATAGTGTCCCCAAAAATTCATATGCAAATCCCTAATCCCTATTACTTCAAAATGTGACTACATATTGAGATGGGACCTTTCAAGAGAGGATGAAGTTAAAATAAGGCCATAAAGGTGAGCCCTAATCCAGTCTGCCTGACTGGCACCTTTATAAAAAGAGGAAATGTGGACACAAAGACAGAAGAGATCTACATGTTCAGAGAGACAGCTGTTTGAAGTGGCAGCAAGAGGGAGGTCATCAGCAAGCAACAGAGAGAGGCCTCTAGTGGCATCCACCCTGAGGACATTTTGATCTCAGACTTCCAGCTTCCAGAATTATGAGACAATAACATCTTTGTTTAAGCCACTCCAACTCCAGTATTTTGTCACCATAGCCCCAGCAGACTTTGACATCATCTGTTTTGTAGATCAATCCAGAAAGGTGAAAGAATGTTCCTAATGCTACATGGTGGTGTCCTTGTCCTTTGCTGCACTCCTGGGGTCCTTTTCTAGGCCACCCACCAGTGCCAGGTGTTGTCAGTCTTATGTGTCCTCTCTCCAGATTCACCTCGACTCAGTGCTGAGAACACTGAAGATTCTGTCTGAGGGCTTTGTCTCTGACTGCAGGCTCACCCTCAGCCTACATACCGAGCACACAGGGTGCCAAAGAGTTAAAGCCCTGGAAAGGCCCTCAGCAAGTGATGGACAGAGATTTGGTAAATATATACCCCAGCTTCCTCATTACTTGATAGGGATAACTCTACGTCTTTTTTCTATACCATCCCCTAGAATTGTCCAGTGGGGATAAGTTTGAACTGCCCACAGCAAGAGCTGGTGATAATGTTACCAAGTCCTAGCTTCCTCTTCTTACTGCACAAGAGGCCAGTGAATCTGAGAGACAGGGTGTTGAGGCAAAGAATAAGACTTTATTCGAAGAGCTGACTGACTGAGGATATGGCAGACTAATGTTTCAAAATAACCCTCTTGTCAGGGTCTGGATGCCAGGTTCTTTTATGGATCATAGATGGAAAGAAGTGAGGAAACAAAGTAAAAAGGCGGTTAATCTTGCAAATATCTCCTAGAATGGCAAGCCTCAGACAAGGGGATGTGACCATTTCTTTCTTCTTCCCGCAATCTACAGGTAGACAGGCTTATGGATAAAGGCACTTTAGTTTAAGGGTCTGGAAGAGGAAGCAGGAGTCTCTGAGGCAGGTCTTTATGTGTGATTATAATAACAAAAGTGGCAAGAAAAGGGTTAAAGTCAAATAAAAAATAATGTACCTCTTTTGGGATTCTTTCCCTCCCTATTACACTTTTTCAGTTTCTTATCAATAATTCTTAGGGTTATCTCCCAAATAAAATCACTTTCTTTCAAATCCTTGCTTGAGATCTGATTTTGGAGGAACCAAAACCAAAATACTATCTCCATGTGCCTCTGGCCTAAATCCTTGTTGATAGGCTTGAGATCTGACAGTAGGTGATTCCAAAAAGACATGACCATCTCTGAAGGTTCTGTTGAACCAATGGGATTCTTTAATAGAAATATAATCCTCTTAACTTTGAAATAGTTAAAATAGTTAAGTTAGATTTCAGAATAAACCAATACTGAGATCTCCTTGTCTGACTCTTTCCTCTTGTTCTATAAATAAACTCATGTTTACCCTTCAAAAATTCATTCTTCCTTGCCTCTGTGTCCTCTTCTAGTTTCTGCTAAAGTCACTGAAACTTCTCTGGAAAAAAGATACAGTAAGCACACTGCCAAAACTGGCAGACGCCTCTCAAGTTTTAACTTATATAGAAGACTCAATGCAGTCTAACTTTTTCACTTTTTCCTTATATTTTAAGATTTATGACATCCTTTCTTACCCCCAAATCAGAAAATTATTCTCTTGCATTTTCCTTGGGCTTTAAGGTTTGATTTTTATATTTAAATCTTATTCTAGGTGGACTTCAATTTTAAATGTTTTTGCAGTATAGTTGTTTCACAAAGTGTTGTGTTAGGTTAGTTTCTGCTATACAGCAAAGTGAATTGGCTAGATGTATACATATATCCCGGAGAAGGCAATGGCACCCCACTCCAGTACTCTTGCCTGGAAAATCCCACGGACGGAGGAGCCTGGTAGGCTGCAGTCCATGGGGTCGCTAAGAGTTGGACATGACTGAGCGACTTCACTTTCTCTTTTCACTTTCATGCATTGGAGAAGGAAATGGCAACCCACTCCAGTGTTCTTGCCTGGAGAATCCCAGGGATGGGGAAGCCTGGTGGGCTGCCGTCTATGGGGTCACACAGAGTCGGACACGACTGAAGTGACTTAGCATAGCATAGCATACATATATCCCTTCTTTATTGGATTTCCTTCCCATAGAGGTCATCACAGAGCACTGAGTAGAGTATCCTGTGCTATACGATGGGTTCTAATTAGTTATTGATTTTATACATAGTAGTGTTTCTGTATATGCTACAAAGGCTAATAAAATTTTGACAAGAGAACACACTGGTCATAGCAAACACCCTCTTCCAATAAATAATACAAGAGAAGACTCTATACATGGACATCACCAGATGGTCAATACCAAAATCAGACTGATTATATTCTTTGCAACCAAAGATGTAGAAGCTCTATACAGTCAGCAAAAACAAGGCCAGGACCTGACTGCAGTTCAGATCATAAACTCCTTATTGGAAAATTCAGGCTTAAATTGAAGAAGTCAGGGAAAATCTCTGGACCACTCAGGTGTGACCTGAATCAAATCCCTTAAAGTTTACAGTGGAAGTGACAAGTGGATTCAAGGAATTAGATCTGATAGACAGAGTGCCTGAAGAACTATGGCCAGAGGTTTGTAACATTGTACAGGAGGCAGTGATCAAGACCATCGCCAAGAAAAAAGACATGCAAAATGGATGTCAGAGGAGGCCTTAGAAATAGCTGAGAAAAGAAGCCAAGCAAAAGACAAAGGAGAAAATAAACTATATACCTATTTGAATGCAGAGTTCCAAAGAATAGCAAGGAGAGATAAGAAAGCCTTCCTCAGTGATCAATGCAAAGAAATAGAGGGAAACAATAGAATGGGAAAGACTAGAGATCTCTTCAAGAAAATCAGAGATACAAGGGAACATTTCACGCAAAGATGGGAACAATAAAGGACAGAAATGGTATGGACCTAACAGAAGCAGAAGATATTAAGAAGAGGTGGCAAGAATACACAGAAGAACTTTACTAAAAAGATCTTCACAACCCAGATAATCAACGATGGTGTGATCACTCACCTAAAGCCAAACATCCAGGGATGTGAAGTCAAGTGGGCCTTAGGAAACATCACTATGAACAAAGCTGGAGGTGATGAAATTCCATTTGAGCTATTTCAAATCTTAAAAGATGATGCTGTGAAAGTGCTGCACTCAATGCACCAGCAAATTTGAAAAATTCAGCAGTGGTCACAGGACTGGAAAAGTTCAGTTTTCATTCCAATCCCAGAAAAAGGCAAGGCCAAAGAATGTTCATACTACTGTATAATTGTACTCATCTCACACAATCAAAGTAATGCTCAAAATTCTCAAAGCCAGGCTTCAACAGTACATGGACAGTGAACTTCCAGATGTTCAAGGTGGATTTAGAAAGGCAGAGGAACCAGAGATCAAATTGCCAATATCGATTGGATCATTGAAAAAGCAAGAGAGTTCCTATAAAACAGCTGCTTCTGTTTTATTTACTATGCCAAAGCCTTTGACTTTGTGAATCACAACAAACTAAGAAAATTCTGAAAGAGATGGGAATATCAGATGACTCAACCTGACTCCTGAGAAATGTGTGTGCAAGTCTAGAAGCGACAGTGAGAATTGGACATGGAACAGACTGGTTCCAAATCAGGAAAGGAGTATATCAAGGCTGTATATTGTCACCCTGCTTATTTAACTTATGTGCATAGTGCATCATGAGAAATGCTGGACTAGATGAAGCACAAGCTGGAATCAAGATTGTCAGGAGAAATATCAATAACCTCAGATATGCAGATGACAACACGCTTATGACAGAAAATGAAGGACTAAAGAGACTCTTGATGAAAGTGAAAGAGGAGAGTAAAAAAGTTGGCTTAAAACTCAACATTCAGAAAACTAAGATCATGGCAACCAGTCCCATCACCTCATGGCAAATAGATGGAGAAACAATGGAAACAGTGACAGACTTTATTTTGGGGGGCCTCCAAAATCACTGCAGATGATGACTGCAGCCATGAAATTAAAACATGCTTGCTCCTTGGAAGAAAAGCTATGACCAACCTAGACAGCATATTAAAAAGCAGAGACATTACTTTGCCAAAAAATGTCCATATAAACAAATCTATGGTTTATCCAGTAGTCATGTATGGATGTGAGACTTGGACTATAAAGAAAACTGAGCACTGAAGAATTGATACTTTTGAACTGTGGCATTGGAAAAGACTCTTGAGAGTCACTTGGACTACAAGGAGATCCAACCAGTCCATTATAAAGGAAATCAGCTCTGAATATTCATTGGAAGGACTTATGCTAAAGCTGAACCTCCAATACTTTGGTCACCTTATGTAAAAAACTGACTCATTGGAAAAGACCCTGATGCTGGGGAAAATTGAAGGCAGGAGAACGGGATGACCTACAATGAGATGGTTGGATGGCATCACCAACTCAATGGACATGAGTTGAGTAAACTGGATTTCATGATGGACAGGGAGGCCTGGCTTGCTATAGTCCATGGGGTTGCAAAGAGTCAGACATGATTGAGTGACTGAACTGACTGACTGACTTATATATGTGACAAAGTTGAGCATTCATATATATGGTACAATTGCTATTGTTCAGTCAATAAGTTGTATCCAGTTCTTTGCAACCCAATGGACTGTAACTTGCCATACTCCTCTGTCCATGGGATTTCCCAGGCAAGAATACTGGAGTGTGCTGCCATTTCCTTCTCCAAGGGATATTTCCCTACTCAAGATCGAGCCTACAGCAGAGACATCATTTTGCTGACAAATTTTGTGTATAGTCAAAACTATGATTTTTCCAGCAGTCATGTGCAGATGTGAGAGCTGGATCATAAAGAAGGCTGAACACTGAAGAGTCAGCATTTTTGAATTGCAGTGCTAGAGTAGACTGCAAAGAGATAAAGGTAGTCATTTTTAAAGGAAATCAACCATGAATATATATTGGGTGCTGAATCTGAAGCTCCAATAGTTTCGCCACCTGATGTGAAGAGTTGGCTCATTAGAAAGGACTCTGATGATAGCAAAGATTGAAGGCAAAAGTGGGAAAAGGTGGAAGAGGATAAAATGGTTAGATAGAATCATGGACTCAATGGACACTGATCTGAGGGAACTTCGGGAGATAGTGAAGGACAGGGAAGCCTGCCACACTGTAGTCCTTGAGGTCACAAAAAGTCAGACATGACTTAGTGACTGGACAATAACAATCCCATTGATGAGGGCTCCAGTTTCATGATCCAGATTACTCCTAAAGACCCTTCCTAATGTTTTCACATGTGGAGTGAGGATTCAACATATGAGTTTGGAGTGGAGGGACCTAAATTCACTCTATAACAGCAACTCTCAGATTTAATGTGAAAATTTAAGTACTCTGCACTTTACTTTCTCTACTTGTCACCAGAGTTCCTAGAATCTACACACTTCTTCTCTGAATATCCAACTATCTTAACACACTATTAGTATGAGGAACTTGGAGTGGCTGTGTGGAGTGACAGAGTTCTGTGCAGATACAGAGATGTGGGCCAAAGATGACACCAAAATCCTTACCTCAGGTACAGCCAATCGACTTTCCCCACTCCTTTCCTATGCAATATATACAGTTTCTCTTGCTGTTAATTTTGTTTTATTCTTCAAACTTATTAGATATTTGTTGCTTAAGGTAGCCTCATCCTATTTTGAAATATTTTTTCCTAAATATATGTTACTCATTCACTTATGCTTTAATTCTGTGAAGAATCTGAAACTTTGAGAAGTTAATAAGTATCCCAAACTATCCAATCCTTTAAATGTCAGGTCTTCCACTCTATGACCAACTTCACATAATATTACTACCCAAGATTAGAATGTGTTATGTTAGCCCCCTCAATCCTGTCCGAATCTTTGTGACCCCATGGACTATAGCCTGCCAAGCTCCTCTGTCCGTGGAATTCTCCAGGCAAGAATACTGGAGAGGGTTGTCATTCCCTACTACAGGGGTCTTCCTGACCCAAGGATCAGACTCAAGTCTCCTGCATTGCAGATAGGATCTTTACTGTCTGAGCCAGCAAGGAAGTCCCCAAGATTAGATATAGGATCTAAATTATGGCTCAGATTTCTTTGTGCCAAATCAGTAACAAGAGGTTCACATGTCCACAAATTATTCAACACAATTGTTAAAGGATTATATTCACCCAACCTAGTCTGTGCTGATTTCAAAAGGCTCAAAGCATTAGTGGCATGACTTAAAATAAAACAAAAGGATAAATCTCTTTTCTGGTCTCATGAAAGGACATTTTAAATTGTTGATGTGTCACTTTATAAATCTGATGTTAGCAATCAATCCCAAGTCTGTGTAGGTTGCAATATGAGAAGATCTTTTTTAAGTGAAGAGTAATATAATGGAAAATTTAGTATGTGTTTTTCCTGGATCATATTCCAGAAATGTTGGGTTTCCCTATTAGAGGAGATTATGAATGAGACTTTTTATTTAAAAGATCTATTTATCATTTCCCCTAATAAGGGGCTTCCCTGGTGGCTCAGACATTAAAGAATCTGCCTGCAATGTGAGAGACCCAGGTTCAATCCCTGGGTCCTGAAGATCCCCCGGAGGAGGGAATGGCAACTCACTCCAGTATTCTTGCTTGGAGAATCCTAATACATACTTTATCACCAAGGAATATTGATATTTCAAAGTAATCCTTAAAGCATCTTTTTAGCTGCTCTTCCATCACTAAGAATTAAGATCTTTTTATCTTGTATGCAAACCATCAGACTTGAAGTTAGAGAAGAAGCCAAGCACTGCTTTGAGTCCCAAGCACTGTCCGAAGAACCATACAATATGTAAACACATTCCACACATGGGGAAACATGATCATTTTTAACTAAAAACAAAATTGTATCTAAATTGTTACTTAATTTATAAAATTGTGACATTATCAGTGGCTCAGATGTTAAAGAATCTGCTTGCAATGCAGGAGAGCCTGGATTCCATTCCTGGGTCAAGAAGATCCCCTGGAGAAGGGAAAGGCTACCCACTCCAGTATACTTGGGTTTCCCTTGTGGTTCAGCTGGTAAAGAATCCACCTGCAATGTGGGAGAATAAGTTCAATCAATGGGTTGAGAAGATCCCCTGGAGAAGGGAAAGGCTACCCACTCCAGTATTCTGGCCTGGAGAATTCCATGGACTGTATAGTCCATGGGATTTTGACTGTGTGAATCACAACAAACTGTGGAAAATTCTTCAAGAGATGAGAATACCAGACCACCTGACCTGCCTCCTGAGAAATCTGTATGCAGGTCAAGAAGCAAAGTTAAAACTGGACATGGAACAACAGACTGGTTCCAAGATGGGAAAGGAGTATGTTGAGGTTGTATATTGTCACCCGGTTTATTTAACTTATATGCAGAGTACATCATGAGAAATGCTGGACTGGATGAATCACAAGATGGAATCAAGATTGTCGGGGGAAACATCGATAACCTCAGATACACAGCTAACACTACAACCTTTATGGCAGAAATTTAAGAGGAACTGAAGAGCCTCCTGATGAAAGTGAAAGAGGAGAGTGAAAAAGGTGGCTTAAAACTCAGCATTCAGAAAACTAAGATCATGGCATCCAGTCCCATCACTTCATGGCAACTGAATGGGGAAACAATGGAAACAATGAGAGACTTTATTTTCTTGGGCTCCAAAATCACTTCAGATGGTGATTGCAGCCATGAAGTTAAAAGACACTTGCTCCTTGGAAGAAAAGCTATGACCAACCTAGATAGCTTATTAAAAAGCAAAGACATTACTTTACCAGTAAATATCCATCTAGTCAAAGCTATGGCTTTTCCATAGTCATATATGGATATGAGAGTTGGACCATAAAGAAAGCTGAGCACCGAAGAATTGATGCTTTTGAACTGTAGTGATAGAGAATACTCTTCAGAGTCCCTCGGATGGCAAGGAGATCCAATCAGTCAATCCTAAAGGAAATCAGTCCTGAATATTCATTGGAAGGATTGATGCTGAAGCTGAAACTCCAATACTTTGGCCAGCTGTTGTGAAGAACTGACTCACTGGAAAGACCCTGATGCTGGGAAAGAGTGAGGGCAGGAGGAGAATGGGACAGAAGAGGATGAGATGGTTGGATGGCATCACCAACTTGATGGACATGAGTTTGATCAAGCTCTGGGAGTTGGTGATGGACAGGGAAGCCTAGTGTGCTACTATCCTTGGGGCTGCAAATAGTCGGACAAGACTGAGTGACCGAACCGAACTGAACTGATTGAGAAAAAGAGGCCCATAACAGAAGGAAAAGTGTGGTCCCATTTTTGTTACATAAAACCACTTTCAAAGAAAAAAATGCAACCATTTCTCGCCATATGATTTTCAAAGAATAAATGAGCCATAGAAAGTTCAAATTTTCTTAGAAAACCATTAGTTCTCAAGAATGTATAGGGCGAGAATATTTTTTGCACAAGAATTGTATTCATTATTACAGCTCACTCACTAATCAACCAAAAGGGTGTAGGTTTTGCAACATCATTAGAGAGAATAATTTTTATACCAATTTCTGTTATAAATTCCTCAGGCATTTCTGTAAGTGGTAAGAAATGACAGTTGAAAGGAAAATAAAGAGAATTACTTTGTACTGGTCTAACAGGCTAAGTCTATAAAATTAAAGGCAAGAAATAGTTTAAAATGTACATAGTGTTCTGTTATCTGGCTAATGTACATCATTGGGATTAAGTGGAACAAAAGAGTAAGAATTGTTTGAGAGCAGATGCCAGCATTTTCAATTATGACAATACACAAACCACTAACACATTGCAGATAGTTGGCAGCATTAAGACAGGATCTATGCTTTAAGCACTTGTCTCTTCCTTGTGGTCACGTGATGGCCTCCACCCCAATGTGACTCCTACCAAGGTTTTCTGATCAGAATAACCCCTTGAAGGGCGCTCCCTTCTGCATATTCTCTCCTTCTGTCTCAACAGTCTTACCCTTCTCACCCTCAGCAGATACTGATCAAGCACAATCTTTTTAAAAAAATAATGGTTCAATTGATCTCAAATAGATGGTAGGATATCTTCTGTGCATCCTCTAAATTATTGTTATGCTGAACTCTTTTTCCTCCTGACCTTTAGCAGCGTCACTTCACATTGATTTTTACCATTTTTGATGTAATTGGAGGGAGAGAGTGTGTCCAGCAGGAATGAAAGTCCATCCACAAGAAAAGCTTTTCAGAAATCTATTTATGGCTCACCTGTGCAAAGGCAAGATTTGAATCTGATTATGAAGAAATGGGAAAATCCCTGTGCTTTCCCCATTTCTCCAAATAAATAGAAACGCCCCTCAGGGGAAGCCTCCAACAGGCATTATCTGTTCTCACAAACTTTTATCTTTGTTGATCCTAGGCTCAGTTACATCAGAATATTTTACTTTTGGAGACATCGCTCATCAATTCTTTTCAGCATGTATAAAGTGAGCACCTGAGCTGTGCCCCAAGGCAATATTAAACATTCCCTTTCCTACTAAATGATTTTCTGTCAGCTAGTGTGTTTGGTACCCTTGGGAATGACAGAGATTCATTTGTAAAGAAATATGCTGCACAGTCATAATTTTAATCCACCAAATCAATAGCATTCAGATTTTTAAAAAAAGATAACCAAGGTGCTATCAATAAGAGGGGGGAAAAAAATCTCTATTCTTTACAGCCAGATCATTTCCACAAATCTAATTATTTGGCTATTGAAAAATCACAGTGTTATAATCCCAGCTGGATGTGTTAAAACATTAGAATGTAAAGCTTCAGAAAACGTCAATCAGAAAACTTCCAAGAACGATTCATCACCACTTTCACGATGTGACGTTGAGAGTAGTTTATCTCTATGCACCAGACGTGAAGAAAACAGATAAGTGGTTCTAAACTGGCTGCAACAATGATCAGATAATATGGTACATTCACTCCTCTCTGTCATGAATCACAGAGTTTTATACTAACCACTTAATATCCTCCCACGTTTTGCAGCCTAATGCAGTAATGTCAAACATTTTAATTCTCCAAAGGACAAATGAATCATAAATGTTACAACCAGACACAGGTCTTGCTGTTTATTGGCATGCTGAGATGGCAGAGATATGACACTTTCATTTAAAACTAGAATTGGATTTCTGACTGATGTAGTTTTTGACACAGAACTCATGCATTTCTGTGCTGTGAGTAAAAAATTGTTCCTGTCACCAGTGGTTGGGACTTGCCACTTGCAGAGGCCTATCTTTAAAGGCAATTTCTTCATTCCCAAAGATTTCTTGGCCAGTTGGGTTCTCAATCTTAGTGCCACCAATTCGGACATGTTATGGTACATTTGGTTTCACTGACAAAGAGTGAGAAGAAAAAATCTTTTCCATCTGTCAGTAAAGAAAGTTCTTCTTTCAGTGTCTCTGACTTAACCATTTAAAGACCCATCAATATTTCTTTTGGAGGTAGACTTAGTACTGATGAACTCTTTCAGTTTTTGCTTGTCTGAGAAGTTCTTTATCTCTCTTATTCTAAGTGATGATCTTTCTGGGTAGAGTATACTTTTCAGCACTTTGAATGTATGATGCTATCTCTTCTAGCCTTCAAAGTTTCTACAGAGAAATCAGCTCAAAGCCTTATGGGGATTCTCTTGTATATGACTTTGTTTTTATCTTGCTGCCTTTAGAATTCTCTCTTTATTTTAACATTCGCCATGTTAATTATGATATGCTGAGATTTGTTGTCTCTG
Organism: Tragelaphus eurycerus; assembly: GCA_935064755.1. Lineage (NCBI taxonomy): Eukaryota > Metazoa > Chordata > Mammalia > Artiodactyla > Bovidae > Tragelaphus > Tragelaphus eurycerus. The sequence goes on along the minus strand of CAKXYN010000086.1, from coordinate 1,961,696 downwards.
CATCTGCATTTACAGTGTGGGAGAAAGAAATGAATTGTGCCATTAGAAGAGTTTAGGCAGACACACACATTACAAATTAAACTAAGAGGATTTCTGTGCAGCTATCTCTAGGTGAAGGGTGATAGTAGTCTACCAGATTCATAATTTATAACCTCTATTTGCACTCATATAGCTGTGTTCCCCTCTCAGTGAACTGGGGATAACACTATCATCTATTTCAAAATATATTGCAAGCATTAAATAAGAAAATGTTTAAAAGTGCTCACTTAAAAAAAGAATCCAGCACACTTTGTCATATGAGAAATGGAAGCTGCTATCATTGCTATCAATAAAGGCATTAACCAGCTTGGCTCTCAAGTATCCAATTTCTTATTTCTACAACATCTGTTGTTTGTTTCTCAAAGTGTTATTTTAAGAGAATAAGAGCCAGCAAAAAAACATATACCACTAAGACTCTGTTTAGAAATCCAGAAACTTTCATTTCCATTGCAAGTAGAAATGGAAAACTATGGTTTAAGTGCAATTAAGAAAACTTTATATACTTATTAATGTCCAAACAATCTGCCAAATAATCTGAAGAAATTATTTTATAGATAAAATAAGCTCTAATGAGTTCCTATACTTTGAGAGCAGAGATAGAAGTAGAACTTAAGGCTAGTGTCTCTGACTTCAGACTCACACATAAGTTAAACTTAGGTAAACACTTGTAGGCTATGTATGATGATAAGCCATTTGTGAAAAAGATGAAAATTGAAGCATCCTACATTTCTAATCTTACAAAAAATGTAATTGATGTTTAAAAATAAAGAGAGAAAATGAAAGAGTTTATATGAAACTTGAAAGTACGGCTACAAATGAATTATTCTTTAGAAGTAACAAAGAAGTTAGCATTACTGGCAATCCGTCTTTAGATTTTCTCTTTATTTTGCAACCAGCAGAAAATTTTTTTTAATTTTTATTGGAATACTATTGATTTACAATGTTATGTTAGTTTCAAACACACAGAAAATTGAATCTTTTTTTTTTTTCAGATTCACTTTTTCGAGTTCTTTTTCAGATTCCTTTCAATACAGGTTATGACAGAATTTTGAGTAGAGCTCCCTGTGCTGTATAGCAGGTACTTATTAGTTATCTTAGTTATTAGTACTTTTTGTATAGATAGTACTGTGTATATGTTAATCCAAAACTTCTAATTTATCACTTCCCCTCATGATTTCCCTCTGATAACCATAAGTTTGATGCTGAGATCTGTGAATTTGTTTCTAATTTGTAAAGAAGTTCATTTGTATCATTTTATTAGATTTCACATATAAGTGATCAGGTCAGATCAGATCAGTCACTCAGTCATGTCCAACTCTTTGAGACCCCATGAACTGCAGCACGCCAGGCCTCCCTATCCATCACCAGCTCCCAGAGGTCACTCAGACTCACATTCATCGAGTCAGTGATGCCATCCAGCCATCTCATCCTGTCGTCCCCTTCTCCTCTTGCCCTCAATCCCTCCCAGCATCAGAGTCTTCTCCAATGAGTCAACTCTTCGCATGAGGTGGCCAAAATACTGGAGTTTCAACTTTAGCATCATTGCTTCCAAAGAAATCCCAGGGCTGATCTCCTTCAGAATGGACCGGTTGGATCTCCTTGCAGTCCAAGGGACTCTCAAGAGTCTTCTCCAACACCACAGTTCAAAAGCATCAATTCTTTGGTGCTCAGCCTTCTTCACAGTCCAGCTCTCACATCCATACATGACCACAGGAAAGACCATAGCCTTGACTAGGCGAACCTTTGTTGGCAAAGTGATGTCTCTGCTTTTGAATATGCTATCTAGGTTGGTCATAACTTTCCTTCCAAGGAGTAAGCATCTTTTAATTTCATGGCTGCAGTCACCATCTGCAGTGATTTTGGAGCCCATAAAAATAAAGTCTGACACTGTTTCCACTGTTTCTCCCTCTATCTCCCATGTAGTGATGGGACCAGATGCCACCAGATATAAGTGATATCATATGATATTTATCTCTGTCTCATTTATTTCATTTAGTGTGATAATCTTGAGGTCCATCCGTGTTTCTGCCAATGGCATTATTTTGGTCTGTTTTTATGGCTGAGTAGTATTCCATTGTGGGTGCTTCCCAGATGGCACAGTGGTCAAAGAATCCTCCTGCCAATGTGGATTCAGTTACTGCATTGGGAAGATCCCTTGGAGTAAGAAACAGCACCCTGATCCAATATTCTTGCCTGAAAAATTCCATGTAGAGAGCAGCCTGGCAGGCTATAGTGCATGGAGTCACAAAGAATCAGACATGATTAACTGAGCACCAAGCACCAATTTTTCATTACATATATGTATCATATCCTCTTTATCCATTCATCATTTGATGGACATTTGGGTTTCTTCCATGTCTTGGCTTTTGTAAATAGTGCTGCAAAGAACATTGTGATGCATGTATCTTTTAAAATTATGGTTTTCTCTGGATATGTGCTCATGGTGGGATTGTTAGATCATTTGGTAGTTTTTTGTATTGTTTATTTTTTTATTTTTTCTTTTTTTTTTTTTTTTTTTTGGTCTCTGCTGGGTCTTTATTGCTGCTTGGGCATTTCTCTAGTTGATGAAAGCGAGTGTTACTCTCTAGATGCAGTTCATGGGCTTTTCATTAGCTTCTCATTGTGGTGGCTTCTCTCGTGGAACATGGGCACAAGGGCTTCTGAAACCCAACTTCTGTGGCCTCAGAAGTTGTAGCATGTGGACTCAGTAGTGGCACTTGAGCACAGGCTCAACAGTTGTGGCAGATGGGCTAGGTCACTCCCTAGTCTGTGGAATCTTTCTGGATCAGGGATCAAACCTGTGTCTCCTACAATGGCCGGCAGATTCTTTACCCTGAGCCATTAGAGAAGCCCCATATGGTAGTTCTATATTTAGTTTTTTGAGGAATCTTCATAATGTTCTCTATAATGATTGTACCAACTTATATTTCCACCAAGACGGTAAAAGCATTCCTTTTTTCTACACCCTTTCCAGTGTTTATTGTTTATAGATTTTCATGATGGCCATTTTGACCAGTGTGAGATGACACCTCACTGTAGCTTTGACTTGCATTTCTCTAGTAATTAGTGATGTTGAGCATTCCATTTCCTCATAGTTCAGTCTTAGAAAGTTTTGTGTTTCTAGGGATATATCCATTTCTTTTAGGTTATCCAATTTTTTGGAAGATAAGTGTTCTTAATAGGTTCATATTACCTGGGTATCTTTGTGATCTCAGATGTCATTTCTCTTCATTTCTAATTATATTTATTTGAGTTCTCTCTTTTTGGCATGAGTCTTGTCAAATAAATATTTATCTTTTCAGAGAACCAGCTCTTAGTTCATTGATCTTTTCCATTGTTTTTACTAGCCTCTATTTCATTTGTTTTTACTCTGATTTATAATGTTTCTTTCCACTTGTTAATTTTGCACTTCTCTTCTTTTTCTTTTCTTTAGATACTCTGGGCATAAAGTTAAAATTTTTATTTTGGAGTTTTCTTATTTCCTAAGGTAAGCTTGTATTGCTATAAATTTACTTCTTAGAACTACTTTTACTGCTTCCTGTAGATTTTGGTATGTCATAGCTCTATTTTCATTTATCTATAGGCAATTTTTAATTTGATATCTTTCATGTCCCATTGGTTTTCAATAGCATATTGCTTCATCTCTACATTGTTGTGGGTTTGGCCTTTTTTGTTTTGTTTTGTTTTGTTTTGTTTTGGTGACTATTAGTTTTATATCATGATCAGAGAAGATGATTGATATAACTTCAATATTCTTGAATTTATTGAGACTAGTTTTTGACCTCAAATGTAACCTTTCCTGGAGACTAACCTGTGTACATTTGAGAAGAATAAAATTGAGGCAATAATCAAACAACAAGCCACGGACCAAAAAGCTTCACTGGTGAACACTACAAAACAGTCAAAGAAGATTTAATACTTTTTCTTTCAAACTCTTCCAAATATTTAAGAGTACGAAAACATTTCAAATACTTTTTTAAAGCCAGAATTACCCTGACACAAGAGTAGATATGTACTCCACTCACACACATAAAGACTAATTTATGGGTGAATATCCTTAATAAATCTAAAAATACTCAACAAAATATTACCAAATAAATCAAAAAACACATTAAGAAGAATATAGAGAATGTTCAAGTGAGATTTATTCCAGAGATACAGGATGGTTCAATATCAGCAATCAATCAGTGTGATATACCACAGTAACAAAATGAAGTATAAAAGTTGTATAATCATCTCAATAGATGAAAGAAATAACATTTTAAAAATTCACATGTTTATGATAAAAACTCTCAATACAGTGAATATAAAGGTAATGCTCCTCAACATAATGAAGGCCAAATGACAAAAACAAAGATAATACCATACACATTGGTGAAAAGCTGAAAGCTTTTCCATCAAGATAAGGAAGAAAACAAGGATTCCCACTCACTCCACTTTTTTTCAGAGGTCCTAATCAGAAAATCATACAAGAAAAAGAAATAAATGTCATCCAAATCAGAAAGGAAAAAGGAAAAGCGTCACTATTTGCATAGGACATGGTATACCTGTGGCAGATTCATTTTGATACATGGCAAAACCAATACAATATTGTAAAGTTAAATAAAATAAAAGTAAAATTTAAAAAAAAGAAAAATCTAAAGGTGCCACCAAAAAAATTTAGAAGTAAAAACTGAATTCAGTAGAGACAAAAGATACATAATAAATACACAGAAATTTGTGGCATTTCTGTATATGAATAACAAGCTACATGAAAGAAAAACCAAGAAAATAATCCCATTTATAATTGCATCAAAAAGAATAAAAGATCTAGGCATAAATCTAACCAAGGGACTAAATATTCTATACAATGAAAACCTAAGATACTTATGAAAGAAACTGTTATTCTATACAATGAAAACCTAAGATACTTATGAAAGAAACTGTTGAAGACAAAAATAAATGGAAAGATATCTCATGTTCATATATTGGAAGAATTAATATTCTTAAAATGTCTGTACTACCCAAAGAAATCAACAGATTCAATGCAATTTTATTAAATTTCCAATGGCTTACATCCCAAAAATAGAAAACATAATTCTAAAATTTGTATGGAAAAGCAATAGACTTTGAATAGCCAAAAAATCTTGAGAATGAAGAACAAAGATAGAGGTATAATGTTCGCTGATTTCAAAGTATTCTGCAAAGCTATAGTAATCAAAACAGTATGGTACTGGCACAAAAACAGACACTAAGATTAGCAGAATAGAGAACCCAGAAATAAACCTATGCATATATAGACCACTAATTTCTGACAAAGGGGACAAGAACATCCAATGGGGAACTGAGAGTCTCTTTAAAAATGGTGTTGAAAAAACTGGACCACCACACACAAAAGAATGAAACTAGACCATTATTTTACACAAAATTCAAAAATTAACTCAAAATGAATTAAATATTTAAATGTAAGATTTGAAGTCATAAAATTCCTGGGGACAACATAGGAAGTAGCCTCAGAGACAACATCTTAGCATCACTTTTATGGGGGAGGGAAGGGAAGAAAATCAAAAGCAAGGGAAATAAAAGTATAAATAAACAAATGGAACTGCATCAAATGAAAAGGCTTCTATACAACAAATGAAATCCTCACCAAAATGAAAATGTAGTCTACTAAATGGGAAAAGATATTTGCAAATCATATATACAATAATGGGTTATTATGTGAAATATATAAAGAACTCTTACAATTCAACATTAAAAAACAACCAGTTAAAAAAAGTGGGAAAAGGAACTGAATAAACATTTTTCCAAAGAAGATATATCTATAGCCAACAGGCACATGAAAAGATATACAGTATAACTATTAGAGAAATGCAAATCAAAACTACAATGAAATATCAATTCATCCTTGTCAGAATGGTTATTATTTTAAAAAGACAAGAAATAGCAAATGGTGGAAAGGATGTGAAGAAAAGGGAACCCTGGTACACTGTTGGTGAGACTGCAAGTTGGAATAATCACTATGAAAATCAGTATGAAGATTCTTTAGAAATTTAGGAATAGAATTACCATTTGACCCATATAATCTACTTCTGTGTATTATCCAAAGAATGCTAAGATACTTATTTCAAAAGGTACATGCACTTTTGTGTTCATTGCAGTTTAATAATATTCAAAATATGGGGAAAACCTAGGGGCCCATTGAGGGAAGGATGAATGGATAAAGGAGATGTGGCATATGTACACAATGTAATATCACTCAGTCATAAAAAAGGAAGCAAATCCAGCCTTTGACAACAACACAGATGGCCTTGAAGATATTATGTAAAGTGAAATAATTCTGAGGGAGAAAGACAAATATACAAATGCTATGTGATTACACTAATATGTAGAATATTAAAAAAAGATGAAAAAGTGAAATAAAAGCAAATTCATAGATACAGAGGTAATATTAGTAGTAACCAAGAGGGAAGTAGGTTGAGAGATCAGATCAGATCAGTCGCTCAGTCGTGTCCAACTCTGTTGAGGGATAGGAAGATGAATGAAGAGGTCAACAATATGGTAACAAGACTTGTGGTGGTGATCACTTTGTAATGTATATGGATGTTGAATTATAATGCTGTAAACCTGATACTTATATAATAATAATCTTAAAAAGAAGTCAGAGCTACCAAGATGTTGCCAATTATTGATTTCATCATTTATCATTCACTTATATGTATGGTAGCTCATACATACAAGTGTATGAACCTACCTGCCAAGGCAGGAGACATAAGAGATGTCAATCCCCAGGTCAGAAAAATCCTCAGAAGAAGGAAATGGTAACCCACTCTAGTCTTCTTGCCTGGGAAATCCCATGGACAGAGGATCCTAGCAGGTTGCAGCCCATGGGGTTGCAAAGAGTTGGATATGACTGAGTGACTGAGCACACATATGTATGGGAGCTGAGCACAGATAGGCTACAGGCTCCATGCTAGCATTATAGGGGAAAGATAAAGGGAGAGATAACACGCTTGCACACCAATAGTCTATATTCTTTCATAGGATAGAAATACTCAAACAGCTACCACAAAAGATAAAGCTGGGAGTTAAGCTGTAGTATTGGGGAAATGTGGACTCTGGGGAAGCTTCATAAAGAAGATAGGGTTTGGAAGATGAATGAGAGTTACTAGAAAAACTGAGTGGGAAAGACTGAAACACGAGTGGTTAGGCTCCAAATATATGCAAGAAAATAGTATGCCAAGAATAATGAGTGATTACCTATAATGAGGTTACCTATACAGTGTTCAGTATGAAAGAAAAGAGAGGGTATTAGAAAAGGCAGAAAGAGGTGAAGTTGGAGGGGGAAAAATGATTTATTTTGTTTTGTTTATTTCTTTAAAACAAATAAAATCAGATTATAATTGTTCTACAATGTTGTGTTAGTTTCTGCTGTAAAACAATGTGAATATGCTGCTGCTGCTAAGTCACTTCAGTAGTGTCCGACTCTGTGCGGCCCCATGGACAGCAGCCCACCAGGCTCCCCCATCCCTGGGATTCTCCAGGCAAGAACAATGGAGTAGGTTGCCATTTCCTTCTCCAATGCATGAAAGTGAACAGTGAAAGTGAAGTCGCTCAGTCATGTCCGACTCTTAGCGACCCCATGGACTGCAGCCTACCAAGCTTCTCCATCCGTGGGATTTTCCAGGCGAGAGTACTGGAGTGGGGTGCCATTGCCTATATGTAAATATATACCCTTTCCCTCCCACCGCACCACCTCACCCTTCTAGGTCATCACAGAGCAGTGAGCTGAGCTCCCTGTGCTATGCAGCAGGTTTCCACCAGCTATCTATTTCACACATGGTAGCATATATATTGGAGAAGGCAATGGCAACCCACTCCAGTACTCTTGCCTGGAAAATCCCATGGGCAGAGGAGCCTGGTAGGCTATAGTCCATGGAGTCGGGAAGACTCGGACACGACTGAGCGATTTCACTTTCACTTTTCACTTTCATGCATTGGAGAAGGAAATGGCAACCCACTCCAGTGTTCTTGCCTGGAGAATCCCAGGGACGGGGGCGCCTGGTGGGCTGCCTTCTAAGGGGCTGCACAGAGTCGGACACGACTGAAGAGACTTAGCAGCAGCAGCAGCAGCATATATATGTCAGTGCTACTCTCTTGTTTTTTTCTCACCCTCCGCTTCCCCTTATGTCCTCAAGTCTGTTATCTAAGTCTGCATCTCTATTCCTGCTCTGCAGTTAGGTTCATCAGTACCATTTTTTGAATTCCATATATATGTGTTAATATATAATGTTTGTTTTATCTTTGTGACTTACCTCACTCTGTAAAACAGAAAATAAGGACGTAGATCACAGCACACCTTAACATATGCATGGATCAGATCAGATCAGTCGCTCAGTTGTGTCCGACTCTTTGCGACCCCATGAATCACAGCACACCAGGCCTCCCTGTCCATCACCAATTCCCGGAGGTCGCTGAGACTCACATCCATTGAGTCAGTGATGCTATCCAGCCATCTCATCCTCTGTCGTCCCCTTCTCCTCTTGCCCTCAATCCCTCCCAGCATCAGAGTCTTCTCCAATAAGTCAACTCTTCGCATGAGGTGGCCAAAGTGCTGGAGTTTCAGCTTTAGCATCATTCCTTCCAAAGAAATCCCAGGGCTGATCTCCTTCAGAATGGACTGGTTGAATCTCCTTGCAGTCCAAGGGACTCTCAAGAGTCTTCTCCAACACCACAGTTCAAAAGCATCAATTCTTTGGCGCTCAGCCTTCTTCACAGTCCAGCTCTCACATCCATACATGACCATAGGAAAAACCATTGCCTTGACTAGACATATGCATAAGGAAAGAAAAATGACAATAGCTGGAAGAAACTGAAAATTATCAAACAATATCATGCTCGTTATGTGGTTCAGTTCAATTCAGTTCAGTTCAGTCACTCAGTTGTGTCCAACTCTTTGTGACCCCATGGACTGCAGCATGCTAGGCCTCCCTGTCCATCACCAATTCCTGGAGTCCACCAAACCCATGTCCATCAAGTGGGTGATGCCATCCAAACATCTCATCCCATCATCCCCTTCTCCTCCTGCCTTCAAAGTTTCTCCATTTCAGGGTCTTTTCCAATGAGTCTGTTCTTTGCATCAGGTGGCCAGAGTATTGGAGTTTCAGCTTCAGCACCAGTCCTTCTAATGAATATTCAGGACTGATTTCCTTTGGGCTGGACTGCTTGGATCTCCTTGCAGTCCAAGGGACTTTAAAGAGTCTTCTCCAACACCACAGTTCAAAAGCATCAATTCTTCAGCTCTCAACTTTCTTTAAGATCCAACTCTCACATCCATACATGACTACTGGAAAAATCAAAGCTTTGACTAGACTGAACTTTGTTTGTAAAATAATTCTCTGCTTTTTAATATGCTGTCTAGGTTGGTCATAACTTTTCTTCCAAGGAGCAAGTGTCTTTTAATTTCATGGCTGCAGTCACCAGCTACAGTCATTTGGGAGCCCCCCCAAAATAAAATCTGTCACTGTTTCCATTGTTTCCCCATCTATCTGCCATGAAGTGATGGGACCAGATGCCATGATCTTAGTTTTCTGAATGTTGAGTTTTAAGCAAGCTTTTTCACTCTCCTCTTTCACTTTCATCAAAAGGCTCTATAGTTCTTTTCTGCTTTCTGTGGTAAGGGTGGTGTCTTCTGCATATCTGAGGTTATTGATATTTCTCCTGGCAATCTTGATTCCAGCTTGTGATTCATCCAGCCTGGCATTTGCATGATGTTCTCTGCATAGAGGTTAAATAAGCAGGGTGACACTGTACAGCCTTGACGTAATCCTTTCCCAATCTGGAACCAGTCCTTTTTTCCATGACCAGTTCTGACTGTTGCTTTTTGACCTGCATACAGATTTCTCAGGAGGCAGGTAAGGTGGTCTGGTATTTCCATCTCTTTCAGAATTTACCAGTTTGTTGTGATCTACACAGTCAAAGGCTTTATTGGTATAGTCAATAAAGCAGAAGTAGATGTTTTTCTGTAACTCTTGCTTTTTTGATGATCCATCGGATTTTGGCAATTTAATTTTTGGTTCCTCTGTCTTTTCTAAATCCAGCTTTAACATCTGAAAGTTAAGCTACTTAATTTGCTACTGTGTGAGATGACTGCAATTATATGGTAGTTTGAAGATTTTTTTGGCATTGCCTTTCTTTGGGATTGGGATGAAATGTGGCTCAGCTTCATTAAAATCTTGGTGATAAAGCTCTTCACATAAAAATCTCTATGATATGTCAGCTTAGAATAAGACATAATTATTTGTCCAATATTTAGATAAAAGTGATGTGTGGTAATGAAGAAAAACTGAGTTTGAGAGTAAAGTTTGCTAAATTAAATATTATCTAGGTTTCTGTCAAACACAGACTTGAGTATAGGCACATCTCTTAAACACTTCATATTGGGTGTTATCATTATAGACATGCCTGAACAAGCTAAATCTGCTCCTGCCCCTAAAAAGGGCTCTAAAAAAGGTGTGACCAAGGCCCAGAAGAAGGACGGCAAGAAGCGCAAGCGCAGCTGCAAGGAGAGCTACTCCGTGTAAATGTACAAGGTGCTGAACCAAGTCCATCCGGAAACCAGCATCTCATCCAAGGCCATTGGAATCATGAACTCCTTCATCAACAACATTTTTGACTGCATCGCTGACAAGGCATCGCGCCTGGCACATTACAACAAGCACTTGACTATCACATCCAGGGAAATCAAGACCACCATGCGCTTGCTGCTACCTGGGGAGCTGGCCAAGCACACCGTGTCCGAGGGCACTAAGGCTGTCACCAAGTATACCAGCTCCAAGTAAATATAATATGCCTAGCCGTTCTTAACGGAGAAGGCAATGGCACTCCACTCCAGTACTCTTGCCTGGAAAATCCCATGGACGGAGGGCCTGGTGGGCTGTAGTCCATGGGGTCTCTAAGAGTGGGACACAAGAAGGCAATGGCATCCCACTCCAGTACTCTTGCCTGGAAAATCCCATGGACGGAGGGTCTGGTGGGCTGTAGTCCATGGGGTCTCCAAGAGTGGGACACGACTGAGTGACTACACTTTCACTTTCACTTATACACACAATCAACCTTATAGCCAGATTTATCAGCTAAACTAAGCAGCACATTATGAAAAACCACTGATTTTAAAAGAAATAAGGTAAAACTCAAGTTCTCATTAACAGTGCAGAAAATAAATATTTTTAGAGAGAAAAATTAAAATTTTATCTCAAGCATACAATATTAGAGAAAACTTCTGCTGTTACAAATTTAAATTATCTTTTCTAATTTCTATTTTCAGCTCTGATATATAAAGAGTTTGGAAATCATCAAATCCATCCATAAAAGCAACATAAAGGTAGGAAAACTGAAAATTAATGACTATCTGGATCTATTGGATAACTGAGGTCACAGGATCAAAAAGCACACAATCAGAAAACAACACTCAAAATTTAGAGAGACAAGTACATACAGAAAGATACACCAATAGAAATAGGTTTACTTTTAATAAAAACCTCTAGATACATAAAATAATAGGAATATGTATATGATAATTTTGATAAATTCCATAAAGTTGAGTGTGGACAAGCATAAGAGTGAAAATTTTCATGGGTTGCAGTCTTGGGCACAACCCCCACTTTTGTGGGCATTAGCACCAGGAAACCATCAGGATCTCATGGTAAAGATCAAAGAAATCTTGGATTCTCCTGGGCCATGGCCGCAGATGAAAATCTATGGGAATATATAACAAGAGCTTTCACGTGTACACCTATGATGGATTCATGTTGATGTATGGCAAAACCAATATAATATTATAAAGTAATTGGCCTCCAATTAAAATAAATAAATTTATATTTAAAAAAAGAAAAGAAAAACATGCACTCCACTGAAAATATCTTGCTAGAATATTATTTTTTAAATTCTCTTCTATTTGGGAGAGGGAAATTCTTTCTTTCTGAAGATCTCTCCAACCTTGTTGTCCTCTTGTTGTAGCCACACGTTCTGGGACACAAACTCACTCAGAAGGACAATGCGGATAGTGCAGTGCAGTATATTACACCGGTAGGCCCAAGGCAGAGTCTCCTCTTAGCCAAGGACCCCAACCAGCATTTATGAAAATCTTTTATACCCCATGTGTACGTGTCTGAACCCACAACTCCAAATTCCTTGAGACTTACATAAACCAAGGAAAATACAATCCCAATAACCCCATCATTCACATGCTATGTGCTCATGTGCTCAAACAGTCAAATAATTAGCCAATAATCAAAAAACCCGAGGTTACACTCCGATAGATATAGAAAAATTTATGGCCTATCTGGAGAAAGGGGTGATTAATGTATGTTTTCTCTTAGACAATGAGTAACCTAGATATGATCTTCAAGGTTCCCCTGTCTAGAGGGGGTCTTATCCTTCTGTAGTTGTTTCCATAAGCACTAAACACAGACTTCAGAGTCCACTGGAAAGGTGGCTGAGCATGATCAGCATGAACAGACCTAAGATGGAGTCCAGGCCCTATGAATTCCTTCTTCACTCTAAGAAGGAAAAATACAGTCAACAAAAATATTGAGTTTCAAGAAAATAGATTAGAAACTCTGAACACAGGAAAAAGAGTAAGAGACAAGAAGTTGTAGAGGGAGATATACCACAGTCTGAAGTCAAAGACCAATTTAAGATCTGAAAAATATTTAAAAGAACTTAAAATGAACTCTCTCCCGTATACCTCACACTACCACAAAAAGTGTTATACAACAGTATAACAACAGGGGATTAGAGCTGAAGAGCTGCAAGACACAGACTTTTATAAAAGAAGAGTATTTTCAAAATTCAAAAAGGAGAAAAATAAGACCTGAGAGAAATCTGAAACTTCTGTAACCTACATGTATGCATTTATGCTAAGTTGTGTCTGACTCTTTGCCACCCTATGGATTTCAACCCATTCGAGAGAAAATGAAAACATGGGGAATATTTAACTCATTCTGTGAGGTCAGCATTACCCTACTATCAAAATCAGACAAATAAATTACAAGAAAGAAATATTACAGATTGATATTGTTACTGAGTTCAATCTCACTCTGCTCACCACACAACAGGCCAATGAATACAAGAGACATGTTGAGGCAAGGAAGAGACTTTAATCTTGGAGTTGGCAGACCAAGAAGATGGTAGGCTAGCACCTCAAAATAACCACCTTATTGGGCTCTAGATATCAGATTCTTTTACAGAACAGAGAGAAGGAAGCATGAGGAACTAAAGTCAAAAGGCAGAAAAGAGAGGGAGAGACATGGGGAAGTGAAAAGGTCTTCAGTCTTGCAAAACATCTCCAAAGTAACAGCCAGCATTTGGAAGGGGTGTGTTAATATCTTCTATTCACAGGTGGGTTGGAACAAATTATCTCTCTATGAGCTGAACAAAAGCACTTTACTTTACAATCAAGCAGAGGGGCAGGGTCCTCTGTGGCAAGCCAGTAAGTATGATTATAATAAAAGCAAGTAAGTCAAAGAAACAGTTTCCATCATGGAGTAAGAATTGGCTTTCTCCTTGCAGCAGTATCTTTTATGAACATAGCTATAAAAATCAACAAAACAATAACAAATTAAATCCAGGACTGTATTCAAAAAATTATTTACTTCAACGAAATTGTGATTTATTTCAGGTATACAATATTCAAAAATCAGTGTAATCAACCATATCAATAGGCTAAAGTAGAGAACTTATCTAAACATCTTGAGTCAGAAAAATGTCACATACATTTATGGTAAAAACTCTGAACAAATTAGAAATAGGGACTTCCTTAAATTGATGAACAATATCCACAAAAATCCAACAGCTAATATCATAATTAGCTGTGAGAAACTGAATGCTTTTCTATCAAGATTAGGAAAAAGGCAAAGGTGTACTCTCCTACTACTCCTGTTGAACATTGCACTAAAGGTTATAGATAGTGCAATCAGATAAGGAAAAGAAAGGAAGGGCATATAGACATGAAGGAGGAAATAAAGCAGTTTTTGTTTGCAGAGCTCATGGCTTTTTATGTAGTAAATCCTCACAAAACTTAGGAAAATATTTAAAAAGCTCCTGGAAAAAACGTGCAAATTTGCAAGAAGGATTAAATTTAAAACACAAAAGTTAATTGTTTTCCAGTAATAACCAATTGGTATTTAAAATTCAAAACTTGAACTTGAACAATAGCACGAAACAAAATGAAACACTAGTACAAATCTAAAAATATATATTTTCAGTATCTAATGCCAAAATCTTCAAAGCTCTGAGAAAAATTCAAATAATATCTAAACAAGTGGAGCAATAATCCACATCCACAGATTAAAAGACTCAGATTGCTAAAATGTTGTCTTCCCATTATGTGTATAAATTCAAAGCAGCCTGAACTGAAATTGTAGCAAACTATCAGGAGACAGGGACCAAGACAATCCCCATGGAAAAGAAATGCAAAAAAGGAAAATGGCTGTCTGGGGAGGCCTTACAAATAGCTGTGAAAAGAAGAGAAGCGAAAAGCAAAGGAGAAAAGGAAAGATATAAGCATCTGAATGCAGAGTTCCAAAGAATAGCAAGAAGAGATAAGAAAGCCTTCTTCAGCGATCAGTGCAAAGAAATAGAGGAAAACAACAGAATGGGAAAGACTAGGGATCTCTTCAAGAAAATCAGAGATACCAAAGGAACATTTCATGCAAAGATGGGCTCGATAAAGGACAGAAATGGTATGGACCTAACAGAAACAGAAGATATTAAGAAGAGGTGGCAAGAATACACAGAAGAACTGTACAAAAAAGAGCTTCATGACCCAGCTAATCACAATGGTGTGATCACTGACCTAGAGCCAGACATCCTGGAATGTGAAGTCAAGTGGGCCTTAGGAAGCATCACTATGAACAAAGCTAGTGGAGGTGATGGCATTCCAGTTGAGCTATTCCAAATCCTGAAAGATGATGCTGTGAAAGTGCTGCACTCAATATGCCAGCAAATTTGGAAAACTGCCACAGTGGCCACAGGACTGGAAAAGGTCAGTGTTCATTCCAATCCCAAAGAAAGGCAATGCCAAAAAATGCTCAAACTATCGCACAATTGCACTCATCTCACATGCTAGTAAAGTAATGCTCAAAATTCTCCAAGCCAGGCTTCAGCAATATGTGAACCGTGAACTTCCTGATGTTCAAGCTGGTTTTAGAAAAGGCAGAGGAACCAGAGATCAAATTGCCAACATCTGCTGGATCATGGAAAAAGCAAGAGAGTTCCAGAAAAACATCTATTTCTGCTTTATTGACTATGCCAAAGCCTTTGACTGTGTAGATCACAATAAACTGTGGAAAATTCTGAAAGCAATGGGAATACCAGACCACCTGATCTGCCTCTTGAGAAATTTGTATGCATGTCAGGAAGCAACAGTTAGAACTGGACATGGGACAACAGACTGGTTCCAAATAGGAAAAGGAGTACGTCAAGACTGTATATTGTCACCCTGTTTATTTAACTTATATGCAGAGTACATCATGAGAAACACTGGACTGGAAGAAACACAGGTTGGAATCAAGATTGCTGGGAGAAATATCAATAACCTCAGATATGCAGATGACACCACTCTTATGGCAGAAAGTGAAGAGGAACTAAAAAGCCTCTTGATGAAGGTGAAAGTGGAGAGTGAAAAGGTTGGCTTAAAGCTCAACATTCAGAAAATGAAGATCATAGCATCTGGTCCCATCACTTCATGGGAAATAGATGGGGAAACAGTGGAAACAGTGTCAGACTTAATTTTTCTGGGCTCCAAAATCACTGCAGATGGTGACTGCAGCCATGAAATTAAAAGGCGCTTACTCCTTAGAAGGAAAGTTATGACCAAACTAGATAGCATATTCAAAAGCAGAGACATCACTTTGCCAACAAAGGTCCGTCTAGTCAAGGCTATGGTCTTTCCTGTGTTCATGTATGGCTGTGAGAGTTGGACTGTGAAGAAGGCTGAGCGCCGAAGAATTGATGGTTTTGAACTGTGGTGTTGGAGAAGACTCTTGAAAGTCCCTTGGACTGCAAGGAGATCCAACCAGTCCATTCTGAAGGAGATCAGCCCTGGGATTTCTTTGGAAGGAATGATGCTGAAGCTGAAACTCCAGTATTTTGGCCACCTCATGTGAAGAGTTGACTCATTGGAAAAGACTCTGATGCTGGGAGGGATTGGGGGCATGAAGAGAAGGGGACGACAGAGGATGAGATGGCTGGATGGCATCACTGACTCGATGGATGTGAGTCTGGGTGAACTCTAGGAGTTGGTGATGGACAGGGAGGCATGTTGCAATTCATGGGGCTGCAAAGAGTCGGACACGACTGAGAGACTGATCTGATCTGATCTGTAGACAATAACAAATTGATTTTAAAGTGTATTTTTTGTTGTTTAGCCACTAAGTAATGTCTGACTTTTTTGTGACCCTTTGTCTACCCATTCCAGTATTGTTTGGAGAATTCCATGGACAGAGGAGCCTGGCTAGCTACAGTCCATGGGATCGCAAAGAGTCAGACATGAATGAGTGACTATCACTTTCACTTTCACATGGACTGTGGCCCCCCAGGCTCCCCTGTTCATGGGATTTTCTAGGTAAGAGTACTGGAGTGGGCTGCAATTTCCTTCTCCAGCAGATCTTCCTGATCTAGGGATCAAATGTCTCCTGTGTTTGAAATGGGAATCTGAGTTCTTGTCCACTAAGCTGAAGAATGGAATCCAAGAACTACATACTCTTAGCAAGCAAATCAGATTTATTATAAGGAAAAAAGTACAAAGATCTCAGCATAGACACGAGAGGGGTAGAAAGTCCCGCAAAAGGTGGGGATTACAGCAATTTTATCTTTACCAGTATTAATCTGTACAATTTTGGTTGTCTCCTGTTCTTAAATCATGTTGTTTCTAACCAGTTTAAAAGTCAAAATCCTTTCCTTAACCTAAGGCTTCTCTTGATCCTCAAATTAAGTTGCCACCTTTTCATGTCCCCTGACCATTTTAGCTTAGACCAAATTTATGGGTTCAAGATTAATGATCACCAGTTGTTTTGCCCTCAGGCATATGGAACAAAAGTTAATTACTGCCCTTTCTTGGATTTGAGTGCTGATAATTCATCAGACCAATGACACATTCCAGAAATTTGGGACCATAGAGCAGGATGTTTACTGAAAACAAGACTGAGGTCTCAGAGTTCTATACTGATTGCCTAGTAATTTCTACCTCACATTGGCACGTGGATTCTTTCCCACCAAGCCACCAGGGAAACCCGTTTAAAGTATATATGGAAACAAAGAAAGCTGAGGATAGGCAATAAGATACTGAAAAAGAAGAAAAAAATTGGAGGATTCGTAATACATGATTTTAGACTTACTCTAAAGCTATATAATCAAGAAAATGTGGTGTCAGTGAAAGAAGAGACACATAGATCATAAAGAGTGCCCAGAAATAAACTCATATAAATATATTAATCAACTGACTATTAAAAGGAGCCAAGCAATTCAATATAGCAAGGATAGTGTTTTGTTTTGTTTTGTTTTAACAAATGGTGTTAGAGCAATCAGATGTCTATATGTCTGGTAAGCAAAATAATGTGCTAAAAAGATGTCCATGTCCTGATTCCAAAGCTTATAAGCATGCTACCTTAAATGATAAAAGGGGCTCTGCAAATGTAATTGAGAATTTTGACATAAACACATTATCCAGATAAGGCCAAGTAATCACGAGGGTCTTTTATAAGAGGGAGACAAGAGGGTGAGGATCAGAGAAAAAGACAAAAAAAAAAACAGGAGCAAAGATTTGAATATACTTGTTGCTGTTTTGAAGATGGAGGAAGTATCTATGAGCCAAGGAATTCAGGTGTCCTCCTGAAGCTAGAAACACAAGGAAAAGATTTTCTATTACAGTCTCTAGGAGTAACAGCACTCTGAAAATGCATATTGTATTCCTGACTCAAAAACTGTAAGGAAATAAATTTTTGCAGTTTTAAGCCACGAAGTTTGTGGTAGTTTGTTACAGCAACAAGAAGAAATGAACACCCAGGCAAAATAATGTCTTGACTCAGACTTTACACCTTTCACAAATGTTAAGTAAAAATGGGTCATAGAACTAAATGGAAAATGGAAAATTCTAAAACTTATAAAGGAAAACAAGAGAAAATATAGGTGACCTTTGGTTTGATTAATTTTTTGATACCATACCAAAAGCACAATCCATCAAAAAAAATGATAAAATGAACTTTATTGGAATTTTTAAAACTTTGCTTTGAAAAATACACTGCTAAGAGAATCAAAAGGTAAGTAGGATGTGCTAAATAATGGTCACTCAAAGATGTCCACATCATAATCCTCAGATTAGGAATAAGTTAATGTGAATGCTACCTTGCATGGCAAAATAAATTTTGCAGATATAATTCAGAATCTTCAAATAGGGAGATTATCTTGGATTATTGGTGATCCCAAAGTAAACATAAGGTTTTTAGTAAAATGAAGGGAAAAGAATAAGGGTCAAAGAGAGAAATTCCATGCTGCTGATTTTGAAGAAGGAGGGTGAGGCCATGAGCCAAAGAATGAAAGCAACCTCTAGGAGCTAGAAAAGGAAAAACTCAAAAAAAATAAATAAATAAATAAAATAAGAAAAAGATAGGAATGGACTCTCTTTTAGTAACTTTAGGAGAAATATAGCCTTTAGGAGAAATACTACACCATATCTGCAGGAATTCTGATCTCAAGAACAATAACAGAATACATTTGCATTGTTTCACTCACTCACTTTGTGCTGGTTTGTTATAGCAGCAGTAAGAATCTAAATTCATAAGACAATCAGGGAGAAAAAATTTGCCAACAGACATCTGATAAAGAAGACATACAGATGGCTAACAAACACATGAAAAGATGCTCAACATCACTCATTATCAGAGAAATGCAAATCAAAACCACTATGAGATACCATTTCACGCCAATCAGAATGGCTGCTATCCAAAAGTCCACAAGCAATAAATGCTGGAGAGGGTGCGGAGAGAAGGGAACCCTCTTGCACTGTTGGTGGGAATGCAAACTGGTACAGCCACTATGGAGAATAGTCTGGAGATTCCTCAAAAAACTGGGAATAGAACTGCCTTATGATCCAGCAATCCCACTGCTGGGCATATACACTGAGAAATCCAGAATTGAAAGAGACACGTGTACCCCAATGTTCATAGCAGCACTGTTTGCAATAGCCAGAACGTGGAAGCAACCTAGATGTCCATCCACAGATGAATGGATAAGCAAGCCGTGGTACATATACACAATGGAGTATTACTAAGCCATTAAAAAGAATACATTTGAATCAGTTCTAAGGAGGTGGATGGAACTGGAGCCTATTATACAGAGTGAAGTAAGCCAGAAACAAAAACACAAATACAGTATACTAACGCATATATATGGAATTTAGAAAGATGGTAAAAATAACCCTATTTACGAGACAGCAAAAGAGACACTGATGTATAGACCAGACTTTTGGACTCTGGGACCGGGAGAGGGTGGGATGATTGGGGAGAATAACATTGAAATATGTATAATATTATATCTGAAATGTATTAATTGTTCAAACTAAATACTGTCATGTTACAATTTGTTCATATTAGATGTTTGTAATGTTTCTGATAATCAATAAAAGAGATTCTTGATTGAAAAAAAAAAAAAGAACTCATATCTAAAATATACAAAAAACCCATAACAGGAAAACAAAATTGTAAATAAAATAACAGGCAAAAATATGAAAACACCTCACCAAAGAAGACAAACATATAACTTTTAAAAACGTATATGAGAAGAAGCTCAGAAATTAGTTGTTAGGCAATTGCAATTAAAACAGTAAGTTGCCACTACATATCCCAGTACAGTGGCTGAAATTCAAAAACTTGACAGTATCAATTACTGGAAAGGATGCAGAGCAACAGAAAGTCTCATTCACTGCCTGTGGGAATGCAGAATGATGGTAATTTTGTAAGGCAGTCTATCGGTTTTTTATAAAGCTAAATATAGCCTTTCCATAAAATCCAGAAATTGCACTTCTAGGTCATTACCCAAATGATTAGAAACATATGTCCAAACAAAAATATGCATATGGTTGTTCATAAGAGCTTTATTCATGCTAGTTGAAAACTAGAAGCAACCATGATGTCCTTCAATAGGTGAATGGTAAAAACAGGATGCAATAGATCCATACAATGGAATTTTGTTCAGCAATAACAAGAAATAAGCTATTGAACTAAAAAGATGAAGTTAAACTCCTGTGTTAAAGAAGTTAGTCTGAAAGGCTATGTATTATATGATGCTATTTATATAACATTCAGAAACAAAAGAAAAACCAGCAAATTATTGGTTGCCAAGAGCTTGAAGAAGGGTGATGGAATAAATAAAGCACTTTTTTTGTTTCTAAGGCAGTGAAATTATTCTTCATAATATTGTGATGCTGGATAAATCACACTATGCATTTGTCAAAATCCAAAACTTTCCAGGATAAAGAGTGAAGTATGCAAATTTAAAGAAATCATTTAGAATATCTCATGATAGCAGGACAGAATACAGAATATGATAAAACAACACAACTGACTTATAAATATATGAAGCAATCTCACTAAAAGGGATGAGGGGAAAAGATGCTGAACTATGTAACTTTTGAAATTAGTAGCATCTGTGAGACTAAAGCCAAAATAAGCAGTTCATAAACACTACCTTTTACTTTGTAAAGTTTCCCCCATGTCGTGGGTGAGGGTTAAAAACTGAAATAGTTATAAATGTATATTGAAATTTATGTAATAAGTGGTTGGATAGCAGATGATGGGAGTCATGTTGGAGTGAGAGATTGTAGATAAGTAAGGGAAGAAAGCTTGGATTTTGCATACAGTACCATACTGGATTAGAATTGGAGATATCAGCATGAACTCATGATTAGTTGAAGATAGATACAAATAGATACATAAAGAGATATTTGCAGATATGTGTCTACATATGTATTTCCATGCTTTGTCAACTAATATGATCTAGAAGTAACAACATCCCAGTAGCAACCACACACCCAAAACTTGAATGATTGTCTCTAATATTATCTACAATTAAAGAAATCAGAAATTCTTGGAGAATTGACTGATTCTGGAGCTGGATCAAGAATAAACAAGATAATCTGGGAGAATCTTTTAATGACTGAAAGTAAAGAAATGCTCAGAAACCAAAATTATGTGAGCAAAAGAGACCAAGGAGTCAACTGAAAGATCTACCCAAGTGGAACAATTTAATCAAGAAAATAAATGACATAGTATTGAATTATAGTACAAAGCATAATATAAATACCTCATAATCCAATTTAATGACAAGCAAAACATCCACTAAAACAAAATTGAAAAATTGTACAAAATGGTATTACCATTTTGACAATACAACATTATTCCTTGGTAATGACTGTTACTCCTTGGAACTGTTAAGGTCTTCAAAACAAAGAAAATCTGAGAAATCATTAAGACTCTAGAAGAGTCTAAGTAAACATGACAACTATTTATAATGTGGTATCCTTGATGTGAATGTGTCTATAAACCCACCCCCACCACACACACACACACACACACACACACACACACACACACACACAGAGCACACAGTTCAACTGGTTAGCACTGAATTTAATTGTGAAATTATGAGTTAAAATCACTATTCAATTTTGGAAAAAATAGTAAAATTTGAAACCAAAATAAAGAGATAAGTTATCATTATTTGCAAAGAAAACAAAACAAAATAATATTTAAATGAAACCATTAAAATTATATTATGAGCAACTAAAGTTGCTGGAACAAGAGAAACTATGATAACTTTCATGTAGTAGCAATAATCAGAAAAGATATATGGAAAATATTTCAGGTGTATAAAAATATACAGCATAATTCTACCAAGAAAGTATTTGACCTACTGGAATAAACAAAAGGAGAGAGAATATTTCACATAAATGCCCCAAGAACTACACTTGGAATTTTACCTATAATACACTCAAAATAATATAGTAAAATAGGCACTGTTGTCTGTCCTTAATAGATGTGGGCAGTAAGCTCTTGAGTGTCTAACTTGTACAAGATTACAGAATCTGAAAGTCTTTGAATAAGAACTCAAATATTGGACTAAGAAATTCTAAAATACTTGTCATTTTACTCCACTGTGATATAAAGTTCCATTGTATTTTGTATTAAACTATCTTTCGAAATGAATAATAAATTGCTTAATTTTTACTACATTGGTGGAAAACATGAATGGCAGAGCATTGTGAGCCCCTTCTTTCTGATTTCTGTGCATGCATTCTGTAGTTAAAATCTTAACACTTTCTATCACATTATGAAATTTTAAGAAAATTATTTTAATAATCGAATGTGTTTATTCTTTTCATTCATTGCCTATTGTCTTAATATCTTTCTGGTACCTCTTCTCTGGTTGGCATTCAGTATACTACAAAGCATTTTTTTGCACATAGCACTCCTTAACCACCTTTATTAACCTACTTTTTAAAATAATTTTCTATTTGTATTCCTGGGTGGTGATCACATTCATTCCCCAAAATAAAACTCTTTTCAAAGTAGCATTCACTTAGCACACTTACAATCATCTTTATTACCTGAGTTTTATACACTTCTCAACTAAAGGCATATTACAACCATAACCTTTGAAAACCACTGTTGAGGTAGAAAGCAGGAATTACTCTTAAAAATATCTTTATCACATGTGTTTTTAAACACTACTTTGCAACACTAAAAGTTTGTTTTTTTATTTTTTAATCCTGTTAAAATAAGAACATCTTTCTGTTTTCTTCTTGCATTAACAAAAAGTGAGAAATTTTAAATTGCAATCTTTTCCTTAACAGCTTTATGTTCCTTTTTTATTCCCCCTGTAACATTTAATGTTATTGAGGAGTAG
Source organism: Tragelaphus eurycerus (assembly GCA_935064755.1). Lineage (NCBI taxonomy): Eukaryota > Metazoa > Chordata > Mammalia > Artiodactyla > Bovidae > Tragelaphus > Tragelaphus eurycerus. The sequence continues at coordinate 1,938,716 of CAKXYN010000086.1, read as the reverse complement.
TCATAAGATGAATTTTTGTTTGTTCCTTTATATCTAAAGTGGATTTATACTTGTGAGGTTTCCTATCTATCAGCTTGAATATTTTACTATATCACATTTGATGCTTGTTGGTTTTAACTTTGCCTTTATCATATATATTATTCTTAAACTTAAATATTTGTTTGCTTATTCTTTTATTTATTTTGCTTATTCAAACTTTTTTAGATTTATAAATGCTTACTAAGTATTTTTCATATTTGCAGTAGGACAGAAAAATAAAAGCAAACAGGAAAAGGAGGAAAATGAAAAATAAAAGATTAAAGGATTTAGAGTCAGAATAAGTGGAAGTTCAGGTTCCAAATCTACTACATATTAGTAATGTCATTTAGGACAGATTATATACCCTGCAAATTTTACATGCCATGTTTACAAAATGGTGATTATAATCCCTACCGGCTAACTCAAGTGTGTTAGATAGGAAAGCAAGTTCAACTCTATGTAGCACACAGGAGGTCTGAATGACCACCTAGTAGTGAAAAGGAGGAGGAAAGACATCTTGAACATAAATTTTTATAAGAAAAGAATTTCATATAGGGAAATTTGGTGCTGTTAGAAGATTGCTAAGAAATTTGTGGAAAAACCAGATCAAGGTATTTTCAAAAAATCCACGCTTTGTTTTGCTGCTTAAGACCATCTCTTTTGTTGGCTTCCCAGGCGGCACTAGTGGTAAAGAGTCCAATGCAGGAGACATAAGAGACGAGGGTTTGATCTCTGGCTTGGGAAGATCCCCTGGAGGAGGACATGGCAACCCTCCCCAGTATTCTTGCTTGGAGAATCCGGTGGACAGAGGAGACTGGAGGGTTATTGTTCATAGGTTACAAAGAGTCAGACTGAAGCGACAGCATGCATGCATGCTCATTTCACTCCCTGAAATTTTTGTTTGGTATGTGACAATATCTTACCCTCATACTCCAATTATTTTTAAGCAATTTAAAAGGGAATGTCTGCTTTTTCATTAGTGTATAATAGTAACTTTCTTTCCTGTCAAATATGAATTAAGGCTTTCTTCAAGCCTTAAATGTACTGTACTGATTCAGGTCTCATTGTCATTCCCACTTGTCCTACCTACAGGAGGCAAGGCTGTTTTTCTTTCAAAACAACAGGAGTCTAGATACATGAACACTGATATCTGGTGCTGTCATTTTACAAAGTTGCAGTCTGGATGAATTGTCATTTAATAGCACCAACTAAATTGATCTCTTTTTTAATAATTCAAAATATATATACTAATAGGATTGAAGCTGTGAAGAATTATAATGCATACTGACCAATTTTTACATGTTTTATAATCCATCAAAAGGGGAATATTACCTTTGGGTACAATTTATTTGTCTTTATCATAAAATTCTACCATAGTTAGAACAGTCATATAAATAAAAAAATGAGTCACTTGCAGAGGTAATGAAAGGAAACCCATTCAATCATCCTTCTGATGATTCCTTCTGGCTTTTTTGACAGCTGAAGACACCAAAGTGCAATCAAACGCCTTTAGGAGAGTAATGAAAAATGTAAGCATTAAGCAAATTTGTCCACATGAAATAATTGACAGTGGTATAGCGAGATTCAATTCAGTGGCTTATAAAATACAAGAATCTGATCTAAATTAATTTAGAATTACAAAGCACGAGAAGCGTATGCTATTTGGCAAACTAAAGAAATGGATCAACATGTTTCTATTTGTATTTATATTGTCTACATTCATTGCTTGTACAAAGAAATAAAAGCAAAAGCATGTTATGATTTTTAAAGAGTGCTCTTAATCCTCCTTCTCTGCTTTTCTGTAAAAAAGTATAAATAGTCCTCTTCTCTGAGTACAAATGACTTCATGCATAAGAAGCAGGAGGCCAAAAGAGAAATGAAAAACAAAGGCATAAAATATCGATTAACTGAAACAACGGATTCAGATTTGCCTTTCCTGAATTAAAGGACATTCAAAACAAAGGTTTCTTTATGCAAAACAGAAGAGGATTTAAATGTAAGCAAGTTTATGAAGAAAATTATGTCATTTTAGAAGGTTTTTTTTCTTTCCCTTGATGATGGTTTCTTTTAAATTTTACTGATACAATTTAGAATGAGGATGTGAAAAACAATGTAAATAATGTACTCAATAACTAAAAGCATGCCAGTGAAAGTCATTCTCTTAAACTTCAGTCAGTTCAGTCACTCAGTCGTGTCCAACTCTTTGTGACCCCATGAATCGCAGCACGCCAGGCCTCCCTGTCCATCACCAACTCCCGGAGTTCACTCGGACTCATGTCCATCGAGTTGGTGATGCCATCCAGCCATTTCATCCTCTGTCGTCCCCTTTTCCTCCTGCCCCCAATCCCTCCCAGCGTCAGAGTCTTCTCCAATGAGTCAACTCTCCGCATGAGGTGGCCAAAGTACTGGAGTTTCAGCTTTAGCATCATTCCTTCCAAAGAAATCCCAGGGCTGATCTCCTTCAGAATGGACTGGTTGGATCTCCTTGCCATCCAAGGGATTCTCAAGAGTCTTCTCCAACACCACAGTTCAAAAGCATCAATTCTTCGGCGCTCAGCCTTTTTCACAGTCCAACTCTCACATGCATACATGACTACTGGAAAAACCATAGCCTTGACAAGACAGATGTTTGTTGGCAAAGTAATGTCTCTGTTTTTGAATATGCTATCTAGGTTGGTCATAACTTTCCTTCCAAGGAGTAAGCATCTTTTAATTTCATGGCTGCAGTTACCATCTGCAGTCATTTTGGAGCCCAGAAAAATAAAGTCTGACACTGTTTCCACTGTTTCCCCATCTATTTCCCATGAAGTGATGGGACCAGATGCCATGATCTTTGTTTTCTGAATGTGGAGCTTTAAGCCAACTTTTTCACTCTCCTCTTTCACTTTCATCAAGAGGCTTTTTAGTTCCTCTTCACTTTCTGCCATACAAGTTTGTACCCTGGGACTTTAGGCATAAGGAATATACATAGACATTTTCTATATAGGCACGATTATATGCTGTGGATCTATGCTGTGGATCAGGGAAACTGATTTCTCTATCTGTCTAAAATTATATTCACTTTAAAAGCAGAAGAAATTCCTTAACCAATTGATAAGACATGATAAGTGATTTCTACTCACTTTTACAAGATAAAAGACATAAATATTGATTATGATCCTCTTTAAACACTATTTAAAATGCCAAAAATCATACTTGATTTGCTACAGAAAATAAAAAACCTCATTTTCATTATTCACTGCTGACAAAAATATAAGGGGGCTGATAGCAAATTCCAATGATTCATCCATCTACAGTGCAGCTTTTGCACAGCTTTTCCTTATTGGCATGAAACATCAATGTCAACTATGTTTGAAGAGTATTTAAGCTTTTTCATTATAGCAACATCTTTCAAGATTTTCTCAACTTTAAGTCTTCTGTTGTATCATTTGTATGATTCATTTATATCAGTGGCATTCTGATTAATTTCATTTTATGGCCAAGGGGTGTAACAGATGCTCTTTGTTATGTTTGTTTTCCTTTTAATTTCTTTTGGGACTTATCTAACAAAAATGAATATTGTAAATACTTGCCTGGCATGAAGACCATCAAATTTTTTAAAATAGGTTTTTATGTCAGGGGTTTGTAAGTCATTAACAAGGTAAGACAGAAAGTGAGCTCCTGTATAATTGAATTAGAAATTTTTAAGATTTAGAGATTTTATATGCCTTGTAATTTGTTCATCACAGTAGTACAACAAAGTTTTTATAATATCCCTAATTTACAGGTGATAAAACTGAGTGTTAGAGAGATTAAGAGACTTTCCCAAGATCACATATAACTACAGGTAGGAACCAGGTTAAAGGCACAGATATGCCTAGCTTCAAAGATTAAACACTTAATGTAAGTAACACCTCAACTTGCAAAAGAAGAGAAGGACATAATTTTCATTTAAATAGGTACATAAATATTCAGCAAAAATATTATTTATTTGCATGCAATCTTATTTAAAAAGAATTATTTGTAAGACTAGAACTAGAGGGGAAATTTCCATAATCTGGTGAAGTATATTTTGTTGTTGTTGTTCAGCCTTCCATTTGTGTCTGACTCTTTGTGACCCCCTGGACTTTGGCATACCAGGCCTCCCTGTCCCTCACCATCTCCCAAAGTTTGTCCAAATTCATATCTATTGCATAGGTGATGCCATCCAACCATCTCAACTTCTGACACCCTCTTCTCCTGACCTCAATCTTTGCAGTATCAGGGAATCCATCCAATGAATTGGCTGTTCGTATCAGGTGACCAAAATACTGGAGCCTCAGCCTCAGTGTCAGTCCTTTCAATGAGTGTTCAGAGTTGATTTCCCTTAAGATTGATGGTTTGATCTCCTTGCAGTCCAAGGGACTCTCAAGAGTCTTCTCCAGCACTGCAGTTCAAAGGCATCAACTTTTTGGTGCTCTGCCTTCTTTACAGTCCAGCTCTCACAACTGTATGTGACCACTGGGAAGACCATAGCCTTAACTATACAGACATTTTTCTGAAGAGTAATGTCTCGCTTTTCCAAACATTAGCTAGTTTGTCATAGCTTTCCTGGTGAAAAGCAATTGTCCTTTTATTTCATGGCTGCAGTTGCCATCCATAGTAATTTTAGAACCCAAGAAGAGGAAATCTGTCACTATTTACACATTTTCCCATCTATTTGTCATGAAGTAATGAGGCTGGATGCCATGATCTTAATTTTTTGTTTGTTTGTTTTTAATATTTAGTTTTAAGCCAACTCTTTCACTCTCCTCCTTCACCCTCAGCAAGAGGCTCTGTAATTCCTTTTCACTGTCTGCCATTAGATTGGTATCATCCACATATCTAAGGCCATTGATGTTTCTCCCACCTATCTTGATTCCAGCTTATAACTCATCCCGCCTGGCCATGATGTGCTCAGCATATATAGTATTAATAAACATGTTGACAACAGACAGTGCTGTCATACTCCTTTCTCAATCCTGAACCAATCAGGTGTTTTATACAGGATTCTAATTGTTGTTTCTTGACCCTCATGCAGGTTTCTCAGAAGTCAGGTAAGATAGTCTGTTATTCCCATCTCTTTACTTGGGTTTGCCTTGTGGCTCAACTGTTAAAGACCCCGCCTGCAATGTAGGGGACCTGGTTTCAGTCCCTGGATTGGGAAGATCCCTTGGAGAAGGGAACTACTACCCACTCCATTTTTCTGGCCTGGAGAATTCCATGGACTGTATAGTCCATGGGGTCGCAAAGAGTCAGACACAACTGAGCAACTTTAACTTCACTAAGAGTTTTCCACATTTTGTTGTGATCCACACAGTCAAAGGCTTTAGCATAGTTGATGAAACAGAGGTAAATATTTTTCTGGAATTCCCTTTTTTTTTTCTCTATGATACAGCAAATGTTGACAATTTGATCTCTGGTTTCTTTGTCTTTGGAGTCAGAGCCAAAAAAAAAAAAAAAAAAAATAATATATATATATATATATATATATATATATATATAAAACTAAGAACTATGTCAAAGATCTCAAGAGCAATATTTTCTTCAAGGGGTTTTATGGTTTCCTATCTTAGATTTAAGTCTTTAATCAATTTTGAGTAAATTTTTGTATATGGTTTAATGTAGTTGTCTTTGTTGCTGTTGTTCAGTTGCTCAGTCACATTCGACTCTGTGACCCTATGGACTGCAGAACGCCAGGCTTCCCTGTCCTTTACCATCTCCTGGAGCTTGTTCAAACAAATATCCACTGAGTCGGTGATGCCATCCATCCATCTTGTCCTCTGTCATCCCCTTCCCATGCCTTCAATCCTTCCCAGTATCAGGGTCTTTGAGTCAGCACTTCACATCAGGTGGCCAAATTATTGGAGCTTCAGCATCAGTCCTTCCAATGAATATTCGGGACTGATTTCCTTTATGATTGACTGGTTGGATCTCCTTGCAGTCCAAAGGACTCTCAAGAGTCTTCAACACCATAGTTCTAAAGCATCAATTCTTTGGCATTCAGCCTTCTTTATGGGCCAACTCTCACATCCAAACATGACTACTGGAAAAATCATAGTTTTGACTGGTTTTATTCTTTTAAATACAGCTGTCCAGTTTTCCCAGCATCATTTACCAATGATATTCTGCTCCCCCCATTTTATATACTTTGCCCCAATTTTCATAAATTAATTGACCATGTAAATGTGGGCTTTTTAGGCTCTCTATTCTGTTCCATTGGTCCACAAATCCATTTTTATGTCCATACCATACTGCTTTGATTACTATAGCTTTTAAGTACAGTTTGAAATCAGGGAACACGATACCTCTAGTCTTGCTCTTCTTTCTCAGATTTTTTTTGTTTTTTGATATGTTTAGGGTCTTTTGTAGTACCAAACTAAGTTTAGAATTATTTTTTTTTTTAGTTCTGTGAAAAATACTGTTGGAATTTTGCTAGGGTTGCATTGAGTCTATAGATTTCTTTGGGTACTAAGAATAATTTAGCAGTATTAAATCTTCCATTTATTGAACATGGAATATCTTTCTTTATGTGTATCATCTTCAGTGTCTTTCACTGATGTCCCCTAGTTTTCAGTGTATAGGTCATTCACCTTTTGGTTAAATTTACTCATAGATATTTAATTCTTTTTGATGTGAGTGTAAATGGGATAGCTCTCTTGATTTCTCTTTCTGGGGGTTAATTGCAGTGTATAAAAATGCAACAGCTTTGTATATTAATTTTTAGTCCCATAATTATTGAATTCATTTAAGTTTTAACAACTTAAACTATTAGGTCCAGTCTTTAGGGTTTTCTATATATAGTATCATGTCATTTGTAAATACCCTTACCCCTTATTTTCCAATTTATATGCCTTTTATTTATTTTCTTGCATAATTGCTGTGACTAGGGCCACCAATACTGTGTTGAACAAAGTAGGCTAAATGAGGATCCTTTTCTAGTTTTTGTTCTTAGCAGAAAAGTTTTTAGCTTTTCATCACTGAGTATGATATTATTGGTGAGTCTGTGATGTATGATATTTATTATGTTCAGGCACATCTATATCCAGTTGATTAGGAGTTTTTATCATAAGTGAACACTGGATTTCATCAAATGCTTTTTCTACATCTGTTGGAATATCATGTGATACTTGTCTTTCATTTTGTTAATGTGATTTGTGGATATTGAACTATCCTTGCAGCCCAAGAATAAATCCTATTTGATCATGGTGTAGGATCTTTTTAAAGTAGTGTTTAATTTTGTTGAGGATTTTTGCATCCATGCTTAACTGGGATATTGGCTTGTAATTTTCTTTCTTCCTTTGTTTTTTGTTCTGTGCGTGTGCTAGTCTGTATATTGTCACCCTGCTTATTTAACTTATATGCAGAGTATGTCATGAGAAACGCTGGGCTGGAAGAAGCACAAGCTGGAATCAAGATTGCTGAAAGAAATATCAATAACCTCAGATATGCAGATGACATCACCCTTATGGCAGAAAGTGAAGAAGAACTAAAAAGCCTCTTGATGAAAGTGAAAGAGGAGAGTGAAAAAGTTGGCTTAAAGCTCAACATTCAGAAAACGAAGATTATGGCATCCAGTCCCATCACTTCATGGGAAATAGATAGGCAAACAGTGGAAACAGTGTCAGACTTTATTTTTCTGGCCCCCCAAATCACTGCAGATGGTGATTCCAGTCATGAAATTAAAAGATGCTTACTCCTTGGAAGGAAAGTTATGACCAACCTAGATAGCATATTCAAAAGCAGAGATAGTACTTTGCCAACAAAGGTCCATCTAGTCAAGGCTATAGTTTTTCCAGTGATCAAGTATGGATGTGAGAGCTGGACTGTGAAGAAGGCTGAGCACCGAAGAACTGATGCTTTTGAACTGTGTGTTGGAGAAGACTCTTGAGAGTCCCTTGGACTGCAAGGAGATCCAACCAGTCCATTCTGAAGGAGATCAGCCCTGGGATTTCTTTGGAAGGAATGATGCTAAAGCTGAAACGCCAGTACTTTGGCCACCTCATGCGAAGAGTTGACTCATTGGAGAAGACTCTGATGCTGGGAGGGATTGGGGGCAGGAGGAGAAGGGGACGACAGAGGATGAGATGGCTGGATGGCATCACTGACTCGATGGATATGAGTCTGAGTGAACTCTTGGAGTTGATGATGGAAATGGAGGCCTGGCATGCTGCAATTCATGGGGTCTCAAAAAGTTAGATACGACTGAGTGACTGAACTGAACTGAACTGAACATTGAGTAGAATTCATCAGTGAAGGCATGTAATCCTGGACTTTTGCTTGTTGGATGGTCTTTGATTACTAATTGAATCTAGTTATTTTTAATTGATATAGTCAGATTTTCTATATCTTCATGATTCAGATTAGAAGATTGCATGTTTCTAGGAATTTATACATTTCTTGAAGGTTGTGCAATTTGTTGGAATATAATTGTTCATAGTAATTTCTTAAATCTCTTGTACTTCTATGAGTGAGTTGTTGAATCTGCTTTTGATTTTTTATTTTATTTATTTCATCCTCCTACCTTTTTCCTTGGTATGTTTAGCTAAATGTTTGTCAATTTTGTTTATCATTTCAAAGCATGAGTTCTTAGTTCCATTGATCTTTTCTATTATCAGTTTCATCTCTATTTCCTTTCTTGCTCTTCCTCACTTCTCTCTTCCTTCTGGTGAACATTAGTTTATTCTCTATATCCATGAGTCTGTTTCTGTTTTGTAGAGTCATTATTATTTTTCCTTAGATTCCAGATATAGGTGAAAATATATACTGCTTGTCTTTTGCTGTCTGACTTATTGCATGAAGCATAATATCCTCTAGGTCCATCTGTGTTGTTGTAAATGATAGAATTTCATTCTTTCTTGTGACTGAGCAGTCAGACAACCTGATTAAAAAGTAGGCAAAGACTAGAAGAGGCATTTTTTTCTAAGAAGATACACAGGTGGCCAATAAGCATATGAAAAGATGTTCAACTTCAATAATCATCAGAGAAATGTAGTTCTAAAACAATGAGATATCAACTTACACCTGTCAGAATAACTATCATCAAAAAGTCTACAACTAGCAGAATGTTGGTACAGACGTGGAAAAAAAGAAGCCAAAGTACTCTTCTGGTGAAAATGTAAATTGATGCAGCAACTACAGAGAATGGTATGGAGGTTCCTCAAATACCTAAAAGTAGAACTATCATATGATCCATCAGTTTCATTCATGCATATATATCTGAAGAAAATGAGAACACTATATGTACATCAGATCAGATCAGTCGCTCAGTCGTGTCCGACTCTTTGCGACCCCATGAACTGCAGCACACCAGGCCTCCCTATCCATCACCAGCTCTCGGAGGTCAATATGCACATATATTCCTTTTACATCAAAACTGAGTATTGATATGCATATGCTATGCTATGCTAAGTCACTTCAGTCGTGTCCGACTCTGTGCGACCCCATTGACGGCAGCCCACCAAGCTCCCCTGTCCCTGGGATTCTCCAGGCAAGAACACTGGAGTGGGTTGCCATTTCCTTCTCCAATGCATGAAAGTGAAAAGAGAAAGGGAAGTCGCTCAGTCATGTCCGACTCTTAGCGACCCCATGGACTGCAGCCTACCAGGCTCCTCCGTCCGTGGGATTTTCCAGGCAAGAGCACTGGAGTGGGGTGTATAGTTACTCCCATTTAGTTAATTGTTTATGGTTACTTTTACAGTTCTTCTCTGTCCAATTTTTCTTCTCTTCCTCTCTTCTCTTGTAGTTTGATGATTTTCTTTTGTGTTTAAATCTCTTTTTGATTTTTGTGTATTTTTTTATTTTTTAATATAAATTTATTTTTTTTAATTGGAGGCTAATTACTTTACAATATTGTATTGGTTTTGTCATACATCGACATGAATTTTTGTGTATTTAGTATATATTTTGTTTTCTGGTTACTGTGATAGTCATATATATAATTCAATGTATGTAACAGTATATCTTATGTTGATACCAACTTAAAATTGAACACATTTAAGAACTCCACATTTTTTCTCCCTTCATCAATGTTTCATTTTTGATCTAACATTGTACATTTTATTATTTTGTGTCTCTTCTATCAAGTTATTTTACTTAAATATTTTACTTAAATATTTTAATTTTACTATTTTTGTGTTTTAACATTCATAGTAGTTTTAGAAGTGACTAATCAACTAATTTTAGAATATATTTACCTTTTCCACTGAGGCTTTTATTTTTGTAAGTTGTGCTGTGTGCCCAGTCATGTCCAGTTCTTTACAATCCCACAGACCATAGCCCACCAGGCTCCCGTGTCCATGACATTCTCCAGGCAAGAATACTGGAGTGGGTTGCTGTTTCCTTCCCCAATTTTAAGTTTCCTTGTTATTAATTAATATCATTCATTTTCAACAAGAAGAAATCCCATCATTACTTTCTCTAAAACTAGGTTAATAGTGAGAATTTTTCTAGCTTTCACTTGCCTGGAAAACTTTTATTTGTTGGTTAGAAGTGTTCTTTTTTTTTTGTTTCAGCTCTTTGAATATGTCTTGAAACTCCCTTATGACAGACAACGTTTCTGTTGAGAAATTTTCTGATAGCCTTATGGGGTTTCCATATATGTAACAATTTGTTTTTCTTTTGATGTTTTTACAATTCTTTTTTATATTTAACTTTTAACATTTTAATTAAATTGTCTTGGTGGGGATCTCCTTGAATTCATCTTATTTGGAATTCTCTGAGGTTCCTGGACTTGGATGTCTATTTCTTTCTCTAGGCAGGAAAGTTTTCAGTCATTTTTAAAATAATATTTATGAACTTTTCTTTCTCAATTTTCTTTCTGGGACCCTATAATGCAAATGTTATTCTTTCAGATAGTGTCCCATAGGTCCCTTAAGCTCTCTTTAATTTTTAGATTTTTTTTTTTTTCTCTTCACAGCTGTATTTTGGTGAGTCCCATTGCCTTGAGTTACAGCTCACTGATCTGTTCTTCTGCTTCATCCAGTCTGTTTTTTAATCCCTCTAGTGTATTATTCAGTCAGTTATTATATTCTTCAGATGTGTGGTTTTTGTTTGGTACTTTCTTATGTTTTCTCTTTGCTGAAATTCTCACTGTGTTCATTCATTTCTCTCCCAACTGCAGTGAGCCTCTTTATGACCATGACTTCAGATTCTTTATCATGTAGATCACTTATCTTCCTACTATTAATGTCTTTTTCTGAAGTTTTGTCTTGTTCTTTTGTTTGGAACATGTTTCTGAGTTTCCTCATTTTGCTCAACTCTGCATGTTTCCATATATCAGGCCAAACAGCTACTTATCTCAGTCTTGAATGAGTGGTTTTGTGTAGTTAATGAATCTTCTCTTTCAACCTTGCCCTAGTTCTTGCTTATCTCTTGAACCTTTGTGATAGTCTAAACCTCTTGGTTTATTCTTAATGTGTCCCCATTGTTGAGGGTGTACCAAAATCTGTCAGTGTTCCAAGAGGAAGAATCTCATTTAGCACCTATTTCAGACTGCATGGGAAATAGATGGGGAAACAGTGGAAACACTGTCAGACTTTCTTTTTCTGGGCTCCAAAATCACTGCAGATGGTGACTGCAGCCATGAAATTAAAAGACGCTTACTGCTTGGAAGGAAAGTTATGACCAACCTAGATAGCATATTCAAAAGCAGAGACATTACTTTACCAACAAAGATTCGCCTAGTCAAGGTTATGGTCTTTCCTGTGGTCATGCATGGATGTGAGAGCTGGACTGTGAAGAAGGCTGAGCGCCGAAGAATTGATGCTTTTGAACTGTGGTGTTGGAGAAGACTCTTGAGAGTCCCTTGGACTGCAAGGAGATCCAACCAATCCATTCTGAAGGAGACCAATCCTGGAATTTCTTTGGAAGGAATGATGCTAAAGCTGAAGGTGCTAAAGATGCTAAAGGTGGCCAGTATTTTGGCCACCTCATGCGAAGAGTTGACTCATTGGAGAAGACTCTGATGCTGGGAGGGATTGAGGGCAGGAGGAGAAGGGGACGACAGAGGATGAGATGGCTGGATGGTGTCACTGACTTGATGGGTGTGAGTCTGGGTGACCTCCAGGAGCTGGTGATGGACAGGGAGGCCTGGCGTGCTGCGGTTCATGGGGTCGCAAAGAGTCGGACACGACTGAGAGACTGATCTGATCTGATCTCAGACTGTATGAAGCCAAACCCTCAGGCAACAGCTTTAACATAAAAATATATACAGTACTGTGGGGCAATAATTGTCATTCCTGCTGGTCTCCAGTCCATGATATCTAGAGATTTCTCCTGGGAAAGAGTTGCAAAATCAAACCTCCAGACAAGTATATTAATTCCTTTCTTGCTTATAAGTTTATAGGAAGACTTGTCGAGCTATAGTGAAGCCAAAGAAGTGCACATGGACATGGTCTCCCTGCCTGTGTTACCTAAACATGCTTCCCTAGCTCCTAGATGTGTGAGAACCCTGAAGCTTTTCACTCAGGCTGAAACAAGCTAAGTAAACAGACCTTTTTCACAGGAAGTCTTGGCTTGTGTTTCAGTCTGCTCTCTGTTCAGTTCCCTGGGGAATAAAGTAACCTTCTAAGAACTATCTTTCAGATTGTTACAGTTCCATGGAGCTCAGAAATGACTGCCCCTTGGCCAGTTTGGCCAGGATACCAAGGGGAATCTCCTGTGTAGATTGAACACATCTTCTGGCTTTAGCAAAGCAGCTGAAGAGTATAGAGGGTGGGCACACTCACCAGCTTCAGAAAGATCAGGAAAATGTCTTCAGTGTGCATACCCACAGATTTCAACAATGGAGCAAGAAAATATTTTACCTTTGCTTGCCTGGCATCAGCAAAACAGTGGGCTAGTTGCTACAACCACTGCTCCTCCTGTAATAGCAATAAGGTGGAAAGATGTCACCTTTAATTTCAGTGAGAGTGAAGGTCACTCAGTTGTGTCCAACTTTTTGCAACCCCATGGTTTGCACCCCAACAGGTTCCTCTGTCCATGAAACTCTCCAGGCAAGAATGCTGGAGTAGGTAGCCATTCTCTTCCCCAGGGGATCTTCCTGACCCAGCTATCAAACCTTGGTCTCCTGCGTCACAGGAGAGCTCAAATGCCTACTTGTATGTATTAAGAGAGTAGTTGGAGACTGCAGTAATGGCATCCACAAACTTCTCAATCTCAGGGAATGTTTCAACTGCCCCATACATCTTCAGCAGATGCTTTTAGATCAGCAAATGAGTATTCTCCACATATTGTCTAGATGCTTTTCAAATAGCTGTTTTTATGCTGGGCCTATTGGCAAGTGAGACTGCACATGAGATCTTTAAAAGGAGAATTCAAGTTTCTTTGGGTTCCTTGGACATCGGCCCTATTGGTTTCTTCCCCCCCCCCCTTTATATTATTTATTTATTTTTACTTTACAATATTGGTTTCTTAAGGTGAACAATCTCTGTTGCAGATCCCAGGGGTTGGGAGTCTGATATGTCTGGTGAGGTCCCTACCTATTTTGTGTTCCTGCACCAAAGATCGAGTTTATGTGAGACTGTCTCTGACTTCCCTACCCATCTTGATGCAGTGCATTTATCCTTTGATGTGGAGAAGTAGTTCATCTAGTTTTCAGATTTTTTTTTCCCCAATGGTAATGATCTATATGTAGATTTTATGTATTAGCCTATGTAAAATTCCCCTGGAATCTTGAGTGAGATTGCATTGGATCTATAAATGGCTTTGGGTAGTATGGATGTTTTAATAATATTAATTCTTCCAATACACAAACACAGGATATCTTTCCATTTACTTGTTTCTTTTCCATTTCATCAACATCTTATAGTTTTTAGTGTAGAAATCTTTCATGTGCTTGGTTAAATTTATTACTAAGTGAAAAGTGAAGTCACTGAGTTGTGTCTGACTCTTTGCGACCCCATGGACTGTAGCCTACCAGATTCTTCCATCCATGGGATTTTACAGGCAAGAACACTGGAGTGGGTTGCCATTTCCTTCTCCAAGTACTTTATTGATATTGCTATTATCATAAATGGAGTTATTTTCTTTATTTCTTTTTCAGATATTTTATCATTAGTGTAAAGAAATGCTACTGATTTTTATATGCTGATTTTATATCTTGCAACTTTACTAAATTTTTAGATTAGATCTAATAGTTATTTGATGGAATTTTTTAGAATTTTCTTTATATAAAATCATGTAATATGCAAATATAAACAATTTTACTTCTTCCTTTCCAATTCTGATGCCTTTTAGTGCTTTTACTTGCTTGACTGCTGTGGTTTGGACTTCTGGTTCCATGTCAAAATTCGGTAAAGAGTGGGCACCCTTGTTTTCTTAGAGGAAAATATTTCAAAGCTATTGCTAACCATTATGATATTAGCTGTGAGCTTGTCATATGTGCTGTTTATTATATTGATGTATGTCGCTTCTGTATTTTATTTGTTAAGAGTTTTTCTCATGAATAGATGCTGAATTTTGTCAAATGCCTTTTCTGCATATATAGAGTTGATTATATGATTTTTACTTTTCATTCTATTAATGTGAGGAATTTCATTTTCTAATTTTGTATATTGAAACTTTCTTAGATTCCAGGGAGAAATTCCACTTGATCATGATGTGTGATCTTTTTGATGTGTTTTGAAATTCAATTTGCAAGTATTTTGTTCAGAATTTCTGCATCTATACTCACCAGAGATAATGGCCTTTAGTTTTGTTTGTGTAATGTTCTTATATGGCTTATATCAGCATATTGCTTGCCTTAAAAAATGCATTTGAGTATTCTCTCTTCAATATTTTGAAAGCTCTAAGAATTGGCATTTATTCTTCTTTAAATCTTTGGTGAAATTCACTGGTGAAGCCATGTAGTTCTGAGTTAATTTTTCTTTTTCTCCCCCTTTGAAAAGCTTTATTTAAATTATTATAATTATTAACTTAATGTCTTTATTTATTATTGGTATACTCAGATTTTTCTTTATTATTCTGCCTTGATAGGTTATGTATTTCTAGGAATTTAATAATTTCTCCAGAGTTGTTCAGTTTATTGGCATATAATGGTTCATAGTTGCCTCATGATCTTTTGTATTTCTGTAGCTCAGTTATAAGACTCCTCTTTTATTCTTAATTTTATGCATTTGAAATCCTTTTTTCTTGGTTATGCTTTGTCAATTTTGTTTATCTTTTCAGAGAAACAATTATTAATTTTGTTAATCTTTTTTATTGTTTTTATGTTCTTTATTTATTTATACTCAAATCTTCATTTTTTCCCATTGTTTCTGCTAACCTTAGACTTTGTTCTTTCTCTAGTTCTTCAAAGTGTAAAATTAATTTATTTGAGATCTTTTTTTCTTGACATATATGTTTATTGTTATAAACTTCTCTGTTAGAACTGCTTTTGCTACATCTCAGAAGTTTTGTGTCTTGTGTGTACAGCAAAGAAATCATAAATAAAATGAAAGGACAGTGATAGAAAATATATGCAAATCACCCATCTGATAATGGTTCAAAAACTATAAGAAATTCATACAACTCAACAAAATAATAATAATAAGCCAATTAAAAATGAGCAAAGGACCTGAATAGACACCCTTACAAATAAGATAATCAAATGACCAAGATTTACATGAAAAACTGTTCAATGTCACTAATCATTAGGAAAATACAAATCAAAATCACAATCTGTTAGAATGGCTATTATCAAAAGACAGGAGATAACAAATTTTGGCAACAATATGGAGAGAAGGAATCCCTGTGCACTGTTGGTGAGAACTTAAACTGGTACAATCACCATAGAAAACATCATGGAGGTTCTCCAAAAAATTAAAAGTAGAAGTTCCATACGATCCAGGAAATCCTCTTTGAGGTATATAACCAGAGGAATTGAAATCATTATTTCAAAGGGATAGCTGCACTCTTATGTTCACTGCAGCATTATTTTATAGTAGCCAAGATGTGGAAACAACCTAAGTGTCCTTTGATATATGAATGGAAAAGAAAAAATTGCTCCAATAAAAATTTTTAAAATATTTCATATATACAATGGAATACTACTCAGCTGTAATACAATAGAAGGAAATTCTGCTACTTGCAACAATATGGATGAACCTTGAGAGTATTATGCCATATATAAAGAACCACAAATACTATATGATCTCTCTTATAAACATAATAATAATTAATTTAAAAAAACTCATGAAAACAGATTAGATTGTGGTTGACAGAGGTAGGGGTGGGAAGTAGGGAAATTGGGTGAAGATGGTCAAAAGATATAAACTTCCAGTTAGATAAATAAATTCTGGAGATGACTACACTTAACAATTCTGTATTGTATATTTGAAATTTACTAGATGAGTAAATCTTAAAAATTCTCATCATAAGGGGGAAAAATGTTAACTAGATGAGGTGATGGGTATTAAGTAAGTTTATTGTGGTAATCAATTTCAACATATATATGTGTCAAATCATTATGTTGTATATATTAAATCTATACAATGTTATATATCAATTATATCTCAATAAAACTAGGGAAAATGAAATTTAAAAATGAACAGCAAATATTCCAACTGTGTAACCTTAAAGGCTGCCATTTCCTTCTCCAGGAGAATCTTCCCAACCCAGGGATCGAACCCAGGTCTCCTGCATTGCAGACAGATGCTTTACCATCTGAGCCACTAGGGAAGCCATAAAAATACTAGAAAAAAATTTTCTTAAGGTATGACTAAGTTATTTAAGGCTCATTACTTTTAAGTTTAATTTTTTCTTTAAATTATATTAATAGTTGAGAGAAATTCAGAGTTGGAATTAGATATATATCACTTATGTGATTAAAGAAAGAAACAAAGCAAGTAGTATGTATGTGTCCTAACAATAAAATTAAAAGAAAAGAGAAAAAGTAAAGAAATTTTTATAAAAATAAAAATAGTTAATTAAAAAGAAAAAATAATCAAAAAGTATCAACTGAAGAAATATGATTGCTTAAAAGAAAAAAAGAAGAATTTATAGATAAATTATTAAAATTAGTAGGAGAAATTATTGTTTGCCAGATACATAAACAAGAATCAAAAATGTTTTAAATACTACAAAAATAAAAGATTGCTTAAATATATCATTTTCTGTGGTAACTTATGTATTTAAAATAAATTACTAAGGAATATTAACTGAATAAAATCTCAGCACCTTACACAGAAAATAATAGTAGTTTACTGAAATGCATCAAAGATTAAATGACTAGGTAATATATCATAGCCAGAAATAAGAAAAATTGTTTTTATAAAAATGTCAATTCTTGCAAATTAACCTATAGAATTCTAATCAAAACCCAGTCAGTTTCTTGTAGAATTGTTGATTTTAAAATTTATATGGGCTTCTCTCATAGCTCAGTTGGTAAAGAATCCGCCTGCGATGTGGGATACCTGGGTTCGATCCCTGGGTCAGAAAGATCCCCTGGAGAAGCAAAAGGCTTCCCACTCTAGTATTCTGGCCTGAAGAATTCCATGGACTATGCCGTCCATGGAGTCGCAAAGAGTTGGACATGACTGAGTGACTTTTACTTTCACAATTTATATGGACTGGTTTACTTTGAAATTGACTGGCTGGATCTCCTTGCAGTCCAAGGGACTCTCAATAGTCTTCTCCAACACCACAATTCAAAAGCACCAATTCTTTGGTGCTCAGCTTTCTTTATAGTCCAACTCTCACATTCGTACGTGAATACTGGAAAAACTAGGGGCATCATTGGTGCCAAGGACATAGTGGTAGATGGGACTTGGCTCATGTTATCAAGCAGTTTATTCTATAATGGACCTACTCTAGGGAAAATAGAATTCCATTGTATAGGTTAGGAAATGCAGTCTCAGGAAGATTCATTGCATTGTCTAACAGGAGCAGTAAATGGCATAGTCAGAATTTAAACACAATTTCTGTCACTCTAAACTCATGCTCTTCTCTTTGCTGTAAACCAGCTCTATTTTTAACAACAACAAAATAAATTCCTCAAAGTAATTAAGATTAAAAGTCATGAAATAATAATGAAATTCTTGTGGTTTTTATACAACTGGGTCAATTCATAATATCTTTTTACAGCTTACGAAAAGTCTTAGAGGAATACACATAAAATAAAAATGAAAACCTGAGTTGTCCTTTTATACACTGAAAGCATATCAAGGAATTCCACACTGTAAAGTACATACTGGTTTCACTGGCCAGGTATGCAATGTAACTTCCTTTTCCCTTAAGTGATTATGTTCAAACAATGCCCCAATTTTTTTTTTTTTTTTTAAGTTTAAGGTTAAAAAAAAAAAATCCACTATTGAAAAAAAACAGGTGAAACCATTCTTTGTATTTTCTTTAATCTCTTTAATTTTAAAACTGGAAGAAATTGTTATTTTGTTGTAAAGGTCATTCAAGGATTAAAGGCTGGAGTTGAAATTTAGAAGTTCCTTCCAACTCTGACTCTAAGAATTTAATTACATCTTTCTGAAGGCATTGGATAAGGACTTTGCCACAATAGTTAGTCCAAGATATCACAAGGAAATATTGCCTTGCATTTTTTGGTTAGTTTTTTTTTCTAATTTTTATTGAAGTATAGTTGATTTATCATATTGTGTTAGTTTCAGATGTACAGCAAAGTGAATCACCTGAATGTACACATCTCAGGTGTACAGCAAAGTTATACATTGACATATATCCACTATTTTTAAAATTCTTTTCCCATATAGGTCATTAGACAGTATTGAGTAGAGATCCATGTGCTCTCCATTAGGTGCTTATTAGTTGCCTATTTTATATATAGTAGTGTGTATATGTTAATCCCAATCTCCCAATTTATCCCTCTGATGTCATATAATGCAGTTGCTTTATTTGTACTCTTCAAGAAAGATCACTTGGTATTTATAGAAGGTTTTGAGTCTTATAGTCCTCTAGATATGAATGCACTAATTTGAAGCTACATTGAGATAGAGAAGCAAGGGTAGAGGGAAAATGGAGAAAGTAGGAAAAATTAGATCATTCTTTGGGTATCAAAACATTTGGTGTTGAGGTCTATAATCTTCCCTGAACTAATTCTGTGGCTTTTGAAAAGCTTACTTAAATTTACTGTTCTCTGTTTTCTCATTTGTAAATTGAAATAATATCTACCCTATCTACAAGAGCAGTTTACTACTAGGATTGGAAGAGTTAATTTATACAAATCCATTTTTAATTCACACAAAGTTCCCAATATGTATCAGAAAGATCATTATAATAATATTGAAGACTTAAATAACTTTATGTCCTTTTAAGTAAATTAAGGTGTATGAAAATTCTGTCATTCATTCATGAAAAAAGTATGTGCATCCTATCAGCAAATACAATTGAATACTTGTAGTATGTCAGGTCTTATGATAAATATTGGAAATGTATAAAACACAAAAGAATGGTCTCTTGAACTCAGCATCTAACATGTGAGATATATGAGATAGCAGATAATAATTGAAACAATTTGTTAAATTCATTTATTGCTTTAGAAGCACTTAAAAGTAGGAGACTTCACATAAGAGGTGATATTTGAGATGTCTCTTAAAGAAAAAAGACTTTGAGGCAAACATAGAAATAGAGAAAGGCCAGATCATTTTCAGAAAACTTTATATGTAAAAAGGCATGTAGCAAGAAAGATGTACCATGTGCTAAATAAAATACAAAAGTTTGTTGGAACAAAAGGAAAAAGGAATATAAACTGGTTTTTGAATCATCTGACAAGTTGCACAAACAATTTGGAACTTTATATTGAAATGATGCATTGTTACTGAACAATTCTGAAGAAAGAAGTGAAATCAAGGCTTGTATCTTTAGTTAATGGTACTCTATATGCATGTTCGGTTCAGTTAAGTTTAGTCGCTCAGTCCTCTCCGACTCTTTGCGACCCCATGACCGCAGCACACCAGGCCTCCCTGTCCATCACCAACTCCCGGAGTACACCCAAACCCATGTCCATTGAGTCGGTGATGCCATCCAACCATCTCATCCTCCATTGTCCCCTTCTCCTCCTGCCCTCAATCTTCCCCAACATCAGGGTGTTTTCAAATGAGTCAGCTCTTCGCATCAGGTGGCATGAGAAAGGATAAGTTGTGTAGGAAAAAACTTACGAGTTTTAAAATCAGTTAAAAGGCTACTGCAATAAATGAAGTGCAACGTAATGAAGAACTAAAGCAAGGTACAGGCATTGAGAGTAAAGAGAAGAAGTAAAATTAAGAACACTCAGCCTATTATACAGAGTGAAGTAAGCCAGAAAGAAAAACACAAGTACAGTATACTAACGCATATATATGGAATTTAGAAAGATGGTAACAATCACCCTGCTTATGAGACAGCAAAAGAGACACTGATGTATAGAACAGACTTTTGGACTCTGGGACTGGGAGAGGGTGGGACGATTGGGGAGAATAGCATTGAAATATGTATAATATCATATCTGAAACGAGTCAGTCCAGGTAAGATGCCCTATAACAGATGCCTGGGACTGGAGCACTGGGATGACCTGGAGGGATGGTGTGGGAAGGGGGGAGGGAGGAGGGTTCAGGATGGGGAGCACGTGTATTCTGGTGGCGGATCCATCTCGATGTATAGTAAAAGTAATACAATATTGTAAAGTTAAGAAAAATTAAAAAAATAAAAAAACAAAAAGAACACTCAGGAAGAGGAGAGTCAATAGGTACTAATGGACTGAGGAAAGGGAAGAGACAAGGATGGTGTAAAACCAATGATAAAAAGGATAAATGAGTATGCTTGAACCTAGCTTGATAAACCATGTTTAATTTACTGATCATTTAAAACCTAAATACAACTAAATGCATTCTGATAGTACGTATTTTTGTTCCCATGATAACTTCTACTTCCTTATCACTGCAGATTAGTTTATCCATATTCATGAAAATCTTCCTGCCGTGATCCTACTATATTCGGTGTAGCTGATGCTTTTATTGTCTTAGCCTATTTCATTCCTTATCTTTTTCCTATCCTGTGCCTTGGAATACAAGGAGCTCCAACCAGTCCATCCTAAAGGAAATCAGTCCTGTGTGTTCATTGGAAGGACTGATGTTGAAGCTGAAACTCCAATATTTTGGCCACCTGACGCAAATTGCTGACTCATTTGAAAAGACCTTCATGTTGGGAAAGATTGAAGGCAGAAGAAGGGGACAACAGAGAATGAGATCGGCATGACTGACTCAATGGACATGAGTTTGGGTGGACTCTGGGAGTTGGTGATGGACAGGGAGGCCTGGCGTGCTGCGGTTTGTGGGGTCGCAAAGAGTCGGACACGACTGAGAGACTGAACTGAACTGTGACTTCTAAAGATTTACTTACTGGAGTTTTTAAAAATTTCTGTTACATATGTCTAAATAATTTTAATTTATGTATGGCAAAACCAATACAATATTATAAAGTAATTAGCCTCCAACTAAAATAAATAAATTTAAAAAAACAAGTTTAAGAATTAGAAGTTGGTTTTTGCAAAGAAATATTTCTGGAAAAATGTCAGTTCTGCCACACTGTTCAAGCAATGACTCCTTTGCTACCCATGGAATCAGATTTGTTCTCTACATCTTTGACATATAGCACCTCTTTGGAAGGGGTTTTATTTTGCACCCTGAGATGTGGCAGAAAAAGAATTTCCTGTTCGAGCTTGACCTTTAAAAATCTCTGCTGTATAATAACCATCCTTAGCACCATGATTTAGCCAATGATGTGATGTCAAATGTTCTCCCCAGGTGCAGCATTTTGGAATGTTAAAACTTAACAGATTCACTTTGTGTGTCGAGGTGGCAGTATTATTAATATTATTTTATTATGATTAGTTTCTGACACAGTTGTACTTTACATAATTAACAAAAATCAATATGTTTAATACTGCATTTTAACTTTTTTCAACACAATTTAATAGCTTGACAAAATGACCAGCACATAGTGTGTGATAAATAATACTAATTAATTAGTTAATGTCTTATAAAGAAATTGGGAGAATGAAAAAGTTGGCTTAAATTTAACATTAAAAGAAACAGATCATCACATCTGTTCTCATCACTTCATAGAAAATAAAAGGGGAAAATGTGCAAAAAGTGACAGATTTTGTTTTCTTGGGCTCCAAAATCACTGTGGATGGTGACTGCATCCATGAAATTAAAAGATGCTTGCTCCTTGGAAGGAAAGCTATGACAAAATTATGCAGCATACTAAAAAGCAGAGACATCATTTTGCCAACAAAGGTACATACAGTCAAGGCTATTGTTTTTCAGGTAGTCATGTATGAATGTGAGAGTTGGACCATAAAGAAGGCTGAGTGCCAAAAAATTGACACTTGAACTGCAATGTTAGGGAGAAGATACTTAAGAGTCTCTTGGACATCAAGGAGAGCAAACCAGTCAATCCTAAAGGAAATCAACCCTGAATATTCATTGGAAGGATTGATGCTGAAGCTGAAGCTCTAGTACTTTGGCCACCTGATGCAAACAGCCAACTCTTTGGAAAAGACCCTGATGCTAGGAAAAACTGAGGGTAGGAGATGAAGGGGATTAGAGGATGAGATGGTTGGATGGCATCACTGATTCAATGGACATGAGACAGTGAAGGACAGGAAACCCTGGTGTGCCTCAGTCCATGGGGGTCACAAAGGTCAGACATGACTCAGTGACTGAACAACAGCAAAAGCAATTGGTGATTTTTATGCAAGTAATTGAAATATATCTGTATGACACCATTTAGACAATTTTAAAGTCTTAGGGTCGTTTAACAGTCATAGTTCTTCTTGATAGACATCAACTATGGTTGTCTTAAGCAATGCTCAGAGAAGGCTTAGCAAAGGATAAGGAACTAGGATAGGTCTGGGAGGTCTAGGATAGGTGTCAACAGGAGGAGTATCCCATCATTCTTTATAATTCCTGCACTGTGTAGCTTTGCCATTGCCTGACACAGCCACTGCCAATTAACACCACTGGAGTATTCCAGGCTGCTATTGCAGGCTACACCCAAATTTTATTCATTTCCTTCCCCTTTGTATCACTCACTCAATTATAAAGGATAATTCTTTGGGAAGAACTTAGCTGGTTGAACACAGGTCAATTTCAGGATTTCTTCTCTGGGGCTGTCTGGTGGTACGCAGGACATTGCATCCCACCACAATACACAGTATATATTACTACATGAATTGGAAGAAGATAGTATTTTAGAGTGTAAGAAGATAGTATGCTTGGGAGATAGTAGTGATAAGTTGTCTTATATGTGAACAGGTAGAGTTGTATGCAATTCACAGGAATTTGAACAATCACTTAAGCTTATTGCTGCTGCTGCTAAGTCGCTTCAGTTGTGTCCGACTCTGTGCGACCCCAAAGACAGCAGCCCACCAGGCTCCCCCGTCCCTGGGATTCTCCAGGCAAGAACACTGGAGTGGGTTGCCACTTCCTTCTCCAATGCTTGAAAGTGGAAAGTGAAAGTGAGGTTGTGCAGTCGTGTCCGACTCTTCGCGACCCCATGGACTGCAGCCTACCAGGCTCCTCCACCCATGGCATTTTCCAGGCAAGAGTACTGGAGTGGGGTGCCATATTGCTTTTATTTATTTATTTATTTTTAAATAGGAACTTAGTCAATGATTTTTTTTTTTTTTTTACTTTACAATATTGTATTGGTTTTTCCATACATCAACATGAATCCGCCGTGGGTGTACACGTGTTTCCGACAGAGGATGAGATGGCTGGATGGCATCACCGACTCAATGGACCTGAGTTTGGGTGAACTCCAGGAGTTGGTGATGGACAGGGAGGCCTGGCGTGCTGCAGTCCATGGGGTTGCAAAGAGTCAGATACGACTGAGCGACTGAACTGAACTGAACTGAATAATCTATACCCCAAAATTCCTTAGGGTTATAAAGTTTCAGAAGTCTCAGCATGTCAACCCTATGTTGTAATTTAAGTTAATGATCATTTGCTCCTTAACACCAAAAAGCAGATGCTTTAGTCCTCTTGGTTTAATAATACTCAGGATAGACCTTCGGTTGTCATTTAATTGCTATTTTTAATATAAATGTATTATGCTTATCTCTAGTAATCCTTCTGATAAGTTGTTGCTTTGATTTTATGTTCTGCATAAAAATGAACAGTATGATTCAAATTATATTTGTGATTTGAATCACAAATTCAGCCAAAAATTCAATTATGTAAATTAGCAAACAAATGCCAATGAAAAGAAAGCTAACCACTCAATGCTCCTTAACTCAGATAGGGATGAAGAGGGGAGGGGCTGTACATGAAAAGAGGGAAAATGTTTTGCTGTAGCATGAAGGAGAATATTTTTGTTTTTACATTCAGTCTTGCAGTAATAAAGATCATCATCTACCTTCCATCCTAAATGTATTTGTAGCCATGATTTGAACCATTGATCTGCAAGTATGCTTTATACTCTCTAAGGTGGTTGTGCTTCACAAAAGTCCTGTTCTCTCATTTGTGTGGGTATGGATTTGTACTGCTGAACAAACAAAACAAGGCAGAAAGCAAGCAATCAATGACCCCTGGGGGGAAGGTTTAAAGGCAGAAAACTGGATGATGTCTGGGCATTGGCACGCAAACTGGAGGGTTTATTTCTGTGAATGCACGTTTTAATTTGAAAAAACATCTTTGGAAAACTGGTTTTGGAAAGAATCTAGGATGTAGTAAATTTTGATGGTGTGTTTTATTTTGTTTTAATATTGGCTTCTATGGATTCTATGGAATTCTATGGATATATCTCAGGAGTTGCTTCAGGGGGTGTAAGGAAAGGAGGTTGGACTCAAGGAGCCTGTCACTTTACTTTAATCATCACACAATTTCTTATATCTCTTGAACACATTATTTTTTCACTTAATTGAGGAATAGATTAGTCTGCTAAGAAACTGTTTTTAATAATCACTGGTCTAGTTCAAATGGATACTTCATTTTACAGCTGAACAAGGAAAGCCCAAAAGAGTTAAGTTAGTAGACCAAGGACCATAGATGGCATTGACAGAGCTGAGATTAAAATCCTATTCTCCTTTCCCAGCCTATTTGTCTACCACCAGCTCAAGATGACTTTCATTCAGTTCACTAAGTTCTGGTCATTCCATCCGTGAGAGTCAACCAAAGAACTCCCAGCAAACATTTTACAAAGGGATTGTGAACTCTGAGTTACTTTAAACAATCTAAAGAAAATAATAATGGGGATAAGTGATAACTGTAGAATTATTAATAAGTTGCAAAAGAAAATGCTGCTGCTGCTGCTGCTAAGTCGCTTCAGTCGTGTCCGACTCTGTGCGACCCCAGAGACGGCAGCCCACCAGGCTCCCCTGTCCCTGGGATTCTCCAGGCAAGAACACTGGAGTGGGTTGCCATTTCCTTCTCCAATGCATGAAAGTGAAAAGTGAAAGTGAAGTCGCTCAGTCGTGTCCAACTCTTTGCAACCCCATGGATTGCAGCCTAACAGGCTCCTCCGTACATGGGATTTTCTAGCCAAGAATACTGGAGTGGGGTGCCATTGCCTTCTCCGCAAAAGATGTATAGATATGTATAAAACACCTCTGTTAAAATAAGCACCAATGGACTCAATGAGAGGTCAGCCAATGAGAACAAAGGGAGAGTTCTATCCAGGAAAAGTTACATTTAAATATAAAGAAAAATGGCTAAGTAAAAGTGTTGTACACTGAGGAAAGGGCATAGAAAGATAGGAAATCATGGTAAGTGCATTGATGTATTTCCCAATAAGGAAAAAAATTATATCAGCAACTGATTATAGTAAGTGTGTTCAGATGAAATTGACAGACAGGAATACAAGAGTTAATGCATATAATGTACTATCTTATCATTGCGAGGCTGATGTGTGAGGGAATAGTAGACTCTCAGACTCCCTTCATTGTCTACAGGTTAATACCTGAGGTCTCACTGTGTAAGAAAAATCTTAAGTGAGTTCTAATAAAGTTATTTCCTGCTATAACCATAGGACCATAAACCATTTGCCAGTGAGAGGACAGTTTATGCCTCTGCCCTCCTTATATGGCTTGTATATTTTACTACAAGCTGTTGCCAGTCTGGTTTGTCTCAATAACTGATTCACCTCTTAGCCCAACCAACCATGCCACTCAATTTTAGTCAATCAAGCTCTGTTCCTCCTGTTTTCAGGTCACATTTGCTTTATTTAAAGCAGCTATGTTGAGTCAGCTGAACCTCAAAGCATTCAATGAAAGCCTTAGCATTTGGCTACAGCTTCACATAAATGCCTCTGACTTGAAGCTTTAATATAAAGCGCTGCACATACACACACATTCAATCAGGAAACAGTTCAGAGGCACTTCTCAAGTAGATAACAGCTCTCTGTGCTGTGAATTAAGACTGTAGGTCCTTTTGAATAAGGCCAACTCTAGAGAAGCCATATATTTTACCACAGATTTTTATTTCTTAAGGAAAATTATTATAAGCTAAAAAAAATAATCCCAGCTAATATTTTTAAAATAAGGAGCCAAACTTTGGGTCCTTCCATATTTCTTTCACTGTAACTCTGCCAAATCTAGCTACAAATCTAAAAAATAGCTGGGGGAATGAATACACCAGAACTACTGGCCTGTAAGAGTATACTAGTAGCTTCATACATTGCAATTGCTAGATTTATTAACATCTCCTTGTTCTGAGAATATATATATTTAAAATGAAAAGCATTGTCATGAAGCTGAAAGTCTGAAAAATAATATAACATTGAAGATATACATGAGACTGACTTTTTTTGACAAAGCAATTAGGATTATCATCCTCTTAATATCACACTGGAGCATCAGCATTTGCAACACGATTACGACACAACCTAAAGGCAAAATCTAATAGAGTGGAAGGCAGACCCAGAGTACAGGGTTAACAGGGAAGTAATTCAACAGAAACCAAGAAGAAGAACAGCATCTAGGGACAGTGATAAATTTGATATGTGTCTAAAAGACAGAGATAAGAGGGGACTTTGTGGTCTTTGCACTTTGTTATTGATCTGCTTGCTGGGCTATTTAATGTGTCTGGTAATAATATATTATTTCCCCAGCTTCAGACTTAAAATGCGATAGTAAAAATTAATAGAGGAAAAACTACTTTTCTCCTTTCTTGTGCATTTTCACTGTGCTGCATTTGTCATGGGAATAGTAAGAAGTTACATACATTAAATCACCCTCTTATGAGCTCTGATCATTAGTAATTTGAACATCAGCAAAAGGGTGTGGGTAATCCTCACAACTTAGCAGAGAGCCTTAGTATACTCTCTTGAATTCTAAGCATCCTGACTGCATGAATTGTGGAATGAGCATAGGCTTTGGAGTCAGACTAAGCTCAGGCAAAGTTATTTAACTTCATTAAGCTCATCATAAAATGGAATAAACAAGATGTAACTCATAGGGCCATGGGAACATTGCAGAGATATTTCTTAACAAGCATCTGACACTTACAAAATGAAAGCCATTACTATTCTTTAAAGAAGCAGACCATGAAGAAGTGATACATATAACTCAGTCTTGCAAATCCTGGTTAGGCATCAGAATCACATGTGAAATTATTTTAAACTAGAGACACCAAACCCCATCTCAAGAGATATTTATTCAGTAGGCAAGGCATGGCCGTCTCTATCTTTTAAAGAACTCCATGGGTGACCCCTATGTTCAGCCAGGACCAATGGCCACTCATAAAAATATTTTCCAAAGTCAAAGAACTCAAAACTTTAAAAAGTGATGAAGACTTTAAAAAAGAAAAATACTTTTGCCTTCCTATTGCCATCCACTATTGTATATACCACATAGAAAAGAGTGTGTATATACAGATAAATGCAGACTATGATTCTGCAACTGATAATATACTTGCATCAGGCAAAGGTGATTTTTCTAAGTGGAAGATAAGTATTTCAATCAACTATCAGCCAACTAAACAGGTTTATATCTATTCAACTCTGAGCACTGCTAACTCGGTTGGACTGGAGTCCAAAATACAAAAACAGAAGCCTGAACTCAAACCATCTGGCCTGTGCTTCTACCTTGGATATAAGAATCGTAAAATATGATAGGTGTAAATTTCTCATGCATCCCTACACAATATTGCCTCTTTTCACAAACCCCACCCTCCTGTTATGCTTCAGAACAGCATCTGGAGCCTGACCAAGTTCATAACCATGATCGCAGTCAATAGAAGCCAAAACTGAAAAGAAGCCAAATGTGAATCAATATTAAGCTAAATGCTACCATGTCTCTCAGACTGTAATGATAGAACACATCCAGACTGAGTGCAGGATGGTAGATCATGCACAGGACTCTGAGCAGCTGAGATCAACCCCAGGATTCAAAGCTGAATTAAGAGGTATGCAAACAAATTAGGATAATATTTTCTTCCACGTATTCTTTTTCTACACGAAATGAAGAAAACACTTCAACTCATTAAATGGTATTCTCTTTGGAAGCTGTTAGGAACAACGTTTGATTAAACCACTACCATAAACATGTCAAAACAAACCTGTCAGAGCCTTATGAATGTTCTCCATTCAATCATTAATAATAAGAAAAATGGCAGCAATCCCTTACACAGTGCTTACTATGTGCCAGGCACTGTTCTAAGTGTTACTCATATATGAACTCATTTAATCTTAACAACCACACTGTGAAATGCGCAAGGTTTTTTACATCCCTACGTGCATGCAGCCCAGATGTTCCATCAGGAAGGACATAGTCCCCCCAGCCACTGGGACTGGTGGAAGATGACCTTTAGCTGTCAGTCATCTTTGGAGATTGCCCTGACTTAATAATACTTCCTCATCCAAGGTGATGCCCCTCTCCACAGATAGTCCTGACCCAATGATTAATTGCACTGTGAATGTAAAGTCCTGATCTTCTTGCCCCAGGTTGGGAAAAAGTCAAAGCTATCCCAGTTCCAGAACTCTTCATGAGGTTGGCCAAAAACTTCCTTGAATTTAAATCCCAGCTCAACTTATCCCTCTGCTCACACCTGCTTCCTGCCTTCCAATACATAATCCCAAAGAACTCCCTAATAAATGTCCTTCACACTAATCTCTGCCTCAGAGTCTGCTTCCCAGGGGGTGTAATCTATAAGCCCCTTACACGATTTGATCACCTTGGCAACCTCTCAAAAACAGATATCCACTTGACCTATGCTAGTGATGCTGCTGTGCTTGTCACAGCATTTCTCATTGTCTCCTTTCCCTCTCCACTCACTCCACTCTGAGCATCTCACTTCACCATCTACTGCCCCCCTTTCTATTATCCTTATATTCAGAAACCTTGAGACTTGGCTGGTTACTTAGTTACTATCTAAAAAGGTGGTTTCTTGAAGACAGACTGCATCTTAAAGAGTCCATTATTTCTATGTCTAGACTGTAAACAGTTGCTCATGTTAAACATGAGCTTGTGGTTGCTCACGTATAGAGGTCAGATTTCTGAGTCCACTAAATGGTAGCCAGATTAACAGGAACACAAACAGGAGGATGGAGAATTTATGCCTAAATAAATATTTCTATATGTTTAGCTTGTAGAAGGACTCTAAATGTAAGTAGAATTTAAATTTTCATGGATTCACTAACTTGTTAATTTTGAGATTGTTTTTTCATTGCTTTCCACTAATCTTCTGCATTCTAAAGAGTTGTAAAAATGTAACTAATTCTACATAATCTCTTCCATTGACTCCCAATGTTTACTCTGCTTAATTCCCCATCTTCTGATGAATCTCTTTTGGTAAAACACTTCTCACTCATATACCAATCATGTGGCACTGGCTGAGTTATCATACTATTACATTACTTCGTTACTCTATCATTAAAAATGATGACTCAAGGGTGAAGATTTGATCTGTGGCAGGTCAGTAAAATTTCTCTAGCCTTTTCTGGGCTGGAACTAAAAAGGAACATTATTCCAGCTTCAAAAAGCAGCCATCAGCCCCCAAATTCTTCTGTTCAGAAAGCATGCTGGTCTGTGATATGAGGAGGGAGCCACTAAAAATGAGAAAAAGTACGAAATATAATAACTACCTAATTCTTAATGTCCAACTATGGCTCTTTCTTTCTCCAAATTTATTTTTTTAACCTTATTTTCATTAACTCTCATGCTATCTCCCATTAAGGATTAATTATAAGTTCTTTACCATAAAATATAAAGACCTTCACAATATTACCTTATCTATCTAACTTTGTCTTACCTCCTGCTTGTCTGTCCTCCATGATAATCTGTCCTAGCAATATCATCAAGTGCCTGAATAGTGAGTCAGCATAAACGGTGCCTTCTCTGAAAAACACCTCATGTTCTCATAAACCTAATATAATTCATTTGTGAATCTTCCTCCACTGGTATCTATGGGCCATATGAACTAAGGTGTGAAGACTGTTCAATCTGAATGGAAGAAAAATCACAAGGACAAGACGCCTTGTTCATATTCTTTCACAGACTCTGTGTTCACTTAAAAGATACACAGATGTCCACATGGTGGATTCATGTGCAAAGGAGTCAAGAATAGAAAAATACATGGATAAATTAACAACAAAAATTACACTTAGGTCAATGCCAAAATGGTACTTCACATCTACCATCAAATCTCTTGTCTGTATCAGGACAGTCCCCTGGGACAATTGCTTAATGACACAATGTTTTTTGATATCAAAGTAGTTTCCATAGTTTCCAAAGATGGAAACGCAGGGTACTAAAACTTTCTTTCTTTAATATATGCATGTAAAATTATAAATTTCCCTGTAAGCACTGATTTTCTCTTATTCCACAAACTTTAAAAAGTTGTATTTGCAATTCATTCAAAATACTTTTACTTTTCTTTGAAACTCCTTATTTGACTCAGGTGTTATTTAAAGGTGTGTTACTTGCAAGCCATGTGTTTTTTTGGGTTTTCTGGGTGCATTCTTTTACTGATTTCTAAACCTCATTATAAACTAAGGACTTACTGTGTATGGTTTCCATTTCTTTAAATTTGTGAAGGAGTATTTCACAGCCTGATGTTCAAGCTGGTTTTAGAAAAGGCAGAGGAACCAGAGATCAAATTGCCAACATCCACTGGATCATGGAAAAAGCAAGAGAGTTCCAGAAAAACATCTATTTCTGCTTTATTGACTATGCCAAAGCCTTTGATTGTGTGGATCACAATAAACTGTGGAAAATTCTGAAAGAGATGGGAATAGCAGACCACCTGATCTGCCTCTTGAGATATTTGTATGCAGGTCAGGAAGCAACAGTTAGAACTGGACATGGAACAACAGACTGTTTCCAAATAGGAAAAGGAGTACGTCAAGGCTGTATATTGTCACCCTGCTTATTTAACTTCTATGCAGAGTACATCATGAGAAACGCTGGACTGGAAGAAACACAAGCTGGAATCAAGATTGCAGGGAGAAATATCAATAACCTCAGATATGCAGATGACACAACCCTTATGGCAGAAAGTGAAGAAGAACTCAAAAGCCTCTTGCTGAAAGTGAAAGTGGAGAGTGAAAAAGTTGGCTTAAAGCTCAACACTCAGAAAACAAAGATCATGGCATCTGGTCCCATCACTTCATGGGAAATAGATGGGGAAACAGTGGAAACAGTGTCAGACTTTATTTTTCTGGGCTCCAAAATGACTGCAGATGGTGACTGTAGCCATGAAATTAAAAGACGCTTACTCCTTGGAAGGAAAGTTATGACCAACCTAGATAGCATATTCAAAAGCAGAGACACTACTTTGCCAACAAAGGTTCGTCTAGTCAAGGCTATGGTTTTTCCTGTGGTCATGTATGGATGTGAGAGTTGGACTGTGAAGAAGGTTGAGCGCTGAAGAATTGATGCTTTTGAACTGTGGTGTTGGAGAAGACTCTTGAGAGTCCCTTGGACTGCAAGGAGATCCAACCAGTCCATTCTGAAGGAGATCAGCCCTGGGATTTCTTTGGAAGTAATGATGCTAAAGCTGAAATTGCAGTACTTTGGCCACCTCATGCAAAGAGTTGACTCATTGGAGAAGACTCTGATGCTGGGAGGGATTGGGGGCAAAAGGAGAAGGGGACGACAGAGGATGAGATGGCTGAATGGCATCACTGACTCGATGGATATGAGTCTCAGTGAACTCCAGGAGTTGGTGATGGACAGGGAGGCCTGGCCTGCTGCGATTCGTGGGGTCACAAAGAGTCAGACACGACTGAGCGACTGATCTGATCTGATTTCACAGCCCAGACAATAGACTATATTAGTATATATTTCATGCAACTCTCGGAAGTAGTTGCATCCTGCTCTTCATGGGTGTAGGATTCTGTAAATGTCTATTAGAGCAAGAATGAGAATGCTGTTCACGTCACCTATACATTCTCTGCTTTTATGCCTCCTTAATCATTGGAAAAGACTCTGATGCTGGGAGGGATTGGGGTCAGGAGGAAAAGGGGACAACAGAGCATGACATGGCTGGATGGCATCACCGATTTGATGGACGTGGATTTGAGTGAATTCCTGGAGTTGGTGATGGACAGGGAGGCCTGGCGTGCTGCAATTCATGGGGTTGCAAGGAGTTGGACACGACTGAGTGACTGAACTGAACTGAACTGAATCTATCAATCATTGACAAAGGAGTATTAAAGTCTCCTACTATAATTGTGGACTTATATCTCCTTTCAGTTCTGTCATTTCTTTTGCCTAATGTACTTTGATGTTGTATTGTTAGGCACAAGCACATTATGATTATTATGTCTTCTTGGAAAATTAAACCTTTTACTATTATTAAATCCCTTTCCCCCGAATAATCTTCAAGTTCTAAAATTAATATAAATACCCCCACTTTCTATAGATTAGCTTTAACATGATATATTTCTCTACTTCTTTATTTTTACCTAAGTCTTTATATGTAAAGTATGTTTCTTTTAAACTACATACATTCCAACCTTAATTTTTTCCTGATCTTATAATCTCTGTCTTTAGATCACTCACATTTAAAGCAATTATTTAACTATTGGGATTGATATCTCTGTTGTTTATAACTGTCTTTTGTTTGTCACATTTTTTTCTTTACTTCTTTCTCATTCTATGTAGTTTAGTTTAATTAAGCATTATGTTTAATCAGCAGAGGCCACAGGACTGGAAAAGGTCAGTTTTCATTGCAATCCCAAAGAATGGTGATGCCAAAGAATGCTCAAACTACCACACAATTGCACTCATCTCACAAGCTAGCAAAGTAATGCTCAAAATTCTCCAAGCCAGGCTTCAAAAATACATGAACCGTGAACTTCCAGATGTTCCAGCTGGATTTAGAAAAGGCAAAGGAACCAGAGATCAAATTGACCACATCGACTGGATCATCAAAATGCAAGAGAGTTCCAGAAAAACATCTGCTTTATTAACTATGCCAAAGCCTTTGACTTTGGATCACAACAAACTGTGGAAAATTCTTCAAGAGAAGGGATTTCCAGACCTCCTTATCTGCCTCCTGAGAAATCTGTATGCAGGTCAGGAAACAACAGTTAGAACTGGACATGGAACCACAGACTGGTTCCAGGTCAGGAAAGGAGCACATCAAGGCTGTATATTGTCTTCCTGCTATTTAACATATATGCAGAGTACATCACAAGAAACGCTGGGCTGGATGAAGCTCAAGCTTGAATCAAGATTGCCAGGAGAAATATCAATAACCTCAGATATGAAAATGACACTAACCTTATGGCAGAAAGTGAAGAAGAACTAAAGAGAAAGAGGAAAGTGAAACTTCAGAGTTTCACTAAAGTGAAAGAGTGAAAAAATTGGCTTAAAATTCAACATTCAGAAAACTAAGATCGTGGCATCTGGTCCCATCATTTTATGGCAAATAGATGGGGAAAAAATGCAAACAGTGACAGACTTTATTTTCTTGGGCTCCAAAATCACTAAGGATTGTGACCGCAGCCATGAAATTAAAAGACATTTGCTCCTTGGAAGAAAAGCTATGACAAACCTAGACAGCATATTAAAAAGCAGAGGCATTACTTTGCCAACGACGGTCTGTCTAGTCAAAGCTGTGGGTTTTCCAGTAGTCATATATAGATGTGAGAGTTGGATTATAAAGAAAACTGAGCACTGAAGAAATGATGTTTTAGAACTGTGGTGTTGGAGAAGATTCTTGAGAGTCCCTTGGACCGCAAGGAGATCCAACCAGTCCATCCTAAAGGAGATCAGTCCTGAGTGTTCATTGGAAGGACTGATGCTGAAGCTGAAGCTCCAATAGTTTGGCTACCTGATGTGAAGAGCTGACTCATTTCAAAAGACCTTGATGCTGGGAAAGGTTGAAGGCAGGAAAAGGGGAAGACAGTGGATGAGATGGCTGGATGGCATCACCGACTCAATGGATGTGAGTTTGATTAAACTCCAGGAGTTAGTGATGGACAGGGAGGCCTGGCATGCTGCAGTCCATGGGGTCACAAAGAGTCAGACACGACTGAGCAACTGAACTGAACTGAACTATGTTAGATTCCATTGTGTATGCATC
Source organism: Tragelaphus eurycerus (assembly GCA_935064755.1). Lineage (NCBI taxonomy): Eukaryota > Metazoa > Chordata > Mammalia > Artiodactyla > Bovidae > Tragelaphus > Tragelaphus eurycerus. The sequence continues at coordinate 1,904,247 of CAKXYN010000086.1, read as the reverse complement.
CACCAATTGTTCTTCTTTTTTATGATATCTTAATAGTCATCCTGGAGTTTTCAGCATGCAGTTTTAACTCATCTAAACTCACCTTCAACTAACACTACACCGTTTCACTGGTGCATATGTTCCCTCCCATTTCTTGCAACATAGCTATATAATATATTCATTTCTTTGTCCATATGCTACATGTGTTTAATGTTGGCTATAAGTGTATGTGCCAGGGGCTTCAGATTCCTCTCATGTCTTTGTTTTCATCTCCCCCACTTCTTTTTTTTGGACTTAAGTCCTTTTCCTTAAGGAGAGTCTTTGTATTTCAGGGCTTTGAGCTCTTACCCATGGTTTCATAGTGGAACATTGCTGATGGAGTGATGACTTTATAATCTTTTGACTGAACATCAATCATTTTATGGGTCATGCAGACTTGGGGTTTTCACGTTCACATTTGTCTCCAGTGTATCCAGTAGTGTAGCTTTATCCTGCTGCCCACTGCTTTCCTCCCTAGCTTCTCAACGTTATTTCCTTGAATCTTTAACTCTTGTTGACTGTGTTCTCTTTCCTTCATTAAGAAAGAGAGGAGGGTTCAGGACGGGGAACACGTGTATACCTGTGGTGGATTCATGTTGATATATGGCAAAACCAATAGAATATTGTAAAGTTAAAAAATAAAATAAAATATTTTAAAAAGAAAAAAAAGAAAGATTAAATCTCTGGCAAAGTCATTTTACTTGGAGAATGGGTCTTTACCATGGAAAAGGCTCCAAGTGCATTTCACAATGTTTATTCTTCTTCACATGTGTACTTTCATACATGCTCAGCATGGACTATAGCCCACCAGGATCCTCTGTCTGTGGGATTTTCTGGGCAAGAATACTGCTGAGGATTGTCATTTCCTACTCCAGAGTATCTTCCTGACCCAGAGATGGAAAATGAGTTTCCTAAATCTAAATCTCCTGCACTACAGAAAGATTCTTTTACCACCTAACCCCTGGTCCTTACTCCCTGCCAAAGCCAGAAGAAATCATTCTTCAACTTCAGCTGTGAACCTGGTGTACTTCTTGGAGGCCAAGCCCAGGAAAATGTGGGAGATATTGTCTATGAATAAAGACAACTAATAAAATTTACTGGAAAAAAACATACTACCAGAAGCTGAATAAATCTCTATGGAAGCTCCTATTTCCAAAGGAAGAATCTAAGAGGATTTTGAAAAAAATTTTCTATTGGAAAGAATCTGGAAATGTGACAGATAATGGTAAATTAGATGTGGTAAGCTATTTCAGTGGCTAGAATTTAGTTCTCCTTAAATATCAAATTGCATTCTAAATCAGATAACTTAATTAAACCTTATTCTGCTATCAACATTTATGCTTACATTTTATATATTTTTTAATTTAAATTTTATTTTAAATGTATTTTTAATTTCTTTATTTAAACAAAATCTTGAACATTTTATTTTGTATTGGGGTATAACATTACTATTTTTAAATTTTCATAAAATATTTTAAAATATTTATTTACTTTTTATTGATTGATGATTGGTTTACAATATTCAAACATCAATATGAAACAACCATAGGTGTACATATGTCCCCTCCCTTCTGAATCTTCCTCCCACCTCCCATCCATTCCCACCCCTCCAGGTTATTACAGAGTTTTGTTTGAATTCCCTGAGTCATACAGCAAATTCCCATTGGCTATCTGTTTACATATGTTAGTCTGGGAAAGAATCTGCTTGCAATGCAGGAGACCCATTGGATTCCTGGGTTGAAAAAGATTCCCTGGAGAAAGGATAGGCTACCCACTCCAGTATTCTTGCTTCCCTTGAGGTTCAGACGATAAAAAATTCGCTTTCAATGCAGGAGAACTTGGTTAGATCTCTGGGTTGGGAAAATCCCCTGGAGGAGGGCATGGCAACTCATCATAGGATTCTTGCCTGGAGAATCCCCATGGACGGAGGAGCGTGGTAGGCTACACACAGTCCATGGGGTCGCAAAGAGTGGGACACGACTGAGCGACTAATCACAGCACAGTGTTTATGCATCCATTATACTCTCTCCATTTATCTCACCTTCTCCCTCTTCTCCCCCACCATGTTCCCTTAGTCTGTTCTCTATTTTTAATGGAAAGAAATTTCAGCTTTTGTGTTTTTTAGAAACCTTAGTATATGTCTCAGTAATTTTTAATAACACATCGCCATCTGGTGGTCCTAATTTTAAACTGCAGGCAAAAAGGTCCTATAGGGTCTTAACAATAATCATTTCCTGTGTGCTTTCTGCATTTTCTCTTACAGACAGCGTGTTAAGAACTGAAAAAACAAAAGTTTCTTGTGCTACTTTAAACTCTAAAAATGAGATATATGAAATTATAACACTATGATAAATGTTACAATAAAAGTTTTCACTATAGCCTGTTTTTAGTAGGTTCAATTGATTGCTGGGAGAAATGTCAATAACCTCAGATATGCAGATGACACCACCCTTATGACAGAAAGTGAAGAGGGGCTAAAAAGCCTCTTCATGAAAGTGAAAGTGGAGAGTGAAAAGGTTGGCTTAAAGCTCAACATTCAGAAAATGAAGATCATGGCATCTGGTCCCATCACTACATGGGAAATAGATGGAGAAACAGTGGAAACAGTGTCAGACTTTATTTTTATGGGCTCCAAAATCACTGCAGATGGTGACTGCAGCCATGAAATTAAAAGACGCTTACTCCTTGGAAGGAAAGTTATGACCAACCTAGATAGCATATTCAAAAGCAGAGACATCACTTTGCCAACAAAGGTTTGCCTAGTCAAGGCTATGGTCTTTCCTGTGGTCATGTATGGATGTGAGAGCTGGACTGTGAAGAAGGCTGAGCGCCGAAGAATGGATGCTTTTGAACTGTGGTGTTGGAGAAGACTCTTGAGAGTCCCTTGGACTGCAAGGAGATCCCACCAGTCCATTTTGAAGGAGATCAGCCCTGGAATTTCTTTGGAAGGAATGATGCTAAAGCTGAAACTCCAATACTTTGGCCACCTCATGCGAAGAGTTGACTCATTGGAGAAGACTCTGATGCTGGGAGGGATTGAGGGCAGGAGGAGAAAGGGACGACAGAGGATGAGATGGCTGGATGGCATCACTGACTCAATGGATGTGAGTCTGAGTGACCTCCGAGAGCTGGTGATGGACAGGGAGGCCTGGCGTGCTGCAGTTCATGGGGTCACAAAGAGTCGGACACGACTGAGCGACTGATCTGATCTGATCTGACTATGTATCAGACATTGTTCTAGACATTGGAAATGCATCTTTAAATAAGTTAAGCAAATGCCTTGACTTCATGAAGTTTATGTTCTAGTACAGAAGATGTTAGAAAATGAAAAAAACCTGTAGTGTGTATTATGGTAATAGATGCTATAAAGACAAATGAAACAGGAATAGGGGATAGAATGCTAGAAATAAAAGTGGGAAAATTAAATAAACTGATCAAGAAAGATATGCTGATACTTTGCTAACATCTAAGCAAAGATCTGACAAGCATGAGAAGGTGCACGGAAGAGCAAGTGCAAAGGCCCTAGAGAAGGAGCTTTGCCCGTGTGGCTGTTAAAAAGTGAGTAAGAGGGAAAGAGAAAGACATTCATAGAGGTGACAAGGAAGACAATGTAAAAAGGAATATCTGCATTCCCTGATTCAGAGCTATCTGGTGATTAGTATGTGATGGTAGAATGGAAAGGAATGCGTCAATTCTGTTTGCAGTGCACACAACAGATTACAGACTGGCTACAGGCCTTCCTCTTGGTATCACACTAAATAGTATGGAGGGACCACTTATGAGTTCAAAGTTGGCTACATGACTATAAGCTAGGGCTTCCCCGGTGGTGCTAGTAGTAAAGAACCTGCCTGCCAGTGCATGAGATGTGGGTTCGGTCTCTGTGTTGGGAAGGTCCCCTGGGAAGGGAATGACAACTCACTCCAATAGTCTTGCTTGGAGAATCCCATGGACAGAAGAGCCTGGTGGGCTACAGTCCATGGGATTGCAAAGAGTCAGACATGACTGAAGCAACTTAGTACAATGCACTATAAGGTACGGGTCAAGAGGAAAAGTTAAAGAAACTGATTTATTCCCCTAGAAGTTTTGTTTTTTTTTTAATATTATTTAATGTTGTTATTAAGTGAAGGATAGGGAATGGCACCCCACTCCAGTACTCTTGCCTGGAAAATCCCACGGACGGAGGAGCCTGGCGGGCTGCAGTCCATGGGGTCGCTAAGAGTCAGACACGATTGAGCAACTTCACTTTCAGTTTTCACTTTCACGCATTGGAGAGTGAAATGGCAACCCACTCCAGTGTTCTTGCCTGGAGAATCCCAGGGACGGGGGAGCCTTGTGGGCTTCCCTCTATGGGGTCGCACAGAGTCAGACACGACTGAAGCAACTTAGCAGCAGGCTCTTCTCAGCCAGTGTTTTTTTTTTTTTTTTTTTTTCTTTTGCCTTTTCTAAAGAGAAAAAAAGAAGTAAACTTGAACTTCAGTTTGCAGAATTAAATATAAACATCCAAATAGAGAGAGAAGATGGAGATTGGCAACACTCAGATTGAACAAAAGCTGCCTCCTTGGGTTTCTCTCTACTTCAGCTATTAATAGGTACAGTTTCCTATGCCTGGAAGTGAAAATGGGGAGACTATTGTGTCACTAGCCAGCCAGAGAGCAGTTCTTTGCACACTAGTCAGCTTCACAGTCTGTTCCAGAAACAATGGCTGCAGCTGCTAGCCACAGGGAGCTTTATAATGCGGGGCCTCATTTCCTAGCCTACAAGGCAACGCTGGGCTTCTCCTGCCAGGATAGACTTCTTCCTGCTGTTGCTTCTCAGCTTTGGGCAGCATTATATTGCTTTTCATTCTGCTGCCATGTGGATTTGGAGCTTTTCTTCTTCCTGTTTCCTGTGGCTTGCTGGGTCTTCACACACACACCTTTGGATACTCAGGTCATATACAGCACCAGAATGGTGTGTGATGAGGTTGCCTAGAGTCCAGCATCTGTTGTGTGCAAAACTGCGTGCTGCCTGGAAATGCAAAGGGTATCATGAGGTCATAAATCTTTCCCAGGATTAACCAAGTAGAACCTGAAGAAGACACAAAAGCTCATCTTGAAAACCAGAAAAGCTGCAATCCAAATTTCATAAAGGCAAAGAGGTATACTGGACTCTTCCTGGAAGGAAGTTGGGAGTTGTATTAAATAGGCAATGGTCCCACATCCACTGTCTTGAGTCATTCTACACAATACGTTCATTGAACTGTTCCTTTTTTCTTCAATTTATTTATTTTTAATTGAAGGATAACTGCTGTACAATATTGTGTTGGTTTTTGCCATACATCAACGTGAATCAGCCATAGGCAGACAAATGTCCTCTCCCTCTTGAACCTCTCTCCCACCTCCCACCTCCATCCCACCCTCTAGGTTGTCACAGAGAACCAGACTTAAACTCCTGCATCATACTGCAAATTCCTACTGGTTATCTATTTTATATATATATATATATATATATATATATATATATATATAGTGTATGTTTTAATGCTACTCTATTTGTCCCATTCTCTCCTTTCCCCATTGTGTCCACAAGTCTGTTCTTTATGTCTGTGTCTCCCTTGCTGCCCTGCAAATAGATTCATCAGTACCATTTTTCTAAATTCCATATATATATACATTAATATATGATATTTGTTTTTCTCTTTCTGACTTACTTCACTATGTATAATAAGCTCTAGGTTCATCCACCTCATTAAAACTGACTCAAATGCATTCCTTTTTATTATCCCACCCTGGGATTTCTTTGGAAGGAATGATGCTAAAACTGAAACTCCAGTACTTTGGCCACCTCATGAGAAGAGTTGACTCATTGGAAAAGACTCTGATGCTGGGAGGGATTGGGGGCAAGAGGAGAAGGGGACGACAGAGGGTGAGATGTCTGGATGGCATCACTGACTCGATGGACGTGAGTCTGAGTGACCTCTGGGAGTTGGTGATGGACAGGGAGGCCTGGCATGCTGCGGTTCATGGGGTCACAAAGAGTCAGACAAGACTAAGAGACAACTGAACTGAATATCCCACTGTATATACGTGCCACAACTTTTTTATCCATTCATCTGTCAATGGACACCTAGGCTGCTTCCATGTCCTAGCTATTGTAAATAGTACCACAAAGAACATTGTGGTACAGGTATCTTTTTCAATGATGGTTTACTCAGGGTATATGACCAGTAGTGGGCTTGTTGGGTCATATGGCAGGTTTATTCCTAGTTTTTTAAAGAATCTCCATAATATTTTCCCTATTTAATCTAACAATTTCCCTGTTAGAAGATAAAAGGGGATCCATGGGATATAATAATCTTTGAAGTTCTAAAATTCTTGACATTATTCCCAAGGATCAGGAATGCTTCTTTGGTATACACCCCTGATTAAACACCAGCCTATTTGTAATATCTGAAAGAGATGGGAATACCAGACCACCTGATCTGCCTCTTGAGAAATCTGTATGCAGGTCAGGAAGCAACAGTTAGAACTGGTCATAGAACAACAGACTGGTTCCAAATAGGAAAAGGAGTACGTCAAGGCTGTATATTGTCACCATGTTTAGTTAACTTATATGCAGAGTACCTCATGAGAAACACTGGACTAGAAGAAACACAAGTTGGAATCAAGATTGCTGGGAGAAATATTAATAACCTCAGATATGCAGATGACACCACCCTTATGGCAGAAAGTGAAGAGGAACTCAAAAGCCTCTTGATGAAAGTGAAAGTGGAGAGTGAAAAGGTTGGCTTAAAGCTCAACATTCAGAAAACGAAGATCATGGCATCTGGTCCCATCACTACATGGGAAATAGATGGGGAAACAGTGGAAACAGTTTCAGACTTTATTTTTCTGGGCTCCAAAATCACTGCAGATGGTGACTGCAGCCATGAAATTAAAAGACGCTTACTCCTTGGAAGGAAAGTTATGACCAACCTAGATAGCATATTCAAAAGCAGAGACATTACTTTGCCAACAAAGGTTCGCCTAGTCAAGGCTATGGTCTTTCCTGTGGTCATGTATGGATGTGAGAGCTGGACTGTGAAGAAGGCTGAGGGCCAAAGAATTGATGCTTTTGAACTGTGGTGTTGGAGAAGACTCTTGAGAGTCCCTTGGACTGCAAGGAGATCCAACCAGTCCATTCTGAAGGAGATCAGCCCTGGGATTTCTTTGGAAGGAATGATGCTAAAGCTGAAACTCCAGTACTTTGGCCACCTCATGCGAAGAGTTGACTCATTGGAGAAGACTCTGATGCTGGGAGGGATTGGGGGCAGGAGGAGAAGGGGACGACAGAGGATGAGATGTCTGGATAGCATCACTGACTCGATGGACGTGAGTCTGAGTGACCTCTGGGAGTTGGTGATGGACAGGGAGGCCTGGCATGCTGCGGTTCATGGGGTCGCAAAGAGTCGGACATGACTGAGCGACTGATCTGATCTGATCTGATTTGATTTGTAATATCTAATTCCCAAATAATTCTAGAAAGGGTATCTATTGTAACCCCCAAATGATTTACTAGAATTATTTACCATCCCCCAAATAGTTTCCTAAGTTTTACCTCTCTCTATTTCTGCAACCATTCCCCTAGTCCATTCCCCTGGTTTTTCACATTATATAGATCAAGACTTTTAAAATATCTCTTGTCCAGAATCCATGCTAGCATTTATCCAAGTATTATCAGATTCTATTTTTAAAACAACTATGCTTTAAAAAACAGTATGTATATTATAATTACCCTTTTTTTACAGAGCCCGTCACAATGGTTAAATGATTTCCCCCAAAGAATCACAAGTATCAGGACATGTGTCTTTCCAGGGGGAAACAAAAACACTTTTCTCACCTATGAATCTATCCAAATACTTTTTGAATAACTTTAAATATTCTGCATATATCATCTATGAGATAGTAAGTTTCTAATGTTTTCCCCTTTTTATAAAAGTCTTCATTTTTACCTTCAGTTATAGTTTCCATATTTAATGTTCTATTGTTTTATCAAAATTCTCATTTAAATCTATGCCAATCCCTTCTAATGTTATCAAAGTCACAAATGTCCGTATCTTAGGTCTTTAATTGCTGGGAGACACTAATCTTTTTGTCTGGTATGTTCAGACCTGGATGAGTGAGAATCTGCAAAGAATCACTCTCTGCTAGAATGTAGCAAAGGAACTGAGCACAATAGTCAGTAAAAACAAGACCATTTTACTAATGATATTAAAAACCAGAGGATAGTCCATTCAGGGAGGATTGTAATTTTAATTTGAAGCTTAATCAGTATTCGCACTATGGCCTCATCATTTCTAAAGCTTTTTTTTTTTTTTTTTGCATTTTTTAATTCATCTTGCATAACTGATCAAATGGTTTAATAGAATTATTTATTATCTCCCATTGTTAGTCAGAAAACTAATTTAAAAGCACAAAAGTAAAAAGCAAAATAACATTTTTTTTTTAAATATATAATTTATCTGACTGCTACAGTAAGACTTGGATACAGTATTCCTTTAGTGATAGACATAGGCTCCAGTCATTATTAAAATATTTTCCTTCAGTTTTCCAAAATATTCTAAATGTAGCCAAAACTAAAAAATAGACTATTCAATTTAATCCAGTCATATGTAGCAAATTAAATATAATCTATAATCAAGTCTTTACAAAATTTAATATATGACTTTTTAAGAGAAAAACTAATTATAAACTATAGTAAAAACTTTTGTGAAAGACATTGACAGCTATCAAGATGAACAAATTGAACTCAAAGTTATAGAAACAAACACAACTGATTTAGATTAATCCCTTCTTTTAATAAGGGATGAAAATGAGAAAGTGAATCATTCAAATGACTTGTTCAAGGTCAACAGCTGGCCTGTGGTCGATGCAGAGTAGAACACGTTACCTAACGGGAAGTCTAATGGTGACTCAGTCTCAGGCTGTCTTTTACTCATTTATTTATGAATTTATTCAACTAATATTCATTGAGCAACCAATATCTGACAGACTCTTGCCTAGGCACCAGAGTTGCCATAATAATAAATAAAGAGGCACAGAACTGCCTTCAAATAATTTTTTTATTTAGTAAGAAGACATTAAAAATTCATAATATATTTTTAATTAAAAATGTCTTTCAAAGGGTGCATGCAATGTGTCATGAGAGAGAATACTGCAGCAATCTGAGAAGGCATCGCTGAAAAAGAGACATTAGGAGAATGTAACTTCTAATATGGTAGAAATATCCAGGAGAAAATGGGGGAGGGCAGGTGGAGAAAGTGGAAGGAGGTCAGGAAGAGAAGAAATCCAGATTCACAGTAATGAGAAAGAACAGTTTTTCTCAAGAGCCTGGGCTGGTAAAAGGCTTGGTAAAAGCAGAAAGAGGCTGAAACCCTGTGAGCAAGAGGAAATGTAAGAAATAAGACTAATTCTAAATTCTAATTTTTTTTACTGTAGTAAGAACATTTAACAGGAGATCCATTCTCAACAAATTTTTAAGTATACCATACAGAATTGCTAACCTAGGCACTATATTCTCCAGCAGATCTATAGAATTTATTAATCTTGCATAACTGAAACTTCACACCTGTTGATCAGCAACTCGCAATTTCCCCTCTCTCCAGCCAATGGCATCCAACCTTCTAGCTTCAGCTTCTCTGAGTTTGACTGTTTTATATAGATATACATAAAACTGGAGTTATAAAATAGTTGTCCTTTTGACTTACTCTGCTTAGCATAATGTTCTCAAGATGCATCCATGTTGTCACATGTTGTAGGGTTTCCTTCTTCTTTAAGGCTGAATAATAGACCATTGTGGGGTTCCCAGGTGGCGCTAGTGGTAAAGAATCTGCCTGTCGATGCAGGTTAGACATAAGAGATACAGGGTCAATCCCTGGGTAGGGGAAGATTCCCTGGAGAAGGAAATGACAACCCACTCCAGTATTTTTGCTGGAGAATGCCATGGACAGAAGAGCCTGGTTAACCCTAGTCGTCTGCTGTTGCTGCTGCTAAGTCACTTCTGTCGTGTCCAACTCTGTGTGACCCCAGAGACAGCAGCCCACCAGGCTCTGCTGTCCCTGGGATTCTCCAGGCAAGAACACTGGAGTGGGTTGCCATTTCCTTTTCCATTGCGTGAAAGTGAAGTCGCTCAGTCGTGTCCTACTCGTAGCGACCCCATGGACTGTAGCCCACTAGGCTCCTCCATCCATGGGATTTTCTAGGCAAGAGTACTGGAGTGGCTTGGGGTCACAAAAAATTGGACATGACTGATAGACTGTGGACTGGCAAACTGCAGTCCATAGGATTGCACAGAGTCAGACACGACCTAAGTGACTTAACATGCACAATATCCCATTGAGGGGTTTTCCCAATGACTCAGTGGAAAAGACTCCACCTGCCAGTGCAAGAAATACAGGAGACACGGATTTGATCCTGGGTCAGGAAGATTCCCCTGAAGAAGGAAATGGCAAAGCACTCCAGTATTCTTGCCTAGGAAATCCCATGGATAGAGGAGCCTGGCAGGCTACAGTCCATAGTGTCCCAAAAGGGTCGGACACAACTGAGCCACTAAATAACAATAACCCATTGTATGTGTAAACCATTTTTCTGTATCCATTCATGCATTGGTAACATGGGAGTTTAAATATCTATTTGGGATCTTGATTTCAATTCTTTTGGATCTATACTAGGAAGTGGGTTTGCTGGTTAATATGATATTTCTAATTCTTTGAGGAATCTCCACATTGTTTTTCATAACAGCTGCACCACTATACATTTCAATCAACAGTTTACAAGCATTCATATTTCTCCACATTTTTACCAATACTTGTTATCATTTTTTTCAAATGATGGTTATCTTAACAGGTTCAGGCTAATATCTTACTTTGGTATTGATTTACATTTACCTGATTACTTTGTGGTGCTAAGTATCTTTTCATATACTTGTTGACCATTTGTATGTCTTCTTTGGATAAATATCTATTTAGGTTCTCTTTTTACACTATTTTTTATTGAGCTATAGGAGTTTCTTATATATTTTGGATATTAACTCATCATAATATATAGTTTGCAAATATTTCCTCCCATTTTGTAGACTGCTGGTTCATTCTGTTAACTTTTTGCTTTACCATACAAAATCTTTTCGAAGTTAATGTAGTTTCATTTGTTTATTTTTGCTTCTGTTGCCTATGCTTTTAGTGTCATAGCCAAAAAATCATTGCCAAAGCCAATGTTATAGAGTTTTCCCTATGTTTTAAGTTTTTTTTTCTAGGAGTTTTAAGTCTTTAATACATTTTTAGTTGATTTTTCTTCAGGCTGTAAAAAAAAAAAAAAGGGTCTGATTTCATTCTTTTGTATATTGAACAGGAACCTGGAATGTTAGGTCCATGAATCAAGGTAAATTGGAAGTGGTCAAACAGGAGATGACAAGAGTGAACATCGACTTTTTCAGGAATCAGTGAACTAAAATGGACTAGAATGGATGAATTTAAGTCAGATGACCTGTTTTATCTACTACTGTGGGCAACAAGAATCCCTTAGAAAAATAGAGTAGCCCACATAGTAAACAAAAGAGTCTGAGATGCAGTATGTGGGTGCAATCTCAAAAATGACAGAATGCTCTCTGTTGATTTCCAAGGCAAACCATTCAATATCACAGTAATCCTAGTCTATGTCCCAAGCACTAATGCCAAAGAAGCGGAAGTTGAATGCTTCTATGATGACCTAAAAGACCTTCTAGAACTAACACCCCCAAAATATGTCCTTTTCATCATAGAGGACAGGAATGCAAAAGTAGGAATTCAAGAGATACCTGAAGTAGCAGGCAAATTTGGCCTTGGAGTACACAATGAAGCAGGGCAAAGGCTAATAGAATGTTGCCAAGAGAATGTACTGGTCATAGGAAACACCCTCTTCCAACAACACAAGAGACAACTTTACATGTGGACATCACCAGATAGTCAAAACTGAAATCAGATTGATTATTTTCTTTACAGCTGAAGATGGAGTTCTATACAGTCAGCAAAAAAGAGACCACAGGCTGACTGTGGCTCCGATCATGAACTCCTTATTGCCAAACTCAGTCTTTAATTGAAAAAGTAGGGAAAACCATTAAGCCATTTAGGTATGATCTAAATCAAATCCCTTACGATTATATAGTGGAAGTGAGAAATATATTCAGGGGACTAGATCTGATAGAGAGAGTGCTTGAAGAACTATGAACAGAGGTTCATGACATTATAGAGGAGGCAATGAGCAACACGATCCCCAAGGAAAAGAAATAAAAAAGGCAAAATGTTTGTCTGAGGAGGCCTTACAAATACCTGAGAAAGAAGAGAAGATAAAGGCAAAGGAGAAAAGGAAAGATATACCCATCTGAATGCAGAGTCCCAAAGAATAGCAAGGAAAGATAAGAAAGCTTTTCTCAGTGACCAATGCAAAGAAATAGAGGAAAACAATATAATGGGAAAGACTGGAGATTTTGTCAAGAAAATTAGAGATTCCAAGGGAGTATTTCATGCAAATATGGTCACAAAAAAGGACAGAAATGATATGGACCTAACACATAGAAGATATTAAGAAGAGGTGACAATATACAGAAGAACTATGTAAAAAATATCTTAATGACCCAGATAAACATGATGGTGTAATCAATCACCTAGAGCCATACATCCTGGAGTCCAAAGTCAAGTGGACTTTAGGAAGCATACTGTGAACAAAGCTAGTGGAGGTGATGAAATTCCAGTTGAACTATTTCTAATCCTAAAAAGTGATGCTAAAGTGCTGCACTCAATATGCCGGCAAATTTGGAAAACTCAGCAATGGCCACAGGACTGGAAAAGTCAGTTTTCATTCCAATCCCAAAGAAAGGCAATGCCAAAGAATGCTCAAACCACTACACAATTGCACTCATCTCACACACCAGCAAAGCAATGCTCAAAATTCACCAAGCAAGGCTTCAATAGTACATGAATCAACAACTTCCAGATGTTCAAGTTGGATTTAGAAAAGGCAGAGGAATCAGAGCTATAATTGGCAACATCCATTGAATCATAGAAAAAGCAAGAGAATTCCAGAAAACATCTGCTTCTGCTTTATTGACTACACCGAAGCCTTTGACTGTGTCAGTTCAGTACAGTCACTCAGTCATGTCCTACTCTTTGCGACCCCATTAACCGCAACATGCAAGGCCTCCCTGTCCATCACGAACTCCAGGAGTCTACAAAGCCATGTCCATTGAGTCAGTGGTGCCATCCCACCATCTCATTCTCTGTCATCCCCTTCTCCTCCTGCCCTCAATCTTTCCCAGCATCAGGGTCTTTTCAAATGAGTCAGCCCTTCACATCAGGTGGCCAAAGTATTGGAGTTTCAACTTCAGCATCAGTCCTTCCAATGAACACCAGGACTGATCTCCTATAGGATGGAATAGTTGGATCTCCCAGTAGAGAGAGATTTGACTGTGTGGATCACAACAAGCTGTGGAAAACTCTTAAAGAGTTGGGAATACCAGACCACCCGACCTGCCTTCTGAGAAATCTGTATACATGTCAAGAAGCAACAGTTAATACCAGACATGGAACAACAGACTATTTCCATATTGGGAAAGGAATATGTCACAGATGTATATTTTCACCCTGCTTATTAAACTTATATACAGAGTACATCATGTGAAATGCCAGGCTGGATGAAGCACAAGCTGGAATCAAGATTGCCAGGAGAAATATCAGTAACCTCAGATATGCAGATGACAGCAACCTAATGGCAGAAATTGAAGAGGAACTAAAAAGCCTTTTGATGAAGGTGAAAGAGGAGAGTGAAAAAGCTGGCTTAAAACTCAACATTCGAAAGACTAATATCATGGCATCCAGTCCCAACACTTCATGGCAAATAGATGAGGAAACAGTGGCTGACTTTATTTTGGTGGGCTCCAAAATCACTGCAAATGGTGACTGCAGACATGAAATTAAAAGATGCTTGCTCCTTGGAGGAATAGCTATGACTAACCTAGACAGTATATTAAAAAGCAGAGATAGTACTTTCCAAACAAAGATCCATCTAGTCAAACTTTGGTTTTTTCCAGTAGTCATGTATGAATGTGAGAGTTGGACTCTAAAGAAAGCTGAGCACTGAAGAAGTGATGCTTTTGAACTGTGATGTAGGAAAAGACTCTTGAGAGTCCCTTGAGAGATACTCTTGAGAATCTGCAAGGAGATCCAACTAGTCCATCCTAAAGGAAATCAGCCCTGATGATTCATTGGAAGTACTGATCCTGAAGCTGAAACTCCAATACTTTGGCCAGCTGATGCGAAGAACTGACTCATTGGAAAAGACCCTGATTATGGGAAAGATTGAGAGCAGGAGGAGAATGGGACAACAGAGGATGAGAAAGTTGAATGGCATCACCGACTCAATGAACATGAGTTTGAGTAAACTCCAGGAGTTGGTGATGGACAAGGAGGCCTAGCATGCTGCAGTCCATGGGGTCACAAAGAGTCAGACACAACTGAGCGACAAACTCAATTGAACTGATCCCTACCCTCTCAAACCACTTCTTTATCTGTTCTCTCTGTTCAAATCTCTCCACCAAAGTTAGACTCAAGAAACTCCTTCATTAAATCTCTATTATATAATCTTTAGAAATCACTGACTAGCTTTACAAACTTGAGACTTCATTCAAGTGTTCTTTTTTTAATTTTTTTTAAACTTGATTTATTTTAGTTTACTTTTGGCTGAATTGGATCTTTGTTCCTGCACTCAGGCATTCTCTAGTTTTTGAGACTACTCTGTAACTGTGCTGCACAGGCTTCTCCTTGTGATGGCTTCTCTTGTTACAGAGTGGGGGCTCCAGGACAGGCAGGGTCTCAGTAGTTGGAGCTCAAGGACTCTAGAGCGTAGGCTTGGTAGTTGTGCCACACAGGTTTAGTTGCTCTGCAACATGTGGGATCTCCCTTGACCAGGTATCTAATTGGAGTCCCCTGAATTGCAAGATGGATTACTAATCATGGACCACCAGGGAAGCCCCATTCAAGTATTCTTAAGAGGTAATTTTAGTAGTAGTCTACAAAGTGGGGAGACAGTGGGTGATCTAGTGGATTTAGGTATAAAATTATTACACTTTCTATATTAGTTCTATTCAAATTAAAATATAAGAAAAGTGAAACAACGAATATTTGATATTAGACATGGTCACTTTTGTTGGATCCACATGTAAGTCATCAGTTTATGTGCACACACACACACACACACAGAAGTACAATGATAATTTAGGGTAAGACAAGACAGTTTTAAGTCTGAAGTGTTAAATATCATGTCACCAGAATATTGTTCATTATCTGCTTATGTAAAAACTTCCATTTTCTTCTTTTAACTTAAAGAGATTGAAGGGACAATAGAAAAAAAAATACAATCAGTCTGATTTAAAATAGATTTTTTAAATTTAATACATTTATTTTAAAAGTTTTTAAAACTGTAGAAATTTACACAAGTCATAGTGTACAGACCTGTGAATTTTTACTAAAGATACTTAGATCAGGAAACAAAACATTTGTAGTCCCAGAGAAAGCTCCCTCCGTACTTCTCTCAATCATTACCTATTCTTTTGAAAAAGTAATACCTATCCTGACTTATTACCATACATATTAGTTTGCTGGTTTTTAAGATGTTTAATGAAGTAAGATACATATATTTTTTCAGTACCTGACTTCCTTTGCTAAGGTCTCTATTTGTACAGTTCATCCACATTTTACATAGCAGTAGTTCGTTGCTTAGTAGTATTAATTTGTATAGTGTAGCACTATTCATTTTTTTTATTCTACTGTTGATAGAAACTGGACTGTTCTCAGTTTAGACTATTATGAATAACACTTCTCTGAGCATTTTGTACATGTCTTTTGGGGCATATGTGCACAGATTTCCATAGATTATAAAGTATAAAGATTCCAGTTGGAATATTGGATCATTGGCTATGCATATGGTTCAACAGAAGTTGTAAAACAAATTACCAATAATTTCAGCAATTAATTCACCATCAGTAGTAAGACTTCTAGTACCTCTACATTCTTGCCAATAATTGGTATTATCAATAATTTTAATTTCAACCACAGTGGAAAATGTATAGAGGTATCTCACTTCAGTTTTAGTTTTTATTTCCCAGGTGACTAAAAAATGGAGCAACTTTATATATATTTATTAAAATGTAAACTAACCCTTACAGAAAACATACGTAAGTTAAAAGTAGTCAATGCAAGTAAACTAAAGATTAAGACTAATATTCATAAGGAATCATTAAAAACTAGGAAAATGACAACTACTAACACAAGCTCTTCATCAGAAAACATACGTAAGTTAAAAGTAGTCAATGCAAGTAAACTAAAGATTAAGACTAATATTCATAAGGAATCATTAAAAACTAGGAAAATGACAACTACTAACACAAGCTCTTCATCAGCTACACTTGGAGAAACAATGACTACAAGTTTGCAAAAATAATCAAATAATGGCGGGGGGTTTGAGAGACAATGAACACATGTATGTTTATGGCTGAGTCACTTCACTGTTCATCTGAAACTATCACAAAATTGTTAATCAGCTATGCCCCAATACAAAATGGTTTGGGCATTAAAAATAAACAAATAAAATAAAAATAAATAAGAAGACTATCTAAAATGTGAACTTACTCTTCCTATTTTAATCATTAGTATGAGGGGTTTCCCCAGTGGCTCAGTGGTGAAGAATCTATCTGCCAGTGAAGAAGACGCAGGTTTGATCCCTGAGTCAGGGAGTTCCTCTGGAGAAGGAAATGGCAATCCACTCCAGTATTCTTGCCTGTCCATGGAAATCCCATGGACGGATGACCCTGGCGGACTACAGTTTGTAGGGTCATAAAAGAGTCAGACATGATTTAGTGACTAAACAGCAACAACAACAAATTTTAATTATGAATCTCCTTTAATGTATAGTATGCAATTAGATATTAATGAATTCTTATAAATCATAAATGGGGTCAAAAAGAGTCGGATATGACTGAGTGACTGAACTGACTGATAGTGCATACATAAATATTGTATATGAAATGTAGATCCACTTCTGTCTTTGCTGTTAGAGGCAACATTCAAAAACTGTTTAAAGATCTTTGTACTATGGTTCTGTTGGACACAATAGGAAACACATGGGGTTATTTCTGCTATCAAATTTTTTTTATTTAAGACACAAGATTGTCTTATTCCACTTTTCAATATTTCTTGCTTTCAGGCTCCTCAATGTGATGCTCACCCCTCAATGATTGTCCCTCTTGTTAGATGGTTCTACCACCAATCCTCTGCCAAGGCTACCAACTACCTGTAGCTGTCTCTTTTCAGAGACTACACTGGTCTGACTGTACATCATCCCCAAACATGCCAACGAATTTGCTCTCAACTTCTCTCTGTCTCAAAAGGACATGCCCAGTTTTCAGGGTTGCAGTTCACCTAGTCTAGCATATGAGAGTTCCTCAAGCTCCTGATCCAACATCCAAAATTAGCTTACATTTATAAAATATAGTGAAAATAGTTTATTGACTGGAAAATGATAAAGAGCATCTTCATTATAGATATTTAATTCCACAAAAGTAAGTGCTAAAATATGGGACTGAATTAGTCTTTTATTGATTCTTCTTTTCAGTTGATTGATTTACATTTTTAACTCATCAAATGTTATAGCTCAAAACATTAACTTTTAAATAAGTCAGACTAAAATGCATATTTAAAAATTCAAAATATGCTTGTCAAGTTCCTTTGTGGTTGTTAAATATTCCTTTCTTTTCTGTTGATGCTATTATTTAGTTTTAAGCACATTGAATGGTAAAGCTTTTATCATAACATTTTTTTTTTTTAGTTTGTAAAACTTAGCATATTTTTATCACTTAGTTACTCGCATTTTCTTTAAGTGGCAATGTTTGAGTCCATCTTACAATCCATGTAGATATATTTTATTTGTGACTTTGATCCATAATCATGGCAGAATCAGACTTTCCTCCAAAATCATTGTTTCCCTGAAGTAGTTCTGCTTGTGTCAGGAAAGAACTATAATGAATTCTAAATAACTTACTCCTGAACATCAGAAAATACACACTCAAATCTTTCTTACAGATGTATTTTAGAAGTTTTGCTGAATTTTCTTTGTAAATAAAAGATTAATATGATATTTTGCCTTTATAAATATCAGAAATAGCTTGCAATTTTGTAAATATATTTATAATATCCTTTATCACACACCAAAAAGCTGATATATTCAGAGTTTGACTCCCTCCCTAGCCCATTATCCACAAAAGACAGGACTGTTGAATTATGCTCCCTTTTTAAGCCATAAACTCTTAGTTTTCAATTTGGGCACAATTAGGAATGTTATAAAAGATTTTTATGATCTTTCTTCCCAGTCTCAGAGCCAATTATCATGTTCTTTGTGTATGCAGCAAATTGTTCAAGTATTAGTCATTTCCCTTATTATTTTTTTTTCTTGCTCATATTGTATTATAATAAATTGTAGCTGCACTTGCTGTTAGAGTATTTACATTTGTTTTCCATAATGCAGTTACAAATAGTCAAACTAGCTGTTTAATTGTGTGGCAGTATGAGGATGGAGTATTATTTTGAAAGAGGGTAGGTCTTGTGTCTGATATCAAATGAGTTCATGGTCAGGTCTGAATGAAGTAGAGTTCTGTGGGGGCAACAATTAGAGACACAGAGAGAAAGTTGCTAAATTAGATTTTAGATAGCCTTAAATGCTAAAGACATACAAATATAAGAGGACTTGGAGTTACTGAAAGTGTCCCATAGTTACAGCCTGGGTACACTTGTGCAACCTTGGGAGGCTTAGAGTTCAATTACGGATCTGTTTTAATTGTGTGAGCTTGAAATATTAGTACCTAAATGTGGATGCCAGTAGTCAGAAGAGATAGATGGATAGAAGGATAGATGTGAAAAATATGTTAAAGAATTTGACAATTGGTTTCACTAGGAACCGTGATTAAATTTGGCTCCCAGTTGTGGGGTGCGGGGTCTGAAAAGTGATGAAATTATTATTTTTCGACTATTATATATTGAAGTATAAGCAATTAACAATATTGTGATGGTTTCAGGTGGACAGCAAAGGGACTCAGTCATACATATATATGTATCCAATCTCCCTCAAACTCTCCTTCCATCCAGACTGCCAAATGACATTGAACAGAGTTCCTGGTCCTATGCAGTAAGTCCTTTCTTGGTTATCTATTTTAAATATATCAGAATGTATATGTCAACCCCAACTATCCCTCCCTACTCATCTTTCCTCCCTGTTAATCATATTATTAACTAAAAGGGGAGTCAGAAGTGAGAAGCATTTAAGCAGAGAAAATGATAAACTTGCTTTAAAAGTGTTGTATTTGCAGTCACAGTGAGACATCCAAACAGGGATACCAGTCATTTATGGGAGCTGGAGAGGACAGAAATCATGATAACAGCAGAGAAAATATCACCTTCCATCCTGATTTTAAGCATACAAGGGAAAACCCTATAAAGTAAGAAAATGTATTCTTCAACAGATACCTCTCTTCAAACCCTTCAGTGAATACCTGAATGAGGATCACTCTGTTCTCTAATCCATTTATTCCTTGGCCCAAAAGGCATTTATTGGTCACATGTTATACACTAGGAATGAGACTGGTGGGAAAAAAAACATATTCAAGGCATATTTCAGATGTAGAACCAAAAGAAATTTGTTTTAGATTCGATTGCAGGAAAGACTTTTCAAAAATCTTAGGATTAAAACATGGATTAAAAATTATTTTAGTAAGTGACAGGAAAAGAGCATAGACAAATTAGCACTTGAGACTGAAATCCTCAGGGATGAAATGTCCAGAACTGTTCCTCTAATACTGTGATATTTTTAGCAGAGCTGTTATTCCTGGCAGTCTTATGCTTATTCTAGAGATGAGATATAGTCATCAAATCAAAATAAAATGGCTCCATTCCAAGTCACTCACTCATTTATCCATTCAAAAAATATTTACTTCATGACCGTTTGTCCCAGACACTGTGCTCAGTACTGAAGGTTGAGTGATAGATCAAGAGGTGAGGCCTTGGGAATTTCCTGGTGGTCCAATGGTTAAGACTCAGTGCTTTTACTGCTGTGGGCTCAGGTCAGGGAAATAAGATCCTGCAAACTTCATGGTGCTGGTGAGCTGCCTCCTTTTTTTTTTTTTTTTTTTTTTAGGTATCAAGAATCTCTTTTATTGATTATCAGAAACATTACAAACATCTAATATGAACAAATTGTAACATGACAGTGATTAGTTTGAACAATTAATACATTTCAGATATATTATTATACATATTTCAATGCTATTCTCCCCAATCATCCCACCCTCTCCCGGTCCCAGAGTCCAAAAGTCTGTTCTATACATCAGTGTCTCTTTTGCTGTCTCGTAAATAGGGTTATTTTTACCATCTTTCTAAATTCCATATATATGCGTTAGTATACTGTATTGGTGTTTTTCTTTCTGGCTTACTTCACTCTGTATAATAGGCTCCAGTTCCATCCACCTCCTTAGAACTGATTCAAATGTATTCTTTTTAATGGCTGAGTAATACTCCATTGTGTATATGTACCACAGCTTGCTTATCCATTCATCTGTGGATGGGCATCTAGGTTGCTTCCACGTTCTTGCTATTGCAAACAGTGCTGCTATGAACATTGGGGTACACGTGTCTCTTTCAATTTTGGATTTCTCAGTGTATATGCCCAGCAGTGGGATTGCTGGATCATAAGGCAGTTCTATTCCCAGTTTTTTGAGGAATCTCCATACTGCTCTCCATAGTGGCTGAACCAGTTTGCATTCCCACCAACAGTGCAAGAGGGTTCCCTTCTCTCCGCACCCTCTCCAGCATTTATTGCTTGTGGACTTTTGGATAGCAGCCATTCTGATTGGCGTGAAATGGTATCTCATAGTGGTTTTGATTTGCATTTCTCTAATAATGAGTGAATGTTGGTTACAATATAGTGTTTTCATCTACAATAGACCAAATTCTCAAGAGTACTTCCAGATCCAGATAGTCACACAACTTGCTGCTTATTCCTTTTGACTACCTGTTTTTAGCCCCATTACTCTAATCATTATTTAGATATTTACAGATATGCCTGTATCCCGATGCTGGGGAAGGCTGAAGGCAAAGGAGAAGAAGGCAGCAGAAGATGAGATGGTTGGATGGCATCACTGATACAGTGGACATGAACTTGGGTGAACTCCGGGAGATGGAGATAGTGAGGAACAGGGATGTCTGGCGTGCTGCAGTCCACGGGGTCACAAAGAGACAGACACAACTTAGCAATTGAGCAACAACAGTAACATAAATGGCAACATCCTCTCAGTTAATAATTAAGTCCTGCTGAGGCTGGGAATTCAAAATAAGCACTTAAAACACTTGAGGTGGATGAGTGTACTCTGATTAAGGTGTTTCTTAGAAACAGAAAAACATTGTAGATTTTCTTCTTTTAAATTTTTAAATGGGAGCAAAATTGCTTTACATTGTTGTGCTGTTTTCCACCATACAACACAAATCAGTCCTAACTATATAGGCCTGTGTGCATGCTCAGGTGCTTCAGTCATGTCCAACTCTTTGCAACCCTATGGAAGTTCGCCAGGCTCCTCTGTCCATGATATTCTCCAGGCAAGAACACTGAAGTGGATTGCCATGCCCTCCTCTAGGGGATCTTCCTGACCAGGAATCAAATCCACATCTCCTGTGTCTTCTGCATTTCAGATTCTTTACCCACCGAGCCACCGGGAAAGCCACCTTTCCTCTTGAGTAGAAATTTTATACTGTTAATATTTATTAAGATTTTTTCTCACTACTATACATAAGATAACCAACAAGGACCTAATACATAGCATAGACAATTCTACTTGATTTTCTGTGATAACCTATAAGAGAAAAGAATCTAGAAAAGAATGGATATATATGTATGTACAGCTAAATCACTTTGCTGTACACCTGAAACTAGCACATTTTAAATCAACTATACCCCAATAAAATTTTTAAAAATTCAAGTTTTTTTTCCCCTCGATAAAGTTTCTTACACAGGGAGCTGAAATTGGTTTTTGAAAAGCAGATATAATCTTTAATCTTTCAAAGAATTAAGAAGGCAAAGAGTTTGCAAAACATGCAGTTTCATTAGAGAAAGATTTGTTGCATACCAAAATTGCTAATAATGTGTATTCAGACTTTAAAATAAAGCCATCTTATAAGAGAGCCTTTTTCCTTCCTGAAAATCCACTTAATTATAAGTATTAATTGAAGGTAAGTGTCCACTGACATTTTGGGCAATGACTTCTCTATCTGTTTTTAGATTTGACCTAAAAATAACCACAAGAACAGTAAAGTAGACTTTGCATGCCTGTAGGCAAAAGATCATCCTGTTCAGGGAAAAAGACCACTGAGTAAATGGCTTTATCTTTTAATTGATTAAATTCCCAACTGTTTTTATGTTATATATCCTTTATAAAGGTTAGCGCTTCCATCTGCCTTAGCCTTTCAACTGAGACTCAGGGAAGTCTCAGCCACAGATGTGGCAGTCCCAGGGCAAAATGAGGGTAAGCTAAATCTGCTTTCTTTTCAGTCAAAGAAGAAGACAGCATTTTCTCTAAAAAAGCATTTTTTTTCCAGCCAGTCTTTTACAAGCAGCTCACCGGTTCCATAAATAAAGAGTAACATCCTCTATAGGCTGGGGTTTCCCAGAGGTGACCTTGTAAGGCCATTCCATTCTCTGACTTGTATATCTCCTGAGACCAGTCAAGATCCATTCTGTCTTCCTTCAATCTGATTTTTAACAAAATTTAAAGATGAAAAAATATGACACCAGAATTATGTTGCTGAACTGTTGCTTTTCTATTTTATTCTTAAACTTTAGAAATTGACTAAGTTCATCACTCACTCTGAAATTACAAAAGAGTCTAACTTGTAAATATCAATAGGAAAGAAATGCAACTTGGCTTAACATTGTGAAATGACTGAGCCAGATCATGTGGCTTACAGATCTACCTTAGACTTCCTCTCTGCTAAAGAGAAGGATGAATTGGGGTTGATATTGAGTAGAGAGACACATTGTTTCAAATCCAGGGAGGAAACATATGAATGACTTATACTGAAAAACCAGAATGGCATATGTCAGTTATAAGATAATTTTAAATTAGAGATTGGATGTTTATATCTTACAGTGGCCAATACAATTACAGGGACTACAGTAGTAGTCGTATCATAAATGTTAATCAAAGAGCAAAACAGAGGGAGAGGGGAAGGAGTTATAAATTTCCTTACTATCTACTATAAGTAAAAGACACCATCATATAAAGAACCATAGAAAACTGTGCAACAATAACTGTAAAGAATAGCGTTCTTTATATATCCTTGGCAAGACCCAAGATCACCAGAACCTAATATATTAACAATACAGATACACATGATATTCCTGCTGTAGTGTGTGCACTTTCAGTCAAAAATGAGAAATATGCAGTTGTTTATAAAAGTATTACAATTGTTTTCTTCATTTTCAGAAATGTATAATAGGAAAAATGACCCCACAGAGTCTAGGAGGATCAAATTTAATATCTTAGCAACCAGAAAAAAATTAGAATGGGAGAGATGTGCTTTGAATAAGACCCTCAAAGAGGTAAATGATATTTTCATCCAATAGTCTTAACAGTCTCACTGAAGTAATGTTTCTGATTTGAGAAAAATAGAAAATCTGAATAAATCATATCAGATTTAAGTTATTTGGAGTCAATTAAATGAATTAAATATTTCTGAACACCAGTGGACCAGATGAAGTTAAATAGCATGAATACATAGAGATTCATTAAGAAGAAATATGACTTTTCCAAAGATATATAAAGATGAAAACACAGGCTTAAAAAAAGAAGGCAATAAGTTTGAGGAATTTCTAGATTTGGAAAAGTACAAAGGATTCAATGGTACTTATTAGCAAGCACCTATGAAGATGGCTTAGAGCAAAGAAACAGGGTCTTGAATTTAGAAGAATTAATAAACTGAAACAATAACCATGGATTTAAAATACAGCTTTTTATTTATAGTAAGGAGATAAGAGTGAGGCATAGAAATGGTCATAAAAAGAATAAAAATAGATCTTAAAGGTTGAATAACTCTTAGGAGGGAAGAATGTGTGTACACACATTGCTAGTGCCAACATTTACTAAGGATTTACACAACATTCCAAGCTTTATGCGATACTTATAGTAGATGATTTCTCACTAGATGATAAATAAGGTTTATGGAGGACAATTTTCCCAAAGCCATGTAGCTATGAAAGCCACATTTTGTAATTTAGGTCTATCTAACTTCAAAGTCAATATTCTTTATCACTAAGATTTGCTTCACTCTCTCTGCAATGATAATGAGTTGCCAGATGTGATGTAGTGGATAACATCATCACTGCTGAGAACTGTGTACAATTCTGAGACTAAAGGGGTTTCAGGGTAATCAACACAAACGCTAAAGGCTAATGTCAGGGGAAGGATGAGCAGAAACTGGTAAATGGGAAGATGACAAAGGCAAGAGATGACCCCTCCTAAAAGAAAGAGATGCCCTAGGCAGAGTAATGATATTCCAAAGATGCAATTTAAGCAGTACAATACAACCATGACCCAGAAGTAGCCAAAAAGCAAAGACTGTGGTATGGATTCCTGAAGGCAAGTGAGCTTCACTGGAGAAGTAAACAAGATCAAAGGAAAAGATAATTTATCAGTTTCAAAGAATCTGTTCACCATGAAATAAGGGATCCAGAGATTTAAATAGGAGGCAATGGAATGGAATCAGGTATGCCAAGGAGCACAGGAGGGTTGAGTGAGATGACGGTAGGATTCTGACCTCAGGACCAAGAGAGATCTGTGAACTCCTACTCCACTGCTTGCCAATTCTGTGATCCTGTGTCAGTTACTCTGTCTCTCCTTGTCTCTATTTCCTCATAGGTGAAATGATAGTAAACAATAGTACAGTCTTATAGAGTTATTGCTTAACCTCTGACTGTTCTCAGAGCTCTTATAATTCTTTAATCATTCCTTTAAAAAAAAGATGAAACAATATAAGAACCTATACATCAGCGGTTTGATTTTCTGTGTCCCATTATCCAAAGTATAGTACTCCTGTATCTTGTTTCAGCATGATGATGGTAATAAAGTGTATTATACTATTGTCTCTAATCTAACATATATATATATATATATATACACACACACACACACATATATATATGAAACTTTCTATAATAAAAAGCTTAAAATATATAATTCTCTAAGAGCCTCATAAATCACCAACACCCACTGGAGGAAGCTGCCTGGCATAAATTTCTCCCTTCTAAGAGAAACAAAGCCTAGATTTTTTTTATCTTATCCTTTCCTAGTAAGGATAGTTTTATAAATGCCCTTGTTAATGTGTTTGCTCTGAATAGATCCCACTGTATGAATCATAATGAACGAAAAATGCTGGGGGTGCCAAAAACCTGAAACCAACTGTCCACTGCTGAGATGCTAAGTAGGCAGGATTGCTAATTCACTGTGCTTCCTTTGTCTTTATAGAGGTCACCATCACAGGATAACCTGGAAAGAAGTAATACCTACCAGTAGGTAGTGATTATTCAGCGTCATAGTGTGAAGGATCACATACACCATGTGAACATGAGCCAAAGGTGCTGATTATGGTGTGGTGTAAAAATAAAATGGGTCAGAGCCAAAAATATCTCAGCAACCGAAAGAACAAGACTGTGCTTCACTTTGTTCTCTTAGTTCTTTCAAGAGGAAAAAGTTCTTTTATCCATTCATCCTTGTATCCGTCCAATCATCACTTATGGAATACTTTGACACTTATGCATGCTGGAAATACTGTATTGAATTACACTGACATGATGACTGATATTGCAGGGGGTGGGGAAGTTTATTTTTCATACATAAAGACAGATATTAAACAATGTGCTGTGGTGATTTGAAGGAGCCCAGTTAATAATAATGCTTTCCCCAGCACTTGTCCTGATATAGTAGAGAAAGAGGTAAGTAGGGAGGCAGATAGAGGTCAAAATGTCAGCCCTGTTCCAGATATGCCTCATACAGGGGAACAGGAGACTTCCCAACACCATATCCCAGACAGGCATGTACCTACCCTGGCACAGGAATAAAGGGACAATCACAGGCTTCCTTTGCTATTGTTCCTAGATGATCTGCCCTTGAAAATCTTATGACATGGAACAACAGAGCAAAACCTTGAAGCTTATTATGTGATGCAAAACTGATTGCCAAAGTGACTGTATCAATTACAGTGATGCCAGCAGAGCAGGAGAGCTCCCCCCACCATTCATCCTCCTAGTTGGCATGGCACACATTACAAACAAAGTGCAATTCAACCCCAATCTCTGTACTCATGGTTTCTGCAATTCCACTTCATAGCTCCACTTTTCAAGAGTTTATATCTCTATTCCTTGAATGTTGGCTGGACTTGAGATTTGCTTTAGCCAAACAAATGTGACTTTTGTGGTGGTTCACACTGTAAAGAATGTTTCCACAATGTGGGAGCCCTGGGTTTGATCCCTGGATAGGGAAGATCCCTTAGAGAAGGAAATGGCAACCCACTCTAGTATTCTTGCCTGGAGAATTCCAAAGACAGAGTACTCTGGTGGGCTACAGTCCATGGAATCAAAAAGAGTCAGACATGACTGAGCAAATAACACAACCACCACCAAAGAAATGTGACAGAAGGGGTAGTGTGCCTATTCCAAGAGTCTGTGCATGTTCTTGCCTTCTCTTTTATGAACCTTGACACTGTATGAGAATGAGCATGAGAATGAGCCCAAGGTAGCCTGCTTAGGATGTGAGATGATGCAGAGCCAAGCTGAATTTGCCCTGATGCCTCCATCCTTGCCTATTCAGCCCCAGCCAGCTTGAAAGCTGATGGCTGACACATGACAAACCCGGGAGGCATCAGCTTGCTGCTGCTGCTAAGTCACTTCAGTCATGTCTGACTCTGTGCGACCCCATAGATGGCAGCCCACCAGGCTCTGCTGTCCCTGGGATTCTGCAGGCAAGAACACTAGAGTGGGTTGCCATTACCTTCTCCAATGCATTAAAGTGAAAAGTGAAAAGTGAAAGTGAAGTCGTTCAGTCGTGTCCGGCTCTTTGTGACCCCATGGACTGCAGCCTACCAGGTTCCTCCTTCCACGGGATTTTCCAGGCAAGAGTACTGGAGTGGGGTGCCAGCATGGGGCAAATAAGCAGAACAGCTAACCTAACCTCACAAGACCAGCATTAGTTTGCTAACACTTAAAGGTGTTTCTGCAGCCATGAAATTAAAAGATGCTTGCTCCTTGGAAGGAAAGTTATGACCAACCTAGATAGCATATTCAAAAGCAGAGACATTACTTTACCAACAAAGGTTCGCCTAGTCAAGGCTATGGTCTTTCCTGTGGTCATGTATGGATGTGAGAGCTGGACTGTGAAGAAGGCTGAGTGCCGAAGAATTGATGCTTTTGAACTGTGGTGTTGGAGAAGACTCTTGAGAGTCCCTTGGACTGCAAGAAGATCCAACCAGTCCATTTTGAAGGAGATCAATCCTGGAATTTCTTTAGAAGGAATGATGCTAAAGCTGAAACTCCAGTATTTTGGCCACCTCATACGAAGAGTTGACTCATTGGAGAAGACTCTGATGCTGGGAGGGATTGAGGGCAGGAGGAGAAGGGGACGACAGAGGATGAGATGGCTGGATGGCATCACTGACTCGATGGATGCGAGTCTGAGTGACCTCCGGGAGCTGGTGATGGACAGGGAGGCCTGGCGTGCTGCGGTTCATGGGGTCGCAAAGAGTCGGACACGACTGAGCGACTGATCTGATCTGATCTGAAAGGTGTTTCATTATACAACAATATTTAATTGATTCCTTGCTATTGACATGTTTATTTTCATTGATTAGTTATAATGTGGTAGCTGTAGGATAGGGCTTCGCTAATGGCCCAGATGGTAATCTGCCTGCAATGCAGGAGACCTAGATTCAATCTTTGTGTGGAGAAGATCCCCTGGAAAAGGGAATGGCTACCCACTCTAGTATTCTTGCCTAGAGACTCCCATGGACAGAGCCTAGCAGGTTGTGATCCATGGGGTTGCAAAGAAGTGGACATGATTGAATGATTAACACACTAGCTATGGGATGACACATATGTACATGCTCGCCCAGAGACATAAACAGGAATGTCCTTGCAATAACTGTTGCAAAACAGAAAAAAAAAAAATCAAATAGAAAATAAGCAATGTCAAAAACAAAATAGGAATTTTAAAAGTTGTAATATTTTAAAAGTTGTAGACATATTTTGAGCATTAGTCATCATTAGAAATAAAGAGCTACAGACATAGCTATCACTGAAAAAACTATCCAGTTATCACTGAAATATTCAATAAATATTGCTGAGTAAGGGAAAAAGTCACAACAAATTAAAACGCAGAACTCCTTTTATAGAAAAAGAATAACACATAAAACATAAAAGACACTATAAAAACCATACATGTGTGGTAAAACTATTTTTAAAAACACAAGGGTATGATTAACACAATTGTGAAATAGTGGTTACTCCTGATGTGGAAGGATGGAGGAGATATAGGTGGAATGCATCAAGGTCTTAAAAGATCCTGAAAATGTATGGTGTAATGAGGTTTATTTTATGGCTTTCATTAATTCTATATCTAAGAGATAGAGCCGTTCTATGTATATTTTATAGAAGTGTTTTAAATGAGGTGCATTGAAGGAAGACAAAATGGAAATGAGGAAACTAGTTAGGAGTCTATTCTAAGAGTCCACATGAGATATGGTAACTTGGCATTGAATATTAATGGTGGAAATAAAAAATGTAGATATATTAAATATGTTCAGCTATACCACATATTTCAGTCAGTGTGGTAGACTGAAGCAACTTAGTACACATGAATAGCTTCCAGAAAAACATCTACTTCTGCTTCATTGACTACGTCAAAGCCTTTGACTGTGTGGATCACAATAAACAATGGAAAATTCTTAAAGAGATGGAAATACCAGACCACCTGACCTGCCTCCTGAGAAATCTGTATGCAGGTCAAGAAACAACAGTTAGAACTGGACAAGGAATAACAGAATTGTTCCAAATTGGAAAAGGAGTATATCAAGGCTGTATATTGAAACTCTGCTTATTTAACTTATATACAGAGTACATCATGTGAAATGCAGCCTGATTGAAGTACACACTGGAACCAAGATTTCCAGGAGAAATATTAATAACCTCAAATATGCAGATGACACCACCATTATGGCAGAAAATGAAGAACTAAAGAGCCTCTTGATGAAAATGAAAGAGGAGAGTGAAAAAAGTTGGCTTAAAACTCAACATTCAGAAAAATAAGATCATGGCATCTGGTCCAATCACTTTATGGCAAATAGATGGAAAAACAACTGAAATGCTGACAGACTTTATTTTGGGGGGCTCCAAAAACACTGCAGATTGTGACTGCAGCCATGAAAATAAAGATGCTTGCTCCTTGGAAGATAAGCTATGACCAACCTAGACAGTATATTACAAAGCAGAGACATTATTTGCCAACAAAAGACCTGTCTTATCAGAGCTATGGTTTTTCCAGTAGTCATGTATGGATGTGAGAGTTGGAATATAAAGAAAGCTGTACTCCAAAGTATAGATGCTTTTGAACTGCTGAAACTCCAATACTTTGGCCACTTGATGTGATGAACTGATTCATTGGAAAAGATCCTGATGCTGAGAAAGGTCGAAGGTGGGAGGAGGAGACGGGGACAACAGAGGATGAGATGATTGGATGGCATCACCAACTCGATGGACATGAGTTTGAGTAAGCTGCGGGAGTTGGTGATGGACAGGGAGGCCTGGTGTGCTGCAGTCCATGGGGTCCAAAGAGCTGGACATGACTGAGAAGCTGAACTGAACTGAACAACAGAAACTAATACAACATCCTAAGACAATTACTCTCCAATTTAAATTTTTTGATGAAAGAAAAGAAATTTTAAAAATAAAAGAAAAAGAAGAACTGAACAGACATTTTTTCCAAAGAAGATATACAGATGGCCAATATGTAAAAATGCTCAACCTCACTAAGCATTAGAGAAATAACAATAAAAACCATAATGAGACATCACCTCACATCTGTCAGACTGGCTATCATCAAAAAGTTTGTAAGTAAGCTATTGGTAGGGATGTGGAGAAAAGGGAGCCCTTAAACATTGTTGGTGGGAATGTAAACTGATGCAGCCACTGTGGAAACAGTATGGAGTTTCCTCAAAAATATAAAGATAAAACTGCCATATGATCCAGCAATTATACTACTTAGTATATTTCCAAAGAAAACAAAAATAGTAATTCTAAAAGATACATGTACCCCAATGTTCAAAGAAGTATTATTTATGATAAGCAAGATATGAAAAAAACCTAAGTGTGCATTAACAGATGAATGTATAAAGATGTGATTATCTATATGTATATATATATATAAAGTAGGAAGTCAAGAAACACCTGGAGTAACAGGCAAATTTGGCCTTGGAATAAGGAATGAAGCAGGGCAAAGACTAACAGAGTTTTGCCAAGAAAATGCACTGGTCATAGCAAATACCCTCTTCCAACAACACAAGAGAAGACTCTATACATGGACCTCACCAGATGGTCAACACCGAAATCAGATCGATTATATTCTTTGCAGCCAAAGATGGAGAAGCTTTATACAATCAGCAAGAACAAGACCAGGAGCTGACTGTGGCGCAGACCATGAACTCCTTATTGGCAAATTCAGACTTAAATTGAAGAAAGTATGGAAAACCACTAGACCATTCAGGTATGACCTAAATCAAATCCCTTATGATTATACAGTGGAAGTGAGAAATAGATTTAAGGGCCTAGATCTGATAGATAGAGTGCCTGATGAACTATGGAATGAGGTTCGTGACATTGTACAGGAGACAGGGATCAAGACCATCCCCATGGAAAAGAAATGCAAAAAAGCAAAATGGCTGTCTGGGGAGGCCTTACAAATAGTTGTGAAAAGAAGAGAAGCGAAAAGCAAAGGAGAAAAGGAAAGATATAAACATCTGAATGCAGAGTTCCAAAGAATAGCAAGAAGAGATAAGAAAGCCTTCTTCAACGATCAATGCAAAGAAATAGAGGAAAACAACAGAATGGGAAAAACTAGGGATCTCTTCAAGAAAATCAGAGATACCAAAGGAACATTTCATGCAAAGATGGGCTCGATAAAGGACAGAAATGGTATGGACCTAATGGAAGCAGAAGATATTAAGAAGAGGTGGCAAGAATACACAGAAGAACTGTACAAAAAAGAGCTTCACGACCCAGATAATCATGATGGTGTGATCACTGACCTAGAGCCAGACATCCTGGAATGTGAAGTCAAGTGGGCCTTAGAAAGCATCACTAGGAACAAAGCTAGTGGAGGTGATGGAATTCCAGTTGAGCTATTCCAAATCCTGAAAGATGATGCTGTGAAAGTGCTGCACTCAATATACCAGCAAATCTGGAAAACTCAGCAGTGGCCACAAGATTGGAAAAGGTCAGTTTTCATCCCAATCCCAAAGAAAGGCAATGCCAAAGAGTGCTCAAACTACCACACAATTGCACTCATCTCACACACTAGTAAAGTAATGCTCAAAATTCTCCAAGCCAGGCTTCAGCAATATGTGAACCGTGAACTTCCTGATGTTCAAGCTGGTTTTAGAAAAGGCAGAGGAACCAGAGATCAAATCGCCAACATCCACTGGATCATGGAAAAAGCAAGAGAGTTCCAGAAAAGCATCTATTTCTGCTTTATTGACTATGCCAAAGCCTTTGACTGTGTAGATCACAATAAACTGTGGAAAATTCTGAAAGCAATGGGAATACCAGACCACCTGATCTGCCTCTTGAGAAATTTGTATGCAGGTCAGGAAGCAACCGTTAGAACTGGGCATGGAACAACAAACTGGTTCCAAATAGGAAAAGGAGTACGTCAAGGCTGTATATTGTCACCCTGTTTATTTAACTTATATGCAGAGTACATCATGAGAAATGCTGGACGGGAAGAAACCCAAGTTGGAATCAAGATTGCTGGGAGAAATATTAATAACCTCAGATATGCAGATGACACCACCCTTATGGCAGAAAGTGAAGAGGAACTCAAAAGCCTCTTGATGAAAGTGAAAGTGGAGAGTGAAAAGGTTGGCTTAAAGCTCAACATTCAGAAAACGAAGATCATGGCATCTGGTCCCATCACTACATGAGAAATAGATGGGGAAACAGTGGAAACAATGTCAGACTTTCTTTTTCTGGGCTCCAAAATCACTGCAGATGTTGACTGCAGCCATGAAATTAAAAGACGCTTACTCCTTGGAAGGAAAGTTATGACCAACCTAGATAGCATATTCAAAAGCAGAGACATTACTTTACCAACTAAGGTTCGTCTAGTCAAGGCTATGGTTTTTCCTGTGGTCATGTATGGATGTGAGAGTTGGACTGTGAAGAAGGCTGAGCGCCGAAGAATTGATGCTTTTGAACTGTGGTGTTGGAGAAGACTCTTGAGAGTCCCTTGGACTGCAAGGAGATCCAAGCAGTCCATTCTGAAGGAGATCAGCCCTGGGATTTCTTTGGAAGGAATGATGCTAAAGCTGAAACTGCAGTACTTTGGCCACCTCATGTGAAGAGTTGACTCATTGGAGAAGACTCTGATGCTGGGAGGGATTGGGGGCAGGAGGAGAAGGGGACAACAGAGGATGAGATGGCTGGATGGCATCACTGACTCGATGGACGTGAGTCTGAGTGACCTCTGGGAGTTGGTGATGGACAGGGAGGCCTGGTGTGCTGCGATTCATGGGGTCGCAAAGAGTCGGACACGACTGAGCGACTGATCTGATGTGATCTGATACATGTATATGTATGTATATGTATATTACTCAGCCGTAGAAGAATGAAATTTGCTATTTCAGCAATGTAAATGGACGTAAAATATATCATTCTCATTAAAATAAATCTGACAGAGAAAAACAATACTGTTAATTATTTGGAATCTAAAAAATAAAATGAATACATGAATATAGCAAAATAGAAACAGACTCACAGCTATAGGGGAAAAACTAGTGGTTACAACAGTGGGGAGAGTGGAGGAGCAAGAGGTAAGAGAGGAGTAGAGGATTAAGAGGTACAAAGTACTATGAATAAAATAAGTTGTTTACAAGAATACACTGTATAGCAAAGGGAAATAATAGTCATTATTGGTAATAACTTTAAATGAAGTGTAATTGGTAAAAATAATGAATCACTCTGCTATATACCTGAAACTAACATAAAATTGCAAATCAACCATACTTAAGGTTTTAAAATTCCTAAAACCTTTGCATAACCAGTCTGCTCTCTACTTGAAGGACAAGCAGCTTCTATAAATCCCTTTATATGGAACCCCAAATTTGAGTTTACCTTATGAGTAATAACTGTATTTCTTTAAGATTGTATAATGCTTTCTAAATTTTTTAATTTTTGTGTTTGTAAATCTATTGTTTGTATCATGTGTAATTTGTTTTTCTAAGATTTAAAAAATATAAACATTTTCAAATATCTTAGTTATTTTTATTCTTTTGTATTAAATAAATATATATTGACTACCAAGTTTGTCTCAAACACTATTAGGATTTAGGGACTGAACATAAACAACAGACACAATTTCTGACTACTTAAATCTCACAGTCTGATGGATAACGCAAACAGCACTAATAATCTATAAGTGTGATGAGTGCAATTAAATCATGACACTAAAATATATTACAAAGAATTCTAATTGGGGCTTATATAACACAACTTTCCATAACTAAGTGGTGAAACAGGCATTGTGAATTCAGCCCCATCTTATAAATATAGTTAAGCTATCTAACTAATATTCATGCTCATTATATAAATTTGGAAAATGCAGAAAAGTACAAAATTGCACACTAATATCTTGAGTTTCTAATTGTTTTAACTTTATATTTTTTTATAATTAATGAAATTTCATGACACAAAACCATTTTTTTTAATGGTTTGAAATGGTATACAAAGAAATATGGTGTCTCAACTGGTAGAGAATCCGCTTGCAATGTGGGAGACCTGGGTTCGATCCCTGGTTTGGGAAGATCCCCTGGAGCGGGATATGGCTACCCAGTCTGTTATTCTGAACTGGAGAATTTCATGGGCTATATAGTCCATGGAGTTGCAAAAAGTCAGACATGACTTAGCGACTAAACAGCCACCACCACCACAAGAAACATGCCACTTTCCTTTGTCTTCCAGCCACCCTGTTCAGAGGCACCTGCTGTACTCATTTTCTTAAATACCCTTTCAGAAAAAGTTCAAGTATTCCAAAATAGTGCTTCTGTATATATGTAGTTTTTATAAACACAAAAAGTAAAAATATTCTTCCTAATACTCCACATCATGTTTTTTTTTTTTTTTTCATTGCACTAATACATCTTGGAGTTTTCACCATATGGATAGATAAATAGGTAGATATTGATAGAGATACAAATGCTGTACACTAAGTGTTTGTTCTCCCCACAAATTCAAAAGTTAGCATTGTAATCCCCAATGTGATGATATTAGGAGTTGAGGCCTTTGGGAGGTGATGATGTCAAGAGGGTGGGCCCTCATGAATGTGTTTAGTGCCCTTTTAAGAAAGGTCCCAAAGAGCCCCAGAGCCCTCTTCAGTCATGTGGGATTATGGTGAGAAGATATCTATCAGTGAATAAGGAAACAGATACTAAATCTGCTAGCACTTTGATCTTAGATATTCCAGCCTCCAGAACAGTGAGAAATAAATTTTTAATGTTCATAAGCCACCAAGTCCATAGTACTTTGTTATTGCAGCTCAAACAGACTAAGAAAATAATTATTTGTGATAACATGTAATTGAATATTTGTTATAAGCCCTCATTGATGGACTTTCTGAGATCAAAATCCTGAATGTGCATGTAAGTAAACCTGAAGATTGCATATCCAGAAGTAGAATTGCTGATTCAGAGGGTACATAGATGTTTTATTTTTAAGTAAATGGTTAAATTGCTCTCCATATTCTTTCATTTGTTAACATTCCCACCAGCAATTCATGAGATTCTCTAATTCTTCATACCCTTGCTAACTGAGGTGTTCTCAGAATTTCTGACTGCTAAATCACTTTGGTTGTGTCTGACTCTTTGCAACTTCATGGACCATAGCCCATAAGGCCCCTCTGTCAATGGGATTCCCCAGGAAAGAATATTGGAATGGGTTGCCATTTCCTCCTCCAGGAGATCTTCCTGACCCAGGGGTCGAACCCATGTCTCATGTCTCCTACATTGGCAGTCATGTTCTTTACCACTAGCACCACCTTATTGAGCAAATAGATGAGAAACATTAGAAATACCTTGTATTTCTAGTAACACATGTCAAGTTAAGCATTTTTTCATTTATTTAAAATATATTTACACTGGCTATTAAATTTCATGATATTTAAATGTTATTCTAAAGTTTTCATTTCTCTTGATTAGAATGAGCTTGAAATGCATTAAATAAACTTTTTTCTGTAATATTTAATGAAATTTTTCACTTCTAGACTTTCTTTACTTTTGTCTTTGATAATCCCCCCCTCTATAAGTGGTTTATGTAATGAAGAATTATTTATTTCATTTTTAAATATTCACTAATACCAATCTTTTCTGAGTGCTGACTTCTATCTCTTACCTAAATAAACCTTGCCAGTTAAAGAATATTAAAAACAATTTCCCATGTTTTTGTCTACTATTTTTGTCATTCTTTTATATTTAAATCTTTGATCCATTTGGTAGTTCATTTATGTAGAAGGTGAGAGGTAGGAATCTAATCATATTTTGTTCAAGATGACAATTATTAAAGAATCTATTTATTATTCCACTGTTGTAAAATGTACTAAATTCTCATATGTATTTTGGCATATTTATGAATTTTAAAAAGTTACTCTCCTGATAGGTCTGTTTATTTTTATACTAATAAAGCATTTTTAATTTTTATGTCTTTATAATATGATTTAACATCTGAAATGTTAGTTTTCCCTAATTATTTTTTTTTCTAAAGTATCTCTGTCTATTCTACTGAATGAATTTTAGAATTCTCATACTTAGTTCAAGGAAATAAATCATGCTGGCATCTAAATGGAATTACATTAAATGTAAAGATTTATAACTAAGTATTCATATAACTTTAATTAAAATTTGAAATTATTTTGGGAGAATAGACAATTTTATAATATTGAGACTTTCCATCATCCAAAATATGTGTCTCTGACAAATCATGTATGGTCTTAGGTTTTTCAATTCAATTTGACCTACACAGAACTTCAAAGATACTTTACAGTTGTCTTATATATTGCTTATTACTTAATGATGAGAATTTTTCTATTATTCTAAAATGATTACTGCTAAATATATTTTGCATAATTATTTGATATCTCACTTGTTTTGAACTCATTATTTCTAATAGATTTTGTTAACCTCTCTTTGTTTCAAGAAGGCTTTTGTACTATACATAAGTGTAAATATTTGTATATTTTACTTTTCAATAATTTTATCTTTTAATTTCTGTTTCATAACCCAATGTATTAACTGTGACTTTTTGAGCAATAGTAAAATAACAGAGATGAAAGAGAAATTCTTGTCTATTTTAAGTTTCAGAAGTGCTGTCTCTAATGACTTAAAGAACAGAATTATATAAGTATAAACAATATTATATTGTAGAAATGGCCTTCTACACTAAAATGTTAACTTTAATTCAGAAAAAGGCATTCACAGTTTTTGTTTTGCTTTGTTTTCAGACATCTAGTAAGAGGAGTTGTTTCTATCTTTCCTCATACTGTTGATGCTATAAATTAGTAAAAACAAAAAAAAAAAGGCAACTGAAAGGAAGAGGATTTATAAACATTTTATATTCATTTCGCTTGTCACAATTAAGCAATTATTATCTCTACAATATTTATTGCATGCATGCCAGGTGTGTCTGTGTTTAATAAACAACCAATGACATTTGTCAAAAAGAGTTAGAAATGTTTTCAAATAATTCCATATTACCCCCACTCTCATTTCCTTCAGTTCAGTTCAGTTCAGTTCAGTTGCTCAGTCGTGTCCAACTATCTGCGACCCCATGGACAGCAGCATGCCAGGCCTCCCTGTCCATCACCACCTCCCAGAGTCCACCCAAACCCATGTCCATTGAGTCGGTGATGCCATTCAACCATCTCATCCTCTGTCCTCCCCTTCTCCTCCTGTCTTCAATCTTTCCAAGCATCGGGGTCTTTTCCAATGAGTCAGCTCTTTGCATCAGGTGGTCAAAGTATTGGACTTTCAGCTTTAACATCAGTCCTTCCACTGAACACCCAGGACTGATCTCCTTTAGGATGGACTGGTTGGATCTCCTTGTAGTCCAGGGGACTCTCAAGAGTCTTCTCCAACACCACAGTTCAAAAGCACCAATTCTTCGGTGCTCAGCTTTCTTTATAGTCCAACTCTCACATCCATACATGACTACTAGAAAAACCATAGCCTTGACTAGACGTACCTTTGTTGACAAAGTGTGTCTCTGCTTTTTAATATGCTGTCTAGGTTGGTCATAACTTTCCTGCCAAGGAGTAAGCATCTTAATTTCATGGCTGCAATCACCATCTGCAGTGATTTTGGAGCCCTCCAAAATAAAGTCAGCCACTGTTTCTGTTGTTTCCCCATCTATTTGCCATGAAGTGGTGGGACTGGATGCCATGATCTTAGTTTTCTGAATGTTGAGTTTTAAGCCAACTTTTTCACTCTCCTCTTTAATCTAGAGGCTCTTTAGTTCTTCTTCACTTTTTGCTATAAGGGTGGTGTCATTTGCATATCTGAGGTTATTGATATTTCTCCTGGCAATCCCATTTCCAGCTTGCGCTTCAGCCAGCCCAGTGTTTCTCACTTCCTTAATGCTCCTAAATAGCTAGGTGAAGACTGTCCAAAAAGTGGAATGATTGGCATATTGATGGCCTTGTGCCACCAATTATAAATTATAATTGTATATGTAATTATACAATTATAAAACAATACATCTGTATCAGTTGAAACTTTATTCTGTGTACGAAAGTATAGTGAGAGAAAAAGCAGGAAATCTCTGGGAAAAGACTGCCAGGATTCTAAGTCTTAGTTTTCACATTTTTTAGAAGCCATATTATTTCATCAATTAAATAATGCACATTTTTTCATATTCTAACATCTCTTAAATTGGTTTGCATCAAAATAGATGGTATAAGTCATAATTTAACTGCAGTGTTTTTTTCTTGTAGTTTTAGCATAAAATAATGATGCATCATATAAGGAATGGCACAATAAAATAAATAAATAAAAATATGTTGTCCTTGGATATGTAAAATACCACTGCCTGTAAAATATAATTAATACAGCAGTTACTTATAAACTTATGGCAAGAAAAGTAAATATGTTATTACATATCAAGATATTTACAACTATGGGAGGCATTTAGTAAATTTTCAATAAATATTGTCTGTTATTGAGTTAAGATTAAAGATCATGTGTGCCAAATGCCTACTACATCCTTGAGACACTGCATTAAGTGCCAAGCAAAAAAAACTAGATAATTTTCTCTTTCATTATATTGAGTCCATAAAGTAGCATCAGAAGTCTTATTATTATTCCCACATATCAGGTAAGAAAAGATAAGTATGTAGCACATTACTTCATTTTTTCTTTTTCTTTTATTTTTTCAAATTATGAAAGTATGATAATAATACATTGACAGGAGGCTTGGAAAATGTAGAACAAAGTTACATATAGTTCTAATTTATATTACAATTATTTTTTAAGTTGTTGTTGTTTTTCAGTCACTGCCATGTCAAAGTCCTTTGTCACTAAGTCCTATAAAACTCTTTACAACCCCACAGACTGTAGCCCCAGGTGTCCCTGTCCTTTGTTATCGCCCAGAGTCTGCTCAAATTCATGTCCATCCAGTCGCTGATGCTATCTAACCATCTCATCCTCTGCTGTGCTCGTCTCATTTTGCCTTCAATCTTTCCCAGCATTTGTGTCTTTTACCAATGAGCCAGCTCTTTTCATCAGGTGGCCAAAGTATTGGAGCTTCAGCATCATTCCTTCCAATGAATATTCAGGGTTGATTTCCTTTAGGATTGATTGGTGTGACCTCCTTATTGTCCAAAGGAGTCTCAAGAGTCCTCCAGCATTATAATTCAAAGGCATCTATTCTTCACCCTCAGCTCTTTTTATGATCTAACTGTCACATTTGTACATGATTACTGGAAAAACCATATTTTTGACTATACAGATCTTTGTCAGTGAAGTGATTTCTTTGCTTTTTAATATGCTCTCTAGGTTTGTCATAGCCTTCTTTCTAAGGAGCAAGCATCTTTTAATTTCATGGCTGCAGTCACTGTCCTCAGTAGTAAAAGATGTTTATCAGTTATACAAGCTGGACAAAAAAAATTAAACATAATTCCTATTGCAAGCCTCAGTGGACATATGATTATGCTAACAATAACAAATAATTGCATACAATTTGGGGGGTTAAATGGAGTGATATGATA
This sequence comes from Tragelaphus eurycerus, assembly GCA_935064755.1. NCBI lineage: Eukaryota > Metazoa > Chordata > Mammalia > Artiodactyla > Bovidae > Tragelaphus > Tragelaphus eurycerus. The sequence continues at coordinate 1,864,587 of CAKXYN010000086.1, read as the reverse complement.
AGTGGAAGTACATACATGCACACATTTTCACCCACCCAGTACCATTTGTTTAATTGTTTCGGGTTTATTTTGTTTAGGTCTTTTCCTTCCTTTGTATTTCCCGCCTAGGAAGTTTCTTTAGCATTTGTTGTAAAGCTGATCTGGTGGTGCTGAATTCTCTTAACTTTTGTTTGTCTGTAAAGCTTTTGATTTCTCCTTCAAGTCTGAACCAGAGTCTTGCACGATAGGGTATACTTGGTTGTAGATTCTTCCCTTTCATCATTTTAAATATATAATGCCATTCCCTTCTGGCTTGTAGAATTTCTGTTTGCTGCTGCTAAGTCGCTTCAGTCGTGTCCAACTCTGCGACCCCATAGATGGCGGCCCACCAGGCTCCCCCATCCCTGGGATTCTCCAGGCAAGAACACTGGAGTGGGTTTGCATTTCCTTCTCCAATGCATGAAAGTGAAAAGTGAAAGTGAAGTCGCTCAGTCGTGTCCTACTCTTAGCGACCCCATGGACTGCAGCCCACCAGGCTCCTCCATGCATGGGATTCTAGAGGCAAGAGTACTGGAGTGGGGTGCCATTGCCTTCTCCGAGAATTTCTGTTTAGGAATCATCTAACCTATGGGAGTTCCCTTGTAAGTTATTTGTCATTTACACTTAGATACTTTTAATATTTTATCTTTGTCTTTAATTCTTGTCAGTTTAATTAGCATGTGTCTCTGTGTGTTCCCCTCTGGGTTTATCCTGCCTAGGACCCTGTCCTTTCTGGACTTGGTCGACTACTTCCTTTCACATGTTAGGGAAGTTTTCAGCTATTATCTCTTCAAATATTTTCTCAGGTTTCTCTCTCTTTTCCTCCTGGGACCCCTATAATGTGAATGTTGGTGCATTTAACATTGTCCAAGAGGTTTCTTAGGCTGTCTTCATTTTTTTTTCCAGCACGTTACTTCTTGGAAATTAAAAAGTGAAACTAGAAAAACAATGACTCAATTTCAGATTTTTTTCCATCTCCAATAGTTATGCCCTTTCACATATTTTTAAAAATTCCTTGAAATACATAGTGATTAAAAACTAAGGAATAAAATTCATTAATATTCAAGCTAATTAGAACAAGGACTATTTAAATACCTAGAAGTTGTAAACATCACTAACACTTTCATCCCATCTTGCTCTGTTACCATATTCATAGCTGAAAATTTATTCTAGTTGAGATCATCTGTGACATGTTTCCAATTAAATTCAAGTAATTTCACTTTCTAAAACTCTACAACTTCAGAAAGTGTTTAAATCTTGGGTATTTCAAAATATATGTGTGTGTCATATTGTAGTAAATAACTGAATAACAAACTGCAAATAACACAAATAAAAATATTATGGGAAATTTCTTTTGATTTTGACAGAATCAATTTGGCTGATCACAAAGTATATCACAGAACAATGTCAAAAGATTGCTATATATCTTGATAAAAATTATATTCTATTTAATATATCAAGTTTACCTAAAATGCATGTGTCTACTGATACATTGTGAAATAGATTGCTGGGATCAATATAATAATAAAAACTGTTGAAAGGCTGAGTTCCTGAAATCTTTGAGATATATTCACCATCAATTTTTTAATCTGCTATTTAGTAACCAAGCTTTTATATTATGACAAGACTGAATATGTAATTCATGAGATAATGAAATGTCAAAGAGAAATGCAGGCAATGATTTGCTTATTTAAATATACCATCTCATTAAAAGGTGACTCTAACATTTGTATTTAAAATTCTAATAGTAACTGTCTTAATCATCTGTCAATATCTTAATAGCCTTATATTTGTTACTAAAAATATATCTTCTAATAAATCACTCTTCAAGGGAATATATCTTCTAATAAATCACTCTTCAAGGGCTGTAGCATCTAATTACGTGTTTACATTTATTCATCAACTTAAAATGAAGACTATTAAAGCAAGCAGTTCATTGCAAGTTCAAACACTGAGGAATTCAGTAAGCAGAACTGATGCTCAAGAGGAGACAAAAGGCAGTACTAGCTCATGCCGATTCATGGCATCCTAATGAAGCCTTTGAACTTTTCCATTTTGCTTCAAATCCTGAGCCAAGGTTTTAGAATTTTCCTAATTCTGCTTTTATTCCCCTCTGCCAACAGGAATTCATTATCTACCCACTAAGTAAAAGCAAATAACTGCACAAGATAAACAGAGCAATAATTAATTAGTATAATAAACACTAACTGATTGCTTTAACAAGCTAAAATAGCAAGGGAAGCCATTCTGTCCCTTTACTCATAATTGAAGATTTCTTCCTAAAGACAAGATAGAAACATCTTCTGGTAACATAAGCACAGATGGACATATATAGAGGATGAAATTGAACTCTTCTGCTGGGATTGATGATGCACATCACTCACTGAGAAGGAACACTCCGTAATAGTTTGCTTCTGTTGTTACTCTTCATTCCTAAGTAATGGCATGAAAACAGCCACATTCCATGGTGGAGGAAAACTTCATGCCCTGAGATGAATCTGGGAAAGCTGAATTTAAGTAATGCAACTTCTGACAACCTGTGGTTTAACCACGTCCCTAACCCAAGATTTTGGTGTCTTCCCCTGTAATCCAAGTGATTGTAAATTAAAATTCTAGTCGGACTTCTGAAGAAGTAAATGGTTGAAATAAAAAGAAAATCAACAGGGAGAGGGTATTCTAGACTAAATTTGGAGAAGCCCTTATCACAAAAAAGAAAGGAGTTCCCATTTGAGTTCGTGACAATTTTAGGAGGACTAGAACATAAAAGAAATCTTTTAGAGAGCTCAAGAAGAAGTATGGCCTTCAAAACCAAAGGATACTAAGTCAGTTTGGGGAAAAGAAAAGTCATGAAACACTGAGCCACGGGAATTTTATATTCTGGAAAAATAGTAACATAAATCATAGCTATTAATATATTATCAAAATCACTTCTAGCTCTTGGGAGTGGATTATCCTCTTATTCTTTAATAGTTTACTTAGATGACCCTGTAGAATAAGATGAAAGTTACAGTTTTTCTTTTCCTCCAAATATTATCAGTGTTTATAGCATCTTACATGCACTTTTACAATCATATTAACTCAAAGAGATATATTTTCTCCATTATAGATTAAAATGCTGTCCTGGTGGCTCAGACAGTGAAGAATCTTCTTGCAATGCAGGAGACCTAGGTTCAATCTCTGGGTCAGAAATATCCCCCGGAGAAGAAGAAAAGATACCCACTCCACTATTCTTGCCCAGAGAATCCCATGGATAGAAGAGCCTGACGGGCTACAGTCAATAGGGTCACAAAGAGTTGGACACAACTGAAGCAACTTAGCATGCACACGTGCACAGTGAGCGTTCATTGTATAAAGTTCAGACCTGCATTTCAGGAGAGCCACCAAATTCAACCAAGAATATATAAAAAAAAAAATTTAACTACTTAGCATGACATGAGAATAAGAATTCATAAAAAGAATGCAATGTCATTGGTAGCTTTAATAAACAATTGAGGAAATCTATGGCTTTGAGAAAGCTCTTCCTCTGTTTTTTAGAGATGTCTGCAGAATATTTCAGGAATAAATTCTAATATGAATAACTTCTTCACTACTCTTTGAGACTCTTTGTCTAAAGTCTCTTAAAAGTATCTGATAAAATGTTATCTTGTATCTGTGGCAGTAATAGGACACATACTGAACATCAAAATTGAGAATGTGACAAATATTGTGACATGATTGTACAATCACAGTGACATATACAATAAAGTATTAGAAATAAAGAAAAACATTCTGACAAGGATGTCAAGTGCAGACACGTTCATATCAAAAGAGACAACAAAATGCAATTACAGTACAGGAAGAACATTTTTAAAAGACGGGGAGAAAATAGAAAAGTCTTAGAATAAAATGCCAAGGCTTCAGAGTAAATTTAACAGAAAGCAAGACTGATGTTCCTTTTGCTGCCGCATAGACAGTAACATAATTGACACACTTTTGGGGAAAAAAAGATAATTGGTTTCATCAAGCAGAAGAGAAAATGACACCTGAAAAGCAGTGACACAGGTCATGGCAGGTGCCCAGTCATTGCAGAAGAGCCAAGACCTGTTCTAGCTGTGAGAGGACAATCAACATGATCATGCAGTCTTTGGAGCAGAGCATGGACCAAAAAACAACATTATCTGATGTGTTTCTAGTCACTTTCAGTTGAGAAACTGGGTTTGCATATATTAATTTATGTCCAATGCATAGTGCTGGGAATTAAGTATCACAGCAGTTTTCACTCAAAGTCCATTTCTAGACAGCAACAAGAATGCCTACATTTTGGCTAAGCAGCTTTGTGTGGCCAACTTATACACAAGTAGCAAAATCATTTTTAGTAAAAAAAAAAAAAAGAATCAGTTCTTGGCAGTTGACATATTGGAAGAAATAAATTCAGGCACTGGATTCTTGAATCTAAATGCATTCTATAATGTGAGAATACTTAAATTTGAATCTGGAACTACCCTTACATATATACATCTCTCTCCCTTCAAAGAAAATTGTTCGTCTATGATTTGTGTAGCAGTTGTATATTAGTTGGTTGGATGGCATCACTGACTCGATGGACATGAGTTTGAGTGAACTCCGGGAGTTGGTGTTGGACAGGGAGGCCTGGCGTGCTGCGATTCATGGGGTTGCAAAGAGTCAGACACGACTCAGCGACTGAACTGAACTGAACTGAACTGTATGTTAGTAAAGGAACGTTATGGAGAACCATTAAATAAGTTAACTATCTTAACTAGAGTGACATTTGTATAGATGATGGATCATGTCAATATTAAAACAAACACAAAAGTTTTCATGGCTATTAGAGAATCAATGAGAATGTTTTTTATTGCTGAAAAATATTATGTCTTACACTCCATTACTTTCCCTTCTAAAATATCAAGTATGATTCCCAAATCTATTTTGGCTAGACTAGTTTGAACTGGAGGGTTCTAAGATGTAAAAAATTGCAAATATATTGATCTAGCAATGTGCTCAGAGAAGGCAATGGCAGCCCACTCCAGTACTCTTGGCTGGCCATCCCATGGACAGAGGAGCCTGGTAGGCTGCAGTCCATGGGGTCGCTAAGAGTCGGACGTGACTGAACAACTTCACTTTCACTTTTCATGCATTGGAGAAGGAAATGGCAACCCACTCCAGTGTTCTTGCCTTGAGGATCCCAGGGATGGGGGAGCCGGGTGGGTTGCCGTCTATGGGGTAGCCCAGAGTCAGACACGACTGAAATGACTTAGCAGCAGCAGCAGCAGCAATGTGTCAATGGGACACTAAACCTGAGCACCAAAGAATTGATGCTTTTGAACCGTGGTGTTGGAGAAGACTCTTGAGAGTCCCTTGGACTGCAAGGAGATCCAACCAATCCATTCTAAAGGAGATCAGTTCTGGGTGTCCATTGGAAGGACTGATGCTAAAGCTGAAACTCCAGTACTTTGGCCACCTCATGCGAAGAGTTGACTCATTGGAAAAGACTCTTGTGCTGGGAGGGATTGGGGGCAGGAGGAGAAGGGGATGACAAGGACGAGATGGCTAGATGGCATCACCAACTTGATGCACGTGAGTTTCGGTAGACGCTGGGAGCTGGTGATGGACAGGGAGGCCTGTTGTGCTGCGATTTTTGGGGTCGCAGGGAGTCAGATATGACTGAGGAACTGAACTGAACTGAAAAGAAATAAAACTTAAAATATGTTAAATCCTGGAGAATCAGAAACAAAACTCTTTCAGTTACAAGACAGCCATGATAACTATAAGAAAAGCAGCCAAAACCAATGGGACCTGAGCTGCTCTTCAGCTCTGTTCTATTTAGATTGTAATACATAAATACTCTGGCTCCCTCTCCTCTGGACTACATGTATGCTGCCTTTTTGCTCCTGAGTAATTGGAAACTTCATTCCATCCTCATAAAGAATCCTACCTTCCTAAGACCTATGCAGAAAACCCTGAAGTTGAGAGAAAGATGAAAATATTTCTTTATTCCCCTTGTCAGATCACCTCCCTTTTCTACCTATCTTTCCTGAAGGGTACCAGCTGTATCTTGTAATGATCCCTTGTACTTCACCTGCAAGACCTCAGTTTAGCCTGGATCCTTGCACTCCTTAAAGTGTATTACCCACATGACAAACAGTTGTTTTGTTTTGTTTTGCTATTATTGTAATCAGTCTTCACAATATTCCTTTGCCATCTCAGTAGGCTGTCAACCACTTAGGGTAAGATTTAGAAGGAACAGGAGTGAGGAAGGCAGACAACTTCATGCTTACTCTACTTATACCTCATTTGCACAATGGTATTGTGATCAAGTCTATCATGTCTGAAGCAGTCTCCCTGCACAATGGTATTGTGATCAAGTCTATCATGTCTGAAGCAGTCTCCCTGGATTCAAATCCAGACTCTACTTGACAACATTAGTGTGACTGTGATTGGTCTGTTTTTTGTTATTTAGCATTTCTTGGTCTCAGTTTCCTCATCTGTATGATGGAGATGGCTACTGCTTCAATGGATTTACTGTGAGGATTAAATAAGAAATGGCATGCAAAATGCCCAATGCTATGTTCAGCACATAAAAAGTCTTTAATATTAGTGTAACAGGGTATTGTATGGGAATTTTTTTGTACTATCTTGGAGTTTAAGCTGAGATTTAAAAGGCTAAGAATATTACCACAGGTGCTCGGTATTGTATAGTCTTAGGTATGAAAGTACTGGGCCTTCCTGGAGCTTAATTGTGGAACTGGTTCTTCCAGTATTAATAACCCATTTCCCACACTTGGGCTACATAACGGAAGAGAAAGAAAACTTCAGGAAGTTAAAATCAATGGTGAGAAGGATATTTTAGAATTTGTGGAGAGTTGTGGGAGAAAGTCATGTATGGATGTGAGAGTTGGACTGTGAAAAAAGCTGAGCTCCAAAGACTTGGTGCTTTTGAACTGTGGTGTTGGAGAAGACCCTTGAGAGTCCCTTGGACTGCAAGGGGATCCAACCAATCCGTCCTAAAGCAGATCAGTCCTGAGTGTTCATTGGAAGGACTGATGTTGAAGCTGAAACTTCAATACTTTGGCCACCTGATGCAAAGAGCTGACTTATTAGAAAAGACCCTGATGCTGGGAAAGATGGAGGGCAGGAGGAGAAGGGGACGACAGAGTATGATATGGTTGGATGGCATTACCAACTCAATGGAGATGAATTTGGGTAAACTCCGGGAGTTGGTGATGGACAGGGAGGCCTGGCGTACTGCCATCCATGGGGTCACAGATAGTTAGACACGACTGAGCAACAGAACTGAATTGAACTGTGGAAGAAAGAGGGAGGATCAGCTACATCAAGCCACGCCTCATAACGGGGGGCCTCCAAACAAATACTTAGAGAGTTTGATACATACTTGTAGAGGTAATGGGCCACTTGTTTGTTTACACCTTGTACCTGACTATGGCTACAGGAGGCAGAAAACGGAGAGGAGTCCACAAAAGAATCAAGTGTCCATTAACTGATAGCAGTGACAGAGGTACCAAATACAGACCCTGCAGAGTGGAGGTGGCAGTGATCTATCTTGAAAGGCACACCCACCTAAGGGAGCTCTCCACCTGGGCTGTGGTGAGCTCAGCAGAAGGAGGCAGAGGATGAGGCTGAGAATACAGATACTGGAGCAGAGGCCATGGCTAACAATCAGAGGAGATGAAGCCTGTGTCAGGAGCCTCAGAGAGCACTTTCTGGGGCCTGAGCATAGGGGAAGAGGGCAGTGCCACTCTGAGAAGTCCTCACTGGTGCTCCACGCAAGAGAAACCCAGCAAGTAGGCATTTGCCACTCTGAAAGCTCAGGTGCAAGTTACAACTGCATCCACCAACTGAAATGCTTTTCTGTCCTTTACCTCTTTTCTCCTGTCACTCTGTCATTTCTGGACCTGGAATAAGAAAGCCATACACCTTGTCCTAGTGTGTCAGGGCAGCCTCACTTGATTGTTGTGCAGGTATGACTCCTAACAATGCCTTTCTCCTTACAGAAGAGTCCCAGTACAAATGATATGCTATGCAGTCACCTTTCTTCAGAGGAAAAAGAAAAATCTTAATGAGTGAGGGCTCAGGAGGAAAGAGAAATGTGGGAAAATTGTGGGCAGTCCCCTGATCTTTCCTTCCTGATCCTTACCTGACACGGGACTCAAGCTCACTAGGGGAAGAGACGGTTTTTCATTAGATGAAAATCTAGAGTCTTAATATAAAATTAGCCTGAGGTTATGAGTTTGTGAATGCAAACACATAATCTATTAGTCTTGGCAGAGATTTAATCCATGAGGGGGAATAAGAAATTCATTGAACTGATTTGTAGAGTGAGTACTGGGGAAGAGTAACGACTTTCCACTCATATCTCTATATCCAAGGCTTTCAATAAACAATTTTATATCACATAAATTGTTTTGTTTTTAACATACACTGACCGAGTAAACACTGCGCCTCCCAGAATATAGTTGTGCACCAGGTCCCTGCACTCATGAACCTTATATTAATTATTAAAAAATAAAAGCAAACACAAATACAGTAGGCATAAATAGTATAAACATAAAAAAATACCAAATTGTCATCATTGTATTATATAGGATTAAAAGCGGTGGCTATGATAGAGGACCAGTGGGTTTTTACTTTCCTTGCAACATCTGGGAGGGCTTTTCTGAAGAGATTGTAATTAGCTGAGGTTGAACGTAAAAGGGAGAAAGTTCTGTGAAAATCAGAAGATTATTTTAGCTAAAGGGCAAATATTCTTACCATGAAACACCCTGGAAATTTAAGGATCTAAAAGAAGTCTAAAATAGTCTACTCCTGGAAGTGATATATATCCATGAAGATAAAAATATATATCCAAAAAATATAAAAACTTCAATTAGAAAAGATACATGTACTGTAATGTTCACAGCAGCACTATTTACAGTAGCTAAGACACAGAAATAATTCAACTTGCCTTTCAGCAGACGATTGGTTTAAAAAGATGTGGGAAATATATACACATATATGAAAGTGAAAGCGTTCGATGCTCAGTTGGGTCCGACTCTTTGTGACTCCATGGACTGTAGTCTGCCAGGCTTCTCCCTCCTGTGTGTGTGTGTGTGTGTGTGTGTGTGTGTGTGTGTCAGTGGTAAACAGATCAGATCAGATCAGTCGCTCAGTCGTGCCCGACTCTTTGCGACCCCATGAACTGCAGCACGCCAGGCCTCCCTATCCATCACCAGCTCTCGGAGGTCACCCAGACTCACATTCATCGAGTCAGTGATGCCATCCAGCCATCTCATCCTCTGTCTTCCCCTTCTCCTCCTGCCCTCAATCCCTCCCAGCATCAGAGTCTTCTCCAATGAGTCAACTCTTCGCATGAGGTGGCCAAAATACTGGAGTTTCAGCTTGAGCATCATTCCTTCCAAAGAAATCCCAGGTCTGATCTCCTTCAGAATGGACCGGTTGGATCTCCTTGCAGTCCAAGGGACTCTCAAGAGTCTTCTCCAACACCACAGTTCAAAAGCATCAATTCTTCGGCCCTCAGCCTTCTTCACAGTCCAGCTCTCACATCCATACATGACCACAGGAAAGACCATAGCCTTGACTAGGTGAACCTTTGTTGGCAAAGTGATGTCTCTGCTTTTGAATATGCTATCTAGGTTGGCCACAACCTTCCTTCCAAGGAGTAAGCGTCTTTTAATTTCATGGCTGCAGTCACCATCTGCAGTGATTTTGGAGCCCAGAAAAATAAAGTCTGACACTGTTTCCACTGTTTCTCCATCTATTTCCCATGTAGTGATGGGACCAGATGCCATGATCTTCATTTTCTGAATGTTGAGCTTTAAGCCAACCTTTTCACTCTCCACTTTCACTTTCATCAAGAGGCTTTTTAGTTCCTCTTCACTTCCTGCCATAAGGGTGGTATCATCTGCATATCTGAGGTTGTTGATATTTCTCCCAGCAATCTTGATTCCAGCTTGTGTTTCCTCCAGTCCAGCATTTCTCATGATGCACTCTGCATATAAGTTAAATAAACATGGTGACAATATACAGCCTTGACGTACTCCTTTTCCTATTTGGAACCAGTCTGTTGTTCCATGACCAGTTCTAACTGTTGCTTCCTGACCTGCATACAGATTTCTCAAGAGACAGATCAGGTGGTCTGGTATTCCCATCTCTCTCAGAATTTTCCAGAGTTTATTGTGATCTACACAGTCAAAGGCTTTGGCATAGTCAATAAAGCAGAAATAGATGTTTTTCTGGAACTCTCTTGCTTTTTCCATGATCCAGCGGATGTTGGCAATTTGATCTCTGGTTCCTCTGCCTTTTCTAAATCCAGCTTGAACATCAGGAAGTTCACGGTTCACATATTGCTGAAGCCTAGTGGTAAACAACCCACCAGCAAATTCAGGAGATATGGGTTGATCTCTGGGTCAGGAAGATCCCCTGGAGAAGGGGATGATAACCTACTCCAGTATTGCCTGGAAATCCCATGGACAGAGGAGTCTAGCAGGCTACAGTCCATGGAGTCACAAAAGCATCGGATATCACTTAGTAACCAAACAACAAAATGTATATATAACATTTATATCAGATCAGATCAGTCGCTCAGTCATCTCTGACTCTTTGCGACCCCATGAATTGCAACACACCAGGCCTCCCTGTCCAACACCAACCCCCGGAGTTCACTGAGACTCACATCCATCAAGTCAGTGATGCCATCCAGCCATCTCATCCTCTGTCGTCCCCTTCTCCTCCTGCCCCCAATCCCTCCCAGCATCAGAGTCTTCTCCAATGAGTCAACTCTTCACATGAGGTGGCCAAAGTACTGCAGTTTCAGCTTTAGCATCATTACTTAAAAAGAAATCCCAGGGCTGATCTCCTTCAGAATGGGCTGGTTGGATCTCCTTGCAGTCCAAGGGACTCTCAAGAGTCTTCTCCAACACCACAGTTCAAAAGCATCAATTCTTTGGCGCTCAGCCTTCTTCACAGTCCGGTTCTCACATCCATACATGACCACAGGAAAGACCATAGCTTTGACTAGGCGAACCTTTGTTGGTAAAGTAATGTCTCTGCTTTTGAATATGCTATCTAGGTTGGTCATAACTTTCCTTCCAAGGAGTAAGTGTCTTTTAATTTCATGGCTGCAGTCAGCATCTGCAGTGATTTTGAAGCCCAGAAAAATAAAATCTGACAGTTTCCACTGTTTCCCCATCTATTTCCCATGAAGTGATGGGACCAGATTCCATGATCTTCATTTTCTGAATGTTGAGTTTTAAGTCAATGTTTTCACTCTCCACTTTCACTTTCATCAAGAGGCTTTTTAGTTCCTCTTCACTTTCTGCCATAAGGGTGGTGTCATCTGCATATCTGAGGTTATTGATATTTCTCCCAGCAATCTTGATTCCAACTTGTGTTTCTTCCAGTCCAGCGTTTCTCATGATGTACTCTGCATATAAGTTAAATAAACAGGGTGTGGATGGAACTGGAGCCTATTATACAGAGTGAAGTAAGCCAGAAAGAAAAACACAAATACAGTATACTAACGCATATATATGGAATTTAGAAAGATGGTAACAATAACCCTGTTTACGAGACAGCAAAAGAGACACTGATGTATAGAACAGACTTTTGGACTCTGGGTCCGGGAGAGGGCGGGATGATTTGGGAGAATAGCACTGAAATATGTATAATATCATATCTGATATGAGTCGCCAGTCCAGGTACGATGCCCAATAATGGATACCTGGGGCTGGTGCACTGGGACGACCCAGAGGGATGGTATGAGGAGGGAGGAAGGAGGAGGGTTCAGGATGGGGAGCACGTGTATACTGGTGGCGGATCCATCTCGATGTATGGTAAAAGCAATACAATATTGTAAAGTTAAGCGAAATAAAATTTAATTTAAAAAATAAAATAAACAGGGTGACAACATATAGCCTTGACATACACATTTTCCTATTTGGAACCAGTCTGTTGTTCCATGACCAGTTCTAACTGTTGCTTCCTGACCTGCATACAGATTTCTCAAGAGGCAGATCAGGTGGTCTGGTATTCCCATCGCTTTCAGAATTTTCCACAGTTTATTGTGATCCACACAGTCAAAAGCTTTGGCATAGTCAATAAAGCAGAAATAGATGTTTTTCTGGAACTCTCTTGCTTTTTCCATGATCCAGCGGATGTTGGCAATTTGATCTCTGGTTCCTCTGCCTTTTCTAAATCCAGCTTGAACATCAGGAAGTTCACGGTTCACATATTGCTGAAGCCTGGCTTGGAGAATTTTGAGCATTACTTTACTAGCGTGTGAGATGAGTGCAATTGTGCGGTAGTTTGAGCATTCTTTGGCATTGCCTTTCTTTGGGATTGGGATGAAAACTGACCTTTTCCAGTCCTGTGACCACTGCTGAGTTTTCCAAATGTGCTGGCATATTGAGTGCAGCACTTTCACCACGTCATCTTTCAGGATTTGGAACAGCTCAACTGGAATTCCATCACCTCCACTAGCTTTGTTCGTAGTGATGCTTTCTAAGGCCCACTTGACTTCACATTCCAGGATGTCTGGCTCTAGGTCAGTGATCACACCATTGTGATTATCTGGATCGTGAAGCTCTTTTTTGTACAGTTCTTCTGTGTATTCTTGACACCTCTTCTTAATATCTTCTGCTTCTGTTAGGTCCATACCATTTCTGTCCTTTATCGAACCCATCTTTGCATGAAATGTTCCCTTGGTATCTCTGATTTTCTTGAAGAGATCTCTAGTCTTTCTCATTCTGTTGTTCTTCTGTTTCTTTGCATTGATTGCTGAGGAAGGCTTTCTTATGTCTCCTTGCTATACTCTGGAACTCTGCATTCAGATGCTTATATCTTTCCTTCTCTCCTTTGCTTTTCACTTTTCTTCTTTTCACAGCTATTTGTAAGCTGGAATGGGCGAATTTAACTCAGATGACCATTATATCTACTACTACTATGGGCCGGAATCCCTTAGAAGAATTGGAGTAGCCATCATGGTCAAAAAAAGAGTCTGAAATGCAGTACTTGGATGCAATCTCAAAAATGACAGAATGATCTCTGTTTGTTTCCAAGGCAAAGCATTCAATATCACAGTAATCCAAACCTATGCCCCAACCAGTAATACTGAAGAAGCTGAAGTTGAACAGTTCTATGAAGACCTACAAGAACAGTTCTATGAAGACCTTTTAGAACTAACACCCAAAAAAGATGTCCTTTTCATTATAGGGGACTGGAATGCAAAAGAAGTCAAGAAGCCCCTGGAGTAACAGGCAAATTTGGCCTTGGAATATGGAATGAAGCAGGTCAAAGGCCAATAGAGTTTTGCCAAGAGAACGCACCAGTCATAGCAAACACCCTTTTCCAACAACACAAGAGAAGACTCTACACATGGACATCACTAGATGGTCAACACCAAAATCAGATTGCTTATATTCTTTGCAGTTTTTGCAGCCAAAGATGGAGAAACTCTATACAGTCAGCAAAAACAAGACTGAGAGCTGACTGTGGCTCAGATCATGAACTCCTTATTGCCAAATTCAGACTTAAATTGAAGAAAGTAGGGAAAACCACTAGACCATTCAGGTATGACCTGAATCATATCCTTATGATTATACAGTAGAAGTGAGAAATGGATTTAAGGGACTAGATCTGATAGAGTGCCTGATGAACTATGGATGGAGGTTTGTGACATTGTACAGGAGACAAGGATCAAGACCATCCCCATGGAAAAGAAATGCAAAATTCACAGTTAATATACTCATAAAAGTAGGATATGACATCTGTGAACCAAGAACAAGATGCTATGAAACACGCACACAAAAGAAAGTGTTAGAAATTAAGATATGGCACTAAAAATGAAAAATTGAAGTCATAAGACAAAGTTAAAAAAAATTTCCTAGAAAGCTGAGCAAAAGAAAAGACAAAAAAAAAAAAAAAAGAAGAAGAAGAAGAGAGGAGATAAGAAATTTAGAGGTCCTTCTCAGGAGTAATATAGTTCCAGACAGAGAGAATGGAGAAAAAGAAGAGAAATTCGCCTAGTACATTGTTCAAAAGAAATTTACCTAAGTGAATTTAAAATACTAAGCCTTGTTAAAAGTTTAATATATGCCAGGTATTGTTCTAAGTGCTTGACTGAGATTAATTTATTAAATCCACACAACAATCTTGTGATACTGCTATTAATATCATCAGAAAGAGTGAAAGTGTTAGTGGCTCAGTCATGTCCAACTCTGTGACCCCATGGACTGTAGCCTGCCAGGCTCCTCTGTCCCTGGAATTCTACAGGCAAGAATACTGGAGTGGGTTGGCATTCCCTTCTCCAGGGGATCCTTCTGACCCAGGATAGAACCCAAGTATCCCACATTGCAGGCAGGTTCTTTACTGTCTGAGAACAGGGAAGTCCTTAATATAATCAGTCTCACTTCAATACCAAGAATCAGACTAGCCAAACATAATATTTGTGGAAAGTAAACAACAGTGAAGCCTGTAAAAGACAAAAGGAAAAATTATGTCTAATAGTAAATTTTAAATACTTAATGTGAGAATAGAATTTAAAAAAATTTAGAGTGGCTAGATCTTGAAAATATTAAATCCCTTCACCCCCATTCTTCACAGCTACTAGAGGCTGTGCTCCAACAAAATAAAAAATTCAAAAGAAAAAAAGTACAGAATACAAGATATAGAGGTTTTATCAGAATAGAGGTAAAAAGAGGCCCTGGGGTTCTGGTAAAAGGAGTTCTCAGAATTATCATCATGTGCCTAGTATCATGGCTCTCAGAATATTAGAAAGCTAACAAAAATATTTTCAAAAATCTGAAAATACAAACTTTTAAATCATCTAAATATATTAAGATTTAGATAATTGACAAGGGATTTGGGGTACAATTAGTGACAAGTAATTATATGAAAATAAGACAATTATAAATTTGTCTTGCCATCTAGTTGGACAAAATAGAAAAAATAATCCAGTAAATCATCATGGCTCAGCTGTGACTAGTGCTGACATAGTCAAATACTGTACCCATGGAGTTGATCTGACTGAAACTACAGTATAACAACGCTGGGACAATGGGACAGAAAGGATTCTTTTGTGTGTAACAGGGTCAGGAGAATGACTGTTAAAAAAGGAAGAGACTACACAGTATCTTCTTCTTCTATAGTGGAGAATAAATAATAATGTAATTGAAAAATCAAGATATCAATATAAAAAAGTTACCTAGGGGTATAAAAAGAGCCTTAAATATTTTTAATAAATGAAAAAATATCATAACAAAAAGAAAGTGTTCTGGTTGTAGTGGGGAGTGAGGGTTATAGGCAGTGGTGAGAGATAAAACATGGAAGGTTAGTTACCACCATTAAGACTGTGTGTGTATAACTTTGGCAAAAACCAAAACCAGAAAGGATAGGAAGGAAGAAGGAAAAAGAGGGGGTGAGGGAGGGAAGGAGAAAAAGAGACAGGTACACCTCACACTTCACAGAATGGCCATCTTCAAAAAACCTAAGAAAACTCATACTGGAAAGAGGGTGGAGGAAAGGAAACCCTCTTACATATAGTCATAAGGGATTTGATTTAGGTCATACCTGAAAGGTCTAGCGGTCTTCCCCACTTTCTTCAATTTAAGCCTAAATTTGGCAATAAGGAGTTCATGATGAGCCACAGTCAGCTCCTGGTCTTATTTTTGCTGACTGTATAGAGCTTCTCCATTGTTAGCTGCAAAGAATATAATCAATCTGATTTTGGGGTTGACCATCTGTTGATGTCCATAGGTAGAGTCTTCTCTTGTGTTGTTAGAAGAGTGTGTTTGCTATGACCAGTGCGTTCTCTTGGCATAACTCTATTAGTCTTTGCCCTGCTTCATTCTGTAATTCAAGGCCAAATTTTCCTGTTACCAGGTGTTTCTTGACTTCCTACTTTTGCATTCCAGTCCCCTATAATGAAAAGGACTTCTTTTTTCAGTGTTATTTGGTGTGATCACTTACACTCACCTAGAGCCAGACATCCTGAAATGTGAAGTCAAGTGGGCCTTAGAAAGCATCACTACAAACAAAGCTAGTGGAGGTGATGGGAATTCCAGTTGAGCTATGTCAAATTCTGAAAGATGATGCTGTGAAAGTGATGTACCCAATATGCCAGAAAATTTGGAAAACTCAGCAGTGGCAACAGGACTGGAAAGGTCAGTGTTCATTCCAATCCTAAAGAAAGATAATACCAAAGAATGCTCAAACTACCACACAATTGCACTCATCTCACATGCTAGTAAAATAATGCTCACAATTCTCCAAGCCAGGTTTCAGCAATATGTGAACCATGAACTTCCTGATGTTCAAGCTGGTTTTAGAAAAGGCAGAGGACCCAGAGATCAAATTGCCAACATCCACTGGATCATAGAAAAAGCAAGAGAGTTCCAGAAAAACATCAATTTCTGCTTTATTGACTATGCCACAGCCTTTGACTGTGTGGATCACAATAAACTGTGGAAAATTCTGAAAGAGATGGGAATACCAGACCACTTGACCTGCCTCTTGAGAAACCAGTATGCAGTCCAGAAAGCAACATTTAGAACTGGACCTGGAACAACAGACTGGTTCCAAATAGGAAAAGGAGAATGTCAAAGCTGTATATTGCCATCCTGCTTATTTAACTTATATGCAGAGTACATCATAAGAAACACTGGGCTGGAGGAAGCACAAGCTGGAATCAAGATTGCCAGGAGAAATATCATTAACCTCATATATGCAAATGACACCACCCTTATGGCAGAAAGTGAAGAAGAACTAAAGAGCCTCTTGATGAAAATGAAAGAGGAGAGTGAAAAAGTTGGTTTAAAGCTCAATATTCATAAAACTAAGATCATGGCATCCAGTCCCATCACTTCATGGCAAATAGATGGGGAAACAGTGGAAACAGTGGCTGGCTATTTTTTGGGCTCCAAAACCACTGCAAATAGTGACTGCAGACATGAAATTAAAAGATGTTTTCTCCTTGGAAGGAAAGTTATGACCAACCTAAGATAGTATATTAAAAAGCAGAGACATTACTTTGTCAACAAAAGTCCGTCTAGTCAAGGCTATGGTTTTTCCAGTGGTCATGTATGGATGTGAGAGTTGGACTATAAAGAAAGCTGAGTACTGAAGAATTGATGCTTTTGGACTGTAGTGTTAGAGAACACTCTTGAGAGTCCCTTGGACTGCAAGGAGATCCAACCAGTCCATCCAAAGCAGATCAGTCCTGGGTGTTCATTGGAAGGACTGATATTGAAGCTAAAACTCCAATAGTTTGGCCACCTGATGTGAAGAGCTGACTCATTGGAAAAGACCCTGATGCTGGGAAAGATTGAGAGCAGGTGGAGAAGGGGACGATGGAGGATGAGATGGTTTGATGGCATCACCGATTCAATGGGCATGGGTTTGGGTAGACTCTGGGAGTTGGTGATAGACAGGGTGGCCTGGTGTGCTGCGGCTAATGGGGTCACAAAGAGTTGGACATGACTGGGTGACTGATCTAAACTTACCTATATCCCCTCCCTCTTGGCCTTCCAGAGGTCCAGGTACTGTTCTAAGTGCTTGACTCAGATTAATTCATTAAATCCTCTGTATATTAATGCATATATGTGGAATCTAGAAAATGGTACTGAGGAATCTGTTTGCAGAGCAGGAATTAAGACACAGAGTTATAGAACAGACATGTGGACATGCGGGGCAGAGGATGGAGGGGCGGTGAATTGGGAGATTGGTGCTGACATATATACACCATATGTGTAAAATAGAAAGCTCAACAGAACCTGCTAGAAAGCACAGGAAGCTCAGCTCAGCGCTCTGAAGTGACCTAAATGGATGAGCTGGTAGGTGGGAGGTCCAAGACGAAGGGGATATATGCATGCATATGGCTGGTTCACTTTGTTGTAGAGCAGAAACTATCACAGTATTCTAAAGCAACTTAAAAAAAGAAACTGATTTTTTGTGCAGTTTTTCCAGCACACAATATAGTACATTATCAAATCAATATTTTAATATGTGATTTAAATCTTTAAATTATAAAATGCCCTGACTTAACCCCAAAATCCAACATGGATTATTTTAATGTTTTTCTATTTTCCTGATGCTACTGAACATTACTTATTCCCACTGTAAAAACCTTTGCTCAGCACACTCCATCCTTGAAGGTTAATTCTTTTCATTGTTTCTCTACCCATCTGCTACATGTCAATTCAGGTTAACAGGACTCGTGCAACTAAAATCTCTCTCGGAAAACAATTCCCTCAGCAGGTGTTACCAGTGAAGAGGATGGCTTCATTTCTGATACCACTGAATCTGCCTCTCCCTCATACTGTGTACCTCATAAGAGAGACTCCTTCTCTGAAGTGTTGCAATCCTAGAGGCCACAGAACTGAATAACCCCTGCATCCCAAGCTGAAGGTAAACACTAGTAAAATGAGAGATAAAATTTTGATAACATTATATAACATTGAATGTCACTCAGTCATGTTCAACTCTTTGTGACCCCAAGGACTGTAGCCCGCTAGACCCCTCTTGTCCTTGGGATTTTTCAGGCAAGAATACTGGATTGGGGTTCCATTTCCTTCTCCAGGGAATCTTCCTGACCCAGGAATCGAACCCAGGTCTCCCACATTGAGGGCAGACTCTTTGCCATCTGAGCCACCAGGGAAGAGGAGCTGCAAACATTCAAGTGGGTATTTTTATTATAAATCTGGTGAACGGATAGCACATATCTACTCTACTTTTGTAGCTACAAGCTGCTTGTAAGAGCAAAGAGCATGAAGAGCAGGATTGCCAAAGAATGATCTTCCCAAAGTAAACAGAACATATCCTAATTATCACTTAAAGCTTTTGCTTTCTAAGTTACTCATCTTGTGAGCTGAACAGAAACAAGCTACAATCCTCAAGTTCACCTTGGAATGGTCTCAAATCCCAAGTGTTCTCCTATAAAATTAAGAAGGCAGAAGAGACCAAAGTGGAAACAGATAAATTTTCAAGAATTCTGCTCTGTCTTTAGGGTATTTGCATCAAAGACGAAAAATCCACAGACTGTAAGACCATTTGTTTGCAGCATAAATGCCATCAATGTGGTTCAGTCACATCTAGAGCATTCCATCTGCCAGCTATGAGAAGGAAAAGGAAAGCAATTAAGCATACTATTAATCAAGGTTCCAAGTGGCAGGTTCAAATACCACATGATTCATGGTATGCAAAGAAAGACTTTCATAATGTGTTTTCTTCTTTTAAGTGGAAAGCATGTAGAAAGTTTCAGGATTATTTTTAAATTTATTTATGGGCTAGACTGACTGGCCTCCTGATTAAGGAATTATATACCAAATTTATTGGATTGGAATTGCCTTTCCCTTTAACACACATGAACATACACACATACTATTACGGATTCTTCAAATGTCTCCTTCACATGTCACCACTCATAAGCTTCCACCCCCACTCCCATCACCATCATAGTAACAAGAAGCAGAAACTATGCAACTGAAGGACAAAAACTAAAGAGAAAGACCTAGACCAGCAGGCGGTTGGCTGCCTACTGGCATGATGTCAATATTACCACTTCCAAAATAACTGCTCTTCTAGGGGGCAGTCCTAAGATACTGGAGGAATAGGATGGGGAAACCACTCTCTCCCCAACAAATTCATCGAAAGAACATTTGAACACTGAGCAAATTCCACAAAACAACTTCTGAACGCGGACAGAGGACATCAGGCACCCAGAAAGGCAGGCCATTGTCTTTGACAGGAGGTAGGACAAAATATAAAAGATAAAAAGAAAGACAAAAGAGGTAGGGATGGAGATCCATCCTGGGAAGGGAGTCTTGAAAAAGAGAGAAGTTTCCAAACACAAGAAAACACTCTCACCAGTGAGTCTGTGGCAAGCCTTGGAAACTCAGAGGGCAACATAACTGGGAGGAAAAATAAATAAATAATTTAAACCCACAGATTATGTGCCTAACGGCAACTCCCAGTGGAGAAGCAGTGCAGACACTCGCATCTGCCATTAGCAAACGGGGCTGAACATGGAGGCACAGGATACATTGCTTAGGGTAAGGACAAGGCTGGACTGCCCTGAGGGCAGTCTGAGGGAGCTAACCTTGAGATGGCAACCCAAACTGTGGGAGAGAGAGAGAAGGAACCATCCTGTGAAAAGCCTTAACCTGAGGCACTGCCATGCCCACTCACAGAACAAAGGATTGAGGAGAGCTAGCCGGCTGTGGACGAGCCCATCCCCCACCAGAGACACGCAGGCAGGGGCAGCCAGAGCCGGAAGGGAGCAATCTCAGCCCCAGAGAGGCATCCTATACTAACTGCAAGCAGACTTTGTTGCTAACCAAATCTTCATGGGATTCTGGATGGTCGACATCCACCAGGAGGGTCACAGCCAGAGACAGAAGAGACATATGGCACACCTGAGAAGAAGCACCTGTTGTACACCCAGAAAACAGAGAGGCTGGAATGGGGAAGGAGATAAGATGCACTGCCCACCTGGGGGTGACCATGCTCGCCAAGCACCTGGTCACCTGAATGCTCAGACCTGGGAAGGGCACAAAACGCAGGCCCAACCAAGTTTGCGCCTTTGGAGAGTACCCGAGAACCTGCATATGAGTGGCTTAGACCTGGGGAGTGCATGCAACCCAGGGCACGCCTCAGACAGTTCCCCTGCAGAGCAACCTGGAGCCTGAGCAATGTTGACAGGGAAAGCACACACACCATGAGCAGGTGCAAACCCAGTGCAGCTGAAACACTGGAAGCACTCCCCACAGACACCAGTGATATTTGTTTGCAGTGTTCCTTCCTCCCCACAGCACGACCGAACAAGTAAGCCTAAAAAAGTGACCAACTCCGCCCCCTTGTGTCAGGGCAGGAATTAAACACTGACTAGACCAGCAAACAGAAGAAACTAAAATAAACAGAGGGAACCACTTTGGAAGTGACAGGTGCAACAGATTAAAACCCTGTAATTAGCACTGACTACATTGAAAGGAGAAGTATAAACCAGATCAAGGAACTATCTGAAACTGAACTGAACCCACACTGTCCACAACAATTTCAGAGAAATTCCTAGATATATTTTTACTATTGCTGCTGCTGCTGCTAAGTCGCTTCAGTCGTGTCTGACTCTGTGCGACCGCATGGACGACAGCCCACCAGGCTCCGCCGTCCCCGGGATTCTCCAGGCAAGAACACTGGAGTGGGTTGCCATTTCCTTTTCCAATGCATAAAAGTGAAAAGTGAAAGTGAAGTCGCTCAGTCGTGTCCGACTCAGCGACCCCATGGACTGCAGCCTACCAGGGTCCTCCATCCATGGGATTTTCCAGGCAAGAGTACTGGGGTGGGGTGCCATTGCCTTCCCTGATTACCATCTTTTAAATTTAAAAATATATATATTTTTAAGTCCTGTATTACTCTTTTAATTTTCATTTTTCTAATCTATTAATACTTGTCAAAAAAAGACTCTATTTTTAAAGCAAACTTCATATATATTTTTTATAAAGTTTGTGACTTTATTTTGTTTTTTAATATTGTATTTTTTATTTTTACTCTAGATTTTTCATCTTTGCTTTTTGGCATTTGTTATCAATTTTGTACCTTTAAGAACCTAGTCTTCAGTACTCAGTTTTACTTGGGAGTATGATTACTGGCTTGATTGCTCTCTCCCCATTTTGACTCTCCTTTTTCTCCCCCAGGTCAGCTCTATCTCCTCCCTCCCCCTTCTCTTCTCTACCCAACTCTGTGAAGCTCTTTGTGTGTTCTGGGCTGTGGAGAACACTTAGGGAATTTATTACTGACTGGATCTGTCTCTCTCCTTTTGATTCTCTCTTGTCTCCTCCTGGCCACCTCCGTTCTCCTTCCTCCCTCTTCACTTCTCTGCATAACTCTGTGAACATCTCTGAGGGGTCCAGGCTGTGAAGAGCACATAGGGAATTGATTACTGGCTAGCTTGTTCTCTCCCCTTTTGATTCCCCCTCTTCTCATCCTGGTCACCTGTATCTCCCTCCTCCCTCTTCTCTTCTCCATGTAACTCTATGGATTTCTCCAGATGTCCCTCACTGTGGAGAAACTCTACGTCATTAACCTAGATGATTTATCATCAGTGCTGTATAGATGGAGAAGTCTTGAGGCTACTGTAAGAATAAGACTGAAATCCAGAGGCAGGAGACTTAAGTTCAAAACCTGAGAACACCACAGAACTCCTGACTCCGGGAATCCTGACTCCATTAATCGATAAGAGCTCATACAAAAGCTTCCATACCTACACTGAAACCAAGCACCACCCAAAGGTCAACAAGTTCCAGAGCAAGACATGCCACACAAATTCTCCAACAACACAGGAACATAGCCATGAGCTTCAATATACATTCTGCCCAAAGTCACACCAAACCCACTGTCATGTCAACACTCACTACTGGACACTTTATTGCAATCCAGAGAGAAGAAATCCAGCTCCACTCACCAGAACACTGACACAAGCTTCCCTAACCAGAAAACCTTGACAAGCCACCTGTGCAACCCAACCCACAGTGAGGAACCTCCACAATAAAGACGAACCACAAACTGGCAGAATATGGCAAGGCCACCCCCAAACACAGCAATCTAAACAAGATGAAAATACAGAGAAATACTCAGCAGGTAAAGGAACAGGATAAATGCCCACCAAACCAAACAAAAAATGAAGTGATAGGGAATCTACCTGAAAAAAATTCAGAATATTGATAGTGAAAATGATCCAAAATCTTGAACACAAAATGAAGTTACAGAGAAGCAGCCTGGGGAAAAGGATTGAGAAGATGCGAGAAATGTTTAACAAGGACCTAGAAGAAATAAAAAAGAGTCAATATATGACGAATAATGCAATAAATGATGGAGAAGGCAATGAAATCCCACTCCAGTACTCTTTCCTGGAAAATCCCATGGATGGAGGAGCCTGGAAGGCTGGGATCCATAGGTTGCTGAGGTCAGACATGACTGAGTGGCTTCACTTTCATTTTCATGCACTGGAGAAGGAAATGGCAACCCACTCCAGTATTCTTGCCTGGAGAATCCCAGGGACAGGGGAGCCTGGGGGGCTGCCGTCTATGGGGTTGCACAGAGTCAGACATAACTGAAGTGACCTAACAGCAGCAGCAATAAATGAGATAAAAAATACTCTGGAGGGAACCAACAGTAGAATAATGGAGGCACAAGAAAGGATAAGTAAGGTAGGAAATAGAATGATAGAAATAAATGAAGCAGAGAGGAAAAAATAATTAAAAGCAATGAGGGCGATCTCAGAGACCTCTGGGACAATGTTAAATGCCCCAACATTCGAATCATAAGAGTCCCAGAAGAAGAAGACAAAAAGAAAGACCATGAGAAAATACTTGAGGAGAAAATAGTTGAAAACTTCCCTAAAATGGGGAAGGAAATAATCACCCAAGTCCAAGAAACCCAGAGAGTCTCAAACAGGATAAACCCAAGGTAAAATACCCCAAGACACATATTAATCAAATTAACAAAGATCAAACACAAAGTACAAATATTAAATGCAGCAAGGGAAAAACAACAAATAACACACAAGGGGATTCCCATAAGGATAACAGCTGATCTTTCAATAGAAACTCTTCAGGCCAGAAGGGAGAGACAGGACATACTTAAAGAGATGAAACAAAAACCTACCACCCAGATTACTTTACCCAGTAAGGATCTCATTCTAATATGAAGGAGAAATCAAAAGCTTTAAAGACAAGCAAAAGCTGAGAGAATTCAGCACCACCAAACCAGGTCTCCAACAAATGCTAAAGGATCATCTCCAGACAGGAAATAGAAAGGGTGTACAAACTGGAACCTAAAATAGCAAAGTAAATGGCAACGGGATCATACTTATCAAGAATTACCTTAAACGTAAATGTGTTGAATGCCCCAACCAAAAGACAAAGACTTGCTGAATGGACACAAAAACACGACCCCTATATATCTTATCTACAAGAGACCCACTTCAAAACAAGGGACACATACAGACTGAAAGTGAAGGGATGGAAAAAGATATTCCATGCAAATAGAGACCAAAAGAAAGCAGGAATAGCAATACTCATATCAGATAAAATAGACTTTGAAATAAAGGCTGTGAAAAGAAACAAAGAAGGACACTACATAATGATGTAAGGATCAATCTAAGAAGAAGATATAACAATTATAAATATATGTGCACCCAACATAGGAGCACCATAATATGTAAGACAAATGCTAATAAGTATGAAAGGGGAAATTAACAAGAACACAATAATATTAGGAGACTTTAATACCCCACTCACACCTATGGATAGATCAACTAAACAGATAATTAACAAGAAAACACAAACTTTAAATGATACAATAGACCAGTTAGACCTAATTGATATCTAGAAGACATTTCACCCCAAAACAATGAATTTCACCTTTTCCTTAAATGCACATGGAGCCTTCTCCAGGATAGATCACATCCTGGGCCATAAATCTAGCCTTCATAAATTCAAAAAAATTGAAATCATTTCAAGCATCTTCTCTGACCACTATGCAGGTTTTCTCCTGTCAAATACGGGAGAAAAACTATTAAAAATTCCAACATATTAAGGCTGAACAACACCTTGCTGAATAACCAACAAATCACAGAAGAAACCAAAAAAGAAATCAAAATATGCATAGAAATGAATGAAAATGAAAACACAACAACCCAAAACCTATGGGACACTGTAAAAGAAGTACTAAGGGAAGGTTCATACCAATACAGGCTTACCTCAAGAAACAAGAAAAAAGTCAGATAAATAACTCTACACCTAAAGCAACTAGAAAAGGAAGAAATGAAGAACCCCAAGGTTAGTAGAAGGAAAGAAATCTTAAAAATTAGGTCAGAAACAAATGTAAAAGAAACAAAAGAGACCATAGCAAAAATCAACAGAGCTAAAAGCTTGTTCTTTGAGAAGATAAATAAAACTGACAAACCATTAGCCAGACTCATCAAGAAACAAAGGGAGAAGAATCAAATTAACAAAATTAGAAATGAAAATGGAAAAATCACAACAGACAACACAGAAATACAAAGGATCATAAGAGACTACTATCAGCAACTATACGCCAATAAAATGGACAACTTGGAAGAAATGGACAAATTCTTAGAAAAGTACAACTTTCCAAAACTGAAACAGAAAGAAATATAAAATCTTAACAGACCCATCACAAGCACAGAAATTGAAACTGTAATCAGAAATCTTCCAGCAAACAAAAGCCCAGGACCAGACGGCTTCACAGCTGAATTCTACCAGAAATTTGGAGAAGAGCTTACACCTATCCTATCCAAACTTTTCCAAAAAATTGCAGAGGAAGGTAAACGTCCAAACTCATTCTATGAGGCTACCATCACCCTAATACCAAAACCAGACAAAGATGCCACAAAAAAAGAAAACTACAGGCCAATATCACTGATGAACATAGACACAAAAATCCTTAAGAAAATCCTAGCAAACAGAATCCAACAACATACTAAAAAGATCATACATCATGACCAAGTGGGCTTTATTCAAGGGATGCAAGGATTCTTCAATATCTGCAAATATATCAATGTAATACACCACATTAACAAATTGAAAGATAAAAATCATATGATTATCTCAATAGATGCAGAGAAAGCCTTTGACAAAATTCAACATCCATTTATGATAAAAATCCTCCAGAAGCAGGAATAGAAGGAACATATCTCAACATAATAAAAGCTATATATGACAAACCAACAGCAAACATTATCCTCAATGGTGAAAAATTGAAAGCATTTCCCTTAAAGTCAGGAACAAGACAAGTGTGCCCACTATCACCACTCAGTTCAGTTCATTCACTGTCATGTCCAACTCTTTGCGACGCCATGAATTGCAGCATGCCAGGCCTCCCTGTCCACCACCAACTGCTTGAGTTCTCTCAAACTCGTGTCCATTGAGTCGGTGATGCCATCCAGCCATCTCATCATCTGTCCTCTGTCATTCCCTTCTCCTCCTGCTCCCAATCCCTCGTACATAAATGTCTTTTCCAATGAGTCAACTCTTTGCATGAAGTGGCCAAAGTATTAGAGTTTCAGCTTTAGCATCAGTCTGAAGTTTTGGCCACAGCAATCAAAGCAGAAAAAGAAATGAAAGGACTCCAGATTGGAAAAAAGAAGTAAACTCTCACTGTTTACAGATGACATGATCCTCTACATAGAAAACCCTAAAGACTCCACCAGAAAATTACTAGAGCAAATCAATAAATATAATAAAGTGGCAGGGTAGAAAATCAACACACAGAAATCCCTTGCATTCCTATACACTAATAATGAGAAAACAGAAACAGAAATTAAGAAAACAATTCCATTCACCATTGCAATGAAAAGAATAAAATACTTAGGAATATATCTACCTAAAGAAACAAAAGACCTATATATCAGATTAGATCAGATCAGTCGCTCAGTCAAGTCCGACTCTTTGTGACCCCATGAACTGCAGCACGCCAGGCCTCCCTGTCCATCACCAACTCCCAGAGGTCACCCAGACCCACATCCATCGAGTCAGTGATGCCATCCAGCCATCTCATCCTCTGTCTTCCCCTTCTCCTCCTGCCCCCAATCCCTCCCAGCATCAGAGTCTTCTCCAATGAGTCAACTCTTCGCATGAGGTGGTCAAAATATTGGAGCTTCAGCTTTAGCATCATTCCTTCCAAAGAAATCCCAGGGCTGATCTCCTTCAGAATGGACTGGTTGGATCTCCTTGCAGTCCAAGGGACTCTCAAGAGTCTTCTCCAACACCACAGTTCAAAAGTATCAATTCTTCGGTGCTCAGCCTTCTTCACAGTCCAGCTCTCACATCCATACATGACCACAGGAAAGACCATAGCCTTGATTAGGCGAAACTTTGTTGGCAAAGTAATGTCTCTGCTTTTGAATATGCTATCTAGGTTGGTCATAACTTTCCTTCCAAGGAGTAAGCGTCTTTTAATTTCATGGCTGCAGTCACCATCTGCAGTGAATTTTGAGTACACAAATAGATGGAGAAATATACCGTGTTCATGGATTGGAAGACTCAGTATAGTGGAAATGAGTATGCTACACAAAGCAATCTATAGATTCAATGCAATTCCTATCAAGCTACCAATGTTATTTTTCACAGAACTAGAACAAATAATTTCACAATTTGTATGGAAATAAAAAAAACCTCGAATAGCCAAAGCAATCTTGAGAAAGAAGAATGGACCGGGAGGAATCAACCTGCCTGATTTCAGGCTATACTACAAAGCTACAGTCATCAAGACAGTATGGTACTGGCACAAAGACAGAAACATGGATCAATGTAACAAAATAGAAAGCCCAGAGATAAATCCACGCACCTATGGACACTTTATCTTTGACAAAAGAGGCAAGAATATACAATGGAGAAAATATCTCTTTAACAAGTGGTCAACCACTTGTAAAAGAATGAAATTACAACACTTTCTAACACCATACACAAAAATAAACTCAAAATGGATTAAAGATCTAAATGTAAGATCAGAAACAATAAAACTCCTAGATGAAAACATAAGCAAAACACTCTCTGACATAAATCACAGCAGGATCCTCTATGACTCACCTTCCAGAATATTGGAAATAAAAGCAAAAATAAATAAATGGGACCTAATTAAACTTAAAAGCTTTTGGAGAAAATAGATTTCTCAAGAGGCAGGTCAAGTGGTCTGGTATTCCCATCTCTTGAAGAATTTTCTGCAGTTTGTTGTGATCCACACAGTCAAAGGCTTTGGCATAGTCAATAAAGCAAAAATAGATGTTTTTCTAGAACTCTAGTAAGAAGAGACAGCAAGAATGCACAGATGAACTGCACCAAAAAAAAAAAAAAAAATTCATGAAATTCTCCAAGTCATGCTTCAACAATACATGAACCATGAACTTCCAGGTGTTCAAGCTGGATTTAGAAAAGATAGAGGAACCAGAGATCAAATTGCCGATATCTGCTGGATCATCAAAAACGCAAGAGAGTAAGATCAGATCAGATCAGATCAGATCAGTCGCCAGTCGTGTCCGACTCTTTGCGACCTCATGAACTGCAGCACACCAGGCCTCCCTATCCATCACCAGCTCCCGGAGGTCACTCAGACTCACATTCATCAAGTCAGTGATGCCATCCAGCCATCTCATCCTCTGTCGTCCCCTTCTCCTCCTGCCCTCAATCCCTCCCAGCATCAGAGTCTTCTCCAATGAGTCAACTCTTCGCATGAGGTGGCCAAAATACTGGAGTTTCAGCTTTAGCATCATTCCTTCCAAAGAAATCCCAGGGCTGATCTCCTTCAGAATGGACCGGTTGGATCTCCTTGCAGTCCAAGGGACTCTCAAGAGTCTTCTCCAACACCACAGTTCAAAAGCATCAATTCTTTGGTGCTCAGCCTTCTTCACAGTCCAGCTCTCACATCAAGAGAGTAAAAGTAAAGCAATTATCCTCCAATCAAAAATAAATTAATTCTGAAGGCTGTCTTTTCACCTTGCTTATAGTTTCCTTTGTTGTGCAGAAGCTTTTAAGTTTAATTAGGTCCCATTTGTTTATTTTTGCTTTTATTTCCAATATTCTGGGAGGTGGGTCATAGAGGATCCTGCTGTGATTTATGTCGGAGAGTGTTTTGCCTATGTTCTCCTCTAGGAGTTTTATAGTTTCTGGTCTTACATTTAGATCTTTAATCCATTTTGAGTTTATTTTTGTGTATGGTGTTAGAAAGTGTTCTAGTTTCATTCTTTTACAAGTGGTTGACCAGTTTTCCCAGCACCACTTGTTAAAGAGATTGTCTTTTCTCCATCGTATATTCTTGCCTCCTTTGTCAAAGATAAGGTGTCCATAGGTGTGTGGATTTATCTCTGGGCTTTCTATTTTATTCCATTTATCTATATTTCTGTCTTTGTGCCAGTACCATACTGTCTTGATGACTGTGGCTTTGTAGTATAGTCTGAAGTCAGGCAGGTTGATTCTTCCAATTCCATTCTTCTTTCTCAAGATTGCTTTGGCTATTCGAGGTTTTTTGTATTTCCATACAAATTGTGAAATTATTTGTTCTAGCTCTGTGAAGAATACTGTTGGTAGCTTGATAGGGATTGCAT
Organism: Tragelaphus eurycerus; assembly: GCA_935064755.1. Taxonomy (NCBI): domain Eukaryota; kingdom Metazoa; phylum Chordata; class Mammalia; order Artiodactyla; family Bovidae; genus Tragelaphus; species Tragelaphus eurycerus. The sequence goes on along the minus strand of CAKXYN010000086.1, from coordinate 1,835,444 downwards.
TGAATCTATAGATTGCTTTGTGTAGTATACTCATTTTCACTATATTGATTCTTCCAATCCATGAACATGGTATATTTCTCCATCTGTTAATGTTCTCTTTGATTTCTTTCACCAGTGTTTTATAGTTTTCTATATATAGGTCTTTAATAGCAAATGAAGCAACACACAAACAACTAATCTCAAAAATATACAAGCAACTCCTACAGCTCAATTCCAGAAAAATAAATCACCCAATCAAAAAATGGGCCAGAGAACTAAATAGACATTTCTCCAAAGAAGACATACAGATGGCTAACAAACACATGAAAAGATGCTCTACATCACTCATTATCAGAGAAATGCAAATCAAAACCACTATGAGGTACCATTTCACGTGAGTCAGAATGGCTGTGATCCAAAAGTCTACAAGCAATAAATGCTGGAGAGGGTGTGGAGAAAAGGGAACCCTCTTACACTATTCGTAGGAATGCAAACTAGTACAGCCACTATGGAGAACAGTGTGGAGATTCCTCAAAAAACTGGGAATAGAACTGCCTTATGATCCATCAATCCCACTGCTGGGCATATACACTGAGAATACCAAAATTGAAAGAGACACATGTACCCCAATGTTCATCGAAGCACTGTTTACAATAGCCAGGATATGGAAGCAACCTAGATGTCCATCAGCAGATGAATGGATAAGCAAGCTGTGGTACATATACACAATGCAGTATTACTCAGCCATTAAAAAGAATGCATTTGAGTCAGTTCTAATGAGGTGGATGAAACTGGAGCCTATTATACAGAGTGAAGTAATCCAGAGAGAAAAATACCAATACAGTATACTAACGCATATATATGGAATTTAGAAAGATGGTAACAATAACCCTGTATGCTGCTGCTAAGTCACTTCAGTCGTGTCCGACTCTGTGTGACCCCATAGACGGAAGCTCACCAGGCTCCCCTGTCCCTGGGATTCTCCAGGCAAGAACACTGGAGTGGGTTGCCATTTCCTTCTCCAATGCATGAAAGTGAAAAGTGAGAGTGAAGTCGCTCAGTCGTGTCTGACTCTTAGCGACCCCATGGACTGGAGCCTACCGGGCTCCTCCGTCCATGGGATTTTCCAGGCAAAAGTACTGGGGTGGGGTGCCATTGCCTTCCCCGATATACGAGACAACAAAAGAGACACTGATGTATAGAACAGTCTGCTGGACTCTGTGAGAGAGGGAGAGGGTGGGATGATTTGGGAGAATGTCATTGAAATATGTATAACATCATATATGAAACGAGTCGCCAGTCCAGGTTCGATGCAGGATACTGGATGCTTGGGGCTGGTGCACGGGGACGACCCAGTGGGATGGTACAGGGAGGGAAGAGGGAGGAGAGTTTGAGGTGGGGAGCACATGTATGCCTGTGGTGGATTCATTTTGATGTATGGCAAAACCAATACAATATTGTAAAGTTAAATAAAATAAAAACGAAAAAAATAAATTAAATTAAAAAACAATTTTAAGTATTAGATATTTAAAATATATTTAAAATACTTTTCAGGCTTATATCCAAAAGACAGAACTGGGGGACTGGTAGCAATAATAATTTAAAAACAAGAGTGGGCTGTGCCGCTTTCCTTGAGAAGATTTTAACTAAATGTCTGAATGGGAACATGATTTTAAAGACATTGCCAACAAGTGGCATGAAGTTTGAGCTAAGACTACCATATAAATCAGGCTATAGCTTTAGTGAAAAAGCATATTTTTAGTGGCTTGCCAAGAGCCAGATAATCACATGACCCAGATAATCACAATGGCGTGATCACTTACCTAGAACCAGGCATTCTGGAATGTAAAGCCAAATGGGCCTTAGGAAGCATCACCAAGAACAAAGCTAGTGGAGATAATGGAATTCCAGTTGAGCTATTTCAAATCCTTAAAGATGATGCTGTGAAAGTACTGCACTCAATATGTCAGCAAATTTGGAAAACTCAGCAGTGGCCATAAGACTGGAAATGGTCAGTTTTCATTCCAATCCCAAAGAAAGGCAGTGCCAAAGAATGCTCAAACTACCGCACAATTGCTCTCATCTCACATGCTAGTGAAGTAATGTTCAAAATACAAAGTCCAGAGATAAATCCATACGCCTATGATCACCTTATCTTCAACAAAGAAGGCAAGAATATGCAATGGAGAAAAGAAATCTCTTTAACAAGTGATGCTGGAAGAACTGGTCAATGACTTGAAGAAAAATGAAACTAGAACACTTTCTAACTCCATATACAAAAATAAACTCAAAATGGATTAAAGACCTAAATGTAAGACCAGAAACTATAAAACTCCTAGAGGAAGACATAGGCAAAACACTCTCTGACGTAAATCACAGCAGGATCCTCTATGACCCACCTCCCAGAATATTGGAAATAAAAACAAAAATAAACAAATGGGACCTAATTAAAATTAAAAGATTCTGCACAACAAAGGAAACTATAAGCAAGGTGAAAAGACAGCCTCCAGAATGGGAGAAAATAATACCAAACGAAGCAACTGACAAGGAATTAATCTCAAAAATATACAAGCAACTCCTGCAGCTCAATTCCAGAAAAATAAACAACCCAGTCAAAACATGGGCCAAAGAACTAAACAGACATTTCTCCAAGTAAAACATACAGATGGCTAACAAACACATGAAAAGATGCTCAACATTACTCATTATCAGAGAAATGCAAATCAAAACCACAATGAGGTACCGTTTCACGCCAGTCAGAATGGCTGCTATACAAAAGTCTACAAACAATAAATCCTGGAGAGGGTGTGGAGAAAACAGAACCCTCTTACACTGTTGTGGGAATGCAAACTAGTACAGCCACTATGGAGAACAGTGTGGAGATTCCTTAAAAAACTGAAAACAGAACTGCCATATGACCCAGCAATCCCGCTGCTGGGCATATACACCAAGGAAATCAGAATTGAAAGAGACACATGTACCCCAATGTTCATCGCAGCACTGTTTACAATAGCCAGGACATGGAAGCAACCTAGATGTCCATCAGCAGATGAATGGATAAGAAAGCTGTGGTACATATACACAATGGAGTATTACTCAGCCATTAAAAAGAATACATTTGAATCAGTTCTAATGAGGTGGATAAAACTGGAGCCTATTATACAGAATGAATTAATCCAGAAAGAAAACATCAATACAGTATACTAAGGCATATATATGGAATTTAGAAAAATAGTAACGATAACCCTATATACGACATAGCATAAGAGACACAGATGTATAGAACAGTCTTTTAGACTCTGTGGGAGACGGCATGGATGGGATGATTTGGGAGAATGGCATTGAAACATGTATATTATCATATGTGAAATGAATCACCAGTCCAGGTTTGATGCATAAGACAGGGTGCTCAGGGCTGGTGCACTGGGATGACCCAGAGAGATGAGATGGGGAGGGAGGTGGAAGGGGGGTTCAGGATGTGGAACACATGTACACCTATGGCTGATTCAGGTCAGTGTATGGCAAAACCACTACAATAATGTAAAGTAATTAGCCTCCAATTAAAATGAATAAATTTATTTTTAAAATTAAAAAATAAAATAAAAAAACAAAATAACTGCTCTTCTGCTCACACCCTTAAATGGTCATTGAGTAAAAAAAAAATAATAATTATCCCTTTATTTGTTTGGCTGGAACAATACATTGATTCTGCCTCCTGGTATGTATAAGAGTCCATAGGCAATATTGTACTTTGAGAAAATCACTAGTGAAAAGTTCACCATTTCATAAGATGTGTTGTTGAGACAGGAAAAAGAGAGAGAATATAGAAACATTGAGAACTGGAGGAACTCTTTTAGGAGGAAAGACAAGGATGCAGAAAAAGGACTTTATGGTTCAAAACACAGATGACACTACCACACATGAAGCCATGTGTTTTCTGGCCCCTTCCTACTACACCAGTCTCATCCCACCCTATGGTCCTGTTATTCATAGAGGTCCAGCCATTCTAGCTTTTTATTTTTTTTTTTTTGCTCCTCAGCCTCTAACTCCTACTCTTTCTAGGACCTGTCTTCACCCTATTCTTTTGCTAAGAATGCTGCTGCTGCTGCTGCTGCTGCTAAGTCGCTTCAGTCATGTCCGACTCTGTGCGACCCCATAGATGGCAGCCCACCAGGCTCTGCCGTCCCTGGGATTCTCCAGGCAAGAACACTGGAGTGGGTTGCCATTTCCTTCCCCATTGTGTGAAAGTGAAAAGTGAAAGTGAAGTCGCTCAAGAATGCTACTCCATACCTATTCCTTTCATCAGGCCAACTTTCAGTGATTCTCTGAGCCATAAATGTTACTTTCTCAAGGAGCCCTTTTCTGATTTTCACAAAGTTAGATTCCTTTGTTACACAATCCTATAATTCCCTGTATGTCTACTTCAGAGAATTTGTGAATGCTATAATGAAATTGCAGTTAAAATTATAATTAAGTATATTTTCAAGGCATTTAATAATAACAAAATACATATTTGCCTGTTCTGCTTTAATATCCATGTTCTCCAGTGGGATAGCTGTTTTCAAAGTGATTTTATTCCCTGCTTATTACCAGTGTTAGCCTGATGTCCAACATGCAGTGTACAGGAAGAAAACATCATCTTTAGAATTCTGTAGAAGTCCAACACTTTTACTTCTTTAAACTTGAGAGTGGTGTACCCCAATGTTCATAGCAGCACTGTTTACAATAGCCAGGACGTGGAAGCAACCTAGATGTCCATCCACAGATGAATGGATAAGCAAGCTGTGGTACATATACACGATGGAGTATTACTCAGCCATTAAAAAGAATACATTTGAATCGGTTCTAATGAGGTGGACGGAACTGGAGCCTATTATACAGAGTGAAGTAAGCCAGAAAGAAAAACACAAATACAGTATACTAACGCATATATATGGAATTTAGAAAGATGGTAACAATCACCCTGCTTATGAGACAGCAAAAGAGACACTGATGTATAGAACAGACTTTTGGACTCTGGGACTGGGAGAGGGTGGGACGATTGGGGAGAATAGCATTGAAATATGTATAATATCATATCTGAAATGAGTCAGTCCAGGCACGATGCCCTATAACAGATGCCTGGGACTGGAGCACTGGGATGACCTGGAGGGATGGTGTGGGAAGGGGGCAGGGAGGAGGGTTCAGGATGGGGAGCACGTGTATTCTGGTGGTGGATCCATCTCGATGTATAGTAAAAGTAATACAATATTGTAAAGTTAAGAAAAATTAAAAAAAAAATAATAATAATAATAAATAATAAACTTGAGAGTGAAAATCACCAAAAAAGGAAAAGCCTTAGCCCAAAATTTCAAGAGAAAAAACAAATTTCCTGAAATATTAGGTTGTGGGTTAGGCAGCAATGTGTTTTCCTGGTAGTGCAAAAGGTAAAGAACCTGAATGCAATGCAGGAGACATGAGTTCAACTCCTGGGTCAGGAGGATTCCTTAGAGAAAAAAGTAACTACCTGTTCCAGCATTCTTGCTTGGAGAACTCCATAGAGAGAGGAGACTGTTGGGCTACAGTCCATAGGGTTGCAAAGAGTCAGACATGACTTTGAGCTTAGGCAGTAGAATATTTTGAGATTCTATTCTATGGACATCATGTTGCTAGATATATGGCTGATCTGTAGAGTTTGCGATTTCTGGGTTCTGCCAATAAAATACGGGAGTTAAATGCAAGAATGTAACTAAGACACAAAACTTAAAACAGAGAAAACTCACATATGAATGTAAGTTAATGCAGCTATCTTAGAGTTTGGTGATAAAGAATACAGACTCTGAAGCCACATGGCCTGCTTCAGAATCCACTTTCAACACTTTGCAGCCAGTTACTTTGGACATGTTATTTTACCTCTCTGTGTCTCATTTTCCTTATTAGTAAAATGACTATAAGAAAAAAACCTTTATAGAGTTATGTACACTTTTTTACATATGTATAAGGTGCTAGAAAGAGCATACAATAAATATATTTTATTATGTTTAGATAAAGATATTTATATAATTCAATAAACAGATAATGCACTTGATATATTACTATATATAATTTATGTTATACAATTAATTTATATTTACATAATTCAGTTCAGTTCAGTCGCTCAGTCGTGTCCAACTCTTTGCGACCCCAAGAATCGCAGCACTCCAATCTCCCTGTCCATCACCAACTCCTGGAGTTCATTCAAACTCATGTCCATCGAGTAGGTGATGCTAGCCATCCATCTCATCCTCTGTCGTCCCCTTCTCCTCCTGCCCCCAATCTCTCCCAGCATCAGAGTCTTCTCCAATGAGTCAACTCTTCACATGAGGTGGCCAAAATACTGGAGTTTCAGCTTTAGCATCATTCCTTCCAAAGAAATCCCAGGGCTGATCTCCTTCAGAATGGACTGGTTGGATTTCCTTGCAGTCCAAGGGACTCTCAAGAGTCTTCTTCAACACCACAGTTCAAAAGCATCAATTCTTTGGTGCTCAGCTTTCTTCACAGTTCAATTCTCACATCCACACATAACCACTGGTAAAACCACAGCCTTGACTAGACAGAATTTTGTTGGCAAAGTAATGTATCTGCTTTTGAATATGCTATCTAGGTTGGTCATAACTTTTCTTCCAAAAGTAAGCGTCTTTTAATTTCATGGCTGCAATCACCATCTGCAGTGATTTTGGAGCCCCCCAAAAATAAAGTCTGACACTGTTTCCACTGTTTCCCCATCTATTTTCCATGAAGTGATGGGACCAGATGCCATGATCTTCATTCTCTGAATGCTGAGCTTTAAGCCAACTTTTTCACTCTCCTCTTTCACTTTCATCAAGAGGCTTTTTAGTTCCTCTTCACTTTCTGCCATAAGGGTGGTGTCATCTGCATATTTGAAGTTATTGATATTTATCCCAGCAATCTTGATTCCAGCTTGTGCTTCTCATATATCATGTAATAAAACTAGCAAAATGAGCTACAGGAGTTCAAGGCCTTTGGGCAGATGCTGATGAGTTTGATTCAAGAGCTAATTAAGAGCTACAATGTTTTCTTGTATAAGGACCTATCTGATTAAAATATTTTGGGGAAATAATAATTCTTGCTTTAATAAGAATGAATTAGAACGGAAGATAAATTGTCCAGCTATGACTTGACCAGCACCAGGACTCACAAAAAAGACCATGAAGATCAAGAAGTTACGTTTCTGGGAAGAGATACAATAGAATTGTATTATAGTTTCCTAATGTGTAATGGGCTTCCCTGTTGGCTCAGAGGTTAAAGTGTCTGCCTGCAATGCGGGAGACCCGGATTTCATCCCCGGGTCGGGAAGATCCCCTGGAGAAGGAAATGGCAACCCACTCCAATACTCTTCCCTGGAGAATCCCATAGAGGGAAGAGCCTGGTAGGCTACAGTCCATGGGGTCACAAAGAGTCAGACACAACTGAACGACTTCACTCACTCACTCAGTGTGTAATAACAGAAAAGATAGAACAATAAGGAACAGGGTATACCCTTAAGATTATTGGTAGTGTGAATTTATCAATTCTGTTCAGTTCAGTTGCTCAGTCGGGTCAGATCTTTTGTGACCCCATGGACAGCAGCATGCTAGGCTTCCCTGTCCATCACCAACTCCCAGAACCTACTCAAACTCATATCCATTGAGTCGGTGATGCCATCCAGCCATCTCATCCTGTGTCATGCCCTTCTCCTTCCACCTTCAATCTTGCCTAGCATCAGGGTCTTTTCCAATAAGTCAGTTCATTACATCAGGTAGCCAAAGGATTGGAATTTTGGATTCAGCATCAGTCTTCCAATGAATATTCAGGAGTGATTTCCTTTAGGTTGGCTGGATTGATCTCTTTGGAGTCCAAGGGACTCTCAAGAGTCTTCTCCAGCATCACAGTTCAAAAGCATGAATTCTTCAGGACTCAGTTTTCTTTATATTCCAAGTTTCACATCCATATATGACTTCTGGAAAACAATACCTTTGACTAGATGGATCTTTTATTGGCAAAGTAATGTATCTGCTTTTTAATATGCTGTCTAGGTTGGTCATAAGTTTCCTTCCAAGGAGCAAGTATCTTTTAATTTCATGGCTGCAGTCACCATCTGCAGTGGTCTTAGAGCCCAAAGAAATAAAGTCTCTCACTGCTTCCATTGCTTACCCATCTATTTGCCATGAAGTGATGGGACCAGATGAAAACCTGAGTTTTCTGAATGTTGAGTTTTAAACCAACTTTTTCACTTTCATCCTTCATTTTCATCAAGAGGCTATTTAGTTCCTCTTCTATGTCTGCCATAAGGGTGGTGTCATCTGCATATCTGAGGTTATTGATATTTCTCCTGGCATTATTGATTCCAGTTTGTGCTTCATCCAGTGGGGCATTTCACATGATGCATTCCACATAGAAGTTAAATAAGCAGGGTGACAATATACAGCCTTGATGTACCATGTCCAGTTCTAACTGTTGCCTCTTGACCTGCATACAGATTTCTTAGGAGGCAGGTAAGGTGGTCTGGTATTCCCATCTCTTGAAGAATTTTCCACAGTTTATTGTGATCCACACAGTCAAAGGCTTTGGTGCAATCAATAAAACAGAAGTAGATGTTTTTCTGGAACTTTCTTGCTTTTTTGATGATCCAACGGATATTGGCAAGTTGATCTCTTGTTCCTTTGTCTTTTCTAAATCCATATTGAACATCTGGAATTTCATGGTTCATGTACTGTTGAAGCCTGGCTTGGAGAATTTTGAGCATTGCTTTGCTATCGTGTGAGATGAGTGCAATTTTGCAGTAGTTTGGCGATTCTTTGGCATTGCCTTTCTTTGAGATTGAAATGAAAACTGGCCTTTAGCAGTCCTGTGGCCATTTCTAAGTTTTCCAGATTTGCTGGCATATTCAGTGCAACACTTTCATGGCATCATCTTTTAAGATTTGCAATTGCTCAATTGGAATTCCATCACGTCCACTAGCTTTGTTCATAAGATGTTTCCTAATGCCCACTTGACTTTATATTCAGGATGTCTGGCTCTAGGTGAGTGATTGCACCATTTTGGTTTTCTGGGTCATGAAGATCTTTTTTGTGCAGTTCTTCTGTGTATTCTTGCCATCTCCTCTTAATATCTTCTGCTTTTGTTAGGTATAAATGCATATCTTTTTAATTTTTAATGCTGTTTACAATTCAACTTTGGTATTTTTGCTGAAAGGAATTCTCATCAGACCGATGTTGTTCAGTAACAGGACCCACTCCCCATCCTTTTTCTTGTGTGTGTGTGTGTGTGTGTGTGTGTGTGTGTTTTACCCAAATTGCTAGAATAGTTTGCAATACCTGGTGACAAATTAGACCCATCAGACATCCACTACTTTGAAGACATTAACCATTAGAAGCTCAGCTGACTCACCGAATTCATTTTACATAGCTTACCAAACAGCTGTCAGGCTTCAATTGATTTTGTGTCACTTGGAAACCAAGAACTTAAAAGTTAAAAGAACCGTATCACAAGGTTGACACCTTAATCTCACTTACCTCTGGTTCCCTGACTGACATGATTAAGAGATTAATGAGCACAGGTTCAATGACATTCTTATGCCTTAGGAACACTGTGTTCACTATCAATCCTAGTTTTTCATCTGTTCATTTGCTCATTTTCAATTATCAAGTGACCTATACTCATAAAAACTCTACATGCTTTGAATATCTTATCTATAAGGTGGACAAGAACCTATTCTTTTGGTGATAAATTATGTTTGGACACCTTTCAGGAGAAAAAGAGTAAAAAAGTAACTTGTATTGAATACAACGTATTGAATGCCAAAATCAGCACATGTTTTATCACATTTGGTCCTTTATTGAATTCTATGAGGTAAGGATAACTATTTTTTCAGGTGAAGAAACAAACACTTGAAAAGCTGAGGAATACATACAAGGTCACATGGCTAATAAATGTAGGAGTTAAAATGGAGTCAGCTTTGCAAGCCTGGGATGATTTCCCATCACTGTGGCCTCTCTCCCTCTCTCCTCATGGAGTCTACTTCCAACACTCCTAGTCCTCAGAGCACAGTCATATGTCACACAATACTGCATCCACTGCCAAACTACAGCCAGGTAGGGGAGACAATCAGCCAAGCAGGAAAACCCAATAAAAGGGACAATAAGTAGGTCCATCTCTGCCTCACAGATGGACCACCCTCTTGATCTGGAGTGAAAAGGAATTTGCTCTTTTCACAGACTGTATAACATCTTTACTAACAAAATACTAGTCCAGTGCTTGTATGTGTGCAGATAAAGATAGCACAGTCCATAATCCCAAGGGTTTACAATTTATTTAATACACAAGTCAATCTTCTTAACAGGGAACCCATACAAGAATGAATGTAAAATCTGCTATTTTGGAAATTAGAAATGCTTTCTCTAAGATGTGTTTTGATGAGAGTAAGATTTAATTAAAATAGCAATAAAGAGGGACTTTCCTGGTGGTTCAGTGGTTAAGAATCCACCTGACAATGTAGGTACATGGGTTCAATCCCTGGTCTGGGAAGACTCCACATGCCAAGAGCAGCCAAGCCTCATGTGCCAGAACTACTGAGCCAGAGCTTTGCAAAGGAGAAGCTAACATAATGAGAAGCCAGTGCAACACAATGAGGAGTAGCCCCCACTCACTGCAACTAGAGAAAGCCCACAAGCAGCAATGAAGACCTAGTACAGCTCAAAACAAAATTAAATACATAAATAATTTTTTTAATAGCAGTAGAGGTAAAGGCTTTCTTCATAAGTGGAGAAGGGACAAACATGTACCAAAGAGGCACAAAATGATTTGACATGTTTGGAAAGTATGAGCAAGCCATTCTAGAAGTAGTATAAAGTGTGTTTGTGTCTGTGTATGTTATAATCTGTTAATAACTAATTTCATGACCCTGAATCCATGGTATTGAACTTTAACTTTTTGACATGAGCTGAGTGAATTCACTGGAAGATTTATACCAAAATAGTGACAAAAAAGGACCATATGATTATTTTCAATATTACTATTAGTATTATATATAGTAATAATAGTAATAAATAATAATAACTTTTGTTAAAGGCTTATGAGGCACTTTGCTAAGCACTTAATATATATTTTCATTGATTTTTTATGATTTATTTTATTGTTTTTATTCTAATGAGTTAAAATATTTTATTTTTGTTTGATAATAATGGAAGCTAAGTCAAAGAGATTATCACTGGCTCAGGTTTTCACTGACAGCAAGAAGCAGCTCCTGTTATCATACCCACATCTGTCTTTCTGGAAATCTATTCCTAACTACTGTGTTCTACTATCTCTACATTTCATGCAAAAAATAAGGAGGTAAAGGGGCAAGCTAGATCTCAGTGAGACTGCTCAGAAAGACCACTTATTCATCACGTGGTAACAGGTTTTTCATTTCCTTCCTGTCTCCATGAAAACTTGTACAAAAGCAGTTTGAACATTTTGCTGTCTTTTCTGTAGCTTATTATTTGTTTCCTTGTTTCTTTACATACTGTAAAACTGAGAAAAATGCCTCCAAATGAGATTTCTTTCTGGTATTTGGTTTCCACTAACATTTAAGGATCTGAAAGCAATTTATCAACATTATTCCTTCACTCTACCTCATCTCTGTTCATGAGAGACAAGAAGCAATTTCACTAACTAAAAAACGCTCAGCTTAGCTCAGCCACTCAGTCATGTCCAACTCTTTGTGACCCCATGGATTGCAGCACGTCAGGCTTCCCTATCCATCACCAACTCCTGGAGTTCATTCAAACTCACGTCCATCGAGTCGGTGATGCCATCCAGCCATCTCATCCTTTCTTGTCCCCTTCTCCTCCTGCCCCCAATCCTTCCCAGCATCAGAGTCTTTTCCAATGAGTCAACTCTTCACATGACGTGGCCAAAGTACTGCAGTTTCAGCTTTAGCATCATTCCTTCCAAAGAACATTCAGGACTGATCTCCTTTAGAATGAACTCGTTGGATCTCTTTGCATTCCAAGGGACTTTCAATAGTCTTCACCAACACCACAGTTCAAAAGTATCAATTCTTTGGTGCTCAGCTTTCTTCACAGTCCAACTCTCACATCCATACATGACTACTGAAAAAACCATAGCCTTGACTAGATGGACCTTTGTTGGCAAAGTAATGTCTCTGCTTTTGAATATGCTATCTCTATTGGTCATAACTTTCCTTCCAAAGAGTAAGCGTCTTTTAATTACATGGCTGCAATCACCATCTGCAGTGATTTTGGAGCCCAGAAAATAAAGTCTGACACTGTTTCCCCATCTATTTTCCATGAAGTGATGGGGCCAGATACCATGATCTTCGTTTTCTGAACATTGAGCTTTAAGCCAACTTTTTCATTCTCCACTTTCACTTTCATCAAGAGGCTTTTGAGTTCCTCTTCACTTTCTGCCATAAGGGTGGTGTAATCTGCATATCTGAGGTTATTGATATTTCTCCTGGCAATCTTGATTCCACCTTGTGCTCCTTCCAGCCCAGCATTTCTCATGATGTACTGTGCATAGAAGTTAAATAAGCAGGGTGACAATATGCAACCTTGACGTACTCCTTTTCCTATTTGGAACCAGTCTGTTGTTCCATGTCCAGTTCTCACTGTTGCTTCTTGACCTGCATATAGGTTTCTCAAGAGGCAGGTCAGGTGTTTTGGCATTCCCATCTCTCAGAATTTTCCACAGTTGTGATCCACACAGTCAAAGGTTTTGGCATAGTCAATAAAGCAGAAATAGATGTTTTTCTGGAACTCTCTTGCTTTTTCAGTGATCCAGTGGATGCTGGCAATTTGATTTGTGGTTCCTCTGCCTGGTTTCAAAAACCAGCTTGAACATCTGGAATTTCACGGTTCATGTATTGCTGAAGCCTGTCTTGGAGAATTTTGAGCATTACTTTACTAGCATGTGAGATGAGTGCAATTGTGTGGTAGTTTGAGCATTCTTTGGCATTGCCTTTCTTTGGGATAGGAATGAACACTGACCTTTCACTACATTATTTCTACTAATCACTTCTTTCAGCCATTTCACTATGACTGAATGAAGAAACACACCAAGAGATTATCTAAGGTGTGATGAAAATCAGTGATACCATTGACTTTAAAAAACAGGGCTAGCAAATTGCAAGTCAGAGCTTTAACTTGTTTTATAATATATAGGGAAAATCTTCTGTTTGAAAACAAAAAGTGATTAAATGCATTCTAGTCAATTCCTAAAGAGGAGTTTATAAGCTTTCCCTTTGGTCCACATTGTTCTTAAAACTAAATACTGGGAGTGTGTCAAGGTAGGAATGGAAGTGGCCATGTAGATTGTGATGATTCTCTTAAGGGTGAGGTGGATAAAAGCCTCAGTTTTAGCCACAATCTTCCACTTATTGCTTGTGTGATCTTGAGAAGGTCATTTACCTCTGTTGGTCTTAGGGGAACACTTGTCTTAGGACACAAATATTAAATGAAGGCATGGAGATCAACTATTTCAAAGTTGTTTTAAAATCCCGGTGTTCATTATATTTATAATGCTATAAATTGCTTTTCTGGAAGAATTACTAATAATCTCATTTTGTCTGTCTGTTCATTCAAATTCAAGAAACATGCATTGAAAATGTAAGTGTTCTAAAATATCTGCAGAAATAAGGCAGGTAGCATAAATAAATGTTTCTAGATGGATGAAAGATAATAGAGTTTTCACACCCCCCTCTAAGACTTTCAAGATCACATTTTTATTTATATTAAAGTCACATTTCTTTAAAAAAGGACAAAATGTGAGCCAAGTAAAGGACGTCTGCAGGCTAAAAAATGTTCAGGTTTTTCCCTTGAAAAGTTAGATATTTTGTTTGATCATTCAGCTGCCACCTGCATCACATCCCCATCACTCTGCTTCATGCTTGTCCTTTTAAACCAAACTTCTAAAAATAATCCTGTACCTCTCCAAATAAAAAAAAAAAACTTAGATTCATTTTATTCCAAACTGTTTTAAATCAGAAATACTCATTTCTTTTTCTCATTTTTTTTTTTTTTAGGTTCTGTATTTTCTCAGTCAATAACCCCAACATCCAAAACTATATTTGTCACCGTATCTGTACTAGTTTCAATTTACTCATCTCAGCTCCAAATCCACCATTCTTTTCCTTGCTTTATAATATACTGGATCTGGACTCTGAAAAATTTTCCAGCCAGCTTATTGTTAGTCTTTGTTAAAAGAGGGTAATGGAGGGACCTTGGAAAGCCACAGTAGGAGGCAGAGCTATACTTTCCATATGCTAGAGTTAAAGTTTTGTTTTGTTGCCTGCAGATTGGTGTGTGAGTGGCTCTAGGCGTACAGGTAGCCCCAGTAGCATTCATCCTCATGACCTTCACAGAACTATGGCCTAATCTTACCAGCAGGTTTTCCCAACCATCCATTTGGCTCTAACGAAGATCATGGCATCTGGTCCCATCACTACATGGGAAATAGATCGGGAAAGAGTGGAAATAGTGTCAGACTTTATTTTTCTGGGCTCCAAAATCACTGCAGATGCTGACTGCAGCCATGAAATTAAAAGACGCTTACTCCTTGGAAGGAAAGTTATGACCAACCTAGATAGCATATTCAAAAGCAGAGACATTACTTTGCCAACAAAGGTTCGCCTAGTCAAGGCTATGGTCTTTCCTGTGGTCATGTATGGATGTGAGAGCTGGACTGTGAAGAAGGTTGAGGGCCAAAGAATTGATGCTTTTGAACTGTGGTGTTGGAGAAGACTCTTGAGAGTCCCTTGGACTGCAAGGAGATCCAACCAGTCCATTATGAAGGAGATCAGCCCTGGGATTTCTTTGGAAGGAATGATGCTAAAGCTGAAACTCCAGTACTTTGGCCACCTCACGTGAAGAGTTGACTCATTGGAAAAGACTCTGATGCTGGGAGGGATTGGGGGGCAGGAGGAGAAGGGGAAGACAGAGGATGAGATGGCTGGATGGCATCACTGACTCGATGGATGTGAGTCGGAGTGACCTCCGGGAGTTGGTGATGGACAGGGAGGCCTGGCGTGCTGCAGTTCATGGGGTCGCAAAGAGTCAGACACGACTGAGCGACTGATCTGATCTGATCTGATCTGATAAAAGAATAAGAATATTTTTGTCCAACCAACAACCTCTGGTAAGTATTTCCAGAGGATAGAGAGGATGTGGAGAATCACTCTTTTTAAAAAAATTATGTATTTATTTCAATTGTAGGATAATTAATTTACAATATTGTGGTGGGTTTTGCCATACATTGACATGAATACACCAACATGAAAGGTACACATGTGTCCTCCCATCCTGAACCCTCCTCCTAACTCCCTCTCCATCCTATCCCTCTGAGTTGTCTCAGAGCACCTGCTTTGAGTGCCCTGCTTCATGCATTGAACTTGCCCTGGTCATCTATTTTACATATGATAATGTACATGTTTCAGTGCTATTCTCTCAAATCATTCCATCCTCACCTTCTCCCGCATAGCCCAAAAGTCATTCTTTCTATCTGTGTCTCTTTGTTACCTTGCATATAGTATAGTCATTATCATCTTTCTAAATTCCATGAATGTGCATTAATATATGGTCTTGGTATTTCTCTTTCTGACTTACTTCACTCTGTATAATAGGCTCCATTTTCATCCACCTCATTAGAACTGACTCAAATGTGTTCCTTTTTATAGCTGAGTAATATTCCATTGTGTATATGTACCACATAAAGACAGAAATGTAGATCAATGAAACAACATAGAAAGCCCAGAGATAAATTCATGCACATATGGGCACCTTATCTTTGATAAAGGAGGCAAAAACATACAAAGGAGAAAAGACAATCTCTTTAATAAATGGTGCTGGGAAAACTGGTTAAGCACATGTAAAAGAATGAAATTAGAACACTTTCTAACACCATACACAAAAATAAACTGAAAATGGATTAAAGATCTAAATGTAAGACCTGAAACTGTAAAACTCATAAAGGAAAATACAGGCAGAACACTCTCTGACATAAATCACAACAAGATCCTCTATGACCCACCTCCCACCATAAAAGCAAAAATAAACAAATGGGACTTAATTAAACTTAAAAAGCTTTTGCACAACAAAGGACACTATAAGCAAAGTGAAAAGGCAGCCTTCAGAATGGGAGAAAATAATAGTAAATGAAACAACTGACAAAGAATTAATTTCCAAAATACGCAAACAGCTCATGCAGCTCAATACCAGAAAAATGAACAACACAATAAAAAAATAGGCCAAAGAACTAAACAGACATTTCTCCAAAGAAGACATACAGATGGCTGACAAACACATGAAAAGATGCTCAACATTACTCATTATTAGAGAAATACAAATCAAAACCACAATGAGGTATCATCTCATGCCGGTCAGAATGGCTGCCATCAAAATGTCTACAAACAATAAATGCTGGAGAGGGTGTGGAGAAAACAGAGCCCTTTTACACTGTTGGTGGGAATGCAAACTAGTACAGCCACTATGGAAAACAGTGTGGAAATTCCTTAAAAAACTGAAAACAGAACTGCCATATGACCCAGCAATCCCACTGCTGGGCATACACACCAAGGAAACCAGAATAGAAAGAGACAAGTGTACCCCAATATTGATTGCAGCACTGTTTACAATAGCTAGGGCATGGCAGCAATCTGGATGTCCATTGGCAGTTGAATGTATAAGGAAGTTGTTGTAGAGAATTACTCTTATAGACTACCTCTGGCCTGTAATCTCTGGCAAATTATTCTGCCACAAGCAGAGAAATTTCTACAGATTTCCTGTTCCACTCACTCCCTCCAAAAAGTTTTGAAACCCAGTCTTGTGGTAAGAGAGATGTGATAAATTCTTAGTCTTCCCTTGTTTGCTGTGCCTAAATCCTAGTGAAAGTAGCCACTGTTTGCATTTGCTACTTCCATACCACTTGAATTCTCTAAGATGAATAGTAAAATATTGATTTGGAAACAATAAGCAGCTAAAATTTTAAATAAAGAAGTCTCATTGGACTCAGATGAGACTAGTATCTTGAATCTTTTGAGACATATTGAAACTCCCTTACCAGCAGTTTGTACCCTTCTGTCTGAGAAGAATACTTTTCTATTGCTTGAAATCTCTGTGATATCCTTATTTGGGACTTATGCCTTGTAAGGGTACTCTCTAGCTATCAGTTAAACAGTGAGACCTAGATGAATATCTTATACTCTGAAGAACTGCAAGATTGTGAATTCAGTGAAGACAGGTGGATTACAATACAAAGTCAAGCAAAATGTGTTTTTATGAGTGCAATTGCCAGATAATCTGAATTTAATGACTGGCTTCATGTCTCTATAACTGGTTCTGAAGTCTTAATTGGAAGACTAAAATCAGGATTTAATGGCTGTATATTGTTGCTATTGTTGCTGTTGTTTAGTCACTAAGTCATGTCTGACTCTTGTAACCCCATGGACTGTAGCCCTCCAGGCTCTTCTGTCCATGGGATTTCCCAGGCAAGAATACTGGAGTTGGTTGTCATTTCCTTCTGCAGGGGATCTTCCCGACCCAAGGACTGAACCCACATCTCCACAGCTTCTTTACCACTGAGCCACTGGATAAAATAGCTGTATGTAATGAGAATGAAATATTAGAGTTTTCCTTGAAATGAGCAGGAGAGAATCAAAGCTTAAGGAGTTGGCAATGGCGAAGTGGATTAATGTGTGATCTAAACAGTCACTGACCAGAAAACCCAGAAGACACTCCTTTCATTCAGTTCAGTTCAGTTCAGTCACTCAGTCATGTCCAACTCTTTGTGAACCCATGAATCGCAGCACGCCAGGCCTCCCTGTCCATCACCAACTCCCAAAGTTCACCCAAACTCACGTCCATCGAGTCGGTGATACCATCCAGCCATCTCATCCTCTGTCATCCCCTTCTCTTCCTGCCCCCAATCCCTCCCAGCATCAGGGTCTTTTCCAGTGAGTCAACTCTTTGCATGAGGTGGCCAAAGTACTGGAGTTTCAGCTTTAGCATCAGTCCTTTCAAAGAACACCCAGGACTGATCTCCTTTAGAATGGACTGGTTGGATCTCCTTGCAGTCCAAGGGACTCTCAGGAGTCTTCTCCAACACCACAGTTCAAAAGCATCAATGTATTGTCAAATATATTACAAAGGTTAGCATCTTCATCCTTGAAAATCTCTACTTCTCCATAGTTAAATGACAATGGAGGATGCAAAAATTGAGATGGGCTCTTGATTTCAATAAAGATGATGGGATTCCCAGAATCACAGGGACCAAGTGGCTGCACTTAACTACCAAAGACAAGATGAACACGTTTGCCACAAAAGGCAACAGGGATATGCCAGTAATCAAAATATTTTTAAGGGATTACAGAGACACAAACTGTTATGTATAAAATAAACTACAATGATATATTGTACAAAATAGAGAATGTATCCATTATTTTTTAACTATAAATGGATTATAACCTCAGAGCCTATTATACAGAGTGAAGTAATCCAGAGAGAAAAACACCAATACAGTATACTAATGCATATATATGGAATTTAGAAAGATGGTAATGATAACCCTGTATGTGAGACAGCAAAAGAGACACGGATGTATAGAACAGTCTTTTGGACTTTGTCGGAGAGGGAAAGGGTGGGATGATTTGGGAGAATGGCACTGAAACATGTATAATATCATATACGAAACGAATCACCAGTCCAGGTTCAATGCATAATGCAGGATGCTTGGGGCTGGAGCACTGGGATGACCCAGAGGGATGGTACAGGGAGGAAGGTGGGAGGGGCATTCAGGATGGGAACATGTGTACACTCATGGAGGATTCATGTTGATGTATGGCAAAACCAATACAATAATGCAAAGTAATTAGCCTCCAATTAAAATAAATAAATTTATATTTTAAAAAAGGACAAAAATAAAAATTATTAAATATGTGAAAAAAGTTATGAATCACTATACTGTACATCAACTATAAAATATAAATAAAGATATACCAAGAATATTTTTCAATAAAATAAAAAAGGTATAATAAGAATATTTTTAGAAAAACAAAGCCTGAGAGAATTTTTAGTCATCAGAGCTCACCAAAGAAAATCTTAAAGGAAGTTCTTAAAATTGAAATGAAACTATTGACAAGTGAAAATGTGGATTCACTTGAAGTGATGCAGAGTCCTAGAGATGGTAAACATTTCAGTAAATGTAAATATATATAATGTTTTTAAAGCAAGTCAAATTAAAATTAAATAGAGTATAACAATGTAATATGGGATTTATAATATTTAGATGTACAATATATGACAAAATAGCAAAAAAAAAAAAAACTCAATAGGGGAAATGACTTTATAGTGTTATAAAAGTTATGTTATAAATAAAGGGTTATTGTTTTTGAAATATTTGGCATTCAAGAATCTCTGACAAAAAGATAAATAAAAAAGGATCTCTGACAGCGACTAATTGATCACAGAGTCCCTAGTAATGAGACAAATTGTGGATTGCAAAAGTACTATGCGAACCATACAACAGAAATAACTATGTCTCATAGGCAAAACCTAACTTGAATCACCACAGTGCTAAATTTTAACCTTTTAGTTGAAGTCATTCTAAAACACAGAATCTCTTATTTTATTTTAAAAATTTACTTTCTTTTCATTTTTTATAAATTTGTGAAAATTATACAAAGAACTCCTGTATATCTTTCACCCTTGTGAAGTCATTCAGTCATGTCTGACTCTTTGCGACCCCATGGACTGTAGCCTACCAGGCTCCTCTGTCCTTGAAATCTTCCAGGCAAGAGTACTGGAGTGGGGTGCCATTGCCTTCTCCTTGGCAATGTTCTATTAACATCCATTTCTGAGTTCAATACAGGATTGCACTTTGCACTCAGTTGTCACATTCCTTTAGGCTCTTTCAATCTGGAACAACTCCTTTGTCTTTGATTTTCATGAGTTTAAAATTTTTGAAGTACATTTTGTAGTTATTTTGTGGAATGTTCCTCTGTTTGTGTTTGCCCATTGTTCCCTCTTCATTACACCCAGGTTATGCATCTTCAGTCTATCATAAATGTAGTGTTCTTTTCATGGAAACCTATTGAGTGGCATGTGAAGGTGTCTATTCATCCTCATACTGTTGATTTTATTTTTTTTTATTTTTTAATGTTTTTTATTTTATTTTATTTAACTTTACAATATTGTATTGGTTTTGCCATGTATCAAAATGAATCTGCCAAAGGTATACATGTGTTCCCCATCCTGAACCCTCCTCCCTCCTCCCTCCCCATACCTAAAGCAACTAGAAAAGGAAGAAATGAAGAACCCCAGGGTTAGTAGAAGTAAAGAAATCTTAAAAATTAGGGTGGAAATAAATGCAAAAGAAACAAACGAGACCATAGAAAAAATCAACAAAGCCAAAAGCTGGTTCTTTGAAAGGATAAATAAAATTGACAAACCATTAGCCAGACTCATCAAGAAACAAAGGGAGAAAAATCAAATCAATAAAATTAGAAATGAAAATGGAGAGATCACAACAAACAACACAGAAATACAAAGGATCATAAGAGACTACTATCAGCAATTATATGGCAACAAAATGGACAACCTGGAAGAAATGGACAAATTCTTAGAAAAGCACAACTTTCCAAAACTGGGTCAGGAAGAAATATCCTCATACTGTTGATTTTAACTTTGATCCCTTGGTTAAGAAGGTGTCTGCAGATTTCTCCACTAAAGGTGATAATTTCCCCCTCTTTGTATTTAATATCGATTTTCTGAGAGGATCTTTGACACTGTGTAAAGTCCCATTCATCAGTCACCCTTCATCCACTAATTCTATTATAGCTTCTCTTGCTGCTTCTTGTCTGAATTAATTACTACTATGGTGGTTGCCAAATGGTGAATTCTAATACCACGACCCCTTCTACATTTAATACTTGCCTTTTTACCACAAGGTAAAGGCTTCCTTCTCCCCATTTACTTATCCATTTAAAATGCTATACCTGTGTGTGGATTTATGGTTCTTATTTTATTCAATTGTTATAATCTATTACTATTATCATTTATTTTCATGTACTATTTTTTCCAGATTTGGCCACTAGGAACTCATTTAAATCGGTTCCTAAATCCTTTTGACATATTTCTGTCATTCTTAGAGTACTTCCTTACTTTTTGGCAGCACGAGGTATTCCAGACTTATCTTATACTTACCCCACCCTAGTCTTAGAATCAGCCATTTCTTCAAAAAACCCTGATTTCTTTTTGTGGAGAATAGTATTTCAGAACCAAGATTTGAGTAATAGATGTGCTCTCTGATAGTGGGATGTCACTGCTCTCATACCTTATCAATGGACAGAGCTAAGAACTTATACATTATATAATGTAAAATTTTTATACTTATATTTACTGAAAACCATACAACACAGAATCTTTTAACTGGAGAGAAATTTGAGTCTCCTCATAGGAGAACCCTGTGGGCCTTCCCAGGTACCTCAGTAGTAAATAATCTTCCTGCCAATGCAGATGATGTGGGTTCAATCCCTGGGTCAGGAAGATCCTCTGGAGGAGAAAATGGCAATCCTCTCCAGTGTTCTTGCCTAGAAAATATGTATCACATATTTTTCTGTTCATCTGTCAGTGTACATCTAGATCCCATCCATGTCCTGGTTATTGTAAATAGTGCTGCAATGAACACTGGGGTATATGTGTCTTTTTGAATTGTGATTTTCTCAGGGTATATGACAAGTAGTGGGATTGTAGTCATATTTTTTAAGGAACCTCTATATTGTTTTCCATAGTGGTTGTATCAATTTACATTCCCACCAACAGTGTAGGAGGATTCCATTTCCTCCAAATCCTCTCTAGCATTTAATGTTTGTAGATTTTTTGATAATGGCCATTCTGATTGGTGTGAGGGGATACTTCATTGTAGTTTTGATTTGCATTTCTCTATTAATGAGCAGTGTTGAATATTTTTTCATGTGTTTATTGGCCATCTCTGTGTATTCTTTGGATAAATGTCTGTTTAGGTTTTTTGCCCATTTTTGATTGGGTTATTTGTTTTTCTGATACTAAGCTATATGAACTGCTTACATATTTTGGAGACTAATCACTGGTTGATCACTTTGTTTGCAATTATTTTCTCCCTTCCTGAGCATTGTCTCTACATTGTTTATAATTTCCTTTGCTGTGCACAAGTTTTTAAGTTTAATTAGTTTCCATGTGTTTATTTTTGTTTTTATTTCTATTACTACAGGAAGTGGGTCAAATAGGATCTTGCTGTGTTTTATGTCAAAGAGTGTACAGCCTATATTTTCCTCTAAGAGCTCTATAGTTTCTATTCTTACATTTAAGCCTTTAAACCGTTTTGAGTTTATTTTTGTGTATGATTTTAGGGAGTGTTCTAATTTCATTCTTTTGCACATGGGTGTCTAGCTTTCCCAGTACCACTTCTTGAAGAGGCTGTCTTTTCTCCATTATATATTCTTGCTTCCTTTGTCAAAGATAAGGTGCTCATACGTGCATGGGTTTAACTCTGACTTTTCCATCTTCTTTCATTGATCTATATTTCTGCTTTTATGCGAGTACCATACTGTCTTGATGACTGTAGCTTTTTAGTATCATCTGAAGTCTGGAAGGTATTTTCCTCCATCTCTATTTTTCTTTCTCAAGATTGCTTTGACAATTCAGGGTCTCTTATGTTCCATAGAAATTGTAAAATTGTTCTTCTAGTTCTGTGAAAAATGCCATTGGTAATTTGATAGAATTGCATTGAATCCGTAGATTGCTCTGAGTAATATAGTCATTTTCACAGTGTTGATTCTTCCATTCCAAGAACATGGTATATTTCTCCATCTGTTTGTGTCATCTCTTCTTTCATCAATGTCTTACAATTTTCTGCATATAGGTCTTTTATTTCTATCAGATCAGATCAGTCGCTCAGTCGTGACCGACTCTTTGCCACCCCATGAACTGCAGCACGCCAGGCCTCCCTATCCATCACCAGCTCCCGGAGGTCACCCAGACTCACATTCATCGAGTCAGTGATGCCATCCAGCCATCTCATCCTCTGTCGTCCCCTTCTCCTCCTGCCCCCAATCCCTCCCAGCATCAGAGTCTTCTCCAATGAGTCAACTCTTCACGTGAGGTGGCCAAAATACTGGAGTTTCAGCTTTAGCATCATTCCTTCCAACGAAATCCCAGGGCTGATCTCCTTCAGAATGGACCGGTTGGATCTCCTTGCAGTCCAAGGGACTCTCAGGTAGGTTTATTTTTAGGTATTTTGTTGTTGTTGTTGTTGTTGTTGTTGCAGTGATGAGTTGGATTGTTTCCTTAATTTCTCTTTCTGATTTTTCATTATTAGTATCAGATCAGATCAGTCACTCAGTCGTGTCCGACTCTTTGCAACCCCATGAACTGCAGCACGCCAGGCCTCACTGTCCATCACCAACTCCCGGAGGTCACTCAGACTCACATCCATCAAGTCAGTGATACCATCCAGCCATCTCATCCTCTGTCGTCCCCTTCTCCTCCTGCCCCCAATCCCTCCCAGCATCAGAGTCTTCTCCATAGGTCTATGAATTTTCATGAGATTTATTCCTATTCTCTGAATTTCCTGTCTTACTAAAGGAATGTGACTCAATGAATGTGAGTCTGAGTGACCTCCAAGAGCTGGTGATGGATAGGGAGGCCTGGCGTGCTGCAGTTCATGGGGTTGCAAAGAGTCGGACACGACTGAGCAACTGATCTGATCTGATCTGATACTTCAGTGAAAATTCTAGAAGTAAAATTGTTTACAGCATGTGAAACAGTGTAGACTTTATTTTGGGGGGCTCCAAAATCACTGCAGATGGTGACAGCAGCCATGAAATTAAAAGATGCTTACTCCTTGGAAGGAAAGTTATGAACAACCTAGATAGCATATTCAAAAGCAGAGGCATTACTTTGCCAACAAAGGTCTGTCTGGTCAAAGCTATGGTTTTTCCAGTGGTCATGTATGGATGTGAGAGTTGGACTGTGAAGAAAGCTGAGCACAAAAAAATTGATTCTTTTGAACTGTGGTGTTGGAGAAGACTCTTGAGAGTCCTTTGGATTGCAAGGAGATCCAACCAGTCCATTCTAAAGGAGATCAGTATTGGATGTTCATTGGAAGGACTGATGCTGAAGCTGAAACTCCAATACTTTGGCCACCTCATGCGAAGAGTTGACTCATTGGAAAAGACTCTGGTGCTGGGAGGAACTGGGGGCAGGAGGAGAAGGGGACGACAAAGGATGAAAGGGCTGGATGGCATCACCAACTCGATGGACATGGGTTTGAGTGAACTCCGGGAGTTGGTGAATGGATTGGGAGGCCTGGCGTGCTGCAATTCATGGGGTCGCAAAGAGTCGGACACTACTGAAAGACTGAACTGAACTGAATTGATGCTATCCTCTTGAGTTTGAAAAATGAATTGCTGCATCTCTCACAACCTATCATGAAAAAATAGGTACAAGGTAAGTCTTTATGGATTTATGAGGCAATATTTAAATGTCCAACTTTGACCACTTATAAAGTCACCAGTAAGTTTGCTGGGTTTGAGAAAAGGAAGGCAAGTCCAGACTGCCATGAAAACTGATTTTCCACTAGGGTCTTTTGAGTGTAGACCTAACAACATTGTCTTTGGCAAATGAGAATGCTATATGGAGACTTTGAAAGTGCAAAATAGGAGATTCCCCGAAGACATAATTTGAGAACAATCTATATTTCTTCTGCATATAATTATTTTCCTGTTTATAAAATCTTTTCTAGCTTGCTACTGGGCCTTAGTAGAGACTGAAAGTCTATCCATTTAACATTGATTGTTTATGCAACTTGAGCTTCTTATCATAAACTAGGATCTGATAGACAAAACCATAATTTGGGGTATGTTTGCCATAATCTGTAATCAAAGGAAAAAAGTATAAAAGAATTTGAGTTCAGACAGGTATAGAAAATATAAGATGTATGAGCAGGTAGCCCAAACTCCTTTAACAGTAACTCAGACTTTATTTCCTCCTCTTCTATAGAGTGCTCGACAAATAGGAAGAAATAAAGTGGATATATGCAGCAATAGAGACCCCTGCAAGTGTGACAGTGAACGACAGCAGTGAAGGAAAGTACTCCCCAGATGCAAAAATTCAAGAAGTGCATTTAGTTTTCCACTTTGGACTGAAAGATGGCTGACTCATAGGCAGTTGCTGATGATTTGACTAGATAATCGTAGACTTGGAATGAATAGGGTTGAAAGATAAGTGGCAAAACGTCTGGAAATACTTATATGGATGACCCTTTCAAAATGGGCAAATACTGTGAAATATTTTTGTCCCATATGACTGCTCACCAAAAGAGGCTTTCAATAGGTCAGTAGACAAAATTACACACATCAACCTGTCCTTATCCATAGCCACTTCATTACAAGGTAAATGAGCCCATATACAAAGTGTCCTTGGTGGCAGGGATGGAGGCAATGCTTAGGTTCAAAACTTAGATTTTCTGTTACCAAGTCTGACCTATTATTACTGATAAATATGTCTAATCTGCCAACAGAAGAGACCAACCCTGAGATGCCTTTCAGGGTAGTGGAGAATCAGCCAGGCAACTAGGGGCAGTTGATTATAATGAACTTTTTCCATTAAGGGATCAGAGATTCGTCTTCATTGAACTATACACATATATTCTGGACATGGATTAACCTTCCCTGCACATAATGCTCTTGCCAGCACCACCATTTACAGACTATCTACTGATATTTTGCAGAATATTGATCTTGATTATCCACTGTGATAATATTCCAAATAGCATTGCTTCTGATTAAGTGAAACTTTCACAGCAAAAAAGGTGCATACGAGGCCCCACGTCCGTGCAATTCTCTTTGTTTGTTATGCACATATGTCTCTATCTGTATATTGACTTTTTGCGTTTTTCTCTTTCTTTCATTATTCTATATACATATTGTAATCTTGACTGTGCCTCCTCCCTGTCCTTTTCCAGGCAATATTGGAGGATCAACTTTTAAATCCCCCCCCCGTAGTCTAGCACTGACAAATATGTCATAAATGTTTCTCTCATCTTGAGTAAATTGTACATAGAACTTTTCCTGACTAGCCACCCTCAACCCAATTTTAGGTTTTTTGATGCGTTTGTATTAGAAATTGTACACTGTAGTTTTTCTTACCCCTTTGGCATGTAAATCTTTTTAAAAACTCCTTGCTAGTTTTGCAACCCAGGAATGAGTGTCTAAAGGACCTAAGAGCCATCCTTTTGAAATTTTAATCATCAAGGAATATAGAGCCAGTCTCTCAGTTTCCATCAGAGGGTAGAAGCCTAACTTCTTTAACACTTACTTGAATTATTTCAATAGCACCCTATTTATTCCCACTCTTGTCTACTTCAAATTCATCCTCCTCTCTGCTCTCTGAATATTCTATTTGAAGAAAATATGACGTGTT
The DNA here is from genome assembly GCA_935064755.1 of Tragelaphus eurycerus. Taxonomy (NCBI): domain Eukaryota; kingdom Metazoa; phylum Chordata; class Mammalia; order Artiodactyla; family Bovidae; genus Tragelaphus; species Tragelaphus eurycerus. The sequence continues at coordinate 1,808,994 of CAKXYN010000086.1, read as the reverse complement.
ACCACCTCTCTATGATCCACAAATATTCCTCATAACTTAAGATTATATTTCTCAAACTCAGACATGCCTATTACCACACAGAACTGTACCAAGAAAAACTCAAAGCAAAAAAAAGGCACATCTCTCTAGAACATAAATTTTACTCAAATATTTTTGCAAGAAATTTAACTAGCAAGTAATTTTTAAATTATTACCATATCAGTAAATAGACATGTAATGAAAGGAATCGAAAATTTACATTAAAGTTTAAGTTAAATGATAAAATAGTGCAGTTTTATTATAGCAATCTCTGTTGTTACATGTACTTTGGTGAGAAAACTCAAAAAGTTCTGATAGAATAAAAGCCTATCTATGTAAAATTATAATGATTGTTCTCCGAATTTATCTTAACAGTTATAGCCCAGTCTCATCTCCCAGAACACTGCCACTTTAAGCTAACTCTTAGATGTTTAGAATTGTTCTTCCTTCAACAAATGTTGCATAATTGTATCGGTTCACGTTGTCATTACACATGTTGTTTCCCACACCTAGATTGCTCACCTCATGCTCCCAGACACCAAGAGTCTTCTTCTAAATTTATTTTTTTTCACCTTTAAGATGAAATCAGTCTGTCATCTTAATGTTTCCTTGTCCCACAGGAAAATCTAAGCTAAGATTTTGTAACCAGGAAGTGTCAATTTTGACTAGTCCCTGTTAGATCTTTCTTCCCTGATATCTCAGTTGGTAAAGAATACACCTGCACTGCAGGAGATCCCAGTTTGATTCCTGGGTCAGGAAGATCCACTGGAGAAGGGATGGGCTGCCCACTCCAGTATTCTTGGGCTTTCCTTGTGGCTCAGCTGGTAAAGAATCTACCTGCACTGCAGGAGACCTGGGTTCTACCCCTGGGTTGGGAAGATCCCCTGGAGCGGGGAAAGGCTACTTACTCTGGTAGAGAATTCCATGGACTGTATAGTCCATGTGGTCACAAAGAGTCGGGCATGACTGACTGACTTTTACTTTCACTTTTTCAGAGAATCTTGACCCTCTGCCTGACTTCTAAGTTAAAAGTTCCTTTGTTCACAGAACCCTGTCCACCTGTAGATAGCAGGAAGGAAGAAATTGGCTCATCCCCCTGCCTGAGAATTGCCACTCTAGGAGATGCTTACAAGATTAAATGGACTTTTTACTGTGTTTTCCTCACCTTCCCCCACAAATGAAAGAACCTGGCATCCAGATCCAAATAAGATGGGTATTCTGAGACATTAGTCAGTCATCTCAGAGAAGGCAATGGCACCCCACTCCAGTACTTTTGCCTGGAAAATCCCGTGGACAGAGGAGCCTAGTGGGCTGCAGTCCATGGGGTCTTGAGAGTCAGACACGACTGAGGGGCTTCACTTTCACTTTTCACTTTCATGCATTGGAGAAGGAAATGGCAACCCACTCCAGTGTTCTTGCCTGGAGAATCCAAGGAACGGGGAAGCCTGGTGGGCTGCCCTCTCTGGGGTCGCACAGAGTCGGACACGACTGAAGTGACTTAGCAGCAGCAGCAGTCAATCGTCTTCTTGGTCAGCCAGCTTTATACATAAAGTCACATTCCTTGCCTCAACACCTCATCCCTTGGATTCACTGACCTCCTGTGAGACAAGCAGAGTGAGTTTGGACTTGGTAACAATTCCTCCTCTTTGCCCACTGCTACAACTTCTCTTACCAAATTGTATTAAACTACTGCCTATCTGTTTATCAATGTATTTATATTGCAAACTTTTGAAGGGTAGGAAACACATGTCATTAGTATTATTCAACTATATGTCCCTGTTACCTACCATCATGTCTGTCACATAGTTAATACTCAAAAGATGCTGCTTGAACAATAATAAAGTACATAATCAAGCACTGTATCATTGCTTCCACCATTTAAACCTGAGTTTGATAACATTCCTATACTTTTAATTAAGAATTGAAGGCTCTCAGAGACCTTGGATTCACCAATCATGCAGGTAAATGGTTAAATCTCCCCTTGTAAGACCTTGTCTTAAACCATATATTCTCAGTGCAGGTGATATAATCTCCAATGGGATGAAAACTGGTTCTTGAAGGGGAGAAATCATTTCAGGGATTACAATGTCTGCCTACCTATTCTGTCATGAGGTGTCTCAAGGATCACACAAGTTCCAATAACACTGAGTTCATGAAACATGCACAAAATGTATATAACACCTCGTTGTAAAATTATGACGATTAAATGAGTGTAATTGGAGGGCTTTCTCTGCATTGATTTGCTCAGTGCCTATGCATGTCTGTTGGTTGCTGTTGGCTGCCTTGCAGATGTCATTTGATACTTAGGGCTTTATTGTGTGACTTGAGCTTTGAAAATTAAGTAAGTAATGCTGCTACTGCTGCTGCTGCTGCTGCTAAGTCGCTTCAGTCGGGTCCGACTCTGTGCGACCCCATAAACGGCAGCCCACCATGCTCCCCTGTCCCTGGGATTCTCCAGGCAAGAACACTGGAGTGGGTTGCCATTTCCTTCTCCAATGCATGAAAGTGAAAAGTGAAAGTGAATTCGCTCAGTCGTGTCCTACTCTTAGCGACCCCATGGACAGCGGCCCACCAGGGTCCTCTGTCCATGGAATTTTCCAGGCAAGAGTACTGCGGTGGGATGCCATTGCCTTCCCCGAAGTAAGTAATAGTATATAATTTATTATTTAATTTTTTTAAATATATTCAATGAAAAATTATTTTTCCAGTCCTAAAAAGAAACATGTTGACCACATTTGAAAGAATATCTAGCAGCTAGTTAAAAAGTATTTTCTCATATCAAACAAAGTTAAAAGTACTAAAATCCTTCTAAGAAATTATTTTTTGATTGTTTTACTTTTGCTGGAAAAGTAACTGTTTTGAAGAATCCTTCAAAATTTGATTACATTCTATTATTAATATTACATACTTGTATAAATGGCTAATTTACCTATAATTTGATATATCATAATTTATATAAGTAAATAAATTACATTAAAGTTACTTAGCAGAATTAGAAAGTTAAGTACTTGTAGCTCCTCTTCAATTTTGAATTTTCTTTTAACTTAAAAATGTTATTTAGTCATTCTTAGCCCTGTATTGAATAAAAAGTAAGCCTTCTGCTTACTCTTTATATGTATAAAGCACAGCTCTACATATAGTATATAAATGGATACATAGTATTTCTGGCATTATTAAAATTTCATAAAGGAACAATTAGAAAAGCATGTCAAAAAGGCTTCTTAGTGGGGCATTTAATGAAAAACAAAATTGAGAAATATTATCTTAAACCACACAGTAAGGAACTGTAGAAGCCAAAATTCAACCCTGTTTTGCAGCTGAAAATTCTGTTAAAAAAAAAAAAAATCATCCTCACTGGCTCCTGGCAAACAGAAATCCAATAGAAAAATGATTCTACTGCAGGAACACGGTGGTTTTTGCACCTCTGCCTGGGGCCTCTGATGCCCTCTTAATGTCCTATTCAGAAGAAAAGCATTTTCTCCCCAGACATCCTGGTAAATGCTCTTCTCAAGACCAAATACATTGCAAATCACAATAGACCCAGAGCTTGACTTGGAATTCTGTCATGTGCTTTCTTGCCATCTGTGCCAAATAGGAGCTGATTAAAAGACAGTTTAAATAAAGTGAGTCTATACTAAAAGGGGATTAACTACAAGTAGGCCAATTCATTCTTCTAATTAGTATCTAGGCTTGGCAGGATGTCCACTGGACAGGCATCACAAGACATTCTCCAATAATGCAGGTACCATGGTTGAATCCCCCCTTGTAAAACACACACAAAACAAACTAAGACATTTATCTCGAATATAAAGGCCAACAATGCCCTCCTATTCATGTTCCCTACTCTCAAAAAGTTTCCATATATAATTAAAGATCTATAAAAGCTTCTCAAAGAAAAATTGAATCTGAAATCTCATTTAGTCATTTTGTCATGACTTACCTAAAATGCAACAGAGAAGGATTTACCCCTTTGTAGGCTGAAGCTAAAATTACTAAATAATGAAGCATCACCAAATTAGCACAATGTGAATAACTCATAAAGTTGTAGTCTGTGGACATTCCAGAAAGCTGAAACCAACAACCAAGGATGAAAACTCAGTGATCCCAGGCTAAAAGCTGGTATAGAGGATTTGACAAATCTGGTCAAACATTATAAAGTTACTGTTATGTTCTATTTGCAGCTATCCCAGCCTAATAGGGACATGCAACGGATCCTCTGAAACACAAAACTAAATGATAAAGATATGTTACTTTAAATTAAGGATACCTTAATATTTCCTGGCAGAAGTAAGGAAATAGGCTTTGAAGATGACAATCAAAAGCTGAATATTAAAATGATACAAATGAACTTTACAAAGCAGAAACCAACTTACAGATCTCAAAATCAAGCTTATAGTCACCAGAGCAGAAACATGGGGGGAAATGATAACTTAGGAGATTGATATTAACATATACATGACTTCCCTGATGGCTCAGATGGTAAAGTGTCAGCCTGCAATGTGGGAGACCTGGCTTCGATCCCTGGGTTAGAAAGATCCCCTGGAGAAGGAAATGGCAACCAACTCCAGTAGTCTTGCCTAGAAAATCCCTTGGATGAAGGAATTTGGTGGGCTATAGCCATGGGATCACAAAAGGTCAGACACGACTCAGTGACTTCACTCAATCACTCACTATTAACATATACACATTACACACTATTATATAAAAATATACAAATAATATGGACCTACTATATAGCATAGGGAACTCTACTCAGTACTCTGCAACACCCTATATGGGAAAAGAATCTGAAAAAGAATAGATACACACACACACCACACAGGTAACTGATTCACTTTGCTGTACCACTGAAAGTAACACAAAATTGAAAATCAACTACATTTGACAATTTTTTTAAAAAAAGAGTTGAATATATATGACCTTCATTGTAGTAAGATTAATTGCAAACTACAATTGGTACTACAAGTGGTTTTTATCTGAGGACTTAAGGAATAGCTCCTCTCCGCCCTCCTGTACCCGTGAAGCCACTGCTCCTTGGAGGTGGGGTAGCTCCTCTCGGCCACCACCCCTGACCTGGGACATCGGGCACCATCTTTCAGCCACCTCTCTGACCTCGGAATGTTCAAAGTCAGGAGAGGCAACCTTATCCAAGGTAAGGAGCAGTGGCTGTGCTTTGCTGGAGCAGCCATGAAGAGATACCCCACGTCCAAGGTAAAAGAAACCCAAGTAAGATGGTAGGTGTTGCAAGAATGCATCAGAGGGCAGACAAACTGAAACCATAATCACAGAAAACTAGCCAATCTTGTCACACTGATCACAGCCTTGTCTAACTCAATGAAACTAAGCCATGCCGTGTGGGGCCACTCAAGACAAGTGGATCATGGTGGAGAGGTCTGACAGAATGTAGTCCACTGAAGAACGGAATGGCAAACCACTTCAGTATTCCGGCCTTGAGAACCCCATGAACAGTATGAAAAGACAAAATGATAGGATACTGAAAGAGGAACTCCCCAGGTTGGTAAGTTCTCAATATGCTACTGGAGTTCAGTGGAGAAAGAGTGAAGGGATGGAGCCAAAGCAAAAACAATACCCAGTTGTGGATGTGACTGGTGATAGAAGCAAAATCTGATGCTGTAAAGAGCAATATTGCATAGGAACCTGGAATTTTAGGTTCATGAATCAAGGCAAATTGGAAGTGGTAAAACAGGAGATGGCAAGAGTGAACATCAACATTCTAGGAATCAGTGAACTAAAATGGACTGGAATGGGTGAATTTAACTCAGATGACCATTATATCTACTATTGCGGGCAGGAATCCCTTAGAAGAAATGGAGTAGCCATCATGGTCAACAAAAGAGTCCGAAATGGAGTACTTGGATGCAGTCTCAAAAACGACAGAATGATTTCTGTTAATTTCCAAGGCAAGCCATTCAATATCATGGTAATCCAAACCTATGCCCCAACCAGTAGTGCTGAAGAAGATGAAGTTGAATGGTTCTATGAAGACCTACAAGGCCCTTTAGAACTAACACCCAAAAGATATCCTTTTCATTATAGGGGACTGGAATGCAAAAGTAGGAAGTCAGAAACACCTGGAGTTACAGGCAAATTTGGCCTTGGAATATGGAATGAAGCAGGGCAAAAGCTAATACATAGAGTTTTGCCAAGATAACGCAGCAGTCACAGCAAACACCCTCTTCCAACAACACAAGAGAAGACTCTACACATGGACATCATCAGATGAAAGTGAAAGTGAAGTCGCTCAGTCGTGTCCGACTCTTTGCGACCCCATGAGGGCCAGGCTCCGCCATCCATGGGATTTTCTAGGCAAGAGTACTGGAGTGGGTTGCCTTTTCCTTCTCCAGGGAACTTCCCAACCCAGGGAACAAACCCAGGTCTCCCACATTGTAGACAGACGCTTTACCGTCTGAGCCACCAGGGAAGTCATCACCAGGGAAGTCATCAGATGGTCAACACCAAAATCAGATTGATTATATTCTTTGCAGCCAAAGATGGAGAAGCTCTATACAGTCAACAAAAACAAGACCAGGAGCTGACTGTGGCTCAGATCATGAACTCCTTATTGCCAAATTCAGACTTAAATTGAAGAAAGTAGGGAAAACCACTAGACCATTCAGGTATGACCTAAATGAAATCCCTTACGATTATACAGTGGAAGTAAGAAATAGATTAAAGGGACTAGATCTGATAGAGTGCCTGATGACTTGTGGATGGAGATTTGTGACATTGTTCAGGAGACAGGGATCAAGACCATCCCCATGGAAAAGAAATGCAAAAAAGAAAAATGACTGTCTGAGGAGGGCTTACAAATAGCCGTGAAAAGAAGAGAAGTGAAAAGCAAAGGGGAAAAGGAAAGATATAAGCATCTGAATGCAGAGTTAAGGAGAGATAAGAAAGCCTCCCTCAGCAATCATTGAAAACAAATAGAGGAAAACAACAGAATGGGAAAGACTATAGATCTCTTCAAGAAAATGAGAAAAAGGGAACATTTCATGCAAAGATGGGCTGGATAAAGGACAGAAATGGTAGGGACCTAACAGAAGCAGAAGATATTAAAAAGAGATGGCAAGAATACACAGAAGAACTGTATAAAAAAGATGTTCATGACCCAGATAATCACGGTGGTGTGATTACTGACCTAGAGCCAGACATCCTAGAATGTGAAGTCAAGTGGGCATTAGGAAGCATCATGAACAAAGCTAGTCGAGGTGATGGAATTCCAGTTGAGCTATTTCAAATCCTGACAGATGATGCTGTGAAAGTGCTGCACTCAATATGCCAGCAAATTTGGAAAACTCAGCAGTGGCCACAGGACTGGAAAAGGTCAGTTTTCATTCCAATCCCAAAGAAAGGCAATGCCAAAGAATGCTCAAACTACTGCACAATTGCACTCATCTCACATGCTTGTGAAATTCCAGATGTTCAAGCTGGTTTTAGAAAAGGCAGAGGAACCAGAGATCAAATTGCCAACATCCACTGGATCATGGAAAAAGCAAGAGAGTTCCAGAAAAACATCTATTTCTGCTTTATTGACTATGCCAAAGCCTTTGACTATGTGGATCACAATAAACTGGAAAATTCTGAAAGAGTTGGGACTACCAGACCATCTGACCTGCCTCTTGAGAAACCTATATACAGGTCAGGAAGCAACAGTTAGAACTGGACATGGAACAACGGACTGGTTCCAAATAGGAAAAGGAGTATGTCAAGGCTGTATATTGTCACCCTGCTTATTTAACTTATATGCAGAGTACATCATGAGAAACGCTGGGCTGGAAGAAGCACAAGCTGGAATCAAGATTGCTGAGAGAAATATCAATAACCTCAGATATGCAGATGACACCAACCTTATGGCAGAAGGTGAAGAGGAACTTAAAAGCCTCTTGAGGAAAGTGAAAGAGGAGAGTGAAAAAGTTGGCTTAAAGCTCAACGTTCAGAAAACGAAGATCATGGCATCTGGTCCCATCACTTCATGGGAAATAGATGGGGAAACAGTGGAAACAGTGTCAGACTTTATTTTGGGGGGGCTCCAAAATCACTGCAGATGGTGATTGCAGCCATGAAATTAAAAGACGCTTACTCCTTGGAAGGAAATATATGATCAGCCTCGACAGCATATTAAAAAACAGAGACATCACTTTGCCAACAAAGGTCCATCTAGTCAAGGCTATGGTTTTCCAGTGGTCATGTATGGATGTGGAAGTTGGACTGTGAAGAAAGCTGGGCTCCAAAGAATTGATGCTTTTGAACTGTGGTGTTAGAGAAGACTCTCGGGAATCTTTTGGACTGCAGGGAGATCCAACCAGTCCATCCTAAAGGATATCAGTCCTCTGTTCATTTAAAAGACTGATGCTGAAGCTGAAATTCCAATAGTTTTGCCACCTCATGCGAAGAGTTGACTCATTGGAAAAGATCCTGATGCTGAGAGGTATTGGGGGCAGGAGGAGAAGGGGATGGCAGAGGATGAGATGGCTGGATGGCATCACCGACTCGATGCACATGAGTTTGTGTGAACTCCTGGAGTTGGTGATGGACAGGGAGGCCTGGCATGCTGCAATTCGTGGGGTCGCAAAGAGTCAGACACGACTGAGCGACTGAACTGAACTGAACTGAACTTAAGGAATATAAAGAAGGCAAAAATAAAAGTGTTTCAGACTTCCTTTGTGGTGCAGTAGGTAAGAATCTGTCTGATATTGTAAGTGATACAGGTTGGATCTCTGGTCCAGGAGGATTCCACCTGCTGCAGAGCAACAAAGCCCATGCACCACAGCCATTGAAGGCTGCATGCTCTAGGGCCTGCTAGCTGCAACTACTGAGCCCATGTGCTACAACTACTGAAGCCAGTGAGCCCAGAGCCTGTGCTCTACAACAAGAGAAGCCAACACAATGAGAAGCCTGCACCCACAACTCAAGAGCAGCCCCAGCTTGCAGCAATGAAAGAAAGCCCTCACAAAACAATGAAGACTCAGTGCAGCCAAAAATAAATATTTCTTTTAAAAGGGGCAATTGCTTTAAAAAAAAAAAAAAAGTAAAGAGTATAGGTGTTTAAGCTATGCACAAGACTGTGCATAGCTTCCATCAGCTTTGGCTTTATCCTTCACACAAATTTAATACAAACTTTGGCTTTCAGACATTCTTCTAGACACAGGGGATAAGGTAAATGTTCACATTGATAAATTATTATAATTACCAACATGAAACCACTACCTAGGTCAAGAAATTTAGAGCATCAGCAATACCACCAAAGCCTTAATTAAGCAAGCCTCTCCCCACTTACAAAAGTCTTATTCATCTCGAAAAATAATTACTATCTTTAATTTTTACTGATCAACTCCTTGCTTTTTTATAGTTACATCAGCTATGTATGTGTCTCTAACGTTATGGATTAATATTTTTCAGGGTATATCTATGTCTATATTTTTTTCTAATGCTCTAAAATAATTACGTCTGTAGGACTCATTCGCATTGTTGTGGGCATCTGTAGTGTAGCTCCGTATAACTTTCCATTGTATGAAAATATCATAATTCATTCAATCATTCTACTAAATGCATTGCTTCCAACTTGGGTTGTTATGAATAATTCATCCGTTCTAGTGCATATTTTTAATACACACACTCATGTATTCCTGTTGATTTCTTAATATAAAAATTTATTTTAATTGGAGGCTAATTACTTTACAATATTGTACTGGTTTTGCCATACATCAACATGAATCCACCATGGGTCAAATTGAAAACTAAAAGCCATATTATCATCTCAATTGATACATAGAAATTCTTTGAAAAAATTCAACATCCATTTATGATAAAAACTCTCCAGGAAGCAGGCATAAAAGGAACATACCTCAACATAATAAAAGCTATATATGACAAACCACAGCAAACATTATCCTCAATGGTGAAAAATTGAAAGCATTTTCCCTAAAGTCAGGAACAAGACAAGGTTGCCCACTTTCACCACTACTATTCAACATAGTTTTGGAAGTTTTGGTCACAGCAATCAGAGCAGAAAAAGAAATAAAAGGAATCCAGATTGGAAAAGAAAAACTCTCACTGTTTGCAAATGACATGATCCTCTACATAGAAAACCCTAAAGACTCCCTCCACCAGAAAATTACTAGAGCTAATCAATGAATATAGTAAAGTTGCAGGATATAAAATCAACACGCAGAAATCCCTTGCATTCCTATACACTAATAATGAGAAAATAGAAAGAGAAATTAAGGAAACAACTCCATTCACCATTGCAACAAAGAGAATAAAACACTTAGAAATGTATTTACCTAAAGAAACTAAAAACTTACATATCAGATCAGATCAGATCAGTCACTCAGTCATGTCCAACTCTTTGCAACCCCATGAACTGCAGCACGCCAGGCCTCCCTGTCCATCACCAACTCCCGGAGGTCACTCAGACTCACATCCATCGAGTCAGTGATGCCATCCAGCCATCTCATCCTCTGTCATCCCCTTCTCCTCCTGCCCCCAATCCCTCCCAGCATCAGAGTCTTCTCCAATGAGTCGACTCTTCGCATGAGGTGGCCAAAATACTGGAGTTTCAGCTTTAGCATCATTCCTTCCAAAGAAATCCCAGGGCTGATCTCCTTCAGAATGGACTGGTTGGATCTCCTTGCAGTCCAAGGGACTCTCAAGAGTCTTCTCCAACACCACAGTTCAAAAGCATCCATTCTTCGGCGCTCAGTCTTCTTCACAGACCAGCTCTCACATCCATACATGACCACAGGAAAGGCCATAGCCTTGACTAGGCGAACCTTTGTTGACAAAGTGAAGTCTATGCTTTTGAATATGCTATCTAGCTTGGTCATAACTTTCCTTCCAAGGAGTAAGCGTCTTTTAATTTCATGGCTGCAGTCACCATCTGCAGTGATTTTGGAGCCCAGAAAAATAAAGTCTGACACTGTTTCCACTGTTTCTCCATCTATTTCCCATGTAGTGATGGGACCAGATGCCATGATCTTCGTTTTATGAATGTTGAGCTTTAAGCCAACCTTTTCACTCTCCACTTTCACTTTCATCAAGAGGCTTTTTAGCCCCTCTTCACTTTCTGCCATAAGGGTGGTATCATCTGCATATCTGAGGTTATTGATATTTCTCCCGGCAATCTTGATTCCAGCTTGTGTTTCCTCCAGTCCAGCATTTCTCATGATGTACTCTGCATAAAAGTTAAATAAACAGGGTGACAATATACAGCCTTGACGTACTCCTTTTCCTATTTGGAACCAGTCTGTTGTTCCATGACCAGTTCTAACTGTTGCTTCCTGACCTGCATACAGATTTCTCAAGAGGCAGATCAGGTGGTCTGGTATTCCCATCTCTCTCAGAATTTTCCACAGTTTATTGTGATTTACACAGTCAAAGGCTTTGGCATAGTCAATAAAGCAGAAATAGATGTTTTTCTGGAACTCTTTTGCTTTTTCCATGATCCAGTGGATGTTGGCAATTTGATCTCTGGTTCCTCTGCCTTTTCTAAAACCAGCTTGAACATCAGGAAGTTCACGGTTCACATATTGCTGAAGCCTGGCTTGGAGAATTTTGAGCATTACTTTACTAGCATGCGAGATGAGTGCAAGTGTGTGGTAGTTTGAGCACTCTCTGGCATTGCCTTTCTTTGGGATTGGGATGAAAACTGACCTTTTCCAATCTTGTGGCCACTGCTGAGTTTTCCAAATTTGCTGGCATATTGACTGCAGCACTTTCACAGCATCATCTTTCAGGACTTGGAATAGCTCAACTGGAATTCCATCACCTCCACTAGCTTTGTTCGTAGTGATGCTTTCTAAGGCCCACTTGACTTCACATTCCAGGATGTCTGGCTCTAGGTCAGTGATCACACCATCATGATTATCTGGGTCTTGAAGCTCTTTTTTGTACAGTTCTTCTGTGTATTCTTGCCACCTCTTCTTAACATCTTCTGCTTCTGTTAAGTCCATACCATTTCTGTCCTTTATCGAGCCCATTTTTGCATGAAATGTTCCTTTGGTATCTCTGATTTTCTTGAATAGATCCTTAGTCTTTCCCATTCTGTTGTTTTCCTCTATTTCTTTGCATTGATTGCTGAAGAAGGCTTTCTTATCTCTTCTTGCTATTCTTTGGAACTCTGCATTCAGATGTTTATATCTTTCCTTTTCTCCTTTGCTTTTCACTTCTCTTCTTTTCACAGCTATTTGTAAGGCCTCCCCAGACAGCCATTTTGCTTTTTTGCATTTCTTTTCCATGGGGATGGTCTTGATCCCTGTTTCCTGTACAATGTCACAAACCTCATTCCACAGTTCATCAGGCACTCTATCTATCAGATCTAGGCCCTTAAATCTATTTCTCACTTCCACTGTATACTCATAAGGGATTTGATTTAGGTCATACCTGAATGGTCTAGTGGTTTTCCCTACTTTCTTCAATTTCAGTCTGAATTTGGCAATAAGGAGTTCATGGTCCGAGCCACAGTCAGCTCCTGGTCTTGTTTTTGCTGATTGTATAGAGCTTCTCCATCTTTGGCTGCAAAGAATATAATCGATCTGATTTCGGTGTTGACCATCTGGTGATGTCCATGTATAGAGTCTTCTCTTGTGTTGTTGGAAGAAGGTATTTGCTATGACCAGTGCATTTTCTTGGCAAAACTCTGTTAGTCTTTGCCCTGCTTCATTCCGTATCCTAAGGCCAAATTTGCCTGTTACTCCAGGTATTTCTTGACTTCCTACTTTTGCATTCCAGTCCCCTGTAATGAAAAGGAAATCTTTTTTGGGTGTTAGTTCTAAAAGGTCTTGTAGGTCTTCATAGAACCATTCAGCTTCAGCTTCTTCAGCGTTACTGGTTGGGGCATAGACTTGGATTACTGTGACATTGAATGGTTTGCCTTGGAAACGAACAGAGATCATTCTGTCGTTTTTGAGATTGCATCCAAGTACTGCATTTCGGATTCTTTTGTTGACCATGATGGCCACTCCATTTCTTCTGAGGGATTCCTGCCCGCAGTAGTAGATATAATGGTCATCCGAGTTAAATTCACCCATTCCAGTCCATTTTAGTTCGCTAATTCCTAGAATGTCAACATTCACTCTTGCCATCTCTTGTTTGACCACTTCCAATTTGCCTTGATTCATGGACCTGACATTCCAGGTTCCTATTCAATATTGCTCTTTACAGCATCGGACTTTGCTTCCATCACCAGACACATCTACAGCTGAGTATTCTTTTTGCTTTGGTTCCATCCCTTCATTCTTTCTGGAGTTATTTCTCCACTGATCTCCAGTAGCATATTGGTCCCCTACTGACCTGGGGAGTTTCTCTTTCAGTATCCTTTCATTTTGCCTTTTCATACTGTTCATGGGGTTCTCAAGGCAAGAATACTGAAGTGGTTTGCCATTCCCTTCTCCAGCGGACCACACCCTGTCAGATCTCTCCACCATGACCCTCGCATCCTGGGTTGCCCCACGGGCATGGCTTAATTTCATTGAGTTAGACAAGGCTGTGGTCCTGGTGTGATTAGATTGACTAGTTTTCTGTGAGTATGGTTTCAGTGTATTTGCCCTCTGATGCCCTCTTGCAAGACCTACCGTCTTACTTGGGTTTCTCTTACCTTGGGCGTGGGGTATCTCTTCCCGGCTGTTCCAGCAAAGCACAGCAATCGCACCTTACCTTGGACGAGGTGTCTCTCCTCACCGCTGCCCTTCCTGACCTTGGGGGAGGGGTATCTCCTCACAGCCATCCTTCCTTGGTCGTGGGGTAGCTCCTCTCCGCCATGCTCTCAGTGCACCGCGCAGCTGGCGAGGCGCTCTCAGTGCGCCGCACAGCTGGCGAGGCACTAGAAAACTATAAAAAGAAAGGCTGGTGAAGGAAATCTAAAAGATGGAGAAATATACCATGTTCATGGATCAGAAGAATCAATATAGTGAAAATGAGTATACTTCCCAAGGCAATCTATAGATTCAATGCAATCCCTATCAAGCTACCAACAATATTTTTCACAGAGCTAGAACAAATAATTTCACAATTGTTATGGAAAAAACCTTGAATAGCCAAAGCAATCTTGAGAAAGGAAGAATGGAACTTCAGGAATCAACCTGCCTGACTTCAGGCTCTACTACAAAGCCAGCCATCAAGACAGTATGGTACTGGCACAAAGACAGAAATATAGATGAATGAAACAAAATATAAAGCCCAGAGATAAATCCATGCACCTGTGGACACCTTATCTTTGACAAAGGAGGCAAGAATATACAATGGAGAAAAGACAATCTCTTTAACAAGTGGTGCTGGGAAAACTGGTCAACCACTTGTAAAAGAATGAAACTAGAACATTTTCTAATACCATACACAAAAATAAACTCAAAATGGATTAAAGATCTAAATGTAAGACCAGAAATCACAGAGCTCCTAGAGGAGAACATAGACAAAACACTCTCCAACATAAATCATAGCAGGATTCTCTATGACCCACCTCCTGTTGATTTTATACCTGAAACAGAAACTGCTGGGTTACAGATATGTTTAAATTCAATTTTAGTAGATAATATTGAACTGTTTTTCAAATTGTTTGTCCTCAGTGACAATAACATCAACATTGTTCCTGAAAATTTCCACTGATCTACACCTTTCCAACATTTATTATCCTTATTTTTTATTTTAGCTATTCTGATAGATATTCACTAGTATGATAGTGTAATTTTAATTTACATTTATCTAATAACTACTAGAATTGAATACAATTTCATTGGCTACTTCAGTATCCTGTTTGTGAACTTGCTGTTTATCCCTTTATACATTTTCTCTAATGGTGCATCAGTTTTCTTCTCAGTGATTTGTAGGAATTCTGCATAAGTCCTTTGTTAGTTAAATGTATTTCAAATATTTTCTCCCAGTATATGATTTGCATTTTAACTCAATGATTACATTTGATAAACAGAAGGTCTCAATTTACCAGTAGTCAAATGTATTAATCTTCTAATTTCTCAGCCTTCTTCCTTTATGGTTAGTGCCTAATGTGTCTTATTTAAAAGATGTTTTCCTACTGCAAGGTCATGGAGATATTCTTCATTGATCTTCTCAAATTTTGTTGTTTTGCCTTTAATAATTGGAATTGATTTTTGTTTATAGTGGGAGATGGGAATCGAGTTTCATTTTCTTCCAGATGGATATCTACTATCACAGCACTTTTATTGAAAAGGTAGTCCCTTTCATACAGCTCTGTATTCCAATATTTATTATAAATCAAGTGTCTATATGGAATGAGTCTAATTCTGAGGCTCTCTTTTCTGTTTTGTTGGAGTTTTTGTTTGTTTCTCTCATTGTGAGCATACCAACTGTCTTAATTTTTGTAGCTTTTTATTAAGACAATATCTATTAGAATGAACTTCTTACCTATTTTCTTTTTCAAGTGGTGTCTTGGCTCTTGGCTATATAGGATATCTTTATCTAATAGAAAGACAGATATAGTTATTATTGGAAGATCTATAGATAGATATAATTTTTATTGGAAAAATTCCATCATGTTCCACTAAAAACTAGTCCTAGAAATTTGATCAATGAGATCATTCTGGAAAAAACTAATGTCACTCTAGGTCTTCCAATCTATAAAAATTATATATCTCTCTTTTATTTAGATTTTATTTGATTTTTCTCAATAAGGTTTTAAACTTCAAAGATAGCAGAGAAAAAAATTCTCCAATCACTCAGTTTGTAAAAGCAAGTTAGCTGTAAAAAGTTTTAGATCTCTCATGAATAATACAACATGCACAAAGAAAACAGAATGGCAAGCTTTGATAAAACATAATTCTACACAAAAGTTTTACCTATGAAGTTGTTATTCTGGTTGGAAAATATTCATGAAAATTCAAGGCTCTGAAACGATCACTTATATCTATTAGAAAATATATTGTAGATATATTTTAGGTGATTTAAATGGAAATCAAAATTAACAACTCTAGTAGAGAAAGTCAAAATTTTTCAAATAATAATATAGAGCATTAAAATCAGTTAATCATGACAACTGAGGTACAAATAATTACTAAAAATGTGATTTAAAAACTAAGGCAACATCTCAGAAAAATTTTTGAAATATAAGATTCTTGTGGCTACCAATAATCATTTAAATAATGAATAATGCCTAAAAATCTCTCTTCTAAGAAGTATGAAGGAAAGCGGGAAACATGGTAGGTAAAGAGAAGAAAAATTTCTTCTCATAAATATAGGTAAGACAAATAATTTTAGCTTTTATTAACTATGATAACTAAGAAACTAGAAACTTTAAAATATCTTTGGTAATAATTTCAGAAATAAAAACTAATGGACATCATAGAATGATCTATCTATTCTTCTAACAATATTTCTTCTTTTGTTGAGATATTAAATTTACCAAATATTTCTCATTATTTTCAAAGAAAACTTCTGATTAGTTAGTCTTGATGAGTTAGTATGGTGGCCATTGAATTCATAATTAATAACATGATTATATGATGTTTCAAGATATGTTTCAGCTCCAAACTATCACACTACTACATGGAAAATAATTTAATTGCTGAATTAAACTAACCTTTACAGAATTACACGTTTTTCTATAGGCAGAAAGAAAAGGAGATCAGTTTAAAGTATGGTGATAGACACAACTCAGTGAAAATTGTAATAGAAAATTGTTTTGAGGGGATAAGTAGAATCAGAATATATGAACAGGCAAAGGAAGGCCTCTCCTGATGGCTCTAATTCATCACCCAGAACAAAAGCATCAGTGACCTACATTCAAACATATGGTCTTCTCCACAAATACATGCCCCTGCTCCTGTGCACACAAAATAACCTTCATTATTCAAATCTATATTCAGCAGCCTCTGGCTTTTTCTTTTCTTTTTTTTTTTTTTTTTTACATATTTGATTGCATCACAATATATACTTCACAAAGTTATATATGTGTATTGTGTTCAACACTTGTTTTTCTTGCTTTAACTTCTGTACATTAACAACCATAACTCTTCCTAAAGTATGTTTGAATGTCTGTGTGTGTGTGTGTGTGTGTGTGTGTGTGTGTGTGTGTGCGCGTGTGCATAAAATCTATCATGACATATAACTTTTGAGGACTAATTTCACTTAATATATTGCTATGATCTATCCATTTTGCTGTTATCACTTTTGTTCATTCTTTTTTGACTGCTCCATAATGTTCTATGGTATAATGGAATTTACTTACCAATTATTCTATTAATGGATATCTGGATTGTTTAAAGGTTTTAGTAATGCAGAAATGCTGCTTTAAAATTTCTTGTACAAAATTCTGATATTTTTATGATCTACTTTTGGATAAATTACCATGGGTGGATTTCTTGTGTCAAAGATTTGTGAATAACTAACTTTAGGAGGTAATGATGAATCGTTTTTCAAAGTAGTCGCATCAATATATACACCCTTTAGTAATGGATTGGAAAGTACTTGCACTGGCATCTTCATCAATATTTGGCATTTTCAGATTTTTCATATTTTGTTACTTAAATGAGTACAAAGTGAAGCCTTACCAAAAACAATATGTTTTTCTATCTACTGTATAAAAATTGTATTATATTTTATTAAATCTTAGGTTCAGTTGAGGAGTTTTTAATGCCCCTGGACCAGGGCATTTATTTGACATAAAAAATAAAATTTAAAAGCACAAGTAATTTATATTTTTCTGTCTAAGAGTATATAAAATGTCAGCAACAGCATCATTTAATTTCAGTCATTTTATGTATGAATATGTTGTAATTAGTCTCAGGTCTGTAATGTACATAAAAATTTAAATTTAGAATTTTCTATTTTACAAATCAAAATAATCATTGAGATTACAGATTATATACATGTATATCTTAATCACATAGATTCACATACCTCAAAGATTTCACTTAAACCTTTAAAATCAAAGTTATTTTTGACATGATTATATTTTTTCAACTCAATGCAAAATCATGAAGTAATTAAATCTGACATCAAATATAAAATGAAATATACATATATACAAGTGTTTATACTGATATGTATTTAAATACTATTGAAAGAATATTGATATTAGTCATTCAGGCTTTGACCCAGAGCTCCTTGTTTTACAGATTATGTGATCTGATCACGGAAGGCTATGTCAGAAAATAAATTATGTACAGTATAAAGTAGAATAATGAGAATTTCATCTGTTGCTTGACTGGAACATCCATTTCCTGCCCTTGAATATCAGAGTCTTCTTTCTCAAACATTTCATCTTGGAGCACCAATTCTTGGGCCTAGTCAGATTAGGATTTACCCCATTGCTTTCCCTGGTACTTGGGCCTCTGAATTTCAAACTGGAAGCACAGCATCAATTTTCCTGGACTTCCAGCTCCTGAATAACAGATCATGGGGCTCCTCAGGTTCAATAATCATGTTCCAATGAAGGCTGTATGGAGTGGAATATCTTCTGTCTCAGTTGTACCTTTATGTACCCAGTTTAAAGGTATTCATATGTGTTTCTTTTTTCCTAGCTAGACTGTTTAATACAAGAGCTCAGAATGAGGAGATGCATCAAGATTGTAGAAAAGAGGAAGTTGGGTTTACCCGGCCCAACCTGCCAAGAACCCATCAAAACTACATCTACACATAGAACAATTCTCATTGAAAACTAACTGGAACCTGGCAGAAGGACTACAGTACAATCAACACTTGTAAGAAAGATACACATATAACCCAGTGGGAAGGGAAGAAAAAGGATTGAGAAAAAAGAGAAAAAGGAAAGTACAGGAATGGACACCTATCTTGTGGATTGAGCAGGCTGAGCACAGATTGCGTGTCTTACAGGAGCTTATTTCCTATGCAAAGGAGATAAGCTCCGTAGGCTGGCTAGAAGATCCCTGGGACTAACAGAAGAGCTGTGGAAAGTCTGAAATCAGCTCCTGAGGAGCTTTTGGGTGCTGGCTAAGCCCTGGGGCAGGTGGAGAGAGGTTCACTTAATGGTTGCCATGTTTCCTAAACAAACATTCCAGTCCCGCTTGCTCCATGACACATTGTAGCCCTGAACTGGGGAGAAGACTTGGCTATGGGATGCAGAGGCAACCTAGCCTTGGGACAAAGCCTGGATGGGGCTACAGCTGGCATGGTTAGCAGTTATTCAAGTAGCTCATAGAAGTAGCCCAGATCTCTGAGAGCAGCCAGTCCACCACATACCTGCCAAGAGTGTGTGTGTGTGTGTGTGTGTGTGTGTGTGTGTGTGTGTGTGTGTGTGTTGGGGGTTGGGGGATGCTCTGGATGCCGTGCAGTTGGCTCCACAAGATGGAGACAGCAGAGGCTGAGGGTAATGATGGGTTATGAAGGACAAAGAGTACATGTACCCAAGGCTACATCAGAGCACAGTAAGGGAAGCAATGTGGGCACCTGCACAGGTAGCATGTCAGAGACATCTTGGACTTCTCTCTGTAGCCAACAGGAGCTGAGATCCCTTCTGCACTACTTCAGCCCACCTTCCAACTGGGGCAAGTGTCCTACTGAGGACAGAGGGGGAAATACACACTTAAAAGGAAAAAACCAGCTCAGGCTCAACCATCAGGACTTCTGCTCTAGCAACCTACGATCAAACTCTGCTCCTCATAGGCTGGTGATGGCCACTGAGCAGAGGGGACTGCTAACACCTGCCACCAGTTCTAACCACTCTAGCTCCAGCCTGACCCCCTATCAACGGGATAGCTGCCAGCAGACATTGAGACAAGACATGACTTCCATTCATATCAAGTCCAGCTCTCCCACCAAGAGACTGTTGCATGAGACTGCATTATTAGTGTCATTCAGTCTGTATAGAAACACTCCCACATAAGAACACCCCTTGAAGATCACAGTAGGTACATATTTCACCTGCATTCATAGAGGCAGAGAAAGTTAAGCAAATGAAAAGGCAGAGAAAATATTCTCAAGTGAAATAGCAAAAAAAAATGCCTGAAAAAGTACTGAAACAAAAATAAACAGTATACCAGAAAAAGAATTGACAGCATTGGTAATGAAAATATTAAGTAAATTAAGAAAAAGAATAAGTGTAAACAGTAATAATTTCAACAAGACCCAATCAGATATTAAGAATTCTAGGATAAACCACAATGGAAAAAATATTTTAAAAATTATATATATATATATATATATATATGTCACTTTTAAATTTTATATATATATATATATATATATACACACATATATATATAACTGAGCCACTTTTTTAAAAAAATTAATTACCTAATCTATCAATTTGGGCTGTGCTTCGTTTTCATTGCTGTGGGACTTTCCCTAGTTGAGGCAAGGAGAGACTATCTCTAATGGCAGTGTGAGGACTTCTCTTGCAGTGGCTTCTCTTGTTGTGAAGCATGGGCTCTGGGCACACAGGCTTCAGTAGTTGCAACATACAGGTTCAGTAGTGCGACTCCTGGGATCTAGAGCACAGGCTCAGTAGTTGTGGTGCACAGGTTTAGTTGATGTAAAGCAAGTGGGATCCTCCTGGATCAGTCATAAAACCCGTGTTTCTTGCATTGGCAGGCAGATTCTTCACCACTGAGTCACCAGGGACACCCATAACTAAGTCACTTTGCTATACAGCAGAGATTGGCACAAAGTGGTAAATCATCTATCCTTCAATTAAAAAAAAAAGAAAATAAAGAATTCAATGCTGAAATAGAAAACACACTACAAAAAAATGAATAGCATATCAAGTAGCACAGAAGAATGCATAAGCTATCTGGAAGATACATTAATGGAAATCACCCCATCAGAACTGCAAAAAAATTTTTTTAATTAAAATAATTTGCATTGTAGGGGTTCAAGAAGGAAAATAGAGAGAGAAGGGGATTATAAATGTATTCAAGGAAATTTTGGCTGAAAGCTTCCAAAACCTGATGAAAGAAACAGATGTTCAGATACAGGAATCACAGAGGGTACCAAACCAAGATGAACTCAAATAGACTCACACAAAGATATACCAGTCCAAATGGAAAAAGTGCAAGAGATACTAAACACATCAAGAGAAAAACAGAGTCTTGTACAAGGGAATACCCAAAAGGTTATGAGCTGATTTCTCTTCAGAAAATTTGCAGGTCAGAAAGGAGTGTTATTATATATTCAAAGTGCTGAAAGGGAAAATCCTACAACTTGGGATAGTCTAGGAGAAATAAAGAACTTCTCAGATGAGAAAAACTAAAAGAGTTTGTCAATATTAAACCTACCCTGTTTATAGCTTCTTCAGAGTCTTGACTAAAAATATATCTCCAGCTACATCCTCCATCAGATTTCTCACTCCGGTTTGTATTTTACTCAATATTTGCAAATATTTTGTGGTTTCAGATCTTCTTGGCTCTGCGCACTTTGACTGAGTTAGAGATTAAAAGGTTTATAAGAATGATGTGTAAAGTCAGACCACAATTTTTCTAGCAGGTATCTGATACTTATATACAGCCTGGTTCTATTTCTTAGTTATTATGAATAATGCTAACTTAAACATTTGTATACAAGCTTTTGTATGAACATATATATTCATTTCTCTTTTATATATTGATATATCTAGGTGTGGAATTGCTGGATCATATAGTAACTAGCATATTATTTTCCTAAACAGATGTGGCATTACAAATAATTCTGACTTGTCCTTTCTAACGCTTATCCATTAATCCTTTCTAACATTTATAATTCTCCATCTTTTAATTATAGTCATCCTAGTGAGTGTGAACTGGTATTACTGTGGTTTTTATTTATATTTCCCTATTGATTACTGATATTGAGCACTTTATGTGTCTCATGTATGCATATTTTCTTTGGAGAAATATCTATTCTAATGTCTTTCAGTTTTTCAGTTGAGATATATGTATCTTCATTGTTATAATGTAAGTCTCTAATGAGAGACTAATGTAATCTAGATATTTTATATATTAGTCTCATCAGAAATATAACTTGCAAATATTTTCTCACATTCAGTGGATTATCTTTTCTCTTCTGGATAGTGTCTACTGAGGGCTTCCCTGGTGGCTCAGATGGTAAAGAATCCACCTGCAATGCAGGAGACCTGAGTTCAATCCCTGGGTTGGGAAAATCCCCTGGAGGAGGGCATGGCAACCCACTCCAGTATTCTTACCTGGAGAATTCCATGGACAGAGGAGACTGGTGGGCTACTTGGACATGACTGGGTGACTAAGCACAGCATAGTGTCTATTGAAACATAAACACTTATTTTTTATTAAGTCCAGTTTATTTTTTTCTTTCTGTGACTTGTGCTTACCGTGTCATATCTAAAAGACTATCACTAATCTAAGGTCATAAAGATATATGCATAGTTTTTCTCCTAAATTGTATGGTTTTAGCTGTTACATTTAGGTCTTTGATACACTTTAATTCTTGTACATGGCGTGAGTTAGAAGTCTGACTTGATTCTCTTGCATGACATAAATCTATCTATTTCCAATTCTATTCCATTAACCTGTTTGTGTATTCTTATGCCAGTACCCGATTGTCTTGATTACTACAGATTTATAGTGGGCTTTGGCTTAGATGGTAAAGCATCTGACTACAATGCAGGAGACTCAGGTTCGACCCCTGGGTTGGGAAGATCCTCTGGAGAAGGAAATGGCATGTACTCCAGTACTCTTGCCTGGAAAATCCCATGGATGGAGGAGCAAGTAGGCTACAGTCCATGGGGTCACAAAGAGTTGGACATGACTGAGAGACTTCACTTCACTTGAAATCTAAAGACATGAGTTCTCTAACTTTGATCTTTTTCAAGATTATTTTGACTATTTGAGGACCCTTGCATTTTTATGTGACTATTAGAATAAGCTTATCCATTTCTGGAAAAATAAAATGGCCATTGGAATTTTGATAGGGGTTACACTGAATCTATAAGTAAGTTTGGTGATTATTATCATCTTAACAGTATTTAGTCTTTCAATTCATGAATATAAGATGCCTTTTCATTTCTTTAGACATTTAATTTCTTGTAATGGTGCTTTGTAGTTTTCAGTGTACAGCCTTGTACTTTTTTAGTTAACCTTATTCCTAAGTATATTATTCATATTGATGCAATTGTAAATGGAATTGTCTCCTTAAATTTATTTTTGAATTGTTTATTACTAGCATAAAGAAATAAAATTGATTTTTGAATACTGATTTTGTATCTTGAAATCTTGCTAAATTCATTTATTAGTTCTATGTTTTATTTGTGGATTCCATAGGATTTTTCAATATACACAGTCATGTCACTTGTAAATAGAAATTACTTTGCCTCCTTACTCCCATTCAGAGTGAGTTTTGCTTCATTTTTTTTTTTTTTTTTTTGCCTGATTCCCCTAATTATATCATTCACTATCAGTTCAGTTCAGTTCAGTTGCTCAGTCGTGTCCAACTCTTTGAGACCCCATGGACTGCAGTAAGCCAGGCCTCCCTATCCATCACCAACTCCTGGAGTTTACTCAAACTCATATCCATCTTTCAGTATAGTGTTGAATAAAATTTTTAAAAGTGTACACTCTTCTCTTGTTGCTAATATTAGGGGGAATTTTTCAGTCTTTTACCATTTAATATAATATTAACTATATGCTTTGTTTTATTTTCTTGTATATGCCCTCTCAAACATTGAGGGAATTCTATTCTTAAGTTGTTGAGTTTCCTAATCAAATGGTGTTGGATATGCCAAATGATTTTTTTGTGTCTACTGTGATAATTTTGTGGTTTTCACCTTTTATTAATGTATTGTATCACTTTTGATTTTTTTTAATTTTATTTTATTTTATTTAACTTTACAATATTGTATCGGTTTTGCCATATATCAAACTGAATCTGCCACAGGTATACATGTGTTCCCCATCCTGACCCCTCCTCCCTCCTCCCTCCCCATACCATCCCCATACCATCCCTCTGGGTCATCCCAGTGCACCAGCCCCAGGCATCCGGTATCAGGCATCAAACCTGGACTGGCTTTTGATTTTTGTATGTTGTACAAACCTTGCGTTCTGGGATAAATGCTAATTTGTCATGTTTAGTATATTTTACTTTGACAGCTGAAGCAAATTACATTTTTATTGACTTAAAATGTCATAAATATATTATCTAATAATTCTGTATGTTAGGAGTTCAACATGAATATCACTTATCTGGGCTAAAATCAATGAATCAGCAAGACTGCATTTATTTCTTCTTGAAGGCTATAGAGGATAATTAATTTACTTGAAATTTTCATATTATAGAGGCTGCCCATATTTTTTGGCTAGTGGCCTGATTCCTTTATAAGCTAACAAGTGGGAGTTGAATCTTTCCTATATCATGTCATTCTTGATTATGCTTCTGTCATCACATCTCTTCCTCTGACTCCAGTGCCCCTTTCTCTGATGTTTTTGGACAGTTGATCATATTTTTTACCTAGACATTTATTCCTATATCCTTCAGTCATAACTTTGTTACACAAATGTATATTCAATCCTAGAGTAATTAATGGATCAAATAATAAAATATTCATTCATTTTCTATTACCAACTTCTACAAAATGTAAAGAGGTAAATACAAATTTTGAAAAGCATGATAAATTAGCGTTTCATAAAATAAAACAAGAAAAATAAAATGTGTCTTTATAAACAGTATATATTTGGAGAATGGTTGTGAATTTATTCTCCAATCTTTCCCTTTTGACTGAGTCTGCTGCTGCTAAGTCACTTCAGTCGTATCCGACTCCGTGCGACCCCATAGACAGCAGCCCACCAGGCTCCACCGTCCATGGGATTCTCCAGGCAAGAACACAGGAGTGGGTTGTCATTTCCTTCTTCAATGCATGAAAGTGAAAAGGGAAAGTGAAGCCACTCAGTCATGTCTGACTCTTGGCAACCCTAAGGACTGCAGCCTACCAGGTTCCTCCGTCCATGGGATTTTCCAGGCAAGAGTACTGGAGTAGGGTGCCATTGCCTTCTCCTAGAATTGCCATATGACCCAGAAATCCCACTGCTGGGCATACACACTGAGAAAACCAGAACTGAAATAGACACGTGTACCTCAATGTTCAGCACAGCACTGTTTATAACAGCCAGGACATGGAAGCAACCTAGATGTCCATCAGCAGACAAATGGATAAGACAGCTGTGGTACATATACACAATGGAATATTACTCAGCCATTAAAAAGAATACATTTGAATCAGTTCTAATGAGGTGGATGAAACTGGAGCCTATTATACAGAGTGAAGTAAGCCAGAAAGAAAAACACCAATAGAGTATACTAATGCATATATATGGAATTTAGAAAAATGGTAATGATAACCTTGTATGCAAGACAGCAAAAGAGACACAGATGTATAGAACAGTCTTTTGGACTCTGTGGGAGAGGGCGAGGGTGGGATGATTTGGGAGAATGGCATTGAAACATGTATATTATCATATGTGAAACGGATCACCAGTCCAGGTTCGAGTCATGATACAGGATGCTCGGGGCTGGTGCACTGGGATGACCCAGAGGAAACAGATGGGGAGGGAGGTTGGGAGGGGGGTTTAGGATGGGTAACTCATGTACACCCATGGAGAATTCATGTCAATGTATGGCAAAACCAATACAATATTGTAAAGTAATTAGCCTCTAATAAATAAATAAATTTTAAAAAGTAAACAAGACCAAAGTCTCTGAGTCCTACACTAATTACTTAGGAATTTCTACCTCAGATCTCTTTGAATTTATCCTATCTAGGATTCTTTTTTTTTTTTTTTTTCATCGAATTTTGAAAGATTGTCATTATTACTTCAAATGCATTTTCTTCTTTTTCTCTCTCCACTAATTCGTAACTACCATTATGTGTGTGTTGGTACTCTTGATGATATCCTACAGTTTCTGAGGATCTGTTCATTTATCTTTATTTATTTTCCCTCTGTTCCTCCAACTAGGAAAACTTAGTTGACCTACATTCAACTCAAATATGCTGTTTACAAGCTCAAATACATCATCGAACCCATCTCGTAAGTTTTTAATTTCACATCATATACCTTTCAATCCCAGCATTTCTGTTTAGTCTTTTTAAAATATAGTTTCTGTCTATTCATTGATATTTTCTGTTTGGTGACAAATCACTCAGATATTTGTTCTTTTCTTATTATCTTCTTTATCTTTGAACATATTTAAGATAGCTAAAGTAAAGTCATTGTCTAGTAAATGCATATTTGATTTTCCTCAGGGATATTTCCACAAAGATTACATGAAAATTAACTTCTTTTTTCTTTTGAGGGACCATACATTTTTCTTGACTTAACTTTTTGTTAAAAGTGGACATTGTAAGTTATATAATGTGACCATTTTGCAAATCAGTTTGCAGAAGTCCCAGGGTTTTGTTGGTGTTGTTTGTTTATATTGTTATTTCTGCTGTTTGTAATTTGCTTAATGACTTTCCTGAATGAAGTCTTTAAAGCCTGTGTTCTTTGTAGTGTGGAGTCACTAAAGCCTCTGCTCAGTTAAACCGTCTATTAGTAATTGGACATAGATTTCTTTGAGTGCCTATAACCACTACATTTCCAGCTTTCCCCAGAGGTCTCTGCATGTCTGTTGGGGCATGCCTTAGCACTCAGTCTGGTAGTTTACAACTCTGTCTTAGCCTTCACTTCCTTCTCGTGCAGAACTTCAAGGTCGTCTAGAGGTAAGAGTTCAGGGCCCTCTCAAGTCTTTTCCAAACATGTACATAGCCTTATATATGAATGCAGATCTATGTATATGAAAGAACTTCTAGATTCACAGGTACAGTCAGAACTTTTCAAACCTCTTCTGGGTATATCCAGAGGATATATATTTTTCCTTTTAAATTGTAATCAGCTTTTCCTTTGACCCAATGGTTATCACAGGTAGTGATAACCTTTGATTGTTTTCAATAAATATTCCCCAGGAGAAAATGCTGTTTACATTGAATGAGCTCTGAGTCAGATCAAATAAAGACAAGTCTTGAAAGTGGTACTTTCTAGGTAACTGCTCAGTTCAGTTCAGTTCAGTCGCTCAGTCGTGTCTGACTCTTTGCAACCCCATAAATCGCAGCACGCCAGGCCTCCCTGTCCATCACCAACTCCCGGAGTTCACTCAAACTCATGTCCATCGAGTTGGTGATGCCATCCAGCCATCTCATCCTGTCGTCCCCTTCTCCTCCTGCCCCCAGTCCCTCCTAGCATCAGTCTTTTCCAATGAGTCAACTCTTCACATGAGGTGACCAAAGTACTGGAGTTTCAGCTTTAGCATCAGTCCTTCCAATGAACACCCAGGAGTGCTACATAGTGCAAATAATGAAAGCTGAGAATGGGGATTTGAAAGTGCTCCAATCTCATACACATTCTCCAATGGCTGCTAGATTACTAGTTTTCAATGAGACTATGTGGTTCTTGGTTTATAAGGATACCACAGAGTCAAGAATAATGAGGACAACGTAAGTTAAAACACCACAAAGCTCATTGTTCTTATAAAGACTGAACAGTTTCTCTTGAATAAATGCTTACACAAATGATGAAAGTTTTGGTTTAATTTACATAGTTCTGAAAATTTTGATTTCATCAATTTTCCCAGGGTTACCATTGGTTTTATGAAAAAGAGAATTTTCAAAAGTTTTTACACCATCATTCATGTTAATGTCACTTGTTTTCTATAGAGATAATAGATTATGGTACTTTTTAGCATAGCATTCTAATCTTAAGAAACTTTCAGAAAAAAAATTTTATCAAATCTTTGTGGAGAGTATACAGGAATATGAGCTAGATAATATTACAGCTAAGTAGATTCACAGTTAGATAATATAATCAATGAGTTGATTAATAAATTAGCCTAATTTTCAAAGAAGGTTTCCAGTTGCTCTGAATTTTGTTTTGTATCGTTCATTCAGTTGCTTCTGAACAATTTAAATAAACATACAAATGTTTTTAAATCAAATTTTCAAAAAATAATTTTAGGTGAGGTATTTTATTTTTTAAATATTTTGATAGGGTGAAACACTGAATAACAAGACCCAATGTTAGAGTCTTATAAATTTTTTTAAATATTTTAAATCTTTTTAGATCTTTTAAAATTTAATTACCTTTTGCATATTAGGAGAAGAAATGTAATAGCAATCTATAATACAAAAAAGAAGAAGAGAGAAAAAGAAGATATAAAAGAAAATTAGTAGTTTTAGCTGCCCACTGAAATATTATGTGCTAACAATAAGGCATGCTTTATGACTGGTGTACACAAGCATATATAAACACAGTAGCACTCATGAATGTTAATTATCAATTAATTCAAAGGATATTTTTGAGCAGATAATATATGTACTCTACCCTGCTAGATACTGAAGACAAAGATTTATAGGAAAAGTATAGACTTTGTCCTCAGTTATCACTAACAGTAGAGATAAATGAAAACAAATCATAAGAAAATGCAAAAAAAAGAAAATGCAAAAAGTATTATATCACAGATAAGCAGAAAGTGGTAAGGGAACACTCCAAAAGAATGACAAATTCTGTTTGAAAAGAAAAGCTTGGTGAATAAATAACTTTAACAGATACAAAAGAGTTTACTGGGACCACCCAGAGGGGTGGTACAGGGAGGGGGGAGGAAGGAGAGTTCAGGATGGGGAACACGTGTATACCTGTGGCAGATTCATGTTGATATATGGCAAAACCAATACAATATTGTAAAGTTAAAAAATAAAATAAAGAGTTTAAAGAAGATTCCAGAAACTAAAAATAGCTTGGTATGTATTGAAATTTACTGCTTTGGGGGCTGAAGTAAAAAATAATAAAACAGAAATTTCTTGACTTTGATGAGCACATTCTAGTAAGACACCCCGCACTAACAAAAAGAATTCCATAATTTCCTTCAAGAGAAAATTTGCTAAAGGATCTTAGTTATTTAGCTGACAAAAGCACCTCTGTGGATGAAATCTCCCAGCTTTGCAGTGGTGAAAAGGAAACTCTTTAATTCATGTTATGACAAGTTCTGAGCTTCTCTGGTGACTCAGATGGTAAGGAATCTGCCAGCAATGCAGGCGATCTGGGTTTGAACCCTGGGCCACAAAGATCCCCTGGAGAAGGGAATGGCTACCCACTCCAGTACTCTTTTCTGGAAAATTCTATGGACAGAGGAGCCTGGTGGGCGACACTCAATGGAGTTGTAAAGAGTCAGACATGACTAAGTGACTAACATTTTCACTTTTCTTTTTTTTAACGGAAATACACTTGGGCATTATTCAGTGAATTAGAAATGAACAAAAGAAAGATTAGAGCATATGCAACTATTCAAAGTCATCATAACCTTTGGACTACTTTTAATTAAAGCTCAGAAAGTAGTTTTACCTTTATAATGTGCTAGATTCCTCTAAACCTACATGAGCATTTTTTCTCACAGACTTGGTACAGCAACTCTGTGTACTGAACCAGATTTATAACATAACAGATTGGATGACAGATAATGGTGAAAGCTAAAGATAATAAATAATTATTGGTACCATCTGGGCTTTTTGAAAAACCTCCTTTTGAAAAGAGTGCATTTCAGAATCCTACAAAAATAGAATTCATGCAAAGAAAATTAAAATGTTAAATTAGCTGTGAGCAAAGATACTAATTTTAATTCACAAGGGGGATATAGATTTTATTTAGTATCAATTGACACAAAATTATTTAGAAAACAGAACAGTTTTTCAGATAAGCATCTACATTGATGAAACAGAATAAATTCTCTATTAATCTCTTCATGTCAAAGATAGTAAAATGCCATGCAATCTGATTCATAGGGTCACTCTTGATAGGTTTTCCACTTTTCAACTGAGAAATCTGATTACCATTGACCTTGGTGCACATTACATTCAAAGGCAAAAAATATATATAGTTATCGCACATGTTACAGTCTATCTATTCTATTCAGGTCTTTCTACATTAACAAAAAGTGAGCTAATAATATAAAAATGTTAGTGGATAATTTTGTACAAACATTAGCTTTGATGATTGTTGTCAACCTAAAACACCCTGTTTTTTCTTCATGCCTGGTTCTTCCCTGAAGAAAGAGGGTAGATAGCCCAGAATATCTACACACAGTTTTTTCTCTCATAGAAGCAACTTACAGGAACAAGAAGGAATTCCAAGAAAAAGAGTTTTAAGGGAGGTAGTTGCACAATACTTGCCAGGTACCTACAAACTGCAACACACACTTTACAGATAGTGCTTTACATGCACGATATTTTAATTCATAATAAGTGCCCTACCAGGATTCTCTTCATTTTCCAGATAATAAAGCCGAATTAAGTGACTTGTCCAAACAACAATCTCTGTACCATTTCCATAATATCACTGTTGATGGAAGCAGAGAAATAGTTAAATTGAGCCACTAAAAAGAGAGAATCTAGAATGATTGAAAGCTAAAGAGAAGCAAATAACATCAACATGAAATGGGACACAGTATATTGTGTGGATAAAGATAAGATTCAGAATGACTGTTTATTTTAGAAGTGATTGGCACTCTTCCAATGGCAAGACCTTAAAGTAGGAGGGCTTGTGAACAGCTACCATTATCATATGTTAACACATCTGTTATATAACAAATTCTTTTTTGCTTCTAAGAGAGGTGGCTGCAATTCAGTAAAAACTTTCATTACAGTAGCTTGAATAGAGGACTCAGCAGTTGAAGTACAACTAATTTTACCATTTATTTATGACAAAATAAGTTTGTTCTTTTGCTAGCCATTGATCACTGGTGCTAATATGTGTTTACAAACAACAATTTATTTTTTTATTAAAAACATACAGAAATATATTTTTCACTTATTGTTCACTTTGACTATCTGAATCTTTGTGAGCCCACGGACTGCACCATGCCAGGCTTACCTGTCCATCAACAGCTCTCAGAGCTTACTCAAACTCATGTCCATCGAGTCAGTGATGCCATCCAACCATCTCATCCTCTGTCATCCCTTCTTCTCCCGCTTTCAATCTTTCCCAACATCAGGGTCTTTTCCAATGAGTCAGTTCTTCCTATCAAGTGGCCAAATTATTGGAGTTTCAACTTCAGAACTAGTACTTCCAATGAATGTTCAGGACTGATTTCCTTTCAGATGGACTGGTTTTATCTCCCTGCAGTTCAAGGAACTCTCAAGTGTCTTCTACAACACCACAGTTCTAAAGCATCAATTCTTTGATGCTCACATTTATAGTCCAACTCTCACATCCATACATGACAACTGGAAAAACCATAGCTTTGACTAAGTGGGCCTTTGTCAGCAAAGTAATGTCTCTGCTTTTTAATATGCTGTCTATGTTGGTCATAGCTTTTCTTCCAAGGAGCAAGTGTCTTTTAATTTCATGGCTCCAGTCACCATCTGCAGTGATTTTGGAGAACAAGAAAACAGTCTTTCACTGTTTCCATTGTTTTCCCCACATATTTGCCATGAAGTCATGGGACCAGATGCCATGAACTTTTGTTTTTGAATGTTGACTTTTAAGCCAACTTTTTAATTCTCCTCTTTCACTTTCATCAAGAGTCTCTTCAGTTTCTCTTCACTTTCTGTCATAAGGATGGTGTCATTTATGTATCTGAGGTTATTGATATTTCTCCTGGCAATCTTGATTTCAGCTTGTGCCTCACCCAGCCAGGCATTTCTCATGATGTACTCTGCATAGAAGTTAAATAAGCAGGGTGATGATATACAGCTTTGACATACCCCTTTCCCAATTTGGAACCAGTCTGTTGTTCCAGGTCCAGTTCTAACTGTTGCTTTTTGACCTGCATGCAGCTTTCTCAGGAGGCAGGTAAGGTGGTCTGGTACTCCTATCTCTTAAAGAACTTTCCAGTTTGCTGTGATCCACACAGTCAAAGGCTTTGGCATAGTCAATAAAGCAGAAACAGATTTTTTTCTGGAATTCTCTTGATTTTTCTATTATACAGAGGAGGCTGGCAATATGATCTCTGATTCCTTTGCCTTTTCTAAATCCAGCTTGAACATCTGGAAGTTCATGGTTCACATACTGTTGAAGCCTGGCTTGGACAATTTTGAGCATTACTTTGCTAGCATAT
Source organism: Tragelaphus eurycerus (assembly GCA_935064755.1). NCBI lineage: Eukaryota > Metazoa > Chordata > Mammalia > Artiodactyla > Bovidae > Tragelaphus > Tragelaphus eurycerus. Next base: position 1,776,951 of record CAKXYN010000086.1, on the reverse strand, counting down.
GAGATGAGAGCAGTTGTGTAGTAGTTTGAGCATTCTTTGGCATTGCCTTTCTTTGGGATTGAAAACTGACCTTTTCCAGTCCTGTGGCCACTGCTGAGTTTTCCAAATTTGCTGGCATATTGAGTGTAGCACTTTCACAGTATCATCTTTTAGGATTTAACCAATACAATATTGTAAAGTAAAAAATAATAATAATAAATAAATTCAATTTTTAAAAAAAGAAATAAAAAGAAATAGCCCACTTGAAATTTCATTACCTGCACTAGCTTTGTTTGTAATGATGCTTCCTAAGACCCACACTTGACTTCACATTCCAGGATGTCTGGCTCTAAGTGGATGATCACATCATTGTGTTTATCTGGGTCATGAAGATCTTTTTTGTACAGTTCCTCTGTTTGTTCTTGCCACCTCTTCTTGATATCTTCTGCTTCTTTTACGTCCATACCACTTCTGTCCTTTATTCTGCCCATCTTTGCATAAAAAATTCTCTTGGTATCTCTAATTTTCATGAAGATATCTCTAGTTTTTCCTGTTCTATTATTTTCTTGTGTTTCTTTGCGTCGATCACTTAGGAAGGCTTTCTTATCTCTCCTTGCTCTTCTTTTGAACTCTGCATTCAAATGGCTATATCTTTCCTTTTCTCCTTTGCCTTTCACTTCTCTTCTTTTCTCAGCTATTTGTAAGGCTTCCTCAGACAAACATTTTGTCTTTCATTTTCTTGGGGATGGTCTTGATCACTGCCCCCTGTACAATGTCATGAACCTCTGTCCATTGTTCTTCAGGCACTCTGTCTATCAGATCTAATACCCTAAATTTATTTGTCACTTCCACTGTATAATTGTAAGGCATTTGATTTACATCATATCTTAATGGTCTAGCTGTTTTCCCTACTTTTTTCAGTTATGTCTGAATTTGGCAATAAGGAGTTCATTATTGGAGCCACAGTCAGCTCCTGGTCTTGTTTTTCCTGATTGTTTTTAGGTCTCTCTATCTAATAGACCTAAATCTAATCTGTATATCTCTGTCTAATGATCTATAAGAAGGAGAATCTCAATATGTTATAAACTGAACTAATTTTCCCCATCCTATATCCTATGCCGCTCAAACCCCCTACCCCTTTAATGACTGACTTTAGGAAGAGCACAATGCAAATCAAAACCACTATGAGATACCATTACACGCCAGTCAGAATGGCTGCGATCCAAAAATCCACAAGCAATAAATGCTGGAGAGGGTGAGGAGAGAAGGGAACCCTCTTACACTGTTGGTGGGAATGCAAACTAGTACAGCCACTATGGAGAACAGTATGGAGATTCCTCAAAAAACTGGGAATAGAACTGCCTTATGACCCAGCAATCCCACTGCTGGGCATACACACTGAGAAAACCAGAATTGAAAGAGGCACGTGTACCCCAATGTTCATAGCAGCACTGTTTACAATAGCCAGGACGTGGAAGCAACCTAGATGTCCATCCACAGATGAATGGATAAGCAAGCTGTGGTACATATACACGATGGAGTATTTCTCAGCCATTAAAAAGAATACATTTGAATCAGTTCTAATGAGGTGGATGGAACTGGAGCCTATTATACAGAGTGAAGTAAGCCAGAAAGAAAAACACAAGTACAGTATACTAACGCATATATATGGAATTTAGAAAGATGGTAACAATCACCCTGCTTATGAGACAGCAAAAGAGACACTGATGTATAGAACAGACTTTTGGACTCTGGGACTGGGAGAGGGTGGGACGATTGGGGAGAATAGCATTGAAATATGTATAATATCATATCTGAAACGAGTCAGTCCAGGTACGATGCCCTATAACAGATGCCTGGGACTGGAGCACTGGGATGACCTGCAGGGATGGTGTGGGAAGGGGGAGGGAGGAGGGTTCAGGATGGGGAGCACGTGTATTCTGGTGGCGGATCCATCTCAATGTATAGTAAAAGTAATACAATATTGTAAAGTTAAGAAAAATTAAAAAAATAATAATAATAATAAAAAAAATTCATCTCCAACTACACCTTACTCTTTCTTTAAACTCTGGGACCTTAACTGAGTGTTCAACTTATGGCAGTTCTTTATTCTAATCCAAAAGTGTATCTTCAGTCTATGTACTTCTTTCCAATCCCATTACTGCCCCTAGCTTAACTGTCACCATATCTTAATGGACTTTTAAAAAACTTCCTAACAGTTCTTCCCACTATTGATCTTTTCAAATGTTTCAAATGATTCTTCTCATTCTTCTCATGCTTCTCATGCTTCTCATGCTTCTCATGTACATGCTTAACCTCCCATAGCTTTCTGATATTTTAACATTAAAAATAATATCTTCAAATTTCATACCTCATTCCTTTGCAAATAGCTCACAGATATTTTAGCCCTGAAGCACCTTTCAGTTACTTAACCCAAGAGCTTTTTGGTTCCTAGGTTGTCACCTATTTGCCCATTATACCTAATAACCCCATCCCACAATTTTCTGGGTTAACTGTCCTCTTCTGTCTCAACCTAGAAACAACTTTCCCTAACCTACCTACTCTTCTCACTATCATCAGATTTTCTTAAGTATCCCTAAAAAGTAGTTAGTCTTTCCTTTATCTTAGCAATTATCCCATAATATATTATGATTTTTTTATTGTTTATCTCTTCCACAGACAATAAACTCCAGAAGGAAAAGGAAAATGACTGGATTCATCACTGTTCAATCACCTGATTCTAACATAGTATCTGGTGCTCAATTAATGTTCAATATTTCCTGAACAAATCAACCAATAAATATTGCTTACTAGGCAAGGCATAAGGAATCTGATCACAACAGATCTTTTTTGACATTTGGCTCTACCTCTAAGTTAAAACTCCTTAGCATTGTAACCAAGAATAACCCTATGATGCCTTCCCAGAGAGATCCCCACCCTACTCCCACCGTGTTCTCCATCTGCCTTCAGACATGTGGAAAATCTTTAGCCTCCTAGGCCTCCCATGAGTTCCAAAGAGTACACTTAATCAGAGAAGTGAGAAAATACATAAATAAAAGAAAACAGTCATGCAAGATAAAATAATTATTGTTTAACTATTAAACAAAATAAGGACCTTTAGTTCTTCCTCAAAGCCTAGAGACGATATTATGACTCATATCCTTTGAGCTGTTCTGCTGATACTAAAAACTCCAACAGGTGAAAAAAGTTAACTGTATGCTTCCCATATGTACATAGACTCCAGACAAGTTATAGTCAGAAGGTCAATGATGTTGACTACCAATTACCTCAACACCACTATCAGAATAGTGCCCATGAACTAATCACACACCCCACAAACCTCTTCACTTACTCTGTTTTTAAAAGAGACACTGATGTATAGAACAGTCTTTTGGACTCTGGGAGAGGGAGAGGGTGTGATGATTTGGGAGGATGGCATGGAAATATGTATAATATCATATATGGAATGAGCCGCCAGTCCAGGTTCAATGCACGACACTGGATGCTTGGGGCTGGTGCACTGGGACGACCCAGAGGGATGGTATGGGGAGGGAGGAGGGAGGAGGGCTCGGGATGGGGAACACATGTACACCTGTGGCAGATTCACTTTGATATATGGCAAAACCAATACAATATTGTAAAGTTAAATAAAATAAAATAAAAATAAATAAAAATAAAAACCTTTCTTTGAAACCTTTTAAGCTCTAGCTGCTTGGACTCCTTGTTCAGTGTTTTGCAATAAATGTTGCACTTTTTTTCACCACAACCTGGTGTCAGTAGATTGGCTTTACTACAAAAGGGCGGGTGGAACCAAGTTTGGTTTGATAGCTGCAAGGATAGAAATGGTATGGACCAGAAGATATTAAGAAGAGGTGGCAAGAATACACAGGAAAACTGCACAAAAAAAGCTTCACGACCCAGATAATCACGATGGTGTGATCACTCACCCAGAGCCAGACATCCTGGAATATAAAGTCAAGTGGGCCTTAGAAAGCATCACTACAAACAAAGCTAGTGGAGGAGATGGAATTCCAGTTGAGCTATTTCAAATCCTTAAAAATGATGCTGTGAAAGTGCTGCACACAATATGTCAGCAAATTTGGAAAACTCAGCAGTGGCCACAAAACTGGAAAAGGTCAGTTTAAATTCCAATCCCAAAGAAAGGTAATGCCAAAGAATGCTCAAACTTCTGCACAATTGCACTCATCTCACACGCTAGTAAAGAAATGCTCAAAATTCTCCAAGCCAGGCTTCAGCAATACGTCAACCATGAACTTCCAGATGATCAAGCTGGTTTTAGAAAAGGCAGAGGAACCAGACATCAAATTGCCAACATCCACTGCATCATCAAAAAAGCAACAGAGTTGCAGAGAAACACCTATTTCTGCTTTATTGACTATGCCAAAGCCTTTGACTGTGCAGATCACAATAAACTGTGGAAAATTCTTGAAGAAATGGGCATACCAGACCACCTGACCTGCCTCTTGAGAAACCTATATGCAGGTCAAGAAGCAACAGTTAGAACTGGACATGGAACAACAGACTGGTCGCAAATAGGAAAAGGAGTACATCAAGGCTGTATATTGTCACCCTACTTATTTAATATATACAGAGTAGTAAGTACATCATGAGAAATGCTGGGCTGGAAGAAGGACAAGCTGGAATCAAGATTGCTGGGAGAAATCTCAATAACCTCAGATATGCAGATGACACCACCCTTATGGCAGAATGTGAAGAGGAACTCAAAAGCCTCTTGATGAAAGTGAAAGTGGAGAGTGAAAAAGTTGGCTTAAAGCTCAACATTCAGAAAACGAAGATCATGGCATCTGGTCCCATCACTTCATGGAAAATAGATGGGGAAACGATGGAGACTGTGACAGACTTTATTTTTGAGGGGGTGGGAAGAGCTCCAAAATCACTGCAGATGGTGATTGCAGCCATGAAATTAAAAGACGCTTACTCCTTGGAAAGAAAGTTATGAACAACCTAGATAGCATATTAAAAAGCAGAGACATTATTTTGCCAAAAAAGTTCCTTCCAATTAAGACTGTGGTTTTTCCAGTGGTCATGTATGGATGTGAGAGTTGGACTGTGAAGAAAGCTGAATGCTGAAGAATTGATGCTTTTGAACTGTGGTGTTGGAGAAGACTCTTGAGAGTCCCTTGGACTACAAAGAGGTCCAACCAGTCCATCCTAAGGAGATCAGTCCTGGTGTTCATTGGAAGAACTGATGCTAAAGCTGAAACTCCAGTACTTTGGCCACCTCATGTGAAAAGTTGACTCATTGGAAAAGACTCTGATGCTAGGAGGGATTGGGGGCAGGAGGAGAAGGGGATGACAGAGAATGAGATGACTGGATAGCATCACCTCCTCGATGGACATATGAGTTTGAGTGAACTCCGGGAGTTGGTGATAGACAGGGAGGCCTGGCGTGCTGTGATTCATGGAGTCTCAAAGAGTTGGACAAGACTGAGCGGCTGAACTGAACTGAACTGAACTGATCTACTGAGGCCTTTCCATTTGATTTCAGCCTTTGAGTATTGTCTCCTATCATTTAATCCAGTTTTGTAAATAGTGGTCTGTTTACAGTTCCGTGAACAATATTTCCTCTTGGTTTTATACTTTTGCTCCTGTGATCCTTAGTACTGAAATATCTTTTCTTGTTCTTTAACTTTCTACATCTACTCAGTTTTCAATGTTCTTCAACTGCCATTGTTTCTCTGGAGATTTGTTTAACTTCCTTAGTAAAAAATATAATCCCGTGTCTACTCTCAAAATACCTCATAAAACCTCTGGGGGGAAAAAAAACCATATTTCATTCTCTCTTGTGATTATATATTTATTTATGCATCTTATTTAGCAGACTCCCAGAGAAGGAATAGTATCCTCTCTGAAGTGTCTCCGCCTCCACAGCCCCTAAGAACTTGGTAGATACTCAGTTCTATTCATTTTGTTAATGAATAAACTCCCCATTTATTTGCAATCATTCTCTCTTCTTTTAAAACTTGCCCTTGAATCTTCAGCTTCTAAAGACAATATTATTATTGTATTTATTCTCCAGATTTGAGATTATCCAAAATGTATATTAGGTTTTCATAGACCTATTAAGTAATCAACACAATACTGGGAGCCTGATAGAATAATAATCAAAACACCATTAAAGTATTCCTTACTTATCTCTTGCATACATATAATCTTACACTTAGATTCAGTATTTTTTTTATTACCAGTCTAGTGCCTAATACTAGATTTAATAATAGAATCTACTATCAGCTACTTACCTTTAAAAAGGCATGAAACTTGTCTTTGCTCTTTTATATGTTAGCAAGATAGATGGATTTTTTCCTACCAGAGTAATATGCCAACCTTCAAATAAAAGTATATTTTTTATTGCTTTTGTATTAATATCAGTTATTGTGACCTGTTGCCAAAAATTGGGAATTGAGTTGGGAAACACACTTTTAAATGTGTCTATTTAGCAAACATATCTGTAATTTCCTTCACACTTGTTTGTGTGTCATTTTCTGTATAATCAGTAAATATGTCATATAATTTCCTTAATACCCACATTCCCTACAATTAAAACTATCTGAACTTTGATTCTACCATAAGAGATAAAGGATTCCCCAGTTATCTCATGCTATAAACATCTCTAAAAATAGGACAAAATATATAAGGCAGTCGTATTCAGACATTGGACAGTAGACAGCTTAAAACTGATATTTGAAAGAAGGAAAATGTAGATGTGTGTCCCATGGCAGGGCACCCCTCGCCAGGTTTCTTTTCTGCTGCCACTTGTAAGACTGCTCTGCAAAGCACTGCAGACTCACTAAATTGAAGATGCCAAGCAAGATAAGCATTTGAATGTTGAAATTATTGTAATTTGTGTCACAGGGCTCTAAAGAGGACAGAGCTTGGATGACTGGAAGAATTTTGTATGAGGCTTTACCATTTGATCAAGAGCCAAACTGAACTGCACATGAATGTAGCAAAATTCTGCTAAGCCAGGTAGACAGAGATTATCGCAATGGTGGGAGCTGAATAGAAAACCCATAAGCCCTGTGGGATGTGTTATAATTCCAGTCAAAGTGAAAAGACTTCTCTGAGCAACTCAGTCATTAAGTTGACACCAAAAAGGCCATACCTTAGTACTAAGGGTCATTGCCTAGAATTGATGTTTTCAAAGGGTGGTTAACAGACTTTTATGGATCACAAGACACTCACAGGGAGTTCACAAAGTTAAAACTATTGTCATAATAATACTAAGACATTATTGCCTTTTTCTCTGTGTTGACATTTACACTGATGGAAGAAAATTTAAAAAATGGGTAAAACATCTCACAACCAAACATCAACCAGAGCACTAAAGCCTACCAATAACATTCTTCACTGCCACATACGCACAGTGTAAAATTACTATTTTTTATTGTTTTTACTGCTGATCTGCTGCTAAGTCACTTCAGTCGTGTCCAACCCTGCGCGACCCCATAAACGGCAGCCCACCAGGCTTCCCCATCCCTGGGATCCTCCAGACAAGAATACTGGAGTGGGTTGCCATTTCCTTCTCCAATGCATGAAAGTGAAAAGTGAATGCATGTTGATATATGGCAAAACCAATACAATATTGTAAATTTAAAAAATAATAATAAAAATTTTTTAAAAAAAAGAAAGTGAAAATGAAGTCGCTCAGTCATGTCCAACTCTTCATGATCCCATGGACTGCAGCCCACCAGGCTCCTCTGTCTATGGGATTTTTCAGGCAAGAATACTGGAGTGGGGTGCCATTGCCTTCTCCATTTTACTGCTACTATTATATATAAATATACATATATACTTAGTTCTGCTTAAGTGCATAATTTATGAAGTAGTATAAATTTTAAATTTTGTTAAAATTTGATGTTTCCATTTTTAATAATTTCTGTATGTGCATAAAGCACTTTTGTTACATACCAAAAAAGAAAGAGTGGTTTCAAGAAAAATGTTCATTCAATAATCTGAATTGCAAGTTGACCTAATTTTTTTTTTCAAATAGCATCAGCCTTACTTGAAAGACTAATTAACCAAAAATAACGATCATATAGATTCAGATACTTTGCAGACATTTTCTCAAAACTTAATAAAGTGAGCCTGTCTCTTCAAGAAAACAACAACCAATATTGGTGGCTTATGAGAAAAACTGAGCTTTCAAGTAAAAATTATAATTTTGGAAAACCTGTTTCTACCTTCATAACCATGACAGTGTCCTGATATATAATGACTTAATGACTTTTCTGATAATATTAGTGACTATGAACTTCTGATATTGTGTGATTAAGTGCATCAACATTTAGAAAATCTTCATAACTCATGAACTAATATTTTCCCAATTATCAGTTCATGATATTACAAAATCTTTTATGGAGAAAAATAGTCATGCAAACTGCAAGACATGCTCGTGGATTTTAGTGTATTTTTTAAAAAGCACAAAAAGTCATTCCCAGCAATCCCACTATTGGGCATATATCATGAACAAATTGTAATTAAAAAAATAAACGTACCTTGGTGTTCATTGCAGCACAACTTACAATAAATAGCAAGGACACAGAAGCAACCTAAATGTGCAATGACAGATGAATGAATAAAGAAGACGTGGTACATATATAAAATGGGATTTTTTTTTAAAGGGCTTCCCTGTGGTTCAGATGGTAAAGAATCTGCTTTTAATTCAGGAGATCCAGATTCAATCCCCAGGTCATATGCACAATGGAATACTACTCAGCAGTTAAAAGAAAAAGGTACAAATCTGGGTCCTTTGTAGTGATGTGGATGGGCATAGAATCTGTTATACAGAGTGAAGTAAGTCAAAAAGAGAAAAACAAATATGGTATATTAATACATATATATGGAATCTAGAAAAATGGAACAAATGAACCAACTTGTAGGCAAGAGTAGAGATGCAGATGTCAAGAACCGACAAGTGGATATGATAGTGGGGGAGAGGAGAGTTGGACAAACTGAGAGAGTAGCATTGACATATATACACTACCATGTGTAAAATAGATATTTATTTGGAAACTGCTGTATAGCATGGGGAGCTGAGCTCGGTGCTCTGTGATGACCTAGAGGGATGGGATGAAGGAGATGGGGGAAGGGAAACTTAAGAAGGAGGGTATGAAGGAACAAGATGGCAGAGCAGTAGGTAGACGTGGAGTTGATCTCTCTTCACAGATACATCAGGAATACACCTTCAGATACAGAAGTCCATGCAGAACACCTGCTGAGAATGGATAAGAGTACCTAACCAGCAGAAAAGAATACATACAATCATGCAGAACTCTGTAGGATGAAGGAACTAGGGGGAAAAACAGGAGTGTTAGTAGGATTGGACCTGCTCTAGGCAGGTGGGAGAACTGAAGCAGGAGGTCCAATTCCCACATTGGGGCAATTGTCTGAGTTAGAGGAGAAATATTTAAGGCTGAGAGTGAAGAAGTTGATCTGTAACAGCCTAAATGGAATGAGAATAAGGCAGTTCTTGCCACAGCCATACATACCCCAGTCAGGGAAGCAGATCCCCTGTAAGGCACAGTGACTGGGAGCTGGAGTTTAGGGATTGTGGCGCAATTTCAGGGTGAGGGCTGCTGTTGACTTTGGAGAGACAGATCAAGGGGATGTGAGGGAGGAGACTGTGGTGGGAAATGCCTGTGGAGGAAAGCCAGGCAGCCATGGAAGCAAAGCGATACTGCTGAGCCACGTGTAAGGGTGTGGAGCCATCACCATAGCCTCTGTCCCGCCACATGCCACCATCGGCAGCTGAAAAATAAAGAGGCCGGCCCATCAAACGCCTGAGGCACTGAACTACTGAGTAGGACCCCACCCAGGGTGCCCATTTAAATGCCTGACATGCTGATCTTCAGAGTAAGAACCCAGCCAGTGTGGCCCCTCTAAGTGCCTGAACAGGCACAGCTACAGAGAAAGACTGGTCAAAGAGGCCTTCTGATAACCAGCTACAAGAGGCTCAAAAAAAGACTCTGATAGGGCCATAACTCCTGCAGTGGAGACAGTCCACATCCCTGCACACTTAGAGCCACCAAGGTCCCGGCAAACCAAGCAGCTGCACCACCTTCATGCTCAATTCTCACTGGGGCAGGGCTGCCACAGGCAAAGAAAAGTCTTCTGTCTATGTAAGCTGGGTCCCTTTAGTCATATCCACCTCTTTGCGACCCTGTAGACAGTGGCCTGCCAGGCTTCTCTGTCAAGAAGTGGGGGTGGTGGTGGGGGGGGGTGTTCTCCAGGCAAGAATACTGGAGTGTATTGGCCAATACTGGTTGCCATGCCCTTCTAGAGCACTATATTTCCTGCTGCCCTAGCCACCAACTCACCTGAGTACCTGGTACTGCCAGAACCCCCGGAACCCAAGAAGCTGCCCCACCTCCACCCCTGGCCCTCACAGGGGCAAACCCAAGTCCTCCAGGGCAGCCTCAAGAGCAAACCCCAGTGGACAACCCACATGCAGAGGTGGAAGTAAAACCACAACTGAAACCCAGAGGCAGTGTGGCTAAGGAAGAAGACCCAAAACCCCACCAGCTGTACAAGCTGGGGATTAAATCCACATGATCAACTAGGCAGACTCTGTCTATGGAATATATAAAAGGGCATTGAGAGCTCCCACAAAAGAAAACACACTAGTTCTGATAGCTGTGGACATTGGAGGCAAGAACACACAGGAGTAGGACTAGATTAGAACCTCAGCTGCCCCACAGCAGGTCCAGAGATCAGTACAGTGTTGCAGGGCATCCTAGGGAGATGAGGTGGACTGATTCCCAGGGAAGGAAAGGACTTCGACAGCAGTGACTCAAGAAAAAAATTTATTATTCTTATATTTTGACTTGTTCTGTAGGTTCTTTTGGACTTTTTTTTTTCTCTTCCCTCACATACACACACACACACACACACACACACACACACACCTTTCTCCTTCCACTGTTGAAGTTGTCGATTTTACTGGCACTATGAAATCCAATTAAGCTTTTGAGCTTTTTTTTTTTTCCTCAGTCACTTTTTACTGTTGTTATAAACCTCTGCCTCTGTGTCAGGCTTTTCCAGTGCTGTGGAATTTTCTTTGTTTTTGTTTTTTTTTCCTCTTTCTTTAATTTTAATTTTTAAAATATATTGTTATTTTTTCTACTTTTATCCCTTTCTTTGCATTTCCTACTGTTCTTTTCCCCTTGCAGCTAATCTTCAATGCATATAAATCTTCTTTATCTACCTCTATTTAATTTTTCATATCTATGCTTTCTTTTCTTTCTACTCAGCATACTTGTTAGATTTATTTTCATTGCTTTATTCCCCAACTGGCATCTTGTTTTAGTTTTGTTTTCCAGTTTGTGCTTTAGTTACTTTTGTTCTTAACTGGTAGATATAATTTTTGGCTTCTGTAGTTTTTCTAGGTCAATCTATCATACTTTACTTCTGTTGGACTGTTTAGATTTAGCTTATGGATGTATATGTATATATTTATATTCAGTCACATTTTTTATTGTTGTTATAAACCTTTGTCTATATATTGGACTTGTGCAGTTCAATGCAGTTTTCTTTTTTTTCTTTCTTCTTCCTTTTTTGTTTTCTCTTTTTAACAATTTTAATTTTTGATTTCTTTGAACTTATTATTTTTTCTAAATTTGTTCCTTTGTTTGCCTTTCCTACTGTTCTTTTCCCCTTGCATTTAATCTTTAATGTATATAAATCTTCTTCATCTACCTCTATTTAACTTTGCATATCTATTATTTCTTTTCTTTCTTTCTTTCCTTTCCTCACAACGTATTTGTTACTCTTGTTTTCATTGCTTTATTCCCCACTTGGCATCTTGCTTTAGTTTTGTTTTCCAGTTTATCCTTTAGTTAGCTTTGTTTTCAACTAGTAAATATAATTTTTTATTTCCTTTGTTTGCTGGGTCAGTCTACTGTACTTTATTTTTGTTTGACTCTTTTGATTTTGCTTGTGGGTGTATACATATATGTGTCCCCGCAAATAACAATATATATTCCATTATATTAATTATTATTTGCCTGATTTTATAACTGCCATATGTCTGGGGTTCACCTTTGGTTTCTTGTTTCTGGGTATTTGCTTTAATCTCACTTAATGCCATAACAAACCACTAGAAACACAGAAGTCCAAATAAATGAAGAGAAAATAGGCAAAGTACCTGAAAAAGAATTCAGAAAAATGATACTAAAGATGATCAGAAACCTTGAAAACAAAATGGAGAAAATGCAAGAACCAATTTAAAAAGACATAGAAGAATTAAAAGAATAAATATACAGAGACAAACAGCACAAATACTAAAATTAAAAATACTCTAGAAGGAATCAATAGCATAATATCTGAAGCAGAAGAAAGAATCAGTGAGCTGGAAGATAAAATGGTGGAAATAAAGTCTGAAGAGCAGAATAAAGTCAAAAGACTGAAAAGAACTGAGGATAGTCTCAGAGACCTCTGGGACAACATCAAATGTGCCAACATTCAAATTAGAGGGGTCCCAGAAGAGGCTCAGTCATGTCCGACTCTTTGCGACCCCATGGACCATAGCCTACCAGGATCCTCCTTCCGTGGGATTTACCAAGCAAGAGTACTGGAATGGGTTGCCATTTCCTTCTCCAGGTTATCTTTCCGACCCAGGGATCGAACCCAGATCTCCCGCATCATAGGCAGACACTTTACCATCTGAGCCATCAGAGAAAAGAAAGGGTATGAGAAAATTTTTGAAAATATTATAGTTGAAAATTTCCCCAACGTGGAAAAGGAAATAGCCAATCAAGTCCAAGAGGCACAAAGAGTCCCATACAGGATAAACCCAAGGGGAAACACACCAAGATACATCCTAATCAAACTAACAAGAACTAAAACACAAAGAAAGAATATTAAAAGCAACAAGGGAAAAGCAGTAAGTAACATACAACAGAACCCCCATATGCATAACAGCTGGTCTTTCAGCAGAAACTCTGCAGGCCAGAAGGGAATGAAAGGATATATTTAAAGTACTGAAGGGAAAAATCGATAATGAATATTACTGTACTTGGCAAAGATCTCACTCAGAATTGATGGAGAAATAAAAACTTTTCATACAAGCACAAGTTAAGAGAATTCAGTACCATCAAACCATTTTTACAACAAATGTTAAAAGGACTTATATAGTCAAGAAATACAGGAGAAGAAAAAAGATCTACAAATCTACCCCAAACCATTAAGAAAATATCATAGGAACATATATACCAATACTTACTTTAAATGTAAATGGACTAAATGCCTTAGCTACAGCAATCAGAGAAGAAAAAGAAATAAAAGGAATCCAGATCAGAAAAGAAGAAGTAAAGTTTTCACTGTTTGCAGATGACATGATACTGTACATAGAAAACCCTAAAGATAGTAACAGAAAATTACTAGAGCTAATCAGTGAGTTTAGCAAAGTTGCAGGATACAAAATCAATACACAGAAACCACTTGCATTTCTATATACTAATGATGAAAAATCAGAAAGAGAAATTAAGTAATAAATCCCATTCACCATTACAACTTAAAGAATTCAATATCTAGGAATAAACTTACCTAAGGAGACAAAAGAACTGCACAGAAAATTTTAAGACACTAGTGAAAGAAATTAAAGATGACATAAACATATGGAGAGATATTCTATGTTCTTGGGGAGAAAGAATGACTATATATAGTGAAAATGACTATACTACCAAATGCAACCTACAGGTTCAATGTGATCCCTATCGAATTACCAATGACATTTTTAAGTGAACTAGAACAAAAAAAATCCACAATTCATGTGGAAACACAAAAGAACCCGAATAGCCAAAGCAGTCTTGAGAAAGAAGAATGGAGCTGGAGGAATCAACCTTCCCTACTTCAGATTATACTACAAAACTATGGTCATCAAGATAACACGGTACTGGCACAAAAACATAAATATAGACCAATGGAATAAGATAGAAAATCTGGAAATAAACCCCTGAACCTATGGGTACCTTATTTTTGAAAAAGGGGGCAAAATATACAGTTGTGTCAAAGATAGATTCTTCAGTAAATGGTGCTGGCAAAACTGGACTGCTGCTGCTGTTACTGCTGCTGCTGCTAAGTCACTTCAGTCGTGTCTGACTCTGTGTGACCCCATAGATGGCAATCCAGGAGGCTCCCCCGTCCCTGGGATTCTCCAGGCAAGAACACTGAAGTGGGTTGCCAATTTCCTTCTCCAATGCAGGAAAGTGAAAAGTGAGAGTGAAGTTGCTCAGTTGTGTCTGACTCAGCGACCCCATGGACTGCAGCCTACCAGGCTCCTCCATCCATGGGATTTTCCAGGCAAGAGTACTGGAGTGGGGTGCCATTGCCTTACCCAAAGGTACATGTGAAAGAATGAAATTAGAACACTTCATAACACCATACACAAAGATAAACTCAAAATGGATTAAAGACCTAAATGTAAGACCAGAAACTATAAAACTGTTAGCTGAAAACACAGGCAGAACACTTGAGGACATAAATCAAAGCAAGATTCTCTATGACCCACCTCCTAGAATAACAGAAATAAAAGCAAAAGTAAACAAGTGGGACCTGATTAAACTTAAAAGCTTTTGCATAGCAAGGGAAACTATAAGCAAGGTAAAAAGACACCCCTAAGAATGGGAGAAAATAATAGCAAATGAAACAACAGACAAAGAATTAATTTCCAAAATATCCCAAGAGGCCCATACAACTCAATGCCGGAGGGGGAAAAAAATCCCAATCAAAAAGTGCAGAAAAGACCTAAACAGACATTTGTCCAAAAAAAGACATACTGATGGCTAACAAACACATGAAAAGATGCCTAACATCATTCATTATTAGAGAAATGCAAATCAAAACCACAATGAGATGTCACCTCACACATATCAGAATGACCCCTCATCAAAAAGTCTAAAAACAATAAATGCTGGAAAGAGTGTAGAGAAAAGGGAACACTCTTTCACTGTTGGTGGGAAAGTAAATTGATACAGCCATTATGGAAGACAGTATGGAGATTCCTTAAAAAATAAAAACTAGGAATAAAACCTGCATATGACCCAGCAATTCCACTCCTAGGCATATACCCTGAAGAAATCAAAATTGAAAAGGACACGTGTATCCCATTGTTCATTGTAGCACTATTTACAATAGCTAGAACATGGAAGCAACCTAGATCTCCATTGACAGACGAATGGATAAAGAAGCTGTGGTACATCTACACAATGGAATATTACTCAGTCATAAAATAGGAATGCATTTGAGTCAGTCCTAATGAGGTGGATGAACCTATAACATATTATACAGAGTGAAGTGAGTCAGAAAGAGAAAGATAAATATAGTATTCTAATGCATATATAAGGAAACTAGAAAAATAGTACTGAAGAATTTATTTACAGGGCACCAATGGAGAAACAGACATAGAGAATAGACTTATGGACATGGGGGGAGGGGGAGGGGAGGGTGAGATGTATGGAAAGAGTAACATGGAAACTTACACTACCTTATGTAAAATAGATAGCCAATGGGAATTTGCTGTATGGCTCAGGAGACTCAAATAGTGGCTCTGTATCAATCTAGAGGGGTGGGATGATGAGGGAAATGGGAGGAAGTTTCAAAACATAGGGGACATATGTATACCTATGGCTGATTCATGTTGAGGTTTGACAGAAAACAACAAAAGTCTGTAAAGCAATTATCTTTCAATAAAAAAATAATAATAAATTGAGAAAAGGAGGTTATATATATATGTATATATATTATACACACACATACTTATATATATAGTTGATTCACTTTGTTATAAAGCAATAACTAACACATCATTGTAAAGCAATTATACTCTAATAATTTTTTAAGATAATAAAAAGTATGCTGCTTCTTTAAAAAAAAATACCCACAAAAAGGTCATGATTCCACATTATTGTGGAATCCACATGATTCCACATTTCAGATTTCACATTAAAACTAAGTTCAAAGAAACTAATATTTGTCAAGTTTTGGTTAGTATCAAATAGAAATGTCCACAATTATCTGAAAAAGATATAATTCTTATCACTTTTCAAGCTACATAACTGTGTGAGCTGTGTGATGCTGGATTTTTTTACATACTATGACCAAAGCAAAAATTGAATGCAAAATCATATAGATATGGATATTTGAAAGGAAACTTCTTTCTTAATCTCTAAGAAAATTGGTCATTTAAAGTAAAAATAATAACTTTCTACTAGAGTTCATATGTATGTAAAAATCAAATATGTTGCAAAAATATTTATAAAAAATGGAGCTGATGAGATAGATACTGTTCAATGGTCTTATATTTTGGTGAAGAAGTACCAAAGTAGATTCTGGTAAGAAAAGGGTCATATGTTATAATATTTAATGTAATCACTAAAAAAGAAATGCTAAAAAGTATAGATTTTAAAGTATCAAAGATGAATAGAAATAGAATATTAAAAATTGTTCTGTTGAAAGAATTTTGGAAAAGTAGAAAAAATAAGAAGTAACATAAATATGAAACAACTAGAATGATAAAGACAAAACCATATTGATAATTACATTAAATATAACTAAACTAATATATGAATTAAGATATAAACAGGAGTGAATAAAATCAAGACCAAATTATATGCTGTCTAAATTACTGCATTCTAAATAAAAAAATTTTGAAAAGATATACTATATCATCTTCAGAAAACTGGTGAGCATACCTTAACATCAAAAAAGATATACTTCAGGCAAGGAGATTTTCAGTGATCAAAAAAAAAAAGGAGACATGGCTAACTGATGTGAAGAACTGACTCATTAGAAAAGACCCTGATGCTGGGAAAGATTGAAGGCAGGAGGAGAAGGGACCCATAGAGGATGAGATGGTTGGATGACATCTCCCACTCAATGGACATAACTTTGAACAAGCTCTGTGAGTTGTTGATGGACAGAGAAGCCTGGCATGCTGCAGTCCATGGGGTTGCAAAGAGTTGGACATGACTTGGCGACTAAACTGACAGAAAATAAAGTGTGATATATTTTTTTAATGCAATACTATAGAATGATATGCCTAAATATGAAAGTTAAATTATAAAAGTTCCCAGAGATAACAAAGGATAATATCGTAGTGGCATTGGGTAGACAGAGATTTATGAGAGACCAAAAGCATAAACCAATTGTAAATCAGCCTTCATTCAAATTATAATCTCTGTTCATCAAACACAACATTCAGATCAGTTCAGTTCAGTTCAGTCGCTCAGTCACATTGACTCTGCAATGCCATGGACTGCAGCATGCCTAGCCTCCCTGTCCATCACCAACTCCTGGTGTTTACTCAAACTCATGTCCACTGAGTCGGTGAAACACAACATTAAGAAAGTGAAAATATAAACCTTACATTTGAAGAAAATATTTCAATGCATATATTTGACAGAATATGAAAGAACTGTAAATCCATAATAAAACACAAGTAACCTAATTTTATAATACACAAGACATTTAAACAGAAACCTGACAAAAGAAGATACCCAAATTGCTAATAAGAACATTAATTTTTCTTCAAAGCAGTCATCAGGAAAATGCAAATTAAATCATAATGTGATACCACTTCACACTCAGTATCATAGCTAAAATAAAAAATCCCACAACACCAAATGTTGGTAAGAAAATGGGGCAAATAAGAATGTAGAAAGAAAGTGAAGTTGCTCAGTCATGTCCGACTCTTTGCAACCCCATGGACTGTAGCCTACCTGGATTGTCCACCCATGGAATTTTCCTGGCAAGAATACTAGAGTGAGTGGCCATTTCCTTCTCCAGGAGATCCTTCTGACCCAGGGGTTGAACCCAGGTCTCCTGCGTTGTAGGCAGACGCTTTACTGTCTGAGCCAGGTAAGAAAGTGGGGCAAATAAAGTCTCATTCATTGCTAATGAAAATGTAAGGTGGTATAACCACTTTGGCAATTTACTTGACACTTTCTTGTGAAGTTAAATATGCTGCTGCTGCTAAGTCGCTTCATTCGTGTCCAACTCTGTGCGACCCCATAGACGGCAGCCCACTAGGCTCCCCCATCCCTGAGATTCACCAGGCAAGAACACTGGAGTGGGATGCCATTTCCTTCTTCAATGCATGAAAGTGAAAAGTGAAGTTGCTCAGTCGTGTCCGACTCTTAGCGACGCCATGGACTGCAGCCCACCAGGCTCCTCTGTCCATGGGATTTTCCAGGCAAAAGTACTGGAGCGGGTTGCCATTGCCTTCTCCGAAGTTAAATATATGTCTGCTCTAAAATCTAAAGTATATATCTCAAATCATAAAATACTGGAAACATCTCAAACACTAATTAACAAGAGTATGAATCAACAAATTGTTGTATATTAATTCAATGGAATACTCAGCAATATAAATATCTCAAATTCCCTGTGTTGATTAAAAGAAACCAAACAGAATGGATGCATGTATATGTACAGCTGAGTCCCTTTGCTGTCCACCTGAAACTATTATAACATTGTTAATTGACTACACTCCAATATAAAATAAAAGAAAAAATTAAGTGCATACTATATGGATTAATTTGTATAGTTGAATAGCAGGCAAAGTTTAATCTGTGATGATAGAAGTCAGAATCACATAAAAAAAATTATACCTATGATAAAAGTTAACTAAGTGATGAATGTTAACTAAGCTTATTGTGATAATCATTTTGAAATATGCACACAATCAAATCACGATGTTGTATACCTTAAACTTATAGGATGTTATTATATGCCAATTATATCTCAACAAAACTGGGGAGGGGGGAAGAATAGGTTTCCTAAAGGGAACTAGGAAATTTCTAGGTGATAAAAATGCTCTATCTAGATTGGAATGCTTATTATACAAGCAGACACATTTGTCAAACTACATAATGTACATCAGACAACTTAAAGTTATTATGCACAGAGATTTGAAATATATGTTAATTTTACCTACATAAAAAGAAAGTTCTATTTCTTCAAGAAGTCTCCTTTAGATGATCCTGTGCTATGTTGTGCTTAGTCTGTAAGTCATGTCTGACTCTTTTGTGACTCCATGGACTGGAGCCCGTCAGGCTCCTCTGTCCATGGGGATTCTCCAGGTAGGAATACCGGAGGAGGTTTCTATGCCCTCCTTTAGCGGATTGTCTCAACCCAGGAATCAAACCCAAGTCTCCTGTGTTGCAGGCAGATTCTTTACCATACAAGCCACCATGGAAGCCCATGAATACTGGAGTGGGTAACCTATTCCTTCTCCAGGGTATCTTCTCCAACCAGGAATCAAACCAGGGTCTCCTGCATTTCGGGCAGATTCTTCATCAGCTGATCTACCAGGGACGCCCTTAGATGATCCTAATCAATTCTAATGAACAATTTGAAGTTACTAGTTTAATTCTCACCTCTAATAGAACCCAAATTGAGCTTTTGCAAGGCTTATATTCCTGTTTTTTCATATATGAAATGATATAGTGGTAGAATTGGAATACATAAATTGATCATATAAATTTCTGGTATAAAATTGTATATGTCTAAAACTTGTTCAAAAGTTGAATAAGCCAGGTTGAATGATCCTAGACTATTAATATCAGTTATGTCATATAATTTTAAATTTTATATGATAATTTAATTCTATCATAATACTACCAAAAATAAGCTTTGCTATGAGAATCATAATGGTGTCTGGTAATATATGATGGTGTATTTTCATCTGACTTTTCCCATGTATTGAGAACATGTTGGTAACATGGAAAAAGGTGAGTAAAAGAAGCACATCTGTCACGAGTGACAAATAAAGTGGGCAAATAAGCTTTGAATTGGAGGAAACTCAAGTTTAGAAAACTAGATTGGTGGTATATGGTATAAGAGACACCATAAGTGAAACATGTATTTTCCATAGCCTTTGCTCTAATTGCAGGGAATATTAAGAAATATTCAACAATTATATTTTAATACAGGTATCAAAGATGTCCTTCCGATTTCCAGGAGACATTTGGTGGAAGTGTGTAATCATACAAATCTGCTTGCTGCACAAGAACAACTTAACATGGTTTATGTTAATGCTATGAGATTTTGTGTGATCCTAAATTGTAATTTGACCTCAGTTTTATTTTGGCTTGGGCTTTCCTGGTGGTTCAGATGGTCAGGAATCTACTTGCACTGTGGGAGACCCAGGTTCCATCCCTGAGTTGGGAAGATCCCCTGGAGAAAGGCACAGCAACCCACTCCAATATTCTTGCCTGGAGAATTTCGTGGACATAGGAGCCTGGCAAGCTACAGCTATGTTCAGGAGAGTATAAATAATTTTATTTTTGCATTTTATTCAACTTTATATAACACATTGTATAAAGAAGTAAAGTTTGAGAAAAGAATGATGTATTATTTTACATTTAAACAGACAGTTGAATTGGTTCTTCATGTTTTGAAAACTTTTTTTGCCTCTTAGTACATCCTGTTTATTAAGTGAGAAAAGTGTGATTTGCCTGTATTCCTTCTATCTTTGTGTATAATTCTATTAACTGTATACCTAGGATCTTACAAGCATAAACTTTTATTATAAAACAATTAAAGAAGGAAAAAGGAGGATTAATATTACACCTTTTTGAACTTTCATAATTGGAATCCTGCAGTATGCTCTCATTTTTGTTTCTTTGTTCGACATTGTATCTTCAACTATGATTTCGTGACTAGTACTTGGTGGTTAATTTCATCGCTGATTAGTATTCTATTGAAAAATATATACTTTACTTATCCATTCTCCTGTTGATGGGCTTTTGGGTTAATTCTAGAGGGTTTTTTTCCTATTACATGTGATCATGCTATAAACATTCTAAGTATTTTTTGTTTGCCTAGATGCATGCATCTCTTTGAGGTATATACCCAGTTGTTAGATTGATTGACCACAGGATATGCTCTTGCTTAATTATGGTGGTGGCGGTGGTTTAGTCACTAAGTCGTGTCAAACTCTTGTGACCCCATGGAGTGTAGCCCGCCAGGCTTCTTTGTCCATGGAATTTTCCTGGCAAGAATAGTGGAATGAGTTGCCATTTCCTTCTCCAGGGGATCTTCCCAATTCAGGAATAGAATCTGGGTCTCCTGCATTGCAGGCAGATGCTTTACCAACTGAGCTATGAGACAAGCCCACCTAATTATGATAGATAATACTAAACAATTTTCTGAAGTGTTGGTAGCAATTTACACTCTCATCAAAGAATGAGAGTTACAGCTGCCTCACATCTTTGCCCCTTTGGCGGGTTGAAAGACCACTGCAACTACCAGGAGGGCAGTGGGAAGCCTTTCCACACATGGGCTTGCCTCCAGGCAAGGCAGAAAGAGCTGCTCCAGCAGCTGCCTAGTTTCCTGCAGACCACCTCAGCAGGTACCCCATCCCTACCCCAGCAAGTACTCAGGCTTCGTCTCTCTCCATGTCACAGCACGTGGCACTTTTCCCACTGGTAACCACTAGTTTGTTTTCTATATCTGTAAGTCTGTTTTCTATATATATTTGTTTTGCTTTTAAATTCCACAGAAAAGTGATATCACACTGTATTTAACTTTTTCTCTCTGACTTACTTCACTAAGTATGATATTCTCTATGTACATCCACACTGCTGCAAATCACAATTTGCTCTTTTTCACTACTGAGTAGTATCCTGTTACATATATATATATATATATATGAAGAAAAGAAAATGTGGTTTATATATACCACATTTTCTTTATCCATCTGTTGATGAGCATTTGGGGTTGCTTCCATATCTTGGCTATTGTAAATAGCACTGCTGTAAATATTGGGGTGCAGTATCTTTCTGAATTAGTGTTTTTGCTTTTTCCAGATATATAGCCACAAGTTGAATGGCTGAACATACGATAGTTCTGGTTTGAGTCTTTTGAGGAACCTCTATTCTGTTTTCTATAGTGGCTATACCAATTTACATTCCCTCCCACAGTGTACAAGGATACCCTTTTCTCCACATCATTGGTGATATTTGTTATATATAGACTTTTTGATGATAGCCATTCTAACAATGAGATGATATTTCATTGCTTTGACTTGTAAGTCTATCATTTTGTGGATAATCACCTATTTTCTGTTAAAATGTGACAGAACTTCTAAAAAGGTGTGTATCACCAAGTAAGCCTAATAACATGCAAAATAGCCAAATATCACATACTGATGATAAAATAATCTATATGTAAAATATTCCATACTGCACTAAGAAAATAATATGACTAATACCAAATATGCCATCTTAAAGCCATATCCTCCTGAGAAAATGGTGTAACAATAAGGTAATTTCTCCAACCTTTATGCCCTATCACAGATTATGTTCTATTAGTTTTTATTGTTCTCGTTATCAGATATAAATGGAAGGAACCAGATGATCAATGAACTTTTGTGCACTTCAGTAACCAGAGTAATTCATAGTGGCCCCAAAAGACAATCATAATGTCTTAATACTTTCTTTTTTTTTTTTTACAAATTTTATTTAAAGCTATATCATGGGAATTTAGTCTATAATAGTCCATGAAGAAATTATTACTCTCTTTAGGATTCTGTATCAATTTCCCAACTAAATATTGACTTTTATTAATGTTAATTATGATTTTACATATGCATGAAGTAACTAATATTTTACTGCAATTTTAATGGAGAAAAAAGTAAGAGCAAGTATCTTACTCAAAACAACCTAAGTGATAGTGGTACTATGAGGATAAAGTTATTATCATTTTCTAAAACTATACACTTATTCCCCATATTTCCAATTCATGCAATGAAAAGTGCAGATAATAAATGCTGACTAATTATGATGATGATGCTACATGTCAGAGACAAGGCACTGAGTGAAAGTCACATGTATACATGTTTATTTGACTGTGTGTGTGTGCATGCATTTGCACGGATATTTTATAAAATGTAGGATCCAAGTAGCTACACGAGATCTTTTCTAAGAGAAAATGTTTATTTGATTTATTCAAAAACACCAGTTCCTTTGAAAGCATCTCTATCAAAATAAACTACCATGATTGAAAATGTTTGTAGTAAGAATACACTTTTAGATAAAACCTCCAAAAATTGTAATAAAAACAAACATTTTTCCCTAATAGGCTGAATACAAGTCATGTTTATTTTCTGAAGGAAAATGGATTATTTAGCAAATGCTTTCCAGCAGGAGCCCAATAAGCTGATAAGATGATAAGTGATGGAGTTGGAAATAAAAATTAATTTTTAAAACATAGTTCAAAATTGCATGTGTTAAATCACATAGCCTTTCCAAAAAGCCCGGCTTCTCAGAAACAGAATGAAATCAGTTTACCTAAATGAAGAAAGAAAACAATTTTTATTTATAGCTGCATCTGTCTCTCCCAGCCCACTCCTAATGTCAGGGGGAAAGAAGTCAATGTCAGTTTCAGGTACTGTCACACTTAAAACGATAATAAGACACTACTTATGATTGCCTACTATGTACCCGGCACTTTATTTCACATTAAAACCTAGAGCAGACTAACTACATTGCTGCTGACAGGACAAGGCCAGTTGTCATACTCTTAACTCTTACTGTACTGCTAAGTGGTTAAGCCTTGGTTTACTTGATATTTGAAAATGTTACCACCACTACCTCCACTTCCTGCCCTGATACCAAGCAGGACCCTATGGGCTCCTGGGCACAGAAGCCTTTCCGTGTCCCACATTTCTTGATAACAGAAAATAGACTTCATTCAGCCTCAAGGTCTTCCCTGAGCTCAAATGACCAGATTCAAATAGTTGCTAACTAGAAAGGGGAGGTGGATATAGAGAAAAGGGTGGAACAGTCAAAAGAAGCAATAGTTCAGCCTTGGGGCAGTCTTTGTTCCCCTTCAGGAGATATACATAATAATATATTTGAGAGGTTTTGCAGACCTTGAAACACTCACCAGATTGTGTGCTATTCACAGGGCTTCCCGGGTGGCACAGATGGTTTAAAAAAAAAAGAGAGAGACCCGGGTTTGATTCCTGGGTTGGGAAGTTCTCCTGAAGAAGGAAATGGCAACCCACTACAGTATTCTTGCCTGGAGAATTCCATGGACATAAGAGCCTGGCCAGTTACAGTCCATGGGGTTGCAAAGAGTTGGAAGTGACTGAGTGACTAACATTATGCACTGTGCTATTCACAAGCCCCCTAGACCACTGGAACCAGAAGACTGATGATGTGAACTTGCAGTCACCTCACCACCAATGAATGAGAAGAATGTCCACAGACTGATCACTGTCTCTTTGAGTTGTTATTATTATTATTATTATAAAACTCCTTGCTTCCCCTTCCAGGTTGGGACACATAGTTTTAAGGGTATTAGTTTATTGTGGAAAATTCTTAAAGAGATGGGAACACCAGACCATTTTATCTTCCTCCTGAGAAACCTGTATGTAGGTTGAGAAGTAACAATTAGAACCAGACATGGAACAATGGACTGGTTCCAAATTGGGAAAGGAGTAGGTCAAGGCTGTATATTGTCACCCTGCTTATTTAATTTATATGCAGAGTACATCATGCTAAATGACAGGCTGGATGAAGCACAAGCTGGAATCAAGATTGCCAGGAATAGCATCAGTAACCTCAGATATGCAGATGACACCCCCTATGGCAGAATGTGAAGAGGAACTGAAGAGCCTCTTGATGAAAGTGAAAGAGGAGAGTGAAAATGCTGACTTAAAATTCAACAGTCAAAAAACAAAGATCAAGGCATCTGGTCCCATCACTTCATGGCAAAAAGATGGGAAAACAATGGAAACAGTGACAGACTCTTTTCTTGGGCTCCAAAATCACTGTGGATGGTGACTGCAGCCATTAAACTAAAAGACGCTTGCCCCCTTGGAATAAAAGCTATGACAAACCTAGATAGCACATTAAAAAAACAGAGATATTACTTTGCCAACAAAGGCCTGTCTAGTCAAAGCTATGGTCTTTCCAGTAGTCATGTATGGATGTGAGAGTTGGACCATAATGAAGGCTGAGCATTGAAGAATTGATGCTTTTGAACTATGGTGTTGAAGAAAACTCTTAAGAGTCCCTTGGACTACAAGGGGATCAGTCAGTCCTAAAAGGATTTCAACCCTGAATATTCAATGAAGGAACTGATGCTGAAGCTGAAGCTCCAATATTTGGCCACCACATGGGAAGAGCTGACTCATTAGAAAAGACTCTGATGCTGGGAAAGATTGAGGGCAAGAGGAGGAGGGGATGACAGAGGATTAAATGGTTGGATGGCATCACCAACTCAATAGACACAAGTTTGAGCAAACTTTGGGAAATAATGAAGGACAGGGAAGCCTGGTGTGCTGCAGTCCATGCGGTCACAAAGTATCAGACAAAACTGAGCGACTAAACAAGTCCATTGTGGCCCCTTTTGCCTGTCAAAGCAATAAATCTATGCTTTTCTACTTTACCTAAAATTCTGCCTCATAGAATTCAGTATTGGGGTACAGAAGCCAATTTTTACTTCATCCCCACAATCTACACTATGGCTTCTCTTAAAGATTCACAGAAAGCAAAATGTGTGATCTCAACCACCTGTCCATCATTACCTAAATAAGAACTTTTTAATTTCACCAAAAGGATACTTGTTAGGATAATAACATTATTTCTATTGATTAAAGATATGATCTGGGACACAAACAATGGCAATCTTTAAATGTAGACACCATATTTAATTTTCAGACAGTTTTCATGGGTCAAAAACTATTACTTTTTCTTTGAAATTTTTTACCAACCATAGAAAGTGAAAGAAAGTTAATCTTACTCTCAGGACATACAAAATCAGGCAGCATGCTTACATTGGCCACTGGGCTTCTGTTTGCCAAGTCCTGTCCCAGAGAACAGATTGAAGGTTAGTAAGCAACAAATCAGGGAATTCATTTAAAATGAATGGGGAGCACATGTATGCTTGTGGCGGATCCATCTCGACGTATGGCAAAAGCAATACAATATTTTAAAGTTAAGCAAAATAAAATTTAATTTAAAAAAAATACAACTATAGAAATCTACACAATAGTTGATGGTAGTTTGAACTAACGTTTCGGTATAATGATGAAGGCAGGTAAATGAATGTTAGATAAATTTCAGATAAACAGAAAAGACCTGCTGATATGTATCAATTTTGAAGAAACAATATTCTATGCTTTATTTTTTCCCCAGTGAAGATGGTTCCCATTTAGAATGAAGAAAAAGTCTCTTAGGATATTAGAGAATTTCATGTGAGTTTCTTGTTTGTTTTTGTTTTAAATTTGTTTGCAAATTACCCATGATACTGCTGATCTTGAAATTAGGGCCTTGTTTCTTGTTACAAACTATATAGGATCTAACCTTTAGAGATAAAGGAAGTAGTTGGTATTGGGGAAGGTCTCATAGCAGACATGGTATTTGAACTGAATTTTGAAGGTGGAAAAGGAAAGACCTTGTAACTAGAGGGAATCAGCTCAAGCAAATATGTAGTTATAAAAATATGCTGTATTGGGGAATTTTCAAATAGCCCTCCAAAGAAAGAGCTCTAAAAGAGTGAGGTATGAAAGATAATATTGAACTTGAGTATAAAATGATTTTTTTAGGCCCTGCTAAGGAGTTTCTGTAGTTTTGTTAGTTTAAATCAATTTTAAAGTATGGAAAAATGCACTAAATACTAATAAGAAAAGAAAAAGTCTTCCTTTCCTAAATATCTGCTCTAGTGAGCTAAAAATTCATAAAGCTCATAGCCTGCCTGAAGGCAATAATAAAACAGAACAAAAATACCAGTAAGACCTCATTATAGCCACTCCAGCATTTAGAACCTTATTTTATGGAACAAAAAGGGAGCATTAAAGCCTCACCAGGACAATTTAAAATGCTGCTCTTTTTAATTTTGTAATGCTTTTCTAACTATTTCAAAAATTGAGCTAGCTGATCAATTCGTGATAATGATTGTCATAATTTATAATATCAACATATTGACTTTGCATAAAACATCCCTCCACCCAAATTTTCATAAATGAATATTCTACATTTAAAATATATTATGTGTTATAAAACATAAGGAACTCTGTTCTGTTTCTGTATATTTTGCTACATATCTTGATTTGCTCCTAATATTATAGCTGCATGTCCAAAATCAACATATCCAAGATGTATCTTAACATATTCCTATTCAAACATGTTGTTCTTTTTCTCTGACAACAGTGATACATAAGACAGTATGCTACCAGTTATGTTAAGCTTTTTCTCACTCTTAATCTGATATTAAATTCTCCTGATTTTCCTCCTAAATATATATGCCTCAAACATTTCTCTTGTGCCTATCATATTGCCTGTGACCTACTTCAGACCCTTTTCCAATGAAAAAATGCAAAAGGCTCCCTACTACTCATCTCCTCCTTCATTCCTGCTTCCCATCAAAAGGCTCTTTAGTTCCTCTTCACTTTCTGCAATTAGAATGGTATCATCAGCATATCTGAGATTGTTGATATTACTCCTGGCAGTCTTTATTTCAGCTTGTGATTTATCCAGTCTGGCATTACACGTGATATACTCTGTATATAAGTTAAATAAGAAGGGTGACAATGCAGCCTTGTCATACTCCTTCACCAAATAATTTCTGAAAAAATAATCCTTCTGAAATACAAATTATGGCATATCATTCCTTTGTTAAAACCCTTCAATACTTTCGGCTCACTTAATAAATTTACAATATAGAACTGAAAGAGATGGTTTTAATGAAACTGACTTGATCCTCATTCTCAAGAATTTTATACCTTAATAGGGGGAAATAGAAGAAAACAAACAGATAAGAAAGCACACATGGCAATGAGGACTAAGTTGAAGACAAAGCTGGGTGATTTTTAAGAGAATCACAGGGTGCATTTGACATGCTTCTTAGAGATTGTGTGACAGAAGATTGCTTCCCTGAGGAAGCCACATTTAAGTCAAAGTCTGAATGATAGTAAGGAATCAGTCATGAACAACTTGGGAGACAAAAACTCCAGAGAAAACAACAGTGAGTTCAAAGTTCATCTGGGAGTAATGAATTTGTCATGTTTAAACAAAAGAGAGGGCCCATGTGACTGAAGCACAGAAAGCAACAAAGAGCATTATAGGATGATGGGAGAAGTAGGCAGGCACCATATCATGGAAAATCCTTCAGAATGGAGAACAGAATTTGGCTTTTATTTCTACACAATGTGAAGTTGAGTAGTTATATGATTAACATATGTAAATAAATTCTTCTGGCTAATAAGAGGGGAATGAATGCATAACAGGGGGAAAAGGGAATTACAACCAAGTATCAAAGAATGGTGATGTCTTAGATACACACAGTGAGGTGCAAATGAAAATATACAGATAAATATGTAGGATGTTTGGAGGTACACTCCGTTGAAATAGTGAAAGATGGGTGTGTAGCATGAGAAAAAGGAAAAGATCAAGAAAAAATTCTAGATACTTGCTTATCTCATGGAGGAATTGTAATGCCATTTATTCAGGAAAAAGAGGTTTTTTGATAAGTGGGAAAATAAAATATTTTGAAAGATAGTTTATTTAAATGTTGCATTAGTTTAATGTGCACAATGGAGTGTGAAGTCAAGTGGGCCTTAGAAAGCATCACTACGAACAAAGCTAGTGGAGGTGATGGAATTTCAGTTGAGCTATTTCAAATCCTGAAAGATGATGCCGTGAAAGTGCTACACTCAATATGGCAGCAAATTTGGAAAATTCAGCAGTGGACACAGGATTGGAAAAGGTCAGTTTTCATCCCAATCCCAAAGAAAGGCAATGCCAAAGAATGCTCAAACTACCGCACAATTGCATTCATCTCACACGCTAGTAAAGTAATGCTCAAAATTCTCTAAGCCAGGCTTCAGCAATACGTGAACCGTGAACTTCCTGATGCTCAAGCTGGTTTTAGAAAAGGCAGAGGAACCAGAGATCAAATTGCCAACATCCACTGGATCATGGAAAAAGCAAGAGAGTTCCAGAAAAACATCTATTTCTGCTTTGTTGACTATGCCAAAGCCTTTGACTGTGTGGATCACAATAAACTGTGGAAAATTTTGAAAGAGATGGGACTACCAGACCACCTGACCTGCCTCTTGAGAAACCTGTGTGCAGGTCAACAGCCAGAACTGGACATGGAACAACAGACTGGCTTCAAATAGGAAAAGGAGTACGTCAAGGCTGTAGAGTGCCACGCTACTTATTTAACTTATATGCAGAGTATATCATGAGAAACCCTGGGCTGGAAGAAGCACAAGCTGGAATCAAGATTGCTGAGAGAAATATCAATAAGCTCAGATATGCAGATGACACCACCCTTATGGCATAAGGTGAAGAGGAACTAAAAAGCCTTTTGATGAAAGTGAAGGAGGAGAGTGAAAAAGTTGGCTTAAAGCTCAACATTCAAAAAACTAAGATCATAGCATCTGGTCCCATCACTTAATGGCAAATAGATGGGGAAACAGTGGAAACAGTGTTAGACTTTATTTTGGGGGGCTCCAAAATGGTGCTTCAGATGGTGACTGCAGCCATGAAATTAAAAGACGCTTATTCCTTGGAAGGAAATTTATGAACAACCTAGATAGCATATTCAAAAGCAGAGACATCACTTTGCCAACAAAGGTCCATCTAGTCAAGGCTATGGTTTTTCCAGTAGTCATGTATGGATGTAAGAGCTGGACTGTGAAGAAAGCTGAGTGCTGAAGAATTGATGCTTTTGAAGTGTGGTGTTGAAAAAGACTTTTGAGAGTCCCTTGGACAGCAAGGAGATCCAACCATTCCATCCTAAAGGAGATCAGTCCTGGGTGTTCACTGGAAGGACTGATGTTGAAGCTGAAATGCCAATACTTTGGCCTCCTCATGCGAAGAGTTGACTCATTGGAAAAGACCCTAATACTGGAAAGTATTGGGGGCAGGAGGAGAAGGGGACAACAGAGGATGAGATGGCTGGATGGCATCACCAACTCTATGGACATCAGTTTGGGTAGACTCTGGGAGCTGGTGATGAACAAGAAGGCCTGGCATGCTGTGATTCATGGGGTCGCAAAGAGTCAGACACCACTGAGCTACTGAACTGAACTGAACTGAAAGTGATTAATTATTTGTTGTTGTTCAAGCCCTAAGCCATGTCCAACTCTTTACAACCCCATGAACTGCAGCATAAGGCTCCTCTGTCCTCCACTATCTCCCAGAGTTAGTTCATATTCATTCAGTCTGTGAATGAACCATCTCATCCTATGCTGCCCTCTTCTCCTTTTGCCTTCAATCTTTTGCAACATCGGAGTCATTTCCAATGAGTCAGCTGTTTATATCAGGTGGTCAAAGAATTGTAGCTTCAGCTTCAGTATCAGTCCTTCCAATGAATATTCAGGACTGATTTCCTTTAAGATTGACTGGTTTGATCTTGTTGCAGTCCAATAAACTCTCAAAAGTCTTCTTCAGCACCACAATTTGAAGGCATCAGTTCTTCAGCACTCAATTTTCTTTACTGTCCAACTCTCACATTCATACATGACTACTAAAAAATCATAGCTTTGACTATAAGGACCTTTGTCAGCAAAATGATGCCTCTGCTTTCTAATATGCTGTCTAGGTTTGTCATAGCTTTTTTTCAAAGGAGCAAGTGTCTTTTAATTTCATGGCTGCAGTCACCATTCACAGTGATTTTGGAACCCAAGAAAATAAAATCTGGCAGTGCTTCCTCTTTTTCCCCAGCTAATTGCCATGAAGTGATGGGGCCAGCTGCCGTGATCTTAGTTTTTAAATACTGAGTTTTAAGCCAGCTTTCTCAGTCTCTCCTTTCTCCCTCATCAGGAAGTCCTTTAGTTCCTCTTCACTTACTGCCACTAGAATGGCATCATCAGCATATCTGAGATTGTTGATATTGCTCCCGGCAGTCTTTATTTCAGCTTGTGATTTATCCAGCCTGGCATTACGCATGATGTACTCCATATATAAGTTAAATAAGCAGGATGACAATACAGCCTTTTCATACTCCTTCCCCAATTTCGAACCAATCCATTGTTCCATGTTTGGTTCTAACTGTTGCTTCTTGACCTGCATACGGGTTTCTCAGGAGACAGGTGAGGTGGTCTGGTAACACCCATTTCTATAAGAATTTCACACAATTTATTATGACTGACACAGTCAAAGACTTTATAGCATAGTCAATGAAGCAGAAGATTTTCTCAAATTCCGTTGATTTCTCCATGATGCAACAAATTTGGGGCAATTTGATCTCTGGTTCCTCTTTCCCTTTGAAACCCAGTTTATACATCTGGAAGTTCTTGTATCATGTACAGCTGAAGCCTATCTTGAAAAAACTTGAATCCTATCTTGAAGGACTTTAGGCATTACCTTACTAGCATGTGAAATGACCACAACTGTGTGGTAGTTTGAACATTCTTTGACACTGCTCTTCTTTGGGGTTGAAATGAAAACTGACCTTTTGCAGTCGTGTCGCCACTGCTGAGTTTTCCAAGCTTGCTGATATACTGAGTGCAGCACTTAAACAGCATCATCTTTTATAATGTTAAATAGCTCATCTGGAATTCCATCACCTCTATTAGCTTAGTTCATAGTAACGCTTCCTACTACCCACTTGAATTCACATTCCAGGTTACCTGGCTCTAGGTGAGTGACCACACCATCATGGTTATCTTGGTCATTATGACCTTTTTTGTATAGTTCTCCTCGGAATTCTTGCCACTTCTTAATTTCTTCTGCCTCTTACTGTTTCTGTCCTTTATCGTGCCCGTCCTTGCATGAAATGTTCCCTTGATATCTCCAGTCTTCTTGAGGAAATCTCTAGTCCTTCTCATTCTGTTGCTTTCTTTATTTATCTGCATCGTTCATGTAAGAATTTAACACAGATGACCATCATATCTACTATTGTGAGCAAGAATACCTTAGAAGAAATGGAGTAGCCCTCATAATCAACAAAGAGTCTGAAATACAATACCTGTGTGCAACCTCAAAAACAACAGGATGATCTCAGTTCATTTTCAAGGCAAATTATTTATCATCACAGTAATCCAACTCTGTGCCGCAACTACTGATGCCAAATAAGCTGAAGCTGACTAATTCTATGAGGACCTACAAGACCTTCTAGAGCTAACATACACACACAAAAAAAGATGTCCTTTTCATCATAAGGGATTCAAATGGGATCATCATAAGGGATTCATCATAAGGAAATCACGAAATACCAAAATAACAGGCAAGTTTGGCCTTAGAGTACAAAATGGAGCAGAGCAAAGACTAATGGAATTTTGTCAAGAGAACACACTGGTCAT
The DNA here is from genome assembly GCA_935064755.1 of Tragelaphus eurycerus. Taxonomy (NCBI): domain Eukaryota; kingdom Metazoa; phylum Chordata; class Mammalia; order Artiodactyla; family Bovidae; genus Tragelaphus; species Tragelaphus eurycerus. Next base: position 1,744,670 of record CAKXYN010000086.1, on the reverse strand, counting down.
ACCAAACACCCTTTTCCAACAACCGAAGAGATGTCTCTACACATAGACATCACCAGATAGTCAATTCCACAATCAGATTTGGTCTTTACAGCCAAAGAGGGAGAAGCTCTATGGAGTCAGTGAAAACAACACCTGAAACTGACTGCAGCTCAGCTCATAAGTTCCTTATTTCAAAATTCAAGCTTAAATTTAAGAAAATAGGGAAAATCACTAGGTCATTCAGGTGTGACTTAAGTCATATCCCTAATGATTATGCAGTGGAGTTGACAAATAGATTCAAGGGATTAGATCTATTAGACAGAGTACCTGAAGAGCTCTGGATGGTGGTTCATAATGTTTTACAGTAGGCAGTGACTAAAACCGTCCTCCCAAAATAGAGACGGGGGAGTCTAGTGGGCTGCCGTCTGTGGGGTCACACAGAGTCGGACACGACTGAAGTGACTCAGCATCAAAATAGAGATGCAAGAAGTCAAGGTGGTTGTCTGAGTGGCTTTACAAATAGCTGAGGAAAGAAGAGAAGTGAAAGGCAAGGGAGAAAGGGAAAGATATACCCAACTGGGGTTTCCCTGGTTGTTCAGATGGTAAAGAATCTGCCTGCAGTGCAGGAAACCCAGGTTCAATCCCTAGGTCAAGAAGATCCCCTCAAGAAGGAAATGGCTGTCCACTCCAGTATTCTTGCCTGGAGAATCCCATGGACAGAGGAGCCTGGTGAGCTACACTCCATGGGGTCACAGAGAATAGCAAGCAGAGATAGAAGGCCTTCTTAAATGAATAATGCAAAGAAATAGAGGAAACCACAGAAGGAAAAAGACTTGATTCACTTATACATACATAGTTTGTTTTCCAGATTCTTTTCCCTCATAGGTTATTACAAAATATTTAGTACGGCTTCTTGTGTGATACAGTTGGTCCTTGTTAGTTTTCTATTTTATATATAGCAGTGTTTATGCTAATTCCAAGCTCCTAAGTTTTCCCTCCCTTCCCCTTTCTCCTTTGGTAAGCATAAGTTTTTTTTTAACATCTTAATTATAAAATATCTATTAGATTATCAAAAGTATATTTCAAATAGGCAATTGTATACACAACTTTGGGATTCTACTGGGACATTCAGATGAAGATAAAATATGGAAATAATAGATGTAAAGAAATGTGAGTCCATGGGATAAATACAATTTCTGAGACAAGAGAAAAAAAAAAATCCCAGTTTTGAGCACTGGAACAGTCTAGTAATTAGGTTAAATAGAGGAGAAAATAATCTTACCCCTCTTTGTCTCCAGTACCTACCACAATACCCTGTAACCAGTGGTTACTGAGTTAAATTATTCCTTCTCCATATCATAGTAAGAACAAGTTGTAGGATAACCTTGGCTACTGTACAAAACTCCTATTGCAAATTATCATTCTTGAGAAGACATAAAGATGAGGAGTAGGAAGACACTGGGCTCACCTTCCCTCAGGAACACGTCTAAAGCTCAACAGCACATTCATCTATTCTCACTGAAGTCACCATGGAGACTAACAAAACAGCTCTTCTACAACCAAGGCTATAAAGAACGATCCACAAGGAGTCTAGTAGGAAATGAGGAGAACAGAACAGGTAATATGATCAATATTTTATAATAACTTTAAATGGAGTATAATCTATAAAACACTGAATTGCTATATTCTATGCCTTAAATTAGCATATAACATTGTAAATTAACTCTACTTCAGTTTTAAAATAATAATGATTTTTTAAAAACTATCATTCCTCTTACATTTCTTAGTAGAATTATCATTTTAGCATATTCTGATTTGGGAGATAAATTATGTTGTTTTGAAATGTTACATTTTTCTATACCATCAATGAATTCAGTACAAGGAAAATATAGACTCTAATTCAAAAGCAATCCACCATATTTGTGCCAAATAACAAAAATCAAGCAGAAACAAAGATCATAATATGGCATGATTTTTCTTCAAACACAATTGAATGAATATATACAATGCAAAGTTTGTTCCAGAAGTCACAGATTTCATTTTTGCCTTTTGGTATCCTTTTCCATTGTAGGTAACAATAAATTACTTGCAAATCAAATAAATGCATAATTACCACAACAATATATTTAAACTTGTTACTTACTCTAGAATTATAGACTGTGACCTCTTTCAAAATAAACCTTGCTGATACTTTTCAACCTACAGCTGGCATAGAAGAGTCCCTCTATTAAAGTTAGGGACTTCCATTGTGGTCCAGTGTTTAAGAATCTGCTCCCCAATGTAGGGGAAATGGGTTTGATCCATGCTTCAGGAAGATTCCAATCAGTCCAGTTCAGTTGCTCAGTCATGTCCAACTCTTTGTGACCCCACAGATTGCAGAGGTCAGGCTTCCCTGTCCATCATCAACTCCCAGAGCTTATGTAAACTCATTGAGTCAGTGATATCATCCAACCATCTCATCCTCTGTCATCCCCTTGTCCTCCTGCCTTCAATCTTTCCCAGCATCAGGCTGTTTTCAAATGAGTCCGTTCTTCACATCAGGTGGCCAAAGTATTGGAGTTTCAACTTTAGCATCAGTTCTTCCAATGGATATTCAGAACTGATCTCCTTTAGGGTGGACTGGTTGGATTTCCTTGTAGTCCAAGGGACTCTCAAGAGTCTTCTCCAATACCACAGTTCAAAGGCATCAATTCTTCAGTGCTCAGCTTTCTTTATAATCCAACTCTCACATCCATACATGACAACTGGAAAAACCATAGCTTTGACTAGATGGACCTTTGTTGGAAAATAATGTCTCTGCTTTTTAATATGCTGTCTAGGTTGGTCATAGCTTTTCCTCCAAGGAGCAAGCATCTTTTAATTGCATGGCTGCAGTCACCATCTGCAGTGATTTTGGAGCCCCAAAAAATAAAGGTTGTAACTGTTTCTATTGTTTCCCCATCAATTTGCCATGAAGTAATGGGACCAAATGCCATGCTCTTCATTTTCTGAATGTTGTGTTTAAAGCCAACTTTTTCACTCTCCTCTTTGACTTTCATCAAGAGGCTCTTTAGTTCTTCACTCTCTGCCAGAAGGGTGGTGTCATCTGCATATCTGAGGTTATGATATTTCTCCTGGCAATATTGATTGCAGCTTGTGCTTCTTCCAGCTCAGCATTTCTCAGGATGTACTCTGCATATAGGTTAAATAAGCAGGGTGACAATATACAGCCTTGACGTACTCTTTTTCCTATTTGGAACTAATCTGTTGTTCCATGACCAGTTCTAACTGTTGCTTCCTGACCTGCATACAGATTTCTCAAGAGGCAGGTCAGGTGGCCTGGTATTCCCATCTCTTGAAGAATTTTCCATAGTTTGTTTTGATCCACATAGTCAAAGGCTTTGGCGTAGTAAATAAAGCAGAAATAGATATTTTTCTTGAACTCTCTTGCTTTTTTAATGATCCAGTGGATGCTGGCAATTTGATATCTGGTTCCTCTGCCTTTTATAAATCCAGTTTGAACATCTGGAAGTTCACGGTTCACATACTGTTGAAGCCTGGCTTAGAGAATTTTAAGCTTTATTTTGCTAGTGTGTGATATGAGTGCAACTGTGTGGTTTGAGCATTATTTGGCATTGCCTTTCTTTGGGACTGGAATGAAAACTGATCTTTTCCAGTCCTGTGGCCACTTCTGAGTTTTCCAAATTTGGCTGGCATATTGAGTACAACAATTTCACAGCATCATCTTTCAGGATTTGACATAGCTTAACTGGAATTCCATCACCTCCACTAGCTTTGTTCGTAGTGATGCTTCCTAAGGCCCACTTGACTTTGCATTTCAGGATGTCTGGCTCTAGGTGAGTGATCACACCATCATGGTTATCTGGGTTAGGGAATTATTTTTTATATAGTTCTTCTGTGTATTCTCGCCACCTCTTCTTAATATCTTCTGTTTCTGTTAGGTCCATACCATCTCTGTCCTTTTTACTGTGCACATCTTTGCATGAAATGTTACCTTAGTATCTCTAATAAATAAATGTCTTATAAGGTTGTACAGTGTGTAGCACTTGAGGCTGGGTTACTTCACTTAGTAATTTTTCCAAAGCAATTGTTTAAATACAAGAGGTACACTTCTTGGATGCTAAGAATCATCCACAGGACCTATAACTTAGTGGCTACTAACATCCTTTTGTCATGATGCCTCTTAATACTAATACCATATGGACTCCTACAAGGGATGTAAGTGTCACAGCTTTGGTTGAATTTGGTCCGGGCCCACTTCCACTGTCACGTGCTGTCCCAACTGTGGGAAGATATCTCTCCATCCTGATCCAGTTTTCTTTTCCTAGAACCATTGCTGAGCTTTCCCTTCATTTGGACAGCCTTGATGGATTTAAAGCAGACAAGTTTTTCCCAGTGAATTTCTCTGTGACCATGTCCCACAGCATCGCCTTTGCTACATGCTTAACTTTTGGCCAAAACCAAGATGGTGGAGTAGAAGGACATGTGCTCATCTTCTCCTGAGAGAACTCTAAAATTAAAACACACTGCTGAACAACCATTGACAGAAAAATGTTGGATTCCACCAAAAAAAGATATCCCACATCCAAGTATAAAGGAGAAGCCTCAGCAAGATAGATCCAAAGACCCCACAGAGAGTTGGCCAAAATTGTGTTTGAGTGTCTCCTGTGGTGGTAATGGACAGCAGTGGACTGCTGGAGGGCCAGAGGCTCTGGGTGCAGCAGACATGGGTATGGCACAAGCCCTCTTGGAGGAGGTCACTATTAACCCCACCATAGAGTGACCAGAACTTACACAGGACTGGGGAAACAGACTGTTGGAGGGCAAAAACAAAATCTTGTACACACAAGGACCCAGGAGAAAGGAGCAGTGACTACAAAAGAGACTGATCCAGACTTGTCCATGAGTATCCAGGAGTATTCAGTGGAGGCATGGGTGGGTAGTGACCTGCTGCAGGGTTGGGGGCATTCAGTAAAGCCGTGTGTGCATGGGACCTTTCGAAAAAGGTCACCATTATCCTCATTACCTACACCATAATTTCGCCTCAGGTCGAACAACAGGAAGGGAATACAGCCACACCCATCAACAGAAAATTGGATTAAGGATTTACTGTCATGAGAAACGCTGGGCTGGAAGAAGCACAAGCTGGAATCAAGATTGCCAAGAGAAATATCAATAACCTCAAATATGCAGATGATACCACCCTTATGGCAGAAAGTGAAGAGGAACTCAAAAGCCTCTTGATGAAAGTGAAAGAGGAGAATGAAAAAGTTGGCTTAAAGCTCAACATTCAGAAAACGAAGATCATGGCATCTGGTCCCATCACTTCATGGGAAATAGATGGGGAAACAGTGGAAACAGTGTCAGACTTTATTTTGGGGGACTCCAGAATCACTGCAGATGGTGACTGCAGCCATGAAATCAAAAGACACTTACTCCTTGGAAGAAAAGTTATGACCAACCTAGATAGCATATTCAAAAGGCAGAGATATAATTTTGCCAACAAAGGTCCATCTAGTCAAGGCTATGGTTTTTCCAGTGGTCATGTATGGATATGAGAGTTGGACTGTGAAGAAAGCTGAGCACCAAAGAATTGATGCTTTTGAACTGTGGTGTTGGAGAAGACTCTTGAGAGTCCCTTGGACTGCAAGGAGATCCAAGCAGTCCATTCTGAAGGAGATCAGTCCTGGGGTTTCTTTGGAAGGAATGATGCTAAAGCTGAAACTCCAATACTTTGGCCGCCTCATGCGAAGAGTTGACTCATTGGAAAAGACTCTGATGCTGGGAGGGATTGGGGTCAGGAGGAGAAGGGACGACAGACGATGAGATGGCTGGATGGCATCACTGACTTGATGGATGTGAGTCTGAGTGAACTCCAGGAGTTGGAGATGGACAGGGAGACCTGGCGTGCTGCGATTCATGGGGTCGCAAAGAGTCGGACACGACTGAGTGACTGAACTGAACTGAGCATGGCCCTGTCCATCAGAACAAGACCCAGTTTCCCCCTCAGGTAGTCTCTGCCATCAGGAAGCTTCCATGAGCCTCTTATCCTTCTCCATCAGAGGGCAGACAGAATCAGAACTGCAATCACAGAAAACTAACCAATCTGATCACGTGGACCACAGCCTTGTCTAACCCAATGAAACTATGAGCTACACTGGATAGGACCACTCAAGACAGATGAGTCATGCTGGAGAGTTCCGACAAAATGTGGTCCACTGGAGAAGGGAAGGGCAAACCACTTCAGTATTCTTGCCTTGAGAACTTCATGAATACTATGAAAAGGCAAAAAGATAGGACACTAAAAGATGAACTCCAGAGGTCAGTAGGTGCCCAATAAGCTCCTGGAGAAGAGTGGAGAAATAACTTGAGAAAGAATGAAGAGACAGAGCCAAAGCAAAAACAATACCCTTTTGTGCATGTGACTGGTGGTGGAAGTAAAGTCTGATGCTATAAAGAGCAATATTGAATAGGAACTTGGAATGTTAGGTCCATGAATCAAGGCAAATTGAAAGTGGTCAAACAGAGATGGCAAGAGTGAATATCAACATTTTAAGAATCAGCAAACTAAAATGGACTGGAATGGGTGAATTTAACTCAGATGTCTATTAAATCTACTACTGTGGGCAAGAATCCCTTAGGAGAAATGGAGTAGCCCTCATAGGCAACAAAAGAGTCCTTGGATGCAGTACTTGGATGCAATCTCAAAAACAACAGAATGATCTCTGTTTGTTTGCAAGGCAAACCATACAATATATCAGAATAATCCAAGTCTATGCCCCGACCACTAATGCTGAAGAAGCTGAAGTTGAATGGTTCTATGAAGACCTCCAAGACCTCTTAGAACTAATACCCCCCCCAAAAAATGTCCTTTTCATTATAGAGGACTGGAATGCAAAAGTAGGAAGTCAAGAGTTACCTGGAGTAACAGGCAAGTTTGGTCTTGGAGTACAAAACAAAGCAAGGCAAAGGCTAATAGAGTTTTGCCAAGAGAATACACTGGTCATAGCAAACATCCTCTTCCAACAACACAAGAGAAGACTCTACACATGGACATCACCAGATGGTCGATAGTGAAATCAGATTGATTATATTCTTTGCAGCCAAAGATGCAGAAGCCCTATACAGTCAGCAAAAACAAGACCGAGAGATGACTGTGGCTCAGATCATGAACTCCTTATTGCCAAATTCAGACTTAAATTGAAGAAAGTAGGGAAAACCAACAGACCATTCAGGTATGACCTAAATCAATTCTCAAGTGAGAAATATATTCAAGGCATTAGATCTGATAGACCTAGTGCCTGAAGAACTATGGATGGAGGTTTGTGACATCATACAGGAGACAGGCTCAAGACCATCCCCAAGAAAAATAAATGCAAAAAGGAAAAATAGTTGTCTGAGGAGGCCTTGCAAATAGTTGAGAAAAGAAAAGACACAAAAGGCAAAGGAGAAAAGGAAAGATATAGCCATTTGAATGCAGAGTTCCAAAGAATAGCAAGGAGAGAGAAGAAAGTCTTCCTCAGTGATCAATGCAAAGAAATAGAGGAAAACAATAGAATGGGAAAGACTACAGATCTCTTCAAGAAAAGTAGAGATACCAAGGGAACATTTCATGCAAAGATGAGCACAATAAAGGACTGAAATGGTATGGACCCAACAGAAGATTCCAATGCTATGGGGCAACTAAGCCCATGTGCCACAATGACTGAGCCCGTGCTCAAGTCTATGAGTCTCAGTTACTAAGTCCACGCACTGCAACTACTGAGCTCATGTCCTGGCCCACTTTCCGGCCCCACATGCAGCAATGAAGAACAGCAAGCCAAATAAATAAATAAATTGTTTTTAAAAATATTAACGTTAGCTTTCTTTTCAGGTATTAATGTTTTGGAATTCATTCTCTCTCTTTCTCCCTCTTCTCTGTGTTTCTCTCTCTCTGTCTCTTCTCTCTCTCTCACTCTGTCACTTTAACCACATTATTTACATGCATATGTTTGCAAGCTTCCCTGATAGCTCAGTTGGTAAAGAATCTGCCTGTGATGCAGGAGACCTGGGTTCTATCCCTGGGTTGGAAAGATACCCTGGAGAAGGGAAAGGCTACCCACTCCAGTATTCTAGCCTGGAGAATTCCATAGACTATACAGTCCGTGGGGTCACAAAGAGTCGGACACAACTGAGTTACTTTCACTTCACACCTGCAGGTGTAATTCATAAATATATAGATGTAGATGTGACTATCTAATTCTTCTCTTTCTTAGGGGGAAAACATATATGTCACTAATAATTCTTTAATACAAAGCTACCTAGTGATAGAAATTGTACAGTTCTTCTTATCTCTAGAAATGGGAATTAAGTATAATGGTGGCTCAATAATAATAAAAGAATATGAAATAAAGACAATATGACTTATAGAATATTTGGAACTTTTAAGGCTTTATTGGTTCTGTGATGCACAACAGTTTTCCCAAAAATGAGCAAAGTGATATCTCAATCTCAATTTCTCAATTTAAAAAAGTAAGCATTTAGAATGCCTAAGTAACCCAGTTTCTCCTCAATTTGCAGCATATTTCCAACACAATCAAGTTTAACACACACATGTGCACTTACACACACGTATTCACTCTAATATCATTTCAACCAGTAGGCTACAATAAGCAACGATGACATTCCTAACACTTCACTGGTCCTGCTTGCTCATGGATACTCACACAAATTGGGCAAAGAGATCCTTACTCAGGAGATGTGGAAAATACAAAAGGTGTTACCAGTGCTTTGCATCTAGCTGTGCATGGATTTTACACAGTGCCTAAATTTTAACCAGGAAAATCTCATCAGAAGTCTCATTATTGTTTTGACAGTTTCTTTCCAGAATGTTTGAATATATAGGTTTGGTGCTGTGAACTTGAATATACCCCCAGAGAGTATACTCATAGCAACTCATAATTTTCCTCAAAGAATAGCAGCTAACCTTCAAATACACAGAGATAACTAAGAAGTTACAGACTCTTGTGGTATGGATAAAGAATTCTAGCCATGTCACAATTGCTCAAAAGGTTATCAGTTATTTTCAAAATAATATAACATTCAATCATGTAGAAAAAAGAAAACATGGGCCATAAAATTAATCCCAGTAATGAATTAAAAAACATGACATAGAAGAGAATCATGTGCCCAAAAGAGATAAATTTAGAGCAGTTTATATTCTTGACATTTTGAATCAATTTCTACACAATAAGTTTCATGTATACCTCTTTTGAAAAGACCCTGATGCTGGGAGAGATTGAGGGCAGGAGAAAGGGACGACAGAGGACGAAATGGTTCGATGGCATCACCAACTCGGTGGACATGGGTTTGGGTGGACTCTGGGAGTTGATGATAGACAGGGAGGCCTGGTGTGCTGTGGTTCATGGGGTTGTAAAGAGTCAGACACAACTGAGTGACTGAACTGAACTGACTGAAACCTCTTTAGCTTTTTATGTCTTGTTCCAAGTAAGGTTAACTGAAATTTTTTTAACCTAACAATAACTCTTCTTCACAAAAAAAAATAGATAAACAAATTTGATATTCAGTTGTCCTTTCTGAGAACTATAAAATTTAAAAATAGACTTAATAGCAAGAAAGGCAAGATGTATACATTCAAATCACAAAAAAATGTATTATCAATTATTACTGACACTGAAGGGCAATCAAAAAGATCAACTGGAAAATAACTACTGAGGATGCAAAAATGATGGTTTAAAATGGAAAGACAGAAAGAAAGAAGGTTAACATGGCTCTGTCACAAAAGGTTAAATGTGAAACTGTAAAAAGTTAGTTTTTACAAAGAGAAACATTTGGGAGACTAACAAGGGGAAAAAATTGTGGATATGGAAATAAAAATTAATTTCTAAGGTTCACATAAATCATATCTTCATAATGTGGTCTCTCAAAATTCTGAGTACCAAGGTCAACATACACTGATCTTTAATCTGAGTATAACAGGGTAATTGCTACATCCTAAGGTTTATTTATATTCCCTCACATGTTCAGCTGTTCCTTCCTTTGTGCATTTAACCATTCATCAGCCCATCCGTCCAGCCATCTGTCCATTCGTTCACTCACTCATTCAGTTTATCAAATACCTAGTCAGTGTGTTAGTCACTCAGTGGTGTCCGAGTCTTTGTGACCCCATGGACTGTAAGCCACCAGGCTCCTCTGTCCATGGAATTTGCCAGGCAAGAATACTGGAATGGGTTCCCATTTCCTTCTCTAGATGATCTTTCCCATTCAGAGATCTAACCTGTGTCTCCCTCATTACAGGCAGATTCTTTACTGTCTGAGCCGCCAGGGAACCCCAAGGTCAATATACACTGATCTCTAGTTGCCAGTATTGACATCTGTTATACTCCACTAATATGTATTTCAAATTCAATGACAGTCTTTCAACATTTTTTTAAAGTGTTTTGTCTTTCAAGAGATCATAGTGGCTCAGTGGTAAAAAAAAAATTCACCTGCAGTGTAAGAGAAGCAGTTTTCAATCCCTGGGTTGGGAAAATGCCTTGGTTGAGGGCACGGCAACCCACTCCAGTATTCTTGCCTGGAGAATCCCATGGACAGAGGAGCTTGGCAAACTACAGTCCATGGGTTAAAAAGTGACTGAGCATGCTGCGAGCATACTGTATGGATTACATACAGGACTTCAGAATTCATAGAAGAACAGTGATTCTCAGCTTATGTAACAGGTGAAGGAAAAGAGTAACATTTTTCAGCAAAGAAACTTTTCCAAATAGCAAGTGAACAAGCATACACACCATCCCACATGTGAATGTGCACACACATACACATACATTCACACATACTAGATTTAGCAATATCCTCTTATTAACAGTCCTTTGACATTTCAGAGAGGCTGTTAAATGAACATCTACAGGGCAAGGAACTCACTATGTCATCAGGTAAATCTTTCTTTAAAAAAAAAAAAAAAAAAAAGCCCTAATAGTAACATTGGGCTTCCCTGGTGGCTCAGCAGTAAAGAGTCTGCCTGCAATGTAGGAGATGCAGGTTCAATACCTGGGTTGGGAAGATCCTCTGGAGAAGGAATTGGCTACCCACTCCAGTATTCTTGCCTGGGAAATCCCAGGGACAGAGGAGCCTGTGGGCTACAGTCCACGGGGTTGCAAAAATGTCTGACATGATTAAACAACAATAGTTAGTAAAGTGTGTATATATATATATATATATACACACACACACACACACACACACTTAGTGGATATATCGGGGAAGGCAATGGCACCCCAGCCCAGTACTTTTGCCTGGAAAATCCCATGGACTGAGGAGCCTGGTAGGCTCCAGTCCATGGGGTCGCTGAGAGTCAGACACGACTGAGCGACTTCACTTTCACTTTTCACTTTCATTCATTGGAGGAAATGGCAACCCACTCCAGTGTTCTTGCCTGCAGAATCCCAGGGACGAGGGAGCCTGGTGAGCTTCCGTCTATGGGGTCGCACAGAGTTGGACACGACTGAAGCGACTTAGCAGCAGCAGCAGCAGTGGATATATAGTGTTATATATCAGATCAGATCAGTCGCTCAGTCGTATCCGACTCTTTGCGACCCCATGAACTGCAGCACGCCAGGCCTCCCTATCCATCACCAGCTCTCGGAGGTCACTCAGACTCACATTCATCGAGTCAGTGATGCCATCCAGCCATTTCATCCTCTGTCGTCCCCTTCTCCTCCTGCCCTCAATCCCTCCCAGCATCAGAGTCTTCTCCAATGAGTCAACTCTTTGCATGAGGTGGCCAAAATACTGGAGTTTCAGCTTTAGCATCATTCCTTCCAAAGAAATCCCAGGGCTGATCTCCTTCAGAATGGACCGGTTGGATCTCCTTGCAGTCCAAGGGACTCTCAACAGTCTTCTCCAACACCACAGTTCAAAAGCATCAATTCTTCGTGCTCAGCCTTCTTCACAGTCCAGCTCTCACATCCATACATGACCACAGGAAAGACCATAGCCTTGACTAGGCGAACCTTTGTTGGCAAAGTAATGTCTCTGCTTTTGAATATGCTATCTAGGTTGGTCATAACTTTCCTTCCAAGGAGTAAGCGTCTTTTAATTTCATGGCTGCAGTCACCATCTGCAGTGATTTTGGAGCCCAGAAAAAGAAAGTCTGACACTGTTTCCACTGTTTCTCCATCTATTTCCCATGTAGTGATGGGACCAGATGCCATGATCTTGGTTTTCTGAATGTTGAGCTTTAAGCCAACCTTTTCACTCTTCACTTTCACTTTCATCAAGAGGCTTTTTAGTTCCTCTTCACTTTCTGCCATAAGGGTGGTATCATCTGCATATCTGAGGTTATTGATATTTCTCCCAGCATATGCACACTTAGTGTACATATATAACAGTGGTCACAAATGTAAATGTACTATTTCTGTACTATGAGTCTCTTTGGAATAAGACTATTCTTTCTTCCACATGACCTCACTAAAAATGTGAAGAGAACAATTAGGTTTCAGCAACAACTAAATAATCTTATCAACATTTTAAAAAAATACATTAAAGATGGAGAAATAATATAAAAAAGAATATATATGTATGTCTAACTGAATCACTTTGTGGTACACGAAAAATCACTTTTTGGTACACACCAAAGTGTACCAGAAATGTGTACACTTTGTGGTACAACATTGTAAATCAACTTTATTTCAATTAAATAAACAAAGATAAAATAAAATAAACTACATCAAAGAATTAAAAATTATTTCTAAAGAAGTATGAACAATAAATTTGAGGATCAGGATTAGTCAGAGTTTGCTCAAAGAAACAGCAGAATATCACACACAAATAAACGTATATGCACATGTGTTTTACTAGCAGAATTTGACCTTGTACAGTTGTATAAACAGTCTCTGTGATTCTGACACAGGCTAGGACTGGGACTAAGGACCCTTTACTGTTGTACTTGCACCTGATCAAACATCTCCTCCAGTAACAGAATACAAAGAAATTATAAGGGACTGAAATAACTGTATACATGTGCAGTTGGAGCAAATTATGAATAAAGTACAAGAAGGCCAAAAACCCATTTGCTACTTCTGAGGTATGGGGAGCAAAAGTAGGGTAGTGCACATGATTCATGCACATAGCACCACCAAGGGTGGGCTAACCCTTGAATCTGCCCCTGCCCTCACCCCCTTTAAGGAACCAGCTCAGGCACCCCTCAGAAGGTGACCAAGGGAACTTGTTACTTGTTTTTGCTGCCTTATGTGACAGAATGATCTCAGTCCATTTCCAAGGCAAAACATTCACCTTCACAGTAATTCAAGTCTATGTCCCAACCACTAATGCCAAAGAAGTTGGAATTGGAATGCAAAAGTAGGAAGTCAAGAGAAAACCTGGAGTAACAGGCAAGTTTGGCCTTGGAGTACAAAATGAAGCAAGGCAAGGGCTAACAGAGTTTTGTCAAGAGAATGCATGGGTCATAGCAAACACCCTTTTCCAACAACACAAGAGACAACTCTACACATGGATATCACCAGATGGTCAATACTGAGATCAGAGTGATTGTATTCTTTGAAGCCAAAGAGGCAAAAGCTCCATACAGTCAGCCAAAACAAGATCTGGAGCCGACTGTGGCTCAGGTCTTGAGCTCATTATTGCATAATTCAGACTTAAATTGAAAAAAGTAGGGTAAACCACTAGGTCATTCAGGTAGACCTAAATCAAACCCCTTATGATTATATAGTGAAAGTGACAAGTAGATTCAAAGGATTAGATCTGATAGAGAGTGCCTAAAAGAACTATGGACACAAGTTTGTAACATTGTGCAGGAGTCAGTGATCCAAACCATCCCAAAGAAAAAGAAATGGAAGAGGGCAAAGAGGTTGTCTGAGGAGGCATTAAAAATAGTTGAGAAAAGAAGAGAAACAAAAAACAAAGGAGAAAGGGAAAGATATACCCAACTTAACACCAAGTTCCAGATTATAGCAAGGAGAAATAAGAAAGCTTCTTAAGTGAACAATGCAAAGAAATAGAGGAAAATAATAGAATGGGAAAGACTAGATATTTCTTCAAGAAAATTGGAGATACAATGGGAACATATCATGCAGAGATGGGCACAATAAAGAACAGAAACAGCATGGGCCTAACAGAAGTAAAAGAGATAAGAACAGATGGAAAGACTGCACAGAAGAATTGTATAAAAAAAGGTCTTAATGACCCAATAACCATGATGGTGTGATTACTTACCTACAGCCAGACGTCCTGGAGTGTGAAGTCAAGTGAGCCTCAGAAAGCACTACTACAAACAGAACTGTAGATAATGGCAGTGATGGAATTTCAGCTGAGTTATTTCAAATCCTAAAAAATTATGCTGCTAATGTGCTGCACTCAATATGCCAGCAAATTTGGAAAATTCAGCAGTGGCCAGAGGCCTGGAAAAGGTCAGTTTTCATTCCATTCCCAAAGAAGGACAATGTCAAAGAGTATACAAACTACTGCATAACTGTTCTCTTTTCACATGCCAGCAAGATAATGCTCAAAATCCTTTAAGCTGGGCTTCAACAACTCATGAACTGAGAACTTCCAGATGTAAAAGATAGATTTAGAAAGGCAAAGGAATCAGAGATCAAATTGTTAACATCTATTGTATCATAGAAACAACAAAGGAATTCCATTAAAAACATATACTTCTGCTTCTTTGATGATGCTAAAGCCATTGACTGTGTGAATTATAACACACTGGAAAATTTTGAGAGATGAGAATACCAAAATACCTCACCTTCCTCATAAGAATCCTCTATGCAGGACAATATGCAACAGTTAGAACTGGACATGGAAAAACAGACTGGCTCAAACTGGGAAAAGTATATGTCAATGCTGAATATTGTCACCCTGCTTATTCAACTTATATGAAGGATACATCCTTCAAAATGTGGGGCTGGATGAAGCACAAGCTGGAATCAAGTTTGCTGGGAGAAATATCAATAACCTCAGATATGCACATGACACCACCCTTATGGCAGAAAGTGAAGAACCACTAAAGAGCCTGTTGATGAAGCTGAAAGTAGAGAGTGAGAAAGCTGGCTTAAAACTCAACATTCAAAAAACTAAGATCATGGCATCTTGTCCCATCACTTCATAGCAAATAGATGGGGAGACAATGGAAGCAGTGGCAAATTTCATTTTATTGGGCTCCAAAATCACTGCAGAAGATGACTGCAGCCATGAAGTTAAAAAGACACTTGCTCCTTGGAAGAAAAGCTATGACAAACTTAACATATTAAAAATCAAAAACTTCACTTGACTATGTCAAAAGGTGTGCATAGTCAAAGCTATGGCTTTTCCAATGGTCATGTGTAGTACAGTTGGGGTACAAAAAGGCTAAGCATCAAAAATTTACACTTTTGAATTGTGGTGTTGGAGAAAATGCTTGAGAGACCCTTGGACTGCAAGGAGATCAATCCAGTCAATCCTAAAGGAAATCAACCCTGAATATTCATTGGAAGGACTAATGCTGAAGCTGAAGCTCAAATACTTTGGCTACTTGATGGGAAGAGCCGACTCATTGGAAAAGACCCCAGTGTTGGGAAATATAGAAGGCAGTAGGAGAAGGGGGCAGCAGAGTATGAGCTGGTTGGATAGCATCTTTGACTCAATGTACATGAGTTTGAACAAACTCAGGGATATGGTGAAGGATAGGAAAATCTGGTGTGCTGCAGTCCATTGGGTTGCAAACAGTGGGACGTGGCTTAGGGCCTGAACAATAGCAACAAGATAAGCAAGAACAAAAGCAATCTGTGAGGATATCCTAGAATCCATAAAGATGGACTGGAATGACCACCAATGTCTCATATCCTCAAAACTCCAATATGAAGTTGAGTTGATCTTCAGGAGAAGCTGCCACTCTGCATCATATTACTCACCATACATCTATCCTAGGGGTCAGAGGAGCTTTCTTCTGGCTGCTGCTCAGGCCAAGATAAGCCATCAGATAAATGCCAGTGTGGCTTATAGCTAGTGCTTCTCATCCACCTGTCAAACCTCTTTCAAAATGTCTCTAGTGACTCATGCTAGCTAGCAACTGTGCAGAGATGGGAATGATAGGAAACATAGTTCTAGCTGAACTACGGTGATAAAATATAAATCTGCCACATCATTTACTCATTTTTATTATTTAAAAAGATATATAGTCTTTATAAAAATATATATCCTTGCCAATTTTCTACAAAAGGAATAAAAATTATTTCATGGATGTTGAATGCTCTATATTCCAAAAATGGTCCCTGTGTAAAGTATCAGAGCCCCCAAGTCATAGAATAGCAGGAGGGAGTGATAGACATTGAAGAGGCCATGTGGAATACATAATCAATTTTACTATCTCTGCTTTTTATAGTTAAGGAAACAGACCTAGCCATGTTAGGTGAGTTGTACAGAGATGTACAGCCTTTCTCAGTCAAGAGTCAGAAATAGAAATCGTGTCTCCTTTCTAATAGTCCAGCTTTTTCAAATATGTTTCATATGTTTTGTAATTTATAAATCATATATATATATATTATTATTATTATTTACACTACCAGTTTTATTTTCCCTTCACTTGGGGAAAAGCAGAGTTTAATTTTAAGATTGTCTCTACATAATATCTCCAAATCAAATATGTTTTTTTAATTCCCTCTATAGTAATTTCTTCCTCAGGTTTCATAACGTTTTGCCTTCTCTGTGTTTAACTCCTTCAGCATTTGAATTTATCAATTAAATTGACCCCTGTTTCTGTTTTGAAATCCATGTTAAGAATGAATTAGTGTCAATAAAAGCATCATGGTTTCTTGTTTGTTTATGGTGCATGTACCTTTGGATTTGGATAGAAATTATGCTTTGCATTATTTAGGCATAAAATTACATTGAAAAGGGAAGCACACCTTAATTAAATATGATCTAAAGCCATTCCCCTGTACAAACTATTTTAGCACTGACGGTGTTTTCCCTGCATAAGCTGTACTACCATCCTTGTTCAATGCAGTAATGACTGAAGTAGCACCTAAACATGGCAATTAGTGCAGAAAGACATTAATGTTTGAGCAAATACAATCATATCCAGGAGAGGAAATAAAGCCTACCTGCAATGCAAAATATAACCAACACGCTCTTATTATAATAACAGAAGAATATTCTTATAAATTTTTCTGGTTTACTTTCAAATCCATTCTTATTCTTATCTACCAATATTTTAAAATCTCTTGACGTGCTGTGGTTGCAAGGGTGAAATGAAAAAATTAGGAGCTGCACAGCTGTTTATGGTTTTGGTTTATAGCTCTGGGACATCCCATCATGGAGACATTCTGTTCCAGTTCATTTTAACAGTAATTAAAAGTACCCCCATAACAAGGAGCTTGCTGTTAGAAGCAACTTCATTAGTTTGGGTGATTTTATTGGTTTCCTTTAGGGTGAAGAACTAGCACTAATAGTTGTAATTTAATAGGAAAATTACTGAAGCACAAAAGATTCCACTGAATCTTCAATGAGGCATTAGACAGGATTTTCCTTTCCAAATAATGAAATATAAGAAAACCATGTTTACCTAAAAAATTCTTATATTAATGCATATGATTAGCATCAAAGAGTCACTTTGCTTAAATACTTTTGTGTTGCTTAAATGAAACATAAGTATGCACACTGAAAAACACAGGTAAAATTGGCATAAGTGTATCCATACAGCGTTTTACTTCATGCCTTATTTAAATTGAAGTGGAAGCAATACAGTTGGCCTTTGGAAAATCTGTCTTCCTCAAGTAAAGAGTTAGTTCACTTTTCTAAGCCTGTTATTTTCTCTTGTTTCCATTCTATTATTCCCTTCTCTTTTTTTCCTCATACATCAGCTTCCAAAGTAGCAACATTTTCTCTATCACTAAAATGATCAATGGTTCAATATTATCACCTCTAGTTCACATATGACTGTGTATCTGCAAAAAACTTTAAAGTCATTCAGGAATTTTTTCTCCCACTTCCAGTGCAATGTGACTCAACATTCGGTTCAGGTCAGTCTTATTGGACTCTTAGTGACCCCACGGAGAACAGCACATCAGGTTTCCCTGTCCATCACCAACTCCCTGAGCTTACTCAAACTCATGTTCATCAAGTCAGTGATGCCATCCAACCATCTCATCCTTTGTCCATTCCCTTCTCCTCCTACCTTCAATCTTTCCCAGCATCAGGATCTTTTCTAATGAGTCAGTTCTTTCAGCTTCAGCACCAATCTTCCCAATGAATATTCAGGACTGACTTGCTTTCAGATTGACTGCTTTGATCTCCTTGCAGTCCAAGAGACTCTCAAGAGTCTTATACAACACCACAATTCAAAAAGCATCGGTTCTTCAGCACTCAGGTTTCCTTATAGTTCAACTCTCACATCCATACAAGACTACTAGAAAAACCATAGCTTTGACTATATATGGGCCTTTGTCAACAAAGTAATGTCTCTGCTTTTTAATATGGTGATCTGGTATTCCTATCTCTTTAAGAACTTTCCACAGTTTGTTGTGTTCAACACAATCAAAGGTTTTGTAATAGTCAATAAAGCAGAAGTACATGTTTTTTTGGAGCTCTCTTGCTTTTTAGATAATCCAACAGATGCTGACAATTTGATATCTGGTTCCTCTGCCTTTTCTAAATCCAGCTTAAACATCTGGAAGTTCATAGTTAAGTATTGTTGAAAACTGGCTTGTAGAATTTTGAGCATTACTTTGCTAGCATGTGAGATGACTGCAATTGTGTGATAATTTGAACATTCCTTGGCACTGCCTTTCTTTGGGACTGGAATGAAAACTGACCTTTTCCAGTCCTGTGACCACTGCTGAGTTTTCCAGATTTGCTGGCATATTGAACGCAGCACTTTCAAAGCATCATCTTTTAGGATTGGAAATAGCTCAACTGGAATTCCATCACCTCCATTAGTTTTGCTCTTGGTGATGCTTCCTAAGGCCTATTGGCTTTGCATTCCAGGATGTCTGGCTCTAGGTGAATGATCACACCATCATGATTATCTGGGTCGTAAATATCTTTTTTTAATAGTTCTTCTGTGTATTCTAGCGGCCTCTTTTTAATACTTTCTGCTGTCCTTTAGTGTGTCCATCTTTGCATGAAATGTTCCCTTGGTACCTTTACTTTTCTGGAAGAGATCTCTAGTCTTTCCCATTCTATTGTTTTCCTCC
This sequence comes from Tragelaphus eurycerus, assembly GCA_935064755.1. Classification (NCBI taxonomy): domain Eukaryota; kingdom Metazoa; phylum Chordata; class Mammalia; order Artiodactyla; family Bovidae; genus Tragelaphus; species Tragelaphus eurycerus. The sequence goes on along the minus strand of CAKXYN010000086.1, from coordinate 1,725,504 downwards.
ATTTTTTGCATTGATCACTGAGGAAGTCTTTCTTATCTCTTCTTGCTCCTTGCTATTGTTTGGAACTCTGCTTCAAATGGCTATTTGCCTTTCTCTTCTCTTCTTTTCTCAGCTATTTCTAAGCCATCCTTAGACAACTATTTTGTCTTTTTGCCTTTCCTTTCCTTGGGGATCATCTTGATTACTACCTCCTGTACAATATCACAAACCTCTGTATAATTGTAAGGGATTTGTTTTATTTAGGTCATACCTGAATGGTCTAGTGGTTTTCTCTATCTTCTTCAATTTAAGTCTGAATTTGACAATAAGAAATTCATGATCCAAGCCACAGTCAGCTCCTGGTCTTGTTTTTTGCTGACTGTATAGAGCTTCTCCATCTTTGGCTACAATGAATATAATCAATCTGATTTTGGCACTGACCATCTGGTGATAATCATGTGTACAGTTTTATTTTATGTTGTCAAAAGAGGGTGTTTGCTATGACCAGTGTGTTTTCTTGACAAATCTCTGTCAGACATTGTACTCCAAGGCCAAATTTGCCTATTATTCCAGGTATCTCTTGACTTCCTACTTTTGCATTCAAGCTCTCTATAATGAAAAAGACATCTTTTTTTGTGTGATAGTTCTAGAAGGTCTTGTAGGTATTCATAAAACCATTTAACTTCAGCTTCTTCAGCATTACTGGTTGGAGCATAGATGTGGATTGCTGTGATATTGAATGGTTTGCCTTGGAAATGAACAGAGATCATTCTGTCGTTTTTGAGGTTGCACCCAAGTACTGCATTTCAGATTCTTTTGTTGACTATGATGGCTACTCCATTTCTTCTAAGGGATTCTTGCCCACAGTAGTAGATACAATGGTTATCTGAGTTAACTTCACCCTTTCCATTCCAGTTCACTGATTCCAAAAATTTAGATATTCACCTTTACCATCTCGTATTTGACCACTTTCAATTTACCTTGGTTTTTCCAGTGGTCATGTATGGATGTGAGAATTGGATAGTGAAAAAAGCTGAGTGCCAAATAATTGATGCTTTTGAACTGTGGTGTTGGAGAAGACTCTTGAGAGTCCCTCGGACTGCAAGGAGATCCAACCAGTCCATTCTGAAGGAGATCAGTCCTGGGATTTCTTTGGAAGGAATGATGCTACAGCTGAAACTCCAATACTTTGGCCACCTCATGCAAAGAGTTGGAAAAGGCTCTGATGCTGGGAGGGATTGGGGGCAGGAGGAGAAGGGGACGACAGAAGATGAGATGGCCGGATGGCATCACTGACTCTATGGACATGAGTTTGAGTGAGCTCCGGGAGTTGGTGATGGACAGGGAGGCCTGGCGTGCTGCGATTTGTGGGGTCACAAAGAGTCAGACACGACTGAGCGACTGAACTGAACTGAATTTACCTTGATTCATGGACCTAACTTTCCAGTTTCCTATGCAATATTATTCTTTACAGCACCGGACTTTACTTCCATCACCAGTCACAACATTCACAGCTGGATGTTGCTTTTGCTTTGGCTTTGTCTCTTCATTCTTTCTGGAGTTATTTTTCCACTGTTCTCCAGTAGCATATTGGCTCAACATTACCTGCAGTATTTTTGAGATGACAAAGTAGATCCAGAGAAGAATTTACTCATAATTTCAATGCAAATTACTAATCTGAGATGCAATCTTCTATTCATTTTCTTAGACTACTTCATGACACCACCATCATCTGGAAATGATACTCTTTAATTATAATAAAGAAAATGTTTTAAAATTTCCAAATGTCTGTAATTCATAATGCCTGACCTCCAAAAGATAGATGCAAATATAGAAGAAAGTGTATATTTTGGCTTCAAGCTGGTCCTCCAAATACAAAATTATAACCATCTATCAAAGGTGTGTTTCAGTAACTATCATCTACACACTCCATGGTACAGAGACTATGTCTATTGTGCTTATTTCTATGATTCTAGTATATAGCACAGTGCCTAACTATAGCTAGTTTTCCGTAGACATTGGTTCAATGAATATTGGGACAAACAACCCTACTGACTTTAAGTAGCCAGAGTTTCTCACACTTTCCTCGAACTGTGGTGTCTGAACATTCTTCCCACTTCATTTCTATATTTTACATATTAAATCACTCCTTACTCCAGCCCAATTTGCATCCTCTCCAACCTCCCCTTCTCTATCCTGCAGGGCTAAAGAATAGCAGATTCTCTCCCAAGTACCTTTCCTCATCTCTATTAGATTTTTTACTTTGTAATTTCTCAAGTCTTGTATTAATTGGCATCTGAGATACTGAGTGTAAATCCAAAATTGCCATCATAAATTGAACTATTTAGATTTTACCATAAAAATGTAGGGAAAGGGTAAGTACTTGGAGGAACAAAATCCCTCCTTGTGGGTGAGTACTGCTTCCTTAGGAAGTGAATGGAGATTTAAAGTCACATAAAAAACCGAAAAGAGAAAGAATTGGGACTACTTAGGAGAATATATTTTGTGAAGAGACTAACTCCTTAGATCATATTTTCTATATATGTAACTTATAATGTTCTAATTCCCTTGAAATTATCACAAGTCTTCAGTAAAGAATTTCAAATACTTTTAAAGAACTTATTGCAATAGTTCCAATATACTCAAAGAGATAAGGCTGTAAACAGGAAAGGGAGAATTTTCCCTTCCCCATCTTCACACTGATATCAGTGGAGAAAAAAAAAAATCTCAAAGTTGGTCTAAGAAACAAATGCTAACTAGTGTACTGGGAATGGCAATTCTCAACAGAACTGGAAGAATATCTCTAGTGTGTACACCTCAAAAATAAATAAATAAGCCAGAAAGTACTAGTTTTCCCTTTTAAAAAATATTATGCTCCTTCAATCATTTGGTCGTGTGTGTACAATTGCATCAGACTCAGCCCTGTAGACTGTAGCCCGCCAGGCTCCTCTGTCTACGGAATTTTCTGGGTAAAAATACTGGAGTGGGTTGCCATTTTCTCCTCCAGGGGATCTTCCCAAAACTAGGACCCAACCCACCTCTTCTGCATTGGCAGGTGGATTCTTTACCACTGCACTACCTAGGAAATGCACATTGTGTTACAAGACCTATGAAAAAGGCAGCATATGAAAAAAAGAAAATCTAGGGCTGAAGACAGACAAGCAAGGAGAATTCACGTGTAACTGAGTGTCCATCCTGAATGTTAGCAAAATGGAAGATTATATCACAATGATACCAATAATAGCAAATTCATCTTAACATAATTTAAGATGGTTTAATAAGCAAAAGAAAATAGGCAAGGAATGACTCATAGTTAAGTTCACATGAACTATTAAATAACAAAGAAAATTTTACTCTTAATTGCTGAACCTTTAGAGCTAAAGTGGTAAATGTAGTTCATTAGTATAACAGAAATTCTAAAGTGTGAACTTAAAATAAGTTCCTTGCATATTCATACACTGCTACATAATATGTCAAGGGATGACATAGTAAGTCCATGTATTTATTTGCATATGAATCTAAGAATTTCAATAACAAGAAAAAAAATTTACTAAAGCTTTTTATTCTCTCAACCATTCTCCAAATTAGTCCAAACTCCAAATATACCTTCCAAATTTTTAGATTGGATAGAACAGTTACTGCAACACTAATACTTGCATAATGAGTTATTTTAAAACATAATGACATAAAACAACTAAGTATTTATTTTTCATTCATGAGTCTGAAGGTCAGCTGATATTCACTATAGGAAACTGGGCTTTGAAGACTTGGCTCCAGGCTGTGGGTTGGATTCAGATCTGTTCTATGTGTCTGCGGTCTTCTTTTGCCCAGTGGTTACCAGATCATAATCTCAGGTGAAGGTCGGGAGCTCAAGACACCAAGCCCAACCATGTAAATCCTTTCAGGCCTCCATGCAGATTGCATCTCTAACATACTTTAAACAAAGAAAGTAACATGACCAAGTCCTGCAAAAATATTATGACATAAATATTTCTTGATCAATAATTAAATATACCACAGTAAGGAAAGAATTTACCAGTGGAAATATCTGTGTTGCAAGCTCAGTAAGTGAGGATAATGGAAACTGCAGGTAAAGAAGAATCTCTGAAAGTGTCAAAGAACAACATTCCTCAAAATGGGCATATGTATCTCTAGAAAATTTCAAGACCATTTAAAGTAAAGGTTATAGTAAACAGTAAATGAAATAGGAGTTACATGAATGCAGTATATATGCCATGAACAAAGTAGGACTTGTCACACTGAGGGAATAAAGATGAAAAGCACCGGAACTTCTCTATAAGTTGAGGGTACAGGGAAGCAGTGAATTGTGATCTCAGATCTGGACCTGAAATGGCAAACAGTACGTCCTGAAAGATGGGTGAGAGCAAGTGGAAGCATCAACATCAGTTCTACATGGGTTCTCAAGGCAGGATAAATAGTCAAGGATGTATGATTTTGCAATATAATAGGTGCAAATCTCTGGAGGGATATGGAAGATGACATTTGTTACCACAAGGTCTTCCCACATAGAAGTCTGTGAGAAGGTTGAAGTTCCAAGAGATTGTCATTGTGTGAAACCCCATTTCAATTCCAGCTTGAAAACAATGAAAATATCATGCTTATTTTAATTTATATCCAGAAAATACATTATTTCAAATCACTGACTTGAGGGGAAAATACTGGGGCAGATTTCAAGACAACTTTTCTAGGATAAAACTAGAAGTTTATAATTTTATCCATAGATAAATGGACAAGGTGAAGAATTAAAATTAAATTATTTTCCTGGATAGCTTAAGCTTATATCAAATTAACCCAAGGGTTCTTTTCCTGACTGCTATGAAAAGATAGCTTTGTCATTGTTATCCTCATCATCATTCAGTTCAGTCATTCAGTCATGTCCGACTCTTTGCGACTGCATGGGCTGCATCATGCCAGGCTTCACTGTCCATCACCAACTCCAGGAGCCTACCCAAACTCATATCCTTTGAGTCAGTGATTCCATCCAACCATCTCACCCTCTGCCGTCCCTTCTATTCCCGCCTTCAATCTTTCCCAACATCAGGGTCTTTTCCAATAAGTCGATCCTTTGCACCAGGTGGCCAAAGTATTGGACTATCAGCTTCAACATCAGTCCTTCCAATGACTATTCAAGACTGATTTCCTTTAAGATTGACGGGTTGGGTCTCCTTGCTGTCCAAGGGACTATCAAGAGTCTTTTCCAACACCAAAGTTCAAAAGAATCAATTCTTCAGCTCTCAGATTTCTTTATAGCACAACTCTCACATTCATTCATAACCACAGAAAATGTCATAGTTGGCCTAGATGGAACATTGTTGGTAAAGTAATGTCTCTGATGTTTAATATGCTGTCTAGGTTGGTCATAGCTTTTCTGCCAAGGATCAACTGTCTTTTAATTTCATGGCTGCATCACCATCTGCAATGATTTTAGAACCCAAAAAAAAAATAAAGTCTCTCATTGTTTCCCCATCTACTTGCCATGAAGTGATGGGACTGGATGCCATGATATTAGTACACTCTTCTCTTTCACTTTCATCAAGAGGCTCTTTAGTTCTTCTTCACGTTCTCTCATAAGGGTGGTGTCATCTGTGTATCTGAGGTCACTGATATTTCTCCAAGCAATCTGGATTCCAGCTTGTGCTTCATCCAACCCAGCATTTCTCATGATGTACTCGTCATATAAGTTAAATAAGAAGGGTGGCAATATACAGACTTGACATACTCCTTTCCCGATTTGGAACCAGTCGGTTTTTCTATGTCTGGTTCTAACTGTTGCTTCTTGACCTGCATACAGATTTCTCAGGAGGCAGATCAGGTGGTCTGGTATTCCCATCTCTAAGAATTTTCCACAGTTTGTTGTGATAAACACAGTCAAAGGCTTTGGTATAGCCAAAAAACAAAACTAGATGTTTTCTGGAACTATCTTGCATTTTACATGATCCAACAAATGTTGGCTATTTGATCTCTGGTTCCTCTGCCTTTTCTAAATCCAGCTTGAACATTTGGAGGTTCATGGTTCACATACTATTAAAGCCTCACTTGGAGAGTTTTGAACATTAATTTGCTAGCGTGTGAGATGAGAGCAATTGTACAGCAGTTTGAACATTCTTTGGCACTGCCTTTCTATGGGGTTGGAATGAAAACTAACCTTTTTCCAGACCTGTCACCACTGCTGAGTTTTCCAAATTTGCTGGCATACTGAGTGCAGCACTTTCACAGCATCATCTTTTAGGATTGAAAATAGCTCATCTGGAATTCCATCACATCCACTATCTTGTTTGTAGTGATGCTTCCTAAGACCCACTTGACTTCACATTCCAGGATGTGTGGCTCCTGGTGAGTGATCACACCATCGTTATTGTCTGGGTCATGAAGATCTTTTTTGTATAGTTCTTCTGTGCATTCTTGCCATCTCTTCTTAATATCTTCTGATTCTCTTAGGTCCATACCTTTCCTGTTCTTTATTGTGCTCATCTTTGCATGAAATTTTCCCTTGGTATCTCTACTTTCCTTGAAGAGATCTCTAGTCTTTCCCATTTTATTGTTTTCCTCTATTTCTTTGCATTGATCACTGATGAAGGCTTTCTTATCTCTCCTTGCTATTCTTTGGAACTCTGCATTCAAATGGGAATATCTTCCCTTTACTCCTTTGCCTTTCTCTTCTCTTCATTTCCCAGCTATTTGCAAGGCCTCCTCAGACAACCATTTTGCCTTTTTGCATTTTTTTCCCTTGGGGATTGTCTTGATCTGTACAATGTCATGAATCTCTGTTCATATTTCTTCAGGTACTCTGCCTATCAGATCTAATCCTTTGAATCGATTTCTCACTTCCACTGTATACTCAAAAGGGATTTTATTTAGGTCATACCTGAATGGTCTAGTGGTTTTCCCTGCTGCTGCTGCTGCTGCTAAGTCGCTTCAGTTGCGTCCGACTCTGTGCGATCCCATAGACGGCAGCCCACCAGGCTCTGTACCTGGGATTCTCCAGGCAAGAATACTGGAGCGGGTTGCCATTTCCTTCTCCAGTGCATGAAAGTGAAAAGTGAAAGTGAAGTCGCTCAGTCATGTCTGACTCTAGCGACCCCATGGACTGCAGCCTAGCAGGCTCCTCTGTCCATGGGATTTTCCAGGCAAGCGTACTGGGGTGGGGTGCCATTGCCTTAAGTCTGCTGCTGCTGCTATGGCAATAAAGAGTTCATGATCTTAGCCACAGCCAGTTCCCAGTCTTGCCTTTGCTGACTGTATAGAGCTTCTTCATCTTTGGTTGCAAATAATATAATCAATCTGTTTTCAGTATTGATCATCTGGTGATGCCCATGTACAGAATCTTCTCTTGTGTTGTTGGAAGAGGGTGTTTGCTATGACCAGTGCATTCTCTTGGCAAAACTCTATTAGCCTTTGCCCTGCTTCACTCTATACTCCAAGGCCAAATTTTCCTGTTACTCCAGGTGTTTCTTGACTTCCTGCTTTTGAATTCCAGTCCCCTAAAATGAAAAGGAAATCTTTTTTTCAATTTTAGTTCTAGAAGGTCTTGTAGGTCTTCATAAAACTGTTCAACTTCAGCTTCTTCAGCATTACTGTTTGGGGCATAGACATGGATTACTGTGATGTTGACTGGTTTGCCTTGGAAACAAAGAGATCATTCTGTCATTTTTTAGATTGCATCCAAGTACTGAATTTTGAACTCTTTTATTGACTATGATAGCTACTCCATTTCTTTTAAGGGATTCTCACCCACAGTAGTAGATATAATGGTCATCTGAGTTAAATTGACCATTCCAGTCCATTTTTGTTCACTGATCCCTAAAATGTCAATGTTCACTCTTGCCATCTCTGTTTGACCACTTCCAATTTGTCTTGATTCATGGACCTAACATTCCAGGTTCCTATGCAATATTTCTTTTTACATCATCAAACTTTACTTCCATCACCAGTCATATCCACAACTGGCTGTTATTTTTGCTTTGGCTCTGTCTCTTCATTATTTCTGGAGTTATTTCTCCAGTCTTCTCCAGGAGGCTATTGGGCACCTTCCGTCCTGGGGAGTTCATATTTCAGTCATACCTTTTTACCTTTTCATACTGTTTAAAGGGTTCATACTGTCTTAAGGCAAGAATACTAAAGTGGTTTTCCATTCCCTTCTCCTCTGGACCGTATTTTGTTAGAACTCTCTGTCATGACCCATCCTTCTTGCATGGCCCTACTTTGCATGGTTTATAGTTTTATTGAGTTATACGAGGCTGTGGTCCATGTGATCTGTTTTGTTAGTTTTCTGTGGTTGTGTTTTTCATTCTGTCTGACCTCTAATTGATAAGGATACACTTATGGAAGCTTCCTGATGGGAGAAATTGACTGAGGGGGAATCTGGGTCTTGTTCTGATGGGCGGGGCTATGCTCAGTAAATCTTTAATCGAATTTTCTGTTGATGGGTGGTTCTGTCTTCCCTCCCTGTTGCTTGACCTGAGGCCAAACTATGGTGGAGATAATGAGAATAATGGGAAATCTCCTTCAAAAGGTCCCAAGCATACACTGCTGAACTCACTGAAGCAGGCCACCACCAACCTATGCCTCTGGCAGAAACTCCTGGACACTCATGGGCATGTCGAGTCAGTTTCTTGTGGGGTCACAGCTCCTTTCTTTGGCTTCTGGTGCACACAAGGTTTTGTTTGTTCCCTCCAAGAGTCTGTTTCGCCAATCCTGTGTAAGTTCTGATGGTTCTATGGTGGGCTTAATGGCGACTTCCTCCAAGAGGGCTTATGCCATATCGAGGTCTCATGCACCCAGAGCCCCTGCTTCAGGCCACTACTGACCTGTACCTTCACAGGAGACACTCAGACACAGTTCTGGCTCACTCTCTGTGGGTGGGCATGCATTTTGTGCCCTTCCCAGGTCTGAGCGGCTCAGTGACCATGTGCTTGGAGAGTGCACTCTCCCAGGTGGGCCATGTGTCTTAATCACCTACCCGGCCCCAGCCGCTCAGTTCCCTGGGTGCACTGAGAGAGCACCATCTCAGATGTGCTGTGTCTCCTCTGGAGAGCTGATCTCAAGCTGCAACCCTCCTGGCAGATATAAACCATCCAGGATCTCTGGAAGACATGGTTAGAATCTGGGAGCCTGCTCACAGTTTGGTGGAAGATGCCATCTCTGGCACTGAGATTGTAGCAGCCCCTTGCCTTCTGGCTCTGGCTGTCCCAAGCCTGCCTCTCCTCCTCTGGGTACAAAGGGACCAGGATGCAGCTGACTAGCTCTCCTTTGGTATTAGCTCAATCCTTTGTTCTGTGAGCAGGCCAGGCTGAGCATGAGGTTGTTAGAGTTTTTTTCAGGAAAGTTTTCTTTTCCACAGTTGCGGTTAGGCATGTATTCTTTCTGTTGTTGTTTTTGGTGGGGTTTTGTTTGTTTGTTTGTTTATGTTGCTCTCTGAGATTTTAAAACTCCCCACAGACACGCCTGTGAGAGGGTTTCCTATTGTGTGGAAATTTCTCCTCCTCCATGACTCCCTCCCCAGGACAAGTCTCTGTCCCTAACTTTTCTGTCTCTTTTTGTCTTTTATATTTTGTCCTATTTCCTTTCAAAGAGAATGGGCTGCCTTTCTAGGTGCCTGAAGTCTTCTGCCAGTGTTTAGAAGTTGTTTTGTGGAAGTTTCTCAGCTTTCAGTTGATCTTTTGATGAATTTGTGGGGGAGAAAGTGGTGTCCTGATCATATTCTTCCACCATCTTTGTATCCCAGATGAGCCCCCAAGATGATAGCTTACAGTGAATGGTGTCGGATTCATGATCTCCAAAGAAGATTTAACTTCAGGACCAGGGACCAGGCTTGCTCACTCAAGAGTTTTTGTGTAGAAGAGTTTTATTAAAGTATAAAAAGGGACAGAGAACGCTTCTGACATAGACATCAGAAGGGGGATGGAGAGTGCCCACCATCCCTAGTCTTAGCAAAGGAATTATATACTTTGTAATTGGTTAATACAATAAATCAAAAGAATGTCTCAAGGTTGTAAAGACCTTACTAAACCCACTCCCATTATATACATTTTAAGATAACAGGATTAGTTAGAAGGTTTTCAGGAAGGAGAAACATGTCCTTTAGAAGGATACATTATTGTTATATAATCCTTACTAAGTAATGTAGAAAAAAAGTTTGTCCTTTCCTCTTTCTTGAAAATTCCAGATCCCTATCTCCTTCTTGAGAGCCCCAGACCATTTTCTCCTCCTTGGGGACCCCAGACTTCTTATTGACCTGCCTAAAAATTGACTCTCTCATTCCCCCTCTCCCTTTTTTTTTAGGAAAATTATGTTGCCAAGGGAAAGGGGCATCGTTTTTGTTCCATAACTACTTCCTGCTGTTGAGGGGTGTGGGGCATAAATTGTTGAGGCAACATATTCTCCTAACCCTCATATTGAGGGTCTCTGATTAGAGGCCCCAAGTAATAGTTGGAGAAGGCTGTGGCATTCATAGGAGCCTGGACAACCATTTGTAACTTAAAAGCTTTCTGATAGTTATAAACGAACCCCATTTTACAGTTACAGATGTAAGACAAAATAGTCATTAAACCAAGTTAAAACCTAATCAAAACTAAAAGTCAAATTACATCCATAGTTAAGGTCCAACTCTGTGTGACCCCATAGACGGCAGCCACCAGGCTCCCCCGTCCCTGGGATTCTCCAGGCAAGAACACTGGAGTGGGTTGCCATTTTCTTCTCCAATGCATGAAAGTGAAAAGTGAAAGTGAAGTCGTTCAGTCATGTCCAACTCTTAGTGACCCCATGGACTGCAACCTACCAGACTCCTCCATCCATGGGATTGTCCAGGCAAAGTACTGGAGTGGGGTGCCATTGCCTTCTCCGATATTTAAGGTACAATATGTTATAAAAGCCAAATGATATTGTATTGAACAGATAACCCTAATGGCTACATCAGTAATATGAATTTCTCAGCCCATTCATCATTAAGAGATGCCAGAATAAGTTTAAAGAGAAAAAAAAAACCTTAACATAACACAAAGTTGAGAAACTATACCCAAGTAATATGTAATAAAGATTCTACAAGGCAGGATTTTGTTTTCTGAATAGTATAGCAATAAAGAACAATGTTTTCAGAAAGTGATCTTCGATCCTTGCTCAAAACAAAAAAAGAAAGAAAGAAATCTGTAAGTCTTCAAGTCTAGTGTTGTTCCGTCATTCACTCAATCATGTCTAACTCTTTGTGACCCCATGGACTGCAACATACCAGGCTTCCCTGTCCTTCACCATCTCCCTGAGTTTGCTGAAACTCATCCCCATTGAGTCAGTGATGCCATCCAACCATCTCATCCTCTGTTGTTCCCTTCTCCTGCCTTCAATCTTTCCTAGCATCAGAGTCTTTTCTAATGAGTCAGTTCTTCCCATCAGGTGGCCAAAGTATTGAAGCATCAGCATCAGTCCTTCCAATGAATATTCAGGATTGATTTCCTTTAGGATTGACTTGTTTGATCTCCTTGAAGTTCAAGGGACTGTCAAGAGTTTTCTAAAACATCATATTTCAAAAGCATGAGTTCTTCAGTGCTCAGACTTCTTTATGATCCAACTCTCACATCCATACATGACTACCGGAAAAACCATAGCTTTGACTAGATGAATCTTTTTTGGCAAAGTGATGTCTCTGCTTTTTAATATGTTGTCTAGGTTTGTCATAGCTTTGCTTCCGAGGAGGAAGTGTCTTTTAATTTCATGGCTTCAGTCACCATCTGCAGTGATTTTTGGGCCCCATAAAGGATGAAATAGCTCAATTCTTGTAAGTATACAAATTCAGTAATTCATGTCAAATATAAGAAAGAGCTGGTTTCAATAAAACCTTAACAGTTTTATTACAGCACATGGGCATGCTCCATTGTTCTGTTGTGTCTACTACTTGCAACCACATGGACTGCACCCCACCAGGCTCTTCTGTCCACGGGATTCTCCAGGCAAGAATAGTGGAGATGGTTGCCATTTCCTCTTCCAGGGTATCTTCCTGACCCAGCAAATAAATTCATATCTCCTGTGTCTCCTGCATTAGTAGGTGGATACTTTACCACTGAGCCACCTACGAAGCTTTTACTCCAGCAACAAATAATTAACATATTTACTCCAAAAATAGAATGAATAGATTAAAACTCAAAATAAGTACACATATTAAATCAAATTTTCAAAAGTTATAAAAAGATTTAGGAATAAAATATATTCATAATTATTTTATTGATGAGATGGTTGGATGGCATCACCAACACAATGGACATGAGTTTGAGTAAATTCCAGGACTTGGTGATGGACAGGGAGGCCTGATGTGCTGCAGTCTGTGGTATGGTAAAGAGTTGAATATGACTGAGTGACTGAACTGAACTGCTTTATTTTCTTTAACCTTTCTTTATTAGCCACTCTCTTGTTACCATAGGTATAACTATTGCTTGAATTTTCAAGCCAGCTTTTCCTCCTCTGCATTCAGATCAACATATCTTTTAGATTAACCCTCACATGCTCTTCCTGGTGTTTCTTTCAGATTGTTCCTTTTAGGACCACTCATCAACAATTTTAATCTCCTCATGTCTCTTTACTTTCTGTTTCATCCATACATTTTCTCAATGCCATTTTTTCTTCACAATCTGGATCAATTCCATATCATTTACATCAGGTATCAAACAACCCTTTTTATATATCATTTTCCCAATGTTTATGAGCTTCTTAACCACTTTAACATTCAGAAAACAAAGATCATGGCATCTGGTCCCATCACTACATGGGAAATAGATGGAGAAACAGTGGAAACAGTGTCAGACTTTATTTTTCTGGGCTCCAAAATCACTGCAGATGGTGACTGCAGCCATGAAATTAAAAGACGCTTACTCCTTGGAAGGAAAGTTATGACCAACCTAGATAGCATATTCAAAAGCAGAGACATCACTTTGCCAACAAAGGTTCGCCTAGTCAAGGCCATGGTCTTTCCTGTGGTCACGTATGGATGTGAGAGCTGGACTGTGAAGAAGGCTGAGTGCAGAAGAATTGATGCTTTTGAACTGTGGCATTGGAGAAGACTCTTGAGAGTCCCTTGGACTGCAAGGAGACCCAACCAGTACATTCTGAAGGAGATTAGCCCTGGGATTTCTTTGGAAGGTATGATGCTAAAGCTGAAACTCCAGTATTTTGACCACCTCATGCAAAGAGTTGACTCATTGGAGAAGACTCTGATGCTGGGAGGGATTGAGGGCAGGAGGAGAAGGGGACCACAGAGGATGAGATGGCTGGATGGCATCACTGACTCGATGAATGTGAGTCTGAGTGACCTCCGGGAGTTGGTGATGGACAGGGAGGCCTGTCGTGCTGCAGTTCATGGGGTCGCAAAGAGTCGGACACGACTGAGCGACTGATCTGATCTGAACCACTTTAAGGTGTTTTTTTTTTTTCCTTAACACTACACTTCTTCCCACAAATGAGTTATTACAAGCAACAAATAATAGCAACAGCAAAATTGTTCTGACAATTCCTACAAACTCAGCATTTTAGCTTCATCATTTATATCTTTATGTATTAATCAAAGCTTACTCACTTGCAAATAAGGGAAGCTCAACTCAAATTATCTTAATAAGAAATGTGTTTTAGTATTAAGCTAAGACATACAGGAGTGGAAGCAGCTTCAAGTAAGTCTGGAGCTAGATATTAAATGATATCATAAGTGTTTCTCTCTCTCTCTCTCTTTCTCTCTCTCTCTCTTTCTCTCTCTTTTTCTCTTTCCCCTATCTCTATTTCCCTTTATGTATTGGAATTATTTGCTCTCACTCCAGACAGACTTCATTTATGAAGCTAGGTGGGATGCACACTGTCACATTCCCATTTTCATTATCCAGCTTCCAACCTCAACAAAAAGATATAAAAAGAAGGCAACTTTATTGCTGTAATTATTATTGGTCCAACATCTATATACCCATGTCAATAACAAGAAATTCTCTGATTAGTCAGCTTGGGTCAGTGCCACATAGCAGATTTTCACCCATGCATGATGGAGAAGGAACATATGCTATCTCAACTGACAATCCCATTATACTATGGAATAGAGTTATCAGACATAAAAGAAAAAGAGGGAAATGCTCAGGATTCAATATCGACATTTGACAACTACATTTCACTTTAAAATCATCAAGTATCTATGTACATTCTGTCTCATGAATACAATTACAGAATATTTTGTCTGTTAAAATAAACTATTACCCATTTTTAAGACAAACAGAATCAGAATCAGCAAGATGTTGACAAAGGAGGCTCAGCTCCCTTTCCCCACAACTATGCATGGAGCAATTCTCTCTGAAAGAGATCCAGAAGCCAGTTGATCAACTCCTAAACATTAGGCAACAAGGAAAATAACCGTACTGAAATGAATAGAAAACACATTCTTGCCGTAAACTCCACTCCAGCATACCACCACAAGAGGGACTCCCCAATTCCCAGCTTTTCCCTGCAGAGCAAAAGTTTTGGATCCCATATCTAGTATCTCAACTTTTAAGACTCCCACCTGAGGGACAATACCCCATAACACCTAGCTCTAAAAACCAAAAAGGCTTGTGTCCATGACACAAACAGGACTATATCAAATTGTTTTTAATGGCTATGTGAGCACTAGCCATGGCTGTGCCCTGGACAGACAGAAGCATCCATCTCCCAATCTTCCACTGAAAAAGGTGCTGACTAAAAAAAAATCACACAATGTAAGAGGTGTGAGTTCAATCTTACTTGGTGATTTACTGAGGACTGTAGCCCAAAAAAACAGCCTCTCAGATACCTCTGATGAAGTGTTCTGAAAAGATGGGGGAGGCATCAGCAGACATATGATTTTGGTGAAAGGGGTATGTGCAATCAAGCATACATCTCTGTAGAAGGTTGCTGCTGGTCAAGAGGAGCAGGTGTCTTTATTAATAAATTCAGTGATTTTCTACATATAAAAGACAAAAAAATAGGTTCACACAAGTGTTTTCTGAAAATGTTTATCTATTCTGCAAGCTTTCTCAGAGCACAGAGTACCTTTCTCAGAGCACAGAGTACGTTTTTCTTAATTTCCACCCTGAACTTCTTTCAGAGTGTGTTAATGATCACTGCAGGGGTTAGTTATTTAACTCTTGCAGGATCTCAAGGAAAGGGTCATTTTTTGCTGTTGTCACAGATTATCTGAGTACTTCAAAAGCTGCTGCTTGAGGGCCGGCTTCTATTTTAGCATGTAACAAAAAGCTGTCTGCAATTCTCCATGGAGATAAAAGCCAGGGAATACCTCATTCCCCTCCTCCTTCCAGCCTGTTCCAAGTCACCAGTATCATCCTGAAGGAGCTTGTACATAAGTCTGAGTCCTAGTTTTTATTACTACAACCATGAAAGATGTGTCCCAAATTACCTGACTGATAGCCAACAGGGTTAATTCCTGTATACCACAGAAATGCAGCAATAAAAAAAAAAAGTAGCAGTTATTAACTGGCTATCACATCAGGGATCAATACAGAGAAGGCAAAAATATCCATCCTGACATGATAATTTAAAAGCTGCTGCCTAAGGGCCAAGATTCTAATCAGCCTTCCTCAAGGTACTAACTGTGATCCTCCTCTTTGGGACAATGATAGATCTTGGCATATCCTCAGCTACAGAGAGTAATTAAAATCAAAGGAGTTCATCTGGGCTATCACAAAGTTTGGAGACACAACAAAAAGAGCACAGGCTGGTTGATGAGGTTCATCTTCTACATGAGACTACTCTTGTCAAGACTGGAAGGGGTGGCTGTTTTATCTAATGCACAAAACCAACAAAAGGAGCCAAGGAAAATGAAGAAACAGATAAATAGATTCCAAACAGAAAAACAAAATTAATCTCCAGAAATAGATCACAATTAAACAGAGATAAGTGATTTAATTGATAGTTAATTCAAAACAATCATCATAAAGATACACACTGAGTTAGGAGAGCCATGCATAAACAAAATGAAAACTTCAACAAAGAGAAACTATAAAATATCCCATACAGAAATCATAGAGCTTAAAAATACAATAACTGAACCAGAAAATGTAATAGAGATTTCAACTACAGACTAGATAAAGTGAAAAAAGGGATCAGAGATCTCAAAGTCATAGTAGTAGTATAGATAGTCAAACCCATCCAATCACAGGAGCAAAAAGAAAAATAGAATGAAAAAAAGATAGCTTAAAGGACTAAGGGGGTGGCTCTATATATACAATATAAAAGACTCAGAAGAAGAAGAGAGAAAGAGAAAGGAACAGAAAGCTTATTCAGAGCAATAATGCCTGAAAACTTTCCTAACCTGAGCAATGAAACAGACAGCTATATACGAGGAGTCCAAAATGCCCCCAATACGAGGAAGCCAAGGAGAAACATTATAATTAAATTTTCAAAAGTTAAAGGAGAATTACAATTAAATTGTAAAGAGTTAGAGACAAGAGAAATCCTAAAAGCATCTAGAGAAAAACAGCTTCTTATATAAAAGGGAATCCTCATTGACCATCAGCAGCTTTTTCAGGAGAAATTTTGCAGGCTAGAAGGGATTGGTGTAATATATTCAAAATGATGAGAGAATAAAAGCTACAGACAAAGAATACTGACAATCAAGTGGTTCTTCTAAATTGAAGGAGAGGTAAAGTTTCTCAAACAAACAAAAGCTGAAGGAGATCCTCACTATAGACTGAACTTATAGGAAATGCTGAAGGGGGTTCTTCATATGAAACAAAAGATGCTAACTAATAACAGGGAAACATGACAGGATAAAACTCAGTGGTAAACACATAGTTAAATTCAAAACACTTTAAGATTGTTCTGGTGGTGGATAGGCCACTTATAACTCTAGTATAAAGGTTAAATGACAAAAGTATTAAAAATAACAGCTACAATACTGGATACTCAATGTAAAAGGAAATAAATGCTGACATCAAAAACATAAACTACGAGAGAGCCTGTTTAAAAATGTAGAACTTTTGTATGCATTTAAAATTAAATTGTTATCAGCTTAAAATAATGCTTACATTACTCGTGGTTACCACAAAGCAAAAGCCTACATAGAGCAGATACATAAAAGCAAAAGAGAAAAGGAGAAAGCACACTTCTACAGGAAGTCATCAAATCCCAAAGAAAAGAGAAGAAACAACAGGGGAATTACAAAGCAAGAAGAAGAATAAAAAAATGAAGGCAAAAGTCTATACGTATCAATAGTTACTTTATTTGTTTATAAATATTACAGTCATTGTTGTGGTTTATTAGAGTGAAAAGATACAGATTAAAAGCAACAAAAGCAAAGGCTCATAGGGCAGATCTCAGAAGAATCAAGCATAAATTTCCAAGTGTCCTCTTCCAGTGGAGTCACATGTGTAGTTTTCCCAACAATAATGCAAAGTGACAATAGACACAAAGTGTTGTCAACCAGAGAAGTACCCATAATTACTTTAAGTGTAATTGGACTGATTCTCCAGCTAAAAGACATGGAGTAGCTGACAGACAAAAAATAAAGACCAAATTATGTGCTGGCTATAAGAGATTCACTTCAGCTTTAAAGAC
The DNA here is from genome assembly GCA_935064755.1 of Tragelaphus eurycerus. Classification (NCBI taxonomy): domain Eukaryota; kingdom Metazoa; phylum Chordata; class Mammalia; order Artiodactyla; family Bovidae; genus Tragelaphus; species Tragelaphus eurycerus. The sequence continues at coordinate 1,707,960 of CAKXYN010000086.1, read as the reverse complement.
ACACATAGATTTAAAGTAAGGAGATAAAAACAGATATTCCATCCAAAGTAAAACCAAAGTAGAGTAAGGTTAGCTATATTTATATCATACAAAATAGATTTTAAGTCAAAGATTATAACGATAGACAAAGAAGGTCATCATATAATTATAAATAATTCCGTTCATCAACATTTGTAAGTATTTATGCATCCAACATAGGAACACCTGAATATATAAAATAAATATTCATAGATCTGAGGGAGAAACAGATAGCAATACAATAATTAAGGGAAAGGTTTCAATACCCACTTTAAACAATGGATAGATCATCCAGACAGAATCAATAAGGAAACACTGGACCTAAATGACATATTAGAGTAGACTTAACAGATAAATGTAGACCATTCCATCCAACAGCAGCAAAATGTAAATCAAAACCACAGTAAGATATCATCTCACAACTGCTAGGTGGCTATTATCAAAAAGATAAAGAGATAACAAGTATTAGCAAACATCTGAAGGAAAAGGAGATTTTTGTACACTCTTGGCAGGAATGCAAATTGGTATAGCTATTATGATAAACATTATAGAGGTTCTTCAAAATATTAAAAATAGAAATACTCCATGATTCAGCCATCCTGCTTTTGGATATACAGTCTAAGGAAACAAAAATAATTATCTTACAGAGGTTCTCTACTCCCATGCTCATTACATTATTATTCACAATAGAAAAGGTATGGAAAAAACAAAGTGCCCCAGTTGAAAGAATTGATTAAGAAAATATACATTCTGGAATATTATTCAAACTTTATAAAGAAGGAAATTCTGTCATTTGCAACAACATGGATGAAACTGAATGGTACTATGCAAAGTGAAATAAGCCAAGTAGAGAAACAAAAACTGCATCATACATGGTACCACTTATATGTGCACTCCAAAAAAGAAAAAAAGAAAAACATAGCTGGGAGTGAGGGAAATAGGAAAGATTGGTAAAAAGGTACAAACTTTTAATTGCAAGATGAATAAGGTCTGAGAACCTAATGTAAAACATATTAACTACAGTTGATAACACTGTATTGTATAACTGAAATTTGCTAAGAGAATAGAACTTATATATTCTTACACACACACAAAAAGATAGCATCAGAGGTGATGGATGTGTTAATTAACTCAATGTAGGGGAATCATTTCCCAATGTATATGTATATCAAGTTATCACATTGTACATTTTAAATATCTTACTATTTTATTTGTCAATTATACATCAAAAAGCTAAAAAAAAAAAGTAATTAAGGGATGATAATGCAAACAACCAAAAACTGTATCCAATATAAGTTCTGTAAAAGCTTATACATATACTTTCTCCTCCTGAGTTTCTCTGTTAAAAAATAGACACAGGAGTCAAAAACAAATAGACATCAAAAATAAACATTATTTTTTGTTTGTAACGTGGTTTTAACTCTGAGTTAAAAACTTGCTATTACTCTCCCATGAATTAATCAGAATTGCCCACAGAGACCTAGAAAGATCCAGGCAACAGCAGGATCTTCCTGGCAAGTATAGGACTTATATTTCTCTGCTTACCACACGTCCAAGAATAAATCAAAACAGATGTTCTCCAAGCTCAAGAAGATCCCATATAGAGAAGAAAAAAGTCCAGTGTGTTCAGCCAATCTCATTTTAATTAGTTGATTCTTCTGCCCATGAAGGAGGAATGATTATGGGGACAAAGAGAATCCAGGAATGTTTTTATTCTAATGATAATTTTTCCACATGGGTATATGGAACTGGGAAATAATTATTCACCCCTAACAGTGAAGAAAAAATATTGCTCCTCCAAGAACATCAACCTGATTAAATGCTGGAAAGCCATAGCAAAGGGAAATTATAAAAAAAGAATGTAGCAGTAAAGGTAGAGCAATTTATTCTAGGGAACAAATAACCTGAAAAAAAATCTCAACAAGTTAAAGCAGTCTTCATTTTATTTCTTGATCCCTCTCCGTTTCCATCAATGGTCCACTGGTAGGTTGGCTCTGATTCCTGTCATTGCTATGGCTAGGGGGTCCTAGGAATTAACTTAGGTGTTGAATATCCATAGGTGTTTGTTTCCTCAATTTAGGATTTCTCCATATAACCACTGCACTAAAAGTATGATAGTCCATCAGTCTTTTCAATTTTTGGCAACAGCAAATAACTAAAGCCATGAAACTTAGAAGCTCCCCACATTAGCAAGAAGAGCCTCTTTACCATAATCCTAGTGAGCATGCTAAGTCCCTTCAGCCGTGTCTGACTCCTTGTGACCCTATGACTGTAACCTGGGCTCCTCTGTCCATGGGATTCTCCAGGAAGAATACTGGAGCAGGTTGCCATGCCCTCCTGCAGTGTATCTTCCTGACCCAGGGATCAAACCCATGTCTCTTATATCCTCTGCATTGGCAGGCAGGTTCTTTACCACTAGGACCACCTGGGAAGCCCCACATAATAGACGTCCAGCTAACTACTTCAATCTTGACCTCCCACAAAAAGTTGCTGTGTTGAGGCATTTTGCACCTTTATTCCAAATTGCATTCTAATGTAAGGTGCTTTACCATGAGAGAAATTATAAATTCTTGTCACAAAAAAATACACATTGAAAGATATTAGCAAAAGCCTAAACTATCATTTCTTCCCCTCCTCTGGCTCTTTTGAGGTCCTGTTCTTATTTCCTACTATGATTTGCACCTTCCTTTATTTAATTGCACAAGATTCAGAGTGAGAAAGAGAATTTGAATTTTGCAAATGTTAGGTTTGTGATTACCTGGCCCTCAGTTGTCTGAGGTAGCAGCCACAGGCAGAAAGTATTACTCTTTACAAAGTTAAATGCATCTTCTTTCTGCATTCAGATTTTTCAGTTATACCAAAGGTTGTCTGTTTCTTACTGGAACTTATGAAAACCCTGAAAACTTTACCTTATGCTAGCATTCTAAGGTTTTTCTAATATGTACTTGAGAACCTCACTTCTTTAAGTCTAATTTCCAAAGTATGAGAGATAATACATTAAAATACTGCTTACTTTGTTAGTACAAAAGAAGCTTCCAACCAAGAAATGCATGATCCTCACTGTCCACAACCTTAGCTCAATTCAATCAGCTCTGTATTTCAGGTTCTTATACTTGTAACACCTCTAGGTAGCAATTTATAATATATTTACAGGAAATAAATATAAATACAATAAGCTAAATAATGAAGAGTTTTTTCTATTTATTTGGTATACTTACAAATCCAAGATATGGTTAGTTTTAGGCAAAACTGGATCCAGGTGCTTAAAAACATTGTCAGAGTCTGTTTGTCTCCCTCTCTCATTTGTAACTTTTCTTGGTATTGTTTTCATTCTCTATCCTCCATGAACCTTGAGAAAAGATCCAGCAACTGTTTCAGGTTAACAATAGCTATCTCTACAAACCCAGAAAGAGGAGCTTCTTAAGGCCAGCAAACATAAATCAACTCCTGGAATGGTGTTTGTTAACCTCTGGGATAGGCAGAAAAACAAGCAAAGATTGCTAATCCCTAGAATTTATAAATATGCTCCTTACATGATGAAAAAAATTTTGAAGATGTGATTAAGGTTAAGACAACATCCTGAATTAATCCCAGTGGGCTCAATACAAATCACATGAAGTCTTAAAATGGAGGAAGAAGGTGGGTAAGTAGGTCAGAGAGATGGTACATGTGAGAAAGATTTGATGCCCAATGGCTGGTTCTGAGATGTAGGAATCTACGTACAGGGACTAGCAAGAGGTCTCTGGAGCTAAGGAAAGCCCTATGCTGACTGCTAGTAAGGGAAGTGAATTCTGCTAACATCTGAATGAGCATGGATGTGGATTTTTCCTAAGGCTATAGAAGAGAACACCTTAATTTTAATTCAGTGAGATCTGTGCATGCATGCTAACTTGCTTCAGTTGTGTCCAATTCTTCATAACCCTATGGACTGTAGCCCACCAGGCTTTCCTGTCCATGGGGATTCTCCAGGCAAGAATACTGGAGTGGATTGCCATGCTCTCCTCCATGGGATCTTCCTGACCCAGTGATCATACCCATGTCTTAGGTATCCTGCACTGGCAGGTGGGTTTTTTACCACTAGTGCAACCCAGGAAGCCCACAATTTCTAATCTATAAAACCATATCATAATAATTTCACATTGTTTTAAACTAGCATAATTTGTTATGGCAGCCATAGATGATGAATATACCTGGTTAAGTCATGAGCCTCCAACTCCTTGGACAATTACTCTTTGCCATAGGGACAGGTCAAGTCAAGACTATCTACATATCCCTATAGCCCAAGAGATGTACAATGCTATTACTGAAAACTTGATTCCAAGTACAAGGGATAGGAGAAGTGGAGAAGAAATGAAGCCCAGATGAAGCAAAGAAATACCCTCACACTTTATTATGCCATGTTGTCATTTAATCTATTACTGTATGTTGCTACTATCTTCACAGTAGTTTTCTGAAATGTAGCTTTTTCCTCATCATCTCTGCCAACAAATAGTTGATCTGCATTGATTATCAGTATTTTTAACATGAGCATAAAGTGATTATTCAAAAAAGAGCATTGTTACACATTCTCCAGTTTTGATCCTTCTTAATATTCAAAACTATCTTCAATATATATATATATTTCATCTATTTTCCAGATATTATAGAATTAACAACCAAAGCAAATCCTCAAATTTAGAATAATCAATCTGAGAGTCTTAGGTCTCTTGTACTTATGTGGAAATCATAGCCTTGTAATACTAAAACTCTTGTTAAACATCCACTATGAATGTGAAAGTCACTCAGTCATGTCCAACTCTTTGCAACCCCATGGACTATACTGTATAGTCCGTGGAATTCTCCAGGATGGAATCCTGGAGTGGGTAGCTGTTCCCTTTTCCAGGGGATCTTTCCAACCTAGGGATCAAACTCAGGTCTCCCACATTGCACAAGGATTCTTTACCAGCTGAGCCACAAGGGAAGCCCATAAATCCACTATAGCGGTGGTCAAATAAAATATGTCCCCTCATACAACTTGTGAACCAGTCATTTGCTGTGCCTCCTCCCTGGTGTACAGTTTCCACAACAAGGCCTAATACAGTGCTACCAGTATGGCAAGAGTTCAGCATATGCAGCAGATAAAGATAATGATGGTAATAATGATAAAAATCAAGAGAGTCTTGTCTGCTATATTGTCCTTTAGCTATATAGCCACATTTCAAATTTTAAATAATGTTAAATCTTGCCTCATTGGAAAAATATACAGTCGTGGATTTCCAACCAGAGAACTTCAAAAGGATTATCATCACTAGTGCAGAACTTTTATTATGTAGTCATAAACCTAATATAAGTCAATTAGGTCTAGTACTTTAATAATGGTTCCACAAATCACATTTACAGCCAACCCCACATCCAGTGTGATACAAAGAAATACCATTTAGAAAGACAAGTTTTGACACCTTCATATGATGGCATTGTAGGAACTGTGGGGGTAATTAATTTTTACTTGTCCTGTGATGAATCCAAGCAAAACTCTAAAAGCCATTTGGCCAATTACTAACTCTTTAGGGTAATGAGGCCTTTGCAGAAAGCTTGAGTTTATGTTGCTGGTATGATGAAAGCTTTAATGAAATTGCTGCATGGCAGAAACTACCGGACTATTAAGAGAAAACTACAAAAATAAATGAGTACCTAGCTCTGAATTTACAAAAAAAAAAAAAATAGGAGCCTTCTGGTTTTCTTTGATTGTCTATTAATTTCTCATGATAGAACCCCATGTGGCATTGCTCTGACAAATTTCACTGAAGCATGTTTTCTCTTCTGCAAATTAGTAAAGCAAAGTCCTGCATGTGATCTTCCTAATGGGGTTTTGTATCCCACTGTTCTTTATTATTATTTTAAGAGGAGTAGGTGTTTTTCTCATTCTCAAGCGTAATGATTGGACTAGTTGGAGTTCTTTTATTGATATCACAGTATATAACCCAATAGGTGTCAGGAAGAATTCATGCTGTGTTGCAACTCCACAAGTATCCATCCACCACTAATACTTGTGTTGTGGTGTTTTAAAACTCACAGTGAAATCTAAATGGTACAGTAAACCAAGAATTTAGTGAGAGACTTAACTTTCCATTCTTCCTGAATAAAACCATTATTGCCTTGAGTGTCATATAACTCTTTAAAACAGACATTCTTAATAGCTCATTCACAAGCCCAGCCCAGTCAGTCATTTTCTTTCTCATACTTTCTTTGAGAAATACAATGGAAATACTGATTAAAGATGCAAAACACTGTGAAAATAAAATATGAACCTATAAAAAATTTGATCAGGAAAATTCTAAGTTCTAGTTGATGCTACTTTCAAAATAGACACAGAATTTTGCCACTTTCCCCTACCTGTCCAAAGAGATCCCAAGTGCAAGCCACCATCATAAATTAATAGGATTATTTTAAGAACATCATAATTGATCACATGCTTCTGTCTGGCTTCCCTTCTCAAAAAGTCAATACTCAATAGAGCAACCAGAGTGATTCTGTACTATGCTGTCCTTAGAGGCTCTTCTGTGTCCAACTCTTTGTGACCCCACGAACTGTAGCCTGCCAAGCTCCTCTGTCCATGGGATTCTTCTGTCGATAATACTAGAGTCCGTTGCCATTTCCTCTTCCAGGGGATCTTCTGAACCTAGGAATTGAACTCGCATCTCCTGCATCTCTTGCTTTGTCAAGTATTCTCTACCACTAGTGCAACCTGGGAAGAGTGATGCTATTAAAATGCAAATCAAATCATGTCTCTCTTTTGCCCAAAACCACATGATGATTCATTATTTCATTGGGATAAACACTAGAGTCTTTATGATAGTCTGCAAGGTCCTACATAATCTAAATCTCCTTACCCTTCTCCTGTGTCTTAGCACCCTCCTCTTCAGTCAATCCAAGCCAATCAATCAGGGCTTTTTGCTGTTTCTCCAACAAGCAGACATGCTTCTGCATTGCTCAACATTTCTTTTTCTCTGTTTTACACATGGATAATTCTCTTATTTCTTCTAGGTCTTCTCTGAGATTCAGTTTTCAAATAGTGAAAGTACTCCTGAGCTCCCCATTATAAATTTCAACTGCTGTTTTTTGCATTTTTCCGCTCTCCTCTGTCTTAGCTTTGTCCATAGCACTTATCATCCTTAGTCATAATATACATTTTTCTTAATCATTTTGTTTATTATCTCTATCTCCTCCACTTCCCCACTAGAAAGTAGATTCCACAAAGAAGAGATTTGTTTTTAATTTATCTGTTTTATTTACTGAGGTATCCATAGTAAATGAATATAATCAGCAATACGAAGTCTACAGCTATAGCTCCTACATTTCTTTCCTGTGGATCTCTCTGCTGCTGCTGCTGCTAAGTTGCTTCAGTCGTGTCCGACTCTGTGTGACCCCATAGACGGAAACCCACAAGGCTCCCCCGTCCCCAGGATTCTCCAGGCAAGAACACTGGAGTAGGGTGCCATTGCCTTCTCCAGTGGATCTCTCTACATACAAGATAAAAGTAGCTCAAATAAAAATTCTACACTCAAACTAGTTATTAATGCCAACAATACACCCAGCAATCTGGGGATACAATGATAAGAAGAGTGACCTGTTGGCTGCTTTTATGGATACATATTCAATGGATTCATACAGCAGTAAGAAAATATACTGAATTATTAATTTTTGCTTCTGGTTATTGAGAAAGATAAGAAGAGTAGAAGATATTTTACCCTTCCTGTGTCCTAAAAAGTCAAGGTTTTCTTCTTTACAGAGTGTGATTGACTTTTGTATTATGCAGCTAGAAACAGAAGTTGCCAGTAATCCAGGAAAAAAGTCTTCTCTATTGTTTGAGAATTAGAGTCCTATTCAGAGGAAGGAGAAAGACCTGATTCTGAGAGTTAGAAGGAAAAAAGGTGATTTGCAGACATGTGCACATTTCCACGAGTAGTGTAGACATGTCCTTCCTGCATTCGGTTACCAACATTCAGGAACAGATGAAGGGCATGGTTGACAATTAAGCACCAAAGTCCTGAGAATGAATAAAGTTGTACACAGCCCAATTTTCAGAAAATGGAGAGGACTAAATTAATGAGTATCTTTAAGCAAACTCAAGCTATCAGTGGTGTCCATGCAATGACATACGACAAGCCCGACAGTGGCATTGAGCAACAGCTGGAGCAAAGTAACAACAAACAACACCAGGGAATAAAAATAAGTTTCTAATTCACTTTATAAATACTCTGCTAGCTGCTTTCCAATGCAGATTTTTACAAAATCTGGGCAGTGAGAAAGCATTTCTAAAACTAAAATTGAGACCTAATTTTTCACCATGTTAGAAATTGGGGCCTCAGGACTTCCCAAGTGGTGCTAGTGATAAAGAACCCATCTGTCAATGCAGGAGGCATAAGAGACTTAGGTTCAATCCCTGGGTGGGGAAGATCCTCTGGAGTAGGAAATGGCAACCCATTCCAGTATTCTTGCCTGGACAATCCCATGGACAGAGGAGCCTGGTGGGCTATGGGTCCATGGGGTTGTAAAGTATCAGATACAACTGAAGTGATTTAGCACACATGGGGCCAAATTTAAATTAATTTAGAATAAATAAACTAATATTTCCTTCTGTTTGTCTTAAAGATTACAGATAGTTTTATACTTGCTACTTATTGTGACATACTCAACATTGCTCAAAATATTCCTACAGATCATAGCCGTCAGATCAGATCAGATCAGTCGCTCAGTTGTGTCTGACTCTTTGTGACCCCATGAATCACAGCACGCCAGGCCTCCCTGTCCATCACCAACTCCCGGAGTTCACCCAGACTCACATCCATCGAGTCAGTGATGCCATCCAGCCATCTCATCCTCTGTCATCCCCTTCTCCTTTTGCCCCCAAACCCTCCCAGCATCAGAGTCTTCTCCAATGAGTCAACTCTTCACATGAGGTGGCCAAAGTACTGGAGTTTCAGCTTCGGCATCATTCCTTCCAAAGAAATCCCAGGGCTGATCTCCTTCAGAATGGACTGGTTGGATCTCCTTGCAGTCCAAGGGACTCTCAAGAGTCTTCTCCAACACCACAGTTCAAAAGCATCAATTCTTCAGCACTCAGCCTTCTTCACAGTCCAGCTCTCACATCCATACATGACCACAGGAAAAACCATAGCCTTGACTAGACAAACCTTTGTTGGCAAAGTAATGTCTCTGCTTTACTATGGGCTAGTTATAATCTGCATAATTTGAGCTTATTGGTTTTGAAAGCTGAGCAAAGATCACGTCAAAAAAATAATTCAGACAGGTAAGAAGTGAATATATCACTTTTAACTTTAAAGTTAACAATTAACCTCCAATTAAAATAAATAAATTTATATTTAAAAAAAAATAAAGTTAATAATAATATTAAGAAATAACACGTGGATCATGCTGAGATTCAGTTTAAAGAGAGAAATTTATGAATGTTTACTAACACCCTTTATGAATGAATAAATGCCTGCATGCTCAGTCATGTCCAAATCTTTGTGGTCCCACGGACTGTAGCCCACCAGACTCCTCTGTCCCTAGAATTTTCCAAGCAAGAATATTGGAGTAGGTTGCCATTTCCTTCTCCAGTGGTTGGATCTGTTTCTTCTACATCTCCTGCATTGGCAGGTAAGATTTTACCATTGTGCCACTTGAGTTTCCCACCCTTAGATAGATATAAACTGAGGGCAGACTATTCAAAAGGTCAAGGAAATAAAAGTATCACTGAAGATTATTTCTAAGGTCTGTTTTTTCAAGCTATGAATTTCTAAGAAGGAACATTTTCCTGAAGAAGGAAGTAGCAGATGTAATGGATATGGGAACACTGTACTGTCTCAAGCAGGAATGTAAACTCAGTTAAAATATAATGTTTTAAAATGCAAAAATACCTTCAGCCTGCAATATATAAATGAATTCATAGAAATGATAGTATCTTCTGGGGACAAAAGCCAGTTCCAAAATAAGAGATATTTGAGTCTTGGAGAGGGTCCATTACTCAGGGGCTTTAACAGCAGCTCTTTTTTGTTTGTTTGTTTTTTGGCTGCAGAGTGTGGCATGCAGGATCTTAGTTTGCTGATCAGGGGATAAACCCATGACCCCTGCAGTGGAAGCGCAGTCTTTTCTTTCTTTTTTTTTTTTTAAAGGAAGATAATTGTTTTACAATGTTGTGTTGGTTTCTGCTGTACAACAGCATGAATCAGCCTTAAGTATACATCTGTCCTCTCCCTTTTGAACCTGCATCCCACCCCTGTAGGTCATCACAGAGCACCAGGTTGAGCCCCCTGTGCTATACGGCAACTTCTCACTAGCTATCTATTTCACATATGGTAATGTATATGTTTCAATGCTACTCTCAATTCATCCCACCCTCTCCTACCCCCACTGTGTCCACAAGTCTGTTCTCTATGTCTGTGTCTCTATTACTGCCTTGCAAATAAGTTCTTCATTGCCATTTTTCTAAATTCCACATGTATGTGTTAACACACTGTATTTGTTTTTCTCTTTCTGACTTACTTCACACTGTATAACAGGCTCTAGGTTCATCCACCTCATTGGAACTGACCAAATTTGTTCCTTTTATGGCTGAGTAATACTCCATTGTATATATGCACCACATCTTCTTCATGGATATCTAGGTTGCTTCTATGTCCTAGTTATTGTAAATAGAGCTGTAATGAACATTGGGGTGCACATGTCTTTTAGAATTGTGGTCTTCTTCGGGTACATGCCCAGTGGTGGGATTGCTGGATCATAGAGTGGTTTTATTCCTAGCTTTTTAAGAAATTTCCATACTGTTCTCCATGGTGGCTATATCAACTTACATTTGCACCAACAGGGAAAGAGGGCTCCCCTTCATCCACATCCTCCCCAACATTTATCATTTGTAGATTTTTTTGTTGATGGCCATTCTGATTGATGTGAGGTGATACTTCATTGTAGTTTTGATTTGCATTTCTCTAATAATAAGTGATGTTGAGCATTTTTTTATGTGTTTTTTTGGCCATCTGTATGTCTTCTTTGGAGAAATGTCTATTTTAGGTTTTCCGGAAGAACAGTCTTAACCATTGAACCACCAGATGAGTTCTTAGCAGTAACTCTTAACCAAAGCCAGGGGCCTGCTACCTTTAGAAACAGATTGCTATATAGACCCAACTTCTAAGGATTCTAGTACAGCTCTCAGTGTGGCTGGCTGAATTCTCTGAGTAATTTAGATCCAGCTTTGACCATATTGAAAACCAGAGAGCAGTACAGATCAGCTTCCTGAATAACCATCCAAATGAAAATGAAAATGTGCATTTAAGTGATGCTTAAAAACTGATTCAGAGATCACTGGCCACAAAACACTCAGAATCACTTAGTCAGAGAAAAAAAGGAATGTTCAGGACCAATGGCCCAGACTTTGCCAGCTACAGCAGATGGCAACTGAACAGGCAGTAAAAAGCCATGGCTGTTCCAAATGTCATTCTGTAGGTCCCCTAAGAGCTCACTGCAGAAGGAAGGCAAATCTGGTACCCTGACAAGTAAGATCTGCTATCAGCATTGTGCCTGAAAAACAACACATGCACACACACACACACACACACACACACACACACCCCCTGTGAAACAGAAAAGGAAATTTAAACACAAAGTGAAGGTAAAAAGAGCAACGCTTAGGTGCAAAAGGTAGAACATTTCAGAGATAATCATTACCACTACGTGTTTAAGAAGCTAAAGTACCTCTTTGGCTTTGTGTATTCATAAAGAGAATGCTAAATAAGAACTGTAAAGCTAAAATATATTTGGTGGATATTGATAAACCAGAGAGGGATGAAGGGAAAGTAGTCCAGAAAGTAGTCCAAAGTAGTCCTGAAAGAAATTAGACTTTCTGGCATATATTTTCTTCTAAATACAACCCAGGAACTAGAAAAGGAGGAGGCAGGCAACCCAGGAACTAAAAAGACCCTCCAAATTTAAAAAATGCTAATTTGGGATAAAGACTGGTCATGGCAGAATTATGCCCCTCAAACCCTTATGGCAGAAAGTGAAGAGGAACTAAAAAGCCTCTTGATGAAAGTGAAAGAGGAGAGTAGAAAAAGTTGACTTAAAGCTCAACATTCAGAAAACTAAGATCATGGCATCTGGTCCCATAACTTCACTGAAAATAGATGGGGAAACAGTAGAAACAGTGTCAGACTTTGTTTTGTGGGGCTGATGGTGATTTTACCCATGAAATTAAAAGACGCTTACTCCTTGGAAGGAAAGTTATGACCAACCTAGTTAGCATATTGAAAAGCAGAGATATTACTTTGCCAACAAAGGTCCATCTAATCAAGGCTATGGTTTTTCCAGTGGTCATGTATGGATGTGAGAGTTGGACTGTGAAGAAAGCTGAGCACCAAAAAATTGATGCTTTTGAACTGTGGTGTTGGAGAAGACTCTTGAGAGTCCCTTGGACTGCAAGGAGATCCAACCAGTCCATTCTAAAGGAGATCAGTCCTGGGTGTTCATTGGAAGAACTGATGCTGAAGCTGAAACTCCAATAGTTTGGCCACCTGATGTGAAGAGTTTACTCATTGGAAAAGACCCTGATGCTGGCAGGGATTGGGGGCAGGAGGAGAAGGGGATGACAGAAGATGAGATGGGTCTATGACATCACCGACTCGATGGACAGGAGTTTGAGTGAACTCCTGGAGTTGGTGATGGACAGGAAGGCCTGGGGTGTGGTGATTCATGGGGTCGCAAAGAGTCAGACATGACTGAGCAACAGAACTGAACTGACTGAACCATGAAAGGATTCATGGCAGGACAGCCCATGTCAGATTCCAGGAGGATAAGAAATAAGATCTCCAAATATAAACAGGGGCTGGAGAGCTTAGACAAGGGAAATATAGATGGCATACCTGTAAACTACATCTAAATTAGTTTCCTGAGAAATTTTATTCTAAGACATCTAATTTTAATAATATGAAGGAGATTTCTCAAATGAAATCAGCTTATCTAACTTTATTCTTGAAGGTAATCATACATACTCAAGTTTTAGGTTATTCAGGGAGAATATAAAACATATCTGAACATTGCTTTAGAGATGAGAATAACTGCTTAGGGAAAGCAGAGGCAGAGTATCTTATGCATTTATAAAGAGACAACTCAGTGGGGAAACTATTTTCAAAGCACAAAAGTTTACTTGGGGAACATTCAGAGAAGTATTTATTTAGACAAAAATTGTGTTTTGTTCTCCCTGCTGTTAAGAGGCAAAAATAAGAGGTATGAGACCTTCCTTGTTTTAAATCAATGACGGGACCATGTGTACAGAATCTAGGCTCCCTAACCCAAGTGTTAGTCACTCTGTAGTGTCTGACTCTCCATGACCCCATGAAATGTATCCCACCAGGCTCCTCTGTCCATGGAATTCTCTAGGCAAGAATATTCAAGTACGTAGCCATTCCCTTCTCCAGAGGATCTTCCCAACCTAAGGATTGAACCTGGATCACACTGCAGGTAGATTATTTACCATATGAGCCACGAGGGAAGCCCCCTAGCCCAAGAACCTTGAAAAATATCACGTGACAGGACCAAGCACATGAAGGAAAGTATCCTCCAGTTCTTTCCATCAGATCTTGTTTGAGAGTTGGTGGTTCATCAGAAGGTATTAATATAAAAAGTGCTTCAAAATTATGCTGGGGAAAAGGGATTAAATTTGTAAGAAAAGACTGAGATTCTCCAATCTCAATAAGGAAAGAAGATACCAGACTTCCAGGGAATAATGATGAACCATACTCTTGCCTGGAAAATCCCATGGATGGAGGGGTGTGGTAGGCTGCAGTCCATGGGGTCGCATAGAGTCGGACATGACTGAGTCACTTCACTTTCATGCGTTGGAGAAAGCAATGGAAACTCACTCCAGTGTTCTTGCCTGGAGAATCCCGGGGATGGCAGAGCCTGGTGGGCTACCGTCTATGGGTTCGCACAGAGTCGGACACGACTGAAGTGACTTAGCATACCTGATCTGCAGAGATGAGAGATCAAGGTGGGTTACTGATGAGGGATTCCCCTAAAGACAAGGCCTGGAGAGTATCTATGGTGCTCTCTGATAAGAATTTATAATCACTGGAGAAGACCCTAGAGAAGGAAAATTTTAAGTCCACTCTGAAGAAACTGGGGAGCCAGACTGGACAGTGGTATTGTGTAAGATATATTTAGAGGTACAAACTATTACATAAAGAATAAGTAAGATACAAGAATGTAATATGCAACACAGGGATATAGTCAATATACTATAATACCTTTAAACAGAGTATTACCTATAAAAATATTGAATCACAATATTGTACACCTGAAACCAATATAATACTGTAAATCAATTATAAAAAAAGTTATGGTACCTATGTGATCATTGAAGACTAAGGATCGGAGATTTACCCCACTTTCAAGACAGCCACAGGCAAGCACAGCATCAGAAAAGAGGAGGGAGATCCTTAAAATGAGTGAGATGGAATTCCCCACTATCCTGGGGTGAGGACTCAAAAACAGATTTCATTTGTTTAAGAACAAAGAAAGTAAGCTGCCATAGAGCTACCAGAACTGACACAGGCCTGGGGAAACAGACTCCTGGAGGGCACAAACAAAACTGTGTGCACACAAGGACCCAGGAGAAAGGAGCAATGACCCTACAAGAGACTGACCCAGACTTGCCCATGAGTGTCCAGGAGTCTCTGATGGAGGTGTGGGTCGGCCGTGGCCTGCTGCAGGGTCAGGGACACTGAGAACAGCATGTGACCTTTTGAAGGAGGTTGAAATTTTTTTCATTAACTCCACCATAGTTTGGCCTCAGGTCAAACAACAGGGTGTGAACACACCCCTACTCATCAACATAAAATTGGATTAAAGCTTTACTGAGCATGATTCCAACCATCAGAACAAGAGCTAGTCTTCCCCTTAGTCAGTCTCTGTCATCAGGAAGCTTCCATAAGCTTCTTCTCCTTATCCATTAGAGGGCACTCAGAATGAAAACCACAATCACAGAAAAATAAACGAACTGATAACATTGACCACAGCCTTGTCTAACTCAATGAAACTATGAACCATGCCAGATAGGACCATCCAAGATGGATGGGTCATGATGGAGAGTTATGACAAAACATAGTCCACTGGAGAAGGGAATGGCAAACCACTTCAGTATTCTTGCCTTGAGAACCCCATGAACACTCTAGAAAGGCAAAAAGATAGGACACTGAAAGATGAACTCCCCAGGTTGGTAGGTGCCCAATATGTTACTGGAGATCAGTGGAGAAATAATTTCATAAAAAATTAAGAAATTGAGCCAAAACAAAAACAACACCCAGTTGTGGATGTGACTGGTGATGGAAGTAAAGTCTGATGCTGTAAAGAGCAATATTGAATAGGAACCTGGAATGTTAGGTTCATTAATCAAGGCAATTGGAAGTGGTCAAACAAGAGATGGCAAGAGTGAACATCAGCATTTTAGGAATCAGTGAACTAAAATGGACTGGAATGGGCGAATTTAATTCAGATGACCATTATATCTACTACTGTGGGCAGGAATCCCTTAGAAGAAATGGAGTAGCCATCATAGTCAACAAAAGAGTCTGAAATGCAGTACTTGGATCCAGTCTCAAAAATGACAGAATGATCTCTGTTCGTTTCCAAGGCAAACCATTCAATATCATAGTAATCCAAGTCTATGGCCCAACCAGTAATGCTGAAGAAGGTGAAGTTGAACAGTTCTATGAAGACCTCCAAGATCTTCCAGAACTAACACCAAAAAAAGATGTCCTTTTCATTATAGGGGGCTGGAATGCAAAAGTAGGAAGTCAAGAGATATCTGGAGTAACAGGCAAATTTGGCCTTACAGAACAAAACGAGGCAAGGCAAATGCTAACAAAGTTTTGCCAAGAGAACGCACTGGTCATTATTTCCAACAAAACAAGAGAAGACTATACATGGATATCACCAGATGGTCAATACCAAAATCAGATTGATTATATTCTTTGCAGCCAAAGATGGAGAATTTCTATACAGTCAGCAAAAACAAAACCAGGAGCTGACTGAGGCTCAGATCATGAACTCCTTATTGCAATATTCAGACTTAAATTGAAGAAAATAGGGAAAACCACTAGACCATTCAGGCATGACCTAAATCAAATCCATTACGATCGTACATTGGAAGTGAGAAATAGATTCAAGGGATTAGATCTGATGGACAGTGCCTGAAGAACCATGGACAGAGGTTCATGACATTGTATAGAAGGCAGGGATCAAGATCACCCCAAGAAAAAGAAACGCAAAAGTGCAAAATGGCTGTCTGAGAGACCTTACAAATAGCTGAGAAAAGAAGAGAAGCAAAAGGCAAAGAAGAAAAGAAAAGATGTACCCATCTGAATGCAGAGTTTCAGTGAATGGCAAGGAGAGATAAGAAAGCCTTCTTCAGTGATCAATGCAAAGAAATAGAGGAAACAACAAAATGGGAAAGACTAGAGGTCTCTTCAAGAAAATTAGAGACCAAAGGAACATTTCATGCAGAGATGGTCACAATAAAGGACAGACATTTGCTGCTAGGAGATCAAATCAGTCAATCCTAAGGGAAATTAGTCCTGAATATTCACAACAGAGGATGCAATGGGTGGATGGCATGTCATCACCGACCCAATGGACATGAGTTTGAGCAAGTTCCAGGAGTTGGTGATGGACAGGGAAGCCTTGTGTGGTGCAGTCCATAGGGTCTCAAAGAATCAGATATGACTGAGCGAGTGAACTGAACCAAAGTTGCACAATAAAGAGCAAAACCATGTTCGAACATTTCTCACACTATGACTACTCTTTCCTCTATAGCATTATGCTTCTCTTATTTTTGATGATGTGGACAAATAATATAAGTTGAGATATGGCAAACTCTTGCAAACATCATAATAAACTTTCTCGTTTCCTAAAAATGATTTTACCAGTTGAGCATTTAAATGCTTGTTAAATAATATATTGATTGGGTGTTATGGAAAAGACAAAGCATGAAGAGTGATGTCCTGATTAAGTATTAGTAGATTTTCCACTTGAGCAAAAATGGCATTGACTATGTCTCTAAATCCTGTAATTCACTATGATGAAAACTGCAGAATAAGAAATGGAGATATAAAGAATGATGTACCATAGAGGAATTTGTAGGAACAGGTGAGTTTTGTAGGGACAGGTGAGTTTTACTTAAGAGTTCACAAATATTTTTGCTTCCTTACTTCACTTCATATGTGATTGTTTTTTCTCTCTATTCAAGGCTTAATTTTAGTCATAGCCTTGACAGATCATATATAATCACCTAGATAAATGTTATTGTATTTGATATGATACTATATACAACAATATTCATAATATTATATAAATTATTCTGCTAGCTAAGTCAAGGAAGAGACAGTAGTGGTAGACTGTAGTTTTCAAATAAGGTGAGAAAACCAAAAATGGAAGTGAACCAAATCTTTTGGTTCTAACAATAAATTTAAGTTTTGTCCAAATCAACCAATCACTCATTCATTCATTTACCAAATACTAACTGAGTATCTACATGTGGAAATAAATTTACTAAATGCTGGAGATTTTGTCACTAACCAAACAAAAGATTCTGTCCTAATAAAGTTCTTGTTCCAAAAGGAAAAACAATGAGTAAAATAAACTCTTTCATATGTTTGAAGTTGGTAATGGCTATGAAGAAAAATAAAGCAAAGCAGAGAGATAGGTAGTTCAAGGGGAGAAGCTGCAATTTTAAATAATCAGGTAAGGCTTTTCTGAGAAAATGATGTTTCAGCAAAGACTAGAAAAAGAAGGACTTCTGACATGACAGATATTCATGCCAGATGTAGAGAGGAAGGTGAATGCAAAGGCCCACAGGTGAGATCATGCCTGACAGTTTCAAAGGAAATCCAGGAAGCAAGCAAGAGCAGAAAGAACAAAAGGAGAACAGACAGCAATACGGGCAAAAATAGGGAGCAAGATCATATAGTCTGTGGTAAGGACATTGGCAAGAGAGCTGGGAATTACTAGAGGGTTGCAGGCAACCTCTCAGCAGAGGAGTGTCTTAATACACACTGGATTTGAATAGGACTGAAATAGAGTTGAAAATAGAATATTTGGAATCAAAGGTTGAAACAGAAAGTCAGAGCCAATGATGGAATAATCCAAGTGAGAGATGACGGAAGCTTGGACAAGAGGTGTAGCACGTGAGGTATGAGAAATGATCAGGTCCAGATATATTTTCATGGAAGAACTAAGATATTTTGTTGGCAAATCATGTGATAAGTTTAAGAGAAAAAGAATCCCTCAAGATATTTTCTGTGCCTATGAAGGTGATGTAACTGATCTATTCTTCCTAATATATATTATGATGTGTAATTTTATATAGCTATTCTGCAAGATAATTGAATAAACTTCTATCAAAGCAGACTTATAATAAGGCCTTAGTTATCACGAGGAAAAACATGGACTTTTCTCCTTTTGCCTGAAATCTGCTGATAAGGTCAGACACAGACACTCCAGCTTCCTGTTCTTTGTCTATGACTCATTAGTTAAGATCATAACTGTTTATCTCACAGAAACTAACCCCATAGAAAAACATTTCTTGTTCAGATAACAGAAAGAAACTTTCATTCTTGCAAAATTAACCCCAATTGTAAGTCATCTCACTTGTGAATGATTTATCTCTCCCTAGAAAAGCTTAAAACTCTGCTTATGCTCTGACCTCAGGTATTTTCTTTATTATGACACCCTGAATAAAGCCAGTCTCCTTCTTTGTCCAGTTTTTGTCTTCCACAGCTCAGTAACATAACTGGAATTCGACTGGAAGCCCACCCCTGGACCCAGTCTTCTCACCCAAGTACTGAGACTTCTTAAGCCTGTTGTGTTCCTTCCCTAATTGGCAATTCTGGAGTCCCCACTGAGGACAGATCCTGACCCCAGAGCTTCAAATATTTGTCCATGATAGCACAGTAAAGTTTCAATTTTGACTTTTTGTTTGCACACTCTTTGGGTTTGTTCTCTTGCCAGTTTTTGGTAAACCATGGTTCTCTGAGAATTTCTCAACTCTCTTCTCATCCCTTTTGAAAACTTCTAATTACATGCTCACCACTACATTAACAATTCAGTTCTTTGCTTCCAAAAATGGCTGAATTTCCCTAAGGATAATGTACAACTCCAGTGGCCTCTTTGGGACACCTGGGAACTTTCTAAATGTGTCCATCTATGATGTGCCTTTAAATCCAAGGGCTCTGACATCTCTTCTTACCAATGATCAATTTTTTTTTTTCATTTAATTGAAAATGAGATTAAACAATGAGAAAATGTCTCTAAAATATCTCAAACTGTGATCCTTCAAGAATTACCTCATTGCCAGTTCATTTCTCCTGCTCTTCTTTTACCCCCATCAAAATCTCACAACCCCTTTCCTCACCCAGAACCTTCCACATGCACCACCTCATCTCTGTCCTGTACCCAATACTCTGCCTATGCCAAGAATTCCCTTTTCCATTCCCCTACCTGCATCAATTTAACTACCTCACTCCCTATTGCCCCACCTTAACATGAATCCCTTCCCCTGCTGAAAGCCAGTGACCAGCATGCCCACCTGAACAAGTACTCTAAGCTTTGGTTACATGCAGATTTACATGCTATTGTTCAGAACTTTCTGAATTCCCATAAGAATAGAAAAGAATTCATTCATCAATTCAAGTTCTCCATGAAAAGGACCTCTTAGTCCCCTCATCTAGTATCCTGATCTTCCAAGTAAATAACTTTTGGCAAACGATGCCAGGTAGTCCAACACTTGAAAGTAATGGTTGAACATTGGGGTACACGTGTCTCTTTCAATTCTGGTTTCCTCAGTGTGTATGCCCAGCAGTGGGATTGGCTGGATCATAAGGCAGTGCTATTTCCAGTTTTTTAAGGAATCTCCACACGGTTCTCCAAAGTGGCTGTACTAGTTTGCATTCCCACCAACAGTGTAAGAGGGTTGCCTTTTCTCCACACCCTCTCCAGCATTTATTGCTTGTAGACTTATGGACCGCAGCCATTCTGACTGGCGTGAAATGGTACCTCATTGTGGTTTTGATTTGCATTTCTCTGATAATGAGTGATGTTGAGCATCTTTTCATGTGTTTGTTAGCCATCTGTATGTCTTCTTTGGAGAAATGTCTATTTAGTTCTTTGGCCTATTTTTTGATTGGGTCATTTATTTTTCTGGAATTGAGCTATAGGAGTTGCTTGTATATTTTTGAGATAGTTGTTTGTCAGTTGCTTCATTTGCTATTATTTTCTCCCATTCTGAAGGCTGTCTTTTCACCTTGCTTATAGTTTCCTTTGTTGTGCAGAAGCTTTTAAGTTTAATTAGGTCCCATTTGTTTATTTTTGCTTTTATTTCCAAAATTCTGGGAGGTGGGTCATAGAGGATCCTGCTGTGATGTATGTCGGAGAGTGTTTTGCCTATGTTCTGCCTATGTTCTCCTCTAGGAGTTTTCTAGTTTCTGGTCAGTCCTAATGATGTGGATGAAACTGGAGCCTATTATACAGAGTGAAGTAAGCCAGAAAGAAAAACACCAATACAGTATACTAATGCATATATATGGAATTTAGAAAGATGGTAACAATAACCCTGTATGCTGCTAAGTCACTTCAGTCGTGTCTGACTCTGTGCGACCCCATAGATGGCAGCCCACCAGGCTCCCCCGTCCCTGGGATTCTCCAGGCAAGAACACTGGAGTGGATTGCCATTTCCTTCTCCAATGCATGAGAGTGAAAAGTGAAAGTGAAGTCACTCAGTCGTGTCCGACTCCTAGTGACCCCATGGACTGCAGCCCACCAGGCTTCTCCGTCCATGGGACTTTCCAGGCAAGAGTACTGGAGTGGGTTGCCATTGCCTTCTCCGATAACCCTGTATCAGATCAGATCAGATCAGATCAGTTGCTCAGTCGTGTCCACCTCTTTGTGACCCCATTAATCACCGCACGCCAGGCCTCCCTGTCCATCACCAACTCCTGGAGCTCACTGAGACTCACATCCATCGAGTCAGTGATGCCATCCAGCCATCTCATCCTCTGTAGTCCCCTTCTCCTCTTGCCCCCAATCCCTCCCATCATCAGAGTCTTTTCCTATGAGTCAACTCTTTGCATGAGATGGCCAAAGTACTGAGTTTCAGCTTAAGCATCATTCCTTCCAAAGAAATTCCAGGGCTGATCTCCTTCAGAATGGACTGGTTGGATCTCCTTGCAGTCCAAGGGACTCTCAAGAGTCTTCTCCAACACCACAGTTCAAAAGCATCAATTCTTCGGTGCTCAGCCTTCTTAACAGTCTAGCTCTCACATCCATACATGACCACATGAAAAGCCATAGCCTTGACTAGACAAACTTTTGTTGGCAAAGTAATGTCTCTGCTTTTGAATATGCTATCTAGGTTGGTCATAACTTTCCTTCCAAGGAGTAAGCGTCTTTTAATTTCATGGCTGCAATCACCATCTGCAGTGATTTTGGAGCCCAGAAAAATAAAGTCTGACACTGTTTCCACTGTTTCCCCATCTATTTCCCATGAAGTGATGGGACCAGATGCCATGATCTTCATTTTCTGAATGTTGAGCTTTAAGCCAACTTTTTCACTCTCCACTTTCACTTTCATCAAGAGGCTTTTTAGTTCCTCTTCACTTTCTGCCATAAGGGTGATGTCATCTGCATATCTGAGGTTATTGATATTTCTCCCAGCAATCTTGATTCCAATTCGTGTTTCTTTCCATCCAGCGTTTCTCATGATGTATACAAGACACCAAAAGAGACACTGATGTATAGAACAGTCTTTTGGACTCTGTAGGAGAGGGAGAGGGTGGGATGATTTGGGAGAATGGCATTGAAACATGTATAATATCGTATATGAAATGAGTTGCCAGTCCAGGTTTGATGCACAATACTGGATGCTTGGGGCTGGTGCACTGGGACGACCCAGAGGGATGGTACGGGGAGGGAGGAGGGAAGAGGGTTCAGGATGGGGAACATGTGTATACCTGTGGTGGATTCATGTTGATATATGGCAAAACCAATGCAATATTGTAAAGTTAAAAATAAAATTATAAAAAGTAATGGTTGAAAGAGTCTCCCATCCCTCTGTCGATGGACATTTAGATTGCTTCCATGTCCTGGTTATTATAAATAGTGCTGTTATAAACACTTGAGTACAAATGTATTTTTGAATTGTGGCTTTGTTTTCTCAGGATATATGCCCAGTAGTGGAATCGCTGGATCGTATGGTGGTTCTTAGGGATTCCCTGGTGGCTCAGATGGTAAAGAGTCTGCCTGCAGTGTGGGAGACCTGGGTTCAATCCCTGGGTTGGGAAGATCCCCTGGAAAAAGAAATGGCAACCCATTCCAGTATTCTTGCCTGGAAAAGCCCATGGACAGAGGAACCTGGCAGGCTACAGTCCATGGGGTCACAAAGAGTTGGACAGGACTGAGCAACTTCACTTTCACTTTCATGGTGGTTCTATTCCTAGTTTTTTCAGGAAACATAGAAAGACAAATATCATATGATATTGTGTATATGTGGAATCTAAAAAGAAAAGATACAAAAGAACTTGTTTAGGCTTATGGACATGGAGAGAGGGGAGGAGAGGGTGATATGTATGGAAAGAGTGACATGAAACTTACATTGAAGTGTAGTGAAGTGAAGTGAAGTCGCTCAGTCGTGCCCGACTCTTGGCGACCCCATGGAGAGTAGCCTGCCCCAAGCTCCTCCGTCCATGGGATTTTCAAGGCAAGAATTACTGGAGTGGGTTGCCATTGCCTTCTCCAGAAACTTACATTACCGTATGTAAAATAGATAGCCAACAGGAATTTGCTGTATGGCTCAGGAAATTCAAACAGGGGCTCTGTATCTACCTAGAGGAGTGGGATGGGGAGGGAGATGGGAGGGAGGTTCAAAAGGGAAGAGGTATATATATACCTATGGCTGATTCATGTTGAGGTTTCATAGAAAACAACAAAATTCTGTAAAGCAATTATCCTTCAATAAAAAAATAAATGAAAAAAAAAACAGAAATAGACCCACAGACATAGGAAAAAAAAACGTACAGTTACCAAGGGTGAAAGGGATGGTGGGTGAATAAATTAAAAAGATGGGATTAACAAATACACACTACTATGCATAAATTAGATAACCAACAAAGACTACTATAGCACAGCAAACTATACCTAATATTTTGTAATAACCTGTAAGGGAAAAGAATCTGAAAAAGAATATAGGGCAAGAGGAGAAGGGGACGACAGAGGATGAGATGACTGGATGGCATCACTAACTCAATGGATGTGAGTCTCAGTGATCTCCAGGAGTTGGTGATGGACAGGGAGGCCTGGCGTGCTGCGATTCATGGGGTCGCAAACAGTCGGACACGACTGAACGACTGATCTGATATGTATATATATATTTTTTTTTCATTTATTTTTTTATTGAAGGATAATTGCTAACCTCAGATATGCAGATGATACCACCCTAATGGCAGAAAGTGAAGAGGAACTAAAAAGCCTCTTGATGAAAGTGAAAGTGGAGAGTGTAAAGGTTGGCTTAAAGCGCAACATTCAGAAAACGAAGATCATGGCATCTGGTCCCATCACTACATGGGAAATAGATGGAGAAACAGTGGAAACAGTGTCAGACTTTATTTTTCTGGGCTCCAAAATCACTGCAGATGGTGACTGCAGCCATGAAATTAAAAGACACTTACTCCTTGGAAGGAAAGTTATGACCAACCTAGATAGCATATTCAAAAGCAGAGACATCACTTTGCCAACAAAGGTTCGCCTAGTCAAGGCTATGGTCTTTCCTGTGGTCATGTATGGATGTGAGAGCTGGACTGTGAAGAAGGCTGAGTGCAGAAGAATTGATGCTTTTGAACTGTGGTGTTGGAGAAGACTCTTGAGAGTCCCTTGGACTGCAAAGAGATCCAACCAGTCCATTCTGAAGGAGATCAGCCCTGGAATTTCTTTGGAAGGAATGATGCTAAAGCTGAAACTCCAGTATTTTGGCCACCTCATGTGAAGAGTTGACTCATTGGAGAAGACTCTGATGATAGGAGGGATTGGGGGCAGGAGGAGAAGGGGACGACAGAGGATGAGATGGCTGGATGGCATCACTGACTCCATGGATGTGAGTCTGAGTGACCTCCGGGAGCTGGTGATGGACAGGGAGGCCTGGCGTGCTGCAGTTCATGGGGTCACAAAGAGTCGGACACCACTGAGCGACTGATCTGATCTGATCTGATATAGCCAGAGTCCAGCTCCAGCAGCCAGGGATTCAACCTGAAGAGATGAGCAGTGTTGGCAAGAAACTGAGGCAGCCTCTCAGTTTTCTTGAACTGCCTGTTTATTTCAAGCTTATGATTCTCTTTTATACTTTTACAAAAGCATTAGCTCAGAGGTTTGATATTTTCAGTTCCCACTGACCCAGATTTGTTGTCTCCATAAATCATTATTGCCCCTCAAAAGGAGTTTCTGCCTCAGCAATTCTCTTATCTACTTTTTCTCATATGTCCTTGTGAATACACTGTAACTCATGCTAACGTCTAAGCTGCATACCACATTCCTTAGTTTATTTCTTATCTTTCTAAGTCCTTTTTGCCCCTAGTAGCCTAAGCTCACTATTTCTTAGAAAGGGCTTCTAGCTAATAATATCTCTAAAGTCCCTAATTTCTATAAGCTATAATAGAATATGCTAACATTACAGATCAGATCAGTCGCTCAGTCGTGTCCGACTCTTTGCGACCCCATGAACTGCAGCACGCCAGGCCTCCCTGTCCATCACCAGCTCCCGGAGGTCACCCAGACTCGCATCCATCGAGTCAGTGATGCCATCCAGCCATCTCATCCTCTGTCGTCCCCTTCTCATCCTGCCCTCAATCCCTCCCAGCATCAGAGTCTTCTCCAATGAGTCAGCTCTTCGTATGAGGTGGCCAAAATACTGGAGTTTCAGCTTTAGCATCATTCCTTCTAAAGAAATTCCAGGATTTCTAACATTACAACACTCCTTAAATCTTAACTTCTAACTATTTTAATTATTCCTAAGCCCTGAATTCAGCAAACTCTTTTGCCATAAACACTTTCCTCACAAATAGGCTTCAGATAGCAATCCCTCCCATGGTCTCAAGCTGAGGCCTGTGTGCTCACCCTGGAACACTCTTTTTTAAAAGTCCTTGAACAAATGTCAATGATTAACTTTATGAATTATTCTCTGAGCACAGCTGCATAAGACTTTGTGCCTTCTCATGCTCCTCTCAAGAACAATAAACTCCTTAATAGTCTTTTAAGTCAACTCAGCTGATGAAAGGAAAAAACAAGTCAGAATCACAAAGCCTAACTCCTTCATCCCAGGTCCATGCCTGTGGGACAGAGTGGGGGTTGTGACCATGTCTCCATTTTGTCAGTAATGCCTAATGCAGCTCCCAACTATATATATATATACACTTTTGAATCATTTCCTGTACACCTGAAACTAACACACTGCAAATCAGTTATACTTCAATAAATAAATAAATATATACACACACACACACACACACACACACACACACACACACACATGTGCATGCATGCTAAGTCACTTCAGTCATGTCCAACTCCTTACAACTCTATGGACTATAGCCCACCAGGCTCCTCTGGCCATGGGGATTCTCTAAGCAAGAGTATTGGAGTGGGCTTCCATGCCTTCCTCCAGGGGATCTTCTCAACTCAGGGATCAAACCCACAGTCTGTTACATCTCCTGCATTTGTACTTGGGTTCTTTACCAGTAGTGCCACCTGCTGCTGCTGCTGCTAAGTCGCTTCAGTCGTGTCCGACACTGTGTGACCCCATAGACGGCAGAAGCATTATATATATATATTTGAGTCACCTCATGGTTTTCTATTAATAGTTTCTAACCCTAACACTGTTCTAGTTTTTTTCAAGCCCAATACTATTATTTATTTACAGTCATTGCCCTATGTTCTATTTTTTTGTTTGCTTTTTTTTATGGCCAAGTCACATGGCTGTGGGATCTTAGTTCCACAACCAGAGCATGAACCTGGGCCACAGGTAGTGAAGGCACCAAGTCCTAACCACTAGTCCAAAAAGGAAGTCTCTGATTTTTTTCAATATACTGCTTCACATTATATTTTTTGGTTTCTATGGAAAAATCAACAGTATGTGTTATACCTCAGGAGTTTACTAAAGCTGCTACTTATTTGTTTTAGACCCTTAATGCCAACCTAAGAAATTTAACCTTATCTTGAAACTCTTATCCAGTATGTAGATGATCTTCTCTGCTCATGTGATTTTTGACAGCTTGCTTGTCACATTCAATAACTACTCCAAGTCTCTGCCCATAAGGTCACTAAAGACAAAGCAATTATACAGTCTTCCAGTGCACTATCTAGGACTTGATGTCTCCCCTGAAGAGAATATTTATCCCCTAAACAACACCATCATCAGTTTCCTATCCCTGAGACCAAAAGACAACTCCAAGGGTTAAAAGGATTAATCAGCTACTGAAAGGTTGCCACTACGAGCCGTGAATGATGCCAGGATTCTTAGCCCCTGGAGGAGAGGAATTTGATCTGGGACCAGTGACGAGGCTTGACTGCACAGAGCTTTTGTTTAATAAAGTTTTATTAATGTATAAAAGAAATATAGAAAGCTTCTGACATAGACATCAGAAGTAGACAGAAAGAGTGCCCTCCTGCTACTTTATAGCAAGAAGTTATATATCTATTAGCAAGCTGCTAATTAGAGAAAGGAAATGTCTCCAAACTGAGAGAGTAGCACCAGGCCCCTCACTGACAACATGCATTTTGAGACAGTATTGGCACAAAGTGAGTCATCCTGGACCATAAGACAACTGACATGAATCTTGAAGAAAGGCAGATTTCCAAACAAATACATAGCTTCATTAAAATAGCTTAAGAGAAACATTTCCATAAGAAAAATGCATTGGTGAGCTCAAGGTTTGAGAAAAGTTAAGTTCAGGAGGAACCAGGTGTCGTCATGACAACGCAGAATTTTAAAAGAAACCTCCTTTTAATTTTGTATAGAGAAGAGAAAAAAAATGTCTGACACTTTTGGTTTGTTTCCTCCTGCCCATTAAAAGAGAGGAAAAGGCATCTGACACTTGCAGCCTATTTCCCTGCTTGGGGACCCCTAGCCTTTCTGTCTGTTACCCTCTCACTACTATCAGAATTAGATCCGTGACTTTTCCGCTATCATTTCCCATTTATTTATACACCGCGATTACGAGTTCATCTCCAAATCTCTTACTTAGATCTCTTCTCCCAAGTCTGAATTTCAAAACCTCACCTCCATAAATTTCTATCTTCCCACTGCTGGGTTCCCCAATTATTCATTCAGTTCAGTCGCTCAGTCATGTCCAACTCTTTGTGACCCCACGAATCGCAGCACTCCAGGCCTCCCTGTCCATCACCAACTCCCAAAGTTCACTCAAACTCACGTCCATCGAGTCGGTGATGCCATCCAGCCATCTCAGCCTCTGTCGTCCCCTTCTCCTCCTGCCCCCAATCCCTGCCAACATCAGGGTCTTTTCCAATGAGTCAACTCTTTGCATGAGGTGGCCAAAGTACTGGAGTTTCAGCTTGAGCATCAATCCTTCCAATGAACACTCAGGACTGATCTCCTTTAGAATGGACTGGTTGGATCTCCTTGCAGTCCAAGGGACTCTCAAGAGTCTTCTCCAACACCACAGTTCAAAAGCGTCAATTCTTCGGTGCTCAGCTTTCTTCACAGTCCAACTCTCACATCCATACATGACCACAGGAAAAACCATAGCCTTGACTAGATGGACCTTTGTTGGCAAAGTAATATCTCTGCTTTTCAATATGCTATCTAGGTTAGTCATAACTTTGCTTCCAAGGAGTAAGCTTCTTATAATTTCATGGCTGCAATCACCATCTGCAGTGATTTTGGATCCCAGAAAAAAACAAAATCTGACACTGTTTCCACTGTTTCCCCATCTATTTCCCACGAAGTGATGGGACCATATGCCATGATCTTCATTTTCTGAATGTTGAGTTTTAAGCCAACTTTTTCACTCTCCACTTTCACTTTTATCAAGAGGCTTTTGAGTTCCTCTTCACTTTCTGCCATAAGGGTGGTGTCATCTGCATATCTGAGGTTATTGATATTTCTCCCAGCAATCTTAATTCCAGCTTGTGCTTCTTCCAGCCCAGCGTTTCTCATGATATACTCTGCATATATGTTAAACAAGACATCATTACCCTTTTGCTTTTCTATGTACAAAGGTTGGGCATGCTTTACGACTTTTCACCCAAAAATATAATGGAAGTCAAAGGCCTATTGGATACTTCAGCTAAACTTTAGATTTTATGGTGAGGGGATTTCCTCTTTCTTATACAAATTTGCTGCTGCTGCAAAACTAATTGAAGCCACTGCTGACTTAGTTCTGAGTCATTCACTCAATCTCTATGTACCCCATGCAATTCAGACCCTGCTACTTACCAAGAACACCCAACATTTTCTGCCTCCAACTTATATCCTATGAAATCCTGCTGCTTTCTCTCTCTTGTACCACTATTCAGCACTATCTAGACCTCCATCCAACTAGACTTCTTTCCCTCCTACCTGAGGAGCAAGCTCATAACTGCACCGTCATCAGTCTATAATTCTTCTTTATCCCAACCTCATTGAAACTCCTCTCAAAGACCTTATTGCCACTTTCTTTGCATATGGTACCCACCTCAGACACACAGATGGAAAATTTCAATAAAGATATTCTATCACAGATTTTCAACAAACCACTGTTCAAACACCTGTCTAAGGTTAATTCAGTCAAGTTGCTGAATCCATAGCCCTCACCAATCTTGTATACTAGCACAAGATAAGACAGTTAACATTTACACAAGTAGCAGATATGCTTTCCTTGTTGTACATGATTTGGGTATGGTATAGAAATGAGAATGGTTCATGACAGCTACAGAAAGACACTCAGCAAAAATAGAACTCAAGTAGCTAACCTATTAGAAACCTCACTATCACCCACTATCAAAACTAAAGCTAGACAAAGTTCAGTATAGGCAAAGCTATGGTTTTTCCAGTAATCACATACGAATACGAGAGTTGGACTATAAAGAGAGTTGGACTATAAAGAGGGCTGAACAGCAAAGAATTGCTTTCACTCTGAGGTGCTAGAGAAGACTCTTGAGAATCCTTTGGACTGCAAGGAGATCAAACCTGTCAATCCTAAAGGAAATCAACTTTGAATATTCATTGGAAGGACTGATGCTGAAGCTGAAGCTCTAATGCTTTGGCCACCTGATGCAAAGAGTGACTCATTGGAAAAGACAATGATGCTGGGAAAGACTGAGGACAAGAGGAGAAGGAAGCGACAGAAGAGGAGTGGTTGGACAGCATCACTGACTCAATGACATGAGTTTAAGCAAGCTCTGGGAGCTGGTGAAGGATGGGGAAGCCTGGCATGCTGCAGACCCTGGAGTCACAAAGACTCGAACACGACTTAACAACTGAACAACAAAACTAAAGCTCACATTAGCCAGTCTCTCAACACTAAAGAACTCTTGGGTGATAAATACACTAAGATAAATGCTTCACAAGAAAAGTCTTTCTTAATCATCTGAATACTTCCCCTTGATCACTCTTGATCACAATATAAGATACAAACTTATATTGAAAATTAAATAGCCTATTGGACTACTACTTACACCTAAGGCTAAAAGTCTATTGGAAACAAGCTGAATGTTTTATCTACTCAGATGAGCTTTGGAGACACCAAAATGCCACTTGTCTCTCCTTGAACATGTCTGAAATTTAGTCCATAGCCACAGCAAATCCCACAGTAAAGAAAAATCTTAAAAGATCTTCTACACATATATTGGTGTGGACTCTTCCACCCTCATATTGTACAGGTAACTTCAACATTCCCCATTTGCTAGGAAAACAATCCTGGTAAAAATCTAAAGATAAAACAAGGGTGAGAATTGCCTGTCTTGTCCCTTTTTCTTTGGCAATGGATTTTATTCAATTCCCAAAGTCCCATAGGTACAAATATGTTCTAATAGTTGTCTGAATGTTTTCAGCTGGTTGGAAGTTTTCTCTACAGATAGGCTGTTGCCACTGATATGGCTGTCCGATTAGTGAAGTAAAGAATCTGCTTGCAGTGCAGGAGACCCGGGTTCAATCCCTGGGTTGGGAAGACCCCCTGGAGAAGGAAATGGCAAACCTCTCCAGAATTCTTTCCTGGAAAATCCCATGGACAGAGGAATCTAGTGGGCTACAGTTCATGGGGTCGCAAATGTCGACATGATTTAGCAACTAAACACCACCACTGATATGGCTAAGTTGCTACTAAAAGAGAATTTTCCCCATTTGGGCAATACTGTTGTTTTTCCCTAGAAAGAGGAAAGCTTATTCTCTGGAAAGGTTATTAAGGATATTTAAAAAGTACTTCCACTGTCACAGAAACTCAAACTATCTTTACCACCCTCAAATCTCTAGAAAAATGTAATGGACCAGTGGTTCTCCAGGCATCCCAGGTGGCACTAGTGGTAAAGAATCCCACTGCCAATGCCAGAGATGCAAGAGATGTGGGTCCAATCCCTGGTTTGGGAAGATCCCCTGGAGTAGGAAATGACAACCCACTCCAGTATTCTTGCCTGGAGAATCCCATGGACAGAGGAGCCTGGCGGGCTACAGTCTGTGGGGCCACAAAAAGTCAGACACAACCAAGCGGCTGACCATACCAATTAGTGTTACACTAAAACCCAGTTTCAGGACTTCCCTGGTGGTCTAGTGGTTAGGATTTAGTGCTTTTACTGCCATGGTCCTGGGTTCAATCCTGGTTGGAGGACTAATATCCTCCAAACTGCATGCACAGTCAAATAAATAAATAATACTCAGTTTCAAACTCTTTGAGGAACTAAATCTATCTTGACCCAAAGTCTTACCTTTAACCCTAATGATCTTTTAATCCTCCCACTGCCCAGTCAGCTTTAATTATCCCCTTATGAAATAATTATCAGCAAGCCAATTAGGATCCCTTATTCCTCATGGATTTTGGGGGACATTAATCCAATATAATAGGCTTAATTACTTCCAAGGTATCATTAAATGGACACATGTTTATCACCATCAGTCAAGTCTGCCCTTCCCCAAACATATAACCACAGCCCTGACATCATCTTCAGGTCAGACACCTAGTACTTTGGAAGATACCAGTAAAAGACAAATCTTGAATCCAGGTGGAAGAGGCATTATGCTATTCTCCTGAGCACCAATGGCAAAGTGAAACTACAAAGAGTGCAATTTGGGTTCATGTTGCGTAACTGAAAAATACAGGTTATATTATGAATAGAAATCCACATAAATAAACAACCCTAAGCTAAGGCTCTTTCAAGAGCTTCTACAGGAAGTTGACAACATGAAGTACACTTATTTTCTGTGAAACTGGGGCCAAACAGATACCATCACAAAGCAGTCAGCTTCCACTTGCAAGTGCTAGAATAAGATTCTATAGGATTCTTTCACTAGATCCTCCATGAATCTCTTTTGTCCTCTCATCACATTCTTGAGGTATAGTTCATCATAAAATGCGTGCTTTTAAAGTGATATTCAATCCAGTGGCTTTTAGTATAACCACAAATTTGTGCAACAATCACAGCTATTTAATTCAAGAATATTTTCATCACCTTAAAAAGAAACTTTATTCTCATTAACAGCACTTTTGATTTTCTCCTCTCCCAGCCTCTGGTGACCCCCAATCTACTTTCTGTCTCTATGGGTTTGTATATTCTGAACATTATATAAATGAAATTATACAATTTGTGGGTGTTTGCTTCTGGTGTCTTTTACTCACCTTCATGTTTGCAAGGTCCACCTACATAGTAGCATGAATTGGTATTTTGTCCATTTTTATGGGTAAATAATATTCCATTCCATGGATATACCAAATTTTGTTTACCCATTCATCAGTTATAGGCATTTGGATTGTTTCCATTTTGAAGCTATGCTATTAATGATAATGCTGCTATGAAAATTTGTTTATAAGTTACTGTGTAAGCATACATTTCATTTCACTTGGATATATACCTGGTGTGGCACTGATGGATCAAATGGTATTTCCAAGTTTGATCATCTGAAGATCTGCCAAACTGTGGAAAATAGAGATTCCACTCTCAAAGGGCCCATGCAAAAAGCTCACATGCTCCAGAACATGGGGTAGAAAACGTAATTTGAAAGGATCCTGGGTCAGACCCACCTGCTGATCTTCGAGAGGCAAGAGGCAAAACCTGGTTAATACCTTGATCTGGCCCACACACTTGCCTTTCAGCACCAACAGTTGGACATCTCAGTCAGTTCAGTCAGTTCAGTTGCTCAGTTGTGTCTGACTTTTTGCAACCACATGGACTGCAGCACATCAGGCTTCCCTGTCCATCACCAACTCCCAGGGCCTACTTAAACTTATGTCCATCACTTCGGTGATGCCACCAAACCATCTCATCCTCTGTCATCCCCTTCTCCTCCTGCCTTCAATCTTTCCCAGCATCAGGGTCTTTTCCAATGAGTCAGTTCTTCTCATCAGGTGGCCAAAGCACTGTAGTTTCAGCTTCAGCATCAGTTCTTCCAATGAATATTCAGAACTAATTTCCTTTAGGATGGACTGGTTGGATCTCCTTGCAGTCCAAGGGACTCTCAGGAGTCCTCTGCAACACCACAGTTCAAAAGCATCAATTCTTTGGTGCTCAGCTTTCTTTATAGTCCAACTCTCACGTCCATGCATGACTACTGAAAAAACCAAAGCTTTGACTAGATGGACCTTTGTTGGCAAAGCAATGTCTCTGCTTTTTAATATGCTGTCTAGTTTGGTCATAGCATTTCTTCCATGGAGCAAGCGTCTTTTAATTTCATGACTGCAGTCACCATCTGCAGTGATTTTGGAGCCTAAATAAATAAAGTCTCTCACTGTTTGCATTGTTTCCCCATCTATTTGCCATGAAGTGGGAGTCAGACTCCTTGCTTCTTGGGGAGGACCTCTGCAATTGCAATTATCTCCCAATTTGTGGGTCATCCACCCAGTATGAGTCTGAACTATACTGCTTCTCTGCCCCTCCTAATCATTTTGTTGTGATTCTCTTTACATCATTAGTTGTAGAAGACCTTTCTTACTAGAAATCAGTCTTTCTCATCAATATTTGATCTGTGAATAGGTGTACTTTTGGTGTGCCCATAGGAGGAGATAACCTCAGGGTCTTCCCACTCAACCATATTGGCCACACACAGCCCCTCCTCATACTCTTCCTTTTACTCTGGATTTGAAGACACCCTTGAAAGGAGAGCTCATTCCTTGGGTGAACCTGATGGCTGCATGCAACTGCACTTGGGGTGACACGGTACCCAGAGCAACTGGAGTATGTGCTGTAGTATGACCCACTCCAGAAGTGGCTTCTATGACCCATTATAGGAAATAATCATTAAAGTGTACAACATGACACACACCAAAATCATTGGCCTCCTCCCTTAATAACTTCAAGAGATTCAATGTACAAACTCCACAACCAACCAGTACTTCAAATGATGCTGGGCACCAGAGGGAAGATATACCCTATGGTCAGAAGCAAGTGTTGCATGTTTGTTCCAAAAACTCCTCTGACCTCCACGTCATACACCAGAATATTTGAGATTGTAACCAAGAAACTTATTGCATTGCCACCACAGTCATTATATTATCAAGGGCCCTTTCCACCTCAATTTCTCAGGAGTCACTAAAATGGTTGCCACCTTGCTGCAAGTCTTGATTTTATTCCTCCCTATAACCTCTAATGATCTTTTTCTGTTTCTTTTAATAGCGTATGGGTGTGCTAAGTCTTTTCAGTCATGTCTGACTCTTTGTCACCCTATGGACCACAACCTGTCAGGCTCCTCTGTCCATGGGATTCTTCAGGAAAGAAGTGGAGAGGGTTGCCATGTCCTCCTCCAGGTGATCTTCCCGACCAGGGACCAATCCTGTGTCTCTTTTGTCTCCCGCATTGGCAGGCATGTTCTATGTCACTAGCACCACCTAGGAAGACCCTTCTTTTAATAGGTACAGTTCAGTTGAGTTCAGTCACTCAGTCGTGTCCGACTCTTTGCAAACCCCATGAATCGCAGCACACCAGGCCTCCCTATCCATCACCAACTCCCAGAGTTCACTCAAACTCATGTCCATTGAGTCAGTGATGCCATCCAGCCATCTCATCCTCTGTCGTCCCCTTCTCCTCCTGCCCACAATCCCTCCCAGCATCAGAGTCTTTTCCAATGAGTCAACTTTTCGCATGAGGTGGCCAAAGTACTGGAGTTTCAGCTTCAGCATCATTCCCTCCAAAGAAATCCTAGGGCTGATCTCCTTCAGAATGGACTGGTTGGATCTCCTTGCAGTCCAAGGGACTCTCAAGAGTTTTCTCCAACACCACAGTTCAAAAGCATCAATTCTCAGCCTTCTTCACAGTCCAACTCTCACATCCATACATGACCACAGGAAAAACCATAGCCTTGACTAGATAGACCTTTGTTGGCAAAGTAATGTCTCTGCTTTTCAATATGCTCTCTAGGTTGGACATAACTTTCCTTCCAAGGAGTAAGCGTCTTTTAATTTCATGGCTGCAGTCACCATCTGTAGTGATTTTGGAGCCCCCAAAATAAAATCTGACACTGTTTCCACTGTTTCCCCAGCTATTTCCCATATAGTGATGGGACCAGATGCCATGATCTTTGTTTTCTGAATGTTGAGCTTTAAGCCAACTTTTTCACTCTCCACTTTCACTTTCATCAAGAGGCTATTTAGTTCTTCTTCACTTTCTGCCATAAGGGTGATGTCATCTGCATATCTGAGGTTATTGATATTTCTCCCGGCAATCTTGATTCCAGCTTGTGCTTTTTCCAGCCCAGTGTTTCTCATGATGTACTCTGCATATAAGTTAAATAAGCAGGATGATAATATACAGCCTTGACAAACTCCTTTTCCTATTTGGAACCAGTCTGTTGTTCCATGTCCAGTTCTGTTGCTTCCTGACCTGCATATAGGTTTCTCAAGAGGCAGGTCAGGTGGTCTGGTATTCCCATCTCTTTCAGAATTTTCCACAGTTTATTGTGATCCACACTGTCAAAGGCTTTGGCATAGTCAATAAAGCAGAAATAGATGTTTTTCTGGAACTCTCTTGCCTTTTCCATGATCCAGTGGATGTTAGCAATTTGATCTCTGGTTCCTCTGCCTTTTCTAAAACCAGCTTGAACATCAGGAAGTTCATGGTTCATGTATTACTGAAGCCGGGCTTGAAGAGTTTTGAGCATTACTTTACTAGCGTGTGAGATGAGGGCAATTGTGCAGTAGTTGAGCATTCTTTGGCATTGCCTTTC
The DNA here is from genome assembly GCA_935064755.1 of Tragelaphus eurycerus. Lineage (NCBI taxonomy): Eukaryota > Metazoa > Chordata > Mammalia > Artiodactyla > Bovidae > Tragelaphus > Tragelaphus eurycerus. The sequence goes on along the minus strand of CAKXYN010000086.1, from coordinate 1,672,517 downwards.
TTTGGGATTGGAATGAAAACTGACCTTTTCCAGTCCTGTGACCACTGCTGAGTTTTCCAATTTTGCTGGCATATTGAGTGCAGCACTTTGCCTCCAGAATGTTGTTTGAATTACAGACAGATGTCAGAGCATAAGAGATGCTTCAGCTATTTCTCCAAGAATAATCCAGTAAGAAACTGCTGACTATATGGACTATGGACTGTATCACCTATTGTTGACCCAAAACCCTAAGATTATTTTAAAACAGTGTTTGTCTTGAGCAGGAATTGAGACTGACAAGGAGTAATGGTTGTGCCCTCTTTTGCTTGAACCTGTTGAAAAGGACTGACTCAGACATTCCAACTACCTATATTTCATCTTACAACTGATTAGCTTGACTAGAGCTAGATAACACAGAGAAAAATATTTCCTTTTCAGATAACTAAGTCTTCCTTTTCTTGCAAAACAACCCCAAATATAAGTCATCTCATCTGCCACTTTTTTATCTCTCCTCTTAAAACTTAAGGCAATACCATTTGTTGAGACACTCTGAACTTCGGATCTGGAGTATTCCCCTTATTGAAGTAATCTGAACAAATCAATTTTCTAACTTGTTCAGTTTTTATTTTGATAGTAATCATTTAGAAAATCTTATCAATATAGTCAATGTGAGCAACTATGCCTAAGAATAACCACTTTCTTACCTCAACCCAAGTATAGAAACACAAGGCATTTGCTCAGAGAAAGAACAAACTCACATTATGACCTCATGAAATCCATGATAATAGGACACTACTAAGGTGTGCTGCTAAGATGATAATATGTAAAGGACCCAGGAATATTGAAATTCTGCCTTGATCACCTCATTCCCCTTTCTCCAAAATCTCCAGTGGAGAAGTAAGCAGCCTGGAGTAGGAAATAGCAACCTGCTCCAATATTTTCACCTAGAAAATTTCCTTGGACAGAGGAACCTGGTAAGCTACAGTCCATGGAGTCACAAAAATCAGACACAAGTGAGCACACACGCAAACCAAGCAAAGCAGAAAGCTATGTCATTATCAGAAGAATGTATAGCCAATACATTATTGTAAAATTCCAGTACTTTGACTATCTAGAAAAATAATTTTCCCTAAGTATAATAGCATTAAGTCAAAATACACTGTAAAGTTGCTCTATTTTGGTCTCCAAAGGCTAAACTTTTAAATCCCCAATCTAGTGGGACATTCAAGCATAAATCAGTGGAAGAAAGAGAATGATTATTTCAAACCTTATGTTTAACTCAGACAGATCTTTCAAAAAAATTGGTGTAACAAGATCAATACTCCTCTTTATGAGTAATGAAGAAAAGAAAAGGAAGGCAAATAGGATCCTCAATTTCTTCATGTCAAAGCCAGCAGTGGGCAAGAAATGGCTATTTTTTCACGTTTATTTGGCAGTGTCGTGTCTTAGCTGATGGCACACAGGATCTTCCTTGTGGGAGGTGGGCTTCTCTCTAGTTGTGGTGCCCAAGTACAGGATCAATAGTTGTTGCACAAGGGCTTAGTTGCCTAGCAGCATGTGGGATCTTCATTCCCCACCCAGGGATTGATCCCATGCCACCTGCATTGAAAGGCAGATTCTTAACCACTGGACCACTAGTGAAGGCCCAGGAATAACTCTTAAAGATGGAACAGGAAGGACTTCTACCCCTGAACTTTTACTGTCTCTGTCTGTTAAGTGGCTGAAGTTAGCAGGAGACTCAAAAGACCTCAGCAGGGGTAAAGAATCTGCCTGCAGTGCAGGGGTGCAGCAGGAGCCATGGGTTTACTCCCTGGTGGGGAAGATCCCCTAGACAATGAAATGTCTACCCACTTCAGTATTATTGCCATGGACAGAGGAGCCTGGCAGGCTACAGTCCATGGGGTTGCAAAGAGTCAGACATGACTTAATGACTAAACAACAATAAAATGCAGTGGAGGATTTCAAAGTCTCACTATAAGCTATATTATTTTTGCTTAGAATATTAAAAGTTATCCTACTTGATTGATTTTTATTAAATGCCTGCATTCCTTATAATTGTTTTTACTGTTCAGCTTTTTAAAGTTTTTTTCATATTAATGATGTATTATGTGTTCCTTGTAATACGATCATTAATATGAAAAAATTTACATTAATGGAATTTGCTGGACTTTGAAGTCAGAGTTATCTTTTTAGCCCTAGAAATCCCAAAGAATCAAATATTAATATCCCTTCAGTCTTGAAACAGAATTGGGAAGAGAAAGAGGAAGATAATCTTAACTTTACCTCCACCACAAAAGCAACATAAAGTCTAAGCTCACAAGAAAATTTGCAGCAACAGGCTCTTAAGGACTGTTTTTAATTCAAACAGCAATAAAACAAGCTTAAAGTCCAATGCATGACTTTAAGTATGATGGGATGACAGAGAATAAAAAAAAGGATTTAAGCAGAAAAAGAAAAAAGCGCCTGAGCTCCTGAGGCAGTAAGAAATTTTTCTTTGCCAATGAAAGAGGACCTTACAAATAAATCTATCATATTTCAAGTGTTAGTCATAAAGCAAAGAAAAAATACCCAAAAGGAAAAACAAGAAAATGACCTCTGTGCTGATGGAAAAAAAAATATTTTCTCAAAAGTCTTCACTCCCATTCAATACCAAGTGGAGAAATAGTATCCTCTAACCATCTGCAGTGGACTAGGCTCATATCTTCACTAAATGAATCAGATACAAAGCAAAAAGCAGACTGTAACCCTTAAGTGGAAATCTACTATTATATTTCAAAAGTATATTGTAATAGAATATTTTAGGTTCTATTGACATCTAAATAGTATATAGATGGTTCTGCCTGTACATATATTTTCTATCTCTTCCAAGAGGAAATGTAATATCCTTTATACAGGCAGGTGATTCCTTTACTCTTATTTATTTCTTAGGAACACTTTAAGCCTGCCCTTTGCCATCAGACTGCATCTGACACACAACTCATTTAAACATTATACACAAACAAACGCATGTGTGTATATATATATGTGTGTGAATATATATATAATATTCTAATGTTTATATCATAACATTAAAGATTGGGTTTCCCAAGTGTTTCATTGGTAAAGAATCCACCTGCCAGTGCAGGAGACACAGGAGAGGTAGGTTCAATCCCTGGGTCCCAAAGATCCCCTGGAGGAGGGCATGGCAAACCATTTCAGTATTCTTGCCTGGAGAATCCCCATGGACAGAGGAGGCTGGCAGGCTACAGTCCATGGGGTCACAAAGAGTCAGACACAACTGAATACATAAGAACATTAAAAATTAGATAGGCATTATCTCCAAACCAGGCTTCAGCAATACATGAACCGTGAACTGGATCATTGAAAAAGCAAGAGAGTTCCAGAAAAACATCTATTTCTGCTTTATTGACTATGCCAAAGCCTTTGACTTTGTGGATCACAATAAACTGTGGAAAATTCTGAAAGAGATGGGAATACCAGACCACCTGACCTGCCTCTTGAGAAACCTATATGCAGGTCAGGAAGCAACAGTTAGAACTGGACATGGAACAACAGACTGGTTCCAAATAGGAAAAGGAGTACGTCAAGGCTGTATATTGTCACCCAGCTTATTTAACTTACATGCAGAACACATCATGAGAAACACCGGGCTGGAAAAAGCACAAGCTGAAATCAAGATTGCCAGGAGAAATATCAATAATCTCAGATATGCAGATGACACCACCCTTATGACAGAAAGTGAAGAGGAACTAAAAAGCCTCTTGATGAAAGTGAAAGTTGAGAGTGAAAAAGTTGGCTTAAAGCTCAACATTCAGAAAACGAAGATCATGGCATCTGGTCCCATCACTTCATGGGAAATAGATGGGGAAACAGTGGAAACAGTGTCAGACTTTATTTTTGGGCTCCAAAATCACTACAGATGGTGACTGCAGCCATGAAATTAAAAGACGCTTACTCCTTGGAAGGAAAGTTATGACCAACCTAGAGAGCATATTGAAAAGCAGAGACATTACTTTGCCAACAAAGGTCCGTCTAGTCAAGGCTATGGTTTTTCCAGTAGTCATGTATGGGTGTTAGAGTTGGACTATGAAGAAAGCTGAGTGCCTAAGAACTGATGCTTTTGAACTGTGGGGTTGGAGAAGCCTCTTGAGAGTCCCTTGGACTGCAAGGAGATCCCACCAGTCCATTCTAAAGGAGATCAGCCCTGGGTGTTCTTTGAAAGAAATGATGTTAAAGCTGAAACTCCAGTACTTTGGCCACCTCATGCAAAAAGTTGACTCATTGGAAAAGACTCTGATGCTGGGAGGGATTGGTGGCAGGAGGAAAAGGGGACAACAGAGGATGAGATGGCTGGATGGCATCATTGACTTGATGGACGTGAGTTTGAGTGAACTCTGGGAGTTGGTGATGGACAGGGAGGCCTGGCGTGCTGCGATTCATGGGGTCGCAAAGAGTCGGACATGACTGAGTGCCTAAACTGACTGACTGAACTGAAACATTATATAATATCTATGTAATCTTTATAATGACTATAGATATTATATGGGGCTGCCCAGGTGGTGCTGGTGGTAAAGAATCCACATGCCAATGCAGGGGACGTAGGAGACTCAAGTTTGATCCCTGGGTCAGGAAGATCTACTGGAGGAGGAAATGAAACCCACTCCAGTATTCTTGTCTGTAAAATTCCATGGACAGAGGAGCCTGGTGGACTATAGTCTATGGGGTTGCAATGACACGGACACTGCTAAAGTGACTTAGCACACATGCATAGATATTACCTGTTATAATATCTATATCTATATAATACATATCTGGCTCCCAGGTTCTTGCCAGAAAATATAACCCTGAGTTATGAGCTATTTAACCCTTGCCAAAAGCCCAATTGCCAGGCATACTATTTACCGGTGATATTCTGAAGGATAGGAACTCTACCCACTACTTCATGTCTTCCAAATTAACACTGAACATTAATATTCATGTTCAAATCTTGAGAATGTGTACCACATTCTGATGCAGCAGTCCCTCAATGAACTACTGTAACAAGTTGAGCATTTTCCTTGTATCTTTGAACAATTTAAATAAACAGCTTACTCTGAGATAATTTTGCACACATCAAGGACAGGAAGAGTGACGCTTCTCTAATAAACTGATAGGCTTTAACTCATGGATACTCTAAAACTTGTAAGTGATTTCATCTCCATCTTTGTTTAACCTGGTATATCTTAGAGGCAACTTTGCATTTCAGTTTTAGCAAATGCACAGAAATATACACTGATCTGTGCTAATCTAACTCAAGGGTTCATTGTGTTCCTCCTGATTTGATTCCCTTTGATCTTATGCCCTTCAATTACCTTTCATTGTAAGATGCAGCAAACTCTAAAAATAGAGTTGTTATTATTAGTCTATCCTCAATTTAATGATACGTGGAATAGTAATGAAAGAAGCTTCCCAAAATATAATTAAGGTTTACTGAATAACTATTCAGAAATACAACTGATTAATTATCATTACTTCTATTTTCAGTTTTACCCTTTCATTAGCAAAACATCCAGTTAACTCTGATAATACTACATTGTTTTAATGTCAATGTTCTTGTGCAATTTATATTTCAATATATTGCGAATAAAGTTTGCATCTTGAACAGTACTAAAAATATTGCTTTCCTGGTGATGTAGCTAATGAGCCACCAAAAAACCATGTCTGTACCTAGGAAAGGCATTAAATAACTGTGGATAGAATCAGATGATAAATTGCTATATTTTGACATCTAAAGGATTATTTTCAATTATTTTTCTGGGACAATTAGGCTTATTCAAATTCCATAATGGGTTGTGTCAGTCATCATCATACATAAAATACTTTAAGGATGTACAGTAAGCTTCTTGCTCTTCATATAAATATCTTAGGATCTATGATTACACCTCATTAAATTCTGGCACCATAATTTGGAGATCCCATTTATAATATTTAGTCTAAATTTATACTAAATAAATAAAGTGTATTATCTCTCTAAAGCATTCATGAACTTGTTGTCTACAGAAGAATATTTTAAATTGCATAAATTAGATAGGACACCAAGCAAGTACAAGAAGTTGAAAAAAATAAATGACAAGAATTTTTGCTTTTCTCAACCATGGAATGGTTGGATGGTATCACCAATTCTATAGACATGAGTTTGTGCAAACTCTGGGCAATAATGAAGGACAGCAAAGCCTGGTGTGCTGCAGTCCACAGAGTCACAGAGAGTCAGACACAACAACTGAACAACAACCAGGGAATAAGTGTACTGTGTCAATATACTCTAATATTCCTTTTTATACACATTTACCCTAAAAGTAAACCTAAAAGTAAACCTGAAAGAGATGGGAATACCAGACCACCTGACCTGCCCCTTGAGAAACCAGTATGCAAGTCAGGAAGCAACAGTTAGAACTGGACATGGAACAACAGACTGGTTCCAAATAGGAAAAGGAGTAAGTCAACGCTGTATATTGTCACCCTGCTTATTTAACTTCTATGCAGAGTACGTCATGAGAAATACTGGGCTGGAAGAAGCACAAGCTGGAATCAAGATTGCTGGGAGAAATATCAGTAACCCTGAGGTTATTCTGAATATGCAGAAGACATCGCCCTTATGGCAGAAAGTGAAGAACTGAAGAGCCACGTGATGAATGTGAAAGAAGAGAGTGAAAAAGTTGGCTTAAAGCTCAACATTCAGAAAACTAAGATCATAGCATCTGGTCCCATCACTTCATGGCAAATAGATGGGGAAACAGTGGAGACAGTGGCTGACTATTTTTCTGGGCTCCAAAATCACTGCAGATGGTGACTACAGCCATGAAATTAAAAGACGCTTACTCCATGGAAAGTAAGTTATGACCATCCCAGACAGCATATTGAAAAGCAGAGACGTTACTTTTCCAACAAAGGTCTGTCTAGTCAAGGCTATAGTTTGTCCAGTGGTCACGTATGGATGTGAGAGTTGGACTATAAAGAAAGCTGAGCACAGAAGAATTGATACTTTTGAACTGTGGTGTTGGAGAAGACTCTTGAGAGTCGCTTGGACTGCAAGGAGATCCAACTAATCCATCCTAAAGATCAGCCCTGGGTGTTCATTGGAAGGACTGATGTTGAAGTTGAAACTCCACTATGTTGGCCACCTGATGCAAAGAACTGACTCATTGGAAAAGACCCTGATGCTGGAAAAGATTGAGAGCAGGAGGAGAAGGGCATGACAGAGGATGAGATTGTTGGATGGCATCACCGCCTCAATGGATATAGGTTTGAGTGAACTCCAGGAATTGGTGATGGACAGGGAAGCCTGGCGTGCTGCAGTTCATGGGTCGCAAAAGAATCAGACATGACTGAGTGACTGAACTGAACTGAAACCTAAAAGATGTATTAGTTGCCTTACCTATAATACCTCATTAAAGTTAGATATCTCAGCCAATATTTCACTCAATACATAATATAAGCACTAAATAAATGAAATTTGAAAAGGTAAAAAATACTGAAAAACTTGAAAGTGTCTGAGATTTTATTTTGCTTGCAAATTAAGAGCAGAGCATGCCACAAGTTCACTGATACTGGCTTCGTAAGTCAGAGACAAAGGACTTCATTACTGATAACAAGAGCAGTAGCCAGGGTACTCAGTTCAGTTCAGTTCAGTTCAGTTGCTCAGTCGTGTCCGACTCTTTGCGACCCCATGAATTGCAGCACGCCAGGCTTCCCTGTCCATCACCAACACCCAGAGTTCACTCAGACTCACGTCCATCAAGTCAGTCATGCCATCCAGCCATCTCATTCTCTGTCATCCCCTTCTCCTCCTGCCCCCAATCCCTCCCAGCATCAGAGTCTTTTCCAATGAGTCAACTCTTCACATGAGGTGGCCAAAGTACTGGAGTTTCAGCTTTAGCATCAGTCCTTCCAAAGAAATCCCAGGGCTGATCTCCTTGAGAATGGACTGGTTGGATCTCCTTGCAGTCCAAGGGACTCTCAAGAGTCTTCTCCAATACCAACAGCTCAAAAGCATCAATTCTTCGGTGCTCAGCTTTCTTCACAGTCCAACTCTCATATCCAGACATGACCACTGGAAAAACCATAGCCTTGACTAGACGGACCTTTGTTGGCAAAGTAATGTCTCTGCTTTTCAATATGCTATCTAGGTTGGTCATAACTTTCCTTCCAAAGAGTAAGCGTCTTTTAATTTCATGGCTGCAGTCACCATCTGCAGTGATTTTGGAGCCCAGAAAAATAAAGTCTGACACTATTTCCAGTTTCCTCATCTATTTCCCATGAAGTGATGGGACCGGATGCCATGATCTTTGTTTTATTAATGTTGAGCTTTAAGCCAACTTTTTCCTCTTCTCTTTCACTTTCATCAAGAGGCTTTTTAGTTCCTCTTCACTTTCTGCCATAAGAGTGGTGTCATCTGCATATCTGAGGTTATTGATATTTCTCCCAGCAATCTTGATTCCAACTTGTGTTTCTTCCAGTCCAGCGTTTCTCATGATGTACTCTGCATATAAGTTAAATAAGCAGGGTGACAATATACAGCCTTGATGTACTCCTTTTCCAATTTGAAACCAGTCTGTTGTTCCATGTCCAGTTCTAACTGTTGCTTCCTGACCTGCATACAGGTTTCTCAAGGGGCAGGTCAGGTGGTCTGGTATACCCATCTCTTTCAGAATTTTCCAGTTTATTGTGATCCACACAGTCAAAGGCTTTGGCATAGTCAATAAAACAGAAATAGATGTTTTTCTGGAACTCTCTTGCGTTTCGATGATCCAGTGGATGTTGGCAATTTGATCTCTGGTTCCTCTGCCTTTTCTAAAACCAGCTTGAACATCAGGAAGTTCACGGTTCACATATTGCTGAAGCCTGGCTTGGAGAATTTTGAACATTACTTTACCATGCATGTGAGATGAGTGCAATTGTTCGGTAGTCTGAGCATTCTTTGGCATTGCCTTTCTTTGGGATTGAAATGAAAACTGACCTTTTCCAGTCCTGTGGCCACTGCTGAGTTTTCCAAATTTGCTGGCATATTGAGTGCAGCACTTTCACAGCATCATCTTTCAGGATTTGAAATAGCTCCACTGGAATTCCAACACCTCCACTAGCTTTGTTCATAGTGATGCTTTCTAAGGCCCACTTGACTTCACATTGCAGGATGTCTGGCTCTAGGTCAGTGATCACACCATCGTGATTATCTGGGTCGTGAAGATCTTTTTTGTACAGTTCTTCTGTGTATTCTTGCCATCTCTTCTTAATATCTTCTGCTTCTGTTATACCATTTGTGTCCTTCATCTTTGCATGAAATGTTCCCTTGGTATCTCTAATTTCTTGAAGAGATCCCTAGTCTTTCCCATTCAGTTGTTTTCCTCTATTTCTTTGCATTGATCGCTGAGGAAGGCTTTCTTATATCTTCTTGCTATTCTTTGGAACTCTGCATTCAGATGCTTATATCTTTCTTTTTCTCCTTTGCTTTTCGCTTCTCTTCTTCTCACAGCTATTTGTAAGGCCTCCCCAGACAGCCATTTTGCTTTTTTGCATTTCTTTTCCATGGGGATGGTCTTGATCCCTGTCTCCTGTACAATGTCATGAGCCTCCATTCAGTGTTCATCAGTCACTCTATGTATCAGATCTAGTCACTTAAATCTATTTCTCACTTCCACTGTATAATCATAAGGGATTTGATTTAGGTCATATTTGAATGGCCTAGTGATTTTCCCTACTTTCTTCAATTTTTAAGTCTGAATTTGGCAATAAGGAGCTCATGAACTGAGCCACAGTCAGCTCCTGGTTTTGTTTTTGTTGACTATGCAGATGATACCACCCTTATGGCAGAAAGTGAAGAGGAACTAAAAAGCCTCTTGGTGAAAGTGAAAGTGGAGAGTGAAAAGGTTGGCTTAAAGCTCAACATTCAGAAAACGAAGATCATGGCATCTGGTCCCATCACTACATGGGAAATAGATGGAGAAACAGTGGAAACAGTGTCAGACTTTCTTTTTCTGGGCTCCAAAATCACTGCAGATGGTGACTGCAGCCATGAAATTAAAAGACGCTTACTCCTTGGAAGGAAAGTTATGACCAACCTAGATAGCATATTCAAAAACAGAGACATCACTTTGCCAACAAAGGTACACCTAGTCAAGGCTATGGTCTTTCCTGTGGTCATGTATGGATGTGAGAGCTGGACTGTGAAGAAGGCTGAGCGCAGAAGAATTGATGCTTTTGAACTGTGGTGTTGGAGAAGACTCTTGAGAGTCCCTTGGACTGCAAGGAGATCCAACCGGTCCATTCTGAAGGAGATCAGCCCTGGGATTTCTTTGGAAGGAATGATGCTGAAGCTGAAACTCCAGTATTTTGGCCACCTCATGCAAAGAGTTGACTCATTGGAGAAGACTCTGATGCTGGGAGGGATTGAGGGCAGGAGAAGAAGGGGACAACAGAGGAAGAGATGGCTGGATGGCATCACTGACTTGATAAATGTGAGTCTGAGAGACCTCCGAGAGCTGGTGATGGATAGGGAGGCCTGGCGTGCTGCAGTTCATGGGTCGCAAAGAGTCGGACACGACTGAGCGACTGATCTGATCTGATAGAGCTTCTCCATCTTTGGCTGCAAAGAATATAATCAATTTGATTTCGGTGTGGACCATCTGGTGATGTCCTTGTGTAGAGGCTTCTCTTGTATGTTGGAAGAGGGTGTTTGCTATGACCAGTACATTTTCTTGGCAAAACTCTATTAGTCTTTGTCCTGGTTCATTCCTTATGCAAAGGCCAAATTTGCCTGTTTCTCCAGATGTTTCTTGACTTCCTACTTTTGCATTCCAGTCCCCTATAATGAAAAGGACATGTTTTTTGGATGTTAGTTCTAAAAGGTCTTGTAGGTCTCCACAGAACCATTCATCTTCAGCATTACTGGTTGGGGCATAGACTTGGATTACTGTGATATTGAATGGTTTGCCTTGGAAATGAACAGAGATCATTCTGTCATTTTTGAGATTGCATCCAAGTACTGCATTTCGGACTCTTTTGTTGACCGTGATGGCTACTCCATTTTTTTTCTAAGGGATTCCTGCCCGCAGTAGTAGATATAATGGTCATCTGAGTTAAATTCACCCATTCCAGTCCATTTTAGATCACTGATTCCTAGAATGTCTGCATTCACTCTTGCCATCTCCTTTTGACCACTTCCAATTTGCCTTGATTCATGGACCTGACATTCCAGGTTCCTACGCAATATTGCTCTTTACAGCATCAGATCTTGCTTCTATCATCAGTCACATCCACAACTGGGTATTGTTTTTGCTTTGGCTCCATCCCTTCATTTCTTCTGGAGTTATTTCTCCACTGATCTCCAGTAGCATATTGGGCACCTACTGACCTGGGGAGTTCCTCTTTCAGTATCCTATCACTTTGCCTTTTCATACTGTTCATGGGGTTCTCAAGGCAAGAATACTGAAGTGGTTTGCCATTCCCTTCTCCAGTGGACCACATTCTGTCAGACCTCTCCACCATGACCCACCCATCTTGTGTGGCCCCACAGGGCATGGATTAATTTCACTGAGTTAGACCAGGCAGGGTACTAGCATTTTCTAAACTGTCTGAATCCCAGTTTCCATAGGTTGACATACAGAGAGATAGGTGTGCCTGTACACACATTAGGTTGCATTTCAGGAAAAGAAGTCAAACTTAGGCAATCTGAACCTTTTATAATGGATGGTAAAACTACTTGATCTTTACCAAAAAAATAGTAAATACGTTTATTACGTTGAAGAGTAAATAGTCCGTCCCTTTGCTCATGGGAAATACTAATTCTATTTTTAAAGGCTGTTGACCATACAAGTACCCTTGAAAGGATAGTTCAGAACAAGAACAAACAAGGCCTCCGCTCACAAGACATGCAGAAATGTGAGAGATACATGGTGAATTGTCTCCTAATTTATGGCAAAGGAAAAGTCCCAGTAACAGCCTTTGATATATTATGTATCCAAAGTTCATAATATAATGAGTGTAATTTTTAAAGTTTTCACCATAACTTTTGTATTTCTCTTAAATAGAAACATCAAATTTTCCTGTAGGTTTAACTACAATACAAGCTGGATATTTTCCTATTCTAATAAAATTACATTTATGCTCAACAATTCTATGAATGCTGACAGTTGGTAAGCTCTTAAAAGTACAGATTCTTGAGTTCCTGTCATTGGAGATTCTGGTATTGCAAGTCTGTAATGGGACATGAAACTCTGTATTTTGAAGTGTTTTCAAGGTCCATACACATATGAAAAGGTGTTTGTTCAACTTCATTAATTATTAAGGAACACTAATTAAAACCAAAATGCAATACTGCTACATACCCACCAAATTGTTTGCTTAAAAAATATAAAAAGCAGAACTCAAAAGTGAAAACTGGAACAACCACTTCAGAAAAACTGCATCTTTTACTGAACACTGAATATGGCAGTTCCTGTGACAGCCACTTTATTTCTAGATATATAATCACAGAATGATGAACCAATATTTACCAGAAGACATGCACAAGAATATTAATAGCAGGACAAAAAAATAGAAACAACTGAAATGTCTATCAACTGTAGAACAATAAGATAAATTTTGGTATCATCATTTAATAAAAGTATTTATGGCAATGAGAGTGACTACAACCAAACATAAGAACATAAATGAATCTCACAGCATAATGTTAACCAAAATAAGCCAGTCATTAAAAGGCTACCTACTATATACTTTATTCACATCATATTCAACAATATTTGCCAAATATTATGACTGAAAGGAGATAACTACTTATATACACAAAGATTCCTACTAATCATTAGAAAAAATTTCAAATGTCTTAATATAAATGTGTGGTTATGCAACACACAAATGAAGATATGCCCATGAAAAAGTATTCAACTTCCATAAAAGAAACAGAAATAAACATCTAAAAGATCCCATTTCACTCACCAAACTTGGAAGTATAACAAAAACTGGAATTATTTTATGTAAACAGATTCTTTCCTATAAAGTTGGTAGACACCTGGAAGTGAAAGCTCAGCCCTGTCAGACTCCTTGTGACCCCATGGACTGTAGACCACCAAGCTCCTCTGTCCTGGATTCTGCAGGAAAGAATACTGGACTGGGTTGCCATTCCCTTCTCCAGGGGATCTTCCCAACCCAGAAACTGAACCTAGGTCTCCTGCATTGTACGCAGATTCTTTACTGTCTGAGCCACTAGGGAAGACACCTACATTAGTATATTTCTACAGGTAAATTTAAAAGTGCATATCACATCATTAAATATGCACACCTATTAATTCACTAGAGGTGAGATTTTTGTCTAACTGGATTATTGTTAAATAATCTTGCAGCATCTCAGTAACTAACATGGCTGAGGCTAATAAATGAATGTACAAATGAATAAACTCAACTAAGAGCAGGACAAGATGAGAAATTGAATTGCGGCAAATTTTTTTTCTATATAATTGTTCATACTAGAAAGGAAATGAAAATACCCTATATGCCCTTATTTAAACACATGGAAAATTAACATTAGAAACAAGAGGTTCCCCTATTCTATTGACCTAGCAAATAGTCAATAATGCTGTATAGAGTCAAAGGCAGCTTAAAACATCATATGCAACATAGTATTTCATTTTAAAAATATATGTATATACGTATATGTATATGTGTGCAGAGAGATGTGTTTGGAAAGATAATTACAAAAATGTTAATTAATCATGTTTTCTGAATTATGCAGCTTAGGGACATTTTTACTTTCTCTTTTCTATAACTTGAATTATTTTATTATGGGCATGTATCACTTTTTGTAGTAGTTATTTTTACTGTTCAGTTCAGTCGCTGAGTCATGTCCAACTCTGCGACTCCAGAAACCGCAGCACACCAGGCCTTCCTGTCCATCACCAACTCCCGGAGTCCACTCAAACCCATGTCCATTGAGTTGGTGATGTCATCCAACTATCTCATCCTCCGTCACTCCCTTCTCCTCCTGCCCTCAATCTTTCCCAGCATCAGGGTCTTTTCCAATGAGTCAGCTCTTCACATGAAGTGGCCAAAGTACTGGAGTTTCAACATCAGTCCTTCCAATGAACACCCAGGACTGATCTCCTTTAGGATGGACCGATTGGATCTCCTCACAGTTCAAGGGACTCTCAAGAGTCTTCTCCAACACCACAGTTCAAAAGCATCAATTCTTCAGCACTCAGCTTTCTTTATAGTCCAACTCTCACATCCATACATGACCACTGGAAAAACCATAGACTTGACTAGACGGACCTTTGTTGACAAAGTAACGTCTCTGCTTTTGAATATGCTATCTAGGCTGGTCATAACTTTCCTTCCAAGGAGTAAGCGTCTTTTAATTTCATGGCTGCTATCATCATCTGCAGTGATTTTGGAGCCCAGAAAAATCAAATTACATCAAAATTGTATGTTCAAGCAACTTCCAAAGCACCTCTCATTCCCACTGAGCCCTAACAATGACAAAGATTTACTGGGTGTGGAAATTCTAATAATAAAAAACAGTGCATGACATTAACATCTATCTATTTTATCTTAGAGCTTAAGTTACCATCTGTTACACTCAAACTCTTCATCTCTACAATTCAATGTACATTGTGGTAAGTAGAAATCTAAATATGTATCCAAAATACACCATAATTAAATGTCAAAACATAAAACATTTACTCAAGCTAAATACAAACACCCACAGACATCTCAAAGTCTTTTTTCACTTTAATCAGAAAATGTGAAAATTTAAGTACTCTCTACTTTGAAATGAACAAGAAGTCATTCTGATTTGGTGAGGAAACACTTTGCACCTAGCCCATGTTCAGGGCTTCTAAATACTGCTTCTGTGATACTAAGACAGAGTGACAAAATACCTAGATTTGATTGTACACAGAGACGGTATCAGGTGTAGTTATCAACACTTTATCCAACAAATATAGGATACCAGATGGGTCCTAAACCATACATTAGCTATTATGAAGGACAAAACCAAATCATAAGATAAACTGTTCTAGAAGAGTGGCATGTGTGCATGCATGCTCAGTCTCTCAGTAATGTCTCACTCTCTGCAACTCTATGGACTGTAGCCCATCAGGCTGCTCTGTCCAAGGAATGTTCCAGGCAAGAATACTGGACTGGATTGCCATTTCCTACTCCAGAGGATCTTCCCCCAACAGAGATCAAACTCATATCTCCTGTGTCTCCTGCATTGGCAGGCAGATTCTAACCACTGAGCAACATAGCAAGCTCTCATTTAAACTGGAAAGAGAAATCTCTTGGATGGGTAAAGAATGGGAACAATTCCAGACAACTGATAATCAGATGGTAGACAAAGGGTATATGTATATGTTTGTGTGTATCTCTGTGTGTATGTATGAGAAAAGTAGATAAATGTCTCCTGGGATTTTTGGATACAGAGATGAAAAAGCAAAGTTAAGATGAGAACAAGGACTAACTAATACAGATGACAATACTGTTACTGCTACTGCTACTGCTAAGTCACTTCAGTCATGTCAGACTCTGTGCGACCCCATAGACGGCAGCCCACCAGGCTCCCCCATCCCTGGGATTCTCCAGGCAAGAGTACTGGAGTGGGGTGCCATTGCCTTCTCTGACAGGTGACACAGGGCAAGGCAAATACAACTTAATTAATGAAGCTCCATACCCCGTGCACTGTTAAGTTTGTACTAAACATAAGGTAAGAATACAATCCTTTACTGAGTACTCACAATTTGAGTATACAAGTTTCATTATTAATATACCATAAAACTATGCAATATTTTTAGAAGCTGTCTAAGTTAAAGTTTTCCAGAGAGGCAATATTAATAAGATTAATAACATTAATTTATATGGTTAGAAATATATATATATGTTTTAAGAAATGTATTATTATGAATCAGCTCATGCTATAGCACCTGAGAAGTCCCACAATCTACCATCTGCAACCTGGAGACCCAAGAAAGCTGAATGTATAATTCAACCCAAGTCTGAAGGTCTAAGAGTAATGGTTGCTGATGGTATAGATTCTAGTTCAGGTCTGAAGGGGCCTGAGAACTAGCAGCACTGAGGGAAGACTGATGTCCTAGCTGAAGCAATCAAATATTTTTCTCTTTTCAGGCCCTCAATTGAACAGATGATAGCCACTCAAATTGAGGAGGATAAATTTCTTTACTATGTCCAGTAATTGAAACTTGAGGTCAATATGCTAAGGTAAATAAGTCAGAGAAAGACCCTGGAGAAAGGAATGGCAGCCCACTCCTGTATTCTTGCCTGGAGAATTCCAAGGACAGAGGAGCCTGGTGGGCTATAGTCCATGGGGTTGCAAGAATTGGACGCAACTGAGGAGCTAAAACTTTTTCTAAAGCTGTTAAGAGTAGATTTTAAATGCTCTTAACACAAAATATAAGCTTAGATACACAGATGACACTAATCGTATGGCAGAAAGTGAAGAACTAAAAGCCTCTTGATGAAAGTGAAAGAGGAGACTGGAAAAGTTGGCTTAAAACTCAACATTCAAAAAACTAAGATCATGGCATCCGGTACCATCACTTCATGGCAAATAGATGGGGAAACAATGGAAACAGTGAAACACTATATTTGGGATCTCCAAAATCACTGCAGATGGTGACTGCAGTCATGAAATTAAAAGACATTTGCTCCTTGGAAGAAAAGCTATGACTAACCTAGACAGCATATTAAAAAGCAGAAACATGACTTTTTAGACAAAGGTTCATCTAGTCAAAGCTATAGTTTTCCCAGTAGTCATGTGTGGATGTGAGAGTATGACCATAAAGAAGGCTGAGCACTGAAGAATTGATATTTTTGAACTGTGGTGTTGGGTAAGACTTTGAGAGTCCCTTGGATGCAAGGAGATCAAACCAGTCAATCTTAAAGGAGATCAGTCCTGAACATACATTAGAATGACTAAAGCCGAAGCTGAAACTCCAATACTTTGGCCACCTGATGTAAAGAGTTCACTCATTGGAAAAGACCCTGATGCTGGGCAAGACAGGGTGGGAGGAGAAGGGGACGACAGAGGATGAGATAGTTGGTGGCATCACCAACTTGATGGATATAAGTTTGAGCAAGCTCTGGGAGCTGGTAATGTACAGGGAAGCCTGGCATGGTGCAGTCTACAGGGTTGTAAAGAGTTGTAAAGACTAAGTGACTGAACTGAACTGAACCACAAAAAAATAAGTGGTGATGTGATGGTAGTAAGAGTCTAAAGCTAAACCTATGGTGCTCATCATGTCAAATGCTAATTTCGTCCAGAAACACCCTCACAGACACATCCAGAAATAATGTGTACCCAATATCAGGTCACTCATTATCCAGTCAAACTGACATAAAATTAGCCATCAAAATTCTACCCTTGTCAACTTAGCACCTATGTCAGTTGAGTTCAGTTTAGTTCAGTCACTCAGTCGTGTCCGACTCTTTGAGACCCCGTGGACTGCAGCACACCAGGCCTCCATGTCCATCACCAACTCAAGTCCATGAAGTCAGTGATGCCATCCAACCATCTCATCTTCTGTTGTCCCCCTTTCCTCCCACCTTCAATCTTTCCCTACATCAGGGTCTTTTCAAATGAGTCAACTCTTTGCATCAGGTGGCCAAAGTATTGGAGTTTCTGCTTTAACACCCAGAGAAGGCAATGGCATGCCACTCCAGTACTCTTGCCTGGAAAATTCCATGGACAGAGGAGCCTGGTAGGCTGCAGTCCATGGGGTCGCTAAGAGTTGGACACGACTGAGCAACTTCACTTTCACTTTTCACTTTCATGCATTGGAGAAGGAAATGGCAATCCACTCCAGTGTTCTTGCCTGGAAAATCCCAGGGACGGGGAAGCCTGGTGGGCTGCTTCTATGGGATTGCACAGAGTTGGACACGACTGAAGCGACTTTGCAGCAGCAGCTTTAACATCAGTCCTTCCAAAGAACATTTAGGACTGATTTCCTTTACAATTTACTGGTTTGTTCTCCTTGCAGACCAAGGGACTCTCAAGAGACTTCTCCAACACCACAGTTCAAAAGCATCAATTCTTCGGTGCTTAGCTTTCTTTATAGTCCAACTCTCATGTTCATACATGACTACTGGAAAAACAATAGCCTTAACTAGACGGATCTTTGTTGACAAAGTAATGCCTTTGCTTTTAAATATGCTGTCTAGGTTGGTCATAACTTTCCTTCCAAGGAGTAAGCATCTTTTAATTTCATGGCTGCAATCGCCATCTGCAGTGATTTTGAGCCCCTAAAAATAAAGTCTGTTACTGTTTCCACTATTTCCCCATCTATTTACCATGAAATGATGGGACCAGATGCCATGATCTTAGTTTATTGAATGTTGAGTTTTAAGCCAACTTTTCCACTCTCCTCTTTCACTTTCAGCAAAAGGCCCGTTAGTTCTTCTTCACTTTCTGCCATAAGGGTGGTATTATATGCATATCTGAGGTTATTGATATTTCTTCCTGCAATCTTGATTCCAGCTTGTGCTTCTTCCAGCCCACTGTTTCTCATCATGTACTCTGCATATAAGTTAAATAGGCAGAGTGACAATATACAGCCTTGATGTACTCCTTTTCCAATTTGAAACCAGTCTGTTGTTCCATGTCCAGTTCTAACTGTTGCTTCCTGACCTGCATACAGGTTCCTCAAGGGGCAGGTCAGGTGGTCTGGTATTCACATCTCTTTCAGAATGTTCCAGTTTATTGTGATCCACACAGTCAAAGACTTTGGCATAGTCAATAAAGCAGAAGTAGATGTTTTTTCTGGATCTCTCTTGCTTTTTCAATGATCCAGTGTATGTTGGCAATTTGATCTCTGGTTCCTCTGCCTTTTTTAAAACCAGATTGAATATCTGGAAGTTCAAGGTTCACATATTGTTGAAGCCTGGCTTGGAGAATTTTGAGCATTACTTTACTAGCATGTGAGATGAGTGCAATTGTGCAGTAGTTTGAGCATTCTTTGGCATTGCGCTTCTTTGGAATTGGAATGAAAACTGATCTTTTCCAGTACTGTGGCACCTATATGCATCTCCCTAAACCATACTTGATATCCAAATAAAAACAACCAAGGTCATAAATCCACCTGATACAACTCTCTTTTTTGAAGTTGAAAATACCCTAACCCTTTTCCCAGAGGAGGAAGTAGAGGAGAGTGATGGTTACCCTTCTTCTTTTTTTTTAATATAAATGTATTTATTTTAATTGGAGGCTAATTACAATATTATATTGGTTTTGCCATACATTGACATGAATCCTCATGGGTGTACACGTGTTCCCCATCCTGAACCACCCTCCCACCTCCCTCTCTATATCATCCCTCTGGGTCATCCCAGTGCACAAGCCCCGAGCATCCTGTATCATGCATCAAACCTGGACTGGTGATTCATTTCACATATGATATTATACATGTTTCAATGCCATTCTCCCAAATCATCCCACCCTTGCCCTCTCCCACAGAGTCTAAAAGACTGTTCTATACATCTGTGTCTCTTTTGCTGTCTCACATACAGGGTATCATTACCATCTTTCTAAATTCCACATATATATGCATTAGTATACTGTATTGGTGGTTTTTTTCTGGCTTACTTCACTCTGTAAAGTAGGCTCCAGTTTCATCCACCTCATTAGAACTGATTCAAATGTATTCTTTTTAATGGCTTAGTAATACTCCATTGTGTATATATACCACAGCTTTCTTATCCATTGTGTATATATACCACAGCTTATCTTATCTGCTGATGGACATCTAGGTTGCTTTTATAGTCATATAAAGAAAACATATTTATGTTATGAGAGGGAATAAGAAAGGAAAGAAAAATTACATGAACATTATATTCAGTTCCATTCAGATCCGTTGCTCAGTCTTGTCCTACTCTTTATGACCCCATGGACTGCAGCATGCCAGGCTTCCCTGTCCATCACAAACTCTCAGAGCTTGCTCAAACCCAGGTCTATGGAGTCGGTGATGCCATCCAACCATCTCATCCTCTGTTGTCCCCTTCTCCTCCTGCTTTCAATCTTTCCCAGCAATCGGGTCTTTTCCAATGAATCAGTTCTTCACATCAGGTGGCCAAAGTATTGGAGTTTCAGGATCAGTCCTTCCAATGAATATTCAGGAGTGATTTCCTTTAGGATTGACTAGTTGGATCTCCTTGCAGTCCAAGGTACTCTCAAGAGTCTTTTCCAACACCACAGTTTGAAAGCATCAATTCTTCAGTTGCTCAGCTTTCTTTATAATCCAACTCTCACATCCATATGTGACTAATGGAAAAACCATAGCTTTGATAAGATGAACCTTAGTCTACAAAGTAATGACTCTGCTTTTTGATAGCTGTCTATGTTGGTCATAGCTTTTCTTCCAAAGACCAATTGTCTTTTAATTTCATGACTGCAGTCACTCTCTGCAGTGATTTTGGAGCCCAAGAAAATACTGACTCTCACTGTTTCTATTGTTTCCCCATCTATTTGCCATGAAGTGATGGGATCAGTTGCCATGATCTTAGTTTTCTTTTCTTTTCTTTTTTTTTTTTTTTTCATTTTTTGTTGAAGGATAATTGCTTTACAGAATTTTGCTGTTTTCTATCAAACCTCAACATGAATCAGCCATAGGAATACATATGTCCTCTCCCTTTTGAACCTCCCTCCCATCTCCCTCCCCATTCCACCCCTCTAAGTTGACACAGAGCCCCTGTTTGAGTTTCCTGAGTCATACAGCAAATTCTCATTGGCTATCTATTTTACATAAGATAATGTAAGTTTCCATGTAATTCTTTCCATACATCTCACCCTCTCCTCCCTTCTCCTTATGTTCATAGTCTATTCTATATGTCTCTTTCTCCATTGCTGCCCTGTAGATAAATTCTTCAATACCATTTTTCTAGATTCCATATATATGTGTTAGAATATGATATTTATCTTTCTCTTTCTGACATACTTCACTTTGTATAATAGGTTCTAGGTTGATCCACCTCATTGGAACTGACTCAAAAATATTCGTTTTTATAGCTGAGTAATATTCCATTGTGTATATGTACCACAACTTCTTTATCCATTCATCTGTTGATGGACATCTAGGTTGCTTCCATGTTCTAGCTATTGAAAATAGTACTGCAGTGAACAATGGGATACATGTGTCTTTTTCAATTTTGATTTCCTTGGGTTATGATCTTAGTTATTTAAATGTTAAGTTTTAAGCCAGCTTTTTCACTTTCCTCTTTCACCTTCATCAAGGGACTCTTTAGTTCCTCTTCACCTTCTGCCATAAGATTGGTGTCATCTTCGTATCTGAGGTTATTGATATTTCTCCCAGAAATCTTGATTCCAGCTTGTGCTTCATCCAGCCCAGCATTTCTCATGATGTACTCTGCATGTAAGTTAAATAAACAGTGTGGCAAAATGCAGCCTTGATGTATTCCTTTCTCGATTTGGAACCAGTCTGTTGTTCCATGCCCAGTTCTAACTGTTCTTCCTGACCTGCATACAAATTTCTCAAGAGGCAGGTCAGGGGATCTGGTATTCCAATCTCTTGAAGAATTTTCCACAGTTCATTGTGATCTACACAGTCATAGGCTTTGGCATAATCAATAAAGAGAAGAAGATGTTTTCTGAAATTCTCTTGCTTTTTTATGATCCAACAAATGTTGGCAACTTGATCTCTGTTTCCTCTGCCTCTTCTAAATCTAGCTTGAACATCTGGAAGTTCACGTTCACTTACTATTGAAGCATGGCTTGCAGAATTTTGAGCATTACTTTGCTAAGCATGTGAGACATTGTATACACAAATACAAATGTATTCATAACAAAATAAGAAAGAACTATGTATGACAATTACTTCATTTCTGTACTTGGCCACTGGTTGTAGCTGGTATCTATAATCTCCATGTTCTACTACCCAAACTGGTTTCCCTTCACCTTCATCAAGCACCTCAGCTGGTCATAGTTCTTTACCTGGTGGGTGACCAAAACCTTTATTCCTAAAGGATCTGAGCCATTAGTATCCTTGGGTTGGGTTATTGTAGTTTTCTATTAATCTTAATAACAGAGCATGGTAATCCTTAGAGATTTCCTAAGGGATCTTTTGTATTCTAAATGTACTCTTTGTTTTAATTTCAGTGAAGATTAGTAACCAATTTCCCGTGATAGTCAGTATCAGTCATCACAGCCAGCAAGGTAATTCCTTTCTCGCCTATTTATTCAGAGGCATAAGAAGACCGAAGTGACCAGGTGGCCGTCTTAACCTTCAGATAAATGATGTCATTGTTGTGTTTCCTAGTAGAAGTATCACTTTCTTTGAAACTTAGACCTCTAGACAAGCAAAGCATAAAGTCATGGAAAGAAGAAGCCAAAATTTTGTGAGTGACATCACTGGGGTAAAAAATACAACAGTTGTTGATACCAATGTCAGTGGGAGCAAAAAGGAGGGCCACTTACTCCAGACTAGAAGAAACAAGATCAAGTAGAAATGAATGTTTGAGTAAGTTGAATTTTGAAGAACTGAATCAAAACTGGCTGACTTTATAAGGAAATTGACACACAGAAAGGACAAATGTCTGGACTGGCTATTAACCTATTGTCTCTTTGTTCTATGTCTGTTCTACTACACTATACTATGCTCTGAAATATTACAGCCCAGAGTCTGTAAATTGCATCTCCCAAACATCCTTTCTAGCTGACTTCCAGTCAGCCTCTGCTGATCGGAATGCCCCGGGGGGGGGGGGGGGGGGGGATATTGGGCTTTTTAGATGGCTCACTGGGTAAAGAATCCATTTGCCTGCAATCCAGGAGACAATGCAGGTTCGATCCCTGGGTTGGGAAGATCCCCTGGAGGAGGAAATGGCAACCCACTCTAGTATTCTTGCCTAAAAAATCCCATGGGAGGATATTAGGGAAAAAGAGAGAGAAATAACTTTAAATCCAAAATTTGCCACATGACAGCACCCCCATCATGGTCCCAGCTCCTGAAGATGTGGCCTCCACTCTCATTGTTCCAGGTACTGTAGTAACAGGCCTTCCTGGGATAAGCCCACCTGTCCCCTCCCTTTTTCTCTCTATTTTTAGAGAATTTACTAGTTTTACTTCCTCATTTCATCTCCTTTTTGTTTCATAGTCTTTCAGTATCTATGTAGTCAATTCCTTCTATTAAATCCTCTCCTCTGAAATAGGTGATGTGGTTCCTCTTTTCCTCATTGGTGTCCAACTAATTTTCACTTAGCAACAAGCTGAAATTCTTGAATTAGATTGCTAACTTTTTGAGCTTGAATGCAGTGAAAACCTCTTCCTCAAAGTAAATCGGGACACTAGTAATTTGTGACACACAATGACATCATGCTTTTGCTTGGAATGAATTATCTGCTGAAAGCAAAAGTTTGGGAGCCCAGGTGGCTACTGCACTTAATAGGAATGATGGCCAAGAGAACTGAGGGGCTGCCTAACTATATCCTACTGTTCTGGAGAGCTTACAAAAAAATAAAAGATTAAATTCAGTAATTTAATCTCAAACTATGGGGAAAAAAATCTTTATTATAACTACAGGACAAATATGTGTGAACATCACACCGGATGAAGTTAAGAAATTTGAATCCTAAGATTACTTTGATATTTTAATGTTTAATTTAAAATTAAATTTACTGTATCCTTGCCAGTATATATAGATCTTCTTCTTCTCTATGAAAAACACTAGTTTTCCAGTGCTTGAAGACATTGCAGTGGCCTTATCTGAGGTTAATTAACTTACCATGAAATTCCTCAAGGACCAAACCATAAACCTTCGTTCATTGTTTCCAATCCTATAACTGTAATCAGATATCAATATACCCCAGGAAGATAATTGTTGAGCCTGACCTAAAAAAAAAAGATATGCAGCTTATACTCCTAAACTTTGAAAGGCTTTAAAAATACACAGCAAAAAAACAGTCCTTTCAACAAGTAGTGCCTGAATGAGTGAAAATATTTAGCAATCTGCTCCAATGTTGTATTTCATCCTCTTTGGTTTAACACCCTTAGAATAAAATTATACATATGCATTTATGAAAAAGCTTTATTGATGCAATTTTTATACATATATATATATATGTGTGTGTGTGTGTGTGTGTGTGTGTGTGTGTGTGTGTGTGTGTGTGTGTGTGTGTGTATGGGCTTCCCAGATGGTGCAGTGGTAAAGAATCCAACTGCCAATGCAGGAGATGCAAGAGAAGTAGGTTTGATCCCTGGGTCGGGAGGATCCCCTGGAATAGGAAATGAAAAACCACTCCAGTATTCTTTCCTGGAAAAAATTTCATGCACAGAGGAGCCCAGTGGGCTATAGTTCATGGGATCCCAAGGAGTCAGACATAAATGAGCAAGCAGACACACACGTGTATATACCCCAGGAGCATGCATGCATGCTCAGCCTCTTCAGTTGTGTCTGACTTTTTGCGACCCTATGCACTCTAGCCCACCAAGCTCCTCTGTCCAAGGGATTTTGCTGGCAAGAATACTGGAGTAGGTAGCTTTGCCCTCCTCCAAGGGATCTTCCAACCCAGGGACTGAATCCATGTCTCCTGCATTGCAGGCAGACTCTTTATTCACAGAGCCACCTGAAAAACCCAGTATACCCCATATACACATATATTTCACCTTTCCAAGGATTCTAGACTTAAAGTATGACTCCAAGAAGCTGGGGAGTATCTCTAATAGTTTATTTGATTGTTTGATGGAAATAGAGACTCATCAGTGAGCTACTTTTAATGAAGTTGAGTCATCACTTCCTGAGTTAATATAAAAGAAATAAAAGGTTTAGGAAGATCACATAAGCTGAAAATGCACATTTCACTATGTCTTCCATAGAATAGGACATTCCATAACCAGGAATTGGGAAATGACTTAATAAAGAAAATTTTGTATTGCATCAATTACAAAGCTCTGTGACGCTTGTCCTCTGAAAGTTAGAATGATGGTGGGAGATTCTGTAGTTATAACCAAATTCCTGGTAGTAATGGAAATAGTAGAATCTCAGAATTTTTAAGATAGGCAAATTAGCATAATAGGAAATAGAACCAGAGCTGCAATCAGAAGGTTTGAACATTGGTTTGTAGATGTCTGGTAATGGTTAATTAATCACCTTATCTCTGGAAAGAAAATTTGTGAAAATCTTATTAAAGTATTACTTGATCTTGATAACAAACTCCAGTTCTTTTTTTAATATAAATTTATTTGTTTTAATTGGAGGTTAATTACTTTACAATATTGTATTTGTTTTGCCATACATCAACATGAATCCACCACAGGTATACACGTGTTCCCCATCCTGAACCCCCCTCCCTCCTCCCTCCTCATACCATCCCTCTGGGTCATCCCAGTGCACCAGCCCCAAGCATCCAGTATCACTCATGGAACCTGGACTGGCGATTCATTTCATATATGATATTATACATGTTTCAATGCCATTCTCCCAAATCATCCCACCCTCTTCCTCTCCCACAGAGTCCAAAAGACTGTTCTGTACATCTGTATCTCTTTTGCTGTCTCACATACAGGGTTATCATTACCATCTTTCTAAATTCCATATAAATATGTTAGTATAGGAGCCTATTATACAGAGTGAAGTAAGCCATAAACAAACTCTAGTTCTTATGGGCACTATAATGTAGACTCACGGCTTCTTGCTCAGTTACGCAATCTAATGGAATCCACTTTAAGAAAAATCCAATGATGCTGCCCAAGACTATACTGAAATATTACTCCAAGCTTACCTTAAAGGGATCTAAAATATTATTCCAGATGACTCTCCACAGAAAAAGAAATC
Source organism: Tragelaphus eurycerus (assembly GCA_935064755.1). Taxonomy (NCBI): domain Eukaryota; kingdom Metazoa; phylum Chordata; class Mammalia; order Artiodactyla; family Bovidae; genus Tragelaphus; species Tragelaphus eurycerus. Next base: position 1,646,721 of record CAKXYN010000086.1, on the reverse strand, counting down.
TTTCAGGGATTATTAAATATCGGCCCTAAGTAGATTCTAATTTGGAAGTATCCAAAACATTAGAGGTCTATCAACAAAGGGAAAGATTATTAAGGTCAAGAGATAAAACATTTTGGCCCAACTCTCACAATGAGTAAAATAATTCTACAAAACCATTATGAGTGTCTTTCCAGTGAGTAAATGATTGAATTCAACAGACTTATTTGGCAACTGGACAAATGGAATGTGCAGTAGGAAGAGCCAAGTGAAATGCTCTAGAACATTCCCTCCGTCCAGGAAGCCAACACTCCTAGAACAAGCCAAAAGGCATGGCTTCAGTGACCCCAAGCGTGTCCCAGCAGCAACTGCCTGCCACCCATTAGGATATCAGATGCCCCCTCCATGGGCCCACTCTCTGAAACTGTGATTTCTCATCCACAGTCTTAGCTATGAAGTGATGATATTTCTTTAGGCCACTGGAGTTTTTGAGGAAGTGATCCCTCCTTCTCACTTGTAAGTTGTGTTTAACAAGATCTCCTCCCTGTTGTTTTTCCAGACTTGAATAACAGAGTGCATGCATGCTAAGTCACTTCAGTCATGTCTGACTTTTTACCAACCTATGGACTGGAGCCCACCAATCTCTGTCCATGGGACTTTCCAGGCAAGAATACTGAAGTAGGTTGCAATGCCTCCTTCAGGGAATCTTCGAGTCAGGAATCGATCCCAAGTCTCTTACATCTCCTGCACTGGCAGGGGGTTCTTTACCACTAGTGCCACAGCACCTTCCAGCAAGTACTAATCTTTCTTTATTAGCTCTTTCAGATTTTCAACACCTGCATAACCAGTTTCCTGAATTACACTCTTCCATCTCGAAAGACTTTGCATAGTTGCTTTGTTTTTTGAGCAGAATCTGACTAACATAGGGGTCAAAGATATAAGGTATTTTTCATGGAATGAGATGAGAGTCGGTGATTTATCTAGTAATCACATATTTCAGTATTTGATGTGTGGTTCCAGGAGTATGCTTACCTTGGTAGAGAGCAGCACTGTTAAGAAATTATTATCATATAGAAATTAAAAATACAGCCATGGTGCATCAACAGCATGTGCAAAATGACAAAAGTAAGCACAGGTAGAAGAGATAAGGCATCTCTAAGACCTTAGAAGTGATGGCCTCAATAATAGGAGTAAAATAGAGTAGGAGAGACCTCTCAGAGAGGGGAAATGCTGCTGCTACTGCTGCTAAGTCACTTCAGTCTTGTCTGACTCTGTGCGACCCCATAGATGGCAGCCCACCAAGCTCCCCCATCCCTGGGATTCTCCAGGCAAGAACACTGGAGTGGGTTGCCATTTCCTTCTCCAGAGAGGGGAAATGAAAGAATCTTAAAACTTACATAGAATAAGGGACTGTTGTGATACTTATTCAATTGTCTGACAAAAGTTCAAAGTCAACTTGCTCAGGGAAATAATTGATGGCATTTTCCTAACTCTATCACCATACATTCGTTTTGTATTTTTGTCTCCTTTTTAATGCCATGGTATGGATAGTCAAACTAATTCCAAAGAAGTTTGCAAGCCTAGTGTTTCCTGGATATTGTTTAAGATCTAGATGTAGACATAAACATAGACAAACAAGGATATTAGCATATATATATCAGATCAGATCAGATCAGATCAGATCAGTCGCTCAGTCATGTCCTACTCTTTGCGACCCCATGAACTGCAGCACGCCAGGCCTCCCTGTCCATCACCAACTCCCGGAGGTCACTCAGACTCACATCCATCGAGTCAGTGATGCCATCCAGCCATCTCATCCTCTGTCGTCCCCTTCTCCTCCTGCCCCCAATCCCTCCCAGCATCAGAGTCTTCTCCAATGAGTCAACTCTTCGCATGAGGTGGCCAAAATACTGGAGTTTCAGCTTCAGCATCATTCCCTCCAAAGAAATCCCAGGGCTGATCTCCTTCAGAATGGATTGGTTGGATCTCCTTGCAGTCCAAGGGACTCTCAAGAGTCTTCTCCAACACCACTTAATACTCAAAAGTGACTGACAGTCCCACCTGACATATTGAGAGCTCTAATGATGGACTACAACTTTATCCAAAATATATTTTTCAGTTTTTTTAACAATTGGTAAATGATTATGTATTGTTTTTTACATTCAAAAAATATGGTTGACTTGTCCACAAAATATGGTATGAAAATTTGATACTTTTAAAGTAAAGCATTGTGCCGTAGGATTTACTGAAGAACTGAAATTAGTATTCTATTAAGAAATTTGGCTGCAGTCTTACTTTCAGAACACGTACAGAGATAATTGGAAAAACTTATGATTGGGGGAAATATTTTAATAACAGTATATTATGAGTGTTGTCTTCATTTACCCGTGCCTTTTTATATTCTTGCTTTTTGTTTTTAATTGCTTTACTTTAGCTTCATTAATGCCAATTTTGTTTTCAGAGTGAACCAACCAGTCCAGTAAGCTGATAAAGTAGCCAGCAACTAATGAAGCTAACTATGGACCCTAACTATGAAGTTAACTAACTAAGCTAACTATAAATGGATGATTTTATATAACTATTACACATAGACCCAATAGATTTATGATTTGGATTAAAGGACAATGAAAAGCAGAGTGACTGTGTGAAGAGGCAGCTATTTTATCATGGACCAAATTAAGATGGCTTCATGGTTGAGAAAGCAAAGAAGCTGTAACTATGACAGGACAGTAGAAACCCTACAGAGAGCCATCAGGATTCCAGGGTTTCAGGTTACTCCTTCTCTATGGTTTGAGCATCTATTTGGGCTAACCTATATATGTCTATTTATAGACTGCCTATTTGGCAGATCAGTCAGTCAACAAGTAATTATTAAGAGAGGCTAGTATGCCCTAAAGTGGGTCTGAGTGTGTTGTGAACAGTGTATTAAGTGATGAAATCCAAATTCCTAGAGACCATGGGCTGGAATGTCACTAAATCTCACATACTTAGCGCAGGACATCTTCTCAAGGAGGTAGAATAAATTAGCTAAAGTATATTTGATCATTTGAAAGGTATCAAATGAATGCATTAATAAGTAAAAAATTCAAGAAATATTCTCTTTAATTCATGAATCATATTAAATATTAATATCAAAAGGATAGAAGAAGGATACAGATTCCAACTAAAATGCATTCTGTCAGAATTCACAGTGGTATAGATTCATCCCAGAGACTCTTCCAATTGTAGGGCTCCCACCTCCTGGCACTGTGAACCAGTCAGCCCTGAGCTGTCTCCCTCTCCCTGCAGATATTATTGCTGAAAGAGAAGAGGGTTTCACTGCTCTAGCAACACATTCCTCTCCTACTTCTTTGGCAGCAACAGGGAAGCCAAAAGAAATTATCCATAGAATAAGAGTCTCAGCCTAGGGACTCATAATCTTGGCTTCCAGAGTGGTTAGAATGCAAAGGTTCCTGGTGGACTGAAGGGAATAAGGGGTGACAAAGGAGAAAAAAGAAATGGTAATATATACACCTTGTCAAGTTCATGGAAAGGATTATATGTCCTTTGAATTACAAAGGGGAGATTTCTGCAAAGAGCTGGAAATTTAGTCCTGCACTCAGCTGATTTGTTTAATTATAGCAAATCTAAGGTATCCCATTAGTTCAAGCTTTACTGTATTATTGAGGGGAGGTTTTTAGGGATAGAAATGTCTCTGAAATATGAGAAACCTTTCTTGCTGCTGTAGGTGAACTTATCTCCCAGTCATCATCTTCCCAGCTCAGCTTTAACGTCTGGAATACTGTTACCCCAGACACAACAGTTATTTAATCTCATTTCATTTTTCAATGTCAGGGCACATTAATATTTTAAAAATAGAAACAATGTCCATAAGCTAATTTTTTTCTCATAAAAATGCACAGACATACTTTTTAAAGTGACATGATTAATTATATCATTATAATTTTATGATCTTTTAAAGCATCTAACAGTGAAAATCTGAAGGTCTTTCCTTCATTGCATTGAATCATCTAATAATGTTTGGTATGTAAAAACAATCATCTTCTATTAAACAACAGAAAGTACCAAATGCAGTGCTATAAGGATATTTAACTTGAAAGAAACTAAGAAAAAGAATATCTCTATAAATAAAAGCAAGTTTTAATAGCTATAGCAAAATTATTCAGAGTAAATGAATGCTGTCATGATATTTTACTTACTCCTTTATAATTTACCTAAAATGCCAATGTTTAAATGGATTTTTGGTTGTCAAACATTAATTTTTAAAGGAAACAGTAAACAATAATTGCAAAGGACTTAATGTAATGACCCCCATGCCAAACTCTTTTCACTTCACACGGTTGACAATTTAGTGTGTTCCCACTAAAAAAAAAAAAAAAAAAACTCTTATGGGGACAAATACATCACTATTGCTTATTACTTTATAGGCCCCATGTCTGAGGGAGTAGAGACATCGTGGATCAATGGCACACACAGGCCAGATTAGACACTGCATGGTTTCATTTCACTGGACACTCATAATTCAGCAAGTTTTCTCCTTCCTGTTATTGGCAATTTTCTACCAATCAGACACCTTCATCACTGAATTTTTCCCCAAAGCACACTGACAAGCACTACCACCCAGCAACAAACATAACATCCCTCTCCCTAGGTGCTTTTAAACATCTGGTACTGCATCGCCTCATATGTTAGTTAAAAAAATTTTTTTCTTAGCAATGATCTAAGACAAGGGTCTCCAGATAGCAAGTCCTGAGTGTCCCCTGAAAATGTTTAGAACACATCCCTTGAGTCTGGACTACTGGGACCCTTGACCCCCTACTTTTTCTCTATTTCTACTAGATTCACTCTTCTTCCTCCCCTTTTACTTTGAAGTTCATCATTAATATACCATTTAAGAGAAAAAGTAAAAGGTTCCATTATTTTTACAAGTTTAAGAATCTTTTATTCTCAGGCTGATTATATCTCATGAGGCAGATTTTTTCTTTCATTTTTCTCCTAATTGAAGAAAATGTGTGTTGCATCTGGCAAATGAGGGGACAAAGGCAGATGAGCATTAAGTGTGTGTGAATCATTTATGGCCTATTAATAGCTCTTCTTGAATAAGTATAAGTTTCAGGAGAACTGGAAGCTCTTTACATGCTGTTATCCTCTGAAGCACTAAAACAGTGAACAAAGACAGTGAACCTCAGTAAAAACTAGCTGGTTTTTATTTTCCTCTTTCATCCTCCATCAATATTAAAATAACTTTAAATTCTGAATGATGTTTATTTTGGGATAAGCATGCTCAAATATCTGCAACCATGAGTCATATCTACTTAATGGACAATTTAAAGCACCTTTTCAACAGGATCCTGAGGCTCAACTGTGTTTCGTGCACAGAGTGAAAATCAATGCTCCATCTATGTCTATCACCGCTTGTCACATCTCTGATTGAATCTTTTCAACCTCCTTATCAGACATACAGCACAAGGATAAATTTATCTTTATACACCTTATATGTTTCACCAAAAATAGCCTCAGGAGCACTATAACCTAATGAACTAAGAATGCCCGATAAACAATTAAGCTGCATTTGACAGGGCAAGCTCACTCTTTTTAAAAAATCTAAAGTACAATATTTCTAGGGAGAATCTAGTTCCCCAGAAATTCCTCCTAAAATAACACCCATGATATTTTAACATTTGCCAGATGCATAGTCTTCAGCTTTTTGTCCTAATTTTACTGACCTTTTTCTACAAAGCACCCATAAAGGTCATGATTAATCATAGCCACTTTTTTTTTCCCAAGGAATTAGCCCTAAATAAGGGCTTCCTTCAGAGAAGGCAATGGCACCCCACTGCAGTACTCTTGCCTGGAAAATCCCATGGATGGAGGAGCTTGGAAGGCTGCAGTCCATGGGATCACTACAAGTCACTACAATCCATAGGGTGGCAAAGATCTGGACAGGACTGAAGCAATTTAGCACATATGCACAACCCTAAGTAACTTTGTTATTCCTGCCAACTTTAAAATTGAAGGTATCCACATTTTCTGATTTTAATACTATATCTGCTACAAACATAGTTCAGAGTGTAATTTATCTAACTATCTATAAGTACCTCAAGATCAATCGTTTTCAGAAGAAAACAGTTTTATGGCCCTAGCCTGAGCTTACAAAAAAAAATGGTATGATCTATAAATTACTCAGGTAAGAATTGAATAATAAATAAGGCTTTTGTAACACATAACTAATAATGTAAGTGGGGACAATCTGGAGCTGGTGCACTGGGACGACCCAGAGGGATGGTATGGGGAAGGAGGAGGGAGGAGGGTTCAGGATGGGGAACACATGTATACCTGTGGCAGATTCATTTTGATATGTGGAAAAACCAATACAATATTGTAAAGTTAAATAAAATAAAATTTAAAAAAACAACACATATAAATCATAAAATTCTGACAATTCAGAGGCTATTATACGTTAATTAATTCAAGTAACTTTTCTAAGTCTATGATTATATTTGATGTGCACTGTCACATTATGTTAACCCTGGAGGCTTATCTATCACTTTATTTTCAAATGTAATATAATAAAATAGAGAAATAATATTATACTTGGACTTATGCATATAATATGCTGAAGAGGTAAAGATGAAGTTATCAGCTTGCCATTGCTAGGTTATATGCTGCTGCTACTAAGACACGTCAGTCATGTCCAACCCTGTGTGACCCCATAGATGGCAGCCTACCAGGCTCCTATCCCTGGGATTCTCCAGGCAAGAACACTGGAGTGGGTTGCCATTTCCTTCTCCAGTGCATGAAAGTGAAAAGTGAAAAGTTAAAGTGAAGCTGCTCAGTCATGGCCTACTCTTTGTGACCCCATGGACTGTAGCCTACCAGGCTCCTCCACCCATGGGATTCCCCAGGCAAGAGTACTGGAGTAGGGTGCCATTGCCTTCTTCAGCTGGGTTATATACATGATAGCTGTTGTTCCATGAATGGAAATTGATTTTCAATGATCCACACATGCTTTTTCATTTGCTTTTGTTTGTAGCCAAAATCATAAATCTGCATGTCAGTTGGCCAAGCTGTATAGCGTAATCTCTAGTTACAGACATAAATGAAGCAACTGGTCCTTACAAAGATGAAACTTATTGCTTTAACCTCATCATTGTAATGTTTTAAGCAACCTAACAAACCAGTTTGAATGAAGGATGCAAATCCTTGCAAAATATAAATGAAATACAATCATTTTTATTGCCCCAACTCTAAAGATCTCTGATCATCTGGGAAAAAATTTATCATTAGCAGGGTATATAAAAGACCCATCCTGAATTGATAACTTTTTTATTTCTTGCTTCATCCTCAACTATTTCCTCATTCATTAACAAACATAGAAGGCGTATGCTAAGCAAGCACTGTAGTAGATTAAGTGGACACAAAAATAAGCAAGTAATAATTATGGCCCTCGAGAAGCATTCAGTTTTCTAGGAGGTTAAAAAAAAAAAAAAAAGCAATAACAAACAGTAACAGTGCAAGATAATAAAGTGCTTTCTGTTCAAATTGCTAAGGGGACTTAATAAAAGGCATCTTAATCAGATTGGGGGAAAGGCTGGATTCTCAAGAAAGAAATTAAGCCTTGATCGATGCCTAGGAAGTAGCCACATAGGGAAGGTGTTGAAAATGCCAGGCATGCAGCTATCTGTGTAGATTTTCAGCTTCTTCTAATCCTTCAAGCTCAAGTTGTGCTCCCCATGTGTGCTTCCTGGACATTTTTCAGTTCTCATGATAACACTACAATTGTAATTTATTCTTTATTTACTTTCACCTATCATTCTACACTATAACCTCTCTTTATTTGCTTTCAAGTCCCTGTAGTCTGCAACCAACATAAAGGCAAAGACAGCATTTGTCATTTTAATAGGTGTAATAATACCCAGTATCTTGAATTGTCATGGCATAAAAACACGAGCTAAGTAAATCATTATTGAATTAAAGTTGAGGGAAGGGACAGTTTGTGTAAAAGCACTAATGTGAGAAACAACTTGATAGGAAGCTTGTATATCTAAAGGAATATATGATGGGTAACAGGGTAGAGATGTTTCTAATTCTAATTCTTGACAAGAGCTGTGACCATTTTGCGGCATAGAATAATGGGTTCAATTACAGCTTGGAAGCTAAACTGCTTAGAATGTATCCTGACTATTAAAATTTCCTAACTGTTTTATGTTGGGAAAGATATTTAATCTTTCTATGCCTCATTTTCTTCATCTGTAAAGTACCTACATCAGGATTTTGTGATGTAAAATTGAATTAATTTATACACACTTAGAATAGTATCCTTCACACAGTATGCACTCAATAAATATTAGCTAACATTCTAGGCAGAGAAACTTTTTCTAAGAACTATGCAGACAAGAATTTCAAACAGTAATGAGATATGATCATCTTGGATTCTGTATCAGTCAGAATTCACTGCAGAAACCAACACTTTTCACCCTGGTTGGTTGTTGTCTGCAAAAATTGTCTCCAAGTTGCATTTCTCAAAGGCATAGACACATCTTATTTATTTATGGAAGATTTTTCATCTTCCATATATTCCTCCACATATTAATTCCTCAACAGCAGTTAACGAATGAATGCCTTTGGAATGAAGAAAAACATTGTATCCAAACATTTTTATTCTACTAAATTCTTTCTAAACCTGTTACTCTGAGAATTGTATGATCATTGCTGCATCCTCTTGTGACAAATAGTAAATGCCATGTAAAAAGCAACCTAGATAGAAAATATAACTCAGACACACATCCATGCAGAGTTGGAAGAGATTAGTGATATAATTCAGAATAGTACCATGTTTGTGAGCCACATTCCTCTGCCAATTAATTCAAAACAAGAAACCATCCATGGACTCATCCAAAACCACTGTAGTGATCATCTCCATTCCAGTAAGTCACCGTCTACATTCCTGCTGTTTGAGTTCCAGGTGTGTAATTATCAACTTGTTCATTTATTCAGGATACACACCTGCCAACAGTTTTCTCCATAATAATCCAAACAGCTTCTTTCAACCACTCTGGTTGTCCAAAATCAATGATAGGTTGCTACATGTGCTAAGTCCCTCAGGACAATAAACACACAGTAGAGGAGCAATGGATAAATATCTCATTCCCAGCTGAACATTGCAAGCCTGAATTTGTAACCCTGTGGTCAAAATCTTGGCAACTGCCTTTGGCTTTATAACCCGTTGGTACTATGGATTCTTGCTGTACTATATACTTACAGGTGAGATCATTTCAGAAAGCCATCCCTTGAGTTCTTCAACTACCAAGTCTTATTATATTGCCTACAGAAAGACCTTCTAGCACTTTAAAGAAATTTATGTTTTAAAAAATGTTGTTGCTCAATTGCTCAGTCATATCCAACTCTTTGAGACACCATGGACTGCAGCATGCCAGGCTTTCCTGTCCTTCACTGACTCCTGGAGTTTGTTCAAACTCATGTCCATTAAGTCCATGATGCCATCCAACCATCTCATCCTCTGTCCCTTCCTTCTCCTCCTGCCCTCAATCTTTCCCAGTATCAGAGTCTTTTCCAATGAGTTGTCTCTTCATCAGGTGGCCAAAATATTGGAGGTTCAGCTTCAGCATCAGTCCATCCAATGAATATTTAGGGTTGATTTCCTTTAAGATTGACTGTTTTGATCTCTTTTCAGTTCAGGGGACTCTCAAGAGTCTTCTCCAACACCACAGTTCAAAAGCATCAATTCTTCAGTGCTCAGTCTTCTTTATGGTCCAACTTGCATATCCGTACGTGACTATTGGAAAAACCGTAGCTTTGACTGTATGGCTCTTCGTTGGCAAAACAATGTCTCTGCAAAAAAAGTTTACCTATATTAAAATCTTCCTCAAGAGTCTGTCTCTAATACTCATACATAAAGTTCAGAATAAGAATGTGTAATGAGTAGGAGTCCATTAGAGGAACATATTTGGGATAGGAGGGAGTTAACACAATCATGGTAGAGATCAATCTTCTCAAGCTCCTACTGAGGAAAATTTCAGTTCCTAGTTCAGAGCAGAGAATTCAAAGAAAATTTTGTGCTGAGCCAAGTGCCATGTGCCCACATCATCCATGGAGGTGTCCTACTCAGATCTCCTTCAAAGAGTGATGTTGACCAACAGCTTTCAACTGCTATGCCTGTAGATATATCACATCATTCACAGGCCATGCTTCCTCAAGATTGCTCTCAGGGAAAGCCTGAACACAATGAGGACTGAAACAGAACACTGGTGTCTAATGCAGGATGAAATTCTGACTCAGGAGCTTCTCTTAAGCTTGAATGGACCTTTCTCAGAACTGAGCTTCAGTCTGAGTGTCTTCTTATCCAACCCTTCCTTCCCTCTATTCTTTTACAGGTGTCAGGTCTGTATTTCAGTCTGAAGGTTCTCCTTGCTTACTCTTGATACCTTTTCTCGTATCTTTCACCTGCATTTCTTCCAATCAGTCTCTTGCATATCTCACCTCAATGTAGGTGTTTACTGCTCACAATTCTTGAATTGTCAAGGTGCGATGATATTCAAAGTGGAGAATTAGGCTGACTTCCTGCTCAGAGGGCTTGCAGTGGAATGCATGCGTTACCTTTTAGCATCACTGCTGTTATTTAAAGTCTCTCTTCTGTTGTATTATTTGGAGATTTGAACTATTAAAGTTTGCAGCAGCAGAAAGTACTCAGTTCTCCACTTCATTTTCTTCAATAGGCAAAATGTGTTTAATGTTTGTTTTCAAGGTCTTTTATCATACTTTTTCATTTATTCCAAGAGATTTTATGACTCCCAAAACATGATCCGGTCAGTAAATATTTGAGTACATTCAGGATGTTGGATCTCTCAAGAGAATCAGGGGGATCCAGGCACTGCTAAAGAGAGCAAGTAGCTCACCTTCCCACAGGTCATCATTTGGGGCTATGGTCAAGGACACACCACACACTTATGATCAGAATGGATAATAGATTTGGCAACTTCCTTAGTTCTGCTCTCTTGAATATTTTATAGAGCTTTGTACTAAACACTGGTTCTAACAATATAAAAAATCATATTTCAATAGGAAATATCATTCTTTTCTTAGTGTGAGCATTCAGACTATTGATTTACAGACCATTAATTTACAATGAGAGCACTTTTTCTTTTTTTCTTTTGTATTTATAGTTATTATCCATTTTTTCCTCCAGATATGTTTGATTTCTATATATGCATTACCAACTTGATACTAACAGATAAGAACAAAATATTTCTCCTCTACCTGAAAGCATGTTTACAGTGCATATATTTATAGAAATTCTCAGCTTTATTTCTTTAGTGTTCATATTTTATCATAGACTTTTAGTTCTTGATATTTCTCTTAATACTTTTACTTCTTAAAAAAATTCCCTGAATACTATTTATTCACATATTATCACAATTTACTGGATATTTGTAAATGTCTAATCCTGTGTCAGTCACCTTAAAAACAAATTTAAAAGGACATAAACCCTGTAGATAGGATTAAGTAATACTTAAGATAAGTCTGAATGTATAAGACATGAGTCTAAGAAGGTTTCCTAGCATTTCCAGATCATCCAAATTTCTCACTCTTCTGAAATTCAACCATTTTATCACACATTCAGATCAAGGTATATGATTTTTTGAATCTTTAACTACAAAAGATTACATTTACAACTTATCTCCATACTAAATTGTAAATCTTTTTAGAAGATATTACTTGCATACTACTGGCTTAAAGATCAACATTCAGAAAACGAAGATCATGGCATCTGATCCCATCACTTCATGGGAAATAGATGGGGAAACAGTGGAAATAGTGTCAGACTTTTTTTGGGGGGGGCTCCAAAATCACTGCAGACGGTGATTGCAGCCATGAAATTAAAAGATGCTTACTGCTTGGAAGAAAAGTTATGACCAACCTAGATAGCATATTGAAAAGCAGAGACATTACTTTGCCAACAAAGGTCCATCTAGTCAAGGCTATGGTTTTTCCAGTGGTCATGTATGGATGTGAGAGTTGGACTGTGAAGAAGGCTGAGCGCTGAAGATTTGATGCTTTTGAACTGTGGTGTTGGAGAAGACTCTTGAGAGTCCCTTGGACTGCAAGGAGATCCAACCAGTCCTTTCTAAAGATCAGTCCTGGGTGTTCTTTGGAAGGAATGATCCTGAAGCTGAAACTCCAGTACTTTGGCCACCTCATGTGAAGAGTTGACTCATTGGAAAAGACTCTGATGCTGTGAGGGATTGGGGGCAGGAGGAGAAGGGGACGACAGAGGGTGAGATGGCTGGATGGTATCACTGACTCGATGGACATGAGTTTGAGTTGGTGATGGACAGGAAGGCCTGGCGTGCTGCTATTCATGGGGTCTCAAAGAGTCGGACACAACTGAGTGACTGAACTGACTATATAACCTCCACTTTATCTTATGTATATTAAGTCCTCAATGAAGTATTCCCTGTAGTACACCTAGGCAGGAATCAGCTTTGTTAGGTCTCCATCTGAAATCCCACCATCTCTCTAAATATAGCCTGACTAAAGTGGCCTGACTTAGAAGTTAGTCATGGACTCCGAGACACCATATTGCTTAGGGATAAATTGAGGATTGAGGGCAGGGAAAGCCTGAAAAAGATATTCCCTACTACCAAAAACAAATAGACTTTAAAATGCTCTACTGTACAGCATGGTGTGTGTGTGTGTGTGTGTGTGTGTGTGTGTGTGTGTATTAGTCACTCTGTTGTGTCCAGCTCTTTGTGACCCCTTGGACTGTAGCCTACCAGGCTCCTCTCTCCATGGGATTTCCCAGGCAAGAAGACTGGAGTGGGTAGCCATTCCCTTCTCCAGGGGATCTTCCCAACCCAAGAATTAAACCTGGGTCTCCTGAATTGCAGGCAGATTCTTAACCATCTGAGCCACCAGGGAAGACTGTATAGCATGGTACATATATAATTAACATAGTATAAAGTATACTTAAAAGTTTCCAAAATATCAAATATCCTCCTTACAAAAAAGAAATAGTATTTCTGTGAGATGGTAACCTTATTGTGGTTATCATTTCATAATATATGTATATATCAAGTCATCACTTTGTATACCTTAAACTAACATTATGTTACATGACTATTACACCTTACTGGAAATAAAAATAAAATTCAGTTCCTCAGTGACAATGTGTGTGCTATTTTGCTCAGTCATATCTGACTGACTCTTTGCAACCCCATGGACTATAGCCTGTCAGACTCCCCTGACAATGGGATTTTCCAAGCAAGGATATTGGAGTGGGATGCCTTTTCCTCCTACAACTCAGTCACACTAGTCATATTTTAAATTCTCACTAGCCATTTGTGGCTAGTAGCTACCATGTTACAGACTGCAGATACAGGACATTTCTATTGCTGCAGAAAGTTCATTGGAGAGTGTTGATCTATATTATTTAAGTAACACTTTAATTACCAAGTACACAAATAGTTTTGGTTTCTATACTAACATATATTTGGCATTATGCAGTGTTACTGTAAGTACTGCAATCTAATGGAAAAAAATAACTGAAGCAAATGAATGTGTAAAAAATATATTCATGACAAATGAAGAACAAATGACACTGAGAGGTCTATAAAAATATTGTATGGTTAGTAAACCATGAAACACTAAGATGATAATAACATGTGGATTTCAGAAGAACTTTCTTTGAATATTTCACTTTGCTAAATGTATTTGGAAATCAACTTAGTCCAATAAATTAAAATTTCTTGATTTTTTTAGTTTAATATTTATATTTTATTTTATTTGCAATAATTTCAGTTTTCAAAGTTAAATATGAGCCTTGGGCATAAGTTTATTGATAATTTGGTTTATACATAATTTTAAAATATCAAAATAAACATTATCTGTCATCATCAAGGGTACTCAAAAATTTACTTCAGTTCAGTCATACAGTTATGTCCAACTCTACGACCACATGGACTATAGCACGCCAGGCTTCCCTGTTCATCACAAACTCCCAGAGCTTGCTCAGACTCATGTCCATTAAGTTGGTGATGCCATCCAACTATTTCATCTTCTGTTGTCCCTTCTCCTCCTGCCTTCAATCTTTCCCAGCATCAGGGTCTTTTCCAATAAGTCCATTCTTCACATCAGGTGGCAAAAGTATTAGAGTTTCAGCTTCAGCATCAGTCCTCCAAATGAATATTCAGAACTGATTTCCTTTAGGATGGACTGGTTGGGTCTCCTTGTAGTCCAAGGGACTCTGAAGAGTCTTCTCCAACACCACAGGTCAAAGCATCAATTCTTCAGTGCTCAGTTTTCTTTATATTCCAACTCTCACATCCACACATGACTACTGGAAAAACCATAACTTTGATTAGATGGACCTTTTTGACAAAGCAACATCCCTGCTTTTTAATATGCTGTCTAGGTTGGTCATAGCTTTTTCTCTAAGGAGTAAATATCTTTTAATTTCATGGCTGCAGTCACCATCTGAAGTGATTTTGGAGCCCCCCAAAATAAAGACTCTCATTGTTTCCATTGTTTACCTATCTATTTGCCATGAAGTGATGGAACCAGATGCCATGATCTTAGTTCTCTGAATGTTGAGTTTTTAAGCTAACATTTTTACTCTCCTCTTTGACTTTCATCAAGGGGTTCTTTAGTTCTTCTTCACTTTCTTCCATAAGGGTGGTGTCATCTGCATATCTGAGGTTATTGATATTTCTCCCAGCAATCTTGATTCCAGCTTGTGCTTCATCCAGCCCAGCATTTCGCATGATATATTCTGTGTAGAAGTTAAATAAGCAGGGTAACAATATATAGCCTTGATGTACTCCTTTCCCAATTTGGAACCAGTCTGTACTTCCATGTCAGTTATAACTTGCTTCTTCACCTGCACACAGATTTCTCAAGAGGCACATCAGGTGGTCTGTTATTCCCATTGCTTTAAGAATTTTCCACAGTTAGTTGTGATCCACACAGTCAAAGACTTTGGCATAGTCAATAAAGCAGAAGTAGATGTTTTTCTGGAACAGTCTTGCTCTTTTGATGATCCAATAGATGTTGGCAATTTGATCTCTGTTTCCTCTTTCTTTTCTAAATCCAGCTTGAACAACTGGAAGTTCAGAGTTCACAGACAACCTTATCCTAATCCATCAGAGGAGAGACAGAATGAAAGTCACAATCACAGAAACTAACTGAACAGATCACATGGATCCCAGCCTTGTCTAACTCAATGAAATAATGAGCCTTGCTGTGTAGGGCCACCCAAGATGGATGGGTCATGGTTGAGAGTTCTGACAAAGCATGGTCCACTAGAGAAGGGAGTGGCAAACCACTTCAGTATTCTTGCCTTGAGAACCCCATGAACAGTATGAAAAGGCAAAAAGATAAGATACTGAAAGATGAACCCCCCAGGTCAGAAGGTGCCCAATATGCTACTGGAGAAGAGTGGAGAAATAACTACAGATAGAATGAAGAGACAGAGCCAAAGCAAAAACACCACCCATTGTGGATGTACTGGTGATGGAAGTAAAGTTCGATGCTGTAGCAAACAATACTGCATAGGAACCTGGAATGTTAGGTCCATGAATCAAGGCAAATTGGAAGTGGTCAAACAGGAGATGGCAAGAGTGAACATCGACATTCTAGGAATCAGCTAACTAAGACGGACTGGAACAGGTGAATTTAACTCAGATGACCATTATATCTACTACTGTGGGCAGGAATCCCTTAGAAGAAATGGAGTAGCCATTATGGTCAACAAAAGAGTCCAAAATGCAGTACTTGGGTGCACTCTCAAAAATGACAGAATGATCTCTGTTCATTTCCAAGACAAACCATTCAATATCAGGGTAATCCAAGTCTATGCCCCAATGAGTACCACTGAAGAAGCTGAAGTTGAACAGTTCTATGAAGACTTACAAGAGCTTCTAGCACTAACAGCCAAAAAAAAAAAAAGATGCCCTTTTCATCATGGGGACTGTATGCAAAAGTAGAAAGTCAAGAGATTCCTGGAGCAACAGGCAAATTTGGCCTTGGAGTACAAAATGAAGCAGGCCAAAAGCTAACAGAATTTTGCCAAGAGAACACACTGGTCAAAGGACATACCCTCTTCCAACAATACAAGACCAGACTCTATAATGGGCATTACCAGATCATCAATATAGAAATCAGATTGATTATATTCTTTGCAGCCAAAGATGGAGAAGCTCTATACATTCAACAAAAACAAGACCAGGAGCTGACTGTGGCTCAGATCGTGAACTCCTTATTGCAAAATTCAGACTAAAATTAAAGAAAGTAGGGAAAACCACTAGACCATTCAGGTATGACCTAAATCAAATCCCTTACGATTATACAGTGGAAGAGAGAAATAGATTCAAGAGATTAGATCTTATAGACAGAGAGCCTGAAGAACTATGGACAGAGGTTTGTGACATTGTACAGGAGGCAATGATCAAGACCATCCCCAAGAAAAGAAATGCAAAACTGTCTTTTTGTCTGAGGTGGCCTTACAAATTACCTGAGAAAAGAAGAGAAGGGAAAGGCAAAGGAGAAAAGGAAAGATATCTCCATTTGAATGAAGATTTCCAAAGAAAAGCATGAAGAGATAAGAAAGCCTTCCTCAGTGATCACTGCAAAGAAACAGAGGAATAGAATGGAAAAGTCTAGAGATCTCTCTAGGAAACTTAGAGATACCAAGGGAGCATTTCACGCAAAGATGGGTACAATAAAGGACAGAAATTTTATGGACCTAAAAGAAACCGAATATTTTACGAAGAGCTTGCAAGAATACACAGAAGAACTATACAAAAAAGAACTTCATGACCCAGATAACCACGATGGTGTGATAACTCACCTAGAGCCAGACATCCTGGAGTAAAGTCTAGTGGGCCTTAGGAAGTATCACTACAAACAAAGTTAGTGATGATGATGGAATTCCAGTTGACCTATTGCAAATCCTAGAAGATGAGGCTGTGAAACTGCTGCACACATTATGCCAGCAAATTTAGAAAACACAGAGGTGGCCACAAGACTGGAAAAGGTCAGTTTTCATTCCAGTCCCAAAGAAAGACAATGCCAAAGAATTTTCACACTTTTTGTTTAAGCGAAGTCTGTTCATTATACAAGTGTAGTAAACAATGAGCTGAGCTAACATATGAAGGATATTAACAGCTGAGGGCAACCTTGGAAAGTGCATGATTAACACTCCAAATGAATTGCTCCCCAGCAGCGGTACATTACTTCGAATTTTTCTTTAAGGTTTATGCATTTGCATTCTAAGTTCATTCAATTAGATTTCATTGAATCTATACCTTTGTTTGTGCTCAAGCTTTTATTTTCAGTTTTATATTATAAACAATAATATAATAAAGGATGAGATCCTTAGTCTATTTAGGAGGCAAAAAAGGTCATTTCACACCCCAGTAAAGGGTTTCAAAACACATTCTGAATGGCAGAGAGCCTGCAATAGCCTCCTCTTGGAGAAGTTGTAGCAGATGGATGAGAAGGCACCAGGGTCCTTAACAGACATCTCTGGTCTCCAACTCTTTCTCCTTGGATTTGATGTAGTTATATGTTCAGTGTGGAGTATTCAGTCTAAAAGCATCCAAACCCTTTGTTTTATTTTGTGCATCTTCTGCACTAATATTTTTTAGTTTTCTTCACTTTCACTATAAAGCATGTGTAGTGGAGGATACGGGGAAGGCAATGGCACCCCACCCCAGTACTCTTGCCTGGAAAATCCCATGGACAGAGGAGCCTGGTAGGCTCCAGTCCATGGGGTCGCTAAGAGTCGGACACGACTGAGCGACTTCACTTTCACTTTTCACTTTCACACAATGGAGAAGGCAATGGCAACCCACTCCAGTGTTCTTGCCTGGAGAATCCCAGGGGCAGGGGAGCCTGGTGAGCTTCCGTCTATGGGGTCGCACAGAGTCGGACACGACTGAAGCGACTTAGCAGCAGAAGCAGCAGTGGAGGATAGAATGAGGAATCAAGGCAGGCTTCACAATTTTCCACAGAAATGAGGTTATGTTTAAGTTATTTGGACATCTTTGCTCATAAAACAACTCCTACTTTATGGGATTGGTTATTGGGAATATCATTCTGCAATTTTCTAAGTCAACCAAGGAGGCTTAATGTTTTCTTGGACTCTAAAGTGGAAAACGGAACTCACAGAAGATCAGGATATGAAATTCTAAAAGCCACATTCAAGGAAGTAGGATGTAATTGTCACCAAAAAAAAAAAACTTCTATTTTTGTAAGAATAAATCTGGCCATGAAAACAACATAACATGTCACACAACTACATACAAGCCCCACCACCACCACACAGCTATATTTACATATCTTATATGAAAAAACAATAATACAGACATGTATGTATTACATATATGTCTGTGTATATGTTTAAATCAATTCTCTGAGCAATCAGAGTGTAATATTAATTAGAAGTTACATAGTGAACTTTGCCATTCATTAGCTTTGTTTTTGTCTTCGGCTCAATTAAATAAAATCCTAAATATTTGTGGGGTTTAGTTATGATTTAAGGTAAAGATCTCAACTCCTCATGCCTTTCTGCTTTCATGGTAATTAAATCTAGATAAAGGTTTTATTGCAGAGTGAAATGCTTTGACTATGTAATCACTGACTCACAGAGTATTCATAGGATATTTGCTTAATGATATTTCACAAATGGAACTGTGGAAATAGCTTGTGGCATTACTAGGCCATCTCTTATATAGATTATCTGCATTGAAAATTCAAGATTAAATTATTCTGATTATGGCGAAATACTCTTAAGCTGCAAAAGACTGTTTTGTTTTGTTTTTTCTTTTTTGCACAGTGAGTTTGGAAGACCCATTGCAAGAGCCCTCCACCCATCTCCTTAGCACTGACCCCCAATTCCACCACTCTGTGAGTTTGTATATTTTGATCTCCAACTTGCTTACAAGGAAAAAAATCTCTGGATATTGCCTCCTTTGGTTTCAGTGTTCAGTTCAGTTCAGTCACTCAGTCGTGTCCGACTCTTTGTGACCCCGTGAACCGCAGCACGCCAGGCCTCCCTGTCCATCACCAACTTCCAGAGTTCACTCAAACTCATGTCCATCGAGTCAGTGATGCCATCCAGCCATCTCATCCTCTGTCGTCCCCTTCTCCTCCTGCCCCCAATCCCTCCCAGCATCAGAGTCTTCTCCAATGAGTCAGCTCTTCGCATGAGGTGGCCAAAGTACTGGAGTTTCAGCTTTACCATCATTCCTTCCAAAGAAATCCCAGGGCTGATCTCCTTCAGAATGGACTGGTTGGATCTCCTTGCAGTCCAAGGGACTCTCAAGAGTCTTCTCCAACACCACAGTTCAAAAGCATCAGTTCTTCGACGCTCAGTTTTCTTCACAGTCCAACTCTCACAACCATACGTGACCACAGGAAAAACCATAGCCTTGACTAGACGAACCTTTGTTGGCAAAGTAATGTCTCTGCTTTTCAATATGCTATCTAGGTTGGTCATAACTTTCCTTCCAAGGAGTAAGCGTCTTTTGATTTCATGGCTGCAGTCACCATCTGCAGTGATTTTGGAGCACAAAAATAAAGTCTTACACTGTTTCCACTGTTTCTCCATCTATTTCCCATGAAGTGATGGGACCAGATACCATGATCTTCATTTTCTGAATGTTGAGCTTTAAGCCAACTTTTTCACTCTCCTCTTTCACTTTCATCAAGAGGCTTTTTAGTTCCTCTTCCCTTTCTGCCATAAGGGTTGGTAGCAGGTAAATATAGATGTCTTCATATAAAATGCTTTTATAACATATTTTTTAAAGATAACTACTAATATAAAGTGATCTGAAGTAATATTTGTCAATTTGGAAGTAAAAAGCTTTCTAGTCACCATGCTAAACAGTCAACAGATCATTTTGGATCAAGTTGTTTACAAATTAATATGGTCCTCAGTATTTCCTTCATCCTCCCTTAGTCAGTCTACACATTTTCTTATAATATTCATCTCCCTTTATTTTCTAAGCTAAGTATATTTACCTCACCCCTTTCATAAACATTAAAAATAGATCCAGTACATTCCATATACCCACTCTGTTTCATGGTTTTACAGAATCACGGTGCATCTATACAGAGATTGGAACAAAATAAAAGTTTATATATATATATATATATATATATATATATATATATATAATAAAATCTCCTCCCTGATCTTTGTGGACGACATCCTGAATGTTAGACTACTTTCATGATGACTCAGACAAATATATGAGCTCATATACACTTACCTGTGACAGAGAGTCTGATCTGACAACAAAACACATGAACCAGAAGTGTCCAAAACTAATGTCAATTCTGGGAGAAATTAATCTCTCAAATTCTCACATTTTTCACATTTAAACCTTGAAATCGGATAATTGAGAGGCAGGCCTTAAAATCCATAGTAATTCTGTAAGTATAATACACAAACAATAAGTGAAAGGGAAGTCGCTCAGTCGTGTCCGACTCTAGCAACCCCATGGACTGAAGCCTACCAGGCTCCTCCGTCCATGGGATTTTCCAGGCAAAAGTACTGGAGTGGGGTGCCATTGCCTTCTCCACCAGGGAATAAGAAGGTTAAAAAAAAAAAACTTATCTGATTTCATTTTCCCTCAAATTTTAAGATTTCCTTGTTGAAGTTTTCTCTTGAATTCTCAATTTTTTTTCTCTTAAAGAAAATTTAAGTTTGATATGCTAAATAACTCATGAGAACTGATGAGAAAAATAGTTGCCCGAGGTGCAAACTGCACAGGATGCAAATCACCTCATTTGGATTTTGAAGGTCATGAAACAGCATTATCTCAGAACCACATCATACACTGAAGCTAAAAAGATATTACAGGCTGCAGGAAGTCTTCTGAAATGCAACCCAACACGTGTACCTAAAGGTTGGCAGCAGAATAAGGGAGGAGATGGAAGAAGCAAAGGAGCACCTACATTTGCTGAGTGCCTCTCACTGTCCGGGTGCTCCATAATCCTCTCCACAGAAGCCTGTATTCACTGCCCACAGGAGGGGTGATTGTGTGTTTCCTTATCTGTCTTCTCCACTGGATTATAAATTCCATTAAGGATAAGATAAAATATTATTTAATATCTACTTGCTGTCTGCAATGCAGGAGACCCAGGTTTGATCCCTGGTTTGGGAAGATCCCAGGAGAAGGAAAGGGCTATCCACTCCAGTATTCTTACCTGGAGAATCCCATGGATAGAGGAGCCTGGTAGGCTATAGTCCATGAGGTCCCAAAGAGTCAGACATCACTGGATAACTAACACTTTCACTTTCCCTTCACTTCCTATGACAAAACATTACTTACAGTGATCAGCACAAAACAGACAACACAGATTTGTTGATTGAATGAACATGGCTGTGTGTAACAACTCATATTCCCAGTAGATGAAGAAGGAGACAAAGGCTGAAAGCCATTCAGTAACTTACCCAGGTCAAGGATCAGAGAGGTTAATGAGTAGCTGAAAAGGATAACCAATCCAAGCCCATCACACTTGAGAGACCCAGGTTTCCTATGACACCAAGCTGCTCCACGGAAGCCAAAGTAGGATCAAGTATCAGACAAGAGCCTCAGATATTGATGGAAAGATGGCAGTGGGAGAGAAAAGTTTGACACATCTCTCTCTGCCTGAAATGGAAAAATCTCAGAGACATTTGACAGTGAATAACTTTTTTCTGGCTATAGTACACAGTAGGATAAAAGTAGAAGCAGTGACAGGTTTTCTTTCCTTGGGCTCCAAAATCACTGTGGACAATGACTGCAGCCATAAAATTAGAAGACATTTGCTTCTTGGAAGGAAAGCTATGACAAAACTAGACAGCATATTAGAAAGCAAAGACATCACTTTGCCAACAAAGGCACATATAGTCAAAGCTATGGCTTTTCTAGTAGTCATGTACAGATGTGAGAGTTGAACCATAAAAAAGAATGAGCACTAAAGAATTTGTGCTTTTGAACTACAGTGTTGGGTAAGACTCTTGAGAATCCCTTGGACTGCAAGGAGAAGAGACCAGTCAGTTCTAAAGGAAATCAACCCTCTATATTCATTGGAAGGACTGATGCTGATACTGAAGCTCCAATACTTCAGCTACCTGATGCAAAGAGCTGACTCACTGGAAAACACCTGAAGCTGGGAAAGATTGAAGGCAGAAGAGGGTGGCAGAGGATGAGATGGTTGGGTGGCATCACCAACTGAATGGACATAAACTTGAGCAAATTCCAAGAGATAGGGGAGGACGGGGAAGCCTGTTGTGCTGTAGTCCATGGGGTCAAAAAGAGCCGAACATGACTTAGCAACTAAACAACAACAAGGATAAAATCAGAGCGTTAGAGTGGGGAGAGTCTTGTTATTATGTCCTGGTAGCTTCTTCAATGGCTGTTCCTCTCCAACACCTTGTATTGGTTTCCTTTTCTTTTCTTCTCTCCTACCTCTCTCAGCACAGACTCTTTACTTATGTGGTTCAAACTTCCAGGGAGATGACTCTACACAAGGGTCAGAAGAAGTAGCCAACAGGTTATGGATGACAGCACGGATTCTGGAGTCCAACTGCCATACTTCCATCCCAGCTCAGCCTCACTCTAACCATGCGACATTGAGCAAATTATTCAATCTCTCACTGTCTGTTGCTTTATCTTTGAAGTGAGGTTGTTAATACAACCCTTCTATTGTTATAAGAATTAAAACAGTGAATATAGGTCAATTGCTTAGCACAGTTCTGGCACAAGGTAGGAACTTTATTAGAAGTAGCCATTACCATGCTGTAATGTAACGTACCATGCTATCAGGGAAGCTCTCAGGGCTTCCCTGGTAGCTGAGATGGTAAAGAATCTGCCTGCAATATGGGAGACCTGGGTTCAATTTCTGGTTAGGAAGATCCCCTGAGGAAGGGAATCCCAACCCACTCCATTATTCCTGCCTGGAGACTCCCATGGACAGAGGAGCCTGGCAGGCTAGAATTCAAGGGGTCGCAAAGAATCAGACATGACTAACAACTAACATTAACTAACTAATTACCATGCTGTTAGCCCTAAATCAGGACCAGAGTCAGCTTCCTGCATGCTACAGCCCATTAATCCCCAAACACATCTGTCATGGTCCAGATTAAGCTCCATATATAGGACCACCACGTGTTCTTCCCTCAAAGGCAGCAGTGAAGTGTCACAGGAAGTAAATGAAAGAAATCTGAATAATTTCTTCTATCTCCAGGGTTATATGGCCAGTGGTTTGGGACATAGGCAGGTGGAGTCAAAAAGGATAGTCTTTTTCTTTATTTTATTTATGACTGTGCTGGCTCTTCATGGTGGCAGATTAGCGCTTTGTTGCTGCATTCAGGCAACTAGAGTTATGGCAAGCAGGCTTCTCATTGCAGTGGCTTCTTTTATTGAGAAGCACAGGTTCTCAGGCACACAGGCCTTGGTAGTTGTGGCACACAAAGGCATAGTTGCCTCATAGCATGTGGGATCTTAGTTCCCAGACCAGAGATTGAACTCATGTCCCCTGCATTGAAAGGCAGATTCTTCTTAACCAGCGGACCACCTGGGAAATCCCAGAACAGTCTATCTTTATAGTCCTCTGAGCATTAATCTCTCTAATAGTATCACAAATTCATTTCAATTCAAGAATGAATCTCCCCACCCCTCAATCTGGAGAACCAAGGACTATAGATAAGGGAGAGTGCCTGTAGACAGGAAACCAGCCAAATTTATTTGGAGCCATTTTCTTAGCTATGAGTCATCATCAGCAAAAGCAATGATGAGGATGAGAGAGGGTCTAGAGTAACTAAACAGAAGTTTATTTTTCTAATATAATAACATCCAGAGGTATGCAGTGCAGAGTTGATGTAACTGCAATGTGAGTTATTGAGTTAAAGACCTAAGAAGAATAAGTGAGGGGAAAAGGCAAAGAACAGGAAGTTGAAAAAACATGCAAGCAAAACATAGCTCCTATAAATTACTTCACAAAAACTCCACCCAGTGATATGCATTTACCTCTTCTTGACCAAAAATATTAGGTTTGGTCACATAATTTTTGCTGATAATCAGTTGTGTTTATACTGCAGATGGTGACTGTACCATGAAATCAGAAGATGATTGCTTCTTGGCAGGAAAGAGATGACAAACCTAGGCAGTGTGTTGAAAAGTTGAGACATTACTCTGCCGACAAAGGTCTGTATGGCAAAGCTATGGTCTTTCCAGTGGTCATGTAAGGCTGTGAAGGCAGAACTGTAAAGAAGGCAGAACACCAAAGAATTGATGCTTTTGAACTGTTGTGCTGGAGAAAATTCTTGAAAGTCCCTTGGACAACAAGGAGATCAAGCCAGTCAATCTTAAGGGATATCAACCCTGAATATTCACTAAAGGACTGATGCTGAAAGCTGAAATTCCAGTATTTTGGTCATCCAATGTGAACAGACAACTCACTAGAAAAATTCCTGATTCTGGGAAAGATTGAGGGCAGAAGAAGAGGGCATCAGAGGATAAGATGGTGGACGGTATCACTAATGTGATGAACATGAACTTGGGCAAACTCCAGGAGATAGTGAGGGACAGGGAGGCCTGGCATGCTGCAGTCCGTGGGATCACAAAGAGTAGTACACAACTGGTTGACTGAACAACAACAAAATAAAAATAAATATAGTGTATGATTCAACCTAATGTGGCATATGGTAACCACTGGCTACAAGAGAGGCTGGGAGATAGGATGTTCATGTGAACCGACTGCCACTCTGAACAGAATCGAAGTTCAGCTAATAATAATAAATGTTAAATAAGTAACTAGCAATGTTTCCCATGTTCACAGATAGAAAGTTTATTCATGGAATGTATTTCCTAATCAGAATTTATCTAAAATAGCCAAGCCACCATGACTGAGGAGAATAATGATGAAATATATTCTCTTAATGGAATAGAATAATTCCCCCACTTTAGCAGAGCATGTGCCCAGAAGCAGGGTAAAAATAAGTGACTCAATAAATACAAATATAAGCCTGCAAAAGCAGAGTTCTATTACAGCAATGATTCAAGTTCCAGCTTCCTATCCTCATCTCTGCTTGACAAAGATGACCAAATGGTTAATATAAACTTACCAGCCTACATAGGTTCCAAAGAAAAGATTTAAAAGACCCCCAAGGAGAGAGTGATGGTACTCAAAGAGATTCAGCCTGCAACTGTTTTTCAGCAATAACAACAGAAAAGAAGATGTGGATCCCGTTGAGAGAGAGGGGGCGGGCTGGGGGGAGATATAATAAGATGATATACAAGAGTTTGAGGGGAAGACAAATGGGCAATCCTACAAAAATAATCTGAAAGAAAGGAATCTGAAAACTCACTGTAGAAAAGTAATAAGATAGGTAATGGAATTTAGCAACTGACACAAAAGGATCATCAGATCAGTCGCTCAGTCGTGTCCGACTCTTTGCGACCCCATGAACCGCAGCACGCCAGGCCTCCCTGTCCATCACCAGCTCCCGGAGATCACCCAGACCCATACCCATCGAGTCAGTGATGCCATCCAGCCATCTCATCCTCTGTCGTCCCCTTCTCCTCCTGCCCTCAATCCCTCCCAGCATCGGAGTCTTCTCCAATGAGTCAACTCTTCGCATGAGGTGGCCAAAATACTGGAGTTTCAGCTTTAGCATCATTCCTTCTAAAGAAATTCCAGGATTGATCTCCTTCAGAATGGACTGGTTGGATCTTCTTGCAGTCCAAGGGACTCTCAAGAGTCTTCTCCAACACCACAGTTCAAAAGCATCAATTCTTCGGCGCTCAGCCTTCTTCACAGTCCAGCTCTCACATCCATACATGACCACAGGAAAGACCATAGCCTTGCCTAGGCGAACCTTTGTTGGTAAAGTAATGTCTCTGCTTTTGAATATGCTATCTAGGTTGGTGGAAAAAGGCAATCAAACACAATGATAGACATGAAAGGTACATCATGAGCTACAATATAGAAATAATTGTGTGTGTGTGAGTGTGTGTTTAGTCGCTAAGCTATGTCTGACTCTTTTGCCACCCCTGTACTATAGCATGCCAGGCTCTACCGTCCATAGGATTTCCAGACAAGAATACTGAGTGGGTTGCCATTTCCTTCTTCGAGGAATCTTTCTGACACAGGGATCAAACCCACATCTCCTGCATTGGCAGGTGGGCTCTTTACCACTGAGCCACCAGGGAAGTCATAGAAATAATTGCTATATATGAAAAAAAAAAAGTCTACAAAAACAAAAATTAATTATTTAAGAAATATTTCTACTTGCGCTACTGCTGCTGCTGCTAAGTCGCTTCAGTCGTGTCTGACTCTATGCGATCCCATAGATGGCAGCCCACCAGGCTCCCCCGTCCCTGGGATTCCCCAGGCAAAAACACTGGAGTGGGTTCCCATTTCCCTCTCCAATTCATGGAAGTGAAAAGTGAAAGTGAAGTCTCTCAGTCGTGTCCGACTCTTCGCGACCCCATGGACTGCAGCCTACCAGGCTCCTCTGTCCATGGGATTTTCCAGGCAAGAGTACTGGAGTGAGGTGCCATTGCTTTCTCCGATTTCTACTTGGGGTAACATTAAAATCTATATTCTCTGAAAAAATCTGTTCAAAAACTTATAATTTCAAAATAAAATGTGATTTTTTAAAGTGTAAATTACAGCTGAAGTGGTGAAACCATGAAGGAAATTCTCAAACACAAAAATAAATAGACAAAAAGGAGAGGTAGAGACAAAGATGACTAAATAATAAAAATGAAATAGAAGTAGGGGTTTAAACTAGAATAAAACTTCAGTTGTCCTGAAGTCATTGACAGTATCTAGGATGGCCAAGTTTGAGTTTTGACAGCCCAGAGGACAAAAACAAGGTATTAGATATGGGAAAATGCATCTACTAGAAAATGAAAATAAAAATTAGAGAGTCAAACATAAGTCTTAAGTTATAAAAAAGAAAACATAAAAACTTGAGAGACAAAAGTAAAAATTATTATTTTGGAGAAATATTGCTTGAAATATGAGACCAATGTTAACATTGAATATTTGAAGACATAAAATAATCTGGCAAAACTGTTCATGAAAAATAAGACAGGAGGTAAAATTAGGTAATACTTAACTAATACCTAATTTTTAAAGGGGGCATATTATACATTAGATATTTAAACAAATAAGAATGTTATGCATAATTTTATGCTACCAAATTGAACTTACAACTGAAATTCAACACCTCCTAGAAAATGGCATTTGTAAAACAGAACACAAGAAGAAATAAGAAACTTTAAAATATTTCTACTCATTTTAAAATATAAAATGATAGTCCAAAATCTACACACACACACACACACACATAAATCCAGACAGTTTTACAGATGAATTCTACCAAATATCAAAGAAAAATTCCCATCATAGGGAATATGTTAAAGACAATAAAACACTTTTAAAGATCATTTTATGAAGTTAAAATTTATGACATTAACATAATCTTAGTTCCAAACTCTAACTGGAAATAAAATTAAAATCTAGTGTTATTATCATAGAAACACTAGAGCTTACTCGAAGTTAGTGGACATGAATTTAAAGTAAAATCACCCCTCATGATTTTGTGCCTCCCCAGCTACTTTGAGTTTCATGAATGCAGGTGCAAAGCATGTCGAGAGTTAAATTTAGCCAAGCTGGTGGTTTTGCCAAATGCATTGGAAGAGCAAGTGGAGGAAAGGAGTTGAGAGCATACAAAAGGGAGTCATTATAACCATAGGTCATAGAATCTATTCTGAATAAGGAAAGAAGAAAGGATATCAACAGATGAGAGATGGTTTAAAAGGCCTAGGAGCAATGAATTGTAGTCTCTGTTGGAAATGAAAAATTAATTTTATCAGTAATCCTCAGAGGTGGGAAAGGCAATATAATTGTCACATTCATGCATGATGAATCCGAGACTCACATATGTTAAAGGACTTCTCTAAAGTAACTAAATACAGAGAGGAATTAGCAGAGCTTTCACTCCAACCTGAATAGTCTGGCTTGAAGTCCCTTTCCTGGTCCTACTCTGTCATTCTGCAGCCCTATCTTACACTGGCTTGCAGATCCTTCTAGTTACTGCTATTTCTCAGGGGTCATGATATCAGAGTTGGACCATAACGAAGGCTGAGCACCAAAGAATTGATGCTTTTGAACTGTGGTGCTGGAGAAGGCTCTTGAGAGTCCTTTGGACTGCAAGGATATCAAACCAGGCATTCCTAAAGGAAATCAACACTGAATATTCACTGGAAGGACTGATGTTGAAGCTGAAGCTCCACTACTCTGGCCAGCTGATGCAAAGAGCCGACTCATTAAAAAAGACCATAATGCTGTGAAAGATTAATGGCAGGAGGAGAAGAGGGTAACAGAGGATGAAATAGCTGGATGGTATCACTGACTCAATGGACATGAGTTTGAGCAAACTCTGGTAAATAGTGAAGGACAGGGAACCTGGTATGCAGTAGTCCATGGGTCTCAAAAAGTCAGATACGACTGAACAACAATAACAAATTTTCCTCTAGAGTCAACTCAGATTCCCATATCATCAGATGCTGTTAAGGTTCAGATTTTATTGTTATTTTACCAGTGTTTTAAATTCTAATTTTGCAAAATTAATATTACTTTCAGAAGACAGTATACATATTTTTAAAAGATAAAGTTAGTTCTATTGCCATAAAATGTTAACTTCATAATGGATAAGAATGGAAATTGCAGCCCAACATTCTCAAAATCCATTTATGTTCTACTGACAATTTAATTTTCCTTCAATTTTTCTCCTCCTTTTGCAACTCATTCACAAGGTCCTTTTGCTCCTTTGTGAAATGTTAAATTTTGAATGCACTATTTACTACCACCTGTTTTGTTGTTTCTTGGTTCTATATAACAGATTGACTAACAAGTGCCAAGAATTTTCTTCACTAGATACCTGTAAATCTCATAATGTCTATGTGTTTGACAATCTTCCTTCCTCTTGATAATCTTACCAAGAATTTCTTCAAGGTCATCAAACTTGAAATATATATTTGTAATCATTATATAGTAAGGTCTTCAAAAGGAGGACTTGTTTGGACATTTTTTGGTACAAAGTGACATTTATTCTTCTGCCAGTATCAATAAATAAGAACAGGGACAATTTATATGTGTGTCATCATTCAGAAAATTGACAAAAATGGCTAGAGAACTGTCTCTTAAGTAAACCAGCTATCATTTAGTATCTGGGTCAGAAAATGTATAGTGGTTAGGTTGATTTATCTTCCGTGTTGTATGCCAATTTCTTCTTATCATCTGTTTCCTAGGTATAACCTATCAACTTTGAGAGATCACTCTGAGCTTTAACAACAGTGTATTAACATCTTTGAAGGCATTCACCATATATGTAAAAATCAAGAGTAAATTCCTCCTAAGATTATGTTTCTAAGATGTTACTGGAAAGGAACAAAAAGTGTAACATAAATAAAAACAGAACACTTTAAAATTGGAAAGAAGAATTCTGACTGTCCTGTCTAAATTCATGTCATAAGTAGAATCTGTGTTTAGAAACCACAGTTGTTACCTTGATATTTTCTCCTTCTTTCATTACTCCTAAAAGGCCATATGTGCTTTTTATTTTCATGTCTTCTCCCTATCCCACCATATAAGATTTTCTTACACTTATTTACTTTTGATTTCTCTGTAGTTTATCCTATGTGGTCTTCTATACAATACTAAATCCCTACCAGTTCTGCAAAACACATCTCATATTGCTTTAAAGTGTGGTTTTTCCTCAAACCCCAGATGCAGTAAATGTGAAACACTATGGTGTGTGTAAATGCAAGTCACTACATTTATTTGGTTAAGACAACTTAATTGCTTGCAGAAGCAACTCCACTTTCATCTAGGAAAACAAGTTCAATGATCATTGGAAAGTGAGAATAAAAAAGAAATAATCCATCATCTGTCTGCCAGTGGCTCTTTCATAACACCTCTCACCACCAAAGAGTCAATGCTGGAGGGAGGGGTGTCAAAGAGAGTGAGGATGGTGAACTGACAGCTAATGTTCCAATGAAATTACTGCTGAACCAGAGGTAGAAAAATAATGCCAAGCAAATGTTTCAAATAGGAAAGAGCTGCACCCAATAGACAGCTCTGAGAGCTTTTGTCACAATAAAATGTGTAAAAGAAGAAGACGATGTTTCTTAGAATTCTGAGCTTCTAGAGGGACCAAATTAGAGAGATCTGATAAGCTGTGAATAAAACAGAAGGCAGTTGACATTATCCACGATTTACAAAAAATTTTAACATATATGTTATTATGAAAATTCACTACACCTCTTCTCTAACTCAGAAATGCATATAGTATTTAGAAGAGCAAGGTTACAGGAGGAGAAGCAGGTGAGTCTAATCCCAACCAAACTATGTGGAGATTTCACAATTGAGGCAGCATGGGATGGATGTTGGTGAGAGAATCCTAAAGAATCCTATAAATGACCCTATATTTTAAGACCATCTGCAGATGTACAGGAGTTTGAGGGAGTAAAGGGAACTACAAGAGAAATCTTAAGGAAAGAGGATGCCCACTTGGGGCAAATGATATATTTTGATGACCTCTGAAGATTTACTTCACTGAAAGGCATGCTCAGGAGAGACCATACTGCTTAGGTTGCTAAAACTGACAAGAACTCTGCTGCCCAGGCCAGATGACAGTAGGATATACCTTCAAGCTTCATACTGGTAGTCCCCAAGGATATTGTTTTATTTCTACCATCTGGTGCGACCTGTGAAAGCCTGGAACATTAGAGTTCCCTTTTGAGTGTGAGGTACATGAAAAATTAATCAAGGAGAATGCAGAAATTCTCTATCTCAATTGAGCTGATATTAGATAGCAGTTTGTAGAGCTGTTCACTGGATGCTGGACAAACATCCTTGAAAAGATCAGAATAAAGGTCATCCAGTGACTCATTTTGCAAATGAGTAGAAAAACAAAATACCATTTTGGTATTTTGGAAAGACTGTTGGAGAACAGTCTTCCAACACTGCCTTTCCCTAATGGCTGTCCAAGGGATTAACATTTCTTCCAAAAATATTCATAGACCAAAGGAAGTACCACACCCCTACTCATACATTCTACCTTCAGAAAGTAATTGTATAGAAAACATTTATTCAAATACAATTTTCAGCATCTGATGCAATTTTTATCTCCTCGTGCTCTTATCTACCATCTTGTAGTGAACTTAGTGATTCTATTTCATAGTAAAATGCTCCATAATATTTACTGAGTATTTTTATATGCCAGATATTTTGCCAAGCACACAAACATGCCTTATATCACTCAAAGCTTGCAATGAACTTATAATGAAATATTGTTATCTCTATCTTATAGATAAAGAAACAGGACTTCCAGTCAAGATAGCATGGTAAGTCTCTGTAAGGTACATACACTCACACATCCACCCACACAAAAAGGCACACACTCATGCACCAAACACAAACATGTTCAGCCAACTGACACTGATATTCCAAAAAGAGTTGATAAAACTTAAAATGAAACGTTATAGAGATGTAGCCATTTTCAAATATAATATTAATGACTATATATACCTGAAAAGCAACAAAAATAAAAAGCAGAAAGCAGAGGTAAAAAACAGCTTCCAGGGTTTCACATTTGAAAGTAGGCAATGGAATCTGACTCCTGAAAGGGATTGGAACTAAAACTACTCCCACAGAAGGTGAGGATCCAGAGTCAAACTCATTGCTTAAATAGGATAAAGCTTCCCTATTGGTAAAACAGGACAGTAAAAGGCTGACCATTGTCATTGAACACATCTTAGATAAATGCTACATTTTTATATAAATAGAAGAAGCAAAAATGCCTTCCTTACAGTATCTGGGCTTAGTTACCCAGAGATTTCATAACTGTTCTCTGATACACATAATACCAACATGGGCCAGGGGCTTGGAACACATAAAACAGTTCTAAAACTGGATGTACCAGAAGGATAACTGGTAAAAATAAGAACCTGAATATGGGGACAGGGAAGGGTAACAAATAGGAGACTAAAACAACATGATAGACTTAAACCCAGACAGATCCACAAGTATGCTAATTTTTTTTTTTTTTTTTTTTTTTTGTAATTAACACTCCAATTAGAAGATAGAGATTTGGGAATGGATTTTTTAAAAACCCAACTACATACTTTTAATAAGAAACATATTTTAAATAAAGACATAGATGGGTTAAAAGAGAAGAGATGGAAATACACATACTGTTAAAACTCTAATCAAAGGAAAGCTGGTATGATTCAGTTAAAACCAGACAGAGGAGACTTTAAAACAAAGAATATTTTCCAAGACAAGGAAAGGCATTTCATAATAATAAGATGTTTGATGGTTCATCAAGAACCTAAAACAGAACATTAAAGTAAATTAAACAAAATTAACAAAACTAAAAGGAAAAAAAAGATCATGTTTGGAGATTTCAGTACTCTATCATTGATAGAAGAGCTAGATGATTTAATCAATGCAAATTTAAAGAAAATTTTGAATAATACTGTCAACTTGTCCTAATCAAATGATAATGCAACACACCCAGAAGCTACAGCATGCAAAGTCTTTTCAAAAGTGCATAGAATATTCACCAAGACAGACCATATGATGACCTCAAAATAAACCTCAAATTTCTCAAAGTATTGAAACTATACAAAGTATTTTTGACCACAAAGAAATTTAACTAGAACTCAACAATAATGATGTATCTAGAAATTCTCCAAATACTTGGAAATTAAGCATACATTTCTTAATATCATAGAGGTCAACAAAAAATCAAAAGTGAAGTTAGAAAATATTTGAACTTAATGATAATAAGAAAACAATATGTCAGATTTTGTGAGATGCCACTTATGGCATTACCTTAAGAAGTTATAGAAAAAAAAGATTAAAGTAACTTAAGGTAAATAGAAGGCTTTCCAGCTGGTGCTAGTGGTAGAGAACCCACCTGCCAATGAAGGAGACTCAAGATGTGGGTTCAATCCCTGGGTTGGGCAGATCCCCTGGAGGAGGGCATGGCAACTCACTTCAGTACTCTCGCCTGGAGAATCCCATAGACAGAGGAGTCTGGCAGGGGCCAGTTCATTGGGTCACAAAGAGTCAGACATGACTGAAGTGACTTAGCATACATGCACCCAAGGTAAATACAAGGAATAAAATAGAAAAAATAATTTCTCTAAATTAATAAAGATCAAAAACCAGAAAACAAAAATTAAAAAAAAAAAACTCAACAATGAAATTTGGCTTTTTGAAAGATATAAAATTGATGAATCCCTAGCAATTCTGATCAAGTTCAAAAAAAAAAAAAAAAGACAGAGCAAGAAACGCAAAGTACCAATATCAATAATGTAAACTGGTACATCAAGACAGATCTTACAAACATTAAAAAAAAAAAGAAAGAAAATATAATTAACACCTTTAGGCATGCATGCTTCAGTCAATGGGGTCACAAAGAGTCAGACACAACTTAGTGACTGAACAGCAAAAAGGCCAATACATTTGATAAAGTACATTAAATGAACAAGTTCGGGTAACATATATACCATTTTCTTTGATAAAGAAATTAAATCAATCATCTTTAAACTTTCTGAAAAGGAAGCTCCTTCCAGGATGGCTTCAGGGGTGAATTCTATCCATCATAAAGATTAAAAAAAAAAACAACCAATACCACCCACACACTTTCAGAAAACAGGAAAAGCAAACACTTTCCGAAAACAGGAAAAGGAAACACTTTCCAAGCTATTTTGAAACCAATAGTACTATAAAATCAAAACTTGATTATTTCCTTCCCCATTTTAGGGAAGTTTTCAACGATTATTTATTAAAAAAAAAAAATCAAAACTTGATAATGGAAAGGACATGATGGTATAACATCTTTCATAAATATAAATGTAAAACATAAAATAATAGCAAATCAATCCAATATTATATTAAAAGGATAGTAAAATAAGAAAGGGGGAATTAATTCCAATAATACAAAGGGAAGAACTACATAACCTCAATAAATGTAATAAAAGGATTAGTCAAAATCCAGCACTGCTTTAAAAAAAAAAAAAAAAACTCTCAGAAAACTAGAAATAAAAGGAAATATCCTCAATTTGATAGACGTTTTGCACAAAAAGTCTACAGCAAACTTCACAGTATTAAAATATTAAACACTGTTACTTAAGTCACAAAAAAACCCAGGAAGTATTTCTGCTCTCAGCACTTCTGTTCCCATTGTACTG
Source organism: Tragelaphus eurycerus (assembly GCA_935064755.1). Lineage (NCBI taxonomy): Eukaryota > Metazoa > Chordata > Mammalia > Artiodactyla > Bovidae > Tragelaphus > Tragelaphus eurycerus. Next base: position 1,612,459 of record CAKXYN010000086.1, on the reverse strand, counting down.
GGGTTCTGTCTGATAGAGTAAGGGAACAATTTTAAATAATAGTTATAAAAATTACAAAAGAAAAAGGGATACGTGATTGTTTCTAAATTGAACAAGTGTAGGTGTATGTGTGCTAAGGCATTTCAGTCGTGTCCAACTCTCCGTGACCCTATGGACTGTAGCCCGCCAGGCTCCTCTGTACATGGGATTCTCCAGACAAGAATATTGGAGGGGGTAGCTATGCCCTCCTCCAGGGCACCTTCTCCACCCAGGTATCAAACCCATGTCTCCTACATCTCTTGCGTTGGCAGGCAGGTTCTTTACAACTAATGCCACCTGGGAAGCCCTTAAACAAGTGTACACCTAAAAAATTCAAAGGAATCTATAAAAAAAAAAGTACTAGATCTCATAAATAAATTCTACCAAGCTCAGTTGTGTCCTATTCTTTGCAATCCCATGGACTGTAGCCCGCCAGGTTCCTCTGCCCATGGAATTTTCCAGGTAAGAATACTGGGGTGGGTTCACATTCCCTTCTCCAGGGTATCTTCCTGATCCAGGAAATGAAGCTGGGTCTCCTGTATTGCAGACAGATTCTTTACCATCTGAGCCACTAGGGAAGCTCCCACCAAGTCTTAAATACAAGGTTAATATATGAATTATATTTGTTCATGTCAGCAACAAACAATGGGGATTGAAACATTTTTAAATTACTATATTTTTTAGTAGCAGAAAAAAATTTAAAATAACCAGCAATAAACTTAACAAAAGACATTTAAGACCACTATATAGAAAACTATAGAACATTATAGAATATTCTGAGAGAAATTGTATAAAAAATACCTACTAAATAAATAAGGAGGTGTATCAGGTAGCATAATGGTAAAGAATCTACTCACCAATGCAGGAGACTCAGAGGCATGAGTTCCATACGTGGGTCAGGAAGATCCCCAGTAGTAGAAAATGGCAAATCCATTCCAGTATTCTTGCCTGGAAAATTCCATAGACATAGGAGCCTGTTGGGCTACAGTCCTTGGGATCACAATGAGTTGGACATACCTGAGTGACTAAGTGCATATGTGCATGCACACACACACACACACACACACACACACCATATCAATAGGTTAGATCAGATCAGATCAAATCAGTCACTCAGTTGTGTCCGACTCTTTGCGACCCCATGAATCACTGCACCCCAGGCCTCCCTATCCATCACCAACTCCCAGAGTTCACTCAGACTCACATCCACTGAGTCAGTGATGCCATCCAGCCATCTCATCCTCTGTCGACCCTTCACCTCTTGCCCCCAATCCCTCCCAGCATCAGAGTCTTTTCCAATGAGTCAACTCTTCGCATGAGGTGGCCAAAATACTGGAATAGGTTAGAAGACTCACTATTATAAAGATTCTTTTTGTCCTAATATTGATTTACTAATTCAATACAATTCCAGTCAAAATCCCAACACATTTTATGGAGAAATTGGCAAGCCAATACTAAAACTTAAATAGATATACAAAGGACCTAGGATAGGCAAAGCAAACTTCAGAAAGAAGGACAAAGTTGAAGAAAATGCACTGCTTGGTTCTAATAGTTACTATAAAACTGCAGTGGTTAAGATGGTATCGTGCAGACATAAAGACAGAAAAATAGAATGGAATAGAATAGAATCCAGAAGTATGTGAGAGTGGTAGGCAAGAAAAGTGTTGCAAACCTGAAGACCACTAAACATAAGAGAAAAATCATGAACTATGCATTGTAAACAGTAAAAACAACAGACATTGGTAAGAAAAAAAGAAAAAGAAAGCCAGATTAGGAGAAAGTATCCACAATTGTGGTTGTTGTTCAGTCGCTAAGTCGTGTCCAACTCTTTGGGACCCCATGGACTGCAGCACACCAGGCTCCTCTGTCCACCATGTCCATTCAGTCAGTGATGCTATCTAACCATCGCATCCTCTGTTGATCCTTTCTCCTTTTGCCTTCAAATTTTCCCAGCATCAAAGTCTTTTCCAATGAGTAAGTTCTTTGCATCAGGTGCCCAAAGTATTGGACCTTCAGCATCAGTCCTTCCAGTGAATATTCAGGACTGATTTTTTTTAGGATTGACTGATTTGATCTCCTCACTGTCTTGTCCGAGGAACTCCCAAGAGTCTTCTCGAGCACCACAATTCAAAAGGAACAGTTCTTTAGCACTCAGCCTTCTTTATGGTCCAACTCTCACATCCGTACATGACTACTGGAAAAATCATAACTTTGACTAGACAGATCTTTGTCAGCAAAGTGATGTCTCTGCTTTTTAATATGCTGTCTAGGGTTTTCCTAGCTTTTCTTCCAAGGAACAAGAGTTTTTAAATTTCATGGCTGCAGTAACCATCAGCAGTGATTTTGGAGCCCAAGACAATAAAACCCATCACTGTTTCACTTTTTCCTCTTCTATTGGCCATACATATATATACATTCAACAAAGTATCTTTTACAAATCAATAACAAAAATGACTAAAAAGCCAATTAAAAATGCACAAAATAATTGTAAGAAGTTCTTTAAAAAACTAGACATACAATAAAAAGTGAAAGTGAAGCCGCTCAGTCGTGTCCAACTCTTTGCAACCCCATGGACTGTAGCCTACCAGGCTCCTCCATCCATCCATGGGATTTTCCAGGCAAGAGTACAGGAGTACAGGAGTGGGTTGCCCCCTTGGCATGTCACAGCTCTCGGGTCTTGGACAGACCGTGTTATAGCTCTCAGGTCTCCAATGGACCATGTCATAGCTCTTAGACAAATCAGTGATACAGCTCAGTGTTAAAGTTCTATCAAGTGGGTTGCCATTTTCTTCTCCAGGGGATCTATCACTCACGTGACATCTATGGTGCCTGCCGTGACTCCGGTTTAACCTGGCTGAAACAACCTCTGTGCGGAAGAGGCCAAGCACAGCAGAAGCCCACCTCAGCGAACACTCCCAAGGTAGAACCGGAACACAAAGAAAATCCAGCACAGGGTAAGGCCCATTGTCCTGGAAACTGGACAGCAAAAAATGAACTCAGCAGAAGGCTCATGAGGCCCAGTCTCAGATTCCAAAAGACCTCCAGTTAAGGTAGGAAGTCCTCACTCCTATGGCTGGGGGGACATATCCCTAACGAAATCTTAATTCCTTTTCAATCTCTCGTTTCTTGTCTCCTCGAACCTCCCGTGAACAGGCGGGCAACAGTGGGCACAATTGAGGGACTCTGGAGAGTCTACTCTTCAGCATGTACCAAAGGTGCTATCTGCTGAGCCCCAGTAGCTGTTACACAAGCCGGTGGGAGTTCTTCTGTCCTTACTCTTCTCAATGCCAAGAATCAGACCAGTGAAAATTGTGAGCACCGGTAAGATATCTAGCAGATTTTCCGACAGGCTATGAAGGGGATTCCTTGGCACGTTTTTCCCACTGCTTTTTCCTCCTGTCCTTCAGCTCTCTTTCTCGGAACTTGAGCCCGACCAAAACCCAGGATGCCTGACTTCAGGACCTAATGAAGCTCAGGCTCTGATGTCTCATTGCAAAAATTCAGTGAGAGACAAACCGATAAGTGAGAAGTGGATTTGTTAGGATTCAGAGAAAAAGCACCGCACTCTACAGGGTACAGGCCAAGGAATGTACCCTGGCTAGGTTTTGCGAGCCGGGTGAATTCATATGCAAATGAGTGGAAAGATCATCCCAGCCATTGGGGAACCACCCACTCCTCTGTCTTTTGACAGTGCCTTAGAGCTGTCCTGCCACCTCTGGGTGTGTCTTTTGGCTTATAGATTGGGGATTAAGATTTACTTGAATTTGACTTGTCATCTTAGACCCATTTGATTTTAATTGGTTTACGTTATGCTTTTGTGCTATGTCATTCTTTCAAAGGTTGTGCTCTGCCCCCTTCCCTCCTGTTTCCTGCTCTTTTCCTCAGCCCCAACCGGGCCCACAGTGTCACCTCTACAATCTTATGGAGGGACAACTAGAAAATAGCTGGCCCTTGGGAGGGAAATACTGTATAATATCCAATCCCTCTAGATATTCAGCCCTTCACCTTCCATGTTTCCTACAACATGTGCAACATCAACATCTCCCAGTGAACCCACTAGGGTGGGCGACAGGCACACAGTGCCTGCTAAAAGTCCATCAGTTGGCATACCTTCAAAGGCAATTGGGCTTCCAGGGATAATGTTTGCCACTTTGGGAGTTAGCCCTGCATACCGTTTGGGCCCAAACCACTACCACCCTTCTCCTAAAGTTACAAACATACCCCTGGATCAAATCTCCACTCCACTTTTGTGGAACATTTGGTCTGTTGCCTCTTAAAAAATTTGTTCTTAAGCCAATTACTAACTCCTATAATCAGGACCCTGCCCCCTTGTAGGCAACATTGCTCCACCCAGCCTACTATTAAAATACCTCAATGTCCCTAACAGGGCCAGATAAACCACTCCTTTGTCACTACTTCTGTTATTACCTAAAGTGGATCTATGACAACAAAATGTTGACCATTGGGGACACCCTAACCTGCTCTTATGGAGGACTAGGGAAAGAAATCAGTGATTTACAATCCCTGAGAGCAGTAGGAGGAAAAGGGGATGACAGAGGATGAGATGGCTGGATGGCATCACTGACTCAATGGACGTGAGTTTGAATGAACTCCGGGAGATGGTGATGGACAAGGAGGCCTAGCGTGCTGAGATTCATGGGGTCGCGGAGTCAGACACAACTGAGCAACTGAACTGAACTGAGAGCAGTAAAAGGATAAGGCTTATGACTGTTACACTGTTTCCCAGTTTCAAGACACAGGCTTGGATTGCTTTACATCATGATAGCTATCCCCATCCACAGTGGACAAACCAGCAATGAGTTAAGATTACAGCCCCTTAATCCTACCCAGCACTGGTCACACTGGAGACCTTAGGGATGCCCAAACTCCAGTCTGGGGGTCCCAGGAGGTCATCACGCCTCGACCTGCCCAGGGACCCAATTCTTGGGAGGCCGTCACGCCTCGGCCTGCCCAGGAATTCGATCTCTAGGAGGCTGTCATGTCTCAGCCTGCCTGGGGATCTGCACCCTGACCCGGGGATGCCTGGCTCTCAGGTTGCAACAGTACTGGGTAGGATAAACTTCAGAAAGACTCACTCCTAAAAATGGAAATCGAAAGAGGACTCTTAGTTTTTTTCTTTTTCTTTTCTCCCTGTCATGACTGTCTTTCAGATGGGAAATAACTGATCCATTTCCCGGCAGACACCTTTGAGATGCATCCTTGACAACTGGAAACTGTTCGACCCTCTAGCTCTAAGGAGAAGTCGCTTAAAATTCTTTTGTGCCACTGCGTGGCCACAGTATCCACTGGGGGACGAGGAACACTGGCCTGAGGATGGGACTTTAAATTACAATACCATCCTGCAATTAGAATTATTGTGCAAAAGACAAGGGAAATGAACGGAGATCCCCATGTCCAAATTTTCTTCCAACTAAGAGATATGAAGGAGCTCTGTCTTAAGTATGGGATTGTTGTATGCCATAAAAGTGAGCCCACTAGGCAAATGGTGTTAGGCACAAGCAACCAAGAAAAGGAACCCCCCATAAAGGCTCACCTCCCACAGCTCCCGAGTTGCCTAGTGCTCCTTCCTTGTATCCAAACGTGCCCCCATATCTGGGAGCACCCCCTCCACAAAAGCCAGCTCAAATATGTCCCTTAGTTGAAACTAGAGGAGAATTCGGACCAACCCGGGTCCATAAGCCCTTCTCCCTCTTAGAACTAAAACAGATCAAACAAGACCTGGGAAGCTATATAGATGACCCAGGCAAATATATAGATACATTCCAACATATTACCTTGGCCTTTGACTTAACATGGAAAGACATGATGGTCATATTTAGTCAAATTTTATCTGACCTTAAACATACTAGGGTCTTAAAGGAAGCCCAGAGGTATGCAACAGGCTTCACATGTCCAGTGATAGATACCCAGTAGGGGAAACTGCAGTCCCCTCCTCCGATCCTAACTGGAATTATAATGACCCTGAACACATCTGAGAAAGGGATCATTTTCTAATCTGTGTGAAGGCAGGACTGAAAGCAGCCCAACAAAAAGTAATTAGCTATGCCCTGGTCTCAGCAATAACTCAGGAGCCCAATGAGAACCCCACTGCCTTTCTGGAGAGGCTAAAAGAGGCACTCCAAAAGTTTACCAACCTGGACTTAGACTCTTACAAGGAACGGGTGATTTTAAAGGACAAATTCCTATCCCAATGCGCATCAGATATCAGAATTAAGTTACAACAGCAGGTCCCTGATGCCTCTTTAGATGAGATGGTCCAGACAGCCACCAATACCTTTTATAACAGAGAACAGGAGAGGGAGAGAAGGAAAGAGACAAGGCATGCCCAGATGCTGGCCGCCCTCCAGAGAAGCCCTATGGCAAACCCCGAGTCGTGGAAGGACAAGGCATGATACAAATGCCTGATCTGTAGACAGGCGGGGCATTGGGTCAAAGAGTGTCCAAACCGTGACAAGTCCTAAAATAGCTTGCCACAAATGCCATCAACTGGGACATTGGGCAGCACTATGCCCCCAGGACCCAAGAGCCTCAAGGTCAAGCACCAAGCCTTCCCTCACAATGGTTCAAGAAGACTGAAGCAGCCCGCTCCAGCCAGCCTGTCACAGATAACCATCACGGGGCTGGAGCCAAGGGTGCAACTGGATGTGGCAGATAGGTCCGAGAATTTCTTGGTTGACACGGGGGCTACCTACTCTGTCTTGATCTCCTACTCCAGAGCCTTCTCCTCCCAAACCTGTAGCATTTTGGGTGCTACAGGAAAAACAAGTACTAAACGATTCACCTGAGCACTTCTTTGTTGCTGGAATGGACAAATATTTTCCCACCAGTTTCTGGTGGTCCCTGAGTGTCTTACTCCCTTAATGAGAAGAGACATACTCACTAAACTGGGGACCACCCTTGTGATGGGAAGCTTTTCAGCCCCTAGAGCCCTACAGCTCCTGGTTACTACTGAAGAACCCATTATACCTTCTCCAATAGGAAGGGGCCAAAAACTATGGGAAGACAAAATTAACCCCCAGGTGTGGGACCAGGGAATTCCTGGACGAGCCCACCAAGCTGAACTGGTCATCACTGTCCTCCAAGATCCCACTCGATTTCCTAACCGGAAACAATATCCCCTCAAAAGAGAGGCTTGGGAGGGACTACAGCCTTTAATAAATAAATTCCTTGCTTGTGGGCTATTGGTCCTCACCAGTTCGCCATGTAACACCCCAATCCTCTCAGTAAAGAAAAAGGACAGAACCTGGCAAATGGTTGAAGATCTCTGGATCATAAATGAAGCTATAGTCCCTCTCCATCCCATAGTACCCAACCCCTATGTAATCTTGGGAGAAATCCCACCCAGTGCCAAGTGGTTTACAGTCCTGGATCTCAAAGATGCATTTTTTTGCATACCACCAGCTAAAGAATCCCAATATCTTTTTGCCTTTGAGTGGGAAGCCCCAGGAGAAAAACACCAACAGATGACTTGGACAGTATTACCTCAGGGGTTCAGAGATAGCCCCCACCGCTTGGACAGGCCCTTAGCCAGGATCTCCGAGATCTGGACCTGGGACCTAATGGGAAAATATTACAATATGTAGATGAATGACCTACTAATCTGCTCTCCTGATGAGAAAAGTGCCCAACAACATAGAATTCAGGTTCTAAACTTTTTGGTAGAAAGGGGATATAAAGTCTCCTGTGCTAAGGCACAGATGGTCGAGACAAAGGTCACTTACCTGGGAGTTCAGATTACACATGGGTCTAGGAGGCTGTCCTCTGATCGGGTACAAGGAATCCTCCAGTTGCCCTTCCCGCCCCCCTCCTCCCCCACACCCAACAACTCAAAAAAAAATTGCTAGTTTTCCTGGGGCTAACTGGGCACTGTAGAATCTGGATACCCAACTATGGACTAATTGCCCAGCCCTTATATGAAAGCTTAAAGGAACGAGATGATTCAGTGCCACTGATGTGGGGAACTCCTCAAAAGAAGACAGAGGCTACACTAAAACAGGCCTTAACTCAGGCACCTGCCTTGAGGTTGCCAGACCCAGAAAAAACATTCCAACTTTATGTCCATGAAAGAGAGGGAATAGCCTTGGGAGTGTTAACTCAAAGATTGGGATCTGAGCCCCAGCCTGTAGCTTACTTATCCAAGAGGCTCCATCCAACCGCCTGAAGCTGGCCCTCCTGCCTTCGAAATCTTGCAGCTATTGCAATCATGATAGAAGATGCTTTAAAACTCTCCTTTGGAAGCAAACTATTTTTACCAGCCACCAAGTAAAACAACTCCTAAATGGGAGAGGCCATTTATGAGTGTCTGATCAATGAATCCTCAGATATCAAGTAATGCTAATGGAAAATCCAGGCTTCACTATATCATACCCTTGCGAGGTTCTTAACCCAGCCACCCTCTTGCTTACCCCTGAGGGCTCTCTCCCCTTTCACTCTTGTCTAGAAACCTTGGACCACTGGACAAAACCCTGAGAGGAATTGCTGGAAGATCCTCTGACCAATCCTGGGGAAATCTGGTACACTGATGGAAGCAGCTTTGTCTTAGATGGAAAAAGAAGAGCCAAGTATGCAGTAGTCTCCAATTTTGAGACTGTAGAGGCTAAGCCTCTGCCACCAGGTACTTCAGCCCAATTAGCTGAGCTCATAGCCCTGACTCTAGCTTTAGAGTTGGGAAAAGGAAAAAGAATAGCCATTTACACTGACTCCAAGTATGCCTTTCTGGTGCTACATGCACATGCGGCTATTTGGAAAGAAAGGGGCCACTTGACCACCCGAGGGTCCCCAATCAAATATGGTGATCAAACTCTTATACTCTTGGAGGCAGTCCATCTGCCTACTGAGGTTTCAGTCTCCCACTGTAAAGGACACCAAAAAGGGAGCACAGAAGTGGCATGAGGGAACCAAGCAGCTGATCAGGCAGCTAAGAGAGCAGCATTACAGAACCATGACCTAATAGAGATTGCCACCTTAGTTCCACAGACTAATTTGCCAGAAACTCCTTCATATACTAAAGGTGAGACTCTAAAAGCTAAGAGTGAGGGCTTTCAAGAAGATCATATGGGGTGGTTCCAAAAGGAGGGACTCCTTTTTCTGCCTGGGAACCTCCAATAGAAGTTGGTTAACTCCTTATATGCCACCACTCATTTAAGGGAAAAGACCCTCCAAAGATTACTATAAATGTCCTTCAGAAGAACAGGCTTCCAAACAACTATAAGACAAGTGGTCTCTCTTGTCCCACTTGCCAATTAAACAACCAGCAAGGAGCTGGAAGACCCCAGCTGGCCCAGCCCATCCAATGACGTGGGTCCTATCCAGGAGAGGACTGGCAAATGGACTTCACCCAGATGCCAGTTTCTCAAGGGTATAAATACCTATTAGTCATGATAGATACATTCACAGGATGGATTGAAGGCTTTCCCACCCAGACTGAAAAAGCTGAGGAGGTGGTAAAAAAAAAAAACTATTCCATGAAATCATTCCAAGATCTGGTCTGCCCAGGTCATTACAAAGTGACAATGGGACATCATTTACTTCTAAGGTCACCCAAGGGGTCTCTAAAGCATTGGGCATTATTTATTACCTCCATTGTGCCTGGAGGCCTCAGTTTTCAGGAAAAGTAGAAAGAGCCAATCAATTCTTAAAATCAGCGATAAAAAAGATAATCTAAGAGACCTCCCTGGGATGGAAGGAGGCTTTACCAATAGCTCTCCTCCACACCCGTATTGCCCCTAAGGAACAGGTTGGTCTTAGTCCTTATGAGATGCTATATGGGAGACCTTTTGTTTGTGTCAATGACCTCTTCCTAGATCCAGAGGTTCAGACCCTCCAGTCTTATACTATGGCCATTGGACAATTCCAACAGGATATACATTTGTAAGGTATAAACCAGGACCCAGAAGAGTCTAAGGAGTCACCACTATATGCTCCAGGGACTCAAGTCCTAATTAAAGTCTGGAAAGATGGGTCCCCAAGGGCTCAACTCCAGCCCACATGGAAGGGCCCCTACCCTGTAATAGTTTCTACCCCCACAGCAGTCAAGATACCAGGATATGACTCCTGGATTCACTACTCACGAGTCAAGATGTGGAAGAAAACAGAAGAGGACACTCGATACACCTGTGAGCCCCTGGGAGATCTCAGATTCCTATTCAGGACTACAAATGAGTGCCATTCTAATGAACACCCCCAAAATCTGGTTTCTGGGGACAAGATTTCTCAGGATAGCTCTAAAGAGCCAACACAGCTTGGTAGGGACTGTACTCCAAAACAGACAGGAGATAGATCCTCTGATCCCTGAACAAGGAGGGACTTGAGCCATCCTGGCGATGTGAATTTAAAATTGACTAATGCCCCTACTAGTTCCTTGTTATGCTATACCGATGATGCTTATGATTATTCCATGTACTGTCAATTGTCTAACCTGTTTTGTCTCTGTCCAGGTCAACAAACTACAACATATAGTGTCAGTTCAACAAAGATATCAAACTATAGCTGACAATGGAAAATATCACACACCCTTAGATGGATATTGCTATAAGGACTCTGAGGCTTGAGACTAGCAAGAGGGGGAGGCCCAATACCCCTCGCCATCCCAGTTCAGCAGGAAGTAGGCAGAAAGACCTCAACGCCCCTATTCCCAAAGAATTGGGCCTCCCATCTCTTGAGGGGGGAATGTTAGGTAGGTAGAATAGGGAAAAGGGGTCCAAAATGGCAGTGGCTAAAAGACATGGAAGGGAAAAGCCCATAAAAATGGAACAAAGGAATGTCTGAGGACCAGAGTGAAGGCCTTAGGTAAAACAAACAATACTCCTGGCTGGCCCAATTTACATAGGACAGGCCTGGGATGGGGAGTGGGGGGATATAAAAAGAGGAGCCAAAGCTAGCTCTCTCTCTCTCTCTCCCACACACTGGGGTGCTCTTCTCTTCTCTCTGCGTATTTGGATCGACGTGCCCTCACACCTTGAACATGGATTTTCCTACTATCTTCTAAATAAAATAGAGCTATAACACTGATTTGTCTAAGAACTATAACACATCTGTTCAAGACCTGAGAGCTATAACACGGCCTCTCCAAGACCTGAGAGCTGTGACACACCGAGGGGGCTTTAATGTCCATCACTCCAAATCTTTGTTGTGATGAGATAAAGAAACAAGGAGCATACGCTCGCATGACAAAGGCATTCCAAACTGAAAAGCTTCAATTCTTGTCCTCAGTATATAGGAAATAGGGCTAGAAGGAAGTTGATGGGTTTATAATAATTTGGGGGGTTGGTTTTGTCCCATGCGTTTGAGTCACACCTGTTGTAAGGGAATTAATCAGTATAGTACAAAGTTGATTTCTCCCATGCCTCTTAAGTCATCTGCCCTCCAGGGCCTGGCTCCTGACCCCAAATATTGAATCTCCTATAAGTTCAAGACACACCCGAATACAAAGGGTCTGTATTGATCAGGGAAGCCCAGAAGCCAGGTTGTACCACATGGAACATAAAACAGCAGTCCTCAATTGGGAGCCAGAAGAACTGTATTTTAGTCCTGATAAATATTTGTAGCAACAGAAATGAAATACTCTCTGAATTTCAATTTATTTGAACACTTTTCACACCTTTTCTTATATGTTTCTACTTCCCACAGACTTTGAGTTCCTTGAGGACAAGAATCATGTTTATTTTATTACTTTCCCTTATATCATACAGGAATGTAGGCCTGGTGCTTTGCCTGGAGATGGAGTAGTGAACAAAATTGATATTTACCTCCCAACAAGTAAGTTAACATAGTAATGAGAGAGTAACAGGCAGAAAGGTCAGGGGTCTCCAAACGGAGGAAATAGGCTGCAAGTATCAGACATTTTTAATCTCTCTTAAGCGCAGGAGGAAACAAACTAGCGATATTTTTTTTTCCTTCTCTATACAAAGTTAAAAGGAGGTTTCTCTTAAAATACTGTGTTGCCATAATGACACCTGGTTTCACCTGAAGTTAACTAGTCTCAAACCTTGAGCTAACCAATGTATTTTTCTTACGGAAGTGTTTGCCTTAAGCGATGTTAATGTACTATGCATTTACCCCAGACTCTGTCTTCAAGTGGGTTCGACCTAATGGCTCAGAACGTACTTGACAAACCAGTATGTTATACTCAGATATTGTTCCCCTAATCTATGTAAACGAAACCATTTGTATGGTAATCTGCCCTTCTACAAGATTCAAGTCAATCGTTTTACTGCCTGGGATGAATCGTCTGGTGCCAAGATTATCCCAAAATGCATCTTATGGATGAGGGGCCTGGTGCCATTCTGAGTTTTAAGACATTCCTTTCTTTCATTAACAAACTGCTAGTGACTATATAACATCCAGCTGAAGACTAGCAGGGGGGTACTCTTTCTGCCCCCTTCTGATGCCTATGTCAGAAGCTTTCTCTATCTCCTTTGTACTTTAATAAAACTTTATTACACAAAAGCTCTGAGCGATCAAGCTCGTCTCTGGCCCCTGACTGAATTCTTCTCTGGAGGCCAAGAATTCTGGTGTCTTTTCATTCAGCAACAACCTTTCAGTAACACATAATAAATGTTTGTAAATTAGTAACAATATCACCAAAGCAGAGGCTCAGTATAACTTATCCCTGAATATTAAGGAGCATCGATCATATGGATGTGAGAGTGTGGACTCTCATGTATGGATGGACTGTGAAGAAGGCTGAGCGCTGAAAAATTGATGCTTTTACACTGTGGTGTTGGAGAAGACTCTTGAGAGTCCCTTGGACTGCAAGGAGATCCAACCAGTCCATTCTGAAGAAGACCAGCCCTGGGATTTCTTTGGAAGGAATGATGCTAAAGCTGAAACTCCAGTACTTTGGCCACCTCATGCGAAGAGTTGACTCATTGGAGAAGAGTCTGATGCTGGGAGGGATTGGGGGCAAGAGGACAACGGGATGACAGAGGATGAGATGGCTGGATGGCATCACTGACTTGATGGATGTGAGTCTGATTGAACTCCGGGAGTTGATGATGGACAGGGAGGCCTGGTGTGCTGCGATTCATGGGGTTGCAAAGAGTCAGACACGACTGATTGACTGATCTGATCTGATCTGAAAATGGAGTAAAGGACCCTTCTTTAACTCTACATTTCTCTGTGCATAGCAATATTAGGGATTTTGCTAAATTGTATTGAAATTACCTCTTCATGGTTCCTTTCTCATCTGACTATGTATTCTTGTAAGGAAGGGGCTATTTTTAGTTTCTGTATCACCCAGCATGTATCACAAGATCTGACACTTTGTATGTGCTCAAAAATACTTGTTTAACATATATTTATACTTTGTAGTTTCCCAAGAAGAGAATTAACTCCTTTTTATCTATGAAGTACCTATAGGACATCAAAGTTCTGATACTAAGTAGACATTTGGAAACCCAACAAAAAAAGAACAGATAGGGTTCAGTAATCAAGTGAAAATTGAAATCACAAAATTGGAAAAAAAAGATTATTTAATACTTCTATGATTCCTTTCAGATCCTGCACTATACAGCACCTATGTAACTCCTGCCTTGATAACTTTACTTGAATTGTTGGCTGGGTGTTTAATAGTTCAGTATTCAGTCATCTCTGTGTGTTCTACTGAGTTATCAATTTACTTCAGTCACTCATTCGTGGCCAACTCTTTGCTACCCCATGGACTACAGCACAGCAGGCCTCCCTGTCCATCACCAACTCCAGGAGCTTGCTCAAACTCATGTCCATCGAGTTGGTAATGCCATCCAGCCATCTCATCCTCTGTCATCCCCTTTTCCTCCTGTCCTCAATCTTTCCCAGTATCAGCGTCTTTTCCAATGAGTCAGTTCTTCACATCAGGTGGCCAAATATTGGAATTTCAGCTTCAGTATCAGTCCTTCCAATGAATATTCAGGACTGATTTCCTTTACGATTGACTGGTTTGATCTCCTTGCAGTCCAGTTCAGTTCAGTTCAATTCAGTCACTCAGTCATGTCCGACTCTTTGCGACCCCATGAATTGCAGCACACCAGGCCTCCCTGTCCATCACCAACTCCCGGAGTCTACTCAGACTCACGTCCATCAAGTCAGTGATGCCATTCAGCCATCTCATCCTCTGTCGTCCCCTTCTCCTCCTGCCCCAATCCCTCCCAGCATCAGTCTTTTCCAATGAGTCAACTCTTCGCATGAGGTGGCCAAAGTACTGGAGTTTCAGCTTTAGCATCATTCCTTCCAAAGAAATCCCAGGGCTGATCTCCTTCAGAATGGACTGGTTGGATCTCCTTGCAGTCCTAAGGACTCTCAAGAGTCTTCTCCAACACCACAGTTCAAAAGCATCAGTTCTTTGGCACTCAGTTATCTTCACAATCCAACTCTCACATTTATACATGACCACCGGAAAAAACATAGCCTTGACTAGACGGACTTTTGTTGGCAAAGTAATGTCTCTGCTTGTGAATATGCTATTTAGGTTGGTCATAACTTTCCTTCCAAGAAGTAAGCGTCTTTTAATTTCATGGCTACAGTCACCATCTGCAGTGATTTTGGAGCACAAAAATATAAAGTCTGACACTGTTTCCACTGTTTCCCCATCTATTTCCCATGCAGTGATGGGACCAGATGCCATGATCTTAGTTTTCTGAATGTTGAGTTTTAAGCCAACTTTTTCACTCTCCTCTTTCACTTTCATCAAGAGGCTTTTTAGTTCCTTTTCACTTTCTGCCATAAGGGTGGTGTCATCTGCATATCTGAGGTTATTGATATTTCTCCGGCAATCTTGATTCCAGCTTGTGCTTCTTTCAGCCTAGCGTTTCTCATGATGTACCCTGCATAGAGGTTAAACAAGCAGGGTGACAATATACAGCCTTGACGTACTCCTTTTCCTATTTGGAACCAGTCTGTTGTTCCATGTCCAGTTCTAACTATTGATTCCTGACCTGCATACAAATTTCCCTTGCAGTCCAAGGGACTCTCAAACGTCTTCTCCAACAACACAGTTCAAAAGCATCAATTCTTTGGCACTTAGCTTTCTTTATAGTGCACCTCTCACATCCATACATGACTACTGGAAAAAATATATATATATATTATATATATATTATATAATATATATTTTATATATTTATATATTTAAATATTAAATATTTAAATATAAATTAAATTAAATATTTAAATATAAATATTTAAATATTAAATAATATTTATTTATATATTTATATATGAATTATTTTATATAATAATTAATATTATATTATATTAAATTATAAATAATAATATAATAAAATATTATATAATATATTATATATATATATATTTTTTTTTTTTTTTTTTTCCAGTAGTCATGTATGGATGTGAGAGGTGCACTATAAAGAAAGTTAAGTGCCAAAGAATTGATGCTTTTGAACTGTGTTGTTGGAGAAGACGTTTGAGAGTCCCTTGGACTGCAAGGGAAATTTGTATGCAGGTCAGGAAGCAATAGTTAGAACTGGACATGGAACAACAGACTGGTTCCAAATAGGAAAAGGAGTACGTCAAGGCTGTATATTGTCACCCTGCTTGTTTAACCTCTATGCAGGGTACATCATGAGAAACGCTAGGTAAGACGCTTGCTCCTTGGAAGGAAAGTTATGACCAACCTAGATAGCATATTCAAAAGCAGAGACATTACTTTACCAACAAAGGTTCGCCTAGTCAAGGCTATGGTCTTTCCTGTGGTCATGTATGGATGTGAGAGCTGGACTGTGAAGAAGGCTGAGCGCCGAAGAATTGATGCTTTTGAACTGTGGTGTTGGAGAAGACTCTTGAGAGTCCCTTGGACTGCAAGGAGATCCAACCAGTCCATTCTGAAGGAGATCAATCCTGGAATTTCTTTGGAAGGAATGATGCTAAAGCTGAAACTCCAGTATTTTGGCCACCTCATGTGAAGAGTTGACTCATTGGAGAAGACTCTGATGCTGGGAGGGATTGAGGGCAGGAGGAGAAGGGGACGACAGAGGATGAGATGGCTGGATGGCATCACTGACTCGATGGATGCGAGTCTGAGTGACCTCCAGGAGCTGGTGATGGACAGGGAGGCCTGGCGTTCTGCAGTTCATGGGGTCGCAAAGAGTCGGACACGACTGAGCGACTGATCTGATCTGATATATATATATATATATATCTTTGACTATACGGACTTTTGTTGGCAAAGCAATGTTTCTGCTTTTTATTATGCTGTCTAGGTCGGTCATAGCTGTTCTTCCAAGGAGCAAGCATCTTTTAATTTCATGGCTGCAGTCACCATCTGCAGTGATTTTGGAGCCCAAGAAAATAAAGTCTCTTACTGTTTCCATTGTTTCACCATCTAGTCACCATCAAGTGATGGGACCAGATGTTATGGTCTTTGTTTTTTGCATGTTGAGTTTTAAGCCCGCTTTTTCACTCTCCTCTTTCACTTTCATCAAGAGGCTCTTTAGTGGCTCTTCACTTTCTGCCATAAGGGTGGTGTCATCTGCATATCTGAGGCTATTGATATTTCTCCTGGCAATCTTGATTCCTGCTTGTGCTTCATTCAGCCTGGCATTTTGCATGACATACTCTGCATGTAACTTAAATAAGCAGGGTGACAAAATACAGCCTTGACGTACTCCTTTCCCTATTTGGAACCAGTTTGTTGTTCCATGTGCAGTTCTAACTGTTGCTTCTTGACCTGCACACAGATTTCTCAAGAGACAGGTCAGGTAGTCTGCTATTCCTATCTCTTTAAGAATTTTCCAGTTTGTTGTGATCTACACAGTCAAAGGCTTTGGCGTAATCAATAAAGCAAAAGTAGATATTTTCTGGAACACTTTGCATATTCAATGATCCAACAGATGTTGGCAATTTGATTTCTGTGTCCTTGGCCTTTTCTAAATCCAGCTTGAACATCATATGCTTCTGCATTTATTTTATAAAAATTGGCTCATATATAAAGTTTCTCCACTGTAATAAAATCCTCCCTACTCAGCTGGTGTAGATCTAACTCATTCTTACCAATGGTTGCATAATATTTCATGGTATGCTACTCATTCAGAGAAGGCAATGGCACCCCACTCCAGTATTCTTGCCCGGAAACTCCCACGGACGGAGGAGCCTGGTGGGTTGCAGTCCATGGGGTCGCTAAGGGTCAGACACGACTGAGCGACTTCTCTTTCACTTTTCACTTTCATGCATTGGAGAAGGAAATGGCAACCCACTCCAGTGTTCTTGCCTGGAGAATCCCAGGGACGGGGGAGCCTGGTGGGCTGCTGTCTATGGGATCGCACAGAGTCGGACACGACTGAAGCGACTTAGCAACAAATGCTACTCATTAGAGTATATGACTACATTGTGAAAAGGAAGAGATCTAAAAATGCCAATGATCAAAAAAACCAAAGTTTTCATAGTTTGTTTTCATCTCATAGTTCCAGACAGTTTTTCCCTGTCCATACACTGGCTACTTTGTTTCATATAGCTGTTTGGGGTCCAGCTTGATGGCAGTTCTCCTGTCCCGGACACCTAGCTTCCAGGGTTTCCTCTAGTCATTTCTAGCCCCACCCTGGGTGGAGAAACAAGCCTGAAGCATGCGTATGGAACTGGCAATTGAATAAGTCACTTCTAGTCACAACCCATTGACAAGAACTAATTTACAAGGTTACGTCTAGCTCTGGGGTTGAGGGGGTGAG
Organism: Tragelaphus eurycerus; assembly: GCA_935064755.1. NCBI lineage: Eukaryota > Metazoa > Chordata > Mammalia > Artiodactyla > Bovidae > Tragelaphus > Tragelaphus eurycerus. The sequence goes on along the minus strand of CAKXYN010000086.1, from coordinate 1,594,763 downwards.
GAGGCTGCCTTGGAAGACTCTGGCCAGGTAGCCACATATATCCCAGATTTGCCCTGACTTCTTTGCTGCTGCTGCTGCTGCTGCATCGCTCCAGTCGTGTCCGACTCCGCGCGACCCCACAGACGGCAGCCCACCAGGCTTCCTGTCACTGGGATTCTCCAGGCAAGAACACTGGAGTAGGTTGCCATTTCCTTCTCCAGTGCATGAAAGTGAAAAGTGAAAGTGAAGTTGCTCAGTCGTGTCCGATTCTAGCGACCCCATGGACTGCAGTCTACCAGGCTCCTCCGTCCATTGGATTTTCTAGGCAAAAGTACTGGAGTGGGGTGCCATTGCCTTCTCCATTGACTTCTTTAGAAGGAAAGAATAAACATTGGTGGTCAACTGGCACTTTCACCACAATATGGACTTAGCAAAATATCTTTAACCTTTCCCCTAATGATTTATCTTTATTTTTTTATTTACCCTTATCTTACTAGTGTTTTTGTTTAAAAAAATTCCATGAAATGGAAGTATGATTTAATAAATGTGGTCACATTGCTTTCCCAAGTGTGTCGTAATATTCTGCAATTCCAGTAGTAATACATGTGACTGAGCGCTCTTTTCCCACTGTATTTGTTCAAACTCAAGATACAATCATTCTGCCTTCTTTTGCCATGCTATTGAGTAGCAATAAATAACGTAATAGCTCACTATTAACTTTAATTGGCATTATCTTGACCACTATAAAACTTTAGCTTCTATTATATATTTGCTGATCATTTGGATTACTTTTCTCTGAATTGGCTTTTTATAGCCTTTGTCTATTTTTCCATTGAGTTATTAATCTTTCTGTTGTCAATTTTATCTTGCTGACTTCATATTTTTAAAAATACAAAGAGGTCTGATAGTCATGAAAATACTTATTTGTAGATTGATTTCTTCCTCCAATCCTCTCTGTACTTCATAAAAATCATAGACATTAATATATTCCAAAGGGTAATGTTTCAAATGCATTAGAATGTTTTCATGATCCCTTATAAATCTGAATATACAATCCTGAGCTTAACCTGTTCTTTAATGAATAATCGATAGTGCAGGCTGATATTTTATTTAATAGTTTTAAAATATCACCACAAAAGGTTAGGCATCAAGAAGTCTTTTGTCAAGAAACACACAATCCCAGGCCTGCTAAACTACTCTGCCAATTGTAGAAGAGCTAATTCGTTGAAGAGGCAAGTGATCATCTTGAAAATAGAACACCAGGCCCCTGGTTCAAGTGATTTGAGATTGATATGCAAGGCATTTGATGGGCTTAATTTGATCCCCAGTGATATGTAATCAACATTACAAAACTTTTCACACATCACCAGGATGAATTTGGATAATCTTCCATTCTGCATTCAGAAAAACCCCTAAACAGAGCATATCTGTAAGACTAAATAATTATGTCTATCCTCTTTCAGAAAGCTCAAGGAAGTTTGCAAGCAATAATTAAGTCCTGGAACATGTTTAAGGCATGGGACGAATATTTTCTCTTTATACTCAAACTGCAGGATGAAAACAGTCAAATGATTAAATGAAAGAGCTAGCCGAAGACAGATCCCCAAAGGCTGATATCAGAATAATACTCAAGCCACTAGACCCCGCTTCTCTCCTTGTTATTTAAGAGGCAGGTCTCTTTAGGTCCTGGTTTAGCAAATGCAAGCAGCATAAAGGAGCCTACTCTGGAGCCAGTCAGCAGATAAACAAGATAATTTCACTTTGCTGAGAGGCCAGACTTTACTGTTCATAAGCCTAAGTTGTATCATACAAAGGAAGATTAAAAAATAAAAAAATTTGGAGGACCTATGATGCTTTCTTTTGAACATCTGACAAAATTTTAAATAATATTAATTGGGTTTAAAATAATCTGACTAAAGTATTAAAATCATTTTACTTTCATTTTCTTTTTCAAGGTACTTTAAAAGGGCTATCCTACCTAGGCTGGCAAAATTCAAATAAATTGCATTTTAAAATACATATGGCTAATAGAAGAATAATTTTCTTTAGTTTTGATACATTTGTAATAAAATTATCTTCTGTATATTTAATACATTATTCAGTATGGTAAAAATAAATATCAATTATGTATATGTCTGTGTTTGAATTGCAAATTTTATATAATATATGCACCTTGAATGAATGTTTATTTAGCTTTTGTCTTTTTAGAATTTTCCTTTTTCTTTAGTATACACTTTAAGGACATATGCATGAAGTCATTTTATTAAATCTGTTAAAGGTTTTCAAAATGATATTCACTGGGTAGAAGACAGTTTCTTTTTAGATGCACATTGCATTCTTGATATAATAATAATATTTAACATACTGATAACCATTTTCACAACTAAAACGTAGATTGGATTGTATGACTTGCAAACCGTTTTCCATATATGCCATTTCACCACAACAATCTCATGAGTTGCATTTTAATATTATTCCCTTTTCATTGAAAGAGAAGTGACAATTCAGACAAATTAAGAAATCTTTTTCAAGGTCACACAGTTTAGTGACATAGCACGGGCTGGAAAGCAGGTCTGCTGACTCCAAATCTGATTCCCTCCTACCATCTTGTTAGTTGTTATGAACTTATCTCCAAATAGAATTTTTGTTAAGGCTAAAGGAATCTTTAACTTAATCATAGGACTGTGCTGACTGGTTTCACTTTAAATTTATCTCCATAATCTTATAGATTCTCAGCACAGCCTGGCAACCCACCTACTTCTCATTTGTAAATTTTCTCTTCTACTCTCAGACAATTTCATATTTTCCCTCTGTCTTCTTTCCTCAAACTTTCACCCCCTACACCTTCCTTTTCCCCTTCAAACTTGACTCATATTTCCCTGAAAAAAATTCTATCAGGACCTCCCAACCTCCCACCAAATCCACCAGGCTACCACAGTTGTTCCCTCACTCTCAGTCTCTACTTCTATTCCAGCAGAAGACAATCCTCCACTCCTATCAAAGAATAATCCCTCCAGTGATCCTCTACACCTAAGGTCCTTTCACTTTCTTATAATCTTCCATCTTCAATAACCCAATATTCCAACTTAAAAAATGCTATGCTATGCTAAGTCACTTCAGTCGTGTCCGACTCTGTGCGACCCCATACATGGCAGCCCACCAGGCCTCCCCATCCCTGGGATTCTCCAGGCAATAACACTGGAGTGGGTTGCCATTTCCTTCTCCAATGCATGAAAGTGAAAAGAGAAAGTGAAGTCGCTCAGTCATGTCTGACTCTTAGCGACCCCATGGACTGCAGCCTACCAGGCTCCTCCGTCCATGGGATTTTCCAGGCAAGAGTACTGGAGTGGGGTGCCATTGCCTTCTCCGAACTTAAAAAATAGACACCAAGAAAACTTCCCATGACTCCACATCCTATTTCCCTTTACACACCTTCTCACCAACCCAGGTAAAACTTATGAAGTGTTGCTTATACCCACCATCTCCATATTACAATGATCCACTCATCTTTGATTCCTGAGAAACCTGTATGCAGGTTAAGAAGCAACAGTTAGAACTGGACATGGAACAGACTAGTTCAAAACCGGGAAAGGAGTACGTCAAAGCTGTTTATTGTCACGCTGCTTATTTAACTTCTATGTAGAGTACATCATGTGAAATTTTTGGCTGGTTGGATCACAAGTTGGAATCAAGATTGCTGGGGAAAATATCAACAACCTCAGATATACAAAAGATACCACTTTAATGGCTGAAAGCAAAGAGGAACTAAAGAGCCTCTGGATGAGCATGAAAGAGGAGAGTGAAAAGACTGGATTAAAATTCACCAGTAAACTAAGGTCATAGCATCAAGCCCCATGACTTCATGGAAAAGAGGAAAAAGTTGAAACAGTGACATATTTTACTTTCTTGGGCCTCAAAATTACTGCAGGTCGTGACTGCAGTCATGAAATTAAAACACAATTGATCCTTAGAATGAAAGCTATAACAAACCTAGACAGCATATTAAAAAGGCAGAGACATCACTTTGCCAAAAAAATCCATATAGTCAGAACTATAGTTTTTCCAGTAGTCATGTATGGATGTGAGAGTTGGACTGTGAAGAAAGCTGAGCACCGAAGAATTGATGCTTTTGAACTGTGGTGTTGGAGAAGACTCTTGAGAGTCCCTTGGACTGCAAGGAGATCAAACCAGTCACTCCTAATATTCCATGAATATTCACTGGAAGGACTGATGTTGAAGCTGAAACTCCAATACTTTGGCCAACTGATGCGAATACCTTGGTGGAAAAGAACAGGATTCTTTCATTGGAAAAGACCCTGATGCTGGGAAAGATTGAAGGGAGGAGAAGAAGGGGATGACAGAGAATGAGATGGTTGAATGGCATCACCAACTCAATGGAGATGAGTTTGTGTAGACTCTGGGAGCTGGTGATGGACAGGGAGGCCTGGTGTGCTGCAATCCATAGGTTGCAAAGAGTTGGATAAGACTGAGCAACTGAACTGAACTGAACTGATAGCCAAAGCTATGGATTTTCCAGTATTCACGTACAGATGTGAGATTTGGACCATAAAGAAAACTGCAGTCTAAAAAATGGATGCTTTCAAATTGTGGTGCTGGAGAAGACTTCAGAGTCCCTTGGACCGCAAGGAGATCAAACCAGTCAATCCTAAAGGAAATTAACCTTGAATATTTGTTGGAAGGACTGATGCTGAAATTGAAACTGTAATACTTTGGCAACCTGATGTGAAGAACTTACGCATTGGAAAAGATCCCTTTGCTGGGAAAGATTGAGGGCAGGAGGTGAAGGTGGTAACAGAGGATGAGATGGTTGGATGGCATCACAGACTCAATGGACATGAGTTTGAACAAATTCCAAGAGATAGTGAAAAACAGGAAAGCCTGGTATGCTGCATCCATGGGGTTGAAAAGAGTCAGATAGGACTTAATCGCTAAACAATAGCAACAACTCATCTCTCAGGTTCCCAGTCCTTCTACTTCACATAAAAATTATTTCTAAAGTCACATCAGTTCAGTTCAGTTCAGTTCAGTCACTCAGTCGTGTCCGACTCTTTGCAACCCCATGAATCACAGCACGCCAGGCCTACCTGTCCATCACCAGCTCCGAGTTCACTCAGACTCACGTCCATTGAGTCAGTGATGCCATCCAGCCATCTCATCCTCTGTCGTCCCCTTCTCCTCCTGCCCCAAATCCCTCCCAGCATCAGGGTCTTTTCCAATGAGTCAACTCTTTGCATGAGGTAGCCAAAGTATTGGAGTTTCAGCTTTAGCATCAGTTCTTCCAATGAACACCCAGGACTGATCTCCTTTAGGATGGACTGGTTGGATCTCCTTGCAGTCCAAGACACTCTCAAGAGTCTTCTCCAACACCATAGTTCAAAAGCATCAATTCTTCAGCACTCAGCTTTCTTCACAGTCCAACTCTCACATCCATACATGACCACTGGAAAAACCATAGCCTTGACTAGATAGACCTTTGTTGGAAAAGTAATGTCCCTGCTTTTCAATATGCTATCTAGGTTGGTCATAACTTTCCTTCCAAGGAGTAAGCGTCTTTTAATTTCATGGCTGCAGTCACCATCTGCAGTGATTTTGGAGCCCAAAAAATAAAGTCTGACACTGTTTCCACTGTTTCCCCATCTATTTCCCATGAAGTGATGGGACCAGATGCCATGATCTTTGTTTTCTGAATGTTGAGCTTTAAGCCAACTTTTTCAATCTCCTCTTTTTTCATCCAGTCTCCTTATTACCAATCCAGTGGTCACAACTCCACCTTCATCTCCCTCGAATGTCCTTCATGAAGTGAAGTACTAAGTCCTCCATCTCCTTCCTACATTTCTGGCCATTCCTTTTCAGTTTTACTTGCTAGTTCCTCCTCCACTATCAATCTCTAATCTTTGGAACTTTCCACTTTTCCTTTTCCTTGTCCTAAGTAATCTCATCTTCCTCTCTACACTGACTTTGATTATCATCTGTACAGTGAAAATTCAAAATGCTTGTGACTCTGCCCTTACCCCTGCTGTCTAAACTCATTCACAAATATGTTCACTTGACATCTACCAGCATTCCACAGCTTGAAAGTCTAAAACAAAATTCTCTACTTTTGTTCTGCAAACTCATCTCACTGTCATATTCTCCACTTTAATAACCCAGGTATTCACATCAAAAACTTAATAGGCATTCTGGAGTCTTCTTTTCCCCTCAGATGTCCAATCTAATCAGTCAACAAGTCCTGTAAACTCTGCCACTGAAACATATCCCCAAACTTGATTTTCTCCATCTCCACTGCTGTGGCGCAGAACTGCTGTCATAGCAGAAATTCTCACTGTTCTCACCTGAACAACTAACTGTAGGACAGCTAGTCTTTCTGTCTTCATTGTTGTCCACTCATATTTTCTTCAACTAGTCGAAGTGATACTTTAACAAGATAAATATGACCAAGTCATCTCAAACTGAAAACACTTATTTTTTCTCATTGCACTAAAAATGAAATCCAAATCTCTTACCATAAGTAATAAAATCCTCTATAGTATTCAGTTCCATTCAGTCACTCAGTCGTGTCCGACTCTTTGCAACCTCATGGACTGCAGCACACCAGGCCTCCCTACCCATCACCAACTACCCCAGAGTTTACTCAAACTCATGTCCATTGAGTGGTGATACCATCCAACTACCTCATCCTTTGCCGTCCCCTTCTTCTCCTGGCTTCAATTTTTCCCAGCATCAGGGTCTTTTCAAATGAGTCAGTTCTTCATATCAGGTGGCCCAAGTATTGGAGTTTCAGCTTCAACATTAGTCCTTCCAATGAATACTCAGGACGGACTGGTTGGATCTCCTTGCTGTCCAAGGGACTCTCAAGTCTTGTCCAACACCACAGTTCAAAAGCATCTATAATTACCACAAAATTCTAGAACTTCATTTCTTACCATTTGGAGAGATGGTATTGCTTGTTATTCTCCAACCTCATCAATCTTCTTTCAAACATTCAAACATACTATGTTGATTTCTACCTCAGGATCTTTACAGCTGCTTTTTCCTCTCCTCAGAATTCTGTTTCACTGCTTAGTGACACCTCTTCATGATTTCAGATCTCAGTTAATATGCAACTTTCTCAAAGAGGATTTATAAGATTCCTTTATCGAATACTGTCATTTCTTAGCACTGAAATTATTTTATCATTTTTATAGTTTTGAGCTTTCCTAATAACTTATGTACTTCCCAGACTAATACAATATCTGCAACAACAGAAATACTGTCTTTCTAATCCATATTATCATCTCTGGTGTCTAAAATGCTCTGAAGCATACTAAGTGTACAGTAAATGTCTTGTAATGAATAACTTCAAGTTTATGAGTATTTGCTCACATTTAAAAGAGAAAATTCTAGAAACAATCCAGTCTGAATCACATGTTAAGTAATTTCTAGTCTTCCTTTAAAACTCTTTAGGATATACTGTCTTTTGAAAAAAAAAAAAAATTCATCTATCCTACCTACCAGTACCTTAGCCCAAGTTTCTGTTGCATAATTCCTAGGCTACTTCAGTAGCCTTATTATGTTCTCCCTACTTCTACTTTTTTCTCTTTACAATAAATTCCACATATTAACTTTTAAAATATAAGCCTGTATACCATTCAAAATCTTCAGTGTCTCTCCGATGTACAAAATACTGTCTTATCTCTCCATGGTCTAGTTCCTAAACCTCCAAGTTCAGATGGTAAAGAATCTGCTGCAATGCAGGAGACCCAGGTTCTATCCCTGAGTCAGAAAGATCCCCTGGAGAAAAGAATGGCTACCCACTCCAGTATTTTGCCTGGAAAATTCCATGGACAGAGAATACTACTGGAGTCCATGGAGTCATAAAGAGTTGGACATGCCTGAGTGACTAACACATCCACTTTCATGCTCATACTGTGTTAATTTCTAAAATTATGCTTCTTTCATGCTCTTATCCAAATCTTAATGACCTTTAAAATCATTCTGTTTTACCCTTGATAGACCTCCTGTTTGCTCCAACTACCACTGATCTTCCATTGCCTCTAAAGGAATCAGTATCTGTATGATACTGTAACAATATCTGTTGACCCTTGATATTAACAATGCAGCTTTGCATTATTACTCAAGTGTTTATGCAACACTTTTTTTCACTCACTAGTTATTTACTGAGCATCAACTGTTGACAGATATACACTGGATGTTACAGCTATATAAATACTAAAGTTCTCAAAGAAGTCACTCACAATCTACTAGAAGGGAATAATGCATGTGCTAGTCAAGGCTATGGTCTTTCCTGTGGTCATGTATGGATGTGAGAGCTGGACTGTGAAGAAGGCTGAGCGCCGAAGAATTGATACTTTTGAACTGTGGTGTTGGAGAAGACTCTTGAGAGTCCCTTGGCCTGCAAGGAGATCCAACCAGTCCATTCTGAAGGAGATCAGCCCTGGGATTTCTTTGGAAGGAATGATGCTAAAGCTGAAACTCCAGTATTTTGGCCACCTCATGCGGAGAGTTGACTCATTGGAGAAGACTCTGATGCTGGGAGGGATTGGGGAAAGGAGGAGAAGGGGACGACAGAGGATGAGATGACTGGATGGCATCACTGACTCGATGGATGTGAGTCTGAGTGACCTCCAGGAGTTGGTGATGGACAGGGAGGCCTGGCGTGCTGCAGTTCATGGGGTCGCAGGGGGTCGGACACAACTGAGCGACTGATCTAATCTGATATTATTTTAATCTTTCTAATACAGGCATTAATGCTATAAATTTCCCTCTAAGCACTGCTTTCACTGCCCACACAATTTTGACAAATTATGTTTTCATTTAATTCAAAGTTTTAAAAATTTCTCCTAAGATTTCCTCTTTGATACTTGTATTATTTGGAAGTGTGTTGCTTAATCTCCATATATTTTGACATTTTCCCATTATCATTTTGTTCTTATTGAATTCCACTGTGGTCTGAAAGTAGAAATTTTACAATTCTTTTAAATTTGATACAGTGTGTTTTGTGACCTAAAATGTAATCTATCCTGGTGAATGTTCCATGTGAACTGAAAAAACTGCCTTCTTTGGTTGTTGGATAAAGTAGTCTATAGATGTCCAGTGTCTAAGTGATTGATATTTTTGTTGAATTCAACTATGTCCTAACTGATATTCTGCTTGATGGATGTGTCCATTTCCGATACAGGGGATTTGAAGTCTCTAACTATAATAATGGATCCATCTATTTCTCTGAATTTCTATCAGTTTTTGCTTCATGTGGTTTGGCACTCTGTTGATATGTGCATACACATTAAGAATTATTTTGTCTTTTTGGAGAATTGCTCACTTTATCATTATGTAATGCTCTTTATCCCTGGTAATTCCCTTATTTGAAATCTACTATCTGAAGTTAATATAGCAATACCTGTTTTATTTTTATTAGTTTTAGCATAGTACAGGCTCCCTCTCTATTCAAAAGTATAGCATTCCTACCTACTAGAAACCTTTCCTAATCCAAATGACTTATAGTGAAGAGTACGTTTTCCAAAAGTTCACATTACACCACTTCACTTTTACAACACCACCATCAAAAAAAAAAAAAAAAAAAAAAGCCCTACCTTAGTTCCCATTTCTTATTATCTGAAAGAAATCCAAAGAGGATATTCACTTTTACAAAAAAGTTATCACTATACTAATGTATGTCTTTTGTAAAAGCAACGTGATATAAGCAAACTTTTGGAAATCAGGGAATCCCTGTATGCTTTTCCATGAATTTGCTTTTACTGTATATCTATATTTACATCTAAAGTGGGTTTTTTGTACACAAAGTATAGCTGGATCTTGTTTTTTAATCCACTCTGACAACCTCTGTCTTTTAACCGATGCATTTAGACCACTGTCTTTCAAAGTGATTATTGAGGAGTGACATCAGAATCATGGTGACATATGTCATTCCTTTTTTCTCTCCCCCTTTTAACTTACAACTAACTGTGCATTTATAACAGAACAAAAATGCCTCTCACCAGGACACCCAGCAACCAAACTCAAATGCAGGGAATATTGTGACCTAACTGATAAAGAACTAAAAATGCCTATTACAAAAGAAAAAAAAAAATCAAAAAGCTACAAGAAAACTCAGAAAGGCAATTCAATAAATTCAGGAATAAACTTAATGAATAGAAAAAATTCTTCACCAAGAGATTGAAATGACAAAACTGAACCAAAAAGACATTCAATAGCTGAGAAAATACTGAGCATGTCACCTTGGAAAATCATGAATTCACAAGGTCAGACAGAAACAGAGGGAAAAAGAAAAAATGGATGTACAAAGCCACCAGAAGGCAAATAAGATGGCAGAAGTCCTGACCTATCAATAATCATTCCAGATGCAAATTGAGTGAGTTCACCAGTAAAATGGCACAGAATGTCTGGATAGATTTTTAAAAGGAAAACACTCAACTATATGCTGCCTACAGGAAACTCATTTCAGTTCTAAGGACACACATAGCATCAAAGTGAAAGAATGGAAGGTAATATTCTATGCTAGTGGAAACCAAAAGAAAGTGGAGCTAGACATACTTATATCAGACAAAACAAACTTCAAGCCAAAAAATGGCAATAAGAGACAAAGAAGATTATTAGATAATGATAAAGGGGCCAATACATCAAGAAGATATGCATGCATGTATGCTGAGTTACTTCAGTCATGTCCGACTCTTTGCAACGCCACAGACCGAAGTCCACAGGCTCCTCTGCCCATGGGATTCTCCAGGCAAGAATACTAGAGTGGGTCGCCATTTCCTACTCCACAAGAAGACATAACAATTTGTAAATATATATGGACCTAATATCAGAGCACTGAAATATAAGGAAATACTAAGTCTACAGGGGAAAATAGACAATACAACAGTAGTAGGGGAATTCAATACCCTACTCTCAGCAATCGACAGATTATCTATAAAGAAAATCAACAAGGAAACACTGGATCTAAGATATCAGATCAGATCAGTCGCTCAGTCGTGTCCGACTCTTTGCGACCCCATGAACTGCAGCACGCCAGGCCTCCCTGTCCATCACCAACTCCCGGAGGTCACTCAGACTCACATCCATCGAGTCAGTGATGCCATCCAGCCATCTCATCCTCTGTCGTCCCCTTCTCCTCCTGCCCCCAATCCCTCCCAGCATCACTAAGATATACTTCAGACCAAATGAATTTCACAGCTATATGTAGAACATGCTACCCAACAACAGCAGAATACACATTTTTCTCAAGTGTCATGGAACATTCTCAAGAACAATAATAGAAAATAAAAGAATTCTTAGCAAATTTAAGAAGATTAAAATCATACCAACTATCTTTCCTGACCACAATGGTATGGAACAACACATCAACAACAATAGGAAAGATACCAAATCTATGAATATATGGAAATTACAGACCACTCTGCTGAACAACCAATGGCTCAAAGAAGAAGTCAAAGGAAAAATAAAACTTTATCTTGAAATAAATGAAAAGGGAAATATAACATATGAAAGCTTATGGGATACAGCAAAAACAGTTCTGAGGAGAAAGTTTAGATTGATAAGTGCCTATATTAAGAAATTTAAAATATCTCAAATAAACAACCTAACTTGATACCTCAAGGAACTAACAAAAGAACAAGTTAAACTCAAATTTACTAAAAGAAGGAAATTATTATAAAGATTACAGCAGAAATAAATGAAATAGAGACCTGAAAAGTAATAGAAAGGATTGATGAAACTAAGAGCTTGTTCTTCCAAAAGATAAACAAAATCAACTCTTTAGCCAGAGTGCCCCAGAAAAAAAGAGACAAGTCTCAAATACATAAAATTAGAAATGAAAGAGGAGTGATATAAGTGATACTACAGAAATATGTGGAATCATTAGAGGGCACAATGAACAACTGTATGCCAATAAATTAGATGACCTAGAAAAAACTTCCTCAAAATATACAACTGAAACAGAAAGAAATAGAAAATCTGAACAAACAATGGGTAAAGACACTGAATCAGTAATGAAAAACCTCCCAACACAGAAAATTCCAAGACCAGACAGATTCACTGGTGAATTCTACCAAACATTTAAAGAATCGACAACAGTCCTCAGACTCTTCCAAAAAATAAAGAAAGGAACACTTACAAGCTCATTCCATGAGGATAGCATTGCAGAAAAAACATCACAAGAAAAGTATAGAACATCATCCCTAATGAATAAAATTGCAAAAATTCTCAACAAAATATTATCAAATCAAATTTAAGAACACATGGAAATGATTATTCATCATGACAAGTGGAATTTATCCCTCAGACACAGGAATAGTTCAACATATGCAAATCAGTATGTTGTAACACATCACATAAATAAAATGAAAAATAAAATCACATGATTATTTCAATAGATGCAGATAAAGCATTTCACAAAATATGCCAATCTTTCATGATAAAAATCCTGGGTAGATTGGGTATAAAAAGAACAATGAAATTACATTCCTGTCTTATATCGCTCACAAAAATTAATTCAGAATGAATGAAAGATTTAAGCACAAGACCTGAAACAATAAAACTCCTAGGAAAAAAAAAATGTAACGAAGAAGTTAATCAATATTGGCAGTGATTTTTTTTCATATGACACCAAAGTGCAAACAACAAATCAACAAATGGGACTGCATCAAACTTAAAGGCGTCTGTACAGCAAAGGGAATCATCAATAAAACAAAAAGCCAAACCACAGAAAGGGAGAACATTTTAGAAAATCATCTATCAAATAAGGAAATATTATCCAAAGTATATAAAGAACACAGCTCAATAACAAAAAAACAAACAATTCAATTTTTAAATGGGCAAAATAAACAGACACATTTTTTTCCAAATGAGACATCCAGATGGTCAATAGATATTTAAAAATATGCTTATTATCAGTAATCATCAGGGATGATGATTAATTTTGATGTAATCAAAATTACAATGTTCTGGAGAAGGAAATGGCATCCCACTCCACTATTCTTGCCTGGAGAATCCCAGGGACGGCGGAGCCTGGTGAACTGCCGTCTATGGGGTCGCACAGAGTCAGACACGACCAAAGTGACTTAGCAGTCCCATTCTGCTCTAGTAGGAAGACTTAGAAGTGAAAACCTGAAAAGGTTGGCCTTGCTCGATGCTCTAGTGCTGCTGTGATTAGGGTAGGACAGTTCAGCCTCACGGGGAAGGCAATGGCACCCCACCCCAGTACTTTTGCCTGGAAAATCCCATGGACAGAGGATCCTGGTAGGCTCCAGTCCATGGAGTCGCTAAGAGTCGGACACGACTGAGCGACTTCACTTTCACTTTTCACTTTCATGCATTGGAGAAGGAAATGGCAACCCACTCCAGTATTCTTGCCTGGAGAATCCCAGGGACGGGGGAGCCTGGTGAGCTTCCGTCAATGGGGTTGCACAGAGTCGGACACGACTGAAGTGACTTAGCAGCAGCAGTTCAGCCTCAAAGGTTAGAATCTAGTAGCAGCTGTCTTAACATCCCGTCTGGGGTTTGCAAAAAGAACTTTATGTAGTCATCTTTGCTAGTGCAATGTAAAACTGCTTTCTGGTTTCTCATTTTTGATGTTTGTACATTAAAGGTGTGACACATGAAACCAAAAAAAAATTACAATGTTCTTGTCACCTCACACTTGCTAGAATGGCTGCCATCACATAAATAAGAGATAACCAGTGTTAACAAAGATGTCAAGAAAAGGGAACCCTTGTACACCATTGATGAAAATATAAGTTGGCTCAATTACTATCGCAAACAATATGGAGACAGCTCAAAAAAATCAAAAATATATCTGCCATATGACCCAGCAATTCCACTTCTGGGTATATACTTCAAGGAAATAAAAACAGACTCTCAAAGAAATAGTCTTCTTTATTCACATTCATGTTTATTACATTATTTATAATGACCAAGATATGGAAAACAACCCAAGTGCCTACTGATGGAGGAATAAATGAAGTTGTACTCAGTGTTCTTCCTTTCTTTATGCAGATCCAAAGTTACTAACCTATATTATTCTTCTCCTCTCTAAAGAACTTCTTTGAACATTTCTTGCAAGGCAACCCTATCAGCAACAAATTCCCTCAATTTTTGTTTGTCTAGGAAAGTCTTTATTTCATCTTCATTTTAAAGGATAATTTCATAATTTACAAAATTCTAGGTCAGTGGTTATTTTCTCCCAGCACTTTAAATACCCTATTCCTTTCTTTTCTTGCTTGCATGCTTTCAGAGGATTAGTCAGATGCAGTTGCTTTATGGTTCCTCACTAGATTAGGTTTCTGTGGTTTTTGCTGAGATATCCTCAAGCACAGAGATTCTTTCCTCAGTCATGTCTTGTCTACCAATAACACCATCAGTTATTCTTCACTTCTGCTACAGTGTTCCTGATCTGTAGTATTTCTTTTCAGTTTTTACTTAGGATTTCCATCTCTCTGTTACAGTGTTCATCTGTTCTTGCATGTTGTATACTTTATCCATTAGAGCCCTTAGCATAGTAAGCACAGTTGTTTAAAATTCTTCATCTGATCATCCCAACATCCCTGCTAAGTCAGGTTCTAAGGCTTGATATGTCTCTTCAAATTGTGTTTTTTGTCTTTTAGTCTCCAGGTAATATTTTCTTGATAGCAAGATCTGGTGTACTGGATAAAAGGAACTACCATAAATATGCTTTTCATGATATGATGTTAAAGTATGGGAGGTAAGGCACTCTAGAGCCCAGTGATCAGGTATTGGTCCTTTAGTAAGCTTATTCCCATGAACCGTGAATTTCACAGGTATTCTTATTATCATTCTCTCCCCCACTTAGGCAGAAAAGGATGGCTGGAGTGGACTGGACTTCAGTATTTCCCTTCTCTCAGATGAGTTGGGCTCTAGTAATACCCCAGCAGGTTAGGCTCTAGGTAACTAATTTCCCCTAAGAGTAGGCTTTGTCAAGAAGATAGTGGTCTGGCACTTTTTCACTTCAAAAGGGTTCCTTTTTCCCTCCCTCTGCTAGAAGCATAAGGAGATTTTTCTCTTATATTCACTGTGAAAACCTGGTTTCTCGCAAAAACATAGGGGCCTCTCTCATACAGGTTCCCCTGGAGTTTTTAACTCTCAGACTTCTCATCGCTGAAGCTGTGGCAATTTGTCAGTTGTGGTTCTGGTTTTCCTAGTGATTTGTGCCTAATGTCACTCAACTGATAAAAGACAAATTCAACATAAGAAGCTGGGTCTGAATGACCATAAAGTTCATTTTTTACACTGTTCCTGAGTAAATATTTTATAGATATTAATATATTTTTATATTATCTTAATAAGAAACAGTGACAAGTTTTATATACAAGTACACTAAAACCTCAGAAATGTAAAATATTCTTCTGTAGAATAAAGTCTTATAAAATAGCAACCTATGAACTCCATTTGGAAATGAGGGACCTGCTTTCTGAAATCATACTGAAGGAATTTGATATTTTATCTGAATTAACACCTTAGCTTCTGACAAGCAATTCCACAAAGCATAAAGCCTTCCTGAAGTCTTCCTCTTATTGTTCTAAACATTGGAGTCTAGGATTCCAGAATATTGGCAGCTTGAACTGTAAACAGCCTCTCTGAATCTTTAAACTCTTCTGAGTGTCTGGTACCAGTAGCTAAATTAGGCATGGAGAATGCAGTGGGGACTCCAGGCTCTCTGAGTGTTCCTACAGAAGGACTCAGAGCAAAGATACTGAAGAGTGGGTGTACCTTTGATGGAGTGAATAAGAATATGCATTGATGAATGGAATTCTCTAAATCCATAAGGCTATGAAATTTTAAGTGCATTGCAAATTTTTATCCTGGTGCCCTTTAGACACAGAAAATTGGCAGTCCACCTTCTGCCATCCCACCAGCCCAGGTCAACACAGACTACTGTATTCCAACATCAACTGTAGTGGCTTTAATTAAGTTATTCTGACTTTTCAAAATAGCAATAAAAGCTGGTAGTTAGTGAAAAAATGCTAAACATGCTAAAAATGCTTCAACATGCTAAAAGAAAGTGCTAAGAGAAAGTACTAAAAGAATTCCAGCTGGAATTCTATGCCAAATTAAACTATTTTTTAGAATGGATAAATGAAGACATTTTCACACAAACAAAACTAAATGAATTCATCAACAGACCTCATTGAAAGAAGTTCTAAAGGGTGTTATTCAGGCAGAAAGAAAATAATTCTAAATATGAGGTATGAAATACAAGATAGTGCAAAAAAATTGATATGGGGAAATCCAAACTAATGTGACCATGTAAAAATAGTAGTAATATCTAATTGGTGAGGTGGAAAAGGGAATAGGATCAGCCTAAAGGATTTGACACATATATTGGGCATATTTAAGGAACATCTACTCAGAGGGCAGTAATCTAAGTTAGTGTTCTGTTTCAAAGTTTTGCTTGAGAAAAGGGTAAAGATCTTGGTTTACCTCTGAATTTGCAAAGGGGTAAATAAGTAAATGGGCTTCCCATGTGACTCAGTGGTAAAGAATTCGCCTGCCAGTGCAGGAGACATAGGAGACATGGGTTCGATCCCTGGGTCAGGAAATGACAACCCACTCCAGTATTCTTGCCTGGAGAATCTCCATGGACATAGGAGCCTGGTGGGCTACAGTCCATGGGTTTACAGAGTTGGACATGACTGCACAACTGAGCACACACACACAAACACACACATACACACACACATAAACATATACACACATAAACAAACACACACACACACACAAATAAATAAATATGAGAAGAATAACTCCCAAACAAGTGAGGCAGGGAGTTGTAATGAGGGAGAAGAAAGAAAACAAATTGCCTACCCAAAAGGAAGAAGAAAGAGAAAACAAAAAGCTTCTAAAGAGAGAAAGAAGAAATAAGACCAAAAAAAAAAATCTATCAATACTTTAATCACTTCAATTAAAAGACAAAGATTATCTATTGGACCTAAAGAATTGTTAAGCATATTCTATTTCAAGAGACACAAAAAACTTTAAAAACATAAAATTTTCAAGTGAAAAGATAGAAAAATATGTGCAAATTAAATTTTTATCAAAATAAGTGTGTGTTTCAGATATACTAGACTTTAAAGCAAAAACAGTCAAACAAAAAGGTTGATACATAAAGAGTTTTATTCTCAAAGAAAATATAAAATTAGAAGATATTTGTAACTTAATAATAATAAATATATACCATTATTGGATTCTCAATAATTCTCTAACGTTTATCTGAATAACTATTACTTTTTCCAATAATTTCAGATTTTCTCCATGACAAAATAATGACAACATAATAACATGTCTAGCCTGTGTGACAAAATCACTGAAGAGATTTTGCATAAAAATATAAAAGTTAAGAGAAATAAGAAAAACGTGTGAAAGACAAAGTTGTCAAGGCTTACATATGTGTAACAGGAGAATGTTCAAAACTATGGCATAGGTGTATGCTGCCAAGCTGCAGACACTCACCTGGGCTACATGGATGTTCCTTTGTTTAACTGCTCCAGCTCTTCTGTCCAAGGCAGTCAACGAAACAGAATGCATACGATGCAGGACTCAAGAGTAAATGAGCAAGGACACTCACAAACAACTCACATTATGATGCAGAAATTGTTAAACTTAGGCTATGCAAAAATCCTGTATACATGGGCTCAAAATGTTCCGATTTTTTTTCTTAGAAGTTGCATACACTTAGAAGATACATACCACCAGTTCCAAAGCCTTACAGATATAAGACACAACTCTAATACTGTCTCTTTCCAAGGTCCCTTTGGTGTTCTCTTCTGAACTGTATGTATATACATGCTTCCACTATATAAGGAGGTTTTTGCTCACAGATATCATCTCTTAATCATGTATTTGAAGTATCCAGCACAATGCACAGCATATGGTTGGTATTTGAAAACTTTTGTTTAATAGTTGATAATGAATTAATTAAATTTATATAGGATCTCCTTTAAAGGAAGTAAACCTTTTTTAGCCTGTAAAACTGAGTTTAACATTGAGGTAATAATAAAAAGTGCTTAGCATGATATCAGGCCTTCATAAGTGCTCAATAAATGCTAACTATTAAAACTTCTGGTGCTGTTTATAGAATGATAGGTAGGTCAAGCCAGAAATTTTCAAACCTGCCTCCCAACCATATTTAATTAAACAAGGAATTTATGTATCACATTCAGAACTCAAAAAAAAATGAAGTTAATCTATAGGAAAGACACTATGAATGATTTACTACTGCATAGTTATAAGTCAGGATGCATTATTCACTTAAATTCTGTTTGCCCAAACCCAGAAATGAGATACCTTTTATGTCAAGCTACCTGTGCTGAAAATATTTCAAGTAGATTTAATTACATTTGAGGAGAAATTCAGGATAAGATCTAGGTATATGTGTATATTCACCATTAGCTAAATTTTATCAACTTGCTTATACAAAATTAGAATTTTTCCATCCTCTGTCATATCTTCTTATTTGTATGTATCAGATATTCCTCAAGCCTTCCTCATTAAAAAGCAGTCTATTTCTCTGCAAAGATGTATTTAATGCCATTGACTCAACAGATAAAGTAATGATTTTTGAAGATAATTTTCTTCAATAATGTTGAGCATTGTAAACTCACAAAATCATAAATTTTGGATTGCCCAAAATTAGACCTATAAACAAACAAAAATGTAGAACTTTCCTGGAACATTAATTTTTTATTAGAAAATTACCTATAGCACCATGTAGTAGAAAGCAGGCTTTAGTATCAAGCCAAGTATCTTAAACAATAAAATGGGAAAATAATACTCTACCTCTTATTATTGATTTTAAAAATGGAATAAGTATGTAAAGCACCTAGGACACTACTTGTTATATAAAATACTAAGGTAATTTGTTAGCTTTCCTCCTTCCAATAAAACAGTAACAAACTTTTTCCATGTAGAATTACGAATTTTCTTTTCTTTCCCTGTTATAACAAAGTATTTAGGCTTTGAGATTTACTTTAGCATCGCAGCTTCCTGAACCATAGAGTTAGATCCTCATCTTAGAAGAGATTTTGTGTGATTGGTACAGAGCAAAGTTCTCTCTCCTTAGTTTTACTTTTGGTTCTTTGCAAAAATAAACTTTCTCTTAACAAAGGGCTTCTTTCTCAGGTCCTGATATGCTTGACTCTCATTCAAGGATTTTGCTCTGACCTGATGTAATTTAATTTACTAGGATTCCACTATCAGCATTATTAGACAGGAATATTTCATTTTTTAACATTTACGTAGCCATTTTTAAATGTTTAAATGCTTTAACAATCTTCCTTTAAGTAATGATTTTCCAGAAGAGCCCTTTGTAATAGTTAAGCTATATTTGAAAGAATGTGGAGGAACTGGAAATAGTCCAAAGAAGAGCAGGGAAAATGATTAAAGGAATGGAAAATAAATTCTCTCAGAGTAAGCTACAGAGTTGGAGCTAAAAAGAGAAAGCAAAGGTGTAATGTTACTGATCTAGTTCTCCAAACCCTCAGACAAATCAGTTGATGGCATTAGACAAACTAGAGTGGAAAGCCAGCACGCATACTTCTGAACCACAAGAGTAGAGGAAGTCTTCAAAGTCTATCTCTAGTTCCAACTTCTGATTAGTCCTTTGCTGATTGCTCACTTCAATTGTAAATCAGAAGCAGAAAATGAACTGCCTTATTATATGAGCTAACTCTGGTGATGGTTTGGTAATTTCAAGACTATGAGTGCATTTTTACAATGAATAGGGTCTCCTTAGAAATTTGGGGGATTAACTTCACATCCAGTTATGACTCACCAGGAGACTAGGATCTTATAAGAATCCTGGGATAATTAGTACCTGAGTCATCCAAGGAAAAAGCTATCTATATTCCTACTCAAACACCAGTCCTTATTCTGGAAACAAGGGGAAAATGTATAAGTAATGACACTCTTCTAGGTTATAGTCCTCAAAAGCAGTGCCTACACTAGCTATCTCATATTTTCCTCTGCTCTTTGTCACAAAATTCCTAAATTACCTGGGAATCTACATAAAATGGACTTCATGCCTTCTGACTCCCAATGAGAGGTGCCGGCAGATCAGAGGACAAAAAGAGAAGGTGATCAAGATTTCTCCTGCCTGACTCACTGCCTGCTACCGAGTTAGCTGAGGCTCTCCCAAAGCCTGGTGTTCCTTTCAGCAGGTGTTTCCCACATATCTCTCTTTCCACGTTTGGTAACCACTTCATCTCCTTGGCAGGAGGGCTTCCCTTGTGGCTCAGCTGATAAAGAATCCGCCTGCAATGTAAGAGACCTGGGTTGGGAAGATCCCTGGAAAAGGGAAAGGTTACCCTCTCCAGTATTCCAGCCTTGAGAATTTCATGGACTGTATAGTCCATGAGGTCACAAAGAGTCAGGCACGACTAAGCAAATTTCACTTTCACTTTTCACTTTTTTCATCTCCTGGGTAACAGCTCCCTCAGTTGCTAGGTATAGGGCCCTGAACACTTCTTTGCTGGTTTGTTTAACCCTGCTTACTTTATAAGCACCTCCCTTGTTAAACTCTCCTTACACTGCCCAATATGAATGTACAAACTGTTTTTTTTTTTTTTCAAGAATCTCAACTGATACAGTACCCCCATAAGAATAAAGTGGTATACATACACAGTCAAGGAACGTGGATGCTTCTGAACGCTTTTCTCTGAGCTCCATAATTGAGAATTATGTTATGTATGCATGTCTAAGTGTTGTTGGGCTTCCCTGGTGCCTCATATGTTAAAAAAAAAAAAAAAAAAAATCTGCCAGCAATGCAGGAGACCCAGGTTTGATACCTGTGTTGGGAAGATCCCCAGGATAAAGGAATGGCTACCCACTCCAGTATTCTTGCTTAGAGAATTCCATGGACAGAGGAGCCTGGTAGAGTACAATCCATGGAGTTGCAAAGAGTAGGACACAACTGAGTGACTCACACACTTTAGACAAGACAAACACTAAGTGATGCTAAAAGATTAATAAAAGTAAATGTCTCAATGTTATCTGGTCTTAAGCTGATAGAAATACCACCCCTCATTTTGTGTATCTCCAGATTATTCTGTTTATAAAGGGGAAACCATCATTGGTCAGCACAGTTCTGTGACTTGCAGACTTTCTGAAACATCTATTCAAAAACAGCTTAGATTTCCAAGGGCTGAATAATGTTCTGGGTGTCTTGGGAAAACGTTCTTGTGTTTTCCTTCATCAGATCAGATCAGATCAGTCACTCAGTCATGTCCAACTCTTTGCCACCCCATGAATCGCAGCACACCAGGCTTCCCTGTCCATCACCAACCCCCGGAGTTCACCCAGACTCACATCCATCGAGTCAGTGATGCCATCCAGCCATGTCATCCTCTGTCGTCCCCTTGCCCTCAATCCCTCCCAGCATCAGAGTCTTCTCAAATGAGTCAGCTCTTCGCATGAGATGGCCAAAGTACTGAAGTTTCAGCTTTAGCATCATTCCTTCCAAAGAAATCCTAGGGCTGATCTCCTTCAGAATGGACTGGTTGGATCTCGTCCAAGGGACTCTCAAGAGTCTTCTCCAACATCACAGTTCAAAAGCATCAATTCTTCGGCACTCAGCCTTCTTCACAGTCCAGCTCTCACATCCATACAGGACCACAGGAAAAACCATAGCCTTGACTAAGCGGACCTTTGCTGGCAAAGTAATGTCTCTGGTTTTGAATATGTGATCTAGGTTGGTCATAACTTTCCTTCCAAGGAGTAAGCGTCTTTTAATTTCATGGCTGCAGTCACCATCTGCAGTGATTTTGGAGCCCAGAAAAAGAAAGTCTGACACTGTTTCCACTGTTTCCCCATCTACTTCCCATGAAGTGATGGGACCGGATGCCATGATCTTCGTTTTCTGAATGTTGAGCTTTAAACTAACTTTTTCACTCTCCACTTTCACTTTCATCAAGAGGCTTTTGAGTTCCTCTTCATTTTCTGCCATAAGGGTGGTGTCATCTGCATATCTGAGGTTATTGATATTTCTCCCAGCAATCTTGATTCCAGTTTGTGTTTCTTCCAGCCCAGCGTTTTTCATGATGTACTCTGCATAGAAGTTAAATAAACAGGGTGACAATATACAGCCTTGACGTACTCCTTTTCCTATTTGGAACCAGTCTGTTGGTCCATGACCAGTTCTAACTGTTGCTTCCTGACCTGCATACAGATTTCTCAAGAGGCAGATCAGGTGGTCTGGTATTCCCATCTCTTTCAGAATTTTCCACAGTTTATTGTGATCCACACAGTCAAAGGCTTTGGCATAGTCAATAAAGCAAAAATAGAAGTTTTTCTGGAATTCTCTTGCTTTTTCCATGATCCAGCGGATGTTTGCGATTTGATCTCTGGTTCCTCTGCCTTTTCTAAAACCAGCTTGAACATCAGGAAGTTCACGGTTCACATATTGTTGAAGCCTGGCTTGGAGAATTTTGAGCATTACTTTACTAGCATGTGAGATGACTGCAATTGTGCGGTAGTTTGAGCATTCTTTGGCATTGCCTTTCTTTGGGATTGGGATGAAAACTGACCTTTTCCAGTCCTGTGGCCACTGCTGAGTTTTCCAGATTTGCTGGTATATTGAGTGCAGCACTTTCACAGCATCATCTTTCAGGATTTGGAATAGCTCCACTGGAATTCCATCACCGCCACTAGCTTTGTTCATAGTGATGCTATCTAAGGCCCATTTGACTTCACATTCCAGGATGTCTGGCTCTAAGTCAGTGATCACACCATCGTGATTATCTTGGTTGTGAAGCTCTTTTTTATACAGTTCTTCTGTGTATTCTTGCCACCTCTTCTTAATATGTTCTGCTTCTGTTAGGTCCATACCATTTCTGTCCTTTATCGAGCCCATCTTTGCATGAAATGTTCCTTTAATATCTCTGATTTTCTTGAAGAGATCCCTAGTCTTTTCCATTCTGTTGTTTTCCTCTATTTCTTTGCATTGATCACTGAAGAAGGCTTTCTTATCTCTTCTTGCTATTCTTTGGAACTCTGCATTCAGATGCTTATATCTTTCCTTTTCTCCTTTGCTTTTCACTTCTCTTCTTTTGACAGCTGTTTGTAAGGCCTCCCCAGACAGCCATTTTGCTTTTTTGCATTTCTTTTCCATGGGGATGGTCTTGTTCCCTGTCTCCTGTACAATGTCACGAACCTCAGTTCATAGTTCATCAGGCACTCTATCTATCAGATCTAGGCCCTTAAATCTATTTCTCACTTCCACTGTATAATCATAAGGGATTTGATTTAGGTCATACCTGAATGGTCTAGTGGTTTTCCCTACTTTCTTCAATTTCAGTCTGAATTTGGACATAAGGAGTTCATGGTCTGAGCCACAGTCAGCTCCTGGTCTTGTTTTTGCTGACTGTATAGAGCTTCTCCACCTTTGGCTGCAAAGAATATAATCAATCTGATTTCGGTGTTGACCATCTGGTGATGTCCATGTATAGAGTCTTCTCTTGTGTTGTTGGAAGAGGGTGTTTGTTATGACTAGTGCATTTTCTTGGCAAAACTCTATTAATCTTTGCCCTGCTTCATTCCGTATTCCAAGGCCAAATTTGCCTGTTACTCCAGGTGTTTGTTGACTTCCTACTTTTGCGTTCCAGTCCCCTATAATGAAAAGGACATCATAGTCACACTCAAAAACTTCTGACATTAAATGTGTGGGGTTTTTCCCTACATTAACCAATGTTCCAACAATAGTTGTGTGTCCTACAACTCAATTCAGTGCTGACACTGTCTACTTGGATTTAGTATCAGATTCCACAACTGAAAGGCTCAATCAGTCACACCAGGCTCCTCCCATTTCAGATGCCAAGGGCAAGTTCCAGGCTGTCACCTGCGCTTCTGACTGGTCAGCTCTAAATCAAGTCCCCATGACCCCCTCCTCAAGTTTGATCATTTGATAGAATAGCTCAGAGAACTCAGGGAAATAATTCATATCTACTGTTTTATTATATAATAAAGATATTGGAAGGATATGGATGAACAGCCAGTAAAGAAATACATAGACCAAGGTCCAGAATTGTCCTGAACACAGGAGAGTCTGTCTCCATGGAATCAGAACACATCACATGAATCCCAACACACACATCCCAGCACATGAATGCCTTCACCAACCTGTAAGCTCCCCCAAATCAGACACTTTGGGGGTTTTATTGAGGTTTCATCATGTAGGCATGATCGATCATTAACTGTTTTCAGCTATTCTCCCCTTCCTTGAAAAAGGGCTGAGTAAGGGCTGAAACCTCCAAGTTTCCAATCATGGCTTGATCTTTTTGATGACTAGCCCCTATCCAATAGCCTGCTAACCATCACCTCATTAGAACAAAACACAATCCTACCATTCAGAAAATTCCAAGGAATTAAGGAACTCTGTGTCAGGAGTAAGAGTCAAAAATCAAAATACACTCCTAGTAACCTTATCAACTAGGAAATTACAAAGATTTTTAGGAGCTCTGTGCCAGGAACTGAAGGCAGAAACCCGTATATGTTTTCTATTATTTCTCACTGGACGTGTGATTAAGCTCCCCAGGTTTTCTAAATTCAATCAAAGTTTACTAAACTCTTAATATTGCCAAGTACTATATTACAAATGAGTGTAGTGAAAATCCGAAATCCAGAACAGAATTAAGTGGCAGTGTTACTTTTCCTGGTTACCTCCACCCCTCCACCACTTGCCAAGGAACTCACAATCTAGTAAATGAGGTAGAAATATAAATGATCAAATATAAGACAAGACAGAATGAACTTGTAGGTCAATATTCGTTTATTGAATATTTACCAGGCAAAGTGCTTGGTATTGAAGATAAAAAGATAACTAAAATTGGCCCATACTCTCAAGATCCTCACAAATCTAGAGCATCACACATTGTAATTCAGTGTCAAGAGTTCTTTGAAAGATACAAATCAAAAAGCAACTAATTCTTGTGATGGAGCATTTGAGAAAGATCACAAATGGCATTTGAGGAAGATGAGGGACCTGCCTAGACAAAATCAAAGAAAAATGAAATTACATGGAGTGTTTAAAGACTGAAAAAGGAAAGGAAACTGGTGTGAATAGAGCATAAGATGGGCTTCAGTGGTAAAGAATCCACCTGCAATACAGGAAACACAGAAGATTTGGGTTTCATTCCTGGTTCCAGAAGATTCCCTGGGGGAGGAAATGGCAACACGCTCCACTCTTGCCTGGAGAATTCCATGAATAGACAGCCTGGTGGGCTAGTCCATGGGGTCGTGAGGAGTCCCACAAAGAGTCAGACACGGCTGAGTGACTGAACAAATAGCATAAGGCAGGGATGGGACACACAAAAGTACAAATCGGGACTTGGGGGTCTAGACCCTGGAAGAGTAAACTGAGGAGATAGTTACCATCAAAGATGAATTATTCACTGGGCTATTATAGCAGTTATAAGAAAAGTAGTAATGACATGCATCTGAATGAAATAAAAATAAAACAACCAGCAAATATATTGGGTTTTCCCTTCCCTACTACACAATCAGTTCATATTCACTCCTACCTGACTTTTTCTCTTGTGCTTTATTAAGAAAGAAACAGATAATAAAAAGTCCAGCACATTTACAGATGAGTGGTTTTGACTTCACTTTAACAAAAATACTGAAACCCTATTCTTAATAGTTCTTTTATTTATTTGGCGGCATCTGATCTTAGTTAAGAATGCAGGCATTTCTAGTTATGTTGCACGGGCTTGGTAGCTGTGGCATGCAGGCTTAGTTACCCTGAGGTATGTGGGATCTTTGCTCTCTAACCAGAGATCAAATCCATGTCCCCTGCTTTGGAAGGCAGATTCTTAACCACTGATGACCAGAAAAGTGTCCCCACTCTTTCTGAAGCACTATGCCAAGCACTAAGGAAGAATACAAAGCAACAAGATATTATCTTGCCCCTCATTTCATAAAAGAAAGAAGAAGAGTGCTGTGAAATAACTTGTCCAAGGCATTCATCTATGTGAAGGCAGCCTTAGCTATATTCCAGCTACTAGGATACTATGAATAACATCTTCTTACTCCTCTAATTGCTTTCATAGTATCTGTATATTATAAATAATACTTGACAAGAAATTTTACCATCACCTGCAACAGTGATAAATTAAGACTCAAAACATTTACATGTTGATGTTATCTCCACCAGTGCTTCCCAACAGAAAGCAAAACTGGAAAGCAACACCAGGAAGCCTGAGAAATGTAGTTTGCAGAAGTCAGATCAAAACAAGAAAATGACAGGGAATGAGTCTGAGATCAAACAAACCAACATCCTGCACACTCTATATATGTTCTCCCTTGCCATTAGTAAGGTGTCTCAGCATCCTTGCCCCTCTTTCTCCCTGTTTGTATGCCTTCCTTCAAGGAAGGTCAATGTCTGTGTCCTTAGCCATTCATTTGTGAGAAATTGCTAGTACTTTAGGAATACACTGTACCTGGACAGAGGTTCCTGCAAGAAAAGCAGTATAATCACCTACAGAAAAGCAAATCAGAGGTGGTTTATGGGAAAGTTTCATATTTCAGAATGTCCTCAAAGAATGTTTAATAGCATCATCAAGCTGTTTTATGAATATCCATTCCTAAAAACAATGGTGATCATTGTCTAATACAGGAGTTTCGGAACCCCTTCTTCCCCGCCTTGTCCCAGCCGCACGGCAGGAGGTGAGCAGCTGGTGAGCAAGCAAAGCTTCATTGCTATTTATAGGCACCCCCCATCATTCGCATTACCACTTGAGCTCTGCCTCCTGTCAGATCTGCAGTGCCATAACGTTCTCAGTTCAGTTCAGTCATTCAGTCGTGTCCGACTCTTTGCGACCCCATGAATCGCAGCACACCAGGCCTCCCTGTCCATCATCAACTCCCGGAGTTCACTCAGACTCATGTCCATCTAGTCAGTGATACCATCCAGCCATCTCATCCTCTGTCATCCCCTTATCCTCCTGCTCCCAATCCCTCCCAGCATCAGACTCTTTTCCAATGAGTCAACTCTTCACATGAGGTGGCCAAAGTACTGGAGTTTCAGATTTAGCATCATTCCAGGGCTGATCTTCTTCAGAATGGACTGGTTGGATCTCCTTGCAGTCCAAGGGACTCTCAAGAGTCTTCTCCAACACCACAGTTCAAAAGCATCAATTCTTCGGTGCTCAGCCTTCTTCACAGTCCAACTCTCACATCCATACAGGACCACAGGAAAAACCATAGCCTCGACTAGACGAACCTTTGTTGGCAAAGTAATGTCTCTGCTTTTGAACATGCTATCTAGGTTGGTCATAACTTTCCTTCCAAGGAGTAAGCGTCTTTTAATTTCATGGCTGCAGTCACCATCTGCAGTGATTTTAGAGCCCAGAAAAATAAAGTCTGACACTGTTTCCACTGTTTCCCCATCTATTTCCCATGAAGTGATGGGACCAGATGCCATGATCTTCATTTTCTGAATGTTGAGCTTTAAGCCAACTTTTTCACTCTCCACTTTCACTTTCATCAAGAGGGTTTTTAGTTCCTCTTCACTTTCTGCCATTAAGGGTGGTGTCATCTGCATATGTGAGGTTATTGATATTTCTCCCAGCAATCTTGATTCCAACTTGTGTTTCTTCCAGCCCAGCATTTCTCATGATGTACTATGCATATAAGTTAAATAAGCAGGGTGACAATATACAGACTTGAACTATTCCTTTTCCTATTTGGAACCAGTCTGTTGTTCCATGTCCAGTTCTAACTGTTGCTTCCTGACCTGCACACAAACTTCTCAAGAGGCAGGGGTCTGGTATTCCCATCTCTTTCAGAATTTCCACAGTTTATTGTGATCCACACAGTCAAAGGCTTTGGCATAGTCAATAAAGCAGAAATAGATGTTTTTCTGGAACTCTCTTGCTTTTTCCATGATCCAGGGGATGTTGGCAATTTGATCTCTGGTTCCTCTCCCTTTTCTAAAACCAGCTTGAACATCAGGAAGTTCACGGTTCACATATTGTTGAAGCCTGGCTTGGAGAATTTTGAGCATTACTTTACTAGCGTGTGAGATGAGTGCAATTGTGCAGTAGTTTGAGCATTCTTTGGCATTGCCTTTCTTTGGGATTGGAATGAAAACTGACCTTTTCCAGTCCTGTGGCCACTGCTGAGTTTTCCACATTTGCTGGCATATTGAATGCAGCACTTTCACAGCATCATCTTTCAGGATTTGGAATAGCTCCACTGGAATTCCATCACCTCCACTAGCTTTGCTCGTAGTGATGCTTTCTAAGGCCCACGTGACTTCACATTCCAGGATGTCTGGCTCTAGGTCAGTGATCACACCATCGTGATTATCTGGGTCGTGAAGATGTTTTTTTGTACAGTTCTTCCGTGTATTCTTGCCACCTCTTCTTAATATCTTCTGCTTCTGTTAGGTCCACACCATTTCTGTCCTTTATCGAGCCCATCTTTGCATGAAATGTTCCCTTGGTATCTCTAATTTTCTTGAAGAGATCTCTAGTCTTTTCCATTCTGTTGTTTTCCTCTATTTCTTTGCATTGATCGCTGAAGAAGGCTTTCTTATCTCTTCTTGCTATTCTTTGGAACTCTGCATTCAGATGCTTATATCTTTCCTTTTCTCCTTTGCTTTTCACTTTTCTTCTTTTGACAGCTGTTTGTAAGGCCTCCCCAGACAGCCATTTTGCTTTTTTGCATTTCTTTTCCATGGGGATGGTCTTGATCCCTGTCTCCTGTACAATGTCACGAACCTCAGTCCATAGTTCATCAGACACTCTATCTATCATATCTAGGCCCTTAAATCTATTTCTCACTTCCACTGTATAATCATAAGGGATTTGATTTAGGTCATACCTGAATGGTCTAGTGGTTTTCCCTACTTTCTTCAATTTAAGTCTGAATTTGACAATAACGAATTCATGATTTGAGCCACAGTGAGCTCCTGGTCTTGTTTTTGCTGACAGTATAGAGCTTCTCCATCTTTAGCTGCAAAGAATATAATCAATCTGATTTCGGTGTTGACCATCTGATGATATCCATGTGTAGAGTCTTCTCTTGTGTTGTTGGAAGAGGGTGTTTGTTATGATCAGTGCATGATAACGTTATCATCAGTGTTATAACGTTCTCAGAGGGACACAAACCCAACTGTGGACTGGGCATGTGAGAGGTCTAGGCTGCTAATCTAATGCCTGATGATCTGATTCTGCATTATGATGAGTTGTGTAAGTATTTCATTATACATCACAATGTAATAATAAGAGAAGTAAAGTGCAAAATAAATGTAATGTATTGAATCATTCCAAAACCAGCCCCCACCCACTTTAGTGGAAAAATTGTCCTCCATGAAACTAGTCCCTGGTGCCAAAAGGTTTCAGGAACATAGGTCTAATAGATTCAGGAAACTGACTATTGTCTTATCCTTTTATGAACTGTTTCTTAAAGTCACCTTTCTGGTACAATTGACCATGTCGTCCCGTGAAATAGAACTGTGCATTGATGATATTGTAATCTCCAGCATTGTTTGAGCTCTTTAGAGTACCAGGTATTAGGCTAAACACTTTTATGAATCATCTATTTCTCCTAATCACCCCATGAAGTAGATACCAAAAAAAACACCCTTTGAAGATAAAAGAAATGAGAGGAGGTTAAATAAATTACCAAGGTTACATGGCTTGGCAGACTAATACTCTAATCTAAGACTTAAAGTCACTAGAATGCCCCCCCACACCTCATTTAACTATTATATTGGCTGGTAAAATGCTGTAGACCAGCTATTTCTTTGCATGTCTTATATCTTTCATAGAATTCAAAAGTGGGCAAGGTAAAAGAAATATACAAAAAGTGCACTCTTACCAAATATACAAAGCAAAAACATAACAAGCTGTCTTCTTAATCTCAGAACAGATTTATTCTAGAACTCAATTTTGTCTTCAATAACTCTCAAGCCATCTAATTTTGAAGCGTTTATTACCAAAATGCATTTAAATGCCTATCTATGCATTCTAAACTCAAGCTCTGTAGATCAATAAAACTCAAATTGCTTTTTAAAAAGAGATTCTAAGACTTATATTTTAAATACTTCAAAAGCAAGATCAAGATTACAAACTGAGTTCAAACTATGGAAAAACACTAAGGAATATCAAAAGGTTTTCCCAAAACAAGCCAACTGATGCTTTGAAATTAGGAAAATAAGAAAGATAAACATTCTTAATTAAGTCAAACAGCAAGCATAAGAGAATATTCACATCTAAATAGGAATTATTTTTCCTCATCATCCTTTGTAATTCTCCACATTCAGCTATGTGAATACTGATAAATTGTTTTTTTTAACTTTGTCAAGAAGTAACTTCAGAACCACACTCCTCAAAAGTTATTTTCACTAATATTCACTTCATTATCCATCACCACTCTTAGTCCTTTAGGACAAGCGACTATCTTGTTCACTATTGTATTCCCAGCAGCCCACAAAGCACATGTGGGTAACAGTCAATGTTTATAGTGTGCAAAATCAAAGAATGAATGCATCTACCCTGAAGAAGATTGAGATGTGTTTCATTTATTATCAAAAGACACTATAATTCAATGAAAAAATACTGTCATCCACTGACTCTTATCCTTTCGTATCAACTATCCCCTGAGGTCAATATCTTTCTTAATACTTTCAGAACAACTAGAAAAATAAGATTCTACTTGTTGTACTACCATGGCCATTGCATTAAGAAAAGTGTTTGTAGGAAGCTTTAAAAAATTGAAGAGCTAGATACAATCTTGGATCCACTAATGAGCACTTTATAGGCCAGAGATAGGCTTTCCAGGTGGCACTAGTGGTAAAGAACCTGCCTGCCAATGAAGGTTAGAGGTAAGAAACGCCAGTTCAGTGCCTGGGTGGGCAAGATCCCCTGCAGAAGGAAATGGCAATCCACTCCAGTATTCCTACCTGGAGATACCCATGGACAGAGGAACCTGGTAGACTACAGTCCACAGGGTGGCACAGAGTCAGACATGACTGAAGCAACTTAGCACAGCGGCTGGCAGTTATAAGAAGTAATAACAATCTGAAACAAAAAGATTTAGGAAGAGTACTTTGAAACAGTTCAAATATCACCTATTGCCTTGGCAAGATTATTTGCCACGCCCCTTTCAAAACTCTCAAAAGTACCTCAATTTAGATGATTAATTATAAGTTGTTCCAATTTTAATTCATTAATAAGTTCGCTTCAGTTCAGTCGATCAGTCATGTCCAACTCTTTCCAACCCAATGAATCGCAGCACGGCAGGCCTACCTGTCCATCACCAACTCCCGGAGTTCACTCAAACTCATGTCCATCAAGTTGGTGATGCCATCCAGCCATCTCATCCTCTGTCGGTCCCCGTCTCCTTCTGCCCCCAATCCCTCCCAGCATCAGGGTCTTTTCCAATGAGTCAAGTCTTCACATGAGGTGGCCAAAGTACTAGAGTATCCACTTCAACATCAGTTCTTCCAATAAACACCCAGGACTGATCTCCTTTTGGATGGACTGGTTGGACCTCCTTGCACTCCAAGGGACCCTCAAGAGTCTTCTCCAACACCACAGTTCAAAAGCATTAATTCTTTGGTGCTCAGCTTTCTTCACAGTTCAGCTCTCACATCCATACATGACCACAGGAAAAACCACAGCCTTGACTAGGTGGACCTTTGTTGGCAAAGTAATGTCTCTGCTTTTGAATATGCTATTTAGGTTGGTCATAACTTTCCTTCCAAGGAGTAGGCGTCTTTTAATTTCATGGCTGCAATCACCATCTGCAGTGATTTTGGAGCACAAAAATATAAAGTCTGACACTGTTTCCACTTTTTCCCCATCTATTTACCATGAAGTGATGGGACCGGATGCCATGATCGTCATTTACTGAATGTTGAGCTTTAAGCCAACCTTTTCACTCTCCTCTTTCACTTTCATCAAGAGGCTTTTTAGTTCCTCTTCACTTTCTGCCATAAGAGTAGTGTCATCTGCATATCTGAGGTGATTGATATTTCTCTTGGCAATCTTGATTCCAGCTTGTGCTTCTCCCAGCCCAGAGTTTCTCATGATGTAAGTTAGGATACCCCAAATCTCCTTCTTAATTGGTTCTGCTCTTTTTCTATTTTTCTAAACTGTTTTCCGTATTTTTAGGACTGACTTTCTCTCTCATTCTGTATTTATTTTGTCATTACCAATGTGAGTGAGTGATGAAATAAATATTCAGTTAAATTCAGTTCAGTCGCTCAGTCGTGTCCAACTCTGTGACCCCATGAATCGCAGCACACCAGGCCTCCCTGTCCATCACCAACTCCCAGAGTTCACCCAGACTCACGTCCATCGAGTCAGTGATGCCATCCAGCCATCTCATCCTCTGTCGTCCCCTTCTCCTCTTGCCCCCAATCCCTCCCAGCATCAGAGTCTTTTCCAATGAGTCAACTCTTCACATGAGGTGGCCAAAGTACTGGAGTTTCAGCTTTAGCATCATTCCTTCCAAAGAAATCCCAGGGCTGATCTCCAGAATGGACTGGTTGGATCTCCTTGCAGTCCAAGGGACTCTCAAGAGTCTTCTCCAACACCACAGTTCAAAAGCATCAATTCTTCGGTGCTCAGCCTTCTTCACAGTCCAACTCTCACATCCATACATGACCACAGGAAAAACCATAGCCTTAACTAGACGGAACTTTGTTAGCAAAGTAATGTCTCTGCTTTTCAATATGCTATCTAGGTTGGTCATAACTTTCCTTCCAAAGAGTAAGCGTCTTTTAATTTCATGGCTGCAGTCACCATCTGCAGTGATTTTAGAGCCCAGAAAAATAAAGTCTGACACTGTTTCCACTGTTTCCCCATCTATTTCCCATGAAGTGATGGGACCAGATGCCATGATCTTCATTTTCTGAATGTTGAGCTTTAAGCCAACTTTTTCACTCTCCTCTTTCACTTTCATCTAGAGGCTTTTTAGTTCCTCTTGATTTTCTGCCATAAGGGTGGTGTCCTCTGCATATCTGAGGTTATTGATATTTCTCCCAGCAATCTTGATTCCAACTTGTGTTTCTTCCAGCCCAGCATTTCTCATGATGTACTATGCATATAAGTTAAATAAGCAGGGTGACAATATACAGACTTGAACTATTCCTTTTCCTATTTGGAACCAGTCTGTTGTTCCATGTCCAGTTCTAACTGTTGCTTCCTGACCTACATACAAATTTCTCAAGAGGCAGGGGTCTGGTATTCCCATGTCTTTCAGAATTTTCCACAGTTTATTGTGATCCACACAGTCAAAGGCTTTGGCATAGTCAATAAAGCAGAAATAGAAGTTTTTCTGGAATTCTCTGGCTTTTTCCATGATCCAGTGGATGTTGGCAATTTGATCTCTGGTTCCTCTCCCTTTTCTAAAACCAGCTTGAACATCAGGAAGTTCACGGTTCACATATTGCTGAAGCCTGGCTTGGAGGATTTTGAGCATTACTTTACTAGCGTGTGAGATGAGTTTAATTGTGCGGTAGTTTGAGCATTCTTTGGCATTGCCTTTCTTTGGGGTTGGGATGAAAACTGACCTTTTCCAATCTTGTGGCCACTGCTGAGTTTTCCACATTTGCTGGCATATTGAGTGCAGCACTTTCACAGCATCATCTTTCAGGATTTTAAAACAAATTGCCAAAATACACTTTTGGTAAATAAGATTGGACCTTGCCTAAATGAAGATCATAAAGAAAATAGAATTTTTATGAGTTCTGGAACAAATGAAAACACTCAGAACATATAGCATCAGTTTACGGCCAAAATATCTCTAGTTTCTTTATGCAAAGTTTTGAGTTTTTTTTCAGTGTTACAAGTTTAAGGCCAGTTTTACCACAAAATTAAGGCAACTGAAGCACAGTTGATTCATTTATTTCAACTACCTCAGCCATCCATGCAAACCACTCCAAAGTCATTGAGGCCATGAAATCACTATTGATCATAAAGACAATTGAGATTAATAATCAAGTTCATAAGAAGATTGTATGCATGACCTTGCTTCATTGGAGAAATAAATATGTATTTCTAATGTGTCTTCACAAAAGATGTTTCATAGGTTTCTGGTAAAGAAGAAATATTTTCTAAACGTATTCAATGGTGGAGAATGCAAGTCATTCCATGAATTCTCATTTTCTCGTTCATTCTTGCATAAACTACTTTTCTTTTTTTTTTTTCTATGTGCCAAGTACTTTATTTATTTATTTATTTATTTATTTATTTTTTGCAGGGGAAAATGAACAAAGGAGAGGATCAATGAGGGTGGAAGGGAAATGGGAAGAAAAAAGGGGAGTGATGGTGGGGAGGAGTATATGTCCATTTAAAAAAAATCATATTAAATTCATTCCATATTAGAAGGTTTGATCTGGAAATAAAAAGTTCAGGAAACTAAAAGTCCAGTTTGGGTTTCCACATCTTAGGCACATCTTGGTATTGCTTTACAACAATATATTATTTAGGACAGGATCACATTTGTCACTTCTCCTTCCCTAATACTCAAAGTGGTACCAGACCCATAAAATAGTCACTAAACATTTATAAAATGAACAAATAAGTCTATTTTTTTTTCTAATTTTTTTTAAACTCTCCTGAGTGAACTGAATTTTTTGAGGCTCCTAAGTGAATATGTTTTCCTCTTTACTTTGTCTATTACAGCCAGATTGTATAAGTGGGGTATTAAAGTCTCCCACATTGTTGTGTTGTTGTATATATCTTCTATCATACTAATTAGTGTTTGTCTTAGATATATCAATGCTCCAATGTTGGGTGCATAAATATTTATAATTGTTATAACTTCTTTTTGGATTGTTCCTTTAAGTCGTTATGTGTAGCCTTCATTGTCTCCTTTTCAGGACCTTTATTTTAAAGTAAATTTTATCTGATATGAGTATTGATACTCCTGTTTTCTTTTGGTCCGTATTTACATAGAAAATCTTTTGCCAGCCCTTCATTTTCAGTCAGTATATATCCCCTATTTTAAGGTGGTTCTCTTGTAGACAACGTATATAGGGGTCCAGTTTTTGTATGCATTCGACCCGTTTTAATCTGTTGGTTGTCTCCTGTAGACAAGGTATGTAGGGGTCTTGTTGGGGTCTTGTTTTTGTATTGATTCGGCCAGTCTTTGTCTGTTGATTAGGGCTTTCAGCCCATTAACATTTAAAGCAATTATTCTGGTTTTGAAAGAGAAACGTGTACCCCAATGTTCATCGCAGCACTGTTAACAATAACCAGGACGTGGAAGCAACCTAGATGTCCATCCACAGATGAATGGATAAGAAAGCTGTGGTACATATACACAATGGAGTATTAGTCAGCCATTAAAAAGAATACATTTGAATCAGTTCCAAGGAGGTGGATGGAACTGGAGCCTATTATACAGAGTGAAGTAAGCCAGAAACAAAAACACAAATACAGTATACTAACGCATATATATGGAATTTAGAAAGATGGTAAAAATAACTCTATTTACGAGACAGCAAAAGAGACACTGATGTATAGAACAGACTTTTGGACTCTGGGACCGGGAGAGGGTGGGATGATTGGGGAGAATAGCATTGAAATATGTATAATATCATATCTGAAACGAGTCGTCAGTCCAGGTACGATGCCCGATAACAGATGCCTGGGGCTGGAGCACTGGGAAGACCTGGAGGGATGGTGTGGGGAGGGGGGAAGGAGGAGGGTTCAGGATGGGGAACACGTGTATACTGGTGGCAGATCCATCTCGATGTATAGTAAAAGCAATACAATATTGTAAAGTTAAGCAAAATAAAAAAAAAATAAAGTAATTATTTATAAGTAAGACTTACTTTATTGTTTTGGGTTCTAATTTATACACCCTTTTAGTGATTCCTATCTAGAGAATGTCCTTTAGTTTTTGTTGGAGAAATGGTTTAGTGGTGCTAAATTCTCTCAACATTTGCTTATTAGTGAAGCTTTTGATTTCTCCTTCATATTTGAATGAGATGTTTGCTGGATACAATAATCTGGGCTGTAAGTTATTTTCTTTCATCACTTTAATTATGTCTTGCCATTCCCTCCTGGCTTGGAGAGTTTCTACTGAAAGATCAGCTGTTATCCTTATGGGAATTCCCTTGTGAGTTATTTGATGTTTTTCCCTTGCTGCTTTTAATAGTTGTTCTTTATATTTAATCTTTGTTAATTTGATTAATATATGTCTTGGGGTGTTTCACCTTGGGTTTATCCTGTTAGGAACTCTCTGGATTTCTTGAAATTGAGTGGTTATTTCCTTCTCCATTTTAGGGAAGTTTTCAACTATTATCTCCTCAAGTATTTCCTCATGGTCTTTCTTTTTATCTTCTTCTTCTGGAACTCCTATGATTCGAATGTTGTAGCGTTTAATGTTATCCTGGAGGTCTCTGAGATTGTCCTCATTTCTTTTGATTCGTTTTTCTTTTTTCTCCTCTGATTCATTTATTTCTAGGATTCTATCTTCTAATTCACTAAACCTGTCTTCTGCCTCTGTTATTCTACTATTTGTTGCCTCCAGAGTGTTTTGGATCTCATTTATTGTATTATTCATTATGTGTTGACTCTTTTTTATTTCTTCTAGGTCCTTGTTTAACCTTTCTTGCATCTCCTCAATCCTTGTCTCCAGACTATTCAACTGTGATTCCATTTTGGTTTCAAAATTTTGGATTAATTTCACTATTATTATTCAGAATTCTTTATCAGGTAGATTCCCTATCTCTTCCTCTTTGGTTTGGTTTGGTGGGCATTTATCCTGTTCCTTTAGCTGCTGGGTATTCCTCTGTCTCCTCATCTTGTTAAAATTGCCAAGTTTAAAGTGTCCTTACTATATTCTGGTAGTTTGTTGAATTCTCTTTATTGAGGCAGTTTACTGGTCTTTTCAATATCTGATCTCTGCCCTGTTACAGAGGGGGCGGAGATGAACACTCAAATCTAAGCCGGCCAGGTTCAGGCACTCGGATAGTCCCCAGAAGCATAGACTCGGTTGAGTCTGCGTTTTGTGCCCTTCCCAGGTCTGAGTAGCGCAGGTGATGAAGTGTTCGGCGAGCACAGCTGCTGCGACTTATCGCCTCTCTGCTGCTCAGTTTTCTGGGTATACAACCGGCGCCCTTTCTCAGGCGGATGTTGACCGTCCAGAGCCCCAAGAAGCATTAGTTAACACAGAAACCTGCTTACAGTTTTGTAGATAATGTCTCTCTAGGGCTGTGATTTCCCGCTTCTGGCTCTGGCTGCCTGTCACTGGAGTAGGATGGTCTGCAGCCCGCTATCTCTGTGCAGTCCTTTGTTCTGTACGTAGTCCTGGTGGTGTCTTAGGTTAGGGCTGGCTTTTGACGTAGTAGATATACGACAATCTGGTTATTTTGCTCAGGTAGTGCTCGGGATAGCCAGGCCAAATCATTACTCAAAGCGATGCAGGCCGCACTGCTCCTCCTAGCCCAGCCCCTACTTGCTAATAGCAAATGCTGGTGTCCATGCTGCTTCTCCGCAAAAGAAGTTACCGCAGGGCTCGTAATCTCCTTTTGAAGACAATGAATTGTCTTTCTAAGTGCCTAATGTCCTCTGCCGGCATTCAGAAGTTGTTTTGTAGAATTTACTCAGTGTTCAAATGTCCTTTTAATGATTTGTGGAGGAGAAAGTGTTCTCCCCGTCCTACTCGTCTGCCACCTTAGCTCCTACTCCTCATAAACTACTTTTCTAAGGCCCTAATAAGAGCCAAGGATTGTGTTACACACCAAAGATAGCAAAGACACCATCTAAGAACCTAATAGAGAAGACAAATCCCTAAAGATCATACAGTATGTTAGAGAGTCCTGTGCTGTGTGTGCTGTGCTGGGTTGCTTCAGTTGTGTCTGACTCCTTGGGACCCCATTAACTATAGCCTGCTCCTCTGTCCATGGGATTCTCCAGGCAAGGAGTGGATTGCCATACCCTCTGGCAGGGGATCTTCCCAACCCAGGAACTGAACCCAAGTTCAGTTACGTCTCCTGCATTGGCAGGCGGGTTCTTTAGCACTAGAGACACATGGGAAGCCCTTGTTAAACAGAACCATGCTCCAAATGTGATGCAATCACAGGAAAGAAATGATTAGCTGCATCAGGGGTGAGATAAGACCTCACAAAGGGAAAAAAAAAATTCCATAGCATTAAGGATTTTCCTTGATCTGCCCCACTTTCTTCTCTATCTTCATGTAATATTTTCATCTAACTTTTCTCTTACCTGTAATACCAGCTACTGGAAGTTTCCCAGATGTACCATGCTGTGCGTAATTTCCATGTGTGCTCAGTCACTTCAGTTGTATCTGACTCTTTGGGACCCCGTTGACTGGAGCCCACCAGGCTCCTCTGCCCTTGAGGATTCTCCAGGCAAGAATGCTAGAGTGGGTTGCCATGCCCTCCTCCAGGGTATCTTCCCGACCCAGGGATGGAACCTGTGTCTTCAACGTCTCCTACATTGCAAGTGGATTCTTTACCACTGAGCCAGAGCGGAAGCCCATGATATATCCATACACTGTGCCTTTGAATGTGGAAATTCTGACTGCTGTGTTCTCACCCAATGCCTCTTTAATGGATTCCTATATCTCCTTTAAGATCCAGCTTATGTCTTTCCTGACCACCAATCCTGAGAAATTCCTCTTTAGAAAGTTTTGCATGTTCTTTCAGTGTGCTTTAGGTAGAGTTTTTGCTATATTCACCTATGATCCCCTGGTATCTTGCACAGTGTATTTAGTAAGTATTTATTGAATGAATAAATGAAAAATTTAGCTAGATGTTAATGAGCACCACAAAATAATTAAAAGCTAAAATTTTATATGTATATAATATTGACTATGTGACCCAGAATTTCTACTTCTAGTTATTTACTCAAGAGAAATAAAAACATATGTTCACATAAACATATGTACAGGAATAATACTTTATCCATAATAGACAAAAACTGGGCATAATCCAAATGTCTGTCAAGAAATACTACTCAGCAAGAAGAAGGAATTAACTATTGATTCTCAACAGCATCATGAATGAATATCAAAACTGTTAAGCTGAGCAAAAACAGCCCAGACACAAAGCAATACATACTGAATGATTCAATTTATATGAAACTTTTGGAAAGACAAGTCTAATCTATGATGATAGAAATCAGATCAGTGGTTGCCTGGGGACAAAGAATAGTATTGACTGAGAAGGGACACAAGGGCACTTTTTGAAGTGAATAAAATAGTCTATATCTTGATTGTGGTGGTGGCCAGATGGCTATTTACATTTGTCAAATAGTACATTTGTCAAACTTTACACATAAAAATGTAACCATTTTGTTACATATAAATTATACCTCCTTAAAGTTCATCTGTTAAACTTTAAGATAATTTGTATCTACAGAGGCATATCAGATCTGGCGAACCAGAAACTCAGAGATTTTGAGTAGCCTCCTTAATAAAAAAAAATACAAAAATATATTAACAGCTCCTAAAACGAAGATCATGTCATCCAGTCCCATCACTTCATGGGAAATAGATGGGGAAACAGTGGAAACAGTGTCAGACTTTATTTTTTGGGGCTCCAAAATCACCGCAGATGGTGACTGCAGCCATGAAATTAAAAGACACTTACTCCTTGGAAGGAAAGTTATGACCAACCTAGATAGCATATTCAAAAGCAGAGACATTACTTTGCCAACAAAGGTCCGTCTAGTCAAGGCTATGGTTTTTCCTGTGGTCATGTATGGATGTGAGAGCTGGACTGTGAAGAAGGCTGAGCGCCGAAGAATTGATGCTTTTGAACTGTGGTGTTGGAGAAGACTCTTGAGAGTGTCTTGGACTTCAAGGAGATCCAACCAGTCCATTCTGAAGGAGATCAGCTCTGGGATTTCTTTTGGAAGGAATGATGCTAAAGCTGAAACTCCAGTACTTTGGCCACCTCATGCGAAAAGTTGACTCATTGGAAAAGACTCTGATGCTGGGAGGGATTAGGGGCAGGAGGAGAAGGGGACGACAGAGGATGAGATGGCTGGATGGCATCACTTATTCAATGGACGTGAGTCTGATTGAACTCCGGGAGTTGGTGATGGACAGGGAGGCCTGGCGTGCTGCGATTCATGGGGTCGCAAAGAGTCGGACATGACTGAGCGACTGAACTGAACTGAACTGAATAATTTAGAATGAGAAATAAAACCACCATTAATTTCAGATGTTAAAAAAACTGACAAACTACAAACCGTACAAACTAAGAAAAAACAAGGTGACATTTTTATTAACTGATGCATCTCTAGAGTACGTTTTCCCCACATTTTTGGCAGCATACTTTTAGATTATTTCTTCATAGAATGATTTTTATATTTTCCATGGAAAAAGTGAAAAGATCATTCAGTCTTCCCTTTAGCCTGGTTAACTAAAACTTGGTTTTATTATTGATGTCTTCTGAATGTTTCTTTTAGCATCACCACTCACTATTGTAATGTCACATGACCTTTTAAGAAGTTTTTGTATTGGGAGACTATCTTTACCATTCTTTTACATATGAACCATTATAGATGTGCTCCCTATATGTAATATGCTACCTGTTTTGTGCCTTTATGAATTTTGATAAATTCTATTTTATGAAATTATTGATTAAAAATTCTAAATTATGGTACATTTTTCATTAAACACAGGTTTCCCCCAATGTCCAAAAGTAGAGTGCTCCTATGAAGTCTTCCATAACCCAAAATATTGTAAAGCAAAGAAGCAACTACCTTTTTTCATAAAAGTAAAAATCCACAAAAGCCAAGATATGGAAACAAGCTAAGTGTCCATCAATGAATGAACAGATAAAGAAGATGTGAGATATATCTATATATATATGACAGAATACTTTTTCAACCTTAAAAAGTTAGGGAAAACATGTACTAATGTATTAACATGTCTCTCATAAAAGAAAAGGGTCATAAAGTAATCTTTCAAAAAATAGGGTATACCTGTATTCCATTATCAAGTATATTACTAAAAAAAGTCATTTTGATCAGGCATCAATGAGAATCAAATCCTCTACTTAAGATTTTACGCATTCCAGTGTTTGGAAAAATTCTCCCTAAGTTGGCTTCTAGTTTTTACTTTTCAAATACTGTCTCTTCTCTGCTACCCACACTCCTGGACTCAAGAACTGCGGGGGATATTTGAATCACCATAAGATCTCTGGCACTAGATGTTCCTGACCTAATGATGGTTAAGTTGGCAGACAGGACACTAGTACACTGAAATGTCCTGCAATGACATCTAGCAATAATTTATTTATACCAAGAAGTGACTGAAAACCATATAAACATACTATCAAACCCAAACTAAATGTATCTGAAACTCCACTTCATCTTAGATTCCAAGAATTCCCACAGCCACATCAGTGTCACAGACATGGGGGTAACAAAGGGAAAAATCGGAGGGAAAAGAGATGGAAATTAGATTTTAAGTGATTGCTCTTAGAAAATACAACTTTTGCAAATTTTCCAAAAACATATGACCATTTGAGTACATTGCTTAATCTAATTCATTAGCTGCACAGTAAATCCACTCTTCATATTTCTTATTCATTGATACAACAAATACTTTATTTTTCTAGCAAAGAAAAATTACAAAGATTCTTTCTGGACATAATCATGAACTTGGTAATCCTTAGTGAAATACAGCATGAAGCTGTGTGATTCTATATTAATGATGTAGGCCAAAATGTTTCATATATGGGACTGAAGAGGACTGAAAAATGAGTTTCTTGGTTGGTTTCAATCTTGATAGTTACATTATACCTGCCAAACATCTGAACAATTCACATGCATCTGTGTCAGGCTCATAACAGGTTCATGGAAACAATCAAAAACAAGAGTACTTGCTGTGTAGCAAGGGGAATATATTTTTTGAGATTTGAAATCTAGAGTCAATGCTCTTCAAACAACTTAAAGAAGGGAATGACCAGCTTTCTGAAAGAATTTTTCCACTAAGCATTTCTCAAGAGGTTAGACGATATACGTAATATAGAGATGTATAGACATTTACAAACACTCTTTTTCATTGTTTCTGGGAAAATGATCTTTCTCTGAGATTGTAAAATGGCTATAGGAAGTACAAATGCTGATTGATCCGTCTGAGGAGACTAAAATGTATGAACTAGAGCAATATTTGCAATAAATCTTGTGTTTTCCTCAACACCTTGGGACTACTCAAAGAATGTGACTCTGCTTGCTATATATTTTAATACTTTCACAAATACTTTATTTGTTAAGTTTTGTTTAAATTCTTTTTTTTATTTTAGAAAGCTAATTTTATTAAATATTTTACTTCAAAAAATGTAGGTTAGCTTTCAAAGATACAAAGTGTTTATATCAAATGATATTACAACATGTAGATGGTTTGTATCTCATTAATTTTAAAGATTAGGAAAATATAAAAAAGGGAAATTGGCAAATATTTCTTGCTCCAAAAGAAATGCCATCTTTGTTGCTTCTAAGTTTCCTTCTCCATCTACCCAAGTGGTCAAGTAAAGGGGCACACAATAATTCACAGTACTATGTTAGATCAGTAGACCACCTAGAATAACATCACAGAAGCCTTTAATAACCCTGGTCTACAGCTCAGCCTCCTAGAGGGAGGTAATGCTTGCTCTTGAGACAGATGGACTTCTACTCTCATCTAGCCCACAAAACCAGCTCTGTGTCTGCCTCATCCCCAGTCTCTACTACCATTGCCCTACACTTGGGCATTTAACCTCTCTGGTAAATGGATACTAGCTTTATCCATGGACCAAGACATGAACTTAGACTTACTTTCCTTAAGACTAACTCTTTTGCAGAGAGATTTTTCAGTCCCTGTTGCTAGAACATCTCACTAGTCTTACAGACATGTCAGAACACACCTGAATCCGGAGTAGAGCATAGCTTAGCTTCA
Organism: Tragelaphus eurycerus; assembly: GCA_935064755.1. NCBI lineage: Eukaryota > Metazoa > Chordata > Mammalia > Artiodactyla > Bovidae > Tragelaphus > Tragelaphus eurycerus. The sequence continues at coordinate 1,551,863 of CAKXYN010000086.1, read as the reverse complement.
AGGGATGGATCATACTATATTATGATTTGAAGTTGAGACAGAAAAAACTTTCTAACAAATAATTCATATAAACAAATTAATGAAAGAGATTAATTGTGTGTGTTTAAAATAAGCTGAGTTTATGTATGAAGAATTTAAAAGTCTTATTTTCTAAACACTGGCAAAAATAAATCATTTTTTGGAAAGTGCCTGTTGATATTATGTACATTTGTTCTTTTAGGGCTTCATTTGCCTGTTGCCTCTTTTAGAAAACTGAATGTTACCCCAGAACCAATGAGTGGTTAACTCAACTCAATGCTAAATCTGAATCTTTACAAAAATAATAAAATCCACAAAAGCTACTACTGTTTTGTTGTATGTCACAAAACAATGTTGCTGATTAATAGAATTCTATTAACCACAAAAGAATTTAAAAATTGGTTATATTTCCCTTTATAACAGGAAAAATAGCATATAATAATGATATGGCAATATTTAAGTTTTCTGTATGAGAATTCTAGGATTTCTGCTCAATACTGTCATTTGCACACAGGAATTAAGATTTCTATGAACTCTAATAATTTATCTTTATTTCTACTTTAAAATTAGGTTTTGTGGTTATCACCATCTCAGGATTAAGACTATTTCTAGATCTCAGGTTCAAAATATAAACGGAAAAGGGATAGCATTATGTAAAAGCATGCTGTCATTATACAGAGTGAAGTCAGAAATAGAAAAACAAATGTCATATATTAATGCATGTACATATGTATATATATGCATATATGGAAACTAGTAAAATGGTACGGATGAACCTATCTGTAGGGCAGAAATAGAGATGCAGACATAGCGAACAGACTTGTGGACACAGAGGAGGAGGGGCTCAATTCAGTTCAGTTCAATGGCTCAGTCATGTCCAACTCTTTGTGACCCCATGGACTGCAGCACGCCAGGCTTCCTTGTCCATCAGCAACTCCTGGAGCTTACTCAAACTCATGTCCATCGAATCAGTGATGCCATCCAATCATCTCATCCTCTGTCATCCCCTTCTCCTCCTGCCTTCAATCTTTCCCAGCATCAGGGTCTTTTCCAATGAGTCAGCTCTTCGCATCAGGTGGCCAAAGTATTGGAGTTTCAGCTTCAGCATCAATCCTTCCAATGACTATTCAGGACTCATTTCCTTTAGGATGGACTGGTTTGATCTCTTTGCAGTCCAAAGGACTCTCAAGAGTCTCCTCCAAGAAGTTTTCTCCAAGGTAGGGTGGGATGAATTGAGAGAGTACCACTGAAACATATACATTACCATATGTGAAATAGATAGTGGGAAGTTGTTGTATAACACAAGGAGCTCAACCTAGTGCTCTGTGACAACCTAGAGGGATGGGAATGGGGCTGGGAGGGAGGCTCCCCAGGGAGGCGATATATGTATGACTATGACTGATTCACCTTGCTTTATGGCAGAAACCAACACAACATTGTAAAGCAATTATCATCCAGTTAGAAATAAATTAAATTAAATAAATAAATTAAACTATTTTAAAGCCAAAACAAATATCACTCAGGGCCATCTATATCTAACAGAAAAATAAATCTTCCAAATATTAAAAAATGTCATTTTTCTTCTTCTTCCTCCTTTTTTTAATAGAGGTTATGAAATTGATGCAATCAACTATACATACAATACAATAATATCAAGAATTTCCCAAAATTTTACAAAATCAAAGAGAACTAAATGGAAATAGAAAATTAATGAACCCCAAAGAGAGCAGTAAACTTACATGTATAGAACACATACCATGTGCAAGACACTACAAATACATCTTATTAAATTTTTGACACAATATTTTTTAAATGACATTATTCTGATTAATAAATTACATAATTAAGATTTTTTAATTTAAGTAAACTTCTCATGTTATATTAGTAAATAGCAGAGCAAGAGTTTGATAAGAGTCTTGCTTAACTCAAAGTGCAGGATTTTTCTCCCATATACACTATGCTGCCTTCAAGAAAATTAACTCCTGGGAGGTAGTCAAAAATTTTCATGGTTACCTGTTGCTATGTTCTGATTTATTTTATAGGTTACAAGCCCAAATAATGAGTAAAAGACTTTTTAGACCTGACAGTGCCAAGGTTAACAGATAGCTGCTTCTCTACTGGTTTCAGTTGCATTAATGTGTTGACTTCAGCAGGTTCATTAAAAATCTTCAAGTTCCCATGTTAGCATTTGCTAAGTAATGTGTTCAATTCAAAAGTCCCAATGAGGATCCTCTACTACAACGTTCTCATTGATCATTTTCTCTAAAAATAAAATAATGAGATCTCATGACATTGATATGCATTAGTAAGGCAAAGGAAGTAGAATTTGCTTTTTGATTTTCAAGAGACTAAGAAACTCAGTATGAGTCTTCTATTTCACTCATCTACTCATTTTTCCACTCATTCGTTCATTCATTAAACAGAATGCATTACATGCCTTATATTATTTTTGCTATGTATATAAGTAAACGAGACAAAGTTTCTCTCTTCATAGAACTTATATTTTAGAAGATCATAGGGTGGAGAAGAATAAAATTTTGAACATTGATTCACCAACTCCCTTCCAATAAGGTAAGTTTGTTGGCTATGTCCCTCCATTTAAATCTATTCCTTCTTCAGATGACCTTCTATACACAAATAATCTGTCCTGATACTCAGTTTGAGAGTAACTTGTCCAGTAAACTTTTTGGGTTATTTTAACCCTGCCCACACCTTCATTAAACTCCTCTCATGACCCTGTTTGGTTATGCCATATATTTCTTACTATCTTGGAGCAAATTTGGAAAACTCAACAGTGGCCACAGGACTGGAATAGGTCAGTTTTTCATTCCAATCCCAAAGAAAGGTAATGCCAAAGAATGCTCAAACTACCACACAATTGTACTCATCTCACATGCTAGCAAAGTAATGCTCAAAATTCTCCAAGCCAGGCTTCAACAGTATGTGAACTGTGAAGCTGCAGATGTTCAACCTGGATTTAGAAAAGGCAGAGGACCGAGAGATTAAATTGTCAACATCCGCTGGATCATAGAGAAAGCAAGAGAATTCCAGAAAAACATCTACTTCTACTTTATTGACTATGCCAAAATGTTTGACTGTGTGGATCACAACAAACTGTGGAAAATTCTTCAAGAGATGGAAATACCAGACCACCTGACCTGCCTTCAGGAACAGTTAGAACTGCACATGGAACAACAGTCTGGTTCCAAATCAGGAAAGAAGTATGTCAAAGATGTATATTGCCACCCTGCTTATTTAACTTATATGCAGAGTATATCATGTGAAATGCCAGGCTGGATGAAGCACAAGCTGGAATCAAGATTGCTAGGATCTTGATAATAATCTCAGATATGCAGATGACAGCACATTATGGCAAAAAGTGAAGAAGAACTAAAGAACCTCTTGATGAAAGTGAAAGAGCAGAGTTAAAAAGTTGGTTTAAAACTCAACATTCAAAAAACTAAGATCATGGCATCCGGTCCCATCACTTCACGGCAAATAGATGAGGAAACAATGGAAATAATGAGAAACTTTATTTTGAGGGGCTCCAAAATCACTGCAGATGGTGATTGCAGCCATGAAATTAAAACACACTTGCTCCTTGGAAGAAAAGCTATGACCAAACTAGACAGCATGAGAGATTAAAAAGCAGAGAGTACTTTGAGAACAAAGGTCTGTCTAGTCAAAGGTGTGGTTTTTCCAGTAGTCATGTATGGATCTGAGAGTTGGACTATAAAGAAAGCTGAGTGCTGAAGAACTGATGCTTTTGAACTGTGGTGTTGGAGAAGACTCATGAGCCTACCTGGACTGCAAAGAAATCCAACCAGTCAATCCAAAAGGAAATCAGTCCTGAATGTTCATTTTTGGAAGAATTGATGCTGAAGCTGAAACTCCAATACTCTGTTTGGCCACCTGATGCAAAGAACTGACTCATTGGAAAAGACCCCGATGCTGGGAAAGATTGAAGGCAGGAGAAAAAGGGGACGACAGAGGATGAGATGGTTGGATGGCATCACCGACTCAGTGGACATGAGGACATGAGTTTGAGTAAGCTCCAGGAGTTGGTGATGGACAAGGAAGCCTGGCATGCTGTAGTCCATGGGGTCACAAAGAGTTGGACATGACTAAGCAACTGAACTTATCTGAACTGAACATAATGACCTAGAAAAAAAGAAGAAATGATCCAAGGAACATGATCTAAAAATTGACTTTTGAGTTAAGATGCCTCCGAATTTAAGTCTACGCTGCTATTGATTGCTGCTTGAATTTCAGCTAAACCAAGTACAGTTAAAGTACTACTTTTAGAAAAGAGGAAATACCTAGAGATTATAATAATGATATCCTTCATTAACCCAGCAGAAAGTTTCTTGTCCCATCAGAAAGCTTCTTGTCTCACTAACCCTACCATCTACTCTACAGGCAAGCTTGCCAAAATACAGAGCAGATATACTTTTCAGGCTTAAAATTGCATGAGAAGGAAATGATAAAGAGCACTTTTTTCATATATATGTAAATATATACTGAAATGAAAATGTCATATTTATAGAGAATTTTATAGAATTCTCTATATAGAGAATTATATAGAATTCCTTGCCTGTTCAAAACACTCACACAAGTATTAGATCATTATGCTCTATCCTACAACAACCATGAGCAGCAATATTAAAAAATCATCTTCAGCAGCAGAGAACCTGGTGGCAGTAGACAACCTGCATCACCGTGGCATTTTGAAAACATCATACTCTTGAAAACTCATAGAAGGATCCCACCTATAACTTAACACAATTGTGTCTTTAACACAGACTTCTTTCTAAGATCATGAAACATTCCAGAATTACATATTTACATTTTGATTGGCAAAACTATAGTAAAGTTGTGGGCTGTGATGCTGTGCTATCCATTAGAAATTGTTTTCAGGAACTAGTTTTAAATTATGTATCAGTTTTCTCTGCTGGAGCTTCCCTCGTGGTTCAGATGGTAAAAGCATCTGCTTGCAATGCGGGAGACCTGGGTTCGATCCCTGGGTGGGGAAGATCCTCTGGAGAAGGAAATGGCAACCCACTCCAGTACTCTTGTCTGGAAAATTCCATAGATGGAGGAGCCTGGTGGGCTACAGTCCATGGGGTCTCAAAGAGTCGGACACGACTGAGCAACTTCACTTTCTCTGCTAATTTTTTTTAATTTTTTGAAATTTATTTATTTTTAATTAAAAGATTATTGCTTTATAATATTGTGTTGGTTTCTACCATACATCAACATGAATCAGCCACAGGTATACATATGTCCACTCCCTGTTGAATCTCCCTCCTACCTTCCACCCATCAAGGTTGTTACAGAGCCCCCGTTTGAGTTCCTTCTCGGCTGTGTGTAAACCACTTCTTTCATATAACACTTTTCACTTTTCCTACAAATAAGTTTCCGACACCAGGGCTACCTAGACAAGATTAATCTCACTTTCCCACTCATATAAATCTTTTGATTTGTTGCTGAATGGACTGTTCTTCGGCACAGCTATCTAACTTCAAGGGACAATGCTGTTTATCATTTGGTCTTGAAGGCAGTCGACCACATCTGGATATTATAGTACTTTGAATTCGGAAACCATGAAATATAAATGTGCTGCTATCAGCAGTGAGCAGAAATCAAATGAATCATGCTGGTTAGACATCCAAAGTGGTTTACACCTCCTTTACATTCCTGATATGTTAGTTAAAAATAAAAGACCGTTAATGTAGGAGGTACAGATATTTTTGGCAGCCAGATTTCCAACAGAATAAACTCAGGAGATGTCATTAAGAATTTCTAATATTTCATGTTTGTACTCTTCTCCCAGTGTTTTTAAAGAATCTCAGCTAAGCTGTGCTACATACCATAGCAAAATGTAAGTCGGGCTTGCCAAATGCTTATCACCAAATATGTCCCTAAGTATTAAATTGAACTGTTTTATGAGACTGTCACCTGACAGGATTTAGCTGTGTTAGTTTACCTTTCTTATCTTTTATTGTCCATAATTCAGCATATAGGATATTGTCCATAAGCAAAGTTATGACATAGGCATTATTTTCTCTAGTAAACAACTCACTAAGCTTGGCAACTTTTGGTTAAAAACAATATGTGGATGTGAAATTAGATTGATTTGCTTATCTGCACCATAGACTGGTTTTGAATGCAGTTCTAAAAGAAGAATTCTATAAATAATTTCATATATTTATTCTTTCATTCATTTAAAAAAGTACCTCTTGCTGTCTTATGTTCTAGAAAGTTTCAAAGTGCTTGCCATCATAGACCTTACACTATGAAATGTAAGTGAGGCAGACAATCATTAGACAAATTTTCAATAATAGCAGCATCATTTTAGCAAGTTTATGGAAGCTAACAAAGCTGCTCTGTAGTACTATGCCAATTCAATGCACAAATTAATTTACTCATTCAAAAAAGACTCAGTGAATGTCTATCATGAACAAAATACTATTTAGACACAGATTTAAATCTGTGAATTAAACAGACATGAATATCTATGGTTATGGAATTTACACTCGAGGGGATATAGACAAACAATAAATGTGTACTTTTTTAGGTATTGTTAAGTGCAAAGGAGAAAAAGGAAGAAAAGAAATATGGCTTGTCAGTAGAGAGCAATTTTAGATGGAGTAGGTAAGAGGCATCTCTGAAAACATGACGTGGGAACACATGTAACTATATTCTAGGGTAAACATTCACTCCTCAAAGTGAATGGGTTTCTCACAGAAAAAAAAACATGAAGTTCCCAGAGGCAAGCATGGTCTATGTCCCATCTCAGGAGAAGGATGCCCAAAGCAAGCCATCTCCAAATAACCACAATGAGATGAAAAATCTACACCTTATGGAATAGATTTTACCTAAGGATTAAAATATTCTAAAAACTCACTAACTGGAAACTTTAGAAAAGTTTTCGGGTTATGCTGTGCAAACTGATCCCATAGTGATAGTCTGTACACAGTTTTGATTCTCATAACTTCTAACACTGACATGTTTGAAGTGTTCTCTTTTAAGCCACCTTCTCATTACTCTTAAACTGCTTTTCACACAAAATTCATTCATTATCTTCAATGCTATGTGGTTCACTGAAGCCCTTGGGCATTTTAATTTCTCAAGCGGGGGAGTGAATGTTGTCCTGAATTATATTGTAAATACTTATGTAGAAGAGTAGCACCCTCTGGGACCTTTAAAAAATCCCCACACATATATACTATCCTACTGTGATTCTGTAGAATAGCAAAAATAGATATTAGAGAATCTACATTATATCCAGAGATGCAACCTTATCCTAGACATTACAACAGCAGAGATGCTGCTGACATTGGGATTGTTTGTTCTACACATTGAACTGCAGCCTAATCAAGAGTTAGTCATTCAGTTGTGTCTGACTCTTTGCAACCCCTTGGACTGTAGCCTGCCGGGCTCCTCTGTTTACAGAATTCTCTAGGCAAGAAAACTGGAGTGGGTAGCCATTCCCTTCTCCAGGGGATTTTCCGACCCAAGGATCCAACCTGGGTCTCCTGCATTACAGGCATATTCTTTATTGTCTGAGCCACTAGGGCTAATTAAATGACCTCTGAAAGTCAGTAAGAGTACATTTTGTTATCTCATTATTTGATTTTACAAATCATTTCCTCTTACACTTGGGAAACTCCCGACTTATTGTTCTATCTTATTCTTTCTGATCTTTCATAATATTTCAGGTTTCATGTATGATGTGACTTCTTTGTTATCTCATTATTTGATTTTACAAATCATTTCCTCTTACACTTGGGAAACTCCCGACTTATTGTTCTATCTTATTCTTTCTGATCTTTCATAATATTTCAGGTTTCATGTATGATGTGACTTCTTTGACCATTAAGTTTCTTGCAAGAACCAAGTCTTGCCTACATGGGCAGTTGCTCTTTTTACTACTTGGCATGACCGTTTTTCCTGATTAAAATAGACCACAGTCCATTGCTCACCATTTATTCACTCAACAAGTAATGTCTGAGTACCTACTATGGGACAGGCACTGATCTGAGTGCTGGGAAGAAAATGGGGCAAAAGATTAATTAGGAGCCTGCTCTCATGGAGCTGACATTCTGAGGAAATTCAGTAAGCAAAGGAACGTAACTGAACAAATAATTCAGGTAGTAAATTTCATAATGAAAATCAAGTAAATGTGGAAAGAAATTAACGACAGATGTTTCTATGAAAATCCTCTCAACTAGAACTGAGTTTTACATTTTTTCTATTATCCTGCCAAATTCCCTCTTGTTATCCTTTTATAGTAATACTTTCCCTCACCCTTAGTCCCTGGTACTAGTACTGCACCTGTAGCTTTGGGTTTTCTAAATCTTCATATAAATGAATTATACAGTATATAACCATTTGGGATTGTGTCTGATAGGTACAAAAGGTAGCGTGTACCACTAACTCAGTTCTTCTTATTGCTGAGCAATATTCCATTGTATGAATGTAGCATAGTCCGTTTATGCAATTACAGGTTGAAAGACATTGGGATTATTTCCAATTCTGGTGATTATGAAGAAAGCTACTATAAATGTTTGTGCACAATTTTTGTGTGAAAATAAGTTTTTATTTTCTTGAGTTTAAATACCTAGGAGTTAAGACTACTGGGCTTCCCTGGTAGCTCAGCTGGTAAAGAATCCGCCTGAAACTTGGGAGACCTGAGTTCAATACCTGGGTTGGGAAGATGCCCTGGAGAAGGGAACAACTACCCACTCGCAGTATTCTGGCCTGGAGAATTCCATGGGCTGTATAGTCCACTGGGTCACAAAGAGTCGGACACGACTGAGCAACTTTCACTTTCTAAGACTACTGGAGCATATGGTAAATATATATTTACTTGGTAAGAAGCTGTTAAACTATTTTACAGAGTGCCTGTACTATTTTACACTCCCAGAAGCAATATATGAGAGTTCCAGAAGCTCTACATCTTTGTCAGAACTTGGTACCACCAGTATATTTAATTTTATCCATTTTAAGAGGAGCATAGTGGTATCTCATCCTGGTTTGAATTTTCATTTTCCTATTGGCTGATGTTGATCATCTGTACTTGTTTGCTATCAATATATCCTCTTTGGTAAAGGTCCAAGTCTCTCATCATTTTTAAATTTCCTTACTGTTCAGTCTCAAGAGTTCTTTATATATTGGAATCAAGACTGAGTTTTAAAGTTCTGGTTCAAGATGATGGCATAGGAAGATCCTGAATTCAGCTCCCTCCACAGAGACTTGAATCTAAAACTACTTATGAAGCAATTTTCTCTGGAAAAACTGAAAGGGTGGCCGAACAATGCAAACAAGAAAAAAAAATCAAAATAGGTAGAAGATACCAGGATGCAATCGGATCGTGAACCCCACCCCACCCCCACCAGGGCTTCCCTAGTGGCTCAGATGGTAAAGAATCTGCCTGCAATGCAGCAGACCTGGGTTCAATCCCTGGGTTGGGCAGATCCCCTAAAGAGGGGAATGGCTACCCACTTCGGTACTCCTGCCTGGAGAATTCCATGGATGAAGGGGCCTGGTGGGCTACAGTCCACGGGGTTACAAAGAGTCGGACACAACTAAGCAACTAACACTTTCACTTTTCACCCCCGTCACGGGGACCCACAGTTGGAGAGAACTCAAAACCTGGAAGTTCCTCCCTGAGAAGCAAAATATTTGAACCTCACATCAGGCACCCCAACTTACAAGATCTGTTCTTGAAAGACAAGCTTCCAAAACATCTAGCTTTGAAAGCCGACAGGGCTCTCAAACACAAGATCCACAGGACTGTTTGATATGAGAAACAACTCTTAAAGGTCTCAGCCAAGGTCTCAGGTCAGAGGCCACAGATCACACCCAGAAATAAAGTGAAAGAAGCTCGTTTGCTAATACCAAAGCACTGGTTCTGAGGGGCAGTGCAGTGGTGGTTTAATCCTAAGTCATGTCTGACCCTTGTGACCCCATGGACTGTAGCCTGCCAGGCTCCTCGGTCCATGGGATTCTCCAGAGAAGAATACTGGAGTGAGTTGCCATTTCCTTCTCCAGGGGATCTTCCCAATCCGGGAATAGAACCCCAGTCTCCTGCATTGCAGGCTGTTTACCGACTGAGCTTCAAGGAAAGCTCCCCTGAGGGGCAGGCATCTAATTTAATCTGCACATCTAGGAGTTTGCCGGAACCCTCTCTGGGGATTAAGATGGCAGGTGCTGCTTTCACAATCTCCCTCTGTCTGGCTCCAGCTAGCTGGTATCATCTATAATTTTTTTTTTAATTCCAGAGCTTTTATTTTTCTCTTATTTTTTCTTTTTCCTGTGGATATGATCTCTACACTTTCCCTCCGCCTTTCTACAGCCAGTAAGCCACGTTGTGCTCCCCTTCTTCCACACTTCAAAGCACTATCTTCTAAAAGGCAGGATTTACACACATTTGGTGCCCGAATTTTGTGACTGCCACCCAGGGGATGCCCTTTGATTTCTGGCTCTGGAGACCAGGGGAGACTGCATTCCTGGGTCTCATGGGACTGTAGCAATTGTAGAGAGTTTTTGCAGACTCTCACCACCAAGGCATTGCACAGACTGAAACATACACTCAGGTTTTCCATGAAAGAGGCCTATTTGCTCATGCAGGATGTTTGCCCTGAAGGGCAGGCTCTGTCTGACATGCTTCTAGTGGCTAATGGACTTGATCTCAGGGAACAGAGGCCAGAGAACACAATCTTTGTGCACTTCCTCTGTCTCACCAGTGTCTCCACAAAAAGGAGCTTGTACTCTTGTCTGGCACCCCCATTTTGCAGTTGCCATCAGGGTACATGGTCTGGCTCTGGTGGCCAATGGGGCTTATGCTCACCATTTCCCAGGACTGTAACCAACAGAAAAAGAGCTCTTAAATATCTACCAACCCAAGGGCACGGGCTTCCCAGGTAGTACTAGTGGTAAAGAAGCCACCTGCCAAGGCAGGATAAGTCAGAGACACGGGTTTGATCCCTGGGTTGGGAAGATCCCCTGGGAAGGAAATGGCAACCCACTCCAGTTGGGTGGAGAATCCCAAAGACAGAGAAGCCTGGCGGGCTACAGTCCCTAAGGTCGTAAAGAGTTGGGAACAACTGAAGCAACTTAACATACACACATGCACACACCCAGGGCACAGCAAGAAGCAACAGATACAAGAGCTGGTTTTCTGTGAAAGAAGGCTTCTAGCTAATCATCCTAACTGCAGCCTGAGAGGCAGGCTTCCAATCAAACTCACATCTAAGGACTGGCTGTAATCCCTTCTAAAGATCTCTGAAGGCAGGAGCTACGTGCAATCTCTCCTGCTGCTGCACAAAGAAAGCCAAAATCTCCCAGAGGGGAGCTTTTATACATTTCTGTTGCCCTGACTTTTAATGCCTGGTGCTCTGATTTTTGTGACTGCTGCTGAAGGGACACACCTCAATCCCTGGCTCTGGTGGCTATGGGAGCTTGCATTCCTGGATCCCACAGGACAGTAACAGAGAGACCATTCTTGGTAGGCTACCACTCCCAGTACACTGCACAGTGACTGAAACACATATCTACTCTTTCTGTGAAAGAGGCCTAGCTGCTTGTCCTGGAGGTTTAGCTTGAGGGTCACACTTCAGGTTTGACTCATAGCTAAGGACCTACAGAGCTGCTCTCAGGGAACATAGGATGGTGGATGCCATCCTTCACCACGTCTGCTTCACCCCAACTCACCAGAATCTCCCAGAAAAGAACTTAGACACTCATCTGGAGCCCCATTTTTGGGACTACCATCCAAGGGACATCTCTATTAGCCTTGCTCAAATGACCAGCAGGGCTTACTCTTGAAGTTCCAGACTGCATATATTTTCATACTTGGGGACTTCTCTGGCAGTCCAGTGGTTAGGGCTTTCAGTGTACGGGGTGGGTTTGATCCCTGGTCAGGGAGCTAAGATACCAAGTGCCTTATGGCCAAAAAGCCAAAGTATGAAACAGAAGCAATATTGTAACAATTCAAAAAGATTGTTTAAATGCTCCACATCAAAAAAAAAAAAAATCTAAAGAAAAAAATAGCCTTAGTCAAAGGGTCTGGCTTCCAATCAGCCTGAATATAGGTGTTGAGATCCTCCCTTGTGGGACATTGACAGTTCTGGAAGAACTCTTAACTACTAGGAGTTATTAAGCCTATAATAAACTACTTGAGGAATCATGAAGGATTGAGAGACTACTAAGACCTGGGGCAGAATTCAATAACAAGTTTCATCTACTCAAAGCCAGTCTTCAACACTGAGAGACATGGTTGTTCCATCTGCTGTATATAGACCGATACAGAGAATCAAGCAAAATGAACAGGAAAGTGTTCTAAATGAAAGAATATGATGAAACCTAAAAATAATAATAATAATAACAACCCTAACAAAATGGAGATAAGTAGACGAAGAGTTGACAGTAAGGGTAACAAACATGCTAGTCAACCTTGGGAAAAGAATAAATGAACTTAATGAGAATTTCAACAAAGAGATAGAAGATATAAGAAAGTACCAAACAGAAGTCACAGAGTTGAAGAATACAATAACTGAACTGAATGATATACTAGAGTTGTTCAAAAGCAGAATAGATGAAGTAGAAGAAACAATCAGTGAATTCAAAGACAAGTCAGTGGAACTCAGCCAAAGAAATAACAAATATCAAAGCCAAAATAAATAAAGTAGAGACCAAAAAAGGAGTTGAGAAGACTGATAAAACTAAGAGATGGTTCTTTGAAAAGATAAAATTGACAAATTTTGAGCTAATGTGCATGCTCAGTGGTGTGCAACTCTTTGCAACCCCATGAGCTGTGTGGCTGCCTGGCTCCTCTGTCCACGGAATTTTCCAGGCAAGAATACTGGAGAGAGTTGCCATTTCCTATTCCAGGGGATCTTCCTGACCTGGGACCAAACTGGCATCTCTTGTGTCTCCTGCATTATCAACCAGCTTCTTTTACCACTGTACCACCTGGGAAGCTAGTGAAAGTCACACAGTCATGTCCGATTCTTCGTGACCCCAAGAACCATGGGCCATGGAATTCTCCAGGCCAGAATACCAGAATACTAGAGTGGGTTGCTGCTGCTGCTGCTGCTGCTGCTGCTGCTGCTGCTAAGTCGCTTCAGTCATGTCCGACTCTGTGCGACCCCATAGATGGCAGCCCACCAGGCTCTGCCATCCCTGGGATTCTCCAGGCAAGAACACTGGAGTGGGTTGCCATTTCCTTCTCCATTGCGTGAAAGTGAAAAGTGAAAGTGAAGTCGCTCAGTCGTGTCCGACTCTTAGCGACCCCATGGACTGCAGCCTACCAGGCTCCTCCATCCATGGGATTTTCTAGGCAAGAGTACTGGAGTGGCTTGCCATTGCCTTCTCCACTAGAGTGGGTAGCCATTCCCTTTTCCAGGGGATCTTCTCAACCCAGGGATCAAACCCAGGTCTCCTGCATTGCAGGCAGATTCTTTACCAGCTGAGCTACTAGGGAAGCCCAAGAATACCGGAGGGAGTAGTCTATCCTTCTCCAGTGGATCTTCCCAACTCAGGAATCAAACCAAGGTCCTCTGCATTGTAGGTGGATTCTTTACCAGCTGAGCCACCAAGGAATCCTAGACTTAAACACACACAAAAAGAAAGAGGACTCAAATAAATAAACTAGGAAAGCAGTTGAGATGTCACAATGGATACCACAGAAATAAAGAGGTCTCTAAGAAACTAACTATGCTCAATTTTACATTCAGAGTTGGACAACTTAAAAGAAATGGATAAACTCCTAGAAATATAAAACTTATCAAGACTGTATAATGAAGAAAAAGAAGATCTGAGCAACCAATTACTAGTAAGAAGATTGAATTTGTAATCAAAAACCTTCCAATAAACCACAGCTCAGGGCCAGATATTTTGGTGAATTCTACCAAACATTCAAAGAAGAATTAATATCAGTTCTTCTCAAACTCTCCCAAACTCATTTTACAAGATTGGCATTACCCTGATAGCAAAACCAGAAAAGGATAACCCAAGAAAAGACAATAAAAGGCCAATATCCATGACGAAAATGATTCAAAAATCTTCAACAAAATATTAACAAACCAAATTTAACAATACATTAAAAGGATCATATACTATGATTAAGTGGGATTTATTCCAGGAATGCAAAGATGGTTCAACATCCACAAATTAATCATTGTGATACACCACATTAACAAGACAAAGGAATGAAAATTATACAATCATCTCAATAGATGCAAGAAAAGCATGTAACAAAATTCAGCACCCATTTATGGAAAAAACTCAACTTTTTGAGAGTGAGCTGTGAGTATAGAGAGAATGTAATAATAATAACAATACAATAACATTTTAAAATTATAATGACAATCATAACAGGAAATCTGAAAAAAATTAAAAATATGTTTTTAAAAAACAGACCTAATTCTATCACTCAGAACAAATGCAGAATATTTTAATGCACTTCTTTCTAGATCCTTCATCTCTGTAATTATATTTTTACATAACTGTATGAAAATATATTATGAAAAATTACTGTTTTTAATACCTGAATTTTTCTCATGATAAGGGAGGTACATATCTACATCTGCAGAACATGAAACTTGAAAAAATTTAAAAATTTAGAAAAAATTATTCAGAAATTTCAATGATAGCAATTTTCCTATTATTTCCTTATGATATTTGATGTGTGGTTAATCTGTTAGATATCATACTGTATGTACCGATTTCTGGCAAAGTTACCAGAGGAGTAATCAAAAATCTTTGTTGAATCATTCATTACATGAAGAATTTGGTAAAATATAATTAGTGCCGTTTTGTATTTTCTTAGTCTTAAAACCTATATAAAATAAAGACAAATAAGAAAACACTGTTCAAGTTGCTTCAAAATTATGTAAACTCAGTGGATGGAGGCACTTTTACTGTTATAGAGTTGTGATAGCCACTAGCGTTGACCACAAATTATTTTCTGTTCTGGTACTTTGTAGGTTCACACTTGATTTCTCCTTCCTTTCCTCTTTTGGTTTTGTCACTAATCCTGGTCAACGAGCAGTGAACAAAAGTGCACCCAGTACATCTGAAGACAATCCACTTAGTTGACAGTTCACACCCTCCACAATTCTCACCCCCTCTCCCCGCCCCAATCAGGTTGATTTGCAGTGTTTCAGGTGCTATCAGTTCAGTCAGTTCAGTCGCTCAGTCATGTCCAACTCTTTCTGACCCCATGAGCCACAGCACGCCAGGCCTCCCTGTCGATCATCAACTCCCAGAGTTCACCTAAACCCATGTCCATTGAGTTGGTGATGCCATCCAATGATCTCATTCTCTGTTGTCCCCTTTTCCTCCTGCCTTCAATCTTTCCCAGCATCAGGGTCTTTTCAAATGAGTCAGCTCTTCACATCATGTGACCAAAGTATTGGTGTTTCAGCTTCAACATCAGTCCTTCCAATGAACACTCAGGACTGATCTCCTTTAGGATGGACTGGTTGGATCTCCTTGCAGTCCAAGGGACTCCCAAGAGTCTTCTCCAACACCACAGTTCAAAAGCATCAATTCTTCTGTGCTCAGCTTTCTTTATAGTCCAAATCTCACATCCATACATGACCACTTGTATGGAAAACTATAGCCTTGACTAGACGGGCCTTTGTAGGAAAAGTAATGACTCTGCTTTTTAATATGCTGTCTAGGTTGATCATAACATTATTTCCTTCCAAGGAGTAAGTGTCTTTTAATTTCATGGCTGCAGTCACCATCTGCAGTGATTTTGGAGCCCAAAAAAATAAAGTCTGACACTGTTTCCACTGTTTACCCATCTATTTCCCATGAAGTGGAAATAGTGAAGTGATGGGACCAGATGCCATGATCTCAGTTTTCTGAATATTGAGCTTTAAGCCAACTTTTTCACTCTCCACTTTCACTTTCATCAAGAGGCTTTTTAGTTCCTCTTCACTTTCTGCCATAAGGGTGGTGTCATCTGCATATCTGAAGTTATTGATATTTCTCCCAGCAATCTTGATTCTAGCTTGTGCTTGCTCCAACCCAGCGTTTCTCATGATGTACTTTGCATATAAGTTAAATAAGCAGGGTGACAATATACAGCCTTGATGTACTCCTTTTTCTATTTAGAACCAGTCTGTTGTTCCATGTCCAGTTCTAACTGTTGCTTCCTGACCTGCATACAGGTTTCTCAAGAGGCATGTCAGGTGGTCTGGTATTCCCATGTCTTTCAGAATTTTCCACAGTTTATTGTGATCCACACAGTCAAAGGCTTTGGCACAGTCAATAAAGCAGAAATAGATGTTTTTCTGTAACTCTTGCTTTTTCGATGATCCAGCAGATGTTGGCAATTTGATGTCTGGTTCCTCTCCCTTTTCTAAAACCAGCTTGAACATCTGGAAGTTCAGGTGGTAGTACCTGGGTTTTGGTCCCAGGAATATTTGAATGGGCATGGCAGTATTTGTGAGAAATAAACCTTTTTTATTTTTTAAGCCACAGAGATTTTGCCTTTATCTGCTACTGCAACGTATTCTAACGAGTAGAGAAGTTGGGACCTAGAATATGAGAGTTATCATTAAAAATAATCTAAAGTTTATGGCATTAAATTTGGGCCAGGCAGCATGTTGAGAGACACTGGAAGGATGACAATCTATGTGAAGCAATTATGAAATATTTGTTAAAACAATCACCTGCAATTAGTAGTGTGCTAGAGCTGGCTGTGTCCAAAAGACCATCCAAGAGATAATTGTAAGTATCTCTTCCCAACTTCAGGTTTTGTAATGCATGTTGCTAACTTAAATCTGCCATAGTACGAGAATTTATATCACTGAAATTGAGAAGCACTACAAATCAAGGCTTTTTTTTTTTTTTATGAAGAGCCAGCTATTAAACATTTACCACCATGAAACTGAATGCTATAATTTATAAGACAGTCTCCACATCTAACGACCTTGCATTTCTCCTGGGAGGTTAGCGATGTGTCCCAGTTGCTGTTTGTTGTACTTTGCAAAGTACTAAAAGAAAAAAAGTAGGCTCAGGGAAAAAAAAAAAAAAAAACTGTTCCAGTTTTAACCAGGAATAACAGAGACTGGAAATTTATATTTAAGGACTCCTAGAACTAGAAGAGGTAAGTGCTTCTCAATCCCAAATAAGAAAAATTAGAACTTAATCTAACAGCAAGAATTAAATCAAGGTATGTCCTTAGACTCATTGTTAAAAACCTCTTAATGGATTAAGGTGGAACAGTGTAAATCCTTTCAAATTGTCAAAATTATTCAAGGAGAAACAAACCTTAAGTGTAGTTCTCTCTCAGATAGATAGATAGAGTATGCTACTGCTAAGTCGCTTCAGTCGTGTCTGACTCTGCGCGATCCCATAGATGGCAGCCTACCAGGCTCCCCCATCCCTGGGATTCTCCAGGCAAGAACACTGGAGTGGGTTGCCATTTCCTTCTCCAATGCAGGAAAGTGAAAAGTGAAAGCGAAGTTGCTCAGTCGTCCGATTCTTAGTGACGCCATGGACTGCAGCCTACCAGGCTCCTCCATCCATGGGATTTTCCAGGCAAGAGTACTGGAGAGGGTTGCCATCGCCTTCTCTATAGATAGAGTATGCTTACTGGCAAATGGAGGGGACTAGAATCACAAATAAGAAGCCTATATTTTAAAAATACCTGTAAGTCAAATAAATCTGGAGCCTGTGAAAGAAGAGTAAGGAAATAGAGAGTTGGTGGGGAAAGGGGAGAAGAAATTCTTGAATTTTTAAGAATGCTCTTTGACCTGCCCTGTGAAAAGGAAGTACATTGAAAAGCAGATCAACCAAAGGGAAGGCACATCCTCTAATTCTCAGTTTTAGGTAGAGTCAAGGAGGATAATGAAAAAGGAAGAGCTGAGCCCCAGGGATGTCAGAGCTAAGACCTAGAGAACCATGGACTGAGGACCCCTCTTAGGAACCAGAATCAGGACTGAGGCAAATAGGGTAGCAAGCCCTTGCAAATTCTCCCTAATAATGATGCTTAGAATGGCTGTGAACCAATGACTTCTGTGAGTCTTCCTTTCTATTACCAAACAAGAATGTTTATTCTGCTTGTCCTGCTCAACCATTGTATATTTAATTTGAAAAACACATAGCTAATCTTTTTAGCTCGCAGATTTATGAATTAAGAGGAGCCACATCTGGACCTAATGAAATCACTAGGGCCTTCCCCTAACATCCACAATATAAACCACCATGAATCATCAGAAAATCCTAGACAGTAACTGGATGTTACATTATGTTACAACTGGTTGTTAGGACTGGATAAGATTGTTTTTTCACATGCAATAAATGATTATAATCAAGACCAAACAAATTTAAAAATGCTGGCAATAATATGTAGAGAAATTAGAACCTTTAACACATTGCTTGTGGAAATGTAAATTGGTGTAGACATTATGTACAGTAGTTTGGCATTTCCTTAAAAAGATAAAAAATAAAATTACAGTTTGATTCAAGAATGCCATTCCTAGACATATGCCACAAAGAATTGAAATCAGGTGTTCAATAAAAACTTTTACACAAATATTTACAACAGCATTGTTGACATTGGCCCAATGATAAAAACAATTCCATCTGTGAATGAATGGATTAGCAAAAGGGGGTAGATCTATAAAGTTCCATATCATTCTGTCATATACAGAAATTGAGTAAAATGGTGCATCTGCTCTAGAAAAGAGTATGGTGGTTTGTCAAAACCTTAAACATAAATTAATGAACAATCTGTTAATTCCACTTCAGTACATATATTCAAGTTTTGAAAGTAGAAATTGAAACGTATATTTGTACACCTGTATTCGTAGCAGCATTACTCAAACCAGCCAAAATGTGAATGCAACCCAAGTATCCATGGGTGAATGAATCTATAAACAAAATGTGATATATATACAAAGGGATATTATTTAGCCTCAAGAACTAAGGAAATTCCGACAGTTCCACAACATGTATGAGCCCTAAAGTCATCATGCTAAGTGAATTAACCTGGTCACAAAAGGACAATTATATTATTGCATTTTTCTGAAGTATCCAGAGAGGTGAGATTTAGAGACATAAGGTAGAATGTGGTTGACAAGGGTTGAGGAGAGTAGTATTTAATGGATGCAGTTTCACTTGGAAAAAATGAAAAAGTATGAGAGATGGATGGTAAAGATATTTGTGCAATAATGTAAATGTAGTTAATGTCACAGAACTATGCACTTTAAATGGTTTCCCAGCTGCCGCTAGTGGTAAAGAATCCACCTGCCAATGCAGGAGATGCAGGAGACTCAGTTTCAATTCCTGGGTCAGGAAGATCCCCTGGAAAAGGAAATGGCATCCCACTCCAGCATTCTTGTCTGGAGAATCCCATGGACAGAGGAGCCTGGTAGACTACAGTTGATAGGGTCACAAAGAGTTGAACACAGCTGAGCATACAAGCATACACAATAGATTTACTCATCATGAAAAACATGAAAGAAGTACTGACATGTGTCATACATGAATGTTGAAAATGTCCTTAGTGAAAGAAGTCATACAGAAAAGTTCACCCAGATCAGACTCATCTTACGTGTTTTAATTCCATCAAGGTTGTGAAGATGAGGCAAAGTCTCAAGAACACTTCAAGAAAAACAAAACTGGATGAGAATGGAAAAAGATGTTTTCATGCTCTGGGGCAGGTGGTAAAAGTGGAAGTGGGCCTGTGGAATTTATTATAGAAGGTGAAAATCACAATGATTTCTCATTTGTGGGTTAAGTGGGTGTTCCCTGGGAGAGTATTCCTTTTGCAGGTAAAACATAATGGAAGTTGTCCTTTACATCGGCATGTGTCATAAATCAATGAGAACTGAGGACACTGAACTAACAGATAAGACTACACTGTACTGCTACAGCAAGTTTTCTGTATGTTTAGAAAGTAAATAACTTTTCAAAACAAACATGTCAGTACCATGCCAGAAAAGTAAAATAAGATGTCGCGCTTCATTACAGGGACCAAACCTTACTTAGATCCAGTTAACTCAAAATGGTTAAGCTGATTGCTCTTGTAAGAATCTATATATTATTAAGATGTAATATGGGAAGATTATATTAGTAGTCGCTATGTCATCTGTGTTGTGAATGACTTGAGGTATGGTAGAAGCAAAGGGATTTTTGAATTACAATTTTCCACATCAAACCACCAAACAGTACAAGTAATACATGAATTAATAAAGCTGCATAATACAAAAGCAATACACAGAAAGCAGTTGAGTTGCTATACGGTAGTAAAGAAGTAGAAGTATCAGAAAGAAAAATTTAGGAAGCAATTCCATTTACAATCACCTCCGAAAGAATAAAATACCTAGTGCGTTGCTCTTGATCTTGTTCGTGTCACCAGTTGTCTCACTGTATCTCACTGCCCTCACTGTTCGCTGAACCCAGGGCAGGTAAGGCATGAGCTAAGAGGCTGGAAGGAGACTCAAGGAGCCACAGACTGCAGACACGTTCATTCTCTCCTGGTTGATGCTGCAGCCACGGCAGCAGCCATAGCGTAACCTAACACAATACAACCCCTCTCCTGGCTGGCACAGTGGTCGTAACAGTATTCTAGTATTCTCTCCTGGCTGGCACTTTTCTTAGGTGGAGCTCACACAGGTGTACCACACAAAGTAGCCTGTGACAAAGTGAGTACCTCGTGATGTGCTTGTGCAGTGCTGTCAATGATCTCAGCTGTTACACTGTCACTATCTACAAAACATGGGGCCAGAGAACCTGAACACCCCATCTTGGCTAATTTTCTCTCTCCCCACACTCCGCCCCTTTAGGGTCTCTCAGCTCACGTTCTATGCGTAGTCCATCTTCTGCAATAGTCCCTTGGCAAGTAACAATAACCCTTGGATTTGCATCTCACAATAGCAGTAGCTACAAACACAAACAGTTACAGCCCCTATATGTAGCAAAAACCCAACATCAAGTATCACCTGAAACTCCTGTTGCAGTCCTTGCCCTCGTGGGGCTACAAGAGCCACCAACTGCACGTGGAGTGCCTTTATCTTCCACAGCCAAGGCCAGTCCACTGTCCGCCCTTGGGAGATTGCAGGAAAGCCTCCACAGGGGCAACTCCACTCCTGCAGGGTTTTTATTAAGGACCTGCAAAACCCTCCACAGGCATGGGGCCACCCCTTCAAAGAGGGGATTTTTGTGGCATTCACAGCCAACCCACAAGATTGCAAATGCTCTCACATTGTTATAAATCTGCAAAAGAATCAGAGGTTAGTAGCACATCACAGGACCCAGGCTTCACAGTTCAGTGTTCCACTAAATCTACAGACACAACCTAAATCTACTTCACAGGACACAGCCTTTACAGTACACCTCCACACAAATCAGCCCACATCTGCATCCACATAACCCGGATGTGCCCCTGCCGGCTCAGGCTCCCTTTGGGGTCGTCACATGTTCAAAATGGCATCTCACATGCTGTCCCTCTATTTCTCTCAGTAAGGACCCACAAACCCCCACCACAGGTACCAGGCCCACCCTGTGTCCCAGAATCACAAAAGCCAAGCTGCCAAGGTTTCCCCTTATGTTTGCCAAAACCGCTTACCCAAGTCAACCAGCGCCACCTGACTATATGTTCAATACGTCATGAACTCAGTCACATCGGGGGCCCCTTGAGGATGCCCCCCTAGGCTATGGGCTGCTCATGCTTCACTTTCTGCTGCACAGTGGCCTCACTGTCAAGCAGGGACCCACAGTCTCACAATGGTCATCATCAACATCCTTAGTCTCACAATATTCATCATCACTGTCACTTACCACCTGTCAGAAATGCTGGGTTCTTCAGGGCCACAGTGTTCTTGTTCTAGGCTCTATAGTGTGGCTCAGACGGTAAAGCGTCTGTCTACAATGTGGGAGACCCGAGTTTGATCCCTGGGTTGGGAAGATCCCCTGAAGAAGGAAATGTGAAGAAATTTCTGCACTGGAGTGAAAAAATCCACTCTGGTACTATTGCCTGGAAAATCCCATGGACAGAGGAGCCTGGTAGGCGAATCCATGGGGTTGTAAAGAGTCGGACACGACTGAGCGACTTCACTGCTCTAGTTCTTGCTCTAATGCCAATATACATTGCTCTAGTTCTTCCAAGCCTCTACGCATGTTGTGCACCAGCGCAGTATCATGGAGAGCACTATCCATATTAACCTTCAGAGCAGTCAGGAAAATCCACTCTGTGGTGCCAGCGGCAGATCGTACCACCTTGTGTGGCAAATGAGAACTCACCGCTTGTAACTCCTTTTCAAGGCTGATAACTCATCTACCGCTTCCCAGTCTTCCACCAGAGTCCACACGAAGAGGATCATGGCTACGTGGTACCACATGCCACATAGTAATCACTAGCTTCCTCCATCCAGTGGAGCCTCAGGCTCATCTATCCGCTGGGTATCTGCCAACCACGCCAGTTGTATTGCACTTCATCCTGTTCCTGGCACCAGGCGTCTCGCTGTATCTCACTGTCCTCACTATTCACTGAACCCAGGGTAGGCAAGGCACAAGCCAAGAGGCTGGAAGGAGACTCAAGGAGCCACAGGAACTACACACATGTTTATTCTCTCCTGGTTGATGCCGCAGCCATAGCATAACCTAACATAACACAACCCCTCTCCTGGCTGGCACAGTGGTCATAATAGTATTCTCTCCTGGCTGGCACTTTTCTTAGGTGGAGCTCATACAGATGTACCACACAAAGTAGCCCGTAACCAAGCAAGTACCTCGTGATGTGCTTGTGCAGTGCTACAGATGATCTCAGCTGTTCAGATCAGATCAGTCGCTCAGTAGTGTCCGACTCTTTGCAACCCCATGGACTGCAGCACGCCAGGCCTCCCTATCCATCACCAGCTCTCGGAGGTCACTCAGACTCACATTCATTGAGTCAGTGATGCCATCCAGCCATCTAATCCTCTGTTGTCCCCTTTTCCTCCTGCCCCCAATCCCTTCCAGCATCAGAGTCTTCTCCAATGAGTCAACTCTTCACATGAGGTGGCCAAAATACTGGAGTTTCAGCTTTAGCATCATTCCCTCCAAAGAAATCCCAGGGCTGATCTCCTTCAGAATGGACTGGTTGGATCTCCTTGCAGTCCAAGGGACTCTCAAGAGTCTTCTCCAACACCACAGTTCAAAAGCATCAATTCTTCGGCGCTCAGCCTTCTTCACAGTCCAGCTCTCACATCCATACATGACCACAGGAAAGACCATAGCCTTGACTAGGCGAACCTTTGTTGGCAAAGTGATGTCTCTGCTTTTGAATATACTATCTAGGTTGGTCATAACTTTCCTTCCAAGGAGTAAGCGTCTTTTAATTTCATGGCTGCAGTCACCATCTGCCGTGATTTTGGAGCCCAGAAAAATAAAGTCTGACACTGTTTCCACTGTTTCTCCATCTATTTCCCATGTAGTGATGGGACCAGATGCCATGATCTTCGTTTTCTGAATGTTGAGCTTTAAGCCAACCTTTTCACTCTCCACTTTCACTTTCATCAAGAGGCTTTTGAGTTCCTCTTCACTTTCTGCCATAAGGGTGGTGTCATCTGCATATCTGAGGTTATTGATATTTCTCCCAGCTCTCAGCTGTTAGGTAGTCATTATTTACAAAATGTGGGGCCAGAGAGCCTGAACACCCCATCTTGGCTAATTTTCTCTCTCCCTGCTGCTGCTGCTGCTAAGTTGCTTCAGTCATGTCCGACTCTGTGCGACCCCACAGACCCCAACAGGCTCCTCTGTCCCTGGGATTCTCCAGGCAAGAATACTGGAGTGGGTTGCCATTTCATTCTCCAACGCATGAAAGTGAAAAGTGAAAGTAAAGTTTCTCAGTCATGTCTGACTCTTAGCGACCCCATGGACTGTAGCCTACCAGGCTCCTCCATCCATGGGATTCTCCAGGCAAGAGTACTGGAATGGATTGCTATTGCTTTCTCTGCTTTCTTCCTACACCTAGGTATAAATTGAACCAATGACCTACAAAATGAAAACTGCAAGACATGAATAAAGAAGCTGAAGAAGAAAACTGTAAATAGAAAAAATGTTTTGTGATCATGCATTGGAAGAATATTGTTAAACATCCATCCAGCCTAAGCAGTGTATACATTCAGTTCAATCTCTAACACAATTAAAGTGGCATTTTTCAAGAAACAGAACAAAGAATCCTATCATTTGTGTGGAACCAAAAAGGACCCCAAAGAGCCAAAGCAACCCTAAAAAAGGAGAGCACAGCTAGAGTCAACTCGCTCTCTGACTTCAAACTATTTATCTAAGTTACAGGAACCAAAAAGGTATAGAACTGGTACAAAAACAGGCACATGAACAAGACGAACAGACCAGAAAATGCAGAAATAATTCCACGTCTGTGTGATCAGCTATTTTATGACAAGCTGCCCAGGACATATACCAAGGAAAGGCCCCTGAATAAATGATGCCAAGTAAATGAGATACCACACACCAAAGAAAGACACTGGGAACTGTCTACACCATGCACAAAGCTACCTAAAGTCCAGTTTTCCACATCAAGCCTTTTCTCTGAAGCCTCATCTGAAAATGGACCCCCTCAGCAGTCAGTCATATATAGGACACTTCTCACTTTTCCTTCACCTTTCACTCCCACAGTGGTGTCTCCCAGCAGGTCCTGAAGATACTGGACCTCAGTCTACACAGACAAGGCTCAGTGTTGCCCAGAAGCTGAAGTTCCAGTATGTCCTGAGGAGACCCACATCCCATCTATGTCCACTCACTCAGGCATTGTCCGGAAGCCAAAGTAATAGCAAATCTCAGACCCAGTTCAACCAAAGTTGTGATGCTAACTAGCCTTATAGGAGCCCACATGCTATTAAGAGCCTCCGTGATAAGGTTACATTAGGAGCACCATGTCTATAGATGACCTGGCAAATGCCATGGTGGGCAGGGTCCTCCCCTAGGACAACGACAGCTCAGGGACTACAGAGAAAGAGACGCTGAACCAGGAGTTCTGGCTCTGCAGGGATTAGGCTCCATTCCAAGCAGCAGGAGTGGAGCTCTGAATTAAATTTTTTAAATTTTGTCCCATGGGAGAAAGACAGTATATGTTGCCTGTAGGAAAGAATGAGCTAAATATTTGTGACCATATAGGTAGAATGTGATTGTTTTCAGTGATGGTCACTATAATTTCCAGCCCCACCTCTTCCAATCAAAGTAGGATTTTTACTCTTTCTTGGCTTCTTTCTGGATGGTTGAGTTTATTTGATCTGGAAATTGAATTGTGAATAAAAGTAACACAAATCACTTATGATCCAGAATTTTTAACAGCCAAGGGCATGACCATGCATAGGTCATTTTCTTCCTCTTCCATAATTGGCAGTGACCCAAATAATGACTGCTCTGACAACCTAGAACCTGGAATGCAGATTATACACAGAAAAGCCCCCTCTTCCAAGATGGAAACTGTGCCGTGAGTAAGAAATAAAACTTTTTTATTTTAAGCCACTGAAAATTTTATGAGATTTTTTTAATGCCACTAGATATTTTATGACAGTGAGCACAAATTAACATTTATTTACTAATGATTTTTACTTAAATTCTCCTCTAAAAGTATCCCATTTTTAAAAATTTAGCTGCTTAAATAAATGTTGTTTATAACAGTATTATGATGAAACAAGTGAAGAAATGTCATCTAAACTTTATAGCAACAGGTATAGCACAAGAAATATGCTTCCTAATGTTAGGAAATGTGAGGAAGCAAAACCCAGGAGGGCCAAGTTTTGCCCACAGAGATGATATTAAAATGTTTGCTTGCAAAGCTTCCTTAGATCATCCGTTTTTATTTATATTTTATCATTTCAACTGTTCTCATCTTGTGCTACTATATATCAAATACTATATACTGGAGAGCAAACATTTTTAAATTAATAATTTGCTACCTGAAGTAGATAATTTAAAAGATATACTGAAAATTTCAGTATGATTTTGTCTTCACTTTGTGATATTTACATGTAAGCCCTGCATATTATTTCTTTGTCTCGTCTTACTCAAGTAAGAAGAAATCATTAACTATAGAAAAGATATGTAGATGCCACTGCATTGGTTCTCTGTTAATTTATGTTTTATTTGTTTAAACTACCTTCTCAAATATTAATACTGGACATATTATACGTCCCAAATGTATTCAATTTCCAGGATGGAACATGACTTCTTCCATAGTGACTGTTTTAATAAGCAGAAGGAAGAATTTCTGATAATCCCCACAGTTTGATGCTCTAATACTCTGAAGCAATACAGCTCATGAAAAGTTATAATCTCCAGAATGTTCTATTTCCAATCAATTCATATTCCCAAATCCAATCTTTTATCTATGGACACTATACTTGCAAGAATATAAGGATTGTTGTTAAGTTTCTCCTACTTCATGCTTCATGTTCTTAAAAGTTATAGTCTTTTTTAAGCAGAAAATTGTGCGTAGGAATTCAAAAGTATAGGTGAATCAGAAGAACCAACAATCTTAAGAAGAGATGTGAGAATATAAGGATTACTGCTTAGTTTTCTGGTGGGCACTAATCCAGGATCTCAGCCCAGATATCCAGGTGAGAAAGAAGTATCTTCTAACACTCATCCAGATAGGTAGGGCTTCTATGTTCTATGAGGCAAAGCACATAACAGGTAAAAGTTTTTTCTCAATCCAGTTTTATGACTGACACTGTTGGTTGCTGGTACAATAGACATTTTCCCATTCTTCCTTGCTAAAAGAACCTCATTTGGGTGCTTATGTGTGTGACAATGAGCTTATACCTAGACCAATTATTGGTCACCACCTGGCGTGCTGCGATTCATGGGATCGCCAAGAGTCGGACATGACTGAGCAACTGAACTGAACTGAATGTATTACCTTTGAAAGTGAGTAAGCTAGAGGGTGATCAAAAGAATTCATATTTTTGAACTGTGGTGTTGGAAAAGACTCTTGAGAGTCCCTTAGACTGAATGGAGATCAAACCAGTCAATCCTAAAGGAAATCAATCCTGAATATTCATTGGAAGGACTGATGCTGAAGCTGAAACTCCAATGCTTTGGCCACCTGATGCGAAGAACTGACTCACTGGAAAAGACCCTGATGCTGGAAAAGATTGAAGGCAGGAGAGAAAGGGGGCGACAGAGGATGAGATGGTTGGATGGCATCACCGACTTGACGAACATGCGTTTGAGTAACTCTGGGAGTTGGTGATGGACAGGGAAACCTGGTGTGCTGCAGTCCATGGGATCACAAATAGTCAGACATGACTGAAGGGCTGAACTGAACTGAACTGAGGGGGTGATCATGTGACCCAGTTCCAGGCAATGATGTAAAGTCTACTGAAGACGGGGTGGAGGGGGAGGGGGAGGTTTTCCTTTCATAATAAAAGAGAAGTCTGTAAGGAAATAGTTTGTTTTTGTTTTTTGTCCCTTTTCCCTTCCTTCCTGCTTGAGATAATGTTGTTTGGGGATGAAATATCTGGCGCTGTTGCAGCTATCCTGGTACAATGAGATGAAAACCTGAGGACAAAATGCCAACACACTGATGATAGCACTAGGAATAAATGAAAGATCCTGACTTCTTGATGCTGATGCTAGGCAATGGAAGCATGCAGAGAATACCTAACTTAAGGCTATTTCTCAAACAGTAAATGCCCTTATGTTTCAGGCGCTGTGAATCTCTTATTTGTAATTGAACTGAATCCAGCTAATTTATAGAAGCACAGTTATCCTCTTTAGAATAACTTTTCCCCGGATTTTTATTTTCCTATGTCTTTGCTTTCCATATTGCTAGAGGATTTTATCCTTTTTCTTTCACTTATTAAATTTTTTAGTGGAAATAAAGTCAGCACTAGGGGTGACTAAAAAAATTCCACTTTAAATTGAAATTCCACTATTCATCTTTTGATGACTTTACTTTAAAAAAAGACTTGAAAGTCTCTGGAATGGGCCTGCCATACCACTACTCTATCCCTTTTTCTTCTATACAAAGTATATGATTCAAATAATCAGATTATCTTTCATATGGGTAGCACCTTACAAACAGATTTAACAGGCATTAACTCATTTGATTCTCAATTCAAAACATTCAAGAAATATTTATTGTACACTTTAATCTCAATGCCCTGTGCTAAGTGCTGTGATGACTACAAAGATAAGGAACAGCTACTTCTTCCATATAGTTCACATATAGTTGAGCTGATAATCATATACACCTATCTCTAAGACAATTGTGACTGTTGTAAGTATAATATGAAATATAAGCTCTGTGGTTTTGAAGTGAGAAGTAATTAGTGAATTCTCTATGGGGGAAAATCATTGAGTTTATGGCACAAAATGATGTGACATCCAGATACTAGTTACATCCTTGTCCTCTTTACTACTAAAAGATTATATTCATATAAAGGCTGCAGCAAACAGTATAAGAAAGATAAAAGAATTTTTTATACAGTGCACATCTGAACCCAGGTTCTGTTAGTTTCTGGTTTTGTGATTTGGCAGAAGTTATGTGACCTCCATAAATGTGTGTATTCACCTGTAACAGGAGCTAACACAAAGCCAATATTTCAGTGTTTGTTGAAAGGTTCAAAATAACAAACATAAAGCACTTAGTGAAAAGTTCATCTTATAGTGTTTTTTTATTTTTTTTTGTATTGTCATTGTGTTCGTGTTGATATCATTATTGTCATTTAGTGATACCAAAATGGGAATAAGGTTCTGTTTAGCCAAGGTCAGAACATACAAAAGGTTCAAAATGTGAGGTTGGAGGCAACATATAAGGGATAAAAGTGCAAAAAAAAAAAAAAAAATAGATAAACCAGGCAGAAGCACATCTTATTTTGTTCTCAATTCAGCTGAAGTTTGGTTCTGCTTATATAGTCTTTGGGCCTTCCCAGGTGGCACTCGTGGTAAAGACCTCCCACCCCAACCACCACCAATGCAAGAGATGTAAGAGATATGGGTTCAAACTCTGAGTTGGGAAGATTCCCTGGAGAAGGGCATGGAAATCCACTCCAGTATTCTTGACTGGAGAATTCCATGGACAAAGAAGCCTGACAGGATACAGTACACATGGTAGTAAAGAGCTGGACATGACTGAAGTGACTTAGCAGGCACACGTACATCCTTTACATCAGCAGTCCCCACAATTTTTGGCACCAGGAAGCAGTTTTGTGGAAGACAATTTTTCCATGGCTGAGGTGGGGGGATTTGTTTGGGGATGATTCAAACACATTCCATTTATTGTGTACTTTACTTCTATTATTATTATGTTGTGATATATAATGGACACAGTTCACCATAATGCATAATCAGTGGGGCCCTTGAACTTGTTTTCCTGAGTTCAGGTGGTAATGCAAGCAATGGGGAGCGGCTTTAAATACAGATGAAGTTTCTATACATCTGTGTCTCTTTTGCTGTCTCGTATACAGGGTTATCGTTACCATCTTTCTAAATTCCATATATATGCATTAGTATACTGTATTGGTGTTTTTCTTTCCGGCTTACTTCACTCTGTATAATAGGCTCCAGTTTCATCCACCTCAGTAGAACTGATTCAAATGTTGATGTATAGGCAAAACCAATACAATATTGTAAAGTAATAAATAAATAAATAAATAAATACAGATGAAGTTTCGCTCTCTTGCCCACTGCTCACCTCCTGCTGTGTGGCCCAGTTCCTAATGGGCCACAGACTGGTACAGGTTCCATGGCCCAAGGGGTGTCCCCTGCTTTACGTGACTGGGCAAGAAGACATTTATTCAACAGATAAGAGATGGCATTTTATAGTACCACCAACACAGACTGATGTTGAAGCTGAAGCTTCAATACTTTGGCCACCTGATGCGAACAGCTGACTCATTAGAAAAGATCCTGATGCTGGGAAAGATTGAAGGCAGGAAGAGAAGGAGAAAACAGAGGCTGAGATGGTTGTATGGTATCACCAACTCAATAAGCATGAGTTTGAGCAAGCTCTGGGAGATGCTGCAGTCCATGGGGCTGCAGAGTCAGACACGACTGAGTGACCGAACAACACAGGAGACTATAACCTTCCTCCTGTTTCAACTTGTGATTCCTATACTTCCTGTAATTTAAGAAACTAGAAAGCCTAATATGTGTTTTCATAGGTTTTATTATTACTTTGGTGTGGCAAGGGCAACAGATCAGGAGATGATTATCACTGGAAAGATAGTTTATTACTCACGGTTGCCAAGAAGAGAGGGCATGGTACCCCATGCAGGGCAACATGGGTCAGTCAAAAGAGGAGAGGGAGAAACTGTGGGAAAGAGCATTTATTGTGGTTTCCACAAGAAGAAACAAGCAAGACACGGTAAGCCAGCTGAGGCTTGCTACCTGACTAATGTCCCCAGGTTGTTCCTAGTGTCTAGTAGCTGATCCTGTGGTGATCCAGAGCAGGTGGAGAGTGCGAGCTACATTCAGAAGGTGGCTGCAGGTGTGTGCTTTGCATTGGTTGGTTTGCATCTAAAAAGCACACTCACAAGGAAGTGCTTTACTATCTCTAGGAACTGCCAAAACCCAGGTGGGGCAAGTCCTCCAGTGCCAGCAAGGCTCCAGATATCAAAGCATCAGAATGAAGAAAATAAAAGACATGCTTAACAGAGTATGTGAAAAGTAAAAGGAAATTGAGACTGAGTTTGGGTCACTGCAGCTCTTTTCAAGTCCCAAGAGTAAAGTACTTGAGGTTTGGACTGTAAAACCACCTGTTCAGGAATTTCTGAGGCTGACTTTCTAGTCTCTGCTGTATTTCAGGTGGTAGAAGCTCCTGGTTAAGGAAGGTATTTTAACTGATAGAGTATGTCATTAAAAATACCCTTGTTCAGTCACTCAGTTGTTTCTGACTCTTTGAGACCCCATGGACTGCAGCATGCCAGGCTTCCCCATCCTTCACCATCTCACAGAACTTGCTTTAACTCATGTCTATTGAGTCAGTGATGCCATCCAACCATCTCATTCTCTGTCATCCCCTTCTCCTCCTGCATTCAGTCTTTCCCAGCGTCAGGGTCATTTCCAATGAGTCAATTTTTCACATCAGATGGGCAAAGTATTGGAGCTTCAGCTTCAGCATCTGTCCTTCCAATGAATATTCAGGGTTTATTCCCTTTAGGATTGACTGGTTTGATCTCCTTGCTCTCCAAGGGACACTCAGGAGTCTTCTCCAACACCATAATTCAAAAACATCCATTCTTTGCCGCTCAGCCTTTTTATGGTCCAACTTTCACATCCCATCCATACATGACTACTGGAAAAACTATAGCTTTGACTATATGGACCTTGGGCAGCTAAGTAATGTCTCTGCAGTTTAATATGCTGTCCAGGTTTGTCATTGCTTTTCTTCCAAGGAGCAAGCGTCTTAATTTCATGGCTGCAGTCACCATCTGCAGTGATATTGGAGCCCAAGAAAATAGAGTCTGCCACTGTTTCCATTGTTTCCCCATCCATTGAACATGAAGTGATGGGACCAGATGCCATGATCTTAGTTTTTTGAATGTTCAGTTTTAAGCCAGCTTTTTCATTCTCCTCTTTCACTTTCATCAAGAGGCTCTTTATAGTTCCTCTTCACTTTCTGCCATAAGGGTGGTGTCATCTGCATATCTGAGGTTATTGATATTTCTCCTGGCAATCTAGATTCCACCTTGTGCTTCATTCAGTATGGCATTTCACATGATGTGCTCTGCATGTAAGTTAAAAAAGCTTACTCCTTGTCAAAAGACCAGTCCAAAAATGAAATGTTCAATTCTCAACTGGTATGAATAAATTTCCTTTTTCTAAACATTTAAGTAATCCCCATAGCTTCCTTGGTGGCTCAGACAGTAAAGAATCTGCCTGCAATGTAGGAGATCCAGGTTTGATCTCTAGGTTGGGAAGATTACCTGGAGAAGGGAATAGCAGCCCACTCCAGTATTCTTCCCTGGAGAATCCCATGGACAGAGGAGCCTGGCGGGCTACAGTCCATAGTCCATGGGGTTGCAAAGATTCAGACATGACTGAACAACTGCACTTTCATGTTCATATAACTTATAAGAGTATTTTGTTTGTTTTACTTGATTGAAGTAAATTTTATTGCAGATGACCATGAAATTTTTAACTGAATGAAATTCATGCAGAAGATCATCCTAGATCTGAAGCTATTTAACATTTTCTTCCATCCTTGATCTTGGGGAGAAAGTGCTTTTCATTACATCCACAGATACATGGCCACAAGTGTGGAAGAGAAAGTTGAGTAATTCACCCTGAGAAGATAAAATCAGATTTCCAAATGACCCTGGCAACGGGAGGAGTCAGAAATAAAAATCATAACTTTGAACTAATGTGAAAGAGCATTTTGAAATGAAAAACAAAGTTTAAAAATTCAGGATGAGCAACAGCTGACATTATGGAGCTACAAAGAGAGAGTCACAGACATTGCTGACCTCAAGCTAAACAGGTTTCAGGAGTGGTTCTGTTATTAGTGGGCAAAAGTGAACTTTATTCTTTGAGATTCATAAATAAAAGAAGCAATAACATGAGGAATTCATGCTATTTCTGTATTTTTTGCACTGAATTAATTCAAGGGAGATGTATAGAATTTGGAAATGATTCAAAAGAGAGCAGCTACAATTTAAAAAAAATTTTTTTTTCAACAATTGTTTAGAATTCCCTGATGGTCCAGTAGTTAGGACTCTACATTTTCACTGTGGTGGCCCAGGTTCAATCCCTGGTCAGAGAACTCAGATCTTGAAAGCCACGTGGAAATCCCCAGGACAAGTCAAAATAATTATTTAAATAGTTTAATCTTGGGAACAGAAAGTTAACTGGGATTCTCAGGTGTCAGCTTCATGTACATGTACACAGAAGTGGCAATTGCCCACATGGTGTGAAGATGCTCTTGCCTAAAAATATCTTCTGCACAGTAACCATAGTTTTACTATTGGAATATTATTCACAGCACCACAAAATAGGTAATCTAAATCAAACCAATACTGTCTTAATGGATATTCTAGATATCACCTAAAAGTAGCCAGTTAGCCACTGATTAAATACTTTTAGTAATGGCATATTAGCTATCTGATGATGATGGTGATGATGACTCCTATCATTCACTGGCCACCTACTGTGGGCTACAAATTATGCTAAAGCTTCTTTAAATATATGATAACACTCAATCGTATTTTTAGTGGACAAATTGGAAGCCTGGCATGCTTAAGGCACCTGACTAATATTGCACAAGTCAGGTATATCTCATTTTATTGTGCTTTATTGTGTTTCCTAGATACTGTGTTTTATATATATATATATATATATATACACACCCACCCCAGTACTTTTGCCTGGAAAATCCCATGGACAGAGGATCCTGGTGGCTCCAGTCCTGGGGTCGCTGGTCTCCGGCGCTCCTTCCTTTTCACTTTCATGCTTGGGGGAAATGGCAACCCACTCCAGTATTCTTGCCTGGAGAATCCCAGGGCGGGGGCCTGGTGAGCTTCCGTCTATGGGGTCGCACAGAGTCGGACCGACTGAGCGACTTAGCATAGCATCTGCATATATATATATATATATATATAACACACAAATTGAAGGTTTGTGCAGCCCTTTCTTGATCAAGTCTGTTGATGCCATGTTTCTGACAGCATTTGCTCACTTCACGTCTCTGTGTCACATTCTAGTAATTCTCTCGATATTTAAAACATCTTATTATTATATTTATGATGATGATTTCTGATAAGTGATCTTTGATGCTATTATTGTAATTGTTTTGGCATCCTTTAGCAATAAAGTATTTTTCAATTCAAAGAGGTTCTTTTTAAATAAAGTACTTTTAAAATAAGGTATGTACTTTTGGGGGGATTAGGGGGACTTTCCTGGTAGCTCAGTTACAGAATCACCCTGCTAATACTGGAGTCATGCAGGTTTGATACCTGAGTCAGAAAGATTCCCTGGAACAGGAAATGGCAACCCACTCCAGTATTTCTACCTGTGAAATCCCATGGACAGAGGAGCCTGGCAGATTAGCCAGGCTACAGTCCATGGGGTTGCAAAAGTCAGACTCGAATATGTACATGCAAATATGTACTTTTTCAACATAATGCTATTGCACACTTAAAAGAATATAGTATAAATATAACTTTTACATACATAGGGAAACCAAAACATTCCTGCAACTCACTTTTTTGTGATATTTACTTTATTGCAGCCATCTTGAAGTGAATCCGCAATATCTCTGACGTATGCCTGAAGTTAAAAGTACACAGTCTGATTTTAGCATCTCTGCTGTTGACGAGACTAGGGAGCTCACCATTAAATACATAAGGAAACCCATACAAAGAGAAGTTAAGCAATATTCCAAGGTTTCATGCAGGTACAGCCTCGAGTTTGGCTCTGAACAGGGGGTCTGTCCGACTCCAGGGTCTTGGCACTGTCCTCTTGTGCCACATTGACTACTTGCTGACATCTAGAAACCTTCTTACACACTCACCATGCTCCTTCCAAGCTGTTACTCTACAGAACTGCTACAATTTGAATAAAATTGCAGACTCTTAGTAAATATCTGTTGAATAAATATAATTGAGTTGATGCAATAGCAAGCAAGCTGCATCATAAAATAATTACAATGTGATATAGAATTCAAGTTCCATGAAGACAAAACAAATCTATCTAAAGAAATAAATATTGCTTTGCTGCAATTTGGTTCCCAGAAAAGGTAGCAGAATTCAAATCCTTTCTATCTATCTGTGTAAATTTGCAAAGATTTTCTCTAAATCTGGCCACTGCATCATGGCTAACCTATTTAAAAGTGTGGTCTTTGCTGTGACAAAGAGGTGGCAGAAATTCAAAGCCTTGTTCACTAAGAAATGGATAGATTGTCAGAGAGCACATCTTTGGGTTTCCTGTGGCATATAGCGAATTCCCACTGGCTGTTTTTATCCTCCAATAAAAAATAAAATAGGAGAGAACAAGATGTCTGAGGAGTAGGTGGATGTGAAGTACATCTCTCTCCATGGATACATCAAGAATACACCTTCAGACACAGAAGTACATTCAGAACACCAGCTGAGAGTGGACAGGAGTACCTGATCAGCAGAAAAGAGCATATAGTCCCATGCAAAACTTAGGATGAAGGAACTAGGGTGAAAAACAGGAGTGTTAGTAGGACTGGACCTGCCCTCCATGGTGGGGAACTGAAGCAGGGGTCCGATCCCCACAACAGGGCAATTGTCTGAGTCAGAGGAGAAACATTTAAGGCTGAGCGTGAAACAGCTGATCTGTGGCAGCCTCAATAGAATGAGAATCAGACAGTCCTTGCCATAGTCATATATACCTGGGACAGGGACGCAGGTCCCCTGGAAGGGACAGCAGCTGGGAGCTGGAGTTTAGGGATTGTGGAGCAATCCCAGGGCAAGGGCTGCTGTTGACTGTGGAGAGACGGATTGGGGGGTGTGAGGGAGGAGATCGTGGTGGGAAATGCCTGTGGAGGAAAGCCAGGCAGCCACAGAAGCAAGGCGATGCTGCTGAGTCACACATAGGGGGTGGAGCCATCACCCTAGCACCTCTCTCCCCACACACCAGCATCAGCAGCTGAACAATAGAGAGCCTGGCCCATCGAATGCCTGACCCTGAACTACAGAGTAGGAACCCAGCCAGAGGGGAGCCCTCTCTGTGCCTGACACACGGAACAACAGAGAAGGACCCCAGGCAAGAGAGCCTTCTAGGTGCCCGAATGGGTGAAGCTAAGGAGAAAGACTGGCCAAAGAGGCCTTCTGATCATCAGCTACAAGAGGCTTGAAAAAAGACTCTGATAGGGCCATAACTCCTGCAGCAGAAGCAGTCCATGTCCCTGCAAGCTTGGCACCACCAGGGTCCCTGCAAACCAAGCAGCTGTGCCACCTTCATGCTCAACTCTCACTGGGGCAGAGCTGCCACATGCAAAAAAGTCTTGCGTCTATGCACACAGGGTCACTTCGGTTGTGTCTGGCCCTTTGTGACCCTGTAGACTGTGCCTTGCCAGGCTTCTCTGTCAGGGAGGGGGTTCTCCAGGCAAGAATACTGGAACATATTGGCCAATACTGGTTGCCATACCCTTCTAGAGCACTATATTTCCTCCTGCCCTAGCCACCAACTCCCCTGATTTCCTGGTGCTGCCAGAACCCCTGCAAGCCAAGCAGCGGCACCACCTCCACACCTGGCCCTCACAGGGGCAAACCCAAGTCCTCCAGGGCAGCCTCAGGAGCAAACCCCAGGCGACGACCCACATGCAGAGGCAGAAATAAAACCACAATTGAAACCCAGGGGCAGTGCAGTTAAGGAAGAAGACCCAAAACCTTCCCACCAGCTGTACAAGCTGCAGATTAAATCCACATGATCAACTA
This sequence comes from Tragelaphus eurycerus, assembly GCA_935064755.1. Lineage (NCBI taxonomy): Eukaryota > Metazoa > Chordata > Mammalia > Artiodactyla > Bovidae > Tragelaphus > Tragelaphus eurycerus. The sequence goes on along the minus strand of CAKXYN010000086.1, from coordinate 1,515,468 downwards.
GGCAGACTCTGTGTCTATGGAATATATGAAAGGACATTGAGAGCTCCCACAAAAGAAAACGCACTAGTTCTGACAGCTGTTGACATGAGAGGCAACAATACACAGGAGTAGGACCAGATTAGACTCTGAGCTGCCCCCACAGCAGGTCCAGAGACCAGCCCAGTGTTGGAGGGCATCCTAGGGAGCTGAGGAGGACTGTGACTGTCAGCGAGGGAAAGGACTCTGACAGCAGTGACTCAGGAAAAATATTTATTATTCTCATGTTTTGACTTGTTCTGTAGATTCTTTTGAATTTTTTTTCTTTTCTTCTTTTCCTTTTTTCCCTCCTCTGTTTTAGTTATTGATTTTGTTGGCATTATGAAATCTAATTAATATTTTGAGCTTTTTTTTTCTTTTTTTTTCTCAGTCACATTTTTTATTATTGTTATAGACCTCTGCCTCTACATTGGGCTTTTGCACTTCTGTTGAGTTTTCCTTTTTTTTTTCCTTTTTTCTTTCTTCTTCCTTTGTTTTTTCTCTTTTTATAATTTTAACTTTTATTTTTTTTAATATACTATATATTGTCTAAATTTATTCCCTTGTTTGCCTTTCCTACTGTTCTTTTCCCCTTGCAGTTAATCTTAGTGTATATAAATCTTCATCTAAATGTATTTAACTTTGCATATCTATTCTTTCTTTCTATTCTTTCTTTCTCTTCCTCTCAAACTATTTGTTAATTTTTTTCATTGCTTTATTCACCACCTGGCACCTTGCTTTAGTTTTGTTTTCCAGTCTGTGCTTTAGTTAGCTTCGTTCTTTTCTGGTAAACATAATTTTTTTTAACTTTTTTTTAACCATTTATCATTTATTTATTTATTTATTTTTACTTTACAACACGTGTATACTCATGTAAACATAATTTTTTATTTCCTTAGTTCACTGGGTCAAACTATTGTACTTTACTTTTGATGGACTGTTTTGACTTTACTCTTGGAGTAGGCATTGGCGAACCACTCCAGTACTCTTACCTGGAAACTCTCATGGACAGAAGAGCCTGGTGGGCAGCAGTCCATGAGGTCACTAAGAGTCAGACACGACTGAGCGACTTCACTCTCACTTTCCACTTTCATGCATTGGAGAAGGAAATGGCAACCCACTCCAGTGCTCTTGCCTGGAGAATCCCAGGGATGGGGAGCCTGGTGGGCTGCCATCTATGGGGTCGCACAGAGTTGGACACGACTGATGTGACTTAGCAGTTTGACTTTACTCATGGGTATATACGTATACGTGTATATTCCATTATTTTAGTTATTATTTGCCTGATTTGTAACTGTCATTTGTCTGGGGTTCATCTTTACTTTCTCATTTTTGGATATTTGTTTAAATCTCACTTAATGCCATAACAAACCACTTGTGGAATCTTTGTTCCTGACCAGAGATCAAGCCCTGAGCCTTTGGAGTGGCAGCACTGACTCCAAAACCCTAGACTACCAGAGAACTAACCCTAGGGAGTGTCAAATAGTGAGAACTCACACAGAGGAAATCATTTAAATACAAGATCAAGCATCACCCAACCACCATTAGTACCCTGTGTAGGACGCCTCATCTAAACAACAAATAAAACTAAAATATAAATTCAATCATCAGCAGACAGGATTATCACCTCACTCAGCCTTGCCCAGCAGAGGAAAAACAAATGAACAAACAAAGAAAAATTCAGGACAAATCTCAACCTACACAAACCACTGGACCAAACTTAGGAGGGCAGAAGCCGAAAGAAAGTATTCAACCTTAAAGCCTGGGAAAAGGAGACCTCAAACACAATAAGTTTTAAAAAAATAATGAAGAGGCAGAGAAATACTACACAAATGAAGAAACACAGAAGTCCAAATAAATGAAGAGGAATTCGGCAAACTACCTGAAAGAGATGGGAATACCAGACCACCTGACCTGCCTCTTGAGAAACCTGTATGCAGGTCAGGAAGCAACAGTTAGAACTGGACATGGAACAACAGACTGGTTTCAAATAGGAAAAGGAGTACGTCAAAGCTGTATATTGTCACCCTGCTTATTTAACTTATATGCAGAGTACATCATGAGAAACACTGGGTTGGAGGAAATAGAAGCTGAAATCAAGACTGCCAGGAGAAATATCAATAACCTTAGATATGCAGATGACATCACCCTTATGGCAGAAAGGAAAGAAGAACTAAAGAGCCTTTTGATGAAAGTGAAAGAGGAGAGTGAAAAAGTTGGCTTAAAGCTCAACATTCAGAAAACTAAGATCATGGCATCTGGTCCCATCATTTCCTGGCAAATATATGGGGAAACAGTGTCAGACTTTATTTTTCTGGGCTCCAAAATCACTGCAGATGGTGATTGCAGCCATGAAATTAAAAGATACTTGCTCCTTGGAAGGAAAATTGTTGACCAACCTAGACAGTATATTAAAAAGCAGAGACATTGCTTTGCTAACAAAGGTCCATCTAGTCAATAGACCTTGTTTTTCCAGTAATCATGTATGGATATGAGAGTTGGACTATAAAGAAAGCTGAGTGCTGAAGAATTGATGCTTTTGAACTGTGGTGTTGCAGAAGACTCTTGAGAGTCCCTTGGACTACAAGGATATCCAACTAGTCCATCCTAAAGGTTATCAGTCCTGGGTATTCAATGGAAGGACTGATGTTGACACTGAAACTCCAATACTTTGGCCACCTGATGTGGAGAGCTGACTCATTTGAAAAGACCCTGATGCTGGGAAAGATTGAGGGGAGGAGGAGAAAGGGACAACAGAAGATGAGATGGTTGAATGGCATCACCGACTCAATGGACATGGATTTGGGTGGACAGTGGGAGTTGTTGATGGACAGGGAAGCCTGGCGTGCTGTGGTTCATGGGGTCGCAAAGAGTCAGACACAATTGAGTAACTGAACTGATACTGATACTGATACCTGAAAAAGAATTCAGAATAATGATAGTAAAGATGATCCAAAACCTTGAAAACAAAATGGAGAAAATACAAGAATCAATTAACAAACACCTGGAAGAATTAAAGAATAAACATACAGAGAGAAACAACACAATTACTGAAATTAAAAATACTCTAGAAGATGGCAGAATATCTGAAGCAGAAGAATGAATCAGTGAGCTGGAAGATAAAATGGTGGAAATAACTTCTGAATAGCAGAATAAAGTAAAAGGAATGAAAAGAACTGAGCATAGTCTCAGAGACTGCTGGGACAATATCAAATGCACCAACATTCAAATTATAGGGGTCCCAGAAGAAGAAGAGAAAAAGAAAGGGTGTGAGAAAATTTTGAAGAGATTATAGTTGAAAATTTCCCAACATGGAAAAGGAAATAGTCAATAAAGTCCAAGAGGCACAAAGAGACCCATACAGAATAAACCCAAGGATAAACACACCAAGACACATACTAATCAAACTAACAAAGACTAAACACAAAGAAAGAATACTAAAAGCAGCAAGGGAGAAGCAACAAGTAACATATAGGGAAACCCTAAACATTTAACAGCTGACCTATCAGCAAAAATTCTGCAGGCCAGAAGGCACTGGCAGGATATATTTAAAGTACTGAAAGTGAAAAATCGACAACCAATATTACTGTACCTAGCAAGGATCTCATTCAAAATTGATGGAGAAATAAAAACTTTTCAGACAAGCAAAAATTAAGAGAATTCAGTACCACCAAACCAACTTTACAACAAACATTCAGATCAGATCAAATCAGTCGCTCAGTCGTGTCCGACTCTTTGCGACCCCATGAACTGCAGCACGCCAGGCCTCCCTATCCATCACCAGCTCTCGGAGGTCACTCAGACTCACATTCATCGAGTCAGTGATGCCATCCAGCCATCTCATCCTCTGTCGTCCCCTTCTCTTCCTGCCCTCAATCCCTCCCAGCATCAGAGTCTTCTCCAATGAGCCAACTCTTCGCATGAGGTGGCCAAAATACTGGAGTTTCAGCTTTAGCATCATTCCCTCCAAAGAAATCCCAGGGCTGATCTCCTTCAGAATGGACTGGTTGGATCTCCTTGCAGTCCAAGGGACTCTCAAGAGTCTTCTCCAGCACCACAGTTCAAAAGCATCAATTCTTCAGCGCTCAGCCTTCTTCACAGTCCAGCTCTCACATCCATACAGGACCACAGGAAAGACCATAGCCTTGACTAGGCAAACCTTTGTTGGCAAAGTGATGTCTCTGCTTTTGAATATGCTATCTAGGTTGGTCATGACTTTCCTTCCAAGGAGTAAGCGTCTTTTAATTTCATGGCTGCAGTCACCATCTGCAGTGATTTTGGAGCCCAGAAAAAGAAAGTCTGACACTGTTTCCACTGTTTCCCCATCTATTTCCCATGTAGTGATGGGACCAGATGCCATGATCTTCGTTTTCTGAATGTTGAGCTTTAAGCCAACCTTTTCACTCTCCACTTTCACTTTCATCAGGAGGCTTTTTAGTTCCTCTTCACTTTCTGCCATAATGGTATCATCTGCATATCTGAGGTTATTGATATTTCTCCCAGCAATCTTGATTCCAGCTTGTGTTTCCTCCAGTCCAGCATTTCTCATGATGTACTCTGCATAGAAGATAAATAAACAGGGTGACAATATACAGCCTTGACGAACTCCTTTTCCTATTTGGAACCAGTCTGTTGGTCCATGACCAGTTCTAACTGTTGCTTCCTGACCTGCATACAGATTTCTCAAGAGGCAGATCAGGTGGTCTGGTATTCCCATCTCTCTCAGAATTTTCCACAGTTTATTGTGATCCACACAGTCAAAGGCTTTGGTGTAGTCAATAAAGCAGAAATAGATGTTTTTCTGGAACTCTCTTGCTTTTTCGATGATCCAGCGGATGTTGGCAATTTGATCTCTGGTTCCTCTGCCTTTTCTAAATCCAGCTTCAACATCAGGAAGTTCACAGTTCACATATTGCTGAAGCCTGGCTTGGAGAATTTTGAGCATTAACTTACTAGCGTGTGAGATGAGTGCAATTGTGTGGTAGTTTGAGCACTCTTTGGTATTGCCTTTCTTTGGGATTGGGATGAAAACTGACCTTTTCCAATCTTGTGGCCACTGCTGAGTTTTCCAAATGTGCTGGCATATTGAGTGCAGCACTTTCACAGCATCATCTTTCAGGATTTGGAATAGCTCCACTGGAATTCCATCACCTCCACTAGCTTTGTTCGTAGTGATGCTTTCTAAGGCCCACTTGACTTCACATTCCAGGATGTCTGGCTCTAGGTCAGTGATCACACCATCATGATTATCTGGGTCGTGAAGCTCTTTTTTGTACAGTTCTTCCATGTATTCTTGCCACCTCTTCTTAATATCATCTGCTTCCTTTAGGTCCACACCATTTCTGTCCTTTATCGAGCCCATTTTTACATGAAATGTTCCTTTGGTATCTCTGATTTTCTTGAATAGATCCTTAGTCTTTCCCATTCTGTTGCTTTCCTCTATTTCTTTGCATTGATCGCTGAAGAAGGCTTTCTTATCTCTTCTTGCTATTCTTTGGAACTCTGCATTCAGATGTTTATATCTTTCCTTTTCTCCTTTGCTTTTTGCTTCTCTTCTTTTCGAAGCTATTTGCAAGGCCTACCCAGACAGCCATTTTGCTTTTTTGCATTTCTTTTCCATGGGGATGGTCTTGATCCCAACAAACATTAAGGGGACTTATATAGTCAAGAAATACAAGAGAAAAAAAGATCTACAAAATCAACCCCAAACAATTAAGAAAATGGTAACAGGAATATATATACTTTAAATGTGATTGGATTAAATGCTCCAACCAAAAGACACAGACTGGTTGAATGAATACAAAAACAAGACCCATATACATGCTCTCCACAAGAAACCCACTTCAGATGGAAAGACACATATAGACTGAAAGTGAGAGGATGGAAAAATATATTCCATGCAAATGGGAAGCAAAAGAAAACTGGAATAGCAATCTTCATATCTGACAAAATCTACCTTAACATAAAGATTACAAGAGATAAGGAAGGACACTACATAATGATCAAAGGATCAATCCAAGAGGAAGACATAACAATTGTAAATATCTATGCACCACAAAGCTAGTGGAGGTGATGGAATTCCAGTTGCTGCTGCTGCTGTTGCTAAGTCACTTCAGTCGTGTCCAACTCTGTGCGACCCCATAGACAGCAGCCCACCAAGCTCCCCCCGTCCCTGGGATTCTCCAGGCAACAACACTGGAGTGGGTTGCCATTTCCTTCTCCAATGCATGAAAGTGAAAAATGAAAGTGAAGTCGCTCAGTCGTGTCCGACCCTCAGCAACCCCATAGACTGCAGCCTTCCAGGCTTCTCCGTCCATGGGATTTTCCAGACAAGAGTACTGGAGTGGGGTGCCACTGCCTTCTCCAGTTGAGCTATTTCAAATCCTGGAAGATGATGCTGTGAAAGTGCTACACTCAATTTGCCAGCAAATTTGGAAAACTCAGCAGTGGCCACAGGACTGGAAAAGGTCAGTTTTCATTCCAATCCCAAAGAAAGGCAATGCCAAAGAATGCTCAAACTACCGCACAATTGCACTCATCTCACATACTAGTAAAGTAATGCTCAAAATTCTCCAAGCCAGGCTTCAGCAGTACATGAACCGTGAACTTTCTGATGTTCAAGCTGGTTTCAGAAAAGGCAGAGGAACCAGAGATCAAATTGCCAACATCCGCTGGATCATCGAAAAAGCAAGAGAGTTCCAGAAAAACATCTATTTCTGCTTTATTGACTGTGCCAAAGCCTTTGACTGTGTGGATCACAATAAACTGTGGAAAATTCTGAAAGAGATGAGAATACCAGACCATCTGACCTGCCTCTTGAGAAATCTATATGCAAGTCGGGAAGCAACAGTTAGAACTGGACATAGAAAAACAGACTGGTTCCAAATAGGAAAAGGAGTTCGTCAAGGCTGTATATTGTCACCCTGTTTATTTAACTTATATGCAGAGTACATCATGAGAAATGCTGGACTGGAAGAAGCACAAACTGGAATCAAGATTGCCGGGAGAAATATCAATAACCTCACATATGCAGATGACACCACCCTTATGGCAGAAAGTGAAGAGGAACTAAAAAGCCTCTTGATGAAAGTGAAAGTGGAGAGTGAAAAGGTTGGCTTAAAGCTCAACATTCAGAAAACGAAGATCATGGCATCTGGTCCCATCACTTCATGGGAAATAGATGGGGAAACAGTGGAAACAGGTCAGACTTTCTTTTTCTGGGCTCCACAATCACTGCAGATGGTGACTGCAGCCATGAAATTAAAAGACGCTTACTCCTTGGAAGGAAATAATGTTATGACCAACCTAGACAGCATATTAAAAAGCAGTCATTACTTTTCCTACAAAGGCCCGTCTAGTCAAGGCTATGTTTTTTCCAGTGGCCATGTATGGATGTGAGAGCTGGACTGTGAAGAAGGCTGAGCACCGAAGAATTGATGCTTTTGAACTGTGGTGTTGGAGAAGACTCTTGAGAGTCCCTTGGACTGCAAGGAGATCCAACCAGTCCATCCTGAAGGAGATCAGCCCTGGGATTTCTTTGGAAGGATTGATGCTAAAGCTGAAGCTCCAATACCTTGGCCACCTCATGTGAAGAGTTGACTCATTGCAAAACACTTTGATGCTGGGAGGGATTGGGGGGCAGGAGGAGAAGGGGACGGCAGAGGATTAGATGGCTGGATGGCATCACCAACTTGATGGACATGAGTTTGAGTGAACTCCAGGAGTTGGTGATGGACAGGGAAGCCTGGAGCGCTTCGATTCATGGGGTCACAAAGAGTCAGACATGACTGAGTGACTGAACTGGCTGACTGAACTGACGCAGCCAACATAGGAGCACCTCAGTACATAAGACAAACACTAACAGACATAAAAGGAGAAATTGACAGTAACACAACGGTAGTAGGAGACTTTAACAACCCACTCACATCAATGGACAGATCTTCAAAACAGGAAATTAATAAGGAAACACAAGTCTTAAATGATACATTAGATGAGATGGATTTCATTGATGTCTTCAGGACATTCCATCCAAATGCAGAATACACCTTCGTCTCAAGTGCACATGGAACATTCTCCAGGATAGACCATGTCTTGTTTCGCAAATGAAACCTCAGTAAATTTAAGAAGATTGAAATCATATCAAGCATGTTCTCTGATCACAAAACAATGAAACTAGATATCAATTACAAGAAAAAAGGTGTAAGAAACACAAACACATGGAGACTAAACTACATGTTTCTAAATAACCAAAAGTTTACTGAAGAAATCAAAAAAGATTTAAAAAATTTCCATAAACAAATGACAGTGAAAACATAATGCAAAACCTATTGGCTGCAGCAAAAGCAGTTCTAAGAGGGAAGTTTATACAATACTATCCTATCTTAAGAATTAAGAAAAACATAGAATAGACAACCTAACTTTACACCTAAAATAACTGGAAAAAGAAGAAGAACAGCAACAACAACACAATTAGTAGAAAGAAAGTATCATAAAGATTCAAGGAGAAGTAAATGAAAAAAGAAATAAAAGAAGCAATAGTACTGATTAATAAAACTAAAAGTTGGCTCTTTAGGAAGGTAAACAAAATTGACAAGCCTTTAGCCAGACTCATCAACAAAAAAAAGACTAAAGAATCAAATCCACAAAATTAGAAATGAAAAAGGAGAAGTTAAAACAGACAATGCAGAAATACAAAGGATTAAAACAGAGTATTATGAACAACTATATGGCAATAAAATGGATAACCTCAAAGAAATGGACAGATTCTTAAAAGTTCAATCTTACAAGACTGAAATAGGAAGAAATAGAAAGTTTGAACAACCCAATTATAAGCACTGAAATTGAAATCAACAATTTCCCAAAAACAAAAGCCTAGGACCAGATGGCTTCACAGGAGAATTCTGTCAAACACTTAGAGAAGAGCCAATGCCTATCCTTCTAAAACTCTTTCCAAAAATTGCAGAGGAAGGAACGCTTCCAAACTCATTTTATGAGGCCACCATCACCCTGAAACCAAAACCAGACAAAGACAACACAGAAGAAGAAAACTACAGGCCAATATCACAGATGAACATAGACGCAAAAATCCTCAACAAAACTTTAGAAAAAAGAATTCAGCAACAAATCAAAAAACTCATACACCATGACAAGTGGAGTTTATTCCTGGAATGCAAGGATTCTTCAATATAAACAAATCAATCCATGTGATACACCATATTAACACATTGAAAGATAATGTGATAATGTGATATCACACTATATGATAACCTCAATAGATGCAGAAAAACCTTTGACAAAATTCAGCACTAATTTATGATGAAAACTCTTCAAAAAATGGGCAGAGAAGGAACCTACCTAAACATAGTAAAGGCCATATATGATAAACCTACAGCAAACATTATTCTTAATGGTGAAAAACTGAAAGCATTCCCCCAAGATCAGGAACAAGACAAGGGTGTCGACTTTCACCACTATTATTCCACATAGTTCTGGAAGTCCCAGCTACAACAATCAGAGAAGAAAAAGAAACAAAAGGAATCCAGATTGGAAAAGAAGAAGTAAAGCTCTCACTGTTTGCAGATGACACAATATTGTACATGGAAAACCCTAAAGATAGTATCAGAAAATTACTAGAGCTAATCAGTGAGTTTAGCAAAGTTGCAGGATACAAAATCAATACACAGAAATCACTTGCATTTCTATATACTAACAATGCAAAATCAGAATGAGAAATTGAGGAATCAATCCCACTCACCATTGCAACAAAAAGAATTAAATATCTAGGAATAAATTTACCTAAGGAGACGAACTTTACACAGAAAATTATAAGATACTCATGAAAGAAATCAAACACAACATAAACAGATGGAGAGATAGTCCATGTTCCTGGGTAGGAAGAATCAAAATTATGAAAATTACTATACTACCAGATGCAATCTACAGATTCAATATGATCCCTATCAAATTACCAGTGGCATTTTTCACAAAACTAGAACAAAAACTTTCACAATTCATATGGAAACATAAAAGACTCTAAATAGCCAAAGCAGTCTTGAGAAAGAAGAACGGAGCTAGAAAAACCAACCTTCCTCACTTCAGATTATACTACAAAACTACAGACTGCAAAGTTACAGTCATCAAGACAGTATGGTATTGGCACAAAAACAGAAATATAGATGAATGGAACAAGATAGAAAACCCAGACATAAACCCATGCACCTATGGTACCTTATTTTTGACAAAGGAGGCAAGAATATACAATGGGGCAAAAACAACCTCTTCAATAAATGGTGCTGGGAATAGTGGACAGCTACATGCAAAAGAATGAAATTAGAACACTTCCTAACACCATACACAAAGATAAACTCAAAACAGATTAAAGACCTACATGTAAGACCAGAAAATGTAAAACTCTTAGAGGAAAACATAGGCAGCACACTCGAGGACATAAATCAAAGCAAGATCCTCTATGACCCACCTCCTAGAGTAATAGAAACAAAAGCAAACATAAACAAGTGAGACCTTATTAAACTTAAAAGCTTTTGCACAGCAAAGGAAACTATCAGCAAGAACAAAAGACAACCCTCAGAATGGAAGAAAATAATAGCAAATGAAACAACTGACAAAGGATTAATTTCCAACATATGCAAGCAGCTCCTAGAACTCAATGCCAGAAAAACAAACGACCCAATAAAAAGTGGGAAAATGACCTAAACAGACATTTCTCCAAAGAAGACATAGAGATGGCTAACAAACACATGAAAAGAGGCTCAACATCACTCATTATTAGAAAAATGCAAATCAAAACCACAAAGAGATATCACCTCACACCAGTCAGAATGGCCCTCATCAAAAAGCCTACAAACAATAAATGCTGGAGAAAGTGTGGAATGTTCTTGCACTGTTGGTGGGAATGTAAATTGATGCAGCCACTATAGAAGACGGTATGGAGATTCCTTAAAAAAAAAAAAAAAAAAAACTGGGAAAAAACCACCATGCTAAGTCACTTCAGTCACGTCCGACTCTGTGCAACCCCATAGACAGCAGCCCACCAGGCTACCCAGTCTCTGGGATTTTCCAGGCAAGAACACTGGAGTGGGTTGCCATTTCCTTCTCCAATGCGTGAAAGTGAAAAGAGAAAGTGAAGTCGCTCAGTCATGTCCGACTCTTAGCGACCCCATGGACTGCAGCCTACCAGGCTCCTCCATCCGTGGGATTTTCCAGGCAAGAGTACTGGAGTGAGGTGCCATTGCCTTCTCCAAAAAACCACCATATGACCCAGCAATCCCACTCCTAGGCATATACCCTGAGGAAACCAAAATTGAAAAAGACACATGTATCCCATTGTTCATTGCAGCACTATTTGCAAAAGCTAGAACATGGAAGCAAGCAAGATGTCCATCGACAGATGAATGATAAAGAAGTTGTGATACATATACACAATGGAATGTTCAGTTCAATCATTAGTCGTGTCTGACTCTTCGCGACCCCATGGACTGCAGCACGCCAGGCCTCCCTGTCCATCACCAACTCCCAGAGTTTACTCAAACTCATGTCCATTGAGTCGGTGATGCCACCCAACCATCTCATCCTCTGTCGTCCCATTCTCCTCTCTCCTTCCATCTTTCCCAGCATCAGGGTCTTTTCAAATGTGTCATCTCTTTGCATCAGGTGGCCAAAGTATTGGAATTTCAGCTTAAACACCAGTCCTTCCAATGAACACCCAGGACTGATCTCCTTTAGGATGGACTGGTTGGATCTCCTTACAGTCCAAGGGACTCTCAAGAGTCTTCTCCAACACCACAGTCCAAAAGCATCAATTCTTCGATGCTCAGCTTTCTTTATAGTCCAACTCTCACATCCATACATGATCACTGGAAAAACCATAGCCTTGAATCAGATCAGATCAGTCGCTCAGTCGTGTCCGACTCTTTGCAACCCCATGAACTGCAGCATGCCAGGCCTCCCTGTCCATCACCAACTCCCAGAGGTCACTCAGACTCACATCCATCGAGTCAGTGATGCCATCCAGCCATCTCATCCTCTGTCGTCCGCTTCTCCTCCTGCACGCAATCCCTCCCAGCATCAGAGTCTTCTCCAATAAGTCAACTCTTCGCATGAGGTGGCCAAAATACTGGAGTTTCAGCTTTAGCATCATTCCCTCCAAAGAAATCCCAGGGCTGATCTCCTTCAGAATGGACTGGTTGGATCTCCTTGCAGTCCAAGGGACTCTCAAGAGTCTTCTCCAACACCACAGTTCAAAAGCATCAATTCTTCGGTGCTCAGCCTTCTTCACAGTCCAGCTCTCACATCCATACATGACCACAGGAAAGACCATAGCCTTGACTAGGTGAACCTTTGTTGGCAAAGTGATGTCTCTGCTTTTGAATATGCTATCTAGGTTGGTCATGACTTTCCTTCCAAGGAGTAAGCGTCTCTTAATTTCATGGCTGCAGTCACCATCTGCAGTGATTTTGGAGCCCAGAAAAAGAAAGTCTGACACTGTTTCCACTGTTTCCCCATCTATTTCCCATGTAGTGATGGGACCAGATGCCATGATCTTCGTTTTCTGAATGTTGAGCTTTAAGCCAACCTTTTCACTCTCCACTTTCACTTTCATCAAAAGGCTTTTTAGTTCCTCTTCACTTTCTGCCATAAGGGTGGTTTTATCTGCATATCTGAGGTTATTGATATTTCTCCCGGCAATCTTGATTCCAACTTGTGTTTCTTCCAGTCCAGCATTTCTCATGATGTACTCTGCATATAAGTCAAATAAACAGGGTGACAATATACAGCCTTGACGTACTCCTTTTTCCTATTTGGAACCAGTCTGTTGTTCCATGACCAGTCCTAACTGTTGCTTCCTGACCTGCATACAGATTTCTCAAGAGGGAGATCAGGTGGTCTGGTATTCCCATCTCTTTCAGAATTTTCCACGATGGACCTTTAATAGACAGACCTTTGTTGGCAAAGTAATGTCTGTACTTTTTTTTTAATTTAAATTCATTTATTTTAATTAGAGGCTAATTACTTTTTAATATGCTGTCTAGATTGGTCATAGCTTTTCTTCCAAGGAGCAAGAGTCTTTTAATTTCATGGCCGCAATCACCATCTGCAGTGATTTTGGAACCCCAAAAAATAAGTCTGTCACTGTTTCCACTGTTTCCCCATCTATTTGCCATGAAGTGATGGGACTGGATGCCATGATCTTAGTTTTCTGAATGTTGAGCTTTAAGTCAACTTTTTCACTCTCCTCTTTCACTTTCATCAAGAGGCTCTGTAGTTCTTCCACTTTTTGCCATAAGGGTGGTGTCATCTGCATATCTGATGTTATTGAAATCCTTCAATAAAAAAATTAATTAAAAAGAAAAAAGTAAAAGAAGATGGAAAACTCAAAAATAAAATAAAAGTTTAAAAAAAAAAATGGAGAGAGAAAACCAAATCACTGCACCTTCACCAGAAAATTGTTATCAACAGTAAATTTCACTCACTGTTAAACTAGATTCTGACCAAGTTCTGGTCATTAAGACCTTGGGAATTTATCGTGTTTGATTCACCTTTGAACCTGACTAAATAATCTCAACCAAGTTAACCATGTTTAAACATTTGGTAAAATACTCCCTTCCAGATGAAATGTGAGAGTCAGGGAGCACTTAAAGAGATCTAAAGAAGATGAAGTGGACTGTGAAATTCTCAAATAAAATTATAAACTTAACAGTGTATGTATTTGGTCCTGATTGGTGTATAATCACTCAATTAATAGAAAGAAACTAATTTGCCATTACAGCTGTTTTGAAATTACATTTAAAGGCAGAATCACAGTGCACTAGGAATTGCAACCACAGAGACACTGACGAGATTCTAGCTGTTAAAAAAAGAGTCTTTCTCTTTCATCTCACCATTAATAGTTGCTACAAACAGTAACTAAAAATGGAATTAGCATTGAAGTCTTGCAGGAGCAATGACTAAATGAGTAAATTGGCACGTTATCGCAAGCCTGTTTCCAAGATCAGGGACTAGGAGACCATTTACTGAGCTTTGATGATAACTAATTTGTAAAAGTCCTTTTTACCAGGACCTAAATGCTGAAAATCTTAACCAAAAATGGCCCAAAGAATTGGGAATGCTGAAAAATTCCTTCATATTCATTTTATCTTTGAGAAGGAGAAATAGGTGTGCTCATACTCTTTCGAGAGCAAAACATCAGCTTATAACCTTGACAAATGAATGGACTGTGACAAGCAAGATTCACAGAGTATCAGACACTGATTATTTGGTGTAGATTGTTGCAAGTCGATTTAAATTATTCATGATTCTTACCTACATGGATAAGGCAATATCTCTACGTAAATCTGTATTACAAAGCAAGGTTACTCAACCTTAATGCTATTGACATTTGGGGCCAAATAATTCTTTGTTGTAAGAGGCTGTCATGAGCAGTACAGGATTTTTTGCAGTATCTCTGACATCTACCCACAAGATGCCTGTAGTATACATAGTCCCGCCTTACCAGTTGTGACAACCAAAAATATCTCCAGACGTTGCCAAATGTCTCCTGGGAAGCAAACTAGTCCCTGGTTGGGAACCATTGGCATAAAGTAGTATCAGAAGCATATATGGTTAAAAGGGCAGCACCACTTCCTTATAGAACATGAGGTCAAATTTCAGAAACTGTAATTAATTTTAGTGATTTTAATAGTGGCCATAAAATGGTTTAATTTCTCAGGAGGAAAAAAAATGGTTATTATTAGAACTTGGGATTCTCAGAAATCTATTTATAGAGAAAGGATAATAACTTTTAAAAAAATCCAAGGTTAAAATTATCTGAGAGTGTACTAGTCCAGCAGTTAAGGGAAAACCCAGAACATAGGGGGCAGAGAATGGTGCTTACCTAGTGATATTTGATTGAAAACAAGCTGAGCTTGCCTCACTGAATTCATGTCCCCTTTCCTCGGTACCCAACAGTTGATGACTGAAGTCAACACTTTCTATTTTTAACTTTAAGCAAGAAAAATGTTAATCACATTATTTCTTCATTTTTAAAAACATAATCTAGTCTCTTAACAAATGTGTGCTGCTGAATCCAGAAGATAAAGCTGGTTTTCCTACTGTAACATACAATAGACTTTTATGATCTTTATTTTTCCTTATCTAAATTTTCCTCCAATCTCTGAAAAATAGCATATGTCTTTTCTTCTTAATAATGATCATATAAGCCCATCTGAAGACCATCTAGATATTCTCTCTACGGTATTTTGAGTTGTTCACTGATAAAAACAAAAAATAATGTGTAATATAAAATAATATATCATATGAAAGGATGAAGTTATTCCATTCTGTAAACAGGAGAAATCTATAATCAATCATTAAGATATATGGTCTATTTTGTTGGTATTAATGTTGTTAATCCATTGTCTTCTACTCAACCAACCAAAAATGTGTGGCAGAAAAAATATACTTGCCCAGAAAGTCAACAACACTATTTACAGACCTCATTGTGTCACTGGCTGCCTGCATGAGCAGTGATCAGCTCTTGGCTGCCACTTCTTCACATGTATAATTAAATGGGCAGAATCAGTGATCTCTAAAGTGGTTTCCAACTGAAAAAGTCCATGATTCTTTGTATTTATTTTCTTCCTAAATATGTTCAACACTACAATTTCAACTGCAGGATAGGGGAAAGATGAATGAAATGATATTGCATCTCACATCACTTCAGTCCAGTTCAGTCGCTCAGTCGTGTCCCACTCTTTGCGACCCCATGAATCGCAGCACTCCAGGCCTCCCTGTCCATCACCAACTCCCAGAGTTCACTCAGACTCACATCCATCGAGTCAGTGATGACATCCAGCCATCTCATCCTCTGTCGTTCCCTTCTCATCCTGCCCCCAATCCCTCCCAACATCAGAGTCTTTTCCAATGAGTCCACTCTTCCCATGAGGTGGCCAAAGTACTGGAGTTTCAGCTTTAGCATCATTCGGCCTTGGAATCTTTTCAAAGACAAATTCCATGACACATGGAATGGTATGTCAGGGTATAGCTATTCTTCTACTATGGAGGCCTCTGAGTGTAGCAGGAATCCAGAGAAAGAAAATGTAACAACAGAGGCTAGAGTTATTTCCATGTTCAAAACAGCAATTAAGAGATTGTAAAGTTCTATGAGAGTTTGGGGTTCTAGAACTGAAGTGTTCTTGCGGTCCATTAGTCAAACTACAAAAGAGTGCATTTCAGAGACATAAGCTGACACACTCAAACCTACAGCTTTCATCAGCAGAGCTAGAATCAAGATCTTAGTTTCTCTGCTTCCCTTTTCCCTGAAATGTATTCCACATTAAAAGGATGTTTATGAAACACTTGACCCAATTATCCAGGAGTATCTATGTCCTCATTATTACTACCTAAAAAGAGACATAGGAAGTGGTGAAATAGCTCTTTTGAAAGGAAATATACTGAATAATTAATACAGGGCTATTCCAATAAGTTTGAAGAGCTAGTCATTCCTAATGCAATGCCCTAGTCACCAATTTTCTTTGTGGAACTGAACAGAAAACAATCCTCATGTTCTGCTTTCTGCATATTTCCCAGAGATGCAATAAGGGAGAAATAGAAAATCAAATTAAGCAAGAAAGTATTTGGACATCATGAGAAGTAAATTAGATTTATGATTTCCACCTGGTTGTACTTCAGAGTCACTTGTTGAACCCAGACACCACCTAAGACCTAGACCTACAAAACAAAGATCTCATAGTATATTGGACCTAAGAATACGCCATTTTGCAGCTTGAAAAATGATTTTGATGTATGCCCCAGATTAGAAATCACTGGATTAGATTTAATATTTTTTAAGTTTCCTTCAAACCCAAGAGTCCTTGATTCTTTATAGCTAAGTAGACTTGAGTGGGAGTTTACTATCATGTCAAGCCTGAGCAGAAATAAGTGAGGACTGAGAACCTCACCTGCATAGAATCCCATCTGGCTTCTGGGCACTACTAAGAAGCATTCAGAGAGGTGGAGACTTATACTGAAAAGGCCCTCTGAATACAACTATGCCCCTTAGGGTACCTGGGCCTGCTGAAGGTGAAAGCGTTAGTCACTAAGTCATGTCTGGTGCTTTACAACCCCATGGACTGTGGTCCACCAGGCTCCTCTGACCATGGGATTCTTCAGGCAAAAATACTGGAGTGGGTTGCCATTTCCTTCTCCAGAGGATCTTCCTGACCCAAGGATCAACCCGCGTCTTCCACATCAGGGGCAGACTCTTTACCATCTGAACCACCAGGGGAGGCACCAGAAGTGCCTGCTGAATTCCCCCAAAATGTCTCTCCTTCAGAATCTTAATGGGAAAACAATCATTTGAATGGATGAAGCTGTTATGCCATCTGAAGAGTCAGCACATACATTAAGACCATAGTGTCTCAGATTAGGGCTTTTGATCTACCTTTTTCTTCCCAGCCTGACAATGGAGTGCTGAAACTAGCTCTGGTCCTATACTGTGATACTTGAGTGACAATCAGACACAAGATACCCACAGTATTTGGCCAAGGGGGCATTCAATAAATGGCAGCAATTTTCCATAATCCTGGCACTATCCAGTGAGGTATGATATTGTGGAAAACCAAGGAAGAGCATGCAGGACGGAAATATGGAAGAAGCAACTAGAGGCAAAAAATTCCCAAATAAGGCAGAGGGGCAGTCCATCCACTGACTTCACAGCTTAACCTAAGCTTAAATAAAATGATATTCTCAACACTGTACAGCAAGGAATACTCCCCCCACCCCATCCCTGTCTCTTTCTCCTGGTCCCTTCTGCCTGCCCCTCTCCGTCTATTCTCTCCTTCCATCTTTCTGCCTTGCTCTTTCTTTCTCCCTTGCTCTTTCTTTCTCCCTCTTCACATACACCATACCCTCTCCAGTAAAGAAATAAATAGTAGCACCTTTAGAGCACAACAGGAAAATTAGTGTAGCTGGCAAAAAAAGCAAAGCCTTCTGCCACTAGCATCACCAGGCAGGTTGTACAGAGAGGAGGCACGACAGCCTGCTATTTTATAAGCCAAAGTGGGGTGACCACAAGCAGATCAAAGCAAAGGAAATGTATCATAAAAGAGAAAGCACAGCTTTGAGCGGAAAAAAAAAAAAAAAAGCTGGGAAATGTCCATAACACTTCTGCAGCCAATCTGGCATGCAAAAGTGAGAAAAAGAGAGGTTTCTGGATCCAAAATAATCAACCTCCTTTGTGGGTAAAGAGGCAGGACTCCAGGAAGCCACAGGTCCTCATCTAACCACTGTAAGTCAAAGACAAGATGGGCATGTGGACAAAGCCCCACACCCACTGCCCACCACAGTCAAACGTCTAGTATGAGGGAGATGCAGCACTAAGATCAGTCTAGGACTCTTACCATGCACCAGAAACCTGCAAGCCTCATGATTCTCAGAAGCACTTGGGCTCACTGTCACTCTAGGGAAAATTTCACAATGATGAAGCTTGTTTGGAAAACCACCTGCTGCTATTTTTTGCATCTTTGAAATTTTTCTGATTCCCTCTCCTCTTTCTCCACCCCAAGAGTTAGTGTTTCTTCAATATCCATTATGTGTTAAGATGCTCTGATACAGGGATGAGGGCTGCAAAGATGAATAAATCTTGGACGTTGTCTTCGGTGTATCTGGTACCCAAACAGATGGTGAGATGGTGTGATGCGAGAAGGACCCAGGAGAGTGAGAATCAGGTAGGAAGCTTGGAGCTTAATCTGCCAAGGAAATTAACCAGGTTGGAAATGGACATTAAAGGGTCAACAAGTATTTGTGGCTGACAGAATGGAAAAAGCAATCTAGCAATCCCACTCCTGGGCCTATACCTCAAAACCATAATTCAACAAGCCACATGTATCCTGATGTTCAGTGCATCTGTATTTATAACAGCCAAGCCATCTAAATGCCCATCCACAATGAATAGATGAATAGATAAAGAAGATGTGGTATATACACACACACACACAATACACACAAAATTGAATATTATTCAGCCATTAAAAAATATCGAAATAATGCCATTTGCAGCAACATGGATGGAAACAGAGCTTGTCATACTGAATGAAGAAAGTCAGACAGGGCATGCGTGCACCACCTGGGAAGCCAAGTAAGACAGAGAAAGACAAATATCACACGCTCAGGTGGCACAGTGGTAAAGAATCCACCTGCCAATGCAGAAGCTGCGGGAAATGCGGTTTGATTCCTGGGTCAGGAAAGTCGCCTGGAAGAGGAAATGGCAACTCACCCCAGTGTCCTTGCCTGCAGAATCCCACGGACAGAGGAGGCTGGTGGGCTACAGCCCATGGGGTTGCAAAGAGTCAGACATGACTGAGCAGACACACACACACACACATTGCTTATACGTGCAATCTTTTAAAAATAAAGGTACAAGGAATCTAGGTACAAAATAGAAATAGGGTCACAGATATAGAAAATAAACATGATTTCTAGGGGATAAGGGAGGGGAAAAATTAGGAGTTTGGGACAGATATATATATATATATATATATATATTACTATATGTAAAATAGATAGTTAATAAGAACCTACTGCATAGCACTGGGAACTCTACCCAGTACTCTATAACGGCCTATATGGGAAAGAAAATAAATAAATAAATATTTTTTAAAAATAGACGTATGTTTATATATGACTCAATCACTTTGCTATAGAAAAACTAACCCAACAGTGTAAATCAACTATCCACCAATAAAAAAAAATTTTGTTAAAGAAGCAATCCAGACAGAAGTCCTTACGGGGGATATACTTGGGGGAATGACTATGTTCCAAGTGGGATTTAGCACAGGAGAAGGCATACTTCAGGGGTTCCCTAGGCACTCACAGACATGACCTGCTTCACTCCTCTCTGAACCAAGTGCCTGCACAGGCCCAGGGTGGCTTAGAGTCCAACGCTGTGGCTGGGCACAGCTCTGTCACCTCACCCAGGCTTCCGTACCCCTTAACACTCCAGCTCCAGAGAGATCTCCCTCCCTGGGCTCGCCAGACTCTCAGGGAATTATTCCCTATGGCCTTAGAGAAGTTAAAAATCTACCTTTCCTAGTGGATTTTTTTCATTTTAGAAGATGACTTGTATTGACGCAAATAGAAAAACTGGGGTGTGAAGTTATTTGGGACAGAAGACTCTTTTTCACTGTCTTTAGCCTTTCTTAGGTTCCTCTCCCCATTTCCCCCACTTACCCTATTTCCGAGCCAGAGGAGCACAGGTCCCCTGCTTACTGACGCTCTAACTCTGATCTTTGATTTGCTGTTGTTGCTATTGTTATTGCCATTAAAAGTCACACCACTTCTTGCGGGAGTTCAGGAGATTTCTGCCTCATCTCTGCTACCCCTCCACACAACAGACGAGGTTCAAATGTGGAGCGTGGTTCTAAATGTAACTTAAATTGCGTCTTGAGGCACAGACAAAATTCATCCAAGGTTTTGTGAGCTTATTGGGGTGGTACCTGTAACTCCACCTTTAGTTCTTCATACTTGTTGTTGTTAAGTTGCTAAGTTGTGTCCGACTCTTTGTGACTCCCTGGACTGTAGCCAGCCAGGTTCCTCTGTCCATGGTATTCCCCAGGCAAGAACATTGGAGTAGGTGCCATTCCCTTCTCCAGGGGATCCTCCTGACCCAGAGATTAAATCCATGTCTTTTGCATCTCCTGCATTGGCAAAGAGTCAGACATGGCTTAGTGACTGAACAACAACAAATCTTGCATTTACTCTGATTTGTAAAAGAAGGCAACTGTCAGCAAATGTTTGAATTCACAACTAGGATCACGTCATGAGGACTGTACTCCTAAATCATCCTCCACTCTAGTGTTGACATGCTACCAAGCTGGAGGATCACTTGTTCAGCTTTGAGCTGAGAGACATAAACAGACATTTCTCAGTGGCGCATCTTATGTCAATAATTCATATGTAGTATTCAAAAGTGTCCAGTTCACTCTCAAGGAAAGGCGTTCCAAATGGCTTGATCCGACTCACTATTTCAAAACAAATAATTTGGAGAGTCTTATATTAAATAAACCAATCATCTTTTATTCTACTGTGGAATTGTCCTCCAATTGAAAATATATTGTGTTGAAGTTTTCAATATCACTACGTTTGCTTCGTTTTAATAAGGAAAAATACATTGTATTTTATGTTGCATATAAGCTAAGATTTCTTGGAATGCTATCATTAAAATTATTCCTTTCAAAAAGGCAAAATCCTATTTGGATGTCTCTCTCTCCTTTGAACAAAACTGCAAAGGGGGTTTCAGACAAAGTCTCAAGCCCTGCATTAGGCAATTCACTGAGAAACAAACAACCCAAGTCTCAGTAGCTTGCAACAGCAAACATTTATTTCCCATCCCATATCTGCACCTGTGAATGGACAAGGACTGCAGTTCCATTCCCTGTGTCCTTCTATCCCAGCACCTCAGATAAAGGCACAGACCTACCCCGGAGATGCTCATTTTTAGGGCAGAGGCGAAGAATAAGAGGCAGTCACATCGGAAGCTTCTGTTTAAATATAGCATATGTGTTATTGGCTCATAGTCCATTAGTCCCAAAAAAAGTCACATGGTCTAGCCCAACATCAATAGAGCAGGAAAATACTTTCTGCCCAAGACAAGGGAAGGGAAGAAATATTTGAAGACAATAATACAATCTATCACAGACCTTTCATGAATATTTACTTTCTTTCCCTTCTTACTCAAAATTACTCACTTGCTTGCAAGCAATACACCCAAAAAGTCTCATCCCATAATGGCTTTAGGTACTAGGTTGAAGATCTCACAGTAGTCTCTAAACCAGGCTTGAAACAACTCACACATACCCACATACAGTGGTAGAAGGGAACAGAATAACTGCATTAAAAACCACCACTCATAAAAAGGAAAGATGAGAAATAGTTAGCCATCACTGGTATGCAGCAACTTTGAGAATCTGCTGGGCAAACATCATGAGTCCCACCTTAGGGGAGGGAATGTTCCATGGGTCCTGCTACCCATGGGCAGCACCCTGGTCCCTCATTCTCTGTGACTCTGGACCCCATCCTCCAGGACACCTTCCATTAACGCTATTGGATGAATCTATGGAGGGCATTCTGGGCTTCCCAGGTGGGGCTAGTGGTAAAGAACCCACCTGCCAATGCAGGAGACATAAGAGGCTTGGGTTCGATCCCTGGGTGGGGAAGATCCCCTGGAGGAGAGCATGGCAACCCTCTCCAGCATTCTTGCCTGAAGAATCGCTAGAGAAGCCTGGCAGGTCTATAGGATCACAAAGAGTTGGACACGACTGAAGCGACTTAGCACACACGCGTAAAGGATGTTAGAGACTCTACCACCTCAGATTTCTCAGCCTGCTTCTTGCCCAAATAGTCTTGAAATATCACAGTCTCTTTTAATGGCGTAGGATAGTGCTTTTGGCACTACAACTCTTTCAAGGATTTTAACAAATTTTCCTCTCTTGGACTCCATTTCCATCTGCAGCTATCTCCACCACACTTCTTTGATGGCTGTAAGATTTTCTCTAGACTTAATAAATGGTGCTACAGGCTTGATCAACTCTTCGAGAATTCTGTCTCTAGGAATTGCAGCCACTCTTAATTTCATCTCAGCTGGTGTCTTAATTAGTGGTTTTGGCTCAAAGTATTTCTCCATTTGACCTTTGACCAGTTGAAGATTAAAAACAGTCCCATTTTTCTACCCTAAAATCCCAGAATTTGAGCCTATTTTCTCTTTAGTTCCATCTTGCAAGTAGACCAGTTATTTTCTGGATTCATTTCATTTGTTAAATAGCCTGTCAAATGCAGCAAATAACAACTAACTCACACAAGGACAGTTCTGTTTAAACACCTTTCCACTTAAAGCTATAATACGTTCATCACATAGGCTATCTGCCTCCCAAGTTATTGCTACTGCAGAAGAAAAAAATTCTATTACATTGATCTGATCACTCTTTTCAGTTTCCCACAATAGTTTTTTTCCACCACCCACAGCTTTATCTAGAAGCAGTTTCCACCTATTTTTATTTTCTTACAAAAGTACCCCACTCCTCATATCCATTTTTATATTACTCAGCTTGCTGCACAAAAAACAACCCCCCAAACTCCAGTGGCCAGCAACAACACAATTCTTGCTGACTTCATGTGTCAGCAGGTGCCACTCAACTCTGAATAAAAAGTAAAGTGCTAGTCGCTCAGTCCAACTCTTTGTAACCCCATGAACTGTAGCTCACCAGGCTCTTCTGTCCATGGAATTCTCCAGGCAAGAATACTGCAGTGGGTTCTTCCCGACCCAGGGACCCAGGTGTCCTGCATTGCAGGCGGATTCTTTACCATCTGAGCCTACAGGAAAGCTCTCAGTTCTGAATACTTTGGCTCTACTTCATGTACTATCTTCACAATCAGGGACCCAGGCTGAAGGGGCAGCCACTATGCATAAGGTATGCATTCTTGAGACAGAAAGGAAGAGCAAGAGGTATTAAATCACATTTAAAGCTTTTGCTGGAAAATAGCATAGTTACTTCTCACATTCTGTTGACCAAGTTCAGCATGATGGAATGGGGAAGTATTTTCTCCCAGGAAGAAGGTGGAGTAAAATTTTCAAATAATAATACCATCTACCACATACATTACTGATAAACCAGAGTTGTAAAACCTCAGCGTTGTGGATATACTAGACCAACCCCAGAAAATTAGTGCAATGAGCAGGATCTGTATGAGATCAGTTATATACTCATAATTCTGGAAAATAAGGAAAAGAAACCAAAGAATTACTTGGCTTTGTGGTGTGCAACATCACAAAGATATGGTACCATAGTGATCAATATAACGTGTTTCTATAAAACATGAAAGGAGAAGCATAAAATTTCTTAATTTTGTACTTAATTTGTCTATTTTGTAAACCTAAAAAGTTAGTGATGAAGTGTATTTTATGTATAGTTGCACAGGCAATCCTAATTTGCTGAATTTTTCCAGTTTACATTTGATGCAGTTAAAGACTTTGTATCACAAAGCTTTAGGGGGGTAAATCTGCCCAGAATCATGGGGGTGCTTCTTTTTATTTCTAAACAAATCACAAACCTTAGTAAATCCAGTTATTTTCATTTGAAAACGAGCCCTGGTGGGCTGAAGCATTCAGAAAGATGAGAGGGTGAATAGTGCCCTCTAGTGGTGAATCAAAGCTTTTCACTCGGAAATAGAACAATGTGGGATTTTCAATTTCCTCGTTTATGCTTCTTGATCTGGACCCTGAAATTGAAAAAGTAAAATTTTAGAAACATATCAATAACATCCTAACATTCCTTTCCCCTGTGCCTGAAACTTGTTTATTTGATATTGAGAAGTATCAGACAATTCAATACTCCTCACATAGTAATAAAAGATGCTATTTAATCTTACTGTTTAATCCTTAAGCTGTCACAAATGTATATTCAATTTTATTTTTAAGAATAAATAAAGTTTTTAACCTGGAGATTGAACTGGAGCAATCTGCAATTTAAATTTTGTTTTTATTGATTACCGGCCAGTGTAATCACCAAGAAGAAATATCTAACAAGTTTCTAACTCCCGATATTTCCAAGATGATTACACATTTTATTAATCAAGGTCGTAGTCACCTCATTTTATTGGTGTCAATGAAACCCTGATGCTTTGTGTTAATTAAGAATCACCGAGGCAATGAAACAGATATTTTAAATGCTGCTGCTGCCGCCATTTATGTGTGAGCTCCAGATGCCCTCTGCTGGACAAAACGAACAGTTGGTGAAAAAGCCTCCTGTTCAGTTCTGGTTCCGCTGTCTCCTGCAGAGTTTCTATTCGAGCTAAAACGCCATTAAAAAAAAAAAAAAAAAGATATAAGCATTGAACTCATGTAGAGATATACGATCGGGCCTTATATTAAAATCTTGGAAGAAAAATTCATTAAGGCTTTACTGTATCTACACGAATAATGTTCAAACACTGGACTTTTCTTCATTACTCAAATCTCATTTCAAATATGACTGCCTCTTAAGAAATAGAAACTATTAGAAAACAAACGATGGTCAGGTTCTTTGTATCAACTTAATTGTGTAAATATAGAGTGAACTATATTCTTTTCAGAAATAAAAAAGTCATGGTCAGTATTCTAAAAGCTGACTTTTCTTTTCAGCAGACATGTATTTCTCTTTCCACTAACAGAGCTAGAATCTAACTTCCATGGTTTTCGTCCCCTGAAGAGGAGTGCTCTGTTCAAGTGCTTGAGCTGGTCTGCTCGAGGGCTCTCTAAGGTACCAAGGCAGTGTGTTCACTGTATAGCTGAAAACGTCAACATTTATAGTTACCAGCTCATGTTTTAGAGTTGAAAGTTAGCAATGTGGTCCTGGAGGAAGCAGGAGTTGCTATTTCATTATTTTGGCATTCAGCAGTCAAAAAAATGCTCTGGTATTGGCAGGGGCAATTCATTAATCCCATTGGTTAGACTTCTGTCAGAATGGGATCTTGCCCTTATAAAGTCTAATCTGTATTACTTTTTTTAAAATTTCTCCTTTTCCTACAGTCTTTCTAAGCTCTGAAAGACCTAAACTTATTTCCTGGAGTTCCAGAAAAATCAATCTTTAAATAGAAAATTAAAGAGAAACAGAATCTGTGTTCCCTGAACTCAGAAGTAAAACATCTTTTGTCTGCAAATAACTTTCTCTTGAGTATTATGAGTTGTACCAAAATATGAGATCATAAGCTAGTAGAAATGGAAAGTATAATGAACTTCCTCCATCAGTTGTTTTGTTTTGTTGAGTTTAGTTGCTTTACAATGTTGTGCTGGTTTCTGCTATAGAGCAAATTGAATCAGCCATCAGTTCAGTTCAGTTCAGTCGCTCAGTCATATCCAACTCTTTGCGATCCCATGAATTGCAGCACGCCAGGCCTCCCTGTCCATCACCAGCTCCCAGACTTCACCCAGACTCACGTCCATCAAATCAGTGATGCCATCCAGCCATCTCATCCTATGTCGTCCCCTTCTCCTCTTGCCCCCAATCCCTCCCAGCATCAGAGTCTTTTCCAATGAGTCAACTCTGCATGAGGTGGCCAAAGTACTGGAGTTTCGGTTTTAGCATCATTCCTTCCAAAGAAATCCCATGGCCATGGCTGATCTCCTTCAGAATGGACTGGTTGGATCTTCTTGCAGTCCAAGGGACTCTCAAGAGTCTTCTCCAACACCACAGTTCAAAAACATCAATTTTTTGGTGCTCAGCTTTCTTCACAGTCCAACTCTCACATCCATACATGACCACAGGAAAAACCATAGCCTTGACTAGATGGAATTTTGTTGGAAAAGTAATGTCTCTGCTTTTGAATATGCTATCTAGGTTGGACATAACTTTCCTTCCAAGGAGTAAGCGTCTCTTAATTTCATGGCTGCAGTCACCATCTGCAGTGATTTTGGAGCCCAGAAAAAGAAAGTCTGACACTGTTTCCACTGTTTCCCCATCTATTTCCCATGAAGTGATGGGACCGGATGCCATGATCTTCATTTTCTGAATGTTGAGCTTTAAGCCAATTTTTTCACTCTCCTCTTTCACTTTCAGCAAGAGGCTTTTTAGTTCCTCTTCACTTTCTGCCATAAGGGTGGTGTCATCTGCATATGTGAGGTTATTGATATTTCTCCCGGCAATCTTGATTCCAGCTTGTGTTTCTTCCAACCCAGCGTTTCTCATGATGTACTCTGCATATAAGTTAAATAAGCAGGGTGACAATATACATCCTTGATGTACCCCTTTTCCTATTTGGAACCATCCCCTCTTTGGGGGATTTCCTTTCCATTTGGCTCATCGTATAGCATTGAGTAGAGTTCCCTGTGCTTTAGAGTAGATTCTCATTAGCCATCCATTTTATACATAGTAGTGTGTATATGTCAGTCCCAATCTCTTGATTCATGCTACACCCCCACTTCCTTCTTTGGTGTCCATGCATTTGTTCTCTACATTTGCATCTCTATTTCTGCTTTACAAATGGGTTCACTTGTACCATCTTTATAGAGTCCACATATATGCATTAATATACAACTGCCATTAGTTTTTAATTTTTTCGTAGTGTTAAAGTATGAATAACACAATCTGAAATATGATTACAAGTGATTGTAGATGTCACTTTTCTGCCATAAAAATGTCACAGGCTTTTCCCCAGAATTCCTATGTTGACGTCCTAAACCTTTCCCCCAGTTCATCAGAATGTGACTGTATTTGGGGATGAGATCTTTGAGTTGAAAGAAGGTCACTAAGATGGATTCCAATACCACATGGCTGGTGTCCTTATAAGAAGAGGAGATTTCAACACAGTAACACACAAAAGACCACGTGAAGAAACGTGGAGAGGATGGCCATGTACAAGCCAAGGCAGGAAGCCTTGGAAGAAGTCAATCCTGCTGAAACATGGATCTCAGACTTAACCTCCAAAATTGTGAGGAGATAAATTTCTATTGTGGAAGCCTCCCACTCTGTGCTACTTTGTGTGGCAGCCCTAGCAAACTAATGCAAGAAGTGAACTTGGCGTATTTCTGGTTCTGTAAGGTCAGGACAAGGGTTCCGAAGCTTCTTTTAGCATTTTCTTCGAGGTTTTTTTTTTGCCTCATGGTTGATAATCAGCCAATACAGCTCCAAGCTTCAGGTCTACATCCAAGAAAGGAAAAGATGGAGGAAAATGCTCTTCTTTCTATCAAAAACTAAAAGATGTGACTAATTCTTTTTTTACCTGGACTCTATTATGTCAAGTATCAGAAAACTCAAAGAAGGTTAAACCCAAAAAGCACTGGTTTAAGAATGAGAAAATTCAGCGGTAATGCCAATTTCAGGCTGACCAGATTCACCAATCAAATGATATTATCTGGAGTGAGTCTCTCTCTCTCTCTCTTTTTTAATCTATTTATTTTTTATTGAAGGATAATTGCTTTACAGAATTTTCTTGTTTTCTGTCAAACCTCAACATGAATCAGCCATAGGTATACATATATCCCCGCCCTTTTGAACCTCCCTCCCATCTCCCTCCCCTTCCACCCCTCTAGGTTGACACAGAGCCCCTGTTTGAGTTTCCTGAGCCATACAGCAAATTCCTGTTGGCTATCTATTTTACATATGGTATTGTGAATTTCCATGTTACTCTCTCCATACATCTCACCCTCTCCTCCCCTCTCCCATGTCCATAAGTCTATTCTCTATGTCTGTTTCTCCATTGCTGCCCTGGAAATAAACTTCAGTGCCATTTTTCTAGATTCTGTATATATGTGTTAGAATATGATATTTATCTTTCTCTTTCTGACTCATTGCACCCTGTCTAATAGGTTCTAGATTCATCCACTTCATTAGAACTGGTGGTATGAAGATTCCTTAAAAAACTAGGAATAAAACCACCATATGACCCAGCAATCCCACTCCTAGGCATATACCTTGAGGAAACCAAAATTTAAAGAGACACATGTACCCCATTGTTCATTGCAGCACTATTTACAATAGCTAGAACATGGAAGCAACCTAGATGTCCATCAACAGAGGAATAAAGAATATGTACCACAATAAAGAAGTTGTGGTACATATACACAACGGAATATTACTCAGCCATAAAAAGGAAAGCATTTGAGACTCTCTTTTGATTTTTCTTTTACTGTACTGCCTTTCCTCTCCTGCTTCTCAGAGCTATTCAAAGATATTCCAGGCTTTTTCCTCATGGCTACAACATGGCTACTGTAGCTCTCACCTCACAATTTTTCAAGATCTGTCTAGCAAGAAAGAGTTCCTACCTCCTGTCATCCATGGGTAAAACCTATATGCTTCTTCCTTTGGCTCATCCTTCTGGCCTGATTATGAAAAATACTTCACACTCTTATCATAATCCAAGCACTAAGAAGTCTGTGTTCACATAATAATGAGATGACCATCAACATTTTAAAGAGTAAATAACTCCTCTTTATTAAGCATATGCTTTGTGCCAGGCTTGGTTCATCATCAGCTTGAATCATCACACAACTTAATGCAATAAAAATGATTATCCTACTTCAAAAATATTATCAAGTACTTATTTATCTTTAAATAACTAATCTTAAATAAATCAAGTAAGTTGGCACAGATTGGTGAGATAGAAAACAGAGCCAGGGATTTCATAAAGTTTCTAACACTAGAATCTTCATCTTCTTCACCAGTTATCTCCACTTGAATCCATATTGTTTTCACAAAGCATAAACAACTGTAGCCTTTTTTCTCCATTTCAAGAACCTCCCCTGCCATCTCTTCTGCCCACAGTCACCCAATTTCTGCTTGCTAGGATTAAGTCTCTCATCTATTCTTCAACTGAAAGGCTAATTGCTAACAAATAAATACTTGTCCCACCTTCCCCAGTCACTCTCCTTTTAGCAAAGAAAGACCTTCCCTTATTCAGCAAGGAGAATCATTTGAATTCTATGTAGTCACTCAACCTTTGCCCTTTACAAGCTTATCCATCTTTTTAAACTTCTCTGATTTTTCTCTTTTTCATCACGCAGTTTTACTTTCCTTGAAAAATAGTTAAGAGTCAGTCCTTAAAATATGCTGGCGATGCAAAACACTTGAAAATAAATAGACAGCAGTTCTACCACTAGATAAGGATCAAAATGAGGCCCTGTTTTACATTGTATTGCCTTCTTTTCACCAAAAATCTATTTTCAGTGCAGAGGTCCGGTGAGGTCAATAGCACCTCTGTGCTTAAATCAGAAGCTTGCTCGTTATTATCAGTGGCAAGCAGAGGGAGTATGACGCTGAGTGCAATTACAAAGAAACTCGAAAGATATGCACCCTGTTTCTTTAGAGATAGAAAATCAAGAGGCTATACAATCATATTTGACAGATGCTGCTCTCAAGGCCACATCAGCTAGGAGGCATAATCTGGAAAATGAAATGTTAAAATGTAATTTAGCCTCATCTGAAGATTTGCAGGAGTTCTTTCTATTCTTCATCTGCACCCACAACTTCCTTCTTAAGGAGAAGTGCCCTTCCTCTGACATCCTTAATAACCCTGTTACCCCAGTACATAAACCTCATTGTATCAATGTTGTCATTTATGGAAGAGTGTGTGTGTGTGTGTGTGTGTGTGTGTGTGTGTGTGTGTATGCACACGCGCATGCGCGCTCAGTTGTTTAGTCGTGTCTGACTCTCTGACCCCAAGGACTGTAGCCCGCCAGGTTCCTCTGTCTGTGGGATTTCTCAGGTGAGAATATTGGAATGGTTGCCATTCCCTTCCCCAGAGAATCTTCCCAACCCAGCCATCATACCCATGTCTCCTGTATCTCCCGCAATGACAGGCAGTTCTTTACCACTAGTGCCAGCTGGGAAGTGTCCACCCCTGTAGACTGAGTGTTCCAGGAGTGCAGAGCCTACATCTTACTCATTGCTTTCCAAGCCATGCCTGGCACAGCGCCCAATAAGCAGCACTTAACGCATGTCTGTGGTTTGAAGGGGGAAATGCTGCACAGAAATGGTGGCTGGTCCTCAGTGTCCTCTGTGAGTACTTCTCCTCCACCCACTGCTGCTGCTGCTGCTAAGTCGCTTCAGTCGTGTCCAACTCTGTGCGACCCCATAGATGGCAGCCCACCAGGCTCCCCCGTCCCTGGGATTCTCCAGGCAAGAACACTGGAGTGGGTTGCCATTTCCTTCTCCAATCCACCCACTGAGACAGCATCAAATAAACTTCAAGAGAATCTTCCCCTCAGAGGACAAAGGTCCCTGCCTACCAATGCTGAAGTGAAAGGAGTTACCAGGACTGTTTCCAAAAGTTTCTATATCAGTCTTGTGAACAATAAATTTGATGTCAGGCTCTAAGATTCACTGGCTGAGATGACAACTTTCCAATGAGTAAAACTCTCAGCCGCTGCTTTGGGATTGTGTTTATTTGTTATTTGTTTCCTACTTCCCTGCCCTGGCGCCCTGCCAAACCAAAAAGGGTGCTCCTTCCCCCTTCCTTTACTTCATTTGGGTGTGTGTGCTAAGTCACTTCAGTCTCATCTGCCTCTGTGACTCTATGGACTGTAGCCCACCAGCCTCCTCTGTCTTTGGGATTCTCCAGGGCACAGTACTGGAGTGGGTTGCCATGCCCTCCTCCAGGGGATCTTCCTGATCCTGGGATCAAACTCACATATCTTATATCTCCTGCATTGGCAGATGGGTTATTTACCATGAATGCCACCTATACAGAGGCTGGCAAAGACCACATGGTACTTTCCACAAAACTCTTCTACCCAGAGATCCCTCTTCTCATCCTTTGGGTCATGCATCTCCCCTTACTGCTTCTATAGGCAGAATTTTATTTGCAGTGCATATTTTACACTGGAAAATTTACTATAAATAAGTAGGCATGGGAAGAATATGGGCTTCCCCAGAATATAGGCTTCTTTATTTAGCAATAAAGAGTCCACCAGTAATATAGGAGAGGCAGGAGATGCAGGTTTGATCCCTGGGCGTAGGAAGATCCCTTGGAAAAGGAAATGGTAATCCACTCCAGCATTCTTGCCTGGAGATTTCCACAGAGTTGCCTGCCATGCTGCAGTCCATGAGGTTGCAGACTCAAGAATATGGATTATTCAAGACAATTACTAACTGTGGCAGGGTACCCTAAACCTGGATGGGAGGGGCTGCCAAAACTTGTTAGGAGGCTGTAAAGTGCATCTGAGATTTTTTTCAGGGCAGAGCCCACCTTGTCCACTCATGCCTGTCATACTGCTTAGCATAGGGTAGGCACTCAGTCAATATCTCCTGAATAAGTGAATGAAGACTCAAATGCTGCCTTGTCGTAAGGGTTCATTAAGCCTCAAATGACCATTTTCCACCCATCGTTTTTGAGGAAATTTGTGTCTACATGTTCTTGAGAATTCTGAAGGTAAGATCCAGAAGACTACATGATGATGGGTCAAGATCTCTGATCTTCAGTTCCTTGTAGGAGCACAGTCAGAAAGAAAGGAAGAAGGAAGGAAGAAAAAAAGGAAGGGGAGAAAGAAAGGAAGAAAGGAAGGAAGAAAAAAGAAAGGAAAGGAGAAGGAAAGGAGGGAAGGAAAAGCAAGGGACGGTGAAGCATGTGCCTCAGGTTGATCTGGTAACAAAAAAAAATTAAAATTATACTTTCAAAAAAGAGCATAGACTCTGAAACCAGACTGCTCACGCTAAAACTAAATCAAACACTTAGTAGCTCCATGACTTTGAGCAAAGCTCCTAGCCTCCCTGCACCTCTCCCCTTCATCATAGGCCTAGTGAAAACAATAGTGCGTCTGACACAGGGTTGTATAAGGACAATTACATAAGTTACTATACGTAAAACACTTAGAGTTTTGCCTGGCAAACTGTAGGTACTCAACCAGAGTTTACAAATACTACAGTGTGTGAAGCTCACTCTGCACCCCACAATTGACCTTAACTGGGTTTCAGTAAATGTTTTATACATTAAATTATTGCGCAGAGAGAGGCTCTCCCCTTGAGAGTGAAGGATGGAACTTTATCATTAGTAGGAATAAAAATTTTCCCCATCTATCATTGTTTAAAATAGTAGTTACAGGACAAGTAAAGAAAACACAAAGGGCAGGTCTTGATCTAGTCAACTGAAGAAATATTCAGTCACAATGGATAGCTCACTGTTTAACAATGTTTTTTTAAGCTTTCTCTCTCTCTCTCTCTCTCTCTCTCTCTTTCTCTCTTTCTCTCTTTCTCTCTCTTTGACCATGTCACACTGCATGTGGGATCTTAATTCACAACCAGGGACAGAACTTGCACTCCCTGCCTTGAGAGCACAGTCTTAACCACTCAACAGTGGTTCTTAACCACTGAGGAAGTCCCCAGCTAACTGTTATGTTAGTCCCTAACACAAGAACAAATAGCCAGTAGTAATAAAAATAATAACTAACATTCATCTTTCTAACTATGGGATATGTGTTTACTTCAATTCAACCTTATAAAGTAGGAACGATTACATGCGGAGGCTGCCCTCTGGCTGGAGAGCCAGCGCCATGTACAGGATCTGTATTAGTCAGGGTAGGATCAGTTTTCTTGTGATGTAAACCCTCACAGGCTTAACACAAACCAGTTTATTTCTCACTCACATTATGTGTGTCCCTTGGGATCAGCAGGAAGCTCTGCTCCCCACACCTACCATTAGCTACACAGTTTGAAACATGCAGCTTTCTTATTGCTGCAGCAGCAAAGGGGCAAGCACATACGGGGCTTTCTGTGCTTCAGGCCAGGAGTGACCATGTCCTGTATACTCAGCACTGCTGCTTCTTTGACGTGGGCCACATCTTAGGAATGTCTGAAATTTGGAGTGCCACGTCAGTGCCTGGGACTTGGCTAGGGCTGGCAATGTGGTCCAGGAGGTTCTCAACCCAGACCAGGACCTGCAAGGGCCCTAGCCCTCAGTGCTCCTCTGGGAACTTTCTGACCCTGTATCCCATACACGGAATCAACCAGATGTCCCAAGGAGCCCTGAGACCTGTGCCCACGGAAGCATCCTGGTACCATGAGTCTGGCTCTGGTTCTAGGAGGCCAGTCTGGTGCAGCAGACACTACTCCTGCTGGCCAGCAGGCTCTTACACAAGATCAGGCTGTCAGAATGGTGATGGCACGTTCATTTGTGGTGAGTCTCACTCACAGTGGACAAAAATGTGTTCTGAGCTGCCATCTGTTCCCCCTACCATCCTTTGGGCTTAAACATGTTTGGGCCTTTATGTCAGCTCTGTCTGTGTTCAGTTAACAATGACATCTCCAGTGTATAGGACCCAAGGGTGACAGCAGGCATTCTTACTCTATACCTCCCACTCTGACCTGCAGCACAGACACCACCCCTTTTGAAGCCTCTGCTTCACATGACAGAGAGTCAGGAGGAAGGGGTATATGTCTTTTTCAAGGCTAAAATTTTAGATCACTACTCCTTGATCTCAATGGACTTTTTCAATTGAGGTTTTCTTTTGCTTCCAATTATGGCAGCAATACCATATTCTTCTGAGTCTGTCTGAAGCAGTGCCAGACAAGGAACCAGACATTCCCTGTGTGAATGAGACCACTCCTCTCCTCTGCCCAGGGGCCTATCCTCCCTGCTGGTGTCAGTGTGTGGAATTCAGGGATGCTGTCAGCAAATATTTTGAAAGAGATCACATTCTACAAATGCAAGGAGTGTATCCTTGAAGGCTGAAAAGAAGACATGGCTGGTAGGTGTGATGCAATTTACTTCCACTGTAAAATTTAAAACAGTACACTTAACATGACCAAAACTGAATTATCATTCACATTTTCTTTCATACAGGGTCCACACTTAAATATGTGGTCATCAACAGAAAAGATGAGCAACAACCTTTGAGAGAATCATTAGAAGCCAGTTTTCAGAAGCAGGAGAATAGGTAATACAGTGTCAGAAAAGATGATGTGTAACCAGCATGAAACACAGAAGCAGAAAGACCTATATTGTTTCAAGACAAAAAAGTTCCAAATAGCCTTGTAATAACAGTAGTGCCATCTTTTACCCCCAGTGGGAGATATGAAATTAGCCAGAAATGGTGCATTTGATAATAAAGAAGTCCAAAAGATGGTTCTTGATCTTGAATGGAAAGAGATGGTGCCTGGACACTACAAAAATCTTTATTTTCCCTGATTGAACAATAATCAAATACATAGGTATTTCTTCTATAACCACTAGTCTCAATCTTCATTGATAAAAAACTATACTTACATGACCCAATGACTGTGTAATATATATTTAGATTTAACTGTTTATATAGGAAGAAGTCTTAAAAATAATTTTTGCTTGGGATCACCCCACACCCTGAGTTGATCCTGCTTCCATTCACAACCCACTGATCAGAACTAATCTTGTGGCCTTACCCAACTGCAAGGGGGATAAAAGTATGTCCTGAGAACCCAAAATGAGAGGAGAACCATATACGATAGACAGTAGTAATCTCTGACACAGGAACTGGCAAGGATAGAGCTGACCTGGGTTTTCAAAGAATGGCCACGTTTTAGCAATTATAAGTTGCTCCCTATGGGCTTCCCTGGTGGCTCACTGGTGGAGATGTAAAAGATGTGAGTTCAATCCCTGGGTTGGGAAGATCCCCTGGAGAAGGAAATGGCAACTCACTCAGGTATTCTTATGCCTGGAGAATCCCATGAACAGAGGAAACTGGCGGGATACAGTCCATGGTGTCACAAAGGGTCAGACCCAACTTAGCGGCCGAACAACAGCAAGTTGCTCTATGAGTTGCCATTTCCTTCTTTATCCCACAGCTGTTCTAAAGCCTCATCAAAAGTTAAGCCCTTGCCTACAGTGTGCTGCACCACAGTCTCGTGTAGTGTTGAGAGCATAAATATGACAGAAGTCAGAGTTCCCAGGACTGCAAGAAGCAATCCACAGGCGTATCAGCTGTAGCCTTGGACAGAGTGGAGATGAGGATTCCAAAGCCAGGCAACTAAGGAGACAAAGAAATGACAGAACAGATAGAAAAAGAATTGATACAGAAATTTCTAGATAATTTCCTACAGACACTAGAGGAAAGAAGGGAACCTCTAAGAGAGGTCAGAGGTCGTGATGGGGAATGGGACTGACAGTCATTAAAACTGCAGTGCACTTGCCTCAAAGCATCTGAAATTCTACTTTGAATATCTGTCTCCTCTCCAGACTTTTGGTCTATGGTTCAGTTCCTCAAACTTCCCTGGTGGCTCAGACAGTAAAGCATCTGTCTACAATGCGGGAGACCCGGGTTCGAGCTCTGGGTTGGGAAGATCCCCTGGAGAAGGAAATGGCAATCCACTACAGTACTATTGCCTGGAAAATCCCATGGACAGAGGAGCCTGGTAGGCTAGTCTATGGGGTGGCAAAGAGTCGGACATGACTGAGCGACTTCACTTTCACTTTCAGTTCCTCAAAGCTGGATCTGACACCTAGACTCTTTCACCTTTATAAAGGTAACTCCACTAGAGTTACACTGGGCATCATAAATGTGAAGTTATGTTATCTTTTTCTGTGACCTTTACACTTTTTGAAAGATTTTTTTTAACTAAATGATGGCCTTTGAACTTTGATCATTAGGAATTCAAACAGCTGGTAAATAAGATATTTGGGGGTGAGGGAACTTCTTGGTCCCCCTCAAAGCTCAACAGTTGTGTACTTCTTCATCAGGGTGGCACCGACTACAGGCAGCCATCACAAGATGATTGGCAGCTTAGGTACTGATCCTGCCCCATAGTATCAGGTCTGTTTACCTGCCTTCAGAGCCTCGTTTTAGGCTTTAACGTGGGCTTACTGATACTCTAGAGACACAGAGCAACATGCCTCAGTGGCACTGATGGCTTGGAGAAATTCAGGCCATCACAATAATTTGATGGAAAGTAACTCCTTGGATGAAAGGGAGAAAGGTGAGGGAGCAGGGGCAGGAGCACAAGATGGGAGAGCAAAGGAATTAATGTTGATGTCATGAAGCAAGGTTCACGGGATGAAGTTGCATGGAAGGAAAAGAGAAGCTTGCATATTCAGGAGAAAAAGATTCCTGTATGTAAAAGTGGAATGTGTGTAACAAGGGAATAAAAGTTAAATGGTGGTGGGGCAGGGCACATGAAATCAATAGATAGCAGTGTCTGCAACTTTAAAATTTGCTATTTAGCTCCAAGTTCAAGTCTTATGACCAGCTAGAATTCAAGCATCCCTCTGGTACATAAAATCAATGAAGGGAAGCAAAAAAATTCTGTTTTTCACTACAGCAAAATCAGCATGTGAAATTAACTTTGAAAAGTTTCAGGTCAGGCATAGTGTCCAAGAGGATATGGGCTTGAGACCAACTCAATGGAAAGACTGGTGATTGAGAGAAGGTAGAATTTCAGGAGGTGAGTGAAGGCAGCAGAGCAAGTGTTCATTCATCTATTCAACACATTTATTTTTTAATAACTTTTGGGGGGAGGCTGTGCTGCATCTTGATTGTGACGCAGGCTCAGTAGTTGAGGTGCATGGGCTTAGATGCCCTGTGAAACATGGGATTTTAGTTCCCCAACCAGGGATCAAACCCACATCCTCTGCATTGGAAGGTGGGTTCTTAATCACTGGACCACCAGTGAAGACTCCAACAGAATTTATTAAGTATCTGTTAGACAGTATGCTAGATGGAAAATACATAGAAATATATAACATATAGCCTATCTCTCAAGGAGCCTCTATGTGGAGTGGATGAGAGACTGACAGGTTAACTCTAATTATAATATAGTAGGGAAATCATGGAGAAGGCAATGGCACCCCACTCCAGTACTCTTGCCTGGAGAATCCCATTTTCACTTTTCACTTTCATGCCTTGGAGAAGGAAATGGCAACCCACTCCAGCGTTCTTGCCTGGAGAATCCCACGGACAGGGGAGCCTGGTGGGGTCGCACAGAGTGGGACACGACTGAAGCGATGCAGCAACAGCAGCAGCAGCACTAGGGAAATCATAGAACATAGGGAAATATTGATCAACCTTATATAAACAATTTCTTCTGTTCATTTTAAGAACTACAGGAGTCCTTAAGAGTTCAGAGAATGAACTGTGTACTTCAGCAAGATATATGAGACTTCCCTCCCACCACCACTCAAAATCTCTCCCTCTGCCACCAGCTACCCCATTTTATTTGATAGAATTGTGTTTGCAAAAAGTAAATGACTTAGTTAATTTATGCTCTCATCTAATTCTGCATCTCTCATCAAGTCTTCAAGTACTATCCTATAAGCAATGTTGCTGCAGAAACTTTATCAGAATACCATAGAGGAAATTATATTCTAACAGTAGGCTGCCAAAGATAATTTACAGAAGAATAGTATTGACTGTCAATTCCTCCCAATAAAATCTGTGGACCAGTAACTTTGATAGAATCTTTAAAATGGCTCAAAATGAGAAATTAAGGCAGAGTATTGGTAGGGCTTCAAGATCTTGGTTGAGTAGTTTTATGGTGGTCTTGCAAATGGAAACTGGTTGAAATTGGTCAGAGTTTTATCATTATTGTTATTATCATCCAAATGCCTCTACCAAGATGCATTGAGGTAAGGTGTCTTGATGGGCACGCTATTAGTCCTGTTAAGTAAGCTGTTTCAATGATTAACTTTTCTTTTTGACTTTTTTTTTTTTTTTTTTCATGAGCAGGCATTTCTTAAAGCAGATAACCAAGTTATTTTTACCTGGTCCCAGCACTGATTAACATAAGAACAAGAAACAACATGTAGTCCCAGTATTATACAAAGACAAGAAAAATTTGATTGCAGTTCTTAGTAGTCACATAATTTCTTTTGAACATGTTCCCATTTAACAAGTAAAATTCCCAGGCTAAAAATGGATTAGAAGGACCATTATTCAATTTAACACAACATCTATCCTGCCATTGTTAACCACAGTGAATAATTAAAAATTAAATATAGGTAAAATTAAGAAGTATAAACAAGATGAGAGCACAAAAGTACTGTCTTTTTAGAAAAGTCCAATATATTCCAAATACTCATCTGGACACAAGATTGTGATGAGGAATAAATGCAAAAAGATTGGTAGATATCACTAATCACCAACAAAATTTCTGAAGTACAAAAATAGTCATAACACTTCACTTTCTATGAACACATCTTATTTCTTCATCCAAATGTCCTAAAATATGATTTTTATTGTCTGGCCTCAGCTTCATCACCTACAATACTTTACTCTCATAGTATACATAAAGTTCTTTCAACTATACCTGCTTTTTTAGACCTTTGAACACACTCTTGCTTCTGTCTGCAGTGTCTTACTCTTCTTTCCCCAGCCACCTGGATAATTTCCACTTATCTTTCAACAACGAATGTAAGTGGCACATATTTAAGAAAATGTCATGACACCACCTGATTACATTCAGTGGCACTCTTCTTTGACCCTGAAGTACCCCATGAGTTTCTGACTCCCTACCAAACATAACACTGGGTTATGTTTGCTATTCAGCTTGCCTCTAACATCTACTAAGAGTTAAGGACTATGCTTTCTTCATCCTGATATTCTTCTGTACTTCGCAATATGACTTACACTTACTTTTTTAAACTTGTATGTTGTATTGGGGTATAGCCAGTTAACAACACTGAGACAGTTCTGGGTGAACGTCAGCGGAATTCAGCCATCTATATTCATGCATCCATTCTCCCCCTAATTCCCTCCCATCCAGGCCAACCCACACAACACTGAGCAGAGTTCCATGTGCTACACAGTAGGTCCTTGTCAGTTATCCACTTAAAACATATCAGTGTGTACATGGCCATCTCAAACTACACTTATTTTTATTAAACTATTTCTATTGAATGTAGTTGGAGAGTTTAAACCTATATTGACCAAAACATATTTGACCTATATTGGTCAAAACCAAAAGGATATTGACCAAAATGGGTTTAAGTGAATCCTCATATTGTAGTAAATATGCTTTGCATGTGTGCTTTATATTTTGAAAAATTTTCCAAATTATTTCTTTAAAAGATACTATGGAACTTTCTGAATTGTCATAAACCAAATGGAAAAATATTGATTTGAGAATACTAAAGTTTACTCCTTATCCCTATCATGCCTTAGCCCGCAGGGCTCTTTGTCAATCCAGAACAGTCAATTCTAATTAGGGCAAATTCAGATATTCAGCCTACCCAAGCAAGGGAAATGACAATATCCAATTTGGAGGATAAATCTCTCGAGCTTCAGGAAATATTGTCAAGGCTAAGCAATCAATACACTGACAGTAAAAATAAAGATACACTGAGAACCACAAACCAGACCTCGAGTAAAGGACAATTGCTAGATAAGATTGCCCAGGAAGTAATCATAAAAGATTTTGTACCAATCTCTCAGTAATATCTTGGAGAATTTAGTCCATTAGACATAGCTAGACAGCCACTTTCAGTCCTATTAATTATACACAAAATATTTTTAAATGACAACAAACATGCACCTATAATTATGAAACAACTCACATCCTCAGGTTTAGTGGTGTTAGGTTTTATCTTTAAAAGCTCTGTAAAGTCTCTGTGTATGCCGTGCGTGTGTGCTCAGTAATGTCCAACACTTCATGATACCGTTGACTGTAGTCTGCCAGGCTCCTCTGTCTGTGGAATTTTTCCAGGCAAGAATACTAGAGTGGGTTGGCATTTCCTACTCCAGGGCATCTTCCTGACCCAGGGATTGAACCCACATCTCCTGTGTCTCCTGTATTGGCAGGCGGATTCTTTGCCACTAGTGCCACCTGGGATGCCCTGTAAGGTCTAATGACGGTGAATACTTTATAGCCACAGATAACTTACCTGCCTTGACTTTCCTCGGCCCTAGTCAGCTCTGGGCCTTAGTGCCCTTCATCGATAGGCTCACTTTTGTCTGATTCAGCAAGAAGACATGAGCAGAGAAAGAAATAACATCTGAAATCTGGCATGAGTCCAGGTGTGGGAGATCGGGCTCTGTCCTCACTGGCCACATGCCCAGTCCATTGCCAATCTTCCACCTCAGATCCTGAGTAGTAGCCCTGTTTTCTGTAGAAACAAGAGTCTTTCCTGGAACCTCAGCCCACTTGTAGGAGTCGTTACAATTCATGAGCCTTGAGAATACTCGATCACCAGGAGTGTTCTTTTGGATGCTATCTACACACTAAAGGTTCACCTAAAACTTCACTCCATGAAATATCATTGGATATTGTTTTAGGCAGCTTGGGCTGCTATAGCAGAATGCCACAGACTGGATTCCTTAAACAACAAAAATGTATGTTGCACAGTGGAGGCTGGAAAGCTCAAGATGAGGTTATTAACCTTTTAGGTTTCCGGTAAGAGCTCTCTTCCTGACTTGTCGACGGCCACCTTCTCAGTGCATCTTCCATGGAAGAGAGAAAGAGTGAAAATGGACTCTTTAGTGTTTCCTCTAACAAAGACACTGATCCTCTGGATCATTACCCCATCCTTATGACTTCATTGTGTAAGTCATCAGTTCAGTTCAGTTGCTCAGTCATGTCTGACTCTTTGTGACCCCATGGACTTACACAGCCCATGGAATTCTCCAGGCCAGATTACCGGAGTGGGTAGCCTTTCACTTCTCCAGAGGATCTTCCCAACACAGGGATTGAACCCAGGTCTCCCGTACTGTAGGCGGATTCTTTACCAGCTGAGCAACAAGGGAAGACCTTGTAAGTCATAAGGTAACCTTAATTACCTCCTCATAGGCCTTATCCCCAAACCCAGTTACATTGGGGATTAGGACCTTAGTATATGAATTGGGCGGAGAAGGTGATGGCACCCCACTCCAGTACTCTTGCCTGAAAAATCCCATGGACGGAGGAGCCGGTAGGCTGCAGTCCTTGGGGTCAGAGTCGGACAGGACTGAGCGACTTCACTTTCACTTTCCACCTTCATGCATTGGAGAAGGAAATGGCAACCCACTCCAGTGTTCTTGCCTGGAGAATCCCAGGGACAGGGGAGCCTGGTGGGCTGCTGTCTATGGGGTCGCACAGAGTCAGACACGACTGAAGCGACTTAGCAGCAGCAGCAGCAGCATATGAATTGGGAGCAGCAGGGCATAATTCAGCCTGTAGAAGATATAATCTAATCTAAATCTAAATTAAGCCTAGTTATCTAAGTACAATCAACAACAATAACAAAGCAACAATGCCTACTATTTATTAAAGGCTTACTTTCACAAAACTATTTCTAATTTTTAGGATAATATTACTTTTCCCTACTTTGTAGCAAAGCGAGTTGAAGGTTTGAGGTATAAAAGCCCTAACCAAGGCCATACCACTACAAAATGACAGAGTTGGAACTCAAACCCATATCTGTAGAAATTCAAAGTCCCAAGGTAATGTGTCTACCATGATTTCTTAGGTAGAAACTATAATTCAGATCACTGATCAACCTTCAGTCCCAGTGTCTTCCCTTTCCCCACCTGCCTGAACTGTGATTAGTAGTTTGCCTCATAGACACACCTGAGTTTTGATAATTATGGAGATGATAGCGAGTCAATCAAAATGTCTATTCAATACCTAAGATCAGGCACTCGGTAGAGCACTAGATTACTTCTTAAATATCTACACATGCCTGAAAAGATTAATTTAGAACCAACAGATTCAGATGGTACTTTGGTTACTGTAATCAAATTTTGCAGCGATCTGCCTCTTTGATTCATGTTCTTCTTAATTTAAAATTCTGCGTTGCTCTTTGTGATATACCAGCTGTTAAACTGCCATCATATCCATCTTCCTCTATCTTTGGCTTCCCAGCACAGCATCCATTTATTCTTTAATTCAAAATATACGATTGAACCTTGAACAACACAGGTTTGAACTGTGCAGGTCCACTTATACAAGGACTTTATTCAACAGTGAATACTACAGTACTACGTGAACTGGGATTGGTTAAATCTGGGTTGCAGAACCATGGATACTGAGGAACCGCAGATATAAAGGGCCAACTGAAAGCTACATGTGGCCTTCCCAGGTGGCTCCAGTGGTAAAGAATGTGCCTACCAATGCAGGAGATGTAAGAGATATGAGTTCTATCCCTGGGTCAGGAAGATCCCCTGGAGGAAGGTATGGCAATCCACTCCAGTATTCCTGCCTGGAGAATCCCATGGACAGAGGAACCTGGCAGGCTACAGCCCATAGGGTCACAGAATTAAATCTGACTGAAGTGACATAGCACACACACACAGGTAAGTTATATGTGAATTTTTGAGTGTATGGAGGGCCAGCACCCCTAACCCCCACATGTTGTTCAAGGCTCACCTGTACTCACTGAGCCCTTACTAGCTGTCAGGCATGTGGGATACATGAGAGAATACAACAGATAATATCCCTGCCATGATGCTAATATGCTAGCATATGGGAACAGAAACTAGTAGCCATACTAAATAAGCAAAATATATAATGTGTAGAAATTATAACACAGCCTATGGAAAAAGAAAAGGCAGCACAAGGTAAGGGAGATCAAGAGCATGAGAGGAGAGGGTCATGGTAAACCTCTCTGAGAAGGAGGCATGGTCAAAGATATAAGGAGATGGCACATATCTGAGGAAGAGCATTTCAGACACAGCAAACAGTACTGTAAAAACTTTTTGAAAGCAGGCCTAGGAATGATTGAAGAAGAGCAAAGAGACCAGCATGGCAGGACCCCAGTGAGCAGGAGAAAAGTCAGAGAGTTAATGGGGCACCAGATAATGAAGGGCCTCTGGCCATTGTAAGAGTTTTCATTTTTTACACTGAATAAATCAGAAAATGATTGCAGGATTCTGAAAGGAGGAACAATCATGACCAAACTCATATTTTTAAAGGATAATCATCATCCTGGCTTTTATATAAAGGACTGATTTTAGGGGAGCAAGAATAAAAGCAAGGAGGCCAGTTAGAAGGTGTTTGCAATTATGTTGGGCAGGCGGGTTGTGGGGAGCATGGTGATAGTGGTGGTGGTGGTGAAGGTGATGGTGATGATGGTGGTGGTGGTGGTAATGGTGGTGATGATGATGATGGTGGCGGTGGTGGTGGTGGTGATGGGGGGAGAAGTGGTTAGATTCTGGGCATATTTTAAAAGAAAGAGATGCCTCATCACGTGGATCCAGCTCTGCCAGTTCTTGAGCCAAAGGACAAGAAGCATGTCAACAGATTTGACCTCAATGCAGGACCTCCAGGTGGTGCTAGTTTGTAAAGAACCTGCTTGCAAATGCAAGAGATGTTAAGAGACATGTGTTCAATCCCTGGGTGGGGGAAGATCCCCTGGAGGAGAGCACAGCAACACACTCCAGTATTCTTGCCTGGAGAATCCCATGAACAAAGGAGCCTGGCGGGCTATAGTCCATAGGGTCCCAAAGAGTCAGACACGACTGAAGGGACTTAGCACGCATGCAGGAGATGCGGTATGTAAAATAGTGTCTAACATAGTAAGCACTTATTACTCACCAGTCACACTAAGAGTGCACCTAGTAAGATAGAAAACAAAAGCACAGAAACACTAAATGATTTTAGTTAGTAAGCAGAAGAACTAGGATTTGAATCCAGAACAACTTGAACTGGAACCCTCACACATCACTTCTCATACAGCCTTGCTGGTTAAGGTACACTTATAGACTTGAGATCTGGTGGCTCAAGGACAAATACCGGGAGCTGATGCACCAAAGGTAGATCACAGTAACCTCTAAATTGCAGCACTCCCTAACTCACCACTGAGGCAGCAAATCCATAATAAAGCAGTGACAACTAATGAACTTGATTCTGAAATGAATGAATCTCTCGGCACAAGGTGATTCTGTATGGGATGACAGCTAAGTAGAAATTTGGCTGCTGCTGCTAAGTCACTTCAGTTGTGTCCGACCCTGTGTGACCCCATTCTCCAGGCAAGAACACTGGAGTGGGTTGCCATTTCCTTCTCCAGTGCATGAAAGTGAAAAGTGAAAGTGAAGTTGCTCAGTTGTGTCTGACTCTTCAAGACCGCATGGACTGCCACCTACCAGGCTCCTCCATCCATGGGATTCTCCAGGCAAGAGTACTGAAGTGGGTTGCCATTTCCTTCTCCAAGAAATATGGCAGTTTTACATATTATTCTACTTC
The DNA here is from genome assembly GCA_935064755.1 of Tragelaphus eurycerus. NCBI lineage: Eukaryota > Metazoa > Chordata > Mammalia > Artiodactyla > Bovidae > Tragelaphus > Tragelaphus eurycerus. The sequence goes on along the minus strand of CAKXYN010000086.1, from coordinate 1,470,880 downwards.
TTCAGCAGTGTATACATTGTGATTTAACACTTCTGTAATGATTGGGGACAACATCATGAAACTTCACTAGAGCACTGCGTTCTAAGAAAGCAGAACTGCTTATGCCATCTGGCTTTGGGGAAGGTTTTGGTATGATTCTTTGTTCAAAGAATATTTTGAATTTTGAAATGAGAAAAAGAGACTAAGTGGCTGGAAGAATATGAGCAGTGTTTTTGCAGCTTAGCCTCAGGAGAGATAAAGTGAATTGATTCAGAGTATAGTTAGGCTTTGGGGACTGCATTTCTGCTTCTGAGAAGGAGGAAACAAAGATGAAAAGAAGAGGCTGACATGGGTGCTGCTCTCCTATGACTGGCATTTTCCTGTAAGGAAACAAAGCCAAATGTGAGGTCAGAAAAACTCAAGTGAGCACCCTACCCTTCTCCAAGCTAAGGCATGTGCTTATAGATTCCCAAGCTCACCTTTCATAAACATCCAGAGTTCTTCATGCCCACAATGCTTTTAAGTCTTCCAAGTAACCTCCTATTTTGAACTAGAAATCATATTTTTAAATGAATTTGTAAAATCTAATCATGGTTTACTTCACTGCTATAATAGGTAGAATTCAGAATGGTTCCCAAAATATTCCCACCCCTCTCCTTGTATGCAGACTTTCTCCCAATGACTCAATCAGACACTCATTTGGTGCTGCTGTTGAGAAGTATACAGGTATAATAAAAGTCCCAAATCAGCTGACCTTAAGACAGGTAAATATCTTCAATGGGCCTTCAGTAGGCCTGACCTAATTAGTTGAGGCTGTAAAAGGAACTTGTCTCCTCCTGGTGAAAGAGGTTCAAAGATGGGGTAGGGTGGGGGTTTGGTGCAACAGAAATTCTTTGTTTCTCATTTTGAAGATGGGGGAAGCCAAATGCCAAGGAATGCAGGTGATTTCTAGGAGCTGAGAGCAGTGTTCAGCTGACAGCCAGTAAGAAAACAGGAAAAAAGTCCTATAACCACAAGGAACCAAAGTCTTCCAATAACCTGAGATCATCCCAGGTCCTCCAAAAGTAACCCAGTCTGGCCGGAACTCTGATTTCAACCGGTGAGACCCAGAGCACAGGCCACCTCCATGCCATGCCAGACCTTCTACACACAGAACTGTGAATTGCTACATGGGGATTGCTTTCTGCTGCTGAGCTTATGGTAATCTGTTACAGAGATTAAAAAAAAAAAAAACGAATACAATTGCTAAAGGCACATTTCGGAGAAGGCAATGGCACCCCACTCCAGTACTCTTGCCTGGAAAATCCCATGGATGGAGGGGCCCGGTAGGCTGCAGTCCATGGGGTCGCTAGGAGTCGGATAGGACTGAGCAACTTCACTTTCATGCATCGGAGAAGGAAATGGCAACCCACTGCAGCGTTCTTGCCTGGAGAATCCCAGGGATGAGGAGTCTGGTGGGCTGCCGTCTACGGGGTCGCACAGAGTCGGATACGACTGAAGCGACTTAGCAGCAGCAGCAAAGGCACATTTTAGAAAATAAATCACTAGTAGAACTATTTAAGATGTGATTAATTCATTGGAAAAAAAAAAAAAACCTTTCTTCACAAGGATACTTTCCTTCATCTTCATCACCTATCAGAAGTTAATATTTCGTATTTTGGCATTTCTTAAAGCAAGCTATGTCTTACCTATGTGGTTGCTAAGTGCGAATCATAAGAGCTAAGTTTTATTATGAAACTTAGTCAGAATCAACTAGCAAAGAAAACAATTCTAAAAATGATTTCAGTAAATATGTTACAATTTAATTAATATGAAACCATCTGTGAATAAATTAGTCTACCTCTCAGTAGTTTCTGATAGATCTCATTATTCAAAATATTTCCCATTTTTGCTAATGAAGTTTATGCCACTTAAACTTTAAAAAGTAATTATTAAATCATATTATCAACAATATCTACTTTTCTACATATAATCCATATATATATTTAAACATTTTTAAAGCCTCTGCAGAACTCGAAGGAAAAAAGCTATATTAAAATATAGCATCATAGTTTTTAAATGTAAAGAAATACTAATGTGTGTTTTGAGAATTTTAATCAGAATACAGGCTTTTCAAAATTCAAAACATTTCAACCTTAAAATGTTGATTTTCATAGAACAATGTATATATAATAAAAATATTATTTAATATAACCCCCAAAATCCTATATTTTCATATTTAATACAAAATATTGTTATAATAATACTCATATAAATAAAGCCTATATGTTCCCTCATACCTATTGTTTTACAAGTAGCAGCAAAAACAAAAGTATTCAACTGTGACCTAGAGCCTCAGGGAGAGGCAACCACTGTTGCCAAGAGACTGAAACATCAGAGGCAGAATCTGGATTCTGGAATCGTGACTCAGTAAGATTTCTGGCACTTGCTGGATGTTAAAGGAATTTAATTGCCAGGGAAAAAACAAACTTGACCCAGAAGGTCCTGTGATGGCTCAACTCCTAAAGCAATTCCCAGTCTTTATAAACTTGCCAGGAAAGTATTCAGCTAAAGCAGTAAAGCCCTAATGAAATTAGGCAGACTATTGACTACACCTGACAGAATTTCACTTAAGCAATAAAAAGGTATTTTGGGGCCACTTCAGCTAAAAAGTCCAGAAGTTATACTGCCCTGAGGCACAGCTAGATGAAGTGCACAAATACTGTGTCCCTCAAACTCTCCTCATGGAGCAGGCATGAACATCCCCAGCAACCCAAGACAGGCAAAGTACCAGTCTGACAGCTCCTATTGTATGAGAACATCTGCAAATCCCCTGAAGAGGTTCTGAGAAGGAGTCTTGACAGCCCTGGTTTGGGGGCATATGCCCATCTCTGTAGCTGGGAGAAGAAAGGAATAGGGGTATGGTAGGCTAAGATTGGAGAAGGCAATGGCACCCCACTCCAGTACTCTTGCCTGGAAAATCCCATGGACGGGAGAGCCTGGTGGGCAGCAGTCCATGGGGTCGCTAAGAGTTGGACACGACTGAGCGACTTCACTTTCACTTTTTACTTTCATGCATTGGAGAAGGAAATGGCAACCCACTCCAGTGTTCTTGCCTGGAGAATCCCAGGGACGAGGGAGCCTGGTGGGCTGCCGTCTATGCGGTCGCACAGAGTCGGACATGACTGAAGCGACTTAGCAGCAGCAGCAGCAGCAGGCTAAGATTGCTACCAAGCCAAACTTGGGGACACTCTCCCATACACAATAAAGTCAATCTACTGATCGCAGGTTGTGGTGAAGCAAACCACAGCCTTTATTGCAGGAATGAAGCAAGGAGTACAGGTGGCAAATATTTAAAAGACCCTTAACTCCTTGATGGATTTCAGGAAAATGTTTTTAAAGGCAAGCTGACAGAGACAGTTGCAAGGTGCATGATCAGCTTGTGCACAATTCTCTGATTGGTTGAGGGTGAGGTAACAGGCTGCTTTCACAGGAGTTAACATCATCAATCCTTAAACTAGCCAGTCTAGGGTTTACATGCTCATGGTCATCATGAAGTTGCCTGCTTCCATCTGGTGGACGTTTTAGTACCTGCAGAACAATTCAGGGATGTGCATCAAACACCGTTATCTATGTCCTTTACTGAGGAATTAAAGATTCTGTGACTGCCATGTGGCTGATTCACTGTTTAAATGGTTACTGAGTCTCCTGGCCCAACTGCTGTTTTCTTTGTTATTACACGTTCACATTCTTTCAGTTGTTCATTCTTGAGCCAGCCTTTTGTGACTCAGGGGAGACCTAGGAGACTAAAGCTTTCTACAAACAAGAGGTAGGTAGAGGACACAGAGGTGGGGGATGTCTGTCCCAGAAAACCCCATAGAGTCCTGCTTAGTTGCAAGGTGTGCAGTTATAATCAAAATACATTCATTTCCTTTAGAGAGGTCAGGTTCTGTGATCAGAAGAGGGCTGTATGCCAGAAGATACAATATAAAAGACCCGAAGGAGTCTTTATACTTCAGAAGGGGAATACTCATCTCTACCAGATTCAAGGATAGTCATTGATGATGGTAGACCAGGGAGATACTCCTGGCAAGGAGAACCTGTAAAAAAAATTAGTCTGTCACCTGGAGGAAATCAGTTTGCTAGCAGAGCAGGGAGATCCTTTAGATATCTATCTAGCAAAGGTCATACATATAACAGTACAGCAACTTCACTGCATTCATTTCCTTCTATGAAATAGGAATTTTTATTATAATTAAAGGTGGGTGAGGACAAATTCTAGTGTCATGTGTAAAAATATAATGAGCTGGATTTACTGGAAAAACATAGATATCAAGAATTAGAATTCAGAGGCATAGAGTCTGCTTTCTCTCATCATCACAAAGAGGAGTCTGAAAAAATAAGCACATCATACTCCTTGACACCACAGGGTCCTTGTCTGAAGGAGAGTGATTGCTACTGAGTCCAAACTCATTCTGGTCAATGCACAATCAGGAGACGAGGTGTTGGGGCAATGAATAACAACTTTATTCAGAAAGCCAGGAGTCTGAGAAGATGGTGGACTATGTCCTAGAGAATCATCTTATCAAAGTAGAATTCAGACTTCTTTTATACTTAAAAGAGAAGGGGTGTATTTGGCTGTGCACACTTCTTGGGCCAGAATCCTCTGTTCTTGAAACTCTCCATGTAGGTCATGTCACAATGTTCCTGTAAACTTCGAACAAGACAAGTGTTATTCTCTATTCTGCATTTTTTTATTTCTATTTGAAAGGAGAAGTGTTACAACCTTAAAGATCAGAGGCTTGCAATGAGCTACCCTGTATATTTTAGGCTACAGGCAATTCTTAAAGCAAAAGCAATAGAATACAAAGGTTAAAGTAAAAGAAATAGCTGTAATACGGAGTCAGACTTATTCTTTCCTATTGCAGGATCCTGACTTTTGACTCTCTTAAAATGCAATCATGATAAGGTTGAGATAAGCATTATAAATTGAAAGGATTTAGGCACCAACGAGTCTGAGTAGAAATGCCAGTGCAGTTGGGAATTGTCTAAGAATGCCAGCTGCTATCACTTTATTACTTGTAAGTAGTAGCTTCTGTGACTGCTGGAAAAAGCTCTCTATTACTGTGGATACAGACACAGCAACTCCTTCTAGAAGAGAAGGAGTGAGCCTCTGTCCCTAAGCTGCTGGACAACTTCCCATTTCTCTTCCACTATATATTAAGTTTGTCATTTAGCCTCAACTGCAGGGTCAAGAAGAGCCCATTCAAACTTGACCTGGTGTAATAAACACTACCCAAAGATGCTGGACTTGGAACAGAATAGAGAAATTGGTTGGGTCATCTCCTTTTAGAGAGGGTTTAGGTGTGGGATCTTGCTATTGTTCTTGGTCTTAAATGTGGGAACATTTATAATGTGATTTGGAATGTTTCTAGAACTGGGAAAGTAGAATGAAGTCTTGCTATAGGAGTCAGTACCTATGGTTTGCTAGGTAGCCCAGGCATAGCAAGGTGTAAACAATGTCAGCTATTGTTTTTGGCTAACCCATGGGGTCCCAGTGTGTTTTTCCTCATCCTTCTTCACCTGGCAAGAGGCCCAAGGAAGCCTACCTATTCATTTCCCTCCTTTCTGTAGATACACTGATTGAGTTATTTAGAAGCTGATGTGTAGCCTAAACAGCCCCAGGCAGAATCATTCCCTGGAATCAACTGTAAAGTGCACCTTGCTACGTCCATCCCTGCTCAGAAATTTATAGTGACTTCCCATTATGATTAAAGTCATATCCCTTACCATGGTCTATGAGAACTCCATGATCTACCTTCTATTTCCTTATCAATTTCCTCATCACTTGCCATCCTATGATCTTGCCAATACTCTTCAGCCATAGGAGGTATCTCTTAGTTCCTACAACATGTTAAGTTCCTTCCCATCTCAAGGGTGTTTTCTTTGCCTCACATTCCCTTCGATTCTTCTTATGTTGATTCTTATAATTTTAAACTTATGGAAAAGTTACAAGAATAGAAAAATGAATACTTGTATACTAATTGTCCAGATTCCTCAATTGCCCCATTTGCTTTTTTATTCTTCTTATATATTTTTGTATGGTCTTGGCATTTATTTGAACCATAAGAGCTTAAGTTGGAGACATTATGCCCCCTACTCCTAAATACTTTTATGTGCCTTTACCAAGAATAAGGACATTCTCTTTCAGAACTAGAATGTAATTAACAAAAATCAAGAAACTTAACAGGAATACAAAACTATTATCTGATCCACTTTGAGTGTTAAAATTTCATCAGTTGTCCCAATGATAGCCTGTATCACAATTTTTGCTTTTCAGTCCACTATCTCATATAAATGCTTCATTGTCACATCTCTTTACTATCTTTTTATCTGGAAATGTTCTCAGGCTTTATCTTTCTTACTCATTCATACATTAAATACATGGGAAATATCTTTTATACCTATCAAATATAGGCAAAAATGTTTCTAACATTATGTGACTTCAGACTCCTTGAACTTAAATATTTTCATCTAAAGACAGTTCTTCATAGGAATTGTTATATAAGTGTTTATTAAGTCCAAGCTTGCACACCTCACTGTATGACAGTCCAATAAGTCAAGAACTGAGTTGTTGGGATGGGATATAGCAACTTAATTTGGAAAGCCAGCAGACCAAGAATATGGCAGAATATGGTGCCCTAAAGAATCATCTTTCTCAGGTTTTGGATGCTAGTTTCTTTTATAGAACAAAGACAGGGAACTGAGGAGGTAAAGTCAAAAACGAAATAAGTTGTTGTACAAGTTTCCTGGTTCCAGCCAGACTTCTGAAGGGATGTGTTAATTTCTTATTTCCTGTAGCCATTCACAGCCTAGTCAGGATGGTTCCTGTGAGCTAAGCAAAGGTATCTTAGCTTAACATCAGGCATGGGAGGTAGGGTTCCCAGAGATGCACCATTATGTACACCTTATATAGACAACATCTCTTTATAGTGATTAACTTGTAGTAAAGGCAGTTAGAATGCAAAAGTTAAAGTAAAAGAAGCAGATCCAATATGGAGTCAGGTTTGTTCCTCTCTATTTCATAGCCTATAATGCTAAGATCATAATTGTCCTTACTTGCATAGTAGCAAGATCTCAGGTTCCTTCTCCTTGAAATACCCTATAACTAGGAAGCATAGTATTTGCAGATTCCTGTCAATGCCTGACTTTTGCTTTTGCATAACTCTTATGACCAACCTAGATAGCATATTCAAAAGCAGAGACATTATTTTGCCAACAAAGTTTCATCTAGTCAAGGCTATGGTTTTTCCTGTGGTCATGTATGGATGTGAGAGTTGGACTGTGAAGAAGGCTGAGCACCAAAGAATTGATGCTTTTGAACTGTGGTGTTGGAGAAGACTCTTGAGAGTCCCTTGGACTGTAAGGAGATCCAACCGGTCCATTCTGAAGGAGATCAGCCCTGGGATTTCTTTGGAAGGAATGATGCTAAAGCTCAAACTCCAGTACTTTGGCCATCTCATGCGAAGAGTTGACTCATTGGAAAAGACTCTGATGCTGGGAGGGATTGGGGCAAGAGGAGAAGGGGATGACAGAGGATGAGATGGCTGGATGGCATCACTGACTCGATGGACGTGAGTCTGAGTGAACTCCGGGAGTTGGTGATGGACGGGGAGGCCTGGCGTGCTGCTATTCATGGGGTCGCAAAGAGTCGGACACGACTGAGCAACTGATCTGATCTGATCTGAACTCTGTACTGCAATTACCCTTCTAACCATGGCCTCCCTGGACTCAGGACTCTGCTGCCAGCAATTAGGTAACAACCAAATCATCTCTGAGTTGCTGCTGAAACTATACTCCATACAATTAACAAGAGATAGTAAGCAACAGACATTCTTGAACTTGTCTTACAGGTCAGCAAATAAGGGAATAGCTTGTTAAAACTCCCTTGCTTGTAAATTGCCTGCCCAGTTTCACACAGACCAGTTGTCTTACAGGAACTTGGAGTCAGCTTCTGTCCAGTGTGGGGGCTTCCCTGATGGCTCAGACAGTAAAGAATCTGCCTGCAATGCAGGAGACCCAGATTCAACCCCTAAGTCAGGAAGATCCTCTGGAGAAGAAAATGGAACATACTCCAGTATTCTTGCCTGGAGAATTCCATGGACAGAGGAGCCTGGTGGGCTACTTTCACACTTTCACTTCTGCCCGGCGTGAGCCAGCTACAGCCAGGTGGGACCACCAACTCTAAACCTGGGGCCTCACAGATATCTGATGAATGACCTGTTGATGTCAGAGGACTGGAAAACCCTGCCCTCAGTTCACCTCCATTGTGAATATACAGAAACCTGTCAGCCAGAAGCACCGTCTCAAAATATCAATTACTTCCCTGCCTCCAAGAACCTTTCCCCAAGCCTAAGACCATCTTGCTCACCCCATACATATCCCAACCACCCCAACTTCAGGGAAGCAGATTTGATCATTGTACTCCCATTTGCTTGACTGGTGCCATGTGAGTAAACTCTTTCTAGGCCTCAGGATCTCAGCGTTTGGTTTGCTGCATGTTGGCAAACATACATGGTTTGGTAACACTGGGGCTGCTCCCTCTTCCACACTAGTCTCTAAAAGAGCAGTACTCAAATTGAAGTGAAAGTGTCAGTTGCTCAGTCATGTCTGACTCTTTGTGACTCCATGGACTGTAGCCTGGCAGTCTCCTCTCTGTCCATAGGATTCCCTTCTCCAGGGGATCTTCCTGACTCAGGGATTGAAACTGGGTCTCCTGCGTTACAGTCAAACTCTTTACCATCTGAGTCACCAGGCTTCCTTTGCCATTTCTCAAACTGGCACATTAGAATCAGCTGGGCTACTCTTAAAAATTCTGGTGCTCCAGGCTAATTAAGTCAGATTTTTTCTGGAAGAGAGATTCAAGTAGAACGATTGCTGTCTCAAATCCTTTCTAAACATGGATACAGGTATGATTAATTATCTTTATCAGAACCTAAGCCAGTTTCTGCATCTGAGCTTTATGGAATAAGTGAAGGGAATTTACAACATGTAAAATAAAAAATCACCTTACCTTTGGCTACTTTATATGAATCCAGGCATCCTGTATCATTCTCATGAGGCTTTTGCAGGGAACCTCCAAGTGTAGCTACTAGGCTGATTCCTTGTGGCAAAAAAAAACTTCAACCACCACTGGAAGTGTCTACAAGAATATCTAGACTAGATTCAAGAGAATAGTCACAAAAGGAGATCCTTCTGTAACCAATCCAGAAGGCTACCTCCTCATCCTCATTTCCTATTCCAGAGAATTTGTAATAGGAAAATCCACCTCCTTCAACACAAAGTCTGCTTGGTACCCATAGCAGTGGACCCAGCCTTGACCCCATGGGCAGTCTCACCAGATTGAGCATCTACAAACTAGTTTAGTTCTGTTTTATGGTCTTTCCCTGCCAGCATTCATCCCTGCAGTATTTTTGGCCTAAATTTCTGACATCTCTAAAATACTGCTCAAACATAATCAAACATACAAATATCAAGCATACAAATAAACAAATGAATACATAAAAATAAACACATGTACACCCACATTTGCCCACATGTTCAGACACAGTGAAGGCACATTGCAAATTAAATTTTTCATTTACACAAGAATTATCTCTCAAAAAAAAAAAAAAATACCAAGAGTTCTTCCTGCAATATAAAGACAATGTTTCACAAGCTAGAATCAAGATTGCCGGGAGAAATATCAATAGCCTCAGATACACAAATGACACCACCCTTATGGCAGAAAGTGAAGAAGAACTAAAGAGCCTCTTGATGAAAGTGAAAGAGGAGAGTGAAAAAGCTGGTTTAAAGCTCAACATTCAGAAAACTAAGATCATGGCATCCAGTCCCATCACTTCATGGCAAATAGATGGGGAAGCAGTGGAAACAGTGGCTGACTTTATTTTCTTGGGCTCCAAAATCACTGCAGATGGTGACTGCAGCCATGATATTAAAAGACATTTACTCCTTGGAAGGAAAGTTATGACCAACCTAGACAGCATATCAAAAAGCAGAGACATTATTTTGCCAACAAAGGTCCATCTCGTCAAGGCTATGGTTTTTCCAGTAGTCATATATGGATGTGAGAGTTGGACTATAAAGAAAGCTAAGCACCGAAGAATTGATGCTTTTGAACTGTGGTGTTGGAGAAGACTCTTGGGAATCCCTTGGACTGCAAAAAGATCCAAACAGTCCATCCTAAAGGAGATCAGTCCTGAATACTCATTGGAAGGACTCATGCTGAAGCTGAAACTCCAATATTTTGGCCACCGGATACAAAGAGCTGACTCATTTGAAAAGACCCTGATGCTGGGAAAGATTGAAGGCAGGAGGAGAAGGAGACAACAGAGCATGAGATAGTTGGATGGCATCACCTGCTCAATGGACGTGAGTTTGACTAGACCCCAGGGGCTGGTGATGGACAGGGAGGCCTGGTGTGGTGTGGTCCATGGGGTCGCAAAGAGTCGGACACAACTGAGAGACTGAACTGAACTGAACTGAAAGAGTAATTTAATCCTTTGAACAGTTGATTTTGCCATTTTCCAAGCATTTCTATTTTCTCATTACATTCTGTTATATTTGTACACACACAAGGTGGCTTTTCCAGAAGAAAGAACATTCTGTCATAAACATGAACCAGACCAGAGCCTCTTGCAAGAGGTAAATGGTCTGCAACTCTGACATGACAGCTCTTTAAAAGCTACTGTTATTCTGTCCAATGTTTTAAAGATTGTAGAACAAACTCCACCTATGCTGAAGCTCAGGCCATGATGTGTTCTTCCCAGAGCAGTATCTGCAAACAGAAAGCTTTTCCCAAGTACCAAGCCTAGAGCAAAGTTTCAGCTCTGAGATGATCAGAGAAATTGACTTCTGCTTACCTCACTTCAACTTGCTCCAGAAACAAATGACTTTTCTCTCAGTAACAGCCAAGTCTTTCTGTCAAGCATTTTCAGTGTTCTTTTGGATTTGACTCAGAAATGCTATTACAGATACATCAAGTTTATTAACCCTGAATCATTCTTTATATAATTTGATGTTTCTTACAAGAGAACTTTTTAAAAATAATTGCATAGGTTTTCTTTTTTTGTTGTTGCAAAATTAATAACTGTGCATTGTAAAAACTTCTGGAAAATGTATCTATGCAAAGGAAAAAGGCATTATCATTAAGGTCATCACCTAAATTTTATTATAGACATCTTATTGTAAACCTTCCCTCTATTGTATTACGGGATATATGCATTTTAAATACAGAAGTGGAAACAAGACTTACAAAGTTTTGTGATTCATTTCTTAGGACAAAATTAGTTTTTCCATGCCAATGAACAGTCTTCTACAAGATCACTTGTTTTTATAGTATATCAAAATTAATTTACATAACCAGTCCCAAATTGTTAAGCAGGTCGTTCTTTATTTTCTCTTTTTATGAACAATATCTTTGTAACACAGATCAGATCAGATCAGTCGCTCAGTCGTGTCCGACTCTTTGCAACCCCATGAACTGTAGCACGCCAGGCCTCCCTGTCCATCACCAACTCCTGGAGGTCACTCAGACTCACACCCATCAAGTCAGTGATGCCATCCAGCCATCTCATCCTCTGTCGTCCCCTTCTCCTCCTGCCCTCAATCCCTCCCAGCATCAGAGTCTTCAATGAGTCAACTCTTCGCATGAGGTGGCCAAAATACTAGAGTTTCAGCTTTAGCATCATTCCTTCCAAAGAAATTCCAGGATTGATCTCCTTCAGAATGGACTGGTTGGATCTTCTTGCAGTCCAAGGGACTCTCAAGAGTCTTCTCCAACACCACAGTTCAAAAGCATCAATTCTTTGGCGCTCAGCCTTCTTCACAGTCCAGCTCTCACATCCATACATGACCACAGGAAAGACCATAGCCTTGACTAGGCGAACCTTTGTTGGCAAAGTAATGTCTCTGCTTTTGAATATGCTATCTAGGTTGGTCATAACTTTCCTTCCAAGGAGTAAGCGTCTTTTAATTTCATGGCTGCAGTCACCATCTGCAGTGATTTTGGAGCCCAGAAAAATAAATTCTGACACTGTTTCCACTGTTTCTCCATCTATTTCCCATGTAGTGATGGGACCAGATGCCATGATCTTCGTTTTCTGAATGTTGAGCTTTAAGCCAACCTTTTCACTCTCCACTTTCACTTTCATCAAGAGGCTTTTTAGCCCCTCTTCACTTTCTGCCATAAGAGTCGTGTCATCTGCATATCTGAGGTTACTGATATTTCTCCCAGCAATCTTGATTCCAACTTGTGTTTCTTCCAGTCCAGCATTTCTCATGATGTATTCTGCATATAAGTTAAATAAACATGGTGACAATATGCAGCCTTGACGTACTCCTTACAACCTTAGTCCATATCCATAGTTCTTTCCTTGGAATGAATTCCTGAAGGCAGAATTACTGGATTGAAAGTTGTGCAAATCTCTAATTTAAGAAAACGACCATTGCTAAAATGCTTTCAAAAAAATTTCATCCAATTTACCCTCATTTCAACATCTTTGGCAATAAATGACCCTAGTTAATTTCTAATCTTTTCTAATTTGATACTTAAGAATATGGACTCTCACTTTCTTACATCATTTTACATATTTTCATATAATGTTCTGACTACTTGCAAAGTTGAACTTTTTTTTATGTAAGCCAATAGTTTAACTTATGAATTGCCTGATGATATCTTTCTTATAGATTTGTAAGCTCTCCTTTATATGGAAGACATTAAAAATAAGTTGGCTTCTCTAAATGTTTCCATTTTTTACCACTCATTTCTCTTTCCAAAAAGTTCACAGTTATTTAACATGCATTTATTCAGTCAATATTAATAATCATATAAGAAAATCAACCAAACTTTGCTTACTGTCTTCAATTTTTGAGGTCCCACTTAAGAAAAGTCTTCTTCTCTCCACACCCTTGCCAGCACTTACTGTTTTTGGATTATTTTATGATAGCCATTCTGACTGATGTCATTGTAATTTTGATTTGCATTTCTCCAATAATTAGTGATGGTGAACACATCTTTTCATGTGCCTCTTGGCCATATGTATGTATTCTTTGGAGAACTTTCTATTTAGGTCTTCTGCCCATTTTTTGATAAGTTTGCTTGTTTTCATGATATTAAGCCACATGAGCTGTTTGTAAATTTTGGAGACTAATCCCTTATCAGCCACATCATTTGGAAGTATTTTCTCCCATTCTGAGGGTTATTTTTTTCCATTTTGTTTATGGTTTCCTTTGTTATTTAAAAGGTTTTGAGTCTAATTAATTCCTATTTGTTTTTGGTTTTTATTTCCATTACCCTTGGAGACAAATCAAAAAGATATTGCTGAGATTCATGTCTGCCTAGGTTTTCCTCTAAGAGTTTTACATGTCTGGTCTCATATTTAGGTCTTTAATCCACTATTTTTGTGTATAGTGTTAATGTTCTAATTTCACCTTTTTCATATCTGTCTAGTTTTCTCAGCACCATTTTTTGAAAAGATGGTCTTCCCTCCATTATATAGTCTTGCCACCTTTGTTGTAGATTAATTGACCATAGGTGAGTGGCCTTATTTCTGGGCTTTCTATTCTGTTCCATTGGTATATATATTTCTATTTTTGTGCCAGCATCACAGTGTTTTGATGACAGCAGCTTTGTAGTGTAGTCTGAAGTCAGAAAGTCTGATTCCTCCAGCTCCATTTTTTTTTTTCCTCAAGATTGCTTTGGCTATTCAGGATCTTTTGTGTCGCCATAAATTTTTAAGATTTTTTTTTGTTCTAGTTCTCTGAAAAATCCCATTGGTAATTTGATAGGGATTGCACTGAATCTATAGATTGCCTTGAGTAATATAGTCCGGAGAAGGCAATGGCACCCCACTCCAGTACTTTTGCCTAGAAAATCCCATGGACTGAGGAGCCTAGTAGGCTGCAGTCCATAGGGTCGCTAGGGTCAGACACGACTGAGCGACTTCACTTTCACTTTTCACTTTCATGCACTGGAGAAGGAAATGGCAGCCCACTCCAGTGTTCTTGCCTGGAGAATCCCAGGGACAGGGAAGCCTGGTGGGCTGCCATCTGTGGGATCACACAGAGTCGGACACGACTGAAGCGACTTAGTAGTAGTATGGTAGTAGCATAGTCATTTTGGCAATATTAATTCTTCTAATCCTAGAATATGGTATATTTTTCCTTCTGTTTGTGTCATCTTTGGTTTCTTTCATAAGTGTTTTACACTTTTTGGAGTACAGGGATTTTGTTTCCTTAGATAGGTTTATTCCTAGGTATTTTATTGCTTTTGATATGATGGTAAAGGGATTGTTTCTTGAATTTCTCTTTCTGATCTTTCATTGTTAGTGTATAGAAATGCAACAGATTTCTGTGTATTAATTTTGTAACCTGCAATTTTACCAAAGTCATTGATGAGCTATAGGAGTTTTCTGGTAGCATCTTTAGGATTTTCTATGTATAGTATTTACAAACAGTGACAATTTTACTTCTTCTTTTCCAAATTGGATTCATTTCTTTTTCTTCTCTGACTGCTATAGCTAAGACTTCCAAAACTATGTTGAATAAAAGTGGTGAGAGTAGACATCTTTGTTCCTGATCTTAGAGGAAATGGTTTCAGCATTTCACCATTGAGTATGATGTTAGCTATAGGTTTATAGTATATGGTGTTTATTATGTTGAGATATGTTCCCTCTATGCCCACTTTCTGGAGAGTTTTTACCATAAATTGGTAATGAATTTTGTCAAAAGCTTTTCTGCATCTATTGAGATGATCATATGGTATTTATTGTTCAGTTTGTTGATGTGGTGTACCACACTGATTGATTTGCAGACATTGAAAAATCCTTGTATCCTTGGGACAAATCCCACTTGGTCATGGTGCATGATCCTTTTAATGTACTGTTGGATTTGGATTGCTAATATTTTGTTGAGGATTTTTGTGTCTATGTTCATCCGTGATCTTAGCCTGTAATTTTCATTTTTTGTGGTACCTTTGGATTTTGTATCAGGGTGATGTTAGCCTCATACAATGAACTTTGGAAGATTTCCTTCCTCTGAAGTCTTTTGGAACAGTTTCAGAAGGATAGGTGTTATTTCTTCTCTAAATGTTTGATAGAATTTACCTGTGAAACCATCTGGTCCTGGACCTTTGTTTGTTGGCAGTTTTTTAACCAAGTCTTGATTTTAGTACTTGTGATTGGTCTGTTCATACTTATATTTCTTCCTGGTTCAGTCTTGGGAGATTTTACCTTTATAAGAATTTGTCCATTTCTTCCAGGTTGTCCATTTTATTGGCATATGGTTGCCTGTAGTAATCTCTTATGATCCTTTGTATTTCTGTGGTGTCGGTTGCAACTTCCAACTTTTCAGCTCTAATTTTATTGAGTCCTCTTCTTTCTTTTCTTGATGAGTTTGGAAAAAGACTTACTTCAGTTTATCTTCTCAAAGAAACAGCTTTTAGTTTCATTGTTCTTTGCTATTGTTTTCTTTGTCTCTATTTCATTTACTTTCGCTCTGATCTTAATGATTTTTTTTTCTTCTACTAGCTTTAGGTTTTGTTTGTTCTTTCTCTAGTTGCTTTATGGGGAAAGTTCAGTATAATTCAGTTCAGTTGCTCAGTCACATCTGACTCTTTGCGACCCCATGGACTCCAGCATGCCAGATTCTCTGTCCATCCCTGGAGCTTTCTCAAACTCCTATCCATCGAGTCAATATTGCCATCCAATCATCTCATCCTCTGTCGTCCCCTTCTCCTCTCACCTTCAATCTTTCCAGCATCAGGGTCTTTTCCAGTGAGTCGGTTCTTCACATCAGGCGGCCAATATATTGGAGTTTCAGCTTCAGCATCAGTCCTTCCAATGAATATTCAGCATTTATTTACTTTAGGATGGACTAATTAGATCTTGCAGCCCAAGGGATTCTCAAGAGTCTTCTCCAACACCACAGTTCAAAAGCTAAAATTCTTCAGTGCTCAGCTTTCCTTATAGCCCAGCTCTCACATCCATACATGACTAATGGAAAAACCATAGCTTTGACTAGACAGACCTTTGTTGGCAAAGTAATGTCTCTGCTTTTGAATATGCTATCAAGGTTGGTCATAGCTTTTCTTCCAAGGAGCAAGAGTCTTTTAATTTCATGGCTGCAGTCACCATCTGCAATGATTTTGGAGCCCAAGAAAATAAAGTCTATCAATGTTTCCATTGCTTTGCCATCTATTTGCCATGAAGTAATGGGACCGGATGCCATGATCTTAGTTTTCTGAATGTTTAGTTTTAAGCCAAATTTTTCAGTCTCCTCTTTCACTTGCATCAAGAGACTCTTTAGTTCTTTGCATTCTGCCATAAAGGTGGTGTCATCTGTGTAGCTTGAGGTTATTGATATTACTCCCAGGAATCTTGATTCCAGCTAGTGCTTTATTTGCCCAGAATCTCCCATGATGTACTCTGCATATAAGTGAAATAAGCAGGGTGACAATACAAAGCCTTGATGTACTCCTTTCCCAGTTTGGAACCAGTCTGTTGTTCCATGTCTAGTTCTAACTGTTGCTTCTTGACCTGCATACAGATTTCTCAGGAGGCAGGTAGATGGTCTGGTATTCCCATCTCTTTCAGAATTTTCCAGTTTGTGGTGATCTACACAGTCACCTGGAGAAGGCAATGGAACCCCACTCCAGTACTGCCTGGAAAATCCCATGGATGGAGGAGCCTGGTAGGCTTCAGTCCATGGGGTCACTAAGAGTGGGGAACGACTGAGTGACTTCACTTTCACTTTTCACTTTCATGCATTGGAGAAGGAAATGGCAACCCACTTCAGTATTCTTGCCTGGAGAATCTCAGGGACAGAGGAGCCTAGTGGGCTGCCGTCTATGGGGTCACACAGAGTCGGACACGACTGAAGCAACTTAGCAGCAGCAGCACACAGTCACCATGGACTTTAGCATAGTCCATGAAGCAGAAGTAGATGCTTTTCTGGAACTTTCTTGCTTTTTTGATGATCCAACAGATGTTGGCAATTTGATCTCTGGTTCCTCTGCCTTTTCTAAATCCAGCTTCAACATCTGGAAGTTCACAGTTCACGTACTGTTGAAGCCTGGCTTAGAGTATTTTAAGCATTACTTTGCTAGTGTGAGATGAATGCAGTTGTGAGATGAATGCAGTTGGGCGGTGTTTTGAACATTCTTTGGTATTGCCTTTCTCTGGGATTGGAATGAAAACTGACCTTTTCCAGTCCTGTGGCCACTGCTGAGTTTTCCAAATTTGCTGGCATATTGAGTGCAACACTTTCACAGCATCATCTTTTAGCATTTGAAATAGCTCAGCTGGAATTCCATCACTTCCACTAGCTTTGTAGTGATGCTTTATAAGGCCTATTTGACTTCACATTCCAGGATGTCTGGCTCTAGGTGAGTGATCATACTGATGCAGTTATCAGGGTCATGAAGATCTTTTTTGTACAGTTCTTCTGTGTATTCTTGCCACCTCTTCTTAATATCTGCTTCTGTTAGGTCCATACCATTTCTGTCCTTTATTGGGCCTATTTTTGCATGAAATGTTTCCTTGGTATCTCTAATTTTCTTGAAGAAATCTCTAGTCTTTCCCATTCTATTGTTTTCCTCTATTTCTTTGCACTGATCACTGCTGCTGCTGCTGTTAAATCACTTCAGTCATGTCCAGCTCTGTGTGACCCAATAGATCGCAGCCTACTAGGCTCCACCGTCCCTGGGATTCTCCAGCAAGAACACTGGAGTCGGTTTCTATTTCCTTCTCCAATGCATGAAAGTGAGAAATGAAAGTGAAGTCGCGCAGTCGTGTCCAACTCTTCACGACACCATGGACTCTTCACTCCTCCATCCATGGGATTCTCCAGGCAAGAGTACTGGAGTGGGTTGCCATTGCCTTCTCCAAACTGATCACTGAGGAAGACTTTCTTATCTCTCCTTGCTATTCTTTGGAACTCTGCGTTCAGATGCTTATATCTTTCCTTTTCTCCTTTGCATTTAGCTTCTCTTCTTTTCTCAGCTATCTGTAATGCCTCCTCAGACAACCATTTTGCCTTTTTGAATTTCTTTTTCTTGGGGATGGTCTTGATTACTACATCCTGTACAATGTCATGAACCTCCATCCGTAGTTCATCGGGCACTCTGTCTATCAAATCTAATCCCTTTAATCTATTTGTCATGTCCACTATGTAATCACAAGGGGTTTGATTTAGGTCATATCTGAATAGTCTAATGGTTTTCCTTACTTTATTCAATTTATGTCTGGATTTTGCAATGAAGAGTTCATGTTCTGAGCCACAGTCAGCTCCCAGTCTTGTTTTGCTGACTGTATAGAGCTTCTCCATCTTTTACTGCAAAGAATATAATCAGTCTGATTTCATTGTTGACCATCTGGAGATGCCCATGTATAGAGTCTTCTCTTGTGTTGTTGGAAGAGGGTGTTTGCTATGACCAGTGTGTTCTCTTGGCAAAACTCTGTTAGCCTTTCCCCTGCTTCATTCTGTACTCCAAGGCCAAATTTGCCTGTTACTCCAGGTATTTCTTGACTTCCTATTTTTGCATTCCAGTCCCCTATAATGAAGAGGACATCTTTTTTGGGTGTTAGTTCTAGAAGGTCTTGTAGGTCTTCATAGAACCATTCAACTTCAGCTTCTTCACCATTACTGGTTAGGGCATAGACTTGGATTACTGTGATATTGAGTGATTTGCCTTGGAAACAAACAGAGATCATTCTGTCATTTTTGAAATTGCATCTAAGTATGGCATTTTGGACTCTTTTGTTTATGATGAGGGCTACTCCATTTCTTCTAAGAGATTCTTGCCCACAGTAGTAGATATAATGGTCATCAGAGTTAAATTCATCCATTCAGGGAAAAGTTAGGTTGTTTGAGATTTTTTTTGTTTCCTGAGGTAAACTTGTATTGCTATAAACTTCCCTCTTAGAGTTGATTTTGCTGTATCTCATAGATTCTGGATTATTGTATTGTCATTTTCATTTGTCTCCAGGTATTTTTTAATTTCCTCTTTGATTTCTTCAGTGATCTCTTGGTTTTTTCCTAGTATATTTTTATCCTGCACGTGTTCAGGGCTTTTACAATTTGTTTTCTTCTGGTTTACTTCTAATTCCATATTACTGTAATAGGAAAAGATGTTTGATAAGATTTCAGTTTTACTAAATTCACCTAAGCTCATTTTGTAGCCCAGGTTTTGTCAATCCAGGAGAATACTCCATGTGCACATGAAATGAATGTTGTATTCTGCTTCTTTTGGATGGAATGCTCTATAAATATCAGTTAAATCCATTGGCCTAAGCCTCTTAATGAAAGTGAAAGAGGAGAGTGAAAAAGTTGGCTTAAAGCTCAACATTCAGAAAATGAAGATCATGGCATCTGGTCCCATCACTTCATGAGAAATAGATGGGGAAATAGTGGAAACAGTGTCAGACTTTATTTTTCTCAGCTCCAAAATCACTGCAGATGGTGATTGCAGCCATGAAATTAAAAGACACTTACTCTTTGGAAGGAAAGTTATGACCAACCTAGATAGCATATTCAAAAGCAGAGACATCACTTTGCCAACAAATGTTCGCCTAGTCAAGGCTATGGTCTTTCCTGTGGTCATGTATGGATGTGAGAGTTGGACTGTGAAGAAAGCTGAGCACTGAAGAACTGATGCTTTTGAACTGTGGTGTTGGAGAAGACTCTTGAGAGTCCCTTGGACTTCAAGGAGATCCAACCAGTCCATTCTAAAGGAGATCAGTCCTGGGTGTTCATCGGAAGGACTGATGCTAAAGCTGAAACTCCAATACTTTAGCCACCTGATGTGAAGAGCTGACTCATTTGAAAAGACCCTGATGCTGGGAGGGATTGGGGGCAGGAGGAGAAGGCGACGACAGAGGGTGAGATGGCTGGATGGCATCACCAACTCAATGGACATGGGTTTGGGTGAACTCTGGGAGTTGGTGATGGACAGGGAGGCCTGGCGTACTGCAATTCATGAGGTCGCAAAGAGTCGGACACGACTGAGCAACTGAACTGAATTGAATGTGTCATTTAAGGCCACTGTTTCCTTACTGATTTTCAATTTCTCCCTTTATGCCTATTATGACTTGCCTTATATATCAAGGTGGTCCTAAATTCTGTATATATATATTTACAATTGTTGTATCTTCTTCCTGAATTGATCCCTTGACCATTATGTAAATAATCTTTGTCTCTTAATACATTCTGTAAAGTCTTATTTTGTCTGATACTGAGTATTGCTATTTCAGCTTTCTTTCAATTTCCATTTTTATGGAATACTTTTTCCATCCTGTCACTTTCAGTAGGTGACAGGATGGAAATGGACCTCTTATAAACAGCATATATGCAGGTCCTGTTTTTGTATCTATTCAACCAGTCTATGTCTTTGGTTGGAGCATTTAACCCACTTTCATTTAAGGTAATTTTTTTCTTTTTTTTTAAATTTTATTTTGCTTAACTTTACAATATTGTATTGCTTTTGCCATTCATCAAAATGAATCCGCCACAAGTATACATGTGTTCCCCATCCTGAACCCTCCTCCCTCCTCCCTCCCCATACCATCCCTCTGGGTCGTCCCAGTGCACCAGCCCCAGGCATCCATTATCAGGTATCGTACCTGGACTGGCGACTCGTTTCAGATATGATATTATACATATTTCAATGCTAGTCTCCCCAATCATCCCACCCCTCTCCCTCTCCCAGAGTCCAAAAGACTGTTCTATACATCAGTGTCTCTTTTGCTGTCTCATAAACAGGGTTATTGTTACCATCTTTCTAAATTCCATATATATCCATTAGTATACTGTATTTGTGTTTTTCTTTCTGGCTTACTTCACTCTGTATAATAGGCTCCAGTTCCATCCACCTCATTAGAACTGATTCAAATGTATTCTTTTTAATGGCTGAGTAATACTCCATTGTGTATATGTACCACTGCTTTCTTATCCATTCATCTGCGGATGGGCATCTAGGTTGCTTCCAAGTCCTGGCTATTGTAAACAGTGCTGCTATGAACATTGGGGTACACGTGCCTCTTTAAATTCTGGTTTTCTCAGTGTGTATGCCCAGCAGTGGGATTGCTGGATCATAAGGCAGTTCTATTCTCAGTTTTTTGAGGAATCTCCATAGTGTTCTCCATAGTGGCTGTACTAGTTTGCATTCCCACCAACAGTGTAAGAGGGTTCCCTTTTCTCCACACCCTCTCCAGCATTTATTGCTTGTGGACTTTTGGATCGCAGCCATTCTGACTGGCGTGAAATGGTACCTCATAGTGATTTTGATATGCATTTCTTTGATAATGAGTGATGTTGAGCATCTTTTCATGTGTTTGTTAGCCATCTGTATGTCTTCTTTGGAGAAATGTCTATTTAGTTCTTTGGGCCATTTTTTGATTGGGTCATTTATTTTTCTGGAATTGAGCTGCTGGAGTTGCTTGTATATTTTTGAGATTAGTTGTTTGTCTGTTGCTTCATTTGCTATTATTTTCTCCCATTCTGAAGGCTGTCTTTTCACCTTGCTTATAGTTTCCTTTGTTGTGCAGAAGCTTTTAAGTTTAATTAGGTCCCATTTGTTTATTTTTTATTTTATTTCCAATATTCTGGGAGGTGGGTCATAGAGGATCCTGCTGTGATGTATGTCAGAGAGTGTTTTGCTTATGTTTTCCTCTAGGAGTTTTATGGTTTCTGGTCTTACATTTAGATCTTTAATCCATTTTGAGTTTATTTTTGTGTATGGTGTTAGAAAGTGTTCTAGTTTCATTCTTTTACAAGTGGTTGACCAGTTTTCCCAGCACCACTTGTTAAAGAGATTGTCTTTAATCCATTGTATATTCTTGCCTCCTTTGTCAAAGATAAGGTATCCATATGTGCGTGAATTTATCTCTGGGCTTTCTATTTTGTTCCATTGATCTATATTTCTGTCTTTGTGCCAGTACCATACTGTCTTGATGACTGTGGCTTTGTAGTAGAGCCTGAAGTCAGGCAGGTTGATTCCTCCAGTTCCATTCTTCTTTCTCAAGATAGCTTTGGCTATTCGAGGTTTTTTGTATTTCCATACAAATTGTGAAATTATTTGTTCTAGCTCTGTGAAGAATACCGTTGGTAGCTTGATGGGGATTGCATTGAATCTATAAATTGCTTTGAGTAGTATACTCATTTTCACTATATTGATTCTACCAATCCATGAACATGGTATATTTCTCCATCTATTAGTGTCCTCTTTGATTTCTTTCACCAGTGTTTTATAGTTTTCTATATATAGGTCTTTAGTTTCTTTAGGAAGATATATTCCTAAGTATTTTATTCTTTTCATTGCAATGGTGAATGGAATTGTTTCCTTAATTTCTCTTTCTATTTTCTCATTATTAGTGTACAGGAATGCAAGGGATTTCTGTGTGTTGATTTTATATCCTGCAACTTTACTATATTCATTGATTAGTTCTAGTAATTTTCTGGTGGAGTCTTTGGGGTTTTCTACGTAGAGGATCATGTCATCTGCAAACAGTGAGAGTTTTACTTCTTCTTTTCCAATTTGGATTCCTTCTATTTCTTTTTCTGCTCTGATTGCTGTGACCAAAACTTCCAAAACTATGTTGAATAGTAATGGTGAAAGTGAGCATCCTTGTCTTGTTCCTGACTTTAGAGGAAATGCTTTCAATTTTTCACCATTGAGGATAATGTTTGCTGTGGGTTTGTTATATATAGCTTTTATTATGTTGAGGTATGTTCCTTCTATTCCTGCTTTCTGGAGAGTTTTTATCATAAATGGATGTTGAACTTTGTCAAAGGCTTTGTCTGCATCTATTGATATAATCATATGGTTTTTATTTTTCAATTTGTTAATGTGGTGTATTACATTGATTGATTTGCAGATATTGAAGAATCCTTGCATTCCTGGGATAAAGCCCACTTGGTCATGGTGTATGATCTTTTTAATGTGTTGTTGGATTCTGATTGCTAGAATTTTGTTAAGGATTTTTGCATCTATGTTCATCAGTGATATTGGCCTGTAGTTTTCTTTTTTGGGGGGCATCTTTGTCAGGTTTTGGTATTAGGGTGATGGTGGCCTCATAGAATGAGTTTGGAAGTTTGCCTTCCTCTGCAATTTTCTGGAAGAGTTTGAGTAGGACAGGTGTTAGCTCTTCTCTAAATTTTTGGTAGAATTCAGCTGTGAAGCCGTCTGGACCTGGGCTTTTGTTTGCTGGAAGATTTCTGATTACAGTTTCAATTTCCGTGCTTGTGATGGGTCTGTTAAGATTTTCTATTTCTTCCTGATCCAGTTTTGGAAAGTTGTACTTTTCTAAGAATTTGTCCATTTCTTCCACGTTGTCCATTTTATTGCCATATAATTGCTGATAGTAGTCTCTTAATGATCCTTTGTATTTCTGTGTTGTCTGTTGTGATCTCTCCATTTTCATTTCTAATTTTATTGATTTGATTTTTCTCCCTTTGTTTCTTGATGAGTCTGGCTAATGGTTTGTCAATTTTATTTACCCTTTCAAAGAACCAGCTTTTGGCTTTGTTGATTTTTGCTATGGTCTCTTTTGTTTCTTTTGCATTTATTTCTGCCCTAATTTTTAAGATTTCTTTCCTTCTACTAACCTTGGGGTTCTTCATTTCTTCCTTTTCTAGTTGCTTTAGGTGTAGAGTTAGGTTATTTCTTTGACTTTTTTCTTGTTTCTTGAGGTATGCCTGTATTGCTATGAACTTTCCCCTTAGGACTGCTTTTACAGTGTCCCACAGGTTTTGGGTTGTTGTGTTTTCATTTTCATTCATTTCTATGCAGATTTTGATTTCTTTTTTGATTTCTTCTGTGATTCGTTGGTTATTCAGCAGCGTGTTGTTCAGCCTCCATATGTTGGAATTTTTAATAGTTTTTTTCCTGTTATTGAGATCTAATCTTACTGCATTGTGGTCAGAAAAGATGGTTGGAATGATTTCAATTTTTCTGAACTTACCAAGGCTAGATTTATGGCCCAGGATGTGGTTTATCCTGAAGAAGGTTCCGTGTGCGCTTGAGAAAAAGGTGAAATTCATTGTTTTGGGATGAAATGTCCTATAGATATCAGTTAGGTCTAACTGGTCTATTTTATCATTTAAAGTTTGTGTTTCCTTGTTAATTTTCTGTTTAGTTGATCTATCCATTGGTGTGAGTGGGGTATTAGAACCTACTATTACTTTGTAAAAAAATAAATAAATAAAAATAAATAAACAAATAAAAGACCCTTCTTTAAAAAAAAAAAAAAAACAAACTTCATATATATATTTTTTATAACTTTTGCGACCCCCCTTTTTTCTTTCTTTCTTTCTTTTTTTTTTTTTTTTTTCTTTTTTCTTTTCTTTAACATTGTATTTTTGAAACTCCAAACTCTGCTCTAGATTCATAAGTTTAGCTTATTGGTAATTGTTATCAATTTTGTGAGAGCTGGACTGTGAAGAAGGCTGAGCGCCGAAGAATTGATGCTTTTGAACTGTGGTGTTGGAGAAGACTCTTGAGAGTCCCTTGGACTGCAAGGAGATCCAACCAGTCCATTCTGAAGGAGATCAATCCTGGAATTTCTTTGGAAGGAATGATGCTAAAGCTGAAACTCCAGTATTTTGGCCACCTCATGCGAAGAGTTGACTCATTGGAGAAGACTCTGATGCTGGGAGGGATTGAGGGCAGGAGGAGAAGGGGACGACAGAGGATGAGATGGCTGGATGGCTTCACTGACTTGATGGGTGTGAGTCTGTGTGACCTCCGGGAGCTGGTGATGGACAGGGAGGCCTGGCGTGCTGCGGTTCATGGGGTCGCGAAGAGTCGGACACGACTGAGCGACTGATCTGATCTGATCTGATCTGATCAATTTTGTACCTATTTTTTAAAATAACTTTTGTGACCTTTTTTTCCTCCCTCTTTCTATCTCTTCATCTTTTCTTTGACATTGTATTCCTGAAATTCCAAACTCTAATCTAGATCTTTAATTTATGCTTTCTGGTATATATAATCAATTTGTGCCTATATCTTCTTTATAATTAAGGTAATTATTGATATGGATGTTCCTATTACCATTTTGTTAATTCTTTTGGGTTTACTCTTATAGGTCAGTTTTCTTCCCTTCCTCTCTTGGTCTCTTCTCTTAGGGTTTGATGACTATCTTTAGTGTTCTGTTTGGGTTGCTTTTACTTTTTTCTTTGTATCTATTGTAGTTTTGGGGTTTGCTGTTCCAATTAGGTTTTGATACAGCAGTCTATATATGTACAAGGTTGTTTTACATTGATGGTCTCTTTTCCACCTAGAGAAGTTTCTTTAGCATTTGTTGCAAAGCTGATCTGGTGGTGCTGAATTCCTTCAGCTTTTGCTTGTCAGTAAAGCTTTTGATTTCTATGTCAAATCTGAAAGAGAGCCTTACTGGGTATTCTTACTTATAGGTTCTTCCCTTTCATCATTTTGAATATATCATGCCACTCCCTTCTGGCTTGCAGAGTTTCTGCTGAGAAGTCAGCTAATAATCTTATGAGGAGTTCTCTTGTATGTTTGTTGTTTTTTCCTTGTTGCTTTTAAATACTTTTTATTTGTCTTTAATTTTGCCAACTTGATTAATCTCAGCATGTTCTGCCTTGAGTTTATCCTGCCTGGGACTCTCTGTACTTCCTTGACTTGGGTCACGGTTTCCTTTCCCTGTTACAGAAGTATTCAGCAACTATCTCTTAAAATATCTTCTCAGGCCCTTTCTCTCTTTCTTCTCCTTCTGGGACCCCTATAATGCAAATACTGGTGTTTTTAATGTTGTCCCAGAGTTCTCTTAAACTGTCTTCATTTCTTTTTACATTTTTTTCTTCATTCTTTTCCATGGCAGTGATTTACACCATTCTATCTTCCAGTCATTTATATGTTCTTCTGCCTTAGTTATTCTATTGATTTCTTCTAGTGCATTTTTCATTTCAGTTACTGGATTGTTCAATTCTGTTTGTATTTTAGTTCTTCTAGGTCTTTGTTAAACTTTTACTGTATCATCTCAATCATTGCCTCCATTTTTTCCTGAGATCCTGGATCATCTTCACTATCATTATTCTGAATTTTTTTTTTTTTTTTTTGAAAATTGCCCATCTCTGCTTTACTTAGTTGTTTTTCTGGGGGTTTATCCTGCTCCTTCTTGTGGGACTTATTCTTCTGCCATTTCATTTTGTCTGACTTTCTGTGATTGTGTTTTCTGTTCCATGGGCTGTAAGACTGTAGTTCTTTTTGCTTCTTCTGTCTGCTCTGTTCAGTAAGAACTTTTACTACCAATTTTTTGAACTGCATGTATGATAAACTGATTATCTCTGTTTCCCAGGGTTTTTCTGTGGAGAGTTTTCTCTTGCTTTTTCAACTGGGAGTAGTTGCTCTGCCTTATCATTTTATTTAACTTTCTCTGTTTCTATGAACTTAGGTGAAACATGTATCTATCATGATCTTGAAGATGTGTTTTTATGCGGG
Organism: Tragelaphus eurycerus; assembly: GCA_935064755.1. NCBI lineage: Eukaryota > Metazoa > Chordata > Mammalia > Artiodactyla > Bovidae > Tragelaphus > Tragelaphus eurycerus. Next base: position 1,444,404 of record CAKXYN010000086.1, on the reverse strand, counting down.
ATCATCCCCATATAGGCTGTATGTGCTAAATGTCTTCAGTGCCAGGGCTAAATTTGATTTGGACACCAGCTGTATCTTTCCTACTGGCCACTATCACCTTGATAGAAGGTGTGGCTGGTGTTTTAGGGGCTAAAGCCTGCACAGGGTATGAGGTGAGACTTCCTTTCTGCTCAGAGGCCCTATCAGGGATATGATCTCCTCCCAAGTTGCTGGAGCAGGAGCCCTGAAGTTGGACTCAAGCAGGATTTGTTCCCTGTTAAAAGTGTAATTTTCCTTCTCCCTGAACTGGGGCCTTCGGCCCAATGAAAGAGAGTGTTGAGTAATTTGAGGCCTGTGTGCTTACAGAGGTCCAATGTACTGCCTGTGTAAACATCTGTGATTTTACTCAGATGCACCCCAAGTTTGCATCCTTTACCCGACTGTGGTCATCCCAGATTAGAACAGTGCTGTGGTGTGGAGCGAATGGTGCTGGAGCATTCAGTTGGCTGGGACTGGAGTTCATGGTGACTGTAGGAACTGAAGTGGCCGTGCTGCTAACAGAAGGGGGTTGCTTCTGGAGCACTGCTTAAATGCTAACAGTGGCCACCACTGCCCCACCTGGACTACATCTCAGATGTCCAGATTGCTTCCACATCCCTAGTTCAAGTTTTTTTCCAGTTTCTGGTAATGCTCGATCTGCTGCCAAGCTGTGATATGAATTGAACAGGGAAGATACATTTGCTTATCTTAGATTGGGGAGTGCACCAATATGGCCACAACAAGGACATATCTCTCTCCACCCTCTCTGGGGGTAAGCCACACCCATGCATGCCCATAAGTGATGTCTAGTCTTCTCCAGCCTTTCTACTTGTCTTAGCAATTCTCCAAGCAGCCAACGATATCTTGTCTTCCCTGCATAAGACCCCAAAACTGGGACATTAAGCCCCTGCCTTAACCCACTCATCCCCCTGAACAAGCATCTGTCCCTGTACAGCCTTCTTTTCATCTTAGTCCCTTCCCAGAGGCACAGGTCCCAATTCAATGTTTTTGGGTGGTTTTTTTTTTTTTTTTTTTTTCCCTATTTGATTACGTGGGAATATTTTTTGCAGCCTGGGTTACATAGGAGTTCTGCCACTTTGCAGATAGTTTTCCATGGGAATTGTTCCACATGTAGATGTATTTTTTACATATTTATGGGAAGAGGCAAGCTATGCATCCTCTCTTCTTCCTCTGCCATCTTAATCCCCATCCACATCACCTTACTTTTCAATGTGATTCATGTGTTTGTCTATGTCCCTAATTAGACTATAAGCATCTGATGGGTAGGGGCTGTATCTCACCTTCCCTACTTTAATATTCCTAGTTACACAGTTTTGGCACATCAGCAGCATTTCAGTGAATGCTTTAAATCATGGATTAATTAAAAATAAAACCTCTTATACCAAAGAACCAAATCAACAAAAAGTAAGATAATAGAGAATACACTTACATTCCTAACCATGCATTTGCAGAGACTCCACTCCATATTACAGGTAACCAGATGGGTCCCAGGCTAAGGGAATGGAGTGTAGTAAAGTAAGAAAAAGAGGTGAGTGAAAAAGCTGGCTTAAAACTCAACATTCAAAAAACAAAGATCATGGCATCTGGTCCAATCACTTCATGGCAAATAGATGGGGAAACAATGGAAACAGTGAGAGGCTTTATTTTCTTGGGCTCCAAAATCACTGCAGATGGTGACTGCAGCCTTGAAATTAAAAGACACTTGCTCCTTGGAAGAAAAGCTATGACCAACCTAGATATTAAGATGCAGAGACATTACTTTGCCAACAAAGGTCCGTCTAGTCAAAGCTATGGTTTTACTAGTAGTCATGTATGAATGTGAGAGTTGGACCATAAAGAAAGCTGAAAACTGAAGAATTATAGCTTTTGAACTGTGGTGTTGGAGAAGATTCTTGAGAGTCCCTTGGACTGCAAGGACATCAAACCAGTCAGTTCTAAAGGAAATCAATACTGAATATTTATTGGAAGGACTGATGCTGAATCTGAAGCTCCAATAATTTGGCCACCTGATGCAAGCTGACTCACTAGAAAAGACCCTGATACTGGGAAAGACTGACGGCAAGAGGAGAAAGGATGCATTAGGATGAGGTGGTTGGATGGCATCACCAGCTCAATTCACATGAGTTTGAGCAAGCTCCAGGAGTTGGTTAAGGACAGGGAAGCCTGGCGTGCTGCCGTCCATGGGATCTCAAAGACATTCAGACATGAATGAGTGACATGAATGAGTGACATGAATGAGTGACTGAATGTAAGAATTGTTGGCAGCACTAGTGGTCCTAGCTTTTCATTATATCATAACGTGCAAGAAAATGAGATTTTGTAATATTAAAAAATGAAACCTCTAGACAATAGACTTAAGAAAATGTAAATTCAAATGTGGATTACCTCTTGACTCTTGCTCTGACCTTGGTAAGTTAAGGCAAACAATGAACAGTGAACTATTAAATAATTAGCACCTACTGTTTACTAGTGTAACTCTTCCATTAAAATTTTAATAGGTTCAGAAATTGCAGATTCAACTTTCTCTGTAATTACTCTGCCTGTTTCCCAGAATAATCAAGTTAGCTATCGTTTAATTATGTAAACTCGAAATGCCATTAAAAAGCAGAGTCAATACTCTGAAACACCACAAGATGGGGATGTTACTCCATTTAAAATGGCCTTTTTTCTCCCTTTAAACTTTCTTCATAGGGCTTAAGTAATACTTTCTCAAAATCAAGAGTTCAAGATCCTCTATAGTTCCAAATGAAGTTTGAATCATAATTATTTAAATAACAAAACTGTAACAGTGATTTCCAGTTAAAATGTGTCCGGGAAGTATGAGTTCTGTTGCCCCTCCTCTCTCTATGCACATTTGTCTTTTATATGCGTCTTCACTCGTGTGTGCGTGTGGTGTGTGTGTTATCTTCTAGGTGTCGACCATCCTTTCTTCCTGTTACGCTATTGTTCTATATGTGTGCCTCCCATGCTATGACTCTGCTATCACTATAATCATCTCTCTAAATTGTGTCCAGCTCATGTTACCATCCGAGGATCAAACAGTCACGTCTGCATTTGTCTTGGGAAAATGTATGTATGCCCTCCCTTCTGTTTCTATTCTTCCTTATCTCTTCTGTTTTTCCCATTTAAAAAATCTTAAGATAACAGAAGATCCAGGTAGTTCACAGTCTCAAAAATATTTCTTTCTTTTCCCTACCCTTTAACTCTATTTTACTACTGCTATTTCTCTCCCCTTACATTCACTAAATGTTTGATTTTTTTAAGTAGCCATTATTATTAAACCAAATTAAGATATAGAAAAACACTTTATGTGTTTTATATGTTCCCTGAGTAGGGTATAGGTGTGTGTGTGAGAGAGAGAGTGTGTTTATAAATATTTTTTGTTCCTCTGGATGCCTTGAAGTTGATACAAGAGGAGTCTCCTATTCAATTGAGTTACATGATTTGTGGACACTGACTTCAGTAGAAAAGTAAATCTCATTTTGATCTACTATACCAGTCAGAAATCACAGTCTGCAGGGAGAATTTGACTTAGTTACCTATTGATCAAAATTTTGTATTTTATCTAACATGGACTGAGTTGCTTGATTTCACCATCAAATTCATGAAATAATAAAAAATATATATTTTTTAAGTTACAGTGGAGAGAACAAGATGGCGGGGGAGTAGGTGGACGTGGAGTTCATCACTCTCCACAGATACATCAGGAATACACCTTCAGACACAGAAGGGCATGCAGAACACCAGCCGAGAGTGGACAGGAGTATCTGACCAGTGCAAAAGAATATGTAGAACCACACAAAACTCAGTAGAACTAAGGAAGTAGGGGGGAAACTAGAGTGTTAGTAGGATTGGACCTGCCCTCTGTGGGCAGGGGAACTGAAGCAGGGGTCTAATCCCCACAACGGGGCAATTATCTGAGCCAGAGGAGAAACATTTAAGGCTGAGAGTGAAACAGCTGATCTGTGGCAGCCTGAATAAAATGAGAATCAGGTAGTCCTTGCCACAGCCATACATACCCTGGACAGATACGCAGGACAGGGACACAGGTCCCCTGGAAGGGACAGCAGCTGGGAGCTGGAGTTTGGGGATTGTGGAGCAATCCCAGGACGAGGGCTGCTGTTGACTGTGGAGAGACGGACCGAGGGGACGTGAGGGGGGAGATTGTGGTGGGAAATGCCTGTGGAGGAAAGCCAGGCAGCCACGGAAGCAAGGGGACACTGCTGAGTCACGAGTAGGGGGTGGAGCCATCACCATGGCCTCTATCCCCACACACCAGCATCCTCAGCTGAACAGTAGAGACGCTGGTCCACCAAACTCCTGATGAACTGAACTACAGAGTAGGACTCCAGCCAGGGGCCCCTCTACGTGACTGATGCGCCAAAAAACAGAGAAGGACTCCAGGCAAAGGAGCCTTCTAAGTGTCTGGGCAGGTGGAGCTATGGAGAAAGACTGGCCAAGGAGGCCTTCTAATCGCCAGCTACAAGAGGCAAAAAGACTCTGATAGGGCCATAATTCCTGTGATGGAGGCAATCCGTGTCCCTGCACATTTGGCAATGCCAGGGTCCCTGCAAACCAAGCAGCTGCACCACCTTCATGCTTAACTCTCACTGGGGTAAAGCTGCCAGGGGCAAAAAAAATTCTTGTGTCTATGTGTGCAGGGGTAGTGTCCGACTGCTTGCGACCCTGTGGACTGTGACCTACCAGGCCTCTCTGACAGGGGTTTCTCCAGGCAAGAATACTAGAGGGTATTGGCCAATATTAGAGGTTGCCCTACCCTTCTAGGGCACTATATTTCCTGCTGCTGTAGCCGCCAACTCCCCTGAGTATCTCTTGCTGCCAGAATCCCTGGAACCCAAGCAGCTGCACCACCTCCACACCTGGCCCTCACAGGGGCAAACCCAGTCCTCCAGGGCAGCCTCAGGAGCAAACCCCAGTGGACGACCCACATGCAGAGGTGGAAATAAAACCACAATTGAAACCCAGGGCCAGTGTGGCTAAGGAAGAAGACCCAAAACCTTCCCACCAGCTGTACAAGCTGCAGATTAAATCCACATGATCAACTAGGGACACACTGTGTCTATGGAATATATAAAAGGTCATTGAGAGCTCCCACAAAAGAAAACACACTAGTTCTGATGGCTGTGGACATTGGAGGCAAGAACACACAGGAGTAGGACCAGATTAGAATCTGAGCTGCCCCCACAGCAGGTCCAGAGATCAGCAGTGTTGGAGGGCATCCTAGGGAGGTGAGGACGACAGTCACTCCCAGCAGGGAAGGACTCTGACAGTAGTGACTCAAGAAAAACATTTATTATTCTGATGTTTTGACTTGTTCTGTAGATTCTTTTGGATTTTTTCTTTTTTTTTTTTTCTATTTCCCCCCTCTGTTGTAATTGTCAATTTTATTGACACTATGATATCTAATTAAGATTTTGAGCTTTTTATTTTTTATTTAGTGAGAACTCACAAAAAGGAAACCACTTGAATAAAAGACCCAGCATGACTCAACCACCAGAAGCACCCTGTGCAGACCACCTCATCTAAACAACAAACAAAACTAAAATACAAACCCAATCATCAGCAGACAGGATTACCACCTCACTCAGCCTTGTCCATCAGAGGAAAAACAAACAACAAACAAAAATTAGCACAAATCTCACCCTATACAAAGCTTACACAAACGACTGGATCAACCTTGCTGCTGCCGCTGCTGCTAAGTCACTTCAGCCATGTCCCACTCTGTGCGACCCCATAGACGACAGCCCACCAGGCTCGGCCGTCCCTGGGATTCTCCAGGCAAGAACATTGGAGTGGGTTGCCATTTCCTTTTCCAATGCATGAAAGTGAAAAGTGAAAGTGAAGTCACTAAGTCATGTCCGACCCTTAGCGACCCCATGGACTGCAGCCTACCAGGCTCCTCCATCCGTGGGATTTTCCAGGCAAGAGTACTGGAGTGGGGTGCCATTGCCTTTTCCGGGATCAACCTTAGGAGGGGAGAAACCAAAAGGAAGAAAGAATTCAACCTTGAAGCCTGGGAAAAGGAGGCCTCAAACACAATAAGTTAAAAAAAATAATAATGAAAAGGCAGAGAAATACTACACAAATGAAGGAACAAACTAGAAACAAATAAATGAGAAGGAAATAGGCAACCTACATGAAAAAGAATTCAGAATAATAATAGTAAAGATTATCAAAACCTTGAAAACAAAATAAAGAAAATGCAAGAATCAATTATCAAAGACTTAGAAGAATTAAAGAATAAACATACAGAAACAAACAACACAATTACCAAAATTAAAAATACTCCAGAAGGAATCAATAGCAGAATATCTGAAGCAGAAGAATGAATCAGTGAGCTGGAAGATAAAATGGTAGAAATAATTTCTGAAGAGCAGAATAAAGTAAAAACAATGAAAAGTACTGAGGATAGTCTCAGAGACCTCTGCGACAATATAAAATACACCAACTTTCGAATTGTAGGAGTCCTGGAAAAAGAAGAGAAAAACAAAGTGTATGAGAAAATTTTTGAAGAGATTATAGTGGAAAATTTCCCCAACATGGAAAAGGAAATAGTCAATCAAGTCCAAGAGGCACAAAGAGTGCCATACTGGATAAACCCAAGGAGAAACATGCCAAGACACATATTAATCAAAATAAAAAATACTAAACACAAAGAAAGAATATTAAAAGCAGCAAGAGAGAAGCAACAAGGAAAATACAGTGGAAACCCCATACACTTAACAGCTGATCTTTCAACACAAACTCTGCAGGCTAGAGGGAATGGCAGGATATATTTAAAGTACCAAAAGTGAAAAATCTACAACCAAGATTACTGTATTCGGCAAGGATCTCATTCAAAATTGATGGAGAAATAAAAAGTTTTTCAGACAAGCAAAAGTTAAGAGAATGCAGTACCACCAAACCAGCTTTACAGCAAATGTTAAAGGGACTTAACACTGCCAAGGAATACAAGAGAAGAAAAAAAGATCTAAAAAATCAACTCCAAACAGTTAAGAAAATGGCAATAGGAACATGTATACCAATAATTACTTTAAATGTAAATGGTTTAAATGCTTCTGGCTGAATGGATACAAGAACAAGATCCATATATACACTCTCTACAAGAAACTCACTTCAGACCTAAAGACACATATAGACTAAAAGTGGGAGGATGGAAAAATATATTCCATGCAAGTGGGAAGCAAAAGAAAGCTGGAGTAGCAATACTCATATCAGACAAAATAGACCTTAAAATAAAGATTATAAGAGGTAAGGAAGGACACTGCATAATGATCAAGGGATCAATCCAAGATGAAGACATAACAGTTGTAAGTATCTATGTACCCAACATAGGAGCACTTCAGTATATAAGACAAACACTATCAGATATAAAAGGAGAAATTGACAGTAACACAATAATAGTAACAGACTTTAGCACCCCACTCAAACCAATGGACAGATCATCAAATAGAAAATTAATAAGTAAACACAAGTCTTAAATGATACATTAGATGAGATGAATCTCACTGATATCTTCAGGACATTCCATCCAAATGCAGAATATACTTTATTCTCAAGTGCATATGGAACATTCTCCAGGATAGACCACATCTTGGGTTACAAATCAAACCTCAGTAAATTTAAGACTGAAATCATATCAAGCATCTTCTTTGACCACAGTGCAATGAAACTAGATATCAATTACAAGGGAAAAAAAACTCTAAGAAACACAAACATATGGAGATTAAACAACACATTTCTAAATAACCAACAGGTTACTGAAGAAATCAAAAGAGAAATCAAAAAATGTCTAGAAACAAATGACAATGAAAACACAACAAATCAAAACCTATAGGATGCAGCAAAAGCAGTTCTAAGAGGGAACTTTATACCAATACAATCCTACCTTAAGACAGCTAAAACACTGGAAAAAGTAGAACCAACAAACAAAAACAAAATTAGTAGATGGAAAGAAATCACAAAGATCGAAGCAGAAATAAAGGAAAAAGAAATGAAAGAAACAATAGTAAAGATTAATAAATGAAAAGCTTGTTCTTTGAGAAAATAAACAAAATTGACAAACCTTTAGCCAGACTCATCAAGAAAAACAGAGAGAAGAATCAAATCAACAAAATTAGACATGAAAAAGGAGAGGTTACAACAGACAATGCAGAAATACAAAGGATTATAAGAGACTATAATCTCATGGGGGAGGAGCTACCCCACGCCCGAGGCCAGGGGTGGCAGCTGAGAGGAGCAACCCCACATCCAAGGAGCGGTGGCTGCACGGGCTCAGGAGGGCTGAGAGGAGCTACTACACGTTCAAGGTCAGCAGGGGCGGCGGTGAAGAGATACCTCTTGTCCAAGGTAAGGAGCAGCAGCTGCACTTTGCTGGAGCAACCGTGAAGAGATACCCCACGTCCAAGGTAAGAGAAACCCAAGTAAGACAGTAGGTGTTGTGAGAGGGCATCAGAGGGCAGACACACTGAAACCATAATCACAGAAAACTAGTCAATCTAATCACACGGACCACAGCCTTGTTTAACTCAATGAAACTAAGCCATGCCGTGTGGGGCCACCCAAGACGGCCGGGTCATGGTGGAGAGGTCTGACAGAATGTGGTCCACTGGAGAAGTGAATAGCAAACCACTTGAGTATTCTTGCTATGAGAACCCCATGAACAGTATGGGAGGCCTGGTGTGCTGCGATTCATGGGGTTGCAAAGGGTCGGACATGACTGAGAGACTGAACGGAACTGAACTGAATGCAAGATATTAATAATTGGGTAAATTGTGAGGGGAACTTCCCTGGTGGCTCAGTGGTAAAGACTCCACCTGCAACGAAGGAGACATAGGTTTGATTTCTGATCAGGAAGATCCCCTGGAGAAGGAAATGGCAACCCACCCCAGTAATTTTGCCTGGGAAATTCCATGGACAGAGGGGCCTGGCAGACTACAGTCCATGAGGTGGCAAGGATCCGACATGACTTAGCGACTAACCCACCACCATCAATCTGAGGGGGCGTGGGAGCAGTAGGGAAGAGGAAGCATATGAGAACTCTCTATACCTTCTGTATAATTTTTCTGTATACTCATAAATCTTCTAAAAATAAGTCTGTTAATAAAAAACAGGTAACCTTATCACATTTTATGATACTTTATAATTGATATTATTCAGAGTGGCTTTGTGAAATTAACTAGAGCTCTAGTATAACACTGTCAGTTTCAAAGAAAACTCTGCATAAGGTGCATACGTCTAGGTAGTCTAGTAATCTAAGGTACTTTTGACATTTTAAGGGATTTTTATTAGAAAATCTTTTCATTGTATGAAAATCATTCATATACAGTCCAAGCTTCTATTGTGGATGTGAGAAACTCTAATGATCTTAATATTGAAGATGGAGTTATGACCCTAAATTCCAAACCAGGGGTTGTGTCTTATTTATCTTAACATATCCTAGCTTAACTAACCTTTGTATAAACTTTAAAAATTTATGTCAAATAAATGATTGAATAAAGAAATTACTGAATGAAATAAATCAATGCATATGTACGTTGTATAACAACTTGTAATTGAGTCCTCCTTGTAACTTCTGGTTTTGAATTACAGCCAATAAATAAAGTATTTGGTATTCATCATTCCTCCTCTTTGATTCTGCTGAGCAAAAAGATAATTATAAACCCAATCTACAAAATTTTTAATTCACTTTGGCTAAAAGTTTTTAAAAGAGTCTGAAGGTATAAATCTCAGGTAGCATTTTAAAGATAAACTCAAACAAATGGAGACCTGTTGTCATGAATGTTTTAAGAAAATGAATCTCATGAGATCTGAATCAAAATGGTAGAGTAGAAGATCCTGAGCTCATGTCCTTCATGGACTCACCAAAATACAACCTGATGTAGCGCAACTATCTCTGAGAATGACTTGAAGACCAAAAGGCATATTCTACAACTAAGAATATTTTTTAAAGGCCACCTCAAGAAGGGTAAGAGGGGAAGAGATGCTGTCGAGTCAGAACCCACACTCCCAATTGGCAACGCACACGCAGGAGGGATATCACAATTGTAGAGGTCTCTCTCGAGGAATGAGGGGTCTGAACCCCACAGTGTGCTCCCCAGCATGGGAGACCTTCATCAGGATGACTAGCCCACATAACATCTGGTTTACGTCCAGGAGAGTTGAACAGTTATGGGAAACCAAAATTCCACTCTTGAAGAGCTCATGCACATACCTGCTCCAAGTTCCAGTACTGAATCAGCAGCATGAAAAACACTTGGTCATATAAGAAGGCGATTCATGGACTGATTTTCTAGTATGCGCCAGAGGAACAGGGATCTGATAGAATTTTCTCTTGGACTGGAAATGAAGGCAGGCAGCATTATTTTGTTATCCTTCCACCTAGCTGCCCCAGCACTGGCAGGCACCATTTCTGTCACCCTTCATCAACCTAGCTAACACTGTGCCTTGCCCAAGCATACCCAAGTAGCACCACTTCTCAACTCACTATACCAGCTGCCCCTCCAAAGTGGCCTGTACTTCATCCCACTTGGGAGGCAGCACTGGCCAGCCACAGCGCTTCTCCAAGTAGTTCCTGTACCAGGGAACCAGTCCTATCCCACCTGGTGAGTGGTCTTGAACAGCATCGGTGCCCCACCAAAAGGCTCTTGCTGCAGGGGACCAGTCCAACATACTAGCATGCCTGCAGCAATCACAGCCCAACCACAAGAGGGGGCACACAGCCCACACAGCGCATAGACGTGGAATACCTGATAAAGTGACCATAGGGAGTTGTGCCACTGTGCGCCAAAGGACATATTCTACATGAGGCACTCTTTCAAGATTGGGAAATGTAGTTGATATATCTACTATATAGAAATAAACACAGAGAGAATTAGGTAAAATGAACAGACAAATGAATACGTTACAAACAAAAGAAGAAGACAGCCCTTCAAGGAAAAAAGTAAGTAAAACAGAGATAAACAAAAAATAAGTAAAACAGAGATAAAGAATTCAAAGAACCAGTCATAAAGATCCTCACAAAACATAGAAGAATGGATGAATGACATTCTCACTGAGAATGTCAGCAAAGAGAAAATATTAAAAATAATCAGAACTGAAGGCAATAACTGAAATGAAAAACATGCTACAGGAAATCAACAGCAGATGAGAGGATGCAGAAGAATAAAGGCAGGGCAGTAACACAATCAGAAAAGCAAAAGGAAAAAGAATTCCCCAAAACAAGATTAGTTTAAGCAACCTCTGGGACAACATCAAGAATACTAACATTTGCATCATAATGATCCCAGAAGGACAAGAGACAGAGGACAGAAAACCTATCCAAAGAATTAATGGTTGAAAATTATCCTAACCTGGCAAAGGAAACAGGTATCCAATTCTAGGAAGCAAAGATTCCCAAAAAGAATAACCTAAAGTGACCCACACCAAGACACACTATAATTAAAATGTCAAAAGTTAAAGATAAATACAAGCTTAAAAGCAGCAAGAGAAAAACCAGTTATGTACAAGGGAGCGCCCATAAGACTATCATTTGATTTTTCAGCAGAAAGGTTATAGACCAAAGAGACTGGCATATTCAAAGTGAAAGTGCTCAGTTATGTCTGACTCTTTGAGACTCCATAGACTGTAGCCTGCCAGGCTCCTCTGTCCATGGAATTCTCCAGGCAAGAATACTGGAGTAGGTTGCCAACCCCTTCTCCAGGGGATCTTCATGGTCCAGGGATTAAACTCAAGTCTCCTGCATTGCAGGCAGATTCTTCACCATCTGAGCCAACAGGGAAATACTCAAAGGTAAAAACTTACAAACAAAACTACCCTACCCAGCAAGGTTATCATTCAGAATTGAAATACAGATAAGGAATTTCCTTGATAAGCAAAGCTAAAGAAATTCATCACCACTGAAGTGTCCTTACCAAAAAAAAAAAAAAAAAATAGTGTTTTCTTTTAAAGGAAAAAAAGGTTCTAACTACAAACAAAATTATGAAAGAAAAAAAAACTCACTGGTAAGGGCAAATATATATAAAAGATAGTGGATCAACTACCCATAAAACTGGAAAGAAGGTTAAAAGACAAAAGTAGTAAAAACCAAATGCATCCAAAATAAAGTACTACACAAAATTTTAAAACATAAATTATCAAAACCATAAAACATTAGCAAGGGTGTAAAAATGCAGTTCTTTTTAAATGAGTTCAAACTTAAGTGATCATCAACTAAAAATCAATTTCTATATACATAGATTGCTGTATAGTAACCTCAAGGTAACCAAAAGCAAAAAACCAATAACAAATACTCAAAAAATAAGGAGAAAGGAATACAAAATTAATACCAAAGAAAGTCATCAAATAACAAGAGAAGAGAACAAGAGAAGAATTTTTAAAGACAACCAAAAAGCAATAAAATGGCAAGAAATACATATTTATTAATAATTATTTTGAATGTAAATGGGCTAAATGTTTGAGTAAAGACACAGTGTAAATAAATGGATATAAAACAAGACCTATATACAAGATGCCTACAAGACATTTACTTTAGATCTAAAAACACACACAAAATGAAAGTGAACAAATGGAAAAAGATATTCCATGCAAATGGAAATGAAAAGAAAGCAGGGATTGCATATTTATGTTAGACAAAATACACTTTAAAACAAAGAATGTTACAAGAGAAGAAGAGTATTACATAATGATAAGGGGATCAACCCAACAAGAGGATTTAATACTTGTAAATATCTATGCATTCAACATAGAAGCCCCTACAAATCCCTGTGAATTTAAGTATAAAATGTCATTGAAAAACAGGCATATTACCTGCTTCGCATGTTTATTGTCTAATTCTTTCTGGATTTGCATTCTTCTTTTAAGATTCTAAACTGGTGTGTTTCGATGGCAAAAAGTGGTTCTTTGAAATACGAGAAATCAAATAAAAGGCCTCATTTCAAAAATCATACTTATTGTTAAAGAAAGTTCCTTAAGGGTTAGAACAGTGCCTGACCCACAAGTACTGAGTAAATATTTATTGAATGCATAAATGAAAATTTCTGAAAGTATTTTTATTTTTATTTGGTAATATGATCAGCACTCACCCTACGACAATTCGGTGTGAAAGAATCACAGAGCCTTATGGTTGAAAAGGTAATCTCATTCAACAAACAATATGGTGACTGAACCCCTTCTTTAAAAAGACCTAGTGAATAGGTTGTCTAATGGATCTTCTAGCTCTACAAGTGATGGAAAACTCCACACTTTTGAAGGAAGTTAATTATATCTGAAGATAACTGCCGGGGTCCAGCCCCAGCAGGATCCAGGGGTACCCTCAGGATGACGACCTAGGCGAAAGGATAGCAAGGCAGAGAGCAGGGCTTGATCTCCTTGATACACACAGAAAGCCAATAAAGCCCCTGGTATGGAACTTGCTCTGCTCACGGAGGCCGCAGGCGCCCGCTCCGTGGGGCGAGGATGCAGGACGCCCCCTTCCTGGCGAAAGCGCAGGGAGCCTTCCCTATCGGGTCTTAGAAGCCCAGGCAAAAAAGTGAACTCAGCCCCTATGCCCCAAGGAGTCATCCTGAAAGAAGAACAGAGAGAGAAAAGGAGGGAAAAGGAAAAACAGAATGACACGGGGAGACCAAGCTTCGCTGAGTGAGGCCCATAACTTTATTTTCAAAAGGAACTTTTATACCTTTACTTGTACATAGAGGGAAATGAAAGATGCAAAGTCATACAGAGTCAGGCCAAACATTACATCTGTTTTGTCTTTATCGAAACCAGGATTTTTTTCTGTATACCTTTCCCATAAACAATGTTGTGTACAACATCTTCTGGCCTTGGAGGCCTGTGGACATTTTATGACCCTTTTTTGATAAAGGCTGCTCACCCAGAAAAATTATTTTCCCTTGAAGTGTTTTTTCTTTATATTTCTAATCTATGTCAGCCTCAGAAAGTGCTAATCAAAGTTACATTCTCACAGAGCGAAGGTGCAGTAAGTTACAACAAAGAAAGAACCAATTAGCTCAAAGGTCTGATGTGGTTAATTCCAAGGCTGCTACTTGTTTTTCTTACATTCCAACTATGTTAACCAATGCATTCCCAGGTGCCCAATGGATAAGGGATATGGGAACTTGGCAGCAAGCATTGGTTTAACAATGAAATCCTACACCAGCACTACTCTAATAGATTTTAACTCTTTGAAAGGCTCTATATTTTTAGAATGTTTTAGGCTTTCCATGTCTCTCACAATTGGGAGGCTGTGAACAGTCACATGCAAAGCTGTAAGAGTCTAGATAAACCTGTCAGGCAAGCTAGAAAGCCATCAGAGGGGTTTGAATTGAAATATTCCTATCATGCCCAAGAGACTTATTAACTAAAGCTCTAAGTTGATTTTTACCAGAGAAAGGTGGTCGGGGATAGCCCCCTGCTAATGACAGAAGAGTTGGTGAAAGGCATAATATAATAAACAGTAGACAGATTTTGGTTTTGGGGTAGATGCTCAAGCAGATTCAGGGGGTCCCTCAAGGCCTGATCCGCCTTTGCCTGTCAGGTCTTTTCCACATGACCTTTGTCATGCGTGGGATCTCCCGTGGTGGCTCCTGGCAGATATCTCTCAGTACAGTTCAGTTCAGTTCAGTTCAGTCGCTCAATCGTGTCCGACTCTTTGAGACCCATGAATCACAGCACGCCAGGCCTCTATTTTCCTTCTTATACTTATTAGTGATAATCGAGAGGACTGGCCTGGGAATTGAATGTTGAAGGTCCCTGTGCTACGACTGATACCAACTAGTAGCAACTTAAGTTCAGTTCAGTCACTCAGTTGTGTCCGACTCTTTGCAACCCCACGAATCGCAGCATGTCAGGCCTCCCTGTCCATCACCAACTCCCAGAGTTCACCCAGACTCACGTCCACTGAGTCAGTGATGCAATCCAGCCATCTCATCCTTTGTCGTCCCCTTCTCCTCCTGCCCCCAATCCCTCCCAGCATCAGAGTTTTGCCAATGAGTCAACTCTTCTCATGAGGTGGCCAAAGTACTGGAGTTTCAGCTTTAGCATCATTTCTTTCAAAGAAATCCCAGGGCTGATCTCCTTCAGAATGGACTGGTTGGATCTCCTTGCAGTCCAAGGGACTTTCAAGAGTCTTCTCCAATACCACAGTTCAAAAGCATCAATTCTTCGGTGCTCAGCCTTCTTCACAGTCCAACTCTCACATCCATACATGACCACAGGAAAAACCATAGCCTTGACTAGGCGAACCTTTGTTGGCAAAGTGATGTCTCTGCTTTGGATATGCTATCTAGGTTGGTCATAACTTTCCTTCCAAGGAGTAAGCATCTTTTAATTTCATGGCTGCAGTCACCATTTGTAGTGATTTTGGAGCCCAGAAAAATAAAGTCTGACACTGTTTCCACTGTTTCCCCATCTATTTCCCATGAAGTGATGGGACTGGATGCCATGTTCGTCGTTTTCTGAATGTTGAGCTTTAAGCCAACTTTTTCACTCTCCTCTTTCACTTTCATCAAGAGGCTTTTTAGTTCCTCTTCACTTTCTGCCATAAGGGTGGTGTCATCTGCATATCTGAGGTTATTGATATTTCTCCCGGCAATCTTGATTCGAACTTGTGTTTCTTCCAGTCCAGCATTTCTCATGATGTACTCTGCATAGAAGTTAAATAAACATGGTGACAATATACAGCCTTGACGTACTCCTTTTCCTATTTGGAACCAGTCTGTTGTTCCATGACCAGTTCTAACTGTTGCTTCCTGACCTGCATACAGATTTCTCAAGAGGCAGATCAGGTGGTCTGGTATTCCCATCTCTTTCAGAATTTTCCAGAGTTGATTGTGATCCACACAGTCAAAGGCTTTGGCATAGTCAATAAAGCAGAAATAGATGCTTTTCTGGAACTCTCTTGCTTTTTCCATGATCCAGGGGATGTTGGCAATTTGATCTCTGGTTCCTCTGCCTTTTCTAAAACCAGCTTGAACATCAGGAAGTTCACGGTTCACATATTGCTGAAGCCTGGCTTGGAGAATTTTGAGCATTACTTTACTAGCGTGTGAGATGAGTGCAATTGTGCGGTAGTTTGAGCATTCTTTGGCATTGCCTTTCTTTGGGATTGGGATGAAAACTGACCTTTTCCAGTCCTGTGGCCACTGCTGAGTTTTCCAAGTTTGCTGGCATATTGAGTGCAGCACTTTCACAGCATCATCTTTCAGGATTTGAAAGGGCTCACCTGGAATTCCATCACCTCCACTAGCTTTGTTCATAGTGATGCTTTCTAAGGCCCACTTGACTTCACATTCCAGGATGTCTGGCTCCAGGTCAGTGATCACACCATCGTGATTATCTGGGTCGTGAAGCTATTTTTTGTACAGTTCTTCTGTGTATTCTTGCCACCTCTTCTTAATATCTTCTGCTTGTTAGGTCCATACCATTTCTGTCCTTTATCGAGCCCATCTTTGCAAGAAATGTTCCCTTGGTATCTCTAATTTTCTTGAAGATATCTAGTCTTTCCCATTCTGTTGTTTTCCTCTATTTCTTTGCATTGATCCCTGAGGAAGGCTTTCTTATCTCTTCTTGCTATTCTTTGGAACTCTGCATTCAGATGCTTATCTTTCCTTTTGTCCTTTGCTTTTCCCTTCTCTTCTTTTCACAGCTATTTGTAAGGCCTCCCCAGACAGCCATTTTGCTTTTCTCCATTTCTTTTCCATGCAGATGGTTTTGATCCCTGTCTCCTGTACAACGTCATGAACCTCAGCCCATAGTTCATCTAGTACCAGATTAATCCTTTTATTGAGCCACAAACTAATTCCCTGCTGTTAGCAGATCCACAGGGAAATAAAATAATTTGTTGAGTGTTACCATGGGCTAAGAGCAATATGTAACTGTCTCTGCTGAATTCCAAGTACCTAGAGCAGTGTCTTGCCTGGAAAATCCCATGGATGGAGTAGCCTGGAAGGCTGCAGTCCATGGGATCACTGAGGGACAGACATGACTGAGCGACTTCACTTTCACTTTTCACTTTCATGCATTGGAGAAGGAAATGGCAACCCACTCCAGTGTTTTTGCCTGGAGAATCCCAGAGAGGGGAGACTGGTGGGCTGCCATCTATGGGGTCGCACAGAGTCAGACACGACTGAAGTGATTTAGCAGCAGCAGCAGAGCAGTGTCTAGCATATGTAAACCCAATGTAAATATTCATTAAGTATTATATTGCTAATGTACACTGCATTAATTATTAGTTGATAATAAACTATCCATAGCCTTCTTTTTATAACTAGGTCCCACAAACCACATTCTTCTCTTACACATATGGTGTTGAGCAGATTTGGACAAAAGAACACCAGTTGTCTTTCATAAATTTTAATTCATTAGATGATATAATTTATCATAGTCAATCATGTATGGATTTTTTTTAGTGCTACTCAGTTTTAACTATTATAAAAGGGTATCCTAATCTAGTAAACAGAAATGTTCCACGTGTCTGTTTTAATTTTGAAGCTTTTTGTGTATTACCCATTTTAAAAATGTTATGTAACTTTGTATAGTGTCATGAACTGACAAGAAATATATTGAATCCCTGAAAGCTAATTTCCTCTTTAGAATATCTGCAGGCCTCTTTGTTAATCCAAATCAGTTTTAAGCTATTATTAGACTAAATTCATATATTCCAACTATTTAAGCCAGAAAGGTGACAACAGTCTGATTAGAAGGCAACTCTGTTAGCTCTAGGATATATGATTCATATTAAAACAACTATCATATAACTGTAAAAACAAGACACATTAGAGACCAGGCATCTGTGCAATTCAATAAAACATTCACTACTTTGAGAGAGATTTCATGAAAATTCATTTAAGACAAAGCTCCCATCTTAGATATTTTAATACTTTTTGAATATAACCATTATAGAATACTTTAAGCTTTCTGCTTTTATTTGTATTTGGATTTTTCCTTTTTTTAAGCCCGCATTTAATCTCTAGGTAATATAGAATGGGCATTTTGTATAAATATCTGGAATATATGTTAAACAGTATATTATTTGTATCAAGTGTTTACAGAAACCAAATATTTAGTTAGTCGCTTAGTCGGGTCCAACTCTTTGCACCCAGTGGACTGTAACCGGCCAGGCTCCTCTGTCCATGGGATTCTCCATGCAAGAATACTGGCTGCTGCTAAGTGGCGTCAGTCGTGTCCGACTCTGTGGACCCCATAGACGGCAGCCCACCGTCCCTGGGATTCTCCAGGCTAGAACACTGGAGTGGGTTGCCATTTCCTTCTCCAGTGCATGAAAGTGAAAAGTGAAAGTGAAGTCGCTCAGTCGTGTCCGACTCTTAGCGACCCCATGGACTATAGCCCACAAGGTTCCTCCGTCCATGGGATTTCCCAGGCAAGAGTACTGAAGTGGGTTGCTATTCCCTTCTCCAGGGGATCTTCCCTACCCAGGGATCAAACCTGAGTCTCCCGCATTGCAGGTAGATTCTTTACTGTCTGAGTCAACAGTGAAGCCCTACATATTATAAGCACTTCTAAATGATAACCTCAAAATAATTCTGGTTTTAAGAACCAATTGGGATGACCCAGAGGGATGGTATGGGGAGGGAGGCGGGAGGGGGGTTCAGGATGGGGAACACGTGTACACCCGTGGCAGATTCATGTCAATGTATGGCAAAACCTATACAATATTGTAAAATAATTAGCCTTCAATTAAAATAAATAAATTTATATTTTTAAAAAAAGAACCAATTTGTATGCTAGAAATTACCAAAAATATTCATCATCTCATTACTAAAGTACAAGAGTCATTTTTCTAACATACAAAATGTATGATGAAATCTAAAGCTCATGATCACACAAATCTGCAAGAAGAAACTGGGGGGAAAAAAAAGAAACTGGGGAATGATTATTTAAATTTTTGGTTATGGAGTAGCTAAATATTTGGGATGAATGAACAAATGAATGAATAAATGACAAAATTTCATAGAAACATTAAAGGAACTTACAGAGTACTTGAATTAAAAGAGGGTAAATGTTTATCTAAGGGACATATTTTTTCTTATATGAAACATTGTTTCCCTTTAAGATTAGAAAAAAAGGAGATTCTACTTATCAGGGTAAAAATACAGCTAAAAAATTAATTTATGGATAATTTATTTTTCTACATCACATTCAATTGTTTCATTTGTTAAAGTATCTATAATAAACAGTATAAAAATAAGCTAGCTGTAAATACTCAAGTGAAAATAGAAAATTATGTTTAATTAAATGGTTAAATACAGCTCTTTGTTTTCAGTTGCCAAGGAGCTCTCATAATTTTCTACAACAACAAAAAAATGTGTCTTTACGTGCCTCATACCAAAAAAAAAAAAAAAAAAAGGCCTTATCAAATAACTTTTTTATAAAGAATGAAATATGTACATTTTCCCCCATATAATGTGTACTGACAATTCCCTATTACTTGTGTCAATAATCAGATCAGATCAGATCAGATCAGTCGCTCAGTCGTGTCCGACTCTTCGCGACCCCATGAACCGCAGCACGCCAGGCCTCCCTGTCCATCACCAACTCCTGGAGGTCACTCAGACTCACATCCATCGAGTCAGTGATGCCATCCAGCCATCTCATCCTCTGTCGTCCCCTTCTACTCTTGCCCTCAATCCCTCCCAGCATCAGAGTCTTCTCCAATGAGTCAACTCTTCGCATGAGGTGGCCAAAATACTGGAGTTTCAGCTTTAGCATCATTCCTTCCAAAGAAATTCCAGGGCTGATCTCCTTCAGAATGGACTGGTTGGATCTTCTTGCAGTCCAAGGGACTCTCAAGAGTCTTCTCCAACACCACAGTTCAAAAGCATCAATTCTTCGGTGCTCAGCCTTCTTCACAGTCCAGCTCTCACATCCATACATGACCACAGGAAAGACCATAGCCTTGACTAGGCGAACCTTAGTTGGTAAAGTAATGTCTCTGCTTTTGAATATGCTATCTAGGTTGGTCATAACTTTCCTTCCAAGGAGTAAGCGTCTTTTAATTTCATGGCTGCAGTCACCAGACAAATGCATTTAGGGTCTTTATCATTATTCTGTGAGGATGTAGAGATCAAACAGTAGAAGGAAGAGAACTGAGGCTCAGGCTATCGACAACAATCAGCTGCTATGAAGGCATACACTTTGTTAGATGGAGACAATTGCATTATGTATAAAAAGGGGGAATGGAAGATATACTTGGCTGCTTGATATCATTTATTCCCTTAATATCAGAGTGGCATCGAATATCAACCATCTTTCTCATATTTTGTCAAAATGTGATTAGTGAAAAAGTAGCCTCCCTCTGCTATTTGGTTTCTTTTTGACGGAAACTGAAACCACAAACTGTTCTCAGTCAACCTGAAATTATCCCAGTATGATCATATTTCTAAAATGTATTAAAAATAAATCTGCCATCATTGTGATGATTTGTTAATAAACATTTTATTTTTCTTATTCAAAAAGATAAATTATATAAATGCCTGTCACATATTCCTCTACTTATACATCACTCCTTTTCAGCTTGATCTGTTCCTTTAAACCTGATGAACTTTTTTTTATAAAATATTAGATTTGTATACTTGTAAGTTATTTGCAACCAAATTTGATCTTTTTGTTTGATACCTTTAGGATTTACTGAAATGCCACTCTCCCCTTATGGAGATGTCTTCAAATTGAGAATGTTCAAACACTGTATAATTATAATATGAAAAAATAAGTGTCTTGACTTCTGTCTCATGTGGAGATTAACCCTTTTATTCACACTAAAATAAGAGAAAGAAGCTTAGAGCATTGAAAACAGAGCGCCAGAGCCTGATTGTATATATTGGCTCAACACATGGCAAATATCAATACCTAAAGTTGCCAAGCTTGATCTTTATTCTTCCCTTCAACCACAAACCCCTATACTTTCAATTATCTCACACTCCCACTCTTCGTCTTTCGTGCCCTCTAGAAGTACAGGAAGCGAGAAATTCCAGGTGTACAAGCTAGATTTAGAAAAGGTAGAGGAACTTGATGGGGACGGGGAGCCTGGTGGGCTTCTGTCTGTGGGGTCGCACAGAGTCAGACACGACTGAAGCGACTTAGCAGCAGAGGAACTTGAGAGTAACTTGGATATATCCACTGGATCACTGAAAAAGCATTAAGTGAAAGTGTTAGTTGCTCAGTCACATCTGACTCTTTGCAACCCCACAGACTGTAGCCCGCCAGTCTCCTCTGGCCATGGAATTCTCCAGGCAAGAATACTGAAGTGGGTTGCCATTTCCTTCTCAAGGGGATCTCCTGATCCAGGGATAGAACCCAGGTCTCCTGCACTGTGGGAGGATTCTTGACCATCTGAGCCACCAGGGAAGCCAGAAAAAGCAGAAGAATTCCAAAAGAACATCTACTTCTGTTTCACTGACTACACTAAAGCCTTTGACTATGTGGATCACAACAAATTGTGGAAAATTCTTAAAGAGATGGGAATACCAGACCACCTTACCTGCCTCCTGAGAACTTGTATGCAAGTCAAGAAGCAACAGTTAGAACCAGACATGAAACCATAGACTGGTTCAAAATTGGGAAATGAATACATCAAAACTGTATACTGTCACCTTGCTTACTTAGCTGGACTCAAGACTGCTGGGTGATCACAGGAAACTAACCAAAGTGATCACATAGATCACAGCCTTGTCTAACTCAACGAAACTATGAGCCACACTGTGTAGGACCACCCAAGATGGATGGGTCATGGTGGAAAGCTCTGACAAAACATAGTCCACTGGAGAAGGGAATGGAAAACCACTTCAGTCTTGCCTTGAGAATCCTATGAACAATATGAAAAGGCAAAAAGATATGACACAGAAAGATGAACTCCCCAGGTTGGTAGGTGCCCAGTGTGCTATTGGAGAAGAGTGGAGAAATAGCTCCAGAAGGAATGAAGATGCTGAGCCAAAGCAAAACAAATGCCCAGTTGTGAATGTGACTGGCGAAGAGAGTAAATTCTGATGCTGTAAAGAACAATACTGCATAGGAACCTCAAATGTTAGGTCCATGAATAAAGGTAAATTGGAAGTGGTCAAACAGGAGATAGGAATCAGTGAATGAAATGGACTGGAATGGGAAAATGTAATTCAGATGAATATTACATCTACTACTGTGGGCAAGAATCCCTTAGAAGAAATGGAGTAGCCCTCGTGGTCAACGAAAGTCTGAAATGCAGTACTTGGATGCAATTTCAAAAAATGACAGAATGATCTCTGTTCATTTCCACGGCAAATCATTCAATATCACAGTAATCCAAGTCTATGCCCCAAACAGTAATGCTGAAGAGGCTCTAAGTTGAACGGTTCTATGAAGACCTACAAGACCTTCTAAGAAAACCAAAAATAGATGTCCTTTTCATCATAGGGGACTGGAATGCAAAAACATGAAGTCAAGAGATACCTGGAGTAACAGGCAAGTTTCACCTTGGAATACAGAATGAAGCAGGGCAAAGGCTAACAGAGTTTTGTCAAGAGCAGGACTGGTCGTAGCCAACACCCTCTTCCAACAACACAAGATAAGACTCTACACATGGACATCACCAGATGGCCAACACTGAAATCAGACTGATTATATTCTTTGCAGCTGAAGATGAAGAAACTCTATACAGTCAGCAAAAACAAGACAGGGAGCTGACTGTGGCTCAGATCATGAACTCCTTATTGCAAAATTCAGACTTAAATTGAAGAAAGTAAGGAAAACCACTAGACCATTCAGGTATGACCTAAATCAAATCCCTTACAGTGGAAGTGAGAAATAAATTCAAGGGATTAGACCTGATAAACACAGTGCCTGATGAACTATGGATGGAAGTTCGTGACATTGTATAGGAACCAGTGATCAAGACCATCCCCAAGAAAAAGAAATGCATAAAGGGAAAATGGTTGTCTGAGGAGGCCTTACAAATAGCTGAGAAAAGAAGAGAAGCAAAAAACAAAGGAGAAAAGGAAAGATATACCCATCTGAATGCAGAGTTTCAATGAATAGCAAGGAGAGAAAATAAAGCCTTCTTCAGTGATCAACACAAAGAAATAGAGGAAAACAATAGAATAGGAAAGACTAGAGATCTCTTCAAGAAAATTAGAGATACCAAGGGAACATTTCATGAAGATGGGCACAATAAAGGACAGAAATGTAAAAGAAGCAGAAGATATTAAGAAGAGGTGGCAAGAATACAAGGAACTATATAAAAAAGATCTTAATGACCCATAACCGCGATGGTGTGATCACTCACCTACAGCCAGACACCCTCCAGTGCAAAGTCAAGTGGGTCTTAGGAAGCATCAACATGAACAAAGCTAGTGGGGATGACAGAATTCCAATGGAGCTATTTCAAATCCTAAAAGATGATGCTGTGAAAATGCTTCACTGGACATGCCAGCAAATTTGGAAAATTCAGCAGTGGCCACAGGACTAGAAAAGGTCAGTTTTCATTCCAATCTCAAAGAAAGGCAATGCCAAAGGATATTCAAACTACCACACAATTGCACTCATCTCACACACTAGCAAAGTAATGCTCAAAGTTCTCCAAGCTAGGCTTCAACAGTACATGAACTGAGAATTTCCAGATGTTCAAGCTGGATTTAGAAAAGGCAGAGGAACCAGAGATCAAATTGCCAACATCTGTTGGATTATACAAAAAGCAAGAGATTTCCAGAAAAAACATCTACTTCTATTTCATTGACTACACTAAAGCCTTTGTGTGGATCACAACAAATTGTGGAAAATTTTTGAAGAAACGGGAATACCAGATGACCTTACATGCCTCCTGAGAAACTTGTATGCAGGTGAAGAAGCAACAGTTAGAGCCAGACATGGAAAAATAGGCTGGTTCCAAATTGGGAAAGGAGTATGTAAAGTCTGAATATTGTCACCCTGCTTATTTAACTTATATGCAGCAAACACCATGTGAAACGCCAGGCTGGATGAAGCACAAGCTGGAATCAAGATTGCTAGGAGAAATATCAATAACCTCAGATACGCAGATGACACCACTCTTACGGCAGAAAGCAAAGAAGAACCCTCTTGATGAAAGTGAAAGAGAAGAGTGAAAAAGCTGGCTTAAAACTCAACGTTTAAAAAACTAAGATCATGGCACCTGGTCCTATCACTTCATGGCAAATAGATGGGGAAGCAATGGAAACAGTGACAGACTTTATTTTCTTGGGCTCCAAAATCACTGCAGATGGTGATGGCAGCCATGAAATTAAAAGACTCTTGCTCCTTGGAAAGAAAGCTATGACCAACCTAGACAGCATATTAAAAAGCAGAGACATTACTTTGCCAACAAAGATCCATATAGTCAAAGCTATGGTTTTTCCAGTAGTCATGTATAGATGTGAGTGTCAGACCATAAAGAAAGCTGAGCACTGAAGAACTGATGCTTTTGAACTGTGGTGTTGGAGAAGACTCTTGAGAGTCCCTTGGACTGCAAGGAGATCAAACCAGTCAATTCTAAAGGAAGTGAGTTCTGTACATTCATTGGAAGGACTGATGCTAAAGCAGAAGTTCCAATACTTTGGCAACCTGACGTGAAGACTGACTCATTGGAAAAGACCCTGATGCTAGGAAATATTGAAGGCAGGAGAAGGGGATAACAGGATGAGATGGTTGGATGGCATCACCAACTCAGTGGACATGAGTTTGAGCAAGGTCTGGGAGTTGGTGATGGACAGGGAAGCCTGGTGCCCAGCAGTCCATGGGGTCGTAAAGAGTTGGACATGACTGAGCAACTGAACTGAACTGAGGGTGAAAAAAGAGTGAAAAAGCTCATTTAAAACTCAGCATTCTAAAACAAAAATCATGGCGTCCAGTCCCATCACTTCATGGCAAATTTATATTGGGAAAAAGTGGAAACAGTGACAAATTTTATTTTCTTGGTTTCCAAAACCACTGTGGACAGTGACTGCAGACCTAAAATTAAAAGACGCTTGCTCCTTGGAAGTAAAGCTATGACAAACCTAGACAGCATATTAAAAAGCAGAGACATCACTTTGCCAACAAAGGTCTGCATAGTCAAACTCTGGTTTCTCCAGTAGATGTACGGATGAGTTGGACCATAAAGAAGGCCAAGGACCAAAGAATTGATGCTTTCAAACTGTGGGCTGGAGAACACTCTGCAGAGTCCCTTGGACAGCAAGCAGATAAAAGCAGTCAATCCTAAAGGCAATTAACCCTGAATATTCATTGGAAGGACTGATGCTGAAGCTGAAGTTTTAATATTTTGGCCACCTGATGCACAGAGGCAACTCACTGGAAAAGACCCTGATGCTGAGAAAGATTGAAGGCTTCACTGACTCAATGAACATGAGTTTGAGCAAATTCCAGGAGATAGCGGAGGACAGAAGAGTCTGGCGTTCTACAGTCCATGGGGGTCTCAAAGAGTCGGTCATGATTCATCGACTGAACTAGTCCTTTAATCTTTCCTATTAATAATATAAAAATTAACATATTAGTTCACACATTATTGTACATTATTTAATCTTAACAATCTGTAATATTATTCCATCTTAAAAATAAGACTCAGAGATTTAGAGACTTGTCCAATATCACATGGCTAGGACTTCTGATATTAAGATAGAGACAGCAGATGCCTCATTCTTATCTTACATCAAATATATAAATAGATAAATATGTATATACCTTAAAAGAACCAAGTAGAGCTATCCTCAGAGAAGGAAATGGCAACCCACTCCAGTATTCTTGCCTGGAGAATCCCAGGGACAGAGGAGCTTGTTGGGCTGCCATCTATGGGATCACACAGAGTCAGACACAACTGAAGCCACTTAGCAGCAGCAGTGACATCAGATCAGATCAGATCAGATCAGTCGCTCAGTCCTGTCCAATTCTTTGCAACCTCATGAATCGCAGCATGCCAGGCCTCCCTGTCCATCACCAACTCCCGGAGTTCACTCAGACTCACGTCCATCGAGTCAGTGATGCCATCCAGCCATCTCATCCTCTGCCGTCACCTTCTCTTGCCCCCAATCCCTCCCAGCATCAGAGTCTTTTTCAATGAGTCAACTCTTCGCATGAGATGGCCAAAGTACTGGTGTTTCAGCTTTAGCATCATCCATTCAGCATCAGATCAGATCAGATCAGTCGCTCAGTCATGTCCGACTCTTTGCGACCCCATGAACTGCAGCACGCCAGGCCTCCCTATCCTCAAAACAGGAAGGTAAACTTTTGGAGGACCGTAAACTATGTGTGAGAAAATTGTATTCTATATAATAATGCTATGAGAGCTGGGACCAGGAATCTGGATATAACAAACAGGAGACCTAATGCAAGAATCCAGGCATATATTAGGAAGCACCTGCCTCTTAGGGAGTTATTCTAGAGCACCCCCTGCATCAAGGTAGGGCCAGATGATGAGTGCTTATCATTAGAATGTGAACAGAAATAATGTATATCATTTCTGATAGAAGGAAGTTAATAAGCAGAGTGTACTCTTTCCTCTCTCTAAAGAATCTCAGCACAACAGTTTAAATTTCCCTTCCAGACTGGAATACTGCTTCTCAACTGAAGACACAAATCTAGACTTCTGACGATTGGGTGACTGGAAGCAAATTTGGGATCTTAAGCAAGGAGGTAATGGAAATGGATGAAGTCACTCAGGAGTAGTAAAAACCAAAACCTTAAAATACAGAGGGTATAAAGAGCAGAAGCCACTGAAGGAATTAATAAGCAAAGTAAATCATAATGGTTTCCTTACATAATTGGTATCACATTATATTGGCTGTTTTAAATGCTTATAATTAGACCAGATGGCTTTGTTCTTTTCAAATACATTATTTTTCTACCTTGATTTCAAGATCTCTAGGACATGAACCACTCTTCCCCTTTAAATACAGCAAGGAATTCCACTCCCTTCTCCCATTTACCCCACAAAAGCCCAAACCTCTCATAAAGGAAGTTTCTTAATTTTTGCATTATCCCCTGCAGGTAATCCTACTCTCACAGCGTCCTTGGCTATTATGAATGTGGGATTAGAGAAACTCTGTAATGCAGTTGACCAAGGCTCACCAATGGGACAACCTCACAAGACTAGTGAGATTGAGACCCTATGGATAATTTATAATTTAAATTCTTACCTGTAGCCAAGTGATCTTGAGCAATTAAAAGTATAAACTGAGCATGAGTATTTCCACCTAATTCATAATTTGGGGGTTAGTGATAGAAATACACTGCTTAGAACATAACATGGTATTCAGTAATTGGCAGCTTTTATAATTATGTTTAAGAAGAGTCCAAAACAGAACTTTTTATCTACCATTGTTGACAGTTTACAGAAACGAGCAAATAGCTGTAAGCCTATGAATGAAGAGTGGGGTCTCACAGGATAGAGAAAGAGTCACAAGATTCACACTCAAGGCCACAACACAGTGAATGTTTTACTAGATATTAAAACTTAAAACGATACAGCTTAACAGTCATGTTGACTTTACCACTAGGTGGCAATGATACAGCTGAATTTCACTGACAAGGTTAATTTAAAAACTGAGCAAATACAGAAATTCCAAGATTTTTAGTACATATTTTCATTTTAGAAAAATGAAAAATACTTTTATATACAATTTAATTTACACCAGAACATGTAATTATCTGATTCAATATGTATATGTTAATTTCCGATGCTTTCTCTTCCGAGGCAATTCATGCAACAGACACAATTTTAAACAGTTGTCGACACAGGTAAGTCTTTTTTAAAAATCTGAACATACATCATAAAGAGAACAGAAATTATGGAAAGCTACAAATATTTCTGAAACTTTAGAATTCACTTTAGAAAGCTTTAGAAAGTCACTACAAAATGCAAGTGTTTCGGTGAAAAAGTTTAAACATTTCAAAAATGACTTTTTTAAAATTTAGGGCCAAAACTTTTAAATTACAAATGAAATTAGTATTTATATAGGCAAAGTCTTTTCAATGCCTTGAGTAAACCTACATTGTTAAACAAGTATCAAAATTCTGACAAATGAAATACCATTTTACAAATGTCAAAATAATAATGATGAAATTCCTTGGAATCTGTCACTTTCCATAATTATTTTTGCTTTCCTCATAATAGATCATAATTTATGGCTTATTAAAAATAAATTCTTTTTCATTCATTTCACATAAAGGAGAAATTATCACCAAACTTTTCAAATTATAACACTTTCAAGTATATAGTAAAAAAGAAAAAAAAAACTTACAAATACTCAAAATATTCCCTCACATATAGGTGGGTGCTCACATCACCATAGGTAACTTTACAAAACCTGTACTATAATTTGATGAATAAATACTAGACCTACACTGTTATCCAATTAATAAAAAGATCCAATTAAAACAAGTCTATTTATTCCCTTTTTATAAATAACCTAAAGTTCCCCAAATTTTCTCCTCCCTGTTTCTACAAATGAATAAGTCAGAATATCAGCTTTCCAATAGTTTTCTAAGTTTTCTAGCTTTCGAAGTTAGCAACCACGTCCTATATTTATTTCATTTCCTGAGAAATCTCCCCTCTAAAACAAAGAAAAGCATGATTCCTAAGTTATTTTATTAATTCACAGATCAGTTTTCTCATTTTGAATTATTATAGATCACTCATTCCATCACTGTATACAAATATACAAATAATCACTTAAGATGGTTAGCACAATAAAAGATTACTGTGGCTGCCCTCACACAACAAACAAAAGATTTCAGTAAAGTGCTCTACCTGTTCACTGTTACCTGTAAATTCTGCTAGAAAATTTATGGAATACCACTGTAATGGAAGGGATAACTGTAGATCTATGAAAGTGAATACATATGCGTATGTAACTTACACCTATACAGAATCAGCTTCTGATTACACAAATAAAGGGACAGATGCTACAAAACACGTAATCCTTAAACTGCTTCAGATTATATATATATATAGTATCTATATTTCACAGGGCTGTGTCTGAGAACTCAGAACACCAAGAAAAGCCATATTGCAAAGAGGCCAAGAGTTACACAATTACCAAAACAATACTAACACTGGTATGCCATTACTGACTTGAGTTTGCCATCTTTTGTTTATTTCTGATGGTTGCTCTAAGTTTACGAATCACCAATCTATCAGGCAGAATCATATCACCTTGTTGTTCTAGATAATCCAATAAATTTTCAGTCCATTGGAGAGCAGCTGCATGATTAATATGTTTCTCTGGAATCAGTTCTATTTCCTCCTCCTCATTTTCACTGGATTCATCTGTGTGACCTTGTGCTCTTTTGATGATTTCACTGTCAGTTAAGACTTCATAGCCTGGTTCAGTACTGTCCACTTCAAGCCATTTTTCAATGTTCTCAGTAGGCACATTTTCCAATCCTTTGGTGTGTTGTAAAATGGTAGTGATGGCAGCCACTGAGATATCTTCTTCATCAAAGTCCAGGCCTTCTTTCTCCTCTATGGTAGGGAGAATCTTCTTCCATGCTCTGCTGATGGTAACTGGCTTTACTAAATTCCATGCCATTGCTATTTCATAAAGTGCATCTAGTAGAGTTAGCTTCTTCCAGAATGATCTCAGGTCATTGCCTTCTTCCAAGTTGTTCTGGAGAAGACGTGCTCGGTAGTTTCTCTTCATTGTAGCTATGACTCCCTGATTCAAAGGCTGAATCAACAAAGCCACATTAGGTGGTAAATATTTAGCAAATATTTGGCCATCATCTGACCTGAGGACGTTTTCATTTGGATGTGTTGGTGAATTATCCAACAAGAGTACAGCCTTTTCTTGCAACCCTTTGGATCTTAAGTGCTCTCGAACTTGGGGCACAAAGATCTTATCAAACCACTGTCGGAAAATGGAAAGATCCATCCATGCACCTTTTTGGCTGAAATAAGAGACTGGCAGGTTTGAGGTGTCAGTTGACTTGAAGGAGCGAGGTTTCTTTGCTTTCCCCACAACACAAAGCTTAAGTTTGTGTAAACCTGTTGCATTGGCACAGCACATGATAGTGACTCTTTCTTCCATTGACTTGTGCCCAGGGACTGTGCATTTACCTTTGATTACCGAAGTCCTGGAAGGCAGGCATTTCCAAAACAGTCCAGTTTCATCTGCATTGTAGATTTGCTCGGGCTGCAAATTCTCTCGTTCAATATAGTCTCGAAAGTTGCTGCAAAAATCCTCCACAGCAGTCTCATCTCCACTTAATCTTTCGTTTCTAATATTGATCTCTCTAATGCTGTGCCGCTGCTTAAAACGAGTTAACCAACCGGCAGAGGGGTTAAAATCACCATCCATTCCCAAAGCATAAAAGAAGAATTCTGCCCTTTTTGCACAAATTGGTCCAGACACGGGATTCCCTTTTGCTCTTTGCTGGTTGAACCATTCTAGCATCGCTTTGTCCAGTTCCTCATACATGGATGGTTTCATAGATTTCCTCTTAGCCAGAAGACTTGTGGAGTCTGAACTGCTTGCGTAAGTTATAATCTTTTCCTTATTTTTCCTTATATCTCGAACGGTCGTTTCACCAATTCCATAAATCACTGCCAGTTGTTTGGAAGAACCTCCATCTTCAAGTTTCTTTATTATATCAAGCTTATCTTTAATGGTCAGCACCACACGCTTCCGTTTCCCTGACATGGTGAGGCTGTGGGACTCAGTTCCCACACTCACACGGAAGCAACCCACAAAATTCTGCCTACTCTCACTGACTCACTTTAACACAGCCTTACAACACTCACTCTTTCAACCTCACCAGGAACCCGGTGGCCCTGACCCCGTCCCTAGCTGGGCTTGGCTGGCGGAAGTTTCAGGGCTCAGGCCTTTAACTTTACTTGGGCAGCAAAGGAGGCCCAAGTCACCGCGGATAATCCGGATTACAAACATTTGTTTTATTCCCTCAGAGGGCTCGAGAAAGACTATCTCCCCATCGCGACCACAAACCTCCTTCAGGCCCAGATCGCGGGTCAACAGCCGTCACTAACCCCTGTCACCCCCCAAAGTTACCGCCGAGAGCGGAAGAGTCAGGGAGTCGGGGACTGGCCCCCTTCCCCAGAGGGACGTGACGCTGGATTCCTTCCCCAGCAACCAGACCTTTCCACAGCAAGCCCCACTTCCCCGTGTCGGGCTTACTTAGTCTGCACAGTCCTCCCGGCCCCTCACAAGCCCGCCGAGACCCTCTCCCAACCTCAGTCGAAACCAGGACCCCCTCGGCGGCGCCCTGCCTAACGCGCGGCAGCCGCTCCTCCCACTAGCGCATGCTCCCGGAAGACAACCCCCCCCCCTCTCGCCGCGCGGCCCCGCCCCTAGCCCCGCCCGGAGGCGGGACTTCCCTTGGAGCCCGGAAGGAGGAGGACCGTCGCCCGTCCGGACTTGGGTACCTAGGCGGAGGCAGAGGCGGAGGCTGAGGAGGTTTGAAAGGTGAGAGCGCGGGGGCGGCGCGGGCTCCCTCAGGGCGGGGACTCGCTTTCGCTCCAGCTGCTGACGGTTTGTTGGAGGGGCGGGGGAAGCCGCGCCTCGCAGCCTGCAGGCGGGAAACGTTCCCGCCGGCGCTCTCGGGGTGGGCGGGTCTGCTCCCCGCCCTGCGCTTCGCTCCTCGCCCGCGCCGCGGGGGCTGCGGCGGGCTGGTCGCCTGCTCCTTCCGCGAAGGGGGAAGTGGGCCGGCCGGATGCGCGGGACGCGGAGGGTGACTTCGCGCGCTTCTCTGGTGTTTCCAGATTCTCGTTTGTTTTCTGGGAGTCGAGCGCCTGTAAGCTCTGGGGGTCTGTGACGTTCCGCGCTCGTTCTCGCCAAGCCGTGTCGGAGGGTCCCGCGACCCAGCTGCGGCGCCCTTCCCATCAGGTGGCGAGTGGCGGGCGGGCGGGCGGGCTTGCTGCTCCAGGCGTCTCTGTCCCGCGGAGGAGCCAGGTTTGTATCACGAGATACAACCAGAGTATCTGGTGTTGTGCTCAGGTGTTAACTCCGAGAGGCTCTGTTCCTTCCTCAGCCCCTCAGCCCTGCTCTATTTAGCGAACCGTCTTCAGGGTTATAGACTTCGGTGAATGCTATGGTAGTCCGGGATGCTAGCTGGAAGGATTCACTGTATGCGAAATTGTGGAATACTGAACCGTGAGCCGAAGTGGGGGACATTGGCTTTTTCTGTATATTTCTTGCTATTTTCCTACTTCTGTCGTGTAGTGCTGCCCTGTTTTAGTGGAAGAACTGTGATACATTTGTTCCCAGCAATATGGTAAAAGCAAAAAAAAAAAAAAAAAAAGGAATCATATTCTGTAGCCCTTAAATCATGTATCACTCTGGCTTGTTTAGATGTTCCTTTCATCAGATTGTGAGCTCCATGGGAGAAGAGACGGTGTCGTTGAATTCTAGAGAAACGCCACAGCTCCGAATTGGTGCTGGCACATAGTATATGCATTCAGTGCTTTAGTTTGTTACGGTTTCCTGTCCAAACTGTCATACAAAAGGAAACCTTAAGGAGGGGTGATGTTTTTCAGATAGGGCGCATCCCTTCTGGTAGAATTTCAGGTAATGGTGGGCGTTCCACTGCCCTTCAAATTTTTAATTTTTAAACTACCACTTACATTGTTCATAGGGCAAGTGGGTGATTCTTTGAATCTTTTTTTGGTAAATTAATCTCAAAGTCTAGAATAAAGGATATTTCTTGTGATGAGAAGTTCAGGTAGCATCAAAGTACCCCCTTTAGTTACCCCTGTGTTAGAGAAAGAGCACAAGGCTTATGGGTTATCGCCCTGACATTCTTTGGCAGACAAGATAGTATGTGCATCTTAAGTGATTTTAACCGTGAAGCACAAAGATGTGATAGTACTGATCATCTTCATTCACTTATTTAATGCTTTCTGTTTGGAGCCTCTGTTTTTCTCTTTGCCTAAAAGGTAAGGTATCATTAAAACTTTGATTAAACTTTGATTTCAAGAAATTGAGTGTATACTCAGCCTATATAGAAATTACATCCATTTGCCTGGACTGTTTTCTGAGTGAATTCTAATGCTCAAGAGATGTTTTACCATCAAGCTTTCATTTGTCTCCTCAAGTTCAGTTCACTCACCTTTTCCCTCTGTCATCCTTCTTTGCCGAGCTCATGAAGTACAAGTATCCACAATTTAAAAAAAGAGCCAGCCATAATTGTCTTTTTCAATGACAGAATATTGGACATTATTGACATAAACAGCAGTTTTGAAATAGGAAAGAGGCCCTGGAAATTTTGCACTTGGCCAAATGAAATTTTACTTGTTTATGTAAAGTTTCGGAGAAGGCAATGGCACCCCAGTCCAGTACTCTTGCTTGGAAAATCCCATGGACGGAGGAGCCTGGTAGGTTGGTCGCTAAGAGTCGGACACGACTGAGCGACTTCACTTTAACCTTTCACTTTCAGGCATTGGAGAAGGAAATGGCAACCCACTCCGGTGTTCTTGCTTGGAGAATCCCAGGGATGGCGGAGCCTGGCGGGCTGCCGTCTCTGGGGTCGCACAGAGTCGGACATGACTGAACCGACTTAGCAGCAGCAGCAGCATGTAAAGTTTGCCTTCTTAATATTCAACACTGCAGTTTTCCAAAATCAAGTTTTTCTCCCCAGAGACTGCCTTTCTTTGGAATCTTTACATTTGGATTCAATGGGGAATCCCTTAAATTTTGTGATCAGTGTCGTCAGTAAGGTGGTAGAGGGAAGCCTTCAAATTTTCGTCTCTGTTGCACATTCTTGTTTTGCTTTTTGGATAAATAATTTATAGAAGTTTCTGGCCTAACTCATGTGCTCAGTTACATAATTTAAAAAGCATGTTTGTAAACTTACTCAGACTATTTTAATGATTATTTTCTGAAACTAAAATTTAGCATGAATGAGAGATACGATAATGACTTTTTGAAAGCATAACTTTTCCTGCTTTGTACAAATATAATATTGGCAGCAGTCATTGTGTAACGCTGGACTGGGAATCAGAAGACCTGGTTTCTAATCCCTGCTCTGTCACTAACAAGCTGTGTGATCTTTGGTAAGTCATTTAAAATCTACATCCTTGGCTTTCTTTTATAATTGAAGATAGATAATATCTTCCTTCTTTAAAATATATCTGAAAATGCACTGAAAATTACTATACATAAAGGATGTTTTAATAGCTTAACTCTGTGGCAGTCACAGGTATTTGTATAGATTGACTTTCTTAGTTGTTTCTACCATCAAGAGTCACTTCTTGATATGATAGATAACTGTTTTGCACATGGTACAGTTTTGTAAGATAAACATCTAGTGTGTATGAAACTGCTTTTGAGTACTAATAAAAATGATCTTTTACTTTAATGTTCCTACTGCCCATTCTTTAGTGTATCTGCTGAGGCCATATTTGTCTTTGGTTTTCATAAACTTTTTTTCCATTATTTCTCCCAGTTCAGAGAGATTTTTATAAAACAGCCTTACCTTCTTATTACAGTGAAAAGTACATATACAGTTAGCTTGTGCAAATTTATAACTATATGTGCTTAAAAAATACTTCTTTGTACTGCTGCTGCTGCTAAGTCGCTTCAGTTGTGTCTGACTCTCTGTGACCCCATTGACGGCAGCCCACCAGGCTCCCCCATCCCTGCGATTCTCCAGGCAAGAACCCATTTCCTTCTCCAATGCAAGAAAGTGAAAAGTGAAAGTGAAGTTCCTCAGTCCTGTGGACTCTTCCTGACCCCATGGACTGCAGCTTACCAGGCTCCTCTGCCCATGAGATTTTCCAGACAAGAGTACTGCAGTGGGTTGCCATTGCCTTCTCCAACTTCTTTGTACTACATGACTTCAAAATATAACCTACATAATTTACCTAGGGCTTAATAAAAAGAAACAGTAATCTGTTTAAAACTTGAAAGAGAAACTGGGTGGACATATTTTGAAGCACTATAGTGTACAAAAATCCATACTTTGAAAAGCAATATAGAGATCTTAAAAAAAGAGTAAAGTTTTATTCTTTGCTGATATTAATACAGATCTGTAAGATGCAATCTGACTGTAATTTCAAATAGCAGAATATTTGGTCTATGGACTAGAATTGTTGGATTACTATTACAATGCTGAATGTATTTTGTAGCAGTTACTGTCATAAGATTGCCTACATTATAATTTCTTTTGTATAGTCTTAGCAACTGTGGTTCTTATTTTGTATGATTTGTTACCATTATAGAAGCAGTTGCATTGTCTTATAAACATAACAGAATCTGTACAATCAAATAGGTGATATCTCTCCCCCACCAAACAAAAGTAATCATCTTGGGGAGCCATAAATTTGGTTCAGTAACACTTCCATTGCTCAAAAAAAATATGACATTCTAGTTTTGGAATTACTGTCAGTTTGTAGCACATTTTAAAAATATCTTTAATAGTAGTTAGTCTTCATCTTTTCAAATTGGATTTTATTTCTGGAAGCTGGTAACAGTCCCTTCTGACTAGGACAAGTGAATAAAGTGGATATTTAAACCTCTCTTTGGGTGGTTTGTGTAAGTATTTTCATATTTTTTGAAAGTGTAAGTATTTTCATATTTTTGAAACTATGGTTTTTTTAGAAAATCTCCAGAATATTTTGTGCCCTGATAGAAATATTGAAACAATGCAACCTCAAAAGTGATTTCTTTAAAGGAGATAGCACTCAGTTAAATACGTATGTTCTTACATGAGTATTTTGAGGTCATCTCATTGCATTGTGATCATATTTCTCTTTTCCTTAGCAGCCATAGAAGAATATATATATATATATATGTATGTTACTGTTTTTCTAGTTATCTTGTCTCTAATTGTTCCTTTATACTTGTGGATGATTTTGATGGTGCTCCTGGTGGCTCATTGTTAAAGACTGACTGCAATGCAGGAGACCCAAGTTCGATCCCTGGGTCGGGAAGATTCCCCTGGAGAAGGGAACGGCATCTGACTCCAGTATTCTTGCCTGGAGAAGCCCATGGACAGAGGAGCCTGGCGGGCAATAGTCCATAGGGTCACAAAAAGTCGGACACAACTGAGTTACTAACACTTTGACTTTGTTTCACCCTTTTCTGAGTCAGGAACTTAGAGCATTTGTTTTCCTTCCAAATACTGTGCTCTGTTTGGCCATTCAACTGTTTTTTCACCTATGTTATTGGATTGTTAGTAAGTTTTCTATTGGATTGTGTTGTACCTTTAGTTTTTAACAGTTTAAGCCATTACAATTTTACTGAAGTATATAAAGGCTGAAATCTTAGTAGAGAAGTTATTGCTCAGTTTTGCATCATTAACTTTTTTTATGTCTATTACTACTCTACAACTTTCTTCATACATATGATTAATCTTTTGTGTTATAATTCATTTCTCTGTTCAGAATCCTTCTTTGCTTATGGGAGGAATCATTCTGTAATGCTACCCTACTTTTCTATATCAGTCCCTTTTTTCCAGCATAAAGCCTATTTTCATGTCTTCTTGGTCATACTTATTTACTAAACATGTTTGTTCTCAGTGCCAAAATTTTGACTTTATCATTTTTTCCTGCCTGACATCTCTTTTTCTTTCCTTCTCTCTGTTCAAATTTAGTCATGTCTTCAGAGATGTATTAGGTCATAGCTGTTCAACAAAATCTTCAGTGAAACAGTCGCTGTTCTGATCTTCTTGTATCTTTACACTTTTATTGCAGTTACTTTTTATCACTCATTTTGTACTAAATGAATTCTACCTTGTATTTTTCTTAATTATTATGTTTCAGTGTTTTAGTTCTACACATGGATAATAATTGAAGAACAAAACCATGATTTTTGTATGACCCTCTTTCCTTAAAATATATATAGTATAATTCAGAACAGATGTTCATATGATGCTTTCATAGATGTTCAATAAATTATTTGTTGAGTAAGTATTCTGCCATCTTAACTCAATTATTTCATATGATTTTACCTTTGTGAGCCATTTAATAATGTCAAATAAATATAGTTTTTACTATAAATGCGTTCATTGTTGTAATCTGATTGTCATTATGATATTCCTAATAACTTTATTTTGTAGAAGCTTAAGTGAAAATGGTATATGTTAGAAGACATGAAACAAGGAAAAATTCTAAAACTCAAGGGCATGAACAGAAATCTCGAGTCGATTGGAGGCGGACTAAAAGAAGTAGTCTCTTGCAGTTATGTGAGAGTGGCGACGAGCTTGAGAGTGATGAGAGTGTTGACAGTAATGAAAGTGTTGACAGTAATGAAAGTGTTGACAGTGATGAAGATCCTGATAGTAACAAGGGGCCTGATTGCATTAAGAAGCCAGAAAATGAAAGAGAGCTTAAGTTAGTTAATGTTGAAGGTGAAGGAAACAGTAGTAAGCATCTCATTAATACTGACAATAGTTCAACATATGAAGAAGAAAAGAACAAAACTAAACATGGAAGTATTGACTTAGCAGATCATGAAAAGGGTTCAGGTCAAGAGGAGGGTGATCTGAACAAACACAGTGGACAAATAACAGAGGAAGATTTAGAAGAAGAACACATCAAGCGAGGGAAGAGAAAAAGGATCTCCTCTGTGATGCGTGACAGTGATGAGAGTGATGACAGTGATATCCTAGTTAGGAAAGTGGGTGTTAAACGTCCACGGAGAGTGGTTGAAGATGAATGTTCTCCAGTGGAGATGGAGCAAAAAAATCCTGAAAAAACTTCAGCCACAAGAAAGCAAGAACAGCTGCAGAAACTGAAAGAACTCTCAAAACAGAGATCTCGTCAGAGACATAATACTAGTAGAGATTTTGAGGTGTGTGATATTTTATTGGTTTTCTTACTGTTTTTAAATTTTTATTTATAAAAATTTAATTTTTATAAAAAGTTATAAGTTAAAAAGTTAAAAAATTATTAACTTTATAAAAGTTATTTATATAATAAATAGTTATTTTTATAATAAACTTTTATAATAGTTTATTTTATAATAAACTATAAATAAGCTATTTTATAATAAACTATTTTTATAATAAATATAAAAAATTATTTTATAATAACTTTATAAAAATTATTTAACATAAAAATCAAAATGCTGGGTCTGTTCTCTTTTGCAATAATTTGAGAATTTATTTTTTTAGTCAAGTATCCTTTGGCATGTTTGATTGCAGTATTGCATCTAATAATATTATGAGCCTCATTCACTCTTTAAAAATTTAAAGATTTTTTTTTTTGTCTGACTTTTCTCATTTTTATTTCTACTTATAACCTTAATGTCCATTTTAAACATTTTATCACTTACCAGGGTATATTACGGAGAAGGCAATGGCACCCCACTCCAGCACTCTTGCCTGGAAAATCCCATGGACAGAGGAGCCTGGTAGGCTGCAGTCCATGGGGTCTCTAGTAGTCGGACACAACTGAGCGACTTCCCTTTCACTTTTCACTTTCATACATTGGAGAAGGAAATGGCAACCCACTCCAGTATTCTTGCCTGGAGGATCCCAGAGATGGTGGAGCCTGGTGGGCTGCCATCTATGGGGTCGCGCAGAGTCGGACACGACTGAAGTGCATAGGGTATATTATCTTTTTCCTAATTTCAAAAGTTCAACATCTAACATGATGAGATTTTTTTCAGCCTTAAAGTATGAAATTATTTTCTACAGATCACTTTTTGTTTTAGATTTGATCTTTTAATTTCACATCCATAGTGACAATTTTAAAGGTACACTTTATTAAAAGATATATTTTAATTTAATTAGGACTCTGAAAAGAAATCCTCCCCCAGCAGTGATGAAAATGATGTTGAGGAGGAAGAGGAAGAAGACAATGATTATGAATTTGATGAAGAAGAAATCATTGATGAAGATGGAGATCATTATATTATTGATGGCTTTGTAGTACAAGATGAGGAAGGTGATGAAGAGAATAAAAGCCAACAAGGAGAACAGTTGACTACATCACAACGGAAGTCAATAAAACAGAATTCTCTTTGTAAGTTAAATGTCAAGAGATGTTTTATCACTTATTGTAATTATTATATTATGTCAAGTATTGAATCAGCCTTTTACTATCATATTCTGAATCTTTGATTAGGAATTATGGTTTCATTTTCAGGTAACTTTGTCTGTCTAATAATAGTTTATTCTAGTGGTTTGTGAAAACCCTTTAAACTCTTAGAAATAATAGAGAATCCTAAAGAGCTTTTGTTTCTATGGGTTATATCTATCAACATCTACCATTGTAGAAATACAATAGAAATTTAAAATATGTTTATTAATTAAATGACTTAAAATTCTCGTGTGATAAGCTCATTACATGTTAATATAGATAACACTTTCATGAAAAAGTAACTTTTCCCAAAAAATGACAAGAATGGCATTGTTTTACATTTATATTTAATATCTAGCCTAGTACAAAGCAGCTGGATTCTTGTATCTGCTTTTGCATTCAGTCTGTACTGACATTAAATTAGATGAAAGCAATTTTGTTTCGTAGAAGTAGATAGCTGGAAAAAGGAGGGTTGTTTTTAAAGCATTTTCAAAATAATTGTGGATATTCTCACTGAAACTGCACCGAAATTCAATAGGTTTCTTAAAGAACTTGTTCTTAAGTTTCCTAAAGATTGGTTGCAGTTTGGAGTCTGAAAGCATATAAATGAACTTTTAGTACTTACATTTCACTCCATTAATATGTCTTTCAATATGAATGGATCTTTTACCTATTCATGATTTTGTAACATCATGTATCGGTTGTTTGGAAAATATTGGTTCGCTGGTTATATGAAAATGAAAGTGAAGTCGCTCAGTCCTGTCCAACTCTTTGTGACTTGGACAAAGAGCTACATGGACTGTAGCTCATCAGGCTCCTCCGTCCATGGGATTTTCCAGGCAAGAGTAGTAGAATGGGTTGCCATTTCCTTCTCCATGGGATCTTCCCAATGCAGGGATAAAACCCAGGTCTCCTGCATATAGATGCAGATAGATGCTTTACTGTCTGAGCCACCAGGGAAGTCTATATACGGGTTGTATCTCTCTCTCTCTCTCTAGTCACTCAGTCGTGTCTGACTCTTGCAGCCCCATGGACTGTAGCCCACCAGGCTCCTCTGTCCATGGGATTCTCCAGGCAAGAATACTGGAGTGGGGTGCCATTTCCTTCTCGAGGGGATCTTCCCAACCCAGGAATTGAACCTGGATCTCCTACATGGCAGGCAAATTCTGTACTGTCTGAGCTATGAGTGAATCTTCCATATTTTGACATATTTCACTATATAATATTTTAAAAATCACATTCATTAATACCACCACCAGGATCATCAAAAAATTCTTTAGGTATTGGGAAATTGTCAAGCTCATAATAGCAAATACAAGTTTTTCAAAATTCTGATTTCTGCTCAAATACCAGTTTTTATCTTTGGTAACAAATACTGTGAGTTCTTGAAATGACAGATTCTCTTTGTTCATTTTTGATAAAATATTTAGCCTGAATAACCAGATGCCTGAATAACCATAGTTGGTCAACAGTTCTTTCAGGTGAACTTGGTATTTCAAATAAACCTGAAAAATGAGGCTCCCAACTTAGTTTTAAAAGATGTATACTCAGATTCATGACTTAATAGAAATGACAATTTTTACTGCTTCATCAAGGACATTTTAAATGAAAGTAGCTTTTTTACTGAATGCATAGCAATGATGACTATAGTGATTACTAGTAATTTGATTCCACAGCCATGATTCATGTTAAGGGGCCAGCTACCTTATCCATAATTACTTTTGCACCATCAGTGACAATGGCAAAATGGCAAAAACAACGGATAATTATCTTAATATTATAGCTTTGACGTCACCAATCCCCTCAAATGGACTTGGAGACTTACAGGGGTCTATAGACCACACTTTGAGAACCACCAGTAGGACCCAAAAATATTAGGTTGTCTTTAAATGTGTATATTATTGTTCTGATCCCTATAATTGTACATAAATTTTAAGACTGTTTTTATGATGTTTTAAAACTGTGGTAGAAACAGGATGTTGGATGAAAACTTTTTTTCCCCTTCAAAAATGTACATTTCCAAAAGACATTTAAAAGGCATGTTTACTAAAGTTAAATGTAATGTGATTCAATTTAGATACTGTGATTTAAATAAAATAGTATATTGAGGTATGAATTAAATTTCAAGAAAATCAAATAAATCAGTTACAGAGATGCCAGTGATAGTCATAGGCATCTGTATGTTGAAAATTAATGACTGTTTTCCTTATATCAGTAAGCACTGGTTCACATGCCATCAGGACATTTGAATCTCAGACAAAGTCAGTTAGGATGTGTCCCCTCATTCTGGATATTAGTATCTAGGATGTGATAGAACATTTACTGAGAGATACCTACTCATATGGGCTTCCCTGGTGGCTCAGTGGTAAAGAACCCGCCTGCAATGCAGGAGATGCAGGTCGATCCCTGGGTTTGGAAGAGCCTCTGGAGAAGAGAATGGCAACCCACTCCAGTATTCTTGCCTGGAGAATCCCATGGACAGAGGAGCCTGGTGGGCTACATTCCATGGGGGTTGCAAAAGAGTCAGACATGACTTAGTGACTAAACAACAACCACCCACTCATAGCCACTCCAAATAAAAGTCCAGCACATGGAAAGTATCTAAACTCTCTTCTCTATCCTACACTTTTATGCTTACCTTTGGTTTTTTAAGGGAAGTTTTAGATTTACTGAAAAGTTGAGTGGAAAGTACAGAGAGTTTCTAGATAACCCATCACACACAGTTGCCCCCTTATTAACATCTTGCATTATCTTGATATATCTGGTGCAGTTGATGAGCCAGTATTGATAATTGATACATTATTAACTGTAGTTCATAGTTTGCATCTTGTGTTGTACATTCTGTGTGTTTGAGAAATGTATAATGATGCAACAGGTATCCACCATTACAATATCAGAACAGTTTCACTCCTAAAATTATCCTGTTCTCCACCTAGTCATCCCTCCCTCCCACCCCTGAACCCCTAGCATCCACTGACCTTTTTATTGTCTCCATAGTTTTGCCTTTGCCAAAATGTTTTTATCATGGGAATCATACAACACGTAGCCTTTTCAGATTGGCATGTTTCACTTACTAATGCATTTAAATTTCCTCCATGTCTTAATGTGCATGATAGGTCATTTCCTTTTATCACTGAATAATAATCCACTGTATGGATGTATCACAGTTTTTTTATCCATTCACCTGTTGAGAGATTATTTTGGTTGCTTCCAAGTTTTGGCAATTACGAATAAAGCTGCTATAAATATATGTGTGAAAATTTTATCTTATGGACATAAGTTTTCAGTTCATTTGGGTAAATATCAAGGAGCCCTGTGCTTGTTTTTAACACTGAGCATCTCCACCTTAGAAGGAGATGTACCTCATTTTTATGCAATACATTTTATCTTTTGTGTTCTTAATTGCAGCTTTTCCTTCTGACTCTGTCTTCACAATCTCCCTTTTCTCAACT
The DNA here is from genome assembly GCA_935064755.1 of Tragelaphus eurycerus. Classification (NCBI taxonomy): domain Eukaryota; kingdom Metazoa; phylum Chordata; class Mammalia; order Artiodactyla; family Bovidae; genus Tragelaphus; species Tragelaphus eurycerus. The sequence continues at coordinate 1,401,924 of CAKXYN010000086.1, read as the reverse complement.
TGTAACCATATTAATGCCTTTCCTCCCTTGAGTTGTCATGTTCTTCTTTTAGCTGCTATTCTAAACTTATCTTTTTGTTCAAAGTTTCCCAATAACTGCAAAGCACTGTACTTAGACTGTTAATACCCATCAATCCAGTGAAATTGCTCTTACTAAAATTAGTGACAACTTTTAAGTTGCCAAAATGCTCTTTGGTCCTTATGTTAGCCTGATATTGTTGTGTGTTTTGCCACTAGCCATTGACAGTTTTCATTTTCACAGGTTTCTTGTTTGTTTGTTTGTTTGAGCTTCTTGTCTTCCCCTTTATAATATTGCATTCCTGTTTTTCCATTTGCCATGTAAATATTGATGTTTCTAATGGTTCCATCCTCACGCTGCCTTCATTTTACTTCTGCTTCAGGCAGTCTCTGCCCCATAACATCAGCCTAATCTCTGGGGAAGTTCCCAAGCTTTTATTTCCAGCACAGACTTCTCCATAGTGTAAGGCCCAATTTTTGAATCTTCTTACTGAACATTTTCAAAATCACGGTGTCTTTCAGACACCTCAGACTCAATATGTACAAATCTACATGATTAAGAGGGAGCATAAGGAAGTTTCGGGGTGGTAATAGAACTTGTGTTTTTGATTGTCATGGTGGTCACACAACTTTGTGTTTTGGTCATAGAACTGTGCACCAAAAAGAGTGAATTTTATGGTATGTGAAAAAGTAAAACTCAATAAAGAAATCCAAATGGCCATCCCCACTTTCAAAAAATAACCTAGGTGGTTTATCAACTTCTCTACTCTTTGTAATCCTAATACATATTAGACCTGCTGACACATTATAGGAACTTATTTAGTTGGATGGATGGATGATTAAAATAAACATATCAACTGAAGCTTCCTGAAGACAGAAAAATGTTAGGTATTACCAGATTTATTAAAACATTAGAGGAAAAACAAGCTGCATATTTTAAGATGATAATTTATGACTTGGTTAATGTTTTTAATACTTATTAGTGACTGCCATTTATGAATATAGTAAGTATATGTAGTTTTTATATGCCAAGGGATTATGTTCTAAAAGTTGCTGTAAATTAATACTTACAGAAAAGGGAGAGACATTTCATAACTCCAAATTCAGTTCTCAACTGAGACAATCAGTGGCATGTGCAATTTTACCTTTTTGAAGAGAACAGTTCTACTATAGGAGGACATTTTCTCACTTCCTTGCTGTCTGCCATTTGGCTCTGAGAGGTATGTTTACCTATAGCACTTTAGAATAGTTTCCTTCCTACTGTATGGTTGAAGGACTTAAAGATAATCAGAGTATTTTCCTCTTCTCATCAATCCCTATTATTATTTATTCATATTTATTCTGAGACTGCAACTCCCAGAAAAGATACCAAAGGAAGTAGAGGGATGGACTAGCAGTGGCTCAATGAATTCCAGAGCTATATGGTTCATATGGTAATCTTATATACAGGTAGAGAGAGGGGAATACCTTCTGATTTGTAGATATTAAAATTACATTATTCTTCTGGTACTCTATCATAGGTTCACAGTGACAGAGAACCAAGTAGTAAGTTATCAGAGTACATCTCAGCCTACTAGTCCCTTGGTAGAAAAATACTTGCTAGATTACTGGAAGTTAGAGTGAGTGAACATTAACTTGGTCCACCTAGCAATTAAGCAGAATCATTCTATCAGTACACTGTGTAGGAGTAAGACCAATCTCACAACCGTTTATGTTAAATATTAAATCCTCTCCTCTGGAGAACTCCTCTTGTTCTAAGATAAATAAAAAGTACCTGTAAAATCATATGGCACAAAGGAAAGGTGATGTTACCCTGAAGACCCAAGCGAAGAAAGTGCTCATGAAAAAATGTTTCATGAAAGGAAACGTAAGAAATGGCAACCCACTCCAGTGTTCTTGCCTGGAGAATCCCAGGGACGGGGGAGCCTGGTGGGCTGCCGTGTATGGGGTCACACAGAGTCGGACACGACTGAAGTGACTTAGCATTAGCAAGAAAATTGTACAAAGCATTTGCCTTGCAATCTTAAGGAAAAGAAATAGGAAATCATAAGGAGAACAATTTGAGATGAAAGAGAAGTAGTTAAAGATAAGCTGCCAGAAAATGAAAAATATAAAATCAGAAATGAAGTATATATTGGAAGCAGTAGAGAACCGAGTTAGCAGTTTAGAAATCTCATCAATAATATGTAGGTTAAACCCAAGAAGTTTCTAGTGTAAAGAGAAAAAACATTTCTGCAGAGAAGATAACATAAAAGAATAGAAATGACACTATTTACTATTTTACAAATTCTTAGCTGGGAAAATATATAACACATGGAAATCTAAAGAAAGAAAATTATATAACCTTGGTGAGCTATGTAAAAGGAAATTTGAATGTACTGAAAGGCTTACCTTGTTTTTGGATATATAAAGACATGCAGATGTGAATTCAAAGGTATCATAGAAGAAAATATAACTTGAGTTGCCAAATGTACCTGTTTGTGGCAGATTAAAGAGGCTCACATCCTAAGCTGATGAAAAAGTTTTTCAAATAGGCATATGAAGGAATATCTACAAGAGTAAAGAAAAAGTTCTCTAACCATTAGAGCTATAAAAATGGCATAATATTAGGTGCCATGTTAATGTGTTACATATTTCAAAAGAGAAATAATTTCAATAGATTCTAAAAACATATTTGATAAAATTCAACACCCACACCTAATTTTTTAAGTCTTAAAAATAGTATGAACATGTGTCCTTTACATAACGAAGAATATTTTAGCCAAAAATCCAACATTGTAATGGAGCTCTAAAGATATTCTCTTTAGAGAACAAGACAATAATATTTCCTACTTTGTTCTAAATGTTTTCAACAATGCAACAGACACGAAAGTAAAACAAGAAATATAACTATGGAAAAGGAAAAGACATTACTGAACATAATATAATTATATATACAAGCTATCAGTTTCTGACTTACTTAACCAAAGATAAGAGAAAGGATGTGAATATATTGAGAGCAGGAGTAAATACAACATCTATTACCATATTTTCCTAAATAGAGGGACACCTGTTAGAATAGAAAAAGAGTTCCTTTTATTGCTCTGTACCTGCCCATTTACACTGGACTCATATCTCCATTTGACATGAAAGTACACCAACAATCCATGTGCCTCTACCAAACAGAATACTTAAAAACCTCTCTTGGTTCTGGAAATAAACTTAGCACTAGCAAGACCACATCCTCCTCAGGGTTAAGGGAGAAAGTGTTCAGTGCCCAGGAATTTGCAAACAGTATGTCTCTCTCCAGCTCTGCAATTTTCCAGGAAGCTCATGTTCCTTAGAAAAAGGTCTCAAGAATGACTAATGCACAATAAATGTGTAAAACTCAATAGTTTTCTTACATACTGTCAATAATTATTTAGAAGATGCAATGTGGGAAAATTCCATTTACACTAGTGAACAAAACACTTACTAGGCCTAATCTTAAGAAGAAAAGCATAGCTTTATAGGCACAGGAATGTTTACTGTAGAATAGAAAAGGAAATATGAGTAAAAGGAGAAAGAAGAATGTTTATGGGAGGTATTAATAATAAGTTATACAAGAAGATATATCTTCTGAAATTCTTCTTTCAGCTTTGTGAACACAGTCTTAAAGTTTGCTTGGAAGAACGAATGTATGAGAATAATATTTTCAAAGCACAAAATGAAGTAGAAGGACTTACCCCCACCAGATATAGAAATAATTATAAAATTTCAATAAATAAAGGAATGTAGTACTGACGTGAGAAAGCCAGATCAGTAGTGGGGAGGTCAGATGCTGAACAAAATCTTAGCATATATGTGAAATGCATGATAAAGGATGCACAGAAAATCAACAGAATGATTAAACTGATGATTGAATATGGGGGAGTTGATTACCTTCTAAAAATAAAGATGCCTAAACATGAATATTATTGGTTTTCTCCTGCATCCTTTTGAATTTTTTTATAATCAAGGAGGAAAGTTTTAAACAGTATTTCTGGGATATCCTATAGAAGCCCATCCAGTATAGGGATTAAAATGATGAGAAAAGCTCTGGAGGAGGTCAGGATTTTACTCTGCTTCTGTCTAGTTGTGTAAGCTTGGACAAGTTATTTCATCATCATGAGTGTCCTAAGATAAAGGATTAATCCTAAAATAAAGGATTTGAATTTTATTTTCTTCAATTTCCCCATCCAACACTAAAATTACATGTTCTGAAGTATGAAAGGATCAAATCTAACTACCATGCAAAACAACATCTTTGTAGGGGATTGTAACATGAAATCGAGAGTTAGGTTGTCTGTTCCAGCCTTGGTTCCAACATTTACTGGTTCTGTCATCTTTGGGAAGTTTTTCTTCCTTTCTGTATGTGTTTCCTCAATGAGAAATAAACTGAGAGTATTGATAGTACTTTGTAGGTTTGTTGTCAGAAATAAAGCAATGTATGCAAGTGCATAAAATGTTGCCTGGCCTTTACCTGCTCAGTAATATATTTATTTCAGCTTGAGAAAAAATTATGCCAGGAGCATAATTCCAACACCACCTACCCATCCATTCAAGCACAGTGAAATCAAGGCCCTCTTCCTGACTCTTGTGAAGGAGATTCTGACACACATTAGTAGGAAAGGCATGCTGTGTTTAGGAGAAGAACTCTTCAGATGATTCTGATTCTCTGCCCTTTTTGTTTCACTCCCAATCTTAAACACTGTTAGCACTATCTTTGAAATAGAGCATCAGTTATTCAAAATCTATAACAGGTGAGTAATACTGGGCATTAGCATATTTAGACTGGTAAATTCAGTGGAATAAAAATTATATATTCTGTTTCAGTTTTTTGATACTTAAATGCATGTGAAGGAGGGTCCATTTGATTTTTTTTCTCAACACAACAGTATTTCCGAAACAGTTTTCACCTAATTCAGGTTGGGAAGTGCTGCTGCTGCTGCTGCTAAGTCACTTCAGTCATGTCCAACTCTGTGAGACCCCATAGACGGCAGCCCACCAGGCTTCCCCATCCTTGGGATTCTCCAGGCAAGAACACTGGAGTGGGTTGCCATTTCTTTCTCCAATGCATGAAAGTGAAAAATGAAAGTGAAAAATGAAAGTGAAATCACTTGGTCGTGTCTGACCCTCAGCGACCCCATGGACTGCAGCCTATCAGGCTCCTCCATCCCTGGGGTTTTCCAGACAAAAGTACTGGAGTAGGGTGCCATTGCCTTCTCTGTGGAAAGTGCTAGACAGAGTTTAAATTCATTTTAACACTCATAAGCATGTACCAACAATATACTTTTATATCCAAAGGTGGATGAAAGTCTAGTCAAAATTGAATTCTATTAAGCTATTATTTCATTTTTCAACTGTATTCATAAATGGCTATTGTTAGGTTTTTTTGAAATTTTCAATTAATCATAGGTCTTTAAAGCCTAAGGTCCCCAGTGCAAATATATGCTATTGTTCAGTAGTTTTATTACTGCTTTATTTTGGGCACTCTAGCACCTCAGTGTTCATTGCAGCACTGTTTATAATAGCCAGGACATGGAAGCAACCTAGATGTCCATCAGCAGGTGTTTTCTTAAAGATGGTTGCATACTAAAAGTTTCCCTGAAGTCTAAAATAAGATTTATACAACGCTTTTAGTAACTAAAATGTAAATTAAAAGATTTCTTCATGTTAAATTTCATCTTTGTTTTATTTCAACTGAAATCAAAGTCAAAATCACCCATGGATTTTAATACTATTGATAGGTTTTATTTACTCTAACCCTTGTTGAGCATCTACTTTTCTGGAAACACTCAGGCAGTTGTTAATGTCTTCACAATGCCCAGAGCAGGGACAGGTGTTCTTTGATGACAACTTGGGTCAAGAAAGGGGTTGTGTTTGACAGAGAACATTTCCGCAGCCATAGTAAACCTTGACCCAAGAGAAATGGGAAACAGTAGGAACCTTCTCTTATCATTTTGCCTGACCCACCACAAAAGATGATTCCATGGACCAAACTGAGTTAATGGGAAAGTAGGCTTTTATATTTGGCATGAAAAAGAGGAGACATGACTTTTCTTAATTGATATGGAAAATCCTAAATCCGTGGCATCAGAAAGGATATTGAGTTTTTATAGCCATTGTGGTTCTGGCTAGGGTAGCAATTTCCTGAACAATTTCATATGTAACATGTTTTAGAGATAAGGAATAAGAGAGGAGTTCATTCATATACTGAGCAATCTACCTTTAGAGGTTTTCTTCCTTGCTGTAATTGTCAAGTTGATAATTAAATTTGAGTGCATAGGGGATAAATTTGATTTTTTCCATAAAATATCTTAATATTTCCTAAACAGTTTTACCTTAATAAATTTGGAAAGTGGAGATGATTTGAGATAAGAACTTGAAACTGAGTTAGAAGTCAGTAAATCTGGAAAATGGAGATTTTCTCGGTGACTGAACAAGTCACTGAGCCAGCTAGAAAATTAGAATAATTAAGCAATTTCAGTTTATAGCATTTCTTACCCTTGGAGAAAGGAACTTATTGTATTCAGATAACTGTTTTGTCTGCTAGATTCTAATATTTATTTTAAATTAATTTCAGATTCTTTTAGTGACCACTATACTCACTTTGAAAGAGTTGTGAAGGCTCTTCTGATCAATGCTCTAGATGAATCTTTTCTGGGAACATTGTATGGTAAGTTAATAATATAAATGGAGCAATCAGGGTTTTTTTTTTTTTTTTTTTTTCCCAATTTTTAAGCAATCTCATTGTTATAAGTGTATGTGTATATTAAATAAAACCAAGGAGACCCAATCTTCAGGCCCTCCAATTGTTCCCTCTAGGATCAACTATACCAAAAGTCCATTCACATCACACACTTGTTAGTGTTTATTATTTGTGATATGTGAAAGTACAAAAGGAATATTTCCCCTCACCTTTGAGAGTTCACAGGGAAGTTGAGGATATAGGGCATATATTAATAAAGCAATAGAGTAACTCAACACCCATGCATTGTCCCAGCCTAAGCTCTAAGCTTTAATTTCACCAAACGTTATATGCTTTTTTATGCTTTTGTGCCTTGTTGTTTCTCATTAGAGTATAATCCCTTTCTACTCTAGATTTTCTAAGTGAGTGTAAAGTAATTTCCACTATGAAAGTTATCTGTGACCCAGTTAAGTAATATTTCTCGTTCCCTCATCTATGCTGTTATCCTGAGTGTGGTGGCACTGATATATATGCACTTCTCAAATGTACTGAAACTGTATCTTTGCCTTCCTCCCTTCTTTAAGAGTGTGGAAAGAACCATACTTGCTATATACATACCCCTTGCATCTAGCTCAGAATCTGCCTCAATAAAGACTATAAATAATACTGAATATCTACCTACATGCCAAAGCAAGATTTCATTCAAACTGTATTGAACAAATATCCATTGAGTGTCTACTAAGGGCCAGGCATTATTTGAGAAAAACTGCAGGAATATGGCAATGACTGTATGACATAGACGAATCTTGCCCTTGTGTTGCTTAAAGTCTACTGGGAGAGACAGACAGTAAACAAAGATATAAAATGATGTCAGCTAGCGATTGGTTATTGAAAAATTATAAAACAGGATAAGGAGATCAAGAGAAAAGTCTATGTTAGATTGCTCAAAAAGGTCCCCCAAGTGTTATCTTCTGAACAGAAACCTGAATGAAGTGAGGGAGGAAGCAACGCATGAATCTAGCAAAGAGCACAGCAAGTATAAAGACCCTTTGGAAAGAATAAGTTTGAGGGGTTCAGGGAACAATTAGAGGACCTGTGTAGTTTCTTCCATTCCCCAATAATCTGATGGAATGATTATCTTTAACCTTAGTGGTTTTTTGTTTTTTTTTTTAATTTAAAATGTTTCTAATCAACCAACCAAGTATCTGTTTAAAGCTATGGGAAGAAATCTTTAACTATTCCATTATTTAAATATTTTATAAGGGTAAAGTGATTGTTTTTGTTGTTATTGTGATTGTTCCCCTGAACAGATGGCACCAGGCAGAAATCGTATGCACAAGATATGTTGACTTCTCTTCATTATTTGGATAACCGCTTTGTTCAGCCTCGTCTAGAGAATTTAGTCTCTAGAAGTCGTTGGAAAGAGCAATACAAGGTATACAGTTTTATTTGTTTTTGAATCTCTGATTGAGGGTGGGGTAGGATAGGAGTGACAGTCTTCTTGGAATTTCAATAACCAGTCACACTTCTTTAATTAATCTTCTAAATTATTAGCATTTTTCTTTGTTTGATAATCAGCTTGTTTCTTGTCTCTTCTAAAGCTATAATTGTTTTAATCATTCCCACTTGTTATATCTATCCAATAATTAAGTAGTTATAAATGATAATTTTAAAACATCTCTAGGGCTTAACCCATCTGGTAAAATGAGGAAATTGTCTCACAGGATGTTAACTGTTGCAGTAAAAAAGAGCTCCATTGTTAAAGAAGGTTGAGAAACAGGTTTAACTTAACTGCTAGAGGGCTTTTCAAGAAGCGTTATGTGTGAATTTATACTGTAAATTGTCAAGAAGGCAATGTAGAATATAATACTTTCCAAATTTGTGTTTTACTATGAGGCTCCTTTTCGTAAAATACCTGTTACTACCCTCTAGGATATTGGTTCCCATAATAGAGAAGCCCTGACCTATGTGGTCTTTGACATCCTTCTCCACCTTAAGATTTTGTAATTCTACCGATTCGGGAAAGATTCTTTTAATTTATAAGATCTAATTGATTCCATGTTATCCCCTAGATTTCTATTTTATGATCTCTAATAGTAGAGGCTGTCCTATATGATTTACAAGACTTTTTTCCTCCCTACTTCTAACTTTTTATCTTTTAATAATTAGCAAGAAGAAAAAGGCAAGATAGTAGAAGTTCAAGTTTCATATAGTCAGTCTTTCTAGCACCTAAATCATTAGCTACTCTACCTCATTTTGTGTCAGGAGATTTGGCTTCATCCAATGCCTGCTGCTGCTGTGCGTTGGAGAAGGAACTGGCAACCCACTCCAGTGTTCTTGCCTGGAGAATCCCAGGGACGGTGGAGCCTGGTGGGCTGCCGTCTATGGGGTCGCACAGAGTCGGACACGAATGAAGTGACTTAGCAGCAGCAGCAGCAGCAGTGCCTGTTCAGCCTTGTATTACTTGAAGATAAATTAGCTACAGATGGTTTAGGTTTAAGAGACAGTTATGGGATTACAAAAGAAAAAATAGAGTTAGAAGACGTTAATTTGGAGGACAGATTGAGTTTAGGGGGCTTCCCTGGTGGCTTAGCTGGTAAAAAATCTGCTTGCAATGTGGGAGACCTGGGTTCAATCACTGGGTTGGGAAGATCCCTTGGAGAAGGGAAATGCTACCCACTCCAGTATTCTGGCCTAGAGAATTCCATGGACTGGATAGTCCATGGGGTCACAAAGAGTCGGACATGACTAAGTAACTTTGAGTCACTTGAGTTTATGTATTTCTTTTTGACTTTGAGTGATTTTAATTTCCATGAATTCCGGTTTCTTCCTCAGATAGAGAAAATACTTACCCACTTTAAAGGGAAATATTTACTAATTTTTAAGGTAAAGTACATGGCTCAGTTCTTAAGATATGGTATAATATATAATCATTGTCTTTAATAGAAATAAAAGTAGCGTATTGATCATTTAATTTTGCCAAGTAATTTATATGCAAAGTAAAATATTTTATCTGATCTTCAGAGTAACCCCCAAAGAAAGGTACTCCTAGTTCCTCTATTTTAGAAATGAGAAAATTGTGACCCAGAAAAACTTAATAACATAAGGTTACACAGCTAGTAATTAGTCAGGCCAGGGTGTGAACCAAGCACAAACCTTAGGTCTAGAGTTTCTCAGACTTCAAAGCCCATCAATTCTGCTGTAATATGTTTTGCATACTATGATAGGTTATGCAGAATTTGGATAACCTAATGTTGAAATAATAACTAAGTTACAAGATAATATTAGCTTTAAAATTTAGACACATAGATAATCAATTCAGTACGATCTTGTTCAAAATAGGTTATGCTACAAGAAATAAATAACGCGACAAAGTAAACCAACAATGAAAACCTCAACAGCTTAACATTTTTTACATGTATGTTCACTGGGAGTCAATAGGGGTGCTCTATTAACTGTAGTCACTCAAGGAGCCAAGCTGATAGAACTTGCATCTCACTATTTGCCATGAATTCCAGAGAAGCAGGAAGAGAAGATGGTTCAGATCAGATCAGTCGCTCAGTCGTGTCCGACTCTTTGCAACCCCATGAACTGCAGCACGCCAGGCCTCCCTGTCCATCACCAACTCCCGGAGGTCACTCAGACTCACATCCATTGACTCAGTGATGCCATCCAGCCATCTCATCCTCTGTCGTCCCCTTCTCCTACTGCCCCCAATCCCTCCCAGCATCAGCAAGGAGTCAACTCTTTGCATGAGGTGGCCAAAATACTGGAGTTTCAGCTTTAGCATCATTCCTTCCAAAGAAATCCTAGGGCTGATCTCCTTCAGAATGGACTGATTGGATCTCCTTGCAGTCCAAGGGACTCTCAAGAGTCTTCTCCAACACCACAGTTCAAAAGCATCAATTCTTCGGCGCTCAGCCTTCTTCACAGTCCAACTCTCACATCCATACATGACCACAGGAAAAACCATAGCCTTGACTAGGCGAACCTTTGTTGGCAAAGTAATGTCTCTGCTTTTGAATATGCTATCTAGGTTGGTCATAACTTTCCTTCCAAGGAGTAAGCATCTTTTAATTTCATGGCTGCAGTCACCATCTGTAGTGATTTTGGAGCCCAGAAAAATAAAGTCTGACACTGTTTGCCCATCTATTTCCCATGTAGTGATGGGACCAGATGCCATGATCTTCGTTTTCTGAATGTTGAGCTTTAAGCCAACCTTTTCACTCTCCACTTTCACTTTCATTAAGAGGCTTTTGAGTTCCTCTTCACTTTCTGCCTAAGGGTGGTGTCATCTGCATATCTGAGGTTATTGATATTTCTCCCAGCAATCTTGATTCGAACTTGTGTTTCTTCCAGTCCAGCATTTCTCATGATGTACTCTGCATAGAAGTTAAATAAGCAGAGTGACAATATACAGCCTTGACATACTCCTTTTCCTGTTTGGAACCAGTATGTTGTTCCATGTCCAGTTCTAACTGTTGCTTCCTGACCTGCATACAGATTTCTCAAGAGGCAGATCAGGTGGTCTGGTATTCCCATCTCTTTCAGAATTTTCCACAGTTTATTGTGATCTACACAGTCAAAGGCTTTGGCATAGTCAATAAAGCAGAAATAGATGTTTTTCTGGAACTCTCTTGCTTTTTCGATGATCCAGCGGATGTTGGCAATTTGATCTCTGGTTCCTCTGCCTTTTCTAAAACCAGCTTGAACATCAGGAAGTTCACGGTTCACATATTGCTGAAGCCTGGCTTGGAGAATTTTGAGCATTACTTTACTAGTGTGTGAGATAAATGCAAGTGTGCGGTAGTTTGAGCATTCTTTGGCATTGCCTTTCTTTGGGATTGGGATGAAAACTGACCTTTTCCAATCTTGTGGCCACTGCTGAGTTTTCCAAATGTGCTGGCATATTGAGTGTAGCACTTTCATAGCATCATCTTTCAGGATTTGAAATAGCTCCACTGGAATTCCATCACCTCCACTAGCTTTGTTCGTAGTGATGCTTTCTAAGGCCCACTTGACTTCACATTCCAGGATGTCTGGCTCTAGGTCAGTGATCACATCATCATGATTATCTGGGTAGTGAAGATCTTTTTTGTACAGTTCTTCTGTGTATTCTTGCCACCTCTTCTTAATATCTTCTGCTTCTGTTAGGTCCATACCATTTCTGTCCTTTATTGAGCCCATCTTTGCATCAAATGTTGCTTTGGTATCTCTGATTTTCTTGAAGAGATCCCTAGTCTTTCCCATTCTGTTGTTTTCCTCTATTTCTTTGCATTGATCGCTGAAGAAGGCTTTCTTATCTCTTCTTGCTGTTCTTTGGAACTCTGCATTCAGATGTTTATATCTTTCCTTTTCTCCTTTGCTTTTCGCTTCTCTTCTTTTCACAGCTATTTGCAAGGCCTCCCCAGACAGCCATTTTGCTTTTTTTTATTTCTTTTCCATGGGGATGGTCTTGATCCCTGTCTCCTGTCCAATGTCACGAACCTCATTCCATAGTTCATCAGGCACTCTATCAGATCTAGGCCCTTAAATCTATATCTCACTTCCACTGTATAATCATAAGGGATTTGATTTAGGTCATACCTGAATGGTCTAGTGGTTTTCCCTACTTTCTTCAATTTCAGTCTGAATTTGGCAATAAGAAGTTCATGGTCTGAGCCACAGTCAGCTCCTGGTCTTGTTTTTGCTGATTGTATAGAGCTTCTCCATCTTTGGCTGCAAAGAATATAATCAATCTGATTTCAGTGTTGACCATCTGGTGATGTCCAAGTATAGAGTCTTCTCTTGTGTTGTTGGAAGAGGGTATTTGCTATGACCAGTGCATTTTCTTGGCAAAACTCTGTTAGTCTTTGCCCTGCTTCATTCCGTATTCCAAGGCCAAATTTGCCTGTTACTCCAGGTGTTCCTTGACTTCCTACTTTTGCATTCCAGTCCCCTATAATGAAAAGGACATCCCTTTTTGGGTGTTAGTTCTAAAAGGTCTTGTAGGTCTTCATAGAATCGTTCAACTTCAGCTTCTTCAGCATTACTGGTTGGGGCATAGACTTGGATTACTGTGACATTGAATGGTTTGCCTTGGAAACAAACAGAGATCATTCTGTCGTTTTTGAGATTGCATCCAAGTACTGCATTTCGGACTCTTTTGTTGACCATGATGGCCACTCCATTTCTTCTGAGGGATTCCTGCCCGCAGTAGTAGATATAATGGTCCTCTGAGTTAAATTCACCCATTCCAGTCCATTTTAGTTTGCTAATTCCTAGAATGTCGACATTCACTCTTGCCATCTCTTGTTTGACCACTTCCAATTTGCCTAGATTCACAGACCTGACATTCCAGGTTCCTATGCAATATTGCTCTTTACATCATCAGACTTTGCTTCTATCACCAGACACATCCACAGCTGGGTATTCTTTTTGCTTTGGCTCCATCCCTTCATTCTTTCTGGAGTTATTTCTCCACTGATCTCCAGTAGCATATTGGGCCCCTACTGACCTGGGGGAGTTTTCTCTTTCAGTATCCTATCATTTTGCCTTTTCATACTGTTCATGGGGTTCTCAAGGCAAGAATACTGAAGATGGTTAGTCACCTATTTACTCTGAATGTCAGCCAATAGTGACACATGTCATGAAGTACCATGAAATAAGAGAAACAATAAAAAGTACAAGACAATGTTGCTGTGAATGATAAATGTAAAAAGGAAACTCTACTGGATACTTAATTACTGTCAGGCTGATAGAGAATGCAGATTAGTGACCCTGTTAATATGCTCATTGCGTGCAGCTCAAATATTGTGGTAAGCTAATCCACACTACTAATTAGAATAGGAGTGTCTAGCACAGGCCTAGAGCCTAAGCAAAACTGCTCAAGCACAAGTAATTTCACAGCTTAATAAAGCTTATTTATGAATGCCAAATATTTTCTCTGTTTATTCATTGCTAACTCAGCTATTAGACTGGCCATAGCAATACTGGCAACCTAGCGATCCTGGTTCAAACTTGTTTGTCTTCATAGTACTTTAGTAAGCAACTACAGGAGAATTAAATTATTTCTGGGATATTTTGTGGAAAATATAATTCATGCAATGGAGACAAAATGTGATCTTTTTTTTTTTCTTGATTTTTATTAACCTAAATGAATTGATCTTTTAATTATATTATCCTGAATTTTTTTTCTGCTCATCCTTTCCTATTTTAACTAATTACAACATCCGGAGATAAGAAGAGAGATAAGAAGTAAATTAAAACCTTAGTAGTAACTTAAAAGTTTGAGAGAAATGAAGCTAGTTTCTTTCTTCATCTGGTTTCTTTTAACAGTCTAAATTATAAATTCATTTTTAAAATTTAAATATATCTTGTCAGACACCTACTGTGTGCTCAATACTAAACTGAGACATACCAGTGTGTTTTGCTCTTACATCTTATTATATTATTATGATTCCTATTCTTAATTTTAATTTGGTTGGGCTCTTATGTTTGATTTTGTTTTTGTCTTTCTTATCCTTTAAACTTTCATTACATTTTGAAATTATTTTCAGGAGCGAGTAGAAAATTATTCTAGTGTAAATATCCAATTGAAGAATTCTGAGAACTGTTTGTGCCAGGCTTGTGGGTTGTTTCGCCACTGTGAATACTCAGTGCATTTATCAGGAAAGCTGTATAACACCAGGACCATGGAAACAGATGATTTCATGTCACACGATAAACAGGTATTTTTTCCCCCTCTCATTTTAGTTGTTAAAAATCAGAAATTTTCACTAAATAAGCCTGTACGGTTAACCCTAACTTCTTTTCACAAATGGAGAAAGCACCAGGAGAAGAAAAAGAGAGCACGGGGAAAGAGTGTGCCATTTTTTAATGTAAAAATGTGTGTTATACATCAGATTCACTCCTAATTCAGTCAGGTACTAAAATCAGTGCATATTGTCTAAGTGTACATCACACACCCTAGGAGAGGGTGAGGGGCATGAGGGAGAGGGGATAAGGATGAAAAGGGAGGTAACTGAGCCAGAGGAAGAAGAAATCCCTTTTGAGTCCCAAGGAGAATTTGACCCCCATGGAAAATTTAGGCCAGATCATCTACCAAATTGACAATCTACAAACAAACAATTAAAGATAGCAACCCACTCCATCACTCTTGCCTGGAAGATCCCATGGATGGAGGAGCATTGTAGGCTACAGTCCATGGGGTTGCAAAAGGTGGACACGACTGAGTGACTTCACTTCACTATAGATGGTAAAGGGTCTGCCTGCAGTGTGGGAGACCAGGGTTAGAAGCCTGGGTTGGGCAATCCCCTGGAGGAGGGCATGGCAACTCACTCCAGTATTCTTGCCTAGAGAATCCCATAGACAGAGGAGCCTGGCAGGCTACAGTGCATAGGGTCGCACAGAGTCAGACACAAATGAGTGACTAACGCTTTCAAATTCACCCCAGTAATGAGGTTTGAAGGAAAACTGTACTTCAATTTAGACTACATCAACAGTGTTCCAGAGCCTAGAAACATCACTGTATAAGGTACTATTAATTTTGAATGAATAGACAAAATAGAAGAAAATATTTTAAATATATGAAGTATTTGATAGACAAGAGTAGAACAGTGCACTGTGAAGACAGAAAAACAAAAAGATGCAGATACAGACTACTTCTATTTATCTTTTTTTACTCTTTGTAAAATGATTACACTTACAAGTACAAAAAATATTAAAATTGAGAGCTTCCTCTAGACTTCCCTCAGTAGATTCCTCATCCACTGATACAGAGGACCAACTGTACATTTATTTTTAAAAATTCCATGTCTACATGGGTCCATGCAGTTCAAACCTATGTTGTTCACGGTTTAACTATACTATTTTTACACCTGTGGTTGGTTTAATCTGCAGATACAGAAGCCCAAATGTAAAACTCGGGCATCTGCGGATTTTGCTATCAGGGAGGGTCCTGGAACCAACCCCTGAGGATATTGAGGAGTGGCTATAGTTTTAGCTACAACAGTCTTGGATAGAGTACTGAGATCAGAGCTCTGGACCACCAGCTTGTGGTGATATCTGAGGGCATTAGAGGAGAAGGAAATCACCTGGAGGAAAGTGACGTGAGATCTGAAAGGCAGTTAGGAGGACTAACAAGTTTTTCAGTTTTGCCCAGAGTCTGTCCAGACTCTTCAAGACACTTAAGATCCAGTGAGAAGAGGCATTAAGTTTCAGGCAGATGGCCATGTGTAATAAAATAGGTGAAAAGTGAAAGTGTTAGTCATTGAACTGACTCTGACTCTTTGCAACCCCATGGACTGTATGGCTTCTCTGTCCATGGAATCCTCCAGGCAAGAATACTGGAGTGGGTTAGCCATTCCCTTCTTCAGAGTATCTTCCCAACCCATGGATTGAACCCAGTTCTCCTGCACTCAGGCAGATTCTTAACCATCTAAGCCACCAAGGAAGCCTAACCACGTGTAATGCATCCATGCAAAGAGCAGGCTGAGAGGGAATAGAATCCTTAAGGGATTGTTGCACTTAATGTTTTTAGCTGTGCTTTATTACTCAGTCGTGTCTGACTCTTTGTGACCCCATGGACTGTAGCCTGCCAGGCACCTCTGTCCATGGGATTCTCCAGGCAAGAATGCTGGAGTGGATTGCCATGCCCTCCTCCAGGGGATCTTCCAAACCCAGAGATTGAACCCAGGTCTCCTGCATTGCAGGCGGATTCTTTACGTCTGTGCCACCAGGGAAGCCCAGTGTTCCTAGAGACCTGGAAATAGACAATAGACTTCTTCCCATCCCTCTTTCCTTGAAGATCTTTTCTCTTCGTTCTCCATACTTTAATTTCCTTAAGGAACTGGTTGCTTCTCTGTATAAAGCTACCCGCAGTGTTAAAAACGTGTTTAAAATGTGCATAATGCATGTTTCATTGAATTTCCTTGCTTTAGTTTGTTAAACAGTGTTGATTTACATTTCCACGTGTTATGTCTAATAAATTACAGATCAGATTATTTCTATTGCTTTGCATTCACCATCTTCTGCTTTAGGAAAATTTGATGACAATTTTTAGCTTTGTTTCTGATTAATCTTTGGCTATGTCAGGCTCCTAGTTCACACTGATAACTGAGACGACTTAGTTTTCTTCAGATTTATGAGTTCATCAGATCAGATCAGATCAGTCGCTCAGTCGTGTCCGACTCTTCGCGACCCCATGAACCGCAGCACGCCAGGCCTCCCTGTCCATCACCAGCTCCCGGAGGTCACTCAGACTCACACCCATCGAGTCAGTGATGCCATCCAGCCATCTCATCCTCTGTCGTCCCCTTCTCCTCCTGCCCTCAATCCCTCCCAGCATCACAGTCTTCTCCAATGAGTCAACTCTTCGCATGAGGTGGCCAAAATACTGGAGTTTCAGAGTTCATAGAACTATACTAATCCTACACAGTGGATTAAAGATCATTTCTATATCACTTAACTTATCTGCTTTGAGATAATCATCACAGAACTTAACATTTCTCTTTATCTCTGGCAATTTTTTAAAATATTGTCTATCTTGTTAGAATAGCGTCTCTATTTTTTTTTTTTTTTCTTTTTCTTTTGGCTCCACTGTGTGGCTTGTGGAATCTTAGTTCCCCAACCAGAGACTGAACTTGGGCCCTTGGCAGTGAAAGCACTGAGTCCTAACCACAGAGCCCCCAGATAACTTCCCCCAAGTAGTGTCCTTAATGTTTAGAAATGCAATTAGTTAATTAAAAGTACTGTCTAAATACATTTCTGGACATTTAAGGACACTATTCTAGCAGTATAGACTTGATTTACTTGTTTTTAGAACTTGATGTAAATAGAATGCTACAGTATAAGCTGTGTTGTATAAACATTAATTCATAAGGTATAGTTGGCTGTAACAATACACTAAAACAGGGAAGGGGTGAAAGGAGAGGTCCACTTGCAGTGTATACAACAACTATGTACATTTACTGTGTATATTTACTACTTTTTATGAAGCCTTACTAACAATGATTTAGGCTCTTCCATATAAAATGTGCTCACATTTGGGGGAAAAAAATAGTATGAGAATATTCTAAAGGTAATTTGGGGTTTATTGACCTCCAGTGTCACTAAACTAAGTGTAAGGTGTAGACACCAAGAGGGTAGGAATTAGAAATGAAAAGGATTTTCAATAGATAGTTTTGTTTCATACTGGAAAAAGAAATTAAAATAGAAAATCTTAAACACTTATCCTTTCCTTTTGTTCCAACTCAAAATCTTTATACAAATAAATTCTTGTTTTGTGGAAATACAGAATACAATGTAATAAAAATAAAAAATTGTATTATTCTTATACCATATCTTATCTAGACCAGCCATAAGAGATTTCTCCTGAATCATCTACTTGAATGGTAGAAATGGACTTCCCCGTAGAGTTCACTACAACTGTTGTATTATCTTTTTATTTAAAGTGGGAGGTATTGGCAACTGAACTGTAATCTATATGACTGGTTTGATGATAATGTTTCAATGAAAACGATACTTAACAGTAAGCAAGCCATGAACAATAATACCTGATTGTTTCTGATGATCTGAAAAACAGATTTTCCCAAATCATAAACAGAAATATGGATGTGCTTTTCACAGGGCAAACACACTGAAACCATACTCACAGAAAACTAGTCAATCTAATCACACTAGGACCCACAGCCTTGTCTAATTCAATGAAACTAAGCCATGCTCGTGGGGCAACCCAGGATGGGCGGGTCATGGTGGAGAGATCTGACAGGATGTGGTACAGGAGACAGGGATCAAGACCATCCCCATGGAAAAGAAATAAAAAAAAAGCAAAATGACTGTCTGGGGAGGCCTTTCAAATAGCTGTGAAAAGAAGAGAAGCAAAAAGCAAAGGAGAAAAGGAAAGGTAAAGCATCTGAATGCAGAGTTCCAAAGAATAGCAAGAAGAGATAAAAAAGCCTTCTTCAGTGATCAATGCAAAGAAATAGAGGAAAACAACAGAATGGGAAAGACTAGGGATCTCTTCAAGAAAATCAGAGATACCAAAGCAACATTTCATGCAAAGATGGGCTCAATAAAGGACAGAAATGGTATGGACCTAACAGAAGCAGAAGATATTAAGAAGAGGTGGCAAGAATACACAGAAGAACTGTACAAAAAAGATCTTCACTACCCAGATAATCATGATGGTGTGATCACTGACCTAGAGCCAGACATCCTGGAATGTGAAGTCAAGTGGGCCTTAGAAAGCATCACTACGAACATAGCTAGTGGAGGTGATGGAATTCCAGTGGAGCTATTCCAAATCCTGAAAGATGATGTTGTGAAAGTGCTGCACTCAATATGCCAGCAAATTTGGAAAACTCAGCAGTGGCCACAGGACTGGAAAAGGTCAGTGTTCATCCCAATCCCAAAGAAAGGCAATGTCAAGGAATGCTCAAACTACCACACAGTTGCACTCATCTCACACACTAATAAAGTAATGCTCACAATTCTCCAAGCCAGGCTTCAGCAATATGTGAACCGTGAACGTCCTGATGTTCAAGCTGGTTTTAGAAAAGGCAGAGGAACCAGAGATCAAATTGCTAACATCCGCTGGATCATCGAAAAAGCAAGAGAGTTCCAGAAAAACATCTATTTCTGCTTTATTGATTATGCCAAAGCCTTTGACTGTGTATATCACAATAAACTGTGGAAAATTCTGAAAGAGATGGGAATACCAGACCACCTGATCTGCCTCTTGAGAAATCTGTATGCAGGTCAGGAAGCAACAGTTAGAACTGGTCATGGAACAACAGACTGGTTCCAAATAGGAAAGGGAGTACGTCAAGGCTGTATATTGTCACCATGTTTATTTAACTTCTATGCAGAGTACATCATGAGAAATGCTGGACTGGAAGAAACATAAGCTGGAATCAAGATTGCCAGGAGAAATATCAATAACCTCAGATATGCAGATGATACCACCCTTATGGCAGAAAGTGAAGAGGAACTCAGAAGCCTCTTGATGAAAGTGAAAGAGGAGAGAGAAAAAGTTGGCTTAAAGCTCAACATTCAGAAAACGAAGATCATGGCATCCGGTCCCATCACTTCATGGGAAATAGATGGGGAAACAGTGGAAACAGTGTCAGAGTTTATTTTTCTGGGCTCCAAAATCACTACAGATGGTGACTGCAGCCATGAAATTAAAAGACGCTTACTCCTTGGAAGGAAAGTTATGACCAACCTAGATAGCATATTCAAAAACAGAGACATTACTTTGCCAACAAAGGTTCACCTAGTCAAGGCTATGGTTTTTCCTATGGTCATGTATGGATGTGAGAGTTGGACTGTGAAGAAGGCTGAGCGCCGAAGAATTGATGCTTTTGAACTGTGGTGTTGGAGAAGACTCTTGAGAGTCCCTTGGACTGCAACGAGATCCAACCAGTCCATTTTGAAGGAGATGAGCCCTGGGATTTCTTTGGAAGCAATGATGCTAAAGCTGAAACTCCAGTACTTTGGCCACCTCATGCGAAGAGTTGACTCATTGGAGAAGACTCTGATGCTGGGAAGGATAGAGGGCAAGAGGAGAAGGGGACGATAGAGGATGAGATGGCTGGATGGCATCACTGACTCAATGGATGTGAGTCTCAGTGACCTCTGGGAGTTGGTGATGGACAGGGAGGCCTGGCGTGCTGCGATTCATGGGGTCGCAAAGAGTCGGACACGACTCAGCGACTGATCTGATCTGATCTGATCTTTCATCAGCATTTTGAAATTTTACGAAACATTAGAAAATGTCCCAAATGCCATCTTTACAAGATGATGCATCAAAGCTGACTGTTACTGACCATCATATTTAACTTTTATTCATTTTTGCCAATATACTTTTATATTGTTTATTTAACTCATCGCCTGTGTGATCCCTACAGTGTGACTTAGAAAAACAGCACAGTTCTTTGCCAGATAGAATACAAGTTGCATAGGTCAATAACGTAACTATATCACTCTTACTGAATTCACGAAAACATAACCCATCATGTATGTAGACACAAAGACAAATAACATAAATTAGAAGGAACTTTGTCTATTTCCTGAGGTTCCTCCATGAGAATAAGATTGGTCATGTTATAAAGTTTGAATTCCTTTCTGATGCATTTTCTACAGTGAGTGAAATAATGTAGGTACAATTACATTTAATGAGGTCAGTGCAGCAACACTATTTTCCAATTTTAGCTATAGATGTGTATAACCAAGTATACATTTAAAACATTCTAAAAGAGAATGGATGGTTGAGTTCACAAGAAGAGTATTCTTAATCGTAAGATCCTAGAAGTTCACATAAACATAGAAATAAAAATTTTTAGCTTGCTAATAATAAAATATTAATGTTTATAATTACATCAGACTCACTAATTAAGGGGCTTCCCTGGTGGCTCAGCTGGTAAAGAATCCACCTCCAATGCAGGAGATCCCAGTTTGATTCCTTGGTTAGAAAGATCCCCTGGAGAAGGGGTAGGCTACCCCCTCCATTATTCTTGGGCTTCGCTGGTAGCTCAGACAGTAAAGAATCTGCCTGTAATGTGGAAGACCTGGCTTCGATCCTTGTGTTGGGAAGATCCCCTCGAGGAGGACATGGCAACCCACTCCAGTAATTAGGGCTTCCCAGGTGGCACTAGTGGTAAAGAACCCGCCTGCCAGTGCAGGAGAGGTAAGAGATGCAGGTTCAGTCCCTGGGTGGGCAAGATCCCTGGAGAAGGCAATGGCAGCCCACTCCAGTATTCTTAATCCCATGGACAGGAGCCTGGAGGGTTACAGTCCATGGGGTCACAAAAGGTCAGAAACAACTGAAGTGACTTAGCACACATGAATTAAGATAAAAAGTATAACTAAACACAAAGTTATTTTTTACTTTGCAGAATATTTTGGAAAAAAATATTTGGTTAAAAGTGCTCTATTTTTAATATTGGTATGAGAACCTGTTTCAGTTTACATGTTTGTAACAGGAGTTCCCAACCTCCGGAATCTAATGCCTGATGATCTGAGGTGGAGCTGATGTAATAATGAGAGAAATAAAGTTCTATCCCAAAATCATTCCCCTGTCCAGGTCTGTGGGGGAAAAAAAATGTTTTTTATGAACCTGGTTCCCAGTGCCAAAAATGTTAGGGATTGCTGGTTTATAAGCTAGGAAATTATCATAATTCAGGCATTTTTACCTCAGTAACTGTATGTGTAGTAGCTTGCATGCTTTTCTTGCTTTGGGGTATGGCTATCCTTTTGCCTTAGAAGCCATCTTTCTCCTCTTTCCCAAACTTGACTAACTGTTTTCTAAAGACTTAGTTCACACATCACCTAATTTAGAACTGTTCTTTTTACTGGATTGTGTTAATTGTCCCTTCTCTGTACCTAGATTGCCTCTTGTGCATTGCATTTGGCACGTTATTTTATAATCACTTGTTTTTTTCTCGCAGCAGTGTAAATTCCCCTGATATAAGAGGCACATATTTTATTTCTGTATCTCCAGTGCTTAACTCAGTACTTGAAACATAGCAGTTGCTCAGTTTTTTGTTAACTTGGTTGTTTAAATAAAAGAAGGGAAAGGAATTATTGTATAAAAATTTTGAAAAATAATGCATGGATTCTATTTTAAAGAAAATCTGAAAACCAGAAAGGCTGTACTTTCACTACTGTATATTCATTTCATATACCAGATGATATTTATTTCTTGATTTAGGTGTTGACTGTTGGCAGAATTTGTGCTGAGCGAACCAGAATTTACCATAAACTGAAACATTTTAAATTCGAGCTGTACCAAGAGTGTTGCTCCATTGCAAAGACAGAAGAGGTTAAGGATGAACAGGTTAAAGAAACAGTGGAAAGAATTTTCAATCAGTCAGAAAACAGTGGCTGGATTAAGGAGGTAAGGTGAATATAGAAGAACAATTTCATTCAGTAGGTTCTGCAGCCTACTACTGATCAGCAAAAGGATATGAATTATGAGAAGAGAAGACAGTGACTTTTAAAAGAGAACCTCTCCTTCTCTTCCTGTCTTTGTATTTTCTCTTCTTCCACCCATTCCTTTCATGCTCATCATTGTCGTACCCTGAAGAAGTGCCCTGATGTTCTAAGTGTTCACTTAGCTCATCAGATATATTTTAATCAGCAGTAATACAGTCCTCTAATGAAGGACCTCTGTCCTTTCACTTTTATGTATGTGTGGTTTTCCTTACATATATATTAAGTCCCCTTATTTTCTTCAACAAAGTTTAGGACTCACCTCTGCTTGTCTGCTTCCTATCTCTAGAACAGTTCTTGTGACCTGAAAGTGAAGAAGCCCTGGTGCCAATCTGAGGAAAGGACCTCTGCTGCCAGTTCTAATACACCCACATCCTCTTCCTGAGGACATGGGACTGAGCAGTGAGCACTGTAACTGAAGATGAAGGGAAATGCAGAGGTTTCAGGCCATGGCACTGATTTGAATTCCCCTATATCCTGTTGATCACTAAATTTGATATCAAGGATAAAGTGGGGATTTTGAAGAGTGCACTGGATTCCCGAAGATCTGCTGGCAGCTCTTAAGATCTGGTCTGCTCACAGAACTTTTAGAATTGTTATGGTACATGGAAAGAATGCAAGGATGCTAACATCGTAGTCTTCTAAAGCAAGTCCAGTTACATGACTTTGTAAGAGAGAACAGATAGGAGATTTTCAGGTATCAACTCAGACAGGAGTTGATACTCAAATCAACCATATATTTAATCTTAAAAAAAAAGCCTGGGTTATTTATATCATAGGGAAATTTGTAAAACAGGAAAATAAAAAGAGAGCTTAGAGAATAAACATATGAGCCAAGGGAAAGAACACGAGAACAGACAAAACAGGAACTTCTTAGGACATAGCATGTCCCACAGGGGTGTCCTGAGCTGGAGGAGGACATCAAGGTCCGATTCCCTTTCGACAGTTACCCATCCACCACAAACCACCAGCCGGGGGTCTCCTTGCCTGCTCCCCACATCTTGACTCTTCAGTCGTCTTGTTTCATTTTACTCTCTTCAGCTTTGTATCTTTTACTTTGCTTCCACTTCTCTCACTCACTCACAATTCTTTCCTCCCTGTCCTTCTCTGTGCTTTTTCATTTGCCATGGGGAAAAGCCATCACTTATCCAGTAAGTCCCAACTTCGTTTTCCTCAGTGACATGAAATTCTTAAGTGCTTTTATTGATGCATCGAAGTGTTACCAAGCCTCTAGTGGAGTTGAAAGACCTTTTGGGATACCAATTAAAAGAATTATGTACTAGGTGTAGCAAAATTACTGTTGTATTGTACATACTATATAATAATTTTATATGTTGGAAAGAACATTAAAATTCTTACAGAAAGAAGTAAAAGCATTTCCAAATCATGTACCTTAGAGAAAGCTTAACAAAGTTTGTGACAACAGAAGGGACCTGCAAGAAGAAAAAGATTCTTAAGAAAGCCAAGCGTCACATTATGCTTAAAAAAATAACACAGCATTGGGCATTGAAAGTATTTCAGAATGGTGCATATTTAGGACAACATGCATATTTTTTCACATAAAATACCAAACAACTTCATTTTATTTTTGAGAAAGTCCTACTTTAAAAATATTTGTGAATAGATATTCTCAAAAGATTTCCTAGAAACCAAAGAAGTTTATTAGCCAGTGTAAACCCATAGGCAACTTACTGTGCTATGATTAAATTGCAGAATTTATCAGGTGCCCTGACATTTCTCCACATCACTCCACCCCCCCCCCCCATCAGAGTGTGTTTGCCTTCAAGTAGTAGCACTGCCTGTATCCCTGTGATGCATGCCTTCTTCTTGGCCACAGCTACCCTAAATCTTTAGAACCTGGGCCCTGTGCTCCTTGAGTGGCATGTACATGGCACTTTCTCTCTTAGCTCTCAGTTATCATGTGAGCCTCTTCTCTCACCTTATACAAACTCTGTTCCTGTCTTTCCTCCCCCAGCTTGTGTTTCACACCTTGCTTTTTCCTTTACCTGCCTCTTCTTCCTCCCAGCATTTTTCTTCCATTATCTTGGGATCTCTCAGAATTTCTTCCCAAAGACCTGCTAACTAGACTGACTTCATTCTTCTTATTCTTCCTCCATTACTAACAGTTTAACTAGGAGATCTGATTTTAACCTAATGATATTAAAAGGATAGGAGCAACTCAAGTGTAAGAAAAGAAAGAATGATAAGAAAATTATGATAAAATATATAATAACTATAATAGTAAAACATGCGTCATTCTAAATTAGAAGTGAAGAACAGAATGTCATGTGCCACTGGCAAATGCTGGCAAACGATTTTTCTTTGAGAGTACCTTTGATGGTGGGATTTCCAGGGAAGTTGAAGACAGGATTGTTGGTATGGGGTAGTGAACACAGAAGACCAGGAAGTGAAAAAAGTATGTCCATAGGGACATCAGGTTTCAGTCCATGTCACCATAAACGTCAGAGTTATCAACACGATCTCTCGTTTTATTGGAAGCTGAAGCAGAGCTCATAAGGACAGCTAAGAAACCGTTAGGTCAGTTCATCTCCCCAACGGAAGGAAGCACTTGAACTCTGTCAACTTTGAAATCTCCAAACCGTCCCAGCTCCTCTCTCCTCTTGTCCGGCCCTGGTCTTTACTCTCCCATCTTCATTGCTGTCACTCAGATTTAGGCCTTCATTACGTAAATTATTATAGTAGATTCATAACTAGCTGCCAAACCATTCTAGAGTGGATGTTTTACCCTTTAAAAAAAATACATATATATACACTCCTCAGATTGTGTCAATTTCCTGCTCTAACACTTTCATGGGGTCACAAAGAGTCGGACACGACTGAGCGACTGAACTGAACACCTTTGTTAGCTTTCCATTGCCTGTCACATTATTGCTAAACTATGTAACCTAATCTTTCATACTTTTTATTCTCTGACCACCTTTTTGGTTCAGTCTTCTCTCTCAGTTCCCCTGGAAAACCTCAGACTGCAGTCAAACCCTGTACTTTTCTGTCTTGTCACTGTTTTGTGGATTTCTGTATCCTAGAGAAAACTCTCCACCAGATCGTTGCCTACCAGGTCTTTTTCCCTAGGGACAGCTCAAATGCCACTCTTCCTGGTTACCTCAGCTAACCATAAGCTTTCTTCCGAACCCTCAAAGCAGTGTCTATATTCTTTATGCCACTTGTTATTGGTTGTCATTGGTGAACTGTGTTCTTAGAGTCAGGGAAAGCAATGGAAAGGGCATGGCAACCCACTCCAGTATTCTTCCCTGGAGAATCCCATGGATGGAGGAGCCTGGTGGACTACAGTCCACAGGGCCGCAAAGAGTCAGACATGACTGAAGCAACTTAGCATGCGTGTGGATTAGCAAAGTATTTGATATATGTTACGTGCTTAACAAATTTTTGTTGAATAAGTTATTGAAGTTGTTACACTTCTACTATAAATATGATAATAGAAAACTTATAATTTACCAGTCATGAAGTTAATAATAATGTTCATTTTGATCTCTTACCAATGCTTTCTATGAATTAGAAATGCTTATTTGAAATTGAGTCCCTGTTTATAATAAAAATATATTTATTCATGATTGCCATGAGATAGACTTGTTCCTATTTGTGTCTGTAGATTGAAAAGGCCTAGTTTATCTTCACTGCTTTGAGAAAAATAACTAGCTCTTTTATTGTATACACAGAAATATGGTCAACTTCAAGAATATCTCAATTTGGCGGATTACTTTAAAGAGGAGAAGTTTGAATTTTAACACATTTCCTTCAGAGAAGATTTTGTAAATTCCTGTAAATATGAAGATCACAAGTCTTATTTCTCTGTATCATGTGACCTATTTATATATTTTATGTATAGCTTCGTGGCAAAATATCTTTTGTGAAACATGTTCATCTTAATTTCCATGACACAACACTCTGCAGTCTAATAAAACTTTTATCTACTGTACATAGAAAACACAAGCCTAACTTTAAGTGTATTTGAAAGTTATATAACAATGCCTTTATATCAGATGACTATCAAGTGAATGAGCTGTTCATGTCCTGTCAGTTTATTAGAAAACCATGTATTTAAAAAATCTATTTAGATTAACATCTATGTGTATTTATTGCTGAATTCCTGCCCAGATCTGCGTATTATCCTTTTGTAGTATTAAATGATCTTCAGTAACATTTTTTACTGCCATCATTATCTAAATCAGTGGCCCATGGAAGAAGCCTCAGTTATGTTCAACTAAATTCTCTGGCATCACAATCAGACTATAGCTTACCCATTCCAAGTAGAGGAATGGTTTTTCTCCCTTTTCCAAAGTGTCCCTTACAAATACATTTCAGGCTTGCAAAGTCTTCCAGTCCTTCACATTCAGGAATAATTTCATGATATGTATTTGCATAGGTCATAATGTTCTTTCTTTTTCCTGTCCAATTTTGTCTACAGGTCAATGAGTAAGATGTATTTTATTTATTTTTATCCATTACTCTTCCCCTATAAGTATTAGGATCAGAAGATCTCAGAGAGACAAATTCTGCCAAAAATAGTTTAAAGTCACATTTTGGCATCTGTATTGCTTCTAAATTGCACTTATAAATTTTCCCTTAATATAATAAAGTAAAATGGTTTCAGATTGAACAAATGGGCTCTGGGTATTCTGTATCTTTAATTCTTAAAAATGCTGTTCTACTAGGGTCTAGTTCCTTGTGAATTTCAGATCCTTGTTTCTTCAAGTGTCAGTTGAACCTCGCTTCATCTATTATGTAGTTCATGGAATGGTCTTCATTATATACATTAAATGTTTCATTTTATTAAATCCTTACATAGAGATTTAATATTTTCTGCAATTAATTTTCCAATAGTATCCCTATTATGATTGTAAACAAAACAGGTAGAACTTACACAGTTGTGAGAATGCTGATGCTGACTTTTCATGTGAAGAGTGCATATCTTTTTAAAAAGTATGAAATGGAAATTTTTAATCATGCATCTCTATTCTTATTTGTCTGTTATATAGATATAATCCTTAGCTATATGAAGTTGCAGTTGAAAGTTGAAGATATGGTGTCCAAAAAGATATAGGGCAGGGTATAGGAAAAGTGATGGCCAGTTGGGAAGGGTGAAGATCATGAATGATTTGTCAAAAAAGAAGTCCAAGGAAAACAAAAGAATGGTCTCTAAAGTATCTCTGAAGACTTTGGGAGCATCATTTCTTGTATGTGACACTACAGATAAGTTGAACCAACTGAAGAGTGAACGTATCAACTGAAAGTTAAAAATATTTTATCTATTCTTATAAATAGCATTCACTTAATTTATAAAAATGAAAGCACTAATGACTTTAAGGACTTTTAATGGCAGTTGACTCAGTTCCTAGGTCAGGCCTCTTGTTGACTTGAGACATTTTTCTTGTTAGAACAGTATTCTGACTGTTGCTCAGGAAATGCTGATAAGTAGTTTTGCTGATGTCTGAGGTCACTGCAACCAAGCAAGCTTCTTCAGTAGGTGTTTGGAGAGTACAAGAGACTTTTTTGTACATGATTACACCAAAAGAACTGCAAAGAGACAGGCTGTCAGGAAATGAAAATTAGCATGGATCAGGGGGCCAAAATCAAGTAGTCTAGAAGAAAACAGAATGTTGAAAAATTAAAATTAACTTTAGTAGGTATTATGACATACTGTATTATTTTATCACCATCATCATTGATAATATCACTGATTCTATATAACAAAATAGTTTGTAAGCTTACAAGTCTCACATACCTATGAAGTTTTGAGACCTTGACATCTATCACTATAGCATTAAATGCTTTATGTTAGGTCGCTATGAACAGTAAAGATGATGAGGAAGACAGATGGACAAATAAAAAGGAACTAATGCTTTAAAAAAAATTCATAGGGCCCTTACAGAAGCTTTAGAGATATAACAGGGAACAGTTCCATAAAAGGGGAAGACAAGGAAAAAAATGTTTATTTTATTGGCAGCTGGATATAATTGAGCATATTTTCTCACTTGTCTGCTCTCATACTTGGATGAGTAGTCCTATTCACTACTCATTTCTTGGAGGTGTTATAGGACTTGCTTAGACTCCAGCATGTTGATTGAGGTGTAATTGCAGCCCTTGAGCTATTCTGGGTATAGTCTGGTTTCCCTGTAACTCTTTTCACCCTTGATACTGAAGCAGCAAGTCCAGTGGTTAAGAAAGGATAGGTTTGAAATCAGGCTTGAGTTCGAGTCCTGATCTCTTACTTCCTAGTTAATTTAGTTTATTTTCAATAAGCCTCAGTTTCCTCATTTATAAAGGGTTAATAATTCCTCTACCTCAGGATTGTTGGTGGATTGGAGGGAGATATGCAAAGTACTGTGCCTGAAACAGTGACTAAATAGTAATGACATGAATGGAAATGAGGTGGATGATAATGATGTCAGCTTGAATTTAAATGGCTGTAAAGGGCAAATGTGTACAAAAGACACTGTAAAGGAGTGTCCTACATCACTAGAATATAGTAGAAAATTTTATTGTTGCTGGACAAGTTTTTAAGGTGTGTCCTTGTCTAACTTAGAAATAAAAGTTTATATCATTTAGAAATAGCAGCTTTGACCAAAAACTGTAGTGTTTACATTTATTAAAGTTTTTCTCTTTTATCAAGTATGATTGCTGAATATAAAGTGCTGATAGTAACAGAAGATAATGTCTAATGAATACACCTTTTTAAAAACCAAGTCTAAAATGATCAGAACTCCTTCACTTTTTAATGACACTTCATGAGAGAGTTCTTTCAGATTTGCATACCTAAAAAAGAGATTTCTGCCTTTCTCCATGAGTGATGAGGAACTTAGCCTTGGAAGGGACAGACAGCAGTATGTTCCAATGAAAAGTTAAAAGTTACATTCCATCAGAATGCACTTGTCCCAAATTCCAAAATAACATTCTAGAATTTGTGAAAATAAAATTAACTAATGTAGGCCAGCCTATCGAGGACTAAACTGTAGATAAATCCAGTCTTAAAATGTTTGCACTGATCTTACTCATTTCTATCCACAGCTCAATTTGAAGAAGGACCTTATAACTGAGATGCCAGAGGTGGTTTAAATTAACAAAGCCCCAAAGCCCCATTGCTTGACACCTCAAATCCAAATGACTTCCAAATGAGCATAACAGACTATATGGTGCTCACTAGAACAATATTGTGCTCACTTTAGTTTATCCTCCATAATTGGTAATCGGCAGAATCCAACATGCATTTTGAGAGCTTAAAGGTAAGATCTGAAGATGAGACAACGTGTGTCAGAGATCTATTTGTTTTGTGTTAGTGAACTTGAACCTGGACTTCTGCATAATGATTTTCCTCGTTGTATATATAAACAGACTACCGTGAAGGCCCCAGATCTTGCATTAGGTTTGTCATAGGGAATCTTTGTATTTTCAGAAAAATCTTTGTTGTTGTTTTTTTTCTTTCTGAGAACTGATATTTGTAATTTCATCGTGGTAGAATATTTTAGTTATTTTTACTGATTTGCTTGTGATCACCCAGATTGACTTAACCAGAGACAGACAAAACAGGCTAGCAGGTAGACAGACACTCGCCTGCCCTTTAGGAGCTAACGATGTAATTTCTTCTCTGCACCCACTCCTCCGTTTCCCGCCCCCCCCCCCCCACCCCAATACGCACACACCCTACGCCTCCCTTTCTGACACCCAGGAACATTTCCTCCGTGCTCACCCAACTCTCGCTAGAGTGCTCAGGGGCGTCATTGACAACATACTGAAAAATGAAAGTGATATCCTCGGGGGGTGGAGAGGGGGAAGCCTAACGGAGGTTTAGCAGGGAAAATACATCCCCTGGCCGGGAATTTCTGCACCATTTCGGGCTGGTGAAGTAGTCGGGTAGAGGTTGGGGAATTTCCCCAATGTCCCGCCCTCCTGCCCGAGCCGAGCCGGAGTGCGAGCTGCGCGCGCCGACGCCGAGATGCGCAAGCTTCGGGATCCTCCACTTCTTGCCGCTGGGAGGCCCTCTGCGTTCCCCTTTCCCCGCGCCGGCCGCCTCGCTCGCCCGTGCAGTGGCACCCGCCTTCCACCAGGGAGCCTCGGGCGAGCGCTCCCCCGCCCTCCGCCCCCCACCCCCCTGCAGCTCGCTGGCTCTCTCTTTCTCCCTCTGTCTCACTCTCTCTCTTTCTCTCCCTCTCCTATCGGAGCACAATGAAAGCCTGTGTATCGCCGTGACTCCGGGCGGCGGAGCCAGTGTCAGCCCAGCGGCGAACAACAGACGGGAAAAAGAGAAAGGAAAAGACCGGCTACTTTCTTTTCCATCTCTAAAAGCGGAGCAATCCAAGAGATAGAACCACATTGCTTATTGCGAGTCCAGACCCTCAGATCCACTGGCCGGGGATGGAATGTACAAAAGTGGACAGAAAAGTGGCTGGACATGACTCGGTGCAATTTGCTGGAAGTTTGTAAGTTTGACCATCGTTTGTAAATTACTCTCGGAAGAGTTTGTCTCTCTTGATACTGTATTAGAATCGAGCCGGGGGTGAGGACTAGAAACGTAAGCGGGAAAGAAGGAAAAAAAAAATGTGTTGAAGGATCTCTCTCTCAGTGGCTAGTGACTTCAGACTGCTTTCATTTAAGGCTGGGAAACCTTAGAGGGAATGAGGATTTTACCGGTGATTGGATTAGCTGAAGAAAAAAGCATGGTCCAGAAGTCCAATTACTGATATTAACAATTGAAAAGCTGTCTCCCTCTTTGGGGAGAAGACCACATCCTACAGCACCTCCAAAGAGGAGAAAACACCGAAGCAAAGGGAAAGGGAGGAAAAATTAAAAGCCAAAAGACAGTCTCTGTTTTATTTTTGTACGTTTTGAACATTGACTTCAAAAAGCTTCTGAAACAGCACTTTAAAAAAAAAAAATTGAGGAAAAGTAAAGGCCGTGGGTTACTGAGACCATGGTAGATATGGGTTCCTCTGCAGAAACATCCCCATAAAAGAATCTTCGGAAACAACTAGGTGAGGGGGGAGTCCAGCTCTCTATTAATACCTCTCACAATCCCCTTTGCTGTCTGTTCCTGTCTCTTGCTTGACAATCCCTGAATTCTTGCTCTAACCCCCAGATCTTGTGTTTACAAAGTACCTAGTGGCTCTTGTCAGCTTGGTGAGTGGAGGGGGGCGGGGGGAATCCCCACTAACTCTCTCCAACTTCTCCAGAGATGTCAAATACAATTAGAGCAAGTT
Source organism: Tragelaphus eurycerus (assembly GCA_935064755.1). NCBI lineage: Eukaryota > Metazoa > Chordata > Mammalia > Artiodactyla > Bovidae > Tragelaphus > Tragelaphus eurycerus. The sequence goes on along the minus strand of CAKXYN010000086.1, from coordinate 1,370,017 downwards.
GATCAGGGTTTGTTTCCAACTTATTCTCTGCCATTGGTTTCTGTTCTTCCTCCTCACCCTCTTTTTACTCACTCCCCTCCCCCATACCTTCTCCACTACGCACCCCCCCCACACACACCGCCCCCAGCCTCTGAAGACCTCTATTCATGTGGTCCTGAGCTCTGAGCGCACATTGTCAAAAGCAGATTTGCCTGTGCTAACCGGCTATAGCCTCCCACCACCTCACCATCCCACGGGCAGCAATCATTGTGTCCAGTAAGATGGGGGACACAGCGCCCCCGCAGGCCCCCACGGGAGGGCTAGGGGGCCCCCGGGGCGGGGCTCCTTGGAGGGGGCTCGGTCACCCCGAGAGTGCACAGTGCCATCGTGGAGCGCCTTCGAGCTCGCATCGCCGTCTGCCGCCAGCACCACCTGAGCTGTGAAGGACGCTACGAACGGGGTAGGGCCGAGAGCTCGGACCGGGAAAGAGAGAGTACCTTGCAGCTCCTGAGCCTCGTCCAGCACGGCCAGGGGGCCAGGAAGGCCGGCAAGCACACCAAGGCCACTGCCTCCACTGCCACCACGACAGCCCCTCCACAGGCGCCCGCCGCCCCTCCGACGGCCTCCCAGACGGCAGCGCCCGCGGCCCCTGCGCCCCCGCCGGACTATCATCACCACCACCAGCAGCACCTGCGGAGCAGTAGCAGCAGTGGTGGCAGTGGTGGGATCGACGGCGAGCAGCAGCAACAGCCACCGGCCTCCACCCCAGGGGACCAGAGGAACTCGGCCCTCATTGCGGTAAGACACCTGGTTTTCTCCTCATTCTGGCGGTGGTCTTGTGGCCTTCGGTCAGGGCGGATGCTGGTCTCGGCCTAATGCCGAGTGGAAGACAGTGCGGAGGGCTGCGGTGCCACCTGACCACTCCAAAGGCCGTTGGGTGTCCGGTTGGTGCTGTGTTGTTAAACCCTTCGTCCTCAAGTTCTGCGGTTGCTTGTGCATTGGTTTTCCTCCACCTGTAGAGTATTTCTTAAGGGGTAAGAAACTTGAGTTTCCCAGTTTTCTCTGGGGTCCGCAGACTGCAGAAAGGTTGGCTCCAAGCGGCAAGATCTGAGCCACTGAAGAAGGCCTTGCCTCAAGGAGCCTCTCACTTTGGCAGGCCAACGCTGATTAGACCCAACAAGCCATGCTTAGCCTGAAAGCGTTTGTTTAGCAGCCAGTCCAGCTGACCTTTAGCCAAGCCTTTTCCTTCTCGTCCCATTTCCCTTTCCTTCTTTGAAGTGGCCCCTTCTCCTTGGGTCAATAGAACACAAGTGGTCATCTGTAACAGAGCAAGTTCCCTGAGCACCCCCTCACTCAAAAACTTGGGGAATTCTCCCCAAGACGGGTGAGGGAATGTTTTTGAGAGGCCTGCTCCCTGGTTTCCTACAGACTCCCCCAACTGTCCCCACCTAGCTTCTTTCCGCAGGCACTGCAATCAGAGAGTGCTGACTTGCAGCCTCCACTAAAGTGTGCAGGCACCAAGGGGCTGTCCGTTTGTCGTCCTAGAAAGTGCCTTGTCCTCTGCCACTCCTGGCGACAGAGTACCCGACCTGAGAGTTGTGATTAGGCTTCTGGCTGGAAGTTCTTCCTCAGAGGCGCAGACGCAGTCCACCCCAGAGGGAGTAGCCCTTGACTCATTGGTTTCTGGTGCCAGTCCTGGTCAGGTGATTGCCTGGCCTGTGCCGGCTTTCCCCCCAAAGCTGCTGAGGCCATGGCCTCTGGGTAGAAGGTGGAGCCCCGGGCCCTGTGGCCCTGCAAGCTTCCTCCGTTTCTGAGTTCCTTGGGGCTTCGGAAGTCCTGTGTCCACTCACGGAACAGCTCTCATGTGCCCAAGCCAGCCCTAATGAAAGTCAGCAACAGGAAATGGCCATCCAAGCTGAAATGTCCTCACAAAGCCCAAAGGAGAGGAAGGCACTGGGTCGAACTCTTTCTTAGAGGGAGCTTGAGAAGGAGCTCTGGGGAGAGAGCATCCTCTAGCCAGGCCCCTGGAAGCTTCTCTGTGGCTCCTCCGCATCCCTGGCCTAGGTCTCTGGTGGTGAAGTTTCTAGAAAGCCTGGGGGCTGAATTGGTTCTGTTCTGTTCCACCACACACACACATTTTGCCTGGGATGCCTAGAACTACAACTTCCTGGTGCCAATTCCAGACGAGAGATAATAGCTAACAGTTAAACTGCTCAATGTTTGTTGTTTTATCCTTGGATACAGTTAGCCTGTGGGGTTATTTCATGCTTCCAGGCCTAATTTCCATTCCTTTCCACCTGCTATATCCTCACCTCTCTCTGGAATTCCCTAGGATAGCAATGGGAGTTTGTTTCGTGAAAGAAAGATGCTGGGGGTTGGGGGGAGTGGGTAAAGAATCACTTGAATGGAAAGAAGAATGAGGTTTGTATGTGTGTGTGTCACTGGCATTTGCGGCCAAAAGCATCTAAATGCCTTGATTGTCCTCAGTAAATTTATAATCTGTCTGCAAGTTTCCCAATAATACAGCCTTGTATGCTTCACAGTCTCCTGGTAAGTGTTTCTGGGGGTGATACAGGGAACTAGGCGCCCAGCCTCAGAGAAGACAGATCTCTGTCCTGGGTGCCAAGACTGGATGTGGCCTTCACATCCCAGCGGCTGCAAGGAAGGTGTCTGCTTATGGCCTTGTTCTTTCTTTTTTTTTTTGCTCTCCTCCTACTTGGAAGGAAGCTGAGGCTGCCTCTTTTTCTTGGGGCTTTGGGGATGCGAAATGAAACCAACTTCAGTGGTGATTGTAACTTTATGTTAGCAGTGTCCTTGCTGGGAGGTGTCTGGCCTCTCCCGGGTGGAGGCTTAGTGCCCTAAGAAGCCAGAGGTAGCTGCTCTGTCTCTCCTTTTCTAAAGGGGAATCTACTTTCTCTCTCCTCACTATCAGTCATCTCCTGAAACACCCCCTTAGAGGGGCTCCCTCTGCAAGCGCCGCGAGGATTGATGAGATGTGCTGTGCATGTAAGGAGTGAAAAGACCAGTGTATTTCTGATGGTGGCTTTTCACTGTAGACCTGTGCCATGGCAAGGGGTGATCCACCACCCCCCTTTTGGTTATTGGAAATTCCCTTCTCCATTTTAGCTTCTAAATTTGGCTCTTTGTTACTCAGCATAGTACTCAGAGATGGTGATGCAAGTACTGTATTAACCTGATAACATTGTGTCCAAAGGGGAGGCCTGGGCGTTTGGGAGTGATTCACTAAGCCAGTTAAATCTGCTGGTCTCACTTCACTTGGGCTCTTCTTTTCAGAAACACCATCCATTTAAAGGGGCCTTTGCACAGAATGGGTGTCCTTTCTTACTGCTCTGTCCATAACCAGATTTATTTCTGTCTCGGTATGTGGAAGGTATCCCTTTAATAGTTTATTCCTATGCCCTAAGTGGCCATAAATGTCCTTTGAAGAAAGGGAGAAAATATTGATCATCTAAAATCGAATATGCACAGTGCCCTCAGAGGAGAGATCTGTATTCTGCATACCCGCTAGTACAATGCTGTGTATAAAGTCAGTAATGTTTCAGTGACAGTGGAAAGAGAACCTCCATTCTTTGGGTGATTGTTGACTTTGAGGGGCGTGATACTGCAAGACATGTACAATGTCTGAGATTTTCAATACCTAACTTTCCAGAACAATGTCAGAATAACCTCCAGGCCGGTTCTAATTCTGTCCACATAGCCTAATTCTGTAGCCCTTACTCAGCCAATTTCTTCATTTAGCTCAAGTACAAGTTCAGAGGAAGCCCCTTTACTGCAGAGACGGCAGGAACAGGGCCTTTCTGAGGGCCTGGATTGTAAGGGTTTAAGCAGGTCTGCCTTTCTAACCACTTGGAACAGGCTTTCAGCACTAAATCATTTCCTGGTGAAGTATGTTTGAATCTTTGAATGAACTGTGAAACGGAATAATTGCTGGTCCATGGGACAGAAAGGTTTAGAGCTTCCGTGGTGCATTATTAATCTTTCCCTTTTGCCTGAGACAGGCTCCTTTTTGTTGTTGTTGTTGCTTAGACTGTGTTGCTAGGATAGATAGATAAGTGGTTCCAAGTCATCTTTGGCTTCAGAGATTATCTTCTCCCTAACATAGTGTGGAGGAAAGAAAACAGATCGGACAAGCAATCTGTATCCTCGGTTCTGGGCCTGCTTGATCAACTAACCAGCTGGGTGACCCAGGACAAGTTACTTAGCAGTCATCTGCAAGACAGAACAATAATGCTGCCCTGGCTTGTTGAGAAAAAGAAATGAATGTGTGTGTTTCTGGATAGTCTTTGGAAAAAATTAAGCACTGCAGAAATGCAAGGCATTATTACTAGTATTACTAATAATAAATGCTAAACAAGGAATCATAATACCAGTTTTTCCAGGGATTAAAAGTGTACTTAAGCTTTCAGTGTCTGTTTTAAATAGTGAAATAGCTTTTATTGTAAATAGAAGGATTATATTTCAAATTCAGTGCTGTCAAGATAAAACTGAGATATCAGTGTACTTAAGCGTTCTCAGAGGTCCCAGGAAATCCTAGTTAAAATGTGCAATGGTGTGAAAGTGTTTAGGGTCTTTTACGGCCCCTGCGCAGACCCAAGCAGCTTCAGAAAGGTGTGTCTATCAGAGTGTGTCAGGAATATTAGAAAAGTCGTTAGCACAAATGGTACAGGAAAGTTAAATATTTTGTCAACAATAGTCTAAAATGTTAATTGTTAGCTTAAGAAAGTCAAACAAGTTAAATCATTGCCAGAGTTCCCCAGTTATTTTTAACTGATAATAATCAAGTTTCCAATTGACAATTCAGAATTGGAGGGCTGTGCGTGGGATGGGGGCTGAGAATAGAAACACTTCATTGGCCAGATCTGGGAGTCTGTAGCTGTCCATGTGATGAATATCCTCCCTGGGACAGTGATAGGAGTGTTTACATTATTTATATATGCAGCCATCATTTCCTTAAGAACTGACCTATTTTTGTTCTGTTTTCCAGAACGAAGTAATAAAGAGAGAGTTCTTATTTATCCAGGACCTTCCTATGACTTCTTTCCAGTAAATATAAGATCTCACAAAGGCAAAAGAGTTCAAGTGGAGAGAGAAGTTGGTACAATCCTTTATCAAAACTGGATAGAAAGCTTGTTTTGCCAGCAGAGTAATGCAGTTATGTCACCAAGACATCTTGCTTGTTTAGGTCAATGTTTGTTTATAGAAGGCCTCTGTTTTCTTTGAAATAATGTTATTGCTAGGTAATGTTTATCAAGTTTTTCTAAACCTTAAAATTTGATGCTGTATGACTCCCCTATGCCGGTCAACCTTTTGTTAAGTTACAAGACAAACATGGGTTTTCAAATGAAGTAGCTTGAGTAGCTGTTTTTGTTTTCATTGTTGTTGCTGTTGTGTGTGCGTTTAGCCCTGCTAATCTCCAAAAGCTTATTAGGGAAATTTGGAAAAAAAAAAAAAAAAACAACATCCAGTTCTCCTATGCATGGCAGCTAAACCATTCCAAGTGGACTCCACTACTTCCTTGTGCTTTAATCCTGTCTCTTTTATACATTCATAGGTAGGATCATGTTTAATGAAAACAATTCTAAATTCTTTCTTCTGCATTTTCATGATGATTTCCCTCACACAGAACCTCCACACAGGTTCTGTGGGAGAATAGGGAAATACAGCTAAATACCTAGTTCCTTCTTACTTACAGGCTAGTTGGCAAATCAAGACCAAGTTTACACAGTAACAGTGAAATGCTTAACTAGGTAGAATGGACCATAACTGATAAAGAAATTCAGAGAGAGAAGAATAAATATGTCTTGAGCCCTAGAATCCCGACACTGTTATTATATATTAATGTAATGCTCCAAAAAAGAGAGAAGTGAGTAGACAACATTTGACTAGTTTACAAATAAGGAAACTGAGGCTTAGAGATTTGATAAGTAGAAGAATTTCATGCACAGATTTTCTAGTTGAATCTTGTGTGATCCCTACTTCACATCTTCTACCTGTGTGAGCTTGGGGAAATAGTTTTCTTCTTTTGGGGCATGAGTATCTTCATCTGTTGCTCAGTAGCAACCTAAATTGGATAGTTGTTATAATCTGTCTCAAGTATAAAATCTTATTTGGTTGGAACTGTGGACATCTATTGGAGAAGGGTATGGCACCCAACTCCAGTATTCTTGCCTAGAAAATCCCATGGATGGAGGAGCCTGGTAGGCGGCAGTCCATGGGGTCGCTAAGAGTCAGACATGACTGAGCGACTTCCCTTTCACTCTTCACTTTCATGCATTGGAGAAGGAAATGGCAACCCACTCCAGTGTTCTTGCCTGGAGAATCCCAGGGACGAGGGAGCCTCATGGGCTGCCGTCTATGGGGTCGCACAGAGTCGGACACGACTGAAGCGACTTAGCAGGAGCAGCAGCAGCATGGGCATCAATATAAGCAGACATGATCTTAACACAGCACTATTGTCTTTGAAGGTGCTCTGTTCAAGGATGGACAAGGATGTTTCTTTCCTTAAAAGTGGCCCTGTGTGATATTGCTGTTTTGGATTTTTGTTGTTTAGTCACTAAGTCATGTCCGACTCTTTGGAACCCCATGGACTGCAGCCCGCCAGGCTCCTCTGTCCATGGGATTCTCCAGGAAAGAATACTGGAGTGGGTTGCCTTGCCCTCCTCCAGGGGATCTTCCTGACCCAGGGATCGAACCCACATCTCTAGCCTACTTCTGCACTGGCAGGTGGATTCTTTACCACTGTACCACCTGGGAAATCTTCATCTGTAAAAGAAAGCTAATATTCTTTAGCAAAACAGTTAATATAGTGTCTGACCCATAGTGGGTGCTCCAAACAAGAGTGCTGTTAGTAGTCCAGCAGCAGAGAGAGTCAAACCCAGGTCAGGCAGTGCTGTAAGGAGAATGTGGGTTCCCAGCAGGCCTGGGAAGAGCAAGAGAGAAGGTGGAAGTGACCGCCGGGGCCAGTGAGTGCAGATCTGGGTAAACCTTGGTTGTCTGGGGACAGAGAGTGGAGCCTGGCTGACCCTGTGGTTGGGTGTAAGCAGTGAGGGGCCCATACAAGATCGATCCCCCCTACCCCAGAGGGTTTCAAGCTCCAGCAAGAGTGTAACAGTGAAGTGAAACTCACTCCGTTCCCTCCGACTCTTTGTGACCCCATGGACTGTAGCTCACCAGGTGCCTCTGTCCATGGGATTCTCCAGGCAAGGATACTGGAGTAGGTAACCATTTCCTCCTCCAGGGGATCTTCCCAACTCAGGGATCAAACCCAAGTCTCCTGCATTGCAGGCAGACCCTTTACCATCTGAGCCACCAGGGAAGAGTGTATCAGAGGCCCTGGGAAATGATCTGGCAAGGAAGGCTCAGAGGAGTCAGTGTCTCTGAAGCAATAACAATCCTTCATATACTTGAAGACAAGTATTACATTTCCCCTCCAGCAGCCTCTTCTCATCGCGCACTGCCTAAGTGTTCTCTATTACCTATCTTCAAGTCCCTTGAGCTGCTTAATGCCTTGCTATTTACACACTTCTCCCATTCACTGTGAGTTATATACAGTGTGACATGGCCTTTGGCATCGAAAGGAGATGGTTTTAAAAGCACAGTTGCTAGACGCAGAAGAGAAACTAAAAGAAGCAGAACCAGCTACACCTCTCTTCTTAGGCTGGCTAGGCCTTCCAGCTCAAATCAGGATTGCCCCCGTGGGTTCTCTGGATGTGTAAACTGACCTTTCCAACAAATGAGTTTACTAACTTGGAAAAGGTCTTTTCATTAAAACAAACAAACAAAAAATCATGCGCAGAAATTTATAAGAAGCTGTGAGTCCAGATGGTCTTTGAGATGCGCTGGCTTTCTTCCTTGCTTTTTAATTGCCGGTGTGTTACAGATATCTTATTTGCCCCGAGGTCGGTCGGTAGCAGTTTTCCCTATTTGGTCCATGTTCACAGAGCACAGGGATGGCTCCCGGTGGGGTGGATGGCCGAGGCGAAGAACTAGCAACCCCTTCCCACCTTGATTCGAGGCAGGATGCTGAGATACCAAGCACAGCTCCGGTGGGCTCTCTCTCCACAGCTCAGCTCTGGCCGTTTCCTACGTATATCCAAGGGTTGGGTGGAAAGAATGAAAGCTGTTCTGTTTCCTTGGAAAGAGGATGTAGAGAGAGGTTTACACATTCTCAGTGAGGCTTGAATAAAGCTAGAGAGTAGGGTCAAAGGAATGGCTACAACAGTATTTGACATGCACTGTGGTCCCCGTGGGTCTTAATGGTTTTAGCAAAAGTCCTGAAATTTCTTATCACGATTGTCAACATGGGTGCTCTTTAGAGTTTGGGGAACTTACCCATTAATTCAATAAAATAATTTATTCTATACCAAGACAATGAATGTATCCACAATGAGCAATTTGATATAGCCTTTGTCTTTTTAGAATTTACAGTCTGAAATGGGTGGGGATGTTTTAACACCAGCTGACGGAGGCAAGAGAAGCATAGCACTTAAGAATTTGGGGTGGGGGTGAGACTACCCAGTTTCAAATCACAGTTCCTCTCTTAGTGGCTCACTACTTCTTGGTTAATTAAACTCTCCAGTCTCAGTTTGCTCACCTGTAAAATGGAATGATAGTCCTAGAACTAACTACATAGGGTTGTTGAGTGAGGGAGGTAACTTCCTAGCACCTAGAGGAGGCTCAGAAACTTTTAACTGTTGTTCTTATTAACGTGAGAAGTGATATATGCAAGTCAGAGTCACGGTTTCCCTGCTCAGGATTCTACCTCCAAGAGGATGTCAGGGATATTTTGTGGAAGGATATGGCTTTTCTTTTTTTATTTATTTTAAATTGATAGTGAACTATACCACATTAGCCAGTTTTCTTAAGGAGTTTACTATGGAGATGCTGTCTGGTACGGGTTGACATTTCTCTGAAATAGGTTGAATAGTACCCTTCTTCAGAACAAGATCAATTAATATCTCTTCCACTCCTGGGACTCCAGGACTCCTCATCTAGAACTTGACTAGAGTCAGAGGTTGACTCTTTTCCTCTTCAAGAATAAAAACTCAGTTTCCATTCAGTTGCCCAGGGAGTATGGTGGGTGGGTTGTGTGAGTCAGTGAGAAATTGGGACTATCTGTTGAGAATTTGGAATGATTAGAATGGAAGAGTCCAAATTTACCAATTTAACTGAATTATTCATTCAGACTGATGCATAATTCTTAAGGGAATCTGGTCAGAGAGTCCCAAAGAGGTAGCAGTTCCCTGCTGTGGAGATTTCAATGTGCGCTTTTGAGAGCCAGGTCCCTCTCTCGAGTTGCTAGGGAATCGGTCCTCTCACGGCAGCCACACACAAACACGCGGCCCGAATCTGCCCTCTTCCCAACCCCGACCTGGAGCATGCTGAAAACGTCAAGCCTTGATGTGGTTCTTCGCCTGGAATCTCTTCTTTGCTCAGTACCTCCTCAAGTGTGACTTTCCATAAGAAATGCGAGGAAAGTGTTGCCAAGGCTTCAAAGCAAGTTTCTTTGAGGATGATTCTTCATCAAAAGCACAGTGTTTCTGTGAAGAAGTGACAGGATTAGAATGAGAATAGTCTTGTTCTCGGTGGATGATGTTTGAACAAGGACAGATTTGCTGGTTCTAACTCAGAGCACAGACTGTAGTTAAAACTTTTCTTTTAGTCTCTTTATTCCCCATCATTTAAACTCAGACCTTCCTCCTCCTCTTGAAGGATAATATTCTGTGGCAAGATAGAATCAAACTCATGTTGGGTTCGTTGTGCTTGATATTTGTTTTTAACAGTGTTCTTGCTTCCTGAGTCACAGCCGGTTCCTACGTTAGTGTGGAATCATTAACACTGTTGTTTTAAAAGTTCTCTTTTGTCAGAAATGTGGTGGAGTTTTCCAGCACTCTAATAACTCTCACCCACATGAAGCCCAGCATCTTGAATTCCTCACTGCACAACAGGCTTCTTTTCAGGTAGCTCTGAAGGATTTGAACAGAAAGTTAATTACATGTCTTTTCTTTTTTTTTCCCCAGAAAATTTACTTAAGGCCAAAGTTTGCTTCAGCTGCTAATAACTTACCAGGGTTTTGTTGGATACATAGTGTAATCTCTTAGAGTCATGGTAACCAGGGTGCAAAGAAGTGGCTTAATTGAATACAGTGTGTACTGTGCTATGTCTTTGGAATGACGATTGCCATACTTCAGTGTACACTGCTCATTTCTGGAGGTCTCTGGAGTCTAAATTATGTAAAAATAAAAACATTCTCTGGCCGAGCAGATGAGAAGCTATTTTTTTGTTGTTGTTCACCTAAGTAGGCCCATACTTGCTAAACCGGCTAAGGCTTGCACATGTGATTGCCACACCACACCGTGTAATTTCAGACAGCAAAACCTGTGTGCTGGTGGTATTATCCTCTTTGGTTGTTTCACAGAGGTGTTGAAAAAGAGCAAAGTACAGACACAAGGGTAAACGAGAAAGAGCAGCGGTCCTCCTGATAGAAACACCAGGCACAAGAGCGTGTTTAGGAGAGTTGCGCTGAAGTCCTGTAGCCATTGCACCGACAAGAGCTTCCTTTTCTCACTTAGATTCTTTGCATGTGGGTCTTTTGCAAGCTCAGTCCCCCAGAGAGAGATTCTGAGCTGTCTTTGTGCTAAATTAAACATCAGTGTTCTCCTTGGGAACCTGATCTTCCAAAGACTAGGCAACGATACCTTTCAGAGTACGCTCCCAGCTCCCTCAGGAAGAGACCAGCTCAAGAGCCTTCTTGCCTCCACTGTCGGCTTGGCTGCTGTGAGTGTGTGTTGTATGGGAAATGTTTTGTCTAACCTGGTCTAGACGCGCTTAGAGCAAGGACTTGTACTCTTTTTCTTGGTATAATGCTGGAGGACCCATGCTGTCTTAGAATATAATAAATGGAGATGATCAGAACAGCACCCAGATCATGGAAGATTTCAACCACCCATGGGAAGGACATTTCTTTGCTCACTACCAGCCCCCTCCCCCAATTCCAAACCTACAGCAATGAAAGAGGGAGTAGGTGGCAAAATAGAAGCCATCTCATTTCTAACCTTCTCTCATTTCCATCTTGCCCCTCCCCCAAGAGTGCTATTGATCTAAAAATAGACACTATTCTATCAACGTATACAGTCTATAAGGCCTTTGAGAGATAATGGATCAAACTCTTTTCTCACAAGTGAAAAAATTAAGACCCATTTAAAAGCAAACACTCCAGGTTCCAGTAGCAGTAGAGATAGAGGTGGAAGTTTTCTGACATCTATTCCTGGTTATAAAAAGTAGTCCCATTAATAAATCTATAAAAAGAACAATGAGGGGTAGTGTGGAATTTATATTCAAGGTTTGCAGTGCAAGAGACCCCTGTTCGATTCCTGGGTCGGGAAGATCCCCTGGAGAAGGGATCGGATACCCACTCCAGTGTTCTTAGGTTTCCCTTGTGGCTCAGCTGCTAAAGAATCCTCCTGCACTGCAGGAGACCTCGGTTTGATCCCTGGGTTGGGAAGATCCCCTGGAGAAGGGAAGGGCTACCCACTCCAGTATTCTGGCCTGGAGAATTCCGTAGGCTCTATAGTCCATGGGATCACAAAGAGTCAGACCCGACTGAACGACTTTCACTTCACTTTGGTAGTAGAAGGAACACAGAGTTCAGAGATTATGGTGAGTTGTTTTTTAAGTGATCCCATGATTCCTTCCATGCCACATGCCCCTTTGTAATGTGACTTTAACTCTCCTTCCATTGGGAAGTGGATGCTCTTTCTCCCCTTGAAACTTGAATAGCCTTGTGACTTGTTCTAACCAAAAGTATGTGACAGAAAATGGCATTGCGCTACTTCTGAGGATGGGTTTTAAGAAGTCCTTCTGGATTTAAAATTTGTTAAGGGTTAGTCTTAAGTGTTCTTACCATGAATAAACAAATAAGTAAATAAAAATAGAGGACAGGAGAAAACTTTGGGAAGTGATGGATATGTTTTTGACGTTGATGGTGATGATTGTTTTCTGGGTGTTTACTTATCCCCAGCTCATTGAGTTGTATATGTTAAATAGATACAGCTCTTTATTCTCAATCATACTTTAGTAAAATGGCAAACAAACCAACAGAAAAATAAAACAACCTGCTTGGGACACTGAGACCACCGTATCATGAAGCTGGGCTTGCCAGCTGGAGGATGAGTGTCCACATGCTGAGAACCCAAGTGCCCCAGCCTCCCACCAGCACCCACTGCCAACACAGGAGTGAGGCCATCTTAGATCAGCCAATCCTCCAGCTCAGTGCAGCCAGGTGAGTGAATGGGCCCCGGTGGGGTCAGCAGAGGACCTGCCCAGACAGCTTAGAGGATCATGGGAAATACTGCATAATTGCTTCAAGCCACTAAGTTTTGAGGGTGGTTTGCAACTTAGTAGCAGTTGACTGAATCAGAACCAGAAAACCTTAGCATGGAAGACAGTCTGGTCTCTTAGGTGTATTACCCCAGGACTGGTTACTTAACATCTTTGAAGACTCACTTTCTGCTTTTTGTGATAATAGAAATTATTTCCAAAGGTTGTGAGGATTGTATGATGATAATAATACATAAAAGAACCCAGCATGTTGTCTGGCACGTGATAGAGCTTAACAGACATTAGTTTCCATGCTTCCTCCTTAGTCTCTTCACCCTGTATTATAATTCAGCTCCCCACCCTGCTATTTTACCATCTCACTTTCACTTCATGGACATCAATTTTCTCATAGGCTCCACCAGCTCACCGCTCCTCTGCACAATTTATTTTTTCCTTCCGGATGATGGCTTGGTGCTGTCGTTTCTCCTAAGTACCAAATTTCCAGCGATTCTTGTTACGCTTCACAGAACACATCTGCCTTTGGTTGTCTCCTCTTGAAACAGAAAAGGGTTAACCTCATAAAGACGTCACTCCCCTTGCACTCTTATGCTGCCCCTGGGAGACTCAAGCAGCATAGCAGATATATATCGGCAATGTAATTGCCTTCGGTCTTCTAGGTCACAGAAGACTTTGCCAGTGAGTATGGCGCCTGGGGGAAAGTAAGCATATTCTGTCTTGAAGAGCAGAGTGTCTAATGTCTACCCTTGTTGTTTTTGTATTTTTTTTTTTTTGTAACAAATTATTCTGAGTGCCTCATTTTTTCCCTCTATGCATCACAATAAATGAACAAATAAAGAGGGAGTGATACAGTAATACTATATTTTCCTTCTTATACTTATTAGTGATAATTGAGAGGACTGGCCTGGGAATTGAATGTTGAAGGTCCCCGTGCTCCGACTGATACCAACTAGTAGCAACTTAGTCAAGTCCTTTTACATTCCTGGGTACTAACTTTCCTTCTTGGAAAAACAATGGGGGGCACTTGGTAAGTGGCTTGGTCTGCCTCTGGGGACCCTTTTCAGGTGATATACTTTGAATAACTTCCCTGATATTTTGCTTCTGTTTTTCAACCTTCAATTTCTCCTTAAATATATCTGCTAGGAAGAATGGAGGGGCTCCCAGGTGGCTCAGTGGTAAAGAATTGCCTGCCAAGCATTGAGCGCCAAAGAATTGATGCTTTTGAACTGTGGAGTTGGTGATGAACAGGGAAGCCTGGTGTACTGCAGTCCATGGGGTCGCAAAGAGTCGGACACAACTGAGAAACTGAACTGCCAAGCAGGAGATGCTGCTTTGATCCCTGCGTGGGGAAGAACCCCTGGGGCAGAAATGGCAATTCACTCCAATATTTTTGCCTGGGAAATCTCATGGACAGAGGAAACTGGCAGGCCATAGTCCATAGGGCTGAAAAGAGTCGGACACAACTGAGTGACCGAGCATGAACAGGAGGAAGGGAAAGAAGAGGTGACAAGGGTGAAAATGTTTTGTTTTGGTTTTTAAAGGAAGTGTTCATGAGGAGGGTCTGAAGTAATCTTGGAAGCAAGGTCCAGCCAACTGGAGCAGAGGGCAAGGGTACAGCCGTGTTAACTGCTCAGCACTTCCTGGAAGTCACGAACATGTAACTCTACAATGTTGTTCAGTAGCTAAGTCCTGTCCGACTCTTTTCAATGTCATGGACTCCAGCACGGCAGGCTCCTCTGTCCTCTACTTTCTCCAGGTGTTTGCTCAGATTCATGTCCTTTGAATGGATGATGCTATCTAACCATCTCATCCTCTGCTTTTGCCTCCAGTTTTTTCCAGCATCAGGGTCTTTTCCAGTGAGTCAGCTTTTCACACCAGGTGGCCAAAGTATTGGAGCTTCAACTGCAGCATCAGTCTTTCCAATGAATATTCAGATTGATTTCCTTTAGGATTGAGTAATTTGATCTCCTTGCTGTCCAAAGGACTATATCACACTATGAAAGTGAAAATGAAAGTCGCTCAGTCATGTCTGATTCTTTGCAACCTCTTGGACTATACATTCCATGGAATTCTCCAGGCCAGAATGCCAGGGTGGGTAGCCTTTCCCTTCTCCAGGGGATCTTCCCAACCCAGGGATTGAATCCAGGTCTCCCACATTGCAGGCAGATTCTTTACCAGCTGAGCCACAAGGGAAGCTCAAGAATACTGGAGTGGGTAGCCTATCCCTTCTCCAGTGGATCTTCCCAACCCAGGAATCGAACTGGGGTCTCCACATTGCAGGTGGATTCTTTACTAACTGAGCATTTGATCTCCTTGCTGTCCAAAGGACTCAAAAGTCTACTGTATATCACTCTATATCTGACCCTATTTAATGGGATTTAGGATTCCAGTATGAGCAGCACAGTTGTAGGACTAGAGTTTGATTTATTAAATTGACTTTGGGGGAAAAACACTAATTTTCTTCACCCAGATCCTCCCAACTACACTTGGAACATTTCTGTGGGTAAAGAAGTTTTCCAATCTAGTACCCCTGTGAAGTAATTATAAGAAATCTAAAATGTAAACTGAAAAGAAAAAATATTCTTGTAGAGCCTGCCTTCCTCAAAAATTAATCTTTTTTCTGTATGCGTCAGTCTCTCCATCTGTTTGTCTCTCCATCATATACACACAACAATTGAAAAATGCGGATTAATGGATGGGATTTTATATGTCACCACTTTATTTTTAAAACATGTTTCTGCTTTAAATGGGAACTACAAAAGAGAGTCACTGAGAAATTGACCTGGAGGAGGGGAATTCAATCCATTGCCTCCTTTTTTTTTTTTTTTTCTCCCCATATCACTAAAACCCTAAACAGAGAGTATAATCATCTATTTTGCAAGGGCAGCCCTAAGCCCTTAAAACTCAGATCTATTTAAGGATTTAATAGAACTGGAAAAAAGACATACACAGAATCTGCTTCAAACCAAGAAAGGAAAATTTACCCAACCAAATATTCAGTCTTGAGAATTTCTTTAATAGTACTCTTTTCTTCCCTATCTCTTGATTTAGTTAGAGCACTGCTGCTGCTAAGTCGCTTCAGTCGTGTCCGACTCTGCGCGACCCCATAGACGGAAGCTCACCAGGCTCCCTTGTCCCTGGGATTCTCCAGGCAAGAATACTGGAGTGGGTTGCCATTTCCTTCTCCAATGCATGAAAGTGAAAAGTCAAAGTGAAGTCGCTCAGTCGTGTCCGACTCTAGCGACCCCATGGACTAAAGCCTACCAGGCTCCTCCGTCCATGGGATTTTCCAGGCAAAAGTACTGGGGTGGGGTGCCATTGCCTTCCTCGAGTTAGAGCACAGCTCTACAAATTGAATCTTTACAACTCCTAGAATCTTGGGGGCATGTGGATCCCATCTTTGGCTCCTGGCGAGTCCAGTGCATTTTCTTTCACAAAGCAAGATGGGGCATTAGTTGTAGTTGTTGTTTATTTTGTTTCAAATGGTAGACACACTCGGCTTCTCTGTTAGAGTAGAGCCAGAAACATGGTGATATTTTTCCTGTGCATGCCTGCTAAGTTGCTTCAGTTGTGTCTGACTCTTGGCAACCCCGTGGACTGTAGCCTGCCAGGCTCCTCTGTCCATGGGATTCTCCAGGCAAGAATACTGGAGTGGGTTGCCATGCCCTCCTCCAGGGGATCTTCCTGAGCCAGGATTGAACCCAACTCTCTTTAATCTCCTGGATTCGCAGGCGGGTTCTTTACCATTAGCGCCACCTGGGATGCTGATATTTTTCCTAGGAACTTTTAAATTCCTTAGCTTAAGATTTTTTTTTTAAGTTGAAAATGCTTCATATTACGTTTTGCAACGTAGCTTTTCTTTTTAAAAATTCTAAGATAAAGGAAGTTGTGTTCCTTTTTTTACCCAGTAGATTGAGTATTACTTTTGCTTACAAAATGTGCCCCAAATTCTCTTTACACACACACACCCTTTGTTTACCATGGTTATTTTTCATCAATATGATGTAGTATTATTAGTATGTAGAGACACAAGTTGATTATGTGGGTGACTTTACAGAGAAAATAGAAATGAGGAAATGTATGAAAGAGTATAGGGAAAATTCTTTTGAAAGGAAACTGCTCCAGAAGACAAGAGTATGCCAAATTGCAGAGAGTAGGAAAGAGAATATTATATCCCAGTGGTAAGTATGGAGTGACAGATCTCCATTTGGTCCAAATTTCACTGCTAACTAACAGCATGACCTTGGGACCAGTCCTCTTTTGTTTCTTAGTATCCCCGTCTGCAACACCAAAGATGTGCATTCATCAGCGCTTTGCTTGGTTGGATTATTCTTGAAATATACTTTTTGGCCTATGTACCACCTCCTTGGAGAGACCTCCCTGGCTGTTCTAACTCATGTACACATACATGATTGATCTCTTCTCACTCGACTTCCCCTATCCCCTTCATAGAGGTTTTGTTGTCTTCATAACTTTTATCACTGTCTGAGTTCATGTTGATTCCTTATTTATCATGCACCTCCTATCTTTCTCCATGGGATATAAGCTGTATGAGACCAGGGATCTTGTCAGTCTTGTTCACCCCATGTATTCCCAGCCTTTAACAGTTCCTGGAATGTTTTGGATTCACAGTAAATATTCGTTGTGTGAATGACTAGGATTAGTGACTTTTAAACTAGAAATGTCTTATGAATCCTTCAGGGATATGTGATGGGCCTCCAGAGTCTCCACTTCCTGTTTAATTACGGGTATATTATATATCTGTGTATATATTATTTATATAATATGTATAGTATATATGTACATATACAAAGTTATATGGGGGCTTCCCAGGTGGCTCAATGGCAAAGAATCTCCCTGCCAGTCAGGAGGTGTGGGTTTGATTTCTGGGTCAAGAAGATCCCCTGGAGAAGGAAATGGCAGCCCACTCCAGTATTCTTGCTTGGGAAATCCTATGGACAGAGGAGCCTGGTGGGCTACCAGCCATGGGCTCGCAAAAGAGTCAGACATGACTTAGAGACTAAACAACAGCGTATGTAATTATATATGCGACCCCATGGACTGTAGCCTACCAGGCTTCTCCGTCCATGGGATTCTCCAGCCAAGAATACTGGAGTGGGTTACCATTTCCTTCTCCAGGGGATCTTCCCAACCCAGGGATCGAACCTGGGTCTCCCTCATTGGAGGCAGACGCTTTAACCTCTGAGCCACCAGGGAAGCTGTATAATATATGCACATATGTAAATAATATAGACATATGAGTAAAAACTTAGTTATATATATATATAAAGCATGTATAACATATATAAACACTAAGGCACATGTGTATATCTATATTAAACATAATATATATAAACATCTTTATGTCTTTATATATATGTGTATGTATATATAATAAGGCATATATTTATATGCCTTAATGTGATTAAAAACATGGCTCCAGTGCCACAGTTATTTGAAGTATAAAGGGACATGATGATCTAAGATTGTTCCCAGATTGTAATTTTGTAGCCCACTATCTCATGAGTAGAAAATATTGGTGCAAAGGAAAGGATTATGGAGTAGAAGTGACACGTATTGAGCACCTACTGTATGCTGGGTCCTGTGTCAGGCCCTTGGACCACACAGGAGAGACAAGAGTTCCTGTTGGATGGAGTTTATATTTTAATGGGAAAGGGTGTAGGGACAGAGAGGAAGCAAAGGAATGATCCGGTTAACTAGTAATACAATAATGCACAGCTCTTTGGTCCTTAAGTGGCTGACTGGAGATGGATCTGTGTTGATTAAAAGGAAGCAAGCACTCTGGGAGGTGGAAAGTGATAACCCTAAACAGTTACCCTCAGAGCTGGGAGATGGGCTCTCTGGCTGGTGCCTGCTCTGAGCCAGGACAGCTGCCCACGCAGGGGTCCTGCCGGTCCAGGCCGGGTGCTGCTTTGCCCAGGCTGTGTGAGATGCTGGTTCTGATGCCACTAGTGAGGGAAGCCGTGTCAGCCACCTTCTGTTCCCTGGAGCAGTTGTGATCATTTTGTTGGATGTCACTGAAATTTGAGAATTAAGGAGAAATGACTGAAAGGCTCCTTTGGAGGAAAAGAAGAATATTATCTGTCTTTAGCTATAGAAACAGAGAAGCGATGATCAGGAAGTTAGCACCGGGACCGAAAGGAGACGGAAGCACAGCAGGATGTCAGACAGCAGGCAGAAGCGGGCCCGGCATTTCCAACAGTCACCGTCGTGTTTCCCTACATGTGCACAAGCCATACAGTTCTCACAGAAACTCTGTTTTGCAAATACCGTGAGTGTAGCTTTTTTATTCTAATTATGGGAAACAAAGTCAGAGCAGCTGAGGAATGCTAATAATATCTTACTTTTGAATAGCAAATCTGCAGTTTGTCACATGTGTATACACAAGCTATCTCTGTTTATCCCCTGGGGTATTATTATACCCATTTTAGAGACAGCTAAGTGGCTCCCTGGCCTGTGCTAACTCTGCTAGTGACCGGAGCTGTCCTGACCCCTGGGTCCTGTGGGGCGCCCAGCTGGCAGAGTGCAGTAGCTGGGCCCCAAATGCACCACTGAATTTGCATCTACGATGAGGACATCGAGTGTCTTGAGCTCCCAGGAGCACACCCACACATATTTTTGAAGCAATGACTCGCCTAGAAAGAATGGCAGTCATGAATGGCATGAGGATGTCAGACACCCTGGGCACATCCAATCTAGAATAAGAGAAACTGGAAAAAGAGAGTCTTGCTTTGTTTTGTTTTTTAATTCGTTAATTTGTCAGAATACAAGTTGAAATGAGAAAACTGTTTTAATTCATGAAAGCCTACACTTTATTTCTTATGAGTCTGGTAAGTCAACCCGCAGGTCTGGGGAAAAAGGACTCCAAGGTTGCTATGAAGAGAAACTTGATCTTGAATCAAAGAAGCAGATTCATGTCTAAAACCAAGATTGGTCTAAATTTTTCTCCTTGCTGTTGCTTATTTTGGATTCAGATCTTAGACAGAGCTTAAAGGAGAGACCAGCAGCTCTCTGCTGAAAAATGATTTTGAATGTACTCAGATCCAGGTTGAAGGTGTTTTCCAGGCTGATGGGTGTCTTCTCAGTACCTGGAGAAAATATAGGTGTTCATAATTGTTGTAATTTTTGTTTCAAGATGGCAAAGTGCCTAATTTTCTATGTAGTTCCACTATTACAGTAGTGTCAAACCTCTTGTAAACAAGCGTTTGGTAAATATTTGTTGAACTAAACTGTGGTGAGCATACATTATTGAAGGGACCCAATCCTTTATATTTCTGTGATTAAATGTACAGTGTACCAACTGTGAAACATTGATCTTTAAGATATTCTCTTGGTTCAACATTTTTAAATTACACTTGCTAAGTGTTTAATATGTCAGGCACTCTTCTAGGTGTTTTTTTTTTAGTATTAACTCATGTTTCCTCATTATCCATGATGAAGTAGGTAGGTATGACCTTATCTAGATTGGACAGATGAGGAAGTTGAGGCATAACATGGAGATATTGGCCAGGTCATTCATTCATGCATGTGGAGTCCGGGTATGAACAGAGTGAATATGCCACCACCCATGTATATAGTCATGGTAAATGACTACATCTAAGAGAAGGTAATTATACAATGTCAGACTCCAGCTCACACATGACCCAGGCTTGAGTTTGGAAGCCACATTCAATGAGACATTTGAAAGTCAATAATGA
This sequence comes from Tragelaphus eurycerus, assembly GCA_935064755.1. Classification (NCBI taxonomy): domain Eukaryota; kingdom Metazoa; phylum Chordata; class Mammalia; order Artiodactyla; family Bovidae; genus Tragelaphus; species Tragelaphus eurycerus. Next base: position 1,349,963 of record CAKXYN010000086.1, on the reverse strand, counting down.
TTAGGATCGTCATCTGAAGTGCAGATAGAACTCAGAATGAATGCCTATGGGCCACAGATTATTCTTTGAGACAGTTGCCATTTTCCCATTTTTTTAAAAATAGAAAGTGCTTGAACATATAGGATCTGTGAGTAACAAATATGTTTCAACTTGCATGCCAGGGGAGATTGGTAGTAGTTACCCAGAGGACTGCCTAAAGGATTCTAAGGCAATATTCAAACTGAGTGGGAAAGAGGACCATGGTGGTTCATTACTGATACCCTCAAGATTCAGGAATCCAAACCTGGAGGGTCTTGAATATGGATTCCTGGTGAAATGTTGACTTTTCCCATGGAGGAATGTATCAAGAACTGATTACACTGTGAGTGGGCCCTTTATAGAAGAAATTTAGGTTTACATAAGTTCATTGGAACTTAAAAGCCTCTTGATGAAAGTGAAAAAGGAGAGTGAAAAAGTTGGCTTAAAGCTCAACATTCAGAAAATGAAGATCATGGCATCTGGTCCCATCACTTCATGGAAAATAGATGGGGAAACAGTGGAAACAGTGTCAGACTTTATTTTAGGGGGCTCCCAAATCACTGCAGATGGTGACTGCAGCCATGACATTAAAAGACGCTTACTCCTTGGAAAGAAAGTTATGACCAACCTAGATAGCATATTGAAAAGCAGAGATATTACCTTGCCAACAAAGGTCCGTCTAGTCAAGGCTATGGTTTTTCCTGTGGTCATGTATGGATGTGAGAGTTGGACTCTGAAGAAAGCTGAGCGCCGAAGAATTGATGCTTTTGAACTGTGGTGCTGGAGAAGACTCTTGAGAGTCTCTTGGACTGCAAGGAGATCCAACCAGTTCATCCTAAAGGAGATCAGTCCTGGGTGTTCGTTGGAAGGACTGATGCTGAAGCTGAAATTCCAATAGTTTGGCCACCTGATGTGAAGAGTTGACTCACTGGAAAAGACCCTGATGCTGGGAGGGATTGGGGGCAGGAGGAGAAGGGGACGACAGAGGGTGAGATGGCTGGATGGCATCACCGACTCAATGGACATGAGTTTGAGTGAACTCCAGGAGTTGGTGATGGACAGGGAGGCCTGGTGTACCACGATTCATGGGGTCGCAAAATCGGACACGACTGAGTGACTGAACTGACTGAAGTTCATTGGTGGTGTCTTAAGACAAGTGAGTCCCATGAAGACATTATAACATCTGCTTTCCCCCTCTTGAGAGCTCAGATAAGGTCACTGAGGCTTTCTTCAGGATTTTGTAAGGTGCAGTGCAAACTCAGTTGCACTTCCTCCCTGACTTGCAGTAAGATTACCACGCCCCCAACCCCCTTTGACATGGAAATTCAGGAGATGCCATTACTCATGGTCAATATTCTGAAGGAAATCCATTTTTGGTAGAAGCAGAGACAGAAACAATGTAGAAATGGGCAAATCATGCCCTAAGCATAAGTGAGGTCACTGGAACTTTCTTTAGGGAATCAAATCCTGCTATAATTGCTTTTAAAACATTTTTAGCAAATTTGTATTGAGCTATTGTATTCAGCCCACAGCAGACACCAGGAATGGAGTGGTTCTATGTCTCTTAGAAAGTATTTGCATATTATCAAGAGTCTGCTTTCACCCTGGAACAGCAGTCCCCAACCTTTTTGGCACCAGGGACTAGTTTTGTGGAAGACAGTTTTTCCACACACCTGAGAAGTGGGGAGAGGAAATGGTTCAGGAGGTAATGTGAGTGATGGGAAGTAATGGGAAACTGCAGATGAAGCTTTGCTTGTGCCCTGCTCACCTCCTGCTGTGCAGCCCAGTCCCAAATAGGTTGCAGCCTTGTGGATAGAGGAGGTGAGCTGGAATGGAGACACCTGCCCTAGAAGATAAAGGATGTAGCATCTTGAGTTTTGGCACTCCCTGAATTGAATGCAGAATTTTGTGTGATGGCGTACACACATTTTCCATGCGAACCTGGCCCATAGCTTTGTCAGATTCTCCAAAAATTCCCAGGCCCAAAGAACCTGGAGCTGAGGCTTGTGCTTTGGGGAAGAAGAGTCCAGGGAAACTAGGGTAGTATGATTCTTCAGTCTGCACAGGGCAGCCAGTTCTCGGAGATCTGGATGTTTCATTTCTTTTGCATATTGTTCATTCTGGCTTCAGGAATCTGAATAACAAGCAAGGTTTCTTCGGGCCTAACGTAGTTCCTTTAACTTGGATTTTTGTTATCTATTTTGTTATCTATCCAAACGTTTTCTTCTTTCCAAAAGGCAAGCAATCCTCAGGTAGTGGCTGGACTCTCCATTCTGTTTTGCTGTGTTGTTATGAGCCCCAACCTGCAATGTTTTCCTTTGTTTTTAAGTGACCACCCACCATTTTGAGCCTTCCTTCCCTCCCACCTTGACCTCTTAACTGCAAATTTATGTCATCGTGGGGAACTTTGCGATGGAAAGGGAAAAGCTGAATTGGAGCTTCATCTTGGGGATTTTTCATAGTAACACTGACTCTTTATTATTAACTGTGCACTCCAGGCTGCTGGAGTTCATATTTTGGCAGTAGACCATCAAACACCCTATTTTTAAGAGCCTTTAACTTAGTTGTAAACATGTGCTGTGACTGGGAACTCGCTTTCTTTACTCATATTTACCAAAAGTGGTTTAACTGTTGAAAAGTTGTTATAAAAAAAAAAAAAAAGCTCAGACTTTAGAACTGTTTTTCCACTCGTCTAACTCAAAACTCTGTGCAATCTAAAAAAAGAAAATTTGGCATTTAGTTGCTTAATTTGATGGTCCAGTCATATTGGTAATTTGAGGGGAGGAAGGAATGGAACTGCTGGGTCATTTTACTTTGACATATGCCCATCAGACTTGCATGGAGGGAATAATGGTTGCTACACTTGTTTACATGGTTGACCAGAACGGCTCAAAGACAAGCAGTCCAGTACACAGAGTAAATTGCTTATGTCCTTACAATCTTCTATATTTAGAATAAAAGCTTTCTATGGACATGTTTCCTGCACACTCTTAGTTCTGCAGATTATACTGGTCCCATTAAGAGAATATAAATAATACCCCAAACTCATCAGCATGCACCTATATACATGGATCATTGATGCCTGGGGGCCTTAAAGTCGTATTGAGAAATTTGGTGAAGGAATCACAAATATGTTTATTTCTTTTATCTCTGGGAGAAATTTCAGCAAGTATAACAAACACATTTTAATCTTTTGAAGAGAATGTGACTTATAGCCCTAAAGGTTAAGGAATTCAAATGTTCAAAAGGAGGGGTTCAACTTTGACATCTTCCACTTGTGATTTAAGATTCTAAAAGTAACATTAGGCAAATTCTTGCGCTCCATCATAAGAGAAATACCAGCTTTCCTTGAGGGTTGAGCCTTTCTTGAAATCTTTTGCAACAGAAGAAAGCAACTGTGCTTCCAAGGTTGGCCGCATTTATGAGGCGGAGAGAATAAACGCACACGGGAGTGTGTGTGTTTCAGGGGTCATGAGCCCAGTGGGCAGCCATATGCCATGGGAGATGTCTGGCTTGGTAATCTGGCCAGTTGAGGAGGGCATCTTTTCTGTGTAGATCCTGCCAGAGGGCATCTTTCCTCATTGTTATTCTCACCTATTAGGCTGCCTCTAGCTGTTGCGTCCTCCCCACATCCCACACAGGTGAGCACCTACCCCTGCAGCTCGTGGATTCCACGATGTCTGAGGACACTGGCCTCCTTGGTCCTTGTCCCATGGTGTGTCGTCTCACTGCCACTCTTCCTGCTCCAACTTTTAAGTCACTCACCTTTTCTCGTGTTTTCAAACACAAGAACCTTCTGGTCCTGGTGGACATTCCTTCAGCTAAACATGCACATGACCCTCACAAGCTCTTCTTGTCACCCTCTTCTTAGATCAGATCAGATCAGTCGCTCAGTCGTGTCCGACTCTTTGCGACCCCATGAACCGCAGCACGCCAGGCCTCCCTGTCCACCACCAGCTCCCGGAGGTCACTCAGACTCGCATCCATCGAGTCAGTGATGCCATCCAGCCATCTCATCCTCTGTCGTCCCCTTCTCCTCCTGCCCTCAATCCCTCCCAGCATCAGAGTCTTCTCCAATGAGTCAACTCTTTGCATGAGGTGGCCAAAATACTGGAGTTTCAGCTTTAACATCATTCCTTCTAAAGAAATTCCAGGATTGATCTCCTTCAGAATGGACTGGTTGGATCTTCTTGCAGTCCAAGGGACTCTCAAGAGTCTTCTCCAACACCACAGTTCAAAAGCATCAATTCTTCGGCGTTCAGCCTTCTTCACAGTCCAGCTCTCACATCCATACATGACCACAGGAAAGACCATAGCCTTGACTAGGCGAACCTAACAAATGGAAGACTCTCACGTATGTAAATCCAGAAATTCACAAGAGCATGTCTCCATGCCAGAAGAATGTGAACAGAGCGAGAGGAGAGGAAGACAGACGGCCCCACAGTGGCCTTGTGCCCGCTGCTCAGGGACAGACCATGCCGTTCTGCTAGGGGCATCTCCAGAGTCAGTGAAATGGACTTCCTTCTCTCTTTTTTTAATGTAGACTGTCTTAGACTCACTCAGACAGCAAAGCATCTACATGCAGTGCAGGAGAGCCAGATTCCACCCCCGGGTCGGGAAGATCCCCTGGAGGAGGGCATGGCAACCCACTCCAGTATTCTTGCCTGGAGAATCCCATGGACAGAGGAGCCTGGTGGGCTACAGTCCATGGGGTTGCACTTCGCTTTGATGTGGACCATTTTTAGTCTTTGTTGAATTTGTTACAATATTGTTTCTGTTTTATGTTTGTTTGTCTTATTTGGTTTTCTGGCCGCGAGGCATGTGGGATCTTAGTTCCCTGACCAGGGATCGAACCCGCACCTCTGCATTAGAATGTGAAGTCTTAACCACTGAGCCACCAGGGAAGTCCCTGAGCTTCCGTCTTGAGTTGCCGTGAACCTGAGTATATCAGGGAGTTAGGGAATGAGCTAAAAATTGTGTTCTTTAGGCAACTGACCAGAGTTGCTTTAGGGCTGCAGTGATGCTGTAAGTGGTGCGTTTCGTAATGACCCTTTTCCTCTAGACTCCTGGTGCGTCATCAGACCTTTGAATGTACTTCGTTATTAGGTCTCTATATCTCCTTGAACTATCCTGGAGGGTTCTCTGTAGCTTCTGCAGCATGATCTGATGGTTTTCACTAAGTAGTTTTGCATAATCTTCTGAACACAGTATCACTTTAGGTAATTTGCCAAATTCAGAAAAATCACAACCAATTCTCTCTCAGGACAAGTCTTCTCTGTATGAGCTGTGATATGTTCATTGAGTTTGTGGTACTTATTACAACCTGAAAGGGATCTAATCATTTTGTTTAATGGGTTGTACTTCCTCCACTATTGAATGTGAGTTTATAAAAACTTAGAATTAAAATTAATTTAATATCAGCAGAAAAATTTTTCCTAAAGATCAGTAAGAATATCTCTTTCCTCCCATGGGAGAGGAGGGTACTTGCCCCTAATCTAAACCTCTTTCAGAATAAACAGAACCATAAGACCACATCTGTGCCCTCCTGTAGCTACAAATGTATGCACATTAATGTTCAGTGAGTAACAAAGAAAAAGTGGCCATCACGAATAAGAAGAACACATATTTATGTTTTTAAAACTTTCAGGTGGGAGAAGAATTTGCAGAATTAAGTTCTTAGAATTCTCTATAAAAAATTTTTAGCATGGATTTTTGTTCAAAAGTTGGATTTCTTGTTAATGAATAAAAAGATGAGTTGCTTGAATCAGTTATCTATTGATGCATAACAAATTACCCCCAAAACTTAGTTGCTGAAAGGAGTAAACACTTCCTGTCTCATGTAGTTTTAAGGGTCAGGGCTTGGGGATTGCTAGTTCAAGGTGTCTCTTGAGGTTGTAGTCACCTCGAGGATTGACTGAAGATGGGGAATCTACTTCTAAATTCATTCACATATTGGGATTGACAGGTAACACAGTTATGTTTAAAATGGATAACCAACAGTGGCCTACTGTACTCTGCTCAGTGCTATGCAATAGCCTGGATGGGAGGGGAGTTTGGGGGAGAATGGATACATGTATATGTATGGCTGAGTCCGTTTGCTGTCCTCCTGAAACTGTTACAAGCATTGTTAATCGGCTGTACTCTAATATAGAATAAAAAGTTAAAAAAAAAAAAAATTCACTCACATGGCAGTTGGTAGGACCTAGTTCCTTGCTGGCTCTTGGTCTCAGGTCACAGCAGCTCACTTCCCATAGACAGAGAGGGCCAAGAAGGAGAAAACCAGCTCGGGAATCACCAATTTTTACAACCTAATCTCAAAAGGGACACACATTTGCTTGCACCATATTCTGTTGGCCACATGGACCTACCCTGGTACAGGCTGGGAGGAGAGAGCACGAGACAGGAGCACCAGGAATAGGTGTTGTAGGGAACCATCTGGGAGCCTAGTTAATATCTTAAATGAGTAAACACTGGCCCATAAGCCAGGTTGCCATGTCCCCTACTATGATGTTAAGGAAGATTATACTACTGACTGTTCTAAAATTAGAGCTTTCATTCATTTCACTTGTGTTTATTGAGAGCCAGCTATGGGCACTTGGGATACATGAGGGAATAAAACAAAGGTCCTCACCCTCATGAATCTTAACACTCTTGTTTTATATTCTGCTTTGCATGTAGCAGATTCCATGGATCTGTGGGTCCAGGTGATTACAGTAAGTACCTGGACTTCACATCATTGTTGCAGGAGGGCTTGCATTCGACCAGCTTCAACTGGAATAGGGGTAACTATTTTATCAGGCAGAATAAAGGTAGACGTCTTGAAATATGTCAAAACAATATAATCTCTCTAGTGATTGCATTCTTTTATTAACTCACTGTCTCAAATGATGACTTCTTTGTCTTTGATCACTAAGTGAGGAAGTAGAGTACATTACTTAAGAATTAAGGGAAGTAGCATGCATTACATAAGAATAAAGGTTTGAGGGTCATACCCTCCCAGATTTGAGTCACACTCTTCTACTTTCTTACTGTTCCCCCTTGGGTGTGTTGTTTAACTCATCTGAGTCTCAGTTTTGTCATCTATAAAATGGTGCGAACAATGTCATCCTTCTTGGAGCTGTAAGCCATAAATGACTGAAAGCACTCATCTGAAGATTTGTTACATAGATATCACTCAGTTTTATCTGCCTTTCCTTCATTCTGACTGCATCTGTGTACTGCACACAGACTCATTACCAAAGATCCTGTCAGAAGTGACCCCTAGTTCAACCCGCACTAAACCATTCAAGACATTAAGAAGCATTGTGTTGTTAGTTCCAGAAGTATGGCTGCTGCTAGTGTGTAAGTGGGAAGAATAGCTCAATCTGGGCTTCATAATTTGTGCTGAAGCCTTTGGTTGATCATCAGGACTTTACCATTTAGAAGTGTAAAAATATTTTCCATATCCATCTGCTGGTTTCCTACTGATGCTGTTTCTGTTGAATATACTTTACTGATAAGTCATCTGTCAACAAAGAAACCTGGAGAAGACAGACTCATGCGCTCAGGGGTTTCTCTCTCATATTAGTCTTGGGCCCCTGAGCTAGGAAACCCCTGATTTTTCACTGAGTGGGCAGCTGCTGCCTGTCACAGAGATGCCTGCCTTCCCAAGGCTGGGAAGCCTGTGGCCTCGCTCTGGGTTCCTCTCTCACTTTCCTTCCTGGAGTAATACCATTAGAGAAACTGGCAGTGAGGAGGAAGGGACCCTTGTGACTGCCAGCCCCGGAAAGAATATACAGATTGAGCAGCTAGGTATATTTTAGTGAGGGAAAAGTGTTAGTCACTCAGTTGTGTATGACTCATTGAGACCCCATAAACTGCAACCCACCAGGGATTCTGTCCATGGGATTCTCCAGGCAAGAATACGGGAGTGGGTAGCCATTTCCTTCTCCAGGGGATCTTCCCAACCCTGGGATTGGGAACCTGGGTCTCTTGCATTGCAGGCAGATTCTTTACCATCTGAACCACCAGGGAAGCTTGGGAGGTGCAGTATAATTCTTAGAGATATCTGGTAATCTGGAACTGTGCATTTTACACACCCCACCCCATTTCACTGGGCAAGAAATCTATACATGGGTGATACATAATCCCCTCAACCATTGAAAGACATGAACAAATGTGACCAATTTCCAGGCAGTTGTGGGCTCTGGACTCTGGATTAGCTTAAGAAGAAACGAATTCTGAAGACACCAGGAGGGTGGAGAGGACTGGGGAGCAAGGAACAGATGCTTGAGTTTGAATCCTGACTCTGATACTGTGACCTTGAGGAATGGTATTTTTTAACCTCTCCAAGCCTATTCATATAGAAAATTAAAATAATACCAACCTGTGAGAGTATGTAAATCACCTAGCAACTTGAAAATAAAAAAATAAACAAGCAGAAAAAGAAGATCCCAGAAAGCATTTTTTCCTCCCTACGCTCTATCAGTTTTCTGAGTTAATCAATGTAGATCATCACATTGTTTTTCTCAGGAAAAGATATTTGCAGTTTCCAGGACTTCATTCAGTTCTCAGCACTACTGTATATAGCCACCACTGGGGAGTGTGTTAAATTGCTGAGCTCCACCAGCAGAAATTCAGAAGCTCTGAAATGGGATCTTTCTAGAAGGGTCTCAAGCCGCATTTGGAGGCACAGGCTTCGGAATAACTCCAAGTCTTATAAAGTTTTGAAATTACCTCGGTGTAAACATTTCAGGCATTTGTGGAGATCAGATGAGAAACACATTCTTTTAGCTTTTGAACCACAGGTATTTTAGAGCTATTGGTGATTCCCTGTGCCTTCTGGGTGCTTTGGAAGGCACCAAAGCAGAGATTTGTGAAAGTGCATCTTCCATTCTGTGGACAATCTGTCAGCTTACTGTGTGACCCGGATGGAACCATTTACTACTTTCCATGGGCACCATTTAAAAATGCAAGCATGAACAGGACACCCAGGAATATCTGTGGAATGTAGGCCTGAAGCTGAACGACAAGTAAAACCAGAGGGTTAGGAAAGATAAGGAAGGCCGAGAGGCTGAGTGCTTAACCTTGAAATGTGACTGCCCACCATGGTAGGAAGGACACTTGGAGTCCCAACAGCAGAGGAATCATCTGATTCTCTGATCTCTGTCTGCTGGATCGTTTTCTCGATTCCTTCAAGACATAGCTTGAATCCCCTGTCTGGTCACCATCTTGACCCAGGTCAGTACCTTCTCTGTACCTCAGCTGCTGCAACAGCCAATGAACCCATGTCCCTGTTGGTACACATGCAGCCACACAAGTGACCTTGCTACATGAGAGCGTGTCCAACTCTTTGAGACCCCATGGACCATAGCCCACCAGGCTCCTCTGTCCATGGAATTTTCCAGGCAAGAATACTGGAGTAGGTTGCCATGCCCTCCTCCAGGGGACCTTCCCCACCCAGGGATCAAACCTGCATTTCTTAGGCCTTCTGAATTGGCAGGCAGATTCTTTACCATCTATGCCACCAGGGAAGCCCATACCCTCTGCTTCACATCCTGCCCCTGCTTAAAAGTCTTCAGTGGCCGCCTGTTGCATTTAAAATAAAGTCTAAACCCTTTGCCCAACCTTATGAGTCCTGCACAGTCTGCTCCCTGCTGTATTTCTCAAGCCACCCTTGCCCTGGCTTACCATGCTCCAGCCACGTGTGGAGCACTTATCTATCCAAGTGAGTCAAGGTCTTTCCTTCCTAGAGCCCTTTCTTGGGTGATTTCTCTAACTTGTCACCTAACTGGCTCCCACTTAATTTTTTAGATTCCTTCTTAAATCAGGGTCTTGCTAAACATCCCTTCTAAAGAGGTTTCTCTCCTGATATTCTGTATTTTTGCCCTTTCTTTGTCTTCTATACAACAGTCATTACAATTTGCATTATCTTTTTAAAATTTGGAGAAGGAAATGGCAACCCTCTCCAGTATTCTTGCCTGGAGAATCTCACGGACAGAGGAACCTGGTGCGCTACAGTCCATGGGGTTGCAAAGAGTTGGACACAACTGAGCAACTAACACACGCACTTTAAAATTGACATTTTTTTTTTCCCCATTTTGGTCTATCATCCTCTTCAGAGGACATTCTCTTCTTCACCAGTGAATCTGTGGTGAGTATTTGGTCGCTTGTGGAATGAGCAGAGGTACTCTGACTTATGAGGGTATGAAGAAGGATTTATTAGCGGGAATAACTGCTTCTGTTTTATAAGCAGTCATCCTTCTAGAATATTCCATGGAAGGCAGTGTAGGAATGTGCCACAAGTGACTCACTGACCCAAACTGAAATTCGAGAAACCATAGATCCTCTGATTCTGTTCTTCAGAGAAGTCTCAGGCTGACATATTACCCAAGTGAGAGCAAGGCTGGGTCCATGTGATAGAACATCTGGTTATCACAGTTCACTGGTGCTTTTGGCAACTGTCTTGGCTCGGTCTGACTGTTGATCTGATCATTGTAAAGAAATGCATTCTGAAGTTCAGTTATAGAAAACTGAAGCATGTGTCAACAAGAGCAGGATCTCCACCACTTCCTTGCAGCCAGCCCCTTTGTGCCTGCGGACACTTAAGGTGAGCTGCATAGCCCAGTGCAGGGTGATAAGGAGGTTTTGGGCCAGATGTCCTCAGGGTCATGCTAGACTGCTCCCTTCTCTATTAGATCTTCTGGGTATCATGAAGGAGGAGAGTGTGTCATTCTGATCTGTCAGTATAGGTGAGTGAATGCTATCTGAGGACAAACCACTAGCATTGACATGAAAACCCTCTGATTTCAAAGAGACAAAAATCTTTAAAGGGGCACATGAAAGAAATGTGGTAGCCATTCTCAACATCCTGGGACTCAAGGGCTAGTTTAAATGTTAAAGTTCAAAAGAGCTAGCCTTTGAATAAATAAATGGTAGTTCTATTTTATATAGTACATACTAAGTTTATGGGAAATCTAATCCCAAAAGGTAGCAGGCTGAATGAACAGAGAAGTGTGAAATAAATTAGATCAACGTAAATATTTTTATATGGCTCCCCTGGTAGCTCAGTGGTAAAGAACCCACCTGCTAATGCAGCAGACCTGGGTTCGATCTCTAGTCAGGAAGATCCCCTGGAGAAGGAAATGGCAACCCACTCCAGTATTCTTGCCTGGGAAATCCCACGGACAGAGGAGCCTGGCAGGCTACAGTCCATGAGGTCGCAAAGAATCAGACACGACTTAGCTACTGAACAACAACAAAATATATTTTATAGATGATCAGAATGTGTTATTTAGAGATTGTTTGGGAGTATCATTTCTGATCTTTGAGGTTTACAGTAAGGATAACCATGGTGCTGCTGCTGCTGCTGCTAAGTCGCTTCAGTCGTGTCCGACTCTGTGCGACCCCATAGACGGAAGCCCACCAGGCTCCCCCGTCCCTGGGATTCTTCAGGCAAGAACACTGGAGTGGGTTGCCATTTCCTTCTCCAATGCATGAATGAGAAAAATGAAAGTGAAGTCATTCAGTCGTGTCCGACTCCTAGCGACCCCATGGACTGGAGCCTACCAGGCTCCTCCGTCCATGGGATTTCCCAGGCAAAAGTACTGGGGTGGGGTGCCATTGCCTTCCCCCAAGGATAACCATATTCTCCCACAAAATATTCTTTGGTACTATTTAGTCCCTTATCCTTTCAGTAAATATTTGTTCAGTACTTTCTGTACACATAGAACTATACCATGACCACAGTCAAAAGTTGCCAATTGTCCCCTGGGGGCAAAACCTGTCTGGTTAAGAAGCATATTCTTTAGAACTGAGGTAAATGGCCCAGGTTGCTGGAATGAGATGAGGAACCCGATACTGTGTATCTCAGAAGCTTCCCAGTGCCTCCTGGGCACCTGGATGGAAGCTCTAGAGTTGATAGGTAGAAGCTGCCTGCTGTTTCGAGTAGCACCAGTGTTTGGTCTTGGACATCGTAAGAGCACATTTCCTCCGGGCTTCTGTGTCGCTGTGTTCCAGCTCTAGACTGCTGACTCCATTTGTCCCCTGGCCTACAGTCTGGATGGCTGCGGGCGGGTATGGAGTCCTGCCTGCCCCTGCCACTCCCATGGCAACTTCCCCTGTGAACCGTTCGGTGCCTCATGTTTATTCTGGGTACAAAGTAAGTCTCCATTATCTTCTAAACAGAATAATGGAACAGGGTTGTACACTAGGCAGGAATTTGGGAGGCCTCTTGGAAAAGGGAGGAAAAGGTTGAAATATTTTCCTTGTGTTTTCAGTTATCTCAGCAGAAGGAATTGAAACAAAGAGAAGGCAGCGGCGGTGCCATGGGGCAGAAGGCTCATTATACCTCTCAGATACGGCGGGGGGCGCCAGCAGAGGGAGGAGGCAGTGATTGTCTGGGAGTGGGTGAGGCCTCGTGAATAAAATCTGTGGTATGAGGAAATGGGAAACAAACTGGTCTTATTCGTATTAGGAAAGAGGGGGCTTCCAAGATAACTTGAAAATGATTCCAAACTACCATGCAAGAGTTAAAGGCGTGGACTGTGGAAAAATCCAGAAACGTGCCCATGCCAGGGCCTACAGGCCGGGCATGTCTTCCCAGAAACTGTGTGGGCTGGCTGGTGGGGCTACCAGACCCCCTTTGGCTGTTTGTGTTGTTATCTGTAAAAATCTCAGCAGCCAGGGTTCAAGCTGAGCGAGGTCTCCTGTGCAGAGCTAGTCCCAGGAGACCTTAGAAGGTTTCCCTTCTTGAAAGCATTCTGCTTCAGTGTACCTCAAGTTTTTTCATTTCCCACCCGAAGACCTCGCTGAGGGAAGAAAACAAGCAAAAGAAACCTAGAAAAAAAACACACAAATTACTGGGTACTCCTAACCAAACTACTCCAGGGTGTGTTTTCAGGATATACAGGGCACTTGATTCAGGCGTCAGAATCACCTGGAAATGCTTGATAAAATGCAGATTCTGCGGTTCTGTCTCACAGCTAGAGAATCTGAATGTGTGGCAGTGCCCAAATAGCTGCATTTTCTTTTCTTTTTTTAAATTTTTTGAAAAATTTAATTTCTTTTTAACTGAAGGACAGTTGCTTTCCGGTATTATGTTGCTTTCTACCAAACATCAGCGTGAATCAGACATAGGTTTACCTGTATCCCCTCCCACTTGAACGTCCCTCCCACCTCCCTCCCCAGCCCACCCCTCTAGGTTGTTATGGACATTTTCAGTAACATATGAGAACTTACGTGAGGACACAGATCTTTGTCTTTTATTCATAAATGTCTTCCGGATACCTAGATCACTTCCCAAAATACCGAAAATATTATAGGGCAGTATAAATACTTATTCAATGAATGAGACAAAGCCTCATAGGATTTGTTCATTAGGTTTGCTCTTCTACTAAATAATAGCAGGAACCAGTGGTAGGAGAGAGGCATCCTTAATGGGAGGAAGATAGACTAGAAGAGAGGAAGGGGGAAGTCAGTTTGAAGAATGGGGCAATTTCTGGGAGGCTAGGCTTAGGTGGGGCACGAAAATGGAGACTGACTGGAACTCGTAGTGGACCTTGGCAAATGAAGAAAGAAGCTTGAGAAAAGGGAAATGCAATGAGACAGTGGTTACGGCAATGGTTCTTTTTTAATTTTATTTTAATTGGAGGCTAATTACTTTACAATATTGTAGTGGTTTTTGCCATACATTGACATTAATCAGCCATGGGTGTACATGCAGTGGTTCTTAAAAACCTCAGTCAGCCTCCCAGAGGGCTTGTTAGACCTCTGATGCTCCTCCCCCCACCTTGAGTTTCTGATTCAGCAGCTCAAGGGCGGGGTCTGAGGATTTGCATTTCTGACAGCTTCCCAGGTGATGCAGCTGCTACAGTGAACTGTGAACCATTTAGTTGGACTGTTAGTCTCAGGAGTCAGATGGTTTGGGGTATGCACCACAGCTCTACACCTTGCTACCTGTGGGACCCTGACAGTTTCCCTAACCTCTGTATCTTGGTTTCCTTCACCAAGTTAAACATGGCGAGGCTTACTGAGTTGATGTGCGTGAAGTTTTTAGCAAAGTCGAACACTTCCAAGCACCCACTATCTTAAAAATTATTATTTTATCTGGTGCCACTACATTTTTGGAGAAACAGCGAATATGGTTGTTATTCTAATGAAAGAGGCGATATGACTCATAGAGCTTTAATAACAGGATGGACTCGATCAGATTCCAACTTAGCTATTTGTTTCTCTGTCACAATATAGTACGTAACTAGCTGGAATTAATTCCTGATAAGAAAGCCATCAAAGGCTAATTTTCACAACAGGTTAACATAAATGGTCTGAATACAGATGGATGGCACTAATGGCATTTCAGCAGTGTATGTTAATGCCACAGCAGTAGTTAATGCCACAGAGCTATACACTTAAAAATTATTAAAACAGTAGAATTAAATGGTAAGTTAAAAGAATCTGTAAAGAATATATCAGATCAGATCAGTCGCTCAGTCGTGTCCGACTCTTTGCCACCCCATGAACTGCAGCACGCCAGGCCTCCCTGTCCATCACCAGCTCTCGGAGGTCACTCAGACTCACATCCATCGAGTCAGTGATGCCATCCAGCCATCTCATCCTCTGTCGTCCCCTTCTCCTCCTGCCCCCAATCCCTCCCAGCATCAGAGTCTTCTCCAATGAGTCAACTCTTCCCATGAGGTGGCCAAAATATTGGAGTTTCAGCTTTAGCATCATTCCTTCCAAAGAAATCCCAGGGCTGATCTCCTTCAGAATGGACTGGTTGGATCTCCTTGCAGTCCAAGGGACTCTCAAGAGTCTTCACCAACACCACAGTTCAAAAGCATCAATTCTTCGGCGCTCAGCCTTCTTCACAGTCCAGCTCTCACATCCATACATGACCACAGGAAAGACCATAGCCTTGACTAGGCGAACCTTTGTTGGCAAAGTGATGTCTCTGCTTTTGAATATGCTATCTAGGTTGGTCATAACTTTCCTTCCAAGGAGTAAGCGTCTTTTAATTTCATGGCTGCAGTCACCATCTGCAGTGATTTTGGAGCCCAGAAAAATAAAGTCTGACACTGTTTCCACTGTTTCTCCATCTATTTCCCATTTAGTGATGGGACCAGATGCCATGATCTTCGTTTTCTGAATGTTGAGCTTTAAGCCAACCTTTTCACTCTCCACTTTCACTTTCATCAAGAGGCTTTTTAGTTCCTCTTCACTTTCTGCCATAAGGGTGGTATCATCTGCATATCTGAGGTTATTGATATTTCTCCCGGCAATCTTGATTCCAACTTGTGTTTCTTCCAGTCCAGCATTTCTCATGATGTACTCTGCATATAAGTTAAATAAACATGGTGACAATATACAGCCTTGACGTACTCCTTTTCCTATTTGGAACCAGTCTGTTGTTCCATGTCCAGTTCTAACTGTTGCTTCCTGACCTGCATATAGATTTCTCAAGAGGCAGATCAGGTGGTCTGGTATTCCCATCTCTCTCAGAATTTTCCACAGTTTATTGTGATCTACACAGTCAAAGGCTTTGGCATAGTCAATAAAGCAGAAATAGATGTTTTTCTGGAACTCTCTTTTTCGATGATCCAGCGGATGTTGGCAATTTGATCTCTGATTCCTCTGCCTTTTCTAAAACCCGCTTGAACATCAGGAAGTTCACGGTTCACATATTGCTGAAGCCTGGCTTGGAGAATTTTGAGCATTACTTTACTAGCGTGTGAGATGAGTGCAATTGTGCGGTAGTTTGAGCACTCTTTGGCATTGCCTTTCTTTGGGATTGGGATGAAAACTGACCTTTTCCAATCTTGTGGCCACTGCTGAGTTTTCCAAATTTGCTGGCATATTGAGTGTAGCACTTTCACAGCATCATCTTTCAGGATTTGGAATAGCTCCACTGGAATTCCATCACCTCCACTAGCTTTGTTGGTAGTGATGCTTTCTAAGGCCCACTTGACTTCACATTCCAGGATGTCTGGCTCTAGGTCAGTGATCACATCATCATGATTATCTGGGTCGTGAAGCTCTTTTTTGTACAGTTCTTCTGTGTATTCTTGCCACCTCTTCTTAATATCTTCTGCTTCCGTTAGGTCCATACCATTTCTATCCTCTCAGTCGTGTCCCACTCTTTGCAACCCCATGGACTGTAGCCCACCAGGCTCCTCTGTCCATGGAATTTTCCAGGCAAGAATACTCCAGGGGATCTTCCTGACCCAGGGATCAAACCCATGTCTCCTGCAGCTCCTGCACTGGGAGGCGGATTCTTTACCATTATGCTGTATATATGTATATAACTGTATCACTTTACTGTATACTTGAAACTAACAAAACATTGTAAATCAACTATACTTCAAAAAATATATATATTTTTGAAAATTTTTTTAAATTAATATATCAGAAAAAGTAAATAAATAAAATGATAAATTTTAGTTGCATGTATTTTACCACAATTAAAGAAAATAAGATAGATGGCCTCAGTATTACTTTCCCCTCCATCCCTTATGATCTCCTATAGGGAAATTCATTTTACAATATATGTTAGCAACTATTGTCCAGATTAGCCTACTTAGTTTGAAGAGTGGCTAAATTTTGAAACACATATTGTACATCCTCTGGGAGAGCTCTCTAGGCATACCATTGTCAATGCAGTCTCTGATAAATCAGTTTTAAAGATGAATCCAGTGATGTTTTAAGGTCCCTAATATTGAATTGCAATCGCTTCTCATACACAAAAAGCCCACCTTTCTGGATTCTCACTGGATGATTGAAAGAGAAAATGCCCTTAAGGACTTGGCCTGAGACAGTCTATCTTTTGCTTTGAACATTCCCTTTGTAAGATGATAAACTTGGAGAAATATGGGCCATTCATATATTCTAGTTACATAGGCCTTTATCTGGTGTCTATAACTTCTTTTTTTATGCTTACATACTACCCTGGCAAGAAAAGACATCTTTGTTCTTAAAATCAAATACTACAGTAATAGGAAAAAAGAAAAAAGACCTCCTGATAAAAAGCATAAGAAGGATCTGGGGAATATCATTTAGAAAATCAAATATAGGCAACTTTTAATTGCCCAACTCAGAGTGAAACTCAACATCATAGAGGTAGTCCCCCTATTATAAGCAAGTTAGATCCCCAAAGCTTGTAAGCACGCTGTGTATAACTTGGCGTACATTTTCCTTTAACACCTTCTACATGTAAGACTGTAGTTTAAACTTAAGCATGGATCTTGGAAAATCAGAAAGAGGTCTTTGCTGGCCTCAGCTATGAGAGTCCAATCTAGGTTGCACAGTCTCTAGCCATCTGTAGCACCAGCCGCTGCTGCCATCCCCATGGGAGGCAGGTTGCAAGTTGTACATTCATATCTCAGCAATGACTAACATTCAAGGTTGGAGCTATTTCAAAAATCACAGTGTGATTTTATAAGATGCTTTGCAGGAATACCTTAGGTAATAAGGATTTCTAATGATTTCATACAGTGGAATTAAACTATTTTGTGACTATTCAACTTTCTTTCTTTCTTCCCACTCTTCAGCCTCTTCTTGTATTTTGTATATGATTCTACTGCATGCCAGGAATGTGCTTACATAATTTCTCAAACTCTGAGTCAATGTATTGTAAATAAACATAGTGAAATGTAATAGAGTAATGAAGAGCTATTCAGACCTGGATTTTACTGTGGACAAATTACCGAACCTCTTTGAGCTACAGTGTTCTTATGTATAAAATGGAATAAGAACTCATAAAATGTTATTGTGAGAATTAAATGAGATAAAACACATAAAGTGCTAAGCCTAGAGCCTAGACATAGTTGGAACTCCATTAAGTGTTGGCCATTAGTATTATTACATGCTTTCTTGAGCTATCTATTGCCACTTTTTGGCATATGGTTAATGCATTCATCAGCATTTGCATAAATGGTGTTTTAAAAATATGTATGATAAGCATCCTGTGCATTTGCATAGCAGGTTATAGCTTATAAAGGAATTTTTTCTTTCTTAGAACAACCCTGTGGAATCAGAGGAGGTGATGATCTCTCCTCTCTTTGCATAGGAGGAAACAGGCCCCAAGAGGAGACTTGATTTGGATTGATTTAGGCAGAGTGAAGAGTCAGTCAGAGTTCAGACTCTTTGATCCAGTG
Source organism: Tragelaphus eurycerus (assembly GCA_935064755.1). Taxonomy (NCBI): domain Eukaryota; kingdom Metazoa; phylum Chordata; class Mammalia; order Artiodactyla; family Bovidae; genus Tragelaphus; species Tragelaphus eurycerus. The sequence continues at coordinate 1,331,817 of CAKXYN010000086.1, read as the reverse complement.
CTTTCTGTGACTATGAGGAAGTGTCTTCTAATCACTGATACCATAGTATTGCCAACCTGAAACTAGGAGGAAAAAAAGCTTACGTGTTGCTTTAATAATTTGTTTTTTAGAAAATATATCCAAGAAGTCACGCTTTCTGAATAGGGCTTCAGTATTTATTTTTCTTCCATGTACTGAGAATTTTTGATTCGTGTGCAACAATGTGGTAACTTGAAAAATGATTCCAGGGATTTCATGTTACTGGCAGTTTCAGCTCACCCTGCGGTGAAATCTTACATATTCTAGCCACCCCTAAGGTGATAATGTTGTTGAGATGGTGGAAACCCTGATGAATTCTTAAGCAGAATGAATCTCCAAAAGGTTGTTTCAGTATTTTTAGCCCTTTTAAGTGACTTTGACTTTCCAAATACTGATTTTTAGATTACTTCATTTAAAACAGAAAACAAACTTTAGAGTCTTCCTTGGTAGCTCGGTGGTGAAGAATCCTCCGGCCAATGCAGGAGACACGGGTTAGATGCCAGATTCAGGAAGATCCCACGTGCTGCGCCCATGTGCCACACCTACTGAACCCACACTAGAGCCCGGGAACCACGACTGCTGAGCCACAGGCCCGCTACTGAAGGCCGCGTGCCCTGGAGTCTGCGCTCCACAACAAGAGAAGCCACCGCAATGAGAAGACTGCTGCTGCTGCTGCTGCTAAGTCACTTCAGTCGTGTCCGACTCTGTGCGACCCCACAGACGGCAGCCCACCAGGCTCCACCGTCCCTGGGATTGTCCAGGCAAGAACGCTGGAGTGGGTTGCCATTTCCTCCTCCAATGCATGAAAGTGAAAAGTGAAAGTGAAGTCGCTCAGTCGTGTCCGACTCTTAGCGACCCCATGGACTGCAGCCTACCAGGCTCCTCCGTCTATGGGATTTTCCAGGCAAGAGTTCCGGAGTGGGGTGCCATTGCTTTCCCTGAGACCCAGCACAGCCAACAATAAATAAATTTGTAAAATTTTAAAAAAAACAAAAACTCTACATTCCTGACACAATAACAGCTTTGGTTGTTTTCTCTTGAGTAATCTCCTTTGCCTATCAGTTCTCTATGTATCTCTAGTAAAATTTCCTTTTTGATGTAATCACAATATAAACTTATAACTTCTTGGCTACAAGTGTGACATTAGTTTTTAAAAGAGCAAGTAGCAAGTGTTCTTCCTATCTGACATCATGCAAATGTTGGAAATTAATAAGAGTCTCAAAAGTCATCCATTTGGGAGATATAATAATAGTCAAGTAGAACCCAAGCTCTACCATTTATTAACTGAGCAAACTGAGAGAAATGATTTCATTCTAAGGCATTAAGTCCCCCCTCTATCAAATGGTGATGTAATTGAACCTGCCTAACAGAAGGAACGGAAAAGGCAATGGCACCCCACCCCGGTACTTTTGCCTGGAGAATCCCATGGACGGAGGAGCCTGGTGGGCTCCAGTCCATGGGGTCGCTGAGAGTTGGACACAACTGAGCGACTTCACTTTCACTTTTCACTTTCATACATTGGACAAGGAAATGGCAACCCACTCCAGTGTTCTTGCCTGGAGAATCACAGGGGCAGGGGAGCCTGATGAGCTTCCGTCTATGGGGTCGCACAGAGTCGGACACGACTGAAGCGACTTAGCAGCAGCAACAGAAGGAAATGGCAACCCACTCCAGTGTTCTTGTCTGGAGAATCCCAGGGACAGGGGAGCCTTGGTGAGCTGCCATCTATGGGGTCGCACAGAGTTGGACACGACTGAAGTGACTTAGCAGCAGCAGCAGCAGCAGGCTTACTGTGAGGACTAAATGAGAAGGTGTGCTCAGTAGTAGGTTCGATCCCATCATCCCATCATCCCATCACCCCATCATCACCATCATCACCATCCATGATGCTCTCAGTAATCTTGGTACTGAGTTGTATGCCTCTCTCTGTACAGATTCCGTGGTTGTAGGTGAGAATTTATCATTCATAATTATGAGCAGAATAATGTGCGATAAACTTGAATTATGCAGTTACTACAGTCTTCCTACAAAACCTCATCTATAGGGTTAAACTGAAGGGCAGTTTTGAGGCTTGGGCCTCTGAGTGTGAATGCATTGTCAAGCCCTTCACAGTAAAATACAATAGCATTCCAGATCTCAGTATGATGTCAGATACAATGGATTACTCATTTCAGTGGGAGTTTATTCTCTCCAAAAACCCAAAAACATTCATCCAGAAATTTCAAGACATACTGATGAAAACATTGCCAGCTAACTCCACCAAGGACACCTGATTTTCTCTCTTTAGCTCTTTACTTGCTGAACTTAAGCAGTGAATTGTCTTTGTTTTATTTCTTTTTGTTACAGACTTTTAAATTTGGACAGGAATATGGCGAGCAGAACGTATATAGCACATGTGTTGTTTACTGTGTATAAATGAAGGATTCATTCATTCAACCAATATTTGTTCAATATCCATTGTATTCATTCATTCAACCAGTATTTGTTCAATATCCATTGTATTCAAGACACCAGTTTAGGCACATTATTCCCAACTTCAAGGACTTTAGATTCTAATAGAGAACTAGATTAAAAGCAAGCAAACACAACAACAACAAAAAAATACTGTAATAGCAAGTAATTTTTGACCACAGAGTCCAGCTTTCTTTAAATTTAACGTAGAGGAGTAGGAATTAGCTATGAAAATAATTTTGGAAAGTGCATTCTGGGATGCTAGAGCAACTCTGTCCCATACCTCTTTTTTTTTTTTAGCTCATTGCTTTATATCTGTGATCGGTTTCTTATTGATAAAAATTACATCATTAGATTGAGGGGGTTTGGAAATGATTGGATAATAGAAAATAAAACATAATGGAGTCTGTAGTAAGTGAAAAAGTGATGCCAGAGTTTAGAGTAATATCATAATTATTTAAATCATCACTTGAATAGACTTGGTGGGTTCGTATTCGAATACATGTAGAATCTTAAATAACACAGCAGTCACCCATATGTATCTTCAAAAGGCTTCAGTTACATTTCAGAATTCTGCTATTGTTTAGCAAATCACAGGATTTTTTTCCCTCCTGGTTTAGGATATCATTGAAATACCTAGGTGTAATTACTTCCATGCTTTGTCATTTGTGTTTTATAGTCTTTATTACATGGACTAACCCCCCAAATTGTAGCTGTGCTGAAATGAAATTTCCTCTGAAATTTTTATTCTAATTCTGAGGCTGAGGGGATCCCAAGTGTAATCTATAGCACTGTTTAAGGTTTGAGTCTAGAATTATAAAACCTTCCATGAGTATGGGCAGGGCTTCGCTATAATTCAGAATGGAACAATCAGCATTCAAAACCACACGAAGCTGAGACTTGCCTTCCCCACCCCCCAATAAAGTGATCTCCACCCATGAGTCACAGATCATTCATTCACTTGGGTTTGGTTTTAGTTCTGCTCCTGAACTCTTCTTCGTGGGCCATCCGTCGCCTGAAAATCAAATTAATACACAAGGAGAGATGATCATTGTAGGGTATTTGTGGGAGCCCAGACACTTCTTTTGAGAAGAGATTGTCACCCCCAAGGATGTTATTTGAATCTGAAAAGAGGCAGTCGTAAAGGAAGTGGCACCACTTTAATCTGCTATAGGAAGCTGCCACCCTGCTCTAGGCGGCCTTCCCATCTGAGCAGAATGAGCATTCTGCTGGAGAAAGCAGCTGAGGTTTGAAAACGGTTCCAATTTTGCAGTTTGAGGAATGTGTCAGAGCTGCAGCTTTAAGATGGCATTTCCCCCTCTCCTCTGTGGAGAGAGCCCGGGCTAAAGTGAATAGGGGTTTTGTATGAAGGTTGCGGGCCAGCCAGAGCCACTTGATAATCAAGGCAGCAAAGCACATTAATCCTTTGGGAATATACTTTACATACAGCGTCTCACTTTTCTTTTAAAGTGAAAGTATATGTAAAACTTCCGTGTGCTCCTGGAGCTATCCTGCCTTTGATCTCATTTTAAGTTCGGTACTGAAGGCAACTTGATCTCTGTCGCTATCTCCTTTCATAGATGATAATGAGCATGGTTCTAGGAGGCTGGCTGCAATGATATCCTTTGCTGTTAGAAAAGGGGAGCGGGAGTAGGGATGGGAGCGATTGTTTGCTGTGTTGGTGACTGTGGTGTTGCCATGGGAAAGCTCAAGACTTCAGGAGAGTTTGTGTTTTGTTGGGCGAGGTGCCAAGCTGTTGTGACTTATTACAGCCCTGTGAGTGAGCCGCATGGAACAGTATCCTGTGTAGCAATTCAAAGGGCAGGATCGCTTTAATCAGGGAAAGATAGAGCACTGAGTATTCACATTATGCTTTATTTCAACTTGGAAATGATAAACAAAGCCAACATTTTGGTAGTCTCTGGGTTGGCTCTTTTACCTTTGGAGGAAAAACAAGTCAATTCTTTGCGCTCACCCCAACTCAAAGGCAAAAACAAAAACGCTTCTGCTTTACATAGAAAGACCCCTTGTGGAGAATGGTGTGCTCTCAAATAACCACTCCGCCCGCAAATGCTAGTTCATCTTGACTCAGCTTCAAGAAAAGCAAAAGTTCACAGGCAGAGTTGATTTGGTGTGAAAAAAAAAAAAAAAGGTAGAAGTTTAGGAAGGTTGCTTCTCAATTCAGACTTCAGACAGGCCTTTGCCTCACTTTTCTGGGAGATTCGTCCATGTGCGCCACAGGGTCCAGCTTGGAAAGTGGTCCTGCCTAGATGTTTAGTCATTGTCCAGTCACGCCAAAGACAAGGAGTTTTTGTTGGGGTTGTATGGCAAGTTGATATATAGATTCACGTAAAGGAAAAATCTGGAGCCTTGTAAATTACTTTGACTTTTCAGGTCCCCAAATGCTGGCTGTGGCCCCCTTTCTGCAGTAGTCAACACAGCCCTCATTCTTTACGAAGATGCCAAGTCTCCATTTCATTTTGTGCTGTGTAGACATTGCCTAGAAGTTCCCTTGGTGCCAAGTCTTTTGAAGCCTTTTGATCCATTCCAGGGAACTCTTGGAAGAGGAGAGAACTTCACGATTTCCATTTTTAGCCTAAAACAGATGTCAGCATGTTAACTCTTCTTCGTTTGGTGTCGGAGGCCTGGGCCTGAACAGTGATCACAAAGATACCACTGAAGTACTCCATGTTTTCTCAATATATTCTCATCCAGAGACTTGTAAGAAATACATATGTTGCAGATAAATGAAGTACCTGTCTTGTGGCATAACAGGAATAAAGGTATTTTTCATGTCTTAAAATACTGGAGTAAAAGTTTCACATGATAGATTTTCAGTGTTCATTTTACTTTATTTTTTTTTTAAGATTTGAAAGGCTTTCATAGATGGGTAAATAAAGAAAGTGTATAATTTCTAGCAGAAGATGATTTACTTCCCAGCTATCTTTTTTTTTTTTAATATGTCCATTTTCTATGAGTATTTCAGTTTATCTTTTGGAAACACTTTTCCGAGTGTTATTCTTGTGTTTGTTGCCAGATTAGCTATTTATTTCCACCCAATATGACCTTAGAGGGACATATTTTATGGAGAAACAGATATTTTAATCTGCTTTAATTTTCAGTTACTATATTTCCAAACTGTTCACAATAGTTTTTTATAATATAGGAAAAAAATTCCTTTGTGTACTAGATGACTCAAATAGTAATTTACAGATATCTAGGTTTTGGGGGTTAGGAAATTGATGAGTTGTTTTTTTTTTTTTCTCCCAAGTGTTTTCTGTTTAGTGCCGTTTCACATGTATTTTAATATAAAACAAATTGTCTTATTATCATCATCGTCGTCGCCATTGTCTTTTAAATAGACCTTATTTTTAAGAAAAATTTTAGGTTCACAGCAGCGTTGAAAGGAGGGTACAGAGATTTTTCCATATACTCTCTGACCCCACACATACATAGCCACCCCTACTTCAATAACCCTCCCGCCAGAGTGGTACATATGTTAAAATTGATGAACCTTCATTGACACATCATTAATACTCAAGGTCCATAGTTTACATTAGGCTTCACTTTTGGTGTTGTATCTTCTATGAGTTTTGACAAATGTACGAAAACATGTGTCCACCATTATAGTATCGTACAGCAGAGTTTCACTGCCCTAAAAATCTGTGTACCACCTGTTCATCCCTCCCTCCCCCTGACCCCTTGCAACTATTGATCTTTTTACTGTCTCCAGTTTTACTTTTTTTTATTGTTTTAAAACGCATTATCTTTAATTTTTAAATATTTTTAAAGTTACTTTAAAATTTGAAAGCCACTTAAAATGAATAAAAGTGATTTTTTTTTAATCTCAGAACTTTATTTTTGCATTAAGAACTTGTTACAAATGGAATAATTCCTCAACCATAGTTGGGAATTCCTTGACCTATATATATTTCAGAATGCCATTCTCAGTCAAGGGAATTGCAGACTTCTGGGGCTCTGGAATTTTCAAAAAGTGATTTAGTCAGTAGCTCCTTGAATAGAAACATAAATAGCATAATACATAACAGCATAACATGGCACAGACACATTTAGCTTTTTCTTTTCCAATGAGCCTTCTTCCTGGTTGACCCTGGCGTAGCTCAATGTGATCTGGGACTGCAGTTATCTACTCAGGTCTCCATGGCTCCTCTGCCTGGTCCAAGAAGAGTTATTTGAATACATTAATTACTTATAGATCTATAAAAGGTTGTTAAGGAAATTAGGGCTAATGGGAAGCACGAACAGCTTTTGGAAATAGATGCCACAAAGTGTAAAAGGATGTTCTAGTTGTCAGACAAACCTTGGTTTTACTCTCAAGAAACAGCATTGGATGGATAGGGTGGGGGCATCTCTCTCTTCTCTTCTAAATTCACTTCAGCCCACTTCCCATTTTGTATTTTAACCCTTGCAATACTTCCAAACTGCCCTCTTATCCTTTCAACATATCTCCCACCCTTTTGCCAGTTAACTGTCTTAAATACATCTCTTGTTGTATCAAGTCCCTGCTTTAAGTCTTTTAAATGGCACCCTTGGCCTACAGAAAAAAATCTGAATTTCCTTACACACACCCAATTTTGTGAATCCCAGTGTCGGGCGAATTCTAAGTTTGTTACTTTACTGGAAACAACAGTGGTAGAAGTCAGCCTGACTCCTCATTCTGAGAGGTAAGAATGTGAACCCAGCCTCAACGGGAGAGCCTGTGTCCTCCCTCAGAATTGTCAACTCTGGGGTCAAGGGGGGCTCAAAGCTGACTTGTAAGAAGTAGAACCCAAGCAGCCTTCATAGATTTAAAGGACTGGAATGGGTGGATCCTGTGAGCATCAAAAGGTGCTGGATTGAGGAAGAAGCGGCACGTGTTGATGTGTATTGAGGGCCATAGTGGCTATTTACTTTCTTGTAAATGTTTCTACTCTTTATTTTCTTGTAAGTAGTAATTGTGCACTAAGTATTTGCTCATACAGGGCTCACTGACCTATGGCTGTCATTCTAATGAATGTTTGCTTTCACCTTGTCAGATGCTTGGATCAGAGGTCAGGTAGGATGGGGAAGGTGTCATCTCTAGAGTCTACAGTGAACCCACGAGTCAAAGAACTACCCTGACCTTGTATGGGTACCAAGGGCAGCTGCTGCCCATCTGTGTCCCTCTGGGGCTCATTTGGTGTGTGTGTGGGAAGGGGCATCTGTTGTTACAGGACACTTACTATCTTGTCCAAAGGCCTATGACATAGTCATTACCACTAATGTATACTCTTAGAAAGGAAATAGCTCAAAAGAGGAAAGGAAGACAGGTCCCTTTATTTTCCTTTATTTAAAAATTCTTAGATGCATCATAAAGAATTATTAGGATGACTGTCTTCACAGTTTTTTGTGTTGGTATGTACTTATAACAGGACTCATGAAAACTGGTTCCTACTGGCTCCTTACTCTATGACCCATTTGGTAAGGAAAACTTGCTATAATTCTATATTGTAGGTAACTATAATTCTAGCAAGATGAGTGAAGGAAACATCAATGTCAAAATTTACATGGATGGTCAGTGCTGACCAGAAGTCTAGTAAAAATGAGTGGTTGAATTCATTATAAATTGGCAGAGTCCTTTTAGAAAACATTTTGGGAATATCTTTTGAGAGCCACAATAATATCTGTGCCCTCTGACTCAGTAAAGTCATTTCTGGGAATCTCTCAGAGGAAAGAATCCAAAATATGGAAAAAGTGATATGTGTGAAAATAATCATTGTAAGGTTATTTATTATAATAATAATAAAGCTTGGAGACATCCACATGTACAACGGGAACATAATTAAGTGAATTTTACCTATATGAAAATCTGATTATGAAAAGCTCTGGAAAATAATAGAGATGAATTATAACAGAAGTCTTAAGATGGTGTGTCTTTGTGTATAGTCTTTGGTTGTGAGCAACAGACATGACTCTGGCTTATTTAATCAATGATGTAATTTGTTAGAGGGACAGGGGGTTGCTCACAGAATCCGAGAAAAGCCTGAATAACCAAACCTTGGGAAGGGCAGGAATGAAGACATCTCTGAGGCTCCAGACAGCAGGAACTGGAAAGTCCTGTCTCGAGGGTGCCTCCTCAGGGGAGAGTCAGCTCTACCTGGTTTCTGTCCAGATGTCATTCTCCGCAGTCTCCAGAGAATCAGAGTCTCTTGGATATGGCCTGGCTCATATGTCCACTTTGTGCGCAGAGGAAGGAGGCCCACGATCAACAGTCCCACCCAGATCAAATGCAGAAGGAGCGGGTGGCAACGCTAGGGAAGTAGGGGGATCCTATTCACAGGGAAGAGGGAAGAGTGGATATGGAGCAGGCCAAAACAACACATGTATAGGATACAGTGAGATTTTTTTTCTCTTCTCTTTGTAATCCAAACTCCGATATTTTTAAAATCAAGTAATTTTAATCAACAGCACATCTCTCTTAGAAAGTCAGATGGTATGGGGAGGGAGGAGGAAGGAGGGTTCAGGATGGGAAGCACGTGTATACTGGTGGCCGATCCATCTCGATGTATGGCAAAAGCAATACAATATTGTAAAGTTAAGCAAAATAAAATTTAATTTAAAAAAAATAAAAAAAATAATAGCACACTGATGAAGAGTATGTAAACTGACAACTTAAAAAAAAAAAAAGAAAGTCAGTGTCAATAGAGACAACTCGCATTATATTGTTGCAGTAGTTAACACACACTGAAAATATTGACTGCATGAAGCGACTGAAGCAAAAACAAATCTGTGTCTTTAACACTAAGTAGAAATATCTTAATAAATGGAAATACTTGATGGGGCTTTGATGAGGATAAATGATGTAACACATGAGAAAGTTCTTTGAACAATGACTAGCGCACACACAGAAAGTGTATATGAAACCCAAATAAAGACTTTTAGGTGTGAAGATTGAGGTTGCAATAGCGCTTCAATGTTTATGTAGTAGGCAGAAAGCAACTGCCAAGTTATATATGGCAGGTGATAATGACTGTAAAATGTGTGAGTTATAGTTAGATTTTCTTTGCCAGTGCTATTAATTTTTTTTTAAGTAAAAATGTCAGCACCAAAGAACCTGGCAGTCTATAGTCCATGGGGTCGAAAAAGAGTCAGACATGACTTCGTGACTAAACAACAACGTCAGCACATGAGTGTATTACCTTAGTATGAATCCAAGAAGCACAGTTCATAAAGTGACTGAATAATTTCCCCAGCTTTGTGTTTCCTAGAATATCTTTGATGATGGCGTGCATGTATGCTTAGTCACTCAGTCATGTCCGACTCTTTGCAACCCCATAGACTGTAGCCCACCAGGCTCCTCTGTCCATGGGATTTTCCAGGCAAGAATACTGAAGTGGATTGCCATTTCCTACTCCAGGGGGATCTTCCTGACCTAGGGATCCAACCCGAGTCTCTTGTGTCTCCTGCACTGGCAGGCAGATTCTTTACCTCTAGCCCCACCTGGGAAGCCCTTGATGATGGTATAACAAACAGATCTATTAACAGATAACAAAGTGTTAGTCATTCAGTCATGTCTGATTCTTTGCAACCCCATGGACTGTAGCCTACCAGGCTCCTCTGTCCATGGACTTTTTCAAGCAAGAATACTGGAGTGGATTGTCATTTCTTTCTCCAGGGGATCTTCCTGACCCAGGGATTGAATCCAGGTCTCCTACTTTGCAGGCAGTTTCTCTACTATCTGAGTCACTGGGGCAGATACTTTTAATTTACGACAGTGAAAAGATGCATCATATAAGTTAGGAATTTGTTAGCATATATAAACTCTAAAGAAAAGTTCTAAGAAATATATTTGTTCATGTCAGTTAGTCTTGGATCATACACAGAGTGGCAAGATCAGTCATTCTGCTTTTAATACATGTCCATGGACTGAAATTGATTGATTTGGCCCTACAGTCTGTAAGTTAAATGGTTCTGCCCTGGAGTTTGATTACTACCAACCTAGTCTAAAGGGAGTTACTCACAGACAGGGCCAAGACTAGAATGAGGAAATCAAGACACACAGGGCATAAACTTTAAGAGTGAACTCGTTCTCAAGTCCTACATTTATCCAGTGTGAATGTCTTCATAAATTCTACACTTCATTGTAGTCCCAGTCCTACTGACAGGAAAGCTGACGTTTACACAGATTCAGAATGGCTAATTTCTAGGAAAAAGGAATCTATTTTTACCAATCAGTCAATCTCTCTGTTTAATTTTTGTGTGATAGAGTCCGAACAATACCTGAGACCCTTGGTCAGTTGGTATTAAAATCCTTTGTTCCAAAGGACTCATTCAAAATCATGTGGCTAGCTATAATAAAAAATATTTAACATTTATCAAGTGCTTACTGGGAGCCAGAAGTGGAGCGAAGCATTTTACATTTTATCCTCCACATATTCCTATTCCCATGGTGAAGATCATCCACACTGAGGCATAGCCATTTAGGTAATGTGACCAGGATCCCAAAGTCACCAAGGTCCCAGAGTCAATAACAGATTCAGGACCTAACTTCAGAGCCTGACTCCAAAGTCCCCATTCTTGACCCTGCTGTTATGGCACCACCATCCTGGCCTTTTACCGGCTTATTTCTAGTCCCCCACTCCATCCTGCTCACCTCCATAAGCTCTGGGGTCATGAATCCTCCCTTATGATGTCATCTGGTCCAGGGAGTCTCCCTTTCTCCCAACAGCTTATTGTCCTTTCACTGACTTCCCTTCCAGTTCTTTCCACCATGCATGCTGAAAACTCTTTTCCTTTGTACAAAAAAACCTCTCCCCATCCTGTTTGCACGTGGCATGTCACTGCCTTTGCCTCCAGCCCTTCAGTGAAAGCTGGTTCTCTCCTAAGACCCTTTCCTTCCTTCTTTTCCTCTCAGGTAAAAGATGGAGAAGCTCGATGTACCTCAAAGCACTGACGTACCATGATGTACCACTTTATGTACCTTATGTATCAGCGTTATCTTAGTTCCACACTGCCTCTTTCAGCTTCTCCCTCCTCCTCTGAAATTCACACCATTCAGCCTTATTGCCTTTAATACGTTTTGTCATAGCTGTCTGCGGCTATTCAGGTCACTTCCACGCTTTGACAGCTGCCGAGGTTTTTCTTCCTCCCATCTACTGTCATCACCCCAGCAGATTTCACATTCCTGAAGGAAATGCTTCAAACACTTCAGCTCTTAGTTTCATGACTTCTGATTTCATTAGCATTCACCTCAGCTCCTCTGAGAACTGGATTCCCATGGTCTCACCCTTGATTTTATCAACACCTCAGCCTGTCCTGTCAATGAAATCTCAAACTCTAATTATCACACGATCTCTCCTGCTTCCACGTCCCCAGTGTCTCACCTCCTGTTCTTCCTTGTGGAGACCTCAGCAATCTTGACTGTTCCATGGTGTCTTCCTCTCTCCACTTCCTCTTGATTCTTTTTCTTGTTTTACCCACCCTGAGTCTCAAGGGTGGCAGGGGAATTAACTCTCTCACCAGCACTTTCGATTCTGTGACTTCTTTAGCACCTTTTCTCATTGTTTTGATTTTGATTTCCCAGAAGCTGGATCATGAGGAACTGAGTGGAGAGAGTGGCCTTGGGAGGTGATTCTGGGAAGTCCATGTAAGGACGTGGAGAAGTGAGATAGAGAAAAGGAAGCCGTGACAGGTGTGTTAAGCAGGTTGCTACTGCGGGTAACCAGGGCTCAGCTTGACTGTGGAGCTTGGGCCAATGTGTGCAGCATGTCTCCGGGTTGCCTTCTCACCAGAGGCGTAGTTCTCAACCAACATCCATGGGTCATGGGCTGAGGGATGCTTCCAGGGGAACTTCTTCCCTAGAACTTCTTGTCCTCTCCTTGTCTAAAGGCCAAGCCTGCTTCCACAGCTAGAGAAAGCCCCAAGGCAGAGGGTCGCAGCTGCTTGTATGTTAAGAAGTTGTCTGTGTGCAGAGGAAAGGTGGGTGCCAAGAATATATGGGAGGGTGCACAGGCAGCATCTTTTGTATTTATCTACTTTGCAAAACTCTCAATGTGGAATTGATCCTACAAGCTGCCTTCTGAATCCCAACCGTACTTTGTGCTATTCTGAATATCTAGTTTCTGATCTTGGCAGGGCCCATAAATAACATTCTGTGATCTTTTAACTCATTGCCTAGCTTTCATGTTCCTTGGGATTTATGATTACAGTCAGATAGATTGAGCTCACATTCTGGCTCTACCACATTGTGAATCTGGGCAGATAACAAACCTCTCCAAGCCACGCTTTCCTATTCTGTAAAATCAGAATATTAGTGCTGACTTTTTTTTTTTTTTTTTGGTTATAGATTGTTTGATGCAATAATAAATATATATGGGTTTATAATAAAGCATACATATATTAACGTATATAACATGTATTTTATATAATATCAGATCAGATCAGTCGCTCAGTCGTGTCCGACTCTTTGCGACCCCATGAACCGCAGCACGCCAGGCCTCCCTGTCCATCACCAGCTCCCGGAGGTCACCCAGACTCGCATCCATCGAGTCAGTGATGCCATCCAGCCATCTCATCCTCTGTTGTCCCCTTCTCCTCCTGCCCTCAATCCCTCCCAGCATCAGAGTCTTCTCCAATGAGTCAGCTCTTCGCATGAGGTGGCCAAAATACTGGAGTTTCAGCTTTAGCATCATTCCTTCTAAAGAAATTCCAGGATTGATCTCCTTCAGAATGGACCGGTTGGATCTCCTTGCAGTCCAAGGGACTCTCAAGAGTCTTCTCCAACACCACAGTTCAAAAGCATCAATTCTTCGGCGCTCAGCCTTCTTCACAGTCCAGCTCTCACATCCATACATGACCACAGGAAAGACCATAGCCTTGACTAGGCGAACCTTTGTTGGCAAAGTAGTCTCTGCTTTTGAATATGCTATCTAGGTTGGTCATAACTTTCCTTCCAAGGAGTAAGCGTCTTTTAATTTCATGGCTGCAGTCACCATCTGCAGTGATTTTGGAGCCCAGAAAAACAAAGTCTGACACTGTTTCCACTGTTTCCCCATCCATTTCCCATGCAGTGATGGGACCAGATGCCATGATCTTCGTTTTCTGAATGTTGAGCTTTAAGCCAACCTTTTCACTCTCCACTTTCACTTTCATCAAGAGGCTTTTTAGCCCCTCTTCACTTTCTGCCATAAGAGTGGTGTCATCTGCATATCTGAGGTTATTGATATTTCTCCCGGCAATCGTGATTCCAGCTTGTGTTTCCTCCAGTCCAGCATTTCTCATGATGTACTCTGCATATAAGTTAAATAAACATGGTGACAATATACAGCCTTGACGTACTCCTTTTCCTATTTGGAACCAGTCTGTTGTTCCATGACCAGTTCTAACTGTTGCTTCCTGACCTGCATACAGATTTCTTAAGAGGCAGATCAGGTGGTCTGGTATTCCCATCTCTTTCAGAATTTTCCATAGTTTATTGTGATCCACACAGTCAAAGGCTTTGGCATAGTCAATAAAGCAGAAATAGATGTTTTTCTGGAACTCTCTTGCTTTTTCCATGATCCAGCGGATGTTGGCAATTTGATCTCTGGTTCCTCTGCCTTTTCTAAAACCAGCTTGAACATCAGGAAGTTCACGGTTCACATATTGCTGAAGCCTGGCTTGGAGAATTTTGAGCATTACTTTACTAGCGTGTGAGATGAGTGCAATTGTTCGGTAGTTTGAGCACTCCTTGGCATTGCCTTTCTTTGGGATTGGGATGAAAACTGACCTTTTCCAATCTTGTGGCCACTGCTGAGTTATATAATATAGATATAAACATATGGATATATGACCTAACATAGTGACTAACACGTAACAGGAACTCATCAGCTCTTCACCTGCTTAGTTACCTCCTCATATATAATCCCAGTGTTTGTAGTGAATGGCCTTGCCTTGTGTATCTCGCAGAAAAAGCAGACCATCAGCTCTTGACTCGGCAACTTTTCAGTGCCCTCTCAGCAGAGAATACCTACCCTGTGTTTATACATTCCTTGAGTCTCAAAGAGAGGGCTCCTCTTCCTGTTCAAAGCTAACCTTTAACTCAGCCCATTTTTATTCATCCAGAACTTCATACCGTCAGTTACTAGCATTCTTCTCCTGATCCCTTAGCTTTTCCATCCTCATGCTTTTTTCTGCAGAAAACTTTAAATAGTTGTAATCATTTGACTCTTCTACACACTTCATTTTTACTTTACCCCAGTTGAAGCGTGTAGCATGCTGTTTACTAATTGAAGCACTTAGAAGATGTCTTTATATCACATAGCTGATAGTATCAGTGCTGCAGAAAGGCTTGTAGCTTTCAACATGATCATACAGACGTGCGGGGGAAGTCCTAAAATGGTCCTGATTCCTGGGCATAGTAGGTTTCTGGGAAATTGGGGGAAGCGATGAGAAGGTGAAGATGGGGTATAGGTGAAAGGCAGGAGTTAGGGCACGGAGTAGGATTTATAGTCTATAAAAATCAAGGAAATGGAAATCTTTATAACTGCGTTTAAAAAGAAATTTTAACATATGGATATTTCTATATTTCTCCCCTTATATAAAGCATCATTGGCGTACCAAAAATACTTTTATAAAGTTTTTAGACTTTAAGATTATGAAGACAAAAACAGGTTAACAGACTGCAAATAAAGCCCCTGGGTGTTGCTTTCTATAGTAAGTAAACATATCCAAAAAAGAAAAAAATCAGTTTCTGTTATAGTTGTCAATTTACCGTTAGTATTGTTCTGTTATTTTGCAAACGTTTACTGAGTGCCTACTCTGAGGACTTTCTCGTTGATGCACTGCTGTGCTCTGTGAAAAGACAAGAGCAGAAAGAGGAAGCTCATCTTAGTCTGTGCCACGTACTGAGTGAGTCACTGGGTCAATTTGATCCTGTTCTTTTGATATCCTGGATGCTACAGCCAAGGTCATATCACTGTTTCTTCTTTAATGGGAATTAATGAAACTTTTTCTGATAATCTGGGCTCCTGATTTGACCAGACCTATAATCGCCATAATTTGATTGTTAATATAGACTCTGCAGTTTTATGGAAGGGAAGATGTTCTTTCTGTTAAGAGTTGACTGGGTACCACAATAAGGATTCAATTCATGTGAGGATTCTACTGTGGACTGAGTAAACAAATGAAGCATTTGTCCTCTTTTCTTTCAGTTTTCCTGTTTGTTCAGTGGATATTTATACTATTTTTTCTTTGTCATTCAAGGGTTGTTTCAAATATCTTGAATCATTTCTTGGCCACCAACCCAAAATGTTCCTTTCCCTTTTGTCCATCAGGATGCAGTACAATTAACAAGGCTCATAATTCTGTGTTCTTTAAACATTTTAGAGTTTAACAATGAATACTCTAACATTCTAATCTCTTCTTTCTCTTATTCACATCTGTACTTTATCCTTAAACTTTTGACCGGACAGTTAGGCACTTGAGGGTAATGCTTTTCAGCTTGCGGGCCATGACCCATTAGCTGGTCATGAAACCAAATTAGTGAGTTGTAACCACAAGAAAAAGTGAAGTGGGGCAGAAATTAATGAGTTGCACTGGTAAGAGTGAGTATTACTTTCTGAAATTTTGTTCCAGTTGTGTGTGTGTATGTCTTGGGTATGATCTAAGATACATTTCTTGCTGTGGGTTACAGTCAAAATAGCTTGAAAACCACTAAGAAGCAGTGCAAAGCCTACAAAGAAGAATTTGTGTTAGAGGAGTGATCAGCAATTTACTTGAGTATTAGTATTGAAGCTACTGCTTTATTGTTTAACACTCTCATCAGACACCTCTTGGTACATGTATGTTCGTGTGTGTGTGTATGTGTGTGTGTGTACATGAGCAGAACAGTGGTAATTTGATTGAAACCACAATGTAGTTTAATACACAGTTGGGATTTTATCAAATAACATGACTGCACACTTAATCACTATTGTGCTGCCAGTTTAAATAATAATGTAGGCTTCTGAGGGTCTTGGGATGAAACTGTCTGCAGATGATGGACATTTGGTTGTCACTCTTGGGCCTTCAGCAGTGTGTCTGTGTGGATTGTCTTCTGTTTGTAAACAGAAGATGAGCATAGCTCATCTCACTTGGGCATGCCGAAAGCAGTTTTGAATGCATTGGTGTGAATCTGGCCTTATGAATTAGTTTGAAAAATGCCAGTTCATTTTTATGTTTCTATATATAGTAAAACATTTTATCCTGACCGTCTGTTTTTGTTGAAAGTTTATTCACCTGTGGTTTTTCTATGACTCTTTAAAACTCTCTTAAAATATCAGTGTTTTCAGAAAAATTGCAAAAGTGAATTTATAATAGAAATTACATTTGCATATTTCAAAGTTAAATCCAAACTAAATAAGGCTTTCGTTCACCCGGTGTTACCTCAGTTTTGGTGGAGCATCTGACTAAACTTTAGCTGGACAAGATTATTTGAAACTATTTCTACAACTGGGAGAAATTCCTAAATATATCCTTATATTGAGGCTGCTGTCATTGCACTGAATTCAGTCTTCTTGGCCAAATGGAACAAAATTAACTTGTATTCAAATACCTCATTTCCTAGTAAATTCCCTTAGGTGTTAGAGACACAGAACCTTAAAATCCAACAGCTTGGGTTCCCAAATGCCACTTATTAGTTTTGTGGCAGAGAGCAATTTTCATAACCTCCCTGGGCCTTATTTTTCTCATTTGTTAAATGGAGGTAATAATACTGTTTACATTATAGTGTCAATGAATCAAGGTAATGCATATAAAGGATAAAGCATGGTCCCTAGCATATTGTAAGTTTTCAGTAAATGCTCTTTGTTTACTCAAGAAGAGATTCTCTTCTTATCAAAATTATATGAGAATTATATGAAGTTAAGATTTTTTACTTGTAGGACATTTGATTACTGTACCTCTGAATAAACAGTGAGCTTCTTAGAAATAGTCATTTCTGCCATCTCTTTCCTTTAGAATCCTTAAAGTTTTTCCTGTAAAAATTCATACAGAAGATGCTCATAACAAGGTGCTGATCATTTAGCTACAACTGATGAATTTTTCACAAACTGGTTGTTTCCTTTTCTTCCATCCCAAGTTAACCATGTGGTTTTGGTTAGGGCAACCACATTTTTAGAATTAATTGATGTGTTAAACACACACACACAACACACACACACACACACACACACACACACACACACATTAAATGTTTTCTTATAATGGGTTACCTTTGATAGAACATCCTTGTTCCAGAGCAGAGAAAATTCACATCTCAGCTCTTTGTAAAGTGTTTCTGGAGCTGGCATTGTTGTCAAAAGGAAAATATTTGAGCTTGGCATTTGTATGGGTTTCCTTTATGAAGTACTTATTTCTAGGGGACAGAACTGCTTTGGGGCAAGAATAATTAAGAAATAAGATATTAGTCTTTTGAAGAACTTTAAAAAATGAAAGCTAAGCCAATGCTGAAAATAATACTTAAAATTCACTAGTATCCCTCCAGAGTACTTTCTAAACTTTGTGCATTCAGCATTTATTTTCTAGCTGCAACTGGATAGTCAGTGCTTGCCTGAATAGCTGAGGTTAAATAAAGGGCTAAGAAAGTATTTATCCAATCCACTTTTGTAGACTCTGGATGTATGAACCATTTAAATCATTTTATAGTTTTCCTCTCTACTCCTCGGCTAAATGTAGAAAACCTTCAGTGTTTTCATTTTTATTTGAAACTTTGACCAGTCTGCTCAGATGTGACTGTTTCACTTTCACTTCCTCTGATTGGGCTGACACATGAGAATGGCATGCTATCAGAATGATTATTGTTCTGTATCCTTTCCATGGGCTGTGAAGCTGTGTCTAATTTTTTCAACCTGACAGTTCTGAGGGTCCTACTGCTTGAGTCTTCAAGGTTGAAGTCCTGCTCTTGTTACCATTGCTATTTCCTTTTAGTTGGCAATGCTTCAAACCTTCTCTTTTTAGTGAAGCATTTGACTTATTTAGAGTTATTATCTTCATGTGCCTCAAAAACGTTGTATGATTTAACATGCTTCAGATAACCAAAAATGCAAACCCTATGCCCTTCCTCCCTTTCAGCATATGAGAGACTGAGGAAAATTATTCCTTCTTCTAATGATTTCAA
This sequence comes from Tragelaphus eurycerus, assembly GCA_935064755.1. Taxonomy (NCBI): domain Eukaryota; kingdom Metazoa; phylum Chordata; class Mammalia; order Artiodactyla; family Bovidae; genus Tragelaphus; species Tragelaphus eurycerus. The sequence goes on along the minus strand of CAKXYN010000086.1, from coordinate 1,313,234 downwards.
AGATGTAACAAAGTTTTACATCTGATTACAGTGGGTTTTTTATTTACTTGTTTTGGTTTTGAATATATATTCTAATGTGCCACAGGCTCACAGTTCGTACTGAATAAGTGGATTAAAATGATCAAGCTCCAGATTTGTAGTATGTATAACACACCTCCTGAACTGGGCAGAAACCTTGTTTGTGGAAGCTTTCACAGTAAAAATGTAGATAGATGAGACAGGACAAAGGTAACACCGTGTCCATTTTCGCAAGTGATTCTTTTTAAAGAACACATAGTTGCACATGGCTTCATAGCTGTTGCCTCCAAAAAATGTCCATATTGTAAGGTATGGATACCATTTTCAAGCATAATCCAAGCGATATATATTTAATTTCCATTTGAAAGTCAGTATGATATTTGAAAAAAGCAACAAAGTAGAAAATTTACAAGTAATGATTAACTCATATATCAGATCTACTTTCAGTAACTTGAATTTACTTAGGGGTTTTGGGGGCTGTCTTATGTGAGACTTTGCTAGACTTTGATCCCTATTTCTTCATTTGTTTTTATATTTCAGTCCTATAAACTCACACTGTGCTGTTAAAAGAGCAGACTTATTCACAGATTTCCATGCCATCACGATAGCCATGTATCAATGCCCTGGAAGGAATAGAGAAATAGAAAAAGATTAAATTATTACTGCAAAAAATTAGAATAGTATTTTTTAATTGAAGTTCAGTTAATTTACAATGTTATGTTAGCTTCAGGTATATAGCAAAATAATTCAGTTATATGTATGTATGTATGTGTATATATATATGTATGTGTGTATATATATATATTCTTTCTCAGATTCTTTTCTGTTATAGGTTATTTGTTGTTGTTGTTCAGTCAGTAAATCATGTCTGCCTCTTTGTGACCCCATGGAGTGCAGCATGCCAGGGTCCTCTGTCCTCCATTATCTCCTGGAGTTTGCTCAAATTCATGTTCATTGAGTCAGTAATACTATCTAACCATCTCATTTTCTGCCACCATCTTCTCCTTTTGCCTTCAATCTTTCCCAGCATCAGGGTCTTTTCTAATGAGTCAGTTCTTCGTATCAGGTGGTGGCCAAAGTACTAGAGCTTCAGCTTCAGCGTCAGTCCTTCCAATGAATATTCAGGACTGATTTTTTACTTGTTTGATCTCCTTGCAGTCCAATAGACTCTCAAGAGTCTTCTCCAATACCATGATTCAAAAGCATCAGTTCTTTATCACTCAGCCTTCTTTATGGTCCAGCTCTCGCTTCTGTATATGACTACTGGAAAAACCAAAGCTTTGACTATATGGGCCTTTATTGGCAAACTGATGTCTCTGTTTTTTAATATGCTGTCTAGGTTTGTCATAGCTTTCCTTCCAAGGAGCAAGTGTCTTTTAATTTCATGGCTGTAGTCATCATCTGTAGTGATTTTGAAGTGCAAGAAAATAAAAATCTGTCCTGCTTCCACCTTTTCCTCTTCCATTTGCCATGAAGTGATGGGACCAGATGCCATGATCTTCGTTTTTTAAAAGTTGAGTTTGAAGCCAGTTTTTTCACCCTCCTCTTTCACCTTCATCAAGAGGCTCTTTAGTTCCTCTTTACTTTCTGACATTAGACTGGTAGTATATGCATATCTGAGGTGGTTGATATTCCTCCAGGCAGTTTTTTTTTTTCCTCCAGGCAGTTTTGATTCCAGCTTGTGACTCACCCAGCCTGACATTTTACATGATATAAGTTAGATAAGCAGGGTGATGATACACAGCCTTGTCATCCTCCTTTCCCAATTTTGAATCAGTCAGTTGTTCCATGTCCAGTTCTAACTGCTGCTTCTTGACTTGCACACAGGTTTCTCAGAAAACAAGTAAGTGATCTGGTACTCCCATCTCTTTAAGAATTTTCCACAATTTGTTGTGATTCATACAGTGAAAGCAGAAGTAGATGTTTTTCTGGAATTCCTTTGCTTTCTCTATGATCCAGTGAATGTTGGCAATTTGATCTCTGGCTCCACTGCCTTTTCTAAACACAGCTTGTACATCTTGGAAGCTCTTGGTTCACATACTGCCAAAGCCTAGTTTGAAGGATTTTGAACCTAACCCTGCTAGCGTGTGAAATGAGCTCAATTGTATGGTAGCTGGAAAATTATGTCATTGTCCTTTTTTGGGATTGGAATGAAAACTGGACCTTTTCCAGTCCTGTGACTGCTGCTGAGTTTTCAAATTTGCTGATATATCGAGTGCAGCATTTTAACAGCATCATCTTTTAGGATCTGAAATAGCTCAGCTGGAATTCCATCACCTCCATTATCTTTGTTCAAAATCATGGCCCACTTGACTTCACACTCCAGAATGTCCAGCTCTGGGTGAGTGATTACACCACTGTGGTTATCTGGGTCATTAGGACCTTTATTGTATAACTCTGTATTCTTGCCACCTCTTCTTATCTCTTCTGTTTCTGTTTGTTAGGTATTTACCATATCTGTCATTTATCATGCCCATCTTTGCATGAAATGATCCCTTGATATCTCCAATATTCTAAAAGAGATCTCTAGTCTTTTCCATTCTATTGTTTTCCTCTATTTCTTTGCATTGTTCATTTGGGAAGACCTTCTTATGTCTCCTTACTATTCTCTGAAACTTTGCATTCAGTTGGATGTGTCTTTCCCTTTTTCCCTTGCCTTTCGCTTCTCTCCTTTCCTCAGCTATTTGTAAAGCCTCCTCAGACACCCACTTTGCCTTCTTGCATTTCTTTTACTTTGGAATGGTTTTGGTCACTGTCTCTGGTACAGTGTTACAAACCTCTGTCCTTAGTTCTTCAGGCACTCTGTCTACGAGATCTAATCCCATGAATCTATTTATCACCTCCACTGTATAATCATACAGGATTTGATTTAGGTCATATCTGAATGGCTTAGAAGTTTCCCCCTACTTTCCTCAATTTAATTCTGAATTTTGCAATAAGGATCTCATGATCTAAATTGGCATCATCTCCAGGTCTTGTTTTTGCTGATTATATAGAGTTTCTCCATCTTTGGCTACAAAGAACATATCAGTCTAATTTCAGTACTGCCATCTGGTTATGTCCATATGTAGAGACATCTCTTGAGTTGTTGGAAAAGGGTGTTTGCTATGACCAGGGAGATCTCTTGGCAAAACTCTGTTAGCCTTTGCCCTGCTTCATTTTATACTCCAAGGCCAAACTTACTTGTTATTCTGGATATCTCTTGACCTTTTACTTTTGCATTCCAGTCCTCTATGGTGAAAAGAGCATCTTTCTTTGCTGTTAGTTCTAGAAGGCATTGTAGGTCTTCAGGTAACTGGTCAACTTCAGCTTCTTCAGTATCAGTGGTTGGGGCATCGACTTGGATTACTGTGGTGTTGAATGGTTTGCCTTGGAAATGACCTGAGATCATCTATCATTTTTGAGATTGCACCCAAGTACTGCATTTCAGACTCTTTTGTTGACTATGAGGGCTACTCCATTTCTTCTAAGAGATTCTTGCCCACAGTAGTACATATAATGGTCATCTAAATTGAATTCTCCCATTCACCCACTGATTCCTAAGATGTTGATTTTCAATCTGGCTGACTCCTTCTTGAATACATCCAATTTACTTTGATTCATGTGCCCAACATTCCAGTTTCCTATGAAATATTGTCCTTTACAGCATTAGACTTTCACCACCAGACACAGCCACCACTAAGCCTCATTTCTGCTTTGGCCCAACTACTTCATTCTTTCTAGATTCCCCAGTAGCATACTGGACACCTTCTGACCTGGGAGGCTCATCTACCAGTATCATATCTTTTTGCCTTTTCATGCTATTCATGGGCAAAGGTTATATAAGACGTTGAATATAGTTCCCTATGCTAGCAGTAGATTTTTATTATTTATCTATTTTATTTATAATAGTGTGTATATGTCCAACTCTTTGGGACCCCATGGACTGTAGCCTACCACAATCCTCCGTCCATGGGATTTTCCAGGCAAGAGTATTGGAGTGGGTTGCCATTTCCTTCTCCAGAGGATCTTCCCAACCTAGGGATCAAACCTGGGCCTCCCACATTGTAGGCAGATGCTTTATCATCTGAGCCACCAGGGAAGTGTGTGTATATGTTAATCCCAAACTCTTAATTTCTCTCCCTGTATTCTCACTATCCCCTCTGCTAATCATAAGTTTTTTTTGTCTATCTAGGAATCTATTTCTGTTTCATAAATAGGTTCATTTAAATTTTTTTATATTCCACATATAAGTGATAGCATATGATATTTGCCATTCTCTGACTTACTTCACTCCATATGATAATCTCTAGGTTCATCCATGTTTCTGCACATGGAATTATTTCATTCTTTTTTGTGGCTGTTTAATATTTGATTGTGCATATATACCACATCCTCTTTATCCACTCACCTGTTGATGGGCTCTTAGGGAGCTTTCATGTGTTAGCTATTATAAATAGTGCTGCTGAGAACAGTGGGGTACACGTACCTTTTCAAATTACAGTTTTCTCGTTTTTTAAGGAACTTCCATCTGTTCTTGATAGTAGCTACACCAGTTCACATTCCCACCAACAATATAGGAGGATTTCTCTTTCTTCACACTCTGTCTAGCTTTTATTGTTTGTATACTTTTTAGTGATGGTCATTCTGACTGGTGTGAGGTGATACTTCATTGTAGTTTTGATTAACATTTCTCTAATAATTAGCTATATTGAGCATCTTCCCAAGTATATGTCGGCCATCTATATGTCTTCTTTGGAGAAATCTGTATTTAGATCTTCTGTCCATTTTTTGGATTAGTTTTTTTTTTTTTTTTTTTAATTAAGCTGTTTGAGCTGTTTGTATGTTCTGGAAATTAATCCCTCATTGGTAGCATCATTTGCAAATGTTTTCTCCCAGTCTTTTGTGTATGGTTTCTTTTGCTATCCAAAAGTTTTTAAGTTTAATTAAGTCCAACTTATTAATTTTTGTTTTTATTTCAAAAACTCTAGGAGACAGATCCAAAAAAAATATTACTGTGATTCATGTCAAAGAGTGTTCTGCATATGTTTTCCTTTAGGAGTTTCATACTAACTGGTCTTATATTTAGGTCTTTAATCCATTTTAAGTTTATTTTTGTATACAGTCTTAAAGAATGTTCTAATTTCATTATTTTTTACATGTAGCTGTCCAGTTTTCCCAGCACCATGTACTGAAGAGACTGTCTTTTCCCATTGTATATTTTGCCTCCTTTATTACTCATTAATTGATTAATTCCCAGGTGGTGCTAGTGGTAAAAGAATCAACCTGCTGATGCAAGAGACTTGGGTTCGATTCCTGGGTCAGGAAGATCCCTTGGAGGAGGAAATGGCAACCCACTCCAGTATTCTTGCCTAGGAAATCCCAAGGATAGAGGAACCTGGTGGGCTACAGTCCATGGGGTTTCACAGAGTTGGACACAACTGAGCATGCATGCAAGCAAAAAGCAAAAGCATAGGTTTATTTATGGACTTTCTATTCTATTTGATCTATAAGTCCACTTTCATGCAGGTATCATACTGTTTTGATTACTGTAGCTTTTGTAGTATAGTGAAGTCAGGGAGTCAGATTCCTCCAGCTGCATTCTTCTTTCTCAAGATTGTTTGGACTATTTGGGGTCTTTTGTATTAACATACAAATTTTAAAAAATTTTCTTGTAGTTCTGTGAAAAATGCCATTGGTGATTTGATACAGATTGCATTGAGTCTGTAGATTACTTTGGGTAGTGTGGTCACTTTAACAATATGATTCTTCCCATCCAATAACATGGTATATCTTTCTATCTGTTTGTGTCATCTTCAATTTCATTCAGCATCTTCAGTTTTTGAAGTAGAGGTCTTTTCCTCCTTAGGTAGGTATTTTATTCTTCTTGATGTGATGGTAAATGAGATTGTTTCCTTAATTTCTCTTTCTGATTATGTCATTGTTAGTGTATAGAAATGCAACAGATTTGTGTACATCAATTAATTAATCCAGCAACTTTACAGAATTCATTAATGAGCTCTAGTAGATTTCTGGTAGTCTCTTGACTTTGTATAGCATCATGTCATTTGCAAACACTGACAATTTTACTCTTTCTTTTCCATTTGGATTCCTTTTATTTTTTTTCCTCTCCGATCACTGTGGCCAGAACTTCCAAAACTATGCTGAATGAAAGTGGCAAGAATGGGTATCCTTGTCTTGCACTTGATCTTAGAGGAAATGCTTTCAGCTTTTCACCATTGATTATGATGTTAGCTGTGGGTTTGTCACATATGGCATTTATTATGTTGAGATAGTTTCCCTCTATGCCCACTTTATGAAGAGTTTTTTCCATAAATGCATGTTGAGTTTTGTCAAAACCTTTATCAGTATCTATGGAGATGATCATATAGTTTTTATTCTTCAATTTGCTAATGGGGTATATTGCATTGATTGATTTGCAAATTGAAAAGTCCTTGCATTCTTGGGATAAATGTTCATCAGTGATATTGGCCTCTAATTTTCTTTTCTTTATGATATCTTTGTCTGGTTTTGGTGTCAAGGTGATGATGGCCTTACAGAATAAATTTGGAAGTGTTCTCTCCTCTGCAATTTTTTGAAATAGTTTCAGAAGAATAGGTATTAAAACAGTCCAGTCTAAAGTGTTTCTGGGAATGACTCATGCATTTAAATGAATTTTGGCAACAGATATACAGGGAAATTTCTACACAAGAGAGGCATCATGGAGAACAGCAGTGGAAAGAACCCAGTCCTCAGAGTCAAACAGACCTAGGTTTACATAATGACTGTTCTATTTAATAAACATAAGCTTGGGAAAAATGAATGCACTATTTATGGTTTCAGTTTTCTCCTCTACAAAATGGAGTAATAATATCCACCCTATAGAATTGCTGTTTGGATTAAATGAGAAAAAGTGTCTCTAGCATTTAGTGCAGTGCCCAGTGCACAGTGGACATCCAATAGATGAAAATTAATTTCCTTCCCTTCACAGACTTCTCTTCCTTTCTTGAAGTCTGCCTATTTCTGCTACCCAAAGTGTTATTTTTAAAGCCACTTAAAATATAGTACTAGACTTTTATGATTCTGTGATAAATTAAGGGTTTTTTACATCAAACCAATTATACGCTGCCTTATCAGATCAGATCAGTCGCTCAGTCGTGTCCGACTCTTTGCGACCCCATGAACCGCAGCACGCCAGGCCTCCCTGTCCATCACCAGCTCCCGGAGGTCACTCAGACTCGCATCCATCGAGTCAGTGATGCCATCCAGCCATCTCATCCTCTGTCGTCCCCTTCTCCTCCTGCCCTCAATCCCTCCCAGCATCAGAGTCTTCTCCAATGAGTCAACTCTTCGCATGAGGTGGCCAAAATACTGGAGTTTCAGCTTTAGCATCATTCCTTCCAAAGAAATTCCAGGATTGATCTCCTTCAGAATGGACTGGTTGGCTCTTCTTGCAGTCCAAGGGACTCTCAAGAGTCTTCTCCAACACCACAGTTCAAAAGCATCAATTCTTCGGCGCTCAGCCTTCTTCACAGTCCAGCTCTCACATCCATACATGACCACAGGAAAGACCATAGCCTTGACTAGGCGAACCTTTGTTGGCAAAGTAATGTCTCTGCTTTTGAATATGCTATCTAGGTTGGTCATAACTTTCCTTCCAAGGAGCAAGCGTCTTTTAATTTCATGGCTGCAGTCACCATCTGCAGTGATTTTGGAGCCCAGAAAAACAAAGTCTGACACTGTTTCCACTGTTTCCCCATCTATTTCCCATGCAGTGATGGGACCAGATGCCATGATCTTCGTTTTCTGAATGTTGAGCTTTAAGCCAACCTTTTCACTCTCCACTTTCACTTTCATCAAGAGGCTTTTTAGCCCCTCTTCACTTTCTGCCATAAGAGTGGTGTCATCTGCATATCTGAGGTTATTGATATTTCTCCCGGCAATCTTGATTCCAACTTGTGTTTCTTCCAGTCCAGCATTTCTCATGATGTACTCTGCATATAAGTTAAATAAACATGGTGACAATATGCAGCCTTGACGTACTCCTTTTTCTATTTGGAACCAGTCTGTTGTTCCATGACCAGTTCTAACTGTTGCTTCCTGACCTGCATACAGATTTCTTAAGAGGCAGATCAGGTGGTCTGGTATTCCCATCTCTTTCAGAATTTTCCATAGTTTATTGTGATCCACACAGTCAAAGGCTTTGGCATAGTCAATAAAGCAGAAATAGATGTTTTTCTGGAACTCTCTTGCTTTTTCCATGATCCAGCGGATGTTGGCAATTTGATCTCTGGTTCCTCTGCCTTTTCTAAAACCAGCTTGAACATCAGGAAGTTCACGGTTCACATATTGCTGAAGCCTGGCTTGGAGAATTTTGAGCATTACTTTACTAGCGTGTGAGATGAGTGCAATTGTGCGGTAGTTTGAGCACTCCTTGGCATTGCCTTTCTTTGGGATTGGGATGAAAACTGACCTTTTCCAATCTTGTGGCCACTGCTGAGTGTTCCAAATTTGCTGGCATATTGAGTGTAGCACTTTCACAGCATCATCATTCAGGACTTGGAATAGCTCCACTGGAATTCCATCACCTCCACTAGCTTTGTTCGTAGTGATGCTTTCTAAGGCCCATTTGACTTCACATTCCAAGATGTCTGGCTCTAGGTCAGTGATCACATCATCATGATTATCTGGGTCTTGAAGCTCTTTTTTGTACAGTTCTTCTGTGTATTCTTGCCACCTCTTCTTAATATCTTCTGCTTCTGTTAGGTCCACACCATCTCTGTCCTTTATTGTGCCCATCTTTGCATGAAATGTTCCTTTGGTATCTCTGATTTTCTTGAAGAGATCCCTAGTCTTTCCCATTCTGTTGTTTTCCTCTATTTCTTTGCACTGATCACTGAAGAAGGCTTTCTTATCTCTTCTTGCTATTCTTTGGAACTCTGCATTTAAATGTTTATATCTTTCCTTTTCTCCTTTGCTTTTCGCTTCTCTTCTTTTCACAGCTATTTGTAAGGCCTCCCCAGACAGCCATTTTGCTTTTTTGCATTTCTTTTCCATGGGGATGGTCTTGATCCCTGTCTCCTGTACAATGTCACGAACCTCATTCCATAGTTCATCAGGCACTCTATCTATCAGATCTAGGCCCTTAAATCTATTTCTCACTTCCACTGTATACTCATAAGGGATTTGATTTAGGTCATACCTGAATGGTCTAGTAGTTTTCTCTACCTTCTTCAATTTCAGTCTGAATTTGGCAATAAGGAGTTGATGGTCCGAGCCACAGTCAGCTCCTGGTCTTGTTTTTGCTTACTCAATAGTAAATATGCTTAGCTAGAAGAAACTGACTTGGCTGAGATCCGTCCAAGGATGACAGCAGTGGTTCTGTGCTACAAAGTAGAATGGTGCATGGCAGTAACATATAGGAGGTAATCTGTTATATGCATTCACTGAATGGTGGCACTGTAGTATTCAAGTAGTCCTGAAAATTCCTAATAATAGTGCTTTTCATAATATATGATATTCCTAACATATGCTGCAAAAAGATGTTCAAGTGGCACACAGAACTGTGTCAGGAGAGAGCTAGACTTCTCAGAGTCTATCTTCTGGTGTTGCAGGAGGTCCTGGCCAAAGGTGATATACATCCAGGAGATGAAAATCGTAATAGCAAGTGGTTATCTTTTACACTGGCAGATGTTCTTATACCTTTCAAAGTGATTGTGATTAGCAGCAATATTTTCTGAATAAAAAGGTGATATGGGCACACACACATACACAAACCCTTTTATGTGCATGTACAAATATACATGTGCATGCACAAAAGACAAAAGTTTCCAAAAAGGTCCAAGGAGACCTTAAGTAAAGTAATACCAACAAAAGGGAAAACAAGACTACAAAATTAAAGGGAAAAATAATTGTTCTAAAAACAGTGTTTTGAGTCATATCACCTAAGATTTCACTTATCTGGAAGTTATCTTTCTGAAATCTCAGCAATATAGAATAAATCCAAGGACCAGGCAGTAAATAACACAATGCTTATGAGGAACTAATATAAATATCATAGAATCACAGAGCTCTGGGTTTGAGTGAATCAAATTCCCACTGGTTATCTATTTTCCATATGGTAATGTATATGTTTAAATGTTAGTCTTTCGATTCGTCGATCACTTTCTTTCCCGCACTGTGTCCACAGTTTGTTTTCTCTGTCTGCGTCTCCATTACTGGGCCCTGCAAATGGGTTTATCAGTACCATCTTTTCTAGAGTCCATATATATGCATTAATATATGATATTTGTTTTTCTCTTTCTGACTTACTTCACACTTTATAATAGGCTTTGGGTTCATCTACCTCATTAGAACTGACTAAATGTGTTCCTTTCTCTGACTAATATTCCATTATATATATGTACGATAGAGCAAATGAGACAACTGACAAAAGATTAACCACCAAATATACAAGCAGCTCATGCAGCTCAATACCAGGAAAATAACGCAATCAAAAAGTGGCCAGAAGACCTAAATGGACATTTCTCCAAAGGAGACATACAGATGGCTAATAAACACATGAAAAGATGCTCAACACTGCTCACTATTAGAGAAATGCAGTCAAAACTACAATGAGGTATCATCTCACACTGGTTGGACTGGCCATCATCAAAAAATCTACAAACAATAAATGCTGGAGAAGGTGTGGAGAAAAGGGAACTCTCTTGCATTGTTGGTGGAAATGTAAATTAATACAGTCACTGTGGATAACAGTATGTAGATTCCTTAAAAAACTAGGAATAAAACTACCATATGACTCAGCAATCCCACTACTGAGCGCATACCCTAAGGAAGCCATAATTGAAAAAGACACATGTACCCCAGTGTTCACTGAGGCACTCGAGGGGTGGGAGGTGGGAGGGAGATCCCAGAGGGAGGGGACATACGTATACCTGTGGCTGATTCATGTTGATATATGGCAGAAACTAACACAATATTGTAACACAATTATCCTCCATTAAAAATTTTAAAAATCTTTTTTTAAAAAAAGTAACTATCACGTAGTTCTTAAAAATTTTTCTATTTTTCAAGCCTTTAATTATCAAACATTTTTTTCATGTTTTTATGCCTTCAGAAATTAGATGAATTCATCTACAAAAAAAAATTTCTCTGATATCATGATCTCAGCAAAAAATGACAATTCTAATAAGATGGAAGGAGTCAGAAAAATTATAAAAAGCAAAATGAAACAAAACAGAAAAGCCCAGTAGCCAGAGACTATGGCACGCTGCATTACATGTGGAGTGTTTTGAGGGCTTTGCCACTTTTCAGTACAGTGTAATAATGATTGTTAACAATGGTGGTTCTCAGTTATTTAGACAGATTGGATTATGGTCAAAATATTCTTTAAACAAGTAGACAGTGTGTAAGACAATTTCTGAAAAATTCCCAGGCTCATTTGTGAAAGTAGGAAAATTTGGCACTTCAAGGGTAAATATCAAATATCTGAAATTTTACTTACATGAAACAATATCTCATCAGGATTTGTGAGGATTTGTAATGCATTTGTGGACTGTGGAGGTAGAATGTGATTCAGGCAACATGGAGCACATTAGAATCTTGAGATCTTGATTGCCTCATCAGTCAGCTTGGCCTCTGTGCTTCCACCAGGCTTGCCTGGCAATTGACTGTCCATGGGGATGAACGGTGCTTATTCGCAGGCTCGTGGAAGAAGCAGAATGGAAGCACCACAGTTATTTTGGCAGTAGCACTAGCATTAGAAGTAGCAGCATCAATTACTATTTAATGAGCCACGTTCTCCCCACTGTCTTTTTCAAGCCACCAGGGTACCATTTTGTGCAGCAGAGTGGTAAATCAAACGGTACTCTACTGGGTTGAAAGAGTAACTGCATCGCTCTTAGAGTTCAACATATTACCTGAATGTGAGAAAAGCTTTGGGGAGAATAAAGGCCATTAAGTGCTCCCAGGGTGTAAGATATTGCCCAAAGTACCAACATTTCCCCATTATTCTATGGGGCCAAATGGTTATCAGCCATCAAGAGGAGGTGGTCCAATGGTACTTGCTGTTCATTCTCTCTGAAAAGCTAATGAAGGAATAAAATATACTACTATTAAGTTGCAGAAAAGTGAGGGAGGTTAGGGACCTTTCCCCCTGATTCCAAGTATTAATTTAGTTGACATTTATACTCAGTCTCCCTTCAAACATTTTAAGTAGTTTTATGTAATAAAAAGGACATTAAGTAATCAAAAAAGACCATTCAGAATGACCAAAGAAAGGAAATTCTGTTCCTCTGAATATGTGATGTGTGTGCCCAGTTCACTGAGAAAGTTAGACACATCAAATAAATACATGATGCCAAGTAAAAAACATGCTCTTAAAAACAAATCTAGCCACATTACCCTGTCCTACCTACACTTCATATTCCATGAATTCTCTCCAAAGGACTCATGTGAGCTAGGTTTATGAATTTCTTTTAATTTAAATAAATACCCAATATAATATGTTTAGTGACTATAAGCATAGTCTGCTCTTAACTAAAGTCTGATGGGTTTAGGCATCAAAAGAAACCAAGAAGATTAACATTTATGGATATATTAAAACTCTGGACTCCATATTTCAAATCTGTCAGCAACTAAAAAATCATTTTATTAATTCTTCATCCACACAAGTTATAGGGAATTGCACAAAATTTACGAAGTGCCTACTAAGGTTCTAGGCAGTGTAGCTATCAGGCTCTGTTCCTTGACATTAAGAGTCAGTATATTCCAGGTAATTTTATAGTCTGTCTAATCATATAAAAGTTCAGTTATTCCTGAAGCTTAATTGACTCATGCATAAATCAAAGTAATGTTACTTAGGTGAGATGAGATTCTGCATAGAGTTAAAAGGATGAACTAGAAAAAAAAAAAAAAAAAAAAATACAGGCTGAACACAGCTGTCTCATTCCCAGTCATGGTTTTTGAAAGCCAAATGTCAGGTAGAACTAAAGGCTTCGATATCAGTCCAAGTCATTTTCTATCCTTGTGCCATTTCATGACTAAAATACTAAAACTGAACATAGGCTTCAAAGAAGGTTAGGAAGTGAAGCAGGCTTTACCCATATCATGCTGCCTTTTCTCACAACTCTAACCCTACTTAAGTGCATGTGTGCCACAGCAATATAGTCGGAAAAACAAAGTATGAAAAAACATATTAAGAGTTCAACCTGCTGGCTTCACTTATTAATAGGAAAGTTACTTTTTTTTCATCTTCTAAAAATTTTTTTATTGAAGTATAGGTGACTTACAATGCTGTGTTAGTTTTAGGTGTACAGCAAAATGAATCATATATATATACATTCTTGTTAGATGCTTTTTCCATATCTGTTATTGCAGAATATTGAGTAGAGTTCCCTGTGCTATACATATACAGGAGATCCTTATTAGTTTTCTATTTTATATATTGCAGTGTATATATGATAATCCCAATCTCTTTATCACTCCCCCTCCACACCCCCCCCCCCCCGCCATGTTTCCCCTTTGGTAACCATAAATTTGAGATCTTTGAGTTTGTTTCTGTTTTATATTTAGATCCCACACGTAACTGACATTATATGATATTTGTCTTTCTCTGTCTGACTTCCTTCACTTAGGATGATAGGAAAGTTACATTTTTAACTTAAATGTGACCTTATCATTCCAGGGTGACCTTCACTGTATAATATAAAAACGTTTGGAGTTTTGCTAAACTTTATGAAAATCATGAAAATGCATTTAAATTCATAATGTCTGAGTATTTGTATGCCACATATTTATTACCCTCAATAGCTTAATTTAAATTCACATTGGAGGCTAGTGAGCAGTCAGAATTGGTATTACATGAAGAATCATGGTATTACCATTTACTGCTTAGCAGTTTGATTATCATTGTACAGACCAGGTGGAAAATGTACTTGTCTCTTTTATTCCTTGTTCTAGATGGTAGCCAATTCACATAATCTGCAGAACAGTAGATATCCAGCCTCAAGTAACAGGATCCAGCTCGTGTTAAAAGATACTGCCTGTTTGCTCTGAACTCTGAGTTCTTTTTCTGCCATTAACTATTTCCATATATTAAGCAAGAATAGAATATTTCCTGTGGTTTTCAGGTGCTTTCCAAGATTTGTCATTCAGATTTATAGCACCCGATGTAAATATTTCAGTGACAGTGATAAATGTGTCAGGATACCATTCCACTTTGTCTCAGAGTTCACATGGGGCCCTTTTGCGATTCAGTGTCTCAGTTCCACAAATTTGCAAGCAAAGTGTATTTAATGATCCAGTTGATAAATCCCCTCCTTTCACGCAGTCTTTGTGAGTTAGTATGAAAATAAAGGACTAGTTTTTCCTTAGCCTTTTAGCTATTTAATATCCTAACATGGAATTAAACAATACAATGTATCAAAAGGAGAGTATTATGATGGTGAGAACATGAAAAGATAACATCGGTGCCTGATTCTTTCCTTACTAAGGTGACTGAGTATTTAATGACTCTACTTTGTAAGTTCACTTACTGTAAAGTAATCTACTTGCACTAGATTGTCTATTAGGACTGTTCCAGCTCCCTGTGTTTTGATTCTAAAATAAATATTACATTTAAAATTTCTACCCTCTCATAGAAATTTTCAAACTAGAAAAAAGGACAAAAATCAAAGTTTATGTTTCTATAATTATGTGAAATTAAATTTTCTTAGTGTATTTTGCTTAGGTTGCCAGTCCTAAAACCACTGGTAAGGCCCTGCCCACTGCACATTGAACTTTGTTTTGCTTTTAAAAATGTATCCCATCCAAGGATAGAAATAGACATATGTATTACATAATCCCTCTGCATCCTCCTGAGGGTTTTCATCAGATGAATTTCCCTCAAAGGGCCTTTTAGCTACCAACAGCTTCTCTTTAGGACATATATACTTCTGACTGTGGTCATTTGTTAAAGAGAATTTTAGCAGATGTTATAAATCAGATAAATTTAAGAGAGCTATTGCTTTTCACTTTCTCCCATGGTGTAACACACATATAATAACAGGTTGTCTGTGGTCCCCTTCATGAAACTCTCTGATGACAATCATCTTTATTCATGTAAGCTCAGTTTACATCTTTTCTTCTTCGGATCTGTTAAGTGCTGGCTGCTGATTCCTTTCCACAATATCTCCATCCATTCAGTTTCATCCCTGAAACATTCCATCAGACTGCCCTCTCTTGTGAATATATTCTTACCTTTTTTTTGATCTCTAAAATATACACCTATCCATGACTGCATAATTTGGAGGCCATGTTAAGATCACTGGTCAATACCATGACAGTGTAAGGATTTGTTTAAACTGCGTAGTTCCCCATTGGAATGGTTGAATAGGTTTCTGTCTCAGAGATTAATCAGAAAGCTTATATGAAGCAAAAGTTATTTACCATCCTTACCACATACTTATATTTCTCATCTATTTATTTTGACACACTAGAGAATTAGCATAGTCATTTATTCAACAAACATTAATTGATAGCTGATTTTGTAATAAAAATGATAAAAATGAATGATATAAGCCACAATTTATTGAATGTCTGCTATATTCCAGATTCTAGGCTCTTTTTATTGGAGAAGGCAATGGCACCCCACTCCAGCACTCTTGCCTGAAAAATCCCATGGGCGGAGGAGCCTGGTGGGCCACAGTCCATGGGGTTGCTAAGAGTCTGACACAACTGAGCGACTTCACTTTTACTTTTCACTTTCATACATTGGAGAAGGAAATGGCAACCCACTCCAGTGTTCTTGCCTGGAGAATCCCAGGGACAAGGGAGCCTTGTGGGCTGCCATCTATGGGGTCACACAGAGTCGGACATGACTGAAGCGACTTAGCAGGCTCTTTTTATAAATACTAAGAATAACAATTTAAGAAATTAAATCTCTTCTTCCTTTAGTGGGATTCACATTCTAAGTGAGGAGACAAGCATAAAAGCAAGTATTTGCAATATATACTTCAAGAGAAGAGGTGGTTTGGTATAATGATTAAGCAGAGAATTAAATGTCAGAATATCCGTTTACATGGTTTGAATCCTTGCTTAATACTAGCTTAGTAGCTGCATGACTTTGGACAAGTTCCTTAACCTCTCTCTGTGGTTCAGTATCTTCATTTGTAAAAAGAATAAAAATCAGGACCAAGAGATACAGTTGCACAGATTGTGCCCTGCACAACTCCATGAAGTCTTACGTGGCATCATTCAATAGTTAATGATGGGTGCCTCACAGGCTAGTGATGAGGATTAACAGAGAAAATATTTTTAAAGTGCTTAAACAATGCCTAGCATCTTACAGGTTCTGTTGTTTTTGTTCAGGGCTACCCTTCAGGCTCCTCTGTCCATAGGGTTTCCCAGGCAAGAATATTGGAGTCAGTTATCATTTCCTTCTCCATATTATCACTGTAAAATGCTGAATTAGAAAAAGTGAAGACATTCTCTCTTTCTTTTTTTTTCTCGACTATGCCACGAAATCTTAGTTCGCGGACCAAAGATTGAACCTGGGTCCTCAGCAGTGAAAACACAAAGTCCTAACCACTGGAACAATAGGGAACTCCCAAGAGATTGACTCTTCATTAGGAACAAATATTCATAGAGATTGTTCAAGAAAGTTAAGACATTGATTCAAGCTCATACCATTCTTTGATTAATTCCACTACTGTGGGGATTCGTATTCCTGGGAAAGGAAGTCTGCGTTGCTAACAGAGTTCTAGTTCTGCATAAGTCATGCTCAAAAACTGTTTTCAAGCTGAATTAAATGCTATCATAGGTACTTTGGTACCATCAGACTGGTGTTGACTCTCAAAGCTCCAAACAACTAGTTCTATCCTAAGGACGCGTTCAGTGTCATTGCTTGATTTACTGCTATATTTCCACATCTCTCCTTTGGAGAATGGCTTATCAATTCAGTATTGAGGATGAAAACAGAAGAAACTGAAAGAGAAGAAACCATTATTCACTTAGAAAGATGAAACCATTGAAAAAAATAGTAGGAACAAGAACAGGAGGAAAAATGGGCTAGAGATGGTGACGTTTGATACGGAACGTGTGGAGTTAGGAGTATTAGCAGGTGAAATAGCAGATGGAAATGTTTATTGGATAGTTGAACTATGGGTCCAGGCCTCTGGAGAGGACTCAAGTCCAAGTACAGTGATTGAAAAGCTACATGCATGTCTTTGAAGATGAAATTTGTAGAGGTGGAAGATCTTACCAAGTAGATAAACTGCAAGTTTATTATTAAATTAGGAATTGCCTACATTCCAAGACTCTGTGTGGAGAAGTGATTTTTTTTTTTTTTTTTTTTTGACTAGTAGGCAAGGGAGAAAGGAGTCTTAAGAATAAAGTAATATTCTATAGAATCAAATGCTTACAGAAGTATGTAAGAGGGTGAAGATGGAAAGAAAAGTGTGATAATCAAAAGGTTATACATGAACATCTAGAGAACAGAGGGACATGTATTTTCAGTGAAGTTTGGAGAATGGAAGTTATAGATGGGGCAGTAAAGATTGTGGACATAGCATTTGTGAAAAATTCTTTCAAAAATGTTAATGGTGTAAAAAAGAAATAATTCCTAGGAAAAAAGTTAGACATCAAAATAGCATTATTTTTAGGTGAACAATGAATACATTTAGCTGTTGTTCCGTCGCTCAGTCATATCCAACTGTTTGTAACCCCATGTACTACAGCATGCCAGACTTCCCTGTTTTTCACCATCTCCCAGAGCTTTCTCAAACTCATGTCCATTGAGTTGGTGATGCCATCCAGCCACCTCATCCTCTGTCGTCCCTTTCTCCTCCTGCCTTCAATCTTTCCCATCATCAAGGTCTTTTCTAATGAGTCGGGTCTTCGCATCAGGTGGCCAAAGTACGTAAGTAAGTGAAGAAGAGATTGAAATGTAAAAGAAAGCAGGGATAAATCGCTAGTGCATAATAGCTCCACTGAGAATGACTGGCGACTTGTGAAAACAGCTGGGCTTTGGAATGTAGAGGAAGGCTGTTGGTTGGTCCAGTAGGTTCGTGAGTCATCATGTACCTCTTCTAGCTTCTTAAATGCTGGCTTCAATCACATTTCTCACCTTCTTAATGACTTCTCCAGCTGGAGACTCAAACTTAGTTCTTTGAGGGCTATGGGATTGTTTCATTAGTGTCAATTTTCATTTGCAGAGAAGATTATAGCACATTTCATTTTTATTGGTATAAGGGCATCTTGATATTCTCTTTCTGTTAACCCTGTAAGTAGACATCAAAGAAAGTAGTACTAACCTCACACATCTTCTCCCAAAAAAGCACTTTAAAATGGAGTTGCCCTTGCTTAATTTCTGGTTTAAAAAAAAAAAATGGATGTGACATTAAAATAGAGAAAGAGGCTGCAATTATAATTTTGGTGTTAGACGTTAAGGCCACAGAGAATATAAAGTTTAATAATTCTTCAGGGAATGAAGAAGAAACCCTACACCTTGACAGTTACCATCTCTTTAGTTTATGGCTTATTTAGGTTTCAGTTTTATAAGTGATCAAAAGTTAAAGTTTGTGGATTACACAATCTTTTGTTTGCCCTTGTTGATGGATTGGTTCCTGCTTTCCTGAGTTTTTAGTGGAAACAATTATATCATATAAGAAACTATCTCACTTGTTTCTATTCCCTGGCATCATATATGGAAAAATACAGCAGTTGGTTGAATTGTATGCTAGAAACTGGCCTTTAAAGGAGAATATAAGAGGAAGAAATTTTGCAAGTGTATACTTTAAGGTTGAATTGAAAAGGGGAGGGGAGATTTAGGGGGGATGACTGAGTTCACATTGCAGTTTTTGAAGGTAATTTACTAATTCATGAAGGAAGTTACCTCTGAAATGTAGTATAAAATTTTTTAAATTTATTTAGATTTGAATGATAAAAATTAAACATGATTACTGTTGTAGGAAGATGATATCTGATCTTAGTTATGTTGTCTAAGCGGGATTTTCTGCCTTATTTGAACCAAGAAATCTTACAATTTCCCCTCCAATTGAATATTTCCAGCAAAAAGTATATCTTCTGACATTAAGAAGGAAAGACTACTTTAAACAGAATGAGCTTTAAAAAATATATATTTTTTTAAATCAGGAAAATTGCTACAAACTTCTGTTTCAGTTTTGAACACCTGACCTGGCCTGGCCTACTGTATGAGGGTGGACATCAGTATACCTTGTCTTAGGCAGTAGATGTGTCCTTGAAAAGCTGCATTGGAAACCAATTTTGGGATTAAAAAATAAATTACTCAAGTGGCTTGAAGTAAAAAAATTCTGTTGTGAATTTTGTGAGTCTCTTATGCAGTGGAGAATGCCTCCATGAGGGGCATTCACGCCCCAAATACAGACACACAGACATTTCTTTCTTTTCAACTCTTGTTTCTTCCCAGTGAGGCTGTGGGGTTCCTGTGTGAGAGCCCCAGGGCTGCTTGCTCCTCCTCCCCGGCCATAGCCATGCGACCCCAGGGAGTGTGCACCCTTGGCAGCAACACTAGCAGCGTCTTGGACAAGTGCTCAGTGTCCCATCCCCCGTCCTCCCCAGCCGTGGCTGTCCTCCCTGGGAATTACCCTCACGTGGCTGCTTGTGGGAACTGTGTGCTAGGCCTGTGCCAAGTCGCTTCAGTGGTGTCCAACTCTGTGTGACCCCTATGGATGGTAGCCCACCAGGCTCCTCTGTCCATGGCATTCTCCAGGCAAGCATACTAGAATGGGTTGCCATACCCTCTTCCGGGGGATCTTTCCGACTCAGGGACCGAACCTGCATCTCAGGTCTCTTGCATCAGCGAGTGGATTCTTTACTGCTAGCGCCACCCACCACCTGTGCCTCCCCCCATATTCAGTTAGATTGTTCAATATTTTTAATATTACTCCCAGTGACAACCATGTTGAATGTTCAGTTTTGTGGTCAATTTAAAAACAAAACTTGTAAGCGTGTGATTTGAAAAGCTGCAAAGAGTAAGTACACTAATTTCCCTTTTAATATCACTGCTTCTTAAATAATGTTCCCATGTGGTACATTTGAAACTACCATTGCAAACTGCAGTTCCTTCATCTGAGAGTTAAACTGATGTCCTGTGTTCCGATAGTGTATCCAGTTAGGTGCTGGGGATACAGAAGTGAAGATATGGTACCTACCCTGGAAGCTCACAGTTGAGAGTAAGAGATGTGTGTGCTGTATGAAAAGGGTATAGTCTGCAAAATGGTGTTATGAAGGTAAATTAAACTGAGTTAAAAATTAAATTATACTGGGGGAAAGGACTTCTAGCCACTACTCATCATTATGACTCAATATAACTCAATATGACTCCAGTTCACATTGCAAATAGGGCATGGTGTGGTTGTCTTTAAGTAATGGAAATAGCTTGGTGTCAGGCAAGTGAAGCCTTCGTTGTAAGGCGGGTTCAAGCCCCAACCCACTTGACTATCTGTCAGGCTAATTGCTGATGTACTAAGATCTCTTTCAATTACCAATTTCCATGATTCCATGAAATCATCTCTGACCTCCTAGGAAGGAAATTAAAAAAAAAAAGAGAATATAAAATAGAACAAACCAACCAGAATAGTAAAAATCTGAAGAAAAGAAATGAGTCTGGGCATTGTGCAGGAGAAAGAAGGGGTTCAATAACAGTTTCAAAATCTGTAGCTTTTCACTTGCCAGAAAACACATTTCTAGAAGGCGACACAGAAAAATTACTGCAGTTCATTGCCTTCCTTTAAAGTTTTTTTTAATTAAATAATTTTAGACTATTTCCCCTTTCTGTGAGAAATATAAGACCAGAGGGGCATGAATACTAATTTTTCTGTTTTCTTTTTACTCCACCTACCAACTCCACAGTGTCTGCTTTCCAAAATTAGTTTGAAAGCCCACAACCTGTGTCTGAACTGGGCAAAACAGCACAACAGTTGACACCTGGAATGAAAGAATGATTGTATGTGAGTCTGTTAATGGCTGTGTAGAGCTCTATCTCTATATGAACCTATTTATAAATACATTTTCTACATGACAGATGCATTTAGAGTAGAACTGATCCCAGCGTAAAACGGCATGAATAAAGTATTATTTCCAATAATGCCCTCACTCAAATAAGAGAAATGAGCTCTTGTAGTTACCATTTCCTCTATAACTTTTTTTTGAGATAGAGAAAAATCCCTTTATAAAGTGCTTAGTTCCGCTAAGGACACAGACACGCCATGGGTTAGGATACATCCTCATCTGTGTAGGGGTTTACAGCCGCTCCTATAGCAGCCCCACAATAGTTCCTGCTGCCATTCCAGGTTCTTCAAACCTGTGGGTCAGCAAAGACACAGGTGAGCCATAGGTATGGCACATTCATAAAAGGAAAAAGTGTTTTCATGAAAAGCATGTTAGGGGACTGGAGGAAGTCCAGGTGACTAAGGACCAGTGAGAACTAGATTCAGTACCCTAGTTCTTGGCTAAGCCCTGAGAAGTTGGTCAGTGGTCTTCCTCTTTCTCCTCTCCTTGTGTGTCTTCCCTTAAATTTTGTACAGAACTTTGTAGTTTGCAGAGGACTTCGATATACAGCATCTCCTTTGCTTCTTCTATGTACTGAGTGTAGGAATGAACAAAAGGTCATCATTAAGGATTGTGAGTTTATGCCCTGAACACTGCAAAGTCCACCCCAGCAATGGGGAGACTTTCTTGATCTTGCCTCTCTTCTTATAATGAAAATATAATCTATAATCAACTTGATAGTAGAGTCACTCACTCTCTGCTCTCTCCTGGGTGATGGTGGATAAGTTAAGGGTTTTAAAACCTTGATCCTGTGCCTAAGCCCACATAGTCAGCTGTGCGGTTGCCATGTCTACTTGGATGACACCTGGTGGTCATGCCCACTTCAATGTCCTAAACTCACATTTGTTCTTTCTCCCATATTCTTTAAGATAGTCAATGATGGTCTTTCATCCCAGACAGAACCCTAGTGGCTCAGACAGTAAAGAATCCTCCTGCAGAAATATGAGGGTTCTTGTAAGTTCCACCCTCTCACTCACCTTTCAGTTTCTATAAATGACCCAGTTCCTCTATTTTCTGCTGCTTTACTCTCTCACCTCATCCTCTCTTCTCGATTATCCCCACTAACACAATGTTAGCTGCTCCCGATCTCACAGTTACTCACTTTTACTGCAACAAAAATATCCCAAGTAGTTACCCTGCTTTCAGGCTGATCCCTTCCAATATGAAGCTGCCAGGGTGGGTTTCTTAAAACGTTTATCATTAATTCAAAATCATCAGCAAAGTGCACAAAAGCCTCTGTAATATGATGTTGGTGAACAAAATTGCTGGCAGCCCTAGAAACACAAGAACTATATTGGAAGGACTGATGTTGAAGCTCCAATACTTTGGCACCTAATGTGAAGAGCCAACTCATTGGAAAAGACCCTGATGCTGGGAAAGATTGAGGGAAGGAGGAGAAGGGGGTGACAGACGATGAGATGGTTGGACGGCATCACCGACTCAGTGGACATGAGTTTGAGCAAACTCCAGGACATGGTGAAGGACAGGGAAGCCTGACGTGCTATGGTCCACAGGGTCACAAAGAGTCAGACATGACTAAGTGACTGAACAAAAAAAGAAACACAAAACTCCCTTAATGTCGCTGAAATGTCCAGGTCCTCCCCACCTGGAATGCTCTTGCAGTCTGTTTAGAAAACTGTTGATGCTTCAGTGCTCAGGGAATCATGGGTCATCTTATTAGGAAAGATCCACCACCTCCCCAGCTCGCTAGTCTGAGTTTGCTCCTCTTTCATCCTCTAATACTCAGTCCACAGTATGGTATTATGTCCCATTGCTGCACTTCACACATTGAACTCTGTTTTGCTGGGCTGTCCACCTCACTTCACTGTGAGCTCTTCAAGGCAGAGACTGGTTCTAAGGTGCTTATTAGCACAGTGACCAGCAACAGATGAAGCATTTGGTAAATGTTGAACAGAATCTGTTTACTTTTTCCAGAGCACAAAGCATGCATGAAAGATTAATTTACTCCACATGGAAGTTGTTGCCCAGACTTACCAAAAGATCAGGCCTATATAAAGTGGTGTTACTTTTTTCCCCCTTTTCTTTAGTAAAACATTAAAAAGAAAAGCACAGTTTAAAAACTGGGACCTATGGAACTTATTTCTGATGTGAAAAATTACAGATGCGTATTCCCACAGCACTTTCACAGCATCATCTTTCAGGATTTGGAATAGTTCAACTGGAATTCCATCACCTCCACTAGCTTTGTTCGTAGTGATGCTTTCTAAGGCCCACTTGACTTCACATTCCAGGATGTCTGGCTCTAGGTCAGTGATCACACCATCGTGATTATCTGGGTTGTGAAGATCTTTTTTGTACAGTTCTGTGTATTCTTACCACCTCTTCTTAGTATCTTCTGCTTCCATTAGGTCCATACCATTTCTGTCCTTTAGCGAGCCCATCTTTGCATCAAATGTTCCTTTGGTATCTCTGATTTTCTTGAAGCTATCCCTAGTCTTTCCCATTCTGTTGTTTTCCTTTATTTCTTTGCATTGATTGCTGAAGAAGGCTTTCTTATCTCTTCTTGCTATCCTTTGGAACTCTGCATTCAGATGTTTATATCTTTCCTTTTCTGCTTTGCTTTTCACTTTTCTTCTTTTCACAGCTATCTGTAAGGCCTACCCAGACAGCCATTTTGCTTTTTTGCATTTCTTTTCCATGGGGGTAGTCTTGATCCCTGTCTCCTGTACAATGTCACGAACCTCATTCCATAGTTCATCAGGCACTCTATCTATCAGATCTAGGCCCTTAAATCTATTTCTCACTTCCATTGTATAATCATAAGGGATTTGATTTAGGCCATACCTTAATGGTCTAGTGGTTTTCCCTACTTTCTTCAATTTAAGTCTGAATTTGGCAATAAGGAGTTCATGGTCTGAGCCACAGTCAGCTCCTGGTCTTGTTTTTTGCTGACTGTATAGAGCTTCTCCATCTTTGGCTGCAAAGAATATAATCAATCTGATTTTGGTGTTGACCATCTGGTGATGTCCATGTATAGAGTCTTCTCTTGTGTTGTTGGAAGAGGGTGTTTGCTATGACCAGTGCATTTTCTTGGCAAAACTCTATTAGTCTTTGCCCTGCTTCATTCTGTATTCCAAGGCCAAATTTGCCTGTTACTCCAGGTGTTTCTTGACTTCCTACTTTTGCATTCCAGTCCCCTATAATGAAAAGGACATCCCTTTTTGGGTGTTAGTTCTAAAAGGTCTTGTAGGTCTTCATAGAACCGTTCAACTTCAGCTTCTTCGGCGTTACTGGTTGGGGCATAGACTTGGATTACTGTGATATTGAATGGTTTGCCTTGGAAACGAACAGAGATCATTCTGTCATTTTTGAGATTGCATCCAAGTACTGCATTTCGGACTCTTCTGTTGACCATGATAGCCACTCCATTTCTTCTGAGGGATTCTTCCCACAGTAGTAGCTATAATGGTCATCTGAGTTAAATTCACCTATTCCAGTCCATTTCAGTTCGTTGATTCCTAGAATGTCGACATTCACTCTTGTCATCTCTTGTTTGACCACTTCCAATTTGCCTTGATTCATAGACCTGATATTCCAGGTTCCTATGCAATATTGCTCCTTACAGCATCAGACCTTGCTTCTATCACCAGTCACATCCACAGCTGGGTATTGTTTTTGCTTTGCCTCCATCCCTTCATTCTTTCTGGAGTTATTTCTCCACTGATCTCCAGTAGCATATTGGGCCCCTACTGACCTGGGGAGTTTCTCTTTCAGTATCCTATCATTTTGCCTTTTCATGCTGTTCATGGGGTTCTCAAGGCAAGAATACTGAGGTGGTTTGCCATTCCCTTCTCTAGTGGACCACATTCTGTCAGATCTCTCCACCATGACCCTCCCGTCTTGGGTTGCCCCACAGGCATGACTTGTTTCATTGAGTTAGACAAGGCTGTGGTTCTAATGTGATTAGACTGACTAGTTTTCTGTGAGTATGGTTTCAGTGTGTTTGCCCTCTGATGCCCTCTTGCAACACCTACTGTCTTACTTGGATTTCTTTTACCTTGGGCATGGGCATGGGTTTCTCTTACTTGGGTATCTCTTCACGGCTGCTCCAGCAAAGCACAGCCATTGCTCCTTACCTTGGTCGAGAAGTATCTCCTCACAGCCGCCCTTCCTGACCTTCAACGTGGGATAGCTCCTCTAGGCCCTTCTGCGCCCACGCAGCCACGGCTCCTTGGACGTGGGGTTGGTCCTCCCGGCCACTGCCCCTGGCCTCGGGCGTGGGATTGCTCCTCCCGGCTGCGGCCCTTGGCCTCCGGCGTGAGGGTGTGGGGTAGCTCCTCCCGCCTGCCGTCTCTGGCCTCAGGCTTGGGGTGTGGGGTATCTCCTCCCGGCCGCCACCCATGACCTGGGACACGGGGTAACTCCTCTCATCGCCGCCCCTGACCTCAGACACTGGGTATCTCGTCTCAGCCACCCCCCCCACCCCCAACCTCGGATGCGGGGTAGCTCCTCTCGGCCGTGCTTCAGCGCGCGCCCATCGCAGCCACCTGCGCGATGATGCTGTGAAAGTGCTGCACTCAATATGCCAGCAAATTTGGAAAACTCAGCAGTGGCCACAGGACTGGAAAAGGTCAGTTTTCATTCCAATCCCAAAGAAAGGCAATGCCAAAGAATGCTCAAACTACCACACAAGTGCACTCATCTCACATGCTAGCAAAGTAATGCTCAAAATTCTCCAAGCCAGGCTTCAGCAATGTGTGAACCATGAAGTTGCTGATGTTCAAGCTGGTTTTAGAAAAGGCAGAGGAACCAGAGATCAAATTGTCAACATCCGCTGGATCGTGGAAAAAGCAAGAAAGTTCCAGAAAAGCATATATTTCTGCTTTATTGACTATGCCAAAGCCTTTGACTGTGTGGATCACAGTAAACTGTGGAAAATTCTGAAAGAGATGGGAATACCAACCCACCTGATCTGCTTCTTGAGAAATTTGTATGCAGGTCAGGAAGCAACAGTTAGAACTGGACATGGAACAACATACTGATTCCAAATAGGAAAAGGAGTTCGTCAAAGCTGTATACTGTCACCCTGCTTATTTAACTTATATGCAGAGTACATCATGAGAAATGCTGGACTGGAAAAACACAAGCTGGGATCAAGATTGCCGGGAGAAATATCAATAACCTCAGATATGCAGATGACACCACCCTTATGGCAGAAAGTGAAGAGGAACTAAAAAGTCTCTTGATGAAAGTGAAAGTGGAGAGGGAAAAAGTTGGCTTAAAGCTCAACATTCAAAAAACGAAGATCATGGCATCCAGTCCCATCACTTCATGGGAAATAGATGGGGAAACAGTGGAAACAGTGTCAGACTTTATTTTTCTGGGCTTCAAAATCACTACAGATGGTGACTGCAGCCATGAAATTAAAAGACGCTTACTCCTTGGAAGGAAAGTTTTGACCAACCTAGATAGCATATTGAAAAGCGGAGACATTACTTTGCCAACAAAGGTTCGTCTAGTCAAGGCTATGGTCTTTCCTGTGGTCATGTATGGATGTGAGAGTTGGACTGTGAAGAAGGCGAAACACTGAAGAATTGATGCTTTTGAACTGTGGTGTTGGAGAAGACTCTTGAGAGTCCCTTGGACTGCAAGGAGATCCAACCGGTCCATTCTGAAGGAGATCAGCCCTGGGATTTCTTTGGAAGGAATGATGCTAAAGCTGAAACTCCAGTACTTCATCCACCTCATGCGATGAGTTGACTCATTGGAAAAGTCTCTGATGCTGGGAAGGATTGGGGGCAAGAGGAG
This sequence comes from Tragelaphus eurycerus, assembly GCA_935064755.1. NCBI lineage: Eukaryota > Metazoa > Chordata > Mammalia > Artiodactyla > Bovidae > Tragelaphus > Tragelaphus eurycerus. Next base: position 1,286,399 of record CAKXYN010000086.1, on the reverse strand, counting down.
AAGGGGACGACAGAGGATGAGATGGCTGGATGGCATCACTGACTCGATGGACGTGAGTCTGAGTCAACTCTAGGAGTTGGTGATGGACAGGGAGGCTTGGCGTGCTGTGATTCATGGGGTCACAAATGGTCGGACATGACTGAGCAACTGATCTGATCTGATCTGATTCCCACAGCACCTAAACTATTTCCTAGGGCTGTGCATCTCAAAGTGTGGTCCCCGGAAGAGCAGCAGCAACATCACCTGGGAACTTGTTACATGTGCAGATTACTGGACCCCATCCCAGACTGTCTGAACTGGAGACCCTGGCGATGGAGTCTGTGCGTGCTCAGTCACTTCAGTTGTGTCCAACTCTTTGCAACCCCATGGACTGCAGCCCACCAGGCTCCTCTGTCCATGGGATTCTCCAGGCAAGACTATTGGAGTAGGTTGTCATGCCCTCCTCCAAGGGATCTTCCTAACTCAGCAACTGAACCCACATCTCTTATGTCTCTTGCATCAGCAGGTCGGCTCTTTACCACTAGTGTTTAGCCCTCTGTTTTAACAAATCCTCCTGTTGACCGTAGTAGTTACCCTAGTTTGACAACTACTTCCTGGGGTTAAAAAAAAACTACCAAAGGATATTAGCACATATAGAGCACCTGTTATGTTTCAGGCCATATTAACTTCGTTACTAACTTTTTCATGATGAGGCAATGGCACCCCACCCCAGTACTTTTGCCTGGAAAATCCCATGGACGGAGGAGCCTGGTAGGCTCCAGTCCGTGGGGTCGCTAAGAGTCGGACACCACTGAGCGACTTCACTTTGACTTTTCACTTTCATGCATTGGAGAAGGAAATGGCAACCCACTCCAGTGTTCTTGCCTGGAGAATCCCAGGGACAGGGGAGCCTGGTGAGCTTCCATCTATGGGGTCGCACAGAGTCGGACATGACTGAAGCAACTCAGCAGCAGTAGCAGCAGCAGCAAGATACCTTTTATTCTGTTTATTCTGTATCTAAAACTGTTTTAGATGCAGCTGTCTTGAGTTTGCAATAGTTGCTGGCCAGGTAAAAATGGTGCATCCTCCACAAAGCAGTTTTCCACTGCTCTCCAGGAGTGATTCTTCACTTTTTTACACTGGCTTGTTGCACAGAAGTGACACTCCAAATATATTGCCTTGAATCATAGATACCTACACAGCTTGCTTATCTCTCAAACTGTGAGCTTTTACAATGTATAGACCCTGTTTTGTGTCTCTACCCTGCACTCTGCTTTAGATAGTACTTTCCACATGTGGGGCTTCCCTGATAGCTCAGCTGGTAAAGAATCCATCTGCAATGCAGGAGACCCCAGTTCGATTCCTGAGTTGGGAGGATCCGCTGGAGAGGGGATAGGCTACGCACTCCAGTATTCTGGCCTAGAGAATCCCATGGACTGTATAATGGGATCACAAAGAATTGGACACAACTGAGCGACTTTCACTTCACTTCCACATATGAGCTAAACACTAGATAAATATCAGTTGGATGAGTGAATGACTCGTATAAATTTATCACAGTACTGTCCAGATTTAGGTTTGTACCATTTAGTTGTTGCACTACACAGTACAGGGATTAAAAGCTTTCTTTTTTTTTTCATATAATAAGCTGTATTATCTGTTTATATGGAAAGGAAGGGGAGAAATAATTATGGAAATGAAGAAATAACCATATTTTCCCCCTCTTTTATTTTTTTGGTAACTGTTTCTCAAGCTGCATCTGCCTGATTGTTGTTTTAAAGCATAGATATTTTAAAGTGTGGATTAATTTAACTCCATGAATCTCAGAAGCTACCAGAATTGAATAATCTGTCCCAAGTATACTATCTTGTTTGTTCGGTACCATGGACATCAATACAGGTTGGCATGACTTTAACACATCACTCTTGGCTTTGGAGGTGCTCTATTCAAGGACAGACAAGCATGTTTCTCTCCTTAAAAGTGGCCCTCTGTTTTGGATTTTTGTTGTTGTTGTGTAGTCACTAAGTAGTGTCCAATTCTTTGTGACCCCGTAGACTGTAGCCCACCAGGTTCCTCTGTCTGTGGGATTCTCCAGGGAAGAGTACTGGAGTGGGTTGCCATTTTCTCCTCCAGAGGATCTTTCCAACCCGAGGATTGAACTTGTGTCTCCTGTGGCTCCTGCATTGGCAGATGGATTCTTTACTACTGACCCCTCAGGGAAGCCCGTTTTGGATTTTAGGACTAAGCTTAAAAAAAGGGAAGGGGGGGCACTGACAAGTGAAAGGAACTGTTCTTGCTATCCCCCTCCATCAGCAAAGAGACCATCATCTCAGGATGAGGAGTGGCCAGCGTACAACACGACAGTGCAGAGTTATCAGGGATCCAGAGTGAATATGCAGAGTCTTCCGCAAAGTAGAATTAATCAGGCTAAAGGAAGAAAACGAAACTCAAGTCTCTTGCACTATATTCACCCCCCATTGTTGCTTTCTCTAGAAATGGAGAATGAGCCAGAAGACTTGTTATTTATATTTCATACTTTTTCCTTGAGAATCTGCACTAATTTCTATGGACAGGAGATTTGAAAATTGTGATTTCCCTGCTCTCCTTCTTGCCTTGAAGTTTATGAATTCTTAATACATCTGCCAGGCTAGACTTTCCCCAGTCATTGTAAAATCCTCTTTCTGAAGAAATGTACATTTCTGGAGGTTGTGATTAGGGTCTTCTATGGACTAAAAATGTTCAGTTAAAATAGACATAGAAATGAGTAAAAACAGAAATGAAATATTTTTATTGATTTGTAGCATAAGGAAGCATTTTGGTCTAAGTGGTACTATTTATATTGCATGAATGTTTGAATTAGTGAAAAGTCATAGGTCAGGCAACAGTTTCTACCCTTTTCCACTGTCCCATATGGAGAGCTGTACTTACAGCAGCACTGATAGTGAACTTCACTTTAAGGTGTTACAAGGTTTGAATTCTATAACAAGGAAAAAAAAATTCCTTGGTTTGTGGACAAAGGAAAATATTTAAGTTAGGATGTGTTTAAGAACTAGTTCATCAAATATGTTCTGAGCCATTATTCTGAAGGGATCTGTCATAAATGTTATTCCTTGCAGTATTGTTTTTAATAGTTGGAAGGAGGAAGTAACCTTAATGTCCACCCATAAGGAATTGACTATATTAAGATACATTTATTTAATGGAATATTATGCAACCATTAAAATTCAGGACTAGGGCTTCCCTGATGGCTCAGATGGTAAAGAATCTGCCTGCAATGCAGGAGACCCCAGTTCAATTCCTGGGTCAGGAAGATCCCCTGGAGAAGGGAAAGGCTACCCACTCCAGTATTCTAGCCTGGAGAATTCCATGGCCTGTATGGTCCATGGGGTTGCAAAGAATTGGGCTTCCCTGATAGCTGTATATGATGGAATATTATGCAACCATTAAAATTTAGGACATACATATATTACAATAACATGGAATTAACCTGGCAAGGTATTAAATGAAAAGGGAGGCACCAAAATATCATTTGTACATGAACCTATTTATGTGAAATTATACATATCTAGGCGGAGAAGGCAATGGCACCCCACTCCAGTACTCTTGCCTGGAAAATCCCATGGATGGAGGAAGCTAGAAGGCTACAGTCCATGGGGTCGCTGAGGGTCGGACACAACTGAGCGACTTCCCTTTCACTTTTCACTTTCATGCATTGGAGAAGGAAATGGCAACCCACTCCAGTGTTCTTGCCTGGAGAATCCCAGGGACGGGGGAGTCTGGTGGGCTGCCGTCTATGGGGTCACACAGAGTCAGACACAACTGAAGTGACTTAGCAATAGCAATAACAATACATATCTAGGGCTTCCCAGGTGGTGCTAGTGGTAAAGAACCCACCTGCCAAGGCAGTATAATAAGAGTCACAGGTTCCATCCCTAGTCAGGAAGATCCCCGGGAGGAGGGCATGGCAAACCACTCCAGTGTTCTTGCCTGGAAAATCCCACAGACAGAGGAGCCTGGCCAGCTATAGTCCATGGGGTTGCAAAGAGTTGGACACGACTGAGTACACACACACATACATGTCTAATGTGTATTTACATATATGCAATGGGATTAATGACAGCAATTCAACCAAACATTCATCGTAATGGCCTCTAGGTGGCTGGATGCAGATGATACTTGTTTCTCTTTGCTGCTAAGTCGCTTCAGTCGTGTCCGACTCTGTGCGACCCCATAGATGGCAGCCCACCAGGCTCCCCCATCCCTGGGATTCTCCAGGCAAGAACACTGGAGTGGGTTGCCATTTCCCTCTCCAATGCATAACAGTGAAAAGTGAAAGTGAAGTCGCTCAGTCGTGTCCAACTCTTAGCGACCCCATGGACTGCGGCCCACCAGGGTTCTCCGTCCATGGGATTTTCCAGGCAAGAGTACTGGGGTGGGGTGCCAGAGCTTTCTATATTGTTTGAATATTTACAAAAGATTATCTTTTTAAAATAAATTAAAAATGTAAAAAAGAATAGGTTGTGTGAGCATATAGCTATATGAAGTACATCACTCTATGCAGATTCTGTTTCAAATAATGTTTTAGTTTTCCAGTGCAATTCACCATTGCTACCCTTTTCATTTAGAAATATATGTAATTGATAGGTGACCTAATTTAATATTTCTGGTTTTTAAAAAAAATTCACGATAGATATAACTATGAGATTCATAAAGGATAAAGAAAAAATTGCATAAATGCACTAAAAAATTTTTATTAGGATCAGAGAAATAGAAATATAATAATAGGAAAATTGTAGTAGAGATAGAGAGGTATGAGTAAAGATGTCCATAAAGAGAAAGATGAGAAATACTTTGAAAGAGAACTAAGAATAAATGAAACTACCCAGCAAATTTGCAAAACTCCAAAGAGACAGGACAATTGAATGATACTATCTTATAATGGTGACTGCAGCCATGAAATTTAAAGATGCTTGCTCCTTGGAAGAAAAGCTATGACCAACCTAGACAGCATATTAAAAAGCAAAGACATTACTTTGCCAACAAAGATCCGTCTATTCAAAGCTATGGTTTTTCCAGTACTCACATATGGATGTGAGAGTTGGACTATAAAGAAAACTGAGCGCAGAAGAATTGATGCTTTTGAACTGTGGTGTTGGAGAAGACATTTGAGAGTCCCTTGGACTGCAAGGAGATCCAACCAGTCCATCCTAAAGGTAATCAGCCCTGAATATTCATTGGAAGGATTGATGCTGAAGCTGAAACTCCAATAGTTTGGCCACCTGATGGGAAGCACTGACTCACTGGAAAAGATCCTGATGCTGGGAAAGATTGAAGGCAGGAGGAGAAAGGGATGACAGAGAATGAGACAGTTGGATGGCATCACTGACTCAATGGACATGAGTTTGAGTAAACTCCAGGAGTTGCTGATGGGCAGGGAGGCCTGGCGCACTGCAGGCCATGAGGTCACAAAGAGTCTGATACAACTGAGCAACTGAACTGAACTGAACTGAACCTTATAATGAGCATGAATTATGTGTTATAATAATTTAAAGTAAGGATTTGAATCCCACAACAGTCCTAAGAATTTTGTAGTTTTTAATCCTCATTTTTTATATGAGAAATGAAGGCCTGGGGGAGGCAAGCATCTTAAGTCACAAATATGATATCTCTTTGCTTTTACCAGGCATCTTAAAGGTTATTTTATTTAAACCTCAGAATAATTCTTGTAAGTATCTCTCCATTTTACAGATGAGAAAACTGAGTCTCGTGGTCACAGAGTTGTTTGTCTTAACCCACATAGCTATGCCATAAAATAATCCAGACTCAAACTTAGATACCTTAAACCTAAATTCAGTGTTTGCTTGTTTGTTTTTCTTTTTTCTTTTAGCATTGTGGAGAATAACTTGTAATAGAAAGGAAAAATGTAAATAAAGTAAACAAAGAGATAGAGATGAAAGCTACCAAAAAGCTTTCCAAAATTAACAACTATTTGCATAAACATGTGAAAGTAAATTACTTTCATTTGCATGAAATTACTATTTTGGGCTAGCGTAATTTTTCCCAAGCCAAATATTGATGAAACCTAGTAAATTCTGTCCCTTTTAATCTAAGTTGAACTTTTTTTTTTTAACTTCTCAAGAGGTAAATAAATGATTCTTCCAAAACCTTTGCAATTTTATGGGAAAGTAAGACAGACCATGCAAGAGAGACAAGATTATTGCCTTAATTTATCAACAGTGCAGAATTCAGATTGTTTTTCATTGCTGTCAAAAACAGTACCATACTTTCAATGCAACTTGATGCCAGTTCTGATTGTGACTTTCCTCCTTGTCTCTATGGTAACAAACTTTACTGCGATCAGCAGTATATAAAAACTTTTTGTGTTGAAACAGGCTAGGAAAACCTGACTCTGTGTGCCTGATGTACACAGTAGGGGCTAAATAAACATTTACGGGATGAAAGAGTTAAAAAAAAAAAGTCTCAGCCATACAATTGCGTGCTAATCAGATGTGGTGCTAAAATTTGCATATGCAAACATCTTCATCAGACAGAACAAACTTTAGCAAAACGGTAAGGTGTAGGGTTGTTTTTGCTTTACTTTAGACTCAGATTGTAGCACAAAGAGAGCTAAGTTGAAGGTTTAAATGGCTTAATTGTGCAGCAAGTTAGAAGTTAAAGGGTCAGAGTAATGTTAAGTAAATGAAGCTGTTTTGGAGAAAACCTGTAATGCTACATTCCAGGTCTCCAAAGGCACAGTGCCATTTTTGTGTGTGTTAAATCAGTTTAAGGCCAAATACTGGTGTTTGCTGACTTCCAGAGCTTCCTTATGTTTCCACTCTTTGCAAAGCAACGTAGCCAAGCGCACGATATGTGGTGGGCTGCTTCTGAGATTTTGCTTGGAAGGTATTTAAATACATGTTGTTTTTTGGGTTTTGTTTTGCTTTTAGCTCATAATCTGGTCTGTTTTTTTAAAACTTTAAGTTTCTGGCATACATGCGTGCTGAGTTGCTTCAGTTGTGTCCATCTCTTTGCTACCCCATGGACTGAAGCCCACCAGGATCCTCTGTCCATGGGATTCTCCAGGCAAGAACACAGGAGTGGGTTGCCATCTCCTCCTCCAGGAGATCTTCCTGACCCAGGGATCGAACCTGTGTCTCCTGCGTTGCAGGCGGATTCTTTACCCACCAAACTACTTTGGAAGCACTAAGTTTCTGGCAGTTGACCTTTTACATTTTAAAAGATGTATGAAAATTATCATCCAGGTAAGGTGGGTATCTTTTGTGAGATCATGGAAACCTTTTAACATGGAAGAGTAAAGTAGTATGTGGGTATGTGGACCAAGGTTTTGTGGTTTTTTTTAACACATTATCAATTAACACAACAAATATTTACAGAGTTCCTGCCATGTGCCAGGTACCATAGTAGGCACACAGTAAACAGAAGTTCAGCTCTCATGAAGCTTACATTCTAGTGGGGAAACCAAAATAAAAGTAAAATAAATAAATGTTAGATGGTGACAATGCTGTGGAATAATATGAGGTAAAGAAAGGGGCCAGCTTTAAATAGAATGTGCAAGCTTCACTATGAGGGTGGCCTTTGAGCAGGGACCTGAGTGAGGTAGAGGAGAGTGTCGTGCACATAGCAGATGGAAGACCGTCAGCAGCCTGATCTAAAAGAGCAAAGGGTCTGAGACAGGGGCATCCCTGGCATGTTCTAGGAACAGCAAGGTGGCCAGCGTGGCTGGAGCAGTAAGCCAGGGAGGGAGAGATGGAGTTGATGTCAAAGAGGTGTTGGATTCTGGGAGAGGACGTGGGAGGCGGATTGTGAAGGACCTTGTAGACCATAGTTGAGAACTTTAGCTTTTGTTCTAAATGAGGTGGGAACTCCTTGGAGAGATTTAAGCAAAGAAGTGGCATAATCTGACTTGGGTTTTAAATGGATCATTTTGGCTGTTGTGTTAAAAAAAAAAAAAGACTAGAGGGAGAAAGGCCAATAAATTTAAAGATTGTATAGGAGCCTGTTGTATTAATCCAAATAAGAGATGATGGTTTCTCAGAACAGACCAATATTGGCAGACGTGGTACTATTTGCGGGCTTCTGGATATCTCCTCACGATGACTGCGCTCTTAGCGACTTCACTTTCACTTTTCACTTTCATGCATTGGAGAAGGAAATGGCAACCCACTCCAGTGTTCTTGCCTGGAGAATCCCAGGGACAGGGGAGCCTGGTGGGCTTCTGTCTGTGGGGTCGCACAGAGTCGGACACGACTGAAGCGACTTAGCAGCAGTTAGCAGTGAGGGGAGAAGGAGGAACCAACAACAACACTTAAGTTTTCTCCTGGAGCAAGTAGAAGGATGCGGTTGCTTCAGGCTAAGAAGGAGGAGACTGTCTACTTCACAGATCAAGCTTTGGGGAAAACCATTAGGAGCTTATTTTAGACATGTTAAAGCTTAGATATCTAAGAGGAGATATCATTTGGACATATGAGTCTGGATTTCAGAAAAGATACCTGGGTTAGAGATATAAATTTGACAGTTATCAATGACTAGAATCATAGACAGTATTTAAAGCTCGATAAGAGGCCTGTGGGCTGAGCTCTGAATCTCCCAACATTTAGACATCAAGGAGATAGGGAGAGACACCCAAGGGAGATGTGAAGGAGGGGCAAATGAAGGGGAAGACAGATTGGGAGCCAAATGAACCCATTTCAGAGAAACATAGAGCAAAAGGCCCTTTTTTGATGGGCTGCATATATTTACCAGGATATGCCAAAGTGAGTAGAAGGAAAAAGGAGCTGTTTAACCTTGGTCCCTTTAGTATCACCCATCTAAATACTTTCTCAGGAGTATGTCACCCAACAGTCATTTAGGCCGACCAGAGATCTGAAGCAAATGCATGGTGCAGTCATGATTCCTGTGACCAGCTGTCCCAGAAATCTCACCATAGCCACAGAATCATAGATGCTTACTTCGTACAAGTCCTGAAGGGAAACCCATTTTAATCTACCTGATCTAAAATTCCCACTGTGAATTCATCCTGCCATTATTCTTAATCATCTTCAATAACAGGTGACTTCACATTTTCGAGAACGGTGGTGCTTCTTTGAATTCCTCTAACTAGCAGCAGCTGCGGTAAAAAATGGCCACGTCCTTAACACGGTACATGAATGAAGTGAACTTATAATGCTGACATTACATTGATTTATAACTTTTGAGGATGTTTCTGAGTTTTCAGAGATTTAACCTAATCCATGTATGCCTTCATTCAAGCAGTCCAGCGTTTGCTTCATTTATTTTCCTCCAAAGTCATATTTTTGACTTTTCAAATGTTTGTTTCTGGGCAAACAAGGAAGAAAATATATTTACCTTTAAGATGTGTGTGTGTGTGTGTATGTTCAATCGCTCAGTCATCTCCTACTCTTTGCGACCCTGTGGACCACCAGACTTCTCTGTCCATGGGATTCTTCAGGCAAGAATCCTGAAGGTGGTGGTCATTTCCTCTTCCAGGCGATCTTCCCAATCTAGGGACAGGACCCCGCTCTCCTGTACTGCAGGCAGATTCTTTCCAGCTGAGCCACCAGGGAAACCCTTTTTAAGATGTATGCTTGATTATGTTCTGGTCAAAGAGGAAGTTTCAGACGATTAAATAAAACTAGCCAAATACCATCATAGCAGAACCTTCATAATAAACTAAAATCCTAGAGAGCAGAGGTGACATCTTCCTGGTTATAGAGGTATGTGCCTGTCAGGAAGAAAAAGCCAACTCCATGTTTGCAGAGTCAAGATGAAATCAAATGTCATATGTCTTCACAGGGGCCATATGTTGATGCTTCTTCCTATAGGAGGAATCGCTGAGTCGTTCAAAACAGAGTGTAAAAATAACAAACGGGCTGAATGAGCGGGCACAGTCGGGGCCTAGGAAGTGTAAGAAGCCCCCTTTTTGGTTTTGCTGATCTACTGGTGGGGGAGTAAGTCTATACACCATATACTCCAGCTCTTTTTGTAAACAGACGCAACTCATAGTCTCAGCCTGGAGTGCGGCCAGCTGAAACCAGCTCCTGGAGGAATCAAACCCCTGAAGGGGGAGCAGAGTCGGCAGTGCTTTCCTTATTCCCCCGCCTGCTCAGGCTACCCCGATCCAATGCTTCTCTTCCACCTCCAGGCAGCACAGGGCAGTTAATAAGGCACGGAGAATGGGAAGCACACATCAGCACCACGTGTGGTAAGCGGTAGGTAATTACATTTCAGTTGTTTAATTAAGTTTCACTTTCTGGTTGCCTTGGGGAAACTGTAGGCAAGGATTTTTGTTGTTGTTGTTTTCCCCTGATGCCTCCTTTTCTTTTGTCCCCTGGCTAGAAACTGAGCAGTTGCACATTGTTGTTGAAATAGATACGCATGCTGCATTTGTGTTGGCTGACTCCAGCACCTATAATCATATATTTCCTCTCTCTGGTCTCTGTGTGTGCCACTGTCTTAGTATGTGGGGTAGGAATTTCATTCAATGAAGACATAATTTTTCTATTGTCTTTGGGCTTATTGAAACCAGCTCATTCTCTATTAGAATGTTTGTCTATACTTCAGCCTTCGGCTAAGCACTGACTCCGTTATTGTTTTTCACCCTTTTCTTTAAAGACTGTATTTTCTATCGAAGTCCAAGAAGCTGATAGATTTTCTATACTTGCAAGGAAATCTTTTTCCTTTTTTTCCTAGATTGTGCACATATTCCTAATATAAATTCCTATATATATCAGATCAGATCAGATCAGTCGCTCAGTCGTGTCCGACTCTTTGCGACCCCATGAACTGCAGCACGCCAGGCCTCCTTGTCCATCACCAACTCCCTGAGGTCACCCAGACTCACATCCATCGAGTCAGTGATGCCATCCAGCCATCTCATCCTCTGTCGTCCCCTTCTCCTCCTGCCCCCAATCCCTCCCAGCATCAAAGTCTTCTCCAATGAGTCAACTCTAAGCATGAGGTGGCCAAAATACTGGAGTTTCAGCTTTAGCATCATTCCTTCCAAAGAAATCCCAGGGCTGATCTCCTTCAGAATGGACTGGTGGGATCTCCTTGCAGTCCAAGGGACTCTCAAGAGTCTTCTCCAACACCACAGTTCAAAAGCATCAATTCTTCGGCGCTCAGCCTTCTTCACAGTCCAGCTCTCACATCCATACATGACCACAGGAAAGACCATAGCCTTGACCAGGCGAACCTTTGTTGGCAAAGTAATGTCTCTGTTTTTGAATATGCTATCTAGGTTGGTCATAACTTTCCTTCCAAGGAGTAAGCGTCTTTTAATTTCATGGCTGCAGTCACCATCTGCATTGATTTTGGAGCCCAGAAAAATAAAGTCTGACACTGTTTCCATTGTTTCTCCATCTTTTTCCCATGTAGTGATGGGACCAGATGCCATGATCTTCGTTTTCTGAATGTTGAGCTTTAAGCCAACCTTTTCACTCTCCACTTTCACTTTCATCAAGAGGCTTTTTAGTTCCTCTTCACTTTCTGCCATAAGGGTGGTGTCATCTGCATATCTGAGGTGATTGATATTTCTCCCAGCAATCTTGATTCCAGCTTGTGTTTCTTCCAGTCCAGCATTTCTCATGATGTACTCTGCATAGAAGTTAAATAAACATGGTGACAATATACAGCCTTGACGTACTCCTTTTCCTATTTGGAACCAGTCTGTTGTTCCATGACCAGTTCTAACTGTTGCTTCCTGACCTGCATACAGATTTCTCAAGAGGCAGATCAGGTGGTCTGGTATTCCCATCTCTTTCAGAATTTTCCACAGTTTATTGTGATCTACACAGTCAAAGGCTTTGGCATAGTCAATAAAGCAGAAATAGATGTTTTTCTGGAACTCTCTTGCTTTTTCCATGATCCAGCGGATGTTGGCAATTTGATCTCTGTAGGGAAGTATACTATACTATATAAAAGTGTGTATATATTCCTAAATATACAGTTTAGGCACTAGGAATACTATACCCTTCCTCGGAAGGCTACGTGGCCATTCTTTCATTCTCTTAAAAATTACCTGTGGACCTACTATGTGAAAGAATATGTGATGTGCTCAAAGGAAGATTTACTTTTCCATAAGGTTACGGTTTAGTTAGTCTCCAGTATTTCTAAATTATATGCCTTGAATATTCTGTCATAGAGGGGCCCCACTATGACACACCTTCCCAAGTATGATGATTATTGAGGTGTGTCCTTGGAACACACGCAGCCCCAGAAGCAGGCAAGGGTGTCACGGAACAGGAAACCTAGAAGCGCATCCTGCCACTCGGCACCTAGGAAATAACTTATCAATCAGTTTCCAGCTTCTCTCCTGGAAGTGAAGCCTGCATTTGAAACTGGTTGACTGCTTTGAGAGACAATTCATTTTTCTCAAGAGATGTGGTCAATTTCACCTTACCAGTGACACTCAGAATGGCACCAGAATCTGGGTTTTGAGAGGCTGTCATCCTCTTAAAAGTCCAGCCCAGGATGGACGTAGGAGGGCCACGGTTGTCACTGCTGAGTTACCTGTTCCTTTTTCTCCTGAGCTCAGTTTCCACGCTGCAGGCTTCAGTGCAGTGCAGCTACCTCAGAAGCCGTATTTCAGTGGTTCCCTCAAAGGATTACACTGCTTGCAGCAGTAATTCATGAGCAAGGTATCGCTGTCATTTTCCTGTCGCATTTTCTGCCCCTGCCAACTCTCGCCTCCTCTTCCAAGCACTGGGGTCAGGAAAGGGCACTCACTTTTCTGTCCGTTTGTATGGACTAAGATGCTTTGCACTGAGCGTGTTGGTCTGCCAACCTTCTGACCTCTTCTGGAGTCTGTCCTCCTCTGTGGCAGTTTCTACCAAGATCCGAGGAAAAGTCAGCTGACACTGTTTCGTGCCCTGTGCTATGCCCAGTCGCTTCAGTCGTGTTCGACTCTTTGTGACTCCATGGACTGCAGCCCACCAGGCTCCTCTGTCCATGGGATTCTCCAGGCACGAATACTGCAGTGGGTTTGCCATGTCCTTCTCCAGGGGATCTTTCTGATCCTGGGATCGCATCCACATCTCCTGTGTCTCCTGCACTGGCAGGAGGATTCTTTACCACTGAGCCACTGGGAAAGCTCTTGTTTTGTGCCCTAAGGAGTAAATAGTATGTTTTGTTTCCATAGCAATTTGAATTCCGTATGTTAATGTTATAGCCCTGGTATGGCTAAGTCTCTGCCATCTGCTAACTTTTTGCTAAAGTCAGAAGGTCTTGCCGTTCAGAACTCCTCTTCTGATGAAAGGATTTATGTGTACGGCTGAAGAAACGTGTATTTAGTGCAGCAAATATGTCAGAGACTTGAACTCCTTTCAGCCTTTTCGTTTCAGAAGCATCTTGAGAAGTGATCCAGTATCACATCTCTTTATTACAACATTGGGTACGATTTCTAATGCTTCATTTGCAGACCCTCCTTTATTAGCTTGAAAGATATAACTTGAAACTTCAATAAGGTACAGTCCATGAGGAGAGATTCCAAAATGGATAAAATAAAGCTGAGGGAAATTAAAACAGCTTGCCCAGTCTGACTAAGAAGGTCAGGAATAGAACCTGACTCCTAATAGAACACATTTTTGTGTGGGTGGCACAAAAGAACGGGACATGTTAACAATCAGAAAAAGCTCAAGTTGAGCCATAAAGCATATTTGTACACACTGTTGCATATTGTGTTCAAATGACTTATTTTTGCCTCAGTCTGTTCCAGTGCACATTCCTGCCAGAGGTAGGTATTGGTTTGGAGATCATTTTTTCTCTTGCAGCACGCAAGAGTCAGAGTTTCCAGATACGAAACTGAGTAGGGGGTCTGGGTCATACAAGACATGAACTGGTGGGGTCCGTGCTTTGTAACCAATTCAGCGACAGCTGGCAACACCTTGGTGTATGAGGAGGCTTTACAAACCCAGCCAGTTTCCATGGGGATGCAGAATTGCTGAGGCAAATGTGGGCAAATGTAGGAAAGACAGCCCAGGCAGGAGACACTCGGGTACACGTGGCCACAACTCAGGTTACAGGATTCAGGGAAGTGATCCGGCTCTTATGTGAATTACAGTCAGAACCAACATTTACTTCACAGGGATTTTCATACATTATCTCAATTTTCCCTCACAAGGCCCCAAGAAGGAAGTATGTTAGCACACTGTTACAGATCTTTTATGAGGGCAAACATAGTCTCTATCCGGGAGATTTCAACAGGCTCAAGGTTACACAACTAAGAAATAAGGATACACACAGTCAGGTCTCTTGATTCCAAATTGGGTGCCTTTTCATTTTTATTTTTGTTTTTGTATTTATTTTTTATTGAAGTATAATTGATCTGCAACATTGTGTAAGTTTTAGGTGTCCAACAAAATGATTCAATTATGTATGTGTGTGTGTGTGTGTGTTCTGTGTGTGTATCTCAGATTCTTCTCTCTTAGAGGTTATTACAAAATATTGAGTATGTTTCCCTGAGCTATGTAGTAGGTCCTTGTTGGTTATCTGTTTTATATATAGTATTGTGCTTCTGTTAATCTCAAACTCCTAATTCATCTCCTGCCTTTTTGGGTCCCACTTCCCTGGTGGCTCAGATGGTAAAAGCGTCTGTCTACAATGAGGGAGACTCGGGTTCGATCCCTGGGTCGGGAAGATCCCCTGGAGAAGGAAATGGCAATCCACTCCAGTACTGTTGCCTGCAAAATCCCATGGACAGAGGAGACTGGTAGGCTACGGTCCATGGGGTCACAAAGAGTTGGACACGACTGACTTTCACTTTCACTTTAATGAGACCAACCACTTTGCCTACTCCAAGTGTTCTTGTGCCACCCCAGCCTCCTTCCACACCTGCAGAGACAGAGTACAGATTGAAGGGATTTCTGCTGTGCTTACAGGTGTGTGAACTCTCAGAACCCCACTCCACTTTCCGCTTCTTTCAGGACCATCTTTGCTCTCCCTTGGGGGAAATGCAGGTCACAGTGTGGGCTCATCTGCCTCTGTGGTCTTCATCCTTCACAGTGGACGTCCGACTTCCTTTTATGGCATTCTGGATGAGTCATTAATAGTTTGATTTTTTGATTGAGAAACACTTTAGAAATGCCCAACATATTACTGTGATGAAATAACAATGACTAATATCGCTCTTAAATTGTTGGAATTATAAGGGCTTCAGCCTTTTTTTTACTTAATGTGTTTGTTTTGGTTTGTTTTATCTTGCCTTTCAAATGGTCTTATTGGCTTTGAAACATTAGCAAGCAGTGCTGTTCTCTTACAGCTCTAGCTCCAACTTTTAGCAACCATAGGAAGTAGATTCAAAACATACCTGAATTAGACATGGGATTTTACAGAACATTTTATTTTTACTGATTTGTGATAAAACTAAATAAACCACAGTTGGTTAAAGACGTGATAGTACAACTAATCTTAGGGTGCATAAAGTACTCTTGAGAAGTAAATTGTTTATGTAGATATGATAATACCATAGTATACATAGGTATACATAGGTATACATAGGATATTTTAATCCAATAAAATACACAAACTAGAATAGGAATTTTCAAACGTTTTAACTCCTGGAGGAGCAATATAATGATTATTGTCATACTTAGCCATGTAAAGATCTATAAACACATAGATGCAAAGTAAATACAAATTCTTTGGTTTATTAATGGATGACAGGATTGAAAACAAGCCAGAAAGTGCAGGCAGATGAGATTATAGTAAACCATAAAAATATGGCACTTGCAACCAAAAATTTGCCATTTCTGGGGTGGCAGATGAAATAGAGCATTAAAACAAGGGTTTTTAAAACATGGATTGAATTTTTAAAATGAAAATAAATGGTAACAGGAAGAGAAAAACAAGAGGAAACAAAATGAGCAGGAATCAGAAAACTGGGCAAGTTTTTTTACTTTGATTTCTGTGAATTCTAAGTATGCAATCGAGAATGCATTGAGGGTCAAGTTTAATCTTATCTATGAGAACATTATAGATTACTTTAAGTCAGCACATTTAGAAAAATAAAGAGCTGAATTTGTGACTGAGCTTTTTGTTTGATCATCATGTGTAAAGTCGTGTCTGACTCTTTGCAGCCCCATGGACTGTAGCCTGCCAGGCTCCTCTGTCCATGGGATTCTCCAGGCAGTACTGGAGTGGATTGCCATTTCCTTCTCCAGAGGAATCTTCCTGACCCAGGGATCGAACCCGAGTCTCCTGCATTGGCAGGCAGATTCTTTACCACTGAGCCACCTGGGAAGCCCTTGACGATCACACCCTGTATATAATTTTAGTCTACTTATGTCTCAATTTCACTTTTAATGACACTTAGGTCCAGTTAGTGGTGCTCAGACTTTGGTGAAGGTCAGCATGTTGCAGGATTCTTGTGAACAGGGCAGATTTCTGAGTGACATCCCAGAAATTCTGGCCAGTACCTCTTGAGTGGGACCCAGCCAGATGCAAGGACTACAGACCACCTTTTGAAAACACTATCAGAGAATCATCAATCAGGAGGGAAGTGGCTCTTGGAGCCAGAGAATGTCATTGATTTTTATGAACTCTGACTCTATCAAATATAAGTTTTAAAATTTAAATTTTTGTTCATGGTGATGGATTGGAAATATGACATCTTCCTTGTTAGTCAAAAAAAGGATTATACAGTTGTCTGTGATTATACAACTTGGCTGCTTATAATCAAACTTTTTAGAACATAAAACTGAAAGAATGACCTAATTCAACTCTTCATTTTATAAATGAGCCATATGAGGTTCAGAGAGTTGAAGTAGCTTGCAGTGTCATGTACATTGCTAGTGACCACATAAGACTGCATTTTCCATTCCTTATGTTACATTTCTCTTAAAATTCTCTGATAGTGGTCCAGTATTATAAAAAGGATGGAGGATAAGCCAAGCATCCTATTAGCTGATATCTTTGCCTTATACAGAAAAATAAGATTAGAAACTTGGGTAAAAATATATGCAGTCAAGAAAAGCAATTGCATAGTGACAACTATATGATATGTCTTGTCCTTCCTCTAAATAAATGTTGTGAACTACGGGATGGTGTAATGATGCTAAGTTGTGGCAGACATAAAAGTTTGAAGCAAATTATGAGACTCCAGGAAAGTGGTTGTCTGCAGTGCAGGAGACCCACATTTCATCTCTGGGTTGGGAAGATCCCCTGGAAGAGGAAATGGAATTCTATTCTAGTATCATTGCCTGGAGAATCCCATGGACAGAGGAGCCTAGCGGGCTACAACCCATGGGGTCACAAAGAGTCGGATATGACTGAGGGAATAAGCTCTCACACGCAGGATATGATAAATTGGTTTTACCTTCTAAAGAATATTAGGCTTCTCTTGAATTTTTCAAAGCTGTCCTTTCCCCACAAAGTTTTCTAAGAATAGATAACTTTTCTTTAAGACTTTTTTTTCTTCATGTGGAAGGTGAAGAAGGTGTACTAGGCCACCAGGGAAGTCCCTCAAAAACTTCTTATTTGGTCTGCTGCCCCTACCAATTCAAATTTTTTTTTTGAGGGAGGAGGGTTTGTTGTTGTTCCATTGGTCAGTCATGTCTGACTCTTTGTGACCCCATGGACTGGCAGCACGCCAGGCTTCCCTGTCCTTCACCATCTCCCAAAGCGTGCTCAAACGGGAGGCTGCAAATAACCGAACACTGATTGATGGTGCTTAAAACAAACAGGGACGTTTCTTCTCGCATTTACCGTATTTCTGGAGATAGGTCATTGTTGGTATTTGGTGAAGTAGCTCAATAATATCGAGGCTCAGTATCAGTATCTCTGTGATGTTCCTCTCCTTTCTCTCATAGTCTCAAACTCCAGGTACCATATTGTCATTCAGAGTAGGACGAAGGGCCGGGCAACGGAGAAGAGCGTTGGAAATGGGGTGTGGGCTGGCAGAGTGTCTGCTGCTCTCTTCATTCGTGAAGAAACTTTTGTTTTTCCAGCATCATCTGGATCTCATGGGGCACCTCCAGTTTGAGATGTCCTCTCTTCTTGTTCCTTCTTATTCCTACCTCCATCCTTCTAGACTCTTCTGTGTGGCCCCCAACACAAACACACCACACAGAGTGACCACATACCCAAGCCAAGTCAGAACCTGCATTTCAGAAGAGTCCTTTGATAGACAAGCCTTTAGGAATGTGTACGGGTGTCCCTAGGGCTATAGGACGATTTTTTAAAAATTATTATTTATTTTTAATTGAAGGATAATTGCTTTACAGTATTGCATTGGTTTCTACCAAACATCAACATATAGGAAGTTTTGCTGAATACACTCTCTCTGTGGATGTCCAGCAGCCCTTCCTCCCTGCTTCTTTAAAAGAATGATCAAATCCAATCATGATACACTGATGTTAAAAAAAAAAAAAAAAATCAGAAGTCAGTACCTTGAAAGCGTATCCTAAGGCTTTTTTTCAGGTAACCTTTATATTGAACCATAAAAAGATTAAAGACATCTTCTGTTGGACTCAGGCCCTGTCATTCATGCTGAGATTGTTCGGGAAAAGAGGTGCTGACACCTTTGCTAAGAGGAGTCAAGGTCTTCCAAGCAGGAAACTGGCTTGATGACAATACGCTGACTTGTCAGTTAAGCCGGTGGCCGCTCTGGGCAATCAGAGATTGGCTCTCCTTCTGACTTCTGACTTTGTGTGTGTGTCGGGGGAATCTTATGAGTCATGGTTAGCCTTTCCAGCCTGATTAAGTTTGAAGGAGCCTCTGGATTTTTGCAAAAAAAAAAAAAAGGATTTTGCCAACAGTTGTCTTCGGCACCCCCACTGGAGAAAGTCGATTCAGAAATGGAAATTCTAGACAAACAACTGAAGCTAAAGGACACCTCCGTGTGTAAACGCTTCCAGATGCAAACAAATTTTTCATTTCACTCTCTACAGTTTTCATTTTAAAGGGTTATTGAGATGGAAGCTTGGAGGAAAGTGCATTAGAATCACTTGCCCTGGTTTCCCATCCGAGTGAGGCGGGCTCACAGTTGCAAGGGGAAAACACTGTCTAAAAAATAAATCTTAATCCAAGTCCCCGTAGTCTATCAACACATGCTTTTCAGAAGAAGCAAACGAAGAAATATCTGAGGAAAACGAGACTGAGTTGGTGGGACATCTTGAAGGAGGCTAGTCCCTTCTTAGAAAATTAAAAAGACATGCGGTAGCCTAGGAGCGTCAGTGCTTGTTAAATAGAATAACTTAAAGGAGGAAATTCAAGATACAGCCATTTTAAAGTTTAAAACAACAATCTGCAATTCTTTGGATTCTCAGGTTGTTAGGATTGTTTTCACCCTTTTGAAACGGTGCTGAACAGAGTTACAAATAGTGTTTTTGTTTTTAAATTGTTGGGCCAACAACAATAAAAAATGTCATTTGGCCTATAAAATATTCTCTGCTCCCACCCAACAAGCCTTCCTCCTGCTTCCTACCAGTCATCCCTCCTCCTTCTACAGCTTCCTGTACAATAGGCTAGGATACCAACATCTGCCTGAAGCAACAACACATGCATTTCAACCAAATAAATAAATAAAAAGGAACAAAAGTCTGGGTGCACTAATGTTTCTCTTATTCTCAGCGACTGACTGCCATTAGCCCTCTCTGCTTATAATTATAAGGTCTTTTAAGCCTTAGGCTGATGGGCCTGAGCTCATGGGTGATTTGGAATCTGCTGATAGTGGCTGGAACGAAGCATGGAGAATCTTTTAAACTTAAGGTCTAAGCTCACTGAGTTAGACCACTGTATTCTTGGGCTTATATGTTTACTCAGTAAATGAGGCTCCTCGGTGGTGATGCCTGGACCATTGCCCAGCCATGTGGAGGGGGGCGTGAGTGTGGATGTGACTTTTTGGGGGGAGCCTTCTGCAAATAAGAGCTAACGGGACCCTATTGAGAACATTCACCTCCCAGCCCCTCTGTGCCAGCACGGTGGATAACAACAGGATGTGGGTTTCAAACACGTGTAAACTTCTTCAAGCTGCCTCTTTCAGTTTCACTCTTTTTTAAACTAGAAAATAATAATTCAGCTATTTAAAAAAAACTTTTTTTTCTCACTACCAGTATGTTTTTTTTGTCATTGTCATATCCCATATCAGGACTTGATTCCATTCACATTTCTACAAGCCACTCAGGTAACTGAATTCATATCAACATGTATTTAATTAGTACATTATGCAAATGAAACAGCATATTTATGACACAGGTAGATTATGATGAACACTAAAAAAAGTTTCACTTTCTATAAATGAGGAAATAGATTGTATTCATCATCAACTAAGGGTATTCTGTACCTCTAGAACTTGGTTGATGGTTTTAATGAACAGGATTAAAAGATTCAAAAGTCACAAGCATGTTGGTTATAAAAATCAAAGGCATTTAGCTTTAAATTAATTTCTTTCTAAATAACTTCTGAAGTTTGAGTAGGCCATAAAATTAAGACCTGCATGCATTTTTATCAGACCAGAGAAAATAAGGGAGAATTGACTATCCATTCATTGTATTTTCTGTTGTTTCTCCAATTCTCACCCTCCCTTTCATGCTCTTTGCTCTTCATCTCAGTCTACTCTTTCTTACATTCTTTTCCCACCATCCTCAGGACACAGAATTAAGAGAGAATAGAGGATGGTCAGAATTGGTAAGCAGAGAAATTTTGTAGATTTTTTTTTAATTGCAAGTTTTGAGTGGTTTTTGTACTTGAGGTATGCACATGATAAAAAGATTGCCATTTCAATTCATATTGTCTCAAAAACTCAGACTCTTTTCTAGTTTTTCTATATATAACGAAGACTTTGGTGGATTGTAAGCTCTTTTAACTATGCTCACTGAACAAAATACCTTGAAAGGGACACAATTCCAAGTCATGTATCAAAGATTCGATTTGATGTGTTTTTAACAAATGCCTGACATCCCTATGCATTTTGTTGATTCATTATAATACAATAGAGTGAATTCATGTTCTGTGCTGGCACTTGCTCTGTGATGAAAATCCAAAATTAAACAAGTCACAAGATTCCTACCTTCAAGTTTATAGTCTAACGGAAGAGTTGTTATTTTAGACGCGAAGGTGTGTCCAACATTTTTGCCATGCCATGGAGTGTAGCCCGCCAGGCTCCTCTGTCTATGTGATTTCCCAGGCAAGAATACTGGAGTGGGTTGCCATTTCCTTCACCAGGGAATCTTCCCCACCCAAGTAGAGTATCAAGCCTGTTCTTCTACTTGGCAGGCGGATTCTTTACCGCTGAGCCACCAGGGAAGCCCCTAATGGAGGAGAAAGGAATATAAAAAGATCAATTTCAGGGTGATGAGAGAGTGTTACAATGACACAAAGAGCTGTGATTTTAAAATGATGATGCAAACCAGTTACCTCTTGCTTATGGAATAGATGGGCTACAGGAAATCTGGTAATAAGACAAGTTTATATAAACTGAAACATTTTCCTACAACTCCACTATAAAGTTGGATATGTTTTCCCAGGAAAATCTCCAAAATGCCTAATGTAAAACTTGAGATTGCAGAAAATACTCTATGGTGCCTATATTTGGCCTCCTGAAAATTATCTTTACAAGGCCCTCCCTGCTTTCATTCACAGCTCCCATCCTGCTCTTACTGTTTTCTTCTTGGTGTATTTCTCCATTTCTGGGACTACCACTGTCTTGGGACCGGAAGCATTCTTTTCTTTCTTACTGGGATTGCCTCTGTCTTCACACTCAGCCTCGGCAGCTCAGTTTCCCTCCTTCCTTTCTGTTGAGAGATTTATGGCAGCTCATAGAGTCTAACAAGACATATTCCAGCCTGGCACGCTGTGTGGTTTCAGCTGTGGAAGATGAATGACCTCTTACTTCTAGCTCAAGAATAAATATCTAGCTGATATTTATTGATTAATTCAATAAATACATATTGACGGCCTACTCTGTCCAATCAGAACACAATTTTTCACCTGCTGAGCTTACCAAGTAGCATGGGAAGATGAGCATTAAATACCCATTTGTTTGTAATTGTGATTATGGCTGCAGAGGGCAAGTATAGGTTTTTGTGAATAAATTGAAAGGAAACAGAGTTTGTCTAGAAGAAGTAAGAAGATCAAGAAAGGCTTCCCTGAGGAGATGATATTTAAACTGAGATCTGAAGGATAAGTAGGAAATTCCTCCAGGCAGAGGAAAGAGTAAAGGTTTGAGGGCAGGAAGAACATGGTAGTTTTGAGGAACTTAGAGGTTGGCGAGGTTATGCGTGTGTGCCAAGTCGCTTCAGTCATGTCTGACTCTTTGGGACCCTATGGACTGTAGCCCGTCAGGCTCCTCTGTCCATGGGATTCTCCAGGCAAGTACTCTGTGTGTGTGTCAGTTGCTTGCTGCTGCTGCTACTGCTGCTAAGTCGCTTCAGTCGTGTCCGACTCTGTGCGACCCCATAGACGGAAGCTCACCAGGCTCCTCCGTCCCTGGGATTCTCCAGGCAAGAATACTGGAGTGGGTTGCCATTTCCTTCTCCAATGCATGAAAGTGAAAAGTGAAAGTGAAGTCGCTCAGTCGTGTCTGACTCTTGGCGACCCCATGGACTGGAGCCTAACAGGATCCTCCGTCCATGGGATTTTCCAGGCAAAAGTACTGGGGTGGGGTGCCATTGCCTTCCTGGTCGTGTCCAATTCTTTGCAACCCCATGAACTGTAGCCTGCCAGGCTCCTCTGTCCACGGAGATTCTCCAGGCAAGAAGGCTGGAGTGGGTTGCCATGCCCTCCTCCAGGGGATCTTCCCCACCCAGGGATCGAACCCAGGTCTCCTGCATTGCAGGCAGATTCTTTACCATTTGAGCCAGGAAAACAGGGAGGATATAAAGTATAATCTAAATGTATTGTCCCCACAAAACAAAAAGACTGAAAATAAGCAGTTCAGGATCGGTGCAAGACTCAGGAGTTCATCACAGGCTTTTTTAGGTATCACTTCATCTTGTCTGAGTCGCAAGTGGTCCTAGGGATGACGGTGCCATTGGAAGGGAGAGGGCGGGGAAAGGTGTACAATGCCAAGTTCTTTATCAGAAAAGTTAGAAGTTTCTCTGAAACCCTCTTGTGAACTTCTGGCTGTGTGTCATTGGCCAGAATGCAACCCAAATAGGAAGGAGAGCTGGAAAAGTGAGAATGTATATTTACCAGCTGTGACCCTGGAGGCAGCCCAGTGAGAAGGGATTGGGAATGGGTATTGGTTTCCTCAGTAAAGAGTGTCTGATGTCAGCATTCTCCAGCTTCATGATCTTCGGCAAGTAACTCAACTTCTCTAATCCCTCTTCGGAAAAATGGGAGCAATGAGACTCTCCACCTCAATTGTTGTGGGGTTAACTGAAAGAATTTTGTGCTGAGTACGTAAGATGCATTCAACCCTTATGAGCTCGGGTGACATGCTTGACAACTATGCTGCAGTCAGGTCATGAAGAGCTCTGTAAGTCATATTGATCATTTTGTGTTGATCCTTAGCACAATGAGAAGGTATCAAAGGATTTTAAGCAAGGAGGGGCATGACCACATTTGTGTTTTCAAAAGAGCCTTCAATTTCTCCCCTAACAGATACAGCTGGTTTTGTGACATAGCAAATTGTCAGCACAAGGCTTTTGCTTACCTGTGTTCGCTCCTGGATGACTTTTAATACTTTTTTGGCAATCTAAGTTGTTTTGAGATGTGTGAAATGAGAATCAAATGCAGGTGTTTGACTTCCTTTGATTTTTTAGAAAAACATTTTAACCCTGGGGCAATTTAATGCCAGAGTATCAACTTACTTTGATCAGGATTTTCAAATCTATTTGGCTGATAGTACACCTACAGAATAGGGGAGAAAAAAAAAATCACAAAGATTTTACTTTGTTCCCTTGAGCTACTGCCCTACTATTAAGGACCACAGCAAGCTTACATGTTTAAAAAAAAAAAAAAAAGGAAGAGCTCCAGCATTCCTTTCACACTCCCACTCGCCCCCGAGGTTCTTCCACTTCCTTCCTATGGCTTTTTTTAGAAGCCAGTGTGTTTTTCTCACGTCCGGCAACAAAGGATGTTTTTGAGCCACCACTGAGGTTTGTGTGTGTGACTGACTTTATAACTCTTTCTAGAAAGTGCTATCTCTATTTGCATAGATTAAGTCAAACTTTATCTTGAGTGACAGTCTCAAAAGACTATTTTTGTTTTTGTAAATGGATTTTTGCTGTTATTTAACCTCAAATAAATTTACCGATGTGTTTAAAATAATCTTAAGAGGACCTGTCAAAATTCCTTCACAACTCCTACATGAGTTTTAATCTCAAAAAAAAAAATTTGTTTGGATGATTCTTTCAGCATATTGTATTTATTCCTGTTACCTTGTTAAAGAGTTTATCATCTCTTCCTTAAATATGTCTAAAAGTGTCAAAATGTGTGTATGGTGGAGGGCATGGTAGCTATGTATAATCTTTGGTGATTTTCACAGAGAAACATGCTTGTAACAGTCACTATGCCCTGTGCTGGGGCTATTGGATGTCTTGACATTAGGTGTTTTTATCTAATTGTAATTCTCTGAGCAATGAGACAAGGTGAAATCAACAAAACTCAGATGGCTGAGAATCGTGCCATAAATCCTGTGAGAGAATTTACCTTTCCATTGTCAGACGATATAAATCATTTAAAACATGTGCTGGAAGAGCTGCCCATTTTCTCGAGAGGAAATAGGGTTTACATCCCAGGTTTTACTTCTCAACCAAGAGACAAATATTAAAAGAGCCTCCAAACCTTTTAGACACATTTTGGTGGCCAATCTATCCGTGTGCTTCCAGCAATAATCCCGCCAATGACATTATAAAGAGGCAGCATTCCATTGAGTACAGGAACAACAGCCTTAGCTGCTTGGTTGGTAAACAAGATTGCACTGGAGAGAAAGTATCTGCCTTTAGTAAATGACAAGCCCCACCTATAATCCAGATAGGAAGATTTCTACTCCTTGTGAATTGTGTGATTCCTTTTCTGTTGGAGTTAAAGAAGGGGAGCTTAGCTTCCAAGATCAATTTAATGTCTAAATTCCTTGGCATTTGTCATGTTAAATCAGCACATCTCTGGTGGGTGGCTATAGTTATTTTAGCATTGATTTACCTCTAGTGGTGCAAAGCAAAGGAAGATCCAGAAAATCAAAGTCACTTTTCGTAGGCCTTTTCTCAGAAACAAAGGGAAGCTGTGGTGTTGACGGGGTTTTTTTTTTTTTTTTTCTCATCTTTGCCTTCCATGCAAAATCACTCTTTATATGAGTTTCTTTCCCATACTGAATATCTGTTATAGGCAGAGCCTTGGGTATTTCTGTGGTTGGGGGATTATGCAAAATAATTTGAAGGCACACCAGCAGACTTTGAGGAACTAAGTACTCATTTAAAGAGATAAGATATTATAGTGGGAGCTGTGAGAGTGGGCGTATAGTGTTGTGAGAACCCAGGCTTTCACATCATGCCTCATCTTGGATCCGGCCTCTGCCTACTACCTGGGCAACCAGGTGCAGAAGATTTCATGTGGGTCCTCATCTGGAAGACGGAGGTAATAAAGACTCTTGCCTCAAGGTCGCTATGAAAGGGCAGCAAGGTCCACTTGACTAAGAACATGACCTAAACCAGACTGCTTGTGTTTAAATCCCAGCTGTACTGTTTGTAGCTGATATGGCCTTGGGAAAATCTCATCCTCGCTGTGTACCTCAGCTGCCCCATCTGAAGATGGAGATGATGCCGGTACCCACTTCACAGCAGTGCTGAGCATCTAAGGGGAGAGAGGAAAGGGAAACGGCTGAGAACAGTGCCCTGCAAGCAGCATTACCTGAGGGTTTGCTTTCATTTTTGTGGGGATTCAATAGAACACATGTGAAATGCTTGGTTCACATGGAGGAGGTAACTAGTAACTTACATTATGCAGAGAGCTCAACACAGCATGTAGTATGTTTGCAGGACTCAGTAAATGTTTGTTAACATCATTATCTAGTGCATATGTCTTTGTGTGTGTGTGTAATAAGGGAGAAAAGCAGATATTCCCTAACAACACAAAAAACATAACTTATGCGTCAAAGTCTATAAGACAGAATGGATATCAGCCAAGCCACACATCTAGGAGAGTTCTCCCTATATTACCGGGCACCTATTTTGTCCTTATTTAGAGGCCTATTTTTTCCACTGATGCTTCTCAAACATTTTCAACTGTGGATGGAACTGCTAATGTTTCATAAATCAAAGGAATAATCACAGCTGATTGTTCCTACCATCATAGAAAGTTAAAATCCACTTGACTTTTGGGCTTGACTAGAAACCTGATTAATAGTAATCACAATGCAGGCATGTTCCCATTCATAAATACAGTCCCAAAATTCAGTTATAAAACAAGAATTTAGGTCGCATAATACCTTATAAAAATAATGTTACAATGTCATTAATATTCAGGCCTACCTATATAATTATCCCAGTATATTGAAGAAAAAAACGGTACTGCACATTTCTGCTAACTGTGTGTGAGTTGCGGTATGTAGTCTGACTTCTAGGTCGAGACATAGAGACTCCCCCCTGCTGTGAAAATCCCAGAGGTGATAGGGATGAGAGTCACCTCTTGTCTGTCCCCATCACCTTTAGTTTACTTGAGAGACAGGGGTTCGGGAGATATGGTTTTCATTATCCAACTTCAGCCTTGGTTTTCTGTGCAAATCAATGGTGGAAAAGAAAGAGGGGTTATGGGGTAAAAATCACCATTGCTGGGACTTCTCTGGCAATCCAGTGATTAAGACTCCAAGCTTAAAATGTTATGTGGCAGCCTGGATGGGAGGGGAGTTTAGGGGAGAATGGATACACATATATGTATGGCTGAGTCCTTCCGGTGTTCACCCGAAACTATCACAACATGAAATAAAAAGTTTTTTTAAAAAAAAGACTTTAAGCTGCTCCTGCAGGGGGACAGCTTCAATACCTGCTCAGGGAAATAAGATTCTGCATGCTGCACAGCACAGCCGAAAAAAAAAATATATATATATATAAACATTATTAAAAATCACCATGGGTAAGTATATGTCATCTGTAAAGATTATTTTCTTATTAAGACCTTTGGCATGTTTCATTGTCCCCTATGTTCCTTTCACCCCCCACTCCACCTCTCCACAAATTACCCAAGGCCATGGTCCTAGGGATTACTCCACTTGTTGCCATCAGAGTTTTTCCTCCACATACTCCTGATATGATTTTGAAAGGCTTTCAGACAAAGACGTCCCTGAAATCCCTCGTTTAAAAAGGTAATATTAGAAGAAAACAGTTTGTAATGTCATTATCACTGTTAATTCCAAGTTGAGTCAGATTTCACTGTTTCACCCTCACGACTGAGTTTGTATGCAAAGGCAGCCTGGCAGAGAAGCCAAATACTATGCCATTCAAGATGTGTCCATCAGGTGATACTTCACACGAAAGTGACAGGAGCTTTCTTGAGGATCCAAAGCTGGTGATATGACATCAGTTTTTCATTCATTCAACAAACATTGACTGAACTTTTAATATATGCCAAGCATTCTGATGGCTGCTAGGTGTACAGCAACGAAAAACAAATAATATGCCTGCTAAGGCTAGGCTGATGATAAAATACACCAACAGGTGAAGATAGTGTGTCATGAGGTGATAATTGCCATGAAGTGAAGTGAACTCACTCAGTCGTGTCTGACTCTTTGCAACCCCATGGACTGTAGCCCACCAGGCTCCTCCGTCCATGGGATTCTCCAGGCAAGAATACTGGAGTGGATTGCCATTTCCTTTTCCAGGGCATCTTCTCAACCCAGGGATCAAACCCAGGTCTCCCGCATTGCAGGCAGACGCTTTAACCTCTGAGCCACGAGGGAAGCCTGGTGGGGATTAATTACCATGGAAGGGATTAATTTCGGTTGGTTCTGCAGAAGGAAGTCAGGGAGCAGGCCACGTGACCATCTGGGAGAGGAGCTTTCAGGCAGAACAGCAAAGACAAAGCCTCTGAGCCAGGAGCATCTCTGTTGACA
Organism: Tragelaphus eurycerus; assembly: GCA_935064755.1. Taxonomy (NCBI): domain Eukaryota; kingdom Metazoa; phylum Chordata; class Mammalia; order Artiodactyla; family Bovidae; genus Tragelaphus; species Tragelaphus eurycerus. The sequence goes on along the minus strand of CAKXYN010000086.1, from coordinate 1,258,420 downwards.
CAGATGTTCCAGCTGGATCAGAGGAAGCTAAAGGAGATGGGTGGGAGATGAGGTCAGAGCAGTAGCAGGGGTACTTTATAGGGCTTTGTAGACCACTGGGAAGATTTGCTCTTATTCTAAGTAAGAGAGGATATGTTTTGAAGACAGAACATTAGGAGTGCCATGTGTTGGATGTCAGGTGTCAAAGCAAGTGCAGAAGCAAGGATAACTCAACCTGTGTGGCTGTGTACCTGGAACTGTCATTTACTGAGCTGAGGAATATTATTGAAACATCACGTTTGCCAACAGGGGAAGAAGGAGGAGGGAGAATTAGAATTTTTATCTTGGACATGTTTAGCTTGATATGCCAATTAGACAACTTAGAAGATGTCAAGTAGGCAGGGGATAGGTTGGATGCAATTCATGGGTGAGATCTGTTCAAGGTGTACATTTGGGTATTTAGGACCACAAGACTAAAAACACCAGAGAAGAAGTGTAGATAGTTTTTGGCTTAAATAAAAACAAACAAACCTATAATGGTAACTGGAGGCCATTCACCATCCTTATATCTTTTGGGGATTTTTTTAGGAAAAAAATCACACAAAATATTAAAGCAAGCTTACAAAAGTAAACATCCTTTGGCTATCTTATTCTCTTTATGAGGAAAAGCCTGTTGTAAGATGTTTGTTTGGTTGCTGCTGCTGCTAAGTCGCTTCAGTCGTGTCCGACTCTGTGCGACCCCATAGACGGAAGCTCACCAGGCTCCCCTGTCCCTGGGATTCTCCAGGCAAGAACACTGGAGTGGGTTGCCATTTCCTTCTCCAATACATAAAAGTGAAAGTGAAGTCGCTCAGTCGTGTCCAACTCTCAGCGACCCCATGGACTGGAGCCCACCAGGCTCCTCCGTCCATGGGATTCTCCAGGCAAAAGTACTGGGGTGGGGTGCCATTGCCTTCCCCGGTTTGTTTGGTTACTGTTTACTAAACCAACCTGATATCTAGAACTGTTTTGAGCTCGAATACGCAATCATAACATGCTTGATTAGAAGCTTTATATTATACTATAGTGATAAAAGCAATAGGAGAAATAAATGACGTATATCCAGTGATACTAAGGAAAAAAAAAAGATATTTGGACTGAGTGCTAAGACTCTCCAGTACTTAGAAGTCAGAGACATGAACTGGAACCAGCAAAGGAGACAGAAGAACTGTGTCAGTGAAGAAGACGTGAGAGAAGACGGTGCCCCATAACACAAGTAGAGAAAGAAGTTAAGGAGAGAGTGTTTGTCCCTGCCAAATGCTACCAATAAATTAGATAATCTGAGGACTGACAATTGATTATAAAACTTGGTGAAAGTCATGATTTTCATTCAGAGCTGCTCTGAATAAACCAGCTCTTCTGGTTTGTAGTATGTACCGATTTCCATGCTGTAAATACTTCTATCAGGCTACCTATAGTTTCAGAGGTAGCTTGTAAAATTGTTGAATTTAACCGCTGGCTCCAGCTAGCTCCTGTGTACTCTGCTTGACAGGAGCCGTTTTGGTGGATGGATGGGGAGGGAAGTGGATTCATAGGGGATGAACTAGAAGAATTGGAGACAGTAAGTATAGACAACATTTTTGAGGACTTCTGCTATATAGAGATAAGGTGGTAACCAGACCAAGATGTGTGGTTAAGAGTTTTTGTTTCTTTGTTTTGGGGTTTGTTTTTTTTTTTTTTTTCCCGGGGGGATCTTTATAATAACATATTTATATGTGATGGGAATGATTCAATTATAAATTGTTGACGAAAAAGGCAGTGAGAATTGCTGGAGAGAAGGCCCTGCACGGGAGAAAGGGAAGGGTTGAATGCACAGGGAGAGGTGAGGGGTGGCTCGGTTTCAGCTGAGAGTCTGACAGTTCCCTCGGAGTCCCAGCAGAGAACAGGGCAGCACTGCCCGATAGAACAGTGTGGGCCACAGCTGTAATCTTAAAATTCTAGTCTCTATGTTGAAAACACAAACAGATAAACATTAATTTTAGTTCTTTAATTTAACCGGATATACACAAATTATTAAGACATGTACTGAATAGAAAGCAATTGTTTATGAGACGTTTTACATTCGTGATTGATAAAATTACAAAATCCTGTGTATACGACATACCAAAGCACATCTCAATGTGGACTAGTCACAGTTCAAGCGATCAGTAGCCACAGGTGGCCAGACTGGAGAAGGCAGGTGTAAAAATGAGTGAAGGGCTTATTATGTCTTGCGGGGTGGGTGGGGGAGGATCGTAGAAGTTCTATTTGCTTCTATTTTCTCAGTGAAATAGAATTCAATGTAATCTAGCAACTGGGACTGAGAATTGGGCAAAAGGTGCTAGAGGTTTGAGGAGAGAGGAAAAGATGTGGAACAGTTGTAGAGGAGAACGACAGAGTGAATGCAACCGGAGAAACGTCCGAGGAATAGGGCGGAACTGATGGTGCACTTGAGGCTGTTGTTAGTCGCTCAGTCGTGTCTGACTCTTTGCAAACTCTTGGACTGTAGCCCGCCAGGCTCCTCTGTCCATGGGGCTTCCCAGGCAAGAGTACTGGAGTGGGTTGCCATTTCCTTCTCCAGGGGATCTTCCCAACCCAGGGATAGAACCCATGTCTCCTGCATTGGCAGGCAGATTCTTTTACCACTGAGCCACCTGAGATCAGTGGTCCAGAATTTAACGTGAGACATGCAATCCTGAGCGGGTGGTTTTCTTCAGCCACTTTCTGTCCTGCAGAGGTTGGGTAGGAGCATCTGCAGCGTGCACAAGAGTTGGAGTGAACCGGGTTGAAATGAACTGGAAAGCAGATGCCAGGCAGTCCATCCAGTAGAAAATGCTAAACTTTGCCCATAGGAAATCTGCCCTTTATTTTGTCTGATCTAGGCTTTCTATGTGTGGGTTGGCGGGTGAGGAGGAGGATGTGACATGAGGCAAGAGCATGTGGGAGGGTTTAAAAGCATGGCGACATTTTTCTTTTCGGCCACTGAACTCCTATCTTAGAATTCTTCTCTTAGCAAGCTCTCCAAGTTCTTTCTCCACGGTCGCTTCACTGAGCTGTGGGTGACCCATCTCTCTCTTTACTTAGAAGTCATCAGACTGTTTACTGAAGTTTATTCTTTTTGCACGGTCTGAATCTGATATATACTTGTCAGGACACAGTGGTGTGTTAAGCTGACTGTGTTTGTTGGAGCCCAGGAAGATGTTAATGAGGGCTCTCTGTTCTCTGCTTGTAACCTGAAGCTGCCAGTCAACAGAACAAATCAGAGGTTTCCAGCAGCACACTGAGGTCCTTATGTAAGGCAAATCACACACAATTTTTGTCTTTGCAGAATTTCTTTCTGTATAATTATTCTTTTGATCATGCTACACATGAAAAGAAAAGCAACTGGGGGTATGAATCATGTCCTTGTTTTACTTGGAATTCAGAACTGAGACAGGGTGAAGAGTCTGAGAATTGCTGGTCTGAGGGAGGTGGTTCTCTGCTCTTAATCGACAAACTGGGTGCATGTCCTTCCTGCATGGTGTCCTCAGAGCAGACTTACCCCCTTGAACCCCCATCTCTCAGCCATCTTGCGTAGCTCCATTCCTGGCTGTGATGCTGAAGGGAGTATGGTCCGAACTTTCTCTACTGTGCATGTGGGAGTGCTTCATTGTTCCTCAGCAAATAAGTTAGGTCCACTGGACTGCATTCAGACTCTTACTGAAATGTCTCAGAATGTTCTCACTGGCTTGATAGTAAAGGGATTGAGCACTTAATCTGTACTATGCCTTTGACCGCTTTTGGAATTAGCAGTTTACAAGGGGAGTTTTTGGACACAGGAGTGGCGTTCATAAGTCCTCTGCTGTCTTGATGCCTTCCTTGACACCCGGACAGGATGGATCACTTGAGCCCTGGTGCTCTCGTATTTTGTACGTATTTTCCCCGCATCCCTGAACTCGAACTCCCTTTCGGAACTTCATGAGTTCGCATATGATGCTTCTTTGACCTTCCCCACCTGTAAATATCTGCTTATCCCTCAAAATCCAATAAATATTTGCTGAATGGATAAATGAGATGCTTTGGAGAGGAGAGGGCCATCCCTGAATTAGTCACTTGTTCTTATGAGTCCCACACACTTGGGTTATGCTTCATTTGGGGCACTTATCCGGTTCTCAAGATGAATTTACTTCTGGGTCTCTCAGGAACTTTCTCCAGTGTAGGGCTGCGTTTTATGTACTTTTGTGTTTTTAGTGCTTAGCATAGTTAGTACATGGTGACGTGATGAACTCTCACATTTTTGTTGAATGTGACACGCAAAGAATTAAGCATGATAGTGTGATTGACATGAATATAGAAATAGTTGAATTGGACCACTCTTTTATAGCCCATGCAAGGTCGTATTGAAAGTAAATCAACCGACTTGATGCATTTCACATGAAATATCAAAACAAAGATGTATTGGATTTAGCCCAAAGCAAAAGTTTATATAAAGGATGTAACCTTTTGCCCACCACACTCAGGAATTAAACTAAAAAGAAATCTAAAAATCCATTTATAGGTAATTTCTACTTGAAGCTTATAGGTATGACAACAGGTTTATTTAAAGTTTAATAACCAAATTTCATGTGGGTTCTTGTTTGGGAAAACTTTCACATGACATTAATATGCCGTAAATTGTGATTTACAAAAACATTCTCACATCCTGTCTGGGGTGAGATTGTAATTTGTCCAATGAACTTTCCACTGAAAAAGAAAATGGCAAAACTGACAAACTAATCTAGCTATGCATGTTTTGTTTTGGAAACTTGTTATTCCCAAATGTTCCCTGAATTTATTTTTGAAAATTCTTTTGGAAATTCAAGGAAAAAAATTGGTCTTTTGAGAAATACCTTGAATGTTAGATTTTGTATGTCAAAGGAGTATTGGATTTCTTGTTAGCAGGTTTTTTTTTTTTTTTTGACCTTTCGCTTTTTTTTTTTGTACTATTTATTGTTTCTATGATTTAGTAGGTATGTATTTTATTCTGATGTCTGAACTTTTAAAATATACTGTGTTTCTTATGTTTCAATTTGATAAAATAGATGTATACGTTAAAAAAATGTTTTGTGTATGTCTTATCTATTTGATTGAATGCGTCTTCCAGATAACAGACATTTCATATTGGATGGATGGATGGGTGGTTGCTTTGAGAGCAGGTGGATAGGTACAAGTCACAGCTTTGCTACATACTAACTCTCTGGACCACAGCAAATTAAAGATATAAACCTCTGTTTCTTCAAATGTGCATAATCATAGTTCTAGGTGGGGTTGTGGAGATTAAAATAAATTATGCATGTAAAGAACTTTGTATCACAATTGGCACATGGTGAGGGCTCAGAAATATTAGCTGTCGTTATTACACATATTAACATAAGAATACATGGCTTTAACCACATAAACCATTTTTTTTTAAATTTAAGAGTAAATTGTTACAACATGTAAGAATTATGAATGTATTGACTATAGCAGATTTGATACCAGTAATTTTCTATCATGATAGCTCAAATTCTTCCATCCATAGGAACAGGGAAGGGTAAAAGAACCGGAAGCTTCTTTATCTAATTTTAGAATTACAAGCATAGCTTAGATATGAAAACATTCAAAAGCTTTACTATGATACAACAGCTGGTTGTATTATGTACCATGCCTTATTAAAGCAGCATCATTTCGTGCAGTTTAAAATGTTTATAAATTCTAGGTAAGCATTCTTAAAATAGGTCTTTCCCTCTAGGGTGACACCGAGATTCCCAAAAAGGATGATAACATTTTATTAATAAAAGATCTTTAATGGGGTTGCGATCACTAGGCAGCATTGCCCCCAGATTGTACAAACTTTCACCTAGCCTTCTCTAGAGGAAGAACCAGCCTGATTTTTTTAGGCAAAAGAGTTAGTCACTGAGGTCTGCCCTAACTCCGTTTTCCCAAAGAGAAGCCTGCACAGAAGGAGGGCGCGCAGGCGACCGGAGGGGTTAGGTCGCGCTTAGCGCAGGCTGGCTGTTCCAAGGGCACTGTCCGCTTTCCCCTTGACTTGCACGGCCGGGCACCCCTTCTCGGCGGCTTGGGCGCCCCCCAGCCCCAGGCTAATGCCAACGGGCGGTAGGCTCCTCGGCCGAAGCTCCGGCAAGGCCCGCGCGCCGCGGCTGGGCTGCTTCCCGGCGCGCGCGCACACACGCGCAGCTTGTTTGGAACTTGAGCAACGCCTCCTGTTTTCTTTCCACCCTATTTCTGTTTGTGCAGAGCTGGCCTTTTCTGGCAGGAAGTGCCAGCCATTTAAGGAGTGCAGGCGATTCCCGACAGCCGGCCCCCTCCCCCGCCGGGCCGCCTTGCTCCCAGCTAATTGGCCTGGAGACCGACCGGGCTTAGCCCTGCGAAGGTTCGCATTTTAAAAATGTCTTCTTTTGTCAGCTTGAGATTTTCCAGCATTTAAAAGCGGAAAGGAAGCGAGGAATACAAGGAAGCTATTAAAGATATATTAAATAAACTCTACTGGGAGCAAGCGTGTGTTTAAGAGAAAATCTGTAACTTTTGCAAGGGAACTTTTGGTGATTGCTTATTATTTTAACAAAGAGGGAGGGAAGGAGGGACAGAGAGAGTTGGTTTTGTCCCTGAACTGGAGAAGCAGATGTTTAAAGGAGAGGGGCAGGAAGCAGCTCTGACAAATGAAAGGATTTTTGATTGAGTTCATGAGCTAAAGTTTCCTGCCAGTAATTCATTCAACCCTAGGCTACATAAAAGAAGAACCCTCATAATTGAATTTTAATCGCCCAACTTTTTAACTTACAACCAGAACAGTCAAGTAGACCTGCCACAGGTAAAACAGAAATAACGCTGTAAACTGATCTTAGATGATTATTTATTGGTAGTTTTTAAAAAATTATGATCTCCTTTGCTTCATACTGCTCCTCGTTTTATGGGTGCCTGTGGACCAGAGGCTATTCCTTACTGTCTGTGTAAGTTAAAATCCTTTGTGCAGACTTTTTTTTTTTTCCTTTAAGCTGTTTTGTGAGCAGGTGCAGATGGCTTTCATGATCTGAGCCAATTGAAATGTTCTGTTTCAGCCTGCAGAAACTGAGGTTTCAAAAAAATGAAACAACCGCGTTTTGTGCTGTATCTATAATTCAGCTGGAAAATGTTTTCTCCGTTTTATGATGAAATCTGCCACTTCTGTTTCTTCTCTTAATGAATTTGGTTTGTTTACAGCCTTAAGGAAATCTTGTCACTAAAAACCACCCTCAACACGCCTGCAGTATTTTTCAGTCTGATGATTTCACAACCAGGGCCATTGCAAAATAAGAGTAAATGGGTTTTGGTTTTTTTTTTTTAATCCCTGGAGATTTTTAAGAACTTTTTTTCCTTTCTTTTTTCTTCACAGTGTACTCAAGTAAACAGTTTCAGGAAAACTTGGAAACATTTGACACTTCTGTACCTTTTCATAAATATAATATTAAATAAGCCAGTTTTCTTAGTGAAGTCTTAGAGTCTTATACCAAGTGACAGAAAGTAGGGAGTCCATGCATCCTAAAAACTCTAGGTTTGGTGCTTGCATTCGTGAGTCCTCCTGCCAAACAAAGTCAAGAGCAAATTGACTCCTCTGGAGTACAGAAGGTTCTGTGGCCATCCCTGGTGATAAGCCACAGCTCTGTGCTCGGTCACACTCATATGTGTAGGCCATAAACCAAATGGCCATAGCCAAAATCCAGAATCACAGAATGGGCTGCACCTTGAACTGAGCAGACCCAAATGTCAAACTGTAACTGAACCAAAACATGTCCATAAGTAGGCCTGATGAACTAGTTTAAACCAGCATGATACTTACATACTTTCTAACATGACTGAACAAAGCCAAACTAGAACTTCAGAAAAATTCCACAGACTTAGCCTGAAACAAACCAAGAGCTCATTGGTCTGGATCTGTGTTCCTGTGTTGTTTACGGGATCCCAGCTGGAAATGAAGGATTTGGATCCTGCTGATATCGACCCTCACGGTAATAACTGATCCAAGGCTACCAACTCAGGAAAGGTGTTAAGGGGCAATACCTGGTATGTTGTCAGTGAAACTGAAAGTCACTCAGTTGTGTCTGACTCTGTGACCCCATGGACTACACAGTCCATGGCATTCTCCAGGCCAGAATACTGGAATGGGTAGCCTTTCCCTTCTCCAGGGGATCTTCCCAACTCAGGGATCAAACCCAGGTCGCCCACATTGCAGGCGGATTCTTTACCAGCTGAGCCGCAAGGGAAGCCCTGAGATACAAACTGCAAAGGACAATGTTCCTCACCCTTGGTGCAGCTGAGAGTTTGGACTGGATAATTTCCTTTGGGTTGGGGGTAGGGAGGTGGGGGGGGGGCAGGGAAGGCTGTCTTGTGCATTGTGAGATGTTTAGCACCATCTCTGAACCCCACAACTAGATGGACTAGATTCGAGTTTGGCTTTGTCAAATATCTGGGGTGCGGGGTGAATGGCCACCTGCTGGGAACCACTGCAGTAGTCATCAACGATGTTTCCAAAATGCTGTTGTATCAGTTGTATTGACTGTATTAATATCCAGGAGATATTGGAAAGAAAAGCTGTACACATTTATCTGCCCAGAAGGATCATCTAATAGATGTTTGTCCTCATTTCAGAGCCGGTTTCTCTACTAAAGCAATAGGCCCTTTATATTAGAAGCTAAGGAAAATACTGTGAGTTATAAGTTATTTATAAGCACACATTTTTATAAAAACTTGTCCTCACACCAATTTATGGTGTCAATGATAAAATGATTCTAGAATCTTCTGACCACACAGTGTTTATCTTCATACTCTGAAAAAAAGTGGCAGAAATATTTCAACACATTTGAGTCTAATATTTCTAGTTCACAGTGTAAGGCGATGCTGTTTGATCCAGCCTGCCTACATACCCTACAATGAATTATTATATATCAAAGTGTTATTTCGGGAGAGACATCTTAATTATAACAGTCTTTTTTTTCGTTTGTGTGTATATAGTGTGTGCCTTTGAAGTAAAACTTATAGTTATTCTGTGCTTCAATGAGACTTTTCATTTTTACATATTGTAACGGTACCTTTCTCTTGGCAGTTTTCATTTGTGAGGAAGACTCATTTGTACATCAGAGCATTATTTGGAACAGTGGGTTTTGCCAAGATTATAATGTGGTAATTGCATCTAAAATTGAGCTGTGCCAAAACGCTGCAAAAGTAATAATAAATCCACTAAATATATAACAGTGACACAGACAGTTCATCAACTTTTCTTAATACTGTGAAAAACAAACCAAATTTTCTTTTTTTTGTCTTTGAGGAAAACATGGGGAAAGAATCATCACGGTATAAAATTGAACAGCTAATCGAGTTTTCCAAATGGTTTACTTTAATGGTGATTTAGCATTCTAAGGCACAGACCCTTAGCTTTTGTTTAGCTTTGGTCTTTAATGTAGATTATAAATCTAACCACTATATAGCAACAAAGAAAAAAGTTATTGGTTAATATGTCCTCATACAGTATAACTGATGACAGTGCCTGTGAAGCTTTTAATAACAAGAAAATACTCCCTTAATCTCAATTGATCCCTACAACTACTCTGTTCAGAATCAATGGTTTTCTTATTTTACCAATGAGAAAACTGCAGCTTGGAAGTGTGATGAACACATGAGCAGGTCAACATAGCTGTGGGAGGGATCAGGGAGAGAGGGATACAAATACTCCAGAACTTACTGATCTATCTGCCTTTTTGACCATCATTCTGCTCTGTTACGTGGCTACCACTCTGCTCTAAGATGTAGGTGCCATTATTCCATTTTCTTAAGATAAAAAAACAGACTCTAAGTGGAAACTCTACATGGACAGCTTGTAAATGATAGCCCTGGAATTTTGAAACCAGAATCTGTGACTTTTTTTAAAATTATTATTATTGATTCCCTGGTACCTTGAAGTGAAAAACATAACAGAAACTCAAAGTACATTAATTCACATTTCATGTGTAAACTCTTAAACATGAAAAAGTACAATCACATTATGTATGGCCTCAGTTTTTAGGAAAACCAAAACTTTCAAAGTTCTTGATTCTGTCCCAGGGATTTGCCTTTACTCTGAAATTGACCACAATATCCAAAGTGTTTGCAGCATTCTGTGCCTGGCTTTCTGAAGAGCTCTGCCCTAGAGAAATGGTGGCACTGGCGATAACTCCAAATAGAGTCAAAAGCTATTCACTTTCATCTCCTCCACTGCCACCACCCAGGAGAAGGAAGAAAATTTACCCCAGTGATCTGCTGTCTAGAGACCCTCCTTCTAATATGTTGAATCGTCCAAACCTGATATTACCTGCCAGCCACTGAAAGAATAGCACAGCATTTATGTTATGGAAAATCAGAAGGATTGGGCCAGGCCATATCAGTGTGTTCAAGTGTGGGAGCTTGAGTATTTAATAAAACAGTTCTGACATTCTTAAGTGGGCTCCCCAGGTGGCTCAATGGTAAGGAATCTGCTTGCCAGTGCAGGAGATGCAGGAGATGAGGGTTCGATCCCTGGGCTGGAAAGATCCCCTGAAGGAGGAAATGGAAACCCGCTCCAGTGTTCTTGCCTGGAGAATCCCATGGACAGAGGAGCCTAGTGGGCTACAGTCCATGGGGTCACAAACAAACAGACATGAATGAGCAACTCAGTAGCACACACTACATTCTTAACGATGTTAGTATGGCTTACATCTGTGATTGCAGTTGTACTGTGTCAACCCACCTCAGCTCTGGCGGGCCAGTCCGTGCCTCTTAGGTCTAGTTCTGGTGTCACATGCTGCTTCCAGCTTGGACTTGGGCCACAGCGCCTCTTCATTTGGGCTTCCCAGGTGGTGCGAGCGGTAAAGAACTTGCCTGCCATTGCAGTAGATATAAGAGATGTGGGTTCCATCCCTGGGTTGGGAGAGTCCACTGGAGGAGGGCATGACAACCCACTCCAGTTTTCTTGCCTGGGCAATCACATGCTCAGAGCAGCCTGGCGGGCTATGGTCCATAGGGTCCCAGAGTTGGCCACAACTGAAGCAGCGTAGCATGCAGGCACGCACGCACCTCTTCATTCTGTTTTTTCCACAGGCTCCTGAAGCCCAGAGTTGCTACTTACTCCTTTGGACAATGACCCTTCAATAGACTCCTTGTTAAATTCCTTTCTGCTTAGTTTAGTTTCTCCAAGAAGCTTCCATCAGCTGTATTCCATCAGTGACTCGATAATATTCTACCCCATTTTGTGAGCAAGTTCTTTATCTGACTGACTGTACATTCCAGACACTTGAATAAGTCACATTTCTTGTCTTACCTCTTCTAGTAGGTTCTGGCTCATCAGTAGACAAATACTGTATGACCTCGCTTATATGTGGCATCTAAATTACCACACTTATAGAAACAGAGGTTAGATTGGGGGTTATCAGGGCCTAAGAAGGTGAGAGAAATGAGTGACGGTGGTCAAAAGGTCCACACTTCCACTTATAAGATGAATGAATGGGGATCGACTGTACAGCATGGTGTCTGTAGCTAACAATAGTGAAATGCATATTGAAAGTTGCACTTTATATGAAACTGTAAATCAATTATACTTCAAAAAAATAAACATAAAAAAAAGGAAGTTGTTAAGGGTAAATCCTAAATGTTCCCACCACAGACACATACACACACACCAAAAAATGGTAACTGTGAGGTTAGGATGTATTAGCTAACTTTATTGTGGTGATCATTTTGCATAAATGTTTATCAGATCATCCTGCTGTCTACCTTCAACACTCACAGTGTTGTGTCAGTTACATTTCAATAAAGCTAGGACAAAAAAAAGCATTAGTAAGCACGCCTTGACGTATCATATCTAAAATGGAAGTTTCATCTGCAGCCATAGTAGCTACAATGACACCTACTGTTGAAAAAGGAGTTATTGATCCAGGAGCTGAACTTGAACTTCTCTGGATGGGGGTGGGGGAATAGTTCAGAACAGTGACAACCATGGATGTCATGGAAATACCACAGCAGAGACAGCCAGGCTTGGACTCACTGTGGAGATTATCTTCAAAATCGGGTTCTCTTTCCCTGGTCTCTCAAATGATTTCCAGAGATTAGCCACTTAGAGAAAAAAATAGATCTCTCACTAGGAAGTAAAGAATGTGCTATTTGACTTGAAACATAACACAAATGTTCCTTGGCTCAGTTTTGTTTTGTGTCTGATGAGCCTAATGCTTCTCTTCCCCTTTATACAAACCCATCACTGGTTTCTTAGGTGAGGTGTCCAAGCATGAAATGCTTAGATCAGACTTTGTAATAGTGTAAGTAACAGTTTTCCTGTCTCCTCAATATTAATGAAACAAGTAAAGCCTGTACTAATGGCTTGTCCTCTGAGCAGGGTATTTCAGGCCTAATTCTCTTTAGAGCACAGCTGGCGTGGAGTATGCAAAAGCTCCTCTGGTTCCTTTAGCCACTTAAGTACTAATTTGGTGGCATGGAAAACATTAGGCCGTGTTCATACAAGCAGAACAAAGCAGAATATTGAGCAATTTTATCAATGTAGTAATTCGGCTCGGTTGATGTTTCTACTTAAAACAGATGTTTGAGTTGTCAAGATGCACCCAAAGTGTTGGTTGAAATAAACAGCTTAGCAGTTTCCTCTCATTGCACAAGCATTCTGAACAATGGGCAGGTGTGAACTGTGCAAATCTGTGAGCCTTGAAGAAACGGGACAAACTGTAGAAGATTGTATCATTTTCCAAATGGGTTATGCCCATAGCTAGACTCAATGCATGATTATTACATTAAAGAATGAAGGAATGAACTGTTAAGTTTTGTAACCGTTTTGGCCTGTACTTGATCAGTTAGTCAAATTGCATACTCTGACTATGTGCTCTCTCTACATCTCCTCCTTCATTTACTTAGCTCTTTTCTTATGAATTTAGATATTCCACCCTGCAAGTAATGACTGAAACAGTCCCTTTCATTTGGCCGTGGCATTCCATATATTTTTATTAAAATTATCCCATTTGGGGGTTTCCACTGTATGACCTTACTGCTGTTTCTGATATAAAAGTTTGACCTGTAGTCACCCACAACACAACTGGCAAGCTACGTAAACTTTCAAGCTATATGAAAATTGCTGTTATGGATTGGGAAAAAAAAGTATTTATGGGATGTTTTCTGCCTAACAGTTCACTAGAAATTATGGAAAACAGCTTCATCCATCGGAAACTGACAATCTTATTGGAGAAAGAAAACCAACTCACATGAACCAGTTATAAAGAAGAAATGAAATGTGTTAGACTGGCCAGACTCTTAGTGCTGAGAATAATAAAGTGTTAATTGTGTGGGAGAGACAGTAAACCTCAAAGGCATTAAGGAGGGTAGAGATCAACATGGGCTGAGGCCATCTAGGAAGACTCTCAAAACAAACCAACAGTATTTAGAGGCCCCTTCCATGTTCAAAGCATTGTGAGGGCTGGAGAGAAGTGTGATCACAGAGATGGGACTTAAGCAGGATCCCAGCGGATGAGAAAATTACTGACTGGCCAAGAAGTGAAGGTAAAGTGAAATACAGGGCTGGGGGAGGGGCAGGGGAGAGCCGCAGCTCCGCTAATCAGCTTAACGCTGCAGTTCTTCCTTTGAAAACTCCTTAGACTGATGCAGATATGCCAGCTTAGATTTTTTAATCCATTTTGGCTCATGCTTGGTCTGCAAAATATTAGCATCCAGTTCAGAGGTTTCTCTGTAAGAGAGAGAGAGAAAAGCAGATAGTGCTGTTCTCGGGGATTTGGGAAGATGATCTAGCAGAAATGATGGATGGTGCACTAATGTCTTTTTCTTGCAAAGAAAGGCACTACAGAAAACAAAGGTGCCAGCTAAAAGTCTATCCTGTGTGGTAAATGCAGAGAACTCAGGATCACTTGTGTGTGTGCGTGTGCACTCAGTCATGTCTGACTCTTTGCGACCCTGTGGACTGTAGCCCACCAGGCTCCTCTGTCCATTGGATTTCCCAGGCAAGAATACTGCAGTGGGTTGTCACTTCCTGCTCCAGGGGATCTTCCCGACCCAGGGATCGAAGCTATATCTCTTGTGCCTCCTGCAATGACAGGCAGATTCTTTACCACTAGTGCCACCTGGGGCAGTATCCCTGAGAAGATATGAGTGAGATGTTGGTAACCAAGCTCTATTATTCAGGGTTATTTAGGTTTGGGAAAGCGCTCTCATTTGTTAAGTACTTCTTCATGTTTCAAAATACAGTGTTTCAGAGTGAGCATTCATTATGCGTTCTAAATTCCATATATGCTCGTTCTTACTCAAAATCCCCTGCTATGGAGACCAAGAACCAGTCATTTCTGGTTCAGAGATGCAATGATACCTGCCAACACCTTTATTTTCCAGGCAGAAAAGAAATGATAGAAAAATGTTTATTTAGAAGATAACAGGCTTGCTGGTTTTAAAATCATAGTCATTAGCATTGAGATCTAGTACCTTTTCTGCTCTCTATTTCAAGCACTTTAGGTGTTTTGGGTTTTAGGATAATATCTCAAGTATTTTATTCTGTAAAGACAGCAGACACAAAAGTTCATTTCGTTGTTGGGGCATTTAGTTGTTGGGAAGGGAGGAGACTATTCCTCCTCTAGCATCGTTTTGTTAATTTTGTAGCCTTCTGTTGTGTGTCTAGAGAGAAATTGTGTCTTGTAGAATATGCCCGTAGCATTCAAGTTCGGATAGTGCACATCCTCCTTCCTACTGAAACAAAGATATTTTGCTTTGGTAATAAGTGCAAAGTGCTTTTTTGGTGTGAGGCCTCCTGCCATTTCCCTCAGGATTCCAAAGCAGCAGCAGAGACAGGACGCTCATTTACCAAAAACACGAGAGAAAAGAGCATTCATCTCTGGCACAAGCAGTACGGTGCATCTGTTCTAGGAAAGTGTGGGCCAGATGTGCTGCCTTGTCTGAAACAGATTTTATTGCTGTTTACATTCTCTTTCCAGCTCTAATCTGCAGCTTTCTGGCATGTCCATGATACGGTAGCGAGGGGGTATCATCACTTGGTTGTTAAATGCTAGAAATGATGTGAAACATTTCACTGTAAACTTGGGTTTTGAAGAAAGGCTTCTTTTTAAACTGATTTGGATTTCTTTACAATAGCATACAATGAGGAAAGGTCTTAACCCTAGGCAAAGAGAAATTTAGAGGGACTTAATAAGGAATAGATGATCACATGGGCTAACTCTCCATCCTTTATAGATAAAAAGTCAACCATGTGGGAAGTGACTACTTGCCCAAGGTCGGATAGAGGTTTACTGGCAGAATGAAGTTTAAAATCCAAGTATCTTGACTTCTGGTCTATAGAAGGGATGCAGATTCCTCCAGGTCAGGAGACAGAAAACTTTGCTCTGTGAAGGACCAGATAGCGAATAGTTTAGGCCTTGTGAGCCACATGGTTACTGTCAGAACCACTCAACTCTGTCCAGGGACCTGAAAGTAGCCCCAGAGACAATATGTAAACAAGAGTGTGTCTGTGTTCTAATAAAACTTTATTTACCACAACAGTCAGTAGGCCACATTTGGTTCTCAGGCCATGGTTTGCCAACCTTTGCTCAAGATCTTAAGGAAGAAAATAAGCATGTAAGTCTCCTTGGGAGCTTCTTTATGAGCCACATCCAAATTTGATCTGTCATGGAGAATGTCAATTTTTCAAAGGTCCAGAGGGCGCAATTAGTTAGATAAAATTGCTCTGACTTGGGCAAAACTGACTCTTTTTATAGCTTTCCTGAGAAATGGTTGTGAGAATTTCAGTGTTGAAGAGTCATTTTTCAGGATCGTCCTTATGTCACTATTGTTCCACTTAAATGTGGAAAATTTATGTTTTTATATGCCTTTCAGAATTTAAATCCACTCACCACAGAGGTCTTCTATTGTCACTGTTGGATTTTGTTAACTTGAGTAATCTCTTTAAAAATCTCTTTTTCAATTAAAAGTAAATAAATTTTTAAAAATATGTTTTTCAGAAACAGGATTCCAAAGAGTTTTCCAGTTTAATAGCAGCTAAGAAGTGAAAATGAAGTTTTTCTAAAATATCCTTATATATTTATGTAGTATTTCTTTTGCAACAGAGAAATGTTGAAGTTGCTTAAGTTTGCATGTGTGTGTAAACGAATGTGTGTGTGTGTGTGTGAGAGAGAGAGAGAGAGAAAGGGAGAGAAGGAGAGACAGAAATAGAGATCTTTAGGAGGCAAATCAGAGGGATTACCTATATCTCTAACAATAGCTGGTCTGATGATGCTAAGTGAAATAAGTATGACAGAGGACGATAAGTACTATGTCATTTATATGTGGAATCTGCACAAAATACAACCAGCTAGTGAATATAACAAAAAAGAAGCAGACCTACAGATATAGAATAAACTAGTGGTTACCAGTGGAAAGCGGAGAAGGCAATGGCACCCCACTCCAGTACTCTTGCCTGGAAAATCCCATGGACGGAGGAGCCTGGTAGGCTGCAGTCCATGTGGTCGCTAAGAGTTGGACAGGACTGAGCGACTTCACTTTCACTTTTCACTTTCATGCATTGGAGAAGGAAATGGCAACCCACTCCAGTGTTCTTGTCTGGAGAGTCCCAGGGACGGGGGAGCCTGGTGGGCTGCCGTCTATGGGGTCGCACAGAGTCGGACACGACTGAAGTGACTTAGCATAGCATAGCACCAGTGGAAAGAGGGGAGGGGGAGTGGCAGTATAGGGAAGACGTTTAAGAGGTACAAACTGCTAGGTATAAACTAAGATACAAGGATATAGAGTATAACATGGGGAATATGGCCAATATTTTATAATAACCATAAATGGAGTATAACCTTTAAAAGCTGTGAGTCAAGGTTGATCTGGGAGAATGTAATTTTAGTTCTTTTTCATTTTCTTCTTTGGTATTATTTTATAAAGAATGGAGGAAAGCATTTACATATCTAACTTTCCCCCACTATAAATGTTTCATTTTCAAAGATAATAGTGTTATCTGTGTGTAACAATTATTTGAAGGGTAATTAAAAGGAAAGTTATCTATTTTAATGTTCCTTTTATTAGGAATTAATTACCATAATGCCTCACTCATTTCCTGTGGTTGTATTGGTCTCTAAAATAAATTTGGGATGACAAATAACCCGACTATTCAAACTTGCTTGTCTTTTGGTAGTGGATATTACTTTTTTTCTCTTTTAGTTTGCTTTAAAAGTTCATGTAAATGTTCTCATTGCATAATTGATGGTATTTTAAAAATTGGTCTATACGAGCAAATTATTAAGAGGTTAATATCCTTCTGAGGAGGCTTCCCTGGTGACATAGGCAGTAAGAATCTGCCTGCAATGCAGGAGACCCAGGTTTGATCTCTGGTTGGGAAGACCCCTAAAGAAGGGAATGGCTCACCCACTCCAGTATTCTTGCCTGGAGACTTCCGTGGATAGAGGAGCCTGGTGGGCTCTAGTCCATGGGGTTGGGAAGAGTTGGACACGACTGAACCACTAACACTTTTCACTTCTTTTTCATCCTTCTTCAGAAACTAGGCACATACTAAAACGTTGGGTTTCATTTTATTTTATTAATGTCTACAGTTCAAAGCTTAAATATGACATTTCTTTCTTTTCTCATCAGTCTCCAGGACTTATTAAAAGAGGGTAAAGAGAGGGCGTGTTGACCAATCTCTGGTTCTAATACTCCAATAATGTGACCCAAGCTTTCTGGCCCCTACATCTGTGGACCCATGTCCTCGTGGTAGAAATTCCCTTCCCCTCCTTTCCACCCACTCACATCCTACCCAGATCTCAAGTCCCTCTCTGAGGACCACAGGTCTTTAAAGATCTTTCTTTGGATAACTGCCCACCACAAGGATCTTTACTCTTTTGGAATCTGTATGGCACATTCAGTTTGTGCCAAACAATTTCTCACTTACTTATATGTTAATTTGGATCACTCTCTGATGGTTTAAAGCATAGTAAGAAGCACATCAGAGAAGGCAATAGCACCCCACTCCAGTACTCTTGCTTGGAAAATCCCATGGACGGAGGAGCCTGGTAGGCTGCAGTCCATGGGGTCGCTAAGAGTTGGACACGACTGAGCGACTTCACTTTCACCTTTCACTTTCATGCATTGGAGAAGGAAATGGCAACCCACTCCCGTGTTCTTGCCTGGAGAATCCCAGGGATGGCAGAGCATGGCAGGCTACCGTCTATGGGGTCGCACAGAGTCGGACATGACTGAAGCCACTTAGCAGCAGCAGCAGCAAGAAGCACATCATCTGTGCAGCCATTTCAAGAAAAGGCAAATGGCTCATGGGGACTCATGAGTCACATCACTGAGATGTGATGCTTAGGGAGGGCCACACGTACCCACAGGGAGGAATCACCCTGGACGGTTGGTTAAAATTAAACTCTGGCCCTCAGACCCACAAGCACAATGACTTGAATGTCAGTATACCACGTGTTGCTCCAGTACTCTTGCCTGGAGAATCCCATGGACGGAGGAGCCTGGTAGGCTGCAGTCCATGGGATCGCTAAGTTGGACACGACTGAGCGACTTCACTTTCACTTTTCACTTTTATGCATTGGAGAAGGAAATGGCAACCCACTCCAGTGTTCTTGCCTGGAGAATCCCAGGGATGGGGGAGCCTGGTGGGCTGCCATCTATAGGGTTGCACAGAGTCGGACACGACTGAAGTGACTCAGCAGCAGCAGCAGCAAATGCATGAACTAAGGCAGACTAGCCTTCACCTGATGGTCAGAAGCTGATTAGAATGCTGATTTATTTGTTTTCAACATGAAAACTAGAATAACCAGACACTCAGGTCCTCAGGTGAATGCGTCATCTACCTCTGAGCAGGCTATGTGAGTTCCATTATCACCATCAGAACTCCTGGTGAACGTGGAATCAAGGCAAACGTGGTTAGTCAAATTATTTGAGTGTTCACGGGATTAGAACAAAGGACTAATGACTGGTTCTAAGACTGGTGACATGTTTTTACCATAAGTATAAGCCTGCACACAGAATTGGAAAGGTAGTGACCTTTGGTGGGATAAGGTTGAACTCTAGACAGTGCTTGTATGAATGGTTACTCTGTGACTTTCTCAATGACCCTATGTATGAGCAACCAACCTTCTTTCCTACTAGCAATTTTTTTCTATAGACTTTAAATAGACTTGGTTAGTTTCCAGTCAAGTCTTAGTCTCTTGAATTTTATTTTATTTTTTCATCTCTGCTCTGGGCAGAGCAGAGATTTCCCATTAGGGAAATCTCATTTCCATCATTTCTGATTCCTTGGGTATACATCTCCTTGGGTATACATTCCTTGTTGCCTTCTTCTACCTCCTATAGTAGGTACCACTAAATATTGAGTGATTGATCAACTCCCAGCTCCAGTACAGAATCCTTCATGGCACTGACTGCATAAACATTTATTTATCCAGTGTTTAGGAAGCAAACATATTTAGTATCCACTATGTTCCAGCATTTTTGAAGTTAATAGGGATTCAGAGATGAGTAAAACACAATACCTTTCCTTAGTAACTTCAAATTTAAAAGACAAGTGTGTAAAACAAGTACAATCACATGTTTTGGGTGCCATGATGAGAATAATGGTGGGACATAAAAGAGCAAATAATTGATTTTACTTGTGAGAATCAGGAGAGTTTCCATTGAGAGGAAAACTATATTGATTAAAATTCCTTACACATGCAGTTTTTATTATAAATTGTCTTAGATATCAATTCAGATTTTAAAATCTTGACATCTTTTTCTCATTCATTCCATTCACTTGCCATTAAATACTCATGCCTAATCTAAGTTTGGAATGAAAGTCACAAAACACATCTTTCACTATTTCCTGATTTACTAAACATGGAAATGTAGCTCAGGACCTGAGCATTTGGTGATCTCATGTGACCATGAGAACATTAAATAAGGAAGGAAGTGCAGGAGTGAATATGATGATCTCTTACAAAGCCTCCATCTGGGTAGAGAGGTAGGCATTAATTAGCCAGGCAAGTGTCACATCTATTCTATAGACATCACAACATATTAAGCTTAGTATCAACTCATTTCCTGTCAGCCAGCCTCAAAAATATACATGAATGAAATCAGAGAACCCAGTGAGTCTGTAAATTTCACATTGGCCAAGACAGAATCATTGTATTCTGATGCTAGCAGTCTTGAAAATCAGAAAATCCTAGAGTCAGCTGTCCCTTTATACTCTTTAGTAAATAATTAAATCTTGGTGTATTCTCTTACGCATATGAAGAAAGACAGCTAGTATAATCTGGTCTTAATCTAAGTAGATAGGATGCCATAAAATAAATGAGATGCAGTGCTGTTCTTCCAACATGTTAGCTACTTCAGTTTCCTAAATTTAAAAGAAATATGCATAAATCATCAAAAGAACATATGTATAAATCATTAAAAGAGCATTAAGTGAAATAATGCTTTTAAACTGAGAATCAATATGTACTAATATATATAAATATATATATTTGTAAGAGAAAATGTATAAATGTTTGAAAGAATATTTTAATGCATTTTGATGTATTTTTGTAAACTGGAAATTTTTGCACAAATGTTATCATATCCATATTCTAAAGAGCACAAGATTTACTTTCTAAAA
This sequence comes from Tragelaphus eurycerus, assembly GCA_935064755.1. NCBI lineage: Eukaryota > Metazoa > Chordata > Mammalia > Artiodactyla > Bovidae > Tragelaphus > Tragelaphus eurycerus. Next base: position 1,237,782 of record CAKXYN010000086.1, on the reverse strand, counting down.
ATGGACCAAAGGACAGTCATATGGTAGAAAATCTTTCATTAATCAGACCAGATTTCATTAAAAGTGTTTTTTAAAGCTGTTTCAATTTTCACATAATCCTATTGAGGATAACAATTTTTGAAAACTTGCCAACTGCTGATAAGAATAATGTTTGTATCCTAAGATAACATTTTCCTTTTTAAGAGAAGATTTCTCTGATTCTAGGATACCAAAATACAGCAAATAAATTTGTATTTTCCATATCCACATCCACTTTTCTGCCTTTTATATCTAGCTTTGATTTTGCAAGGTGGAATGTTATATGAAAGTAGACACCAAGTGGCTATATTTCTTTCTAGCCCAAAGATTCCAGTTTCTCCAAAAGTTAAATAAATATCCCAAATAATTTAAAATGTCTGGAATAGCAGATTCTACTTTTTTTTTCCTGGTATAATGGAGTGAAACACTCTTTCCTATTTGTATTCTTTATGGGTTTAAAGAAAATATTTGTGAATTCTTAAGTGAGTTAATCAGTTCATATTTATTGATCTCTTGTGTTCAAGGCATCTTGGTAGGTGCTGTAGGGGTAATGCAAATAGAAGTCTATATTCTACACCCAGGCTGCTGACAGACTAGATGGAAAGACTATAGATACACAGTAGGAAATGCTTTGGTCTTCCCAGGTGGCTCAGAATTTAAAAATCCACCTGCAGTGCAGGAGATTCAGGTTCGCTCCCTGAATCTGGAGATCCCCTGAAGAAGGGAATGGCTACACACGCCAGTATTCTTGCCTGGGAAATCCTATGGACAGAGGATCCTGGTGGGCTACAGTCTTTGGGGTCACAAAAAAGGGACTAAACAATGGGAAATGCTTTACAACGTGATGCACAAGCATTATGGGGTAAGGGAGCCTCTAAGAAGAGAGTGGTGATCCAGAGGAAGGCATGCAGAAAGCTTCCTGGAGGAAGAGGTAGACCCCTGAAGGATTTTCCCAACTACTTCCAAAAGAGCATGTAGAAACTCTCTGAGGTATAACTGCTCTTTCTAGGAAATAAAACTCGATTCTTTAAGTATTTAACAGCTTTTTCAACTGCATGTTGCTTTCTTTTTGCCATTAATAGATTTCTTCGTGCTTTGGGGTTGGATTTGTGTTTTTCTCCTCTCTTTACTTATCTGAGAAATTCTGGCATTAGCCAGGTTTTGGGATGTTTTTGTTCAGACATTCTTAAGTTATTTGGTAAGAAGTAAAGTCTTTGTTGCATTTTTCTGCTTAGAAACTGCTTTTTCTTTGTCTTTGTTTAAATCTTGAACTCAGTAAAAAGCTCTTTATTTTTATAGGGTGTACTGCAAAGCAATATCTTGGGAGGTGAAAGAAGAGAAAACACTTTTTTTCTCTTTTTCCAACTGGAAGTAGCCATATTTTCAGAAAATATTTAATACATTTAAAAGATATCCCAAACAACCTTAATAAGAGAATGCATGCACACGGTTACATAAAAGAGCCCCAGCGGTTTCCATGCCCATATCAGCAGGCCTCAAAATTGCTTGTGAACGACGGGAAACCATGGCCTTGTGCCAGCCAGAAGCAGCATCACCCGAATGGAATTCACAGTTACACTGTTAAGACTTATAAATACAGTGAGGGTCCGAGAGCCAGGACCTTGAAGCAAATCAGGCTTGTCTGGTCTGGTCTGGTCCGGCTGACTGAGCAAGTGAGCTCTCTTTGCATGAGGCCTTCCTCAGCGTCGGTGACTAAACTTGTTTGTCCCCAAAGCTAAAATGTCCCAAGGGACAGGGGGACATTAGCCATCCATTTTCTTGCCAGACACTCTCCTAAGTGGGGCAGGAAATCATCCCGAAAGTCAGGGGTACGCGGTTGGTCTGGGGACAGTGTTTGGAAGTCAGGAAAGTGCAACCATTTTCGAGTGTGAATTCATTTCCCTTCAGAGAAACTATGCCAGGTCCTAGGAACTGGGTGCTGTCCCAGGAGATAAAAGCAAGTACATTAAAGAAGTGGATCTAGAAAGACTCGTAGGAAAATAAAAATGCAGCCCAGCGATTACAGGGAGGGGTGGGTGAAGTTAGCTGAGGCCACCGGGAGGGAGCCAGGCGGCTGAGGTGACAGGAAACCACGAGTGACCGAGACTAGGCTGACCAGAAGCTCAGCAAGGAGTCTCCCCTACCCTGCTGACCAAGAGGGGAAAGCTAGAGAATTAAGTTCATCATGATTTCATTCCACGGCTAGAGGTAGAACCAGAAGCAGTTACAATAACAGCAACAACAACAGTAATCTACGAAGCGCTTATTCTGTGCCAGGCTTCAAGCTAAATACATTCACTGTATGCATTTTCTCAAGCTCATGATAGCCGTGTGAGGAAACTATTATTGTCTCCATTTTACCCATGAGGAAACTGAATCTTAGAGAGGAAAAACGCATGCCAAAGGTCACATAACTGGATAGTAAGAACTTGTGCTGTACCCAAGTTAACTTGAGAGTTCAAGCTCTGAACACACACTGCACTGCTCATTTATTCATTTATTCACATATTCACATCTGTTTTACGTACCTACAATGTGCCAGGCACTGGAAGAGAAGAAAAGAGTCAGCCCTCCTCCCCGTACTGCCTGAAACTTATTTCATGTGTTCATGAAATAAAGATATAAATATATAACTGTAGTCTGTGACAAGTAATACTAAGGAAAGTTGATGGGGACAGAAATTGCCTAGGTACTAAGATGAGTGTATCTTTGTTATTAAGGGAGCCATGAACCATAATAAATAAAGTTAAGGAGAGGGATGCATATTAAAAATATGTGGTATTATTTAGGGGAAATTAAGGAGCACTTCCTGGAGAAAGAGACACATGCTCTCTCTCTCTCTTTTTTTTTTGTTTACATTTTTATTGGAATATAGTTGCTTTATAATTTTGTGTTAGTTTCTACTGTACAGCAAAGTGAATCAGCTGTTCATATACATATATTCCCTCTTTTTTGGATTTCCTTCCCATTGAGGTCACCACAGAGCGCTGTGCAGAGTTCCCTGTGATATACAGTAGGTTCTCATTGATGGTGGTGGTGTTCAGTTGCTAAGTCGTATCCGACTCTTTTACGACCCATGGACTACAGCACACCAGGCTTCCCTGTCCTTCACTATCTCCCTAAGTTTATTCAAACTCATGTCCATTGAGTCAGTGATGTCGTCCAACCATTTCATCCTCTGTCGTCCCCTTCTCCTCCTGCCTTCAGTCTTTTCCAGCATCAGGGTCTTTTCCAGTGAGTCAGTTCTTCGCATCAGGTGGCCAGAGTACTAGAGCTTCAGCTTCAGCATCAGTCCTTCCAATGAATATTCAGGGTTGATTAGTTGTCTATTTTATACATAGTATCAATAACAGTCTATGTGTGTCAGTCTCAATCTCCCAATTCATCTCATCCCCCCTCTTTTGCCCTTGGTATCGATGTTTGTTAACATGCTTTTAAATCTGCAAGATTAAAGGCTGAAAACCAGGCAGAGAGAACATGCAAAGTGGGAAGTACTAGAGCCCTGAGGCTGAAGAGAGCTTGACTCAGTCTGTGAATGCTTGTCCACAGGTAACGTGAATTACAGTGAGAATGTCACCTTCAAGGTGCTTCATATTCTTCAGCTGAACCTAAGATTTCTTAATGCTTCCCCAAATGAATTGATATGAAAATACTCTCACTGTCCTTTATGCATTTTTTATTTGCTTTCTGCTAATTTTAATCTGATGGGCTGCTCAAGGTTTTAGGGAAGCAAGAGCTATATCTGTCATTGTTGTTGTATTACAGTTCCTAAGATTACATGCAGTTGGATACTTAATACATGCATTTTTATGATAAAGAGGAAGAAGGGATAGTAAATGTCAATGCAGAGAATAATAGAACGTAGTTACTTTTAACTGATATGCTCAATTAGGAATTGACGTTGAGTGTAAAAAAAAAACTCATCTTTATATATTATGTGAGCTAAGAAATAGATTTATTTTTAATTTTTGCTAAGTGAAGCTTTTTAAAATTTCTTGAAAGTAAATGGGAAATTTTCCAAATTAATGCTCAGCAGTTTGGCATAGGGTGGGGCAGGAGTGGGGGGTAGGGAATCTTTTCACTAAAGCAGCTTTTCCAAGGAACAGATTAGTATTAATTAGGGACTGTTGTACTAATGGAATATTTTCCCTGCCATTGATGTCACTGTCCTTTATCCCTGAGGATGGCGTTATTGACAGTGATTATTCTTCTGTGTGATAGACAGATCATTTATCAAACTTCCATTTGTCATACACCCTGAAACAACTGGCCTTGATTTAAAAGCCTGAAGCTATTTGTCAGGCCTGGCATTGTGTGGGGCCCTACCTGCTAAAATCATAATTGGCCCAGAGCCTTTTCTTGAATTCCACCTGTATTCTTTCTCTGTTACACAAAATAATTCTTAAATAGTTTTCCATTCAAGTAGGTGGGGCCCCTCTTATTATTTGTGGTGGATAAGATGGTGGAGAACACTGGAATTTAGAGCCTTTAAAAACACTCACCTTACCTGATTTGTCTTTGTGTTTCCAAAACTTAGAATAGTGACTGCCCGATAGCAGACACTTTAATACATATTTATAATGTAATTCTTTGACTGAATGCACTGCAGGGAGTACAAAGTAGATTCCAGACCATGACTTCAGGCAACTGCTGCGAATTTTTTCACCACTTCCATAAGTTAATGACCACAGATGTTAAACTATGACTATCTACAGTGAGCATGCGCGTAATATTTCTATACTTTCTATATCAGTTATCTATCATGAATAATGAGTTTTCTCAAAACTTAGCACCTTAAAGCAACTGACAATTATTATCTCACAGTTTCTGAGAGTCGGGAGTCTGAGAGCAACTTAGCTGGGTGGTTCTGCCTCAGGGTCTCTCATAAGGTAGCAGCAAGGCCAGCTGCTGGGGCTGCAGTCATCTGAAAGCTTGAATAGGGCTGGAGGATCTAAGCCCACTTGTGTGGCTGGTGGCAGGAGACCCTACTAAGTGGGCCTTTCCATAGAACAGCTAGATTGTCCGTACGACGTGGCAGCTGGCTTCCCCCAGAGGGAGTGATCCATGAGAGATCATTTTTATGATCTAATTTCCCAAGTCGCATACTCTCACTTCCACTTTATTTCTTAGAAGAGAAGTAAGTCACTGAGTCAAACCTACATTTAGGGAGACCTACATTTAGGTCCTGCCTTGGAAGGGAGGAATATCAAAGAATTTGTGGACACTGGAAACCACTGAAATATCCAAATATTGAAATCTTTCCAATATATTAACATAAATTACATGTTTTTTTAAGTGGTACAGTACTTCACAATGTTCCCTTTGTCAAGAAGAAGTGCTTTTAGACAAAGTGCTTTTCCTGGAAATAAGCAAACTGTTTTGAAGTATAAGTAATGCCATTTAAAAAACAAACAACAAGAAAACTCATAACCATGGGACCAAGAACAACCAGTACTTGAAGAATCTGAATAATAACCTTTATTTTGTTTTTTATTCTGTTGTATTCTATTTCTCTGAAGTTGATGTCAGTAGATTCAAATTTAAAAAAATTAAGAGCACCTACTTTGTACCAAGTACTGTGTTGCTACTGCTGCTGCTAAGTCGCTTCAGTCGTGTCCGACTCTGTGCGACCCCATAGACGGCAGCCCACCAGGCTCCCCCGTCCCTGAGATTCTCCGGGCAAGAACACTGGAGTGGGTTGCCATTTCCTTCTCCAATGCGTGAAAGTGAAAAGTGAAAGTGAAGTTGCTCAGTCGTGTCAGACTCTTGGAGACCTCATGGACTGAAGCCTACCAGGCTCCTCCATCCATGGGATTTTCCAGGCAAGAGTACTGGGGTGGGGTGCCATTGCCTTCTCCTGCTATAAGAACACAAAGAGAAGAAATTTAATTGAAATTGGAAATTTTCAATTAAATTTAAAAAAATTTAATTGAAAATGGCACTTCTTGCAAGCAGTGCCACTTGAACAGACCCTTGGAAGATGAAGGGCCATCCAAGTAGATGGAATCATGGTAGTAAAAACATAGAGGCGGAAAGGAATAGCTCTCCTGGGGGAGTTGTCGTGGGGTGGGAGGAAGGCTGGAATTTAAGGATGGAAGGACAAATTAGAGCAGTCGAATGCCATGAGAAGGAATACCCTGGGCAGTGGAAAGCTATGGAAAGGTTGCTTGGATTGGACCTGGGTTTTTTTCTTAAATCATGTAAGTTTCAGGTGTGCATGTGTGCATGCTAAGTCATTTCAGTCATGTCCAATTCTTTGCGATCCTATGGACTGTATCCTGCCAGGCTCCTGTGTCCATGGGATTCCAGGCAAGAATACTGGAATGGGTTGCCATGCCCTCCTCCAAGGGCATCTTCCTGACCCAGGGATCAAACCCGCATCTCTTACGTCTCCTGCATAGGCAGGCAGATTCTTTACCACTGTGCACAGCAGTATATTTGGCATCTTTATACACTACAAAGTGATTATGATCACAAGTCTGATTACCAACCATCACCATAAAGTTGACCTCCTTCATCCATTTTTCCCACCTCCCAACCCCATTCACCCTGGTAACCACCCAAAGGATTTTGAACTGGAGGATTAATAAATGTATGAACATACTAATACTTTAAGAATTAAAACATGTGGAAATGTTAATAACTGTTTATTTTATGTTTACTATCTGCTAGGCACTTTATGTGTATTATCTCTAGTCTTCGGTGCAACCTTATGAGTGTATTTCCATCACTGTTTTACTGATCAAGACAGTAAGGCTTAAATAGTTGAAATAAATTTCTCTGCAAGTGAGTGGCAGAGTTACGGTGCAAATCCAGGATTGTCTGACTTCACAGAACCATGTTTCTAACATGCATACATAACTCTTTCCTATATTATACATAAAATATGGAAGCGTATTGAAGAGTACACAGACTGTCAAAAAACACTTTAATAAACTGATTATGAGACCAAAGAACTTAGTATTCTTGTCTTTTGTCCCTATCTGTAAGACAAATTACCTATTGAGAACATACATTAATTAAGTTCCTGGAGAGAAAAATCCAATCCTATTGTACCCACACCAATGACCATAAAGAGATGGTTCAAAAGACCAGTACTATTGAGAACAGCTTCAAAAAGAAAATACTGCACCGACCTGGCCTCTTACATTTGCAGGGCTCAAGACAAGACAAATGGTGGCCTACATACCATATGTCTAAATATTAAGAAGTTATAAATCAGGTTAACAAACAGTTAGATACTCTGTCTTTCTACTTTGACATATATGTTTATAGTGACAAAGTGAAAAAATATAATGGCACCCCACTCCAGGACTCTTGCCTGGAAAATCCCATGGATGGAGGAGCCTAGAAGGCTGCAGTCCATGGGGTCGCTGAGGGTCGGACACGACTGAGCGACTTCACTTTCAATTTTCACTTTCATTGGAGCAGGCAATGGCAACCCACTCCAGTGTTGTTACCTGGAGAATCCCAGGGACGGGGGAGCCTGGTGGGCTGCCGTCTATGGGGTCGCATAGAGTCGGACACGACTGAAGTGACTTAGCAGCAGCAGGGTTCTTGTATGACTGAAAGTCAACAAAATATCTAATGACTAAATTTAGTTATTGTTGTGGATGTCTGGATATTCTGTTCTTGGGTTGGTGATGTTTCCATGAAAACTAAGTTATTCACAATTAACAAAGTATTTATTAATCTATAACATTCATTTATTGCCTTCATTACACCAAAATCCTAATCTTGTTGTCATAGCAAAGATTTTTATGCAACTTTTTCTACTGACTGTCATGATCTAAACTTTAAATTCTAAAGTATTAAAAGTAAAATTAATTTTATTCAAGGTGGATACAAGTTTCATCACAAGTATAGCTTAAACATAAACTTGACAAAGTAAGATTTTTGCATGTTCTCAAAAGATATTTTTTTCTCTAAAATCTTCACTTTTCTGTAAAACAAAAGGTAAAATTTGGAGTATAATGAATGTAGATTTTAAATTAAAATGGTTTAAATGAAAATTTTATTTGGGGGGAAATTTAAATCTTATTAAATACTTTTATAAAGATAAAACTATGAGCAATTCTAATGATCAGTGTGAAGATAATTGCAAAAGACTATCAAACAGGTCACTTCTAGCCCTTCATTTAACTTCAAGAATAATAAGACTTGTTTAATATTATAAGATTCTTCTGCCACATGTGCATCTGTGGGGAATATCCTGCTAATAGGGGGTACTGCTGGAACCAGGAATCAGAACACAAACAGAAGCAGCAAAGTGGAAGGTCAGCATTACTGGGAAATGGTCCCTCATTATCCTTTTGCATTCATGCCAAAAGGAAAGACTTGACAAGTTAATTAATTTTTCTTTTTCATACCTAAGTGCTTTCGCTGCCCAAATTTCCCTCCACCCCCAAAGTGTTCCCTGACCTCGGCAGCATCAGAAGCCAGAAGGACCCTTCCCACCCTCAGAAGGAAGCTACCTTGGGCTTCCAAGATGCAAAGCCAGAGATCCAGAGAAGCACACCCCTGGAGCTGGAACACTGCTCCTCAGTAAGAGTGGATGTTTATGGTGACTGGTGGCGTTGGGCAGCCCTGAGTGTCAAATTCCAAGTGACCACCTGTCTGCTAGTACATTTCTTTTGTGTGTGTTTTTGATCCCCGTGGCTCTCCAAAGCACAAGGCTCAGGCTGCAAGGCTGGGACTGATCCCGAGGATCACCTGTAAGAGATTCAGCGCCCTCTGGTTTGTGACAGCTGGATGGCTTGTGGGGTGGAGTGGGTGGGGGATGGAGGGCATGGGGGGTAGAGGCTGCCCGCACGAAGACTTTACCTGTGAACTTTTTCCCCTTGTGAAATAGTCTGGTTTTAATAAAGCCACCAGATCCTACCCAGAGAAAATGAAAGATTACAAGGGTCTCAGTGAATAGGTGACAAAGTAGAGACGGAAACAGGGAGGAAATGAGGTGAAACACGAGGGAGTGATGTATTGGAAAGGGGGAATGAAAACCAGTCGAGAATGGAGACACCTGAAGAGCTGCACTGGAAACTCCGCTCACTCGTTGTGTACAAGGGACCTGCTCCTAAGTGTATTGACCTTGCTCTCTATTCGCATCTGCAAACAGGGCACATTGAGCTGTTTTCTATTAACGCTGAAGTACACTGAGGCTTTGGAAATCTTTTATAGCAAAATGAGGACCAGAGAACAGTCAAAATAAAGAAAGAAATGGCTAGCTTGACTGAGCTGCTGCTCCATCTTCCCTGTACTGTGCAGAAGCAAACTGCTAAATGATGATTTTGGTTTTGTGGTTAAAGTCAACTACTATGCAACTTCTTAAGTGGTTCATGGCTGTCCAGTGTTAGCCTTATAATTGAAACAATATTTCCCGCTTTTCCCAGAATTATCGTTTTAGAGGTGGGGTCTCTAACCTCGGGGTCATCCTGGCCCCTGCAGTGTTGAACTGCTCCCAAAATGACAGGGGACACAGAACAGACGGGTCCCACTGAAGGTTGCAGGATGGGCACTTTGCTCACAAAACCAACTCGACCACTAGAGAAGGAAGGGCTTCAGACTGCCTCTGAGTCTTGACGGGCTTGGATGACTTTATTAATCAATAGAAACAAGATTGGTGGGGACTTGGGAACATGTTCTCTGTGGGTAACAATGGCAATAACGAGGTCAATTGTCATTAAGTCTAAACAATCAGAAGCTAAGAACTGTATCACCCAGACTCCCAGAGTTGATGTTACCGGCTTGCTGGATGGCGGCATTATAAACAATGTTGTGGTGAAGTCATTATTTATTAATGACCATAGTGATAATAACTCTATACTGCAAACGGATTTTAGGGCAATATATCTCCTAAGTGCTCAATAAATATTTCTTGAAAAAATACTTGTTCTTTGGTTGGCTCAACAAATGTTCCTTGAATACCTGTTATGAGGAGGGCACTGGGTCCCAATGCAAAAAAATGAATTTGGCACAGCAGGAGCCTCCCAAGATATTGCAGTTTTGCAAATGTTATGCTCATGAATGGATGCCCCCAAATAGTTTTGTTTTCACGTAGAGGGTTTTGAATGTGATTTTTGGAAAAAGCCACTAGAGAACCCAGAGGACATACTTGCAACTTGCATTTTGCTTTTTAACATATATATCCACAGTTGCTCTAGTGATTCTAGTAAAACTGGAAATCAAATATCCAAAATCCAATCTCATGCGTCCTCCAGGATGCAAAAAAAACCAAAATCATTTTGTATTTAGGAAAGCATTTTCCACAGCATTTACAAAGGAGTTACAGTCAGGGGAAAAAAAAAAATAGCATGCATGACTTCGGATTGCAAGAAAGTGAGTCCCACTTAGCTTTTAAATTATGCAACTTCCTCACTGATGACAGAGAGAAAAATAAAGAGGCAGCAAATAGTCAATAAAGAGTCAGGCAGGAAGTGTGCGGTGACCAGAGTCCCAGAGGGCTCCCCATGCTGGGGCCACGAAGGAAACAAGTCTCTAAGGCAGTTAAAGTTTTCCTGCTTGTCACATGCACAACGCAGTGGTTTAAATGTGTAGGTTTAGGGGAGTGAAGGGGAATAGAGAAATAAGAAAATGAAATCTTTACCTTGTAGAGTGAATGAGGCTCACTCATCTGTCCCCAGGCAGTGCTTTTTCTCTCTCTGGGTGACTGGGAATTTGGAGTCTCTGCCTAGAGCATCAGGCGCTGATTCCTCAGTCAATTCTTACAGGTTCTGACGAGCAATGGACACTTTGGGGAGTGTAGATTCAAAGAAGATAATAATAATATGACGATGATGCTGACCATGATTGCCTACCATGGGTCAGTGCTCTCTTAAGAGTTGACAACTACACATACATCATCTCATTGAACTCAATGCTATAATTTACTGAGAGATGATGATTATCAGTTGAGACCTTAGAGATGTGTTTGTCCAGGGTTATAGAGCTAAGAAAGGAAGAACACCATTTGAAACCAAAATTGGTCTGACTGTAGGGCTCATGTGCTAAATCACAGAGCTATGCTACCACTGCCTACAGATTTTCCCCCAGGGAATTTATAAATGGAAGGTCAGTTCGAATAGTAAGCAGATTATGTCGAATGTCAAATGAATGGGGTAAATGGTAAATGCTGGCAAGATGGGGCAGGAGATATGGTGAGGCGATGGGGGAGGCTTCTTGAACAAGGTGGCATTTATATCTGGTTCCTGAAGAATCAGATGTGCTTAGATTTCGAGGTGAAGGTTATATGGAAACTTTTTAAGATGTCATATTTTATCATCTTATTCCTCTTGATTGGCACTAATGAACATGAAAGATTTCAACAAAAATACATGGAGTGCCCACTCTATGAAGGGCATTATTTCTGTTGCCTTGTAGCTTTTTAGGGACTGGTTAATTTCCAATGTCTTCTAGATCCATTAGACCCCGAGCCAGATGGCTCCACGGGACCCTGGGGAATGGCCAGTGCAACAGTCTCTGCTTTTGCACATACTCATGAAAAGAATGGCCCCTTGGGAATTTGGTAGACCTGCAATCTAGAGATAATGTAATTCTGATCATAATTCAACTGCCCTCAGATATAGGGTTGCCAGATTCAGCCAAGAAAAATACAAGAGGCTCAGTCAAATTTGAATTTCAGATAAACAACCAATGATCTTTTTAGTACAAGTAGTCCCAAATATTGACTGTAAGATGCTTATACTATAAAAAGCTATTTGTTGTTTATCTGAAATTCACATTTAATTGGGCCCCTGCATTTTGTCTGGCAACCATAGCAAGATAAAAATTAGAGGGAAAATTCTGAGATTTGAATTTTTTTGGCCTATGTAAAAACTCTCCTGTTTGAAAACATCAAATCAACTAAAAAAGAAAAGAAAAATGATCACTAGGGCTGCACTGTCCCATGAAATGTGTTCCATTCTCACATGAAATCAATGGAGCAGGAAAGGAGTTATATCACGAGATAGTTTTGTGGAACTGGTGTAAAATCTTTGTGTTTTAAATACCTTATATTTTCATTCAAGAAATTCTGATCTTGTGATAATAATCAGGGTTGACCCAAGTAAGTCACTTGTTCTGTATCAAGATAAAAATACATTTCGTGCCTTGTACCCTGAGGATAAAAAAGAGGCAGACTGAAAACTGAATTTCCAAGGAAAGCCCCCATTAAAGATAATGATTAAGAGGGGTTCATTGAGGAGGCATGTGCCTTCAGATTGAATTGTAAGAATGATGAGTGTTTTTAGAGTTGGAGTCAAATATCAGCCTTTAAACCAAGTTCAAGTCAATGCTGCAGCTGCCTTCTGTCACTGACACCATTGTGGAAAAATTTAAAGGCACACTCAAAATTTTTTTCTAGTGCATTTTTCAAAATGACTCAAAATTAATACAAACACCACCAAAGCAAAAAAGCAAATATATTTACCAATTTAATATCTACCTTGCCAGTAATTAATAAACAAAAAAGAGAATTCTGCAGAGAAATTACGTACTTTGAGAAAATGTAAAGTGTTTGAGAGAATGTGAAACAGAGTCTTGAAAAGGGAGATACTTGAAATCACATTTGTACAGAAATCCTTTCAGGTCACAATCCCATAGATTACCAGCATCTGCTAAGCCTAGATAGTTTATAGTGACTAAAATTGTTTTAATCTTCCTATGGAAGGCTTACCAAGGAAGTGCTGAAATACACTGGGTTAATACTGCTAAAAATGAACAGTCAAGAAAACGATGCATAAATTAGCAGAGTGGCTACATAGTAAAATCTAATGTTTGTAACATATCTGAAGCAGGCTGTGTTTATCAAAGATAACCTCCTTTAAGATGACATGTTCTCAGCTATGTAATCACCTGGAAAGTTGCCAGCTATTATTTGCCTTCACCCACTCCTGCCATCATCTGTGACTTGTCATCTTACCTTCAAAAAGAGAGGAGGACCTAAAGGTTGAGTCTATAAAATAGAAGGGAAGCCATAAAAACAAGCGCACAGATAACGGCAATGAGGGAAGATGCTCCAATACACTGGCAGTGACTGGTGTTCTTTGTATGAAGCGTCAGCTTTAAACTGATGAATCTGAAAGTGTATCTACCTCCCATGGCCTGAATGGGAACAGTACATTTAGTGCTATGTGAATTACGTACCACCAGCTCCTTCAAGTGACAGTTACCAAGTCTCATGATGTGTGTATGTGTGTGTGTGTTTTTTAAGATGGACAATGCATTTACGCTTGTATAAGATTTTCTTTAGTAAATGCATAAGTACAGGCATTCTCACTGTCCTCCAATAAATTTCCCAGAATCAAGAGAAACATTTTAATGACACAGAGGTATATACTGACAAGTTATAAAACAGCTGAGCAAATTCTTGTTATACTTTAATATGAGCAGCAGTAAAATGTGCTAAGAACCAAGTAAAGTGATTATGTTGAGTGCATTCATACATCCTTTTAAGTAGAATGCCTGGACCTTATTTCCACACCTCCTGCTGCCTTGCTCTCATATTCCCTGGTCTCCAGTCATTCTCGCAAATTCTCTGAACACCCCACGCCCTGGCCGCTTTCTGCCTGTTTGCTTTTGCGTGTCCTTCTGTCCCTGGTGGGTTTCCCCTCTGCCCTTTGTCTCCCTGGTGAAGCTCTGCTTAGCCTCCAAAACCTAATTCAAAAAGCACCCTCTGACCTCTGCTCCCCAGTCTCCCCTCCACTGTGTTGCTCCAGCTTGCATTCACACCCTCTATGAGAAAGCACTTAACATGGATTCCCGATAGTGGCTTCTTTGCTTTCCTATCTCAGTGGGCTCCACACTTCTACAGGCCAGGGACTGTGCCTTTTTCTACCTTTTATTCTCAGAACAAAGCATGATATATGACTCATGTGAATGCCCAGTCACTCAGTCGTGTCCGACTGGTTGCGACACCATGGACTGCCAGGCTCCTCCGTCCATGAGATTCTCCAGGCAAGAATACTGGAGTGGGCTGCCATTTCCTTCTCCAGAGGATCTTCTCAATCCAGGGACATAACCTGCATTTCCTGCTTGGTAGGCAGATTCATTACCACTGAGCCACCTGAGAAGCCCATATGACACATATGAGTGATCAATAGGCTTTTATTCAAGGTCACCTGGAATATGCCACTGGCCTGGGCACTTTGGAGGAAGGATGGTGGTGTAAGACAAATACAATACCAGAGACTGACATATCTGAAACAGCTAGATAACAAAGCTCTAAACTTTAAAAAAAAATTTTATTTTTTTATTGCAGTATCTTGATTTATGATGATGTGTTAGTTTAAGGGGTACAACAAAGTGATTCAATTATATATATACATATAATCTGGTTTGGGTTTTTTTTTTCAGATTCTTTTCCCTAATAGGTTTTTACATGCTACTGAGTACAGCGCCCTGTGCTATTCAGTAGGTCTTTGTTGTTTATCTATTTTACATATAGTAGTGTGCATGTGTTAATCCCAAACTCCTCATTTATCCCTCCCCTCCCCCTTCCCCTTTGGTAACCATCACCGTGTTTTCTATGTCTTGGGTCTATTTCCATTTTGTATATAAGTTCATTTGTATCTTTTCTTAGATTCCGCATGCACACAATATCATATGATATTTGTCCTTCTCTGTCTGTCAAGCTCTAAACTTAATGATACCGGCAGTGAAAGTTGGAGCAGTTGAGAGAAGGGAGAGTAAAATTCTGCGGGAAGAATTGGGTAAGTCTGCACAGAGAAGGTTGGAGAAGGCAATAGCACCCCACTCCAGTACTCTTGCCTGGAAAATTCCATGGACAGAGGAGCCTGGTAGGCTGCAGTCCATGGGGTTGCTAAGAGTCGGACACGACTGTGCGACTTCACTTTCACTTTCACGCATTGGAGAAGGAAATGGCAACCCACTCCAGTGTTCTTGCCTGGAGAAGCCCAGGGATGGGGGAGCCTGGTGGGCTGCCGTCTATGGGGTCGCACAGAGTCGGACATGACTAAAGCGACTTAGCAGCAGCAGCAGCAGCACGGAGAAGGTATAACTTGAGATGGGCTGGGACAGAGGCATTAAAACGGGAGAAGGCAGTGGCCTCCTCTTCCTGGGAGCTCATAGACTTCAGGAAAGAAAAGCCAGGACATCGACTGTGAAAAGAGAGCCAAGTATGAGTGCAGGGTCTATGTTGAAGAACAGGTTAGAATCTCCCCATTCTTCACTCTAGGTAGTGGTGGGACTCTTCTTCCAGCTTCCAGTGTTCCATCATCTTCCTTGGTCTAGGAGGCAGGCCTAAAAGGGATTCAGCTCTCACCGAAAAACTTGTGTAGACACTATGTGTGGAGTTCCTGTCGGCTGGGGACACATAGATCTGCCAAGATGTTAAATATTTTTTTAGAAAATTGAGTCTATAACTCTGCCTCAAAGTATGCAGTACCTATCCCCCCCGTTCAAATTCCCTATTGTTATAATTTTCTGAACTATATTTAGGATCCCTTGTGACCTCAAGCTCAAAACCAGAAAGTCATTCTCATTTCTGTGGTGGTCCTCAATCATAACTCTTTCAATTTCTGGACTTGGAAATGTCATTTGATGATGAAGATAAAAAGTCCCAGGGTGAGAGGAAGTGAGTTATGGAGAGGGGCTGGCAGGCAGGAGATGAGGCAGCGGTGGGGGACGGGGCAGGGTATATCTGTATTCAACTGCAGGTGCGGAGGCGGAAGGGCAAGAGGGGCGGGCGTCCGGGTGGCAGCATGGTTCAATGGGCAGGGCACTGAGCTGCATGGGCACGGTCGGCCTCCTCCCCTCTGCACCGCCCTGAGCAAGCCACTGGCCATTTTCTCCCTTGGATGTCCTCATCCCAGAAGGAGGGCTAACGATGTGTATTCATCAGGGGAATCATGGCCCAATGTCTCATTCAGAACAACTAATGGAGGTGGTCGTCAGACCTTAGAACACATGAAACAATGTGGTAAGCAAGTAAGAATAACAGGAAGTGGAAGGGAGAGGACTCCA
Organism: Tragelaphus eurycerus; assembly: GCA_935064755.1. Classification (NCBI taxonomy): domain Eukaryota; kingdom Metazoa; phylum Chordata; class Mammalia; order Artiodactyla; family Bovidae; genus Tragelaphus; species Tragelaphus eurycerus. The sequence goes on along the minus strand of CAKXYN010000086.1, from coordinate 1,221,786 downwards.
TTACCCGTAATGTTCTATGTCATCTGCTGGTGTCACCGAGGTCATCAGGCCTCCATAAAGCTTTGTGACTTGGGAGGATGGCCATACTGGGGACCTCGTCATTGTGAACCCAGCAGTCCCCAGCATCTCAGCAGCATAGATGCTTCCAAGAGCATTTATTTCTGTGTTGAAATTTCCCCATTCTCAGCCCATCCCCGTTTCAACTTTGTACAAACATGAGTGGCCAATCACTTTACTACACAAATGACTCATGATTTCATGGGCCACGTAGCTTCCTTCCCTCTTTGCACAGGAAAGGAGCACAGAGAGGAATGTCTTTTGCAGGCTGGGTCTTTTCTAGGTGTGAGGCAAATTCAGGGAGGGAACGGCTTGATGTGAGCTCAACAATCCAAGATCAGCTAGAGAATGAAACTGGTCATTAACTTCAAAAGGCACATGATTCTTCCTGAATCCTCAGCCCCTACTTCCTAGAGGACCTGAGTTTAAAATCTTATTTCTCATGAAAGGCAAAACTCATACATTTGGGGCATTTTTGTACAAATGGATATGATTGAGAATTTAAGGAGGAAAAAGCGACTTTTTGCAGTTTTCGGTACATCTTAGTTTTTTGACAACTGCTGAAATATAGCTGCATTTAGAGGGTAGTGTGGGTAGCCAACCACTGCTATTCAAGATGGGAATTTTGGCCAGGGACCTTGAAGCAAGTGTACAGCTTGTTCCACATGACTATGAACATTTCTCATCTGGAAGATAACTGCATCAACAATTCCTGGAGTTTTCTTGGTTATTTAAACCTTCTGCCTTGGAATTGAGTTCATGGCTTACGTACCAACATCGGCAACTGTTTCCTATTTTGTTGTAGGCTTTCAGGGAGGAAGAAGGAATCTGTAGAGGAAAATGGGAACAAATGATTCTGGAGACTTTACATCCCTTATTACATTTAATCCTTGTAAGAACCCTAAAAGTTAGTACTTTTTCCCTCCGTTTTATAGACCTTGAAAGAAAACTGAAGCTCAGAAAATTTAATTTGTCTAAGATCTAGATGGCTAGAAATGGAAGTGCTGGAATTAGAATCCAGAATTTCTTAACTCAGAAGACTTTGTTCTTATCTACATCAGTTTACCAGAATAACCTGGGCATGGACTCAAAAAATCTATGCTGGAAATGTGCCTTTTTCTGGTTGTAAGAATGGATTCACTTTTTATTATTCATCTATTTAGGCTGTTTGTGTATTATATTATGCAGAAATTTTGAACATGGATAATAAATGAGGGGGAAATGCCTTCACTGCACACACGTAAACACGCAATCCATGTTGGTTTTTTTTTTTGCAACTGTCTCTGTTCCAAGACTGGGAATGAAAATAATTAGAATTTACTGTTGGGCGTCTGTGTCCACTTTAACCTGATCTATTTTGTCTAACATTTCTTTGCAAAGCTCTCAAATGCATTGTTAGCCTATCTGATCCTGTCGTCTAGAAACTGCAGAGTATTTCACATCTTACCCAGGGAACAGATCACTTTTAAGGAAGGGAGGGCATTCTTTGCTGACTTTTCCTCATTTAAACTCATTGAATTTTGTTTCAGCTGCCATTTTAAGAGCAAAGAAAAAGCAATGCATCTGTAAAGAGCTCTGTCACTTTACTCCATGTGATGACTAATGGTGAGGAACTTAAAACCTTATCCTTGGTATCTTTTGGAGTCCAGACAATTCAACACTCTCTTGGGATGAGTAAATATCAGCCTGTTCCCAGGAAGATTAACTAGTAAGATGATGGAAGAAAAGCTGCTACTTTTTAGAGGGCTATACTTAAACTGCCATCTCTGCTTCTTAAGACAGAATCTCAGATGATTCATTTGCTATAATTCACGGTGCTATAATTTCTAGAAAGGAAAGATATTTAATGCAGTTTTAAGAGTAGCAATAGTTTCTTTCCAAGATGTTAATTTTGGTCCCAAAGTTAATTTTTGTTAATGTAATACGTTTATTGATCTTTAAAATGCCATAAAATAGAGTTAGAAGACCTGAGTTCCAAATACTGACAGGCAGATCCTCAGTTTCTCTACCTGTTGTGGAGATAACAGTACTTATCCAGCTTCCCTCATAGCCTTACATTTATGGAGGCGGGGGTGAGTGGATGCAGGGAGGGAATGAAGCAGATTTAAGTACGTTGAAAGTTCTAAGAGTCCCCATGGGAAGCAAAGCACGAGCTTTGTGGACAGAGAGCCCCAAATCTGAAATTTAACTTTGCTGTATGTCACCTGTCTGAACGAATTTGCTAACTCTCTATATCTTGGCTAACTCATCTATAAAGTGGGCCCAAAATAGTCCCTGCCACATAGGATACTTGTGAGGACCAAATGGACTACTCTCCTGAATGATCACATGAGTTAACTGAGGCCTGGTGGACAGTGTCTTTCCCTAGTTCATCCGCCAACAAATACTTCCTGAGATATCCCAAGCAGCGTGCACATAGGGATTCAAAAGCCATTGTCTGAATTACTATGTCGCCTGAACTCTGAGGGAGACTTTTTTCTTTTTAATTGAGAGCTCTTTTTGCTCCTTTATTTCAGGAGGCCCGCTCATGTTGCTGACTCTCTCTTGTTTATGGGCTGATGACTCATTCATGAGTTATCTAAGCGTCTTGTTCCTTCTTTCTTCCTCTCCACTGCCATCTCTATCATGGGACCCTTTTCTCTCTTCTAGCACTTCTCCTGGAGATTGTGAAAGAATGGGGAACTGTAGTGAATTAACTCCTTGTTGGCAGCCCTGCCTCTTGAGAGAGAAGCCTCACCTGCAGCTACTGACTGAGAAAACAACAGCCATCTACACTTCCTAAAATGTCTCCTCCACAACTTTGTCTTTCAGATTTCCTCTTGTCTCATTCTGCTCTAATTGTTCCTTCTTTGCTGGATCCTCTTTCCCGGCTCAGCCCTTGAATGTTAGTAGTGTTCCTTGGGGATCTGTCCTTGGACTACTCCTTTGATTCTGCTTGCTCTCCTGGGAGATCCTGTACACACGTCTGTCCTCAGTTACCATCTATTTGATACTGACTCCCAAGTCCTTTATCTTTCACACTGAATCTCTTTCTTAACCTCCAGATCCAGATGTCCCTTGAACACCACCACCTGTGTGCCACGTATCAAACATGTTCTGGCCAAAAGTGAACTTATTTGTCCCCCTGTGGTCAAAAGTGAACTTATTTGTCCCCCTCTACACACACACACACACACTCTCCGAACTCTAACCTCTTCCCATTCTCTCCACTAGGTACCCTGTGAGTCAGTGTGTCTCAAGCATGATTGTATTGACCACTTTTCCTAAGTGCTTGTCATATAGTCTTCCTCAAAGGCCCCAAGCATATTTCTCATCTTTCCTTTTCTTACAGTTCCCCCTTAGGTCCCAGCAAGTGAGCCTTTAAGAAAGAATCTTTTTAAATCCCTCCCATGAATAATTATTTGTTACATCTTCTGTACATTCACCTCCCTTTATTCATAACTTTATGTTATGGTGTCTTTTTATTTATCTCTATCCAATAAGGCTTTGAGCTCATCAGATTAGATAATAATATTCTTTTTTCTTTAATTTCAAAGAAATTCCCTGTTTTATTTCCCTGTCATATTGGACAATACCTTACTCACAGAAGGAATTCAATAAAAATTTATTGAATGAATGCACTTATGACTATTATTAAGACCCAAGGAAAATTATTTATCATTCTATTTCCAGGGGGAAATATTTGATTGTTGATAGTCATTTTCTAAATAATTCACTTACCACTCCACAAACTAATTAAGAAGAAGAGCCTTCACAAATGGCTTTGTTGTCACATCAAGATGTAAGAGTCGAGAGTTGGGATTTCAAAAATATTTCTGTACCCTATGGCTTTCAACAATTTTTAGGTCTCCCTATAGTTTAATTTTAATTTACTTAAATTGTTTTAAAAAGTAATCTTTATACTTACGCTTATTGACCCCAAATTTCTGACTATTGTATTAAATCCAAAGATAGATGAGGACTTTAAATCTTAAAGTTTCCCAATAGATGGATAGAATGAAGTCAATATAACATATAGTTTGAGACAGTAATGCATATATGAAGCTTTAGAAAAGGAAGAGAGAAAGAATTTCAAAACTTAATTAAACAAATTATATTTACATATGCTGCAATATTAAATAAGTGTTAGGAGTTGAATGATATATTAGTTTTATAAAAGTATCATGAATTGTTATTAATTGTCTAACACAGTGCCTAGAGATAAGAAAACAAGGATAATAATTATAATAACTGACATTTATCGGGCACTTACTATATGCTAGAGGCTGTGATAAGTGATGATTACATTCATCACTTAATCCTCCCAATACCTCTTTGAGACAGTTCCTGTTACTATTCCTGTTTACAAATGAGTAAAATGACTCTTGGAAAGGTTGAATGACATGGGAGGAAACGACAAACAACACTTTTTAAAGCCGTTACATTGTTAAGTCTAACTGGTTGTTTGTTCTGTGTTACATGAGTTAATGCCTTTTAATCATTTCGATAGAAGGAGATGGCAACCCAATCCAGTATTCTTGCCTAGATAATCCCATGGACAGAGGAGCCTGATGGGCTGCCATCCTGTCCATGGGGTCGCACGGAGTTGGACATGACTGAAGCATCTTAACATACATGCATGCATGCATTGGAGAAGGAAATGGCAACCCACTCCAGTGTTCCTGCCTGGAGAATCCCAGGGACAGAGGAGCCTGGTGGGCTGCCGTCTATGGGGTCACACAGTCGGACACAACTGAAGCGACTTAGCAGCAGCAGTAGCAATCATCTTGATGCCGTGTTAATTAGTAAATAATTGATAAATCATTTGATGAATTTGTATAAACAGTTTTGCTGCATCTAAAATGATAAGACATCTGGCACATGCTATAGTCATTATTGAGAATCATCAAAGTTAAGTATTGGTTTTCTAAAAGTATTGATTGTTTAAATCCACACATTAGCTTGCTTTAAAGTCTGCTTTTCTATCAAAGTATTGATGGCACCCCACTCCAGTACTCTTGCCTGGAAAATCCCATGGATGGAGGAGCCTGGTAGGCTACAGTTCATGGGGTCGCTAAGAGTCGGACATGACTGAGCGATTTCACTTTCACTTTTCATTTACATGCATTGGAGAAGGAAATGGCAACCCACTCTAGTGTTCTTGCCTGGAGAATCCCAGAGATGACAGAGCCTGGTGGGCTGCCGTCTATGGGGTCGCACAGAGTCGGACACGACTGAAGCGACTTAGCAGCAGCATTGAACATTTATATCATTTCTTTTTAGATGCCACATATAAAGGATGTTATACAAGCGAACATATTTACAAAACAGACTCGCAGGCTTAGAAAATGAACTTATGGTTACCAGGGGTAATGGTAAGGGAGAGGGATAGTTAGGGAGTTTGGGGTTGACGTGTGCATTTTTCTGTGTTTGAAATGGATAACCAAGAAGGGCCTACTCTATAGCACAGGGAACTGTGTGGCTGCGTGGATGGGAGGGGAGTTTGGGGGAGAATGGATACATGTATATGTATGGCTGAGTCCATTAGTTGTGTACTTGAAACTATCACAGCCTTGTTAATTGGCTTTATGCCAAAAACAAAAAGTTTTTTTAAAAAGTCTTGTTCATTTGCTATAATAGATGCTTGTTTGTGTTTCCTAGAACTAGAACTCTTTTTTAAGTAGAAATATAAAAAGAATTCTTTCTTTAAACAGGACAGTTGTCAGGAATGAGCACTAATATATTTCTAAAACACAGTGGGAGATTTTTAGGTCTGCTAGATGACGTAGGACATACAGTTTCCTGCTGAAGGGTAATTGAAAAGAAAATAACTGATAGTAAATTTTGTGGGCACTGTTCAAGCGTAAATGTTCTCAAAATCAGTTCAGTTCAGTTCAGTCGCTCAGTCGTGTCCGACTCTTTTCGACCCCGTGAATCACAGCACGCCAGGCCTCCCTGTCCATCACCAACTCCCAGAGTTCACTCAGACTCACGTCCATCGAGTCAGTGATGCCATCCAGCCATCTTATCCTCTGTCGTCCCCTTCTCCTCCTGCCCCCAATCCCTCCCAGCATCAGAGTCTTCTCCAATGAGTCAACTCTTCACATGAGGTGGCCAAAGTACTGGAGTTTCAGCTTTAGCATCATTCCTTCCAAAGAACACCCCGGACTGATCTCCTTTAGGATGGACTGGTTGGATCTCCTTGCAGTCCAAGGGATTCTCAAGAGTCTTCTCCAGCACCACAGTTCAAAATCATCAGTTCTTCGGCACTCAGCTTTCTTCACAGTCCAACTCTCACATCCATACCTGACCACTGGAAAAACCATAGCCTTCACTAGACCTTTGTTGGCAAAGTAATGTCTCTGCTTTTGCATATGCTATCTAGGTTGATCATAACTTTCCTTCTAAGGAGTAAGTGTCTTTTAATTTCATGGCTGTAATCACCATCTGCAGTGATTTTTGGAGTCGCCAAAAATAAAGTCTGACACTATTTCCACTGTTTCCCCATCTATTTCCCATGAAGTGATGGGACCAGATGCCATGATCTTATTAGTTTCCAGAATGTTGAGCTTTAAGCCAACTTTTTTACACTCCTCTTTCACTTTCATCAAGAGGCTTTTTAGTTCCTCTTGACTTTCTGCCATAAGGGTAGTAGACACGATTAAAAGAGCCTACAGATATCATAAAGCTTTTCCCCAGGTTAATTACTTTCAGAATATCTAATCATACAGTATGCTATACAGGCTGCCAGTAAAGAATCAGAAGTATTTTTTTTCCATGTTTGATCTCCAGAGTTTGATTTATAAATAGCAAATGAAGATGGAGCTTCTTTTACTATAGATTTTGAGGGGCATGGAAAATATTTTCTTGTCCCAAAATATTTTGTCCATAAAAAAGAAGAAAGAAAAGTTGTATGTTTTAAAGATTATTAAGTCTTCAGTTGCTATTAACAAGTAACTCTCTCTGGGAAAGACAAGCTTGTATGTCTTTATCATATCATTAAGTAATCACACTGGGCAGCTGCCAAATGCAGATTCCCAGGCCGAGTCTCAAAGATTCTGATTTTATAGGTTTTGGATGAGATCTAGGAATCTGCATTTTAACAAGCACTTTTCTGTTCTGATTTAGATGGTCTTTACTGAAAAACCTTGATTTCATGGATAACTGATGTAAACTGGGAAGCAGAAGCACACATAAAAAGAAAAAGTGAAAATTTACCAAACTCAAAATTCATCTCCTTGAAAATATCATCTAGGTCTAGCCTTGCCTTGAGTCTGAATTGTATCTGAATTTTATTACTTCAAGTATCATCAAGTGAAATAAATGAAATAAAACTCCTTAATTGACTTTAAAAACTCAAAAGGGGAAAAAATGACTTTTGTTTGTTTCTGAAGGTTCTTTTTAATAACCCCAGAAATGCTAAAAGTTGAGAGCAGAATGTACAAAACGTTCTCGAAATATATTTTATTTTTGGGTGCCAGGCACATTGGGTTTGTATCACAGAACACTGAAATAATAAAAAGCAGGTGCCCTATCAAGTTTCTTTAGTAATTGGGAAACTAAGGGTTGATATATTTTGCAAAAATTTTTGACAGAACAACCCCAACGGATTAATCTAATGCCCTTGCTTTACACTGAATGAAATGGAGATTGGGGTGGGATAGTGTACTTAGGAATAGAGTAGATGACAAATTAGGCTCATAACACTTCTTATGTTTTGTAGGAAACAAATCTTATTTTTATTTTTTAGTTCACTGCTATAAAATGTGCCCAGTTTTAAGTAATACTTCTTAAAAGTAATACATTTAAGAAGAGTATTCCATATGATGGAGACTCTGAGTTTGGAAGTTTAGACCAAAGCCTTGCAAGAGTGCTAGTATGGAAAAAACAGGAAGACAACTTCCTCTCTGAACATACACCATTTCCTGGGGAGGAAGTGGGGGCTTTAAAAAAAAAATTGTTCTTTGTTGACTCTGTAACTGAGAGGCATCTAGTTAGTGATGACTATATATGTTTATACAATCAGTACATCGACTGTAAAATAAATAAATATCCTGTAAGTACCTTCTCTATTTGATAATGGCAAGTTCAAAGCCCTTGGATTAGTTGGTTGGGAATTTGTTGTATTTTCTGATCATTGATTTACTCAGAGCCAAGCATATACTGCCTAGACAGTTTTTAAGGGACAGCAGCTCAGCACCACGCTGTCAAGTGCATTTCAGCACTGCCCGTATTTTGAGCACAGTGGCATGGCCTGAAGCAGCCTCACCTTGCAGACAGAGTAGCAGAGGTGATATGGGCATTACCCAGGATGCCAGCACCAGTCCTCACAAAAGACCTGCTTTATGCGTAGGTAAAAAGAGGCAGCCCCAGGCGGAGATGTCAATGCGTGTGATCTGTGATCAGTTTGGTATATGGGATACCAGCTGGCTGAAACTTGTTTCTGGCCACTCTCCTTTAAGGATGAAACAACATCATTAAGGTAACTACAACTTACCGTTCAGAAACTGAGGGAGTCGTGAGCATAAACCAAAAACCATGAGAACCTGGAATCGCTGAGTCTAAGACGGTTCTGCCCATTGACTTTTAAATAGCAACTTTAGCAATATATTGAATGTTTGGGCAGGATTTGCCCTGTAACCTTTAAAGGACTTAAAAGATGGACCAGCGAGTAATTGAAATGACATCCTTTACACAGCAGAAAGAGCACACAACAATGATCAGAGCGCCCCAAAGCCATAGATTTCCAGATTACAATAGAGAAATCTAACTGGAGCAGTGACAAGAAAACAAATCCTTTTATTGAGGACAGAGTAAATCTCTTTTAGGAAAACAAAAAGGAAAGTGGATTTAACATCTTCCCTTAAGATACTTTGAAAGAATGGTATGGCTCAGATTCACTGTGTTTTTTCTGGAGGTTGGATGATATTTTCCCTCACCTTTTTTATCCTCATAACTTTATGATTTCTATAATTTTTACCTTTCTATTATTCACCAAACTTAATATTTTAAGAGACCTTGCTAAAACCATATGGCCTCCTAATATTCCTTTTTATACCTCTATTATTTCCAGAAATGTCCAAAGTGTTTGATAAACAGTACTATGGAGTTGCAGACTTGCCCCAGATTCCATACCCAAGACAGTCTCTATTTTCTCACATAGTTAATTATATTTATATGTGGTATGTTCAGGCAAAAATGAAAAAAGAATCTGCATTCTTTTTCTTTTTGTCTAAAGAGGGCAAAATGAGATAGATTGCCTGATGACTATTGACCTTCTGGCAATTTCATTATCCCTCCAATAATAAAAACTTTTCAACAGAACTATTTACGTTTCTCTTGTATTAATACTACTCATTAATCACCACAATTATCCTTTTGGCCTGAAATAAGCTAATTTTTAATGACATATGAGCTAAAATTGTTTTTTATGTTCACAAAGCTTTTTGAAAAGATTGAGGAACTATTTTTAGGTAACTGATCAAAACCCTTATTGCCTAACTTGCCCGATTGTGAAAATTAAGTTTTTCAAAACACAAATTAGGCAGGCATTGAGAACCAGAAAGCTCATATGACATACTGTTATTGCCAAAGACATTGATTTTTCTTTCAGCATATATGCAATCCTAATTTCTCCTTAAATGTGTAAAAAATCTTCTGTTGTGGGCTTACTTGGATAACTCAAACAAAGCACTTGAAGGATCAACAATAAAATGGAATTTTATTTTCTTTTAGGGATCAAGACCTCAATGTTTAGCTGTTTTTGCTCTCAGCCAGAAACTGGGGAGTCTTTCTACAGAAGTAACAAAGAATGGGGATGGAAGAGGGGAGGCAAATCTTTGACCTCTTTAGGAAAGGAAGGACCCCATCAGGGTTCTTATGGCAAGACGGCCTCCAGTGTGTTGGGAGAGGAAGTGAACGCAGCCCCTACAGGAATCTTACCACTGTGCTTACTACCATGTCTTCACCAGCACAGTGCTTGGATGCATAGTGTGAGTCAATTAAAATTGGTGAAATTGAATTAAACTTAGCTTGAGCTTAGTATATTTAATCCCTAAATGCAGTACCTGAAATATACTAGACACTAGATGTGTATTTAATGATGAACCAATTCTGGAATCCTTGGGAGTTCTTACACAGTCTCATAGAAATGACTTAGTGAAAGATATGGGTGGATCTGTTGTGGTAAAGTACTCCGAATAATTGTTACTAACAAAACAATAAATGGTAACAAGTAGGTCACTACAGTAACTGCTTAAGGACCGTCCGCAGATTTGAGCATTCAATTGCGAGGCAACCATATGGTTATGCATCTCACCATGTTGACATCATGCTGCAAAATTCACACATTATATAAAAAGAAATCACACCAGGAAAGTACAGGCTACCACAAATAGTAGAGTGAAAAGCACATTACTGAAGTGTACTGCTTAGTAACAGATTTTAGGTACTTGAGCTTCTAATTCTTAAGGACTTCATTGATGCCAGTGTTAAGAGGCCCTCCAACCAATGTACGAAGAATGAAGGCTAAAATGAAAAAGAAATGTAGTAGAAGAGGAGTGAGAGAGAGAAGTCAGTGACTTAATTTAGGTGCAGCTAACGTTGCTTCTAAAACATGTGCACCCTCTCAGGCCCACCTTGACAGGGAGTCAGGAAACCTGGGTCCTTGCTCTCTCTCTCTGCTACTAAACAGATTAAGCAGATTTCTTCATCTGTAACATGAAGACGTTGAACAATTTCTGATATGAATTGTGGTTTTAAAAACCAAAACACATTTAGGGTTTGCCAAGACCTCTTAATGCAATTGCTATTATCTTTATAAACACTATCAGTAGAATTATAAGCCCATAATTCAGCGACCTCTTTATTATCCTGAACATAATTAACTTGATATTACAGGTTAGGCTGTGTCAGCCATTTCTTAATAATGTCCCCTTTCCAAAGGAGAGTGCTTCTTCAATGTGCTTTGTTTCACAATACTTTCTCCTATTTCTGTTACAGAATCTGCCTGAAGCAATGCCTTTTACTTAGTCTGTTTGGATGTCTGTCATCCACACTAGGCTCCGTTATTTGAGGGAAAATACCGTGACTTACTTATCTTTCAGACTCCTTGCATAGGGCAGGGATTGACATGTGGTAGGTGTTCAAAACACTGAAAAAAGTGAAGTTGCTCAGTCGTGTCTGACTCTTTGCGACCCCATGGACTATACAGTTCATGGAATTCTCTAGGCTAGAATACTGGAGTGGGTAGCCATTCAAAATACTGAAGGAATATTTAATAAACTTAATTGGGCAATAGCATATGGGGCTTCACAAGTGCACTAGTGATAAAGAACCTGCCTGCCAATACAAGAGACATAAGAGAGGTGGGTTCAATCCCTGGGTCAGGAAGATCCCCTGGAGGAGGAAATGGCAACCCACTCCAGTGTTCTTGCTTGGGAAATCCCATGGACAGAGGAGCCTAGCGGGCTACAGTCCATGGGGTTGCAAAGAGTCAGAACACGACTGAAGTGACTTAGTGCAAGCAAAAGTGTATGTGTCAGACACCTTTTATTTGCCCCATCTGTTTGGATCCGTGTCCACCTGTTTTTACCCTGTTCTAGCCAGAAGGTTCTTGCCTTTCAAGGTAGCCTACTGTGTAGGACTTTCTCTTATTTGGCTTCAGAATCTTTTTCCTCCTCCAGCCCTTCTAGAAATGCTGACTGTCTCTGCTATTAGCCCTGGGTTCCTGCTCTAGCCCTTGGGAGTTCCCTATATCTTACCTACACCTGGGTGATTAACGCTTCACCCACTCCACAAATTATCCTAATTGAGGCACACTACCTATTTCCTGCCAGGACCTTCACTAATAGTAGATAAGAGAAGCAAATGATTTCAGTTTAAAATATGTCTTGATACTGACATTATTGAGAATAACCACCCCGAATTTTTTGGTAAGCATATCAACAGGTAAATCCTTGTCAAGGCTGTGTTTTTGTATACGACTGACCTTCACTGAGTGACCCATCCTCCAAGTATGAAGTTACACATTCATCTCAGTGGCTACACCACAAATACATTTTGCATTTGACTTAGTAATCTAATTATTTATGTTTACATTTGGCCATTGGTGTTTAAATGTCTTTCTCATGTCTTATAACCTCTTGCATTGGAATATAGTGCCTCAAGAGAAAGGGTGCCATCTCTTTTTTTTAAAATGAAGCCTCAGAGCTGGTGGTTCTATGGGTGACAAACATCTTTAAAAAATCTAGATATTTATGATGATGAATACAGACTACTAAATGTCGAGCCATATCTGACAAGAAATATTTTGCACATTTTTAAGGGCTAATTTGATTGTACTTGATGCGTTCTTTTCCAGAATCAACAATTCTTAAGGAAGTGTATAACCAGTTTTATATATTCATGGCAGAATAACTTGAAGAATCATTAAAATGTCCACCTTTAAAGAGTGTTAAATGTATCAGTTTAGGCCACAATTCAGATAGGTAAAAGCATTTATCACTGATGTATAAGCACCATGAAGTCAGAGGTGTTTTCTATTTCGTCTACTATTGACTCCCCAGTGCCTAAAACAGACACTAGAGTTTAGTAAGTGTTCATTGTATTTGTTGGTTAAATGAATATCTTGGAATTTGGTTATATTATTGTTGTCTATTATGTTTTTGCAGTTGCCATATCGTCATTCATAAATGATCAGAGAGACAATTTAGGTTCGTTTTCTCAACCAATATTTATTTCATTCTTATTCTTTTCCTTTAAATAGAGTTTCCTTTAGGAGCTCATGTTCTACATCTGAAAAATGTTCTCTTGAACACAACAGAGTTATGGGTGGATTCCACTCAGTGGCTTTTCTTTTGCACCAAAATACCTTTGCTCAAAGCAAGCCTGTACCTCCACTCTCCCAACCTCTATTTTTGCCAGCTTTGCAGAAATATATTGAAGCAATTAGCACTTCCTAAAGAGCCCCTGATGCTATTCTGGGATTCTGTGACTGGTGACCATGTTGTGCCTTTTCATGTGGACTTGATTACTCCAATGAAACTGCTGGAAGGCTATTTTTTTCTTGCATGATATTTGTCTACCTCATCCACTATGGCCAAAACAGAATCTTCCACCTTGTGTCTGGTTCACATGAGGTTTGCAGGGTGTCATGGTTCCATTAGAGACTTTCCAAGGTCCTTTATTAGGCTTTTAAATTACTCCAATTGATCTATACAAGCTTTTAAATTCACAGACACTTTGATTTATTCACAAACACTTTTTACTTGTTTGACTATAAATACGTCGTCTATGTGAGTCATTCTTCTGGAATAGGCTTAGTGGTCTCAGAACTTGGAATACATTGAATAAAACTCCGAACTTAAAGTAATTGTTTCGTAATCCAAATAGATTTCTAGAGGTTGCAGAATTTATGAGGGAATTGTACATGGCAAGATACTGTTATAATTGGGGAGTGTACATTCCGGAGGGAATTAAATATCTTCCTTCTTCCTTTCCACCTTCCATTTCCCTCTTTTCCCTCCTACTTTTCTCCCCCTCCCTTTTTTTTTCCTTTAGGATTCAAAGATCCACTTCCCCTTTGTAAATATTCACATTTACATGTAAGAGAGAAATACTTTATAGATTCTTCAAGTAGGTACATATTATAAGTAGTTATAAAACAATATAAATATATATTGCTCAGAAGAATTTGTTCATGAAAATACAGATGACTTTTAAACAACATGGGGATTAATCCACATACAATTTATATCAACTCTCCATATCCTTAGTTCCTCTACATTCTCAGATTCAACCAACCATGGAGTATGTAGTACTGTCATGGTTACTATTGAAAAACATCCGCATCTAAGTGGACTCAGGCGGTTCAGACCCACATTGTTCAAGGGTCAACTGTAACCCTTTATAATGTATTTTCAGATTTCATGCCATAAATGAATGAGAACTTTCTTTTCTTTTTTTATTAAGAAAAGGAAAAGACAAGCAAAAGCCGTCTTTTTTTCAAAAGAGGTATGAGTCATTGTAATCTTATGAAATATTGCTTCAAAATCATAAAAGCAAAGGATTTCAGAAGTAAAACGTACCATCTTGGTTGCTTTTGTTACATGAAATTGTCTTTCCTATTTTTTTCCCTCCTTGACCACCTCATTGTTCCTGTTATGTGAGTAAAGGATGGTGCCATTGCCCGTCCTTTATTGCTTTATACATTGGTGCTCTCTGCTGAAAGGGTTGTTTTCAGTCAGACTGACTCTTAATGCTGTTTCAGTATTTCTCCACCCCATCCCTGTCTTCCTCCCCAGACACACATACTTTGCACCACTACAGTGGTTAACTTTTTAGAGCCCAGAAGTTGTGGATATGTCTGCAGGAAGAAATGGCAGTGTGAAGCTTAACCATGACCTGAAGGAAATAATAAATTGCAGGAGTGTTTCTGGGAGGAACATGCTAACTTAGGACATCTTTCTCTGATGAAATCTGTTAGGCTTTTAGTTTTCCAAATGTGGGAACTTTTGTTCTTGTTTTTCGCTTAGGCATAGGATAATTCCCAAGAGAGATTCCATTCATTCCTCATAGAGAAACAGAAGAAAAAGACTGAAGCTGAGCTAGTAGTTGTTAGGAGAACTGTGTTTACTCTGAGATCTGATTCAAAACCAGGGACAGGGAATATCAGCGAGTCCACACTAGAGCTTCTCCATTTGGTAGCCAGGGCATATAGTGCTCAACCATGTACTCTCTTGACCAGGGCAAGTCCCAGTCACCTAGAACACTAAGCCAGCAAATGCATGTCTACAAAGAGACTGATTGTTGGCAGTGTCATTAATGAGAGTCATGTTTACATTTTTACTGTTATTACTGAGTCCAAGCTTGTACTGCTCTCTGCATGACAGGCCAGTAAATCCAGAGATGAGTTGTTGGGACAAGGAATAGTGATTTTATTTGGAAAGCCATAGACTGAGAAGGTGGTGGACTAGTGTCCCAAAGAACCATCTTTCCCCCAAGTTAGAATTCAAGCTTTTATACTAAAAGAGGAGGTGTGTGGTTGGTTGCTACAAACTTCTTGGTGTGGGAATCGTTTGTTCTTGCAGCTGTCCAGGTAGATCAGGTCATGATGTTCCTGTAAACCTCCAACAAGACAACCATAGTCTCTGTTCTGAAACTGTTTATCTCTAGATGAATGGAAAAGTAGTACACCTTTAAAGATCAGAGCCTTGAGAATGGGCTATTTCAGACTATAGGCAACATTCTTAACCTGTAACAAAAGCAATAGAATGCAAAGGTTAATGGAAAAGAAAGAAATCTAATATGGAGTCAGATTTGTTGTTTACTTTATAAGAAGACATTGTGACTGATGGTTCATGTTTTAACTACTATCTTCTAGTCAGTGATAACAATATAACAGAATGTCTCAGATATGTAGAAAGTACTTTAATTTCTTCATTTAAAGAAATCCTGACCACCCTTCCCCTGCTCATCCCTCAAGACATAGTTTCAGCAAGTCCTCTTTATGCTAATAAGTGATACTCTTCTGGATGAAATAGGAGCTGAACCTTGCCTAATGAGATGGTTGGTCTTCATTTTGGCATTAGGCCAAACTGATGAAGCATACATGGATATTTGCATTCATTATTGTATTCATCTTTTATAGAAAATGCAAAGACTTCTAGTTTGGTTTGGCTTTCTGCCAATTAGTGTTGCCACGGTTTTCCAGTGATGCATATTCACATGAGTCAACAGAAACCTTTTTGACTAAGCAGAGTTGGATTTAGCAATCCTGAGTGCACCAGGGCTTTGGACGTGGGGGAAACTAGAGTAACAGGGGGCGAGTGAGACCTCAAGACAGAAGCACTGACAAATAGATTTCCAAAACAATGAAGTCACCATAGCCCCACAGCACCTCACATCTCCCCAGCACAAGTTCTATGTGATGGATAAAGAAGTGCTCAGTTTATTATCTCTTGTTCATTAGACTCACAGCTCCAGAAACCTGGATTTTAGAGAGGGTACAACTGCTTTGAGGAATGAGGCCCCAGTGTAATACCTCACCTCTCTTTTTGTCCATCCTTGAAGCCAAGTCTTCCTTAGAAGATTCCTAGTGATTTTTAACATATTTCAGTGAAGAAGCATGCCACTTACCGGTAGATCAAAAGGAAAATGCTAAAAGCCATTTCGTAACATGATGTAGTAGGGAGGGGAGCAAATTCTTGGGCTTCATTAATAAAGATAAATTATCTCAAGTAAGAAGTGTGTATCAGTCAGCTTTAGCTTTGGTTGTGAGTGACAGAAAACACACAAATCACAAGAAGTTAAACAGCATAAATGTTTGTTTCTCTCTCTTATGAAAAGAAGTCCCAAGGGTTGGTCCAGGAGAGGGAGACACATCCCAGTGTTAGGGATCCACGCACCCCCTCACTGCTTTCCCAGCCTCAGCAACATGTGGCTTCCATGTGGGGGACAAGAACGCTGTGCCAGGCTCAGTCAGGAAGGAGGCGGCGGCTACAGCGGCAGCAGGGACTGCCCCTCTCTTAAAGGACTCCTTCCAGAAGTCTCTCACAACACTTCCATGTAAGCCTTAGTCACCTGGTCACCCCTAGCTGCGGGTATGATGGGGACATGTCAGCTTTACTTGGAATAGTGGTGTGGGGAGCTGAAAACCAGGGATGGTGTGACTAATGAAGAAGGAACCTTGCCAGCGCTCAGCCCACTTCCAGAGAACTGGTGGTCTCTCCACGGGAGGTGAAAAGCCTTCTCTACCCTTGTCTTAGTCACAGAACACCTTGGGTATGCTTTTCCACACAGCAAAAGAGAGATATGTGAACAAGTCAATTTAGAGGTAAACTGCCAGGCTGTGTGAGGCCTGGACCCTCCGTCTACCTCAGGGTTGGTTAAACAGTGTCACTTGTGGAAGAGCTGAAAGAACTGGTGATGTTTTGCCTGGAATTTACTCCTTTCTCAGGAAAACGAAAACCATGGGGAAGACATAACACCTGAATTAGAATGTGCCCAATCAGTGAGTCTGACCAGAGGCACCATGTGAAGGAGCATATCCAGGTCCCCAAGGGAGTCCTGAGTTTGACTGAGCTGTGCCTAGAGAAAGCGGACTTGCTGCGGTCCCAGGGACTGAAGCAGTGACTGCGGGGTCCATTGACATCTTTCTAACACGTCATCCTGGCTGTAGTCTTCCTGTCCCTCCAGTCCGTTCTCCACGTTGCCGTTAGCGAGCTTCTGAATGTCGAATAGATCAGATAACTTCCCAGATCCCTGCCCCTCACTCAGGGGCTTCCCATTGCTTTCTGCCACCCACTTCCTCCTGACCTGGTCTTAGCTTCCTCAGTCTGAGTCTCCAGACAGAATTTCCACTTCCCCCAGTGTGTCAAATTTCTCTCCCTTCTGGCGCTTTGCCCACGTCGTTCCCTCTTCCAGAACGCTCTCCTCCACTCTCACTCTCACACTGCACCTGGCTAACTCCTACACCTCCTGAATCATCACTTCCTCTCTGAAGTCTCTACTCCCACTCCCTCAGAAGGGGATTTTCCCATAACTTCTGACACCTCAGTTAGCACAGCACTTTCTACGATTACTACAATTGCTTATTTAATGATTTGTCTTTCCAGCTAGACTGGAAGCTGTCTGTAAGTAGGGTCTGGTCTCCTGATTGTCGTAGGGGCCTAAAAATAATATGGAAAGGTTATAGAAGATATGGAAACATTATAGAAGATACTCAAACGTCAGCTGAGGGGACATAAAGGTTAAGGATGAGGAAGAAACAATAGAAGCAGGAATCAGGAGAAAGGGACCACACATTAAAGAGTATCTTTTGCTCCAGCCTCCCCCACCCACCCCTTGCACATTCTTTCTGGAGTGGTGATTTTGAGGCATATGAAAGAAATACTTCTCTTGGGTTACTTGGATTGCCTCCTAGCCCCCAAAGAGTCAGAGCAACTGTTACAATGGAATTTGAAATACTAGCTAAGTTAATGGAGGTCAGAGTTACCGGGTCTGGATTTACAGCTCCAAAAAATTGACCCAGATTTATTTCCTATTATTCAAAATTAGTTATGTTGAAGGAGGAGCAAGGGGTTCCTGGTATATAGACTATCGCTAATGTGTCCTGGGACTTAAATCTTGTTTGGCTTTTTATCTGTCCTGGAGAACTTAACTGTGGTTCTCAGTGAGTGGGGTGGCGCTGGGGGACCTGACAACAGAGTTTGCACGTGGGCAGCTCTGGCCCGCCAGACCTTCGTGATCTGGGCTGGTCACTCAGGCCTGCTTTTTCCTGGAGTGATTTTTACAAGCTCTGAACAAACTCCTGCCCTTAAATACCTACTGCCATTTGCTTCTTAATACTTAAAATGCTGCTGCTGCTGCTAAGTCAGTGACCCCATAGACGTCAGCCTACTAGGCTCCCCCGTCCCTGGGATTCTCCAGGCAAGAACACTGGAGTGGGTTGCCATTTCCTTCTCCAGTGCATGAAAATGAAAAGTTAAAGTGAAGTCGCTCAGTCGTGTCCGACTCTTAGCGACCCCACGGACGGCAGCCTACCAGACTCCTCCATCCGTGGGATTTTCCAGGCAAGAGTACTGGAGTGGGGTGCCATTGCCTTCTCCGACTTAATAACACTAGGTTTAGAGATGAGGCCTCAAATTCAAGGACCACGAGAATGATGCATTGATTTAAATTCACGTAGATATATATTGGATCCTTTTGTGATGTTTTGGAGCATTGGGCTGCAGGAAGTGTAGGTGAGGAGTGGAAACATGAGGAATTTGAGACCGGAGAGGCCA
The DNA here is from genome assembly GCA_935064755.1 of Tragelaphus eurycerus. Taxonomy (NCBI): domain Eukaryota; kingdom Metazoa; phylum Chordata; class Mammalia; order Artiodactyla; family Bovidae; genus Tragelaphus; species Tragelaphus eurycerus. The sequence continues at coordinate 1,202,965 of CAKXYN010000086.1, read as the reverse complement.
GGAATTCCAAGTAGGCTGAGGAGGTAGAGGACAAACTGCATTTAATGTATAACTTTGTTTAACCTTACTTTGGAGAAGAAAGTGGCAACCCCCTCCAGTATTCCTGCCTGGAGAATCTCGTGGACAAAGGAGCCTGCCGGGCTACAGTCCATGCGGTGGCAAAGAGTGGGACACGACTGAGCACACACACACTCACACTCACACACTCACACTCACACACACACACACACATTTGGGGTATCCAAATGTAACAATTTCTTGTTCGGATCTGACGAGACAGTAGAATAGTAACTTAGACCCAGGCGTGGACCTCCTCATGCCAGCATGCGGACAGGGTTTTCCTCTGTTCTCCCCTGGAACTGTTGTAAGATTCTCCATGTGGTGTTAGCTTTAAGTGGGTAAGACTTTCAGCCCCACCTCTGTATTACCACTGGTCAGTCACCTCATAGTCAGTCCCTGCGTGCTCTGCAGTTGCCCACGTCTCCTTTTCTCAGGACACACAGGCCATCAGAAGGCTCCACACTTTCAGTGCAGGGGGCCTGGGTTCAATCCCTGGTCAGGGAACTAGATCCCGCACACTGCAACTAAAGTTCCCGCATGGCAACTGAGAAGGATCCCACACAGAGCAACTAAACAAAGTCCTGCATAACACAACAAAAATTCCGGGTGCCACAACTAAGACCTGGCACAGCTAAAAAAAATAAATATTTTTTAAATAGTAGATGAATAGGCAAACAGACAGCACATTCCCAAGAGGAGAGATTTTGTGCTCATGCAGGCCAAGATAGTGGACACCTTGAAAATGATTTTTTCAAGTCTCATCCTCTTCTGAGGCTGATTGGAGATAACTTTTCCTAGAATGAAAATCACCCAACCGGCATGAACTATTTATTTTCTTGATTGCTTCGAGAAAGTGCGTGAACAACAATCTTATTGTCTCTTCCAGTCTTGCTTTAAAAGGCATGCAGCTACTAATAACATTGTGTGTACAAAGCATTAATTAACAATAGTCCCTCTTTATTTATATTTGCCCTCTAAAAATTTAATTGTTGATTTCTTTAGTGCTGTAAAATGCACTGTATGTGCCTCTTTCTGTAGATTTGCGTGCAGTGAAATTAAACATTTTAGGTTGTGTCGGTGATCAGAAAGATTTAATTCTCTTGACATATACAATGACAGTGTTTCAATTCTATAAACAAAACCCACTGGTACAATTAATCATTAACCTACTTGCTGTAGGGATTAAGGGAGAGAGCGAGTGTTAACCCTTTGTGACTCACTGTAAATCAGCAAGAGAGGAAAGGATGTGTAGGTTTTGTTGTCTAAAAATTGACTACAGGTTGATAATCAGAGTATAATTTTCCGAAAAACTCCTAATATCCCATTTTTAAGTATATACATCCACACTTGTCTTTTTACTGAGTTATCTGGAATTCTTGTCCACACAGTAGATGGGCGCAACCGGTTACTCCTGCAAGCTGCCTTTCCCTTGTATCGGATTCTAGTAAATCATGCCCCTCTTCTACTCAGCTTTCTGCCTGTGTGTTCGGTAGCAGAGATTATTCTTTTTTGGTGAAGAAGACACTCAGAAGGCACAGACAGGTCATACTTAGTTTTCTGAGTTTGTGAGCTGATGGAGGAATCACATCAGAGGATCTTCTTCTGTCCTTTACCACTGGAGGAATTAGGGAATGCCACCATTCCTGGTCCTTCCTGTAGACTCATCCTCTGAGCTTTCCATCTTTGGCCACCTTAGGTCTTCTTGGGAGAATATTCTTACCCCTAACTGGAACTTACCCAGCACCACCAAGTAGTGAATTATATTTGGTATATAATTCTTGGAGGTGTTTCTGTAAGCAGAGGTAAAATCTCAGAGAGCTCTGTGAAATATTCTGTAGATTTAAATGTATTAATTATATTTTTATACATTTATGTTATATATTATAACATGTATATATTTATATATTTGTAATAAATATTCTAATTATATTTTTTCTCAGGAATACACCATCCTTTCATAGGTTTTTGCAGAGAGTGTCAGTGTCTCTCTCACTGTGTGTGTGTATATATATATATATTATATATATGTATATTTTGAATGAATGATCGATTGCATGACTTGTGGTTCTGTCAGAGATCAGGTCAGTAGGGAAAAAGCCTACAGATGAGGGAGAACATGAGGTCAGAGGATTTGCTACAGATTGGATGCCAACACTGTTCAGAATATTTGCCTTTTCTAATTTCATTTTGCCCACATAAAAATACTCAGGAAAAAAATCCAGGGTCTGAATATTTTTTAGTCTCTTGTTTCCCGAGCAAGCATATGTATCACAGAATCATATCTGTTCTCATTAGGAATATTTAAGCCTTTTAATTCTAATTATAAACCCCACCAATTTGACAGTGTTGCTTTAAATGTCAGAGGCACTGGAGAGGTTGTGGGGCAGGGAGGGGCTGTGAACTAAACCTCTCCAAAGGATTTTAATGCATTCCCTTCGGTGTCTTTTCTTTCAGAGAATAAAGGGAGGGAAAGGAGCCAATGGACTCAGCCCTATAGCAACATTTTTCCCCAAGGAATTTTGTATTTAGTTTTTGTGCCTTTGGCTAATAAAGAAGAGATGAACATTTAGTTCATCCGAACAAAACAAAGCAAAATTTCAAAATGTGATTCTTTTACTTACAGATTATCTGGATTTTATCTCACCCAAATTTAGGCTGTAAACTAGAGGACAAATCATTTAAGAAATTTATTCTTTCCTTGCAGTACATTGCTTTGTACTGAGGTGGCTTGTTTTTCTGCTCAGACAGAATGGAGGAAATTATCTCGTGGATTCAAGCTGAAGAAAGGGCCCCAACTCCATAATTTTAGTACCTAGCTACTCTCTTTCCCCAATAATGTAGAGAATTTCATAAATTCTCACCTTCACTTTGCTTATTCAGATGTATGCTCCTGTTATGTATACACAGTAATACCAGTTCATACACAGGGACTGAACTGACCTGTTAATAAAATTACCAAACTGGTCTAGTTAACTCTTACCTCCTACTCCCCGACCCTACTCTCAATCCACTCTGCTACCCTGTTCCTCCGATTCAATTGACCATTTGTTTGCATGAATTTATTGGACTGACCACCTGGTGTGCTGTTATAGAGGCCTGGTCTTTTTTTTAATTTCAGTGACCATCAGGTTTTGTTTCTTATTTTGAAGCCAGTTCTAGATTATTTACCCTTTGATGGATTGAGACCCACGCTTTGTCTCATTCAGTTCCATTTAGACAAAGAGTAGGGGGTGTGAAAAGGATGCTTGGGTTCAGTTAAAAAGAGGCCTAGATCCTCTCCCCTCTGGGGACTGTCCCCTCTGCAGACACAGCTACAGTGAGAATTAGAAAGGAACGACAGAAAGGAGAAACAAACCACGTGGTGGAACTTGTCAGCTGCTTTTGTTAACATCTCTTAAAATTCAGGTCAGGGTAGTATATGCAGATCCCTAAAATGAGGAGATGGTCTGGATAAAAGTCAAGTCTGTGTTCCTCACATTTTATAAGGAAAAGGATAAAGACCACTGAAAAGTAAAGATCTTGCTCTTCAAAAAGAAATTTCCATTTTGTTACAAAGGAAAATGCTTCATTTGAAATTGGTAAATACATGGCTGCTTTGCAAATGTTCCAGAAAATGCAGTTTGTCTTTTTGAACCTCACAGGATTAGCTGTTGTGTTACAGTTTCTTCTTATTTCTGGAGCTGTAGATGTTATGTATAGGATAGCTTACAAACATCTATCAGCATGTCTTTAACATGGTGTTCTGTCAAGTGAATGTTGCAGTCTGATCAAATTGATGGTGTCTTTCTAGCCGGCGAAATGTAATGCCACATAATTCCATTCCCCGACATCATGTTTTAATCAATGGAAGATGGTAAGTGCCAGAGAATGAACAAAATGGTTCCTGAACCACTTACCCGAGTTTTAATGGTATACCTAAAGATGTCATTCCTGGAGTTGATGGTATAGTAAATTATTCTAAGGCATATGCTCTACTAGAATTTTTATCTTAAAATAATTCAATTCTGGTTCATGCAAGGGCAGGGTCAGATGGCCTGCAGGAAGAAAGCCAGCTAAATTTCCATGATTCATGGTCACTAGGCAATGCCTAGTTCAGTTGATCATTCATACTGGCATATGTCCCAAGTATAGGTCATCCCAGTTATGGATAACCTAACTGCCCTTAATAAGACTAAAAGATAGTCTTACTCTGCCTGCAGATAGTTTGAAGGCTGTGAGTAAGTATCTAGAAGGGATCGTTCCAGGAAATGCTATCTTAGATACAAAATTCTTCTTAATCTTGAAAACAATCCTCTTTGAACAGTTTAGATTTGGAATGGAAGACAAGGGATGTAATTATAAAATCACAAAATGTCTCATCATAGATTTAACCTCCGTTTTTCTTAAAATCTAGGTTCTCACAATTAGAAGCAGCTTCCCAGGTGGCTCAGTGGTAAAGAATCTTTCTGCAGTGCAGGAGACATGAGTTCAATCCCTGGTTGGGAAGATCTTCTGGAGAAGGAAATGGTAACCCACTCCAGTAGTCTTGCCTGGGAAATCCCATGGACAGAGAAGCCTGGTGGGCTACAGTCCAGGGGTGACAAAGAGTCAGACATGACTGAGCACTCATGCACACACGTGGAGGTCTTTGAGCCTTAACCATATCTGTGTGCAAGAGATGTTAACCCCTGTTCTAAGGCTCTTTACCTGATGGGTTCCTTCTTCCTTAGATTGAATTAGAAAGAAATCTGTCACAATGACACTCATTGTGATAAAGGACCACAGAGGAGGATTGTAAGGACCTTGTCTTGGAGGTTCTGATGCATTTTGCATGTAATTTTTCTCTAAAGTGAGAGCAAAGCCCAACCTTCAGAGAAACCACATAGCTCCCTGCCTTGTCATGTCACAAGTTCCCAACCCTGTTCCTTGCCATCCTTGACCCTGGTCTTTGCAGAAGGCTCAGGGTCAGCCTCACTTGAATTTGAAGCTTCTACTCTCCTCCTTTGGACTCTGCTTAGTCATGGTCTGGGCAACTGCAAAAGTCCAAACTTCGCATAGTTATCTGGATTTGTGTGAGAATGCCTTATATGTCATCCAGTTGGATATCCATCCATGTGGGGATTTCTGCCAGAATATCTCCATCTGTGGCCTTCCAGCTGGGCTGCTAGACCTCTAACACTCTCACCGACAGACCTTGTATTCCCTGAGGCTGTCCATTTCCTCTGAGTTGGGCTTCTTATAACTCTATGAATTAGTCCTAGACAAGAACTTGAGTCTACACCCAATTAGTTGAACCCTTCTTTCCCATGCTGGAATTTCAGCTGATTAAAGATAACTCTTAAGCTTCCTGTAAGGTACTTCTTCTACTGCTTAAATGTCCTCAGCTCTGTTTCATCTTTCTTATATCACAGTAGTTCAGATTCTCTCTCCATCTAGCCTGGCATGACCTTTAAACAAGTATCAGTTTGGCTAACTCTTTTCTAAACGGGAAACCAAAAAACTGAGCAGCATACGCCTCATGGGGTTTGGCAAGAGCAGAATTGAGAACTAACACTATATATGCAATCTCAGATAAGATTAGTTGTTTCAGCAGAGACATCGAGTGACCTGTGTCAACTGAAACTCTCCGTACCCCATTACCTCTTTCAGAACAGGCCCTCAGTAAAACTTTGATGACTTAAATTAAATCCTTTTTACACATAAGCCCCTGTTGGATTTCTTCTCTCCAACCCTATTCATTTTATACAATTGATATTTTATGTCCAAGTGCAGGGACTTAATTTTTATCCCATTAAACAACATCTTTTTAGAGCTGACTTGTGGTTCTAACTTGTTGAGATATTTTTGCTCTGTACTCAAGTTCTGTACTCAAAATATTTTTTATTGCTCTCAGCTCCATGTCACTGATAAGTGGACTAAGCATGTTTTTCCAAACTTTAACCAAGTCACCAACACAGATTATTAAACAAGACGGAGAAGAGGTCAGAGTTCTGTGGAGTGCTGTAAGGGCTTTATGGGTTGTCATTCTTCAGGAAATCAGCTCTGTGTATGGATGTTTAACTCATTACAAATCCCTCTAAAAGAGGTGGCCGGTAAGATCATGGGTTCTATGGTCAAGGTGAAGTGGATTTCAAAATCCAACCTTTTTCCTCACTAATTGTGTGGCCTTGAACAAGTTCATTAAAATTTCTCATCAACAGACTGCTCATCTTCTTAGGTCTCGGGAGCAGACTGAATAAGGCAGTGGCTGTGAATTATGGACAAGTGCCTGGCACCTGTCTGCTACCCATCAGTATTCCCCAGCTCCTTCTCTCACCTAATTTGTCTGCATCTTACAAGGATATCACAGACTTTAGGTTCACCATTGGAAGTAAAAAATTCAATGATGTATTAAAATTGCTTCATCTATGTGGCTTTTTTATTTCCTCTTAACAAATTTTTCAGTATGAAATCATTTCCTTAAGGAGGGGGGATTTACAAAAAATAGGAATTAGAATTTTTTTCCTTCTTTATGTCATCTAGTAACATGCATCATTAACCTCAGCTACATAAATTCCTAGTATGCTTTGGCCCTGAACTTTAGAAGAAAAATTCTTTAGTCATCTTTAATATTTTATAATTATAATAGATTAAGCCAACTGAATAAAAATATAAATATCCTAGTTCCATCTTTTAAAGCTATTTCTTCTTGTGATGTATTCACTTCTGAATGAAGGTTTTACTTCTTACAAATGTTTCTGGGTAATGCAGCAAAGACACCTGTAATCGGATCTGCAGCCAACAAGGTAGTAAGTCGATTTGGAGTTCTAATAGTTACACTGTGTATCTACAGAATGGATATGATGAAACATGACATGAATTAGCAAATCTGTCAGGAGTCAAACAGGTTTGCTGTCACAAATTAACCAGTTTTACCACGATTTCAAGGCCGTAGATTTTCAATTACCTGAAATTAGTCATAGTAGTAGGAGACTCTTTTCTTTCTAGTCTAGCCCACAACAGTGTTAAAGACTGTTTCAGATATTTCAAATGGAGAGTCTAAACCATCCATTTAAAATGATTTTATAAGCTCATGTTCCCCTAAGAGTAAATCTTGGTGATAAAAAACACAAAGCTAAAATATACAGATAATATATGAAAATACTGGAGAAGGAGGTGGCAACCCACCCCAGTATTCTTGTCTAGAAAATTCAGTGGAAAGAGGAGCTTGGCAGGTGGGCCACAGTCCATGGTGGGGGGGGGGGGGTGGGGCGCGGGGAAGGGGCACAAAGAGTGGGACATGACTGAGCACATATGCAATAAGATAACATAAAGGTAGTAAATGAATAAGCACAAAACTTGTACTATACAAAATGTCCACTACTTTAAAAACAAAATCTATTTCAGTAAGAAGTCTAAATTAGGCCCTATTGGCTTTAATTGTATAATGGAAATCCATTTACATGCATTACCAAACTCTCATCAAATCATACCTCAGGGCACCAATAGGGAAATCACCTCTTTTATTAAACTAGATGTGTCAGGAGAGTAATGGGTGTAGAGGTGGTCGTTTCTATGAGTGGAACCAGATGTAGAAAAAAAAATCCAGTCCCTAGCACTTGAACTGGAATCTTCTCTTGGCTAATAAATACAATGTGACTGAATTCCAGGAATGTTAGTCCAGTTCAAACAGGAATGCTTTCTCATCAGTGGCTTGTTGGACATTTGCAATCTTCTGCTTGTTTGTTTGTTGGATTCTTTTCTTTTTTTTTTATGAACTAGGGCACAGCACTTCTGCTGCGGCTCTGGCTGGCTCTGTAGAATGCTGCCTCAAAACTTTTTCCTGTGGCACTTCCTTTCGGGGATGTTTCACATGTGCTTTTTCCCTCTGCCCACACTGTGTGTTCACCACCAAATTTCCATTGTCAGGCCCGCCTACAGGCCATTTTACTAGCGCATGAACTCCTCGATCTTAGAGCGGCTCGAACCACCGCTCACATTTTCATTACACCTTATGGAGAAGAAAACTGACTTCCTCAAAAAGGGCATAGAGTTAACGTAGAGAACTCGATGTTTTCTAGGGCGTTTTCCTCTATGAGGGCGTCTCATGCCCGTTTCTTGCACTTGCCACAGTAAGAATATCTGCTCTCTCTTTGCTTGTGGGACCCCTCGCCCCAAGCCATTATCCCCTCTTGACTGATTTTCCCATCAGAAGTTCTTCATTATGAGTCAATAAAATAATACTCTACAGTCACATCCCCAGGGAAGGGAAGGATTGCCCAAGTCTCTAGATTATTCAAGAAAGGAAGTGGCCAGGGGGCGGGGGATTTGTTTGGTTTCTAATTTATGTGCAAAAAAAAAAAGTAGATTTTAAAAACTGAATTAGGAAGGTAATAGGAACTGCTAAAATCAGACTCTTGTATCTGTGTTTATAAGCTCCTAACTCGAGAAAGTTTGAGAAAGAGAAAACTTAAGGTTTCAAACATGTGCTTGTGTCTAAGCACAGACTTGGCAGCTTCTCACATGGCTTTCACTAAACCTAAGAATTCTCATACAAGTGAGGTCTGTGTTCATCACTTTCCACCAAAGATTAAATAGTAGGGTGCTGTGGTGATGACTCTGGTTGCTAAGACTTCATTGCCAAGTCAGAAACATCTGAGGGACAACTCCATTTAACCAGAGGCCAAGGATACCTCGGCCGCCTGAGTGCCAGGCCAGATGCCAGCCAAATTCATCAGTATGCACAGTGCGGGAGTCAGGAGCAAAACCTCCTCAGGAGGGCTCAGTCCATAGACCAGGGAGAGAAAGAAGCAAGACGGAGGACAGTAATAAGTGGTCCATTCCCGGCCGTGACTCTGACACTTAAAAAATAGAAGTGACACTGGAAGTTCAAGCATTTACTTCCAAGGCAGCCTAGAATAGAATTGGCTGTGATTTCTTAAGGGAAGCTAAATTAATATCTTTATTCTTTCACTTATTCATTCATTCACTTAAAATACAGACATTTCTAGGGCACCTAATGAAGGAGCCTGGTAGGCTAAAGTCCATGGGATTGCAGAGTTAGACCCAACTGAGCAACTTCACTGGTTCAATGAATATCAAGGAAATTCCAAATACATGTCTTTTACCATAGCTAATGGGTGAATTTAAAGTTCTGAGGGAAAAAAAGAAAAGAAAAATAAGAACCCATAATCTATATTTGAGCAATAATAAATCAAATGAAAGTATTTCTTTTAGACATACTATGTGTGCACTTGGAGAAGGCAATGGCACCCCACTCCAGTACTCTTGCCTGGAGAATCCCATGGATGGAGGAGCCTGGTAGGCTGCAGTCCATGGGGTCGTGAAGAGTCAGACACGACTGAGCGACTTCACTTTTACTTTTCACTTTCATGCACTGGAGAAGGAAATGGCAACCCACTCCAGTGTTCTTGCCTGGAGAAGCCCAGGGATGGCAGAGCCTGGTGGGCTGCCGTCTATGGGGTCTCACAGAGTAGGACACGACTGAAGTGACTTAGAGGAAATGTGTGCACTTCATATATCTTGTTTTTCTATCACACTTAGCTTCTAAGAACGGTGTGGAGAATGCAATGAAAGGGGTGCTCAGGGGCAGCTTGAGTCACAGAGATGAGAAAAGCACTTCAGAGGGTCCCTGGATACCCTGGCAGTTTGGAATTAAGTTAAAGGAACATAGCTTGGCCCCAGGAAAGGCAGAGGGGTAGGAAATAGCTAAGTGGCAGGGGTCTGGGGTGGTGGGAGTGTGAACAAAGGTGCTAAATCACATTGGTTTTGTTTGTTTGTTTGAGCTGTAATTTGAAAGTCACTGAAACCTGTTTCTTTAAATCCAGTTGCATTTATCAAGTCACATCCTGCTTGTGATATTTTGTGCTTATGGAAACCTTTGTGAAAAGTCTCTCTCCCTGTGAGGGTCTGTGAACTGTAGTTGTTAGGGGTAGGACTCTGAGGCCAGAACCCACTGGGTTCCATTTGAGAGTCTGACACTCACCATCTGTGTCACCTTGGGAAGTTATTTCAAGCTCTCTGCATCAGTTTTTGTCTTTAAGATGGGGATGGTAACAGTTCGTACCGAGTGGAGTTGTGAAAATGGGATGAGGCACGTGATTTACTCACCATGGTAGCTAACATTTGCAGAGTAATTATTCAATTAGCCCCTTCTGCCATCCCCAGACCACTCTTTTAATACAGCTGTGTGCATCTCTTCTTTCCAGGGACTGAAAAAGTACTCTGTTTCTCCTGTGTTTTGATAGGCAATTTGTAAAAGCTAATATATAATTCGTTTAGAAGCAAAACCTCATTATGCTCTATTGCTGTATGATTTCCTCCAGTGTGCAAGTATCTGATGCTGCTTATTAAAGTAAGAAAGTACACTATGCCATCTACCAGAAGGGAGGAATTTTGAGTTCTCTGCATCTGGGCTTCCCCATGTCCTGTGCACATGGATCCCAAGTCTCGTAGAAATGCAGATTCTGGTCGGCTAGGTCTGGGGGAAAGCCTGGGTTTCTGAGTCTCTGGCCAGCTCCCCAGCCATGCCAGGGCTGCTAGTCAACCGCCCACACTGTGATCTATACCCCAAAGCAGTAGCAGTGCCGGAGTGAGCAGGGCTGAGGAATTGGTGTGAACATTCCTCCGATCGTGGGTAATTTCCTGGACAGCAGTTTTTCTGTGGAAGACCCAGTACTCAGCCCCCAGAGACATGGCCAAACCTCACTGCAAGGCACCACCTCCTTACGCAAGCACCTGTGACAACATATTGGAAACAGGCTATAAAAAGGGAGAAACCTGCAGCCAGACACCTGGTCAGCCCACAGCTGTTCAACCAAGAGAAAGCGCCCTGGTTTCAACACTTCGCTGGCTCCTTTTCTAGAAGGCCGGGTCCTCCTAAAGCCTGATTGTTTCGGAAAATCATGTGTAACAGAGGCTGATAGACCACACGAGGGAGCATCACAGACTTTACTTGACCTTGTCACTGTAGTGTGTAGCTCTGTAGACCATTCCTCACTCCTACATCAAAGGGACTTTTAAAATCAAGGTGTACCAAGCCTTTATTTAGTGGATTTGGGTGCCAGTTGGAGCAATAAAACATAGAATGGACTCTGTATCTCCACATCTTCCCTTGACAGTTCTTCTGAAGGGGAAAAAGGGTAAATCCTAGAAGTACTTTTTTTTTTTTTAACATTTAAAAATCCTAGAAATGTTGGACAGATATAAAAGTCATGACTGAATCCAGGGTCCCAAGGTTTGGAATTCAAGGTTTAATACAGACACCCAATTATAAAGTGTTGAGCTCTTCTCCTTTGGAATTCAAAGCTTAATACAGACACCCAATTATGAAGTGTTGAGATCTCCTTTACCGTTGCTCGTGCATATTTCTCTAACATTGCTCCTGGGGTGTTGCTTGCTCTGGTCTGATGACAAGAGATGAAGTGCTATCCTGGGAACATAGTCCACCAAAGGTTCTCCCTGCTTCGCAGATGCAAATGCAAACTTTTGACCTCTGTATAGTCCAGGTAGCTTTCCCACAGTCTGTCTGAAAAGCAAACTTACTGATTTATTTCTGAATCCTCACCCAGCTCCAGCAAAATACTGGGTATTTTAAATAAAATGACAGTGAAAGGGACAATAGGGATTTATGAAAAGCATGCTTAGTAAGTTATAGAAATAGAGAAAAATAATAATGTAAAAAATGCAAAGTCAAGGGAGGGGTATGTGGAACTGTGTCGTTTCTGTGCAGTTTTACAGTAAACCTAAAACTGCTCTAAAAAATAATGTTGGTTAATAAAAGAAATGCAAAGCTCATGACCTTGGAAAATATAAGCAGATATGCTAAATACAGAAGCTCTAGAAAGGATGTTTAAGAAGAAAGGGCTTCCGGAAAGTTTCCTATTGTTGCACCACCATTAACTGGTATAATGAAAAAAAAAGAAATCCTGCTCCTCTGGTAGAAGGTAAGGAGCTCCCCCACCCCACTGCTTCTCCAGCAAGAAAGAACTTTCTGGAGTGAGCTTACAGTAAGGCCTGGGTTTGAATCCCAGGTCTGCCTTCCCACTAGCTATGTGGCTTTGGGCAAGCTACGTAACAGCTTTGACTGTTAGTTTTCTCATCTGTAAAATAATGTTCCTGTGACATGAGCATAATGGAGTTATTATGAGGATTAGATGAAATACTGTAAATGAAACCACTAGCCCTAGTCTGTGCTTAGCAAATGTTAGTTGAAATTAATCAGCTTCTAGTAGCAGTGCCCTTCTTTTGTGGTTTAATTCTCTGAAGATGTGTGTCAGGTCAATTCGATGGAAAGTCACTTGGTGGGGAAAGAAACTTGGAGAGGGATAAAGATTGTTTATATGCAAGTACATACTTAGACATCTGCCTGAAGCACCGAAGGCCCCCAACAGATATTTGTCAAATGCAAAAAGTTCTGGACCAAGAGTGTCCAGATTGATTGATTTTGTTCTCAGAAGCATTGCTTCGAACCTCACAATTTCCAAAGTGCATTTATACCTATTTAATAAGATAAAGCAAAACCTAGGAGGAAGGTAGGAAAGATCTTAGATTCTATTTTGTAGAAGTGGAAACTGAGGTACCTAGAGAATCACACAAAAATTTATCAAAAGAACAGAATTAGAATTCAGCTCTTCTAATTAAACATCAGTTTTTCCACTGTATCTGTTGAAAGTTAGCAAGTCTCTTTTCCCTATACCCACCAATGGAGGGGGAGGGATGCATTTTAAGCACTTAAGAAACCATAGATGAGTCATAAGCCTGAGTTTGGAAATTTGCATTATAAGGGAAGATTTGCTGAATTAGATAGTGGTTGCTCTTGATGCTGCATGAAGAAAAGGTGGCTGAGGACAAATGTAGAAAAGAATCGATTGGTGACCATATGTTTCACAAAAGCATTGAAAGAGTTTTATTCGTTCCTTTTCAGTCTGAGATTTGATGGTCACTGATGGCCACCAGCATGCATTGGCTAGTGCACAGGCCCCCAGAGGTAACTTTTCTGCTATATACAGTGTCAAGTCTGTTTTGACACTTGGCCAAAAGGTATATTTTTTACATCTTATGCTGTTTTCAATTAATATATTTGAAAAGTTTGATAAGATGAGGTGGTGGGGAGTATGGCAGAGCAAAGAGAGAAGTTAAGAAAGGTTTTCCTAGTAATGGAAGGTTTTCTTGGTTATTGCAATAGTTGCACAAACTGTACCAGCTGATGTTTGTATAGGTCTAGCAGAAAAGTAGAATTTTGTTTTTAATGTTTTTGTAACATACGTAAGACTGTGTAAACGTCATCATGATCTGGAGGTTGGCCAACTCCCAAATATCTCCTAACAGAGGAGCAGGATAAGACGAATGGCAGCCAAATAGCTACCAGTCACAGCTGCTTAGTGAGGGCATCTGCATTTGAGTCCTAGACAGGCCATTACTGACGTTAGAGTCTTCCCTGTAGGTAGACTTGGGTGGAAAGAAGCAGAAACATGAAGATTATTAAGAATTTGAGGATGGGGGTAAAAGAAATAAAGAAGGAGTTTGAAGGATAATGGGAAGACTAGGGACCCTGAAGTTGGGTTGGATACTGAGATTTGATCCTAGGTACTTTCACCATTCCCTGGCTTCTGTAACATCTATTCACATTCTTCCTTTTGGACAAGTGAACTATGTCTCTTGTGATTGAAGGATATGTCTGGTTACAATGAGCCCAGGTGAACCAGGCTTTTCATTTTAAAGCTGTTTAGAAGGTAAGGTCACTGACACAAAACACAGCACCATGTTGCTGGAAAAATGTAACATCAGGCAGAATAATACAGACTTGTCAGACAGTTCCACAGATCTAAGCTCCCAGGGACAAAAGCAGAATGAACCCTTTCTCGGGATGCTGTCTAATCAAATTCAGGCATGTGTACAGCCTGCAGCACTCACTGCAAGATGACCATTTCATTGGACAATGATTATGAAAATTGGATTCCTTTTTTTTTTTTTTTTCAGAAGAGGGTCAAAATTAGAATTCCACAGAGCATTATCTTCTTCCCGCAATGGCCATGTCATTTTTTGTTAGAGACCGTGTTGCCTAGAAATCCTCCTGATCCTTTTGTTCTTCCTCACGTCTAATCCGTGTTCAAGTCAGCAGCAAAACCGGGTACCAGACATGTCCAGAGAAGCACAAGAGACAATTAACACCTAGCTCTTGGAACACTGGGGACGGTTAATAAGATATTGTGCCTCAGCTGTGTATGTTTTTATGTTTACCACAATCAGGCTTGATTAAAGCTGCCTTTTGTGACTTCGTCTGATTCCTCGTGGTGTCCGGAGTTTTAGGAGATTGGTTGCCCAGCTCCCATTTTTCGCCTCACAGGGAATCACTCCTACAGCCATTTCCTGATCTCTGCCAGGGATTAACTGATGTTTCTCTGTGGCTGGTGAAACAGCATCATTGAGGCCATCCCTGGAAGCTGGTGGGGGTAGAATTTAACTCTTCAGATCAAATGTATTTGTACCATCCCTGGCTCTGTCTCCTGATCACAGCCAGGAGTCATTTCGGAGAGGTGGTCTGTGTGTCTGCTGTTTCCCCCAGGGTGTGAAAAACAACCCACTGATGTGGAACCAAGTCTTCGCTGTGGCAGCCGACTTCTGTTTACCGCAGAATCGAGGCTCACGTCTTTAATCCCTCCCTATAAAGCTGTCTGAGAGAGCTGTACAAACCCACGGATGTCTTTTATTGTTTCTCTAAGCACTTTTAACGTGTTTTCCCACAGTTTTTGTAAGTGTTGCTGTCTCAGCCTGGCTGTGTCAGCAAAAAAAAAAAAAAAAGGAAAAGGAAAGATTTCCCTAAAGGGATGCTATTTCAATTTATTATTAGTGTTTTAAGTTAGAGAGTTAAAGGGGCTTAGAGAGTTAAAGAATATAAAATTCTAAATCTCATCAGGATTTAAATTATATCTCAGATACAGAGTCATATTTAAATACATAGAAATACAGAACCAAGGTCTCAGGATAGTCAGCCTTTCCCATTTCCCTCAAAAATCCCCTCAAAAACACCACTGTCTGTATTCCAATGTGAAAAAATGAATTATTCCCCAGCTCTACTTTCTCTCATGGATATTCGTTTCTCCCCTACCCCACTTTCTATCTTTTGTGGCTCTTCTTTTGATTAAATGTGGGCTTGCGGTTGCTAATAATTTCAGGATAAATGTTTTGATTGGATCCAAAGGGATTTGAAAACAATAGACACCGACTCAATGTCACTGCAGCTTCCGTATGAAGGAAGGTGTATTTCTAAGTGTGTCTTACGGCCTAGAAAGACTCGGCCGCAAGTGAAAACCCATCCCCCACAGCACTGTCAGCTTTTTAGGATTAAACACTGACATACCTTGTAATTTTGGCTGTGGGCTGTCATTTGGATAGTTGTCTGCAAATGCTGCTAATGGTATTTTGGATAAAACCTGTCTCATTACCGTGTAAGTTATGAAAAGACTTGAACTCATGTATCACCCTCATTCTCTCTCCTCTTCCCGTGTCACCCCTGTCCTGTTGTGATGCAGTGCAGTTCCCCAGGGACTGTAATGCCCCTGAAAATTGACAGTCACATTCTAGTGTAACATATTTTTCTCATTTAATAACACGGTCTGTGTAATGATTCATAATCCTCAAAGGGCCTCCTGCCAGTGACAAGTGAACTCAAGAAATTGAATACACCAGGCAGTTTGGTGGCGACTATACTTTTGTGGTTCAATCAAGAGTTAAAGCAACAGTGTATCTGGAGAGATTTTGGTAAAATGGCCTTCAGCTCATATATTCCCATGTCTGGTTCACACATGGAAGTCCTGCTTCTTCAGGCCACTGTGGCCTGAAATAAGACCGCAAAGGGTATACTTGTTCCCCATGAGACAATCAGTCCTAAAAAGACAGGGATATTTTCTCTTTTCACCTCTGTATTTTTAGTGCCTACAATAGTGCTTGGCATATGATGTGCTCAGTTGTTATTTCTCTTGCCTGGTGGCATATCAGGCAAGAAAATAATCTTTGGTTTTGAGCTCCCATCTATCACCATCACTACATCCAAACTCCACAAGGCCCCTTTAAACTCTGGAAGGGTTAACGGGACTGGCATTATTTGTCTGGCCCTCAAGCAACAAAGCTGGGGCTTCTCAGGTGATGCTAGTGGTAAAGAACCCACCGGCCAGTGCAGCAGACATTAGAGACAGAGGTTTGATCCCTGAGTTCGGAAGATCCCCTAGAGGAGGGCATGACAACCCCCTCCAGTATTCTTGCCTGGAGAATCCCATGGATAGGGGAGCCTGGCAGGCTATTGTCCATGGGGTTGCAAATAGTCAGACACGACTTAAGCGACTTAGCACACACACACGCACAAGCAACAAACCTACTTCCTTCCCACCACCTGATGGCTTTCACTTGGAACCCTCGATGGTCCTTGCTCAATCATCATCTCACCCAGCTCTGTTACAGCTAGGTGACCTCACTTTTTCAGTCTTCTCTTAGACCCTTCATAGGACAGAGCTGGAACTGAGACTTTCTGAGTGTCAAAACTTTGTGCCCACCCAAAAGAATTCTGAGAAATGGAGTATTCCTGCCACATCAGGAAACAAGATGTCACATTTATCAGTGAGTCTAGCCCTCCAAATGTAAATTTCTGAGCCCTTTAGGGCACCCAAGAAGGAGAAGAGTACCTGTTATCCAGCAGCCAGGAGGCTGCAGCCACTCCTTGTGGTGAGTGTGGAGGTCAGGATGTGAAAAACACAGGAGACTGGCCCCAGAGAGCTGAGATGCATATGAAAGGAATGATGTCAGTGAGCCCAGACTCTTGCATCTTCTCACAAATAGAAAAGCACCAAATTACTTGAGATACTTGGTTTTCTTTAATTCACAAAAATACTTTTGATGTTCTGACTACCTGCCCCTTGTTGCAAACTTCTACATAACCTGACTCCTCCCCCCACTCCTCAGAGCAGTTCTTTCAAGATTACTTAAGATGCTGCCTCCTGGACTTAAGTCTTAAAAGTTTTCACCAAATGAAACATAACTCTCACCTTTTAGGTTGTAACTATTCTTTAAGTTAATGATTCCTTTCTACTGACCATCAGCAGCAGCACCCCAGAATAGATCCTGGGCATCTTAGCACCTTCCTACCTCAAGATGATCCCCCTGCCTTACTTCCTAAGACACAGTTTTCTCAGAAACTTTGTTAAGATTTGTTTTGTCGTTCAGTTGCTAAGTTGTGTCCGACACTTTTGACCCCATGGAATTAAGTGTGATAATATATATGTTATCTAATATGGTATCTAGCATCAGGTAAATATTCAATAATTGATAGCTTATTCATTTTTACAATGAGTTAAACTTTAAAATATAATCTTTTGTAACTGTGAATTATGACAAATATTAAGCTCCTAGTATCACAGATACAGAGACAACATCATGAGGTTTGATAAGTGTGAGCTTGGCAGGGAGTCTAACCCTGCTTCAAGTCCCAGCTTTCATCATGACTTCCTTCATGACTCAGCATCTCTGAACCTCATCTGTAAAATTTGGGTCACAATACCTCATCTGGTAGGGACAAAGGTTAAAAGAGATGGTGCCTGTGATTTTGTGTTCTACATACTAATGCTATGCTATAGAGATCAGCCCTGGGATTTCTTTGGAAGGAATGATGCTAAAGCTGAAACTCCAGTATTTTGGCCACCTCATGCGAAGAGTTGACTCATTGGAGAAGACTCTGATGCTGGGAGGGATTGAGGGCAGGAGGAGAAGGGGACGACAGAGGATGAGATGGCTGGATGGCATCACTGACTCAATGAATGTGAGTCTGAGTGACCTCCGAGAGCTGGTGATGGATAGGGAGGCCTGGCGTGCTGCAGTTCATGGGGTCGCAAAGAGTCGGACACGACTGAGCGACTGATCTGATCTGATGCTGTCACTTCAGTCGTGTCCGACTCTGTGTGACCCCACAGATGGCAGCCCACCAGGCTTCCCCGTCCCTGGGATTCTCCAGGCAAGAACACTGGAGTGGGTTGCCATTTCCTTCTCCACTACATACTAAAGCATCACGCAAATCAAGGCATCTTCTTTCTCCCAGGCAAAATATATGTTATATGAATTGGGGGCAGCTTGTATTTTGCATTCACAAGAGGTGAGTTATGGAACTGACATTTCAGAAAACATCAGCACAGGCACTAGAAACTGACTTTCAACTTATTTACAAATAGAGTCACAGAGAAAACAAACATATGGTTACCAAGGGGGAAGAACAGGAAGGATAAATTGGGAGATTGGGATTGACACCTACATACTACTATATATAAAGTAGATAACTAACTATATACAAAAGTATATATCACTAACTATATATAGTGAAAGTGAAAGTGAAGTCGCTCAGTCGTGTCCAACTCTTAGCGACCCCATGGACTGCAGCCTACCAGGCTCCTCCATCCAAGGGATTTTCCAGGCAAGAGTACTGGAGTGGGGTGCCATTGCCTTCTCCCATATCTATGCACTGCTGCTGCTAAGTCGCTTCAGTCGTGTCCGACTCTGTGTGACCCCACAGACGGCAGCCCACCAGGCTCCGCCATCCCTGGGATTCTCCAGGCAAGAACACCGGAGTGGGTTGCCATTTCCTTCTCCACTAACTATATATACATACTACTATATATAAAATAGATAAGAACCTACTATATAAAGAACTCTACTCAATACTCTGTAATGGCTTCTATGGGGAAAGAATCTAAAAAAGAGTGGGTATATGTATATGTATAACTGATTCACTTGGCCCTACAGAAACTAACACAACATTGTAAATCAACTATACTCCAATAAAAATTAATTAAAAAAAAAAACCTGACTTTCCATTTCCTTGGTGTGTTTAGGGCAAAACACACTAAAGCACTAAAGTAGAGGAAGGAAGACCTGTACAGCCTAGTCTTCCTTCTCCTCATCCTCCAGGGTATGACAGAGTCTGTGGGTCCCTTCAAGGTTTTTGCAGCCAGGGGCTATGCTGGCAGTTTGTTTTGTACACCATTAAAAAAAACCAAAAAATCCAACTAAAGCCAGGGAAATTTTTGTTGGCTTGCATGTGAGATATGTTTTTAAATTGCAGAACAAAGTTTAATTTGGTTTCCATTTCCCTTGATGAGGAATAGCATCTCTACTGCAAGAAAACCTGACACTCCTTTATTCTTGCAAGGATGGTAAAAATTTTCTGGGTCACAAAACAAGCACTAGAGGAAGAAATGAAAGTGCATGCAAGACGCTTAAAATAAATATTCCTCTGTGGTAATTATTAGAAGGCTTGGACTAAGAAGCTGTCAGCCCTAAGAGTTTGGGCCATCTTCCCTCTAGTTTTCCCTGATTGCTTTGTTCCTCTTCTCTCATACAACACATGCTAGTCAGGAGCTGCTTCACCCCGTGTTTCCCGAAGTGTTTGCAAACGCTGAATGGCAATTATAAAACAATGCCTTAGGGTATATGGGCTCCAAGAATATCACTCTAGCCGAAGGCCAACTCAAGAAGTGTTCCTTAAAACAAATTCACTGTCAGAGGGAAATGATAGCGAGAGATTTGAATTATCCCAGGTGCCACACGAGACATTTAATTCAGGTTATCAATTGAATGCGTTTTAGGCTTTGTAAGTATCCCACCGGCCTAGGACACAGTCACTATTCTCAAGGAGATTAGTTTCACTCAGGAGAGCAGATTCACAGGGCACTTAAATAATAAAGAAAAAGAATTGCTGCCTTCACATATAGTGGGGAATTTCAGAGGAGAGAAATGACCGTAACCTGGTGTGTCCCAGGGAACTCTTCCTATAGGATGCACATTTGTTACCTCTGTGTCTTCCAGGACAAAAGAGGCAGACATCCCGAATAGTGCCTTTTAGATCCTCTGTGACCACACAACTTGGCCTCTCAGATGGCAATAGTGGTAAAGAACCGGCCTGCCAATGCAGGAGACATCAGAGATGCAGTTTCGACCCTTGAGTTGAAAGATCTCCAGGAGAAAGGCATGGCAACCCACTCCTTGTATGCTTGCCTGGAGAATCCCATGGACAGAGGAGTCTGCCTGGCTGGCTACAGTCCATAGGCTCGAAAAGAATCGGACACGACTGAAGCGACTTAGCATGTATGACCGTACAACCACTGAGTGAGCTGGGCAGGTTTCATTCTATAGAATGAAGGAAAAGAGAGGTGAGTGTGACCTTTCCACGGTCTGGAAGACCTGGATGACAGGCCGGGTCACCTCCCACTCTGCCTTGATGATTCTGGTGCTCACTCTCTCTTAAGTCATTGCTATTTGAATGTGTCTGTTACCATTTTACTCCACATACTGCTTAGCCCATGGGAGCCACTCTTCGTGTTTCCTTCTGTCCCCTTGTCCTCTAGAGAGGCAGGGGATAAAGTGGCCACATTGCTAAAAAAGTGCAAAAACATAATATAACAGAGAAGACTTTTACGTCTTCTGCCCCTCTTTTAGCTGATTCTAATCGGAATAATGGGGCTTCCCTGGTAGCTCAGTGGTAAAGAATCCACCTGCAATGCAGGAGACCTGGGTTCAATCCCTGGGTTGGGAAGATCCCCTGGAGAAGGGAATGGCATCCCACTCCAGTATTATTGCCTGGGAAACCCCATGGACAGAGGAGCCTGATGGGCTACAGTCCATGGGGTCGCAAAAGAGTCTGACATGACTTAGAGACTAAACAACAAACAACAGTCAGAATGGTATTGGAGTGAGGCAAGAGCTGGAGAAAGATGATTTTGGAGGAGAGAAGGCAAGAGAGAAAGCCTCTGTCCTTACCTTCTAGAATCCTCTGCAGCCTTTAGCATGGCTGATGATCCCCCTTCTGTCTCCTAACATCTTTCTCCCTGTTGCTTCCACGGCATCCAGGGAGCCTGTCCACCTCCTCTTCTTCTTGTGAATACTTCTGCCTCCTTCACCCAACGTTCTTCTTCACATCGCCTCATAGATGCAGGTGGCCCGGAAGGTTTAGTCTCAGCTCAGTGTCTCCCACCCTTTCCCTCCCTGCCCTCTCAGTGCAGATGACTCTCAACATCTTAGCCGCTCCAACCAGACTGGATTTCTGCCCTGAGCTCTAGACCTCTGTCACCAGGGCTTCTCATTTCTCAACTCAGGTCACTCAGACTCAACCTGTTGCAAATGTGATTTTGCCCACTGAAACTCTCTGATCTCTTATTTCCAAGACCATTTTCCTTAGAATCCTTTTTCTTCTCTCTCGCTTCCTGAATGTCACAGAACAAATATAAGAGCCTCTTTCTTGGGTAGGGAAACATTTCCTGCAAGATGCTTTGTGGCTAATGGCTGCTGTGTGTGACCAAGGGCTCTGGAACCCATCTTCCCACTGCCCCCTGCATTCCAGAGCCTCTGCAAAGGGGGAGGAGGAGTGGCAGATTTGCATAGGCGAGAAGCTCACAAGAGATATCTTGTAAATGCCAAAAATGACTGCGCTGGTGTGAGTACGGAGGGAAGGATGTTAGGGAGAAATATATTCTTAGCATCCATGGCAGTTGCAAAAAGGATGCCTGTTAGAAAGACATCCACCACTGGCATTTTGGCCCCCATTCAGTGCATGGCGTTTTATGTTCAGAGAGGTTGGAAAACATATGAAAGGGAATTACTCGTGTTTTTCCATCTGTACACATGTGCTTTCACTGGTGTTAAATTCTTGTTTCAAGAGTCTCTCATCCGGTAATGTACACACAGAAAGATATTCCCACCACTTAAAAAAATTATGATGATTAAAACCAGCTGAGTCAATTCATAGGGCATTCAAGCAGGACAAGTGAAATGTAAGCCCACATTTTCTGGAGCTGTAAATGCTTTTAACACATGAGCTGCTTCATGTGAAACTTATTCCACTACCAGTATTGTGTTTTCATATCACTGTTCTTAAGGTTGATATTTGAGGATGAAAAAAAATGCATGCTTTGAGAGGAGGAGTTTCCCCCTAAATTTTGAAATGTGGTCATCAGTGACTAACAGACACAGAGCTTCCCTTCTAGGTAACAGGACCTGAGCAGAGATCAATTTGAGGAAAGAAGCTGTCCCCTTGTTCCTATCACTTACATGCTTCTTGAAAAAGGATTGTTTAATCTGGCTTCAAAAGTGAGAGAGAAGTCACTCATTTAGGAGACCCTCCAAACTATAGGTCTCAGATGTACTTTCTTAGGTGATGAATGTTCCCGGATTATGGTTTATTATCTCCTTTTGCTTTGCTGATGAGTCATGAGTTATTCTGATGAGGGTTCATTGGAAATACTACCCTGAAAGACTACTCAGCTCTGGCCATGGAGACAGTGGCCTCCTGTAAGGTTTTAAAAATTCGTGTATCCATTCAGCAGATGTTTACTGAGCACGAATATTGTGACAAGCACAAGTCTAGACTTTTGGGATACATCAGTGTACAAAAAGGATAGAGGTGTCCATCCTGTTTATCAGCGCTTAATACTCAAGCATGTCTCTGTACAAGGTGCTGGGGGAAGTTCTTACTGGAACACCAAAGACAGAGAAGGCATGGTTCTGCCATGAGAGAAACATCAATCTAGCTGAAGTTATCAGGTTCATGGGGTTAGTTCATCATTCCTTTGTCTTCAGATGGATAGAACTGAAGTTGAAGGATGCAGGCAAGGGCCTTCCACAGAGGCCCCCTCCCCCAAGGACTCAAAAAAGTCATTGTCTCTTCCCTCATGTCCTGATTGTCCTTGCATAAGCCCTATCCTTCGGCTTCTGCCATTCATTATTTGGTTTCTACCATCACCCTGTCTCCAGCTCTGATTTGACTCTTTTTTACCAGGTTTTGGGGCACTGTTTCATCTTCCACTGGAATGTAACTTTGGACAGTACTTACTGCTTTATTAATCTCATGTCTGCATTGACAATCAGAGTGAAACGCTACCCTTGATGTGGCATTTATTTACACCAATTGTTAGTAATTCATTTTAAAAAGCATTTGTTGAACACTCGTCATATTCAGGCATTTTACTGAGGCCCTGGGCACAGTGATACTCTCATAGTTTGCAGAATAGAGTGGGATTGTCAGAAAAATGAGCCAGTAATTAAGTACAATGCTTTGGGAATACAGAAAAGGAGCACCTACCCTGAGTGGGTAGAGTCTTGAGGCATAAGCAGAAATGAGTCAGGCATAGAAACAGGAGCCAGGTCAAAGGGAAGATCTAAATACGTATGTGATAAGGCCATATGTCACCATCAGACAGACAAAAGGAACAGTGAATACTGTGGCATTCTCCTGAGACCACATACAGTCTGAAGGCCCACTTGACTCTTCCTGCAGGGGGTTGTATCTCCTTCTGCTCTCTGGTCCCCCCTGACCTGGGGCACACAGGACGGAGGAAGGAAAGAGGCAGGTGAGAAAGAGAATAGACAGGTGAAAACAGAGCGTTGAAGGAGTTTGCACCCAGTCAGATGTAGATAAAGAAGTAAAAACAGGCCATGCTCCTCTCTCACCGTTTCTCTCCACAGCTTTTAGCCATGTGCTTTAGCCAAGGCCTTCTCAAATGGCAAAGAATCCACCTGCCAATGCAGGAGATGCAAAAGATGCAAATTAGATCCCCGGGTTGGGAAGATCCCCTGGAGGAGGGCATGGCAACCCACTCCAGTATTCTTGCCTGGAAAATTCCATGGACAGAGGAGCCTGGCAGGCTACAGTCTATGGGGTTGCAAAGAGTCAGATACAACTGAGTGACTGAGCATACACACACCTGTTTTGGGGCTTCCCTGGTGGCTCAGACTGTCAAGAATCTGCCTGCCAGGAGAACTGGGTTCAATCCCTGGGTCAGGAAGATCCCCTGGAGAAGGAAATGGCAGTCCACTCTAGTGTTCTTGCCTGGAGAATCCCATGGACAGAAGAGCCTGGTGGGCTACAGTCCATGGGGTCACAAAGAGTTGAACACAACTGAATGACTAATACATTTAGCCAAGAAACTATCTGTCTTTCACCACCTACTAATCCATGCATCCACCCTGGAACCTCTCATTGTGACGAAAGGTAGCCTTTGCTCACCTTCCTGTCAAAAGGCAGAGTCACAGACATCCTAGAGGTTCTGGAACTAGCCTTAGTTTTCTAAAAAGCTTCATCTGAAAGCAAACTATCTGTAATAAGACTAAATAAACTCACTGAGAGGCCAATTTTCTGCTTTTCACTGGAACGATAATAATGATTCCACTGGCACTTGGGAGATGGAAAGCATTGATTAGGTATTCTCTGTGTCTCTGATTAATTTTTAAATGGAAAAACACTATAACTTAATCAATGGGTAGAATCTTTTGTCACATAATCTGGGCCAAGAAGGGAGAACTGACGAAAGATTAGGATTTCCTTGTTTGTTAACTGCTCAGAACACACCAGCCAAGAGGGCATCGGCTGCACAGGTTTGGCAGAAGAGTAGAGAATTGCACCCACCTGCCTGCTGTGCCCTGACTCCAGAGAAAGGGACTACGTGGTGCAAACGTGCATGTACATTGTCTCAAATTGGGTCCTCCTGAAGCACACATCTGGAAGGCACTTTCACTGTGGAGCATGCTTAGTATTAATATAATGGGCAGCAGAATAGTTCAAGACTCCATGGACAGAGGAGCCTCACAGGCTACAGTCCATGGGATTGTGAAGAGCCAGATACGACTGAATGGCTAAGCAGCAGCAACAGAGGCCCTACTACATGTTAGGTTGTTGTTGTTCAGTCGCTCAGTTGTGTTCGACTCTTTGCAACCCCATGGACTGCAGCACTCCAGGCTTCCCTGTCCTTCACCATCTCCCATAGTTTGCGCAAACTCATGTCTGTTGAATCAGTGATACCATCCAACCATTTCGTCCTCTGTCATCCCACCATTTCATCCCCTGTCATCCCCTTCTCCTCTTGCCTTCAATCTTTTCCCAGCAATAGCATCTTTTCCAATCACAATAATAAAGATTTATCTCCCATTCCTTTTTCTTTCTCCACTGATGGCTACAATTCTGACAGCAGTTCCAGTGAGGGTGATTCCCAAACCAATACAGAATCCTCCAGCACTGTCTGGGGGTCCTGTCCTTCAACTCAGTTCTGATAATAGTGTCATGGTGTCATCACCTGTTGATGGTGTCAGGTCCCATGGGTTAATAGCTCTGCCCTACAAGACTGCCCCTCCCAGCTTCAGACCCAAGTTAGCTACACTTCTGAGTGGCTACTCATTTGGAGTTCCAAGCACTCCCTCCTTGGATTAGACTGATTTGCTGGAGTGGCTCACAGAACTCAGAGAAACATTTTGCTTAGTAGATTATCAGTTCAATATGAGAGAATACAACTCAGGAATAGCCAGATGGAAGAGATGCCTAGAGTGTGTGGACAGGGCAGGGCTTCCCTTATGGCTCTGCAGGTAAAGAATCCGCCTGCAATGCAGGAGACCCAGCACATATAGGGTCGATCCCTGGGTTGAGAAGATTCCCCTAGAGGAGGAAAATGGCAAGCCACTCCAGTATTCTTGCCTGGAGCATCCCATGGACAGAGGAGCCTAGCGGGCTACAGTCCATGGGGTCACAAAAGGTCAGACATGACTGAATGACTAAGAACACTATGGGGACAGGACACAAAGCCCTCATCTCCTTTCTAGGCCTGCCAAAATTTCCATGTATTCATCAGTCTGGAAGTTGCCCAAACCCTATCCTTTTGGGGCGTTAAGGAGGCTTCATTACCAAGGTATGATTTACTAAGTCATTGGCTATAGGTGATGGGATTCAGTCTCCAATCCCTCTCCCCTCCCAGGGTATTTGGGAGTGGGACTTAAAGTTCCAACTCTCTAACCTCAGGTTTGGCTCCATGGGCAACCATCCCCCATCCTTAGATGTGATCCAAAAGTTGCCTCATTAACATAACTAAAGACACTTTTATTACTCTCATCACTTAGGAAGCTCCAAGAGTTCTAGGAGCTCGGCGCCATAAACTGGAATAGAGACCAAATATATAGTTCTTATTATAAATCACAATACCACAAAGGTCTAACAGAAATAAAGGCAAGAATGGGAGTTGGATTTCCAGAAAAACAGGCACGGACTCATTGTTGCTAGTGCATTCAGATTTGCTCCCAAGGGTGTGAGCAGATGCCTTCCTACAGATGGATGGCCCCAGCCAGATCTTTCAGGAAGGAGTAGCTCAAGTACCTGCCTCCTGATGGCCATCCCTAGAGCCTGAGGATGGGAGGGTGAGGCCTTTGGAGAACGTGCTGGATGGAGCATTAGGGCAGGAGGGAAGAGAATAGCTCTTTGTTTCAGCTTCGCTTCTTGGGTCCTGTTTCAGCTGAGCACTGGCACAGACCACCCAAGGGAGCTGGCACTCTCTCTTCACCATTAAAAATCTGGGGGTGTTGCTATCGATTGACATTTGGAACTTGCCTCTGAGGTTAATACCAAGGCAACTGTTCTCTCTTAAGAGAGTCGTGAATTCTTTCAGGCCTTCAGTCGGTGGCTTGCTGTTCTCAGCCAAGGAGTCAGCGACTAAGAGGATTGAAGCACTCTTAAAGAAACTTTAACCCAACCAGTTTTCATAGAAAGAAGAGGCCCCAGAAAGGCAGAGTGACCTTCCAAATGTCACATCGGTAATTTATGGCAGATTAATAATCATAAATTAACTCAACATGAAACTGATGATAAAGCTCAACCCTGAACAGGCAAAACCTACGTGCCCTAAATACCATCATTCTGTTGCCAGTTCTTGGAAAATAACCCAAGAGGGATTACTAGGAAATTTTTCATCCACCCCCACAATCAGCCTTGCTTTGTGATGCGGATGTCCTTGTAGCAGGTCTCCACAGAATCCATTTTATGTACTTCATTTCCCTCCCTGATTGCCTTCCACAGAAGGATCCTGTGAGATTACCTTGATCTTCAGGACCCCTCTAGACTCTTTCCTCACGTGAGAGAATGTGCAGTCCTGGGACTAGCAGCAGGTGAAAGAGTCTGAGGTACCAGCCAGGGCTAGTAGTTCTCAAAGTGTGGCCCAAGGATCATCCATCCAAACCGTGCTATTACAAATGCAGATTCTCAGACGGACTACAAAATAAGTCAGAAATGGGACAGAAATATGAATTTCAATTGGTTCCTTGCATGCATGCTAAGTCATTTCTGTCATGTCCTACATTTTTCGATGCTATGGACTATAGCCCACCAGACTTCTGTCCATGAGACTCTCCAGGTGAGATACTGGATGGGTTGCTACGCCCTCCTCCAAGGCATCTTCCCAACCCAGAGATCAAACCCACATCTCCTGCAGCTACTGCATTGCAGGCGGATTCTTTACTGCTGAGCTACCAGGGAAACCCCAATATGTTCTTTAGGAGATTTTAAAGCATGCTGAAGCTTGAAAATCACTGCCCTAGGCTGTGGGTTGTTACATCTGGCCTGACCATTCTCATACCTATGAATAAGGTGATATAATCTTAGAGTAAGGTAGATAAAAAGATAAATCTTATCATACTTTAATAATATCCATCCACTCATTAAGTCAGCTTTTATGAAGGGCTTTCTATCACTAGCAGCCTAATAAAATTAATAGAAATGGAGTACCTACCATATTCTATGTAATTGCTTTCATATTTTAACTCCTTTAATCCTTACAACACTATGGATTACTACTATTATGTTCATTTAACAGAGGAACAAACCAAAGCACAGAGAGATTTTTTAAATTGTCTAAAGTTACAGAGCTTATAAATGGTAGAAGCAGAATCTAAACCCAGGTAGTTATCTAAGAACTCATGACCTTAACCACTCCACTGAAGAGCCTCCTCAAGTATAAAGATGAGTGAGTCTCCATCATCAGTGCAGGCCTTTCACCCCTTATCCAAGGAGATCAGAGTCTAATCAGGAATCCAGACTTAATTACATTATGGTTTATTAACTGCCATCATCCCTGGAGGAGATACTGGCAACACACTCCAATATTCTTGCCTGGAGAATTCCATGGACAGAGGAGCCTGGCGAGCTACAGTCTATGGGGTCAAAAAGAGTCGGACAGGACTGATTGACTAATACACACACAACTGCCATCATAGTGATATGAACAGAATGCTATGCAGGTAAATAGGAAATCATTAACTGCCCAAAGTGTCAAGAAAGTCTTCAAGAAGAAGTCATACTTCCCATAAACAGGGATCCTGTTTGTTTGGCTTCCTTTAGCACAAATTTTTTTTTTTTTTTGCAATTATTAGATGCTAAAAATAATTATGTTGAATGAGTGAATGAATCAATGAATGAGGTGGTTCATTTCAAAGGGCACTGAAGGATAAGGAGGAAATTTTGTGACAAACAACAGGAAGAAGAGTGCACACAACCCAGAGGAGTGAATGGTTAAAAATGGCTCTTGTTCTGGGAACAGAGATTCCATGTGACTAGAGGAAAGCATGCCAGGGAAGCTTGGTGGAGTGAAGTGAGAAGGGAGAAAGAGGAGATGAGAGTGGAAAGTCTTCGATGCCACGCGGAAGAATTTAGATTAGTCCTCTGGGCAGCCATCTTTGGGCCAGGTGATCAGATTCCGTTAACAGGAAGGCTCCTCTTGAGGCCATTTTGAAGGCAGAAAGTGAATTGGAGTGAAGTGTACTAGGCAGAAGGCCAGCCAGGAGGGGTGAAGTGGTGAGGGTCAGAGACTAGAAAGGCCTGAGCTAACGCCTAAGGGCAGGGGGTAGACAGGGAGGGACTAACAAGAGACGTATGCTTGAGGCCGAGGAAGCAGGATTCAAAGACTAAGTGAATACAGGATATCCAGATAAGACTTGTGATTTTTAACATAAGTGGGGATGCCACTAACTGAAATGAGGAAAATAAAAATATAAAATAAAGATTAAAATAAATAAATAAAAAGGAAAGTTTGAGGTGGAGAGAGTTAAAGAGTTTGCTTTTAAACAGGTGAGGTTTGCATCTTCTGTCAGCTTTTCCAATCTTTCCAGTGAAACTAAATTCCCAGAGGGCATTCATCGAGATGGTGGAGGAGTGCATTTGCCCATGAGATGTGATGTTTGGCGCCATCAGCCTCAGGATGGGAGATGTTTGGCGCCATCAGCCTCAGGATGGGAGTTGAAGCCATGGGAGCAAAGAACATCCTTAGGAAGAAAGTACTGAGGGGAAAGAGAAGAGGACTAAGAAAGTGTTCATAAAACTATGCTTTTAAGAGGTGGGCAGTCAGTACGGCAAACAAAGCAGAGAAAGATAACTTCAAATTATGCTGGTCTAGTGGAAGAGTCACTAAGTGTTTATTCAGAAAAAAATTAGGAAAAGAAAATTCTTAAAAATTCTGTGTGTGTGTGTATGTGTATTTTTGCTTTCTGGCCTATTTAGGTGTGAGTTTGTGTGTGATCAGTTGTGTCCAACTCTCTGCAACTCCATAGACTGTAGCCCACCAGGTTCCACTGTCCATGGAATTTTCCAGGCAAGAATACTGGGGTTTGTTGCTATTCTCTTCTCCAGGGATCTTCCCGACCCAGGGACACAATCCGTGTCTCTTGAGTCTCCCACATTGGCAGGCAGATTCTTCACCACTAGTGCCACCTGGGAGGCCCCCCAAACTAAAAGCTGAAACCTAGAACGCAGTGCTGTGGTAGTGGATGCTTTGGGCACCAGCTCTTCTTCAGCTATGAAAATCTATATATGACATTTCTCCTAGTGAATGCCAAAGAGCCTGAGAGTGCAGAATCCTCCACCAAAGCTTTAGCTGTTGGTGTTCAACCCTAAGGCTTCCATGGTGGCAAGTTAGGAAAGTTTTCAAAGATCAGCGGTTACAGTTCTCTCCTTAGACCTTCTTCCTTCCAGTTTCTACTTGGCATGGGAGCCACGGCTCCGCTGAGTCCATGCGCCTCCCCCAGAGCAAAGCAGAAAACAAGGAGAAAAACCTATTAGGTAAGATCAGATCAGATCAGTCGCTCAGTCGTGTCCGACTCTTTGCGACCCCATGAACTGCAGCACGCCAGGCCTCCCTATCCATCACCAGCTCTCGGAGGTCACTCAGACTCACATTCATCGAGTCAGTGATGCCATCCAGCCATCTCATCCTCTGTCGTCCCCTTCTCCTCCTGCCCTCAATCCCTCCCAGCATCAGAGTCTTCTCCAATGAGTCAACTCTTTGCATGAGGTGGCCAAAATACTGGAGTTTCAGCTTTAGCATCATTCCTTCCAAAGAAATCCCAGGGCTGATCTCCTTCAGAATGGACTGGTTGGATCTCCTTGCAGTCCAAGGGACTCTCAAGAGTCTTCTCCAACACCACAGTTCAAAAGCATCAATTCCTCAGCACTCAGCCTTCTTCACAGTCCAGCTCTCACATCCATACATGACCACAGGAAAGACCATAGCCTTGACTAGGCAAACCTTTGTTGGCAAAGTAATGTCTCTGTTTTTGAATATGCTATCTAGGTTGGTCATAACTTTCCTTCCAAGGAGTAAGCGTCTTTTAATTTCATGGCTGCAGTCACCATCTGCAGTGATTTTGGAGCCCAGAAAAATAAAGTCTGACACTGTTTCCACTGTTTCTCCATCTATTTCTCATGTAGTGATGGGACCAGATGCCATGATCTTCGTTTTCTGAATGTTGAGCTTTAAGCCAACCTTTTCACTCTTCACTTTCACTTTCATCAAGAGGCTTTTTAGTTCCTCTTCACTTTCTGCCATAAGGGTGGGGTCATCTGCATATCTGAGGTTATTGATATTTCTCCCGGCAATCTTGATTCCAGCTTGTGTTTCCTCCAGTCCAGCATTTCTCATGATGTACTCTGCATATAAGTTAAATAAACATGGTGACAATATACAGCCTTGACGTACTCCTTTTCCTATTTGGAACCAGTCTGTTGTTCCATGACCAGTTCTAACTGTTGCGGTAAGATAACCACCTTCTTTTAAATTTAACTCCATAAACATTGTAACACTTATCCTTTACCTCAGTTCGATTGGCTATTTGTAGTAGACCTGACTCACCAAATTCAGTTGGGGGTTTTTAGGCTGGTGTGTTTTTGCCACGTTAGTGGAAGTTTCCCTGGGACTGCCCAGAGCTTGGCAGTCTTTCACAATTTGAGGGGTGTGTGCGTGTATGTGTGTGTGTGTGTGTGAAAAGAGAGAGAAGTGAATGCTGGTGTTTAAGGAGAATTGTAGGGAAATAACATTTTACATAGGATTTTTCCTTGTGTCCATTAAGATGGCCGATGTCCTCATGGTCTGTGCTATGCGAGATACCTGCAAAAATATCCTGCCTAAGGCAGAGCAATTCACAAAATCATAAATACTGATGCCAAATAAATATGTGTGTGTGTGGGGGGGAATGTTCAACCTCAACTGATGTCAAAGGAATATAAATAAAATCAACAATACCGTGCTGTTTTTCTCCTTTCAAGTTAGTAAAGGTGTTTTAAAAATTACAATATCCTGAGTTTCTCAAGGAAATCAGAAAATGAGATGCTGGTTCTCTGTTGTGAGAATCTAATTATGTACAACCTCAATTAAAAAAAAGAAGAAAGTTACATTGCACTATAACCACGGCCCTCCAAGTGTGTTCCCCAACCAGCCACATCAGTATCTCCTAGAAACTTGTTAGAAATGAAAATGACGGATCTCTTCCATAGAGGTAGAAGGAAAATGACAACCCACTCCAGTACTCTTGCCTGGAGAATCCCATGGAGAGAGGAGCCTGGTAGGCTACAGTTCATGGGGTGGCAAAGAGTCGGACACGACTGAGCGACTTCACTTTCACTTTCACCATAGAGGTACTACATTAGAAACTGGAATTGGGACTCGAACTCTGTCCTAACAAGCCATCCAGATGATTCTTATGTTCAGTAAAGTTTGATAACTACTTGGAAAAAAAAAAAGGTTCTGGATAAGTTATAATGTGAAAACAAGGAGAAACAGGATAAAGAACAATATATAATGATGTGAGGCCAATTTCCTTGAAAAAAAATATCTATGTGTATGCATGTTTAGCTAAAATGTTAATAGAGTTTTTTTTAAGTAACAGTATTTATCTACAGATGATAAATATATAGATCTATTTAGTTTTTTTCTTGATGACTTTCTGTCTTTTTCCAATTTTCTATAATAATTATGTGCAATTTTCTAGTAAAAATTGTTATTTTACAAAATTCTTACCCCTGAAAGTTCTGAGCACCAAACATTTAAGGAAATAAATTGCTCAAGTTCAGTGAAGAGAGAAACAGAAAGGATGGGTTAATTTCTCCCCTACTCAGTTCTGTGGGGAGTGTTACTGTTTTTAAAGCAGAACTTGACATTTTTTTGTACTTGCTTTAGTTATGAAAGTGCCACACTAGCTGTCTTAAGCATTGTACATCAAAGGGTATGTGGTGAATGGTGAACATCGAATTTCAGACTCAACTCCTTTTGAGACCATGACGGGGTGATTTTCTTTCTTTCTTTCTTTTTCCTATGTTGTGGGATGGTGGTTTTTTTCTGTGTTGTGTCCAGGAATTGTTCCAAATTGGCATGTGCTGGTCTTCTGCTTTGGACAGGGTCACTTTGGGGCTTCGTCACAATCTGTATCATTCTAAAAAAAATCAAGAGCATCTTCTCCGTTCTTGGGAGTTTTGTGTAAAGAGCTCAATAGCAAGTGCTTTGTTGGCACAACCCCTGAATATATCAGGTGGCCTTGGCCTTTTGTTATAGGACAGCATGACAGAGAAAAGACAGACCAGTTTCCTTGTAACTAGTTCTATGCCTGAGACAAGTCTCTCGTGTTCTCTGCGTCTTGCTTTCTTCACCTTTAAACTGAAGGAGTTGACAAGATGATCTCTGAAGTCCCTCCCACCTCTGAATTTCGGCGCTTTTATGACTAGATTCACAGAGATAGAGTGACCATAACCAGAAGGCAGTGTAAAGCTCTTTGATCTGTTTCATACAGTGTGGCTTTGCGAAAGCCTGGTGGTATTTTTTTCAGAAGCTGAGACTTCCTTTCATGGGCGTCTTCCTGCTCTGGTGCTGAAAATCTATTTTGAGATATTTACTTGAGCAATATTATCAATGAGAAATGGTGTTTGGAATTCAGAACCCTTTCCTTTACAGTATCAAGGAGCTGGAGTGCTTACAGTTAGAAACAGCCCTTTCTATAAATGTAGAGGGAGAAGGTGGACCATATACACAGGTCACTGGAATCTGAACTATTTATGAGAGAGGACACAGCAGGTTGTTTTTTTTTTTTTTAATTGGAGAATAATTGGTTTGCAATATTGTGTATGCCGTACATCAGCATGAATCAGCCATACATCCCCTCCTTCCCACCAGTAGCTCTTCACATCAGATAAGAGACTTGGATTCTAATCCTTGCTGTGACCTTGTCTAAGTATGTTCTCTCTTTTTCTCAGCAGCAGTTTCCTCATTTGAAATATTTATAATTGATCTGTAGTATTCTTTCATTTCTGAAAAAAATGCGAGTTTTTGATTGAAAAAAAATGATATTATGTGGATAAAGACAATTGTCCTATCTGAGGAAGTCCCTCAGGAAGTAACTGTTCTAGAAAAACAAAATTGTAGAGTTGGAAGAAAAAACCCTGTCGATCCGTTTGAGGATCTGAATCATTTCTATGGGATCCAGCTTTTCCTTGACAGGCAACAGGAGATGAACACATATGTCGTCTGGGGCTGGCACTTGCCAGCTTTTGCTTGGGGTGCGGGAAGTATGTGCTTAAACTGCCGAGACAGCCCCAGGTTTGGGGAAGCGCTCTCTGCTCCTCCTCCTAACTGCAGAGCGTTCTCAGTGTGCGCTCCACCGTCAAGGAAGCAAGGGAAGCTTGCTTGGCACAGGAGTAATGTGAGTAATGAAGCTTTGGCTCTAGCCAGCATTCTAAAGCTGGGGTTTTGCAAAAGTTGCAAATCCCCAGAGGAAATGCTGGAGCACAGAAGGCTTGCATATCATGGATTACACTAATCCAGGCAGGAAGTGATAATGACATAGTTATACAAGCAGTGTTTTTCATGGCTAATTGGGAAGGATGGTCATTTAATTAAACTGCACCAGACCTTGGGGGTTCTTTTGTATCCAAGACAGCCTAAGAGCCCTTCCCAGACACCCTTCCTCGGGTCGCTTAAGCTCAATTGTAAAGGGTAGAGTTTATCTTTTTTATTAATTTCTAATACGTAATACCTAGTATCGGCCTTGGAACATAGAAGGTGCTAGACCTGGAGGAGAAGGCTTCTGAGTATGTTATTAGCCATATGAAATGCTTTGTTTTAAGCCAAATAGAGATTCCAACACTTGATTTGATCAGCCTCTCATGGACGCAAAAACAGTTCTGGCCTGATTCTGCATGGATATGCTGATCATACACACAAAAATAAAGTAAAATAAAATAAAAATTAAGATTGATAAAGTAAAGAGAATCCCCCCAATGATGTTATACATATATATTTATATATTTAAAGCTAATAAAGTTAAATTATATATATATACATGTATATTGTCAGGATTAACACATATATTATCAGGATTAAAAGTGCTTCTTTAATTAAAGAAAAAGCCTTTTGAAAGCTTAAAATGAATATGATGGCTGCATAGTGTATTAGAAGGGAGTAAGGCATTGAGTGTCAGAAAAACTGGATTTCAGTCCCCTGGTGCTGACACCAACCTGTAGTGAGATACAACTTTCCTCATTCACAAAATGAAAGGTGTGTATTGCAATGGTTATATTTCCCAAACCAAAAATTACCCCAGTTTTCATCATGTGGGAGACGAGGCAAGCTGGGTGATATAATTTGGGAGCTAAACTATGGGAAGTTTCTGGACACAACAATGCCATTCAAACAGAGGAATAAAATGTGACACTGTGCCTGTTGACTAAAATTCAGGACATATGGATGCTGAACGTGAAACAATACAGTCTTAAAAAGTTACAGTGCAGATCTTCTAATTAATTATGTTTGTAGTGCCTTGAATTTTTCCTTTAGCAGAGGAGTAGAAAATTCCAGAAACTTGACGCTACTTGGAGGGTCAGCTTCCCATCATCCCTTCTCAGCCTGACATGACCCTTCATGGGTCCTCTAACCTGCCCCCGTCCCATCTGATGGATTCCAAGACTCCTTTGTCTGTCTTACAGAGTCTAAAAATGAGCCCTTTAAGAGACTGTAAGAGATCCAGGCTGTTCTGCTCAGGGAGTCATACGAGGAAGGAATGAGATTTATGAGATGAGGTAATAGAAATACAAATAGAAATACATTCTAAAGGAACTTTTTCCTCAAATGCCTATTTCCTTGGTGATTGATTTGTGTGGGGAAGGCCAAGGAGATTGAATTCCCTTGCTTTCCCCACCACATTCGTACTGTTTCAGCTTCTAAATGTTCCCCATCACAGGACACAGGCATCTTCTCAGAGACTAGTCCTCAGGGATGCTTTCCACTCTCAGCTCTGCAGTTTCTAGAGGCTTCTTGCAGTGACATTTCTACTTTCCACTGACGCTTGAGAAATTTTATTAAAATGGAAGATTTATCCCCCCAGCCAAAATTGGGGGTCACTGATACTCACAGAAAGGCAGGTTATCCTGCAGCCGTTTGTCAAGCCTTGTAATTTATAGGCAAGTGGGCACCAAGGGTCACCCCTAGAGGGTGCAGAGCAAACTATGCTGCCCCCCAAATTTGTGTTTGTGATAAATAACAGAGGCTGTATAAGTGAGTCCCTACTGTTGCAGGCACAGAGCTACACAGATTCTATGCATCATTCTATTTAATCCTTATGAAAAATTTGTAAATTAGGGATCATTAGACTTCATCTTAGAAATGGGTAAATTGAA
Source organism: Tragelaphus eurycerus (assembly GCA_935064755.1). Taxonomy (NCBI): domain Eukaryota; kingdom Metazoa; phylum Chordata; class Mammalia; order Artiodactyla; family Bovidae; genus Tragelaphus; species Tragelaphus eurycerus. The sequence goes on along the minus strand of CAKXYN010000086.1, from coordinate 1,167,156 downwards.
GCTTAAGTCAATCAACTTACCAAAGTCCATGGGGTTTATAAGTATTACAGTTGGGTTCAAAACCAGGGATTTCCTATTAAAAAATAGAATAAATTAAGTCCATTTGGATCGACCTAGAGATTATCATACTAAGTGAAGTAAGACAGAGAAAAGACAAGTATCATATGACATCACTTATACATGGAATCTAAAAAAGATGGTACAAACTAAGTTATTTACAAAGCAGACTCAGACATAGAAAACAAATTTATGGTTACCAAAAGGGAAAGGTGGGGGAGGGAGGGAGGGATAAATTAAGAGTTTTGGATTAACATATACACACCACTATATATAAAATAGATAACGAACCGTGATCTACTGTATAACACAGGGAACTCTACTCAGTATTCTGTAATGACCTATATAAGAAAAGAATCTGAAAGAGAATGGGTGCGTGTATATGTATTGGAGAAGGAAATGGCAACCCACCCCAGTACACTTGCTCGGGAGATCCCATGGACAGAGGAGCCTGGCGGGCTACAGTCCATGGGGTTGCAAGATTTGGACACAACCTGGCAACTATACACACATATGTATAACTGAACCACTTTGCTGTACACCTGAAACTAACACAACATTGCAAATTAGTGCACTCCAATATAAAATTAAAATTAAATTAAAAGTACAGGGCTTTCTGACCCCTTACTGTCAAACAAGCTCAAATGACAGGAATACTTGGAAAGAAGAGGTACATGGCCTCCCGAAGGGTCCATGGAAGCAGGAGAAGCCGGGGCTCCTCCCCTGATGTAAGTAGCTCTGTGCATTCTGTAATCATAAGCATCTCAGGGATTTGGTAGGCTCTGAAGATAAGTCATTTCTGCCTGATTCGCCAACAACAAACTCTTATTGATCCCTTTCTATGTGAAAAAGCCTCCGAATAGGCAAGAGAGTAACAAAGTTTATTAGAACGTATACTGTTTCCTAATTCAAGACCATAAACACTACAGTGCAGGGCATGCCAACTATAATAAATTCAGAATGTGATATTATTTTACATAAAGTGGAATGGGCATACTGAGTAGAGGCACTGGATCTGTGGCTCTTTCAAACGTGGTCACTGGACCAGCAGTGTCAGGCCATCATCACCTGGGAATATATTAGCCATGCAAATTCTCAGGCACCACCCCAGGGGTGGGGACCAGCAATCTGTTTTGTTCACTGAAGTTTGAGAAACACTGGATTAGGAATTTGGCTGGTAATTGAATTTGGATTGCTAGGAGATGGGGTAAGGGACCGGCAGCAGATTATTCTGGGTAGGTAATTCAGTGCTGCTGACTTAAAAGCATTGAACTTCTTGCTACAGGGACTTCAGCAAGTGGATGAAGTGTGGATGGCAAACCTTTTAATGAAGTTTACATTTAGAAACATCACTGCTTCACAGTAAAATTCAAGGGACCATAACACTCTGAGCCAGAACTGATCACAAATTTCTCCACTTTTTCCTGACTTTTCTGTTCTTCCCACTCAAGTTTCTATGACAACAGTTCAGATACAATTTGTATTTATGAAAATCATATTAATTTCATTAGGGCCTCAGGGATTCTTACAAATCAATATTTTTCACACCTGTGGATCATAAGGAAGAGTAGCCTCCCTTTGCCCACTAGTCAACAGGAAACAGAAGGAGAGCTGTGCTCTTGTGTTAATTAGGAAGGCTCAAAGGTGCAACTTGGGGAATTTTCACATTTTTCCTCTACTGTTGACTTTTTCCCCCAAAGAAGGCTTTATTTTGCTAACACGGCAAATCTTATTTCTTTTCCCAAAAGGTAAGGCTGAGAAAAAGGCTTACCCATATCCTCTTAACAAATTCCATCTACCTGGGCATTTGAATGATATGTGTTCTAAATAAGAATTTTAACAAGAGCTGGAGGATCATGGAACAGCAATGCCCTTGGCTTATTCCCTGCAGGGTCGTCTCACTCCTGATCATTCTAGCTTGAACCTCGTGACAGCTCCTCTGTGAAATTAAAAAATAGGCTTCATACATAAATTAGGACTTGCCAATTACAGCCTTTGGCAACCCACTCCAGTATTCTTGCCTGGAGAATCCCAGGGACAGGGGAGCCTGGTGGGCTTCTGTCTGTGGGGTCGCACAGAGTCGGACACGACTGAAGCGACTTAGCAGCAGCAGCAGCAGCAATTACAGCCTTCACCCCACAAAAGAAATCTGCTCTGATTTCAAAACTAGTCTTCTTTACCTAGCATCAGACTTTGCAGAGGTTTGAGGAGTGGAGAATCCTGCCAGCTCTGGACACTCTCCCAAGCAGCTCATTGTGTGCTGATCTTTGAGAGCATTCTCGATCACTCCGGACATCCCCCGTGTCACACAGGAAAACCTAGACAGATGGTCAACCTGGGCAGCATCTTGCTTTCAGAGCCTGTCTCCATGTGTGGGCCTGGTCACCCCAGGACTAACAAAACAAAGCCAGAGGACAACTGGGTGGTCCACCATGTTAGGGAAACCAACACATGTCAACCGACTATGAGAACTGAGACTCTTTTCTTTTGTAAATAAACTATAAGTGTTCACCAAACCTTGGAGTCTATGTGACTCTGTAGCACCTCTTATCCATATAATTCATTTTAGCACTAATCGTACCCTCTCAGAAAAACATGTTTTGTGTTTAGCCTTGCCTTCCCTACAGGACTTGAAATACCTTGAGAACAGGAAATGTGATTTATACTTTGTTTGAATACTAAAACCACAGCCCTGGAAACACAATAGATAATTCTCCTTAAGCTGAATTAAAACAGAATGGAATACAAGAATCAGGGACCTCCTCTTGAAGTCTGAAATAGGTACTTTATGGGGAAACAGTGGAAACAGTGTCAGACTTTTTCTGGGCTCCAAAATCACTGTAGATGGTGACTGCAGCCATGAAATTAAAAGACGCTTACTCCTTGGAAGGAAAGTCATGACCAGCCTAGATAGCATATTCAAAAGCAGAGACATTACTTTGCCAACAAAGGTTCGTCTAGTCAAGGCTATGGTTTTTCCTGTGGTCATGTATGGATGTGAGAGCTGGACTGTGAAGAAGGCTGAGCACTGAAGAATTGATGCTTTTGAACTGTGGTGTTGGAGAAGACTCTTGAGAGTCCCTTGGACTGCAAGGAGATCCAAGCAGTCCATTCTGAAGGAGATCAGCCCTGGGATTTCTTTGGAAGGAATGATGCTGAAGCTGAAACTCCAGTACTTTGGCCAGCTCATGCAAAGAGTTGACTCATTGGAGAAAACTCTGATGCTGGGAGGGATTGAGGGCAAGAGGAGAAGGGGACGACAGAGGATGAGATGGCTGGACGGCATCACTGACTCGATGGATGTGAGTCTCAGTGACCTCCAGGAGTTGGTGATGGACAGGGAGGCCTGAAGTGCTGCGATTCATGGGGTCACAAAGAGTTGGACACGACTGTGCGACTGAACTGAACTGATACTTATGATCTTTCATTAAGCATCAATTCTTTGGTGCTCAGCCTTCTTCACAGTCCAACTCTCACATCCATATGTGACCACAGGAAAGACCATAGCCTTGACTAGACGGACCTTTGTTGGCAAAGTAATGTCTCTGCTTTTGAATATGTGATCTAGGTTGGTCATAACTTTCCTTCCAAAGAGTAAGCGTCTTTTAATTTCATGGCTGCAGTCACCATCTACAGTGATTTTGGAGCCCAGAAAAATAAAGTCTCACACTGTTTCCACTGTTTCCCCATCTATTTCCCATGAAGTGATGGGACCAGATGCCATGATCTTCGTTTTCTGAATGTTGAGCTTTAAGCCAACTTTTTCTCTCTCCACTTTCACTTTCATCAAGAGGCTTTTTAGTTCCTCTTCACTTTCTGCCATAAGGGTGGATAGATAAGTAAAATTATTTGGTTACTTAGAAAGTGAAGTCGCTCAGTCGTGTTTGACTCTTTGCGACCCCATGGACTGTAGCCTGCCAGGCTCCTCCATCATGGGATTTTCCAGGCAAGAATACTGGAGTGGGTTGCCATTTCCTTGGCTATTTGCAAGAGTCCAATTTTATATAGCAAGAGACAACTTAAAAGTTATGATTTTTATGCCTCCTGCATGTCATTCTTGTTAGTTGACCAACCAGTGGTGGAAGAAGAGCTAGCATTTAGTTCAACAGAAGGCTGATGAGAATCTGTCAAAGTCCCCATGTTCATGATTAAAATTACTTTCCTACTGTAGTACCTGCCATTGTTCCAAAGACCACTAGTGGTTAGATATGTGTGTGTACTCAGTCACTCAGTTGTATCCGACTCTTTACAGCCCTACAGACTGTAGTTGGCCAGGCTCCTCTGTCCATGGGATTTTCCCAGCAAGAATACTGGAGTGGGTTGCCATTTCCTAGTCTAGACACAGATGGATAAACAATGTTTTCTGTATTTTCTGTGATTTCATGGACAAAGCTCCATGATGTTTGTGTCAAGACGTTTTAGGGAAAGTCCTTCACTTTGTACATTGAAATATCAAGTGGGACAGCCCCTCTCTCAACCAGCAATCATTCCCTGTCAGAAATGAAGCTTGTGTAGTCTAAATCCGATCCATTCCTACATACATCTTTGCTTCTGGAATGTAGAAACTTCACTGCATTGTCCAAATGCCAGCTTTGAGAGACATACAAAGCACAGAATGTTCATCAGTCTCTTCTTGTAGTGTCTGGCTTTCTGGCACTTTCTTTCTCTGCCGCATCGTAACAATGCTGCCAGGGAAGCCTTTGGAATGGCTCTCTCCAATGACTGCTGTTGTTAATACAGTGCGGAGTCTGCTCTGGCCACCCGACTGAGACATGGCTGGGTACTTCTCAACCAGTGTAATTACAGAGTCCACCCACCAGTGCAAGTGAGACACGGGGCCAAGAGAACACTGAGTTTAGGATTCCGTTGTGTTTTGTTTTTATTGCCTCATAATACTGAAGTTCTAACTTTGAGATGAAACATTATATAAAGGGACCCCGGTTTGCTTTCAGCAGTAATTTGTTTTCAGCCCCAACAAAGTAGGGAGAGTTGTTGTAGTTATTTAATCTCAGTGCTTCTGGATGAACAGGGACCGTTCTTTACCTCCTCTGGTCAAACTCTTTAGATGGTTTTCAGAAACTGATTAATATGTCCTCAGGTTACCCTGTGCTGAAGTTAAGTATCCTTGTTTTTCAGCTTGGAAAAAATGAAGCACAAAAAGCTGCTTAGGCAGCTGGCTTGGCTTGTCAATGATGGGAGCCTGAGCCGCCACTGGGGAGCTCTGGGTATTGGGAGGGCGGGCGCTCTTGCCTGCTCGCTGGAGGGCCTTTGCGTGCATGCGCTGTCTGGGGGCAGCAACATGGCGGTGAGAGCAAGCATCCACCAAGGAAATAGTGGCTCCAAAACGTCCCCCAGAGAGGCCTCTTCGCCGGCTGACAGTTACAGCAAGTGACCTTCAGCTTCACTCTGGAAAGTCCAAGTGACTAATTTAACGAACCTTTGTTGTGTGGTGGGTGGAGTGGGGAGGAGGCTGTCTGGGCCCGGAGCCAGTGTGAGCCATCTTCAGGCCACGCAGCGGGTTGAGGGAGAGATGCGAGCAGAAGGACTCAGAAGAAAAGGGGCTCCTCTACCTGGTCAGGGAAGAGATCTGACCATGTGGACAGATGGAGGCCCTGGGTGACGGAGGCGAAGCGTGTCAGCAAACCAAGAGCACTTCCTGTCTGCAGGCAGGCGGAGGGCCAGTTCTTCGATGAGCTGGAAATAGGAAGCGGCGGGGGGTGGTCAGCAGAACCCTTGTGCTCTGTGGGGTTTACCAAGCAAAGTGAAAGAGCTCGTTATGTCAGTGATCCAGGGAGCTTGTTTATGTGCTGTGTTTTCTTTTTTGTTTCCTCTTGTAATACTTGATAGTACTCAATCCAAAGAGGCCACACCGCCCTTACGTCTGAGACCTACATCAGCCAGGAGCCATTGTTCCGGCTGCAATTATTTTGCCAGGGCCGTGTGGGCTGGATATGTTTAGATCATGAGTTAGCTCACTGATCTCTGCTTTCTCGAAAGCAGGAGGGGGCAGGGCAGGGAAGGTTCCTTCTGTCGCCCTTTCTCTAAAGAAGTGACGATGCCTCCCAGGCATTCTTACAGTACAAAGCCCTGTTCTAAGTGACGCGGAGGTAATGACTGAATATGGGACCAGGCCATTCTGGTGCGCCCAAGATTTTCCTCCTAGGTTTTCTTAGTGAATTGTTACAGCCTTGTCCAGTGCGTGGTATGCTTTGGAGGCAAATGAGACTCAGAGAAATGCACGCGGTCTCCTAATAGACAGTCTGACCCTGCCCTAAAGGGCCTTTTGAAGAACCATAATGAGCAAGAAGGCAGATGGAACTCAGGTCATTCTGAGCCCCACCAGCATTCCCAGGACCTTTCTTCCTTCACCTTTTCTTCCTCTTCTTCTTCTTTTAATATTTATTTATTTTACCTATTTTTATTTTTGGCTGTGCTGGCTGGCGAGTTCTTCGTTGCAGTGCTCGGGCCTAGTTGCCCCACGGCAAGTGAGATCTTAGTTCCCTGACCAGGGATCGAAACCACACGCCCTGCATTGGAGGGCAGACTCTTAACCACTGGACCACCAGGGAAGTCCCCTGATCAGCCTTTCTGACTCAACTCGGCTACTAATCTCTGCTGGAGTTTCTGAGGGAGCCAAGCTACAACATCCCTCCGTCCCACTGAGTCCCAAACAAATTGAGAAGCATCACCATTCTTCTTCTAATTTGATTTTTATTTTATATTGGAGTATAGGTGGCTTAGGCAGTAAAGAATCTGCCAGCAATGCAAGAGACCAGGTTTGCTCCCTGGAGAAGGGAGTGGCTGTCCACTCCAGTATTCTTTTGCCTGGAGAATTCCATGGACGGAGAAGCCTGATGGGCTACAGTACATGGGGTCACGAAAGTGTCAAACACAACTGAGCAACTAACACTTTCATAGTTGATCTACAATGTTGTGTTAGTTTCAGGTGTACAGCAAAGTGATTCAGTTACACATATACCCATTTTTTTCAGATTCTTTTCTGGTATAGGTTACTACAGAATATTAAGTTGTGATACAGTAGAAAATATCACCATTTTTAATTAAAAAAAAAAAAAGGACTACAGTGGGAGACTTAATCCACCAACTAGACTCCAAGTTTAGGCAGACATCTTTCTCAAGGGTTGGGCACCAGCAGAGCCTAATGGGTGAGATTTACCTTCTGGAGAAGCAGAGAAGCATTCTCTGCATGGCTGTACCCAAGAGAAAGCAGAGCAGTAGGATCCACATGTCCCTGGCAGAGTAAATTGAGGGCCTGGAGGCCATTGTTACAAATTGTGGGGCTTCATGGATGCAGAAAGTGAAGTCACTTCACCTGACGCCTCCTCCAGAATGTCTTACCAGGAGCATGTAGACTAGGCTAAAGTGCCCTCTCTGCTCCCTGCAGCCATCCCTGCATATGGCTGTCTCGTCACATGTAATCCTGAATTATGACTACTGTTCACGTGCCTCTCTGCCCTGCCCTTCATTGGAATGATATCCCATTAGAATGGGTCCCTTCGTCTTTCTGTCTGCAGTGCCCAGTCCCCAGCAGATACTGGAAAGAGTTGGTTGAATGGCATTGAACCGGGATACTGAATCTCGTTTACAATCCATACTGAAAAGACTTTGTTGTTGGGTGGTCTCAGAAACTTCTGAGATGTTTTCCTAAGTGTTCATTTACAAAGTCAGGATAAGCACTGATAAGAGGCAGCCCTAGAAGTTCTAAAGGAAAGCAAAAGCTATAATATGTAGATAAAAGCTGCAGAGGCTGTTGGCAGCCGATTCTGTTTATCAACATGAACCTGTACAGAGGATGTTTGTGCGAGCAGCCCAGTTGAGAGTTAGTGTATGCGCTGGTGATTAATTGCAAACATGTTGCTGGTGAAGGATCAATCCAAGATTTATCCAGTTACATTGCCTACAGTGAAGTACAGTTGACCTTTGAATAACATAGGTTTGAATTGCACAGGTCAACTTATACACATTTTTGTTTTCAATAAATAAACACTACGGTGTCACACAACCCAAGGTTGGTTGGTTGTATGGATGCAGGGATATGAAACTGTTAATTGCTCAGTCTTGTCCAACTCTTTGCAACCCCATGGCCTGTATGCTGCCAGGCTTCTCCATCCATGGGATTTTCCAGGCAAGAATACTGGAGTGGGTTGCCATTTCCGTCTCTAGAGGGGGTTTTTCCTGACCCAGGGATCGAACCTGGGTATCCCGCATTGCAGGCAGACTCTTTACCATCTGAGCCACCAGGGAAGCCAGGGATATGAAGGAACTGTGTATATGGAGGAACCAAGTATGTGAAGGGCTGACTATAAGTTAAACTCACATTTTCAACTAAACATAGGGTTAGCACCTCTAACCTCCACGTTATTCAAACTCAAAATATGATGTCTAGAGCAACAGCAGCACCTAGGAGCTTGTTAGAAATGCAGATTCTTCCTGATCCCCGCTCTGCTCCTAATAATCAGAAATTTTGTGAACAGCATCTAGGAATTTGTTTTAACAAGCATCGTTGCAATGTGCTTCCTTTAGTGTGGGAAGAACAGATTTGCAGAGTCAAAGAAAAGATGGTAAGAGTTCACATCATTTGCAAGGTGATGTTCCAAACACTGTAAGTGTATTATCTCCATTATTCCTTGCATCAGTCCAATGAAATGGTCACTGTGTTTCACTTGATTTTACAGATGAGAAGACTGAGACACAAATCCAGGGCTAGGGTAAGGCAAGGGAGAAAATCTCCTCCTAGGGAGAGAAATTTAAGAGGGTGCCCCAAACTCAATAATCAAGGTTAATAATATTTTAATATAATATTTTTAAAAATCAAAAACAGTGCTAATAAATTAGTAATGATCAGGATATCAAAAGTCCAACAAGCAGAATGGTTGCAATTACTTGTCAGGATGATAATAGTAAGAAGCAGAGTCAAGACGAACCCAGGCTGTTTCACTCCAGACACTGCTTTCTCAGTGGAGATGCCATGGACCACCTATCAACTCCCACTGCTGTGTTCTGATGGGCAAGAGAAGGGTCCAAGCCTAGGAGCAAGGAGCATTTGGGTCACAGGGATGCCTCCTGGATCTGAACTCATTGGGACCTCAAGCAAAAAAAAAAAAGCAAGCAAACAAACCCAGCCACCTAAAAATGGAAGGAGAAAATTCAGATGGGCCCTCAATTTCACAGCTTGGCCATCTCTGAACTTCAGTATGAAAAAGGAAGATGATTTCCAAAGCTTCCTCCCAATTTTTCTTCTGGCTGGCTCCTGCTGGGAGAATCAGTGGGGAGAGCTACTCTGCATTCTGGCTGTGGGAATGTGATAATTAGAATCACTTAATATAACTGCCCTCCTTGATCCATCCACCTTTGGAGAGAGAGAGATTGAGCGTTTCCCTTGCTTCCAATCTGTGAGATTCTGGCAGACAGGCAAGCTGCTTGTCTTGAGGGCTTGTCATTAAGAGCTGGTCACCTGGAATGCCCCAACATGTTTGGGCTGCATTGTTCAACTCCATTGGTATTCTCCCAGGAAAACTTCTCTCCTTCTTTGTCCAAATCAACATTCTGTGAACATGGTATTTCCTAACCTGAAAACATGGTACATTTCTGCTACACCCACCATGATTCTTCCTTGCTTTATATAAATTGACTCAAAGGAATATTTGTGGTAAATGTGTTCATGTGTCGGGAGACTGAAACATAGCTAGTTACAAAACTGTACATGATACATTAAAGAAGATCAAAGGGCTTACGGTTAGTTTCCACTTTTCCTCTCTTTAGTGGGGACAGAGTAGACGATGTTCTAGAAACCTAGAATTCTTGCCACCCTATGATATTTAAAGCAAATTGGAGGCACAAAATTTGAAATGTAGATGTTTGGACAGAACATCCAATAGCTGGTCAGTTTCTCCACCTTTTTTAATAGCTATAGTATTGGGGGATAAGTTGTTTCTCAGATGGGTAATTTCAAGTCAATGGAGGTCATTTCCCAAATGTTATGAAGTAAGTGCTGAATGGGTTTCTTTGCTATTGATAGAAATACATGTTTATTCTTTTTCACCCTTTGAGTACAAACATTTCTTTCAATAATTTATCCTAGAAATATGTATGCTCAGTTGCTTCAGTCATGTCCAACTCTTTGCAACTTCATGGACTTAAGCCCACCAGGCTCCTCTGTCCATGGGATTCTCCAGGCAAGACTACTGGAATGGGTTGCATGCCTTCCTCCAAGGGATCTACCTGACCCAGGGATCAAACCTGCTTCTCTTATGTCTCCTGCATTAGCATGCAGGCTCTTCCCAGGCTGCCTGGGAAGCCCAGAAATATGTATAGAACACCTGTTAGCTAAAATCATGAGGGACAGTTATATGGGGAAGCTGTGGTCTCTGCTTTTCAGGAATTTATAGATGACAGTCAGGAAATGTCACTGATAACTCTACTGCAAAATAGGACAGACTAAAAAGAAATAGCCTATGTACTTTGGACATTCAGAGATGAGAGAGACACACCTGGGAAGGATCTAAGAGGAGACGCTCAACCCCATGGATCAAAAGGATTTGATAAGTGAAAGAGGGCTCCAAGTGAGGAGAACAGGAGCAAAAGCAAGGGAGTGAAGAGAGATGGCTGGAGCATGCTCCAAAACGGCTGTGTCCTGGGGAGCTGGAAAGAAGCAGAAATTATATGCGGGGTTTTGAACTACATTCATTAGGTATGAGGGAGCCAGTGAAGATTTTGTTTTTCAGCAGTGATAGAATATCAGTAAAGCTATGCTTCTGAGCAGCGCCTTTCAGACTTCACTGTGCGTTCACATCACCAAGGGATTTGTTAAGATGCAGATTCGGGTTCAGGCAGGGACTTGAGAGTGTGCATTTCTAAGAAACTCCCAGGTCATGTCCTTGCTACTGGACTACAAAGCACGCTCTTAGTAAGAAGGCTTTAAAAATATGCGGTAATGGGAGATCAGAAACACTGAAGTGGAAGAAAGCTGGAGACTGGGAAAACAGGGCTTGGAACACTGACCCAACAAGAGATAAAGCAGGTCTGAACTAGAGTGGAGGACCATCTGGTGGAAGTGAAATGTGTGAGCTTGACAGCTACTTTACAAACCGTGAGGGAGAAGAGTCACGGTCACAGATGACCCTAAGACCCCCAGACTGGGCACGGGTGCTGTGAACATGCCCCTCCCCTCAGACTGTGCTCTGGTCACCCAGAACCATTCACAGTTCTCTGGACTTGCCTGCCTATCTGTCTGGACTTGTGTCACGTGCCTGATTCTTAAAGAAATGCTAGGAAATGTATCTCTCAAGGCCCTCATCAGAATAACTCCTACAGAACCCGTGTGACTCAGGTCAGGTGTTATCTCTTCCTGGATGCCTTCCTGGTGCCCTCACCTACCCACTTCCCCCAGGCCAGGTTTGGTCTCCCGCCCATGTGCTCTCAGGACATCTTGGGAGGTCTCAGATCAAAGCATGGTGTAGTCGGATGACATACCTGTCATTGACCCCTGCTTCTGGAGTGTAGGTTTTATCTTTTTCAATTTTGCGAACTCAGTGTCCTAATGAGGTAGAGACTCATCAGTGTTTGATGAATGAATGGATGAGTCATGACGAAGAGCAGAGTTTTACTCGCCTGGTGGCAGTGGCGTTTGTCTTTGTCATGTCTGGCAAGAAAGGAAGTTGTTTACATGTTGAGTCGAATCTAGTTTGGTACGTGGTAATTTTGAGGTGCAGAAGATCCAGGTGAAGATGTCCCACAAGTAGTTAGACATTTCTGTGTGCAACATAGATAGACACTGAGATCTGAGTACACTGGCTTAGGAGTCGTATGCATGGAGGTGACAGTTAAGAGTATGGAAGGGGATCAGATTAAGACAGTGACGAAGAGAGACAAAGGAAGAGAGACAGCCAGTGGAGGAAAAGAGTCACAAAGAGAATGAGACAGAGAGCAGACAGGGACAGATGGAGGTAAATGGAAGACAGCAACTTTAGGCCTTACTTTTGAAGCCCTTTCTTCATCCAATGTGAGGGACACAAATGGGTCACAAGTCACCGCATAAGGGCGATGTTAGTCCTAGAGGGCTTCAGGAGCCAGCAAGAGAGAGATCCTGCAGGGAAACAGGCTTAGATATGAGGTCAAGATCCAAAAACCAACTTCACATTTGGGTTATACAGGCCAGTTTCATGCCTCTCTACCTTCCTGCATGCATGCCTGCTAAGTCAATTCAGTCGTGTCCGACTCTTTGTGACCCTATGGACTGTAGCCCGCCAGGCTCCTCTGTCCATGGGATTCTCCAGGCAAGAATACTGGAATGGGTTGCCAGGCCTCTAGGGGATCTTTCCAACCCAGGAGTCAAACCTGCATCTCTTATATCTCCTGCATTGGCAAGTTGGTTCTTTGCCATTAGTGCCACCTGGGAATCCCCTCTACCTCCTACCTAAGTAGAATCTCATCCATCAAAATGCAGGTGAACTTGAAGCTTCATCTCAACTCCTCAGCCTTTCACTTTGCAAACTGCTTGATGAGATAATCTGATCAACACAAACATACACATATTATGACGTTCTGCTTTTTATCAGGTAGGCTTGAGTACATTTCAGAATAAGACTTCAGGCTAGAAGGCCATTTTCTCCAAAAAGAACTCCCCAGATTTTATCCAGAGCAGTACAATCCGCAGAAGAAATACTCAAATGCGGGCTGGTGGGCGCCCCTCAAATCGTTAGTGTCGGCACCTCCAAGGCCTTCAGAAAGAATGATCGCATCAGGCTTTTTTATTCTCGTTGCCCAAAGCAGCATTTTAACAGACTTCTATTGTGTTTTCTCCATTCAGTTCACTTAGAGGGTGACATTTTGCCCTCAAATTCATATGCATAGTTGCTCTTAGAGACTTCCAGAGCTACATTCCTGACAAAATCAGACCCTCTGTTATATCTGAAACAACCCCCCAAGGAAAATCATTGGATCTGAATGAACAGAACAATTCTTTATGTCCACGGGAGACAAGCAGACAAAACCCAATAAAACTGAAGAAAGAAAGAGACATGGCCATGATTTGTTTTTCATAATTACTTATTCAAAGTAGAAGGGAACAGGGGAAGACGGTTTCTTTTAACATGTCTCGACGTGACGGATGAGGTGTGCTCATCAAGTGTATGCAGGAGAGATGAATGCAGGGCAGTCTTGTTAAAGGCGATGTTTCATGTTGGGCGGAGATATATTTCTATCTGCAATGCTGGAGATAAACACCCGGCGTTTTATTCCTCGTTTTCATTGTGTTTAAAGCCCCTCGCTGTTCTGTCAGAGTGGCAGGTGCTGTGACTAGCATGCATCAGACCTTTCTTTTCTGTGTCCCATCACAAAAACAGTGCCCCCTCCTTCAAGACATGAAATAGAAATACCCTAAAAGCATGTTTTCCTCCTAACAATACCCCCCAAACGTGTCTGTAATAGATGTGGAAATCATATTGGAGGGCAAAAAGCCTCCATCATCTCTGAGTTTATTTTCTCTTCCTAGTAACTCAGTCACTCAGTTTTCTTTGGTGCAAACCTCATCCCAGCCAGAGATTACGGGAGAGAAAGAAAAAAGGAAAGTTTTAGCTAAATTAATTGACTTTATTTCTTCAATTATGCACAAAAGGTAAACAAACTTTTTCTACCTACAGTGCACAGCCTTTACTCATGGAAGAGTTGAATCCAGAAAATTCTGACTTGAACTGTAGAAGAAGTAAGTTGGATCTGTGATTTAGAAGGAAAGAAATTAGTGATAACAGTTTTTCACATTTCTGACTAAGGAAGGGTGTTAATGCATCTTTGAACCATTTTCTAAGGCTTTTATCAATTCTAGGATATAATTTTCTTAAAAGCAAGTACAGGGAGTGTCAAAATAAGTTTTGCCATAAACATTTATGCCTCCATGTTACAGTCATGTGAGGACCTAACTTGCGTCCTAAGCCATGCAAGTGTGTGTGTGTTTAGTTGCTCAGTCATGTCCGAATCTTTGTGACCTCAGGGACTGTAGCCCACTGGGCTCCTCTGTCCATGGAATTTTCCAGGCAAGAATACTGGAGTGGGTTGCCATTTCCTACTCCAGGGTGTCTTCCCCACCCAGAGATTGAACCCACATCTCTTGCCTCTCCAGCATTGGCAGCCGGTTCTTTACCACTAGCACCACCTGGGAAGCCCACTAATAGCAATATTATACCCAATTCTTCCTAGTAATTTTAACTACAAGTCACAGTAGTAAGCATATATAGCCAGACTAATCTGGAAAATAGTAGCTTCCCATTTTTTCTCATTGAAACCTACTGAATCCCATAACCTTAGGGTTCCAAGAGATAGAATTTCCTATAAGAAATCTGACTTTCTTCAAACCATGAATTTTCTGCTACCAATAGCTTTAAAGTTCTATCCCAAAGGTGCTCCTATATAAGATAGGACCCGAACACAGTACTTGTGACAAGTAAACCTTTCCCTTCACCTTGGGGTGTTGGAAGTGGATGGAAAAGTCATCTATATTTTATGTGATCGTACTGCATGTCACCATGTTAGTGTGTGACAAACTGCTCTGATTGCAGTCTTTAACATTTATATATGTGTGCCATTTTTTAAGGGCTTCCCAGTTGGCTCAGTGGTAAAGAATACGCCTACCAATGCAGGAGACACAAGACACAAGGAATCGGTCCCTGGGTGGGGAAGATCCCCTGGGGTAGGAAATGGCAACCCAGTCCAGTATTCTTGTCTGGAAAATTCCATGGGCAGAGGAGCCCGGCGGGCTACAGTCCATAGGGTGGCAAAGAGTCGGACATGACTGAGCACACACACATACTTTTTTAAAGCCTTTACACATCATGATTTTGTTAGGACAGTCCCTTTTATAGATTAGGAGACTGAGTCCTAGCAGGTTTAAAGTGACAGGTTATGCAGCTGATTCACGGAGGAGACAGGACCAGCACCCACGTCTCTTAACATCTGGACCAGCATTCTTTTACTATACTAGGCTGTTGAAAGTTCCCAGCCTTATCACGTGCTTCTCATCTTTTCCCTGAAAAAATCACAAGACAGCACGATGTTATCTGGCCTATCACTGTAAATATTTTAGCGTTTAAATGAGGAGGAGAAGAAAATGAGAGAGAAAAAATGTTTCTATGGAGATCTTTTTCAAAGATAGGAGGGTTCTTGGGCTCCATCCAGAGAACATGAGTGTTTAATGAGACTATTGTCCACAAATCAGGGCAGGGGTAACAATAAGGGGGTAGCTGTTCAGTGGTTCTCAGTCTCCCTCAAGGTCTGCAGAGGGAAAACAGGAAGCGAGGTTAGTACTGACAGAAGCTGCCTCTGGTCCTGGCCTTGAGGAGCCCAGGTCACTCTCTGAGTCTCAGTGTCACTATCTCCAAAATGAGGGCAACTGTTCCTGTTTTGCCCAGCTCACAGAGTTGTTCTTGAGAATCCAGTAAGGTAATGCATTACAAATTCCTGGAAGACCATTCACATTACATCCCATACAAATGTAAGAGATGCTTTTGAATATTATTAATGAATCACAGAGATTCCACTTCACTGAGAAAACAATGGAATTAAAAGAATGCACTTCACTCTAGATCACATTTCTTTCCCTCTTGAATCAAAAATAGGGAAAATATCTATTCCACAGGGTTTGTAGAAGAATAAAAGGATGCAGACATAGAGAAGGGAGATGTGGACAGGGTGGAATGGGTAGGAGATAGGGGTGGGTAGGAGACTGGGGAGGGTGGGACGAATTGAGAGATTAGGGTGGGCATATATACACTTGTGCTTGTGTGCTAAGTCACCTCGGTCATGTCCAACTCTTTGCGACCCTATGAACCGTATAGTCTGCCAGACTCTGTCCATGGGATTCTCAGGTCAGAATACTGGGGTGAGTTGCCATGCTCTCATCCAGGGGATCTTCCTGACCCAGGGATTGAACTCAGGCCTCTTATGCCTCCTGCATTGGCAGAATACATAGCTAATGGGAAGTTGCTGTGTAACACAGGGAGCTCAGATTGGTGCTCTGTGATCACCTAGGCGGGTGGGATGGGGGGTGGTAAGAAGGAGGCTCGAGAGGGGAAGGATATATATATACACACACACATACAGCTGATTCACTTTGTGTATGGCAGAAACCAACACAACATTGTAAAGCAGTTATACTCTAGTGAAAAAGAATAAAAGGAAATGTCTGTAAGGACTTAGAGTAGTACTTGGTATATACATCTGGCATCTTCTTCAAAACTTCCAGTGATAAAACCTATCCCGTCAGACAGCCTAACAGATGATCCCAAGTAAGACAGTGAGTGTTCTTATTATTTGTTACTATTTCTGTCATTCTCAGTTTACTCCACTTCCTCTAATTCCACAATAAAAATAGAGCTATTCATCAGATAGCAAGCCCAGGGCTCCCTGTCTTCTAAGGTCAGTGACATGAAGGTTGCCACACAAATATTTGGGGGATTATTTAGTGATTAAATCTGGAGAGCTGAGCTGATGAAATTCTGCACATTTCCTCGTATTGTTAAACAGAATCCCCTCTCCCAGATCCCTCCTCCTAGAGTATCTGGAAGATTTGCCCATGACTAAACATTTCAACTAGCCCTGGTGTTAAACACTGATTGTTTATTTTCCTACATAAGCATTCTTCCTGACCATATTATGAGAGTTCTCTAGATGTATTTATAAGTTTGGTTTGTGTCCCTCAAGGCCCTAACTGATGTTACTCAGCATCCACCCAGCAACATGCTTCCAGTTGTTAATTACCTTACCTGGATAAGAAAGAAGCCTAATCAGTTAGGCAGCAGAATTTGGAAGAGGACTCCAAGCTCTGAAGGGAAAGCCCAGTGCTCATTTCTTTACCTATCTGCCTTCCTGCCGTGGAATTATTAGGCCCTCAAAGGCCCATCATTTCAAAAGCTGTCCTCTTCCTTTATAATCTCCAGCCCTCCCCAGCAAGAACTCCAGCCTGCTCTTTAGTACAATTGGGCTAACATCTTCAGACACTGCAGTTAGGTGTTTTGAAATAAAATGTGTAATTATGGTAGTGGAAAGCTACATCTGATTCCAAACAAACCTCGTGTTCCTCCGGCTATAATTAGAGAGCAAGGTTTGCAGCACACATTTTCCCAGCAAAGCCAGTTCAAGTGAGGCTTCTGTTCCTTCACCGGGGCTCCAGGAGATGCAGATGGTGATAGAATGATTGGACATTGGTCCCCCTTCCCAATTCTAAACAAGCTTGTCCATCATCAATCATAGAGACTAAAAAAGCACAAGGTATGTGTAAGGAATTAGTGTTTGGAGGTTTGGATAGTAGTCTCCCGATGTGTTCATCTCTGAATAGGAACAAATTAGAACAGGAAGGAACGTTACAGACTCCCACAGATATCCATGGATCAACGTGTGCCGAAGTAAAAATGATCTCTTAAATGCCTCCAGAGCCTTGCAGCTTTGGATAAAATTAGGTATTGTTTTGAATCATCACACACATCCCTACAACTTAAAATTCATAATATTAGAAGCAGGTACAAGGCACCCAAAGGCTCAGAGGTGTTTCTGTTTCCTATTTGAGGACTGCGCCTGTGAATCTTCTCAAAAGTGTGCATTTTCCCACTGTCCTTGTAGGGCTTTTGTAATTAGGCATATTTAGCTGTACCATGTTATACTGCTACAGGAAGAATCTCATTTGTCAGCAGTTTTAAACTTTGCCAAATAAAGGCTTATTGGCAAACGGCAGTGAACACCCTGATAATGACCCAACTTTAGAAAACACACACCCTGCTGCGTTGTATTCAAGCCACAGTTCTATTGAAATAAAGAGAGACAATGCATGCTTTCAGACACTAGAGATCCTTTGTATTCCAATAAAAGTCTAAATTAATGTTTTAAAAGGTTATTGCTATTTTTTCCCATTTAGCTGGCATCATTTGTAACTCTTATTTAGACAAGGTCCTACATTATTTTACTATTTCTTTTTTGCACAAAAGCTAGTATTTGATTGCGTTAGATCATCGGCTTCTGGTTTTCATTAGACAAACCTGAAATACCCTATTATTAAGATTAAACAAAAAAAAAAAACAGTTGTTTTCTTATTCTGAAACCTATTATTTTGAGGCTACTCTGACCAGAGGAAAAGAAGTCAGCTTTGCAGAACCTGACAGAGAGATCCTTCAAGAGGAGCAGCATAACCTCATCAATGCTGCACTTGGGTCGCTTGTGTATATGGGTCGTTTCCTAGAACTTACAATGGGGAAGAGGCATAAGTTAATTCCTTGACATTTGCAATACTTTATTAAGAACTTTCAAGGCGCAGCATATGTGTTAAAATATATTGTAATGCCTGCATCCCTGTGAGGTGCTCCTGAAAATCTACAATTAGATGGCACTTGGACCTAAGGGTTGTAAGGGTCTTCCAGCTCTGTGTTATTTATACTTCTTGGTATTTATTCAGCCATGAAATTAAAAGACGCTTACTCCTTGGAAGGAAAGTTATGACCAACCTAGATAGCATATTCAAAAGCAGAGACATCACTTTGCCAACAAAGGTTCGCCTAGTCAAGGCTATGGTCTTTCCTGTGGTCATGTATGGATGTGAGAGCTGGACTGTGAAGAAGGCTGAGTGCCGAAGAATTGATGCTTTTGAACTGTGGTGTTGGAGAAGACTCTTGAGAATCCCTTGGACTGCAAGGAGATCCAACTGGTCCATTCTGAAGGAGATCAGCCCTGGGATTTCTTTGGAAGGAATGATGCTAAAGCTGAAACTCCAGTATTTTGGCCACCTCATGCGAAGAGTTGACTCATTGGAGAAGACTCTGATGCTGAGAGGGATTGAGGGCAAGAGGAGAAGGGGACGACAGTGGATGAGATGGCTGGATGGCATCACTGACTCGATGAATGTGAGTCTGAGTGACCTCCGAGAGCTGGTGATGGATAGGGAGGCCTGGTGTGCTGCAGTTCATGGGGTGGCAAAGAGTCGGACACGACTGAGCGACTGATCTGATCTGATCTGATCTGATTTATTCAGCATAAGGATCAGACTGAGCCATTAACAGTTGAGTGGCAGCCACAATAGCCTAACAGGAAAACAAGGTCAAGATAACATACGCAAATCAGGACTCCCCTAACTCTCCCACTCATTCACGTGGGAACTTTGGCCTCCTCCATATCTCCCTAATAGATCAGAAATTCTCTAGAGGCATCTCTTATGGAGGAAGAGATGTATAGTATGTATGTATGTTATGTATAGTAAGTATGTCTCTTCCTCCTGACTCATTCTAACTGGTCCACGGGACCTCAGTTACAAACCATCTCTCTAGGACGCCTGCCTCAGCCAAGTAAAGAGGAGGTGGGTGCCCTCCCATGAGCGTGCAGACTTCTATAGATCTAATCTTATCGCCCTGTGATCATCTCAAGTTTGTTGGTTTCCTAAACTGGGTTGGTTATGAGCAATGTGATGTGAGGGGCCGTGTCTTTTCAATTTTAGATTTGTTGCATCTAGCCCACTACATGCCACATAGTAGGTATTTGCATGCTAAGTCTCTAGCCCACTGCATGCCGCATAGTAGGTGTTTGCATGCTAAGTCTCTAGCCCACTACATGCTGCATAGTAGGTAGGTGTTAGCACGCTAAGTTGCTTCAGTCATGTCCAACTCTATGTGACACTGTGAGCTGCAGCCCGCTAGGCTCCTCTGTCCGTGGGATTGTCCAGGCAAGAATATTGGAGGGGGGTTGCCATTTCTTTCTCCAATAGTAGGTGTTTATTAAAGGTTGACTAGTGTCTTCTCAGACTAGCTTTCTTGACTGTGCCCTCACCTTCACCAGTCTCCTCTAGTTTTCCCACAGATTCCCCTGACAATAGCTGGCCCCACTGGTAACGTCAGCCAGAGCATGGGCACCCGCTGACATCAGGGTCTGTGTGGGTCATGGCCCCTCTGCCGATGCACAGACCCGGACTCAAATGCTGCATCATTTTGTTCACTTATTGTACTACCTGTGTCTTTGCACCACCACCCTTCTCTCTAGGACATTCTAGGCATCGCCTTAAGAGGTGATAAGGAAAGCAGCCTAATAGCCAGAGATCTGCCAGGCTCAGCATCACTGCTTTCTCTATGACAGTGGTTCAAACTCATGTACCTTGGTTTTTATTTCTGAGAATGAGTTTCTCCTCAGGATACTCTCTGGCTCCTAATCTAAATGGACCTTAGTGGGATGTCCCTTCCCTGTGTCCATTTGATATACTCAAATATGTCTGATTCTGAGGGTTAACACAATGGCAGATCCCACTGCTCTGTAAAACTCTCCGTGCATCAGCAGACTTTGCTCCCATGGATTTCCGGAGAGGTGTCAAGGGTCCTGATGGGGTAAAATATAGGGCATTCAGTTAAAACTGAATATCTGATCAACAGCAAATACATTTTTAATGTATGTCCCAAATACTTCATGGGATGTACTTAAGAAGTGCTGCACTTGGGCCCCAAAGTAAATACCTCCCCAGAAGTGATAATGGTATTGTCACATCATCCTTTATCCCCACCTACCTGAGGTTGTTGTAAGCCTTTGAGTATTGAACAGCTAATGAGAAAAATATAAATGGTCAACAGGGTGGTGAAATCAGGCAAGATGTTGTATTAGACATATACTAAAAAGTGACATCTGATGCTTACATAAAATGCACATTTAATTGGGTGGCCTGTGTTTTTATTTGCTACACCAGGCAGTCTTGCAACAAACAGCCATTTGAAGGACAGGGACAGTAATAATCCCAGTATGTCCCAGAAATGACAGCCCCAGGGCAGCCCTTGACAGAACACATGGAACTGTCAGCTGTCTCTGACCCCCTGACCCCCAGGCTCACCCCAATCCAGACGGCCTTCCAGGTTCTTAAGGGAGGACACAGCACCAAATCAGCAAGTTCTAGACTCTGGTATATCTTACTTGTATATCTTGAGTGGTGAAAATTTTTGGGGAACTTCCCTGGTGGTCCAGTGATTAAGAATCTGCCCCTCAATGCGAGGGATGTGGGTTCAGTCCCTAGCTGGGGAACTAGGATCCCACGTGGTGTGGAGCAACTAAGCCCACGCACCGTAACTATGAGCCCACATGTCACAACTAGAGTCCACATGCCGATACGAAAGATCTCACATGATGCAACTAAGACCTGATGCAAATAAAAGAATACAATTTAGAGTTGGACCATAAAGAAGGCTGAGAGCTGAAAAATAGATGCTTTCAAACTGTGGTGCTGGAGAAGACCCTTGAGAGTCCCTTGGACAACATGGAGATTAAATCAGTCAATCTTAAGAAAATCAGTCCTACATATTCACTTGAAGGACTGATGCTGACACTGAAGCTCCAATACTTTAGCCACCTGATATGACAAGCTGACTCATTGGAAAAGACATTGATACTGGGAAAGATTGAAGGTAGGAGGAGAAGGGGATGGCAGAGGATGAGGTGGTTGGATGGGATCATCAACTCAATGAACATGAGTTTAAGCAAACTCTGGAAGATAGTGAAGGACAGGGAAGCTTGGCCTGCTGCAGTCCATGAGATTGCAAAGAATCAGAGACGACTAAACGACTGAACAACAATTTTAAAATATGTTTTTTTTTAAAAAAAGAAAAGTCTTTGGGGGATGAGAGAGGTGGGATTTTAGAAGCTACCTCTAGCTCCACTGCTTCAGGCTGAATCTTACGGAGTAGCTCCTGAGACTTTATTCAGAGAAAATCCAAGCTCCAATGTGTCCTGTATAACTTCTGCTAGCCATTCAGCCCTGGGGACTGGCTTTGATTCATCTCAGCCTGCTCATGCTCTGCCCAAAAATTAAGTGGCTCAGAAGAGGTGATAATGGCATTTTCTTGTCTTCCTTTATTCCTCATCTACCTGGGCTTATGTTAAGCCTTTGAGGATTGAATAACTAACAAGAAAAATATAATTTGTCAACAGTATGATGAAATCAGGCCAAGGCAAGAAATGTGAAAATGAATTAACATGAGCAGGGTAAATCTTAATTTTCTTCCCTCCGTCCTGGCTTTTGTGCTTGCCACAAGTCTAATGGAGGCCGAGATAAACCATGCCAATGCCTGGGATTTGTGACAAAACAAGAGGAGATAAAGAGGGATGAAATCATCCATGGAAGAAGGAAGCAATTAACCACATAAAGAAAGTGAAACATCATCAGTGATAAGCCTCGGCAGCAATTTACTCAGGTTTGGGAACTTTTTGTTCAGAAGGTTTTCAATAAGTTTTCCTAGTTTTCTACAACTTCCTTGATTCAATGGCTTTTTTTTTTCAAAAAGACAAAATTATGCAGTCATTACTGCCCACATACCCATGTCTTTATTGTATCACAGTGATTAGATGTGGGTGGAAAGAGTGAAAATAGGCAACAGAGATGGAAATTTCAAAGGTCCTTAATGTTTACCTTTGCCTAGCTATTTTGTATTATAGATCTTCCTTGACTTATGATGGATTTATCAGGATGAAACCCAAATTAAGTCAAAAATATCTTAAGTTGAAATGCATTTAATGTGTCTAACCTACTTGAACATCATAGCCTGTGTGTGTGTGTTAGTCACTCAGTCATGTTCTACTCTTTGCAACCCCATAGACTGTAGCCTGCCCGGCTCCTCATCCATGGGATTCTCCAGGCAAGAATACTGGAGTGGGTTGTCATGCCCTTTTCTAGGGATATATCCAACTCAGGGATTGAACCCAGGTCTCCTGCATTGCAGGCAGATTCTCTATCTCTCTACCTTAAACATGGTCAGAACACTTACATTTGACTACAGTTGGGACACCACCTTTATGGCAGAAAATGAAGAGAAACTAAAAAGCCTCTTGATGAAAGTGAAAGTGGAGAGTGGAAAAGTTGGCTTAAAGCTCAACATTCAGAAAACGAAGATTATGGCATCCAGTCTCATCACTTCATGGGAAATAGATGGAGAAACAGTGGAAACAGTGTCAGACTTTATTTTTCTGGGCTGCAAAATCACTGTAGATGGTGACTGCAGCCATGAAATTAAAAGACGCTTACTCCTTGGAAGGAAAGTTATGACCCACCTAGATAGCATATTCAAAAGCAGAGACATTACTTTGCCAACAAAGGTTCGTCTAGTCAAGGCTATGGTTTTTCCTGTGGTCATGTATGGATGTGAGAGCTGGACTGTGAAGAAGGCTGAGTGCCGAAGAATTGATGCTTTTGAACTGTGGTGTTGGAGAATACTCTTGAGAGTCCCCTGGACTGCAAGGAGATCCAACCAGTCCATTCTGAAGGCGATCAGCCCTGGGATTTCTTTGGAAGGAATGATGCTAAAGCTGAAACTCCAGTACTTTGGCCAGCTCATGCGAAGAGTTGACTCACTGGAAAAGACTCTGATGCTGGGAGGGATTGGGGGCAAGAGGAGAAGGGAACGATAGAGGATGAGATGGCTGGATGGCATCACTGACTCGATGGATGTGAGTCTCAGTGACCTCCGGGAGTTGGTGATGGACAGGGAGGCCTGGTGTGCTGCGATTCATGGGGTCGCAAAGAATTGGACATGACTGAGCGACTGATCTGATCTGATATGGGCTAACTCATCTAGTGCAGAGTGTATTTTATAATAAGGTGTTGAATATCCCATGTAGTCCTATTGGATTCTGTACTGAAAATGAAAAAATGGGATGATTACATGGTTAGGTGCTAAGTCACTTCAGTTGTGTCCGACTCTTTTTTCCCCTATGGACCATAGCCTGCTGGGCTCCTCTGTCCATGGGATTTCCCAGACCAGAACCCTGGAGTGGGTTACCATATCATCCTCCAGGATCAAACCCACATCTCTTAGTCTACTGCATTGGCAAGCGGTTCTTTACCACTAGAGCCACTTGGGAAGCAGAATGATTGTAAGGGTATCTGCTGTTTACCCTCGTGGTGGGTGGTTGCCTAGGAGCTGTGACATAACCAGAGAGTATCATACTCTGTATCACCAACCCAGGAAAAGGTCAGAATTCCCAATGTGAGATGTGGTCTCCATTGAATACGTATCATTTTCCCACCATCATAAACTCGAAAAATATTAGGCTGAGCCATCATTGAATCTGGGACTCTCTGAATTTTGGCCTTTGCCATCATTTGGTATTGTCTAGAGAGACAGAGCTTCTATACTGTTGTTCTGAAAAGCAGCAGTCACAGCTGATTGAAGCAATTTTGAGTAGGTAAAAAGGGAAGATAGAGAGCCTCAGAAGTCTGATTTCCAGGTGTCAAATTACCTTTCTCTAGGGTTCAGAAGTGAAGAAAGCAATGGCACCCCACTCCAGTATTCTTGCCTGGAAAATCTCATGGACGGAGGAGCCTGGTGGGCTGCAGTTCATGGGGTCGCTAAGAGTCGGACATGACTGAGCGACTTCACTTTCACTTTTCACTTTCATGCATTGGAGAAGGAAATGGCAACCCCCTCCAGTGTTCATGCCTGGAGAATCCCAGGGATAGGGGAGCCTGGTGGGCTGCTGTCTATGGGGTCGCACAGAGTCAGACACGACTGAAGCGACTTAGCAGCAGCAGCAGCAGCAGGGTTCAGAAGAGTCTTGTAATAAAGAATTTAATGTGGTTGGAGATTTACTATTCTCTTACAGATTGAGAAAAGGGAATTGTTATGTAGCCAATATCTGGGATAGTAATTATTGATACCTTTGTCTTTTTTTTTTTTTTAAATAGTTCATATACTATGTTATTGTATAAGTTAAGATGTACAAAACAGTGAGTCACAATTTTTAAAGGTTATATATACATACACCCTGGTGGCTCAGACAGTAAAGAATCTACCTGCAATACAGGAGACCCAGGTTCGATCCCTGGGTTGGGAAGATCCCCTGGAGAAGGAAATAGCTACCCACTCCAGTATTCTTGCCTGGAGAATTCCATGGACAGAGAAGCCTGGCAGGCTATAGTCCATGGGGTTGCAAAGAATCAGACACGACTGTGAGACTATTACTTTCACTTTTTTTCTACCTTACTCCATTTATAGTTATTATAAAATATTGACTATATTTCCCATGTTTTACAATATATCCTTGTAGTTTATTTTATATGTAGTACCTTTATCTTCTACCCCTATATTGCCTCTCCCTGCTTCCCTCTCCTCAATGGTAACCACTAGTTTGTTCTGTATATCCATGAGCCTTTTTTTTAAATTTTATTCACTATTTCATTGTATTTTCTAGATTCAACATATAAGTGATATCATGCAGTATTTATCGTTCCCTGTCTGACTTATTTCAATTAACATAATTTCTTCCAAATCCATCCATGTTCCTGCAAATGGCAAAATTTCCTTCTTTTTAATGGGTGAGTAGTATTCCTTTCTATATGTGTGCTACATTTTCTTCATTCTTTCGTCTGTTGATGGGCCCTTAGGTTGTTTCCATATCTTGGTAATTGTAAATAATGCTGTTATGAACATTAGGGTGCATGTATCTTTTCAAATTAGTGTTTTGGGTCTTTTTTTTCAGTTATACACCCAGGAGTGGAATTGCTGAGTCACATGGTAGTTCTACTCTTAGTTTTTTGAGAAACCTCCATACTTTTTCCCCACAGTGATTGCACCAATTTACATTTCCACCAACAATACCACTGTCTTTTATCCCAGATTGTGGGTGATACGCCTAATATATCTGATTTGTGTATAGATTTGTGTTAGGAGAACTAATTTGGTCCATGGTCCATGGGGAAAGTTTTATTAGAACGTGGTTCTTGCATATTCCCTTTTAAGGAACTGTAAGCATCAAGTGACTTACTCTAGGCAACAAAACTTGCAGGATGATTAACTACTTTCAAGAGTGCTGGGAAGTTACTGTATGATAAAAGTGTGACCAACTATTTTTCACCTTCTTGGAAGAAGGAAGAGAAAACAGCTTAAATTTTAGAATGGGTTGTGAAATCGTTCTCATCAGTATTTTATGGTAGAAGACAGGACTCTTCCCCAAGTGTTTGAGAAAGGTAGTGATGGGACTCAGTAGCCTAGAACAATGTAAAGTTGTCCCAAGATTCACAAGTTTGGGGGGGGGGTGGTCATAGAAACCCACTGGTCTCTAACTAGGAAGCTTCTCAGGCCCTTTATATGCTGTGGTTCACAGGTTCTTCCAGCTCGGGCATTCATAAGTGAGGGTGCATTAGCAAACCCATCCCCTGATGGTTCATTCACCTAGCAACATTATTCACAACTCCCCCGTCTTTCTCACCCCCTCCAACACACAGGCCGATCACTTGGGGGTAAGGAAAACAGGAAGACTGAAATAAGATCTCCCATTAGCAGCCATTAGGAGCTCAAGAGCCACTGAAATAGATTTTTCATAAATTTCCTGAGTAGCCTTGTGGAACCCAAGATAAAGAGTTTTTGCTCCTTCTTTTACAGATGGCATAAATAACTTCCATTGGCCGCAAAGCTTTAGAGCTAGGAATGAAGCAAAGATCTCCAAGTCCAGGGACAGTAACATGAGCTCAGGTGGCTCTCTGGAAATTAGCACTTGAAGAGGGTGACTAAGGAGGAGGCTTTGGGAAGAGAGAGAACTAATATGGGTATCAACATGGAATAAAGGAAAACATATTCTTCTTCATTGCTTCATATGCCATTTTGCTTCACTTCACCATTTTCAGACTTTCCATTTTTTATTACAGTAGAGGGATCTTAAGTCATATAAAAAGAAGAATCTTATATTTTTATTAGCCTAGATGTATTAAGGCTTCTTTTGGCCCTAATAACTGTAAGGTGGATAACATTTACCATAGCCATTTCTGAATCATGCCGTCCAAAATGGGAATCACAGAGGCCAAAGCACAATTATAGCACAATTCCTTGATGGGTATAGGAATACTAGTCAGGAACAGTATGGGAAGGGAATTTATTTAATGGAAAGACACTGCCTTTTTAATATGATTAGTACATTAAAAAGGTTGTTTAAAAATAAAGGAGTCAAGTATGAAAGGCCAATATATTAATAATTTTCAGGGTTAGCCCAATTCTAGTTTTCTAATTTGCTCACAATAATACACATTAGCTATGAGATTAATATTGGCCATAAACACCCATACAGTTTTCTCCACTCTCTCTCTCTCTCTCCCCTACCTCCTCCATACACACACACACACACACACACACACACACACACACACACACTGTGTAGTATGTTAGGCTGGAGACTGGATGGTCAGTGAGTTTGTGGACAGTACAATGCCTGTTATTCTTCTCCTCTCCGAGAAGCCAGAAACAAAGGAATTCCACAGCTTAGATCATGTGAGGAAGCTCTTTCTGGCTCCCAGTAAATGTGTCATCCAGTTCTCAAAATGCACCAGGCTAAAGTAAACTTAGACTCTTATCCAAAGTCTTTGCTGAGAAAACAAAAGGAATTAGGTTTTCCCTAAAGATTTTCCTAAACCAGTCAGATTTGCTTCTTTTGATCCAGGCGTATTAAAGACAGTAAAGAGAAATTTAGTCTTGGGAATTACTATTTTAAACAAAGGCCCAAAACAGTGGTGTCTATTTTTAAAGACTCCTCCTTCCTCTCCAGTAACCAAGCGCAAGGTAATTTGAATTCTGTTTCCAGTTAAGACAGTTAACTTGATTCTACTCTACAGTTCAGTGGTCTCTCCTTTATACTTGATTTCTATGATATTAAGTATACACAACATTTCCTTTCCTTTTAACTCGGTTTCCAATTACACTTTTCTGTGTATCTGAGATCTGTACTGTGACCTGCCTGAACTCATGGAAAGTTGACGACACTGAAAGAGAATTGTTGTAGTTAAACTTCCTGATGGCACTTTTTAAAAACAGCAGTGGAAGAAAAAAATAAATAAATAAGTAACAGGGCACTCATCAGATGTGATTTTTGGCAGACATTTCACTTGGACTGCTCAGGGTATCCCCAGAAATCACAAACCCTCAAAGCTGTTCAGGGTACAGTAAATCAAGCAAGATAAATTATTTTAATGTTCAACTTATTGATTCAGTTCCTTTCTCTGCAAGTTTCTAGTAACATGGATTTCAATCTAAGTGAAAGGTCAGCTTTGAAGTAAGTGTAAAGATATTTACAGGAAATGAAGCAGAAAGTGAGCTTTCATGCATTTTCAAATGTGTCTATTATTCAGGGGAAAATGAACTGTGTCATCAGTCAAAAGAACAACAGATGCCTACCTTCTTATATTAAAGTTAAATGAATACCTACCATACCAGTAGTATGCTATTAACTCTGAAATTTGAAATTCACTAAGGTATGTTTTCCCCAACTTTGCTGTGAAAACAGGAAATAAACAACTGTGAATTAAGGTTCTAAGTAAATATGTAGCAGTTGTTGTTTGGGGGGAGATGAGGAAGACTGCCAAGATGAAATCATCATGGTGGATTTTTTTTCCATTGTAGGATGCTAACTAGACATTTGTGACAACGACATAATCAACAACATCTTTAAATATTTAATTTCTTGTCAGTTGTTATCTAAATTGACTTCAATTCATGTTTATGTAAGTGTGTATGTATTATGTGCATGTGTATAACTAGATCTGTCAGAGGGAAGTGGCAAATTGAAGCAATTATGTGGTTCATTCTGCAGAGTAAAAGAGGAAGAGGAGAAACCTGATGGTGAGGAAAAAGACAATTTAGAAATTTATAATTTACCATATAGCTTTACATTTAGGTATTGTTTGGACTTCCTCCAACAATATGTCTACCTACAAATCTCGTACTCTTTCCTACTCTAGGTCATCAGATTGACTCCTAGATGTGCTTTGATGGACACATATAAGTGGGTTCACTGGCACATTAGTACAGGACTCCTTGGTTCCATGTTGGTCCTCAACTGGATTAGTTGGCAAGTTTATAGTTCAGCAGTAATTTAGTTCAGTAAATATCTAAAAAGTACTGACTGTGTTCCAGGCCCTTAGCTTGGTACAGGGGCCACAGTTCATTTTATTATAATGTGTTTTATCATTGTTGTTAAAATGATCCCCTAGTCTGATGTCCAAAGTAAAAGCAGAAAAGTAAGATGCAATACAAGACCTCCAGCTTACACATTCCATTGCCTGACACCAGGGTCTTCTCAGGTCAGGTGAGCATGATGGGACTGATTTGGCCAAGAGACCCGTGACACGTGTTTCACTGAAATCCTGTGGCAGAGAGGAGGGCCAGTGGAATACTGCCCCATGGCGGTTAAACATTGAAGTGTTCAGATCAGGAAGACTTGGGTTACAAGTCGTGCCTCCTTCATCTCTTTTTCCCCCAAACCCCAGGCCTGGACTCCCAATAGAAAGAGAATCATTTTGTTCAAAGGAGGGGGTGCTGTCACTCAGAGATGCATGTCAGTATCAGGGATTAAGAACACCTCCCTGAGCAGTGAACCAGAAGAATCTCTCCTCCAGAGGTGGAAGAGAACACGCCATTCTCATCCAGGAATAAAACAGCATAAATTATAAGAAATTATAAGAAAAGTTAGTCTTTACTTTGAGTAAGCACTCAGTCACTTTTCTATCTCCAGCACAAAAATCACATAAAATCATTACCCAAAATTTTTAAAATTAGAAAGATCTGGGTTAGGACCTTAATTCTGCCACCTAGTAGCTGAGTGAGCTTTAAAAGAGACTCGATATAAGTGTCTTCCTCTGTAAAGCTACAGTAATAATAAGATCTGATTCATAGGCCTGGTATGTGGATGAAATGAGATAATGTATAGAAAGCTTTGGTGCAATATCTGGCATTGGGCAAAGGTTCAATAAATGTCCCCTGTTATTTACGATCCCTCTTTCTGCTACGGCTAGGCAACCGGAGGGGCTTCAGACACTGTGGATCAAATGTGTGGTACATGCCTGAAGCTCACCTCTTAGAAGGAATCCTTGCTGTTTCTTGTAATAAATGATATGGCCAATGAGGAAATGGTAGTCAGTGGTATTTGTGTCTTTCCATGGTAACCATTTCTATTTACCCCTCTTAGCTGAGGAAATGAAGGCAACTGCAGCTGAATTAGTTGGAACATGCCACTCACTTTTACCACAATGTAGTGAGAATAGAAACTATCATGATAAAATTTCTATGTGTCAAGTCATGGGCAATGTCAGAATTTGGGGGGGAAAGAGGATAGATTAATTTACATACAGTGAAACTTCATTGACTCATTCTTTTATTTCAGTATACTATTTGGACAAGAGTGTGGCAAATTTTAAATATATAAGAAGCATAATCTTCTAAGCAAATAAGTAATTCCAGAATCTTAAAGTATTTGGAAACTTTAATGTGGTAGGGGAGAAAGATAATAAACAAGTAAATAAATAAACAAATACCAAGTATTTCTAGTTTGTAATAAGGGCTATAAAGGAAATAAATAGGATTCTGTCTCCTATACTTACTAGCAGTATGGTCTTGAATAAGTCTCAGATCCATGGAATAATAGAATCTGAAGCCATCTTAGAGATCATTACAAAGGCTTTATGAACTATAAGGCACTAAACACATATGAAGGATGATTATCAGTAATTTATAATTGTAATTATAATGTAGTATAATTTCCTACCTAGTAATATAAGCAGACATTAAAGACTTCTATTGAGAGCCCATCTTCCTCCTCAGAAGTACAGTATGTTTCTTAAAGACATAAAACCCATTTCATTCAATATTTCATATTTCAGTATATTCACTATTTTAAACTAGTTCGCTGCCAAGTGTTCTGGTCTAGATAAGGGTAAATGCTCACATCATCTTTCAGAGGGAAGAAAATCAAGGTGTGTAATGATTATATGGATAGCCATGCATTTGCCCAGAGACAAAAAATGGCCCAGAAATAACAGATCTCGGTGCTTATGAAACTTTAAAATCAAAAATAATAAAGACAAATAAAAAATAAGAGCATATGTATTTAGCTACTTTTTCTCAGATGATGTTCAATAAGAACTGAAATCAGAATATAGACTTCTAGAAAAAAAAAACAGCATATCTATGTCATATATAGAACCATTCTTTATAATGATTCTCTTATAATTTTTAATATGCTCAATATTGAACTTGAAAGTTCAATAGGAACTTTTAACAGGAAATATTCCATTAAACATCAAATGAATTCATATCCTAACTGATGTTCATTTAAAATTCTGAGTGTAATCAGATATTCACAGAACTTAATTAATGTCTGTGAAGTGCTTTAAGTACCTTGAATAAAGGTTATCAAGAAATATCTTTATCCAGGAGTACCCACATGAGATTGTTTTGTCTTATATATCTTGTATCTCACCTACCTCCAAGCAGAGTATCATGTGAATATAAAGCACTCACTGTATATCATTGAATGATATGTAACACTTAAGTAGTTTTACTCTAATGTTTTTTCCACAAACATCACAGTGTAGCAGTATCTTGGGTGTGATCATTAAGTTCCAGGATTTAATATAAATGTTACCAGACTTCCAGATAGTTCACATTACTCAACCCAGACAAGATTGATGTATAAACCCAAATACCAATTTAGACCTTTTCAGTGAGAACCGTAACACACAGCAGACCAGAACACCCAAATGCACAGAGGAGTTCACCCTTCCTTTGTATGTAAAGGAGATAAATTACAAGGTAAGTTCCTCATCGATTATGGAATCAGAGCCATAGTATTTGGTAGGAACACTGCTGTGCTGTTATCAGAAAGCTAAGAGGACGCCATATGTATCTCTCCCACAGGTGTATGTTTGCAGAATGGCTCGTTTCTATCTATATGAGACACTATTCTTTGAGATCCCTCTTCTTTTATTGTTGTTATACTGACCATCATTCACATATTGTTTCTTCAAACTCTATAAAGTAAAAAGCTTTTAAGTTTCATTAGGTCCCATTTGTTTATTTTTTTTTTTTTTTCTTTACTGTAGGAGGTGAGTCAAAAAGGATCTTGCTGTGGTTTATATCAAAGAGTGTTCTGCCTACGTTTTCCTCTAAGAGTTTTATCGTGTTTGCCTTACATTTAGGCCTTTAATTCATTTTGAGTTTATTTTTGTATATGGTATTAGGAAGTATTCTAATTTCATTCTTTTACATGTAGCTGTCCAGTTTTCCCAGCACCACTTAATAAAGAGGCTGTCTTTTCTCCATTGTATATTCTTGGTTTCTCTGTCAAAGATAAGGTGTTCATGGGTGTGTAGGTTTATCTCTGGGCTTTCTACCTGTTACATTGATCTATATTGCTGGTTCTGTGACAGCACCATACTGTCTTAGTTTCTATATCTTTGTAGTATAATCTGAAGTCAGGGAGCTTGATTCCTCTAGCTCTGTTTTTCTTTCTCAAGAGGGTGGGATGAGGTGGTGGGAGCGAGGCTCAACAGGGAAGGGTTATATGTATACTTATAACTGGATCATGTTTTTGTACAGCAGCAACTAACATTGTAAATCAATAATATTCCAATTAAAAATAAATTGAAAAAGAAAACTTCATAAAATCAGATGATTATGCTATAGCTTTGTAAGTGCAAAAATAACTATGCTTCCTGCTCACATTTGATCTCTGAGATTGAAGTGTGGTTGATTCTAATGTAGACTCACCAAAGCATAGACTCTGGCAAATTATTGTCTGTCTTATTCACCTCTGAATCCTTAGCACCTTACAGAAGGGCTTTCAAACAGTAGATCACGTCAGTCGCTCAATCGTGTCTGACTCTGCAACCCCATGAACTGCAGCACGCCAGGCCTCCCTGTCCATCACCAGCTCTCGGAGGTCACTCAGACTCACATTCATCGAGTCAGGGATTCCATCCAGCCATCTCATCCTCTGTCATCCCCTTCTCCTCCTGCCCTCAATCCCTCCCAGCATCAGAGTCTTCTCCAATGAGTCAACTCTTCGCATGAGGTAGCCAAAATACTGGAGTTTCAGCTTTAGCATCATTCCTTCCAAAGAAATCCCAGGGCTGATCTCCTTCAGAATGGACCGGTTGGATCTCCTTGCAGTCCAAGGGACTCTCAAGAGTCTTCTCCAACACCACAGTTCAAAAGCATCAATTCTTCGGCGCTCAGCCTTCTTCACAGTCCAGCTCTCACATCCATACATGACCACAGGAAAGACCATAGCCTTGACTAGGCGAACCTTTGTTGGCAAAGTGATGTCTCTGCTTTTGAATATGCTATCTAGGTTGGTCATAACTTTCCTTCCAAGGAGTAAGCGTCTTTTAATTTCATGGCTGCAGTCACCATCTGCAGTGATTTTGGAGCCCAGAAAAATAAAGTCTGACACTGTTTCCACTGTTTCTCCATCTATTTCCCATGTAGTGATGGGACCAGATGCCATGATCTTTGTTTTCTGAATGTTGAGCTTTAAGCCAACCTTTTCACTCTCCACTTTCACTTTCATCAAGAGGCTTTTGAGTTCCTCTTCACTTTCTGCCATAAGGGTGGTATCATCTACATATCTGAGGTTATTGATATTTCTCCCGGCAATCTTGATTCCAACTTGTGTTTCTTCCAGTCCAGCATTTCTCATGATGTACTCTGCATATAAGTTAAATAAACAGGGTGACAATATACAGCCTTGACGTACTCCTTTTCCTATTTGGAACCAGTCTGTTGTTCCATGTCCAGTTCTAACTGTTGCTTCCTGACCTGCATACAGATTTCTCAAGAGGCAGATCAGGTGGTCTGGTATTCCCATCTCTCTCAGAATTTTCCACAGTTTATTGTGATCTACACAGTCAAAGGCTTTGGCATAGTCAATAAAGCAGAAATAGATGTTTTTCTGGAACTCGCTTGCTTTTTTGATGATCCAGCGGATGTTGGCAATTTGATCTCTGGTTCCTCTGCCTTTTCTAAAACCAGCTTGAACATCAGGAAGTTCACGGTTCACATATTGCTGAAGCCTGGCTTGGAGAATTTTGAGCATTACTTTACTAGCGTGTGAGATGAGTGCAATTGTGCGGTAGTTTGAGCATTCTTTGGTATTGCCTTTCTTTGGGATTGGGATGAAAACTGACCTTTTCCAATCTTGTGGCCACTGCTGAGTTTTCCAAATTTGCTGGCATATTGAGTGTAGCACTTTCACAGCATCATCTTTCAGGACTTGGAATAGCTCCACTGGAATTCCATCACTTCCACTAGCTTTGTTCGTAGTGATGCTTTCTAAGGCCCACTTGACTTCACATTCCAGGATGTCTGGCTCTAGGTCAGTGATCACACCATCATGATTATCTGGGTTGTGAAGCTCTTTTTTGTACAGTTCTTCTGTGTATTCTTGCCATCTCTTCTTAATATCTTCTGCTTCCGTTAGGTCCATACCATTTCTGTCCTTTATCGAGCCCATTTTTTTTTTCAGGTCCTCAGTAAATTCTTGTAGAGGAAATGACTGAATAGATAAGTTGTCACAAATGCCTGACTTATTCCATATATGCATTTTTTTTCCAAATTTCCTGCTCAGAGAATAATGTTTTAGAGATCCTTTTCTATAAGTGGTATCAGATCAGATCAGATCAGATCAGTCGCTCAGTCATGTCCGACTCTTTGCGACCCCATGAACTGCAGCACGCCAGGCCTCCCTGTCCATCACCAGCTCCCGGAGGTCACTCAGACTCACACCCATCAAGTCAGTGATGCCATCCAGCCATCTCATCCTCTGTCGTCCCCTTCTCCTCCTGCCCTCAATCCCTCCCAGCATCAGAGTCTTCTCCAATGAGTCAACTCTTCGCATGAGGTAGCCAAAATACTGGAGTTTCAGCTTTAGCATCATTCCTTCCAAAGAAATCCCAGGGCTGATCTCCTTCAGAATGGACTGGTTGGATCTCCTTGCAGTCCAAGGGACTCTCAAGAGTCTTCTCCAACACCACAGTTCAAAAGCATCAATTCTTCGGCGCTCAGCCTTCTTCACAGTCCAGCTCTCACATCCATACATGACCACAGGAAAGACCATAGCCTTGACTAGGCGGACCTTTGTTGGTAAAGTAATGTCTCTGCTTTTGAATATGCTATCTAGGTTGGTCATAACTTTCCTCCCAAGGAGTAAGCGTCTTTTAATTTCATGGCTGCAGTCACCATCTGCAGTGATTTTGGAGCCCGGAAAAATAAAGTCTGACACTGTTTCCACTGTTTCTCCATCTATTTCCCATGTAGTGATGGGACCAGATGCCATGATCTTTGTTTTCTGAATGTTGAGCTTTAAGCCAACCTTTTCACTCTCCACTTTCACTTTCATCAAGAGGCTTTTTAGCCCCTCTTCACTTTCTGCCATAAGAGTCGTGTCATCTGCATATCTGAGGTTATTGATATTTCTCCCAGCAATCTTGATTCCAACTTGTGTTTCTTCCAGTCCAACATTTCTCATGATGTACTCTGCATATAAGTTAAATAAACATGGTGACAATATGCAGCCTTGACGGACTCCTTTTCCTATTTGGAACCAGTCTGTTGTTCCATGACCAGTTCTATGGACGAGAGCAAAATATGTATATGTGCACACTATTAACTGTGTATTTTGTTCCTTTGCCAAATACATGATCTTGGCCTACCAGAAACTTTGAAGTGTACAATGCATTGTTTTTAGTATATTTTAAAAATTATGTAACCATCACCATGATCTAATTCCAAAACCTATTTATTATTCTATCAAGAAACCTCACACACATTAAAAGTCACTCACCATTGCCCCCTTTCTCTGGATTCTTGGACCACTAATCTACTTTCTGTCTCCATGAATTTGCATATTCTGGGCATTTCATATAAATGGAATTCTAAATATGTAATCTATCTTGAATAATGTTCTATGTACACTTGAGAAGAATATGTATTCTACTGTTGTTGCATGGAGTACTCTATATTATCAGTTAGGTTTCGTTGACTTATAATGTTATTCAAGTCTTCTCTTGATGGTCTGTCTAGTTATTTCATCCATTATTGAAAGTAGAGTGTACAATACCCTACTAATAATAGTTGGAAGTCAAAAACTATTATTGTTTTCTATCCCTTCTGACAGTTTTTTCTTTGTGTATTTTGAAGCTGCTTTCAGGTGCATATAGTTTTTAATTGTTTTGTCTTTTAGAGAGATTAAGCTTTTCATCATTTTTTGTGTTTATTTATGCTGCTCCCTTTCCTCAAGGCTATCTTTTCATGCCTATCCTGCTAAAATTTTATGCATTCAAGACACGTCTTTAATGCTGTCTATTCTGAAGTAGTTTTCAGTCTTTCTGCTAGTTCTGCTCACTTCTACTTTTGTATAACCATATCTCTGCTATATAATTTGTGTTTTTGTCTTTCAACTCCTAATTAAATAGTCTGTTTCATCTTTGTAGCCATTCCATATCTAGCATGGTAGGTATTCAGTAAGTATTTCTAACTTCAAAAACAATCAGCCCTGTTTTGAGTGATCCTGGATGATTGGTATAAGACAATGGGTAGAAGTTACAAAGAAGTATAATTTAGAGTTAAAGAAACTTAAGATTTTTTCCCTTATAAAGAAATCTTAAGCCTTGAATGTAGGAATGGCAGATGATCTAACTATAGCAAATTATTCTTTTAGCTGAAATCCAAGTTATAGATCTTACTTCATCTTTCATGTCCCTGGATTGGATCCTTTCTTCAAGATTAAAACAGTGAGCCATGGTACATATCATGGCTTGGCAAACTTAGAGCATTTGGAATCTTCTCTCTTTTCCCTCTCTAACTTCTTGCCAACTGGAAGATTGTGATGAGGCATGAGGTTGGGAAAGCTGTTGAGTGAGGAAGGGGGAAAAAATGTCACATATCTCCTTTGGGTTTCTGAACCATGTTATGATTTCACTAGAAAAATGACATTCTTTTGGAAGTCGTCTTGAAGAAGGTTCTGTGGCTCAGTGTTGTAGGTGGCTCCTCTGGTTTAGCCTTCTGCACAAGAAGCCCTGCATGGGAGGATTGGCAGCCAACTTCCTGCATGGAGTCCAAGTACCAAACACACAGACATGTGTGTGTGTTCATGGACATACAAAGAGTAAATGCTGGGAAAATAATCTTCAAATCAGGCGATAAAACTGCAACTTTCCACGGGCTTATTATTTCCTATAATCATTGGACATTTTTTTTTTTCCTTATAGGCAAGAGAAATTTATTTCTTACAGTTCTGAAGGTTGGAAGTCCAAGATCAAGGAGCTGGCAGTTTCAGTGTGTGGTGAGGGGTGCTTCTTGATTCATAGACAGCAGTCTTCTCCATACATCCTTTTTTTTTTTTTTTTTCTGATCAAGAATCTCTTTTATTGATTATCAGAAACATTACAAACATCTAGTATGAACAAATTGTAACATGATAGTGTTTAGTTTGAACAATTAATACATTTCAGATATAATATTATACATATTTCAATGCTATTCTCCCCAATCATCCCACCCTCTCCTGGTCCCAGAGTCCAAAAGTCTGGTCTATACATCAGTGTCTCTTTTGTTGTCTCGTAAATAGGGTTATTTTTACCATCTTTCTAAATTCCATATATATGCGTTAGTATACTGTATTTGTGTTTTTGTTTCTGGCTTACTTCACTCTGTATAATAGGCTCCAGTTCCATCCACCTCCTTAGAACTGATTCAAATGTATTCTTTTTAATGGCTGAGTAATACTCCATTGTGTATATGTACCACTGCTTTCTTATCCATTCATCTGTGGATGGACATCTAGGTTGCTTCCACGTTCTGGCTATTGCAAACAGTGCTGCTATGAACATTGGGGTACACGTGTCTCTTTCAATTCTGGTTTTCTCAGTGTATATGCCCAGCAGTGGGATTGCTGGATCATAAGGCAGTTCTATTCGCAGTTTTTTGAGGAATCTCCATACTGTTCTCCATAGTGGCTGTACTAGTTTGCATTCCCACCAACAGTGCAAGAGGGTTCCCTTCTCTCCGCACCCTCTCCAGCATTTATTGCTTGTAGACTTTTGGATAGCAGCCATTCTGATTGGCGTGAAATGGTATCTCATAGTGATTTTGATTTGCATTTCTCTGATAATGAGTGATGTTGAGCATCTTTTCATGTGTTTGTTAGCCATCTGTATGTCTTCTTTGGAGAAATGTCTATTGAGTTCTTTGGCCCATTTTTTGATTGGGTCATTTATTTTTCTGGAATTGAGCTGTAGAAGTTGCTTGTATATTTTTGAGATTAGTTGTTTGTCAGTTGCTTCATTTGCTATTATTTTCTCCCATTCTGAAGGCTGTCTTTTCACCTTGCTTATAGTTTCCTTTGTTGTGCAGAAGCTTTTTAAGTTTGATTAGGTCCCATTTGTTCATTTTTGATTTTATTTCCGATATTCTGGGAGGTGGGTCATAGAGGATCCTGCTGTGATGTAAGTCAGAGAGTGTTTTGCCTATGTTTTCCTCTAGGAGTTTTATGGTTTCTGGTCTTACATTTAGCTCTTTAATCCATTTTGAGTTTATTTTTGTGTATGGTGTTAGAAAGTGTTCTAGTTTCATTCTTTTACAAGTGTTTGACCAGTTTTCCCAGCACCAATCATTGGACATTTTACCTTCTCATCATTTTGCTCAATTATGCTCTTGGAATCATCATAAACTGGGACAATGAGCTTGAGATAATCATTTGGTTTATCTCAGCTGCAAAAAACTTTTCCCTTACACCTAGTAGTTCTTAGCCTTGGCTAAGCAGTGGGGCCATCTGGGGAGCTTTAAAAATTGCTTGTAGCTGGATCCCACACCCCAGAGACCTTGATTTCATTTGTCTGGATGGCAACACAAGTGTTAGGATTTTCAAAAGTTGCCCTTGATGATTCTTATATATACCTAAGGACACTAACTTATTGTCTAGAAAAGTGGCTCTCAAAGTGTGTACCAGAAGCATCAGCTCATGCAGAAAAACAATGTCTGAGACACCAGCCTAGACACACTAAATCATAAATTCTGGGGCTGGGGCTTAGCAGCATAATGTGTTTTAAAAAACCCTGCAGACAATGTTGATCTGTTCTAAAGTTTGAGAACCACTGGTCTAAAATGAAGACCTCTTTTTACTAATTACTAAGTGTTCTTTTGGAGAAGGCAAGGGCACCCTACTCCAGTACTCTTGCCTGGAAAATCCCATGGATGGAGGAGCCTGGTGGGCCATAGTCCATGGGGTCGCTAAGAGTCAGACAAGACTCAGCAACTTCACTTTCACTTTTCACTTTCCTGCATTGGAGAAGACAATGGCAACCCACTCCAGTGTTCTTGCCTGGAGAATCCCAAGGATGGGGGAGCCTGGTGGGCTGCTGTCTATGGGGTCGCACAGAGTCAGACACGACTGAAGCGACTTAGCAGCAAGTGTTCTTTTAAAAAAGGTTAGTAAGATTTAGGATGCATCTGACACCAGGGATAAAACTACAATTGCATGGCCCCTTACTCCACCTGCTGGCTCTCCGTCCTCACCCTGTGTTCACCTCCTGGCTCTAGCTAGCTGTCTGCAAGCCCCACGCCCATGGGTTCCCTATTCCAGCACTGGGAAGGCCTTCTGGGATTATGGCCTTAATCTTGGCCTGAACCATGGCTCTTCAAAGGGACCCCAGGAGAAGATGATTCCACTGCTTCTACAGAGAAGCACATTTGAATGTTGAACACTGGATTCCTATATGTAACTAATTAGTGTGGAGCCATTTGGATAAAGCTGAGAAGAAAGTGTGGCATCTTCCTGCCTGGGCTTGTCATCCTTTCCTGAGGTGGATGGGCTAAGCCTGAGGTGAGATCGGCAGATGTATGTCCTTTCCAGATGAAACGTGGAGCCTCTAGCAACAGAAGAGACCAAGCCCTGAGCCTTTGGAGTGGGAGCACTGACTCCAAGACCCTAGACTACCAGAAAACTAACCCAAGGGACTATCAAATAGTGAGAACTCACACAAAGTAAACCACTTGAATACAAGACCCAGCATCACCAACCACCACTAGCACCCTGTGCAGGATGCCGCATCTAAACAATAAACAACAAAAATACAAACCCAATCATCAGCAGGCAGGATTACCACCTCACTCAGCCTTGCCCATCAGAGGGAAAACAAACACTCAACACAAATCTCACCCTATAGGAAGCTCACACAAACCACTGGACCAACCTTAGGAAGGCAGAAACCAAAAGGAAGAAAGAATTCAACCTTATTCAAAGAAAGAATTCAGCTTTCCTTGAAGCCTGGGAAAAGTAGACCTCAAACACAATAACTTTAAAAAAATAATGAAAAGGCAGAGAAATACTGAGCAAATGAAGGAACAAACTAGAAACACAGAATTCCAAATAAACAGGAAATAGGCAAACTACCTGAAAAAAATTCAGAATAATGATAAAATAAAGATGATCCAAAACCTTGAAAACAAAATGGAGAAAATGCAAGAATCAATTAACAAAGACCTAGAAGAATTAAAGAATAAACATACAGAGACAAACAACAAAATTACTCAAATTAAAAATACTCTAGAAGGAATCAATAGCAGAATATCTGAAGCAGAAGAACAAATCAGTGACCTGGAAGATAAAATGGTGGAAATAATTTCTGAAAAGCAGAGAAAAGTAAAAAGGATGAAGAGAGCTGAAGACAGTCTCAGAGACTTCTGGGACCACATCAGATGCACCAACTTTCAAATTATAGGGGTCCCAGAAGAAAAAGAGAAAAACAAAGGGCATGAGAAAATTTTTGAAGAGATTATGGTTGAAAATTTCCCCAACATGGAAAAGGAAATAGTCAGTCAAGTCCAAAAGGTACAAAGAGTCCCATACAGGATAAACTCAAGAAGAAACACACTAAGACACATACTAATCAAACTGACAAAGACTAAACACAAAGAATATTAAAAGCAGCAAGGGAGAAACAACAAGTAACATACAAGGGAAGATCCATACACTTAATAGCTGATCTTTCAGTAGAAACTCTGCAGGCCAGAAGGGAATGGCAGGATATATTTAAAGTACTGAAAGGGAAAAATCTGTAACAAAGTGATGGAGAAATACAAATCATTTCAGAAAAGCACAAGTTAAGAGAATACAGTACCACCAAACCAGCTTTACAACAAATGTTAGAGGAACTTATATAATCAAGAAATAAAACAGAAGAAAAAAGATTACAAAATCAACTCAAACCAATTAAGAAAATGCCAACAGGATCATACTTATCAATAACTACCTTAAATGTAAATGGGCTAAATGCCCCATCAAAAAGACAGAGACTGGCTGAATGGATACAAAAACAAGACCCATATATATGCTTTCTACAAGAAACCCACTTCAGACCTCAAGACACATATAGACTGAAAGTGAGAAGATGGAAAAATATATTCCATGCAAATGGGAAGCAAAGGAAAGATGGAGTAGCAATCATCATATCAGACAAAATAGACCTTAAAATAAAAAAGATTACAAGATATAAGGAAAGACACTATATGATGGTAAAGGGATCAATCCAAGAGGAAGACATAATAATTGTAAATAATCTATGCATATTAAAAAGCAGAGACATTACTTTGCCAACAAAGGTCCATCTAGTCAAGGCTATGGTTTTTCCAGTGGTTATGTATGGATGTGAGAGTTGGACTGTGAAGAAAGCTGAGCGCCGAAGAATTAATGCTTTTGAACTGTGGTTATTGGAGAAGACACTTGAGAGTCCTTTGGACTGCAAGGAGGTCCAACCAGTCCATCCTAAAGGAGATCAGCCCTGGGTGTTCATTGGAAGGACTGATGCTGAAGCTGAAACTCCAATACTTTGGCCACCTGATGCAAAGAGTTGACTCATTGGAAAAGACCCTGATGCTGGGAGGGATTGGAGGCAGAGGAAGACAGAGGGAAGACAGAGGATGAGATGCCTGGATGGCATCATGGACTCGATGGACATGAGTTTGGGTAAACTCCTGGAGTTGGTAATGGACAGGGAGGCCTGGAGTGCTGCGATTCATGGGGTCACAAAGAGTAGGACACGACTGAGCAACTGAACTGAACTGAACTGATGCACCCAACATAGGAGCACCTCAATAAATAAGACAAACACTAACAGATGTAAAAGGAGAAATTGACAGTAACACAATAATAGTAGGAGATCTTAACACCCCACTCACACCAATGGACAGATCATCAAAATAGAAAATTAGTAAGGAAACACAAGTCTTAAATGATACATTAGATGAGATGGATCTCATTGATATCTTCAGGACATTCCCTCCAAATACAGATGAATACACCTTCTTCTCAAGTGCACATGAAACATTCTCCAGGATAGACCACATCTTGGGTCACAAATCAAACCTCAGTAAATTTAATAAAATTGAAATCATTTCCAGCATCTTCTCCAACCACAATGCTATGAGACTAGATATCAATTACAAGAAAAAAAATGTAAGAAACACAAACACATGAAGATTAAATAATACATTTCTAAATAACCAACATGTTACTGAAGAACTCAAAAGGAAAATAAAAAAAAAAAATTCTAGAAACAAATGACAGTGAAAACACAACTCAAAATCTATGGGATTCAGCAAAAGCAGTTCTTAAGAGTGAAGTTTATAGCGATGCAATCCTACTTCAAGAAACAAGAAAACTAGACAACCTAACTTTACACCTAAAACAACTGGAAAAAGAAGGACAAAAAAAACCCAAAATTAGTAGAAGGAAAGAAATATAAAGATCCAAGCAGAAATAAATGAAAAAGAAATGAAAGAAACAATAGTAAAGATTAATAAAACTAAAAACTGGTTCTTTGAGAAGATAGAAAAAATGACAAACCTTTAGCCAGACTCATCAGGAAAGAAAAGGGAGAAAAATCAAATCAACAAAATTAAAAATGAAGAAGGAGAGATTACAACAGACAATGCAGAAATACAAAGGATTATAAAAGACTATTATGAACAACTACATGGCAATAAACGGAGAAGGCAATAGCACCCCACTCCAGTACTCTTGCCTGGAGAATCCCACAGATGGAGGAGCCTGGTAGGCTGGGTCCATGGGGTCGCTGAGAGTCGGACATGACTGAGCGACTTCACTTTCTCTTTTCACTTTCATGCATTGGAGAAGGAAATGGCAACCCACTCCAGTGTTCTTGCCTGGAGAATCCCAGGGACAGCAGAGCCTGGTGGGCTGCCGTCTATGGGGTCACACAGAGTCGGACATGACTGAAGTGACTTAGCATAGCATATGGCAATAAAATAGATAACCTGGAAGAAATAGGAAGATTCTTAGAAAAGTTCAATCTTCCAAAACTGAACCAGGAAGAAATAGAAATTATGAACAACCCAGTGACAAGCACTGAAATTGAAGCTGTGATCAAAAACCTCCCAAAAAACAAAAGCCCAGCACCAGAGGTCTTCACAGGAGAATTCTATCAAACATTTAGAGAAGAGCTAATGCCTATCCTTCTGAAATCCTTTTTAAAAATTGCAGAGGAAGGAACACTTCCAAATTTATTCCATGAGGCTGCCATCAGCCTGATACCAAAACCAAAGACAACACAAAAAAAGAAAACTACAGGCCAATATCACTGATAAACATAGATGCAAAAATTCTCAACAAAATTTTAGCAAACAGAATTCAGCAACACATCAAAAAGTTCATACACCATGATCAAATTGGGCTTATTCCAGGGATGCAAGGATTCTTCAATATACGCAAATCAATCAATGTGATATACCACATTAACAAATTGAAAGATAAAAACCATATGATAATGTCAATAGATGCAGAAAAAGCCTTTGACAAAATTCAGCACCCATTTATGATTAAAACTTTTTGAAAAATGGGCATAGAAGGAACCTACTTCAACATAGTAAAGGCCATATATGATAAGCCTACAGCAAACATTATTCTCAATGGTGAAATACTGAAAGCATTCCCCCTAAGTTCAGGAACAAGACAAGGGTGTCCACTTTCACCAGTATTATTCAATGTAGTTCTGGAAGTCCTAGCTACAGCAATCAGAGAATAAAAAGAAATAAAAGGAATCTGGATCAGAAAAGAAGAATAAAGCTCTCACTGTGCAG
This sequence comes from Tragelaphus eurycerus, assembly GCA_935064755.1. Taxonomy (NCBI): domain Eukaryota; kingdom Metazoa; phylum Chordata; class Mammalia; order Artiodactyla; family Bovidae; genus Tragelaphus; species Tragelaphus eurycerus. The sequence goes on along the minus strand of CAKXYN010000086.1, from coordinate 1,123,174 downwards.
ATGACATGAGACTGTACATAGAAAACCCTAAAGATAGTATCAGGAAACTACTAGAGCTAATCAGTGAATTTAGCAAAGTTTCAGGATACAAAATCAATACACAGAAATCACTTGCATTTCTATATACTAACAATGCAAAATCAGAAAGAGAAATTAAGGAATCAATCCTATTCGCCACTGCAACAAAAAGAAATATCTAGGAATAAACTTACCTAAGGAGACAAAAGAACTGGACACAGAAAATTATAAGATACAAATGAAAGAAATCAAAGATGACATAAACAGAGAGATATTCCATGCTCATGGGTAGGAAGAATCAATATTGTGAAAATGACTATACTACCAAATACAACCTACAGATTCAGTGCAATCTCTATCAAATAACCAATGGCATTTTTCACAGAACTAGAACAAAAAAATTTCACAGAACTAGAACAAAAGTTTCACAGAACTAGAACAAAAAAATTCCATATGGAAACACAAAAGACCCGGAATAGCCAAAGCAGTCCTGAGAAAGAAAAAAAGGAGCTGGAGGAATCACCTTCGTGACTTCAGACTATACTACAAAGCCACAGCCATCAAGACAGTATGGTACTGGCCCAAAACCAGAAATATAGACCAATGGAACAAGATAGAAAACCCAGAAATAAACCCATGCACCTATGGGTATCTTGTTTTTAACAAAGGAGGCAAGAATATACTATGGGGCAAAGATAGCCTCTTCAATAAATGGTTCTGGGAAAACTTGACAGCTATACATAAAAGAATGAAATTAGAACACCTCCTAACACCATACACAAAGATAAATTCAAAATGTATTAAAGATCTAAATGTAAGACCAGAAACTATAAAACTCTTAGAGGAAAACATAAGCAGAAGACTCAATGATATAAATCAAAGCAAGATTCTCTATGACCCACCTCGTAGAGTAATGGAAATAAAAACAAAAGCAAACAAGTGGGACCTGATTAAACTTAAAAGCTTTTGCAAAGCAAAGGAAACTATAAGCAAGGTGAAAAGACAATCCTCAGAATGGCAGAAAATAATAGCAAATGAAACAACTGACAAAGGATTGATTTCCAAAATATCTAAGCAGCTCATATAACTCAATGCCAGAAAAACAAAGAACCGAATCAAAAAGTGGGAGAAAGACCTAAACAGACATTCCTCCAAAGAAGACATACAGATGGCTAACAAATACATGAAAAAAGGCTCAACATCACTCATTATTAGAGAAATGCAAATCTAAACTGCATCACCTCACACCAGTCAGAATGGCCCTCATCAAAAAGTCTACAATCAATAAATGCTGGAGAGGGTGTGGAGAAAAGGGAACCCTCTTACACTGTTGGTGGGAATGTAAATTGATACAGCCACTAGGGAAGATGGTATGGAGATTCCTTAAAAAACTAGGAATAAAACCACCATGTGACCCAGCAATCCCACTCCTAGGCATGTACCCTGAGGAAACCAAAATTGAAAAAGACACATGTATGCCATTGTTCATTGCAGCACTATTTACAATAGCTAGAACATGAAAGCAACTTAGATATCCAGTGAGAGATGAATGGATAAAAAAGTTGTGGTACATATACATAATGGAATATTACTCATCCGTAAAAGGAACACATTTGAGTCAGTTCTAATGAGACAGATGAACCTATAACCTATTATACAGAATGAAGTGTGTCAGAAAGAGAAAGATAAATACCGTATTGTAACACATATATATGGAATCTAGAAAAACAGTATTGAAGAATTTATTCACAGAGCAACAGTGGAGAAACAGACCTAGAGAATAGATTATGGACATGGGGAGAGGGGAGAGGAGGGTGAGATGTATGGAAAGAGTAACATGGAAACTTACATTACCGTATGTAAAATAGATAGCCAACGGGAATTTGCTGTATGTCTAAGGAAACTCACACAGGGGCTCTGTATCTACCTGGAGGGGTGGGATGGGGCGGGAGATGGGAGGGCATTTCAAAAGGAAGGGAAGTTGGTGATGGACAGGGAGGCCTGGCGTGCTGCGATTCATGGGGTGGCGAAGAGTCTGACACGACTGAGCGACTAATCTGATCTGATCTGATGGCTGATTCATGTTGAGGTTTGACAGAAAACAGCGAAATTCTGTAAAGCAATTATCCTTCAGTAAAAAATAAATAAATTTTTAAAAGAAAAAAAGATGGTTAGTAGGATTTAATCAGTTCGGGGGGCTGGGGGCGGTGGGGGAAGGTTGTCCATGTTACAGGTTGGTATGCTCTGGTATAGAGCTATATAAATCTATCATTTTAATTTAGTGGTTGCCCCATATACCTTTTCCCCAAGTGGGATGCTTGTTAAATCTTGAATGAAACACTGTCTGATGTACTTTTGCCATGTAGATGGTTCCTCTGGATAATGTATAGCAAGGTCCCCAACCCACCAGGCCATGCACTGGAAATGATCTGGGGCCTGTTAGGAACCAGGCCACACAGCAGGAGGTAAGTGGTAGGCTAGGCAGTGAAATTTCATCTGCTGCTCCCCATTGTTTCCTGTCACTCATATTACTTCCTGAACCTCCCCCCACTCCTCCAGCCCACCACACTCTACCCGTGGAAAAATTGTCTTCCACGACACTGGTACCTGGCGCCAAAAAAGTGTCACGAAGCGAAAGTCTCTCAGTCGTGTCCAACTCTTTGTGACATAGTCCATGGAGTTCTCCAGGCCAGAATACTAGGAGTGGGTAAACCGTTCCCTTCTCCAGGGGATCTTCCCAACCCAGGGATGGAACCCAGGTGTCCTGCATTACAGGTGGATTCTTTACCAGCTGAGCCACAAGGGAAGCCCAAAAAAGTTAGGGACCACTGATACATAGCACATCAGGCATATGGACATGCTCAGCCATGTCCAACTCTTTGCCACCCTAGGGACTGTAGCCTGCCAGACTCTTCTATCCATGGGATTCTCCAGGCAAGAATACTGGAGTGGGTTGTCATTTCCTACTCCAGAGGATTTTCCTGACCCAGGGATCCAGGGGTTGAACCCATGTCTCCTGCATCTCCTGCATTGGCAGGCAGATTTTCTATAGCTATGCCACCTGGGAAGCCCACATAGCACATTCAGTTCAGTTCAGTCCCTCAGTCATGTCCAACTCTTTGCAACCCCATGAATCGCAGCACGCCAGGCCACCCTGTCCATCACCAACTCCCAGAGTTCACCCAAACTCATGTGCATCGAGTTGGTGATGCCATCCAGGCATCTCATCCTCTGTCGGCCCCTTCTCCTCCTGCCCCCAATCCCTCCCAGCATCAGAGTCTTTTCTAATTAGTCAATTCTTTGCATGAGGTGGCCAAAGTATTGGAGTTTCAGCCTCAGCATCAGTCCTTCCAATGAACACCCAGGACTGGTCTCCTTTAGGATGGACTGGTGGGATCTCCTTGTAGTCCAAGGGACTCTCAAGAGTCTTCCCCAACACCACAGTTCAAAAGCATCAGTTCTTCGGTGCTCAGCTTTCTTCACAATCCAACTCTCACATCCATACATAGCACATTACTCCACCAAAAAAAAAAAAAGGAAGCCCAACAATGGATTATCCTAAAATAGGCTATAATGTTAAAATGTCAGCCTGTGCCATACTAGGAATCTCCATGTTTTAAATAAATCACAATTTTAGATTTCACACTTACTTTATGTATATTTTGTCAATGTCATATCAGTGGAATTCTGACTTGCTTTCAGCCGAATGATTAATTTTTGATTTGTGCTTCTTTCATTGTTAAAGAGTTAAGATCAGTTCAATGCTATTCTGCCTGGGATGAAGACATTTCATTAACTCCACATCCAAGTTACTTACTTGTCTTCTGGTTAGATGCTGTATGGTAACATAAATAGAAATCACAATCCAACAGGAGGTATCAGAGTCCTCGGAACCCCAGGTCCTCTGGGCTTAATGAAATGGGAAACTGGGTGACATCTCCATGTCAGTTAACTCTAACACCTATGTCAGTGGGACAGATCATTGGTGCGTCACATGTGAAGGTGGTGTGGCAGCATTTTAGAGGTAATGTTTATGATGATTCTATTAAGCAAGTGATGAAGCAGACCAGGACTGTGCCGCTCACACAGCATCGCTGGTGTCACTTGGGAGATCTTTAGAAGCACAAACTCTCATGCCCCGCTCCATACCTGCTGACTCAGAATCCATAGCTACACGAGCTCTCCAGGTGACTTGTATGCACATTAAAGTTTGAGAAGCACTGAGCTAAAGATTCACTTCACTTCCCTTCACATGTCTGTTTTCTTCTCCTTGGTCTACTGGAGTGGAACGTGCTACTTATAAAACAAGCAGCCTGTATTTCTCTCCATTCTGACATTTCCAATGGAAACAATAAGCTCACTAGGATGGGAAATCAGCAGGAATAGCTGACCAAGACAGGAAGTTTAGATTGAACAAAGGTTCAGCTCATTTTTATAGCCCCAAGAGGAAGAACAATACTGTACAGAAGCTGTTAATGATGGACTGCATTGGAAGGCAGTAATCTGTGCCAAAACTCAAATGTGTTTTCACTCTAAACTTCCCTCCAGATGTCCAGTTATACTGTAGAATTTCCAGCTGGTAAGAACCCCACAGAAATGGCTGGTCACTAAAATATACTTACATATAAAGTAGATCTATATTAACTTTATTTTCAAGTTCTTCTGCTCTTTTAATAATTTCATTAACTTCCATTAGACAGCAAATGATTTGGTGCTGATTGAAAATGTCTACTTGACCTTGATGGAGAGATTTCTAGTGGAGATTGTGCTCTGTTTAACAGCTCACACAGGTAACTATGGCAACTCTCCATTTCAGTTATGAACATGTCATACAAACCCTAAGTGAAAACAGCTTCAACCTACCAGTCCTCTTTAATAAGTAATCCAATAATAGTGGACCATTCAATCCGGAGAAAAGGCTTTCTCTTAACTGAGCAGTAATTGAAATGGCACCAAGCAGGGAGAGCTATAGTCTTAACACGCGGGCCAACCTCTTAGCATGATTCCCTGTGTACTGTTCAACAGGTCACCCATCCGCTTTGAACAGGTGAAGAGAAACCCATATAACTGCTCAGGTAGTTTTTCCCACCTGTATTCTGTTGCTTTCAGAGTGAGCTTTACAAAAGGTTTCAAGAAACAGTGGCTGTGATTTGCCTAATTTGAAGGTGGAAACACTGAGTCAGCAAGAGATCGGGGAACCATGTGTTTTATGGCATCCTGCAGGAGCCATGCCTGAAATTACTGCCCTGACCTTGCTGCTTTTTAAACTCCATTTGCTTCCCCACACCTGCCCCTCCATGCACCGTCATCAAGCTTAGGTGTCTGCTCAGAGACACTCAGTGGCTCCCTGTTATCTACGGTCTGACATTCATGTGGCATTCAAGGCGTGTTCTGCCCCCTGCCTGCCTCATCCTGGGGTACCTGGACCACACACCACAGTATCCAGTGTCACTGATCCTTGAGTATGACCCGCACTTTTAGCCCTTTATAACTTTGCTTGTGCCCATCCTTGACCCCTGTGCTGTTCTTTGCCTCTTGGTCTTCCATCTCAGAATCCTTCAGGCTCAGCTCAAATAATCTCTCTCCTGGCAAGTTCTTCCTAATCACCCTAATCAGAATCATCTGCCTCCCATATACTCCAGGAACACTTGGCTTATGTCTCTGTTGTTACACAGACTCTGAACTGACTCCTGTTACAGTGAGATGGAACACCCGGTGAAGGCAGGGACCACCTCGGTGTCGGGCTTACATCCTCAGGACCTGTGCCCAGCACAGGAGAAGTGCTCCTTCGGTATCTGTGGAATGACTGAATGTGTAAATTAGACTTCTGTTGTGTCTCAGCCAATCTGACATGATTGTCTTTCTCTCCACTTTCCAAGATCATCCCCATCTCGAAGGTCCAACTCAAGTACAGTATACTTTTGGACAGCTTCTCTCATTTTCAACGTCTCAGATAACATCTCTGCCTGAATCCTGGCCCAGTACTTGCTTTCTCTCTTACTCCTTTGGGTGCTGTCATTTTCTCTCATAAATTTTTACCTTTCTGTTTACATACAGCATGTCTTTTCAAGTAGACTCTAAGTGTCTGGTAACTAGAGATGATGTCCCATATCCTCCAGACCTCCTGGCATAACACCTTCCACGTCATGGATGCTTACTCTGTAGTTACCACTCATGAGTCAGGATACCAGCAAAAGTACTACTATCAAAAGGAAGGTCCCTGAATTCTGGGTTCCTGCTCTGCATGTCGGGGAAGGCAACGGCACCCCACCCCAGTACTCTTGCCTGGAAAATCCCATGGACAGAGGAGCCTGGTAGGCTCCAGTTCATGGGGTCACTAAGAGTCGGACACGACTGAGCGACTTCACTTTCACTTTTCACTTTCATGCATTGGAGAAGGAAATGGCAACCCACTCCAGTATTCTTGCCTGGAGAATCCCAGGGACGGAGGAGCCTGGTGGGCTGCCATCTCTGGAGTCGCACAGAGTCAGACACAACTGAAGCGACTTGGCGGTGGCGGCGGCGGCTCTGCATGTGAATTAGCAGACACCTAGGCTGGAGACCACTGTGGGCCTCTTTCCCATTCTAACCCTGCAGTCACAACCAAAACCCTTTGCTTCTGAGCAAGTAAGTGAAAGTGAAGTCGCTCAGTCATGGCCAATTCTTTGCGACCCCATGGCCTGTAGCCTACCAGGCTTCTCAGTCCATGGGTTTTTCCAGGCAAGAATACTGGAGTGGGTTACCATTTCCTTCTCCAGGAGATCTTCCCAACCCAGGGATTGAACCTGGGTCTCCCAAATTGTAGGCAGACGCTTTACCATCTGAGCCACCAGGGAAGTCGGCATCCTCTAAAGAAGGCTTTGATCCTCTATTTTCTCCTTCATCCTCCCAGCCTGATTCACATGACTGCCTAGCCTAACCTAACACCAGAAAAGCCATTCTGGAGAATGACAAGGAAAGGGAAGAGGAGATGATGAAGGGCTTTATTGAATGTTGGTCTTACTGAAGAACATTTACTTCTTGCCTTTCACTTCACCATTAGTAATGTCAAGGGCTGCCGGGGGTCTTAAATAACCCAAACTGTTCGTGACCCAGAGAACAGACAGACAGTCCTAATTCACTTAGGGTTTCATAATGTGTATGCCAGGGACTTCCCCAATGGTAAAGAATCTGCCTACAATGCAGGAGACGCGAGTTCAATCCCTGGGTTAGGAAGAACCCCTGGAAGAGGAAATGGCAACCCACTTCAGTATTCTGGTCTAGAGAATTCCATGGACAGAGGAGCCTGGTGGGCTGCAGTCCATGGGGTCTCAAAGAGTCAGACACAACTGAGCACAATGACAGCAATGCGTATGCCAACATGGCACACACACTGTGGAACCTGCCTCCTCGTCTGCAGTGTAGACCCAGAGAGACAGGTGTGAGCGTGCACCTGTGTGACGTGGGCATTGTTCCAGTTGGAGTTAGTGCCTGCCTCCACCAGCAGCCTCCTGGCATGTCCCAGCTGTCCCCCCAGAGCTCTCCTGCCCCTTCTGCTGACAGATCCTGGGGGCTGAGACTGGGCGCTGGGAGGTGTTTCCACAATCTCCCTGTGCAGCGTGGCTCAGGGACCTCACGATTCAGCCTGTCCAAGGCAAAGTGCGTCTGCTTCAAGCACTTGTCTCTCTTCACTGTCTGTCTCTTCTCTTTGCTCGTTTGCTCCCCGCCCTCCACGGCCAGGAATCTGCATAAATCATGAACTTTTCAGGTCATTCAAGGGCAACTAATTAACCCTCCCCTTAGGAAAAGCCAGCTATGTCATCTCTTCCTAAGTGGTGGCTTAATGGCCGCAAGCAGATAATGCTTTATCAAGAGGCAATAATAAAATAATAAAAGGTGGCTCATGAGATAGGTAATAAATGATCCAAATTAGGGGATAAGTGCCAATTAATGTGGCCATCACCTCTTCTCACTAGTAGATAACCTAGGGGGAAGGAAAGAAGCAAAAGAGACCCTGTGTTGGGAATTATGTTGAGAAAAAGCTACATTTGAGCTTAATACATAACCAGCTTCTTTTAGCAAACTATAGGTTTAGCATTTGACTTCTGGATCCACATTTACTCTTTTAAGAATTTCTGTGGTATGTGACTCTTCTCTCCATCTCATGCTCTTTCACTGGGTATACACATATATGTGTGCCCCCCACACACTCACAAACACACATGCACACACACATACACACACTTTTAACTTGAAATAAAAGCATGGTGATTATAAGGAGAAGACGTATCCATAGGGTTTTATCCCTTTAAATATGCTTTCCCAGGGATTATCTCAGTAAATATTTTAAATGACCATTTGAGTTAGGTAAGGCAGGTATTATGATGAACATCTTACTGATGAGGCACCTGGAACTGATCTGATAAAAGATCATAAGAGAGCCAGAGTTAAGGCTTTCTTTCCAGTCTCTAACCCAGGTGCTTCTCCCGCCTACCCCACTGGAGTCAAACCATAGAACACACAGCACTGTAGTTAGTGATCATCTTACCCCTCCTGTCAGCTGGAGCACTCAGGCAGGAGTAGGTCTTATTCAGGCCAGTTTCTAGCTCAGTGCCTGACACGGAGGACTACTGTGAGTGGAGGGGAGGGAGAGGATGAATATCCTCAGGAACACTTGCAGAAGCGGCCCCGTGAGAAGATAGGAAGGGGGTCCATGGTGGGCAGTACGGGGGCATTTCTAAGTCATCCCTGCCTGTGAAGCTTTCGTCACTCTCCCTTCTTCCCCATCTTTGGATGCTGTTCCTCAGCTTACATGGTCCTCTGGTTCATAAAGGCTGGAGTAGCTGCTCCTTCCCTTATTTGCCAGCCTGGCTCTTGGTGACTCAAGAGAAAACCCTGGGTGACTGTGACAAGCTCTTAGAACTGACTCTAAAAATGTTACATATCTGAATTTGGTCTTTCCTCGACAAGACCAGAGTCCCTTAGAAAGAAAGGATGGGGACACTACATGCAACCACAAAGCCCAATGCGTGTGGATTGTTAAACATGTCCAGGGCAAATGATAAATTGCCAGTCTCTTTATTCAATAAGCATTATTGAGCTCTTCTTAAGGTGTCAGACACTGCATGCAGTGCCGGGGATGCAGTGAATAACCAGACAAGCTTCCTGACCTGGAGGACTCAGCCAGGTGTAGAGATGGGCTGTTGTGGGATTACCAGGAAAAAAAAAGACTTTGAATGTCTCTCAGGCAAACCTTGCCCAAGTAAATTCTAGTGACATCTTTTGGAGACCTGGCTCCTACTTCAGGAGGCTGCCTGGGAGCCAGCTGCAAGGCTGTCACGGGCACAAAGCAGGTGGGAAGCAAGGCAGGGAATGCTTAGAACAGTAGGGGCAGTAACTGATCATGAAAGAGACAGAGAGGGTATCTCACCACCTTGGACCTCAACTCCTCCCTGATGGTCCTGTGCACAAATGTCTCCAGGAGGAGAAGCCTCCAGCACTAAAGGGTGATTCAGCCAGCCCATGGCCCAGCTCGGGTCCTTGAAATGGTCCATGACATCATTCACTCGCCCATCAAGCCCATCAGGCAAGGGGCTATTAGACCTGTCGTTTCAGCACCAGCTCCATAAAGGGCATTCACTAGGCATAACCCAGGTTTGCAGCTTACATATCCTCTGCCCTGGCCAGAACCGTGGCTCACATTTCACTTACATGGGGCTTTCTGAGTGCGAGACTGGGCATGTAAAGAATGAGATAATTGATCTTTTCCCTCCTGGTTGGAATCTGTGGTTGCATTCCCTCTAAACCGCACAGAATTCCTATTTGCTGCCTTAGATTTTACAGGATCCTCTGTTAGAAATAAAAGCCCACAGGTGTGATGCTTTACTGCAGAGGTGGAGATAGAATTTCTTATGACTAAATGGCTTATGGTTTCTCGGAAAAACACACGCACACCGACCTAAAAGATCTGCCTTGCTCCAGCCTCATTTCTTATGTAATTGTCTCCTTTGTCTGGTTTTCTTTCCCTCCCTCGTGGCTGCTCCCACAAACCCATTTTACAATAGGGCACTTAAGCAGACAGGAGAATTTTCTGCAAGTGGGGAGAAGGCAGAAGTGATTTGAATGGCACCCATGGGAGGGGGGAAGGTTTTCTGACCCATTAGTAGGGAATCGTGCCTTAGAAACGCAAAGAGATTATTTGCAAGTCAGGAGGCCAAGCCTGGGTCTACATGTCTAGAGAAATGTCTAGTGGATCTGTGCTACTGCCCCAGAGCAACACTGCCAGACCAGTTATGAGGGCAGTTAAAACCCCTGCAGACAGGACTATGGAATGGGCACAAGACTACAGAATGGGCACAAGAGTGCCTTGGTTTCCCAGCTCTTCCTTTTCAGTTTGATTTCCTCTCTTCTTTACGTGTTGCCGGAAAAAATGCCTTGCTGTGGTGATGCGAAGGCTGCCAGGACACTCACCCATTAATCACAGCGATTAGAAGTTAATCCTAGATGAGTTCATTGTAATTAACAAGGAACAGTTTGAGAAGCTGAAATTTAGATTTGAAGTAATGAAAAAAAAAAATAAAGTGATGCTTCTTTGGAACACGTTTGTTGAGGGTTTATGCACACTGCACCCTCGTGCATGTCTGTGAAATGCTTTTTGCTGTCAGGCAATGATACACACTGGACAAACATGAGGCTTTCCTTCCTGGTAACAAGGAATCACATCCTCGTGTGTGAATGGCCTCATCCTCCACAGCAGGAAGTTCAATTCATAGTTGAATAAGTACTAATTGTCTCCTGCATATCAATGGGAACACACTGTGATGAAGATTTCTGATACCCCAGCAAGTCTGGTCACTTCTAAGATCTGAGACCCTTGTGGCTCCTTCCATTGTCAATTGAGGTGATTCTCTCATGATCCGGCAGCTTCTTGGCCAGCCCGGCTGTAAAATCCCTGTAAAATCCCATGGGCAGAGGAGCCTGGTAGGTTACAGTCCATGGAGTCGCTAAGAGTCGGACACGACTGAGCGACCTCACATGGTCCTAGTCATGGCCAGCCTGGCTGTCAAAGGTGAGAGCGGACAGACATTTGGGTTCTGTCTGCAGGCTGGCGTAGAGGGGCGAGGGCTCTATGGGGTCCAGCTTGACATCGATGGCTTCAGGAACCCTTACTGCTCTCTGTGCTCCCAGAAATGAGCCAGAAACCTGGCTTAGCATCCCCATGTTCCTTCACTTTCTCCTGACTCTGACATTCTTCAAATGAGTATGTATTCATCAGTGGTGGATGTAGCTACCTGCCTAGAAGGATTTCTCTTTGCCCCATTTTCCCATCTTGTAAATTGAGAATCACAGCAGTGGTCCTGGAATGACTGCAAAAGGCAAGACACCATCCCTTGAGCAACTTGGCAGAAAGAACCAAGGTAAACATAGGAATCATGTAATTTAATTTTATTCTTCGGTTTTCTCCTTAAGTCTCTGAGGATCCTGTCCTCCAGGTCAGTGGTTTCTATCCCCCACTGATCTTCATAATCACCCAGAGATGCTTTAAAAATCCCAATTCTTTGGCCCCACTTGGCTGAGATTCTTAATGCAGAAGGTCAGAGAGAACAGGGGATGAGGATGAAGAAAGGGAAGAGACAGGAGGAGTCTCAAGGAGCTGCAGATGGCTTACCCGGGCCTCCGCTCCACAGCCCTACACAAACCTGATTTATTTTGTATTATTCATTTCCAAGAGTTAATGATACAATTATCCAAAAGCAATTAGATGTAGGGTGGAAACAAAGTGCTTAGGGGACTGGGAGACAGGCTTATTGATGAGAGAAATAGAAGCTAAAATGTCACCAGCAAGTGATCTCTTCAAACCTGGACTTCCAACCTCACACCTGGGCATGCAGAGGGGCCCTCTGCTAGGACCTTTGTTCAGTTCAGTTGCTTAGTCGTGTCCGACTCTTTGCGACCCCATGAACTGCAGCACACCAGGCTTCCCTGTCCATCACCAACTCCCAGAGATTGCTCAAACTCATATCCATTGAGTTGGTGATGCCATCCAGCCATCTCATCCTCTGTTGTCCCCTTCTCCTCCCGCCTTCAATTTTTCCCAGCATCAGGATCTTTTCTAATGAGTCTGCTCTTCGCATCAGATGGCCAAATATGGGAGTTTCAGCTTCAACATCAGTCCATCCAATGAATATTCAGGACTGATTTCCTTTAGGATGGACTGGTTGGATCTCCTTGCAGTCCAAGGGACACTCAAATGTCTTCTCCAACACGACAGTTCAAAAGCATCAATTCTTCCGTGCTCAGCTTTCTTTATAGTCTAATTCTCACATCCATACCTGGCTACTGGAAAAATCATAGCTTTGACTAGACGGACCTTTGTTGGCAAAGTAATGTCTCCACTTTTTAATTTGCTGTCTAGGTTGGTCATAACTTTTCTTCCAAGGAGCGAATGTCTTAATTTCATGGCTGCAGTCACCATCTGCAGTGATTTTGGAGCCCAAGAAAATAAAATCTGTCATTGTTTCCATTGTTTCCCCATCTATTTGCCATGAAGTGATGGGACCGCATGCCCTGATCTTAGTTTTCTGAATGTTGACTTTTAAGCCAGCTTTTTTCACTCTCCTCTTTCACTTCCATCAAGAGGGTCTTTAGTTCTTCGCTTTCTGCCATGGGGACAACAAAATTTCCCTCTTACTTCCCAAGAAGCAGATCACTCCTGATCCTTCAGGTCTGCGGTAGACATTGGGCCACCATCTCAGCTCCTATGGCCCTGCTCAGCTGTTGTCTAGCTTGAGGGAATGATTTTTCCAACACATATGTACTGAGCACCAAGTGTTTCCCAATTACCATCGTAAGCATGAGGGACTCCAGGGTGAGCAGACTAAAGGCCTAGGTCTTCTCCTGGAATTTACATTCTGGTGGGAAGAGAGATAAACAAACTCCTCCTTAAAGAAAGAAAAGTATTAAAAATTATAATAGTGGTTTAAAGGAAACAAACAAGGGGCGGGGGAGAGTAATTAGAGTAAATACGGTAACTCCAAGAAAGACAGAGCCAGGTGGTAGGCAGAACCTGCCCTGGGCTCTAGAAGCAGCTCTGATAGCCTTGGGCTACATGAGAACTTTTTGCCTGTATTAGTTTCTCTTGCTGCCCTAAGCAATTACCACAAACTTGGGGGCTTAACATTGAAAACACAGAATTTATTACATTGCCGGTCTGGAGGACAGAAGTCCAAGATGGGTCTCACTGGGCTAAAGTCAACGTGTTGGCAGGGCTGTGTTCCTGGAGGCTCTAAAAGAGAATCGCTTCCCTGGTCTTTCCAGCTTCTACAGGCTGCCTTCGTGTCTTGATTCATGGCTCCCTTCCACTTCCAAGGCCAGTAGTGTGGCATCCTCACATCTAGCCGATTCTTCTGCCACTCACTTTATTTACAAGGACTGTGGTGATGACATTAAGCCCGCCTGGAAAATCCAGGCTAATCTCCCCATTTCAAGCCCCTTAATGAATCACACCTGCAAAGTCCCTTGTACCAGGTATTTAAAGGTCCTAGGGATTACAGCATGGCCATATTTGGGGGTGGCGGAGGGTAGATATTATTCTGTCTACTACAATGCCACGCCTGCCTGTCTTGCTCTTCGTAACAAGAATACTCTTACTTTCTCAACCCACCTCAGGTTATTGTAGAAATCAAATATGGTAACGGGCATAGAAGTGTTTTCAAAGGTTGTAATAATCAGTAGTTATAAGGGGTTCTGTATTTATTTTGATATAGAGACATGGAGGGAGGATTCAGAGGAAAAGAAGAAACAGAGTGGAACAGGAGGGGAAAGGTGCTGAAAGCAAAAATTAAAGGAGGAGGGTGTGTTTATCTTGGAAGACACAAACCAAAAAGGTAACTTCTGTTGTCCTCAATGACATAGAAATATTATGAGGAGATTGCTCATCAGAAATATTTGTTTCATGAAAGGCAGATTTTCTTGCATCACTTGACTTATTTTGTTCCTTCTCAACCTTCAAGAGTAAAATCAGACCCAGAAGATTGCTCCAACTGCGTTACTGTGAATCCGTCTTTCCATGTTGTTTTCTTTTCGTCTTTTTTGCGTGTCTTTCTCAGTTTAACAAACATTTATTGAGAAATTACAGTATGCTTGCCATCATGCTAGGCTCCAGGGATTTAAAGATGAAAAAGACACAGTCCTTGCCCTCAAGGAGTTCGCTCACTGCCTTGGGTTCAAGTTCTCTGTGTACCTGCTTGCTATTTCTACTAGAAGATGAAGTACCTGAATATAGCTTTGCATCTGCTGTGGTACAGCGCCAGTGACTTACAACTGTAGGTTTAACTGATGTTGGTTGAATTAAATAGAGGACATGTTCTTAACCATCAAGATGATTTCTTGCCATAGTGAGGGAGTCTTTGATCTGTCTAGATTTAAGAAGAGACTAGAAATCTCTCTAGGATGGTTTGGATTCACTTGTTAAAAGGCAGGGCTCTGGATCAAATTATTTCTTAGGTCCTTGTCAGACTTATTATTATACCTCCTTTTGTTCCTTGGTTGCATGAGTTTATTCATTGTCAGTTAAATATGATTATTTTAAGCATTTACTCATTTGGAGTGGGGTGGGCTTTCAGCAGACTATAGAACACCTTTGCGCTAAGGTGCTTCTAGTCTGTCTAAGCAGAGGGTGATGTATTGTCTAGGCAGTGATGGGTTAGATGTTTCAGATCACTTATTTGCCTCATCCATTCTTGATGCAGTACTCCAGAGCTCTTTCTCTGCCCTAGAGCTTGCTAGAATGCTTCTACATCATGACAGGTACTAAACCCATCAAGGAGTCCAAGGCCATGTTACTCTCTGAAAGCAATCAACTCTGGAAGGACAGAGCCAGTCCTGTGCCCATGCTTTGTCCACTTGCAGGGTTTATTGTTTATCTTCTCCCCTCATTTGCTCATCACATTCTCATCCCTTGCACTGTCCTCCCCTCACATCACTTATCTAAACTCCGTCCATCTCAAATTGTCTCTGCTTAGACCCATGAAAAGAAGTTGGACTTTAACCTTCTGGGCCACTCTCATTCAGACACCTAAACTCATCACTGTCAGTTCCTTTGTACACCATTTGTGAATGATGTCCTCATTAACCACAGACTTACTAACTGCTTTTCCTTTGTTCTTTAAAAATATATATATATAGCTTCGCTTTTGTTATTGTTATTTTAATGGGCTCTGTATTTTATTTCTGTATGTCTTCTTATGGCTACCCATAGTCCCTTGCATTTAGTAGGGAGTACTCAGTGGAGTCATTATGTAGTGATTCCCTTAATGGACTGAATATTGAAGTCTCGGTCTCTTTGCCACACACACGAATCAGCGTGATGGTCCACTTAGGGGAGCGCATTCAAGCTAGAGGAACCATTTGTTGGGGAAAAGCGCTTAGGAGACCTGTTTCATTTTCCCACCATCTTCCTTCCAACCCTGCAGACATGGAGGGAGCTCGGCTCCATATGTTCCAGTGGCTGAACACCAGAAAGCTTAGCAGCTGAGCACAAAACCTGTCTCTAAATTCCACACAGAAGCCAGCACCTCCTACTTGCCATCTTGTCAGACCAGAGAGGAACACGAACACAGGCAAGGTACACGGTGCTACAGGCTGACTCTGTGTGGGTCATGCTGCATTCCAGGGGCGACCAACTGACTCAGAACCCTCAGAGTCACAACATGGTCCTCTTGCAGTGCAGGTTAGAATATTTGAGCTGTGTCTCTGTCCTCCCTGGCCTGTCACCCCTGAGGATGAAGCATACAGTTCCTCAAGTCCCCTTTATGAACCCACCCAGTGGGAAGGGACTTGCACAAATTTAAATGGATGGTGAGAGTCTGACTAAGAATGAAAAGCACACGGAGTTCAGGCAGCAGTACATTATCCACTCTTACAGTGATGTAGAGGGAGACAAAAAAGCACCACCCTGCCTCCAGCTGAGAAAGCGTGTGTTATTTACAGGAACTTAGTGCAGTCCATGGAGAAGGAAATGGCAACCCACTCTGGTGTTCTTGCCTGGAGAATCCCAGGGATGGCGGAGCCTGGCGGGCTGCCGTCTGTGGGGTCGCACAGAGTCGGACACAACTGAAGCGACTTAGCAGCAGCAGCAGCAGCAGTGCAGTCCATGGGGTCGCTAAGATAGTGCCTCTTTGGGCTTCCCTGATGGCTCAGACGGTAAAGAATCTGCCTGCAGTGCAGGAGACCTTGGTTCGATCCCTGAGTTGGGAAGATCCTGGAGAAGGGAATGGCCACCCACTCCAGTATTCTGGCCTGGAGAATTCCATGGACAGAGGAGCCTGGTGGGCTACAATCCATCAGCTTGCAAGAGTTGGACAAGACTGGTGCCTCTTTGCTACCTACGATGCTGTGTCAGGGTCCCAGTGGGTTCCTAGCTTCCCAGCCTCAGATTTGTCAGGGTGGGAGAGAAAGTTTACCAGCCTTCAGGGGACCCCTGAGCCCTGGGATTTGACTCGCATATGCTGAAGTGGCCGTGTGGGCGCATCAAAGCCAGTTTCTATAGGGCCCTATGAAAGTCGTGTTCCAACAGACACTAAGACTCAGGATCTGAACCCCTGGGCCTTGGAGTCTTTGAAGACTATGGTCTGCTTGTTCACAACTAGATCTCACATGTGTGGGACAGAGGTCGTCAGTGTTTGTAGAATGAGCGTCTGTAGGAGGTAACAGGCGAGGCATATACTAGCCAATTTAATTATCTTAGATTTCTGAGCCAAGATTACTTGGAGGATTAGTGAAGTAAAAACAAGTTCACCTCTTATCAACAAACATTTAATATGCCCCACTCGGCTTCGTGGACTTTCCTGGTAGCTCAGGGGTAAAGAGTCTGCCTGCCAATGCAGGAGACATGGGCCCGATACCTGGGCCACGAATATCCCCTGGAGTAGGAAGTGGCAACCCACTCCAGTATTCTTGCCTTGGGAAATCCCATGGACACAGGAGCCTCGTGGGCTACAGTCCATGGGGTCGCAAACAGTCGGACACGATTGAGTGACAGACCACCTTTGCTTCAGCTCCCCCTTCTCTGTGTGTTAAATTCCCAGGGTGGCCTCAGCCAACACAGGAACCTACTGGTCCCCTCTTGCCTCTGGTTTTCCTGGTTCAAAACCTCAGCAGAAATTTAACTCTGACACCCTGGGTTTCTAATGATGCCTCCCTTTCACTGTCTCTGCTTCCCGTGGAGACTCTGGGTTGAGGTGTTTTTAATCCCAACAGCTCACCTTTTCCCGCCCCCGCCCTGCCCGCTTCTGTTTACCTCTTTGCCTGTTGGGATTGGAGTTCTTGGCTCTGTTTCACATTCCAGCTCTACCTACTGCTCGCCACGGGAGCCCAACAGATGGGGCCTGAGCCGCTTCTGCTGACAAAGACGCCTAAGTGTATGTCCTTCAGATCTGCCACTGAACCAGCTCTCAGGGCCATCCAACAATGAGAGATGTTTCAGTATCCACAATTTCCTTTTATGGTGGGGGCTTCTCTGTTGGGTGGAACTTTAGATGCTGCTTCTTTATTTCTGAAAATATTTCAGGCTTTCCCATCCACAGAGCCAGCAATAGAAATCAATTAGTTGTGTAGGGAGGGTGTGTGGGTATGAGATCACAGTCGAAGGAGCCAGAACACCGAGAGTGGGATTTGCAAAACCAAGACTACTTGGAGCCGACTGCAGGAGTTCCTTTAATGCTGAGGTTTTGGGTGGGGAGGGAGGAGGAAGTGAGAAGGAATAGGAGTTGAGCAGATGAGGATAAAAAAATGACCCTGAGACAGAGAAGCTACATCAGGTTGTGGCTGTTCGCTTTAGTCGTGTCTGACTCTTTGCAACCCTATGGACTGTAGCCCACCAGGCTCCTCTGTCCACGGGATTCTGCAGGGAAAATTACTGGAGTGGGTTGCCATGCCCTCCTCCAGGGGATCTTCCGGACTCAGAGACTGAACCTGCGCCTCTTGCCTCTCCTATATTGGCTGGCAGGTTCTTTATCCCTAACATCACCTGGGAAACCCTGGATTCCTCACCAGGAATCATCGCTGTACATGTCTCAGTCTGGACGATCTTTTGCCCCAGGGCAAAGTCTGGGCAATCGAAGAATGAACGGTCTGGATTTCCCTCAGAAGATTCCTTTTTCTATTTTTTATTTTTCAAAACCCCGCAACGCTGATAATGGCATGCCAGTTTCCTGGAGCAGGACTTCACCTACTGTTTGATTTTTATTTTTAATTTTTCCAGGAGGCGTCTCTAAGCACACCCTCTGTGAGTGACTCCAAATACTTTCTCCCCATGAATAAATGAAGCATTGTGTACTCAGATATATCACTGCCTTCATGCACTTCCAGTGGTTTCTAGGCATCAGTAGAGCTTAAAAATGTATAGCCCTCCACCCGCCTTTAGGGAGCCATAGACCTACAGGGAGGAGACTCTGTGTTCCCTCGGGACCAAACACCCTGGATTTAAGCCTCCATTTTTTTTTTTTTTCTTTTTTCCCTCGTTAGTAACCATTTCAAATGCAAACCCATAGAAGAACACATTCTCTTTATTCAAACAACAAGGATAGGGAAACATTAGGAGCAGAGTAAAAGCTGTTCAGTTGTGCCGGGATGACTCAGTCTAAAATAGTATTATAACTTGGCAGCAAACCCACTTCAGGGAAGCTGGTGGGAGATTAAAATAAAAGTTAAATTGAGGGGGTAAATCATTTTATCAGACTTAGGGTTTTTTACTTGATGTAATGAGATTCTCAATATAAAATGAGCTAATATACTAGCCCAAGGGCCTAGATGTTTGAAGAAAGAATCTGAAAATACAGACTCAAAGTAACTAGCAGTCTGAAATAAAACCAACGCAGGGCAGGGAAATTTTCCTCATATAAATTTTGCCCCAGTAATGTTTCTTTTTGAACGGCATGATTAAACATGAATATCCCTTACTTGTCATTAAGAAAGTGGGGGAAGGAGGGACCCCTATAAAGTGTGGGTTTTTTCTTTCATAGACTTCTCTATGGCATGCTATTTTCCTTCTCTTCTGCCTCTTGTGTATCTATTAGAAAACCTAGGCCTGTTTTTGTGCACTGCACAAGGCAGGCTGGATTCTGACCGTTTGTAAAATATGAGGCTGAACACATGTCTGCATTCTTGCCTGTTGCTCTCTGACTCTGCATGACTCAAAGGCAGAGTGGGCCCAGAGGGCAGAGGGCAGAGTCTTGCTGACAAATCCCCAAGGGGAAATCTCAGCTTTTCTTCTCAGCACCTGCCTCAGGGGCTTTGACACTTTCTCCCCCAGCCTCGCCTTTCCCACTTCTCTCAGAAGACACTTCTTTTTAGACCCGGTATGCTCCTTATTCCACAAAACGGGGTGAGCAGGCCAAGTCATGCCAGCTTTCCTTCAAACTAATTCAGTTACACAAGGAAGGGATGGCTACTGCCTGGGTGTCAAATCCACAGTCATGGAGGGTGAAACTGGGGCAAGGATGGAAGGTCAGAGCCCCCTCCCCGGCCCTGGCCTAGGAAGTGGAAGCACAGAGAGGAGAGAAGGGTGGAAGAACGGTCCCTTTTTGGTTCTTCAGATGGAGTCCATATCCTACTGTATTTCAGAAACTGCACTCAGCACACTTATTATTGGTGAAATTTGAGGTAAGTCAAGGAGCACACCCAGTGGATCAGCCTTCTTTTTTTAAAATTGAAGTACAATTGATTTTGGAGAAGGCAATGGCACTCCACTCCAGTACTCTTGCCTGGAAAATCCATGGACAGAGGAGCCTGGTGGGCCGCAGTCCATGGGGTCGCTAAGAGTCGGACACGACTAAGTGACTTCACTTTCACTTTTCACTTTCATGCATTGGAGAAGGAAATGGCAGCCCACTCCAGTGTTCTTGCCTGGAGAACCCCAGGGATGGCAGAGCCTGGTGGGCTGCGGTCTATGGGGTCGCACAGAGTCGGACACGACGGAAGCGACTTAGCATAGCATAGCATAGCATAATTGATTTAGAGTGTTGTGTTAATTTCTGTTATGCATCCTAGTGATTCAGTTATACATATATATATGTATATACTTTCTCCTTTTAGATATTCGTTGGCATCATGGTTTATCACAGGATATTGAATATAGCTCCCTGTGCTGTGCTGTGGGGCCTTGTGGTTTATGCATTCTATATGTACTAGTTTGCTAACCCCAAATTCCCACCCCATTCTCCTCCATTCCCCTGCCCCCTTGGCAACCACAAGTCTGTTCTGTCTGTGCCAATTCAGCTGCCCCTACAAGAGGGGAGAGGACGTAGCCCGGTTCTTAGACAGAACCCTGCTGTCCTCAGGACCTCAGAGCAGCAGGCCCAAGCCCTCTCTCTCAAAATGGATGTTCCTTCAGGTCATCCAGCATGCCACAAGCATGAAGCCAGGGCTCTGACTCTCTTCAGCAGTGCCCTGAGTCCCATTTCCTCTTTATCACCTCCCTCAAGGGCCTTCAGGCCTGGTCACCATGTAAATGGTGGCTTGGTTGTTGTTGTAGAGAAACCACCTTCATCTGTATGGGGTGTCCCCTCTAATCAGTGGGTGCATCCATTATCATTTCAAAAAACTGTTTTCACATCTAGTTTATCTTTTCCATCTGACATGCTTATGTTTCTCCCTGACCTTCCATGTGGCATTGGGATCTGTTTGTTGTTAACAGGCAGCCTTTATAAGTACTCAAGGAAGAACCCGTGATGGGTGGTTGTTGCTATAGCAACTTTTTTTAAGGGGGAAAAAAAAAAAAAAGCAACTGAACTTGAAAATGGACACATAAATCATAAGAAATTAAAATTTCTCCCTCAGAGAAGAATGAGGCTAGAATGTCTAAGGCTCTCTCGACCCCATGAAAAGATTTGTATGAACCTTTTCTATGCATTGGATTACATATAGCAAGCTGTGGGCTCTGAATTCCCGGAATAATGATTCAGTGTGAAAATCAAACAGCTCCATTCTTTTACAAAGCATTTCTTTAATTATGGAGGAGATGGCTAACATGTGGGGCAGTGTCACTGTCAAGCACCTCAAGGTCACGTGTATGCAACATCTTACTTAAAAAACCACCCATTCATATCTTTTAACGGGTCCCACTAATAAAGAAGGGCTATTTCCTTTTCAGAGCTGTGGTGGTCCTGGCAACTTGATGTCAGCGTTTTCAGCTCTCACAGCAGGGAAATTCAGGTGAATTCCAAACTGTGATTAGAGAGATCTGAGTGGAGTTAAAAGGAGTCAAACAATAGGAGCACACTTCTCAGACACATGCACGCAGACCAACTGCGTGCAAAGATAAATTGCATCTACGTATGACTGTGTTAGCTCTTGCCATCCAGCAATGAATTTGCTAGGAATAGGCAAAGGTCAGTGGGAGACCGGAAGAAAAAAAATCTCTTTCTACTGCCAAAAGTAATAAAGAGAAAGAAAAAGGCACCTGTGACACGAGATATCCTGGAGGAAGAAAGAATGTTACTAAATGATATTGAAAGTTTAAAAATACGATGAGAAGCCAAAGCAAGAAATGAAATGATGTGTGCTTGTTCAGTGAACACAGATAACAGAATAGTCTGAATTGATGCCTAGATGGATTGAGGTTGTTGGATTGTTCTCTCTCTCGTCTTCTCCCTCTTCTCTGTGTTTTCTTTGATGGAGAAAATGATAGGCTTGGTAATACATGGTGATAGGCATCCAAAGATCAAACTTCATTAGATCCTTCTTGTTCTGTAGCAAGAAACTATCTGGGCAAAAGCAATTCCCATACATGACCTTAATTTAACAAGCGATTAGACCCAATCCCAATGCTTTGAACTATCATCAGTTATCAAGATCAACTAGGATTCCATTTTAAATAGGCTTCTAGTATGCTTGGCTCCCCTTGTGACTCAGATGGTAAAGAATCTGCCTGCAATTAAGAAGACCAGGGTTCGATCCCTGAGTTGGACAGATTCCCTGGAGAAGAGAATGACAACCCACGCCAGTATTCTTGCCTGGAGAATTCGATGGACAGAAGAACCTGGCGGGCTACTGTCCACGGGGGTCACAAGAGTCAGACATGACTGAGCAACTAACACTTCCATTTCCATACTTAGTATCCTTAGATTTCCTGCAAATCAGTGCTACTGAAATTTTCACTGAAGCCACCCAATGCTATCCGTCTACCTTTGGGAAGTCTTTTGTTGTTGTCTCTCAAACAGAATTTTCCTATATATTCATTTATTTGGACACAAAGCCCAAGGAAAAGAATACTTGGATACAGCACTTCTGTTTTCTCAGTGATACCTATCGTTCTTGGGGCCTGACTTCTCTTATTTCTTGGCTGATTTCAAATGCATACAGAATTTCCTAGTGCTTGCAATCTGTTTAACTACTCGTGGAAAAACAGGAGAACTCTATCTAGTATTTGAACAAGGAAACTCAGCCTCACTACCTCCCTTAATAGAGAAGAGGAGAAAACATGAAAGAAAATGAATGAAACAAAGGGGCTCGGCAAGTTGACAGAATCATCCCTTCAAAAATGTCTAACTGCATGCTTACAAAGTATTGTATGTACTGCTGTGAAGGATGTAAAAACTGATGAGGCAGGTAACTACCTCTCGCTGCTATCCTGTCTCTCCTTCTTTCAGTCAAGCTTTTAGGAAAAATAGTGTACCCACTTTACTTCCTTCTGTGACTTCCCAGTCTGTCTTCAGCCCCTTGTGATTTGACTCTTACCCCAACCACCATCAAATGTCAGATGCTGTGAATACGGCTCTGATTGTTTTTCTGTTTGTTTTATTTTTAATTGGAGGAAAATTACAATATTGTGATGGTTGGGCTTCCCAGGTGGAACTAGTGGTAAAGAACTCGCCTGCCGGTGCAAGGGACATATGAGCTGCTGTTTTGATCCCTGAGTTGGGAAGATCCTCTGGAGGAGGTCCTGGCAACCCACTCCAGTATTCATGCCTCCTCCATGGATGGAGGAGCCTGGTGGGCTACAGTCCATAGGGTCACAAAGAGTGGAACATGATTGAGCAACTTAGCACGCGCGCACGTTGTGTTGGTTTCTGCCATAAATCAGCATGAATCAGCCATAAGTATACATATGTCCCCTCCCACAGCTCTGCTTTTATTCCACATGACCTCTGCATCATTGGGTGAGGTTGCTCCCTCCCTCTGTAAAGCTCCTTTCTTCCTTCAACTTTTCATCTCCTCTACCTCATTCCTCAAAACTGCTCCATCCTGAAGTTTCGGTGCTCCCCAGAGCTCCATTCCCATCTCTCTTCTCTTCTCACTCCAAACTCTGTTTGGGCTCACAACCTCGTTCATTCCTTTGACTGATGATTAGATGCATTTCGACCCAAACTCTGTAGGCAGCCAAAGGATCGCTCCTGATCTACAGACCCAAATATCTAATCAGTGAGGAGACATCTCCACTCACGTGACCTACAACATATCCCATCCAACATGTGCCAACTTAGGCCTATTATTTGCCTCCCACCTCTGTCATGAACCCTGGGAGAAGGACATGGCAACCCACTCCAGTATTCTTGCCTGGAGAATCCCATGGACAGAGGAGCCTGGCAGGCTACAGTCCATGTGGTCTCGAAGAGTCAGATACAACTGAGCGACGAACACTCCACCCCCATCATGAAACGTACTCCTCTCCCTACCATCTTTTTCTCACACGTGACCCCATCATCTACTCAGTCACTAATCCAGGAATCTGGATTTGGCCTTTCTGTCTGTCACATTTCTGTCTTTTCATATCTCCCACATATCTCACATGGAATTACTCACAAAGTTCACTTGGTTCCTGGTTCCTAAGTTCTTTCCCATCACCTCCATTTATACTCCCACCATCCTACCTCAAGTCTAGTTCTCACCATCCCTTACTGAGAGCTGAGACATTCTCACTGGTCTGCTGGCTTAAGCTCTCCTTTCTCCAGTCCACTCACAAATATTTGATTGGTAGAGCATTTTTTCCTAAAATACCTTACAGATCATGTCACTCCCCTGCTTAGCCCTTTGATGCCTATGTATGGGGCCCACAATTATGCTCATCTTTCTATGCATGTTGTGCAAGCCAGGCAGGTCATCTCTTGTATCTCAGTGGCCTTACCTCTTACCCACCTTGCAGGCCTGCCTCATTCTTACCCTTAGCTGCAATGGACAGTTACCCGAGGACCTCATTGTACCTCTAGTGCTTCCCTGGAATAACTCCCTAGCATGAAATGGAAATTTTCTCCACTGAATGCATTTCATAAACAGCATGGATTTTCACAGTCAGGCAAGTCTGGTTCAGTTATTAGCTTGGCCAAATGGCTTAAATTTTTGTAGCCTTATTTTTCTCATCTATAAAATTAATTTCCTTATATCTCCTCTCAAGGTCGTAAGGATTTAATAGTAATGATAAGAATAGCTGGTATTATCGGTCATGTTCTGCATGTCAGGGCTGTTTTAAGCACTCTACATGAATTTATTTAACCTTTGCATCACCTTTATAAGTATCATTTTTATATATACCTTTTACAGATGAGAAAATTGAGGTATAGAAGTTACGTGACTTGCCCATGGTCACAGTGATAGAAAGTCAGGAAGCTGGAATCCAGTGAGATGATATATGAAAAGTACTCTCTACTGAGTGGTCACTTGGTGAATGCTGTTGGCTCCTCTTTTTTGCTGTGTGCTGAACACTCATCCAGATTTTGTTGAGACCCAGAAGACTAGATGAAAATAATAGCTGATGTTTATTAAAACTTAATTATTTGTCGCATTTTGAATTCAGAGTTTACAAACATTATCTCATTTGAGACTCACTATAACTAGTGAGCTAGGCTCACTGTAACTGAGCTGGGCTTCCCTGATGGCTCAGACAGTAAAGAATCTGCCTGTAATGCAGGAGACCCAGGTTTGATCCCTGGGTTGGGAAGATCCCCTGGAGCAGGGAATGGCAATCCACTCCAGTATTCTTGCCTGGAGAATTCCATGGACAGAGAAGCCTGGAGAGCTACAGTCCATGGGGTTGCAAAGAGTCAGACACACATAACTACTGAGTTAGAACTATTATATCCATTACACAGAGAAGGAAATTGAGGTTCAGGGAGGTTAATTAAGCTATTCAAACTATCTCATAGAGGACATAAGTGTTAAGGTGTGTTAGTGTCTCAGTTGTCTGACTTTTTGCAACCCCACGGACTGTAGGTCGCCAGGCTCCTCTGTCCATGGAATTCTCCAGGCAAGAATACTGGAGTAGGTTGCCATTTACTCCTCCAGGGGATCTGACAGAGACAGGACTTAAATCCAGATCTCTGAGGTCAAAGCTTGGACTCTTAGCCACCACAATGTATTACTGCCTCAAAAGACATTAGAAGACAGAAAACAGTGTTTACAATCTTTCTGGGGCCACTGAGAAAGATATAATAATAGTTATAAACCAGAAGCCTTAAAAACACAAAGAAAGCAAATCATGGATACACTAGTTTACTGGGGACCAGAATAGTAGAGCAGTGATTGCAATTAGGCTCTGAGAAGGGGTGCATTTTGATCTGGGATTTGAGGACAGTGAAAGAAATACACTGGTTGAAAAGAAAGACCCTCTTTTAGATTGAAATGGCATATGGGGAGAGATGACAAATGCAGAGAACCAGTCATGTATAAGGAAGTATTTTATCCTCTAGAAATCCAACTAGTGGATACAAGATATTAATCGTGAGCCAGGTACAGGGAAGAAATGTATGTTTGGGGATGGGGCTCAAGTCCCAGAGGCATCAATCCTGCTGACATCCTGGATTAAAAGCAATTTACAAGGTTACAGTTGGTGAGCTTTCCCAGTTTAAATCTGTCCTGGGTTGTATCTAAAAGGCAAATGAAATAAACAGTAGCAATATTTTGGAGGATTAGGAGCTTTCTGAGTTAAGACTGTGCTTTTAATATTTTAAGCAGACTCAAGCAAGACAGTAAACAGTTTTCTTAGCAGAATGGTGCAAAATGAGCTCTTTTACTTGTCTGATATATCCCATGGCCATTCATAATGGGGTGGACAGGTTGTTGTTTTTTTTCCATCAGGGAGCAGTCAGTTAGCAGTCAACTCAAGGCCCAGGTTAGTACATTCTGCTGTCATTTATTTTAAGAATGATGAGTGTTGATTTATCATGAAATGAATTCACAGAAAGGAAGCGTGACATATTTCGGCTTAAAGATAAGTTTCAAGAAGAATGTAAGCCTATCCTAGGAAACAGAGGTTCTCATCAGCTGGGAAAGGGCTTTCTGCCTAGCCTACTGCTCTGACACAGGGAATTACTGTTGAGTCCCAATTTTGACTTGTTTAAAGTTTTATTTTCCAATCTAGGTGGGTTTATTTTCCCTCTTCAAAGAGTATGGCCACACATGAAGGATTGGAACCTGTCAGGTGGAGAATTCATCTCAGTCATGTAATTACTGGGCTGAGCAGGTTAGATCAAAGTGAGGCCATTGTGTTGCTATAGGACATTGCTTCAAAGAGCAGTTAAACTGCAAACACTATAAAGGCTTTATTGTCCCTCATTTCATGTCATTTAAATCATCAACAATCATTTCCCATGAATGTATGGCAAATACTGGGATTTTAATTCCTGCTTGAAAAAAAAAATCTGCATTCAGACCTTCCTGGAAAGCAAAGGAAGTTTTCTGTCTTCCATTATACATTCTCATTTCCGGGCATGAAAGGCTTAAATTATCTGAAGTGTAGGTTTTGGTTTTTTTTTTTTTCTCAATTATAACCAAATATCTCTGTAAACCTCTTCATGTTTCATAGAGCCAGTTAAGCAGTTTCCCCTTAGATGTGTCTTTGATGTGAAAATAAACATAGGCTGGAGTGAAAGCTGAGGTCTCCCCAAAGGAACATCTCTCTGTATGGTTCATAGTTACTTGGGTTAACATTAGACCAGAGAAAACACACATCAACACCCTGCATTGAACTTAGATACAGTTGCAATAAAAAAAATATTTCTTCAAAAGTTTCAAAAGAATGATGACCTCAATGCCAAGAACATCAAAGGAGCTGTTAGGTGCTTTCAGGTACTTTGCCAAACTACCTTCTAAATGCTGCTTAACATTCCTTTGTAATGGAGTTAAAGATGAGCCTGAAATTGCAGGGACCTCTTAAAAGGTCTTCTCATTTCTCCCACCTCTGTCTCCAGGTGATCGCATCCAAACCAGTTAACACGTTGCAGACCTGGGTTGTCTAAACATGATTCAGATGGAAGTCTTATGTTCAGGATGTTCTTGTGCACTGAAGGGAGAGTTGGTGGAGATATCATCTCTGGACCTCCCCTGGGTTAGGCCCTGTCGAGCTCTGTGCAGACAATGGGAACCCTGTTCGAATGCTGTTGTCATGGAATGGCCACCCTCATTCTTAATTCATAATGCTCTCCTTTCATAAAGGCTGTGGAAGAGCTGGGTTAATGACCACACGTGGAAAGTTGAAAGAGAAACCAAAGTAAATGTGTGCATTTAGCCTCCGCTCAACTTTTCAATTTTAATCAATCAAAAACAAAAAGTGCATTTACCTTATGAAAACTCTAACTGGAACGTAATTATTGGCTTTATTACATCTTTGTTTTAGTTGAGAATCATTTGTTGTCAGTAACAGAAGGCCCTTTAAAGTATCAAAAGGGGGAAGACAAGGCGTAGGTGTGTGGCTGGGGGGAGATTTATTGGGAGGTTACAGGGTGTCTCAACTATGGAAAATACAACCGAGTCTCCCAAAGGGCTAGAACCAGGAATTGGAAAGCTTCAGGAATCTCGTCTGTCTGTCTCTCCCCCACTTCTTCCCCCTCCTCCTCTCTTTCTGCATGGTCTCTCATCCTGGCTCTCCCGGGCATCAGTCTCATTCTCCCATCTCCATAGACTTGCTTTCTCTGCCGCTCATTGTCCACAACTGAGAATGCTTCCTGTATGGGCAGCCCTCTGCCTCTCCCATTTCAAGTGCACAGACTGTTGAGAAGGTCTTGTTTCAATTTCCGATTACTAAAATAATCATTAACATGGTTCAGCTTGAGTCAAATGTCCATCCTGATCCAGTCTGCTTGGGGCCCAGGGAGATGGGATGTCCTGCCGTCAGAAACAAGCGCCCTACCAAGTGCTCGTTAAGGGTGGTTATTTAGCAAGGGCAGCCCTCCTGAATAACACGTTCGCTTCAATCCTAATTCCATAGGTAACATATATGCTGTATGTAGAAAAATTAGGAGACACAGACACATGAGAAAGTGGGAGGGAAAAATCATCATCCTGCCAACCAGAAAGTACTTCAGAATCTTGAAGTGTTTCCTTCTAGACATTTTCACTTACTTTAAACATTTTTTTTTTATCTCCTATTGCTGGGAGGGATTGGGGGCAGGAGGAGAAGGGGACGACAGAGGATGAGATGGCTGGATGGGATCACTGACTCGATGGATGTGAGTCTGAGTGAACTCCGGGAGTTGGTGATGGACAGGGAGGCCTGGCGTGCTGCAGTTCATGGGGTCGCAAAGGGTCGGACACGACTGAGCGACTGATCTGATCTGATTGGTTTGCATTACACTAGAGATGAAGTTCAGTGGTCACCAAGACAAACATGAAGTACAGTGGTCACCAAGACACCAAGCCTCCCTCTCTGGGGCTCGTTATAACATGGGAGATGAACTTAAAAAATGGAACCAAATGAACACGAGTCTTCCAGAATTGCAATAAGCACTGTAGAGGGAACAATCAAGAGGTTGAGATGGAAGAGAACCCTAAGGGCGTATTTTAGGTCAATTGGTCTTTAGGTCTTTTCCTTCATACTGGAGGAAATTTAGGTCTTTTCCTTCACACTGGAGGAAAAGAAGGAGCTAGCTATGGGAAGAATGAGAAGGAGTAGAGAGAAGGGGTAGAGAGAGTGGAGAGTTCCAGAACATTACACACTCAAGACCTGAAGCTGAAGTCACCTTTTACGTTTGGGGAAATTGTTAGAAAGCAATATGACTGGAGCTTAGGCGTGAGAGGGACATCCATCTCGTCACTGTGAGAGCACACTGGGATCGTGGCATTCGTGTGGGGGATAGAGGCAGTTATGTGGGCAGAG
Organism: Tragelaphus eurycerus; assembly: GCA_935064755.1. Classification (NCBI taxonomy): domain Eukaryota; kingdom Metazoa; phylum Chordata; class Mammalia; order Artiodactyla; family Bovidae; genus Tragelaphus; species Tragelaphus eurycerus. The sequence continues at coordinate 1,094,091 of CAKXYN010000086.1, read as the reverse complement.
GCAAAATGTGGGGTCAGATTCCCAGCATGTGGGTAGCAAACACTTGGTACCTCCCTGTGCCTAAAGCAGAGGGGGCCCGGGAAAGGAAGAAGACTGTGGTCGAAGACAAGGAGACTGAGGGGAATAGGGAAGCTTAGTAGCTATGAAAGTCGGACAAACCACTGAGGATGAGAGAGAAACGCCGCCAGGAATTAGGAGTCGCTGAGGGTTTTATTCGGAGAAGGCGATGGCACCCCACTCCAGTACTCTTGCCTGGAAAATCCCATGGATGGAGGAGCCTGGTAGGCTGCAGTCCATGGGTCACAAAGAGTCGGACACGACTGAGCGACTTCACTTTCACTTTTCACTTTCATGCATTGGAGAAGGAAATGGCAACCCCCTCCAGTGTTCTTGCCTGGAGAATCCCAGGGACGGGGGAACCTGGTGGGCTGCCGTCTATGGGGTCGCACAGAGTCGGACACAACTGAAGCGACGCAGCAGCAGCAGCAGAGGGTTTTATTATTATTATTATTATTTTACAAAAAGGGGGGAGCTTTCCAGTATCCATGTTTAAACCCCCAAATAATGAATCAACCGACTGCTCTGGGATGGTATGAGGGCACCCTCTCTGCCACCTGGGGGTGTTCCTGATGTTCACATCAGCAAGCATTCTGGAATGAGTCCAGTTGCCACCAGCATAAGGAAAGAAGAGCACGCTCTGAGAACACCCGTGCCTCTCCTCTCACTCCAGTACTTCTCGGCCCAGCGCCTGGCGGCCCCGCCATTGAACAGAGAGCCGCCAAGAATCAGTCCTACAGTTTATGCAGGGAGTGTGGCTCACGGCCAATGGCAGAGACTCATGGCCATCCCGTAAACTGGCTCATCGAGTGTTCCCAGACTGCTGGCTGCCCGGTAAGTCAAATCATCCACCAGCAAGTTGGAGCTAGTGCTGGACTGAGCTCTTGTGTGAGCACACGAGATGGACAAATGCTCTCTCTTCCACGGACTTCTTGGAGTCACCAGGAAGTGGAAAGACAGGCAGACTTGAATCAGTGACCAAAGACAATATTAGACAGATCATGCTAAAATCATTAAAGCAGGAAGAAAGAACATGAGAGACACCAGAACGGGGGGCCTCACAGGGGAGATGCACTGACCTTGATCTCAGCCCCTTAGAGTGAAAGCTTCCAGACTGAGCCCTACAGCTGAGGAGGAGAGTAGCCTCTTGATTGATGGTACTTAATACATTGTACTTTCTGCTGAGGAGGACATTTAGGGATTTCCAGGGTACTGTTAATATTTTGATAAAATATTTGCTTTGGTTTTTGCTTCAATATATTTTGGGCAAAAAATGAGTCATGATTAAAGTGTTTCATGCACAAAGTGGTTGGGTTTTTCAGGCTTTTATAGACCCTTCTGTTCATTTTCTATCAGGGGTCCATCTCTGACAGGTGGCCCCACAGGGCCCTGTTCTGTGACAACTGTAGCAACTAGTCAGGATGACCAAGGAGATAGTCACCAGTCACACTGGTTATTGCTGAGTGGATCTGGAGTGACATTGCTTAAGCTAGTAGACAATACGGTACAATTCGTTGTTCAGTCGCTCAGTTGTGTCCGACTCTTTGCGACCCCATGGACTACAGCACGCCAGGCTTCCCTGTCCTTCACTGTCTCCTGGAACTTGCTCAAACTCATGTCCATCGAGTCGGTGATACCATCCAACCATCTCATCCTCTGCTGTCCCCTTCTCCTCCCACCTTCAATCTTCCCCAGCATCAGGGTCTTTTCATCGAAGAAGATGAGTTGTTCTTCTCATCAGGTGGCCAAAGTATTGGAGCTTCAGCTTAACTGTCAGTACTTCCAAAGAATATTCAGGGTTGATCTCCTTTAGGATGGACTGGTTTGACCTCCTTACTGTCCAAGGGACTCTGAAGAGTCTTCTCCAATACCATAGTTCAAAAGTATCAATTCTTCAGCTCTCAGCCTTCTTTATGGCAGAATACTTCTACCTTGAACTTTCTAATTTCATTTCAACATTCCCCTCTTGCTAGACAACAAGTTTTGTTGACACCGTCACTAGCAGTATAGCACAATGTCATCAAACAATTATTTGCATATCGGGGGGGGCATTTCCTTGGAAGGGAGAGGGACTCCTTCCTATCTTTCCAAGCAAAGGCCACTCCCCTCCACAGCTGTAATCCCATGCTCCCCTCTGCAGAGCAACCATCACATTGCACTGTTACTTTCCGTTTTATTTCCAGACAGACTAGTACCTTCCTTTTCACTTGTTTGTTTTATCAGCTCTCACATTTATTGAGCACTGTGTTCCAAGACCAATTTTGCAGGCTCTTTGTGTTCTAAACAACAACCCTAAGACACTCGTAGCCTCACAGAACATCTACTTGTAAATAGATGTTGAATGCTAAGTAAATAATCTGTTGAATGGATGAGTAAACAAATGCTGTTTTACACATGAGGAAAAGATTTTGTTGCCTTCAGTTTGCCTTTATCTAGCATATGCCTGGCATGTAACAGTCAGGACAGCAGGAAGCATCTCACAGGCTCAGACTCAAGTTCTGTCTTTTCTTCTGGAAAAGAGCCACCAGTGATGGAGTGCTGTCCTGAGCTGGGAGCACTGCTGGTGCTTTCTTACAAGGTCCCTGATCCTCCTAAACTCCCATCCTACAGTGAGGGAAGTGCCTTGTTCACGCTCAGTGAAGAGGAGGGAGCAGCCTTCATATCCCAGGCTCACTAGCAGCTGAATTCATCCTCTTTTGAGATCCCACAGCCTCCTATTGACCTAGATAAAACAGGTTGTCTGGCATATCATATATCACTTATATGTGGAATCTGAAAAAAATAATACCAATAAACTTATTTGCAAAGCAGAAATAAACTCACAGACATAGAAAATAAATTCATGACTAACAAAAGGAAAGAGGAGAGGGATAAATTAGGAGTTTGGAATTAACATATACACAATGTTGAATATAAAAGAGGTAAATAACAAAGATCTACTGTGTAGCACAGGAAACGACATTCAGCATCTTGCAATAACCCATAATGGAAAAGGATCTGCAGAAGAATAGATACATATGTATGTATAATTGAATCACTTTGCTGTACACCTGAAACTAATGCAGCATTGTAAATCAACTATATTTCAATTAAAGGAAAAAAAAAAAAAGAGATGTGTACATCTTTGAGTTGCCTCAGAGAACCTATTTCTCATCCCTCTTCCCTCTGTGAATGTTTTATGAATTGATGATAAACTTGGAACATTCTCCAAGGACAAGGGATAGAAGTGTGCAAACTGAAAAATGCCATAATGAAACACCTTTCGTCTGCCCTGTAATGAGGAGTGTGTTTCTGAGGAAATTTCCAGCTCTTCTGGTTACTCTTTTGTAAGTATCCAGGACAATACAAAGGGAGGGAGAAGCATTAAAGAAGTTTTGAATGTGGGACACTTTGGCATTACCATCTTTAGAAGCACACTGTGTTGACTTGTTTTCTCTACAAAGATCCTGAATTTGCACTTCTCTGGTATCTACAGAAAAGTTTATCTTTGGTTTCATTAAAAAGAAACAAAACTGTTTTATTGACTTAAGTAGTCACATTTCTCAGAGTCCAGACCTAAGGGAACAAAGTTACGGAATAACTTTTCCATAGAGATCTAACATGCCTTCTCTGACACCTTCCACCCCACCAAAAAAAAAAAAAAAAAAAAGCTATATTCTGAAGGAGTAAAAATGGAAATTCCTGAAAATCATATAGGAAGCATGCCCAACTTCTTTGAGCAGCAGTGGTTTCATTCACATGGGGCATGAAGTCAAGAAGGAGTCAAGAATTACACGCCAGCTTTGGCATCCACTCAGGAGGCTCAGCACCCTGTGGAATCCATCATGAAGCTTCACACGCCCCTTCACATTTGGTTTATGTGGATGATAACACGGTTCCGGTTCTCAGGGCTTCTTATTCCTGGACTTCAGGGTTCAGAGGAAAGTGATCACTAAAGCACAACTCTAGTGGAACCACTAAATTGCTTGTGAATTGGTTAATAAAATAATTACCACAGCCTTCTTACCATTGTTTTACTGCTCAGCAGTTAGAAGGGTCCAACTTCCCAAGTACTGAGATCATCCAACAAGCTACTCTTTGAACACCTGTAATATGCCCAGCACTGTGGCTAGGACTAAAAGGAACCAGACTTAGCGAGTGCTAAGTCACTTCAGTCGTGTCCGACTCTTTGCGACCCTGTAGGGTCTGGGGCTGTCAGGCTCCTCTGTCCATGGGATTCTCCAGGCAGGAATACTGTGGGGGTTGCTATGCCCTCCTCCAGGGGATCTTCCCAACCCAGGGATAGAACCTGTGTGTCTTAGATCTCCTGCATAGGCAGCCAGGTTCTTTATCATGGGTGCCACCTGGGAAGCCATAAGACACAGTGTCTGTACTCAAAGAGCTTGAAATCTAGCTGGGCAAATCTAATTACTATGTGGACATAAAACAATACCTCGCAATACAGGAAAGCACTAAAGGAGAAGCTCAAAGGTCTTCAACATCCAGATGAGAACTAGGAGCTTTCTGATGTCTTTAGCAGAAGGCTTTAAAACCCTATCTCATTTTTGTAGGGGCAGAAGAGCCAGGGAAGAATCAGTCTTACCTTCAAGTACTGGGATGAGCTGGAACTGACTGTTCAGGATCTCAAACATTTTTGCTTCAAGAATCAAAACAAGAGTCATAAATTATTGGGGTGGAGGTTGGTCTCCTCACGTTGGTAGTGGTGGTTTAGTCACTAAGTCGTGTCCAACTCTTGTGACCCCATGGACTGTAGCCCGCCAGGCTTCTCTGTCCATGGGGTTTTTCAGGCAAGAATACTGGAGTGGCTTGCCATTTCCTTCTCCAGGAGATCTTCCCAACCCAGGAATTGAACCCCGGGTCTCCTGCATTGCGGGCAGATTCTTTACCAACTGAGCTATGAGGGAAGCCCGCTTCTCATGTTATCTACCCTCAACCCTATCTGTCATCAGTCATTAAGTAAAATGGTCTGAGCAAAGTTTACCAGTGATGGGACCAAGATACCCACTTAAGGACCTAGGCAGTGGTAAATTTAGTTCTCGCATTTATTTCTTGGTGAGAAAGACAGAAATCTACTTAAGGAAAAAAAAAAAATGTGACCTATGGACTGAATTGTTACCTTTGTGTAGCATATTCCCTGTTTCCAGGGCAGCACAGGAGACAAAGAATGCATTTATTTTGTGGAAAGGGATGGGGGCAGGGAAAGAAACAGAAACCCAAGGATTGTGCAATCATGGCATTCTTAAATCCCTCCAGGAAGTTTATGTTTCGAGTCCTTTGAAAGAGTAGAACACAGCTGTTCAAAAAGGCGAGTTTTATCAGGGGCCTGCAGCCCCCATTTCACCCTTGGATTTTTCTTGGCCATTCGCTTCTCGGCACCTCCATCCGAAGCCCTCAGGGCAGGCAGGCCACTGTGTCTCAGGAAGGCAGGCCCGATAGAGACCGCAGGCCTCAAATAGCATCGAGGTGTTCAAGTAGAAGAGTCAGAACAAGGATGAGAGTGAAAGGGAACAGGCTACTGGATCTCAGCAAAAGGAAGTAGGGTGAGTCCTGCATGCAAACCAGACAAGACTTGATGCATTGAAATCCTTTCCAAAAGAAGTCCCTTCCTCGGATGGCTAGTGAAAGGGGGAGATTGTATGCATCATCTCACACATCAAACTTAGAAATTTTGGGGTGCAGGTTTATGGTACAAAACAAAAAAGTGCCTCTCAGTCCACCTAGAAAAATATAAACGTTGGAATGTACCATTCGCTCGACGCCTTTACATGCTGCCACAAGCTTCATCATCTGCGTATTTTCTCTCTTGCCAGAGATCACTGGATAGGGGATGGTTCAGAACCCTCTCTGCATGCTCAGTAAATCTTTCTGACTGACCAAGTGACCCTTTGTCGCCTCCCTTCCTTCTGTTGGAGCCTCGAGGGCGATGTTCTGAGCTTTCACTGTCAACCTCCAACCAGTGACGACACCGTTCTCCATCGCGTCCGTCCCTCTGAGCCCCAAATGCCCTTCCCCGTGCCCTGTGCCTGCCACGCATCTCCGTTCCATCACCTCTTTGTCCTGGTTCTCTGCGTGCCCAGAGTTGAGAACAAGGTTGGCATGTGGCGAATGAAAGGCCGAAAGAAAAAGTGAGCAGTCTGGTTACTGATTAAGGAGGAGGAATTTGGAACCAGACCAGGTTGGCCACCCGCCTCCATATTATTCACTACATGATCTTCAAGTTAGGAGCAGCCATTTCTTCACTTCTAAGATGAAGATCAGAACACATGTGCAGAAAGCTGGGAGATGATTGCATGGGACTCTACACAACTCTTGTTTGAAGAGCATCTGTCTTGAAATAAGCATTCAGAATGTGGTAGTTCTCAGGGGAGCGCCTCTGGGGGACCTTGGACAGTCTTGCTTTTGAAGGCCCTTCTTCCTTATAAAAATTTTAAAAATGATATTTTATAACTGTGTTAACATCAAGATAAAGATATTACTAAGGCTTCCCAGGTGGTGCGGTGATAAAGAACCCACCTGCCAGTGAAGGAGATGCAAGAGACATGGGTTTGATCCCTGGGTCAGGAAGACATCCTGGAGGAGGGCATGGCATCCCACTCCAGTACTCTTGCCTGGAGAATTCCAGAGGAGCCTGGCGGGTTGCAGTTCATGGGGTCTCAAAGAGTCGGACATGAACTTAAGACAACACAACATATTATGTGTTAAAACATTTTCTCAACCTAAAAGTTCAATTTGTCTTACATCTTAAATTATTTTCATGAGTCCCTAAGACTATTGTCGTCCCCTGGCCTTGGACCTACCCAGTTTAAGGGGTGCATCATCCTGACTGACAGATTTGTTTTGGAACTTCTTTCCTCTACCTTCTCAACACTGGTAACTGCTTTCTGAAAATTGTCTGGCCTCTCTGGCCTTCAGGATATACCCTGCCTCTACTTCCCCCTGCCCCCATTTTCCCAGCCACCTGGAAGGTCTACACTGTTGGAGCACCCAAGTTCCTTAGTCCAGCCACCATCTTTCTCAATGTAAACCCATGTCTTCACTCCTCTGATTGAGTCTCATTCCCTTAGGACCATTCCTGGCCTGGTGAGGCGGCACTGAATTTTTCTAACAAACTATTTCTCACTGAGGTATTCATGATATGACTCTCTGTGATCCTTCTCTACTCCTTCTAGAATATTTGCATTTTGTCACAGAACTTTTTGAGACTCTATGTCATCATTCCAAGCCAGATATCTGATAGAGGCATTTTAGTCCAGCAAAGAAAATATTTCAGAGCAAAGATTGAACTTCGAGAATCCCTGAGATTGTATTGTGCCACCACCTCTATATATTCATTGGGCCTTGATGACATAACTGTGATGAGAAGCTTCTACAAGGCAGGACATAGACTATCTCCCAATTCTCTTGGTTAAGGGTCATGCCTGATGAAGTCCTAGTGGAATCTCTTTATCCATGGAAATGTCTTCTACATGTCATTGGGGAGGACTTCTGTTCCCCAGCTTAAGTCATCCATCCAGCTATGCTTGGTGGAGACTTTACACCATGTTGCTGCTGCTGCTGCTAAGTCGCTTCAGTTGTGTCCGACTCTGTGCGACCCCATAGACGGCAGCCCACCAGGCTCCCCCATCCCTGGGATTCTCCAGGCAAGAACACTGGAGTGGGTTGCCATTTCCTTCAATGCACGAAAGTAAAAAGTGAAAGTGAAGTCGCTCAGTCATGTCCAACTCTTAGCGACCTCATGGACTGCAGCCTACCAGGCTCCTCCATCCATGGGATTTTCCAGGCAAGAGTACTGGAGTGGGGTGCCATCGCCTTCTCCATTACACCATGTTACATGTGCCTAAAAACACAATTCTGGGTTCAGTTGGGAAAGCATTCTAAGAGATAACCTTATTTATAAAGGAGGGAACAATGGTCTACAGAAGAGAAAATTTGCTACCTAAAATAGCAAAACAAATTAATGCCAGAATCAGGACTAGACCCTGGGCCAGTGTCCTCGATACTTGTGTGTGGGCACCACTTCCCTCTTCAGTGCCATTTACCACCCGGCACAGGCTCTATGATGGGAATGTTTGATTCTAGGCTTTATTGTTAGTATTTGTGTGTGACCCTAACAAAGGTCCGTCTAGTCAAGGCTATGGTTTTTCCAGTGGTCATGTAATAATGTGAGAGTTGGACTGTGAAGAAAGCTGAGTGCCGAAGAATTGATGCTTTTGAACTGTGGTGTTGGAGAAGACTCTTGGAAGTCCCTTGGACTGAAAGGAGATCCAACAAGTCCATTCTAAAGGAGATCACTCTTGGGTGTTCTTTGGAAGGAATGATGCTAAAGCTGAAACTCCAGTACTTTGGCCACCTGATGCGAAGAGTTGACTCATTGGAAAAGATTCTGATGCTGAGAGGGATTGGGGGGCAGAAGGAGAAGGGGATGACAGAGGATGAGATAGCTGGATGGCATCAGTGACTCAATGGATGTGAGTGTGAGTGAATTCCAAGAGTTGGTGATGGACAGGGAGGCCTGAAGTGCTGCAATTCATGGGGTCGCAAAGAGTCGGACACGACTGAGTGACTGAACTGAACTGAACAGAAGAGTTATTCAGTTTCCCAACCTCAACTGGGTCACCAATAAAAGGGAGGGGAGAGGGTAGAAACTGTATCAACCTTATAGAGTTGTTGTTGCAAGGATTCTTAGAGTTGTTTGTGATAATTAAATGAGATTTAATTTAGCATAATTAATATGCTAAGCCCATGCACACCAGCCCTCAATAAATGACTTTGTTGTTGTTGTTGTTATTACTACTGCTGCTACTACTACCACCACTAATTCTATCACTGCCTCTCCAATCCTGGTAACTTAGAGAAAGTGCTGGAACTGCTTCCCAGGGTATGTACTGAGCTGCCCACGGAGGGGCCTGAGCAGTAGGAGAATCTGGAAGAACAGGTTTTTTCAAAGCAGTGGAAAATAAATCAAAGGCAATAACCCAAACCTGGAAAAAGAATGTTTTCCTTTGTTTGTTCTTTACTCAATGTGAAAAAAAAAAAAAAAAAAACCTTCATAACGTAACTTATGCTGAAATAAATCAGCATGGCCCCTTTTGAGGCAGTGAGGCTGACTCTGCGGTGTGGGCTCTTTCTGACCCCCTGGGGACAGTGACCACTTTCAGTGGGCACCAAATGTCCTGATGACTGACAGTTCTGTGGTAATGTTGGCCTCGATCAGGGGAGAGATGACCTTGGGAGTCAGGGAAACACGGAGAGACAGCAAAGATGTCTCTTATAAAATAAGAGCTCCACAACCAGGGACGAAGAGCAGCCTACCCTTTGTTGCAAGTTGCTCATCACCAAATGTTAGATCTCATGGGACTTATTAGTTTGGGCTCTTGGCTGAAAGTAACAGAAGCCCAACTCATGTTAGCTTAAGGAAAATGGAGACTTTATTATAAAGATTTCACAGTGTATCAAGGAAAACAAGGAGAGTGGTAGAGGTGGCCTTGAAATCAGGCCCTCAGATGCTCTCAAAATTTGTGTCCTTTCTTTCTACAGACTTTCTTCCTCTGTGGCCCTGATTGGTTTAATGATACAACACTTCACACAGTTTTATAAATGACTGTGTGTTAAGAGTGTTAGTTGCTCAGCCATGTTCAACTCTTTGTGACCCCATGAACTGTAGCCTGCCAGGCTCCTCTGCCCATGGAATTCTCCAGCCAAGAATACTGGAGTGGGTTACCATTTCCTCCTCCAGAGGATCTTCCCAGCCCAGGGATCTAACCTGGCTCTCCCACACTGCAGACAGTTTCTTTACCATTGAAGCCATCAGGGAAGCCCATAAACAACCATGCAGACACCCAAAAAGAGCCTAGTTTCACTCCAATTTCAAAATCTTCCTGGAAGGAATGATTAGCCCAGCTTGGGTCAGGTTCCTTTTCTTGATTACTCATTAGCAATGGTAAAAAATAAACACTGGTTATACCAACATGGTACATCCACCGTAACTATATACACTTATGAGGAGGCAAAACCACAGGTAATGGGTTAATGAAACAGGTATTGTTGAACTACATGACAAAAACATATTGTTCACATTCAGCCCTAGACCGTATCCCCGTCATTCTCTGGTTCCTCATCATGTGACCAGAAATTCAGGATGTCTATGTACTCACTGCCTCCTCCCTCTTACACAAGGCAAATCCTACCCCTCAACAAGCTGACTCTTGCATCGAATAGTGGAAATGACACGCGCTTTAGAAATACCCAGTTCAGTTCAGTCGCTCAGTCATGTCCAACTCTGTGACCCCATGGACTGCAGCATGCCGGGCCTCCCGGTCCATCACCAGCTCCTGGAGTTTACTCAGATTCATGTCTATCCAGTAAGTGATGCCATCCAACCATCTCATCCTCTGTCATCCCCTTCTCCTCCCACCTTCAATCTTTCCCAGCATCGGGGTCTTTTCAAATGAGTCAGCTCTTCGCATCAGGTGGCCAAAATAATAGGTGCTCAGCTATATTAATTTTACTTTCTAATTAAGTTACCTGGAAATCTTCAGGAGGGTGGGGGAGTGATGGTAAGAGAAAAGGGAGGACGGGAGAAGTGACAGAATTTTGTATCTGGGAAATATCTTTCTGCCTCAGGTAACTTCTGGTTATCCTGAGCAAACGTAAATAATTGACATGGTTCAACTGCACTGGGAAAGCCACATTTTCCTACATATAGCCTCCCGCTTTAGAGACAAAGCAACAAGCATCTCAAGATCAACGGTGTATATTTTATGTTTCTTATTCATTTACTGGTGTGACTGTATGGTTCTTAAATCTCTCTATATAATCTCTGAAGTTAACGGAATACAGTCTAATCACTGAATGAGTGACTGAAGTCCTTTAATATTTTGTTGCTGTTTAGAGAGATGCTCCTCTTTGAGAATATAATAAGCCATATTTTTTATAAAATATACTTACTTTATTGAGTTCTTATTTTAGTAAGCCTTGTGCTAAATGTTTGCATGTCTCGTGTCTTTCTTTTTTTGTAATTGTTTTGGTTTTTTGTTTAAATTTATTTATTTTAAATTGGGGGATAATTGCTTTGCACTATTGTATTGGTTTCTGCCGTACGCCAATTTGAATCAGCCATAGGTATACGTATGTCCCCTCCCTTGTGAACCTCCCTCCCACCACCCCCCCATCTCTGGGTTTTCACAGAGCACTGGATTTGAGTTCCCTGTACAAGCTTGTGGACACAGAGTGGGGAGAAGAAGGGAGGACCAATGGAGAGAGTAGCATTGAAACATATACAATACCATATGTAAAATTAGATAGCCAGTGTCTCATGACTTTCTATGAGTTAAGTGCTATTGTGCCCATCTTCCAGGTAAGGAAACTGAGGCTTGGAGAAGTCAAGAGCTCAGTGACAGATTGGAATCTGAGCTCACCTTAACCAGTTCCAGAACCTGAGTACTTAACCATCATGTAGTTCTGCCTCTCTACACCTCTGGTTTTGGCTAAAAGTCTTAGAGACAGGCCACATGAAAAATGAATCCCCTGGAAAGTCTGTGCTTAGAGGGTCTCAGATGATAAGTGATAATACCATAGATTCCATGCACCCACACAGTGTTGCTACAGGGGCTTGAATGCAAAGCCGCAGAATCATAGGAAGAAAAATAGTTAAACAACAGAGGGAATGTCTCCTTAGACAAGGCAAACATTCTACCAACTCACTTAGAGGATAAGAGTGGTTAAAGGGATTGAATCCGTGCAAAAGAAACTGGAAATTGGGTCTTAGCTTTAGACCCTGCGCTATTTCCCATCTTGGTCAAAATTATGCTCAGTCCAGTGGCCTGTGTCTGTGTGGGTTGTGTGGTGCATGCATTGGAATAGTTTGGCCTGTTGCAGAAAATAGCACCACTCTGGTGATTAGCCATAGGTATTATCAATAACTCCCGATGACATGTGATGGATTCTTCATCCACTGACCAGGGTACCAATCATGGAAACCTCTGTGACCTCCCACCCTTCATTGACCTACTCCTCCAGAAACATTTTGTTCTGTCTGTGCTACTGTTAAGTTTCCTTATCTTCCAGACTGGGCTGCATTTGTGCTTTTCTTTTTTGAATTCATCCTGCACACGTGTAAATGAAAGAACATTCAAATATTCTGTCTCCTTTGACTACACACATATCTGGATTAATATCTCATGCTCTGTTTTTTTTTTCTATTCCCCATCTGTCTTTCAGCTCCAGGGTTCCTTGAAAAGAAAACAGATCGTTAACCTGTCTCCTGCCAACAGTAAGAGGCCCAATGGCTTCGTCGACAACTCGTTCCTTGATATCAAAAGAATCCGTGTCGGCGAAAATCTCGCTGCAGGACCAGGGGGCCTCCCAGTAAATAATGGACAAAGTCAGATGATGTCGGGGACCTTGCCCATGAGCCAAGCACCCCTGAGAAAGACTGCTGCACTGCCGCCCCCTCCTACACACTCTCCTGGAAATGGTCTGTTCAATATGGGCTTAAAGGAAGTGAAGAAGGAACCTGGAGAGACGCTCTCTTGCAGCAAGCACGTGGATGGCCAAGTGACCCAGGAGAATATTTTCTCTAACAGGTACGGAGATGATCCCGGGGAGCAGCTTATGGATCCCGAGCTGCAGGAGCTGTTTAATGAACTGACCAACATATCTGTGCCTCCCATGAGTGACCTTGAGCTGGAGAACATGATCAATGCCACCATAAAGCAGGATGACCCGTTTAACATCGACCTGGGTCAGCAGAGCCAGAGGAGCACTCCCCGGCCGTCCTTGCCCCTAGAGAAGACGGTGATCAAAAGCGAATACTCCCCTGGCCTGACCCAGGGCCCTTCGGGCTCCCCACAATTGAGGCCCTCATCCGCGGGACCCCCGTTCTCCATAGCCAGCTCAGGCCTCTCCGCTTCATCCCCAATCCCTTCGGTCCCCCAGAGCCAGGCGCAGCCCCCTCCAGCCACTGGAGCAGCCCGGGCCCTCCCCAGCTGGCAGGAAGTATCCCACGCCCAGCAGCTCAAACAGATTGCTGCCAACCGGCAGCAGCATGTCCGGATGCACCAGCAACAGCAGCAGCACCAGCCCACCAGCTGGCCAGCCTTGCCCTCCTCGGCAGGGCCCTCCCCAGGCCCCTTCGGGCAGGAGAAAATCCCTAGCCCCTCTTTCGGCCAGCAGCCATTCAGCCCCCAGAGCACCCCCATGCAGGGGGTCACGGGCGGCAGCAACCAGTCGAAGGTCATGGCAAACTACCTGTACAAGGCCAGCCCCTCGGCCCAGGGAGGGCCACTGGACGTGCTTCTGCAGCCCAAGCCGCAGGACCTCAGCCGGAGCTTTCTGAACAACCCGCATCCGGCCATGGAGCCCCGGCTTGGCAGCACCAAGCCTTTGTTCCATTTTAACTCGGATCAAGCCAACCAGCAGATGCCTTCCGTGTTGCCTTCCCAGAGCAAGCCTTCACTCTTGCATTACACCCAGCAGCAGCCGCAGCAGAGCTCCATCACGGTTCAGCCACAACAGCAGCAGCAGCAGCCACAACAACAGCAGCAACCACAACAGCAGCCGCAGCCGCAGCAACAGCAGCAGCAGCAGCAGCAGCCACAAGCGCAGCAGCCAGCGGCCCAACCCACCCAGCCTCTCTCGAACCAGCCCTTGCTGAGGGCCCCGTTACCACTGCAGCAAAAGATCCTCCTGCAGAAGATGCAGAATCAGCCTATCACGGGACTGGGGTACCAAGTCTCCCAGCAGCACAGACAGGTAAGGGCCGCATTCCTCCCCACCCAAAGTCCCCAGACACCACGGAGCTCAGTCACCATGCTCTGGTTACCATTGTGCTTGTGTCAGGACAGAATCAAGACCCCAAAGACAGCAGTGCTCCTGACAGCTGCCTCTGAAGACCTCCTGAGGGTTCCCTTGAGGTGTCCGGAGGCAAGAGCATCTTCCTTGTAGAGTGGCACTGTCTCTGGGGTCTGCTCTTGCTTGTTAAGAATGTTGCCTGAGGATCAGTGCCTTTAGTGGCATGTCCGGTTGTCAGTAATCTTCTGATAATGCCCATACCTGGTGCCTATTCGTTCAGCCGATAAATCAGTCACTAAGTCAACATGCATGTTCCGAGTACCTGCCATGTGCATGATGTTGCGATTATGCTGAGTGCTGAAATAAGGCCAGACGTGATATTAAGAGTGTTGAATGGCGAATATCCACCCACACCAACCCACTGAAATGTCTTAATGTCCAGCCCATCATAGTAGATCTGGCTGTGACTCCACGCTCGTGCATAAGGCTTGAGTACCCACCTCAAGTAAGACGTGTTCTCTGTCTGCAAGTTCATTCTGGAGACGGCGACAGGCTTTAAAAACAATCATTTTAATACTGAGTGGAAAGGATAATGATATGGAGCACGAAGCCTGGGTATTTACCGAGCAGAGGGACATCAGGGAAGATTACTGGAGAAAGTCATATGTGAGTTAAGTGTTAAAGGGTGAAATTGTCATGACTACAAACAGAAAAAAAGATCTGTGGTTACCTTATATCCTGCAGTTAACATAAAGCGGAGGTCTTATTCTGCCCCAAACAGGAATCGTATGAGGAGATAGCTCTGTCTCCAGAGCACACACTGGTGAATCAGAGCTGCTCCCCAGGGAATTTGAAAGGAAAAAAATCCTTCCTGGAATAAGTGAAGGGAGGAAGGAAGGCAGGAAGGGAGACTGAATGTTGCTTTGTGCATGTAATTTGACAGGTCTCTGTTAGTGTCCAAGCACAAAGACAGCATGTGACATGTCAAAACAATATGTCAGGACAGTGTGACGGCACAGAGCCTAATTCCAATCACATTCCTCGAGTAGTTTGTGTGGCTGCTGCCCAGAAAAGAATGCCACCAGCAGCACAGACCGTGGCCAAGCTAACCTTCGCCCTAGATATATGCCAGGAGAAAACCAGACCCAACCAGGATTCAAGAGCTGTGTCCCAAATAAAGCTCTCAGTTCTTAACCGCCTACAAAGTGTGTTTTTCTATCGTAGATTGTGAAGAATGGACTTGGAGTAGAGTGCTTTGTATATTTTACAAAGTTCCATTTTTAACATGGGTAATTTGGGGATCATTTGAAAACAAACAGTATTGTGGAATTACTTTCTAATATTATGTGTAAGCCATTTTGCTGTGACTGAATCTGGGTTTAAATTCTTACTCGGATATTCTAGCTGTATGAACCTCAGGCAAACTAGTGAACCTCTGTAAGCCTTAGTTTTCTCACCTGTAAATGAGGGTGGTAATGTATATCCTAGGATTTGGGGAGAATAAGTGATATCTTTCTCAGGCCAGCATCTAGAATAAAGTTGGCTATTACTGTGCTTATCATGGAAAAGGCCTTATATGATATCAAAATATTTTTAGCAAGCATTACTTTTATGCAGGAGATCCCTTGGAGTCAGTCTCAGATTTTAACATAAGCAATACTAGAGGAATAAAAGAGAACTAACCTTAGTTCTGTCTAGAACTATGGTGAGTGGGTAGTGATTTACGTTTCCTGGGCCTGGACTTCTGACTGTAAAAGTGGAAATAATAAATAATGAGATATTACTGAGTCATGATTTATTGACTACTTATAACTGACATGACTTGTGTCTCCCTTACTGGTATCTCATTTTACTCATATAAAGTAATTACCATGAAGCTCAGAGAAGTTAAGTAAGTTTTCCAAAGTTACACAGATAACAAGTAGCAGAGGCATGATTCTAAATGGTCTACTTTGAAGGCTGTACTTTCAGCCATGAGGCTGTGCCGCTCACAAGTAGGATTTGCTTGGAAATGAGTTTGTCCATCCTTGTGAAATTCTCAAAAGAATTATTTCTTATAATACTGAGCCATATTTACATAATCTACATAGTAAATTAAGTTTAGGGGGTAATAAAGTCTCATCTTGAATTATCTTCAAAGTTGTTAAAGAAAAAAATCAAACAATATCTGTGTGACCTTTGACCTTCCTGAGAATGAGCATTACGAAGCTTAACCAAAATAAACAATGTGCAACAGGAAATATAGCTCTTTGGTGCCCCATCAGCACTTCTTTGGGAGCCTTCCTGCCACCTCCAGCATCCTCTGTCCTGTTTCTGCCTCCATTGCTCATGTCCACAACTGTCCACCACATTTCTGACCGCTTGGCCTCCACCCTGGCTCCCCAGGGCCCAAGCACCCCAGTGGGCGCTAGTGGACAAACTGACAAGCATCTTCCAGTGTGTTAGATAATTTTTTACTTTTCCTGTTGCATGTGACACATAGGATGCCAAGATAATTTTCATCTTCAAGAAGGACCTCAGGTAGCAGGAATGGTGGTGACATTGGCTGGCAGGCAATGGCTCTCCATTCAACGCCTAGTCTCAGCCATATCAGTTGAACTGTATTGTCCCTTCCGACTCAATGAAGGATGACTCTGATGAAGTATGACTGAAGTGTCCTGTGTCTGAGTTGTAAGCAAGTGTATCACAGGTCTGTAGTCAAATATATGTCACCCTCTTGAAAGCATTCACTTTTAGAGGGTTTGGGCCCGTTCTAATCATGGTGCTGTTGTTCGATACAGTTGCAGAGTTTTTTCCCAGGGATTGTTTTCACAGCTTTTAGCACATCAAGGCGATTATTATTACTATAGTAATATTCATCTCGTTGGGGTTATTTTTGAAAACAGTCAAGCTGAGTATTGCTGTTTTGGGTCAAAAAAAAAAAAAAAAAAACAAAGAATAACTACAGTATGATGGAACTGCATTTCAAATTTTCTTTGTGAACTTTCTCTGAAGATAAAGAAAGTAAATGAGTTGCTTACCAAGATGATCATTTTGAGACGTGATTTTCACTTGGATGTACATATTTCTAGGTTTTTCCATTTTTATTGTCTCATCCAGTATGTTGCTAAGTATTCTCAGCTCAAAGAGGGTAGTTTTAACTCTGCCATTCATAGCAGAGAGTAGAGATCTGTGTTCTTATTTCAGATTAGCCAAATCTCTGATACTCATGACCAAAGTTACGGGCAAGCAGGGATTGGAAATTAAGCAGTTCTTATGTTTATCAACTAAAGAATCCTGAACAAAAATAGTAGTCATGGATTATTTTTTTTCTGCTTGTCATACTCACTTTGTGTCAAACACAGGAAGATTTACTAATGAGATATGCTAATTGAGACACTCTAGCTTTGGGAATGGTGGAAAGCTTGGCTCTCTGCTACAAAATAGTAGATTGAATTTATTGATCATTTGTTTAGAATTTACCCAGTAGGCTAGGCACAGATGACCTTCTCTTCACCCTCAGAACTCTGAACCCACACAGGGCTGCATGCTCACGCAGAGGCTGAAATTGAGGGGTTCATATGTCCTTCTCTCTTTATTGGGTACCCTGTTCTCCAAGATGTGAATGACACCCAAGAGTTGGATGCAGCATAATCGAATTGTTGGAGACATTTTTATCGTTCCACGCCTGGAGTGGTTTTAAGTAATCCATGCCCTGGAGGCTGGGAGAACAAATGTTATTTGCTGTTTCACAAAATGTCTTCAGCAACTCTGTCTTGCTGATGTTTGGGGCTTGGCAAATGAAAATCCCTCCTGGCTATAATTTTCTTCTTTTTCCTATTGGAAGGTTATGGGAGAGGGCAGGAGAGGGGTGTAGTGCGTGCAGTTCTGATTTATCTTCAAGTCACTGAATACTTGCTTTAAGGTGTAAGAGAATTATTGGTTGACCAGGGCTCATGAGAGTTCAATTCAAAGCCTTAACCTCTTCAACTAGAATACAGTCTTTTTCAGAGCTATATAATCAGACACTTGAAAGCGTGAATTTTTTTTTTTTTTTTTCTAACATTAGAGCCATGAAACTCGAGTGGATTCTATATTTGGTTTAGAATTTTCCCATCTCTAAAAATTCTGAGAGGGAAGGCAGCCAGTGAATGGATGGTTTGTTATGACCAAAACATAAATTTGTACATTTCCTTTTTAGTTTAAAGCCAAGTTCTTCGATCATATATTAAGAACCTCAACCCACTCTCTCTACCTAGCCAAGTTTATCCTTCAGTACTCTATATATCAACCATTGACATAAATCAAGCAGTGTTCTCCTCCCCTCATCTTTAAATTAATCTTGGGTGTAGCTAATCTTAAAGATGAACACTCAAAAGATTGTTTCCCATTTGGCCTAGCAGAGGTTGGAGGAATGAGCACTTAACTGCAGCTCTCATGTACTGACAATGCTTCTGAATCCTTATAATTGCCCAGGGAAAGTTCCAGAGAAGAAATAGAACCTTCAATGAATTGGGAATGCCTTTTCCAGTAGGAAAATATGAATTCAGAGTTCTGCAAGAATACACCATTCAATTCACCCCTTTGCTGGGGGATAGAGGTTGGTTAAAGTGTCAGTCAGTTAGGCTAGTGCCAGGGTTTGGTTTTAGGGGCCAGAATCAAGTGAGGGAAAGTCAGGAGCATGAAAGGCCAAAGGCAGAACCTAGCCAAAATCCTAAAAATGCTGGGAAACAAGATTAGTCAGTATACTCAGAATCCAGGAGTGAATGTGAAAGATGGTAACAAACTCATGATTTCACAAAGGAAATCTAGAGTTGAAATTAGGATAGAAACTTGGGAGATGAGTCTAGGTGGTCATCACAAACGACCCTCAATTTGATGATTTCCATTATGACTTACCTTGGCTGGTACAAATGTTGCCCGTGGCAGGTGAGGAGCATTATTTTTATATTTTCATTTTATCTTTGATAGTTCATCATTTATGTTTACAAAGGAAGCAAAATTTGTTTTTGATGCCCCATGAAACTAGTGCTAAGGCCAGGATCCAAAGTAAATTTCCAGACACACACGTTAGTATAATTTGTACTGAAAACTCTTGACCAGCAAAACTAGCAGAAGAGATTTTGTTTGTGTTCTATTGGTGTTCATTGGTTTATTTTAACAAGAGTACCAACTCTGTGCCATATATAAATCATCCAGATGGTTGTTGTTTAGTCACTCAATCGTGTCTGACTCGTTGTGACCCCATGGACTGCAGCACTTCAGACTTCCTGGTCACTCACCATCCAAATGGTAGATATTATTAATCTTTTTTTTTAATATCAGTAAATGAGGACACTGAGGCTTAGAGAGGTTAAATAACTTTCTCAGAGTTAGTCAGTAACTCATCTGATTTTAAGCCTAGTGATAAATACCATGCTGCCTAAGGAAATAGCTATAGGTGGTCTGAGTTGTGCTAACAGGGTCTTTCTTTGTGATATGTTTGACATTTCACCATTGTCTACATTCTCAGTTTTTTCTAAATCAGGCAAAATTTAAGCCAGTTTTGTTGCAGTTGCCTTATCCCAATCTATAGATCTCTAGTCTCCTGTTTGTCCAACCTGGAGCCAAGAACTAAAGATTCTAAGCTAAATTGAGTACAGTTCTATTCTTCATTCTAGCAATAGCTGTATTCATTCATTCAAAAAAATATTTGTTGAGTACCTACTCTAGCAGTACTATCTACTGATACTACGACTGAGAAAAAAGATGAAGGTGTGATATAGTAAGGGGGAAAATAAAATATTTTAAGTTTTAAAAAAGTAAAACATCAGAGAGTGTTTTCAAGTTGCTCTATTTTCATCATACTGTGGACTTACTCCTGCTTCTGTTACGAGGCTGATTTGTTGCCAGGCTTAGTGGTACCTCTGATCCCTGATAAAAATGGGAAAAACCCAAGGGAGTGGTATGTGATTTAGTTTGCAAAGCAAAGGCTTTGTTAGATTTTTGAACTGATAAAGAAAATTTAACCACTCTCTTTTCCTTTAACACGATCCATCAAGATTTGAGAAACTGTTCAGGGTCACAGAGTTTTACAAGAGGGTGAAACCATAATTCTTGCATGTATTCATTCATTCATATGATGAAAATTTATTGAGAACCTACAGTGTGTCTGGAATTGAAAACTAAAAGCTTAACTGATCCAGAGAACCCTCATTGCATTCATCTAAAAATCAGGAAGGCATGCTTCCTCTCCTCAGCTAGTTTTTAATCAGAAGGAGACATCTGTCCCTAATACTACTGGGTTCCCATTGGGTACACCTACTATTTCATCCTCATCCTGAAATCTACTTTATGTAGTAACTGAGCCCAAATCATCTGGGCTTTTCCCCAAGTTTTCAAGTTCAACTTTGAGCATGTTATTTTAACCTTTTATAGACTAGAACTCTCCTGGATATTCCACTTTCATTTCTATTTCACTTTATCATTCTAGTATGCAATAGCTTGGATCACAATAAAGTGAATTGGTATAAAGCAACAATTAACTCTTGATTCCCTCCATAAAGAAATAAACACAGTAACAAGAAGGGTATGTTGGCCTTGGAATCATAATACATAGGGTTTAAATCCATCGTTAGGGGAATGGCTTCTATTATTCTCATTTCAAGGTCTTTGTCCATGGCTTGCATCAGTCCATAAGAGCTATGTGTTTAAAGCATTAGTGGTAATTTAGCCTGTTGAATACCAAGTTTCTAACTAGGGAAAAAGGGGGTATGAGGTTAAGAAATAGATTTGATCCTGGAGATGGAAATGCAAAAGGGTTAATGGAAAATCTGACAGATATTTAACTGTAATGTGCATTAATGTAAGTGACTCAAACAATCCCCTTTGCACCAGTTCTAATTAGTTTTGCCTTTTCTAATCAGATGTCAGTTCTTATCAGTTCGGTAGAGGGGGTGGTGTGGATTCTTCTTGTGAAATCAAAAGGAAGCAAAAACCCATTTAGCCTGCGCACCAATCAGTAAATGTTAATTAAAGTCAGGCACAAAGATTTGAGATTCAGAAGGTGTTTACAATAAGTTCTAGGTTTGAAACAAAAGACCACATAAATATTTAGACTTCTCGGATCAGAGAGATGTGATGTGAGTGAATCATCTTACTCTACATTGTGGTGCAAGCAAGGAAGATTCAACTTACACACACAGAGCCCAGGCAGCTCTCTGGATGCTAATTAGAGAACTCTGGATGAATATTTGCATTTTATGCAATGAATCTGAACAATAAAGTGACACCTTCTTTAGAGCAGAATAGAGGGAGGCCAGTGAGTACTCTCCTGTGCATTCTGCAAAAATCAAGTTTCGAGGTCCCTGAGGATGGCAGAATGGAGGTAGTTGACCTGTTTCCCTTTCTTTCTACTGCTGATTCCCTCCACCATGAATCACTGGCATTTTCCACAGTTTGCTTTTCACAGGAGCTTAAGTCCAGCTCCACCTTTAGGAAACATGAACTTCATAAACAAGGAGCTTTGCTGGCCCTGCGTCCTGTGGCCCACACATCTTTGGCTCACATCTCGACTTTGTGTCTCTAAGTCTTTGTCAAGTCCCTTCTCCCTTTGTCTGAACCCTCTCTTGTTTCAGTCTTTAGGAACAGACCAATTCTGAACATGCCTCTTTTCCCCAGACTCCTTTGAGACCCATTTTATGGCAGGCCTGGAAAAGGGGGTGGTGAGGACATTTAGCCACTGAGTTGTTATTGGCAACAAGAGTGAAGAGACTTTTCCTGGAAAAAGATGCGTGTTGAGGAGAGCCTGGTGAGCTGGCAGGCCACCTCTGGGTCCCGCAAGCCTGGCGCAGGTGAATGAACTGAGTGGACACACCCATGGGCAAAACATTATCCTTCTCGCATCAAGTCCTTGCTGTCTGGCCTGTGTCCTTGCCGTCTTCCCAACCTGCCAGTGGAATCAGCATTCTAAAATAGGATGTCTGTCACCTGCCTCAGCCCCTTAAGTGGTCTTCATTTTCTCAGAATGAAGAACAGCTCCTTATGTAGCTTTGAAAGCCCCGTGGGACCTGGCCCCCACCAAGCACCCCAGATCGACTGGTTTCTATTCCCCACATTCTTCTTCCCTTCGACCCGTCCTGTGACCCCTCTGTGCCCTCTGACTCCTGGACACAGTGCCCTCCAGCTCGCTCCAATAGACGTGTCCCCCGAGTCCTGAGAAGTACCTCAGGCATGTCTTCAGACACGCTGTTCCTTCTTTCTGGAACATTCTCCTGCTGTACCCTGACTGGCTAACCTAACCCTAAGCTTTCTCAACCTCAACTAAACTGTTTCTTCCACAGGGTTTCCCTGGCCTCCCAATCTGGGTTAGCTCCCATGCTGTGTTCTCTGCTGGTTGCCCCTCCTTCCTCTCTTTCATCATCTTTGTTCTCGTGTGTCTTCCTCAACTGAACTACGCGCCACTTGAAGCCAGGAATCGTGTCTCTCTTGCTCACCCTCATACTCCAGTCCCTAATATGTCTACTCTGTGGTTCGCACCTACAACATATTTGCTGAAGAAATGAACAAAGGACTTGTACCACTGGCCCACCATCCTCCCCTCTGTTCTGAGGGCTTACGGTTACCAACTCATCCCCTCTCCTCCTCAGAAAGTAGGGACAGGAGCTAGCCCTTCCACCTTCCTCCATACCAACTCTGCCCTTCAGACTTTGCCCATGGGCCTGACAGCAGTTCAGAGAATTCACTCTCAGCTGCCCCGTGGGTTAATCCTGTGGAAAGAGATCAGGCACAGGCACTTTTGATGGAAACTGTACTGACCTATACTCTGGGGAATCATGTAAGTAAGAGTTTTATCAACAATTGTTGTTGCTGTTCAGTTGCTCAGTCATGTCTGACTCTTCTCGACTCCACGGACTGTGGCATGCCAGGCTTCCCTGTCCTTCACTGTCTCCTGGAGCTTGCTCAAACTCATGTCCATTGAGTTAATGATGCCATCCAACCATCTCATCCTCTGTCACCTCCTTCTCCTCCTGCCTTCAATTTTTCCCAGCATCAAGGTCTTTTCCAGTGAGTCAGCTCTTCGCATCAGGTGGCTAAAGTATTGGAGCTTCAGCTTCAGTCTTTCCAGTGAATGTTCAGGCTTGATTTCCTTTAGGATTGACTGGGTCAGTCTCCTTGCTGTCCAATATTGTTGATAAGAACAATAAAGAATTTTATCAACGATATTCCATGTGATTTTTTAGCTTTTTTTTTAAATTTATTTTTTATTGAAGGATAATTGCTTTATAGAATTTTGTTGTTTTCTGTCAAATTTCAACATGAATCAGCCATAGGTATAGAACACCAATAATTTACCAATAATGACCAAACTGGCCCAATGACTTCCCTGGTGGCTCAGACGGTAAAGCGTCTGCCTACAATGCGGGAGACCCGGGTTCTATCCCTTGGTCGGGAAGATCCGCTGGAGAAGGAAATGGCAATCCACTCCAGTACTATTGCCTGGAAAATCCCATGGACAGAGGAGCCTGGTAGGCTACAGTCCACAGGGTCGCAGAGTCAGACACGACTGAGCGACTTCACTTACTTAATGACCAAATACAATCACTCTTCATAAGTAATTGACAGGAACAAGTGATTATCGTGTTGTTTTATAAGGTTGCTGATAGAGGTTACTGTCAGGTAATCTGGGAATACAGAGATGAAGCACCGAGTACAGCCTTGGGAACCAGAAAAGGTTTCCTGGAGGAGGTATCATCTAAGCTCCTACCTCAAGGAAGAATAGGAATTAGTGAGGTAGATAGGAAAAGGCCCTCCAAGCAGAGGCTGAGTTCTTTTGGAAGATTCCAACCAGTTCAATGTGGCTGGACTGCAGAGTGTAAGGTCAGGAGAGGACAGATAAGACTAGACTGGTAAGCGGGGGGCCAGATCATAAGGAGCCTTAAACACCATTGTAAGGAGGCTACAAATTCATCCTGAGGGCAACAGGAAGTTATGGAGAGAAGCCTACAGGTTGTTTTTAAACAGAGACATGACTGTTGCCTACCACAGAGTAGCTGTGAAATTCAGACATGTTGAATGTAAAGAAACGGATTTGCTCTGCACAAAAGTTCCAGTGTAGGGAATATACTGGGGGCCCCAGGCGAGGGGCATGGAGACCTTCACCAGATCTATATGCCAAGAACATTCCAGAGATTTTGAACATGCAGTTGCTGTGGGCCCAGGAAGCTCCTGCCTTCTGTCTAGGGCAGGGACCCTAGAGTGTTCCTGTGGGTTCACTGATCCTCTGCCCTGTTCCCTCCCCCGACCCCTGCCACTCACACATGGCTTCCCTATGGCCAACCCTGGACTTCCACTCTTGCTCCAGAGGACTTGGTCCATCCGTTTGATCTCTTATAGCTCCCTTTCCATCTTCAAGCATGCTCAAGTCCTCAACACCCTTTCAAAATAACTTCTCATCAGCCCCTGTGACACCCCAGTTTCCTAGTAACCAGGCTCAGGACCTCTGAGTCAGTATAATTCTTTCCTGTCCACCTCAGGCCACCTACCCGGGTGGCCACAGAGGCCACATATGATCATGCACACCTCTTTCTCTTCTCCCTGTCCACTACTGCGGCCCACATGTTCATGTTATTGCAGTATTCCCCCGTCCCTCCCATTAATGGGCTGGGGAGTGGGTCTAAGAAATTCTGCCTTGCTCTCTACTCCTGAGGGCTGAAGCCAGTCACTGGGGTTCCAGACACGTCTGTGGCCTCCTCCCTGGAATTACACCCTTACCCAAGATCCAGTCCCTCGTTGAGGCTCCTTCCACTTCTCAGGACCAGCTCTCCTCCCTTTGAGGGTCTTTTGCTCAACCACTGCCTTTTCTCCACTGGTCACAGATCTTATTTACCAGCACAGACAGTTGTGAGATGTCCTGGACCTCCAGCCCCGGCCCCCTCCATCCCAGGCCTGACTGCCCACACTGCTGCCATCAGCCTTCCTCAGACTGTGAAATAGGCACAGTCCCATCTCTCCCTCCTTTGGTGCACACAACTTAGGGAAAACTCCTCCAGCACAGTTTAAACATTGCATTATACTTCCATTTCAGTATCTGCTGGGCCCAGTGACCTGTGAATTCCTAGTGAGTCTGGACCCTGGAATTTCCCTTCTCCCTCTGAACTCATAAAGCATTCTGCATCTCTTATTGCATTCATTGCTTTTTTCAACCTTTAATTGTTGTTAAGTCTACATTTTAACCCCTCCACTAAGCAGTAAGCTTGAGACCAGAGTTTATCGTTCATCTTGGTACCTCCATGGATTAACAGAGGAAGTCCCAACATACAGACACAGAAACAGAGAGGAGGAAAGAAAAAAAGAAGGAAGGGAAATAAATCAGCTATACTCCAATAAAAATTAATTTTAAAAACTTGGTAAAAGATTTAAAAAATGAAGTTATGCTGTGTGTGTGTGTGAGTGAGAGAGAGAGAGAGAGAGAGAGAGAGAGAGAATGTGTTATAGGCTGTGTGATCTTGAAATCAAAGGCTGTATGGTCTTGAATTATAGGTTTGAATAATTTGACACTGATCTGAATATAAAATGTACATTACTGAGACTTTATACATTGCTTACTTCTAAAAATGTTGTAAGTGCCTTAATGACCACAGTCGTGGCCAAGTTACTTAATATCCCTGAAACTGACCTGCATCATCTGTAAAGTGAGAACACCAACTATTTTGTAGGATTCTTGAACACAGTCCATGAAATAACCCATAAGACAAATACAAGGCCTGCACCTGGTAGGCAATTCACAAGTGCTGGCTTGCTTCTCTTTACAAAATAAGGACCCTCCGAACCAAATTTATTCAAACAATCCAAATTAAATGTTAGTAGACACTTGCAACGGGTGATTTCCAAAACTGAACTCTCATTTAACTCTGTGTTTCCAAGCAACTAAAGCAAAAGGAATCATGTGGGGAGGTAAGGGTTCTTTTTTTTTTTTTAATACAAAAGAAACTGTCCTGGTTCATCAATGCAAGCAGTTTTTCCTGGAAGTAAATTCAAAGCCCCATTTATCATTGGGGGAATTAGGTAACGTGACGGACGTCTTCCACTGGGAATCTTGTGAAGATGCTGACAGTGTTTACTTTGATGTTTCTGTTATTAAGCTGCATTATGAAATCTGAGGCCAAAATCCTAGATTTTAGTTCAGTGACTACTTTTCCCCAGCTAGCTGAGATAATGTGGTCAGATGTAATGTTTTCTACAACTCTGTTCAGTGGTTTTCTTACACTTTTAGCAAGAACACTTCTTTGCTTTCCTCCCCCTTCCGGAGTTCCTTTAGGGCAAAGATTACAAACCAGAGTTCTGGTTTATCCCAAGAGCAGAGTTTAGAGATCATATAGGAATGCATAATTAAAATTCCCATTAGACTGCCTCACTCAAATATCAATTGTTTTGAATGAGTCTCTGGCAAACCCTTGCACTGTGTAAAGTAGATTAGACCTGTGGAATGTCTACTTCAGAATCAGATTTCAGTGAGACTTCTCAAATCCATTTAAGCTATAATCTTCTCCCTCCATATAAAACAAAACAAAACTTTAAACTTCATATGTGACCCACCAAGCTCATTAAAAATCGCCATGAAAAAAAAATCAGCAATTGGTATATTTATCATCCAACAAATATTTTAAGTACCTCATGTATACAGAAAACCATGCCAGCTGCTGTAACAAATGCAACAAATCAATATACTATGGGGCAGGGGCTGCCTTATTGTTGTTCAGTCACTAACTTATGTCCAACTCTTTGCGACCCCATGAATTGCAGCACGCCAGGCTTCCCCATCCTTCACCATCTCCTAAAGTTTACTCAGACTCATATCCATTGAGTCAGTGATGCCAACAGGCCATTTCACTCTCTGTCTCACCCTTCTCCTCCTGCCTTAAATCTTTCCCAGCATCAAGGTCTTTTCCAATGAGTCAGCTCTTCACATCTGGTGGCCAACGTATAAAAGCTTCATACAAACTCCATGAACAGTATGAAAAGGGGCCACATGGGAATGAGAAATACAGCACAGGAATATTCTGGAACCAGACTTGTTGCTCAATATCGTACCTTGAGTAATCAGACTTTCTTTACTTCTTTTGTTACAGTGTTATTCTATAATCCGAATGTTATGTATATAAAATAGAATTGTTGCTGTTGTTGTATAGTCACTAAGTCATGTCCGACTCTTTAAGACTCCATGGACTGTAGCCCACCAGGCTCCTCTGTATGGGATTTCCCAAGGCAAGAGTACTGGGGTGGGTTGACACTTCCTACTCCAAGGGATCTTCCTAACCCAGGGATCAAACCCACAGCTCCTGCATTGGCAGGCAAATTCTTTACTGCTAAGCCACCAGAGAAGCCCAAAATATAGTTACTGGCCTCATTTTAAAATTTTTATTTTTATCAAAGTAACATGCACATAATTCTAAAAGACAAGCAGTGCTAAAATGCAAAAACCATTCGCTGGCACCCCGATCTCCCACCCTTAGTCTCTAGAGGAAACATTGTCATCATTTGAATTGCTTTTTCTGCATCATATTTCTAATTTTATCCATACCAAATACCTCTTGATTTATTCATTTCGAGCACTACCTACTACTTCTGATTATAATGGATGAAGATTTTCGTTCTGTTCCTAGCCCTTTCTACCTCTCCCCCTTTGCTACCATAGATCAGATCAGATCAGTCGCTCAGTTGTGTCCGACCCTTTGCGACCTCATGAATCGCAGCATGCCAGGCCTCCCTATCCATCACCAACTCCCGGAGTTCACCCAAACTCATGTCCATCGAGTCAGTGATGCCATCCAGCCATCTCATCCTCTGTCATCCCCTTCTCCTCCTGCCCCCAATCCCTCCTAGCATCAGTCTTCTCCAATGAGTCAATTCTTCGCATGAGGTGGCCAAAATACTGGAGTTTCAGCTTGAGCATCATTCCTTCCAAAGAAATCCCAGGGCTGATCCCCTTCAGAATGGACTGGTTGCATCTCCTTGCAGCCCAAAGGACTCTCAAGAGTCTTCTCCAACACCACAGTTCAAAAACATCAATTCTTTGGTGCTCAGCCTTCTTCACAGTCCAGCTCTCACATCCATACATGACCACAGGAAAGACCATAGCCTTGACTAGGTGAACCTTTGTTGGCAAAGTAATGTCTCTGCTTTTGAATATGCTATCTAGGTTGGTCATAAATTTCCTTCGAAGGAGTAAGCGTCTTTTAATTTCATGGCTGCAGTCACCATCTGCAGTGATTTTGGAGCCCAGAAAAATAAAGTCTGACACTGTTTCCATTGTTTCTCCATCTTTTTCCCATGTAGTGATGGGACCAGATGCCATGATCTTCGTTTTCTGAATGTTGAGCTTTAAGCCAACCTTTTCACTCTCCACTTTCACTTTCATCAAGAGGCTTTTTAGTTCCTCTTCACTTTGTGCCATAAGGGTGGTGTCATCTGCATATCTGAGGTTATTGATATTTCTCCCAGCAATCTTGATTCCAGCTTGTGTTTCTTCCAGTCCAGCGTTTCTCATGATGTACTCTGCATATAAGTTAAACAAACATGGTGACAATATACAGCCTTGATGTACTCCTTTTCCTATTTGGAACCAGTCTGTTGTTCCATGACCAGTTCTAACTGTTGCTTCCTGACCTGCATACAGATTTCTCAAGAGGCAGATCAAGTGGTCTGGTATTCCCATCTCTTTCAGAATTTTCCACAGTTTATTGTGATCTACACAGTCAAAGGCTTTGGCATAGTCAATAAAGCAGAAATAGATGTTTTTCTGGAACTCTCTTGCTTTTTCGATGATCCAGCGGATGTTGGCAATTTGATCTCTGGTTCCTCTGCCTTTTCTAAAACCAGCTTGAACATCAGGAAGTTCACGGTTCACGTATTGCTGAAGCCTGGTTTGGAGAATTTTGAGCATTACTTTACTAGCGTGTGAGATGAGTGCAATTGTGCGGTAGTTTGAGCATTCTTTGGCATTGCCTTTCTTTCGGATTGGGATGAAAACTGACCTTTTCCAATCTTGTGGCCACTGCTGAGTTTTCCAAATTTGCTGGCATATTGAGTGCAGCACTTTCACAGCATCATCTTTCAGGATTTGGAATAGCTCCACTGGAATTCCATCACCTCCACTAGCTTTGTTTGTAGTGATGCGTTCTAAGGCCCACTTGACTTCATATTCCAGGATGTCTGGCTCTAGGTCAGTGATCACACCATCATGATTATCTGGGTCGTGAAGCTCTTTTTTGTACAGTTCTTCTGTGTATTCTTGCCACCTCTTCTTAATATCTTCTGCTTCTGTTAGGTCCATACCATTTCTGTCCTTTATCGAGACCATCTTTGCATGAAATGTTCCTTTGGTATCTCTGATTTTCTTGAAGAGATCCCTAGTCTTTCCCATTCTGTTGTTTTCCTCTATTTCTTTGCATTGATCGCTGAAGAAGGCTTTCTTATCTCTTCTTGCTATTCTTTGGAACTCTGCATTCAGATGTTTATATCTTTCCTTTTCTCCTTTGCTTTTTGCTTCTCTTCTTTTCACAGCTATTTGTAAGGCCTCTCCAGACAGCCATTTTGCTTTTTTGCATTTCTTTTCCATGGGGATGGTCTTGGTCCCTGTCTCCTGTACAATGTCACGAACCTCATTCCATAGTTCATCAGGCACTCTATCTATCAGATCTAGGCCCTTAAATCTATTTCTCACTTCCACTGTATAATCATAAGGGATTTGATTTAGGTCATACCTGAATGGTCTAGTGGTTTTCCCTACTTTCTTCAATTTCAGTCTGAATTTGGCAATAAGGAGTTCATGGTCTGAGCCACAGTCAGCTCCTGGTCTTGTTTTTGCTGATTGTATAGAGCTTCTACATCTTTGGCTGCAAAGAATATAATCGATCTGATTTCGGTGTTGACCATCTGGTGAGGTCCATGTATAGAGTCTTCTCTTGTGTTGTTGGAAGAGGGTGTTTGCTATGACCAGTGCATTTTCTTGGCAAAACTCTATTAGTCTTTGCCCTGCTTCATTCCGTATTCCAAGGCCAAATTTGCCTGTTACTCCAGGTGTTTCTTGACTTCGTACTTTTGCATTCCAGTCCCCTATAATGAAAAGGACATCTTTTTTGGGTGTTAGTTCTAAAAGGTCTTGTAGGTCTTCATCGAACCGTTCAACTTCAGCGTCTTCAGCGTTACTGGTTGGGGCATAGACTTGGATTACTGTGACACTGAATGGTTTGCCTTGGAAACGAACAGAGATCATTCTGTCGTTTTTGAGATTGCATCCAAGTACTGCATTTAGGACTCTTTTGTTGACCATGATGGCCACTCCATTTCTTCTGAGGGATTCCTGCCCGCAGTAGTAGATATAATGGTCCTCTGAGTTAAATTCACCCATTCCAGTCCATTTTAGTTTGCTAATTCCTAGAATGTCGACATTCACTCTTGCCATGTCTTGTTTGACCACTTCCAATTTGCCTTGATTCATGGACCTGACATTCCAGGTTCCTATGCAATATTGCTCTTTACAGCATCGGACTTTGCTTCTATCACCAGACACATCCACAGCTGGGTATTCTTTTTGTTTTGGCTCCGTCCCTTCATTCTTTCTGGAGTTATTTCTCCACGGATCTCCAGTAGCATATTGGGCCCCTACTGACCTGGGGAGTTTCTCTTTCAGTATCCTATCATTTTGCCTTTTCATACTGTTCATGGGGTTCTCAAGGCAAGAATACTGAAGTGGTTTGCCATTCCCTTCTCCAGCGGACCACACCCTGTCAGATCTCTCCACCATGACCCGTCCATCCTGGGTTGCCCCACGGGCATGGCTTAATTTCATTGAGTTAGACAAGGCTGTGGTCCTGGTGTGATTAGATTGACTAGTTTTCTGTATGATATCAGTGTATTTGCCCTCTGATGCCCTCTTGCAAGACCTACCTTCTTACTTGGGTTTCTCTTACCTTGGGCGTGGGGTATCTCTTCCTGGCTGCTCCAGCAAAGCATAGTCATCTCACCTTACCTTGGACGAGGAGGTCTCTCCTCACTGCCGCCTTTCCTGACCTTGGAGGAGGGGTAGCTCCTCACCGCCGCCCTTCCTGTCCTCGGTCGTGGGGTAGCTTCTCTCGGCCGCGGAGCCGGCGGCCGGGCGCCCTTAGTGCGCCGCGCAGCTGGCGGCGGGGCGCCCTTAGTGCGCTGCGTGCTACCATAGGGTTATGTCAAAATTTTACTTAAGTCCTTATCAGTGTTTTCAGGGTCATGAAGAGAGAAATAGTGTTTCCTGCTAAGACCAGTAGTATATATAACTATAATTCCTCTCCTGAGTGACGTGTCCAACTTTTTTTTCCTTTGTGAAGTTTCTTTGACTCTCTGGCTAAGTCTTCTCATACCATCCAGCAGCTCTGTAAAACATCTCAGTACATTTTCTCACTGTGATTCCTGTCAGAGAATCTCTCTGCTCCATTTCCTTTTCTGGGTTTGTTTTTCCTCGCGTCCTCTGTCCCCACGACGAGCCTGCTGGGTGTTCTCTAGGTCTACTGACACAGCGTCACCCTAGGCCTTCATGCCACCGCGCTGGGAATCCCTTCAAGTCTTTCCTTTGTCAGAGTCCCTGTTTCTGGCTCCTTTGTGTTTCTCTATTTCTCTGTGTACTCTCATGTTGGTAGACTATTGGTGGCAATTGGTAAAGAATCTGCCTGCAATGTGGGCGACCCAGGTTCGATCCCTGATTTGGGAAGATGCCCCAGAAAAGGGAATGGCTACACCACTCCGGTATTCTGGCCTGGAGAATTCCATGGACAGAGGACCCTGCTGGGCTATAGCCCATGTGGTTGCAGAGAGTTGGATACGACTGAGCGACTTTGACTTTTCACATGTCTGCCAGTAGCTTCCTGAAAATCTTGAAACCTTCAGAGAAATCATAAGCAGTTTGAGACGATAAGGAAAAAATATCAAAACATGAAGCAAGAAAATTGTTGACCATAGACAATGTCCTCGTAAGCATACTTAACTGTACAGTGTGCAAGAAGGAATGAGAAAGATCCTTTAATTATTGAGCACCAACTGTGTGCTAAGTGCTCCTTATGGGACAGTCCTAAGAAATAGGAATCATTTTCTCCTCTATTTAAAAAAGTTATTCATTTATTTTTGGCTACACTGGGTCTTCATTGCTTTTTGCAAGGGCTTTTTCTAGTTGCAGCGAGCAGAGGCTCCTCTCTGGTTGTGTCATGCAAGCTTCTCATTGCAGTGGCTTCTCTGGTGAAGCTCAGGCTCTAAGGCACGCAGGCTTTAGTAGCTGCAGTGGGCTCTTTGCAACATGTGGGCTCTAGAGCTCGAGCCCGTAGTTGTGGCACATGGGCTCAGCTGCCCCGCAGCATGCAGCATCCTCCTGAACCAGAGATCGAACCCATGTCCCCTGCATCGGCAGGCGGATTCTTAGCCACTGGACCACCAGGGAAGTATCTCTCCTCTTTATCTATGAGGAAGTTAAGAACAGAGTGACTTGGTATTAATAATCTGCCTGCAACGTACAGCTCTCAGGTGGCAGAGCTGGAATTCACATCATGCTTGTCTGCTTCTAACCACACTCTGTTCACTGTCTCTCTTAGCCAACAAGCATGAATGCAGAATCCTTGCCCTCAAGGAGTTTGCTCAACTATGTCTTTAATCCAATGTCAGACAATTTTCTGGCCCAATATGCTGACTGCCCTTTTACATGTGTGTGTGTGTGTGTGTGTGTGTGTGTGTGTGTGCAGTTTAACTCTGGTTAATAGAATATCTATTTTCATAGTCCCATGTATATCGTTGAATATTTTTTCTGTGAAATTCTGGAACAGAGCTATCTTCAAAGGAGATTTCTATTTTTTATCCCCCTCTATTTATTAGGGATTAGGCAGTTACAGTCTGATCTGGTTACAACTGAAAATATGTGAGTGGTTTTGCCCTTCTCCCTGGTGGATTTTTGGTTTCTCTGCCAATCAGTTCATTGGCTGACATTTATCACATTCAGCTCCAGCCTAAGGGGACATCCCGGGTAACTAACTGCATAGAAGGGATGATGCATGCTTCTGGCTGTGTACTGTACCTGCGGGTTACACCAAGCTCTCATTACTTGGAAATCTGTACCATTAGCTCTCTCAGAAACAAAGCAGCACAGTAAGTACAAGGGGCAGAAGTACAGGAAAGGGTTTTTAAAGGAACGAAAGAAGATAGAATCAGTAGGCATGTTACTAATGTGGAAGCGAACAAATACCGTGGGTGCGCTTCATTCCTGCTGACACAGTGAAGCCCTCTGACAGCTTTCCTCACCTGGAGGGCTTGACGCTTCAGCTACAGCTCTCATTAAAGGAGGGAGACTCTTGACACAGTAAAATTCTGGGGCTGGAGCAAAGGGAAAGTTCCTCCACACTCCTAACACTGTTCTCTAGCAGTGTCTTGGCGGCTATTTCAGTACACCGGCTCTCAGAGACAGAAACATGAGCCCTTTCATTAGGTCAGAAATTAGAAGCAGGTAACTGCTTTTTGAACAGTCTCCACTTTGGAGTGTTAGGTTCCAAAAGTTCACTTTTAATTTGGTTGTTTGGCACCCCTGGTGCATTTTTCCATAGGAACAATTTAAAGAAAGTTTATTAAGTCCTCAGGCGAGCGTGTTAAAAGTCTATTTGACTCATATGGACGGTGAGCGATTAGAGCACTAACCGTGATTTCTCTAACATTACATTAAGAAAAACAAAATTTGTTCAGTGTATGTTGATTGAGCCAGAAGCAGTGGTGGAATCAGGAATGTAATCTATTTGGTGAAGCAGAGGATTATAGGACAGGGGAGACACGTGTGACCCAGGTGTGTATAGAGCTCTTTGCCATGGAAACCCCCAGGAAGGGGCTCCCCGCTTAGCTGGGCTCCAAGTTTGGAATGCAGAAAATAGGAGTATTTTTCTGCTGAACCTTCATGGCAGAGGTAAGCAAGCCCTCAGCCCAAGGGAAGAGGGAAAATGAGATTAGTCAAAACATCAATGGGAGGTGGAAGGAAGGTTCAAGAGGAGGGGATAAATGTATACCTATGACTGATTCATATTGATGTATGGCAGAAACCAACACAACATTATAAAGCAGTTATCCCCCAATTAAAAATAAATAAAATTTAAAAATAAAACATCAACAGGGAAGGGGCACATAGCTCTTCATTCCTAAGGGTCATTTATAGACATTTATAATCTGTATGCAGGTCAAGAAGCAACAGTTAGAATTGGACATGAAACAACAGACTGGTTCCAAATTGGGAAAGGAGTACATCAAGGCTGTATATTGTCACCCTGCTTATTTAACTTCTATGCAGAGTACATCATGAGAAACGCTGGGCTGGATGCAGCACAAGCTGGAATCAAGATTGCTGGGAGAAATATCAATAACCTCAGAAATGCAGATGACACCACCTTTATGGCAGAAAGGGAAGAGGAACTAAAGAGCCCCTTGATGAAAGTGAAAGAGGAGAGTGAAAAAGTTAGCTTAAAACTCAACATTCAGAAAACTAAGATAATGACATCGGGTCCCATCACTTCATGGCAAATAGATGGGAAAACAATGGAAACAGTGACAGTCTTTATTTTGAGGGGCTCCAAAATCATTGCAGATGGTGACTGCAGCCATGAAATTAAAAGACACTTACTCCTTGGGAGTAAAGTTATGACTAACCTAGACAGCAGATTCAAAAGCAGAGACATTACTTTGCCCACAAAGGTCCATCTACTCAAAGCTATGGTTTTTCCAGTAGTCATGTATGGATGTGAGAGTTGGACTACAGAGAAAGCTGAGCACAGAAGAATTGATGCTTTTGAACTGTGGTGTTAGAGAAGACTCTTGAGGGTCCTTTGGACTGCAAGGAGATCCAACCAGTCCATCCTAAAGGAAATCAGTCCTGAATATTTATTGGAAGGACTGACACTGAAGCTGAAATTCCAATACTTTGGCCACCTGATGCAAAGATTTAACTCATTTGAAAAGACGCTGTTGCTGGGAAAGATTGAAGGCAGGAGGAGAAAGGGACAACAGAGGATGAGATGGTTGGATGGCATCACCAACTCTGTGGTCATGAGTTTGAATAAACTCTGGGAGTTAGTGATGGACAGGGAGGCTTGGCGTGCTGCAGTCCATGGGGTTGCAAAGAGTCGGACACGACTGAGCAATGGAACTGAACTGAACTGATAGTATGAAAGTGAAAGTGTTAGTCACTCAGTTGTGTCTGACTCTTTGCAACCTCATGGACTGTAGCCCACCAGACTCCTTTGTCCAGGGAATTCTCCAGGCGAGAATAGTAGAGTGGGTAGCCATTCCCTTCTCTAGGGGATCTTCCCAACCTAGGGATCAAACCCAGGTTTCCGGCATTGCAGGCAGATTCTTTACCATCTGAGTCACCTACTACCTATATACCTAAAGGTGCCCGTCTATATGGACTAAATTTTTGTGGACTAAATTTTGTTTATTTGATTTATAAAGATAAAACGGTTTTGAGGGGCTTCCCTGGTGGCTCAGAAGGTAAAGGATGTGCCTGTAACACAGGAGACCAGCATTCAGTCCCTGGGTCAGGAAGATCCCTTGGATAAGGAAATGGCAACTCACTCCTGCATTCTTGCCTGCAGAATCCCATGGACAGAGGAGCCTGGCAGGCTATAGCCCATGGGGTTGCACAGAGCAGCAGGCAGTGAGGGATATGCCAGGGAGACAGCTGGGCCCAGGGGCCCACCAGGCCGTGCTCCAGACTCCACACCAGCTCCGGGAGGCAGTGCTTGGCCGATGAGGCTATGTTTTTTGTGTGCTGTAAATCAAGTGCACAGAACTATTTGCTTCTGAAAAAGCAGTTCTCTTACAAGCACGATTATTCCTAAAATAAAGCTTCCACCCACGTGTGCGATGACATTGAAACTGCCTACATTGCCAAAATCGGAGGGAAAACCAGAGGGTCAGAGAGATGGGGTAAAATGTAGGAAAAAAGAGACCCCCAGGGAGAAAGAAAGGAAATTGGGGCCAAAAAATGCATTTCTGACCATCCCTTCCTCTATATAAAGATGCTTTATAAGGCAATTTAAGCTCTGACAAATTGCCTGTTCTGTGTGCTAATGCAGACGAAGCCAGCCACTCACAGATCTTTCCACTGGTGCTTCCTCCTCACGTTTCATTCAGTGTGGGGGAGGGCAGGTGATGAGGGGCCTGTTGTAAAATTCTTTCACGTTTCTGTGAACACTTGCAGTGGGGTCAGATCTAAATGGATGTGAGTTCAGCATTGTATCCCAAGGCCCAAAGGTCAGGTTCCACTTGGACAGTTTTGATATGGATGTTCATGTTTGTAGAGCAGTAGGTTCATGAAGATCTCCAGAGAGTTCCTTCTCCTCGTACCTAGAGGCAAGAAGCTTTCTCACCTACAGGCAAGAAGTTTCTCAACCCTGTACATGATGTTGGGGAACATCAGGGACCCTTCCTTGGTCCACCTTGGGTGCACATGTCCTCCAAGGATGCCAGAGGCAAATGGGTTAGAATCTCAGCAAGCTGTTCCTTGGGAGTGTGAGGGCAGTCCCGACTTCCATGGGAATGGAATTCCCTGCCAAATTCAGATGCCAAATTCAGATGCTGCTTCCCTGGGGGACCACGGCCCCTCCCAAGTGGAGGAAGTCACTGGGAGAGAGAGAGAGAGAGTGTGTGTGTGTGTGTGTGTGTGTGTGTGTGTGTGTGTCTCAGTGAAAAGAGAGTAGCCTTCCAAAATTGCCTGCATTATAGTACATGCGAATTTTCAATTTTTTTGAATTAAAAAAATTAATAGCTAGAATATGTATAGTTACATGCATGCACATAACTGCACACCAATCAATAGGAGAAAAGCAACAGGAAACCTCAATACAAAGATGGGAAAAATGACACCAACAGACATCTTTTGTTAAAAAAAAAGAATTATATAAAATAAAATAAGACTAATAAACACAGGATAAAATATACTACTGGTAAACAGGCAATACAAATTAAGGCAGCATGACGCCTTATTATATTCATTAGATAGGTAAAAGAAAAATATGTGGCATGTGTGTAAAGCAGTGATAACTCTTATGAGTTGTTGATTCAGTTCAGTTCAGTTCAGTTCAGTCACTCAGTCATGTCCAACTCTTTGAGACCCCATGAATCGCAGCACGCCAGGCCTCCCTGTCCATCACCAACTGCCGGAGTTCACTCAGACTCATGTCCATCGAATCGGTGATGCCTTCCAGCCATCTCATCCTCTGTCATCCCCTTCTCTTCCTGCCCCCAATCCCTCCCAGCATCAGGGTCTCCAGTGAGTCAACTCTTTGCATGAGGTTGCGGAAGTACTGGAGTTTCAGCTTTAGCATCATTCCTTCCAAAGAAATCCCAGGACTGATCTTTAGAATGGACTGGTTGGATCTCCTTGCAGTCCAAGGGACTCTCAAGAGTCTTCTCCAACACCACAGTTCAAAAGCATCAATTCTTCCGGCGCTCAGCCTTCTTCACAGTCCAACTCTCACATCCATACATGACCACAGGAAAGACCATAGCCTTGACTAGACG
Organism: Tragelaphus eurycerus; assembly: GCA_935064755.1. Lineage (NCBI taxonomy): Eukaryota > Metazoa > Chordata > Mammalia > Artiodactyla > Bovidae > Tragelaphus > Tragelaphus eurycerus. Next base: position 1,056,711 of record CAKXYN010000086.1, on the reverse strand, counting down.
GACCTTTGTTGGCAAAGTAATGTCTCTGCTTTTGAATATGCTATCTAGGTTGGTCATAACTTTCCTTCCAAGGAGTAAGCGTCTTTTAATTTCATGGCTTCAGTTACCATCTGCAGTGATTTTGGAGCCCAAAAAAGTAAAGTCTGACACTGTTTCCCCATCTAGTTGCCATTAAGTGATGGGACCAGATGCCATGATCTTCATTTTCTGAATGTTGAGCTTTAAGCCAACTTTTTCATTCTCCTCTTTTACTTTCATCAAGAAGCTTTTGAGTTCCTCTTCACTTTCTGCCATAAGGGTGGTGTCATCTGAATATCTGACGTTATTGATATTTCTCCCGGCAATCTTGATTCCAGCTTGTGCTTCTTCCAGTTCAGCGTTTCTCATGATGTACTCTGCATATAAGTTAAATAAGCAGGGTGACAATATACAGCCTTGACGTACTCCTTTTCCTATTTGGAACCAGTCTGTTGTTCCATGTCCAGTTCTAACTGTTGCTTCCTGACCTGCATATAGGTTTCTCAAGAGGCAGGTCAGGTGGTCTGGTGTTCCCATCTCTTTCAGAATTTTCCACAGTTTACTGTGATCCACACAGTCAAGGGCTTTGGCATAGTCAGTAAAGCAGAAATAGATGTTTTTCTGGAACTCTCTTGCTTTTTCCATGATCCAGCGGATGTTGGCAATTTGATCTCCGGTTCCTCTGCCTTTTGTAAAACCAGCTTAAACATCTGGAAGTTCATGGTTTACATATTGCTGAAGCCTGGCTTAGAGAATTTTGAGCATTACTTTACTAGCATGTGCTGCTGCTACTGCTAAGTCACTTCAGTCGTGTCCGACTCTGTGTGACCCCATAGACTGCAGCCCACCAGGCTTCCCCGTCCCTGGGATTCTCCAGGCAAGAACACTGGAGTGGGCTGCCATTTCCTTCTCCTAGCGTGTGAGATGAGTGCAATTGTGCGGTAGTTTGAGCCTTCTTTGGCATTGGCTTTTTTGGGGATTGGAGTGAAAACTGACCTTTTCCAGTCCTGTGGCCACTGCTGAGTTTTCCAAATTTGCTGGTATATTGAGTGCAGCACTTTCACAGCATCATCTTTCAGGATTTGAAATAGCTCAACTGGAATTCCATCATCTCCACTAGCTTTGTTTGTAGTAATGCTTTCTAAGGCCTGCTTGAGTTCACATTCTAAGATGTCTGGCTGTAGTTGAGTGATCACACTATTGTTCAGAGTGATTATCAATAACTTGTAAATGTTGATTTTTTAAATTTCATTTGTATTTTATATTGAAGTTTTTAGCTGATTTACAACAGTTTAATTTTTATTTTGTATTGGAGTTTATAGTTGATTTCTAGTGCTGTACACTGGAAATTTCAGGGGTACAGCAAAGCGATTTAGTCATGCGTGTACATGTATCCATGCTTTTTCAGAATGAGAGCAGCCATCCATTATAGTACCAGTGGAATTTTAAATTACACAGAAAGCAGTAAAGAAACCAGGAGGGGAGCTGGTTTCTCTCTCCAAGGCTGGCGTTTCTACTCAGTCAACTACAAGATACACTCCATTCACACTTCCAGGTTTTGGAGGCTTGTCTTTCCCCTCAAAGTGTCTCTGAGACTCAGCTCAGATGATATTTCAAGTGATTGTGAGATTCACATCTCACAGCAGTAGAGTCAGACTAACTCGTAATTTTTTTAAATGAAGAAGCTTTTCACCTACGCATTGCCCTGATGTAGGAAAGAGCAGAATTGATTAACAAGTTGATTCTTCATGTGGACACAGGGCATTCACAAAGCAGGATGCCACCCCCATGGCTCCCCCCCACCCCTAGGTTCACGTCATGATTCAAGCGTAGAGATGCATGAGGAAGCTGTGCAGCAAAGCCAGGGAGCTCAGATGCATGAGCCTGTGATTGACGATATGAAAGGTACTATCCGAACACCAGTTAGGAAGAGGAGAAACATTTTTTCGCATCTACCATTGTAGCAGATGACACATGAAACTGTATTCTCGACCACAAACCCCAGCAGCTTTTCCCATAACTTGAAAAGACAAAGAAAAAGAGAACTTGGGGAAACTCCTACTCATCAGTCAGGTTTCCCCTTCAACATCACTTCCTTTAGGAAGCTGGTCAGACAGATCCACCCCCATCGACTTCCCCTTGCTCGACCCTTCTCACTCTTTCCAGAATGATCTGTCTTGTTCACGAAACAACCGTCACCTCTTAATCCCCAGCTGCAGTATACACCCCAACAGTACACACCCCAGCACTTTGTAGGCACCTACAGCTGTGCTCCAGTAGTCATGTACACGTGTTGGGGGTGGACCGTAAAGAAGGCTGAGGCTGAAGAACTGATGCTTTGGAACTGTGGTGCTGGAGAAGACTCTTGAGAGTCCGTTGGACTGCAAGGAGAGCAAACCAGTCCTGGAAATCAGGACATCAACCCTGAATACTCATTGGAAGGACTGATGGTAAAGCTGAAGTTCCAATACCTTATGTGAAGAACTGACTCATTAGAAAAGACCCTGATGCTGGGAAAGATTGAGGGCAAAAGGAGAAGGTGGCAGCAGAGGATGTGATGGCTGGATGGCATCACCAACTCAATGGACATGAACTTGGGCCACTCCAAGAGATAGTGAGGGACCAGGAGGCCTGGCATGCTGCATTCCACGGGGTCACAAAGAGTCAGACATGGCTTAGTGACTGAACAACAACAACACCTGTGTTCAATGATTGATGGAGTACTGAGGAGCCTACGACACAGAAGTGAAGACATAGACTCCCTGTGGGAAGCAAGACATCAGACAACTTACTAAATTTTTTAATACTTATAAACACCCTTTCTAAAAGAAAACAAAGGGAAGGTTGAACTTGTGAGAACCCTACTGATAAAAGACAACTGTATTAGTTCTCTTTCTGATTTATTAACTTTACTACTAATAAATAATGAATAGAATCCTATTTCCTTACATTTCAAGTTTGCTCCAGGGTAGCACAATATCAATAATAATAGTCTATGAATTTCCTTGGGAGAAAATTACATCAGGAAGAAAATATGACATATTATCAGTAGCTACTCTAGGAAATCTCTTGATCAGCGGTATGGTATCTAACATTGAATTTCTAAACTTCAGAACTGAAAGCTAATATATAATTGGCCACGTTAGCAATGCTTTAAAGAGTGAAATAGTCACACTCAAGTTTCCTCTTACATTTCCTTGCTACCTACTCCTTTTGTCACTCTGTCATTTAATTCCTTTCTTTCAGAGGAGCAATCAAAAGCAAAATATGTTACGCCCACTCCTTGCCCTCCTGTATCCATATAGCTTTATTTCTTGAGCACTCTTGGTGTGCTTGGTGTAACAGACAACAGAAAGGAAGTAAAGTCTCTCCCATAAGGGTTTGCTGATTCAAGTAGAGAGAGCCATCTACAAAGATAACTTGAAATGTCAGACACAGAAATCTAACTTTTATTCCAGTGTCAAAAATGGCTTGACATCTTTTTCATATTAAGGATGCTCATCAGTACATTTTTCATTCCTCTCGCAGTACCCAGCATCTCCAGGCTTGATGCAGACAGAAAGATGGAACCCAAGGGTTGTTGCAAAGGTGGCCTTGACACCACCATCATAACCTGCACAAAAAGCGCACTAACCCTGAATCTCTCCTCCACATTGATCTCTCCAAGGATAGAGTCTGTTGAAGAGATGAATCTTTTGAGACCATTTGCCTTGGTTGTTTTTTTGCTGGCTGTTTCTTGATGGAAATCACATTTCTCAGCTATTGGTTGTAACTCTCATGACACCAAAAAAGAATAAAAACTTTATATATAGAATCCCATATTACCATTGTTTCTGGGTAGCCCATTCAATGTGGTGGGTACAGCATGTGCTTTTCTTCACCCACTGCTATACCTGGAGAATATGAGACTGTCCAAGGCCACACAGCTTTGATGCCATTGATCAATCGGGTGGCTGCATGCAAACTAGTAACCACTTGACCTCCTTTCCCCCACATCACATGAAATAGATGATCAGACCAGATGTGTGGTCCCCAGACTTCTATCTTTCAAGATCATCTTTAGAATAAGGGTGCTGACATAAATTTGCTATATTTCATTTTCCTGTGTAAAGGTACATGAAAACAACAACCACTTACTACTACCATCGTTTCATGAAAGAAAATGCATCTTAGCATTTAAAAAGTGGAAAAAAAACTTGCAGAGTAAGTGTCAATTCTTTAAATTTAGCCATTTGAAAGACTCACAGCACAAGGGTTCTATTTTGGTTCCATTGGTAACTGAAAACTTACTTGGAAATGGGTACATGTCCATAAAACACCATTAGACGAGATGATCTGTGTGGCTCCTTCCAACTCTACATTTTAGGCACAACCCTGGAATTTACAAATGAGTAAATAAATGAAAAGCCAACCAGAGAGGCATCACCATCTACTTCATTAGACTGCAGGTGTTCATGTTTTCCAGCATCCAACCAACTAGAACATGGAAGGCACTGCCAACCACATCATACTATGTCCACCCAAAATAGTCGGTGTCCTTCGCACCATTAAATTGTCATTGTTTTAGTTGAAGTGACTCCTTCTGTTAGAAGTGAATCTAGCAACAAGGAACTCACATTTTTCAAATGGAGATGTCAAAGCGACAGGAGCAAAATGAAAGTCTTTTTTGCAAGGCTCAATGGATGATTTTGCCCCAGACTCAAAAGTAACAGAAAGAATTCACAGCACAAAGAATGCAATACAATTTAGTTAAATTATTCAGTATTGTTACAGTATTAATGTTGCAGCCCAAGTCTCATTGTATAAATTAAATACACAGTCTGTTCCCTAAGATTGTACTTGGTTTCCATAATAGTTTTTTTAAGTCCTCACAGATTGGAAATATAAATATGGAAATTTATGATTATCAATATTTTGAGCCAAATCCTAAGAGAAGGGGTTTGGACTGAGGTCTAAAAGTACTTAACTGAAATGGAGCCACCGAGAGACACGTTTAGTCTTGGAGGCACATGTGAGAAGGTGACAAATGGAGTTTATCACTTTGGGAGGTTTGGATTTGCCTTCTTGCTTCCTTTGGCAGCTCAGGGCAAGAGGCCAACTTTGGCATTCATTGCTTTAAAGACACAGTCACTTTGGCATGAGATTGGATCCCTGGTTCCGTACAGAGTTCATTTTGTAGTGAATCTGTTCTTAGAATGAAGTAAGTTTTTAGAAAACAGCCCTTTCCTAGAGAGAGAGCTCTTTGAAGCTGAGCAGACTCAACCCTCTTCCTTTTTTTCTTGCTGAACCTCACCCCAGTTAAGGGGCAAAAACAACTTAGTTTATTTCAACTCTGTAAATGCTCCAATGCAGGTTCAGTAGAGGTGGGATGAATCTTAGAGATGTTTCTAATAAAGTCATTAATCCTTTTTCACATACGCAAGAGGCACTTAGTAGCTTCTCCAAGTTGATTGACTCATCGGACCCCTGATTAGAGAACAGTGATCTGATTTCCAGAATAATAATGGACCCCCAAGATCAACTTCCCATGAATCTCTAGAATTGAGTATTAGCAAGGATATACATAGTTCTATGTAAGAAGCATGCAAAAGTCTCTTGATATATATGCCCTCAAGATAGACACTGAAATAAGGTTTTACTATACAGAAATGTGACCTGACTTATAAGATCTTTATTCAGCGAATGGGCTAGGCAAGATCAGTGTAAATGGGAAATGGTGACTATCACTGAGGAATCTGAGAAATTTGGTAACAGTTTGAAATTTTCGTTTTTTAAAAGAGCGAAGATAAACTAAATACATCTCTGTGTCTCCCCAAATCTTATATTCCACCAACTCAGTTTTCTTTATTTTTGTAACGCAATACACATTTTAAGGTTTTGTGGTGTATTTGGCTCAACAGCCAAGATAAATGAAGGAAGGACTCCTCCCTAAGGGTCTGCTGATGCAATTAGAGAAAGCTCCCTCTTAGGGCAATTTTTCTATGGCTGTGACTAGTCTGATCGACTGCCCGTGAAGACAACCAATCTTCAGAATGGCCAGTGGTGAAATGTCATGTTGACCTCTTTTAATCTATCTCTGTATATTAGGCACATGCAGGATGGACTGAGGTGGAGAAAGGAAACAGGGCCTTTGGGGTAGTACAGATGGAAGACATGGGGTTTGGTGACTGAAGAAATAAAAGGATAGGGTAATACCCAATGCACACAAATGCCTATGTCCCTACAGCCCATCAGTACGAATAAAGTCAGTCTGTTCAGTTGCTCAGTCATGTCCAACTCTTTGCAAGCCCATGGACTGCAGCACACCAGGCTTCCCTGTCCAACACCAACTCCTGGAGCTTACTCAAGCTCATGTCCATCAAGTTGGTGATGCCATCCAACCATCTCATCCTCTGTCACCCACTTCTCCTCCTGCCCACAATCTTTCCCAGCATTAGGGTCTTTTCTAATGAGTCAGCTCTTCTCATCAAGTGGCCAAAGTATTGGAGCTTCAGCTTCAGCATCAGTCCTTCCAATGTATATTCAGGACTGCTTTCCTTTAGGATTGACAGGTTTGATTAGTCCAAACCAAACCAGTTTGATCAGTCCAAACTGGTTTGCAGTCCAAGGGGCTCTCAAGAAAATTAAGTCTGTCACTGTTTCAATTTTTTCCCCACCTTTTTGCCATGAAGTGATGGAACCAGATGCCATGATCTTGTTTTCTGAATGTTGAGCTTTAAGCCAGCTTTTTCACTCTCCTCTTTCACTTTCATCAAGAGGCTCTTTAGTTCCTCTTCCCTTTCTGCCATAAGGGTGGTGTCATCTGCATATCTGAGGTTATTGATATTTCTCCTAGCAATCTTGATTCCAGCTTGGGCTTCTTCCAGCCTGGCATTTCACATGATGTATTCTGCATATAAGTTAAATAAGCAGGGTACAATATACAGTCTTGATGTACTCTTTTCCCAATTTGGAACCAGTCTGTTGTTCCATGTCCAGTTCTAACTGTTGCTTCTTAACCTGCATACAGGTTTCTCAGGAGGAAGGTAAGGTGGTCTGGTATTCTCATCTCTTGAAGAATATTCCAGTTTGTTGTGATCCACACAATCAAAGGCTTTAACATAGTCAATGAAGCAGAAGTAGATGTTTTTCTGGAACTCTTGCTTTTTCAATGATCCAACAGATGTTAGCAATTTGACCTCTTGTTTCCTCTGCCTTTTCTAAATCCAGCTTAAATATCTGGAAGTTCTCGGTTCACATACTGTTGAAGCTAGACTGGAGAATTTGAGGCATTACTTTGCTAACGTGTGAGATGAGTGCAATTTTGTGGTAGTTTAAACATTCTTTGGCATTGCCTTTCTTTGGGATTGGAATGAAAACTGACCTTTCCCAGAGAGGTCACATAAGATCAAAACTGACATCTCATAGGCCAGAAGCTTCTTCCTCTACCTTCTCACCTGAGAACTCTGATCTTGTGCAAAGTTACCTCCTTGGGGGTCCCAAATAAGTGTTTTGCATACTTTCTTGAGGGCTTTCCCAGGTGACATTAGTGGTAAAGTACCTGTCTGCCAGTGCAGGAGATGGAAGAGATGTGGGTTCAATCCCTGGGTCGGGAAGATCCCCTGGAGGAGGGCACAGCAACCCACTCCAATATTCTTGCCTGGAGAATCCCATGGACAGAGGAGCCTGGCGGGCTACGGTCCATAGGGTCTCAAAGAGTCAGACACAACTGAAGTGACTTAGCATGCACACACGTGCCCACCTTGGACCACTTAACTCAGAATCTCTTCAGTTTGAGCCTGGTTATCTTTTCTCTCTCTCTTTTTCTAAAAATATATTTAAAGCTCCCCCAGGAAATTCTACTGTGCAACAGAGTTGAGAACGACAGTTCTAGGGGAAGTACCAGGAGTGGGGAAGTTCACAGACTTGCTTTATCTCCAGCTTTGAAAAGTCAGGCTTTCTTACGTAATTTTGAAGGGAATCAACTGAGGTCAATTACTGTAGTAGAGAGAATCATCAAAGGAAAATTATCTTCTTTTCAATGGCGGTATAAAGGTTCTCATAAAAATAGCTGTCATTGAGAATAAAACATTTCCGAAGTGAAGTGATAGATGCATTACTATTATGACTCAGGATATTCAGATAATTAAGAAGTAACACTTTTGTTGACATTTGACTACCTTAAGAAGAAAAGTTGTTGAACCAGAAATGTCAGTGGATGAGAAGTTTTTTAAAAAACCGTCCTAGGCAGATAATTTCTTTCTAAAACTGCCTCTTTCCTAGGAGAGAATTTTCTATTTATTTGGTCCTATTTATAAGCATTACTTGATTCTGTCATCACTCTCAGGCTGACAAAGTGGAGGGAAAACATTAAAATTCTGTCCAGAGGTCAGCAAGACCTTAGATCAGCAACTTGAAACTACAAACTTACAGAATATGGTATTTGAAGCTGTTCTTTGGGAATGTATAAGTAAGATGGGTTTGAAATGAGAGCTAAACCAAGACACATATTCCTGGATATGCATTTTCCTGTCTGTTCCAACATTCATATTAACACAAAATATCATATTCGAAGAATTCAGTAGGCTCTGATAAACAATCATTTCCTTTCCTTCCTTTGACTCTCCTAGCAAAACTTTGAGGCAATTTTGAGATTCTAAATCCTGTTTATCAATGAGAGATTTCAAAACAAAATCCAAAAGGGATACAATTTTCAGCAGAAACGTTTCATGTGTTGGTTTTACTTATCCTTCACAGATAAGGGGATCTGTGATAGCTTTGGGTTTTAAAGGGTTCTTGCTGACAAAATAGACTTGCTTTCTGGAATAGAAACGTTACTGTTCTAGGGCCTTGCTGTTGGGTGCAAGAAACACATTTGCTTCAATAGAAATGGCCCATTGTTTTCCCTTGAAATTCATGCCCTGTTTCGGGGAAGAAGACATTTTGAAAGGCAGACTTTAAGAGCTGTTTTTAAAGTAGTGTCAAGCTATACTGGACAGATGGGCACTGAGATCGGAGATGCTATGGCCAGAGAAAAATGCGTGTAAGTGGAAGTTCATCAGCCGAAGGCAAGAGTTCTGAAGGGCGAGGCCAGTGAGCCTGTTTGGGAAGGCAAGTTAGACGTCTGCAGTAGGCTGACCTGAACGCTGGGGAAGTCTGGCCACGTGTCTGTCAGGTATCTCCCCAGCTGAGTCCTCCTCCGGCTTCCATCTCACTAGGGGGAAATGCCTAAGTCCTCAAGGTCTTTACAGGAGGTGACTATAAAATCACAGGTGCAGGAACACACACACACACACACACACACACACACACACACACTCACACTCGTCTCCTCTGATGGCAACTCCATCACTCTCTCCAGCCGCACTCACCCCCGCAAAATGCACCAGGCTCCTGTTCGTCTCAGAGTGCACTTTTGAGTCTCTCTCCACCCACCGCTCTAGCTTTCTTACCAGGTTTCCTTTTCTCCATCGTTCCGATCACCTAAGGACCCACTATTCAATTTCACTTGTCTGTTTCTGACTGTCTGCCCTGGCTAGAATGTAAGCACAGTGAAAACAAGGGGCTTATTTAGTTTTACTCACTATTGTCTACCCAATATCTCACTGTCTGGCACTTAGGAAATGTTCAATCAATATTTATTGAACTTGTAGAAGACTTTTCATCCTACTCCTCATCCAATATAATCTGTTCCTAGAAGTCTGGTTCCATGATTCAGTGGGATCTGACCTCACTTTAGGTCAACTCTTATCCAAAGAAATATCACTAGGCCTTCATCAGTAAAGAGCACGTTGTTGCTGTTGTTGAAGTCGCTAAGTAGTATCTGACTCTTTTGCAACCCCACGGACTATTGCAAACACACCAGGCTCCCCTGACCATGGGATTTCCCAGGCAAGAATCCTGGAGTGGGTTGCCATTTCCTTTTCCAGGGGAGCTTCTCAACCCAAGGATTGAACCTGCATCTCCCGCATGACACATGGATTCTTTACCACTGAGCCACCTGGGACGCCAAAGAGCGTGTAGAAAAGGTCTACAGACAGGTGGCTGAGTCTAGCAGGACTCATCCAGTCCTTCTGCAACACTGTATTCTCCTCTTGTTTCCCTGCGCCCTCCCTTTCTTCCTCCATGAGCCTAAGTGGCATTTAGGTTACTCAGTGCCTGCTCAGCAGGGGCAGGGCATCCTTTGAGGATGAAGACCTTGATCCTCTCCTCCTTCGAGAGCTGCTGCTCTTCTATGACAACATCAGAGCTCTTGTACCCTCAGAAGAGCAGCGTGTGCCAGCCCCCATGAGTCATTCAGCACGTGGTGACACTGTTTGCACACTTGTTGTCACCATGAGAGTTTTCTGTAGCACTGGTATCCAATCAGCAAGGTCTAGGCAGCGCTAAGACGGGTCAGATGGGCAGAGGAAGATACCGCTGTCCCTGTAGGGTTGATTTTCTGAAGAACCACTGGTTTTGCTGCTGGTTGAATTGCTCAGCTCCCTGGCAGGGTGCCTAGTGATTACTAGTCATTGACTCTCTCCTTTGAGCAAAGTTTTCAATCCTTTTTGGAAGAAGTTGAGGAGGGAAAGGGAAATGGGCCTATGAGGCTGGGCGGGTCAAAGGCCAACGTAACCGGTTTCCATGTTGAGCCTGGACCAAGCACAAAAGCAAGGAGAAGGCTGGAGGTGGCCGAATCCCATCAGCACCAGCTCTGCCCTCCGTGGCTCCCGACACAGAGCAGTGCAGAGAGTGATTAAGAGCATCAGTTTTGCCATCAGACAGACTTTGGTTCAAATCCTGACTGTGCCAGTCTCTAGCTGTGTGACTGTCACCAAAGTACCTCCACTCTCGTGTTTTATCATCTATAAAATGAGAGTTTTATCCTCCATACATGATTATTATAAGGATTAAATGAGACCGTTTTTGTTAAGCAGTGCCTGGAACATAAAAGTTCACAATACAAGGCAACTCCCCAGACAAGACCTGAATCATCCTCTATGAATATTGGAGAGATTTATGGAATGAATCATGACTCTTCTTGCTAGATCTCTATGTTGTCATCCCAGAGGACTTTGGAAGACTAACAGCCAAGCTAAGGTTCTTTGCTCTGTCTTCGTGTGGGTGTATATATGTGTGTGTGCGTGCATGCACACGCGTGTGTATGAGAGAGACAGAGACAGAGAGGAGAGAGGGAGACAGACAGGGAGACAGAGACAGAGGAGCGGGAGACAGAGACAGAGAGTGCATTGTATACCAGGCATGACACAGGAGATTTAGAAAAACAAGCACCCTCTGCCCCACTGCCCCATGAGAGTTAATATCTGTAAACATGAATGCATTAGAAGAACTCTATTCCTCTTGGCTTTGGGATAAATATTTGATAAAACCAGCACATTCCTTAGTAACTCTTCTTGTACCTTTTTTATTCAATAAAAAGATACGTATAAGCATTTTAAAATCTGCGAGACATATATTCAGAACATTTTTCAAATCATTACCAAAAGATCACTTTTGTTCAGATACTCTAGGTTCTGGAAATCAGCTATTTCCTGTCCACTTTGACACAAAAACATTCCTTCTCGCTTTTTAAGAATACAGTCCCTTGTTAAGAAGTTGGCTTTCCAGTTTAGAGCATGAATTCTAATCATTTCTAAACTTTTATTCCACACTTAGAATTCAGGCAAAAGGACAAACAGCAATGGAGTTTATGAAGCATGAAACTCCTACATGAAAAGTATTTAGAAAAAATCAGTTGTTTCCATGATCATAATAACAGTGCTTAAAACCAACTGAAGATTGATTCTGGGCCAAACACAGTTCAAGCACTTTACGTTTTTAATTCATTTAATCCTTGTAATAATTTTTGGAGAAAGATATTATTATTATCCTCCACATATTACAGCACAATGAGGTATGTGGGGATTATTTAACTTCACAAGATCATGCATCTGAATATCCCACTGTCTGAATAGATTGTCTTCTACAAGTATAAAGGTGAAGTTTATTATTCATGGGAAAGGAAATTGAGGCTTAGACAGGCCCAGAGATTTCTCCAAGGCACATAGCTGGTAAGGGTAGAGAAAGGACTTGAACTTAGGGAGGTCTGAATCCAGAGCTTGGCTATATTCAATATGCACATATATACTTCACAAGTATTTTTCAGTATTCAGACAAACCCGGAAAATAATTTACATAAACATTTCATCAAGCTTTCTTCCTCATAGAATTTGAAAGGACATTAGAAGTCCTCTTGTCTAACTATCCACCTAAAGTGCACATTATTTTCTAGAGTGGACTTGATCCATGGTCACCCAGCTCCTACTTCCATCCATCCATCCTCCAGGAACACAGACGGTCCATATCTGAATCATCCTCTTACTGGAGAGTTTTCTTATATTAAGCTGATGTGCTGTGACCTAACCTTATACGTTTTATAATTTGTGAAGTAAATATTGTCATTCTTAGGAACCTTGGTACTAACCTGGCACTACATCAAATCATATATCTTTAGGGCAACAGAGTAAGAAGATGTCATACAATGGTGTCCCATAGCTGGCCAACCACGAACCTTAGATCCCTTTGGTAAAAGATTTCTGGCCATCCTTGGCTTGTTGTACAGACATGAACTCATCTCACTTCTAAGCACTTGGGCAACATCTGAGCAGAAGTGAAACCCCTTGGTTGAACTCTGGTCCAGAAGACACTGTATTAACAGGCCAAAAAAAAAAAAAGGAAATTCAGGACTGGATTTGGGTGAGGAATTTAGAGACTTTGTTGGAATTAGTTCTAGTCACATTAATTCATATCAAATACAGTTACAAAGGTATTCTCAAATCAGAAGAACTTAACATATTAATAAGTCTTTATGTATATATTTTTTAAATTAATTTTTGGGGGTATAGTTGATTTACAATATTGTATTAGTTACTGCTGTACTTCAAAGTGAATCCATTATATATATATATATATATATATATATATATATACACACACACACACACATATATTCACTCTCTTTTAGATTCTATTCCCATAATAGAATCACAGATGTAGAAAATAAACTTATGGTTATTAAAGAAGAAAGTGGGAGGAAGGGATAAACTGGGAGATTGGGATTGACATATATACACTACTATATATAAAATAGATAACTAATAAAACCTACTGTATAGCACAGGGAACTCTACTCAATACTCTGTATTTTTTTAATGAGCATTTACCAGGTAGCTATTTGAGAAACCTATGACCCCATAAAAAGCCCTCGGTTTTAGACTGAGGCAGCCTTGGGCACAGATCCCAGCTTTGTCCTTTTCCAGCTAGGTAACCCGAGTCATTAAAAACCTCTCCAAGACTTGGTTTTGTCATCTATAAATAGGAGTAATAATATGTATCAGAGGTAATAATGGGACCACTGTGATGGCTAAGTGGCATAATGTATATAAAATATGCAGCATGCTCATTGGCCCCTAGTAAGCACTCAGCACATGGTGGTGCTTATTACAGTAGCTATTCATTCATTCATTCACTGACTCAAATAATAAAATTTATGGAGTTCTCATATAGTAGAACTATACATAGACGCCTTATGCCCTAGGCGTCGAAGGTAGAGCACTAGAGAGAGAGAGAGAGAGAGGCCCCGACTTCCTAGAACTTGCCATCTAGCTGGGAAAACAGACACTAAAACAGATACAAATAATAAAAATGAAGAGTGAGTTATGAGAGGGGAAGTACAGGGAAGTTTGGGGATGTATGTGTAACTTTGTTGGGGATGTGAAAAGGGTCCCCAAAGACTATGAGCCCTGAGGGGAGAGTCAGCAGCAGACAGAGGTGGGCAGAGATGGGTGGGCAGCTTGTCCCAGGAACAGCACACACAAAGTGAAGGAGTGAGAGAGCGGGCACGTGTCAGCAAGAAAAGAGGGATCGAGGGCCAAAGAGAATGACAGGAGGTTGAATCAGACTGGAGCCGAATTACGGAGACCCTTGTATGAGCCATGTTAAAGAGCTTGTTAGGCTTGATCCTAAAGTCAATGGGAAGCCACTTTTAAAAAGCTTTATTTATTGTGGGTTGCGGGGAGGTGTTGGCAACATAATCGTACTTGGCTTCAGGGTAACAGAGAACAGGAGTTGGTCCTTGTCATGGAGATGATTATAATCTCATGGTGGGAGAGGCTGAAGGGGAGGAAAGGGGTCACAAAGAGAAGGACACAGTTAAAGAAGGTTCCAGAAAGAAAAGTATACTCTTAGGTACAAAGTTTTAGGTGAGGCTTTAAAACAGGGAGTGGTAGTTGATACAGCATTTGAGATTCATCTTAAAAACAGGCATCCTTTGCGTGGGGAGACGGGACTGTCAGGGGCTTTGAGATGCAGAGGTCCACGCTGCTCTGTTTAAAATGAATAAGCAACACGGACCGACAGTGGCACAGGGAACCCTGCGGTTATGTGGCGCCAGGATGGGAGGGGAGTTTGGAGGAAAATGGATACATGCATATGTGTGACTACCCGCTCCAGCATTCTTGCCTGGAGAATCCTATGGACAGAGGAGCCTGGCAGGCTACAGTCCATGGGGTTGCAAGAGTCGGACATGACTTAGCGACTAAACCACCACCACCATATGTATGACTGAGTCCCTTCACTGCTCACCTGAAATTATCGCGTTATTTATCAATTGGCTATACCCCCAATAAAAAATAAAGGAAAAAAAAAACAAACGGACACTCTTTGGATGAGGATAGCTGGTGGTGAAGGGGGCTTGCCCTCCTGAATACCTTAAGAAGTAAAATTAATAGCTGTACTGTTTAAGCACACCCAGATTCTGTTAACTGGTCTCTTTGTACATTCCACACCCTTCTGCCAGACCGTTATTTCAGAACCCAGTTGGGAGAAAACTCTGCTACCTTTACCGTAGTGCTTAAAACCCATATTCTGTAAATTTCAAATTATTACCATGTGTGACCCACCACCCCGCCCCCGACACCACCCCCCCGTCTTCCAGGGCCGTTTCCAGCCGGATGCCTATGTAAGCTTACAGCTTTCCAGAGCACTTCCTATACACCCCCTCCAGCTGTGAACTTTTTACCTGGGTTTCGCTGCAGTGTCTACATGCTTATTGAGAAGTTAAAACAGTACAGGAAATTCTACATCATCCCCCTGGCATTACCAGTTAAATCGCCGAGTGTCTGGCCCTTACGAGGTTGAGCCATTTATTATAAATGCCACATTACAGTTGCAGCAACTTTCTGTTTCTTTTGAGTCATTCTCTGTAAGATGAACCAAGACAAAAAGTACCCTGCTCCCGCCCCTCTCGAACTTTCTATTTACTTTCTCTTTATTGATTAAACACATGAAAAGAACATCAGGGCAAGGAGCCGTCAGATTGTTTTCAATGCGATGGCTGAAATAGCCATTTCTCTCTGAAATAAACTTTTTTCTTTAAGTCGGGGTAGGAGCAGGGCTTCCTATTTTGTTCTGAGACTTCAGTGACGTGCCTGTGCTGAGCACCACTTTCACATTAACTGTCTGATTCACCTTACTTGGAACGTGGCAGGTTTTCAGTAAATGTGTCTCACGCTGCTTTGAAGAACCCTCTGTCCCAGAGGTTAAGTAACCTCTGGTCACACTTTGGATTTGTTGTTTTCAGTTAGTATTATTGTTACTCATGGCAATCAATTTGTCCATCAGAAAGGGTATCCCGTGTGCAGCTGGGAAGCTTGTACTGCTCTAAGCCAGATACAGTGAAAAGCAAAGGCTTTTTTGCCCATGAAGAAGTACTAGAAAAATGCCACAGAAATTAGTTTTTCTTCTTTTGCTACCTTTATACCTATGGGGTGTATTTATAGTAGGGCTTTCCAAGTGGCTCCATGGTAAAGAATCCACCTGCCAATGCAGGAGGCGCAAGAGACTCAAGTTTGATCCCTGGCTTGGGAAGATCCCCTGGAGGAAGGCATGGCAACCCACTCCAGTATTCGTGCCTGGAGAATCCCATGGACAGAGGAGCCTGGTGGGCTACAGTCCATGGGGTTGCAAAGAGTCAGACACGACTGAGCACAGCACATATTTATATTAAGCATGATTCATTTGAGATACTTCCTCCTTGCACAAGAGAAAGCATCAGAAATGAGAAAACTGGAAGAAGGGAAGGGAAAATGGAAAAAACAGAAAGAAGGAACAAAGGGAAGTTTTGTTTGAAATGAAATTAATAACCTGGAAATATTTATTTTGAAACTCTGATTTTTAGGTGTTTACACCTTTCCTACAGAAAGGAAGTTGCTTGTCTTATAGAATTGGTGGATCCTCCACTCTGTGTTGGTGTCCTGATATCCAGAAGTCAAAACCAGACTGGTGGTAGACACCCATATTTCAAGGAAGGAGGTCTGGCTCCCTTTTTTCTCTCTATTTGAACAACTGGTGCACTTAATAGAGAACTGTGTTCATCTTTTCAAACTCGCTTTCCACTTTTGTATTTTCCTCTTCTCATGACATTATTCGGGAAAAGGCCCAACATTACTTTGGTTTCTGCAGCCCTCAGTTACCCTTCAGATGGTCACTCTCTTGGGTGAATTTTTGTCCTTCACCCATCTCAGGAAATCACACCATCTCTTCATCCAAAATTGTGGTACTGGAGAATTGTGGTGCTAGAGAAGACTCTTAAGAGTCCCTTGGACTGCAAGGTCAAACCAGCCAATCCTCAAGAAAATCAACCCTGAATATTTTTGGAAGGACTGATGCTGAAGCTGAAACGCCAATACTTTGACCACCTGATGCAAAGAGAAGACTCATTGGAAAAGACCCTGATGGTGGGAAAGATTGAAAGCAAAAGAAGAAGAGGGCAGCAGAGGATGAGATGGTTAGATAGTATCACCGACTCAAAGGACATAAATCTGAGCAAACTCCAGGAGACAGTGAAGGACAGGGACAGTGAAGGTGTGCTGGGGTCCATGGGGTCATGAAGAATCAGACATGACTCAGCAACTGAACAACTTCATCCAGAAAAACTTGAGGGAAAGAACAGTGTAGGCAGACAACTTCTTGTCATCAAAAGAATAGCTGTCCCTGTGCTTAAGACAAATTTAGAGGATTTCTAAATGCATCTCTATGGGAGCATTTTCTTGGGAATTTGACAACCAAGTTCCTCAAGGAGAAATGATCAAGAAATAATGATTGTCCCCAAATCACCAGATACACAGGGCACAGCTGTCTGCTCATTGAGTTTCTTTCATCTATGCATAGATTTCAATTTCAGAATAATATGGGAGTCAAAGCTTCTGATTTCAGGTCCAAGTCCTCATGAGACCCAGACTCTTGCTTTCTTGGTTTCCCTTTCCATGACACTGAAGGATGCTACCTAGTACCACTGGTATCATGAGAAACAGATTATGATATTCAAGATACAGGTTTGGATTATCCACTCTTTGAGCTACTGCCTTGCACAGTTTTGAAAGGAGTAACTCGTTTAGATCCCAGCCACAAGACTACTATCAGTAAACTAAAACTTGGCAGTGACTGTAAAAGTGATGATTTAATTTTCAAGGGGCCCTAATTTTCTCCCAAGGAATAGTAACACTGAATCTGGCACTTCAGTCTTTAAAAGGAGGGCCTCAGCTTTAAAGAACTGCAGCACATTTATACTCATGAAAAAAGCACAACACCCTGTAATTTTCACTTAAATTCCTATTTTCTTCTCATTAGGTCTTTTTCTCATTTAGATCCAGGCCCTCTGTTCTTGCATTAATGTTTCCCATTGAAATGTCATAAAATGATTATTTGGGTGCTTTTCTGCTGTGTGATAATGTAGATAGTGTTATTTAAAAAAAAAAAAAAAATCAGGATTATATGGTCTGAAAAGTCCAGATCCACTAACAGAGACATGGGGACCAAAATGTGTAATTGAAGGGAAACATGCTAAATAACAAGGAGCAGATTCTGAACGGTTTGACTTCTCTTGGAGATGTCAGAACACTGATTCACTGGAGTGTGAAGTGTCCTTTCTCCAAAAATTTCAACTGCATGTTTTGTCCGCTTACAATTGTGCCAGAAAATGCAGTCCTACATTCACTTAGTCATTTATAAAAATGGACATTATTATGATGGAATCATTTTCTAGAACTCTTTTGAGCTCCAGGACATACTCTCCTCACCTCACCACTCCAACTCTTGTCTTCAGCCATGGTAGCTGCACCACATGAAGCTCCTTCCTTCCTGTCTTTGTCTGCGGTTCCCTCTGCCGGAAGTACTCTTCCCCTTCCCTTCTGGCTTTGCTCAACAGACTAGTCCTAGTTCATTGATCAGCTCCTTCTACAGAGTTCAGTGTTAGGCATATTTCTGTTCTAGCATTGAACACATGAGTAACCCTAACTCTCTCATGGGATTGTCAGAAACCCAAAGGCAAGGACCACTTTCTTCCCATCTTTTTAAGTCTTTGGTGGCTAGGAGAATGTCTATTCCATGGTGCTGCTGCTGCTGCTGCTAAGTCGCTTCAGTCGTGTCCGACTCTGTGCTACGGCAGCCCACCAGGCTCCCCCGTCCCTGGGATTCTCCAGGCAAGAACACTGCTCCCAGTAAATGTTTAGGGAATATGTGAGAGAGGTTCATCTTATCCACTTCTATGTCTCTTACATGATTTGGGCTTCTTTTTGCTTTCCTTGGCCTGATAATTCACCATAAAGCATACACAGAGGTCTTGAAAGTAGGGGATTAGAAAACCTGAATCAAGGTCTACAAAGGGACAAGAAGTCAGCTAAAATCCAGCTCGAAATTTTTCTTAAAATTGCTGCTTACTACCATGTAGCTCTCATTTTCAAACCTGGCGCTGTCATCAGCTGTAAATGTAACGTGACTGAAGAAATTTCATTTCTGTTTTAGTCATAGTTTTGCAGTCACCGTCTTGGGCTGAATGTCCGTGGCAAAGAGAGTCAAGTCAAGAGCCCCAGTCCCCCACTTGCTAACCCACTTTAGGGAAATCGCCCCAATATCTTAGATTCCTCCCGTGAAATGAGATAGCGGCATTTACTTCACAGAGCTGTGACACGTGAATCCCTGTCACGCAAAGGCCTTGGCCTAGGATTGGTGGTGGGTCCCGCTGTACGTGGAACCTGAGACTGTTGCGCTTGAACTCCGTGGGGCAAGAGCTATTCTGGCCGGCAGCTGGGTAGAGTTCTGGTGGCTCCTAAACCAAAACAGAGAGAACTGGGTTCTACTTAAAGCAAGCACCTCAGAGAGGTGATCTTCCTCTTGCTGGAAACTGCTGGAGGGTCTGTGGCCTCATCAGTGGTCTCTGCTCTGGGGATACGATGACAGACCTTGGTGTGAAGTGGGCAGTGTTGGCCAGCCCACTCCAAAGGCATGGCATCCCCAACCCTCCCTCTGTTGCCCTAAGCTTGGAAGTGATCAGAAAAGAAAACGTGTCATGCGGGGTCCCAACTGCTAAGTTGCTTCAGTTGTATCTGACTCTGAGCAACCCCATAGAGGGCAACCAACAGGCTCCTCCGTCTCTGGGATTCTCCAGGCAAGAATACTGGAGCGGGTTGCCATTTCCTTCTCCAATGCATGAAAGTGAAAAGTGAAAGTGAAGTCGCTCAGTCGTGTCCGACTCTTAATGACCCCATGGACTGGAGCCCACTAGGCTCCTCCATCCATGGGATTTTCCAGGCAAGAGTACTGGAGTGGGGTGCCTGGGCGGGGTCCCAAACATGCCCATTAAAGTTGTGTATCCTACACCTCAGACCCTCCCTGGAGCCTCACTGCCTCTGACACAGATTTAAGATATAATTATTAATGAATTTTCAGAAATGACTGCTGGCCCTGCAAATTAACATGGATTGTGAGAAAGTTGCTAGAAGTCAGGACAACTTTTAGTGAACAGTGTTAACTGCCTGAGATTAAAAGAGAGAGCTGGGGCCTTCCCTGGTAGCTCCGTGGTGGGGAGTCTGCCTACCAGTGCAGGAGATGGGAGTTTGATCCCTGTCCCTGGAGGAGCCCACATGCCATGAATGGACTGGGCCTGTGCCCACAACAGAGGAGGCATCACAGTGAGAAGCCCACACCTCAGCCAGAGAGTGACGCCCACTCACCCCCAAGCAGAGGAAAGCCGGTGCAGCCACGAAGACCCAGTCCAGCCAAAAATAAATTTAATAAATAAATTAATTAAAATGTTTTTAAAAGTCTGACTCTTCAGAAATGCTATTTAAAAAAGAGAGAGACCTGGAAAATCAGACACAGGGCAGTATCACTGTCCAGTATGATAATGGATGTTCCTAAGAGATCACTCTGAGTCATGTTTTAAAAAAATACAAAAAACAGTTAAGTCATGTTCAATATCCTTTGTTTCCAATGGCAGGGTGATAGGAAATATTCTTTACGGAAGAGTTCTGTTGAAAAGTTTTGATTTCGGTGGTCTGCAGAGTTTACTTACTTGGAACACCTCGTGCACAGCCCAAGTCAAATAAATGAAGTGTTGCTGCTGTATTTGGAGACCAAGGAAAATGGAACATTCGTTGTAATAATGTTAATTTTTTTAATACTTGTTAAGAACAGCTAGAAAACTGGCTTTTTTCACCAGAAGGTTATTAAGGGTAAAATTCAACTGTACTCTGAGCTTCCTGAAGAACAGGGATATTTCATTTTGTTTACCAGGTCTAGATCAACTCTGAGATGATGTGGTTTTGGATGGTAAGATGTGCGGATGCTGGGGAGTGTGATAACCATGAATGTGTTCCTATTCTGATGCAGAAGTTTATAAGTATCTGAGTCTCCCTTCTCCTACTATCCATCTCAGTGATTTGGGGCAGATCCTTTTCACCTCTGGGTCTCATTTTCCTCATCTGTAAAATGAGATTGGACTAGATCATTGTATAAAGTTCCTCCCTATTTCAACAGCTCAGGATTTAATAGAAAAAAATAATTATTTTGCTTATCTGACACATAGTTGCAAGTCTCAACTAAGTGATTCAGATGAATGCAACAAACAGCAAATTTTATTGCAAGGCCATTGGTATTCTTGGAATACAACATCTTTGGAGCTTTGTCTAGTGCACATACTATGCAGTCAAAATGGCTTGTCCACATTTTTTTTTTTTTTTTTGAATGAAAAGATTTGTGCCTCCCCGCATGCATGTAGGGCTTGGCGCGCTGTGAATGGTAGCCTACACATACGCAAATGAGAACTGGGAAGATAATTAAATCTGAGGTGGAAATAGAGTAGACTTGTGAATGAACAAAGGAAGTATGTTTCTCTGGAAGCCAAGATGTCAAAGATACATTTTATTGGTACTGTACACTTTCAGTTTTCATAGAAATCAGTATTCGGCTGCTTCAAACATTCTAACTCTGCATTTCTCAAGAATCCGTTGTGTATATGAACTGCGGCTAAGGCAGGAGGAGGTGTCAGGGATTTTTAAATCTCGAACTTATAGAGAATCACAGACGTGCGTGATGCTCTACACAAAGAATTGAACGGTCAAAATGTACTTGATTTTTGAGCTGAGAGTGAGAGTCTCATTACTGAGACTTTGCTTCCAAAGCTGAGCTTCTATTTTGTTTCTCAGAAAAGAGCCATGAAACTAAAAGGGGGAAAATGCAACTCAAAGGATTCTAAAATGCTTCCGAGCTGCATACCTTTCCAATGGCTCAGTTTTGGCAAACTAGTTCCAGACCCTACCCCCGTCCAAGCTCCCACTGTCCATCCTTGTAACTCATGCTCACACTTGGGGGCTAAGAGCCGCTCCATGGCTACAGGGACACGTATCAGAGGAAACATACACTGAAAAGAAACCCCAAGATCCTCGGACCCAATCCTCTTACGTTACACAGATGGAAACTGAGGTCCA
This sequence comes from Tragelaphus eurycerus, assembly GCA_935064755.1. Taxonomy (NCBI): domain Eukaryota; kingdom Metazoa; phylum Chordata; class Mammalia; order Artiodactyla; family Bovidae; genus Tragelaphus; species Tragelaphus eurycerus. Next base: position 1,034,908 of record CAKXYN010000086.1, on the reverse strand, counting down.
GGGAGGTGACTCGCTTCACATCCTCTAACACAGCAAGTCACAGGAGTCCTGATTTCCAACCCCTTGCTCTTTTCAGAGCCACGTTGATCCCTAACAAATATGTAATATAAAACAAGAGGACCAGACCCTTATTAAAAAAAAAAACAAACAACTAGCAGGGTTATAACACTCTTCTTTTTTTTTTTTTTTTCAGAGGAACCATCTTTTCACCATTGTTGCTTTTGTCTTGTCAGCTTCTTGTAGAAAGATGACTTACTGCTTGGAAATTCAACTTGGCATTTTCTTTCGACCAAGTGATCTTTTAAATGTAGCCAACATTTCTTTTGGAGTATGACTCCATTTCACATAACACATCCTAAGATTGATGTTTACTAAGTTGGTTGTTTAAATCATGTTCGGAGCTTGGTTACATGGGCTGTTTCTTTGTTTCTGTCTCTCCCTCTCCTTTTTCTTTGTGCTTGACACAAAAGGATGGGGCCCCCAGGATCATCTGGAAATGGATCAGTGTATTCATGTGTGAGCTTTACAAAGCACTGGAGCAAAGGTGTCATTAAACATTAGAAGTCATTCAATCACACCCATCTCTTCATACGCAGTAAAGAAGGCTCTGTATGGTAACTATCCATAAAGCTTTGTGTATTCATTTACCCCTTGCTTCTTACAGGAACTGGCTCCCTTTTTTTTTTTTTTTTTTTCCTTCTCTCTCTCTCAGAGGAGGTTTAGGACTAGCTTTGTTTTAATACTCAGCTCTTGTTTGGTGCTGAAAGTAACTAAAGCAATAGGTTTTTAAAGAGAGCTTCTGGGTGTAATTCTGATTATGTTTCCTTTCAAATGACCGAGGTTTTCCTACTAGCCATGATGCTGCCATGGGCTTGGCAAGGAAAAAAGAATGACTCTTACCTTCCCAAAGGGAATTAATTGTCTATCCTTAAGTATGTTTCTAGCAGGCTTTTGTAGATATCAAATGTAGGAGTCAATTAAGGGAGGTTTCAATGTGTTAGTATCTTGTTTGTCTTGAAAAGTAAATGGAAATTATGAGAGTTTTGAAGCAGATGCCATCTGCTGGTTAGTTAAGATACTGTAACCAAAAACAATGTGAAGAGAAAACATATGAAACGGTATGCCTTCGTGAGGGGACTGGTTGCTAATTTAAGTCAACATCCATAGTAATCCCCAGGCCCCAGCTACAGTGCAGTGTCCCAGATTTATTGTCTGCAGTCTAAATGTTGAAATTCATTTTTGTTTCTACATTGTACATGTAGATCTAACATCTACAATGTTAGATCCCTCAGACTTTTCACCTAGCTTTCCAATCATGAGAATAAATGCAAAATAAGTGCTTATCTTCAGGGAAAAGATAACTTGTAATAATGCATTTGGAAGCCACTCAAGTTAGAGCCAGAGATAATATAAAAGAAAATGGAAAGAGACAGAGATGAAATAGGGTTATGTAGGAATAAAGGGTAAGTGTATCAAATCAAAACCACATGTAAGACATAAATACAAGCTAAACAGCTAATTCGTTCTCCAAGGGACCCATGAAAACTATTGATCTCCACCTAACACCCCCATATTGCCCCCTCATTAGAAGACCCATGGATAAAGCAGACATGCCTTAAATTACCCAACCTCTCTTAAAAATTATATATTACAGTCACAGTCTAGGTAACTCCTATTAATCCTGGATCCCAGCCTGGTTTCTTCCTCTGATTATCTAAACAGGTTATTTCACATTTTAGGGACTCAGTGACTTCTTCTGTTAAATATTACTTGATGAATCTTACTGTCCTGTTTGTTGTTAGTTGCTTCGTCGTGTCTGACTCTTTGCGACCCCATGGACTGTAGCCCACCAGGCTCCTCTGTCCATGGGATTCTCCAAGCAAGAATACTGGAGTGGGTTGCCATTCCCTTCTCCAGGGGACCTTCTTGACCCAGGGATGGAATTTGGGTCTCCTGCACTGCAGGCAGATTCTTAACCGTCTGAGCCACCAGGGAAGCCCATTTTACTCTCCTAGTGAGCTATTTTAAAAATTGAGATGCAAATTAATAGTATATCCATAAACAGAAGCCCCCCAAAACATCTCCATCTAGAGTTACAACGCAGAATTCTGTCACTGACAAGGCAGAGTCTGTGAAGGAAGGGTGTTTCTCTGCGAGTAGAAAAATATCCTAAGAAGTGCAAAATTTCAGTCTGCAACTAACTGGAAGTCTTATGTGGAGTTTGCAGGAAGTGACCCACACATCGCTAAAAGATGGTTCTTTTTTATGCCCTCTTCCCGAAGACTACACAACAGTAAAACCTGGCCCATAAATGTCTAACATGAAGAACTCTCAGAGCGAGGGCACCCAAGCTGTAGGCTCCATCTCCATTTCCGAGTCACAGATCCACATACATGCCTAAAAGGAGGGAAGGAGCAGATAAAATACCGAACAGATAAAGCGAGAAAGAAAAGATGCTCCCAAACATATTCGTTGTTCGCCCACATGACTTACTGGTGTGTTAATGTCTCGCATCAGCCACGACTAATGAGAACGCTGCCCCTATTTCCCTTTTAGTTTATAAATGGAGTGGCATTATGTAATCACCCTAATGAGGTAATAGAAACATAAGTACACAGGAAAATTTGATAGGGTTTCTCCTAATTCATCCTGGGCTGTGTTGGTCACCCCCCTCCCATCTCATTAACCCTCCCTTTCCCCTCCACACTCCCCCCTCCGACTGGCTGAGTCTCTAGTCCCAGAGGACATATTGTTGGCTATTATTTATAATAAGTCTCTCTCCTCTTGGCAGGATATAGAACAGCTGTTGGTCTATTCTCTGCCACAAAGACCAACTTCCCTCTTTTGCCCTGGATGACTGGAAGAAAGTTGGGGCGAAGAGCAATTTATAGTCATGTTACAGCACCTCTATTTTCTTTTATGTTTATTTATATTGCTTCCATTTTTGTCTGGGGTTTCTGAGATAACCAGGATCACTCTGCTACAGAATTCTCATTTGGGGAGGCTCTGGTGGCAGTTGATGGCATTTTTTCTTCATTGAGTCAGATGTGTTAGAACTCCGGGCTAGAGGAAATAGTGAACATTTCTTCTGTGAGAGTTTTAGAATCAGTGTGGTTTCCCCCCCACCCCGCCTCCGCTTCGGAACTGGCGAGTGTGTTCTATGTTACAGGGACAATAAATGACTCTGAATTTTTCAGTGGAAGGCGCCTTGTCATCATCAGCATTCTGCCCCTGAACTGTAGCGGGGTCCCTGCTCAGTGAACGTTTGGCTGGTGACCTGAGCAATGAGGAGGGTCTGGGCCTGTCCAGGTTCAGTGTCAGGTTTTCTGACACACCAGCTCTTGAGTCTCAGTCCAGACGTCCAGGGCAGACAAGCCCATCTGGGGAGGGCCTTTTCCTGAGGCCTTTCGTCTTGGATTCCTTTTGACTCCGGGACTCATCCAAGGCCAAGAAGTCCAGGCGCTTGAGGTCTCAAAATCTCGGATGGGCACTGAATCTTCGGAGCATCTCTGGAAGTGGAATCTGGAGACAAGTTCTCTGTTCTTTTAGGACTTGAAGGAAATCACAAAGTAGGAAACTGGTCTGAGACCCCAGACCCAGAAAAGACCCAAATGGCTTTGACAGGAAGGAATCACTGCCCAGCATTATGGTCTCTCCTCGTGACAGAGTGTTTGGAACTGAGACGGGTTGGCAGCTGGTCAAGATTGTGTTTAGTGAAGACCAGACAGAAACAGAGTGGAGTGGTTCAATATGAGGCACTGGGGTGTGGCAGAGAGGAGATGGACTTCTGGTCCCCTTATTTAGGGGAAAATAGCTTCGTCCGTATTAGTAATAGCTAACTTCCTCCGTTCAACGAGCCCCTCTCCTGGAGGAGACTTGGAAAGCCTGGAGAGATTTGGATTTCTGTGTGGTGGGAGCCTCTTTGTAAGGTTTCCTAAGGCACGTTCAGATTTCCCAGTCTGTGTTCCTGAGTGTGTCGCAGGCACCCTGATGGAACTGGAGGACCTCTGTCTTGTCTATGAAACCTCGCGGCCCATCCAGTGAGCACCTAACGGGGTTCTTGACAGACACACAAAGAAGCTACATGGTTAAAGACGATACTAGGTGCTAAAGCCACTGAAATGCCTGCCTTTCTGATAATTTTCAGCATTTTCTGGACAACAGGAAAGAAATAATTATAATAGCTGCCGTTTATAAAGTGCTTATACAGAGGATGAGGTGGTGGGATGGCATCACCGACTCAGTGGACGTGAATTTGAGCAAACTCTGGGAGATGGTGGAGGACAGGAGAACCTGGCATGCTGCAGTCCATGGGGTCACAAAGAGTCAGATTCAACTTAGCAACTGAACAGCAACAACATAGAGTGCTTGTAACGTGACAGGTACAGTGCTTGTCACTTGGCATAGGTTACCTCATGATCTCGTTTCTAAAAGGAATCATTGGAGACAGAGAGTGTCATAGTGCTCATTTTTGCCAAGTTTTGAACCAGGCCCTTCAGAAGTGGAAAAGGAAGCTGATCAGAGTGGATCAGAGAGTAGCTTAAGATTTCTCTGGAGAAGGAGAGACGCAGGCCTGACCCACAATCAGATCCAGGTAAACTCGGCCCTTTTTTTTTGCCCTTGACCCATATCCCTGGTTATGCTGATGCCTCCTGAGCAGTTGCTTGTTAATGCAAATAAGTTGTAATTGGCAGGCTCTCAAGGCATTGTAGGAGATGGAGAGGCAGGAGCGCCTTCATGAAAAATCCTTGCAGGAAGTCCTTGGTGGTCAAGGCCACGTTTAGTAAAGACTTGGCAGAAGCAGAGTGGAGTCATTCATCTGAGGCATTAGGGTTTCCCTGGTGGCTCAGCTGATAAATAATCTGCCTGCAATGCGGAAGATCTGGGCTTGATCCTTGGGTTGGGAAGATCCCCTGGAGAAGGGGAAGGCTACCCACCCCAGTATTCTGGCCTGAAGAATTCAGTGGACTGTATAGTCCGTAGGGTCGTAAAGAGTCAGACAGAGTTGGATGCTACTGAGCAACTTTCATTTTCACTTTCAGGGGGTGGAAAAGAGAAGATTGGCTTCTGATTCCCTTATTTATTTACATATGAAAATAATTTAGTAAATATTCATGATCAGATCAGATCAGATCAGTCGCTCAGTCGTGTCCGACTCTTTGCGACCCCATGAACCATTAGAGTGCACACCCACATGACATAATATGCCAGTTAAGCCAGACTGCCTGAGTTCAGACTCCACACTAGAGTTGTAAGTTTGAGGTGACCACTCTATGCCTCAACTTCACTGTCTATAAAATATATAGAATACCTGCTTTACAGAATTCTTGATAAGGATTTGTTTAACATAGTGCATGCGTGCATGCATTCGAAGTCACTTTAGTCGTGTCTGACCCTTTGCTACCCCATGGACTATAGCCCGCCAGGCTCCTCTGTCCCTGGGATTCTCCAGACAAGAATACTGGAGTGGGTTGTCATGCTCTCCTCCAGGGGATCTTCCCAATGCAGAGATCGAACCCGTGTCTCTTATGTTTCCTATATTGGCAGGCATGTTCTTTATCACTAGCACCACCTGGGAAGCCCATTTAACATAGTATCTGGTATTTTAATAAATATTGGCCACTAACATTACATGCGAAGAGTCGACTCATTGGAGAAGACTCTGATGCTGGGAGGGATTGGGGGCGGGAGGAAAAAGGGGACGACAGAGGATGAGATGGCTAGATGGCATCACTGACTCGATGGATGTGAGTCTCAGTGAACTCCGGGAGCTGGTGATGGACAGGAAGGCCTGGCGTGCTGCGATTCATGGGGTCGCAAAGAGTCGGACATGACTGAGCGACTGATCTGATCTGATCTGAACATTACTATTACTACTAATAATCAATACATACCTCTCTTTTTCTATAAGATACGAAGGCTAAGTAAGAGAAAGGACCTTGTATATCTTTGTTTTTAGCACAATTCTTGGTACATTGTAGATTCTTAATGAATAGTGGCTGGCTGGCTGGATAGATAAATGAATTTGAGTTTATTTGGATAAAGGCACTGCCAAAAAAAATCTCATTCTTTCCAGATCCCTTCCTAGAAAGTCATGCCTCATATGTTGTACAAAGGAAGTCACCATGGTACTAAACCTCCTTGCAATGCATTCAGGCTCACAAGACTACTGTTACACGATGTTTGACATCAGCTTACCGAGAAGGGTATAAGATAGGAACTATAGTTGCCAGCAGATCAGCATCATACATTCTCCTGTAATCAGAGCCCTACCAGCACAGGTGTAAGCTGATGGACTCCATGTTGGGCAGGTGAAGGAGCTGCCTTTGCGTAAAAAAGCCTTATGTGCCACAGCAGTCAATAACTCTTACAACAACTCCAAAGACACGGCTTGCAGGATCCTCTCAAGGGACTTCTAGTTATAAGAACTGCTGCATTCAGAGTGCAAAGCCTGGCATTCCCATCAGGTATTTACAGTTCATTTGTACTTCTCCCTCCACCCCCAGTCCAGATGCAGACTACCAATGAGGGGTCATTTTTTTTTTTTAACCATATGCAGTGTTGCTTAGTAACATAGTTGACACATACCATCTTTATCTGTTTCTAGGGAAACCAAGCTAAGAAGTTAACCAAAGGTCAGATTCTCATGCAAAAAGGGAAAGAGTTTTTAACTCTATGCCCACTCCATCTAAATAGTTACTTACAACGCAGTCTGAGAAATCTATACGGTATCCCTGTGAAAAATTAATTCTTACGTCTCATACCTGCCAGATAAATTTCCCAAAGTAGACTTATATAGGTGTGGCCACATTCTGCACCCTCCCTTCAACAATCAAGAGTCAAGCACAGTAATTCTCGACACCCACCTGTCCCCACTGTCACCCATCCCTACTTCCATTCAGCAACCTCATCCTCCAGAGACCAAGCACAGCTAGGTCTCTACACACACACACTCACATTTACAAATGCATAAGAGATTTCAGTTTCCTTGGACCCGTATCATCTTGATAGATTATCCTAGCCTAGAAGTCACCTAGATCTTCTGAGTTTTGCCCTTCCTTACAGAGTTGTTGGGAGGATAAAATGAAATTAAAAGACACAAAGCATTGAAGGACCATAGGAAAAATTCAAACTAGTTTTCCTATTCAGTGAGTGGGAGTGAATTCCAAATATGGGTGAACAGCATCAGATCTGCCTAAGTGGAGCACAGAGTAGTCTCAACTTCCTTGATTTAAATTATTAGTGATGCTAGCCATCTTTACTAAAAGTAGTTAGGGCACTTCTTTTGACCCATGGGAACCACTAAACTCTCCAATCATTTCATCTTTTAAGCAGCCATGATGTGGTAGAAAGTTTCTGGGTGTGCGAAGTTGTTTCAGTCGCATCTTTGCGACGCTATGGACCGTAGGTAGCCAGGCTCCTCTGTCCATGGGATTCTCCAGGCTAGAATACTGGAGTGAGTTGCCATGCCCTCCTCCAGGGGATCTTTCTGACCCAGGGATCAAACGCAGGTCTCTTAAGTCTCCTGCATTACAGGGCTGTTCTTTACCACTAGCATCATCTGAGAAGCCCAGAGAATTTGGTTAGTACCAACTTGTCTTATTATATTCATTTCCCTGCCCCAGTGCTGATAATAGTTTCTATTTATTAAATTATTAACAAAGTGCTTTACTTACATTCTCTCATTTAATCATCAAGTATCACTAACTATATTTCTCAGCAGAAACCAAAACTCAGAAAGACTAGAAGCCTTTCCCAAGGTCACTCAACTGTAGTGGCAGAGCCAGGGACAAGGTCATGTTTAGTATTAATATTAGACTGGGTCTCATGTTCATGTTCTTTGTTCTGTGGTATCTTCAGAGAGGTGGCTTACTAGTTATACATTATCCCCATTTAGCCAATCTGTAAATGCGGTAGGAATGGATTTTACATTGCCTTTAAAAATTATTTTTACCTCCTTTCCCCAAAAAGAAAAAGGGATTTTATTGAAATAGGAAAAAGAGTTAAGTTTAAATGGAAATATATGTGAAACAAAAGGAAGTTCTCATTTTATTTGAATTTCTTTTCTCTATTTTATACTGTTATCTATTCTAAAATATCACCAGGAAAAAAAAAAGGGGGGGGGCATAAAGTACAAAGGGAACTAGAGAAAAATAGAGCATAGCATGCACATTCTGAAGTCACCACAGCCGGTCCTGTCAGAGCCCTTTCAAAGGAGCAGTAATTACAACTCATTATCTACCTTGAAGACATGCTAAATAGCATGAGAACAGGTTCCAAATCAATAAAATTCTCTTTGAGATATTAGAAGCATCACTGGTTTATTATAGTAGAAAGTTTAATAGCTTTTCCCCAAATTTTCAACTCCATGTTTTGTCTACTTGTATTGTACTTGAACATGTATTCCTGCCAAAAAGAAAAATTAAGCTAAATTCTTCTACTTACGGCTAGCACGTTCCTACTTTGTTCTGATTAATCCACAGATCTGTGCAGGAAAGAATTTGCAGTTGGCAAGAAAAATTCTAAACTGGGCAGTTTAATTGTCAAATAAATTTTCAAACTTGCATGGAGTGTGGGGAGAAACGTAGACATGTCGGCATTTTGAACCCATAAATGCGTGTTTTCTTGTAGATCATGCCAATCTAAGAGAAGGGAAAAAAAGAAAATGAATGACTTTAGTTCTGTCAGATAAAATCACTTTTTTTTTTCAGGAAACTTGAAGAAATCCATTCGGTCATATAATTTTTCGGTGAAGATAAATGTAATAAAACTTTATAATTCACTTTATTTCCTTTAACCCCTCTTAAGACATTCTCTCAGAAAAGAGTTGTGTGAATAAAATGACCTCTATGTGCAAAAAAAAAAAATTTTTTTTTAGTTAAGATCATTTCCTTCCTTTCTGAATTAAAATACAAAAGATTAGTTTTATAGCAAATATAGGATGGATTTTATCAGAATAATTTCATCCCCCTAAAGTTTATTTATTGGGGACATCAAAGGAAAATAGAGAATTGATATTTATTTATATTGTTTCTTGAATCGTGTAGTTTTATGATACCTTTTTGATTCTTATACAATCTTATTTCTCAATCCAGATTTCTTTGATTTCTATTAACCAGCCCTCCCATTAAATAAAGGTTAGATAATTCAAATTACAGTGTATGTGAAGGTTAGCAATGTTTCAAAGTGGAACACCTCGTAATGGCACCTGGTCTAGAGTGTCAGGGTAGCTGGAGTGAGTCCTGACTGTCCAAACAGGACGTGGAGAATGCAAATAGCGCAGAGTGGAGAGAAACCCTAAGAGGTCTAAGCCTCTCAAACTTATCCCAGCTACTACTTCCATATTTTCTACCGCATACCATGAAGACAATCCATTCTTTATTAATACCTTAGCATGACTTCCTTTGACCAATTTCTTTTTCTAATATTTATTGAAATCATCTTCCCATGTGGTGCAGTGGTAAAAAAAAAAAAAAAAAAAAAAAAATCTGCCTGCAATGCAGGAGACCTGGGTTCGATCCCTGGCTGAGGAAGATCCCCTGGAGAAGGAATGGCTACCCACTCTAGTATTCTTGCCTGAGAAATCCCATGGACTGTCCATGGGGTCGCAAAGAGTTGGACACAACGGAGCAACTAACACACACAGAGATAGTATCTATTGAAAGCGTCCTATATGCTAAGAGATGGGCTAGGCATTTTATTTAAATTATCAATTACCTAGTGGGTCCTCAGAGCATACCTGTAAAGTTCAATTAATCCCACTGAATGATGAGAAACAGGGTCTTAGAGAATGAGATGGTCTGCCCAAGGTTTCCTATGACGAGATGCCAGAACTGGGATTTGAGATAAAACTGCTTGGAGTTTGGATTGGGAAGGGAGTTGGTTGAGTGGCAAGAAATTGAAAGGAAATTTTGAACAGGGGCATTTGGGGCGGGAAAAGCATTCATGGATTCATTCAACAATTATTTGATTAGCTGTTAAGGGCCAGCCCTGTGCCACACCCCAGGGGAAACGAGAGTGAATGATAAGTGTGAGTATTCTGTACTCCTGTCACTTAGCTGAGAACTGAGTAGCCAGGAGCAGCACTATAAACCCAGAGAAAGAGATGAGAAAAGGGAGGCAGAGGATCCCAAAGGCAAACTTTGCTACACATCCACTGAGAGTTTCAACTGAAACATTCATTCTTCCCATGATTAGGTTCTGACCTGAGCTGGGCTGAGCTCTTTCTCCACGGTAAAACCTAACAAATACATCAGGGCTATGATTCTGAGGATAAACATTAAAGAAAGTTGTAGTCTATAGGCCCCTGGGAGAGGCTTGATAATCATCCCAGCTGATCTGAAGGGCATAGATGTTGGAAGTGATGATCGAGATTCCATTTCTGCACCATGTCTTTCCCTAAGGAGGCCCTGGCACTTAGAAGATACTGTACACACAATTGTGGGAGGGAAAAAAGGAAGAAAAGAGAAGGAAAGAGCAAGTCTTTCTGGATCTGTGCTCAGAGTCTACCTGTCTTCCCCAGGGACCTCTGATATACATGCAATTTGCTTATGCAAATTCAGGGACGGAGAGTATCCTGTGTGTTAAAAATGTTCGAAGTAGCTCAGAACTGCACTATCCCAAAAGCCCATTTATTGGAAACATTTGTCTTTTCATTTGAATGGAAGTTATATGTCTTAGAAAAATTGAGGTGAAAAAGGAATGCATTAGTCTGACAGAGGTAATCTACCATTCATACTTTTGAAACTAGAACATTTTGCTGACAAAGAGAAATGTATTTTTAAGTCTGAGTTCTTTTAAAAAAAAAAAAAACCTTCCATCCTAGTCCTCTAGCTAGGCTATTTCTGCCAGCTCTTCAGCTCTGAACACAACACATTCTTGCAATTCATCACTTCCCTTGGCTCAAGCCAGCCTCTCAAATGGTTGGCGGCATATGCTTCTCATTAGCTCTGCCGTGGCCTCACCTGGGCAGCTCAGACTCCTCCCCCTGCTCCTCCACCCCCACTGCCCACGCCTTCCCTCCTCCTCTTCCCGCACCAACCCCAGACTCATCCCCCCGCCAGCTTCTCTTACAGACCAGCACTGCCTGCTGGCATGGCAGCAGGCGAGCAGAGAAAAAGAAGGAGCAGGAAACACCCGTTCTTTCGAAAGTCAATCCTGTGGTTGAACAGCCTTTCGTTCAGAAATAAGACCGAGCAAAAGAGAAAGCCTAGGGCAAGACCAAAAACCATAACAGAAGTGGAAACAAGAAAAAAGCAGAAGTCTGCTGACTGGGAGAAAATTAGAGAGGGGGGCAACAAAAGGTTAAGAGGGAAAAATTCCCATCGTTACATCACTTTGGCAACCACGTTGTTTCTTTAGGTCACCGGATTTTCTCTTGATTTATCTGCTAGGCCCTATATGGGAGTTTTACTCATTTGGAGGGCATTTTCCGTTTAACGCTGTTAGAGGAGTGACAAAAATCTTCCTTCCATTTGGTGAATTCCAGTTCCCTCTATGACCCAGTGCATAAATTAAGAAGTAGACGGAATCAAAGATTTTTTGATCAGCCCCAGAGACACTTTCCAATACTTACCAAATTCTTTTTTCATTTTCTCTCTTGTGCGATAGCTTTCAAGGAGCATTTTTTATCTTTGTCTTACTTTCCAAAGGAATTGAGAAGGTAAGTTCTCTCAGTGTATCTCTGGAGTATACCTGGATAACTCTGATTCCAAACTATTCCAACCACAAGACTTAGAGTGAAGTTAGTGGGTATCTTTTTTGAAACTGATTATTAATGGCAAGAAAGGAATGTTGAAAGGATGAAAGTCTTCATCTCTGATGGCATTAGAAGAGGATCATAGAAATCTGAGGTTGCAAGGGACTTCAGAGATTTCCTAATCTACACCCTTTATATTATAGATGGGGACTCTGAGGCTAAGAGGTGACTTCCCCACTGCCATACAAGGAGGGGGTGCTGCGACAAGGATTCACCAGGGATCTTCAGCCCCAGTCCTGTTCTCTTTTCCATTTTAAATATATGCAAGCGCCACACTGTCCCCCAAGTCCCTTTGTGCCAACATTAGAGAGAGGGCTGTGCAAACTGCCAACCAAGGATGGCTTTTTGTCCTAGATCTAAGAGTTAACATAGAACCTAATGAGCAGGACTTACCAGATGGTTTCTCATGGTAAAGAACCTGTCTTTCGATGCGGAGACAGGAGAGATGCAGGTTCAATCCCTGGGTCAGGAAGATCCCCTGGAGGAGGACATGGCAACCCATTCCAGTATTCTTGCCTGGAGCATCCCATGGATAGAGGAGCCTGGCGGGCTATAGTCCATAGGGTCACAAAGAGACAGGACTGAGGTGACTTAGCGTGCAATGAGTAGGACTGAGTTTTCCCAGTGTTTAGTGACCCATGACACCCCCAGGACCAATTAGAAAACCTCCAGAGACAGAACTACCTCTGAGAAAATTAGAAAAATGTTCCCCTTCCTCAGGGCTTATCCACACCCCCAGCCCTCACCTTACCCTGAGTACAAAGCCTAGCAAAATGCAGGCTGGATATATTTCAGGCACCACTTGGTCCATCACCTGGGTACTCTTAATGTGGGCAAAACTCACGTGACCACATATGTCGGGGTCCTGACCAGGGGGTGCTCATGGATCGAGAGAATCACAGGTGCAGCCACCCCTTGATTCACAAAGAGTCATTCCGAGGTCCTCATCTGGAACAAGAGCCCTGTCTTTATAGTGGATAAAGGGGGGAAAAACTCATCTTCAAGGACGTGAACACGTTTTTTGTTTGTTCGTTTTTTTCTTTAGCATTTCTTATTTCCAAAGAACTGAGCCAGATTCAGCTCTGAACAACATTGCACAGTCAGAGAAACATGCCAGAAAGACCTCTTTCCCTCTCGATTCGCCTCCTTTCAGCAGCCAGACGCTGCACCCCCTGTCACCTACCTGCCCTGTCCCTCCCTCCTGGCTTGCAGTCACAGTCTTTTCTCAGCTGTTCACTGACAGTGGCCTCATGCCTTCATTCGAAAAGTAGTTAATGAGAACTCAGTCTGTGACAGGTTTAAGGTTTTGCCCTTTCTGGGGTATTTATGTTTTAAGAGAGACTCCCAAGCCCAGCACAATGCCTGGTATATAATGTCCATTCAGTAAATATATGAGAAAGGATGGAGGGAAGAGAATGGGAGGCATCTGATACTCAAAGAATTGTGAGATTCAGGTCTCATCAAGCAGTGCCCAGGAAGGGGAAAATTGGGGTCAGGAAATCTTATAACCACCCCTACGTGTCCTGGCAGAGAGGCCTTATGTTCTGTTCTGTTCTGTTCTATATTCTCCAAAATCTTAAGACATCAGTGCAACCACATGGAAAACTGCTGCAGACACCCATATTCTACCTCCAAATTCTTCCAGATATGCCTCTTTCTTGCCCAGCCAGATACCCCAGCACTTCTGAGCTCCTAGATTTTTTTTAGACTCTGTTCTGGCCCACAGCTCGGTTTCTGTTACTTATCTTGCCCCTAGACTAGCAATACAGTCCAGAAATTATACCTTAACATTAGCCTTCATGCTGGTGCAAAGCAAGGTGTGGTTTCTGGGATTTCTCTCTGGCACCAAATACTTTGCTCCCAGAACGGCAGGCCCTGGCCCCCTACTCACCTGACCAACATAGCCATTCACCTCTGTCTTCCTATTTTAAGGCCATGAAAGAGGCATCCCATAGTGACTAAAATCACTTACAGAATTCTTTCCTTAAGCACTTCTGCTGGAAGTCTCCTCTCAGCTTTTTTCCTATGTATAATGTATCTTTCTGCTCCTTTCAACTGGAAGTTCCTAGAAAGAAAACCATCTGCCATAGTCACCTCTGTAACACCATTTTTGCTGAGCACAGTGGCTTGTCCGTAATAATTGCCCCTAAGATATTTTTTCTTTGTTGAATTATTCAACCAGATATTTTATTGCCCATGTAGTTTTGGTTGTTGTTTTAACCAGAGGAAATTAACAGGGATTTCTGACTGATTCTGCTCTTCCTCTGGTGGGAAAATTTTTATGTTAAATGCAAATGGCTTTGCCATCTGTGTGCAGCATACGTTCTGGAATCCTTTTCCTTTATATGGGGAAACCAGGTTTCCCACCAATGACCATGAACGTGCATTTGGCAGCCCTTGCAGCTCTTTCTCTGTAACCCAGATGGCAAAGTTTGCTTCTCATTTCCACTTGAGAATTTTTATAAGGCTTCTTTATGTTGCTCTTTCTTTTCAAGTACTTTTCTGTTCCTGGACAGAGGGTTTGAACCTTCTGTTTGGACCTCCCTGTCCATTACTGTCTAGTCATTGCACTGATTCTATGAGAGGAAGCCTATTTTGCTAGTTAGACCTCAAATCCACTTGCTAATTTGTCTGATCTTTTGTGTTTCTGCCTGGAAACAGTATCAGTGTTTATTGTTGCTCCTTCACTCCCCAGGCTGCCATGTAAGTAGAGGAATAAGATAGCCGAGCTAAGAGAAGACAGTGTTTTTCATATGTTCCCCAGCGGTGCTTATGTGTGTGCTAAGTCACTTCAGTCATGTCTGACTCTTTATGACTTTATGGATTGTAGCCCACCAGGCTCCTCTGTCCATGGGATTCTCCAGCCAAGAATGCTGGAGTGGGTTGCCATGCCCTCCTCCAGGGGATCTTCCTGACCCAGGAATCGAACTCACATCTCTTATGTCTCCTGCCTTGGCAGGTGGGTTCTTTACCACTAGCACCTCCTGGGAAGCCCGTTCCCCAATGAATCTCCCCCTAGGTAAAAGGCAGTACCTGGGTTACAGAATGTTAAGCACTGGCTAGTAATCAGCATAATATTAGCCAGGGTTTGATTCTGCCCTTTAACATTGGATAAATTAGACACAAACCTAACTTAAAGATATAAGTAAGAGGAGACCCAATGGTGAAGTACTTTGACTTTTAGACAAAAGGTTTGGACATCATCCAGTAGGGAAACACAGTGAGACTTCTAACAAAGGAGTGACATAAATGATTAGAAGGGCCATTCTGACTTCAGAGTAGAAGATCAGTGGGCATTCAAAGTCAGGTTAGGAGCCTGAGGCCGCAGTCCATGTGAGGAGAGGCAGGCCCAAATCAAGGAAAACAGTGGAAACAAAGGAAGGAGAATAGATTTGAAAGACCCTTCAGGAAAAACAATGGATCTTCTACCTCCGCTCTCTCTTCACTCAGTCCAGCTCCTTTGACTTCCTTCCTGCTTCTCACACATTAGGCACTCTCTTTTTTTTTAAATTGAAGTATAGCTGAGTTGTTCCCCTGGAGAAGGGAATGGCTACCTACTCTGGTATTCTTGGAGCTTTTCTGGTGGCTCAGATGGTAGAGAATCTACCTGCAATGCAAGAGACCCAGGTTTGATCCCTGGGTCAGGAAGATCCCCTGGAGAAGGGACTGACGACCCACTCCAGTATTCTGGTCTGGAGAAGCCCATAGACAGAGAAGCCTGGCGAGTTACAGTCCTTGGGTTCACAAAGAGTCAGATACGACTGAGCAACTAAACACTTTTACTTTTTCACTTTTCACATAGCTGAGTTACAATGTTGTGTTAGTTTCAGATGTACAGCAAAATGATTCAATTATATACATATATAAAATACACTTTTTCATATTCTTTTCCATTATAGGTTATCACTGTTCATGGGGTTCTCAAGGCAAGGATACTGAAGTGGTTTGCCATTCCCTTCTCCAGTGGACTACATTCTGTCATATCTCTCCACCATGACCCGCCCATCTTGGGTTGCCCCACGGGCATGGCTTAGTTTCACTGAGTTAGACAAGGCTGTGGTCCTAGTGTGATTAGATTCACTAGTTTTCTGTGAGTATGGTTTCAGTGTGTTTGCCCTCTGATGCCCTCTTGCAACACCTACTGTCTTACTTGGGTTTCTCTTACCTTGAGTGTGGGGTATCTCTTCAGGGCTGCTCCAGCAAAGCACAGCCATTGTTCCTTACCCTGGACGAGGGGTATCTCCTCACCGCCGACTGCCGCCCTTCCTGACCTTCAATGTGGGATAGCTCCTCAGGGCCCTCCTGTGCCCGCGCAGCCATGGCTCCTTGGTCGTGGCCTGGTCCTCCCGGCAACTGCCCCTGGCCTTGGGTGTGGGGTTGCTCCTCACGGCCGCGGCCCCTGGCCTCGGGCTTGGGGCATGGGGTAGCCCCCTCCCGGCCACCACCCCTGACCTCCGACGTGAGGTAACTCCTCTCCTCGCTGCCCCTGACCTCGGACAGGGGGTAGTTCCTCTAGGCCGTTCCTGCGCCGTTGCAGTCTGGCACTCTCCGCCACTGCCCTTGACCTCAGAAGTGGGGTAACTTCTCTTGGCCACCGCCCTTCGGGCATGGGGTCCTCCCGGCTTCTGCCCCTGACCTCGGACGTGGGGTGGCTCCTGCCACCTGCGCTTTGGCACGCCCGTCGCCCGTCGCAGCCCAGTCGCAGCCGCCCGCAGCCGCCTGGCTGGATGGCATCACTGACTCGATGGACATGAGTCAGAGTGCACTCTGGGAGTTGGTGATGGACAGGGAGGCCTGGCGTGCTGCGATTCATGGGGTTGCAAAGAGTCAGACACGACTGAGCGACTGATCTGATCTGATAGGTTATCACAGGATATTGAACATAGCTTCCTATACTATATGGCAGATTCTTATTGGTTATCTGTTTTATATATGGTAGTGTGTATATATCAATCTCAATCTCCCAATCTCCCCTTCTTTTTTTCTCTTGGTAATGTAGGTTTGTTTTCTACATCTGTGACTCAATTTCTATTTTGTAAATAAGTTCATTTGTATCATTTTTTTAGATTCCACATATAAACAATACCACATGATATTTATGTTTCTCTTTCTGGCTCACTTCACACAGTATGTCCATCTAGGTCCATCTGTGTTGCTGCAAATGGCATTTATTTCATTCTTTTTTATGACTGAGTAATATTCCATTGTAAGCATGTGCCACATCTTCTTTATCCATTCATCTGTCAATGGACGTTTAGGTTGCTTCCATGTCTTGCCTCATGAGTGTCCTCACTGAATAGAATGCTCTTTTCCAGACTACCATGTCTCACTTCCTGAGATCCTTCAAGTTTTTGTTTGAACATCCCCTTCTTACTGAGTTTTACCTTGATAAACCTATTAAAGGGCTCCCTCATAGCTCAGTTGGTAAGGAATCCATCTGCAATGCAGGAGACCTGGGTTCGATCCCTGGGTTGGGAAGATCTGCTGGAGAAGGGAAAGGCTACCCACTCCGGTGTTCTGGTCTGGAGAATTCTATGGACTGTACAGTCCATGGGGTCACAAAGAGTCAGACACAACTGAGCGACTTTCACTTTCAAATGTATTTACATCCACACCCCCACCAAAAGTCATACATCAGAATGTTCATAGCAGTGATATTTACAGTAGCCAACAAGTAGAAAACATCCAAATGCCCATGAAGAACTGAAAGGGTCAAGTGTGGTATAATCACACCCTGGAATATACCATATAGTAATCAAAGTGAATGATTAACCTACAGCCATATGCAACAACATGGATGAATCTTGTAAATGTAATGCTGCCTGAAAAGCAGTCTGATTTAAAAAGACTACTTAACAGACAATTCCATTTGTATAAAAGCACAGAAACAGACAACACTTAGCTCTGTTATTTGGAGTCAGGTAATGGCACCCCACTCCAGTACTCTTGCTTGGAAAATCCCATGGACGGAGGAGCCTGGTGGGCTGCAGTCCATGGGGTCGCGAAGAGTCAGGCACGACTGAGCAACTTCACTTTCACTTTTCACTTTCATGCATTGGAGAAGGAAATGGCAACTCACTCCAGTGTTCTTGCCTGGAGAATCCCAGGAACGGGGGAGCCTGGTGGGCTCCCGTCTATGGGGTCGCACAGAGTCGGTCACGACTGATGTGACTTAGCAGCAGCAGCAGCAATGGCTACCTTTGGCTCAGAAGTTTGTTACTAGAGGAGCACAAGGAGTGCTTCTGGCTTCTTGGGAAGATTCAGTTTTCTGTTCTGCACACTGGGTGGGTATACAGGGTTAGTTCAGTGTGTGGGAAATTCAGAGTGGTTCCTTAATGGTATGTGCCCTTTTCTTGTTTAATACTTTTATTTATCTCTTTGGCTGCCCAGGTCTTAGTTGCAGCAGATGGGGTCTTTACTTATGGCATGTGGAATCTAGTTGCCTGACCAGGGGTCAAACCTGGGTCCCCTGCATTGGGAGGTTGAAGTCTTAGCCACTGGACCACCAGGGAAATCCCAATGTGTGTACTTTTCTACACGTATATTATACTTCAATAAAATTTTCAAAGTGCAAGTCTTCCCCAGAGATACTTCTCATCCCCCTTACTCCATTTTTCCATAATACTTACCACTTTCTAATATAAGCTGCAATTATAGTGTTTATCACATTCTTTCACCATTAGTATGTAAGTGGAGCAGGGATTGTGCTGCATTTTGCTCACTTCTACCTCTTTATGACCTTGAAGTGTACCTGGCACACAATAGGTATCAGAATGAATGAACAAAGCATTGCATCAGAAGGCATGAGTAGAATGGGCCAGACTCAAAGGTGCAAGTGGAACCTGGTTGAGGTTCAGTGTTGCCTTGGCAATTCCCCTTCCCAAGTGTGAGGATAGGCTGCTAGCCCCGAGGCAGTAACGGTCGTTCCCATGCCTGTCTCAAAGCTACTTCTCCAAGCTACTTCAGGACATTTAATTAAGAAGGCTGTTTCCTTATCCTAGAATATTTATGTCATCTGACCTGTATTGGAAACCTTCCCATCTTCAAAGGCAAGATCATATGCCATCTTCTCCATAATGCCTCTCTTTAAAAACCTCAACCTAACTTCCTCTAGCTTCTTATTTTTACCCTTTCTGTACTCTTCTGGAATTGTTTTTATTCATTCATTTGCCAAATATTTATTGAGCATCTGATGTTTTAAAAGTGAAGTCGTGCAGTTGTGTCTGACTCTTTGGGTCCCCATAGACTGTAGCCTTCCAGGCTTCTCCGTCCATGGAATTTTCCAGGCAAGGGTACTGGAGTGGGTAACCATTCCACTCTCCAGGGGATCTTCCCAACTCAGGAATAGAACCCAGGTCACCTGCATTGCAGACAGATTCTTTATTGTCTGAGCCACCAGGGAAGTCCCAGATGCTATTTTAAGTCCAAAATTCAAGGCTGAAATTCGAGTCCTGAAAAATTCAAAAATTCAGTTCAAAAACTGTCTTTCATGGGACTAAATTCAAGTAGGTAAATAGACAATAAACTAATAAATACATGTGTAAAATTATTTGGAGTTCTTTGAAAGAAATTAAGATAAAGGGTTGGAAAGTGATTGGTGGCTCAGTGGTAAAGAATCTCCGTGCCAATGCAGGAGAGACGCAAGATACACAGTCAATCCCTGGATCAGGAAGATCCCCTGGAGGAAGGCATGGCAATCCACTCCAGTATTCTTGCCTGGAGAATCCCATGGACAGAGGAGTCTGGCGGGCTACAACCCATGGAGTTGTGAAGATTTGAACACAACCGAGTGACTGAGCGCGCGCGCGCACACACACACACACAGGGTGCTGTTTTAGATGTTATGTTATGAGGAAGTTATGAGGAAGACTTCCCTATATCAACAACACTGGGAGAGAGATGCAGATAAGTAAGGAAGTGAGCTATGAGGAAGCACATTCCAGACAGAGGAACCAGCAAGTGCAGATGGCCCGCCGTTAGAGCAGGCTTCTGTGTGAGTCTTGTGTGAGTCGTGTGTGTGTGTGTGTGTGTTCCTTTGGATAAGGCTTGTGTGCCTAGCTTACTGTTTTAGATGCAGAAAATTCTGAGTGATTGAATTTATTCAAGATTTTGTCATTTATTAATCCATTTCACATTTTTACTGAAAGAAGCATTTCTAAAATGTGTTAAATAGAATATGTCCCGAACTGAATTATGCAAAATCTGTTACACCACACACACACAGTTCTGTGGTCAAATAAGTAAAAGCAGTAAAGAGGAGTCATAATATTTACCCGTATAATGTGGACATTGCTAAGTCTCACAGTAAAAAACAAAACGCCTAAGTCATTATTTTCTAATGTGTGTTTCTCACATGGAAACATTAATAAAGCACAAAACACTAGAATTCCGTAAAATTTAGTTTGGAATATGTCATCTCAGATTCCTTAATTTTCATATCAGGTATATTAAACTCCTAATATTTACCTGACTCTGTT
Organism: Tragelaphus eurycerus; assembly: GCA_935064755.1. Lineage (NCBI taxonomy): Eukaryota > Metazoa > Chordata > Mammalia > Artiodactyla > Bovidae > Tragelaphus > Tragelaphus eurycerus. Next base: position 1,014,673 of record CAKXYN010000086.1, on the reverse strand, counting down.
TCATAATTTTATAGAATTAAATTAAAATATGAACACCAGAATCAGTTCAGTTCAGTTCAGTCATTCAGTCATGTCCGACTCTTTGTGACCCCATGAATCACAGCACGCCGGGCCTCCCTGTCCATCACCAACTCCCGGAGTTTACTCAAACTCATGTCCATCAAGTCAGTGATGCCATCCAGCCATCTCATCCTCTGTCGCCCCCTTCTCCTCCTGTCCCCAATCCCTCCCAGCATCACAGTCTTTTCCAATGAGTCAACTCTTCACATGAGGTGGCCAAAGTACTGGAGTTTCAGTTTTAGCATCAGTCCTTTCAATGAAATCCAGGACTGATCTCCTTTAGGATGGACTGGTTGGATTTCCTTGGAGTTCAAGCGACTCTCAAGAGTCTTCTCCAACACCACAGTTCAAAAGCATCAATTCTTCAGTGCTTAGCTTTATTCACAGTCTAGTTCTCACATCCATACATGACCACTGGAGAAACCATAGCCTTGACTAGACGGATCTTTGTTGGCAAAGTAATATATCTGCTTTTCAGTATGCAGAATGGTGTAGTATTACTTGATCAATGACAGAAGACCATAGATTTTCAACAGTCTCTCTCCTATGTTAATATAGTATATATCTTCACAGCTCTGTGCTGCCTAATTTTAATATATATCTAGTGATCTTCACACTATTAACAAAGCTGTCTCTTGGGTATTTGGTTGCTGTCAGGATTAGGAGCTAAAATATCAAGGGACAGATTTGTAAGCTTTGTTATAAACAAATAGCAGTTAAGAGAATAGAACGAAGGCTCAGAATGACAATGAGAGTAGAGTCCTACGTGGTAACATACATCCAAACTCCATGAATGAGCAGCCTTTGAACACAGCTCCCTCTGCTTCTAACTGTCTGTATATTTTTGATCTCTCCCGCTTCGCATGTCCTCTGTGAATTTCACTAGATGACGTGTGACTGCCTTAAAACACAGAAATCCTAGTATCAGTCTGTGTTTCTTTGCTCCCTAATTGCTCCCTCTTTAAGTAAATATTTATTGGTTTGCCATGGTCATCAGCCAGCAGCAGATACATGTAATAAGGCTGAATTTGCAAGCAGCTCTCACAGTTGTAACAACTGTGTCTGAGTGCTTTTGTCTCAAAATGCCTCTGTGTGTGTGTGTGTGTGTGTGTGTGCGCGCGTGTGTGTGTGTATGAGAGAGAGGGAACGCTTGGACTCTTGGATAAATTTAGCCAGAATTCTCATAGCCCCTGGTAAACTTTAAAAGGTAAAAGGAGCATTTATTCTTATTTTATGGTGGGTGCGGCACTTAGCTTTACAGGTTTAAAGGCAGCAGGGAAGCTACAAAGCCAAAGGTTTTTCTGAGGCATTCGTTGCTGTGCAGAAAAACAAGCCAAAGTTTTGCTTGTGGGCAGAAACATCCCAGAATGCATCTGCTGATTGGTCTGAAAGTGAGTCCTGGCAAGAACCCAGGGCCACTGGCTCGTAAGTACAGCGCAGGAACAACCTAGGCAGCGTTTGGGATCAAATTTCCAAGACAGATCATGGTCAAAATTGTCTGCTTTGCTTTCACTTGTCTGAGATTCTGGACCTCTGAACTGAGAGTAGAGGCTAGAGGGAGAAAACCTTCTGATGGTTGCCAGTGCCACAAGGTGTTTACTTTGGTTCACTAGGAAGCAGGGCTTCCCTGGTGGCTCAGTGGGAAAGAATCCAACTGCCAACGCAGGAAACGCGAGTTCAGTCCCTGGCTCGGGAAGATCCCCTGGAGTAGGAAATGGCAACCTAGTCCAGTATTCTTGCCTGGGAAATCCCATGAGCAGAGGTGCCTGGCAGGCTACAGTCCATGGGGTCGCAAAAGAATTGAGCACGACTTAGCAACTAAAACAACAATGCCGAAGTGTACGTGGACATTAGCAATGGACTGTCATTTCTGGAGAGTTTGGGACAGTAAGCATTATTTGGGGTGAACAGTTTTCATGGTTTTGTGTCATAAGCATCTTGACTCCAGAGTCATTTTTACAATGGAACCACTTAGTTAAATCTCTAATTTTAAAGTTATGCGATTTAACGTATTTTCAAAAAGTTTTTTGCAGCAGCCAAGAATTTTTTTTTACAACTTTTAAAGGTGACTTTGCATTTACAGTTATTAAAAAATATTGGTTATCTTTTCAAATTGTGAGATCTAACTTCCCTAACCATCGGCCCTATTACTATCATCTAGTTTATAAGAAAGAGGTAAGGCTAAACCCAAGATCACAGTGCCCTCCTGTTTTCATCCTGTTATGTGTACCTAAGACCTTGTCTTCCGTGTGTGGCACTTTCTTACGCCTCACTACAGCTGTGACTGTGGTGCTCAGCAGACCAATCCCAGTGGCTGTAAGTCAGATGGTGGTTGTGTTCTTCACCACCATATTCCTGCACAGAATAGTGCTAAAAGGGTTTAAAATGAATGAATGATAAACCACTGCTCGTTGTGAAAGTAAATAGAACTCTCCAGAGTGAACAGAAAAAACTACTCGGGAACCACAACAACCATCTTGTTTCAGTGGCTCCATCCTATAGACAGGATTATTTTAAACCTAGCTTTTTGTGATTGTCTAAGGTGATGGACACGGAGAAGGCAATGGCACCCCACTCCGGTACTCTTGCTTGGAAAATCCCATGGACAGAGGAGCCTGGTGGGCTGCAGTCCATGGGGTCGCTAAGAGTCAGACACGACTGAGCGACTTCACTTTCACTTTTCACTTTCATGCACTGGAGAAGGAAATGGCAACCCACTCTGGTGTTCTTGCCTGGAGAATCCCAGGGATAGGGGAGGCTGGTGGGCTGCCATCTACGGGGTCACACAGAGTTGGACACGACTGAAGTGACTTAGCAGCAAGGTGATGGACAGGGAGGCCTGGCATGCTGCAATTCATGGGGTCGCAAAGAGTTGGACATGACTGAGCGACTGAACTGAATTGAACTGAACTGTTTTGCTCCACTGGAGAAGGGAATGGCAAACAACTTCAGTATTCTTGCCTTGAGAACCCCATGAACAGTATGAAAAGGCAAAAAGATAGGACACTGAAAGATGAACTCCCCAGGTTGGTAGGTGCTCAATATGCTACTGGAGATCAATGGAGAAATAACTTCAGAAAGAATGAAGACACAGAGCCAAAGCTAAAACAACACCCAATTGTTGATGTGACAGGTGATGGAAGTAAAATCCAATGCTGTAAAAAACAATATTGCATAGGAACTTGGAATGTTAGTTCCAATGACTCAAGGCAAATTGGAAGTGGTCAAACAGGAGATGGAAAGAGTGAACATCAACATTTTAGGAATCAGTGAACTAAAATGGACTGGAATGGGTGAATTTAACTCAGATGACCATTATATTTACTACTGTGGGCAAGAATCCCTTAGAAGAAATGGAGTAGCCCTCATAGTCAACAAAAGAGTCCGAGATGCAGTACTTGGGTGCAGTCTCAAAAACGACAGAATGATCTCTGTTCGTTTCCAAGGCAAACCATTCGATATCACAGTAATCCAAGTCTATGCCCCAACCAGTTATGCTTAAGAAGCTGAAGTTCAACAGTTCTATGAAGACCTACAAGACCTTCTAGAACTAACACCCAAAAAAGATGTCCTTTTCATTATTGGGGACTAGAATGCAAAAGTAGGAAGTCATGAAACACCTGGAGTAACAGGCAAATTTGGACTTGGAGTACAAAATGATGCAGGGCAAAGGCTAAAAGATCTTTGCCAAGAGAACACACTGGTCATAGCAAACACCCTCTTCCAACAACACAAGAGAAGACTCTACACATACACATTGACCAAATGGGCAATACCGAAATCAGATTGAGTATATTCTTTGCAGTTAAAGAAGGAGAAGCTCTATACAGTCAGCAAAAACAAGACTGGGAGCTGACTGTGGCTCAGATCATGAATTCCTTATTGCCAAATTCAGACTTAAATTGAAGAAAGCAAGGAAAACCATTAGGCCATTCAGGTATGACCTAAATCCAATCCCTTACGTACAGTGGAAGTGACAAATAGGTTCAAGGGATTAGATCTGATAGACAGAGTGCCTGAAGAACTATGGATGGAGGTTCGTGACATTGTACAGGAAGCAGGGATCAAGACTATCCCCAAGAAAAAGAAATGCAAAAAGCCAAAATGGTTACTTAAGGAGGCCTTAAAAATAGCTGAGAAAAAAAAAAAAAAAAAGCTAAAGGCCAAGGGAAAAAGGAAAGATATCCCCATGTGAATGCAGAGTTCCAAAGAATAACAAGGAGAGATAAGAAAGTGGTCCTCAGTGATCAATGCAAAGAAAAAGAGGAAAACAATAGAATGGGAAAGACTAGAGATCTCTTCAAGAAAATTAGAGATACCAAGGGAACATTTCATGCAAAGATGGGCACAATAAAGGACAGAAATGGTATGAACCTAACAGAAGCAGAAGATATTAAGAAGAGGTGATAAGAATACACAGAAGAATATAAAAAAGATCTTCATGACCCAGATAACCATGGTGGTGTGATCACTCCCCTAGAGCCAGACATCCTGGAGTGCGAAGTCAAGTGGGCCTTAGGAAGCATCACTATGAACAAAGCTAGTGGAGGTGATGGAATTCCAGTTGAGCTATTTCAAATCCTAAAAGATGATGCTATGATAGTGCTGCACTCAGTGTGCCAGCAGCTTTGGAAAACTCAGCAGTGGCCACAGGACTGGAAAACGTCAGTTTTCATTCCAATCCCAAAGAAAGGCAATGCCAAACAATGTTCAAACTACCACAAAATTGCACTCATCTCACACGCTAGTAAAGTAATGCTCAAAATTCTCCAAGCCAGGCTTCAATAGTAAGTGAACCGAAAACCTCCAGATGTTCAAGCTGGATGGAGAAAAGGCTGAGGAACCAGAAATCAAATTGCCAACATCTGCTGGATCATCAAAAAAGCAAGATAATTCCAGAAAAACATCTATTTTTGCTTTATTTACTACGCCGAAGACTTTGACTTTGTAGATCACAACCAAGTGTGGAAAATTCTTCAACAGATGGGAATACCAGACCACCTTACCTGCCTCCTGAGAAATCTGTATGTAGGTCAAGAAGCAACAGTTAGAACTGGACATGGAACAACAGATTGGTTCCAAATTGGGAAAGGGATACATCAAGGCTGTATATTGTCACTCTGCTTATTTAACTTATATGCAGAATACATCGTGCAAAATGCCAGGCTGGAAGAAGCACAAGCTGGAATCAAGATTGCAGGGAGAAATATCAATAACCTCAGATATGCAGATGACACCACCCTTATGGCAGAAAGTGAAGAAGAACTAAAGAGCCTCTTCATGAAAGTGAAAGAGGAGAGTGAAAAAACTGGCTTAAAGCTCAACATTCAGAAAACTAAGATCATGGCATTTGGTTCCACCACTTTATGGCAAATAGCTGGGGAAAAAGTGACAGACTTTATTTTCTTGGGTTCCAAAATTACTGCAGATGGTGACTGCAGCCATGAAATTAAAAGACACTTGCTCTTTGAAAGAAAAGCTGTGACCAACCTACACAGCATATTAAAAAGCAGAGACATTACTTTCCTGACAAAGGTCTGTCTAGTAAAAGCTATGGTTTTTCCAGTAGTCACATATGGATGTGAGAGTTGGACTATAAAGAAAGCTGAGAACCGAGGAATTGATGCTTTTGAACTGTGGTGTTGGAGAAGACTCTTGAGAGTCCCTTGGACTGAAAGGAGATCCAACCAGTCAATTGTAACAGAAATCAATCCTGAATATTCATTGGAAGGGCTGATGTTGAAGCTGAAACTTCAATACTTTGGCCACCTGATGCGAAGAACTGACCCATTGGAAAAGACCCTGATGCTGGGAAAGATTGAATGCAAGAGGAAGAGGTGTGACAGAGGATGAGATCGTTGGATGGCATCACCAACCCGATGGACATGAGTTTGAGCAGGCTCCCAGAGTTGGTGATGAACAGGAAAGCCTGACGTCCTCCAGTCCATGGGGAAGCAAATAGTTGGACACAACTGAGCAACTGAACTGAATTGAACTGAACTGTATTTGATATCATTCTGATGGGCTTAAATCACTCATCAGATGAAGGATTTTTGGTTGGTTACCTGCTGGCTTTACAATAGATTATGTAACTTGCCCAGGGTCTCATGATTGGAGCTGAGATTACAACCCAGGTCACCCTCTTCCAAGGTTGTTGGTCTCCATCTCATCTCTGTATGTGAGACAGTGTTTGATTTCAGGGAACAGAAATCACCTCACTGTTGAATAAAAGATTTTCTGGATGGATACATGGAAGTCTTAGAGAACCCAATATTGGGAGGATACTGAGATTCAAGAAAATGAGAAAGTCACAGTAGCCATTTCTGTATTTCTCTCTAGACCTCATTGTCTCTTTCATTCTTCCCTCTACGAGGATCTTAGTTTCTTTTGCCCGGTAACTTCAGCCTGCAAGAGCTTTGGGTTACCTTAATGCCAGTTCTTACACCACAGATCCAGGAACCAACAACAGACAGACTAAGCCTACCTGTCTTCTGTAGAATCCACACCCTTAAAAAAAAAAAAAAAGCTAGGAATTTGATTGACCTAGGCGAAGCACACTGTTTCAAAGGAAAGTGTTATGAGAAAATAATGGGCATACCCAAAACACATATTTAGGTATTCTATTTCAAATTTTTAAAATTAAAATTTTAAATTACTTTTACTTGGCTTCCAGTAGCTTTATTCTAGTCTGCTGCTGCTGCTAAGTCGCTTCAGTCGTGTCCGACTCTGTGCAACCCCATAGATCGCAGCCCACCAGGCTCCCCCATCCCTGGGATTCTCCAGGCAAGAACACTGGAGTGGGTTGCCATTTCCTTCTCCAATGCATGAAAGTGAAAAGTGAAAACGAAGTCACTCAGTCGTGTCCGACTCTTCTCGACCCCCTGGACTGCAGCCTACCAGGCTCCTCCACCCACGGATCGTCCAGGCAAGAGTACTGGAGTGGGGTGCCATTGTCTACTTTTGTTTATTTTCCACATGCCTCCCGCTGATGATAGTCAACCTACCTTTTCTTGACCTATTTCACCCTTATCTTGATTGCCTCCTTACAGACTAGCAAACAATTCTAAGAGTCCAATATTTTTCTTTGTGGTAGTTATGCAAATGCCTTTATTTAGTAGTCAAATTCCAACTCTAGTTCCTCTAGGTAGCTTTCCATATGGTCCCTTTCCATACGCAGTGATGACATGCATCTGAATTCTGACATGCAACTGACATTCTGAATTCCAGTCCCTTTGCCTATGAGAAGAGCTCAGGTCATACTGAAAAGCAGAGAATCTTTTTAAACTTTTAAACTGGACCTCCCAGACACCCCTATGTCCCTTGTGACCTAGAGCACATATGGAAAGAACCGTGGTTACAGTGATTGGGTCCAGGGCAAAACTAATGGGCTCTATATGTTAGATCAGACTTTGATTTTCTGATAAGGCAACTAGACAAACATCTGACTCATATTCACAGGGGATGGTCTGAGGCCGGTGCTGAGGAATAGCACTTATCTTTTTCCTTAGACTGCCTTTAAAATTTCACATCATACCTAAACTATCATGAATACTCAGTAAAATATCAAAAATAATTTGAGGATAAGGAATTCTGGGCCGAACTTGAACTGTTTCAGGACTTTTCTTATTACTTTTATATTACCACAAGGCTTTTTTGCATTAAGTGAGAAGGAAGTTTATAGTAAGCTGACGGAGTCACTTTTAATTAAATAGTTTAATAAATAACAAATGTTTTTTTATTAATATCAAACTTTTAAACCAGAAGAAATTACATACAAACACACACATCAAAGTATTTGGCCAACTGCCCTAGCTGGCTGGCTGTGCTCTTTTAGAAGCAACGAAAGAACAAGGAACTGGAGGTCTGATTCTGTGCTTCCTGGACCCAGTGTGTTAGTCATCAGATACAAAGAGTATAAAACTCTGGCTTTACAAGTGTTCATTATGTTATTAAACATCCTTATGAGACCAATTCCCCTTAGGCCACCTAAAGGACTAAGGTGTTTAGGATGCTGAACTGTTTAACTGTAATTATAACAATTAAAACCTTATAAAATGCATGAAGTAAAATGGATTCACTGCTTCCACTTAATCTGATTTAAGAAAAATAGTTATAAGGAATATTTCTCTTTCCCAAAAAAGAGATTAAGATTTCAGAAATTGGCCAACAGTAGGGGGAGATAGGGGGAAGGCAATGGCACCCCACCCCAGTACTTTTGCCTGGAAAATCCCATGGACAGAGGAGCCTGGTAGGCTCCAGTCCATGGGGTCGCTAAGAGTCGGACACGGCTGAGCGGCTTCACTTTCACTTTTCGCTTTCATGCATTGGAGAAGGAAATGGCAACCCACTCCAGTGTTCTTGCCTGGAGAATCCCAGGGACAGGGGAGCCTGGTGAGCTTCCATCTCTGGGGTCGCACAGAGTCGGACACGACTGAAGCGACTTAGCAGCAGCAGCAGCAGGGGGAGATAGGAGAAGGCAAGGGCACCCCACTCCAGTACTCTTGCCTGGAAAACCCCATGGACAGAAGAGCCTGGTAGGCTTCAGTCCATGGGGTCGGGAAGAGTCAGACACGACTGAGTGACTTCACTTTCACTTTTCACTTTCATGCATTGGAGAAGGAAATGGCAACCCACTCCAGTGTTCTTGCCTGGAGAATCCCAGGGACAGCAGAGCCTGGTGGGCTGCCATCTATGGGGTCGCACAGAGTCGGACACGACTGAAGTGACTTAGCAGCAGCTTAGCAGCAGGGGGAGATAAGAATAAAATAGAAGAAAAGATTTGCCTTAAAACCCTTTATAAAGTGTTTTTATTTTCCTGCTTAACAAATGAAACCTTCATCGTCTTTGCTTCTGGGAAGAGTTTCAAGCCTAAGAAACACAGTTGGAAAAGTGCAGTGTTGCAGCCCATCCCCAGTAAGTCGTTCCAGTTGGATTCAAATCGAGTGTCTCCCTTCCAAGAGTTCTCCGAAAATGCTCATGATAAGAAACGAAACCTAGCCCTGCAACCTGGAAGGCTGCACATTTACCCTCTGCCACCAGGTTTGCCCAGACATAGCTCAGGGTACACCCTGCCCTCCTCCTCTCATGAATCCTTTTCCACCAGAGCCCAGGTCTGGTCTCCACAACCAGTTTCTCCTCTCCCGCAACCTCTTAACAAAAGCATAAGCATAATCAGAATCCCTTGGGAGTCCTTTTCATTCAATAATGACTAAAAACATTTCTTGAGCATTTGCAGTGCAGCAGGCCTAGGTTATAACTGTATATGGACAACCCCTGTCTTCAAGGAGCTCACAGTCTTTGAAGCCCTCATAGGCTTACAGGTTATTTATTAAGCATTTCTAATAGCACTCCTGCCAGGCATTTTAATAGGCAATCTGGTGGGTACAAGGAAGGCATGGTTCTTTATTGCCTGGAACTTGCAATCTAGAAAAGATAAGACACGGAGAAAGAACTATAAGTTAAGGCAGTATAGGGACTCCCGTGGTGGTCAGAGGCTATGACTCTATGCTCCAATGCAGGGGGCCCAGGTTCATTCCCTTGGCAGGGATCCAGATCCCACATGCCGCAGCTGCGACCTGGCACAGCCAAATAAATAAATAAAAATTAAAATTTTTTTAAAGATAAAGCAGTATAACAGTAGGCACTGTAGAAGTGGTGCTGTTCTGTGCTCAGCCATGTCCAACTCTTTGGGACCCCGTGGACTGTAGTCCGCCAGGCTCCTCTGTCCAAGGGATTCTCCAGGCAGTAATACTGGAGTGGCTTGCCATGCCCTCCTCCAGGGGAACTTCCCAACCCAGGGATCGAACCTGCGTATCCTATGTCTCCTGCACTGCAGGCGGATTCTTTACTCACTGAACCACAGAAGTGGTAGCAGATGTAATTGTCCCCACAGCAGGTAATGTTTTAGAAGCCAACTCAGATACATAATATAAGTGAGAGACAAAGTAAAGGTCAGGAAGAGAAATTTGAATGAATTATGAGCTGTAGCCATCTTGGGATGTAACACTGATATATTCCTTGCCACTAAAGAAAGTTTTAAAAGAGCAAATGTTATATATATATTTAGAAAATAAAGCTATAGGCTATTTTGAAAGGGTTTTCCTGTTTTAAAAAAAAAAAAATTAGGCTTATAATTTACATACTATAAAGTTCTCTTAAGTGCATAGTTTCCCAAATGCATAGCCATTTAACAAATGCATAGCCATTTAACTATAACCAGAATCTATTAATAGAATGTTTCATCACCCTAAAATTCCCGTGTTCTTTTTAATCAGATCCTTCCCCTACCTTCAGTCCTGGCAACCACTGGTCTGTTTTCTAACCTTATAGTCTTTTTGTATATAATGTTGTATAAATGAAATCAGGTAATATGGAATCTTTTGCATCTGGCTTCTTTCCCTTAGCATCACGCCTTTGAGATTCACGTAGTTGTATGTATGAATAGTTTTTCCTTTTCAGTGCTTAGTAGTATTGCGCTGTATGAGTATATCAGAGTTTATTTAAACATTCACCAGCTAAGGGATATTTTTCTTGTTCCCAATTTGGTATTTGTGGGAACCTAAATTTTTATTTCTCTTGGGTAAATACCTAGGACTGGAACTGTTGGATCAGATGTTAAGTGTATGTTTTTAAAAGTCTGCCAAACTGTTTTCCAAAGTGATTTCAACCATTTTGCTTTCCTGACCTCAGTGTTGAAGGGTTCTAGCTGGTCCATACTCTAGCCAGGACTTACCCTGGTCATTCTTAATTTGAGGAAATTTAAAGCCATGGGCTCACTTTTAGATGGAGAGATAGCATGTCCCTATCTTGGCCCTCTGATGTACAAAGAACTAGATAATATAACACAAAAATCAAGTGGCTGGTATTCATTAAACTCTTTACCTGTACCATAAGTATACCACGCACTGTGAGCAAGTACAAATGCATGAAACTGGACCTTTTGATCCAGGGAATCTTTTAGTCTACATTTTGCCAAGTTTTGGAAAAGACTGATGCTGGGACGGATTGGGGACAGGAGGAGAAGGGGACGACAGAGGATGAGATGGCTGGATGGCATTACTGACTCGTTGGATGTGGGTCTGAGTGAACTCCGGGAGTTGGTGATGGACAGGGAGGCCTGGCGTGCTGCGATTCATGGGGTCGCGAAGAGTCGGACACGACTGAGTGACTGAACAACTGAACTGAACTGACTGTGAGAAAAACTTGTTAAGAACTGTTTGTTTTTAAATATATTAAGGAATTCTCCTTTCTGGAAATTAGTAGTCCACCTTAGCATATCAGTGACTTTGAGATATTTTGCTGTAAAAAAATTATTTCAGTTTGGTTTAATTACAATTTCCCATAGATGTGGAGATGTTAATTATATTTTCCATTTGGGTGGACAGTTGTCAGAGAAACATTTATTGAATACTTCTATTTTTTTCTTGTGGATTTATAATGTCCTTACTCTCCATATGACAGCCTTCCTTGTGTTTGTGAGTCTATTTCCAGACTATTCTATTCTGTTGATCTTTTCATTTCTTCCAAAGCCAATTCACAGCGTTTAAATTACAATGACAAGTCATCACACACCTGCAAGAGTAATTCCCCCTACCTTATCTCTCTTTCTTTCAAAAATATGGTAGTTATTTTTGAACTTTTATCATTCCACATGAATCTATTAAAAAAAGTTAGAAGCAGAACAGTTCTTCCAAACATAATATTTTGTTACCTGTCAACATACAAAATGAATAAAAATAAATGCTCTACTTGAGATGAGATGGAGTCTCTGAATGTGACCTCTAAGCCCTTCTTTCAGCCCTTGAAATCTTTCATTCACCAAACTTCTAAGATGTCAACTGATCATAGAAAGTGAGAGACTTAAGCCAGTGGATGACTAATGATGGGAATTTCCAGCCCACAGAGAGGAGAAGATGGGAAAACAGATGAGGGGATACATGCTCACCTGGCCCATCTTTTATTAGAGTTTTTCCTATTACTATTCTTGACCAAAGTCCAGTAATCGGAAATCTACATTATCTAGATACATCATCCTCTGTAAAGTTTGTTCACAGGAAAGAATAATTTTGTCTTAATTATGACTCATTTTAGAAAGTGAAAAAAAATGTGGTCTCCCACATACATAGAGAATCCCACTGAGATGGCAAACAGCTAGAAACCCGGATACTGTCTTTGGAAGACAGACCAGTAGAATTTTTGCATAATGAAAATCTCTCAGATCACAGTCCATTCCTATCAGGGGAATAATACCAAACAAAATGAGATGAGTACCAGTTAAAAGGTAATTTCCTGAAATAGTCTCATGTGGGACAAATTGAAAATCCACAATCCTTCAATAAAGTTTTTTTTTCATTTTTTGATATTCAAAAAATAGTTTTACTCTTCACTTCCCTAGCAGATGTTGCAAATTTCAGAAACAGGCAGGGACTTTTGGACTGAAATGAAAAATTAATCCACTTAAAAATATAAAATTCAGATCGAAATGTTTAGAATATAGTAAGTGGGGCCTGAAGATTTCCTTTCCATGCTATTCAGATGCCATAAATCTGGCGAAGAGCACCACTGCCCTGAATGTGATGAGTAACATTTTTATAACCTTTTTTCTTTTAAAACAAAATGGCCCATGTGTGGGGAATATATGAAAACTGAATGCTACTATTGATGAGATCTGGCAAATTACTATGTGTTTAAGGCAGTACTGGTGGGAGGTACAGTAAAAGATGCAATTCTATAAATTCTACACATGTGTCATGTTTTACTCTGCCTTTCAGTTTAACCTTGAATGGTAATTTAAATATAAGTAAAAATAAAATGTGAAAACCAGAAGAAAAAGAATACCATTGTGTATTTCCATAATAATGTATGTTATCAATCCCTTTAGGACAACATTTAAGTTGTCATCACTCACATCCTTTTTTTTTTTAATTGAAGTATAGTTGATTTACAATGGTGTATTAATTTCAGGTTTATAGCAAAGTGATTCATATATGGATATACATATATATATATATTCTTTTTCAGATTCCTTTTCCATATAGGTTATCACAAAATATTAAATAGAGTTCCTTGTGCTATACAGTAGGTCCTTGTTGTTTATCTATTTTACATATAGTAGTGTGTATATCGGAGAATGCAATGGCACCCCACTCCGGCACTCTTGCCTGGAAAATCTCATGGATGGAGGAGCCTGGTAGGCTGCAGTCCATGGGGTCGCTAGGAGTCGAACACGACTGAGCGACTTCACTTTCACTTTTCACTTTCATGCACTGGAGAAGGAAATGGCAACCCACACCAGTGTTCTTGCCTGGAGAATCCCAGGGACGGGGGAGCCTGGTGGGCTGCCGTCTCTGGGGTCGCACAGAGTCGGACATGACTGAAGCGACTTAGCAGCAGCAGCAGCAACAGCAGCAGTGTGTATATGTTAATCCCAACTTCCTAATTTATGCCTCACCCCTCACCTCTTCCTTTTGGTAACTGTATGCTTGTGAGTTTGTTTCTACTTTGTAAATAAGTTTATTTGTATCATTTTTTTTAGATTCCATATATAAGTCATATCATATAATGTTTTTCTCTCCCCAATTTACTTCACTTAGTATAATAATCTCTAGGTCCAATCCATTTTGCTGCAAATGGCATTATTTTATTCTTTTTTTTAACCCTGCCTTTTCTTAGAATACAAAATTCTTGTTTTTATTCTTTTGACTACTTCCTAGATATCACTTTGCTTTTTAATTTTCTTTTTTGTAAGAAAAGCTTATCAAAAACATTATCATTCATTTATTACTTTTACAAATATTTACTGTGTGCCTATCATGTACCACTTTGTTGACCACTTAGAATATGGGAATAAATGAAACAATCTTAAGCTCTCATAGAGTTTAGAGTTTACAGATGATAGACAATTAAGTCAATGGGGAAGAAAGCACGATGAGTGTAAAGATGGGAGAGATTTAGGGGACACTCTCAGGGGACCTGACCTAACCCTGAGATCGGGAAGACGAAGTAGTGTTTAACCTGACCCTTGAAGAATAAGTAGGACCTTTGCTTGGAAAATCCCATGGATGGAGGTGCCTGGTAGGCTGCAGTCCATGGGGTCGCTAAGAGTCGGACACGACTGAGCGACTTCACCTTCACCTTTCACTTTCATGCATTGGAGAAGGAAATGGCAACCCACTCTGGTGTTCTTGCCTGGAGAATCCCAGGGATGGTGGAGTCTGGCGGGCTGCCGTCTGTGGGATCGCAGAGTTGGACACGACTGAAGTGACTTAGCAGCAGCAGCAACCGAGGACAATTGGTAAAATGTTTATAAGAGAGAATAGAAGAGCCTTTCAGGCAGAGGGAATCGTGGTTGTGCAGAGGTGCTATGGCAAGTGGAGCATAAATGTCTTCAGGGAGCAGATTAGAATTAAAAAATATGCATTAAAAAAAGCATGGCATGTACTCAAACTGTGGATGGTTCCCCTGCATTGGTTTGAATAATGTAGAGATACGCAGACAGCTAGGGAGAAGGAAATGGCAATCCACTCCAGTGTTCTTGCCTGGAGAATCCCGGGGATGGCAGAGCCTGGTGGGCTGCTGTCTATGGGGTCCCACAGAGTTGGACACGACTGAAGCGACTTAGCAGCAGCAGCAGCAGACATTCTTGGTGCCTCGTTTATGTTGAGTCCATCATACAAACTGGAGGAGAATGAATCAGAACGTACTATGCTTTCTTTGTATTTCTGCCTTTTTCACCTGATGAACTCCTGACTCTTCTCCAAGACCTGGCATATCGTCCCGCCGAGAAGGATTCCTTCCCGGGTCCTTCGTCCTCCAGTCCGAGGCAGATGCCCCTCCTCTCTGGTCGCACTGTGCACTCTTGTCAGAACACTTCACACTGTGTCTGTTTTCCAGCTTATCCCACTGCTCAATTTTGAGTTTCTAAGATGAGACAAGTGTAATGGAAAGAATAAGAGTAGCCTTTGAAGTCAGAGTTCATCAGGTGAAAAGTTGAACTCATAGATGAGCTGTGTGCTGTATCCTTGAGAACTTACTTCTGAGACTCAACTTCCTCATCTTAGAACTGGGGTAATCACAGTATACGCCTCTTAGAGCTGGTTTAAGTATTTGAGAGTAATGCACGGGAAGTGCTTGGCACAGGGCCTAGCTGTGATAACACTCTATAAAAATTTGGTGAATTTGATGAATGAATGAGAAAATGTGAAGTTTGTTCACAGGACTGATTGTTCGGTGCTCCTTTCCCTCCTTCCTGCTTTCTTTCCTTCTTTTTTCTTTTTATTGAAGTACTGTTGATTGATAAGAGAGCTCTCTTTACAGACTGTAGCCAATTCAGTGATCCAAGTCCCACGAGCTCAATCCTGGACATTGTCACCTTACCCAGCAGCTCCAGAGGCACAGATATCCTTCAAACAGGTGCTGATGGCAACAGCCTCAGCTGCTGCCCAGGGAACTCAGCTTCTAATTTTATCCTAAGCTCTGAATCCAGACTCCCAGCTCCCTACCCTTCCTACAGGTAGAGGAAGAAACTTCTCACACTGCTGTTCATTCACTTCTTCACTCACTCATGAAATATTTATTAAGTACCTACTACGTGCCAGGGACTGGGAGAGATATTAGTGATGGAATGGAGATTTGATGAGGTGTCTTCCTTATTAGGATACTAAACAAAATCCATTGTATATGAAACCTTTTCTCCCCCTGGCCACCCAGGGAACACCTTAGTCCCACCTCATGTTGTACCTACTGTTCTCCTGACATTATTTCTTCTTTCCCTTTCCTGGTCTAGTAGAGATATAAACATAAAGATATTCTCATATATTCTTTATATTCCATTGTAGCTATGTGTGCTAAGCACACAGGTCCAAAAGGAATACTTTTGATCACTATTACAATGAACTTTCACAGAGGAGGTTACATGAAGAACAAAGGAAGAGGTCCAGCCTCCTGCCCTACAGGGTGCTGCTAACTGTGAATCATTTCACAACAAGGGCAGTGTTGGGAGCATCTCACCTCATGGGAAGCTAATGCTTTTAGTGGTGTTGCCAAAAGGATGAGACACAGAGAAAATTATGTCCAAGGAGCCAATCAAATGTTAATTATTGTCTCTCTTGAGTGGTACTTATGACTTCAATTCTTAGAGAATATTGACATTTAATGGTTGTTTAATGAGCCCACCTTATGCTTTTTACACAGTTCAGTTCAGTCACTCAGTCATGTCCAATTCTGTGGACTCCATGGACTGCAGCACACCAGGCCTCCCTATCCATCACCAACTCCCAGAGTCCACCCAAACCCACGTCCATTGAATCAGTGATGTCATCCAACCATGTCGTCCTCTGTCGTCCCCTTCTCCTCCTGCCTTCAATCTTTCCCAGGATCAGGGTTTTTTCAAATGAGTCACTCTTTGCCTCAGGTGGCCAAAGTATTGGAGCTTCAGCTTCAGCATCAGTCCTTTAATAAATATTCAGGACTGATTTCCTCTAGGATGGACTGGTTGAATCTCCTTGCAGTCCAAGGGACTCTCAAGAATCTTCTCCAACACCACAGTTCAAAAGCATCAATTCTTCAGTGCTCAGCTTTCTTTATAGTCCAACTCTCACATCCATACATGACCACTGGAAAAACCATAGCTTTGACTAGATAGACCTTTGTTGGGAAAGTAATGTCTCTGCTTTTTAATATGCTGTCTAAGTTGGTCATAGCTTTTCTTTCAAGGAGCAAGTGTCTTTTAATTTCATGACTGCAGGCACCATCTACAGTGACTTTGGAGCCCCCCAAAATAAAATTTGTCACTGTTTCCACATCTATTTGCCATGAAGTGATGGGATCAGATGCCATGATCCTAGTTTTTTTCATGTTGAGTTTTAAGCCAACTTTTTCACTCTCCTCTTTCACTCTCATCAAGAGGCTCTTTAGTTATTCTTCCCTTTGTGCCATAAGGGTGGTGTCATCTGCATATCTGAAGTTATTGATATTTCTCCCAACATTCTTGATTCCAGCTTGTGCTTCATCCAGTCTGGCATTTCATATGATGTACTCTGCATAGAAGTTAAATAAGCCGGATGACAATATATAGCCTTGACATACTCCTTTCTCAATTTGAAACCAGTCTGTGTTCCATGTCTGGTTTTAACTGTTGCTTCTTGACCTGCATACAGATTTCTAAGGAGGCAAGTAAGGTGGTCTGGTATTCCCATCTCTTGAAGAATTTTCCACAGTTTGCTCTGATTCACACAGTCAAAGACTGGAATAGTCAATAAAGCAGAAGTAGATGTTTTTCTGGAACCCTCTTGCTTTTTTGATAACTCAACGGATGTTGGCAATTTAATCTCTGGTTCATTTGTCTTTTCTCAATTCAGCTTGAACATCTGGAAGTTCTCAGTTCACGTAGTGTTGAAGCCTGGCTTGGAGATTTTTGAGCATTGCTTTGATAGCATTCGAGATGAGTGCAATTGTGTGGTAGTTTGAACATTCTTTGGCATTGCCCTTCTTTGGTATGGAATGAAAACTGAACTTTTCCAGTCCTGCAGTCACTGCAGGAGTTTTGAGTTTTCCAAATTTGCTGGCATCTTGAGTGCAGCACTTTCACAGTACATCATCTTTTAGGATTTGAAAGAGCTCAACTGGAATTCCGTCACCTCCATTAGCTTTGTTCGTAGTCGTGCCTCCTAAGGTCCACTTGACTTCAGACCAGGATGTCTGGCTCTAGGTGAGTGATCACACCACCGTAGTTATGTTGGTCATGAAGATCTTTTTTGTATAGTTCTTCTGTGTATTCTTGGAGCTTCCCTTGTAGCTCCGTCAGTAAAGATCTGCCTGCAGTGCAGGAGACCTGGGTTCCATCCCTGGGTTGGGAAGATCCCCTGGAGAAGGAAATGGCAACCCACTCCAGTATCCTTGCCTGGAAAATCTCATGGACAGAGGAGCCTGGTGGGCTGCAGTCCATGGGGTCGCAAAGAGTCGGACACAACTGAGCAACTTCTTAATACCGCTTCTTAATATCTTCTGCTTCTGTTAGATCCATACCATTTCTGTCCTTTTTTGTGCCCATATTTGCATGAAATGTTCCCTTGGTATCTCTAATTTTCTTGAAGAGATTTCTAGTCTTTCCCATTCTATTGTTTTCCTCTATTTCTTTGCATAGATTGTGAGGAAGGCTTTCTTATCTCTCCTTGCTATTCTTTGGAACTCTGTATTCACATGGGGATATCTTTCCTTTTCTCCTTTGCCTTTAGCTTCTCTTTTTTCTCAGCTTTTTGTAAAGCCTCCTCAGACAACCATTTTTCCTTTTTGCATTTCTTTTTCTTGGGGATGATCTTGATCATTGCCTCCTGTACAATGTCACAAACCTCCATCCATAGTTCTTCAGGCACTCTGTTTATCAGGTCTAATCCCTTGAACCAATTTGTCACTTCCACTGTATAATTGTAAGGGATTTGATTTAGGTCATACCTGAATGGTCTAGTGGTTTTCCCTGCTTTATTCAATTTAAGTCTGAATTTGGCAGTAAGGAATTCATGATCTGAGCCACAGTCAGCTCCCAGTCTTGTTTTTGCTGACTGTATAGAGCTTCTTCATCTTTGGCTGCAAAGAATATAATCAATCTGATTTCAGTATTGACCATTTGGTGATGTCCATGTGTAGAGTCTTCTCTTGTGTTGTTGGAAAAGGGTGTTTGCTATGACCAGTTTGTTCTCTTGGCAAAACTCTATTAGTCTTTGCCCTGCTTCATTTTGTACTCCAAAGCCAAATTTGCCTGTTATTCCAGGTGTTTCTTAACTTCCTACTTTTGTATTCCAGTCTCCTATAATGAAAAGGACATGTTTCTTGGGTGTTAGTTAGTTCTAGAAGGTCTTGTAGGTCTTTATAGAACCATTCAACTTCAGCTTCTTCAGCATTACTGGTCAAGGCATAGACTTGGATTACCGTGCTATTGAATGGTTTGCCTTGGAAATGAACAGAGATCATTCTGTCGTTTTTGAGATTGCACCCAAGAACTGCATTTCGGACTCTTTTGTTGACTATGAGGGCTACTCCATTTCTTCTAAGGGATTCTTGCCCACAATAGTAGATTTAATGGTCATCTGAGTTAAATTTGCCCATTCCAGTCCATTTTAGCTCACTGATTCCTAAAATGTCAATGTTACTCTTCCATCTCATGTTTGACCACTTCCCATTTACCTTGATTCATGGACCAACATTCCAGAGTCTGCTCTGTCTCTTCATTCTTTCTGGAGTTATTTCTCCACTCTTCTCCAGTAGCATATTGGGAACTTATCAGCCTGGTGAGTTCATCTTTCTGTGTCCTATCTTTTTGCCTTTTCATACTGTTGATGGGGTTCTCATGGCAAGAATACTGAAGTGGTTTGCCATCCCCTTCTCCAGTGGACCACTTTTCATCAGAACTCTCCACCAGGACCAGTCCATCTTGGGTGGCCCTACATGGCATTGCTCATAGTTTCATTGAGTAAGACAAGGCTGTGGTCCATGTGATCAGTTTAGTTAGTTTTCTGATTGTGGTTTTCAGTCTCTCTGCCCTCTGATGGAAAAGGATAAGAGACTCATAGAAGCTTCCTGATGGGAAAGACTGACTGAGGGGGAAACTGGGTCTTGTTCTGATGGGCAGGACCATGCTCAGGTTAGATCAGATTAGATCAGTCGCTCAGTCGTGTCCAACTCTTTGAGACCCCATGAATCGCAGCACACCAGGCCTCCCTGTCCATCACCAATTCCCGGAGGTCACTCAGACTCATGTCCATCAAATCAGTGCTGCCATCCAGCCATCTCATCATCTGTCGTCCCCTTCTCCTCCTGCCCCCAATCCCTCCCAGCATCAGAGTCTTCTCCAATGAGTCAACTCTTCGCATGAGGTGACCAAAGTACTGGAGTTTCAGCTTTAGCATCATTCCTTCCAAAGAAATCCCAGGGCTGATCTCCTTTAGAATGGACTGGTTGGATCTCCTTGCAGTCCAAGGGACTCTCAAGAGTCTTCTCCAACACCACAGTTCAAAACCATCAATTCTTTGGTGCTCAGCCTTCTTCACAGTCCAACTCTCACATCCATACGTGACCACAGGAAAGACCATAGCCTTGACTAGACGAACCTTTGTTGGCAAAGTAATGTCTCTGCTTTTGAATATGCTATCTAGGTTGGTCATAACTTTCCTTTCAAGGAGTAAGCGTCTTTTAATTTCATGGCTGCAGTCACCATCTGCAGTGATTTTGGAGCCCAGAAAAATAAAATCTGGTGCTGTTTCCACTGTTTCCCCATCTATTTCCCATGAAGTGATGGGACCGGATGCCATGATCTTTGTTTTCTGACTGTTGAGCTTTAAGCCAACTTTTTCCTCTCCACTTTCACCTTCATCAAGAGGCTTTTTAGTTCCTCTTCACTTTCTGCCATAAGGGTAGTGTCATCTGCATATCTGAGGTTATTGATATTTCTCCCGGCAATCTTGATTCCAGCTTGTGTTTCTTCCAGTCCAGCGTTTCTAATGATGTACTCTGCATATAAGTTAAATAAACATGGTGACAATATACAGCCTTGACGTACTCCTTTTCCTATTTGGAACCAGTCTGTTGTTCCATGTCCAGTTCTAACTGTTGCTTCCTGACCTGCATACAGATTTCTCAAGAGGCAGGTCAGGTGGTCTGGTATAACCATCTCTTTCAGAATTTTCCACAGTCTATTGTGATCCACACAGTCAAAGGCTTTGGCATAGTCAATAAAGCAGAAATAGATGTTTTTCTGGAACTCTCTTGCTTTTTCCATGATCCAGCGGATGTTGGCAATTTGATCTCTGGTTCCTCTGCCCTTTCTAAAACCAGCTTGAACATTAGGAATTTCACGGTTCACATATTGCTGAAGCCTGGCTTGGAGAATTTTAAGCATTATTTTACTAGCGTGTGAGATGAGTGCAATTGTGGGTTAGTTTGGGCATTCTTTGGCATTGGGTTTCTTTGGGATTGGAATGAAAACTGACCTTTTCCAGTCCTGTGGCCACTGCTGAGTTTTCCACATTTGCTGGCATATTGAGTGCAACACTTTCACAGCATCACCTTTCAGGATTTAGAATAGCTCCACTGGAATTCTATCACCTCCACTAGCTTTATTCATAGTGATGCTTTCTAAGGCCCACTTGACTTCACATTCCAGGATGTCTGGCTCTAGGTCGGTGATCACACCATCGTGATTATCTGGGTCGTGAAGATCTTTTTGTACAGTTCTTCTGTATATTCTTGCCATCTCTTCTTAATATCCTCTGCTTCTGTTAGGTCCATACCATTTCTGTCCTTTATTGAGCCCATCTCTGCAAGAAGATCCAACCAGTCCATCCTGAAGGAGATCAATCCTGGAATTTCTTTGGAAGGAATGATGCTAAAGCTGAAACTCCAGTATTTTGGCCACCTCATGCGAAGAGTTGACTCATTGGAGAAGACTCTGATGCTGGGAGGAATTGAGGGCAGGAGGAGAAGGGGACGACGGAGGATGAGATGGCTGGATGGCATCACTGACTTGATGGATGTGGGTCTGGGTGACCTCTGGGAGCTGGTGATGGACAGGGAGGCCTGGCGCTGTGATTCATGGGGTCGCAAAGAGTCAGACACGATTGAGCGACTGATCTGATCTGATCTTGCATGAAATGTTCCTTTAGTATCTCTGATTTTCTTAAAGAGATCTCTAGTCTTTCCCATTCTGTTGTTTTCCTCTATTTCTTTGCACTGATCGCTGAAGAAGGCTTTCTTATCTCTTCTTGCTATTCTTGCTATTCTTTGGCCATGCTCAGTAAATCTTTAATCCAATTTTCTGTTGATGGGTGAAGCTGTGTTCCCTCCCTGTTGTTTGACCTGGGGCCAAACTATGGTGGAGGTAATGAAGATAATAACCTTCTTGAAAGGTCCCATACACGCACTGCACTTAGTGCCCCCCACCCCGCAGCACGCTTCCACTGACCCACACCTCGACACTCACGGGCAAGTCTGGCTCAGTCTCTTGTGGGGTCACTGCTCCTTTCTCCTGGGTTCTGGTGCACACAAGGTTTTGTTTGTGCTCTCCAAGAATTTGTTTCCCAGTTCTGTGTAAATTCTGGCGGCTATGTGGTGGGATTAATGGCGACCTCCTCCAAGAGGACTTATGCCATACCCAGAGTCCCTGCCTCTGCAGCAGGCCCTGCTGATCCATATCTCTGCAGGAGACACTCAAACTAAGTCTCTATGGGATCTCCTGGTGCACATAAGGTTTTGTTTGAGCCCTCCGAGAGTCACTTGTGGGTATGGGATTTGATTCTAAATGCAATTTCACCTGTCCTACCATCTTGCTGGGGCTTCTCCTTTGCCCTTGGACACGGGGTATCTTTTTCTGGTGGGATCAAACATTCTCCTGTCAATTGTTGTTCAGCAGCGAGTTGTACTTTTGGAGTTCTCACAGGAGAAGATGAGTGCACGTCCTTCTACTCCGCCATCTTGGGAACTCAATATGAGAACCTATATTGATAAATAAATGTTTTTATTCAGGAAACCTTTTTTAAAACTGAAATATAGTTGATTTACAACATTGTTTTAGTTTCAGATGTACGTAGTGATTCAATATTTTTGTAGGTTATACTCTATTATAGATTATTGCAAGATAATGGGTTCAATCCTCTGTGGTATACAGTATATGCTTGTTGTTTATCTGTTTTATATATGGAAACTTGTATCTGTTAATTCCATACCCCTAATTTGTCCTTCTCCTTCCCTCTCCCCTTTGGTGCCCACAGGTTTGTTTCCTAGTTCTGTGAGTGCATTTCTATTTTCAGCAAACATTTATTGAGGATCTGCATGTACACTGCTGGCTAAAGTATGATTCCACTTCTTTAGATATACTTGGTCTAATGGAAGATGAAAAGACTAACAAGTGAGCAAATCATAACATTATAGCACCAGAGGGAGATTATGTGCACGAGTCTAGGATTGATTACTGCATTTGAAATTTGAAGCAAGTTAATTACTTGCTTACAGTCTAACTGGGGATGGTTACTCAACCTCTCTGAGCTTCAGTTTTCTCATCTAAAAAATGATGATAACAACAGGATTAAGTTAGGAAAAATGTGTTGAAGAGTCAATGAGAATATCTATTTATAATCTATCTTAAGGTGTCTGGAACATTGTAAGCCCCCCAAAAGTGTTAGCTGTGGTTTGTTTGTTCTTGTTTTTATTTCTGTTACTATCAGAGGCTATCACAGTCTGAACAGACTGCTATGGAACACTGAGAGGATATGATGAATTTGACTTAGGCAAGGGTTTCCCAAGGTGGCATCAAAGCTGGATACTGAGGATGGAGTAAGAGGCAAGCATAGGGAGAAGCAGAGGAGGGGCACTGTGGGTCTCCAGAACAACATGTTCAGAGTCACAGAGTCATGAAAATACTGCGACAATTCAGAGAACAGTTCAGAGACGTTCTATAACGTGAATGGGTAAGGTAGCCAAAAATTATCCTTAGACACAAGCTGGGGAGATAATATCTCTGCCATATAAAATGAACTTCCCTGGTGGCTCAGATGGTAAAGAATCTGCCTGCAGTGCTGGAGACCTGTGTTCAATCCCTGGGTCAGGAAGACAGACCTGAGAAGGAAATGGCTACCCACTCCAGTATTCTTGCGAGGAAAACTCCATGGACAGAGGAGCCTGATGGGTTACAGTCCATGGGGTTGCAAAGGATCAGACACAACTGAGTGACTTTCACAGACACACACAGATAAAATGGTTGGAAATTTGCTCTATAGTCAGTAGGAACCCAAAGAAAGTCTTTTAATTAATTTCTTTTATCTCTCCCTACCACCAAACTACTCAGTAAGCAGATGGCTTTTTGCAGTGTGGACATGTAGCTGCATACCTAGAAGATGTAAAAAATACAGTGTAAGAAACAAGAGAAATTCTTTGATAATGAAAGCTGACATTTGTTTGAACATTGTGGATTAGAGAGAACTTTCATATACATGATCTGTTTTAAGCCTATGCTATCCCTGTGATTTGGCATCACTAAGGTTTCCAGTTCATATAGAGGAAAACTTGCACAAGATCACACAGTTAGGAAGTAGTGGAGTTGGGTCCATAAACCATCTAAGGCCCTAGCACTTTGCAAAAACTTATAGTTACCAAAGATGAAAGTAGGGGGATAAATTAGGAGGTTGGGATTAACATATACACACTACTATATATAAAACAATCTGACTGTATAGAATAGGAAACTGTATTATTTTGTAAGAACCTATAAGAGAAAAGAATTTGAAAAAGAATATATTATATATATGTATATATATTGTATATATTTACATCTGAATCACTGTCCGTATGTCTGAAACTAACATATTATTGTAAATCAACTGTACTTCAATTTTTTTAAATCACACACACAAAAAAAAATAATAACCTTCTCTACTATTGTAACTCTTTCACTGTCAATGTAAGATTTTTCACCCTGAATAAGAACTCTTGTTTATTAAAAAATAGATCTTCCCCTCACTGTTTTAGTTCTCTAAAACACTGCTGAAATCTCCCTTTACCAGCTTATCCCTAGGCCTTGCTTCAGCTATTTTGTGCCTTTGATATCTGGATTTTCCATTTTTATGATCATCCTATATCTTCACTTTCTCCAACCCTAGACAACCGAAGTGTTTGCAGCTTAATTAATCTGTCACTTTCCTGCAGGAGACTTATCCATTTCAAAGGTGATTCTGGCCTTATTCAGCAAAATTGCCTTCTTGTTCACTACCTCGTGTTAGAAGCATCTCATCTTAATAACTTGATTCTTTACACCTCTTCCCTACTTTTCTCCTGGGCCTCCCTTACCTCTGCCTGACATATTCAGCTTGCTCGAAGCCTGATAATATTTGCACTGTGAACAACTTGCAAGGAAAATCTGCCAAGTAGAAACCTGGCGATGAGTGGCCACCCCCACCCCAACCCACTCCCCATGTTTCCAGGGCCTCTCGTGAGAACTCGGGGAGTCTGTCTGCATTTCCCTCAGGGCCCCAAAGATCCCCCCGCAACGGATGGGACACCCCATGCAGCAGTGTGGTCCAGCCTCGCTCTATCCCACATTCCACATCAGTCTTCTGACTACCTGGGTGGTCCGGGCTCCAGTCCGGGGAGCCTTGCCAACTACTGATGACTGGCTCCGTGGCAGCTGCCGAAGCTTCCACATGTGTGGGAACTGTGCTGGAAAGGTGAGGAGACAGGACTGGGCTCAGCAAGTGGGTGCATTGGGAATTCATCGAAGAGCAAGGAGGTCCTCCAGAGGCTTCCAGGCTACCCGGCAACAAGACATGCAAGCAGTGATTCCATCCTATGGCAACAGTGCCATCTGTAGCTTATCCCCTTGCACATCTGCCCAGTGCAGCTGCAGATCAGGAGAAGCCACGAGGTTGAACTTGCTGGGCAGACGCGGGTCCGGGTTGTCAGTAGTAGCCTAATTAGCTCAGTGTCCTGCCAGGGATAGTTGACTCTGGTCCACCCTCTGCAGAGAGGCTCTTCTGCCTGGTTCTCTAGGACTTCACGGTCCTAAACTCTCTTCTTCACTGAATCTTGTTTCAAGTCTACATACCTTCAATCCCAGGGGACCCCTGCGTTCCTTGAGTTCTTTGGACACAGGATCCTTCGCATCCCTTTCCTACAATGAGATAATTGCCTGGTTCTATTCAAATATAAAGAGGCCATCGTTACTTATTTTTAAGGTTCAGCCTGATGCCACTGGGACTAGTTCATCTGCCTCTGTCTGTTCCACCCTCATTGCCTTAATACTACCTGTTATTAATAAACTTCCTTACAGTAGGCTGAGTGCTTCTGCAAACACATGATCTTCACACGTGATCTTTACAAGACCCCCGTCAGCCTTGTCATGGGCCGCATTGTGTGCGTGCATGCTAAGTCACTTCAGTCATGTCCAACTCTGTGCGACCCCATGGACTGTAGCCTGCCGGGCTCTTCTGTCCATGGGATTCTCCAGGCAAGAAATACTGGAGTGGGTTGCCATGCTCTCCTCCAGGGGATCGTCCCGACCGCATGAGGAATGTGTTACTAGCTTCATTTTACACCTGAGCAGATAGACTCAGAGAGGTTAATTTCGCTGTGTGAGGTCATGGAGCCAGTAAATGACACAGCTGGCACTCAGCCCTGTGTTTTTGACTTTCAGGCTAGGGTTCTTTCTTTAACAGACAGGAATGGTGAGAGTGGACTAAATCCAACAACCATCACATATGCTCATGGGGCCAAGTGACCGTTTTCAAATCAGTGTCCTTCTCTACACTCCCCACCAGGCGAAAGACTAATCCTTCTAAAAGCCCTCTGCTCTCTGTTTGCCACCGTAATCCCCAAGATCCCATCTGTTATGTCTCTGGACACAAATACACGTGGCCCATTTAACTGCAGTGATTCAGGGCAGAATGGAAAGGCAGGAAACTGGGACAGAATTCCCTGATTATAACAGGGCAGCCTTTGGGATTGGGGGACAGATTCAGGACTGGGGCCAGCAACAGAGATCATGGTGGCAGACAGAACACAGCAACAGATAACTGGTGGGAATACAGTTATTCATTCAGCACAGTGAAACTCAACAGTGTCTTCAGGGTGTCCTGACTGGCAGATGGATGGTATGGCTAGAGAAACAGGAGCAGCGGCAAAAATCTAGGCAGACAGACAGGGTGAACTGGAATGGATGGTAAGGAGCAGAGTCACAGGGCCCAGGAAGGCAAAAGCAAGACAGTGCCTCTCACCCTGGAAAGTCCATGCCACAGAGACCAGAACGTGGTCACCGGCACCTGCCAGGGCCCCTCGAATCAGAACCAGCTTTGAGGTGTGAACTTGGTCTAGGAACGAAGGCATCGCCGTATTTTTATAACCAAAGACTTGCTTTAGGACCACATTTAAAACCTAGCTTCAAAGGGAAGAGGGATGCTGGACCTGGGAACCGGCAGAACTTGTGCAAAAGAGAATTGTCTAAGAAAAATGAAAATCTGATGACAAGGGGAAATCGTAGAAGCAGGGAAAGGGAGTTCGAAGGCATCTTGTGCCTTTTGTAGTCTTTCACTCGCAGATGGTCTTGTGGCCGTAGTCGGCATTTAGAAGGGAGGTGAGATTCCATAAATGTGTGTTAATATGCTGTATTTGTTCTTCCCTTTCTGACTTAACTTCACTCTGTATCATATATAGAATCTAGAAAAGTGGTATTGATGAACCTATTTGCAGGGAAGGAATGGACTTGTGAACACTTGGGGGAAGGAGAGAGTGAGACAAATGGGGAAAGTAGCATCGACACATATACATATCAGGTGTAAAACAGATAGCCATCAGGAAGCTGCTATACAAAACAGGGAGTCCAGCCTGGCACTCTGTGATGACCGAAAAGGGTGGGGTGGGGGGAGGAGAGGGAGACTCGAGAGGGAGGCGATACGTGTATAATTATGGCTGATTTGGGGCTTCCCTAATGCTGGGAAAGATTGAGTGCAGGAGGAGAAGGGGACGACAGAGGATGAGATGGCTGGATGGCATCACCGACTCAGTGGACATGAGTTTGGGTAAGCTCTGGGAGTTGGTGATGGACAGGGAGGCCTGGCATGCTGCAGTCCATGGGGTCACAAAGAGTCGGACACGACTGAGCGGCTGAACTGAACTGAACTGAACTGGTAGCTCAGCTGATAAAGAATCCACCTGAAATGCAGGAGACCCCAGTTTGATTCCTGGGTCAGGAAGACCCCCTGGAGAATTGATAGGCTACCCGCTCCAATACTCTTGGGTTTCCCTGGTGACTCAGACAGTAAAGAATCCACCTGCAGTACGAGATACCTGGGTTTGATCCCTGGGTCAGGAAGCTCTCCTGGAAGAGGGCATAGGAACCACTCCAGCATTCTTGCCTGGAGAACCCCCATGAACAGAGGAGCCTGGCGGGCTACAGTCCATGGGGTCGCAAAGAGTTGGATACAACTGAGCGACTAAGCACAGCACAGCATATGACTGATTTGCGTTGTTGTGCAGCAGAAACCAACACAACTTTGTAAAGCAATTTTCCTCCACTTAAAAAAATTTTTTAAATGAGGTAAGGATGCAGCAGGCCCCTTATCAGTTGCTCTTCCTTTCCCCCTATTAAATCTGCATGTGCAAAACTGTTCCATCTACATGCACTACCCTTCAATGACTTGCACCCCCAGCACTGGCCATGTAGAACGTGGATCCATTGACCAAAAGCTCTCATAGCCTCATTAAATGGCCCTAGACAATGGAATAGCATAAACTCCAGAACCAGGAGGTTCACAAGGACAACCAAAATCTCATGTCTTTTAAGTCATGTCTGTGGTGGGAGATTAATAAACTAGTGGCTAGATTTTTTTATTTGAATAGAAATTTCACCCAAAATGGATTATCGTGTGCTACCATATCCTTCTAATATTCGGGTCTTCTGAATCTGACCTGTTCCCCAAGCTGCATTGTTTCCAGCAGCTTGTCCATCCACTGTTCACCGCCAGCTCTCTGGTTCAACATCTACATTATCATGACCATTGTTGTTGTTAGCCTTTCACTGCTGATGTAGCTGTAACGGGCAATTTAAATGTATTTGTGTGAGACTCAGAAAGCTGAGTCACCTTAGCCCAGATAAAATTTGATATGCCAGGAGTTATATCTGAACTGACTGGAATGGCTGATTCTTTCTGTAACATTTTCCCCATCATGTTTACTTTATTCAAAACCTTGTCTATAATTTTTGGAGCACATCCAGCAAGCGTTTCCAACCAGAAGACTTCAAGATGAAGCTAGCAGCTGCCTATTTCAAAGGCATTAGAGACCAAGCCCTGTAGATATTACATTGAAAATGATGGCTATGATCAAGATAACTAAAAACTATCATCGGTACTCTTATAACCTCACTAGTAATACTTATTAGCAGTATTGTTTTCCATATAAGCAAAACTAATGTGCAAAACTGCACGTATTATGAAGCAGATGAAATAAGGTAAGTGTTTACATTACTAAGTCATTTGCCATTTTCCCCTTAAATTACTTTCATAAGCATATAAACTCAAGCAAACAAAACCTCCACGTTCCCTTCTTCTACCTCTCTGCTTTCCTGCCCTCCTTTTCATCAGTACTCATCAAAAAAGTTCTTCAAAACCCTGATTCTCACCTCTCCTCTCATTCTATCTTGAACCCATTCCAGTAAGGTTCTTGTGTCTAGATTTCCAGTGAAATAGCTCTTGTCAAAGCCATCAGTGATACCCAATTGTCCATTTCAATGGTCAGTTCTCAACTCTCATCTTTTATAACTTATTGTGTGTGTGTGTGCACGCGCACGCGCGTGTGCATGTTCAGCTGTGTCTGACTCTTTGTGACTCCATGGACCGCAACCTGCCAGTCTCTTCTGTCCATGGAATTTTCGAGGCAAGAATCCTGGAGTGAGTTGCCATTTCCTTTTCCAGGGGATCAAACCCACATCTCCTGAGTCTCCTGCATTGGCAGGCAGATTCCTGACCACCAGTACCACCTGGGAAGCCTTTCTTTATGTTCCTCTAGCCCATAATTCAGTGCAAATGAAACCTGGAAGAGCATTCTGAGTCTTTATATCCAAATGGACCTAAGAAACCCTCTATTTATTTCCAGAAGCCCTTGTAAGATATTATGGCTATCATGAAAATGAAAGTCACTAAGTCATGTCCGACTCTTTGCATCCCCATGGACTGTATAGAATTCTCCAGGCCAGAATACTGGAGTGGGTAGCCTATCCCTTCTCCAGGGGATCTTGCCAGCCCAGGAATTGAACCTGGGTCTCCTGCATTGCAGGTGGATTCTTTACCAGCTGAGCTATGAGGGAAGCCCTGAGCTATGAGGGAATCCCACATTCCCACAATTAACGTTCTTTTGCCAGAGAGTGTGGACATGCTTCCTTCAAACTTGGGGAGGAAGGGATTCAAAACATTGGCAAGAGTAGGGAGTCAGAGGGCACGTTGGAGGGGACCAGATCTATGAAAGGTCCAGACTCTGGTGCGGGTGGTAATTTGATAAACTAATCACCTCAAGCTTCCTGCTGCAGGGAGGAGTAGGATTTCTAGCTCTAGGACTCTTCGATCTCTAGTTTTCATCTTCTAGTCCTTCCCCTCTACTTCATTTCTTGGCCTCAGTTCTCTCCCAACATGAACCACCTCCAACCACCACAACATACAAGCAGGCAGTGTCCATCCTCATGACTAGGTAGAGAGCTAGGTCATAAGTTGATCGATACCACTTCATTGCATGAAACTATCTATGTCTATTCACACAGTCACAGAGACCCAATCTGAAGCACCGAAAAGAGCTGACTGTTGAGGTCAATCAGTTTGCGTAAAGATTTAGCTTTGAGCCAAAGGACTTCAGAGCCAACCTGATGATGAACCTGAAGGCAGCACCCATTGCCATTTTTTATGTGTATTTCCCAGGGACTCAGCTTCCTTTGTTTTTGGCTCTGGAAACCACAAATATATGGTCTCTGATGTATCAGTTCAGTCACTCAGTCGTGTCCGACTCTTTGCGACCCCATTAATCGCAGCACACCAGGTCTCCCTGTCCATCACCAACTTCCGAAGTCCACCCAAACTCATGTCCACTGAGTTGGTGATGCCATCCAGCCATCTCATCCTCTGTCATTCCCTTCTCCTCCCAATCCCTCCCAGCATCAGGGTCTTTTCCAATGAGTCAACTCTTTGCATGAGGTGGCCAAAGTATTGGAGTTTCAGCTTCAGCATCAGTCCTTCCAATGAACACCATCTGCAGTGATTTTGGAGCCCCCCAAAATAAAGTCTGACACTGTTTCCACTGTTTCCCCATCTATTTCCCATGAAGTGATGGGACCAGATGCCATGATCTTCGTTTTCTGAATGTTGAGCTTTGAGCCAACTTTTTCATTCTCCTCCTTCGCTTTCATCAAGAGGCTTTTTAGTTCCTCTTCTCTTTCTGCCGTAAGGGTGGTGTCATCTGTGTATCTGAGGTTATTGATATTTCTCCCGGCAATCTTGATTCCAGCCTGTGTTTCTTCCAGCCCAACGTTTCTCATGATGTACTCTGCATATAAGTTAAATAAGCAGGATGTATACCTCTCCTAAAATTTATTCTTTCTTTTAAAGTGTGATGACATGATACATTAAATAGCAATTATAATAGTCACCAATATTAACCGAGCTATGTTAATGTGAAACACTGTTTATATATATATTATAACATAACACTGTATCTGCTGCAGTCCCTACATTCACCATCTCCATTCCACTATTGAGAAAAGTAGAGATCTTAATACTTGAGTATCTTGCCCAGGCTTCCCAGGTAGCTCAGTGGGTAATGAATCTGCCTTCAATGAGGAGACACAGGAGACACAGTTTCAATCCCTGATTAGGGAAGATGCCCTGGAGGAGGGCAGGGCAGCCCAGTCCAGTATGCTTGCCTAGAGAATCCCATGGGATTCTGTCAAGCTACAGTCCATATGGTCGCAAAGAATCAGTCACGACTGAAATGACTGAGCGTGCACACACGCACACACAACTTGCCCAGGATTTAACCTGAAGTTTAAGTGCAAAGTCCACGTTCTTAGCAAACTGTGCCGTAATGCCTACAGAAAATTAACTTTGGCTTCTGTCTTCCCTGTGATTCAAAGAATCTTCTACACATTTTAACATCCATGGGTCAGAGTTAATATGCCTCCATGAATTGCCTTCTCAACACTTTCACTTCATTATTCTGTGCTCTTCCTCATTTATTAGATTGGATTGGCTCAACCGAAAACATGTCTGCAGTTTCATGCTTTTCTTTTAGCCAACTGGAATAGTGTTTATGAAATGATTTTTGCATATATTATCTCATATGCTACCCTGGGAATTAAGCATCATTCTACTTTTACAGATGAGAAACTAGAGTTCAAAAAAAAAAATTGAAACAACTTATTCCTGTTGTCCTGTGTCCCCTATATCTTCAAATTGTTTATTTGTTTCACTAGGACCACATTGGCTTATATTTTCGTATTATGTGCCAAAAGTATATATATATAACAGTGCTTTATAACAAAGACTCTGGCTCAGTTTGTTGTAGTTGTTAGTTCGTCTCTAAGTCACGACTGACTCTTTGCGACCCCATGGACTGTAGCCCATCAGGCTCCTCTGTCCATGGGATTTCCCAGATGAGAATACTAGAGTGGGTTGCCATTTCCTTCTCCAGGGGATCTTCCTAACCCAGGGCTCAAACCCGCATCTCCTGCTTGGCAGGTGGATTCTTTACTACTGAGCCACCTGGGAAGCCATCTGGCTGAGTTAGATTTGTATTATTTCTCGTACTAATCTTTTTTTTTTTTTTGGCTTTTATGACAGCTGGTGGATGATATTATCTTTTTTTTTTTTTTTGACTTGATAGATGAATAAATTGAGGTTCAAAAAAGAAGTGATTTTCTGATGGCTGTTTAGGCAGTAAGTAGTTTATTGGTGATTTACATATTGCAAAATAGTTGTGGCCTCTTCTGTCCTAAATTATTAAGCAATAGAGAGCAGATACCAGACACAGATTAAGATTTTCATCAATGAAACTGTGCTGAAAAATACGCCTTAGTCCTCCAGCTACATTCATAATCAAGATTAGGAATCTAGTCTTGAAATATAAGTCTACAGGACAGACTGGGGGCAAATTCATCCAGCCACCTTCAGTGAAACTTTCAACCTACATTGAGAAAGCAGGTTCAAGAAAGCTGGAAAGAGTTCATTTTCCCCACTGAGCATGTTACTACATGGACTTAGAGTAGAGAGATATTTAACAGGCATATCTGAGAGTAAAAGGAAGTAAGTGGGAGCTGAGGCTACCCAACTCCTCCAACCCGATGTTACTCTTCCCTACTGTGGGCAGAGGAAAGGCCTGGAGACCCAGAGAAGTTGGAATGTTTCTTTTATTATTGTGCTCTCCTGGAGACAGGGACGTCTCCTCTCCTTTATAAAAACAGAAGATATGGGTAGTAAGTGTCTCAGTCACTTAGTAGGAAAAATATTTTGCTTCCCAAGTCAGTGAGCTCTCTGCCTGCTTTCAGGATGCATCAGTAGAGGAGAGGAAACAAGTGCAATTGACTCTTGCCTTCAGTTTCCAAGCTTCTTCTCTGATAAAAAACAGACAACTGGAGGACAGAATGCCTCACTTTCAGGGAGAGTTTGATTGGGTCTGTCTTTTGACTCCCAAGCCCTCCCACTGCCTTGATTATGGTATAGCCAGCATCCTTCTTCAGCTCCATTCTTTTAGTCTGGGGGTTAAGCTGGGTCTCACTTTCTAACTGCTCCTTCACAGGAAGATCAACACATTACTATTTTCTCCTCTTCTTCCATCTCTAGGACACTTACATCTGAATCTCTCTCTTGACCACTCTTTTTTTAACTATCTCTTTTTATTTATTTTTTTATTTTTTTTGCAGGGGAAAATGGACAAAGGAAAGGATCAATGAGGGTGGGAGGGAAATGGGAAGAAAGAAGGGGAGTGATGGTGGGGAGGAGTATATGTAATTTCTTAACCAATGGCTTTCTGTTTTTAATCACAAAGAACACTTAAAAAAAATCATGGTGAATTCATCTTATATTAGGAGGTTTGTTCTCGAAATGAAAAGTTCAGGAAACAAAAAGTCCAGTTTGGGTGTCCTCATCTTTAGGCACATCTTGGTATTTTGTATTGGTAAGTCTATCTTTACCACAATATATTATTTAGGACAGGATCACATTTGTCACCTCTTCCTCCCTACTACCCAAAGTGGTACCAAACCCACAAAATAGTCAATAAACCTCCACAGAGTGAACAAATAAGTCTTTTTTTTTTTTTTTAAACTCTCCTGAGTGAACTGAGTTTTTTGAGGCTCATAAGTAAATATGTTTTCCTCTTTACTTTGTCTATTACAGCCAGATTATATGAGTGGGGTATTAAAGTCTCCCACTATTATTGTATTGCTCTAGAGAATGTCCTTTAGTTTTTGTTGGAGAAATGGTTTAGTGGTGCAAAATTCTCTCAACTTTTGCTTATCTGTGAAGCTTTTGATTTCTCCTTCATATTTGAATGAGATCCTTGCTGGATACAATAATCTAGGCTGTAAGTTATTTTCTTTCATCACTTTAATTACGTCTTGCCATTCCCTCCTGGCTTGGAGAGTTTCTATTGAAAGATCAGCTGTTATCCTTATGGGAATTCCCTTGTGAGTTATTTGATGATTTTCCCTAGGTGCTTTTAATATTTGTTCTTTATATTTAATCTTTGTTAATTTGATTAATATGTGTCTTGGGGTGTTTCGCCTTGGGTTTATCCTGTTAGGGACTCTCTGGATTTCTTGAACTTGAGTGGTTATTTCCTTCTCCATTTTAGGGAAGTTTTCAACTATTATCTCCTTAAGTATTTCCTCATGATCTTTCTTTTTATCTTCTTCTTCTGGAACTCCTATGATTCGAATGTTGTAGCGTTTGATGTTATCCTGGAGGTTTCTGAAATTGTCCTCATTTCTTTTGATACGTTTTTCTTTTTTCTCGTCTGATTCATTTATTTCTAGGATTCTATCTTCTAGTTCACTAATCCTATCTTCTGCCTCTGTTATTCTACTATTTGTTGCCTCCAGGGTGTTTTGGATCTCATTTATTGCATTATTCATTATGTGTTGACTTTTTTTTATTTCTTCTAGGTCCTTGTTAAACCTTTCTTGCATCTTCTCAATCCTTGTCTCCAGACTCTTTAACTGTGATTCTATTTTGATTTCGAGATTTTGAATTAATTTCGCTATCATTATTCGGAATTCTTTATCAGGTAGATTCCCTATCTCTTCCTCTTTGGTTTGGTTTGGTGGGCATCTATCCTGTTCCTTTAGCTGCTGGGTATTCTTTTGTCTCTTCATTTTGTTAAAATTGCCAAATTTAGAGTGTCCTAACTATATTCTGGTAGTTTGTTGAATTCTCTTTATTGAGGCGGTTTACAGGTCTTTTCAATATCTGATCTCTGCCTTGTTACAGAGGGGGCAGAGATGAACACCCAAATCTAAACCGGCCAGGTTCAGGCACTCAGATAATCCTCAGAAGCACAGACTTGGTTGAGTCTGCGTTTTATGCCCTTCCCAGATCCGAGTAGCGCAGGTGATGAAATGCTCAGCGAGCGCAGGTGCTGCGACTTATTGCCTCTCCGCCACTCAGTTTTCTGGGTATACAAACAGCGCACTTTCTCAGGCAGATGTTGACCATCCAGAGCCCCAAGAAGCGTGAGTCAGCACAGAAACCTACTCACAGTTCCGTTAGACAGTGTCTCTCTAGGGCTATAATTGCCCGCCTCTGGCCCTGGCTGCCTGTCACCGGAGTGGGACGGCCTGCAGCCGGCCAACTCTGTGCAGCCCTTTGTTCCGTAGGTAGTCCTGGTGGTGTCTTAAGTTAGGGCTGGCTTTTGATGTAGTAGATAACCGACAGTCTGGTTATTTCGCTCAGATAGCGCCCGAGATAGCCAGGCCAAATCCTTTCTCAAAGAAATGCAGGCCTCGCCGCTCCTCCTAGCCCAGCCCCCACTTGCCAATAGCAAATGCTGGTGTCCGCGCCAGTTCTCCGCAAAAGGAGTTACCGCAGGGCTCGTTTTCTCGTTTTGAAGACAATGAGCTGTCTTTCTAAGTGCCTGATGTCCTCTGCCGGCATTCAGAAGTTGTTTTATCGAGTTTATTCAGCATTCAAATGTTCTTTTAATGGATTTGTGGAGGAGAAAGTATTCTCCCCGTCTTACTTGTCCGCCATCTTAGCTCCTCCCTCTCGTACTAATCTTATAGAACTGACTCATTGGAAAAGACCCTGATGCTGGGAAAGGTTGAAGGCAGGAAGAGAAGGGGACAATAGAGGATGAGATGGTTGGATGGCATCACCGACTCAGTGGACATGAGTTTGAGCAAGCTCTGGGAGCTGGTGATGGACAGGGAAGCCTGGTGTGCTGCAGTCCATGGGGTTGCAAAGAGTTGGATACAACTGAGCAACTGAACTGAACTGAATATTACAGCAGGGCTCTGGAGTCAGGCTGCCTGAGTTAAAAGTTGAGCTCCATCACTTACTATCTAGATGACTTATTTAATATCTCTAAATGTCAGTTCTCTCATGTGTAAGATGGGGATATTAATAGCACCATAGAAGTTTTATTCAGTTTTGAAATGTGACAGTCCATAAAATGCCAAGCATGGTGACTGACCAATAGTTCCCAATGCATGAGAGCCATGTCATTATCTATGTATCATGACTCAAATAAATATGTATTGAAGTTTCCTTGAGATTTGCATACCCATGATATATAACTTGCTTTAGTGTTCCATGCCATCTACACATAGTTTGAGAGTCCCTTAACTTGTAATTGATTTAGGTTTTTGCCCAAACACTTTGCCACAAGCCCCCAAATGTTACAAACTTAGTTTCTAATTGGAAAAAGATTGAAGATAAGCAAAAAGTTCAAGCCAAATGTTGTATTTTAAAAGTAATTTGTGTGTGGTGAGGTGAATTTACCCTAACTATAGAGATACATAGAACCAGTTAGAGTAGATTACTGTAAATTGAATTGAGTTGAAATGATCAAGATGGGTTGGTTTGTAAGAATAGAGTCTAAGACCATCTCATGCCCTGAAAACTTTCCTTCTATAGTTCATCATTGCTTTCCTTCATAGTTCAGAGTTCACTGTTGTTAGTTTTAAATGTTGATCCCAGGAGGCTCCAGTCAAAAGATGTTCATTTTCTGATTGGGGTTTCCTAACAGGCTGCTTTTGATCTTAACATGAGTCAACGACCATTATGTCATCCCTGTCACATACATTTGTGTGAAGAGCTTAATTACCAATAATAAGATGGCCTTTTTGTTTGTAGAATGTCATTGTCATCCTCCTTAGTGAGTATAACTCAGCTTAAAGAAATTATAGCTGTATTCTAAAACACTGAGTACATCAGGAGAATTGCATATTTTATATTTTGTGATTGGATTTCATACTTTAGCTTTTATATAGTAGACATACTAGTTAAAATCTTCCACTTGAACTATAGGAGACCTGCTATTACTTAATTCTGACCTGTTGGAAAAGAGGAGTTAATAAGTACAGAGAATCCTCAGGGTTACTTCATTCTGAATTTTGTTAGATGTGATGCTTGTTATTGGGGAAAAAATGTATTTGTTTTTATGACTGATTTCCACTGTAATTTTGTTGTTACTTGCATTAGCGCTTGCTTATTCCCTCCTAGAAGCTGTCTCATAGCTACTCTTTCCTCTTCATCTGCCCTCCTAGTTCATAGGCAACATGGTTACTGTTAGTGATATTTACACGGTGAACAAGTAAAAAATAGACCCTCCAAGTCATCTATTAAGATGAATATACCATTGCATGACCAACTAAGACAGATAAATAGTACCTAGTCAAGTAACTAAAAAGCACAGCTGAATAAAATGGTACTGGTGTTAGTTAACATTACAACTCCGTTGCCTTGTGAAACAGAATCTTTTGAAGGAAGAATTCTGAAAATATTTTTACTGCTTTTCAAAACATGGTGCTTTGTCAACATAGAAGTTATTCTTATGTGGAAACAGTAGTGAAGTTATGTTCACTGCACAACTAAATTATATCAACTTGTCATTGTGTTG
Source organism: Tragelaphus eurycerus (assembly GCA_935064755.1). Classification (NCBI taxonomy): domain Eukaryota; kingdom Metazoa; phylum Chordata; class Mammalia; order Artiodactyla; family Bovidae; genus Tragelaphus; species Tragelaphus eurycerus. Next base: position 976,987 of record CAKXYN010000086.1, on the reverse strand, counting down.
CTTAAGGAAACAAACAGATTTCAAAGGTTTATTCCAGAAAGCAGTGTTTAATCAATTTCTCCCACCATCTTTGAACATAATCTAGTAAGCAGATGTGGAGTTAATGGCTTATTATGTTCTCACTCCCTATATCCATTCAGAGTCTGCCAGGCTCGGAATAAAAGTCAAGACATGTGCACATAGAAACTCTGTAGATGTTTGGAGCATTTGAAATTAAAATAGTGAGAAGGCTGCCTAGGCGTCCCTTCAGACATGGCACAGTGGCGCACAGAGACAGGAAATATGCCAGACTGCCTCTGCGGGGAGGCTGCTGAGAACACGTGCATCAAGGAACAAGGAACCGCTTAATGATTAATCACTGTCAACCTTTGTTCTTGTTAAAGACTTGATTGTTGGACAAGGCTTGTAATGAGGGACTGTTTTGGTGTCTGTTGCTATGAGATTGTGTTCACTGATCCTCAGTGGATGTTAAGTCACTGTTCCCTTTTTGCCCGAACAGAATAAACTTGAATGAAAATGCTCTAACAGTGCCTGCTAGTGGTGCTTTGAGAAGAGGCTCTGGACATGCTGTTTACCAAATGTTCCTCCATTCCCAAAAGAGATAGCAGATATCCAAGAGTTCGGCTATGCTGAATTATAGCATATGAGATTTTAGCAAACAAAGAGCAGAGAACTTTTATAATAAAAGTGGATAGAAGTAGATTTTAAGAAAGTAAAGGTATAAAGACTCTCCCCCAACCACATACATGCACATCTTTTTGGCAACACAGATGTTCGGAAATTAAAATTTTAAGTTGTGTTACCATTTCTCTTGCCTTCAACAAATAAAATGTTCATTTGTGTCCTGCAAAACAAATGCTTAACCACCAAATCATGTGAAAGGCTGAAGGATGTATTGGCATTTTCCTAAAGACTAAGAAAAAAAAAAAATTGCATGTACTCTGTCATTGTCTAGTTAGTTTCTAGACTTTTGCATAACTATTTTTGAATCTTTATTTTATTGCTATAAAAGATCAATGGAACATTTTACAGGAATAAAAAACTATTTTTAAATGTAGCAAGTTATTCTTCTAGGTTAATGTGACCTTAAAAGACCATCATTATAACCATCATTGCATCATTATCGTGAAATTACTTTATAAATATACACTTCTGTGAAAGTACTAAAAGATATAGAATATCTAAAACTGTTGGTGACAATTCCCAAATTATGACTACTGCTCCCTAGCCAGAACTACTTCTCTGTGACAAAAAAGCTTGCTATAGCTTTTTGATGACTACATGAAGCAACTTTTCTTCTGGGTTTTATAATATGTAACTATTTGGTTCTGAGTATCATGTGTCCTTATTCTTCTCTCCTTTTTTAAAAAAATATTAATTAATTGATTAATTTTGGCTGCATCAGATCTTAGTTGGAACACGTGCTCTCTAGTTGTGACAAATGGGCCCAGTTGCCCCAATGCATGTGAAATCTTAGCTCCCTGACCAGGGATCGAATCCACATCTCCTGCAGCGAAAGGCAGATTCTCAACCACTGGACCACCGAGGAAGTTCCTTCTTCTCTCCTTTTTGTTCTCTATTCCCCTTAACTCATCTACAGGGTAATCAGGGAAGTTCAGCAGGGACTGCTTGGAACTCCAGCGATTTGAAATATGGCCTCTGTTGGCATCCTATGTCTCTACCTCGTCCACAGGAAACTATGGATGTTCCACTGACATCAGCAAGGATTCTGTAGCACCCAAGGCCCTGCCTCTTCCGGAGTGTCCCTTACATATAAAGGTAGGAAGGGACCCGGGAAAGGCCAGTTGATCGGCCCTTGTATCTCCCAGTTGATTTGTCCTAAATCTTCCCAGACAGGAAAACCAGTTTTTCATTTAAATCTCTAAATAGAAATCCAGCTTGCTTCCAAGAATAGTCACAATATATATAACCTGTAAACACTTCAATTTTCATAGTCTTGCCTCTGTGTTTATATAAGTATCCACATGTAATTGAAGATATAGAATGTAAATTTTCTCTGACCACAGTATTTATGTGTTGAAGTTACAATGAGGAAATATCCTAAACTGAGACAGAAATCAGGAGGTTCACAATGATAACGATAATTGTAACTGATTTGTTCATTTAAGACATATTATAATTTGCAGCAAGTGGATTATCCTCAAAGCTACAAATCGTTTCTGATTCAGTTCATGGAACTGCAACCCACTGAGGAATATCTTTCAATAAGACATGCTTTATAAATCTTGGTAGGCATGATTGTGTTTTCATCCTTGACCAGAGACATAAACGGTAAGGAATACTTGACCATTTTGTATGGTAGATCCTTGAACAAATGTCCTTAGGCAATATTTCTAGTAGCTAGCTTAAAATCCTGGAGGAGAAAAGTACATATCAAAATAAATCACTCTGTATACAACAGTGTGAATTATTCTTTGCATTTAAATAGAAACACTACTGCCTTCCTTTACTAAAACAGATGCTTACAAGTAAATTACCATACTTTTCATGGCTTTCCTAAGAACTGAAGGGACCGTATATCAATCAATGCCCATGTTGTTTTCTTCTACCCTCTAATGACCAACGTAGTAGTTAAGTACAGAAGTTAGTTTCAATGATGTTAAATTTGACTAAAAGCTATTCACCACATACCAGTAGCCTCTCTTTAATCTTTTATAAGTAATAAATACAATTAAGTTACTAGAATAAGCTGTATTATCCAGATTTATTGCTTTTCTTCTAAAAGCAGTGACCATCCCACTTTCTTTTATGACCAAGGACCAGCGGAAATCCAAAAATTAGTACCTTCTTGGTATGGAAATCTATAGCACAGTATATGAATGAATGTCATATTTCCTGGGACAAAACCATGAATCCAGCTGCCAAAAAAAAAAGGATTAATGTAAAGAAAATGTGTGAGAAACATATTCAGATTTTTGAAAGACCAAGGAAAAGTTGCAGCATCAGGGTACAGAAGGACTGAGATATAAGAGGATGATCATCTTAGTGTTAGGTGATAGGTATTTATTTAAAGGAACTGACTTGTCCCTCCTTTCATATGATCTGGATAGCTACATTAATATTACATTTAACAGTATTTTGGGGGGAATTCCCTGAGTGTCCAGTGGTTAGGACTCAGAGCTTTCAGTGCCAGGACCCAGGTTCTATCCCTGGTCGGGAACTAAGATTTCACAAGCCATGTAGCATGACCTAAATAATAATAATAGTATTACTTTGTTTCTAAAGAACTCAAAAATACTTTAAACTTACTTAACCCTCAAAATATTTATTAATTTAACTACCTTTCTAAAGTGGAATACTAATGCTTGCCCAATGTCTTAAAAAAAAAAAAATCAACTTTTTAAAATGCTGTCAACACAGGTGTGTCTACAAGGAGAAAACTGAAGTCAAGACCTGGCAAGGATTAAATAAATGTGATGAATTTCAATTAAAAATCTATCTGGTAAATTAAGTCTTTAGATAAGATAATCAAGCTTCAGCTTATACCAAAACAACTGGTTGATTTAGTTAATTTAAATAACTTTTGAAAGCCAATTTTTGGGTAATACATAGGCCAAAAAAAACTAGTTGAATGATTCTAAAGGGTAAAAAACATGAAAGTGTTAGTGGCTCGGTCATGTCCAACTCTGAGACCCCATGGACTGTAGCCCACAGGCTTCTCTGTCCAGGGAATCCTTCAGGAACAAATAACTAGAGTGTGTTGCCATTCCCTTCAGGGATCTTCCCAACCCAGGGATCAAACCCAGGTTTCCTGCTTTGCAGGCAGGTTTTTTATCATCTGGACCACCATAACTTTTGCAAGCCAATTATTTGGAGATACATAAGCCCAACAAAGGTCCGTCTAGTCAAGGCTATGGTTTTTCCTGTGGTCATGTATGGCTGTGAGAGTTGGACTGTGAAGAAGGCTGAGCGCCGAAGAATTGATGCTTTTGAACTGTGGTGTTGGAGAAGACTCTTGAAAGTCCCTTGGACTGCAAGGAGATCCAACCAGTCCATTCTGAAGGAGATCAGCCCTGGGATTTCTTTGGAAGGAATGATGCTGAAGCTGAAACTCCAGTACTTTGGCCACCTCATGCGAAGAGTTGACTCATTGGAAAAGACTCTGATGCTGGAGGGATTGTGGGCAGGAGGAGACGGGGACGAGAGAGGATGAGATGGCTGGATGGCATCACTGACTCGATGGACGTGAGTCTCAGTGAACTCCGGGAGTTGGTGGTAGACAGGGAGGCCTGGTGTGCTGCGATTCATGGGGTCGCAAAGAGTCGGACACGACTGACCGACTGAACTGACTGACTGACTCAAGCCAAAAAAATAGTTGACTGATTTTAAGTTTCCATGATATTCAGTGTTGTGGCATCTCACATATTTGGCCCAAGTTCTGTTAAGTTTATGGACAAGCTCGAAATTTTTAAAATTATTTTTGTGTTTATTTTGTCTTATGTGGATGGCTAGATAACAATATTTTCAAATTATAAAGGGAATCCAATTGGTTCAAATGTAGTCACAGTTTGATTTAAATATTTGGAAATGCCCAGATAGATACTAAATGAACTATTATTTGGATCCAGCCAGCAGTTGAAGAGCTCTTGCAGGCCCAGATGTATATCTTTTTAGAAAGTACCACATGGATCTGGAAAACACAAAACAGTGTAAACATTGGAAACTGTACAGTGCATCAGTCTCCCTTCCTGCATTCTCTTCTGATCAGCAGTTAGGAACATAAGCCACAGATGTTTACCCGGTTGAAAAATCACTGGACAGTTATGTTCCAATCAAGGATCTGTTTCCAGTTATATAACAGAATCCACAATCAACATACCCAGATTGCTCAGAAAAAAGGTTAAAAGTTCAGATAACCCTGTATATGCTGAATTAAAGTTCACAATTTTAATCATAAGAAAATTTTATTGTGACTTGAACTGACAAATAACAAGAAATATTCTTGGGCAAAGCATTTTGTATACTTGATACTGATATTTGCCTTTCACTGATTGTGAAAGCCATGCTACTTTCTAATAAAACCTGCTGCTGCTGCTAAGTCACTTCAGTCGTGTCCGACTCTGTGCGACCCCATAGACGGCAACCCACCAGGCTCCCCTGTCCGTGGGATTCTCCAGGCAAGAGCACTGGAGTGGGTTGCCATTTCCTTCTCCAATGCATGAAAGTGAAAAGTGAAAGTGAAGTCGCTCAGTCGTGTCTGACTCTTAGCGACCCCATGGACTGGAGCCTACCAGGCTCCTCCATCGGTGGGATTTTCCAGGCAGAAGTACTAGAGTGAGGTGCCATTGCCTTCTCCGCTAATAAAACCTAAATAACTCCAAATCATGTTATAAATAAAGTTTGATTTTCAAATGATTATTATTTGTACAAATATATACTGAGTATCTATGTTATGTCAGGCTTGTGCATGCTGGTGGGGATGCGTAGATGAATAAAACAATCCATATTCTTAAAGTAATGATAGTGTAGTAAGATAAGACAAACATGTAAGTAAATAAGTTATATAGTCTATAAAATAAACACAAAATATATTTGAGACTCAAGCAACACAAGTTACCCCAGTTACCTATGTGAGTTTGTCTGAATTCTCTAATACCTTTGTCTGAAGTCTCTATTCAAATGAATTAACATGAAGAGTTAGCTTATGAGCCCAGACTTGTACTAGAAATTTTTGTAGATGAAAAAATGTCTTAAAAAGTGGTTGACATCTAAAAATAATTTAGTCTACTCCACCTTGTAATTCCAAACAACAGAAACAGAGAAGCTAAAATACTGTGTGTGTGTGTGTGTGTGTGTGTGTGTGTGTTAGATACCCTTTGTATTATTACTGAACATAATTAGTCAAATTTTAGGTATGTTTTTCTAGATTCATAGTCATAAAGTAATAGCAGATCTGGTAATAGGTGTACATCTGATTTGACCAATGTAGACAGACAAGATAATCAGACCAAAGAAAGTTGACCTTTCCCATTCTTATGTGGTAGACTTTTCATTTAAGGCTATCATTTTCCTAAAACATTATTTTAGTACCCTGCAGATCAAAATGTGTGTGTATAGTTTGCATAAATAAGATTTGGTAAATAGATTTTCTGGGAATTGAGCCAAGTGAAACCTCTAAGCTTTTGAAGTTCATCCCATAGTGATTATTAGGGAGAACTCAGCTTTTTGAAGTATTTAGTGGCTTGCTTCACTAATCCAAGGGAGACTTCAGGGCTACATTTAACAGAGAGCAGATGGCCCCTTTTTAATGTCTTTTGTGGTCATTTTAATAATACATTCAAAAATAGCTAATCATGCCACATTAGAGGAGATGGACACATTTGAGAACAATGGCAATAGTCACTGTCCTGTATCATTGCATTTAGATTTCCATGTCTGTCAGACAACCTGCAGGGCTTCCCTGGCGGCACAGTGGTAAAGAATCCATCTGCCAATACAGGAGATACAAGTTCAATCTCTGGGTCGGGAAGATCCCCTGGAGAAGGAAATGGCAACCCATCCCAGTATTCTTGCCTGGGAATTTCCATAGACAGAGGAGCCTGGCGGGCTTCAATCCATGGGGTCGCAAAAAAGTTGGAGACAACTTAGTTGTCTAAACAACAGCAACAGACAACCTGCAATAACTAAGAGGTTCTCGCATTTTCCATAAGAGGAGATACATCAGAATTTGTAGGCTACTTTGCAGGTCAATAGACTTCATATATTTTAGTGCAGAATGGATATTCAAATCGCAAAAATTACCTCTAGCAATGTATTTTGTAGATATATTTTACAGAATCAAGGAAAAATACAGATTCCTTTACAGAATCAGTTCAGTAAAGACAGATATTATTAACTTAACAAAGCTGTGTATATATGGTTCTACATTGTATCTTCCACACAGATATATATGAACAGGTTCATTATTCGGTTTAATGTATCTTTCAACATTTCTATCTCCAAGCTCAGTTCATTTCCCTCAGTCACTTAAGAAGATAACCTGTCTGATTTCCCACTCTCTACCCCCACTTGGATCAATCTGGTATTTGTTCACTATATGCAAAACCACTGCATGTCCTGTTGTTAGATTGCATTTCAGATTCAATGGAAAAAAGGAATCAAATTATTTCATCACAGTGGTATTTATTGTCACCTTGATTTCAATACAAATGGAATTTTAACTATTCTAGCACTAGAATGGAATTTTGAGATCTTAACCTGTTTCCTTTCTTAATGCTGGAGAAAGTAAAGCCTAGAGAGGTAAGAAGAGAGGACGACCAAATGAACAAGGTTCACAGGTCACAGGAAACAAAGTTCTACAAGAATCAATGAAAGAATGTTATAATGTGTAAGAAGTTAAAGTGGTCAAAGAAAACAATAGTGTAAAATAGGTGCTAATTTTCTTGAATACCTGCTCTGACCCAGAGACATGTTACTACATAATCTAATCCAAGCCAACATGGCAATAGTATGAGGGAGGTGTTATTAATTAGTTACCCCTTAATAGTACCCCTCCTCCCACGGATGGAGGAGCCTGGTAGGCTGCAGTCCATGGGGTCGCTAAGAGTCAGACACGACTGAGCGACTTCACTTTCTCTTTTCACTTTCATGCATTGGAGAAGGAAATGGCAACCCACTCTTGTGTTCTTGCCTGGAGAATCCCAGGGACGGGGGAGCCTGGTGGGCTGCCGTCTATGGGGTCACACAGAGTCGGACACGACTGAAGTGACATAGCATAATAGTTAAGAATTGAGACATAGAGGTTTTTATAACTTGTCCAAGAACAATTAGTAAGTTATGGAGGAAACATTTCAACCCAGGCATTCCGACCACAAGAGCAGCATTTTTCATCATTATAGTATTTTTGTCATGAGATATCACACGAGATGTGTGAGAATTTTCTTAGGTATCTCATCTCTCCAATCTAAAGACATAAAAAGCTGAAAGTAGTTTATAAAATTTTTATTAACTTGAAATTCTAGGGCCAAAATTCCATATTGATTTTTGTTCTATTTCCAAAGGAAAAAATCTTATATTTTTTCCAAGGTATAGAAGCCATCTGTGGAAATCTTAAAAATTCCAGATTTGTTTCATATATAATTTGGACATCATTTTGATTTAAAAACCATTCCTTTAAAAGAGATTTTTTTGGCTCCTTTTGAACTGTGGTGTTATCCCTTCTTTATTCTCCATTACTATTTGTTACTGGATGGCCTTAACTTTTAATAAGAACAGAAAATGCTGATAACTTATCCCTTTCAAAACCACAATACTTTCCAAAACATTTCTAGAGGAATAGCACAAGTTTAGGGTATATGTGTTAGTCGCTCAGTCATTTCCAAATCTTTGCAACCCCAGGGACTGCAGCCCACCAGGCTCCTTGGTCCATGGGATTCTCCAGGCAAGAATACTGGAGTGGGTTGCCATGTCTACCTCCAGGGGATCTTCCTGACCCGGGGATTGAATCCCAGTCTGCTGCATTGCAGGAGGATTCTTTACTGTCTGAGTCACCAGGGAAGACCTCAGGGTATAAAACTGGTTCCTAACATATGTTGCTTTGAAATAAATGTTTTTGTAAACAGGCATTATAAGCTTAATGTAGTTATCCATTATACAAAGAGAGAAGAAAAGGGATTAATGTGACACAATTTACAGAATAAACTCAACAAAGAATAAAAATATGCTTAGACACAAGTTCCTAGTCTTGTTTTAGTTGATGGAGGCAGTGGTGATAATACTTAGCTGTTGCTAAATTCTACTCACTGAGCACATCTCTGGATGATTATTGCTGTTGTTCAGTCACTAAGTTGTGTCCAACTCTTTGCAAGTCTGTGGACTGCAACCCACCAGGCTACTCTGTCCATGGGATTCCGCACGCAAGAATACCGGAGTGGGTTTCCATTTCCTTCTCCACTGGATGATTAATGCTTGCTGGTTTATTGCTGATATTATTACAAAGATCACACTCTCCTCACTATCTGACAATCAGAAATTGTATATTATTTAGATATATGCCTGTTGTCAGAGAAGGCCATGGCACCCCACTCCAGTACTCTTGCCTGGAAAATCTCATGCACGGAGGAGCCTGATAGGCTGCAGTCCATGGGGTCGCAGAGTCGGACACAACTGAGCGACTGACTTCACTTTCACTTTTCACTTTCATGCATTGGAGAAGGAAATGGCAACCCACTCCAGTGTTCTTGCCTGGAGAATCCCAGGGACGGGGGAGCCTGGTGGGCTGCTGTCTATGGGGTTGCACAGAGTTGGACACGACTGAAGTGACTTAGCAGCACCAGCATGCCTTATTGTGTGACTATGTTTATATTTGTACTCATATTCAGTAAATATCAAATTGACTTGAGGAAATATTAATATTTATTCCAAGTCTACTGCACATCTGCTACTATCTAAGCCCTTCATTTACTTTATGTCATTTGTTCTTAACCACCACCTTTTGAGGTATTAGAATCCACATACAACTTTGGAAAAAAAGGGAGTTTGGATTTGAACCTAGTTTTGTTTGATCCCAGAATGGCTATTTCACCATTGCTGCCTACCCGCTCAAATTGCTTTTAGAAAAGAGGGTTTTTTTTTTTTTTTTTTAGATTTTTGCCTTTTACCTTGTTTTATTAAGCCTTCAAAGTATTTTGCATTTTCAAGGCATGCTGCTGCTGCTAAGTCACTTCAGTCGTGTCCGACTCTGTGTGACCCCATAGACGGCAGCCCACCAGGCTCCCCCGTCCCTGGGATTCTCCAGGCAAGAACACTGGAGTGGGTTGCCATTTCCTTCTCCAATGCATGAAAGTGAAAAGTGAAAGTGAAGTCAGTCGCTCAGTTGTGTCCGACTCTGCGACCCCATGGACTGCAGCCTTCCAGGCTCTCCCACCCATGGGATTCTCCAGGCATAAGTTCTGGAGTGGGGTGCCATTGCCTTCTCCGATTTTCAAGGCATAAGTGTTAAAAAAAAGAATCAAATTTCTTAGCCTGTCTCTTCCACTTTAGAGTTGGAATTATAATTAAAACAGAATTAATGTGGAAATTAAAGAGGTAATAAATGTCACGCCTGCAACACATGCCCTGGTATATAGCTTTCAAAACGTAACTATCAGTAGAAATCCTATTTCATCAGTGAGCCTTCCTCCTGCCTAACGACACAGAGGCAGTAATTGTCATTGTCATCATCATCATCATCAAAACCTCTATCATCACTCACCACTAGCTCTTTTCCTTCCTAACACATCCTTTATGCCCTGGGCCCGTCTCAGGCGGCACACCCATTAAAGCAACACTGGATTTAACAACTTCACTCCACCTTTGCCTTCTCTTCTACACTGGCTTTCCAGTGACCTTTGAAAAGGACCAGCGTTTTCATCCCGTTTGCCTGACAGCAAGTTCTGTCCTCATTTGCTACTTTGCACGGCTTTGTTTTTTCATGTATTTATTTATACAAAAGCATGCATAGAGTCCACTGTACCCTGGGAATATCATGATGGACATTTATAATTCTAAGCATTTATAATGGGAGATAGATATAAGCAAACAAGTGATTGTGATACAGGGTGAGAAATGCTACCTAATGGATCAGTACCAGCTGTTAGGGGAGCACGGAAGAGGGCACTGCACAGCCTTGGCAAGTCAGAGAACATTCCCTGAAAAAGGACTTCTGAGCTGAGCCTGCAATGAATGAGTGTTTACTTGGTAGGGAAGGACACAGGAAGAGTCTCCCAGGCAGAAAGGATGTGAGCACGTAGAAAATTGTGGAGAGGAGAGAGGTCTGGGATACTGCAGGATTTCGAGTGGTTTAATATCACTATGGTATAAAGTAAATAAAGTGCATGTTGAGAGATGAAATGGGAGGAAAGATACAGAGGCCAGATCATAGAAGGACTTACTTCTCTACTATTTGGGAGAGTTGGGATTGATTCCAAAGACAGGGAGGATCCATGAATGGTTTTAACCCAGACTTGCAGGGTAGAGAATGTATCCAAGGGGGAAATCATTTCTCCTCTTTCCTAAACACCAACCTTTGAGGGATGGGAGGTGGAGTGCTCAACCTGAGGTCTCTGGATGGTCTGTGGATGTTTTAAAGATTTGTAAGCACCCTGAAATTATAAACAAAATTGTTGACTGTGTGTGTACTCGAGGGGAGGGGAGTAGAGACCGAATCCACAGCTCTGTGAAATCTTCAACAGACACTGTTATCCAAAGAGAAGTTTGAAACCACTGCTCTAGGGGGAGCAAGCGAAAGCTAAGTTACAGAGCAGAAATTTCAGGTCTGCCACAAAGGGCCCTTCTGAAGTTGAAGAGTTTCTCTTTTAAGAAAACGTTCTCATTTCTTCCCCTGAGTTACCAAATGCTTCCCACTCCATCCTGACCTGCTGACGTTTTGTTCCTGGCCACTCTCCCACCCAAATGCTGCTTCCTCGCTCATGGAACTGTTCTTCTGTGCCAACCCAAAGTAAATGTCCACCCCAGAGGCTAAGAATAGACACAGTGTTCGGGTGACTTGAAAATTAGGTAACATCTGAAGAATGAACTCTACAGTGACCACAAACTCATTCTAATCATTTGAACCGAACGGATTGTAAACATGTGATCAGGGTTTCCCTGCGGGGTGGGGGAGAAGGTTCTGAGCAAAGCAAAGAAAAATGCCCTATCAAATAGAAGAGAAAAGCAGTTACTGTTCAGAGTTCCAAAGGACAAAGAAAAACATTAATCGAAATACATCCTTGTGTGTTTGCATATTCTACCCTTCAACATCTCCCAACCCATCCCCCTAACCCCCAGCGAGCTAGTTGTATCCAACAAGCTATCATTCTCTCCAACAAACAGACTTTACGCTGTTCATTTCTCCTTGATGTATTTTCCTGGATTTGGATATGGTTTTTCATCTTTTCATTGGGTTTTGTAACTTTGTTACAAGTCAATTCCTTAACCTTTCTGGACAGTGTCTTCAACTGTAAAATGCAGTTGGATGGTTGATCTGTAAGTTTCTTTTCAGTTCCCACTATTTGTATTGGTGGCTAGAATGGAGGGCTGTTGTAAACAGATCTCGTGATTGTTGTTGTTCTCATTCGGTTGCTAAGTTGAGTCCAGCTCTTTGCAACCCCATGGACTGAAACACACCAGGTTTCCTCTCCTTCACCATCTCACAGAATTTGCTCAAAGTCAAGTCCTTGGAGTCAGTGATGCTATGAGTTGGTGACCTCATGATAGATATTTCTTAATTCCCAACTTGCCTGTTCCTACCAAAATTGCTGGGTACTTTTCTCTAAGGCATTTTATCAGTTTAATGTAAAAGACCAAAATACTTAGCATGACTTGGATAGTACAGCCAAATAGAGCAAAGGTCAGCACATTTTTTCCATAGAGGGCCAGATAGCAAATATTTTAGGCTGTGGGTCATAAGGCCTCTGTCACAACTATTCAACTGTGTCACAGTGTGGAACCAGCTGCAGACAATATATAAATGAATGTGTATGGCTATGTTCCAATAAAATTTTATTTACCAAAAAAGGTAGCGGGTTGGATTTGACTGATCATGTCATAGTTTAATGACCCTTGAAATAAACGATTGGAAACCCAAAGACAGCAGTGTTCTATCCCTTCAGTCTTTCTGTTTAAAGGTTGTTTCCTGGATGACTTGCTGATCTTTTTCTGTTATCATTGTCACTGTTGTTGTTGTGTCAAACAATAACTTTCCATTTATTTTAGCCACTTGCAGCTACCTCATCCTCCATGCCCCCAAATAAATATCTTAAGTGGGCCTGCGGTCTTGTCGGGAATCTGAAACAGTTAAGGCAGCTTGTTTCTCAGGCACAGAGATAAATAAATGGCTTCATAAGTTAGATAGCTCAGAAGATGAATAGCCCGGAGGAACAGTTGAGCTGTTAGTTCACGGAGTCAGGGAAAAAAGAAGAGGGAAGAGACAAAGGGAGGGAAAGAGAAAGATTGATTGAAACAGCAAACCAGTTTGTGAGATCTACTGTACAAACTTGCCCAGCTGGGTACTTTATCTTGAATTTGTTTTGCAAATTGCAGATGCTTCGCTCTAGGAGCCAGGAAAAAGAAAGGGCAGTCATTCCATGCCAAAACACTCTCATGGATCCTAAGTAACTTACATTACTTCATTTTTGTGGGGAAAAAAAACCATTATATACTCCCCTTCCAAAATAAGTTAAGAGCAACAGAGAGCTCATTTTACCCAGATGCCCAGATTATTAGTTTTTTTTTTTTATTATTAAGAGAACAATGATTGTCTGATAACTGCTTGCTTTGTGAAACTTATTATGTCACTGTTCAGCCCACAAAACTGCTTTAACAGTAAAGCTGACTGAATTCAATGAGTCTTAATTTTTCAATGTACTTCAATACAATCAAGGATATTTTTGTTTGCTGCTTTAGGACATGTCTAATTGGACCCCATTCACCTTTTGCTGAAATCAATCGTGCTTCACAGAACCCCTGCATGCCTTTCAAATGAAAGAGGAAATTCTGGCATTTTTATTAGCTAACATTTTTTTAAAAGATCTTAAAAAAGATCTCTCACATATTGACCATGACTTATAGAGCCGTTTTATCAAAGTCAGACCTGGGGCCCAGTCTATACTCTGGTGTGTGTTACTGAGGTTTGCGGGGTTTCCTTCATACATACTCTTCCTTTAATTATTTTATGCCTGAAAATTGTAAAGAAGAGGGTACTGGTGAATTAGCTGTTATGACTAAAATAGTGGAGTTTGCTTCTAATTTTTAATTTGGACATTTTTTTCAAAAGGACTTCAAAATGTTTCAAAGGGAAACAGGTGATAAGGTGTGCACGCATGCTCAGTCGCTTCAGTCGTGTCTGACTCTGCGACCCTATGGACTGTAGCCTTCCAGGCTCCTCTGTCCGTGGGATACTCCAGGTAAAAATACTGGAGTGAGTTGTCATGCCCTTCTCAAGAGGGTCTTTCCAACCCAGAGATCAAACCCAAGTCTCCTGCGTCTCCTGCCTGCATTGCAGGAGATTCTTTACCAATGAGCCACCAGGGAAGTCCTTAGGTGATAGTAAGGACAGGTAATTTGTCCTCTAAGGAAAAGAGGGTCTCATTTAGAAGAGTTCCAGTGTTTCCTTAATCTTCTGCCAGATTTCATTGACATAGTTTGTGATCTTGTCGAGTTACTGCTTCCCACGCTGATCCACGGACAAGATCTAAGTCAATAAAGTAAACACATTTGGAAAGTATTCATTTGCCATATTTTCCATACATTAAAATATGTATCCAGTTTCCTATAAACATAAATCAACCTTACACTCTGCCACTCACTTATGAGCATGTTTCGATTTATCCAGCTGAAAGGTTTGGTTATCTTATACCTCATCTCCTAACATCCTTGAGTCCTTTCTGGAAGATAAATCTCCCATCCATAATCCAGCTGGAAAACTTGGAAGCAAAGACAAACTTCAGGGATTTTCCAACCAGCTGAGTGGTTTTTGATCCCCAAGGCCTGAAAGATGCATGATGCACAATAGATGTTCAACAAATATCTGTTGAATGAATAAGAGTAGCGGAAGATAACAATTCTAAAGATATAGCTTGATTATGGGCAGAATTTTATTAAAAAGATACAGAAATGCTTTCATTGGTCTAGCAGTCCTGTGCAGGACTGAAATAAAAATTCAGAATCTTTAACCATATTTAAGTACTTGGCATACAACCCTAACTCAGTTGCTTAGCCAATGCTGTAAAAGAAATTCAAAATCTTAAATACGTATCACAGACATACACACACACACAATCAGAATGTGGAAAACTGTAACTGCATATTAAATGTAAATTTATATTAAATCCCAGGAGGGTAGAATCAGAAGCCTGTTTTCTATGTTAGCATCAAACACCATAAATTATTGGAAAACCAAAACAAAAAAACAACACACACACAAAATGAAAGATCATTCAAGTTCATAATTTGCACTAGCCTCTAGAAAATAAGTTTTCTAGCATATAAAAAACGACATTAATAGAAATAGCTTAATTCATTCACAGTCTCACACACACTGTCACGTACAGGCTGAGATTGTGCCCCTTTACCACGGTCTTCAAGCCTTTGAGGAGAAAATGAGCGTTGAAGGAGAAACACGTGGTTTCTATTAAGTCAAGTTCTTCATGGGCTGAGTGTAAGGCAAAGAGTGAGGCTGAGTATGGTAATCAGAGCCAACGGACGGGAGCATATTTTTCTTTCAAAATATTTTATGTACTAAAGTTTGCACAACATCTTGGCAATGACAGCAAGCCTGTGTAAGGAGGTGTTTTGTGTTTCAGAGCTAACATAAGGGCAAAAAAACGTAGCGGCAGCCAAATATTACTTCCATCACGAGCAGAAAGAATGTGTGTGGTAGAATACATGGTGAGGCCCATGGGCTAGAGACTACAAGGTTTAAAAAAATCTACAAAATTCCAAAAGAGAGCTTATCCTTATTTTTATATCTTTTAGTATTGTAAAGGAATGAAACTAAATTTGGCATAGTCCATCTGTTTGATTAGAGAGAGAAAGAAACAGAGTTACATTTTCTTGGCATGCAGATCTTTTATAAATTTCAGCAGAGGGTGGTTTTCCAGATTTCACTGGAAATTATTTTGATGGTGATCACCAATTCTGCCAACATCAAGCATCCAGTCCACCACTTTTCTTTCTCTTTGTTTTTCCCCTAAATACATTCTTAATCTTCCGAACATAGAAGACTGCCTAGCACATAGGAGATACTCAGTAAAATTTGTAAAATTTTGAGTAAAATTAATTCATTAATGGATGGATGGATGGATGCACAGAAGACAAGACTGGCATAAGGAGATCTGGACTTTAATCCTAAGGCAGTAGTATCATACCTCCTAATGCAAATTATTATACAGTGCTTTTTACTGCAGTAAATTTCAGTATATATGTGGTGCTCGTGATGTATGTATTGTAGGTTCCCAGCTAAAATGTAAGTCAGAGAGGTTTTTTTCTTGTTTTGCCATGCTGTGCAGCACATGAGATAGTTCATCAATGCTCCCTGCATTGGGACTGCGGCATCTTAACCACCAGACCACCAGGGAAGTTCCCAGAGACCTTTTTTTAATTGAACTATAGTTGATTTACAATGTTGTGTTTGTTTCCTGTATGCAGTAAAGTGATTCAATTTATATATATATTTATATATATATAAACCCATATATACCCATATGGGCTTCCCTGGTGCTCAGATGGTACAGAATCTGCCTGCAGGTTTGGTCCCTGGATCAGGAAGATCCCCTGGAGAAGGGAATGGCAACCCACTCCAGTATTCTTGCCTGGAGAATTCCATGGACAGAATAGTCTGGCAGACTATAGTCCATGGTGGTCAAAAAGAGTTAGACACAACTGAACGACTAACACGCAGACACACACACACACATTAATATATATTCAGTTTTATGTATATATATACAAGATATTATAGAAACCATTATAATTCATTACAAGACATTGATTATAGTTTCCTGTGCTATAATAGGACCTTGTTGTTTATCTATTTTATGTATAGTAGTAGCTATACAGAAAATTATGTATAGCTAATCCCGAATTTCTAATTTATCTCTTTCTCCATACTTTTGTTCCCTTTGGTAACTATAAGTTTTTTTTTCTATGTCTGAGAATGTGTTTCTGTTTTGTAAATAAGTTCATTTGTATCATTTTTTTAGATTCCACATATAAGTGTATCATATGTTTGTCTTTGTCTGATTTACTTCACTTAGTATGATACTCTCTAGGTCTATCCATGTTGCTGTAAATGGCATAATTCTATTCTTTTCTACGGCTGAGTAATATTCCACTGTGGGAGAAGGCAATGGCACCCCACTCCAGTACTTTTGCCTAGAAAATCCCATGGACGGAGGAGCCTGATAGGCTGCAGTCCATGGGGTCGCTAAGTCGGACACGACTGAGCAACTTCACTTTGACTTTTCACTTTCATGCATTGGAGAAGGAAATGGCAACCCACTCCAGTGTTCTTGCCTGGAGAATCCCAGGGATGGGGAAGCCTGGTGGGCTGCCGTCTATGGGGTCGCACAGAGTCGGACACGACTGAAGCGACTTAGCAGCAGCAGCAGCAGCAGCAGCAATATTCCACTGTGTATGTGTGTGTACATATATGCATGCATGGGTTTCCCAGGTGGCTCAGCAGGAAAGAATCCACCTGCAACGCAGGAGCCACAGGAGATGCCAGTTTGATCCCTGAGTCAGAAAGATCCCCTGGAGGAGGGCATGGCACTTGAGTATTCTTGCCTGGAGAATCCCATGGACAGAGGAATCTGATGGGCTACAGTCCAAAGTGTCGCAAAGAATTGGACACGACTGAAGCTATATAGCACATGTGCAGGCATGTATACTGCATCTTCTTTATCCATGTAAGTGTTGATGGATATGGAGGCTATCTGCATGTCTTGGCTACTATAAATAGTGCCACTATGAATATTGGGGTGCATGTATCTTTTCAAATTACTTTTTTAAATTTAACATTTCTGCTAAAACAGTTTTCATGGAGTACAATGCTGAAATCAACAACAATGCTGCTGCTGCTGCTAAGTCGCTTCAGTCGTGTCCGACTCTGTGCGACCCCATAGACGGAAGCTCACCAGGCTCCCCCGTCCCTGGGATTCTCCAGGCAAGAACACTGGAGTGGGTTGCCATTTCCTTCTCCAACGTATGAAAGTGAAAAGTGAAAGTGAAGTCGCTCAGTCGTGTCCAACTCTCAGCAACCCCATGGACTGAGATTCTCCGTCCATGGGATTCTCCAGGCAAAAGTACCGGGGTGGGGTGCCATTGCCTTCCCCTCAACAACAATAAGTTCTCTTAATTACTTTCACATCCCACTTACCAATACAGCCAAGCCATTTAATTATATTAATTTCCCTTTAATTTCATGGATTTGTAAAAAAAATTAACTTCCAATCAATATACAATCAATTAGGTCATTTTTCTTTGTACAATTTACATTTAACATAGTACCTGAATCATAATAGATACTTAATCATAGTTGCTAAATAAAATTATTAAAATCACCCATCAAAATAGAATTTTCATCTCTTCCAGATCAATGGTAACTCTAGCCTTTTAAGAACTGTTCTTCACAGGGGCGGCACCAGTGTACATTCCCATCAACAGTGTAGGAAGATCCCCTTTTCTCCATATCCTCTCCCATTTATTGTTAGTAGATTTTTTGATGATGGTCTTTCTAACTAGTGTGAGGTGATACCACAGTATAGTTTGATTTCTCTAATAATGAGGGATGTTGAGCATCTTTCTATGTTCCTCTTGGGCATTTATATGTCTTCTTTAAAATATAAAGCCAGAGATCTTAACTTCAAATGCGCACATGGGCCAGATAACTAATAGAAATGGAGGGGGAAAGGGTGCAAGTAATAAAATAAGGACTAGTGGGGACTGTGGCCACCTGCAGAGCATGAAGGCCTCGGTGTCTATAAAGTGATGGGCGCTGAACACACACATGCAGTCCAAGTGCGTGGGAAGCACAAGCTTCTTCACAAAAGCAACAGTTTCCTAAAACATCTCTGCTCCACACAAATACAGAGATAGGGAAATAAGAAAAATATTAATTGCTATAATTTATCTAGTGCCTAGAACTGTTCTAAATTTCATCCAGCTTAATCTTAGGTCATAAATATAATTACCTTCATTTTATACAAGGTAATTAAGACAGAGTACATGGTAAATGTATACTGATTGCTTTGTTAAATTGGATGATAAAAACAGCACAGCAAAGAACAAAGTAGCAGGACCTAAGCTGAATCCCTAATCCACACGAGAGACGCACACTCCAAGGGAGAGTCTTGGTGGCTTGCAGGACCATCTTTCCTGAGAGTCAATAGATTTAAGGCTGAGAGCTCTGACTGAATATTGGGCACAGATGTGTTAGGAATAGTTCCATTCCTTTAAGATGCTCAGAGGATGTTCCTACCTCAGTTGTCTAGTCACTCAGTCATGTCTGATTCCTTGCGACCCCATGGGATGCAGCATCCCGGGCTTCCCTGTTCTTCGCCATCTCCTGGAATTTGCTCAAATACTTGTCCAATGAGTCCGTGATGCCATCCAAGCGTATCATCCTTTGTTGCCCTCTTCTTCTCCTGCCCCCAATCTTTCCTAGCATCAGGATCTTTTCCAGTGAGTCGGCTCTTCACATCACGTGGCCAAAGTATTGGAGCTTTAGCTTCAGTGTCAGTCTTTCCAGTGAATATTCAAGGTTGATTTCCTTTAGGATTGACTGGTTTGGTCTCCTTGCTGTCCAAAGGACTCTCAAGAGTCTTCTGCAGCACCACAATTTGAAAGCATCATTCTTTGACACTCAGCCTTCTTTATGTTCCAACTCTCGCATCCATACATGACTACTGGAAAGACCATAGCTTTGACTATACAGACTTTTGTTGGCAAAGTGATGTCTCTATTTTTTAATATGCTGTCTAAGTTTGTCATAGCTTTCCTACCTCAGAGCTGACTCTAATTATTTTCACGACCTGGTAAGGAGGACCACCTGCTTCCAGTCCCCCCACCTCTGCCTTTCTCCCCAAAACATGCCCTTTCCAGGTGCCTGATTGAGAGTTACCCCTGAAAGGAATGCTCAACACATGTTTGGTGCAGAGAGAGATGGCTTGGCCTAGAGCATGAAGCTCTAGCTCTTCCTGTCTCAACTAAGACCCAATATAGTGATTGAGAATTGAATTTCTGGAGTCAGGCAGGCCTGACTTAATATTCCTCAGCTACTTAAAGCTAAGTGATCTCTCAGAGGCAGATTTCTCATCTGCAAAATTAGGATGAAAATACTAGTTCTTGCTCATTGTTCTGTGAGGAGGATGAATTGAAATAAATCACCTAAGCCATTAAGCCAGCTAAGCCATACACCTAAGCCACTAAGCACAGTGTATACGTGCTCGTGTTCAGTCGTGTTGGACTCTTTGTGACCCCATGGACTGTAGCCCCTCAGGCTCGTCTGTCTATGGGATTTCCCAGGCAAGAATACTGGAGTGGGTTACCATTTCCTTCTCCAGGGGATCTTTCCAACCCAGGGATTGAACCCAGGTCTCCTGCAATGGCAGGCAGATTCTTTACCACTGAGCCACTTGGGAAGCTCCATAAGCACAGTGACTGGCCTGTAACAAACCTTAGTACATGGTCATTTTAGAATTATTTTGTATCCCTTTGCCTCTGAGGCAGTTGGTGAACTCTGTATCCCCAGGGATTACTAAAGCAAGACCGCATACCCAGGTTTTGGACTGGTGGCTTTTTTTTTTCTTTTTGAAGCTCCACAGATAACTAAAGAAAGAGAAGGCAAGTCTACACACGGATTACCTACTGCTTACCACTCATCAGATATCATGGGAGCTGCTTTATCTTTTTAATCTCTTGTAACCTCACACAGTCCAGGTGGGAATGAAAGTTGAATTTTATTGCTCCCATATATCTAGTGTTTCTCAAAGAGCATTCTCTGGACCCATGAGCATTAGACTCGCCTAAGTAGGTACCTGATCTGCAGCCTCAGAGTTTCTGGAGCGAGGCAGATCCTTTGATTTAGTACTTGTATAATTTGTCTAAAACTTGAGTTTATATTTTCTTGTATTTGATGTGTAAACATGTCATTTCTTCCTGGTAAGTTCTCCAAAATGAGAACTATGTTTTCTAGTTTTCTTGTAACCCCAACAGTGTACAGCTCAATCCTATACACACACACCATTGGCAATCAGTAAAATCTCTGGCTGGGTTTAGCTTTGTGCCCTGGAATGTCCTGACCTGTCAGTGCTGAAAGATTGATAGATACCTCAAATTCGAATGACAGTTCACCAATACTATTTAATATGCAACTGTGAGTCTTTGACCAATAACTTCTAATTGTCAGTGGTGTTCTTTTCATTTAATGTGCTGCAGTTCCTGTCTTATTGATCAGGGAGGAATATTAACAAATTAACAAATCTGGACATTAACCCTCCAGGTTCCTCTATCCATGAAATTCTCCAGGCAAGAATACTGGAATGGGTTGTCATGCCCTCCTCCATGGGATCTTCCCAACCCAGGGATTGAACCTGGGTCTCCTGTATTGCAAGCAGATTCTTTATCATCTGAGCCACCAGGGAAACAAAGCCCTGGAAGGTGAAATCCCTAACAAGTTTCAGTGTTTGTGAAATAGAAACTCACAGGTTCTCCTTATCACAGAAAGCTAGGCCCCTTCTGTCCAAAATGGTTATTCAACATTTAAATACATGAATTGAAATGATTTTTATTGCAGGATCAGCCATAATATGGGCTAACTTTAGGGAAAAGGAAGAACTTGCTACTTTGTGATGTGTTTGTTCCTGAGCAATTGAGAGGTTTGCCGTAAGTTTTTACGATAATTTTCTTTGAGGTTCCATAAACACCTTCTGGAATGTGGAGGTTCCACCATCAGAGTCATATGAGAGCTTTTCCAGTTCCCTAATGTCATTAACCCAGCTGCTTTGGTTGCTGTGACATGCAATTATTTCTCCTACATTTAAAAACCGATTCTCTGATCTCCAACCCATTAACCTTGTTTGATCTTAACAAGCTGAAAAATGTTTGGAATCTAAGCTTATGATCTCGGCGTGACTTTTTTTCTTTTAATTCACAGTAGCTTTCCACCCCCCTCCCTTTCTCTTTTTCAGGATCAACACTCTGTGGTAGGCCAGAACGCGGGCCCCAGTCCAAGTCCCAACCCCTGCTCAAATCCAAACACTGGAAGTGGTTACATGAACTCCCAGCAATCACTGTTGAATCAGCAATTGATGGGAAAGAAACAGACTCTACAGAGGCAGATCATGGAGCAGAAACAGCAGCTTCTCCTCCAGCAGCAGATGCTGGCTGATGCGGTAAAATATTCTAATTCCTACTGTGCGTACCTGTTGGCCCAACAGAGGGAATTCATCAGTTTCCATTGCTACTTGCTGCCCTTGTATCTGTGTCCCTCTATGGCACAGCAACCAGGGTGTCTTGACTGTAAGAGAGATTAATTCCATACATAAAGTGCTACAGGGCAAAAAAAAAAAACCAACACTTGATTTACCAGGTGCTGGACAGTTGGAATCCACAGCACCTGGGCTGATTAGCCCTGCCCAGCCCAGGAATGTTCAAAACCACCACACAGGCCTTGGAATCAGGAAAAAGAAACCAGTGTTGTTCCACAGTGCCGAGGGGCAGAAAATAGGGACAAAACTTTAATCAACTCAAATCCAAACTGATTTTAGAGATAAAAGAGTTTTCAAAGCAGCTTTAAAAGCCAGTGTGGAGTTCCAAAACTTAAAATTTGGCTTCTAAAATAAAGCATCTCAGAATAGATTTCTTTTTTTTTTTTTTTTAAGGAAGCTGAAAGTGTATTTCCCATTTCCTCACATTTAAGTGGCCTTACCTTAAAGGCTTGGGCTTCCCTGGTGGCTCAGAGGTTAAAGCATCTGCCTACAGTGTGGGAGACCTGGGTTCGATCCCTGGGTCGGGAAGATTCCCCTGGAGAAGGAAATGGCAACCCACTCCAGTATTCTTGCCTGGAGAATCCCATGGACGGAGGAACCTGGTGGGCTACAGTCCACGGGGTCACAAAGAGTCGGATACGACTGAGCAACTTCACTTTCACCTTAAAGGCAGGGTCGTTCTCGCCCACCTATTACCTAAGTATCTGCTCGTCCCTTCTGTATTCTCAAACTCATACATTCAACAACTGATCCAAACCCTTCCTGCCTCCTAAGACCAAAACCCCTTCTCCAGATTTTCTTCATTCCCTTCAAACTGTTTGGCCGAATTAAAGAAGAAAGAGGAAAATTAACCATCTCCAGGTTGATAGAACTAAGGTACACAGAACATAAAATAAGGACAAATTTATCCTCAAGGAGCTTTGCAGTGAGCAGAAACCCAGGTGTAATAAGGGCTGTAATTCTTCAGTAAATATTTACTAATTCACAATGGGGCTACAGCCATAAACAAGACAACCCTGTCTTTGTCCTTAAGGAGCTTAGAGTCTTCTGGGGGTATCAAACAGGCAATTGTAATATCTGTGATTAAATACTGTGATGTGGGAACTACCAGAAATGGTTTCAGAGAGAAAGTTATAGCTACTGAAGATCTGAAGGTGAAGAAGGAGATGGAAGGAAGAACAGGAGAGTGTCCAACCAGAAGAACCAGCATATTCCAAGACTCGGGCACAATAAAGTATACAATATATTAGGCTCGCTGAGGGAGGTCATGTATACACAGATAGGGAATGAAAGGTTAGGAGGCCAGAGATCAGAGACCAGAGGTATTTGCAAATCAGAATTTGCATTGTCTGAAAAGCAATGGAGAGGACTTCAAAACATTTTAAATAAGTACTTGATTCAGACTTGATTTGCAGCATAATAGGCACTTTCCAAGTAGCACTAGTGGTAAAGACCCTGCCTGCCAATTCAGGAGACATAAGAGATGTGGGTTCAATCCCTGGGTCAGGAAGATCCCCAGGAGGAGCGCATGGCAACCCGCTCCAATATTCTTGCCTGGAGAATCCCAGGGACAGAGGAATCTGGCAGGCTACGGTCCATAGGGTCGCAAAGAATCAGACACGACTGAAGTAACTTAGCAACAAATAAGTACTTGATTCAGATTTGATTTGCATTATAATAAAGTATAAAGGGCTCCCCTGGTGACTCGGTAGTAAAGATTCTGCCTGCCAATGAGAGAGACATAGGTTTGATCCCTGGGTTGGGAAGATTCCCTGGAGAAGGAAATGGCAACCCACTCTAGTATTCTTGCCTGGGAAATCCCATGAACAGAAGAGCCTGGTGGGCTACAGTTCATGGGGTCCCAAAGAGTTGGTTTTGGGGGGACTTCCCTGGTGGTTCAGATGGTAAAGAAGCCGCCTACAATGCAGGAGTTACGGATTTGATCCCTGAGTCAGGAGGGTGGCTGGAGACCAAAAGGTATAGCCTAATGTGTGTATTTGTTGGTCAGTTTGAGACTGTATTATGAAATATTTAATTTATGAAAGAAAGTGAAAGTGAAGTCACTCAGTCGTGTCCGACTCTTTGTGACCCCATGGACTGTAGCCTACCAGGCTCCTCCCTCCATGGGATTCTCCAGGCAAGAGTACTGGAGTGGGTTGCCATTTCCTTCTCCAGCGCATCTTCCCCACCCAGGGATCGAACCCGGGTCTCCTGCATTCCAGGCTGACGCTTTAACCTTAAGACATGACAAAATGGAATTAATTTTAGAGTCCAGAGCATGTGAGAAGAAGTAGTGAGAAATAAACGTGTTTGACTCAAATAAGGAATAGTGAGAAATAAGCTTACAGGTGAACCTGAATGCTGCCCTAAGGTATAGGGGAACCACTGACCGGATGGCTAAATGACACAACTAATTTCTACCATAAATCACAGTTTTGAAAACTTCATTCCTCCTACCCACTCCCTCCCTTTTGATGATCTTCATAAACAATACAGCTTGGAAACAAGGGCAGTAGATGAGAAAAACAGATAGTCTAAGATTGGCTCACCGGGTACACGTTCATCATTGCCATCAACACTACTAATCTATTGACTTACAGCAGGCAGAGGCTGAATTTCTGGATTTTTCAGTTCGCGTTAAAAGGCAAGGAGATATCCCCTGAGGGTCTTGTCCTGGCTCCATCCTAGCTCCCATGGAGCCCCGGTTGAGTCACCACTGGGACAGGTGCAAAGGGCAGGCGCATAAGCTGTGGGAGATGAATGGGAATGAGGCTGCTGTTTTTGTGATTTTTATCAGCCATTCACATTTCTTTTTGTTTGGCCACCATTGAGGGTGCCTGTGCTTTTTAGCATATCCAGGAAGAAACCGTCTTTGATGCCACTTTACATTAGCATATGCTTTGTAGTCATTTGCAGTCAGTTGGCAAGGCTAGATAGGCGCCTAAATTGAGACATTTTTCTGATAAAAGTGTATTATCCTTAATCTCTATTATTCTCCCACCAGTGAGACACAAAGAAGAGAGATGAGTAGAACTTGTTAACAATGGGCATCAGAATCACCAACATGTTTTGTGTACCTACTATGTGCCAGGCACCATGCTGAGTTTTTACAGAATTAAAAGGATTAATCCTTTCAAGGGGAGTTTGAGGGAGGTCCTAGAATTATCCACATTTTACATTTTGAGATGGCAAAACTGAAGCAAGACAGATATGGGCCACAGAAGATGATTTCTATGTTAGCTGCTCGGGTCCAAGATATCAGAATATGAGATACTAGTTCTGAAGTTAAATTTCATGTTGCACAGAAAGAATTCACAGGGGTGGCCTGTGGGTTTCCACTTGCTTAGACTGGGGATGTCATTCTCTTGCGAACAGAGCCATCTTCATTCAGTGTTGGAGTCTTGTCTTTGCTGCTCTTCACCACAAAGGGAGCATCATAAAGTGACAAGATGGTGGTTCAATCACAGCCCATGTTTAAGGCCATGAACTCTAGCTCATTTGTGAACAGGTACTTTAAGAAACTCAGGTTCCAGGGATACATATGTTACTATATGTTACTCTTTGAACAACCCAAGTAACCCCTCAGAAGAACAAAACATCAATAAGTAGGTTGAATATAGGCGAAAATAAACCCAGATTTGAAATCTAGTCCTTAATGGAGAACCAAGGGCCTAATTATCACATGTGTGTGTGCATGAATTCTGTTTTCTTGAACAGAAACACCTAATTACATAAGAAAATAGGATGGATGCTTCTGAAAAAGAGAAGACTTCAGAAAGTCCCATGCTTGGCATAAAAATCAAAACTCTCAGCTTGCACAATAGTTTACAGCAGGAATGGTTGAATATTGCCACATTTGGGTTCATGGAACATCTCAAGCTGTTTCTTGAACATTTAGGGTTTGGGCAAAACCAGAAAGAGTTTCACCAACCACTTTTTTCCTTAACTTGTAAACCCATGTTTAAAAGAAATGTAATCCATATGTTTCTGATTCATTTACACTTAGCTCATCAAAATTGTGTTTTATATGAATTACTTGATGCCCCAAATTCCCTCTGAGCCTTTCAAGTCTTTCTCCTTAGAAACAAGAATTTGAATTTGGTTTGCTGTTATTGTAAAGCCACTTTTTTTTCCCTTTATAGTTGATTTATTCAACTTAGAAGGTTTGGAATTTGATGGGAAACTGAGAAATACATGGTTTAAGTGGGTTCTAAATTAGGTAGCCCACATTTGACTTCCATCTAATTTACCCATCTGTTACAAGGTTTTCTTTTCTATTTATTGATTTTTCTGTAACTATATTGTATCTACTATTGTGAGCAAGAATCCTTTATAAGACATGGAGTATCCATCACAGTTAAGAAGAGTCTGAAAAGCAGTACTTGGATGCAATCGCAAAAACAACAGATGATTTCTGTTCGTTTCGGAGGCAAACCATTCAATACCACAATAATCCAAGGCTTTGCCCCAAGCAATAACATCAAAAAAGCTGAAGTTAAATGGTTCTATGAAGACCTACAAGATCTTCTAGAACTAACACCCAAAAAAGATGTCCTTTTCATCATAGGGGACTGGAATGCAAAGTAGGAAGTCAAGAGATAATTGGAGTAACAGGCAAGTTTGGCCTTGGAGTACAAAATGAAACAGGGCAAAGGCTAACTGAGTTTTGCCAAGAGAATGCCCCAGACATAGCAAACACCCTCTTCCAACAACAAAAGAGATGACTCTACGCATGGACATCACCAGATGGTCAACACCGAAATCAGATTGATTATATTCTTTGCAGCCAAAGATGAAGAAGCTCTATACAGTCAGCAAAAACAAGACCGGGAGCTGACTATGGCTCCGATCATGAACCCCTTATTGCCAAATTCAGCCTTAAATTAAGGAAAGTAGGGAAAACCACTAAACCATTCAGATATGACCTAAATCAAATCCCTTACGATTATACAGTGGAAGTGACAAATAGATTCAAGGGATTAGATCTGATAGACAGAGTGCCTGAAGAACTGTGGACAGAGGTTCCTGACATTGTACAGGAGGCAGTAATTAAGACCATCCCCAAAAAAAGAAATGCAAAAAGGCAAAATGATTTTCTGAGGAGCCCTTACAAATAGCTGTGAAAAGAAGAGAAGCTAAAGGCAAAGGAGAAAATGAAGAAAGATATCTCCATTTGAATGCAAAGTTCCAAAGAATAGCAAGGAGAAATAAGAAAGCCTTCTTCATGATCAATGCAAAAAATAGAGGAAAACAATAGAATGGGAAAGACTAGAGATCTCTTCAAGAAAATCAGAGATTTCAAGGGAACATTTCATGGAAAGATGGGCACAAAAAAGGACAGAAATGGTATGGACCTAACAGAAGCAGAAGATATTAAGAAAAGGTGGCAAGAATACACAGAAGAACTATACAAAAAAGATCTTCATGACCCAGATGACCATGATGGTGTGGTCACTCACCTAGAGCCAGATATCCTGGAATGTGAAGTCAAGGGGACCTTAGGAAGCATCACTATGAACAAAGCTAGTGGAGGTGATGGGATTCCAGTTGAGCTAAAAGATGATACTGTGAAAGTGCTGCCCTCAATATGCCAGCAAATTTGGAAAACTCAGCAGTGGCCACAAGACTGCAAAGGTTTTCATTTCAATTGCAAAGAAAGGCAATGCCAAAGGATGTTCAAACTACCACACAATTGCACTCATCTCACACACTAGCAAAATAATGCTTAAAATTCTCCAACCTATGTTTCAACAGTATGTGAACCAAGAACTTCCAGATGTTCAAGCTGGATTTAGAAAAGGTGGAGAAACCAGACATCAAATGCTAACATCTGCTGAATCATGGAAAAAGCAAGAGAGTTCCAGAAGAACATCTACTTCTGCTTTATTGATTACACCAAAGCCTTTGACTGTATGGATCACAACAAACTATGGAAATTCTTAAAAAGATGGAAAATTCTTAAATACCAAACCACCTTACCTTCCTGAGAAATCTGTATGCAAGACAAGAAGCAACAGTTAGAACTGGACATGGAACAACAGACTGGCTCCAAATTGGGAAAGGAGTACATAAAGGCTGTACATTGTCACTCTGCTTATTTAATCTACATGCAGAGTACATCATGAGAAATGCTAGGCTGGATAAAGCACAAGCTGGAATCAAGATTGCAGGGAGAAATATCAATAACCTCAGATATTCAGATGACACCACCCTTATGGCAGAAAGGATGAACTAAAGAGCCTCTTGATGAAAGTGAAAGAGGAGAGTGAAAAAGCTAGCTTAAAACTCAACATTCAAAAAACTAAGATCATAGCATTTGGTCCCATCACTTCATGGCAAATAGATGGGGAAACAATGGAAACAGTGACAGACTTTATTTTTCTGGGCTCCAAAATCACTGCAGATGGTGACAGGACCATGAAATTAAAAGACGCTTATGACCAACCTAGACAGCATATTCAAAAGCAGAGACATTACTTTCCCAACAAAGGTCCATCTAATCAAAGCTGTGGTTTTCCAGTAATCATGTATGGATGTGAGAGTGGACCATAAAGAAGGCTGAGCGCCAAAGAATTGATACTTTTGAACTGTGGTGTTGGAGGAGACTCTTGAGAGTCCCCTGGACTCCAAGGAAATCCAACCAGTCAATCCTAAAGGAAATCAGTTCTAAATATTCATTGGAATGATTGATGTTGAAGCTGACTCCAATCCTTTGGCCACCTGATGCGAAGAACTAACTCATTGGAAAAGATCCTGATGCTGGGGAAGATTGAAGGCGGAAGAAGGGGACAACAGAGGATGAGATGGCTGGATGGCATCACCGATTGGACAGACATGAGTTTGAGTAAACTCCAGGAATTGGTGATGGACAGGGAGGCCTGGCGTGCTGCAGTCCATGGGGTCGCAAAGAGTCGGACGCGACTGAGCAACTGAACTGAACTGAACCTATGCCAATTATTTTTATCTTCGAAAAACTGAGTTTCTTTGAGTTTCATGTAAAGTTGCAGTGAAACATTCTAAAAACTTCCTGATCCATACTGAGAAAGACAAAAGCATTTCCTGATGTCCAGAACTGATATGCAACTCACAGCCAGGCTATTTTGTTTTCTGTTGGACTTAAACAATTTTACAGAATATGACAGTATTACCCTGAGACCATGATAAAATGAGACAAAAGAAGGCCACTTCATAATTTTGTCTACAAACTGACACAAACAAGGTTACTGTGCAACTCACAAAATAGGAAAATTTCCCATCTTTTGCTGAATGCATGACAAATAGTTCTTTACTCAATGATAGGATCGACCTCACTTTTTGATAGCTTACAACTTAGAACAAATCCTCACTTCCTTAGACCCTCCCTAAGTCACCTAGGTGAACGTGAACCTGAAGTCGCTCAGTCGTGTCCGACTCTTTGCGACCCCATGGACTGTAGCCTACCAGGCTCCTCTGTCCATGGGATTTTCCAGGCAATAGTACTGGAGTGGATTGTCATTTCCTTCTCCGAGGGATCTTCCCAACCCAGGGATCGAACCCGGGGTCTCCGGCATCGTAGACAGACGCTTTACCGTCTGAGCCACCAGGAATGTCCCTTACCGTCTGAGCCACCAGGAAGGTCCCTAAGTCACCTAATCAAAGCCCAAATCCTGTAATATTCTAATGCAGTTCTGCTGAGACACTGTGTTGTCCCTCATGATGTTCTCCCTCCAATGAATGGTAAACCCAACAGGTGTGTTCCTGTTACTGAATGCAAATCCATGTGCCTGACCACAGTGAGTCCAAGCAACACAAAATGTCAGGGCTTGCAGCAGAGAAAGATTTATTGCAGGGCCAAGGAGACAGGTGGCTCATGCCCCCAAACTCCAAAACCCCAGGAGGCTTTCAGCAAAGCACTTCTAAAGGCAAGGTGAGGGAGGGAGTGGTCAGTTATGGCAAACTTCTCGGTGTCCGAATTCTTTGTTTTTGCAACTGTCCAGGTAGATCAGGTGACAATGTTCCTGAAAACCTCTAACAAGACAGATGGTATTCTCTGTTCTGCAAATTTTTATCTCTGTATGGACTCTTAAAGATCAGTGCCCTGAGAATGGGATATCTTGTACATTTCAGGCTCTAGGCAACATTCTTTTACAAAAGGCGCAGAGCCAGCATGACTAAGCACAGCCAACAGAGCACAAAGGTTAAAGGAAAAAGGAGCAGAGCTAACATGGAGTTAGATTTGTTCTTCCCTGCTACATTTGTGGTATTCTTTGGACTCATATGGGCCTTCCCAGGTGGCTCAGATGAGAAAGAATGTGCCTGCAACTCGGGAGACCCGGGTTCGATCCGTGGGCTGGGAAGGTCCCCTGGAGAAGGGAATGGCAACTCACTCCAGTATTCTTACCTGGAGAATTCCATGGATAGAGGAGCCTGATGGGCTCCATCCATGTGTCTATGGGGTCACAAAAATTCAGACACAACTGAGCGACGAACACTTGGCCTCATATAAAAACAATGCCCCTATTTCCTCTGTTCACCTCCAAACTCACCTACTCTAAAGATCTAAAGGAGGCTCATACCAGAAAGAAGAAAAGAAGGGAATCTGGGAAATGTCTGGACTCTGAGAATGGGGTGGCAGAGAAACGAAGCAGCAAGAGACCCTTGTATCATGTGATAAGAAAGCCTAAGTTTTTGACTCAGGATCCGGTTTCAGTTCTGCTACTGTGTGATCTTGGACAAGTTACTCAACCTAAGGAAGCTTCTCTTCATGGATTTGGGGAGGTCGAAGAGGACCCTCCCTCGGTGTGCCTTGGTAAAGACACAGAGAAGAAGCTGAGGTCTTACCCATGGCCGAAACAAGTTTATTGAAGGAAGAATAGAAAGAGCAGAAAGAGAACGTCAAGAGAGAGGTGGGCCAAGCCAAGAGAGGTACTGGGACCAGAATGATGAGGTGGGGGCGGGATGGGGGAGGTTGTTAAAGACGCAGCTTTTACATATTCATTTAGGTGGGCGTGGACTGACAGTTTTAATTGACAGTTGCAAGTTATATAACAACAGGTTGTCCTTCCCATAATTCAGCCTGTTATAATCAGATGCACGTGTATATAGACTATTTGCTGCTGCTAAATCATTTCAGTCGTGTCCAACTCTGTGCGACCCCATAGAGGGCAGCCCACCAGGCTTCCCCATCCCTGGGATTCTCCAGGCAAGAACACTGAAGTGGGTTGCCATTTCCTTCTCCAATGCATGAAAGTGAAAAGTGAAAGTGAAGTTGCTCAGTTGTGTCCAACCCTTAGCATGGACTGCAGCCTACCAGGCTCTTCTGTCCGTGGGATTTTCCAGGCAAGAGTACTGGAGTGGGGTGCCATTGCCTTCTCCATAGACTATTTATGAATCCTTAATAGGCTCCCGGCTGCCTAAGGTCACTTGAGGACACAACTTTGCGTCAATGGCCATGCACAGGAGTTGGAGAAGCCCCACTGGTTAGTTTCTATCTACCTGCTGCCTAGGGTGCATGAGCAGGAGTTGCACCCGTCTCTGGTTATTTTGTAGTGTATCTGTGAGTTCTCCTGTGCCACACTGGGGCGTGTCTGGGGTGGGGTTTAGAAATCAGCTTGCATCCTCTCGGCCAGGCCACCCCTCAGGCCTAACTTCCTACCTAATACTTTCATTCCTTATCGATTAAGTAGGATCAGTGTTCTTGCCTGGAGAATCCCAGGGATGGGGGAGCCTGGTGGGCTGCCGTCTATGGGGTCGCACAGAGTCAGACACGACTGAAGCGACTTAGCAGCAGCAACAGCAGCAATCAACCTTATGAAAGGGAAAATGAGATAATATGCACAGAATGCCTATGTCAGTTTTATGCCTATGGTTATCTCCTCCTCTCTCAGGTTGCCAAATTTAGCAAATAAAACACAGAATACCTGAGTGTCCTGCATTTTACCTGAGAGTCTTATTCCTACAGCTTCCATACATGGTGGGGCCAGAAGTACATAAAAGTACCAAAATACATCAGGTGTGCTACAAAACAAAACTAGAAATACCTATCTCTGAAGTCACAGAAAATCTGTCCTCTCTGAAAGCTAATTACAAAGTAAAGAAAATAAGAGTAGTTACTAGACTCAAAACACATGTTGAATGAGAGGTAGAAACTAAACTTTTATGAAGGAAATTGAAATCTAAAAGATCAGTCTCTAAATAAGGTCCATGATTCGCCACTGACTTGAAACATGAAAAATAAAAAATAAAAAAACCAACTAAGATCCATGATTCTTAACTATGACTGAAAAATTGTTCTTACCTTTTGAATAACAGTGTTTATTCCGAATTTTTTACCTTTTGAATAATAATATTCTTACCTTTTGAATAACAATCTATACATTTTTACAAGTGAAAAACTAACAATGCAGTTTATTATATTTTCATTTGTGTTTTCTAGGAGAAAATTGCTCCACAAGATCAGATAAACAGACATTTGACAAGGCCACCACCAGATTATAAAGACCAAAGAAGAAATGTGGGCAACATGCAACCAGCTGCTCAGTATTCTGGTAAGTGTTCTTAAAAATTAATAAAAATCCTAACTGTGAAAAGAAGAAAACTGTTCAGCTGTTAGTATTCCCTCCTTTCCAAGTTCATATTTAATTGTAACATCTTTCTTAGACTCCTTTTCTAGCTCCCTTTTAACTTTCAATCAGGACCAAACTGGACTATTTTTTAGTCCAAGCATCAAGTTTTTCTAACTTATTTTTGTTCCTCATTCATAGTTTTCACTGCTCTCGGGATTACCTCTGAGAGTCTAAAAAGCATAAATATTTTCTAAATGCTTCGTTCAACCATTCTTCTCCCAACAGCATATTTTGACCCAGACAGTGTAAGATAAGCAGACGTTTCACCCTCACGGTCCCATTTGTAATTTGCATGGAGTCCAATCTTTCTGTCTCCACTTTGGGCTCATCTCCTTAAGTCAAATAGCCCTATTACCAAAAAATAATTGAAAAGCAAATTACGTCTTTAGAAAGTCTCTCAAAAATACCAAAAGTGGGTACATGTAAAATATAAAGCAAGGGACTTCCCTGGTGGTGCAGTGGTTAAGGCCCCTAGCTCCCAATGCCTGGGGCCCAGGTTTGATCATTGGTCAGGGAATTAAAATCCCACATGTCTCAGTGAGGAGTTGGCCTGCTGCAACTAAGATTTAGTGCAGCCAAATATATATATATACATGTATATATATATACACACATACATATATGTATATATAAAGCTATATATATAACATTCAGAAAACTAAGATCATCTGGTCCCATCACTTCATGGGAAATAGATGGGGAAACAGTGGAAACAGTGTCAGACTTTATTTTTGGGGGCTCCAAAATCACTTCAGATGGTGATTGCAGCCATGAAATTAAAAGACGCTTACTCCTTGGAAGGAAAGTTATGACCAACATAGATAGTACATTCAAAACCAGAGATATTACTTTGCCAACAAAGGTCTGTCTAGTCAAGGCTATGGTTTTTCCAGCGGTCATGTATGGATGTGAGAGTTGGACTGTGAAGAAGGCTGGGCGCCAAAGAACTGATGCTTTTGAACTGTGGTGTTGGAGAAGACTCTTGAGAGTCCCTTGGACTGCAAGGAGATCCAGCCAGTCCATTCTAAAGGAGATCGGTCCTGGGTGTTCATTGGAAGGACTGATGCTAAAGCTGAAACTTCAATACTTTGGCCACCTCATGTGAAGATTTGACTCATTGGAAAAGACCCTGATGCTGGGAGGGTTTGGGGGCAGGAGGAGAAGGGGACGACAGAGGATGAGATGGCTGGATGGCATCACGGACTTGAATAACATGATTTTGGGTAAACTCCAGAGTTGGTGATGGACAGGGAGGACTGGAGTGCTGCGATTCATGGGGTCACACAGAGTTAGACACGACTGAAGCGATTTGGCGGCAGCAGCAGCAAAGAGTCAGACACGACTGAGCAACTGAACTGAACTGATGTATATATAAAGCAAAACTTCTTAATGGATCTCCCAATACAACATAGATGACAGATACTACCTCTAAAATCTCTCTCCTTCCACTCTCTGAACTCTAAAAAACCTCTCTCAAACCTAGCCTGTGTGGCACCTGCTTTCTCCTAGTCAGCATCTATTCCAGTCTTTCTGTCCAGAACTCTGGACCTTCTCATGTAAATTAAGCTTGTCCTTGAGTGTCCCAGATTCTCTCTGCTTTACCTGTTAGCTTCATCTGTCCAGGAAACCATAAAGGAGATGCTCTAAAGAGGGAGGGCCTGTGAATATTTCTGTTCATTACTATTTTCTGATCCTGTTAAGTGTAGTAATCAATATATTGTTCTAGTTGATTTAAACTCCTTCAAATGCACCAGATTGCCTCCTTCCACTAAAGTCAGGAATGGGAAATATGTATTCCATTCTCTAAGACAGCTTTGCCTCAGGGCAAAAACAGGATTCTCTGTTTGAGTCTGTCCTCAAGGAGGTTGAATGACAAGATGGGTTTTATTTGGAGCATGGCTTCTTATACCACAGCCTTCTTAGCCCACCAGTGGGCTTGGGGTAAGCTAAGCGCACTTTGAAATATGTCACATTTAAAGCGAACATTTGGGCTTTTCTTTTCCCAGCCATATGAGATTCCCAGCGAGAGCAGAGAGAGGCTGGCTGGTGGCTCTGTGTTGTTATCAGGGGTCCAGGCTTCTTTGTTTTCTATTCTGCCTTCTTGAGCATGTAGCTTCCATGGTAAAGGTTGCCTGGTGACACCACATCACCCAGCTTCGTGTCCATATTCCAGGTAGAAAGATGAAAGAAGGGAAAAGCTAAAATGGCCTTCCAAATGAATCAGGTTCCCTTTTCAAAGTAGGGTTTTTTTGGGATACTCAACTAGTAACTTCTGCCTTTAGCCAGAATTTATTTACATGGATCCCCCCCATCCCCACCCCATCAGCAAAGAATATTGGCAAATTGTGGCTTTTCAGCTGGGCACATTGCTGCAAAATGAAGGCTGTATTTCTAAGGAAGACATGGAGGTTGGTTATTTAGACCTCTAAGTCTCTTCCACAGTGTATATGGGCATTTGGTAAGGGAGGCATCCTTAGCATCTAGCTGCTAACTCCCAGATGGGTAAGAATCACTGCACTAGGGTGCTGTATTTCCCGTGTCTTCTAAGAATGAAATAAACATCAAGCACGACACAAACTCTTTTAACATTCTTTATTTCAATCTCAGGACAATAATAGTCACTTCGGCCAGATGTTAATCTTAGAAATGCTGTATGAAAAGCACCTAGAACAATTTCTACCACGTATCATGAACGTGAAGTCGCTCAGTCGTGTCCGACTCTTTGCGACCCCATGGACTGTAGCCTACCAGGCTCCTCTGTCCATGGGATTTTCCAGGCAATAGTACTGGAGTGGATTGCCATTTCCTTCTCCACATATCAGGAGCCTCTAAATAGTAACTGTGATTAATATTTTGTGATCTTTATGGAAATTCTCTCTTTTCTGACTGTTTAAAAATATAGCTTTCAAGAGGGGTAGGATGGGGGAGTGGGAGGGAGGCTTGAGAAGAAGGGGATACATGTATACATATAGCTGATTCATGTACAGCAGAAACTAATGTAAAGCACTTAAACTCCAATTTAAAAGATACTTTGAATGATAAATAATTAATACATTTTAATAAATAATGTGTGTGTGCACACACTATAAAGCAATTATACTCCAGTTTAAAAAATACTTTGATAAATAAATGAATAATTTTTAAGAGTGTAAAGTAACCTAAATAAAGGGTATAAATTTTGAAAAGAAAAAAAAAAAGACTTAATAACACCAACCAAATATATCAACTTTTGAAAGATGTCCTCTTAATACAACATGCTCACTCTGTAACCATCACCATCCTAGACTTTGGTCTTACAGGCTGTCACCTTTGGAAAATTGAATTAAGTTGAATTTTTGCAAACTTGATTCTATGCTAATGTCACCGCAGATGTTTGCTACTTAAGTGACCCTAACAATAAATGTTTTGGAAAAAATTAAAAAAAAAAAACACAGCTCTACTCACAAACCTTTTCAGAGCATACTGTTAAAATAGGGGGCATCTACAGGGAGTGATTTTTAAAGCCTCCAAAGTGTTTCCATAGCATTTCTATAATGGAAATTGCCTTTTCATGACACCTCCAGATACCAAGATGATATCACTTAATGTCATTAGCAGCCTGTGAACTCTGAGTTACTGTCCAAGTATCTCCTATCTGACTCTGATGCCTCTTCATTAAACACTGCCCTGCAAACACGCACAGGGCCCTGTGCTAAACCTGGAGATACAAGGAGACACAAGAGACTGCTCCTGCTTCAAGAGGAATGTAGTCTAGCAGCAGGTATTTTTAAACAAACAGCAAAGACTTCTGTCTTTCAGGGTGTATACCATGCTAGCTGTCCTCAAGCAGTAGGGGATAGCCTCGGGTTATAACTGCAGCCATTCTGTTTTCACACACTGCCATTCTGATTTTCATATGTGTCTAATTATCTGTTTCTCAGTATCTCTGATTTCCAAGTTATAGCTTTGTTTCATTGTCTCATTCATTCATTCAATAATTATCAATTGAATGCACCATCCACTACAACTCGAGAATATGATAGTGAACAAAACAGGCAAAAATTCTTTCTCTCATGGAACTTATCATCTAGCAGGCACTTTTATTTACCTTTCTGGCATTCCATTTTTACCTCTCAAGATGTCTTTCCCATGATGATTTTAACCTCCCAGGCCAGGAAGATTTCAGTGTATTGATCAATCACTATCTGATAGGTGGAGCCTCCCTATTTAGCAGGCTGTGACTGAACAGTCCCACATTCAATCACTTATTTATAGGCATCGATGTAGCCTCCACTGCAGCTCCATGGATTTCCCAGTACAGAAGCAAAATGCTAAGTAAAACTTGAAAGAGCGAACGCTGCTTGAGAGGGGCGGCTGGAATATCAGGGAAAGCTTAACGAAGGAGCCTGGACCTTGGCCTGAGCCTTTGAAGAAAAGATCGGGCTTGGTGAAGTAAGAAGGGCATCATGTGAGAAGGAAATGGCATGAGTGGAAGTAGCTCATGGTGTGTGGATAACAACGCCATGATAACTAGACCTCCTAGAGCAGACTACTCTCGGTATGGAAATAATCACTGGAGCAGGGATTACACTCAATTCCAAATGTTTGAAGAGATGGGAATTTACCCTTCTTGTGGCAAATTCTTGAGTGGGGATGATAAAGATGAAAACTGGATGTGATTTTCAAGGCCACAGATTTGGACCATTGATCTAGTAGCCATGTGTAAGATACATCCACGTGTTCTAATTTGGGCCCTGGGATAACCAGTAGCATGGATTTTACGACAGTTGGGAAGTCAACAGTGTAGTCTTTGGTCTTGAAACAGAGTAAAGGTAATTCAAAATGGAAGATTGACTATCATTGCTCAGTGTTTCCAGAAGGAGAGTAAAGCCTAAAAATAGAACCATTCTATTTCAGTTTTTTTTCTGTAATGTGTAAACTCTTGACCAAGGGATAACTTAGGGTGATACTTTCCCCCTCCACCCAAAGCTGTCTTATTCCTTTTATGTAATATGCTGTAATGGTTATTTCTCTTACTTTGTTCTTACACCCAGCGGCAGTCTCAGAGCTGATAAGCTATTGTCAACTGCTGTAAGAGAGGAGATAACCTGCTGTTTTGAACTGACATAATTATCTTCTTTTTCTTAGGTGGCTCATCAACAGTGAGTTTAAACTCTAACCAGGCTTTGGCAAACCCAGTTTCAACGCACACCATCTTAACTCCAAATTCCAGCCTCATGTCTACTTCTCATGGGACACGAATGCCGTCCTTACCCACAGGCGTTCAGAACATAGGAATATACGGGAACCTGCCTTGCAGTCAACCCAGCACATACAGCGTCACTTCAGGAATGAATCAACTGACCCAACCAAGAAACCCAAACCAACTGATAGCAAATCAAAACAACCCTCTGATGCCACGGCCACCCGCTTTAGGGCCCAGTAATAATAATAATAATAACGTGGCCACTTTTGGAGCTGGATCTGTTGGCAATTCACAACAACTAAGACCAAATTTAACCCACAGCATGGCCAGCATGCCAGCACAGAGAACGTCGAACGTAATGATCACATCCAACACAGCAGCGCCAAACTGGGCCTCTCAAGAAGCAACAGCCAAACAACAGGAGGCGCTGAAGTCTGCAGGAGTGCGCTTCCCCACAGGCACGACTTCAGCCTATGCTCCAAATCAGTCACTGCAGCAGGCGGTAGGTAGCCAGCAGTTTTCCCAGAGAGCAGTGGCTCCTTCTCATCAGTTAACACCAGCAGTGCAAATGAGACCCATGAACCAAATGAGCCAGACACTAAATGGACAAAACATGGGTCCGCTCCGAAGTCTGAATCTCAGACCAAATCAGCTAAGCACACAGCTTCTGCCGACTATGAACCAGCCAGGGACAGGGCTGAGCCAGTCGAGGACAGTCAGCCAGCCACCCTCCCTGGCAGCCGGCGGTTTTCCTTCACCCAACCAAAGTTCCAGGGCATTTCAAGGAACTGACCATGGCAACGACTTAGCTTTTGACTTTCTCAACCAGCAGACTGATAACATGGGCCCTGCCCTAAACAGTGATGCTGATTTCATCGATTCTTTATTGAAGACAGAGCCTGGTAATGATGACTGGATGAAAGACATCAATCTTGATGAAATCTTGGGGAACAACTCCTAGAGGAGAAGAGGGAGACAGTTCACAAACTCCAAGCACTAGAAGGCAGTATTTTACAAGGACTCTGGAAAGGCCAAACTGTTGACTTTTAGCTGGATTCTAGGAAGATACCTTGGCTTAAAAATGGAAAGCAGAAAGTAACTGTAGTGGTGAACGTTTTGGTCCAAATGCTTGTTTGAAATTTCAAACCTGGAAGTAAAACATTGGGATCACCTTTGCCTGTCTAAACCCCAGGACAGTATCCAGTTTATCCAAACAGAACGATGATGTTGATGTACAATTAGTTGTGTAAAATAGGCTTCCCAAGCTCCTTTTCTCCCTGAAAGAGAAGTATAGAACTTGTAGCTTATTTAAACCCCATGTCATGCAGAGGTACTAGTTCCAAGCAACAAGCAACAAATTCCTTAATCTGCT
Source organism: Tragelaphus eurycerus (assembly GCA_935064755.1). NCBI lineage: Eukaryota > Metazoa > Chordata > Mammalia > Artiodactyla > Bovidae > Tragelaphus > Tragelaphus eurycerus. Next base: position 937,840 of record CAKXYN010000086.1, on the reverse strand, counting down.
CCAACAGATGTATGTGTGGTTTAACCTCTCCACTCCACGTTTTCATTTAGGTTTCTTAAAACTTCCAGGGTAGGTTGAAATGTTATAGATTTGTTTGGAGTAACCAGTGTCCTAAGTAAGGGAAAACTGAAGAACGCAGAGAATATCCAGTGGACTCTAGAATTTCTTCCCCAGATTCATCCCTCACTTTTTCAGTTTTAACACCTATCCTGTACTTCAGCAAGATGCTGTGTCTAGTGAGGAACAGAAACACAGAGCTGGTCAACTTTTTTCCACAACTGGTTTCCGAACCCAATTTCTGAATCTTAAGCTTCAATTATGGTCTGTCCTAATCATACTGAAATATTAGGAGATTTGCATCAGATTTCACTCCACTGGGCATTGCTTTAAAGGAGATGTATTAACCACAAATAACCTGAGGTGTTGCTTACTGTTGATGATGCCTGCTGGTTAGTGTCCCCGCTGAGTGAAACTGAACCTGGCCCGCTTCGCTTATTTTGATGGTCAGAGACTGATTTGTAAGAAAAGGAAGTTTGGAGACCAAAACTGAAATTATAAAGTGTCATGTTTTGGTTGAAGATAAGAAGCAAAAGGTCAGAACCAGGGATGGTGGGTACATATCTATTTCATAGGGTTTGAAGGAAAGTGTAATTGAGACAAAAAAAAAACACCAATCTGGCCTTATTTAGACACATTATTTGGGTGAACAACTAAATAGAATGTGATCTGTCCGTAGCAGTCTGCTCGTTCTGTTGTCCCTGATGTGATGAATCATTGCCACATGCTAGATGGGCCCTTCATATCCAGGTTTTCTCCCTCAGGGCAGAGCACTGTTTCAAAGAAAGAGTTCCTGCTGAATTGTAACAGATCAGCTGTAAAATGGGGAAGATGTACGCTGATTTGGGATGTATGCAAAATATTACTATATTTTCCTCATTACAGAGGAACACAGGTTATCTTTAGCCTGTTTAGTTATATATTCACGTATTCAAGTATCAAAAGATATTTAACTGAAATCATTTAATAACTCTTTAGATACTTGTTCTAGAAAGAACACATTTTGAAAGTTCTGCAAAGCCCTCTTGTGATCTTTAAAATGTCTAGAAGCACTCTCTTTCTTTTACACAATACCAACATCACTGGCCCAGAATCTTTTCTGTGCTAGGCTGTAAATATAAATAAATTACTTGTTTTGTAAACTTTTGTAAAGAATATTTTGGTAGAAATACTTAAAGCATATTCTTTGGGTTATATTTATACATATGTGAAATAAATATACTATCAAAAGGTTATATTTTATACAAAAAGTAAATTGTTACCTTTTGTATGCTAATATACAAAGTTTTGTATAATATGATGGTTTATTTTTAGCTCTTACTCTTCACCCTAGATGGTCAAGTGGGAACTTTTGAAAACTATCAAGAGGCTTGTTAGACAAATTTATATTCTGAAACCTCAATAAGAAAGCATTCCAGGTTTCAACTCTTTCCTTTTTTTTTTTTCCCTGCTCCCAAATCCTTTTTTAAACCCATAGTTCTTGTGTCTTGTTTGATTATTCTGCTGCGCACAGTGTATTGGTCCTTGTTGCATGTGGTCTACTGTGTGTTTTCCCATTTTTATAAAACAGTGTTTTTCCATGCAAAAAAATAAGGAAGAATTATGTACATATGAACACTTTTGTTTTATGGTTCCTCCATGTTACTGTATATATATATATCTGCCAGCACGTCCCAGTTACACTCCTGTGATTCAGCTTATTTTTACCCTAACATAAATAGTATGTTTTTGTAGTAGATATCAAATTTAAGAGATAAAGCAATCAGAATGTTTGAATTTTCTTCTATCTTAATGTGAATTTCATAATTAATGTCTATTTATTCAGCTATTCATTAAAATACAGGATTCTTTGGAAAAAAATGGTGTAGTCTATAGTTTCTGTTTGTTGGCAGCCTATTACCAAAGATGATGTAAGCTGAGATAATGACGATTTGATAGACATTTGCAGCCAAAACTTCAGGATTTACAACTTAAAAGCTATGGGAATGCAATCTCCCTTTTATAGAAATACCAGACTTCTTAATTGTTGGCACTGCTTATTGTTCTGACACAGTATCCATGAGGTAGAAGTAATTTTTCCTTTTTTTTTAAATTCAAAGACTAGAAAGTAATTTAAGCAAATAATTCATTCTTGGCTTTGTGTTAAGCCCAATGAAGACAGATAACTCTGTTCTAAGTGAATGCACTAATATTACTTGCATTACTGTAACTGTACCCATAACTGTAAAGCTTTCAACTTGTAAGACAAGTATTTTGTATCGTGTATAATTTCATGTGTTAAAAAAAAATAGCTTAAAAAATTCCAAAGTGGTTCTCTTGTATGAAATCATGTTTCAGTCACCAACAATACTGTTGCACTATCACAGAAAGTTCTGATGGGCAGATTTATTCTTTGGGAAGCTTCTACTACCAGTGAAGTGTTGACGTCTCATTTCAACATTCTTTACTTCAGTTGGAAAGTTTGTATTAAGATCCCACATGCACAACAGCTACCAAATGCTGGGGAAACATCACCTAATTCTCAGGCATGGTAAACCCTTGCCTGGCCTGCTGTGTGGCATTTGGTCAACCAGGCTGACTGAACACCGAACAAGGTAAACACAGCCTCACTGAGCATATTTACACAGTCCTTTGTGGGAGTCAAGGAGATTGAGAGAAAGATGGGCCTTTGCAGGAGACAAGGGGAACCATTCTGTCAAATTTTCTTGCTCAACTGTTGAAATATGTTGTTGGGGTTCCACTGTCCCTCCCCCCTCTGCCAAAAAAAGATGTGTGACATTATCCTTTTTATTAGCATTATTAATGGAGCAATAATAAAATTGATATTTTATGTCCAGTGCCTGTCCAATGACTCTGGAAGGTTGTAAACAAATAAAATCAGCATCAAAGAGAAAGATAAATGCTGTATTCTAACACATATATATGGAATCTAGAAAAATGGTGCTGAAGAATTTATTCACAGGGCAACAATGGAGAAAGAGACATAGAGAATAGACTTATGGTCGTGGGGAGAGGAGAGGAGAGAGTGAGATGTATGGAAAGAGTAACATGGAAACTTACATTTCCATATGTAAAATAGATAACCAATGGGAATTTGCTGATGGCTCAGGAAACTCAAACAGGGGCTCTGTATCAAACTAGAGGGGTGGAGTGGGAAGGGAGATGGGAGAGAGATTCAAAAGGGAGGGGCTATATGTATACCTATGGCTGATTAATGTTGAGGTTTGACAGAAAACAGCAAAATTCTGTAAAGCAATTATTCTTCAATAAAAAAACAAATTAAAAAAAGATTAACAGATTTAATCACACAAATACTTAATTTTTCTGTACTAAACAAAGACTGCCTACCTGCCTGCTAAGTTGCTTCAGTTGTGTCCGACTCTTTGCAACCCCATGGACTGTAGCCTGCCAGGCTCGTCTGTCCATGGGACTCTCCAGGCAAGAATACGAGAGTGGGTTACTAGCCCCTCCTTCAGGAGATCTTCCTGACCTAGGAAATCAAACCCCCATGTCCTTCAGCTCCTGCATTGCGGGTGGATTCTTTTCTTGGCCTAAGACAAATGGAGACATATATTTTCAACATATATAATATGCAAATGATTTATAACCTTACTTTACTTTTAAAAGATATATTGGGATATAATTCATATACCAAAAAATCTACCCAGTTTAAGAGTAAAAAAAGAAGACAACAAAAATAAAGATGAAATATATAATTCTAAAATTATCAAATCAATCCTAGTATGATGGAAGGATACCTGAGAAGAAAGAGGGTAGGCATATGAATGAAAAGAGAGAGAAAGCTCAGCTGCTTCCTCTGTTCTTTCCAAAGGTAGTACACAGGCTTAAACGGTGTATCTGCTATTTCCATTTTATATCTCTGTGGCTGTGTTTCCACACTCTAAAATGAGGACTTGGAGCTGAGATGATTCTCATTTCTTCCCAACTCTAAAACTCTGTGATTGATTTTTTTCCAAAGCTAAGTGGAAACTTAACCAAAAAGACTCAAAGCATCATTTTCAAAATACAGAAATCACTGTCCAATCAAGTTTTTGAAAAATTTCAGGTTTCTAGTCAACTTTATTTACAAAAGCATCCTTCTCTTTGAAAATTAAATCATATGAGAATGAGATTTCATAAAAATAAGCCAGAAATTGTTTATAGACAAATAGAAAAGTAATATAAATGTAGGTGCCCATTGACTAAATACAAGTCCTAAAAATCAAAAGCTGGGGTGTGATAGTAATTGGTCATTTTCTTGTGAGATCATAGAATTTCATAAAATATTTGCCCACCAGGGAGAAGAAATTCCATACTTTGAGTAATGTACTTCACTGGATATATAATAACAGACTTTTGTGAGTTTTAAAAGGCAGTATAATATCTTTTAAATACACTTCCTAAGTTCCTATAACAGATGAAGTACAGGTAATGCCCTACTATTAGCTTCATTGTCAATAATAACATTACTAAAACACCACACCATGAGAATTAAGAAAACATATTGACCTTAGATTTTTAAAACTACATGCTGTCATCTCTGACCTGCATGCAATAATATTAAAAGCAGGCTTTTGTTATTTTTTCTTTTTGGTAAACTGAATCATCATTAGTGCCAGGATGTGCATAAATATGTAGAAACTTTTTTTATAATACTTAGAATTCTATCAGAAAGAGGAAAGGAGAACGAGAGAATAGTATATTCTCCAGGCAAGAACACTGGAGTGGGTTGCCATTTCCTTCTCCAATGCATGAAAGGGAAAAGTGAAAGTGAAGTCACTCAGTCATGTCCAACTCTTTGCGACCCTGTGGACTGCAGCCCACCAGGCTCCTCCGTCCATGGGATTTTCCAGGCAAGAGTACTGGAGTGGGTGGCCATTGCCTTCTCCAATAGTGTATAAAAGACTGTGTCAATACATAGGAGGTTTTTATAGGCTTCTTTCAGCAAAAAGAATAGGAGGAAGAAGGAAAAAAGGGAGAAAAAGACCTCCAACAGGCTTAGAGAAAGAAATTTACCGGTAGACATAACTACAAAGGCCAGGTGCTCGTTCTGGGTTGAGGCACAGCTGAATCCAGCAGGTAACGTCATCAAGAATTGGTTCTTTTCTGCCCCTCACCTTTGCTGCCCTGTTCTCTTGACCCTATTCTCAGGCAGGCCCCTCTTCATGGTGGCGGGATGGTTGCTAGAAGCTCTAGACAAATCCTTGTAACTCCCAGTGTCGCAAGACCAACTTTGCATCTCACAAGCTTTGATTTGGGCATGTGCCCATCCCCGGACAACCACTTGGCCAGAGAGGTGAGGTCTGATTAGCAAGTCCAGAGTCAAATGTCTTTCCCTAGAGGCAGAGGAAATGTTAATACTACCAAACTATATGAACTAAGAGTGGGAAAGGGTGATTTCTCAAAAGAAAATCTGATTGCTCTTGTCAGTAAAAAGAGGGTTACTGAGTCCAAGCTTGCTCTGCTTGCTGCGTGTCAGGCCAATGAATCCAAGGGGTGTTGAGGCAAGGAATTACTTTATTTGGAGAGCTGGCTGACTGAAAAGATTGCAGAGTAGTATCTCCAAATAACTATCTTACCTGGGTCTGGATGCCAGGTTATTTTATCCATCAGAGATCAGAGATGGGGGGAGGTGAGGAAACAAAGTAAAAAGGCCATTAATCTTGCAAATACCCCCTAGAATGGCAAGCCTCAGGTGAGGGGATGTGTTAATTTTTTTCTTCCTAACATCCACATGTGGACAGGGTCCTGAACTAAGGCACTTTAACGGTGAGGCAGAGGGGCAGAATTCTCTGAAGTAGGCCTTTACGTATGATTATAATAACAAAAGCAACGGAAAACAAGTCAAAGAAATAATTCCAACATGGAGTCAGAATTGACTTCTTGTGGCAAGAAGAGAGAAGGAAGAAGGGAGGGAAGGAGGGCAGAGGGCAAGGGAGGGAGATAAAGACGTCGAAAATAAAACCCCAAATATGTAGTATCATTTATTGACTGCAGTATTTCCACACACACTGTTTTTCTCACATCGTCAGTGTCAAAATCTCACTAACAACTCAAGCATACTCAACTACTTCCAAATCAAACCTACTTACTGCATCCACCTCCTAGTCCCACACACCCAAGTGAGATACGCTCTCTTCTGCCAGGTCAAGATGAACCAGCAATCTAAGCTCAAAAGATGTTTATCCCCTCCCGGTGTATGCAGTTGGAGAAAGAATAGAATAGTGGTAATAAGGAGTTCTGTTTGGAAAAGAAACTGACATGTAAACATCACATCCTTCCGACCAAGAAGAATCAAGACTGTTCTGCCCTGGAGCCTTCAAATCAATGGTCTGGGGAGGAGAAGCATTAATAACTCCCCTCTTTCCTCAGGATGCATGCCAGCTGCATTTTACAATGGGAATAATCGCCCCTTTCCTCAGGAAGTATATTACAGTAGGTGCTGGGGTGGGGCCCAGGGGATCAGACTTACCTCAGGTCCCAATTATATCTCCTGCTACAATGCTCATCTGTTTGAATGTGCAGTAATTTTAGTTTAGAACTGAGAGTTCAACTTGTCAAAAAGTATCACCGGCTTCTAGTCAGGGAAATAAGAGCCACTTCAAATAGTTCAAGTGTCAGAGAAACTCCGATGCAAGGAATTGGTGCTAAGGATTGGTTCCATGGGTGATGGATGAGCTGAGAAGCTGAGTGGGATGATGAGGTCATCCTGAGATGAGCAAAGAGTCAGACATGACTGAGTGACTAACACTTTCACTTTCTTGAAGAAAAAGCACAAGGTTTAAAGTAAAAGGAACAGAGCTACTACAGAGTCAGATTTGTTCTTCCCTATTGCATGAGGAAGCATAGAAGTGCTCTTCCTCATTCTTGTCACCTTGTTACCTTAGCCTCAAGTCTGTGTACCAAGCTGGAAACATGAAAGGCAAAATTATGAAGGGCAAAAAATGTTACAGAAAATCTTTACCTTCTCATTTGGGCAAGGTCACTCCTCAGAGGCTTCTACCACACCTCATTAGCTATGACTGTGTCTATGGCCTTTCAGATCTTTAAGAGAGGTTGGGTATTAAGGATTTAGAGTCACAGGCACTATAGTAGAGGATAGCAAGGGAAACAGGTGGTTGGAAATGATGGTAAATACAAGTATAAAGACATGCATGGGAATGAAAAACATACATTCAACATGTTAATCATCTTTGAGGGATTATAGAGAAATGTGATTGAGAAGGTACACCCAAGGGACTCAAGTTATGTTATTTTCCAAGGAAAATTACATGACTGCTGTTTTTGGTGCCTTTTTATATATCTGAAATAGATTCTTAGATATGAAATGAGAGCTAAGTTAAATTATTTGGAGTTTTCACTAATAACATTTTATTGTGAATAAATGAATGAATATATACAGTGATTGATTTAGATTTGTTGTGGTATGCAGATGAGATACACTGAAAGGCCCTCCTAACTAAAATACTAAATTTTAAAATAAAAGGAAGGTTTCAAACTTACTGAAAAGCTACAAAAATAAAAGCTATGTGTGCTTGGCATAAGCATAGACATAAAGATCCATAGAGTAGAATTGAGAGTACAAAAATAAACCCTCACATTTATAGTCAAACTATTTTTGAGAATGCCAAGACAATTCAAGGTGGGGGAACAGTCTTTTCAAAAATAGTGTGGGTACAATGGATATCCCCATGCAAAAGAATGGTGTAGGACTCCTACCTCACACCATACACATGAGTGAACTTAAAATGGTTCATGAGACCTAAATTTAGAACTGTATAAACTTCTTAGGAAAAAACAGATACAGATCTCCATGACCTTGGATTAGGCAAGACAGTTTCTTGTGCTTAGTCTCCCAGTCGTGTCCAGATCTTTGCAGCCCTGTGGATTGTAGCCCACCAGACTCCTTTGTTTGTGGGGTTCTCTAGGCAAGAATACTGGAGAGGGTAGCCATTCCCTTCTCCAGGGGATCTTCCTGACCCAGGGATCAAATCCTTGTCTGCACTGGTAGGTTGATTCTTTACCATCTGAGCCATAGTTTCTTAGATATGACACCAAAAACATAAGCAACAACAACAACAAAAATAGATGGATTGGACTTCATCAAAAGAAAAAAATTTTTGTGAGCCAAGGCAACTATCAAAGAAATGAAAAGACAGCTACAATATTAATATCAGGATAGATCTCCAGAGAAAAAGAATCACAGAACTAGTAGGATGCTTATACAGACACATACATGTAATAAGTATATAAAAAACACTGAATTGGACATATCAAAGGAATCAATTTTATGTTCTGTGATTTATAGCAGAATAAAATTATTTTTAAAAGAAAAAATAAAGGGGCATTAAAAAAAATAGACCTCATTGAGTTGCCACCAAAGTAACAAATATGCTATGCCCAGAAATGAAGCAAGACCAGGAATCCCTGAACATAAGCAAGTGTCAATATCAGCTTTGGCCCTGACAGTTCTGCTTAAATCTGGAGATCTTGAATTTGGATTTTGGCAACTTCACAGGGTATGGTAACAGGATATAGAGCCAAGGGCATGTTCAAGATAAGAAGTGTAATTAAAAGATCCCTACAAAAAGCCACTAATCCAAAAATATATAACATCAGCATAAGGGTGAAAATGAAATAAACCTTCCTCTGGTACAAAGGGGATGAATTCTTCCCTGCAAGTGCCCAGTCAGTCGTGTCCAACTTTTTGCAGTCCCATGGACTGTAGCCTTCCAAGCCCCATGGACTGTAGCCCCTCAGGCTGCTCTGTCCATGGGATTTCCCAGGTAAGAATACTGGAGTGGGTTGCCATTTCCTTCTCTGGGGGATTTTTCTGACCCAGGGAACGAACCCAGGTCTCCTACACTGGCAGGCGGAGTCTTTACCACTGAACCACCAAAGAAGCCCTAACATATAATCAAAAGTCAGCATTCAAATGAGCTTGGGTTTATATTCATAGAAATTTGCACATTCCAAAACAAACAAACAAATAAAAACATGAGTGTAGAATTTTATTTGAATTATTCTCAGGTTGGTTGCACTCTCAGGAAAAAGAAAACAAATGCAATTCCTCTTTGTGCTTAGCCATTCAGTCTTGTCTGACTCTTTGTGACCCCAAGGACTATAGCCTGGCAGGCTCATCTGTCTATGGGATTTTTCTGGTGAGACTACTGGAGAGGGTTGTCATTCTCTCCTCCAGGAGATCTTCCCAACCCAGGGATTGAACCTGCATCTCCTGAGTCTCCTGCATTGCAGGTGGATTTCTTTTTTTTTTTTTTTTTTTAACCACTAAGCCACCAGGGAAGCCCAGTTCCTCTTAGGAAGTTTCAATAGTTTTTCACTAAGTTCCAGAGAAAACCAGCATCACATCCATTATCAGAAATCACAAAACACACAAGTAAACAAAGCATTATAAGTGAGAACCAGCATAAACAACAGACAGTAGAAGAAGACCTAGATGTTGGAAAGGACACCAAAAACCCCCCCCTAAATTTAATACATATAAATGAAATAAACATAAAGAAAGAAATAGAAGCTTAGAAATAGCAGCACAAATTGAATACTTCCCTAGTAAATGTTTAAGCGTGCAGGGACTATTCATAAACATTAATAACATTATATACCATGAAAGAGTCTTGTCAAATTTCAAAGCATCAGTATTATACTGACCACATTCACCATTCTCAAGTCACTTAAGTTAGAAATGAACTTTAAAATTATTTGGAAAACTCCATTCACTTGGAAACGTTTTAAAAATCTAAACAACTCATAGGTCAATGAAAAAACTGTAACAATATACAAAGTGTTTGTAACTAAACAAAAATAGAAAATGTATGTTGGTTAAGGAGTTCTTGAAGAGAAATTTATTCCCTTAAATGTTTTGCATCTGGACAAAAAAAAAAGGCTAAGAATAAATTTTAAAAATCTAACTTGAAAAGTTAGAAGAAGTGTGCTATGCTTAGTCGCTCAGTCGTGTCTGACTCTTTGCGACCCCATGGACTGCAGCCCTCCAGGCTCCTGTGTCCATGGGGATTCTCCAGGCAAGAATACTGGAATGGATTGCCATGCCCTCTTCCAGGGAATCTTCCCAAGCCAGAGACAGAACTCAGGTTTTCCCCATTGCAGTAGGATGATAAATCTAAAGGAAGTGTAGGTAAATAGTAAAAATAGAAAAGTTTAATTCATAAAAGTAAAAGCAAAAGCAAATCTGTAATTAAAAGAGTAACCAAAAATTGAGTCTTTAAAGACATTAAAAAACTATTGGAGACACTCATCAAAGGAAAAAGAGAGAAAAAATTATTAAGAATTAAAAATAAGTATAACTATTCACTACTATGAATCAATTTATGGCAATACGTTAGAAAATATAGAGATAATGAATGGACTAACACAAAATACTACTCATCAAAACTGACTCAATAAAAAATGGAGAACCTGGATAACATGAACATGGAAGCAACTGGGATACTCGTTCAGAATCTTACTGTAAGGAAAACAGCAGAACAAAGCAGCTTAACAGAAAGATTTTACTAAACAGTCAAAGAATGGTTAAGTTCAATTTTACATGAATTTTTCCAGAGAACTGAAAAACAAGTAATACTTTCCAACTCACTTTTTGAAGCTGGCACAACCTTGGTGCCAAAACAAGACATGGATGGAAGGCACATGATAGGAAAATTACAGACTGGCCACACTCATGAGCATAGTTTTGAAAATCCCTAAACCAAATTTTAGTCAACACAACCCACTAGTATAACATATAAAAAGCATAGTACATTATAACCAAGTTGGGTCTCTCTCAGGAATATGTTTGGTTTGATATTTTAAAAATTGATAGGAACAAGATAAAGATGCCACCTATCATCACTCTCACTCAGTCCACTCAATGCAATGAAATGAGAAAGGAAATAAAGCACATAAACATTGCATAAGAAGGACAAAATAAACATTATTTGGATAATCACCAATAGATATGATTATCTATTTAGAAAACCCCCAAAGAATCCAAGGAGTATGTTTTTAATACTAAATTGATACATAGAAGCAATTTTGTATAATACCAACTATTAAAAAGTATAACTTGAGAAACATCATTCATGATAACATCAAAAACAAAAATTTAGGATGTATTGAATATAAATATGAATAAAATGATTAAATTCTAATAAAATCATTTTAAATGAATAGAAAGAATAGAATAGAAAATCATACCATGTTCTTGGACAGGAAGATTCCATATTTTAGTGTCTTGAACTTTATCAGAGGGACTTGCAAGGATACTTCCTGGTGGTTCCATGTCAATGATAGTAGCAGATAGGCAATTTCCACAATCCAGTCTTTACAAAGGCAAGGTAACCAAGGAGTCAGTTCCCCAGGCAAGCTCCTCGAGAAATTCTGACCAAGAGAAATTTATAATGGGTGGTAAAGGGGTTGATGAATACTAATAATAGTCTTAGGACCAACCACAGCTGTAGGGACTATACTTTGGCCCATTAACTCACCCATTGCATAGTGCTTTATTGTTTTTCCCCTTTTCAGGGAACTGCATCTTGAACCTTGAAGAATCAGTGACAGGACAAAGTGAAAGTATTGTGGGCTAGAGTGGATCTAAGTGGTACAATGGCTGCTTTGTAGCAGAATCAAAAAGGACTCCACTTTATTCTCTCAACCTATCCTGGACAGCTCTTGTGCGATATGATTACTTCCTGTGTGAGATGATTACTTCCTGTGTGTCTCTGCTTCTGGGCACCCTCAGCAACCCACACAAGGGACAAGCCACAAGAGGAGTTGATGGCCTAGGGTGATATTCAACCAATTTAGGACAGGAATTGGTGGATAAATATTCTAACTTCCACCTCCCTTAGTGGATAAATCTACTGTGTTCTTCGTACTCTTTCAGAGCTGCCAGCAGGAATAAAACCATAGTGATCACTTGTTCCTGAACACACATTTTATTGGCTTTTCTTCTTTTTGAGTCTTACTTCCTCCTATTTTACAATACTTCCCAGAATCACTTCCCAGAAAAGCTGCTTATACCCAAATCTTTGCCTTAGGATCTACTTTGGGGAGAATTAAACTAAAAGCCCAAATTTTCCATCAACAGTAGAATGGGTAAATTGAGGTGTTGTCCTGCAATAGAATGCTATGCTGCAGAAGAAAATTAGCTAAACGCATCACCACAATGTTAAGGGGAAGAAGCAAGTCACCAAAATACAGCTCTATTCTGTTTTGCATTTAAAAAGCAAACTAAAGATATACTTTAAAGATGCAAATAGGACAGCAACACTGAAAAGAAAAGCAGGAGAACCATTATCATAAAAGTCATTCTAATAGTTGCCTCTGGGGTGTGTAACAGAAAGGGCATTTAAGGTACTGGCAATATTCTATTTCTTAACCTGGTTGTGTGTACGCCAGTTATTCTTTAAATTATACATATGCATTTTATTTATACTTTGTATTTGATATACTTCATGACAAACAATTTTTAAGTGCTGTCACATTAGGTATGTGAAAGACAGAAGGAAGATTGCAATTAATCACACAATTGATAACTACGTGCAAGGATTTTGCACTCAGATTGCTTAGCAAGTGTTTTCTTTTCATCCCATTTTAGTGAAATCAGAGCTTGAAATCATACAAGATGCATTACATATGTGATTTATGCAAGAAAGACTTCAGAGACCTCCCATTTGCAAAACAATACCAAAAAAAAAAAAAGGCCTGGGTCCTAACATCAAAAAATTTATGTACAAAGGTCCTTTATAAGCTACATATTGTAGTATTTAAAACTTGCTTTTTGTTAAAACTTTTAATTTATGTATATAATCTATGTCTGCATATACATATAATTCTCTGTTTAATCCAATTTTATTTTCTTTCTAAAATTAACTGATCAACTACCAGCTCTGTTGATATCATACAGGAAGACATCTATTCTACTAAACATTAAGGAATAAACTAAATTTTTATAATTTGCATAAAGCTTTGTTTGAGAACTACTGGGAGGTGAGAATAGAATGGCACAGAGGTTATATATGTTTGAAAAGTAAGCTTGATCCTTAACATTCATTCCTGAGAAGATGTAAGGCTTAAATATTAAGGAAGATTATCTCCAATGTGAATGGATACAACATAAATAATCTTCAAAGTAGTTTTTATTCATTACTCACTCATACACTAACTTGAAAGCAACATGTCACTTTACAAAGCACTGAAGAAAATGTTAAATATATAAAAAGAGACATAGATATATAAACCTCATTTATAAATGTGTCTCCATTTGTGTAATTTTCTTTCAACAGTTACTGGAAAAATAGAAGATTACATCTAGTCTTTTGGTCAAAGTTAGCAGGGAATTTTTGTTAATCTTTGGAATAATCAGAAGGTTTGAAGGATGTCTTAATCCTGCTCTGAGTGTCGAAGTAGATGTCTTTACTCATTCCACAAAACAAAGTAAGAGCGGTGATGTGCAGATTGGATTCTGACAATTCAATCCAGATGACTACTTTATTATGGAAAAAATTCCACATCCCTTATCTAATCCAGAGAGTATATTCATAGAGAAGACACTATAATACAGTTGTAAATATTAACATGAAAGGTTATAAGGAAAAAACATAGCTGTTAAAGGGCAGTGACTGAGTGAATTCATTTAGTGTTACATATCTATCATGATATTGGTTATTAAGATTTTTTTCAAAACTCATTTCAAAGGCTCTCATGTTAGCATTTCAAAGGTTGTGGATAATATTAGGGAGAAAAAATTTCACTTCTTTTATATACAATAATAATAGAACTTGAAAACTAAATATGTAAAGGCTTATAAAATAATGTGCACTGGGGAGTTCTGAATGTCCATTGTGCCCACAGATGTCTTAGAACATCAAACTTGGGCACGTTTCACAGTAGTTTTTCTTTCCTGAAGAAGTTATTTGCACTTGGGCAGTGACATGAGCTCTCTTTGTGACAAGGAGAGAAAAGCTGATCCTCTCAAAAAAAAAAAAAAAAAAAAAGGTAAAAATTTGTATCTCGAAATCTCACTGACCCTGGTTGCAAGTTATTAAATAAATAAAACACTGCATATGTATATTTATTTGCTTTTTTAAAAATTCAAAACAGTCAAGACGTATTTCACCTCCAAGAAATATGTTCAAACTGTTTTGTTTTAAAGTTAAAGCGTGTAGTGCTCCATTCAGAAAGTTCAGGGTTTTTTTAAGTTCATTTAACTCTATCATCTTTCCAAATATCTGATGCTTCTCATCCTACTGCAATGTAAAGTCAGAAACTACATTATGGATACTTCCTCTTAGTCCTTTAATAACACAGTTGGATTAAAAGAATGTAGAGCCTTTATTCGGGGAAGGCAATGGCACCCCACCCCAGTACTTTTGCCTGGAAAATCCCATGGACAGAGGAGCCTGGTAGGCTCCAGTCCATGGGATCGCTGAGCGGCTTCACTTTCACTTTTCACTTTCATGCATTGGAGAAGGAAATGGCAACCCACTCCAGTGTTCTTGCCTGGAGAATCCCAGGGACAGGGGAGCCTGGTGAGCTTCCGTCTATGGGGTCACACGGAGTCGGACACGACTGAAGTGACTTAGCAGCAGCAGAGCCTTTATTAGAGAACTAGAATTCCCATCTCTGCGAATAGTTCTTGAAGCTGCGCTTCCCAAAGTATATTTCATATACTACTAGTTCTGAGCTTTGCAAGACACAAAGGGCTTCCATTGTCAGATTAGGTTGAAAAGCACTGGAATGCACTCTTATATCTATATAAGGGACACTGGTGTTTGGAAAGTTTTCTTTAGCAAACAAAACTGTTTAACTTTATTTTTAAAACTACAATTTCCTAAAATTTTATTTGAGCTTTTTCACATAATCCCAATTGACATCCTATGCTATGCTTAGACAAATGTTGTACTGTGTAATTTAACCAGAGAGGGCATTCTGGCTGGACTTTAAAAGAATATCCAATTCCATAAAATTCAAACCTTGATATATTTGCATTTGCAATGAAAAAATACTTTCTATATGATAATAAGAATCTAACGTGTTACTGATTTCTCTTCAAGATCAGCACCAGTCTTTTCAGAGATTGTTTGTTTGCTTGGCCTCACTAAAGTGATACAGAGACCAAAGAAATTTCAGGAGCACTATCTCACATAATATTGGACACTTTGCAGATAATGATATCGAAAACGTAAGTTTTCAAATGAGAGGGTCAGAGTAAGGGAAACCACCTGACTTCTGCTATTTTGGAGGAGAGAATTTGGAGGAGGATGAACAGATAGCTGTAGTTTAAAAGCTGCTTTTGAGGCTTAAGGCATAGAGCAGAGTCACAGAATACCGGTCTGTGTTATTAGCCTAAGGCATCTTTGAGGAAAACTTGGGAAGACAAAAGTAGCTCGACATTATATCTACTTTTATTATATCTCTTTAGACGTTATATCTACTTTCACTGGAACCCTCCTATTACCTTTTTAACTGTTAGTGCTGACTTATTACCTCCTCCCCCGTTTTTTTTTTTTTTTTCTTTTTATAAAGCTGCTGCTGCTGCTGAGTCGCTTCAGTCGTGTCCCCAGAGATGCGATGTCCCCTGTGCGACCCCAGAGATGGCAGCCCACCAGGCTCCCCCGTCCCCGGGATTCTCCAGGCAAGAACACTGGAGTGGGTTGCCATTGCCTTCTCCAATGCATGAAAGTGAAAAGTGAAAGTGAAGTCGCTCAGTCATGTCTGACTCTTCACGACCTCATGGACTGCAGCCCACCAGCCTCCTCCATCCATGGGATTTTCCAGGCAAGAGTACTGGAGTGGGCAGGCTTTTAATATATATATATTATTTGTTTATTCTTTTGTTTGGCTGAGCCAGGTTTTAGTTGCTGCATTTCAGATCTTTGGTCTTCATGGCAACAGGCGGGATCTTTAGTTGTGGATATGACCTCTCAGCTGCGGCATGTGAGATGTAGTTAACTGACTAGAGATCAAACCTGGGTCGCCTGCATTGGGAGAATTGAGTCTTAGCTGCTGCGCCACCAGGGAACTCAATAATATTCCCTTCTAACTTACATGTATTTTTTTTTTTTTTAATCAGCTCTACCTAAAATCATGGGCTTCCCTGATGGCTCAGTGGTGAAGAATCCACCTGCAATGCAGGAGACGCAGGTTCAATCCCTGGGTCAGGAAGATCCCCTGGAGAAGGAAATGGTAACCCACTCCAGTATTCTTGCCTGGGAAATCCCATGGACAGAGGAGTCCGACAGGCCATAGTCCATAGTGTCACGAAAGAGTGACTTGGTGACAAAACCACCTCCACCTAACATCACACATTGGTGATATAGTCACACAGTTTCAGCCTAATGTATTATTTCAACTATTTCATCTGTTAGTCCTCCAGTTGTAATTATTTTGCTGGATGTATCAATAATTCTTAATCCTTCTTTGTTCTTTTCATTTCCTATATCCCATATTTGCTTATACTGTATTATTCCATCTGCTTACATTTCTCTTTTTTAAAATTTATATTTATTTTAAATGAAACAAAGATGAATATTTTTAATGATAAAGGTATTTACATTTCTCTTTTATCAATATGTTGTTTAATTAACGTTTTAAAGATTATTTTAAAATACACTGAGTATATTACACTTTATTTCTTACTCCTTTCTGCTCTTGAAACTTATTAAATGCCAAACAGCTAATATAAGGGAAGAAGCTGTAAGGACTGTTCACACTCTGAGTAATGGAAGCTGGGTGGGTTTTGCCTCTAGTGTACTCTGCCTAGTCCATCCAACTTCCCTTAAAACATTCCAGTCCCCACCCTATTTCTTTTAGTGTTGAAGTCCTTGAATGTATAAATTGGATAATAATATTTACCTATCAGATCAGAACAGATCAGATCAGTCGCTCAGTCCTTTCCGACTCTTTGCGACCCCATAAATCGCAGCAGGCCAGGCCTCCCTGTCCATCACCAACTCCCAGAGGTCACTCAGAGTCACATTCATTGAGTCAGTGATGCCATCCAGCCATCTCATTCTCTGTCATCCCCTTCTCTTGCCCCCAATCCCTCCCAGCATCAGAGTCTTTTCCAATGAGTCAACTCTTCTCATGAGGTAGCCAAAGTACTGGAGTTTCAGAAGGTCCATTTTAGCAGTGAAAAAAATGCTATTTTTATAAGGTGATACATAACTAAACATTCATTTATCCAATCAACATTTATTCTAGTGAAAGGGGGAGTTGAGAGAGTCTATTTTCAGATCATTCTACATATTGGTAATAAATAACAAGTACATCTTTAACAATTTATACTTATTAAGTTTTTTCTTTATAGTAGACACACATTTAGCATGTCCTAATTTCATCTTTAAAAACTCTATGAAGTTTTTTTTATTATTTCTTTGGTACTAAAATAGAACTTAAAGCAAAGAGAGAGCAAATGAATTTCTCAGGGTCATACAGCTGGTTAACTCATCAGCAGGATTAATTTCAGCAAGTAAGTAGATGGTTGTAAATCATCAGTAAATTATTTTTAATTTAGGAGGTCACAATATGTCAAAACACAAAGCTTTAAATATACTTTTATCAGTCTGCTTCCAAAGATCTATCTGATTTGCCTTGTTATCAAAGCAATGTTAAAAAAGGATTATTTAAGTGTATAGTATTAGTCCTGTTATGTTTATGATCCTTAATTTCAAAGTTTTATCCTGCCACCTTTGGCCATTATACTAGTTGACCAAGGCTTCTAAACACAGACAACAGTCTAGGAAAGCAAATAGTCTTTATTTTTAGCTGAAGCATCAGCCTTAAATCACCGTCTCATAAACTATTCTATTGGACCAGAGTGGAAATATGCCAGCTCTATCTGTATCTTTTGCTCTTCTTCATAGGTTTGGAGCCAATCCTATGAAGAATGGAGCCAATCTAAAACATCCATTCTTTATTCTAGAAATCATCTTGGTTACCCTTGGATAGAACAGATGGGGATGATCAACCTAGAAGATACTCCCAAGTGCAGTTACTTCTCCAGAGTCATGGGGTGGATGATAAAAAAAAAGAGTATCCAATGCAGTTGCATTTATAATCCGCATATTATGTACACCGGAATCTCTAACTCCAAAGGAAGGGCCCAGTTTATGTTCTTTTAAGGACGACAGAGGATGAGATGGCTGGATGGCATCACTGACTCGATGAATGTGAGTCTGAGTGACCTCCAAGAGCTAGTGATGGATAGGGAGGCCTGGCGTGCTGCAGTTCATGGGGTCGCAAAGAGTCGGACACGACTGAGCGACTGATCTGATCTGATCTGAAGGACTCTATGCTGTCCTAAACACACCTCACAGTGTTTTATATTTTAGGAATGTCACAGGGGGTTTGAAGGACAGCTGTGAGCACATTATTTTCCCCCAATTTCCATCTCTTCTCATGGGAACCAGGTAAAATTTGGTTTGCATTGGAATAACTCAATTGAGATTTTTAGAATGGTAGTGGCTGCAATTTTTGCTGAATTACTCATATAAATAAGAAATCAGGGACTTCCTTGGTGCTTTATGGTTAAGACTCAGAGCTCACACTATAGGGGGAACAGGTTGAGAGAACTAAGAACTAAGATCCCACATACCATGCAGATGAAGCCAAAAAAAAAAAAAAGAAAAGAAAATATACCAAACACATTAACTATGCTATATAACTATTTGAACATCAGCTTATTTTAAGAGCAAGTCATCAATATACTGTTTACTTTGTTGCAATGCTCTCCTTGCCTTTTTTCACCTGGCTAACTCATATATCTTGATTTCAAGAGATCATCATCTCCTCTTAAGAGCATCACTACGAACAAACTGTGAACAAAGCTAGTGGAGGTGATGGAATTCCAGTTGAGCTATTTCAAATTCTAAAAGATGATGCTGTGAAAATGCTGCACTTAAGATGCCAGCAAATTTGGAAAACTCAGCAGAGGCCACAGGACTGGAAACGGTCAGTTTTCATTCCAATCCCAAAGAAAGGTAAAGCCAAAGAATGTTCAAACTACTGCACAACTGCACTCATCTCACACACTAGCAAAGTAATGCTCAAAATTCTCCAAGCCAGGCTCCAACAGTATGTGAAGCGAGAACTTCCAGATGTTCAAGCTGGATTTAGAAAAGGCAGAGGACCAGGGACCAAATTGCCAACATCTGCTGGATCATCGAAAAAGCAAGAGAGTTCCAGAAAAACATCTCCTTTCTTGACTACACCAAAGCCTTTGACTGGGTGGATCACCACAAACTGTGGAAAATTCTTCAACAGATGGGAATACCAGACCACCTAACCTGCCTCCTGAGAAATCTGTATGCAGGTTAGGAAGCAACAGCTAGAACCGGACACAGAACAATGGACTGTTCTCAAATTGGAAAAGAAGTACATCAAGGCAGTACATTGTCACCCTGCTTATTTAACTTTTATGTAGAGTACATCATGCGAAATGCTGGGCTGGATGAAGCACAATCTGGAACCAAGATTGCAGGCTGCTACTGCTGCTAAGTCACTTCAGTCATGTCTGACTCTGTGCGACCCCAGAGACGGCAGCCCACCAGGCTCCCCTGTCCCTGGGATTCTCCAGGCAAGAATACTGGAATGGGTTGTCATTTTCTTCTCCAATGCATGAAAGTGAAAAGAGGTCACTAAATCATGTCCGACTCTTAGTGACCTCATGGACTGCAGCCTAACAGGCTCCTCCGTCCATGGGATTTTCCAGGCAAGAGATTGCAGGGAGAAATATCAATAACCTCAGATACGCAGATATCACCACCCTTATGGCAGAAAGCAAAGAGGAACTAAAGAGCATCTTGATGAAGATGAAAGAGGAGAGTGAAAAAGCTGGCTTAAAACTCAACATTAAAAAAACTAAGGCCATGAAATCTGTTCCCATCACTTTATGGCAAATAGATGGGTGAACAATGGAAACAGTGACAGACTTTATTTTGGGGTGTGGCAAAATCACTGCAGATGGTGACTGCAGCCATGAAATTAAAAGACGTTTGCTCCTTGGGAGAAAAGCTATGACCAACCTAAACAGCATATTTAATTAAAAAGTTTAAATTAAAAATTAAAAGTTTTTAAATTAAAAAGCAGAGATATTACTTTGCCAACAAAGGTCCGTCTAGTCCAAGCTTTGGGTTTTCCAGTAGTCATGTATGGATGTGAGAGTTGGACCATAAAGAAATCTGAGCGCTGAAGAATTGATACTTTTGAACTGTGGTGTTGGAGAAGACTTTTGAAAAACTCTTGGACTGCAAGGAGATCAAACCAGTCAATCCTAAAGGAAATCAGTTCTGAATATTAATTTGAAGGACTGATGCTGAAGCTGAAACTCTGATACGTTGGCCACCTGATGCAAAGAACTAACTCATTGGAAAAGTCACTAATGCTGGGAAAGATTGAGGGCAGGAGAAGGGGACGACAGAAGATGAGATGGTTGGATGGCATCACCGACTCGATGGACACGAGTTTGAGCAAGTTCCAGGGGTTGGTGAAGGATAGGGAAGCCTGGTGTGCTGCAGTCCATGGGGTGGCAAAGAATCGGACACGACTGAGTGACTGAACTCATCTCCTCTAGGAAGCCTCCCCTAGACCTCAGGTTGAGCCATTTATCCCTATTCAATGCTTCCAAACTATCTTAAACTTATTTCTGATCATGTTACCTATTTTCATGTAAAAATTTTTATAACAAAGAGCCACATAAAATAAACTACTGAACTTACCACAAAAATGCTATTGCGAATGCCATTTCATACATTACTTTCTATCCTTTAGGTTTCCTGAGTAGCTCAAATCATAAAGAATCTGCCCGCACTGTGGGAGACCTGGGTTTGATGACTAGTTTGGGACGATCTCTGGGTCATGAAGAGCCCCTGGAGAAGGGGATGGCAACCCACTCCTGTATTTCTGCCTGGAATTCCATGAACAGAGGAGCCTGGTGGGCTACAGTCCATCAGGTTGCAAGGAGTTGGACTCGACTGAATGGCTTTCACTTTCTTTTTTCTTTTTATATCCTTTACATAAAATTTTTGTAAAACTCATGATTCCTCCTTTCTGATAATGAGGATGATATAACTGATTATGTAAGCTCTTTTGTATGGAAAAGGTGAGATTCTGATAAATATTTAAAAAACAAAATGTAGATGAAGACGGCAACCTTTTAGTAAATTCCCTCATCTATAGCAAAGATGAATTATTAAGTCAGTATCTCTGCTTTGTTTCTCTTTTTAGTTTAGGTTCTTTGTTTTTTTTTTTGAAGTCAACTGCATCAGTTTAGACCTGTTTAAATATTCCTAGTGAATCTGGTTTCAGTACGGAAAGGGTTTATTAAACCTGAAATTGTATTCCAAGGGCTTAATTAAATAGATTTGGGTTCTGGAAGCAACGCTTCATGATTATCTTCATTCCAAGTTGTTTGCACTAATCTTTTTTTTCCCCCTCAAATGCTACATGCAAGTTTCCTTTTGCTGACCTTCCCAGCAAACACATAAATGAATTCTTCATATTTTGCAACTGCATCCCTGAGATGCTGGGGAGTTGTTGGTGTTTCTGCTGTGTCATTAAATTACTCCTAAGCATGTCACTGATTTTTTGTGATTTCCCATTATTTTGTTTCTCAATTTTTAAAAAAATCAGTACTTAGTTTGCTGTAAGTCCTTTCAAGTGTATGAATAACATTTATCAACATAGCTGTGTGATGATAGAATTCAAGCTTTGAAATTTAGAAGCAGAGATCTGAAGATCTCTATTATATGCAGATCCAAAGATCCATTTTTGGGTAATGCAAAAAATGTTGTTAGTTTTTGATCTTTGTTATACTTCACAAATGTTATATCTCGAAATATACAGACAACTGTAAATGAGGAATAATGTGAAAGCATTACAAAGAAATGAACATGCATTTTAGAACTAAACCTAGTGATGGATAGATTGCCTGCTAGGGGAAAGAATACAAATATATTCTGCTAAGAGAACATATTCTTCAGGAAGTCATCCCTCACTCAAAACATTGCTGGCAGTGAATACCATTTTCCCTTGTGATTAGGTGGTGTTCTCATGAACACTATCAAATCAGATCAAGAATTCTCTTGGAAGTGCCTGAGAGATATATTCATTCACTCATTCATTCAAATATGTGTTTATTGGGACTTCACTTGTGGTCCAGTGGTTGGGAATCTGCCTCCCAGCACAGGGTACATGGGCTAGATTCCTGCTCCAGGAAGATTCCACATGCCCTGGAGCATCTAAACCGGTTTGCCACAACTACTGAGCCTGTGTTCCACAACAAGAGAAGCTGCCACAGTGAGAATCCCGTGCACCACAAGTAGGGAGTAGCCCCTGCTCACTGCCGGGGCTCAGCAGTAAAGAACCAGTGCAACCAAAAATAAATAAATTCAAAAGAAAAAACATGTATTATTGAATTGCCCACATTTTGCCAAGCTCTCTTGTAGATGCTTAGAACACATTTGGTACAACCAACAAGGATTCCTAGTTAGAGGTGACAGATAATAACAATAGATGGAACAAATAAGTAAACTATATGACAACAGGCGATGATAAACAAAATGAAAT
The DNA here is from genome assembly GCA_935064755.1 of Tragelaphus eurycerus. Taxonomy (NCBI): domain Eukaryota; kingdom Metazoa; phylum Chordata; class Mammalia; order Artiodactyla; family Bovidae; genus Tragelaphus; species Tragelaphus eurycerus. The sequence goes on along the minus strand of CAKXYN010000086.1, from coordinate 915,199 downwards.
AAATTAGAAGAGGATAAGGAAGATAGAAGTGCAGGGCTGTATGTAGAATTTATGTGAAATGTCTCGAGAAGGAGACATGTGGGCAAAGGTTTGAAGGAGGTGTAAGAACATTAATATTAGGATAGAAAAGTTGCTAGTAAAGATGTGTCCAAATCATCATGTTATGACAAGAGAGAAAAAAAAGCAAAAAAACAAAAAACTCCAAGTCATTCTGACTCAATTTTACCTTCAGTTCTGAATGTTTCAAAGTAATGGCAGCCCTAAGTGAAGACAAGTAGGTTTTTGATTAGTTTTCAGCTCCAAACACAACCTTCATTTAAGGTCAAGGAGAGGTGGTTGTCTCATACACCCCCTTTAGTTATTACGAGCTGGAGCAAAAATGCAGTAGATGACCTTGGGTGTATAGACAACTCACACCACATAAATGTGATATACATTAGATATCCAACATTAGAGGCTTAAAGCAGGTACCAAAGCCTGACAGTTCATACAACACTTTCTAGGAGATTCAATAACAATACATCAAGATGCAATCTCCTCCAGGACAAATTCATCCTTCCCAAGATGCCAGAAATCTTTTATCTGCTTCCCAGTGCCTGAAGTAATATATCAAAGAGTCATGAAAATGCCATGAATGTGAAAGTAATTTTAATGAATCAAAGACAGAAGGCAACATGTCCACAGATGTGTAGTTTAGGAAATGTGATCAAGCTGAGACGATTCAGCTTACTCAATGGGGAGGTGACAGTTGATAAAGTAAATCACAGTTAAAGAGATCATATCATCTGAAAGTATGAGATTAACTGATTTAAACACAGAGACTTTTTGAAATGTGTTTCAGATAGTTGTCGATATTGCTTAACATGTCCCCAAGGTCAACTAGATGCCAGGGTCTTCTATTATTGACAAAATTTCAGCAATGTTCAGTCCTCTGTTCTTCTTTGGTCTGACTTAGACTGTATGTCCCTTTATTCTTTTAATGAACTAGATAGAAAACTACTATTTTTAGAACATGTGTAACATGTTGGGCACCATACCAGATGCTTTCACATGTATCATCTCATTTAATTCTCACATTCCGATGTGTGTGTGTGTGTGGTTATGTAGGAATATGGGGAAGCAGAGGGAAGAGTAGCTCCATTTTATAAGAGCTCAGAGCTGTTAGATGACTGGTCTAAATTGACTAAGAAATATTAAAGCCTGGATTCTGCTCAGGATTTCTAGCTCTGTTAAGCCATATGCTACTCAGCGGGGCCATTATAATAATTACTATTTCCATAGCATCTTATTATTTTATTACATTCATATTTTGATTATATACCATTATCCTAAGATCATCCTAGTTAAAGTTGGTTTTCTTCAGTTAGCAAAATGCACTAAAGCCACATGTCTATCTTTTCAGTATAAGCTTTCATAAACTACATTTACATGACAAACTCTTTACATTTGCCTCTATCTCATGATGAGGAAAGAGATTCCATTTTCAGTAAATACAATAAATACAAAGTATAGCAAATTACTTAACTTCTCTAAGAGTGTTTCCTCAACTATAAAATGAGGATAATAATCTCTGTCTACTTAACTATCTCACAGGATTGTTGTAAGGTGTGATAACACTGTGTATATGAAAGAGCTTTAAAAATTATTTGTAGTAATGCATTATATCAATGATTATTATTAAAGATCATTTTAAATACCTTTATAATACACTTTCTTCTTGATTTTCATTGCTTTTCAACTTACATAAATATATGCTTGATATCAAAATTTTATAATGTATCAAAATCTATAAAGTAGGAAGTTAAAATTCCATTTCACACTTATCTTTCTATATCTAATTTTCCTTTCCAAGAAGTAATAATGATACTAGCAATACTTGTTCTTGCAAATCTTTGAATATTTATTTATATTCATGAATTTAAATGCATTCATTTTTTCTAAACACATATTAATCAAATATATTTTACTTGACAATTTTTTGTTTATTTTTGTTAACAAAATGTCTTTGGATAGTTGTGTGGTAATGTAGTGTTTTATAATGGATAATTAAGGTATTTTTATTGCATACTTATGTGTCTATAATGTCCTCCTGCCTTCAATCTTTCCCAGCAGGAGGACATTATAATGTTTGTGTGTCTATAATGAGCACTCTTTAACACACACACATATATCTTCCTGTACTAGTAAGTATATTTGACTAAGTTAAACTCCTATAAGTGGAGTGTCTCATCAAAGAGCATATTAATTTCAATAGTATGGTCAAAAAAATCTCCCAATAAGGTTGTGCTATATTTTCTCTGACAGTATACAAGCATCTGATAGTATACAAACATCTTTTTTTGGATATTTGCAAACATTCAGTTCAGTTCAGTCGCTCAGTCGTGTCCGACTCTTTGAGACCCCATGAGTCGCAGCATGCCAGGCCTCCCTGTCCATCATCAACTCCCGGAATTCACTCAGACTCACGTCCATCCAGTCAGTGATGCCATCCAGCTATCTCGTCCTCTGTCGTCCCCTTCTCCTCTTGCCCCCAATCTCTCCCAGCATCAGAGTCTTTTCCAATGAGTCAACTATTCGCATGAGGTGGCCAAAGTACTGCAGTTTCAGCTTTAGCATCACTCCTTCCAAAGAAATCCCAGGACTGATCTCCATCAGAATGGACTGGTTGGATCTCCTTGCAGTCCAAGGGATTTTCAAGAGTCTTCTCCAACACCACAGTTTAAAAGCATCAATTATTATTATCAATAAGTTTATTTTTGCCTATTCAATGAGTGAAAAAGTCATTGCTACTTTCATTGTCATTTACCCTATTATCCATGAGGTGTTGCATATTTCAATGTATATGCTTCTGCTGCTGCCGCTGCTGCTGCTAAGTTTCTTCAGTCGTGTCTGACTCTGTGAGACCCCATATACAGCAACACACCAGGCTCCTCTGTCCTTGGGATTCTCCAGGCAAGAATATTGGAGTGGGTTGCCATTTCTTTCTCCAGTGCATGCATGCATGCTAAGTCGCTTTAGTCGCGTCTGACTCTGTGCGATCCCATGGATAGCAGCCCACCAGGATCCTCTGTCCACAGGATTCTCCAGGTAAGATATGTTATTGGCTAACTGTACTTTTTTCATGAAATATGCTTTTTTGTTCTCTGTCCATTTTCCTGCTGAATTGTTGCCTTTCCCATGATTTATAGACACTCCATGTATTATTACCATATTTCTCCTTTTTATTTTATACATAGCAAACATCTTTTTTTTAAATTAAATTTTATTTTGCTTAACTTTACAATACTGTATTGCTTTTGCCATACATCAAGATGGATCCGCCACAAGTATACATGTGTTCCCCATCCTGAACCCTCCTCCCTCCTCCCTCCCCATACCATCCCCCTGGGTCGTCCCAGTGCATCAGCCCCAGGCATCCGTTATCAGGCATTGTACCTGGACTGGCAACTCGTTTCAGATATGATATTATACATATTTCAATGCTATTCTCCCAAATCATCCAACCCTCTCCCGTTCCCAGAGTCCAAAAGTCTGTTCTATACATCAGTGTCTCTTTTGCTGTCTCGTAAACAGGGTTATTGTTACCATCTTTCTAAATTCCATATATATGCGTTAGTATACTGTATTTGTGTTTTTCTTTCTGGCTTACTTCACTCTGTATAATAGGCTCCAGTTCCATATGTTTATATATTTAAATCTGTTAGTCTTTCCGTTTTGGGTTTCTGTTTTTCTGTCTCGCTTAAGGTCTTTCCTACCCAAAATTCTAAAAATAGTCTTTTGTATTTTCTTCTAGTACTACTGTTTTTACTATTCTTTGTAAGAAGATATATAGCTAGTTTCTACCTCAAATCATATATAAAAATAGAGTTTTGATTGATTAAATATATATGTATCTATCTATCATCTACCTTTTAAATGTTTCCCACAACGGATAACCAACTGTATTAGCACGATTTTTTTAAAAGCCATTCATTTTCCACTGACTTGAAATCACTTTTACCATATAATTAATCCTCACACCTACATAAGTTTGGTTTTGGATGATACTCTAGTCTTCATTGTGCCTTGTGATATCTCCTTGTCTAGCTCTAATCCATAAGACTATATATATGTATATTTGTGTTCAGTCTCCCAAGTAGTGTCTGACTCTTCCCAACCCTGTGGACTGCAGCACGCCAGGCCTCCCTGTCCCCCACCATCTCCAAGAGTTTGCCCAAGTTCATGTCCATTGCATCGGTAATGAAATGCATGTATATTATGTAATTGTAAAAAAAGGGGTATTTATACTTTGGCTTTTGAACTGTGGTGTTGGAGAAGACTCTTGAAAGTCCCTTGGACTGCAAGAAGATCCAACCAGTCCATTCTGAAGGAGATCAATCCTGGAATTTCTTTGGAAGGAATGATGCTGAAGCTGAAGCTCCAGTATTTTGGCCACCTCATGCGAAGAGTTGACTCATTGGAGAAGACTCTGATGCTGGGAGGGATTGAGGGCAGGAGGAGAAGGGGACGACAGAGGATGAGATGGCTGGATGGCATCACTGACTTGATGGGTGTGAGTCTGAGTGACCTCCGGGAGCTGGTGATGGACAGGGAGGCCTGGCGTGCTGCGGTTCATGGGGTCGCAAAGAGTCGGACACGACTGAGCGACTGATCTGATCTCATCTGATACTTTGGCCACCTGATGTGAAGAGCCAACTCATTGGAAAAGACCCTGATGCTGGGCAAGATTGAAGGCAGGAGAAGAAGGGGGTGACAGAGAATGAGATGATGGTTGGATGGCATCACGAAATCAATGGACATGAATTTGAGCAAACTCCGGGAGATGGTGAAGGACAGGGAAGCCTCGCAAGCTGCAGTCCATGGGGTCAAAGTGTCAGAAGTGACTTAGCAACTGAACAAATATTCTTTCTTTTAATACTATAAACATATTTTCATGTTTCTAAGTAGTTTTTCTTAATTATTATTATTAAATATATATTTGGCTGCAGTGAGTCTTAACTGTGGTATGTGGGATCTAGTTCCATGAGCAGGGATCGATCTCAGGCCCTTTGCATTGGGAGTGTGGAGTCTCAGCCACTGGACCACCAGGGAAGTCCCTCTTAATTATTGCTTGAGTGGCTATAATCTATTATTTAGACATACCATACCTTATTTCTGGAGAAGGCAATGGCCACCCATTCCAGTACTCTTGCCTGGAGAATCCCATGGACGGAGGAGCCTGGTAGGCTGCAGTCCATGGGATTGCAAAGAGTCGGACACAACTGAGTGATTTTCACTTTTCCCTTTCATGCATTGGAGAAGGAAATGGCAACTCGCTCCAGTGTTCTTGCTTGGAGAATCCCAGGGATGGCGGAGCCTGGTGGGCTGCTGTCTATGGGGTCGCACAGAGTCGGACACGACTAAAGTGACTTAGCAGCAGCAGTACCTTATTTCTCCCCTATTCTTGGACACTTATATTTTTGTTTCTAAAGATATTGCTGCAGTGAACAGTTTCATTCTCTCTCCCTCCCTCCCTCCCCCTCTCTCATTTAATTGGCAAATCCTTAGTAGTAGAATTACTGCATAAATTGGTGTGAATATCTTTATGGATTTTGCCATGTCTTGCCATATTACTAACAGGATTTCTTCAGTTTTCAGTGTTCTCAGTCATATATGAATTTACTTATTTCACTGCAGTCTTCTCAGTATCGAGTCTTCTCAAAAATGTTGAATAATTTAGTAAAATATTACCTCAAGTTGCCCTGTGGAGAAGGCAATGGCAACCCACTCCAGTACTCCTGCCTGGTAAATCCCATGGATGGAGGAGCCTGGTGGGCTGCAGTCCATGGAGTTGCGAAGAGTCGGACACGACGGAGTGACTTCACTTTCACTTTTCACTTTCATGCATTGGAGAAGGAAATGGCAACCCACTCCAATGTTCTTGCCTGGAGAATCCCAGGGACCGGGGAGCCTGGTGGGCTGCCGTCTATGGGGTCTCACAAAGTCAGACACGACTGAAGCAATTTAATAGCAGCAGCAGCAAGCCCTGTTTTTAGCTAGCAGCCCTGATAATCCTATATGAAGCTGGTTATCTGTCCCAGTGTTCTGAACGCATCTTGTTTATTATATATCACAGCTATATAATAATTGCTCTTTAAATAATAACAATATAAACTTAATCTGTATTGTGAGCTTGAAAATCACATACAATCTTTGATTCCTTCATGCTTCTATTTGTTAACTCACCATAATAGACAACATATTGTGGACTATGGGATAATTGTGTGCTAATCCAATAAAGTCCAGTTTTAGACATTTACTTTTCTGGCACTCTGTGGCTATGGAGCAAAATAATCCCCCAATTAAATGACATATAATGACCTTTTGTTATGATCACATATTTTCCATATTTTCAATGGGGCACAGACGGCATAACTTTTTTCTCTTTCACTATAACTGAATAACTCAAATGCTGACAGAGACTTAATGGCTGGGGGCTGGAATCAATTGAATGTTTATTCACTCACATATCTTGCAGTTGATGCAAGATGCTGGCTAGAACTTTAGCCATCAATGTTGGCTAACAGCTGGAGCATCTCCATGTGACTTCCCCAACTGGTTCAAGGGCAAGTCTCTTGAGAGAGAAAGTCAGGTAGAAATCATATTTTTCATAACTTAGCTCAGAAGTCGCAAAACGTCATTTATTTTGGTAGTCATAATCTCATCTAGATTTAAAAGGAGAGGACTTAGCCTCCCTCTTTTGATGGAGAAGTATTAACATCACATTGTAAGAAGGGGGAGTGGGATAGGTTTATTTCTGCCACAGTATTTGGAAAATATGATCTGTCATATTTGTCATTGCATTTCAACTTTTTGCTATTCTTTTTGACTGATTTTGCAAAATACTTACATTTATGGATACACTTGTCTTTTATTTTTTAATTGAAGTATAGTTGAGGAGGAGAAGGGGACGACAGAGGATGAGATGGCTGGATGGCATCACTGACTCGATGGATGCGAGTCTGAGTGACCTCCGGGAGCTGGTGATGGACAGGGAGGCCTGGCGTGCTGCGGTTCATGGGGTCGCAAAGAGTCGGACACGACTGAGCGACTGATCTGATCTGATCTGATAGTTGACTCACCGTGCTGTACCAACCTCTGCTATACGGAACTACTTGTCTTGAAAGACACAGATTTACATTCTACATTTGCAGTGCAGTTCTGTTGACACCATTTATGGTGTTTTCTGAGCTATTTATTCTACTGCCTTTTATTCTTTACTCAAAATAATATTTAACAACATTCAGATGTTACTGTGGTTTCTACTCTATCATAGGGAGCTCTCCTTTGTTGTTCAATTAGCTTACAAGGAGAGCCGGTCATAATTTTAGCTCTATGTCAATTTATGGTAGTGTCAAACTGGCCAAATGCTCAAGTAAGGGGAAGAAATCAGATTGGAGGATTGATAACAAGGAAACATAGGAAGGAATTGTAGACTGACGTCTTGGAATGGGTCCAGAGTGTGAAAATTTTTATTCTATGCAAATGCCCACCAAGAAGAACCCACTATGGAGAGATCCTAATAATCTAATGGCAAGATGATCTATTTTAAAAATGTATTCATTTTTAATTGAAGGATAATTGCTTTACAGTGTTGTGTTGGTTTCTGCCACACATTAACATGAATCAGCCATAGGAATACATATGTTCCCTCCCTCTTGAACCTTCCATCACACCCCTCTAGGTTGTCACAGAGCACCTGGTTGATTTCCGTGCATCACAAAGCACATTTCCATGAGCTATCTATTTTGCATATGATAACCTGTGTTTCCAAGCTACTCTCTCAATTTGTCCCACTGTCTCCTCCCCACACTGTGTCCACAAGCCTGTTCTCCACACCAGTGTCTCCACCGCTGCCCTACAAACATGTTCATCAGTACCATTTCTCTAGATTCCATATCAGATCAGATCAGATCAGTCGCTCAGTCGTGTCCGACTCTTTGCGACCCCATGAACTGCAGCACGCCAGGCCTCTCTATCCATCACCAGCTCTCGGAGGTCACTCAGACTCACATTCATCGAGTCAGTGATGCCATCCAGCCATCTCATCCTCTGTCGTCCCCTTCTCCTCCTGCCCTCAATCCCTTCCAGCATCAGAGTCTTCTCCAATGAGTCAACTCTTCGCATGAGGTGGCCAAAATACTGGAGTTTCAGCTTTAGCATCATTCCTTCCAAAGAAATCCCAGGGCTGATCTCCTTCAGAATGGACTGGTTGGATCTCCTCGCAGTCCAAGGGACTCTCAAGAGTCTTCTCCAACACCACAGTTCAAAAGCATCAATTTTTCGGCACTCAGCCTTCTTCACAGTCCAGCTCTCACATCCATACATGACCACAGGAAAGACCATAGCCTTGACTAGGCGAACCTATGTTGGCAAACTGATGTCTCTGCTTTTGAATATGCTATCTAGGTTGGTCATAACTTTCCTTCCAAGGAGTAAGCATCTTTTAATTTCATGGCTGCAGTCACCATCTGCAGTGATTTTGGAGCCCAGAAAAATAAAGTCTGACACGGTTTCCACTGTCTCTCCATCTATTTCCCATGTAGTGATGGGACCAGATGCCATGATCTTCGTTTTCTGAATGTTGAGCTTTAAGCCAACCTTTTCACTCTCCACTTTCACTTTCATCAAGAGGCTTTTGAGTTCCTCTTCACTTTCTGCCATAAGGGTGGTATCATCTGCATATCTGAGGTTATTGATATTTCTCCCGGCAATCTTGATTCCAGCTTGTGTTTCCTCCAGTCCAGCATTTCTCATGATGTACTCTGCATATAAGTTAAATAAACATGCTGACAATATACAGCCTTGACGTACTCCTTTTCCTATTTGGAACCAGTTCTGTTGTTCCATGACCAGTTCTAACTGTTGCTTCCTGACCTGCATACAGACTTCTCAAGAGGCAGATCAGGTGGTCTGGTATTCCCATCTCTCTCAGAATTTTCCACAGTTTATTGTGATCTACACAGTCAAAGGCTTTGGCATAGTCAATAAAGCAGAAATAGATGTTTTTCTGGAACTCTCTTGCTTTTTCGATGATCCAGCGGATGTTGGCAATTTGATCTCTGGTTCCTCTGCCTTTTCTAAATCCAGCTTGAACATCAGGAAGTTCACGGTTCACATATTGCTGAAGCCTGGCTTGGAGAATTTTGAGCATTACTTTACTAGCGTGTGAGATGAGTGCAATTGTGTGGTAGTTTGAGCACTCTTTGGCATTGCCTTTCTTTGGGATTGGGATGAAAACTGACCTTTTCCAATCTTGTGGCCACTGCTGAGTTTTCCAAATTTGCTGGCATATTGAGTGCAGCACTTTCACAGCATCATCTTTCAGGATTTGGAATAGCTCCACTGGAATTCCATCACCTCCACTAGCTTTGTTCGTAGTGATGCTTTCTAAGGCCCACTTGACTTCACATTCCAGGATGTCTGGCTCTAGGTCAGTGATCACACCATCATGATTATCTGGGTCGTGAAGCTCTTTTTTGTACAGTTCTTCTGTGTATTCTTGCCACCTCTTCTTAATATCTTCTGCTGCCGTTAGGTCCATACCATTTCTGTCCTTTATCGAGCCCATTTTTGCATGAAATGTTCCTTTGGTATCTCTGATTTTCTTGAAGAGATCCGTAGTCTTTCCCATTCTGTTGTTTTCCTCTATTTCTTTGCATTGATCGTTGAAGAAGGCTTTCTTATCTTTTCTTGCTGTTCTTTGGAACTCTGCATTCAGATGTTTATATCTTTCCTTTTCTCCTTTGCTTTTTGCTTCTCTTCTTTTCACAGCTATTTGCAAGGCCTCCCCAGACAGCCATTTTGCTTTTTTGCATTTCTTTTTCATGGGGATGGTCTTGATCCCTGTCTCCTGTACAATGTCACGAACCTCATTCCATAGTTCATCAGGCACTCTATCGATCAGATCTAGGCCCTTAAATCTATTTCTTACTTCCACTGTATAATCATAAGGGATTTGATTTATGTCCATATACACGTGTGTTAATATACAATATTTGTTTTTCTCTTTTGATTTACTTCACTCAGTATAACAGACTCTAGATTCATCCACCTCACTAGAAGTGACTCAAATCCATTCCTTTTTATGGCTGTGTAATATTCCATTGCATATAGCGAAGGACAGGGAAGCGTGGCATGCTGCAGTCCATGGGGTCACAAAGAGACACAGCTTAGTGACTAAAGAACAACAATATATGTACCACAACTTCTTTATCCATTCATCTGTCAATGGACATCTAGGTTTCTTCCATGTCCTGGTTATTGTAAATAGTGCTGCAATGAACACTGGGGTACATGCATCTTTTTCAACTATGATTTTCTAAGGGTATATGCCCAGTAATGAGATTGCTGGGTCATAAGGTAGGATTCCTAGTTTTTAAAGAAATCTCCATGCTGTTCTCCATAGGGGCTGTATAAATTTACATTCCCACCAAAAGTGCAAGAAGGTTCCCTTTTCTCCATACTCTGTCCAGCATTTATTGTTTGTAGATTTTCTGATGATGGCTATTCTGATCCATGTGAGGTGATGCCTCATTGTAGTTTTGATTTGCATTTCTCTAATAATAAGGGATGCTGAGCATTTTTTCATGTGTTTATTAGCCATCTGTATGTCTTCTTTGCAATATTGTTCTTTACAGCATCGGACTTTGCTTCTATCACCAGACAGACACATCTACAGCTGGGTATTCTTTCTGCTTTGGTTCCATCCCTTCATTCTTTCTGGAGTTATTTCTCCACTGATCTCCAGTAGCATATTGGGCCCCTACTGACCTGGGGAGTTTCTCTTTCAGTATCCTATCATTTTGACTTTTCATACTGTTCATGGGTTCTTAAAGCAAGAATACTGAAGTGGTTTGCCATTCCCTTCTCCAGTGGACCACACCCTGTCAGATTTCTCCACCATGACCCACCCATCCTCGGTTGTCCCACGGGCATGGCTTAATTTCATTGAGTTAGACAAGGGTGTGGTCCTGGTGTGATTAGATTGACTAGTTTTCTGTGAGTATGGTTTCAGTGCATTTGCCCTCTGATGCCCTCTTGCAAGACCTACCGTCTTACTTGGGTTTCTCTTACCTTGGGCGTGGGGTATCTCTTCCCGGCTGCTTCAGCAAAGCACAGCCATCGCACCTTACCTTGGATGAGGGGTCTCTCCTCACCGCCACCCTTCCTGACCTTGGGGGAGGGGTATCTCCTCACCGCTGCCCTTCCTGACCTCGGTCGTGGGGTAGCTCCTCTCGGCCGTGCTCAGTGCGCCAGTCCTCACCGCCGTCCTTCCTCGGTCGTTGGGTAGCTCCTCTCGGGCGTGCTCTCAGAGCGAGGGGCTCTAAGAGCGCCACGCAGCCGGCGAGGGGCTCTCAGTGCCCAGCTGTAGATGTGTCTGGTGATAGAAGCAAAGTCCGATGCTGTAAAGAGCAATATTGCATAGGAACCTGGAATGTCAGGTCCATGAATCAAGGCAAATTGGAAGTGGTCAAACAAGAGATGGCAAGAGTGAATGTCGACATTCTAGGAATTAGCGAACTCAAATGGACTGGAATGGGTGAATTTAACTCGGATGACCATTATATCTACTACTGTGGGCAGGAATCCCTCAGAAGAAGTGGAGTGGCCATCATGGTCAACAAAAGAGTCCGAAATGCAGTACTTGGATGCGATCTCAAAAATGACAGAATGATCTCTGTTCGTTTCCAAGGCAAACCATTCAATGTCACAGTAATCCAAGTTTATGCCCCAACCAGTAACGCTGAAGAAGCTGAAGTTGAACGGTTCTATGAAGACCTACAAGACCTTTTAGAACTAACACCCAAAAAAGATGTCCTTTTCATTATAGGGGACTGGAATGCAAAAGTAGGAAGTCAAGAAACACCTGGAGTAACAGGCAAATTTGGCCTTGGAACACGGAATGAAGCAGGGCAAAGACTAATAGAGTTTTGCCAAGAAAATGCACTGGTCATAGCAAATACCCTCTTCCAACAACACAAGAGAAGACTCTATACATGGACATCACCAGATGGTCAACACCAAAATCAGATCGATTATATTCTTTGCAGCCAAAGATGGAGAAGCTCTATACAATCAGCAAAAACAAGACCAGGAGCTGACTGTGGCTCAGACCATGAACTCCTTATTGCCAAATTCAGACTGAAATTGAAGAAAGTAGGGAAAACCACTAGACCATTCAGGTATGACCTAAATCAAATCCCTTATGATTATACAGTGGAAGTGAGAAATAGATTTAAGGGCCTAGATCTGATCGATAGAGTGCCTGATGAACTATGGAATGAGGTTCGTGACATTGTACAGGAGACAGGGATCAAGACCATCCCCATGGAAAAGAAATGCAAAAAAGCAAAATGGCTGTCTGGGGAGGCCTTGCAAATAGCTGTGAAAAGAAGAGAAGCAAAAAGCAAAGGAGAAAAGGAAAGATATAAACATCTGAATGCAGAGTTCCAAAGAATAGCAAGAAGAGATAAGAAAGCCTTCTTCAGCGATCAATGCAAAGAAATAGAGGAAAACAACAGAATGGGAAAGACTACGGATCTCTTCAAGAAAATCAGAGATACCAAAGGAACATTTCATGCAAAGATGGGCTCGATAAAGGACAGAAATGGTATGGACCTAACGGCAGCAGAAGATATTAAGAAGAGGTGGCAAGAATACACAGAAGAACTGTACAAAAAAGAGCTTCATGACCCAGATAATCATGATGATGTGATCACTGACCTAGAGCCAGACATCCTGGAATGTGAAGTCAAGTGGGCCTTAGAAAGCATCACTACGAACAAAGCTAGTGGAGGTGATGGAATTCCAGTGGAGCTATTCCAAGTCCTGAAAGATGATGCTGTGAAAGTGCTGCACTCAATATGCCAGCAAATTTGGAAAACTCAGCAGTGGCCACAAGATTGGAAAAGGTCAGTTTTCATCCCAATCCCAAAGAAAGGCAATGCCAAAGAGTGCTCAAACTACCACACAATTGCACTCATCTCACACGCTAGTAAAGTAATGCTCAAAACTCTCCAAGCCAGGCTTCAGCAATATGTGAACCGTGAACTTCCTGATGTTCAAGCTGGATTTAGAAAAGGCAGAGGAACCAGAGATCAAATTGCCAACATCCGCTGGATCATCGAAAAAGCAAGAGAGTTCCAGAAAAACATCTATTTCTGCTTTATTGACTATGCCAAAGCCTTTGACTGTGTAGATCACAATAAACTGTGGAAAATTCTGAGAGAGATGGGAATACCAGACCACCTGATCTGCCTCTTGAGAAGTCTGTATGCAGGTCAGGAAGCAACAGTTAGAACTGGTCATGGAACAACAGAACTGGTTCCAAATAGGAAAAGGAGTACGTCAAGGCTGTATATTGTCAGCATGTTTATTTAACTTATATGCAGAGTACATCATGAGAAATGCTGGACTGGAGGAAACACAAGCTGGAATCAAGATTGCCGGGAGAAATATCAATAACCTCAGATATGCAGATGATACCACCCTTATGGCAGAAAGTGAAGAGGAACTCAAAAGCCTCTTGATGAAAGTGAAAGTGGAGAGTGAAAAGGTTGGCTTAAAGCTCAACATTCAGAAAACGAAGATCATGGCATCTGGTCCCATCACTACATGGGAAATAGATGGAGAGACAGTGGAAACCGTGTCAGACTTTATTTTTCTGGGCTCCAAAATCACTGCAGATGGTGACTGCAGCCATGAAATTAAAAGACGCTTACTCCTTGGAAGGAAAGTTATGACCAACCTAGATAGCATATTCAAAAGCAGAGACATCAGTTTGCCAACATAGGTTCGCCTAGTCAAGGCTATGGTCTTTCCTGTGGTCATGTATGGATGTGAGAGCTGGACTGTGAAGAAGGCTGAGCGCCGAAGAATTGATGCTTTTGAACTGTGGTGTTGGAGAATACTCTTGAGAGTCCCTTGGACTGGGAGGAGATCCAACCGGTCCATTCTGAAGGAGATCAATCTTGGGATTTCTTTGGAAGGAATGATGCTAAAGCTGAAACTCCAGTATTTTGGCCACCTCATGCGAAGAGTTGACTCACTGGAGAAGACTCTGATGCTGGAAGGGATTGAGGGCAGGAGGAGAAGGGGACGACAGAGGATGAGATGGCTGGATGGCATCACTGACTCGATGAATGTGAGTCTGAGTGACCTCCGAGAGCTGGTGATGGATAGGGAGGCCTGGCGTGCTGCAGTTCATGGGGTTGCAAAGAGTCGGACACGACTGAGCGACTGATCTGATCTGATGTCTTCTTTGGAGAAATGTCTGTTTAGGTCTATAAGATGACCTACTTTGTGGCTATCAGTGAGAGCTTTCTTTTCTTTTCTTTTTTTTTTTTAAAGAGGCTGGAGTCGTGCCCAGAGCTGCCCGTGGAGAGCTCAGTAACTTCGTTCCCTCCCACTTTGAGGACCAGCTTCAGGGGCTTCTCTACATACTCTGTTGAATGACGGACACTCGCCAAGTGGACGTCCCGAACGCTCCCGGGCCTCTCAGGCTCGCCTCACACCTCCCAACCCGAGCTTTCTTTTCTTAGCAAACCCTAGTACTTGTTCAATGAGTTTATAAACAAATACAGCAGGAATCTAAGTTGAAGATGGACTGAACAATATGGACTTTATTTTTGAACAAAGCTTACCTAGTGACCTCTACTGCTGAGTGCCTAACCAGCCAATAGCAAAGATTAATGTTGAGTTTTCAGTATGGTATCATACCTGTAAGGGAGCAACTGGTCACCTAGTATAAACTATCTACATTACTCAGCCATTATGAAGTGGCAACAATTTGTCTTCAGAAGAACAGATATTAATACTTAGTCTGCCTAGTTGTTGTTATTATTTAGTTGCTAAGTTGAGTCCAACTATTTTGCCATCCCATGGACTCTTTTTGACCCCATGGACTGTAGCCTGCCAGGCTCCCCTGTCCATGGATTTCCCAGGCAAGAATACTGGAGTGGGTTTCCAGTTCCTCCTCCAAGGGATCTTCCCAACCCAGGGATCGAACCTCCTTCTCCTGAATTGGCAGGTGGATTCATTACCATTGTGCCACCTGGGAAGCCTAATCTGTTTAATCTGGCTGCTTAATTTTATTTTCCCTGTCTGTCATGCTTTTGCCCAGCACCAACTTCCTCAGAATTAACAAATGCCTTATTCGCTACCATCCCACATAACACTGCATTTGAATAATGGACTCATTTTACAGTTAAAGTGGGACAATGTGTAATTTCCATCAGATTCATGGGTATGACCATGTCCTGTCATCCAGAAGAAGCTAGTATTATTATAGAATAGTGAATACATAGTGAAGACTCAGTTATGACACTGTCCAAGGAACTATAAGATTGATGTTCTTTCGTATAGAATACAACACATCCTCTGAGACAGCTTCCAATATATGGCGCACTTTCCCTCATTGACATACATGGGTCTGTAACTCAAGGCGTAGAAGTGAGAGTGGCTTCACTCACTGTCATACCTATCTATTTGAATAATGTTTGCTTCCATCTCCTTTTTGTGCTTAGGTGGGCTAGAGGTATTAACACTCAAGAGATGAACAATTTCACAGGGGCCATAACAATGGTCTCACCAAAGTGGAAGTTAAGACTGCTCTCAGATCATTTTAATTATCCCCAATATCCATTTCCTGACTCTTGTGCAATTAATTAAAAAAAAAAAAACTTGGACCAATGGACACTAAATGGACAGAATTCTAAGATCAACTACCAGATTCTTAACACTGGTGTACAGATCTTTTAAACTCCCTCGCCCGGAGTATGGCCAGATTTGTGAATGTGGTGAGATTTCACTCCTGTGAAAGATGGCATTACATGGCAAAAGTACACGTATTTTGCAGTAACCTCAATCAGCTTGTAAGCAGATTGTCCCAGCCAAGCCTTCGGGTGAGAAGAAAATCTGGTTAACATTTTATTTCAATTTAGTGAGATCCTGAGCAGAATACCCAGTGAAATCTTGCCAAGACTCCTGATCCATAAAAACTGTGAAAGTGTCAGTCGCTAGTGTCCTATTCTTTGCAATCCCATGGACTGTAGCCCGCTAGGCTCCTGTGTCCATGGGATTCTCTAGGCAAGAATATTGGAGTGGATAGCCAATGCTTTCTCCAGGGGATCTTTCCAACGCAGGGCTCAAACCCACATCTCCTGCATTGACAGGGGGATTCTTTACCTCTGGGGAAGCCATTGAGACTAGGTCCCACTTTCTTAATAGGTTTGCTGCTGCTAAGTTGCTTCAGTCGTGTCCGACTCTGTGCGACCCCATAGACGGCAGCCCACCAGGCTCCCCTGTCCCTGGGATTCTCCAGGCAAAAATACTGGAGTGGGTTGCCATTTCCTTCTCCAATGCATGAAAGTGAAGTCGCTCAGTTGTGTCCGACTCTTAGAGACCCCATGGACTGCAGCCCATCAGGCTCCTCCGTCCATGGGATTTTCCAGGCAAGAGTACTGGGGTGGGGTGCCATTGCCTTCCCCATCTTAATAGGTTTAATGTCAAGAAATTCCAATTTGTCTTTGGCATTTATGAACATTGCTTTGGAGTCTCTGGATTGTTTTATTTCTCTGCAAAGCACTCATGCTTCTTCTTCTTCTTTAATTTTAAGCAAGAAATTAACTTTAAAACAAACTGAAAATTTTCTTTTGCTTGTAGTAACAACTCAGGTCTTGCTTCAGTTCTTTTACCTGGAAGAGTAGTAGGATATTCTGTCGTTGGTGCTTTTATCTGAGCTACTTACATTCTGCCTTTGTTATTCAAATCAAAATAGGGTTTTTTCGTGTTAAATTTTTTTTTAATTGAATGAAAGACTCTACATTCTATAGTGCTTCACACTTTTCAGAAGTTTACACAATTTCATATAATCTCATAATAACTGGCCCCCCACCGCCTTTTCCCCTACCCCATTCCCTCTCCTCACTGATAACCAACCATGTTTGTTCTCTGAGTCTGTTAGTCTGCTTTTATTGCTTTATTCACTAGTCATATTCCACATAAAAGTGATATCATACAGTACTTATCTTTCTCTGTCTTATTTCACTTAGCATAAGGTTCTCCAAATCCACTCATGTTGCTGCAAATTGCAAAATCTCATCTTTTTCACAGGTGAGTAATATTCCATATCTCATATTCTTTATTCACATCTGATTATGGACTCTCAGGTTGCTTCTGTATCTTGGTAATTATAAGTAATGCTACTATGAACACCGCAGTGCATGTATCTTTTTGAATTACTGTTTTTGTTTCTTTTGGCTATACACCCAGGAGTGAAACTGCCATGTCTGTATTTGTATAGAGTTCCCCTCTCTGGTTCTCTCTTTTGGAATTCCTGTCTCATTCTCTAGCTACCCTGGGCTTCTCAGGCCAGAAAGATAGTAGACTATCTATGATAGTATTTTCCACCATGTACTGAACCACAATTTTGGTCTATCTATAGGTTAAAGCTATCAAAAATTGGAAATTTACTCTGTGTAGGTAATTTACTCCATATTTTGACTTTGCCTGTTTCTGTTCACTCTCTCAATTCCTTGGGTAGTTTTTGCTTGTTTAATTCTTTCTTGTATTTTGTCTAGAGTTTATAGTTTTTATCTGTGGAAAGTTCAGTCTGTTCAGTTCAGTCGCTCAGTCATGTCCAACTCTTTGTGACCCCATGAACCACAGCATACCAGGCCTCCCTGTCCATCACCAACTCCTGGAGTTCACCCAAACCCATGTCCATCGAGTCGGTGATGCCATCCAACCATCTCATCCTCTATCGTCCCCTTCTCCTCCTGTCTTCAATATTTCCCAGCATCAGGGTCTTTTCAAATGAGTCAGCTCTTCGCATCAGGTGGCCAAAGTATTGGAGTTTTCAGCTTCAACATCAGTCCTTCCAATGAACACCCAGGACTGATCTCCTCTAGGATGGGCTGGTTGGATTTCCTTGGAGTCCAAGGGACTCTCAAGAGTCTTCTCCAACATCACAGTTCTAAAGCATCAATTCTTCGGTGCTCAGCTTTCTTTACGGTCCAACGCACACATCCATACATGACCACTGGAAAAACCATAGCCTTGACTAGATGGATCTTTGTTGACAAAGTAATGTCTCTGTTTTTTAATATGCTGTCTAGGTTGGTCATAACTTTCCTTCCAATTAGTAAGCGTTTTTTAATTTCATTTAATTTAATTTATGGTCAGTCTGTTAGGACCTTACTATTCCTCCATACTAGAAGTGGAACTCTCTAAATCAAAATAATTAAAAAACTAAGTTTTTAGATAGAAATAGCTAATTATAAGATTTAGACATACTTGATCTTTCCAAGGATTATGCGTTTTAGCAAATGTTTCAGGAGAACTATCTCTCTACTTGTCATAAGCTACCATTTTAATTTTACTATGTCAAGATACTTTATTCTGATTTAAGCTGATGGCACAAACCTATAGATCCAAATCAGTGTTATTCAGATTGCTGTCCACCAACCAGTGCCTGTATATGAAGGTATTTGCTGCCTGTCCACAAAGAGGACAGAACTGGGAATATGTGTTTAGAACCTTTCATGCAACTTTTATGGAGTAACTTTTATGCTCATTAAATATAAGAAAAAAAACTTAGACTGTATTTTACATGTCTTTGGCTATTAAATTACATTTTTCTAGTAATTAATTTTTCTTATATTTTAATGAATTATAGTTCATATTTATTATAAATTTTTCTCATATTTTACAAGTAATGAATTTTTCTTATATTTCTTACATTTACACCATTGTTGGTGATGGCTTGGAAATTAAAAGCAAAACACAGGCGATTCTCACAGGTAATTTGAAAAACACTGGCCTAGATTTCAAATAAGTAAATAACTTTTGGGAAGGTCTCAAGGTAACTGTTTAATAGGAGAGATAAGCCTAGACTGTTATTTGATTATAGTGATAGTTCCTGAAAGAACCTGAGATAGGCTAAAATGTTGTTTTAAAAGATGATGAAACTGAGGTGCAGAAAGTCCTAATCAAGTTGATTTTTGAGGGGGGTATATGACACAGTAATTAACATGTCAGAAAAAAATCAGTGCTAATGTAACTTTCAGCTGAGATGAAAGTATTCTTTGTTGCTCACTCTGAGAAGTTACTGTATTACTATTTAAGTTAAAAGTAAAGCAGTAAGTTCATAGGAACAACAAATAATAGCAATATACCCATTTACTGACCCTGCTGTGAAACCGACTGTGTACAGGAAAACAAGCTATTACATGGGTATTTTTATCCCTATTTTAGAAATGAGAAAACTGAGTCTTGGCAAAGCACCTTAATCAAAATTATAGAGCAAATAAGTGACAGAATAGGGGGCTTCTTTCATAGCTCAGTTGGTATAGAATGTGCCTGCAATGTAGGAGACCCAGGTTCAATTCCTGGGTTGGGAAGATCCCCTGGAAAAGGAAATGGCCACCCACTCCAGTATTCTTGCCTGCAGAATTCCATGGACAGAGGAGCCTGGAGGGCCACAGTCCATGGTGTCACAAGGTTGGACAGGACTTAGCGACTAACCAGCAGCACAACCACCAAGTGACAGAATCAGGATTCCAATTCAAATTTGTCTGGTTCCAAAGTCTCTACACTGAACATTACTGTTCTTTATTAATCACTAAATAGACTGCAATACAAATTGCTGCATCATTACACAGATGGTTTCAAGTGCTCTACTAACATAGTGCTAAAAATGAACTTTACTAAAAATTACTTGGCCAACAAAAGTCCATCTAGTCAAAGTTATGGTTTTTCCAGTAGTCATGTATGGATGTGAGAGGTGGACTATAAAGAAAACTGAGCACTGAAGAATTGATGCTTTTGAATTATGGTGTTGGAAAAGACTCTTGAGAATCCCTTGGACTGCAACGAGATCCAACCAGTCCATCCTAAAGGAAATCAGTTCTGAATATTCATTGGAATATTCAGATGCTGATGCTGAAGCTGAAACTCCAATAGTTTGGCTACCTGATGGGAAGAACTGACTCATTTGAAAAGACCCTGATGCTGGGAAAGATTGAGGGCAGGAGGAGAAGGGGACGACAGAGGATGAGATGGTTGGATGGCATCACCGACTCAATGGACATTAGTTTGAGCAGCTCCGGGAATTGGTGATAGACAGGGAAGCCTGGTGTGCTGCAGTCCATGAGGTGGCAAAGAGTCGGACACAACTGAATGACTGATCTGAACTGAAAAAATGAACTGAGTAGTAGAAAGTACAAGGGTCTCCCATCCAAGGATTTTACCAAATTTAGATTGGAAATCCATGTCAGGATACCAGGTGACAGTGAGCCAACAATTTGGATGACAGGTAGGGATGGAAAAGCATTAGCAAGTTTTTTTTTTCCTAATGAATCACTGTAGATGTTTATTCTTGTTTCTGACTACCTGTTCTCTTTGCCTATCAGAGGAGTACAGTTAAGCTCTCTTTACAGATTATAGAACTAAAAAACATTAGTTGCCATCCAGTACCTGCCAAGCTAGAGAATGGAACACAAAGGCCAAGTCTTTTCGCTTCAATACATATTCATTCATTGTAACAAGTACAACAGTGGAAAATTTTATTTTCTTGGGCTCCAAAATCACTGTGGATGGTGACGACAGCCATGAAATGAAAAGACATTTGCTCTTTGGAAGAAAAGCTATTCCAAACCTAGACAGTGTATTAAAAAGCAGAGACATCACTTTGTCAACAAAGGTCCATATAGTCAAAGCTATGGTTTTTCCAGTAGTCATGTACTGATGTGAGAGTTGGATTATAAAAGCTGAGCACTGAAAAACTGATGTTTTCCAATTGTGGTGCTGGAGAAGACACTTGAGAATCCCTTGGACAGCAAGGAGATCAGTCAATCCTAAAGGAAATCAACCCTGAATTTTCATTGCAAGGATAGTTGCTGAAGTTGAAGCTCCAATACTTTGGCCACCTGATGTTAAGAGCCAACTCAATAGAAAAGACCCTGATGCTGGGAAAGATTGAGGGCAAGAGGAGGAGGTGGAGGAGGATGAGATGATTAGATAGCATCACCGACTCATTGGATATGAATTTGAGATAGTGATGGACAGAGAAGCCTGGCAAGCTGCAGACCATGGGGTCGCAGCATGGACAGGACTGTGACTGAACAACAATGAACTATAGCTTATATGGAACACAACTAGGTTAGCTGCTCTTCTGAGGAATGTACTTGCAAGTTAATAATTCACTGCTTCTATATACCTTGAGGTATGCAGGTCAGGAAGCAACAGTTAGAACTGGTCATGGAACAACAGACTGGTTCCAAATAGGAAAAGGAGTACGTCAAGGCTGCATATTGTCACCATGTTTATTTAACTTATATGCAGAGTACATCATGAGAAATGCTGGACTGAAAGAAACACAAGTTGGAATCAAGATTGCCGGGAGAAATATTAATAACCTCAGATATGCAGAGGTTCCAAATAGGAAAAGGAGTTCCAAATAGGAGTTCCAAATAGGAAGTTCCAAATAGGAGTTCCAAAAGGAGTTCCAAATAGGAACTCCTGGTTCCAAATAGGAAAAGGAGTACGTCAAGGCTGCATATTGTCACCATGTTTATTTAACTTATATGCAGAGTACATCATGAGAAATGCTGGACTGAAAGAAACACAAGTTGGAATCAAGATTGCCGGGAGAAATATCAATAACCTCAGATATGCAGATGACACCACTCTTATGGCAGAAAGTGAAGAGGGGCTAAAAAGCCTCTTGATGAAAGTGAAAGTGGAGAGTGAAAGGGTTGGCTTAAAGCTCAACATTCAGAAAACGAAGATCATGGCATCTGGTCCCATCACTGCATGGGAAATAGATGGGGAAACAGTGGAAACAGTGTCAGACTTTGTTTTTCTGGGCTCCAAAATCACTGCAGATGGTGACTGCAGCCATGAAATTAAAAGACGCTTGCTCCTTGGAAGGAAAGTTATGACCAACCTAGATAGCATATTCAAAAGCAGAGACATTACTTTGCCAACAAAGGTTCACCTAGTCAAGGCTATGGTCTTTCCTGTGGTCATGTATGGATGTGAGAGCTGGACTGTGAGGAAGGCTGAACGCCGAAGAATTGATGGTTTTGAACTGTGGTGTTGGAGAAGACTCTTGAGAGTCCCTTGGACTGCAAGAAGATCCAACCAGTCCATTCTGAAGGAGATCAATCCTGGAATTTCTTTGGAAGGAATGATGCTAAAGCTGAAACTCCAGTATTTTGGCCACCTCATGCGAAGAGTTGTCTCATTGGAGAAGACTCTGATGCTGGGAGGGATTGAGGGCAGGAGGAGAAGGGGACGACAGAGGATGAGATGGCTGGATGGCATCACTGACTCGATGGATGCGAGTCTGAGTGACCTCCGGGAGCTGGTGATGGACAGGGAGGCCTGGCGTGCTGCGGTTCATGGGGTCGCAAAGAGTCGGACACGACTGAGCGACTGATCTGATCTGATATACCTTGAGACTTTCTTAATGACATCAGTTATTGTCAGTGTAAATTACATCTAGTTTAAATCAACATAATTCTATTTATCCTAGCAAGGAAGCTTTTTTTAAACTACTCATTGTCTTGATTTCTTTCAGAGAAATAATCTTTGCATATTTTTATACCACATACATGAGGTGACTGTGATTCAGTCTCAACCAGAGAAATTCCTTTATGATATCCTTTCTATGGCCTTCCTTTGTCCTCTGTAATAGAAAATTACCAGCAGAAGCACTTCCCCCTCACCCAGTTCCTGTTCTCTTATCACAGATTGTCCCTTTACACTCCCTTCCTGCCTTGTTGGGGAATTTGAGAGGGCAGGGAAAGACTGCTAAACCGTTGCCTTCTACCCAATATCCACTGCATCAATAGTATACATATCTAATCTTTTGCACATTTAACAGTTCCCTCAACAATTCCTCTTTCATACCTTTTGGAGTGGACAATGGATTAATGCCAAAGTGATTTTTGCCCTTCACACACTTCAAGACCACACAGAGTTTAATCCAAGTTAAAGCGGGACTGATAGTTTCAGCTTTTATTTTTTTGTAATGCCCTTTCTATAATGCTGGGCCGGGGGTGCAAGGGAAACAGAATGATGAGCAGTCATTTTTTACTCTACCTGCTTTATACTTTCCATACTACTCTTACCACACCAATCACTTCTTCCTTCTCAAACTCCTCCTCTCCTGTAGCTATCATGTTTGAAACTGTGTTAAAACCTCCTTATACACACTAGTCCATTTCATCCTAACCACCCTTATGGAGAGGGTAGTAATACTACTTACATATGAGGGGTTTCTATGTATGAAGCAGTGTTTTAAGTGTTTAACATGTATTAAGTCATCTAGTCTGTGAAGCTGGTTTTCCTGTTTTACACATTAAAAAGTTAATGTTCCATGCCTTGGATTACACTGCAAATAACTGAGAAAGGCAGGATTTGAATCCACTAACTTTAAAGTATGCTTTAATTATGATTTAATGAGCAATTACTTAATTATTTTCAGCTCTTGACCTGATGAGTATTTCGCCATCTCACCTCTCACAGCCTCATCCTTTACGCGAACCTGTGTTCACGTCCTCTCTTCCTCATCTACCACGTCCCTCTGCCTCTCATCCTACGGTTTGCCCACATCCTTTATTATTCTGTCCTCCCCCGACCCCCACATGCCCGTCACAATCGTCCTCGTCCTTAAGGTCCTCCGTAGTACTCGCTGCTTCCTTTATTATTTTTAAGACGGCCCCTCCTCCTGCAGCCCCGGCTCCCGCTGGCCTCAGAGGAGCCTCGGCCCTCAGGCGCCGTCACACGCTCCCTGGCCCCCGGCGGCCGCGCGGAGTGGCGGTCTGCGAAGCGCGCCAGGGCGGGCGCCCCCGGCGGCGCCGCGGGCTCCTGCGGCTCCCGGCAGCGCCCGCGCGCGGTGCAGGCTGGGGGAACATGGCCGCTTCCGGTCTCCCTGCCGGGCCGGCGCGGGCCTGAGCGCGGACCCAGCCCGTCGCACCCCACCCTCCGCTCCTCCCGCCGGGCAGCCGCGGAGGTCGCCGCAGGCTTTTCCTCCGGCTGCCCCCGCGCCGCGCCATGGAGAAGAGCTCGAGTTGCGAGAGCCTTGGCTCCCAGCCAGCAGTAGCACGGCCGCCCAGCGTGGACTCCCTGTCCAGGTAACCGGGGCCCGCCGAGCGTCCGAGGGGCATGAAGGGGGGCCCGGGACTCCCTGGACAGTGCCCCACCTCGCGGGCTCCGGGGCTGGGAAGCTGCGCCGGAATTCCTTCCTTCAGGCTGGGAACCTCTTCTTCCTTCCTCTCTGCGGGCTAGAGGCTGGGAAAGCGGAGGTTAAAACTCTGCGGTTCTTCATCGGCCTTACCTTTTGTATTCTGTTGTTTTTATCTGCGGCCGAGAACGCCTCAGTCCACTACATCCTCTAATCTCTCATTTCCCTCTTAATTCATTTTTTGGACAGCCCTTCCCCGACTCTATCCCCTCCCCCCATCTCCTCCCTGCCTTTTTCTCTTGAAGACTCTTTTTGAGACCCTTCTCCAGTCTTTTTTCCATCCGTCTTTCAGTCTTCGGTTTCTGGGTTCTTGTTGCCCACCCTTGCCGCTCTTTCCCGTCATTTCACTCACTTCTTTTACGGTTTCCTTGCATTCTGATCTTCCTCCCTCCCCTCAACTTTGCTTTAAAATATAAGAGTACCCACACCGTGAATCTTCCAGCTGAAGAAGATTATTCCTGAGTAATGAGTGGTAGTTTTCGTCTTCCTGGGCTACCTACCGGTTCTCCAGGTTTCCATCTTGTATCAGCTGGGGTTTTTTGCCCCCTGGAATTTTGAGGAGGATTTTACTATGCAGCTTTTCACAGAGCTGTCGTGAATGTTAACTTGACGTGTTTCAAGGCAGTTTTTTCTTTTTGTTTTAAAATAGTAATTTAAATTTTATTAAGAAATAATGGAAAACCTGTATTGTTATACTGCTACACTGAAATCAGGTTCTTTTCCTTTGAAAAAGTCTAGTTGTTATTAGATACTAAACCGCTGTAAACTAGCACATGTTTCATTTTTTTCCCGTGAATAAATTGGAGTTGCCCTCTTTTAATTTGTTTTGGACTCTGCTAAATATGTGTGATACTGCCGTTCTTTTTCCTGTTGCTGTTCAGGACCTCATTGGGAAGTCAGTCATTACCTGATCCCACCTTTCTTTTTAGATTCTCTTCCTAAATGTGTTCATAGCAACCTGCCCACCCTTTTTACAGTGTTTTTAACAAGCACAGTGTTGGTTTGTCTTCTCTACTAGACTATAAGCTACTTGAGGACAAGGATCATATCGTATTGGTTTTCGTATCACCATCATTTAACAGAGACCCTGCCTGTCAGAAGTGCGTAATAATTTTTTTTTTTTTTGAATTTGTAGATTGAATTATGCTGGAGAATGATTTTGCATTTGATTATGTACCAGTAGTGTGCGTTTGTTTCAGGTGCTTTTTAGGTTTATTGCTCTGAAATTTAGGTCTTCCCTGGTGGCTCAGAAGGTAAAGAATCCGCCTGCAATGAAATTTAGAAGACTGAGGGATTTACACTCAGCTGTAAAATCATTCAGAAAACAGATGGGAAAATTATTATAATTTTATGGGAAACTTACAAATGGCAACTATGGCTCAGGATAGATAGACTGTAAAGAAAACAAATGAGACGACTGAAGTAATCTCATCCAAGGGAGGATTTGGAACCACAGGAGGCAGCATAGTCTTGTTAGAAAGTACTGGATGTCCGGAGTCTCAGGCTCTTTAGTCCTAGACTCAGTTTGTCATTTGGCCTGTCTCATTTAACCTCTCCAGTCTGCAATTTTCTCATCTTTTGAAATAAGGCAGGGGGAAGGGAGAGTTGATCTAGAACATCTATAAGGTCCCTTTAAGCTTTAAAAATCTGTCAGTTCTGTATCTTAATGATAATAACCTTTGTTTTGAATTTTTGAAATTACACTAAATGTTTATATTACCTAACTAGGTTAGTTTCGCCAGTTAAGCACATTTATTTACTAAAAGAAGAAGCCCAACAACTTCAAAGTTTATATGTATATATTTTAACTTCTTAATGAAACATTAGGTTACATATGAATATGGGAAAGTTAAGAATTCCTTGAATTTTGTCGGCTTCATCCTCTCCAGACACAATTATAAGTCTGGCTCTACTTTCACAGGTAAATGTCAGCTTTCATTCTTGTTCTCTGAGAAAGTAGAAAAATAACATTTATTGATTGTCTATAGAATTCATCCTGCTAAATTCTTTCATATCGTTTATTTTGTGAATCGTTACACCTGTTTGTGGCACTCTCTTTAATCAACATTATGGGATAGCTGGATTGTAGACACTTGTTAGAAAGCTTAATTTTAAACTTAATTTAGGGTAACAGTCAATCACAGGTGATTCTAATACAGAGGGAGGGTGGACAACTATAGTTACAACAGCAGTGTTACGTAACTACCCAGATTAAGTATTATTTTTATTATCCTATGATTAAGTGAAATATTGGTGTTTGAATTGTATTATCTCAGTCTTTTGCAGAAATCTCATTCTTAAATTGTAGTTCTACTTTCGTTTTATACAATTAGAAAATTCTCATTTTCTTATTTTCAGTTAGGAAAATTGCCTTGTGCAATTACTCTGCTATCTCCTGCAAAATAATAGTTAATAATTCTATTCAGTGTGTTACAGATTGTGATTTGCACACTAGATTGCCAAATTTCTGTTGAGTTTAGTTTCAAGGAAAATTTTGCTTATGTTTTCTATTTGTTTCAAAATGGAAATTTTGATCTGCATCTTCAATTTGGCAAAAAGTCTTCAGTCAAATTTATAACTCAAGTTGGAAATATATTCGTCTTTAATTCCTTCAAATACTCCTACTATTAGATGGAGCCAGCTTAAATATTATGTTTAAATGTGTTAATTTGTAAAATGTTTTATACTCTTCTGGGAAGTAGGAAAAATATAAATCTGTAAAAGAGTACCGTAACCCATGTGGTTGCCCATTGTTTTTTGGAAAATGACACACTCCATTTAGGTTGAGTGAGTGGCTCTTGTGGGATCTGTGGTTCACACTAAACATATGTTGAGTTTTAATATCTATATATCCACAGTCTATGTATATCTATAAATTTGTAGTCAGCTCAGAATTGCTATTGCTTCTAGTTTTGCCTTGTAGGCCATGATAAGCCTAGTATCTTTGTTCACAGAAGAGCAATTTCATTCTTAATATGATATTCAGATAAGTAGTTTCTATCAGCTACAGCTGATCAGCCATTATTTTATCTTGCATGCTTAAGCTAATTTTCTTTCGTGAGTCCTGCTTGGTATTGCTTACTTGAGTGAACTGTTCAGCAGCTCTTGTATATCCTGCTGTTGTCCATTTATCACACATGTCCTGCCCCACCGAGAGAGAGTTGTGAAAAAATTCATTTCAGCACACAGATTTTCTGACTGTATTCCAGATGGCTTTGCTCTGATTTTCGTGGTCAAACTATTGATAAAACAATACTATGGGCTGGATATGGTAGCTAGGATAGACCTGAGCTTCAGAATTGTAGAAGTTGTACAGCAGAATTTAACACTGTATTGATATTCATCTGGCTTCTCAGTCTGTTTTTTTCCATCTTTCAGTTTGTACACTGTTAGAGTATGTACTGCTTAAGTGGGTTTCTTTGATTATTTTTTACTGTGCACAATTCATGCTAATAAATCTAGTGCCAGAGAGGCACCCAGTAGATGGTTGAATAAAGAAATGTTGACCGAATGTTCAGCACTTGTCTTATTTGTTGTTTCTACTCAAAGAATTAAAAGGTTTTCCAAAGTGAAATGTGGCCTATAAAGTCACAAGTTCAAGTTCAAGCTGACGGTGCCCTTGTGTGAAGCCTCTTGACACCCTGGGCGTTTTTATTGTCTACATTATCTTTTCTGTGCCCACTCCTCTGTCTTCACAACATTATTTCCTTAGCCTACTGGATTTTCCATCTGTCTTGGTTACTTTGGTCTCTTTCTCTCCAATTTAGTTTGTAAGTTATTTAATCTGTATTTCTTTCATCTGATATATCCTCATTTTCTAATTTTTCTGGGCACCATTTGTTTGTCTCAGATTATTTTTGGTTATCAGTTGATTTCTAGAGTATAAATTCATTAGCATTTATGAACATCTTATATTTACTTTTAACTTAGATTAAAACAATCAAAGAGGAGGTGCACATAATATAATCAAAAAAGTAGCTCCAGCTAATTGCATTTTTGAATTACATGTCTTCCTTAAAATTATCATCATTTGAAAACAGCAGATCGTGGATTTCTATTTCTATGAATTTTGATAATACTTATAGCCTGAAGGGGCTTCCTTGGTGGTTCAGCGGTAAATAATCTGCTGGCAATGCAGGAGCGGCAGGAGACGCAGGTTCAATGTCTGGGTCAGGAAGATCCCCTGGAGGAGGCACAGCAACCCACTCCAGTGTTCTTGCCTGGAGAATCCCATGGACAGAGCTGCCTGGCCAGCTCCAGCCCTTAGGGTTGCCAAAAGTCGGATACAAGTTAAGCAACTTAGCATGCTTGTACGTGCACACACACACACAGCCCGAAGAGGTAGGAGTTTTTAAGATTTCTAAACTACATTTCGCTGGAGGGTCTCATTCCTGGTTTCAGCCCCAAGGTCACTTAGAAGTGATGCCAATAGGAAGTATCCTTTCAGGTTGTTTTTTTCAGTAGTGGTGATGGATTTGTATCCAATGACACATTCTTACCAGTTCTCCTTTTGACTCTTGGCATGACTTCTGAGGCAGCTGGCTGGGTTAGCAGGACTATAGCTACAGAATAAAGTGAAGCTAATACATTATATCTCCAACCTTGGCCTTATTATTAACACCTTGCATCAGACATTGAACATTTGACAGTCTAAAAATTACTTATTTTGAGTTTCATTATAACAGGACCCTAAAAGAACCTTAAAGTTCTATAAGATAAGATCCAATATTATTGTGAACTAATCAGTACTTGGGTATATTTTTCTGGAAGAACATGTAAAGAGTTTACTTATTGATCACAAGTGTTCGGGTTAATACTAAAGTTGAAACTGGGTCTTGTGTATGATTTTTACCAGCTTACTCTGTCATCATCAGTCTTCTATTAATATAGCTTAGTAGTTCCAAGACAGTAACATCAGCATCCCTTAGGAATTTGTTCAAATACAGCTTTCCTGGCCCTGCCTCAGATGTAGCTGAATCCAAAGCTTTGGGGGTGGAGACCAGCGTTTGTATTTTATCAGGACAGCCAGGTGATCCTGATGCATGCTGAAGTTTGAGAACCACTGTTTTGAGTCTTTTACTGATGGTTGCTTAGTAACTCCAAGCATATTACTGGAGAGCACTTTTGTAAAAATATTCACTGAAATAATGAAAGGTAAAAGTCCATCTCTTGTGGATTTATTATATTTGGCTTTTAGGAAATTTCCTGAGAGCTTTTCTTTCTTAGCCACAAAAAGAACACCAAAACAAGAATGTATGTTTTGGGGCTTATGAAAATAGGTCCTTGGTGAGATACATTAGTGGTAACATACAATTTTTAAAACTATTAAAAATAATTCCAGAAGGCTATCACCTGAACCAATAAAGGATTATGTCCAAGGGAAGGAAATAACCCAGATACAGATGTTCAGAAAGCAGTGAGTTTATTTTGGAACGTTTCCAGTTAATGCTATTGTATTCAAACTCACCAGGGACAAAGGTTGCGTGTGATTCAGGAAATTCTCCAGATTAGTATAGAGTATTTTCTTTCTAAAGGAAGTTAGTTTTGAGTTGGTAAAGCACTTGCCTTGTCTTGGCCTACTCTATGATTTAGTTAAATCAATGGATAGGATTAAAGCTATTGAGAGGTGAGAGTCGTGCATAGGGAGTGATAAGCTTGCTTTACACAGGAAGTCAGGTTAAAAATGGAACTATATAAAATGAAAAGATTGATACAAGGTGGTTATAATTAAAGGGACAGGGAAGATGCCCTTTTAATGAAAATAATAACCTCAGTAACCTCAATTCCCTTTCCTGTAGCTTTATTACACAGAACTAACTGTGGGTATCCCTCTTAATGTGTTTCTATATATGTACCAATGTCATCACTATAGACCACTTATGAGCAAGTTTTCTAATTCTCCTGGCCAAGTACCTTAGTACTGTGGCAGTAATTGCTGATGAATTTTCCTTCTTTAAAAGACTTTACTGGATGAGATTAACTCTTGGGCTGTTTAAGTAATTCTTAGTCTAGGTTAAATAAGGGCTGCTGCTAAGTCGCTTCAGTCATGTCTGAAGTCAATAGTCACAATAATGTAAATAAAAGCACTTAACGTTTATTGAGTGCTTACTGTGTGCTTGGTATATTGCTAAAATTCCTTATATGCATTTTCCCCTATAATCCTCCTAATTGTATGAAAGAAGCAGTGTTATTATTCATGTTTTACAGATGAGAAAACTGCAGATTAGGGAGAGCAGTTTGACATTTGGACCCAAGTTCTGTTTAACTTCAGGGGCTCAGTACTGAAATGAACTCATCATGCCTGGCAATCTGGTGCCCCAGCTCCAGGGCAGAACTTGGTTCAGCAGTGAGAGGGCAGGCCCAGGCAGGTCAGGTGGGTGTCTTGACGGGGAAGTGAGTTTCCTTGACCAGTTGCACTTTGTGCTGAGCAGAAGGATGAGGTGCACAGTATATTAAGTTCAGAATTTCGATCTTTGGAGAGAATTTTCTCTAGTTTTGAATGTTTTTTTCTTCCAATGGAAAATAGGATAATTTTTTTTCTTTGCCTGAATAGTAAGAGGATAATATCACTTTCAGTTAGAAGAACAGGCTTACATTTTGAATATCAGATAAATTAATAAAGAGTAAACATGATGCCAAAACCTCTTTCTTCCCATCCCTCCCCTTTAGGCTTTACAGAGTATTTTAGACTATTTTACTGTAGGATTCCTTAAATATCTGAATTCCCTTAAGTTCCTTTGTGTTTGTTTACAGTTAATGTGTTAAGAGCCATTGACATTTGAAGATCATCAGAAGTGAAGATAAAACATCTCAAAAATTATAATGTAAGTGAATGGGAAAATGGAAATAAAAAATGGACGAAAGTTAATATTGCCAACAATATTTCTGCAGTTCATATATTATCCCAAATGAAATTTATTTGTATGAGTAACCAATAACTTTAAACTTTAGTCCCAAATCCAAGTCCTAGTCCTTAAATTCTGTTCTCTTCTACCTGGGGAAAATAGTCACCAACTTTTAGTCATCAGTAATTTCCCATTAAAATTCTTTTGGCTTCCATGTACTATTTTTTGCTTTTTCCTTCCTAGACTTTGCACTTTGACAAGGGCTGATGTTGTATTTAAAATTGTATGTGTGTGAAGACTGAGGTCTTAACTTTCCAGCCACTGATGTATATATGTTTTATGCAGTTTTAATTTTACTATTGTTCTGTATTTCTTAGGCAAAAATATGACCAGTGAGCTAGCTAGCCTCTCCCTTCCTTCCCTTCTGTCTTTACCCGCTCCCTTCCTTCCTTTCTTACTCTGTATAAATATTTGCTTAACATAGATAATGTCCTGCACATTGAGCTAGATCTAGAATTCCTGAATAAGACCTTGGTGCTGAAATGAGTAATGTCATCTTTTTATACAGTTAGGGCATTAGAGATGAGCTAGTTAATTTCTCAAGTGTGCCTGAGGCCCACCTGCATATTTCAGTCACTTGTGGTGGTTGATGAGCATTTATTTTCCTAGGTTCTGAATCAGATTCTGAATCCTGGGGAGTGGGCCCAGGAATTTCTCCTTAAAGTGAGAACCACTAATCTAGATATTTCTGGATTCTAGTACAACTGTGTAAGTTTGTACTTGAGGGAACAGACCTAGGGAAGTTTAGTAACTTAACCCAAAGACACCATAAGTGTTTGAAGGCCAGGAATGGTTTGGTGGTGTTTTCTCCAAAGTCACAGAGATATTTAGTGCCAGAAGTGATCTCCTGACTCCTGCTTCTAGAGTTCAAGTCATGGCATGATTTCAGTTAGGTCAGACCATTTTTGTGTGTGTGTGTAATCATAAGCAGTTCATCACTGTTCCTAACCATTTTAGTGTGTGTATGTGTGTGTAATCATAAGCAGTTCATCACTGTTCCTAAAAATAATAACTAAAAAAATAACTGAAGAGCATGAACTATTTGTTTCTTCCTCTTCAGTCAGATGGATGACTGGTTCTGATTTTGAAATCATTGGGTGGGAAAAAGCCCCTGGCAGTCCAGTCCAGAAAGAGTAACCCCTCTCTCCCCCGCACCCATGGCACTATCTATACTTGGTCTTTAAATTTTATACTTCTGAAAAGGAAGGATCTGATTTCATTTTTGAATGATGGTAGCTAATAGTAGGTGCTTGATAAATAGTATAAACAGGTTGCTGTTAAAATTTTTTTCCCCCTTTGGATTCTATAAGGTACTGTTAGGAATGGTTTTATTTTCTTTGTACAAAAGTTGATAGTTTATATACTAAGCCAGAGACCTTAAATAATTGAAGTCATTTGTATGTATGATACTCCATTGTTATAGTTCATATTTATCATATAGTTCATATGTTCACAATATCTCTGAGTATGAAAATATTCTAAAGTGTTTTCTGAACTATGTGTGAATTAATTTTAGTGTTGTATTTTATATTGTATAT
The DNA here is from genome assembly GCA_935064755.1 of Tragelaphus eurycerus. Classification (NCBI taxonomy): domain Eukaryota; kingdom Metazoa; phylum Chordata; class Mammalia; order Artiodactyla; family Bovidae; genus Tragelaphus; species Tragelaphus eurycerus. Next base: position 882,464 of record CAKXYN010000086.1, on the reverse strand, counting down.
GGTATATTGATAATTACTGAATTTTAACCTTACATTAGTAAATGTATTTATCCAATTTTATTTGAAATATTCTTTAATTCTCAAATTCCCAGAAATTTTTGAATATATTTTCACTGTAAGATTTTCAAAAGGGGACATTTAAAGTCACATACTCATTTCTAATAAGTTGTATTTTTATAATTTAAAATTTTCTTCCGATTAAATACTTTTTTTACTCTTTTTGTAATCACAGACTTAAAATTGTACATATGGTAGTTCTAAAAAGGAGTCTTATCTACTGTGCAGTGTAAATCCTTCATTTTTTTGTGTGTGTTGAGACACTGAAGTTAAGGGACTTGCCTAACAGTGGAATTTTTATAAATATTAAAATACACATGTGAGCAAACAGTAATATTGTATTTCTATAATGATATGTATGAAATGCTTTGAACACTGTAAAAGTATCACACAAATGTAATGTATTATGGTTATTACTCTGGTGATAATATGTGCACTTAGTTTTCTTATGGTTAAATTAAAAACATTTACTATTTAAAATCAGAAAGAAAAGTATGCAGATGCTTGTGACATGGTCTGTTCTCTTGTTTCTTCTGTTCAGATTTTACTGTGTCTCCTTGAAGTAGATGGTACTAGAATAGATACTTTGTGGGTTACCAGTGAACTTTCTCTTTCCCTGTGGTAGTCCAGTCCAGATTGTCACCTTAAATAATTACACAAAATACTCAGAATGATACTTCTATATTGCAAGACTTCTGTCAGCAGTTTTCTTTGGGGGAAAAAATGGTGAGTGAATGAATGTTCAGTATTGTTCCTCAATGTAATCAAAGTAACTAATGGTAATGTTAACACATTTTGGTGTAGTTTATAGTTAGAAAAGTGTTTCACCTACATTATCTCTTGTGAGGAGATTCTCATTGGACAGATGAGTAACTTGAGGCTCAGAGGAGTAAATGATTGTCCATTGTCCCTGCTTAGAAGAGATTGAACTGGAACTTGAACTTTGACTTTAAATGCATGCTGTTTCACTGCCCTACATAAATCATTGTATGGACGTGTTCAAGTTTCATGGGGTATATGTTTTGTTTTTAAAAATAAACTCTAAATATTGGAAAATTAATGATAGGTTTACCTTGTCCAGCCAGTCCAATTATTTTCTTTGGAAGTCTGATTCACTTTTGCTACTCTTAAAATGCTTAGCAAGAGATGAAGGTTTATTTTGAATAAAAGGTATATTCTTAGCATGGCTACCAGTGTGTGCTGCCTAGAATTATTTGAGTGTTTAAATGTTTAAAAGAGTAGTAATTATAGTCTTCAGAAGTATATTGAACTATGTAAGCTAAAAATTTGTGCTGTGTAATATATACAACCTAATGTAGTCAAAAGTCTTGATACTTTATTAGGGCTGAGTATTTTTAGTTTGGATTCTGCTTCTTAATTGTCACTTGGCTTGATTTCTCTGAGCCTGATTCCTTTATCTGGAAAAAGGGTAAAATGATACTTGCTGTCTTTACAGAATTGTTGTGAGACTTGAATATGATGATTTATCTTGATGACAGTAATTAAAAAAAAAATACCTAATGCTTATGTAGTGTGAACCATGTCATAGGCACTCTTTTAAGTATTTTATGTGTAGTCATTGAATTCTCATAACAGTCTTGTGAAGTATGAGAATTATCACTATAGATGAGGAAACTGAAGCACAGAGAGTTTAGTAACTTCCTCGAGGTCACAACAGAGTGGTAGAATCATAATTTAGTACCAGACAGTCTAGTTCCAGAGTTGGAAATAAGTATGAAAGAGACTATGTATGAGAGCTCTTTGACATTTGTAAAGGGCTATGCTAATGTTAAGTATTATTACTTTAAAAATATTTTAAAAGAGAGATGTCTTCCTCATCTTCATTATATAGCTAGAGGGAAAAAGGCAAAAACAAGCAAGAAAAAGCAACCAGCTTAATCTGGTAAATAGTGAATAGTATTCAAAATTAAGGGAGGATAAATCACTGAATGATGCCAGTACACTAGATTTTTAATTTAACCATTCCAGACTAGGAAGAGAAAGAGACATTGAATGATCTTATTTTCCTACAAAATGTTTCAGTGACTACAGAACAAAATACCTCTGTCAACTTCACTTATATTTCTGAAGTTTTTGCAGAAAACTTGTATCTCATGTTGATGGGGTTGTGACCAATAAATAGTAATAATGTGTTTTTCTCTGATTTGGAAAAGCAAAAATGTCCATCTAGATAACTTGAAGAATGGATGCGTGACTTCAGTGTTTTAATAATGAATTATATTTGCATGATGGAATGAGAAAATTACATGCAAGGTCATTTATCAGTGTGTGAATTCCCCATGTATTTTCTGTATTTGTTCAGGTAAAAGTGTTGAGCAAGCATTTATAGAATAGGTGAACTCTCCTCTTTGCAGTGTTTCTGCCCTGATACTTCAATTTGGATGGAACTGTTTGTTTCTAAAAGAAAATGCAGTATCTGTGTAGTGTGCTTTGAGCTCTAATAATCTTACCAGCTTTCCAATAATCTTTCTCAGCTAAACTGATCTATACGTAGCTTTACCTCTCTAGGCTTTATATGAAACCATGTGAGTTTTAATTTCTACTCTCATCAGAGTTTGAATCAGGATTTTTGAAGGGGTTCTGAGAAACTCTTTAAAAAGGAGTTGTTGAGGGTATTGGAACTCATGGTCCCTCCTGCTCTCCGTTTCTTACCCCTTCCCCCGTGGGCACATTCGTTTTGGCTAGAGTACTTTGGCTTTCACCTATTTATTTATATTTCCAGATAAGATCTTTGAAGAAACTGTAGAAAAAAAGATGTATGTAAACTATTTTCTATGCAACCTGGTTTTTCATACTTTCTCTTGCATTACCAAATAATATGTTCTATCTTTTAGTTAGGAAAATGTAGTTGGTAGACTTGAAACTCAAATAATAAAAATTAAACTATAACCAAGGTTGCATGTACCTTAGAACCTAGAGATTTTCCAGATGTCAACTTGCACCAGCTGTCTCAGAGCTCAAATCTCCTTTGTTTCTCTGAAGAATAAGGAATGTAGTCTCATCTTTGTTAATCAGATGCCATAATGATAAGATCACTGTGCCACCTCTTTTAAACTATGGGTTGGTTAAGTAAAAAAAATAATTCAGGTTTCTGGTGTACCATTTAAAAAAATAATTACTATAATTTGTAATTAATTTGTTTGGGGAGTTGTTTTTCTATTTTGGAGATCCTACAAATATTCTGACAATAGGTCTTTTGTATCCCAAGTGCTTAATACACACTGCAGGCCTTTTATTTATTTTTAATAAAACTTTCAACAGAATGATGAATAGAGCATGAACAGTGCTTATGTACTGTAGTCTATTGTGTAAGTATTGACAGCAAAATTTGCATTTCTAGAAAAGCCTGTTCACAGTCAGAATGTAGAGTACATTCTTTAATGTTCTTGGACAAACATGCTATGTATGTGCTCAGGACATTACTTACAGGAGAATACTTTTTTGAAAAGAACCTTTTCTTCCCATGGAATACTGAAGAAAAATTAATATGGCTGTAGGATTGAAGCTGTTTATATAAGGCAAGTGATTTAAATCTTATTGTAATGACTGTGGTCAATAGTGACTAGAAATAAAAGAAATGCAAGCTTTCTCAGATTCTTGGGAGGCATTAGTTGATTAGGATATGTGAAAAGATAGGTGAAGTGTTTCCTGTTACTTGAGTTAGGAGTGTAAAGTGTGGGCATATTTATCTGCACCCTTAATTTTCACAAAGACTTTCTCACTTCTGCTATAATAGAAATATTTTTCCCTGGATTTTGAATTATTAAATCAGGAGAACTAAGAGGAGTATAAATCTATTTTTGGCATCTTCTGATGCTTGAGTTTTATTTTTCTGTTTGTTATTGTGAAATACCACCAAGTGTTGGTGTGTTTGACAATAAAGTGATGCTAATTAATTCCATTACGAGCCCAGCAGACCAGCAGAGTCAAGAGGGTTGGTACATTGCTGATAGTTACACTGAAAAATGCTGGTGTTGGAATTGGTTTTATTTGGGTCAGTCTTCTGTTTGACTCTGTCAGAAGTTACACAGGATATATGTATGCACGTGTGTAACATATACATATTTATACACTCAATATGCCAGCAAATTTGGAAAACTCAGCAGTGGCCACAAGATTGGAAAAGGTCAGTTTTCATCCCAATCCCAAAGAAAGGCAGTGCCAAGGAGTGCTCAAACTACCGAACAATTGCACTCATCTCACACGCTAGTAAAGTAATGCTCAAAATTCTCCAAGCCAGGCTTCAGCAATATGTGAACCGTGAACTTCCTGATGTTCGAGCTGGTTTTAGAAAAGGCAGAGGAACCAGAGATCAAATTGCCAACATCCGCTGGATCATCGAAAAAGCAAGAGAGTTCCAGAAAAACATCTATTTCTGCTTTATTGACTATGCCAAAGCCTTTGACTGTGTGGATCACAATAAACTATGGAAAATTCTGAAAGAGATGGGAATACCAGACCACCTGATCTGCCTCTTGAGAAATCTGTATGCAGGTCAGGAAGCAACAGTTAGAACTGGACATGGAACAACAGACTGGTTCCAAATAGGAAAAGGAGTACGTCAAGGCTGCATATTGTCACCATGTTTATTTAACTTCTATGCAGAGTACATCATGAGAAATGCTGGACTGGAAGAAACACAAGCTGGAATCAAGATTGCCGGGAGAAATATCAATAACCTCAGATATGCAGACGACACCACTCTTATGGCAGAAAGTGAAGAGGGGCTAAAAAGCCTCTTGATGAAAGTGAAAGTGGAGAGTGAAAAGGTTGGCTTAAAGCTCAACATTCAGAAAACGAAGATCATGGCATCTGGTCCCATCACTGCATGGGAAATAGATGGGGAAACAGTGGAAACAGTGTCAGACTTTATTTTTCTGGGCTCCAAAATCACTGCAGATGGTGACTGCAGTCATGAAATTAAAAGACGCTTACTCCTTGGAAGGAAAGTTATGACCAACCTAGATAGCATATTCAAAAGCAGAGACATTACTTTACCAACAAAGGTTCGCCTAGTCAAGGCTATGGTCTTTCCTGTGGTCATGTATGGATGTGAGAGCTGGACTGTGAAGAAGGCTGAGCGACGAAGAATTGATGGTTTTGAACTGTGGTGTTGGAGAAGACTCTTGAGAGTCCCTTGGACTGCAAGAAGATCCAACCAGTCCATTCTGAAGGAGATCAATCCTGGAATTTCTTTAGAAGGAATGATGCTAAAGCTGAAACTCCAGTATTTTGGCCACCTCATGCGAAGAGTTGACTCATTGGAGAAGACTCTGATGCTGGGAGGGATTGAGGGCAGGAGGAGAAGGGGACGACAGAGGATGAGATGGCTGGATGGCATCACTGACTCGATGGATGCGAGTCTGAGTGACCTCCGGGAGCTGGTGATGGACAGGGAGGCCTGGCGTGCTGCGGTTCATGGGGTCGCAAAGAGTCGGACACGACTGAGCGACTGATCTGATCTGATCTGATATATATTTAAAAATTTTCCCCTTGATGTTTGTGCTTAGTGTTTTGTCCATTAACTAAAACTTTATTTTAAGCTTTAAAGTTTATACATTTAGTTATCTTAGTCAAATGAGGACATTTTACAGTGCACATCTGAGTGAAAAGTACTTTTAGTGCCAAGGACTTTGCTTCACTTTAATTTAATTAGTGGGTTACTTGAAAGGAGACCTTTATTTTTTATTTTATCTTATTTTCCTTTCTGACCAGGGTACTCTTGTATTTTCATAATGCTGTTGGTTTAACACTTTCTACCAGTTAAGAGTTTAGCACTAATTACTTTCTACAGGTCATGTGTTTTTTATCCTTATTACGGTCTTAATAAGGTATCATTACCTTATTTTATAAAGAAAGATGTTAGACTAAGTAACTTGCCTGAATTATTATCTGCTAAGTGGTGAAACCCAGTCTTTGTGATGCTGCGGCTCATGTTTTCAGCTCCCGAGTACTTCTGAGTCTGCGTCTGTGCTCTGAGCTTTGTATTCTTTGCTGTGTTTCTGCTGCATCCTTTATAGCCCTTCATTTCCACACTGTTCTCTTACAAAATGCTTAGATATCCAGGATCTTTGTTGTATTCTTCTTTGGTGGAGGTAGAGATCCCAAGTCGCCATCCTGGCAAGGAAACTGAGGGGTACGTTGAGGCATGGGAATATTTGAATGTGATAAGTGATCGCTACTAGCAACTGAACAGGAATAAGTATCTGGAGACAGATTTTTCTGCTTTTGCAGCATTATCAGGGATGCTTGTGAGTTCAGTAGTATGAGGTAAGAAATACTTATCTGTAGGTACCCAAATTCATTTGTTTAGACATGACTGTCCTAAGTAGCAAGTTTTTAGCCTGATTAATTCTCAAGAATAATTATAACTTCCAGGAATAAGTATAACTTAAAATCTGATTGAAACAAAGAATTCAAAAGTGGAGAGTACCTTATCTTATTTAATGATACTATTTTGAAAAGCATATAAAAGGTAACTTCTGCCTGCCTACCAATAGTTAGTTTGTATAACTCTGTTCACCTAAATGCTACACTTTGAAATAGTAGAGCTTTTGAGACCAAAAGGGTGGAACACTGCTGTTAGGAATAGTGCAGCAAGGGAAAAAGACATTCTGTTATAATAACAGCAGACCAGTAAATGTGTGGGAATGACTAAGAGTCAGATGATGGGGTTTCTGTTTTGATCTTGTGGTGGAAAGAAAACTGTGTCACTCTGGCTGACATAGTGGCAGAACTTTTGAAAAATAGTATGACTAGAGCTGTCCTGTATTATGCTTCTCTTTGTTGTTGTTCAGTCGCTAAGTCCTGTCCAACTCTTTGCAACCCCGTTGACTGCAGCAAGCCAGGCTTCCTGTCCTTCACTATCTCCTGGAGTTTGCTCAAACTCATGTCCATTGAGTTCGTGATACTATCTAACCATCTCATCTTCTGCTGCCCTCTTCTCCTTTTACCTTCAGTGTTTCCCAGCACCAGGGCCTTTTTCACTGAGTCAGCTCTTTGCATCATCTGGCCAAAGTATTGGGAGTTTCAGTTTCAGCATAAGTCCTTCAGTGAATATTCAGGGTTGATTTCCTTTAGGGTTGACTGGTTTGATCTCCTTGCAGTCCAAGGGACTCTCAGGAGTCTTCTTCAGCACCACAATTTGAAGGCATCAGTTTTTCAGCACTCAGCTTCTTTATGGTCCAACTCTCACATTTGTACATGACTCCTGGAAAAACTATAGCTTTGACTAGATGGACCTTTGTTGGCAAAGTGATGTCTCTGCTTTTTAATACACTAACTAGGTTTTTCATGACTTTCCTTCCAGGGAGCAACTGTCTTTTAATTTCATGGCTGCAGTCACTGTCTGCAGTGATTTTGGAGCTCAAGAAAATAAAGTCTGTCACTACTTCCACTTTTTCCCCTTCTATTTGCCATTTGTATTCTCTGCTGTGTTTCTGTTGCGTTTATACCCTTTCACTTCCACACTGTACTATTATGAAATTTACTTAGATATCTAGCATCTTCCTTATGCTCTTAAGTCATCACTCATCACTAAGATGTGATGAGACCAGATTCCATGATTTCACTTGTTCAGCTGTTGAGTTTAAGCCAGCTTTTTCACTCTCCTCTTTCACCTTCATCAAGAGGCTTTTTAGTTTCTGTTCACTTTCTGCCATTAAAGTGTTGTCATCTGCATATCTGAGGTTGTTGATATGTCTCCCAGCAATCTTGATTCTAGCTTGTGATTCATCCAGCTTGCCATTTCACATATTGTACTCTGCATAGAAATTAAATAAGCAGGGTGATAATATATAGCCTTGATGTACTCCTTTCCCAATTTTGAACCAACTTGTCTTTCCATGTCCAGTTCTAACTATTGTTTCTTGACCTGCATACAGATTTCTCAGGAGGCAGGTAAGGTGGTCTGGTATTTAAGAATTTTCCATCTCTTTAAGAATTTCCACAGTTTGTTGTGATCCACATGGTCAAAGGCTTTATTGTAATCTGTGAAGCAGATTTTTTTCCTGGAATTCCCTTGCTTTCTTGCCCCTCTTACTGTCTATATACCTAAGTTCTAATCTTTCATGGAACTCTGCATTCAGATGTTTATATCTTTCCTTTTCTCCTTTGCTTTTCGCTTCTCTTCTTTTCACAGCTATTTGCAAGGCTTCCCCAGACAGCCATTTTGCTTTTTTGCATTTCTTTTCCATGGGGATGGTCTTGATCCCTGTCTCCCATACAGTGTCACGAACCTCATTCCATAGTTCATCAGGCACTCTATCTATCAGATCTAGGCCCTTAAATCTAGTTCTCACTTCCACTGTATAATCATAAGGGATTTGATTTAGGTCATACCTGAATGGTCTAGTGGTTTTCCCTACTTTCTTCAATTTCAGTCTGAATTTGGCAATAAGGAGTTCATGGTCTGAGCCACAGTCAGCTCCTGGTCTTGTTTTTGCTGATTGTATAGAGCTTCTCCATCTTTGGCTGCAAAGAATATAATCGATCTGATTTCGGTGTTGACCATCTGGTGATGTCCATGTATAGAGTCTTCTCTTGTGTTGTTGGAAGAGGGTATTTGCTATGACCAATGCATTTTCTTGGCAAAACTCTGTTAGTCTTTGCCCTGCTTCATTCCGTATTCCAAGGCCAAATTTGCCTGTTACTCCAGGTGTTTCTTGACTTCCTACTTTTGCATTCCAGTCCCCTATAATGAAAAGGACATCTTTTTTGGGTGTTAGTTCTAAAAGGTCTTGTAGATCTTCATAGAACCGTTCAACTTCAGCTTCTTCAGCGTTACTGGTTGGGGCATAGACTTGGATTACTGTGACACTGAATGGTTTGCCTTGGAAACGAACAGAGATCATTCTATCATTTTTGAGATTGCATCCAAGTACTGCATTTCGGACTCTTTTGTTGACCATGATGGCCACTCCATTTCTTCTGAGGGATTCCTGCCCGCAGTAGTAGATATAATGGTCATCTGAGTTAAATTCACCCATTCCAGTCCATTTTAGTTCGCTAATTCCTAGAATGTCAACATTCACTCTTGCCATCTTGACCACTTCCAATTTGCCTTGATTCATGGACCTGACATTCCAGGTTCCTATGCAATATTGCTCTTTACAGCATCAGACTTTGCTTCTATCACCAGACACATCCACAGCTGGGTATTCTTTTTGTTTTTGCTCCATCCCTTCATTCTTTCTGGAGTTATTTCTCCACTGATCTCCAGTAGCATATTGGGCCTCTACTGACCTGGGGAGTTTCTCTTTCAGTATCCTATCATTTTGCCTTTTCTTACTGTTCATGGGATTCTCAAGGCAAGAATACTGAAGTGGTTTGCCATTCCCTTCTCCAGTGGACCACACCCTGTCAGATCTTTCCACCACGACCCGCCCATCCTGGGTTGCCCCACGGGCATGGCTTAATTTCATTGAGTTAGACAAGGGTGTGGTCCTGGTGTGATTAGATTGACTAGTTTTCTGTGAGTATGGTTTCAGTGTATTTTCCCTCTGATGCCCTCTTGCAACACCTACCGTCTTACTTGGGTTTCTCGTACCTTGGGCGTGGGGTATCTCTTCCCGGCTGCTCCAGCAAAGCACAGCCATAGCACCTTACCTTGGACGAGGGGTCTCTCCTCACCGCTGCCCTTCCTGACCTTGGAGGAGGGGTATCTCCTCACTGCCGCCCTTCCTGATCTCGGTCGTGGGGTAGCTCCTCTCGGCCATGCTTAGTGCGCCGGTCCTCACCGCCGTCCTTCCTTGGTTGTGGGGTAGCTCCTCTCGGCCGCGCCCTTAGTGCGCTGCGCAAGAAGAGATAAGAAAGCATTCTTCAAGGATCACTGCAAAGAAATAGAGGAAGACAACAGAATGGGAAAGACTAGGGATCTATTCAAGGAAATCAGAGATACCAAAGGAACATTTCATGCAAAAATGGGCTCGATAAAGGACAGAAATGGTATGCACCTAACAGAAGCAGAAGATATTAAGAAGAGGTGGCAAGAATACACAGAAGAACTGTACAAAAAAGAGCTTCACGACCCAGATAATCATGATAGTGTGATCACTGACCTAGAGCCAGACATCCTGGAATGTGAAGTCAAGTGGGCCTTAGAAAGCATCACTACGAACAAAGCTAGTGGAGGTGATGGAATTCCAGTGGAGCTATTCCAAATCCTGAAGGATGATGCTGTGAAAGTGCTGCACTCAATATGCCAGCAAATTTGGAAAACTCAGCAGTGGCCACAGATTGGAAAAGGTCAAGGCAATGCCAAAGAATGCTCAAACTACCGCACAATTGCACTCATCTCACACGCTAGTAAAGTAATGCTCAAAATTCTCCAAGCCAGGCTTCAGCAATATGTGAACCGTGAACTTCCTGATGTTCGAGCTGGTTTTAGAAACGGCAGAGGAACCAGAGATCAAATTGCCAACATCTGCTGGATCATGGAAAAAGCAAGAGAGTTGCAGAAAAACATCTATTTCTGCTTTCTTGACTATGCCAAAGCCTTTGACTGTGTAGATCACAATAAACTGTGGAAAGTTCTGAGAGAGATGGGAATACCAGACCACCTGATCTGCCTCTTGAGAAATCTGTATGCAGGTCAGGAAGCAACAGTTAGAACTGGTCATGGAACAACAGACTGGTTCCAAATAGGAAAAGGAGTACGTCAAGGCTGCATATTGTCACCATGTTTATTTAACTTCTATGCAGAGTACAATGGCACCCCACTCCAGTACTCTTGCCTGGAAAATCCCACGGACGGAGGAGCCTGGTAGGCTGCAGTCCATGGGGTCGCTAAGAGTCAGGACTGAGCGACCTCACTTTCTCTTTTCCCTTTCATGCATTGGAGAAGGAAGTGGCAACCCACTCCAGTGTTCTTGCCTGGAGAATCCCAGGGATGGGGAAGCCTGGTGGGCTGCCGTCTATGGGGTCACACAGAGTCGGACACGACTGAAGTGACTTAGCATAGCAGAGTACATCATGAGAAATGCTGAACTGGAAGAAACACAAGTTGGAATCAAGATTGCTGGGAGAAATATCAATAACCTCAGATATGCAGATGATACCACCCTTATGGCAGAAAGTGAAGAGGGGCTAAAAAGCCTCTTGATGAAAGTGAAAGTGGAGAGTGAAAAGGTTGGCTCAAAGCTCAACATTCAGAAAACGAAGATCATGGCATCTGGTCCCATCACTACATGAGAAATAGATGGAGAAACAGTGGAAACAATGTCAGACTTTATTTTTCTGGGCTCCAAAATCACTGCAGATGGTGACTGCAGCCATGAAATTAAAAGACGCTTACTCCTTGGAAGGAAAGTTATGACCAACCTAGATAGCATATTCAAAAGCAGAGACATTACTTTGCCAACAAAGGTTCGCCTAGTCAAGGCTATGGTCTTTCCTGTGGTCATGTATGGATGTGAGAGCTGGACTGTGAAGAAGGCTGAGTGCCAAAGAATTGATGCTTTTGAACTGTGGTGTTGGAGAAGACTCTTGAGAGTCCCTTGGACTGCAAGGAGATCCAACCAGTCCATTCTGAAGGAGATCAGCCCTGGGATTTCTTTGGAAGGAATGATGCTAAAGCTGAAACTCCAGTACTTTGGCCACCTCATGCGAAGAGTTGACTCATTGGAGAAGACTCTGATGCTGGGAGGGATTGGGGGCAAGAGGAGAAGGGGACGACAGAGGATGAGATGGCTGGATGGCATCACTGACTCGATGGATGTGAGTCTGAGTGACCTCCGGGAGTTGGTGATGGACAGGGAGGCCTGGCATGCTGCAGTTCATGGGGTCGCAAAGAGTTGGACACGACTGAGCGACTGATCTGATCTGATCTGATTCTTTCATGGATATGTATATATGTTCATTTGGTTATTTTGCAGAGCCAGACATTAGCATTAAAATAATACTGACTTGATTCCTTTAAATTAGGAGTAAAAAGAATAATATAGTCAGGGTAAAATGAAAAATGGGTTAAAGAGGGAAATTCTGTGAAAGTGGTTTCCCATTTACAAGGGCTGTGGCTTTGCAAATTTGCATAAACACATTGGTGAATGTGAATTGTTTGCGTGTTCATGTAATCTTTAACTGCTCTTCCTAAGGGTAATATAATGAATCAGAGTTTAAAATGTAAGCATATAATGGCAAGTTCATTCTGAGATTTTTTTTTTAGCCTCTTGAGAAAAGCAGTCTACATATGAATAAATACGTAGAATAATTAGTATTATTAACAAGAGTATTCCACAGTGCTAGTTATATTTTAATCAGCTTTGTAGCTTTTGAGAAAATATTCTCTCTGTAACCACTTTGTTTCTAAACTGTGTTTTATTTATGTTTTGTTTTTTTTTTTGACATGGCACACTTTTAAGTAAAGATATTATTACTGTTGAGGGCAAAAATTGTTTTGCCTACCCTTGAGGTATTAGGATTGCTTTTGTTCCAAAGTACACTTGCTGTTGCTGCTGCTAAGTCGCTTCAGTCGTGTCTGACTCTGTGCGACCCCAGAGACGGCAGCCCACCAGGCTCCCCTGTCCCTGGGATTCTCCAGGCAAGAACACTGGAGTGGGTTGCCATTTCCTTCTCCAAAGTACACTTACCGCTCCATGATTTTGAACCATGTTAATTACTTGCAGGTTGTGCAGGGAATGTTATATTTATTTATGGCTTAGATATTTGAACCTTTTTGGTGTTTTTTTTGTACCTCCATTAAAGGATTTATAGGAAAAGAATAATTATAATTTGATATTATTTCTTAATGATCCTGATTGAAGGTTTGGGGAGAAAAAAAATGCCCATGCTAATTGAAGATGAATAAAATTGCATGATGTTGGTGCTGTGTGGCAGCCTTCTTATAGGGAAAGTTTATGCAAATAGCTAAGAAGTAATACTGACAGCAAAGTCTTTGAATCACATTTTCATACTGACAGCGAAGTCGTTTAATCATGTTTTCATATGGGACAATAGTTGATTTGTATGTATGTGTACATGTGCGTGTTTAGGAAGGGATAGTCAGAGGCATTTTGACTATCAGGAGCTGAAAGGGATATTAAAATATGATAAAGTCCAGCTTAGCAAATTTTTCCAATAATTAGAACCATAGCTTTTTATTTGTAGTCTTAGAATTTTATGTCTAAGATTTGTGTGCTCTAAGTCACAGGATCTCAGATTTGAACTTTTGAGACCGTCTTGTACAGCAGCTCCACTCCTCACATCTTCCTCGTGACTTGAATGTCATCACTGAATTGAGTTCATTGAATGTCATTGAATGTCATCGTTCACAAAGCCCTCACTTTCTCAACACTTCCTGCACCATTTTGGAGGTCACTTCAAAGAAGAGGCATTGGATATAGGAAATGACCTTTTTGGTAGCCTGTCAGTTAAAGAGAATATGGATAGTGGAGAATGATTGCTAAGTTTGGAAACATAGTTGTGTTTCTCATGTATGCTTACATTTGGAGAAATCTTTTTTGTCATGGGGTGGAGATGGCATTTAGTGATTAAAGCAGATACTGTGGAATGGCTATAATTTAACTTGAATGGCAACAACTACAGTTCTTTTAATCTTTACTTTTTGAAATCACTTGGTGAAACTATAATGACACTAATTGGTCATTAAAAAAAAAAAGTATTTGGACCATGAACCTGTGACTCTATATGTCGTCTTCTCATTTGTGTGACAAATTCTACTCAATCTGGATTTTGTCAAAAATAAGATGATGTGATTTTTTTTTTTTTTGGATATTTGGTGACTTCCACAGTTCTTTTATTGTTTGTCTTGACGGTTTTCCGTAGTGGCTCAGATGGTGAAGAATATGCCTACAATGCAGGAGACTCGAGTTTGATCCCTGGGTTGGGAAGATCCCCTGGAGAAGGGAATGACAACCCTTTTCAGTATTCTTGGCTGGAATATTCCATGGACAGAGGAGCCTGGCAGCCTGTAGTCCATGAGGTTGCAAAGAGTCAGACATGACTGAGCGACTGACAGTTTATTGTTTGTAATGATAGATTTGATCATCTCAAATATTTATTTAATGTCTTTTCCTATAAATCAGTTATCCTTTAAAAATTTTTTTAGTATAAATTGATCTGGCTTAATATTCTATTACTGTCATTTTAAATATAATAGATGTGTTGTAAATGCTAATCTCTAAAGAGCCTGATTTTTATTTTTGAAGTTTTTTTGATGAGCAAGCATTTATTGAGTTTGAGCATTTTACCTAACCAGAAAACATAAGCTTGCTTGAAAACATTAGCAAAGAACTGTAGGAAGTAGCTGTGAAGCAAAGATGAATGTGGTGAGAGGGTATATATTCAAGGAGTCATCTGAGAGGAATGGTGTTAGTCTAGAAAGTCTTCCTGATGCCTAGTTTCTTAGATAGCCCCATATATATCTGAAACATTTTAACAATAGCTTCACTTTAATACATAATTAATGTTGAATGCTGCTCCTCCCCCTGCACCCCCAGTAATGGTGTTTATATAGAAAATAATTTTAATGCTTAGGTAGTATTTTCACTTGGTCTTTGTAACCATCCAGTAAGATAAGAAGAGTGAGTAGTATTTTTATCCCTGTTGCAGTATGAACTTGAGGCTCTGAGAGGCTAAATGACTTTCCGTGACTCATGAGACCTAATTTTCCTTTCTCTCCTTTTAGCTTAAACTTACATGTCCCAGTTAGAATGAGAGATTAGTTTGTCCCATGCTTCTTATTGTGAAGCTGCTTTTCAGTATGGTTACTTATAGTAATCCACTATTAAACACATAATGGTAGATATCCTTTTTTGGTCATGAAATAAAACAGTACACAGCGTTTGTGATGAAAGTAGAAAGGATCTTATGTTTCCAACAGTGATTTAATAATTGGAACGGATTGCTAGAAGGGAAATACGAAACTTTCTTTTCCAGAAGTTATTTTTGCTTTCTTGTCATGTTTTAAATAAATTGTATTAAATATTCTCTGGCAGAGACTATCCGATTATGGATAATTTAGCTCCTTGTTTCTTTAAGGATCAAATTGCTGAGAGTGTCATTTTTCTTAATTCTCCAGCCCCACGTTTAACCTCATTCTGTTAAAACTGGAGTTCTCTGACGATAGTAGGAAGCATGCTATTCCAGTCTCCATTAGATACAAATAATATTTTACATTGTTCTGGTGTTTCTGTCAGGTAATATGCTAAACTCTTTGCATGCATTATTATTTCATTTAATCTTTACCAGTATTTGAACTCTTCCTGGCATATGGTAAGTAAGTACTCAGCGAGTATTAACTAAATGGAGAAAACAGAAAATAAGTAAAACAACAAGTGTATCAGATTTGGAAAAATAAAGCCAGGAGGATAAGTAGAGAATGAGTGGGTGGGTTTGGAGTTGTTCGCAATTTTAAATTGAATGGCCAGGGAAGGTCTCACTACGCAGGCAACATTTGAGTAAAAAGGCTGGAAAAAGGAAGAAGTGCAATATTTAGAAGACAGTTATAGATAAACAGAAAATATTAAGAACTTGAAGTGGGACCTTGCCTGGTGTGTTTGATGAACAGCGAAGGCTCCGCTGTTGCTGTAGTGCAGAGAAGCAGAGGGGCAATTATGGGAGGCTTTGGGGGCATTTTAAGGACTTACTGGCTTTTGTTCTGAGTGCTGAGGGAAGGTAGCAGGAGGTTTTTTTGCAGAGGGGTTACTGTGTCAAATGATTCAGAATGTTAATCTGACTGCTGTGTTGAGAACAGACTAGGATGCAGAAGCAGGGAGACTGGTTGGTAGGCAGTTGGAATCATCCAGAAGGCAGATGACAGTAGCCAAAAGGTAAAGAGACTTGTTTTGAGGGTGCAGCCAGGCAGATTTCCTGATGGACTGACTGTGTAGTATAGGAGAAAAGTCAGAAATTCACTCTAGAGTTTTTGGCTCAAGAAAGTATAGAAGGATGTGCTCAGTTGTGTCTGACTCTTTGCAGAATGTAGCTTACCAGACTCCTCTGTCCGTGGAATTACCCAGGCAAGAATACTGGAGTCTATTGCCATTTCCTTCTCCAGGGGTTCTTCCTGACCCAGGGATCGAGTCTACGTCTCCTGCATTGGCAGGCAGATTCTTTACCATCGCGCCACCTGGGAAACCCAGAGAAGGTTAGAATTACTATTTACTAAGATGTTAGAGCTGGTATCAGGAAGAGCAGGAATTTGGTTTGGGGCATATTAGATGTTTACCTGAAGGTGTTAAGTAAATTCATAATTGGAATCTGGATTTTAAGAGAAAAGTGTGCGATGGTGTTTAAATTTGGGCTCATCAACTTAGAGATGTTCAAGTTATGAGACTGGATGAGATTATTAAGGAGGGGAGGTGTGCGTAGAGAAGATAAGAGTTTCAAGGACAGAGTTCAGGTGGAATTCAGTGTTAGGAGGTTCAGAAGTGAAAAGGAATCACCATAGGAGATCTGAGAGGAAGAGGGGCTCACGAGGTAGCGATAGGAGTACAGTGGTTGGGAAGCCGAGGATAGGAAGTCTTTGAAGAAGGAAGGCCCAGCTCTGTCAGATGCTGCTTACAGATGGGGACTGAGTATTGAGAACTGAAGTGACTTTAGCGAAGTGGAGTTCTTGATGGCTTGATAAAAGCATTTTTGTTGACCCTTTGGAAGTGGGTTCAGAGAGAATGAGAAGCGAGGAGTTGGAAGCAGTGAGTAGACTTCTGTTTCTAGGAGTTTTGCCATAAGGAAGCTCAAAGAAGCAAATTGATATTAGTAGGGATTAAGTTAAGAGAAATAATAGCATGTTTCTATGTTGACTGGAATGACTGAGAGGAGAGGAAAATTTTTCTGTTGCAAGAACCAGAGGGAAAATTGCTGCAGAGATTTTCTTGCAAAGGTGAGGGGAGATAATAGTTTAGTGGAGGAGCTGGCTTTAGATGGAATTATGGATGCTTTCCCTCCAATAAGAGAAGGAAAGGCGGAGTACTTGGACACACATGCAAAGAGATTGTAGTTGAGGGAGCCTGTGAAAGATCTATTTTGATTACTTCTGGATTTTTCAGTGAAATGGAAATCTAAGTAACCTACTAATATTGAAGATGGAGAGGGCAATAGAGGATGGGGAAAGAAAAGACCGTATAAAATAGTTGTGTGGAAGAATGGGAAACATAATGGACTAGAGAAATGTAGTGTAAGTCAAAGTTGCCTGAATGAATGAACGAACAGGTGCTTGACCAAGTAACATGTAAAATCTTGGTCCACTGCTGCGTGGGGAGGCCCCGATGCCAGGAAGAACCTTGTCAGCTACTTTACTTGGTCTAATTGGCACACTGGTTTCTCCATAAGCAATACTTGGGATCATATTTTGACCCTTTTCTCTCCCTCTCTGATCATCTCAAGTCAGTTGTTGAGTTCTATTGATTCTGTCTCCAGTGTCCTTTGCATCCACTCCTATTTCCTTTCTCTGTTAGTTTAGGCCCTTAATACCTCTACTTTGAGGAGGTCTCCTAATAGTTTGCAAATCGGTTTTCCTGCTGTTATCGTCCATTCTTTGACCCACTGTTAAAATGATTTTCCTCAAGCACAGAGACTTTGCAGTGTCTTCTTACTGCTTTCAGAACCATCTAGATATCAGGTTATTTTTTAGGACTTGTACAATCTAATAACATCTTACCTTTTCTGCTGTATATCTGACTGAGCTCATAACTATATCATGCTTCAGCCAGAGTGGTCTGCCTCTAACAGTGGCCTTAAAATGTCTTGAATTTCCTAATTCTTTTTCTTTTTTTTATGTTGTTTATTTAGTGACATTTTTGAGACCATATTGAACCTCTTCTTCTTCTTGTTCAGTTGGCCAAGTCACGTCTGACTATTTGTGACCCCATGGACTGCAGCACGCCAGGCTTCCATGTCCTTCACTATTTCCCAGAATTTGCTCAAACTCTCATGTCCATTGAGTCAGTGACGCCATCCAATGGTCTCATCCTCTGTTGTCTCTTCTCCTCTTGCCCTCAGTCTTTCCCAGCATCAGAGTCTTTTCCAGGGAGTTGGGTCTTCGCATCAGGTGGCCAAATTACTGGAGTCTGAGCTTCAGCATCAGTCCCTCAAATGAATATTCAGAGTTGATTTCCTTTAGGATTCACTGGTTTGATCTCCTTGTCCAAGGGACTCTGAAGTCTCCAACACCATAGTTCAAAAACATCAATTCTTCGACCCTCAGTTTTCTTTATGATCCAACTCTCACACTTGTACATGACTACTGGAAAAGCCATAGCTTTGAATATATGGACCTTTGTTGGCAAAGTGATGTCTTTTCTTTGTAATACGCTGTCTAGATTTGTCATAACCTTTCTTCCAAGGAGCACGGTTCTATATTCTAGCTAACTTCAAATGTTCAGTTCATTCATTTAGTCATGTCCGACTCTTTGCGACCCCACGGACTGCAGCATGCCAGGCTTCCATGTCCATCACCAACTCCCGGAGCTTGCTTAAACCCATGTCCATTGAGTCTGTGATGCCATCCAGCCATCTCATCCTCTCTCGTCTCCTACTCCTGCTGCCTTCGATCTTTCCCAGCATCAGGGTCTTTTCCAGTGAGTTAGTTCTTTGCATCAGGTGGCCAACGTATTGGAGTTTCAGCTTCAGCATCAGTCCCTCCAATGAATATTCAAGACTGATTTCCTTTTAGATTGACTGGTTAGATCTCCTTGCAGTCCAAGGGACTCTCAAGAGTCTTCTCCAACACCACAGTTCAAAAGCATCAATTCTTCGGTGCTCAGCTTTCTTTATAGTCCAACTTTGACATTTATACATGACTACTGGAAAAACCATAGCTTTGACTAGACAGTCCTTTGTTGGGAAAGTAATGTCTCTGCTTTTTAATATGCCATGTAGGTTGGTCATAGCTTTTCTTCCAAGGAACACGCATCTTTTCATTTCATGGCTGCAGTCACCATCTGCAGTGATTTTGGAGCCCAAGAAAATAAAGTCTGTCACTGTTTCCATTGTTTTCCCATCTATTTGCCATGAAGTGATGGGACTGGATGCCATGATCTTTGTTTTTTGATGTTGAGTTTTAAGCCAGCTTTTTCACTGTCCTTTTTCACTTTCAGCAAGGGGCTCTTTAGTTCCTCTTCACTTTCTGTCATAAGGGTGGTATCATCTGCATATCTGAGGTTATTGATATTTCTCCCGGCAGTCTTGATTCCAGCTTGTGCTTCATCTAGCCCAGTGTTTCTCATGATGTACTCTGCATATAAGTTAAATAAGTAGGGTAATATACAGCCTTGATGTACTCCTTTCCCAATTGGGGACCAGTCTGTTTCTCCATGCCCAGTTCTAACTATTGCTTCTTGACCTGCATACACATTTCTCAAGAGGCAGGTCAGGTGGTCAGGTATTCCCATCTCTTGAAGAATTTTCCACAGTTTGGTTTGATCTACATAGTTAAAGGCTTTGGCGTAATCAGTAGGCAGAAGTAGATGTTGTTCTGAAAGTCACTTGTTTTTTTGATGATCCAGTGGATGTTGGCAATTTGATCTCTGGTTCATCTGCCTTTTTAAATCCAGCTTGAACATCTGGAGGTTCACGGTTCATGTACTGTTGAAGCCTGGCTTGGAGAATTTTGAGCATTACTTTCCTAGCATGTGAGATGAGTGTACTTAAAGATGAACACCCCAGGTTGCTAGGTGCCCAATATGCTACTGGAGAAGAATGGAGAAATAACTCCAGAAAGAATAAAAGAGATGGAACCAAAGCGAAAACAATGCCCAGTTGTGGATGTGACTGGTGATGGAAGTAAAGTCCAATGCTCTAAAGAGCAATATTGCATAGGAACCTGGAATGTTAGGTCCATGAATCAAAATAAATTAGAAGTGGTCAAACAAGAGACGACAAGAGTGAACATCAACAGTTTAGGATCAGTGAACTAAAATGGACTGGAAGGGGCGAATTTAATTCAGATGACTATCATATCTACTACTGTGGGCACGAATCCCTTAGAAGAAATGGAGTAACCTCATAGTCAACAAAAGAGTCTGAAATGCAGTAGTTGGGTGCAATCTCAAAAATGACAGAATGATCTCTGTTTCCAAAGCAAACCATTCAGTATCACAGTAATCCAGGTCTATGCCCCAACCAGTAATGCTGAAGAAGCTAAAGTTGAATGGTTCTATGAAGACCTCCAAGACCTTCTAGAGCTATTACCCAAAAAGATGTCCTTTTCGTCATAGGGGACTGTAATGCAAAAGTAGGAAGTCAAGAGCTACCTGGAATAACAGGCAAATTTGGCCTTGGAGTACAGAATGAAGCAGGGCAAAGGCTTACAGAGTTTTGCCAAGAGAATGCACTGGTCAGAGCAAACACCCTCTTCCAACAACACAAGAGAAGACTCTACACATGGACATCACCAGATGGTCATTACTGGAATCAGATTGATTATATTCTTTGCAGCCAAAGATGGAGGAGCTCTATATAGTCAGCAAAAACAAGACTGGAAGCTGACTATGGCTCAGATCATGAACTCCTTATTGCCAAATTCAGACTTAAATTGAAGAAAGTGGAGAAAACCACTACACCATTCAGGCATGACCTAAATCAAATCCCTTATGATTATACAGTGAAAGTGACAAATAGATTCAGGGGATTAGATCTGTTAGAGTGCCTGAAGAACTATGGACAGAGGTTTGTAATACTATACAGGAGGCAGTGTTCAAGACCATCAGAGTGGCAATGCAAAATGGAAATGCAAAAAGGCAAAACAGTTGTCTGAGGAGGCCTTACAAATAGCTGAGAAAGGAAGAGAAGCTAAAGGCAAAGTTGAAAAGGTAAGATATACTCATCTGAATGCAGAGTTTCAAAGAATAGCAAATAAAGCCTTTGTCAGTGATCAGTGCAAAGAAATAGAGGAAACCATAGAATGGGAAAGACTAGTGATCTCTTCAAGAATATTCGAGATACCAAGGGAGTATTTCATGCAAAGATGGGCTCAATAAAGGACAGAAATGGTATGGACCTTACAGAAATAGAAGATATTAAGAAACAGTGGCAAGAATACACAGAACTATACAAAAATGATCTTCATGACCCAGATAACCACGATGGTGTGATCACTTCCCTAGAGCCAGACATCCTGAATGCAAAGTCAAGTGGGCCTTAGGAAGCATCATAATGAACAAAGCTAGTGGAGGTGATGGAATTCCAGTTGAGCTATTTCAAATCCTAAAAGATGATGCTGTGAAAGTGCTGCACTCAATATGCCAGCAAATTTGGAAAACTCAGCAGTGGCCATAAGAGTGTTAAAGGTCATTTTTTTCCCCAATCCCAAAGAACCTTCTGAAGCCCTTAGTCCAGATCCTTAAGTTCTTCTCTCTCATTTATTTTTTGTATTGTATATTGTGTTGTGCAGTAAGTACTTTGGAGTGAAAGTTCACTAGGGGTAGCAACCCTATTTTTTATCTCTGTATTAATAACTAGTAAGTCCTAGAATAGCAGTATCTTGCATATAATAGGTGCTCAACATTATTGATGAAATTAAACTTAGACATGAAATAACCAAAAGAATATGCTAATGAGAGCTGAATTTATAATATCAACTGAGCAAAGACCTTTTAAAAAAAATCAGATCATTAATAAATATATTAAGGAGCCATTTTAAGGATTTGGTAGACTCAAAAGCCAAAGTAGAAGGAAATTGGTGAAGGAGTGGGTACTAAGCAAATGGAACCATTGAAGATAGACAATTTGCTGTAATGTGGAAGGTAGCTAAACTCTTAAGAAATGGAATATGGTGTGCAGATTGGAAAGAGACTGGTGAAGGAAAAGTACATGTGGTGTTTGAAAGAAACATGAGCGTGTTGGCAGAAATGCAAGTACCAAGATTACTCCAAGTCATGTGTTTTCGTTTTTCACCTTGGCAGAGGCTAAGCACTCCAGTGAGTCAGGCAACTAAAGCTAATAATGAGTCCAGTGTACTGAGGCCACAGGTTAGGTGAAGAGTGCAGATCATGGACCAGGAAGCCTCATAAACCTCGTCACGGCGGCCATCGGCAAGGACGACGCTCCTGATTCACTGGGCTTACGTTCTTGTATTCTCCTTCATTCTGATGAAATTATTTATTTAGAAAAGTTAACTGAACCAGCTGTATGTATATTTTTATGGAGGTGTCTCCCATAAATTACTACAGATATGTTTTGAAATTTATGATGTTTGATACGGAATCGTTAAGCTCAGGAATCCGAATGGAGGAAGCTGTTGATGATGTGTGGTAGGGCCAGGGAGGCAGACTGCGAAGGTCTTTCCGTTGCACTTGAAGTGACCTGATGGGAAGACTTCTGTGCCCATCTGTGGTTATTTTTTTTTTTTTTTTAAAGGAAAAAAGAATCATTACTTAGCTAATTAAAATGTTTTTCAAGTGTATTTTAAAAGATATAATTTCTGATGAAATCACTTGATATAAAAACAATGAAAATATTTAATTTCATTGTTTAAATACTTAATGAAAGGTAAATCAGATCAGATCAGATCAGATCAGTCGCTCAGTCGTGTCTGACTCTTTGCGACCCCATGAACTGCAGCACGCCAGGCCTCCCTATCCATCACCAGCTCTCGGAGGTCACTCAGACTCACATTCATCGGTCACTTGATAGTAAAACAATGAAAATATTTCTTGATAGAGTATTATTTCTGTTTATCTATAATTGGGGTGTTGAGTTTACAAAGTGATAGCCCAGAGTTCCTAAAATAAGTGTAGCTCTTGGATTTAGTTTCCTTTTGACTCTGTTGTATGAAATACAATATTGGAATATTTCTTTTTAGGCTGTGAGTCTTAAATAAAATTTATTCAAGTCTCTGATTACCTAATTAGAAAACACTTAACATGTATATACACATACATGCACATACGCCTTTTGGACAATTTCGTTTTTCAGTATTTCCATAGATAATTGTGTGAATATTTCAAAAGGTAGAATACTCATTTCTGAAGCTCTGGACTATGTTAGAACTAAAAGAGACAATCATGATTCTTGACCTTAAAGTTCCTGACATTGGAAACAGTTCAGGGAATAATTTTCATGAGATTTTCAAAGAAATATCTGACCATCAAAAAGCTAACCACTAAAATAGTCAAATCGGTACTTTTCACGGATAATGGAGCTATAATGGAGAGTGGGGATTAAGGCACTTGGCTGCAGATACTACTGTTAGCTAGAATGGACTAAAATCCCGGTTTCTTAATTCTCAACAACTTTTCCTTTAACCGTTTGGGAAATAGCAGTCAAAAAAAAAAAATTCCCACCAGTTGTGTATTATTTGTCATTCACGCAAGACATGGTCTCTCTTTAAGAAAAAATATTTATTTATTTATTATTTTTGGCTGTAGTGGTCTTTGTTGCTGCACAGGCTTTTCACTAGTGCAGAGAGCAGGGATTAGCTGCTCTGCGCGGGCTTCTCACTGCTGTGGCTTCTGTTGTGGAGCACAGGCTCTAGAGCGCGTGGTCTTCCGTAATTGGTGGCTCGTCGGCTCAGCAGTTGCAGCTACCGGTCTCTTAGAGCACAAGCTCAATAGTAGTGGCCCGCAGGCTTCGTTGCTCTGCAGCATATGGGGTCATCCCACATCACGGATTGAACACACGTCTCCTGCATTGGCAGGTGCATTCTTTACCACTGAGCCACCAGGAAAGCCCTAAGACATAGTCTCTTTTACAAAATGTTTGCTCTATGTCCTAAGAAATTTTTTAATAGAAATGGATTACTGTATATATGGCATATATATTAAAAAATCCTCAGTAACTCCAGAAGGAAAATGAAACTTTCTGTTTATCTTTTTTTATTTTTGAGTTTTTTTTCCCCCCTCAGTTTCTAATGGTTCAGCTGAATATATTTCTTCTTTTCTCCAATCCTTAAGTTATTACCATTTCCTTTGAGTTTTTTTTTTTTCCCTCGCCCTTATTTGTAGCTCTTATGGTATTATTGATATGCTTATGTGGTACAATGTCTGTTTCTGGCTGAAGTCTCAAGGGCAGAGGCTATTCTGTAATCTAGTGTTTCGTATAGGTTCAGTTCAGTTGCTCAGTTGTGTCCAAGTCTTTGTGACACCATGGACTGCAGCACACCAGGCTTCCCTGTTCATCACCAACTCCTGGAGCTTGCTCAAACTCATGTCCATCAAATCGGTGATGCCATCCAACCATCTCATCCTCTGTCATCCCCTTTTCCTCCTGCCTTCAATCTTTCCTAGCATCAGGGTCTTTTCCAGTGAGTCAGTTCTTTGCATCAGGTGGCCAAAGTATTGGAATTTCAGCTTCAGCATCAGCCCTTCTAATGAAAACCCAGGACTGGTCTCCTTTAGAATGGACTGGTTGGATCTCCTTGCAGTCCAAGGGACTCTCAAGAGTCTTCTCCAACACCACAGTGCAGAACCATCAGTTCTTCGGTGCTCAGCTTTCTAAATAGTCCAACTCTCACATCCATATATGACTACTGGAAAAACCATAGCTTTGACTAGACAGACCTTTGTCAGGAGAGTAATGTCTCTGCTTTTTATTATACTGTCTAGGTTAGTGATAGCTTTTCTTCTAAGGAGCAAGTGTCCTTTAATTTCATGGCTGCAGTCACCGTCTGCAGTGATTTTGGAGCCCAAGAAAATAAAGTCTGTCACTGTTTCCATTGTTTTCCCATCTATTCGCCATGAAGTGATGGGACCGGATGCCATGATCTTCGTTTTTTGAATGTTGAACTTTAAGCCAGCTTTTTCATTCTCATCAAGAGGCTCTTTAGTTTTTTTCCCTTTCTGTCATAAGGGTGGTGTCATCTGTGTATTTGAGGTTTTTGATATTTCTCCCGGCAATCTTGATTCCAGCTTGTGCTTCTTCCAGTCCAGCGTTTCTCATGATGTACTCTGCATATAAGTTAAATAAGCAGGGTGACAATATACAGCCTTGACTTACTCATTTCCTAATTTGGAAACAATCCATTGTTCCATATCTGGTTCTGACTGTGCTTCTGGACCTGCATACAGATTTCTCAGGAGGCATGTAAGGTGGTCAGGTATTCCCATCTGTTGAAGAATTTTCCAGTTTGTTGTGATCCACACAGTCAAAGGCTTTGGTGTAGTCAATAAAGCAGAAATAGATGTTTTTCTGAAACTCTCTTGCCTTTACAGTGGTCTAGCAGATGCTGGCAATTTGATCTCTGTCTCCTTTGCCTTTTCTAAATCCAGCTTGAACATCTGCAAGTTCTCGGTTCACATACTGTTGAAGCCTGGCTTGGAGAATTTTGAGCATTACTTTCCTAGCATGTGAGATGAGTGCAATTATGTGATATTTTGAACATTCTTTTGCTTTGCCTTTTTTTGGGATTGAAGTGAAAACTGACGTTTTCCTTTCCTTTCTTGTGGCCACTGCTGAATTTTCCAGATTTGCTGGCATAGTGAGTGCAGTACTTTCACAGCATCATCTTGTAGGATTTGAAATAGCTTAGGTAGAATTCCATCACCTCCACTAGCTTTGTTCATAGTGATGCTTCCTAAGGCCCACTTGACTTCACTTTCCAGGATGGCTGACTCTACTTAAGTGATCACACCATTGTGGTTATTTGAGTCATTAAGATCTTTTTTGTACAGTTCTTCTGTGTATTCTTGCTAACTCTTCTAATATCTTCTGCTTCTGTTGAAGAGAAGAGATCTCTGGTCTTTCCCATTCTGTTGTTTTCCTCTCTTTCTTTGCAGTGATCACTGAGGAAGGCTGTTTTATCTCTCCTTGCTATTCTTTGGAAGTCTGCATTCAGATGGGTATATCTTTCCTTTTCTTCTTTGCCTTTAGCGTCTCCTTTTCTCAGCTATTTGTAAGGCCTCCTCAGACAACCGTTTTGCCTTTGTGAATTTCTTTCCTTGGGGATGGTCTTCATCACTGCCTCCTGTACAGAGTCACAAACCTCTGTCCATAGTTTTTCAGGCAATCTGTCTATCAGATTTAATCCCTTGAATCTATTTGTCACTTCCACTGTATAATCATAAGGAATTTGATTTAGGTCATAGCTGTATGGTCTAGTGGTTTTCTCCACTTTCTTCAATTTAAGTCTGAATTTGGCGATAAGGAGTTCATGATCTGAGCCACAGTAAGCTCCTGGTCTTGTTTTTGCTGATTGTATAGAGCTTCTTCATCTTTGGCTACAAAGAATATAATCGGTCTATTCTTGGTATTGACCATCTGGTGATGTCAATGTGTAGAGTCTTCTCTTGTGTTATTGGAAGAGGGTGTTTCCTTTGACCAGTACATTCTTTTGGCAAAACTCTATTAGCCTTTGCCCTACTTCATTTTGTACTCCAAGGTCAAATTTGCTTGTTACTCCAGGTAGGTTTTTGATTTCCTACTTTTGCATTACGGTCCACTGTGGTGAAAAGGACATCTTTTTTGGGTGTTAGTTCTAGAAGGTCTTGTAGGTTTTTATAGAACTGTTCAACTTCAGCTTTTTCAGTTTCTTCTTCTTGCCGAAGCTAAAGTCCATGCCCCAACCATATGCCCCTGTAGTTGGGGCATAGACTTGGATTACTATGATACTTAATGGTTTGCCTTGGAAACAGATCATTCTGTCATTTTTGAGATTGTACCCAAGTACTTCATTTCAGACTCTTTTGTTGACTATGAAGACTACCCCATTTCTTCTAGGCGACAGGGGAAGATAGTTAAGGAAGGAGTTGGGTCTGGTGTGGGAAATCTGGGTACAGTCAGAGAAGAGCTACATCCTGCAGCCAGATGTACAGCAAAGTTTTGTATATAGGGTTTTGTAATTGTTAATTTTTTTTGAAGAAATATGTGTGTTATGCAGTGAATCAATATAGACAGTTCAATATAGAAAATTGAATCAGTATAAACAGTACATCAATATAAACATAACCAATTACAAAGGTTTTGAAATGACTTATTGAATCAGTAAGAATAACAGGACTGATTTATTGTGGAAAATATACCTTCCGGATAAGTTTGAGGTGGTTAAAAACCAGAGTTGGTCAGAAGAGAAGACAGTTTGGAGACTAAGTTAAAAAATATTTAGAGTGGAAATGGAGAAAACTGATTCTCATGACCAGTGGCAAGGAACAGGTGTGTCTGCTGCTGCTACTGCTAAGTCACTTCAGTCGTGTCTGACTCTGTGTGACCCCAGAGACGACAGCCCACCAGGCTCCCCCATCCCTGGGATTCTCCAGGCAAGAACACTGGAGTGGGTTGCCATTTCCTTCTCCAATGCATGAAAGTGAAAAGTGAAAGGGAAGTCAGTCGCTCAGTCGTGTCCGACTCTTTGTGACCCCATGGACTGCAGCCTACCAGGCTCCTCCATCCACGGGATTTTCCAGGCAAGAGTACTGGAGTGGAGTGCCATTGCCTTCTTCAACAGGTGTGTCTGGCTGGAGTGAAATGTAAACTTGAGCTAGAATTAGATATGGTGGAGCACCTTGGCACTCTGAATACTGTTAAGAGATTTAATTTGATTTGGAGGTAATTGGGTAGCAGTATCGCCTAGTCAAGGCTATGGTCTTTCCTGTGGTCATGTATGGATGTGAGAGCCGGACTGTGAAGAAGGCTGAGCGCCAAAGAATTGATGCTTTTGAACTGTGGTGTTGGAGAAGACTCTTGAGAGTCCCTTGGACTGCAAGGAGATCCAACCAGTCCATTCTGAAGGAGATCAGCCCTGGGATTTCTTTGGAAGGAATGATGCTAAAGCTGAAACTCCAGTATTTTGGCCACCTCATGTGAAGAGTTGACTCATTGGAGAAGACTCTGATGCTGGGAGGGATTGGGGGCAGGAGGAGAAGGGGACGACAGAGGATGAGATGGCTGGATGGCATCACTGACTCAATGGATATGAGTCTGAGTGACCTCCGAGAGCTGGTGATGGATAGGGAGGCCTGGCGTGCTGCGGTTCATGGGGTCGCAAAGAGTTGGACACGACTGAGCGACTGATCTGATCTGATATGCACTTTCATCATAATGAATACAAGTGCTAAATAATTGTTGGAGTGATGTTAGAAGAAAATTATTCTTATAGGTTTGAGTATTATATATTAAAAAGTGATGGGACTAACATCACTGAGAACATCCAGTTATGAGTTGATTCTGGCTTTTTTCTTCCAAAGTGTATTGAGTTAGAGTGAGACATGAAAATGGGAAATAAAAATCATATTCAGTGTGAAAGAAAGGAAGGGAAGAAGAAAAAAATATAAACTGTTCCTTAATGGACATGACTTCATGCAGTTGAAATGGCTGTCAAATTGAAGTAAACAGTTTTGGGAAAGGTAGTTCTGTGGAAAACATAATAAGCAAAAGAGCGTTAATTTTTACTCAGATTTTTTTCCAGAGAAAGGTTATTTTTGGTGACATAATTAGTTGTCTTCTGGTAGTACTACCGCGTCCTTTTTATTACTTTATAGAACACTTGAGCTTTTTAGTATAGAAAAAAGTTAATTTGATACTATCAGTTTCAAGTTGGATGTCTTTCACTTCTGAATCCATATTATCTAACATAATGTTTTCCAAAAGATATAATTTCTTATTTTGTGAATATGAGGTCTTTAATTGTAGTTCTTGCTGTCTCCTCCCCACCCCGACTCCTAATAAGCCTAAGTATAGTCACTGAGGCACGTATTCTGACTTGTATGTCACAGCTGGAAGTAGTAATAATGAGAAGTGAAACAGCAACATTGCCATTATAATTTTTAAATTTATGCAGCTAATCTGACTTGGGGTGGGGTAGTTTCTGTGTAATAACATTTGTTGTAAATAATAGCAGTTAGTCATGTGGTGCTACTTTTTTTTAGATGCTTTACATATTTTTGTTGTAAGCAAGTTGAGGAAACGATCTATGGTGAAGGATCTTGGAATAGCAAACAACAACAAAAATGTCTGAGAAGAGGAGCTCATAGATGAGTAAATACAATAAAATTTTACAGGTATTGCAATAGAAATATGTACAGTGTACAGTGAAGGAAGAAGCAGTTATGTTTATAAGATTGATAGGGACAAACAGGGAAGTGTATGAAGGACATTACAGGCAAAGAGAGCAGAGTGAGCAGCAAAGGTGCAGATGCATGAGATGGCTAAAGAACTTAGAGAGTCTGCATGCCATTCCCAGTGGGTTCAGTTGAGTGAAGCTATGGCTAGATATATGGAACAAAGGCCTGATCATGGAAGACTTCAGGTGTTGTGCTAAGGAGTTTGGGCGTGATTCTGTAGGCAGTATATAGTCAGTTCTGTTCAGTTCAGTCACTCAGTCGTGTCTGACTCTTTGCAACCCCATGAATTGCAGCATGCCAGGCCTCCCTGTCCATTACTAATTCCTGGAGTTCACTCAAATTTACGTCCATTGAGTCGGTGGTGCCTTCCAGCCATCTCATCCTCTGTCATCCCTTTCTCCTCCTGCCCCCAATCCCTCCCAGCGTCAGGGTCTTTTCCAATGAGTCAACTCTTCGCATGAGGTGGCCAGAGTTTTGGAGTTTCAGCTTTAGCATCATTCCTTCCAAAGAAATCCCAGGGTTGATCTCCTTCAGAATGGACTGGTTGGATCTCCTTGCAGTCCAAGGGACTCTCAAGAGTCTTCTCCAACACCACAGTTCAAAAACATCAATTCTTCGGCACTCAGCCTTCTTCACAGTCCAGCTCTCAAATCTATACATGACCACTGGAAAAACCATAGTGTTGATTAGACAGACCTTTGTTGGGAAAATAACGTCTCTGCTTTTGAATATGGTATCTAGGTTGGTCATAACTTTCCTTCCAAGGAGTAAGCGTCCTTTAATTTCATGGCTACAGGCAGCATCTGCAGTGATTTTGGAGCCCCCAAAATAAAGTCTGTCACTGTTTCCACTGTTTCCCCATCTATTTCCCATGAAGTGATGGGACCAGATGCCGTGATCTTAGTTTTCTCAATGGTGGGTTTTAAGCCAACTTTTTCACTCTCCTCTTTCACTTTCATCAAGAGGCTTTTTAGCCCCTCTTCACTTTCTGCCATAAGAGTGGTGTCGTCTGCATATCTGAGGTTACTGATATTTCTCCCGGCAATCTTGATTCCAGCTTGTGCTTCTTCCAGTCCAGCGTTTCTCATGATGTACTCTGCATAGAAGTTAAATAAGCAGGGTGACAATATACAGCCTTGACGTACTCCTTTGAAGGTTTAAGCAGGGAATGCAAGTCATAACCACAGGGGGATATCACTTCATACCTGTTGTTGTTCAGTTGCTATTCAGTCACTCAGTCGTGTCCCACTCTTTGAGACCCTGTGGACTGCAGCACGCCAGACTGCCCTATCCTTCATACCTGTCAAAATGGCAATCATCAAAAAGACAGATAATCGTGAATGCTGGTCAGGATGTGGATAAAAGGGAACCCTGGTAGACTGTTGGTTGGAATATAAATTGGTGCAGCCCCTACGGAAAAAGGACAGAGGTTCCTCCAAAAATTAAACATAGAACTACCATGTGATGCAGCAATTTGACTTCTGGATATTTTTCTGAGGAAAACAAAAACATCAAAAACACTAACTTGAAAGGGTACTTGCACTCCCATGTTAACTGCAGCATTATTTACAGTAACCAAGACATGGAAGCAACCTCAAGGTCCACTGATGGGTGAATGGATAAAGAAAATGTGATACACACACACGTGCACACACACACACACACACACACACGACACAGTGGGTGGTATGTAACCATAAAAAGAAGAAAATACTGCCATTTGCAACAGCATGGAAGGATCTTGAGGGCATTATGTCAAGTGAAATAAGTCAGAGGAAGTGAAATAAGTCAGAGGATACTATATGATTTCACAAATACATGTGGAATCTGAGAAACAAAAACCAAACTCATAGGTACAGAGCGCGGATTGGCGGTTGCCAGAGGCAGGCGGTTTGGGTTGGGAGGAATGGGTGAGATGGGTAAAGGTGGTCAAAATACACACTTTTGGTTATGAAGTAAACAAGTCGTGAGGATGTGACGTATAGCATGGTGACTATAGTTAATGATAATGTTTAGCTGAGAGTTGCTAAGAGAGTTGATTTTAAAAGTTCTCATCAGAAGAAACAAATTGTTAATATATGTGGTGACGGATGTTAATGAGATTTTCTATGATTACTGCACAGTATATACAAATATTGAATCATTAGGCCGTACATCTGAAACTAATGTTGTATATTATATGTCAGTTTTTTTCTTTCAAAAGTCTTAAGGAGAGGAATGATAGGATCAGATCTGTTTTTGAAAGATCACTTTGGTATTAGTTTGGAATGATGTATTGAATGAGTAGTTGAGGGAAAAGGTGTTGCACTAAGACAGTAAAAATTAGGATATTAAAAAGGATGCATTCAAGAGATGGTACGGAGGTGGACTCTATAGAACTTTGGATTGATTGGATGTGATTGGTTTGGGAAGAAAATGGTGATGGTTTTGAAAGCTCACCTGGGAAGTGGGAGTATTGCTGAGCACTGCCTGGGGGCTAGCTAATGTTTCTAAGGGTGAGTTTTAAATGGCCCCAATGTGAGGATTTACTCCATTAGCACAGAAGAAGGTAGATAGTTAGATTGATCTGAATTTAGGGATTAGCAGGGCAGGGGTGGTCAGTGGATAGAAACAGGACACTGACTGTTTGCTGAAAGAGAATGTAAACTGTTACACTGGGTATTTGAGGTTGGATGGAGAAGGAGGTGAAGTGGGGGAGAGAGAACAATAAGCATGAAGAATAAGGACAAATGGAGAAGTTGAGGAATGAGTTGTCACCACTGGATTGAAGATTCGATAAAGGGAAAGTTAAGAAAGTGAGATGTTTGGAAAGAATAGCATCTGCGGTTAGATACTGGTTTCCTTGAGTTTTCGATGACAAAGACTGGGTAGCTTCCAGAAATGGTAAAGTGCGGTATGTGCTGCAGAAGGACATTGCTTAGTTAGGGATGTAGATGAGGAATGTAGGAAGTGAGGAATTTTGAGCTAGGTGCTTGCTGGTTTGTCCCTGTGAACATTAAAATTCCCACCACGAAGGCAGTTTTGGAGTAGAAAGAAGCTTTAAGAGGAAAAGGTGAGCCAGGTTAGTAGGAAGTCTTCGATAATGTGAGAAGCAGTGATTAAAAGGTGAATGGGTGATAGTAAGAGAGGTTGTATGCCCAAATAGCAAGCACCTCAGAGGAAGAAGGCTGTTATATATGGAGATGGAAAAGTAACAGTAGTGTGAAAGCATGAGACGAGCTGGGGGAATGCTGGCTTCACCTTTGGATTTTGTTAGATGTTGGACAAGAGTCTTCTCTAGAAAAGGCTGCAGGGAAGTGGGCTCCTGGAAGGAGATCTCAGCTGAAGCAAAGAGGTGGAGGGGAGAATTTGGTTGAAGATAGAAGAGAATTTATTCCATATAGCATAAAAAGTCCAATATAAAGGAAAAGTTAGCTGAAGGAAGACTTGGGCAGGGAAAATGGACAGAGTAAATACAGAGTCGGAGTTGAAGGTCTGGCTTTTTTTTTTTTTTTTTTTTGAGGTTAATTTATGCTTTTATTTGCCAGTATAATTAACCACAGTGGCCTGCAGGCTTCTTTGATCTAAAAAAAAATACATTTATATCACAGTCCAACAAACACACACACATATATAATATGTATACATACATAAAAGTGAAACAAAAGTTTTGCCAAAAGTGTCTACCCTGAGTATTAAAGTTTTTCTTTTGGAGATCTTTTTCTTTTTTTAAAGCAGTGTTAGGTTTACAGTAAAACTTGACAGGAATGTACAGAAATTCCCCGTATACCACCTCCCCTCACATGAACAGCCATTATCAACAGAATGGTACCTCTTCTTTTTTTTAGACCAAGGATGACTGCATTGACACATGATCAAAACATCCCCAGTTCACCTTACGGTTCACTTTAACGAACACCTCCACGTGGCTGCTGGGCAGGGCCAGTGGGGTAGCTTGTTGCCTGGAGCCTGTCTACTCCACGCCTAGGTGGGCCAGGAATGGTCTCATAAAGGGTCTGGACCTCTCATTTCAAGGAGAAAGAAAGAGATTCCACCTGTATGCCATTCTGGGAAAGGCAAAACTGTGGAGACAAAAAAAAGATCAGTGGTTGTCAGGAGTTTGCAGTGAGGAATATACAGAGTGCAGAAGTTTTCATGAGCAGTGAAAGTACTTATATATATCATTATAATATATATATTATAATGATGGAATATGTGGACATACCTTTTTGCCCAAACTCATAGAGTATGCAACACTGCTCTGCTTGTTAAAGGTCTGGCATTTTTGAAGAGGTTCAGGATGACAAGGATAATAAGAATGTTTGGATTGAAGTTTGTGTGGTGAAGTTTATGGGCCTAGGAAAACTGAGGACCAAAGCGGCATTGGTTACTTAGTGAGATTGTTGTTGTTTAGTCGCTGAGTCATGTCTGACTCTCTGCGACCCCATGGACTGTAGCCCACCAGGCTCCTCTGTCCATGGGATTCTCTGGGCAAGAAAACTGAAGTGGGTTGCCATTTCCTTCTCCAGACTTGATGAGATTAGCAGCCTGCAGTCTTTGGTCAGAATTCAGATGCCTTGCCAATTCTTATTCTCTAGCAGTTTATCTTTTAAAAGGAGGAAGCAATGTAACCAAAGAGCTCTACTCTAAAGATTTAAATGCCATTATAGAGTATAGGATTTGGGTATCCTGGTGGCCCAGAGGTTAAAGCATCTGCGTGGAATGCAGGAGGCCTGGGTTCAATCCCTGGGTTGGGAAGGTCCCCTGGAGAAGGAAATGGCAACCCACTCCAGTACTCTTGCCTGGAGAATCCCATGGAGGGAGGAGCCTGGTAGGCTACAGTCCATGGGGTCGCAAAGAGTTGGACACGACTGAGTGACTTCACTTCACTTCACTTTACTTCATAGAATATAGGCAGAAGTATAGATGATTGAGTTTTATTCCACTGGATGGCCTGGGAAGACTTCTTGGAAAAACTGGCCTTTTAACTGGATCTTAAAGAGTACATAACAATAGGATGTTAATAAATAGAGAATTAGCTCAGTCGTGTTCAACTCTTTGTGACCCCATAGACTGTACCCTGCCATGCTCCTCTGTCCATGGAATTTTCCAGGCAAGAAGACTGGAGTGGGTTGCCATTTCCTTCTCCAGGAGACCTTCCTGACCCAAGGATTGAACCTGGGTCTCCCACACTTCAGGCAGACTCTTTACTGTGTGAGCAACCAGGGAAGATAAATGGGCATTCTGTTTTGGAGTTGTATGAGCAATGGTATGAATTCAGGGAAATTCAGAGCTTATTTATGCAACAGTTCATAAAAGGTAAACATAGAGGGCTTGACCTCAAGATGAACAGTGGAGAAATGGAAAAGAACAGTAGAAATGAAGTAGCCTAGTAGCCATGGTGATCAGAAGCATGTACAAAGCCCATGTGACAAGAGAAAAATAACTATTGAAAATAGAGCTCTGCATTCTGTAGCCACCTTCAGTCTTGAGCAGCCACTTCATGTTTATACCAGAACTTTCAGCAGTTGTGGTAGTGGTTTGTGGTTGCTATAAGCACAAGAACAATACTAAGATATAGTCACATGTGTGTCCCCTCCAGCCCCTTAAATTTCACAGACCAGAATTGTGTCACATTGTCTCCTAGACACAAAAGAACCAAAGCATGTCATCTTGGGCGCACCATAACTGTCCTCATGCAGATCAGGAAAGAAAGGACTGTGTATATATATGGAGTAGGCAGCAAACAATATTTGTCATAGTACTGTGCCTAAATTTTTATTGTTTTCCTTGTTATTTTAATATTATGTTTAGTGTTAAATTTTAATTAATCATAAATTGGTACAGAAAAAAAATCATTCTCTGCCTATCAATTTCTCTTTCCTTACACAATAAAGCTAGATAATAGAATTCTTATGACTGTTCCCTTGTCATATTATAGTTTCTTGGACACAAAAACAACCACAATTATACTTTGAAATAGTTAATAAAGAGATGTTTGTATTTGAAAACAATTTTTTTAAGTGTTCCCAGTGGAATGCCATTTTCATTCATTTAAATAAAGTGATTATTTTGAGGGAGATGATTTTCACATGGTATAAATATATAAAAACATAGATAGCATGATTTTATACATGCAACATTGTAAAAAATTGTACAAAAAGCTAATACATTCAGGAAACTAGCAGGATACAAAATCAACATGCAGAAGTCAGTTCTTTCTATATACTAATAATGCATTTTCCAAAAAAGACATTAAGGAAACAAATTCATTTCAATAGCATCAAAAAACAAAAACAAAAAACTAAACAATACTAAGGAATAAAATTATCCAAGGAAGTTAAAGGCCTGTATGAAGAAAACTATAAAACGATGATGGAGGAAATTGAAAAAGACACAAATCAATAGAAAGTTATCCTGTGTTAATGAATTGGTAAAATTAATCTTATGACACCACCCTTATGGCAGCAAATGAAAAGGAACTAAAAAGCCTCTTGATGAAAGTGAAAGTGGACAGTAAAAAAGTTGGCTTAAAGCTCAACATTCAGAAAATGAAGATCATGGCATCCAGTCCCATCACTTCATGGGAAATAGATGGGGAAACAGTCGAAACAGTGTCAGACTTTATTTTTCTGGGCTCCAAAATCACTGCAGCTGGTGACTGCAGCCATGAAATTAAAAGACGCTTACTCCTTGGAAGGAAAGTTATGACCAACCTAGATAGCATATTGAAAAGCAGAGACATCACTTTGCCAACAAAGGTTCGCCTAGTCAAGGCTATGGTCTTTCCTGTGGTCATGCATGGATGTGAGAGCTGGACTGTGAAGAAGGCTGAGTGCCAAAGAATTGATGCTTTTGAACTGTGGTGTTGGAGAAGACTCTTGAGAGTCCCTTGGACTGCAAGGAGATCCAACCAGTCCATTCTGAAGGAGATCAGCCCTGGGATTTCTTTGGAAGGAATGATGCTAAAGCTGAAACTCCAGTACTTTGGCCTCCTCCAAAGAGTTGACTCATTGGAAAAGACTCTGATGCTGGGAGGGATTGGGGGCAGGAGGAGAAGGGGACGACAGAGGATGAGATGGCTGGATGGCATCACTGACTCGACGGACGTGAGTCTCAGTGACCTCCGGGAGTTGGTGATGGACAGGGAGGCCTGGCGTGCTGCTATTCACGGGGTCGCAAAGAGTTGGATGCGACTGAGCCACTGAACTGAACTGAACTGAATCTTGTTAAAATGTCATTGCTGTCTAAAATGATTTACAGATTCAATGCATGCTACATAAAAATTCTAATGGCATTTTACACAAATAGAAAAAACAATCTTGAAGTCAGTATGGAACCATAAAAAACCCAAAATGGCTAACGCAGTCTTGAGCACAAAGAACAGAGCTGGAGGCATCACACTTCCTAACCTCAAACTGTATTGCAAGGCTGTGGTTATCAAAACAGTGGACAGCAGAACAAATTGGTAGAATTACACATATATACAATCTACCTTTGAAAACAGCACCAGGAATGAACAGTAGGGAAATGATAGACTCTTCAATGAATAGTGTTGGTGAAAATGGATATGCATATCAGAATGGTGAAATTGGACCCTTATATTACATCACACACTGAAATCAACCAAAATGGATTAAGCATTTAAAAGTAAGACCTGAATCTGTAAAACTCCCGGAGGAAAACACTGGGGAAAAGTTCTTGGTACTGGTCTTGAGAATGGTTTCTTGGATTTGCCACCGTTAGAGGGCAGGTAACAAAAGCAAAAACAAACTATTAGGACTACATCAAAGTGACTGACAGAGTGAGAGAAAATGTTTTCAAATCCTATCTGATAAGGGGAAAAAATTTGATCAAAAGGGACAAATTTTCAGATATAAATTACGTCTCGGTACCTAATATATAGCATAGTGACTATAGTTTAACAATATTGTATACTTGAAATTGCCAAGATGGTAGATCTCAAATTGTCTCACCACAAAAAGAAAGGTAACTGTGTGGGGTGATGGTGTCTCAATTAGCTTTATTGTGGTGATCATTTCATAGTGAATACATATATCAGAATATCATGTGGTACACCTAAAATATATACAGTATTTTTAGTATCCAAACCTCAGTAAAAATGAACTGACAGTTATTTTGAGGGGAGATGGTTTTCACATTGTAAACATAATTTAGTAGCCACTACATGCAGGTATTATGGTGGACAAATTTTAAAACAAAAATGTGGTTTCTAAATTTCACAACCTCAAAGTGGATTATTCCATCAGAATCTTGACTTTGTGTGAAATAGGCTTTTAATATGTTGGGAGTGAAGCTTTAGAAAAATGTAAAGCTCTTAGTCAGAACTTTAAGTTTCAGTTCAAAATATCTGAGATTTTCCTGTCATTGAGTTTTCGTCCTTAGATAATTTTAAGTTTCTTCTACTGATAAAAGGAAATGATGTAAATCATTCAGTTTGTGGCATTGGTTTATTGTTACTGTATTTTTGAATTTAATAAACATAATACATGTTAACTATATACAAAGGCACTGAAGTAGATTTTATAGAAAATAAAGACACAGTCGTCCTTCTTGGGACATTGAAATTTTAATTGGTGAGACAACATTTACATACTTGAGACCAATAAACAGTAAAAGGCAGTATGTGATCAGGTATCCAAAGTTCTATAAGAATTTAAAAGAATAAAAGTATCGAGTGTGATTACTTAGTGTAATGGAAAAAATGGATATTTAAGACAGGCTTGTTAAAAAACACAGTTTGGTTGTGGGGGAAAGTTACAAGGTACAAAGACAGGCTTGTCTTTCCATCATTATCTTTTTCCCCTTCTGCTCATCTAGCCCTGTCAAACTATTTGTAGTTTCTCAAGTGTTCTGTGCTCTTTGATAATTCTATACTTTTAGTGTTTTTTGTTTGTTTTTGGAATTCCCTTGCTTGTTTGTCAGCCTGGCAGTTTCCTATCTTTCAAGCCTCAGTTCAGATATCACCTGCTCTGTGATGTCTTCCCTGATCTTTCCAGGGTAGAGTTAGGTACTTTCTTTTCCTTTTTCTGGATTTATAATCATGGTGCTTCTCTGTCTGTCTGCTCTCTGTCCACCTAGGGGGTGTATGTATGTGTATAGTTATCATATTGCACTATTTATCTGTCTGTCTCTTCCACAAGCTTGTGAGCTTTATGAACATGAGAGCTTTGCCCTACTTATCTCCAAATCATAGTGCCTGGTATAATGGGTTTTTGCACGTTGGCCTGATAATTGAGTGATTAATTGGATGGTTAGAGAAAAAGAATTAACCTGGAGTGTACTCATAAATACTGGGGAAGCCTGTCTAGAGGGAATGTGGATGGTAAGACTACTTAGCCGTATTCTTAGGAATAGAGCTTGCAATTTATCAGTATTTAGAGATAAGATTGAATAGGCAATATTGGACTGGTTGGCAGTAGAAGTTTTAATAAACAGGGGGTTTACAGTTAATAAAATTTCTGAATTTTTAACACACCCATTTTTCAAATGTCCTGTGCTTTTGTATCTTGTAGTGCTTCCACTACTCATTCAGAGAATTCAGTGCATACAAAATCAGCTTCTGTTGTCTCATCGGATTCCATATCAACTTCTGCAGAGAACTTTTCTCCTGATTTGAGGGTATGTATACTGTTCCTAAGTCCTAGTGAAGTATTTGCTATCAGCTGTTTGTGGCCACACTATCAATATAACTTTTAACTAATTAGGCAGGAGACATTGATGGAGCAGACCTGACTCTGTATGTAATATCCTAGAACACGCTATTCTTACTTATCCATAAAAAAGAAAAAAAAATGTGTTTCATTTCTGAGTTTGATATCTTCTAAGTTCTTTGCCAAAAGGTAATTAATGAATTCTGTAGTGGTATAAAAGATTTTCATGAATACTCCCATAATGCTTTACTCCCAGTCATAACTAATATTTATTGAGTGCCTGCTGCTGCTGCTGCTGCTAAGTCGCTTCAGTCGTGTCTGACTCTGTGCGACCCCATAGACGGAAGTTCACCAGGCTCCCCTGTCCCTGGGATTCTCCAGGCAAGAACACTGGAGTGGGTTGCCATTTCCTTCTCCAATGCATGAAAGTGAAAAGTCAAAGTGAAGTCGCTCAGTCGTGTCCGACTCTTAGCGACCCCACGGACTGGAGCCTACCAGGCTCCTCCATCCATGGGATTTTCCAGGCAAAAGTACTGGGGTGGGGTGCCATTGCCTTCCCCGTATTGAGTGCCTACCGTGTGCCAAATGTTGTTCTAAGTGCTTTAGTGAAATATCTCTTAAAATACTTCCACCAATTCTGTAAGGTAGAAATTATTATTACCATCATTCTACAGATGACAGTAACTCATAGAGAGATTAAATAACATGTCCAAAGTCTCATAGCTAATAAATCTTATTGTCAGTATTCCTGCTCATGTAGTCCAGTTCTTGAGCTAAGTCACTTAAATACTGTGCTGTTTGCTACATATTTTATTGTAGTTTATAAAGTCAGTCAGTTCAGTCACTTAGTCATGACCAACTCTTGCGACCCCATGAACTGCAGCACGCCAGGCCTCCCTGTGCATCACCAACTCCTGGAGTTTACCCAAACCCATGTCCATCGAGTCGGTGATGCCATCCAACCATCTTATCCTCTTTCGTCCCTTTCTCCTCCTGCCCTCAATCTTTCCCAGCATCAGGGTCCTTTCCAATGAATCAGCTCTTCGCACGAGGTGGCCAAAGTATTGGAGTTTCAGCTTCAACATCAGTCCTTCCAAAGAACACCCAGGACTGATCTCCTTTAGGATGGACTGGTTGGATCTCCTTGCAGTCCAAGGGATTCTCAAGAGTCTTCTCCAGCACCACAGTTGCATTAAAGACCTTTGGGCCTCTTGATAATTTTGAAGTTTTTTGGCCTACTTCTGATTAGATTTATTAGTTAACTATCATTTTAAACCTCATGTGACTGCTAAAGAACTCATATTAGGAATGGGAGAAATACTGCTTTTATTTCTAGCCTATACTTACATTATTAATGTTATATTCTACCTGCTATTTCTTGCCTAAAATATGTTAAACGATTTGTGTGTTCTTGTGACAGTTAGTTTGTTTAAATTCCTTATGGTTACATTAAATTTTGTTAAATTCCTGGGCACACATGTGAAATGCAGTACATTGTAGGAAGCTGAAAGAAGGCCTCCATTGTCAGCTTCTCTGCATGCAGGCACCCTTTATTTCCTCAGGATGTTGTACGTACGTAGGAGTGGTTTACATTGGGAAAAGTAGGGGTCAAGGCAGGAGGAGAAAGGATCGACAGAGGATGAGATGGTTGGAGGGCATCACTGACTCAATGGACATGAGCTTGAGTAAACTCTGGGAGTTGGTGATGTACAGGGAGGCCTGGCATGCTGCAGTCCACGGGGTTACAAAGAGTCGGATGTGACTGAGCGACTGAACTGAATGTTAAACTATATGTTAAATATTTTGATTTCTTACTTTGAGTAAAGTTTTAGTTTTAGAACAGGTTTAGATATGTAGAAAAGTTGCAAAGATACTACAGGGTCCCATATATTTGACATCCAGTTAAAAGCAGAGACATTACTTTACCAACAAAGGTTCGCCTAGTCAAGGCTATGGTCTTTCCTGTGGTCATGTATGGATGTGAGAGCTGGACTGTGAAGAAGGCTGAGCGCCGAAGAATTGATGCTTTTGAACTGTGGTGTTGGAGAAGACAGACTCTTGAGAGTCCCTTGGACTGCAAGAAGATCCAACCAGTCCATTCTGAAGGAGATCAGCCCTGGGATTTCTCTGGAAGGAATGATGCTAAAGCTGAAACTCCAGTATTTTGGCCACCTCATGCGAAGAGTTGACTCATTGGAGAAGACTCTGATGCTGGGAGGGATTGAGGGCAGGAGGAGAAGGGGACGACAGAGGATGAGATGGCTGGATGGCATCACTGACTCAATGGATATGAGTCTGGGTGACCTCCGGGAGCTGGTGATGGACAGGGAGGCCTGGCGTGCTGCAGTTCATGGGGTCGCAAAGAGTCGGACACAACTGAGCGACTGATCTGATCTGATCTGATCTTCCCTGTTATTAATATCTTATAATACATTAGTATGGTATATTTGTTAAAATTATTGAACCAATGTTGATACATTATTATTAAATAAAGTCAATGCTGTATTCAGATATCCTGAGTTTTTATCTAACGTCCTTCTTTGTGTTCCATGGTCCATATCACAGTGCATTTGGTAGCTGTGTCTCTTTAGGCACTTCTTGCCTGTGATTTCAGACTTTCTTTTTGATGAGACTTACTTTATTTTCTTTCTTTCTGGCACTAGTGGTAAAGAACCTGCCTGCCAATGCAGGACGTGTAAGAGACATGGATTTCACCCTGGGTCAGGAAGATCCCCTGGAGGAGGGCATGGCAACCCATTCCAGCATTCTCACCTGGAGAATGCTATGGATAGAGGAGCATGGTGGGCTACAGTCCATGGGGTTGCACAGAGTTGAACATGATTGAAGCGGTTTAGCACGCATTCATGGTCAGATACTTCGTAGAGTGTTTAATGTTTTACCCTTAATTATACTGGGGCTATGAAATTAAAAGATGCTTACTCCTTGGAAGGAAAGTTATGACCAACCTAGATAGCATATTCAAAAGCAGAGACATTACTTTACCAACAAAGGTTCGCCTAGTCAAGGCTATGGTCTTTCCTGTGGTCATGTATGGATGTGAGAGCTGGACTGTGAAGAAGGCTGAGCGCCGAAGAATTGATGCTTTTGAACTGTGGTGTTGGAGAAGACTCTTGAGAGTCCCTTGGACTGCAAGGAGATCCAACCAGTCCATTCTGAAGGAGATCAATCCTGGGATTTCCTTGGAAGGAATGATGCTAAAGCTGAAACTCCAGTATTTTGGCCACCTCATGCGAAGAGTTGACTCATTGGAGAAGACTCTGATGCTGGGAGGGATTGAGGGCAGGAGGAGAAGGGGACGACAGAGGATGAGATGGCTGGATGGCATCACTGACTTGATGGGTGTGAGTCTGGGTGACCTCCGGGAGCTGGTGATGGACAGGGAGGCCTGGCGTGCTGCGGTTCATGGGGTCGCAAAGAGTCGGACACGACTGAGTGACTGATCTGATCTGATCTGATCTGATCTGATGTGTTAGACACAGAGATGAAGAACCATTTTCATCACATCATATCAAAAGTGATGCATACTATCAACATAGTTTGTCACTGTCCATGTTGACCTTAATCTCTTGGTTCAGGTAGTGATAGGTTCTGTCACTATAAAATCCCCTTTTCCCCCCACTTCTTACCCTTAGAGTGTACTCTTTGAAAGGAAGTAAGTCTGCACAGTGTATGCTTAAGGAGCCCAGATAGAGTGGAACACTTTTTATTTCTTTTGCATGAGAGATTTGTCTCTTCTGCCTCATTTATTGAGTCATGCAGTTATTTATTTGTATCAGTGTAGACTCATGGATGTTTATTATATATATATATTACAATGCAGTATTTGTTGCTAAACTTGTTT
This sequence comes from Tragelaphus eurycerus, assembly GCA_935064755.1. Classification (NCBI taxonomy): domain Eukaryota; kingdom Metazoa; phylum Chordata; class Mammalia; order Artiodactyla; family Bovidae; genus Tragelaphus; species Tragelaphus eurycerus. Next base: position 839,922 of record CAKXYN010000086.1, on the reverse strand, counting down.
CAGTTTCAGATTGGGAGTTCTTTCAGTCAGATCTTGTGTCCCTTTGACGTACTCCCATTATGGTGTTTTGTTGTTGTTTTTCTCGTCTGTTTTTTGTTTAGTCACTCTTCCTGACTTTTTGTCACTGTAAGATGCTCCCTGCTCATCTTGATGCTTCCCGCCTCAGGCCTGGAATCATCATCCATTTCTCAGGGGGCCAGTTTTCTTTTATTGGAAAATGGCATTTGAAAGCTAGATCTGGGCACCAGGCATGCTCACTTTCTTTTTCTTTCCTCTCTCCTCCTCCTCCCCCTCCTCTTTTTCTTTTTTTCCTTTTTAAGATTTATTTATTGGCTGTGGTGGGTCTCCATTGCAGTACATGGGCTTTCTCTAGTTTTGGCGAGCGGGGGCTGCTTTTCCTTGCAGGGGCTTCTCTCGTTGGGGCGCACAGGTGCTTGGCACGAGAGCTTCAGTAGCTGCGATGCCTGGGCTCAGTGGTGTGGCTCATGGGCTTAGTTGCTCCATGGCATGGGGACCCTTCCCGTACCAGGGATGGAACCGGTGTCCCTTGCGTTGCAAGCTGGATTCCTGGAGAAGCCCCTCTTTCTTTCTTTTAACAAAAAAAGGTAACACAGCACTTTTTTCTCCTTCTGAAGCAAAAGATCATTTGCATACATCCTATTTGGAAATAATGAGAATCGTGATATATATGCAAGTTTGTCTGGAGTAGTCTTATTTTATGCTATTGTCTCTTCAGGTTTAACAGTAGACACAAAAATGTCCTGAGTTATTGACTCTCTTAGCACTAGGATACTAAAGGAATCTGTTAAATTTATACATCAGCTCCATGACTTTGGGATTGTCCCCATTAGTGCCTTATTAGTTCACAATAAGGCACTTTCACAACTTAGTGGGGCCCTGAGATAATTTTTATTAGAAAAATGAAGAGAGTTGTTAAATGTTATAGTAAGGAGATCATTTTGGACACCAAAGGTTAACTGTACTTACCATGGTAGGGTGCCTGAACAGCAGAGAAAAAAAAAGAAATTAATATGTTTAGGCTGATTGTTTTCATGTTCCTTCATTTTAAAACATACCTTTGATAATTAGATATAATCTTTACTTGAATCACAGTCTTTTTATTTAGTTGTGGGAAGGAGATAAATGAAGAGCATCTAATATCATTTAAGAAATGAAGCCTGATTTCAAATGTATATGTAGGGTGGAAGGAAGGATGTGCTTCTCATAATTGAAAAAAATCCAGTGTGTTACCTGGATAAATATTTATACAAGCTTCGTCTCATCACAACAATCCTGTGAGACAGATATCACTATCCCATTTGACAGAGAGGCAGCCTGATACTCAGGACAGCTGAGTTAAATGATGTGCTTAAAGACACACAGCTCGGTGTTACCGTTTTATTTGGTCTCGGGTTGGTCATACTCCTGTACAGCATGTTACCCAGAGAGACTGTGCTCCTGTGATTTTGCTGCTGCGTTTTTTTCAAATGTGAGGTGTCTGTAGTCACTCAGTCGTGCCCGACTCTCTGTGACCGTGTGTATGGTAGCCTACCAGGCTCCTCTGTCCACGGAATTCTCCAGGCAAGAATACTGGAGTGCGTTGCCATTCCTTTTCCAGGGAATGTGAAGTGAGAAGTTCTTAATTCAGAGAAGTATCTTTAGGACATTTTTTGAGGTAGAAGTAGCAGTTTTCAGCGTTCCTTAATAAATGAGAATTGCTTTTCTCCTTAATTCTAAAAGAGGGTTTTTCTAATAAAATCTGATTTCTCCCATTTCTCAGTCTTGTTAGTTGTTGATATTTTGCTTTTAGTATATATACCTTTAGCTGTAAAGTGGTAGTGCTCTAGTTAATTATAGGTGGAACTCACTGCAGACAGCTATGTGTTTTTCTTTGACTGATCACAGTTCGGCTTTGTTTATGAGATGAGGGGCTTGGCCTGCAAATCGTCATTCACAGAATATTGGAAGTTGGTTAACCTCTGGGTTTTGAGTTCTCCATATAGCGTCACTGTTTATCTCTGCTCTGAGCCTCAGCATTTTATAAGCTCCATTAATAACAGCTTTTAAATAGAAGTAGAAAGAACACAATGCGTTGAAAAGCTAATAGTTTCGTTAAAAATATTAAATCAGATTGTATAGGTTTTCTGCTACAAGTACCATGAAGTGACTCTTTCCTCAAAGGATAGTGTTGTAATAGAGTAACACCTGTGAAAGCTTCTGTTAAGAATTTCCTATTCAAACAAGGTTGTTTGCTCCCGCATCAGTAAAGCAGAATCGAAAATCATCAGGGATAAGGGGTATTTACTCAGGTAGAATTCCGTTTGTGTTCCTTTTTCACCTTGTAAGCGTAGTTTGTTCTGGAAAAAGTCATATACAGATTTAATCCAGTAGATGTGTTTCTACTGGATTAGATAGTAGAGCACAGTCTCAGGCTTGGTAAGTTGACGCATGCTTCCTCAGTGATAATAGTTGTAGTGTTTTCTGTTTGCTTTGTTTTTCACTTTGGCACTCGGCCTATTGAATTTCATTTAAAAAACTTAAAATCGTTTCATATAAAAATTTTAATGATCAAATTATTTTAAAATAAGTTTTCTGTTTTAAAAAGCAAGCTTTCTTTAATACAACTATGTTCTTACTAAGAACATAGTTTTAGAGTTTGACAGTAGAATTAAGAACCTAGGAAATTTGTGCTTGGTTGATTTATTTGTTCACCAAAGACTAAAATCTCATGAAATAGAGAACTTTAAAATTCAAATGCACAGGTCTATTTATTTATAGAATGTATTTTATATGGCCTTGGGCTTTAATTAAAGTGTATTCCTTAAATGGTGGTGATTAAAAGATAAGTTAAAAGTCAGGCTATGCAGTATTCGCTTTCCTTTGTTGATGCCTGTGATACAGCACTTATAATGATGTTTGTCTGCAATTCAAAATCAAATCGTATTGATACTATATTCTGTGTTTTTTATCCCATTATTTTAGAAGTCCTCAGACATATGATCAGAATATGTATATGTATTTATATAGTTTATATATGTGTATATTCGAGATGAAAGTTGTAGTATTTTGGGTTTTGTTTATAACCATCTTTCCTTATCTTGAAATATTGAATGCGCTTAAATCAAGCAAATGTGATTATCCATTCAAAATTTGTGTTACATTATTAATATTTCTTTATGAACCATAGGTCGGAGAAGGTAATGAATGGCACCCCACTCCAGTACTCTTGCCTGGAAAATCCCATGGACGGAGGAGCCTGGTAGGCGGCAGTCCATGGGGTCGCTAAGAGTCAGACATGACTGAGCGACTTCACTTTCACTTTTCACTTTCATGCACTGGAGAAGGAAATGGAAACCCACTCCAGTGTTCTTGCCTGGAGAATCCCAGGGACAGGGGAGCCTGGTGGGCTGCCATCTATGGGGTCACACAGAGTCAGACACAACTGAAGCGACTTAGCAGCATGAACCAAAGGTCACAGATAATTGGATTATTTCTTCTAGAGTACATATGTGAATGTAGTATTGACACATTCTGTAAGTATGCAGGTCTAGTCAGAATGAGTTAAGGCTCATAGAACAGATGTTAGGTAAATGGAGAACAGTTTTTGTTATACATAGTTATTTTAATAGCCCGAGCAAAAATTGATTGAAGATAGACCTTATTTGTGGTTAACACCACCACCCCTCATACCAATGTTACCTCTTAACGGCCTACAAATTGAAAAGAACAACTTAGGCAAATAAAGGATATCCACTAAAAACTCCATTATAAGCCTTATCCTTAATGGAAGTATGTTAGAAGCCATTTCCTTTGAACTTAGAAACATGATGCTGGTTTCTGTCACTACTTCCAACATTATGCTAGACGTCCTAGACAGTAAAATAAAAGGATAAATAATATAAGGGATGAAAAGAAGCAAAACTTTCATTATTTATTGATGATTGTAGATACAGAAGATTTAAGAAAAATCTATTATGTACACTTCTAGCACTGATGCTGGATATAAGATAATTTAACAAAAAAAATCATGCTTCTATACTTTAGCAAAAATGTTTAGATAGTGTGATTTAAAAAATATTCTGGTCACAAGAGCAGCAAAATTACATCACTTGTCTAATAAAAGATATGTAACAACTTCATGGAGAAAGTTATAAAACTTTATTAAAGAGCCTAAAACTATCTCAAATATATGAGTAGACAGAAAAGCTTGGGAATGTCAAATCTTTTCAATATATCAGTTAACTCAGTGTCATTTCAAACAAAATTCAAGTTTATCCTGTAGAACTTGGCAAGCTGATCCTAAAATTTATATGGAAAGATAAAATGTCAAGATTACTAATAAGAAAAATGAAGCAGGAGGATTCATTTAGTTGAATATAAAGTAATTAGTACAGAAATAGATGAATGAAAAATAACAAAGTTCAAGAAGAGGTATTTATAGGAACTCTGTATTGAAGTTGGTATAATAGATCATTGGGCAAGGAATGAACTATTTGGTAATCAGCCATATTAGCCATATGGTTAGCCATAGTGGAGAAGAAAAATTGAATTCTTAATTCAAACACAAAAATTCAATTCTTTAGACTTAATGTTGAAAAATCAAAATTTTAAAATATAATGTCTTTATAACATGTCAAGAGAGAATGTTAAAATAAGACCCAAAGTATTAACCTTAAAAGAAAAGCTATAGAGGGCCCCCCTAGTGGTTCAGTGGTTAGGAATCTGCCTTGCAGTGCAGGGGACTAGAGTTTGGTCTCTGGTCTGGGAACTGAGATCTCACATGCCGCGGAGCAACCCAGCCTGCGCGCCACCACTGGAGAGTCTGAGCCGATCCCGAGCGCTGCAGCTAAGATCCAATGCAGCCAAATAAATACATATTTTTAAAAAGATATAAAAAATAAATTTTAGAAGTTTCGTTTATAAAAAATAAAACAAAAAATTTTATTATGCTAAGATGATAATGAACTTTTCCTATTTATTTGATTGCTGTTCATCTTACCTCTATCAAATTAAGCTTTGCAAAGGCAGGAGCCTTGGTTATTTCTCTAGTATGTAGAATAGTGCTTGAATCAATGTGACTTAAAATCTATTTCACGCATGTGGCCAGGTGCAACCTCAGGCTCCTTGGGATGCTGGGAACATTCATCTGCCCATTTGCTGTATTTAATTGGTGGAAAAGGTTGAGGAGCACTGCTAATTGACTGAAATTTGAAACCACCTGTAGGCTACATCTGGGAAACTAAAGAAGAAAATTTTGTGTTTTATTTATAATTCCCAATGAAATCTATGCATTTAATGGCAACCCACTCCAATATTCTGCCCGGAAAGTCCCATGGACAGAGAAGCCTGGTGGGCTACAGTCCATGGGGTCATGGCTTAACAACTAAATAGGATTCATTAACTCACTGCACTCTTGAAATTTCCTGACTGAGGAGAAAGTATCCAGTAAGACCTGGCCTCAGCCAGCGTGAAGGTTAGAATCATGTAGTGGAAAAGGAGATAAGCAAATCAGTGATTATTATGTGACAGGTACTATCGCAGAAAGTACGAACAGAAAGGGCAGAAACATTCTGCTTTCTTGGAAGCAGAAAGGGCAGAACATTCTAAAACAGTTAAATTATAAGTAAATAAAGTTCTACTACATTTAAAAACACACTTAAAGTATTTGGAGGGTATTTACAAAAAATAAGAATTTAAAGAAAAATAAACTTTCTGGAAAGAAAAAGAGAATATACTATAAGATATATACAGATAAGAATGTATCTGTTGTCCTTTCTTGTATCCTTAGAGCTTAGTATTTGGAATATGTAAGGTACCCAGGAAAAGTGTTTTGACTAAATCAGTTGAAGAGAATGAGAAATATTCAGTTATTTTCTTTTTTGACAAAATGTTGTTATCTTCTGAAGAATGCTCATTTCCCTTTACTTTCCATCCTTAGTAGTCCCCTAGTTCTTATGTCTGGTAGACTTGTCTTTGTCTGCTGAAGCTAATGTACCACCATAAAGCTCATCTTCCTTTGACATCACTTTCCATGTGTGATACCCCTGTTTAAAAATTCTTCAAGGGGATCCTTGTTTCTTACCGTGGTGAGTGCAGACTTCTGAGCCTTGTGTTCAGGGTTCTTTGTGTTTGGTCCATCACAGCTGTCACACTGTATCGCCCACTGTCCCCAAGTATGACCCCACCTCTGTTGATAGGGATTCTTCAGATAGTCTCTCACCTGTTACACAAAATGTGCTCATCTCACTTCCCTTCATGCTCACTTGCTCACATATCTGGAGTGTACTCTGCTCTTCAGTGAAGCAAATGATGCTCAGTCTGTTAATCACAGACTCCTTGCCACCTCTGTCCCTTCTAGCCAATTATGATCTTTATTTTCTGATAGAAGCTACTTAGATAAGTCAGATAGCAATGGTGAAAAGACTTTACAGAAATTGTATGAGGTGAATTTGGAAGACACAGGCAGTCACTAATGTGCACCTCCTTCATGGAAATCCCCTTGAAAATGTTTATGGTTGTCTCATTTCCATGCTTAATGAAGAAATGACTTCAGACCATACCCTTATGATTTCCATTTTACTGAAATTTTTCTCTCCAGAGTTACCATTGGCTCTCCTTTCTAAAAGTTTGTATCTTTTATAATAACCTTGAGAGTTTTTTTTTTTTAAATTATGAAAGCAATACAATGTAATAATAATTTGTGGGAAATAGAAACAGGGTTAAGGAAAAAATAAAAATCACCAGTACTTATACTACTCTCACCATTACTCTTTGGTACACAAAAAAAATCTCCTTAGAAGTTCCTTAAAAGTATTTGATACCCCAGAAAAAAATCTTCCTTTAAAGTTCCTATGTAGAACTTTTGGGTATCGGAGTAAAAGCTGTTCAGTTCTACTGACCATAAGTTTATGATGTCAGCAGTTGGCTAAGTTATAAGTAGAGTCTTGCCTATTATACTGTTCAATGGTCTGTAGCCTCTTTATTGGGTTTGTAATTATTTTGATGTGATTTGCAGATTATATTACATATAATATTAATGCCATTAAGGCTTAAAAGAATAAAAACTTTAAATGTGTTAAAAGTTTCAGTAAAAACAGCCAAATTATAATAGAAATATATATAGAAATTATTAAAAAATTAGAAAGTGTGGAAAAACTGATGAACATAGAAGTATATTTAATACAGTCATGATACAGCAGGGATAATAATGACTATATTCAGTTGATGGTAAAGAAATAAGGAAAACTGTGCCTAGAGGATATTTAATTAGGTGGTGGTTGTTCAATCGCCCAATTGTGTCCAACTCTTTGCGGCCCCATGGACTGCAGAATCAGCCTAGACAAGTAGAAAGTGAAAAACTCCAGGGGTGTCCCAGTCTTAGGTGGGTCTTCATAGTTTTGTGAGATTTACCAACAGGAGCCCTAGCAGGTTCTTACAGTGAAGGCTTAGAAAATTCTCTTTTGATACTGGCAGAGGGAGAGGAAAAGCAGCTATTTTGAAAATGTCCAGAACATTCTGTTTTTCTTAAACCTGCCCTCAAAAGAACCTGTTTTGCTAGCCTAGCCTGTGAGTTTTGTCAGAGCCTAACTGATCTGGGGGAAGGGAGATACCCAATTCCAGCTGCCTCTAACCTTCCCTATGGGTGAAGAGAAATACAAACTGCAGCACCCTCTGGCCAACCTGTCCTGTGTGGGTGTGGAGGTGGGGACGGTGAAAGTGTTAGTCCCTCATTTGTGTCCGACTCTTGGTGACCCCGTGAACGGTAACCAGCTAGACTCTTCAGTCTGTGGAATTTTCCAGGCAAGAATACAGGAATGGCTTGCCATTTTATCCTCCAAGGATCCAACCCAGGTCTTCTGCATTGCAGGCAAAATTTTTTTTGACCGTCTGAGCCACAAGGAAAGAAGCACTTGTAAATGTCACAGTCTTTATAAAAGGCAGAGGACTAAGAGATTAAGAAACAAGACTATGGGACATTTCTCCTCCCACCTTCACACCTCACCACCACTCTAGGAGCCTGTTTATCTCAGCTCTTTTTACCTGGTGCAATATGTTCAACTCTTAACAAAAAATTACAAGGCATACTAAAAGCCAAAATTGATATGTAAGAATCAACAACAATTTTATATTTCTATTATAAAATAGATCAACAAAAGAAATTTATATTTCTATTATAGAAATACTTAAAAATCTCAGGGAGGGAAGGATCCTATTTGTAACAACAATTAAAAATATAAAATACCTAAGAATAAACTTAAGGTATAAGAAGAAACTATATGAAGAAGCTTTAAAACTCTGCTGAGTAATATTAAAGTATACTTAAATAAATGTAAAGTCATACCTTGTTTTTTGATAGAAAGGCTCACTATTGTTCAGATTTTAATTCATGCTTATTCTGTAAATAATACAGTTGATTTGACAAACTGATTCTCAAATTTGTAATGGCAAAACTCTGGAAGCAGTAGAAGTGTTTTTTGGTTGAGGGGATGGTTAAATAAATTATTTACATGTTTACAATTCAATACTATATAGTATTTGGAAAGAAGAAATGGATCTTCATGTGTGGACATGAAGATGTGGTTAAGATCGGTTAAAAAATTAAGGACAGGAGAGTATGTTTAAGTTTCTGATTGTTGGGAATTGTCAAGGGAGGGCTAGAAGAAGCTATGGATACATAAACAGGTGGTATTAATTAGAGATAAAGTAGAATGGAAACAAGAAGACATGTTTGGAGGTTGTTTGAACAGTTCCAAGTAAAAATGAATAAAGGGCATCACTAGGGTAATGACAATGCAGAGTGAAGAACAGGTCTGAAAAAATATTTATGTGGACATAATGTGTTAAAGTTGCCTGAGTGTTTCAGATTGAGGGAGAGAAGCCAAAAATTATGACTCCAGGTTTCAAAAGTGAAGAAAAGTGCAAGTGCTAGTCACTCAGTCATGTCCAAGTCTTTGTGAACCTGTGGACTCAATGTGTGGTCCGCCAGGCTCCTCCGTCCGTGGAATTCTCCAGGCAAGAATTCGGGAGTGGGGAGCCACTCCGTTCTCCAGGATTGAAACCCAGTGGTGACTTACAGGTTTACTTCTTTCTGTCTGACTGCCCCTCCTTTGTGTACTTTGTTGTTCCTCTCTCCTCCTCTGGACAAGGTGACCCTAATATGTCCTTCACTTGCTCCCCCCAGTCCCACTCCTCTGCTGTTCCTTTTTCATACCTTCAGCTTTCATGTCTTTTGCTTCTGGTTGTGTTCTCTTCTCAACCTCGGACCCACTGTATCACTTGCTGTACAGTTACAGTAGGATGCTTTTATGTCATGGTCATAGTCTTAGCACAGTCATACATCTGTTCAGATCAGCTGCTGCTGTGAGGGGTGTGTATGTCACTTTGGAAAAGGTGCTTAATTTCTGTAAGGGTCAATTATTACCTCCTTTATAAATGGGAATAAAATGCTACTTCTCTTTCGGGGTATTATGAGCACTAAATGAATAATCTTCTACAGGCAGTTCATTAACTAGGCCAGTTCAGGTGGTGGTTTCTGTGTATTAGGTGAAATTAATGAGATGTCTCCCTAGCTGTCTACATCTGTCTTGTTTGTGGTAGAAATTGTTACAAGCCATCCTTTATTGGAAAGAACTGTTCTTTATTGTTAGTTTAGATCCTTCTAACTTTCTGCTTTTAAAAGTCTCCTTTCTTCTTTGAAATGATATTGCTAATAGGTGGTAGTTGTTTTGATTAGTGTTCTCAGTTATGAAAAAAAAATAGTTGCTGCCCTACATTATTCCCTCCCCAACCTGCACAGTTTTTTAAAATTTGTATTAGTATGCTGCATTTGTTATGATTGATGAACCAATATTGACACACAATATTAATTGAAATCCATGGTTTACATGAGGGTTCACTCTTGGGTTGTATATTCTCTGGGGTTCAACAAATGTATAATGACATGTTTCTACCATTACTGTCACGAAAAGTAGTTTCACTACCCTGAGAGCACTCTTTACCCCACCTCCCTGTCCCTCCCCATCTCCCTGAACCCCTGGCTATCACTGATCTTCTCCCTGTCTCCATAGTTTTGCCTTTCCCAGAATGTCACATAGTTGCAATCAACCAGTACATAGCCAGATTGGCTTCTTAGCAATATGCCTTTATGATTCTTCCATCTCTTTTCAGGGCTTGATAGCTCATTTCTTCTCATCACTAACTAATCTTCCTTTTAATTGATATACCACAGTTAGTTTATCCATTTACTTACTGGAGGACTTTTCAGTGCCTTCCAAGTTTTAACAGTTATAGAACACCTTGCATTTTAAGATTTAAACTTGCAAGTTTTTCTTCATATCAGGTATATTCATTCCTAGGATTACTGTAACAGAATATGCAAACTGAGTGGCTTAAAACAGTATAATTTTTTTCTCTCACAGTTCTGGAGTATGTAATAAGAACTCCAGTACTTTGGCCACCTCATGCAAAGAGTTGACTCATTGGAGAAGACTCTGATGCTGGGAGGGATTGGGGGCAACAGGAGAAGGGGACGACAGAGGATGAGATGGCTGGATGGCATCACTGACTTGATGGATGTGAGTCTCAGTGAACTCCGGGAGTTGGTGATGGACAGGGAGGCCTGGCGTGCTGCGATTCATGGGGTTGCAAAGAGTCGGACACGACTGAGCGACTGATCTGATCTGATATATATATTTATTTATAGGTCTTCATCTTTAGCTCTTAGAGCTCCTAAAACTTGTCATCTTCTAAGTGATAAGAGCCAAAGAAGCATCTTTGGTTATAATATTTGGCTTTTTAGTCTCTGGTTCCAGAATGATAAAAGTAAAGAGCATCTTTTGTTATTCATAATACACCCTCTTGGATCACACCTGAGTTTATGTTAATGAATAACTCTTGGAAATCACCTAAGGATGGGGCCTGGTTATCATGGGAACCCACCTTTGATTACTTTTGGAACTTTTAGCCTCTTCCATCTCTGGGGAGGGGAAAGAGGCTGGAGGTTGAGTTGATCACTAATGGCCATAATTCAGTCCATCTAGTAATGAAGCCTCCATAAAGATACCCTGACTGAGGGGTTTAGAGATCTTCCAGATTGGTGCACACTTTAAGGGTATGGGAATTTCAAGGTGTGGAAATCCCACACAGCCTTATACCACATACTGGTATCTAAATGCTGTTCTTCATAAAAGTCTGGCAAATGTAGGTAAGATGTTTCCCTGAGTTTTGGGAGCCATTTTAGTAAATAACTGAACTGGAGAAGAGCTTATGGGAGAGTGTTTGGCCAGAAGTACAGATGACAGTCTAGGGTTTGAGATTGGTGCTTGAAGTGTAGGGGCCTCTTGCAGGACTAAGCCCTTACAATGTGCGATGTGCACTCACCATGGGTGACAGTGTAACTGAGTGGTAGGATACCCAGGTGGTATCCGCCAAGAACTGGAGATTTCCTTGGTATGGAAAAACCCACATATCTAGTGTCAGAAGTGTTGAGAGAGAGGATAGCAAAAAAAATTTTTTTTTTTTTTTCCGTTTAGGAGGCTCATAATCTGAAATCAAGGTGTTGGGAGGGTGGTTACTTCTGAGGGCTCAGAGGTTCTCAGAGCCCTCAGAGTCTGTTCCATACCTCTTTTCTAACTGCTGGGAAAGACCCATGATTCTTGGTGTTCCTTGGCTTGTAGATCCATCACACTAATCTCTGCCTCCATCTTCACATGACATTATCCGTGTGTCTCTGTATTTTCATAGGGATGTCGTCCTACATAGACGGCGGTCATACTGGATTAGGGGTCCCCCTGTCCAGTATATCCTCATTGAACTAACTGCATCTGCACTGACAGTATTTCCAAATCAGGTCACGTTCCCAGCTGCATCAGTTAGTACCTCTCCCTATCTTTAAATAACCTGTAGCATGAAGTGATGCTTTCCAGCCTGCTCCTGTGTGCATACTCTCCCTTTTTTTGTCATTGTTGAATCATTGATGATGATGTAATATTATCCAGCTCTTACTAATTGTGGTTTCAGCTGAAAACCAAATTTTCCTTGGCAGTGTTATAAAAAAGGGCTTCCTTGTGCTTGAATTTGAATGTATTTTCAAATACATAACCAGCAAGATACATGCCAGATGCCAGTGTGTGGCTCTGCCCTGCTCAGATTGGTTTTTATGGTTCATTTGCGTACTTTGTGGTTTGTCAAGTATAAAAAATAACAAGTGAAATTGATGTAAAATGATTTTTTCTTAGAATTAGCCAATGAAGGATGTTTATTCTTATTATTATTTAGTTTTAGTACATAAAGAAACTGTGAAAGATAGTTTATGACTTCTACAGACTCATTTTCCCCTTTTACGTGGTTATAATTTAGTGTTTTGCAGATTTCAGAAAGAATTCTTTTCCTGTTTTTCTGTTATCTTACATTCCATGTGAAAACTGACCCCTAAGCTTGCCAATTTCCAGATCATCATTATAGACAAGGTTTCTGAATTTCCTTTATAATAGTTTCCTAATCAGAGAGGGGAGAAAGGGAGGTTGGTTAGAGTCTCATGGAAAGTTACTGAGCACTCTGAAAATAGTTTGATAAAAGGCCATGGAAGAAAATGGGGAAGAAACATGCTTGGACATAGGGCAAAAGTGAATTCTGTTTTAGGAATAAAAATAGTTATAAATTTCAGTCTATGTGGGTTGTTTTGTTTGTTTGTTTCCACCAGCAAGATTTTCATGTGTTCAATAGACCTTCCTTGAAAACGGTTAAATATTGTATTAACTGCTATTAAAGAGCAGATTTTATGTAATCTTTATTGATAGTGGAAGACAGAGGAGCCTGATGTGCTACAGTCTGTGGGGTTGCAGAGTCAGACACAGTTTAGCCACTGAACAACCATCATCTATTGATATAGCCAGAGCTCCTGAGTCAAGTCAGCGTCTAATGCAGCTGACTGAGAACAGATTCGGGGAAGGCAATGGCACCCGACCCCAGTACTTTTGCCTGGAAAATCCCATGGATGGAGGATCCTGGTAGGCTCCAGTCCATGGGGTCGCTAAGAGTCGGACCCGACTAAGTGACTTCACTTTCGCTTTTCACTTTCATTCAATGGAGAAGGAAATGGCAACCCACTCCAGTATTCTTGCCTGGAGAATCCCAGAGACGGGGGAGCCTGGTGAGCTTCTGTCTATGGGGTCGCACAGAGTTGGACACGGCTGAAGCGACTTAGCAGCAGCAGCAGCAGGGAACAGATTGGCTAGCCAATAAGTGGCTTTGGTTCAGTAGGAAAATACATCTTATGTAGTCCAGAGGGTGTCTCCTGAGGGGAATGTCTCTCTTCCTCACATATCTGAGTGTTACATAACTTTCTCTTTGCTGATGATACTTGCATGTCAGTGCTGACACACCTAATCAGTCTGACTTTGCTGTCTTAGTTTCTGTACTCTCATTTTAGGAAGGTAGGACCCTTGTGTTTTTGAATTTTTTGTTTTTACCTTAACTCCTTTTTCATTTAATGTGTTTCCTTTTTCATTACTGACATATCTGAAATGCAGTTTTCTTCAAGTAAAAAATCATCATGTATGACGAAATAATTGTTTGCATTTGTTTTATAAACCTAGGGTCAAATTTGATCACTTCTTCCAACAGTTTATCTCTTATCCCTCTTTATTTCTCTTATCATGAACTAATTTAGGATTTTGGTGTTTATCTCTTAGATTGTTATCTTCTCATCTTTATCATATCAGTTTTGTGCACCTCTTTGACCATGCCAATTTACCTCTGTCAGAGACCTGCAGTGGTTTTCCTTTAGATGACTGGTTAAGTTTAATATTCTTACTCTCCTCCCTCCATGTATTTTATTATAAAAATTTCCAAACACATTACTGAGTTATATGAATTCTCTGTGCTGCTAAGTCACTTCAGTCGTGTCCGACTCTGTGCCACCCCATAGGCGGCAGCCCATGAGGCTCTGCTGTCCTTGGGATTCTACAGGCAAGAACACTGGAGTGGGTTGCCATTTCCTTCTCCAATGCATGAAAGTGAAAAGTGAAAGTGAAGTCGCTTAGTCATGTCCGACTCTTAGCAACCCCATGGACTGCAGCCCACCAGGCTCCTCCATCTGTGGGATTTTCCAGGCAAGAGTACTGGAGTGGGGTGCCATTGCCTTCTCCGATGAATTCTCTGTATGTTGAATATTAACCTTTTATCAATTAATGTGATATGCAAATATTTTCTTATTTGGTAGGTTGTCTTTTATTTTGTTGATGGTTTCCCTTGTTGTGCAGAAGTCCTTAGTTTGATATAGTCCCACTTGTTTTTTTTTTTTTGTTGCCTTTGTGTGTGTGTGTGTGTGTGTGTGTGTTATGAAATCCAAAAAAAAAATTGCAAAGACTGACGTAACTGATGTCAAGGAGCTTGTCCTCTACATTTTCTTCTGGGAATTTTTTGCTTTCAGGTCTTAAATTCAAGCCTTTAATTCCTTTTGGGTTGATTTTGGTGTTTGGTATAAGATAAGAACTTCCTGATGTTCAAGCTGGTTTTAGAAAAGGCAGAGGAACCAGAGATCAAATTGCCAACATCTGCTGGATCATGGAAAAGGCAAGAGAGTTCCAGAAAAACATCTATTTCTGCTTTATTGACTATGCCAAAGCCTTTGACTGTGTGGATCACAATAAACTGCAGAAAATTCTGAAAGAGATGGGAATATCAGACCACTTGACCTGCCTCTTGAGAAATCTGTATGCAGGTCAGGAAGCAACAGTTAGAACTGGACATGGAACAACAGACTGGTTCCAAATAGGAAAAGGAGTACGTCAAGGCTGCATATTGTCACCATGTTTGTTTAACTTATATGCAGAGTACATCATGAGAAATGCTGGACTGGAAGAAACACAAGTTGGAATCAAGATTGCTGGGAGAAATAATAACCTCAGATATGCAGATGACACCACCCTTATGGCAGAAAGTGAAGAGGAACTAAAAGCCTCTTGAAGAAAGTGAAAGTGGAGAGTGAAAAGGTTGGCTTAAAGTTCAACATTCAGAAAACGAAGATCATGGCATCTGGTCCCATCACTTCATGGGAAATAGATGGGGAAACAGTGGAAACAGTGTCAGACTTTATTTTTCTGGGTTCGAAAATCACTGCAGATGGTGACTGCAGCCATGAAATTAAAAGGCGCTTACTCTTTGGAAGGAAAGTTATGACCAACCTAGATAGCATATTCAAAAGCAGAGACATTACTTTACCAACAAAGGTCCTTCTAGTCAAGGCCATGTTTTTTCCTGTGGTCATGTATGGATGTGAGAGTTGGACTGTGAAGAAGGCTGAGCGCCGAAGAATTGATGCTTTTGAACTGTGGTGTTGGAGAAGACTCTTGAGAGTCCCTTGGACTGCAAGGAGATCCAACCAGTCCATTCTGAAGGAGATCAGCCCTGGAATTTCTTTGGAAGGAATGATGCTAAAGCTGAAACTCCAGTACTTTGGCCACCTCATGTGAAGAGTTGACTCACTGGAAAAGACTCTGATGCTGGGAGGGATTGGGGGCAGGAGGAGAAGGGGACGACAGAGGATGAGATGGCTGGATGGCATCACTAACTCGATGGACGTGAGTCTGGGTGAACTCCGGGAGTTGGTGATGGACAGGGAGGCCTGGTGTGCTGCGATTCATGGGGTCGCAAAGAGTCGGACACGACTGAGCGACTGAACTGAAGAGCCCAGTTTCACTCTTTTGCATTTGACTATCCAGTTTTCTCAGCACTATTTATTAAAGAGACTGTCCTTTCCTCTTTGTATATTCTTGGCAACTTTGTGGTAAATTAATTGACCATATATTAGTGGGTTTATTTGTGTGCTGTCTATCCCATTTTGTTGATCTGTGTATTTTTCTAATGCCAATACCATACTGCTTTGATTACTATAGCTTTGTAATATAGTTTGAAACCAGGAAGTATGATTCCTCCACCTGTGTTCTTTCTCCAGATTTCTTTGGCTATTCAAGATCTTTTGTGGTTTCATGCAAAAGATCTATTTCCGTTGAAAAATGTCAGTGGAATTTTGATAGGGATTGTATTGAGCTTTTTATTTTAATGTCAAAATTTACCTCTTTTTATATTGTATATTCATGAAGAAATTGAACTAGCTCTAGTTATTTTTAATAGTCTTTTCCTTTAAACTATATAATAAGTTTAAAATTAAGTGGTTAATGTACCCATCCTATTATAGAATTTGAGTTTTCTGAATCTCACTGTATATTTACCTTTATCAGTGAGTTGTACATTTTCATATGTTTTCATGTTACTATTAGTGTCTTTTCATTTCAATTTGAACTCTTTTCAGCCTTTTTTTTTTGTAAGGCAGATCTAGTAGTGATGGTTTTATGTGACAGACCTAACTTATTCATCCGGGAAAGTTTTTATTTCTTCTTCATTTCTGAAGGATACCTTTGTTGGATAGAGTATTCTTAGCTGGTAGTTTCTTTCTCTGAATAAAAGAAATGTGGAATATCATTCATTCCACTCTCTTCACCTGTAAGGTTTCTTCTTGGAGATCTGCTGATGGCCTAATGGGGCTCTTTGTAGGTTACAGTCTGTCTTACTGGTATTAGGATTTTCTGTTTGTCTTTGGTTTTCACAAGTTTCATTATAATGTGTCTTAGAGATAGACGCATTATAATGGGGGGAATCTGTTAGCTTCATGAACTTGGATGTGCAGCCTTCTCTCCAGGTTTGGGAAATTCTCAGCCATTATTATTATTTTTTTTAATAAGCTTTATTACCCCTTTCCTTTCTGTTCTCCTTCTAGAACTCTAATGATTCTGCTGTTTATTCTTGATGGTGTCCTATAGATCACGTGGACCCTTTTTATTCTTTTTTCATTCTTTTTTCTTTGTTCTCCTCTGACAGAGTTATTTCAAAGTTCTGTCCTCTAACCATGGATTCTGTCTTCTGCCTGTTGTGTTCTGCTGTTGATGCTTTCTCTTACATTCTTCTTTTCATTCATTGAATTCTTTAGTTCCAGAATCTGTGTTTAGTTCTTGTAATGATTTGTCTCTGTTTATTTCTCATTTTGATCATGTATTGTTTTTCAGGTTTTGTAACATTGTCTCTTTATTGTCTTGTAGCTCATTGAGTTTCCTCGAGATGGCTGTTTTGAATTCTTCATAGGATAAATCACATTTCTCTGTGTCTTTGCCTTAAGTTGCTGGAGGATGATTATGATCTTTTGTAGTGTCAGGTTTCCTTTATTCTTCATGTCCCTTGTCATTTTACACTGCTGTTTTGGCACTTGAAGTAACAGTTAACCTCCTCTAATCTTTACTAGCTGAGAGAGACTTTTTGTTGGTCTGGTTTATGTTCTTGGGAAGGGTGATACTGGCAAAGGTCTTCCTACCCACTCTAATGTCCAAACTTGTATTTTTCTTGCTGTTCTTCTGATGGGAGAGCTGGAACTTCTTTAGAAACCTGAACTTCCATAAAGGCTTTCTCATATATGGGTATCTGCCCAAGTCCGTGTTTTCCAGGTACTGCAGCTAAGAGGGGTTAGAGTCAGTTCACAGGCTCCTGCT
Organism: Tragelaphus eurycerus; assembly: GCA_935064755.1. NCBI lineage: Eukaryota > Metazoa > Chordata > Mammalia > Artiodactyla > Bovidae > Tragelaphus > Tragelaphus eurycerus. The sequence goes on along the minus strand of CAKXYN010000086.1, from coordinate 822,382 downwards.
GGCTCCACGTCCTGTACCAGGTTCTTTGTGCTTGTTACACGTTGCACAGGTGGATGAGACTCCTTCTAGGTCCTTCAGAGTATGATGCTGGGTTCCATAGCTCCCATGAGGCACTTTTGTTCATTGTTAGATGCCAAATTTTAGATGTTAAAGGGCAACAAAAACAAGAGACGTCTTATGCTACCATGATGCTAACCCTCTTGCTGCTTTCTTTAGAACAGTAAGTTGCTTGCTATTCTGTTGCTAAGTCTTGGAGTTTAATAGTTCGAGAGTTAAATATATGGTTCCCATTATGACATCCTATCTCAAATATTACTCCTTGTGTATTTTAGAGCAGAGGAATAAAGCACCATGTGAATAAGCCATTGTGACAAGAGACAGTGCAAATTTATGTTGATGCTTTTGTTAAGTGAATGTGTTTCTTACATTTTAATAGCACCTTGCAAGTCCCTTTATGATGCAATGATCTCATTTCATATTCACAAACTTGTAAGGTGGATATTAATATTACCTTAATAATATAAATGGTGAAACTAAGACTCAGAGTTGTATGGTGGCAGTAAATGTTTTTTGGTTTTCTTTTTTTGTGTGTGTGTTTTTTTTTTTGACTGCAAGGTAGTTAGGATGTAAAACTTGTCTTTGCTGGATACCACAAATTTATTATATATATGTTAATTTTCATTCCCCATTTTCAGCTTAATTACTGCCTCAAGTAATTTCTTTTTCTTTTTTTCAAAAGCAGGACACATGCGCTATATTTTTGTTGGCTTGGCATATCTGAGAATGACTTCTGTGTTAGAGTGATCACAGACTTTTCCTCTAAGAATCCAGTAACATTTTCTTATTGTTTTCTGGAATATAGTTTTACAGAGAAACCTGAAGATAGCTGGGTTTTGCTTTTGTATGTAAATTCTCTTTTAAAAAAATTTTGTCTGTGTAGCCATAGTTTGTCTTTTCATTACAGTTCAAAAAGTTTTGCTAAGATGCACCCATAAATGTCTCTGTTCATTGATTTTTTTAAAATTTGGAACACAGTAAACTACTCTGATCAGCAAACATAGAATATCTTTATTCAGTTTCAGAGACCTGTTCTTCAGTTACATGCTGGATTATTACTTTTAACTAGTTTTAATTTTTTCCTTTAAGGAATAGAATTATTTTATTGGTTATCATCTTCCCTCATGGTATTTATGTCTGTTCTTCTCTACAAATTCTTAGAGGACTTTCCATGTTTGCCCTCTACATAAATGCTGCTTTCTGAATAATTCATTCAATTCTTTATTAATACCAGCACAGGTTTTATTTCTATTACATTAAAAATTTTTTTGTAAGCAGTTCCTTATTTTACCCATTTCTCTTAGTTTCTGTCTTTACTTTCTGTTCTTGTTTCCTGGGGGGTATGGCTCGTTTACTTTTAGGTATGCAGATAGCTTACATATTGTTTCTACTAATGCTTATAGAAATTATTTTCAGAAGACTTCTGTTTTTTTTGAGCTTCAAGCTGATACTTCTTGTCAAATAATCTTTTTTTCTAGGTTCCCCCTCCCCCTTTTTTTCCTTTGGTTTTGTTAGGGATAGATTTGTTCAGAGTCAGTGTTTGCCAGTAAACAAAGTGTCTGGATTGCCCTTGGCCTGCCTTGTTCAGTTGTTTGAGTTTCTTTTTATGCCAGTATCTTGAGCTCTAAGTGAGTTGTTCATGTAAAACTCCAGTGTATAGCTGTTATTAAAAAGTCTGTCATCTGGTGCAGATTTCCCAAACAGTGCTGTCCATCTTGCTTCTCTTATTGTCTTGCTCTCTGACGTTCTAGTCAGAGTATGAGAGAGCCTACAGTTCTTGACATGTACTACTGACATGCATTTCTCTGTGTCTTTTCTCACCTTGCAAAGCTTTACTTACAAAGATTATACCTCGTCTTGCACCTCTGCCAGGACTGCCTTTGTCTCCACGCCTGTCTGCAGTGCACATATTTTCTGGGGATTGTAGCTTCCTACTGAATGCAGAAATATAGAAAGAGAGGAAATCATGGGGAACAACACTAACAACTACGAGAAGTAAACCTGTGCAGTAGAGAACTAGTGTCCAGCTTTGTAAGTGACATGAACATTGTATTTCCAAATCAAGTGATGCAGATGGGCACAGAATGAAGTATCTTCCCTTTATATGACCTGTCACATGTGTTTGATTTTTTCAGTATACTGTGTGTTAGTTATTATTTGTATCTTTTGTTTTCATACTTAGTAGAAATTCTTAGCAGATTCTGGCAGTCTTGTTAGTCTAAATATTTTGCTATTATTATTGATGGAAAATACTTGTTAAGTATATTTTGTGTCAACTCTAATATAAATACTTTGTGTATTAACTCATTTAATTTATAACAACCCTTTTGTGGAGTACTGTGATTATGACCATTTTATAGGTGGGGAAAATGAGGCATAAAGAAATTGAACACCTTATCTAAGAGTACTTAGATAGCATGTAGCATAGTTAGAATTTGAAGTCAAGAAGTCTGTGTCTATTTGCATTGTGCAAGTTTTCATCCTGATTTTCTGTATCTTCATAGGCCCACCCTCTCTCCTTCCTTCCCTCCTTATCTCTCTTCCTTTTTCCTTACATTTCTTTTATGACTACATAAAAGATTATATCAGAAACTAGCAATGAGATACCATTAAAAATGTGACCTTTTTTGAGTTCTAGAATGTGGAATATTAAAAAAGTATATATGTGTGCATATATTTTAGTTCTTTAGGTATTGCTTTATGAAATAAATTATTAAATTTTCAAAAGTGAATTTGTTCAGCTTGCAGATGTATTAAATAGAAATAATTTGTTCATTGTAGTTCTTCCTTTATTGACCTTGGTGAGTGTTGGGCTGTAGCAGTAATGTTTAACCCTTTTGTCTCAACCTCCCTAAGTGTACAACTTAAACTTGGGAATGACTTGATTATCAGTAAGAATTAGATTCATTGGATTAATGCTGCTTAATTCAGGCACCACTAGACTGATGGCTGTTGAGCACCGGAAATGTGGCCGGTCTGGTTGAAATGTGCTAGAAGTATAAAACATACTCTGGATGTTGAAGGCTTAGTATGAGTAAAAGAATGTTAAGTATCTTTTACTTAAAAATACTTATTATATCTTGAAATGATTGTTTTTGAGTTGTTGGATTAAATAAAATATATTATTAAAACCAATTTTGACTTTTTTTTTTTACTTTTTTACGGTTAAAGGATAGTTAAAAATGATGTGTGTGCCTCGTATTCTATTTTTGTTGTGAATTCAAAAATGTGTGCACTATGGTGCCTCCCCGAGTCTGGTAGGGAGGAAAAGAGACAGCAGTTAGAGTGGTGGGTAAGTGCCAGAGAGGGGCTCACGCCTGCAGACCTCTGACCTAATTTCCATGGCCTGTGGAAGGTGGCCTTTCCTGCAGTTGTAGTACCTTGTGTTTTCTTCCCTTTTACCTTCTTTTGAGGACTCTCAGTCTACTTTTTGGATGGAAGGAAATAAAAGTCAAATGCTATATAACAAAAAAAAAATTGAGAATCTTTTTTCTACTTGTTTTGGTTCTCAGTCTAATGAAACAAATCAAGGTTAAAGTAGAAGGTATGAGTCTGCTCATAGAGACCACTGCTCGCCGACCTCCTACGAAATCGACTTTGACAATCAAATGGCTAGTAGTACCTCTTGCTCAGTATGGAACACAGATCGATTTGAGATCTCTTGACTTCAAAGTGTCTTTGGAACATATAGAGGGAGAGGAACATTAAGTGGTTGGATGTATAGAACTGGAGTCCAAGAAAAATATTGGCTGATGATATAGATTGGAGTGAGGTAAGGTCATAAGTAAGGTATGAAATCAACAGGAAGTGAGTAAAATGAGAAATGGGACAAACCTCTGAGTAATAAGTAAGGTTAAGAAAAGGGAATAGAAAGGTCACTGAAAAAGTTGGCCAGAGAAGGAAGGGTTTAGCCAGGAGAGTGTGCTCTCAAGAAGCAGGTAAGTGAGGGTAGTATCAGATGTAGCTCGGAAATAGAAATAAAGACTGAGAAATATCCATTGTCTTTAATAATGAAGAGGTTATTGGGGAGAAAGGGCTTCCCTGGTGGCTCAGACAGTAAAGCGTCTGCCTGCAATGCCGGAGACCTGGGTTCGATCCCTGGGTCGGGAAGATCCCCTGGAGAAGGAAGTGGCAACGCACTCCAGTCCTCTTGCCTGGAAAATCCCATGGATGGAGGAGCCTGGTAGGCTACAGTCCATGTGGTCACAAAGAGTCAGACAGAACTGACGGACTTCACTTTACTTTCTATTGGGGAGAAAGCAGGTTCCCTGCAAGAAGTTGAGTTAGGTGGCAAAGCCAGATTGCAGAATGTTGAGGAACTGATGAAGGTAAAGAACTGGAGACAGTGAAGGTTATTGTATGGCAGTGAAAGAGGTGAAAGTTAAGGCTGTTGAAAGGTCGTGGGATATACTTAGCATAAAACAGTTGCATGTGCGCATGCATGCCCTTGTGTGTGTGTGTGCATGTGTTCTATGGGTTGTAAGTCCATGAGAAAACCATGATTCTGTATCTTTACATTCTTGGAATCCAGTGTAACACCCTTCATAAGGTAACTACTCAGTAAGTGTTATTGATCTTTATTTTAATTTATTAAATATCTCTTTTTCAACAAGATTCTTTATCAACATCATTTCCAGATTCTTTAAACATTAAATCTACATAGAAGTTTGATTTTATGTAAGTCTTCATGCAGTAAGGCACTTGAATATGGCTGAAGGGAAAGAAAATGAGCTTTGTAGTCCACCAAAACTATAATTCAAATCTAGGTTCTGACACTTTTTAGCTATAGGATTTTTTACAAGATAATTGTTGCTTCTGGCCTCTTTTTCCTTATCTAGGAAATAAGGATAATGATACCTTCCCTTATAGGGCCATTGTAGGAGTCAGTAAAAAACGTAAAGTGTTTTATGCAGTACCTTCTGCAAAGTAGGCACTCAGTAAATGTTTTGTAGAAAAATAGCAGCTTCATGTGCTATACATGCCAACATTACAGTCTTTATAATTTGATTTAAAGTAGTATATGTGAGATAATGCTATTACTTTAAATAAGACCAAGCATACTCAGTTGAAATTTAAGTTAAAAATTAGCCTTTGAATAAAAAATTGTTTCTTTTCTTGCCCTCTCCTCTCTTTTCCAATCCAGGTCCTGAGGGAGTCTAACAAATTAGCAGAAATGGAAGAACCACCCTTGCTTCCAGGAGAAAATATTAAAGACATGGGTCTGTACTGGTATTTTTTGTCAAATTTCCTTCTCTGTGACTGTACAGACTATTCAGTGTTTCCAGTGTACAAAGAACATGCTCACTTTGCAGACACCTCCTATTTGACAGACTCCTTCCTGACAGCCTTCCCAGCCTCCAGTGTGTACTCGATCTAGACCTATTGACTGTGTTTGGATTTTGACTAATGGAAACATGCCATTGAGTTATATTTTGCTGCTTTTCTGGTTTGAAAGAAGGTGACTTATTTTAAAAACTGTTGTGGAATTCCATCACAGTAAATTTTATTATTTTGAATTTGAGTTAGATAGTGGGTTGAATAGATAAAAAATTGAATTGTCACTTTGTACAAGTAATTTTTCTTGAAACACATTCTCTCTTTTTACTTCTTTATTTTTCCTCCTCTGAGTAAATTTGTCAATTTTTGGATAAATGTATTTCATCTACATTGCAAAGTGAGTCCTTTGCATGTCAGTGCCTTTCTTTATCCAACCTAAGTAACTAAGTATTAACTTATTGTACGGACTGGAAACTGGAAACACATTTTCAAGCTATTTTTTTGTCCTTATGCTTTTACTTTGTTACATTTGTGTGGTAATATACAAAATACCCATAGCTTTTGTATTTTTAAGATATTTATTTATTTATCAAAGTATAGTTGACTTACAGTATTAGTTTTAGGTGTTCATAGTAATTTGATATTTTTGAAGATTAAACAGCATGCATAGTTATTATAAAATACTGACTATATTCCTTGTGCTGTATATTACATCCTTGTAAGTTGTTTATTTTGCAACTGGTAGTTTGTACTTCTTAATCCCCCTTACCTGTTTTGCTCCTTTCCCCACCCCTCTACCCTCTAATAACCCCTACTTTGTTCTCTGTATCTGAGTTTGTTTGTTTTGTTATATTTATTCCTTTGTTTTGTCTTTTGATTCTACATATAACTGGAAATATATGGTGTTTGTCTTTGTGTATGACATATTAAATATAATATCCTCCAGGTCTGTTCATATTCTCACAAATGGCAAGATTTCATTCCTTTTTAGGTGTTCATTAACAGAAGAATGGATAAAGAAGATGAAGTATATACAGAATAACCATATGATCCAGCAGTTCCACTCCTCGGTGTATATCTGGGGGGAAAAAGCCTTAATTAAGAAAGATACACACACCCCAGTGTTCATAGCATTATTTACAGTTGCCAAGATATGGAAGTGAACTAAGTGTTCATCAGTAGATGAATAGATAAAGAAGATGTGGAGTGTTTGTGTGTATATATGGGAATGTTTGTGTGTGTATGACATGGAATACAACTCAGCCATAAAAAAGGATGAAATGTTGCCATTTATAGCAACGTGGATGAACTTAGAGGTCATTATGCCAGATGAAGTCAGTTAGAGACAAATACTATATGATATCACTTACATGTGGGATCTAAAAAGTTGAGCAAACTAGTGAATATAACAACAAAAGAAGTAGACTCAAAAGTATAGAGAGCAAACCAGTGGTTACCAGTAGGGAGTGGGAATGGGGAGGGGCAAAGTAGGGGCAGGAGATTAAGACATACATGCTATTGGGTATAAAATAAGCTACAAGGATGTATTGTACAACACAGGGGATATAACCATTATAATAACAATGAACGGAATACTACCTTTAAAAATTGTGAATCACCATGTTGTATACCTGTAACTTAACTGTATAGTACAGCAAATACATGTCACTTAAAAAATGAAAAGGGTGTATGCTTATATTCACAAAAGAACTCTAAAGAAATAGTGTAAGATGATTGAGAAAAAGATGTGGTATACACACACACATACGTACACAATGGAATATTATACAGCTGTTAAAATACTCATAGATTTTGAGAAATAAAGTAATGTGTAGGTGAATACAGTAAGTGATTTCTTGGTCACCTTTCATTTTATCATCAATCATATTTTTAAAAAACCTGAAAGTGATAGTCCCTCAGTCGTGTCCAACTCTTTGCAACCCCATGGACTGTAGCCCATAGGCTACTCTGTCCATGGGATTCTCCAGGCAAGAATACTGGAGTGGGTTGCCACTCCCTTCTCCAGGGGATCTTCCTGACGCGGGCATTGAACCCGCATCTCTTGGGCCTCCTGCAATACGAGCGGATTCTTTACCATCTGAGCCACTGGGGAAGTCTTAAGCCAAGTGTCATTTACTTGTGTAAAAATAAGCAGGCCATAGGGGACCTATCCTCTGTGTTGTTGTTGCCTATGGCACATTTAGCTCCTTCATGTTTAGCATTTCTCTCTTCTTAGTTTTAACTCTTGGTTAAATACTTTCCCATTCCTTTTTCCCCCTACTCACTTCAGGTATCCTAAGTTCTCCTGAGCTACTTACTCAGTTAAGGTGTTATGTATTATTACTACTTGATACTATATAATAATGATAGTAATCATTCCTGAGTGCTTACCATCTGATTTAATCATCCTCACAATGACCTTCTGAGAATGATGCTCATCCCATTTTGCAGATTAAGAAACTAAGGCATAGGAAGACTGCCTGGCTAGTAAAGTTGTATCTAGAACTGTGCCAGTTTTTTTCTCTCTTCTAAGCCTAAAAGCTTATGCTATTTCCACTGTGAAAAATGACCTTATAAAAGAGTTTCAAGTTATCACTCAGTCTCTTTTGTTATCTTCTTTTTTAGATAGCAACACTCCATTTAGGGCTTCATCCTTGGCTTGTTTCCCTTTCCTCTCTTATTTGTTCTTTTTGGTTGATGATATCTAAGTTAGTAGCTTTACCTACAATGTATTTACTGATGATTCCAAAATTTGTTGCTTCTAGTGTGAACCTCTGTCCTAATACAGATAAATGATGCCTGCATCTTAGACAAATGGCCATGGGTATTCTATAGATATCCTTATACCCAACATATCCAAAACTGAAGTCATCACCTTTATTTCTAAATTTATTCCTTTTCTTTTTTCCATCAGTTAACATTAATACTGGTTGTCCATTGACTCCAGGCAGAAATCTGGGAGTCATCTTCAGCTGCTCTTTTTTTTCTGAGCTCTGACATTCAGCCAGTTACCAGATCCAGAGGAGTAATCTCCAAAAATTTATTGAGTGTTATCTTTTTCTCTCAATTTTCATGAGCCCTTGGTATAGAATTTATGTTGAATTTCATGTGCCTATGAGAAACTTTTAGGAGTTTAGGAGAGAGATCAGGTTAGAAGTCATATTTTGGAATCATCAGAATATGGATATTAGTTGAAAATCAAAGTATGAAAATAACTCAGAGTAAATGGAGTAAAAACAGGGCCAAGAATGTAGCTTTGGTAGGCATTTTATAATTATATGGTAGAAGAAGAACCAGGGAGGAGGAAATTAAGATGGAATGAAGAGAATGTGATACAGTATAAATTAGAGCGATCCAGACTATATACTTTGTCCAAAAAATTGCTTTACTTTCCCACGTCCGTGTTTTAGGCTCTTCTCTTTAGTGAATACTGTATTAGCATCTCTACCTATCTAAAGGGTACTAACCATTGGGGCACATGCCTATGTTCCCTGAACCTTCTCTGATCCCATAGCTTAGTGGACTTTCCTGCTTTATATTGCTTAGAGTGTGTTTTTGTGCCTCTCTGCACAGATTGTGTGCTTTTGTACATTGTATTTATGTGCATATACTTTTCACCCTTATAGATACGTATTCTCAAAGTCATTTTTATCTACTCCATCAAAACTTTTATGGATTCTTTGTGAGCTTAGGGAAAATTTGAGAAGATCAGTAAATCTAAGCTCTTTCGGCATCTGGCAGTATTAGTATTGCAAAATTTAGATAAATACCTAATATATTAAATAAAATACTCTGATTCAAATCATCAGCTAGACTTGATTATTCAAAAAATTAAATGTAATGTAAAGTATGAAAAGTGAAAGTGAAGTCGCTCAGTCATGTCTGACTCTTTGCTACCCCATGGACTGTAGCCTACCTGGCTTCTTCGTCCATGGGTTTTTCCAGGCAGGAGTTCTGGAGTGGGCTGCCATTTCCTTCTCCAGGGAATCTTCCCAACGCAGAGATCGAACCTGGGTCTTCCACATTGCAGACAGATGCTTTACCGTCTCAGCCACCAGGGAAGTATGAGGCTAGAGTACCCTTGAGTGTATTAATTCATATAGAAAATTAGTTCATATAAAAAATTCATTTACTTTAGACCAACTAACGTTCCTAGTTGGTTTAATGTAAATTTGCAGTTTAGGCATTTTTTAAAAAGTCACAGTGGTGTTAGAGACATCAACAGAATGCTTTAACAGTCGCAGCAATAGTCGAAAGGTATTGGCCCAGGCACATCAGCAGTAGAGATGGCCCCAACTACAGTACTTCACCCTTTAGCACAGGAGACAGAAAGCGTTACCTGAGTGGCTTAAAAGTGGCTTAAAAGTGACAAAATTGAGTTAGTCACTCAATTGTGTCCAACTCTTGGTGGCCCCATGGGACTGTAACCGCCAAGATCCTCTGTCCATGAAATTTTCCAGGCAAGAATACTGGAGTGGATTGTCATTCTCTTCTTTAGGGGAAGGGAATCTTCCTGATGCAGGAGACCCAGGAAGTGAACCCAGGGTCTCCTGTGTTACAGGCAGATTCTTGACCATCCAAGCCACCAGGGAAGCCGTTTGCATGATGGTCTGGAAGGAGGTTTGAGTTTGCAGTCATGGAAACTGCACTCAAGTCCTAATCTTAGCAGTTACTGGTTCTGAAGCATTAGGCGATTCATTTTACTTCTGTGAACCGTGGTGTTCTCATCTGAAAATTGTAGACAGTTAGCGGTCTTAATGTTTAAAGGTGATTTTGGAGGTTAAGGCAGGTACTCAGGTGAAAAGTACTTTATAAGTTCTGTAAGTGCTGGTTTTATTGTCATTTGCTCTGATAAGGTTCCTAGTCACAGTCTTTCTTCTAATTCATAAAAGCCCTGCTAGACATAAATTCTCTCTTCAGAGTGACCTAGTTGCTACCAGCCTGAGGAAGAAGATAAAAGGGACAGAGCAAAGCAGAGCCTAATGATGATGACAGTAACATAGCTATAAACTCTTGTGTTTGGTAGAGTACTTTTAATTTTGGAAGCACATTCATGTATATATTATTTCATGGTTTTATAATAAAGAGGAAGTTGTAGCAAAAACTTTGGACTGGGACTAAGAGGGACATATCCTGTAGAAGAGTACAGAATAATAAGATTGATTTTCTTGTGTGAGTGAAGAAAATTGGCTCTGGAAACAATCCAGGAATGTTTTTAGTAACACTGAATAAAGCTTTCCCAATTGAGGTAAAAATTCATAAGGGCAAGAAATTGTATGCAAGTCAAGTTTATGTATCTTTCTTTAATGATGGGTTTATTTAATTTTAATATCTTCCCTCTAAATGAAACATTGGAAATACATTGGAAACAGTGATTAAAAAAATGTAGCTCATACTTGTACATTCCCAAGGGAGCCATTTTGAAGGTTAGAAATGTATGTTAGAAGATCAGTCTCATTTCAAATTCCATACTAAGTAGTCAGTCCTTCACAGTGAGGAACAGAAAGCAAACTCAGGAAGTTGCATGCCTTATTAAGCATATTTCATGTTCCTGAGTTTTCCCAGAAGCCCCTTGAAAGGTTCTTAGAAGTTTTTTGCTTCTAATTGTGCCTTAGTTTCTTGGAACAATGAAGATACTCCTTTATCTGCTGATTTGCTGCACTGATGACATAGCAGGGGTTTATGAATATTTTAAAATAGAAAAACCTTTGTATTGTGCATATGAACGCTACCATATTAAGTATTACTTTGAGCTAGTGGTAGTCAAGTTATCCTGCTTAATTAATGCATGTTTTAAAAAGAAATAATACTGTATAGATTCATCATTTAACATTTAATTTAACAATGTGATTATTTCTCTACAAAGTTTGACATCTGTTTCTTAATCAGGTACATAATACCCTGTTATTATGCTATTATATTTTTCTAAGAAATCATAGTTCATATACATTTTATTTTCTCTACAGTATTTTCCCCATAAATATAATCAGGTCAGAAGTTAGTGGTGGGCTGCAGTCCATGGGGTCGCTAGGAGTCAGACACGACTGAGCGACTTCACTTTCACTTTTCACGTTCATGCATTGGAGAAGGAAATGTCAACCCACTCCAGTGTTCTTGCCTGGAGAATCCCAGGGACAGGGGTGCCTGGTGGGCTGCTGTCTCCGGTCGCACAGAGTCGGACATGACTGAATCGACTTAGCAGCAGCAGCAGCAGCAGCAGCAGCAGCACTGTATGTTCAGAGGAATGTTGACAAACTAGACTATGGTCAGAAGAAAACTAGTAGACTGGGGAGGAAGATCTGGGAGCTGTGATTAGATGATGAGGGGATAGTGACTTGAGACGGTGATGGCTGTTCCCACCATTACTGCCCCTCCTCCACTCAGTGCTCCAACTGCCATGCCTCTCTGTCCATCAGGGAAGGTGTCCGCCTTTGTTTCCCTGTGTCTGTCCACAGTAAAGGATGTCCCTCTGTTTCTTTAGTCCTTCCCACTTATTCTGCTTTCCCTCCCCAGCTTGTAGTGCCTGGTTGGAAGCTTGGATTTAGTTCCCGAGCTCTCTTGGAATCACTGATCCTGTGATTTTCAAGCATAATTTAAACTAATGGTCAGAATGCTATTAAATTTTATTTGTGAAAGATCAGAGTGCAGGTTTTAATAGTGTACAATAGAGAATAAATTGTGGGCTCTTTTTCTTTTCAGCCAAAGATGTAACTTATATATGTCCATTCACTGGTGCTGTACGAGGAACTCTGACTGTTACGAATTACAGGTTATATTTCAAAAGCATGGAACGGGTAAGACTTGCTGGATTTTTTGTGTGTACATCTGTGTGTTGTTTGTACATCTTTAATCATTTTTAGTTAAAACATTTCTAATTAAATATTTTTCTCAGCTATAATTATACAGTATTAATTGCTCGGTTTTAATGGTTTTTTTTTTCCTTCTTTTAGGATCCCCCATTTGTTTTAGATGCTTCTCTTGGTGTTATAAGCAGAGTAGAAAAAATTGGTGGTGCTTCTAGTCGTGGTGAAAATTCTTATGGACTGGAAACTGTGTGCAAGGTAGATGTTGTAATATGTATGCAATTTTTTTTTGGTTGGAAAGCTTTCTATTAAATAGATCCAGTGTTTAGAAATTGGTTTCCAAAATATCAAATGGATTTCATTCTAGAAGCATCATTCTAGTACAATAAAACAACATTTAGGGGTAATAAAAAGGTGATCTGTTGTGAATTTAATTTACAAATTAGAAACATAAGGCTCTGAGCAGTTAAGACTTGTAGTACTTTGTAGTGAAAGAACTGATTATGATATATTTACCTCTTTGCTATTTTCAGTTTTCATAATTTTTCTGCTTCTGAAACAGTAGTGGGGAAGACTTCGTTTGGTAGACCTTCTGTATTTTAATATCTAACTCATTCTATAAATCCATTGATACTGACCGCTTACAGTGAACTATGTCAGATTGGTGATCTCTGAAGAAGATTTAGCTTTGGGACCAGGGACCAGGCTTGATCACTCAAGAGCTTCTGTGTAGCAGAGTTTTATTAAAGTACAAAAAGGGACAGGGAAAGCTTCTGACATAGACATCAGAAGAGGGACAGAGAGTGCCCCGCTGTTAGTCTTAGGAAAGGGAGCTCTATACCTTTTCAGTTGGCTGTTACAGAAAATCAGAAGAATGTCTCAAGGTTGTAAAGGTCTTACCAGACCCACTCCCTTGGTTTGCATTTTAAGATAATGGAATTAGAACTAACAATAGAAAGATCTTACCAGACCCACTCCCATAATGTACATTTTCAAATAACAGGATTAGTCAGAAGGTTCTCAAGAAGGAGAAACATGTCCTCAAGAGTTTAAGTTGTTTTGTGGTGTAATCATCAGCTCTGGGCTTAAAGAAAAAAAAATGTTTTATGTGATTAAGATGAAGGAATATAGAAAACAGTTTGTCCTTTTCTCCTTGAGAACTCCAGGCCCCTATCTCCTCCTCAGGAGCTCCAGACACCTTTCTCCTCGGGGACCCCAGACTTCTTGTCAACATACCTAGGAATTCATTCTCTCAATACTTGCCTGAGATTGTTAAAATAATTTTAACATTTAGTCATAGATACTTAATATTGATACTGTTGTCACTTCCAAGGTCACTGTTCTCCTTACGATGGCCTAATGTACCCTGTGTCCATCTCGCTTGTGGGTCAACATTTTCCTTTCTTTTTGCTGTCAGTGCCAAAAATGTAAAAGCAAAAAAAAAAAAAGCAACAGCCCATTCATAACTTTAAAGATCCTTTCTTATGACAATCTTAGAAGTTTTATAAATCTAGTATTGAAACTAGTGCCTTAGTAATTACTTTTATGCTTTTCCATTATCATTGGAAGGCCTTTAAGAGCGTAGTTAATAGCTGTCAACCAGGTGACAGGCACATTGTCTCCTGATTGCTCTTTTGTGGTATAGGAGTAAATACAGCAGAGAATGGATATAAGAGGGCATGGAAGAGGGTGATTGGAAAATGTTGATCATTTTAAATATAACTTTTCCCATAGAGCAAGACCATTATCAGTAAACTCATAGGCCCTTTATCAGTTAAACTTGTAGGGCCTCTGCTACAGCACTTTTGGAGAACTCTGTGTTTAACAGAATGATTATGAATATCTATTTGTTGTAAACATATTCACTAAGGAAAAACAAAAAGCTTAGGTTCTCACACATTTGTTTAAGAAGGTGGCTTTCTAATTTTGGATCAGATTTGTAATAAAATATTCTACTTGTTCATGTTCTGTAGGTGCATTGTGGTTCCTGTGCTCATTTTTACAGGATGCAGTTTAATGAAGCTATTTTGAATTCTTTCTAGATGAAAAGAAAATGAATAGTCTTGAAATTATTCTTAATCCCAATTTTTTTTAGTGCTGCTAAGATCTCACTAAATTGGAATGTGAGTATCTGCATCCAGTCTGAGTATAGAAACCTGCTTGAAAACAAATAAGGGAAGGGAACTTTGGTTTTTATATCTGAGTATAGAGTCTGAATGATATCAACCACACTATTCAGAATTTTTGCTAGTAGATGATTAAAGAGCCCGGGACCTGGAATGGAGGAAGACCTTTAGGCAGGGTTTTGGTTTTATCAGTCTAGTAGCCAGAGACTTATGAATTAAAGATTCAATGAAAGTGAGTCCTGGGAAGGAATTATAAATAGGAAAATGATCACCAAGCTTAACTGGAATGAAGACTTTATGAAATATATAACAATAGCTAATCAGGTTTTTGGTAGGGAAATTCATAACAGAAAATGGCCTTTAATGGGGGAAGGACACACTGTTGACAGTGTGGATGAGTCATGTAATACTGTGATTTCAGATGCAACATCTCTAATCTCCTGTGCCTATATCAGATGCTGCCTCCTTCAGTGGCCCAATTTGGATTCATAAACAGAGGGTAGTTTTCTGTCCTCAAAATCCTACCTTGTATCCTGTGTTCATTTTTATTTCTCTTAATAAGGTATTATAACTTCCCTTCCTCCAGGAGCTGTTATCTAATCTATTTTTGTATCCCTCTTTCACAGATCTTAACGTTTTACAAGATAGTTCCAAGTTGCCTTATTTAGTCATTAAATAAAAAGTGAGCAAACAGTGATAGGTGACTTGATTCCTAACTCTTTTCTAGGATATTCGGAATTTACGATTTGCTCATAAACCTGAGGGGCGAACAAGAAGATCAATATTTGAAAATCTAATGAAATACGCATTTCCTGTCTCTAATAACCTGGTATGAGATTTCTTCTATCTTTGAAAAATCTGTATTATAATTATTGGTGTAGTGTAAAGAAACTGGTCTAGGCTATCTAGAATCTTGGTGTTTACAGTCTCACTTTGCCTTTTAACCAGATGTGTAGTTTAGGTTTAATTTAATCTATGGGACCAATCTTTTTAAGGTATAAAGTGAGCAAACTGGACTGACTTCTGAGGTTCATTCCTGCAGATTGACATTGTTTAATTTTGTGATCTTTATATCCAGGATGTTTCTGTGATGAAAAGCTGTATGTGAAATCTCCTTTTTAATTTGAGAGCTGAGAGTTAAGTCTAGCAATATTAGGAGGAAAGGGTGAATCAGTACTTAGAACTGAGTTTCTTCTGTGTGCTATTAACAGTG
Source organism: Tragelaphus eurycerus (assembly GCA_935064755.1). NCBI lineage: Eukaryota > Metazoa > Chordata > Mammalia > Artiodactyla > Bovidae > Tragelaphus > Tragelaphus eurycerus. The sequence goes on along the minus strand of CAKXYN010000086.1, from coordinate 806,906 downwards.
TTAGGTTTCCTCATTTATTTTATATAATCTAATGTCCAAAGTAGCCCTATGGTGGTAAATACTATTTATACATATTTTAAAGTTGAAACCAGAAGCAGGTAAGCAATTAACTCAGTGGCACAGTTAGTAAAGAGTAAAATTTAGAATTGGTTTTGGTTTTTCTGATTAAAGTTTAAATGCTTTTCATCATAGTTGTTCCTGCCATTTTGTCTATATTAATGATAAATTAAATTTTCATTTTTGATACACAGATTGCCTGCCCCCAGATAAAAAGTTTTTTCAGGATGTTTTAGAATATGTTGCATAATCTGTAAAGCTGCTTAACTGCTGACATCTGTGGTGTCTAATTAATTAATTATATCAGAAGTTGTCTTTTTTATGTAATGTCTTTAATTATTTAGAAGCAAACCTAAAACAGCTACTAAAGATATCTGAAGGAATTATGGTAATACGTTAGCATTTGATAAATCTTGGTGGCAGGCCTTTGTGCTTTTCTGTGTTTGAAAAATACAAAAAAAACAATAAACTTTCAAAATAGCAAAACAGAAGCTAAAACAACAATTTTAAAAAAAGGATACCAGTACAAAATATCCTTTCAGATAAGTCAGTGAAAACTTGGGGTATGATAGAGGTACATTTGTGATTCATTACCTTCTTAAAGGTCTTTTTAAGCTATTAACTCTGTCTACTTTTTGTAGTCTCTTTTTGCTTTTGAGTACAAAGAAGTATTCCCTGAAAATGGGTGGAAGCTATACGACTCTCTTTCGGAGTATAGAAGGCAGGTAAGTACTTAAAAAAATTTTTTTTTTAATATTCTGTATTCTTTAATACAACAAAACTTTCATGAATAGAAGTGAACAAACAGCTTTATATAGTTCTGTGGTTTTTTGTTGTGTTTTTTTAAAGTAATAACCCATAAAGGAAAAAAAAATTTTAAATATACATAGCTGAATCACTTTGTGGTACATCTGAAACTAATTCAATATTGTAAATCAGCTGTACTCCAATTTAAAAAAGAGTAAATAAACAGATTCTTTGCAGCCAAAGATGGAGAAGCTCTATACAATCAGCAAAAACAAGACCAGAAGCTGACTGTGGCTCGGACCATGAACTCCTTATTGCCAAATTCAGACTTAAATTGAAGAAAGTAGGGAAAACCACTAGACCATTCAGGTATGACCTAAATCAAATCCCCTATGATTATACAGTGGAAGTGAGAAATAGATTTAAGGGCCTAGATCTGATAGATAGAGTGCCTGATGAACTATGGAATGAGGTTCGTGACATTGTACAGGAGACAGGGATCAAGACCATCCCCATGGAAAAGAAATGCAAAAAAGCAAAATGGCTGTCTGGGGAGGCCTTGGAAATAGCTGCGAAAAGAAGAGAAGCGAAAAGCAAAGGAGAAAAGGAAAGATATAAACATCTGAATGCAGAGTTCCAAAGAATAGGAAGAAGAGATAAGAAAGCCTTCTTCAGCGATCAATGCAAAGAAATAGAGGAAAACAACAGAATGGGAAAGACTAGGGATCTCTTCACGAAAATCAGAGATACGAAAGGAACATTTCATGCAAAAATGGGCTCGATAAAGGACAGAAATGGTATGGACCTAACGGCAGCAGAAGATATTAAGAAGAGGTGGCAAGAATACACAGAAGAACTGTACAAAAAAGAGCTTCACGACCCAGATAATCATGACGGTGTGATCACTGACCTAGAGCCAGACATCCTGGAATGTGAAGTCAAGTGGGCCTTAGAAAGCATCACTACGAACAAAGCTAGTGGAGGTGATGGAATTCCAGTGGAGCTATTCCAAATCCTGAAAGATGATGCTGTGAGTACTTAAAAAAAATTTTTTAAGTACTCAATATGCCAGCAAATTTGGAAAACTCAGCAGTGGCCACAAGATTGGAAAAGGTCAGTTTTCATCCCAATCCCAAAGAAAGGCAATGCCAAAGAGTGCTCAAACTACCCCACAATTGCACTCATCTCACACGCTAGTAAAGTAATGCTCAAAATTCTCCAAGCCAGGCTTCAGCAATATGTGAACCGTGAACTTCCTGATGTTCATGCTGGTTTTAGAAAAGGCAGAGGAACCAGAGATGAAATTGCCAACATCCGCTGGATCATGGAAAAAGCAAGAGAGTTCCAGAAAAACATCTATTTCTGCTTGATTGACTATGCCAAAGCCTTTGACTGTGTAGATCACAATAAATTGTGGACAATTCTGAGAGAGATGGGAATACCAGACCACCTGATCTGCCTCTTGAGAAATCTGTATGCAGGTCAGGAAGCAACAGTTAGAACTGGTCATGGAACAACAGACTGGTTCCAAATAGGAAAAGGAGTACATCAAGGCTGTATATTGTCACCATGTTTATTTAACTTATATGCAGAGTACATCATGAGAAATGCTGGACTGGAAGAAACACAAGCTGGAATCAAGATTGCTGGGAGAAATATCAATAACCTCAGATATGCAGATGACACCACCCTTTTGTCAGAAAGTGAAGAGGAACTCAAAAGCCTCTTGATGAAAGTGAAAGTGGAGAGTGAAAAAGTTGGCTTAAAGCTCAACATTCAGAAAACGAAGATCATGGCATCTGGTCCCATCACTACATGGGAAATAGATGTGGAAACAGTGTCAGACTTTATTTTTCTGGGCTCCAAAATCACTGCAGATGGTGACTGCAGCCATGAAATTAAAAGACGCTTACTTCTTGGAAGGAAAGTTATGACCAACCTAGATAGCATATTCAAAAGCAGAGACATCACTTTGCCAACAAAGGTTCGCCTAGTCAAGGCTATGGTCTTTCTTGTGGTCATGTATGGATGTGAGAGCTGGACTGTGAAGAAGGCTGAGCACCGAAGAATCGATGCTTTGAACTGTGGTGTTGGAGAAGACTCTTGAGAGTCCCTTGGACTGCAAGGAGATCCAACCGGTTCATTCTGAAGGAGATCAATCCTGTAATTTCTTTGGAAGGAATGATGCTAAAGCTGAAACTCCAGTATTTTGGCCACCTCATGCGAAGAGTTGACTCATTGGAGAAGACTCTGATGCTTTGAGGGCAGGAGGAGAATGGGACGACAGAGGATGAGATGGCTGGATGGCATCACTGACTCGATGAATGTGAGTCTGAGTGACCTCCGAGAGCTGGTGATGGACAGGGAGGCCTGGTGTGCTGCAGTTCATGGGGTCGCAAAGAGTCGGACACGACTGAGCGACTGATCTGATCTGATACACATTCAGAAAAGAGAATTATGAGATTAGGAAATGCCGTAGTCAGAATAGAGCATTGGACTCTACTTTATACAGGTGCTTTATGGTCTTTGACTTTAAAAGATTGAAAATTAATCTATCAATTTATTGACTTCTTGCTGGAGAGTTAGGCACTTCGTCTCTGTGTCAACTACATTAAAGTCTGTTGGAGAGGACACTACTGGGTGTAGTTTATTACCAAAGAAAATGAAGATAATCTCTTTTTTTCTGTTTCTTTCCTTGTTTTCATTGAAGTATAATTGACATACAACATTGTATTAGTCAGGTATATCACGTGATGATTTTATATTTATATGTATTGTGAAATGATTACCACAGTGTCTTGTTAAGAGCTCAACTGTGTCACCATACACAGTTACAGAATTTGTTTTCTTGTGATGAGATCTTTCAAGATTATTCTCTTTGGAACTTTCAAATATGCACTGCAGTATTAATTATGGTTACCATGTCTTACATTATCCCTGTAACTACATTTACTTTTTAATTGGAAGCTTGTTCCTTATGACTTCCTTTACCATTTCTGCCCACTCCTGATCCCCTACTTCCAATAATCAACCATCAAGTCGGTTCCCTTTATCTATGAGTTTGGGTTTTTTTGGTCGTTGTTATTTTTTAATTCTACATGTAAGTGAGATCGTCGTACAATATTTGCTTTTCTCTGTTTTATTTCACTTAATTTACATCCTCAAGTTCCATCCATGTTGTCACAGAGTGACAAGCTCTTTTTCATGACTGAATAAAATTCCATTCAAGAGCCAACTCATTGAAAAAGACCCTGATGGTGAGAAGACTGAAGGCAAAGGAGAAGGAGCAGCAGTGGATGAGATGGTTAGATAGCATCACTGACTCAATGGACATGAATTTGACCTAACTCTAGGAGATAGTGGAGGACAGAGGAGCCTGCTGTGCTATAGTCCATGGAGTCTCAAAGAGGTGGCCAGACTTGGTGACTGAACAGCAATGTAATTCCATTTAGAGTGGGAGTGATTTCTCTATTTTACTAAATATATGTATATATATGTGTGTTTATGTGTGCTCAGTTGTTCAGATGTGTTCTACTCCTTGAAACCCCATGGACTGTAGCCTACAAGGCACCTCTGTCCATGGGATTTTTCAGATAGGAATATAGGAGTGGGTTGCCATTTCCTCCTCCAGGGGACCTTCCTGACCCAGGAGCAAACCTGTGTCTCTTGCATTGGTAGGTGGATTCTTTACCACTGAGCTGCCTGGGAAACCCCCGTATATTATTATGTATATCTATTACATTTTCTTCATTCATTCATTCATCAGTGGGCACTTAACTTTGTGTTAACATTGTGTCCATTGTAAATAATGGCTTGTAAACTGTGGCTATTGTAAATAATGCCGCAGTGACGGGAAGTGTATATCTTTTTGAGTTAATGTTTTCAAAATGGAGCTGTGGAAAGAAGAGAAGCGAAAAGCAAAGGAGAAAAGGAAAGATATAAACATCTGAATGCAGAGTTCCAAAGAATAGCAAGAAGAGACAAGAAAGCCTTCTTCAGTGATCAATGCAAAGAAATAGAGGAAAACAACAGAATGGGAAAGACTAGGGATCTCTTCAAGAAAATCAGAGATACCAAAGGAACATTTCATGCAAAGATGGGCACGATAAAGGACAGAGATGGTGTGGACCTAACAGAAGCAGAAGATATTAAGAAGAGGTGGCAGGAATACACAGAAGAACTGTACAAAAAAGAGTTTCAAGATCCAGATAATCATGATGCTGTGATCACTGACCTAGAGCCAGACATCTTGGAATGTGAAAGTCAAATGGGCCTTAGAAAGCATCACTACGAACAAAGCTAGTGGAGGTGATGGAATTCCAGTGGAGCTATTCCAAGTCCTGAAAGATGATGCTGTGAAAGTGCTGCACTCAATATGCCAGCAAATTTGGAAAACTCAGCAGTGGCCACAAGATTGGAAAAGGTCAGTTTTCATCCCAATCCCAAAGAAAGGCAATGCCAAAGAATGCTCAAACTACCGCACAATTGCACTCATCTCACACGCTAGTAAAGTAATGCTCAAAATTCTCCAAGCCAGGCTTCAGCAATATGTGAACCGTGAACTTCCTGATGTTCAAGCTGGTTTTAGAAAAGGCAGAGGAACCAGAGATCAAATTGCCAACATCTCCTGGATCATGGAAAAAGCAAGAGAGTTCCAGAAAAACATCTATTTCTGCTTGATTGACTATGCCAAAGCCTTTGACTGTGTAGATCACAATAAACTATGGAAAATTCTGAAAGAGCTGGGAATACCAGACCACCTGATCTGCCTCTTAAGAAATCTGTATGCAGGTCAGGAAGCAACAGTTAGAACTGGTCATGGAACAACAGACTGGTTCCAAATAGGAAAAGGAGTACGTCAAGGCTGTATATTGTCACCATGTTTATTTAACTTATATGCAAAGTACATCATGAGAAATGCTGGACTGGAAGAAACACAAGTTGGAATCACGATTGCTGGGAGAAATATCAATAACCTCAGATATGCAGATGACACGACTCTTCTGGCAGAAAGTGAAGAGGGGCTAAAAAGCCTCTTGATGAAAGTGAAAGTGGAGAGTGAAAAGGTTGGCTTAAAGCTTAACATTCAGAAAACGAAGATCATGGCATCTGGTCCCATCACTACATGGGAAATAGATGGGGAAACAGTGGAAACAGTGTCAGACTTTATTTTTCTGGGCTCCAAAATCACTGCAGATGGTGACTGCAGCCATGAAATTAAAAGACGCTTACTCCTTGGAAGGAAAGTTATGACCAACCTAGATAGCATATTCAAAAGCAGAGACATTACTTTACCAACAAAGATTCGCCTAGTCAAGGCTATGGTCTTTCCTGTGGTCATGTATGGATGTGAGAGCTGGACTGTGAAGAAGGCTGAGCGCCGAAGAATTGATGCTTTTGAACTGTGGTGTTGGAGAAGACTCTTGAGAGTCCCTTGGACTGCAAGAAGATCCAACCAGTCCATTCTGAAGGAGATCAATCCTGGAATTTCTTTAGAAGGAATGATGCTGAAGCTGAAACTGCAGTATTTTGGCCACCTCATGCGAAGAGTTAACTCATTGGAGAAGACTCTGATGCTGGGAGGGATTGAGGGCAGGAGGAGAAGGGGACGACAGAGGATGAGATGGCTGGATGGCATCACTGACTCGATGGGTATGAGTCTGAGTGACCTCCGGGAGCTGGTGATGGACAGGGAGGCCTGGCGTGCTGCGGTTCATGGGGTCGCAAAGAGTCGGACACGACTGAGCGACTGGTCTGATCTGATCTGATAGTAGTTCTATGTTCAATTTTTTCAAGAACCGCCATACTGTTTCCCATAGTGGCTGCACCATTTTGCATTCCCAGCAACACTGCACAGGGGTTCCTTTTTCTGCACATCGTTGCCAATACTTGTGATTTGTTTTTTGTTTTTCTTTAATGATTACGATTCTAACAGGTTTGAGGCGATATCTCATTGTAGTTTTGATTTGCATTTCCCTTACATTAGTGATGTTAAGCGTTGTTTCGTGTGTCTGCTGGCCATGTGTATGTCTTTGGAAAAATGTTTATTCATATCCTTTTCTCATTTTTAATTGGATTTTTTTGGTCATTTTTAAGTTCTTTATATATTTTGTATATTAACAGCCTTATCAGATACATGGCGCTCTATGGAACTGGAGAAAACCATGTATCTGATAAGGGTATTAATATCCAAAATATATAAAGAACTTGAACTTTAACATAAATGTTGAGACTAAAGATAGAGCATCAGAGTATTCCTTTGTCTTTCTTGTACATTAAAAGTTGAATTCAGTAATTCACGGTATAAAATTCAAAAGATATAAAAGGATATACTTAAAGGAAGGTTTTCCTTCTGGGCCAGCATTTTCCCCAGCTGTCCCAGCTCTTCTCCCTTTAGGAAATAACGTTACTTACCACTTGTATATCCTTTCAGAGATTTTATGCCGCATAGCCTGTATATGTATGTACATTATTTTTTTTTAAAGCAGATAATAGCATTCTCTGCACACTGTGTGTTTCTTTTTCATTTAATACATTTTGGAGATTATACCGTCTCAGAATCACGGACCACTGTATTCTTTTTTTCTTTGAAAGTGAGATATCGTTCACATACCATAAGATTTTCTGCTTTAAAGTGTACACCCCACTGTTGTTTAACATAGGAAGCTTTGCAGCTGTCACCACAGTCTGCTGCCAGAGCATTTAGGAGACTCCATTTTTGAATGCTAGCTCTAGCTCTTGCTTAGTTCTCACACTTAGATGTGTGCTGCAGTGCCTTTATTTTTCACTTAGTGAGAAGAACTACCTTAAAGGATTTTTTGGGGAGTTAGTGTGATATGCAGGAAGGTGCATTGTAAACCATAAAAATCTATCTAAATGATTATTATTGTATTTATTACATTGTAAAGCTCTAAAAACAAATCATGATTGGTTGGCTTTTTTGTGTGCTGTTGCTGAAACACAAAAGGAAAGTCACATTAAATGCATAGACTTATCCATTATCTTGCCTAAAGAAAGATTATATATTTTTTTCAGTGGACAAAACTATGAATAACCATTTAAGTTTTCTGTATGGGAGAATATTCCTTTAATTGTCTCTTGGCACATGTAGTGATTTACGAGGACTCTGAAATTTGTGGGTAAGGTAAAGAGAAATCAGGTTGCTAAAATGGTAAAAATCAGTAAATAAAAATGAGTATGGTCTTCTGCACAAATAATCATATGGTAGATATCTTGGTTAACAACTTTGTAGAGCACTCAAGTTCAGCCAAGGAGAATAATAGAATTTTTTTCTCAGAGCTGAGATGTAACCAACAAGGAAAGCTATAATCCAGTTAATTTGGTTATAAATTGACTCTGACAAATGGATACATTAACTGAAGGGCAGTGATTTTGTGGAGAGTAGAAAGATGTACGTCAGAGATCAACAGTTGTCAGTATGTCTTTAACAGTGTCTACAAAGAAAGTATGTGCTGACTAGCCAACTCCAGTTTCCTGCTTGGAAGGCAGTTCCTTTAGTGGAGATGGTTATGTCAGTTTCTCGAAGAATGAGGAGAACGAGAGCCATTAAGGTAATGGCTTACCTCAGTGATTCTGCTCCCACCTAGACATTTTTCTGAAGTGTGCTGTGTGCTCAGTCACTTGAATTGTGGCTGAATGATTCTTTTGTGACCCTATGGACCGTAGCCCACCAGACTCTTCTGTCCACGGGATGCTCAAGGCAAGAATACTGGAGTGTATTGCCATGCCTTCCTCCAGGGTCTCTTCCCGACCCAGGGATCGAACCTTTGTCTCCTGTGTCTCTTGAATTGCTGAGCCACCGGGGAAGCCTATTTTTGTTTTTTTTCTGAAGAAGATGACACAATCTCAGTGGTAACAGCTCCCTGGCAGTGATTTTTGAAGGATATGGGAAGGCGGTGAGAGAGAGAGATAGGAGTTAAATACCTGGGTTCAGGGTGGTACACTAGGATCTCAGGAGATCTGACCCTTTCAGCTTTGACTCCATATTTTCTAAGAAAACTTCAAAAGCCAATTTTTCGTCTTGTAGAAGCTTCCTTATGGTTCACTGATTTCTTCATTTGTTAATCAGATTCATGTATCACCTAGTGTGTATTGGTGGCTAAAACAGAAAGACACAATCCTGACTCCCAAAGGATGCATGTTTAATGGCAGATTCAAAGAAATAAACTAATTATCAAAATATACGGTCATGAATCCTGTGATTAATAGAGCAAATACTCCAGCGAGAGAACATGATGCCATCTGGAAACGGAAGGTGTTTGGTTTAGGGTGGACTACAGCAAGCACCAGAGAATGCTGCAGAGTGGCCAGAGATCAGTGGGGAAACCAAGTCCTGTATAGAGTTATAAATGTATCTGAAAAGAAATAGGTAGCCATTGATAGTTTTAGGCAGAAGAATGACATGATAACTTTTGCATCTTAAAAGAATTTTGAGGCAGGGTGGAGAAGGGATTGCTGCAGAGGTACAGAAGAGAAGTGAGGCTTGAGAGGAGTGAACATACTTTTCTGGTGCTTTCGGAAGAAAAAAATATCCTAAAAATTGATTGTTGATTAGATGAGTTAAAGATGGCACTCAAGTTTCTTGGTTCTAGACCATTCAGGTATGACCTAAATCAAATCCCTTAAGGTTATATAGTGAAAATGAGAAATAGATTTAAGGGCCTAGATCTGATAGACAGAGTGCCTGATGAACTATGGACGGTGACTTGTGACATTGTACAGGAGACAGGGATCAGGACCATCCCCAAGAAAAAGAAATGCAAAAAAGCAAAATGGCTGTCTGAGGAGGCCTTACAAACACCTGTGAAAAGAGAAGTGAAAAGCAAAGGAGAAAAGGAAAGATATACCCATATGAATGCAGAGTTCCAAAGAATAGCAAGGCGAGATAAGAAAGCCTTCCTCAGCGATCAATGCAAAGAAATAGAGGAAAACAATAGCATGGGAAAGACTGGAGATCACTTCAAGAAAATTAGAGATACCAACGGAACATTTCATGCAATTATAGGCACAATAAAGGACAGAAATGGTATGGACCTAACAGAAGCAGAACATATTAAGAAGAGGTGGCAAGAATACACCGAAGAACTACACAAAAAGATCTTCACGACCCAGATGATCGCAATGGTGTGATCACTAACCTAGAGCCAGGCATCCTAGAATGTGAAGTCAAGTGGGCCTTAGAAAGTGTCACTGCGAACAAAACTAGTGGAGGTGATGGAATTCCAGTTGAGCTATTTCAAATCCTGAAAGATGATGCTGTGAAAGTGCTGCACTCAATATGCCAGCAAATTTGGAAAACTCAGCAGTGGCCACAGGACTAGAACAGGTCAGTTTTCATTCTAATCCCAAAGAAAGGCAATGCCAAAGAATGCTAAAACTACCACACAATTGCACTCATCTCACACACTAATAAAGTAATGCTCAAAATTCTCCAAGCCAGGCTTCAACAATACATGAACTGTGAACTTCCGGATATTCTAGCTGGTTTTAGAAAAGGGAAGAGGAACCAGAGATTAAATTGCCAACATCCGTTGGATCATTGAAAAAGCAAGAGAGGTCCAGAAAAAACATCTATTTCTGCTTTATTGACTATGCCAAAGCCTTTGACCGTGTGGATCACCACAAACTGTGGAAAATTCTTCAACAGATGGGAATACTAGACCACCTGACCTACCTCTTGAGAAATCTGTATGTAGGTCAGGAAGCAACAGAACTGGACATGGAACAACAGACTGGTTCCAGATAGTAAAAGGAGTACGTCAAGGCTGTATATTGTCACCCTGCTTATTTAACTTATATGCAGAGTACATCATGAGAAACACTGGGCTGGATGAAGTGCAAGCTGGAATCAAGATTGCCAGGAGAAATATCAGTAACCTCAGATATGCAGATGACACTACCCTTATGGCAGAAAAGTGAAGAAGAACTAAAGAGCCTCTTGATGAAAGTGAAAGAGAGTGAAAAAGTTGGCTTAAAACTCAACATTTAGAAAATGAAGATCATGGCATCCAGTCCCAACACTTCATGGGAAATAGATGGGGAAACAGTGGAAACAGTGTCAAACTTTATATTCTTGGGCTCCAGAATCACTGCAGATGGTGACTGCAGCCATGAAATTAAAAGACACTTACTCCTTGGAAGAAAAGCTGGGACCAGCCTAGACAGCATATTCAATAGCAGAGACATTACTTTGTCAACAAAGGTCCGTCTAGTCAAGGCTATGGTTTTTCCAGTATTCATGTATGGATGTGAGAGTTGGACTATAAGGAAAGCTGAGTGCCGAAGAATTGATGATTTTGAACTGTGGCGTTGGAAAAGACTCCTGAGAGAGTCCCTTGGATTGCAAGGAGATCCAACCAGTCCATCCTAAAGGAAATCAGTCCTGAATATTCATTGGAAGGATTGATGCTGAAGCTGAAACTCCAATATGTTGGCCATTTCATGCGAAGAACTGACTCAGTGGAAAAGACCCTAATGCTGGGAAAGATTGAAGGTGGGAGGAGAAGGGGAAGACAGGATGAGATGGTTGGATGGCATCACTGACTCGATAGACATGAATCTGAGTAAACTCCGGGAGTTGGTGATGGACAGGGAGGCCTGGTGTGCTACAGTCCATGGGGTCTCAAAGAGTCAGACACGACTAAGTGACTGAACTGGACTGAAGTTTTTTAATTGAGTACTTCTTCTATAAACTCACCAGTTCATTGTACATTATTTTTTTATTATTGCATGTAAATACATTTTAAACTTCTGTAATTAAACCTTTCTTTTATTTCTGAAAATAAGGTTGGATTTTACCTGAGTATAAAGTTGAGGAAGGCAAGAGGGAAGGAGATATGTAGATCATAGGTAGCAAGTTGGGGCCAGGCTAAATAAATTGGGTAAATATTGTATAAGACATTGATGATAAAATGACTAGTGTAAGTGGAAACCCTGTTGATAATATTTACCACATGATTACAGGGAAGGAATTTTGCCTTCTTTTTGATTAAAATTTAGTAAATTTATATTTACTTTTGGCTGCACTGCGTCTTTGTCACGGAACTCAGGCTGCTTTCTCTGCAGTGCGCAGGCTTCTCCTCACTGTGGCTTCTCTTCCTGTGGAGCAGGGGCCCCAGGTGTGGGCCTCAGAGCTGCAGCACATGGGTCCTAGAACACGCAGGTTCCAGAACAGGCTCAGGGATTGTGGCGCGTGGCTTAGTTGCCCCGTGCCATTTGTGATCTTCCTGGACCAGGGATAGAACTCCTGTCTCCTGTGTTGGCGGGTATATTCCCATCCACTATACCACCAGGGAATTCTTTCTTTATTTTAGTATCTTGGGTGTTTGGCAACAGCTTGAGAAATACCCCTATGGAGGAGAAGTACTTCCTGCACTTTCATTTCAGGTTTTTATAACAATTTTGTGAATCAGGATAGTGAAATTTTTCTTGAGGCACAATGTATTTTATTATAGAAAGGATGGGTTTAGAATTTACATGGGATTTTTTACTACCTTTACTCAAGTTATAAGCTGTGCCACAATTTCTTAATCTCTACAGTGACGTTAATGAAACCTGAATAAAGTGTGTGTGTGTGTGTGTGTGTGTGTGCGTGCGCGCACGCATGCATGTGTAGGCATAATGCCTGCAGACAGTAAATGCTCAATAAATGTATATATATATTTTTACTGTAATTTGGTTTCTTTTGATTCTTTTTCTGTTTATTCTTTTTGTGTTTATTGTCAGAGGTAATAAAATTAAAAATAAATGTATTTTCTTAATTCTAAGCACTTACTGTAATGGCTTTATTTTCTATAGTAATGGAGGATGGAAATTTTAAAGTGTCTTATTAAGTAATTATATATGTGAAGTGTTATACTAGTTATAAATATAACAAACCTTTAAGGACCAAAGTTTAACAGTTTATGTGTATTAAAAAAAATATTTTGTTTCTCTTGCTTCTTTTTTTTTTTTTGGGGGGGGGATAGCTTTGCCTTCTCTTACTTTCTTGTTTTTCTCATATGTTTTATATTAACAACAGTAATACTGTAAGATTCACTTTATGTATATAAGTGATAAATATGTGCATAGCATTCTAGTGGATGCTTAGTGCCTGCCCTCAGACATTTCTTTGTATAGATGAATGGCAGCACAGTCAGTCATCCAGTCAAACTATATGAGACTGTTCTTTTTAAAGACAAGAACATTTTTATTTTTAGTCTTACTGTTTCCTTTGTTTGATATGTTTAGGACAGACCCAGCACTCAGTCAGTATTTAATGACATAATAAATCTATTAACATAAAACTGAGTGCCAAAATGAATACAGATTTTCTATATTGTAAGGTCTCATCCTAAAAGCCTGATCACCATAGGCAGACAATAACTATTCCAACAACTTAAGAGATGGATAGTGGAGTTTAAGAGAAGTTGAGTAGGAGCCTCCTGTTGTAATGTTTTCAGATATTTCTCTTAGGCAGTGATTTGTCTTATGTTTATTTAACATGCAGGGAATTCCAAATGAAAGCTGGAGAATAACAAAGATAAATGAACGATATGAGCTCTGTGATACTTACCCTGCCCTCTTGGTTGTTCCGGCACATATCCCTGATGAAGAGTTGAAGAGAGTGGCTTCCTTCAGATCGCGGGGCCGTATCCCGGTAAGTGTGAAGCTGTGCTGAAGCTTCCCCATTGCTTTTGTGCTCCACATAGTGCACAGGATAATGAATGGGGGAGTGGATGTGGGATAAAAATAGCTACAGCAGTGGGTCCTCTGTGGGGCTATTAGGGAATGAGTTATTGAGTAAAATTAAAATCAGAGGAAAGACTTAGACTAAAGAGGTTTCTGGAGAGTTTGAAATGGGTATAAGAGAGCTGCTCAGAATTGCATGGCTCTTAACTTGAAGTCAAAGTTGGCTCTGGTATTATTCACTATTTCTTTATCTTATACAGTTGGTCATAGTGATAAATGCTCTCTTCCTTTAAATCTTGGAATGAAGAAAACTGTACAAATTTGTGATGAATTTCTGTATTCCGGAAAGATAAGTTCTAATAATTTTAGGTACAAAAATGTGTAGACTCTGAACACTATAGTTGGGCATTTTTGCTGAACTTTAAAAATGGAGTTTACTTAAGCTCCCTTTTAATGTATTTTTTCCCTAGAGACAACACTTTTAATTAATGACTCTTCTAAATCAATATCTGATTAACTAATAAGACCAAGTTTTCCACATGCCAGAGTTGACTTGAAAGAAAAATGATGATTTTTTATAGCAGCTTCATATTTCCTTTCATGGCTCGGCTTTGAATCCAGTTAGAAAGCAGAGTTTTATTGAGTAATGTTTTGGGAAGAACTATAAATAGAGAAGCATGTCAAAGGGTTTGTTGCCACTTTTTCCCCCATTAAGGTTTTGTCATGGATTCATCCTGAAAGTCAAGCCACAATCACTCGGTGTAGCCAGCCCATGGTAGGGGTGAGTGGGAAGCGAAGCAAAGAAGATGAAAAATACCTTCAAGCCATTATGGACTCCAATGCCCAATCTCATAAAATCTTTATATTCGACGCCCGGCCAAGTGTTAATGCAGTTGCCAATAAGGTGAGATCCTCTTTCAGTAATTAAAATTGTAGTTACAGTTTCATGAGTTTGTCAGGAGGTAGGTCAGTGGTAAAGAATCCGCCTGCAATGCAGGAGACTCTGGTTTGATCCCTGGATCGTGGGGTCGGGAAGATCCCCTGGAGTAGGAAATGGCAACCTGCTCCAATATTCTTGCCTGGAAAATTCTATGGACAAAGGAGCCTAGAGGATTACAACCCATGAGGTCACAGCGAGTTGGATGTGACTGGGCACGCACGTGCACACCATGCAGTAGGATGAGTTTAGGCTTTTCATGTGCTAAAGATACAGATTCTAATCCTGGCTCTTTACTTGATAGTGTAACTTAAAAAATTTTATTTTTAATTTTATATTGAAGTATGGTTGATTAACAATGTTGTGTTTTAGGTGTACAGCAAAGTGACTCAGTTATACATGTATCTTTTCTTTTTCAAATTCTTATTCTATATAGGTTATTACAGAATATTGGTCAGAATTCTCTGAGCTTATTGGTCCTTATTGTTTTTCTGTTTTCAAAATAGCAGTGTGTACATGTCAATCCCATTTAATTTTAATTTTTTTAGTAATTTTAATTGGCTTATTTGTAAAATGAGAATCATAAAAACTAACAGAGTTGTTTTAGGGGCAAAACTCACCTGATAAACTGTTGTTTTAGGAGCAAAACTCTCCCTTCTCCAAACTGGGCACCAAACTGAGTTTGTGAGACTGAAGTCTGCACAGCACCCTTGTAGGAATCATGCAGAGTTCTCAGTGACCAGTGCTGCCCTCTTCTGGCAGGTCTCTGCCTCTACAAGCTAGTCACTCTGAAGATTGGCAGTTAGTTGAAGCAGTGGTCCTGATTTCTCCTATAGAATAAATATTAGCATTGTGGAAACAGAAGTTCTGGTCCACTTGGAAAAATTTACTACTGGAGAGGAAAAGAGAAGAGAGACAGTTTAGCTTTAAAAAATTGGCTCACAGATAAGACAAAGAAAAAAACCCATATGGCCTCCCTCAAAACACCCCAAATTCTATAACTAAATAAGAGACACACACCATTAAACCTTGACTATACTTCCAGACCCATGTGCATACGTGTGTACTCAATTGCAACTTCCTTTTTTAATTGATGCTGTTTCTTTCTATGCCAGTAAATATATATCTGTAACATTATTTTAATTGTATGATAACTAGTAACACCATTGTTTTTGGATATTTAGGTTATTATTTTTTTCTTTTTTTGATTCTTTTTTGCTATTATAAACAATGCTGGAGTGATCATCCTTTAATTAAATTATGGAGCATGTACTTAATTATTTCTATCCTGTTTAGTGTTTTGAGGACACTTTGAATTCCAGGCATTCTCTGTTAAACTGTAAATATTTCCCCTTAAAGG
Organism: Tragelaphus eurycerus; assembly: GCA_935064755.1. Classification (NCBI taxonomy): domain Eukaryota; kingdom Metazoa; phylum Chordata; class Mammalia; order Artiodactyla; family Bovidae; genus Tragelaphus; species Tragelaphus eurycerus. The sequence goes on along the minus strand of CAKXYN010000086.1, from coordinate 791,115 downwards.
CGAAACAGGACAGTGTACATATGAAACTGGTTCCCCAGGGACTGGGGTGTATATTTTCCCAGTAATTACTTATACCATGAGTTAGCAGGAATGAGACTCATTACGTAGGATCAGGGACTTCCCTGGTGGTCCAGTGGGTAAGACTCCATGCTTCTAATGCAGGGAATGCTGTCCTGTTCCCGGTCAGGGAACAAGATCCCACATGCGACAGCTAAGACCTGGTATGGCCGAATAAAGAAATAAAATATATTTTTTAAAAAAGGTGTTATCTAGGATGAGAGGCGTATAAGGCAGAAAAGGGAGTAGGTAAAATGTTATACTCCTTGTAAAATGATTCCCACATGTATTTCACTATGGAAATCTCTTTCTTAATAAAGACTGGTATATTTTATGTATTGGGACATTTTTCTGATCATAAAATGTGTAATAGACAACAAAAATCGAGGAAGGGATAGGCAAAGTAAAGGAATAAAAAGCACCTATAATTACTAATCTTTGATATATTTTCTCCCACTATTTTTTCTGTGTATTAAATATTGATTATTTTGTTTCATTGTTTTTCATTTTTATAAAAAATGTTTTTTTCCAATAACTGTTCTTGAGAAATACTTTAATAGTACTCATCATATAGCTATGTCATTGTTTACTTAATCATTCTTCTAATATTAGATGTTTAATATTTACTATTTTAAATATAACTAAAACAAGTACCTTTTGTTGACATTTTTGTTCCCTAGCTATACCATTACTATATCCTAATTTAAAATATTAATATTTTCAAAAGTTTTGTACATATTGCCATTATTCTTCAGGAAAGTTAGTTTACCAGCTAGATAGATACCTTTTTTCTTGCTGTTTTATTGAGATATAATTGACATAGAAAAGTATGTAAGTTTGAGGTATACAGCATATTGATTTGAAATATATATATATACTGTGAAATGATTACCACAGTAAGCTTAGTTAACATGTATCACTTCACATAGTTATGGTGTCTTTTTCCTTGTGATGAGAATTTTTTAAATTTACTCTCTTGGCAACTTTCAAATATATGATACAGTCTTGTTGACCTTAGTCATCACATTGTACATTATATCCCCACAACTTATTTATCTTTTAACTGGAAGTTTGTACCTTTTGACCACCTTCACCCAATACCCACCTGCTCCATCTCCCTTTTAAAATTTGCAAGAGGATACATATTTGTTGTAACAAATATTTTTTATCTTCATGGAATAATATTTTTTATAGCAGTGTGAATAGTGTGAATATGTGTGAAACAGTATATGAAATGTGTGAAACAGTGTGAATATGTGTGAAATAGCAGTGAATATGTGTGGAACAGTGTGACTGTGACAACTTCTTTTGCAATCATGAGCCATATCAAGAATTAAAGCTTTACTAGCCACTAAGCCTTCCATGTGCACCTTACCCCAATCAGATTTGCCTTCTACCCCTGCTAAAGGTAACCACTATCCTAGCTTTTATAGTAGTCATCTTCTTACATTACTTAATCTGTTGTTACTGAAGTATACACATCACTAGTCTCTGTAGTTTAGCCTTGCCTTGTGAAGATTGCGTTTGTATGTCTTTTAAGCCTCTCTTCATCTACAGTCTTCCCCTTGCGCTTCCCTCCCTGATTCCCCTCTTCTCTCCAGTATATTTTACTGCAGAGTTTCCCATAGTCCAGACTTTGCCGATTGTCCTATGGTATAGTTCTTCTGTCCTCTGAATTTCCTTCACATGAATTCAGAGGTTTATTCAGATTTAGGTTCAGTTCCTTTGGCAAAGCTGTAGGGGATACATCAGGAGGCACACTGTTTGTGGCTGATTCTTCTTTTTGGATATTAGCAACTGATCAAGCTCATTGCTGAGATCTGTTACTTCATTGGGGTTGCAAAATAGTGATACTCTTAAGTTCATAATTCTTTTCAGCTGTTAGTTGAACTCTTTCTAAAAAGAAGCACTTTCTCCTATCTAAATTGTGGTTAATCAGCAGTTCAGTTCATATAAGAAAGCCAGGGTAAATACTTGATTCTTTTTCCTTATTTACCAGTTTTTCCAATAATAAATTTACTCCCTACCATCCCATGAGAATGACTAATATTTTAAAGTGTCATTATGAATGCATTGGGGCCTCCCAGGTGGTACAGTGGTAAAGAATTTGCCTGCTAGTGCAGGAGGCACAAGAGACACAGGTTCAATCTCTGGGTTAGAAAGATCTCCTAGAGTCAGAAATGGCAACCCACTCCAGTATTCTTGCCTGGAAAATTCCATGGATAGAGTAGTCTGGTGGGCTGTAGTCCATGGAGTCACAAAGAATTGGATGCAACTAAGCACATATTGATGATCAGTCCCTTAAATCTATTTCTCACTTCCACTTGTCTAGTCAAGGCTATGGTTTTTCCAGTAGTCATGTATGGATGTGAGAATTGGACTGTGAAGAAAGCTGAGTGCCGAAGAATTGATGCTTTTGACCTGTGGTGTTGGAGAAGACTCTTGAGAGTCCCTTGGACTGCAAGGAGATCCGACCAGTCCATTCTGAAGGAGATCAGCCCTGGGTGTTCTTTGGAAGGAATGATGCTGAAGCTGAAACTCCAGTACTTTGGCCACCTCATGTGCAGAGTTCACTCATTGGAAAAGACCCTGATGCTGGGAGGGATTAGGGGCAGGAGAAGGGGATGACAGAGGATGAGATGGCTGGATGGCATCACTGACTTGATGAATGTGAGTTTGAGTGAACTCTGGGAGATGGTGATGACAGAGAGGCCTGGCATGCTGCGATTCATGTGGTCACAAAAAGTTGGACATGACTGAGCGACTGAACTGAATTGAAGCACATGTTGTGTTTGTATGTAGTCAGCAATTTCTAATTCATTGCAGATAGTATTAACAATTTTTTTCCACTTTTGATCAAAAGGAGACTTCAAATTACCTCCCGAGTTTGTTTGGCATGACCATAGTAAATAATCTTTAGGCTTCCCTAGTGGATCATCGATAAAGAATCTGCCTGCAATGCAGGAGACGTGGATTTGATCCCCAGGTCAGGAAGATGCCCTGGAGGAGGGCATGGCAACCCACTCCAGTATTTTTGCCTAGAGAATCCCTTGAACAAAGGAGCCTAACGGGCTACAGTGCACGGGTTCGCAACAAGTTGGACGCGACTGAAGTGACTGAGCCACACACATGGCAATCTTTGCTATCTGGTATGATAAGATACAGCAGAGTCATCAGGAAATCTTGTACGTTTCCTGTCCCAGGCTTGGAATAGCCATCTCCCTAAGAAGTTCTGGTTTCTGTTAGTAGGAGATGGTATTTGAAACCATAATTTAGTGCTAAGTATACTTATTTGCTACTGGACTGGTCCAACTTCTGAGTCTTTTCCGAATAGACTAGAAAATGGATAAAGCCAGGAAATGTTAATATATTTTTAAAGATAAAGTACTTCATGAGTTCCTACTGGTGCTTTCAGTTTGAATTCAGTGTTGTTACATGTGTGCATGCATATGTATGTCTGGCTCTTTACGACCCTATGGACTGTGGCCCGCCAGGCGGCTCTTTGTCCATGGGAGTCTCTAGGTGAGAATTCTGGAGTGGATTGCCATGCCTCCTTCAGGGGATCTTCCCAACACCCCATCTCTTATGTCACCTACATTGGCAGGCAGGTTCTAACATAACTTCTTCAAAACTACATGTGTGACTTCTTCCTTCCCCACCAGGAATGCTGATTCTCAAAGTCAGAGGGAATGATAAGATTTGTTATGTTACATAATTACTCACTTGCTTTATCCTACCATGGTACTAGAATAACAGTGTTACTAGTATCTGCAGTACATTTAGGGAAAACTTTTTTTGGACTTGCTCCCATTGTAAAATATATGTGTTGTATTTACATTGTCAGAGTAGGTAGTCTTTACACTCCCTTCTGTACACTTCTCCCTTTTACCTCTGACTTCTACAAGCAGCTGAATTTTGTGTACACAACCAGTTCTTATGTGGAAGTCTTTAGTCTTTTTCTTTTGTCTGAAGTTGTTCTCTTGTAAATATTTCAGCACAGCTGATAGAAACAATATTCTTAGTATTCACCTGCTGACAGCAGCTTATGAGGGACTTGCCAAGTGGAGCAGCAGAAAGAATCTGCCTGTCAGTACAGGAGGCCCAAGAGACGTGGGTTTGATGCCTGGGTTGGGAAGATCACTTGGAACAGGAAATGGCAACCCACTCCAGTGTTCTTGTCTGGAAATTCTGTGGAAAGAGAAGTCTGGTGGGCTACAGTCCATGGGGTCCCAAAGACTTGGTCACGACTGAGCATGGACATGGGCTAGGGGGAGCAGCTTATGTTCCTTATATTTATGTTGGTTTTCCTGGGCATAAAATTCTTGGTTTGCTTTTGATTTTCTTGAATGTCTTAAATATATTGCCTTTTTTTTTGGTCATAAAGTTTCAAAGTCTGATCATAAACTAAATTTCTTTTCTTTCTGAGTCACTCTTTTTACTTCGACGTACAAAGAATTTCCTCTTTTTTTCTTTGAAGTCCAGTTATTTTGCCAGAATGTGTCTTCATGCTGTGTATTTTGGGTTTATATTATCAGATATGCATGTGTGCTGTTTTCATTGGGAATTGCAATTTAAAAGCATCATGACTGTTTTCTTTAATCATAGTTCTTAGTATTTATTTCGTTTCTTTGTTTTGGTTTTCTTCTTCAGGACTGCTATTACTCCTGGGTTGTTTCTTCTTTGCCTCTCTTCATCATTTGTCGCTTTTCCTTGAATCTTTTTTATATCTTTCTAATTCCATTTTTTTTATATTTTACTTTTCACTGTCTGTTTCTTTTAATTTAATATCCACTGTATTCGTTTGCTCTTGAGTTTCTTCTAATTTGGTCTTTATTTCTAATTTTTTCCCTTTTATTTCTATTTGTTTCCAAGTTCTTTCGCTTAATCTGTGAGTTTCTCTAGTAACTCGTCTGTTAGAATGGACAGAACCCTTCTCGGTTTCAGCTGCACTTCTTAGATTGACCTGTTCTTTCCTGTAGTTCTGGAGGAAGAGAGCTAAAACCAGGAAGCAGAACAATAAAAACTGTAAGACTCTCTTGTGATGCCCTCGTTCTCTAGTCCATCTGGTATGCGTTGCTTCCTTCTGCATTTCCTTACACATTGACTGATAGCGTCGAGATCTTGTGACTGCGGGCGGCTTTGGGGTTTGCTGGAATGCTCTGTCCTCTAGTTCTGCCTCAGTGATTTTTTGTGTGTCTTTGGTTTTACTATGTAGTTGCTCTGTTTTTAGATAATACCAGTTGTATTGAAATATAATTCACATAAAATGGATTCTTAAAGTATGTATTTCAGTGTTTTTAGTATATTTTCAAAGTTACACAACAACATTTGACGTACTCATCAAGTTGTACGAGTCTTGATTGCAGAGCATTTTCGTCCTGTGTTTTTGTGACAGACTCTGTGTAGTTGCAGTATGGCCATGTTTCTAGGATTTGTTGCAACACATTTGAGTGTCCCTCTGCCCCTGATGTGAGCTGTCCCTACTCTCCAGAATAATCCTTGTTAACAGGGACCTAATGAAACGCTGTTAATTTTGTACTTGTGCCCATCTTGACTCTAAACCATTTCCTATGCTATCAGTGTCAGAAAGGAAACTTGAATGTCTATTCTTCACTAATTTGTTGTTGGTTAAGAGGTAAGTTTTATTGTTTTTAAAAACGTGATCTCTTAATTTTATATAACTACAGTGACTGTTCCAATATCTTCTAATTTTTTTCCATTAGTGCTCAAAGAGGTGTGATTTTATACCTGAGATAAGAGGCATATTTTATCCAAAAGGGAAAAGAATACTTTATTCATAAAACAGAGAAAGATTCAACCCAGAAAAATTTGGTTCTTCTTTCCAGCTGTAGCTTACTGTGAACACCAACTATTTCTCATTCTATTCTGTAGATGCAGGTTTATCTCTTTGAAAATAGTGATAATATTATTCTGTAGTACTCTGTGCTTTTATATTTGTTTTGTCTTTTTATTTAATAATAATTGTGCAGTTACCCTAGAAGTCAGTCACCATGATTGCAAAGCACTCTGCAAATATTAAGAAGAAGTGAAGAAAAGCGTGGGTCAGGTGTAAACTAGACAGATGTCCGTGCACATGGACCTTCAGTCTTCTGTATGAAATTATGTTTGGGTAGGACTTGAGATATGGATAGTGAAATTACAGTGCTTTAAGAACCTTCCTATATGTTATCATATATAATTTTAATAACAGCAATAAGAGGAAGTCGGGTGAGCATGTATATTCTTGTTTTATGAAGAACATGTGGGACAGCGTGGTTGTGTTAAGTTGCCCTGAGCCAGCCACATTTTCCCATGGAGTTTCCTGTCCATCAGGCACATGTATCAGCTTTGATGCTTTTGGGTATTGTATGGCACTCTTTGAAGGGTGTCATCATACCATGAATATGCATTCATTTTTTATTTCGTCTGATGTTATTTTTCCAGGCAAAAGGTGGAGGTTATGAAAGTGAAGATGCCTATCAAAATGCAGAACTAGTTTTTCTAGATATCCACAATATCCATGTTATGAGAGAATCTTTACGAAAACTTAAGGAGATTGTGTACCCCAACATTGAGGAGACCCACTGGTTGTCTAACTTGGAATCTACTCACTGGCTGGAACATATTAAGGTGGGTATATGTTACTGTTTCTTTAAAGTGTTAGAGACTATCACACAAGGACTTTCTCTGCCCTCTTGTGTGTTGGCTCTTACAATTGAAATCAAGATGAAAGTACCTTTTTAAACAGTGAAAAATTGATAACTACTTTGATAATTAGAACTACTTTTAAGTTTTGGTGCTTGAATGAATTAGGTTTCTGTATTATGCATTTGGTTCTGCTGTACTTTTTTTTCGCCCTTTCTTTCCTGCTGCTGCTGCAGCAGCAGTCACTTCAGTCATGTCCAACTCTGTGCAACTCCATAGACGGCAGCCCAACAGGCTCCTCTGTCCCTGGGATTCTCCAGGCAAGAACACTGGAGTGGGTTGCCATTTCCTTCTCCAGTGCATGAAAGTGAAAAGTGAAAGTGAAGTTGCTCAGTTGTGTTGTCCGACTCTTAGCGACCCCATGGACTGTGGCCCACCAGGCTCCTCCATCCATGGGATTTTTCCAGGCAAGAGTACTGGAGTGGGATGCCATTGCCTTCTCTGCCTCTCTTTCCTATCCTATCTGAATCTGCCCATCCTTCACTTCCTGGTTCACTTCTTTGATAAAGTCTTCCCAGATGGAATTCATTTCCATTTTCTCTGAGCTTTTCATTTTACTTTCTTTCCAGCTAATCAGATGCTCCCATGTACTTGATTAAATTACTTTTATGTGTCAATTAACGTAAATTGTTGATTCATGGAGAGTAGGACAGGATAAATAATATTTCTTCTTTGTCCCCACAGGAGCCAGGGTAGCACTATATGATGTAAATAAATCACCCGATAAATAATTGTTACATAGCTTTTGAAAACCGTTCTGGTCAGGCACATGAGGTGAAGTAGTTAAATGAAGGAGACTGTATGAACCTCAGCTTGCCTAAACATAACGTTTGAAGCACCAAACATTATTTCAGTTAATATAGTTATAAATATTTTCAGATAGGTCTGAATTTCAGTATCATAGCTTACCAAAATATAGATCTCTCTATATTATATATAGATCTCTATATAATATACGAGCACATATATTAATATTAGGAAATAAATGGAAATAGCATTTTTCATGCTAAGAAAGAGTAGATTATACTCACATTACTACTACTACTACTACTACTACTACTACTACTACTACTAAGTCACTTCAGTCATGTCCGACTCTGTGCGACCCCATAGACAGCAGCCCACCAGACTTCCCCATCCCTGGGATTCTCCAGGCAAGAACACTGGAGTGGGTTGCCATTTCCTTCTCCAATGCATGAAAGTGAAAAGTGAAAGTGAAGTCGCTCAGTCGTGTCCGACCCTCAGTGACCCCATGAACTGCAGCCTTCCAGGCTTCTTCGTCCATGGGATTTTCCAGGCAAGAGTACTGGAGTGGGGTGCCATTGCCTTCTCAGATACTCACTTTAAGAGCTCTAAAATTAAGAAAAACTGAAGGCTAAATTGACCTCTTGAGAATTATAAACTATTTTGATTATTGTTTCTCTTCTAGAAACATAGAAGCTTGAATGTAGCAAAGTACATGAACATTCTTCATGTACTTTCTCTAACATGTTAGAGAGCATGGTCATGGGGACTGTCTATTACATTGTATGATGTGCAAATAGAAAACCATAAGACTTGATTTGGAACTGACATTCACAGCAGCATTCTATAAATTACAGGTCATTTTTTAGCAGGTACAACATTCTCTCCAAAAAACTGGCTATAACAGAAACACATTTCCTTGGAAGAGGTTCAGTTGTGCCTGGACTGCCTTCTTCTCCTTCAGTCTTCACACCTGCAAGACTTGCCCACTCACTTTCTTTAGATCTCTACTCAAGCATCAACTTCTCAAAGATGCCGTTCCTAACCACTCCATACACAGTGACAGTTCTGCCTGCACTCTCTAGTCCTGGATGGTACTTTTTCCCTTGTTGCCCTCTGACACACTGCTTGCTTTCTTTGCATCTGGCCGGCCTCACCTAAGTACAATATAAACTTCATTATGCCGGCACTTTGTTCCGTTTGCTGCTGTATAGTTCCAGCACCGTGAGCAGTGCCTACCGCATGATAGGGGACTCCATAAATGTTTATCTTTAAGTGAATGAATGGATGAAGATGACCACTTGGGAGAACTCTTCCTTGTTGTCTTAGCTTTCCAACTGTTCTAACCCTTTAGGTCAGTGATGTGTAATTTTGTATATATATTTGACTCATGTGCTCTGTGTAAGCTCATTCACTCAGTCATGTCCGACTCTGTGATCCCAGGGTCTGCAGCCGACCAGGCTCCTCTGTCGACAGGATTTCCCAGACAAGGATACTGGAGTGGGTTACCATTTCCTTCTCCAGGGGATCTTCCTGACCCAGAGATCAGACCTGCGTCTCTGGTGTCTCCTGCATTGGCAGGTGGATTCTTTACCACTGCGCCACCTGGGAAGCCCCATATTTGAATTACAGGTGGAAGTTATTTAAAAGAGTGAGTTAGGAATAATGCAGACCAGGCTTTTTTTTTTTTTAATGCTCACAGATAACTCTGATGCATAGACAAGATTGAGATTGCTTCAGAGTACCGCACTTCCAAAATATGCCTACGAATATGATTAAAAGGAGATCATCATGAGATTCTCCAAGCCTAGTATAGCATATCTTTTCTTTCACTCTTATCTATGTTTGTGTAATCATGCTGTTCTTAAAGTATGATTGAGCCATTGCAGAGTAGAGCGGAGCTCTATTATTCAGTTTAAAGGATATTACACTGTGTTTTTCTCTTTAGGTTACATCTAATTCTGTCTAGTTTTAACTCAAGATCAACTTCAGAGAAGGTAAATTGTTTTTTGCAGAGAGAGCCTGCATATTTAAACAAAATACCTGAAATTATTTTAGATACCAGTGAAATTGACATGATAATATATTGGTCCAATGAGAATTTTTCATTCATACCAATATGTAAAAGTCAGCTTTCTCTAAAATTTTATGCTTTGCTTGCTGCGTTGTATAAAAACAGTAGAGTGAATGCTGTAGAAACTGTAGAATATTTTCTAATATCCAGCTTTACTTCTTTCATATTTATTCTGATTTGGTTAAGTATCACTGTTTTAAGTAACAGGTAAGAATTCAATTGGTGTATTATTTTTGCTTAAATGGATGATGTTGGAATATTTGAAGAATCTTAGAAATAGAGCTCTTTGGACTTAATCCTTCTTTCTTATTAGTCATACTCTTCATTTGTTTAAAATCCAAAGTTACCTTTTGTTTGGATATTTCATTGTGTGGATTAATAGTCTGCATTTTTGAGATTTTTCAATTTTAAAAGCAAAGCGTCAGTATCTTCCACCATTCACAAAAATTCCATTTAGGAAAGGACTGATGTTCTTTTCTCCACCTGTTTTTGAGATAGTCATCTCTGAACAAAACTATTACAAATTTTGAGGAATAAAGCATTTAATTAAAAAAATTCATTTAAAAAATCCTTTTTTCAAAAAAAAAAAAAAAGGAGCACTGAAACGACCTGGAGGGATGGTGTGGGGAGGGGAGAGGAAGGAGGGTTCAGGATGGGGAACACGTGTATACTGGCGGCGGATCCATCTTGATGTATTGTAAAAGCAATACAATATTGTAAAGTTAAGCAAAATAAAAAAAATAATAAAAAAAAATAAAAAATCCTTTTTTCAGCTTATTCTTGCAGGGGCTCTTAGGATTGCTGACAGGGTGGAGTCAGGAAAGACGTCTGTGGTGGTGCACTGCAGCGATGGCTGGGACCGCACGGCCCAGCTGACTTCCCTGGCCATGCTCATGCTGGACGGATACTACCGCACCATCCGAGGGTTTGAAGTCCTTGTGGAAAAAGAGTGGCTGAGCTTCGGACATCGATTTCAGCTTGTGAGTGAAGAACCTTGACTCAGGGTATCACATGTGCATCTCACACAAGGCGTGTGAAGATCATGTCTTTTATTCACTTGATATTCACATAAGACTGACCCTTTGTTCTTATGGGGTAAACTGCTCAACAGAAACTTGTCAGATTATTTAGAGGATCCTGGAGACGAGAGGTAAGATTCTCAGAGGCCTTGAAGCCCCCGAGAGTGTGATTTTTGGCAGTGTTTTCCTAGGTTAGCTGAAAGACTTTCTGAAATACGTTTGCCCAGATGCTGTCTCTAATATTAGCTGTTAGTATCCACTAGCAGTGTTTATTTTAAAAAACCTTGCAAGAAATGGACATTTAAAGGTAGTCTGCAGCTTTGAACTTGAACTGTTAAATAAAATTGGTCATCTGGCGTATCCATTCAGATGGCTTATATTTTTCACCTCTCTATAAAATGTACATACCATGATAAGACCGTTAAGAGAGTGACGTTTCAGTCGTCCAGTGCACATGTTCATAGAAGTGTAACCAAAATCATAAACATTTCAGACTGTTTGAAGCTTCATTGGATTCCTAAATTGCTGACTCTGACTACCTACTCCATTTTCCCCCTCCTGATTGTTATCTGAAAGCAGGATTTGACAAAGCACATCTGATTCAGAGGGTATGTGCACATGTTTAATATAGGGTAATGATTCTCAAACTTTTTGATTTCTGGACCTCTTTCCATTTGTAACAATTACTGATGACCCCAAAGAACTTGGTTTATATCAGTATTTTCCATATTAGAAATCAAAATTTTAAAATGTATGTATTGTTTAAGGAAATAATCTATTTTCTTAGTCCATTTGGGCTGCTGTATTTCTCAGTTTTGACAGCTCAGAGTGCCAGCATGGTAGGGTTCTGGTGAAGGCCCTCTTCCAGATTGCAGACTGCCAACCTTTCACTGTTATCTCTAATGGTGGAAGAGGGCTGGGGAGCTCTTTGGGGCCTGTCCCTTTTGATAAGAGCACTAGTTTCATTCATGAGGTTTCCACCCTCATGACCTTGGTAGCTCCTAGAACTATCAAATTGAGCATTCAGTTTTCAATATGTGAATTTTGGGGGGCACATACATTCAACCCATAGTCCTCTTATATATTAGCATGAATAACATTTTAAAGAAAAGTAACTAGCATAATATGTTAGGCAAGCATGAAGTTTTATGAGAAGAGTGGCATTATTCTACATTTTTTACAAGTTTCTTTAATATCTGGCTTAATCGAAGATAAATTTCATATCTACTTCTGCATTCAGTTGTTGCAATATGTTCTGTTGATTGAAGATATAGGAAAATTTGACCACATGCAGATAATATAGGTTGAAAAAAAGGGTATTTTAATTTTTTCCAGGGAATTGTGGATAGTTTTCTTTGCTACTGTGCCAAAACTTGACAAATGGTAGTTTCTTAGTGGTTACTAGTAATGTGGAATCTAAAACTAGCTTGATGAGTTCTTTGGTGTTTGTTCTGTTAAATTCCGTTGGTATGTCTTGCACTTTGAATAAGTAGATCTTTTACCTGTGCATGATTTTGTAATACCATGTGTTGGTAATTGGGAAAACCCTGGCTTCCTCATTTACACAGCTCCTCCAGTCTTAATGCATTTAATTATATATCATAAAATCACAGGTATTAATACTACTACTGATTTTATCAGAAAAGTCTTTTAAGTATCATCAAACTCATTGTGGCAGGTAAAATTTTCCCTCAAATTTAACTTTCATTCAACAGCTTGAATTTCATCATTGGTAACAAATACTGTCCATTGTTTTCCTTGAAGTGACAGATTCACTTTTGTACATTTTCAAAAAAGATATCTACAAGATATTCAGGTCTTAATAACCATAATTCATATATCAATTGTTCTTTCAAGTTAAAATGATGTTCCACAGAAAAGCTGTGTTTCCTACATTCTACTTAAGTCTGCAACAGAAGCATGTTATGTGTACTTCCCATTTTGTTACATAGGATACTTAAAAAATTATACTCCAAGGTGGAGATTTATTAAAGTTAATAAGAATTTTTACTGCTTCATCAAGGACATTGGCTTAAGAGAGATTCCTTTTTTTCTTTCATTTAACTGCAAGTGTTTGGCAGGGCAAACATAATAACTATAGTATAGCTTGATTCCAATGTCCTGTTTCCTGATTTCCTCCTAAGGTACCAAAAGTTTTCTTCCTTCATCACCTTTAACACCATTCTGGAGGAGGACATGGCAACCCACTCCAGTATTCTTGCCTGGAGAATCCCCATAGATATAGCAGCCTGGTGGGCTGCAGTCCATGGGGTTGCAAAGAGTCGGACACACTGAGCAACTAAGCACGACACAGTGCAAATGTCAACCCACTGGAAAAGGCAAAGCATGTCTTAGTAATATCATGAAAATAGTTTTGAACTCATAGACCTCTCCCACTGCTGGAAGTCTGGATCACTCTTTTAGAATCACTGCCTTGGGTTATAGGGTAGGTGTTTATCTCAGTCATCTGGAGCAGAGGTCCTCAGAGGAGAAAAAAGATTAAGAAAGTAGGTGAGTGCATGCTTGAGGGGAGATGTCAAGCATTTTTTAAAAGTTTTTAGAGGTTTGAGCTGATGTGATTCTTTTTGAAAGACCGCCTGGAGCTCCAGTGCAGTAGGTCCCCCTCATGCCCTGGCCAAGATGCTAAAGGAGAGCTGTGCTTCCTGGGGCTAATGTACAAGGAGCCGTTAGTGTTCAGGGCATAGTAAATCTTCAGGACAAAAATCTGGGCTCTGAGGTCTGACTGTTCCTGTCTCCCATTGTCAGCTTTTTAGGATCTAAGCTTCATTTGTTAAACAGACTTGTAATTCCTGTTACAAGTGTCTCCTGCCAGGAAATAATTGGACAGGTTGCAGATTGAAATGCTAATAGACATTTCTCCTTGGTGGAATTTAGTGATTTCTGTTTTCCTTGCAGTGCTCTTTCAAAAAGATTTTCTGAATTTATAAAATATTGAGCAAATGTTACTTTTCTTGAAAAATAAAGTTATTTTCATCAAAAGGTGAAAAATCCTACAAAGCTCATATAATATTTCACTCTTTGCTTCAGAGAGTTGGCCATGGAGATAAGAACCACGCAGATGCAGACAGATCACCTGTTTTTCTTCAATTTATTGACTGTGTCTGGCAGATGACAAGACAGGTAATTTATCTGGGATATCCATTCTTAGATCTCTCTTTTAAGCTATCCAGTCAGAGTTGGGTTTGGTCACTGACTGTCTTACATTTCATGTAATGTGGAAGTTGTTATAAGTTTCCTAGATACTAGAAATATTATTATCACATTATTTCATTTAATATTTTTAATTTATGTTAAATAATGATAATATATTTACTCAAAAATTCATTTATACATTGCTAAAGGAGGTAAAGAAATGAAATAGGCAAGGTAACTCAAAATGAAATCCTATTTTAGGCAGTTTTGATGAAAAAATGTTTAGATGGAAATCATGGCAACATATAGATGAAATAGATTCAGTTTTTTTTGTTTTTAAGTATGGAGTGAGAGATTTATGTGCTTTAGAGCTATCAACATTCTAGAAAATGATTTAAAATATTACCGTGAATAGGTTTAGTGTTTTGGAAAGATATAAGAGGAGATTGAAAAACACCTGATTTATTATGGGATAACTTTACTAATGAGGTAAAGAGTTCATGTCTTAAAGATGTTTATCTCATGATAAATAATCTGAGAACCCCAAAGTTAGGTACAGCTCAGTGGTATATCAGTTATTTATCCAGGAGTTTTATTAGACCTCAGACCGCTGGGAGCCTGGTTGATTTTTCTTTGGACTGCCATGGGAATGCACAGTAGGGCACTTGCTGGCTCTGCTTGGGATTAGCATTATATTTTAGCGTCAATAAAATATTCTTTACTTCATTAAGAGAAAAACGAAATAAGACCTTTTTTTTTTTTTTTTTAAATCATTTGGCTGTACCTGTATATTGGCAGTGTGGAGTCTTACCCACTGGACTGCCAGGGAAGTCCGGACCCACTTTTAACTATTACCATGTTCTATTTTAAGATAGTATTTGACAGTGTTGGGAAAAATCAAGTATGCCTTATCAGGGGACTATAAAAGGCGTCGCTGATGGTTAAGTGTACTGCTTTCCAGGGAGAATATCTTGAAAGGAGCAACTCTTGCTTCTGATATATTCGTTAGAAAAACAAAATAGATCACATTTACCGATTGCATAGGAGAATACATGACAAATATACTTCTTTCTTAGTAATTGTATTAACTTTTTATATGTCATACATCTAAAAGCAGTTTACTCTTGATTTTGAGCTTAAGTTGCTAAGTAATGTTACATCTTATTTCACCGATAGAACTTAAAATACACTGCTGCTGCTAAGTCGCTTCAGTCGCGTCCGACTCTGTGCGACCCCATAGACGGCAGCCCACCAGGCTCCCCCCATCCCTGGGATTCTCCAGGCAAGAACACTGGAGTGGGTTGCCATTTCCTTCTCCAATGCATGAAAGTGCATTACACTATATATGTATACATAAAAATATATATATATTTTGTTATATAAGTGTATATAATAAATACACTTTATTATACATGTCTGCTTATATTTTTCTTTGGTATTTTCCTCCTGACCATGTGAGATAGCAATAATGTTTGTTGGCAGTCATCAGTTTTATAAATAATTGAATGTTTGTGCAGAGACTTAAATAGCAAATTTATCAGAAGGACCAGTTGTGTTACAATTAGCCAGATTCAGTGTCTCTTCCTGCCCTCATCATCATCTCTCACTGCTGGGATCAGGAAGCAGGATGAAGGGTCCTTCAGATTTTAAACATATGAGGAGAACAAAATATTCCTTCTCTGCTCAGGATTTTAAAAACAATAGCAGCTACTAATGTTCTATTTAAATAATGCTACTTTAGTTGTGTTTGTGAGGAAATTCCACTAATTAAGCTGTTTTCTCATAACTGAGCTAATAGTTTTGCCAAGAAGATGAAAGGCTAATCATAGGCTTAACTTCTTTGAATTGCTATGTAATGATGTAGGGTGCATTCATGGTTGGCTAATAAATAAGCTGTTTAAGAGTAACAGTACAGGAGATGGGATTTATTCTGTAAATGAATGGATGGAATTTGACAAAATTTTTATGATTAATTGGCTTTATGCTGGCATGTGCTTTATCACCTGCTTCATTCACTTCAGAACCACAAAAATTATTATTCAAGAGTAAATTGTTTAAGAGGATAAATTTGCCTTGTTATCCTGCTTATAAATTTAGGAAATTTGAAGGCAAAGTTGTCTTCGCTCTTGTCCCTTCTGGGTGCAGTTTGTGCTGTTTTCACCCACTGTTGGTTAGGGATCATTGTAAGAAGAACTTGGCACCAGTATTTACTTACTAAGCCCACAATCCAAATATTCATGGAATTCCTTTTCACAGTCCTATAAATGGTTCAGTCTTACATAGAAGCTTTCAGATAATTCTTGAAACAGTAAATGGTTAGGATGGATTATACTAAATCCCTTACCTTCCTGGGATCTGTAATTGGTCCTTGATAAATTACCCCCAAATTGTGTTGTTTGTGTAAGACATCCAGTCAAACACCTGTCCTAGTTAAAGAGAGTGAATTTTCTCTTTTAAGAAAAGCTGCCAAAGTACTGGATTGTAAGATACCATGGTTTGAGGTGCATGTTCCTTGAAAAGATGAGTAAGGTTGGCTTTTAAATGAGCTGCACATCTCCTTTTCTCAAGACATTGATATTTTTTGTGTAATTCCTAAAAGCTATGCTGTTGAAAATTTAAAGAAAAATCTTACTATGTGCTTATGGTCATTCTTGGCAGAGAAAGACAAGTCAGATCAGCCTCAAGTTGAGAGTTAACTGATATAAATGGACAGAACAGCAAAATCAGAGCATTCAGATTCTTATTGTACAAGAAAAGGAGATATTAGGAGAAATTATCTCAGCAAAGTGATATTTTTGAACAGAAAACCAAGCAAATATTAATAATACCATAATAGCTTAGAAATATATAGTTTTTGAATACTGTTTAGCCTAATTTTAAGAAGTTTTACAAAGCACCCACCAATAATGTACAGGGATGAACATGCTTGGGAAGCTGTCCTAATTATTTTGTGTGTTTTGCTGTTTGATTTGCAGTTTCCTACAGCATTTGAATTCAATGAATATTTTCTCATTACCATTTTGGACCACCTATATAGCTGTTTATTCGGAACATTCCTCTGTAACAGTGAACAGCAGAGAGTCAAAGAGGTAACACATGACCCCTGCCCGTCCCGCCTTTGTCTATATATACACGCTTCCTCTGCTGAGTGCAGCCTGGGATGGCTTTCAGCTGAACAGTTGTTCTTTTGCATGATGCCTTTGGCTATGTGTTCTTCTATATACTGTAGTATGCTCACTTCTTTCCACACGTCTGAGCTTGATCCGTCTTAAAGTACCTCTGTCATGAGGATGGGTAGGAGGCAGTGTCTGCTGAAGGGAACTGAAGTATGTGGTGTCTTAGGAGCGCTCATGTACCTGTTACCACATTTCCTGCAGGATGGATGGCAGTCCATCAAAAGCAGGTGCAGCAAGATATAATTACCAAAAAATACACATTTGAATGAACGCACAGCTCAGTTCCCAAATACATTCTCATACATGTGAACCATTTTAGTTTTTTTTTTTTATTGTAAAATAATAGCATAAAACATTCAAACACTGAGAAGATATTAAGGAGAAAGTTAAATTTCTTACCCCACTTGCCCAGAGATACCACTTTTCAGTGGTTGGTATTATTTATAAGAAATGTATAACAATTACGTTTCAAGTTTTACTTCTGTGTTCCTCAGAACACATCTGCCTTATGTATGAAGTTCTAAGTTATCTTGATTAGTGTCTCCCTCTGCTTCGATTTCCATTTTAAAAAATGTGACTCTCAAAGAGTTTTTTCATGCTTTTCTGTAAAGCCTAGTGGCAGAGAATGCTTGGTCTGGAGCTAGGCTGCCTGGGTTCACATCTTAGATCTTTCACTTACTGTGTGAAGTTGAGCAAGTTAATTTCAGCTCCTGTAAAGTAGGGATAATAGTACTTATGTACTTAATACTGCTTACTATTGTGAGGATTAAATAACATAAACCATACAAAACACTGTGATAATGGCCATGTAGTAAGTGCTTCCTAGACTAGAAGTTCCTTGAAGATAGATGTTAAATTTTTAAAATCACTCTTACATCTTCAGTAAATATTTCTATGCACACAAGCCAATTAAGAATTTATTGAATGTTAGATAATCAGTGGATAACTTCCAAAGAGACTTTCAGTTTTTGAGAGCCTCAAGTAGGATTTACTATATCTTAAAAAAAAATGTTTTTAAAACTGAGCTATAATTTGCATTCCATAACATTCACTTTCAAAGCATATAATTTAGTGATTTTCAGCATATCTAGAGTTGTATAGTCACCACCACCATTAATTTCAGAACATTGGAAAGAAACCCCATGCCTGTTAGTAGTTACTACCTACCCATTCCCGTCTCCTCTCAGACCCTAGCAGACACTGTAATCTCTGTTGGTTTGCCTCTTCCGGACATTTCATATAAATGGAATCACTTGGGTTGTGGCCTTTGTGTCTGGCTTCTTTCAATTACAATAAAGTTTTCAAGGTTTAATTTGTTTTTTATTATCATTATTTCAGTTCCTTTTTATTACTGAATGATATTCCGTTGTATCGTTGTGTTACATTTCATCCATCTACCAGATGATGGACTTGGATTGTTTCTACTCTTTGGTCGTTGTGACCCATGGCTACTCTCACCATTGTGCACAAGGTTGCTTGTGCATGTGTTTTCACTTGTCTTGGATGTATACAAAGAGTGGAATTGCTGGTGTGGTAACTCTTTTTACCTTTTTGGGGAACTGCACTGTTTTCCACTGCTCTCTAATTTTAATCGAAGAGGTGCTGTTGCCAAAGTGTCTGAGTTCTGTCCCTTTAAAACAGTTTAAATGATCCCAAATGCCTTTTGACAAATTTCATCTAAAGTACAATTAGCTTGTGTAGTGGAGAACCTTAACCTGTTTTTCCTTCTTATAGAATCTTCCCAGGAGGACTGTGTCACTGTGGTCATACATAAATAGCCAGCTGGAGGACTTCACTAATCCCCTCTACGGGAGCTATTCCAATCATGTCCTTTACCCAGTAGCCAGCATGCGCCACCTAGAGCTCTGGGTGGGATATTACGTAAGGTGGAACCCCCGGATGAAGCCCCAGGTATATGCCCTGCAATATCCAGTGAGAGGTTTTATCCAGGCAGTTATGAATTACTTTTGTCCCCTTTAAAGTGGCTAGAAAAGTTATCTGTGCATATTTAAAATTTCCATTTTTTCCTGTTAACAGTCACGGTGGGATAGTAGAAGCACAGTGGTAGGGATGAGTAGTCCCCTGGTTCTCGTCATGACTGGCTTTCTGGCCTTGCACAGATCACCCCTGCTCATTCTTGTCTTCTCTCCTCTGTTAAATGAGAGTGCTGGGCTGGATAACTTCTAGAGTTTGGGGAAAATGGTTTTAGAGGAGTTAAAAGCCATTTTTTTAAACGTTACAGAATATTTGCTGCCTACAACTGTTTAAAGGACTAAAAGTCTGCAACTAAATGACAGGAAATCTTTAAGTATTGGCTTTTAGATTATGTTGTTACTTAATTATTTGTTGCATTTGTCCAAGCACCAGTTTCACGGTGGGAACACTGTGAAACTGGTGCTTGGACAAATGCAGGGAGGCCGGTGAAAGAGCCGCGGGTCAGTGGAGTTGTTGAAGTTAGTTCTCACTGCTGTTTGGGAAAGGTGGGCGTGGTCCCATAGCTGAAAGCACACACTGGACTTTTAGGGACGAAGCTGAATACCAGAATGATTTGACTTCGGGTTTGTTCCGGATTGCTTAGTTAAGTAACTTTATGGTATTGCTCTCGTAGGAGCCCATTCACAACAGATACAAAGAGCTTCTTGCTAAACGGGCAGAGCTTCAGAAGAAAGTAGAGGAGCTACAGAGAGAGATTTCCAACCGATCAACCTCATCGTCAGAGAGAGCTGGCTCCCCAGCACAGTGCGTCACGCCCGTGCAGACGGTCGTGTGATGCGCCGCTCGATGGGGCGTGGTCGCCGTGAACTCTGATGACAGTGGCAGCTTCATGAGGAGGGCTTCTGAACACAGAACCCGTCTGTGAGAGAACTTCAGTCACTTTATTTATTTCAAATCTCTCTAGGATGAGTTCAGAACTGTAGCAGTGCAGGTGGTTTAAGGGAAATAACCTCATGTGTAATTACATGATTACAACACTAATCTTCTAAGTCACCCAAAGAATATTAAAATGCTTGAATCCTGGCTCCACAGTGGGAACAAGTTTCTGATTTTAAAGGAAAACACCGTCTCAGAAGTTTTGGTGTCTGCTAAAATCAAAACACAAACTACTTGAGAACAACACTTCTTGGCGGAAGAGCGCTCATTGCACAGAAGGTGGAGCATCAGTCTTCCAACCAATCCTGACATTCCGTGGACTTGGACATACTGGGCCCTGTGTAGATAAATCAAGATGGGTTGATGCTCCTTTCTCAACATCATGGGTTTGTCTTTTTCGTAGTAAGTAATTTACTTTTACCATTCAGAACCCATGTTCTTCATTTGTAATAGGGTATATGATATTGAGGATATTATGGTGTAGAAGTAGTTGAAAATTATTGCCGTCATTATTTATGTGCTTAATTTAAGATATATTAGGTAGCTATTCCAAAACGATGCCTTACAGATGTGCTTGGGAGGAGACTGCAGGGGAGAGAGTGGCAGCCGTCCAGGATTTCAGAGTTCCACATCCTTCAGATCAGTTTCTGAAAACATCATGAAACGTATTTTGAAAACTCATTATCTGCCCTACTTTATCTTATTTACTTTTTTGTATGTGTTTGAAGACAGAAGTTACTTGGTGAGTTTTGAGGCTCTATTTAAAAGTTTAGTAGGACTGACGTTTTTATGAAGTCTGTATAAAGAGCATATGATGAGAAGTACTGTGCTCAAATTTTACATGAAATATTTTACTGCTACTTTCCTTTGCAAATTCTGTAATTCCACCAAATGATTAAGTCTACCAAAGAACTTATTGCATGTAAAGATACATTACAATCTCCATGCCAGTAAAGGGAATCCTGCCTCACTTTTTGCCTGCTACAGGAAGAGTCTAGCGCTGGTATAAACACTTGACTCCCTGGTGTCTATTTTACTCTGTGTAAGAGCCATATGTTATGTACTGTAACACAAAGGAGCTTCTTGTCCCTTGGGTCTTTAATTAAAAGAAAATTTCAACTGACTTTTAAACTTTGTCCTTGTTCTAAATTGTCTTAAGTTGCATTTGCAGAAATGTTGTTTGATTTTTTTTTTTTTTTTGAGGAAAGGGTGTTTCATAGCAGCTGCATTAAGAGAAATGTTCAGTTTGAACTAACAGGGAATCCCCTGGTAGTCCAGGGATTAGGACTCTGCTCTTCCACTGCAGGGGGCATAGGTTCCACCCTGATTGGGGAACTAAGATCCTACATGCTGCAGCCAAACAAAAGATATGTAAAATTTGAACTGATAAATAATACTCAAAAATAGCATTTTTTAACTCGTTAACTCAGTAGACTGAACCTATGCCCTGCTCTTGATTTTGCAATAAGTATAATTTCTGTTATTAATATATCCAATATTAGCAATAAAGGACAGAAATAATATGGACCTAACAGAAGCAGAAAAATTTAAAAACAGATAGCAAAAATACACAGAAAAACTACACAAAAAAGGTCTTAATGACCGGGATAACCACAATGGTGTCATCACTTAACTAGAGCCACACACCCTGAAGTCAAGTGGGCCTTAGGAAGCATTATTACAAACAAAGGTAGTGGAGGAGATGGATTCTAGCTGAGCTCTTTAAAATCCTAAAAGATGATGCTGTGAAAGTGCTGTACTCAATCTGTGAGCAAATCTGGAAAATGCAGCAGTGGCCATAGGACTGGAACAGTTCAGTTTTCATTCCATCCCAAAGAAGGGCAGTGCCAAAGAATGTTCAAACTACTGCCCAAGTGCACTCATTTCACATGCTAGTAAGGTAGTGCTCAAAATTCTTTAGGCTGCAATAGTACGTGACCCGAGAACTCCAGATGTACAAGCTGGACTTAGAAAAGGCAGAGGAACCAGAGATCAAATTGCCAGCATCCATTGGATCATAGAAAACAAAGAAATTACAAAAAAACCATCTACTTCTGCTTTATTGACTACACTAAAGCCTTTGACTGGGTGGATGACAACAAACTGGAAAATTCTTCAAGAGATGGGAATACCAGACCACCTTACCTGCCTCCTGAGAAACCTGTATGCCAGTCAAGAAGTAACAGTTAGAACTGGACATGGAACAACGGACTGGTTTCACATTGGGAAAGGAGTATGTCAAGGCTGTGTATTGTCACCCTGCTTATTTAACTCACATTTGGAGTACATCATGGGAAATGCCAGGCTGGATGAAGCTCAAGTTCTATCAAGATTTTTGGGAGAAATATCAATAACCTCAGATGTGTAGATGACACCACCCTAATGGCAGAAAACAAAGAACTAAAGAGCCTCTTGATGAAAGTGAAAGAGGAGAGTGAAAAAGCTGGCTTAAAACTCAACATTCAGAAAACTAAGATCATGCCATCTAGTCCCATCACTTCATGGCAGATAGATGGGGAAACAGTGGCTGACTTTATTTTCTTGGGCTCCAGAATCACTGCAGATGGTGATTGCAGCCATGAAATTAAAAGATGCTTGCTCCTGGTAAGAAAAAGCTATGGCAAACCTAAACAGCATACTAAAAAGCAGAGACATCACTTTTCCAACGATGGTCTGTATAGTCAGAGCTAAGGTTTTTCCAGTAGTTATGTGTGGATTTGAGAGTTGAACCATAAAGAAGGCTGAGTACCAAAGAACTGATGCTTTTGAACTGTGGTGTTGGAGAAGACTTGAGAGTCCTATGGACTGCAAGGAGATCAAACCAGTTAGTCCTAAAGGACATCAACCCTGGATATTCATTGGAAGGACTGATGCTAAACCTGAAGCTCCAATATGTTGGCCACCTGATGCAAAGAACTGACTCATTGGAAAAGACTCCGATGCTGGCAAAGATTGAAGGTGGCAGGAGAAGGGGGTGACAGAGGATGAGATAGTTGGATGGCATCACTGACTCGATAGACATGAGTTTGAGGAAACTCCAGGAGATGGTGAAGGACAGGGAGGCCTGGCGTGCTGCAGTCCATGGAGTTGCAAAGAGTCGGACATGACTGAGCAACTGAACGACAGTATTAGCAAAAGTGGCACCATAATGATTTGGTCATTGCCTGAAATTTGTTATAAGAAAATTTATAATAGTATTGACATGACCAGTCCGTTAATATTAAAGCTACATTTTCTATTCCAAATACTTTCTAAATCCGTTCTCCACCCATTTTGCAATTTCCCTCCCTTACCTTGTGTGGGAATCTCCAAAATGGAGTGCCTTTAAGATAACCCTGTAGTGAAGACATCTGCATCATAGCACAAGTGCTTCCTTTTCTCTCCCTTTTACTTGTAATGAATCAGACATGCATAACCGGACAGAAGTGCCTGTGCACAGCACACCAGGATACCTGAGATTCCTCCGTCTGCGTATCTCAAACTGGGTGGATGAACCCCCAGAGGAGGCCCGGGAGCCGGAGATTTGTGGTGACACCTGCTGTAGCAGCAGCGCCGACCTGCCCAGCAGAGGAGGGGGAAAGTGAAAGGGGCGAGTACAAGTTTGCCCAGCTCTGGGGCTGCAGTTGGAGGGTCCCACTGCTCTTCAGCAACACCCTGGGTTTCTGAGGGGAATCTCCATGACAGACCAGTAGTTAGTAAAGAGATTGAATCAGTAATCAAAAAATAAAAAATGCCACAACAAAGAAGGCTGCAGAGCCAGATGGCTTCTGTGGTGAATTCTAGCAGTCATATAAAGAATCAATACAACCTTCCTCTAAACACTTGCAAATACTGAGGAGGAGGGAACAACTGCAAACTCATCCACAAAGCCAGCAGTACATTGATACCAAAACCAGATGAGGATACAAGAAAATTAGACTCGTATCTCTGCTGAATATAGATACAGAAATTCTCTTAGCAAACCAAATTCAAGAACACATAAAAAGGATTATATACCATAACCAAATGGGACTGATCCCTAGTATGTAAGGATAGTTTAACATATGCAAATCAATAAATGTAATATGTCAATAAAGTGAAGGAAAAGCTACATGACCATTTCAGTAGATGCAAAAAAAGATAAACATCTTTCATGACAAAATACAACATCCTTTCATGATAAGAACCTTTAACAGATTGGGTAAAAAAAGAACATACCTCAATAAAGGCTGTATGCCCCAAACCAACAGCCATCAATGAACAAATGCTGAAAGTTTTCCCTCTAAGATCAAAAAGAAGACCGTGAGGCCCACTCTCACCACTCTTGTTCATTATAGTATTGGAATTCCTAGTTAGAGCAGCTAGGCAAGACAGAGAAAAGGCATCCAAATCAGGAAGGAAAGAGTAAACTTCTCTATTTGCTGATGATTTGATTTCATACAGATATAATCGTGGTGTCAGCCAAAAAACTATTGGAACTAAACATTTTCAATAAAGTTATATCATGCAGAAGTCAGTTGTATTTCTTTACAATAATGATGAAGTACTGAAAACTGTCCCACTCAAAATAGCATTAAAAGCAATAAACTTTTGAGGAAAAGTTTAACCTAGGGAAGTGAAAGATTTGTACAACGAAAACTATAAGACTTTGTTGAAGGAAACCAAAGAGGACACAAATGGAAACACGTCCTATGCCCATAGAGTCGAAGAATTAAAATCGTTAAGATGACTGTTACTGCTCAAAGCTATCTATAGATTGAATGCAGTTCCCATGAAAATACCAAAGGCATTCTTTACAGACACAGAAGAAACAATCCAAAAATTTTTGTGGAACCACAAAACAAAACCCCAAATAGCCAAAACAGTCCTGGGTAAAAAGAACTAAGCTGTGGGAATCATGCTTTCAGATTTCAAACTATACTATTAATACAAAACCACAGTAATAAAAACAGTATGTTACTGGCACAAGAAAGACACACTGACCACTGGAATAGGAAGACCAGAATTAAATCCCACTGAGGGAAAAGTGAAAGTGTTGGTAGCTTAGTTGCATCCACCTCTTTGTGACCCCCATGGGCAGTTGCCTGCCAGGATCCTGTGTCCATGGAACTCTCCAGGCAATAATACTGGAGTGGGTTGCCATTCCCTTCCCCAGGGGATCTTCCTGACCCAGGGATCAAACTCTGGTCTCCTGCATTGCAGATTCTTTGCCATCTGAGTCACCACGGAGGCCCACTAGTCAATGAACATTTGATGAGGGAGCCAGGAACACCCAATGGGGAAAGGTAGTCTCTTCAATAAAGT
Source organism: Tragelaphus eurycerus (assembly GCA_935064755.1). Taxonomy (NCBI): domain Eukaryota; kingdom Metazoa; phylum Chordata; class Mammalia; order Artiodactyla; family Bovidae; genus Tragelaphus; species Tragelaphus eurycerus. Next base: position 766,033 of record CAKXYN010000086.1, on the reverse strand, counting down.
TCTGGGATACTGGAGAAACACAAACCAAATTGGATGCCTGTGCTGTGCTTAGTCGTGTCTGGCTTTTTGCCACCCTATGGACTATGCCCACCAGGCTTTACTGTCTATGGGGATTCTCCAGGCAAGAATACTGCAGTGGATTGCCATGCCCTCCTCCAGGCAATCTTCCCAACCCAGGGATCGAACCCAGGTCTCCTGCATTGCAGAAAGATTCTTTACCGTCTGAGCCACCAGGGAAGCCCAAGAATACTGAAGTGGATAACCTATCCAAGGGAACTTTCTGACCCAGGAATCAAACCAGGGTCTCCTGCATTGCAGGTGGATTCTTCAGCTGAACTAGCAGGGAATCCCACATCGGATGCCTACCTAACACCATTCACAAAACTTAAATAGTGGTAAGTGTTGTGAATAAAACAGTCTAATGTGATATTAATAAGGCAATGAGGGGCAATTTTTGAAATGTAATCAAAGAAGGCCTGCTTTGAATATATTAACATAAATCATAATTAACTTGAAATAGATCAAAGCCTTAAACATAAGACCTGATGCCATAAAACTTCTAGAAGGGAAGAAGATGCTCAATATTGGTTTTGGCAATGATTTTTTTTGGACATGATGCTAAAAGCACCAACAACAGAAGTAGAAAACAAAGGAGACTACATCAAACTCAGAAGCTTCTGCACAGCCAGCGAGACAAAGGATGAAAAAATAGCCTAGTGAAAGGGAGAAAACTTTTACACACCACATAGAGTAAGTCCCACTATAACAAACCTTCAGGCTGGGACTCTCAAAGACCCAAACAGGCCTTCACAGGTCCAATCCCATAAGTTCATGTGTCTGGCGTATATAATCATGTGCCTGCATCCTCTACAAGTGGTTGTGCGTTTGCGCACTTTACCATACAGTGTACATACAGTATTTTATTTCAAGCCCAGGATGCACAGAAGCAAGCATAAAAGCAGTGGTGTATAACCAATTGTGTAAGTTGGGTACCTAGGCTAATTTTGTTGTACTTACAAATTGGACTTACGAATGTGCTCTTGGAATGGAACTGGTTCATATGTAGGGGACTTACTGTATTAAATAAGAGGTTAATATCCAAAATATATTTAAACAAAAATACAACTTCGTAACAATGAAAAAAATCCAAATGAAAAATGGACAAAACTAAATGGACATTTTTCCAAAGACGACATCAGAGTGGTCCATGGGTACATGAAAAGATGTTCAGCATGCCTAATCTGCAGGGAAATGGAAATAAAAACCACAGTGAGGTACCACTTCATACCTGTTAGAATGGTTATCATCAAGAAGATACGTTAACAGGTGCTGGCTGGTGAGGATGTGGAGAAAAGGGAACCCTTATACAGTTGTCCGGAGAAGGCAATGGCACCCCACTCCAGTACTCTTGCCTGGAAAATCCCACGGACAGAGGAGCCTGGTAGGCTGCAGTCCATGGGGTCGCTAAGAGTCAGACATGACTGAGCGACTTCACTTTCTCTTTTCACTTTCATGCATTGGAGAAGGAAATGGCAACCCACTGCAGTGTTCTTGCCTGGAGAATCCCAGGGATGGCAGAGCCTGGTGGGCTGCCGTCTATGGGGTCACACAGAGTCGGACACGACTGAAATGACTTAGCATAGCATAGCACATACAGTTGTCAGTTAAGAGGTTTGAACTGTGCAGGTCCACTCAGATGTTTTTCAATAGGTACTACAGTACGATATGATTTGAGGTTGGATCTGTGGGTGCAGACATGCTGTTCAAGGGTTAACTGTACACAGTTGATGGGAATGTAAACTGGTCCAACTATTATGTAAAATGCAGAGGTTCATCAAAAAATTAAAAATCGATCTCATACTTCTAGGTAAAGAACCAAAGTAAATGAAAATAGAATTTCAAAGAAAATAATGCATTATTCCCATAATGCATTATTCACAGCAGCCAAGATATGGAAGCAACCTAAATCCATCAGTGAATGAATGGGTACAAATAATGGATATATACACACAGAATATTATTCAGCCTTGAGAAAGGATTCCAGTCATTTGCAACAACATGGAGAAGCCCTGAGCACATTACGCTAAGTCAGAGAAAGACACTATGGTCTCATATGTTGAATCTAAAAACATCAAACTTTTCAGTAAAATAGTGGTTAGCAGGAGATGGACAAGATTGATGTTAAGGGTACAAACTTGCAACAAGTAGTAAATAACCCATAGAGATAATGCACAATATAATGAATGCAGACAATATTGAACTATAGTTATATAATGTGATAAATGGCACTACAGTGGCAATCATATTACAATATATCAATGTCCAAAGTAACACACTATACACCTTGAATTTGTACAGTGTTACATGTCAAATTTGTTCAACTTGAAAACCTCCTTACAATAAAGATGTTTCTAACAAAGCTACTTACAAGCTGTGTTCCAGCAGTGTCATTTCAGGGATGGGAAGTAATACTCACCCATTTTGAAATGCATGTTGTTAAGTATTTAGGAAGACATAATAAAGATTGTTTCCAGCAAAGCTACTTGATGTATTCAGCAGTGTTATTTCAGTGCATGCAAGTGATACCCATTCTGTAATGCATGTAATGCATGTGTTCAAACACACACACACACTTGTAATAAAGGTGTTCCTAACAGAACTAAAAGATAATCCATTGGGGTGTGTTTGAAAGCTGGGGAGAGCAGTCTTAGCACTTTTTATATCTACAGTTATACTATGTTTTCTAACTTTTTATCTGACTATTGGTTGCACAGGTCTACTTTTCCCTTTGTGATTAGGGATATGAAATTTACAGACAAACTTGTGTGGTTAAGTCAAAGCTCCTGAGTCTCCTGGCACTTGTCTGCTTACCCTTCCATTCTCACTGGCATAAATTCAACTTTTATGTGCAAGTACTACTCAACTGGTCCCAATTCTCTCATGTAAAGTGCAGATTCCTGCATCCGTGCTTTTGTTTAGTTATACTGTGGACCTGAAACTGTTCTCCCTCAAGGTCACTGCTGTTGTGTGGGCGAGGAGTCATTGCCTTCTCCAGGAAATGATCCTTGCTTCATCACTCCCTTCTCTGCCACACCCCGCCTCCCTCTGCACCACCAGAGCACAATACACACACCACCCACCACTGTCCCGAAACGCATAATCAATGCAGTAAAAGGCCTAATACGCTTAGTGACCACATAGCCACTGCATTTCATACTGTCTGTCTAGATAAAATCCTAGAACTCCATTTCAACACCAGGGAAAAAGGAATCTCTTTAATGTCTAGTCAATGTGTTCCCTAGCACAAAATTGAGAAAGGAGTACATCAAGGCTGTATATTGTCACCCTGCTTATTTAACTTATAGGCAAAGTACATCATGAGAAACACTGGGCTGGAGGAAGCACAAGCTGGAATCAAGATTGCCGGGAGAAATATCAATAACCTCAGATATGCAGGTGATACCACGCTTATGGCAGAAAGTAAAGAGGAACTAAAAAACCTCTTGATGAAAGTGAAAGAGGAAAGCTGGCTACAAACTCAACATTCAAAAAACGAAGATCTTGGCATCTGGTCCCATCTCTTCATAGCAAGTAGATGGGGAAACAATGTAAACAGTGACAGATTTTATTTTCTTGGGCTCCAAAATCTGCACCCATGAAATTAAAATATGCTTGCTCCTTGGAAGTAAAGTTATGACCAACCTAGACAGCATATTAAAAAGCAGAGACATTACTTGCTGACAAAGGTTCATCTAGTCAAAACTAGGGATTTTCCAGTAGTCAAGTTTGGATGTGAGAGTTGAACTATAAAGAAAGCTGAGTGCCGAAGAATTGGTGCTTTTGAACTGTGGTGTTGGAGAAGACTCTTGAGAGTCCCTTGGACTGCAAGGAGATCCAACCAGTCCATCCTAAAGGAAATCATTCCTGAATATTCATTGGAAGGACTGATGCTGAAGCTGAAACTCCAATACTCTGGCCACCTGATGTGAAGAACTGACTCATTGGAAAAGACCCTGATGCTGGGAAAGATTCAGGGCAGGAGAAGAAGGGGACGACAGAGGATGAGATGTTGGATGGCATCACCAACTCAATGGATTTAAGTTTGAGGAAACTCGGGAGATAGTGAAGGACAGGGAAGTGTGGTGTGCTGCAGTTCACGGGGCTGCAGAGAGTCAGACGAGACTGAGAGACTTAACAGCAACAAAGAGTGTCTGAGATACTGTGAGACAGTTCAGTTTTGTTGGATCTGGTTTCTATGTAAGCAAGAAAAAGGCAAATTATGTATTAAATACCATATATTCTTACTGTCTCTGGTAAGAGGTTAATGTTCTATTTAAAAATGTATTTTCTTTTGAGCGATTACAACAAATAAAGCCTTTATTAACAGGCTGCTAAGGAAAGTTTCAGTGTTTCCTTAAAAAAGCTGCTTTATTGATTTCAGTGGCAAATTTATAAAGTTAACATGTCTTGAACTATTCAAAACTATGATTCACATTATTAACAATGACAATTACATGTGTACAGTTAATATTGCAGTCATACTGTACACAAAATTAAATAATCAAGGATTTTGAGTTTAAGATTAAAAACCATAATGCCTTGAAATGAATAGCATGATTACAAAAAGGTATTATCTAAAAATACATATGTATATACTTTACAACACCTCCCTTTCTCTCTTCATTCCGAAACTTCATTTACGTCATTGACAATTTGCTTAGTTTTAAAAATGCTTTTGTGATTTTCATTTAACTGATTTAAAATGAATGCATCTTTAAAAATTTTAATGGTGAATTAACATCAATGCAAGTGTATTTAATACTGACCAACGTCTGTAATGTCAAAAAGCAAAATAAAGCAATCCTCTTAAATATGTATAAATATTTAAATATAGAAAATCTCCATCAGTAGTCAAAATGGAGCATATTTAATGGTTGTATTGAAAAGTAAAAGCAGGCGATTCATGCCAGGGAAGATTTAAAAATGAGACTTTTCAAACAAACACTGCCTATGGGATAGCCTCATACTTTTAATTTAAACCTAATTTTACTTATATAATAGAACTATTTAAAAAAAATCACACCCACAAGTAAAAAATTGGTAATTTGTTTACAAAGCGCAGTATCTCAGTACAGCAAATTCATCTCAAACAAAGAAACAGAGTGTGTGCGGCTTCTCGGCCTTTAACTGCCCCCAGTCTCTGTTTAGACGGCTAAACATTCAGTTGTGATATGTGGCACAAGAAGCCTATGTGACGAAGCTTAGGTCCCTAAATGCCTGCTATTAATTAATCCCAACATGAGACCTGGAAAGTCAATATCTGATTGATGAGGTACAGATTATGTGAATAAAATTTATGACCTGGAACCAGTCAGTAATCCCAACACAAACTATCGCTTTGTAATGAATTCTGTATCGACTGCATATCTTTCAATAACTGAAGATTTTTCCTGCTTTTTTCTCCAGGTCTCGGTTTGGCAAAGTCCTTCTTATTTGTGGTCCCTGTGGTTGTAGAACGGCTGCTGCTGTTTCCTTCCTCATCAAGAGTCTTTTTGGTGGCTTTTAATTCCTTCTTCTGCTTCTCCAACTTTTGCTTCTCCAGCTATACCAAAAAACCAAGGCAAGAAACAAAAAGGAAAAATTAATGAGAACATATGTTTGCAAAAACTGGTATTTTTAACTCTCATACTAACTAAAACACATATATATTTTTTTTTCCCCAGGGTTTTTTTTTTTAAAAGCCTTCAAAAACCTATTCCTATTGTACTAGTGTATGCTGCTGCTGCTAAGTGGCGTTCAGTCGTGTCCGACTCTGTGCGACCTCAGAGATGGCAGCCCACCAGGCTCCCCCATCCCTGGGATTCTCCAGGCAAGAACACTGGGGTGGGTTGCCATTTCCTTCTCCAATGCAGGAAAGTGAAAAGTGAAAGTGAAGTTGCTCAGTCGTGCCTGACTCTTCGCGACCCCACGGACTGCAGCCCACCAGGCTCCTCTGTCCATGGGATTTTCTAGGCAAGAGTACTGGAGTGGAGTGCCATTGCCTTCTCCGTACTAGTGTATAGTGACATAAAAACATGTAAACAAGAGGAAAAACATCAATTTTGGTGCTATACCAGAAGTTAAGATAATGCTGCCAAATGCAGAACAGGGTGTGTAAGAAGCAAGGTTTGGGGGGAGTCAAGAAGGAGGCAAAAAACTCCCACACGGGTAATGGAAGACAAGAAGGATTTTAAATTAATGAGGAAGAGAAAGGCATTCTCGAAACTAGTCTGAGCAGAGAGAAGCATGTTCTGGATAGATGGAATGTAATGTTTATGTATTTGTACTATGAAAAGGATTTTTTAATTTTATTATCTTTTAGAATAATTTAATTTCAAAGAGGGAGCTTTATTTTTACTTTAGCTGTTGGCTAAAATAAATTGCTGTTGGTGTTTAATTAGAAAAAGGTAAATTTAATGTACAGAAAATGGACTCCCCTGGCAGTCCAGTGGTTAAGAATCTGCCTGCCAGTGCAGGGAACACAGGTTCAATCCCTGGTTTCTGGAAGATTCCACGTCTCGGGGCAACTAAGCCCGTGTACCACAGCTCCTGAGCCTGCACGCCGTGATCACCAAGTCCACGCGCTGCAACCACTGAAGCCCACGGGTAAAGCCTGTGCTCTGCCAAAGAGAAGCCACTACACCAAGAGAAGCCCATGCACAACCCGCCAAAAGCAGTGAAGACCCAGTGCAGCCTAACACAAATCTCATTCATGTAAGAACATTAAATATATTCAGTACTTGGAAGATGTATTTCAGAGGAAAATCTACTTGAAGAGACTACAAGACAGTGTTTTCCTGGCCTGCTTAACACCAATTCTTAATAACTAATGAACTGAATTAGTAAATATCTATAATAAGGAAATATTTCTTATAGCTATCTATGATACAATATCATCAATATATTTGAAGGAAAGGGTTTTTTGTTCTGTTTTACTCTTGTTTTTTAATAATTAGAAATGAGTAAAGGAAAACAATTACCTGGGCTTGGTATTTTCGAACTTTAGTTATCTGATTGGCTTTTGCCTCCATTCTTCCCACTAACGCCTCCAGTTCACACTCTAGGTTGTCTTTCAGTTCAACAGTTGGTGATTCTTGGATGAGTTTTGCAAGCTGCTGGTGATCACTGTATAAAACACACATGAGGTCTTTGTCTCCTATGTTACACGGCTAAGTCCACTACATCTCCCTCACCATGGCACTGTGAGGGAGATGTAGTGGACTTAAAATGTGATTCAATTTTTTTAAATAGAGCAAATTTCCTTATTATTACTGATAGTAAAGAAGTCCAAAAAGGGTACCAGAGGCAAAGGAAAAAGTTTAAAGCACTAATTATCTACCTCCCCGACAGAGTATTACAGAATGTAGAAAAGGAAAGTCCAGAGAAGGATTCTTGTCCTTCACTCACTCACTTCCTAACTTATCAGTTACGTTTAGATAAACTCAATGTATAACAAGCTCCCAAACAAGGAAAACAACTTTAATATAAATCTTGATGTTCAAAATATTTAACAGTAATAGAAAAAGGAGAGACTTTGCCCAGAAGAGCTATTATTTGTTAAAGTCCTAGTAACTTGTTGAGTGGTTGGTAAAATGATTGTGTTCAGTAAATATTTCTTAAAGTATTTAAATATGATAGAATTATTAAAGTCACCAAGAAGTTAAAATGAGGTTTTAGAATTAAATGAAATTAAAAAAAAAAAAAAAGGAAACAGTGAAACTCACAAGCTCATTTGCCCAAATTCATCTTGTAAAGTCTGTAGGACTTCAGACAGCTCTTCATTAACACTGCTAGAAGAGGGAGGTGTTGCTGACTTCTTGCTCTTCCCAGTTCGTGAAGACACTTGTTTTGCCAAAGGGATACTGCTGACTACTCGATCGTTGCACAAGACTTTACTGTGTTGCTTCATTAGATGCAAGACATGCTGAACGTTGGCTACCACCGCGTGGCTGGGGCTGGTGGACTGAAGAAAAGAGAAGTAACTGAAGCCACATCTTCTGGAAAAGTGTTTTTACCCCCTAACCTGGGTAAAAAGACTCTTTCCTTTCCCACAAAACCCCTATGATACAAACTTCCGACATTACCAAGTGCATTTCCAGTCTGCCTCTTACTCTCCACCCAACTGTCATGCGCGTGGCTTAGTGCCCACCTCTGTCAGTTACAGAAGAACATCCCAACCGTCTGTCCCCCTGTTCCCTGTCTCTTAACTCCACAGTGTTATCGGCTGTCCTCCTAAAATATTGTTCTGGTCATGTTCTTCTCCTATTTAACACATTCTGATGTTAGGCCTAAATGTAAATGTACTCTAAATGTACAAACTCCTCAGCACAGAAATCAAGGCCCTGCGGACACTAAGCTGCAACTTCTACACCTCAGCCTTATGTCCCAGCGTCTCCTACCTGCTCTCCACTCTTTCAATAAACTGTACTTGCACATGCCATTTCTTGCATGTGCCAATTTTTATACCATTAAAAAGAAAAGTACACAGTTCATTGTATGATTTGTAAAGACTTTCTTAAAACCTCCAGTTCATTAATTGGTCTAGTCTCAAGTGACCTATGGCATTTATCTCTATCACAGCATTTATCACAATAGATTGTTAACTGCATTTACATGTCAGGTGACAGAGACGGTTACCATATTCGTTTGACGATCCTCTAGTAGGAAGCACTAAGTTCATGTCTGTCATATAAACAACAGGAAACACCTGGCAGCCCTCTCAAAACATTTTTGGTTTTGAACACTAAACAACTGTCTCAATGTGCAATTGCAATGTATAAGCAGACAGTTGCGCCAACTTGGCTCCATAAGCATCAGCTAGACAGACTGTTTAAAATGCAGATTCCTGGGCAGCACTCCCTACTCAATCATTTCAGGGTCAAGGCTTAGAAATGTACATTTAAAATCTGCCAATTGATTCTGATCAGCCAGGTTTGCAAACCACTCTGCTAAGTTAAACAGATGCTTTGTTTACCCTAGTTTTTATGGTTAGGTACCAAATAAAATTTAGTAATTAAATTAAACACTTAAATTGGTATTAGCTTTCCTGGTGGTTCAGGTGGTAAAGAATCTGCCTGCAATGCAGGAGACCTGGGTTCAATCCCTGGGTTGGGAAGATTCTCCGGAAGAGGGCATGGCTACCCACTCCAGGATTATTGCCAAGAGAATTCCATGGACAGAGGAGCCTGGCGGGCTACAGTCAATGGGGTCACAAAGAGTCAGACACGACTGAGTGTGTATATAATATACAAAGATGCATATACAACATCCAAGTGGGGTTTATTCTAGGGATGCTATGATACTTCAGTATTTGAAAATGAATCCATGTAATCCAGCATATCAATAAGGTGAGAAAGAAAAACACATAACCATTATCACTTGATGAAAAATAGCATGTGAAAAACTCCAATACCCATTAAGGATATAAACTTTCAGCAAACTAGGAACAGAGAGAAATTTCCTCAGGTTGATGAAGAGCATAGACAAAGAGCCTAAACCTAGTATCATACTCATTGGTGAAGGACTGAATGCTTTCCCCTGAAGACCAGAAAAAGGCAAGGATGTCCACTCTCATCACTGTTACTTACAACATGATACAGGAAATCCTAGCCAGTGTAGTAACATGAGAGAGAAGCAAAAAGGGACACAAATTGGAAAGGAAGAAATAAACTATCCTTATTTACATATGACATGACTTTTTACATAGAAAAGCTTCAGTTCAGTCAGTTCAGTTCAGTCGCTTGTCTTGTCTGACTCTTTGCGACCCCATGGATGCAGCACACCAGGCCTTCCTGCCCATCACCAACTCCTGCAGTTTACTCAAACTCGTGTCCATGGAGTCACTGAGGCCATAGAAAAGCTTAAAAAAAAAAAAAATTCCTAGGACTAATAAGTGAATTCAGCAAGGTCACAGAATGTAAGATTAACATACAAAGCCCAAATATACTACTAATGATCATGTAGAAACAAGTTGAAACTCAACACAATTCACAACTGCTAAAAAAAATTGAATACAAATCTAACAAAAATGGTATGGGACAAATATGTTGAAAGCCCTGATGAAAGAAATCAATGATCTAAATAAATAAGAGATACACCATTCTCACGGCTATCAACAAGGATGTCAATTCTCCCTAACGAATACATTCCTATCAAAATCCCAGCAAGACATATTTTTGGTAGAGAAGTTTATTCTAAAATTCACATGGAAAGACAAAGTAGAAAAACTTCAAGAATTTTGAAAAAGCTTTTCTATTACTTTTCTGATTCTCCTTAAGATAATTTTATGTCTATTGAATTTAGAAATGAAAAAACTAGAACTTGTATTTTGTCTTGTTTCATTTTTTTCCCTAGCAATTAACTTTTATTGCATTTTACAAGTGTATTAGTTTATGACAATGTATAAATAAAAATAACTGGCCTTCACACTAGACAGTTTGGGATATACTCAAATTGACACCACATTCTTAGCTGTTTGAATATTTCACAAAAAGTACAAATTATAACTTCTAGAGACCTCAGGGCACCTGAAACTATCACAACACTGTTATATTGGCTCTGTGGGAGAAGCCAAGGGTGGGATGATTTCAGAGAATAGCACTGAAATGTGTATATTACCATTTGTGAAAGAGATTGCTAGTCCAAGTTTGATGCAGCAAACAGGGCTTGCAAAGCTGGTGCACTGGGACAACCCAGAGGGATGGGGTGGGGAGGGAGGGGGTTTGGGATGAGGGACACATGTACACCCATGGCTGATTCATGTCAATGTATGGCAAAACCACTACAATACTGTAAAGTAATTAGCCTCCAATTAAAATTTAAAAAGTTGAAAAAAAGACAAGACGACCTTGGGTTGAAAAACCCTATCTTTGAACCTGCCCTGTTCAATCTCTGTATTAATGACTTCAATGGGAATTACCAAAGATAAGCAAATTAAATTTGGGGCTAATACAAATACAACAGAAAACTGAACTAATCTAACATGGGTTCAGTTCAGTCCAGTTCAGTCGCTCAGTTGTGTCTGACTCTTTGCCACCCCATGAATCACAGCACGCCAGGCCTCTCTGTCCATCACCAACTCCCCGAGTTCACTCAAACTCATGTCCATCAAGTCGGTGATGCCATCCAGCCATCTCATCCTCTGTCATCCCATTATCCTCCTGCCCCCAATCCCTGCCAGCATCAGTCTTTTCCAATGAGTCAACTCTTTGCATAAGGTGGCCAAAGTACTGGAGTTTCAGCTTTAGCATCAGTCCTTCCAATGAACACCCAGGATTGATCTCCTTTAGAATGGACTGGTTGGATCTCCTTGCAGTCCACGGGACTCTCAAAGAGTCTTCTCCAACACTACAGTTCAAAAGCATCAATTCTTCGGTGCTCAGCTTTCTTCACAGTCCAACTCTCATATCCATACATGACCACTGGAAAAAACCATAGCCTTGACTAGACATACTTTTGTTGGCAAAGGGTGAATCAATTCCTATAGTGCTTCATTTAATTAAAAATTCTGTGTAAAAAAATCAATTCCACAAATATAGGACCTAGATAGGCTGATGCTAAGACTAAGTAAAAGACCTGAGTAAAAGTCAACTTTAGTTGACTCTGGAATTAACGAGTGAAAGGGATGCTATGGCTTCCCTGTAACATGAATTTGATACTAGGCTGAATTCCCAGACCTCCAGAACATGACTCTCTATTCTGTGCTAGTCACAAATTGAGAGACCTATATTCGATTTAGGAAGGAATGGAGTGATGAAGTGGTTAAGAAACTCACAAAGCACATCTTATCATGAATCGCTGAAGAAAAACATTTAATAACCTAGAAGAAGGTAACAATAAAAATAAAGCTATCTTCAAAAGTTCATCATTATCTATGTGTATCCCTGAGAGCAGAAAAAACCCCACTGAGTAGAATTTACAACAACAGATTTCATGTCACTAAGACAGTTACTCCTTGGAAAGAAAGTTATGACCAACCTAGATAGCATATTGAAAAGCAGAGACATTACTTTGCCAACAAAGGTTCGTCTAGTCAAGGCTATGGTTTTTCCAGTGGTCATGTATGAATGTGAGAGTTGGACTGTGAACAAAGTTGAGCACCAAAGAATTGATGCTTTTGAACTGTGGTGTTGGAGAAGACTCTTGAGAGTCCCTTGGACTGCAAGGAGATCCAACCAGTCCATTCTGAAGGAGATCAGCCCTGGGATTTCTTTGGAAGGACTGATGCTAAAGCTGAAACTCCAGTACTCTGGCCACCTCATGCAAAGAGTTGACTCACTGGAAAAGACTGATGCTGGGAGGGATTGGGGGCAGGAGAAGGGGATGACAGAGGATGAGATGGCTGGATGGCACCACTGACTCGATGGATGTGAGTCTGGGTGAACTCTGGGAGTTGGTGATGGACAGGGAAGTCTGGCATGCTGCGATTCATGGGGTCGCAAAGAGTCGGACACGACTGAGCCACTGAACTGAACTGAAGTGAAGCATTTCCAAGTAAAGCCTTATAGAAACGTGAAGGGCTGTCTGAGGTATAATGAGGTTTCAACAGTAGCGTGTTTGGACAGAGTCTAGGACCATTATGCTGAATGTTTACATAATGAAAACACTGGACAGGGAACTGTTATTATATGGGTTCCAAATATAACTGAACATCAGACTGAGACTGGGCACCAATTAAATATACGTTCTAGGCCCCACACCTAAACAATTATGATTTAGTAGAATTGTGGCAAGGCTTCATAATCTGCTTTTTCAAATGCATAGTCAATGATTCTGATACAGCTGGTCATCCATTAAGAAACTGTTTCCAACCCAACTCAGAGATTCTATGGCAAAGCAGAACCATGGTTAGGAGCAACAGATAACAAGAAAAAACATAGGTCAAAAGATATCTGTAATCCAAGAAGAGGTTAAATTTAGGGTAAAGGACAGCCAATGGCAAAATTTTTAAGGAATGATTTGTGCCACACAGATCTATAAAGGACAAGTGGAAAAGCTAGGAAATTGTTCCTTCCCCAAGCTTTCACTGAGAATTTACTGTGGGTTTAAATAAATAAATAAATAAAATTTATTCTTCAAGCCTCTCAAACTCACTATCTAGAGTTGGGTATTCAAGGTACTGAAACAGCCAGCAACACAAACATTAAGGCAAAAAGTGGTATAAACTAACACAATGTTAAGCACTTCTTAGAAATCACCTAGTACTTGCTGATATTTGACAAAATTACCATCTCCACATTTTTAAGCACTAAAGGAACTTAAGATTCAAGTCTGTGTGTGGCTGCTTCTCTAACAATCAATCCTTAAGTAATAAGCATGTGAAGACAAAGAGGACGTGACTTCTTTTCACTTAAATGTCTTCAATCTATACCTAAATACCAAATCAACAGGGCTGATATGAAAATTCCAGTGCTACAAATATAGTTTCCCATTTCCTTTCCTACCCATAACCATACCTTCACCAAACCAGGATCTCTGCTTTTGTTCATTACTTCCTTCCACATACACTCCACCTGCTTTAAAGTGTCCCACTGAGGCTTCACCCTGTACCCCAGTCCTATAAAACTTTCTTCCATCTCTTTCTTACACCACTAGGATCCCTTGGTAAAAAAGCAGAATAAGTTTTCACCATTTATAGGTATACAGGCAAATGAGTGGATTTAATTCAAAGATCTAAGTTGTACAAAAAAATTCAGAGTTCAACCAACTCACCTTTCCAGCTACAAATGGCATATCACCCAAGCATAGTCGATAATGTGGCTGTACAGCAAAATAGTTCCTAGAACCCTTCTGCATGGAAGAGAAAAAAGGAAAGCAGTTTTACTCACATGACAATAAGAGCTGCCTATATAGGACTAACCTGAAACTTCACGTAACTGCTGGGCTCCTGCTTGTTTTATCTCTACTGGCATTACAGCCAGTGCTCCTCATAATACTTGTCAACACACATCTTACCCTAAGGAAAGGCTAAGAAAGAAAAAAAAATAGTACTTGACGAAACAGCAGTTACAATCTCAGTGGAGAAATTCTGTGTCTATATGCATGTCCATATGTATATACACACACACAAACTTTCAAGAGCAAAGGGTAATTAATGCAATACTGAATAATAACTAATATTATTTGTGCAGTGCTATATAATGGCACCCCACCCCAGTACTTTTGCCTGGAAAATCCCATGGACGGAGGACCCTGGTAGGCTCCAGTCCATGGGGTCGCTAGGAGTCGGACACGACTGAGCGACTTCACTTTCACTTTTCACTTTCATGCACTGGAGGAGGAAATGGCAACCCACTCCAGTGTTCTTGCCTGGAGAATCCCAGGGACAGGGGAGCCTGGTGAGCTTCCGTCTATGGGGTCGCACAGAGTCGGACACGACTGAAGTGACTTAGCAGCAGCAGCAGCAGCAGCAGCAGCAGCATATAGTTCTAAAATGTTTTCATATTCATTATCTCACTGTTAGGGTTAAAATTTGTAAGTAGGTATTACTTATCCCCATTTTCCCAATGAAGAAACTTAGAATGAAACACATTTATTCATCCAAGATTGATGGACCACATGGTTTATGAGTACTTTCACATAAACTGTGCCTAGCAATAAAAGGTACCTTATGGTTCTTTTTTCATACCTTTTCTGGTGGTTTTGACTTCTTTTTTTAATTCTTTTTGTATTGGGAACACATGAAGTTGCCTTATCTTCATAGATAAGTCTATTTACTTCTAGACCAGTCTGCAACTAGGAAAAACAGGAGAGCCTAAAGTTAATACTGAAGAAATAAAAGTTATGATTCAATGCCATGTAAAGGCCTATACAAAACCTACAGCAATGTCATACAGTACAGATTAAAAAACACATCACAGCTGTGTAACTATGTCTTGTCATAGCTATTTAACTATGTCTTGAGTCAATCTGTGAACATTTGTCCAAGATTGTAAATCAATACCACTCTCTCTCATTTTATCTTGAAGTACTGTCCTATAATTTGTCCTTTCACTTAGCCTGGCTCCTTTTAGTTCCTTATTTGAGATTGGTCCTTAAATTTTATCTAACGAGTTAAAGCCAATATTTCTACCTCAACCAACGTTTCAGTATTTTCTGCTTTTCACACACGGCATGTACAGCAGTGCTAGACACAAAGCAGCTGGACAACAAAGTACACTCTTCCTCTTGTCAAAGCTCACACGCTTAAAGTAAGACAAAGGAACTGGAAGGTATGTCAGAGAATGTAATCAAGCCCTTTTCTCTAGAAGCTGAGTAACTACATTAATTTAATACAGTAGAAATTCCATAAGCAACTACTAAGGATTTCAAAAGAGGCTGCTGTTTTCAACTTTTCCTTAAAAAAATATAATTATATACGTGTGTATGTGTGTGTGTTGTCTCGAACAGTGGTTTTCAAACCTGCCTATGAAACAAAATTATCTTGAGTTTTTGAGAAAAATTCCGATCATCACACTGCTTTCACCTATCCCACCTGGTGACCACTGCATGGGATAAAAATCCAGGGCTAGGAATGAGCAGAGCTCATTTTTCTCATATGGGGGCTTTAGTGAATTAGTACAGGTCACCAACTATTGGGCAGCCCACTACCTTCACTACTGACCTGGTGTCTGGAGGCCACCAAAATGAGAAGCTCTTACAAGACGGGATACTGAATGAGGCTTTCAAACATTTCCAATGGTGACTGATGTGAAGTTTTACACGACTGTAAAGTTTTATATGATTATGTGTATAGATTCTGATATTTTTTAGTCTACTGATTAAAAAAAAAAGCTGGCTGAAAGACCACAACTGGAAAAACCCTAAAGAGTTGCTCAGCTTTTACTATCTGCCTATAAAAACGTTTAAATTTTTCACACGAAGCCAAGTCTGCAAATTTATACACTGGACCATTCTGAAATGTAACTAACCCAAGCAGTCCACGTCTACACCTACTTACATATAAAGACTAGCAGGAAATGTGGGGCGCCTACCCGCTCACATCTCACCTTACCTGGGCTGCCTGAGCTTGCATTCGTTTCCTCTCCTGTTCTTCTTGACGGAGTTTTGCTTCCAACTCTTGCATTTTTTTCTAGTGATAAAAATATTAAAAGTGGTAATAGTGAAAAGAGTTTCCATGTGTATTCGTAAAATTTTAATATAAGCAACATAGGAAAGTGTAAAATTTTATCATGGTAAATATAAGCCTGTGAGTTCACCCTAGTAATGGCTCTGGGCTTGCCAGCATCCATGACTCTGCCTTAAGACTTATCAGAATTATGAGTGAAACCCATGGCCAAAGAACACAGCCTCTGTATGAAGGCCTGTAGGCTACATGAAAGTTGGATCTGGAACCTTACAGTCTCAGTGGTGTTAAGTACTTCCCAAATGAATCAATTAAAAGTAAAATTAGTTCAGAGAAAAACTTAAAGTGATACAAGACTTAAAGATACTGAAAAACATTTCATCTGTCAATATTTTCAAAAAGAACTCCTTCCTTAGGTACACTACTATTGTAAAATGTGAACTTTCTCTCCAAATTTATGTTTCTTCCTTAAAAAACAAACAAACAAAAAAATCTCCTATATGTTTCTTTGCTATAAGGTCACTTTTTTCCTATAAAATATCTAGTATAAAATGACTAATTTTACAAAAGAACCAATATTATGTACTGGTGAGGAAGAAATTTTCACTGACTTCTGCAAGGGCCTGCATTGTGGTAAGCTTGTTATACTCCTGTTCAAGAAGGTCCAATTTTTCAAGTTGGTTTTGAACATGCGTTTGATCGTGTTGTCGTTCTCTTTCCAGGGAGACCTGGGAAACAATATTAAATATAGCATGAAAATATAGCATGATAATCTGACAAAAAATTGAAAAAATTAATACAGAGTATAATAGGCTACTTGTCTTTTCACAGAACTACCTAGATACTGCAGAGAAATTCTAGGAAAACAGTATTAAGATGAAACCATAGAAATGTTAACAAATACAAGTGAAATCTTCTTCTTATCATATATTATCATAACATGTGGTTCTATACACTGATAATACTCTTGACAGTATTCACGCGACACATAGGCTGCACACAAATACTTGTAATTTGTCTGGTTTTCTTCAACAGTTTTAATTAAGGCAATAGTCATGGTTTTGGTATCTACCATTTACACTTCCTCTGAATTCTATGCAAAGGCATCCATCATTTTTTCCTTTCTGAGGTTTATAATTAAGGATTTGAAGACTTCCACCTATCACATTTAATGACTGTCAGTCACAGGATAAACTAGAATAAGAATAATTAAACTAGAATAAGAAGTGGAAATATGCTAAATTGAAGTATACACATAAAAAGTCAAAACACTAAGCATTTGAACTTGTAAACAGTGTATCTCCATATACAAGTCAGCAATAGGCATCATACTAACAGAAATTTGAATATGACAAAGTAATACAAAGCAACACATTTCTCAGGAATTTGTGTGAACTACCAATTTCCTCCTACCCACCTTAGTGGATAGTAACTGTTCTTAAAAGAATACGTTAAGTTAAAAATGGGCACAAATCACATTTTTTCAGTACTGGAACCATTCTTATTAAATGAATTATTCAAAGTCTACTGATGAACATAGAGCTTAATTCAAAGACATATTTATGTATAATAGATGTATTAGTCAAGACATCTCAGTATCGTTTTATAGGGGCTTTCTAACCTGTGAACTGAAATATCCTAATAAAGAGAATTACTATATTGCTTACTGAACATGCTTGGCTATTTCTAATCATGTGGCAGTTCACCTCCTTCCCCACTCCAACTATCATATAAAAATGTTAGACCCAACTGGAAACAAGAATATAAGGTCACAATAAACTCAATGGCACAGTAAAGAGAGCTATAATATAATTCACACTAAAGACCTGCTGAAACATTCTCTTAAATACTGTCATGCAATCAAGTATTTCTTTTAGGCCTAATATCTCCAACTATGACTAAAGGCTAACTGAGGTGGAAAGCATTCAATTTTTTTTCACACTGCAGAGTGTCCAACAAAATATTCAATTTCTGTAACAAAATTAAGATGCAAAAAAAGTATTCATGATGAATTCAAATTCTAGATTTACAATAGGAAAATGAGGCATGTTTTAAAAAATATATTTGAGGCTGATGTTGAAGATGTTCTCTCACAAATGTGTAAGTTACTTAAATAAAAATACCTCTGATATGACAGAACAAAATATTTTTGCTCAAGTAACAACTGTGAAGAGCTTTTCAGAGTATAAAGAACTTTGAAACATGCTTCCTGACTTGAGTCTTTTAAACAAAATGCAAGAAGCAGAGAGGTACATAATATGCTTGTTTATGCTTTTTATAATGTACAAATAAGTTAACATGACTTGAAAACACAAGTGACAGTATTTTTCCAATATAAGCAAACCTCTACCGAATACAACAACAACGAAGGAGAACAATCAAATCTTCAGGCACTATAACTGATTCCAAGTAATTTCAGTCCTGGGTTATTATACTGTCCCAAAGCAGAAGCTATAGAGAATATGTCAGTGTGTATGAGGGTCATCCAAAAAGCAAACTCTTCTTTATAGCTTTGCTGAAAGAAAAAAACAAACCACTTTTCTCTCCAAGTTTCCACTGGCAGTTTTTCAAAATGACACAGGTAACCTTTTAAGATAGACAGAGAACTGATTATTTGTAACAGCACCATTAGTCCTCACTGAGAAAAAGGTCTTTATATTCACCTAATTTTCTCTATAGCTAACTTTTCTTGAGAATGACTTTGTGAAGAAACAAACCTGTTTCTCTAATACAGATGTCCTCTCCATTTCTGCATGCTTTATCATGTTCCGCATGTATTCCAATTGTTTTTCTAAAAGATTACATTTATTTTCTGCAGCCAACAACTGAGATGTCAGTTCTAAAAAGAAAAACAGAAATTAGCTCACTCACAGGACAGTTTAACAATCTGTTAAACATGAATCTACAGTATATATAATAAACATTTTCCAGTACCTCAGGAAGCGTTTTCAGAGGACCTGAGTCATTCACTTTCTGTATGTTAGTCTAATCAGCCTTGCATTCAGATAATAACTTTAATGCAGGACATCAGCACATGTTCCTCAAAATGCACTCAAATATAACGCAGTTTTGTAGTGCTAGAAGACACTAAGCACTAGAAAACACTAATGTGGAATTTCTTTTAGGGTAATTTTTTAAAGAGTAATTTCATAATACTTATTTTGATAGTGTTTTATTTCCCTCATAATTAAACAAACCTTGATTGTGCTTCGATTCCTCATTCTTTGAATTCTCCCTTTCTTGTATCTGTTCATCCAATACTTTCTTATATTCAATTGTTTCTTTGGACAAGGTTTTCACACTTTCTTCTGCCTGAATCCTTTCAAGTTCTAAACGTCGAATTTTATCTTGAAGATTCTTCAGAGCAGAAAATATAGCTGTCAAATACAAATATGGATATTATAAGATACTATCCATGGAAAAGTTTACTGAAAAAGAATAAATTCATCTAAATAAAAAATAAAACTGATGGAGGATAATTGTTTTTAAAAAATCTATTTAAAGATATCTTGTGAATCTCTGAAATGCTGCCATGGTAAAAACATTTCAAGGATTTTATAAAATGGTAAAAATATTTAGCTAATCACACAAAAGCCACAAACTGTGCTAAGACATATTATTAACTATCAATCTTTTGTTTTACTAATAAGATCACATGAAGAATCCAATTATAGAGTAAAACACAGTTCAGCACAAAAACTGGAGAAGGAAATGGCAAACCACTCCAGTATTCTTGCCTGGAAAATCCCGTGGATAGGAGCCTGGTGGTCTACAGTCCACGGGCTTGCAGAGTCAGATATGACTGAGCACACACACACAAGCACAAAAAGGACTATTTTTTTGATCTCCAAAAAACCCTAAGCACTCTGCCCCTCAAAACGCTTCTAATTATAATACATATTCACTGTAGAAGGCAAATACAACAAAGAGAAGAACTACTACCAAGAGATAATGACTATCAATTTTGGTCATTACTTAAGAGATTATTTCCCTGTGATCAGTTAGGAGTTGAAAAACAAAGTTATTAGATCAAAGAATATTCATATTTAAAGGCTCCTGAATAGAGCAAAATACCTTAAAAAAAAAAAAAAGGCTGTATCAATTTACACTTTTATCAGAAGTACCTGTCTTTGCCAATACAGACCATTATTAATTACAAGGTCACTGCCATTCTGATTAAGAAACCCAGGGTACTCTAGTTATTTTATTTTGCATTTCTATTAAAAATTTAAATATTGTGATATATGAATTTCATATAACTGTAAGTTCCTATATATCATACAGCAGTGTTAACAATATTCAATTATTTTCATTCTTTTCTTGCTTGATAATTATTTAAGATTATATGAATTTCTTTCCAACTACTACAATCCATAAGTTTAGTACTTCTCCATGTCAATCTATAGGTACATTTCTAGAACTCCATCTTTATACATACTTGTCTACGAACTTTCTATTCCACTAATGTCTATTACTGTACCAGCTGCACATTTCCTATTTTTACAGCTCTACAATCTGTTATTAGTTGATATGATGAGGCCATCCTTTATCTGAGTGAAGCTTTCTACTAAAATAAAAAGTGCACTTCTCACACATTATTCTTTAAGTGATATTCATAATATTAAAGTTTCCACTGAGGAACACTGCATAGCTCTATTCAGGTTTTCAAGTATTCTCTTAGCAGAGCACACAGAACAAGCCTAGGCTGATATACCACAGGGGACTTTTCTACTACAGCCTCCTTCCCAGGCCAGGGTGCTGGGCTATTCCAGTTCCTTTTCTCCAATTAGACTTCCAAAGGAAGTCACTTCATCTGGGCCTAAAGTTTTTATATACAGTTGCTACCTGGATTTAAAATCCCAACTTCTCCCCTCAGTTCTGTTCAGTCACTCAGTCATGTCCAACTCTTCGTGACCCCATGAATCGCAGCACGCCAGGCCTCCCTGTCCATAACCAGCTGCCGGAGTTCACTCAGACTCAGGTGCATCGAGTCAGTGATGCCATTCTCCCCTCAGATCAGATCAGATCAGTCACTCAGTCGTGTCCGACTCTTTGCGACCCCATGTACCGCAGCACGCCAGGCCTCCCTGTCCATCACCAGCTCCCGGAGGTCACTCAGACTCACATTCATCGAGTCAGTGATGCCATCCAGCCATCTCATCCTCTGTCGTCCCCTTCTCCTCCTGCCCTCAATCCCTCCCAGCATCAGAGTCGTCTCCAATGAGTCAACTCTTCGCATGAGGTGGCCAAAATACTGGAGTTTCAGCTTTAGCATCATTCCTTCCAAAGAAATCCCAGGGCTGATCTCCTTCAGAATGGACTGGTTGGATCTTCTTGCAGTCCAAGGGACTCTCAAGAGTCTTCTCCAACACCACAGTTCAAAACCATCAATTCTTCGGCGCTCAGCCTTCTTCACAGTCCAGCTCTCACATCCATACATGACCACAGGAAAGACCATAGCCTTGACTAGGCGAACCTTTGTTGGTAAAGTGATGTCTCTGCTTTTGAATATGCTATCTAGGTTGGTCATAACTTTCCTTCCAAGGAGTAAGTGTCTTTTAATTTCATGACTGCAGTCACCATCTGCAGTGATTTTCGAGCCCAGAAAAACAAAGTCTGACACTGTTTCCACTGTTTCGCCATCTATTTCCCATGTAGTGACGGGACCAGATGCCATGATCTTCATTTTCTGAATGTTGAGCTTTAAGCCAACCTTTTCACTCTCCACTTTCACTTTCATCAAGAGGCTTTTTAGCCCCTCTTCACTTTCTGCCATAAGAGTGGTGTCACCAGCAATCTTGATTCCGACTTGTGTTTCTTCCAGTCCAGCATTTCTCATGATGTACTCTGCATATAAGTTAAATAAACAAGGTGACAATATGCAGCCTTGACGTACTCCTTTTCCTATTTGGAACCAGTCTGTTGATCCATGACCAGTTCTAACTGTTGCTTCCTGACCTGCATACAGATTTCTTAAGAGGCAAATCAGGTGGTCTGGTATTCCCATCTCTTTCAGAATTTTCCATAGTTTATTGTGATCTACATTCCCCTACTGTACCCTAATACCTAAGGCTTTTATATGATATCAAGACTCTTAATAGTGTCTCTGAGGCTTTCAGCCTTAAATTCATTGTATTTCTGGCACCTAGGTATTTCTCTTTCTTGCTTTAAAGATGGGTTTTATTTACTTCTTTTGTTATACAAAACTGCTATTTGTCTATGACACTATTGTCTGACAGTAATACTGCCATCATCCTTTTTATTTGCTATGTTCCTTACTTGTCTCTGCCAACTTTTCATTTTTAATCTGTGTCATTCTCTTTGACCATAAACTGACTTTTGAGTTGTTTTTTCAAACACAGTCACACTTGTCATCATATGTGATAAAGGTCGCCCTATTTTTTCACTGTATTTTATGTTCTCTAATTTTGTTTCCTTGGCTTTCTCATTACTTTACTGTAAGTATAGTGAACTGTTTGTCTGTGTTATTCACCTCTTTTCCTGGTAATTTCCTCTTACATCAGCATGGCTGTAACTATAACTGATGTGTTCGTTTAGTATCCTCTTACAAACCTGGCCACGGCTGACTGACCTACAAGGGCACGCAAACGAAGCCCAGACAACGGCTCTCCTCTTGGGATTTTTGGACTCTGGTCCAAAAAGGTGAAGTCAACTTAAAACTCAAGTATTAGTAGCCATGTTTCTCGCTATGTGGAAAAAGTGAGTCTGTGGCTAGAGAGAGTGAAGTTAGAAGAATTAAAAAAAAAAACAAAAACAGACAGACAGACAGATGGAGAGAAACTATCGGCCATGTCTGAGTACCTGGTTTCCAACGTTCTTAGAGCCCATTTGTGTATCTGCCATTCTTTTCTTGGTTGTTCAATCCTTCCTTGCATGTTTGTAAACCAAAAAGATTCCTCTTTGCCAAAGCTAATTTCATACTGGGAATTTCTTATAACTAAGTTTTTATTGGCTGCTTTTTCCATTCTAAGTTTTATTAAATAAATCTAGTACTGTGAAGACAAAAAATGACTTTATTCTACCAATGACCTATATTTAAAAATATATAAAACCCTAAGTTCATACGCACACACATGCCTGAAAACATTTTCAATGTCAAAAATGAAATTTTACACAAAAAGAGTTCATGTAAGAAATATGACAAACTTTTATTCCATCTATTTATTTTCCAGTTAAAAAACTGGGTTTTTTTTGATCCAGATGACTAAATAACTTACATTATATCTTTAAGAGTTAAAAGAAAAACATTCTAGGTGACGAAATGATTGGTCTTGTTTTTCTTTTCTTGTAGAAAAGTATGTGAGTGAACTCTTGTACCACTGCATCATTTATGTTCAAATAACTACACTACCTACAAGACTCTTGAGTGAAAAATATTTTATGTAGAAATGAATAACAAAAAATTCAGAGATTTTTAACTTCATATATTTACTGGGAAGGGATACAGTGGAAACACATTTCTAGAACAAGAAGTATATTCAAATACTGAAAGATGGAAAAGAGTGACATATTGAAATATAATGTCATACATATTTGCTTTATTTTCACAAACAGACCTTTCACAGCAAACACTAGATTTAAATTTTTTATCCTCTTCACTTTCAGTAACCTTGAACACACATCTGAAATATTAAATACATTTTGGATAGTTGAGTATGAGAGAAAACTGGAAACCTTAGCATTAAAGACAGATATTGAGTTCTCCTAAAACTTTATCATCTCTGAAATGTGAACTCCATATTGGAAAGAGAGAACCTATTATTCATAATTGAAACTCCAATGCTACATACTCTGTTTGGTACATAGGTGGTACGCAGATAATGTTCAATAAACATATCTAGGAAAGTCTCCATGATTAATTTAAAAGAGAAACAAATGGCAGCAACCTCTTGAATTCTTTATCTAACAAGATCAAACCTTCTATTACTAATTTATAATTCATTCCATTTGCCTAAGACAGTCAGTGATTCCCTTCCTTTGCTGCATTTTCTTCTGTACTATTTGGTGAGCTTTAAAAAATCCTAATGCCCAGAACATAACCCATAAAAACAAATAAACTAAAAATATCAAAGAACATTTGGAATGAAAGCTATGGATCCATGAAGATCCTCAGGTGATTCTAACATGTAAAAGTTTGAAAACTCTCTAGTAACATCTAGGAGCACTAAAAAAAAACCCAAGGATTTTCTCCTCTTTACAATCCCAGTTTGTCACTCATTCATAACTTGGGTGCATTAAGCCTAGCAGACCTCAGCATCACCTCATTAACTACAAAGTTGGGTCTATTTGTTATCTAGAATATTTCTATCTCTAATGTATCAGCATGTTTGCTATAGATTAAGTGGGGTGAGGGGGAGACCCAAATCACTAGTACACATTTTTCAATTTCCCAAGTATTTTTCTGTCTTGGTATCTCTCTACCCTTTTGGCTATTTCCACTTTTTAGTTCACCATTTAAACAGTGCTATTTTCCAGTACCCTTTTCCCTCTACTCTCTCTCCAGAGAAATTCTTCCATACACATGGCGTCATTCACTATAGTACACCTGTTCATGTCTGGGTTCATCATTGCAGAGTTCTCTTACACTACACTTTTTCCTTTGCTTACTAGTCACATCCACTTAACTTATAGGCATCTCAAATTTGATACAGCCAAAATTAAATTATCTTTCTTGGAAAGATCCTAGTTTTCCTATAATCTGTCTTAATCACACCATTCTTTATCCACAACAGAAATCTTGGATTCAAAGACTGCTCCTTCTTCATTGCCCACATCAAAAATATGGATAAATCTCCCAGTCTCCATTCTCCATCCCAACAGGCATTGCTTCAGTTTAATTTCTGATCAAAATTTCAGTCCAACAAACATTAACAGAGCACTCTGTAAGGTAAAGGAGAAAGTTACAAGTCCTTGCTTTTAAGGAGCTACTATCTAGTTTCTGGAAAGAGAAGCTATTATCTACTCTTCCTATATCTGGTGAAAAATATTTACAGAAACAAACATTACTCTGCATGTACTCATTGTCTTTATTATGTTGGTTCTCAAAGCACAGCATATGGCCCTATGGTGGGGGGTGCTTATTACCAGGTCTGTGAGATCACTGTATTTGTGAGATCTGTGAGATCACTAGTGTTTCCATTATACTATTAATACTGAGATTTTAATATCTACTCTTTTCACTGTGTTGATATTTGTAAAGATGATGCAAAAGCAATGCTGGGTAAAATTGTTAATTTTAGCACAAATCAAGGTCCTGGAACTATAGTTTTGGCATTGTACTCTTCACCACTGCTCCCAGTAACAAAAAACAAAGTCGTGTGTTTATTGCCCTTGATAAAGCAGTAAAAATCAAATCTCAAGCCTTGAGTACACATCCATTTAAGATTGTGTAAAATACATAACACATCTGTAAAGTACATAACAAAGGTCAATCAATCGTCGTGATGTACGAATGTTTGACTTGTGAACAGAACAAAAACCATTTCCTTCAAGGAAACACCGATTTTATTTTGAAAGCATTTTTGTTTGGCCAAAACTATTCAGATGTAAGGAATTCAGTAGTCATTCTGAGAATCTAATGAGCTTGTCCTGAATTTCTGGAATGACCTGGTCCTTCAAAGATCTGACAATAATTGCTGTCAGTGATAAAATTCAAGTGAAAATCCTAAAATATTAAAAGTTATCTGTTTTGAGAGTTACAGTTTCCCAATATCAAGATTTTCTTCTACTGAGATCAGTGATATTAGCAAATTAATTTTTTGATATTATATAATGAAACATCAGATTTGAAAGTGTGAATAAGTCAATACAATTAAAAAAATCATGCATGGCTAAAAAGCAATGCAACGTTCAAAACAAAACCAGTGGATTTCAGTGGAAAAGCACTAAAATAAAAAAAGTTTACAGGCTTGAACATTTAACTTCTGGGAATTCACTTTTGGAATGTTCTCTAGGTTGCTAACTGATAAGGTAGCTTTGTATGACTAGGGCACTGAATCCTGCTGTACCAGTCTGCCTAGGCTGTATAAACAATGTGCTTTATGGTGAATATCATGATTGGCTGAGCAGACACAAAGTGTTTGTGGAACCGACTCCAGATAAGAGCCCTTGTCTCTAAGCCTAGTTGTGCAGTTTACTGCTAGAGGAAGAAGTGTGTTTTGTGTGACCATGAGAAAAAACTTCATGAGTCTGAATGTGGATTTCTCCAGATGCCACTGTAATAAATAAATGTTGTAATTACAACTGCTTCTGAATCTTAAATTTAATCTGCAACAATGTAGGTGGTCCCGAGGTCCCAGAGTATGAAAACCTTTGTTTTCATAATCTACATTGTAACAAAATTTTAAGAAACTATTATTTGCCAAGTTGCGATGAAGTATCAAGGAAGAATAGCCACAAATTGTTAGAAAAGTATTAAAATTTTACTCCTTTTCCAACTGCATGCCTGTGGAAGGCCAGATTTTCTTTCCCACATACTTTAATCAAAATAATTTATCATCATAAGTGGAATGCAAAAGTAGATATGTGAGTTAAGCTATCTTCTATTAAGCCAGAAATAAGATTTACACCGGAGAAGGCAATGGCACCCCACTCCAGTACTCTTGCCTGGAAAATCCCACGGATGGAGGAGCCTGGTAGGCTGCAGTCCATGGGGTCGCTAAGAGTCAGACATGACTGAGCGACTTCACTTTCACTTTTCACTTTCATGCATTGGAGAAGGAAATGGCAACCCACTGCAGTGTTCTTGCTTGGAGAATCCCAGGGACGGGGGAGCCTGGTGGGCTTCCGTCTATGGGGTCGCACAGAGTCGGACACGACTGAAGTCACTTAGCAAGATTTACACAGTGTAAAATAAAACAATGTTACTCTTTGTAGTATGTTTTTTAAATTTGGGAAAATAGTCTTCATTGAAAAACTTATATACACAAGTAACGGGCTTCCTAGACCAAAATTAAAAAAGTAAAAATCTGAGAACCAACACTTTAAAGGAGAACAATCAGATGCACAGTAAATTGTTATTAATATCTAACAGAATAACTGTAATTTGACTCCTTTATTGGTCCCAATATCACTGTATTTGTAAAAGATACATCAAGATGTTTTTTCTCTAAGTTTTTATGGGGAATAACAACAAAAAGGTCTTTTGTTTTGGGACAACAAAAGACCTCAGATTAGCTGCCATCAGCCCCGCCAGTTTATCTCAGCCTGCTGTACATATATTACAATTTTACTGTCCACAGGTACTATGGTATGTGATTAAAGGTTAGAAGGCACTGGCCTAGTAGAATTGCCTTACAGCTACTTATCTAGCTTCAAGCATCTAAGCCATTCATCACATTACTATCATTTGAAATGTACTAAATAACATGAGCTATAAATTATAGTGAAAGTTTTTGGAATAATGTTGTCATAATACATTTTTTGATGTCAGTAATAATTTCATATTTGTTCATTTCTTTCTAAAGTTTAAAATTAACGTGAGAATTACAAGAAGAACAGTTTAATTATCTCCTTCCATGGCATTAGTCAAATTATGCTTTCAAAGTGATTTTCAGATAGCAAAGTGAAATGGTCATTTATTAATGAAAACGCTAAACCATTACTAAACTACAAAAGGTTTAGTTTTTAGTTCCCCCTCTCAAGTATTAGTGAGAAAAAAACACTAAGTAGAAAAGAAAAAGTTTATCATAGCTGAGTATTCATTCAAAATAAGCCTTCACTCATTCAGTAAATATCTGAAAGTTCATTCAACAAACTGGGAGAAAAGGGAAGAGAAAATGGTTGTGATACTGCCTATGTGAAAGTGACCAGTTTTGACATGTTTCTTCATCAGTCATTTTCAATATACCCACCTTATACAGTTTTTCTGAGAGGTTTAAATGAAATATACTTGCTTTGTCTGAAATGTTACTGCATTTTATTCTTTTAATGTTTTAAAACTGTGTTTAATCATTTGTACTGTGGCAATTATACTTACTAATGATTTTCTAGATGAAAGAAGTATTATATTTTATTCACATATGGGTTAAACAGGTGTTTGCAAATTAGTTTAGGTACCCTTTTGTTTCAACTGAGAAATGCATTGCAAATATCTTAAAAATTAATCTCACAGTAAAATTGTGAGATTTTGTAAACCACGCACTGACTATATAATGGAGTACAAGGTAGATAACAGTATCTAAGTATGGTTATGAATGTAAATTCAAGTCCATAATGGGGCCTTGAAACCGCTTGCTGAAATAAATTTAATCTGCGGTCTTTAAAGAATGTTAAAAATTTAAGTGTTTTTTAAGGATTTCTACCAAGAAACATCTTATAAAACACTGTATCTCAAAAATGATGATAGAGAAATTGCTAATCTAATGGTTGATAAAACAACTGATAAAGTGCTACTCATCAGAATACAGCAGTTAAGGACTGGCAATTTAGGAAAATTTAGAAAACAAATTTAGAAATTTAGAAAACAAATTAGGAATTTAGTTTAGAAAACAATTCTTTTGAATTTAGAAAACAAAAGTTGTATAACTTTCAAACATCCAAAAAAGCAAAAAATAAATAGCTGAAATCAATAGTGGAGCAAAAATCAATTAAATTTTAGTAATAAATTTCTTTAAAAAAATAAGTACACACAAAAACATGCTGGAGTTCTAGCAGGAACACAAAGTCTAAGAATAAGATATCAAACTTACCATGATATTATATCTAATTCTGATCTTTACATTCATATTAAAAAGAAAGCAACCTTTTTTTTAAAGTTCAGAGAAAAGCAAACTACTTAAGAATAAGAAAAATTAAATGGGGCAAATTTACTTAGTGAAGAGTTAGCAAGGGTTTTATCTAGTGTGTTCACAATAAAGCTAAATTCTGCTTGTGAGAAATTAGTGGCTTTCAGGAATGAGAGAGAGAGGGCAGGGAAAAGGAGAGAAGAAGAAAGTAAACAAGAGAAAAAAGAATGTGGAAGGCAGTAAGTTTCTTTTACTCTTTCAGAATGTGGTGTTAAAAACTATTTAGCAATGCCCCAGGATAATCAGTAAGATCCATTATAGTTTTACTATTGTTTTCGGTATCAATCCAATGATACCGACTTTTAACACAGGATGGTTAGAGACAGAAACCATCACCCCTCAAACAAAATGTAGGGCTCTGAGACATGAACAAAGGCCCAAGAGGCTTCAGAAGAGACATCTGAGGAGACAGAGAGAGGTATGTGTTGAGGGAGTTGGTAGAGAAGACTTCTCAGAAAAAATACATAACCTCGGTTTCAGAGCAAGTGTATATACTTCTACAACAGAAAATTTCACTAAAGGGTACAGCATGAGAAACGCAGAAAGGATACCCAAGGAGGCCCATGTCCTAA
Organism: Tragelaphus eurycerus; assembly: GCA_935064755.1. Taxonomy (NCBI): domain Eukaryota; kingdom Metazoa; phylum Chordata; class Mammalia; order Artiodactyla; family Bovidae; genus Tragelaphus; species Tragelaphus eurycerus. The sequence goes on along the minus strand of CAKXYN010000086.1, from coordinate 736,553 downwards.
TCCGAGAAGCCTTGAATACCTGTTATACGCAAAAAAGACTTTGGGAGATGTAATTAAAGCTATGGACCTTTCAGATAAAGAAATTATTTCTGATGATTTGAGCGGGTTCAATGTAACTAAACACACGAGCCCTTAAAAGCGGACAGGAGATATCAGAGAGATCTGAAGTATGAGAGCGCCTTGACCGACCATTCCTACCGGGGACCTTAAAAAAAGCGCCAGAATGCAGACAGTTGCTAGGAACAAGGACTGGCCCTGATCGAAAGTCAGCAAGACAGTGAACCTCAGTTCTACAACAAGGAATGAACTGGCTGAGAACATGAATGAGCTAGCAGAAGGTGCTGCCTAGACTCTAGGAACACAGGCCAGTCAACACCATGATTTCAGCCTCGCAGGACCTTAAATAGAGAACCCTGCTGAGCTCATTCAAGTTTATGACCTACAGAAACTATGAGACAATACATTTTGGTTATTTAAAGCTGCTAAATTTGTGGCAATTTGTTAAGGCAGCAAGAAAACTAATACAGATGGTACGTTTCAGGAAAAAAATATATTTCAAAGTAGAGCAAAGGATGTGTGGGTAAGGAAGAATGGAGGAGCTGACAGGGATGAAACTGGTAAAGCAGGTACAGTCCAGGTTATAAGAAATCTACAAGTGTTATTTAAGGCATGGAGAGATGCTGAAACTTTTAAAGTGGGAGAGACGATGTATAACAGCAAGTGGCAGCAATGGTCTTCACTGGGTATGAGTAAAGGTTGTATTACAATTATCAGTGCAATAGATGATGAAAACCTGAACCAACCAATGAGAATGAAGAGACAGACCAGTAAGTTTGGGGGGCATTTCAGAAGCAAAACACAGGCTTGGTTCCTGAGTGGTGCTGGAAATGTAAAGAGCCGTCCTAGATAATTCATAGCTTAGTCCTGATGATTAGGTGGATGATAATGTTTACTCAGGGAACAAAAGAAAGACAAAATATTTTGAGGTTAAAAACAGGAATGGGTAGGGCTTCCCTGGTGGCACAGCAGCTAAGATTTCACACCCCGAGCGTAGAGGCCTAGGTCTGATCCCTGGTCAGGGCTGCAGTACATGGGTCGCAAAGAGCTGGACACAACTGAGCGACTAAGCATGTGCGTGTGCGCGCACACACACACACACACACACTCTAACATGGAACTAGATCCCACACGCCCTAACACACACAAACACAGAACTAGATTCCACATATCCTAAAACACACACACACACACTCTAACATGGAACTAGATCCCACACGCCCTAACAAAGAGTTTGTGTGCCGCAACCAAGACCTACTGCAACTAAATAGATTAAAAAACACAAAAGAGGAAGAGGGACATAATTTTAAAATAAATGGAAAATATAAAGTAAGAGTTTTAAGCACTGAGTAAACACACAAAGGGCTTCCCTGGTGGCTCTGTGGTAAAGAATATGCCTGCCAATGCAGGAGACCTGAGTTCGATCCCTGGGTCGGGAAGATCCCCTGGAGAAGCAAAGGCAAACTGCTCCAGTATTCTGGCCTGGGAAATCTCATGGACAGAGAAGCCTGGTGGGCCACAGTCCATGGGGTTGCAAGAGTCGGACACAACTGAGCAACTAAACGACAACAAACACACAAGGGCAGCACCTATTTTGTTAGGCTCTGTTACCTCTGCTGTTGCTTTCCGGGTAGGCAAATGTAGGCTTATTTGGGGAGCGTCGCAGATCACTGTTAAGGAAAGGCTTATCGGGTGGATATACTACATATGGAGATGAGGAATGGCGAACCATACTTCCATTAGACTTTGATGGTTCTGCTAAGATGTTCTGAAAAATAAAAATGTGAAATTACCTTTCAAAATTTTAAATCACATATATTATGTATATATACCTATGTTCCACTGATAGCGGCAAAAGAAATAAAAGTCAATGATCATACACAACAGAATTCAATCATTACTTGAAAATAATAAAACTTTTAAGTGCTTCACATGTCTAAATGTAGCCATATGCCAAATACTATAAAAAGGAAATAATGTTCACATAACTTGAATACAACTGCTCCACAGAAATACTTAAACGTGGTACTCACAATGAATTTACTACTTTCTTTTAAAAATATGTACTGTAAGATATATATTCAGAAAAGTAAATACTATCTTCTTACAGTATCAGGAACTTCTACAAAGTGACTAAATTAGTCTATTCCCAGTCAACTACATACTTCCTAAGTATCTATCAAATATCCAAAATTCTGGGCGTATACAGAAAGAAAATAAGGTACAGTCCTTATCTCAAAAATTTTACATTCAGTTAACGGAGAAAAAAGGAAGGAGCATCTAGAAAACATTAAGTCTTATCAAACACCGAAATATAAAACTTTATTTCTACATATACATCATTTTGTCATTTGTCATATTGTTTAATTTGGGATTATGTTTTACATGATGATTTTCAGTGCATGATAATATTTTGCTTGTTGTAGGTCAAGTGTTGGTAGAAAGACCCAGAGTGGGAAAAGCTCAAGTGGAAGATATGACTCCTAGCTGCTCAAAACTCTGACATCCATTTTTCTTATTCAAATAGCCACAGTAAACTAGGTTCTCAACTCTTACCTTTGGGGAACTATGATTATAAAGTATACTTGTAATAACCTGAGTCCAGAAAAGTAAAAAGAACAATGAATATTTACAATACAGAACAATGCCTCCTAGGATAAACAGAGGTCATCAAAATAACCATACTTTATCTAATTCTTATTAAAAATGGTGGACTGTATTTCTACAATAAAAGCCATGCAATTTTGCAGCTGATTTAAGAAAGCAAATAAAAAACACACACTACGGCTGTGAAAACTAAAAGCAAGGGAAACGGGCTTGGAAAGGGGAGGAGATAAATCTCAAGAAGTTCTCAAATCAATGCTACTCTGCTGTGAAAAGTCTGTTCACATGCAACAAGGACTAACAGCTTGCATTTTTCAAACCTTTGGGCAAACTGACATCAAGTTTTGGAGGTGGCTGGAAAATAGGATGTCTTTCAATTCTTAAAATATATAATACCACCAAAGCTCTCACAAAACACCGTGAATATTCACATAACTTTAAGTATTATTCTTCACAGAGAGCCTTTTATCTCCATACCTATGAGAATCCTATCATTTAAGTGCTATTCAAACAACAATGGTTAGGAAACATTTTAATGAACATGTAAACCATGAGCAAATAAACTTATGATTTTCAAAACAAATTTTATCACTATTACCAAACACAGTACAGATATTAACAAAAGGATTGTGTATAAATAATTTACCAAAAATCAAAACAAAAAGTAAATACCCAAATCAAAAAACGAGAATCATCTTTGCTAAATTCATCACCTACTAGACCTTGAAAAGTGAACAGTTCAAACTTTTTATTTCTCACTCCAATAAAAGTAATTCCAATCTCAAAAAAATCTGTTACATATATATCATCAAAATACTGCTTGGCTTGGGTCAATTGACAAAAATTATGAAAAGTCTTTTAATATAAAAAGGCAAGTTATAATGAAATTTTTTTAACTAGTAATTCTAAATATATTCCATTTTCTAAGTCTGTCACCTCATTTTGAATATGAGGGTTTAAGCAATGAAAGTCAGCGTTACTATGAATGCTTTGGACCACTGTCCTCATTTGCTGCCAGAAGTTTGAAGCAAAGAATCGGAAGTCACCCCAAAACAGAAGGAAGACAGAAAAATAAAACAGCTTTATAAAAAATTAATTATAAGAACTATTCTGAAATAAAATTAAACCAAGAAATAAGAAACTGATAACAATTACATATACAAAGTGTCTATTAAAAATTGTAAAGGATAAAATGTGGTACTTCAGTCTTAGAAGTGAAATCCCATCACATGCTACATAATGATGAACCCTGAGGATTATGCTTAGGGAAATAAACCTGTTACAAAAAGACAAATATTTTGATTCCATTTACATGAGATATTTAAAGTTATTAAATTCATAGCAACAAAGTAGAAATGGTTATTAGTAAGACTAAGGAAGGTTGCAAAGGGGAGTTGTTTAATAGTTTACAGAGTCTCCGTTTTGCAAGATGAAAAAGTTCTGAAGATGTTTCACAACAATGTGAATATATTTGATATTACTGAATATATTTGATATTACTGAACTGTACTTTACAAATGATTAAGATGGTAAGGTTGGAGAAGGAAATGGCAACCCACTATAGTACTCTTGCCTGGAGACTCCCATGGACAGAGGAGCCTGGCAGGTTACAGTCCATGGCGTCACAAACTTGGACAGGACTGAGTGACTAAATAACAAAGATGGTCAGGTAGTAGATAAACACCTAAGATAATAATACTTTGGCCAGCTGATGTGAGGATCTGACTCATCAGCTCATTCCCTGATGCTGGGAAAGATTGAGGGCAAGAGGAGAAAGGGGTGACAGAGAATGAGATGGCTGGATGGCATCACTAATTCAATGGACATGAGTTCGAGCAAGCTCTAGGAGACAGTGAAGGACAGGGAACCCTGGCATGCTGCAGTCTGTGGGATTGTAGAGTCAGACAAGACTTAGCAACTCAGCAACAATCAGACTCGTGTCCTCACTAATTCAGAGAAACACTTTTTCAAGCTCACCCATGACTTTCACAGTGCTGAACTCACTGATCTCCAAGAAGCACGTGTTACAGCAGATCATTTCATCTGAACACTTTCTTAAGTGGAAGGAACACCACAACCTGGTTTTCCTTCTAACACCAGTGTCTCCATCAGAATCTCCAGCTCTCTCTCACCTTCCCCTTTCTAACTTTAATGCTGGAGTTCTCTAAAGCTTAGTCTTTCCTCCTCTTGTTTCCATCTACATGGATACCTTTGATGATATCATCAACTCTCAGGGCTTTCAAAAAGCCTGTTTGCTGATAACTTCCAAGTTTAAGTATGGAATACACACTTTTCCCTCTTGAAACTCAATATTCAAATCAACCTTCCTATATGCTTCCTCCACTTGGATGTCAATATGAGTATCCCAAACAATGTGTCTATAACCAAATTATTGAATCTACTTCTCAAACCAACTCCTCTCATAAGCACAGCACAAAAACTGCTACCACCACCTACCTAGCTGATCTGGCCAAAATCCGTGGACGAGTCATTTTTTCCTATATATTCCACATCCAATCTTTCAGTAAATCTTGTTGGGTCTCTGTCTTCACAATATAGCCAAAAACTCTGCAACTTCTCATTAATTCCACTACTAATTCTCTGTGATCTTTCTGTCTGGACTACCGTAACAGCCCCCCCCCCCCCGCCCCGCCGCACCGAACCATTCTTGCCACAGTCCCCCCAACTCCATTTTCCAGATAGTAGTTGTTATGATTAAGACAATAATTCAAGTAATGTCCTTAATCAAAACCCTCCCAATTGCTTTCCGTCACAAAATAAAATCCAAAATTCTTACCATGGCTCCACATTATCTGACACCGGGCTGACATTGACCTCATTCCTCACCAGTCTCTCTCTAAACTACTACCCAACCCCCAACTCCCCCACCACTCAGATTTTCCAGCCATACTGACCAACTTTTGGATTTCTACAATGCACAGTACACTCCATTTTCATTTGCTACATTTACTCTGCTTGGAAAGTTCCCTTCCACACACCACTCAGTTATCTATTTGAAAGTCTGTCAGTGAGGTAAAGGGAGATTGGTTCAAGATGGTGGAATAGATGGATGTGAGTTCATCTCTTCTTGTTAAAGCACTGAACTACAACTAGCTGTTGAACCACTGTGGACAGGAGGATGCGGGAACCCACCAAAAAGAAACCAAAGGCAAGGGAGAAGCCACAAGATGGAAGGAGGGATGCAACCATGATAAAAGCAAATCCCATGCCCAGCAGGTTAGCAACACACGAACTGGAGAACAATTACACCACAGAGGTTCTCACACTGTTGTGAAGATTCCAGGCCCCACATCAGGCTTCCCAACCTGGGGATCTCACAAAGGGATCTGACAAAGATCAATCCCCAGGGAATCTGACTTTGAAGGCCAGTGGGATTTGACTGCAGAACTTCCACAGGACTGGAGGAAACAGACTCCACTCTTGGAGGACACAAACAAAATCTTGTGAATACCAGGGCCTAGGGAAAGGAGCAGTGATCCCACAGGAGACTGAACCAGCCCTACCTGCTAGCATCAGAGGGTCTCCTTTTAAGGTGTGGGCTGGCAGGGGCTCATAGAGGGTACAGGGGCACTGGCTGCAGCAGGCCTGAGAGGTGGCCCCTTGGCATAAGCCCTCTTGGAGGTTCAGTTCAGTTCAGTTGCTCAGTCGTATCTGACTCTTTGCGACCCCATGAATCCCAGCACGCCAGGCCTCCCTGTCCATCACCAACTCCTGGAGTTCATCCAAACTCACATCCATCGAGTCAGTGATGCCATCCAGCCATCTCATCCTCTGTCGTCCCCTTCTCCTCCTGCCCCCAATCCCTCCCAGCATCAGAGTCTTTTCCAGTGAGTCAACTCTTCGCATGAGGTGGCCAAAGTACTGGAGTTTCAGCTTATCATCAGTCCTTCCAAAGAACACCCAGGACTGATCTCCTTTAGGATGGACTGGTTCGATCTCCTGGCAGTCCAGGGGACTCTCAAGAGTCTTCTCCAACACCACAGTTCAAAAGCATCAATTCTTCCGTGCTCAGCTTTCTTCACAGTCCAACTCTCACATCCATATATGACCACAGGAAAAACCATAGCCTTGACTAGACGGACCTTTGTTGGCAAAGTAATGTCTCTGCTTTTGAATATGCTATCTAGGTTGGTCATAACTTTCCTTCCAAGGAGTAAGCGTCTTTTAATTTCATGGCTGCAGTCACCATCTGCAGTGATTTTGGAGCCCAAATAAATCAAGTCTGACACTGTTTCCACTGTTTCCCCATCTATTTGCCACGAAGTGATGGGACCAGATGCCATGGTCTTCGTTTTCTGAATGTTGAGCTTTAAGCAAACTTTTTCACTCTCCACTTTCATCAAGAGGCTTTTTAGTTCCTCTTCACTTTCTGCCATAAAGGTAGTGTCATCTGCATATCTGAGGTTATTGATACTTCTCCCGGCAATCTTGATTCCAGCTTGTGCTTCTTCCAGCCCAGCGTTTCTCATGAAGTATTCTGCATATAAGTTAAATAAGCAGGTTGACAATATACAGCCTTGACGTCCTCCTTTTCCTATTTGGAACCAGTCTGTTGTTCCATGACCAGTTCTAACTGTTGCTTCCTGACCTGCATATAGGTGTTGGAGGTTAGTCCTACGTAGACTCCAGGGTTGGGTCCATCAGACAAAAGGACTGACAGGGGTGCAGCAGAGCCCCACCCACCAGCAGACACTTGGATTCAAGTTTTACTGAACGTTTACCCTGCCCACCAGAGTCAGATCCAGTCTTTCCCACCACCAGTCCCTCCATTAGCAAGCTTGCCCAAGTCTCTTGGCCTCATCCACCAGAGAGCAGACAGAAGAAGCTAGAAGAACTACCTTCTCACAGCCTCCAGAATGAAAACCACAATCACAGAAAGAAAATCAAAATGAAAAGGTATTTTTTTCTAGATTCCATACATATGCATTAATGTTATATTATTTTTCTCTTTCTGGCTTACTTTACTCTGTATAACAGGCTCTAGGTTCACCCACCTTATTAGAACTCACTCAAACTCATTCCTTTTTATGGCTGAATAATATTCTGTTGTACATATACCACAACTTCTTTATCCATTCATCTGTCAGAGGACATCTAGGTTGCTTCCTGGTCCTGGCCATTGTAAACAGTACTGCAATGAAAACTGGAGTACCTGTGTCTTTTTCAATTATGGTTTTCTCAGGGTATATGCCCAGCAGTGGGATTGCTGGGTCATATAGTAGTTTCACTCCTAGGTTTGTTTTAAGAAATCTCCACACTGTTCTCCATAGTGGCTGTATCAGTTTACATTCCCACCAACAGTGTAGCAAGGTTCTCTTTTCTCCACACCCTGTCTAGTATTTACTCTTTGTAGATTTTTTGATGATGGCCATTCTGTCCATCATCTGTCAATGAGGCCATTTTCTCCAATGAGGTGATATCTCACTGTAGTTTTGATTTGCATTTCTCTATTAATGAACAATGTTGAGCATCCTTTCATGTGTTTATTAGTAGATTTATTAATATATAATAGATCTGTATGTCTTCTTGAGCTGCCTGTATATTTTGGAGATTAATCCTTTGTCAGTTATTTCATTTACAATTATTTTCTCCCACTCTTAGGGCTGTCTTTTGGATAATTTATCAAAAGTTTTTTCACCTTGTTTGGTTTCCTTTGCTGTGCAAAAGCTTTAAAGTTTAATTTAGGTCTCACTTGGTCATTCTTGCTTTTATTTCCAATACCCCAGGAGGTGGGTCATAGAGGATCTTGCTGTGATTTACATCAGTGTTCTGCCTATGTTTTTCTCTAAGAGTTTTATAGTTACTGGTATTACATTTAGTCAGGAGAGGTTGGGACGAATTGAGAGAGTAGCACTTAAACATACATATTACCATAGGTAAATCAGATAATATGAATTGGCTGTATGACGCAAGCTCAAATCTGGTGTTCTGTGACAACCTAGAGAAGTGGGATGTGGGAAGGAGGTTCAAGAGGGAGAAGACATATGTATACCTATATCACATGTATACTAATTCACGCTGATTTATGTCAGAAACCAACATTATACAGTAATTATGCTCCATATTAAAAATAAATTTAAAAAAGTTAAGAGGCAAAAGATTCTGTCCCAGATAAAGGAGCAAGATAAAGCCCCAGAGAAGTCTGTCAGTGAGTTTTCCCTGCCTACCTATCTAAAGTCACACCCTTTGTCATTCCATCTTCTTACCCTTTTAAAAACACTTATTCCTACATGATATATTTATTATCTCTATGTCCTGTGGAAAAATAAAAAAACTATATGTTTAGTTTATGTCCCTGACAGAGATTTTAAAAACTCTTACAATTTTTAAGTGATGGACTGTCTTTGTTATAGTGGGGCCTCTGGCAGATAGTAAAAAAAAAAAAAAAAACAACAACAACCTACCAGGCAATTAGCCCTAAAGAGAAGGGGCTAGAGATTGAGTTCAATCACCAATGGCTGATGATTTAATTAATCATACCCACATAATGAAACATCTATAAAAAAGCCTCTTGAACAATGAGACCACAGGAGTGTCCAGATTGGTCACAGAAGCTCGTTTACATCTTACCCTGTGTGTCTTTCCATTTGGCTGTTCTGGAGTTGTATCCTTTATTTAAAATGAAAAAAAATTTTTAACTGTAAGTGTAGTGTTTTCCTGAATTCTGTGAGTCATTCTAGCAAACTACTGAATGTGATGGGGGAGAGTTAGCAGAACTCCTTAACCTGCAGTTGGCTGGGAAGAAATAGATTCCTTGGGGACATGTGGAACTTGCAGGTGGCAACTGAAATGGGGCCAGTCTTGTGGGACTTGGTGTCTTAACCTGTATGTTCGCACTTCACTATCTCCAGCTAGTGTCAGAATTGACTGATGGGACACCCAGTTGGCATAGAAAAATTGGATGTTGAAAAAACACAGTCATCCTATTGAGTTAAAGTTCCAAACAGACAATAAATGCTTAATTTGTTCAATGAATTATATAAATATTCTTCAAAATAGGAAAACTTCATAATGTTTATAATACTGAAATATCCTGTTCAATAAAGTTCTAGAATTTCCACTGAGTAACAGCAGAAGACCAAGAATAGGCTGCATTTCTCTTGAAGAACAAGGCAGATAGTCGCACTCAGATTAAAAAAAAAAAATCAAAATCATTAGTAAAGTGAGTAGAGACATAGGCAGAGACAAATACAACAATGGGACAAAGAGCCCAGTAACACAGCCACACACATATGGAAATTAATATACTGACATCTGGAATGGTAAACCACTAGGGAAAGAATGAGCTTCAACAAGTAATGCTGAAATAATTGTGCATCTTAAATAAACATGAAATTGGATCCCTACCTCACAGCACACTAATTTCAAGCAAATAAAAGACAATAGGCCACAACTTTTTAAAATATGTAGAGAAAAATATGGAAGAATATCATTAAGGCTTTGGAAGAACTTAACCAAGGATGAATTTAACCAAAAAATAATAATCCTAAAAGAAAGAATAAGTTTTATTACATTAAAACAATGAACTCCTGTTAATCAAAACATATCATAAAAAGACAAACCAAAGAGTACTGGATTACTCCTCATAGAAACACCTACAATACATAAAGAATGACTATAAATCAGTTTTAAAAAAAACCCAATCAAAAGCAGGCAAAAGTTACCAACGGGCATTTCATAGAATAACAAAACCCCCAAGACTAGCAAAATTCTGAAAAGAAAAAAAGCATCTACATCAATGAAGAGAGAGCACAAATAACAGGATATCACTTCACAGAACCCTCAACAAGACACAACATCACCTGTTAAAATAGGACAGACCTGTTAAAATAGGACAGACCTATTAAAACAGACTAAAGGAGACTGTTGGTGGGAATGAAAACTGTAACAATCACTTTGGCAAGCAATTCAGTAATTCCAAATAAAGACAAAGATACACCTACTCTATGACCCAGTATTTCATTAAATTATTAACTGAACTATTTTCTCTGTATTCTCTTAAAAAAAAAAGTGTTCTAAGTTTCTGAACACATCAGATCAGATTAGTCGATCAGTCGTGTCCGACTCTTTGTGACCCCATGAACTGCAGCACGCCAGGCCTCCCTGTCCATCACCAGCTCTCGGAGGTCATTCAGACTCACATCCATCGAGTCAGTGATGCCATCCAGCCATCTCATCCTCTGTCGTCCCCTTCTCCTCCTGCCCCCAATCCTTCTCAGCATCAGAGTCTTCTCCAATGAGTCAACTCTTCGCGGGAGGTGGCCAAAATGCTGGAGTTTCAGCTTTAGCGTCATTCCTTCCAAAGAAATTCCAGGGCTGATCTCCTTCAGAATGGACTGCTTGGATCTCCTTGCAGTCCAAGGGACTCTCAAGAGTCTTCTCCAACACCACAGTTCAAAAGCATCAATTCTTCGGCGCTCAGGCTTCTTCAGAGTCCAGCTCTCACATCCATACATGACCATAGGAAAGACCACAGCCTTGACTATGCGAACCTTTGTTGGTAAAGTAATGTCTCTGCTTTTGAATATGCTATCTAGGTTGGTCATAACTTTCCTTCCAAGGAGTAAGCGTCTTTTAATTTCATGGCTGCAGTCACCGTCTGCAGTGATTTTGGAGCCCAGAAAAATAAAAGTCTGACACTGTTTCCACTGTTTCTCCATCTATTTCCCATGTAGTGATGGGACCAGATGCCATGATCTTCGTTTTCTGAATGTTGAGCTTTAAGCCAACCTTTTCACTCTTCACTTTCACTTTCATCAAGAGGCTTTTTAGTTCCTCTTCACTTTCTGCCATAAGGGTGGTGTCTTCTGCATATCTGAGGTTATTGATATTTCTCCCTGCAATCTTGATTCCAACTTGTGTTTCTTCCAGTCCAGTGTTTCTCATGATGTACTCTGCATATAGGTTAAATAAACACGGTGACAATATACAGCCTTGATGTACTCCTTTCCCGATTTGGAACCAGTCTGTTGTTCCATGACCAGTTCTAACTGTTGCTTACTGACCTGCATACAGATTTCTCAAGAGGCAGATCAGGTGGTCTGGTATTCCCATCTCTTTCAGAATTTTCCGCAGTTTATTGTGATCCACACAGTCAAAGGCTTTGGCATAGTCAATAAAGCAGAAATAGATGTTTTTCTGGAACTCTCTTGCTTTTTCCATGATCCAGCGGATGTTGGCAATTTGATCTCTGGTTCCTCTGCCTTTTCTAAAACCAGGTTGAACATCAGGAAGTTCACAGTTCACGTACTGCTGAAGCCTGGCTTGGAGAATTTTGAGCATTACTTTACTAGCGTGTGAGATGAGTGCAATTGTGCAGTAGTTTGAGCACTCTTTGGCATTGCCTTTCTTTGGGATTGGGATGAAAACTGACCTTTTCCAGTCCTGTGGCCACTGCTGAGTTTTCCAAATTTGCTGGCATATTGAGTGCAGCAATTTCACTGCATCATCTTTCAGGATTTGGAATAGCTCAACTGGAATTCCATCACCTCCACTAGCTTTGCTCGTAGTGATGCTTTCTAAGGCCCACTTGACTTCACATTCCAGGATGTCTGGCTCTAGGTCAGTGATCACATCATCATGATTATCTGGGTCATGAAGCTCTTTTTTGTACAGTTCTTCTGTGTATTCTTGCCACCTCTTCTTAATATCTTCTGCTTCTGTTTGGTCCATACCATTTCTGTCCTTTATCGATCCCATCTTTGCATGAAATGTTCCTTTGGTATCTCTGATTTTCTTGAAGAGATCCCTAGTCTTTCCCATTCTGTTGTTTCCCTCTATTTCTTTGCATTGATCACTGAAGAAGGCTTTCTTATCTCTTCTTGCTATTCTTTGGAACTCTGCATTCAGATGTTTATATCTTTCCTTTTCTCCTTTGCTTTTCGCTTCTCTTCTTTTCACAGCTATTTGCAAGGCCTCCCCAGACAGCCATTTTGCTTTTTTGCATTTCTTTTCCATGGGGATGGTCTTGATCCCTGTCTCCTGTACAATGTCACGAACCTTATTCCATAGTTCATCAGGCACTCTCTCTCTCAGATCTAGGCCCTTAAATCTATTTCTCACTTCTACTGTATAATCATAGGGGATTTGATTTAGGTCATACCTGAAGGTTTAGTGGTTTTCCCTACTTTCTTCAATTTCAGTCTGAATTTGGCAATAAGGAGTTCATGGTCCGAGCCACAGTCAGCTCCTGGTCTTGTTTTTTGCTGATTGTATAGAGCTTCTCCATCTTTGGCTGCAAAGAATATAATCGATCTGATTTCGGTGTTGACCATCTGGTGATGTCCATGTATAGAGTCTTCTCTTGTGTTGTTGGAAGAGGGTATTTGCTATGACCAGTGCATTTTCTTGGCAAAACTCTGTTAGTCTTTGCCCTGCTTCATTCAGTATTCCAAGGCCAAATTTGCCTGTTACTCCAGGTGTTTCTTGACTTCCTACTTTTGCATTCCAGTCCCCTATAATGAAAAGGACATCTTTTTTGGGTGTTAGTTCTAAAAGGTCTTGTAGGTCTTCACAAAACCATTCAACTTCAGCTTCTTCAGCATTACTGGCTGGGGCATAGACTTGGATTACTGTGACACTGAATAGTTTGCCTTGGAAACGAACAGAGATCATTCTGTTGTTTTTGAGATTGCATCCAAGTACTGCATTTCAGACTCTTCTGTTGACCATGATGGCCACTCCGTTTCTTCTGAGGGATTCCTGCCCTCAGTAGTAGATATAATGGTCCTCTGAGTTAAATTCACCCATTCCAGTCCATTTTAGTTCGCTAATTTCTAGAATGTCGACATTCACTCTTGCCATCTCGTTTGACCACTTCCAATTTGCTTTGATTCATGGACCTGACATTCCAGGTTCCTATGCAATATTGCTCTTTACAGCATCGGACTTTGCTTCTATCACCAGACACATCCACAGCTGGGTATTCTTTTTGCTTTGGCTCCATCCCTTCATTTTTTCTACAACCCATTACTGAGTTGCAATTCGCAGCCCAACCATCACTTGTAAAATCACTGCTTCTCAGACCTTTTGGTGCCAGGCAGCCCTTACACTCAAAATTGCTTAAGACCCCCAACAAGCTTTTCCTTATAAGTGGGTTACATCAGTTGCTATTTATCACATGAAAAAATTAAAACTGAGAAAATTTAAAGATATTTACTACCTTAAAAATAATAATCTATGTTAGCATAAATATAATTTTTGAATAAAAATTAACTATATGGCCCAAAAAATAAAGTGGCACTGTTTTACATGTCTGCAAATCTCTTTAATTCTTAATTAAAAAGAAGGCTGCTAGATTTTATTTGCTTCTGTATTCACCCTGTTTTGATTGATGTATATAAAGAATCTGGTTTCCCACAAAGTGGCTGGGTAAAGAAGGATACTGAAGATCTCCTCAAAGGTCTTCAGACCATTCTGAAAACTACCATTCTAGAGAAAATTTTGCACATATGGAACATACAGAGATGATCACAACAGGACTGATCATTATAGCTGGCAAATATATGAACAAACCCTAAAAACTCCAAAGCCCATCAAGATACTATACTACACAGAAATATAAAAGCAGGACATTTGCTAGTTGTATAATTCTGAATTAACCTTTCTGTACCTTATTTTGCTCATTTGAAATTGCAGATACTAAAGCCAATCTCATAAAATTACTGTAAGGATTAGATACGTTCATATATGAAAAGTATTTAAAATGCCTGCCAGATAATGAGTGCTACACAAGTATTACACATTATTATAACCTCTAAATGTGTGTGTGAAAGAGTGAGAGTAAAAGACAAAAGCACGAGGATGCACAAAGGGGCATGAATGTATTCATTTATGATTCCCCAAAACAAATCTCATATTAAATCTATGAAACAATCATAAAACACTTCTAAGAAAAATAAATAAAGAGCAAGTTTGTTAATGCGCCTGGATAAAAAGCCAGAGAGACCAATTAGGAGACTAGCTTGTTAAGTCCAAAGTGACGTAAGTGTGTGTTGACCAGACTGTTCAGTCCATGAGTTCTCAGGCCAGAATACTGGAGTGGGTTGCCTTTTCCTGGTCCAGGAGATCTTCCCAACCCAGGGATCGAAACCAGGTCTCCCGCATTGCAGGCTAATTCTTTACCAGCTGAGCCACCAGGGAAGCACAAGACTACTGGAGTGGGTAGCCTATCCCTTCTCCAGGGGATCTTCCCAACTTAGGAATCAAACCGGGGTCTCCTGCATTGCAGGTGGATTCTTTACCAGCTGAGCCAAAAGGAAAGACTGACCATTATTAATGGGAAAATGTAAAACAAATTAAAAAAAAAACCACAGGAAAAATATTGTTACAAAACTATGCTGACTATATACTTTTGTATTTTTATGCCTGATCATACTTCCTAATATTTTCTTGAGACTCTCCACTAGTGTCTATATGACTATAGCAGTCATTCCATAAATGTTAGCTGCTAGCTGTCACTCTTCCTGATGTTGTTGCAGTGAAAGGCTTATAAGAATAATTCAAATGTATCACCTACTTCCACATTGTTCACATTTGAGATTTACACCTCAACTGCTACTTACAGATTGTGTTATTTGTGAATTTACCTAAGAAAAATCCTTGCCTGCTAAAAGCATCTCCATTTATGTTACACCTAAATTGGGTCTGGGGCTTTCCCCTTGGTTCTGCAGTAAAGAATCTGCCTGCAACACAGGAGCCCTGAGTTCAAACCCTGGGTCAGGAAGATCCCCTGGAAAAGGGCACAGCAACCCACTCCAGTATCCTTGATTGGAGAATTCCATGGACAGAGGAGTCTGGCAGGCTACAGTCCATAGAGTTGCAAAGAGTCGGACACAACTAAAGCAACTGAGCACCCATGTTGGGTTTATCAATGTTAAATACACAGAAACTGTTAATATTCACAACTCTGAAATCTCATTATGAGTAGCCTGAGTTCATGTTGTAGGTTTAAAAGGTCTTTTGTTGTCTTATTTTATGAGCAGTTGTCTGTTAAGCTTAAGTGCTTTATAAATTCTGCTATAAATGCCAGGCTTATTTTTGATATGACAGTTAAAGTATCAAAGCATGGCCATTCAGATTCAGATCAGTTGCTCAGTCGTGTCCGACTCTTTGAGACCCCATGAACTGCAGCACGCCAGGCCTCCCTATCCATCACCAGCTCCCGGAGGTCACTCAGACTCACATTCATCGAGTCAGTGATGCCATCCAGCCATCTCATCCTCTGTCGTCCCCTTCTCCTCCTGCCCCCAATCCCTCCCAGCATCAGAGTCTTCTCCAATGAGTCAACTCTTCGCATGAGGTGGCCAAAATACTGGAGTTTCAGCTTTAGCATCATTCCTTCCAAAGAAATCCCAGGGCTGATCTCCTTGCAGTCCAAGGGACTCTCAAGAGTCTTCTCCAACACCACAGTTCAAAAGCATCAATTCTTCGGCGCTCAGCCTTCTTCACAGTCCAGCTCTCACATCCATACATGACCACAGGAAAGACCATAGCCCTGACTAGGCGAACATTTGTTGGCAAAGTGATGTCTCTGCTTTTGAATATGCTAGCATGGCCATTATACATTGATAAATTGTCATTTTTGTTTTGAGACATAGTGACTTCCAAATTAGACATTTTGATTTAAAAGATCAAGTTAAGAGAGTTACACTTTGACATGTAAAGCATTCTAGATATTCTTAAGAGTACTCTGGAAGCTGAGAATCCACTTAAAGCTGAGCTTAGATATAAAAATATATGTTTCCTATTAAAAACGCTATAGAATTTCTGTACCCTGGAGAAGGAAATGGCAACCCACTCCAGTATTCTTGCCTGGAGAATCCCATGGGTGGACGAGCCCGGTAGGCTACAGCCCACGGGGTTGCAAAAAGTCAGACACAACTGAGCCACTTCACTTTCAGGATTTCTGTCCAGGTTACCTTAAAAGACTAAGGGTTGACCACACCCCAGTAACTACTTCGGCTAGATGGCCTTGGCAGACTTCAGTTTAAGTCAACATTTATAGGTGTTTTCCTTTCTCAGTCTCCAAATGATGTTTTGAGTGGTGAAAAACACTTCTCTCCTAATATTATTTATTTTTTTCTCCCAATTAAATTTAATCACAACTCCTATATAATCTCAAAACCACAATCACAGAAAACTAACCAATCTAATCACAAGGACCACAGCCTTACCTAACTCAATGAAACTATGAACCATGTCATGTAGGACCATCCAAGACAAATGGGCCATGGTGGAGAGTTTTGACAAAATGTGTTCCACTGGAGAAGAGAATGGCAAACCACTTCAACGTTCTTGAGAACCCCACGAACATTATGAAAAGGCAAAAAGACAGGACACTGAAAGATGAACTCCCCAGGTGGTAGATGCCCAATTTGCTACTGGAGATTAGGGGAGAAATAACTCCAAAAAGACGAGAGCCAAAGCAATGAAGAGATGGAGCCAAAGGAAAAACAACACCCAGTTGTGGATGTGACTGGTGAAGGAAGCAAGGTTCGATGCTGTAAAGACCAATATAGCATAGGAAACTGGAATGTTAGGTCCATGAATCAAGGCAAATTCGAAGTGGTCAAACAGGAGATGGCAAAACATTTTAGGAATCAGCAAACTAAAATGGACTGGAATGGGTGAATTTAACTCAGATGACCATTATATCTACTACTGTGGGCAAGAATCCCTTAGAAGAAATGGAGTAGCCATCACAGTCAACAAGAGTCTGACATACAGTAGTACTTGGATGCAATCTCAAAAACGACAGAATGATCTCTCTTCATTTTCAAGGCAAACCATTCGGTATCACAGTAATCCAAGTCTATGCCCTGACCAGTAAGCTGAAGAAGTTGAAAATGAACAGACCTAACTAACAACCAAAAAAGATGTCCTTTTCATTACAGGTGACTGGAATGCAGAAGTAGTAAGTCAAGAAATACCTGGAGTAACAGGCAAATTTGGCCTTGGAGTACAGAATGAACTAGGGCAACGGCTAATAGAGTTTTGCCAAGAGAATGCACTGGTCATAGCAAACACCCTCGTCCAACAACACAAGAGACGACTCTACACATGGACATCACCATCAACACCAAAATCAGATTGATTATATTTGTTGCAGCCAAAGATGGAGAAGCTCTATACAGTCAACAAAAACAAGACCGGGAGCTGACTGTGGCTCAGATCAAGATCATGAACTCCTTAATGCCAAATTCAGACTTAAATTGAAGAAAGTAGGGAAAACCACCAGACCATTCAGGTATGACTTAAATCAAATCCCTTATGATTATACAGTGGAAGTGAGAAATAGATTTAAGGGACTAGATCTGATAGACAATTGAAAAGCAAAGGAGAAAAGGAAAGATACATCCATTTTAATGCAGAGTTCCAAAGAATAGCAAGGAGAGATAAGAAAGCCTTCTTCAGTGATGAGTGTAAAGAAATAGAGAAAAACAAAAGAATGGGAAAGACTAGAGTTCTCTTCAAGAAAATTAGAGATACCAAGGGAACATTTCATGCAAAGATGGGGTCAATAAAGGACAGAAATGGTATGAACCTAACAGAAGAAGAAGATATTAAGAACAGGTGGCAAGAATATATAGAATTGTACAAAACCCAGATAATGAATTAAAAAAAAAAAACAGATAATGATGATGGTGTGATCACTCATCTAGAGCCAGACATCCTGGAATGTGAAGACAAGTGGGCCTGTGGAGGTGACGGAATTCTAGCTGAGCTATTTCAAATCCTAAAAGATGCTGCTGTGTAACTGCTGCACTCAATATGCTGGCAAATTTGGAAAAGTCAGAAGTGGCCACAGGACTGTAAAGGTCAATTTTCATTCCAATCCCAAAGAAAGGCAATGCCAAAGAATGCTCAAACTACTGCACAATTGCACTCATCTCACATGCTAACAAAATAATACTCAAAATTCTCCAAGCCAGGCTTCAATAATATGTGAACCGTGAACTTTCAGATGTTCAAGCTGGATTTGGAAAAGGCAGAAGAACCAGGGATCAAATTGCCAACATGTGCTGGATCACTGAAAAAGCAAGAGAGTTCTAAAAAAATCTACTTCTGCTTTATTGATTATGCCAAAGCCTTTGAATGTGTGGATCACAAGAAACTATGGAAAATTCTGAAAGAGATGGGGATACCAGACCACCTGACCTGCCTCTTGAGAAATCTGTATGCAGGTCAGGAAGCAACAGTTAGAAGCAGACTTGGAACAACAGACTGCTTCCAAATAGGTAAAGGAGTACGTCAAGACTGTATATTATCACCCTGCTTATTTAACTTATATGCAAAGTACACCATGAGAAACGCTGGGCTGGATGAAGCACAAACTGGAATCAAGATTGCCAGGAGAAATATCCATAACCTCAGATATGCAAATGACACCACCCTTATGGCAGAAAGTGAAGAAGAACTAAAGAGCCTCTTGATGAAAGTGAAAGAAGAGTGTGAAAAAGTTGGCTTAAAGCTCAACATTCAGAAAACTAAGATCATGGCATCTGGTCCCATCTCTTCATGGTAAATAGATGGGGAAACAGTGACAGACTTTATTTTGGGGGGCTCTAAAATCACTGCAGATGGTGACTGCAGCATGAAATTAAAAGATGCTTACTCCTTGGCAGGAAAATTATGACCAACCTAGACAGCATATTAAGAAGCAGAGACATTACTTTGCCAACAAAGGTCCGTCTAATCAAGGCTATGGTTTTTCTAGTAGTCATGTATGGATATGAGAGTTGGACTATGAAGAAATCTGAGCACCAAAGAACTGATGCTGTTGAACTGTGGTGTTGGAGAAGATTCTTGAGAGTCCCTTGGACTGCAAAGAGATCCAATCAGTCCATCCTACAATCAGTCCTGAATGTTTACTGTAAGGACTGATGTTGAAGCTGAAATTCCAATATTTTGGCCATGTGATGCAAAGAGCTGACTCGGTTGAAAAGACCCTGATGCTGGGAAAGATTGAAGGTGGGAGAAAAAGGGACAACAATAGATATGATAGTTGGATGGCATTACCAACTCAATGGACATGAGTTTAGGTAAACTCAAGTTGGTGATGGACAGGGAGGTCTGGTGTGCTGTAGTCCATGGGGTCGCAAACAGTCGGACACTACTGAGTGACTGAACTGAATAGACTGATATAATCTCACCCATCTACTTACACTTAATAGGCTAAGCTTGTCTTTTATCTTCCCTTTTACTTAGTTCCTGGACTAACTCCAGTTATTACCTTCCTTCTTTCCTGTTAATCTTCTCTGATCTCTCCACTCACTTGCTACCTTCATTGTGCTGAAACCCTGAATATCACTTCTGGCCTCAGTAAAACAAATTTTAGCAACAGTCACCAAAAGGTGAAACTGGGAAAAGGTGTATTTTCGCCAAGGTGATTCTGCTGTCTATCACTGTCTCCCTAAATTTTTCCCCATTAACTTCTATGACAATCTTACCCTACTATTCTCCCTTTTTTCTCATATTTTAACAATTCACCTAACCGAACTCTACCTTCACACTGCTGCTGCTAAGTCGCTTCAGTTATGTCCAACTCTGTGCGACCCCATAGTTGGCAGCCCACCAGGCTCCCTGGTCCCTGGGATTTTCCAGGCAAGAACATTGGAGTGGGTTGCCATTTCCTTCTCCAATGCATGAAAGCGAAAAGTGAAAGGGAAGTTGCTCAGTCGTGTCCGACTCCTAGCGACCCCATGGACTGCAGCCTACCAGGCTCCTCCATCCACGGGATTTTCCAGGCAAGAGTACTGGAGTTGGGGTGCCACTACCTCTGCCTATTTCAAATTATTTCAAGTTTTCTGAAAGCGTCTTGGCACATATTCCAAATTGCCTTCGGTGCCTTGTTCTCCCTTTGCGTCTCCTGGGGCAGGCATTTCCTATTCCTTCACCACTTAGCTAGTTCCATCTTTTCTACCCCAAGAACTGCTAATCACTCACGTAGGTTCTTCTGGCAGGGTGGTATTTATCAAACTGTATTGTGTAACAACCTAATTACGTGTAGCTTCTCTTCAGTGCTTTCTTCCTTAGTAGCAAGGATTCTCCCCTATTCTTCTGTTTACACAGAACAGAGCCTGTCTGTATGCCACTCAGGTTTGCTAGATTTAGAGCTAAGGGCTCCAACTTGAGCTTCTTCATATTCATTAACTGCTTACCTACTCCCAATGCGAAGGGTCCCGCTCCAACAAAATACTAGTACCTTAACAGGTTAGCGATTCTTGACAATACAGTATTTAACATCAGCTCTCCCTGCTAATTTGCAACCTGGGGTCATCGTAATATGGTGGAAGCTGGAAGAGCGCGCTCGCGCTCGGAGTAGGCTAAGCACAAATCGAAGTTACTGGGAGGAAGGCAGGAAGCACTGAAAGAAAAGAAATCGCAGAAGCACTCGACTGCGTACAATTCAACAGCTGCCAATCAAGCCGACGAACTAGAGCGCCCACCTGGTCTCCGAGAGTTTCCAAGAGGGGCCGTTACACCCACGTGACCCGGGAACGTGGTTTTCGCAGGCCAAGGTGTAGGTAGCCATCCCTGCGAGTCCAGGCAACGTTCTGCAAACCAGGGCGGCTACGCCGAAAGGTGAAGGGGGCAGGCGGGGAGAGACAGACCTGGGCCGTCTCAATTGCAAGGTGCAGCCTCAAACGAAAGGCGGCGAGGCAACGGGGCCATCCCGCGGCTCCCCAGGACTGGGGGGAGACGCGGGACCGAGAGCGCTCTGAAAAGTGAGATAATGCACAGGGGGCGCCGGGACCGACTCAGGGTCTGTTCGGAGGTCAACGGCTTCTTACCGAGAACTGAGAAGCCGAAGTCTCAGAGACCGATGCTGCCGCCATCTTCCAGCCCGCCCAGGGGAGCTCCACAGCCCCGGCACGCTCCGGGTTCGCGTGGCTGTTCTTCAAGATTCGTGAGCCGCCCGCCAGGGGCGACCCTGAGCCGAACCCCTGATGGAAGGGGCTAGGGTGCTGGTGCCGGGTCTGGAAACCCCTGCCACACACCCCCAGCGGGACGCCCACGCTCGGAGCGCACAAGGAAAGGACCACACGCCCTAACGGACGTCCTGAGCAGCCAATCAAGAGAGCAGGCGTCTTCCGGTGGCGGGAGAACCCGCCTCTTCCCTCGGTGACGTCACAAGGTAGCTCGTCGCCGACAGAGCGCCGCCGGGACGCGGCGGGCGACCGGGCGGCGCGCCTGAGGGGCTCCTGCGCAGAGGCGGGCCTTCTCGAGGGGGAAACCTGGGCGAGGGGTTTTGGTGTCTCCAGTGGCGAGTGAGTCGAATGGGATAAAATAAAACCGAATTCGAAGCTCAAAACCCTCCATCACTCCCCTCGGGCTAAACGCCGGAGAGAGCTTGAGTTTGACCTGGGGACGCCTCTCCAGGTGAGGTACTTCCCTTTCGGCCAATAACAAATACGATAAGGAGGGGCCTAGAGGATTTGGTCCAATGGAAGTCAAGGGGAGGAAAAAAAAAGAGTCGGGGCCGAGAGTAAACCTCCGCAAACAACTGCCCAATTAGATTGGGAGCTCCCACGCAAACCTGGGACTGGCTGCTGGAAATAGCCGCGACCGGGGCCTCGGGGCGGGGCGAGTTTAAAGCTGCTTTCGCGCGCTGAGGGCGTCTGGCTGTTATTGGCCAGCGACGTCCTTCCTTTGTGGGCGCGTCCGGCGTAGCGGGGGTCAGAAGCTAGGCGGGGCGGCCGAGTGACGCAGTCGCCGCCTCAGCCAATCAGGGGTGGGAAAGGGGAGGCCGAGGAGGAAGCGGATCCGCCGCCGCGCAGCTAAACCGCAGCGAAACTCCCCTCTTCGTCTCCCTCCGCCGCTCTCGGGGCCTAAGCGGGAGCGGCTGGGACGGCGTCACTGGGTGGGCTGGGGCGGAAGTGGAGGCGGAGGGAGACGGCTGCGGCCGCGGGCCTCGGGCTCTGGCGGCTAGGGTCTGGTGGGCGCGAGGCCGAGGGCGGGGGAGGAGTAGGAGGAGGAGCCCGCGCGGCCCGGGCGGCGGCGGCGGCGGCGCCCGAGTTCCCCGTGGGGCCCCGCCTCGGAGCGGGCGGCGGTAGAGGAGGAGGCTGAGGAGCAGGATGGCGGCCTCGGCCCTGTACGCCTGCACCAAGTGCACCCAGCGCTATCCCTTCGAGGAGCTCTCCCAGGGCCAGCAGCTCTGCAAGGTCCGTGGGCGCTGGGTGGCGGGCGGGCGGGGTTTCCTCGGCCGTGGCCCGAGGGAGCTGGGTGCCCGTGTGGCACTGCAGCCCCCCACCCCCACCCCCTCTGTCTTTCCTCGCTGGCGTCTTGGGGGTTTGGCCTCCTCACCCAGAGACCCAGTTCTCCGAGGACCTGGGCATCCGCTGGGAAAACCCCTGAGAGGAGGACAGAGCCCTGCCCTCTTCCAGGCGGTCCGAGAAGGGTCCGGGCCCCAGCAACGTTGAGGGGGTCTCGGGGTGGGGCTGCGTGAGGCAGCCACCTGTCTATGCCGCAGAGACCCCGGGTTGGAGACGTTTTCCTCTTGGTTTTCTGTCTGGTCTGTCCTCTCCTTCCACCGGGAGGCAGAGGACGGTGTTTGCACTTTCTTGCTAGGAACCCGAAGCCGCAGAGCTGATGGCATCCTCCTTCCCTGTCCGGGAAAGCGAAGCGTCTGGCTTGGGAACAGAATGCTCTTAAGATTTGGAGCTCCTCCCATCCCATTAAAGCCGGGATGCTGTCTGTGAGCGACGGTGCAAAATAACAAGTAGTTTCACATTTAACCAGTCCTTGGGGTCGGCCCTGACAGCTTTCTGTAATTTTCAATCTGTTGAGTACCCCCCACATCTCATAAAGACAAAGACACCTAAGCCTTCCCTAAGGAATTATGCTGTAATTGGCCACTTATTTGATAAAATCACTCGATTGTCTTCGTTGGGGGACAGATTTTATTGACATTTCAGGCATTTGACTAGGTTGAATAATTTTCCACCAGAAAAGTGAAATTTGGGACTTCGAAATAGATACTGACTAATATATTGTCTTATTACAGGAATGTCGGATTGCACATCCTATTGTAAAATGTACTTACTGCAGATCAGAATTTCAACAAGAGAGGTTTGTATATTGAACAGTTTTTGATTGTTAAAGGCGAAGTATTGTCTGTAAGGAATACTTGAGGCTTGTAACCCCATATATATATATTAAAGCTTTTTTAAATAAAACGCTTTAGTTTCTCAAAATTTTAGTTGTAAGCACTTACTACGTGTTTTTACATAGTAGGAGAGAGAATGTTCACCAAAAATTAATGAGTATTTTACAGCTATACTTTATACCTGAGGAAATAAAAAATACTGCAAGGAAAATATACAGCCTTGCTAATGAAAAGTGCAAATATCAATTGTTGTTAAGATGTGGGAAGAAAAATGACAGGATCATCTTTTGTAGTTCGGTGGTTAAGTGCCTTTCAATGCAGGGGGGTGTAGGTGCCCATCCCTGGTGAAGGAGCTAAGATCCAGCATGCTCTGAGGCCATCAAAAACCAAAACACAAAACAGAAACAATATTTTAACAACTAATGTTTGTTTGTTTAAAGTCCGAGTAAGGACTTTAAAAATGGCCCATATCAAAAAAACTTAAAAAGGTAGAACTGACATGGACTCCCAGGACAGCATGTTAGTGCTGACAGGGACTTGAGGAAAGGTCTACAGCAAAGTCTAGTAACTTGTCACCAGTGGAAGAGAAACACATATCTTTTAATGGAGTGATTCCTGTTAGAGCCTCAATACCTATAGAAGAGCTTATAAAAAGAATAATGAATAATTTCTTCACAAGTAGGTATGAGCATTGTAATAGTGAAGAGCGAACAATGGAAGGTTATGTAGGCACTGATGCTGTGCATACATAGTGGCAAGTGTGAAGATTTTGGAACTAAATAGGAAACGATAGAATTTTAGTTTTGTTTCCATTTAAAATATGCAATAAAAACATGTAAAAACATTTAATTAAGAGGAGTAAACTTAGATAATACACAGCCCTGAAAAGATCTTATGTTGGTATTTTTGAAAAATTCTTTCTCTGTGTTAAAATAAGTTTTAAGTACTACTAAAGCAAATAGTACACTTTTACTGATAGTACACTTTGACTACTTGCTTTAGTTCAACATTGTGCTGCATAAGTTTCATCATCTATATACAATTTTCTTTTCAGCAAAACTAATACAATATGTAAGAAGTGTGCTCAAAATGTGAAGCAATTTGGCACTGTAAGTATATCTTATATTTTTATCTTATTGGCACTGATCTGTTAATTTTTTCACAAAGATTGACCTTTTAAAAAAAATATATTGCTGTGTCCTTAAATGTTTCAAAGTAGCAAAATATTTCAGGAAAGAAACTTTCTATGGAAGTTCAACTGGGAAGCCAACATTTTAAAACAGTCATATTATGTGTGTGTTTATATATATTGAATTTCAATGTGATGTTTATGATCTTATTCTTTAAAGAGTCAAATATAACAAACTCCTGATTTTAGAGAACCTACATATTCATAATTTGCATAATTATATTTTCCCCCTTCCTCAGAATCTCCTGACAGTTTTTGTACATGGCACAGTGTTTAGGCATTTAGTTTCAGAAGTCAAGAAGTTATCCTGGTATAATTCTTTTCTTTTATGTATATTGCACTGGTTATTGGTATATTACAGTCATGTTTAGTAAAATTGCTGGCCTTAAGGCTTTCTAAAATCTGGGTTGTCTTGAATTTCAAAGAAAATCAAGGTATGTTTGTTATAGTTGAATTTGCTTGTGCCAAATTTTTTAGTTGAAAACTCATCTGTTCCTTGCATCATCTGTACTTATATATGATGAAAACTGCTAAATGTTTGCTGAATAAATGATAAAGTAATTAACAGGACATTAAGTTAGTAGAAATTCTTTCCCTCAAATATGGATATATGAAACTTTTCTATAAGTATGTGCCTTTTATTGGAACTTTTTTACATGTAGCTTTTGTATTATATAACATACTGTGCAAATCATAAATACATTTCTCCTGGTGTTATTTATCTGTTTAATAGAGTAAAAAGTTTCATAAGTCTAGAAATAAGTGT
Source organism: Tragelaphus eurycerus (assembly GCA_935064755.1). Taxonomy (NCBI): domain Eukaryota; kingdom Metazoa; phylum Chordata; class Mammalia; order Artiodactyla; family Bovidae; genus Tragelaphus; species Tragelaphus eurycerus. The sequence continues at coordinate 710,807 of CAKXYN010000086.1, read as the reverse complement.
TAGTAAATGAATAAAATGTCTTTGACTACAATAGACCAACATAATTAACAAATTTTTGCACCCATTATGACATTTCCTTAATTAACTCCTGAAATATGTTGTGTGCACTGACATTAGGTTATGTATCAAAATTTTAGTATTTTTAAATGTCTCAGTTAAAATACATATCTGTTTTTTTCAGCCTAAGCCCTGTCAGTACTGTAATATAATTGCGGCATTTATTGGTACAAAGTGTCAGCGTTGCACAAATTCAGAAAAAAAATATGGACCACCTCAGACTTGTGAGCAGTGCAAACAACAATGTGCGTTTGATCGGAAAGAGGAAGGAAGAAGAAAGGTGTGTTTTATTTATGTTATGACATCTTCTGGAAATTAAATACATCACAAACAATTTGGAAGTTTTTACGATTAATACATTACTAAAGCTTGATATATTCTTTGAGTCCCTGAAAGCAGGTGGTTAGATGATAGTGCACAAACAGTACATTTTCTCCTTGTTGACGTCATATGTAGATTAATCTTGATCAGTCAAGGTTATTCTATTTTAAAAAGGGGGCTTCCCTGGTAGCTCAGCTGGTAAAGAATCCACCTGCATTGCAGGAGACCCCAGTTTGCTTCCTGGGTCGGGAAGATTCCCCTGGAGAAGGGATAGGCTACCCACTCCAGTAGTCTTGGGCTTCCCTGGTGGCTCAGACGATAAAGAATCTGCCTGCAATGTGGGAGACCTGGGTTCCATCACTGGTTAGGAGGATCCCCTGGAGGAGGGCATGTCAACTCACTCGTGTTCTTGCCTGGAGAATCCCCATGGACAGAGGAGCCTGGCGGTCTACAGTCCATGGGGTCACAAAGAGTTGAACATAACTGAGTTACTAAGCACAGCACACATACTTTAAAAAATATTCTGTGATGACTATTCTGTACTGTTTGGCTCTAACATTTTGTGTGGAAGAATTGCTGACTGCTTTTAAATCCTTTCAGCTACTTAACCTTTTGCTGGTTACTTGATGTTGCTAGTGTGAAAAAATACCTGATGACACTTCAGCATATATATATTTCTAAGTTAGTCATGTGCCTTTTGATTTGAGGCTCATATTTTATATCATTGTTCTTTTTTTCCTCTACCTGTAGTAAAAGTATGTGTATGTGTGTGACATTCCTCTGCTGAGCATTCACACAGGCTTCCTGATGTCTGTCAGTGTCAATTGATTTGGAGGATGACTGTCACTTTGAGGGGCTCTCCTAGGTCCCTCCATAGCAATATATGTACCCTAGTTGGAAAACATGTCCCTTCAGCATTCTTGTGTGAACAAATAGAAGATAGAAACCTAATTTTTATAGATTTAGTCTTAATAATTTTGGAAAGAAATCTCCTTTCCTCCCCATTGATACGCATACAGTGGACTTCCATTGTCATAGTTTTGTTCTATAAAGGTGCTGCGAACACTGAGTTAGTGAATACTGAACTGTGGCTCCTAGGGCAATACGGGATTAGGTTCCTGCCTCTGGTCACAATCTGGTAGTCAGTAAATATCTAATCCTGTTTTGTATATGTCTCTGTTTAAAGACACCTTACTTAATATACATTGTTGATTGATTACATTGAACTCATAGCTGTTCATTACATTGAACAGCACTATAACTGCCTGATTGAATCTTACCTAACACAGGTGTTTTCCACTTAAGGGCTTCCGGAGTGGCTTAGTGCTAAAGAATCTGCATACCAATGCAGGAGACATGGGTTCAATCCCTGGGTTGGGAAGATCCCTTGGAGGAGGAAATTGCAATGCACTCCAGAATTCTTGCCTAGGAAATCCCATAGACAGAGGAGCCTGGTGGGCTACAGTTCATGGGTCACAAAAGTGTCAGACACGACTTAACAACTGAACAACAATTTTCCACATAAGATACACAGCCACCTTGTGCTTAGGAACACTACATTACTTTAGCATTACACTTGGGGACAATGTTAAAAGTGAAATCACCTATAAAAAACAGTAAAAAAAAAAAAAAAAAAGAAATACAATAAAAATAAAACAATAAAAAACACTAAGTAGACTGTGAAAAGGATACTTGTTTATAATGTGAGAGCTGAAAAAAGGCAGAACTTCACCTTGTTCAACCTCATCTGGGAACATTTGCAGTCCAGCTACACAAATTTTGTGCTGCTCTGTGCATGTGGGTTTCCATTCCAATATTCTTGCCTGGGGAGTCCCATGGACAGAGGAGCCTGGCAGGCTATACAGTCCATGGGGTCGCGAGAGTTGGACACGACTTAGTGACTAAAGAGAGATGCATGTGGGTGAATGATCACAAAAGTGCTACAAGTTGATTTAGGGGTAACATAGTTTTTAGCTTATAGGTGAAGAATTTGCAAATGAAAATTGGTTCTGTGTGTCATTCGATCTCTCCTTTTTTCTGTAAATTAACAGTTTTACTGTCGTGATACTTTGTCTTTTTAGTAATAACAGTGATTTAAGAATTCAGGTTAGTGCTTAGATAAGGTTTCTTTGAAACATATCTGTCATCAATTTATGTTTATTTTCCAGTAATAAGAAAACAAATTTCTCTATAAATTCAAATTCATCAAACTAATGGATGTCCATATATCATCCTTTGCCATTTTGTGAGCCTCTAAACAAGTGTTTTCCCAAAATTCAAAAAGTCTCATTTTACTTCCATTTTGCAAAAATCTGTGTGTGCAAGAGAGAGAGTCAGACGTTGAACAGCTTATCTTCACCTGGTTTCACTTATAGCCAGTTACAGGTACATTTAATCTAATATAAGTATTGTCTTTTAAAAGGTTGATGGGAAGTTATTATGCTGGCTTTGTACTTTATCATACAAGAGAGTTTTACAGAAGACAAAAGAACAGAGGAAGAGCCTTGGCTCTTCACATTCAAATTCATCATCTTCATCTCTTACTGAGAAAGACCAGCATCATGCAAAACACCACCACCACCACCATCATCACCACCATCGTCACAGCAGTAGTCATCATAAGTAAGTACTTTGAAAGCATGTTTTCCAAAGCCCTCTGTGGCATTTTAATACCTGCTTTTGGTGTTTAACTTTTTGTAAATGCTAGCTGTGTACTAGTTTAGTATGTGGTAAGCTTCTTGAGTGTCTAGGGCTATTTCCTCACTTTATTCAGTGTACAAAATTACACATAGTGTGTTAAGTTGTTTACCATAAATGTGAAGATCGGACATTTCGGGAATTACAGTATAAAGTTATGTAATGAAGTCAAAATACAAGTACACAGTTAATACTTCATTGATTCATGTTATCAAAAACCTCAATATTCAAAGAATCATTAGGATTTTACTTGTAAAAATTACATTTGCCTCAGTTACTAATTGAAGAAGGACATGGCAACCCACTCCAGCACTCATGCCTGGAAAATCCCATGGACGGAGGGGCCTGGTGGGCTACAGTCCATGGCATTGCAAAGAGTCAGACATAACTGAATGACTTCACTTTCACTTTTCACTTTCATGCATTGGAGAAGGACATGGCAACCCACTCCAGTGTTCTTGCCTGGAGAATCCCAGGGACGGGGGAGCCTGGTGGGCTACCAACTATAGGGTCGCACAGAGTTGGACATGACTGAAGTGACTTAGCAGCAGCAGCAGTTCCTATTAACTTGTTTTAGTTAAAATAAATTTTAACCAGGGACTAGGAAAAGTATTTTGTGTTTTTGGAGAACAGATTGTAACACTGTCATTTGTGACTGTGATAGAAGCATTCTAAACATTGAAGATTCCCAAAATGTGAGACAGAAATCTTTCTGACTAGTGGTACTTTGCTGTTTTTAAAAACAGGAACTGTATTCAGGTATCAGCTACTTGATTTTTAAATTGCCTTGGGAAGAAAAGTTAAATAGTAGTAATATAGTAACCCTTAATGTGTGTAAAGGCTTTTTTTTTTAAGTGTGGCTTTTGTCTTCATGGAAAATCAAGACTATTAAAATGCAAGTTAAATACAAAAATTAAAATGGAGAAAAAAGGGACATAATACACACGGAGTTTCAGGAAAATTTATTATATTTTCTCAAATTTCTCTGAATGTTTTTCAAGTTCTAGGTAGTCAACATAGTTTCATGTACAGAAAACTGATGTCTGCCACATTTAGGAACACAGATGATATATTTGGAGTATTTTATAGGTCTGTCTAGTAAACAACTTTTGACTGAAGTTTAGGCAAGCACATGTATCAGATTATGGGGGTTCATTGAGGCACTGATACTGTTTGCTTCTCTAGCCATTTTTCATTTGTCACTGTGCTGTAGTGCTGACTGTAACAGTGGTAGATTACATAGTGCTTTCTAACCTGGCTACTTTGAAGAAATGTTCTAATCTCTGTATCGGAGAATTTACAAGGAACAAAGGAACATAAATCTTCCTTATTTTCACTTCTTACTTCAGAGGAAAATATGAAAAAATAACTACCATGATGGTAACTGGCAGACCTACTTCTCAGACTCAGCTGAAATACCTCTTTTCCTTGTCCTTTACAGATAAATTTGTTCTAGCATGAGGTGAAAGGACACACGCACATTGTGTTTATTAAGATCTAACATTGTCACAGGAACAATCTTTTGAGAGAATGACAGGTTTCAAAAGTAAAGGGAAAGAGAATGGATTGATTTTTTAATTTCCCTTTTGATTATTTAAGAAGTGTAAATACTATTTTGTATGTGATTAGTAGGGAACCAGTTGGTGTAGTCATATCTGAAATTCAGTGGATGAGGATGATTACAGACAGTTTATATATTGTGATATAAATTGATCGGTGTTGGAGGAAGGAAGAAACTCAGGTTAATATGGATACAAGAAAAGCCCACCTCAGAAAGCTGAGATTCCCAGTGTTTCTATTAAGTCACTATTGTGATTTTTCTCATTTGAAGGTCTGGACTTTGCCAATGCATATGACTTGCCAGTGGTTTTAATGAAATTTGTAAGAGAAAATGGCAACTGAATTCCTCAGTAGGGTTGCTGTTTCTCACCACAAATAGAGAATAGCTCAGGTTGATAGAATTTCAGCTGTTGTTTGCTCAGCTTATTTATTTATACCTGATTCTTAAGAACATGGTTAAAAAACTTCTACAGCTACAACAGCAATAAATTTTATACACACCCACAAACACATGTACATATTTCTATTGTGTATGTAGCACTCTACTAAATATTTTACATATTATAACTCATTTAATCCTCATATTCCCTATAAGCTATGCATTATATCCATTTTGCAGATGAGGTAATTAGGCTCAGGGATTTTCAGTAAGTTGCAAAAGGTAGCACAGCCCAGGTCATCTAACACCTCTTATATTGTATAAGGTTCAAGTGGACCCTTGAACAACAAATTTAAACTGTATAGGTCCACTTATATACTCAGACTTTGTTTTGTCTTACTAAATATTTACTATAGTTCATGATCTGTGGTTGGTTGAGTCTAGATGCAGAACCTCCTAAATGGAGGACTGACTGTGCAAAGATTTTCAACTGCTTGGAGGATCAGTGCCCACAAAGCCCCACATTGTTCAAGAGGCAGCATTTTACGTGGTGTCTGATACATACATAGGAGATGCTCTGCACATGTTGAATGAATAGAGGTTAGTGAAGGATTGGCTAATGGGAAAATACAAGAGAAAGGTATGGACATTTCATAGTGAATTATTAAGTGGTTATTACCATTGTGGCATAATGCAAAAGAAGTAGTACTGTAGTAGTAATTATAAGGGGTTTACCAGGTGGCTAAGTGGTAAAGAATCCATCTGCCTGCCAAGCAGGAGACCGCAAGTTCGATCCCTGAGTTAGGAAGATCCCCTGGAGAAGGAAATGGCAACACATTCCAGTATTCTTGCCTGAGAAATCCCATGGACAGAGGAGCGTGGCAGGTTAGTCCATGGAGTCGCAAAAGTCAGACATGACTTAGTGACTAAACGGCAGCAGTAGTTATAAGGAAAAGTAAAATCACTAGTTTCTATGATATTTCCCCATATTTACAGCTTGACTGCTCTAGAGTACAGCCTAATTAAAGACTGGAGACTTTGAAGGAGAGGATACTTAGGAAAACTAGGAAAGAAAGAAAGAAATTTAGAAATTTCCTGGTTTAGCCTGACACACTATTCTGAGCTACCTGAGTTACTCTGGTTCATCTCCATGTAGGATTATTAGGAAGGCCTTAACTTTAAGATAAAATATCTTCTGTCTAAAATAGTAAGGGTAGCCTAAGTAGGATGATTTTCAGACTTTATCATTATAGAACCCTATTACGTTCGTTTTCATGCTCATATACCCTAACCCTTAATATGATATTAAATTGAATTATAAAAATCCTAATTAAAAAGAAAATTCAGTCCCTATCATTGTATTTTTCTTAAACAAGATGGCCAGTAGTCATTTGATTACAATTCATTTTATTAAAATGTGATTTATTCAATATATTAGCTTAGTCTGAAAACTTAGTTGAATATGCCTTTCATTGAACAAAAGAGTATAAACATGTATCATTTGATTCCATTGGGAAGAATGCTGGTAAAATGTTGATGTTTTAAATAAATGTTGTTATTAGATGTCATTTGTGTATTTTTCAGAATCAGCAATCTGAGTCCAGAACAAGAACAGGGACTGTGGAAACAGAGGTAAATATGTTAATATATTTCCAGAAATACTTTGACATGTATTTTTAAAAATGTGATATTTCTTTACCTTTGTTACTTAGGCTTTAAAAAAATTGATGTTCAGTAATGTTTAGGGGAAGAAAAATAAACTTTCCTTTGGTGCCTCTTGCCTTTTTACTCTAATTATTTTTATTAATGTTTGGTTTCAGCCATAAATCCTCTGCAGCAATTCAGAATGAAACTCCAAAGAAAAAGCCCAAATTGGAATCTAAGCCATCTAATGGAGATAGGTAAAAATTAATTCCTTTAGTGCTGTGAAAATTCAACTTAGTTGAACAATTATGGCTGGTTGCCAGTTATTACTAGGTAAAAGAATAGAAACATGTATCTTCTACATTGACTTCTTTGAGTCACCTCAAAGAGTAAACATAATCAGTTAAAAATTTTAACTTAATTTTAGTAATAAGAAAGTGGCACTGAACTATGTTATTCTATTTGGGGCATAAATTTGGGTTTTGAAAAAAAGTCTGAATTCTCTGTATCTTAAGTATTCTTCAGTGAAACACAAAACTAATTGTGATATTTGAGATTGACCTGCTTGGAAAATGTTTTTAGATTTAAAGTATTATGAGAGTGACTTTGTTTTAGTTCATTAGCCAAAAGTTTGCTGATGTTACTGTACAAATTGGCTGCCTATTGCTTTACACTAGAAGTATTGACCCCCTAAAAGCTAATACTGAATTATATTTCTGCAGGTGTATGTAATGTGTGCCATTAGTAAGGTAATTTGCCAGTTGCATCCATTTCTGTCAGGTACATATTTTTTTGCATTAGCCTTAAGGATGTTTGTGGAATTGTCTAATTTATGCAATTTGAACACCTGCTAATTTTCCTTCTACTTCATTTAACTGTATTTTACTTTTTTCTTTTTAGTAGCTCTATAAATCAGTCAGCAGATAGTGGGGGAACAGACAATTTTGTCCTTATAAGTCAACTGAAAGAAGAAGTGATGTCACTTAAACGTCTCTTACAACAGAGAGACCAGACCATTTTAGAAAAAGATAAAAAGGTGAGTACATGGTTCACTGAAGCCTGGTAAGATTTACATCTTGACTGTTGATTGATAACTGCAAATTTTACTAGACTTTGTTTAATAACTTGTTAATGTGTGTTGTGCATGATTCTTAAAAGATACAGAAGTGCAAATTGGAACCTAAGCCATCTAATGATGATACATAAAAACAGTATTTCAGAATTTTAGTTCTCAGAATTAGTTAAGGGCTATAAAATTCTAATAATTTCTGGATATTAGTTTCACTAAGCCAGAAATCTAAAGTTAGGTCTAATGTCTTAATTTGAAAACGAGATATAAATGAATATTGTGTCAATTCTTTTGATAAAAGAAAGTAATTGAATTGAATGCAGTCTTTTATATACTAATTGTCTATTTCAATCAGGATCAAATAACAGGTGAAAATTAATGCTATGGGAATTTCTTATGTGATAGTGATTAGCTATATATAAGGTGGAAAGTAAATCCTCTTATTGGAACTTTATAAGTTAGATCAAGAGGAATAATCAAATACATAGTCTGTTTAGTAAAAAGTTGTAATACTTTCTTTGTGCACTTTAGCTGAATTTTACCTCTTTGGGCCTCAATTTTCTCATTTTAAAAATGAGAGTATTAACACCATCTCATGGGATGATTGTAATGAAATGAAAATGTAAAGTCTGTATATAAGTGCTCATAGCTGCTAGTACTGGGGTCTGGTCATCTTTGAGGGTAGAACCTACTTCTGTACTTGTTTTATGGTCCTGGACTATCTAGTTTGACCTACTTCAAACATTATTGCAATAGGAAAACATTAAAAATACTCTTCTTAAAATTACGAAGAAGACATAATTATGAATATAGCTGTCTCTGAGTATCCACAGTAATACTTGAGTCTAAGTTGGCTTATACTTCGGACATTCATGTAAAAAAAATGTAACTTTTACATTACATTTTCCCTAACCTTGACGGTTAACAGATTTAAATTTATTTTAATACATTTGTACCTTACCTTAAGCAAATTCAATATATGAAATTTAGAATTGACATAAAAGTAGCAAAATTATGAGTGTCTTGTTTTTTATGGTTCTTTTTGTTTAGTAACGGAATATTTTCAGTTAGTTTTAATGAAAATTTGTTTTACACTCAAAATTTTAGAGAAATTTCTCTTACACAAAGACAGGTCTATCTGTACTAACCTAGATAAAAATTGAGTAAAATGGTAAGTTTACTATAAAATAGCAACGATTCCAAAACCAAGTAGTAATGAATTGTGGAATTTTGGCTTCCTTAGATTTTGTTTTCTTTTTCTAGCATGACTAGTCTGTTAGTGCATTTAGGTAAAAGTTTTCTGTTTTTGTTAGTGTTCCTTTTTTCTTAAACACTGATGGGCATGGAAATTCGCAATATTTTGAGCAAAATAATTGTAAGCCTAAAATAGCTACATATTTACACCTTTTTCTTACAATGTAAGTGTAAGACAGTCATGTTATTTTCTTGAATTTAGTTCACTTCATTCAGTGACTTCTGCAGCCAGCCACATACTCAATCAGAAGGATAAAAATAATAATAAAAAAGATATGTTCTTATTTTTCAGAACTTTAATAATATGGAGGCAACTTACAATATAGAGATGAGAATATCATAGTTTATCTGTAGTGAACTGGCGTTTCAGCACAGGAATTCCTCTGTAATATAGAAAGCAGAATTCAGTTATTCTTTGAATTTGACAAAGGCGAGAGCTATTATTCAGAAATTCAGAATATAAGACACTGTACCTTCCTTTTTCTCCTTTTGGTGTACTTCTTTGTTTAGTGATTACTGGGTAATTACAGAAAAGAACCTGCAAACCTTTAAAACTTACATAATGAAAACCATTTAAAAATAACCAGAAGCATGTAGAATCTACAAAAGTGGTAAAGATGATCTTATTGGCAAAGCAAGAGTAGGTATGCAGACGTAAAGAACAAACATGGATACCAAGGGGAAAGGTAGGAGTGGGGTTGACATTACTATACTGCTATGTATAAAGTAGATAATTAATGAGAACCTATAGCACAGGGACATCTACTTGGTGCTTTGTGGTGCCCTAAATGGGCAGGAAATCCAAAAAAGAGGGGATATACATATATGTAAGGCTGATTTATTTTGTTGTACAGCAGAAACTGACAAAGCAGTGAAAAGCAACTATATTCCAATTTTAAAAAATAATCAATAAAAATGATAAGAAGCTTTCTTCTATCTGGTTCTTTTATTGAAATTATGTAAATACCAACTTATTTTTTAGTGTGAAGTCATGAGATTTTATATCTTTAGGCCATCTATATTTATGAAGAAAATTGTCATGTAGTTAGCTGTCTTTCTCAAATCACTTAACTTTTTTAAGTTGTCTAAGTGCAAATTTTAAAGTAACCCTCTTTCCTTTCTCATTCTTTGTTAGTTGCATTTCTGTGTTTTGTTCTCCATCTTTACCTCAGATCTTAGGTGGTATCAGATATGGAGTTCTGGACATAAAGTTTAAAGGAAAAGCAATACAGCTTTCAGTTGATAAAACTGTTTCTCTGTTTTTCATACTTGTCCAGTGTGAACCTTTATTCTTCTATCACTGAAAGATTATTTTAACCTGAAACCAGTTGTACTGTTTACTTTGTTTTTATATGTGAAGTATGTTTTAACTGAAGCATTTTCCAAAGCATTAACCACTAAGCTTTCCTGTTGGCACACCAGTTGCCAAATTCTGTGTCCAGTGAAGCTACCTTAAAAAGAAACAAACCCAGCAACTTCTCAAAATTTTACTGATGTTTCAGTATTATCTTAATATTAGTGTTAAACTAGTTATTTAGATAGAATTCATTTCACAAAACAAATTCTAGATAAGTTACAAAACGCAGCAATCTGTTAACATTCTCCATTTTATGATGAAGTATGAGTTTACTGTGAAAAATATTTAAAATGATGTGTGTTTGTTTATCAGGTTGTATATAGGCATATAAATGGATATTTATATATCTATATATTTTTTAACCTTTCAGTTAACTGAACTTAAGGCGGATTTTCAGTACCAAGAGTCAAACTTGAGAACAAAGATGAACAGTATGGAAAAAGCTCACAAAGAAACAGTAGAACAACTCCAGGTAAATGAGATAATGTATGTAAACTGTTATGCAAGGATGGTTAAACTTGGTTAATAGTATTCTTTCTCTTAGAGTCATATTGGTATCCCTACTTTATGCATATCCAGAGCACTTTGAGCTTTGATTTTGAGTTTATAATAGTTTTTAATCCTGTTGACATTGAAAGTTCTTGTTTGAAATCACTTGATAGAGGGGATTCGGTAGATTAAATCTGAAAACTTTTGCCTGAAATTTAGATGGAGTTTTCAGATTCATGAAACTAAGGTGAAAATTAAGTTTAGTACACTGTGTAGCTATTCTTCTGTTTCCTCCCAGATATGGAGGAGAAGTAGAGGTACACACCAATTTTCAGAGACCTCTAGTGAAGGAAATTCATGATGCATGCAGAGATGCAAGGCCCAAGAATGCACCTTAACCTTTGGACTATGATTTCCAAAGTGCCAAGCAGAGCTCTGGGCTTCCCTGGTGGCTCAGTAAAGAATCCGCCTGCAAAGTAGGAGACCTGGGTTTGATCACTGGGTTAGGAAGATTCCCTAGAGCAGGGAATGGTAATCCACTCCGGTATTCTTGCCTGGAGAATCCCTATGGATAGAAGAGCCTGGTGGGCTACAGTTGATGGGGTTGCAAAGAGTTGAATAAGACTAAAACAACTCAGCAGAAGCAGCAGCAAATAGGGTTCTCGGTATCCACAGGGGGGATCCTGTACAAGCCAGCCTCCGAATACTGCAGGGTGTACTCGGTAGGGTTTCTGTGTATAGAACAACTGAACGGTGATGCCAGGAGTCACCACAGTGACAAAGAGGGTGGTGTCTGAGGTCTGGCACACAGAGATGGAGAGCATCCAACATAGACACAGGTTATCCCCTTCAAGCCTTTTTTCACCCTGGTCTCATGAATTTAGAAATCAGATGCACTAAGTTAATTACTTAGTTATTACTTATTTTCTATCAATTTATACATTCTGACGTTTGTTGTATTAAAAGCATAGAAGATGGCAGCACACAGACTTCAGGCCATTAGTTGGGAGAGTGCAGCTTGGGAAGGAAGGAATTAATACTGCCTATCTTTTTTTTTTTTTTAACATTGTAACACCAAGGGATATTTGCTGTTCTATCTTTTGGTTTTGTGTTCTTCATTCTTTGAACATAGCTTACATTGAGTAAGATTGTAAAGTGGATTTAGGAACTTGTTGAAATTCAAGGTAGAGGTTGTCTAGTCCTAATGCTGATCTTACTGTTACAAAGAATTGTGAAGAGAAACTTTTGTAGAACCTGACACAGTAGACATTCAGATAGTTTGCCGAATGAGTGGTGATTTATGGAAATACCCATCAGCCCTCTTTTCTGAGAGATTTACCCTTTTTGTATACTAGGCTTCTTGTACATTATCGTTTCTCATCCACCAGCAAATAGTAGTTTTATTTTGTTTTACTCATTCGGTTGTTAGTGCTGAGTGATTACTGGGAATAAAATCTTCTGCGTGGTGATCTCCAGTTTGGTTTAGCCAAAACATGAATAAATTCAGAATGATACAGCAAAAAGCCTGTGAGCAGTACTTAAATTTGATAAACCTTAGTACATCTCACTGTTCAGAAGAGCAGTTCGTTGTTTCATTTTGTAGTTGTAAGCACAGGGGACTTCTCTTTGACATTCTAGTCTGTTTAGTATCCTTAGCCCACCTCTTCTTGGTTGATAGCTGAAATTTCATATAATAGAATAATAACTAATAATAACATGGAAGTGTACATTTTCAACATAATTTTACGTAGGCTGTCTTATTTGCACCTTAGTGTAACTTTGAGTTATGTGGTGCCCTCATTTTTCACATGAAACTGTGGAAACATAGTCAGAAGTGGCATAGAAACCTACATCTTCTAACTCAGATTTAACTATACTTTCTCCTGTGCTGCACTGTCTCCCACCTCAGGTTACTCAGGTTTTGTGTTTCATTCTTGCTGTTAGACCACTTCCCTATTTGTGTTATTATTGGTGATCTTCTGTCACCGTTAAGTATCCTCTTTTAACCCTATTCCCCTTAGCAGCCATGTACTAGTAAGGTTCTCTACCTGAGTAAATACAGTGAACTGTTTTTCTCATCTTTTTGTGATAAGAAACTGAACACTGAAGCAGAAGATTTACCTTGTTCTAATAGCTCTCAAAACATTTGAAATTACCAAACCTGGAAAATAATCACTGAGCAACAGAAGAAAAAAGCTGTCCAAAAAAAAACAAAACCCCTTAACAAACCCAACCAACCAAACAGTAACCAGATTGTCTGGAATATCAGGAGTACCCAATAAAAAATACACCTTCATTTAGGGGATAAGGTGATAAAAAGGAAAAGGGAAATAACATTTGAGTGCCTGCTGTATACCAGCCACTGTGTTAAGCTAAATGTTTTGTATATTTGATTAGTTCTTTCAACCCCTGTTGAGGTAGATGGTGTGAGTTCTGTTTTACATATGAGAAAATAAATTTGCAATTACATAGCAGATAAATGGCAGAACCAGGAATCAGAGAAGGATCTGTGATTCTTAATCCACATATTCTTTCCTTTAGGCCAGCATTTCTAAACATTTTCAACTTGCTTAAGAGTTCTTAAATGATTTTTGCATGGTGCATAATAAAGAAGTAATAAATAGGATAAAGCTTTTCATGCATATAATTAAATATTATTATAAATGTATTTTAATTGTATCAGAATAAGATTTAGACTTGTCTCCTTTTAGCAACTGACCGTTGATTTTTCTTAAAGGCTTTTTTCTTACATAATTCATCAGCAAATTAATGATGTGATTAGGATACTAAATAATACATGCAGATTGAAAATTCGCTGCTAAAGAATTAAAAGGAAAAACTTTTCAATACCTAATGTTTTTTTAATATTTATTTATTTTTAATTGATGATTGCTTTACAACATTGGTTTGATGTCTGTCATCAACATAAATTAACCATAGGTGTACATATGTCCCCGCCCTCTTGAATCTCCCTTCTACCTGCCGCCATCCCCACCCCTCTAGGTTATCACAGGGCCCCATTGTGAGTTCCCTGAGTCATACAGCAAATCCCCGTTGGCTGTCTGTTCATGTATGTTCGTATGTGCCTACATACTGCTTTCCATTTATCTCATCCTCTCCCTCTTCTCCCCCACCCTTGTAATATCTAATATTTGAGTTCTTGTATTTCATACTTAGAATATGACAGTTATAAACTCATTGATATTTTGTTTATTTTTTAATCATGAATGAGAAAAGGTAGTTTAAAAATTAAGTTTTTAATGATTTGCTATGTCATTGTAAACACTTCTACATAATGTAGCTTACAAATCTGACAGAGATCTCTTTGGAGCAACTTTGCAAACATTTCCCTTTTTTATGCCCTTCCTTAGTTTGTATTTTAAAATTTGTTTCTTAAGATTCCTTGTTTTAGCCAGTGAATCTATTATAAATTAAGTAATATATGTAGCTAACAATGAAAAGAAAACAATTTATGACTACCGTATTTATTAGGATGGTCAACTGAGTGTTACACCAGTTGATAATGAGTGTGTGTATTTGACTTTCACTAACTGCCAGGCATTCTCATTGATTTGTCCTCTGAGTTTCTCAAACTAGTTCTAAAGGGAAAATAAGAATCCTTTTAGATCCTTTATGGTTTTCTGAAATTGAATTTGAAACTGAAACTCCTAATTATAACCTTAATTATTTAATAATCATAGAATAGAGAAATGCTGTTAATCATGCAGTAGAACGTTAAAAAATGATTTGACTTGCAAATATAAGATAGCTAGGTTATTTGCATTTGGGGGGTTGTCATGGGTATTAATTAGGGAGAATTTGATTGGAGAAGGGTGAAGGAGATGCTAAGCACAAAGCCTGAGACAGGTTTGTATTTCATGAAACTGCTTTAAGATCGTAAACTGAGAAGGCAGTGTTACCTTGCCATACAAAGGCTAAAAATAGAAGATAAAGCACTGAGGTTAAAAAAGTCTAGATAATAAAAAGATCTTAAGACCTGTAAAGGAAAATGATTTTCAAACATAAGCCACAGTGACGATGTATAACTGCTCAAATTTATCAAAGCCAATACCAGATTAACTGTATGCCAATTAAAGGAACAACGAAAAAAAGACCAGAAAAGTGTGGTTCTGATGGATGCTTCAAAAAAAATTATTTAAGTATCGTTAACAGAGTAGTCTGTTTGGCAGAGCAATAAAGTCTGTATATTTTTGCAAAAAGGACCTCTTATGCGTATTTTATAAGGTATACACATCAAAATGAAGGTCTTTGTAGTTCTGGAAATGGTCCTCTCAAATTATCACTTGAATTATTTGATCTTATTCATTATAAAATAATACTTAACATTCATAGCTTTTGCTTTATGTTTTTACAGTAAAGCTGAAATATTTTTCCTGTATTTAAAAACTTGACCCTGTTTTAAATGGATTCACTTTAAGTTGCTTTTTTTTCTAACCAGTTGAATCTTTGGACAACAATTGCATATATATAATATGGACATTTACACGAAGGAGGCTGACAAACCAATCTAAATTTTTCCTTTTACATATCAAAGAGATGAGCCTAAATACCTCTTTCATTCTGATAGTGTGTATTCTTCAGCATGACTTAATATTTGAAATATTTTTAATGGTAAATGTTTTTGTCTCCCACAGGCCAAAAACAGAGAGCTACTCAAACAGGTTGCAGCGTTGTCAAAGGGTAAAAAGTTTGACAAAAGTGGAAGCATATTAACATCCCCTTGAGAAAATGCTTATTCCTTAAGTGTTTCTGCTGAAAATGTAAAATTCGAAAATTCTGTGAAGCCCTTAAATTCTGTGTAGTGAAAAAATATTTTTGCACACCAAATGAATTGGCGTGTTTCCTATTCACTTTTGTAATTGATATACAGCATTTTTTAAGTTGTAAAACATTCAAATGAAACTTCAACTGGTTTGAAGTAACTTTTTAATTATTTGATATCCAGGAACTTTTTTGCCAGCAATAGTATTAAACAGTTGTAAAGGAGTGCATGACTAGTGCCCTTTATAAAATGCAACATGCAATAATAGAGTAGGATGGTTTTCAGAAGTCAGAACAGCAGGGCTTTTTGTTTGTTTTTTGTTTTACACTATGCTAATTTCATATAAACAGTTTTCAATTCAGAAATACAAAAACTTTTGAACAAGAAAAATTGTGAACACTGGTTTTTTGGTAATTGTGTTTATACTTTTCATCAACATGAAATAGAGAATCATGGTGCTTTTATTAAATGAACTTCAGAGTATATGTAAATATGTTTTTAAAAGTTACATTGTTAACATTAGTAAACTAGTATTTTCATTATTGGTATAGGAATTAATGTTTACTGTACAGTATCCAAGGTAAAATGTGTTTGTTTTGTAAAAACTACTGTAGATTTTTACTTACAAGTGCCTTTTTGCCACCTAATGTTTTTATTTATAGGAATGCTGATCTTTTGTACATACGGTTTGTTTTAAAATCATGTTTAATGTTTGTATATAAATGCATATGTACAGAAGGCTATTTCAGAAGGAAAAGTTGCTAGTAAAATGTTTGAGGTTGCATTAAGAACTGACAATGCATTAGACTTGAGATGATTTCGTGGTTTGTTTCTGTGTGGTATGGGAAACTGTTGGTCATTTAATTCATTGAATTATGTTAAAATAGTTCCCCAAAGATTTAATTTTAAATCAGTAGAATAATTTTATTTTTTATGTCATATGGCTTCATGTTCATATTTTGTGAGTTACATGTTTTTTCTTTTATTAAAATTTAAAAAAATTTTTCTTCAATGGTCCATATATCTGCTTTCTCTATAATATGTGGTTATCTAAGTTAATATTTATGTATACCATACTTAAAATTGTAAGTTTAAGCAAATCTGGAAAAATTAAATATCTTTTAAATCATTCTGTGATTATCTTTGAATAAATTGGAATCTACTGTAAGATTCAGGCACTATTTATAAGAAAATTATATCAGAGTCTTTAAAATTGTCTATAAAAGATTAAGGGTAGGGTGGGATAGATTAGGAGAAATTATTGACTAATTGCATTCTGATCCAGTGGTTTTCAGCCTGTAATAGAATTGATCTCCTACTTAGTAAATGCCAATTCAGACTTTTCAGTTCATTTTAAAGTATCAAACATTGCCAGGTATATTGTACAGAGTAGAAAGTCTCCTCTTAGGAGTTTATGGGCAAGGATAAATTTGTTTTTAGTAAATTTTTATTAAATTTATCAGTTTTGAAGATTCTAAGAATGTCCTATCCTCTTTCCTCAGAATGCAGGATGATTGTATTAATTGTTTTTAACATAATTCATGTTTCACTAGATTGTTCCTAAAGTTTCATTTTAAACTGATTTCAAATAATTTTTTATCCAGTTTGAATACATATAATCTAGGGTAATTTTCAAGTGATAGTAAAATATTGAATCAGTCAGACTTGGAAAAATTAAACCAATTTGTTTTTATGAGACCTTATGCAATAATTTTTCTAAATTTAACAAGGATAGCTAATGCCTTCCTAACACAGATTTTAATGTTTTCAGGATTTGCTAAATTCATAATACAGTCATTACCTTTCTTTAAAATTTATACTGTTTGTATTCTGGATTCATAGCCATTTGTCAATCCACAGTGGTCATTGTGGTTTTTAAAATAAACCGTGTAATAGTTCTTACACCTTGTTGGAGCTGCTACAAAAGAAAGGTGCCCGTTCCCCTTTTTTGTAGGTAAGCGATTAAAAATTGAAATCAATCTAAATAAGTTTTGTAAATTCGGAGGCTAAAACATTTTAGGGGCTTCACAGTATTTAGTCCTAATTAAATGCCTCTCTTTATTCCATGACCTGGTTTTATAACTTAATTATTTTGCAATTGTATAAATTAGTAATGAGTCCCAGTCCTGGATCTGTAGTGTATTGACCTAATGACCTAATATCCTCTCAATGTGGACCTGTAAGGAGATAACTATGGTGTGCCGTATATTGTGCTTTTTTAGGCTGTTTTCAGCTATTGATTAGCATTTACCAGTGAGGGTCATTTTGGCTCCAGTTATTTATGTATTAATAGCCTGTGAATATTGCAGTTCTTTTTAGATTGTATTGGTCTAAATATGCATTCTGCAGTGAACCTGTTAAGCTGTTCACATGTATAGACTATTGAAACACTGTACCTGTACACATCTGACCGTTGACATTTTGTACTTTTTTCTAAATCCAATATTTCACAATAAAAACTCATCAAAAATTTTGTATCGGTTTCTTGTTGCTGCAGTAACATCTTTCCATAGATTTAGTGGCTTAAAATAGCACAAATCAGTTCTCTTACACTTCTGGAGGCCAGAAGCCCCAAATCAGTCTGTTGGGGGTGAAGTCAGGGTGTGGGCAGGGCTGCTTCCTTCATGAGGCTGCATGGGAGTAACTGTCTCCTTGCCTCTTCCAGCTTCTGGAATGCACTCCTTACATTCTGTGGTTCTTTGCCACTTGCTCCATCTTCACACTCAAACTACAGCATCTTCAAGTCTCTGCCTCTGTGGTCATAGATCTCTTGGTCATAGTGTCTCCTTCCTGCTTATTAGGACCTTACAAGGATGAGGACGTTGTCGGGAGCTCGTGGATGATCAGGACAGTCTCCCTGTCTCAAGTCTTTAACTACATCCACATACTCCCTTTTATCATGTAAGGGAACATAGTTGTTTATATGTCCTAGGGATTAGGACTTGGACGACTTGAGGCAACGTTATTGAGGCTGCCATAAACTTCCACAGTTTTCCCAGTACAAGGCTCTAAAACAATAGATTTGAGAGCATTGATGCAGGCCAAATGTAATTTTCCTACCTGTTAAGACTGCTTTTGTGAAATACTTTTCTGAAAAAATGCTGTGAATTTTTATTGTACTATTTCAAAGCAACAATAGATGCATCAAGCTATATGTAATTAAGCCTTTGCAAGTGCTGGAATGTGACTGGAACCATGATAGATGATAGAATGAGAGTTATGATAGAATAAGAGTTGAAGATTATGACTTCTTAATTTATAGCCTGTGTGTGTGTGTGAGTCACTCAGTCATGTCTGACTCTGCGACCCTATGGGCTGTAGCCCGTCAGGCTCCTCTGTCTGATTCTCCAGTCAAGAATACTGAAGTGGGTAACCATTCACTTCTCCAGAATTTATAGCCTAGTTGGGGAGATAAGATACATGAAAAAATAACTAGAACTTAACTTCAGTATTAAAAAAAGCAGTAGAAGCTAACAGCTTTTAGCATGAGCATTTCCAGAACTGTGGGCAAGGTTAGTCTATATCATTGTTTTCTCGAACCTGAGCATGTGTCAGTCAGGGATGGGGTGATGAGACTCAGCCCGATTCTTGAGTCCATACCTCTGGGATGGGGCCCCAGACAGACATTTCAGACTCAGGTGAGCCTGATTCCTCTGACGCAGAGCCCATACCTTAAAAATGAGCAATTAAAAAAAAAAAAAAACATGAGAAAGTTTAAGGGACATTGAGTGGAAGCCATGTTGAGAATTGGAGAATAAATTTGGAAAAGGTTTTGGAGATGCGTTTTAAAAGTAGTTTGGGTAGTCTCCATAGAAGGAAGAGATAGGAGACCAGAATCATTTTTTTCCAACTGCTTTATTATATAGCCAAAGAAATGAAGCAGGCAAGGGCAAATGACTTAAGTATTGACTTTTATTAATGTCCCGACATTTTCTAAAAAGCATTTGAGGTTGCTTGGTTTAAGTGATTTGTAACTAGCCAGTTTGCTACATAGTTAAAATCAGTTTTAGGGAGAAATGTGTATAGTCATATCAGAGTTAAGTTGAGGATAGGCAGAAAAGTCAATTGGATGCAACAAGCTTATGGGCAGAGAAAATCTCCATTCTCAGCAATGACTTGACATATAAGGCACAGAATTTGTTTTTTTAATTGACAAGGATATGATAGGTGATTCAAGCCCAGTGTTTCTTCTCATGTTTAATGTAATACGGTTGTATTTGGAATATGTAGTGCTAGTCACCACTTTTCAAGAAACAGTATGAAAAGTTATATTAGAGGGTTGAAAATGATTTTGACTAAAATGATTAACTTGTTTCCAAAATAGAAACGAGACCCACAACCCTATCGAAAACGAGGCCAGAGAAATGAACAGACAGTTCATAGGAAAAATGCACATGGTTCTTAACCTTGTGAAAAGATACTCAACCTCACTTAGAAAAATGAAAAAAGTACATGGAGGGACTTCCTTGGTGGCCAGTGGCTAAGACTCCATGCTCCCAATGCAGGGGGCCCGGGTTTGATAGCTGGTCAGAAGTTTATGGAGTCACCATTTCTTACCTGTAGGTTTGTCTGTGTGTGTGTGTTCAGTCCCTCAGTCATATCTGATCTTAGCGACCCTATGGACTATAGCCCGCCAGGCTCCGTTGTCCATGGGATTCTCCAGGCAAGAATACTGGAGTAGGGTGCCATTTCCTTCTCCAAGGGATCTTCTCCACCCAGGGATCAAACCTGCATCTCTTGCGTCTCCTGCATCTCTTGCATCTCCTGCATTGGCAGGCAGCTTCTTTGCCATTTTGCTACCTGGGAATAGGTTTGCAATATTCCAACTCTGACAAAATATTTGTTGAAAAAGTTTTGGGGAAATACTCTCCTGCATTCCTATTTGTCATTGCAAAACAGTCACTATGGAAGTATATTTCAATAACTAGCAAAATTACATATGCAATTGTGCTTTGACTTGTTAATCCAATTTCTAAAAATCTATCTAAAATACACACATATATGTTTTTGAATATATAATATATAATCATATATATGTTCAAGAGATTGATTAAAAACAATTGTATGTCCATGTAATGAACATACTATATCAGATCAGTCGCTCAGTCGTGTCCGACTCTTTGCGACCCCATGAACTGCAGCACGCCAGGCCTCCCTGTCCATCACCAACTCCCGGAGGTCACTCAGACTCACATCCATCGAGTCAGTGATGCCATCCAGCCATCTCATCCTCTGTCGTCCCCTTCTCCTCCTGCCCCCAATCCCTCCCAGCATCAGAGTCTTCTCCAATGAGTCAACTCTTCACATGAGGTGGCCAAAATACTGGAGTTTCAGCTTTAGCATCATTCCCTCCAAAGAAATCCCAGGGCTGATCTCCTTCAGAATGGACTGGTTGGATCTCCTTGCAGTCCAGGGGACTCTCAAGAGTCTTCTCCAACACCACAGTTCAAAAGCATCAATTCTTCGGCGCTCAGCCTTCTTCACAGTCCAGCTCTCACATCCATACATGACCACAGGAAAGACCATAGCCTTGACTAGGCGAACCTTTGTTGGCAAAGTGATATCTCTGCTTTTGAATATGCTATCTAGGTTAGTCATAACTTTCCTTCCAAGGAGTAAGTGTCTTTTAATTTCATGGCTGCAGTCACCACCTGCAGTGATTTTGGAGCCCAGAAAAACAAAGTGTGACACTGTTTCCACTGTTTCCCCATCTATTTCCCATGTAGTGATGGGACCAGATGCCATGATCTTCGTTTTCTGAATGTTGAGCTTTAAGCCAACCTTTTCACTCTCCACTTTCACTTTCATCAAGAGGCTTTTGAGTTCCTCTTCACTTTCTGCCATAAGGGTGGTGTCATCTGCATATCTGAGATTATTGATATTTCTCCCAGCAATCTTGATTCCAACTTGTGTTTCTTCCAGTCCAGCATTTCTCATGATGTACTCTGCATATAAGTTAAATAAACATGATGACAATATACAGCCTTGACGTACTCCTTTTCCTATTTGGAACCAGTCTGTTGTTCCATGCCCAGTTCTAACTGTTGCTTCCTGACCTGCATACAGATTTCTCAAGAGGCAGATCAGGTGGTCTGGTATTCCCATCTCTTTCAGAATTTTCCACAGTTTATTGTGATCTACACAGTCAAAGGCTTTGGCATAGTCAATAAAGCAGAAATAGACGTTTTTCTGGAACTCTCTTGCTTTTTCCATGATCCAGCGGATGTTGGCAATTTGATCTCTGGTTCCTCTGCCTTTTCTAAAACCAGCTTGAACATCAGGAAGTTCACGGTTCACATATTGCTGAAGCCTGGCTTGGAGAATTTTGAGCATTACTTTACTAGCGTGTGAGATGAGTGCAATTGTTCGGTAGTTTGAGCATTCTTTGGCATTGCCTTTCTTTGGGATTGGGATGAAAACTGACCTTTTCCAATCCTGTGGCCACTGCTGAGTTTTCCAGATTTGCTGGCATATTGAGTGCAGCACTTTCACAGCATCATCTTTCAGGATTTGGAATAGCTCCACTGGAATTCCATCACCTCCACTAGCTTTGCTCGTAGTGATGCTTTCTAAGGCCCACTTGACTTCACATTCCAGGATGTCTGGCTCTAGGTCAGTGATCACACCATCATGATTATCTGGGTCGTGAAGCTCTTTTTTGTACAGTTCTTCTGTGTATTATTGCCACCTCTTCTTAATATCTTCTGCTTCTGTTAGGTCCATACCATTTCTGTCCTTTATCGAGACCATCTTTGCATGAAATGTTCCTTTGGTAGCTCTGATTTTCTTGAAGAGATCCCTAGTCTTTCCCATTCTGTTGTTTTCATACTATGTACATTATATATATATATATATATATATATATATATATATATGATGTAGCTATAAAAATAGCTATTTCCCTAGAAGCAATTTCTCTCAATTGTTAATTGAGAGAAGCAAACTAGAGCAAAGTATGTTAAAAGCAGGTTATTATTTAAGAAGGATAGGGCTCTACACATGCACACACACACTCTTGTACACATACAAATATCTGCTTTATGTTTTTAAAACCAAAGGTGTAACCATGATTTTTAAAAAACAGTTATCAATAAGGGACAGGGGTAGGAATAGGCTGGAAGGGACAATACAATGTTGGAAGCTTGAATTCTTTGATTATACCATGTTTTGTTGATTTGACTTTGGAGTCGTAATTTAAGTATTTTTACAAAGTTATAAAACAATAAAAACAAATGAAACAAATGTACCCAAATGTGTAGCCAGTCGCTGCCAGCAGATAACTATAATAATTGCTATAAATGCAGTAATTTGTACCTCCCTAGTGGGTGTGTCCTAAAGTAAAAAGAACTCCACAATCATCTTAGGCTCTTGACAATCCTATTGTTGGTGACAGTGTCAGCATTCTGAGATTATTGTGTGGGATTAAAACATTGTGGAATAAGGCAAGAGAATAATTATGTGGTTTTCTAATTCCGTTATTCCTTTCATTGTTTAGGACTAGAATTCTTGGCTAAAGAGAAAGGAAATATAAATGGAAATTTAATATAATCCTGTTTTAAATTAGAATTATCAGCATAAACTCAAGTTACTTTAAGAAGAAATAGATGTATTCAGTAGGAAAAGTGTAAAATGAGCCTACAAATCTTGACAGGTCAGATAGCAAGGAGACTATCAAGGACAGTTTAGTGGACTCTCAAAAGACTCATGAACCAGGCAGAAGATAGCACAATTTGAACATCGATATAGAAAATAATATCTGTAGTGGGTGGAGACACTGAGTATGTTTAAAACACAAGAATCCGAATGAGACTAAATGAAGCACCAATTGCTCACCATTGGAGAATGCTAGCAAGCTAGCTCTTCATTTTGAAAAGTTGTAAATAAACAGAAAGTAATTCAGTATTTCCTACAGTTCCCATACAAACTCCCATACCTCTGGGTATGTGAACAGTAAATGAGGGACACTTTTTCTTTAAAAAAAGAAAAAACCAAAACACAAAACCAAAAAACTAGTTCCACTTAATGAGTGAAAAGGAATGATGGAATTGCAATATAATTTTGCACCTTCCAAAGAATTAATAAAGATAATAAACATTGGTCATGCTATTGATGAGCTGCTTAAAATACACAGAGATGCTTTCTTTGTTTGCATCACATGCTTTCTGAGGGAGGCGCATACTACTGCCCATAGAGTTATTTTGCCAAAAAGAATCAAACTTAAATCTGATGGAGCATCTACCAATTTACAGGAAAGAGAACAACATATATTGTTGAAGGACACCAAAGGGATGGTACTAGTACAATTACTCCTTCAGTAACTTTGAAGGAGAAAAAAATGGATGGAGGGAAGTTGAAGGGGAAACATACAGGTTGAGAGGTACTAAGAAGGCATCAACCAATCACAATGGGTGGACCTGATCTTTAGATCTTAAATCAAAGAAACAAAAATTTAAAAAAAATTTCTAACATTTATGACACAATTGGAAATTTGAATACTGACTGGTTATTTAATAACAGTAAGGAATTGTGTTTACTTATTAAGCTTTATTGCAGCTGTGTTTAAGACACCTACTAAAACACAGTGAAATGACACATTTGGTATTTGATTCGAACAACAGAGGGAGGGAGATGGACGGCAATATAAATGAAACAGGATTGACTGCAGTTGGTAATCATCAGAAATGAGCAGTTGGTGTATGGCAGTTTATTATACTCTTCAGTTCAATTTTAATATGTTATTTTTTATAATAAAAAATACTACTATCACCACTACCACCACTATCAATTCTGCTGAATTATGGCTCACCTTAAACAATACACCTTTATTGAAAAAATCAGGGACAATACCAAAAAAAAGGGTAAAGATAAGGAAAAAAGACCACCCACAATTCCACTGCTGGGACATTCATGTTTCTGCTGCACAGATATTCTTCTAGCATTATCTGTAAGGGCTATAATCATGTTACAATATAATTTTAATTCCTTATTTTCATTCTTCCTTTCTCCCCTTACTTTCATCACAAAAACAATTCCTACATTATAGAACCATTTGTAGTCATTTCATAGGCATGCATGTATGGCAATAGAGCCTATTATTTTCAGAATCAAATTTGGTTTCAAAGCCAACTCTGCCATTTATTAACTAGATATCTTGGGAGTATATTTATTACTATCCCGGAGTCCTGGTTTCCTCATCTGTGTCACTAAGAATTTATAGCATTGTTACATTTAAATAAGATAAAGTATTAATATACAAAGTCCCTTACATATTCTCTGGCACATAGTAGACATATAACATGATTAGGCAAATTTTTACTTAATCAACTAAAACTTTTAAAAGATAACATGAAGACTAACTGTGCCTTTTCAGTTTTCAAGCACATCTTTTGATGAGTCAGATGACAGCAGACTCCTGGGATTGATTCATGACCTCATAGTTTTTAACCATAGAACTAATTTTCTTTTGTCAAGTAAAATCTTATCGGGAGTCCCAATATGTGAAACAAATAAAAGCTGAGACACTTTGGTTGCAGTCAAGGCGAGAATGATATCCGTTTCATTGTAGGATTCACTACAGCACATGTATCTATTCTTTTCCAAATTCTTTTCCTTATTGGGTTGTCACCCAATACTGAGCAGAGTTCCCTGTGCTACAAGGTAGGTCCTTGTTGGTTATCCATTTTAAATATGGCAGTGTGTACATTTCAATCCCCAACTCCCATTAACTAAAGATAAATAAGCAAGGGTGATGTTCTGGAAGTCATGTGTCTTAGTGTGTAGATTTTTTTCTTTAAAAAATCCTAGTGGCTAAGTATCTTAGTAGCTCCCTTCTTAATGTTGTCATTAGTGAATACCTGTAATTTATCATACACTCTGCAATAACTTAATTATCTGGTTGTTTCTTCTAGGTTGTGAGCTCCTGAGAATGAAGGTCTATCTTGCATCTTTGTAGCACCTGGCACAGTGCCTGGCATCTAGTACATAAAAGATGTTTATAATTTAATAGGAAATTCACTCCTCTGAAAGGAAAATACCTGCACAGTAAGATGACAGTCATCGAGAGTCTCAATTAATTCGAAATTAGCAGTAACTCAGACATAATTATAGTTACTAAGATCTTTAGATTATGTGGCATTATCAAGGACTCTTAGCTACCAACATGCGCTAACTCAATTTTTACTTAATCAACTAAAACTTTTTAAAGATAACAGGAAGACTGTGCTTTTCAGTTTTCAAGCACATCTTTTGATGAGTCAGATGACAACAGACTCCTAGGATTGATTCATGACTTCATAGTTTTTAACCATAGAACTAATTTTCTTTTATCAAGTAAAATCTTATCAGGAGTCCCAGTATGTGAAACAAAAGCTGAGACTCTGGTTGCAATCAAGGCAAGAATGATATCCCTTTCGTTGTAGGATTCACCAGAGCACATGTTGGTGGCTAAGAGTCCTTGATAATGCCACATAATCTAAAGATCTTAGTGACTAGAATTATGTCTGAGTTATTGCTAATTTTGAATTAATTGAGACTCTCAATGACTGTCATCTTATTGTACAGGTAATTTTGTTTCAGAGGAGTGAATTTCCTATTAATTTATAAACATCTTTTATGTACTAGATGCCAGGCACTGTACCAGTTGCCACAAAGATGCAAGATAGATCTTCATTCTCAGGAGCTTATAATCTAGAAACAACCAGGTAATTAAGTTATTGCAGAAAGTATGATAAATTATAGATATTTACTAAAGATAACATTAAGAAAGGAGCTACTAGGATAAAACCATTTTTTTAAAAGAAAAAAATCTGCATACAGACACATGACTTCCAGAACATCACCCTTTTTCATAAATACATATAATTTTTTTCATTTCTTAAGTTCATTAAACATTATCTATAATTATCTGTAAGGTACTGACTCCCAAACTTATAGCAACAGTCTGGACCTCGCTCCTGATTTCTAGACTGTCTAATAACATCATCTCTGTTGGGTGTCTGCAACGCCTCTCAAAGCTAACATCCACAGTTGTGTGCTCCTGATCTGGGTCCTTAAGTCCAAACAAATCCAGAGCCAGGTCTTCCTGCTGTTTTCCCACCTCAGTTAATGGCAACATAATTCTAGTTGTTCAGGCCAAAATCTTGGGTGTCAGCCTTGATTCTTTTTCCCTCTCACTCCATATCTGTCCTTCAAATCTTTCCGTCAGCTCTAACTTCAGAATAAATCTAGAATCTGACTGTTTTTTACCATCTCCATGCCTAGCTGTTGCCTGCCTCAACAGAGAAGCAGAGAGTGATCTTATTAAATGATATCATATCATATCATGTCATCCCTCTAACTCCTACTCCAGTGGTTCTCAACTGGGGGTTGTTTGTAGTGTTAGCAATGTGTGTGTGTGTGTGTGTGTGTGTGGGAGTAGTACTACTAACATTGGCTTGATAGAGGCCAGGGATCTGCTGAACATCTTACAATGCCCAGAACAGACAAAGAATTGTCAAGCTCAAAATGTTAATAGTGCCAAGAATGAGAGACCTCTGTCCCATTCCAAACCCTAAAATGGCTTTTCATCTCAACCCTTACAAAGGCCTAAAAATCCTTGCCATTAACATAAAGCTTTCTACAATCCTACAGCACTTATGGCCCACCAAATGAAGCAACCATCCCCTTTTAATTTTTAATTCTGTGATTTAAACATTAAATAGGAATGAAATTTATGTAAAGGTTTTACTGATTTTAAATTCCTACTTATGTCCACCAGGGGGTGTGCTTCACTGCTAAATAATAGTACACAATTTTGCTGTGCAGAGGAGTCACCCTGCTAAGAGCAAGCATTCTCATAGCTGCTGCTGCTGCTGCTAAGTTGCTTCAGTCGTGTCCGACTCTGTGCGACCCCATAGATGGAAGCTCACCAGGCTCCCCTGTCCCTGGGATTCTCCAGGCAAGAACACTGGAGTGGGTAAAAACAAGTTTTGGCATGTATGAGCACACCCCTGTTGCTCTGTCAGTAAAGAACCCGCTTACAATGCAGGCAGGAGACCTGGGTTTGATCCCTGGGTCCGGAAGATCCCCTGGAGAGGGAAATGTCAACCCTCTCCAGTATTCTTGCCTAGGAAATCTCATAGACAGAGGAGACTGGCAGACTTCAGTCCACCGGGTCGTAGAGTCAAAGATTTGTTTTAAGTGGGATAACCCATTTGCAGAAACAATTGGTTTTGCACAAGTCCCACAGCTTTTCAATTCACTCAGCTGATTAGCTCACAAAAAATGAGTTTTAAAGTGTTTGTCTTTGGATGAGTTATTTTTGAACTCAGAAACACTATTTTAAAAAGAGTTACTCTAAAGATTTGTCTTGATGTTTTGTGTGTAAGTCTTTCTCTAAAGCCAGTCCTGCTAAAGCACTGGGTCATCTGTTTGGGCCTTCCTCCTCCTACCTGGGAGGGACTCCCTGGAGACAAGATGCTTACTTAGAGGTGACCTAATGGATCAGGGAGTTGGCAGTCCCAAGTCAGAAGTTTGGGTCATCTGTTTGGGCCTCCCTCCTCCTACCTGGGAGGGACTCCCTGGAGACAAGACACTTACTTAGGGGCGACCTAATGGATCAGGGAGTCGGCAGTCCCAAGTCAGAAGTCCTGCATCTCCAGCTAAGCTGTGTCTCCAGAGAGGCGTGACACGGCCACTACGTCACTGAGCAGGTACGTCAGCATAGCCTGGAGTCCTGGGTTGTATGACACATGGTCTGTGTAGCCATCGACAGTGGCCTGCAACCAGGCAGATCTCGGGGCTGGAGTGCTGTCCTTTGAGTCAGGCTATGAATGTGTTGGATGGCTACTAGATGACATTTCTCTGTAGAGTTTTTCTCATTTTTGCACATCTCATGTGACATGGATTTTTCTTTGAGAGCGTTGTTAGGCCTCCCTTAATTGTCTGCCAAGATACTGGGAACTCATATAGACTGGGCCATTCAGCTTCTTTTCCTTTTTAACTATTATTTTGTTTTTTTCTTGGCCACATGGTGAGACATGTGGGACCTTAGTTTTCTATGCTCCCTGCTGTAGAAGTGTGAAGTCTTAACCACTGCACCGCCAGGGACGTCCCTTCAGCTTCTCTTGAAAGCCCCTCTTTTTAATAATCTTAATAGTCAGTGCAGCAGGAAAATTGTTTCTCTCTTGCCCAGAGAACAACTAACCAACTGCTAGTTCTTATAACCAGGATGGGGCTTGTGAATTTTCTTAGTGGGATAAATCTCCAACTTATTGAGGCTCTAAACCAAATATATTACATGCATGAGCATTCTGAATAATAAATCTGGTGTGTGGCATGTTATTTCAGGATACAGTTTTAGAGATGCCCTGAAAAGTAATGAGTGAAGCTGGAAGTCATGATGGAGCAGAACAGGTGTGAGGAGGTAATATGAGAGCCTAGAGTGTAGCTGGAAGGAAAGTGGAGCGTTAGGAAAAGCAGAGTTCAAGCAGAAATCAATAAACACCATAGGCCAGACTAATTACTGCGTCCAACTTGTGTTTATATGAAAATGACTTTATACAAGTCTGAGTCTGGGGTGATGGCATAACCACCCTACAGCTGGGTGCCTTTATGGCCCAACTAAAAGCCAAAACTAACAATTGGTTTAAAGAGAATGTATGTGCTGGTGCTGAAATGCTTGTCACGTCTGACTCTTTGCGACTTCATGGACTGTAGCCCTCCAGGCTCCTCTATCCATGGGATTTTACAGGCAAGAAAACTGGAGTGGGTTGCCATTTCCTCCTCCAGGGATCTTCCTGACCCAGGGATTGAACACATGTCTCTTAGATCTCCTGCATTGGCAGGTGGGTTCTTTACCACTAAGCCACCTGGGAAGCCTCTATATACATATATACATACATATGTGTGTGTATATATATATATATATATATATATATAATATAATGAAAAATAGAGAGTAGATCTATTTGAATCTGCATTCTTATTATTATTACTTTACATCACTTTCAAATTGTCAAGTTCTTTTCTACTATATCTTTTATTAATGCAAGTTGAAGGTTTAAAAATGGCTGCAGGGATTCAGAAACTTCCTTTAGAAACCATTCCCAAGCACCTCTCAACAGGAATGAAAGGCTTTTTGTCTAATGTTTTCCTTACACCACCTTGTGATTTCCCCAACGCAGCAGCACTAGGCAAACAGAAGTCACGGTGCTGGCTTCTGATGTCACTGCCTGCCTGCTCCTGTGGTTACCAAGATGGACCCTGATTCTGGATCATCTGTGTTGGTGGAGTGGCCTGGCTCCAGGCTGTGAATATCTGTGTAGCTGTACAAACCAGAAGGAGAAAAGGGCATTTGTTAATATTTAGTCCCTCCTCATCTATGGGATCGCACAGAGTCGGACACAACTGAAGCGACTTAGCGGCAGCAGCAGCGGCAGTCTCTCCTTTGGGTAAATCAATTTGAGGATGTTGTGATATAAATATTTTTGAAATATAAAACACTCCACATTCTCTGTGATTTCTAAATTAGCAGTCCCCAACCTTTTGGGCACCAGGGACCAGTTTCGTGGAGGATGATTTTTCTCATGCATTGGGATGGGGGGTATGGGTTGGGTTCACTTTATTTCTATTATGATTATATTAATATCAGCTCCACTTCAGATCATCAGGCATTAGATCCTGGAGGTTGGGGACCCTTACTCTAAACAACTGTTCCTAATCCACTTGTCTCAAGATACTTAATATTGAAGGAAGAAAATCTTTCAGAAGCATTTGAAAGGAAGTGCAAAACAAACATTTGAATTAAAAATTAGGCTATGAATTTGGCAAGGGCAAACATTATTTGTATTAGGATATGGAGAGTTGGACTGTGAAGAAAGCTGAGCACTGAAGAATTGATGCTTTTGAACTGTGGTGTTGGAGAAGACTCTTGAGAGTCCCTTGGACTGCAAGGAGATCCAACCAGTCCATTCTGAAGGTGATCAGCCCTGAGATTTCTTTGGAAGGAATGATGCTAAAGCTGAAAGTCCAGTACTTTGGCCACCTCATGCAAAGAGTTGACTGATTGGAAAAGACTCTGATGCTGGGAGGGATTGGGGGCAGGAGGAGAAGGGGATGACAGAGGATGAGATGGCTGGATGGCATCACTGACTCGATGGATGTGAGTCTGAGTGAACTCCGGGAGTTGGTGATGGATAGGGAGGCCTGGAGTGCTGCGATTCATGGGGTCGCAAAGAGTAGGACACGATTGACTGAACTTAACTGAACTGAACTGAACTGAACTGATGGATTTAAAAATCATGTTTGAGATGCCAAGATACAGTAGATAGTAGATTCCAAAGTGAGATGAGCCACTCTTGGGGACTTGGAAAAGGAGGTAACTGAAAACTCAAGACACAAATCTTTTTTTTTCCTAAATTGAAGTATAGTTGATTTACAATGTTCTGTTAATTTATGCTGTACAGCAAAGTGATTCAGTTATATACATACACATTCTTTTTCATATTTGTTCCATCATGGTTTGTCATAGGCTATTGTGTATAGTTGCCTGTGCTATGCAATAGGACCTATTGTTTATCCTTTGTACAGATAATACTGTGCATCTGCTAATCCCAAACTCCCAATCCATCCCTCTCTCACCTTCTGCCCCGTTGGCAATCACAAGTCTGTTCCCTATAAAGGACACAAATTTTAAACCTCTCCCTATACTGAGGGTCTAAAAGGTTGAGAGTCATACCTAGGAGAAGATTTGTTTGGACATAGCATAGCTGTAAACCATTCTCTCCACTCAAGGAGGTAGTTGGGGTGTGAACCCCATGAAAGGAGAGGATCTTCAGTGAATTTACTTGAAGAGCTTGGTTTGTTCCCTGCCCCTGGGGAGATAAAGCTTCTCCCTAGGAAATTAAATCTGAGAGAGTTGACTGGCTTGGCTAGTTTCTCTGATGGTACCAACTAAGACCAACTAAGGTCCTGCCTTGAGATTGGTTTCCGCTCTCAGAGAGTATTGCGTCAAGGGTCCATGTGTAGTGTTTCCAATTGTGGGAATGTGACTTAGCTAACTAGAAGCTGGTCTGAATCTTGTACAAGAGGACTGCTTTGGATAAGTAGGAGATAAGCAAAGAGGGGATCCCAGCGAAGGGTCTTCAGTGAAGATTCAGAAGACAAACCTGGATGTTAAGGCATCCAGTAAGCCTCAGGAGACTCTCTTGTTTGTGTTGTGGGATGTACAACATAACGAGGCCCGTGGCCTGGCTGGAGATAGCAAAAGAGCACAGGAGAGCACCAAGTCCCAGCGCAAGAGAAGACGCCGGTTGTGACACTTGCCAAACTCAGAGCAAAGCCATCTTGGAAAAGCATCAGTCCAGTTCAGTTCAGTCGCTCAGTCGTGTCCGACTCTTTGCGACTCCATGAATCACAGCACGCCAGGCCTCCCTGTCCATCACCAACTCCCGGAGTCCACCCAAACCCATGTCCATCAAGTCAGTGATGCCATCCAACCATTTCATCCTCTGTCATCCCCTTCTCCTCCTGCCCTCAATCTTTCCCAGCATCAGGGTCTTTTCAAATGAGCCAGCTCTTCACATCAGGTGGCCAAAATATTGGAGTTTCAGCTTCAACATCAGTCCTTCCATCGTCATAAGAGTAAAACTCCCACTCTGTTCACTGCTCTTCATCTCCCTGCTTTGGTGCCGCTGGGTCAGAGACAACTGGCAAGCTGGCAGAAGAGGACAAAAGGGAAGTGAGGGAAAAGAAGGCTGGGACCTCTCTCCCCACTGCAGTGGCTAGTCCACAGCGGTCCTCAGCTGGAGAGGAGAATGTGTCTCAACATTACAGTTTTATTATTTTTTTTATTTTTAAAGACTTTTTTGATGTGGACCATCTTGTAAAGTCTTTGTTGAATTTGTTACCATACTGCTTTTGTTTTGTGTTTTGGTTTTTTGGCCATGAGGCATGTGGGACCTTAACTCCTTGACAAAAGATTGAACCCACACCCCCTTCATTGAAAGGCAAAATCTCAACCACTGGACCATCAAGGAAGTCTCTTAATACTACAATCTTTGTTTTAATCAACATGTGAAGTGATAGTCACTCAGTCATGTCTGCCTCTGTGACCCCATGGACTGTAGCCCAACAGGCTCCTCTGTTCATGGACTTCTTCAGGCAAGAATACTGGAGTGGGTTGCCATTTCGTTTTCCAGAGGCTATTCCCAACCCAAGGATTGAACCCAGGTCTCTTGCATTGCAGGCAGATTCATTACCAGTGAGCCATTAGAGAAGCCCCAGTGAGAATCTTAAAGCAGTGGATTCCGAGAGATTCAGTGATCCAGCCACTGCTTATGCTATGCTATGCTAAGTCACTTCAGTCGTGTCCGACTCTGTGTGACCCTATAGACAGCAGCCCACCAGGCTCCTCCGTCCCTGGGATTCTCCAGGCAAGAACACCGGAGTGGGTTGCCATTTCCTTCTCCAATGCATGAAAGTGAAAAGAGAAAGTGAAGTCGCTCAGTCATGTCTGACTCTTAGCGACCCCATGGACTGCAGCCTACCAGGCTCTTCCGTCCATGGGATTTTCCAGGCAAGAGTACTGGAGTGGGGTGCCATTGCCTTCTCCTAGCCACTGCTTAGGGTCCCCAACAATCCACCTGAGTTCCTGGGAGCTCATGAAGGACTTGCTCCCAGTGAACAAGGCCCAGAATTTAGAGAAGGAAGATCAGCCAGAACAAGTAACACTGCACAATGAACTAGAGCTGCTGATGGGGAGAGAGGAGCATTTGAACAGAAGGATCATAAAATACACTTGAAGAACAGCCAGCGTGTGGAGAGGGAAGAGACTTTCTTGACCCCCAAAAAGATTTCCTAACCAAACATTTGCTGACTGGGACTAGTGGGTCTGGAAGAATAACAGCAAGAAATAAATCCAAAATGCAAAGTAGAAATGATGAGAAAATATATTTTTTTTCCTAAGATATATTTAGGAGCCCTGACACGAAAAGTAGTGTAGCAGTAATTTTAAAAGAAGTCCTAGAAGAAAAAAATCAAGTAGAGAATTAATTAAATTGTAGTAGAAAACTTCCCAGAATTATGAAACACTTGAGTCTGCATATTGAAAGGAATCAGTGAGTTTCTGGTAGTATTGATTTTTTTTTTATTTAAAGAAGACATGTCTTGGTAATTCTAAGGGTGGGAAGAAAAATCTCACAAACTTTCAGACAAAAAGACTTTCCAGAAAAGTCAGATTTCCTACACAGGACGAGGAATCAGTCTTCTTATTGATAACAGTAGCAGCAACAGCAAACTAACATTCCAAAAAACTACTTTAAAAAAAAAAAAAAAGCCTGCAATCTAGGAATCCTACAACCAACCAATGATCATTCTCTTGTCAAGATGAAAGGAATTTAATTGTGGTCGTGCCAGTAATCAGAGACTCTAGCATCTATCTTCTCCATATGAAGAAATGATTCTAGAAACGACACCAAACAAAGGAATGGAAAAACAAAATCAGTATGGAAATGTCGAGGGGAGGAAACAGTGATGAGAAACCAGGCTTGCAAGATGTATTTATTTTAAATCTAATAGATAATATTAGCCTGGGAGATTTTAGTATGTTTAATATGAAAATGAAAATGTTAGTTCCTCATTTGTATCCAACTCTTTGTGACCTCATGGACTGTACAGGTTTCTCTGTCCACGGGGTTCTCCAGGCAAGAATACTGGAGTGGGTTGCCATTCCTTTCTCCAAGGGATCGTCCCGACCCAGAGGTCAAACCAGAGTCTCCTGCATGGTAGGCAGATTCTTTACCATCTAAGCCATTAGGGAAGACCATTTTAATAATAGGAAGTGATAAATATCAGCTCTTGAAAAGACAAACCAATGATTTTAATTATCTCAGCAAAGTCTAAAAGTTGGAGATAGGAAGAAGGACTAAATTATTCCATTCCTGAAGTTTCGTGGTAAGGAAGGCAGGCTGTCAAAGACAGGAAGAGAAAGGGGAATGAGTGTATTTTAAAACTTGGTATCATTAGGATCAGGAGAAAATGGAAAAAATAGGACGCCTGGGGTAGAGGAGAAACCAATGGTATCTCTTCTTCAAATAAAATAGAAAAGCATGAGCATGATTGAGAGCACAGAAAGGGACAGCAGCCATCAATGAAATGAAGGGGAGGTGAAACTTGCAAAATAACAGGGGAAAAACTGGACTGAAAGCAGCTTGATCACACCAACAAAAAAATGAAAAGGCAAAAGGGAAACCTTATTCAAAACATAACCACAGGAAGGTAGAAATGACAGAAATGTGGAATGGTTCAAAGAAGAGGAAGTCACAAAACGATTGTGCCATAAGAATCTAGTATGAATATATCACATTTATTCATATGCAAAAAATTATGGGGGTATGTACTTGTAAATGTTTTTAACTACTGATCAAGATTTTTAATTTTTAGAAGAAAATCCTTTTGCTTTATGTAAATAAAGATAATAGTGCAATAAAAATACTATTAATAAAGATAAGGGCTTGGAAGATTCTCCTGGAGAAGGAAATGGCAACCCACTCCAGTATTCTTGCCTAGAAAATCACATACAGAGGAGCCTGGTGGGGTACAGTCCAAAGGGCCACAGAGAGTTGGACACAATTGAGTATAAGCATATATACAAAGTAAATGTGGACTAACAACTCATGTGCACTGAACTGCAAGGAAAAATGTAATTTGGAAAAGTAATTCCTCCAGATCACTAAAGTTTAATTAAGTCAAAACATTTAAACTAGATTTTGATGATGCTTCTCTTTCCTCCCCACCACCCCTGCCAATATTTTTATATATAACACTTCCTGACATTCTTTGATGGTGATTGCTGGAAAGAATTTGACTTTCCCTTAACTCAAAGATAAGACACATCACATGTGACTTAGCACATTGTTGCTTACCAAGGCAATAAGATGTGGTCTTTAAGAACCAAGGCTTTAACTATTTACAATAGCCAAGACATGGGAACAACCTAAATGTCCATGTGCAGATGAATGGGTAAAGAAACAAAGAAACTGTGGTATATACACAATGGAATATTACTCAGCCATCAACAAGGATGAAACAAAACCATCTGCAGTAACACGGATGGACCCAGACATTATCATACTAAGCAAAGTGAGTCAGAAAGAGAATGACAAATACCATATGCTATAACTTATGTGTGGAAGCTGAAATATGATACAATTCAATATATCTATGAAATGAAAACAGACTCAAAGATGTAGAGAAGAGATTTGTGGTTGCCAAGGGGGAGAGGGTGTAAGAGACGAAAGGATTGGGAGTTTGGGATTAGTGGAGTTAAACTAATATATATATAGGATGGATAAACAACAAGATCATACTGTATGGCAAGAGGAACTATATTTAATATTCTGTGACAAACCTTAATGGAAAAGACTATGAAAAACTATGTATATATATATCTGAGTTAGTTCACTGTACAGAGGAAATTTGCACAAAATTATAAATCAGCTATTAATACTTAAAAAAAAAAAAAGAACCAAGACTTTAGACTCAGGCATTCATTCAAATTCAGACTCTGTTATTATCTGTGCAACGCTGGGTGAGTTACTTCGCCTCTCTGAGCCTTAGTTCTGTCATTAAAATGAAGGTCAGTCACATTTGTTGTCAGGTTTATATAAAGCATCTAAGATGCTGATCCCATTAAATGCTCGATAAACGGGCTATGATTATTCCTTATAAGGGTAAATGTAGGACTGAATAAGATAGGACACTGGAACTTGTTCACTTGGAAAATCCTTGATAGCTACTTTCTGGGTAAGTCTTTGTCTCTTCTGAATAAAGAAGAGTGATATCTCTGTCACTGCATAACTTCCAGAGCTGAATTTCTAGTCAATTAATTATTGAATCAAAGTCCATTGTGATGTATAGAAAGCAATGTGAAATGGGGAGTCCTTGAGAAGATAACTTTTTCTTGTTTTCCTCTTACTTTGCTCAGTTTTAAATGCAGTAATACTATTGTAACTACCAGTGCCTGGGGCTGTGAGGATCAAATAAGATCGTGCTTATGAAAATTCCTATACATTTCATAAGCTGCCATAATTGTTATTTAAATTTTATCTTTTTGACTGTGCTGGGTCTTCGCTGCTGTATGGGCTTTGTCTAGTAGTGGAAAGTGGGGCTGCCCTCCCGTGCAGGGCTCCCGCTTCTCACTGTGGTGGTTTCTCTTGTGGAGCAGGGTGTCCCGGGTGGCGCTGGTGGTAAAGAACCTGCCAGCCAATGCAGGTTAGATGTAAGAGACACCGGTTCTATCCTTGAGTTGGGAAGATCCCCTGGGGAAGGGAATGGCAATCCACTCCAGTATTCTTGCCTGGAGAATCCCATAGACAGAGGAGCCTGGAGGGCTACAGTCCATGGGATCACACAGAGCAGACACAGCTGAAGCAGCTCTGCATGGTACAGGCTCTGGAGTGTGGGTTTTAGTAGTTGCTGCATGTGGGCTGAATAGTTGCCATTCGCAGGCTGCAGGGCACAGGCTTAATAGTTGTGGCCCATGGGCTTAGCTGAATTTCAGGATGTGGGATCTTCCCAGACCAGGGATTGAACCCATGTCTCCTGCCCTGGCAGGTGGATTCTTTACCACTGAGCCACCAGGGAAGCCCAAATGTTATTATTATTAAAGAGCAAGTAATACATGCTCCCTTGGCAGCTGAGCCAAACCCATTGGAGTACCTTGAACTTGAGACACTCTGAATTGTGCCGTGGTCTATGGACTGCCACAAGTAACAAGTCAGATGCCCTTTCAGTGAATGTCCCCCTGGCCCACATGTTCTCGGTGAGCTCCAGAGACAGCTATTTTCTTTGACTGCCAGCATTTGCTGCTCTGACTCTTCTTTAGTCTTTCTCCTTCTTGTCTTTCTCCCGAGTAATTTTTATTTTGTTATTTTTGCTTATTTGCTGTTGCTTTGTTTTAATTTTGCTGTGCTAGACTGAGCGACTTCACTTTCACTTTTTCGCTTTCATGCATTGGAGAAGGAAATGGCAACCCACTCCAGTTTTCTTGCCTGGAGAATCCCAGGGGCAGGAGAGCCTGGTGGGCTGACATCTATGGGGTCACGCGGAGTCGGACACGACTGAAGTGACTTAGCAGCAGCAGCAAGTTGCCTGACTTTCCTGGCCAACAGAGACCAAAGAAAGTGCTTTTTGCAATTTTAGTATCCTAACCAGCCAGCCAACAGATCCAATTCGATAAATGGGACCTTGAGCCAAGATGATCATGAATGTGAATGAAAATCGCAGTTAGGATGATCCAATACGTACCAAATTATTTTGTTGAGGCCATGAACCATATAACACCCTGCCATGGGGAAAGGCTTTCCCCTGAAGGCAATAGATATTCCCACTGTCATAACCTGAGATAAGTGAGGACCGTGGTCTGGGGGAGGGAGGCCTTTGATTCATTTCTGGGGCTCTGTGTCAGTTTTTTACTGAAAGTGAGGTCCAGCTGCTTGCCTGCTCAAAAGCCAATACTCAAGAGGCAAGGCTGGTGGAAAGTTTGCTTTATTTTGGAGACCAGCAATCAAAGGCCGATTCCCCACTGACAATCAATGAGCAAGAGCTTTTAAGGGGAACTTTCAAGGGTGCATAGACAGAGAGAGGAGTCTCCATGCGAAGCAGCACCATCAGTTCTGACAGTACCTTGAAACTGATCATGAGGTAGTCTAATCAGCATCATCTTTATTGCTCCCATTTCCTTGAGGCCAGTTCTTGGAATTGTGGCAAGCTTATATCATGACTACAGTCTTGTCATCATGTATTTAACCTCTTTCACCTGGTGGGGGTTTCAGTATATACAAAACAGCTCAAAGGATATGGCTCAGAATATTATTTATAGCCCTTGAGGGAAAACTAAAGATCTCTTATTTTGTTTAATACCTAATGGATGTGAGAGTTGGACTGTAAAGAAGGTTGAGCACCGAAGAACTGATGCTTTTGAACTGTGGTGCTGGGGAAGACTCTTGAGAGTCCCCTGGACTTCAAGGAGATCAAGCCAGTCAATCCTTAAGAAAATCAACCCTGACTTCATTGGAGGGACTGAAGCTAAAGATCCAATACTTCAGCCACCTTATACGAAGAGCCAACTCACTGGAAAAGACTCTGATACTGGGAAAGATTGAAGGCAGGAGGAGAAGGGGATGACAGAGGACAAGATGGTTGGATGTCATCAGTGACTCAATGGACATGAGTTTGAGCAAGCTCTGGGAGATGGTGAAGGACAGGAAAGCCTGGCATGCTGCAGTCCATGGGATCACAAAGAGTTGGACACAACCAAATAACAACAACAAATGCCTAAACAATTATTTGGTCTTGTTTGATTGCTGCTGTTGCATTTTCTCACTTCTCTGATTAAACTTAATCTTTGGCTAAAGCTTTTCTACAGACAAAAGTCAGGTGGAGGACACGAGGCAGGGGTCTATCCTGGGTAGAGGGACGGCCCCGTAGGGTCCTGCTCTGTTTCAAGTAGGCATGGTCTCTGAAGGGTGGGGGACCTGGAACAGAATGAGCTGCACCAGCAACAAGAACAACAGGTAAGGAGAGACCGGTGCAAACAAATAACCGCTTCCTTGTAGCAAAAGGTTCCCCGTGGCTCAGACTGTAAAGAATCTGCCTGCCGTGCAAGAGACCTGGGTTTGATCCTTGGCCAGGAAGATCCCTTGAAGAAGGGAATGGCAGCTCGCGCCAGCATTTTTGCCTGGAGGATACCATGGACAGAGGAGCCTGGAGGGCTGGACACGACTGAAGCTACTTAGCATGTATACACGCATGTGATGTACACATAGCATCTCACTCCTTTGGGCTTCCCTGGTGGCTCAGATGGTAAAGAATCTACCTGCAATGAAGGAGACCCACCTCCAATCCCTAGGGCGGGAAGATCCCCTGCAGAAGGGAATGGGTACTCAACTCCAGTATTCTTGCCTGGGAAATGGACAGAAGATGGAAGAGCTGGACATGACTGAGCGACTACCGTTCTCACTTTCAATGTTCTAAGGAAAGAGGCATGCAAGAACTAGGGTGATTATTAATGTTGTATGTAACAAATTACCACAAAATTTAGTGACAAAAGCATTCACCATTTAATTATTCTGAATCCATTATTCTGTGGGTAAGGATTTCAGATGGGACACTCTCTAATAAAAATTAAGTGGAGATGATTCGTCTCTGCTTTATAATACCTCAAGACTCAGCTGAGAAGACTCAGATTTCTGGAATGACTCAACTGGTAATGGACTGGAATCAGCTGGAAACTTCTTCAACTGCAGGTGTGGTGCCTGCTGAGGTGGTATAAAGACTGGGTTCGACTGGGATTCTCAACTGGAATGTCCACACGTGATGTCTCCATGTGGCCTGTGAATTCTCCATGCCTCACATATGGTGGACGGGTGCAGCCACAGTGACTGAAGCTCCCGGCCATTTATGACCCAGCCTTGTAAGTCACATTGTATCACTTCGGCTGTATTGATCAGCAGTCCAAACTCACCCTGATTCAACTGGGACACTGACATCATTTCTCGATAGAAGACGTGTCGAAGAATTTGTAGCTAGGTTTAGAGCCACCACAGTTAGTCACGTGTGCAGTAGTCAAATGGTCGGAAATTTATCAGGGAAGTAAAGCAGGAGCACAAAGGAAACTCAGACTCAGCTATAGCTGATAAGAGAAATGGCAAGGAAAATAGTTTTCAGATCCCCCTGCTGGTCGTTAACACTGCTACAATCCTGGCCAGATCAGCTTGGGCTCAGGAGCTGCAGGGGAAGGATAATGAGGGCCCTGGCCAGGAGGCTTTGGACAGGTCACCATGGAAGGAATTTTGGGAGCCCTCTCAACCCAAGGCGGACTTTGGGCTCTTATGCA
This sequence comes from Tragelaphus eurycerus, assembly GCA_935064755.1. Taxonomy (NCBI): domain Eukaryota; kingdom Metazoa; phylum Chordata; class Mammalia; order Artiodactyla; family Bovidae; genus Tragelaphus; species Tragelaphus eurycerus. Next base: position 670,323 of record CAKXYN010000086.1, on the reverse strand, counting down.
GGGAAATTTGTGTAGTGATGATAGTGAGGATTTACTTCAATTTGGGAGGTGAAATAATGACACTTGTTATGTTAAAAATGGCAATACCTTTTTTTTTTTTATATAAAGAATCCTTTTTTTTTTAAAAAAGAAACATGCTAAGAAGTATATAGATAAAATGACATGATATATTTACCTTAAAATAATCCAGTGAGAAGATGGGGTGCAGGTGAAACAAGATGGGCTATATGTTGATAATATGGAAACTATGAATAGTACACGGGCGGGCTACTATATTATTTTCTCTCCTTTTGTGTTACTTCCCCTTATATTTCTTACCATGTTCAAGATTGGCTCAATTCTGAGAGGTTCAGATATATTGACCATAATCATTGCTGAAATGGTAACCCCTTGGGAGTTCTTGCCAGGCATAGAGAATGACTCCTTCTGTACAGTTGTAGCTCTGAGCACATGTCCCTAAAATGACTTCATTATAATGATCCAGCTACACGTCTTGCTCCTTTAGGAGACTGTGAGAATCTTGGGAACAGCCACCATCTCCAGCCACCAATAAGGAATGGCTACGATAAGGCATGACATGTAATAAGAGTGAAATAAATAATTCAGTGTTTCTGAATTAATAAATAAATGAAAATTCCATTTAACAAATTAATTAAAATAGTAAAAACAAAATAAAATAAACATCTAGCCTGTAACTGCCTGGTGGGTAACTGTATCATCCCTTGGAAGTCAATTAAGAAGGAATTGTTTTGAATGCTTCCTTCTATTGCTCTTCTGGAGACTGGAGGGAGAGAAATAAATTTTGGTTAAATGTCATTGAAAGTTCTCTCGTTTTATTAACTGCCCACCTGGAGACATTTAAAGACCTCATTTAATTAAAATGTTCACTTCCAATGACTGGCCAAGAGGCCTTTGTTCTTCCTGGATTGATTAGATGTACCCTTTTGGGTTAAACAACAAAGGCAGAAGTGTTTCTTCAGAAGGTATCTGCTGATAATAATAGATGTTACATTGGTCAAAGGCAATAAACCCTGAGTTGATCTCCCACCACCACTGAAGTGTGGCCCACATAGATGGTCCCTGCATGGGGAGTTGGACTCTGAAGAGACGGATAATTAGGCAAGAAATTCTGCTGAGAGACATTTTGAACGAAGTGGGGGACGTGGTGTACTACATGGGGGAATCCAGAACCAAGAATCCAAATGAACAAAAGCAGTGAGGCAGAGAGTTGTTGCTAAGTGAAGAGGTGCACACATTGATTTAATGGAAATCCTGACAAAGTAACCATGTAGGATTTCTTTGACCATTTGTTCTTTTCTTTTCTCTTTCTCAAATCTTTTCAATGATGAAAAAAAGATTACTGTGATCTTTGAAGGGGAGTTAAGTCTTTTGTAGTTTAATGTGAATTTTACTTAAATCGGAAAATCATTTTGCTTAAAGTATAACAGAAAAAACAGCATTTGATTTTCAGTTCCAAATATGATGATGTAACTGAGACCTGAGATTGTTCTCTCACCAGAAACACTAGAAAATTAGACAAAAATACATTAAACAACTGTTTTCAGACTCTGGGCTCCCCAGGTGGCTCAATGCAGGAGATGTGGGTTTGATCCTTGGGTCAGGAAAACGCCCTGGAGAAGGAAATGGCAACCAACTCTGGTGTTCTTGTCTGGGAAATCCCATGGACAGAGGAACCAGGTGGGCCAAGGGCCATGGGATTGCATAAGAGTCAGACAAGACTCAGAGACTAAACAACAGCAACTTCAGATTTTGGGTAGTGCAGCACTGTGGTCTTTAAGCAATCACAGTCAAAGTAAGAAAGCAATGTGGAGTCATCCTTTCAATGACCTCAGCTTATAGAGGGAGAATCTAGGCAGAGTGCAGTGACCCTTTTGCACTGAGGACACAGAAACCAGTGGCTGGGAAGGCTCAGACAGCTGCAGTCTCTACGTCAGGGAACTGGACCGTAGGGCACCGTGCAGAGAGCACCCTACACTTGCCCAGAGGTCCACTGGAGTCTATAAATGAATTGTAAGCTTCTCATGCAGAGGATGAAAACCCCTCAAAGCCAATTAAGGAACCACTAGGGAGGTGCTTATTTAACTTATATGCAGAGTACATCATGAGAAACGCTGGGCTGGAAGAAGCACAAGCTGGAATCAAGATTGCCAGGAGAAATATCAGTAACCTCAGATATGCAGATGACACCACCCTTATGGCAGAAAGTGAAGAGGAACTAAAAAGCCTCTTGATGAAGGTTAAAGAGGAGAGTGAAAAAGTTGGCTTAAAGCTCAACATTCAGAACACTAAGATCATGGCATCTGGTCCCATCACTTCATGGGAAATAGATGGGGGAACAGTGGAAACAATGTCAGACTTAATTTTTTTGGGCTCCAAAATCACTGCAGATGGTGATTGCAGCCATGAAATTAAAAGACGCTTACTCCTTGGAAGGAAAGTTATGACCAACCTAGATGGCATATTCAAAAGCAGAGACATTACTTTGCCAACAAAGGTTCGTCTAGTCAAGGCTATGTTTTTTCCTGTGGTCATGTATGGATGTGAGAGTTGGACTGTGAAGAAGGCTGAGCGCCGAAGAATTGATGCTTTTAAACTGTGGTGTTGGAGAAGACTCTTGAGAGTCCCTTGGACTGCAAGGAGGTCCAACCAGTCCATTCTGAAGGAGATCAGCCCTGGGATTTCTTTGGAAGGAATGATGCTAAAGCTGAAACTCCAGTATTTTGGCCACCTCATGTGAAGAGTTGACTCATTGGAGAAGACTCTGATGCTGGGAGGGATTGGGGGGAGGAGGAGAAGGGGACGACAGAGGATGAGATGGCTGGATGGCATCACTGACTCGATGGATGTGAGTCTGAGTGACCTCCGGGAGTTGGTGATGGACAGGGAGGCCTGGCATGCTGCGATTCATGGGGTCGCAAAGAGTTGGACACGACTGAGCGACTGATCTGATCTGATATCAATAATTTATGAAATATAAATGAACTAAGGATCCTAAATAAAAGACCAAGATCACTAAACTGGATTAAAAAAAAAGCAATACTCAACTCTGTGATACCTGCAAGAAACCTATTTTTAAGTATCAAAAACCAGGTTAAAGTTTAAAGAATGAAAAAAAAAATACCAAGGAAAAGCTAATCAAAAGAAAGAGTGACTGTATTAATATTAGATAAAGTAGACTCAGAACAAGGAATATTACCAGGATGAAAAAGGGCATTATGATCTAGGCTTCTGCTTTAAGAATTTGCATGTTGTACATTACAGATGAAATGAAACCCAAAATAAGCAGAAGAAAAAAAATAATAAAGATAAGGACAAAAGTTATTAAATACAAAGTGAGAGAAAATAAAACCAGAAAATAAAACCAAAAGCTGATTCTTTGAAAAAAAAATAAAAGCAATAAAATAGATAAGCCTTTAGGCAAGCTGATCAGAAAAAAAAAGAAAAAAGATACACCTTACCAAATATCAAGAATAAAAGGATTGGGACTTCCCTGGTGTCCAGTGGTTGAGAATCTGACCTGCGATGCAGGGACTGGAGTCTGATCTCTGGTTGGGGGAACCAAGGTCCCATGTGCAGGGCGGCAACTAAGCGTGATCGCAAATACTGAGCCGGAGCACCACAACTAGAAAGCCCACCCGCCATGTGGAGAGAGTCTGCATGCTGCAACCAAGACCAGATGCAGCCAAGTCAATCAATCAATAAACAATAAAAAGAATAAAAGAATTTATCACTATAGATCCTGCCGCATTAAAAGGAATATGAGGAAGCATTGTGAACAACTTTATGCCAAAAAATTGACAACTTAGATGAAAAAAGCATTTCTTGAAAAGCGCAAATTATCAAAACCAACTTAGGTAAAATAGAATGTCTATATAGTCCTATATCTATAGAAGATATAGCATTCAAAATTAAAAGATGTCCTATAAAGACTACTGCCAATTTGCTAGATTGCTTACTTGGTGAATTCCATCAAATATTTATGGAAGAAACCACATGTTTTACACAAACTTTTTTGGAAAACAGCAGAAATATGAGTACTTCTTACTTGTTTTATAAGGCCAGCCTTAGTCAGATAAAAAAAACAGACTGAGGCATTACAAGAAAACTGTGGACACGTGTTCCTCATAAACATTGAAACAAAATTACAAATGATCAGAAAATGGAATCCAGCCATACATGAAAGAAATAATACAAAATGAACAAATAAGATTTATCCTAGGAATGCAAAGCTGGTTTACATTAAAAAATCAATATCAATCACCATGTGAACAGAATAAAGAAGAAAAACAATATAAGCCTCATTACCTACAGAAAAAGCATTGAACAAAGTTCAACATATATTCATAGTAAAATATCTCAGCGAACTAAGAATAAAAGGAAACTTTCCAATCTGATGAAGGGCAGATACAAAAAAAAAAAAAATAGAAATCACGTCTAACATCAGACTTAATGGTGACGGACTCAATGCAAGATTGGGAACAGAACAAGGAGGTCTGTTTCGTCAATTCTATTCAGCACCTCATTGGTCCTAGTACATGGTCAACGTCTGTGCAGTAAAGGCAGACAAATAAAAAAGCATACAAATTACAATGGAAGAAGCAAAACTGCCTTTATTCAAGTATGACATGATCATATATGTAGAAAAACCCTAAGGAATCTATAAGAAATCTATTAGAATTAAGTGGAAAGGTCATAGGATAAAAGTTAGTATGCAAAAAAAATGTATTTTTATATATTAACCATGAATTATTGGAGGATCCAAGAAAAAATAGTGATTCCAAAGAGTAGGGTAAAATGCATGAAGTAATCAAGGATGAACTTAACACTAGGTATTAAGACTGTACACTATGAAACTTGAAAACTACAAAATGTTGCTGAGAGAAATGAAAGGGCACTTAAATAAATGGTAAGATATGTGTTCATGAATTGGAAGACTCCATATTAAGATATCAATTCTCAAGTACATAGAATTTTACCTCAATCATAGCATAATTTTGTGGGGGGGGGGGGCAGGGGGAGAAATTATCAAGGTAATTCTACAATTTATATGGAAATATGAAGGACCTACAAGGTCAGAACAATTTTGAAGAAGAACAAGAGTGGAGAACTTTCACTACCTGCTTTCAAGATTTCTAAAAGCTACGGTAATCAAGATAGCATGATACTGATGTAAGGCTAGAACAGAAGATAGTGTGTGTATATATGTGTGTGTGTGTGTGTGTGTATTGAATTGACTTTGAAGAAAGTCTTTTTCACAAATGATGCTGGAACAACTGGGTGTCCACTTTGGAAAAAAAATGAACATTGTACTTCACCTCATTCTCACACAGTACTTTGAAATGTTGCTGCTGCTGCTACTGCTAAGTGGCTTCAGTCGTGTCCGACCCTGTGCGACCCCATAGACGGCAGCCCACCAGGCTCCCCGGTCCCTGAGATTCTCCAGGCAAGAATACTGTTGAACAGACATAAATGTAAATGCATAAACTATGAACTTTTTAAAGGAAAAATATAAGAAAATCTTTGTGAACACATACTGGCATAGATTTATTAGGAACACAGAAAACATGAAATGTGAAGAAAAAGTTGAAAATTTTAACTTTATCGTAATGAAAATTTTCTGATCTTCCTAAGATACCACTAAGAAAATGAAAAGGTAAGCATAGGAAAAAGTATTTTCAAAATATATATTTCAATATATATGTACATATATGTATATATATATATATATGTAATGGAACAAAAAGGAACAAATGTGAATCAGTTGAACTGAGGTAGATGAACCTAGAGCCTGTTATACAGGGTGAAGTAAGTCAGAAAGAGGAAAACAGTTATTGCGTATTAACACATATATATGGACTCTAGAACAATGGTACTCATGAGCCAATTTGCAGGGCAGGAATAGAGGTGCAGATGTAGAGAATGGACTCATGGACACAGTAGGGGAAGGCGAGGGTGGGACCAACTGAGAAAGTAGCATTGACATATATACACTATCATGTGTAAAACAGATAACTAGTGGAAAGCTGCCACATAATAACACAGGGAGCCCAGCCTGGCACTCTGTGACAACCTAGAGGGGTGGGATATGGGGATGGTGGGAGGGAGGCTCAAAAGGGAGGGAATATAGACTGATTTGCATTGTTGTACAGCAGAAACCAACACAACACAATTGTAAAGCAATTATCCTCCCATTAAAAGAAAAAGTTACTGAGAGTTACTGAGAGTATGTGTATATATATACATATATATATATACACACACACACATGCATATATATATATGCTGCTGCTACTAAGTCACTTCAGTCGTGTCCGACTCTGTGTGACCCCATAGATGGCAGCCCACCAGGCTCCCCTGTCCCTAGGATTCTCCAGGCAAGAACACTGGAGTGGGTTGCCATTTCCTTCTCCAATGAATTAAAGTGAAAAGTGAAAGTTGCTCAGTCATGTCCGATTCTTAGCGACCTCATGGACTGCAGCCTACCAGGCATATATATATACATATGGCAAAAAACTTGTATCTTTAATGTATGAAGAACTCTTAGAATTCAATAATAAGGAGACAAAAGAAACCAAAGTAGAAAATGGGCAAAAGAGTTAACAGATAGTCTAGCAAAGACATACAAATGGCCAGTAGCACATGAAAAGGTGCTGACCATCACTAAATATCAGAGAATGAAAGTTAAAACACAGTAAGATATAATCACATATCTACTGGAATTACTAAAATGAAAAAAAATGGATAATATCAAGAATTGACAATAATGTGGAGAAACTGGAACTCTTGTACATTACTTATTGGAAGATAAAATGGTAAGACACTTTGGAAACCAATCTGGCCAATTTTTATAAAGTTAAACACAGATTTACCACAGGACCAGGATTCATGCCTAGGAATCTATCCAAGAGAAATCAAAAGCATATGTCACACCAAAAATTGTACATGAACATTCACAAAAACTTTATTCATCAGAGCCCAAAGCTGCAAATAATTCAAATGTCCATCAACAGTTGAATAAAACAAATTATATCTATTCACAGGACTACTACTTTGCAATAGAAAGAAGCAAACCACTGCAATATGTAAAAACATGAGTAGCTCTCAGTAACATGTTGAATAAAAGAGAACATACAAAAGTGAATTTATATGAAATTCTAGCAAAGGCAAAACTCATCTGTAGTGGGAAATGAGTGATTGCTTGGGGACTGGTGTGGGAATAATTTACTACCAAAGGGCACATGGGAAATTTTGGAGGCATGGAAATGTATTCATGATGGTAGTAGTTACACAGGTGTATACATTTGTCAAATCTCATTATATGTATTGCATTGAATGTTTAAAATAGGAGCATTTTACTACATATAATTTATACTTCGATTAAGTTGATTTCTTTTTGTGTGTGTGTGTGACTGTACTGGGTCTTTGTTGTCCCATGTGGGCTCTAACCCAGGCCCTCTGTTTTGGAAGCATGGAGTCTTAAGCATGGATGACCAGGGAAGTCCCTGAAGTTAATTTTTAAAAAAGCACTTTTCATTGCGAAAGAGGAAAGTCATTACGAAGTTTGAGTCCCTGAGAAGATCACTAGTCAGCCAGCAACTGTCATCCTGCTAGCTGTATGAATTCACTTTACACTGATTCACTGTGCAAGGCAGGATGAATATAGCTCCCCAGATGAGGCTGTGGGGGGTTTGCATGGCTGCAATCCATCATGGTCTCCGTGAATGGAAGGTGTGAATGAAAGACCCCCCAGGAGCGACAAGAGAGGAGACCAAAGAGCACCAGTCTGCCAGCTGGTAAACAGTGTCTGACTCATCTCCACTTCTACTAGGTCCCAGAGAGATCTGAGTGAGGGGACAAAGGCCAGACAAATGTGTGTGTGTGTGTGTGTGCGCTCAGTCGTGTCTGACTCTTTGTGACCCCATGGACTGCAGCCTGCCAGGTTGCTCTATCCATGGAATTTTCCAGGCAAGAACACTGGAGCGGGTTACCATTCCCTTCTCCAGACAAACACGTACATACTATTTATTCCTTGGTAGACTCTTGGCTGGGGCTTCCCAGGTGGCACTAGTGGTAAAGAACTCTCCTGCCAATGCAAGAGACCTAAGAGATGTGGGTTTGATCCCCGGGTCAGGAAGATCCCCTGGAGGAGGGCATGGCAACTCACTTCAGTATTCTTGCCTGGAGAATCCCATGGAGACAGGCGCCTGGCAGGCTATAGTCCATAGGGTTGCAAAGAGTCAAACAAGACTGAAACGACTGATTATGCACACACACACACTTCGCTGCCTCTGCCTGTTGAGAAATGAATTTTAAGAGATGCAGAAAAGGGAACAGTGAGTTACGTTAAGAGAGAGCCATTGACGTGGAAACAAGGATCATAAGCTCATTACCTCTGAACTCCTAGTCCTTCAGGCTTACATGGTGTTTACCATGTACCAGACATTCTACATAGACAGATAAACATAGATACACAGATAGATAGTACAGAGATCATATAAACTATATTCAAGTCCTCTTGCTCATCCTCATTATCATCCCTGTCTGATAGTTTAGAAACTATGATACAGAGAGGCTAAATAATTGGCCCAGAGTCGCACAGCTACTGAGAGACATCCAAGATTTAAACCCACATAGGACAGTCCGCAGTCCACTTTGAGTTGTTGCATAACTCTACCAGGGGTACTGTGAAGTTATCAGCCCTTCCAAATTTCAGATTCACAAGTAGAGTCAAGAGGGCCTTCACCTCAGCTCTCAGACTGAGAAGTATGAAAAAATGACCATTCTCTCTTCCTTTGCTCCTTCTTTCCCTCCCTCCCCCTTTCCTCCCCCCTCTCTCTGTTTCTTCCTCCTTTCCTTCCTTCTTTCTCTTTTCCCCTCTTTCCTGAGGGTAAATGTCTGTCACTTACTTGATTTTTCATTTAACAAATACATTTCGTGCAGACTCTATGAGCTTGATATTATGTCCACTACTGGGCATTCAGAAGTAAATAAAATGCAATCTTGACTTTCAAAGGACTGGACATTCCTCCGAGGTGACTTTGTGAAAGACCTGTAGTCACAGGAGAGTGTTGCACACCTGCCAGCCCAGTGCAAAGCACGTATCAGGGCAGCACGACTTGCATGCACATTATCAGAAGCCTGTCTGCACGTCTGACGGTCACACCTAGGCCTCCTTGGGTGGTCCTCTCAGCTTTACCATTAAAGCAATCTGAAGCCATAAAATCATTAGGGTTGCAAGCTTTTAGAGGATTAATGTTCTAACAAATTGGGTGACTTTGCCCAGCGTGGCTATCGAGGATAGCATACTGTGAATTTACTAAGCTCATCTGTGACCAGATTCCTCTGCAGGGTAATTGAAAGTGAATGGAAATGGCTATTTATGTATTCACCGCCATTAGATGTTGCTTTCATCTCTTGATTTTGTCGGATGATGAGTCAAAATAGACACTGAGATCGTTGCCTGCAGGCGGCACTTTGAATGTTCAATTAACTAGGGCCTGAGTGCAGCACTGGTCTTGAAAAGGCAGATGGTGGGGGAAACTGCACTGTTAGGCTTCAGAGATGCCCCTTCAGCCAGATGGGGATATATGTCTGAATTGTGTTTCCTTTTTTTAGGGTTTGATGACCACTGGGGTGTTTGTGGCTCTTAGCTATATTCACAATCCTATGGTGGTGGTGCATAAAGTTTTTACATGGATGTTAAGAAATAATTTTAAAACCACACACATACACACACACACACAAAGAGTTCATGGTGAAATACATTTAGGAAGTCAATGTATATTGCAGTGTATTTCAGAGCCCTTTGGATATTTCCAGTAATACAATCAGCAAAAACAAGACCAGGAGCTGACTGTGGCTCAGACCATGAACTCCTTATTGCCAAATTCAGACTGAAATTGAAGAAAGTAGGGAAAACCACTAGACCATTCAGGTATGACCTAAATCAAATCCCTTATGATTATACAGTGGAAGTGAGAAATAGATTTAAGGGCCTAGATCTGATAGATAGAGTGCCTGATGAACTATGGAATGAGGTTCGTGACATTGGACAGGAGACAGGGATCAAGACCATCCCCAAGGAAAAGAAATGCAAAAAAGCAAAATGGCTGTCTGGGGAGGCCTTGCAAATAGCTATGAAAAGAAGAGAAGCGAAAAGCAAAGGACAAAAGGAAAGATATAAACATCTGAATGCAGAGTTCCAAAGAATAGCAAGAAGAGATAAGAAAGCCTTCTTCAGCAATCAATGCAAAGAAATAGAGGAAAACAACAGAATGGGAAAGACTAGGGATCTCTTCAAGAAAATCAGAGATACCAAAGGAACATTTCATGCAAAAATGGGCTCGATAAAGGACAGAAATGGTATGGACCTAACAGAAGCAGAAGATATTAAGAAGAGGTGGCAAGAATACACAGAACAACTGTACAAAAAAGAGCTTCATGACCCAGATAATCATGATGGTGTGATCACTGACCTAGAGCCAGACATCCTGGAATGTGAAGTCAAGTGGGCCTTAGAAAGCATCACTACGAGCAAAGCTAGTGGAGGTGATGGAATTCCAGTGGAGCTATTCCAAATCCTGAAAGATGATGCTGTGAAAGTGTTGCACTCAATATGCCAGCAAATTTGGAAAACTCAGCAGTGGCCACAAGATTGGAAAAGGTCAGTTTTCATCCCAATCCCAAAGAAAGGCAATGCCAAAGAGTGCTCAAACTACCGCACAATTGCACTCATCTCACACGCTGGTAAAGTAATGCTCAAAATTCTCCAAGCCAGGCTTCAGCAATATGTGAACCGTGAACTTCCTGATGTTCAGGCTGGTTTTAGAAAAGGCAGAGGAACCAGAGATCAAATTGCCAACATCCGCTGGATCATGGAAAAAGCAAGCGAGTTCCAGAAAAACATCTATTTCTGCTTTATTGACTATGCCAAAGCCTTTGACTGTGTAGATCACAATAAACTGTGGAAAATTCTGAGAGAGATGGGAATACCAGACCACCTGATCTGCCTCTTGAGAAATCTGTATGCAGGTCAGGAAATCTGTATGCAGGAAGCAACAGTTAGAACTGGTCATGGAACAACAGACTGGTTCCAAATAGGAAAATGAGTACGTCAAGGCTATATATTGTCACCATGTTTGTTTAACTTATATGCAGAGTACATCATGAGAAATGCTGGACTGGAAGAAACACAAGTTGGAATCAAGATTGCTGGGAAAAATATCAGTAACCTCAGATATGCGGATGACACCACCCTTATGGCAGAAAGTGAAGAGGAACTCAAAAGCCTCTTGATGAAAGTGAAAGTGGAGAGTGAAAAGGTTGGCTTAAAGCTCAACATTCAGAAAACGAAGATCATGGCATCTGGTCCCATCACTACATGGGAAATAGATGGGGAAACAGTGGAAACAGTGTCAGACTTTATTTTTCTGGGCTCTAAAATCACTGCAGATGGTGACTGCAGCCATGAAATTAAAAGACGCTTGCTCCTTGGAAGGAAAGTTATGACCAACCTAGATAGCATATTCAAAAGCAGAGACATCACTTTGCCAACAAAGGTTCGCCTAGTCAAGGCTATGGTCTTTCCTGTGGTCATGTATGGATGTGAGAGCTGGACTGTGAGGAAGGCTGAGCGCCGAAGAATTGATGCTTTTGAACTGTGGTGTTGGAGAAGACTCTTGAGAGTCCCTTGGCCTGCAAGGAGATCCAACCAGTCCATTCTGAGGTAGATCAACCCTGGGATTTCTTTGGAAGGAATGAGGCTAAAGCTGAAACTCCAGTATTTTGGCCACCTCATGTGAAGAGTTGACTCATTGGAAAAGACTCTGATGCTGGGAGGGATTGGGGGGAGGAGGAGAAGGGGACGACAGAGGATGAGATGGCTGGATGGCATCACTGACTCGATGAATATGAGTCTGAGTGACCTCCGGGAGTTGGTAATGGACAGGGAGGCCTGGCGTGCTGCAGTTCATGGGGTCGCAAAGAGTCGGACACGACTGAGCGACTGATCTGATCTGAACAGAGGGACTGGGGGCAGGAGGAGAAGGGGATGACGACAGAGGATGAGATTGCGGGATGGCATCACTGACTCGATGGACGTGAGTCTGGGTGAACTCCGGGAGTTGGTGATGGACAGGGAGGCTTGGGGTGCTGCAATTCATGGGGTCACAAAGAGTCAGACACGACTGAGCGACTGAACTGGAACTGAAACAGAGGAAAGTAATAAAGTTATCAAAGGTATACAAGGAAGTCAGCATTTACCAAGCCTCCTGGGCTTCCCAGGTGGTGCTAGTGGTAAAGAATCTGCTTGCCAGTGCTGGAGACATGGGTTTGATCTCTGGGTCAGGAAATCCGCTGGAGTAGGAAATGGCAACCCACTCCAGTATTCTTGCCTGGCGGGCTACAATGGGGTCGCAAAGTATTGGATGTGACGGAGCATGCACATACCTATGTACTGTTTATTACGTTAAATGCTTTGTATAGGTTACCTCGTTTAATCCATATAACAATTCTATGACACATCTTTGTTTTTCTGGCATGATGATCCCGAGGCCAGGAATGCTTTAATATCTTTGCCAAAGGCATTATGAGTGAGTGGCTTTGCTGTGATATGAACCAAAATAGTTTGGCGGCAGAATCCATGGTCTTGACCACAATGCTCTATCTTCTTCCTTTAAAAATGATTTTTTCCCCCAAAGAGTATCTTCCTCAAGCAGAATCCCATGGGACATACTTTGAGAAGGGCATCCCCAGGATAAAGACAACAAGTATTGCCGCAGCTCAGGCTGAAGACGTTAATGACACGATGATATAATAATGAAACACAGAGCTGAGGTCAGACATTCTATGTCTCCCCCTATTTTGCTCCTTTCCTCTGAGTACCAAATAAATGCACGAGTCCTAGACTGGAATCAGACCTGACTCTCCATTTTCCTGAACATCGAAGTTGCCTTGTGCTGATCTAGCTCATCCTTCATATTTCTCGTCAAGTATCACAAAGACCCCAACAATACTATTTCATTAAACTCTCCCACTTTTGAGCACATGTGACGAGCCAGGCCCTTTGGGACGTGGCATTTAGTGGATTCAGGCACAGCTGCAGGAATTTCACTGAGATACAAAACTGGCTTTGCTGGTAAGCCTGATTAGGGAACATGGTTTAGAAACGGCATCTCCAGTGGGCCACCTAAGACTTAACTCCTGGATGAGGCAGACTTACCCACCCAGGGCTGGAAGGACAGTACAAGTCCTCATTCTCCAGCCTACCTCGTACATTTACCCCAGGGCAGTGACAGAATACCGATGTTGTGAGAGCAGTCAGACCGAACGGGAAGGCAGTCAGACCTGAGGTGAGCGTGTGTGGTTTCTTCCCCTGCACTCCCCAATGAAACAAGCAGTCTAAAGGGAGTGAGGGAGGGCTGTGAGAGACATTAGAAGTTCCTCCTGTGCTTTTCTTAGAAGGAAAAATAGATATTCCTGCTCCTCTCTGGCTGGAAACAAGTAGTGGGGAAAGAAGTTTTCTCCCATCCTGGATGTTGCTGACAGGAGATGAAACAGCTAAATGCATAGAGTCTCTCAAGGAGCTCAGAATCCAGTAGAAGAGACAGGTGGACAAAGAAACAAAGGAAATTTTGTGAAATGAAAATATGCACGAATAGGGGATAAAGCAGAATATAGGAGAGGTGTTGTCTCAGTTTCAACAACTTAAAATTCACATTGTTTCCTTCCCTCCGACAGGATTATATTTTTATGTATTTGTGTTAATCATTCATTCGTTTGTCCAACTGTTCGTTAATCAAACGTGCATTGAGTACTAAGGTGCATTGAGCCCTGGAGATACAAGGCTGAATAAGATGAGGCCAGAAACCATGTCCCCCCTTAAAATTTTTTTACTTTAGCTGGATCGTGTAATGGTGAATTAACTCATTACCAACCTCTGATGCACAGGTTATATGGAAAGTCCTCAAGGAAGTGCCACGCACCACGTAAACTTGGGGAGAGTTGTACTATAGAGTTGGGCCGCCATCAGAACACTATACCTTCGAAGGGAGGGGAGAAGGAAAGTATAGTAATAAAATGGGTGAAGAATCTCAGAAATGAGTTTTGGAGGGTCTTCTTCCAGTTTTCAACTACTCCACAATTTTGCCACATAACAAAAGTATGTCTCTTATTAAGATAGGCTGGTACCCGTAGAAGTTCAAATGAGGTCCCAGGAAAGTCTTAGAACTGAATTGCTAAAGCACCGACTGATTGGACTATTCTGATGTCAAAAGATGTGAACTGGTAATTATTCTATTTGTGAAGGGAATATGGAAGGATTGAGGACTTGAGATGGACAAGCTAAATTAGCCCTAATGAAATATAATGGATGTAGAAACTAGGGTATCCTAGTTACCATTAAATCAGATCTGGAAATTAAGAGTGAAAACGACTATATAAAATTTCCATTGCTTGAACTGAAAGGGAACAAAGCTGTTACTTGCCAGTATGAAGCATTGTTCCAGAGGAAAGGATGTGGGTCTTTATAGAATCCTTACTCTTTTAAAAAAATTATTTATTTTAATTGGAGGATAATTACTTTACAATATTGTGATGGTTTTTGCCATACATTGACATGAACCAGCCGTGGGTGCACATGTGTCCCCCCATTCTGAACCCCCACTCCCACCTCGCTCCCCACCCCATTTCTCTGGGTTGTCTCAGAGCACTGGCTTTGGATGCCCTGCTTCATGCATTGAACTTGCACTGGTCATTTATTTAACATATGGTAATGTACATGTTTCAATGCTATTCTTTCAAATCATCCCACCCTTGCCTGCTCCCACAGAGTCAAAAGTCTGTTCTTTACATCTGTGTCTCTTTTGCTGTCTTGCATGTGAGATCATTGTTACTGTCTTTCTAAATTCCATATATATGCATTAATTTAGAGTATTGGTGTTTCTTTTTCTGACTGACTTCTCTCTGTGTAATAGGTTCCAGTTTCATCCACCTCATTAGAACTGACTCAAATGCATTCCTTTTAATAGCTGAGTAATATTCCATTGTGTATATGTACTACAACTTCCTTATCCATTTGTCTGCTGATGGATGTTTAGGTTGGTTCCATGTCCTGGCTATTGTAAACAGTGCTGCGATGAACATTGGGGTACGTGTGTCTCTTTCACTTCTTGTTTCCTCAGTGTGTATGCCCAGCAGTGGGATTGCTGGGTCATATGGTGGTTCTATTTCTAATTTTTTAAGGAATCTCTGCACTGTTCTCCATAGTGGCTGTTCAGTTCAGTTCAGTTGCTCAGTCGTGTCCGACTCTTCGCAACCCCATGAATCACAGCACGCCAGGCCTCCCTGTCCATCACCAACTCCCGGAATTCACTCAAACTCACATCCATCGAGTCAGTGATGCCATCCAGACATCTCATCCTCTGTTGTCCCCTTCTCCTCCTGCCCCCCAATCCCTCCCAGCATCAGAGTCTTCTCAAATGAGTCAACTCTTTGCATGAGGTGGCCAAAGTATTGGAGTTTCAGCTTTAGCCTCATTCCTTCCAAAGAAATCCCAGGGCTGATCTCCTTCAGAATGGACTGGTTGGATCTCCTTGCAGTCCAAGGGACTCTCAGGAATCTTCTCCAACACCACAGTTCAAAAGCATCAATTCTTTGGTGCTCAGCCTTCTTCACAGCCCAACTCTCACATCCATACATGACCACAGGAAAAACTATAGCCTTGACTAAATGGACCCTTGTTGGCAAAGTCATGTCTCTGCTTTTCAATATGCTATCTAGGTTGGTCATAAATTTCCTTCCAAAGAGTAAGCGTCTTTTAATTTCATGGCTGCAGTCAACATCTGCAGTGATTTTGGAGCCCAGAAAAATCAAGTCTGACACTGTTTCCCCATCTATTTGCCATGAAATGATGGGACCGGATGCCATGATCTTCATTTTCTGAATGTTGAGCTTTAAGCCAACTTTTTTACTCTCCACTTTCATTTTCATCAAGAGGCTTTTTAGTTCCTCTTCACTTCCTGCCATAAGGGTGGTGTCATCTGCATATCTGAGGTTATTGGTATTTCTCCTGGCAATCTTGATTCCAGCTTGTGTTTCTTCCAGTCCAGCGTTTCTCATGATGTACTCTGCATATAAGTTAAACAAGCAGGGTGATAATATACAGCTTTGACATACTCCTTTTCCTATTTGGAACCAGTCTGTTGTTCCATGTCCAGTTCTAACTCTTGCTTCCTGACCTGCATACAGATTTCTCAAGAGGCAGATCAGGTGGTCTGGTATTCCTATCTCTCAGAATTTTCCAGTTTATTGTCATCCACACAGTCAAAGGCTTTGACATAGTCAATAAAGCAGAAATAGATGTTTTTCTGGAACTCTCTTGCTTTTTCCATGATCCAGTGGATGTTGGCAATTTGATCTTTGGTTCCTCTGCCTTTTCTAAATCCAGCTTGAACATCTGGAATTTCACGGTTCACATATTGCTGAAGCCTGGCTTGGAGAATTTTGAGCATTACTTTACTAGCATGTGAGATGAGTGCAATTGTGTGGTAGTTTGAGCATTCTTTGGCATTGCCTTTCTTTGGGACTGGAATGAAAACTGACCTTTTCCAGTCCTGTGGCCACTGCTGAGTTTTCCAAATTTGCTGGCATATTGAGTGCAGCAAGGCCAAATTTGCCTGTTATTCCAGGTGTTTCTTGACTTTCTACTTTTGCATTCTAGACCCCTATCATGAAAAGGACATCTTTTTTGGGTGTTAGTTCTAAAAGGTCTTGTAGGTCTTCATAGAACCATTCAACTTCAGCTTCTTCAGCGTTACTAGTTGGGGAATAGACTTGGATTACTGTGATATTGAATGGTTTGCCTTGGAAATGAACAGAGATCAATCATTCTGTCATTTTTGAGATTGTATCCAAGTACTGCATTTCAGACTCTTTGCTGACCATGATGGCCACTCCATTTCTTCTGAGGGATTCCTGCCCACAATAGTAGATATAATGGTCATCTGAGTTAAATTCACCCATTCCAGTCCATTTGAGTTCACTGATTCCTAGAATGTCTACATTCACTCTTGCCATCTCTTGTTTGACCACTTCCAATTTTCCTTGATCATGGACCTGACATTCCAGGTTCCTATGCAATATTGCTCTTTACAGCATCAGACTTTGTTTCTATCACCAGTCACATCCACAGCTGGGTATTGTTTTTGCTTTGGCTCCATCCCTTCATTCTTTCTGGAGTTATTTCTCCACTGATCTCCAGTAGCATATTGGGCCCCTACTGACCTGGGGAGTTCCTCTTTCAGTATCCTATCATTTTGCCTTTTCATACTGTTCATGGCGTTCTCAAGGCAAGAATATTGAAGTGGTTTGCCATTCTCTTCTCCAGTGGACCACATTCTGTTAGATCTCTCCACCATGACCCGCCCATCTTGGGTTGCCCCACGGGCATGCCTTAGTTTCATTGAGTTAGACGAGGCTGTGGTCCTAGTGTGTTTAGATTGACTAGTTTTCTGTGAGTATCGTTTCAGTATGTCTGCCCTCTGATGCCCTCTTGCAACACCTACCATCTTACTTGGGTTTCTCTTACCTTGGGTGTGGGGTATCTGTTCACGGCTGCTCCAGCAAAGCGCAGCCGCTGCTCCTCACCTTGGATGAGGGGTATCTCCTCACCCCCACCCTTCCTGACCTTCAACATGGGACAGTTCCTCTAGGCCCTCCTGCGCCCGCATAGCCACTGCTCCTTGGACATGAGGTTGGTCCTCCCGGCTGCTGCCCCTGGCCTTGGGCATTGGGTTGGTCCTCCAGGCCGCCACTCCTGGCCATACTAGTTTACATTCCCACCAACAGGGTAAGAAGGTTCTCTTTTTTCCACACCCTCTCTCGCAGTTATTGCTTGTACACTTTTTGATGGTGGCCATTCTGATGCATGAGATGATACCACATTGTGGTTTTGATTTGCATTTCTCTAATAATGAGTGATGTTAAGCGTCTTTTTGCGTGTTTATTAGCCATCTGTATGTCTTCTTTGGAGAACTGTCTATTTAGTTCTTTGACCCCACTTTTTGATTGGGGTGTTCGTTTTTCTGTTATTGAGCTGCATGGGCTGCTTGTATATTTTGGAGATTAATTCTCTGTCAGTTGTTTTATTTGCTATTGTTTTCTCCCATTCCGAAGGCTGCTTTTTCACCTTGCTTATTGTTTCCTTCCTTGTGCAAAAGCTTTTAAGTTTAATTAGGTCCCATTTGCTTATTTTTATTTCCATTACTCTGGGAGGTGGGTCATGTAGGCTCTTGCTCTGATTTATGTCAGAGTGTTCTGCCTGTGTTTTACTCTCAGATTTTTATAGTTTTTGGTCTTGCTTTTAAACCTTTAATCCATTTTGAGTTTATTTTTGTGTATGGTATTAGAAAGTGTTTTAGTTTCACTTTTTACACATGGTTGACCAGTTTTCCCAGCACTACTTGTTAAAGGAACTGTCTTTTGTCCATTGTACTTTTTTGCTTCCTTTGTCAAAGATAAAGTGTCCATAGGTGCATGGATTTATCTCTGGGCTTTCTATTTTGTTCTATTGGCCTCTATTTCTGTCTTTGTGCCAGTACCATACTGTCTTGATGATTGTAGCTTTGTAGTATAGTTTGAAGTCAGAAATGTTGATTTGTCCAGTTTCATTCTTTCTCAAGACTGCTTTGGCTATTCGAGGGTTCCTGTGTTTCCATACAAATTTTGAAATTATTTGTTCTAGTTCTGTGAAAAATACCATTGGTAGCCTAATAGGGATTGTGCTGAATCTGTAGATTGCTTTGGGTAGTATACTTATTTTCATGATATTTATTCTTGCAGTCCACAAACATGGTATAGTTCTCCATCTATTTGTGTTATCTTTGATTTCTTTCGTCAGTGTTTTATAGTTTTCTACGTATAGGTCTTTTGTTTCTTTAGGTAAATTTATTCCTAAGTATTTTATTCTTTTATATCCTGCAACTTTACTATATTCAATGATTAGCTCTAGTAATTTTTTGGCAGTATCTTTAGGGTTTTCTATGTACAGGATCATGCTATCTGCAAACAGTGAGAGTTTTACTTCTTTTCCAATCTGGATTCCTTTTATTTATTTTTCTTTTCTGATTGCTGTGGCTAAGACTTCCAAAAGTATGTTGAATAGTAATGGTGAGAGTGGGCATCCTTGACTTATTCCTGATTTTAGAGGAAATGCTATTAATTTTTCCCCATTGAGGATAATGTTTGCTGTAGCTTTGTCATATATGGCTTTTATCATGTTGAGCTATGTTCCTTCTGTGCCTGCTTTCTGGAGAGTTTTGTTTTGTTTTGTTTTTACCATAAATGGGTATTGAATTTTGTCAATGGCTTTCTCTGCATCTATTGAGATAATCATATGGTTTTTAATCTTTCAATTTGTTAATATGGTGTATCACATTGATTGATTTGCAATTACTGAAGAATCCTTGCATTCCTGGAATAAAGTCCACTTGGTCATAATGTATGATCTTTTTATGTTGTTGGAGAATCCCCACTCTTTAAATGCTATGGTTGAGAGGGCAGGGGAGAACCATCTGCCCCCTTTCCAAACCCAACTCAGCAGTTTTGATCCTGTGCTACCATTTGTAACACCAATACACCTAACACTAACCATGTAACACATTATGTAGCTTACTTCTTTATTATAGTTCTTATTTATTATCTGTATCCTCCACTAGAATATAAGCTCCACAAGGGCATGGACCTTTATTTATTTCTTAATGTATACCAAGAGCCTACTTGAGGGCATGGCAACCGGAGGTTTTTAACTATTTGTTGCACTAAACGAGGTAATTTTATGAAAAAGAGAAAAAGTACTTTTATGATAAAAAAAAAGTATCCTTTGAAAAGAAGAGCGAGTGGGTTTAATAGAGCAGTTCTCAGGGTCTGAATTAGAGAGGAATACAGAGCCAGGAAGTGGAAACCAATTTGGTAATTTGGTTAGACAAACAGCTTCCCATGAGGTATTTAAATAAGAAAACTGCTGCAAGAAACTTGGACTTATAAAATAATATTTTTACTACCTCCATGTCAGTTATTTTAAGACAAAAATGTTCAGGTGATCTTTACGTCTTGTGATTATTTAATTCCCCTGTCTTATGGGAAATCATTGGTTACCTTGTTTCATGGCTTACCAGACCCAGGCAAGCCCTATACAGCTGGACTATTTAGGAATCTACCTGCAATGCAAGAGATGTGGGAGACGTGGTTTTGATGCCTGGGTTGGGACGATCCCCTGGAGGAAGAAATGGCAATTTGCTCCTGTATTCTTCCTTGGGAAATTCCATGAACAGAGGAGCCTGGTGGTCCATAGGGTCACAAAGAGTCACACATGACAAGCAACTGAGTGCAAAGATTCAGTAAAATAAATGGAGGCCATCAGTGAGCTTGAAGGTCTTCATTCAGCTGCTGCAGTGGATAAGGCAGAGAAAATTGTGTTTTTCCTTCTCCGTTCCTATAATCGTTCTCTCTTCTGGAGACTGGGTTAATTATATCATGGCTATTTTAGATTGCTTCTGACTACATAATGTGTGTGCTCCATGTTTTTTCATGCAATAAAAGGAAGGTTCATTCTTGGGTCCCTGAAATAAAAAAGAAAACAGTAGCCAACATTTGTGCAATCATAGTCACCAGCTTTATTTTTTTAAGTCATCACCACCAAGTGGTGCTGTGATTGTACTATTATTTGCAAAGACCCAAGACTCAGAGTTGTCAAGTTCTTTGTCTAAAAATACACAGCTAGGAAAGTCTTCCAGGTGACACTCAGACCCATGTGTTGGAACTCCAAATGCTGGGCACTCACTCTCTACTGCTCCTAAGTTATCATAGTCTTTATGCACTAATAGTCTGATTGTTATTCTTGTTATAACATTCTGCATAACAAATTGTGGACTATGGACTCTTGAACTTTATAACACAATCTTTTTCAGAGTAAAAATATGTTTTTGAATTAAAAAAATTAATTTATTTTATTTAAAATTTTTTAAAAATATAAATTTATTTATTTTAATTGGAGGCTAATTACTTTACAATATTGTATTAGTTTTGCCATACATCAACATGAATCCACCACGGGTGTACATGTGTTCCCCATCCTGAACCCCCCTCCCACCTCACTCCCCATACCATCCCTCTGGGTCATCACAGCACACCAGCCCCAAGCATCCTGTATTATGCATAGCACATGGACTGGAGATTTATTTCACATATGTTATTATACATGTTTCAGTGCCATTCTCCCAAATCATCCCACCCTCGCCCTCTCCCACAGAGTCCAAAAGACTGTTCTATACATCTGTGTCTCTTTTGCTGTCTCTCATACAGCGTTATCATTACCATCTTTCTAAATTCCATATATATGTGTTAGTATATTGTATTGGTGTTTTTCTTTCTGGCTTACTTCACTCTGGAGACTAAATAGGCCCCAGTTTAGTCCACCTCATTAGAATTGATTCAAATGTATTCTTTTTAATGGCTGACTAATACTCCATTGTATATATATACCACAGCTTTCTCATCCATTTGTCTGCTGATGGACATCTAGGTTGGTTCCATGTCCTGGCTATTATAAACAGTGCTGCGATGAACATTGGGGTACATGTGTCAGAGTAAAATTTTTTTATTGTTAAAATAATATTACAATAAACTTTACCTTCCAATTTTATTTACTAGTTTCATTTCTCTAAAAATATACAAAACTTTGAGTTTAATATCAAGATCAAATCAGAACCATTACTGTTTTTTTTTTTTTCCTGCTGCAACTTGAGTAGCCAGAAATAACATGTAAACTTCTAACTTTTTTTTTTCACCTCACTGCTACCAATCTCTTATGCTATAAAGGCCAACAGTATAGGATTATTGTGTGGTGGAATCCAACAAGAGCTCCCTTTAAAAGCTCTGCTTGAGTTGTTATCTATTCTAATAGTGTTTTACCATTCAGTTCAGTTCAGTTCAGTCGCTCAGTCGTGTCCGACTCTTTGCGACCCCATGAATCCCAGCACGCCAGGCCTCTCTGTCCATCACCAACTCCCGGAGTTCACTCAGACTCATATCCATCGAGTCAGTGATGCCATCCAGCCATCTCATCCTCTGTCGTCCCCTTTTCCTCCTCCCCCCAATCCCTCCCAGCATCAGAGTCTTTTCCAATGAGTCAACTCTTCACATGAGGTGGCCAAAGTACAGGAGTTTCAGCTTTAGCCTCATTCCTTCCAAAGAAATCCCAGGGTTGATCTCCTTCAGAATGGACTGGTTGGATCTCCTTGCAGTCCAAGGGACTCTCAAGAGTCTTCCCCAACACCACAGTTCAAAAGCATCAATTCTTCAGCACTCAGCTTTCTTCACAGTTCGACTCTCACATCCATACATGACCACAGGAAAAATCACAGCCTTGACTAGACGGGCCTTTGTTGGCAAAGTAATGTCTCTGCTTTTGAATATGCTATCTAGGTTGGTCATAACTTTCCTTCCAAGGAGTAAGCGTCTTTTAATTTCATGGCTGCAGTCACCATCTGCAGTGAGTTTGGAGCCCAAATAAATAAAATCTGACACTGTTTCCACTGTTTCCCCATCTATTTGCCATGAAGTGATGGGACCAGATGCCATGATCTTCGTTTTCTGAATGTTGAGCTTTAAGCCAACCTTTTCACTCTCCACTTTCACTTTCATCAAGAGGCTTTTGAGTTCCTCTTTACTTTCTGCCATAAAGGTGGTGTCATCTGCATATCTGAGTTTATTGATATTTCTCCTGGCAATCTTGATTCCAGCTTGTGCTTCTTTCAGCATTTCTCATGATGTACTCTGCATATAAGTTAAATAAGCAGGGTGACAATATACAGCCTTGATGTACTCCTTCTCCTATTTGGAACCAGTCTGTTGTTCCATGTCCAGTTCTAACTGTTGCTTCCTGACCTGCATGCAGGTTTCTCAAGAGACAGGTCAGGTGGTCTGGTATTCCCATCTCTTTCAGAATTTTCCACAGTTTATTGTGATCCACACAGTCAAAGGCTTTGGCATAGTCCATAAAGCAGAAATAGATATTTTTCTGAAACTCTCTTGCTTTTCTGATGATCCAGTGGATGTTGGCAATTTGATCTCTGGTTCCTTTCCCTTTTCTAAAACCAGCTTGAACATCTGGAATTTCTCAGTTCATGTATTGCTGAAGCCTGGCTTGGAGAATTTTGAGCATTACTTTACTAGTGTGTGAGATGAGTGCAATTGTGTGGTAGTTTGAGCATTCTTTGGCATTGCCTTTCTTCGGAATTGGAATGAAAACTGACCTTTTCCAGTCCTGTGGCCACTGCTGAGTTTTTGCACTCAATTTGCTGGCATATTGAGTGCAGCATTTTCACAGTATCATCTTTCAGGATTTGGAATAGCTCAACTGGAATTCCGTCACCTCCACTAGCTTTGTTCGTAGTGATGCTTTCTAAGGCCCACTTGACTTCACATTCCAGGATGCTTGGCTCTAAGTGAGTGATCACACCATCATGATTATCTGGGTCGTGAAGCTCTTTTTTGTACAGTTCTTCTGTGTATTCTTGCCACCTCTTCTTAATATCTTCTGCTTCTGTTAGGTGGATACCATTTCTGTCATTTATCAAGCCCATCTTTGCATGAAATGTTCCCTTGGTGTCTCTAATTTTTTTGAAGAGATCTCTAATCTTTCCCATTCTGTTATTTTCCTCTATTTCTTTGCATTAATGATTAAACTGCTCGACCATTTTCCTTTCTTTCTGCATTTTCTGTCTTCTCTGATTAAATTTACACTTCAGAACTTGGGGAAGGTCTAGGAGGGTAAAGTTTTTCTACAGAAAAGAGGCAGGTGGAGGACTTTGGGAAGGTGTCTGTTACAGGAAGGCCCCATAGAGTCCCTGCTTGGTTACAGGGTGAGAACACAGTTAGTTTTAACACTTATTAGGGAAAGAACCTTTTAATGTTCACAACCTGTGAGAGACTACTCATGGAACTGGCATATCAGTATCTGATGCTATGAGATCAACAAGAGATACAGCTATGGACATAAATTCACTCACCTATAAAAAGACATAGGTTGGATAACATGATAATCTCTAAGGTCATTCTCAAATCGTATCATTTAATTTGAATCACCTAAGTTCAGTGTTATCACATTGGCTGATGTGAACCAATATTTTGCTAGTGATTTTTTTTTTCTCTGAAACTACATTTATGATAACAGGATTTGACCACTTGAGTAAGAGTGAAACTAAAGAGCTTTTTAAGTTTGGTTACTAAAACACTTTTAAGATTCTGCTTTTAAAGCAAGCATTATCAATAATAAGAAGCAATGTAATTTCTACCCATATGCATCCCAAGCATATCAATGAAATTTCAGTTTATGCAGACACTTACTTTACTGGGTTTAATGAGAATCTAAAAATAAGAATTAATGTCCTATGTGGAGATAAACACGTTGACAAATTTCTTTGACACAGAGTTCCGAACATTGAGGAACACATTCTTCCAACTCATACTTTGGCCTCTTTAAGCCCTCAGATTACTCACTTCTAGCAAACTCAATGATGGATGTGTTCCAGAAATGATTCCTGTAATTCTTCCACATTAGTGTAGAAATCAACTAAGGTTGCAGAATGCAAATCAGTGATTTTACCATACAAAATTTATTCTAGTTTTCCTCCTGGGAAAAACCTTGTGATTGAAATACACCAGTTTTTGAGCATATTTGAAGCCCATTTTGCAGCTGCAAATACACAAATATTAAAACTGGAGCAGCAAATAATAGTCATGGTATCTGAGTGACTATGCTATAAAATATATAAAACATAGCATCTGGGTGACTAAATTATAGAAGAAAAGCTACCTGAAATTGACTCTTGTAATTCATTGTTATTTTGAGCAAACTTTTTTCCTAAAATTTAGAGGATAGATAAAATTACCAACAATAAGATTTTGGGGAAGCTAGATGTATCATTTCAGTGCAAAACAAATGAAAAAAAAGGATATTTAAATATATGATCTGAGATACTTATACAGTCTTGTTTCTTTGGCAGATGTGGACTGACCACCTGATTGGAATTTTCATAGAGATGGAGGGATGTAGAAAAGTGCATCTCCATCATTTATTCTTTCATTTAATAGGAACTGAGGTGAAATTTTCAACTTTAGTCAAAAGTAGTAATAATATGATAAGGCAAGGTGCTAATTTCAGTAAATCTGAAAGGGTTAAAAAGTGTAAATTTAATAGTTTTTATCCAGAATATTGAGGTGTTGTGATATTTTTCCTGTCTGGTATGGTTTTTAAACTTTTATTTCTGTATATATTATTTAAAAATTCTAAAAATGCTATTATATTTGGAAACAAAAACGTGAACATTATATATATTACATATTAATAGTGGTACTAGTAGCAGTGAAAGTCACTCAGCTGTGTTCGACTCTGTAACCTCCATGGACTCCAGCCTGCCAGGTTCCTCTGTCCATCAAATTCTCCAGGCAAGAATACTGAAGTGTGTTGCTATTTCCTTCTCCAGGGGATCTTATGAAGCCAGGAGGAAACCTGGGTCTCCTGCATTGCAGGCAAATTCTTTATCATGTGAGCCAATAGAGAAACCCCTTAGCTTATATATGTGTATATACATATTATATATGCATAGATATATATGATATTAGAGGAGGAAAAGTGGAAGCAGTGACATATTTTATTTTCTCAGGCTCCAAAATCACTACTGATGGTAATTGCAGCCATGAAAATGAAAGATGCTTGCTCCTTGGAAGACAAGCTATGGCAAACCTCAGTTCAGTTCAGTTGTCACTCAGTCATGTCCAACTCTTTGCAACCCCAGGGACTGCAGCATGCCAGACTTCCCTGTCCATGACCAACTCCTGGAGCCTACTCAAACTCATGTCCATCGAGTCAGTGATGCCATCCAACCATCTCATCCTCTGTTGTCCCCTTCTCCTCCTGCCTTCAATCTTTCCCAGTATCAGAGTCTTTTCCAGTGAGTTCGTTCTTTGCATCAGGTGGCCAATGTATTGGGTTTTCAGCTTTAGCATCAGTCCTTTCAATGTATATTCAGGACAGATTTCCTTTAGGATTGACTGGTTGGATCTCCTTGCAGTCTAAGGGATTCTCAAGAGTCTTCTCCAACACCACAGTTCAAAAGCATCAATTTTTTGTTATTCAGCTTTCTTTATGGTCCAACTCTCACATCCATACATGACTATTGGAAAAACCATAGCTTTGACTAGATGGACCTTTGTCGGAAAAGTAATGCTTTTTGATATGCCATCTAGGTTGGTCACAGCTTTTCTTTCAAGGAGCAAGCATCTTTTAATTTCATGGCTGCAATCACCATCTGCAGTGATTTTGGAACCCAAGAAAATAAAGTCTGTCACAGTTTTCATTGTTTCCCCATCTATTTGCCATGAAGTGATGGGACCGGATGTCATGATCTTCTTTTTTTTTTTTTTATCTCAGTTTTATTTATTTATTTACTTTACTTTACAATATTGTATTGGTTTTGCCATACATTGACATGAATCCACCATGAGTATACATGTGTTCCCCATCCTGAACCCCTCTCCCACCTCCCTCTGCATCCCAGCCCTCTGGGTCATCCCAGTGCACCAGCCCTGAGCACCCTGTATCATAGCATTGAAACATGTAAATTATCACACGTGAAATGAATTGCCATTCCAGGTTTGATGCATGATCGTCATTTTTTGAATGTTGAGTTTAAGCCAGCTTTTTCACTCTCCTTTTTCACTTTCATCAAGAGGCTCTTTTGGTCCTCTTTGTTTTCTGCCATAAGGGTGCTGGCATCTGCATATCTGAGGTTATTGATATTTCTCCTGGTACTCTTGAGTCCAGCTTGGGCTCCATCCAGCCTGGTATTTTGCATGATGTACTCTGCACATAAGTTAAATAAGAAAGGTGACAATATACAACCTTGAAGTACTCCTCTCCCAATTTAGAACCAGTCCATTGTTTCATGTCTGGTTCTAGCTGTTGCTTCTTGACCTGCATACAGATTTCTCAGGAAGCAAGTATGTTGGTCTGGTATTCCCTTCTCTTTAAGAATTTTCTACAGTTTGTTGTGATCCACACAGTTAAAGGCTTTACTGTAGTCAATGAAGCAGAAGTAGTTTTTTTTTGGAATTCTCTAAAGTGAAGAGAAACTAAAAAGCCTCTTGATGAAAGTGAAAGTGGAGAGTGAAAAGGTTGGCTTAAAGCTCAACATTCAGAAAACGAAGATCATGGCATCTGGTCCCACCACTTCATGGGAAATAGATGGGGAAACAGTGGAAACAGTGTCAGACTTTATTTTTCTGGGCTCCAAAATCACTGCAGATGGTGACTGCAGCCATGAAATTAAAAGACGCTTAGTCCTTGGAAGGAAAGTTATGACCAACCTAGATAGCATATTCAAAAGCAGAGACATTACTTTGCCAACAAAGGTTCGCCTAGTCAAGGCTATGGTCTTTCCTGTGGTCATGTATGGATGTGAGAGCTGGACTGTGAAGAAGGCTGAGCACCGAAGAATTGATGCTTTTGAACTGTGGTGTTGGAGAAGACTCTTGAGAGTCCCTTGGACTGCAAGGAGATCCAACCAGTCCATTCTGAAGGAGATCAGCCCTGGGATTTCTTTGAAAGGAATGATGCTAAAGCTGAAACTCCAGTATTTTGGCCACCTCATGCGAAGAGTTGACTCATTGGAGAAGACTCTGATGCTGGGAGGGATTGGGGGGAGGAGGAGAAGGGGATGACAGAGGATGAGATGGCTGGATGGCATCACTGACTCGATGGATGTGAGTCTGAGTGACCTCTGGGAGTTGGTGATGGACAGGGAGGCCTGGCGTGCTGCGATTCATGGGGTCACAAAGAGTCGGATACGACTGAGTGACTGATCTGATCTGATCTGATTTTGTGTATGCATATTGAGTGCAGCTCTTTCATAACATCTTTGTTTAGGATTTGAAATAGCTCAGTTGGAATTCCATCACCTCCACTAGCTTTGTTCGTAATGATGCTTCCTAAGGTACACTTGACTTCACACTCCAGGATGTCTGGCTCTAGGTGAGTGACCATAATTGTTATCTGGGTCATTAAGATCTTTTTTGTGTAGTCCAATACTGTAAAGAACAATATTGCATAGGAACTTGGAATTGACAACCTAGACAGTATTAAAAAGCAAGACATCACTTTGTCAACAAAGGTCCATATAGCCAAAGCTATAGTTTTTCCAGTAGTCATGTACAGTTGTGAGAGTTGGCCTATAAAGATGGCTGAGTGTCAAAGAATTGATGCTTTTGAATATGGTGTTGGAGAAAACACTTGAGAGTCCCTTGGACAACAAAATTAGACCAGTCAATCCTAAAGGAAATCAACCCTGAATATTCATTGGAAGGACTGATGCTGACATTGAAGCTCCAGTGCTTTGGCCATCTGATGCAAAGAGCTGACTCATTGGAAAAGATCCCGTAGCTGGGAAAGATTGAAGGCAAAAGGAGAAGAGGGCAACAGAGGATGAGATGGTTAGATAGTATCACCAACTCAATGGACTTGAATTGAGCAGACTCCGGGAGATCAGATCAGATGAGAGCAGTTGCTCAGTCGTGTCCGACTCTTTGCGACCCCATGAACCGCAGCACGCCAGGCCTCCCTGTCCATCACCAACTCCCAAAGGTCACTCAGACTCACATCCATCGAGTCAGTGATGCCATCCAGCCATCTCATCCTCTGTCGTCCCCTTCTCCTCCTGCCCCCAATCCCTCCCAGCATCAGAGTCTTCTCCAATAAGTCAACTCTTGGCATGATGTGGCCAAAGTACTGGAGTTTCAGCTTTAGCATCATTCCTTTCAAAGAAATCCCAGGGCTGATCTCCTTCAGAATGGACTGGTTGGATCTCCTTGCAGTCTGAGGGACTCTCAAGAGTCTTCTCCAACATCACAGTTCAAAAGCATCAATTCTTCGGTGCTCAGCCTTCTTCACAGTCCAGCTCTCACATCCACACATGACCACAGGAAAGACCATAGCCTTGACTAGGCGAACCTTTGTTGGCAAAGTAATGTCTCTGCTTTTGAATATGCTATCTAGGTTGGTCATAACTTTCCTTCCAAGGAGTAAGCGTCTTTTAATTTCATGGCTGCAGTCACCATCTGCAGTGATTTTGGAGCCCAGAAAAATAAAGTCTGACACTGTTTCCCCATCTATTTCCCATGAAGTGATGGGACCAGATGCCATGATCTTCGTTTTCTGAATGTTGAGCTTTAAGCCAACCTTTTCACTCTCCACTTTCACTTTCATCAAGAGGCTTTTGAGTTCCTCTTCACTTTCTGCCATAAGGGTGGTGTCATCTGCATATCTGAGGTTATTGATATTTCTCCCAGCAATCTTGATTCCAACTTGTGTTTCTTCCAGTCCAGCATTTCTCATGATGTACTCTGCATATAAGTTAAATAAACATGGTGACAATATACAGCCTTGACGTACTCCTTTTCCTATTTGGAACCAGTTAGGAGGCAGTATAGGACAGGGAAGCCTGGCATGCTGCAGTCCTTGGGGTCACAAGGAATCAGAGATGACTTAGTGACTGAACAACAACAACAAAACTATATATGAATGTATTTTTATCTCCATATGAATATATATATTTATGGAGAAAGAGAAAAATACAAAATATGACATATGTGAGTGTCTAATATGTACAGCTTCCTTATATGGTTTCTCACAGTAAACTGTGAGATGCTATTATAGCTTTACTTACAGATAAGGAAGTACGCTCAATAAATCTTAGATACTTCTTCGAGATCACGCAGCTAGTTAACGGTAGATAAAGATTGATTTTTAGTCTATTTGATTTTAATCCCATGCTCTTTGCACACTGCTGTGTCATCCCCTTTCTGAAAACCCACTAAGGAAGCAAAACAAATCTACAAAAGAAATGAATAAGTGATTATTTCTTTTACAAATGAATTCTCACTCTGGATTTTTTTTTCAGTGATGAGTGTTTAAAATAGCATTTGTTTGTGTATACAATTCACTGCATAGAGTTTTCAGGAATGTAGGTATTACATGTATTATATGAAGTATTTTTTAAATATAAATTTATTTATTTTAATTGGAGGCTGATTACTTTACAATATTGTATTGGTTTTGCCATATATCAACATGCATCCACCATGGGTGTACATGTGTTCCTCATCCTGAACCCCCCTCCCACCTCCCTCCCCATACCATCCCTCTGGGTCATCCCAGTGCACCAGCCCCGAACATCCTGTATCATGCATTGAACCTGGACTGGCGATTCGTTTCACATATATTATATGTGTTTCAATGCCATTCTCCCAAATCATCCCACCCTCGCCCTCTCCCACAGAGTCCAAAAGACTGTTCTATACATCTGTGTCTCTTTTGCTGTCTCTCATACAGGGTTATCGTTACCATCTTTCTAAATTCCATATATATGCGTTAGTATACAACAAAGGTCCATCTCGTCAAGGCTATGGTTTTTCCAGTGGTCATGTATGGATTGAGAGTTGGACTGTGAAGAAGGCTGAGTGCCGAAGAATTGATGGTTTTGAACTGTGGTGTTGGAGAAGACTCTTGAGAGTCCCTTGGACTACAAGGAGATCCAACCAGTCCATTCTGAAGGAGATCAGGCCTGGGTGTTCTTTGGAAGGAATGATGTTAAAGCTGAAACTCCAGTACTTTGGCCACCTTCACCTGAGTGAAGAGTTGACTCATTGGAAAAGACTGATGCCAGGAGGGATTGGGGGCAGGAGGAGAAGGGGACGACAGAGGATGAGATGGCTGGATGGCATCACTGACTCGATGGACGTGAGTCTGAGTGATCGCTGGGAGTTGGTGATGGACAGGGAGGCCTGGCGTGCTATGATTCATGGGGTTGAAAAGAGTCAGACACAACTGAGCAACTGAACTGAACTGAACTGATACTGTGTTGGTGTTTTTCTTTCTGGCTTACTTCACTCTATAATAGGCTCCGGTTTGATCCACCTCATTAGAACTGATTCAGATGTATTCTTTTTAATGGCTGAGTAATACTCCATTGTGTATAGGTACCACAGCTTTCTTATTCATTCGTCTGCTGATGGACATCTAGGTTGCTTCCATGTCCTGACTATTATAAACAGTGCTGTGATGAATATTGGGGTACACGTGTCTCTTTCTGTTCTGGTTTCCTCGGTGTGTATGCCCAGCAGTGGGATTGCTGGGTCATATGGCAGTTCTGTTTCCAGTTTTTTAAGGAATCTCCACACTGTTCTCCACAGTGGCTGTACTAGTTTGCTTTCCCACCAGCAGTGTAAGAGGGTTCCCTTCTCTCCGTACCCTCTCCAGCATTTATTGCTTGTGGACTTTTGGATTGCAGCCATTCTGACTGGCGTGTAATGGTACCTCATAGTGGTTTTGATTTGCATTTCTCTGATAATGAGTGATGTTAAGTATCTTGATGAAAGTGAAGAGGAAAGTGAAAAAGTTGGCTTAAAACTCGACACTCAACTATATGAAGTATTACAAGTATTGTGAGCCCACAAGCTGAAACTACTTAGCCCGCACGCCATAACTACTGAAGTCTGAGCACCCTAGATCCCATGCTCTACAAAAGAGAAGCCACCAGTAAAAGCAGCCTGCACACCACAGCTAGGCTGCAACTAGAGGAAGCCTGCACGCAGCAATGAAGACCAAGGGCAGCCAAAATGAATTCTTTAATTAATTAATAAAATGAATGTAATAGATGTGTTCTGGGTTTCAAAAGATCTATGTTGCTATATTCCATATGTATTACTTACTCACATCTTGACCAGTCCTTTGAAGAGAACAGAAATGACCCTGAAAGGAGACCATATATGTGAGGCATCAGGCTTGTCACAAACACCAAGGTTTATTAAATCCTTACAGTGTGTCAAATAGTGCTCAGGCCAGCGCAGACAAATGTACAAAACAGCTTTTCAACCATCAAGTCCCATGAATAGTATGGCTCCAAGGTAATAATCAGAGATTTCTATAGATACAGAGATAGAGAGATACAGTCACAGATTTCTAGTGATGTATTATACATCAGGTTTCCCAAGCCACACTGAGGAAGAGGTAAAAGAAGAGGATCAGAGAATCAGTACAAATATATTATTTCCTTCACTCTGCCTATTCACTCGACTCCTTTAAAACTGTTACAGATTATTTCTGAGCTGTCCTTAGAGAGAGTCTCACTATAATGGACATGCACAAACACCATTCTACTTTTTTCCAGCCACAGCTTCTCTGCCCAGGGTAGGGTCTGCTGCCAAGTTTCCCAGTGCCGAAGACCAGATTCTACTGCCCAGGGCACTTGCCTCGGCTCCTGCCTACCTCCTGCTCCCAGCTTTTCCCCATACTAAAGCAATTTCATTGTGCCAAAGTCACCAGTGGGGACAGCTTTGGTGCAGAAATCTCATGCTGTGTTCTTCACTGGTCTGTGGAGAATCGCTCTCCCTCTTTTGTATCTCATTCTTAGTCTCTGTTTAACTCATGTCCTCAGGCTTCTTCTGTGGATAGCAATAAAGCTACCTTAGCGTGTGCTTCGCTCAGTCGTGTCTGACTCTTTGTGACCCCATGGACTGTAGCCCGCCAGGCCCCTCTGTCCATGGGATTCTCCAGGCAAGAAAATTGGAGTGGGTTGCCATGCCCTCCTCCAGGGGATCTTCCTGACCTGGGGATCAAACCCAGGTCTCCCGCATGGCAGGCAGATTCTTTACCATCTGAGCCAAGAATGTCCAAAATTTTCCTTTGTCTTCATTTATTGAATTTCAGTAAATTAGTTGTCTCCTCCCATGTCTGCGTATCTTAAGTATGGGAATCTGAGAGTGTTTCTGTACATGCAGAAACAAGTCTGTTCAGATTTTTCTACCGTTTGAGTCCTCTCTAGAGTTGCTTTTCTATTCTCCAGTCTCTTCCCTCCAAGCAAAGAATGCTTAAAAATAGAGCCTTCAGAATCATGAGCCCCAAACACACAGTATTGGATTCTGTGCAGCACCGAGTCCTTAAAATAAAAACGTCCATGTTTGGCTTAAACAAAGCTAAGTTAGTGTCTCTTACCTTCAACAAAAAGAATCCCAAATGAAACAAGCGTGGAAGGAAGGAGTGGTTTTTTATCTCTGAACATGGTTACTTTTTCTGTTCTGAATCCTTCCAGTTCTCCAGAATTCCCAAGATTATCCCCAAGCTCTCCATTACTAGTTATATCCTACAAAATGAGTCTCTCTCAGATGAATTAACGTTGAGGGCTTAACTCATTTTTCTGATGTGATTTGTTGTCAGCATTAATTAAAAGAACAGATTGTTGGGTAATTTACTTTTCCTCTGATACTATGAAGTTTAACATTCTCAGCCTCATTAATATATTTATGTGTTTTATAAACAGTTAAATTGAAAAATGTTCTTTTAATAAACAACCCTCAGTGCAGCTGTACTGCAAATAATATGGACTTCTAAAGGTCTAGTCCTGACTATACACTGAGAGACCTGTAATTTGGTCCCAGGCAAGGAGACCCATCATTTATTTGTTGTAAGACATTAAGTCAGGCATTTAGTATCCCTAAAATTATTTCACCACCTTTAAAACAGATGACAGATGTTGTGAAAAGAGCACTATTATGAAAAGGCAAAGTGCAGGGTATTAATAATAGAAATAATAAACAGAAGATATCGAGAGTACTTTCTCAGTTTCTTTGTAGATGGGTACAACTTTTTCTTCCTTGAGAGCTTTTCATACATTTGGAAGTACTACAAGAAAAATATTTCAACTAGTATTCAAGCTAAAATTAGTAGAGAAATAATGATGTATTTGAATGAATAAACATTTTTGGCAGTTGTTCAGTCATTAAATCATGTCCGACTGTTTGCAACCTCATGAACTGCAGCACGCCAGGCTTCTCTGTCCTTCACTATCTTCCTGAGTTTGTGCAAACTCACATCCACTGAGTCAGTGATGCCATCCAACCATCTCATCCTCTGTTGTCCCCTTCTCCTCTAGCCCTCAATCTTCCCCAGCTTCAGGGTCTTTTCCAATGAGTCAGTTTTTCTCATCAGGTGGCCAAAGTGTTGGAGCTTCAACTTCAGCACCAGTCCTTCCAATGAGTATTTAGGGTTGATTTACTTTAAGATTGACTGGTCTGATCTCCTTGCTGTCCAAGGGTCTCTCTAGAGTTTTCTCCAGCTTCCAGAGAGAAGCTGGAAGGCACAAGCTGGATGGCAGAGGAACCAGAGATCAAATTGCCAGCACATGCTGGATCCTAGAAAAGGCAAGGCAATTCCAAAAGGACATTTACTTCTGCTTCATTGACTACACTAAAGCCTTTGACTTGTATGGATCACACCAAGCTATGAAATATTCTTAAAGAGGTGTATTTTAATGAATAAATATTTTTGGCAGTATAATATATATTTAGGGCTTCTCAGGTAGCACCACGTGCCAATGCAGGAGTCATAAGAGAACTGGGTTTGTTCCCTGGGTTGGGAACATCCTTTGGAAAAGGGCATGGCAGTCCACTCTAGTATTCTTGCTCGGAGAATCCCATGGACTGAGGAGCCTGGCGGGCTACAGTCCATAGAGTCACAAAGAGTCGAACATGACTGAAGTGAACTAGCACACATGCACACAATACATATTTATGAATTCATTAGAATGAACTAACAATATGCATTTGTCATAATCTTCTTTGTAGTCTTTTTAGTGCTTGTTGCAGGTGATATCTTCTCTAGGTTTATTATAATCAACTTACCTAAACAGTTGCTAACTCAGTCACATTTTAGGATGGGGAGAGGTGGTAGGGATAAAGTTTAATTCTGTGTTTGATTCAGGGCTGCTGATGATATTAATATGCTCAAGTTTTCAATAGGTGCTAGACACCATCATCTGAATTAGATTAAAAATTAAGATTAACCAGGCAATGGATTTGGGACTTCTGATGATTGTTCACTTGAGAACATTTTCTTATCTGACAGTCCAAGTATTGCTTTCTCCTTTCACTCCTATCCTAACAACACTGTTTTTTTTGTCATCATCTTACACACAGCTATTGTATGTTTGTTGAGCCCTTTGGTTCGGTTTTAGCATCCTTGGAATTACTAATGCAATACAACATCACATATCCAGAATACGATTGTGACTCAGTTATCTAATACATGTAAAATGACTAGAAGAGTGTGCTCATATAACATCAATGTAATTTAGCATGGGTTTGTTTCTATCAAGCCAATTAATTTAAATAGCATATACCACTAAACATATTACACTGCAACTACTAGCCTGTATTTTTATTCAATAGAAACACATGGATTCTTCTAATTATCAAAAAGTCTGAATTAGTGGTATACAAGTCAATGAGGTAATGTCTCCTACATGCAGTTGTGTCCTCTAATTTTCTCTTTCTCTGTAACATATTCCCTGCCTCCAGAAATAAATCGGAAGAAACTTCCTTTTGCCCTCTGCAAGATAAGTTGAGCTTCCTTGTGTGAAAGCAAAGCAAGTAGAAAAAATGATTTATTTCCATTTTGGGCAGCTCTGTTGAGTTGTAGTGTCATTGCACAGCAGGCTTTTATAGATAAGAAAGTCAGGTGTGGAGGGACAAGAGTTCTCAAGGAGAAAGAAGCATATTTGGGGAGAAAGGAGAAAGCATACCTGGCAAGACTGTGATTTGTGATCTATGTGAGAAAAAGGAAGACAGCATTATGGGACAGAACACGGACTAAGGGAGCTGACTTGTGCAAGGTTTTAGCTGAGCCTGAAAATAGACTGTGCCTGGCAGTTTATAAAATCACACTTAATCTTCATACCAACTCTGAAAAGTAAGTATTATCATCCTAATTTTACTCGTGAGGAAATTGTAGCTCAGGGAATTAAATGACTAATAAGGGACAGGATGAGGAATTTGATGCCAGATCTTCTGATTCTATTAGATCCATTCAAGTCCTGCCTACCTCATCTTTCATAGTCTTCTTTGTCATCAACAGAAAGTGTTTGCTAGCTGAATTAAAAGTCAGTCTGTGGTTGTGGGGCCAGAGTACAGGACAAAGGTCATGGTAACCCACCCCAATATTCTTGCCTGGAAAATC
This sequence comes from Tragelaphus eurycerus, assembly GCA_935064755.1. Lineage (NCBI taxonomy): Eukaryota > Metazoa > Chordata > Mammalia > Artiodactyla > Bovidae > Tragelaphus > Tragelaphus eurycerus. The sequence continues at coordinate 634,181 of CAKXYN010000086.1, read as the reverse complement.
CCATGGACAGAGGATGTTGCTTCCTCCTTTGAGATCAGTCTTAGGACATTTTTACACATCTGTAACCATTAGACTTTATAAAATCCTCACAGCATAGTCTCTCTCTCTCTCTTTCAGTATTTGCTGAATGTCATCGTTTCAAATTAGATGATAAGTTCCTGAGGGCATGAAGCAGGTTTGTTTTGCTCACCACTTTATAGGCAACAGCCCAATACAATGCAAGAGCATAGTAATATTTGGATAAATTTAAAATTATCCAATTATCCAACTATGGATTATTTTAAAAATAAATGTTCTTTTTAGAACAGTTTTATTGATATACAGAATTATTGTGAAGAGGGTATAGTCTTCCCATATATTCCACTTTCAGTTTCCACTATTGTTAATGTCTTACATTAGTGTGGAACATCTGTCACAATTAGTGAACCAATATTGATACTATGTGGAGAAGGCAATGGCACCCCACTCCAGTACTCTTGCCTGGAAAATCCCAGGGATGGAGGAGCCTGGTAGGCTGCAGTCCATGGGGTCGCTAAGAGTTGGACACGATTGAGCAACTTCACTTTCATTTTCACTTTTATGCATTGGAGAAGGAAATGGCAACCCATTCCAGTGTTCTTGCCTGGAGAATCCAGGGATGGGAGAGCCTAGTGGGCTGCCATCTATGGGGTCGCACAGAGTCGGACACGACTGATGTGACTTAGTAGGCGTATTGATACTATGAGCCTTCCTGGTGGCTCAGATGATAAAGAAATTGCCTTCAATGCTGGAGACCTGGGTTCGGTCTCTGGGTCAGGAAGATCCCCTGCAGAAGGGAATGGTATCCCACTCCAATATTCTTGCCTGGAGAATTCCATGGACAGAGGAACCTCGTGGGCTACAGTCCATGGAGTCACAAAAAGTAGGACGTGACTGAGTGACTAACAGTTTCACTTTCAGTTTTCATTGATTTCATTCAGAAATCCTGTGAACACTAGTTTTCTTAAAATCCAATATCCTTTTAATTTCCAGAATCTCATCTGGGAACTGCATGCTATAGTCCACGGGGTTGCAAAGAGTCAAACATGACTGAAAAACAACATCTAGGATACAATATTACACTCAGTAGTCAAGTCATAGTGATTCTATTTCCTGACTCTACGATTGCACCTTTTTTAAAATGTAGAAGGATTAGAGTAAATCCATGGGACACTGGAAGGGGAAATCTATCTCTCAATCCTTTATGTTTCCTGTTTGTAAAACAAAAATATGGAATAAGAACACCTGCTGTTTACCTAGAATTTTTGTCTGGATATGAGAATCTTGACTGCAATGTTCACTGAAGTTTCATTATAGTCCAGAAGTCTTGATATAACAATATATAAGGAAATTCTTTATCTTGGATTTTACTATGAAAATAGAAGAATTCATCTGTGGTTAGTGAGTCTATATGATAAAATGAAAATTATATGAACTTGACTACACAGCTAATATGAACAAATAGTAGTATATAACAAACTAAAAACCCTGTTCTGGTAGTAATTCTGATTCCTCCATCCCAAAGAACTGGTGAAACCTCTGCTAGACATGAACAAAGAAAACAAACAAGCGTTTTTGTTTTACTTCTTTATCCAGGGCCTACCTTGCTATTCTGCTGTGCCTCACACTCTTATATCCCAGACTCCATGTGCAGATAGATTACTTTCTTCATCGGTTTTACATCTAATTGCATAGAATTTTCTGTATTTCTATTTGCAATTGCCCAAAGTGCAAATGCAGTGTTCTGAGTGAAAGGTGTTTATTATCTCTAGCCATTTATTTTTCATGTAATTGCTCAGCCATAATCAAATCTCTACAAGACACTGGATTCAGCTTTCCCTATTGCTTTGCACATGCATGGTCTGATGTGTGCTGTCCTGGTGACTTTTGCTTTGTGGAGGGAAAGAGCTGCTGCTTAAGTAGGGATGACCTGAGAATGTTCCCCAAAGTAGAGAATTTGTGGATTCTTTAGACTGATCAAGTGGGCATTAATAGTTACCTGGTGTGGCAGTTGGAATGGGAGCTCCCAGTGTTATTTTTTCCTACCCAGGACTGGCTGGGGGGTGGCCCTGTGTGCCAACCTCCTTTTAACAGCAACACTTCCTAGAGGCAAAGAATGCCAACTGTGTTGAATCATTTTGGGATCTGTAATTTCTGTATACTTGTCTGACCTGAAGGCATGAGATGGATCTCAGGAGCTTGGCAATAAGATTTGCTGATTTTATTCTCTTCTCTTTCAACAGATGGAAGATTGGGGTGGTAGAAGCCCAAGGAGCTCTCCCCCGAGACCTCACTCTTGCTTCAAGATTCTCAGGTCCTTTCTCTTTTATTTCCCTAAAGATCTTCAGAGTCAGGCAATTTAGATTCACATTGATGTTGCCGCATACCCACAGTGGTGTAGGATGGATAGAGTGCCAAGAAGAAATTTCCTTAAGGAGGAGGCAGGTCTTACTTACAAGGTGTGGTTTTAGAGACTCTAAAAATCCTTTTTGACTCCTTTACTCAAGCATTTCCCTTCCTGATCCTGCCAAAGTTCTTGGAATGTCCCCAAATCACCTACTCCCTTTGGGTTTGGGTGCTAAAGTCTTTTGTGAAGTACATGTGCTGTGTAGGTGCAGGAACCATGAAAAATTGAACTCAGATTAATTTATCTGTTAAGTCATAGTAATTTAGCAAAGGGATAGGATACGCCTGAGGGAAAAGGATGTGAGAGAGGTGAGATTTGATATGGGAAGAGAAGTGATTCTTACCTTGGGTGGTTTTAAATTCCTTAGACTATTTCAAAGACCTTCTCCCCAGGGGGGAAAAAATACATACAGTGGAAGTGACTTTTGCACCTGGGCATGTTCAAAAGTCAAAATTTAGAGGCAATGTTTTGTTTGAAAAGCCCTTAGCTAATCTGTGAAGAATCGTATAAGTGGTTTAGAGGTATTTTGCTTTTCAGTAGTTTTTACACATATTGGAATTTGATTATCATTGATCTAGACCAAAAGTGGTATAAAAAGAATATATATATTCTGATATCTGGCCCTATGCAACATTGCACCTTTGAAGTACCTATTAAACTTCAGAAGGAAAAAGGCAGTGTCAATTCCTGCCTGCAGGGTATATTCCATTCTGGTTTGGACTACTGAGCCACTATAACCGTGATGCATGCTAATAGGTTTGTTTGTGGTTGAAAGTTAAAAGTAATTAGTTGCAGGTCTAGATTCTAAAGCCAGAATAGAAGTTAAATTTGCTGTTCCCCTGAAACCAACACAAAGGTATAAATCAACTAGACTCCAATAAAATTTTTTTAAAAAGGAAAAAATCTGTATACTCTAGAACCTGTAAAACTAAAACTGACTTGCTAATGTTGCATTCAAAGGGAAACATGAGTATAGTGTCCAATGTTTTAATATAAAATAAAAAGCATTCATCGCCCCCCAAATTTTTGGACAAAATGAGGCTCCACTGCACACACACTGCTAACTCCTGTTTCAGAGCATTTGTTATTTCAGGTGCTTGAGGGGATAGAAAACAGAGCAGCTGGGAAGGGAATGGGAACGGAAGGTGATGAGAACAGGGCAGAGAACAGAGAGCGAGGCGGGAAGAGAGAGAGGTGCAGAGGATTCTGTTAAAGCCCCTCTGCTGACCTTGATTTTTCCTTGGACCAGCCCCAGCTGGAGACCTTTCTCCTTTGTAAAATTCCCTTTGCTCTCTTTTTTCTTTGCTTCCCTCCATCCACCCCACCCCCTTTCCATATGCCTAGAGTTCTCCCCTGGCCTCTTAGCACTCAGCTAGTGAAGCCCAAAGGAAGTTCCCAGTTGAATAAAAGAAAAGCTTCAAGCAGTCTTATCACAACTTCCCTGATTCCTCTGGGTCTTCTTGTTATTAATTTTCTTATGCACTGTTTCTGTGAGACAGCTGTGTTTTCAGCTGGAGAAAAGCTTGTGACCTAAAGGACAGGGAAAAAAATTGCCATTAAGAAAGGGAGCGGAGAATCTGAAAAGTCAGGATTTCTTTAAATAGCATCAGCTGTAGTCAGTTTCCATATTTTCTACAGCATCTTGCCTGGCTGAATAGAAAGTAGATGGCCATTCTCTAGTCTGATGGTTTCCAATTTCTTTTTTTGGCACAGGATCATGAACAACAAATTTCTTAGTATCTGGAGAGACCATTCGTTTATTCACTCTTTAAGCAAGTTCATAAATTTGTTAGTTGAGAAGTTAATAAGTGATTTAGGAGCTCTGGTCACTGCAAAAGCTATAATCTCTCTATTGATATGTAAAGACACAGCTCTGCTTCTGACCCTATTTCCTCATTTGATAGGAAATAAAAGGGAGCCCATATGATTAATTTATTGTTTGTTTATTGTCCAGATTAAATGAGATGATGTAGTATGTGAAAACATCAATCATAATTTAGCATCTGCAAACAGCTTGGTACATGTTAGTTTCACCTTCCTTCTCTGGACATATATCTCTGCACTTCACAAGTTTCTATTCCCATCAGAACCTAGGGCCCATTACTCAGAACCCTAATATGTGGCAAGAAACAATAGGACACATGTATTCGTGCTAAAGCCACTGGGGAATATTCTAATGTTACACACGGAAGCATGGCCCTGGCTGGGTTTGATATTCATTACAATAAATTTCTATCCGTTTAAATTATTTCTCAAGTTAAAACTCCCCTGGTTATATGGACACATATCTCCATCCAATCAAGATGGAAAATTTGTGAAATCCTTTGCCACATATGTAATCTGCAAACTAAAGGATTTTGTAGTCAAATTGCTGGATTTTAAAATTTCTATCTCAAATATAGTTATGCTTTCATGCAAGTTCCATGAGTACAAAGTTTTTGTCCCTTTTCTTCTTTTCATTGTAGAATCCCAATCTCCCAATCACTTAGTGAAGAGTCTGACACGTAGTATGAACTAAAAATTATTTGTTGAATAAATGAATGAATGATTTTGTCTAAGCAGCCTAATGAAAGAACCAATCCAGACTCTGCCTCTCTGGAATGTCTGAGAATATTTAGAGATATTCTCAGGAGTGCTGAGAAAAAATGCTTTTGAGTGCCTGCTAAGTGTCTGGCATTGTGTTGGGCCCTTGGGGTTTTAATAAGGCAGCCATATCCCCTACCATGAAATGAGCATATAGCTTAGCAGAGAAGAGATAGTGTATTACAAACTGAATACTAGAGGACTGGTTTATGAGGAAAAGAAGGTACAGAGTGTGTGGGGGCACTGTAGAGGGTCACGCTCTGTGAGCAAAGGCAAAGTTTCTAAAGCAAGGGTTAGAAAACATGAAAACATCTTGAAAACTTAAAAATGTATTTCAGGTGAAAGGTACTATTATTCAAGTCCTTGTGATTAATAGCTAGCTCTATTTCTTGGGATACAGAGGGAGGGACTTAGTTGTTCCAATATATATATGACCCTGAGATGCAGCTAAAGAACCAAGCCTGAATAGGACTGCAAGCCACTTGTTCTAAAATTCTTCTTTTGAGGAAACATCTGTCTTTCTTTTGGGAGATGCCAACGATCACGTGGGCCTTCCAGCATTAGCATCTTTTCCAGCCATCTGCAGTGTTTGCCTTGCCCACACACAGGCTTCATCACTGCACACAAACACTCCTCTTTGCCCAAACTTCAGTACCAGGCTTTACTATGAAAAATTCTGCAAAATCTCCTTGAGACCACCTCAAAGTTTCATAGTCCATGCATCTGTTCCCACGGCATGGCATTGCAGTTACTTTATTTACAATATATTTATCACCTTTTTAGTTCATGTGAATGCAAGGGAAAGTACAGGAGAAAGACACTATTGTTTGTAGATGTTTTTATTTTTTGGTTATCATTGTTTTTCTTTAGAGTCAGAGGCTGGAAGACAGCCTGAGATGACATTTGGTTTCATTTCCTATTAAGCAATCACATAGACCCACTTTTATATCAAATCTCCTACTTCTAAGTCACTTAGGATGAAATTCTGTAGGTTTCTCTGGTAAATTATTCCAGGGTAAATAAAGCTTGTTTTCAAAAATGCCTTTTATATTTAATTCAAGTATTTCCCATCACCTCTGAGGATAAGTGTTAAGTTTCAGAGGTGTGGTAAAGAGCTAAGGTCTTGGAATATGGCGGATCTTGGTTCAAATATGACCCCTGCTTCAGATGAATTGTGTGACTTGAGACAATTACATGACCATTTTGTATATGCTTTTCCCATATGTGACCCGAAGAAAATAACACTTAGATAAAGAAATAATGTCTGTAATCCTGACATTGACCTGATTTCTCTCACATGATGAATGTTTGATAAATAGTGCTTATCATTTTTTTCTGTGTCAAGTGTCTAATTATAATATATTTGGGAGCAGGAATCATGACTTGTCTGGGTTTATATGCTGTACAGCCCTTAGTACTGTGGATATAATAGATACTCAGGAATTATATATAAATGATTAAAAAAAGAACGATAGTAAGTGGAAGAAACAACTTGCTCTTCTCTTAACTAGGTCCATGACAGGGCAAACCATTTGTACTTTCTGAATCCTAATTTCTTCATTTGTAAAATTGTTGCTTCATAAATGACCTTTTGCAATTGAATATTTCTGAGGAGTATTTATTCTGCTTTATCAGCACTACAGAGAAGGATGTTGTTTAGGCAAAATTTCTGAGCCTAAGAATGATTTTTATTATTAATATGATTTTTAAATACTTTCATGTATTTTATATAGCTACATTTTAAAACATCTTTCAGGGGAAGTGCTAGAAATTTTGTCATATTTTCTTGATTAGATTTGAAATAAATGGAGGTAAATGTTGAGTTCCTGTTCCCGTCAGTATTATTTCACGAACAGAGTAGAACCAGTATTTAATACTGGTTGCCAAAGTGAATGGAGAAGGCAATGGCAACCCACTGTAGTACTCTTGCCTGGAAAACTCCATGGACAGAGGAGCCTGGTAGGCTGCAGTCCCTGGGGTCACGAAGAGTCGGACACTTACTGAGCGACTTCACTTTCACTTTTCACTTTCGTGCATTGGAGAAGGAAATGGCAACCTACTCCAGTGTTCTTGTCTGGAGAATCCCAGGGACAGCAGAGCCCGGTGGGCTGCCGTCTATGGGGTCACACAAAGTCAGACATGACTGAAGTGATTTAGCAGCAGCAGCAGCAGCCAAAGTGAAAGTGGAGGTGGGGGAAGGAGGTCTAGGAGCAAATTCTAGAACAATCCACTTTATCTGTTGTTCCGGTGACTAATGGCTTCAGCTTTCTCCCTAGAGAGTTTCCAAAGCTCTTTACAGGATGTTCACCTTGACTCTGCCTAATATTCTTAACCTCAGCTAAATGAAACTACATTTTATGACAGCTTAGAAGCTGCAGAATGTAGCTTGTAAAGCCTGGGCACAGTTCTTAGACAATGATAAACTCACACATATTCATTTAACTGTATTGATTTCTCAGTATTTTAGATGGACAGAGGATCGAGGTGTGTGATGGGGAGGAAGGGGAAAATTCCTCCCCATTGCTTCTTAAATAGCCTTTGGAGTTTCTTTCTACACTTGACTCTTTTTTTAAATGTTGAAGGTTCCAATATTAACTACATCACAAAATTCTAAGAAAATGAATTATTTTGTCAATTTTACCTAGAACTCTTATGGATTCCCAAAGAGAATGGTAACCTTCAGTTAAGTGGATAAACCATTAGGTGAAGAAAGGAGCATGTTGGTCTGAGCATAATCTTCTTATCTGATTCACCAAACTGCAAATCTCATGAAGTTCCCAGTATATACACCTGTGTTGACTGAAAGTGAAAAGTGAAAGTGAAATCGCTCAGTTGTGTCTGACTCTTCGTGACCCCATGGACTGCAGCCTACTAGGCTCTTCAATCCATGGGATTTTCCAGGCAAGAGTACTGGAGTGAGTTGCTACTGCCTTCTCCATCAGAAATATTAGTGATACATAAATAGAAACAAGTAAATAAGACTTTATCCTTATGTGTGTAGACTTATATAAATCTAGTTTTGTGATATTCTACAATGGAATTATGCTAGTATTTATTTCTTTGACAGGTAGGTGGCATTCTGTAGACTTTTGGATGGGCTAACTTGTAATCTGGGAAAATTATTTGTCCAACTTCACATTAATTGATAACACCAATGAGAATAAAATGTAGGTTACTTGATAGAATTTCACAGCTTTGTTCCATAAACATTAGATTCATATCTTTATATTCAGCAGTTTGACTTTATGCCAATGAAATCAACAGAAAGAAATCCAAACTTAAGGAAATTTCCATGTTGAATCAAATAATTGTAAACAAGTTATTTTTTCTTAACGTTTTAATACTATGCCAGTGATTTCATCAGATATAGAGGAGAGTCTTTCCTTTGAGAGCTTCCTTTCCCACAAATTGATTAAAAATATACAATCCAGGAAATCCTTCTGGTACAAACCGGGGAAAGTTGATATAAATGAAAATAGGTAAAATGAAAACAGTGGGTAGAATATGACATATTTATTTGATAAAATATTATAAAAAGTTACGAAAGGCACAATATAGTTCAGAGTCCACTAACATTTATTTTGATATCATTATTGCATATATTATCTTATTTAATGTTTACATTAAACTAGTAAAGTAGGTTTGACTACTCCTCAATGCTCTTTTTTGAAGACAAGGAAATGGATTCAGGGAGAAATTACTTAATAGCCCTAAACAAGTATTTGGTATGTGTGGGAACCCAAATTCACTTCTTGTTCCATCCAACTGAGTGGTTTTCCTCTTTTTGCTGATGACTGCCAACCTTTTCTCAGTCAACACACCTGATGACTTCTGTCCATCCACAGCAGTCTTCCTCTCTGAGGTGGGAAGGGAAGTTTTCCCTTGAGATTTCATCAAAAACTATGTATGGGTAGATAGGTGTAGCTTGGAAAAGATGCCAGAGATAATTCTACTTCCCTACTGCACACTTCAGTTAACATTCTCTGTGTTATCTCACACCTTATACCATGATGGTTTTATTTAAATCTATTGATTTCAGAATAAAATGTCTTCCAGATCTCTTATTTAATAACTCTGCATTAATTTTTTGTATAAATTTACCAGGCAATAAGTTTCATAGACTGTTTTTGGGTTAACATATTTCCTTCTCCCAGAAGTAAATCTTGAAATATGTGGGGCAAGAAACTCTTAACATGTAGTTATGTTAAGGCTTAAATAGGGGGGAAAAAACCCCATCAATTCAGAGGTTATAATATGAAACTGGAAATCTCTGCTTATTTCTTATCTAGTGAGAGTCTTTGACCTTGCCTAGACCAACCTAGATAGCATATTCAAAAGCAGAGACATTACTTTGCCAACAAAGGTCCGTCTAGTCAAGGCTATGGTCTTTCCTATGGTCATATATGGATGTGAGAGTTGGACTGTGAAGAAGGCTGAGCACCGAAGAATTGATGCTTTTGAACTGTGGTGTTGGAGAAGACTCTTGAGAGTCCCCTGGACTGCAAAGAGATCCAACCAGTCCATTCTGAAGATCAGCCCTGGGATTTCTTTGGAAGGAATGATGCTGAAGCTGAAACTCCAGTACTTTGGGCACCTCATGCGAAGAGCTGACTCATTGGAAAAGACTCTGATGCTGGGAGGGATTGGGGGCAGGAGGAGAAGGGGACGACAGAGGATAAGATGTCTGGATGGCATCACTGACTCGATGGACGTGAGTCTGAGTGAACTCCAGGAGTTGGTGATGGACAGGGAGGTGTGGCATGCTGCGATTCATGGGGTCTCAAAGAGTCAGACACGACGGGCAACTGAACTGAACTGAACTGAGGATGCATTAATGTAGTAGAAATCATTCCATCGAAGCTCACTCTGATACTCACATGCTCCCTAATATGCTTACAGGATTGGGGTATATTTCCTTTCCCCATCCCTGTACACACAGGGCCTTTATTTCCTGGCCATGGTTATCATTGGTCCCCCTTGAGGCTCTCCACCCCAGCCACATGCTGCATCGCCCACAATCCCCTCCCTTCGTCTATGGCATGTTGGCCAAATTACATCCATACTTAACGTTCTGTTGTGTTTTTTACTGGTTGCCTTGGGATTCCGTCACAGTTTCCTCCAAATGTTGTTGGGTTTTTTTTTTTTTTTTTTTCAATTTGTTAACAAAATGAAGTGGTGAGCATTATGCTGTTGAACTGGGCATAGGAGGAATACAACATTAGAAGATTAGGACTATGTTGTTCATTGAATGTAGGTGCCCTGAGCCATCTGGAGGGCTTCTCAGGTGGCTCACTGAGTAAAGAACCCACCTGCAATGCAAGAGATATGGGTTCAATCCCTGGGTGGGAAAGATCCGCTGGAGGAGAGCATGGCAACCCACTGCAGTATTTGTGCCTGGAGAATCCCGTGGACAGAGGAGCCTTGTGGGCTACAGTCAATGGGGTTGCAGAGTCAGACACAACCGAAGTGACTGAGCACGCACACACACCAACCATCCGGAAATAACGTAGGTTGAGTTCTATAGCTTTATCTTCGGTCTTTATGACTCATACTGCCTGCTAATAGCAAAAGAACATTTCTACTTTCTCTCCATGTTGGTGGTTTCAGTATCAAAATGATATCCTTTCAACATCTTTGGCCAATTTGGATTTCACAGAAAGCACAGCCATTTCAGGTTTTACCTGAGGGAAAGGAGCTGTTACTTTTCATAAAAAAAGCTGCTGTTTGTCAGGAGACAAATCAGGAGAGGCTTTTTCACAGATGGCCTTGATTGTTCTAAAACTCTTGTTGGAGCAGCTGTGAGTCAATGGCTCTGCTTCTAACCTCAGAAATCAAAAGAAAGAAGGGAGTCCTATATTTTATATATTCATCACTATCTTTTTATTGTTTATTGTCTGTTCTGTCTGGGCTCTAGTGTTAGCGGGATGATGGAGTGACCGAGCCCACAAATGATGTAATTTTAGGAACCAATGTAATTTCCAACCTTTTTCAAGACATCTGAAATCTTACACTGAGAGCCCTTCTCCTGGGACTCGCCTCAAGAGTTCCATATAAAAGTGCAAATACCACTGGGAGGTATTGTATTTTAAGACTTATACGTCTTTGCACTTAAAACACCTTAAGGCAATGTCAATCCACACCTGAGGGATATTCATTGACAACTAGCTGAAAGCAAAATAACAGGAAAAACAGTGCATCTCACAGTTTGCCAGGAAATGGTGCTAAAACAAACCAAGGACGAACTTTGTCAAGTTCACACATTCTTGGTCCTGCATATGTGTGCAATAATCATCGTATTGGAAGAGGTTTTGGCACATCACATTTGCAGGACACATATTTATAGTTTGTTGTAAAAATTAACAATGGTAAGCATTAATCTCGAACAGTAGACAGGCTAATGTACAATGTTAAAATGTGGAATACATTATTTCCCTGCAACTGGTCAAAATGTAATTGAAAAATTGAGAGTGTATTCATCTTTCAAGTAAATGACAGATATTGTTGCTTTTGTTAGTTACTCATTCAGATAATGGTGGCATCCCTCCCTTGATGAGGTCAGAAGGGATTCCCTGGAAGGATGGGAAGCAGAAGCAACCTTTACTGAGTGGAGAGTATGTGGACCCAGACTATGCTTCTCAGAGGGGTCAAAGAGCATGGGGGTCAGCTCACAGGGGCATGTCCCACTGGGTCATCAGCACAGAAGGGCCAGAAGTAGAAACTGGGAGAAGAGTTCAGAGATTCAGAGGAGACGAGAGCAGAAAGACAAGACTGTAATAAATGAACTGCTTGGACAAGTACTGGATGCTGAAGACAGGGCCAGGAGTGGATCTTTGTGGGTTTGCATCACCTAGTGGTTGATCAGGTGTCTGGGGTACTTGTTCGTAGTGTCTGGGACAGGATGAATCTATTCTCTGTTCTATTTACTTAGATGTGTATGTGTGTGTGGTGTGCTGAGTATTTCCTGGGGGCCAGGTTCCTGTTAGACCTTGTGAATATAAACACCATCGCCACCAACACTTACTCTTATGCACTGCAATAAGTGAATTATGTATATTACTCATTTAATTCTCATAAAAATCCCGTTAGGTGAATGTTATCTTCTTTTACATATGGGGGAACAAGTTCGATGATAGCAAAAAATATGTCCGGGGTTACATGGGATACAACTGATAATAGCTGGAAATTGAGCTTAATTTACACATTTTCTAAAATTTATGATCTTAGCTACTATGCTTCAGAGGGGGCTATATACATTAATCTGTTTATAAATATTAACGAAAACAAGGAATTCAAAAATTTCCATAGCATTGGCTGGGTAATTAAAATTAAGCTTGTTAGGTTATTGGGTCATGAGGAACTCCTAAAGCAAAGAAAAAATTATTCAGTCTTCAGCTTTGCAGGTACTTCTTTTCCACTTTTGCCCATCCTCACTCCATCCTCTCATCCACCATGTTGTGAAGATAAGAGAGTACATGATTAACAACTGGATTCAGAACTCTCTCACAAAGATAAGTTCTTATGAGGAATTATGCAAAGCACAGTGAAAGAAGTTCTGAAGAAGAAGGCATAAGATTGAAAGAAAGCACCTATCTGGTTTAAGGCCCCAGTCTGGGTGCTGTGTGATATGAATGAATACCTTGCATCACCACTGCCCTCCAGGAGCTTAAAAATCTGTTGAGACGTTACCCCAAAGCACATGATACCTAGTGAACCAGCAAAGAATTAAATTAAAAAACCTCCAAGAGATGTCACTAAGCAGTTTAATTGAGAAATAATTTCTCTTTGTGTACGGTATGAGGAATCATACAGACTGGAAAGAAAGCTTGCATTGAAATGAAGAAAAGTTCTTAACTAGTAATTGAAAGATGCACAGGGTTTGACTTGGAGGTGAGGCTGAGGCAGTAGGAATGGAATGAATGAAGCCATGGAAAACAACGTAAGAGATGAGGAGGAATTCAGTTTCCTGCAGACTTGGATGCAAGGACTGGTGGCAGGTAAGGCCAAGAAAGTGGGCTGGTATAGAGGTGGTCAGACCGGGTATGTGGTGGTGAGAAGAAATCTAAAGCTGTCCTTTCACACTCCAAAATACTCCTCTTTCTAATCTTCAGAGCTGGCCCTTCCTTCCTCTTTCTTTATCCTACAGTCCAGGACACATGTGTCCCCCTGATGCTTATAAATATTAGCATTGGCCCTGGGCTTTCAAAGCCTTGGGTATTTGGGATGCTGAACAAGGAAGGCCTTTGTGAGCAGTGTAGTGGGGTAGATACACTAGGTGGAGCTCTCCAGCCAAAGCAGGAAGAGCCTCCACTGACTAGGCAAAGTCTGATTGAGGTCTGCTGCTGCTGCTGCTAAGTCGCTTCAGTCGTGTCCGACTCTGTGCGACCCCATAAACAGCAGCCTACTAGGCACCTCCGTCCCTGGGATTCTCCAGGCAAGAATGCCGGAGTGGGTTGGTCTACCCTCCCCTAAATCTGAAGTGAGTCGCTTTCCTACTCAGTAAAGGAATTACTATGACTTGCTTTAGTGAATCCCTCATCGCTTTGATTTTGACTATTTAGCTTTTTCATGATATTTTTGAGGTGTGGGGGCTGGGAGATTTATTTCTTAAAGACGTTTCTGAAGCTCATTTTGGCAGAGGGAATTGAGAGCTGCATTAAGAACTGGTGCTATTCTGCCTGGATATCAGGTAGATGATGATCTTTTAAATGCAAAAAACTTTCATGCCATTGAGTGTCTATTTTGTTTCTTTCCTAATGCTTAAAGTTTTCATATTATTGCTAAGCTTTATGGCAATAAATAACTAATCAGTAATTACAGCCCCTTTTCAGAAGTGTGAAGCAAACTCTATTTCTGCTTGAGATAAGCCTTGAGAATATTTAGAACAGAAGCTCAGTGTAAGTGGGGCATGAGGCGTTTTCAGTGGAGAAGGCAATGGCACCCCACTCCAGTACTCTTGCCTGGAAGATCCCACGGATGGAGGAGCCTGGTAGGCTGCAGTCCATGGGGTCGCTGGGAGTCGGACATGACTGAGCGACTTCACTTTCACTTTTCACTTTCATGCATTGGAGAAGGAAATGGCAACCCACTCCAGTGTTCTTGCCTGGAGAATCCCAGGGACGGGGGAGCCTAGTGGGCTGCTGTCTATGGGGTTGCACAGAGTCCGACATGACTGAAGTGCCTTAGCAGCAGCAGCAGCAGAGGTGTTTTCAGTGGTGGGTCACTAAGGGAACACGCATTCCACCACTTGGTCCTTGGCCCAGTGGGGAGTCAGGGGTTGGCACAGCACAGGGACTCAGGAAACCATGAATTGAGCGCCCATTCTATCCATATTTATCTTTTTACACTTTTGCTTCTTCTTTCCCTAAAGACTAAAGCAAAAATTTCAAGGGCTAAGTGGAAACATTAGGGCCACCCAGAGCTGCCCTGTGACTGTCTTTTCAGAGCTGGTGATTCCTGTTCCTTTCCCATTTTCCCATTCCTCTTATGACTGCTGTGATCTTCTCTGGGACTGATGGCCCCACACTCTTCCATTCCACCTGGACCTATTGCCCTGTCTTTCTCTCACTCAATTAAAATGACCCTATTCCATGCTTGTGATGACTTAATAGCTTAGTCCTTATAGTACTGTTATGATTTCAAAATTTTTAAAGTTCACAACTACACTTATACTTTTGTAACCCCTTGACCCAGCTTTAGACTTGTAAAAATATGCTCACTGTATTTGAGACCCCTTGTTAGTTAATCTGAAGCAATGGCCTTAGCAGTGCCTGAGTAGAAGCAAAGCATGTCAATCACCCCTTCCCCTCAACTACATGTTAACATCATGCTCGCCTCAACAAAAGGAATGAAGAATTTCAGGCACATGTCAGGCTGACGGAGGAGATGGCTTGTGGGTGACCAGGTCATCAAGTTCTGTCAAGTCACACCTCTATGGGGAGAGTTTTATATCACACAAAATCTCTTGGACCCTTTCTTCTGCAGCTCTGTACCCTGCCAGTATGTTGGTATGGCATATCCAGATAGGAATAATCTTGCTGGAGCAACATTCTGGAAGGCTTGTTGCTAATGTCTGCTTACTCAAATCACCAGAATCTGATTATGATTGTCCACTGGGAACAGACATTCCAGGTAAGTATTTATTATGATATTTTCTGTGGAGTTTCACACTGGGTCTAGTAATGAACGCAAGAAGAATTAAATGAGGATAATTAAACAACATATACTAGGTCCCACTTACTAAGTAAATAAGCAAATATACATACACATAGGTATACACCAAATTACCAAATCTTACACATTCAAGCAATCACAAGATTTCCCATCTTAACTCCTTAGAGAACTGGTAAAGCTTTGGTCGGGAATGCCTAAGGGAAATATCTATGCCCAGTTCCCCTCTCCATTTTCATCTCGTTCGAGGATGTGATTTTGTTATCTTCTGTATGCCACACTATTCCTTATTCCTCACAGGTCTGTGTTGGAATGATTTACTTCTTGAATCAGAGCTCTTATACTGCTTTAGAATTCTCAGACTCTCTGCAACTGCTCAGAATTCACACTTCGAGTTTCTATCAGCTATATTTCAGCAGTTAAAGAATCCGCCTGCCAATGCAGGAGACACAGGAACTGCAGGTTCGATCCCAATGTCGGGAAGATCCCTGGAGGAAGAAATGGCAATCCACTGCAGTATTCTTGTCTGGAGGATCTCATGGACAGAGGAGCCTGGTGGGTTACAGTCCATAGCGTTGCACAGAGTCTAGCTTTGCACACAGTCGAACACGACTGAAGTGACTTAGCATGCATTCACACACTCACATGTTTCTTTAATGACCCTGCTTCCAAAGTCCTAGTGCCCAGGTTTGTGTAATGTTGAAACTTCTGGAGATTTTCCTTTTTTTCCCCATCAGTGTACAGTGCTGGGAATGATGTAACTCTCTCCTATGCTTCACTTCATTTTTTTTCTTCAGCCCTCTCATGTAGTGGAGGCATTATGAATAGTTGTAGACATAACTGGCTGTTAATTGAAAAGAGAACAACTTGTAGGCCAACTAATACCTTTTATAATGATCAAACCAAAGTCTTGACTGTTATAAAAGGATCATTAATTTTAGACTACTTTCCCCATCAGTCTGAAACATGTGGAGGTCTTTAACGATTTTTTTTGCCTATTGAGTTATGAAAACCTAAGTCTGATACTTGGGTTCTCATCTTCACTCCTGTCTTAGGGCCAAGACACCAAGCAGTGCAGCCCGAGGCACTTCTGCTGAATGTCTCCAGCCTTCTTCCACAGGGAAACCAGTCCAAAGAAAAAAGGCAGCGTTACTAAAAGCCACAAACTGATTGGTGGGGCAGGTCATGGGAAGGAGAACAGCTTTGGTGCTCCTCCTCGCCAACAGAAAGGATGCAAGCCCTGAGACTCTCCTCGCCTTATAAACCCTTCACTACCTTAATGGCTAGTTGTTGGGTGCCCTGGTTGTAGAACCTGGTGGGCTTTCAGTAACAAAGCTGCACCCAGTTTTCCTACTGTCTCTCTCTCAAGACAGCGGCAGAAACCTCAGTGGTCAGTACTGTGTTGGTTAGGAGGTAAAATTCTGGACTGAACTGGGGATCACAGAGACTTTTTCATATTCTTTTCCATTATGGTTTATCACTAGATATTAAATATAGTTCTCCGCTAAACAGTAGGACCGTGTTGTTTATCCATTCTTTATTTTACAGTTTGCATCAACTAGCCCCAGACTCCCAATCCATCCCTTCCCTTCCCACTCCACGTGGGCAACCACACAGGTGTTCCTTATGGATAGACTGTAAGTTTTTAATTGAACTGTAGAACACCTTTATCATTTGAACACTATTGTTTAGAAAATGCCATGATTCAAGCTGATGTGAAAATTGTATGTGTGTATATTTGTGTGTGTATTTGCATGGCTCCTTTCCCAGATCCTAAAGTCTTACAGTGACTCACTGCTTTCTTTCCTCCCAACAAATAATTATCATTATGGACTGAATTAACTGGAAATGACAGAGAGCAATGTTGGATTTTATGATTATTATAAATCAGTAGTACCAGAAAAATATTGGCTTGATAGATCTGGACTCTTTAGTCTGAGTTCCCTGAAGGTCAGTGTTTCTTCAGCATCAGCAGGGTATGTAGTCTGTCTTCAAGTTGCTTTTCTGTTTGGAGCAGAATAGACAAGGGAGAATACTTTTAAAGCCCTCTTATAAAAATGCTTCTCCTGGTTACTGCCTGAGTGGCTTAACCATTTGGGTTCTTTTTATGGGGAAGTGTTTCTTTATTGGAGTAAAGGAAGTTAACATGCTTTGAGAACAGAGGCTGCTTTATGCAACTCTTAACACAGTAGTAAGAAGGTACTCAGGTTGCATTTGCTGATTAAGTGATGGCAAAGTCAACTCTAATCTGCTGCTCGACTCCTCTCTCTAATAATGAAAACAAATGTAATCCTGGCACACAAACTTTAATCTGGAAATGGCTTTTAGAAATCCACTCTACTGAATAAATGGTCCATTAGAGCCCATCAATATTAAGGTTAAGAAGGTACATTAGACTAGATGGACGTGGGGGTCAAAGGGGGTGAGGTATATTCATTTCAAGATATTAATAGAGAAAAAATTGACATCTAAATTTTTACTTGTTTTCTATTCTTACTGTCAGTCTAAAATATTATAATGTCTGGAAATCATTAAGAGCTCAAAAGGGTTAAGGTTTTACTCTACCTGTAATTTAATACATTAGTCTGCTGCAGTTCAATCCCTGGGTTGGGAAGATCTCCTGGAGAAGGGCATGGCAACCCACTCCAGTATTCTTGTCTGGAGAATCCCATGGACAGAGGAGCCTGGTGGGCTACAGTCCATGGGGTTGCAGAGAGTCGGACACGACTGAAGCGACTTATCACACAGTGTCATAGATATCGGCAGAAGACACAAGACTTCTGGGCCAGAGGCCAAAGACTCAGTGACATAGAAGTAGAGTATCAGGATTTTCTTGTGGCAGTTCCTTGAGTCCCGGTTGTCACAGGGTGATACAAAGAGGTCTAGATGACAGCTGCACATGCAGAGTGTTTCATGATAGGAGAGCTACCCTCAGCTTGGGGAACTCAAATCCATTACAGTGATCAATGAGGAAGCCTGCCCTTTGCTCCAGAGGAAAATGCTCTATCTTCCAAGGCTGCTTTCTATATAGACATCCTTGAAAAGCTACTTCAAAACCGAGGAAGTCAGTGCCTTTGCTCATGAGATGTGCAGAAAAATGAGTCCAGTGGAGAAACTGTCCTGAAAGAACGTGATCTCTATCTATCCATCTCTCATGATCGCTCTCTGCAGTGCAAAGAGCCCACTGCAGCTCTCTATCCCCTTTGCATTGCTATCTTTAGGCTACCATCTTGACTGGAATGTAGTGGTCCTCATTGCCTCTAGTTTCTGCTCTCAAACTGGCCTTAGAATGATGCTGGGTATTTTTATTTACCTTGGCTCTGAACATCTGAGGATTCCCAGGGATCTTTGTAATCCATAAAGATGATTGAAACACACACATTACCATATGTAGAACAGATAGCCAGGGGAAATTTGTTGTATGATGCAGAGAACCCAAATCGGATGCTCTGTGACAACCTAGAGGGGTGGGGTGGGGTGGGAGGTGGGAGGGAGGTTCAAGAGGGCGGAGACTTATGTATCCCTATGGCTGATTCATGGTGATGTATGGTGGAAACCAACACTATATTGTAATTATCCTCCAAAAATAAAATTTTAAAAATGAATAAAACTAAAAATAAAACATTGAAAATAAGGTGACAAATCAACTAAACCTCTGGCAGGAGGAAGTAATGTTTCTGGGGCCAATGCTGATACCTACTTGGCCTAGGAATAAGGAAGGAAGGAAATAAAAATGAAAAGGAGAGGAGAAAGCTACAGTGCAGCAGAGAATGGACAAATGAAGAATAACAGGGAAAGAAAGAAGAGGACTAGAGACGCCTCCAACCCCCCTTTTAATTAAAGGGCTATGCATTCAGGGGAATGAGAAATAATGAGAGCAGACTCATCTGACAGAGTTTGACAGCCACTGATTATGACAGGCTGATGAGTAGAAAATCCAAGAGAAGGTGAGAAAAGAGGAGAGAGGGCGGAATCCATGGCATAGTTCAAATCTAACTGCGTTTGTTGAGCTTTTTTCTTTGAGTATTTTTATCTACCATTTCCAATAGAACCAGGGACAGTATTTAGCATCTATTTATGAAAAGTAAAGCAGTGAGTCATAGAATGATGGTAAGGCTAAGGCCCCAGAGGAAACTGTGGGTAGCAAAGAAATCAAGCTTTCACATATTGAACTTGCTGCAAAAGATAAAGATGCTTTTTAAAAAAGTTCCTCTCTTTGGTAGAGTGAAAAATTTAAGGGAAATTTGAAGAAAACATGTTATGTAAGTTAGAGGCGAATGGTTACAGTTTACAGAGAAACTTAAATTAATCCAGAGTTCTCTAAAGCTGGGAATGTGGACTCCACTAGTACCAACAGCCTTTGATTGTGACGGGTGCCTCTGCCTGTAAGGTATCATCTTGATTGAGCTTCTTAATCGCCTCAACAATCATCCATGACTTTACTAAATATCTTTAATAGCAGACGAAACACTGGCACAAAGCTTAAATGACCTGCCCATTAGTGGACCAAAAACATGAACCGAGTCACCTGACTCGAAGCCCAGATTTTGGTCCATGGTGTTAGACCATAATGGAAACTAATAAAGTAAAAAAGCAAAGGAGAAAGCATGCCATTTCTTCCTCTTTCTTTTTGCTTAAAATTGATCCTCCTCTCTAAGACAGACAATATGGCAGGCTACTCCTTGTCACACTCCACTCATGCAATGAACAGCAGCAGGGGCAAACAGATGCCAGAGTCAGGGGATGTGCTGGTCCAGTGGGCAGAGATGAGCAGCTGCCTCCTGGGACCATTCGTGCAGAAGGGCCTCAGTGTCTAAAAGGTAGAGAAGGAGAGCTTTCCAGAGTAGCTGCCATCAACAACAATGTTTTTGGGTTCTTATGTTCTGATTTTTTTTTTTTTCAGAAAGTAGTTGAATTTCCTCATGAAATACTGTGGTCTTTCTCATCATCATTAAAGTGGTTCAACCTGCTGGGCTGGAAATTTGTTTTGTTTGAGCCCAGCTTTTTTTGGAACTGCTGTCTTGCACAAGTCCTGGAATCCATGGAGATGAGGAGTTAATGGGTACAAAGTGTTAAGTCCTGGGTGAATGAAAATTACAACTATCATCTAAGCAGCATCCTAAATCTATGTTTCTTTCCTAAGGAGATGATGACTTATGTTGCTGCTGCTGCTGCTAAGTTGCTTCAGTCGTGTCTGACTCTGTGCGACCCCATAGACGGCAGCCCACCAGGCTCCCCTGTCCCTGGGATTCTCCAGGCAAGAACACTGGAGTGGGTTGCCATTTCCTTCTCCAATGCATGAAAGTGAAAAGTGAAAGTGAAGTTGCTCAGTCATGTCTGACTCTTAGCAACCCCATGGACTGCAGCCCACCAGGCTCCTCTGTCTGTGGGATTTTCCAGGCAAGAGTACTGGAGTGGGGTGCCATTGCCTTCAGAAAAGAAATTCTAGCCAGTTTTCTCTTTTACCTCCCCACCAGTTTCCTACCTGGTCTTGTCTAGCCCAGTGCTCTTCTGCTTCCCTTATTTCCTCCTGTAGAGCATGAATACTACTTTTAATCTCAGGGAGCTATTGTTCAGTGATCATTATTCTATTCTGTGTGTTATCTATGCATTGATCCTATAAAATATTGTCTCTCATAGAGCAAAATTGTCTCAAGGGCATGGAGTTTGTTATGGTGAACTCTGTCTACAAAAGTGAGAAACACAAATATGTGTTGAATAATACTTCACGTTACCTTGAAGACAAAGTTGACAATAATAAGGGTGACTAACTTTTTCACGGTTTACTGAAAGTGTGTAAAGTGAAATTGCTCAGTCGTGTCTTATGCTTTGCGACCCCGTGGACTGTAGCCCACCAGGCTCCTCCATCCATCAGATTCTCCAGGCAAGAGTACTGAAGTGCATTGTCATTTCCTTCTCCAGGGGATCTTCCAGACCCAGGGACTGAACCCAGGTCTCCCACATTGCAGGCAGATGCTTTACCGTCTGAGCCACCAGGGAAACCCAAGCGAAGTGCTAAATGTATTCCCAAAAGTCTTCAGAAAAAGAGCCTCAGAAGCACTCAAAAGCATGGAGAGTGAACAAAAAAGGAGGAAGAAGAAGGAGGAGGAGGAGGAGAAGGCAAGAAAGAAGGGGAAAAGAAAAGGCAGAATGTTACTTTAGTCTTGCCCTTTCAAATCTGTGGAGAGCATTTCCACTTACACATTCTGTCATGATGTGAAATTCAACACGCCTTCACCCAAACTCTGTCTTCCCTCTCAAAGCAGCCCTCTTGATTAGCATCTCCATTTCAGATTTATTCTCATAGCTTCCAAGCTCAAAACCCCTGAGTCCTTTATTATTGCCGCCTCTCTCATACACTCATGTCCAATCAGTAATCAAGTCCTGTTGTTTCTGCCTTCAAAATAATTTCCCTGTCTTTCCCTTTCTGTTTCCATGGATACCATCAAATCTCCCTTTTCGCTTCATGCCTAGACAACTACAGTAACTTCCTGAGTCTCTTGGCTCCAATCTTCCGTGCATACAGCTGCTATGAAATAATTTGTTTGGTCATATCACACCACTGTCCAGAAACTCTCAGTGGCTCCTCACTGATCATCCTTCAAGTCTAAATCCTTTAAAGTAGCTTGCATGGCCTTCTGTAATCTGACCATATTTCAAGGATTTCTGCTCATTTACGTGATGCTTTTGTGCAAAACTGAGGAGGCACCCACTGCAGGCATAGAAAGCCTGGTGATGTAAGCTTACAAAGAGAAGCAAGCATTTGTGTGAATACCCTCTGAAGGGTGGTCGCATCTCAGGGAGCATGCCTTTCACTGTGGGGTACACAGAGCCCTTGGAAAGTAAAGGACATGCAGTGTTTCAACCCCCAACCTCTCCAAGTCCCTTGCAGGTACAATCTCCACGACCGTTGGCAGAGCAGCCTTGCAGTCTACTTGTTCCAGTTGACTTCTCTTTGCTCCTGAGTTCACACAACTTTGATTTTCTTGAGCAAGCTGTACTTAGCTTGACCAAAGTACCCTGACTCATGTGTTTTTTGCATTTCCTGAAATACACTTCTGCTTCCTCATAGCTGGGTCATTCTTGATTGCCCTTCAAAATTCTCCTTTAGATGTTATTCTTCTGGGAAGCGTTTTCTAATTCCACAGTCTGAAAAAAACCCTGACCTCCTAGATTCCCAGGCCATGATGCATAATCAATCATAGTGCAGAGAGGTCAAGAGTGATGACCCACAACTCAGATTGTGGGCCAAAGCAAACACTTTTCAATTCTATGATAACTGACTTTATCTTGCCCTAGACTTCTCATTTCTGGAATGTTGGAAATCTTTAAACTTGCTTCTGAAGTAATTCTGTCCCTTTTGGATAATCAGACAGTGCAAAATGTTTTAACCCGCTTCTCAAGGGAGTTGGTGTGCGATTGGGAGAACGTTTGCATGGATCAGTCTATCCAGGAAGAGGTGAATGGTTTCTCTGTTGTCCTTTCTGCTTCCTTCTGATTCTCTGTTAAGCTCATCTCACCTAGTATTTGGGAGGCAGCCTCTGTGCACATTAAAGCTGCTACTGAGCATCTGACTTTTGGAACTCAGAGTCTGTTATCCCAAGGTGAGTGATGCACAGTGATCCCTCCTGAAGAGCTCAGCTGTTACTTTCTGCCAATCAGCGACCATGCTGCGCTTCAGATTCCCAGGGACTCCATCCTATATCCTGCTTGGCCTGGCTTTGCTCTAGCCAGTTTGCAGCCAGCATGCATGGTTCACATTCCAGGAGGCATCCAGGAGCTTCAGGGTTCCTTCCACATCTGATAAGTACCAAGGCAGAGTTAAGTGCACCACACCAGTCCCGTTTCTGCAGACACCTCCTCCACTCTTTGCTGCTTCAAGGTCAGTTTGGACAGCCTGGGAGAAAACAGCACTAGCAGGGATGCTCTAAATTTCTCCCTCAATCTGTCTGGGGTTTTTGTGGCAAACTCTCTTACCAAAAACGCCTCCTGTCTCCCTGTTCTGGGGATACACTCAAGGACCCACGATCATGCTCTCTGTGCCCTGACCTCCTTAATTTTTCTTTAGTTATGAAAAATGTTAATCAGTACTTTTAGCTGAACCACAGATTGGTAAAATTTACTTTCTCATTAAGACCACTCAAGAAATACTTTCTCTCAAAACACGTGTCCTCATAGCACAATCTCTAAAAAAGAGAAATTAAGTGTGAAAAACACCAGCATCTTTCATATACAGAAAGTCTTCTTTGAAAACTCATATGACAATAAGGAGTATTTTCTGTGGGCTCCGACCTTCAAATCTCCTTATCTGACCTCTGTTCCTCAAGTCAGGAGTTCTTTCTTTCCCCTTCCTACTTCTTAGGTGGATGGTAACTTCCCTTTAGTTATAAGCTTAAATTTATCTCTATTTAGAGCTTATAATAAAATCATATGTTTAACACTTAACATTTTTCTTTATTGCTCTTGGTATGGAAAGTTCAAGTTATTGAACTTTAGAAATACCTTTATTTTTTAGCAAGCTCTGGCTTATATCACTACAACCTTGCCATGGGCTTCAAGATCCTCTCTTACAAATCAAAAGCTGAAAGGTAACTCTTTCTTTGTATTCAGCTATAACAACAACAACAAAATCCTCCCAGAAGTAACAATGCATCTGGTTTTGTAGAGAAGAGTCTCACAAAACCAATGAAAGAAGAATGAAAAAGGAAATCATTAGTATATTGCAGAAATGTTATCTACTGCTGCACAAACACCTATACTGTAATCACAGTTTCCCTTGTCTGTCTTCCCTTCAGTACTAAAAATCTACCATGGGGATGTGCCCTATTCAATTTTGCATCCTACTATAAATAAAACAAAAGCAAGGTTTAAGACTACCTCCTAGCCATCCCTGGCCCACTGGGAATGACAGGGGAGAATCTCAAAGGAAAATAAATTATTACAATTTCAACTCTCAAGCATGGAGTAGCACATGTATGGTGGAGAAGATGAATAAGCATCATTCTGGAAGTTTTTGGGTTCTTAACTAACTAGATCCTACATTGATTAGTTGGTCACGTGAGGATTTTGCAATCTTGTCAATGGGTCTTCATAGGGAAAAAAAAACTAGATATATGCTGTGTTGTTTTAGGTTTCCTTTAAGAGAATACCATAGGCGGCTCAGACAGTAAATGTGGGAGACCTGGGCTTGATCTCTGGGTTGGGAAGATCCCCTGGATAAGGGCATGGCAACCCACTCCAGTATTCTTGTTTGGAGAATCCCATGGAAGAGGAGCCTGGTGGGTTACAGTCCACGAGATCACAAAGGGTTGGACATGACAGAGAAACTGAGAATAATTTATATTTCAGGCTTACACTCTTCAACAAAGGTAGAGGAGAATCTGTTGACCAAAAGGAGGAAGATTTGTTTCAAGTAGAAGATGTGCAAACATCATCCAAAAGGAAATTCTCCCAAAGGAAAATTTCCTGGGGAAATCCACTAACACAGAGTCAAAGAAAATTTACTTTAATAATCTAAATGTTTTTCAAACTTTATTTAATGTAAAACGTTTGTTTTCCAAATAAAGTCTTACAAGTCTAATAAGTAAGATAAATCAAAGTGAAGCTACAAAGTTTGCATTATCTCAGAGACTTAAATCCTCATCAGTCTTCAGCATCTCTCCCACGGCTCTTCTTTCACCTGCACACAACACTGAGGACAGATGGAGCTCGGTAGAGGATCTGAAAAATTCATCATACCCCTTCCATGTAGCAGGAGCTTTGTTACCTTCTGCTGCAAGCTTTTATAAACCCAAATGTGGTTAAAAGAAAGAACTACTTTTCACAATACATCTAGTCAATCTGCAACTTGCTTTCTGATGAGCTGTTTGAAAACACACATGTGTTAGAAGAGCTGTGAGGATAGCTATTTGCTTACATGACCAGGTACACACATCAATTTTGGTTGGGGAAAAAAAGAAAAGACAATATTGACTTCATTTTTTATTATGGCTTTGTTTCCATATATTCATTGTATACAGATAGCATGACTGAATTTTCTGAACTAGAATTTGAATTTGGTATCTATTTCTGTTTTATTGACTATGCCAAAGCCTTTGACTATGTGGATCACAATAAACTGTGGAAAATTCTGAAAGAGATGGGAATACCAGACCACCTGATCTGCCTCTTGAGAAATCTGTATGCAGGTCAGGAATAAACAGTTAGAACTGGACATGGAACAACAGACTGGTTCCAAATAGCAAAAGGAGGACGTCAAGGCTGTATATTGTCACCCTGCTTATTTAACTTCTATGCAGAGTACATCATGAGAAATGCTAGGCTGGAGGAAGCACAAGTTGGACTCAAGATTGCAGGGAGAAATATCAATAACTTCAGATATGCAGATGACACCACCCTTATGGCAGAAAGAGAAGAAGGACTAAAGAGCCTCTTGATGAAAGTAAACGAGGAGAGTGAAAAAGTTGGCTTAAAGCTCAACATTCAGAAAACTAATATCATGGCATCTGATCCCATCACTTCATGGGAAATAGATGGGGAAACAGTGTCAGACTATTTTTCTGGGCTCCCAAATCACTGCAGATGGTGATTGCAGCCATGAAATTAAAAGACGCTTACTCCTTGGAAGGAAAGTTATGACCAACTTAGACAGCGTACTCAAAAGCAGAGACATTACTTTGCCCACAAAGGTCCATCTAGTCAAAGCTATGGTTTTTCCAGTGGTTATGTACAGATGTGAGAGTTGGACTATAAAGAAAGCTGAGCACCAAAGCATTGATGCCTTTGAACACTGGTGTTGGAGAAGACTCTTGAGAGTCCATTGGACTGCAAGGAGATCCAATCAGTCCTCTGTGTTCATTAGTAGGACTGATGTTGAAGCTGAAACTTCTATACTTTGACCACCTGATGAGAAGAACTGACTCGTTTGAAAAGATCCTGATGCTGGGAAAGATTGAGGGCAGGAGAAGGGGATGACAGAGGATGAAATGATTGGATGGCATCATTGACTCAATGGGTATGGGTTTAGGTGGACTCTGGGAGTTGGTGATGGACAGGGAGGCCTGGCGTACTGTGGTTCATGTGGTCACAAAGAGTTGGACATGACTGATCGACTGAACTGAACATTGTCTGACAATGGGAATGAGTCTTTCAAAATCTAGGTCATCTATATAGTTCATTATATGGTGGCAGTTTAGTGTAGTCAGGTCAGAAAGGCCTGGTTTTGAATCCTGATTTCATATATTTTGAGCAAATCTCTTGACTTCCCTATGCCTCCATTCCTTCACCTAAATATGGGTTAACTGTA
Source organism: Tragelaphus eurycerus (assembly GCA_935064755.1). Classification (NCBI taxonomy): domain Eukaryota; kingdom Metazoa; phylum Chordata; class Mammalia; order Artiodactyla; family Bovidae; genus Tragelaphus; species Tragelaphus eurycerus. The sequence goes on along the minus strand of CAKXYN010000086.1, from coordinate 607,701 downwards.
ATATTTACAACCCTTAAAGATGTTCTCAGTGCAAATAAAATCACAAAGGTAAAGTGGCATAGTACCCTGAATGTAGTAAATGTTAGCTATTATTACTATTACCAGGCTGGCAAAAATAATATTTTTGTGTTGGTATCATTTTTTGAATATGGTCAGCTCTTAATGAGTAATGAGCAAAGGACAATTCATTTCTGTATACATCTGTATATTAAAATATACTTGTGGTACTGATTGGCGCTAGAAGCTGTGGTAGATGCTAGGAGTACAAGGCTAGTAAGACCCATCCTCCATCCTCAAGGAGTGTGCCTTCTCATGGTGGAGACAGAGAAGGCCAATGACCACTCTCAGTAGACCTGTGGAAAACATAGTTCTACTGATTTACACAGGGTTTGATATAGATGGATAAAAGGAAGACATCTCAATGCAAGTGTGGCGTTAAAACAGGTTTTCAAGAAGGTTGAAGTGAGCTAAGATTTGAAGAATGAGTTGCAGAATTGTGGACATAAGGAACAACATGTCCAAAAGGATTAGAGATGAGAAACAACTTGACATATTACTCAACTTGTCTTAATTTAGTATGATCCAAATGGAAGGTACGTAGAAGAGAGGATGAGTTGGGGAGTTGAGTTAAGCAATTGCAAGATCTTGTGGGGTGTTGCACACTAAGAAAAAGAATTTGGACTTTATCAAGAAAAATGAAGAGTTGTTAAAGGAGTGTAATCAAAAGAAACAATATCAGCTTTGCCTTTTAAGAAGTCATTCTGGGGTGGAGAGTGACTTGTATGGGGATGAACTGATAAAAGGATGATCAGTTAGGATATGAAAGCAATTAGGAAGCTATTGCTATAAGTAAATATGAGGAGGTTAAAGAAAGAACTAAGGAATGAGAGTAGGTATAGAGAAAGTTGTGTGGTGGGGCAGATTCAAGAGATACTTAGGAGGTAGAATATACTAGGACTGGGTGAGTACTTGGACTGTGGCCCTGTTGGCAAGGGGAAAGAAAGCATAGACAACATCTATCCTATTCTACTTTGGGTGATATTTATCTAGATGGCAACTGTAAGAAAAAAGCACTGATTTGGTAATGAAAGAATGAGTGGATGTAATGAATTTGAAGACTTTTTGGGTTTTAAAGACTAGCTGTCTCATAAGCAGTTGGATTAGGGATCTCAAGTTTAACCAGGATGTACAAGTGGGAGAAATGGGCTTCCCAGGTAGCACTATCAGTAAAGAACCTGCCTGCAATGCAGGAGACAATGAGATGTGGGTTTGATCCCCAGGTTGGGAAGATTCCCTGGAGGAGGGCCTGGAAACCCACTTCAGTATTCTCCATAAATGGAGGAGCCTAGTGGGCTACAGTCCGTAGGGTCTCAAAAAGTCAGACACAACTCAAATGACTTAGCATACATGCGCAAGCCAGAGAAATATGTTTGGAGTCAACGATACATGCATAAGAAAGAGGTGATATTCTCAAGGAGAGTACATAGAGTAGAAAAGCTAGGGTAAAAATAGAACCCCAAGAGGCAATAAATTTAAGATTTAATTACAGACAGTAGATTCTACACGGGAGATTGGAAAGAAGCAAAAACAGGGAAACCAGGCAAGGACGGGGTTATAGAATCCATAGGAGGAAATGGTTTCATAAAAGAGAAAGCAGGTGCATCAAAACCCATAAAAGTCAAGAGAGAAAACTTTGGAATGTCCACTGAACTTGGAACCAAGGGAAGTCACTGGCATTTTGCAGGAAAGTAGAGTCAGTGGAAAAGTCAAGTAGACATTGAATGTCTAATTGTATGGCTGTAAAGGAAAGGAGACAGAGTGGGATCTTATAGAAGTGGGAGCTTGAGGTTAGAAAAGTAATTTTGGGGGGCATTTAAACCAATCATTCACTTTCTCCCAGATTTGTATTTGAGAAGTCTGGCATGACTCAATGGATCCTCTGTTTGGGGGTCTCAAAAAAACAAAAACAAAAACAAAAAAACCAAAGTGTTAACAAGGCTGGCTCTTATAAAGAGGATTTGGGGAAGAATCCATTTTCAAGTTCTTTCAAGTTGTTGGCAAAATTCAGTTCCTTATGGTTATACAACTTAGGTTTCTATTTTCTGGCTGAGTCCTTCCAGTAGAGACTACCTGAATTCCTCATTAGGTGGTCTTCTCCAGCTTCAAAGTGACAGCAAATTGAATCATTTTCATGCTTTACATATCTTTTTATTTTCTTACCACTAGCTTAAATTTCGTAAAATTCTTAATTGTAAAATGCACACAGTATAAAATTTACCATTGTAAACATTTTTAATTGTACAATTCAGTAATGTTGAGTATCTTCACAGAGTGCAACTAATCTCCAGAACTTTTTCATCTTGCAAAACTGAAACTGTACCAGTTAAACAGAAACTCATTTCCCCCTTTTCTCAGCCCCTGGAAACCACCATTCTACTTTCTGTTTCTATGAATTTGGCTATTCTAGATATTTCATGTAAGTAGAACGATACAATATTTGTCTTTTTGTGACTGGTTTACTTTGCTTAGCATAATAGTTTCAAAGTTCATCCATGTCATAACATGTGTCAGAATTTCATGGAGAAAGAAAATTTTGAGATGGAAAATATGAGAAAATAAATGGATGGAACAGGCCTTAGGAAAGGAAACAATCCATGTATTAAGATTGGAGAAATCCTGCTTGAATTCCTACCACTTGAGAGTTATTGTTTGTTCTTCAAGATCTTTCATTCTTTCAATCTCCCAGGTAAAAAGCAAATATATCTGGAGATGAGTAAGCCATTAAATAGCTGATAGTTGATTAGTTGGCAATTGGTTGAAATCTAGACACTACAAGAAGTGAGAAGTGTCCAAGGATCAGACTGGTGGTCAAAAGTCATCCTTCCTAAGAATCCTACAAAAGGCTTGTATGTTGTCTTGGAATAGAAATTATGGCTTTACCAAAGAAGATTTGCAATTTCATTTAGTTTGGTTTATGTGGGTATTATTCTGTTTTTGAATAAGAAGAGATTGTTGACAAAGGAACAGAGACCAGAAAGACCTCAGTGAGTGGGAAATCAGACTGAAATTAGAATTTCCATAGAGAATCACTTTTTCAGAGCAAATCAATTGTACATGGAGACTTGAAAAAGACTATATTGCAAAGGGTTCAGCTCTCAGGGGCCTTATGAGACACTTTATATCTCCAGCTATGGCCCCCTCCTCTGACCTCTTACATGCTCAGTTGTTGCTGCTGCTGCTAAGCTGCTTCAGTCGTGTATACTCAGCTACTACTTGACAAATGGACTGGAGCCTGCCAGATTCCTCTGTCAATGGAATTTTCCATGCAAGAATACTGGAACAGTTTGCCATTTCCTTCTCCAGTGGATCTTACTAGCCCAGGGCTCAAACCTGCATCTCTTGTGTGTCCTGCATTGGCAGGAAGATACTTTACCACCAGCACCACCTGGGAAGACCTTAGATGACTAAGGAATCTAAAAGTTAACATGTCCAACACTGCACCCTGGATTTCCTACTTCTCTCTCAATTCTATGCCTCTCCTACTTTCCCCTGGTTCAGAAAATGTCTTCAGTATCATTCCATTTGTTTAGGAAAAATTCTGGAGGTTTTTCCCATTTCCTTCATGCAATCTACCAGCAAATTCTGGCAGTTCTATTCCAAGAAACTTTTACTTCTTCCCACCTTCCCTGAATCATCCAGTTCAAGCATCAGTACTTCTCATCTATACTGAAAAACCTGTTAGGTTTATTGCAGTTGACCTAACAGGTCTTTCTGCCCCATTTCTGCCACCCTTAAATCAATTCTCCAAACAGCAGCCTCAAGATCTCTCAATGTCTTTTCATTGCACTTGGAATGAGATCTAAGTTTTCTATCCTGGGCCCTGGAGCCTGTTAACATGCTGATCTCATCTACTATTTTCTCTTTTCTAACCACTCTGCAGCTGCTTCTGCCTCCTTTCTATTCCTCAAACTCTCAAGTTTTGTTCTCCTCTGAAGGCTCTTCTTTCCACCTGGAAACACTCTTCCTCCAAATCATGTCATCACTGTCTCTTTATGGGTATTCTGCTCTCAGGTCAAATGTTGCCTCCTTAGAAAGTCTATCTAAATCTACAGAAACCTTTCACTCAGTCACTCTGTGGCACACCACCCTCTTCATAGATATTTTCTGTGTCTGGAAAGATCATTTTTTTATTTATATGCTTATCATGAGTGTACAACCACCAAGGAGAAAAGATCTAGTCTGTCTAGCCACTGCCTTCCCAGAATGTAGAACAATTTCTGGTACAAAGTAGGTGTTCAATAAATGTGCATTGATTGAATAGGTGAATCCTTTGCAATCCTTTACAAAAATCCTTTGAAAATGCTGGTGGATTAAACAGATGGCAAGCAGGGCACCTTGTTTTCACAATGGAGTTCTGCTCTTGTGAAAGATGAAACAAGAACATATTATTCAACGAATTAACAATAACACTTCTGGATTCTTCCGGTTACAGGGTAAATGTGTTTGAAGGTGAAAACAATGTGGTGTTGATCTCCCTTCCTGGCTTTGCAGAGAACCAGGAAGATGAAATCAGTGATTTCAAAATGAGTCACTGGAAACAGCGGTTTTCAAAGAACACACCTTGAAGTTTACACCAGGTGACACAGAAGGAGGAAGAAAAACATGACAATCATTTAGACTTTGTAACTTTTCAGCAGTTCAGTATAGGTTCATCTGTTAAAATATGTGCAGTAAAGCATGGGCTTTGGCACCCTCAAGCAATGAGTGATCCTGGGTCTTCATGGGTGGCTGTTTTCCTGATAGTTGATGGTTAACTTGTAATTGCTGTAACTGATCTTTAAAAAAAAGGGAAACATTCTAAAATTTTCCCCTAATTAAGGGAGGCAATGGAAAAAAACATGGGCTTTAGAAAAGCAGGATAGACTTGGTCTCTGTCCAAGTTCTGCAACTAAAAAATTCTGTGACGTTGGCACTTAACCCTGAGCTGCAGATTCTTTATCTGGAAGATGAAACTACCAATCTCTCATGGATATGTTACGTGGATGAAATGAAGCAATGGTTATAAATATGTCCTTATTCAAAATAGGAACTTCAGAAATGATAAATAGTTTGAAGACTATTAGTAAAACATATTCTTTAAAGATATCCAACAACCTGTATTCTTTTCTAATGCCTTTGTTAATACTACGAGCAGAATAGTTGTGATGTTAAAATAACTAGAAATGTATGTGGTGTGAAATATGAACACAAATATATGTCGATACCTCCTGCAGCATTAAAATTGTCCTTTTCTGAAGATGTTCCTGATTTCAGATTACTTTTACTGGTTTGACCCCATTTCATGAAACAAATGAAATAGGGCACATTTGTAAGTTCCAGGGAAGACTAAGATGGCCACTTTCCTGCAAAATGAATTAGTTCAGTAAAGGCTACTCTTCCACAGGTGGACCTCAGATCTTCCAGAAGCCCTCCCTTCTTGGGCTGTAAGGCAGGGTTTTCTAAGTTCCTTCCATAAGACTCTGAACCCAAGAGATATCCCTCTGAAAAAGGTTCTGCAGTGAAATACATTTGGAAACGAGAGTCAGAGCACACAGGGATTATCTCCAAGACTGTAGAGGAAGAAAGTATCCTAGGGGAAGAAAATAGCATTCAAATCTGTTTAAACTATTGTTTGTTAAACTATTGGACTATACTTTTTTTCTTTTTAAATAACATAACACTAATTAACAGGAAGTTTGCTTGCTATAGGATACATTGGTAGTAATACTGCTTTAGGAAAGGGCTATGTTTATTAATAAAATAAAACTGCCAAGACCTTCATGATTGTCCCTGTAGGGAAAGAAGAGACATCATTCCCACCCCAAAGTTTTACCACTTTTCATGGTAACAGTTGCCTGGGGAACATTTTGAAAATGTGGGGGCACTTTTGTCTTCCAATGTGATCATACTTGAGCACTTTCCTGGGAAAAACATTATTCTTATTTTATTTTTCTTTTACATTATAGTTTGAGGATTATATTGATTTTTAAAAATTTATATATGCAGATCAGTTATATTATCTCTGAATTGTATTTTAGGGTAGCAGAGAGAGGACTACAAAAATTTGTTCTAGAAAGATGTCACTGGTTTGGTAGCTATGGCAAACATTCACTGAGGATTTCTCACTAATTTTGATTGTCATCTCCATTTAGGTGTAGAAGTGTCAGAATGTCCTTTTCTCAGTTTTGTCCCAAGCATGGATAAAGATATTTGCCTCCATTCCCTTTGAGCCTGAAAAGTCTCAAATGAAAAGGAACAAAACAAAGCAAAACTCTGATAGCAGGGAAATAAGCAAGGAAAGTTGGAAGGATCCAAAGTAGGAGAAATGTACACAATCTGGCTTATAAGATATAACTGTGCAGGGTCTTGCAGACTCTGTCCCAACCCTTTGGTGGTCTAGAGAGAAAGAAATGACTGACCTGAGTCTTTATCTTTTTAGCACTTCAGCTCCATGAGGGATGGGTCATGGTGGAGAATTCTAACAAAATGTGGTCCACTGGAGAAGGGAATGGCAAATGGTATTCTTGCCTTGAGAACCCCATGAACAGTATGAAAAGGCAAAAAGATAGGCACTGAAAGATGAACTCCCCAAGTTGGTAGGTGCCCAATATGCTACTGGAGAATACTGGAGAGATAACTTTGGCAAGAATGAAGAGACGGAGCCCAAGTGAAAACAATGCCCAGTTGTGGATATGATTGGTGATGGGAGTAAAGTCCAATGCTGTAAAGAACAATATTGCATAGGAACCTAAAATGTTAGATCCATGAATCAAGTTAAGTTAGAAGTGGTCACACGGAAGATGGCAAGAGTGAGCATCAACATTTTAGGAATCAGTGAACTAAAATGGACTGGAATGGGCAAATTAAATTCGGATGACCATCATATCTACTACTGTGGGCAAGAATCCCTTAGAAGAAATGGAGTTGACTCATAGTCAACAAAAGCATCTGAAATGCAGCACTTGGGTGCAAACTCAAAAACGACAGAATGATCTCTGTCCATTTCCAGGGAAATCATTCAGTATCACAGTAATCCAAGTCTATACCCCAACCAGTAATGCTGAAGAAGCTGAAGTTGAACGGTTCTATGAAGAATTCCAAGACCTTCCAGAACTAACACCCCCAAAAGATGTCCTTTTCATCATAAGGGACTGGAATGCAAAAGTAGGAAGTCAAGAGATACCTGGAGTAACAGGCAAATTTGGCCTTAGAGTACAAAATGAATCAGGGCAAAGGCTAACAGAGTTTTGCCATGAGAATGCACTGGTCATAGCAAACACTCTCTTCCAACAATACAAGAGAAGACTCTATACGTGGACATCACCAGATAGTCAATACTGAAATCAGATTGATTATATTCTTTGCAGCCAAAGATGGAGAAGCTCTATATAGTCAGCAAAAACAAGACCGGGAGCTGACTATGGCTCAGATCATGAACTCCTTATTGGCAAATTCAGACTTAAATTGGAAAAAGTAGGGAAAACCACTAGATCATTCAGATACAACCTAAATCAAATTCCTTATGATTATACAGTGGAAGTGAGAAATAGACTCAAGGGATTAGAGCTGATAGATAGAGTGCCTGATGAACTATGGACAGAGGTTCATGACATTGTACAGGAGACAGTGATCAAGACTGTTCCCAAGAAAAAGAAATGCAAAAAGTCAAAATGGTTGTCTGAGGAGGCCTTACAAATAGCTGAGAAAAAAAGAGAAGCTAAAGGCAAAGGAGAAAAGGGAAGATACAAGAATCTGAATGCAGAGTTCCAAAGAATAGCAAGGATAGATAAGAAAGCCTTCCTCAGTGATCAATGCAAAGAAATAGAGGAAAACAATAGAATGGGAGAGATCTCATGAAGAAAATTAGAGATACCAAGGGACCATTTCATGCAAAGATGGGCACAATAAAGGACAGAAATGGTATGGACCTGACAGAAGCAGAAAATATTAAGAAAAGGTGTCAAGAATACACAGAAGACCTGTACAAAAAAGATCTTCATGACCCAGATAACCACAATGGTGTGATCACTCACCTAGAGCCAGACATTCTGGAAGGTGAAGTCAAGTAGACCTTAGGAAGCATCACTACAAGCAAAGCTAGTGGACGTGATGAAATTCCAGTTGAGCTAGTTCGAATCCCAAAAGATGAACCTGTGAAAGTGTTGCACTCAATATGCCAGCAAATTTGGGAAACTTAGCAGTGGCCACAGGACTGGAAAAGGTCAGTTTTCATTCCAATCCCAAAGAAAGGTAATGCCAAAGAATGTTCAAACTACCGCACGATTGCACTCATCTCACATGCTAGCAAAGTAATGCTCAAAATTCTCCAAGCCAGGCTTCAACAGTACATGAACCAGGAACTTCCAGATATTCAAGCTGGATTTAGAAAAGACAGAGGAACCAGAGATAATTGCCAACATCTGGTGGATCATCAAAAAAGCAAGAGAGTTCCAGAAAAAACATCTCCTTCTGCTTTATTGACTATGCCATCGCCTTTGACTGTGGAACACAACAAACTGTGGAGAATTCTTCAAGAGATGGGAACACCAGACCACATTGTCTGCCTCCTGAGAAATCTGTATGCAGGTCAAGAAGCAACAGTTAGAACTGGACATGGGAAAACAGACTGGTTCCAAATCAGGAAAGGAGAACATCAAGGCTATATATTGTCACCCTGCTCATTTAACTTCTATGCAGAATACTTCATGTGAAATGCTGGGCTGAATGAAGCACAAGCTGGAATCAATATTTCTGGGAGAAATATCTGCAACCTCAGATACTCAGATGACACCACCATTATGGCAGAAAGTGAAGACAAACTAAAGAGTCTCTTGATGAAGGTGAAAGAGGAGAGTGAAAAAACTGGCTTAAAACTCAACATTCATAAAAAGAAGATCATGGCATCCAGTCCCATCACTTCATGGCAAATAGTTGGGAAAACAATGGAAGCAGTGACAGACTTAATTTTCTTGGGCTCCAAATTGGCTGCAGATGGTGACTGCAGCCATGAAATTACAAGACTCTTGCTCCTTGGAAGAAAATCTATGACCAACCTAGACAGCATATTAAAAAGCAGAGACATTAGTTTGCTGAAAAAGGTCCATCTAGTCAAAGCTATGGTTTTTCCAGTAGTCATGTATGGATGTGAGAGTTGGACTGTAAAGAAAGCTGAGCTCCAAAGAACTGGTGCTTTTGAACTGTGGTGTTGGAAAAGACTCTTGAGGGTCCCTTGGACTGCAAGGGGATCCAACCAGTCCATCCTAAAGGAAATCAGTCCTGAATGTTCACTGGAAGGACTGATGCTGAAGCTGAAACTTCAATACTTTGGCCACTTGATGCGAAGAACTGACTCATTTGGAAAGACCCTGATGCTGGGAAAGATTGCAGGTGGGAGGAGAAGGGGACGACCGAGAACGAGATGGTTGGATGGCATCACCGGCTCAATGGACATGAGTTTGAATAAGCTCTGGGAGTTGGTGATGGACAGGGAAGCCTGGCGTGCTGCAGTCAGTGGGGTTGCAAAGAGTCAGACAAAATTGAGTGACTGAACTCTCTCAGCTCCACGAATTTACTAGCAGTTATTAAACTTGTGACTCAATAAACACTTTCTTAGGAATCTACATGCTACAAAGCCCAGGTTACAAAAGAAAGTAATTTAGTTTTCCTTTTGAATTTGTTGGAACCCTGTTCAGTGTCTTGTGGCAGAAAAACCAAACTTCTTGTGTTAACCCAGAATGTTTCATTACCTCATGTAACCACTCTAGATGTTTTTACTCTAGAGGTCAGCATCCAGGGTTGACATGAATTTGTCAGGAATGTGGCATCCTCCAGCTTTCTTCTCTGCTGTCTCTTAGGAGCATTGAGTGTTATCTATGATGGCTACCAAAGTCCCAGTTATTTGCCCACATCAGCCATCAGAAAGGAGAAAAGAAAGAAGAATCATGTTTTATCCCTTTTAGGATCCTTTCTAGAGTTGTGCACGCCATTTCCATTTCCATCCCATTGGCAGGAACTTGGTCATATGGTTGCATATTGCTGCAAAAGTGACTAGGAAATAGAATCTTCATTAGAAAATCCCAGCCTAGCTAAAATCAGTGGATGCTTCATTGGTTATTAATGACATCATACACTTTGGGTGTGACCTTAGGAATGATATCATACATTTTGAGTGTGACCAGCTACTTTTACAGATCTCACAGTCATGCATCTCTTATTTTAATACAACAATGATATTCATATGATAGAAAATTTTCACATGCATTAGCAGGGAAATGTTTTCTATGAGGAAATGTTTTCTCAGGTGTGTACAGTTAATTTTTTTCTCTGATTTCTGCATCATTGGTAGATAAAACACCTTCAAAATACTTTCCTTCCGTTTTTCTTATGAGATGTAATTTAATGATTCTCTTTTTCCAACTATATTTAGCTTTCTGATACCAGTTTGGTCTGAAATATCAAAATTATCCCTTATAAAAATGCACATGATGCAGTCAGCTTCAATTATTCGTATGACATTATGATTTGTCATTGAGCCAGAAAAATGATAATTATGATGTTACATGGTAGAGAACTAGAGAAAGTAGTGTAAATTCTTCAGTTTATGGAAGGGGCATCTTATTCTATCTCTGTAGGCTTATATCAAACCTGTTCATCAGTATCACAGAGAGTAGATAAATAATTTTGTCTGGATTGACTGGTATGCTTCTCCTTGCTTTTCTTTCTTCCTTTTTTTTTTAGGTTTGGTGTGGGACCTGGGATCCTGTGTTTCTAAACTCACAGGTGGGTGCCAGTGGCATTGGTGCACCTCATTTTGAGTAGAAAAATATCAGAGGTGCTATTTCTGAGCTTTTTTTCCTTACTTTTTTATCACTTTATTTTTTATTACTGAATTTTGTTGTTTTCTTTTCAACATCAACAAGAATCAGCTGGGTGAGATGAACGGGGAGAGTAACATGGCAACTTACAATATTATATGCAAAATAGATGGCCAGTGGGAATTTGCTGTATGACTCAGGGAACTCAAACAGGGGCTCTGTGACAATCTATGTTTAGAGTTTTCAATTTAATTTTTAATTTTATATTGGAGTATGGATTATTTACAACATTATGTTCATTTTGAGCGTATGGCAAGGTGATTCAGTTATACATGTACACGTACCCATTCTTTTTTAGTTCCTTTGCTTTTCAATGTAAACTTTGGGTCCTCATGTTCTGCAGCCTTTAGGAACCCCTTACTCTGAATAATAGTAATAATTAGAGAGGAAGAAGAGGCAGAGAGGGAGGGGAAGGGGCAGAAAGAGGGGGATGAATAATGTAAGAGTTCTTTCCATGTGCACAAAAAATGCAGTATTTTATTTTAATTTTTTGTAACTTTAAACTTTTTATTTTGTATTGAGGTATAGCCATTAGCAATATTGTGGGAGTTTCAGGTGAACAGTGAAGGGACTCAGCCATACATATGCATGTATCCATTCTCCTCCAGACCCCACTCCCATCCAGGCTGGCATGTAACATTGAACAGGGTTCCATGTGCTATACAATAGGTCTTTGTCAGTTACCCATTGAAAATGCAGTATTTTGTTGGAACCCCTCCCCATGTGTTACTGAGAATCCCTAAGGAATGGTCACATGCCCCACAAATCTATCCTGTTTGTTACTTGTCCCCTTAGCTGCTCATTCTGTTCCAGATGACTCCTCTGTGCTCTGGACATCCCTTGCTAGCTCATAACCAACCTCTCAAAGCAGCTACTGCTTTCGTTGCACTGATTGGAGAAGGAAATGGCTATCCACTCCAGCATTCTTGCCTGGAGAGTCTCATGGACAGAGGAACCTGGCAGGCTACAGTCCCTGGGGTCCCAAGAGTTGGACACAGCTGAGTGAATGAGCACACAGACATCCTCACAAGCCCATTCCTTAATTCCCAAAAGCACTGGTGGGGCAGAGCTGTAATGGTTAACAAAAGTGACTCTTGGCTTGGGAAAGCAAAGGAAAGGCAAAAAGGGGGAGCTTAAGCTTTTTGCCAGATGCTGATACTCCTGGAGCCTCCTGCTCATTGCCAATCTGGAGGGGAAATCCCGTCTTGAGTCACTTTCTCAACAGAACTTCAGGAGTTATTTCTTTCCCACAACAGTGCCTTTGCCCACGTTCCTCCCCGTTTCCCTCCTCCCATGGCAAACCATGAGGTCCAGTGCTGGTTAAAGCAACTGGGAACATGGAGTCTATTTATTTTCTCTTTTTGTAAGATTATCAACTACATTTTACATTTGTAGACTTTTGCCTTTCATTTAATAATAAGGAAATTTAAATCAAGGAATGGCTTCACTGAGATGCCACACTTCTGTTTACAATCCAGTGCCAGCAAAGTGAATGTTAAGGCTGGTTTTGTCTCCATACAGTGAACAGGGAACACCTCCACTTCCTGCTAAACTATATGCCAGGTGTCATGGCTTAGATGGAGCCCCGGGTGTTTCAGTGAGAACGGGGCACAGTGCAGGATGGGGCACAGAACTGGCGGCTGTTGGTGTCTCCTCTCTGCCCACTCCCTGTGGGTAAAGCTCTGCTGTGTCCTCTCCCACGGTGCCAAGGCAGCTGCTGCTCACCATTGCTGGTCCAACCTCTGCAACGCAACTCCACCACCTCCATGTTGACTTACATTTGTCATTATTTTCTTTTGTTCCCACTTTCCATCTTTCTAGCCTCTTACATTTCCTATCCTTTTACTCATGTATCTTACATAATGAGATATAGATTTTGCCATCTAATGAGAATTTTTCCTTCCGTCTCACCGCCAGGTGGCGCTAGTGGTAAAGAACCTGCTTGCCAAAGCAGGAGACACAAGAAACAGGTTCTATGCCGAGGTTGGGAAGAACCCCTGGAGGAAGAAATGGCAACCCCTGGAGGATTCTTGCCTGGAAAATTCCAGAGACAGAGGAATCTGGCGGGCTTACAGTCGATGGGGTCACAAAGAGTGGGACGTGACTGAGCAACTTAGCACGCATGCATAGCACAGAAGGTCGGCATCCTGTATCTCCCTCATTGGGTGTGGGGTGTTCTCAGAAATTGTTTCTCTATTAGCTGAGAGCTGTTCACTTTGTTTTATTCAAGTTTCTCAGGCATTTTTGCACATGTTCCACAGTCTAATGGCTCCCAAGGACTTCGGGTGTGACAGCCAGCGTGTCCTGTTCATGGATTATGGAAATGTTCCTCAGGATTCCCCATGCACTGCATACTAGAACGTACAGACCTAAAACAGAGACTGTATTTTCCAGGAAGGCCCATTTCAGCCTTGGAATGTCTTCCAGTTCTTGATGCTCTAGAAAGTTACAGTTCTATTCTACCCATTATAGGTTTGAAGGGATTGTGAGTTGCTTAAAAGATGATTTGGGTTTCAAAATTAGCTGTAAAGAAGAAATTGCTCCACGATGATATAATATGGATATGGGGCTCCCCAGGTGGCTCTGTGGTAAAGAATCTGCCTACCAATGCAGGAGATGCAGGAGACATGGGTTGATCCCTGAGTCAGGAAGATCCCTGGAGAAGGAAATGGCAATCCACTGCAGTATTCTTGCCTGGGAAATCCTGTGGACAGAGGAGCCTTGAAGGCTATAGTCCCTGGGGTTGCAAAGAGTTGGACATGACTGAGCAATTGTGCACACACACGATATGAATATAATATGAGAAAACAATAAGGAGGGAGAGAAAAGGATTCTATTAGTTGGGAACTATTTGATTGTAAGTAACAAAAACCCTACTGAAATTAACTTAAAGAAACAGGGAATTCATTGGTCCATGCGATTAGAGAGAATGAGGTGGAACTGGCCTTCAGGGCAGCTGGTATCCGGGATCTCTCTGCTTCTCTGCATCTGTGCTCCCTTTTGCTTGGTGGTGCTCTTCTCTCCTGTCTCAGAGAGATTTTTTTCCCATACAACATGGCTAAGGGGGCACATTTGATTTATTCATCACTCCAGGTTCTTGGCTTGAAGAAATTCTTCCCAGCTCAGTGACCACAGAGGATCTGGTGGACCTTTCTCCCCCTGCTTCAGTGCATATAAACCACAGGGAAAGATTTTGTGTGGCTCTGTCACAGTCTTGGGCCTGTCACATTGCTGTAACTGGCTCTACCTGCCCTGTTCCTAGTACCTTGCCCAGGCCTGTAACAAGTGGTGTGTGTGTGTGTGTGTGTGCATGTGTGTGTGTGTGTGTGTGTGGTGCATCAGGGTGGTGGGGGCTGTAATTGGCAACCCCCTCCCAGTATCATGTTAATTTTTGAGGGCATTAACAACAGTTACTCCCAAAGAAGCAGTTACCTGAAAAAGGAATAACTATCAGACAAAGCAATCGACATTCACTACAGGGATGAAGAAACTAATTAAGATTTTCCAACTTTGCAGAGAAAGTAAACAGAAAGTAGAATACTAATAGAAAAAATATGGAGAAAAAAGGACAAATTTATAGAGAGAATATGAAATAAAAACTATTATGACAATGATAAAATATTTGACAATAAATATTTGAACTTTTTGGGCATTGTAGGATAGTTAACAGCAGGATGTATGATTTTGCTGTTCAGTTGCTCAGTTGTGTTGACTCTTTGTGACCCCATGGACTGCAGCACACCAGGCTTCCTTGTCCTTCACCACCTCTTGGAGCTTGCTCAAACTCATGTCCATGGAGTCAGTGATGCCATCCAACCATCTCATCTCTGTCTTCCCCTTCTCCTCCTGCCTTCCCAGCATCAGGGTCTTTCCCAGTGAGTCGGCTCTTCCAGCAGGTGGCCAAAGTATTGGAGCTTCATCTTCAGCATCAGTCCTTCCAATGAATATTCAGGGTTGATTTCCTATAGGATTGACTGGTTGGATCTTGCTGTCCAAGGGGCTCTCAAGAGTCTTCTCCAGCACCACAGTTCAAAGGCATCAATTCTTTGGCTCTCAGCCTTTTTTATTGTCCAGCTCTCATATCTTTATTGCAAAATTCAGACTCAAGTTGAAGAATGTGGGAAAAACCACTAAGCCATTCAGGTATGACCTAAATCAAATCCCTTATGATTATACAGTGGATGTGACAAATAGATTCATGGGATTAGATCTGATAGAGTGCCTGAAGAACTATGGGCGGAGGTTTGTAACATTGTACAGGAGGCGGTGATCAAAATCACCCCCAAGAAAAAAGAAATACAAAAAGATTGTTTGAGGAAGCCTTACAAATGGCTGAGAAAAGAAGAGACACAAAGGCAAAAGAGAGAAGGAAAGATATACCCATCTGAATGCAGAGTTCCAAAGAATAGCAAGGAGAGATAAGAAAGCCTTCCTAAGAGAATAATGCAAAGAAATAGAGGAAAACATGGAATGGGAAAAACTAGAGATCTCTTCAAGAAAATTAGAGATACCAAGGGAACATTTCATGCAAGGATGAATGATTAAAAGTAAGATAAACTAAAATTTGGAAATGATTTGAGGACTAGAATAATGTCTATTGATAGAAAGATCAGTGGACTCAGTTACTTGGCTTAAGTTTCATATACTTGTTGGTTTAGAAAGGCACTGGGTGAATTCCCTGGAAGATTTGGACTTCAAAGTGGATTTGTAGTAAGGAAGAAAGAAGGAACAGAGGTGGGAAATTTATCTGGAGTGAGAGGTGAGTGTGTTTCAAAGCTTGAAAGAGCAGGAAAGTGTAATAGTGACCTCAGCCAGAATTCCCATCTGTGAATCAACACGGCCAAGCACAGGCAGCCTGAGCACCAGAGGAAATTTCCAGCGAGAACATGAAACAGTCTCATCTGCATGGAGGCTTGTGCCAATGTCAGGAGGGACAGAAGCAGCACAATACTGGGAAGTGTGGCCTGTGTTTGGCCCTGTAAGGTCCATGAGTTCATGAATTATTCTTTCCTTAGGAAATAAACAGTTGGAAATCAAATGAGGTAAAAGGAAAATTACTAGGTAAGAGCAAAGCGTCACCTCCTTAGGGTTCCTGATTAAGTAAATTCACACACATAATCCCAGGAGAAACACTGTTACAAATACCTAATTCTTCCAATCTTTTTATCAGCTGTATGATGCTGATCAGAAACCTCATATAGTAAAACACCCTGTGTCTAGGTTGATGATTTAGTGTACTACCAGGAAAAGAGTAGGTTTCGATTCTTAGCTTTACCATTTGGGTATGACAGTCACTCAACTGTCTGAGTTTTGATTTGCCCACTTGGAAATGGGGAATCTGGAACTAAGAACCTTGACCTTTTATTTCTAATTTAGTGCAGCACTCTCCCCTAAAAATCAACATTTTCTCCCTCAAAGCGTGTAGTTGTGCAAACTGAATGAAAAGAGAATACATAAAAGCACTGTACAAAGTGCAGACAGAGAGGTTGATGAGTGTTTATTGAGCACAGACTATGATCTGGGAATTTGGGATACACAGATGACTGAGACATAGACTTACCGTTGAAGAGTGAGGTAGAGAGAGTAAAAGCCTACCCCGAATTCCACATCCTAATCTTCCCAGTCTGTGAATGTGCTACCTTCCTTGGGAAAAGAGATTTTGCAGATGTGGTTAAGTTAAAGATCTTAAAATAGAAAGGTTACCCAAATTATCTGGCAGGTCTAATGTAATTGCAAGGGTCTTTATAATGGGTCTTCCCTTATAATGGTGGCTCAGATGGTAAATGATCTGCCTGCAATGAAGGAGACCCTTGAGTTCGATCCCTGGGTTGAGAAGATCCCCTGGAGAAGGAATGGCTACCCACTTCAGTATTCTTGCCTGGAGAATTCCATGGGCAGTCCATGGGGCTGCAAAGAGTCGGACACCACTGAGTGACTAACACTTTCAATTTTTTTTTTAATAATGGAAAGATGCAGCAGTAAAATCAGAGTCTGAGGGGAGGAGATGTGATAATGGAAGCAGAGATCCAGGTGATGTGAAGACCACATGTCAAAGTCGAAGTCAAGGAGTGCGGACAGCCTATAGAACCTGAAAAGCAATGATATGGATTCTCCCCTAGATCCTCCAGAGGAACCGTTTTGCCAACAACTTGACTTTAGCCCTTAAAGACCTATTTTGGGCTTCTGATGCCCAGAACTGTAAGATAATAAAGTTTTGCTTTAAGCCACTAATTTTGTGATCACTTATAAAAGCAGCAAGAGCCTTACAGTGTATGTGATGAGACAATCCATAAACAAAGACTTTCAATCTAGAAAGATCTTTGCTGTGATAGGGGTGTGCACAGTGTCCTGTGTGACATGCAATGCCCTCTCACCTAGTTTGAGCATGTGTGGAGGGTTGCTCAAAGAGCGATTTCTCATGTAGATGAGCTTGGTCTTAAAGATGGCATATCCCTTGCCTATACTGTAGGTGTCTCATTTTTTTTTTTCCTATCAAACACTATCCTAAATATTTAACTTCCTAAAAATTTTCATTGTTTATTTTGGCTTTCTGTTGAAAGTCAAAGTATGGCTTCTTTTCATCTAATGATTAAGTTACTCGACAGTTGTCCGCTGAGCTGTCTCTGTTCTCCATTCTGCTTCATTCGTCTATGCTATCAGAATTCTTTGAGCTTCTGCCACCATAATTCTTTGAACTGTTCTCTTTGAGGCCACTGGTGTGCCCTATCAAAGCATTAAAAAGAAAAAAAATGGTATTTCTTGGCTCTACTGAGCACTTCCTCAATCTGACATTCTCTTTTTTTCTGTTTCCTTCTGTTAGCCCCCTCTCTCCTTTTTCTCCTTGTACTTCATGATGTATTTAGGGAGAATCACAAATGGGCTGGGGTTGCTAAAATACTCATTATAGGGAGAAGCAGTGGGTAAGAGGCTGAGTGGGTGGTAGTAAGGTTTTCCAGGCCATGATAAGGTATTGGGCTTTATTTTGTAAGCAACAGGGGCCATTGGAAGTTTTGGGTAAGAGATGGATGTAGGTATCCCTTGGACTTTTCTCAGTATGCCGGGGCTTCTCAGGCTGTTTTACTCAAGTGGTAAAGAACCTGCCTGCCAATACATTCTAGATGTGAGACGTGGGTTCGATCACTGAGTTGGAAAGATCACCTAGAGGAGGGCATGGCAACTCATTCCAGTATTATTGCTAGGAAAATCCCATGGACAGAAGAGCCTGGTCGGCTACAGTCCAAGGGGTTGCAAACAGCTGGACATGATGGAAGCGATTTAGCTCATAAGATTTTTGTTTTTCACTCACTCAGTCACGTTTGACTTTTTGTGACCCCATGGACTGCAGCATGCCAGGCTTCCCTGTCCTTCAGCAAGAGATAATGATGGAGTGGAGGGAGATTCCATTGTCAAAGATTTGGGGAACATAAGAAAAGAAAATGAAAAAAATTGAGAAAATGCAAAATGTTGTATTTTACTTTCTGTGCACTTTGGCATCTTAAAGTTCCTAGGAATCCTGGAGTAGAGAAATTTGTTGACCTTTGTTAACTTACTATTTCTCAAATTTATTTGACCATCGGAAACCCCCTCTTCATTTTCATATAAGGTCTATTGGTAGGTTCTAGTGTTACTCTTTGGGTAATCCCTTTTTCCCTTCCTCCATGATTTCTTAATCTTCTCTCTTTTTTCTCTTTCATTCTTTATAATTGTTTATCCACATAATTCCCAAAGAGAATTATGCTTCTGTAATTTGTTCTTCAAAGAACCTAAGTGAGGAAGATAGGCATCTACTTATAATGTTTATTAATCTCATTTTACTAATGTGAACTTTAGCTCTAATTTATTTAAAAAAAAAATCAGTGTTGATTATTCTCACTTTTCTCTCTTCAGGCACAGTGCAGAATTCTCTCTATTGATCAATTAACTGGAAAAACACTTACCAGTCAGAAAGTGATACTCTTTTTTTTTTTAATTAAATTTTATTTTGCTTAACTTTACAATATTGTATTGCTTTTGCCATACATCAAGATGGATCCGCCACAAGTATACAAAAATGATACTCTTAAGAATCAAATTGGACAACTCTTTCAAGTCATACACAGAAATAAATTAAAAATGGATTAAAGACTTAACCATAAGACCTGGAATCATAAAACTGCTAGAAGAAACCACAGGCAGTATTCGACATCAGTCTTGAACAGGTTTCCTCAGGCAAAGGAAACAAAAGCAAAAATAAACAAATAGGAAGGACTACATCAAACTAAAAAGTTTTACTATGGCATAGTAAATTGTCTACAAAATGGAAAAGTCATCTTCTGAATGGGACAAAATATTTGAGAACAATGTATTTGATAAAGGGTTAAAATAAAAAAATACAAAGAACTCAAACAACATCAAAAACCAAACAATCCAACTGAAAAATGGGCAGAGGACCTGAATAGATATTTTTCTAAAAAAGACATAGAGATGGCCATCAAGCACATGAAAAGATGTTCAATGTTACTAATCAAGGAAATGCAACTCAAAACCATAATGAGATATCACCTTGTGCCTGTCAGAATGTCTATTACCAAAAAGACAACAAATAACAAGTACTAGCAAGGATGTGGAGAAAAAAGAAACCCTCCGGCACTGCTGGTAGGAATGTAAGCTAGTGCAGCATTTTGGAAAAGAGTATGGAGCATCCACAAAAAGCTAAAAATAGAACTACCATGGGATATAGCAACTCTACTCCTGGAAGAAAATAAGAACACTAATTAGAAAAGATACATGCTAAAATCTTTGACTGTGTGGATCACAACAAACTGTGGAAAATTCTTAAAGATATAGAAATACCAGACTACCTGCCTCCTGAGAAACCTGTATGCAGGTCAAGAAGCAACAGTTAGAACACACGGAACAACAGACTGGTTCCAAATTCTGAAAGGAGTACATCAAGGCTGTATATTGTCACCCTGCTTATTTAACTTAAATGCAGAGTACATCATGCAAAATGCTGGGCTGAATGAAGCACGAACTAGAATCAAGATTGCCGGGAGAAATATCAATAACCTCAGATATGCAGGTAACACCACTCTTATGGCAGAAAGTGAAGAGGAACTAAAGAGCCTCTTGATGAAGATGAAAGAGGACAGTGAAAAAACTGGCTTAAAACTCAACATTCAAAAAGCAAAGTTCATGGCATCCTGTCCCATCACTTCATGGCAAATAGATGGGGAAACCATGGAAACAGTGAGAGACTTTTTTGGGGGCTCCAAAATGACTGCAGATGGTGACTGCTGCCATGAAATTAAACGACACTTGCTCCTTGAAAGAAAAGCTATGACCAACCTAGACAGCATATTAAAAAGCTGAGGCATTACTTGTCTGAAAAAGGTCTGTCTAGTCAAAGCTATGGTTTTTCCAGTAGTCATGTAGGGATGTGAGAGTTGAGCCATAAAGAAAGCTGAGCACTGGAGAATTGTTTCTTTTGAACTGTGGTGTTGGAGAAGACTCTTGAGAGTCCCTTGGACAGCAAGGAGATCACATCAGTCAATCCTAAAGGAAATCAGTCCTGAATATTCATTGCAAGGACTGATGCTGAAGCTGCAATATTTTGGCCACCTGATATGAAGATCTGACTCACTGGAAAAGACCCTGATGCTGGGAAAGATTGAAGGTAGGAGGAGAAGGGGAAGACAGAGGATGAGATGGTTGGATGGCATCACTGACTTGATGGACATGAGTTTGAGTAAGCTCTGGGAGTTGGTGGTGGACAGGGAAGCCTGGTGTGCTGCCGTCCATGGGGTCACAAAGAGTCAGGTACAGCTGAGCTACTGAACTGATTTGAACTGAACATGCATACTTGTGTTCATTGCAGCATTTTTTGCAATAACTAATGGAAACAACCCAAGTGCCTATCAATAAATGCATGGATAAAGAAGATGTCATAAATATAACATAATATGATAGAGTATAAATGATATGTATAATGCCATACGATATTGCTCATTTCACATCCTTGCAAGGTTATGATCAAAATCCTTCAAGTTAGGCTTCAGGAGTGAATCAAGAACTTCTAGATGTACAAGCCGGGCTTATAAGACGTAGAGGAACCAGAGATCAAATTGCCAACATTCCTTGCATCATGGAGAAAGCAAAGGAGTTTCAGAAAAACATCTACTTCTGCTTCCTTGACTACATTAAAACCTCTGACTGTGTGGATCATAGCAAACTGTTGAAACTTCTTAAAGAGATGAGAATACCAGACCACTTTACCTGTCTCCTGAGAAACCTGTATGTGGGTCAAGAGGCAACAGTTAGAACTGGAGATGGAACAATGGACTGGTTCCAAATTGAGAAATGAGTACATCAAGGCTGTATACTGTCATCTGTTTATTTAACTCCTTTGCAGAGTACATCATGCAAAATGCCAGTATGGGTGAATCACAAGCTGTAATCAAGATTTCTGGGAGAAATATCAACAACCTCAGACATGCAGATGATGCCATTCTAATGGCAGAAAGCAAAGAGGAACTAAAGAGCCTCTTGATTAAGTGAAAGAGGAACATGAATAAGCTGACTTGAAGCTCAACGTTAAAAAACTAAGATCGTGGCATCCAGTCCCTTCACTCCATGGCAAATAGAAGGGAAAAAAGTGGAAGTATTGACAGATTATATTTTCTTGAGCTCCCAAATCGCTGTGGACATAGACTTCAGCCATGAAGTTAAAATATGCTTGCTCCTCGGAAGAAAGCTTTGACAAACCTAGACAGCATGTTAAAAAGCAGAGACATCACTTTTCCCACAAAGGTCATTATCATCAAAGCTATGGTTTTTCTGTATGGGTGTGCTTCCCTGGGGGCTCAGATGGCAAAGAATCTGCCTGCAGTGCAGGAGACCCAGGTTTGATTCCTGGTTCAGGAAGATCCCCTGGAGAAGGGAATGGCAACCCACTCCACTATGCTTGCCTGGAGAAATCCATGGACAGAGTAAGCCTTCCAGGCTACAGTCAATGAGGTCGCAAACAATCAGACACAACTGAGTGACTAATACTTTCATGTACAGATGTTAAAGTAGGACCACAAAAGAAGGCTAAACGCTGAAGAACCAGTGCTTTCAAATTGTGCTGGAGAAGACTCCTGAGAGTCCCTTGGACTGCAAGGAGATTAAACCAGTCAGTCCTAAAGGAAATCAGCCTTAATATTCATTGGAAGGACTGTTGCTGAAGCTGAAACTCTAAGACTCTGGCTACCTGATGTGAAGGGCCAACTTATTAGAAAAAGTTCTATTCTTCAATCTTTTGAGGGTAGGAAAAGAAGCGGGTGACAGAAGATGAGATGATTAGATAGCATCACTGATTCAATGGACATGACTATGAGAAAACTCTGGAAGTAGTGGAGGACAGAGGGGCCTGGGGTTGCTGCAGTCCACGGGGCCACCAAGAGTCATACACAAGTTAGCAACTAAAGAACAACAGCATAGTATACAGTATATATAATATAATACAAAATTCTATTCCATATATGTGTATGTATATGTGTGCACATGGATGGACCTATATGGTATTATGCTAAGTGAAGTGTCAGAGAAAAACAAATGCCCATGACTACACTTAAATGTGGAATCTAAAGAACAAAGCAAATAGACTAGCATATCAAAATAGAAATCAGGGGTGTAAATACAGAGAGCAAACAGGTGGTTGCCAGAGGGGAGAGGGATGAGAGTAGGTAAGAAATAGATAAAGGAGATTGAGAAGGACAAACTTCTAGTTGCAAAATCAATGAATCATTGGTATGAACTATATGTGTTGTGAAATACAGTCAGTAATTGTGTAATATCTTTGTATGGTGACATTTCATAACTAGACTTATCATAGTAATCATTTTGAAATGTGTATTAAGTTACGAGGTTGTGTGAGAGGAGCTAACATAGGGTTGTAGATTACTTAAACTTCAAAAACAAACAACCAACTCATAGAAAAATAAATTAGATTTGTACTTACTAGAGGTGAGGGGTTGTGGGGAGAGCGAATGGGAGGAAGAGTCAAAAGGTACAAACTTCCAGTTATAATATAAGTACGTACCAGGGATGTAATGTACACCATGATGATACACACACACATACATGATACAACACCTTCAAACCAGACCAACTGATGTATCTCCTAATGGCTGGAGTTTCGCTCTTTCCAAGTATGAAACTAGAAGAGGGGAAGACATAGGTGGACAGTGAATTGAGCAGAGCGAGGCTTCTCATTATGAAAGCTTGGTTCAGAGTAGTCTACCAGATCTTTTATTTCAAAGAGTCCAAGTCTTTCCCAGGAAGACTGATTACAACCCAGTCTTAAAGACCCTCAGAGCTGGATTAGACCCTACTGTTTTCTAGTTTTGCTCCTTCAGCAGAAAGACAGAGGTTGAGGGGACTGGGCCCTAAGCCAAGGGCCTGTCTGTAGAAAGTTCTGAGAGAAGGAATTAGGTCTTCTAAGTCATTATCCAAGGCAGCGAATTTTACAATGCCTTTATAAAAGGGTGAATTCCTTGAGCTCTTAAATGACATTCTCAGGCGGGGGACTTACCTGCCATTCAGCCCAGTCAGGCAGACATCAGTGGAAGGTGAGCCATTAGTGGTCTTTATCAGATCAGATCAGATCAGATCAGTCGCTCAGTCGTGTCCGACTCTTTGTGACCCCATGAACCGCAGCACGCCAGGCCTCCCTGTCCATCACCAGCTCCCGGAGGTCACTCAGACTCGCATCCATCGAGTCAGTGATGCCATCCAGCCATCTCATCCTCTGTCGTCCCCTTCTCCTCCTGCCCTCAATCCCTCCCAGCATCAGAGTCTTCTCCAATGAGTCAACTCTTCGCATGAGGTGGCCAAAATACTGGAGTTTCAGCTTTAGCATCATTCCTTCCAAAGAAATTCCAGGATTGATCTCCTTCAGAATGGACTGGTTGGATCTCCTTGCAGTCCAAGGGACTCTCAAGAGTCTTCTCCAACACCACAGTTCAAAAGCATCAATTCTTCGGTGCTCAGCCTTCTTCACAGTCCAGCTCTCACATCCATACATGACCACAGGAAAGACCATAGCCTTGACTAGGCGAACCTTTGTTGGCAAAGTAATGTCTCTGCTTTTGAATATGCTATCTAGGTTGGTCATAACTTTCCTTCCAAGGAGCAAGTGTCTTTTAATTTCATGGCTGCAGTCACCATCTGCAGTGATTTTGGAGCCCAGAAAAACAAAGTCTGACACTGTTTCCACTGTTTCCCCATCTATTTCCCATGCAGTGATGGGACCAGATGCCATGATCTTCGTTTTCTGAATGTTGAACTTTAAGCCAACCTTTTCACTCTCCATTTTCACTTTCATCAAGAGGCTTTTTAGCCCCTCTTCACTTTCTGCCATAAGAGTCGTGTCATCTGCATATCTGAGGTTATTGATATTTCTCCCAGCAATCTTGATTCCAACTTGTGTTTCTTCCAGTCCAGCATTTCTCATGATGTACTCTGCATATAAGTTAAATAAACATGGTGACAATATGCAGCCTTGACGTACTCCTTTTCCTATTTGGAACCAGTCTGTTGTTCCATGACCAGTTCTAACTGTTGCTTCCTGACCTGCATACAGATTTCTTAAGAGGCAGATCAGGTGGTCTGGTATTCCCATCTCTTGAAGAATTTTCCATAGTTTATTGTGATCCACACAGTCAAAGGCTTTGGCATAGTCAGTAAAGCAGAAATAGATATTTTTCTGGAACTCTCTTGCTTTTTCCATGATCCAGCAGATGTTGGCAATTTGATCTCTGGTTCCTCTGCCTTTTCTAAAACCAGCTTGAACATCAGGAAGTTCACGGTTCACATATTGCTGAAGCCTGGCTTGGAGAATTTTGAGCATTACTTTACTAGCGTGTGAGATGAGTGCAATTGTTCGGTAGTTTGAGCACTCCTTGGCATTGCCTTTCTTTGGGATTGGGATGAAAACTGACCTTTTCCAATCTTGTGGCCACTGCTGAGTTTTCCAAATTTGCTGGCATATTGAGTGTAGCACTTTCACAGCATCATCATTCAGGACTTGGAATAGCTCCACTGGAATTCCATCACCTCCACTAGCTTTGTTCGTAGTGATGCTTTCTAATGCCCATTTGACTTCACATTCCAGGATGTCTTGCTCTAGGTCAGTGATCACATCATCATGATTATCTAGGTCTTGAAGCTCTTTTTTATACAGTTCTTCTGTGTATTCTTGCCACCTCTTCTTAATATCTTCTGCTTCTGTTAGGTCCACACCATCTCTGTCCTTTATCGTGCCCATCTTTGCATGAAATGTTCCTTTGGTATCTCTGATTTTCTTGAAGAGATCCCTAGTCTTTCCCATTCTGTTGTTTTCCTCTATTTCTTTGCATTGATCACTGAAGAAGGCTTTCTTATCTCTTCTTGCTATTCTTTGGAACTCTGCATTTAGATGTTTATATCTTTCCTTTTCTCCTTTGCTTTTCGCTTCTCTTCTTTTCACAGCTATTTGTAAGGCCTCCCCAGACAGCCATTTTGCTTTTTTGCATTTCTTTTCCATGGGGATGGTCTTGATCCCTGTCTCCTGTACAATGTCACGAACCTCATTCCATAGTTCATCAGGCACCCTATCTATCAGATCTAGGCCCTTAAATCTATTTCTCACTTCCACTGTATAATCATATGGGATTTGATTTAGGTCATACCTGAATGGTCTAGTAGTTTTCTCTACTTTCTTCAATTTCAGTGGTCTTTAATTAATTAGTATTTGAATGAACAACAATGTCTTCAGTTAGAAGAGCAGTGAGAGGCAGGGGGTTTAGGGAAGTGTTTGGGTGAACCATATTTTGGGTTCAGGCTAAAATGAGATTTTCCTTTAAATGCCTAATTATTTTACCAGAATTATATTTCATGTGGCAATTTAAAACGTCACTAAATAGTAGCTAAACTGAAATGTTCATAGTTGAGGCATTAAGGAAGGAGTGCTAGAAGTCCTGAAATGATTTTTAGTGATATCTGGAGTGAACAAATACTTTAAAAAACTTGC
Source organism: Tragelaphus eurycerus (assembly GCA_935064755.1). NCBI lineage: Eukaryota > Metazoa > Chordata > Mammalia > Artiodactyla > Bovidae > Tragelaphus > Tragelaphus eurycerus. The sequence continues at coordinate 581,757 of CAKXYN010000086.1, read as the reverse complement.
CACAAACAAATATCTTTGAATCTAAGACAGCTGACTTCTTTAACTCTATCTTGTATCACTTAGCAATATTAGTTTTCCTTCCTTCCTGCCTCCCTTCTTTCCTTTTTAAAATTTCTTGAACACACCTAACCTGCTCCCACTTTAGATTCTCTGTACACGCTTCCTCCTTTGCCTAGAACCCACTTCGGACTTCTTTTCATTCTCCAGAACCTGGCTAAAATGTCACCTCCATCCTATTTAACTTATTAATAGATTACAACCTGTTATTCCAGAGAAGGCAATGGCACCCCACTCCAGGACTCTTGTCTGGAAAATCCCATGGATGGAGGAGCCTGGTGGGCTGCAGTCCATGGGGTCGTGAAGAGTCGGACACAACTGAGCAGCTTCACTTTCACTTTTCACTTTCATGCATTGGAGAAGGAAATGGCAACCCACTCCAGTGTTCTTGCCTGGAGAACCCCAGGGACGGGGGAGCCTGGTGGGCTGCCGTCCATGGGGTCGCACAGTCGGACACGACTGAAGTGACTTAGCAGCAATCTGTTATTCTCCTTGATGCCAGCCACTGATGTGATGTCATCACAACTTGTAATTATATGTTTGTTGTCTGTCCCCTCCCGCTAATCACTAAGCCCCAAGAAGAGGTACTCCATCCGTCAGAGTCCCAAGGGGAAAAGATGGCAAGCTGTCAAAGGACACTTTGAGCAGGGCTTGCAACTGAGGCTAGTTGCATTGGTCAGGGCAAGATGTAGAAAAACCACAGGGGATATAGTTCAGTACCCCAGAGCAAAGGGCAGGGTCATGGACATCCTCAGCCTGAAGGGGTAAGAGAGAAGGGAGCAGCCGCTGGAGCTGGGAGGAGAGAAAGCTGCAGACAAACACCAGGGGTGGAGTGATGTCCTTTGAGGGAGACAGCCAACACAAGCTGACTCCACAGAAAGGGAGCCAGGGTCATAGATACTCCCTGCTTCATTCTCTTTTCCCCCTCCAAATCTGCTGAGAAGCCAGGCTCGGGGATGTCCACTGATGTCATCTGGCAGAGAAGAACATGGAGAAAGATGGAGATCAGATTAGATGTAGAAGATATTCAGTCCAGGAGCCAGGACTGCCTAATTCATCTCAATCCCCAGCATCCAGCACAGAGCCCATGAATAATAAACAAAGTGAATTTGTTACTAAGCATCTTTTTATTCCACTCTCCTCTAACTCTGTTTTTAAATGGATGACATGGAGATCTGCCTAATTCAGATGAGTATGAGCACCTTTAAGTAGGTGAGAGTTCCAGTCATTCCTTGAGGGATGAGAATTTGATGAGGCAGAGGGAAGTGACAATACATCAGATGTGTGTGTGTGTGTGTGTGTGTGTGTGTGTGTGTGTGTGCAAAGAGTTGGACAGTCATGTCCAACTCTTTGCAACTCTATGGACTGGAGCCCGCCTGGCTCTTCTGTCTGTGGAATTCTCCATGCAAAAATACTGGAGTCAGTAGACATGTCCTCTTCCAGCTGATCTTTCTGACCCAGAGTTCAAATCTGGGTCTCCTGCATTGCAAGCAGATTCTTTACCGTCTAAGCCCCCAGGGAAGCCCAATGCATCAAGGGGCAAGGGTAAAGGAGCATCTTCCCCTTCAGAGAACAGTAGCTGGCTTTGAACTCTTATGGTGTTACATTAGCTAGGGAAGGAATCTGCCAGACTGGATACAGAGTCAGGAGGCACAAGCTTTGTGTGGAAGGAGGTAAGGAAACAGCAGTCAGCACTCCACTCACACCTCCCAATCCCTTTCCTCCTTCCCAGTGGCGAGGAGATGGTGAGAACTGAAGCAATCTCCTGTCCCAGATATGAACCCAAGTGTTCAGGTTGGCGATTCTGCTTTCTCTGGACTATTCCATGATAGAAATCAACTTTTATCTTCTCTAGCCATTGTTTGTCTCTTTGAAACAGCAGCTCAACTTCATCCTAACTGAAGCAGAGAGATTTCCAGAGGATGAGGAGATAGACTCCTAGAGGTATATTTTTTTGGGTGAGTTTGACAGTCTTTGGAGGAAGGATTCAAAATAAAGAGTGAATGACATAGTAACTGTCACTGGGAGCTTTAATATGAAGTGAAAAGAATGCAAATAACTCTTGCTCTGTGGTCTCAAATACACAGGGAGGAAGCATTTCATAGTGAAGCATTTCATAGCATTTCATTTCATGAAGTGGATCTTCCATGCAAAATCTAGACATCATCAGAGCAGTCTGGGATATCACCTTGGTGACCTGGCATCAGGAGCTGGGTTGTGGGTTGGGATATAGAAGATGGCAGATAGTGGGATATTGGAGGTGGTTTATTTTGAGAAGGAAGCTCTGTTTGAATGTTCAATGAGCAGTTTTGAATTTAAAAATGACTATAATCACTATACTATTGATTTTCTGATCCCTCTGTGCCCCAGAGAGGTAGCCTTGGGAATTTATTATTATTTTGCTTACTTATGATAGCAGAGTTTGAAGTTAAATTTGAAGTGATCACGATTTGGTTAGAGAAGGGTGACACTCAGGGAGAAAGAAGGAAGCTTGGGTGCCCAGAGAGGACGTACTGCTAGGCGGGGAAAGCAGAGTATATGTTAATAGGAACTCAGTGTTCTCAGTGCCCCAGAATTGACCAGCTCTTGGGGGCTTAATCAAGATAATAGAACTTAGAATTTGAAGTATTCATTTATAAAGTAGCTTTTCTTTGCAGTGTCTGAATTTTATAGAACTAACATCTATGCCCTCTGCTTCTAGTGTTAGCATATGTAAGAAGTGAGTTACTATTGCATTTAAAACATTCAGTTCAGTTCAGTTCAGTTGCTATCATGTCTAACTCTTTTTGACCCCATTGACTGCAGCATGCCAGGCTTCCTTGTCTATCGCCAATTCCCAGAGCTTGCTCAAACTCATGTCCATGGTGATGCCATCCAACCATCTTATCCTCTGTCATCCCCTTCTCTTCCTGCCTTCAATCTTTCCCAGCATCAGGGTCTTTGCCAATGAGTCAGTTCTTCGCATCAGGTGGCCAAAGTATTGGAGTTTCCTCTTCAGCATCAGTCCTTCCAACAAATATTCAGGACTGATTTCCTTTAGGATTAACTGGTTTTATCTCCTTGCAGTCCAAGGGACTCTCAAGAGTCTTCTCCAACACCACAGTTCAAAAGCGTCAATTCGTCGGTGCTCACATCCATACACGACTACTGGAAAAACCATAGTTTTGATTAGACAGAACTTTGTGGGCCAAGTAATGTCTCTGCTTTTTAATATGCTGTCTAGGTTGGTCATAGTTTTTCTTTTAATTTCATGGATGCAGTCACCATCTGCAGTGATTTTGGAGCCCAAGGAAGTAAAGTCTGTCACTGTTTCCATTGTTTCCCCATCTATTTGCCATGAAGTGATGGAACTGGATGACATGATCTTTCTTTTTTGAATGTTGAGTCAATTAAGCCAGCTTTTCTGCCATGAGGGTGGTGTCATCTGCGTATCTGAGATTGTTGATATTTCTCCCAGCAATCTTGATTCCAGCTTGTGCTTCATCCAGCCCAGCACTTTTGCATGATGTACTCTGCATTTAAGTTAAATGAGCAGGGTGACAGCCTTGAAGTTCTCCTTTCCCGATTTGGAACCAGTCTGTTGTTCCATGTCCAGTTCTGTTGATTCTTGACCTGCATACAGGTTTCTCAGGAGGCAGATATATTGGCCCAGTATTCCCATTTTTTTCAGAATTTTCCAGTTTGTTGTCCTCCACACAGTCAAAGGCTTTGGCGTACTCAATAAAGCAGAAGTAGATGTTTTTTTGGAACTCTATTGCTTATTCAATGATCCAACAGATGTTGGCAATTTGATCTCTGGTTCCTCTGCATTTTCTAAAACCAGCTTGAACATCTGGAAGTTCCTGGTTAATGTACTGTTAAGCCTGTATCAGAGGATTTTGAGCATCACTTTGCTAGCACATGAGAAGAATGCAATTGTGTGGTAGTTTGAAATTTCCTTGGCATTGCCTTTCTTTGGGATTGGAATGAAAACTGATCCTTTCCAGTCCTGTGGCCACTGCTGAGTTTTCCAAATTTGCTGGCATATTGAGTGCAACACTTTCACAACATCATCTTTTAGGATTTGAAATAGCTCAACTGGAATTCCATCATCTCCACTAGCTTCTTTCATAGTGATGACTCCTAAAGCCCACTTGACTTCACATTCCAGGATGTCTGGCTCTAGGTGAGTGATCACACCATTGTGGTTATCTGGGTCATGAAGATTCGGTGTAGTCTTTCCACCTTTTCTTAGTATCTTCTGCTTCTGTTAGGTATCTTCTGCTTCGTATCTTAGTATCTAGGAAGATACTAAGATCAGATCAGATCAGTTCAGTCTCTAGGTCGTGTCCGACTCTTTGCGACCCCATGAATTGCAGTATGCCAGGCCTCCCTGTCCATCACCAACTCTCAGAGTTCGCTTAGACTCACGTCCATCAAGGCAGTGATGCCATCCAGCCATCTCATCCTCTGTCGCCCCCGTCTCCTCCTGCCCCCAATCCCTCCCAGCATCAGAGTCTTCTCCAATGAGTCAACTCTTTGCATGAGGCGGCCAAAGTACTGGAGTTTCAGCTTTAACATCAGTCCTTCCAAAGAAATCCCAGGGCTCATATCCTTCAGAATGGACTGGTTGGATCTCCTTGCAGTCCAAGGGACTCTCAAGAGTCTTCTCCAATACCACGGTTCAAAAGCATCAATTCTTCGGCGCTCAGCCTTCTTCACAGTCCAGCTCTCACATCCATACATGACCACAGGAAAAAACATAGCCTTGACTAGATGAAACTTGGTTGGCAAAGTAATGTCTCTGCTTTTGAATATGCTATCTAGGTTGGTCATAACTTTCCTTCCAAGGAGTAAGCGTCTTTTAATTTCATGGCTGCAGTCACCATCTGCAGTGATTTTGGAACCCAGAAAAATGAAGTCTGACACTGTTTCCACTGTTTCTCCATCTATTTCCCATGTAGTGATGGGACCGGATGCCATGATCTTCGTTTTCTGAATGTTGAGCTTTAAGCCAACTTTTTCCCTCTCCACTTTCACTTTCATCAAGAGGCTTTTTAGTTCCTCTTCACTTTCTGCCATAAGGGTGGTGTCATCTGCATATCTGAGGTTATTGATATTTCTCCCGGCAATCTAAGTATCTTCTTAGATACTAAGATATCTTAGTATCTTCTTAGATACTAAGATATCTTAGTATCTTCTTAGATACTAAGATATCTTAGTATCTTCTTCTTCTGTCCTTTATTGTGCCCATCTTTGCATGAAAATATTACTGATATGTGCCCATCTTTGCATTTAACATATTACTGATAAGTAATCATACTATTTTAGGGGGCTCCAAAATCACTGCAGATGGTGATTGCAGCCATGAAACTAAAAGATGCTTACTGCTTGGAAGGAAAGTTATGACCAACCTAGGCAGCATATTTGGAGAAGGCAATGGCAACCCACTCCAATACTCTTGCCTGGAAAATCCCATGGACGGAGGAGCCTGGTAGGCTGCAGTCCGTGTGGTCACACAGAGTTAGACACAACTGAGTGACTTCACTTTCATTTTTCCTTTTCATGCATTGGAGAAGGAAATGGTAACCCACTCCAGTGTTCTTGTCTGGAGAATCCCAGGGATGGGGGAGCCTGGTGGGCTGCAGTCTATGGGGTCGCACAGAGTCGGACATGACTGAAGCAACTTAGCAGCAGCAGCAGCAGGCAGCATAATAAAAAACAGAGACATTATTTTGTCAAAAAGGTTCATCTAGTCAAGGCTGTGGTTTTTCCAGTACTCATGTATGGATGTGAGAGTTAGACTATAAAGAAAGCTGAGTGCTGAAGAATTGATGCTTTTGAACTGTGGTGTTGGAGAAGACTCTTGAGAGTCCCTTGGATGGCAAGTAGGTCCAACCAGCCCATCCTAAAGGAGATCAATCCTGAGTGTTCATTGGAAGGACTGATGTCGAAGCTGAAATTATACTATACTTTGGCCACCTGATCTGATAGATTTGGCCTAGATCTGATAGATAGAGTGCCTGATGAACTATGGAATGAGGTTCGTGACATTGTACAGGAGACAGGGATCAAGACCATCCCCATGGAAAAGAAATGCAAAAAAGCAAAATGGCTGTCTGAAGAGGCCTTGCAAATAGCTGCGAAAAGAAGAGAAGCGAAAAGCAAAGGAGAAAAGGAAAGATATAAACATCTGAATGCAGAGTTCCAAAGAATAGCAAGAAGAGATAAGAAAGCCTTCTTCAGCAATCAATGCAAAGAAATAGAGGAAAACAACAAAATGGGAAAGACTAGGGATCTCTTCAAGAAAATCAGAGATAGGAAAGGAACATTTCATGCAAAAATGGGCTCGATAAAGGACAGAAATGGTATGGACCTAACGGAAGCAGAAGATATTAAGAAGAGGTGGCAATAATACACAGAAGAACTGTACAAAAAAGAGCTTCACGACCCAGATAATCACGATGGTGTGATCACTGACCTAGAGCCAGACATCCTGGAATGTGAAGTCAAGTGGGCCTTAGAAAGCATCACTACGAACAAAGCTAGTGGAGGTGATGGAATTCCAGTGGAGCTATTCCAAATCCTGAAAGATGATGCTGTGAAAGTGTTGCACTCAATATGCCAGCAAATCTGGAAAACTCAGCAGTGGCCACAAGATTGGAAAAGGTCAGTTTTCATCCCAATCCCAAAGAAAGGCAATGCCAAAGAGTGCTCAAACTACCACACAATTGCACTCATCTCACACACTAGTAAAGTAATGCTCAAAATTCTCCAAGCCAGGCTTCAGCAATATGTGAACCGTGAACTTCCTGACGTTCAAGCTGAATTTAGAAAAGGCAGAGGAACCAGAGACCAAATTGCCAACATCTGCTGGATCATGGAAAAAGCAAGAGAGTTCCAGAAAAACATCTATTTCTGCTTTATTGACTATGCCAAAGCCTTTGACTGTGTAGATCAAAATAACCTGTGGAAAATTCTGAAAGAGATGGGAATACCAGACCACCTGATCTGCCTCTTGAGAAATCTGTGTGCAGGTCAGGAAGCAACAGTTAGAACTGGTCATGGAACAACAGACTGGTTCCAAATAGGAAAAGGAGTACGTCAAGGCTGTATATTGTCACCATGTTTATTTAACTTATATGCCAAGTACATCATGAGAAATGCTGGGCTGGAAGAAACACAAGCTGGAATCAAGATTGCCGGGAGAAATATCAATAACCTCAGATATGCAGATGATACCACCTTATGGCAGAAAGTGAAGAGGAACTCAAAAGCCTCTTGATGAAAGTGAAAGTGGAGAGTGAAAAGGTTGGCTTAAAGCTCAACATTCAGAAAACGAAGATCATGGCATCTGGCCCCTCACTACATGGGAAATAGATGGAGAAACAGTGGAAACAGTGTCAGACTTTATTTTTCTGGACTCCAAAATCACTGCAGATGGTGACTGCAGCCATGAAATTAAAAGACGCTTACTCCTTGGAAGGAAAGTTATGACCAACCTAGATAGCATATTCAAAAGCAGAGACATCACTTTGCCAACAAAGGTTCGCCTAGTCAAGGCTATGGTCTTTCCTGTGGTCATGTATGGATGTGAGAGCTGGACTGTGAAGAAGGCTGAGCACTGAAGAATTGATGCTTTTGAACTGTGGTGTTGGAGAAGACTCTTGAGAGTCCCTTGGACTGCAAGGAGATCCAACCGGTCCATTCTGAAGGAGATCAGCCCTGGGATTTCTTTGGAGGGAATGATGCTAAAGCTCAAACTCCAGTATTTTGGCCGCCTCATGGGAAGAGTTGACTCATTGGAGAAGACTCTGATGCTGGGAGGGATTGAGGGCAGGAAGAGAAGGGGACGACAGAGGATGAGATGGTTGGATGGCATCACTGACTCGGTGAATGTGAGTCTGGGTGACCTCCGAGAGCTGGTGATGGATAGGGAGGCCTGGCATGCTGCAGTTCATGGGGTCGCAAAGAGTCGGACACGACTGAGCGACTGATCTGATCTTGGCCACCTGATATGAAGAGCTGGCTCATTGGAAAAGACCCTGATGTTGGGAAAGATTGAAGGTAGGAGGGGAAGGGGAAGACAGAGGATGAGATGGTTGGATGGCATCACTATACTTTGGCCACCTGATATGAAGAGCTGACTCATTGGAAAAGACCCTCATGTTGGAAAAGATTGAAGATAGGAGGGGAAGGGGAAGACAGAGGATGAGATGATTGGATGGTATCACCGACTCAATGGAGAAGAGTTTAGGTGAACTCTGGGGTTGGTGATGGACAGGGAGGCCTGGCGAGCTGTGGTTCATGGGGTTGCAAAAAGCTGGACATGACTGAGCAACTGAACTGAATCATACTAAGTGAAGTAAGTCAAACATAAAAAGGCAAATATCATATGATATCATTTATATGTTCAGTTCAGTTCAGTCACTCTATCATGTCTGACTCTTTTTGACCCCATGGACTGCAGCATGCCAGGCTTCCCTGTCCATCATCAACTCCCAAAGCGTACTCAAATTCATGTCCATCAAGTCAGTGATGCCATCCAACCATCTCATCCTCTGTCTTCCCCTTCTCCTCCTACCTTCAATCTTTCCCAGCATCAGGGTTTTTTCCACTGAGTCAGTTCTTCACATCAGGTGGCCAAAGTATTGGAGCTTCAGCATCAGTCCTTCCAATGAATATTCGGACTGATTTCCTTTAGGATCGAATGGTTTGATCTCTTTGCAGTCCAAGGGACTCTTAAGAGTCTTCTCTAACACCACAGTTCCACATTTATATGTGGAACAACAACAACAAAATAATAATACAAACAAACTCATTTATAAATGAGTTTTAAAGCAGTAACAAGACTCACAGACATAGAAAACAAGCTTATGGTTACCAAAGGTGAAAGTACCTGGAGGGATAAATTAGGAGCTAGGGATTAACATACACACTACCGTATATAAAACAGTTAAAAAAAATAAGGTCCCACTCCATAGTACAGGGACTATATTCCTTACTTTATAATAGCATAAAATAGAAAAAAATCTGAAAAAGAATATATATGTACGTATACATGGGTTTCTCTGGTGGCTCAGATGGTAAAGAATCTTCCTGAAGTGCAGGAGACCTAGCTTCGAAATCTGGGTGAGGAAGATCCCCTGGAGAAGGGCATGGCAACCAGCTCCAGTATTGTTAACTGGAGAATTCCATGGACAGAGGAGCCTGTCATACTACAGTCCATGGGGTCTCAAAGAGTCAGATACAACTGAGCAACTAACACTTTTCATATATATCTGTATCTATATATATATGAATCACTTTGCTGTATACCTAAAACTAATACAACATTATAAATCAATTATACATCAGCAAAAAACCTAAAACATAAAACATTACTGATAACTAGATTATACCATGGATTAATTACCATATTTTTTTGAAACAAGACCAATACCACATTAACTATGCTCATTTGACGTTGCTTCCAAATGTTATAAACAGAAAAATGTGGAAATAACATACATCGTCTTTTAGAAGTGACAAAATACTATAATGATCTTCAGGTTTTGGGATGAGCAGAGTTTCAAAGGAGAGCATGTAGACCATCAGATCCTTGCTTTGGCTCTCAAACCAAAGGACCTGGAGTAGCATTTGGAAAAGAAAGTGAGAGGCCTGCCTTCCTTGGAGAGCTAGTCAAACTTTCCAGATGAAAAAGGTAGGATGTGGAATATTGAACAAACATAGTCGATTTCTACTTATTTGGATTTGCCTTTAGTCACATAATTAAGTTTTAATTACCCTAAAGGAAAGTGAAGTTTTAATATTTAAACAAGAAACACTCATTCATTCAGTAAATATCTGAGTACCTGTCACAGGCCAGGCACCATGATAGATGCTGCGGACACCATGACGAGCTAGACAGTGCCTTCCAGCATACAGCCGACAGCTCCATGACAACTGAGACAGTGATGACAAGTGAGACAGTGTAGTCCAGCACAGGGGCAGCTCAATGAACAGTGACACGACCACTTCAAAGAACGTTCTGGCGGCCTGTTCATTTCCTCCACTCAGAGCAATGCTGGGCCAACAAACACTTCTTGCTCTCTGGCCCTCCGTCGGCTCCATCTTATTCACGTCTACATTTTCCCCTCTGGAAACCAGTTAAAACAGCAGCATTCATTAGGCATCCGGTTTTTCCTTTTCTTTTTTTCCCATGAATGTAGGCATTTTCTTTTCTGTCCATGATCTTTTGCTTGAGAATATAACATTTTACAAAGTACTTTCTGGAGATAAGAGAATCATATCCATTAAGAACGGATTTACTAGCTTAACCTTCAGAGACAAGCCTTATTTCCAAGCTCTGGTGGGCACCTCAGGGTTACCTCAACTTCAAGGACACAATATGCCAGTTACCAACACCTGCCGCATTTACTGAGCACTAACAATGTAGCCAGCACCATGTTAGACACGCAGGGTATGAAGATCAAAAGGATATGGTTCTTGTCTCTAACAGCTTATGGCTGATGTATAAAATGATAACTTGTCCAATGAGACAGCTTGTGCTAAATCAGGGCTGTAGACAGGAAGTGCTAAAGACTTCTGTGGAGGAAAGATGTGGGTTGCCAAGATTTCAGCAAAGATAGGCTCCTAGTTCTCCTCATTGAATTCCTTCCTGTTATCACCAAGACAAGTTAAAAGTCCATCCAATCTTAAGCATTTGGGCCAAGGCTACTTTTATAAATTCATCTTCTTATCTTTACCCCTGTATGATGAATTCTTTTAGTTTGGGTTAAACTTAATCTCTACCCAAATTGGCTCTCAGTAAAGTAAAAAAAAAGTGAAGTCTTGAATACACTGTACTAGGCACAATGTGAGAATATAAACATATAAGGCCTCTCTTCCTTCTGAGTAGTTTGCAGTCTGATTTAAGGCAAAGTGATGAAAATCCTGAGGTTAAGATACAGAATAATATTATATAAAACCTGCTGCTGCTGCTGCTAAGTCGCTTCAGTTGTGTCCAACTCTGTGCGACCCCATAGACGGCAGCCCACCAGGCCCTGCCGTCCCTGGGATTCTCCAGGCAAGAACACTGGAGTGGGTTGCCATTTCCTTCTCCAATGCCTGAAAGTGAAAAGTGAAAGTGAAGTCGTTCAGTTGTGTTCGACTCTTAGCTATCCCATGGACTGCAGCCTACCAGGCTCCTCCATCCCTGGAATTTTCCAGGCAAGAGTACTGGAGTGGGGTGCCATTGCCTTCTAGAGTTAAATATTAAAACTGTGCAGTGCAATTAAGGAAACTCTACAATCTTGTTATTGGAAGGTTTTCATTCACCTGGTAAAGCAAATTTTTTCTAGCACCAATGGAATGAAAGTCATGGAAAAGTGACTCAGAACTGAGTGAGCTGAGGCAGATAAAGGTGGGCTTAGTCATTTTAAGTGGTGAGTGATAGCAGCTGAGGAACAAGAAGTAGCTTTTCAGGACTTAGGCCATGCTGGGGATTGGCTGCTCTCCTGTGGTTCAAACAGTGCAGGTGCCTAGAGAGGGAGGGTGCCCTTCTCAGGTCGCGTTTTGTGAGTCCTTCACATCCTGTCCTCAGAGCTCAGGTGTGCTCGCCTCTCAGGAGGCAAGCAGGATTCCTGAACAGAAATCCAGGCAGGGGCTGAAACAAAAGGAGGTGAGAGCAAAAGTCCCATTTGTTGAGCACAGCCTGTGTTCTAGGCATTCTCCTTGCATGCATGCTAAGTCGCTTCAGTCATATCTGACTCTGCGGTATTATGCACTGTAACCCGCCAGGCTCCTCTGTCCATAGCATTCTCCAGGCAAGAATACTGGAGTGGGATGCCATGCCCTTCTCCAGTCTAGGCATAGTACATGGTAAATATTTTGCTTCCAATATCTTATCTTATTTTCAAAAAGTTTGATACGGTATGTGTTGTTATTCCCCTTTTACAAGTGGGAAAAGTGAACCTCGGAATTTGATGGTTTGTCTTGGATCAAATGCCTAGTCACTGGTACAGCTGGAATTTCAACACTTATCAGACTCCTAAGCCTGTGCTCTTCCTACATCTTAGTCCTAGGGGATGCTGAGAAGACATACATCTCTCTGGCAGCAACCACACAGGCCTCACCCCCTTAGCAAGGTAGTGGTCTTGCCTTTAGCAGTGGAGAAGAGAGAAGGAGGGAAATCATGTTTCTGAATGCTTCCCTGTGGCCTGGACTGTAGTTTTAGCTATAGGTTTCTGCTGACAGAGATTACCACCCACATGCACCATATCTGTAATTGGTGTTGTTTAGTTGCTAAGTCATGTCCAGCTCTTTTTGACCCCATGAACTGTAGTCTGCCAGGCTCCTCTGTCCATGGGATTTCACAGGCAAGAATACTGGAGTGGGTTGCCATTTCCTACTCCAGGGGATCTTCCTGATCCAAGGATCAGACCCATTGTGTCTCCTGCATTGCAGGCAGATTCTTTGCCACTTGGGAAGCCTTGTTTATAATTAGAAAATATGAATTGAACTCTAGGGAGGGCAGTGAGCAGCAGAATGTAACATTCCCTTGTATCCTGTATGCATGCAGTAAACATTGAACAGAAAAAAATTTTTAACATGTCCAGATGATGAAACAGCTGGTGTTCATCAAGGCATTCCAGTGGAAAACTCATGAAACTATAAAAATTCTGTTTAATCCTCACTGTCACCTCTTTCCCCTTGTCAGTAACTCTTGAAGAATAATGACATGAAAGATATTCCCAGTTTAGAGTTCTCTTCAATTTTTACCAACCTCCCACCACCGCCCCCCAGAGAAGAGTTTTCCTGCCCTTCTACTTCTTTTAGACACAGGATGGGGCAGAAATGTACAGTGGAATAAAACACAGGTAGAGGAATTAGGAGGCCTGGACTCTAATCCTAGTTTGCTGATAATAGTTATATAATTTAGGGCAAGTAACTTTGGATTCTTCGCTGCCATTACCTTACTGGAGGCGATGGACTACCACAATACTTCAGTGAGAGGATTGTTCTGGTAAAACTATATTCAATAGTTATATTGGTGCTTCAATATATTCAAGCACCAATATTCAATGGTGTGGAAACTGCAGCTGAGTTTGGGTGACCTCATCCAATAGGAAAGATGTCCAGGTGAAAGGTTTTGGGCACAGATGAATGAGTTGTACAGAAACACAAAGGAGGAGAGGGTGATTTTTTCTTTCCACAGGAATAATTTTGTGGATCATACCTAATTCCTTGTGTGGTTTGATCTAATTATTAAAGACTAAAGCTAAAGGGATTTGGAAAGAGGAGAACATCCATTTTTTGGAGATGACAAGGAAATATTTTACTCTGGATGTTTAATAGAGATTTAAAAAATAGAGATAAAGTAGGAATTGAACATCAGTAAGATGCAAACTTGTCCTTGTAACATTGCTTTGGAAAAACTCCTTCTTGATCATGATGATTAGAGAAATGCAAAAGAATTGCAAACATTAGCACTGAATTAAAGAAACCTATCCCATCTTTGGTCCACATAGTTTCAGTCACAGAAGAGCTGCCTTTTTTGTGTTTGTGTTTGTTACAGATATGAAAATGTTAACTTCAGAATCTGATCTGGTTATTTGTTACTGTAAGAGTTTGCCAGTCCTTTCTCCTCTTTCTTTTCACATTTATAATTCAAGAATATCTGGGTTAATAAATATTTTTCTTTGCAAGTGACAATAACACAACTTGAATGGTTTCCAGCAGAAAATGGAAATATAACAGTGCATGTAACTGAATTGTGTGAGGGACATGCCAAGCTTACTTTGAGATGCCTTGAACTAGAATTCAAATGCTTTCAGAATTTTCTTGCTTTTTCTTTCTTGTCTTCATTTCTGCTTCTTGGCTGTATTCTCTTGGGTACTTAATTGTTTAACTTCAGGCTCACATTCATCGAGTCTTTTAAGCAGAGACATAATCCCCAAAACTTCTCCTTGGAAGGAAAAAGGAACTTCTCTTTCCCAACAATAATTTCAAAAAATTCTGGCAAAGTGTTCTGATTGGTTTGGTCTGGGTCCTATGCCCATCAACAGGACAAGTAGATATTGCATGGAAATTTTCAGCTAAAGTTGAGTTTCGTATCTTCCTATGCGATTCATCACCCCAGGATTTTCTTAGATCCTCTCCCACTTGGTTGTTTCCTCTAGAATGTTTTATGTACACCTCCATTGTAATGCATATTTCATTGCATATGATTATATACTTGTATCTCTCACTTTTCAGATTGTGAATTCTTCCAGATTAAGGTCTAAGTTTTGTTTACCTATATTATCCACAGCATCTAAAATGATGCCTAGAACTTGCATGCTAAGTCACTTTAGTCCTATCTGACTCTTTGCAACCATATGTATTAGACTCCTTTGTCGTGGGATTCTCTAGGCAAGAATACTGGAGTGGGTTGTCATTTCCTCCTCCAGGGGATCTTCTTGACCCAGGGATCTGACCTGCATCTCTTGACTCCTGCATTGGCAGATGGGTTCTTTACCACTAGGGCTACTTGGGAAGCCCTGCCCAGAACTTAATAAGACCTTAGTAAGTATTCACTGGGGAGAAGGCAATGGCACCCCACTCCAGTACTCTTGCCTGGAAAATCCCATGGATGGAGGAGCCTGGTAGCCTGAAGTCCATGGGGTCGCTAAGAGTTGGACATGACTGATCGACTTCACTTTCACTTTCCACTTTCATGCATTGGAGAAGGAAATGGGAACCCACTCCAGTGTTCTTGCCTGGAGAATCCCATGGACGGAGAAGCCTGGTAGCCTGCAGTCCATGGGGTTGCACAGAGTCGGACACGACTGAAGCAACTTAGCAGCAGCAGCAGCAGCAGCAGCAAGTATTCGTTGATGATAAATTGAAAGGATGAATGGACAAAAGTATAGGGTGTTTGGAATAAGATTTTGCATTCAATTATAAAATGTTAGCTCACCAATTGAAAGGCAGACTGGTGAATGGATTTTTAAAATGATTCAACTATATGCTGTCTACAAGAGATTCATTTTAGATCCAAAAATAAAAATAGATTTAAAGTGAAAGGATGAAAAAAGTCATCCCATGCAAATAGCAACCAAAAGAGAGCTTGGGTAGCTATACTAATTAGACTAAATACACTCCAAAAATTGTTATAAGAGATGAAAAAAGTCATTATATACTGATAAAAGGATCAGTTTATCAGGATGTTATAATTATACACATACCTGCACTGAACAACAGAGCCGCCCAAATGTGGAGCCACATCAACAGAATTGAAGAGGGAAATGGAGAGTTCTAAAGTAATAGTTGGAAACTTCAATACGTCATTTTTGACAATGGGTAAAACATCTAGACAGAAGATAATAAAGAAACAAAAGATTATAAAAATTATAAGTGAAAATTCATGAGCAAGTCTTCATGACCTTGGATTTGACAATGGATTTTGATATGATGCTAAAAGGATCCACACACAAAAAAGATAAATTTGACATTATCAAAATAAAATATTTGCACATTAACGGGCATTATCAAGAAAATGAAACGCAACCTACAAAATGGGCAAAAATATTTTCAAATCACATATCTGATAATGACCTAGGATGCAGGATATATAAAGAACTCATACAACTCAATGACAAAAAGAAAAAAAAAAATTTAAATATGAGCAAAATATGTGAATAAATATTTCTCCAAGGAAGATATACAAATGACTAGCAAATACATGAAAATATGCTCAGCATCATTATTCATTAGGGATATGCAAATCAAAACAAAATATCTCACCACTCCACCCCCACTTAGATGGCTATTTGAAAAATGGAAAACAGCAAATGTTGGTGAGGATGTGGAATCCTCATACATGGCTGATGAGAATGTAAAATGATTCAATCACTGTGAAAAATAGTTCGGCAATTTCTCGAAAAGTGATTCATAGAGCTATCATTGTTGTTCAGTCGCTCAGTTGTGTCTCTTTGTGACCCATGAACTGCAGCATGCCAGGCCTCCCTGTCCCTCACTATCTCCCAGAATTTGCCCAAATTCATGTCCACTGAATTGGTGATGCTATCCAACCATCTCATCCTATCTGTCATATGACCCAGCAATTCCACTCCTTGGTATATAACCAATATAAACCGAATGAAACCACCTACTCAAATACCTGTACATGAATGTTCATAGCAGCATTATTCACAATTGCCAAAATATGGAAATAACCCAGATGTTCATCAATGGATGAATGGATATAAGTGAATTGTGGCTTATATATACAATAGATATTATTTGGCCACAAAAGGAATGAAGTATTGATACCTGCTACAGTGAAGATGAATCTGGAAAACATTATGTTAAATAAAAGAATCTAGACAAAAAAGGTCACCTACTGTATGTTTTCACTTATGTGGAATATTTAGAAAACGTAAATACAAAGAAATAGCAGATTGACGGTTGTCAGGAGTAGGAGGGAGAGAAAATCGGGGAGCTTAATGGGTGAAAAGGAAACAGCTTAATGGGTGAAAAGGAAAAAATGAAAATGTTAATCACTTAGTCATGTCCGACTGTCTGTGACCCGCCAGGCTCCTCTGTCCATGGGATTCTCCAGGCTAGAGTATTGGAGGAGCCATTCCCTTCTCCAGGGGATTCTCCCTCCCCAGAGATAGAACCGAGGTCTCCTGCACTGCAGGCAGATTCTTTACTGGAAACAGCAGATTGATGATTACCAAAGGCTGTGGGGAGGGGAGATTGAGGAGTAACCATTTAACATGGGTACAAGGCTTTATTTTGGGATGATAAAAATGTTTGGAAAGAAGCAGAGGTGGTGTTTTCACAGCATTTGGAATGTAGTAAATGCCTCTAGGCAATGGCACCCCACTCCAGTACTCTTGCCTGGAAAATCCCATGGATGGAGGAGCTGGTGGGCTGCAGTCCATGGGGTCGCTAAGAGTCGGACATGACTGAGTGACTTCACTTTCACTTTTTCGCTTTCATGCATTGGAGAAGGAAATGGCAACCCACTCCAGTTTTCTTGCCTGGAGAATCCCAGGGGCAGGAGAGCCTGGTGGGCTGACGTCTATGGGGTCAGGCAGAGTCGGACACGACTGAAGTGACTTAGCTGCAGCAGCAGCAGCAGCAGCAAATGCCTCTAATTGTTCTTTTAAAAATGATACATTTTATATTATGTGACTTTCATCTGAGGAAGACTGGTAAGAAATGAACATGTTTTCACCAAGGTAGTTCTTTATTAGAGCAAATCTGCTTTGTTATAATCCCATATGCTTTAAAATCCCCGACTTGTAGAATTTCAGGAACTCAAAAGTTGAAACTCTTAAAGTCAAATTTGCCACCACTCCATATAGCTGAGAGAATCTCAGAATTTACCAAGAACATGCGGATTCTTTGATACATACATACCTGCTCATCATATTCATCTATGATTGAACACCTATTTCAACAATCAAACCTGTGGCTTTTCAATTCTATCATCCCCACTGGTATGATCTAAGTTCCCTCTTGTTTCTGCATTATTTTTCCTTTAGGGTTGTTTTTTTCCTCCAATGGAAAGTTGTGGTTTGTAAGACTGAAGCAAAACAAAACAAAACAAAGAAAATCCCCAATAACAACATAAAACCCTCTAATGATGAGCCAGAGAATAGTTTCTGGAAAGGAATTGGAGTTGGAAAGCCCATGCAACAGTGTCCAACACTTGACATCGAAGAAGACCATTGCTCATGTGATCCTGAGTGTGTAAAAAGCTCTGCTAAGCAACACCCATTCTAATTTATTTAGTCTAAGAGTTTATTTCCATTTCATGCTACAGTGAATTTACAACATGTTGAAAAAAATCCAACCTTGCTATGCTACCAAAAATCAAGCCACTCTCAGCTTGGGAACAGTGAGTCCAAAGTGCAGCCTGCTTGGTCACAGTCTTTGTTCATCCCCTCAAGCTGACCTCTTGGTGTGTTTAAACTGTAAAGGCACTTTCCTTTGTGATGTTTTCAGTGACCACATCAATTGACTCCCAGCAGCGTGCAGTGTTGAGACATGTTTTTCTCTCAAGTTTGCATATTCTTGTAAAGTGCAATAAACTTGCCCAGAAAATGCTTCTATCAAACCTTATATTTGATTCTCTGGGGTTTCTGTGCAGTACATTGTGTTGCTCCTGACATCACGATCTCCATGGCAACTCCTGAATGAAACTTTTCATGGTCAAAAAAGGAGAAAAAATAGATGCAAAGAAATTTCTCTTCAATCTTAATAGACTTGGTCATTTATTGTTGAGAGGAGAGGGAATAAGGATTGAATTGTATTACTTGAGGCTAACCACAGAAATTTCAAGTCACACTCTTAAGCCTCTCAATCAGGGATCTCCATCTTTCCAATTTCTTCTTCATGGTCTCCATAAAAGGTATGGTAATGTAACTGTTATGAGGCTTACTTAAATAGGTATTCTGGGTATTAAGTGAAAGAACACTTGACTGAGAATATGGAAGAGGGCCTATTGACAAGACCCAGGTTTAAGACCTCCCTGTCATGGTAAACAGTTTTCTGACTGTGTGATTTTCATCTAGTCAATCAACTTCTCTAGAAGTTTACTCAGTTGCTAAAGAGAAGGCACTACTCATTTTGCCACCCCTAGACTTCACATTTAGGATGTCTGGCTCTAGGTCAGTGATCACACTATTGTGATTATCTGGGTCATGAAGATCTTTTTTATACAGTTCTTCTGTGTATTCTTGCCACCTCTTCTTAATATTTTCTGCTTCTGTTAGGTCCATACCATTTCTGTCCTTTATCAAGCCCATCTTTGCATGAAATGTTCCCTTGTTATCTCTAATTGTCTTGAAGAGATCCCTAGTCTTTCCCATTCTGTTGTTTTCCTCTATTTCTTTGCACTGATCGCTGAGGAAGGCTTTCTTATCTCTTCTTGCTATTCTTTGGAATTCTGCATTCAGATGTTTATATCTTTCCTTTTCTCTTTTGCTTTTCGCTTCTCTTCTTTTCACAGCTATTTGTAAGGCCTCCCCAGAGAGCCATTTTGCTTTTTTGCATTTCTTTTCCATGGAGATGGTCTTGATCCCTGTCTCCTGTACAATGTCAGGAATTCTGTCCATAGTTCATCAGGCACTCTATCAGATCTAGGCCCTTAAATCTATTTCTCACTTCCAGTGTATAATCATAAGGGATTTGATTTAGGCCAATGTGAAGTCAAGCTGGCCTTAGAAAGCATCACTACGAACAAAGCTAGTGGAGGTGATGGAATTCCAGTGGAGCTATTTTAAATCCTGAAAGATGATGCTGTGAAAGTGTTGCACTCAATATGCCAGCAAGTTTGGAAATTTCAGCAGTGGCCACAGGACTGGAAAAGGTCAGTTTTCATTCCAATCCCAAAGAAAGGCAATGTCAAAGAATACTCAAACTACCCTACAATTGCACTCATCTCACATACTAGTAAAGTAATGCTCAAAATTCTCCAAGCCAGGCTTCAGCAATATGTGAACCGTGAACTTCCTGATGTTCAAGTTGGTTTTAGAAAAGGCAGAGGAACCAGAGATCAAATTGCCAACATCTGCTGGATCATGGAAAAAGCAATAGAGTTCCAGAAAAACATCTATTTCTGTTTTATTGACTATGTCAAAGCCTTTGACTGTGTGGATCACAATAAACTGTGGAAAATTCTGAAAGAGATGGGAATACCAGATCACCTGACCTGCCTCTTGAGAAATCTGTATGCAGGTCAGGAAGCAACAGTTAGAACTGGACATGGAACAACAGACTGGTTGCAAATAGGAAAAGGAGTACGTCAAGGCTGTATATTGTCACCATGTTTATTTAACTTATATGCAGAGTACATCATGAGAAACACTGGACTGGAAGAAACACAAGCTGGAATCAAGATTGCCGGGAGAAATATCAATCACCTCAGATATGCAGATGACACCACCCTTATGGCAGAAAGTGAAGAGGAACTCAAAAGCCTCTTGATGAAAGTGAAAGTGGAGAGTGAAAAAGTTGGCTTAAAGCCCAACATTCAGAAAATGAAGATCATGGCATCCGGTCCCATCACTTCATGGGAAATAGATGGGAAAACAGTGGAAACAGTGTCATACTTCATTTTTCTGGGCACCAAAATCACTGCAGATGGTGATTGCAGCCATGAAATTAAAAGACACTTACTCCTTGGAAGGAAAGTTATGACCAACCTAGATAGCATATTCAAAAGCAGAGACATTACTTTGCCAACAAAGGTTCACCTAGTCAAGGCTATGCATAGTCTTTCCTGTGGTCATGTATGGATGTGAGATCTGGACTGTGAAGAAGGCTGAGCGCTGAAAAGTTGATGCTTTTGAACTGTGGTGTTGGAGAAGACTCTTGAGAGTCCCTTGGACTGCAAGGAGATCCAACCAGTCCATTCTGAAGGAGATCAGCCCTGAGATTTCTTTGGAAGGAATGATGCTAAAGCTGAAACTCCAGTACTTTGGGCACCTCATACGAAGAGTTGACTCACTGGAAAAGACTCTGATGCTGGGAGGGATTGGGGGCAGGAGGAAAAGGGGACGACAGAGGATGAGATGGCTGGATGGCATCACCGACTCGATGGATGTGAGTCTGAGTGAACTCCGGGAGTTGGTGATGGACAGGGAGGCCTGGCGTGCTGCAATTCATGGGGTTGCAAAGAGTCAGACATGACTGAGCGATTGAACTGAACTGAACTGAGAGGGTACATTGTAAGGATAAAATATTTGATTTTTATATCTCAGGTTATGCATTTTTGGAAACCACATAGTAAAAAATATAGTTTTAAAATAATAATTTATATAACATATTTCAACTATAATAGCTGACACATCCATAATTATTTCTAAGAAAATATGTCTCTTGATTAAGAGGTGTTTAGATAACCATATTTAGTGCTATGTAACTTCACCTCACCACAGCCTAGAAGTTGGCATGTAAAAAATCCATAATACAGCCTGGTGTGAAAAGAGGAGGTGAATAAATTAGATTCTCTCTGAAATTTACACTGGAAAATGATAAGAATCAGTATCCAAAACCGAGAGTTATAGGTAGAGAACAGTCACAGGGAGGAACCCGGCCAGTGGAGACTGTGAAATTTATGAGAAAAAGAATACTGGCAAAGTAGATATTATAAAACTGCAGATACTATTAATATGAGCTCAGTAAAACGTACAGAGAAAAAATGAAAATGTTAAGTCAGTTGTGGTGGCAAGAGAAAAATAGTTTATGTTTGCAGAAGGAAGTTAAGAGATAGCACATTAGTTTGGTGCCTATGGAGAAGGCAATGGCACCCCACTCCAGTACTCTTGCCTGGAAAATTCCATGGAAGGAGGAGCCTGGTAGGCTGCAGTTCATGGGATCTCTAAGAGTTGGCACAACTGAGCGACTTCACTTTCACTTTTCACTTTCATGCATTGGAGAAGGAAATGGCAACCTACTCCAGTGTTCTTGCCTGGAGTATTCCAGGGATGGGGGAGCCTGGTGGGCTGCTGTCTGTGGGGTCGCACTGAAGTTGGACACTACATATACAATAGGCAGCAGCAGTTTGGTGCCCATTGGGGATTCAACAGTAAAACAGTTCTGATTTCATGGTGCCAACAAATGAACAGGTTATTATATTGAATAATATATTTTAAGTACCATGATAGAGAATATATTAGATACTGTGGACAGTTTAAGACTTTCCAAAGAAATCAGTCATTTAAAATTTTATCAGGTCTGGCCTATTGGACAAGAGTAATTCTGGTGAATGTGATAGTAAAAGATATTTTAAACTATTGAAAAAATATATGAAAAGGCTTGGTAATGAGACAATAGCAGTTTTCCAGCACCAAGACACATATATTTATATAATTAGTTTCATTCTTCTAAGCTTTGCTTTGAGCCAAAGTTTGCTCCTCCTAACCTACAGGGTCTAACTAAAGTAAAGACTTAAGGCAGTTCATGTGAAGCTAAGGTGTATAGAGACATATGACATTGTCCTGCTCTTAAGAAGTTTATGGTGTATATGAGCAGATGGACTATCAATAAGAAATAAATATGAGAACTAATAAACTATATTATGTTCTAAATTCCAAGTTATAAATATTTAAGTATGTTATAGGACAGTAAATGGTATATGAATTCAAAGATGACAAGCCATAATTTTAAATTATTAAATATAAGCTTCTCTTAAAAAGAGATATTTTCTTTGTGTTTACAGATATTTTCTTTGTGTTTATGGGGCTTTACATAAAACATCTTCTAGGTATAGCAGTCTGTTTTAAGCTGATAATAACTTAACTTCAGTTGCATAAACAACTTTATACCTTTACTTCCCTTACTTCCTTTGTGTTATTAACATCATGATTGATATTTTTCATATTGTGTATCCATTCATATATTTTTATACTTATAATTATTTTAAATAAATTTGTCTTTTAACTTTTATATTAGAATCGAAAGTGTTTTACATAGTGCCACTACAGTATTATAGTATTCTGCTTGTATATAAATATACAAATATATATATATATATACTTACCTTTAAGGCTTCCCTTAAAGGTAGGAGAAGGTAGGAGGAGAAGGGGACAATGAGAATGAGATGGTTGGATGGTGTTACTGACTCAATGAGTTTGAGCATACTCCAGGAGATGGTGAAGGACAGGGAAGCCTGGCTTGCTGCAGTGCATTGGGTAGCAAAGAGTTGGACATGACTGAGCCACTGATCAGCAACAAAAGCCTTCCCTAGTGGCTCAGATGGTTAAGAATCTGCCTGCAATGAAGGAGACCTGGATTCCATCCCTGGATCAGGAAGATCCCCTGGAGAAGGGAATGGCAACCCACTCTGGTATTCTTGTCTGGGAAATCCCATGGATAGAGGAGCCTGGAGGGCTGCATTCCATGGGGTCACAAAGAGTCAGACATGACTGACTAACACATTTCCATTTTCTTTTCCACTTTATTTTTTTTTAATTGAAGGATATTTACTTTACAGAATTTTGTGGTTTTCTGTCATTATATCAACAAGAATCAGTCATAGGTACACCCATGTTCCCTCCCTCCATCCCATCTCCCTCCCCATCCCATATTTCTACATTGTCAAAAAGATCCTGTATGAGTTCCCAGAGTCATACAGCAAATTTCCATTGACTATCTACTTTACATACGCTATTATAATTTTCCATATCACTCTATCCATACATCTCATCCTCTCCCTCCTCCCCTCCCACCATGTCCTTAGGTCTGTTTTCTATGTCTGTTTCTCCATTGCTGCCCTGAAAATAAACTTATCAGACAATTCTTTCTAGATTCTGTATATATGCATCAGTATATGATATTTATATTTCTATTTCTGACTTACTTCACTTTGTATAATAGGCTCTAGGTTTGTCCACCCATTAGAATTGACTTAAATGTGCTCCTTTTTATGTCTGAGTAGTATTCCATTGTATATATGTACCACAACTTCTTTATCCATTCATCTGTTAATGGACATCTAGGTTGCTTCCATGTTCTAGTCACTGTAAATAGTACTGCAGTGAACAATGGGATACGTGTGTCTTTTTCAATTTTGTATTCCTCAGGGTTTATTCCTTAGTAGTGGAATTGTTGGGTCATATGGTCATTTTATTCCTAGTGTTTTAAGGAATCTCCATACCATCTTCCACATTAGCTATATCAATTTACATTCCCACCAGCAATGCAAGAGGATTCCCTTTTCTCCACACCCTCTCCATTATTATTATTTGTAGACTCTTTGATGATGGCATTCTGACTGGTGTGAGGTGATATCTCATTGTAGTTTTGATTTGCATTTCTCTAATAATAAGAAACGTTGAGCATCTTTTCATGTGTTTGCTAGCCATCTGTATGTCTTCTTTGGAGAACTGTCTGTTTAGGTCTTTCCCCCACTTTTTGATTGGGTTGTTTGTTTTTCTGGTATTGGGTTGTATGAGATGCTTGCATATTTTGGAAATTAATTATTTGTCAACTGTTTCCTTTGCTATTATTTTCTCCCATTCTGAGGGCTGTCTTTTCACCTTGTCTGTAGTTTCCTTTTTTGTGCAAAATCTTTCAAGTTTAATCAGGTCCCACTTGTTTATTTTTGTTTTTATTTCCATTGCTTTAGGAGGTGGGTCATAGGTGATCTTGCTTTGATTTATGTCATCAAGTGTTCTGCCAATATTTTCCTCTAAGAATTTTATAGTTTCTGGTCTTACACTTAAGTCTTTAATACATTTTGAGTTTATATGGCATTAGGAAGTATTCTAATTTCATTCTTTTGCACAGTTGTCCAATTTTCTCAGAACCACTTATTGAAGAGGTTATCTTTGCCCCATTGTATATGCTTGCCTCCTTTGTCAGAAATAAGGTACCCACAGGTGTGTGGGTTTTTCTCTGGGCTCTCTATCTTACTCCATTGATCTATATTTCTGATTTTGTGCCAGTACCGTACTGTCTTGATGACTGTAGCTTTGTAGTATAGTCTGAAGTCAAGAATGTTGATTTGTCCAGTTCCATTCTTCTTTCTCAAGACTGCTTTGGCTATTTGGGGTCTTTTGTATTTCCATATGAATTGTGAAATTTTTTGTTCTAGTTCTATGAAAAATGCCATTGGTAATTTGATAGGGATGGCATTGAATCTGTAGATTGCATTTGGTAGTATAGTCATTTTCACAATATTGATTCTTCCTACCTAGGAGCATGGAATATCTCTCCATCTGTTTATTTCATCTTTGATTTCTTTCATCAGTGTCTTGTAATTTTATGTACACAATTCTTTTGTTTCTTTAGGTAGGTAGGTTTATTCCTAGATATTTTATTCTTTTTGTTGCAATGGTGAATGGGATTTATTCCTTAATTTCTATTTCTGATTTTTCATGCAAGTGCTTTCTGTGTATTGACCTTGTATCCTATGAATTAGCTGAATTCACTGATTAGCTCTAATAATTTTCTGATAGTTTTCTTTGGTTTTTCTATGTATAGTATCATGTCATCTGCAAACAATGAGAGTTTTACTTCTTCTTTTCCAATGTGGATTACTTTTATTTCCTTTTCTTCTCTAATTGCCATAGCTAGGATTTCCAAAACTATGTTGAATAATAGTGGTGGGAGTGGACACCCTTGTCTTGTTCCTAATCTTAGAGGGAATGTGTTTGGTTTTTCACCATTGAGAATAATGTTTGCCATGGGCTTATCTTATATGGCCTTTTCTATGTTGGGGTAGGTTCCTTCTATGCCCATTTTTTGAAGTATTTTTTTTTAATCATAAGTGGGTGGTGAATTTAGTCAAAGGCTTTTTCTGCATCTATTGAAATCATCATACTATACCCAGCAAAGATCTCATTCAAAATTGATGGAAAAATCAAAAGCTGTACAGACAAAAATCTACCAAAAATTTTTGTAAAAATCTACCAAAAATTTCAGGAAGAATTAATACCAACACTTCTAAAACTCTTCCAAAAATTAAAAAAGGAAGTAATGTTTCAAAACTCAGTATATAAGGCTAGCAACACCCTGATGCCAAAACCTGACTTAGACACTGCAAGAAAAGAAAACTACAGGTCAATATTCCTGATGAATAGTGATGTAAAAAATCCTCAACAAAACACTACCAAACTGAACCCAATAGCGTATTAAAAGAATTATATGCCATGACTAAGTGGGAATTATCCCTGAGATTCAAGGATAGTTCAACATATGAAAATTAATTAATGTGATATACCACATTAACAGAACAAAGGACTAAAAAAAATTCCTGTGGTGCCTATCCGTGGAGGCATTTGACAGATTCAACATTCTTTCATAATAAAAACTTGCAGCAAACTGGGAATAGAATAATTTACTTCCACATAATCAAGGCTATGTATAAGAAGCCCACAGCTAACATCTTATTCAATGGTGAAAAATGGAGAGCTTTCCCCCTGATATTAAGAACACGACAAGTATGCCCTACTCTTGCCATTTCTATTCAACATAGTATGGAAGCCCTAGCCAGACCAATCAGGGAAGTAAAAGAAATAAAAGGCATTCAATTCAGAAAGGAAGAAGTAAAGTTATCTCTGTTTGAGATGACAAAATCTTGTATATAGAAAACTCTAAAGCTTGTACAATATGCTCTTAGAACTAGTAAATGAATTCACTAAAATTGTAGGATACAAAGTCAACATAAAAAGTCAGTTTTGTTTCTATACACTAAAAACAAACTACTTGAAAGAAAATTAATAAAACAATTTCATTTACAATAACATAAAAATACTTAGGAGAAAACTTAACCAAGTATATAAAAGGCCTGTACACTGAAAACTATAAAACACTGATGGATGAAATTAAAGAATACAGAAATAAAAGGAAAGACATCTTGTGTTTATCTTTTTAAGATTTAAAATCATTAGAAAGACAAAATTACCCAAAGAAACCTACAGATTCAGTGTAATCTCCATCACAGTCCCAATGGCCTGTTTTACAGAAATAAGAAAAAAGTCCTCAAATTCACTTGGAATCACAAAGGACCCTGAATACCCAAAAACAATTTTGAGAAAGAATAGAGCTAGAGACATCACACACTTCCTGACTTCAAAATATATTATAGAGAGGCATGATAGCAATGAGGGAATTCATGGAGTCCCTGTCTTCCCACACCTAAGACACTCACTGAACACTGGTGGGGAATCTCCAATGGCCAGACTGTTGGGAGGAGCCCCAGGGGCAACCAGCTTGTGGTAGCCTGGTTCACAGGCCAGAGATCAGGCTTGAGTGCCCACCCTTGCCACTATTATTCAATATATTTTTGGAAATCCTAGCCACAGCAATCAGAGAAGAAGAAGAAGTAAAAGAAATCCAGATTGGAAAAGAAGTGAAACTCACACTGTTTGCAGATGACATGACATGGTACATAGAAAACCCTAAAGATGCCACCAGAAAATTACTAGAGCTAATCAATGAATTTAGTAAAGTTGCCGGATACAAATTAATACACAGAAACACTTGTATTCCTAGATACTAACAATGAAAAATCATAAAGAGAAATTAAGGAAACAATTCCACTCACCATTGCAACAAAAAGAATAAAATACCTAAGAATAAATTTACCTAAGGAGACAAAAGACCTTTTATCTATTCAACCTCTTTATTGGTTATAGGTCTGCTCAGATTTTCTATTTTCTTCATGATTCACTCTTGGTAAATTATCAGATCAGATCAGATCAGATCAGTCACTCAGTCGTGTCCGACTCTTTGCGACCCCATGAACCACAGCACGCCAGGCCTCCCTGTCCATCACCAGCTCCCAGAGGTCACTCAGACTCACATCCATCAAGTCAGTGATGCCATCCAGCCACAAGTTCACATATTGCTGAAGCCTGGCTTGGAAAATTTTGAGCATTACTTTACTAGCGTGTGAGATGAGTGCAATTGTGGGGTAGTTTGAGCATTCTTTGGCATTGCCTTTCTTTGGGATTAGAATGAAAACTGCCTTTTTCCAGTCCTGTGGCCACTGCTGAGTTTTCCAAATTTGCTGGCATATTGAGTGTAGCACTTTCACAGCATCATCTTTCAGGATTTGGAATAGCTCAACTGGAATTCCATCACCTCCACTAGCTTTGTTCATGTCCTGAAGATCTTTTTTGTACAGTTCTGTGTATTCTTGCCATCTCTTCTTAATATCTTCTGCTTCTGTTAGGTCCATACCATTTCTGTCCTTTATCGAGCCCATCTTTGCATGAAATGTTCCTTTGGTATCTCTGATTTTCTTGAAGAGATCTCTAGTCTTTCCCAGTCTGTTGTTTTCCTCTATTTCTTTGCATTGATTGCTGAGGAAGGCTTTCTTATTTCTTCTTGCTATTCTTTGGAACTCTGCATTCAGATGTTTATATCTTTCCTTTTCTCCTTTGCTTTTCGCTTCTCTTTTTTTCACAGCTATTTGTAAGGCCTCCCCAGACAGCCATTTTGCTTTTTTGCATTTCTTTTCCATGGGGATGGTCTTGATCCCTGTCTCCTGTACAATGTCATGAACTCATTCCATAGTTCATCAGGCACTCTATCTATCAGATCTACGCCCTTAAATCTATTTCTCACTTCCACTGTATAATCATAAGGGATTTGATTCAGGTCATACCTGAATGGTCTAGTGGTTTTCCCTACTTTCTTCAATTTCAGTCTGAATTTGGCAATAAGGAGTTCATGGTCTGAGCCACAGTCAGCTCCTAGTCTTGTTTTTGCTGACTGTATAGAGGTTCTCCATTTTTGGCTGCAAAGAATATAATCAATCTGATTTTGGTGTTGACCATTTGGTGATGTCCATGTATAGAGTCTTCTCTTGTGTTGTTGGAAGAGGATGTTTGCTATGACCAGTGCATTTTCTTGGCAAAACTCTTATTAGTCTTTGCCCTGCTTTATTCCATATTCCAAGGTCAAATTTGCCTGTTACTCCAGGTGTTTCTTGACTTCCTAAGAGTGAAGTAAGTCAGAAAAACAAATATCATATATTAATGCACGTATGTATATAGATATATATCTGGAATCAAGAAAAATGGTACTTATGAACTTATTTGCAAGGCAAAAATAGAGATTAGACATAGAGAACGGATTTTTGGACACACTAGGGGAAGGAAGTGAAGTCGCTCAGTGGTGCCCGACTCTTTGTGACCCTGTGGACAGTAGCCTGCACCAAGCTCCTCCGTCCATGGGATTTTCAAGGCAAAAGTACTGGAGTGGGTTGCCATTTCCTTCTCCAGGGAATCTTTCCAACCCAGGGATCGAACCCAGGTCTCTCACATTGTAGAAGGGGAAGGAAAGGGTGGGACAAATTGAGAGAGTAGCATTGAAACAAATATTATCATATGTAAAACAGATAGCTAATGGGAACTTGCTGAAAACACAAGGAGCTCACTGTGGTACTCTGTGGTGACCTAGAGGGGTGGAATGGGGTGGAGAATGGGGAGGAGGTTCAAGAGCAAGGGCACATATCTATACTTGTGGCTGATACATGTTTTGTATAGCAGAAGTGAACACAATAATGTAAAGCAATTATCCTTCAATTAAAGATAAATTGAAAAAATATTATATAGCCACAGTAATTCAAATAATATGGAACTGACATAAAGATAGGTACATAGACAATTGGAACAGAATAGAGTACCAAGAAATAAACCCAGGTATATCTGGTTTATTGGTCTTCAACAAGGATGCTAAGAACAGACAATGAAGACAATTTCTTCAACAAGTGATGCTGATAAAACTATATATCTATATGCAAAAGAATAAAATAGGACTCTTAGGACACACACAGAAATCAACTCATTATGAGTTAAAGGCCTAAACAAAAGACTGGAAGCTGTAGAAGTTCTAGACAAAAATATGGGGGGTTGGGGAGGATGTGGATAAATTGTGCTTTTGTTGGGAGTGTAAAATGGTACACCCATTACGGAAAGCAGTATGGAAGTTTATCAAGAAATTAAAATAGAATTACCATATGATCTAGCAATCCCACTATTTGTTACCTACCCAAAAGAACTGAAGTCAAGACTTTGAAGAGATATTTGCATTCCCATGGTTAATGCAGTGTTACTCACAATGGACAAGATATGAAAACAACCTAAATTTCTATGAATAGATGAAGATAATGTGGTGCATACATACAGCAGAATATTGTTTATCCTTGAAAAAGACGGAAATCGTGCCACATGTGACAACACGGATGAACCTAGAGAAAGTTAAGTGAAATAAGTCAATTACAGAAATATGAGTACTGCATGGTTCCGCTTTATGAGCTATCTAAAAAAGTCAGACTCATGGAAACAAAGATTAGAATGGTTGGTTCCTGGGGCTGAAGGGAGAGGAAAATGTGAAGTGGTTATTCAACTGGTATAAAGTTTCAGTTATTCAAGATGGATAAATTCTAGAGGTCTGTTGTAAAATATTGTGTCTACAGTATTAAATTGAACATTTAAAATTTTCTTAAGAGGACAGATTTCATGTTGAGTGCTTTTAACACAATAAAAAAAAAGAAAGATATTTGGCATGTGTATATAAAAAAAGAAATTTGGCATGTGTCAAAATTTTATTTAAATGATTAATGGAGGGGCCATCAGAATGACAAAGCCAGTTCAACAAGGGTATGAGAATCTGGGATTTATATACTCAGTGGAAATAAGAATGGTGAAATGAGATTACTAAATTAGATAAAATGAATCTGGACCCTAATGAATTGTTAGCCAAAGTGACATTTCTCTAGAGACTCAGATGAATCTCAGATGGCCCTAGTATGACATTAAAAGATCACAGAATCATCTCTTTGCCTTATTTACAAGTTCTGGATACATTTCCCTGAATATTGCCTCTGCTATCACAAGCAAAGGGCTTCCCAGGTGGTGCTAGTGGTAAAAAATCTGCCTGCCAAAAGAGATGCAACTTTGGTGGAGGGGTGGCACTCCACTTCAGTATTCTTGCCTGGAGAATCCCATGGATAGAGGAGCCTGGTGAGCTATAGTCCATGGGGTTGCAAAGAGTCAGATATATCTACGCATATTACAAGAAAATTGAGTCTCATTCTAGGTAATGCATGCCCTCACACTCACATAAAAGCTGACCTCGTATATTTTTGTGCTGATTGTTAATTGAACTTGTTGCTTAGTTAACTGCCTCCTATAGTTTTTAAAGGTTGTTGAAGCTAGACATAAACAATATATACCATACACACAGAGTCATGAGGGTTTCCCTGGTGGTTCAGATGGTAAAGAATCCACCTGCAATGCTGGAGACCTGGATTTGATCCCTGTGTTGGGAAGATCCCCTGGAGGAGGGCATGGCAACCCACTCCAGTATTCTTGCCCGGAGAATCCCCATGGACAGAGGAGCCTGGCAGGCTGCAGTCCTTGGGGTCGCAGAGTCGGACGTGACTGAGAGACGAAGTGCAACACGTAGAGCCATGAAAGTGCAAGTGTTAGTCGCGTTTGACTCTTTGTGACCCCATGGACTGAAGCCCACCAGGCTCCTCTGGCCATGGGATTCTCTGGGCAAGAACCCTGGAGTGGGTTGCCATGCCCTTCTCGAGGGGGATCTTCCCGACCTAGGGGTGGAACCCGAGTCTCTCACATTGCAGGCAGATTCTTTACCATCTGAACCACCAGACATGACTCATACACTAATGGTACAATAATTTATATTACTGTACCAATTCGCTGATAGCTATTACATGTAATTTCATAAACTATGTTTTCCTATTGTGTACATTTTGTTCTATTTGGCCTGATTCATTTACATAAGTGAAGTAAGAAGTATTGTTTCATAAGGCTTTTTATTGTATTGTCAGCAAAACTAGAGAAAAGCTCACCTAATTAATTTCTGTCTGGAGGTTATGGAGGAATCTAGGGTTATATTTTCAATAGCCTTCATCAACCGAGAGTTTTTGTTTTTTTTTTTTTAACTGCTCTTAGCTTATCTATCCTGAAGGGTAAGAAACTGAAACTAAGAAATTAATCTCCATCAGGTTTTAACTGTAGTATCCATAATCTCTAATGAATTTCTTCTTCTGCAAGGCTTCTCAATTCAGTGAGATTCCTGGCCTGACAGGAAGTGATCTTTACTACCAGCTGCAAGCCATAGACCTCCCAAGAAGGCTTTGTAGATATTGATTCCACATAAAAAGTATAGACTTTTTGAGACAGACAGAGATTTGCTCCTTCATGGTGGGCCCTTCATACATAATGAAATGGAATTTATTTTCTAACATGACATTGCCAGCATAGCCTTGGTTACACAATAGATCTGTCTGATTATATCCTGGCTTAAATACTGATTCCTAAAAACCACGCATGCATAATTATAATGCCATTAAATGTGAACTGTCTCAGTTCAGGTAGTGGCAATATCTGCTCACTGTCCTAAGTATTTTATAAACAAGGCAAACATTATCTTATATATTTTCTGTAGAATCTTGCTAATTACTCTAGAGATAACTAACATCTAAGTACAATTTGCTCATTTAAATATGAATTATAATGAAAAACTGTAAAATGTGAACTTAGTAGTGTTTTATCTCCTTTTGTCAAAGGTCAGTTGTAACTTTTGTAAGTTTAACTAAATGTGAAGTCTTTTGGATTCCAGTATAACCAGACTCAGCATCATCCTTATATTCCCTTGATGATTCATTAGTTTATAATCTATATTAAGATTTCCCAGAGGATATTTTTACTTAATTCTGAGGCATCAGTGGGAATAAAAAGCATTCAGAGCGTGTCCTTTCAGTTTTCACAAGTATATTCTGTTAAACTGAGTATTAGAAACAGAAAAAGAGGGAAGAAAAAAGAAAATCTTGTACATTTATCAAACAACAGAACATTCAAATCATTACCAGCAATATTTTAAAACAAATGATTGTATGTAGGTTTTGCTCATTGATTTTATTCAACACTATGGTATCCCAGGGAGAAGGCAATGGCACCCCACTGCAGTACTCTTGCCTGGAAAATTCCATGGACAGAGGAGCCTGGTAGGCTGCAGTCCATGGGGTCGCTAGAGTCGGACACGGATGAGTGACTTCACTTTCACTTTTATGCATTGGAGAAAGAAATGGCAACCCACTCCAGTGTTCTTGCCTGGAGAACCCCAGGGACGGTGGAGCCTGGTGGGCTGCCGTCTACGGGGTTGCACAGAGTCGGACACAACTGAAGCGACTTAGCAGCAGCAGCAGCAGCAGCATGGCATCCCAGGTGTCTCCTGCATTACAGGAGACACGAGTTCAATCACTGGATCAGGAAGATCCCCTGGAGAAGGAAATGGCAGCCCACTCCAGTACTCTTGTCTGGAAAATCCCATGGACAGAGGAGCCTGGTGGGCTACAATCCATGGGTTCACAGAGTTGGACAGGACTGAGGACGGGACTGAGCAACTAACGGTTTGACTTTCACTTTATGGCATCCCAGTGATGCATAAAGAATCTGTCTGCCAATGTAGGAGACATGGTGACACAGGTTCCATCCCTGGGTTGGGAAGATCCCCTGAAGTAGGAAATGGCAACCCACTGCAGTATTCTTACCTGAAAAATACCGTGGACAGAGGAGCCTGGAGGGCTATAGTCCATGAGGTCAGACATGACTGAGCGCACATGTAACTTATGTACATTCTGTTGCATCTTGGGTCAACTACTACCTACTTTCATAAGGTCTTCTCTTGGATTGAAGCAGTACTGGAAATCCTGAGTCAGGTCTTTTGTAAGGGTTAAGTGCTGCTCACAGTGTTGATATCAACCCATCCTGCAAAGACTTCACTCATGAATCTTTTCTTTGCAGTATTGGTAGTTAAAAATGCCTGTTATAGTCCTTTCCTCCAACACTCTAAGGTGATCCTTCTTTGCTATTTCTTCTAAAATATTGAATTTCTAGCCTATAGCTAAAAGCAGAGGCCTTCGTGCAAGGTGAGAGGAGAAGAAACCTCATATTAATGACAAAAATGAAAGTCTGGGGTAACTTGTTGTCAATAAAGGAGTGAGAAAAATTATGAGAAAACTAGTGAGTAATCTGTCAACCGAGAAAGGTAATAGTGTCCATCCTAATCAATAAAAAGATAAGGAAGGACTCTAAGTGGTAGTAGTATAGTCACTCAGTCATGTCCAACTGTTTGTGACCCCATGGACTGTAGCCTGCCAGGCTCCTCTGTCCGTGGGATTCTCCAGCTATTCCCTTCTTGAGGAGACCTTCCCGACCCAGGGACTGAACCTAGGTCTCCCGAACTGCAGGCAGATTATTATTATTTTTTTTTTTTACCATCTGAGCCACCAAGAAAGCCCTAAGTACTCTAAAAATTACCCCCAAAACTGAAACCTCGAGTATAAATTGAGAATTATGGCTAAGAAAATGGAAATTAAAAAAAAAAAGAAGAGGAAGAAAAGTAATACATTGAATCCATTGTACTTAGAAGTGATGGGCTTATAGCTTGTGATAACAGTTTTGGATTTGTTGGACAAGTAATTATAAATATACCAGTTAAGGAAGACACTATATACTCAGAGATATGCTGTAAAGCATCAGGTGAGATTCAAAAATATTGGGAAGGGGACTGACTATTCAAAAAAGGTGCTAGGCAGACAAGAGTGTGTCTATTGATTTCTATAGTTCTCAAACAATTCCAAAGAGCTGTTTATTCACTGGGCTGGTGTCAATTTGGAAATTACTGTGAAAAAAGGGGAAAAAGAGGGAAAACCATGTCAAAAATTACTATTAAATAAAGCCCCTGGACTGTTTTTGTTTTGTTTTGTTTTTTTTGTAAAGGAGTCTCATTAGTCCCAAGGTAGCTTTTTCAGCTATTTGAAAAAAAATATTTTCTCAGGACTTCCCTGGTTGTCTAGTGGCTGGGACTCTGTACTCCCAGCGCAGGGGACCTGGGTTCAATCCCTGGTCAGGGAACTAGATCCTACATGCTGCAACTAAGACACAGCACAACTAAATAAATAAATAGATATTTAAAAAATATTTTCTCTATCCACTGTACATTTGGCTGTTTAGCTACAAGTAGAAGTCCGTATAAGTATCCAATTCTTATTTTTCTAGGTGAAAATCAATGGGCTTAGAGCCAGTTTTAATTTTTGAAAACAAAGTCAAATTTATAAGAAACCTAAATATGAAAGATATGTTTGTCTTTTCTTCCAAGGTAGTACTCAGGAGTCCCCTCAGCTTTGTGTCTGGAGAAGGAAGGAGCCCCACCTCCCATCTTTTCTTCTTGTAGAAATTCTACGGGGCAGGTAACCTCACACCTGCTCATGCCCATCCTAAGTCTACCCATTTCCACGTCGCACATTTCCTTTTCTTTCAGAAGCCCTCATTTCACTCTGTGCTCATCTTAAATGCCACCAAAATGCCAAGATATAACCCCACTCTCCATGGAGTCAGTTGTACTTCTAGCTTTTATTTACCTCACTTTTACAGACCAAACACAGTGCCCAGAGGGTATTTCATGGTGCCCAGCATTTCTGAGTTGAATTATGCTTTTCTGTAATGTAAAACATCATAAACTCTCACATGGTAGTGATTATAATTTTATGTGACGGAAAGAATTCAGAGAATGAGTATTCCCAGCCTTTTATCTCCTTCTGCCTACTCAACAGATTGTGACTTTGTTTGGTTACTTCTCTCCAACCCTCCAAATTTTCAGATGAGTTTTTTGGGCTTTTCATGGAAAATCAAGATGCAGAGAGGAGAGAGGAAGAAATAAGGGCCTGATCTTGGAGGAGTGTGTGCCTGAAACGACGAGAATTGTGGATGCAATGACTAAAAGAATGATGAAGAATTATTATAACTTCAGACTATAAATTTTATTTATGGTAGTCACGAAATTTTAGTAAAAGTCTTAAATAATTTTGAAATTATTTCCTTATTTGGCTATATTCTTTTGACTACAGCAAAATTTGGGGAATAAACTTTATGGTTAGATTTCATAACTGCTCCATTTCATATCAATTTATTGAGAAATTGTGTGCTAACTAAAAAGAAGAACACTCTTTTGGAATGGATAGAGGTGATAGAGTATGGATTTTTGAGACAGACAGACTTGGTCAAATTCTACAGTTTATAACTTGTAAAACTTTGGGCCAATTTTCTAAATAACCTAAGCCTTGAATATCTCTTTCTGTTACTTTTAAAGAGGAAAACAGTAAATAAAAATGGTGATGATGATGATGGTAGTACCCAACTTATAAATGCCTGACACCAAGTAAATGCTCATTAATATTACCAACTATTGTTATTATTGCAATCCATATATTAGTTCCTTTGGAAAAAAATGGTGGGAAAGGTATTAATTATAAGGTTTCTGGGCTCCAAAATCACTGCAGATGGTGATTGCAGCCATGAAACTAAAAGACGCTTACTCCTTGGAAGGAAAGTTATGACCAACCTAAGCAGCATATTAAAAAGCAGAGACATTACTTTGTCAACAAACGTCCATCTAGTCAAGGCTATGGTTTTTCCAGTAGTCATGTATGGATGTGAGAGTTGGACTATAAAGAAAGCTGAGAGCTGAAGAATTGATGCTTTTGAACTGTGGTGTTGGAGAAGACTCTTGAGAGTCCCTTGGACAGCAAGGAGATTCAACCAATCCACCCTAAAGGAGATCAGTCCTGGATGTTCATTGGAAGGACTGATGCTGAAGCTGAAGCTCCAGTACTTTGGCCACCTAATGTGCAGAGCTGACTCATTGAAAAAGACCCTGATGCTGGGAAAGATTGAGGGCAGGAGGAAAAGGGGATGACAGAGGATGAGATGGTTGGATGGCATCACTGACTCAATGGACATGGGTTTGGGTGGACTCCAGGAGTTGGTGATGGAGAGGGAGGCCTGGCATGCTGCAGTTCATGGGGTCGCAAAGAGTCAGACACGACTGAGAGACTGAACTGAACTAAACTGAGAGTGGTTCAAGAAGGACTCTTCATGGGGTTATTTCTCATCATAGTAAACTTTCATCCATGCATGCTTTCAAAAATTACATGAAATATACATATTCACTGTGGAATAATCATAAAATGTAAAAAGTAAAAGGAAGGAAAAGGTCATCCAAAACATCATCTCTAAAAAAATTACTATTAATGCTTTCCTGTATTTTCCTTTAGAATTGGTGTGTGCATGCATTTTGATTAATATTTGTTTTAAAACAAAAGTAGAATACAATTATATGTTTTGCAAACTGCTTCCTACACTTAGTATGTTGTAGATATTCTTCCATGACAATATCTATATTTTAAATTGAAATTTTTGTATAGTATTTTCTTTTATGTATGTTTCATAATTTATTTCGCTAATACTGAAGATATAGTTTTGAATTTAGGAATGGTCCTAGATGGTGAGAAAGAGGCAGGAGTCAAACTAAAGGCAGCTAGAACAGCAGTTTCCAAGGTTCTAATATGGTTTTTTTCATTGTGGGAGAGGGCCAGTGTGATGCCTGGTTAAAGAGCAGATATCAGAGGATTCTGAGTAACAGACTGGTGCAGTCTACTTATTTATTATTTTTTCATACAATTCAGTAGCCACACGAAGATTAGAATGAAGGCAGGGAGTTAGGAAGAGTGGAAGCAGGAAGACCCGTTTTCTAGGAAGAGAATGATGGTAACTAGACTAGGGTAGAAACTGGTGTTGCCATCTTGAAATTCTGAATAATGCATCTTTGAACTTGAGTTTTGTAAGTGAAAGTTTGATGGGATAATGGACCATGTACATGAGCAAAGGAGAAGCATGCCAGATGTGTGCCTGTCACTCCTTGCTGTCCCATTTGCATACAGAATTTGCAGCACCCCACGAGCACAAAGTTCTAGTGGGTACATAATACATGAGAGTTTAGCAAAACTTGGACCAAGTATAAGGTAAGTATGTTACATCTAAGACTGAGTAAGCAGGGGCACTGACAAGAACACTTTCCTTTTGAACCAGAACTTGCTTTGAAGTGCAAAAAGAAGGCAGTGGTGTTCTAAGAAACATGAAGTACCAAAAAGCCCTATCATAACCTCTCTTAATCATGTTACTTCCTGTATCAGCCAACCGCTTACACTGAAAATGATGACATTGAAAAAATGAGAAAGATAAGGCAGCTCATAATTCCTTTTGTTTTTCATCCCTCCTCACTTATCAGTAAACTGAGGGTAGAGAGCATTAGTAGAAGGTGCCTGTATCAAGAAGTGAAATAGAAATAATTGAGTTAGTTTTGTACAACTTTCCCACTCTTCTGATAAGAGTGAGATACATACGTATAAACTATGAACCGTGACTTGTTTAATTTTGGTGATTTTTGAATGCAAGTGCTCTTCTTTTGTACTTGAAACCAACTTTGCACTATGTATGAGAGCAATAAATAGTGATAATATAAATTTTAAATCTTTCTTTACATAGAATGACTTTAATTACTATGGGGGAAAATTAAACAAGAAAAGAGAGCACGAGATGAGAATGTGAGCTTCGCGGAGACTTTAAAGTTTGAGCTAGGACATACAGGAGGTGAAGGAGGGGATCGTGCAGATCTGAGAGGATGGCATTGCAGGAGGATGGAAGCAGGGCTGCTGAGCTCCAACTGCACAGAGCTCTAACTGCAGAGTGTTTAGAGGAGCCCTGGAGAAATTAGGGCCATGAGGACACTGAGGAATTTGAATGACATTCCTGAAAATTACAAAGAGATATGTGAGTTGAAGAGTGAGTTAGAGGGAGTACGGTTAAAAGGTAATGGGGCGTGGGAGTGTGTGGACAAGGATATCTTGCAGGGCCTTGACATGACAGTTAGTTGTTTGGCTTTTGCTTCAAGTGAAACTGGCTTTTACATTGCACGGTTTGGGACAGTGGTGAAAGAAATGAATAGACACGAATTGAAGTGCTGGCTCTATTATTTATCAGTCAAGTATGTTTCTTACTATTTTTTCCTAAGGTTTACTTTCTTTCCTTTCACTTGGGATTAATAATTCATCTAACTCAGAGGGTTGTGAGAATCAAATATGATACTTTACATGAAGTGCTTAGCACAGTTTTCAGTTCAGTTTACTTCACTTCAGTCTCTCAGTCATGTCTGAATCTTTGCGACCCCATGGACTGCAGTACACCAGGCCTCCCTGTCCATCACCAACTCCCAGAGCTTATTCAAACTCAAGTTCATTGAGTTGGTGATGCCATCCAACCATCTCATCCTCTGTTGTCCCCTTCTCCTTCAGTCTTTCCCAGCATCAGGGTCTGTTCCAATGAGTCAGTTCTTTGTATCAGGTGGCCAAAGTATTAGAGTTTCAGTCCTTGAATATTCAGGACTGATTTCCATTAGGATGGACTGGTTGGATTTCCTTGCAGCCCAAGAGTCTCTCAAGTGTCTTCTTCAGCACCAAAGTTCAAAAGCATCAATTCTGTGGTGCTCAGCTTTCTTTATACTCCAACTCACATCTATACATGACTACTGGAAAAACTACAGCTTTGACTAGATGGACCTTTTTGGCAAAGTAATGTCTCTGCTTTTTAATATGCTGTCTAGGTTGGTCAGACCTTTTCTTCCAAGGAGCAAGCGTCTTTAAATTTCATGGCTGCAGTCACCATCTGCAGTGATTTTACAGCCCCCAAAATAAAGTCTCTCACTGTTTCCACTGTTTCTCCATCTATTTGCCATGAAGTGGTGGGACTGGATGCTATGATCTTAGTTTTCTGAATGCTGAGTTTTAAGCCAACTATTTCACTTTCCTCTTTCACTTTCATCAAGAGGTTCTTTAGTTCCTATTCGCTTTCTGCCATGAGGGTGGTATCATCTGCATATCTGAGGTTATTGGTATTTCTCCCGGCAATCTTGATTCCAGCTTGTGCTTCATCCAGCCCAGCATTTCTCATGATGTACTCTGCATATAAATTAAATAAGCATGGTGACAAAATACAGCCTTGACGTACTCCTTTCCTAATTTGGAACCAGTCTGTTGTTCCATGTCCAGTTCTAACTGTTGCTTCTTGACCTGCATACAGGTTTTCTCAGGAGGCAGATAAGGTGGTCTGGTATTCCCATCTCTTGAAGAATTTTCCAATTTATTGTCATTCACACTGTAAGTAGATGTTTTTCTCGAATTCTCTTGCTTTTTCAATCATCCAACAGATGTCGGCTAATCTCTGGTTCCTCTTTTCTAAGTCCAGCTTGAACATCAGGAAGTTCACGGTTCACGTACTGTTGAAGTCTGGCTTGGAGGATTTTGAGCATTACTTTGCTAACATGTGAGATGAGTGCAATTGTGTGATAGTTGGAACATTCTTTGGCATTGCCTTTCTTTGGGATTGGAATGAAAACTGACCTTTTCCAGTCCTGTGGCCACTCCTGAGTTTTCCAAATTTGCTGCCATATTGAGTGGAGCACTTTCACAACATCATCTTTTAGGATTTGAAATAGCTCAACTGGAATTTCATCAGCTCACTAGCTTTGTTCATAGTGATGCTATTTAAGGCCAGCTTGATTTCACATTCCAGGATGACTGGCACTAGGTGAGTGACCACACTATTGTGGTTATCTGGGTCAATAAGATCTTTTTTGTATAGTTCTTCTGTGTATTGTTGCCACCTCTTCTTAATATCTTCTGCTTCTGTTAGGTCCATACCATTTCTATCCTTTATTGTGCCCATCTTTGCATGAAATGTTCCCTTGGTTTCTCTAATTTTCTTGAAGAGATCTCTAGTGTTTCCCATTCTATTGTTTTCCTCTATTTCTCTGCATTGATCACTGAGGAAGGCTTTCTTATCTCTCCTTGCTATTCTTTGAAACTCTGCATTCAGATGGGTATATCTTTCCTTTTCCCCCTTGTCTTTAACATCTCTTCTTTTCTCAGCTATTTGTAAGGCCTCCTCAGACAACCATTTTGCCTTTTGCATTTCTTCTTCTTGGGAACGGTCTTGACCACTGTTTTCTGTACAATGTCAGGAACCTCCGACCTCAGTTCTTCAGGCACTCTGTCTATCAGATCTAATCCCTTGAATGTATTTGTCACTTCCACTGTATAATCATAAAAGATTTGATTTAGGTCATATCGTTTAGTGGTTTTCCATACTTTCTTCAATTTATGTCTGAATTTGGCAATAAGGAGTTCATGATATGTGCCACAGTCAGCTTCCAGTCTTGTTTTTGCTGACTTTATAGAGCTTCTCCATCTTTGGCTGCAAAGAATATAATCATCTGATTTCAGAATCGACCATCTGGTGATGTCCGTGTGTAGAGTCTTCTCTTTTGTTGTTGGAAGAGGGTATTTGCTATGACCAGTGCATTCTTTTGGCAAAACTCTCTTAGCCTTTGCCCTGCTTCATTCTGTACTCCAAGGTCAAATTTGCCTGTTACTCCAGGTGTTTCTTGACTTCCTAATTTTGCATTCCAGTCCCCTATAATGAAAAAGACATCTATTTTGGGTGCAAGTTCTTAAAGGTGTTCTAGGTCTTCATAGAACCATTCAACTTCAGCTTCTTCTGCATTATTGGTTGGGGCATAGGCTTTGATTACTGTGATATTGAATGGTTTCCCTGGAAATGGACAGATCATTCTGTCGTTTTTGAGACTGCATCCAAGTACTGCATTTTGGACTCTTTTTTTTGACTATGAGGGCTACTCCATTTCTTATAAGGGATTGTTGCCCACGGTAGTAGATATGATGGTCCTCTGATTCACCCATTCCAGTCCATTTCAGTTCACTGATTCCTAAAATATCAGTGTTCACTGTTGCCATCTTCTGTTTGGCCACTTCCAGTTTACCTTGATTCATGGACCTAATATTCCAGGTTCCTATGCAATGTTGTTCTTTACAGCATTGAACTTTACTTCCATCACCAGTCACAGCCACAACTGGATATTGTTTTTGCTTTTGCTCCATCCCTTTATTCTTTCTGGAGTTATTTCTCCACTGATCTCCAGTAGCATATTGGGCACCTATTGACTTGGGGAATTTCTCTTTCAGTGTCTTGTCTTTTCTCCTTTTCATACTGTTCATGGGGTTCTCAAGGCAAGAATACTGAAGTGGTTTGCCATTCCCTTCTCCAGTAGACCACGTTTTGTCAGAACTCTCCAGCATGACCGGTCCATCTTGGTGGCACAGGGCATGGCTCATAGTTTCATTGAATTAGACTCCCCAGGTCAGTAGGGGCCCAATATGCTACTGGAGATCAGTGGAGAAATAACTCCAGAAAGAATGAAGGGATGGAGCCAAAACAAAAAGAATACCCAGCTGTGGATGTGTCTGGTGATAGAAGCAAAGTCCGATGCTGTAAAGAGCAATATTGCATAGGAACCTGGAAGGTCAGGTCCATGAATCAAGGCAAATTGGAAGTGGTCAAACAAGAGATGGCAAGAGTGAATGTCGACATTCTAGGAATTAGTGAACTAAAATGGACTGGAATGGGTGAATTTAACTCAGATGACCATTATATCTACTACTGTGGGCAGGAATCCCTCAGAAGAAATGGAGTGGCCATCATGGTCAACAAAAGAGTCCAAAACGCAGTACTTGGATGCAATCTCAAAAATGACAGAATGATCTCTGTTTGTTTCCAAGGCAAACCATTCAATGTCACAGTAATCCAAGTCTATGCCCCAACCAGTAACGTTGAAGAAGCTGAAGTTGAACGGTTCTATGAAGACCTACAAGACCGTTTAGAACTAACACCCAAAAAAGATGTCCTTTTCATTATTGGGGACTGGAATGCAAAAGTAGGAAGTCAAGAAACACCTGGAGTAACAGGCAAATTTGGCCTTGGAATACGGAATGAAGCAGGGCAAAGACTAACAGAGTTTTGCCAAGAAAATGCATTGGTCATAGCAAATACCCTCTTCCAACAACACAAGAGAAGACTCTATACATGGACATCACCAGATGGTCAACACTGAAATCAGATCGATTATATTCTTTGCAGCCAAAAATGGAGAACCTCTATACAATCAGCAAAAACAAGACCAGGAGCTGACTGTGGCTCAGACCATGAACTCCTTATTGCCAAATTCAGACTGAAATTGAAGAAAGTAGGGAAAACCACTAGACCATTCAGGTATGACCTATATCAAATCCCTTATGATTATACAGTGGAAGTGAGAAATAGATTTAAGGGCCTAGATCTGATAGACAGAGTGCCTGATGAACTATGGAATGAGGTTCGTGACATTGTAGAGGAGACAGGGATCAAAATCATCCCCATGGAAAAGAAATGCAAAAAAGCAAAATGGCTGTCTGGGGAGGCCTTACAAATAGCTATGAAAAGAAGAGAAGTGAAAAGCAAAGGAGAAAAAGAAAGATATAAACATCTGAATGCAGAGTTCCAAAGAAAAACAAGAAGAGATAAGAAAGACTTCTTCAGCGATCAATGCAAAGAAATAGAGGTAAACAACAGAATGGGAAAGACTAGGGCTCTATTCAAGAAAATCAGAGATACCAAAGGAACATTTCATGCAAAGATGGGCACGATAAAAGACAGAAATGGTATGGACCTAACAGAAGCAGAAGATATTAAGAAGAGGTGGCAATAATACACAGAAGAACTGTACAAAAAAGAGCTTCACGACCCAGATAATCATGATGGTGTGATCACTGACCTAGAGCCAGACATCCTGGAATGTGAAGTCAAATGGGCCTTAGAAAGCATCACTACGAACAAAGCTAGTGGAGGTGATGGAATTTCAGTGGAGCTATTCCAAATCCTGAAAGATGATGCTGTGAAAGTGCTACACTCAATATGCCAGCAAATCTGGAAAACTCAGCAGTGGCCACAAGATTGGAAAAGGTCAGTTTTCATCCCAATCCCAAAGAAAGGCAATGCCAAAGAGTGCTCAAACTACCGCACAATTGCACTCATCTCACACGCTAGTAAAGTAATGCTCAAAATTCTCCAAGCCAGGCTTCAGCAATATGTGAACTGTGAACTTCCTGATGTTCAAGCTGGTTTTAGAAA
Organism: Tragelaphus eurycerus; assembly: GCA_935064755.1. Taxonomy (NCBI): domain Eukaryota; kingdom Metazoa; phylum Chordata; class Mammalia; order Artiodactyla; family Bovidae; genus Tragelaphus; species Tragelaphus eurycerus. Next base: position 538,339 of record CAKXYN010000086.1, on the reverse strand, counting down.
AGGCAGAGGAACCAGAGATCAAATTGCCAACATCCGCTGGATCATGGAAAAAGCAAGAGAGTTCCAGAAAAACATCTATTTCTGCTTTATTGACTATGCCAAAGCCTTTGACTGTGTAGATCACAATAAACTGTGGAAAATTCTGAAAGAGATGGGAATACCAGACCACCTGATCTGCCTCTTAAGAAATCTGTATGCAGGTCAGGAAGCAACAGTTAGAACTGGTCATGGAACAACAGACTGGTTCCAAATAGGAAAAGGCTGTATATTGTCACCCTGTTTATTTAACTTATATGCAGAGTACACCATGAGAAACACTGGACTGGAAGAAACACAAGCTGGAATCAAGATTGCTGGGAGAAATATCAATAACCTCAGATATGCAGATGACACCACCCTTATGGCAGAAAGTGAAGAGGGGCTAAAAAGCCTCTTGATGAAAGTGAAAGTGGAGAGTGAAAAGGTTGGCTTAAAGCTCAACATTCAGAAAACGAAGATCATGGCATCTGGTCCCATCACTACATGGGAAATAGATGGGGAAACAGTGGAAACAGTGTCAGACTTTATTTTTCTGGGCTCCAAAATCACTGCAGATGGTGACTGCAGCCATGAAATTAAGAGACGCTTACTCCTTGGAAGGAAAGTTATGACCAACCTAGATAGCATATTCAAAAGCAGAGACATTACTTTGCCAACAAAGGTTCGCCTAGTCAAGGCTATGGTCTTTCCTGTGGTCATGTATGGATGTGAGAGCTGGACTGTGAAGAAGGCTGAGCACCGAAGAATTGATGCTTTTGAACTGTGGTGTTGGAGAAGACTCTTGAGAGTCCCTTGGACTACAAGGAGATCCAACCAGTCCATTCTGAAGGAGATCAGCCCTGGGATTTCTCTGGAAGGACTGATGCTAAAGCTGAAACTCCAGTATTTTGGCCACCTCATGCAAAGAGTTGACTCATTGGAGAAGACTCTGATGCTGGGAGGGATTGGGGGCAGTAGGAGAAGGGGACGACAGAGGATGAGATGGCTGGATGGCATCACTGACTCGATGGATGTGAGTCTGAGTGACCTCCGGGAGTTGGTGATGGACAGGGAGGCCTGGCGTGCTGCAGTTCATGGGGTCGCAAAGAGTCAGACACGACTGAGCGACTGATCTGATCTGATCTGTGGTCCATGTGATCAGTTTGATTAGTTTTCTGTGACTGTGGTTTTCATTCTCTCTGCCCTCTGATGGATAAGGATAAGAGGCTCATGGAAGCTTCCTGATGGGAGAGACTGACTGACCAAGGAAACTGGGTCTTGTTCTGTTGGGCGGGGCCATGCTCAGTAAATCTTTAATCCAGTTTTCTGTTGATGGGCAGGGCTGTGTCCCTTCCGTGTTGTTTGACCTGAGGCCAAAACTATAGTGGAGGTAATGAAGATAATGATGATCTCCTTCCAAAGGTCCCATGCATGCACTGCTCACTCAGTGCCCCTGACCCTGTACCAGGCCACTGCCAACCCTTACCTATGCTGGAGACTCCTGGTTACTCACGGGTAAGTCTGGTTCAGTTTCTTGTGGGGTCACTGCTCCTTTCTCCTGGGTCTTGGTGCATACAAAGTTTGGTTTGTGCCCTCCAAGAGTTTGTTTCTCAGTCCTGTGTAAGTTCTGGTGGCTCTGTGGTTGGGTTAATGGTGACCTCCTCCAAGAGGGCTTATGCCATATCCAGGTCTGCTGCACCCAGAGCCCCTGGCCCTGTGGCAGGCCACTGCTGACCCGTACCTCCTCAGGAGACACTCGACACTCAGGGGCAGGTCTGGCTCTGTCTCTGTGGAGTCTCCTCATGTGCCTGACGTTTTGTTTGAGCCCTCCGAGCATCTCTGGAGGGCATGGGGTTTGATTCTAAACATGATTCCCCGCCTCCTACCATTTTGCTGGGGCTTCTCCTTTGTGCTTGGATGTGGGGTATATTTTTTTTGTTGGATCCAACATTCTCCTGTCGACAGTTGTTCAGCAGAGAGTTGTAATTTTGGAGTTCTCACAGGAGATTAGTGCACATTCTTCTACTCCCACACATAGCACAGTGTTTGACTTTTACCAAGTGCCCAATAAATAAGTTTATTAATAATGCTATTGTAATAATAGGAGCTCATATATATTAGTACTTTCCTTACTGTGCATTTAAAAATTTCCCAAGAATCAGGAAGAGTAATCTTTTTAAAGCTGTTCTTACTTAGATAAGAATGGCCAATATATTTTAACCATATAGAGTTATTTCCCATTTTAAATGAGGTTACTAATTAATCCACTCAGATTAAAAATAATTTTTTCAAGTAAAGCAAAAATGTTAATCAGATCAGATCAGATCAGTCACTCAGTCGTGTCCGACTCTTTGCTACCCCATGAACTGCAGCACACCAGGCCTCCCTGTCCATTACCAACTCCCAGAGGTCACTCAGACTCATATTCATCGAGTCAGTGATGCCATCCAGCCATCTCATCCTCTGTCGTCCCCTTCTCCTGCCCCCAATCCCTCCCAGCATCAGAGTCTTCTCCAATGAGTCAACTCTTCGCATGAGGTGGCCAAAATACTGGAGTTTCAGCTTTAGCAGCATTCCTTCTAAAGAAATCCCAGGGTTGATCTCCTTCAGAATGGACTGGTTGGATCTCCTTGTAGTCCAAGGGACTCTCAAGAGTCTTCTCCAACACCACAGTTCAAAAGCATCAATTCTTCGGCGCTCAGCCTTCTTCACAATCCAGCTCTCACATCCATACATGACCACAGGAAAGACCATAGCCTTGACTAGACGAACCTTTGTTGGCAAAGTGATGTCCCTGCTTTTGAATATGCTATCTAGGTTGGTCATAACTTTCCTTCCAAGGAGTAAGTGTCTTTTAATTTCATGGCTGTAGTCACCATCTGCAGTGATTTTGGAGCCCAGAAAAAGAAAGTCTGACACTGTTTCCACTGTTTCTCCATCTATTTCCCATGTAGTGATGGGACCAGATGCCATGATCTTCGTTTTCTGAATGTTGAGCTTTAAGCCAACTTTTTAACTCTCCACTTTCACTTTCATCAAGAGGCTTTTTAGTTCCTCTTCACTTTCTGCCATAAGGGTGGTGTCATCCGCATATCTGAGGTTATTGATATTTCTCCCAGCAATTCTCTTCATTTAGATTTGTTATATCCTCTTGTTGAATTGACCCTTATTATAAAATAACTTATTTTTTCTAACCACTAGTAATCCCACCCCAGTACTTTTGCCTGGAAAATCCCGTGGACGGAGGAGCCTGGTAGGCTCCAGTCCGTGGGGTCGCTAAGAGTCGGACATGACTGAGCGACTTCACTTTCACTTTTCACTTTCATGCATTGGAGAAGGAAATGGCAACCCACTCCAGTGTTCTTGCCTGGAGAATCCCAGGGACAGGGGAGCCTGGTGAGCTTCCGTCTATGGGGTCGCACAGAGTCGGACACGACTGAAGCGACTTGCAGCAGCGGCAGCAGCAGCAGCAGTAATATTCTTTACTCTCAAGTTTTGCATGTGTGCATGCTCAGTCATGTCCAACTTTTTGTGACCCCATGAACTGCAGCACACCAGGCTCTTCTGTCCATGAGATTTCCTAGGCAAGAATACTGGAGTGAGTTGCCATTTCTTCCTCCAGGAGATCTTCCTGACACAGGAATGGAACCTGTGTTTTGTTCATCTCCTGCTCTGACAGGTGAAATGTTTACCACTGCACCATCTGGGAAGATCAGCATGCACATGTGTCTTGCTTTTTAAAAAAAAAAAAAAAAAAAATATATATATATATATATATATATATATATATATATATCTAATCAGGCTTTATCTGTATTTATTTGAGGTGTTTAGAACATTTATGGTTAATTCATGGGGTCGCAAAGAGTCGGACACGACTGAGCAACTGATCTGATCTGATCTGATTATTGATATGGTTGATGTGAGTCTATCATCTTACTTTTTATTTTCTATTAATATTTACCCTGTTAGTTTTTTGTTCTCCCTTTCTCATTTTTCTGTCTTCTTATGACTTAATCTTTTTCATGTTATTGCATTTTTTCTCTTTTGTTGGCTTATTAATGATTGCTTTTGGTTTTTGTTATTTAATGGTTTCTTTATGGCTTATATCTTTAATTTGTCACAATCTACCATCAAGTGATATTGTATCTATTTCACATATTTTACAAGAACCTTTCAATAGTATATTTCTAATTTTTTCCTCTTGGCCTTTATGTTACTGTTGTTGGGCATTTTCTTATTCCATATGTTATAAGCCCTACACTACATTGTTACTGTTCTTGTTTAAACAGTCAATTATGTTTTTAAATGATTGAAATAATGAGAAAAAGATCTTATATTTTACTCATGTAATTACTATTTCTGCTGCATAACAGTAAATCTAGATAACACAGGAGAAAACCTAGATGACTTTGGATATGGTGATGACTTTTTAAATACAACAAAAAAGGCATAAGCCATGAATGAAGTAATTGATAAGTTGGATGTCATTAAATTAAAAACTGCTTTGTGAAAGCCAATGTCAAGAGAATAAGAGAAGCCACAGACTGGGAGAAAATATTTGCAAACGATGCAGCTGATAAAGGGCTATTAGCCAAAATACACAAATAATTCTTAAAACACAATAATTAGAAAAGAAACAACCTGATTAAAATATAAGCCAAAGACTTTATACCCAGCTCACCAAAGAAGATAAATAGACGGATAATAAGTATCTGAAAAGATGATTCACATCATATGTTATTCAGATCAGATCAGATCAGTCGCTCAGTCGTGTCCGACTCTTTGCAACCCCATGAATCGCAGCACACCAGGCCTCCCTGTCCATCACCAACTCTCAGAGTTCACTGAGACTCACGTCCATCGAGTCAGTGATGCCATCCAGCCATCTCATCCTCTGTCGTCCCCTTCTCCTCCTCCCCCCGCCCCCCAATCCCTCCCAGCATCAGAGTCTTTTCCAATGAGTCAACTCTTCGCATGAGGTGGCCAAAGTACCAGAGTTTCAGCTTTAGCATCAGTCCTTCCAAAGAAATCCCAGGGCTGATCTCCTTCAGAATGGACAGGCCGGATCTCCTTGCAATCCAAGGGACTCTCAAGAGTCTTCTCCAACACCACAGTTCAAAAGCATCAATTCTTCAGTGCTCAGCCTTCTTCACAGTCCAACTCTCACATCCATACATGACCACAGGAAAAACCATAGCCTTGACTAGGCAAACCTTTGTTGGCAAAGTAATGTCTCTGCTTTTGAATATGCTATCTAGGTTGGTCATAACTTTCCTTCCAAGGAGTAAGCGTCTTTGGAAAATGCAAATTAAAATAATGAGATACTACTACATAACTGTTAGAATGACCAAAATCCATAAACTGATAACATCAAATATTGGTGATGGTATAGAGCAACAGAGATTTACATACATTGCTGTGGGAATGTGAAATGTTACAAACACTTTGGAAGACAGTTTGGTGATTCTTAAAAAATTAAATGTACAATTACCATACAATTTGACAATTACATTCCTTGATATGTACCGAAGGAGGTGAGAACTTATGTCAAGACAAAAAATCTGAGCCTTAGGCTTATTGCAGCTTTATTTATAATTGTCAAAAGTTGGAAGCAATTAAGATGTCCTTCAGTGGGTGAATGAATAAATAAACTAGTACATTCAGATAATGGAATATTATTCAGTGCTAAAAAACAGGCTATTAAGCCATGAAAATACATGTAGGCAATAAATATGCATATTACTAAATAAAGGAAACAAATCTGAAAACACTGCACACTGTAGGATTCCAAACAGATGACATTCTGGAAAGGAGACAATAAAAAGACCTGGATTAAGGAGGGAAAGTTAAATGGACAGAGCACGGAAGTTTTTTAGGGCAATGAAAATACTTTGTATGATATTATAATGATGGGTACATGTTATTATAGATTTTTCCAAACTCACAGGATATGCAAACATCAGGAGTAAAATGTAATGTATAAACTTTGAATGATTAGTATGTGTCAGTGGATTCATCAGTTTAACAAATGTATTGGTCTAGTTCAGTTCAATTCAGTTCAGTCACTCAGACGTGTCTGACTCTGTGACCCCATGGACAGCAGCACACGAGGCTTCCCATTCCATCACCAACACCAAGAGCTTACTCAAACTTACGTCCATCGAGTTAGTGACGCCATCCAACCATCTCATCCTCTGTCATTCTCTTCTCCTCCTGCCTTCAATCTTTCCCAGCATCAGGGTCTTTTCCAAATGAGTCATTTCTTCACATTACATGGCCAAAGTACTGGAGCCTCAGCTTCAGCATCAGTCCTTCCAATGAATATTCAGGACTGATTTCCTTCAGAATGGACTGGTTTGATCTCCTTGCAGTCCAAGGGACTCTCAAGAGTCTTCTCCAGCACCACAGTTGAAAAGCACCAATTCTTTGGTGCTCAGCTTTCCTTATGGTCCAATTCTCATATCCATACATGGCTACTGGAAAAACCATAGCTTTGACTAGACAGACCTTTTTCAGCAAAGTAATGTCTCTGATTTTTAATATATTGTCTAGGTTGGTCATAGCTTCCTTTCCAGGGAGCAAGTGTCTCAATTTCATGGCTGCAGTCACTATTCACGATGATTTTGGAGCCCAAGAAAATAAAGTCTGTTAGTGTTTCCATTGTTTCCCCATCTATTTGCCATGAAGTGATGGGATCAGATGCCATGATCTTACTTGTTTGAATGTTGAGTTTTAAGCCAGCTTTTTCACTGTCTTCTTTCACCTTCATCAAGAGGCTCTTCAGTTCTTTTCACTTTCTGCCATAAGGGTGGTGTCATCTGCATATTTGAGGTTATTGATGCTTCTTCCGGCAATCTTGATTCCAGCTTGCACTTCATCTAGCCCGGCATTTCACATGAAGTACTCTGCACAGAAGTTAAATAAGCCGAGTGACAATATGCAGCCTTGACGTACTCCTTTCCTAATTTGGAACCAGTCTATTGTTCCATGTCTCATTTTAACTGTTGCTTCTTGACCTGCATACAGATCTCTTTGCAAAATTATAGATACTATCTATAGTAAGAAATGGACTTCCCTGGTGGCTGAGATAGTAAAGAATCTGCCTGCAATGCGGGAGACCTATGTTCAATCCCTAGCTTGGGAAGGTTCCCTGGAGGAGGGGATGGCAACCCACTCCAGTATTCTTGCCTGGAGAATCCCCATGGACAGAGGAGCCTGGTGGGCTACAGTCCATGGGGTTGCAAAGAGTCAGACATGACTGAGTGACTAAGCACAGCACATAGTAAAAAATGACATAGCAAAAAGTGTTACCTTCTCTAGTTCATAAGCATAAATTTAGAGGAACATAGTAGTAGCAAAAAAATCACAAAGAATCAGAATTGGAGGAGAATTGTGGGTTCAAATCCTCATAGGTAGAGGCAATGATGTACAGAAGGGAAGCGTGACTTGATCAGGGTCCTAAAGGTTGTTAGGGAAGAACACAGATAAGTAGATCAGGCTAACTGAATTGATACATTTGATGGACCTCAGATTAACTGACCTAAACTGTACTTTCCTGGTGGCTCAGATGGTAAAGTGTCTGCCTACAATGAGGCAGACCTGGGTTCAATCCCTGGGTCAGAAAGATCCCCTGGAGAAGGAAATGGCAACCCATTCCAGTATTCTTACCTGGAAAATCCCATGGACGGAGGAGACTGGTAGGCTACAGTCCATAGGGTTGCAAAGAGCCAGACACGACTGAGGGACTTCGCTTCACTTCAGATTAATTAGTATCAATTGATGTTCTTAAGTGAAGCCTCATGTTGAGTCTTATACTTATGTTGAGATAGTATTTATGGAGCTAAAATTGGAAAACAAAAATGAAGATACCCTTTTCCTCATTTCTAGACTCCTTGGGTAAAAATCTTCAGGCAAGCTTTGATTTCAGATAGAATTCTTGCTGTGTACTTTTTGAGCAGCTTGTCTGTTTAACCCTTACCATTAGCTGTGCATATGGTGTAAAGCTGGTATTGCAGATAAGTAGGTAGCAGATATACAAAAGCTGTGTCCATATGTTGTACCACGGGAGTGGACAAATGGTAGTTAGGAAAGGAATGATGAAGTCTAGTGTCAGACAGCCTTGATAGAAATCAGGCCGTTGATATCTTATGACTGTGTTGTTCCTTTGAGTTGATCCCTGGGATCAGTGCCAGAAAAATAAATGAGAACCAGAGACCAAATTAAGTGTTGCCTGATCATTATGTCAAGGACAAAAGCAGGAAGATAAAAATTGCAAAGCCAAATAGACACCTGACAAAGGGGAAATAATGGCAGCTGTAACCATAGTTTGGAAATAAGAAGTGGAACAAATGAGCCTGAACTTACTCACCATCTGTTCAGAAACAAGAGGCGCCTCAGAAAGTACCCTGGCCTTGGTGGTCTGGTGATGATCTTCCACATCTTTGCCCAGCTTCCTGTGGCTGGGGTAACTTGGGAAAGGTAGCCTGTTTTTGTTTTTTTTTTTTTTTCCCTGAATGTCAGTTTCCTCATCTGTTAGATGGAGATAATGACACCCCTCTGTCTCCAATATCAGCACATATTAGTTCTCTAAGAGCTTTGCCTGCTCTAACATCTGCCGCCCATCTCCAGAACCCAACTTCTGGCATTAGTGTCTTTCTATGGCTATAACCATGCCCATGACAAATGCTGTTACCATATGTGAGCAGGAAAATACAATGCAATAGCAAGAATGTGGGATTCTTACTATATAACTCTGACTTCCAGCCCTTCTTCCATTCATGGATGATCTTGAAAAATTACTCATCTTTTCTGGGTCTCAGTTCCCTCACACTCACATGGTTGTTGTGAGGTAATGCTCACAAAGTACTTAATACAACGTCCTGGCACATAAATAATTTTTACCATCCATCCTACAGACGCTAAACTGTATTATTACTGTTGCTGTTAACATTGTCAAAGTATACTTTTTAAACCTTTAAAAACATTTACAAATCTATATTGAGTACACCTCAAAGGTTAGTTGAAATCAGGATGGTAAAAGAGACTCAGAAAAAAAGAAGTATATACAGTTGGTGAAGGAGAGCATGATGATATATGGTTAAGTCACATACAGAACTGTCAATGTTTTAAGTGGCCAGGAAAACTGTAAACTCTAAAGTTATGCTTTTTATTTGGAATTTATTAACTTTTATCTCCACTGGACAAAGATATCTCACAATTTATCAACCTTCTATAAGTTAATACTTAATCTTATGCAAGGTCTGAGCCTTAATGAATAATAAATACGAAGTCGAGTTAAACGATGGCTGTAGAGAATCAGGAGTCTCAATAGCAGACTTGTTAGCAAATGCCTCACCATGATCACTGAAGATCTGGTATCTCCTCACCTCACTTCCAAGCTTTAGGTAATTATTTTCTCTTTGGGTTTGGTCAATGAATCATTTTCCTGTCTAAGTCCATGGTTTTCTGGGACCCAGCCTTTGCAGCGGGGGCCAAGCTAAAACGTCCCACATTCTAACCTTTTGTAACCAAATCAAATCATCATTAATATCTTCATGTTTGAAAATTTGAGGACATTCGGTAATGCAGAAGGGAAAAGAACCTGGAGCCTGGAGCTGAAACAAGTTTAATTTTTATTTTCACGTGGAGTTGACCTCTTTTGGGGTGGAGTATTTAGAAATGGGCATGTTTCACATCTGCAGCAGCCAACTGCTTGGGAGCATCAGACAATTACGTACGTATCTGAGCAATATTTCCCTTAAACCTCAGCAGTCATCCCTTTCTCCCTGTCCTCTTCAGATAAAGGTCCTGCTTGTTTTTCAAGCCACTTCATTTTCCTTTATTCTTTATCTCTCTCCCTCATCTTTCCCACTTTTTTTTCTCCTTTCCTTCCTGGGTCTTTATATTTACTTAGAGTCATTTCCCCCCTCTTTTTTTATTTTTTGACTCTTTCCTCTTGGAGTGATTGAAAGCCCAAATAATCTGTTTTCTCTCTCTCTCTCCTTTCTCTAGCTTGCTTTTATGAGCCCTCAGCTGTTTCTTTGCTTGTCACAACCCAGGCCCTTTGATCCCTATTTGTCCTTTTGACTCTCACATATTGTTGAGCTTTTAGAGGAAGGACAAGAGAAAAATAGCAAAATTTTAAGACACATCAACATATATTTTGGAGAAAAATCTCTAATTAGTCTTTAACCCAAGATGCCTTCTTTGATCACATTGTTAAATTAGATAAACAAAAAGTACTTTAAGAAACTGTAAAGTAATAAAAAATAAAATAAAACTGTAACTGTCAATACTTCCATAAATTTTCAAGAAAGAGTTTTTTTGTAAGCCTGCCTCAAATACATAAACATTTTCATTTCTGTATTTTCCTTCTGTCTTTGTCTTCTGATATACATGCTTTTGCAGGATTGCATTTAAAAATCTCTTTATTTAGCTTGTACCATAGATATGTGAGCGTATCTTGCAGGTATATTAAGGAGTAGACAAAATTTGGCAGTTTAAACCTGGGGGGGCACTGTGATCATTTAGGGTGGGAAACAAAGCCAGACCTTCAGAGATCTGTGTCCACTGCCATGCTGCATGCCATAATGTTTGAATCACCTTGCTCTGATCACGTGGTCAGGCAGATACAGTTCTGCCTTCCACAAGTAGACAGTCAGTCATGAACTTGTTTTCTAAGTCACTTGGAGCAGAGGATAAGCTAGTTAATAAAGGACATTAAAAAATGGAAAAAGAACCTCCATTGTGTGAATGAAAAGCGGCTTTATTAAACAGAAGGTAAGAATCTGAGATCTGCATTCAAGCCCTGCTACTTGCTGGTTGCATGATCTGGAGTAAGTACATAAGTTCTTTAGGTTTTATTTTCTTCTGCTGTAAAATAGAAATATTAATGGAGACATTAAACACTATTTGCAAAGATATCATATGAATATAATATCACTCGAGATATTGCGTATTATACAGTAGCTCTCCTTCATCCAGTTTCAGTAACCCATGGTCAACCACAGTTCAAAAATATTAAATACAAAATTCCAGAAATAGTTCATGAATTTCTGAGTAGTGTGATGAAATCTTGCACTGCTTTGTCCCACCTGGGGTATGAATCATCCCTTTTTCTAGTGTATCTATGCCGTATATTCTACCCATGTGTTAGTACGGGAAAAAGACAGTGTATATATAGGATTTGGGCTTCTCTGGTACCTCAGCTGGTAAAGAATCCACCTGCAATTCAGGAGACTCTGTTTCGATTCCTGGGTTGGGAAGATCCACTGAAGAAGGAATAGGCTACCCAGTCCAGTATTCTGGCTAGGAGAATGCCATGGACTATACAGTCCATGGGGTTGCAAAGAATAGAACACGCCTCAGCAACTTTCACACATAGGAGTCAGTGCTATCCTCAACTTCAGACATCCACTGAAGGTCTTGAAACATATTCTCCATAAATAAGAGGAGATTACTGTATACCCTGTAATACAGTGTTAAGATACACATTATCAGAAATGCTGAGGAAATGTTACAAATCTCATATTATTGTTTGCTTTTCTGTTCATCAAGATTGCTTGTAAGGAGGAAATGAATTTTCAAGGTTAATTACAGATCTGTATTATTACTATTTTTCACAATCTCTTCCAACTTACAAATGGATATCCACTGGGAAAATGGGAGTAATTAAGGCAGTAACTATTTAAAAATAGTGTTCTGAGAATCAGTTAGTAGATCAATAAGATAGCATGAAGTTCAGAAATAAGCCTACATTTATAAAGAAGTTTAATGTATGATAAAAATAACATTTTAGATCAGTGGGCATTTTTATGACAATATACCCTTGCATGAAATATGAAATGTCCACATTTTCTGACTCAGCTTAATCTTTTACATAAAGAAGTGCCTTGAATTTTGTTTTAAATTTTTACTAAATTATTCAAGGTAGTGAATTAAATTTTATTCCCCAATTTTCAAAAAAATAAGAGAAAAGATAGTTAAAATTGGTATGTCCTTAACAATGTTGTAAAAAGATTGCCATAGGAAATAGACATTTTAAAGAAATTTTGGAGGATAGAAAGAAAGTGGAATCAGATTAATGAAGATAATCAAAAGTATCTAGATATTTTAGGGAAAATATCAGCAAAAAAGTACCTAGAGGTGGAGGTAAAAATCAGAACCATTGGTTTGGGAAACAAAAAAGAACTTGAGAGCATTCTAATCTATTATTGTTATAGACATTCAGGAGAATACTTCAGACTCGAAATAAGAACAGGCTGCAGTGGAAGAGGAAAAATAAGAAATAGTTCTTACAAATAATAATCATGCTTGCTAAATTTTTTCAACAGAAACCTTGTAAACCAATTATAGATCTAAAAGATGAAGACGAAATCTCCAAAAATGTAGAGAAAAATTGGAATTGAAAAAGAAAAATGAGAAGGCAAAGAAGTCAGATACAGAAGCTCATTATCTGTTTATAGTATTTGAAACACATTGATGCTCCTGGAAATTAAAAAAAAAAAAAAGTTTACCATGGCAGCCTGATGTCCAGCAATTGATCTGAATTTATATGGAAATTTATACACTGTAGATGGCATTTTAAATCAGTGGACCTTTGGGGAAAAGGGGTCACTGGTCTCTGGGAGCATTGACAAATCCTTTGCTTTACTCCCCAATTATTTTATTAGCTGCAGAACTTAGGCAGATATGCCAGAAGCTCTTGTAACCAATGTTTCAAATTTGTAAAGTTTTATATGTTTATTTTCTTTCATTCTAAAAGTATACTTCATCTCCTAAGGGAAGGCAGAAATGCAGTAGGAGCAAAAGCAGAGTATAACTCTGCTTTAGCAGGTGCGAGCAGGGCAAAAAGAAACAGTCTGGGGAGTTTTTCCAGTCCTGCCCATGTTGTGCTCTGTTAAAAAAGGCTGTTGCTCTTTTACAAAACTTAAAAAGAATAGACAGCAAGTAATACTCAAATCTTACTCTTTTCCAAGCTTTTATTTTCCCTTGAGAAGAAAATGGGTCTGGCTATGTAAATATTCCCCCAGACAACTTACATAACCTTAAAGAAAAAAATCAAAGAAAAGGATATATGGTGGCCTTGACCATTTTGTGAGCTGAGAGCAGAAAGGAAATTTTGATTATAAGTCTTAGGTATCTCACACACATTGGAAGGAGGGAGTGAAAACGTTATGTGGTACTAAGGCAGGGTGGTCAGTCACTTTCTCAAACTAGAGTGTGAACATTTTCTTGACTCTCCATAGCGATTTAAAAAAATTGTGTTTAATTTGAAAGTAACCTAAATACATGAATACGAAGTTTTTCCTGGGCCATGAGATGACTACCTAAGTACTGCCACGTAATTTCTGTATTGGAATTGACTTTTATGTTTTCAACTTTATTGGCCTCAAATTGAAAGGAAAAGAACAGAGAAAAAATTAATGCATTAATAAAGGCCAGTGACATCAAGATGTAGGCAGTGAATGCAAGTGTCGTAGGAGTTAAATGAAGAACCGTGTCGGGAACACCAAGTTTTCAGTGCCTGGAAGCTCAGGCTGCCAAACCTAAAAATCCGTGTTCTAGCATCCAGGACCACAGTCACTGAGTAAAGAGAAATTTTATTTCAGCAAAGTAACATACATCGTCTGTCACCCTCAATTAATAGACTGAATTGTCTTGGGTCTAGAAATTTATAGTCATGTGAACATAAAGAATTTACACCCAGGTTTATATTTGCACGGATTTAAAGAGCATGCCAATAAAAAGTAAAAGTTAGAGCTGTGGGTGCTGGGGTTTTTATTAGCCAGGAGACACACATCACATCTGATCCAAGCTAGCTGACCCTAGGGGGTCCTCCAGCCCATAAAGCTTGTTGCATGTGGTTGGACTGGAATAGAATCAAGTGCTCATGTGACTTGGCCCCTGTGTTTCTTCTAGAGACAAGCCCCTCTAGGGTGTCTTCTTCAGTTTCTAGCCAGTTATTTTCATGTTTTAATTTTCCATTCATGAGTAAGTCTCTTTCCTTAATGCCTACTTAGTCACGCATACTTCACGCCAACAAGAGAATGGAACGTTTTGGAAGATCGGGGCTTGGGTTCCTTCTGAGAAAAAAGTCTTTGGTGGTGGTCAGTTTGTAGCTCACACAAAACAAGATAGCCCTGTTGTGGGGCATGAACACTATCCCAGACCATCTGAAAAGTCTTTGAAATCATCCCAGCCTTTCTATGGGCAAGACTAGTGCCCTGGTGGAAATTATGACCACTTGCACTCAGCCAAAAGCTGACCAAATCCTTCTCTCTAAGACAAAGAGTTTAGGGCTCCTGGAGCTCTTTGGGGTTTGTGTTAATAAGGTGGAAAGATGATGTGTAGTTCAAATTAAACTAGAAAAACTGTACATGAGTTTGTGATATGAACATCGCCATCTCAAGCAGATAAAGCACTCCTGATTGCTGACAAGTGCATTCTTTTCCTATAGTCACATTGTGAATGCTGTGGTCTGAATGTTCACAGCTCCCTCCTCCCTTCAACCAAATTCTTATATTGAAACCCTAACCCCCCAAAGATGATTCATCAGAGGTGAGCCTTTGGGAGATGCTTAGATCATGAGGGTGGGACTCTCATAAATGGATTAGTGTTCTTATAAAAGAGACTCCCTCAGAAATCTTTTGCCCCTTATATAATGTGCAGACACAAGAAAAAGGCACCAATTTTGAACTCAGAAGGAGGCCTTTGCTAGAAGGTGAGTGGGCTGGGGCCATGTCTTGGACTTTTCAGTCTTCAGAATGGTGAGAAATAAATGTTTGTTGTTTATAAGCTAGCCAGTCTGTGATATTTTGTTATAGCAGCCCAAATGGATTAAAATAATGATGAAAAGATTACTTGATAAACATGTAATCAGAACCAAGGGAGTCAGCTGGATTATCTGTCTGGTCTGATCAGAACGTGATTGACTTCTGCAGCCCTCTTCCTCCCAGGGAGGCGGACCAGGCATACAAACTTCATAGACCTCCCTCCTTCACAGGGCTGGAGTGAACCCAGCCAGCATTTGCTTCTCTCATTTTTCTGGATGCTTTTCTTTCTGTTTGATGCATTGTTTCTTTAAATGTGTGAGTAATTTAAATCTGCTTCTCACCAGGACTTGTAGGCCAAAGTCTTTTTTTTTTTTTTTTAACTTTTAATTAAAAAATACCCTCTTATTAACAAATACCCTCTTCCAACAACACAAGAGAAGACTCTATACATGGACATCACCAGATGGTCAACACCGAAATCAGATCGATTATATTCTTTGCAGCCAAAGATGGAGAAGCTCTATACAATCAGCAAAAACAAGACCAGGAGCTGACTGTGGCTCGGACCATGAACTCCTTATTGCCAAATTCAGACTGAAATTGAAGAAAGTAGGGAAAACTACTAGACCATTCAGGTATGACCTAAATCAAATCCCTTATGATTATACAGTGGAAGTGAGAAATAGATTTAAGGGCCTAGATCTGATAGATAGGGTGCCTGATGAACTATGGAATGAGGTTCGTGACATTGTACAGGAGACAGGGATCAAGACCATCCCCATGGAAAAGAAATGCAAAAAAGCAAAATGGCTGTCTGGGGAGGCCTTACAAATAGCTGTGAAAAGAAGAGAAGCGAAAAGCAAAGGAGAAAAGGAAAGATATAAACATCTGAATGCAGAGTTCCAAAGAATAGCAAGAAGAGATAAGAAAGCCTTCTTCAGTGATCAATGCAAAGAAATAGAGGAAAACAACAGAATGGGAAAGACTAGGGATCTCTTCAAGAAAATCAGAGATACCAAAGGAACATTTCATGCAAAGATGGGCACGATAAAGGACAGAGATGGTGTGGACCTAACAGAAGCAGAAGATATTAAGAAGAGGTGGCAAGAATACACAGAAGAACTGTACAAAAAAGAGCTTCAAGACCTAGACAATCATGATGATGTGATCACTGACCTAGAGCCAGACATCTTGGAATGTGAAGTCAAGTGGGCCTTAGAAAGCATCACTACGAACAAAGCTAGTGGAGGTGATGGAATTCCAGTGGAACTATTCCAAGTCCTGAAAGATGATGCTGTGAAAGTGCTACACTCAATATGCCAGCAAATTTGGAAAACTCAGCAGTGGCCACAGGACTGGAAAAGGTCAGTTTTCATCCCAATCCCAAAGAAAGGCAATGCCAAGGAGTGCTCAAACTACCGCACAATTGCACTCATCTCACACACTAGTAAAGTAATGCTCAAAATTCTCCAAGCCAGGCTTCAGCAATATGTGAACCGTGAACTTCCTGATGTTCAAGCTGGTTTTAGAAAAGGCAGAGGAACCAGAGATCAAATTGCCAACATCTGCTGGATCATGGAAAAAGCAAGAGAGTTCCAGAAAAACATCTATTTCTGCTTTCTTGACTATGCCAAAGCCTTTGACTGTGTAGATCACAATAAACTGTGGAAAATTCTGAAAGAGATGGGAATACCAGACCACCTGATCTGCCTCTTAAGAAATCTGTATGCAGGTCAGGAAGCAACAGTTAGAACTGGTCATGGAACAACAGACTGGTTCCAAATAGGAAAAGGAGTACGTCAAGGCTGCATATTGTCACCATGTTTATTTAACTTATATGCAGAGTACATCATGAGAAATGCTGGACTGGAAGAAACACAAGTTGGAATCAAGATTGCCGGGAGAAATATCAATAACCTCAGATATGCAGATGACACCACTCTTATGGCAGAAAGTGAAGAGGGGCTAAAAAGCCTCTTGATGAAAGTGAAAGAGGAGAGTGAAAAAGTTGGCTTAAAGCTCAACATTCAGAAAACGAAGATCATGGCATCTGGTCCCATCACTGCATGGGAAATAGATGGGGAAACAGTGGAAACAGTGTCAGACTTTGTTTTTCTGGGCTCCAAAATCACTGCAGATGGTGACTGCAGTCATGAAATTAAAAGACGCTTACTCCTTGGAAGGAAAGTTATAAGCAACCTAGATAGCATATTCAAAAGCAGAGACATTACTTTACCAACAAAGGTTTGCCTAGTCAAGGCTATGGTCTTTCCTGTGGTCATGTATGGATGTGAGAGCTGGACTGTGAGGAAGGCTGAGCGCCGAAGAATTGATGCTTTTGAACTGTGGTGTTGGAGAAGACTCTTGAGAGTCCCTTGGACTGCAAGAAGATCCAACCAGTCCATTCTGAAGGAGATCAATCCTGGAATTTCTTTGGAAGGAATGATGCTGAAGCTGAAACTCCAGTATTTTGGCCACCTCATGCGAAGAGTTGACTCATTGGAGAAGACTCTGATGCTGGGAGGGATTGAGGGCAGGAGGAGAAGGGGACGACAGAGGATGAGATGGCTGGATGGCATCACTGACTCGATGGATGCGAGTCTGAGTGACCTCCGGGAGCTGGTGATGGACAGGGAGGCCTGGCGTGCTGCGGTTCATGGGGTCGCAAAGAGTCGGACACGACTGAGCGACTGATCTCTGATCTGAACTTTTAATTTTGTATTGGGAAATAGCCAATTAACAATGTTGCAAAGTTTCAGGTGAATAGGGAAGGGACTCAGCCATATGAATGCATATATCCATTCTCCCTCAAACTCCCCTCATCCAGGCTGTCACATAACACTGAGCAGAGCTCCACTGTACAGTAAAGTCTTCGCTTTTAAGACAACCTTATATCAGGTCAATTTATTTCTCTTCCTCCATACTTGTCACAACAAAAATTTGGAGCGATGGACTAAAGGGTTTAAAACAACAAACAAGTTACAATTGCAAGTTATTTAACAGCAGGCTCTGTTGTGTATGTCTTCCCGTAATTTATTATAATCAGGTGTATATATGTTTAGAATATTTATGAACCTTTAATGGGCTCCTGTCTGCCTAAGGTTACTTTGAGAAGCCCCTGTGGTTAGCTTGTATCCACTGTGGGCTTGAGGTAGCATGTGCAAGAGTTGGAAAAGTCCCTGTGGTTATTTTGTAGCATAAATGTAAACTCTCCTGGGTGTGTCTGGGATGGAGTTTAGAGATGAGCTGGAATCCTTTTTCAGCTAAGCCACCTCTCATTGCTCATGTCTATCCGCCTACCTAATGCTTAGCTGTCAGCTTTGAACCACGGTGTGTTGATTTTATTTTTTTTTCCCATAAGCTAATCTTGTTAATTTTGTTTTCAAGTTCGGTTTATCTCATGGTTACCTCTTTTTCTTTCTTTTACTTCCTGCTGATTGATTGAAAGAAAACTACCCTGATGTATGCTATGGCCTCTCAAGTGTTTCCATATAGGAAAGGCATGAGCCTGTGATCTCATGGGAGTGGGGAGTGTAGAGGACTCCTTTGAAGCTGTTTTGGGGATCATGCACATTACTTTTATGTAGAAACTGTTTATTTGACAGTAGCTGAAGCTGTGTTTACATAGTAATCGATTTTACTTGGGTTAGGTGCTTAGAGTGGTTTGGGTGATGGGGTCAAGGAGAATTGTATGTATTTTTGCTTCCTGATGACACCACCCTTATGGCAGAAAGTGAAGAGGAACTCAAAAGCCTCTTGATGAAAGTGAAAGTGGAGAGTGAAAGGGTTGACTTAAAGCTCAACATTCAGAAAATGAAGATCATGGCATCTGGTCCCATCACTTCATGGGAAATAGATGGGGAAACAGTGGAAAGTGTCACTTTATTTTTTTGGGTTCCCAAATCACTGCAGATGGTGACTGCAGCCATGAAATTAAAAGACACTTACTCCTTGGAAGAAAAGTTATGACCAACCTAGATAGCATATTGAAAAGCAGAGACATTACTTTGTCAACAAAGATCCATCTAGTCAAGGCTATGGTTTTTCCTGTGATCATGTATAGATGTGAGAGTTGGACTGTGAATAAAGCTGAGTGCCTTATTTGATGGTTTTGAACTGTGGTGTTGGAGAAGACTCTTGAGAGTCCCTTGGACTGCAAGGAGATCCAACCAGTCTATTCTAAAAGAGATCAGCCCTGGGTGTTCTTTGGAAGGAATGATGCTAAAGCTGAAACTCCAGTACTTTGGCCACCTCTTTCGAAGAGTTGACTCATTGGAAAAGATTCTGATGCTGGGAGGGATTGGGGGCAGGAGGAAAAGGGGACAACAGAGGATGAGATGGCTGGATGGCATCACCGACTTGATGGACGTGAGTTTGAGTGAACTCCAGGAGTTGCTAATGAACAGGGAGGCCTGGTGTGCTGCAATTCATGGGGTCGCAAAGAGTCGGACAACGACTGAGCAACTGAACTGAACTGAACTGAAGGCCCCTCTTAGCCCTCAGTACATGGTTTAGCTTTTCAACCTAGATCATAGACTGGCTTTGCAATATTCCTGGATATGAACTTAATGAACTGACTCTCTCCCAGAAACCTCCTTACTTGTCTCACTTGGAACTCCAGTCTCTTGTTATGTTACATGTACTGATATCTGTATGCCCTGTGTGTTTATGCCCTAGTTTTGCAAATCTGCAAATCACTAACTTTTTCAGCAAAAGGACCACTTTCTTTTGCAGATAGCCTCTTTTCCAGAGAGTAAACAGGCTTTTCCCTCTCCATTTGCACAATTCTATTTTGACTCCAAGCAATACAGACTGTGCTTGTGCAATCATTCTGGTCTCTCTGTCATTAACCCATGGTAATTTCAGCCAGTCCTTTGCTGCCCAGTTTCCTCCTTGAATTCTGATACCAAGGTCACATTAGAAGGGGAATATCGTGGGAGGAAATGGAAATGACTAAAGGTTGCAAGTGTGTGTTGGCAAGGGGAGGGTTGGGTGCAAGTATATTCCCTTTAATTATACTTAAAAGTCAAATGTAAATTATATTACTGGTTGTTTGGAGATCCATGGTTTTTCTTCCACCCATTAATATAGTGTATGAGTTCCTATTACTGCTATAACAAATGATGACAAACTTAGTGGCTTAAAAATAACACAGCTTTATTACCTAACAGATTTGAACATCAGAAATCCAAAATGATTCTCACTGAGTTAAAATCAAGGTGTTTATAGGGCTGCATTTCTTCTGAAGGCTCTAGGGGAGAATCTGTTTCCTTGACTTTTCTGCCTTCTGCCCACATTCTTTGGCTTATAGCTCTCTCCCTCCAACTGCAAAGCCAGTGATATTGGGCTGAATCCTAATGCTGCCATCTTCCTGATTCTCTTCTGCCTTCTTCCTCTTCTTTTAAGGACACTTGTGACTACACTGGGCCCAACTGAAAAATCCAGGATTATTTCTCTGCTTTAAAGTCAGCTGATTAGGAGTTTGGGATTAAAATGCACATACTACTATGTATAAAATAGATAATCAACAAAGATTTACTGTATAATGAAGCCCTTTACTCAATATTCTAAACCTACATGTGAAAAGAAGGGATATATCTGTATGTATAACTGAGTCACTTTGCACTTAAAATGAATATAACATTGTAAATCAACTATACCCCAAATAAAACAAAGATTAAATTTAAAAAAGGCAATATTCTTGCTTGATCTTGTAAGAGGTCACGCGATCCATCACAGTGACTCTCAAATCTGGAATTGTGTCAATTGTCAATAACACAACATTTAATGGACAGCCATCTATCTCAAAAAAGCTTATATAAAATAAATAAATACATTAAAAAACTTTAATTCAATCTGCAACATTAATTCCCTTTACAATCCTAATTTCCTTTTGCCATGTAACCTAATAAATTACATGTTCCAGAAATTAGGACATGGACACCTTTCAGGGATGGGAGAGAGCCTTGTTCTGTTTACCAAACATGGAAAATCAAAACAATCTGTAAAAATTTCTGCATGAGTACTCCTGCTTTCACTCTCTTTATGTTAAATATAGGTTGACATCTTTAGATGTATTAAGACTCTATAAATGTGTGATAACCTCTCATGCGTTCCTTCCTATCATACTGTTGCTGCTACTGCTAAGTCACTTCAGTCGTGTCCGACTCTGTGCAACCCCATAGATGGCAGCCCACCAGGCTCCCCTGTCCCTGGGATTCTCCAGGCAAGAACACTGGAGTGGGTTGCCATTTCCTTCTCCAATGCATGAAAGTGAAAAGTGAAAGTGAAGTCGCTCAGTCGTGTCCAACTCTTAGCGACCCCATGGACTGCAGCCTACCAGGCTCCTCTGCCCATGGGATTTTCCAGGCAAGAGTACTGGAGTGGGGTGCCATTGCCTTCGCCGTTCCTATCATAAGTTCCTACCAAACAGAGACCTTTTTAGTCTTTGATTCTGTGTCACTGAAACATCTCTTTGCCCTTCTTTATTTTTCTCCCTCACAGGCCTCACAAACACATGAACTTTCTAGCATCAGTTACTTCTTCGGATTAGGAACTGTCTCTTCAATTCTTTTAAAATTAAATTATAAAACCTGGTAACACATCAATCTACTGTTTACACAATTAAAACCTTGGCATGTATAAATGTATCACAGAGTTTAGATGGCTACCTGGTAGGATGCAGGGCAGGTAAACTAGATAAATTTTGAGTTGAGGGAAAATAAAGGAAACATTTAAGTCTTGGGACATTGGAGAGACAAAGAGTAGGAGGGGTTACTGAATTAGAGGACAGTGCACATGATTTGGAGGGCCTCAGGCAGACATGTTCGTTCATAAGTTCAACAAATAGTGTTTATTCTATATAGTAACTGTGTAACATATTGGAGTTTCAAACGTGAACCAAATACATGTGAACAAAATATCCAGTAGCTTGCCTTCTAGATTTTATTAATAGTTTAGGAGCACTCAATGGGACACCATGAAAGTAAATGCATTTATTTGTCTATTTTCTTTTCTGTGTTTAAATCCTTGTTCCTTTACTAAGCATGTGACTTCACAGTTACATAGAACTTTGAATCTTGATTATAGACTTCCCACATATTGTAGTTATCTGATTTATATAGTTCAAGTGGACACAGTGTACAGGGACCCTAGCATTAGTAAGGAGTGTGTTATATACTGGTGTTGTGTATGGACAATGCATAGACCGCAAGTGACAGCTTGAGCAGTTTTTAAGAAGTGGTTCCCCTCATGTAACTTCCATCCAGATTCAGGGATCACTAGCACCCAAGCTTCTCCCCTTTTATCTCCTTTCATTTATTCCTCAGTCAATACATAACCACAATTCAGACTTCATTTCCTATGGATCAGTTTTGGCTGCTTTTAGACTTTACATAAATACAATCACATAATATCTAACCTTTGGGTCTATGAGACTTATCCCTTGTGTTCTGTGTTTTAATGGTTTGTTTATTTTCAATGGTTTATACAATTTCACTGTAGTAATACCATTGTGTTTTTTATCCCTTCTAAACTTTTGAAAAACATCTGAATTATTTCCAATTTTTGGCTGCTTTGAACATTCCTAAGTGCACTTTTTGGTAAATTTCATTGGCATATATGCCTCCAAATTAAATTGCCAGGATTTGGGTCTGTGCACTTTCAGTTTAAGTAGGTACTATCAAAAGTTTTCCAAAGTGGTGCTACACATTTTTATCCTCACCAGCAGTGCTTGAGAGTCCAATCTATCTATCATTGCCAATGACTGAGTAATTTTAGCCGTTCTGGTGGGTATGCAGTCTCACTGCATTGTGGTTTAAGTTTGCATTTCCTAGACGATTGATAAGATGAAGAATGTTTTCATACAGTTATTGGCCATTTTCATATCTTCTTTTGTGAAAGAATGTATGCAAGTCTTTTGTCCATCTTTGGGTTTGCATTTGGGTAGAAAATAGTGCCATTTGCTCTTGAGATAATCCATTTCTTTAGAATGTTTATCTCTCAGCTTAAACTAATAAAGGAATAATCAAGATTTGCTCATCTCTTGGTTGTGTGTTTCATTGGTATGAGTCCATTCACCAGTCAGCATTCCCCTGGTGGAACTGATCAAATGGAAGCTGTGAGCTGGCCAACCTGGGGATGAGCCTGGGGGCCTGACCATCTTGCCAAGACCAGTCTGGACTGAAATAACACTCCAGTCCTTCCTGCAGTTTTCCTCCTTCTCTGTTTTCTCTTCGGCCTTCTAACTACTGAGTCAATAGGCAGATGGCCACAGATAGAAGTTTTTCATTTGACGACATAGTTTAATACAAGTGATGCTGCTGTAAATGTTTTCCAGGATGCTTATTTATTGGATTATTTTATCAATCTATTTGCTGCCTGGGATGACTAGTGATGAAAGAGTTTAACTTTAGGGAGTCTCACAGTCACATGGACAAAGGTACAGACCTATTTTTTCCCTCCTTGCCAATAATAAGAGCTGTATTTTCCTTCAACAGGGGTTTTGGCCACCTTTGCTGGTATGACATTGCTTGCAAAGTAAGCCTAAATCACCTTTCTTACTGTCAGCCTTCCTCCCAAAACCGAAGCCCACCCCTGGGATGCTCTCTTTCCACATTCTCGTACACCTCCTCCTCCTTCCCTTATTACATAACCATCCAGAACCCCGTGTGCTTCTTCCACCTCAGGCTAAGATGTCATCACCTCCAGCTTTGGATGGACTCTGTGTTTGGATGGGCAGGCTCCAAGCAGCATTTCATCAGCCCATGCTGTGCTTAGGACCGCCAAAGCTAGGGCCCCTGCCAGTGACGCGCACTTAGGCTAATGGCCTGTGGGCTTCTGGGAAACAAAAGGGCAGGAGATGGCGGACAGCCATCAGAAACTGGCAGGAAACTGAGCTCTTTTTGTGCAAAACCATTAAGAAGAACATGAATCAAGTAGAAAGATGTGCAGAGGCTCTGGAAATATGGTTGTGTTCTCATCTGTTTCTCTCAGGGAGCAAGAAATTGAAAGAGATGGCTAGGATCCCAAATCCCCAAGTCTTTGACCGCTACTGTCTCAGGAACAGGAGGAAGAGATGAAGCAGGGACACAGAACAAATGCACTGTTACTCACCCTAAAGCTTTAGTCCAAGTTTTAGGTCCTGAAGCAATAAAGAATAAGCCAATTCTTCTCGCCACATGACAACACTTTATGAATTTAAAGGTGGTGATCCTGACTGCCCTGAGTCTGCTGATGAAAATGTGGAGGTTGAATCGGGAATACGGTCTGAGCTTCTTCGGCCAGTCAATGAGTCATTTAAATGTGTGAGGTGTCTAGTAAGTTCGTAGCATTACGTAGATGTCAAAGTCATACAGAATCACAGCCAACACTTGTATAGTTCTTTCTTTGTGCCAACTACCGTTCTAAAGGTTTAATCCACACAACTTTTTAATGAATGCACCATTACTAATTCCATTTTACAGACAAGGAAACTGAGGCTTAGAAAGGGAAGTCACAAAATCCAAGGCTGCATGCTAAGTCACAGGGGTAGGATTTATATCCAGGCATTCTGGCTCTCTACTATATGATCTTTTCTGCTAAACAAATGCTGCCTCCTTACAGAAAAAGTAAGAGATAAGAATTCTCCTCCTGGGATGTTACTCATGAAAGGATATTAAATGTACACATCTGTAGTCATAAGTTCGGAGAGACCATGGTCTGGGCTGAAATGCATAAAGAAGATAAAGTGTAAAGGAGCCAGTCCTTGGAAATTTGTGCAGGATTTCAACAGGTGCAGAGGGAGGTGAAAGTTTAGGATGTTTTTGGGTATTTTAGAATTTCTGCCCCTACTAATCGCCAGTAGGGAGTATCAAGCCTTGTGACAATGAAAAGCTCCTCCATAGGTTCACAAAAGCCTCCATGTTGAGAAGAGCTAAGCCACAAGTACTGTAGCTCAAGGCAGTAATCCTTATGTGTATCAGAGTCAGCTGGAGGGTTTGTTAAAGCACAGACTGCTGGGCCCGGTCTCTTGAGTTTCTCATTCAGTATGTCTGGGCTGGGGCCTTCCCTGTTGGCTCAGTGGTAAAAGAATCTGCCTGCAACGCAGGAGGTGCAGGAGGCATGGGTTTGATCCCTGAGTTGGGAAGATCTCCTGGAGGACAAAATGGCAACCTACTCCAGTATGCTTGCCTGCAGAATCCCACGGACAGAGGATCCATAGTGTCAGACAGACAGTCCATAGTGTCACAAAGAGTCGGACACTGCTGAAGTGACTGATACATGCACACACATCTGCCGTGAGACCCAAATATTTGAATTTCTAACTAATTTCTAGGTGATGCCGAGAATATGGGGACCTCACTTTGAGAACCATTGGCCTTGAAGCAGAAGCCAGCAGCACGTAAGAGTAAGGAGAAGGGTAGGGGATGAGTGCAGTAGAAAATAAAAATGAAGAAATAGAGTGACTGTCAAATAGTGACAGCCAATTCTAGTGGCAATTTATTTTGAGACAGTACTGTGCAAAGCCCTTGACATATGTTATTTCTCTTAATCCTTGCCACAAACTGTAGATTCCATTATTTCCAGTTTACAAGCTGAGAAAACTTAAATATATTAGGAAAATTTCCAGGTCATATAACTTTAAATTCACATCCAGGCAGTTCTACGGTACAATCATGAGTCAATACCGCTGATCTATAACTCTGAGAGGTGTTTCATTGATGTGCTGGGAAGTACATATTCTTTCAAAGTTTCCAATTAGTGAGGCAGCAAGACAAATGTGATAATTAGGATAAATTATTCTGGTAGAATTGTGCAATGTTTAAGGTCTGAGAGGATGGCTATCGATCTTTATAGAAACACAGGCACGATCAAAATTTCAGGACCAACACTTTGCATGATTTCCTACCTATTTGCAAAGTGAGTGACATGTCAAATGCCACCATCAGGATTTTCATTAACACTAGATTTCTTTTCATTTTATAACTGATATTTAAAAACATAGATTTTGAAATCAGAAGACTTTCATCTTGGATCTGTTGCTTATACTTTACTCATTTATCCAAAAATATTACCAAAATACTGCTAAAAATGGCAATAACTTTTTCCTTTTGCAAGCTTTAATTGGCCATCATTTTGTTTTGGGACAACTAACCAAATCCAAGTTAAACTTTTCTCACTGACGACTTTTTAAATCTCTTTGTCTTCGGTGACATATTCCTTTAGGATATGTCTAGGTGTAGATTAATTTGTAAACTTCTTGGATTTGAGTTGGTGTCTTTCTGAAAACACACTATTCTTATTTCTTCAAATAGTGGTTCTTTCTCATTCATACTTTTATTCTCTTATGGAATTCTAATTAGAGCATGTTGAATTTTTCCATTTTCTTTGCCTAGTTTATTAATCTCTTTCATATTTTCAATATGTCTACTTCAGAGGCATTCTGTATAATTTATTTGGACTTATTTTTCTTTTACTAAGTTTCTACTCACTTATTTATAATCTGTTATTTAATCCATTCATTGTTAAATTTCATTAAATGTATTGCCACGTTAATTTTCAAATTATATTTTTTTCAGATCTGTCTTTTTTAAAAAGTCTTTTGTTTGTTGCTTATATTTTCAGATTTCACTCTTTGAAATATATCAAACATTCTAATTTTATATCCAAAATCTGTAGTTCTAGTATCTGGAATTTTGTTTGTGTGCTTCGACAAGGTTATTTTTTCAGGTTCTTTCTCATGGCTCTTTGTCTACCTATGCATTTGTAAATTTGGGCTTTTATCTCATATCCCTTGGATTATTATCTGAGAGAATTTTTTCAAGTCATGTTGAAATTCAAGTCCTTTATAGAGGACTTTATTTTGCTTTTTCTTATCACCTGGAGGAAGGCAGTAAAATCCAGGACACGTTTATATAAAAATTTCTATTTGAATTTTTTTGTATCACCCACAAAATTTTAACTTGGGTCAAAAACCTATTTTGGGGCTGGCTTATGGTTCCACATTCTTTTTTTTTTTTAAATATAAATTTATTTATTTTAATTGTAGGCTAATTACTTTACAATATTGTATTGGTTTTGCCATACATCAACATGAATCCACATTCTTAAGAGGGATTTTTTTTTCTTTATACTTAGAGCCAAAGTGAAGAAAATTGTTTTACTGCTGTCTACTTCTAAGAGGAAACTGCATTCCAATGAAGTCTCAAATTTAGAGGAGGGCCTACCATTAGACATCTTACTTCAGCTGTGTCCTAGGGTTCATCTCCTTTCCTCTGTGACGTGTATGATCTAAAAATATATGTTCAAGTTCACCAGTGTTCAACAGATTCTCTTAGGGCCAAAGCTGGATTTTGCACTTACTTGTCTTCTATCTTTCCATATACTTTGCTTTCTTGCCAGTATAGTGATGCAATTAAAATGTTCTAAATGCGCGCACGTGCACATACACACACACACACACACACACACACAAACATCTTAGCCATTTTTGTCAGAGAAGTTGTTCAGGATATCTGATTATCTACTCTAACACATTGCAAAAAATGCAAACATAAAGTTAAACTGAAAAAAATGTTGCAAATTTTATCAAAAAAGTAGAGAAAAGGCAATGATTTTCACTGAAAGATCAGATAAGATCAGATCAGTTGCTCAGTCGTGTCCAACTCTTTGCGACCCCATGAATCGCAGCACACCAGGCCTCCCTGTCCATGACCAACTCCTGGAGTTCACTGAGACTCACATCCATCGAGTCAGTGATGCCATCCAGCCATCTCATCCTCTGTCGTCCCCTTCTCCTGCCCCCAATCCCTCCCAGCATCAGAGTCTTTTCCAATGAGTCAACTCTTCACATGAGGTGGCCAACAGTTTCAGAAACTGGAGTTTCAGCTTTATCATCATTCCTTCCAAAGAAATCCCAGGGCTGATCTTCAGAATGGACTGGTTGGATCTCCTTGCAGTCCAAGGGACTCTCAAGAGTCTTCTCCAACACCACAGTTCAAAACCATCAATTCTTCAGTGCTCAGCCTTCTTCACAGTCCAACTCTCACATCCATACATGACCACAGGAAAGACCATAGCCTTGACTAGGTGAACCTTTGTTGGCAAAGTAATGTCTCTGCTTTTGAATATGCTATTTAGGTTGGTCATAACTTTCCTTCCAAGGAGTAAGTGTCTTTTAATTTCATGGCCACAGTCACCATCTGCAGTGATTTTGGAGCCCAGAAAAAGAAAGTCTGACACTGTTTCCACTGTTTCCCCATCTATTTCCCATGAAGTCATGGGACTGGATGCCACGATCTTAGTTTTCTGAATGTTGGGCTTTAAGCCAACTTTTTCACTCTCCACTTTCAATTTCATCAAGAGGCTTTTGAGTTCCTCTTCACTTTCTGCCATAAGGGTGGTGTCATCTGCATATCTGAGGTTATTGATATTTCTACCAGCAATCTTGATTCCAGCTTGTGTTTCTTCCAGTCCACTGTTTCTCATGGTGTACTCTGCATATAAGTTAAATAAACAGGGTGACAATATACAGCCTTGACGTACTCCTTTTTCTATTTGGAACCAGTCTGTTGTTCCATGTCCAGTTCTAACTGTTGCTTTCTGACCTGCATACAGATTTCTCAAGAGGCAGATCAGGTGGTCTGCTATTCCCATCTCTTTCAGAATTTTCCACAGTTTATTGTGATCCACATAGTCAAAGGCTTTGGCATAGTCAATACAGCAGAAATAGATGTTTTTCTGGAATTCTCTTGCTTTTTCCATGATCCAGCAGATGTTGCCAATTTGATCTCTGGTTCCTCTGCCCTTTCTAAAACCAGCTTGAACATCAGGAAGTTCACGGTTCACATATTGCTGAAGCCTGGCTTGGATAATTTTGAACATTAGTTTACTAGCATGTGAGATGAGTGCGATTGTGTGGTAGTTTGAGCATTCTTTGGCATTGCCTTTCTTTAGGATTGGAATGAAAACTGACCTTTTCCAGTCCTGTGGCCACTGCTGAGTTTTCCAAACTTGCTGGCATATTGAGTGCAGCACTTTCACAGCATCATCTTTCAGGATTTGAAATAGCTCAACTGGAATTCCATCACCTCCACCTGCTTTGTTCGATGCTTTCTAAGGCCCACTTGACTTCACATTCCAGGATGTCTGGCTCTAGGTGAGTGATCACACCATCGTGATTATCTTGGTTGTGAAGATCTTTTTTGGACAGTTCTGTGTATTCTTGCTATCTTTTCTTAATATCTTCTGCTTCTGTTAGGTCCATACCATTTCTGTCCTTTATCGAGACCATCTTTGCATGAAATGGTCCTTTGGTATCTCTGATTTTCTTGAAGAGATCTCTAGTCTTTCCCATTCTGTTGTTTTCCTCTATTTCTTTGCATTGATCGCTGAAGAAGGCTTTCTTATCTCTTGCTATTCTTTGGAACTCTGCATTCAGATGCTTATATCTTTCCTTTTGTCCTTTGCTTTTCACTTCTCTTCTTTTCACAGCTATTTGTAAGGCCTCCCCAGACAGCCATTTTGCTTTTTTGCATTTATTTTCCATGGGGATGGATGGATTTGATCCCTGTCCTGATCCCTGTCTCCTGTACAATGTCACAAACCTCTCAGATCTAGGCCCTTAAATCTATTTCTCACTTCCACTGTATAATCATAAGGGATTTGATTCAGGTCATACCTGAATGGTCTAGTGGTTTTCCCTACTTTCTTCAATTTAAGTCTGAATTTGGCAATAAGGAGTTCATGGTCTGAGCCACAGTCAGCTCCTGGTCTTGTTTTTGCTGTCTGTATAGAGCTTCTCCATCTTTGGCTGCAAAGAATATAATCAATCTGATTTTGGTTGACCATCTTAGGTAAAAATGGTAAGTGAACTCCCTGAAAATGGAAACTATATATATATTTGTATCTTTAGAGCTTATTGTTATATCCAAGACATAATATTTGTTGTTGTTTAGTTGCTAAGTTGTGTCTGACTCTTTTTCAAGCCTATGGACTGTAGCCACCAGGCTCTTTTATTCATTATTTTCCAGGCCAGAATACTGGAGTGGGTAGCCATTTCCTTCTCCAGGGGATCTTCCTGACTCAGGGATTGAAACCACATCTCCTGCATTACAGGCATATTCTTTACCTCTGAACCACCAGGGAAGCCCAAGACATAATAAGAGTTTCATAAATAGCAAATGAACTTAATAAACATTTATATTGCATCAGTTCAGTTCAGTTCAGTCGCTCAGTTGTGTCTGACTCTTTGTGACCCATTGCATAAGAGGCTTCAAATAATTTGATCAGTATAACACATTATTAAATGTAGTTGTACATATACTTAACTGGTTCCTAAATATTCAGACATGAATATATACATACATTGCATATGTCATATGTATATATTGTATATGTACATAAATATACAAATGCATATAAGCTAAGCTAAGCTAAGTCACTTCAGTTGTGTCTGACTCTGTGTGATCCCATAGACGGCAGCCCACCAGGCCTCCCCGTCCCTGGGATTCTCCAGGCAAGAACACCGGAGTGGGTTGCCATTTCCTTCTCCAATGCATGAAAGTGAAAAGAGAAAGTGAAGTCGCTCAGTCATGTCCGACTCCTAGCGACACCATGGACTGCAGCCTACCAGGCTCCTCCATCCGTGGGATTCTCCAGGCAAGAGTACTGGAGTGGGGTGCCATTGCCTTCTCCAACAAATGCATATACATCTATACATAAATCTCCCTCTCTCTATATATATATATCTCACGTGTATCTTACTAAGTGGTTCTACTGTTCTAACATAGTCACAATTATTGGTAAGCCTGGCACACCTCTGATAAGCTAGCTGGCAATTAATATTAACAGGCAGGAACATATTTCAGCAACCTTGATAAGAGCTAACTCATTTCAGCTAACTCATTCATGTTTTGAATTCAAAACATGTCCGTCTAACTTAACTCTAGATGGTGATCCATTTACATGTATAAAAACTGTGCATGGAACTTTCCCATGGCTCTACTTCTGAGCTCAGGGAAGAGTGGCTATTGAACACAAAATCAGCAGTAGAACTGGGACAAGGAGGGTCCCTGCCAAAGCTATTCCTCTTACAACTAGGAGCTCTTAAAAACCCGACATAAAAAGAGATATGGAAACTGTAAGGGTTTTACATTTCTGTCAGCTCAGGTTTGGAAGTATATAGCTAATTCTGACTGGCTGGCAATATGTGGTGTAGCTAACTAACATTGCTTTGAGATCAGGAACTGTTTTCGCTCTTTAAAGGAGTTAAACAAAACTAGTTTCAAATCTGGTGTTGTCACTTTTTGTCAGCAAGCAAGCTATTAACCCTTTCGAGTCTTTGTTTCATCAACTGGGAAATGCAAATAATGATACTTATAAGATTTTTAAAAAGCTTTGCACAGTGCCTTATACATAAACTACAATAAAATTTAGCCGTAAGTAATTGGTGTTGCTTTCCTTCTCGATGAAGCCTAGTGTAGTGTTTTTTGCACAGTAGGGCAAATTAAAAAAAAAAAAAAAACCAGCCATCTTCACTTAAGAGTCTGCCCACATTTCTGTGCCTTTGGTTTTCAGCATAGTAACAAAACAAAACAAAACAAAACAAAACACAGGAATCAGTGTGATTCTTTGTTCAGCGAAAACAAAGTTATATAGAGACCTATTCACTTCCACTGTTAAAGAAACCCGTGAAGAGGTTTTTCAAAGAAGGAGGCAAGAGTTTGTTCCTTGCCAAAAGGTAGAAAACTTCCCCAGCACCTGACGCCAGCTTCACCTTGGAACCAGCAGCCTCCACCCTGTCTGCCCCGCTTTGGCAGAGCTTCTGTACTTCCATTGACTCAGTATGCTGACACACAGCTCTCATGCCACTGCAGCCGCTACCCACGTAATCTCTCTCAAGGAGTACTATGTATTCTTGCCAACCTCTGCAAAGAGATTAGAGATAAAGACTGATTTTCTGGAAGACCTGCTTTGGGGCCTCGGTGAGGGTCTCTTCAACTATATCCTTTATTTGCTTGAGGAACTCCCACCTGGCCCCTAACAATTCAGCTTGTTCTCAGAAAGAAATACGGAGTCCTAAAAGGAGCCTCTTCTTCTGGTTCAAGGAAGCTATGAAAAACTGGCACAGGTTGTCAAATAGCAAGCAGAGGGATAGTTCTATGGCAAGAATTAGGGAGGGATAGAGGTTATGTGGTCAGAACACAGAATCATTAATAGGGCTGCAGAATTTCTTTCCAAAACTGACCTTCTCCCTCCCATTTTAAAACTTGATTTGTGGCTGTAAGCTAATTACTTAGATGTCCTAAACTTCTAGGTTCTCCTTCGTTGATTGAAAGCAAGATACTTTGCAGAGGCATTTTTGATTCCCTGCTACATACGTTCACGCCATGTACCTTGCTTGGTGTGTTGGATGGGCTTTTGCGCATGCACTTTTAGAGCTTCCTTCGGACACAGCTGAGTGACTTAACAGCAAAACCCTTGTATCCAAAATAGCGGGTATAGAGTGAGCTGTTTAATCAGAGTGTGTTGTGTGCTTAGTCGCTTAGTTGTATCTGACTCTTTGTGATCCCATGGACTGTAGCCTGCCAGGTTCCTCTGTCCAGGGGGATTCTCCAGGCAAGGATACTGGAGTGGGTTGCCATGCCCTCCTTCAGGGGATTATCCCAACCCAGAGATCAAACCCAAGTTTCCCACATTGTAAGCAGATCCTTTACCATCTGAGTCACCAGAGAAACTTGTTTAATTAGAGGGGGTCTTTAATAGTGTTGTGTAGAGAATAGTGTGGCATCCATGATTCTGCCCATGAAACAGGACAGAAACTGTTTTGAACTACATCTTGAACTACAATTATGAAATAACTCTTCAGCAAGGATAGAATAAAATAAAAAAGTATTCCTCCCATTGTTTTACTGGAGTAGGAGGTGGTACTCAGATGAAGAATCCAGTGCCACCAGGGCAAACTAGGGTCAAGGACGCTTGACTTGCCGACTTGTCTATTTTCTAGTTATGAGAAGTTGGATACTCAACTTTTCTAGTCCCATGCCCTTGTTTTTAAATGCCTTATTGTACTAGCTGGGACATCTAGTACTATTGTACTAGCTGGGACATCTAGTACAATGTTGAATAGAAATTTTGAAAGCAAATATCTTTATCTCATTCCCAAATTTAGGAAGAAAGGATTTTGAATACATCTTTTATCATATTGGGCTGACCTGGTGGCTCAGACAGGAAAGAATCCACCTGCAATGAGGAAGACCTGGGTTTGATCCCTGGGTTGGGAAGACCACTTGAAGGAGGGCATGGCAACCCACTCCAGTATCCTTGCCTAGAGAATCCCCATGGACATAGGAACCTGGCAGGCTACAATCCTTGTGGTATTTCCCTTCCATTTCTTGTTTCCTGAGAATGAATGATAAATTTTGTTAAATACTCGTTCTACATTTATTGATATGATTACCTAGTTTTTCTTTTTAGTTTATTAATAGGGAAACATGTTGATGAACATTGAGTATTAAGCAATCTTGTATTTCTAGGATACACTTCAGTTGGTCAAATGTATTTCTTTTTGTATATTAGTAGATTTGATTTGCTACCGTTTTTGCTAAGGA
Source organism: Tragelaphus eurycerus (assembly GCA_935064755.1). Taxonomy (NCBI): domain Eukaryota; kingdom Metazoa; phylum Chordata; class Mammalia; order Artiodactyla; family Bovidae; genus Tragelaphus; species Tragelaphus eurycerus. The sequence goes on along the minus strand of CAKXYN010000086.1, from coordinate 504,954 downwards.
TGTTTGTATTTATGTTCATGAGATACATTGATTTGTTTCTTCTTCTTATAGTTTCTATGGTTGGTATCAATGTAATGCTTTTATTTTCTGCAAAAGTTTGTGTAGAGGTGGTATTATTTCTTCCTTAAATGTTTAGTAGAACTTATTATCTCCAGTGCTTCCACCTAAGACCTAATGTTTTCTTTGTTAGAAAAGTTATTAAATTGTATTTTCTTTAATATATATGCTACTATTGAGATAATCTATTTTATCTTGAATGAACTTTGGAAATTTTGACTTTCACGAAATTTTTCATTTCAGGGGCCAAATGTATTGGTGTAAAGCTATTCATAATATAATATCTATTTGTTTTCATTTTAATGCATCTAGATCCGTGGTGATGCCCCTGTTTCATTCCTGATTTTGATGGTTCGTATTATTTCTTTTTTCTCCTGATAATTATCAATAGAAATTTTCCAATATTACTGATCTATTCAAAGAACTAACTTTTTGTGTTTATTTTCTCTTTTGTTTTTTTTTATTTCTTTAATATTTGTTTGAGTCTTTAATCTCACTTTATGTTATTTTTTCTTTTTCAAATTTCTTACCATGGAAGCTTAGATTAGTGATTGAAGATCATTCTTGGATTCTAATATAAGTACTTAAAGTTACAAATTTCACTCTAAGCACCTTACTGATTTTTTTGTGCTGTTTTAATCTTAATTGAATTCAAGATATTTAAAAATTTCCTCTGTCATTTTTTGTTTGACCTGTAAGAGAATCCCACAGACAGAGGAGCCTGGCAGGCTACAGTCTATAGGTTTACAAAGAGTCAGACATGACTGAAGCAACTTAGTATGTACGCATAGGTTATTTGGATGTGTGAAGTGAAAGAAGAGAGTGAAAAAGGTGGCTAAAAACTCAACATTCAGAAAACTAAGATCATGGATTCTGGTCCTATCACTTCATGGCAAACAGATAGGGAAACAATGGAAACAGTGACAGACTTTATTTTTTTCGGCTGCAAAATCACTGCAGATGGTCACTGCAGCCAAGAAATTAAAAGATGATTGCTCCTTGGAAGAAAAGTTATGACCAACCTTCATTCAGTTCAGTCGCTCAGTCGTGTCCGACTCTTTGTGACCCCATGAACCGCAGCACGCCAGGCCTCCCTGTCCATCACCAACTCCCAGAGTTCACTCAAACTCATGTCCATCGAGTTGGTGATGTCATCCAACCATCTCATCCTCTGTTGTCCCCTTCTTCTCCTGCCCCCAGTCCCTTGCAGCATCAGAGTCTTTTCCAATGAGTCAACTCTTCGCATGAGGTGGCCAAAGTATTGGAGTTTCAGCTTTAACATCAGTCCTTCCAATGAACACCCAGGATTGATCTCCTTTAGAATGGACTGGTTGGATCTGAACAGCAGATTAAAAAGCAGAGACATTACTTTGCCAGCAAAGGTCTGTCTAGTCAAGGCCAGTAGTCATGTATGGATGTGAGAGGTGGACTATAAAGAAAGCTGCTGCTGCTGCTGCTGCTAACTCGCGCCAGTCATGTCCAACTCTGTGCCACCCCATAGACGGCAGCCCACCAGGCTCCTCTGTCCCTGGGATTCTCCAGGCAAGAACACTGGAGTGGGTTGCCATTTCCTTCTCCAATGCAGGAATGTGAAAAGTGCAAGTGAAGTCGCTCAGTCATGTCTGACTCTTAGCGACTCCATGGACTGCAGCATACCAGGCTCCTCCACCCATGGGATTTTCCAGGCAAGAGTACTGGGGGTGGGGGGTGCCATTGAGCACCGAAGAATTGATGCTTTTGAACTGTGGTGTTGTAGAAGACTCTTGAGAATCCCTTGGACTGCAAGGAGATACAGTCAGTCCATCCTAAAGAAAATAAGTCCTGAATATTCATTGGAATGACCATTGTTGAAGCTGAAACTCCAATACTTTGGCAACTTGATGTGAAGAACTGACTCATTTGAAAAGACTCTGATGCTTGGAAAGATTGAAGGCAGGAGGAGAAGGGGATGACAGAGGATGAGATGGTTGGATGGCATCACTGACTCTGTGGGCATGCATTTGAGCAAGCTTCAGGAGTTGGTGATGGATAGGGAAGCCTGGCATGCTGCAGACCATGGAGTCTCAAAGAGTCTGACACAACCGAGCGACTGAACTTACTAATGATTCTATGACAAATTGATGCCTCAACACTATAAAATATGCTTCATAATGACCTTATATTTCTTTTTCTGAATTCTACCTTAATGGAGAGTAGGAAATACAATTACTCGAGCCTTGTTATGTTTAGTGTTTTTATGATTTTTTTCCCCATCTTTTTACTTTTAAATTCTATTTTATACTTGAGATGGATTTATTGCAACATTATTTAGTTGGGTCTTGCTTTTTAATCCAATATAACAATAAATTATTGTTACATTTTACAATTAAATTGTTTACAATGTAATTAAATTATTTACAATTTTGCAATTGTAAATTAAAATTTTAATTTTGCAATTAAATTATTTAATATAATTATTTCCATCACTAGGTCTAGGATTTAAATCTACAGTCTTGTTATTTGTTTTCCATTTATTCTGTTTTATTAGTTTTTTGTGTTAGGTAATATTTTATGACCACCTTCTAACTGCATGTATAACTTTCCCAGCCAAATTTCTTTGTTATATTTATCTATTTATTTAATTTTAGTGGTTGCACCATGGTTTGCAAAATATATCTCCAAATTACCAGAGTCTACCTTTGAGTAATATTATATCACTTCGCGTATAGTCTGAGACTCTTACAGCAGTGTGCTTCCGTTTTCACTGTCCCTTTCCTTTGTGCTGTTTTTGTCATACAGTTTTCATATGTTATAAATTCAATAATTTATTATTATTATTATTGCTTCTATCTAAACAAAGTTCTTTTAAAGAAATTTTAAAATGGGAAGAAATACCATATATTTACCCATAAGTTTACCACTTCTGATGCTGGGAGGGATTGAGGGCGAGAGGAAAAGGGGACGACAGAGGATGAGATGGCTGGATGGCATCACTGACTCGATGGATGTGAGTCTGAGTGACCTCCGGGAGTTGGTGATGGACAGGGAGGCCTGGTGTGCTGCGATTCATGGGGTTGCAAAGAGTTGGACACGACTGAGCGACTGATCTGATCTGATCTAACCACTTCTGGTGTTCTTTTTTTTTGTGAGGGTCAAAGTTAGCATCTAATATCAATTTCTTTATGCTTGAAGAACTTCCTTTAATGTTTCTTGTAATGCATATAAGAGCATCTATACCATTTTTCTATATCAGACCACCTTACCTGCCTCCTGAGAAACCTGTATGCAGGTCAAGAAGCAATAGTTAGAAGTGGACATGGAACAGCAGACTGTTTGCAAATTGGCAACGAGTATGTCAAGGCAGTACATTGTCAGCCTGCTTATTTAACTTATATGCATAGTTATATAACATCATGCAAAATGATGGACAAAGCACAAACTGAAATCAAGATTGCCAGGTGAAATATCAGCAACCTCACATATGCAGATGATACCACTCTAATGCAGAAAGTGATGAAGAACTATAGAGCCCCTTGATGAAGGTCAAAGTGGACACTGAACAAGCTGGCTTAAAACTCAACATTCAAAACACAAAGATCTTGGCATCTGGTTCCATCACTTCATGGCAAATAGATGGGTAAAAAGTGGAAACAGTGTCAGATTTCACTTTTTTGGACTCCAAAATCACTGTGGATGGTGACTGCAGCCATGGAATTAAAAGATGCGTGGGCTTCCCTGAAAGCTCAGTTGGTATAGACTACCCACTCCAGGTCTTCTCTTGTGGCTCAGCTGGTAACGAATCCTTCTGCAATGCAGGAGGCCTAGGTTTGATCCCTGGGTTGGGAAGATCTGCTGTAGAAGGGAAGGCTCCCCACTCCAGTATTCTGGCATGGAGAATTCCGTGGACTGTATAGGCCATAGGGTCACAAAGAGTTGGACGTGACTGAGTGCTTTCACTTCACTATTTCTTGGAAGAAAAGCTATGAGAAACCTAGACAGCATGTTAAAAAGCAGAGACATTACTTTACCAACAAAGGTGTATATAGTCAGAGCTATGGTTTTTCCAGTAGTCATGAATGGATATGAGAGGTGGACTATAAAGAAAGCTGAGCACTGAAGAATTGATGGTTTTGAACTGTGGTGCTGGAGAAGACTCTTGAGAGTCCGTTGACTGCAAGAAGATGCAATCTGTCAATCCTAGAGGAGATCAACCCTGAATATTCATTGGAAGGACTGATGCTGAAGCTGAAGCTCCAATACTTTGGCCACCTGATGTGAAGAGCCAACTCACTGGAAATAACCCTGATGCTGGGAAAGATTGAAGGCAGGAGGAAAAGGGGATGACAGAGAATGAGATGGTTGGGTGGTATCACCGACTCAAGCAGCTCCTTCCTCTATCATATGAATGAATGAATGAAGTCGCTCAGTCATGTCTGACTCTTTGCGACCCCATGGACCATAGCCTGCCAGACTCCTCTGTCCATGGGATTTACCAGGCAAGAGTACTGGAGTGGGTTGCCATTTCCTTCTCCAGGGGATCTTCCCCACCCAGGGATCGAACCCAGGTCTCCCGCATTGCAGGCAGATGCTTTACCGTATGAGCCTCCAGGGAAGGTCTAATGAGAATTTCTTTTGTCTCAACTGTGTGACTCCTCAAAGCTCTGGGTTCTTCCTTGAACTATAGCCTAATAATCTCCTTCAGTGGCAACCTGGGGGTTTGTAGGGCTCTGTTCACTTCTTTGACTTTTCTCAAGGATCATAGTCTTCCACTACTTTTGACCAATGTCTGAAAGCCACTGTTTCATGTATTCTGTCCATATGTCCTGCTACCTTTGGTTTATGAATATTTGTTTCACAGTTCCTTTATTAGTCTCTGCTCAAAGGAATTGCAAAGAGTCAGACACGACTGAGTGACTAACACTTTCATACCTTCAAACTTGTTTTATTCTGAAAGCCCCAAATGGATCTTTATTATTCATTTATTCTTTGCATTATTGCTGAAAAACTGTGTGAGGCACAGGGGAAATGGGTGAGTGAGACACCGTTACTATCCCAGAGAGCTACCTGAGCATGTGGGAAACACAATTTTAAATAATAATTTGTCTATAGGGCTGCAATATGTACAAGATGGCTATTATAAGAAGAGGAATGAAGTTCCATGGGAAGAAATTAATAATAACTGGGATGGATTAGAAGGGAGGAATAGGTGAATTTTTTCTTAGGAGGTGACTCAACTGTGGTGCAATTCAGCAATCTGTGTCCGTTAAAAATTGAAAAAGAGGAAGACAATTTTCTGAGACACAGGTTATAACTCTGTTGGTATTCTTTGTGAACTTAACAGATTTGAATGTTTAAAATTCATATGGTGTTAATAGAAAGGTTTAACCTTACTACATTAAGATGGGAGAACAAAGCAGCTGAGAGAGGAAGTATTATGGAAGAATTTAAAACTACAGTACAACAGTAATTAATAATTTTTGCTTTTTTATTATTCACACAATTATTCCATTGAATCTTTGTAAAAGCTCTATGAGATAGTGCCATTATTATCAGCTCTCTTTCGTGATGAAGAAATTGATATATAAACAGGTTAAGTAATTGCCATAAGCCATGAGAATTGATGCTTTCAAAGTGTGGTGCTGGAGAAGACTCTTAATAGTCCCTTGAAGATGAAACCTGTCAATCCTAAAGGAAATCAATACTGAATATTCATGGGAAGGACTGATGCTGAAGCTCCAATACTTTGGTTACTTGATGCAAAGAGACAACACATTAGAAAAGACCCTGATCCTCGGAAAGATCGAGGGCAGGAGGAAAAGAGGGTGACAGAGGATGAGATGATTGGATAGCATCACCAACTCAATGGACATGAGTTTGAGCAAACTCCAGGAGATAGCAAAGGACAGGGAAGACTGGCGTGCTGCAGTCCATGGGATTGCAAAGAGGTGGACACAACTTAGTGACTGAAAAACAACAACAGCAATGTGTACTATGTGATAGAACTGGTGTTCAAGCTAAAGATGTCAGGAACTAGAGTTGTGTTCTTAACTGCTACACTAGCGGTTTTTGCTCTCCAAATCAATAACTGTTCATGTCATATCTCACAGACATCTGATAAAAATTCTGAAAAGTAATAAACTCAAATAATATTTAACATTTTTAGCCATATAATTATCTATTATATGAATTCTATGAATAATCTTATTCATTTATACTTTATAGAGTAGATTTTTGAAATTAGACACAGGATAAATGAGTAGTCAAAGAAATTAAAACTGGATCAGTATGACACGCTATTTTTCCATTTGCCAAACTGATGAATATCAGAAGCAATATGGATAACTAGTACTAAAAGGGTAGAGAGGGTACGAAGAGATACTTTTTAAAATTCATGGTGAGATACTAATCTAGTAAAGAAAGACTTGAAAAAGTTTCACTTTCAAGTCATGTCGGCTCAGTTTAAGCATACTCACTATGCTTTATGCTTTTTATGAAATTGTTGATTTTTTTATATTTAAGTTTTCAAAAAATATCATATTCTTTATCTAATTTCATTGGTTTTTAAATTGTCCAGTCCATAATTTTCTAAGGATAACCAAAAATTGAGCCAAAAATATATCTTTCATCAGGTTTCATTTCTAGCTGAAGTTTTACACCTTTTGAAATATATCAAATCCCCAGAGGACTATTGTTTAAAAACTATAGATTGGCAAATTATAAACATAGAGCTTTCTTTGTGAATGTTTTTGAAAATAAATTCAATTTATTTAATGGAAATCAGGCTATTCAGATGTTTACTCCATTTTTTGTCAGTTTGATAAATCCTATTATGTAATAATATGCCCATTTCAATTAGACTGTCAAATTTATTGACCTTAAACTCTTCAAATAGTCTTCTATTTTCCTTTTAATGTGTGAATAATCTGTAGTGATATACTTTCATTCAGTCTTGCTATTAATAAATTGCATTTTCTATTTTTTGTTAGTCTTGCTGGAGGCTTAGTCATTGTATTAATTTTTTTTGCCTTTGCTAATTTTCTCCATTGTTAAACTATTTTTCATTTCATTGATTAATGTTGTTATCTTTATTTACTTCCTTCCACTAAGTTTGAGTTTACTTTGCTTTTCTTTTTCTACTTTTGCTGGATGAGATCATAAGGTATTAATAAGGAAAAGAGAAAGAAAAAGAGAAGGCAAAGAAAGATATAATATTAAGGAAGAAATGTAGTTGTTTCTGTTCACAGAAGACAGGATTGTTTTCATAGAAATTCTTATGTTAAAAAATAATAAAAGTTTAAAAGAATAAATAAGAGTGCTAAAACATACATAAAAAGGTTAGAAAATAAGATTGATGGACTCTTCCAGGAAATTTCAATATAAAGCTTAAAAAAATGGAAACTAAGTGAGGAAAGAAAAATTAAAAGGTCAGGTCAGGGGGTCTTTCAACCATCTGTAGTTTGAAGAAGAGAGAACAAAGAAAATAAAAATGATATTATTATGGAAATAATACAAAAAACTAGCCCAAGAAATGTTGTGTGTAAGTCTTCAGAAAGGTTCTACTGAATGTCCACCACAGTTATAACTGAAAAAATATAAAGAAACAAATATATATATATATTCAATTAGACTTTTAATAGTTTTCCAACTAATTTTATGAAAATAAAATCCAACTTTTCTACTTTTCCATCAATTTTAAAAAGCTTATATATGTGTGTGATATTTAAACAAGCATAAAAGCATATTTATATCAAAAGATAGTTGATTAAAAAATTTTTATACTCTTCCAATTAACTTGAAAGACTATATATTTGTATTTATGTGTCTATTAAAGAAGGAGTCATTATTGGCTGATGAAAGACCAGACAAATATAGAAGAAAGCTTATTAATCAGAGCATGGAAAGAGGAAACATATTAATGCTTAATGAGCAGCAGGAATTTTATATATAAATGTAAATATATGTGTGTATCTTATATTACCTTCTCAATAATTGTATGAGGCAGGCATTGTTCTCATCATTTTAGAAATATTAACACACATGTTAGTGGAACAACAGAACAATGTAACAATGGAAATAGTGAGAAACTTTATTTTTTGGACTCCAAAATGACTGCAGATGGTGACTGCAGTCATGAAATTAAAATACACTTGCTTCTTGGAAGAAAAGCTATGACCAACCTAGACAGCATATTAAAAAGTAGAGACATTACTATGCCAACAAAGGTCCATCTAGTCAAAGCTATGGTTTTTCCAGTAGTCATGTATGGATGTGAGAAGGGGACTATAAAGAAAGCTGAGCGCCAAAGAATTGTTGCTTTTGAACTGGCATTGAAGAATCTTGAGAGTCTCTTGGACTGCAAGGAGATCTAACGAGTCCATCCTAAAGGAAATCATTCCTGAATATTCACTGGAAGGACAGATGCTGAAACGGAAACTCCAGTACTTTGGCCACCTGATGTGAAGAACTGACTCATTTGAAAAGACCCTGGTGCTGGGAAAGGTCGAAAACAGGAGGAGAAGGAAACGACAGAGGATGAGGTGGTTGGATGGCATCACCGACTCCACAGACATGAGTTTGAATAAGCTCCAGGAGCTGGTGATGGACAGGGAAGCCTGGTGAGCTGTAGTCCATGGCATCGCAAAAAGTTGGACACGGCTGAGCGACTGAACTGAACTGAACTGAACACTTATGTGGTTAACAGTCACCTGGACATTATATAAATTCAGATCTATATGATTCCAAACCACTTTCTCATCCTACTTTAGCAAGACTTGAGAAGTACCTTTAAGAATGGTTAGATGTAAGCACTATTTCAATACTTTTGGATATTATTTAGCACAACTTAAGGTATTTCAGGCTTCCCTGGTGGCACAGATGGTAAAGAGTCTGCCTGCAATGCAGGAGACCTAAGTTCAATCCCTGGAGAAAGGAATGGCTACCCACTCTAATGTTCTTCCCTGGAGAATCCCATGGACAGAGGAGCCTGGAGGGTCCACAGTCCATGGAGTCACAGAGAGTTGGACATGACGGAGTGACTAACACACACACTACAAGCTATTTCATATATAAGAGGCAAATGGGAATTTCCTTCCATAATCCATTCACCCAGCAAATAGGTATTGAATTTCTACTTTATGACAGGCACAGATGTGATAGGATTCAACTTTGCCCTTGCACCCAGGCTGGTGCTTCCAGGACTGTGGGTTGGGGAGAGAGGGTGCAGGGCATGGCAGCATAGTGTGGTAAGTACTGTGATGGGAGAGTTTGGTGTACAAAAATGCACCCAGAACAAATACCTAAAGGAGGCCTTCAAGAACAACTTGCTGATACAGAAAGGATGAGTCTATGGGGTTAGACAAGTGATTGGAGGTGAGGAGCCAAGGAGGGGTGTGGGGAGGGGGTGTGGGTGATGAAAGTATTTAGTCAGAGGGATCTAGTTGTATGGACATAGCTGATGTTGCAGAAGCCTCAAATGGCCTGCCATGTTGTCGAATACTTGTTGGAACATGGGTGGGTAGGCAGAGAAGCAGTTAGTGGATGGAGGAATAATTGGGGAACATAATCCAGTAATTACTGTAGGAGCATGAGAGGAGAGTTATTGACCCAGAAATTCCCTGTAAAAGGGCTTTCTCTGTCCTTTCAATTCCCAGAGACAGATTGTGCTGATGTCGGAGGGAAAATGTGCGCTTTTATCCCTCCTATCTAAGTAGGTCAGTATTTGCTAACACTCAAGGAGTCTGTATTATTTCCCCGTCGGCTAGAACATTGTGCTAATGAGGAGTGGGTCACAGGTTTAATCCCCTTATGGGCCTCTTAGCTTGGCTCTGTTCCGCAGCCACAGACAGCCCCCCTCACCCAGGGCTGTGCTTTCTCAAACGCCAGTTGCTGGCAGGAGAAGCCTGGTAAGACCTTTTGGACAGATTAGAGAAAACTCATCACCACTCAGGGCCCCAGAGGGGGACTGCTTCCAGTGAATGTTCCACTGACAGCACATAATCAATGTAATTGTGGTTTTCTAAGAATTCAGAAAGCATTTTGTGTTACTCCCACTAAATCTCTAAGCTCAGCTCCTGTGGAAAATTTGCAGCCAAAGAGCTGCAATCAGCTAATATTCTCTTCTCTCCCCTCCTCTGAGTAAACTAAGAATATTTATTAAACGTCTAGTGAATTTTGGAGTTTCGATGATCCTGTCACAAGAGGAACAAAGATACAGTCCATCATGCCCAGAAGTTTAAGCCCCAAATATCACAATATTCTTTCAGCAGTGACTTTAGAGTAAAATCCATAGATCCAGCTCTGTGCTAGACATCTAGAAGAAAAGACGCACTAATTAACTATTGCATATGGCCTGTGTGCCAAGCACGTAGCTAAGTACTTTACAGTGATTATTTCACTTAGTGTTCAAAAATAGCATGTCAAAACTCAAGTGGGCCAAGTCCTTCCCCACCTATATCCTTCCTCTTTCCTGGGAGAAGAGGTGATAAAATACAAAAATGTGTGGCCATAGGAAAAACACTATGGCTGGAAATTCTCCCCAAAGGAATTTTCAGGCAGAAAGGTCTGAATAAGTACAACAACTGTAACTAATGTTTATTGTACAACTAGGGGGTGGTTTAGTCGCTAAGTTGTGTTCCGACTCTTACGACCCCATGGACTATAGACTGCCAGGCTCCTCTGTCCATGGGATTTTCCAGACACGAATACTGGAGTGGGTTGCCATTTCCTTTTCCAACACTTTCTAGGTGGCAGGCATTTCTCTGAGCACGTCATATCATTCAAGCTCTTTAACCCTCAACTCAATTCTATGAAGTTAAGCTCTATTGTTTACTGATGTTTTGTCTGTGAGGAAATGAACACAAAGTTGGACAAAGAAGTAAACGTATCCAAGTTGACACAGGAAGTACGTGACTTCTTCTTAGAGTCAGGTTGTACCCGAGGCTTTACCTTAGTTATATTGAGCATGTTTTGTTGTGCTGATTTTCCATTACATACATTCTTCAGTGATGTATCTATGCAAGCCTTCCCCTCTTCCCCCGCTGCTTTTAAAATCACGTTGCAGGTCTTACTATTGAGTTGTAGGGGTCTCTGGTAGCTCAGTTGGTAAAGAATCTGCTTGCAATGCAGGAGACCGCGGTTCGATTCCTGGGTCTGGAAGTAACCCTGGAGACGGGATAGGATAGGCTATTCTCTCCAGTATTCTTGGGCTTCCCTGCTGGCTCAGCTGGCAAAGAATCCGCCTACAATGCAGGAGACCTGGGTTTGGTCCCTGAGTTGAGAAGATCCCCTGGTAGAGGGCTTGGCAACCCACTGCAGTATTCTTGCTTGGAGAATTCCCATGGACAGAGGAGCCTGGCGGGCTACAATCCACGGTGTCGCAGAGTCAGATATGACTGAGCGACTAAGCACAGCACATTGAGTAGTAGAGGTTTTTAAAAAGAAATATTTTAGTCTGGATATAATTATCAGAAAAATAATTTGCAGATATTTTCTCCAAGTCTTTTTAGTATCTTTGAAGGGCAAAACTTAACTTTTGTTGAAAGCTAATTAATCAAAATTTTCTTTTATTGTTCATGCTTTTCTATATGTCCTAGCTAAATAATCTGTCTTGAGATCACAAAGATTTCCCTTTATTTTTCTTTTTGGAGTTTTATAATTTTGACTCTTATGTTTAGGTCTCTATTTCATTATCAGTTAATTTTAATAAGATGTGAGGAAAGGTTAAAGGTTTTTTCCCCTATAGATACCCAGTTTTTCCAGCATCATTTGTTTCAAATGGCAGATTTGTTGACAATCAAAGTGTGAGGGATACATGTGTATACAATAATATTTTTATTTCAATTGCCAAATAATTTTTCTGCTAAGATATAGAAACACAGTGGACTTTTATTACCATGACCAGCTTCAAATTGCTTGGCATCTCTATTGAAAAATAATTGCCAAGTCAGAAAAGAATCATTTCCTTCTACATATGTGAGTCTAGATTTGAATTGATCATTCTGTTCTTACCAAGCTGTCCTGATTGTTAGAGTTTTGTAGTAAATTTTGAAATCAGGCCAGGTTAGACTTCAAACTTTCTTCGCTTTAAAAAAAGTTACTTTGGTTATTCTAGATCATTTGTTTCTCCCCAAAAAGTTTAGGTCAATATGCAAATTTCTACCGGAGAAGGCGATGGCACCCCACTCCAGTACTCTCGCCTGGAAAACCCCATGGGCGGAGGAGCCTGGTAGGCTGCAGTCCGTGGGGTCACTAAGAGTCGGACACGACTGAGCGACTTCACTTTCACTTTTCACTTTCATGCACTGGAGAAGGAAATGGCAACCCACTCAGTGTTCTTGCCTGGAGAATCCCAGGGACGGGGAGCCTGGTGGGCTGCCATCTGTGGGGTTGCACAGAGTCGGACACGACTGAGTGACTTAGCAGCAGTAGCAGCAGCAAATTTCTACAACAAATCCTTGCTGAAATATTTTGATTGGAATTGTCTTGAATCTATATATCATTTTGGCCAGATATACAGATTCAAGATATATTATCATTTTTAATAATCCATTATCTGATTTATCCCATTATGTTTCTAATGTCTATAAAACCTGTGGTGATAATGCCATTCTGATTCCTGATACTGGCAATTTGTATTCTCCTTTTCTTTCTTCCCCTCCCTTAACACCTTCCTTCCTTCCTTCTTTTCTTTCTTCTCTCCTTCCTTCCTTCCATCCATCCATCTAACTAGATGTTTGACAATTTTACTGATGTTTTAAAAGAACAGCTTTTGACGTTGTTAATTTTCTGCAATCTTGGTGTTGTATTTTATGTATTTCTAGCTTTATCTTTCTTTTCTTCTATTTATTTTTGCTCTTTCTTTGTAGTTTCCTCAGGTAAAAACTAGTTCACTGATTTTATTTTTATTGGGGTACAATGGATTTACAATGTTACATTAGTTTCAGATGAGCAGCAGTGAATCTCCACTCTCTTTTTTTTGGGAGGGGAGTACTTTTCCTATATAGGCCACTATGGAGTACTGACTAGAGTTTCCTGTGCTATAAAGTAGGTCCTTAATTAGTTACCCATTTTATATATAGTGGTGTGTATGTGTTAGTCTTCCAATTGGAAGATCCCAATCTTCCAACTTATTCCTGTCCCCCTTACATCCCAGTAACCATAAGATTATTTTTTATATCTGTAACTCTATTTCTCTTTTTTAATTAAGCTCACTTGTAGCTTTTTTTTAAATATTCCACATATAAGTGATACATGATATTTGTCTTTGCTGTCTGACTTACTTCATCAATATGGGATCTCCAGGTCCATGTATGTTGCTTCAAATGGCATTATTTTGTTCTTTTTAATGGCTGAGTAATATTCCATAAAGAAAGCTGAGTGCTGAAGAATTGATACTTTTGAACTGTGGTGTTGGAGAAGACTCTTGAGAGTCCCTTGGACTGCAAGGAGATCAAGCCAGTCAATCCTAAAGGAAATCAGTCCTGAATATTCATTGGAAGGACTGATGCTGAAGCTGAAACTCCAATACTTTGGCCCCCGATGTGAAGAACTGACTCCTTGGAAAAGACCCTGATGCTGGGAAAGATTGAAGGCAGGAGGAGAAGGGGATGACAGAGGATAAGATGGTTGGATGGTGTCACCGACTCGATGGACATGAGTTGGAGTAAACTCAGAGAGTTGGTGATGGACAAGGAAGCCTAGCGTGCTGCAGTCCATTGGGTCACAAGGAGTCAGACACAACTGAGTGACTAAATTAACTGAATATTCCATTGTATATCTGTACCACAACTTCTTTATCCATTCCTCTGTTGATGGACATTTAGGCTGCTTCTGCATCCTGGCTACTGTAAATAGTTGCTGCTGTAAACATTGGTACATGTATTGGGGTACATGTATTTTTTGAATTATGGATTTCCCCAGATACATGTCCAAGAGTGTGATTGCTGGACCATATGGTAGCTCTATTTTCAGCTTTTTAAAGAACCTCCATAGAACCTTCTTTTTAAAGAACCACAATTTTCCATAGTGGCTAATTTGTTGTTCAGTCACTAAGTTATGTCCAACTCTTTGTGACCCCATGGACTATAGCAGGCCAGGCTTCTTTGTCCTCCCCTATCTCCTGAAGTTTGCTTAAATTCATGTCCATTGAGTCAGTGATGCTATCCAACCATCTCATCTTCTGTTGTCCCCTTCTCCTCCTGCCCTGAATCTTTCCCAGCATCTCTGTCTTTTCCAGTTAGTCAGCTCTTCACATCAGATGGCCAAAGTATTGGAGGTGCAACTTCAGCATCAGTGAATGAATATTCAAAGTTGATTTTCTTTAGAATTGACTGGCTGATCTCTTTGCTGTCCAAGGGACTCACAAGAGTCTTCTCCAGCACCGCAATTTGAAAGCAACAGTTCTTCAGCTGTACTAGTTTTCACTCCCACCAATAGTGTAGGAGGTTTCCCTTTTCTCTACACCCTCTCCAGCATTTATTTTTTCTGACTTGTATGAAGTGAAATCTCATTGTGGCTTTGATTTGCATTTCTCTAATAATTAGTGATTTTGAGCATCTTTTCATGTGCTTTATTTAAATCATCTGTATGTCTTCTTTGGAGAAATGCCTATTTAGATCTTTTGCCCAGTTTATTTTTTTGATTGAGCTGTTTGTTTTTTGATAATGAGGTCCATGAGCTGTTTGTATATTTTCAAGATTAATCTCTTGTCAGTTGTTTCATTTGCAAATATTTTCTCCCATTCTTCAGGCCATTTTTTCATTTTGTTTATGATTTCCTTCACTGCTCAAAGGCTTTTAAGTTTAATTGGGTCCCATTTTTGTTTTATCTCCATTACTCTAGGATGTGGATTGAAAAAAATCTTGCTGTGATTTATGTCAAAGAGTGTTTGCCTGTTTTCCTCTATAAGTTTTGTAGTATCTGGCCTTACATTTATGTCTTTAATCCATTTTGAGTTTATTTTTGTATATGGTATTAGAGTATATTCTAATTTCACTCTTTTACATGTAGCTGTCCAGTTTTCCCTACAGGACTTATTGAAGAAACTCTTTTCTCCATTGTATATTCTTGCCTCTTTGTTATAATTATATGGCCATAAGTGTAAGAGTTATTCTTTGGACTTTCTATCCTGTTCCATTGATCTATATTTCTGTTTTTACGCTAGTACATACTATTTTGATGACTGTAGCTTTGTGGTATGGTAAGCTCCCTACTTACCACCTTCAAGTTGTGAACTTTCAAAGATGCAAACATGAGTTCACAGTCCAATCATGTAAGTCAGTTCACATGTCTGGGATGAACTACTGTATTTTCAAGGTACTGTACTATAAAACTAAAAACTGTTTTTGCTTTTTGTGTTTGTTTTTTATGTATCATTTGTGTGAAAACTATTATAGCCTATTTCAGTACATTACTACATAGGCAATTGTATTAGTTTGGTACCTAGGCTAACCGTAGGATTTAGGAACAAATTAAACTTAGGAACACACTCTCAGGATGCAACTCATTTGTATGTAGGAGACTTACATATAGTCTGAGTTCAAGGAGCCTGATTCCTCCAGCTCCATTTTTCTTTCTTGCTTTGGCTGCTTGTGATCTTTTGTGTTTCCATACAGATTAAAAAAATTTTCTATTCTAGTTTCGTGAAAATGCCATTGTTAATTTGATCAGATTACATTGAATCTGTAGATTGCTTTGGGTCAATTCAGTTCAGTTCAGTTGCTCAGTCATGTCCGAGTCTTTGCAATCCCATGAATCACAGCATGCCAGGCCTCAATGTCCATCACCAACTCCTGGAGTTCACGTAAACTCATGTCCATCCAGTCAGTGATGCCATCCAGCCATCTCATCCTCTGTTGTCCCCTTCCCCTCCTGCCCCCAATCCCTCCCAGCATCAGGGTCTTTTCCAATGAGTCAACTCTTCGCATGAGGTGGCCAAAATACTGGAGTCTCAGCTTTAGCATCAGTCCTTCCAAAGAAATCCCAGGGCTGATCTTTTTTAGAATAGACTGGTTGGATCTTCTTGCAGTCCAAGGGACTCTTAAGAGTCTTCTCCAACACCACAGTTCAAAAGCATCAATTCTTCAGCACTCAGCCTTCTTCACAGTCCAACTCTTACATTCATTCACGACCACTGGAAAAACCATAGCCTTGACTAGATGAACCTTTGTTGGCAAAGTAATGTCTCTGCTTTTCAAGATGCTATCTAGATTGGTCATAACTTTCCTTCCAAGGAGTAAACATCTTTTAATTTCATGGCTGCAGTCACCATCTGCAGTGATTTTGGAGCCCAGAAAAATAAAGTCTGTCACTGTTTCCACTGTTTCCCCATCTATTTGCCATGAAGTGATGGGACCAGATGCCATGATCTTCGTTTTCTGAATGTTGAGCTTTAAGCCAACTTTTTCCCTCTCCACTTTCACTTTCATCAAGAGGCTTTTTAGTTCCTCTTCACTTTCTGCCATAAGGGTAGTGTCATCTGTATATCTGAGGTGATTGATATTTCTCCCGGCAACCTCGATTCCAGCTTGTGCTTCTTCCAGTCCAGCGTTTCTCATGATGTACTCTGCATATTGCTTTGGGTAGTAGAGTCATTTTTACAATATTGATTCCTCCAAGCCAAGAACATTGTATATGTCTCCATCTGTGTCATCTTTTATTTATTTCATCAGCATCTTACAGCTTTCTGAGTACAGATCTTTTGTCTCCTTAGGTAGATTTATTCCTAGGTATTTATTCTCTTTCATGCAATGATAAATGTGGTTGTTTCCTTAATCTCTCTTTCTGATCTTTCTATATTAGTGTATAGAAATGGCAAGTTATTTTTGTGTACTAATTTTGTATCCTGCAACTTTACCAAATTCATTGATAACCTCTAGTAGTTTTCTAGTAGCATCGTTAGGATTTACTACGTATAGTATCATGTCATCTACAAACAGTAACAGTTTTGCTTCTTTTTCAGTTTGGATCCCTTTTATTTCTTTTTCCACTCTGATCACTGTGGCTAGGACTTCCCAAACTATATTGAATGAAAGTGGCAAGAGTGGACATCTTTGTCTTGATCTTAAAGAGAATGTTTTCAGCTTTTCAACATGAAGTATGATGTTAGCTGCTAAAACATTTAATTTGTCATGCATGGCCTTTATTATGTTGGGGTAGGTTCCTCTCTTAGCCCACTTTCTGGAGAGTTTTTTTTTTTTTTTTTTTAATCATAAATGAGTATTGAATCCTGTGAGATTTTTTTCTGCATCTATTGAGATGATCATATGATTTTTATCTTTCATTTTGTTCATGTGGCGTATCACATTGATTTATTTGCATATAACAAAGAATCCATGTGTTCCTGGTATAAATCCCACTTGATCAGTGTGTGTGATCCTTTAAATGTGGTGTTGGATTTGGTTTGCTAGTATTTTATTAAGGATTTTTTATCTATATTTATCAATGATATTGGCCTGTAATTGTCTTAGTTCATTGATTTTAGATATTTTTTTCTAATGCAAACATTTAAAGCTATATATTTCTTCCATATACTGCTTTAACTACATCCCACAGATTTTGATGTGTTTTGTTTTTATTGCCATTCACTTAAAAATATTTGATAATTTCTTTTGTGATTTTTTTTCCTGTCATGAATGATTTTGAACTGTTTTAATTTCCAGATATTTAGGGTTTCCTAGATGTGTTATTTGGGGAAGGCAATGGCAGCCCACCCCAGTACTCTTGCCTGGAAAATCCCATGGACGGAGGAGCCTGGTAGGCTCCAGTCCATGGGGTCGCTGAGAGTCGGATACGACTGAGCGACTTCACTTTCACTTTTCACTTTCATGCATTGGAGAAGGAAATGGCAGCCCACTCCAGTATTCTTGCCTGGAGAATCCCAGGGACAGAGGAGCCGGGTGGGCTGCCGTCTATGGGATCGCACAAGAGTCGGACATGACTGAAGCGACTTAGCAGCAGCAGCAGCAGATGTGTTATTGGGCTTCCCTGGTGGCACTAGCTAGCTGGCTAGTAAAGAACCTGCTTGCCAATGTAGGAGACAAGAGATGTGCGTGCAATCCCTGGGTCAGGAAGATCCCCTGGAGGAGAGCACAGCAACTCACTCTGGTATCCTTGCCTGGAGAATCCTATGGACAGAGGAGCCGGGGGGCCTGCAGTCCTTAGAGTCGCAAAGAGTCAGACACAACTGAAGCAACTTAGTGCACACACACAGATGTCTTATTAATTACTATTGCTTTCCCATTCAACTGTTGTAGATTGTGATGGCTAATTTTATATGTCACTTGGCTACACTACCCTACCCAGAACATCATTCTAAACATCGCTGTAAGTATTTCTTAGATGTGATTAGCATTTAAATCAGAGAAGGCAATGACAACCAACTCCAGTACTCTTGCCTGGAAAGTCCCATGGATGGAGGAGCCTGCTGGGCTGCAGTCCATGGGGTTGTGAAGAGTTGGACATGACTGAGTGCCTTCACTTTCACTTTTCACTTTCATGCATTGGAGAAGGAAATGGCAACCCACTCCAGTGTTTTTGCCTGGAGAATCCCAGGGATGGGGGAGCCTGGTGGGCTGCCATCTATGGGGTCACACAGAGTCGGACATGACTGAAGCGACTTAGCAGCAGTAGCAGCAGCAGCATTTAAATTAGTAAACTCTGAGTAAAGCACGTTACCCTCATAATGTGGGTACAACTTGTCTAAATAGTTGAAGGTCTTGAGAGAAAACAGATCTCCTGAGTAAGAAGGATTTTGCTTCCAAGAAGCCTTAAGACTTGACCCTGTAACTTTAACTCTTCCTTTGTCTCCAGGCTATTGGACAGTCCTGTAGATTCTGGATTTGCCAGCCCCCACAGTTATGTGAACTGATTCCTTAAAATCTCTCTCTCTCTAATGTGCTACCTAGCTAGCTAGCTAGATGTATATGTATATGCTTATATATGTATGTGTGTGCATGCTCAGTTGCTTCAGTTTTGTGTGACTCTTTGCAACCCTATGGACTGTAGCCTGCCAGGCTCCTTTGTCCATGGGATTCTGCATGCAAGAGTACTGGAGTGGATTGCCATTTTCTCCTCCAGGGGATCTTCCCAATCCAGTGATTGAACTCATTTCTCCTTCTTTGCAGGCAGATTCTTTACTGCTGAGTCACAGGGGAAGCCAATACACACACACACACACACACACACACACACACACATACATATAGATATAGATATGTATACACACCATTAGATATAGATATGCACACACATTCTGTTGGTTCTGTTCCTCCGGAAAATTCTAATACATAGGTAGAAAACACATTGTTTTAAATTTTAATGCATATTAAATTTATTGAGATTTGTTTTATGATCACAAATAAGACCTATCTTGGTGAATGACCATTTACTCCTTAAATTCATATATATTCAGCTGTTGCTTGATGTAGTGTTCTATAAATGTTAATTTCATAGAGGTAGTTTACTGTGATGTTCACAGCTTCTTGATCATTACAAATTATTTTATCTGGCTCTTATAAAAATTTCTGTGACAAAGATGTTAGCAGTATCTTATTGTGATTATATATGTCTGTCTATGACTCCTTCAAATTCTGTGAAAATTCACATATTTTGAGTTTCCATTGTTAAGTATGTATTTGTTATACTTTTCATGTCATCCTCATGATTCTTCTTTTTTATCATTTTGAAATATCTCTTTATTTCCAGTGATTCTCTTTGCCTTAAAAACTCTACTGTATATAACATTGCTATAGCCACTTTAAGCTTGGTAGGCTTGTGGGTCATGTGGTATATAATTTTCCATCCATTTACTTTTCATTTATCTGCGATTTATATTTAAAATGTCTGTTGTAGGAAGCATCTAGTGAGTCTCAGTTCTTTATGAACTCTGTCGTAATTAGACTGCTTACACCATTAACATTCAGTATGCTTTTGTGTGGTTTAAGTGTACCATCTTACCTTTTTATTCTGATTGCCACTTCATTTTTTGTTCCTCTGTTCCATGTTTTAATTTTTACTGCTTCTTTTTAATTTATTTCTTGATTCTTAGACATTTTTCAAGTGTAAATGTTTATTGGTTTGCTCTAGGGATATACATTCCTAAACTTTCACATCTGCTTAGAGTTAATATTATATTACATCATATAAAGTATAGAAACTTGGCAATCATATATATCCCTTTATAACCCCCCACTGGTCTTCATGTTACAGTAGTCATATGTATTACTCCTACATAAACCGAACACTTCAACAGACAGTGTTAGAACTTTTGCCTTAAACACATGTATTTTAAGGGACTAAAGAGGTCTTTTCTGAGGACTGTATTTTCGAGTAGTTTTAGGCTCGCAGGAAACTGAGGAGAACATGCGGAGCTTCCCCATCTCGCTCCTGCCCCACTGTGCAAAGCCTCCCCGTTTACCGACATCTGCCATTAGAGTGGTGGATCTGCTAAAACTGATGCATACACAGTGACACATGCTACCTGCCCAAAGTCCATGGTTGACAATGCAGTTCACTCTTGGTGGTGTATTTTCTATGAGCTTAGACCAGTGCATAATGACAAAGGGGGCTTCCCTGGTGGCTCACAGGGTAAAGAATCTGCCTGCAATACAGGAGATATAGGTTCAATCCCTCAGTCAGGAAGATCCCCTAAAGAAGAGAATGACTCCCTGCTCCAGTATTCTTCCCTGGAGAATTCCATGGAGAGAGGAGCCTGGTGGGCTACAGTTCATGGGGTCCCAAAGAGTCAGACGACTGAGGGACTAACACTTTCACTTTCATAATGGATACATAGTAACATGTATCCATCATTATTGTGCCATGCAGTGTTTTCCCTGCCCTAAAAATCCTCTGGGTTCCAGCTGTTCATCCTTCCTTTCTCAAGCTGGATCTTTTTACTGTCTCAGTTTTGCCTTTTCTAGAGTGTCATCTCGTTGGAATCATTTAGTATGTAGTCTGTTCAGATTTCTGTATTTCACTTAACTAGTTAGTTATTTCACTTAGTTATTTCATTTAAGTTACCTCTCTGTCCTTTCATGACTCGATTACCCACTGCTTTTTAATACCACATCATGTTCCATTGTTTGGATATACACAGTTTATTTATCTATTAACTTACTGAAGTGTATCTTATTTGTTTTGGCAGTTATGAGCAACACTGCTATAAACATCTAGGTGCAGATTTTTGTATGGACCTGAGTATTCAGCTCCTTTGGGTAAATATCAAAGAGTGCAATTGCTGGATTGCAACTGCATGATAAAATATGTTTAATTTTGTAAGTAATTACCACACTGTCTTCCAAGGTTTATATACCATTTCACATTCCCACAGCAATGTATTTAAAATTCCATTGCTCTACACCTTCACCAGTATTTGATGTTATCAGTGTTCTGCATTTTGGCCATCCTAAA
Organism: Tragelaphus eurycerus; assembly: GCA_935064755.1. Classification (NCBI taxonomy): domain Eukaryota; kingdom Metazoa; phylum Chordata; class Mammalia; order Artiodactyla; family Bovidae; genus Tragelaphus; species Tragelaphus eurycerus. The sequence goes on along the minus strand of CAKXYN010000086.1, from coordinate 483,513 downwards.
AGGTAGGTAGTGATATCTCATTGTTTCTTTTTTTTTTTAATTAAATTTTATTTTGCTTAACTTTACAATATTGTATTGCTTTTACCATACATAGAGATGGATCCGCCACCAGTCATTGTTTCTTAATTTACATTTTCCTGATGACATATAATGTGAAGTATCTTTCCGCATGTTTGTTTGTCATCCATCTATCTTCTCTGGTCAGATTTCTGTTAAAGTCTGGCCCATTTTTAAATCAAGTTGTTTCTTTTCTTATTATTGAGTTTTAAGAGTTCTTCGTATATTTGTGGGTATTTTGTATATATATTTGTATATTTTGGATAACAGATATATCTTTAATAAATATTTTCTCCCAGTGTGTGGCTCTTATCTCATTCACCTGACATTGTCTTTCACAGAACACAAGTTTTATATTTTAATGAAGTCCAGCTTATCAGTTCTTTCTTGGATGATGCCTTTGATGCTTTATCTAAAAAGTCTCTCCATATAAACTCTAGAATTAGTTTGAAATCAATATCCACAAAATAAATTTGCCTTGAATCTACAGATCAACTTGGAAATAACTAATATCTTGTCAATATTGAGTCTTCCTTATCCATATACATGGAGTATCTCTCCATTCATTTAGTTCTTTGATTTCATTCATCAGAATTTTGTAGTTCTGATCTTAAGATCGTTAGATTCTTGTTAGATTTTTACTTATTTCATATTTATACCTAAGTATTTCATATTTTGGAGCACTAATGTAAATGATACTGTGTTTGCTATTTGAAATTCCACTTGTTCATTGCTGATATATAGAAAAGTGATTGACTTGTATATATATCCTGTATCCTACAACCTTGGTATAATTACTTACTGGTTCTGGGTTGAGGAGGCAGGTATTTGTTTTTTGTCTGTTCTTTCAGGCTTTCTATGTAGATGATCATATCACCTGTGAACAAAGATAGTCTTCCTCTGCTATCTGATTTCTCACCATTAAGTATGTTTAAAATGTTTTGTATACCTGAGATAAATCCCACTTGGTCATGTTGCATAATTCTTTTTATACATTGTTAGATTTGGCTTACTAAGATTTCATTGACAATCTTTGCGTCTACACTTATGGGAGATATTGGTCTGTAGTTTTCTTATTTTATCTTTGTCTGGTTTTTGGTATTAAAGTAATGCTGACCTCACAGGATGAGTGTGAAATTATTCCTTCTGCTTCTGTCCTCTGAAAGAAATTGAAGAGGATTAGTATAAATACTTCCTTAAGTGTTTGGTAAAATCCATTGTTTAGCTCATCTAAACTGATGGCTGCACTGGCCCAGGAGAGCCTAGAGGAGCTATTCCACATTCAAGGTCAGGAGGGGTGGTGGTGAAGAGATACCTCTCGTCCAAGGTAAGGAGCAGTGGCTGTGCTTTGCTGGAGCAGCCGTGAAAAGATACCCCAGGTCCAAGGTAAGAGAAACCCAAGTAAGACGGTAGGTGTTGCAAGAGGGCAACAGAGGGCAGACACATTGAAACCATAATCACAGAAAAGTAGTCAATCTGATCACACTAGGACCACAGCCTTGTCTAACTCAATGAAACTAAGCCATGCCTGTCGGGCCACCCATATGGGCAGGTCATTGTGGAGAGGTCTGACAGAATGTGGTCCACTGGAAAAGGGAATGCCAAACCACTTCAGTATTCTTGCCTTGAGAAACCCATGAACAGTATGGAAAGACAAAAATGATAGGATACTGAAAGAGGAACTCCTCAGGTCAGTAGGTGTCCAATATGCTACTGGAGATCAGTGGAGAAATAACTCCAGAAAGAATGAAGGGATGGAGCCAAAGCAAAAACAATACCCAGTTGTGGATGTGACTGGTGACAGAAGCAAGGTCCAATGCTGTAAAGAGTAATATTGCATAGGAACCTGGAATGTCAGGTCCGTGAATCAGGCAAATTGGAAGTAGTCAAACAAGAGATGGCAAGAGTGAATGTCGACATTCTAGGCATCAGCGAATTAAAATGCACTGGAATGAGTGAATTTAACTTAGATCAGATCATCAGTCGCTCAGTCGTGTCTGACTTTTTGCAACCCCATGAATCACAGCATGCCAGGCCTCCCTGTCCATCACCAACTCCCGGAGTTCACTCAGATTCACATCCATCGAGTCAGTGATGCCATCCAGCCATCTCATCCTCTGTCCTCCCCTTCTCCTCTTGCCCCCAATCCCTCCCAGCATCAGAGTCTTCTCCAATGAGTCAACTCTTCGCATGAGGTGGCCAAAGTACTGGAGTTTCAGCTTTAGCATCATTCTTTCCAAAGAAATCCCAGGGCTGCTCTCCTTCAGAATGGACTGGTTGGATCTCCTTGCAGTCCAAGGGACTCTCAAGAGTCTTCTCCAACACCACAGTTCAAAAGCATCAATTCTTCGGCACTCAGCCTTCTTCACAGTCCAGCTCACATCCATACATGACCACAGGAAAAACCATAGCCTTGACTAGACGAACCTTTGTTGGCAAAGTGATGTCTCTGTTTTTGAATATGCTATCTAGGTTGGTCATAACTTTCCTTCCAAGGAGTAAGCGTCTTTTAATTTCATGGCTGCAGTCACCATCTGCAGTGATTTTGGAGCCCAGAAAAATAAAGTCTGACACTATTTCCACTGTTTCCCCATCTATTTGCCATGAAGTGATGGGACCAGATGCCATGATCTTCATTTTCTGAATGTTGAGCTTTAAGCCAACTTTTCACTCTTCACTTTCAATTTCATCAAGAGGCTTTTGAGTTCCTCTTCACTTTCTGCCATAAGGGTGGTGTCATCTGCATATCTGAGGTTATTGATATTTCTCCCAGCAATCTTGATTCCAACTTGTGCTTCTTCCAGCCCAGCGTTTCTCATGATGTACTCTGCATATAAGTTAAATAAACATGGTGACAATATACAGCCTTGACGTACTCCTTTTCCTATTTGGAACCAGTCTGTTGTTCCATGTCCAGTTCTAACTGTTGCTTCCTGACCTGCATACAAATTTCTCAAGAGGCAGATCAGGTGGTCTGCTATTCCCATCTCTTTCAGAATTTTCCACAGTTTATTGTGATCCACACAGTCAAAGGCTTTGGCATAGTCAATAAAACAGAAATAGATGTTTTTCTGTAACTCTCTTGCTTTTTTGATGATTCAGCTGATGTTGGCAATTTGATCTCTGGTTCCTCTGCTTTTTCTAAAACCAGCTTGAACATCAGGAAGTTCATGGTTCTAGCATGTGAGATGAGTGCAATTGTGCGGTAGTTTGAGCATTCTTTGGCATTGCCTTTCTTTGGGATTGGAATGAAAACTGACTTTTTCTGCAGGCAGGAATCCCTTTGAAGAAATGGAGCAGCCATCATGGTCAACAAAAGAGTTCGAAATGCAGTACTTGGATGCAATCTCAAAAATGACAGAATGATCTCTGTTCGCTTCCAAGGCAAACCATTCAATATCACAGTAATCCAAGTCTATGCCCCAACCAGTAATGCTGAAGAACTTTAAGTTGAACAGTTCTATGAAGACCTACAAGACCTTTTAGAACTAACACCCCAAAAAGATGCCCTTTTCATTATAGGGGACTGGAATGCAAAAGTAGGAAGTCAAGAAACACCTGGAGTAACAGGCAAATTTGGCCTTGGAATATGGTATGAAGCAGGGCAAAGACTAATAGAGTTTTGCCAAGAAAATGCACTGGTCATAGCAAACATCCTCTTCCAACAACACAAGAGAAGACACTACACATGGACATCACCAGATGGTCAACACTGAAATCAGATTGATTATATTCTTTGCAGCCAAAGATGGAGAAGCTCTATACAGTAAAAATAAAAACAAGACCAGGAGCTGACTGTGGCTCAAATCATGAACTCCTTATTGCCAAATTCAGACTTAAATTGAAGAAAGTAGGGAAAACCACTATACCATTCAGATATGATTTAAATCAAATCCCTTATGATTATACAGTGGAAGTGAGAAATAGATTTAAGGGCCTAGATCTGATAGATAGAGTTCCTGATGAACTATGGACAGAGGTTTGTGACATTGTATAGGAGACAGGGATCAAGATCATTCCATGGAAAAGAAATAGGAAAAACCAAAATGGCTGTCTGAGGAGGCCTTCAAATAGCTGTGAAAAGAAGAGAAGCAAAAAGCAAAGGAACAAAGGAAAGATATAAACATCTGAATGCAGAGTTCCAAAGAATAGCAAGAAGAGATAAGAAAGCCTTCCCCAGTGATCAATGCAAAGAAATAGAGGAAAACAACAGAATGGGAAAGACTAGAGATCTCTTCAAGACAATTAGAGATACCAAGGGAACATTTCATGCAAAGATGGGCTTGATGAAGGACAGAAATGGTATGGACCTAACAGAAGCAGAAGATATTAAGAAGAGGTGGCAAGAATACACAGAAGAACTGTACAAAAAAGGTCTTCATGACCAAGATAATCACGATGGTGTGATCACTCACGTCGAGCAAGACATCCTGAAATGTGAAGTCAAGTAGGCCTTAAAAAGCATCACTACGAACAAAGCTAGAGGAGGTGATGGAATTCCAGTTGAGCTATTCCAAATCCTGAAAGATAATGCTGTGAAAGTGCTGCACTCAATATGCCAGCAAATTTGGAATACTCAGCAGTGGCCACAGGACTGGAAAAGGTCAGTTTTCATTCCAATCCCAAAGTAAGGCAATGCCAAAGAATGCTCAAACTACCGCACAATTGCACTCATCTCACATGCTAGAACCATGAACTTCCTGATGTTCAAGCTGGTTTTAAAAAAGGCAGAGGAACCAGAGATCAAATTGCCAACATCAGCTGGATCATCAAAAAAGCAAGAGAGTTCCAGAAAAACATCTATTTCTGTTTTATTGACTATGCCAAAGCCTTTGACTGTGTGGATCGCAATAAACTGTGGAAAATCCTGAAAGAGATGGGAATACCAGACCACCTGACCTGCCTCTTGAGAAACCTATAATTCAGGTCAGGAAGCAACAGTTAGAACTGGACATGGAACAACAGACTGGTTCCAAATAGGAAAAGGAGTACGTCAAGGCTGTATATTGTCACCCTGCTTATTTAACTTATATGCAGAGTACATCATGAGAAACGCTGGGCTGGAAGAAGCACAAGTTGGAATCAAGATTGCTGGGAGAAATATCAATAACCTCAGATATGCAGATGACATCACCCTTATGGCAGAAAGTGAAGAGGAACTCAAAAGCCTCTTGATGAAATTGAAAGCGGAGAGTGAAAAAGTTGGCTTAAAGCTCAACATTCAGAAAACAAAGATCATGGCATCCGGCCCCATCACTTCATGGCAAATAGATGGGGAAACAGTGTCAGACTTTATTTTTCTGGGCTCCAAAATCACTGTAGATGGTGACTGCAGCCATGAAATTAAAAGACGCTTACTCCTTGGAAGGAAAGTTATGACCAACCTAGATAGCATATTCAAAAGCACAGTCAGTACTTTGTCAACAAAGGCCCGTCTAGTCAAGGCTATGTTTTTTCCAGTGGTCATGTATGAATGTGAGAGCTGGACTGTGAAGAAGGCTGAGGCCTGAAGAACTGATGCTTTTGAACTGTGGTGTTGGAGAAGACTCTTGAGAGTGCCTTGGACTGCAAGGAGATCCAACCAGTCCATTCTGAAGGAGATAAGCCCTGGTATTTCTTTGGAAAGAATGATGCTAAAGCTGAAACTCCAGTACTTTGGCCACCTCATGCGAAGAGTTGACTCATTAGAAAAGACTCTGATGCTGGGAGGGATTGGGGGCAGGAGGAGAAGGGGACGACAGAGGATGAGATGGCTGGATGGCATCACTGACTCAATGGATGTGAGTCTGAGTGACCTCTGGGTGTTGGTGATGGACAGGGAAGGCTGGCGTGCTGCGATTCACGGGGTTGCAAAAAGTCGGACACGACTGAGTAACTGAACTGAACTGAACTGAAACTGATGTTGTTTTGGAAGTTTATTAATCATTGATTCAATTTCTCTAACAGGTTACTCAGATTGTCTGTTTCTTCTTGTGTGAGTTTTGACAAATTGTGCATTTTAAAAAAATTGGTCCATTTCATGTATGCTATTAAATTGTGGGCATAGAATTGTTCATTATATTCCTTTTTTATCCTTTGAATGACCATGGGATCTGTAGTGAGATCGAATTAAAAGAGATGTCCCTCCTTTCATATCTAATGTCAGTAGATAAAATCTATTCATTTTTGTTAGCTAGCTTGGTTAGATATTTATAGATTTTATTGACCTTTTTTGGTTTCATTAATTTTCTTTATTGATTTCCTGTTTTCATTTTCTGGTCCATTTTTTATTTCTTTTTATATGCTTACTTTGGATTTAATTTGCTCTTCTATTTCTAGATTTCTAAGGTGGAAGCTTAGAATATTGGTTTCAAATCTTTCTTCTTTTCTAGTATGTACATTAAATACTATAAATTTCAAGCTAAGCACTGCTTTTAATGCATCCCGCAGAGTTTGATAAGTTGTATTTTAATTTTCACTTAGTTCAAAATGTTTTTAAGTTGCTATCAGAATTCCTTTTTTGCCCCAATTGTCTGTCTCTTCAAATTATGTTTTCTGCCTTTCAGTATGCCTTGTAATTTTTTCTTGATAGCTGAACATGACATACACACTAAAACGAGCTTCTGTAAATAGACCTTTAGTACTGAGGTGGTGAGGTGTAGTGGGCAAAGTGTTCTATAGTCCTATGATTAGGTCTCAGTCATTTAGTGAATCCATGCTTCTGCTCTGTGATTTTCACAAGTGTTTCTCCCCCTTTAGGAGGAACAGGGTTGCTATGGATGGCTGGGGTTAAGTATTTCCCCACCCCTACGTTAATTAGATTCTGGTAATACCCAAGCAAATCCCATCACTTCATGGCAAATAGATGGGGAAACAATGGAAACAGTGACAGACTTTATTTTCTTGGGCTCCCAAATCACTGCAGATGGTGACTGCAGCCATGAAATTAAAAGATGCTTGCTCCTTGGGAGAAAAGCTATGACCAACTTAGATAGCATATTAAAAAGCAGAGACATGACATTACTTTAACAAAGTCCATCTAGTCAAAGCTATGGTTTTTACAGTAGTCATGTATGGATGTGAGAGCTGGACTATAAAGAAAACTGAGCACTGAAGAATTAATGCTTTTAAATTGTGGTGTTGGAGAAGACTCTTGAGAATCTCTTAGACTGCAAAGAGATCTCACCAGTCAATTCTAAAGGAAATTAGTCCTGAATATTCACTGGAAGGACTGATGTTGAAGCTGAATCTCCAGTACTTTGGCCACCTGATGAAAAAAAAAATAACTCATTTGGAAAGACCATGATGCTGGGAAAGATTGAGGGTGGGAGGAGAAGGGGATGACAGAGGCTGAGATGATTGGATGGCATCACTGACTCCATAGACATGAATTTGAGTCAGTTCTGGGAGTTGGTGATGGACAGGGAAGCCTGGTGTGCTGCAGTCCATGGGGTCACAAAGAGTTGGACACGACTGAGCAACTGAACTTAATATCCAAGCAGGTATCAGATCAGATCAGATCAGTCGCTCAGTCCAAGCAGGTAAGGCGCTGGTTAACTAGTTTAGCCTGAGGGCATGCCTTGTTAAGAAAAACAGAGTGCTCTGTCTTATTTCAAAATAGTTCCTTTTTCTCTCCCCCTGCCAGAAGCTGGAGGGGATTTTCCTCGGATATTTACTGTAGGAAGCTGATTGAGCGCATGAAAATGAATCTCACAACACAGTTTTTGATTTTTCATTCTGTTTAGCTTTTTATTTGTTGTTAGGACAGAGTGGTGACTTCCAAGCTCCTTATCTGAAGATCCAAATTTCCCTCTGGTAACATTTTTTTTTTTCAACTGGAAGAGCTTCCTTTAGCACTTTTTAAAAAAAGAGTACATTGTCTGGTGACAAATTCTTTTTGTTTATTAATAACTCATGTGAAAATGCCTCTGTTTTATTTCTGAAGAATCATTTTGCTGAATTTAGAATTACAGGTTTATGGATTTTCTTCCTTCAGTAGCTTAAAGATGTTGGTCCTTTGCTTTTTGTTCCTAATGAATATATGCAGCCTATATATGAATATAGGCCATATTGTTCCTCTATATTTTATGTGTTATTTTTTTCTAGCTGCCCTCAGGTTTTTTTCCCCTTTATCTTTGATTTTTAAAAGTTCAAATTATGATGTAACTAGGCATGATTTTCTTGAATTATTCTGTTTAGATTTTACCAAGTTTCTAGAATATCTAAGTTTTTGTCTTATGTCTTGAATCAAATTGGGAAATTGTTTTGGGCTGAATTATCTTCCTCCAGAGAATTTGCTAAAGTCCTAACCCAGGTACCTGTGAATGTGACCTTAGCTGGAAATAGGGTTGATATAAATAAGGTGAGATGCGGGCATTTAAGTAGGTCCTACTCTTATGTGAGCAATGTCCTTATAAGAATAAAGAAATTTGTATGCAAACACATCCAGGGAGAGCACCAGCTGATGACAGTGTCTGAGAGTAGAGTCATGCAGTTACAAGCCAAGAACACCTAGAATCTATGAAGACCAGCGGAAACTAGAGCAAGGCAGGAAAAGATTCTACCCAGTCTTAGAGAAAGCATGGCCCCACTGATGCCTTGGTTTCATATTTCTAACCTCCAGAATTGTGAGAGGGTATATCTCTGTTGATTTAAGTCACTCAGTTTGTAGTACTCTATTACAACAGCTCTAGGAAACCAGCACAGAAAGTTTTCAGCAGTTATTCTTTAATTTTTTTTTTCTTTCTAAACTCTTTTTCTTCTTTTTCTGGGACTCTAATTCTATGTATGTTAGACTATATGATATACAGATCTTAGAAGTTCTGTTCTTTAAAATAATTTTTCTCTTTAGTTTTCAGATTGTATAGTCCTACTGATCTACTTTAAATTTTACTCTGTTTACTCTGTAATCTCTGTCTTGGTACTGAGTCCATACAGTGTCATTTTATTTCAGAGGTTGTAGTTTTGGGTTCTACAATTTCCATTTAGTTACGTTTGTATAGTTTCTATTTCTCTTCTTATGTTTTCTACATTTGTATTTATTTCAAATAAGTATTCCCTTTGTCTGGCTTCTTGCCTCTTGGAAGGAAAGCTATGACAAACCTAGACAGCATATTAAAAAGCAAAGACATCACTTTGCTGACAAAGGTCCAAATAGTCAAAGCTATGTTTTTTCCAGTAGTCATATACAGATGTGAGAATTGTACCATAAAAAAGGATGAGTGCTGAATAATTGATGCTTTTGAACTGTGGTTCTGGAAAAGGCTTGAGAGTCCCTTGGACAGCAAGGAGATCAATCAGTCAATCCTGAAGGAAATCAACCCTAAGCATTCATTAGAAGATCTGCTAGCTGAAGCTTCAATATTTTGGCCACCTGATGCAAACAGCTGGCTCATTGGAAAAGACCCTGATGCTGGGAAACATTGAAGGCAAAAAGAGATGAGGGTGGCAGAGGATGAGATGATTAGATAGCATCACCATCTCAATAGACATGAACTTAAGCACACTCTGGGAGATAGTGGAGGACAGGAAAACCTGCTGTGCTGTAGTCCATAGGGTCGCAAAGACTTAGACACACTTAGTGACTGAGCAACAATTAAGTATTCCCTTAGCACATTAAACATACCCATAGCTTCTACTTTAAAGTCTGTTAATTCCGATTTCCTAATTTTCTCAGGGTTGATGTTTGTCTTTCCCTTAAGTTATATTTTTCTGGGTCTTTACCTATTGGTATGTTATGAATGCGACTTTTTTTTTTTTTAGATTCTGGTTTTTATAATATTCCTCTGGAGAGTGTCAATAGTTTTGTTTTAGCTAGCAATTAACCCAGTTGGAATAAGACCATCAAGCCTATATCACCTTCAGTGGTTGATATTCAATTCTCAATTCAGTTCTCATAGCCTTTCTAAGTTGGTTTCAGTTTGTTCCACACGTGCGCGGTTCAGGGATTAAGCTGAGATTTGCAGAGGTGGTTTGAATATCAGTTCACTTCTCAAAGCCCTTTTTATGTTGGTTTTCTTCGGCCCCACCTATGTCCTGTATAGGAGAGAAGCTGAGATATGTGATTTCTTTAACAGAATTAGGGGATAGCATTTTCCTGACCCCTTCTTTCTCAGATTCCCCCCTTTCATTCTGGTTTGCATAGCCTACTTTCCCTAGTTCCTCTAGCTGAAAAGACACTAGGATTCCTTTTATATTTTAGTTACCATTGCTGTTCTCCTTGGTGACTGGTTCTGACCCTCAGATAAAAGAATCAGGAGAAACTAAAAACAGGAAACACATCACCATGCTGATTCTTCTCCAAGTTTTGATTTTCTTTTATACTTTTTCTGCTTTTGATTTTCTTCAACTTTTTATTTTAAAATAATTGTGATTTCATAGGAAGTTGCAAAAATAATACAGAGCAGTCCCAAATACCCTTCATCCAACTTCCCTCCCCAAAGTTACATTTTACATAATTATAGTACAATATCAAAGCCAGGAATTTCATACTGGGACAGTGTGTACATATAGTTCTGTCATTTTATCAAAGGTGTAAGTTCACATAACCATGACCACAAGATACAGAGCTATTCAATCAGCACAAAGCTGTCCCTAATGCTACCTGTTTATGGTCGCATTCAAACCCTCTCCCCATCATCCTTAATTAGGGGCAACCATTAAGAAATGATGTTAAAGCTGAAACTCCAGTACTTTGGCCATCTCATGCGAAGAGTTGACTGATTGGAAAAGACTCTGATGCTGGGAGGGATTGAGGGCAGGAGGAAAAGGGGACGATAGAGGATGAGATGGCTGGATGGGATCACAGATTCAATGGACATGGGTTTGGGTGGACTCCGGGAGTTGGTGATGGACAGGGAGGCCTGGCATGCTGCGATTCATGGGGTTGCAGAGAGTCGGACATGACTGAGCGACTGAGCTGAACTGACCTGATTAACCTACTTTCCATGTCTATAATTTTGCCTCTTCAATAACCTTATATAAATGAACCATACAGTTTGTGAACTTTGACTTTTACCACTCAGCATAGTAATCTTGAGATCAATTCAAACTGTTGCATGCATCAACAATTCATTCTTTTTGGTTGTTGGGTAGTATTCCATGGTATGTATGTACACAATTTGTTTTTTATTTTACAATCACGGAAAACTAACCAATCTAATCACATGGACCACGGCCTTGTCTAACTCAATGAAACTATGAGCCATGCCGTGTGGGTCCACCCAAGATGGGTGGGTCATGGTGGAGAGTTCTGACAAAATGTGGTCCACTGGAGAAGGAAATGGCAAGCCACTTCAGTATTCTTGCCTTGAGAACCCCATGAACAGTATAAAAAAGCAAAAAGATAGGACACTGAAAGATAAACTCCCCAGGTTGGTAGGTGCCCAATATGCTACTGGAGATCAGTGGAGAAATAACTCCAGAAAGAACAAATAGATGGAGCCGAAGCAAAAACAACACCCAGTTGTGGAGGTGACTGGTGATGGAAGCAAGGTCCAGTGCTGTAAAGAGCAATATTACATAGGAACCTGGAATGTTAGGTCCAAGAACCAAGGTAAATTGGAAGTGGTCAAACAGTAGATGGCAAGAGTGAATGTTGACATTTTAGGAATCAGTGAACTAAAATGGACTGGTATAGGTGAATTTAACTCAGATGACCATTATATCTACTACTGTGGGCAAGAATCCCTTAGAAGAAATGGAGTAGCCATCACAGTCAACAAGAGAGTCTGAAATGCAATACTTGGATGCAATCACAAAAATGACAGAATGATCTCTGTTCATTTCCAAGGCAAACCATTCAATATCACAGTAATCTATATCCTGATCAGTAATGCTGAAGAAGCTGATGTTGAATGGTTCTATGAAGACTTGCAAGAACTCCTAGAACTAACACCCAAAACAGATGTCCTTTTCATTATAGGGGACTGGAATGCAAAAGTAGGAAGTCAAGAAACACCTGGAGTAACAGGCAAATTTGGCCTTGGAATACAGAATGAAGCAGGGCAAAGACTAATAGAGTTTTGCCAAGAGAATGCACTAGTCATAGCAAACACCCTCTTTCAGCAACACAATAGAAGACTCTACACATGGACATCACCAGATAGTCAACACTGAAATCAGATTGGTTATATTCTTTGCAGCCATGATGGAGAAGCTCTATACAGTCAGCAAAAACAAGACTGGGAGCTGACTGTGGCTCAGATCATAAACACCTTATTGCCAAATCCAGACTAAAATTGAAGAAAGTAGGGAAAACCACTAGACCATTCAGTTCAGTTCAGTTGCTCAGTCGTGTCCGACTCTTTGTGACCCCATGAATCACAGCATGCCAGGCCTCCCTGTCCATCACCAACTCCTGGAGTCCACCCAAACCCATGTCCATTGAGTTGGTGATGCCATCCAGCCATCTCATCCTCTGTCGTCCCTTTCTCCTGCCCTGAGTCTTTCCCAGCATCAGGGTGTTTTCAAATGAGTCAACTCTTCGCATGAGGTGACCAAAGTACTGGAGTTTCAGCTTCAACATCAGTCCTTCCAATGAACACCCAGGACTGATCTCCTTTACGATGGACTGGTTGGATCTTCTTGCAGTCCGAAGGACTCTCAAGAGTCTCCTCCAGTACCACAGTTCAAAAGCATCAATTCTTCAGCGCTCAGCTTTTTTTATAGTCCAACTCTCACATCAATACATGATCACTGGTAAAACCATAGCCTTGACTAGATGGACCTTTGTTGGCAAAGTAATGTCTCTGCTTTTTAATATACTGTCTAGGTTGGTCATAACTTTTTTCCCAAGCAGCAAGCGTCTTTTAATTTCCTGGCTGCAATCACCATCTGCAGTGATTTTGGAACCCCCCAAAGTAAAGTCAGCCACTGTTTCCACTGTTTCCTCATCTATTTGCCATGAAGTGATGGGACCTAATGCCATGATCATGCTTTCTGAATGTTGAGCTTTAAGCCAACTTTTTCACTCTCCTCTTTCACTTTCATCAAGCTGCTCTTTAGTTCTTCTTCATTTTCTGCCACAAGGGTGGTGTCATCTGCATATCTGAGGTTACTGATATTTCTCCCGGCAATCTTGATTCCAGGTTGTGCTTCCTCCAGCCCAATGTTTCTCATGATGTACTCCACATATAAGTTAAATAAACAGGGTGACAATATACAGCCTTGATGTCCTCCTTTTCCTATTTGGAACCAGTCTGTTGTTCTATGTCCATTTCTAACTGTTACTTCCTGATCTGCATATAGGTTTCTCAAGAGGCATGTCAGGTGGTCTGGTATTCCCATCTCTTTCAGAATTTTCGACCGTTTGCTATGATCCACCCAGTTAAAGGCTTTGGCACAGTCAATAAAGCAGAAATAGTTGTTTCTTGGAACTCTCTTGCTTTTTCGATGATCCATATGACCCAAATCAAATCCCTAATGATTATACAGTGGAAGTAAGAAATAGATTTAGGGGACTGGATCTGATAGACAGAGTGCCCAATGAACTATGGATGGAGGTTTGTGACATTGTACAGGAGACAGGGATCAAGATAATTCCCAAGAAACAGAAAAGCAAAAAAAGCAAAATGGCTGGCTGAGGAGTCCTTACAAATAGCTGTGAAGAGAGAAGAAGCAAAAAGCAAAGGAGAAAAGGAAAAATAGGCCCATTTGAATGTAGAGTTCCAAAGAAGAGCAAGGAGAGATAAGAAAGCCTTCCTCAGTGATCAGTGCAAAGAAATAAAAGAAATCAATAGAATGGGAAAGACTAGAGATCTCTTCAAAAAAATTAGAGATACCAAGAGAACATTTCATGCAAAGATGGGCTCAATAAAGGACAGAAATGGTATGGACCTAACAGAAGCAGAAGATATTAAGAAGAGGTGGCAAGAATACACAGAAGAACTGTACAAAAAAATATCTTCATGATCCGGATAATCACAATGGTGTGATCACTCACCTAGAGCTAGACATCCTGAAATGCAAAGTCAAATGGGCCTTAGGAGGCATCACTATGAACAATGCTAATGGAAGTGATGGAATTCCAGTTGAGCTATTTCAAATCCTAAAAGATGATGCTGTGAAAGTGCTGAACTCAATATGCCAGCAAGTTTGGAAAACTCAGGAGTGGCCATTGGTCTGGAAAAGGTCAGTTTTCATTTCAATCCCAAAGAAAATCAATGTCAAAGAGTGCTCAAACGACTGCACAATTGCACTCATCTCACACGCTAGTAAAGTAATGCTCAAAATTCTTCAAGCCAGACTTCAATATGTGAACTTTGAACTTCCTGATGTTCAAGCTGGATTTAGAAAGGGCAATGGAACCAGAGATCAAATTGCCAACATCCGCTGGATCATTGAAAAAGCAAGAGAGTTTCAGAAAAAAATCTACTTCTGCTTTATTGACTATGCCAATGCCTTTGACTGTGTGGATCACAACAAACTGTGGAAAATTCTGAAAGAGATGGGAATAGCACACATCCTGATCTGTCTCCTGAGAAATCTGTATGCAGGTCAGGAAGCAACATTTAGAACTGGACATGGAACAACAATCTGGTTCCAAATAGGAAAAGGAGTACGTCAAGGCTGTATATTGTCACCCTGCTTATTTAAGTTATATGTGGAGTACATCATGAGAAATGCTGGGCTGGAGGAAGCACAAGCTGGAATCAAGATTGCCAGGAGAAATATCAATAACCTCAGATATGCAGATGACAGCAACTTTATGGCAGAAAATGAAGAAGAACTAAAGAACGTCTTAGTGAAAATGAAAGAGGAGAGTGGAAAAGTTGGCTTAAAGCTCAACATTCAGAAAACTAAGATCATGGCATTAGGTCCCATCACTTCATGGCAAAAAAATGGAGAAGCAGTGGAAACAGTGATAGACTTTATTTTTCTGGGCTCCAAAATCAATGCAGATGGTAACTGCAGCCATGAAATTAAAAGACGCTTGCTGCTTGGAAAAAAAGTTATGACCAACCTAGACAGCATATTAAAAAGCAGAGACATGACTTTGTCAAGAACAATCAGTCTAGTCAAGGTTTTTGCAGTAGTCATGTATGGATGTGAGAGCTGGATTATAAAGAAAGCTGAATGCCAAAGAATTGATATTTTTGAACTGTGGTGTTGAAGAAGACTCTTGAGAGTCCCTTGGACTGCAAGGAAATCCAACCAGACCATCCTAGAAGAAATCAGTCCTGAATATTCATTGAAAGGACTGATATTGAAGCTGAAACTCCAGTACTTTGGCCACCTTATGTGAAGAGCTGACTCATTTGAAAAGACCCTGATGCTGGGAAAGATTGAGGGCAGGAGAAGGGGACGACAGAGGATGAGATGGCTGGATGGCATCACTGACTCTATGGGCATGAGTCTGAGTAAACTCCGGGAGTTGGTGATGGACAGGGAGGCCTGGTGTGCTGCTGCCCATGTGTTCGCAAAGAGTCAAATACGACTGTGCGACTGAACTGAACTGAATTTATTTATTTTAGTTGGAGGCTAATTACTTTACAATATTGTTTTAACACAATTTGTTAAACTATTTACGTGTGAGAAACACTTTGATTGTTTCCAGCTTTAGGCTATTACAAACAAAACTGTTGTGAACAATCATATGTGGAGTTTTGTGCAAATGAGAGTTTTCATTTCTATGAGATAAATGGTCTAAAGCTCATGGGTCATGTGGTAAGTGTATATTTAGTTTCCTAAGAAATTGCCAACATATTTCTCAGATTGGATATACCATTTTTTCTTTCCCCTATCAATAAATGAGAGACCCAGCTTTTTCCACATCCTAACCATCATTTTAGCTGTTTTAATAATAGTGAGTGATAGCTCACTGTGGTCTTAATTTGCATTTCCCTGAGATGTTGAACAACTTTTCATTTGCTTATTTGACATCTGTACATGCTCTTCAGTGAAATAGTTCTTCATGTCCTTTGCCTGTTCTCTAATTGCATCATTTTTAGTTTGGACAATGCTTTATATACTCTGAAAGAAAAGTGAAAGTTAAATCTCTTAGTCATGTTCGAATCTTTGCCACTCCATGGACTGTAGCCGGCCAGGCTCCTCCATTCAAGGGATTTTCCAGGCAAGAGTACTGGAGTGGGTTCCCATTGCCTTCTCCAGAGGCTCTTCCCGACCCAGGGACTGAGCCCAGGTTGCCCGCATTCCAGGCAGACTCTTTACTGTCTGAGCCAGCAGTGAATTCCTTATGTACTCTAGATTTGTCAGATATATGCTTTATAAATATTTTCCCCATTCTGTAGCTTATATTTTGATCCTTCTAACTGAGTCTTTTTCAAAACAAGTCTTTTAAAAACTTTGGTAAAGTCCAATATTTGATTTTTCTATTATGGACGGCGCTTTGGGTAATAGTCTAGGAAGCCTTTACCAAGCCCTGAGTCCTGAAGATTTTCTCTTATGTAATTTTCTAAAAGTTTTATAGTTGTGTGTTTTACATGTACGTCTATAATCTAGTCTGAGTTAATTTTGGTGAAAGATGTGAGGTTTATATTAAGGTTCATTTTTTTTTTTTTTGCCTGTGGATAAAATGCCAATTGATCCAGCATCATCCATTGAAAATACTGTCCTTCCTCCATTGAAATTTTCCCCATAGTTTTGTCAAAATTCACTTGGCTTTAATTTCGTGGGAACTATTTCTGATTTTCTTATTGTATTCCACTAAGATGGGCTCGATAAAGGACAGAAATGGTATGGACCTAACAGAAGCAGAAGATATTAAGAAGAGGTGGCAAGAATACACAGATCAGATAAGATCAGATCAGTCGCTCAGTCGTGTCCGACTCTTTGCGACCCCATGAACTGCAGCACGCCAGGCCTCCCTGTCCATCACCAGCTCTCGGAGGTCACTCAAACTCACATCCATCGAGTCAGTGATGCCATCCAGACATCTCATCCTCTGTCGTCCCCTTCTCCTCCTGCCCTCAATCCCTCCCAGCATCAGAGTCTTCTCTAATGAGTCAATTCTTCACATGAGGTGACCAAAATACTGGAGTCTCAGCTTTAGCATCATTCCTTCCAAAGAAATCCCAAGGCTGATCTCCTTCAGAATGGACTGGTTGGATCTCCTTGCAGTCCAAGGGACTCTCAAGAGTCTTCTCCAACACCACAGTTCAAAAGCATAAATTCCTCGGCGCTCAGCCTTCTTCACAGTCCAGCTCTCACATTCATACATGACCACAGGAAAGACCATAGCCTTGACTAGGCGAACCTTTGTTGGCAAAGTGATGTCTCTGCTTTTGAATATGCTATCTAGGTTGGTCATAACTTTCCTTCCAAGGAGTAAGCAAAAAAAAAAGCAAGAATACACAGAAGAACTGTACAAAAAAGATCTTCACAACCCAGATAATCACGATGGTGTGATCACTGACCTAGAGCCAGACATCCTGGAATGTGAAGTCAAGTGGGCCTTAGAAAGCATCACTACGAACAATGCTAGTGGAGGTGATGGAATTCCAGTTGAGCTATTTCAAATCCTGAAAGATGATGCTGTGAAAGTGCTGAACTTAATATTCCAGCAAATTTGGAAAACTCAGCAGTGGCCATGGGTCTGGAAAAATCAGTTTTCATTCCAATCCCAAAGAAAGGCAATGCCAAAGAATGCTCAAACTACCGCACAATTGTACTCATCTCAAATGCTAGTAAAGTAATGCTCAAAATTCTCTAAGCCAGGCTTCAGCAATATGTGAACCATGAACTTCCTGATGTTCAAGCTGGTTTTACAAAAGGCAGAGGAACCAGAGATCAAATTGGCAACATCCTCTGGATCATCAAAAAAGCAAGAGAGTTCCAGAAAAACATCTATTTCTGCTTTATGGACTATGTCAAAGCCTTTGACTGTGTGGATCACAATAAACTGTGGAAAATTCTGAAAGAGATGGGAATAGCAGACCACTTGACCTGTCTCTTGAGAAACCTGTATGCAGGTCAGGAAGCAACAGTTAGAACTGGACATGGAACAACAGATTGGTTCCAAATAGGAAAAGGAGTACGTCAAGGCTGTATACTGTCACCCTGCTTATTTCACTTATATGCGGAGTACATCATGAGAAACGCTGGAAGAAACACAAGCTGGAATCAAGATTGCCGGGAGAAATATCAATAACCTCAGATATGCAGATGACACCACCCTTATGGCAGAAAGTGAAGAGGAACTAAAAAGCCTCCTGATGAAAGTGAAAGTGGAGAGTGAAAAAGTTGGCTTAAAGCTCAACATTCAGAAAAGGAAGATCATGGAATCTGGTCCCATCACTACATGGGAAATAGATGGAGAAACAGTGGAAACAGTGTCAGACTTTATTTTTCTGGGCTCCAAAATCACTGCAGATGGTGACTGCAGCCATGAAATTAAAAGACGCTTACTCCTTGGAAAGAAAGTTATGACCAACCTAGATAGCATATTCAAAAGCAGAGACATGACTTTGGCAACGAAGGTTCGTCTAGTCAAGGCTATGGTTTTTCCTGTGGTCATGTATGGATGTGAGAACTGGACTGTGAAGAAGGCTGAGCACCGAAGAATTGATGCTTTTGAACTGTGGTGTTGGAGAAGACTCTTGAGAGTCCCTTGGACTGCAAGGAGATCCAACCAATCCATTCTGAAGATCAGCCCTGGGATTTCTTTGGAGGGAATGATACTGAAGCTGAAACTCCAGTACTTTGGCCATCTCATGTGAAGAGTTGACTCATTGGAAAAGACTCTGATGCTGGGAGGGATTGAGGGCAAGAGGAGAAGGGAACGACAGAGGATGAGATGGCTGGATGGCATCACTGACTCGATGGCCGTGAGTCTGAGTGAACTCCGGGAGTTGGTGATGGACAGGGAGGCCTGGCATGCTGTGATTCATCGGGTCATGAAGAGTCGGACAAGGCTGAGCCGCTGAACTGAACTGAACTGAATCTGTCTGTTCTTGCATCAATATCACACATCTTATTATATAAGTATATAATAAATCTTGAATTCAAGAAAAGAGATACTTCCACTTTATTCTTCTTTTCGGAATGATTTTTAGCAAATCTAAATCACTTGCCTTTTTGTAAATTTTAAAATAATCTTATTTATGTGTAACAAAAGGTATTGTTGTTAGACAAAGATTTTGATAGGAATTTCACTAAACCTGTGTGTCAATGTGGGGAGAATTAACCCTAAACTATAGTGAATCTTCTAATATTTACAACAAGACAGATGAGTTTTCCATTTATTTAGGTCCTTTTTGATTTCTTTCAACAACATTTTGTAGTCTTCAGCATAGAAGTCCTGTGTGTTTTTGTTGGATTTAGTCTGACAACCAAATATTTATTTTAGAGTGACTGTATATGCCACTGTGTTTTTAATTTCTGTTTTCACATGCTTATTTCTATTTGTATAGAAATACAATTGCTTTTTGTATTTTTTATTTTTCATCCTGCACCCTTACTGAACTCACTCATTAGTTCTCAAAATTTTTAGTAGATTCCTTGGTGTTTTTCTCCTTAGACCATCAATCTGCATCATTCTTCCTCTTCTGACGTTCCAAGATGCCTTATTCTGTAATTTCCACTATGCTCAGATAACATTCTTAAGCTATTCTTTGAGGTTTGCTGGTGAGAAATTTTGTTAGTTTTCTGCATGCTTTGTTCCAGTCTGGTGAGGATGAAAAACCCACATGCCCACTTGGCCCTCTCAGACATCACTGAATTGGGGGGTTCTGTGCCTCTTTACAGCCTGATATGTGTGGAAGCTTAAGCTTTTCATCTTTGCTGGCAGAGATAAGGTAGGGTCATAGTCTTTTCTGTAATAGTTGGCTTAAGTAAAATTTTGATCTAAAATGTTCTGTTTTCCTTAACTTCCCTGTACCTGATCTTTTGACTTTTAAAGACTATAGGCTTTCCTGAGCATTTTTGTTTGTGTCTCCTGGCTTTCCAAATTTCCAGTTTCTACAATATACAATCTGGGCTGTTTGAGGCAAAAGGAAGTCCAAAGAACTTCTCTCTGTGTCATTCTTGGGGCCCCAGATTCTCTAGTCAGTCTGCCTTTTTCTGTCCACTTTTCAGTCTTCTTATATTTGCTTTACATGCAATGTCCAAGGATCTTTCCATGTACTCAGCAGGAAGCATAAGGTAAATATGTCTACTCCATATTCCCTGAAATAGAAGAGTTCTTAAGTACTTTTGAGAGTTCTCAGATGGTTGATTTTGTATAGTTGTAATGAGTGCAAAGGATGGACTATCGGGATTTTACTCTGCCAGAGAATTTGGAATTCTCAGTTTTTTAAAGAGTTTGAAACATGTAAAGGGAACATGTTTTATATTAACTAATACACTTACCACTTGCAACAGTCTTTACTCATCTTAATCCAAATTTCTCTCTGATATCATTCCCTTCTGCCTATAGAACTTCAGACTTGAAGATTTTGCATCGTGAAGATCTACTGCCAATAAATTATCTCAGTGCTGGTGTCATAAAGTTTTTATTTTGCCTTCATTTTTGAAAGATATTCCTATTAAGCATAGAATTTCAGATTGACAAATTTTTCTATCACCACTTTCAAAGATGTGGTTCTATTATCTTCAAATTATGTAGTTTCTTGTCAGAAACCTGATCACATTCTTACTTTCGTTCTACTCTAAGTAATGTGTGTGTGTATTTTTTCCTCTAGATGCTTTAGTAACTTTCACTTTGTCACTGGTTTTCAGAACCAAATTATGATGAGCCTTGGTGTAAATTTCTTTATTTGATTTGGTGTTTGATGACCTTTATAGATGTATGGATTTGTAGTTTTCTTCACATTTGAACATTTATTATTATTATTATTTCTTCAAGTATATCTCCTTTTCTGGAACCACAATTACATGTAGTGTATTGTATGATTGCTTGATATGGGCCCCCAACTTACTGAGGATCTTTTCACTCATTTCAGGTTATTTTTCTCTGTGTGTTTCATGTAGTATAACTTTTATAGCTTTGTTCTCAAATTGCTATTCATTTTTCCTTCAGTTTCTAATCCTCTGTTAATCCCATCATCTGGTGTATATTTTGTTTTACATACTGTATTTTTCATTTCTAGAAGTTTCATTTATATTTCACATATCTATCATTTATCTACCCATTGTATTCACGTTTTCTTTAAATTCTTGAACTTATTTAGGATTTACAAGAGATCTTTTGAGGTACTTCTTTAATAATTTGGGTAGCTGTTTTACATGTCATTGATTAATTTTTACTTCAGTGGACATTATTATTTCTACTTTGCAATTAAGAAAACTAGAGCTCAGAGAGGCAAATTAATTTGCCCAAGTAATTTAGGTAATAAGTAGAAAATTAGAGCCCAAGATTATTTAATTCTAATCTTCATCCTCAGAGCTTCCATGCTATGCAATATTAACTCTCTTAACTGGTTGTTTGAACAAGTATTCTACTTTTGTAAACTTTCAGTTTCCATGACTATAAAACTAGAGATCGTGAAGATACCTACTTCACAGCATTGTATATTAAAAACATGTTTCCTCTTAAAGTTATATTTGCTGCAGTTGTGATAAGAAACTTGTTTCATTTCAGAGGACAGAACAACAATAACAGAGCTAAGCATGCATTTGGATAGGTGGGTAGGGGGACAACACTTCGTGGAAGGCTCATATAAGTAAGGAAACTTGAGGACATAGGATCATTCTCTGTAGAGGTCCTTGATAGGAAGCAAAAAGCATTAGTGCTCCACTCCTTCATAAATATTTCTGGTACTGCCTGAATATGTCAGAGAAGCTATAGTTTTAACTGTGAACTTACTGTGAACTGTGAACTTAAAAAACTGTGAACAATTTTTTAAATGTGAACTTACCATTCTGACATAAATATAGTGTGGAAAAGAAAGATTGTTATATATTAGCTGTCTAAATAACCTCTCCCAACAATCCACGTGGTGATGATGATCAAGATGGCATCTACTGGAAGAAATTTTTATTGTTTTAGATAATTACTTCTTCCTAGATTTATATCCCTTTTCAGAACCTTATCTATGACTGGAGAGCTGAGTTTATTTGCCCTATGTATCCAGAGTACATTAATGAGTTCCATAATAGATATGTTTCTTTTTTATTAATTTTTTTTTGGTTGTTGGTCTTTGAGCTACTACTAAACAGAACCTTTTCTAGGCAACAATCTCTAAAATTCATGCAGGGTTTCCTATCTGAATCAGTGTTTTCAAATTGTAGTGCTGGAGAAGACTCTCAAGAGCCCCTTGGACTGCAAGGAGATCAAACCAGTCAATTTCAGTATTTATTGGAAGGGCTGCTGCTGAAGCTGAAACTCATTGGAAAAGATCCTGTTGCTGGGAAAGATTGAAGGGAAAAGGAGAAGGGGACGACAGAGGATGAGATTGTTGGATGGCATCACTGACTCAACAGACATGAGTGTGAGCAAGCTCTAGGAGATGGTCATGGACAGGGGAGGCCTGGCGTGCTGCAGTCCATGGGGTCACAAAGAGTCAGATATGACTGAGTGCCTGAACAATAACAACAACGCACTCTGTACTAGGGATACAGTTACATGACATGAAATATCTGCAGCTATGGAATTCATAGATAGTGAGGAAAATAAAATATGAATTAAACACAATGTAATCATAGGTCCATCCCAGAAGGTGTGGGAAAACCCCAAACTGAGTATCCCTTAGTCATCTGGCACATGGACAGACAAGACTCTGAAGGGCTCCTAGGGAAGGTTAGGCTTGACTAAATTCTGAAAGGTGAGGATGAGTTTGTCAGGAGTGGAAGTCACAGCAGGGAAGGAGGTTCTCAGCAGAGGGAGGGAAGCATGTCTGAAGGTTCGCTAGAGTGGGAGTGTAGCGTCTCTCTTATCTGTAATTTGTTTTAACTGGGGTTCGGGGGAGATAAGGCAAGACAGGTAGCTAGGGCTCAGACCATGAAGGGGCTATTATGTTTCTTGGTCACAAAGGAGTCTGAATGTGCGAGCGTGGGTGAGGAGGTATTAATTCATATCCACACTGGAAAAACAACTCAAAGTACAAGGCTGGTTGCTGACAAATCAGTTGCCTCAGATTTGTGTCTGATCCCACACGGGGGTTGACACAGAAATACCGACAACTGACTGGCTCTAAGCTCCCAGACAGCGAGGAAATCTGCTGAGTGGAAGCCTTTGGGGTCTGACTAGGGGATAAACAGCTTTGCTCAGAGCTCTGCCCTCTGGGTAAACAGTGGCTTGTTTCTGAGGGGAGGCAACTCCGCTGGGGGTGGGTGGTGTTGGCTCTTGAGGCAGAAATAGTGCTGCCTGGGCTTGTGCAGTCTTTTGAGTTTGCAGGCAGACCGCAGGAAGCTGACAAACCCAAAGAGGCATGGACGTGGTGAAAAGAGCACTGTCAAAGACAGAAAATGTTGAAAACCAAGTGGGGAGTAAGGAGAGGGATGCCCACTGTTAATACCATCCTTACCGCAGAGACCTAGGGCTTGCTGTTCCCTCCTCAGCTCTATAACTAAGGCTGCCTGGTACCAGGTTTCACCTAAGTGCTTTCTTTACAGAATAATAACAATAGCTGATATATTTTGAGTACTTACTTTGTCGCCATGTACTGTTCCAGATACTTCCCATACTGTGACTCATTTAATTCTTACATCTACACTATGGAAGTTAAAAATACTATTTCATGTTACAGATGAGGAAACTGAGTCTCAGAGGTGAGGTATGCCCAATATTACACATGCAGGAACTAACAGTGGACTTCCCAGGTGGCTCAGTGATAAAGAATCACCTGCATTGTAGGAGCTGCAGGAAATGCAGCTTCAATGCCTGAGTCAAGAAGATCTTCTGGAGAAAGAACTGGCAGGCGCCACTGGTAACCCACTTGAGTATTCTTGCCTGGAGAATCCCATGGACAGAGGAGGCTGGTAGGCAACCGTCCATGGGGTCTCAAAGAGTTGGACATGACTTAGAGACTAAACAACACGGAAATAAATAGTGAATCTGGGGTTTGGGCCCATGCAGTGGGACTTCACAAACCCTTGGTTCATTTCTCTATAACTCTCTAGCATAATTTTTCCTTATGTATGGATGGGAAAACTGAGAATAAGAGTAGGTAAGAAAATAGTGGAGCTGGAACAGACCTCAGTCCCTGACTTCACTTCTAATTTCTTTCACCACTGCACTCCATTGTGAACAGGTGTACTGTCTCTATGAGACTCTTGCCTGATTGGAGCAATATTTGGACCTGAATTCAGGAAAGAGGTCTGTGGGGAGATCCAGCAAGATCCTCTTGCATAAAGGTGGCCCCCAGAGAGCAAAGGTGTTAACCAAAGAATCGGCAACATCCACCAGGCAGGGACCATCACCAAACGTCCTGCCTCCCCTGCTCTCACAATCTCAAAAAGCAGAGAACTTAAGCCTTGGAAAGAGAAGTTGGGAAAATATTCTAGACCCAGACATGGACCACACTCTCCTTCACTCTCCAAGGAGCTGGAGTAGAAAAGGACACAGAACCGCCCTCCTCCCCACCCCCATCAGCCGTCTTACTCTAACCCCTTAAGCTGCACAGGAGATGTAGGGAAGTGTAGATTGGTGTGAGCTGGAAATTTTCACATAGACTTTTTGCTAAAAAATTAAAGAAAAATTATGTAACCTGGGAAGTTTTGGAATCTGCTCAAGGCATCATTAAAGGAAAGGAAGGGAAGAATCCTAAAGAATCCAGGGAGCATAGGCAGTGACAGAAAGATATAAAACTGTTTTATGAGACTGTTTAATCAACTGGATATGTCAGCCACCTACCAACACAGGCATTCCAACACAGGCTGCCCTTCCTGTCCTCATTTTACTCCTTATTTTCCTTTGTTCCTCCTTAGAAGACCTCTCACTATAATCCCAATGCTTGTTACCACGGCAGTACTCTTTCAGTTCATGGTTACAAGCTGACAGTTGTTTATTCTCTAGGATTCATACTACATTCCCTTCCCAAACCAGATGTTGAAGCCATCTAAGGCCAAGGTACAGTGGTTGTGCAAAGTTTAGACCAAGTTTTAATAAAGCATCAATGGTATCATGAATCAGGCTCTAAACACATCCAGTAAATGGATTCTATAACCCTGTTAAGCTCACTCCCTAAGACCTTTCAAACTTATCACTGACACTGTAGAGACAAAATGTGAGCTTTAGGTCTATTGGGGAAAATAGGCTATATGCCCTTCTACAGTAAGTCTGGATGTCCCACGGATAAAAATCTGCATCTTAGAGGGCTGGGGACAGAGGTGGTTTAAGCCACCTAAAAGGCACAGCCCTGGTGAAGATAGAGTTGACCTGTCTGAGATCATCCTGCCTTAGTGGTTGAAGCATAAATACTTGGGAAGACCATGGAGTATGGAAAGGGAAGAGCATAGCTCTAAGTTTTCAAACTGAGATATTAATTGTAAGTTTAATTTTCCTGAGAAAGTTTGACTCCTGCCAGACCTCAGGTGTCTCCATGAGAAGAGAAAACTTAGCTTATAATGTCAGGCCAATCCTCAGGGGATATCAGAAACTCCTAAAGGAAGAGTGAAGGACAGAGGGTAGGTATGGTCAAGGCATCCTCTAAGATGCTCCCCATACCATAAACACACTTACGAGTTTCTCTTCATGGCCTAGAATTTTTTTTTTCTATTTTATTTTAACTTTTTAAATAAGTTTTTTTTTTTTTTTTTGGAGTATAGTTACAAGGAGATCAAACCAGTCAATCCTAAAGGATCAGTTCACTTCAGTCGCTCAGTCATTTCCACCTTTTTGTGACCCCATGAACTGCAGCATGCCAAGCCTGTCCGTCCATCATCAACTCTAAGATTTTACTCAAACTCATCTCCATTGAGTCGGTGATGCCATCCAACCATCTCATCTTCTATCATCCCCTTCTCCTCCTGCCTTGAATCTTTCCCAACATCAGGGTCTTTTCCAATGAGTCAGTTTTTCTCATCAGGTGGCCAAAGTATTGGAGTTTCAGCTTCATCATCAGTCCTTCCAATGAATATTCAGGACTGATTTCCTTTAGGATGGACTGGCTGGATATTTTTGCAGTCCAAGGGACTCTCAAGAGACTTCTCCAACAGCACAGTTCAACAGGATCAATTCTTTGGCCTGAATATTTATTGGAAGGACTGATGCTGAAGCTGAAGCTCCAATACTATGGTCAGCTGATGCGAATGCCCAACTCATTAGTAGAAGACCCTGGTTCTGGGAAAGATTGAAGGCAAAAGGAGAAGAGGCAACAGAGGATGAAATGGTTGGACGGAATCACTGATTCCATGGACGTGAACTTGAGCACACTCTGAGAGATGGTGAAGGACAAAGAAGCCTGGTGATCTGCAGTCCATGGGGTTGCAAAGAGTCGAAAACAACTTGGTAACTGAACAACAGCAACAGTAGTTGCTTTACAATGCTGTGTTAGTTTCTGCTGCATCTGCATGGTTGAGAATGGATCTATCATCTTTAGGATACTTCTACTGCTGCTGCTGCTGCTAAGTCGCTTCAGTCATGTCCGACTCTGTGAGACCCCATAGACGGCAGCCCACCAGGCTCCCCCGTCCCTGAGATTCTCCAGGCAAGAACACTGGAGTGGGTTACCATTTCCTTCTCTAATGGATGAAAGTGAAAAGTGAAAGTGAAGTCTCTCAGTCGTGTCTGACCCTCAGCGACCCCATGGACTGCAGCCTACCAGGCTCCTCCGTCCATGGGATTTTCCAGGCGAGAGTACTGGAGTGGGTTGCTGTTGCCTTCTCCAGGATACTTCTAAGACCACCTTTATATTATTTTAAATTTTAATCTATGCCTTATCCCAGGGAAAGCAAACTTCATATAATTATGGCTTGTCATTATCTTGAAATATTCCAGATGGTTAATTCAGGCATTCATGCATTCATCTGTTGAATAAATAATTGTGGAATACCAACATATGCCAGGTACCTGGCTTAAGTCTCCAAGTTCTCAATGTTTATGGGCCACTTTGAGGCCCAGAAAAAAGATATCTCAGAAAAACAGAGGCCTGTACTCAAATTGAAAAAAGGTGGGTGTGAGAAGGATGATGGGAAAAGCCACAAATTTTAGGACAACCAAAGGCTTCCTGGAGAAAAGAATATGAAAAAAGAGAAGACTTTCACTTTGTGTTCTTGTTTTTCTGGATACTGCAATCACAGAAGCATGTCAGGTTTTGATGGGGGGACCTTGACATGAAGCAGGTACCATCCACTCCTTTTAACCCTTGTTGGGAATTAGTACATCTCAGTGGCACTTTCCACATGCTTGATGGAACTGAACAAGGTACTTGTATTTTATAGCGATAGTTGTCTGTATTTTCTGTCCAGATGAAAACTTTGTCATCTTTGTGTTGTTTCAGTATTAGAAGTGAAATCTGAGAAGCAATTACAGCTTTAAGGAGGGAATTGCTTCCCCTCACGCTTTCTCAGCCTATTTAGTGAAGCGATTTGGATTGCATTTTGCTTTTAGCTCCACTCTTGTGTAGGTAAAGAAATTACTGCATGAGCTCACCCTTGGCCCCCAGCCCTGGGCTATCACGCCAGTAAATCTATGATAGCAGAGTCAGCATACCAAATGCCTATATCTTTATTCTAATCGCAACATGAACTGGACTCAGAAAAATTCCTTTTTCCATATCATTTTTATCCAGAATCTTTCAAGCCATGGGGTCTTGCTCTGAGGCATTTATTTTGTTGGGAAGGGATGGGAAAGAAATTTAAAATCTGCCCTAAGACACTCACACTGCCTTTTTCACGTGGGGTGGGAGGCAGGCAGAATACTTGGGTGGACGCTGGATGATACTGTATGGATGTAGGTGGACCTTTCTAAGGATGTTTTATGGTATCATTCCCTGGTGGCTTAGATGAAGAATCTGCCTGCAGTGCAGGACACCTGGGTTCGATTCCTTGGTCAGGAAGATCCCCTGAAGAAGAGAATGGCAACCCACTTCAGTATTCTTGCCTGGAGAATCCCAAGGACAGAGGAATTCCATGGAATTACAAAGAGTCAGATACAACTGAGCAACACACACACACACACACACACATATACACACACACTCACACATCCATAAAGGGGCACAGCAAAATTTGCTAGGGCTTTGAGCAAAACCCAGACCAAAGCCTCTTCCCATTTTTTCAAAATGAGATTTGAAATTCTTTTTTTGCATTGCTCTACTCTTTTGTGACCAAAGAATCCCACGCTCATGATATAACATACGGAAACTACAAATAAATTTTAAAAAGCCAAAAAGTGGCATTTACAGTCCCACATCTTACTGCTAAGCTATATTGAAATCAATATTCCCAGTGATAAACAGAAGCCCTTTTAATGATGCTCCCTGTGCTTTGGGACCTTGGCAGAGTCTCTGGCCAGCTATTCCACTTGCTGGAGTTGGCGGTTGATTCTGCAAAACAGCCCTACAACCCTTGTCCTTGTTCTCTCTCAAGCAAAAGTGCCAGGCAGCATGTTTGCTTTGCCCACGGCCTCCCCACAGGTCAGCAGCTCTGATTCTTTGCTCAGTTCAAGCGTCTTAAATGAAACTTGAGTACTCAGCAGGGCCCCACAAAGTCGCACAGGAGAAATCTGGACGGGGTCCTAGCCTGATCCCTCCCTCATCCCCCTTCGCTCACCCCTCCCCTTTGGCAGCGGCAATGGAAAGGCCTGGTGGGAACCACGAACTCTCCTTTATCCACAGTCTTGGCGTGGAATCAGGTGACTGACACCGGGGACAGCTCTCCTGAGGGAAACACTTGGGAGCCCCTGGCCTTGGCCTGCAGCAGACAGCATTCCAGGGCCCTTTTAAAATCAGGACAGTGCAAGAATACTAATTGTGGAGGTGAGACTTGAGAAGAGCATTAAAAGTGAGGCGTGATCAAGAAGACTGGAGAAGATAAGAGAAGAGAAACTTGGATAGAGCTGGAGACTCAGGATAGGAATAAGCTCCTGAGACACACCAAATGGCTGAGGCCCCTCTCCTGAGGACTTTTGTCAAAGTGCTTATCTTCAGGACTGGAATTTATTGTAAACTCTTTGGACATAAGACAAGAGAGTTAAGTCCTCATCCTTATCTGTTCAACTGTTTATGGTCAGATCTAACACAGGTATATCACTGAGTTGTTCACTCACTCGGTTGTGTCTGACTCTGCAACCCCATGGACTGCATCACGCCAGGCTTCCCTGTCCTCCACCATCTCCTGGAGTTTGCTCAGACTCGTGTCCATTAAGTCGCTGATGCTATCCCACCATCTCATCCTCTGTTTCCCGCTTCTCCTCCTGGCTTCAATCTTTCCTAGCATCCACTGGGTCATTTCCAATGAGTTGGCTCTTTAAATCAGATGGCCAAAGCATCAGAGCTTAGCTTCATTATCAGTCCTTCCAATGAATATTCAGGATTGATTTCCTTTAGGATGGACTGGTTTGATCTTCTTCCTGTCCAAGGGACTTTCAGGAGTCTTCTTCAGCACCACAGTTTGAAAGCACCAATCCTTCAGCGCTGAGAAAAGCCACTGAGAGAGCACTTAATAAACACTTATTGGCCTGAACTGAAATGTTAGTGTGAGAAAAGCTTGGCAGGTGCAAGAAGGAGTAAGACAGGGGAGAGGTAGAAATACAGCTGGAGGGGAAGTGGGCATTTTCTCTTCCCACAGGTCTTGCCACTGAACTCTTTTGTGTAGTCAACCGAGATTTCTGAGAACATTTGCGTAGGCTCTGCTCAGGGGTGAGAAGTAAGATGGCAAATGTGACCCTACCGTCTCCTCCCTCTCAGAACATCTTATTTCCTGAGCAGATGGAAGCCAGGGGACCTCTCTCATCTCCCCATCACCATCACCTACCCTGCCTGCATTCAGACCCACATATTCTGCCCACCTTCCTGTTATGCACAGAAGTGGGTCCTGAGGCTACCAGGCCCCAGCCCTCCCCTGGGTGCTGTTTCCTCTCTTCTTTCATTTACTCAGGGATTTTGCTTTATCCCCCTCTTTCTCCAGGATTGACAATTTCCCCCTCTTTGCAGAATCATTCTCATCTACATAACGGTTTGCTTTTTTATCTCCCATTTTAGTTGTTGACCCATTTCTCTGCCCTCATTGATAGCAAAACTCTTCAAAAGAGTTATAATGTGTTACATCAGTCATACCACCTTGTTGTTCAGTTGCTCAGTTGTATCCGACTGTTTGCGATCCCATGGACTGTGGCACACCAGGCTTCCCAGTCCTTCACCAACTCCCAGAGTGTCCTCAAACTCATGTCCATTGAGTCAGTGATGCCATCCAACCATCTCATTCTCTGTCACCCCCTTCTCTTCCGGCCCTCAATCTTTCCCAGCATCAGGATTTTTTCAATGAGTTGGCTCTTCACATTGATGGCCAAAGTATTGGAACTTTAACATCATTCCTTCCAATGAATATTCATGGTCGATTTCCTTTAGAATTAACTGATTTGATCTTCTTTCTCTCCAAGGGACTGTCAAGAGTCTTCTCCAACACCACAGTTCAAAAGCATCAGTTCTTCAGTGCTCAACCTTCTTTAGGGTCCAGCTCTCACATCCATACATGACTACTGGAAAAACCATAGCTTTCACTACATGGAACTTTGTTGGCAAAATAATGTCTCTGTTTTTTAATATGCTGTCTAGATTTGTCATAACTTTTCTTCCAAGAGCAAGCGTCTTTTAATTTTATATCATATCATATTATTTGTCTCTAACTCTTAGCCTCTTATATTCTCTTTAACCCACTCAAGTCACACTTGTATCTCTGAACTGTATTGAAAAATGCTCTGGTTAAGATCACTAATGATTTCCATCTTGCCAAAACAAACAATCTGCTCAAATAATACCTTGTCCAAAGTTTTCAATCCCTCTGTTAATTCTTACTGTTCTTCAAAACCCCATGCTCTTTCCTCTAAAAACTTTGTTTCTTCTTTTCCCTGGAATGTGCTTCCTTCAGACTTGCACCAGTTTCCATCCCTAACTTCAATAAAATCTTTGCTCAGGGAAGCTACCTTGACACCCTAGCTGAAAATCACATCCCTTATGATCCCGTGTTCTACCCTCTACTCCCTTGCCCTGTGTCTTTCCTCTTAGCATTTATCATGCTGAAAAAAGATATGTTTGCAAAGTAGTTTAAGTATGATTTCTTGTGAAATTATAAACTTCAAGAACTTAGGAACTTTGTCAGTCTTTTCCTTTTTAAATCCCCAGAACCCAGAAGAGGGCTAGTACACAATCAGCCCTGGATGGATAGTTGTTGAATGATGAATAGATCAAGGCGCAACCCTGTCCCTAAGGAACTCATAGTCTAGCTAAGGGTAGTAATGATTATCATGATGACGATAGTGGTACATGATACTAAGTGCCACATATATACATGGGCTTCCCAGGTAACTCTGGTGGTAAAGAATCTACCTGCCAATGAAGGTGATGCAAGAGATACGGGTTTGATCCCTGAATCGGGAAGATAAATATATACAAATATATATAATCATTGCATCTTTATAATAATAAATGAAGTTATGAAACTACTGAAGTAGATGGTATCATGCCTGCTATATAAATCAGGAGATGAAGGCTTTGGAAGTCACCTGTATAGCCTGCACGGGGCTAGTCATCAGGAAGAGCCATATCTCAAACAACTTCTGACTGCAGAGCCGTGGTCTTCAACTTTCAGCTCTTTGATCTTGCAGTCTGGCAGTCTGTGAAAAGTTCACCCCATCTGCTCAGGTTGTCTGAATGTGGATAAGGCAGTTCCGCCTACTTGTGAACAGCGAACACCCATTTATGCTTGCTTAGTAGAAAAGAGTGCTGACTACTCATTTTGCTATGAAAGCACTCTCTATGCCAGAAGCCAAAATACACAGAGTTGGTAAATATTTTGTACTTGGTTACAAGCAAAGACCCAAATCCAATTAATGTTGGCTCGGTGTGATATGGTTGTTCACTAGTTTTAGGAAATATGTAGGTAGGTTTGATTCCAATTTGAAGACATTCCTTGGTCATATTTCAGCTGAGTGTTTTAGGAAATTAAAACCTTTTGATCCACGGAGCTTGTTTCTGAGTTCAGCACAGTTTGTTCCCCATGATGGTTTATAGTCCGTTTTGGTGCAAGGCCCTGGCTATTGGGTTTCCTGTAGGCCCATAACCTGTCCTAATGAATATGCAGAAGCCAAAGAAAAGCTCTGTCCAAAGACTGTGTGTGTGGATCTTAACTTGCATCAAGCCAGGATTGACAGCCTTCTTCTTGTCTAGCCACATATGTAATTTTAAGTTTCTAGTAATCACACACACAAAAAAAGAAATAAGTGAAATTAATTTCAATAATAGATTTTATTTAACAAAGTATATCTAAAATATTATTTCAACATGAAATCTGTGTAAAGAATTATTAAATCTAGTCTGTATTTTGGGCTTCCCCAGTGGCTCAGTGGTAAAAGATTTGCCTGCAGTGCAGGAGATGTGGGTTCAGTCCTGGGTCAGGAAGATCTCCTAGAGGAGGGCATAGCAACCCACCTTAGTATTCTTGCTGGGAAAATCCCATGGACAAAGGAGCCTGGCGGACTACAGTCCATAGGGTTGCAAAGAGTGGGACACGACTGAAGCAACTGAGCGCAAGCACAAGGACGAGTCTATATTTTACACTTACAGCACATCTCAAATTAAACTAGTTACACTTCAAGTGTTCATTAGCCACATGTGGCTAGAGTGTCTATCATATTAAATAGTGTATCTCCAGAGTGTAAGAATAGATTTTGATTTTGTTGCCGTTGAAGATAATGGTAATGATGCAATTATTATTAACTTTGAATGTGCCAGACACAAAGCATCATTAACTGTTAAGAGAACTTAGGGTTTGTATAATCTAAGTTATCCATTCGATGCTTGACTCTTTTCTAAAGTATCACCTACAAGAGGTCATTCAATATCTACTAACACAGGAATAGGGAACCCATGCCCTTTGAAGTAACTTATTACATCTCCACCCAGCTTTATTTATGGCAGTATACCTTTTATAGAGCTGGAAAATGGCCCATTAGTATTTCTGCACTTTGTGGTTCTGCACTTTGAAGCCAGAGAGAGTAAGTACACCTGATTCCACTTATGTGACTTTTTACATTTGAAGATAACTAGCCTGTCTTGTTGAGTCAACCTTTTCTAAATAAACTGTTTTATTACTCCCATCATTACTCCTGCTATTTTCAAGTATTCTCCACATTCTGTCCTGTGAACAGTTTCTAGATTATCAATGTCCATCTTTAGGTTTGATGCCCAGAGCTGAATATATTGTTCACAGATGGCCCCACCACCCTTTAATATTGTTCACAGATGGCCTCACCACCCTTTAATATAGTGAGGCTATGAACTCTTGGCCTTATACATTACACTTCTACTGCACCATGGTCACAAATTGCTGTTGACTATCCCTTGGACTGTAAGGAGAACCAACCAGTCCATTCTGAAGGAGATCAGCCCTGGGATTTCTTTGGAAGGAATGATGCTAAAGCTGAAACTCCAGTACTTTGGCCACCTCATGCGAAGAGTTGACTCATTGGAGAAGACTCTGATGCTGGGAGGGATTGAGAGCAGGAGGAGAAGGGGACGACAGAGGATGAGATGGCTGGATAGCATCACTGACTTGATGGCCATGAGTCTGAGTGAACTCCGGGAGTTGGTGATGGACAGGGAGGCCTGGCATGCTGCGATTCATGGGGTCTCAATGAGTCCGACATGACTGAGTGACTGGACTAAACTGAACTCATACTGAGCTCCTTGGCTCCAAAACACCTAAACATGGCCCCCGTGCACATCTTCCTTCTGTTTATATGTGTACACTTATATATGGACCCAAGGCAATGACATCAGCTGGGCACAGTTCATGCCTCATCCAACTCTGGGGATTTAGAGTGAACAACATTAAGGAAAATTATCCAGGTGATAACATGAGAGATTTAAAAACATTATTATTTGCATTGTGGTTGTTTAGTTGCTAAGCCGTGTCTGACTCTTTGTGATCCCATGGACTGTAGCCCACAAGACTCCTCTCTCCCTGGGATTTCCCAAGCAAGAATAGTGGGGCAGGTTGTCATTTCCTTCTCCAGTTATTTATGTAATACATATGAATTACTATACAGGAAACATTGTATTCGTTTAGTATAAATTATGTGCATTTTCAGTTTTCAATGTGAAAAAAAGTAAAAAGTTACTTGCTTAGTCATGTCTGACTCTTTATGGTCCCATGGACTGTAGCCCACCATGCTCCTCTGTCCATAGAATTCTCTAGGCAAGAATGCTGGAGTGGGTAGCCATTACCTTCTCCAGGGGATCTTCCCAATCTGGGGACTGAACTGGGTCTCCTTCTTTGCAGGCAGAATTTTTACTGTAAGCACTGATTGTTTGCTTATAGTAGGAAAAATTATCATTATTTCTTAAAATCTGTAATGCTAAGATATTTTTGGATACATTATTGAGTGTATTAGTGGGCGCTTTCAACTAACTACCCATCATTAGCAAATTTTGATGAGAGAACTCTTTGCATTTTTATATGTCATCAGTAAAAATTATTGAGTATGTTATATCCTAACACAAAGGCTTACAGCATGAGGTCTTCACTAAGTAGTACACTTCAGGTGAATGTGTTCAACCAATTTTAAACTACCCAATTTTCATTAAACTGGTTGATATTTCTCAATTTTAGAAATATTTTGGCTACGCTTGTAGGCCTTATTGTAGAACATATTTTCTGGCCCTCTTGGGACTATCTTATCCTCATTTCTGCCTGGAAAATTTCTGCTTGACCTTTGTGTTTCATTTTTGTTATCCCCATTTGTTCTGGTTTAGGTACCATTCTTATGAGTCCCCACAGTGTTATATACTGCCCTGTTATAGCAATCCCCACACTCCTTTGTAATTTTCTGTGTATCTGCCTCTGTCTCTACTGGACTGTAAACAATGTTAGAAGAGGAGTTGGCACTCAGTTCTTAAATGTCTAGCGAAGTACAAAGTACATGCTCATTAAATACTTTTGGGTTAAATCCTCATGATCACATGTGGAGCTGGTTATTATCCTTGTTTTATAGACAAAACAGTTGAAACTCAGAGTGAGCTTATTAAGGCACAGAGTAGCTGGCAAAGCTGTGGATAAGGCCCAGGATTCTGGATCTGGACTTCAGGCTCTCATCATAAAACCAGTTACACATGCCGTTGATACCCTCCTGGAGATCTGAAGTTCCTTAACAAATGGCAGTGCCTTTATGATTTTACTGAAGATAAGGCTTATAATGAAAGCATAAGAAGGAGGGAAAGCACAATAGACTGACTTCTGATAACACTAGAATATTCAGGACTGAGGCCAGATCATCTCCTAGAAGCAGGTTCTGACTTGAAGGGAGAGTGAACCTAGGGTTCTTATCAAGCAAGTCTGTGGAATCACTTTCTGTCAGCCTCTCAGTTTCTCAGAGTAAATTCTTGCTAATTATTTGGCTTGTTAGCAGTTAGATAAGAACAGGTCTCCATGCCTCATTCCTTTTCATGTGGACAACTGTAATCAAAACTGATTTATTACAAAAGTACTATTTTATTGCTTATAAAATTAGACATGTTTTTATTAAAAACTTGAAAAGATAGTTTTAAATATACCTAATGACATGCTTTATCTTTCTTTTTTACGAATACATATGTGCCTTCTCTAATTTGGGATCAATCATTATTTGTTCTTTTTTCCCTAATACATTAAGAATTTTCCTATATCAAAAATTCCCTGCCATATGATTGCATAGATTCACTCTATGCACAGTCCACAAATATATCTAACCAATCCTTACTGTAGATATTTAGGGCTATTTCAACTTTCAAATTCTATAAATAATATGTCAATGCTCATCCTTGAATGTTAATCTTTATACACATGGCCGATTAAGGAGAGATTTTTTTTTTCTCTCATCTAATTGGTCATATGCTATTCTGAGTATTAGGATACAAGTTTCCCAGAACTGGGCCTTCACCTTAAAGTGCTTATAGGATTTGGACCCTCAGCAGTAATCAGATTGAATCAAAGATTAGAATTCCTGCTCCCCAGTACCTAGATTGGGAGGCTTGAGGCCCTCCATTGCACTCCCCATTTTGTTGTGGCGTCCTGTGTGCTGATTTCCAGGGTGGGGCTAGAGGCCTCTTTGTTTTCAGTCAGGGCTCCTTATCTCTGTCCCTGTGTCTCAATGCCAAGCTAGAGAAGGAGAGTTAGCATGGAGAATGAGGACAGCAGGAAGTGTCTCTGCCCAAAAGCAGAAAAGAGACAGAGAGCCCAACTGAGCAAAGGAACGAGATGGACACGTATTCTCTTTCCTTTTTTTCTAGTATTTTCTTTCTTTCTCTCTCTTTTTCTTTCTTCTTCTTCTTTTTAACCCAGGGAAGTAAAGAAAAACAACTGCCTAAATTAATACTGCCCTGAGGGCAGGCTGAATGGGTCTGACTTGAACGGAGTAGCTTGTTACCCTGCTGCCATAATGACCCTTACAGGGTCCAAGAAAATGCATGGATGAACTCACTGGGTTGAACAACACGCTCAGTGTCTTGAGAACAAACAGACTTTTCTTTGGTGTTAGTTACAAACATCTTTTCTTTTGCTTGTTCAGTTCAGTTCTCCAAGAAGCAAGAGCTAATCTGTGAAAGTTCAGGGACAGGCATGTGACACAGCTCCCAGCTGCCTTAACCACATGTGGGGGGAAGGCCCCTGATTGGCTTTGGGGGGGCTTCCTTCTGTCCCAGCCGCCCTACCCTGTGTCTAAGGGAAGAATCATGATGCAGAGCCTGAGCCTTAGTTTTCTCATCTTCAGAATGGAAACAGGAGTAGTCCATCCAATTGACCATGCTAATTTACAGATTTTTTATTTTATGGATTCATTCACCGACATAGCACTGAGCTGCTGCGCATCAAGCCAGAGTCTGAGGACACAAAGGCACAATTTCTGCCTTTGAAGAACTCAAAGTAATGGGAATCTTAGACAATAATTGGTCAATTACAATGCAATGTTAAAGGGACTGGAGAAGTAATAGTATCACTTAGAATGGTCAATAACCCAAGCTCAAACAGGAGACCATTCAGAAAAAAGCATCCTTATAGAATTGGTATTGACACTAAATCTTAGCAGATGAGTGAGTTAACCAGTCAAGAAGCATGGACAGAAAAGTTACAAAGAACTTACAATCAAGAGAAAGCCTGTTTCCTCTGGAAAGCAAGGTGGGTAAGTATGAATGAATGCAGCGTCCTGGGAAGAGTAAGAGATGATGCTGAGAAGGGTAGATGCTAAAAGAGGCAGGGCTACTCTAGATTGAGCTGATTTTAATTTATGCATAATGTTTTGGGAAATTTTTACTTACCAGTAAAGTCTATGTTATAACACACTGTCAAAGGTTGCAATGAAGAGCTTAGGCCAAAATCCATATGCTCTGTCTTTCTCATATATTTCCTTTTCTTGAATCCCAAACATAAAATCTCTACCACTGTATGATTTAATGTGTTGTTGCAATAGTATTTAAGACGTTGATCACTGGAAACCCAAATACAGGCCATTTCAAAATATAAGTGATTTTGGAGATTTTCTGTTTTCCAGAGGCAGTTTAACCCCCAGAGATACAGTATATAACATAGTGTATAATTCTGTTGGCAACTTAGTTATGTTTGGAACTACATTTCCCAGAATCCCTTTTCCTACACGGCCTGAGTTGAGTTGCCAAAAGTGAAATTCCACACTACTCTCAGAACAGAAATTCCATGACAAACCTGGACAGTGTTTTAAAAAGCAGAGACATTATTTTGCCCTCAAAAGTCCGTCTAGTCAAAGCTATGGTTTTTCCAGTAGTCATGTATGGATGTGAGAGTTGGACTATAAAGAAAGCTGAGCGAGCACCAAGGAATTTATGCTTTTGAACTGTGGTGTTGAAGAAGACTCTTGAGAGTCCCTTGGACTGCAAAGAGATCAAACCAGTCAATTCTAAAGGAAATCAGTCCTAAATATTCATTGGAAGCACTGATGCTGAAGCTGAAGCTCCAATACTATGGCCACCTGATGCGAAGAGTCAACTCATTAGAAAAGACCCTGATGCTGGGAAAGGTTGAAAACAGGAGGAGAAGGGGATGACAGAGGATGAGATGGCTGGATAGCATCACTGATTCAATGATATGAGTTTGAGCAAGTTCCAGGAGATTATAAAGGACAGGGAAGCCTAGCGTGCTGCAGTCCATGGGGTTGCAAAGAGTCAGACATGACTGAGCAACTGAACAAAAGCAACTCATAACACACACTCCTTAGCTTTGCCTATCCAGTCCTCAGGCCTTTTGAAGGTCCCAGGCTAAGTCTATACTGATCTCTGTCTTCGTCTATGCCTTGAACATTCTTTCTCCTTCACCTCTATTCCCTTATTTTAAACTCTCAGATTATGTCTCCTTTTCTGTGAAGATTTTTTCTTGTGGTTTTAAAGAAGTCTATGAATAGTTCTAAATCCTTTCCATTTATATCTCAGCGTTTTTCGACTACTTTGACCACTAGAACACAGTGGAAGTGACACTATGTGACTTGTGAGTTTAAGTCATAAAAAGCTATGCATTTCTGCATCATTTACTGGAATACCTTCTCTTGGAATCTCGATTTACATGTAAGAAATCTGGCTACTTTGAAGCCTCCATGATGGACACACCATGTGTAGATATTTGGGACAATAGCTGCAGTTAAGCCTAAGTGCAGTTAAGCCTTCAAGAAATTTCTGCCAAGGCAACACAAGTGAATGAAGCTGTCTGGGATCCTACATTCTAGGTCATCCACCTTGTGTCATGCCTCACATACCCTCTTAATTTAATAAGAAATTCTCTAAGTATCTTAAGGATGTATCTCATAGGCCTTCTTAGTAAAAGTATTGTTTCTAAGATTCATAGAGGCATTTCCCAAAAATAGCCTCATAGGTGGCCCAAAGTTGAAAAGAACTCATCTTTAAGAGATTTATGACAGTGACTTTTTATTTATTGAAATAAATTTTATTAATTGTTACATAAGCAACCCACAAACTTTTAAAAGAATTTATATCAATAGGGACTTAAAGGGACAGAAACAATACAAAAAGAAAAGATGTCTTTTCTATGAGCAAGAAGCACACTGAGAAAATTACTCAGCTGAAAACACAGGCAGGGAGTGGAATCAAGAGAACAGAGAATGGACCCGGGAGTCATGGAGAATTCCTAGGAGCATGATTCAGGCCTAATCATAGAATAGAAAACATATTCTTGATTCAGTTTCAGAATTGTTATGAATCAGTGACTGCTATGTGCCTTCTATTGCCCTCCTTTTGGAACAGGGTGATATATTTCAGTTTTCTTATTCCTTATCACTACCTTGGGGGTCCTTATCACTGCCTTGGGGGTGAAGATAGAAAAATGCCCCTTTAGATTGAGAGGAGCTGTACCTAGAGAACCGGACCAGAGGAGACTCATCTGTTTCTTGATATAATCTGGACAATGACATGTTGGATCTCAGGCCTGAACCCAATGCCTCAAGATGAGACTTTTAAAGGAGGAGGAAGTGAATGTATTTTGCATATATGAGAAATTTAGATGACTTTTGGTAACAGAGATGACTGTGACAATTTTAAAACATAGCTACAGATTCTTTAACACTCCTATTAAAAGAAGTTATCTAAATCCTTTCCACTTGAACCTACAAAGGCTTGTGACTGCCCTGACTCACAGAGTCTTGTTATCCCCTACAAGGTCATAGACAAGTTATTGAAGTCATGTTGGATTTTTCAGAATAATCCAACCCCAAAGCTGAATATCACCAGGTAACCTCCATCAATAACATGCAAAAGAAATGAATCACCTAGCTGGCCCCTGCCTAAATTCCTAAATTATAAACAAATGAGCTCTAAATAAATGGCTATAGTTTTTAGTGACTAATTTTTTGGATAGTTATACAGCAGAAAATAACTGGAATATCACTCAAGGCCAGCTATAAATGCCCTGTGTCTATGCCTCTGTGAAACTCTATCCTCTTTAAACTATGTAGTAGAATTATCTGTGAATGTCCTATATTCTGACAAATACAGAATACTGATGAAGGAAATTGAAGATGATATAAAATGAAAATATATACTGTGCTCTTGGATTGGAAGAATGTATGTTATTAAAAAGGCCATACTACCCAAATGTGTCTACAGATTTAATGCCATCCCTATCAAACACCCCTGAAATTTTTCAAAGAACTAGAGCAAATTATCCTAAGATTTAGACGGAATCACAAAAAATCCAGAATTACCAAAGTGATCTTGAGGAAAAAAGTTCAAAGCTGAAAGTATCATCCACCTTGATTTCAGACTATACTACAAGGCTACAGTAATTAAAACAGCACCAAATATGCACAAAAACAGACACATAAATTAATGGAACAGAATAGAGAGTCGAGAATTAAACCCAGGCATCTATGGTTGATTAATCTATGACAAATGAGACAAGAATACATAATGGAGAAAAGACAGTCTCTTCAGTAAGTGATACCAGTAAAACTGGATAGCTACATGTAAAAGATTGGGAGTAGAACATTTCTACACACCATATACAAAGATAAAGTCAAAATGGATTAAAGACTTAAATGTAAGACCTTAAATCATAAAATTCCTAGACGAAAACATAGAATACTCTTTGACATAAATCACAGCATTATTTCTGTGGATCCGTCTCCTAAGGCAAAAGAAATAAAAGCAAAAATAAACAAGTGGACCTAATTAAATTTAAAAGCTTTTGCACAGCAAAAGAAAGCATCAACGAAACAAAAGACAATCTAAAAAATGGGAGAAAGTATTTGCAAGGGATATAACAGGGGATTAATATTAAAAATATATTAACAGTTGTAAAACTTGATATCAAAAAAAATAAGCAACCCAATCAAAAAATGGGCAGCTATGTTCCCCAAAAAGACATACAGGTGGCTAACAGGCGCATGAAAAAATGCTCAATATCACTAATAATCATGGAAATGCAAATCAAAACTATAATGAGATATCACCCCATTCCTGTTAGGATGGCTATTATCAAAGCGTTCATAAATGACAAATGTTGATGAAGATGTGGAGGAAAGGGAATCCTCCTTCCTTGTTGGTGGGAATGTAAACTGATATAACCACAGTGGAAAACATGGGGGTTCCTCAAAAAACTAAAAATAGAGCTATCATCTGACCTAAAATCCAGGGTATATATTCAAAAGAAGGAAAGAACTAATCTGAAATGATACACGTATCCCCATTTTCATAGCAGCACTAATTACAATAGCCAAGACATGGAAGCAACCCAAGTATCCATCTAGATATTAATGGATAAAAAAGTTGTAAAATAGGTATCTACAGTGAACTATTGTTAGTCACACAGTCATGTCCAACTCTTTGCAAGCCCATGGACTTAGCCTGCCAGGCTCCTCTGTCCATGGAATTTCCCAGGCAAAAATACTGAAGAAGTTTGCCATTTCCTTCTCCACAGGATCTGACAGACCCAGGGATCGAGCCTGAGTCTCCTGCATTGGCAGGCGGTTTCTTTACCACTGAGCCACCAGGAAAGCCCAAACTGCCATAAAAAAGAATGAAATTCTGCCATTTGTAGCAATGTGGATGAAACTACAGAACATTATTCTTAGTGAAATAAGGCAGAACAAAAAATATAAATGCTCTACGATAATCACTTATATGTGAAATCTAAAAAATGAAACAAATGAAAGTATATAGCAAAACAGAAATAGACTCACAGATATAGAAAACAAATGAGTGGTGCCCATTGGGGAGGGAAGGGGGGAGGGGCAAGATAGGGGTATGGGATTAAGAGGTACAATCTACTATGTATAAAATAGACACAAAGATTATACAGCACGGGGAGTTACAGCCATTATTTTATAATAACTTTAATGGAGTATAATCTATAAAAATGCTGAGTCACTATGTCATATCCCTAAGACTAGTATAACGTAAATCCACTACGTGTGTGCTAAGTCACTTCAGTTGTGTCCCATTCTTTATGTCCCCATAGACTGTAGCTCTCCAGGCTCCTCTGTCCATGGAATTCTCCAGACAAGAATCCTGGAGTGGGTTGCCATATTCTTCTCCAGGGGGATCTTCCCAGCCCTGGGATCAAACCCGAATATCTCACATTGCAGGCAGATTCTTTACTGTTTGAGTTACCTGGAAAGCTCCACCAGACTCCTTAGATTAAAACAAAAACCAAAAAAAAAAAACACTGTAGAATAATTATCTATTCATTTGCTTGTGTCACCTTCCTGGTGAGTGCTTCTTGAGGATAAGGATGGTCACTAGCATCAAGAACATTAGCCTGCATAGTAGGTATCCAATATATTATTTTTTTTATTTTTCTCACCCTGACATATATATGCATGCAAATGCATTATATATATATAACATATATATTAAGAACACTGGAGTGGGTTGCATTTCCTTCTCCAGTGAATAAAAGTGAAAAGTGAAAGTGAAGTCACTCAGTTGTGTCTGACTCTTCGTGACCCCATGGAAGCCTACCAGGTTCCTCCATCCATGGGAGTTTCCAAGCAAGAGTACTGGAGTGGGGTGCCATTGCCTTCTTCTTCTTCTTCTCTTCTGAGAGAGAGAGAGAGAGAGAGAGAGAGAGAGAGAGAGAGAGAGAGAGAGAGATCTATCTATTATTTTTCTATGGTTAGAGTGTGGATGGAGAGCTTTAAACATGTTCCTGTGTTGTTGCTCTGGTCTCACTAGATTGAGTTTGGGTCTTCTGATTTCCACCATGTCCTATAGGACTATAGGCTTGGTCTGTTTGTGGCTATTTCTATGAGGGGCATCCACTAAAAAAAAAATAATAACAAAAACAACAAAAAACCAGGCCAGAGTAGTTAGTTCCTCTGGAAATATACATGAATTTGAAACCAAAGAGGATAATTGCTGTGCAGGAACATGTTTTGAGTTTTGCCTCTCCCAGAACCTTTGAAAAATAGAACATAATGTGTAGCCAAACCTCAAACACCCCTGGGTTTGCACATCTCTAATAATCCCATCCAGATACAGTTACTTTCATATAATAGAATTCTGGTTCCAAGGTTTCTCCAGTATGAAAAACAACTCCTAGAGAGAATTGGTTTTCTGAGAGCAGCAGCCTGCCTGATTCTTCCACAGCTGCATAGTCACCCCAGAAATTGCAGACCTGACTC
This sequence comes from Tragelaphus eurycerus, assembly GCA_935064755.1. Lineage (NCBI taxonomy): Eukaryota > Metazoa > Chordata > Mammalia > Artiodactyla > Bovidae > Tragelaphus > Tragelaphus eurycerus. The sequence goes on along the minus strand of CAKXYN010000086.1, from coordinate 440,288 downwards.
TCAACCTTCCTGTTTCAAAAATAATCACTTTACTTCAATGTGTGAAGAGTTTAACACTGAAAGAAGTTGGGATCGGAGCCAGGCTTGAATCCCAGCTCTGTCTCTCACCAGCCATGTGACTATCAGCAAGTTACTTAATCTCTCTGAGCCTGTTACCATATAAGCAAAAGGAAGAAATACTAATGTTTGCTTATAGGGTGGTTGCAAGCAATGACTTATTGATACTATTCTTCCCTTCCCTTCTCCACTTTTTCAATAAAAAATATCTGACTCTGTTCAGAGATACTGGACTGGTCTTAGTCACCCTGGAAACCTATTATCTTGCCTCTTTTCTTGAGAGAAATGTGCCAAACCAATGTTTGGCATAAAGTGTGAGGGAATCAATATCACAAAGGAATATGTGTATAAATATATATTCCAGTTTATTTTTCTTTAGTTCATGACCTGCCCCATTTTCCTGTGATTTCTACTCTTAAGCTGTCAAGGGCAGACTTCTATTGTTACATGACTACATTTTCTGAACTACAAATAAGGATTCATGGGTTCACAAATACAAATGTTCTTAAGGGGGCAACATGACTCAACATTTTAAATAGAGACTGCCTTTAAAAAATGTAGGACATATGGTGACCATACCCATAGTTCTCAAAGCCAGATGTTGACTGGCTCCAAGAGAAGAAAAACAAAACAATCAGAAATCTCTTCTGTTTGCCAAAACAAATCTTGTGTCTCTCCCAATGTTATTCCTGTAGATATCTTTGTTTGAATTGGGCCTGTTCACCAGTTCCATTTCTAGTACCATCTCTGGTGATGGGGGAAAGAAAACACCTTCATGTTCACTCATGTTAGCAAGGAATATTTTTTTGGATGGATTTTACAAGCAAAGAAAACTGGAAAATTGGTTTGTGTGTGTACAAAGCTAGTGGAGGTGATGGAATTCTAGTTGAGCTCTTTCAAATCCTAAAAGATGATGCTGTTAAGTTGCTGCTATCAATATGCCAGCAAATTTGGAAAACTCAACAGTGGCCACAGGACTGGAAAAGGTCAGTTTTCATTCCAATCCCAAAGAAAGGCAATGCCAAAGAATGCTCAGACTACTGCACAATTGCACTCGTCTCACACGCTAGCGAAGTAATGCTCAAAATTCTCCAAGCCAGGATTCAATAGTACATGAACAGTGAACTTCCAGATGTTCAAGCAGAATTTAGAAAAGGCAGAGGAACAAGAGATCAAATTGCCAACATCCGTTGGATCATTGAAAAAGCAAGAGAGTTCCAGAAAAACATCTATTTCTGCTTTATTGACTATGCCAAAGCCTTTGACTGTGTGGATCACAACAGACTGTGGAAAATTATTCAAGAGGTGGGAATCCTAGACCACCTGACCTGTCTCCTGAGAAATCCATATACAGGTCAAGAAGCAACAGTTAGAACTGGACATGGAACAACAGACTGTTTCCAAATCAGAAAAGAGTACGTCAAGGCTCTATATTGTCACCCTGCTTATTTAACTTATATGCAGAGTACATCATGAGAAACGCTGGACTGGAAGAAGCACAAGCTGGAATCAAGATTGCCGAGAGAAATATCAATAACCTCAGATATACAGATGACACCACCCTTATGGCAGAAAGTGAAGAAGAACTAAAGAGCCTCTTGATGAAAGTGAAAGAGGAGAGTGAAAAAGCTGGCTTAAAACTCAACATTCAGAAAGTGAAGATCATTGCATCTGGTCCCATCACTTCATGGCAAATAGATGGGGAAACAATGGAAACAGTGGCAGACTTTATTTTGGGGGCTCCAAAATGACTGCAGATGGTGACTGCAACCATGAAATTAAAAGACCCTTGCTCCTTGGAAGAAAAGCTATGACAAACCTAAGCAGCATATTTAAAAAGCAGAGACATTACTTTGCCAACAAAGGTCTGTCTAGTCAAAGCTATGGTTTTTCCAGTGTTCATGTTCAAGAAAGTTGAGTGCTGAAAAATTGATGCTTTTCAACTGTGATTTGGAGAAGACTCTTGAGAGTTCCTTGGACTGCAAGTAGATACAACTGGTCCATCCTAAAGGAAATCAGTCCTGAATATTCATTGGAAAAACTGATGCTGAAGCTGAAACTCCAATACTTTGGCCATCTGATGTGAAGAACTGACTCATTTGAAAGTAATTAGCTCCCAATTAAAATAAATAAATTTAAATTTTTTTTAAAAAAAAGGAAAAAAGAAAAGACCCTGGTGCTGGGAAAGATTGAGGGCGAGAGGAGAAGAGGACAACAGAGGATGAGAAGGTTAGATAGCTTCACCGACTCTATTGCCATGAATTTGAGTAAGCTCTGGGTGTTGGTGATGGACAGGGAGGCCTGGCGTGCTGCAGTCCATGGGGTCGCAAAGAGTTGGACATGACTGAGTGAACTGAACTGATGTGGTTTCTTTTCCTTTTTTCCCCCATATAGAGAGTCTTCTGCTATAGCTTTTCCTTCTGGTGTCTCACTAATTAATAATAATTATTTTAAAAATATGACAAAATTATTATTATTACTAACCACATTCCATATGATGGGCATTTGTCATGCATTTTCTCCTAGGTATATTTAATGGACTTGCAAGGTAGATATCATTGTCTCCAGTGATTAGAGTGATTAAGAAACTGGTCCAAGTTCATAGAATTAGTAAGTGATAATATAGGGAATTGAACCCAGAAATATCTGACTTTGATCCCCAAAATATCAATTAAACATGTACTGAACATGTACCCAGTGCTGCACTAAAATATTTAATAAATTATTTATCTGCGTCACAGCTGCCAAGATTAAGAAAATTTCCCAGGGTCATTGAATTTGTAATTAGAACCAAATCCACATTCTTCTTTTCTTTCATCTTCTTCTTCTTTTTTTTTTTTTTGGAGTACATTTTCAGAACTTTTTCTAAATCCCCTCATGGCATCTGGTAGGAGAAGAGCAAAAAACAAAACAAAACAAAACACCTCAACATTGGTGTTTCTAAACTCAAGTTTAGAAACTTGAGTCCTAGGAGGATATTGAATGAAGAGAACATGCATGGAAGTTGGATCTATTACCATCACAGAGTCCTAACTTAGTATGAATGAGTTTATTGATGGTAAGTAGTGGGAGGCTTCTCTTGTAGCTCAGGTGGTAAAGAATCTGCTTGCAAATGCAGGAGACCTGGGTTTGATTCCTGTGTTGGAAAGATTCCCTGGAGAAGGAAATGGCAACCCACTCCAGTATTTTTACCTGGAGAATCCCATGGACAGAGGCACCTGGTGGGTTACAGTCCATGGGGTCGCAAAGAGTCGGACATGACTTAGTGACTAAATCACCACCAAGTAGTGAGAACAAAGCTGGGGAGTACAGAGCAGAGTTTAGGAAGTGGAATTAAATTAGAAAAAGGAACATCAGAAGTTGAGTCTCAGCACTGTGTAGGGCTAGATTTTGTCATTTTAAATCATCTTCATTTCGACCAAAAATATTTATTAGGAAAGGCTTCAAATTACAGAGTAGAATCAAGAAGCAGAAAAAATTGATGTCTAACGGGTAAATGTCAGAGAATAAAATCATTTTGAAATCATTTATTCGAAGAAACAGGATACTTCTTTTAAGTGATTCTGCTGTAAATGAGAAAAAAAGAAGAGCATTTTAAGTTATCATCTTAAATAATTTCCAGTTGAGATTATCAAGCTATTTCATTCACCCTTCTCATTTATCTCCTCCCACATTTAACTGCCCAAATGAATTTGACCTGATGTGGAGAAAGCATGGGGGAAACACTAACATTCTCTGTGTTCATTTTGATCTTAAGGTTCTTAATCTTTATTTTTTAAATGAATTCCCACTAATCCCAGTGATAGAATTCTTAATATTTGTACTCATCAGAGTCAATATGGAATATACAGAAAAATCAAAAGATCAAACTAAAATTTCCCACAATCCCACTATTCTGATATTGTTAGCATTTTGATATATTTCTATTTTATTTTTCTGTTTTTTATTTTTAAAATGAGATTATAAAAATACTCTTGTCTTACTCCAAGTACCTCTTAAGCATTTGCCCATGTCATTAGTGTTTGAGGACATATATTTTAATCATAGTTAAATGTGCATCTACATATTATAGTGTATGTAAGCCATCCTCTGTTGTTGGATATTTAGATTGATTTCAGATTTCCACCATTACAAATGTGGTATTAATTTTTGTACATAATCATTCCATGCCCCATACCTCTTTTAGTACACTCTCTGCTCAACATGTCTCAGCTTTTCTTCTTTCACAGACATAATTGATCAGATCAGATCAGTCGCTCAGTCGTGTCCGACTCTTTGCGACCCCATGAACCGCAGCACGCCAGGCCTCCCTATCCATCACCAGCTCTCGGAGGTCACTCAGACCCACATTCATCGAGTCAGTGATGCCATCCAGCCATCGAGTCAGTGATGCCATCCAGCCATCTCATCCTCTGTCGTCCCCTTCTCCTCCTGCCCTCAATCCCTCCCAGCATCAGAGTCTTCTCCAATGAGTCAACTCTTCACATGAGGTGGCCAAAATACTGGAGTTTCAGCTTCAGCATCATTCCTTCCAAAGAAATCCCAGGGCTGATCTCCCTCAGAATGGACTGGTTGGATCTCCTTGCAGTCCAAGGGACTCTCAAGAGTCTTCTCCAACACCACAGTTCAAAAGCATCAATTCTTCGGCGCTCAGCCTTCTTCACAGTCCAGCTCTCCCATCCATACATGACCACAGGAAAGACCATAGCCTTGACCAGGCGAACCTTTGTTGGCAAAGTAACGTCTCTGCTTTTGAATATGCTATCTAGGTTGGTCATAACTTTCGTTCCAAGGAGTAAGCATCTTTTAATTTCATGGCTGCAGTCACCATCTGCAGTGATTTTGGAGCCCAGAAAAATAAAGTCTGACACTGTTTCCACTGTTTCTCCATCTATTTCCCATGTAGTGATGGGACCAGATGCCATGATCTTCGTTTTCTGAATGTTGAGCTTTAAGCCAACTTTTTCACTCTCCACTTTCACTTTCATCAAGAGGCTTTTTAGTTCCTCTTCACTTTCTGCCATAAGGGTGGTGTCATCTGCATATCTGAGGTTATTGATATTTCTCCCGGCAATCTTGATTCCAGCTTGTGTTTCCTCCAGTCCAGCATTTCTCATGATGTACTCAGCATATAAGTTAAATGAACATGGTGACAATATACAGCCTTGACGTACTCCTTTTCCTATTTGGAACCAGTCTGTTGTTCCATGACCAGTTCTAACTGTTGCTTCCTGACCTGCATAATTGATATTCACATTTGAGACTTTTCCTACAGTCATGTGTTAGACTTACCTAAGGTTATATCCAATTTCTTGTGTTTTAATTAAATGTAATACCTATACATTTGTCTTTCCTTCCATGCAGAAGGGTTGAGATGAGTAAAAAGTGATGTAAGGGATTTCCACGAGTCCACTATATTTTATAAATAAACCCTGTGTGAATTTCAGTACTGTATTACTAGTGATAATTTATTTCAAACATACCTTATAGCTGATTGTGTCACCTAACTGAAAAAGCACTGTTTAGCTGACCTAAGCAAGCCCTCTTGTATTCTCTGAGTGGTTTGAGCATACATTCACATTGAAGACCATATCTAGCTATGATTTCTGCCTTTAGAAATAAATGCACTTGTATTTATTTACATAGTATTACATAGGTGTAAATTGCAAGCTGTAGACAGAGTTAGATCTTCATGTGAGAAGGGAGCAGTTTAGGCTTTGGGAAGGGCTGAATAAGCATAAAGGGATACTTCCTGTGTGCCTCCCCATCCCACTCCAGTCCAAAGGTTCTGATGAAACTTTCCTGAGGGCTAGCCCCTCCCGGTGCCACCGACTCTGAATCACTGCTTCAGAGAGAGCATAACTAAGCCTTTCTGTTCTCCTGGGACAACATCTGTGGTCTGAAATCCTAGCTAATTCAGCTGCCTATTTCTTCATCTATGAGTAAGGTAAGGTCAAGATGTTTTGTTTTGTTTTGTTTTTTTTTTTAGGTTGGGAGATGCATGAAGATTTATGAGAACTGAAAAGCACATGGGTTGAGGCATGTGGGTGGTAACTTGATATTATCTCCTCCAGGGACAGTGAGTGTTCTACTTGAAACATTTGTAGGATGTGACCTTTTCACAGCTGAGAAGGGCAAGCCATCTCGGTTTGGTATTGACAGACTGGCCCAACTTGATGGGTCTGCATGTTGCATCTTAGAATAATCTAATCATAGGTAAAAGACATTTACTTACTGGAAGAATTTTAATGCTGTATTAGTTGACCTTTTGTCTGTGATGAAAGCACTAAAACTAGAACTAGTTGTTTTTTTTTAAAGGGAATTAATTTTGTTCATTACAACAAAGAAATTGTTTAACAACCAAATTATGGGAAGAACAAGGATGCTTTCCGGTAAAGAAACAAGAAACTCTCTCTCCTTGCCGCTTCTCCCCCCACACTTCCAACTCTGGCCTGGTCTTCTTTCCTCATAGGAAATTCGTTCTGTGTCACTGCAAATTAGTTTTGTCCACATTGCTGAAAACGTGGGGTGGAGTGGGAGTGACAGCTCCAAGCTTTTTTAAAATTTTTTTAGTCTTACAGTTTCTACCCCTTGGGAGGACCTACAGACTTTTCTACCACCTCAAGTCCAAAACTCTACCAGAAGATTCCTTGGCTGGTTTGGATTAGGGGAACAAAAAGGTGTCCTGAGAAAAACAGAGACATTAACAAGGAAAGTTTCCCCTTAAAAAAAGTGCTTCCTCCATTAGGCTGCCTGAAAGCCTTCAGTTTCAGATGACTTGCTGATTTGCTGAAGAAGGGAGTGAAAAGAGAGTTGAAAGGGGAGGGAGAAGACAAGGAAAAAGTTGTGTGTGCGTGTGTGTGTGTGTGTGCACATGCACGTTCAATCATGTCTGACTCTTTGCAACCCCATGGACTGTAGCCTGCCAGGCTCCTCTGTCCATGGAATTTTCCAGCAAGAATACTGGAGTGCGTTGCCATTTCCTTCTCCAGGGGATCTTCCTGACCCAGGGTTTGAACCTGCATCTCCTGTGTCTCCAGCATTGGCAGGCACATTCTCTACCAGCTGAGCCAATCGGGACGCCCTTGAGTGTTACAGGACACATACCCAAGTCATTTATTTTTCCTGTTGTTCATGATTTTGTTTCTCCCCTCAATTCTCTGGCACTAAGGTTCACAAAGCGAGGCTGGAAGTCATGAGGCTGGAAGACTCATCTGGAGCAGGAGCTGGGTGTATTTTGCAGGGTGTCAATTCCCCTGGTGAGTTCTAGCTGCAAAACAGTAGAGGTGTGTGCTCTTTCCCACACCCTGGCATTCAGCTGCCTTCCTCTGCGGCCAACTGAAAACCGTATGCTAATGGGAAATGCATATGGTAAACCCAGAAAAGCCACAATGTCAAAAGCAATAGGCAGTGGACCAGGCAAGTATGAGATAGGTCTCTACTGGCCTCTACCACCATTTCTACCTGAAGTTTCAACATGAGTAATGTTTGACATCCAGGACTTTTCCTTTAAAATTTCCCTGCCCAAGTCCATGCAAAGGACAAATGGTATGATATAGGTACATGGCCTTGAGAAGCTGACTTTGGATCTGTGCCTAATTACAAATGTAATTATATACATAAGTTATTATAACTTCTACCTTTGGTGGAGATACCAAACTTAAAAGCCTGGATGCCAGGCAAGTTACATTAAAACAATGTTGTAGAAAGGATGAAATGAGAGATTATATTTTCTTCTAGCAAGTTATGGTTATAGGGCTTACCACTGTCCAAACATCTTTTTTTTTCTTTTAAGAGAACATGTAAATCCAGCCTTTTCAAGAATGATTGAACATGGCCCACCCAAATGCATAAATGGACTGTTTTCAGGCCCTTTCACTCTGTAGGACTCAAACTTTCAGCTCTGTCTTCCTGTCTTTGGAGATCTGGCCTTTAGAGCCCCTTTGGTATTGTGTGTTTCTGTTCTTTATTTGGTGGTCAGAGAAGTCGTCTTGTTTTTTGAGCAACGCTACATCTTTTTATCTTTCACTTCTCATTTTACCTTACTTGTCTGTCTTTGAGTGGGAAAGGAACTCACAGCAACATTTTGACAAGAAACTTTGGCCCGTGCTCTTTCAACTATACCATATACACTTGGTTAGGATGCTTTATTCTGTTATAATTCAATCCATCTCAACTGATAGGATTGGATTTATTAAATTCCTTGCTGAAATTCATGTAGCATATGTCTACAGCACCATGAAAGGAAAAATCAAATTAGTTTGGTATATTTTTTCTTAGTAGACTTATGCTGTGTTCAAGCAATTGGTACTTTCTTTGCTCAGTGCTATCCAAACATCTATTTAATAATTTATTTTAGCATTTTGCCAGGAATGAATAGGCAATCTCAGTGATCTAGCTTTCCTGAGACATTTCTTTTTCCTCCTTTTCAAAGTTAGGACAGCATGTGCCTAGAAGTTTTTGAAACCATACTTATTCTCATAATCATTAAACTACAGCCTTGTATCAATGGCACAAAACTGGAGGAGAAGCCAAAGTATTTAAGAATAGTATCCAAACTCAGAAGATCTTGACAAGTTACAGCAATGAACTCAATTTCATGAAATATGTATTAAAAAGTAGCAGCTATACTTAAGGAAACAAAACAATAAAACCCCCAAGAAATATGAGAAGAAATCAAAGATTTTGGCTGACTGCCAACTCAGTGGGAGTCCTGAGGGTGATGTGGTTAACAAGGTCAGAAAGAAAACACAAGCAAAAGCAAAACCAGAAAAACACGAATTGAGGAATAGTACAATGTTCAGAGACATGGACGGCAGTGAGAGTTTTTTCAGAACTGAAGCTTGGACTTCTCTGGTGGTGCAGGGGACGGGAGTCTCCCTGCCAGTGCAGGGGGCACGGGTTTGACCCCTGCCCCTGGAAGAGTCTTCGTGCCATGGAGCAGCTGTGCCCATGTGCCACAATTGCTGAGCCCAAGTGCAACTCCTGAAGCCCGTGTGCCTAGTGCCTGCGCTGCAGCGTGAAGCCTGCACACCGCAAGGAGTAGGAGCCCGCTGACTGCAACTAGAGAAAGCCCACACATGGCAATGAAGACCCCACACAGCCAAAAATAAGGAGTAAGAAATAAATATGAAGCTCACGGAAGAGCATCTACCTAAGTTGATGGAAATAAGGTTCACTGGCTGGAATTACAGAGTTTACCCATATTATAAAATATATGAACAAAGTATCTTTAAGGTCCTATATCTGCTGTCCCCCATAAACTGCACATAAACACTAAGGAGAGTAGATTATATGAAGTCCCAAAGCAACTTAATTTCCAAATCAAACTACCTTTTCCCCCATTCCTTTTCTTGAGTGTCCTCTCTCTCTCTGAAGGCACCTCAACACCCAGGTGTCCTGCCAAACACACACATAGACACACACACACACACACACACACACAACACGTGTCCCTCCCTTTCTCAATGACTGTCAGTGTCCAGTCTATAACCAGACGTAGTCACATTCCAACCCCCTCTGGTCCAGGGTAATTGTACCTCCCAGAGTTTTCCATCACGCCTGTGCAGACCTGTATCTTAATGACCATCACACAGCACACCCAGTTTCCTGTTTCCCTCCCACCCTCCATCTGTCCCTGCCCTTCCTGGTTTACAAGCATCTTGAGACCAAAGGCCCTGTTTTCTCCATCAGCCCCAATACCTGTCACATTGCTCAGCACATAGTGCTTTCTCAATAAATACTTGTAGAGATAAATGCTTAGATAAACCTGGAGGAGAGAGGTCACAAAAAACTCTGCAAGAAACCTTCAAATATTTCCAAATAGACTTATCGAAGAGGTGTTAGACCACGGGGTGAGCCTGATAAGCAAGGCAGTGTAGTGATGAAAACTGCAAACTGTGGAATCAACTGCCTATGTTCAAGTCCTATCTCCTCTGCTTAACAGCGGCAGGGCCTTGGTCAAGTTATTCATCCTTCCATGCCTCACACCTATTTCACTGACTTGTTGTGAGAACAGAACAGGTCAAAACAAGTAGCACGTTTTGAAGAATGCCTGGTGAGTAAGGCTTCAGTACACACCAGCCATGACACTGACCATGATTCTTCATTTGCATCTCGGCCTGTAATAGTCATGTTCAGTGGTCATCCATCACAGCGCAGGCTCTAAAGTCAGATTTCAGTCAGTCAGTCAGTTCAGTCACTCAGTCGTGTCCAACTCTTTGCGACCCCATGGACTGCAGTACTCCAGGCCTCCCTGTTCATCACCAGTTCCTGGAGCTTACTCAAACTCATGTCTATCGAGTCAGTGATGCCATCCAACCATCTCGTCCTCTGTCGTCCCCTTCTCCTCCAGCCTTTAATCTTTCCCAGCATCAGGGTCTTTTCCAATGAGTCAGTTCTTCACATGAAGTGGCCAAAGTATTGGAGTTTCAGCATCAGTCTTTCCAATGACTATTCAGGACTAATCTCCTTTAGGATAGACTGGTTGGATATCCTTGAAGTCCAAGGGATTCTCAAGAGTCTTCTTCAACACCACAGTTCAAAAGCATCAATTCTTCAGCACTCAGCTTTCTTCAAAGTTCAACTCTCATATCCATACATGACTATTGGAAAAACCAAAGCCTTGACTAGACAGACCTTTGTTAGCAGAGTAATGTCTCTGATTTTTAATATGCTGTCTAGGTTGGTCATAACTTTTCTTCTAAGGAGCAAGTGTCTTTTAGTTTCATGGCTGCAGTCACCATCTGCAGTCATTTTGGAGCCCCAAAACATAAAGTCAGCCACTATTTCCATTGTTTCCCCGTCTATTTGCCCTGAAGTAGTGGGACCAGATGCCATGATCTTTGTTTTGTGAATGTTGAGTTTTAAGCCAATTTTTTCACTCTCCTCTTTCACTCTCATCAAGAGGCTCTTTAGTTCTTCTTCACTTTCTGTCATAAAGGTGGTGTCATCTGCATATCTGAGGTTATTGATATTTCTCTAGAAATGTTGATTCTAGCTTGTGCTTCATCCACCCCAGCATTTCTCATGATGTACTCTGGATATATGTTAAATAAGCAGGGTGAAAATATACAGCCTTGATGTACTCCTTTCCCGATTTGAAACTAGTCTGTTGTTTCTTGTCCAGTTCTAACTATTCCTTCCTTACCTGCATACAGATTTCTCAAGAGGCAAGTCAGGTGGTCTGGTATTCCCATCTCTTTCATGATTTTCCACAGTTTGTTGTGATCCACACAGTCAAAGGCTTTGGCATAATCAATAAAGCAGAAATAGATGTTTTTTTGGAACTCCTTTGCTTTTTTGATGATCCAGCAGATGTTGGCAATTTGATCTCTGGTTCCTCTGCCTTTTCTAAATCCAGCTTGAACATTTGGAAGTTCAAGGTTCATGTACTGTTGAAGCCTGGCTTGGAAAATTTTGAGCATTACTTTGCTAGTGTGTGAGATGAGTGCAATTGTGCGGTAGTTTGAACATTCTTTGGCATTGCCTTTCTTTGGGATTGGAATGAAAACTGACCTTTTCCAGTCCTGTGGCCACTGTTGAGTTTTCCAAATTTGCTGGCATATTGAGTGCAACACTTTCACAGCATCATCTTTTAGGATTTGAAATAGCTCAGCTGGAATTCCATCACCTCCACTAGCTTTGTTCATAGTGTTGCTTCCTAAGGGCCACTTGTGTAAAGCAAGGTTTACACAAAAGTAATTTATTTTGAAGACTATTCTCAAAGAACAGGAGTGTAGGCCAGTGATGGTTAAAATGCTAAGTTGCTAAGTCGCTTCAGTTGTGTCCAACTGTGTGTGACCCCATGGACTGCAGCCTACCAGGCTTCTCCGTCCAAGGGATTCTCCAGGCAAGAACACTGGAGTAGGTTGCCATTTTCTTCTTCAATGCATGAAAGTGGAAAGTGAAAGTGAAGTCGCTCAGTCATGTCCGACTCTTAGCAACCCCATGGACTGCAGCCTACCAGGCTCCTCCATCCATGGGATTTTCCAGGCAACATTGCTGGAATGCGGTGCCATTGCCTTCTCCTGAAGGTTAAAATGAAGGATAAAAAAACTTCCATCCTGCTAGAAACCTTCTGAGAAACTATGTAGAGTGCATCTTGAAATGGAATAGAATAAGCTGTATTAATCCATGGACTTGTGTCCTCAGTGGTCAAGGGCTGTCCATAGGGTAATTCTCTTTCACCTCCTATTTGCACCTTCATCAGAATAGCTGGGGCTTCCCAGGTGGTGCTAGTGGTAAGGAAACCACCTGCCAATGCAGGAGACAGAGATGTGAGTATGATCCCTTTGTTGAGAAGATCCCCTGGATGAGGAAATGGCAACCCACTCCAGTATTCTTGCCTGGAGAATCTGACGGACAGAGGAACCTTGCAGGCCACAATTTACAGGATTGCAAAGAGTCAGACATGACTGAAGTGACTTAGCACACACCCCCACACAGAACAGCTGAGTAAACCTTACCAGTGGAGAAAAAGAGGTCTTAGGAAAGACTAATGTATACTTCATATATATAACAATGTAATGTATTATATAAAGAGATACATAATGTAAGATATATATGTATATATACATATATAAAAATATACACGTAACTTTATATGTATGTATATATATATACACACACACACATACACACACACACACATATATGTATATATATATATATGTATTTCCCTCCTAGCTCAGTTGGTAAAGAATCTGCCTGCAATGCAGGAGACCCGGGTTCAGTCCCTGGGTAGGGAAGATCCCCTGGAAAGGAAAATTGCAACTCAGTCCAGTATTCTTGCTTGGAGAATCCATGGCAAAGGAGCCTGGGAGGCTACAGTCCATGGGGTTGCAAGAGTCGGACACGATTTAGTGACTAAACCACCATATATGTAAATGGTGGTTTATATATATTTATATATATATATTTAAATATAAATACATATATATAAAAAATATATATAAACCACCATATATATATGTGTGTGTGTGTGTATATATATATACAGGGCTTGTATATATACAGGTATATATATATATACACACATATGTATACATATACATATATATATATATATGTATATAATACAGAGCTTCCCAAGTGGGGAAGTGGTAAAGAATCTGCCTGCCAATGCAGGAGATGCAAGAAACATGGATCCAATCCCTGGGTCAGGAAGACCCCCTGCAGCAGGAAATGGTAAAATACATATGCATACTTCCTCTATATTATACACACACATACAAGGCACATTGTACCTAAGGTAACATGCTGTCATTTATGTCTGGGTGCTGCAAGTAGCTGGAATAAACAAGGAAGCAGAGTGGATGTGAGGTGGGCCTAAGGAATGGTGGGCATAAGAGTTCCTGTCTCTGTGGTAGAGATAAATTGATTCAGCTCCCAGGAGTGGGGACATGGCTCAACCTGACCAATCAGAGTTCTCCACCCACCTGCCACAGATAGAGTTTCAGGAATGGATATGCAAGCCTGGGCTGTTTCATTGCTAAAAGAGAACATATCTGTCCTTGCCCAGAAATGCAAAGTAGCTGAGCATCATATAGTCATACTCTTTGCAAGAGAGGAAATCTGAATTCTCTACCTCAGACAAATGTTGGTGGGAGCAAGACAGTGAGGTGGGGAAATAGTACGTGATAGTATGAGGACCCAGGAGGATCCAAAGAATATACAAACACTTCCTGCTGTGTATTTCACTGAAAGTACCTGTGCCTTACCTCTTACTGTTATAGTCTATTGTTTTGAGGTGCCCTGAAGCATAGTTCATGGCATCCAGTCCCATCACTTCATGGCAAATAGATGGGGAAACAGTGGAAATAGTGTCAGACTTCATTTTGGGGGGCTCCAAAATCACTGCAGATGGTGATTGCAGCCGTGAAATTAAAAGACGCTTACTCCTTGGAAGGAAAGTTATGACCAACCTAGACAGCATATTAAAAAGCAGAGACATTACTTTGCCAACAAAGGTCCATCTAGTCAAGGCTATGGTTTTTCCAGTGGTCATGTATGGATGTGAGAGTTGGACTGTGAAGAAAGCTGAGCACTGAAGAATTAATGCTTTTGAACTGTGGTGTTGGAGAAGACTCTTGGGAGTCCCTTGGCTGCAAGGAAATCCAACCAGTCCATTCTAAAGGAAATCAGTCCTGGGTGTTCATTGGAAGGACTGATGCTAAAGCTGAAACTCCAGTACTTTGGCCATCTCATGCAAAGTGTTGACTCATTGGAGAAGACTCTGATGCTGGGAGGGATTGAGGGCAGTAGGAGAAGGGGACGACAGAGGATGAGATGGCTGGATGGCATCATTGACTCGATGGATGTGAGTTTGAGTGAACTCCGGAAGTTGGTGATGGACAGGGAGGCCTGGTGTGCTGGGATTCATGGGGTCTCAAAGAGTCAGACATGACTGAGCTACTGAACTGAACTGAACTGAGGCATAGTTAAAATAGAAGCAGTTTTTTGAGAGCAAGAAAGATGATAAAGAGCCAGGCATATTCCTAAGACACAGAAACTATGAAACAGGGTACATGTTCAGAGACCAAGACTCAGTAAGATATATGGTTGTGCTTATTAACAAGCTACCCAGTTGCTGATTGAGTTTTTAAGGGAATTGTACTGCCAGAGAAACCCTAACCTCTCAACCCTAAAAAACCCCTAAAATTCCAAATTTGCATCCAGAGCCAGTGCAGTTAGATTTAACAGAAACAGGGCCATTCTCCAAAGAGGAATCATGTGACACTGGGCCCCTGGAGCAGAACCTGGAGTCAGCCAGGACGGCCATCCACTGTCTTACTGCACTGCAAGGAGGGATTCCTTGCTAATTCTGTCCACCTGTGTGAGATCTGTTGTGATCTAGTAATCTTTGATATTGTCTTAATTTCTCTCCTTTTCCAACTGGGAATTTGAATAGCAAATATTTTATTTCCCCCTCCATATTGCATGTTCTTTTTTTGAGGGAGACTGCTTTAATATATCACTTATGGCACCCCACTCCAGTACTCTTGCCGGGAAAATCCCATGGACGGAGGAGCCTGGGAGGCTGCAGTCCATGGGGTCGCTAAGAGTCGGACAGGACTGAGCGACTTCAATTTCACTTTTCATTTTCATGCATTGGAGAAGGAAATGGCAATCCACTCCAGTGTTCTTGCCTGGAGAATCCCGGGGATGGGGGAGCCTGGTGGGCTGCTGTCTATGGGGTCGCACAGAGTCAGACATGACTGAAGTGACTTAGCAGCAGCAGCAGCAGCAGCAATGTATTATAAATCCTACATCTGGCCCTGCCCTAGAAGAATGCTTGTCAGTTGGACAACTTCAATTTATAACTAGGTGCAGGACTTAGGAGTAACTGAATATATCTCTTGGCAGAGGAATGCCCTGTCTTTCCTGTTGTATATGGAGCAATTGATATCATGTAGGGAGAGGGGTATATGTGAAATGATCTGTGTACCAAGAATGAGGTTTTGTCTATGCAGTATCATTCCTCACTCCTTTTTTTGGGTAATTCTTTTTATCTTGTTTTATGGGGATTCTGTTCAACCTATGTGGTTCAAGAGGGACTGATTCCTCTTCCCCCAGCCCTTGGTCCCAAGAGATAGATGTTTGACTTAAAACTGACGGACCAGGATCCTCTAAGCTCAAAGCTACAGTTACTGGCACACAGATGAGTGGGATATAGTTCAATCAAGTTTCCCAGGGCTTTGGAACCTCTGGATCCAGCCAAGCCTGAACAACTCTGGGGGACTCTTCAATTAGTCCACTCTTAAAAACCAAAATAATTTGAGTTAGGAGTTATGACTTGCAACTAAAAGATTTATGGCTAGTCCTCAGGTTCTTATATAGGAAATATTTCCTAACATTCAGACTTAGCCAAGAATGGAAAAGGCTATTTTGAGTTCCCTTTCCCTGGAGGTTATCTAGTAAATGGATGGTAACCACATCTACGAAATGCATTCAGTCACTACTCAAAGAGAGACAACTTAAAATCTCATCCAGGACTGTATTCAGCTCTCAGTCCATAAGCTCTAGATGATATGTTGGCCTATCAAGGCTTAATGTGACTTCTCTTACTGCTGAGATGTATTCCCAAGGGTTAATGAAAGAGAAAGATGCCTGGGGATGGTTCTTGGGTAGACAGTCAATCCCATGTGCCTTACTACTCAGCAGAGATTTTTGCTGAGTATCTCATATATTCCCAAGTGAAAGTGGAAGTGAAGTCACTCAGTCATGTCTGACTCTTTGCGACTCGTGGACTGTAGCCCACCAAGCTCCTCTGTCCTTGGGATTCTCCAGGCAAGAATACTGGAGTGGGTTGCCATTTTCTTCTTCAGGTCTCATTCAAATCTGATATGCCCTTATCCTATGAAATAAAAATAGGACAAAATCAACTTTAAAAAATCCTTTTCCTAGTCTATTTTGTTTAAATTATATCCTCTTATCTATTCCTTCTCTAGTGTTAGTAGGTAGTTGCTCAACCCCCTTTCTCATTAGGCATTAATTTAGTTTACCATCACTTTATAAGTGGGAAATGAGTGTTGAAATTTCTCAAGCCTGTATAACTTCATAGAGCTTGAGTTATCTAATTTTGATGAGGATTACTGCCATAGAGTACAGATTTTTGTTGTGAGGCATCTGTATAAAAGACATTGAAATTCTTGGAGCAACTTAGATTGCAAGAGGTTGAACATTTCCTTCTGTTACTGTTTTAAAAAATAATAGTCATAGTGCCTGTGGCTTGAGAAGTTTTATGGGAAGCCATGAAGAGAAGCTGCTGTATGAAAGGATGCTTATTAAAATCCTACATACATTATGTATGAATCTGCACTTTTTTTGACCTCCTCTCTTGGAACTATCCCAATCCAGATTACACCAGGCTGAGCTGTAAAACTCAGAGAAAACTGAAAGCCTCTTTAATTGGGGCATTAGGAAGTTTCAAAACAGCAGTTCAAGAAAGCCTCTCAAGGATTTAAGTTTATCAAAATATATAAGCCAAGTTCTTGTGTGAATGTCATGTTCTACCCTGAGAAAGATCCAGTCAACACTGGGCGCAGCAGGCTGGCGGCCGGTCAAAAACAGACATCGCAAGCCTTATAATTGGGGACATAGTAAGTGCATGACAGAGGGCTCTGCTTTTATATTTACAAACTAGAGATTCTCCACTTCTCAGCCTTCGCAGACATAAATGAATAGGAAAAGGTGTTTAGTGTAAAGGGAAGATAGAAGTAACACAGAAAGAGCAGATGCTTTTTTCAGGCACATTTAAAATGCTCAGACCAGCTGGTATGGGATTCTGGAAGGAACCTTAATCTTTCGATCTGGGGAAAGGCATATTTGCTGCTTGAAAGGCACAGAAACAAAAGCAGCTGCATGTCTCCTCTAAGAGCTGAAAGCTCCCATTTGGTGAGGAGAAGGTGAAGGTGAAGTCGCTCAGTCCTGTCCAACTCTTTGCGACCCCATGGACTGTAGTCTATCAGGCTCCTCCACCCATGGAATTTTCCTGGCAAGAATACTGGAGTGGGTTGCCATTTCCTTCTTCAGGAGATCCTCCTGACCCAGGGATTGAACCCGGGTCTCCTGCATTGTAGGTAGACGCTTTACCATCTGAGCCACCAGGGAAGTCAGGGCATGAGAAGGTCATGGTTGAAATCAGGCATGCAAAAATAAATGACCGAACCACCCACCTTTTCTTCTGCTCAGCTGTCTGAGCTAGGAGTTCAGGAGTGCTGGCACCCTGACCCCCACCCTGACCAACAACTCAGAGGGGATGCAGCTATAGTCTGGGTTAGTGGTGGTAGGTGAGGTTGTATATAAATATTCCCTATGCATGCGTGCTAAGTCACTTCAGCCGTGCCTGACTCCGTATGACGCCATGGACTGCAGCCCACCAGGCTCCTCTGTCCATGGGATTATCCATGCAAGAATACTGGAGTGGAGTACCATGCCCTCCTCCAGGGGATCTTCCTGACCCAGGGATAGAACCTGTGTCTCTTATGTCTCCTGAATTGGCAGGCGGGTTTTTTTTTTTTTTTACCACTAGCACCACATGGGAAGCTGCACACCCGGGCAATTGGAAAACTTTTCTTGGAAACCTGAATAATACATATGAGTCAAAGACAAGTATCAAATCTCTGAAAACACCACTTAGGAAAATGAATTTTGGCTTTTCTGTAGATCCCAAAGTATGTTTGACCCATTTTCTAGTATCATTATCTGCTCTGTAACCACTATCTGTTTAAACTTTTCGGTATAGCTTATATCTTGTTGTAGGCATGAGCATAGCAAAAACAACTCTTGGAGACATTCATTCCATCTTTTTCCCTTTTTTTCTTAAGCATGACTGAAAATGCCAACTGTTCATTGTGCTAAGTAGTTGGGACAGAAATTAATAAACCCAGTTCTGCCTTGAAGGAATTTAGGGGTCTGGTTAAAAATTAGTGACTGACCCTTCTGGTTTACCTTCTGTCCTTCCCCAGACCACAAAATATCATAGTAAAGGAATATAAAGATGTGGTAATCCATAAGAGCAAAATGAATAGCAGAGATGGTGACAAGAGAGCAAATTTTTGGGCAGAAATTGCATATAGAAGAGAAGTGCACATTGAGAGGAATGGAAGAAGGTAACAGCCCAAAGCTCTCCTGACAGGGATATAGAATGCAATGAGAGATTCACCAGCAGCTTCCACGACTGACATCATAAGAAGATGTCCTTTTCATCATAGGGGACTGGAATGCAAAAGTAGGAAGTCAAGAGATACCTGGAGTAACAGGCAAGTTTGGCCTTGGAGTACAGGATGAAGCAGGGCAAAGGCTAACAGTTTTGCCAAGAGAATGCACTGGTCATAGCAAACACCCTCTTCCAACAACACAAGAGAAGACTCTACACACGGACATCACCAGATAGTCAATATTGAAAACAGATTGATTATATTCTTTTCAGCCTAAAACAGAGAAGCTCTAGTCAGCAAAAACAAGACCTGGAACTGACTATGGTTTAGATCATGAATTCCTTACTGCAAAATTCACACTTAAATTGAAGAAAGTAGGGAAAACCACTAGGTAATTCAGGAATGACCTAAATCAAATCCCTTGTGATTATACAGTGCAAGTGACATAATAGATTCAAGGGTTTAGATATGATAGACAGAATGCCTGAAAACTATGGATGGAGGTTATTAACATTGTACAGGAGGCAGTGATGAAAACCATTCCAAAGAAAAATAAATGCAAGAAGGCATAATGGTTGTCTGAGGAGCCCTTATAAATAGCTGAGAAAAGAAGAGAAGCAAAAGGCAAAGAAGAAAGGGAAAGATATACCCATTGAATACAGAATTCCAGAAAATAGCAAGGAGAGATGAGAAAGACTTCTTAAGTGATCAATGCAAAGAAATAGAGGAAAATAATAGAATGGGAAAGACTAGATATTTCTTCAAGAAAACTGGAGATACCAAGGGAACATTTCATGCAAAGATGGGCACCATAAAGGACAGAAACAGCAAGGACCTAACAGAAGCAGAAGAGATTAGGAAGCGGTGGCAAAACTACACAAAACAATTGTGCAAAAAGGGTCTTAATGACTTGATAACTATGATGGTGTGGTCACTCAGCTAGAGCCAGACATCCTGGAGTGTGAAGTAAAATGGGCCTTAAGGAGCTTTACCGCAAACAAAGTGCAAGTGATGGAATTCTTATTGAGCTATTTCAAATCCTGAAAGATAATGCTGTTAAAGTGTTGCACTCACCATGCCAGCAAATTTGGAAAACTCAGCAATGGCCACAGGACTGGAAAAGATCAGTTTCATTCCAATCCCAGAGAAGGGCAATGCCAAAGAATGTTCATACTACTGCACAACTGCCCTCATTTCACATACCAGCAAGGTAATGCTCAAAATCCTTCAAGCTAGGCTTCAACAGTATGTGAACCAAGAATTTCCAGATGTACAAACTGGATTTAGAGAAGACAGAGGAGCCAGAGATCAAATTGCCAACATCCATTGGCAAGAGAAAAAGATAATAGAAAAAGCAAGGGAATACCATGAAAACATCTATTTGTGCTTCATTGACTATACTAAAGTCTTTGTGTGGATCACAACAAACTGTGGAAAATTCTTCAAGAGATGGGAATATCAGTCTACCTGACCTGCTGCCTGAGAAACCTGTATGCAGGTCAAGAAGCAACAGTTAAAACCAACCATGGAACAGTGGATTGGTTCAAAACTGGGAAAGGAGTACATCAAGGCTGTATATTGTCACTCTGCCTATTTAACTTATATGCAGAATACATCATGTCAAATGCCAGGCTGGTTGACTCATAAGCTGGAGTCAAGATTGCTGGGAAAACGTCAACAGCCTTGAATATGCAGATGATACCACTCTAATGGCAGAAAGTGAAGAGGAAGTAAAGAGCCTCTTGATGAAGGCAAAAACGGAGAGTGAAACAGCTGGCTTAAAACTCAATATTCAAAATACTAAGATCATGGTATCTAGTTCCATCACTTCATTGATGGGGAAATTGATGGGGAAAAATGGAAACAGTAGCAGATTTTATTTGGGGGGTTCCAAAATTACTGCAGAAGGTGACTGCAGCCATGAAATTAAAAGATGCTTCTTGTAGGAAAAGCTATGACAAACCTAGACAGTGTATGAAAAAGCAGAGATATCACTTTGCTGACAAAGGTCCGTATAGTCAAAGCTACAGTTTTTCCAGTAGTCACTTACACATGTGCGAGTTGAACCACAAAGAAGGCTAAGCACCAAAGAATGTACGCTTCAAATGAACTGTGGTTCTGAAGAAGACTCTTGAGAGTCCTTTGGACTGCAAGGAGAGCACACCAGTAATCCTAAAGAAAAACAAGCCTGAATATTCACTGGAAGGGTTGATGCTGAAGCTGAAGCTCCAATACTTTGGTCACCTGATGTGAAGAGCCGACTCACTGGAAAAGACCTTAATGTTGGGAAAGATTGAGCACAGAAGAAGAGGGTGACAGAAAATGAGACAGTTGGATGGCATCATCAACTCAATGGACATGAGTTTGAGCAAACTCCAGGAGATAGTGAAGGACAAAGAAGTCTGGCATGCTTCAGTTCATGAGGTCACAAAGAGTTGGACACAACTTAGTGACTGAATAACAACTACTGCTTTGAATTTTCAGCACTGCTAGCCTTGGATGATGGCTAATCACATCCCAAATGATTTCCATCCCTTTTAGGTTCCATGGAACAGAGAGAGCAGAGAAGCAGATGAGAAAGTTCGTTCATTGGTTTGCACAGCAGAAGACAACTGGGTCCATTTGTGTGTAAACTTGTAAATGGAAAGTGAACTGATTTCATCTTCCAAGCGTCCCATGATTGCAGCCAATCTTTAAAAAAAAAAAAAGACTGTGGAGCAACATGCTCTCTTTGTTAGCATAAAATAATTAGCTAAGTACAAATGGGAAACAAACCAAATGGTGAGGGAGTTTCTATTGTTTACCTCCTTTCTGATTCTGGACTGCAGTTTCCAAAAGCAACAGGAAGGCAGTTTTGCCCCCAGAATTTTCAAACCACATAAACCATTCCAAACTCCCTTTGATATGCCCCAGCCATCCAGCATTTCCCAAGAAATCAGTCCAGCTTGATTCCCTTTTCGAAGTCATGATGTGCAGCAGCTCTAAATGGAAAGGTACACAGTCAACCCACGAGCCCATGAAAGGCTCTGACACAGTAAGATAAAGGACCCATAATTTTTCTTTGAATTTTCTCCTGTTGCCCCAACCATAAAATGTGAGAATGTTGACTTATGCAACCAGGGCTGGTCAGTGGGTGGGGTTTCCATTTCTGTTTTTTTGGATAATTCAATGAGAAACAGATTAAATATTCATAGCTCTGCCCTCAGTCTCTTTTTGCAGAAGCCAAAAACTGTCAGGCTGTTTGTAGAGGAAAAAAAAAAAAATTTTTTTTTTTTTTTTTGCCAAATGTCTGTGGTAAGTTTCCCAAGAGTGTGGAGGTGATCTGAGCACCAGTGTCAACTTGACATTAAAAATATTTCTTTAATTAAGAGTTTTCTGATTAAACATCCATTGCCAGTAATTTTGGAAATTCAGAAAAATATCAAGAAGGTAGAGTTGATGGCTGCTTGCTGATTGGTTAATAGGATATATGTGACGAGGAAAGGGGGAATTGAGTGCAGTGGTTCAGATGGTAAAGAGTCCACCTGCAATGCAGGAGACCCAGGCTCAATCCTTAGGTCAGGAAGATCCCCTGGAGAAGGAAATGGCAATCCACTCCAGTATTCTTGCCTGGAAAATTCCATGGGCAGAGAAGCATGGTGGGCTACAGTCCAAGAGTCAGACATGACTGAACACTTTTCACTTCACAGGTTTCTGACTGGAACCACTGAGGTAGAGAGGAACGTTAGCTCTAAGAGCTATATGTTAGGAAAAAGATAATAAATCATTTAGGACATTTGAACTTGTGCAAATAATATCTGAATGGTTAGCCACAGAAGGAGTGGGAGAAGCTGCTCAGAGCTCAAAGCGAGATAAGAACTGAAGACACAGATTTGAAAGTGTTCTGGAAGCATATGGCATGAAAACTGTGGAAGGAGGTCAGAGAGCCCAGGGATAATGGGAAGCGTCAAAAGGGAATCAGAAATGAACATGAGGAAACAAAGACGACTGGAAGAAATGTCCAAAGAAGTAAGGGGAAAACTCAATGGGATGCAAAAAAAATGAAGCCAGTTGGTGTAGACAACATTTTCAAGAGATTTAGTTGTGAAGAGGAGGAGCAAGATGTCAGGGGCCTATATGCAAAATTGACTTAAGAGATAGAATGAGACTTGCTCTATCCAATCTTTTAAAAATTGTTTATTTGTTTATTTATTTGGTTGTGCTGGGTCTTAGTTGCTGCATGTGAACTCTTAGTTGTGGCATGTGGGATCTAATTCCTTGACCAGAGATTGGACCTGGGCCGCCTGCTTTGGGAGCATGGAATCTTAGCCACTAGACCAGTCTTCTTTTACAACACAGAGTATGGAAACACTATCTATACATAGAAGTGTAGATACTTCTATGACATCAGGCCTTAACTTCTCGTTCACATCTACTTGGAAAAAAGCACAACTTTGTCTAAATCCAACACTCTACCTACTGCACACCAGCACTCAGGGGGCTCAGCACTGACAGAGGAAAAACACAGGATCATACTGATGAGTTTCACTTCCGTCTCATGATAATTAACCTCAGTGGGTTCTTAGTGCTCCCCAGCAACCCTGCATATCCTTCTGATTCACTCTCCCTTCCACATGATTATTTGAGACTTTCTCATCCCTCAACAAATCTCCAGCCCCTTCTGCTCCATCCTCAGGCTTAGCTGATGGCCTGGCTTCATATTTCACTGGGAAAAGCCAAACAATTAGAAAAGAATTTCCATGAGCTCCAGACCACATCTCCCCATTGGCATACATACCGTGGTTATACTGGATGAACTGTCTAGGCCCCTGTCCAGCTCCCTCTCCTGAGCTCAACATCTCATTCCACTCATCCCTGCCACACCTCCAAGCTTATTGAGCTGTCTTCCATAATCAAGCATCTAAAGGGTAACGCCTGTCCACACAGGTTGACTCCCAGACCAGTATCTCTTCTGATAGCTTGGTGGCTGTAGTGTGCTTGTTGTCAGCTGCATCCAATATGACCTCTGAATATGTCCCAAGCTTATTTCCCTTGCTCCATCTTGATTTACTTTCATTTGCACATTTTATCCTGCAGCAGTCAGACTAGTTATATAGTCTCTACCCAAGCTGTTTGGTTTCTTTCCTGTGTGCCTTTACTTCTGCAGTGTCCTCTGCTTTGAACGATATTCTCTGTGCTCCACTCTGAGCACAGCTTCCCAAACTTTTCCTCCTGTCTGGCTAATTTCGCACCAAATTTAACACTACTAATGCACCATTTTTACCACCAACAGTGAATATCTTTTTTTAAATTATTTTTTTATTGAAGGATAATAACATTATAGAATTTTGTTTTCTGTCAAACCTCAATATGAGTCAACCATGCTGCTGCTGCTAAGTCGCTTCAGTCGTGTCCAATTCTGTGTGACCCCATAGATGGCAGCCCACCAGGCTCCTCCATCCCTGGGATTCTCCAGGCGAGAACACTGGAGTGGGTTGCCATTTCCTTCTCCAGTGCATGAAAGTGAAAAGTGAAAGTGAACTCGCTCAGTTGTGTCCAACTCTTAGCAACCCCATGGACTGCAGCCCACCAGGCTCCTTCTTACACTCTGTGTAATAGGCTCTAGGTTCATCTACCTCATAAGGACTGACTCAAATGTGTTCCTTTTTATGGCTGAGTAATATTCCATGTATCTTTATCCATTCATCTGTCGATGGACATCTAGGTTGCTTCCATGTTCTAGCTGTTGTAAATAGTGCTGCAATGAACAGTGGGATACATGTAGTTTTTTCCATTTTGGTTTCTTAAGGGTATATGCCTAGGAGTGGGATTGCTGGATCATATGGTGTTTTTATTCCTAATTTTTAAAGGAGTCTCCATACCGCCTTCCATAGAGGCTGCATTGATTTACCTTCCCACCAACAGTGCCAGATCATTCCCTTTTCTCCACACCCTCTCCAGCATTTATTGTTTGTAGACTTTTTCATGATGGCCACTCAAACTGGTATGAGGTGATATCTCATTGTAATTTTGATTTCCATTTCTCTAATAATGAGCAATGTTGAGCATCTTTTCATGTGTTTGTTAGCCATCTGTATGTCTTCTTTGGAGAAATGTCTGTCTAGGTCTTTTCCCCACTTTTTGATTGGGTTGTTTATTTTTCTGGTATTGAGTTGTATGAGCTGCTCGTATATTTTGAAAATGAATCCTTTGTCAGTTGTTTCATTTACTATTATTTTCTCCCATTCTGAGGGTTGTCTTTTCACTTTGTTTATACTTTCCTTTGCTGTGCAAAGCTTTTAAGTTTAATCAGGTCCCACTTGTTTATTTCTATTACTCTAAGATGTGGGTCATAGAGGATCTTGCTTTGATTTATGTCACTGAGTGTTCTGCCTGTTTTCCTCTAAGAGTTTTACAGTTTCTGGTCTTACATTTAGGTCTTTAATCCATTTTGAGTTAATCTTTGTGTATGGAGTTAGGAAGTGTTTTAATTTCATTCTTTTACATGTAGTTATTCAGCCTCCCCACACCATTTATTGAAGAGGCTGTCTTTGTCCCCATTGTATATTCTTGCCTCCTTTGTGAAAAATAAGGTACCCATAGGTGCATGGGTTTAGATCTGGGCTTTCTATCTTGTTCCATTGGTCTATATTTCTGTTTTTGTGTCAGGACCATATAGTCTTGATGACTGTAGCTTTGTAGTATAATCTGAAGTCAGGAAGGTTGATTCCTCCAGGCCCCTTCTTTCTCAAGACTGCTTTGGCTCTTTGGGTCTTTTGTGTTTCCATATGAATTGTGAAATTTTTTGTTCTAGTTTTGTGAAAAATGCCATTGGTAATTTGATAGGGATCTCACTGAATCTGTAGGTTGTGTTTGGTAATATAGTCATTTTCACAATATTGATTCTTCCTACCCAGGAGCATGGAATATCTCTTCATGTGTTTATGTCATCTTTGATTTCTTTTATCAGTGTCTTATAATTTTATGTGTGCAGCTCTTTTGTCTCCTTAATAAGTTTATTCCTAGATATTTAATTCTTTTTGTTGCAATGGTGAATAGGATTGATTCCTTAATTTCTCCTTCTGATTTTTCATTGTATATTTCATTCTTAGTATAAAGAAATGCAAGTGATTTCTATGTTTTGATTTTGTATCCTTCAACTTTGCTAAATTCACTGATTAGCTCTAATAATTTTCTGATACTATCTTTAGGGTTTTCTATGTGCAGTATCATGTCATCTGCAGTGAGAGTTTTATTTCTTCTTTTCTGATCTGGATTCCTTTTAATTCTTTCTCTTCTCTGATTGTTGTAGCTAGGACTTCCAGAACTATGTTGAATACTAGGGGTGAAAGTGGACACCCTTATCTTGTTCCTGATCTTAGGGGGAGTGCTTTCAGTTTTTCACCATTGAGAATAATGTTTACCATAGGCTTATCATATATGGCCTTTACTATGTTGAGGTAGGTTCCTTCTATGCCCATTTTTGAAGAGTTTTAATAAAAAATGGATGCTGAATTTTATCAAAGGCTTTTTCTGCATCTATTGAGATGATCTACGGTTTTTATCTTTCAGTTTGTGAATATAGTGTATCACATTGATTGATTTGCATATATTGAACAATCCTTGCATCCCTGGAATAAGCCCAACTTTATCATGGTGTATGAGCTTTTCATTGTGTTGCTGAAATCTGTTTGCTAAAATTTTGTTGAGGTTTTTTGAATCTATGTTCATTATTGATATTGGCCTGGAGTTGTCTATTTTTGTGTTGTCTTTGTCTGGTTTTGGTATCAGGGTAGTGGTGGCCTCACAGAGTGAGTTTGGAATTGTTCCTTCCTCTGCAATTTTTTGGAAAGAGTTTTAAAAGGGTAGGCATTAGCTCTTCTCTAAATGTTTGATAGAATTCTCCTGTGAAGGTATCTGATCCTGGGCTTTTGTTTTGGGGGGAGAGTTTTGATCACAGCTTCAATTTCAGTGCCTGTAATTGGGTTGTTCATAATTTCTATTTCTCCCTGGTTCAGTCTTGGAAGATTGAACTTTTCTAAGAATCTGTCCATTTCTTCCAGGTTATCCATTTTATTGCCATATAGTTGTTCATAATAGTCTCTTATAATCCTTTATATTTCTGCATTGTCTGTTGTAACGTCTTCTTTTTCATTTCTAATTTTGTTGATTTGATTCTTCTCTCTTTTATTCTTGATGAGTCTGGCTAAAGGTTTGTCATTTGGTTTATCTTCTCAGAGAACCAGCCTTTCATTTTATTAATTTTTACTATTGTTTTTTTCATTTCTTTTTCATTTATTTCTGCTCAGATCTGTATAATTTCTTTCCCTATAATAATTTTTTTCTTCTTTTTCCAGTTGTTTCAGGTGTAAATTTAGATGGTCTATTTGGTGTTTTTATTGCTTCTTGAGATAGGAATGTATTGCTATAAACTTCCCTTAGAACTGCTTTTGCTCCACATCATAGGTTTTGAATTGTTGTGTTTTCATAGTCATCTGTTTCAGAAATTTTTTGATTTCCCTTTTGATTTCTTCAGTAACCTATTGGTTATTTAAAAATGTGTAGTTTAATCTCCATATGTTTGTGTTTCTTACAATTTTTTTCTTATAATTGATATCTAGTCTCATAGTGTTGTGGTCAGAGAAGATGTTTGATACGATTTCAATTTTCTTAAATTTACTGAGGTTTGATTTGTGACCCAAGATGTGGTATATCCTGGAGAATGTTCCATGTGCACTTGAGAAGAAGGTGTATTCTTCTGCATTTGGATGGAATGCCCTGAAGATATCAATGAGATCCATCCCATCTAATGTATCATTTAAGGCTTGTGTTTCCTTACTAATAATCTGTTTTGATTATCTGTCCATTGGTGTGAGTGGGGTGTTAAAGACTCCTACTATTATTGTGTTACTGTCAATTTCTCCTTTTGTGTCTGTTAGTGTTTGTCTTATGTATTAAGATGCCCCTATGTTGGGTGCATAGTTATTTACAACTGTTATGTCTTCATCTTGGATTGATCCCTTCATCATTATGTATTGTCTTTCCTTACCTCTTGTAATCTTCTTTATTTTAAGGTCTATTTGTCTGATATGAGAATTGCTACTCCAGCTTTTGCTTACCGTTTGCATGGAATATATATTTTTCATCCTCTCACTTTCAGTATATATGTGTCTTTAGGTCTGAAGTGCGTTTCTTGTAGACAGCATATATATGGGTCTTGTTTTTGAATTCATTCAGCCAGTTTGTCTCTTTTGATTGGAGCATTTAATCCATTACACTTGAAGTAATTATGCTATGTATGTTCCTATTGCCATTTTCTTAATTGTTTGGGGTTGATTTTGTAGATTTTTTTTCTTCTCTTGTATTTCTTAACTATATAAGTCCCTTTAACATTTATTGTAAAGCTGGTTTGGTAGTACTGAATTCTTTTAGCTTTTGCTTGTCTGAAAAGCTTTTAATTTCTCCATCAATTTTGAATGAGATCCTTGATGGGTAAAGTAATCTTGGTTGTAGACTTTTCCCTTTCAGTACTTTAAATGTATCCTGCCATTCCCTTCTGGCCTGCAGAGTTTCTGTTCAAAGATCAGCTGTTAAGCATGTGGGGTTTCCCTTGTATGTTACTTGCTGCGTTTCCCTTGCTGCTTTTAATATTCTTTTTTAGTGTTTAGTCTTTGGTAGTTTGATGAATATGTGTCTTGGTGTGTCTCTCCTTGGATTTACCCTGTATGGGACTCTTTGTGCCTCTTGGACTTGATTGACTATTTCCTTTTCCACTTTGGGGACATTTTCAACTATAAATCTCTTCAAAATTTTTCTCATACCTTTTCTTTTTCTCTTCTTCTTCTGGGACCCCTATAATTTGAATGTTGGTGTGTTTGATATAGTCTCAGAGGTTTCTGAGACTATCCTCAGTTCTTTTCATTCTTTTTATTTTATTTTGCTCTTCAGAAGTTATTTCCACCATCTTATCTTCTAGCTCACTGATTTCTTCTTCTGCTATTAATTGATTATAGAGTATTTTTAATTTCAGTAATTGTGTTGTTTGTCTCTGTATGTTTATTCTTTAATTTCTCTGCTGCTGCTGCTAAGTTGCTTCAGTCGTGTCCAACTCTGTGCGACCCCATAGACAGCAGCTCACCAGGCTCCCCCGTCCCTGGGATTCTCCAGGCAAGAACACCGGAGTGGGTTCCCATTTCCTTCTCCAGTGCATGAAAGTGAAAAGTGAAAGTGAAGTCGCTCAGTTGTGTTGGACTCAGCGACCCCATGGACTGCAGCCTACCAGGCTCCTCCATCCATGTGACTTTCCAGGCAAGGGTACTTAATTTCTCTAGGTCTTTGTTAATTGATTCTTGCATTTTCTCCATTTGTTTTCAAGGTTTTTGATCCTCTTTACTATCATTGTTCTGAATTCTGTCTCAGGTAGTTTTCCTATTTCCTCTTCATTTATTTGGACTTTTGTGTTTTTACTTTGTTCCTTCATTTGTGCATTATTAGTCTGCCTTTTCATTTTTTTTTTTTTTCAACTCATTGTGTTTAAGGTCTCCTTTTCACCAGGGCTTCCCTGGTGGCTCAGATGGTAAAGCATCTGCCTGCAGTGCAGGAAACCTGGGTTTGATCCCTGGGTTGGGAAGATCCCCTGGAGAAGGAAATGGCAATGCACTCCAGTACTCTTGTCTGGAAAATTCCACGGATGAAGGAGCCTGGTAGGCTACAGTCCATGGGATGGCAAAGAGTTGGACATGACTGAGCAACTTCACTGGTTCACTTCCCCAGGCTTCAAGGTTGAATTCTTTCTTCCTTTTGGTTTCTGCCCTTCTAAGTTTGGTCCAGTGGTTTGTGTAAGCTTCATATAAGGTGAGATTTGTGCTGAGTTTTTGTTGTTGTTTGTTTGTTTTTCCTCTGATGGACAAGGCTGAGTGATTGGGTTTGTATTTTTGTTTTGTTTGTTGTTTAGATGAGATATCCTGCACAGGGTGCTACTTGTGGTTGGGTGATGCTGGGTCTTGTATTCAAGTGATTTCCTTTGTGTGAGTTCTCATTATTTGATACTCCCTAAGTATCAAATAATGATAGTTATCTTGTAGTATCTTGCCAATTCCAACTGTTTCCAACGCTCTATGGACTGTAGCCCACCAGGTTCTTCTGTCCATGGAATGTTCCAGGCAAGAATATGGGAGTAGGTTGCCATGCCCTCCTCCAAGGGATCTTCCTGATCCAGGGATTGAGCCCCCCCATGTCTCTTGTGTCTCCTGCTTTGGCAGGTGGATTCTTTACTACTGCACCACCTAATCAAGTCTATAAGTCCTCTGAACTTCAGTTTCTGAACCTATAAAACAAGGATGATAATACTTATCTCAAATTTCTGCTGCAAGCATTAAATTAGGTAAAGTGTGTACAGCACTTGACGCAATGCCCAAGAGACAGCTATTGCTGTATAAATGTTATTTCCTCCCCCACATACTCAGCAGCTAAATTATTTGTCCAAAACTCATTTGCCAATCAGTGAGCAATTTTATTTCCTCTGGCTGGAACTGTGGAAGTTATGGATACAGAAGAACCCACTAAGATCCCTTATGATCTTACTGGAAAGCCTTAAGATAGAGGGCAAGTGAATGCTGAACTGACTGGGATGATGAAGAGTCTCAAATAGGATTTAGAGAGGAGAAATATTAGAAAATCAGTGAAATTTGGCTAGAGTAGGAAAAGGTGTTACTAGAATTCACTGGGAAGCCATAGAAAAGTATACTAGAAAAGAATGAGTTTCATTTCAGGTGCCTCTTCTAAGGATTTGGTTGTGATGATGAAACAGAGCAAGACCCTGTAGTCCTTGTCCCCCAAGTCCTTTACCTGCTTTTCTTCTGTGGATATACTTTAGCCAAAGAATAAGTTTAATCTGGCAAGTGAGAAAATGCAGAAACAAAGGAAAACAACCAAAGGAGACCAAATAATAATAATGTAGTCACTAACCTTTAGTTGCTTCTCAAGGGCTATAGATAATATTCTGAACCATATCCTGTGAGCTGTTTTATAGATACTGAAACCCCCACTGCGTGGTAGAAGTTAACTTCATGATGACCAGAGTGTAGCTATGACATAAACTGCATCAATTCCAAGAACTGGCCTCAAGGCAATGGGAACAAACCAACCCTGGAACCGAAGATTCACTGTGCTTAAAACAATCAAGATGACATTAGTCGGACAACTGATGACGAACTACAAGATTACTTTCAGAGCTAACTGTACTATTTCTGCCTGTAGCCCCCTCCCTTAGCCTATAAAAGCTCTTGCCCACTCCCACTGATTGTCAGTGCGTGGGGGTGGGGGGCAGACAATCTTAGGACGGGCATCTGCACTCCGTCTTTGTTGCCAGCTTGCAAAATAAAGCAAACTTTTCTTTCCAGCAATCCTGTCCCTTTTGAGGCTTTTTTGGCAAGTAGCTGGACGCCACTTTCAAGAAGGACCAACTCAGGTCCTGAGAGTGAGAATGCCCTGCTTGATCACTAATGTCTGCTGTGACTATGCAATGGACTTTCCCCAGACGGATGCAGCCGCCTACTTACAAAGACCATCCCAGAGCATCATGGGAAGGTGAGGAATGAAAACTATTCTTAGCTGCCCCTTCAGAGGCTTTCCATTCTTTTTTTCCTTTTGGTGCCTCAGACTTTGGCTTATCAATCACCTCACTCTGACCGGGCTGGTTGGGCAGGACCTGCTACATTCTGAAAACTTGGCTAGCTCACCGTCACAGTTCTCACAACTTAAAAAAGGTGAAAATTCTGTCCTGTGAAGAACTAAGGTTTGCCAGTGGCCTCCAGGGAAGCACCATTATAAAATGTCTGATGGTTTCTGTCCTAAATATGCCACATTGTGAAAAATGATGGCAAGAATGTTAATTCCAAGTAGGCTTCCCTGGGGTTCCTCACATGGAATAAACTGGGTTATCTGAAGACGAATGGTGACTCTGTCATCAAATATGGAATATTCTGCCATCTTTCATCTGTCCTAATGGTCTCTCAAGTCGTGATATCTGTTAGGAAGCCTCTGTGGGAAGGATCAGGCCACTGCACACATGACTAGAAGGGACCTCAAAGGTTTATCTAGCACTGAGTTACAGTGGTAAGGGAAGGATCTAAAGTACTCTTAGAAAGTTCTAGAAGATTTTGTATTTTGATGTCTCTTTAAAAAACATCTGTGTTCTGTGAGGAAGGCAGAGTTAAGAGACTTTGCTTCATGTCTTTGCTAAGGGTTGATATTAAGTGACACATGATATTAAGACATACATGTCCTATGTATAGCATCTATAACACATCAGCTGTGAGGAAAGGACTGGGTTCCCTTGCCTCCTCAAAGATAGCAATCAGCAAACAATTTATTCAGCAAACTCTTAGGGCTTATCAAGGTGGCATACTGTATGTCACTGTTCCCAAGGGAAGCTCATAACATGGAATGACCACTGCCTACTCCACCACCCCACTCCCCCTCCAGAAAAGTTGAATTGCCATGGGAACAGACAGAAAAGAATGTCTGATGTGCTGCTGGGAGGTATGCTCAAGGATGTGAAAATACAGACTTATGAGGAGGATGTCGGGGTGCGTCTGCATTCCAGACAGACGACCAGTCCGTGCAGAGGCCTGGATGCATGACGGGGCCCAGCTTGTTTGGCAAGTCCAGAGCAAAGGGCGTAGCAAAGAAGTTGTGAGAGGCGGGAGGCACAGACTTCTCACAGAAAGTGGGACACTTAGAAGCCAGTCTGCTTCATCACAGTGGTAGATGGCTCTTTTCTCCTATTGCTTTGGCCTGTCTCCACTCCTTACATCAGTAGTACCTTCAACACTACTGTGAAGCTGCCCAGCAACCCTTACTTATCTTTTAGTAATGGCAACCCCATTCCCCTGGAGAATCATCCATTTCCCAGTTTCATACCATGTGGTTTGGATGCAGCTGGGCCTTTCTCCTGACTGTGGGGGAAGCTTTGTGAGCCAGGAGTAGCCAATCAGAGCATGGCATCTTCTGGCTGCTGTAATAGATTAAGGAGTGAGCATGTGACTCAAGCTAGATCCTTAAGACCTAGTGCTAGGAATTTTGCTGCATTTTTGGAAAGAGAAACACTCGACTGTTACCCTTGTGCTTCCCAAGTGACACTAGTGGTAAAGTCCCTGCCTGCCAATGCAGGAGACATAAGAGACACAGATTCGATACCTGGGTTGGGAAGGTTCCCTGGAGGAGGAAATGGCAACCCACTTCAGTATTCTTGCCTGGAGAATCCCATGGACAGAGGAGCCTGGCGGGCTACAGTCCATAGGGTCACAGAGTCAGGCGTGACTGAAATGACTTAGCAGGCATGCATTGTCACCTTATCATCATTCCCTTGGATTATGTGAACTTTTAGTGATTTTTACCATCATTGAGAGAAATGACCCTAGAAAGAAACCATTATTGAGAATAACAAAGCTAAGAGGTGGTGAAAGACGAATCACATATATTTTCTGAGCACCTGGATCTATTATTAGTTATACTTGTAGTCAACTCAGCTCTTTGTTTTTTTACAGTGACATGAAACAATAAGCCCTTTGTACAATTAGATATGTTGCTTGCAAGCAAAGTGGCTTCAGAGGCCCTAGCCCCTGTCACTTCAGTGACTCACACTGCCTTGGGATATTTATTAACTGGATTTGACTCAAGGACCTGAGTCTTGGAAATCTTTTAATTCTCCAAGGAGGACAATTATTCAAAAAGGAAATGTTGGATGGCCGTTGATCCAAACACTTAGCTGCTTTGATTCCCTACCCAATATGGGCTTCTTAATAAATGAATGTGCGTCCATTCATACACAGAGTTGGAAGGAGGACTGTCCTACTCTGAGGTTAGAAAGTCTAGCCTTCAATGATGAAATCCCTCATGAAGATTCATACAGGGTGGGCACAGTAGCTCTAGGGGTCTGGCCACTTCAACAATGCTTATTCTCCTCTTGGTCTAAACAGTTGATATTTAATTTACACATTCTATTTCTTGGCCTTGACATAAAATAGGACTTCCTAAAATAGGAGTTCCTGCTGGAATACTGCACCCATTGGCCAACAGTAACTATCACTCAAGTCTGCTCAATCATTGTAGGTAAAGAAATTAAGAGGATTTGGAATCAAATAGACCTCAGTTCTTTTTGCCTTTTCATACTGTTCATGGGGTTCTCAAGGCAAGAATACTGAAGTAGTTTGTCATTTCCTTATCCAGTGGACCCTATTATACCAAAAGACCTTCAGGACCCAGATATCTACAGTGCTGTGATCACTCACCTAGAGCCAGACATCCTGGAATGTGAAGTCAAGTGGGCCTTAGGAAGCATCACTTCAAACAAAGCTAGTGGAGGTGATGGAATTCCAGCTGAGCTAGTTCAAATCCTAAAAGATGTTGCTGTGAAAGTGTTGCACTCAATATGCCAGCAAATTTGGAAAACTCAGCAATGGCCACAGGACTGTAAAAGGTCAGTTTTCATTCCAATCCCAAAGAAGGCCAATGCCAAAATATGTTCAAACTACTGCAGAATTGCACTCATCTCACACACTAGCAAAGTAACGCTCAAAATTCTCCAAGCCAGGTTTCAACAGTATGTGATATGTGAACTTCCAGATGTTCAAGCTAGATTTAGAAAAGGCAGAGGAATCAGAGATCAAATTGCCGACATCTGTCGGATTATCAAAAAAGCAAGAGAATACCAGAAAAACATCTATTTCTGCTTTATTGACTATGCCAAAGCCTTTGACTGTGTAGATCACTACAGACTGTTGAAAATTCTTAAAGAGATGGGAATACCAGACCACCGTACCTGTCTCCTGAGAAATCTGTATGCAGGTCAAGAAGCAACAGTTAGAACTAGACGTGGAACAATAGACTGGTTCCAAATTGGAGTACGTCAATTTGGAGTACTCAAAAGGAGTACATCAAGGCTGTATATTGTCACCCTGCTTATTTAATTTATATGCAGAGTACATCATGAGAAGTGCTGGGCTGGATGAAGCACAAACTGGAATCAAGATCACCAGGAGAAATATCAACAACCTCAGATACGCAGATGACACCACCCTTATGGCAGAAAGTGAAGAAGAACTAAAGAGCCTCTTGATGAAAATGAAAGAAGAGAGTGAAAAAGCTGGCTTAAAGCTCAACATTCAGAAAACAAAGATCATGGCATTGGTCTCATCACTTCATGGCAAATAGATGGGGAAACAATGGAAACATTGACAGACTTTATTTTCTTGGGCTGCAAAATGACTAGGAACGCTGACTGCAGCCATGAAATTAAAAGACTTTCTCCTTGGAAGAAAAGCTATGACCAACCTAGATAGCATATTAAAAAGCAGAGACAGTACTTGCCAACAAAGGTCCGTCTAGTCAAAGCTTTGGTTTTTCCAGTAGTCATGTATGGATGTGAGAGTTGGACTATAAAGAAAGCTGAGTGTTGAAGAATTGATGCTTTTGAACTGGAGAAAACTCTTTAGAGTCCCTTGGACTGAAAGGACATCAAGCCAGTCAGTCCTAAAAGAAATCAGTCCTGAATATTCTTTGAAAGGACCGATGCTGAAGCTGAAACTCCAATACTTTGGCCACCTGACGCTAAGAACTAACTCATCAGAAAAGACCCTGATGCTGGGAAAGATTGAAGTCAGGAGGAGAAGGGTAAGACAGAGGATGAGATGGTTGGATGGCATCACTAACTCGATGGACATGAGTTTGAGCAAGCTCTGGGTGTTGGTAATGGACAGGGAAGCCTAGTGTGCTGCAGTCCATGGGGTTGCACAGAGTCGGACATGACTGAGCAACTGAACTGACCGAGACCTCAGTTCCAATCCGGTTTCAGCAAATTTTCGTTATTTGACTTTGGACAGTTACTACTTAGCTTTTATGAGCTTCAGTTTCTTTGTCTATAAAATGGAGCTAATAATTAACATTTAACTCAGGAATTATTTGGACTCAATAAAATTTAAACCACATAGCAAACTTGTCTTTCAAGTTCACCATATTCTGACTTCCACTTTTCCAATCTTTTCTCCAGTTTCCCTTCTCCACCCCCACACAAACTCAGTTGCAGCTGCAGACTCGGTGACCACATCTGAATGTGCTTTGCACAACCATCCTTGTGGCTTTGGCCCTGTAGTGTCTCTCATCTGGAATATTCCATTGTCCCATGTTTAAGACTCAGCTCACATCTTACCTCTTCTATGAATCCTTTCACAATCCTTACTTTGATCTCCTGAAGAATTTCTGATTGAATACACTTACCATCTTTTATTGGATTTTTGCTTTGTCTCATATCTTGTGTCCCCAACTATATCACATTTAAACCTCTTTGCCCCCCTCACCCATCCAGTACCATACTGGAGTATATGGTACCATCATTGAGTATATGGTACTCAATGAATATTTGCTGAATGCTTTATCTTGTTTCTGCTTCCCTCATAGCTCAGTTGATAAAGAATCTGCCTGCAGTGCAGGAGACCCAGTTTCGATCCCTGGGTCAGGAAGATCCCCTGGAGAAGGAAATGGCAACCACTCCAGCATCCTTGCCTGGAAAATCCCATGGGCAGAGGAGACTGATGGGCTGCAGTCCATGGGATTGTAAAGAGTTGGGCACGACTGAGCGACTAACACTTTATCTTCTTCCTAATCACTTGTTATTGGGTAACACTGAAATCCTACTAGCAAAATTTTAAAAAGGACCTACTTCTCTAGCTCTCTAACTCCCACAAAAGTCTGTACAGCTGGAGTTCAGGCCCGTCTTCTGCTTTTAAATTTGCAATTGGAAACATATGGTGATTTGGAAGCGAGCCATTTTTTTCTTCTGTCTTTTTTTCCCCTCTCTCCCTAAAGAAACCTTTAAAACCTCACTAAATATGTCAAAAAACAGCAATGAAAATGTCAAAAGATTTTAATACTGCTTATTGCAAAACACACACACACCCTTGCTGGTCTGTTTACAAAGTTCCAAGTTGAAAAAAAACAAGTGCTAATTTTAGATTTTGGTTTTTTCCTTTAAGTCATAATAAGAAAAAAAACACAAACATCAACTGAAACCCCAGTGAACAAAACCTCTTAGTCATACCCACCAGGCACTTTCAAAAACCAATTTTCAAGAGAAAAGATTCTAATTCTTAGTTCACTGAATCATGAATCCTGCCACCCTGATGAATAGAAGGAATTGAAAGCACCACTAATGGAATCTTGTGGTCTAGCCTTGGATGGGAAAGTGAAAAATGGGAGCCACGACTTGCATGCTGTTTTTCTCACCTCACTGAAACCCTGCAGTGCCTGATTCCATAGATCATAACCCCAAAGGGAATGAGCCACTTTATTTCTCATTGACAGCAATGCCAATCTTTTGACATCTCAAAAACCATCAAAGCAATCAGTATTGAATCATGTATGGACATTTTGACTTCCTTTGGGAGATCACCACCCAGCACAAATGAGTTGTTCCTAACAAAGTCCTGACTTTCTAAATATTTTGGTAATAATAGCTCAGTTTTCACTGCAGGGATGGGAGACAAAATGGAGGAAAGAGGATGAGCATTTCTCAGTTGTCTTGCTTTCTCCAGGCAGAATTCCTGACTTCTGGGAACTGAGGTCCTCAAAGCAGTGATGTCGCCCCCAGAATATCTCAGGAGATTGACATCTTCAGGCCATTTTGTTCTGCTTCCTCTGTTCCCTGATTGATTATAAGCATCAGTAAATGTTTTGAAGCCAAGGCAAACAGAACCTTCAAAAAGATGTTTGTGTGTTGTATGATCACTGTCCTTTATGTCTTCATTGGAGCAACTTTTTTTTTTTTTTTTTAAACTGTAATGACTGGGACTTCAGTGATAGATCTTTTTGTAAAATATAAATTTATTTATTTTAATTGGAGGCTGATTACTTTACAATATTGTATTGGTTTTGCCATATATCAACATGAATCCTCCACGGGTGTACACGTGTTCCCCACCCTGAACCCCCCTCCCACCTCCCTCCCCATACCATCCCTCTGGGTCATCCCAGTGCACCAGCCCAGAGCATCCTGTATCCTGCATCAAACCTGGACTGGCGATTTGTTTCACGTATATTATACATGTTTCAGTGTCATTCTCCCAAATCATCCCACCCTCGCCCTCTTCCACAGAGTCCAAGATCTCTATCACTAGCCAAATCATTATTCAAGAACCAGCCAAATTTCAGATTCTTTTTGAGACCTTCCTTGACCATCTCAGTCTTCCAAAAGGCTTCTCTCCTCTCAGCCCTTAGAAATCTTGATCATCCCTCCTTTGTTATTCACTATCAGCTTCATTCTTTTTCATGTGGGTAAGACTTCTTTTCCCAAACAAACTGGTGGTGTCTTGTCCTATTTTAGTATGGTGTTTAAGGAAATCACCCTGACCTAGACATGACATTGAGCTAGTTACATAAACTCCTGTGCCTCAGTTTCTTCATCTGTAAGATTAAGATAATAATCAGATCAGATCAGATCAGTCGCTCAGTCGTGTCCGACTCTTTGCAACCCCATGAACCACAGCACGCCAGGCCTCCCTGTCCATCACCAGCTCCCGGAGGTCACTCAGACTCACATTCATCGAGTCAGTGATGCCATCCAGCCATCTCATCCTCTGTCGTCCCCTTCTCCTCCTGCCCCCAATCCCTCTCAGCATCAGAGTCTTCTCCAGTGAGTCAACTCTTCGCATGACATGGCCAAAATACTGGAGTTTCAGCTTTAGCATCATTCCTTCCAAAGAAATCCCAGGGCTGATCTCCTTCAGAATGGACCGGTTGGATCTCCTTGCAGGCCAAGGGACTCTCAAGAGTCTTCTCCAACACCACAGTTCAAAAGCATCATTTCTTCGGCGCTCAGCCTTCTTCACAGTCCAGCTCTCACATCCATACATGACCACAGGAAAAACCATAGCCTTGACTAGGCGAACCTTTGTTGGTAAAGTAATGTCTCTGCTTTTGAATATGCTATCTAGGTTGTTCATAACTTTCCTTCCAAGGAGTAAGCGTCTTTTAATTTCATGGCTGCAGTCACCATCTGCAGTGATTTTGGAGCCCAGAAAAACAAAGTCTGACACTGTTTCCACTGTTTCCCCATCTATTTCCCATGCAGTGATGGGACCAGATGCCATGATCTTCGTTTTCTGAATGTTGAGCTTTAAGCCAACCTTTTCACTCTCCACTTTCACTTTCATCAAGAGGCTTTTTATTTTTTTTTTTTTTTTTTTTTTTTTCAAATTTTATTTTATTTTATTTTTTTTTAAATGGATAGACTTTTATTTTATTTTATTTTTTTTTACATATTGTATTACTTTTACTATCATCGGATGGATCCGCCACCATACCCGTGCTCCCCATCCTGACCCTCCTCCTTCCCCCCTCCCACACCATCCCTCCAGGTCATCCCAGTGCTCCAGTCCCAGGCATCTGTTTCCCTGTCCTGACTGACTCGTTCAGTTGATTTCATTTTCATCTTTCTCCCCATCGTCCCACCCTCTCCCTCCCAGGTCCAATCTTTCTTCTCGTGTCTCTTGCTGTCTCATCGGACACAACTTCTCACTCTTCCAGGCGACCCAATCTGGGCCAAAGACTTATGCATTTCTCCAGGACATCAGATGGCTAACAAACACATGAGATGCTCAACATCGCTCATTATCAGAGATGCAAATCAAACCACTATGAGATCCATTACACGCCAGTCAGATGGCTGCTCAAAATCCACAGCAATTGCTGGAGAGGGTGCGGAGAGGGTACCCTCTTACACTGTTGGTGGGAATGCAAACTAGTCAGCCATTATGGAGAACAGTATGGGATTCCTCAAACTGGGAATGAACTGCCTTATGACCCAGCAATCCCACTGCTGGGCATACACCTGAGAAAACAAGAGGCTTTTTAGCCCCTCTTCACTTTCTGCCATAAGAGTGGTGTCATCTGCATATCTGAGGTTATTGATATTTCTCCCGGCAATCTTGATTCCAACTTGTGCTTCTTCCAGTCCAGCATTTCTCATGATGTACTCTGCATATAAGTTAAATAAACATGGTGACAATATGCAGCCTTGACGTACTCCTTTTCCTATTTGGAACCAGTCTGTTGTTCCATGACCAGTTCTAACTGTTGCTTCCTGACCTGCATACAGATATCTCAAGAGGCAGATCAGGTGGTCTGGTATTCCCATCTCTTTCAGAATTTTCCATAGTTTATTGTGATCTACACAGTCAAAGGCTTTGGCATAGTCAATAAAGCAGAAATAGATGTTTTTCTGGAACTCTCTTGCTTTTTTGATGATCCAGTGGATGTTGGCAATTTGATCTCTGGTTCCTCTGCCTTTTCTAAAACCAGCTTGTACATCAGGAAGTTCACGTTTCACATATTGCTGAAGCCTGGCTTGGAGAATTTTGAGCATTACTTTACTAGATAATAATAGTATCTACTTTATAAAAATATAATGAATATTAAAGGACTGAATGGCTGTGAAGTGCTTGAAACAAGCCTGGGAAATAGTATACACTAAATAATGTTTATATGAACTTCCTCAGTACCTCTTACAGCAGTCTATACCACAATTTATTAGTTCATCTAACAAATATCTATGGTTTGATCCCTGGATTGGGAAGATCCCCTGGAGAAGGGAAAGGCTACCCACTCCAATATTCTGGCCTGGAGAATTCCATGGACTGTGTAGACCATGGGGTTGCAAAGAGTAGGACAGGACTGAGTGACTTTCACTTTCACTTTTCACTGTGTACCTACTACATTTTAGAGACTGTTTTAGGAGAGGGCGATGCAAGGATGAAGATGACTGACAAATTTAGGCAGTTTACTATCTTGACAAAGAGACATGGTAAACAAACAAATACTATAATGTAATGAAATAAAATATAATGTAATTGAGTGTGATTTAGGGTAATGATGCTGGTTTTGAAGAAGAATGATCAGGATAGAAGACTAAGTGTGGAGGGGGATTGGTGTGGGCTGGTGGACAGAGGCTTATTTTAAATGATTGATTAGAGAAGGAAATGGCAACCCCTTCCAGTACTATTGCCTGGAAAATTCCATGGATGGAGGAGCCTGGTGGGCTACAGTCCATGGGATTGCAAAGAGTTGGACACAACTGAGCGATTGCACTTTCACTTTAAATGATTGATAAGCACTCATTAGTTATCAGATCTGGAGAAGGAGTTTCATTGATCATCCGTTAGAAAGCTTGAAGCTGTACATGGCAAATTGATTTCTGAAAGTCAAATTAAAAAGAAGACTGTAAAGAATAAAACAAAGTGGTAAAAATTGGCCAAATCTGTGCTGGGTAGCACATCTCTTGACTTTCCCTGCCCTCTTCCTTTAATTCTACTTTCTCAAAGTAGGCTCACTTGTCATAGCTTCCCAGAAATGTACAGTGAAATTTAATCAGTGATTCAACGTCCAGAACTTTCCTTTCATTCCCCCACCACAGTGTACCAGTCCTATGGAAGGGGATTTTAGAGGAGAATGGATACATGTATATGTATGGCTGTCTACCTGAAACTTTTACAACATTGTTAATAGACTATGTTCCAATATGAAATAAAAAGTTTTTAAAAAGCAAATAAGAAATTTTTAAAAGTTTCCTAAAAATAAACTGAAATTTGAAAAATAAAAAAAAGTACCAGTCCTAAAACTCCTTTTCCAAAGCTTCCTGTTCTCTGGTTTTCAACATTGGAACAGATTATCTCCTAAAATAGTCCAGAAATGTTTTCTAGTAGGGCTTATGTGTAAAAGAGGTAAAGGTCTGTTGTTTTTAGGCTATATTCTGGCTTTAATGATGGTTTTCTGAAAATATGGTCTCAAATCAAGAATTTGTCTCATGATAGAAATTTTATGGTAGCAGAACTAGGGGAAGACATCCTAGGGGCAGGTAAGACCTCATGATATAGACTGCAGTCTTGCCCTGGGAAGTGTATTTTTGTGCCTAATTATGATTCTGGGTACAAGCCTTGGCTCTGCCAATTCTTGCTCTGTGATCATCAAAAATTAACTTTTCCCTCAGCTTTCTCAGGCAGAACCCACCTGCTAATGCAGAAGACGTAAGAGATGCAGGTTTGATCCCTGGATTGGGAAGATTCCTGGAGGAGGGCATGGCAACCCACTCTAGTATTCTTGCCTGGAGAGTCCCACGGACAGAGGAGCTTGGTGGGCTACAGTCCATAGGGTCACAAAGAGTCGGACACAACTAAAGTGACTTAGCATATTGCACACACAGCTTTCCTATCTGTAAAATGGAGACATCAGCAATACTACCATCTTGGGTTTTTAATGAGGTTTGACTGAGTTAGTAGGCATCCCTGGTTGTTCAGTGGTAGAGAATCTGCCTGCCAATGCAGGAGACGTGAGTTTGATCCCTGTGTCTGGAAGATGCCCTGGAGAGAGGTATGGCAACCCAATCCAGTATTCTTGCCTGGGAAATCCCATGGACAAAGGAGTCTGGGTCTATGGGATCAAAAAGAGTTGGACATGATTTAGTGACTAAACAACAAGATGAGTTAATGCAGATACTATGTTGGGTACAGTATTTGGTATATTTCAAGGGCATAATCCCATCTTCCAAAAATTTGTTTATGCAAATACAAAGTCTTTGACCTAAAGAAGGGTAATTACACAGCTGGTCTTCAGAACGGAGCTTTTGATAACAAATACGAATATAGTTTCTTTCCTGACCCTGGGAAGCAAACAGCTTCTTTAGGTTGGGCACCTTGTAATTGTGGTAGATGTGTATAAGTTGATTCATAACCATAACATGTTGTGTTTTGTTTGGTGGCTTTAAAATAGTCCAAAGAAAAGAGTCTGACCCATCAGGGGAGCTAGGTTATCAATCAGAGGATACTTTCTTTAACTGAGAGAAGTTCAAGGGAGGGGGTTATGAGAAAGACAACGCTAAGGAATGCTCCTTGCCTCCCGTAAAGGTGTAGTTTAGCATTATATGAGAGAGCTGACATCCAGGGTTCAAGATAGCTCTGGAGAGAAATTAAGAAAAGATTGTGCTTTGGGTAACATGGTATGGATGAGAGTAAGAAACCTTCTTTCTCTGAAGGGTGTCTGGGAATTGATTGAAGCCCCCAGGACTGAAACTGGGAGAAGGCTTGTTACTTTCCAGATAATAAAGAGCCATCCTTGTCCTTCTCTATTTGAAAGGAAACCAGAGTTTTCAGGAGTTGACTGAAGACCTAGACCTGCCACTTGTCCTGAAATGGTTGTATTTCCTTTAACAGAGCCACCTCTCAAATCAGTTTGCAGGCGCGGCTGACAGAGAGGAGATTGCAACATGAACAGTGGAATTCTGGGAGCATAATCCAATTGTGCTTTGTGTGAATGGAGTTCCCTGAAGTTGGGCAAGACAATAGGCTGTCTTTAAGTTCTTTCTCAAATTACATTGCTTGTAAGAATCAGTCAGTGCAAGTACTGTTTCATTAGTTAAATGGTGTTTGCCATGAAGTGAGTTAGTGATTCTCAAAGTGTGATGTCTGGGTCATCTGCACCAGAAATCCTCTGGAGTACTTTTAAAATGCAGATTCCTGGGTCCCACTTGGATCTTCTGACTCCATGGGAAGGAAGCCCAACAATATGTTTTTCGAAAGGACATCAGCTTATTCTAGGATGCATTATAGTTTGAGGTCCAAAGAGACAGACATTGTTAACATCAGGGACATTAGAGTGAATTAAAAACAAAATGAAACAGAAAACATGAGTAAGACAGTTTGGCACAATTACTCCTCTTTTTGGAACTTTAGAAGTTCACTCATCATAGATTTTTTTTCTTAGGTCAACTCCTACCACTAGTTTTTGGTCACTATACAATTTAGGAAAGTATTTCTTTCAAATGCACCCTTCTATAACCTAAAAGCTGGTATGGATGGAAGAGAGCCATTAAAAGAGGAGGATCCATTGCAGAGACAGGAATTTAGATCGACAAGAGCTTAGCCACAGTCTGACACAGACCAGAGCAGAAAGATTTTCCATTTCTTAAGTAGGAACTAAACAAACAAAAAAAGAACAAGACTCCTTTTTAAAATCAGCTGCTGAATGTCATGCTTAAGGACGTCCCACATTGCCCCCTCTGTGATATTCGTTCAAGGCAGAGAGCATAAGTTCCTTCCATTCCTTCTCTGTTTGGTGAGGAAGGGTCAACTTCAGTCCTTCTTGGACTCTGGGTCTGTGGTGATGCTGTGATATATCACCTAGATTCCCCTTTGGGGATGACTGACTTACTCTCCCTGCTGATGGGGAGTATGGCTAGTGGAGAGCCCCAGCATCTCTGATTCCCTTATTGGGATTCCCTCTGCTAAAGAGAGCTGCCTG
Organism: Tragelaphus eurycerus; assembly: GCA_935064755.1. Classification (NCBI taxonomy): domain Eukaryota; kingdom Metazoa; phylum Chordata; class Mammalia; order Artiodactyla; family Bovidae; genus Tragelaphus; species Tragelaphus eurycerus. The sequence continues at coordinate 396,246 of CAKXYN010000086.1, read as the reverse complement.
GCTGAAAACTGTGCCCTTTTCCAGAGTGTCTCAGATCCCATGACGGATCCCAGTGGAAACATTAAAGCTCAGCCTCCCTGCTCCAACTTGGGACAAAAGAAAGGTAATTCCAGCTGCAGAACTCCCCATAGGGTTGACTGAGACCTCCAGGAACACTGAATCACAGCTCAACTTCACCCTCCTTCAATGCTTCCTTCTCCTCCTTTCTACAGGTGTTGATTCCAATCAGATCAGATCAGATCAGTCGCTCAGTCGTGTCCGACTCTTTGCAACCCCATGAATCGCAGCACGCCAGGCCTCCCTGTCCATCACCAACTCCCGGAAGTCACTCAGACTCACATCCATCGAGTCAGTGATGCCATCCAGCCATCTCATCCTCTGTCCTCCCCTTCTCCTCTTGCCCTCAATCCCTCCCAGCATCAGAGTCTTCTCCAATGAGTCAACTCTTCGCATGAGGTGGCCAAAGTACTGGAGTTTCAGCTTTAGCATCATTCCTTCCAAAGAAATTCCAGGGCTGATCTCCTTTAGAATGGACTGGTTGGATCTCCTTGCAGTCCAAGGGACTCTCAAGAGTCTTCTCCAACACCACAGTTCAAAAGCATCAATTCTTCGGCGCTCAGCCTTCTTTACAGTCCAGCTCTCACATCCATACATGACCACAGGAAAGACTATAACCTTGATTAGGCGAACCTTTGTTGGTAAAGTAATGTCTCTGCTTTTGAATATGCTATCTAGGTTGGTCATAACTTTCCTTCCAAGGAGTAAGCGTCTTTTAATTTCATGGCTGCAGTTACCATCTGCAGTGATTTTGGAGCCCAGAAAAATAAAGTCTGACACTGTTTCCACTGTTTCTCCATCTATTTCCCATGTAGTGATGGGACCAGATGCCATGATCTTCGTTTTCTGAATGTTGAGCTTTAAGCCAAACTTTTCGCTCTCCACTTTCACTTTCATCAAGAGGCTTTTGAGTTCCTCTTCACTTTCTGCCATAAGGGTGGTGTCATCTGCATATCTGAGGTGATTGATATTTCTCCCGGCAATCTTGATTCCAGCTTGTGTTTCTTCCAGTCCAGTGTTTCTAATGATGTACTCTGCATATAAGTTAAATAAACAGGGTGACAATATACGGCCTTGACGTACTCCTTTTCCTATTTGGATCCAGTCTGTTGGTCCATGTCCAGTTATAACTGTTGATTACAATAATACTCCATAATGAACCTCCTGCATGCTAAGCTCCATCTCAGAATGTGTTTCCTGGGGAATTCATCCAAGGCTTCTCTTCTGTGTGGTCAGAGAAGGATTAGGTCAAAAGCAAGGGGGTGAAGACTTCCCTCGTGGCTCAGTGGTAAAGAATCTGCCTGCCAATGCAGGAGACTTGGGTTCAATCCCTGATTTGGGGAGATCCCACATGCCATGGGGCCTGTGTGCCACAAGTATTGACCCTGTGCTCTAGAGCCCAGGAGCTGCCACAACTGAGTCCACAGGCTGCAGCTGCTGAAATCTGAAGGCCTAGAGCCCATACTCCACAACAAGAGATGCCACTGCACCAAGAGGTCTGTGCACCACATCTGGGGGATCACCCCTGCTTGCTACAGCTAGAGAAAAGACCTCACAGCAACAAAGACCGAGCACCGCCAGAAGTAAATAAGAGAAATAAAATTATTTTTTAAAAAAGAGTAAATAGGTAAAAGAAACTCATTTATATTATTTTTTTTTCCCATAGCAGTCTCTGATCCTGGAAGTACATAGCATTCAAAGTTCTTTGGTCAATGGAAGGTTCTATCCTATGAGGGAATTTCATTGATTTAAATTTCATTCTTAACATCAAATTATCTGAATGATATCTTTAATCACAAAAAATCTTACCCTAAAAGACTTGCCTTATGAATTTCACCCAATCACCAAGCATATTCCTCAGAAAAATTTAGGTATTTGTTAGAGCTACTAACTTAAAGATGACAGGGTTCCTTTTTACCAGGAATAAAACAGAGTTGCCATTGGTTGATTGTTCAGTTGATTGATCCATAGACTCTAAAGATGTGCTTTAGTTGCTTACTATGTGACAGGCACTGATGTAAGCTTTGGAAACCAAAAGTGTTGTTGTCTTGGAGTCTGTTTTCTAGATGGGAAGAGTCAAAAAATAAATACACATGCAAATAAATAAGATGATTTGAATTAGCGATAAATGCTATGAAGATAATAAAACAGGATAATATAATAGCAAACTATTCTGAGCAAAGTTCGGCTATAGGGAGAGGTACTTTAGACATATTCATCAATAAAGTCTAGGATGGGGAGGCAATATTTGAGTAAAGTGCTAAGTGGGAAGATTTGGGCAGAAATAAGTGCAAAGGTGCTCAGTTCCGTTCAGTCGCTCAGTTGTGTCCGACTCTTTGCAACCCCATGAATCACAGCACGCCAGGCCTCCCTGTCCATCACCAACTTCCGGAGGTCACTCAGACTCATGTCCATGGAGTCAGTGATGCCATTCAGCCATCTCATCCTCTGTCGTCCCCTTCTCCTCTTGCCCTCAATCCCTCCCAGCATCAGAGTCTTCTCCAATGAGTCAACTCTTTGCATGAGATGGCCAAAATACTGGAGTTTCAGCTTTAGCATCATTCCTTCCAAAGAAATCCCAGGGCTGATCTCCTTTAGAATGGACTGGTTGGATCTCCTTGCAGTCCAAGGGACTCTCAAGAGTCTTCTCCAACACCACAGTTCAAAAGCATCAATTCTTCAGCGCTCAGCCTTCTTTACAGTCCAGCTCTCACATCCATACAAGACCACCATAGCCTTGACTAGGCGAACCTTTGTTGGCAAAGTAATGTCTCTGCTTTTGAATATGCTATCTAGGTTGGTCATAACTTTCCTTCCAAGTAGTAAGCATGGGACTAAACTTAAAGAAAAAAATGCCTAGAATAGGGCAAAAATTGGGGACTAAGATAAGGTCAGTGAAGAGGGCAAAGTCATGGTGAGAATTCTGGATTTTATTTGAAGGTCAGTATGAGACCGATAAAATCTTAAGCAGAAGAGTGGTGATCTGATTTACATTTCAAAATCAGATAACCAGCTTCTGTGAGGAGGATGTATGATAAGGGAGCAAGAGAGAATAAAAGCCACCAATGAAGGGAGAGCTCCAGGAGCCTGGTGTAAAATGACAGCTTGCACCAAGGTAAGATCTGAAGACGTAAAGACAAGCGGGTGGGTTCAGGATGGTTTCAGAACTACAGCAGACATGCGAGTGGTTTGGAAATAGTGTGTGAGGGAGAAAAAGTTGAAAAGAATCATGACTGTTAGGTTTTCAGCCCAAGTGACTGGGTGGGTTCTGGTGCCATTTTCTGAAATGTAAAGACTGCATTTGAATTCTCCTCTGAATGATTAATATGTTTCGCCCTGAGCAGACACTGTCTTTTTCTGCCAGAAGCATGGACAGAGACAAGCTGGATGTTGCATCTTTCTAACAGCCTCACCTGCTGTCCCAGGGGCTTTGTATAGACACCGCAGAGAGCCAGTCTGCACACTTGCCAGAATCTCTCCCCAAATTTGTTATGCTTCAGTGTTCCAGGACACTTTATTATAAATGAATAGCTAAAGGCAAAGTATAATTAGGGACAAGGGTAGTGGGGCATGCAGAGTTGGCACCGCTTTGAGCGTAGCATCACTGTATAGGTGCCAGGTCCTTGTAACACTAGCTCTACTGCCCAACTACCAAGAGGTAACCCCTCCCACCACTCATCCTGATGGGCAGGGGCAGGCAGGCCAAACAAGTAGGATAGTTTCAAGATCCCAAACTGAGTGATATGTACGCCAATCATGGACCCAACTTTCAGCAGGCATCAATAAAGGAAGAGATAATTAATTGGTCCAGTCAGATTCAAATGTTTCTTCTAAAGATAGCAGTGAAAAATAGAGTTTCAATTGGAATTTCATTTGATTGACTGACTAGTAGAGATTTCAGAGTCCTCAGTGTTTATTTAACATTATGGCATTTTATCTCATGGAATTTACTACCTTAACTGTGGGAAGTTTTTAGGCTTCATGGCTGCTTTTTGTTGTGTGGTTCATAGATGTACCTTTCCTCTAGGCTACAGTTACTGGGAGTCTCTTTTCTATTTTCCTCTTATCCTTCACATTTTGTACAGCACTGGGTTTGATTACGAAGAAGGCAATGGCACCCCACTCCAGTACTCTTGCCTGGAAAATCCTATGGACCGAGGAGCCTGGTAGGCTCCAGTCCGTGGGATCGCTAAGAGTCAGACACGACTGAGCGACTTCACTTCACTTTTCACTTTCCTGCATTGGAGAAGGAAATGGCAACCCACTCCAGTGTTCTTGCCTGGAGAATCCCAGGGACGCAGGAGCCTGGTGGGCTGCCGTCTATGGGGTCGCACAGAGTCGGACATGACTGAAGCGACTTAGCAGCAGCAGCAGGGTTTGATTAAGTTTTCTCTTTTTCCATTGGGGTTCAAGCCTGTGCATAAGACTTGGGGATACACTAACTCATTGTTTTTTGTTTGTATCCTGATACCCTTGTTTCATGCTACCCTCTGCTTTTTTAAACCATTTTTCTCTTCATTTTACCTTTATATGTAAATCTTTGGGAACTGCTTGAACATAGCAGAGTTTACATCATGCATGCATTTATATTCATATATGCATTCATATCACTGCTCTCAAGAATTTATTTTCTTTTTGAACCCTACAGAACAGGTCATGAGGCAGGGGGTCTTTCTAATGAAAAGCCACAATTCTCAAGCTGGGCTGTGCAGCAGTATTCAGTGAAAACATATGAATTCTTATGAGAACAAATCAGATTTTCTGGCATGTCAATTTTCACTGCTGATTTTGAGGATATCAATTCATATTTTAAAAGAAATAATATATTAAAATGAAAGGTTTTCAAGAATTTTGAAAGTTCAATATGAGCCCTATTAGGGTTTGTGGGGAAAAAAATATTGCTTCATTCCTCACTCCTTAAAGTTTCCTCTTACTTAGATTCTTTTATTCACAATAAAAAGGAAATTTCATAATCTCAAGAGACAAAGAAGAACTCTGCCCTTTACCAAAGGTAGAAATTTTTTTGGAAATGAAAGTGGTCTGGATTGCTGAACTGGCACAGTTCCTTTGGTCTTTGGAGGTGTTCAAAAAGGCTTGTCACAACCTGTCGGCCAGCACCATGGGAATAACTGAACAATGACTTTAAAGAGCAAAGAGGTTCTGACCTCTGTTTAAACTTTCTTTGAGGTAGGAGAGGTCATCTTAAATGACATCCAATCATAACTTACCATAACTCTAAAAGAAGCACACATCAGAAAATAAAGATGATTGCTAAATAAAAAAGATTTTAGCAAATAAACACTTTTGGAAATCATTTATTCCCTTTATGTAGCTACGCTTTAAGAGAGAGATTGTCTTAGTTTGGGTTCCTCCATAAGTCATCTCTGATGCAACATTTGGATGCTGGTAGTTTATTCGGAGAAGGCAATGGCACCCCACTCCAGTAGTCTTGCCTGGAAAATCCCATGGGCGGAGGAGCTTGATGGGCTGCAGTCCATGGGGTTGCGAAGAGTCGGACACGACTGAGCGACTTGACTTTCACTTTTCACTTTCACACTTTGGAGAAGGAAATGGCAACCCACTCCAGTGTTCTTGCCTGGAGAATCCCAGGGACAGAGGAGCCTGGTTGACTGCCGTCTATGGGGTTGCACAGAGCCGGACAGGACTGAAGCAACTTAGCAGCAGCAGTTTATTTGAAAGGAGAGCTTGGGAAACACGTAAGAGAGTTGGGGAATTAGGCAATGAAGATGGAAAAGCAAAAAAAGGGTATGCTAATGAGTAAGTTTCCAGTAGTTCAGCTGGGGCTCACCCCCTGGGGTTCTCTAAAGGGCTATGTGTTAATTTGATTCTGCAAGAAGCAGATTTCCAGTACCACTGGGATAGGATTTTGAGTGTACTTGATCAAGAGGGCTGGAATGAGAGATTGGGAAAATAAGAATTCATTGATTTGGGAACACTTTCTTGGAACCTGGGATTTAACATCTTCAAGAACCTCAGGGATGAGACAACCTTGCTGCTAGGTTAGCCTCTCCGAAGCTTAGAGAAAAATGATGAGTGACATATTGAGTGAAGTACCAGCGCCTGTTTTAACCTGGTCAAGGGTAGAGGAAGAAACAAAGAGGCATGGGTATATTTTATGGAGTTAGAAAACCCCAGAGGATTATGCTTCCCAGGAGTGACCAGAGGATACCACGTTTTTCAAGGCCAGCAGGAATGTACAGGTGAAGGGGCAGCAGAACCACTGAGAAGGGGTGGCAGACCTCTGCGGGCCAGGGCTGATGGAAGACAGACAATCAGAGAGCTTTAACAGCCAAGGGAACTACATGGTCTCCAAATAAGAAGGGCCAGGTGGCAGCACTTTATTAACAGAAGCTAGGAGGACACTATCATGGAAGTTTGAGACCCAAGGAGTTGTGGAAATAGTTAAAAGAGCTTGGGATTCCTAGGGGCAAAATAGGTGGGCAGTCTACAACGATGTTGGTAAACATAGAATGCAGACTAGTACAGCCACTTTGGAGAACAGTGTGGAGATTCCTCAAAAAACTGGGAATAGAACTGCCTTATGATCCAGCAATCCCACTGCTGGGCATACACACTGAGAAATCCAGAATTGAAAGAGACACGTGTACCCCAATGTTCATAGCAGCACTGATTACAATAGCCAGGACTTGGAAGCAACCTAGATGTCCATCCACAGATGAATGGATAAGCAAGCTGTGGTACATATACACAATGGAGTATTACTCAGCCATTAAAAAGAATACATTTGAATCAGTTCTAATGAGGTGGATGGAACTGGAGCCTATTATACAGAGTGAAGTAAGCCAGAAAGAAAAACACAAATACAGTATACTAACGCATATATATGGAATTTAGAAAGATGGTAACAATAACCCTGTTTATGAGACAGCAAAAGAGACACTGATGTATAGAACAGACTTTTGGACTCTGGGAACGGGAGAGGGTGGGATGAATTGGGAGAATAGCATTGAATTATGTATAATATCATATCTGAAACAAGTTGCCAGTCCAGGTACGATGCCTGATAGCGGATGCCTGGGGCTGGTGCACTGGGACGACCCAGGGGGATGGTGTGGGGAGGGAGGAGGGAGGAGGGTTCGGGATGGGGAGCACATGTATACTTGTGGTGGATCCATCTTGATGTATGGCAAAAGCAATACAATATTGTTAAGTTAAGCAAAATAAAATTTAAATTAAAAAAAAGAGAGAGAACTTGCTCAAAAAAAAAAAAAAAAAGGAAGGAAGGAAGAAAGGAAAGAAAGGAGGGAAGATGAGGGAGGGAAAGAGAGAAAGAATGAATGAGTGAATAAATGCATGAATGAATGAATAGGGGAGCAGAAGACTTACCGAGGGTGTTTACTCCAGTAAAAAGTCATGATCCCAGAGCTGAACCAATTTTCATTTGGAAGCTTATTAGTTGAAGAGGAGACCAGGTCCCCAGGAAGGAATGCCCTGTGATATCATGGCATATATAAATTTTAATGATTCTCCAAATCTTCCCCCTTAGTGACTGATGGCTATTTGTTCAGGTGACAATACACTGAAGAAATGGAAGTACCTAGACATTCTGAGGACTATAGGATATAGAGCCTGAACTGGTGTCTATAGCTGGTGACCCAAAATACATTATGGCCCCTCTGTTAGAGTGGGGACTTATGAGAGCCAGGTAATAAAAAGTCCTGGTTAAAATCTGACCTCCAGTGGACTCACTGGAATGAGGAACCCACCTAGTGGTTGTTTGCCCTGTCCTGGAGTGTATAATGGAAACTGATATACTTAGCAGTTGGAATAATCTCTACATTGGTCTTTGGCTTATAGCAGGAGTCCCCAACCCCAAGGCCAAGAACCAGTATCAGTCCATGTTAGAAAAGGGCTACATAGCAAGAGGGGAGAAATGGGGTGAGCTAGTGAAGCTTCATCTGCTGCTCCCCGTTGCTTCCCATCACTTGCATTATAGCCTGAACCATACCCACCCCCCACACCACTCCCCATCTGTGGAACAATTGTCTTCCATGAAACTGGTCCATGGTGCCTAAAAGGTTGGGGACCACTTGCTTGTAGGATAAGAGCTATAAACTCTATCCACTATGCTGGATAAAGCAAACAGATACCTCTGAAACTGCCCTTGGCCCTGGCCAAGACGGTGAGTCCAAAGCAATAACACATCCGTGGTTGCATGGTAGAGATGAAGGTGAAAGTGTGCTACTCAGTCATGTCCAGCTCTTTGCAACCCCCTGGACTGTAGCCCTCCAGGCTCTTCTGTTCATGGAATTCTCCAGGTAAGAAAACTGAAGTGGGTAGCCTTTCCCTTCTCCAGGGGATCTTCCTAACCAGGGGATCAAACCTGAGTCTCCTGCACTGCAGGCAGATTCTTTACCATCTGAGCCACCAAGGAAGGTCATGATAGAGATAATGCTACCATTAAATAAAGACCCATAAGATGCAAGATAAAAGAAGATAATAATTATATCTCTGTTTCATATGCCAGTCTGGCTCCTGCAGGAATCAGATGGATCCTGAAGAATGAATGACTTCACTGCCATAGCCAATTCACTGAAGGCATAACCAAGTATTACAGAAGCCCCAATTGCAGCTGCTATGCCAGACACGTATCAGAGTTAGAGCTGTTTAATAAATAAACCTTCAAATCCATGGTATGTAAGATTGATTTGACAGATGTGTTATTTTCCATTCCAATTAGAAAAGAAGATTAGAAAGACTTTGCATTCACGTAGGACAGAAAACAATATTCATAAAGTCTGTTGGATCATCTGGCTGAAGGGGGAAGATTTTGCCTCGGGACTGTGTTAACTCTCCCATCCTCCGTCATGATATATTCATAAGAGATCAGGATGACCTGAACATCCATCCTACGGATTGTCATGGGTATAACATATGGATGATCTCATGCTGTTCAGATGGGATGAGCAAAAGTTGACTAATTTGCTTGGAAGACTCATAAGCTGCAGAAGATGGGAGATAAGCCTTATGAAGATCCAGGAACACTGTCACCAGTTAAGTTTTTAGTGGTCTAGGCATAAGGAGTATAACCTCCAAAGTAAGAGGAAAATAAATGTGTCTTCTCTCCTTTACCACCACCACCACCACACACACACACACACACACACACACACACACGAAAGCAGCACAGTATCTGTTAGACTTCTTTGGAGTAAGAAGACATAACATTCCATACCTGGGATACTGTTCTAGCCCATTTGCTGAGACAGCTTTGAGTGGGACCCGCAGCAGGAAGGGACTCTGCAGCCAGCTCTAACAGCAATGCAAGCAGTCCAGCCACTTTTGCCATATGATAGAGAAGACTCCCTGGTGTTGGAGGTGTCTGTGGTGGGAGAAGGCAATGGCACCCCACTCCAGTATTCTTGCCTGGAAAATCCCTTGGACGGAGGAGCCTGGTAGGCTACAGTCCATGGGGTCACTAAGAGTCGGACATGACTGAGCAGCTTCACTTTCACTTTTCATTTTCATGCATTGGAGAAGGAAATGGCAACCCACTCCAGTGTTCTTGCCTGGAGAACCCCAGGACGGGCGAGCCTGATGGGCTGCTGTCTATGGGGTCACACAGAGTTGGATATGACTGAAGCGACTTAGCAGCAGCAGTGGTGAGAAAAGACCTCATACAGAGTCTATCGCAGCCTCAGGGCAAGAATCACAAGTCAGGTCACTGGGATTCTGAAGGGAGGCCATGCCATCTGCAACAGAGAATGATATGCCTTTTGAGAAACAGCATCTGGAATAGTGCCCTGGTAGTCTTGCCTGGAGAATCCCATGGATGGAAGAGCCTGGTAGGCTCCAGTCCATGGGGTCGCAAAGAGTCTGACACGACTGAGTGACTTTGCTTTCACTTTTCACTTTCACGCATTGGAGAAGGAAATGGCAACCCACTCCAGTGTTCTTGCCTGGAGAATCCCAGGGGCGGGAGAGCCTGGTGGGCTGCCATCTATGGGGTCGCACAGCGTCGGGCACGACGGAAGCGACTTAGCAGCAGCAAAGAAAGAACACTTGGCTATGAGGTGCCAAGTGGCCATGCCACTGGAACTGTCCATTATAAGTTGAGTTTTGTTGAACCTGCCCAGTCACAAAGTCAGACGGGCACAACAGTAGCTCCTTGGAAGATGGGAGGAGTACATTCAGGTTGAGCCTGAGCAGGATCTGTGAACATGAGTAACTACCAGTAGATAGTCCAGACTCCTATGTTACTCACTGCAATTGCACCAATCGACTCCTATGATCATACTGGGGCAGGATATCTCATAGACGCAGTTGATGGAGTAGGAAAAATCTCAAGCCTAGTTTATAGAAGGGTCAGCGTGGTACATGGGTGCAAGCCAAAAATGGTTGGCAGGTCCATTATAAACATTCTAAGGGCCTTGAAAGACAGGGACAAGGGGACTAATCTCAGTGGGTGGGACTATGAGCAATGTATCTGGTCTTCCACTTTATGTGAAAAGAGAAGTAGCCCAAAGGGAGACCATGTGCAGATTTTCAGACAGTGGTCAATGACTTGACTGTTTGGTCAGGGGCTTGGAATAAAAAGAGGTAGAAGACTGGAGACAAGGAAGTCTGGTTAGATGCAATGAATGAGCATCAAACTTTTTTTTTTCCCACCATCATCCCTTATTGAAGACACACTGAACAACTGAGTAGACAAAATGAGCAACCAAGTAGACTTAGCTAGTTGATATTAGCCAGTATTGGTTATCAGCAACTCCAGATTGGCACTTAGGACCCATGAGCACTGTGGTTTGTAACACAGACAAAGCTACATATGGGCTCAGCAATGTGGGGTGCCAACTTTCCAAGACTACTAGTTCTTATTACCTCTTGATTACCAACCTGCCAACAAAAGTAAAGAGCTCTGAATCCTTGATATGGCCCTATTTCTCAAGGAAAGGACCTTAGTGTGAAAGTGACGACACAGGACCCTTTCATTCCGAAATGGATAGATACATTTTCTGGGTATGGGTTTGCCATTCCAGCCCACTAAATCTCAGCTAGCACCATTAACCAGGGCTTATGGAATGCTTATGATTTGGCACCCCACTCCAGTATTCTTGCTTGTAAAATTCCATGGACAGAGGGCCTGGTGGGTCCATGAGGTCACAAAGAGTCAGACACAATGGTGTGACTGAGTACATGCAATGCTTTATCCACAGGCATGGATACCCACACAGCAGAGTGTCCATCCAGGGTCCTCTGCCATAGCAAAGGAGACCCAAAGGCAGAGATCAAGGGCTATGTTATCATGATAGCCAGCAGGACATGATTCAGAAATAACCCACTGCGGGAAGAAAAAGTTGGGGCATTTCCCACCAATCACAGTCCCTCATTGGCTCAGGGTTGCTCCTGGCCCATCAGCTCACCCTGCCCTGTTTTCAGACTGAGCGCACATTCATAGCTATTTGAATGCTCTCAACAAAGAGACATACAGAAAGTTATCTGTATGCCTGAAAGCCTGTGACTTCTAAGGAAGGTCAGGTTTTATGAGCAGGACATCACAAGATGGAACACATTCTCTATATGTTCATAAAATCTTGAAGTAATTTATTATGCTCTGGGATGGCAAATTCAGTCATATTCCAAGTTGGATGTGCAGGGAAAATATGTCCATTTTTGGCTGCATAGTCTTTAACTGCGTCTTCATGAGACAACCAACTGGTGTAATATCATTTTCTATAAAAAGAACAGAAAAATAATTCAGCCTCCCCTTTGGCAAGGTTTGCTTAGGTGGGCTTGGGAGGGGAGCAACATGCATTTGGGAGGACCCTTGTCATTCTGTCATGAAACATGTCCTTTGATATGGAAGTATATAGATAGGAGACATGCAAGGATGAGACTGTAAGTCATAAAATTTATCCCACCCAGTGCAAAATAAAGGTATCCCCAACTCAGCTTCCCCTAGACAGGATCTCAGAAATGACTGCAGCCACTCTGACAACCCAACTGAATGCGGCATCTAATGGAGGGAAAATCATAGTGGAAAGGGAGAAATAGGATTCTTAATCTTTTAGAGCTATGAATCTACCTTCTAAAATTTTACAAGACAAATGACCATAGATCCATTTCTAGGATTCCTCCATGGGCCTTGGAGGAGGCCTGTGCAGTAAGGTAAGTAAAGTACTCTTGGCCTTGAGCTTCCTCATCTTCCTCTAAACCCAACTGCTTTCTGGAAGTATATTTGATATATCCAATCTGCTCAGCTTTTTTATCCCTAATTCAGGACCCACTTTGACTGTAAGCCCTTTGTAAGTCTTTCCTGATCCTCAAAGCTGGGGTAGATTCCCTGCTAGAGGAGACTGGGCAGCAGTCTGTCCTTGATGACAATATACTGAACTTGCCTGTTCAATTTTGGGTCTTCATCCATGTCTCTCACTCTCTCACGAACCATGATCTCACCCAAACTTTACTCCCTCTCCATTTCTCCAGGGGCTACAAATCTTTGAGGTCAGGACCCATGTTTTATTCATCATGTAGCAAACAGCCTAGCATATAGGAGATAATAAAAAAAATCTGATGAATTAATAAGTAAATGGAACCATAGCAAGAGGGGCAGGCATCTATTTCAATGACTTCCTAAGAAAGAACTCATTTCTTGACAATAGGAAAAATCCTTTTAGAATACACAAAACCCTTCTCTATGATTTTCCTTTTCCAGAGTTCCTCCTGTAACTGTTTCCGACAAGTGTTCCTCTAGAGTTGCCAGTATAGCAAACTCATGATTGTCCCCAAAGAAGAATCTTTTAAATCTTAAAAAAATTTAACTACATAGCCTCTTCTTGTCAACCATTATGAATTACGTGGAGAAACAAATTCACCTCTGCCTGTCATCACGTAGTATGTTCTTGAAGACTCTAAGTGTAATTAGGGAGATAGGAGAGCATAAGAATGGTGTCTATCTCTGGAATCAGGTGTTCAGTTGCTCAGCCATGACCGGCTCTTTGCTACCCCATGGACTGCAGCACACCAGTATTCCCTGTCCAACACTATCTCCCAGAAGTTTTCTCAAACCCATGTTTATTGAAATGATGATGCCATCCAAACATCTCATCCTCTGTCACCCCCTTTTCCTCCTGCCTTCAATCTTTCCCAGCATCACGGTCTTTTCCAACGTGTCAGCTCTTCACATCAGGTGGCCGTATTGGAGCTTCAGCTTCAGCATCAGTCCTTCCAATGAATATTCATGGTTGATTTCCTTTAGGATTGACTAGTTTGATCTCCTTACTGTCCAAAGAACTCTCAATAGTCTTCTCCTGTACCACAGTTGAGAGTTGAACCATAAAGAAGGCTGAACACTGAAGAAATGATGCTTCTGAACTGTGGTGCTGGAATCAGAGATTTGGATTAAAAACATGGCTTCACTGTTTACTATCTGGCAACAGGGACTGAGAAGCTCTGGAGGAGTAAACCAAACTCAGCTCTTCTTACTAATGTTACTTTTCACTACCTGTCCGGCCATGCAAAGCTGATTGTCTTTTACCCTGACCATCCTTTGTGGGCATTACATTCAAAAATGTCTCCAGACTGTCTTTGAAACTTTCCTTTTGTTCTTGATATATTTCCATGGTCAACAACAGCTTATGGGAGAAAGTCTATGAGCAACCTTGACTTTTAGTGACAAATATTGACATTTTGTAAACAAAGCACAAAAGGGGGAAATGTCGGCGTAGGGAAATATTTGAAGTCAGTGGACCTGAATTTGGATCTTGATTGTGTCACCTTAGGTACATTTCTGAGCCTTAATTTCCTCATTTATACAGTTTTGATAATAAAAATAACTCATTATGAAGCTGCAAAAATTGTAAATAATGAAAGTGAAAGCCGATGTGTAAAATATAAAGTGCAGAAAATAAAAAAAATGTTAGCCCTGATTTCCGATGTAATATTTTGTGTTGTACATAATGTGCTCAGAAAATCTACATAAAGATTTATTTGAAAGTTTTCATTATTTAGAACATGTAAGCACTTTGTTCTGGAATGCAAAAGTAGGAAGTCAAGAAACACCTGGAGTAACAGGCAAATTTGGCCTTGGAATACGGAATGAAGCAGGGCAAAGACTAATAGAGTTTTGCCAAGAAAATGCACTGGTCATAGCAAATACCCTCTTCCAACAACACAAGAGAAGACTCTATACATGGACATCACCAGATGGTCAACACCGAAATCAGATCGATTATATTCTTTGCAGCCAAAGATGGAGAAGCTCTATACAATCAGCGAAAACAAGACCAGGAGCTGACTGTGGCTCGGACCATGAACTCCTTATTGCCAAATTCAGACTGAAATTGAAGAAAGTAGGGAAAACTACTAGACCATTCAGGTATGACCTAAATCAAATCCCTTATGATTATACAGTGGAAGTGAGAAATAGATTTAAGGCCCTAGATCTGATAGATAGAGTGCCTGATGAACTATGGAATGAGGTTCATGACATTGTACAGGAGACAGGGATCAAGACCATCCCCATGGAAAAGAAATGCAAAAAAGCAAAATGGCTGTCTGGGGAGGCCTTACAAATAGCTGTGAAAAGAAGAGAAGCGAAAAGCAAAGGAGAAAAGGAAAGATATAAACATCTAAATGCGGAATTCCAAAGAATAGCAAGAAGAGATAAGAAAGCCTTCTTCAGTGATCAATGCAAAGAAATAGAGGAAAACAACAGAATGGGAAAGACTAGGGATCTCTTCAAGAAAATCAGAGATACCAAAGGAACATTTCATGCAAAGATGGGCACGATAAAGGACAGAGATGGTGTGGACCTAACAGAAGCAGAAGATATTAAGAAGAGGTGGCAAGAATACACAGAAGAACTGTACAAAAAAGAGCTTCAAGACCTAGACAATCATGATGATGTGATCACTGACCTAGAGCCAGACATCTTGGAATGTGAAGTCAAATGGGCCTTAGAAAGCATCACTACGAACAAAGCTAGTGGAGGTGATGGAATTCCAGTGGAGCTATTCCAAGTCCTGAAAGATGATGCTGTGAAAGTGCTGCACTCAATATGCCAGCAAATTTGGAAAACTCAGCAGTGGCCACAGGACTGGAAAAGGTCCGTTTTCATCCCAATCCCAAAGAAAGGCAATGCCAAAGAATGCTCAAACTACTGAACAATTGCACTCATCTCACACGCTAGTAAAGTAATGCTCAAAATTCTCCAAGCCAGGCTTCAGCAATATGTGAACTGTGAACTTCCTGATGTTCAAGCTGGTTTTAGAAAAGGCAGAGGAACTAGAGATCAAATTGCCAACATCCGCTGGATCATGGAAAAAGCAAGAGAGTTCCAGAAAAACATCTATTTCTGCTTTATTGACTATGCCAAAGCCTTTGACTGTGTGGATCACAATAAACTATGGAAAATTCTTAAAGAGATGGGAATACCAGACCACCTGATCTGCCTCTTAAGAAATCTGTATGCAGGTCAGGAAGCAACAGTTAGAACTGGTCATGGAACAACAGACTGGTTCCAAATAGGAAAAGGAGTACGTCAAGGCTGCATATTGTCACCATGTTTATTTAACTTATATGCAGAGTACATCATGAGAAATGCTGGACTGGAAGAAACACAAGCTGGAATCAAGATTGCCGGGAGAAATATCAATAACCTCAGATATGCAGATGACACCACTCTTATGGCAGAAAGTGAAGAGGGGCTAAAAAGCCTCTTGATGAAAGTGAAAGTGGAGAGTGAAAGGGTTGGCTTAAAGCTCAACATTCAGAAAACGAAGATCATGGCATCTGGTCCCATCACTGCATGGGAAATAGATGGGGAAACAGTGGAAACAGTGTCAGACTTTGTTTTTCTGGGCTCCAAAATCACTGCAGATGGTGACTGCAGCCATGAAATTAAAAGACGCTTACTCCTTGGAAGGAAAGTTATGAGCAACCTAGATAGCATATTCAAAAGCAGAGACATTACTTTACCAACAAAGCTTCGCCTAGTCAAGGCTATGGTCTTTCCTGTGGTCATGTATGGATGTGAGAGCTGGACTGTGAGGAAGGCTGAGCGCCGAAGAATTGATGCTTTTGAACTGTGGTGTTGGAGAAGACTCTTGAGAGTCCCTTGGACTGCAAGAAGATCCAACCAGTCCATTCTGAAGGAGATCAATCCTGGAATGTCTTTGGAAGGAATGATGCTAAAGCTGAAACTCCAGTATTTTGGCCACCTCATGCGAAGAGTTGACTCATTGGAGAAGACTCTGATGCTGGGAGGGATTGAGGGCAGGAGGAGAAGGGGTCGACAGAGGATGAGATGGCTGGATGGCATCACTGACTCGATGGATGCGAGTCTGAGTCACCTCCGGGAGCTGGTGATGGACAGGGAGGCCTGGCGTGCTGTGGTTCATGGGGTCGCGAAGAGTCGGACACGACTGAGCGACTGATCTGATCTGAAGCATTTTGTGAGATAGAAGGGGATGTCTGATGGGTCTCGTACTGATTAACGTCAAGATATACTTAGAAAGAGTGTTTCCAATTAATTAAAAGGAGGAAAGTCTTTGAATGATGAAAATGATTGAATTAAATATGAAAAACAAGATGTCCTTAAAGAACAAATGTGGATACAATTTTAGAAGTCTGTAAAAAAAATGAGAAAAAAAAGAAAGATCTATTTAACTTTATCAGAAATCCATGCAAAGTGGATAGATTAAATAAATGAATGTTACATGTTTCTTGTTGGCCATCAACACAGTATTTTGAACATGGTATTTTGTTAATGCAATAGCACAGTAAACTTAATGTGGTTTATTTGTCTGAAAAGGAACAGCTTATCTTTTGTTTGGAACACAGAAGCAAGCTGAATCCTGACCAATGTTATTTCAGTGTCTACTTGGTTTGTATTTGAGGTTTCTGGAGCAAAAACTTAGTTGCTAAATACCTGCCAGAACTGTACTGCAGGGCTAATGAGGAAAATGGTGGAGTAAAACCTCCTGTCTGGTATCTCAGAAGACTAACTCAGAATTATCTTTGCTCTCAAAAAAATATAATTCACTTCAGGAAATGTTTCTTAAAACTTACTACATGTCAGGTACTGTTCTGGGGTCTGAGAGTATAAAGATGCATAAAGTATATACTCCTAAATTTATTGTTAATTTCATTCTTGCAATTTTCTGTTATCCCTCTGGCCCACCCTTCTTTTAGTTAGTTTCACAGTCTGTACTTTTACCTTATGGAAAGAAGACCAGAACTAAAAAAGCAGAGCAGAGGAAGTTAGACTTCGAATTTTAGAAAATGAGGTCTCAACGGGAATGGAAGGACTTGGGATTAAACATCAGAAGAGCATATAGTGGAGGGAACTTCATTCAAGCTTCACCTTTCTTATTGGTTCCTCTTCCCATCAATGTCCTGTGAAGGCTATAATAACATTCAGAGCACAGATCGACTGACAGGTATCAACTTTATCCTGAGACTCTGCTCTGTCCCTACTGACTGACTCATACGGAGATCTTAACATCTCAAGATACAAATATAATTCTGAGTTGGAATCTGGGACATCTAGGGGAATGGTGGTGAGATGGGAAATGTGGATGAGATACTAACTGTCCCCTCAGTACCTATTGCCTCTTGCTTTCTTTTGAGGTTGGATATCCACACCAACTCTTCTCCATTTAACCTAGGATACATGACTTCCCAGCTTGAGAGCCAGAGCCTGTATTTACAGATTCCTTATATCTGGATAAGTCCATGTGTTTAGGGTGTGAGCAATCAAATCAGACTTTGATATGAAATTGTAACACTGGGTACACTCTCAACAAAACTTGCCCTTTCCACAGGCTATAAAATGTTAACTTGGCAAGATCCAGATCCAACCCTGTGGCTAGAACTACAACTGAGGATAGCATAGCAACAAGAAAGAGGAAACCTGGGTCCTTGAAGTGTCTGCTGCAATTGCACTTCTCACTGTTGGACTATTGCTTTCTCATTTATTTAGGCCATAATGATTTATGGCCTTATTTTTTTAATATATAAAAATCTAGTCTTTACCCTAAAACATAAAGAAAAGCCCACTTCACTTGTACCTGCTTGGTTTATAATGAATGATACCAGCCTGAGGTCTCTCCTAGACATAGTGACAATTTATTAGAAGAAACACACAAGTGAACAGGAGAGTCATCTCCCATGGCTGAAAAGCATGGAGACAAGTAAGAGATCCGGAAGGTAAAAGGCTAGAGTACGGCTGGGTCGAGTGAGATTCAGCGTCTTTCTTTGTACAGTTCTGGGCAAAGGCTGACAAATCCCTGCTGCTTGGTCTTTCTTTTCATTATTATTCTTTTCTTTCTTTTTATTTCATTAGCGCTCTTTCTTCAGGCAAAAGACAATATAATTAATTCAATATGACTGCAATCTAGGCATGCCCCATTACCGCACAAGATTATATGATTACACATGGATGTTCTCAGACAGT
Source organism: Tragelaphus eurycerus (assembly GCA_935064755.1). Taxonomy (NCBI): domain Eukaryota; kingdom Metazoa; phylum Chordata; class Mammalia; order Artiodactyla; family Bovidae; genus Tragelaphus; species Tragelaphus eurycerus. The sequence goes on along the minus strand of CAKXYN010000086.1, from coordinate 377,750 downwards.
TTTAGCCACAGAGTTGCACCCGCTCTTGTTTCACTCTAGGAAGGTAATCAAATTTCCATGTTCATGTGAAGGAAAAAAAATAAAATAAAAAGAAACGCTCAGCTGTGTAAAGTGCTGAAGGTTTTACTATCCAAAACTGGATCTCAAAACTGAATATTGTTGTTGGCAGAGCATGAGAACATACTCAGTTACAAGAAAACGGAGCCTGTCTTTTGTGAAAAATGTGCCACGCTCTTTGTCTCCCTTTTCACCCTTTCCCGACCCCAGCACTGAACTTCATCTAGTGGTACAGTTGGCTGGTGGCTGAAACCCTGTGCCTAATGATGTTTAGAGGCTTAACCTGGCTAAAGCTGGAGACAGACTGGTAGCCTTTGACAAGTTTTAGCTTTCAACTATGCAGTCAAATCTAAGCATCAACAGAAAGCATCGAATCCTCCATTCTCCATACAAGTTTAAAAAAAATAAACTGAAGTGAAACCTAGAGGGAATAAAAAGTGTTCAAAATCTCACTCCTAATCCCTACTTGCCTGAGAATTTTGAGGGGGGATGCTAAACAAGCTACTTCCCTTGCTGCTTTCTGAGCTTACTTAAGACAAAGCAAAATAGTACAAACCCACTCCAGTACACTTGCCTTGAAAGTCCCATGGATGGAGGAGCTTGGTGCAGGCTACTGTCTATGGGGTTGCAAAGAGTCAAGCACAACTGAGCAACTTCATTCATTTTCTGTTTCAAAATAGAAAAGTTTCACAGTAAGCTGTTAAGATAGTACCAAGTGGTCCCTCCTATCCCTATCTATTTCCCCCACTGGTTCCATCTACCGTATTAGAACTAGGAAACTGACATTGATACAATGGGTGTGTAGTTCAATATCATTTTAATCAGGTGTAGTTTCGTGTAACCACCACTGGGATCAAGACACAGGACTGTTCCATCATTACAGAAGACTCCCTGGCACCACCCCTTTCCAGTTACATCTACTCATCTTTCCCAACTTTCTGAAACCCTGACAGCCGTTAATTTGCTCTCCATCTCTTTAATTTTATCATTCCAAAAATGTCATACAAATGGAATCACAGGCCATTTACATTTAATATAACTATCGATATATAAGAGCTTAAGCTTGCCTTTTATTTTTTGTTATGGTTATTTTTATTTTTTTTCTATTTTTAATTTCTTTCTCCTGCCTTCCTATGGGTCACTTGAACAAATTTTAGAATTCCCTTTTGATTTATCTATAGCATTTTGGGATATATTCCTTTGTATAGATTTTTTTTATGATGCCCGTAGCATTATATTATGCACATATAACTTGTCACAGCTGACTGATGTCAATTTTACTTGTCTGAATAAAGTGTAGAAATATTACTTTCCTTTAACTCCTTTTTCCTTCTCCCATTTACAGTTTGTCTTAAGTATTTTCTTGATATATATTGAATACCACATCAATGTGATAATTTTTGCTTCAGTCATCAAATATAAAATCAGAAAACCCAACAGAAGAAAGTTTATTGAATTTATCCATATTTTAAATCTTTCTGTTGCTGCTTATTTCTTCTTCTCTCCGGACATTTGAATGTTTTAATCTTTTTTTTTTTTTCTGTTTCAAGACCTTTCTTTGGCCATTCTTTTAGGATATGACTGTGGTGAAAATTTTCTTAGATTTTCCTTACCTGAGAAAGTCTTGATTTCCCATTCATTTCCAAACAGTATTCTCCCTAGATATAAAATTCTGGGTTGACAATTCTTCTGTTTCAGTACTTGAAAAATATTGTGCCACTTGCTTCCATCCTCACCGGTTTCTGATGAGAAATCCATTGTCATTGAAATGGTTTTTCCCTTACAGGTTATGTATCATTTCTCTATGGATGCTTTTAATGCTCCTTCCTTGTCTTCAGCATTTAGAAGTTTAGTTAATCCATACTGACTTACGGATTTCTTTAAATTCATCCTGTTTAGTGTTTGTTTAGCTTCTTGAATATCTAAGTTTATGTTTTTTGCCAAATTTGTAAAATTTTCAGCCATTCTTTCTTTTGGTTCAATATCTTAATTTTGTTAAGTTAGCCTGTTAGATTTTTTCCCATGAGTTGGAACTTTTTATTCATTTTTTACTATTTTGAGATATAATTGACATAAAACATTGTGTAACTTTAAGGTGCTGCTGCTGTTGTTGTTTAGTCACTAAGTCATATCTGACTCTTTGAAACCTCATGGACTATAGCCTAGCAGGCTTCTCTGTTCATGGGATTTTCCAGACAAGAATACTAGAGTAGGTTGCTATTTCCTTCTCCAGGGGATCTTCCCAACCCAGGGATCGAGTCCACGTCTCCTGTATTGGTGGTGGGTTCTTTACCACTGAGCCATACAATTTTAAGATGTACAGCATGTTGATTTGATGCACTTATACACTCTGGGCTCCAAAATCACCGCAGATGGTGACTGCAGTTATGAAATTAAAAGATGCTTACTCCTTGGAAGGAAAATTATGACCAACCTAGATAGCATATTCAAAAGCAGAGACATTACTTTGCCAACAAAGGTTCTAGTCAAGGCTATGGTTTTTCCTGTGGTCAGGTATGGATGTGAGAGTTGGACTATGAAGAAGGCTGAGAGCCGAAGAACTGATGGTTTTGAACTGTGATGTTGGAGAAGACTCTTGAGAGTCCCTTGGACTGCAAGGAGATCCAACCAGTCCATTCTGAAGGAGACCAGCCCTGGGATTTCTTTGGAAGGAATGATGCTAAAGCTGAAACTCCAGGACTTTGGCCACCTCATGCGAAGAGTTGACTCTGATGCTGGGAGGGATTGGGGGCAAGAGGAGAAGGGGACGACAGAGGATGAGATGGCTGGATGGCATCACTGACTCGATGGATGCGAGTCTGAGTGACCTCCGGGAGCTGGTGATGGACAGGGAGGCCTGGCGTGCTGCGGTTCGTGGGGTCGCAAAGAGTCGGACACGACTGAGCGACTGATCTGATCTGATCTGATGATTACCAACGTAGTATGCTCATTATTTCTTTGAATACGTTTTCATCCCTGTATCTTCCTGCCCTCCTCGTGTCTAAAAACACAAATGTTAGATCTCTCAGGTCCCTCAGGTCTTTTTATTTTCTCTCTGGATATTTCCCTTCTGTTGTTCAGACTGAGTATTTTATATTACCTTTAACTCCATTGTTTCTTTCCTTTGTCCTCTCCATTCTGCTATTGAGCCCATTTGTTGTTTTTATTGCAATTATTGTATTTTGCAATTAGAAATTTTCTGTTTGGTTCTTTTATGTATCTTTTGTTTCTTTACTGACGTTTTCTATTCATTTGTTTCAAGCATGTTCATAACTGCTCACTGAAACATTTTTAGGATATCTTCTTTAGCATTCTATTCAGATAATCCCAACATCTATTTTACCTTGGTGTTGGTGGAGATTGAATACTTTTTTTCCTTTAAGTTGACATTTTCCTGGGTTTTGGTATGTGTGAGTATTTTTCTTATTGAAATTTGGACATTTTGGGTATTTGTCATGAAATTCTGCATCTTCTTTAAATCTTTTTCTGTAATAGGCATCTTCTGATACCACTCTGGCAGAAGAAGGTGGGCACACTCATCTTTACTGCCAAGTGGAAGTGAAAGTTCACGTTCCCCCCTTGGCATCCTCTGTCACTGCCTCTGCAGAAAGAGGTAGGAGAGCCCTCCTACCCCTGGATGGGGTCCTCAAGCAGGCTTCTACAGGGAGCACATTTTCACTAGATGGGTGTGAAAGTCCTGGCTCCCTACTCTGTCTTCTCTGACACCATTGGGCAGGAGGTGGGGGTAAAAACTTTGTTGTAACTTTGTTATCCAAGCAAATGGGGCTGTAAATAACCAAGCTAGGTTCCCCATTTAGCCTTGGCTAATGCTGGGGAGGCTGTGGGAGAATCATTTTTCTTTAAAAGTTTTCTACCTTGCTACGGTGCCCCAGTCCTGGTCTTTGGCTTGAGACAGCAGGCTTTTGTTGGAGCTTTTGTTATTTCTCCTACAGACATTTCCAGGCTGCTGGGCCCTTCAGCTTGGTGTCTGGGGCATGTGAGGCACAAAGATAGCCCAAAAAACTCACTGCCATGGCCCAAGGTGCCCAGCAAGATTGCCTTTATCACTCTACCTTTGAGTCTTGTGGAGAGTGAAAAAGTTGGCTTAAAGCTCAACATTCAGAAAACGAAGGTCATGGCATCCAGTCCCATCACTTCATGGGAAATAGATGGGGAAACAGTGTCAGACTTCATTTTTCTGGGCTCCAAAATCACTACAGATGGTGACTGCAGCCATGAAATTAAAAGACGCTTGCTCCTTGGAAGGAAGGTTATGACCAACTTAGATAGCATATTCAAAAGCAGAGACATTACTTTGCCAACAAAGGTTCGTCTAGTCAAGGCTATGGTCTTTCCTGTGGTCATGTATGGATGTGAGAGCTGGACTGTGAAGAAGGCTGAGCGCCGAAGAATTGATGCTTTTGAACTGTGGTGTTGGAGAAGACTCTTGAGAGTCTTGGACTGCAAGGAGATCCAACCAGTCCATTCTGAAGGAGATCAGCCCTGGGATTTCTTTGAAAGGACCAATGCTAAAGCTGAAACTCCAGTACTTTGGCCACCTCATGCGAAGAGTTGACTCATTGGAGAAGACTCTGATGCTGGGAGGGATTGAGGGCAAAAGGAGAAGGGGACGACAGAGGATGAGATGGCTGGATGGCATCACTGACTCGATGGATATGAGTCTCAGTGAGCTCTGGGAGTTGGTGATGGACAGGGAGGCCTGGCATGCTGCAGTTCATGGGGTCGCAAAGAGTTGGACACGACTGAGCGACTGATCTGATCTGATCTGATATTTGTTTTATATACAATGTCCAGAGTTTGGAACTATACTTAGCAGGAGGACTAGAGAGAAGTGTATCTACCCACTCACTTGTTTTCACCCTTAGTATTTCTATAGCTAATGATAACAATGATGGCTCCCTTGTTTTTAATTGTATGTACATAACCAGCACCATTTGACTCATTTGATTCTCACAGTAATTCTAGGAGGAAAGCATAATAGTTATGCTTTTCATTTCATATGCAAAGAAACTGAAACTCAGAAATAATCATGTAAGCCTTGAGAACAAGGTCTAGCACATATACTAATAAAGGCTATGGAAAATAGTAATAATAATAAATTATTTTGGAGTTGTTCATGTGTCTGAAGGACACAACTCTCAAGTGGAGACTTAGAATTCCAATACAGGACAATTTAACCTGGTGCTCATAAACTCTAAGTTGTAATTTCTCTGAATTTGAGTGCAACCATTTAGATTAAGCCATTTCTGCTGCATCCCAATTTATATTTTTAGCCCTCTCCCTATTTAACTTCCACTATTTTCTCCTCTTTACCTTCTCTAGAGCTACCATTTCCACATTTCTCTCCATTTATAGTTTAAAAACAAAATAACCAACTTGCCTATACTTATATAAAAGGTTGAAGAGGTGATATTATATTTATTCTATTTAATATTTATTTAAAACCACAGAATAACTCATAGGAAAGTATTATCACTCTACTTCAAAGCCAAAGTTCAGAGGAGTTCTGGGACTGGCTCAAGGTCACATGGTTAGGGAGTGGTTGAGATACGACTCGACCTCAGTGCTATTTCCCCCACCCAATGCTGCATCTGTACCCACAGGACGCTTTAACATCCTCCGTGTAGCTCTATCTACTCATAGTTTATCTCCCTGTGAACCACCTAGCAGAACGTAAAGGACTTCGAGGAGAGGAGAAGGACACCTCCAGCAAATGAAGAGGTGCCTCGATATACTTACAGATCTCCTCTAAGGACTGTTGGTCCGTGAAGACATGTTGGAATTACTGCCATATGAGAGCACACCTTTCTTCTTCTAGCAAAGAATGGAATGGGTGGGAGCGTGGAGAAAAGATAGATGGTTTCAAAACAAGCTGTCCACACAGGGGACTCCTGCAATGCATTCTAGTCAATAGAAGATAAACAAAGCCAGAGACAGTGAAGATCCAGAATGGGGGGGTTAGAAGGATATTTAAAAAGACATATTTGCTAGCTGTGTGCTCAGTTGCTTCAGTTGTGTCCAACTTTTTGCAACCCTGTGGACATTAGCCCATCCAGCTCCTCTGTCCATGGGATTCTCCAGGCAAGAATACTGGAGTGGGTTGCCATGTCATCCTCCAGGGGATCTTCCTGACCCAGGGATTGAACTTGGGTCTCCTGCATCTCCTGTACTGCCAGGCAGGTTCTTTACCACTAGTACCACCTGGGAAGCCCATATTTGCTAGGTGTTAGTTACTGAAATCCAGTGTGTGGTATTTGTGTGGGTGTGAGAAAGAAAGATAGTTAAAGAAGGGAATGCTATGCTATGCTAAGTCGCTTCAGTCGTGTCCGACTCTGTGCGACCCCATAGACGGAAGCTCACCAGGCTCCCCCGTCCCTGGGATTCTCCAGGCAAGAATACTGGAGTGGGTTGCCATTTCCTTCTCCAATGCATGAAAGTGAAAAGTGAAAGTGAAGTCGCTCAGTCGTGTCAGACTCTTAGCGACCCCATGGACTGGAGCCTACCAGGATCCTCTGTCCATGGGATTTTCCAGGCAAAAGTACTGGGGTGGGGTGCCATTGCCTTCGGGGGTTACTAATGACAGTGATGTTGCCTAGGTTTCTAATCTGAGAACAGGATGGGTCATTTTGTTCACAATTGAGGTCAAGGAAAAACACTTTCAAGGTGGATAGAGGGCATGGTGGAACACTAAAGAGAGGACAAGGAAAATAAAGATTGTATCAAAGTAATTGGATTTGAAAAGTTGGAGGTGATTAATGGCTTAGAACAATCCCTGCCATAGGTGGAGACAGAAGCAAAGAGAATAGTGGAGTGGGATGTGCATATTGAGAAATCACCTGGAAGCTGGGAGAGACTATTCCTGCAGTGACCCTGTGGCATGCTGATGGGATCTGGAATCTGAAGATCCAATTTTGAAACCTGGTGCTTCTGACTTGCTGTGTAACCTTTGGAAATCCCTTTACCCATCTGAGTCTTTTTCCTAAAGATGAGCAACAGTTCGCTCTCTTCAATTCCCCACAATCTATTTCCTCACAATTTGTCTCAGGATAAACCACGTCATGAAGCTGAGGCTTTTCTTCTGCCTCTCTTAAATGAACCCACCCGCCCAACAATGGCAGCTTCCAGTCCAGATGAACTGGGATTGATGTGACTCTTGATTAAATTGTGGTTGAATGCTGTGACAGTAGATGGAGTTTTCTGTAACTCTATTATGGTTATACATGGAGAGACTGCAAATAATATAACCTTATTTCTGATTGGCCCCTGCTAGACATTAAACCTTGTTACTCAATAAGTCAATGCACATAATTAGTAGATGTGATGTATTTTCTACTTTGGCACCTTTAAAAAAACTTGAAAAGCCTTTGTGATTCCTTCCAAAGATGTTAAATTAATGTAATGTCTCTTACATCACATTTCCTTACACAGTAAACATTTACTGAGTACTGGCAATGTGCCAAACCCCATGGATAATAAGAAATTACTTTATCTTGTGAAGAAATGTAGGATCAGTGCCCATTAACTTCAGGCCAACACACTGCACTCTGCAGAGACTATATTTTGTCTTTCTTCCATAGCCCTCTTTCAAGGATAATAAAACTTGCCACCTTGCTATCTGGATCATCATCTTAGATTTAATTATCCCCATTTTAACAGATGAGAAACGTAGCTTTAAGAAATATAGCAAAACAAATTTAAATGCCCACTCTATAGCTAAGTATAGTAGCTGCTGAATAAATGTGTGATCATCCTGTAACAGGGGTCTTCACTATTTTAAGATCAGTAGGGAACCAGGAGCCCAAGTGTGTTCTCACTGTAAATATGCAAATAAATGAAAACCAGCAACCATGCAGAAAGAGTTTCCTGGACTGTCCTATATCTCTGTCCTATTTTTTTCCATTTGTTCACTTATTCATGCATTTACCTATTCAGCAATGAGAACAAGCTAGTCACTTCTGTAATTCACATGTCTGTTACTCCACATGCATTATGACTACAAATGTACATCCTGACTGTACGTGCAAGCCTCTAACTTCTGGCTGTCAACTGTGCTATGCTATGCTAAGTCACTTCAGTTGTGTCCGACTCTGTGTGACCTCATAGATGGCAGCCCACCAGGCTCCCTCGCCCCTGGGATTCTCCAGGCAAGAACACTGGAGTGGGTTGCCATTTCCTTCTCCAATGCATGAAAGTGAAAAGAGAAAGTGAAGTTGCTCAGTCGTGTCCTACTCTTAGCGACCCCATGGACTGCAGCCTACCAGGCTCCTCCGTCCATGGGATTTTCCAGGCAAGAGTACTGGAGTGGGGTGCTGGCTGTAACACATAACTGCAAACAATAGTAGGCACAACTAATGAAACTGCACTGGCAGTAGACACCAGGCCTGAGATACCCCGGAATCCTCTGAACAACCTGGGTAATAGAACAAGATCCATGTTGCTAATTAGATTCTAGTCTGTTATGTCTTCTTAATGTCAGACTTTATCTTTAGGATCTCAAGTGCTGTAGAAGTCTCTTATCCCTCTCCTTGGGTGCTGCACACCAGGGTAGGTGCCACCAAAGTGTCACCCCTTTGCAAGGGTCTGGCACCCTGTATTGGAACCTGAAGTAAGAGGAAAAAAAAATTGATAGTAATCTTGTCTTTCTTTATTTTTAAAGCTGGATTTGGGCAGACATTAGCTAGATTCTGAATTTAAGATGGCTCCTTAAATTTGTGCCCAAAGTCAGTGCCTCACTTGCCTCACCCTTGTCCCCATCTTGCCCTTCTGCAAGAGGATTAAAAAGGACTTGGGCCACATGAGCACAGGAAATGGCACAGTTCCAAATGTGTCCTTGAACTGAGCCTCACAGCCTAGTTTGCATAGGAAATAAAGTCCATCTTGGCTCATTCTTTGCTCAATGTGCTCAACCTTCAGAGATATATATTCCTCTCCTTTGGGTTTCAAAATCCCTCTTAATCGTTATAGATAAAGATTGATATTGTCCAGAGGAAATAATGTCAAATTGCCTCATTGGTTTAAGTACTGAGAAAATAAATCCTGACAATTAATGTGTGGCACTGGCTTCTAGAGGCCGACTAGAGGCAGATCTATCCAAAGATGCCGTCCTAGGAAGCACTAACTCTAAGACTTTGCTCCTGTAGCATTCCTTTAAGAAGCAACATCCAAACATGTTGGAATGTCCACTTGAAACCCCCTGTAATTTCTTCTCGTCCTCCCTGGAAGTGATCCTGTGTCTTCCGGGTCTGCTGCACAACCATCAGCAGAGCATAGGATAAAAAGGCTTTTTCATCCTAGGCTCAGTTTTCCTCTTAATGCTACAAAACAACAGAACCTTGAAAGGGGGCCCCTCTTTTGTGAGTTTTCATCTATCCAGAAAACAAGGAAGTTGGCTCAAAGACTGCTTGCCTGTGCCCTAAGTCACTTCAGTCATGTTGGACCCTATGGAGAGTAGTTCCCCCAGGCTCCTCTGTCCATGGGATTCTCCAGGCAATAATACTGAAGTGGGTTGCCATGCCCTCCTCCAAAGGATCCTCCCAACCTAGGGGATTTTCCCAACCCAGGAATCAAACCCACATCTCCTGTGTCTCCAGCATTGCAGGTGAATTTGTGACCTTCTGAGCCACCTGGGAAGCCCAATTATTGGAGGGAAGAGATCTGAATTTTCTAATCAGTGATCAATTATCACACCAGTGGGAAGATGGGTAGATAGAAGAATTCCAGAGATACTTCAAAATTTCCAACTATATCAGAAAATTTCCTTTAAAACAATTATCTCCATTTTGCCCAATTCCTTGTTGGATCTGATGACAGATAGCAAAAGAAAACTGATTGATTTGGACTTGACCTTCCCAACATGAAGAAGCCCTTGGAACATTTCCACATCTCAGTTCTTACACTCAGGTCTCAATTGAAAAACTGAGTCCTTTATGAATGATTCCTCAATCAAACCTCATTTGAATTACTTCCCCTTCCTTAGTGCTCACATAGCACTTTTGTTTGATATGCTAAAACATTTATTTCTGCTTTGGTTTATGGTTCTACTTTACCACTTTTTAACAGCTCACCTTAGGCAATTTGTTTAATCCCTTTACCTCAGTTTTCTTATTCATAAGTGGGGAAAACAATTATTTTGTCAAGTTATTGTGAGGAATCTGGACTCAAATTATTCATCCCCAGTTTCCAAGTCTGCCTTGGAGATGTTAACTTCTTTACACACAGTTTATGAAGCTGTGAAATGGAAATAAAGATTGCATCTCCCACAGAATTTTCTATGAAAATTCAGAGATAAAGCACATTTAAAAAAATAGCTATTATAATTTTATTGCCTGTTGCTTTCTTGATTAGATTGTATACTCTTAAAGGAAAAAACTCTCATTTCCTTCATCTTCCTATCACCTATAGATAATCTTAGCTTATGGTTGATAAGTGTTTGAAATATGCTGAATATTTTCTGTACCTCTACCTCAATACGTTTATATCAACTGTAAGGCCTTTACCATGTTCAGCTGTGTACGGGAAATTATTTATCTTCTCTTTGGTGATGTGCTTTATGCAAAAGAGGTACTCAGAAAATACCGCTTAAATAAATGGAACAATATCAATGAATTCAAGGGTTCTTCACAACACAGCACCACAAAATCTTTCCTGATAACTGACTGAAATGTTATATTTAAGATCAAGGTAAATTTCCTCTTTTGAAAAGTGATACTTTTCAAAAAAAATTTGCAATCACCAAATGAGCAAATCATGAACAGAAGCCTTTTTCTGTCTAACATGGACATATGTCCTTACGCTGCACTGACGGGCCACGTGCAAGCTGCATCTTTGAGTGCCATAGTCCTGCCCTCTCTGTCTAAGGAAACAAAGCAGGCAGTTAGAAACAGGTTTCTCTTTGTTTCAGATGATGTCATTCAGGTCCAGCACGAAGGATCTGCTGTCTGTTCTCATTTTTTCTGCTCTGAGGAACTCTCTTTGCTCCCCTTGACACTGGCCCAACAGAGCAGGCTGAGGACTGGGAGGGAGATTGAAGGGGCTGATATACCACCAGCTCTAAAAACACATGACAGCAGAAAGCCGAGCTATTACTAATGCTGATCAGCTAAGAGGCAATGCAATCAAAACCTTCAATTACACCTGGGTGATTTAATCAACTCCCTGTCAAATTCGGGCTGGAACTCCTCTGGTACTGTACAAATACAGTAATTACCATGCCAGCTTGCAATAGGATATCATTTCAGTGGATTAGAAAACACATTCTGTTGTCAATTACCAACAGTCAATTTATAGGCCCTGAAATAAGCAATACTTTTTAATTGCTGCCTTTGTGTCATTATCACAAAATTACTTCTGTTATGAGGCATTAAATCATGTCAGTAATGTTGGGAGTGGGGCATGGGGGGAGATTGAAAAGTTTTCGCTCTGTTCTTTCCTGATAAAATGGGAATAGAAGCAGAAAACTTGCATCCTGCTGTGTTGGATTTTGAAAGAAGAAACAATCAAAAAGCCCCAGAGATTCTCAACTATGCAAACAATCATAAACAAATCCTGAAGCTACATGAATAGATCAGAGAGTAGGAAACCAGAAGTCAGATTGAGTTTGACCTACGTGTTTTCTGTACCACCGGCCTCATTTGTCTCCCATTCGCCTATCTTCCAAGCTTCATTTTGTAGAGGTATTTCTTTTGAGGATATGTTCCAGTTGATAACAGATGAGGCCACTGTCAGGAGAGATCTGCAGATTTAAGAGATTCAAATATTTTCTATTGTATCCAACTCCTCCCAAGCCCATTTGCCTAAAGAGTAATAGCCATTTGGCTTTGCCAGCTCCTCTGATTCTTCTTGTCTTCCACAAAGGGAACATCTGACATGCTTGCTCACTTTCTCCACCTACCCCATTCTGGCCTCCAGCCTCCACAACGCTTGCCTGAGTTAGTTCTAAAAGGAGGCACTTTTGGCCATCTGTGTGTCTTCTTTGTAGAAATGTCTGTTTAGCTCTTCTGCCCATATGTTGATGGTCAAAAGACATACAAAAAGATGGTCCACATCACTAAACTACAATGAGGTATTGCCTCCCACTGGTTAGAAGGGCCATCATCAAAAAAAATCTACAAATAATAAATGCTGGAGAGGATATTGCTGTTTTCATTATTATTTTTAATAGCAATTTAATTGCACTTATCATATTGCAGGCTCCTCTGTCCATGGGATTCTCCAGGCTAGAGTGAGTTGCAATGCCTTCCTCCAGGGGATCTTCCTGATCCAGGGATGGTACCCATGTTTCTTCTGCATTGGCAGGCGGGTTCTTTACCACGAGTGCCACCTGGGAAGCCCTTGATATACTAGGTTATGCTATATTTACTATACTATATTATGCTATACTACAACTATCTTATATTATATTATACTCTCAGAGAAGGAAAAGGCAGCTCACTCCAGTATCCTTGCCTAGGAAATCCCATGGACAGAGGAGCCTGGTGGGCTACAGAGTTGCAAAGAGTAGACTAGCCTGAGCCACTGACACTTTCACTTTCATACTATATTCTACTATACCATCTTCTGTCGTGTTCTCTCTGTTAAGATTCAGATCTATATTCCTGACTTCCTACCATACATCACCACTTGGACAAAGTTATAGCCATCTCAAAATCCACAGGTCCCAAATTGAAGGCATTGTTATCTTGATCCCACCCTCCAAACTGCCTTTTTTTCCATCCTTCCTATTTCCTAGAATGAACAGCTCCCTCTACCTGGTTGTCCAAGTCAAAAACCTGGGCGTAATCCTTGGCCAACCTCTCTCACTTGAATCATTGCTATTATTTCCAAGAGGTATTTCTGATCTGTTCATGTCACTTTCATGTCACACAGATACTTCCCCAGCCACCCTCTACTCCTGGTCTATCAGTGATCCTATTACTTTTCTGTCGTCAGGGGCTCAAAATTATGACCAACATAAACTCATAATTTAAAGCCCTTGCGGACCAACTTACTTACTTAAAAAAAAAATGATTTTACCCTGTCTTCAGGTTTCTGCATCACCTTCTTAGTTTGGTACCGCATATGTCTACCATGTGTTCTTGGGCTTCCTTGGTGGCTCAGCTGGTAAAGAATCTTCCTGCAATGCAGGAGACCTGGGTTTGACCCCTGGGTTGGGAAGATCCCCAGGAAAAGGAAAGGCTACTCACTCCAGTATTCTGGCCTGGAGAATTCCATGGACTGAATAATCCACAGGATTGCAAAGAGTCAGACACAACTGAGTGACTTTCACTTTTCATGTCTCTCAGGGGACTTCCTAGATGCCGCTAGTGGTGAAGGATCCACCTGCAATGCAAGAGACACAGGAGAGGCAGGTTTGATCCCTGGGTCAGAAAGATCCCTGGAGGAGGGCATGGCAACCCACTCCAGTATTCTTGCCTGGAGAATCCCATGGACAAGGAGACACACAGGCTCCATAGGGCCACACAGAGTCAAACACAACTGAAGCAACTTAGCACACACGCATGACCCTCAGGGACATATCATTCGCTTCATGGGCTGCTTTCCTTTCTTACAGGCAGGAAGCACTCAGGGGAAGCAGAAAGCTACCATCCACAGGATATTATCTCAGCTTGTTTTCCGACTTATTCAGGCACTATCCAACTGAGAAGTAGGAAATTGAAAGATTAGAGTCAAAGAATGGATTGTAGGATTTTAAACCTGGGAAAAACCTGGCCACCTTATGCCAAGAGTTGACTCATTGGAAAAGACCCTGATGCTGGGAGGGATTGGGGGCAGGAGGAGAAGGGGATGAGAGGATGAGATGGCTGGATGGCATCACCAACTTGATGGACATGGGTATGGGTAAACTCCAGAAGTTGGTAATGGACAGGGAGGCCTGGCGTGCTGTGATTCATGGGGTCGCAAAGAATTGGACACAACTGAGCAACTAAACTGAACTGAACTGAAACCTGGAAAAGACCATATACTTCATCTTATCAAATTCGCCCCTGCCTTTTTTTTTTTTTTTCCAAAGGAGAAACAGTATCACTAAAGTCAGTATAAGGTGAAGTGTGTTAGTCACCCAGTTGTGTCTGACTCTTTAAGACTTCATGGACTGTATAGCCTGGCAGGCTCCTTTGTCCATAGGATTCTCCAGGCAAGAATACTGGAGTGGGTTACCATTTCCTTCTCCAAGTACAGGGTGAAAGTGATAGATAAAGTCACTGCTGCTGCTGCTGCTAAGTCGCTTCAGTCGTGTCTGACTCTGTGCAACCCCATATATGGCAGCCCACCAGGCTGCACTGTCCTTGGGATTCTCCAGGCAAGAACACTGGAGTGGGTTGCCATTTCCTTCTCCAATGCATGAAAGTGAAAAGTGAAAGCGAAGTCACTCAGTTGTGTCCAACACTTAGTGACCCCATGGACTGCAGCCCACCAGGCTCCTCCATCCATGGGATTTTCCAGGCAAGAGTACTGGAGTGGGGTGCCATTGCCTTCTCCAGATAAAGTCACAAAAGATGTCAAATTTCATAGAAACAGTATGAGTATATACATAACAAAGAAATTATAGTAAGTCTTACCATCCTGCAGTTCACCCTCCAGGGTCTGTTTTGGGACACACCTTTCATTAAAGGCATAGATCTCTGTCTGGAATATTATTTCTGGGTTCTATCCATGAAGAGTGTCATTTCTCAAATGGTATTCCTTGAGATACACTTTGAAAAGAGACAAAAATCTCTCCTATGGTTAGATGTTGTTGTAAAAGTGGCCTATAGCAACCCCTTCTGAGAAACACATCATGAATATTGACATGTTGAAGACTGTTAGAAATTGTGGTATAGATAAGAAGTGTAACTTTTCAAAAGTCAGATTTCTCAGACTCACTGACCATGGATCCCACTTGGGTTTTGGAGTCTCATACTAATCAAAATCTCACAAAATTGAAATTAAGTAGACTGTGATGATTTAGTTAACTAGTCATATTTCAAGCTCTCAATAACTATATATGGGCTAGTGGTCATTGTACTGGGCAACACAGATTTAGTAATTACAGCAAATAAATGAATTAGTTAGGTGATAAAATAGCACTGTTCTGCTTACTACTATTTCCATATAACAATTTTGCTTATTTATAGTTCTTTCAGTGTCATATCCCACAGAATGCATCATCATGGGGGATGGTTCAGACTGTGGGCCATGTTGGAAATATTTGGGATAGAGCCTTGTGGGTGAATTTTCAATTCTACCAGATAGGTCCTCAGCAAACATATGGGTCTGGACACCCCAGCATGGCTTATTTATGTTAGAAAAATAGCATCTCACTTGCCCACGCCAATTTCTGCAGTCTGCCCTTGTTACTGGTTGTGCAAATAGCTGACTCCATCAGTCATGTTAACATCATGCAAGGGAGCTGGCAAAAGCAAAACATGCTACTCCTTGCCCCGGGATGATGGAGTTAGATTTGTCACTGTGGCCCCTGGCCAATTCTGTAAATGATGCCCTTGAAAGAATGCCTCCCTATAGGGAAGGAATGAGAGAGAACGAAAATAAATAGCACTAGGTAGACTCATAAAACTTGTCAAAATCTTTCGAGCATGGTATATGTGATGATTCATGGGGTTTGCAAAGCATTAAAAGAGTCAAACAAGAAACATCATGCAGAGCAGCCGTTCCATAGCTTCAGAAACCTGTGTGGCAACGTAATGCTAATATGGACAGCATAGTTGGGGGACAATATGCTCCTCAGCCCCCACTGCCACAGCTGACACTGTTTCAAGACAGAGCAGTGCTCATCAGTGAAAGTTATTGGTTCCACCTTATTCTTTCTCCAGAAACAAAGACCTTATAAACTCCCTCTGGAACTCTGTTGAGAAATAATTTGCTCAAATTTCTCTCCCTGTGGATAGAGCCCATTTTCTCTCATACAGTTGTCAGTGGAGGGGAGCAGGGAGTGGGGTGGGGGAAGAGAAGCCCTGATTCATCTGCCTACTTATTCTAACCCTTCACAGTTTCAGAGACAGTTGTGATAAAGCAATTTTCCATGTGCCGTCTCCTTTCTGTGATTTGAATGTTAACCCCTTTATCCATAACATAGCTAAAATTCACTGCCTTTCCATTCTCTGCATGTTCTCACTCAATATGATACCTTCACCTTTCTGATCTGTGACCAGTCACTGCACATAATTAATAACCAACTCCGGGAGTTGGTGATGGACAGGGAGGCCTGGCGTGCTGCAATTCATGGGGTCGCAAAGAGTCGGACACGACTGAATGACTGAACTGAACTGAATGTGGGAAATAAAAGCAAAAATAAACAAATGGGACCTAATAAAAATTAAAGGCTTCTGCACAACAAAGGAAACTGTAAGCAAGGTGAAAAGAAAGCTTTAAGAATGGGAGAAAATAATAGCAAATGAAGCAACAGACAAACAACTAATCTCAAAAATATACAAGCAACTCCTGCAGCTCAATTACAGAAAAATAAACGACCCAATCAAAAAATGGGCCAAAGAACTAAATAGATATTTCTCCAAAGAAGACATACAGATGGCTAACAAACACATGAAAAGATGCTCAACATCACTCATTATTAGAGAACTGCAAATAATGAGGTACCATTTCATGCCAGTCAGAATGGCTGTGATCCTAAAGTCTACAAGCAATAAATGCTGGAGAGGGTGTGGAGACAAGGGAACCCTCTTACACTGTTGGTGGGAATGCAAACTAGTACAGCCACTGTGGAGAACAGTGTGGAGATTCCTTTAAAAACTGGAAATAGAACTGCCATATGACCCAGCAATCCCACTGCTGGGCATACACACCGAGGAAACCAGAATTGAAAGAGACACGTGTACCCCAGTGTCCATCGCAGCACTGTTTACAATAGCCAGGACATGGAAGCAACCTAGATGTCCATCAGCAGATGAATGGATGAGAAAGCTGTGGTACATATACACAATGGAGTATTGCTCAGCCATTAAAAATAATACATTTGAATTAATTCTAATGAGGTGGATGAAACTGGAGCCTATTGTACAGAGTGAAGTGAGCCAGAAAGAAAAACACCAATACAGCATACTAACGCATATATATGGAATATAGAAAGATCATAATGATAACCCTGTATGCGAGACAGCAAAGGAGACACAGATGTATAGAACAGTCTTTTGGACTCTGTGGGAGAGGGAGAGGGTGGGATGATTTGGGAGAATGGTATTGAAACATGTATAGTATCATATGTGAAATGAATTACCAGTCCAGGTTTGATGCATGATACAGGATGCTCGGGGCTGGTGCACTGGGATGACCCAGAGGGATGGTATGAAGAGGGTGGTGGGAGGGGCATTCAGGATGGGGTACACATGTACACCTGTGGTGGATTCATGTTGATGTAAGGCAAAACCAATACAATATTGTAAAGCAATTAGCATCCAATTAAAATAAGTAAATTTATATTAATAATAATAACCAATGTGGATAGAATAGGAAACAAAAGAAACAAACAAACATAAAAAACAGGTCCTTTTCACACCCAGGGCAAGACTGAGATGATTCCTGGAGAAAAGGATTAATCAGTCCCTGAATTCAGCCTAATCAGCTGCTAGAGGAAGACATCACTTTGATGGGCCCAGGGCTACCAGAAGGAGAGATTATTCATTTACAGCTACATGCTTGACTATAGTGTGTGCTGGTACCCTGGGTACAAGCTTGGGTCCTGCCTACAACCTAGTCTCCCTACCCCAAATGATCCTCTATGTTGTCACAGAAAAGAAAAGATTTTCCAGTTTGCTTTGTATAAGTGTTTACAGCATGCCTATAATGTGCTACACACTGGGGTAGGAGCTGGAGAGAAAATGATGAACAAAACAGAGTTCTTGCTCTTGATTGTATTTTAGTGAAAGAGACAAAAAGTAGGAGTCACAGATACACATGGGGATATATCTATGGGAGAAGGGATCAATCAGGAAAAGCTTTCTCAAAGAAATAGTGATTCAGCTGAGATCTGAAGGTGGAGAATTAAGCAAAGGGGAAAGGGTTTCATGGAAGAGGAAATGATCTGTACAAAGACCCTGTGGTGGGTTGTGATCATGGAAGATCAGTGAGGCCCACATGCTCCAAGTGGGGATGAGAGATTGAAGATAAGACTAAAGAGATAGGTGGGGGCCAGACATTGCAAATCTTTAAAATCAATGCTGAAAACTTTCTTTTTTATCTCATGAGTCATGAAGAACCTCTGAAGTGTTTTAGGCAATGGGAAGCCAGTGAAATACTTTCAGCTAAAATAGAAATTAATCATGCCTCTTTTCAGCTCAAAACTGCTAGTGACTTATAGCACACAGAATAATTTACACCTTCTATGGCAGTATTAAAATCCTCTATGTTTGGTCTCCAGCCTTTTCCTCTTCCTCCCCTGCATTTTTTTCCTGATGCCTAACACGGTGGACCTCAGTCTCAATCACACTCTTCTCTGAACTTGTCACATGCATTGTGGATGTCTGTCTGCGCCTTTGCTCATGTTGTCTCTTCAGCCAGCAAGGAGGATTCTGCATGCTCTCTGGAGGCAAGAATGGTGCCCTATTTAATGTATGTTCCTAGGGCCTAAAGTAGAGCCAGCCAATGGAATCTCAGTAAATGCTTGTGGAATGGGTGAATGAATGAATGACTTTCGTGCTTATTCATCTGCTGAAATTCTGCCCAGTGTTTAAAAGACCTTAATCCAAATTTAATCTCTTTCATGAAGTCTTTTCTGATCTCCCAGTTGGAATGAATTGTTCTTACCTTGTTCTTACCCCAGGCCGTTGCTTATGCTGGTTGCATCACTGTCTTTTTTTGTTTTTTTAATTACGTGCTCTATCAAAAAGGAGATGCCAGGAAACACAATCTGCGTACCCACTTCAAGGACTCTGAGAAGTCAAGACATACACTTTGAATGAGGGTCCTCAGGTCACTTGAGAGAAAGCAGCATGGCTTAGGGACTTTGGAACTGGCAGACAGATCCTTCGACACTAATATTGTGGTTCAGTCGCTAAGTCATATCTGACTCTTTGTGACCCCATGAACTGCAGCATCCCAAACTTCCCTGTCCTTCATTATCTCCTGGAGTTTTCTCCAATTCATGTCCACTGAGTTGGTGATGCCATCCAATGATTTCATCCTGTGTCGTCCACTTCTCCTCCTGCCTTCAATCTTTTCCAGCATCTGGGTCTTTTGGAGCTTCAGCTTGACACTAGGTTGTGTCTAATCTAACTAATCTCCTTAACCTTGACCTAAACAGTGTTTGGTGAGGCTAAGATATTCAGAGTGCATTGGTGGATGACACTGCCAACAATCTGTTTGCATTAGATTGTTACTGATCTCCAATCTTTTTGGCACCAGGGATCAGTTTTGTGGGAGAAAATTCTTCCACGGACTGGGTGGGGAGAGAGGAATAATTTGGGGATGATTCAAATACATTATATTTATTGTACACTTTATTTTTATTATTGTTATGTCTCAGTTCAGTTCAGCCACTCAGTCATGTCCAGCTGTTTGTGACCGCATGGACTGCAGCACGCCAGGCCTCCCTGTCCATCACCAACTCCTGGAGCTGACTCAAACTCATGTCTATTGAATCGGTGATGCCATCCAGCCATCTAATCCTCTGTCATCCCCTTCTCCTCCCGCCTTCACTCTTGCCCAGCATCAGGGTCTTTTCCAATGAATCAGTTCTTCACATTAGGTGGACAAAGTACTGGAGTTTCAGTTTCAGCATCAGTCTTTCCAGGACTGATTTCCTTCAGGATTGACTGGTTTGATCTCCTTGCAGTCCAAGGAACTCTCAAGAGTCTTCTCCAACATCACACTTCAAAAGCATCAATTGTTGTGTCTGCTCCACTTCAAATCATCAGGCATTAATTAGATCAAGAGGTTGGGGACTCCTGCATTAGAGATAATGAGAGAAGTTAACCTAAGGGAGAAATCAGACTGACAAATTTCAGCCCCAGAAGAAACTGTCCTTCTTCTCCACCCATAGGGTCATATTTCTTCTAATAATTTGTCTTCTGGTCCAGTCTCTGTGACTCTTTTTTTTTTTTTCTGTGACTCTTTTTTGAGTTCTGTGGTGGTGAAAGGAGATGTCAGATGTTAGCGAAATTTAGTTCAGTTCAGGTCATTCACTCAGTTGTGTCTAACTCTTCATGACACCATGGACCACAGGCCTCCCTGTCCATCACCAACTCCCAGAGATTACTCAAACTCATGGCCATTGAGTCGGTGATGCCATCCCACCATCTCATCTTCTATCATTCCCTTCTCCTCCTTCCTTCAATCCTTCCCAGCATCAGTGTCTTTTCAAATGAGTCAGCTCTTCGCATCAGGTGACCAAAGTATTGGAGTTTCAGCGTCAACATCAGTCCTTTCAATGAACATCCAGGACTGATTTCCTTTAGGGTGGACTGGTTGCGTCTCCTTGCAGTCCAAGGGACTCTAAAGAGTCTTCTCCTACACCACAGTTCAAAAGCATCAGTTCTTCATCTCTCAGCTTTCTGTATTGTCCACCTCTCACATCCATACATGACTACTGGAAAAACCATAGCCTTGACTAGGCTAACCTTTGTTGGCAAAGTAACGTCTTTGCTTTTTAATATGTTGTCTAGGTTGGTCATAACTTTCCTTCCAAGGAGAAAGTGTCTTTTACTTTCATGGCTTCAGTCACCATCTGCAGTGATTTTGGAGCCCCCAAAATAAAGTCAGCCACTGTTTCCACTGTTTCCCCATCTATTTGTCATGAAATGATGGGACTGGATGCCATGATCTTAGTTGTCTGAATGTTGAGCTTTAAGCCAACTTTTTCACTCTTCTCTTTCACTTTGATCAGGATACTCTTTAGTTCTAGGAAGAGTAATTTCTTATAATTGTCCTTATTACCAGGAGAAAACGTCTAATACAAGACGCTGAGGCTGAGGGTGATTTTGGTGTTGGGACACAGGCAACAACCTTGTGGGACTGGAGTGAAAATTCTTTGATTGTTACTTTGGGCTTGATAGGAGCCTTGGTTTCTCCCATGACCAATGTGTGCTGGGGAAAATAAATTATGTATTGCTCTTGGATATTTGATGGATATTCCGTCTACCAGAGGAGCCATTTCATCTCATCAAGGTAAGGAAGTTTGCACAGTCCAAATATCTACAAACCCAAGAGCTTTCATCTGAGCAAGACCCCAGTCAACCTCTACAGAGTACTCCCTGCCCCTTATCCTTCAATAATAACAGATTCCCTGAAGCAGATTTTTGCAATTTCCCTTAAACCATTCTGAAAGCTGTGGCAGCACATGGCCTCGGGTCAGCCTCTATCTCACTCTAGTTCCCCTCTGATCCCATCAGCTACCTGCAAAGCAGCAAAGAAAAATGCTTTCTGCAACCACTGCGCACCTAAGAGCCACTCCCTCCAGACACTCTCAATTCCCCCAGTTCCCAGGGTGCTGGAGTTAATGGCAGCCACAGCCGAGGAGAGTGATGAGAGGAGACAGAAGAGGCTCCTTCCAGAATCAGTGCCACCATTTGTTGCCTGGGCCTCAAAACAACTGTACTTGAACTTAGTTTCGTGATGATATTTCTCTTGAACAGTCAAGTGAGTTTCTTCTGGCTTCTCTCCATGAGGCTCAGAATCACCCATAAGGAACCAAGGAAAACTCCTTTTGGGAGGGCAGCTACATTGAATCCACTAGCAATGTAGCTGATTACTCCTTAGAATATTTCTTCTAGGTGTTTAAAACAATAGAACTATGAATTGTTCTTGATTACATGACATAAAAATGGAAGGAAGATGCTCTATGAAATTCCTTTCCCTAGCAGGGAGTTTCATGGTCAGGTCATCATTAAGATCTAATGGTGAAGTTACACTATGTGTTTTTAAGGTGACTAGGGCTGTCCACCTATGTCCAGGCTTCTTCATACATTGAAAGTGTACTTACACATACACATGCACATACATGCACACCACCTTGCCTTCAACAGAGGAAGAAAATGGGCATTAGTCTATTTCCTTAATACTCTGCGTCCTTTTTCTTTCCTCTGATATATGAAAGAGTGGCTCTTTTTGCAGACATCTAAACAGAGGAGCCTGAGGGGCTATACAGTCCATGGGGTCGCAAAGAGCTGGACATGACTGAATAATAAATTTTTTTAAAGAAAGAGATTACTTAAAAAAAAAAAAACACACACACAGTTGCTTTAGAAAACAGTCTTGGCACTTCTTCAAATGCACACATAGAGCTACCATAAGACCCACCAATTCCGCTCTAACAAGTTTTATATTTTTGATTGCACAAAACATATACTAGCATGGTTATATTATATTAGCATGAGTTGCCCAAAACAGAGATAAGCAGATAGTGGAGTAAATATGTGTTGGGGAGTGGTACTTTTTCATTCCTAATGATCCATATCAGATACTTTGCACCTCATTGTGTTTATGTGTAGGAGTGTGTGGGGACATGGGGGTAACTGGAGATAGCCCACAGAGCTTTGTTACATTATTACAGTTAAGGAATGGGTTCAGATCAGTCGCTCAGTCGTGTCCGACTCTTTGCGACCCCATGAACTGCAGCACGCCAGGCCTCCCTGTCCATCACCAACTCCCAGAGCTCACTCAGATTCACATCCATCGAGTCAGTGATGCCATCCAGCCATCTCATCCTCTGTCGTCCCCTTCTCCTCCTGCCCCCAATCCCTCCCAGCATCAGAGTCTTCTCCAATGAGTCAACTCTTCGCATGAGGTGGCCAAAATACTGGAGTTTCAGCTTTAGCATCATTCCTTCCAAAGAAATCCCAGGGCTGATCTCCTTCAGAATGGACTGGTTGGATCTCCTTGCAGTCCAAGGCACTCTCAAGAGTCTTCTCCAACACCACAGTTCAAAAGCATCAATTCTTCGGTGCTCAGCCTTCTTCACAGTCCAGCTCTCACATCCATACATGACCACAGGAAAGACCATAGCCTTGACTAGGCGACTAAAAGTCAGGCAGATGTGGCCCAGTACAAAAGGCAATCTTTCATATCCTTCAGAGTGTTTGAGGATTATACATGATGGTAAAATTATATACATTGGTAAAATCCCAGAACTTTGCCTGGCATAAGGCAGGGGCTCAGTGGACATCAGTCCCCTTTCCCTTCCAATCTTCTCCTTTTTATAGATAGACTTTATCTACATTACAGCATTTCCATTCTGTTCACTTTTTTAACTCTCCATACTTCAAGGCCTCTGGGATTTCTTTTTCCTGTTTAAAAAAAAAATGTAGCTCTTAAGAAAAAAGATCTCATACTAATTTACATCTGAATGTAAATATATGAATATACACTACCCATGCTCCCTCTCTTGGACAGAATTTTAAGCCCTATATCAAACTGTAGAATAGAAAATTAAATCGTCTATGAAGGACATTTCAGGAGTCAGAATAAAATTGGAGATGTTATTGTGGAAAGAATAAAACTCTTCCTCCACGTTCCTAAATTATGCCAGTTTAATTGTTTGCCTCTTCCTCCACGCATAAGAGAGAGATTCTTCTGTGCGGTGGGTTCGGGTGTTTATGTGTGCATTCCATTTGGGGACTAAGCCTAGACACCACTGGTTGACATACAGCTGAAAAGCATGTGGTATGCATCTCCTTTTAGAAGCTAATAAATAGCTTGGCCACAATCCTTCTTCCTACGGAAAGAAATATCACAGAGCCCTTCCATCCATCCTGGTGCCAAGTAGAAAGAAGAACAACTCAGAATTCTTTCATTAAAATAGTCTGGAAATCCAAAATAAGAATTTTTCACATTTCCTGTGGTTTCAACATACCAATCTTCTAAATAGTGAACTTTCCTCAAATTAAGATTGGAGTCATTTTTTTTTTTTTTCAGCCAACTTTTGTACACCACCAGAACATATTTGTAAAAGTTTTGAAAACCACTGTTATCTTAGCAGCTTTCTCCAAAATTTCTTCTTTGGAAAGGAACTCGTTTTATATAGAAAAGTACCTTAGGAAGTCCTGGGTGTTGAAAGGTTGAAAGTATGGTACTCTGTGGGCATACATAAGCAGGAGACAATCCAAAGGAGAAGAGGAAGAAGAAAAAAAGAATGAAAGAAAAAGCGAGAAAGGGAGCTTGATAAATTTCCACTAGGAACGAGTAGGATAGAGGAGAAGAGATAGGAAGCCCATCAGCTTGAGGGGAGGCTGTTACCCAAGCTGGAATGTATCTAAGGCACATCTTTAAAGACAGATTTGGCTAATAAGCAAATGGTACCTATGTTGCTGTCTGGGCTTCCCACGTGTCTCAGTAGTAAAGAATCTGTTGGCCAATACAGGAGACACAGGAGATGTGGGTTCGATCCCTGGATCAGAAAGATCCCCCTGGGGGAGGAAATGGCAACACACTCCAGTACTCCTGCCTGGAAAAGCTCATGGACAGAGGAGCCTGGCAGGCTACAATCCATGGGGTCTCAGAGTCAGACGTGACTGAGCAACTGAGCACACACCCATGCATGTTGCCTTCTAATTACTTCTCTGCTTTTACACATTGCCAAAAAAGGCCCATGAGAGTGGAGGTTTGTAAACATCAGGGATTGTTCCATACCTAGTTCAAAACAGGGTCAGCTTAAAATTCAAGGAATTAATTGAAAGTCAGTGTAAATTGCTCAGTTCAAAGGTTATCACGGGCATGTAAGTCCCCTGGGGATTTGCAGAAATCTTGGGAAGGATTGGACTTTCCACAGAATGTAAATGGGGAAATCGAGTCAGTCATATCTACATTACCTAAGTCATATCTTAAGTTGTCATTTCAGTTACAAATCTTTTGTGCAGATGAGGCCCACATGTGATGTTCTGAGCTTCCTGGCTCATAATTTGCATTTTCAGACTGACTCTCAGTGGTTTTATAGTCTCAAGGAGGCTCTTGGGAGGGCAATGTGATTTTTTGAAAACAGTCCCTTTTATATATACTGGAAAGGTGTGCCTTTGAATGCATTTCTCTGAATAAAATATATTTTTCCAAAGCTCCTGAGGTTGAGGAATGGTTCTCTTTCTCTCTGGCTCCTTTCAACTTTGCACATAACAGAACAATTCAGGGCTTGTTTTCTTCACAGCGCAAATCCTTGAATGAAGATTGATTTGAAGAGAGTGGGGGAGGGAAGACAGTAAAAAAAGAACTGGATACTAACTTATTCTTGCTTTCAGGATAAAAAGGCTCTACTCATCCCCCAAAATTCCACAGGGAATTGAAAAGCGGGAGAGAAACAAGATCATATTGTTAGCACAGAGCTATTCGCAAATGTCATATCATGGGGCCACATTCACATGATGGCTGAATATTGAAGAAAAATATCCCAAGAGATTCCATAGGGTGTGGAAGCAGGCCAAAAACTTGACTTATTTTTTTCTCCCCCTATGGGACCTGAACATCAATATTTTAAAAACAGGCCCTGGAGGAGAGTTAGCACATCTTGAAAAGCTACCATGCTATCCAGATACAAAAAATTCATCCACAATTCTCTGTGGCTATTTCTGTCTGCTTATTCAGGACTTTGGGGTCTTAAATATGACACAGATCCAACTTTAGGGAGGTGTTTAAGATCTAGAAGAAACTCTTGAAGTGTGCATGAGTCCCTATTAGTCTGCTTCTCTCCTTAAGTCAGAGTGGGCTGCGATGTGTGTGCCTTACTTTTCATAGCTCAAGAAAGGACAGATGAAAACCCAGGATCAAATAGAACTGAATCTGGCTGGGCAGCAGCTAACTAGTAACAGATGGTTTGTGCTCAGAGGTCATACCTACTGGGACCAGATGATGATGGTGATGGTGAGGATGTCCACAGTTTTTTGAGTGTTTACTCTACACCAGGCACTATCAAAGAGCCGTAATATGCCTCTTTTCATTAAATTCTCACCATAATCCTGGGAGGTAGCTGTTATTATTTCCATTGTTAAGATGAAGAAACTGAGGCTCAAGTTTAAATAACTTGTTTAAGGTGTTAAGCTAGCTAGTAAATAAGCCTGCAGTTTGAATTCAGGAGTGTCTGGCTTGACCACTGTGCTACACTTTAAGGAACCATGGACTGAAATCATCACCCTTGGCCAAGTACGATAATAACTGTTTGCATGAGTTGTCTCACGACAGGAGGTCCCAGTAAGAAACATTATGCTGCTATGGAAAATTAACTGAAATAATTTGGGAGGGACCAAATGGAGGGCTTCCCTGTTGGTTCAGGTGGTAAGTAATCTGCCTGCAATGCAGGAGACCCAGGTTCAATCCCTGAATCAGGAAGATCCTCTGGAGAAAGAAATAGCAACCTATTCCAGTATTCTTGCCTGGAGAATCCCATGGACAGAGGGGCCTGGCAGGCTATAGTCCATGGGGTCACAAAGAGTCAGACACGACGGAGTGACTAATGCACTGGAAAGGAGGGAGGAGGTGGCAGCCCTTGATGTGCCCTGCCAACCTCCCTGGAGCTCTCAGTCAGGAATCCATCTTGGCTGAGAGATGTATCCACCACCAGGAAGGGCCCTGAGTCAGACTAGATATGAGCATAAGCAAGAGGATTGGCCAGAGACAACCTGGAAACTAACCCCATCACCATACAACCTCAGAGTGCAAGTCATGTGACTGAGCAGTTCTCTTGGGTTCTCATCCTGCTGCTGTCCACCCAGGTGCCCCTTTCCAAAAAAGTCTTTTGCTGTCAGTACAAGTGAGACACTTGGTCAATTTCTTTCCAACTGTTAGACAAGAGCACACTCTTAGGCTCTTGGGCTCCCTTCCAGCAACAACAGTGCCTCTCTATTAGTATCCTGAGTGCTGGCTCCTAGCGGAAAGGGAAGTAAGTTTCTGTATCAACAAAGGGACGCAATACATAAGGGAAGAACCAGTATTTCCCCTTTCCACCAAGATCCCTCCCCACAGAGGACCAAGGATTCTCTTATCTCCATTTATGACTTTTCATCAAAACTAGCTCTCAAGTAAAAATTTAGTTTACTCAATCAAATTATGCAAGCTACAATAAAAATGATTAACCGACTCATGATGAGGTTTGGAATTTCTATGAGGAGCAAAATCTTGAGCCCAGCAAATTAATCTATAGCAGCAGATTTTTCAGACTTAAGTAGAATTGAAATGTTTTCAAATTGGAATGTGGGGAGAAGGAAGGATTTTTCCCCACCATCAAATCAACTCAATCAAAGCATTTTTCATGCACCATTTTGAGATGGAAACCTCTAAAAAATATTGGTAGGCCCTCTTTGAGCTTCCGGTGGACCTCCTATAAAAGTTGCCCAACTTGTTTGCCAAAAGGCAAAAAGTATTTCAGATACATCTGGATACTGTCCAGCCCCACAACCTCTCCAAAACAGCTTTTGAAATCTATTAGAAAGTGTGAAAAATGATCTTTGGGATATTTGGGAATTTGTCTTGCAGATTTCCTCCCCAAACATCCTGAAAGGGGTGGGGAAATGGTTTAGTTATCTAGAGTTCTTATGCCCTGGTAATTCTAGTATTTTGGGGGGATTTTAAAGAATTTTTTTAGGTATTTGTTTTAGATTTCTTTCAAGATCAGAAACCAAATGAAATTGCAAAGTTTTGAAATACCATTTGCAAGCTATTCTGGATGTCTTGACCAGGCTGAAAGAACTTTGCTTGCAAAATTGCTATATTTCTTTTTCTTCCAGGTTTTATAGTGACTTGTTTAGTTTTAGGTCATCAGCCAGAGAGGAGGTAAATGCCCCGTGGACTTAATATGCAAAGGATGCTTGCTTTTGTTCCTCATCTCCTCAACCTCCAGAGAAATCCCCAACCTAAAAGAAAACAAAAGAAAAGAAAGACTATTTTTGTGGGGTAAGGTAAAATGACTGTGAATTGCTAATGCCTTCAACAAAATTTAGCTTCAATATATTTGTTCAGAAGTTAAAACTTCTGAACAAATATAGCTCCAAATTAAAACTTGGAGTTATCATTGGTTGTCCCATTCCACTGCTTTGTAAATAACTTTAATCCACTTTCCAACTCTGCTGGTTATTCTAAATTTATGTTCCTGTATTTCAAGGCCCATCATTTTCATGAGTCACCAAGTCATGTAGAGTGCAAGTGTTTAAAGGCTGGGATCAAGCCAAACAGTTTCTGGGTTCTTCAATGCCTTCATAGACCGCTCTAGCCAGTATGGTAACTACTGTCTTATTTCCCTGTGGGACAATCTGTAAAGGTGGGGTCAAGAGGGACAATAACTAACAGAAAATCTATTCTGTGCCAAGCATACTGCTTCACACCTTCAACTTCAATCCTCACCAAAACCTTATATGGTAAATATTATTAACCATGTTTTTCAGATAAGGAAGCTAAATCTTAGAGGTTTAATATAAATAGCTGAAGGACATAAATACTAAGGT
Source organism: Tragelaphus eurycerus (assembly GCA_935064755.1). Lineage (NCBI taxonomy): Eukaryota > Metazoa > Chordata > Mammalia > Artiodactyla > Bovidae > Tragelaphus > Tragelaphus eurycerus. The sequence goes on along the minus strand of CAKXYN010000086.1, from coordinate 349,311 downwards.
AAGGTCAAAGTTGAATACGGGTCTTCATCTCTTAAACTTTGCTCATCCTATCCCAACACATAGCTTCCCCAAGCTGCAGAGCCTCAGTGAAAGACAGATTCAGGAAAAAATGAATCATAGGAAAGGCTTCTGCCTGGTCATGATCTTCATATTTTTCAAGACCCAGCTAGCTAACGATGCCCAGAGTATGTGTCAACCTAGCCCTGCCTTGGTATAATGTTTCTGGGCTCATTTACAGTATGGATTTCATTCCTGATTCATGAGCTGACTCTGGGCTGTGTTCTCCAGGCTGGAGTTACCTCTGGCCCCATGGAGTCTCTACTCCTTCTTTTAAGGAGTGAACTTGGGCTCACTGCATATTGACTCCTTCTAAATGAAGTTTATTAAATTTTTTTCCTAAAACCAGTAATTGAAAAATCCATTAGCAGCTCAAGATTTGGGAAGAGAATTCTTCTATTACCTAACTAGAGTTCAAGTAATACAAGCAAGAAAATAATAATAAACAAATGATAGCAACCAAAGTTACTGAATGCTCAACTTTCTTTAGTCTACTATTTACAATAACCAAAAAGGAATCAGCAACCTTACATTAAAATTACTAGCAGAAAGCCCTGTAATTATGCCAATTGCATGTAAAATTGTTGGCTGATACAGAGCAGAAGTTGGGGTGAGATGATATCAATAATTCAATTAAAAAGTAATAGTTATTTTAAGCTAGCACATACATGGCAAGGTGACAGGAGAGAGGAGAAAGAACTAGTTTTAATTTAGTCCCTTCCATGATCTATGAATTTTGCTAGGCATGTTCACATAAATAAATGTATTATTTATATATACATATATATTATTCTTACATTCTCATAAAAACCACATAAGGTAGGTGCTATGGCTCTCACTTATAGAGGACATAGATGCTCACGATATTTTTTAACTAACTTATTCTGCTGTGAGTCCAATCATTTAAAACTTTGTTGATATCATATAGCTCTAAGTAAAAACAAACAAACAAACAAACAAAAAACAGCCCAGAAGGCACTATCTTCACATGAATTCCTGAAAGAGACAAATTGGAGACAAAATTCTCCTTTTGATTTCTAATTCAGGATCATGAAATGAGCATATGTGTTTATTGCCTCTTTTTACTAAGACTCCATTAGAGGATTTTTCTTCTTTTTAAATTTATCTATTTTTTAATTGAAGGATCATTGCTTTATAGAATTTTGTTGTTTTCTGTCAAACCTCAACATGAATCAGCCATAGGTATACATATATCCCTTCCCTTTTGACCCTCCCTCCCATCTCCCTCTTCTTACCACCCCTCTAGATTGATACAGAGCCCGTGTTTGAGTTTCCTGAGACATACAGCAAATTCCCGTTGGCTATCTATTTTACATATGGTAATGTAAGTTTCCATCTTACTCTCTCCACACATCCCCTCCCCTCTCCCCATGTCCATAAGTCTATTCTCTATGTCTGTTTCTCCATTGCTGCCCTGAAAATAAATTCTTCAGTACCATTGTTCTAGATTCTGTATATATGTGTTAGTATATTATATTTATCTTTTTCTTTCTGACTTACTTCACTCTGTATAATAGGCTCCAGGTTCATCCATTTCATTAGAAATGATTCAAATGTGTTCCCTTTTATGGCTGATTAATATTCTACTGTGTATATGTGCCACAACTTCTTTATCCATTCATCTCTCAATGGACATCTAGGTTGCTTCCATGTTCTAGGTACTCTAAATAGTGCTGCAATGAACAATGGTGTAAATGTGTCTTTTTCAATTTTGGTTTCCTCAGGGTATTCCTAAGATTGGGATTGCTGGGTCATATGGTGCTTTTATTCCTAAGTTTTTTAAGGAACTTCCATACCATCTTCCATAATGACTGTATCAATTTAATTCCCACTCACAATGCAAGAGCGTTCCTCCACACCATCTCCAGCATTTATTGTTTGTAGACTTTTTGATGATGACCATTCTGACTGGTGTGAGGAAATATCTTTTTTTTTTTTTTTTTTAAGGAATCTCCGCACTGTTCTCCATAGTGGCTGTACTAGTTTGCATTCCCACCTACAGTGTAAGAGGGTTCCCTTTTCTCCACACCCTCTCCAGCATTTATTGCTTGTAGACTTTTGGATCGCAGCCATTCTGACTGGCGTGAAATGGTATCTCATAGTGGTTTTGATTTGCATTTCTCTGATAATGAGTGATGTTGAACATCTTGTCATGTGTTTGTTAGCCATCTGTATGTCTTCTTTGGAGAAATGTCTATTTAGTTCTTTGGCCCATTTTTTTGACTGGGTCATTTATTTTTCTGTAATTGAGCTGTAGGTGTTGCTTGTATATTTTTGAGATTAGTTGTTCGTCTGTTGCTTCATTTGCTATTATTTTCTCCCATTCTGAAGGCTGTCTTTTCACCTTGCTTATAGTTTCCTTTGTTGTGCAGAAGCTTTTAAGTTTAATTAGGTCCCATTTGTTGATTTTTGACTTTATTTCCAATATTCTGGGAGGTGGGTCATAGAGGATCCTACTGTGATGCATGTTGGAGTGTGTTTTGCCTATGTTCTCCTCTAGGTGTTTTATAGTTTCTGGTCTTACATTTAGATCTTTAATCCATTTTGAGTTTATTTTTGTGTATGGTATTAGAAAGTGTTCTAGTTTCATTCTTTCACAAGTGGTTGGCCAGTTTTCCCAGCACCACTTGTTAAAGAGATTGTCTTTAATCCACTGTATATTCTTGCCTACTTTGTCAAAGATAAGGTCTCCATATGTGCGTGGATTTATCTCTGGGCTTTCTATTTTGTTCCATTGGTCTATAATTCTGTCTTTGTGCCAGTACCATACTGTCTTGATGACTGTGGCTTTGTAGTAGAGCCTGAAGTCAGGCAGGTTGATTCCTCCAGTTCCATTCTTGTTTCTCAAGATAGCTTTGGCTATTCGAGGTTTTTTGTATTTCCATACAAATTGTGAAATTATTTGTTCTAGTTCTGTGAAGAATACCGTTGGTAGCTTGATAGGGATTGCATTGAATCTATAAATTGCTTTGGGTAGTATACTCATTTTCACTATATTGATTCTGCCAATCCGTGAACATAGTATATTTCTCCATCTATTAATGTCCTCTTTGATTTCTTTCACCATTGTTTTATAGGTTTCTATATATAGGTCTTTAGTTTCTTTAGGTAGATATATTCCTAAGTATTTTATTCTTTTCGTTGCAATGGTGAATGGAATTGTTTCCTTAATTTCTCTTTCTATTTTCTCATTATTAGTGTACAGGAATGCAAGGGATTTCTGTGTGTTGATTTTATATCCTGCAACTTTACTATATTCATTGATTAGTTCTAGTAATTTTCTGGTGGAGTCTTTAGGGTTTTCTATGTAGAGGATCATGTCATCTGCAAACAGTGAGAGTTTTACTTCTTCTTTTCCAATTTGGATTCCTTTTATTTCTTTTTCTGCTCTGATTGCTGTGGCCAAAACTTCCAAAACTATGTTGAATAGTAATGGTGAAAGTGGGCACCCTTGTCTTGTTCCTGACTTTAGAGGAAATGCTTTCAATTTTTCACCATTGAGGATAATGTTTGCTGTGGGTTTGTCATATATAGCTTTTATTACGTTGAGGTATGTTCCTTCTATTCCTGCTTTTTGGAGAGGTTTTATCATAAATGGATGGTGAATTTTGTCAAAGGCTTTCTCTGCATCTATTGAGATAATCATATGGTTTTTATTTTTCAATTTGTTAATGTGGTGTATTACATTGATTGATTTGCAGATATTGAAGAATCCTTGCATCCCTGGGATAAAGCCCACTTGGTCATGGTGTATGATCTTTTTAATGTGTTGTTGGATTCTGGTTGCTAGAATTTTGTTAAGGATTTTTGCATCTATGTTCATCAGTGATATTGGCCTGTAGTCTTCTTTTTTTGTGGCATCTTTGTCAGGTTTTGGTAGTAGGATGATAGTGGCCTCATAGAATGAGTTTGGAAGTTTACCTTCCTCTGCAATTTTCTGAAGGAGTTTGAGTAGGATAGGTGTTAGCTCTTCTCTAAAGTTTTGGTAGAATTCAGCTGTGAAGCTGTCTGGACCTGGGCTTTTGTTTGCTGGAAGATTTCTGATTACAGTTTCAATTTCCATGTTTGTGAGGAGTCTGTTAAGATTTTCTATTTCTTCCTGGTCCAGTTTTGGAAAGTTGTACTTTCTAAGAATTTGTCAATTCCTTCCACGTTGTCCATTTTATTACCATATAATTGCTGATAGTAGTCTCTTATGATCCTTTGTATTTCTGTGTTGTCTGTTGTGATCTCTCCATTTTCATTTCTAATTTTATTGATTTGATTTTTCTCCCTTTGTTTCTTGATGAGTCTGGCTAGTGGTTTGTCGATTTTATTTACCCTTTCAAAGAACCAGCTTTTGGCTTTGTTGATTTTTGCTATGGTCTCTTTTGTTTCTTTTGCATTTATTTCTGCCCTAATTTTTAAGATTTTTTTTCCTTCTACTAACCCTGGGGTTCTTCATTTCTTCCTTTTCTAGTTGCTTTAGGTGTAAAGTTAGATTATTTATTTGACTTTTTTCTTGTTTCTTGAGGTATGCCTGTATTGCTATGAACTTTCCCCTTAGGACTGCTTTTACAGTGTCCCACAGGTTTTGGGTTGTTGTGTTTTCATTTTCATTCGTTTCTATGCAAATTTTGATTTCTTTTTTAAGTTCTTCTGTGATTTGTTGGTTATTCAGCAGCATGTTGTTCAGCCTCCATATGTTGGAATTTTTAATAGTTTTTCTCCTGTAATTGAGATCTAATCTTACTGCATTGTGGTCAGAAAAGATTCTTGGAATGATTTCAATTTTTCTGAATTTACCAAGGCTAGATTTATGGCCCAGGATGTGATCTATCATGGAGAAGGTTCTGTGTGTGCTTGAGAAAAAGGTGAAATTCATTGTTTTGGGATGAAATGTCCTATAGATATCAATTAGGTCTAACTGGTCTTTTGTATTGTTTAAAGTTTGTGTTTCCTTGTTAATTTTCTATTTAGTTGATCTATCCATAGGTGTGAGTGGGGTATTATAGTCTCCCCCTATTATTGTGTTATGTTAATTTCTCCTTTCATACTTGTTAGTATTTGTCTTACATATTGCGGTGCTCCTAAGTTGGGTGCATATATATTTATAATTGTTATATCTTCTTCTTGGATTGATCCTTTGATCATTATGTAGTGACCTTCTTTGTCTCTTTTCACAGCCTTTGTTTTAAAGTCTATTTTATCTGATATGAGTATTTCTACTCCTGCTTTCTTTTGGTCCCTATTTGCATGGAAAATCTTTTTCCAGCCCTTCACTTTCAGTCTATATGTGTCCCCTGTTTTGAGGTGGGTCTCTTGTAGACAACATATGTAGGGGTCTTGTTTTTGTATCCTTTGGCAAGTCTTTGTCTTTTGGTTGGGGCATTCAGCCCATTAATGTTTAAGGTAATTATTGATAAGTATGATCCCGTTGCCATTTACTTTATTGTTTTGGGTTCGAATTTATACACCCTTTTTGTGTTTCCTGTCTAGAGAATGTCCTTTAGTATTTGTTGGAGAGCTGGTTTGGTGGTGCTGAATTCTCTCAGCTTTTGCTTGTCTGTAAAGCTTTTGATTTCTCCTTCATATTTGAATGAGATCCTTGCTGGGTACAATAATCTGGGCTGTAGGTTATTTTCTTTCATCACTTTAAGTATGTCTTGCCATTCCCTCCTGGCTTGCAGAGTTTCTACTGAAAGATCAGCTGTTATCCTTATGGGAATTCCCTTGTGTCTTATTTGTTGTTGTTCCCTTGATGCTTTTAATATTTGTTCTTTATGTTTGATCTTTGTTAATTTGATTAATATGTGTCTTGGGGTATTTCGCCTTGGGTTTATCCTGTTTGGGACTCTCTGGGTTTCTTGGACTTGAGTGATTATTTCCTTCTCCATTTTAGGGAAGTTTTCAACTATTATCTCCTCAAGTATTTTTTCATGGTCTTTCTTTTTGTCTTCTTCTTCTGGGACTCCTATGATTCGAATGTTGTAGCATTTAATATTGTCCTGGAGGTCTCTGAGATTGTCCTCATTTATTTTAATTCGTTTTTCTTTTTCCCTCTCTGATTCATTTATTTCTACCATTCTATCTTCTAATTCACTAATTCTATCTTCTGCCACTGTTATTCTACTACTTGTGTTAGTAGATACTAACTACTTCTACTAACACAAGTAGTAGAATAACAGAGCAGCACATGAATCGCAGCACGCCAGGCCTCCCTGTTCATCACAAACTCCCGGAGTTCACCCAAACTCATGTGCATCAAGTCGGTGATGCCACCCAGCCATCTCATCCTCTGTCGTCCCCTTCTCCTCCTGCCGCCAATCCCTTCCAGCATCAGGGTCTTTTCCAATGAGTCAACTCTTCACACGAGATGGTGAAAGTATTGGAGTTTCAACCTCAGCATCATTCCTTCCAATGAACACCCAGGACTGGTCTCCTTTAGGATGAACTGGTTGGAACTTCTAGCAGTCCAAGGGACTCACAAGAGTCTTCCTCAGCACCACAGTTCAAAAGCATCAATTCTTCAGCACTCAGATTTCTTCACAGTCCAACTCTCACATCCATACATGACCACTGAAAAAATCTTAGCCTTGACTAGACAGATCTTTGTTGGCAAAGTAATGTCTCTGCTTTTCAATATGCTATCTAGGTTGGTTATAACTTTCCTTCCAAGGAGTAGGCATCTTTTAATTTCATGGCTGCAGTCACCATCTGCAGTGATTTTGGAGCCCCCAAAATGAAGTCTGACACTGTTTCCACTGTTTCCCCATCTATTTGCCATGAAGTGATGGGACTGGATGCCATGATCTTCGTTTTCTGAATGTTGAGCTTTAAGCCAACTTTTTCACTCTCCTCTTTCACTTTCATCAAGAGGCTCTTTAGTTCCTCTTCACTTTCTGCCATAATGGTGGTGTCATCTGCATATCTGAGGTTGTTAATATTTCCCCCGGCAATCTTGATTCTGGCTTGTACTTCTTCCAGCACAATGTTTCTCATGATGTACTCTGCTTATAAGTTAAATAAGCAGGGTGACAATATACAGCCTTGATGTACTCTTTTTCCTATTTGGTACCAGTCTGTTGTTCTATGTCCAGTTCCAGCCGTTGCTTCCTGATCTGCATATAGGTTTCTCTAGAGGGAGGTCAGGTGGTCTGGTATTCACATATTTTGAAGAATTTCCCACAGTTTATTGTGATCCACACAAAGGCTTTGGTATAGTCAATAAAGCAGAAATAGATGGTTTTCTGGAACTCTCTTGCTTTTTCGATGATCCAGCTGATGTTGGCAACTTGATCTCTGGTTCCTCTGCCTTTTCTAAAACCAGCTTGAACATCTGGAAGTTCACAGTTGATGTACTGCTGAAGCCTGGCTTGGAGAATTTTGAGCATTACTTTACTAGCGTGTGAGATTAGTGCAATTGTGCAGTAGTTTGAGCATTCTTTGGCATTGCCTTTCTCTGGGATTGGAATGAAAACTGCCCTTTTCCAGTCCTGTGGCCACTGCTGAGTTTTCCAAATTTGTTGGCATATTGAGTGCAGCACTTTCATAGCATCATTTTTCAGGATTTGAAAGAGCTCAACTGGAATTTCATCACTTCCATTAGCTTTGTTTGTAATGATGCTTTCTAAGGCCCCCTTGACTTCATGTTCCAGGATGTCTGGCTCTAGGTCAGTGATCACACCATCTTGATTATCTGGGTCGTGAAGATCTTTTTTGTACAGTTCTTCTGTGTATTCTTGCCACCTCTTCTTAATAACTTCTGCTTCTATTAGGTCCCTGCCATTTGTGTCCTTTATCGAGCCCATCTTTGCATGAAATGTTCCCTTGATATCTCTAATTTTCTTAAAGAGATATCTAGTCTTTCCCATTCTGTTGTTTTCCTCTATTTCTTTGCATTGATCACTGAGGAAGGCTTTCTTATCCCTCCTTGCTATTCTTTGGAACTCTGAATTCAGATGGGAATATCTTTCCTTTTCTCCTTTGCTTTTCGCTTCTCTTCTTATCACAGCTATTTGTAAGGTCTCCTCAGACAGCCATTTTGCTTTTTTGCATTTCTTTTTCATGGGGATGGTCTTGATCCCTGTCTCCTGTACAATGTCACTAACCTCCGTCCATAGTTCATCAGGCACTCTATCAGATCTAGTCCCTTAAATCTTTTCCATGGGGTAAGCTTTTTGATGTGTTGCTGAATTCTGTTTGCTAAAGTTTTGTTGAGAATTTCTGCATCTATGTTCATCAGTGATATTGGCCTGTAGTTTTCTTATTTTGTGTTGTCTTTGTCTGATTTTGATATCAGGGTGATGGTGACCTCATAGAGTGAGTTCAGAAGTGTTCCTTCCTCTGCAATTTTTTGAAAGACTGAGATGGATAGTCTTTAGCTCTTCTCTAAATGTTTGATAGAATTCTCCTGTGAAGCCCTCTGGTCCTGGTCTTTCATTTTTTGGGAGACTTTTGATCACAGGTTCATTTTCATTGTTTGTAATTGGGTTGTTCATAATTTCTGCTTCTTCCTGATTCAGTCTTGGAAGATTGGACTTTTCTAAGAATCTGTCCATTTCTTCCAGGTTATCCATTTTATTGCCATATAGTTGTTCATAATAGTCTCTTATAATCCTTTGTATTTCTACATTGTCTGCTGTAACCTCTCCTTTTTCATTTCTAATTTTGTTGATTTGATTCTTCTCTCTTTTTTTCCTTGATGAGTCTGGCTAAAGGTTTGCCATTATTTTTTAATCTTCTCAAAGAACCAGTTTTTAGTTGTATTAATATTTACTATTGTTTCTTTCATTTATTCTTTATTTCTTCTCAGATCTTTATGATTTCTTTTGTTCTGCTAATTTTGGGTTTTTTTGTTCTTCTTTTTCCAGTTGTTTTAGGTGTAAAGTTAGGTGGTCTAGTCAATGTTTTTCTTGTTTCTTGAGGTAGGATTGTATAAACTTCCCTCTTAGAACTGCTTTTGGTGTGTCCCATAGATTTTGAGTTGTCATGTTTTCATTGTCATTTGTTTTTAGAAATTTTTAACTTTCCCTTTTGATTTCTTAGTAACCTGTTGGTTATTTTGAAATGTATTGCTTAATCTCTGTATGTTTGTGCTTTTTACAGTTTCTTTTCCCCCTTGTAATTCATATCTAGTCTCATAGTGTTGTGGTTGGAGAAGATGCTTGACATGATTTCAATTTTCTTAAATTTATAGAGGTTTGATTTGTGACCCAATATGTGGTCTACCCTGGAGAATGTTCCATGTGCATTTGAGAAGAAGGTGTATTATTCTGCATTTGGATGGAATGTCCTGAAGATATCAATGAGATCTAGCCCATCTAGTGTATCATATAAGACTTGTGTTTCATTATTAATTTTCTGTTTTGATGATCGTCCATTGGTATTAGTGGGATGTTAAAGTCCCCTACTATTACTGTTACTGTCAATTTCTCCTTTTATGTCTGTTAGTGTTTGTCTTATATATTGAGGTGATCCTATGTTGGGGGCATAGATATTTACAATTGTTATGTCTTCTTCTTGGGTTGATACCTTGACCATTATGTAGTGTCCTTCCTTATCTCTTGTAATCTTTATATTTTAAGGTCTATTTTGTCTGATATGAGGATTGCTACTCCAGCTTTCTTTTACTTTGCATTAACATGGAGTATATTTTTCCATCCTCTCACTTTCAGTCTATATGTGTCTTTAGGTCTGAAGTGAGTGTCTCATAGAGAGCATATACTTGGGTCATGTTTTTGTATCCATTCAGCCTATCTGTGTCTTTTGGTCAGAGCATTAATCCATTTACATTTAAAGCAATTATTGATATATATGTTACTATTGCCATTTTCTTAATTGTTTGGGGTTTGATTTTGTAGATATTTTTCTTCGCTTGTATTTCTTGACCATAAAAGTCCTTTAACATTTGTTGTAAAGCTGGTTTGGTGGTACTGAATTCTCTTAACTTTTGCTTGTCTGAAAAGCTTTTTATTTCTCCATCAATTTTCAATGAGATTCTTGCCAGGTGAAGTAATCTTGGTTGTAGATTTTTTCCCTTTCAGTACTTTAAATATATCCTGCCATTCCCTTCTGGCCTGCAAAATTTCTGCTGAAAGATCAGCTGTTAAAGGTATGGGTATGTTACTTGTTGTTTTTCCCTGCTGCTTTTAATATTCTTTCTTTGTGTTTAGTCTTTGCTAGTCTGATTAATACTAGCATGTGTCTTGGCATGTTTTTTCTTGGGTTTATCCAGTATGGGACTCTTTGTGCCTCTTGGACTTGATTATTTCCTTTTCCATATTGGAGAAATTTTCAACTATAATCTCTTGAAAAAATTTCTCATACCCTTTCCTTTTCTCTTTTTCTTCTGGGACTCCTGTAATTCCAATGTTGGCATGTTTGATATTGTCCCAGAGGTCTCTCAGAGAAAGCAATGGCAACCCATTCCAGTACTCTTGCCTGGAAAATCCCATGGACGGAGGAGCCTGGTAGGCTGCAGTCCATGCAGCCACTAAGAGTTGGACATGACTGAGCAACTTCACTTTCAGTTTTCACTTTCATGCATCGGAGAAGGAAATGGCAACCCACTCCAGTGTTCTTGCCTGGAGAATCCCAAGAACAGTGGAGCCTGGTGGACTGTCGTCTATGGGATCACACAAAGTTGGACATGACTGAAACAGCAGCAGCAGCAGAGGTCTCTGAGACTATCCTCAGTTCTTTTCATTCGTTTTTACTTTATTCTGCTCTTCAAAAGTTATTTCCACCATTTTATCTTCCAGCTCACTGATTCATTTTTCTGCTTCAGATATTCTGCTGTTAATTCCTTCCAGAGCATTTTCAATTTCAGTAGTGTTGTTTGTCTCTGTATGTTTAGTCTTTAATTCTTCTAGGTCTTTGTTAACTGATTCTTGCATTTTATCCATTCTGTTTTCAAGGTCTTTGATCATCTTTACTATCATTTATCTGAATTCTTTTTCCAGTACTTTTCCTATTTCCTCTTCATTTTTTTGGACTTCTGTGTTTCTAGTTTGTTCCTTCATTTGTGCACTATTTCTTTGCCTTTTCTTTCTTTCTTTCTTTTTAAACTTATTGTGTTTGAGGTGTCCTTTTCCCAGGCTTCACGGTTGAATTCTTTCTTTCTTTTGGTTTCTGCACCCCCTAAGGTTGGTGCAGTGGTTTGTGTAAGTTTTGAATAGGGTGAGATTTTTGCTGAGCTTTTTGTTTGTTTGCTTGCTTGCTTGTTTTGTTTTTCCTCTGATGGGTGAGGCTGAGGGAGGTGGTAACCCTGTCTGTTGATGATTTGGTTTGCATTTTTGTTTTGTTTGCTGTTGTTTGGCTGAGGCACCTGCACAGGGTTCTACTGGTGGTTGAGTGATTCCCAGTCTTGTATTCCATTTGTGGGAGTTCTCATTATTTGATACTCCCTAAGGTTAATTGCCTGGTAGTCTGGGATCTTGGACTCAGTGCTCCCATACCAAAGGCTCAGAGCTTGATCTCTGTTCAGGAATGAAGATTCCACAAGTGATTTGTTATGATGTTAAGTGAGATTAACACAAATACCCCAAAAAAAGAAACCCAAAATAAACCCCAGACAAATTGCAGTCACGAAATCAGGCAAATAATAATTGAAATAATGGAATATACATATACATCCATAAGCAAAATCAAAACAGTCCAGTAAAAATAAAGTACAATAGATTAACCCAGTGAACAAAGAAAACCAAAAATTATGGCTTCCAGTTAAGAACAAAACTAACTTAAGCACAAACTGGAAACAAAACTAAAGCAACGTGACAACTGGGGCGTAAAGCACTTAAAGCAAAACTAACAAATATGTTGAGAGGAAAGGAAAGTAAGAAAAGAAAGTAAGAATAGGTATGCAAAGCTAAATAGATGTAGATGAAGGTTTATATACATTAAAGATTAACTCCAAGGGGAAAAGAACAGTAGGAAAAACAAACAAAGTAATGTAGAAAAAAAATAATAGTTTAAAAAATTAAAAAGAAAAATAATGGAAGAGGAAGGAAAAAAAAAAAGGAAAACTCCACAGAATTGCAAAAGCCCAATGTAGAGACAGAGGTTTATAACAACAATAAAATGTGTGATTGAAACAAAAAACTCAAAAGCTTAATTAGATTTCATCATGCCAATAAAATCAACAACTGAAATGGGGAGTTGGCGGGGGAAGGGAAAAAAAAGAAAAAAGAAAAAAAAATCCAGGAAAATCTACAGAACAAGTCAAAACATAAGAATAATAAATGTTTTTCCTGAGTCACTGCTGTCAGAGTCTTTTCCCTGGGAGTGACAGTCCACCTCACCTCCCTAGGATGCCCTCCAACACTGTGCTGGTCTCTGGACCTGCTGTGGGGGCAGCTCAGAGTCTAATCTGGTCCTACTCCTGTGTATTGTTGCCTCTAGTGTCAACAGCTGTCAGAACTAGTGTGTTTTCTTTTGTGGGAGCTCTCAATGTCCTTTTATATATACCATAGACACAGAGTCTGCCTAGTTGATCATGCGAATTTAATCTTCAGCTTGTACAACTGGTGGGAAGATTTTGTGTCGTCTTCTTTAGCCACACTGCCCCTGGGTTTCAATTGTGGTTTTATTTCCACCTCTGCATGTGGATCATCCACTGGGGTTTGCTCCTGAGGCTGCCCTGGAGGACTTGGGTTTGCTCCAGGTGTGGAGGTGGTGCAGCTGCTTGGGTGGGTCCCAGGGGTTCTGGCAGCACCAGGAACTCAGGAGAGATGGCAGCTAGGGCAGCAGGAAATATGGTGCTCTAGAAAGGTATGGTAACCAGTATTGGCTAATACCCTCCAGTATTCTTGCCTAGAGAACCACCTGACAGAGAAGCCTGACAGGCCACAGTCCACAGGGTCGCAAAGAGTGGGCATGACCAAAGTGACCCCCACCTGCATAGACGCAATAATTTTTTTTTTTTTTTCGCCCGTGGCAGCTTTGCCCCAGTGAGGGTTGAATGTGAGGGTGGCGCAGCTGCTTGGGTCACGGGGACAGTGGTGGCACCAAGTGTGCAGAGACATGGACTGCCTCAGCCACTGGAGTTATGGCCCAATCAGTCTTTTCTTGAGCCTCTAGCAGCTGGTGATCAGAAAGCCTCTTTGACCAGTTTTTCTCCATAGATCTGCCCATTCTTGTGGGCTTAGAGGGCTCCCTTGCCTGGGATACTTCTGTGTTGTTTTGCATGTCAGGCACATAGTGGGGCCCCCCTGGCTGGGGTCCTACTCTGTAGTTCTGCATCAGTCACTTAAAGGAGCACCCTGTGTGGCATCCTACTCTGTAGTTCAGTGCGTCTGTTGTTTGGTGGACCAGCCTCTCTATTGTTCAGCTGCTGATGCTGACGTATGGGGAGAGAGAGGCTATGGTGATGTCTCCACCCCCTATGCATAACTCAGCAGTATCACCTTGCTTCCATGGCTGCCTGACTTTCCTCCACAGATATTTACCACCACAATCTCCTCCCTCATATCTCCTCCACCCATCTCTCCACAGTCAACAGCAACCTTCGCCTTGGGATTGCTCTACAATCCCTAAGCTCTAGCTCCCAGCCAATGCATCTTCTAGGGGACCCGCATCCCTGTCCAGGTTATGTATGGCTGTGGCAAGGACTGTCTGATTTTCATTCCATTTAGGCTGCCACAAATCAGCTGTTTCACTCTCAGCTTTAAATGTTTGTCCTCTGACTCAGACAATTGCCCCAATGTAGGGATCGGACTCCTGCTTCGGCTCTCCTACCCACCGAGGGGAGGTCCAATCCAATCCAGTACTCCTGTTTTCCCCCCTGGTTCCTTTGTCCTACTGAGTTTTGCATGATCCTATATATTCTGGAGTTGGTGATGGACAAGGAGGCCTGGCGTGCTGCGATTCATGGGGTCGCAAAGAGTTGGACACGACTGAGCGACTGAACTGAACTGATATATTCTTTTCTGCTGATCAGGTTCTCCTCTCCACCCTCAGCTGGTGGTCTGCATGCACTTCTGTGTCTGAAGGTGTGTTTCTGATGCATCCCTGGAGAGAGATGTACTCCACACTCACCTACTCTTCCGCCATCTTGTTCTCCCAACCTGGTTTTTTTTTTTTTTTTTTTTTTTAAGCAAAAAATCATCAACAGTGAAATGAATAGGAGGACGATGAGAGATTTCAATGAATTTTTAGGCTACCAAAAGTAGAAGGAAGACCATCAGCTAAGGAGCCAATGGAAGAAAGACACAGCCTTGAATGTGAGGGAAATGCTACAGCACATCAGGTTAGGGGGCCAGCAAAATCAAGAGAGACTATGGATTCAGAATCTGAGAGTGGAAAACATACTTTTCACTGTAAAATTAGAAGGCCTATACATAGAACAGATGATCCCAGACATAACTTTCCTTCAACTCCATGTGCAATACAAATGCAGGTCCTTGCCCACAGGACAATCATCAGAGAGCTCTTTTCAAAACAGGGCAGCATGAACTTCGGGGTAAGAACTAAGTGTTGGTGTCAATATTAATGACCCAGAGTAAGACCCTCCTCATTCATTCCTTGGGGCTCTCTGCCTTTATCTCAGTACTCGGAGCATCCAGTTTGGAGAAAGCCTACTAGCTGATGCCACCTGAGGGCTTATCCAGAGGTCCTGGGCAGTGGGCTTATTGGTAATTCTTACATCTAGAGAAACAATAAAAAATCACTAGATATTTGAGAAAGTCTGCAACAAGAAAGAGAAATACCAAGATAAACAGACATGTTGGTCATTCCCAAGAGGAATAAGAGAGCTTAGGGAATAGATGAGAATTTACAGAACAAGACTAATTTGGTATACTCAGGAGTACTCAGGAATATTTGGCATGGATAAAATAAGAATTGGAAGTTATATTTAAAAAATAAAGATTTTTTTGAAGTTAAAAATGTCATGTCTAAATTGAACATTCAGTAGATGGTGTATAAGGCGAGGTTCAACATCGCTCATTATCAGAGAAATGCAAATCAAAACCACTATGAGATACCATTACACGCCAGTCAGAATGGCTGTGATCCAAAAATCCACAAGCAATAAATGCTGGAGAGGGTGCGGAGAGAAGGGTACCCTCTTACACTGTTGGTGGGAATGCAAACTAGTACAGCCACTATGGAGAACAGTATGGAGATTCCTCAAAAAACTGGGAATAGAACTGCCTTATGACCCAGCAATCCCACTGCTGGGCATACACACTGAGAAAACAAGAATTGAAAGAGGCACGTGTACCCCAATGTTCATAGCAGCACTGTTTACAATAGCCAGGACGTGGAAGCAACCTAGATGCCCATCCACAGATGAATGGATAAGCAAGCTGTGGTACATATACACGATGGAGTATTACTCAGCCATTAAAAAGAATACATTTGAATCAGTTCTAATGAGGTGGATGGAACTGGAGCCTATTATACAGAGTGAAGTAAGCCAGAAAGAAAAACACAAATACAGTATACTAACGCATATATATGGAATTTAGAAAGATGGTAACAATCACCCTGCTTATGAGACAGCAAAAGAGACACTGATGTATAGAACAGACTTTTGGACTCTGGGACTGGGAGAGGGTGGGACGATTGGGGAGAATAGCATTGAAATATGTATAATATCATATCTGAAACGAATCAGTCCAGGTACGATGCCCGATAACAGATGCCTGGGACTGGAGCACTGGGATGACCTGGAGGGATGGTGTGGGAGGTGGGGAGGGAGGAGGGTTCAGGATGGGGAGCACGGGTATTCTGGTGGCGGATCCATCTCGATGTATAGTAAAAGTAATACAATATTGTAAAGTTAAGAAAAATTAAAATAATAATAATAAAAAAAAAAAAGAAAAAAAAAAGAATTAAAGGTAGTTAGGAAGAAAATGGCACCCCACTCCAGTACTCTTGCCTGGAAAATCCCATGGACGGAGGAGCCTGCTAGGCTGCAGTCCATGAGGTCGCTAAGAGTCGGACATGACTGAGCGACTTCACTTTCACTTTTATGCATTGGAGAAGGAAATGGCAACCCACTCCAGTGTTCTTGCCTGGAGAATCCCAGGGACAGGGGAGCCTGGTGGGCTGCCGTCTATGGGGTTGCACAGAGCTGGACACGACTGAAGCGACTTAGCAGCAGCAGCAGCAGCAGGAAGAAAATGTGAACAAAAATTAAAACACGTTAGAGATCAGTATTAAGAGAGCTGACATTTTATTATTAAGAATTCTAGAGAAAATAGAGATAAAAGAGGGCAAGAAATTATAAAAAACAGAAAACATTTTACAGTTTGAGATTAGCAGGTACAGACTGCTATATATAAGGTAAATAAAGAACAGGGTTCTACTATCTAGCAAAGGACACTATATTCAATGTCTTGTAATAAACCATAAGGAAAAAGAATTATATGTGTGTGCATGTGTGAGACTGAATCACTTTGGTCTATACCAAAACCTAACATAACTTTGTAAATAAACTGTATTTCAATGAAAAAAGCTTCCCCAAATTGATGGGAGAGTATCTTTAAATACAAAGGGCTCATCGGTGCACAGACTAATTAAAAAAAGACAGTTACCCCTCAACACAATATAGTAAAATTTCAAAACATTGACGCTTAAAAGAATATCCTACAATTTTCCTGAGATAGGGACAGAGAAAAAGAATAGATAAACTAAATAAATCATAGTATGAAGCAAAGAGCTAAGTGTCTGAAGTCTACAAAGCCAGAATCAAGAATATAAGCATATTATTTAGGATAACCATCAGAGAACCCTAAAACTAAAGTCATTAAAAATTGGTTTTTTCTCTGAGGAACAGGACTGATGGAGGTGAATCAGGAACCATGAGTGGGATTGTGACATTTTATGTTAACATGAAAGTATTACTTTGGACAGAATACACACACAAACACACATGTCACATTTATTATAAATATTAGTCATAATCAATATACACTAGAGTCGATGTATACTATAATCTATGTGTTACATGAAATACCATGCATACATGCTAAGTTGCTTCAGTTGTGTCTCTTTGTGACCCTAGGCACTATAGCCTTCCAGACTCCTCTGTCCATGGGATTCTCCAGGCAATAGTACTGGAGAGGGTTGCCATGCCCTCCTGCAAGGGATCTTCATGTTCCCAAGGACTCATCCCAAGTCTCTTATGTCTCCTGAATTGGCAGCCCACTTCTTTACCACTAGCACCACCAGGGAAACCCCATAAAATATCACATGTAGTTAATAAATATATTATCAGTGCATGTGTATGAAGCTAATACTTGGAGGCTGTAGTTTATTACCTACCCTTTGAGGACAAACCCATCAAGCAATGTCTCTTAAACCATCACACCTAAACAAGGTTTATTCTTGCCTTTATGTATTACAGTGCACACATAATTACTGATGGATTTGATACAGAGCCATAAAACCATACCCCACAAGGTCTCCTAGTGGCCTGGAAAATAAACAAGCCTCCTACCAACACAACTTCCAAATAGTCAGTGGCTTAGGCTGAGCCAACAGGATATAAAAACAGTTGGTTGAAAAGTGGAAACTTCAAGCTGAAAAACATTTGGGATTTTTCTGATCTCAATTGAATGTTTTTTTAAAAACTGAATTTCGTCAAACCTGTTTGTGTATATGGGGAGTGAGCCATAGGCACTAAGGAACATTTGACTCTTCATGCTGCTAAACATGCTGGGAGAAAGAAACTTGTGGAAGCTGGTGGAATTATTTTGAGCCACAGCGAATTCCTTTAGGGAAAGCAAAATAGTTTCCTAACTGATCCCTTTGCAGCATAATGGATTGGTCTCACGTGGGAGATGGCCACCAAGTAATGGAGTCCTTGCTTCATAAGAGAGACTAGAAAAAGGCAGGTCTGTGGAACCTAAAACATTTGGCAAACTGAAATCTAGAGGTAACGTGAAAAGAAGAGAGAGTTCACATAAATGTACAAGACAGGACAGAAAAGCAGGAGTAAGAAAGAGATGAGATGTGAGAAATACATACACAGAAATGCGGTCCAATTCTGAGAAGCACTGGACTCATTCGGCTACACCAGCACCTGTTTGGGGCTTAAGCTGCCCCTTTCAGTTGACTATGCAGAAAGCATTCCTCAGAGTTAGGGCATGGTGCAGGCTGCACTATTTCACTCACAGCTGATAATTTCCCTAGAGGCAGGTGAGATGCAGGAAGACAAAACCAAGGACTCACAAGAAAAATTGCATTAGTGGAGAAGTGGAGAGTTCGGGGGGACTGAGTAGGCGAAGCTGGCCAGTCATATAATAATTCAAAGACCGCAGGTAAAAACAGTCCCCCAGGATGGGGCAGTTTGTCAAGCACTCAGTCAAGGAAGGAAAACAAGAAGCCAAAAATTGTGGTGAAATTGTTTTCCTGAAAGAGGAGCTGCTATAAATAGAGATATAAATAGGGATAGAAAGAACAGAAAAACATCACAGCAAGCCTGCATTCAGAATGAGATGCAGATTCGAGCTCCAAGTAGGAAGATCTTAGATAGACTCTCCCAGGTATTGAGAAGGGAGCCACCAAGGTGATGGGAGCTTCAGAAAATCTAGGTGCCTTGATAGTCTATGATTAATTCAAGTTTATGTGTCAAGTAGAATCATAGACTCAGTGATGCCAATGTCTTTTTGATCTGAAGATTTTTCCCCTAGGAGTGGAGGATAAGAATGTTAATTTAGAGGAGGATAAGAATGTTAATTTAGAGGAGGATGTTAGGTGCAGTTACCCAGGCACAATATTGAAAGGGGGTTTCTGGAAAGGCCTTGAGGGTGCCCCCCTGTGTTTCATAGCTCTTTCTGTCCCTTTTGCTGAGTACAGGTGGGACACACTCTCACTTGAGACTTGTTTCCAGGTGATAGACACGGGAAAGGTGATAGCGCGTCACTCCCAGGTTCGCTTTATGTTATATTAGACTCCATTTTAGCAGACTGGGTCATGAAACACTCTTTGCTGGCTTGATGAAGTAGATGGCCATATTGATGAAGTCCATGTGGCAAGGAATGATGGCTGACCCCTGGAAGATGTGGGGAAGCTCAGGATCTGAGGTCAGCCCTTAGCCCACAGCCAGTAGAAGGTGGTGGCACTTGGTCATATGGCTACAAGAAAATGAATTCTGCCAACAACCTGAATGGGCTTGAAAGTGAACTCTTCCCCAATCAAGCTCCAGAGGAGAATGCAGCCCAGCCGACTTCAGTTTTGTGAGGCCCCAAGAAGAGGACTCGGTTCAGCCCAATGTCCAAACTCCTGACCCATGGAAACTGTGAGATAATAAATATGTGTTGTCTTAAGTTGCTAAATCTGTGATATTTTGTTAGCCAGCTATAGGAAACAAATACAGTGGGGGAGGAGTAGGTAAAGGGAATTGAAGAAAAATGTCAGATAACTTCTTCTAAACAGGAAATGACAAGGCAGCCATGATGCTGAGGGTTCATCTCATCACCAGTAAATAGCATTTACTCTTCCTCGGTGTCCACTGCCCCTTAGCCTAACAGTGGGCTTTTGCCACCTCTGAGTTGTCCCCTCTTTCCTTGAGACAGAACCCATATGTTGTACTATTGGCCAAAGGATGACAAAAGGTCTTCCTCCTAGTTTTTCATTGTAGGTAGTCTGAGCCCATGCAGAGGTGTGAAGTGGGAAAGTGTGCTCCTGTATTCTTTGGATAGCTTCTCCTCCCATGCAGAGATCAGATCAGATCAGATCAGTCACTCAGTCATGTCCGACTCTTTGCGACTTCATGAACTGCAGCACGCCAGGCCTCCCTGTCCATCACCAACTCCCGGAGGTCACCCAGACTCATAGCCATCGAGTCAGTGATGCCATCCAGCCATCTCATCCTCTGTCGTCCCCTTTTCCTCCTGCCCACAATCCCTCCCAGCATCAGAGTCTTCTCCAATGAGTCAACTCTTCGCATGAGGTGGCCAAAATACTGGAGTTTGAGCTTTAGCATCATTCCTTCCAAAGAAATCCCACGGCTGATCTCCTTCAGAATGGACTGGTTGCATCTCCTTGCAGTCCAAGGGACTCTCAAGAGTCTTCTCCAACATCACAGTTCAAAAGCATCAATTCTTCGGCGCTCAGCCTTCTTCACAGTCCAGCTCTCACATCCATACATGACCACAGGAAAGACCATAGCCTTGACTAGGCGAACCTTTGTTGGCAAAGTGATGTCTCTGCTTTTGAATATGCTATCTAGGTTGGTCATAATTTTCCTTCCAAGGAGTAAGCGTCTTTTAATTTCATGGCTGCAGTCACCATCTGCAGTGATTTTGGAGCCCAGAAAAATAAAGTCTGACACTGTTTCCACTGTTTCTCCATCTATTTCCCATGTAGTGATGGGACCAGATGCCATGATCTTCGTTTCCTGAATGTTGAGCTTTAAGCCAACCTTTTCACTCTCCACTTTCACTTTCACCAAGAGGCTTTTGAGTTCCTCTTCACTTTCTGCCATAAGGGTGGTGTCATCTGCATATCTGAGGTTATTGATATTTCTCCCAGCAATCTTGATTCCAGCTTGTGTTTCTTCCAGTCCAGCATTTCTCATGATGTACTCTGCATATAAGTTAAATAAACATGGTGACAATATACAGCCTTGACGTACTCCTTTTCCTATTTGGAACCAGTCTGTTGTTCCATGACCAGTTCTAACTGTTGCTTCCTGATCTGCATACAGATTTCTCAAGAGGCAGATCAGGTGGTCTGGTATTCCCATCTCTCTCAGAATTTTCCACAGTTTATTGTGATCTACACAGTCAAAGGCTTTGGCATAGTCAATAAAGCAGAAATAGATGTTTTTCTGGAACTCTCTTGCTTTTTCCATGATCCAGCGGATGTTGGCAATTTGATCTCTGGTTCCTCTGCCTTTTCTAAAACCAGCTTGAACATCAGGAAGTTCACGGTTCACATATTGCTGAAGCCTGGCTTGGAGAATTTTGAGAAAACATTGACTTTACTAGACGCCCTCTGTGAGATGAGTGCAATTGTGCGGTAGTTTGAGCACTCTTTGGCATTGCCTTTCTTTGGGATTGGGATGAAAACTGACCTTTTCCAATCTTGTGGCCACTGCTGAGTTTTCCAAATTTGCTGGCATATTGAGCGCAGCACTTTCACAGCATCATCTTTCAGGATTTGGAATAGCTCTACTGGAGTTCCATCACCTCCACTAGCTTTGTTCCTAGTGATGCTTTCTAAGGCCCACTTGACTTCACATTCCAGGATGTCTGGCTCTAGGTCAGTGATCACACCATCATGATTATCTGGGTTGTGAAGCTCTATTTTGTACAGTTCTTCTGTGTATTCTTGCCACCTCTTCTTAATATCTTCTGCTTCTGTTAGGTTCCCATGCAGAACCCTGCTCCAAAAGAGCACAAATAGCCTCTTGCTACTCATGCTCCATATCTTTTTTAATTGCCTTCTTTCCCTTAATTTTGTCTGTTTCTATGTTCTCTTCCTTAGACTCTGCTTGGTATCATTGAATTCATGCTAAGTTCAATCATCTGATATCAATTTAGAGAAACATCTGACTGCAATAACATTTATGCTTTTTAAAAAATACCTTAAAAACAAAAACAAAAACACCTCTAACCAGTGGGAAACTCAAGAAACTGGTGAACAGATATATTGCCCAGTCAAGACTCCCAAGGCCCCATAAGCCATACCACTTAGGGACAATGGGAAACAGCTTTCCTGTCTGCTCCAGAAGACTGCCTCACATTTCCTTCCCACTGGGGGCCTCTTGTTGATTGGGCCTATATTAAGTGGCCATATTATGTTTATTCCAGGAGCAGCAGCAGCAGCAGCATCTGTTGAGTGTCTGGCAGGTGTCAGACTCCACTCACCCACCATGTGTAAATGTGGATGCACAGCTTGCCTTATTCTCATCACAGATATACCACTTGTATCTTCTAAGGGTTTTCAGCAGTCACTCTTACTGCATGTATCTCTGAGCTGCAGAGAAATGTGCCTTTCTTATTGAAGCAATGGGAGAGAAGCCAGGAGATGGAACTCAGCATAGGTTTGAACAAGAGGAGTCGCCCCTTCAGGGAAGGTACCCTGCGTCCTACTACAAGGAAGATTCAGAAAAGCTCCATATGGCCAAGGAGACTCAGAGACCCTCTCCACCTAGACCTCACTGTCTTGGTCTCTAAGCCCTTGTGCAACATGCCATCTGCCTGGAATGCCTTGTCTTACTCTACTTGAATCTATGGTTAGTTTAGGGATATGTACACATGCACTGCTGTCTTAACTGACTTTAGAGTGATGAGGCTGCCTACTCTGGGCCTTCATAAGAGCAGCAATATGACATTTAAGACACCATCCAGAAATTGTCTGAATTGTCTGTCTCCCTGACCAGACAGTAGGCTTTTTGAAGATATGGGTTGGATCTGTTGTCTTTTGTCTTCAGAGTCTAGCTCAGTGTGTAGCCCTAAATAACTGAGTTGTAGATTAGAGAATAAATGAATGCACAGATAGGAAGCAAGGACCTTATCTGTTCAAGCTGAAACTGAGAAAAGGAAAGAAAAAGGAGATGATGATTCTACAAGAGCAAGAGTTGAGAAGGAAGTGAAGTTGATAGGTGTTCTGTATTAAAATCAGGCCACAAGTTCTTTGTCCCATTCTGCCCTGTGTGATTTTTGGGCAGCCAAGGTACTTCATGACATTTCCCAAAGGGCATCTGTGAAAACTACTCAGCTGAGGGCAGAAAGCCAGGGCTTTATTAACAGAAATTTTGTGGTTGAGAAACTATTGCAAAATAGTGCAATAAGTAGGTTTTACTTTCATGGAAGTTTCTGATTATTTCCTACAGTCAAAGTATTTTATAAACACTTATCTATTATATGTTTACAAGTTGATGTTGATGAGGTCTAATTTTTTTCCCCATATTAGACTTTGGACAGGAGATGGAAACTCCTTTTCTTTAAAAAAATAAGTGAACTTGTTTACTTCTATTAGTCATATTGACTTGTATTAGAAAGAGGTGATGTTACAAGGTGTTCTACATTAAATAGATCCACAAATAATCTGTTCCATCCTGTCCTATGTAATTATTGGACAGCAAAGTTACTTTATGACATTTTCCACAAGGGTGTCTTAGTTACACGTGTTTTACTATAACTTGAGTATTCATTGAAAATATGTGTCATGACACAGTTAATCAAATAACACCATTTTTATAAATAGTTATGAATGATATATTGATCCTCTCTCCTTCAAGGTTTTGCCAGCTACACCTTCTATGGCAGTACTACCCACCATTGCTCACATACTGAGCTACAGTCCCCTGATCGAATCCAGGCCTGTTAGTTAGTTAGTGTTAGTCAGTCATGTCCAACTCTTTGTGATCCCTATGTAGCCTGCCAGACTCCTCTGTCCATGGAATCCTCCAGGCAAGAATACTGGAGTGGATAGCCATTCCTTTCTCCAGAGGATCTTCATGATCCAGGGAGTGAACCTAGGTCTCCTTCATTGCAGGCAGATTCTTTACCATCTGAGCCACCAGGGATCTTTTGGGATGTGCTCACTATTTCCATTGTGCTGGGAGCTCCCCTTCTACCTTTGAGAACAACTATACCTATTTTTTATTAATTAGAAAAATCTCTTCTATCATTTCTATGAACTTAGTGTGGACAAGAGTTTTCCATCTTGAGACCTGGGAAAACCTCTATGAATAATTACACAGATATCTAAACGGAGAACATTCCAGACAGAAGAAACAACTTGTGCAAAGGCCCTGGGGTGGAAGTGTGCTTGGCAAGAATAGGCAAGAGCCCAAGATGGCTAGAGCGTAGCTGAGCAGAATCAGTGAATGATAACATAATAGAAGATGAGCAGCAGGGTATAAGGAGGGCTTCAGCTTGTGGAG
Organism: Tragelaphus eurycerus; assembly: GCA_935064755.1. NCBI lineage: Eukaryota > Metazoa > Chordata > Mammalia > Artiodactyla > Bovidae > Tragelaphus > Tragelaphus eurycerus. The sequence continues at coordinate 325,406 of CAKXYN010000086.1, read as the reverse complement.
TCTTGAGGCCATTTTATGGACCTTGGCTTTTACTCTGAGGAAGATGGTAAAGTATTGGAGGTTTATGAGCAGGGAAGTAAGATAATCTTAAGACAGCTGCTCTAGCTGTCTACTCTAGCTGGACAGGGAGGCCTGGCATGCAGCAGTCCAAGGGGTTGCAAAGAGTCAAACACGACTGAGTGACTGAATTGAACTGGACTGAACTCCAGCTGTCATGGTGAGAATAGACTCAAAGGAGAAGAATCAGTATGCTAATGCAAAAACCCAGGTTGGAGATGATGGCTCAGATCATAGTGATAACATGGATGTACTTTGATGGTATAGTTAACAGGATTTCCTGATTTACGAAATGAAGAGAAAGAGAAAAAGACAGGAGTCCGTGATGACTCCAAGGCTTTTGGTCTGAACGCAGAAAGGAAGTGTTGGCATCAAAGATTTGGGATGACTATGAGTGGAACAGATTTACAAGAGAAAATCAAGAGTTCTATTTCTGATATATTGAGTTGAAGATGTTGACTGGACAAGTCTAGATTTCAACAGGGAGGTGTATGCTTGAAATGGCACTTAAGGACTTGAGATTGGGTGGGTTCACCAAGGTAGTGAGTTTGGTTAGAGACGGGTAGCGGGGCAATGGCCAAGCCTGGGGCACTCCAATGTTAAGCAGTCTGGAGAAGAGGATCTAGATAAGGAGACTTAGAAGAAGCAGTCAGTGAAGGAAGAGAGAAAAAAGAAAATTCAGTTGATACACATGCTGCATCTTAATTCAGTACATTATGTAACAATCCAGATTGAGAAACTGGAACTAAACTGAGATTGTTCTTCACTTTGAGGAAAACAATATGATGCAATGGATAAATAATGGGTCTAGCATATGATGCAAGTACTTTTAAAATTACACCCTCTACACCTCACCCCCACAACCTCAATGCAGTACCTGACAGTCTGTGTAGAAAGCTACCTTGGATCTTTCCAGCTGTTGCTGAAAAGAAAGTTCACTATATTATAGAAAACTACTAAATTATTTTTAAATGAATGAAAATCAGTTTGGTTTGTTGGTGAGAATAGTGACCATAGGCAAGTGATGAGCACCCTAGGATCTGGCACTTTCTGTGACTCAGACAAGGAAAGGTCTGCCTAGAGAGAATTCAGAGTGGCTAGTTACAGGTTCTAGCTTATAAAAAATAATAATAAATTAATTTTTCTAAAGCAGCAAAATAGAACAGAAAGTAGAGTCCCCAAACACCTCCTGTCCAGGTTCTACCTTTTTTCCTTAGACTTACTCTGTGCCACAGGCAATTTGCTTGATTGAGGTTTCCATTTTCCCACCTATAAATTGAGGGTGCTCAGTTGTCTCTGACTCTTTGCGACCCCAAGAACTGTAGCCACCAGGGTCCTCTGTCCATAGAATTTCCCAAGCAAGAATACTGGAGTGGGTAGCCATTTCCTCTTTCAGGGGATCTTCTCAACCCAGGGATCGAACCTACGTCTCCTGTACCTCCTGCATCGGCAGGCGAATTCTTTACCACTGAGCCACCTGGGAAGCCCAAATTGAAAGTAGGATGAATTATATTAAAACTGAAGTTTTTTTCATGAAGGTGTTCTTAATGTCTTATTAGAGGTCTTATTTAAGATCTTATTAGAGACCTTAAAAAGAAGGTAGGTTTCTTCTCTTGAGTCCTTGGGAGCCAGCTGCAAATGACTGGGATTGAATGAGTTATAAAGACACTGTTATTTAAAAAGCAATGAGATCAGTGCTTCCATATCCATAAATATGTGTGATTGCCCCAGGGGAGATGTGCCTGCCTACCAACGCCAGCTCATAAAGGTGACCATACAAACACTGGGCTGGAGCTTCGGTTTCCCCATGAGGCAGCCAGCCAAGTCTCATGATTTGTGACGCAGCTGTCAGCGCTACCAAGACTGTCTCTTGGCCCCTTGACCTTGGGGCAGGTGGGCTGAGCGGGGACCCTTCCATCAGCTCCCGGACTCCTGCTTGGGCCCATGAATCTCATGAGAGGCAGTGAGGTAATGGCTAGATCAGCACACCAGGCTTCCTGACGTGACCCCAGGCAGTAGGTCCATTCTGTCCGTAGAGGGCAGGGAGCTCACTGTGTCAGAAAGCACTTCAGCCTACCGACTGATGTCTATTGAGCAGGATGAATTCAGTTCCTAGACTCACATTTTCCATGGCTTCTCTGGCCAAACTCTTGAGGCTTTGAAAGAAGAGGGAGGTCAACTAAGCTAACTGCCTTTAAGAACTGTCCCCACACTGCCCGCTGAAGGAATTTCAAACCTCGAGGCCACAAGCTCTCCAAGCCCCAGTGTGACTCCAATCAGATTCCTGAAAGGTGGCTACAGCCAGAGAGAGCCAGGCAGACAGATTCAATAAGTTCTGGACCTGATAGGAAATCCGATGCTGCAATCAAAACGTAGCTGGAGCTGAGGAATCCATCTTGAAGGCAAAGTCTCATTATCAGCAAAGGGTTCCAAAAACTATCCCTCAGCATGCTCCTCCTCCTTAACGTAGCAACACAGGTTGGTATTTTTCTAATATTTGGTACATGAAGATGAAAAAAGATGAGGCCTTTACTTTCAGGAAAAGTACAGTGGGTATCATGGAAAGATCACCAGCTGAATGTCCAGGGAGGAAGTTCTAACTTTGTCACTTAATTGATTTGATATTCTTGGCAACTTATTTCAGCACTCTTGACCCTAGTTTCTTTATGCACAAATCATAAAACAAATGAATCTACATACCAAACAGAAACACACTCACAGACATAGAAAACAAGTTTATGATTTGTTACCAAAAGAGAGAGGAAGCAGAGGAAGGACACAAGAGGAGTATGGGATTAACAAGTAGAAGTAGCTATTCATAAAATAGATAAATAACATGGATTTACTGTATAGCACAAGAAGTTATGAGGCTTCCCAGGTGACTGAGTGGTAAAGAATCTGCCTGTCAATTCAGGAGGCACAGGAGATGTGGATTTGATCACTGGGTCAGGAAGATTCCCCTAGAGGAAGAAATGGGCAACTCACTCCAGTATTCTTGCCTGTAAAATTCCATGGACAGAGGAGCCTGGTGGGCTATAGTCCACAGGGTCGCAAACAGTTGGATATGACTGAGAGACTGAGCACACATATACACACATAGGAATTATATCTAGTATATTGTGATAGGAGTTTCCCTGGTAGAGAATCTGCCAGCAATGCCAGAGACCACAGTTCAATTTCTGGGTTGGGAAGATCCCCCTGGAGAAGGGACAGCCTAACCACTCCAGTATTCATGGGCTTCCCTGGTGGCTCAGACAGTAAAGAATCCACCTGCAATGCGGGAGACCTGGGTTCAATACCTGAGAGGGGAAGATCCCCTGAAGGAGGGCATGGCAACCCGCTCTAGTATTCATGCCTGGAAAATCCCCAAGGACAGAGAATCCTGGTGGGCTACAGTTCCATGGGGTCACAAAAGAGTCGGACACGACTGAGCAACTAAGCACAGCACATACTGTGATAACTTATAATGGAATATAATCTGCAAAAAGACTTAATCACACACAAAACCTGAATCACTATGCTGAACACCTGAAACTAACACAATATTGTAAATCAACTATACTTCAAAAGCAAAAAACAAAAACCCAGTATGTGAACTGCAAGGTCATGATAAGATCTGTAAAGTGCTGGTTCAAGCTGGCTCTCCTAAGAGAGAGTTTTAGTCACTCAGTTGTGTCTGACTCTTCACAGTCCCATGGACTGTAGCCCTCCAGGCTCCTCTGTCCATGGAATTTCTCAGGCAAGGATACTGGAGTGGGTTGCCATTCCCTTCTCCAGGGGATCTTCCTGATTCAGGGATTGAATCTGAGTCTCCTGTATTGCGGGCAGATTGTTTACCATCTGAGCCACCAGGGAAACCCAAGAAAAAGGTAAGCAGAAGATATATTCTTCTAGCACTTAGCACCCTGCTTTGCATGTAGGAAATGCTCAATAAAAAGAAGAGATGGTAGCTCCTTGTACTAAAAGAACTTGACACTGTGCAAGGCCACTCAGCTCACCTTCTTATTCAAGTCATAACATTTATCACGTACTCCCTGCAAACCATATAGTTCTGACCTTGTCTCTGAAATTAAGACCTATTTTTAGGCATGAATAGATGAGGAACTTGGTGCCTTGTTCTCCAACAAGACTTTCCCTCCAACTTTCCGAATGTTCTTTCCTTAAATCAAAGACTTTCTAAATGCAAAGTCAAAGCTACCATCTCTAGTGATGTCTACCAAAATATTCAGGCATTGTCAGTAGACGAAATTCTGGTAACCTGGCACTGGGCATTCTGGAGTCTGATGTGGAACTATTAGAAGCATCTGACAAGATCTTCCCCCTGAGGTGCAATCACCCAAGCTCTAGGAGACTTCTGCTCCCTTTGTTGCCACACAGAACTTCCAGGACATATTTGCTTTTCCAAAGCAAGGACTGAGAACCAGAGTCAGGATAATAAGGTCCTTGTGCTTGAATCTAAGATATGCATCTTTGTACCATATTCTCCTACTACTCATGTGTAGTTTGATCTTTTCACCCAAACATTTGACTTACTAACCCAACTTCTACATACACCCTCTTGCTTGGGCTAGCAAAGCACCAACTCCTGGTGACCAACTTCAACTCCAAGTTCCCTTACTTCTGCATGTTGCCTTGGTATTTCACATTGTTGTTCAGTTGCTCAGTCCTGTCCGACTCTTTGAGACCCCATGAACTGCAACACCACAGGCTTCCTTGTTCTTCACCATCTCACAGAGATTGTTCAAACTCATGTTCATAGAGTCATTGATGCCATCCAACCATCTTTTCCTCTGTCATCCCCTTCTCCTCCTGCCTTCAATCTTTCCCAGCATCAGGGTGTTTACTAATGAGTCAGCTCATTGCATCCGGTGACCAAAGTATTGGAGCTTCAGCTTCAGCATTAGTCCTTCCAATGAATATTCAGGATTGATTTCCTTTAAGATTGACTGGTTTCCTTGCAGTCCAAGGAACTCTCAAGCATCTTCTCCAACACCACAGTTCAAAAGCATCAATTCTTCAGCACTTAGCCTTCTTTATGGTCCAACTCTCACATCCATTCATGACTACTGGAAAAACTGTAGCTTTGACTATACAAACCTTTGTTGGCAAAGTAAGATCTCTTCTTTTTCATATGCTGTCTGTGTTTGCCATAGCTTTTATTCCAAGGAGCAAGCATCTTTTAATTCATGGTTGCAGTCACTGTTCACAGTGATTTTGGAGCCCAAGAAAATAAGGTCTTTCACTGTTTGCATTTATCCCCCATCTATTTACCATGAAGTGATGGGACCTGATGCCATAATCTTCATTTTCTGAAGGTTGAGTTTTAAGTCAGGTTTTTTCATTCTCCTCTTTCACTTTTATCAAGAGGCTCTTTTGTTCCTCTTTGCTTTCTTCCATAAGAGTGGTGTCATCTGCATACCTGAGGTTGTTGATATTATCCCAACAATCTTGATTGCAAGTTGTGCCTCCTCCAACCTGGCATTTCGCATGATGTACTCTGCATATAAGTTAAATAAGGAGGGTGCCAGTATATAGCCTTGATGTTCTCCTTTCCCAATTTTGAACCAGTCCATTGTTCCATGTCCAGTTCTAACTGTTGCTTCTTGACCTGCATACAGGTTTCTCAGGAAGCAGGAAAGGTGGTCTGATATTCCCATCTCTTTAAGAATTTTCCACAGTTTGCTGTGATCCACACAGTCAAAGGCTTTAGCATAGTCAATGAAGCAGATGTAGATGCTCTTCTGGAATTCTCTTGCTTTTCCTGTGATCCAACGAATGTTGGCAATTTGATCTCTGGTTCCTCTGCCTTTTCTAAATCTAGTTTGTACATATGGAAGTTTTCAGTTCATGTAATGTTGAAGCACAGCTTGAAAGATTTTGAGCATTACTTTGCTAGCATGTGAAATTAGTGCAATTGTGCAGTAGTTTGAACATTCTTTGGTTTTTCCCTTCTTTGGGAATGGAATGAAAAGTGATCTTTTCCAGTCCTGTGGCCACTACTGGAGTGGGGTGCCATTGTCTTCTCCCCAGGGAAGCCCTGGAGAAGCCCTATTCAGTCAGCACAAACAAGACTAGGAGCTGACTGTGGCTCAGATTGTGAACTCCTTATTGCAAAATTCAGACTTAAATGGAAGAAGCTGGCATGTTGAGTGCAGCACTTTCATAGCATCATCTTTTAGGGTTTGAAGTAGCTCAGCTAAAATTCCATCACCTCCACTAGCTTTGTTCCTAGTGATGCTTCCTAAGGCCCACTTGACTTCACACTCCAAGACCTCTGGCTCTAGATGAGTGATCACACCAACATGGTTATCTGGGTCATTAAGATCTTTTTTGTATAGTTCTTCTGTGTATTCTTGCCACCTTGTCTTAATATCTTCTACTTCTGTTAGGTCTGTACCGTTTCTGTTCTTTATTGTGCCCATCTTTGCATGAGATGTTCCCTTGGTATCTCTAATTTTCCTAAAGAGATCTCTAGTATTTTCCATTCTATTGTTTTCCTCTCTTTCTTTGCACTGATCACTGAGGAAAGCTTTCTTATCTTTCGTTGCTATTCTTTGGAATTCTGCATTCAAATGGGTATATCTTTCCTTTTCTCCTTTGCCTTTAGCTTCTCTTCTTTTGTCAGCTATTTGTAAGGCCTCCTCAGACAATCATTTTGGCTTTTGGCATTTCTTTTTCTTGGGGATGATTTTGATCACTACCTCCTGTACAGTGTTACGAACCTCCATCCATCGTTTTTCAGGCACTCTGTCTATTGCATCTAATCCCCTGAATTTATTTGTCACTTCTGCTGTATAATTGTAAGGGGTTTGATTTAGGTCATACCTGAATGGCCTAGTGTTTTTCCTACTTTCTTCCATTTAAGTCTGAATTTTGCAATAAAGAGTTCACAATCTGAGCCACAATCAGCTCCCAGTCTTGTTTGTGCTGACTGAATAGGGCTTCTCCAGGGCTTCCCTGGGGAGAAGGCAATGGCACCCCACTCCAGTACTCTTGCCTGGAAAATCCCTTGGACGGAGGAGCCTGGTGGGCTGCAGTCCACGGGGTCACTAAGAGTCGGACATGACTGCGTGACTTCACTTTCACTTTTCATTTTCATGCATTGGAGAAGGAAGTGGTAACCCACTCCAGTGTTCTTGCCTGGAGAATCCCAGGGACGGCGAGGCCTGGTGGGCTGCCATCTGTGGGGTCGCACAGAACCGGACACGACTGAAGCGACTTAGCAGCAGCAGCAGGGCTTCCCTGAGAGCTCAGTTGGTAAATAATCTGCCTGAAATGCAGGAGACCCTGGTTCAATTCCATCAGGAAGATCCACTATAGAATGGATAAGCTACCCACTCCACTATTCTTGGCCTTCCCTTGTGGATCAGTTGGTAAGGAATCTGCCTGCAATGCAGGAGACCCTTGTTCAATTTCTGGGTTGGGAAGATCCACTGCAGAAGGGATAAGCTACCCATTCCATTATTCTTGACCTTCCTTTGTGGCTCAGTTGGTAAAGAATCTGTCTGCAATGCAGACGACCTGGATTTGATCTCTGGGCTGGGAAAGTCCCCTGGAGAAGGGAAAGGCTACCCACTCCAGTATTCTTGCCTGGAGAATTCCATGGACTGTATAGTCCATAGGGTTGCAAAGAGTCAGACATGACTGAGTGACTTTTACATTCACATTCATTCACATTCACATAGAGCTTCTCCATGTTTGGCTGCAAAGTATATAATCAATCTGATATTGGCATTGATTATCTCATGATGGCCATGTGTAGAGTTGTTTCCTGTGTTTTTGGAAGAGGGTGTTTGCTATAACCAGTGCATTCTCTTGGCAAAGCTCTGTTAATCTTTGCCCTGCTTTATTTTGTACTCCACGACCAAACTTGCCTGTTACTCCAGATATCTCTTGACTTCCTACTTTTGCTTTCCAGTCCCCTGTGATGAAAAGGGCATCTTTTTCTGGTATTAGTTCTAGAAGGTCTTGTAGTTCCTCACAGAACCATTCAACTTCAGCTTCTTTGGCATTAGAGTTTGGAGCATAGAATTGCATTATTGTGATATTGAATAGCTTGTCTTGGAAATGAACAGAGATCATTCTGTTGTTTTGAGATTGCACGCAAGTTGCTCAGTCATGTCTGACTCTTTGTGAGCCCATGAATTGCAGCACACCAGGCCTCCCTGTCCATCACCAATTCCCGGAGTTCACTCAGACTCACGGCCATCGAGTCAGTGATGCCATCCAGCCATCTCATCCTCTGTCATCCCCTTCTCCTCCTGCCCCTAATCCCTCCAAGCATCAGAGTCTTTTCCAATGAGTCAACTTTTCGCATGAGGTGGCCAAAGTACTGGAGTTTCAGCTTTAGCATCAGTCCTTCCAAACAACACCCAGGACTGATCTCCTTCAGAATGTACTGGTTGGATCTCCTTGCAGTCCAAGGGCTCTCAGTCTTCTCCAACACCACAGTTCAAAAGCATCAATTCTTCGGTGCTCAGCTTTCTTCACAGCGACTGAACTGAACTGAACTGAACTGAACTAGTTGCATTTCAGACTCTTGTTGACTATGAGGGCTATTCCATTTCTTCTAAGCGATTCTTGCCCAAAGTAGTAGATATAATGGTCATCTGAATTAAATTTTCCCATTCCGGTCCATTTTAGTTCACTGATTCCTAAAATGCTGATGTTCACTCTTGACATCTCCTGTTTGACCACTTCCCATTTACCTTCATTCATGGACCTAACATTTCAGGTTCCTATGCAATACTGTTCTTACAGCATCGGACTTTACTTCCATCACCAGTCACATCCACAACTGGCTGTTGCTTCCTCTTTGGCTCAGCCTTTTCATTCCTTTTGGAGCTATTTCTCTGCTCTTCTCCAGTAGCATATTGGGCACCTACTGACCTGGGGAGGTCATCTTTAAGCATCATATATTTTTGCCTTTTTATACTGTTCATGGGGTTCTCAAGGCAAGAATGCTGAAGTAGTTTGCCATTTCCTTCTCCAATGGACCATGTTTTGTCATGGACAGACATCCTGGGTGGCTCTACACAGCATGGCTCATAGTTTCATTGAGTTAGATAAATCTGTGATCCATGTGATCAGTTTGGTTAGTTTTCTGTGACTGGTTTTCATTCTGTCTGCCCTCTGATGGATGAGGATAAGAAGCTTGTGAGAGCTTCCTAATGGGAGGGACTGGTTGTGGGGAAAACTGGGTGTTGCTCTGGTGAGCAAGGCCAAACTCAGTAAAACTTTAATCCAGACTTCTGCTAATGCTGCTGCTGCTAAGTCACTTCAGTCGTGTCTGACTCTGCACGACCCCATAGACGGCAGCCCACCAGGCTCCCCATCCCTGGAATTCTCCAGGCAAGAACACTGGAGTGGGTTGCCATTTCCTTCTCTAATGCATGAAAGTGAAAAGTGAAAGTGAAGTCGCTCAGTTGTGTCTGACTCTTAGTGACCTCATGGACTGCAGCCCACCAGGCTCCTCCATCCATGGGATTTTCCAGGCAAGAGTACTGGAGTGGGGTGCCATGGCCTTGGGTGGGGCTGTAATTTGGCCTGAGGCCAAACTACGGTAGGGGTAATGTCAACCTCCTTCAAAAAGGACTTGTGCCAGTATGTCATGGCTCCCAGGAATGTTGCAGTCAGTGCCCCTGACTCCACGGCAGGCCACTTTTGACTCACACCTCCACCAGAGACTCCTGGACACTCTCAGGCAAGTGTGGCTCAGTCTTTTGTGGGTCACTGCTTCTTTCTCCTGGGTCCTGGTGTGCATAAGGTTTTATTGTGCCCTGCAAGAGTCTGTTTTGGAGTTCTATGGAAGTTCTGTAATCAAATCCTGCTGACTTTCAAAGTCAAATTCCCTTGGGATACTCAGTTCCTTTGTTGGATCCCCAGGTTGGGAAATCTGTTGTGGGTCCTATAACTTTTGCAACAGTGAGAGAACTTCTTTGGTATAATTATTCTGCAGATTATGGGTCATCTGCTCAGTGGCTGTATAGTGTAACTCATGGCGACCACCTCCAAGAGGACTTAGGCCACATGCCATGCCTCCCAGGTCTGCTGCTGCCAGTGCCCCTGTCCCTGTGGCAGGCTACTGTTGACCCTTGCCTACGCAGGAGACCCTCCAACACGCCAAGACAGACAGGTCTGGCTGTCTCTTGTGGAGGTCACTGCTCCTTTCTCTGGGTCCTGGTGCACACAAGGTTTTGTTTGCACCCTCCAAACATCTCTGGTGTGTATGACATTTGATTTTAAATATGATTGCACTCCTCCTACCGTCTTTTTTGGGCTTCTCCTTTGCCCTTGGATGGAGGGTATCTTGTTTTGGTGGGATACAACATCCTTCTGTTGATGGTTGTTCAGCAGCTAGTTGTGATTTTGGTGTTCTCACAGGAAAAGATGAGCTCAGGTCCTTCAACTCTGCCATCTTGAGTCAAGATGATACTTCATAATGGATCTCAGTTTCATTGCCAGACTGCACCACGGTGTTCTTACCTTGCATGCCTTCCTAGTCATCCTTAGTTACTCAGTTGTGTTCAATTCTTGCAACCCCAAGAGCTGTAGCCTGCCAGGCTCCTCTGTCCAGGAATTTTCCAGGTAAGAATACTGGAGTGGGCTGCCATTTCCTCCTCCAGGGGATCTTCCAGACTCATGGATTGAAAATTCATCTCCTGTGTCTCCTGCATTGCAGGTGGATTCTTTACCCATTGAGCCATTGGGGAATTTTTGCACACTGGACTACCCACCATGGTTCATCAACCTTTTCTCCAGGCCTCCCCCATTCTTGAAGCCCCCTATACCCCATCACTATTTGATACTTATTTCAAGTAGTAACTGCTTTACATGTTGTATCTTCCCAGTGAGATTAGTATGATCCCGTTGCCATTTACTTTATTGTTTTGGGTTCAAGTTTATACACCGTTTTGTGTCTCCCATCTAGAGAATATCCTTTAGCATTTCCCAGTGAGATTAAAAGAGAACCATATCAATTGCTTTTCTTCTATGCTTTATATAAACTGGTGCTGCTGCTGCTGCTAAGTTGCTTCAGTCGTGTCCAACTCTGTGCGATCACATAGATGGAAGCCAACCAGGCTCCCCCATCCCTGGGATTCTCCAGGCAAGAGTACTGGAGTGGGTTGCCATTTCCTTCTCCAATGCGTGAAAGTGAAAAGTGAAAGTGAATTCACTCAGCCACATCCAACTCTTCAAGACCCCATGGACTTCAGCCTACCAGGCTCGGTCGCCCATGGAATTTTCCAGGCAAGAGTACTGGAGTGGGGTGCCATTGCCTTCTCCAATAAGCTGGTACAGGACCAAGCAAATATGAGCTGTTCCTTTATTTCAATGCCAAATATTCTTTAAAATTAGTTCTTAACATGACTCATCATAAAGTGAAACAGTGATGATGTGTATGTTCTGTTTATCTCTCTCATGTTTGATCTCTTTGACAGAAACCATTACATAACCAGGTAAAGGGATTGAGAGAGGAGGTATGGGGGTTTATTGAGCAAAGTACTGCAAGTGAAGCAAGAAACAGAGGGATTGCTGCTAGCAGGCATCTAACCAACCATTTTTGAGTTAAAATAATCCTGACCTGGGTGGGGGAGAAACTTACTCCTTTCTCTCCATTCATTTGATGGCACTGAATTAAAAAATGTTTCTCTATACCTGCTGTGATTACACAGGTTTGTGGCTACTAAAATTCTTGGGAATTCACATTCCCTACCTAAAGCTTATATTCTCCCTGATGTTTGATATACTTCTAGTTAGCTAGCTTTCTAGAAAACTTATATCCAGGGATCTGGAAAAGAAATGGAAGTTGGATGTTACAGTGGAAAAGATGCCTTACTCTGTGCTCTATTCCCAGACTTCTAACAATAGATGTGCTCTGGAGACTTTAGAAGCCCAGTTAAGGTTGATTTCATTTTTTCTTATAGCAGATTGGGCTTCCCTGGTGGCTCAGTGCATTCCCTCCTGCCAATGCAAAAGCTGTGGGTTTGATCCCTGGGTCGGGAAAATCCCTTGGAGAAATAGATGGCAACTCACTCCAGTATTCTTGCCTAGGAAATCCCATGGACAGAGGAACTGGGTGGGCTACACACCGTGGGGGTCCCAAGAGTTGGACATGACAGAAACTAAACCACTAAAGCTTGATTACTAACACAGAGAGTTAAGCAGTTGTGCTGAGATTCACCTACCTAGCCATTCTCTTCTTTTCTTTTTTTCCAGAAAGAAGCCTGATTTTATTCCAGGGGGACATTGTTGTTATTCAGTTACTCAGTTGTGTCTGACTCTTTGTGACCCCATGCTAGGCTTTCCTGTCTTTCATTATCTCCCAGAGTTTGCTCAAACTCATGTCCATTAAGCTGGTGATGCCATCCAACCATCTCTTCCTCTGTTGTCCCCTTCTCTTCCTGCCTTCAATCTTTCCCAGCATCAGGGTCTTTTCCAATGAGTCAATTCTTCACATCAGATGGCTAAAGTATTGGAGCTTCAGCTTCAGCATCAGTCCTTCCAATGAATATTCAGGAATGATCTCCTTTAGGGTTGACTGGTTTGATCACCTTGCAGTCCAAGGCACTCTCAAGAGTCTTATCCAGCACCACAGTTCAAAGCATCAATTCTTGATCAGCCTTCTTTATGGTCCAATTCTCACATCCATACATGACTACTTGAAAAATCATAGATTTGACTAGATGGACCTTTATTGGCAAAGTGATATCTCTGCTTTTTAAATATGCCATCTAAGTTTGTCATAGCTTTTCTTCCAAGGAGCAAGCAACTTTTAATTTCATGGCTTCAGTCACCATCTTCAGTGATTTTAGAGCCCAAGAAAATAAAGTCTGTCACTATTTCTATTTATTCCCCATCTATTTGCCATCAAGTGATGAGATCTGATGACATTATCTTTGTTTTTTGAATGTTGAGTTTTAAGCTAGCTTTTTCACTCTCCTCTTTCACCTTCATCAAGAGGCTCTTTAGTTCCTCTTTGATTCCTGTCATTAGGGTGATATCATCTACATACATAAAGTTATTGATATTTCTCCTGGCAATCTTGATTCCAGCTTGAGCTTCATCCAGCATCACATTTCATGTGATGTACTCTGCATACAAGTTAAATAAACAGAATGACGACAGCATACAGACTTGACATACTCCTTTTCCAGTTTTGAACCAGTTCCATGTCCAGTTTAACTGTTGCTTCTTCACCTGCATACAGGCTTATTAAGAGGCAGATAAGGTGGTCTGATATCCCTATCTCTTTAAGAATTTTCAACAGTTTGCTATGATCCACACAGTCAAAGGCATACTCAATAAAGCACAAGTAGATATTTTTCTGGAACTCTTTTGCTTTTTTGATGTTCCAACAGATGTTGGCAATTTGATCTCTGGTTCCTCTGCCTATTCTAAATAAGCTTGTACATCTGAAAGTTCTTGGTTCACATACTGTTGAAATCTAGCTTGAAGGATTTTGAGCATTACCTTGCTAGCATGTGAAATGAATGCAATTGTGTGGTAGTTTGAACATTGTTTGGCATTGCCATTCTTTGGGATTGAAATGAAAACTGACCTTATCTAGTCCTGTGGTCACTGCTGAGTTTTCTAATTTTCGGGGCATGTTGAGTGCAGCACTTTAACAGCATCATCTTTTAGGGTTTGAAATAGCTCAGCTGCAATTCTATCTACTAGCTTTGTTCATAGTAATGCTTCCTAAGGCCCACTTGACTTCTCACTACAGGATGCTTGGCTCTAGGTGAATGACCACATTCTTGTGGTTAGCTGGGTCATTAAGACCTTTTTTCTGTTCTTCTATGTGGAGATATGCCCAACTAAAGAATGTACTTATCTTTCCTTGCAGTGAGGGGTTGTCAATACCATTGAAGTGAAAATTTCTAGGTGGGATTCCTTGAAAAATGCCTCAAAGCGGGGCAAGCAATAGGCAGAAAATTTAAATTTGCCATTCCTCCCTCCCTTCTACTTTTGGAGTGAAGTTTTGAAGCCATCTTAGAACACAAGTTGAACTTGAGAAGCAAAGAAGCACACTGAGGATGGTGGGGCCAATGATGGGAGATGCGTGACTCCAGATGACTGTGGGACTTTCCATGGCTCCCTGTGTGGCTGCCTTACATTTCCTTAACAGGACAAATAGACATGTGTTTGTTTGTTTTTTTAAGTCATTTATTTGAATTTCCATAATAAGCAGCCAAATCTGCTCCTGATATAATCTTTCTACCCCATCCACTCTAAGCCCATTCATTATCTCCACTTGAGGGTCTTTGTCAAAGACAAAGGGATTGTTTCCAAAGGGATTTAGCAACCTAAATTTTCTATGGCTCTAGATGAAAGATGAAGACATGGAATTTTGTGAGTGGAGCCCCTAATACATGCTTAGAATTGTGCCATAGCTGTAGGAACATAAAAGGAAATCCACATTACTTAGATAAAGTATATCAAGTAGAATCTGTCAAGCTTCATGGGGCTGAATTAAAGGAAAGAAAAGTTCTTGTTACTCCTGTTGCCATCACTGCTGGTTATAATCTTTTGTTATTTATTAGGTGAAGATGACTGTAGAATGGGGAATATTTCCAAAAAAGCAGGGAGGCTTCCTCTGGACCTAGGAAAAATGGTGGTTAAATGGTTCTAAAAGTCAGAAGACTAAGAGAGTCCTGAGCAGATTAAAAAATTACTCAGACTAAGGTTGTCAAACTATATGTTCTTTAATACATCACTCGTAACTGGTGGAAAAAATTTCTGTAAACATAATTTGTGTTGTGCTGTGCTTAGTCACTCAGTCATGTCTGACTCCTTGCAACCCCATGGACTGTAGACCACCAGGCTCCTCTGTCCATGAGGATTCTTTAGGCAAGAATACTGGAATGGGTTGCCATGCCTTTGTCCATGGGATCTTCCCAACCCAAGGATTGAATCCAGGTCTCCCACATTGCAGGCAGATTCTTTACCATCTGAACCAACAGGGAAGCCCAAGAAAACTGGAATGGGTAGTTCCAGGGGAACTTTCCTACCCAGGAATCAAACCGGTGTCTCCTGCATTGGAGGATTCTTTATCAGGTGAGCTATCAGGGAAGCCCGAATATAACTTGCAGTAAGACACAAAATAAAGACATAAAATATAAAACTCTTGGTAAGTGTCTAGTGCATTGTAGATGCTGGATAAATATTAGTTGAATGAACATGTGAATCAATGAGTGAATAAACACACTCTACGTTCTGGAAACATGGAACTATGTTCTTTCAAGTACCTGTGCCTTTGCATGCGCAATTGCTTCTACCTAGCCCATCTCCTCTCTTTATCTGATTAAACCCCACACATTCTTCAAAATCCAACTCAAATATTACAAACAGCATGTTTATGACGTCTCCCTCATACCACCAATTAACTGGTCACTTCCACCACTATGCTCATTCTATTATACTACAGAAATAACACTGCCTTCCATATTGCACTGATAACAAGACCTGAAAAATGAAAAAAACTCCACTTGTATTTTATGATAATTGTTTGTGCATATATTTCTCCCTTAAAATCAGAGGGAAAAAAGTATCAAACATATCCAGAACACCTACTGTATACAAGATACTGGGCAAGGGTCTATTTCTTCACCTGTTCTCTGGAGCCAGCCTGAGTAGCAGGTAATAGTCACGATTGCTAGATAACAGAGGAGGGATATCTGAGCCATCTTTTGCAAGGGGTTTTATAATTGGGGGCTTTTCTGGGCTGAACAATAAACATAAACTCCAGTTCCTTACCATAAGCAAAAAGACCACAGCAGGTTCTTTTAGAAAAGCCCCTTTTTCTAATCTACCCCACCACCTCCTAAGCTCTCATAAATAAAGAAAATTATTTTCCAGGGCCTTCAGAGAAACCAAACAGGTCACTGAGATCAAAAGTTAGAAACAGCAGCCAATAGAGCTATTAGGGATTTGATCTCTGGTATTCATTGTATCCAATAGACCCCATGCATGGCTTGCTGAATTCAAGATCAAACTTTGAAGGACTTGCTCCCTGTTCTACTTATGTATTCCCTTGTCTCTCATCTCCCCACTGAAAGAATGCAACTTCTATAGGACAAGAACTTGGCCAGATTCACCTTTTTATACTCAGCAACCAGAACAGTAACATCTCTTATTTTCTGATTGAAGAATCACTTGGGTTAAATATTTTTTCTCTTAATTAGAAAGAAAGCCAAGGGTTAATGATTTATAGGTCATTTCTAAATCATTCTAAATTATGCAGTGAAATAATTTGACCTTTAACAGAAATTGACCAGTGGGGACGCAGATATGTTGATGGTGAGGAGAAGGAGAGAAACTTTGGTATAGATAAT
Source organism: Tragelaphus eurycerus (assembly GCA_935064755.1). Lineage (NCBI taxonomy): Eukaryota > Metazoa > Chordata > Mammalia > Artiodactyla > Bovidae > Tragelaphus > Tragelaphus eurycerus. Next base: position 309,012 of record CAKXYN010000086.1, on the reverse strand, counting down.
CTAAAGAGGAAAGGTAGGACTTTGAACTGTAAAGGATATCATCTGTTTCTTAGATGGTAAAGGACATGATGACTCAGCACACAGGATGAAAGCCCAGAAAGAGATGGACGAGACCAAAAATCAACTTTTCCTCCTTGGGTCCTGGGAGGGGCTAAAGGATGCCATTAAAATCATCCCATGTGCTGCCTTTAAGCAAGGGGAAAACAACAAATAACACACAAGGGGATTCCCATAAGGATAACAGCTGATCTTTCAATAGAAACTCCTCAGGCCAGTAGGGAATGGCAGGACATACTTAAAGTGATGAAAGAAAATAACCTACAGCCAAGATTACTGTACCCAGCAAGGATCTCATTCAAATATGAAGGAGAAATCAAAAGCTTTACAGCAAGCAAAAGCTGAGAGAATTCAGCACCACCAAACCAGCTCTCCAACAAATGCTAAAGGTTCTTCTCTAGACAGGAAACACAAAAAGGGTGTATAAACTCAAATCCAAAACAATAAAGTAAATGGCAACAGGATCATACTTACCAATAATTACCTTAAACATAAATGGGTTGAATGCCCCAACCAAAAGACAAAGACTGGCCGAATGGATGCAAAAACAAGACCCCTACATATATTGTCTACAAGAGACCCACCTCAAAACAGGGGAAACATACAGACTGAAAGTGAAGGGCTGGAAAAAGATATTCCACGCAAATAGAGACCAAAAGAAAGTAGGAGTAGCAATACTCATATCAGATAAAATAGACTTTAAAACAAAGGCTGTGAAAAGAGACAAAGAAGAACACTACATAATGATCAAAGGACCAATCCAAGAAGAAGATATAACAATTATAAATATATATGCACCCAACATAGGAGCACCGCAATATGTAAGACAAATGCTAACATGTATGAAAGGGGAAATTAACAATAACACAAAAATAGTGGGACACTTTACTATCCCCACTCACACCTACTGCTGCTGCTACTGCTAAGTCACTTCAGTTGTGCCCGACTTTGTGTGATCCCATAGACAGCAGACCACCAGGCTCCCCTGTCCCTGGGATTCTCCAGGCAAGAACACCAGAGTGGGTTGCCATTTCCTTCTCCAATTCGGGAAAGTGAAAAGTGAAAGTGAAGTCTCTCAGTCTTGTCCAACTCTTAGGGACCCTCTGGACTGCAGCCTGCCAGGATCCTCCATCCATGGGATTTTCCAGGCAAGAGTACTGGAGTGGGGTGCCACTGCCTTCTCTGAACTCACACCTATGGACAGATCAACTAAACAGAAAATTAACAAGGAAACACAAACTTTAAATGATAAAATAGACCAGTTAGACCTAATTAATATCTATAGGACATTTCATCCCAAAACAATGAATTTCACCTTTTTCTCAAGTGCACATGGAATCTTCTCCAGGATAGATCACATCCTGGGCCATAAATCTAGCCTTGGTAAATTCAAAAAAACTGAAATCATTTCAAGCATCTTTTCTGACCACAATGCAGTAAGATTAGATCTCAATTACAGGAGAAAAACTATTAAAATTCTAACATATGGAAGCTGAACAACACGCTGCTGAATAACCAACAAATCATAGGAGAAATCAAAAAAGAAATGAATGAAAATGAAAACACAACAACCCAAAACCTGTGGGACACTGTAAAAGCAGTCCTAAGGGGAAAGTTCATAGCAATACAGGCATACCTCAAGAAACAAGAAAAAAGTCAAAGAAATAACCTAACTCTACACCTAAAGCAACTAGAAAAGGAAGAAATGACCTACTAACACAGGGTTAGTAGAAGGAAAGAAATCTTAAAAGTTAGGGCAGAAATAAATGCAAAAGAAACAAAAGAGACAATAGCAAAAATCAACAAAGCCAAAAGCTGTTTCTTTGAGAGGATAAATAAAATTGACAAACCATTAGCCAGACTCATCAAGAAACAAAGGGAGAAAAATCAAATCAATAAAATTAGAAATGAAAATGGAGAGATCACAACAGACAACACAGAAATACAAAGGATCATAAGAGACTACTATCAGCAATTATATGGCAATAAAATGGACAATGTGGAAGAAATGGACAAATTCTTAGAAAAGTACAACTTTCCAAAACTGGACCAGGAAGAAATAGAAAATCTTAACAGACCCCTCACAAACACAGAAATTGAAACTGTAATCAGAAATCTTTCAGCAAACAAAAGCCCAGGTCCAGACGGCTTCACAGCTGAATTCTACCAAAAACTTAGAGAAGAGCTAACACCTATCCTACTCAAACTCTTCCAGAAAATTGCAGAGGAAGGTAAACTTCCAAACTCATTCTATGAGGCCACCATCACCCTAATACCAAAACCTGACAAAGATGCCACAAGAAAAAAAAAAAAAAAACTACAGGCCAATATCACTGATGAACATAGATGCAAAAATCCTTAACAAAATTCTAGCAACCAGAATCCAACAACACATTAGAAGATCATACATCATGACCAAGTGGGCTTTATCCCAGGGATGCAAGGATTCTTCAATATCTGAAAATCAATCAATGTAATACACCATATTAACAAATTGAAAAATAAAAGCCATATGATTATCTCAATAGATGCAGAGAAAGCCTTTGACAAAATTCAACATCCATTTATGATAAAAACTCTCCAGAAAGCAGGAATAGAAGGAGCATACCTCAACATAATAAAAGCTATATATGATAAACCCACAGCAAACATAATCCTCAATGGTGAAAAATTGAAAGCATTTCCCCTAAAGTCAGGAACAAGACAAGGGTGCCCACTCTCACCACTACTATTCAACATAGTTTTGGAAGTCTTGGCCACAGCAATCAGAGCAGAAAAAGAAATAAAAGGAATCCAAATTGGAAAAGAAGAACTAAAACTCTCACTGTTTGCACATGACATGACCCTCTACATAGAAAACCCTAAAGACTCCACCAGAAAATTACTAGAGCTATCAATGAACATAGTAAAGTTACAGGATACAAAATCAACATACAGAAATCCCTTGCATTCCTATACACTAATAATGAGAAAATAGAGAAATTAAGGAAACAATTCCATTCACCATTGCAACAAAAAGAATAAAATACTCAGGAATATATCTACCTAAAGAAACAAAAGACCTATATATAGAAAACTATAAAACACTGGTGAAAGAAATCAAAGAGGACACTAATAGATGGAGAAATATACTGTGTTCATGGATCAGAAGAATCAATATAGTGCAAATATACTACCCAAAGCAATCTATAGATTCAATGCAATCCTTATCAAGCTATCAACGGTATTCTTCACAGAGCTAGAACAAATAATTTCACAATTTGTATGGAAATACAAGGAACCTCAAATAGCCAAAGCAAACTTGAGAAAGAACGGAACTGAAGGAATCAACCTGCCTGACTTCAGGCTCTACTACAAAGCCACAGTCATCAAGACAGTATGGTACTGGCACAAAGACAGAAATATAGATCAATGGAACAAAATAGAAAGCCCAGAGATAAATCCATGCACCTATGGACACCTTATCTTTGACAAAGGAGGCAAGAATACACAATGGAGAAAAGATAATCTCTTTAACAAGTGGTGCTGGGAAAACTGGTCAACCACTTGTAAATAACTCCTTTCTAACACCATGCACAAAAATAAACTCAAAATGGATTAAAAATCTAAACATAAGACGAGAAACGATAAAACTCTTAGAGGAGAACATAGGCAAAACACTTTCCAATGTAAATCACAGCAGGATCCTCTATGACCCACCTCTTAGAATATTGGAAATAAAAGCAAAAATAAACAAATGGGACCTATTAAAATTAAAAAGCTTGTGCACAACAAAGGAAACTTTAAGCAAGGTTAAAAGACAACCTTCAGAATGGGAGAAAATAACAGCAAATGAAGCAACTGACAAAGAATTAATGTCAAAAATATACAAGCAACTCCTGCAGCTCAATTCCAGAAAAGTAAATGACCCAATCAAAAAATGGGCCAAAAAACTAAACAGACATTTCTCCAAAGAAGACATACAGATGGCTAACAAACACATGAAAAGATGCTCAACATCACTCATTATCAGAGAAATACTAATCAAAACCACAATGAAGTATCATTTCATGCCAGTCAGAATGGCTGCTATCCAAAAGTCTACAAGCAATAAATGCTGGAGAGGGTGTGGAGAAAAGGGAACCCTCTTACACTGTTTGTGGGAATGCAAACTCGTACAGCCACTATGGAGAACAGTGTAGAGATTCCTTAAAAAAACTGGAAATAGAACTGCCATACAACCCAGCAATCCCACTGCTGGGTATACACCCTGAGGAAACGAGAGTCGAAAGAGACACGTGTACCCCAATATTCATTGCAGCACTGTTTATAATAGCCAGGACATGGAAACAACCTAGATGTCCATCAGCAGACAAATGGGTAAGAAAGCTGTGGTACATATACACAATGGAGTATTACTCAGCCATTAAAAAGAATACATTTGAATCAGGTCTAATGAGGTAGATGAAACTGGAGCCTATTATACAGAGCAAAGTGAGCCAGAAAGAAAAACACCAATACAGTATACTAACACATATATATGAAATTTAGAAAGATGGTAATGATAACCTTGTATGTGAGACAGCAAAAGAGACACTGATGTATAGAACAGTCTTTTGGACTCTGTGGGAGAGGGCGAGGGTGGGATGATTTGGGAGAATGGCAGTGAAACATGTATAATACTGTATGTGAAATGAATCGCCAGTCCAGGTTCGATGCATGATACAGGATGCTCGGGGCTGGTGCACTGGGATGACCCAGAGGGATGGTATGGGGAGGGTGGTAGGAGGGGGGTTCAGGATGGGAAACACATGTACACCCATGGCAGATTCATGTTGATGTATGGCAAAACCAATACAATATTGTAAAGTAATTACCCTCCAATTAAAATAAATAAATTTATATTTAAAAAAATCATCCCACCAAAAGTGTGACCCCTCCTTTATCATTCTTCAGTGTGTGATAACTATTTTTCAAATTGTTTTTAATAGGAAGAAAGTGCTATACCTGATGCTTGAAGAAATGAGACTGTTTCACAGAAGTAATCATAGTAATTAGTACACTGCATACAAAGTTGATTGTCGGTATCAGCACTTTAATGTCATAAGCCTGACATCAGATTGCATGTGGGCAAAAAACAATTCCTTAATTCATTTATTCATTCATCAAGCATTTTTAGAGTACCTATTCATTCCAGGGAACATGCTCAGCTTAAGGCACAAACCAATAAAGCCCAGCCCCAGCTTCCAGGAACTGGTAGTATCAAGGATTGTTTGAGGGAAAACAAGTGAGTAATTGCAAAAGAGTCTCCAACACCTTGCACTTAGATTTATTCACTTCCTCCAAACATCCTATTCAACATTCCAAAGCAATGCAGGCCCTTTGACAAGGGCACCCAGGAAGGTAAGAAATCCAGATATTATTCTTAATGGTTAAATATTCAGGATTCTTGCCTGGAAAATCACATAGACAGAGGAACCTCAGGCTACAGTCCACAGGGTTGCAAACTGACTGACTGAGCACACACACCTGCACAAGAGTCAGAGAGAGCTGGCTTTAAACCTCAGTTCTGCCACTTGGTTGTGTGACCTTAGGCAAATCACAACTTCTGCAACCTGTTTTTGCTTCTATAATAACATGTAGGTTCTTGTGAGGTGGAAGTAAAACAATGCATATAAAGAAACGAGTATAGGGACTGATCTACAGAAGAATCCTAGAATTTCCATCTATCGTTGTCCCCTGCTCTTCAGCTCTGAGCTGGGTCTATTGGGAAACCTGCACATAGCCAGCCTTTGAGAGAGGTGATGATGTCCTCTGCATCCAGCAGGTAATTTGCAGCAGGGGCTTAAGAGAACAGTGGTGAGGGATGGTAAGGTAGCCTGGACAGAGCACACTGATCTGGGTTCTGAGGAACGCAGCACAGATGCGGGTATTGGGACTTACAGGCACCAGACATGCAGATTGACAGGCAGCTCCAGGAAGCCTGGACAATGTGGGTAACCTGGAGACTGGGGCTGAAATTCAATAACTATCAGCAAACGCTGGGTGCTAACAAAATAAAGGTAAAGAGGTCTCTGTTTGCCAGCTCCTGGTCCACTGTGGGAGGGGACTCGATACACATTTGTTTATGCAGTGTGGGAAGAGATGCAAGGGGTTATGAGCAAGTTCACTCAACCAATTGTTTGCATGCCTGTAGAATGGAATGAGAATTATACCACTTACCCTAGAGGGTTGCTGTGAGAATCAAATAAGAGAAGAAATGCATACAAATATATGTGCATATGTAGACATGTTGGTATATGTATTATGTATATATAAACAGACATATTTATTTATATAAAATATATGTAATACATTCATGTATACAAGCAATTGTAAATTATATGTAATGCTATGGGTAAATTAATTTATTTCATAATTAATCATTCATGTTTTCTGTAGGTTTTCTGAGGAAAATGACATCTTACATTTTTATTTACCCTTGAATTACTGCTGAGAATAGTACTAAACACATTTTTGTTGGTGTTGTTCAGTCACTAAGTCATGTCCAACTCTTTTGCAACCCCATGGACTGTAGCCTGCCAGGCTACTCTGTCCATGGGATTTTCCAGGCTACAATACTGGCATAGGTTGCTGTTTCCTTTTCCAGGAGATCTTCCTGATTCAGGGATTGAACCTGTGGCTCTTGCATCAGCCACCAGGGAAACCTGGTACTAAGTACGTAGTGAGAAATTTTTGTTAATATAATCAAAGGTCACACTCTCAAGCATTAAAATCCCTCTTCTTTCCCACTGCTGCAGTCTATGGGGTCACAAAGAGTGGGACATGACTGAGCAACTGAACGCACATTTTACACAGCTCTTGCATCTTGAGAGCAACTCTTTGCCCCTTCCTCCTCCCCCACCAAAAATGGTATGGGAAACCTGTTTTTTTGTATGCACAGATGAGTGCCTTTCCCACTGGCTTCAGCAAAAGCAATAAGTTCATCCAAAGACAGAATTTGGCCTGGGGCGGTTGCAGCGGGCCAAGTGTCTGTTCCAAAGTTCCGCTGTGACCAGCAGATTACCTGGGTATTAATGACTGGTTGTGAGAAGCTGACTACCAGACCCAGCCTGAGAAATATAAGGCACTGTACTTCTCACTCACATGGGAAAAAGAACAACCATGTTAAAAGGACAGCTGTCTGAAATGGTAATATTTTTTCCCTTGAACTGGTTATATGAAGAATCAGAAAACATATAAAGCAAAATCCATATAAGTGGCTAAGGTTCCTGGAGCTATATTAGAAGAATTCCACAAAAATAAGCACTGCTTTCTATAGTGTCTGCATGTAGGCATAAAGGTCTTTATAATCAGATTATTTGGACTGCATAGTTAACAGTTATATGAAGGAAAACTGCTCTCACCTAAAACTAATTGTTGTAGTTATATTACAACCAAGTTGCAATTATCTACTTCTAGATTTCTAAAAACTGTGGACATCTTGAGATTGTATTGTATCTTGTTTGCTATCCGTAGCCCCATGGCTACTTTTCTTAATTAAATCAAGGCTCTTTTGACCTATTCAGTTTATTTCAAGGAATGGGAAATTTTCTGAAAACGATGACACTTTACTCTCAAGAAGAAGAGGTACTATTTATTCAAGTGGGTCTCATGTGAACAAGAGCAGAGATGTCATCAATACCCTAGGAAGCTTTAAAGACTGGCTACTCTTTCCATCGCTCTCCAATGGCATCTCTATTCTCTCACATATCAACTTGCTTATTAGGGAGTCATTTGTAATTCATGGCATCACACACAATTTCAAGCATCTGATCAGCTTCCTTATTCTCAGAGGATCTGGTCAACCAGGTTTATCTTTTATTCCATGGGACACCAGATATCTTACAAACTTGCAGCCTTTGGGTCAGATGCTCATGCCTGAAAACACAGATATAATGGTCAAAACATAGCAAGCAAACTGAGTTACAAGGTCAAAATATGGCTCTCCAAAGGCTGCCCTCTCAAGAAGGACTATGTATAGGCTTCTCAGAACGTTCTCAGTGGTGTTGAGCCCCATATGATCAAAGTGGTAACAAATTCATTTAATCACAATTCATTGGTTTCTGTCCTTTCTCTTTTATTTTCTCTACGTTCTCATTCATGCTTCCTGGAATCACCTCCCAAATAAACAATCTATAAGCACATATTTGTCTTGGATCTGCTGCTGGAGGAACTCAAACTAAGATAAAAGAATTGTAAATCTGGGAGACAATCTACTTGCCATACACTAGTTCGTCTTCAGACTCACTTTGAAAGCTACAAAAGTGAAAACTGAGAATCCTGGCCTCGTCAGAATGAATCTGAGGCTTTAGAGATTAAGCCCAGGGTTCTCCCCTTGGAAAAGCATTCAAGGAAATTCTAATAGTAAGCCAGTTTAGAAATCAGAGTAATACACTTTCACAGACTTCCAAAGGTTTTGTTTTTTTTTTTTTTTAATTTCTATTGCTCTTTATCAGCACACTAGCCATCATGCATAGATAACTAGGGTAAAGGAACTCATTTTTCTATTTTATGATTTATTTTTTATGTAAATTTATTTATTTTAATTGGAGGCTAATTACTTTACAATATTGTGTTGGTTTTGCCATACATCAACATGAATCTGCCACGGGTGTACACGAGTTCCCCATCCTGAACCAAATCTTCTATATCGTCTTCCATAGTGACTATCAATTTAATTCCCATTCACAGTGCAAGAGTGTTCCTTTTTCTCCACAACATCTCCAGCATTTATTGTTTGTAGACTTTTTGATGATGGCCATTTGGACTGGTGTGAGGTGATATCTCATCGTAGTTTTGATTTGCATTTGTCTAATAATGAGTGATGTTGAGCATCTTTTCATGTGTTTGTTAGCCATCTGTATGTCTTCTTTGGAGAAATGTCTATTTAGTTCTTTGGCCCATCTTTTGATTGGGTCTTTTATTTTTTTTTTTGGAATTGAGCTGCAGGAGTTGCTTGTATATTTTTGAGATTAGTTCTTTGTCAGTTGCTTCATTTGCTATTATTTTCTCCCATTCTGAAGGCTGTCTTTTCACCTTGCTTAGAGTTTCCTTTGTTGTGCAGAAGCTTTTTAATTTTAATAGGTCCCATTTGTTTATTTTTGCTTTTATTTCCAATATTCTGGGAGGTGGGTCATAGAGGATCCTGCTGTGATTTACATTGGAAAGTGTTTTGCCTATGTTCTCCTCTAAGAGTTTTATAGTTTCTGGTCTTACATTTAGATCTTTAATCCATTTTGAGTTTATTTTTGTTTATGGTTTTAGAAAGTGTTCTAGTTTCATTCTTTTACAAGTGGTTGACCAGTTTTCCCAGCACCACTTGTTAAAGAGATTGTCTTTTCTCCATTGTATATTCTTGCCTCCTTTGTCAAAGATAAGGTGTCCATAGGTGCATGGATTTATCTCTGGGCTGTCTATTCTGTTCCATTGATCTATATTTCTGTCTTTGTGCCAGTACCATACTGTCTTGATGACTGTCGCTTTCTAGTAGAGCCTGAAGTCAGGCAGGTTGATTCCTCCAGTTCCATTCTTCTTTCTCAAGATTGCTTTGGCTATTCGAGATGTTTTGAATTTCCATACAAATTGTGAAATTATTTGTTCTAGCTCTGTGAAAAATACTGTCGGTAGCTTGATAGGGATTGCATTGAATCTATAGATTGCTTTGGGTAGTATACTCATTTGCACTATATTGATTCTTCTAATCCATGAACACGGTATATTTATCCATCTATTAAAAACTCATTTTTTATTAAAAATAAAAATAAAAATATTAGTTGTTGGTGTGGTGGCAGTGGTAGTTGGTTAATAAATCTTAATGTTTTCCTTCTTTTCTTAGCAACTCATTTTTGCCTAGATATAAGTGCTAAGAAATTAAACTAATGTTATTTAGAAAGCAAGTTACAAGAAAACCTTAGACATTAATTTTACTTAGTCAAATTTCCTCTGAAATCATTGTTGTTCACTTGCCAAGTCATGTTTGACTCTTTGCAACTCCATGGACTACATCATGCCAGGCTTCCTGGTCCCTCACCATCTCCCAGAGTTTACCCAAGTTTATGTCCATTGAATCGGTGATGCCATCCAACCATCTCCTCCTCTGTCATCCTCTTCTCCTGTCTTCAATCTTTCGCAGCATCAGGGCCTTTTCCAAAGAATCGGCTATTCACATCAGGTAGCCAAAGTATTGCAGCTTCAGCTTAAGCATCAGTCCTTCAAATTAACATTCAGGGTTGATTTCCTTTAGTGTTGACTGGTTTGATCTTGCTGTCCAAGGGACTCTCAAGAATCTTCTCCAACACCACAGTTTGAAAGCATCAATTCTTTGTTGCTCAGCCTTCTTCACAGTCCAACTCTCATATCCATACATGACTATTGGAAAGACCATGCTGCTGCTGCTGCTAATTCGCTTCAGTCGTGTCTGACTCTGTGCGACCCCATAGACGGAAGGTCATCAGGCTCCCCCGTCCCTGGGATTCTCCAGGCAAGAACACTGGAGTGGGTTGCCATTTCCTTCTCCAATGCATGAAAGTGATAAGTGAAAGTGCAGTTGCTCAGTCGTGTCCGACTCTTAGCGACCCCATGGACTGGAGCCTACCTGGATCCTCCGTCCATGGGATTTTCCAGGCAAAAGTACTGGGGTAGACTTGACTAAATGGACCTTTGCTGGAAAAGTGATGTCTTTGCTTTTTAATATTCTGTTTAAGTTTGTCATAGGTTTTCCTCCAAGAAGCAATCATCTAATTTCATGGCTGCAGTCACAATCCTCAGTGATTTTAGAGCCCAAGAATAGGAAATCTGTCACTGCTTCTGGATTTTCCCCTTCTATTTGCCATTAAGTGATGGGACCAGATTCCATGCTTTTAATTTTTTTAATTTGAGTTTTAAGCCAGCTTTTTCATTCTCTTCTTTCACCTTCATCAAGAGGTTCTTTAGTTCCTCTTCACTTTCTGCCATCAGAGTGGTATCATCTGCATGTCTGAGGTTGTTGATATTTCTCCCAGCAATTTTTATTCCAGCTTGTAACTCATCCAAGCCCAGCATTTTACATGATATGTGCTCTGCATATAAGTTAAATAAATAGAGTGACAATATACAGCCTTGTCATACTCCTTTCTCAGTTTTGAACCAGTCAGTTGTTCCATATAAGGTTATAACTGTTGCTTCTTGATCCATATACAGGTTTCTCAGGAGACAGTTAAGATGGTCTGATAGTCCCATCTGTTGAAGAGTTTTCCACAGCTTGTTGTGATCCAGAGTCAAAGGCTTTAGCATAGTCAGTGAAACAGAAGTAGATATTTTTTTCTGGAATTCTCTTGTTTTCTCTATGATCTGGTGAATATTGGCAATTTAATCTCTGGTTCCTATGCTTTTTCAAAACCCAACTTGTACATCTGGAAGTTCTCAATTCAAGTACTACTGAAGCCTAGCTTGAAGGATTTTGATCATAACCTTCAGTCAGTCAGTTTAGTTGCTTAGTTGTGTTTGACTCTTTGTGACCATGAACCACAGTGCACGAGGCCTCCTTGTCCATCACCAACTCCCAGAGTCTACCCAAACCCATGTTCATTGAGTCGGTGATGCCATCCAACCATCTCATCTTCTGTTGTCCCCTTCTCCTCCTGCCCTCAATCTTTCCCAGCATCTGGGTCTTTTGAAATGAGTCAGCTCTCCGCATCAGATGGCCAAAGTATTGGAGTTTCAGCTTCAACATCAGTCCTTCCAATGAACACCCAGGACTGATCTCCTTTAGAATGGACTGGTTGGATCTCCTTGCAGTCCAACAGACTCTCAAGAATCTTCTCCAACACCACAGTTCAAAAGCATCAATTCTTTGGCACTCAACTTTTTTTATAGTCCAACTCTCACATCCATACATGACCACTGGAAAAGCCATAGCCTTGACTAGACGAACCTTCATTGACAAAGTGATGTCTCTGCTTTTTAATATGTTGTCTAGGTTGGTCATAACTTTCCTTCCAAGGAATAGGCATCTTTTAATTTCATGGCTGCAGTTACCATCTGCAGTGATTTTGGAGCCCAGAAAAATAAAGTCAGCCACTGTTTCCACTGTTTCCCCTTACTAGCATGTAAAATGAGTGCAATTGTCCAGTAGCTTGAGCATTCTTTAGTACTGCTCTTCTTGGGAACTGGGATGAAGATTGAAACCATATCCTACTTAAATTTCAAGCTATGCCAAAATTAAATTCTCCCACCTGTAATTCTCCTAGAGGTCTCTGCTTGGACATTTATTTATAGCATTTGCATTGACATTTTTTAAAGAACTATTTGTTATAGTCAGTAAAATTTACATTCTTGATTATAGACTCTTTGAGTGCATTTTTCTTGCTATTTAAAAATTTTATCTTAGAAACTTCTGCTTCTGACATGTAGCAGATGTCCAATAAAAATAAAACATGTGATCTTCTAAAAATATAAATCCAGTCTAACTAGTCCTCTGCTTTAACCCTTCTATGGATCCCTACTGCTTTTGAGATAAAGCTGAAGCTTCTTAATATGAATTAAAAGTTAAAATATGAAGGCTTCTGGCTTTCACTTATGATGTAGAAAACTGGTGAGTAACTCCAACACTTACCAAAAAGAAAAAATTAACTGGATAATCTATAGAGTCATAACTTCTCTTGAACCCATCAAAAAGCTTAATTTATAAGGCAATCAACTACCCTAAAATATAAAAAAAAAAAGACAGATATCTCCAAGGTATCTCTTGAGCATTCTTTAGTACTGCTAAAGAGGAATGAGCTCTTAATTACCAGATGCTGAATACCACACATGCTAGTATGAAGAAGCTGGTACATCGAAATTTTTGACAAACTGTGAAAGGCCAAGCATGAACTATCATCAGATTATAGAACCCCTAGTAGTTATGGATATGATAGCAGGTTTCTCCCCACAGACCTCACTGACTTCATATGAGAGATGGGATCAAAGCAAGAGATTGGAGAAAATCTCCCTTATGATGAAGGTTTGTGGAGAGGGAACAACAGCTATGGCAAAAAAGCACAAAGCCCCTCCAGACTGTTCTAACCTATCTTCTTCATGGAATAAAGGCCTTAAACCTCTAGTGAAAGCACAGCAAACTTGTCACACTCAGGGCACAGGTGAAGAACCATCGCAGCTGGGAATGTACACAGAAAAAAATGCTATCTCTGGGGAAGTGGCAGGAAAATATCCCAGAACAGTAGACATCCTTTTCCACTGAGGTAGGCAGGGTCACTGAGAAGCCCCCACTGCTGAGACCCAGAAACACAGTACCTGCCAAAGATGGCGCCTAAACCAGGACAGCAGAAAACACCTTCATCCTGTCACCAAAACCTTACCAGAAGGCACTGAGTAACACATAACAGCAGCCTACTACTAAGTATAGGGCAAGAGCATGGAGAAAGACTCTCTAAGGGCCACAGTTAATGTCCAAAGTTGCAAGTAGAACAGAGGGAGTTTTGGAGGAGAATGGATACATGTATACCTATGGCCGAGTCCCTTACCTTTTCACCTGAAACTCTTACAACATTGATAAAAATCGGTTATACCCCAATACAAAATAAAAAGTTTAAAAAAGAACAGAGACACTGAGGAAAATCTTTCTGAAACCATACTTGACCCTAAACACACAGGAATTCTAGAAGAATTTGAATCTGTGAGGTGTTGAGGAAAAACATAACAACAGCAAAGCCCAAGTCCAACTCAACCTCTGACTAGATTGACTTGACACTTGATACGTAATATCTAACAAGAGGGGGCATGCTCATTTCCAGGAGTAAGCAGTATTTATCTCAGTCTAGACTGTCCTATGTGAGATGTCAGGATTTTAACCACAAACTATGATTCACACAAGGAAACAAGAAATGATACACTGTTAAGAGACAAAACCATCAATAGAATCAGATGTAGTCTAGATATTTAAACTATCAGATAGAAATATATCTGATATATACTAAATATATCTGAAATATACTAAAATAGATAGTATTAGCGTGATCAAAACTGTGGTATATAAGGTAGACAATATCATAAATAGATGGATAATATCAACCAAGAAGTGGAAATCATAGGAAAGACTCAAATGGAAATGCTAACAATGATAAAAACGGTAACAGATGTGAAGACTGCCTTTGATGGGCTCATCAGTCTAATGACCTTGAAGACAGGTCTTTAGAAATTACCAAACTGAAGCACAAAGGGAAAAGATATTCCTTAGAAATAAGATATGGTATTTAATAGCTATGGTACATGAAAAACCAAAAAGGAAAAAAGAAAGAAAGAAAAAAAGCAAGTGAAATATGGTATAATATTAAATAGTCTATATATTTGGAATCCCCAAAGAAGAGAAAAACTGAAGTATTTGAAGATATAAAGGCTGAGAGGTTTCCAAAATCAATGAAAGCTATGAAACTACAAATCCAAGAAGTTCAGAGACCATCAAGCAGGATAAATTAGAATAAAAAATAAAGTGATGCACATAGACACATCATATTCAAACTTCTAGAAACCAAAACCAAGTGTTAACCAACTAGGCAAAAACACACACACAAACACATACACACATTACATGCAGAGGAAAAAAGATGAAAATTATAATAAATTTCTTGTCAGAACAATTCAAGCCAGGAAACAATGGAGCAGCATTTTTAAACTATAGCAGTATGTGAGAAAAAAGGACAATCTAGACAATTTCATACAGAAAGAAAAAAATATAAAGACTTTTCCTGATGATACTTGAAATAATTTATTCTCAAAAGACCTGTAGTAGAAGAAATGTTAAAAGAAATTCTTGAGGCAGAATAAATGCATAGACAGAAATTTGAATCAACATGAAGAAATGAAGGGTACTCTAAACAGAATTAATGAAACTACATATATTTTTTTCTCATTTTAATTACTCTAAAAAATATTGGACTATTCAAAACAAAGATGGTGGCCATGTATTGTGTATCTATATACTATGTCTAAACAAAAATATACTGTAGTGTACCTGAACGTAGCACAAAGGGTGGGAGGGATAAATGAGAAGTATACAGCTGTAATATTTGTATGCTATACCTGAAGTGGTAAAGAATTATTCAGAGGTAGACTGTGATTAATTAAAGCGCTATATTGTAAATTCTAGGGCAACCACTAAAAATGTCATTAAAGGTTATAAGCCCTCAGTTCAGTTCAGTTCAGTCGCTCAGTCGTGCTATCTATGTTGACAAGACAGTCAATTTTGTTTCAAGTATATTAATAACTGCATAAATAGTCTATAAGTGCCAATTAAAATTCAGAGATTGTCAAGTTGGATTAAAAAGCAAACCATTGCTGTCTATATAAAATACTGTCTTTAAATAAAAAATTAAATAAGTTGAAAATAAAGGTTGAAAAATAAATACATATAAATCTATACATACATAGAAATTATTCAAAAGAAACTGAAGTGGCTACATCAAAAAAAAAAAAAAAAAAAAAAAACAGACTTCAAACAAAAAAAACAACAGACTTCAAATCAAAGAATATTAATATAAAGAAGAGTACTAAGGTTTCCCTGGTGGCTCAGTGGTAAAGAATCCACCTCCCAATGCAGGAAACATAGAATTGATCCCTGATCTGGGAAGATCCCACTTGCCAAGGAGCAACTAAACTTGTGTTCCACAGCTATTAAGTCTGTGTTCTAGAATGCAAGAGCCGCAGCTACTAAGCCCACATGTCACAACTACTGAAGCTCTCATGCCCTAGAGCCCGTGCTCTGCAAAAGAAGAAGCCACTGCAATGAGACGCTCATGCATCACAACTAGGAAGTAGCCCTCACTTGCCACAACTAGAGAAACCAATACAATATTATAAAGTAATTAGCCTCCAATTAAAATAAATAAATTTAAATTTTAAAAAAGAAAAGAAAAACCCACACAGCAACGAACACTCAGCACAGCCAAAAAAAAAAAAAAAGAGTGCACCATAACATATGTAAAGTTAAAAGGGTCAATTTGCCAAAAAGATATAACAATCCTAAACATGCATATGCCTAACAATAAAACTTCAAACAACATGAGGTAAAATCTTCCAGAATAAGATGAAGAAATAGTTGTTGTTCAGTCACTAAGTTGTGTCCAACTCTTTGCGACCCCATGGACTGCAGCACACCAGGTTTCTCTGTTTTTCATCATCTGCAGAAATTTGCTCAAACTCATGTCCATTGAATCAGGGATGTCATCCAACAATCTCATCCTCTGGTGTCCCCTTCTCCTCCTGCCTTAAATTTTTCCTAGCATCAGGGTCTTTTCTAATGACTTGGCTCTTTGCTTCAGGTGGTCAAAGTATTGGAGCTTCAGCTTCAGCATCAGTCCTTCCAATGAATATTCAGAGTTGATTTCCTTTAGGATTGACTGGTTTGATCTCCTTGCTGTCTGAAGGACTCTCAAGAATCTTCTACAGCATCATAGTTTGAAAACATCAATTCTTTGGCTCTCGGCTTTGTTTATGGTCCAACTTTCACATCTGTCCATGACTACTGGGAAAATCATCAGTTCATTTCAGTTCAGTCACTCAGTCACGTCTGACTCTGCGACCTCATGAACTGCAGCATGCCAGGCCTCCCTGTCCATCACCAACTCCCAGAGTTTACCCAAACTCACGTCCATCGAGTCAGTGATGCCATCCAGCCATCTCATCCTCTGTCGTCCCCTTCTCCTCCTGCCCCTAATCCCTCCCAGCATCAGAGTTTTTTCCAATGAGTCAACACTTCACATGAGGTGGCCAAAGTACTGGTTTCAGCTTCAGCATCAGTCCTTCCAAAGAACACCCAGGACTGATCTCCTTTAGAATGGACTGGTTGGATCTCCTTGCAGTCCAAGGGACTCTCAAGAGTCTTCTCCAACATCACAGTTCAAAAGCATCAATTCTTCGGCACTCAGCTTTCTTCAGACTCCAACTCTCACATCCATACATGACCACTGGAAAAACCATAGCCTTGACTAGACGGACCTTTGTTGGCAAAATAATGTCTCTGCTTTTCAATATGCTATCTAGGTTGGTCATAACTTTCCTTTCAAGGAGTAAGTGTCTTTTAATTTCATGGCTGCAATCACAATCTGCAGTGATTTTGGAGTCCCAAAAAATAAAGTCTGACACTGTTTCCCCATCTATTTCCCATAAAGTGATGGGACTGGATGCCATGATCTTCGTTTTCTGAATGTTGAGCTTTAAGCCAACTTTTTCACTCTCCACTTTCACTTTCAACAAGAGGCTTTTTAGTTCCTCTTCACTTTCTGCCATAAGGGTGGTGTCATCTGCATATCTGAGGTTATTGATATTTCTCCCAGCAATCCTGATTCCAGCTTGTGCTTCTTCCAGCCCAGCACTTCTCATGATGTACTCTGCATAAAACACATCAGATCAGATCAGATCAGATCAGTCGCTCAGTCGTGTCCGACTCTTTGCGACCCCATGAACTGCAGCACACCAGGCCTCCCTATCCATCACCAGCTCTCGGAGGTCACTCAGACTCATATCCATCGAGTCAGTGATGCCATCCAGCCATCTCATCCTCTGTTGTCCCCTTCTCCTCCTGCCCCCAATCCCTCCCAGCATCAGAGTCTTCTCCAATGAGTCAACTCTTCGCATGAGGTGGCCAAAATACTGGAGTTTCAGCTTTAGCATCATTCCTTTCAAAGAAATCCCACGGCTGATCTCCTTCAGAATGGACCGGTTGGATCTCCTTGCAGTCCAAGGGACTCTCAAGAGTCTTCTCCAACACCACAGTTCAAAAGCATCAATTCTTTGGCGCTCAGCCTTCTTCACAGTCCAGCTCTCACATCCATACATGACCACAGGAAACACCATAGCCTTGACTAGGCGAACCTTTGTTGGCAAAGTGATGTCTCTGCTTTTGAATATGCTATCTAGGTTGGTCATAACTTTCCTTCCAAGGAGTAAGCGTCTTTTAATTTCATGGCTGCAGTCACCATCTGCAGTGATTTTGGAGCCCAGAAAAACAAAGTCTGACACTGTTTCCACTGTTTCTCCATCTATTTCCCATGTAGTGATGGGACCAGATGCCATGATCTTAGTTTTCTGAATGTTGAGCTTTAAGCCAACCTTTTCACTCTCCACTTTCACTTTCATCAAGAGGCTTTTTAGTTCCTCTTCACTTTCTGCCATAAGGGTGGTGTCATCTGCATATCTGAGGTTATTGATATTTCTCCCGGCAATCTTGATTCCAGCTTGTGTTTCTTCCAGTCCAGCATTTCTCATGATGTACTCTGCATATAAGTGAAATAAACATGGTGACAATATACAGCTTTGATGTACTCCTTTTCCTATTTGGAACCAGTCTGTTGTTCCATGACCAGTTCTAACTGTTGCTTCCTGACCTGCATACAGATTTCTCAAGAGGCAGATCAGGTGGTCTGGTCCCATCTCTCTCAGAATTTTCCACAGTTTATTGTGATCTACACAGTCAAAGGCTTTGACATAGTCAATAAAGCAGAAATAGATGTTTTTCTGGAACTCTCTTGCTTTTTCCATGATCCAGCGGATGTTGGCAATTTGATCTCTGGTTCCTCTGCCTTTTCTAAATCCAGCTTGAACATCAGGAAGTTCACGGTTCACATATTGCTGAAGCCTGGCTTGGAGAATTTTGAGCATCACTTTACTAGCGTGTGAGATGAGTGCAATTGTGTGGTAGTTTGAGCACTCTTTGGCATTGCCTTTCTTTGGGATTGGGATGAAAACTGACCTTTTCCAATCTTGTGGTCACTGCTGAGTTTTCCAGATTTGCTGGCATATTGAGTGCAGCACTTTCACAGCATCATCTTTCAGGATTTGGAATAGCTCCACTGGAATTCCATCACCTCCACTAGGTTTGTTCATAGTGATGCTTTCTAAGGCCCACTTGACTTCACATTCCAGGATGTCTAGCTCTAGGTCAGTGATCACACCATCATGATTATCTGGGTTGTGAAGCTCTATTTTGTACAGTTCTTCTGTGTATTCTTGCCACCTCTTCTTAATATCTTCTGCTTCCGTTAGGTCCATACCATTTCTGTCCTTTATCGAGCCCATTTTTGCATGAAATGTTCCTTTGGTATCTCTGATTTTCTTGAATAGATCCTTAGTCTTTCCCATTCTGTTGTTTTCCTCTATTTCTTTGCATTGATCGCTGAAGAAGGCTTTCTTATCTCTTCTTGCTATTCTTTGGAACTCTGCATTCAGATGCTTATATCTTTCCTTTTCTCCTTTGCTTTTCGCTTCTCTTCTTTTTCGCAGCTATTTGCAAGGCCTCCCCAGACAGCCATTTTGCTTTTTTGCATTTCTTTTCCATGGGGATGGTCTTGATCCCTGTCTCCTGTACACTTCAATGTCACGAACCTCATTCCATAGTTCATCAGGCACTCTATCTATCAGATCTAGGCCCTTAAATCTATTTCTCACTTCCACTATATAATCATAAGGGATTTGATTTAGGTCATACCTGAATGGTCTAGTGGTTTTCCCTACTTTCTTCAATTTCAGTCTGAATTTAGCAACAAGGAGTTCATGGTCTGAGCCACAGTCAGCTCCTGGTCTTGTTTTTGCTGATTGTATAGAGCTTCTCCATCTTTGGCTGCAAAGAATATAATCGATCTGATTTTGGTGTTGACCAGCTGGTGATGTCCATGTATAGAGTCTTCTCTTGATAAAGAAAGGAAGGATAGTTGACTACAAAGGGACAATAGACGATTTTCTGAGATTCACAAAACTGTTCTATATCTTGATTGTCATAGTGATTACATGACTGTGCATGTATCAGTGTAGACATATATAGGCATGTGTATTAGAAATATACACTAAAACAGGTTAATTTTGCTCTAAGTAAATTATGTCATAATTTTAAAAAAAGAAGGAAAAAAATTCCACATGATCTGTGTAGCTCCCCAGCCTCGTGTGCTGTGAATGTCCTCTTATTCACTACACTTATTGGTCTTCTTCCACTTCTTCAAATGCACCAGGTATTATGACCTTCACACGTATTATTCTTTGTCTGACAAACTACACACTCTTCATCAGTTAAATTCTACTTATCTTTCAACCTTAACCTAAATCCTAGGTTCAAATCCAGGACCCATTGCTTACTGGTTGTGTAAGATATTAATGTAAGATTAATGTAGGATATCTCTGTAGGTTTCCATGTCTATAAAATTAGCAATATGAATAGTAGTTATTTTGTAAAATTTCGTAGAGGATTACATGAGAAAATACGTATTTGCTGTTGTTTAGTTGCTAAGTCGTGTTAGACTCTTATGCAACTCCGAAGGCTGTACCCATCAGCCTCCTCTGTCCATGGGATTTCCCAGGCAAGAAGACTGAAGCAGGTTGCCACTTCCTTTTCCAGGGAATCTTCCTGACCCAGGGATCAAATCCATGTCTCCTGCGTTGGCAGGCAGGTATTTTACCACTGGGCCACCAGAGAAGCCTGGCACAAAATAACAGGCTTGTTATTGATATGATTATCTCTCCTCAAGATCTTCCCTAACTCCCTTGTTATACTATCTCCTGTCATTTTCCTTCATAATCATAATAGAATCTGTGTTAGTATATTCATGTGCATGTTCATTTACTGTCCAACTCCATGGAAGTTAGAATAATACCTGTTTCATGGACTCCACCTACTTACCTATCTATCCATTCATCCACACTACATATGTCTCTGACACAATGTAGGTACTTATTAAATATCTATTGACTGAATGAACAGTTAGAAGAATGGTGTCATACATGAGGCAGCATTCTCATAATTTGACCTCTCTCTGGGAGGCAAGTGTCATTGCGATCCTGACTACACTCACAAAGTGGCTGGGTCATGAATATTGCATGGTGGTTCTTTTTAGTCAGAGGTCAGCCTCGCTCCATAAAGTTAAGTGGCACTTCTTTTCCTCTTTACCCTACTCTGCTGCTTCACCCCAGCATTGTGTCTGCACTCTCAGCTTCCTCGTGACAGAGTGGATAAGTCAGGCTCTGATGTGTAGACTCAGCCATCTTCAGTTGATGGAGAGACTGAGAAGCCACACGTTAACCTCAGATGCCAATCCCATTCTCCACTCCACCTTGACTAGAAAGCCCTATGTTTTAAAAAGTACACACAAGCCTCAGTAGGACCCATCCTCTGATCCCCCTGGGATCTGAATCTGAGTGTTGGAGGATTGGTTCACATATGGGATGAGAGTGTGTTTTGTGAGGAAGAAGACTTCTTGAATGAAAGAAATTTGTCATCCAGAGCCCTAAACTTCTCTGCTCTGAGACTGTTCCCTGAGAGTGGGACTCAGGAAACGGAAGTCAGTTCTCTTACTGGTGGAGAAAGTATTACCGGAAACCCAGATGAAGATGGCACAGACGTTGGTGGCCCAGAGGAAGCTAACCAATGCCGGACTGTGGTGCGTCAGGACACAGAACTCGGGGTTCCAGAGGAAGTTGGCAAGCAGTAGGTGCAACACAAATAAACAGTAGAGATCATCATGGATATTGGTGGTCCCTTGAACAAAAGCCCTGGAATGCAAGCAGTGACTCGGCTCAGATGGGAGGCAGTCTACTCCTTCCCTGAAAGGCTCCTAGAGAAAAGTGATCTATGCAAGGTCTATAAACTGATGGGGACCAAGTAGCTTCCAGGCTCCACCTATAAGCTCTTTCCTGGGGACTCAGATGGTAAAGAATCTGCCTGCAATGCAGGAGACCTGGGTTTGATCCCTGGGTGGGGAAGATCCCCTGGAGAAGGAAATGGCTACCCACTCCAGTATTCTTGCCTGGCAAACCCCATAGACAGAGGAGCCTGGTGGGCTATAGTCCATGGTGTCACAAAGAGTTGTACACGACTGAGCGACTAACATTAAAAAGATTCAGAAATAAAATTTACAAAAGAGAATATCTGAAAGAACTGGACTATCTATGTGAACAGGTGGGAGAAGGGGATGCAGAGCTATTGAAATTTAGGAAACATTATTGTAAATGTTAATACTTTTTCTCACTCGCCAGCTGGCGAAGCTGGATAGATGTCAGTTATACTTGCTGATTGATTGAGCTGTGATCCCATCATCATGGCCACTGTACCATTCCATCTGGCATTTAGACTCTGTGATTGGGATTGTTTGGGAAAAAGGCCAAGATAATCATATCTGGCTCGCTGCAGTCTGCTTCAGCAGCTGCATGTAAACCCAATCCATGGTCCAAAATATATCCATCTATACAATATACATTTTATTTGGGGTTTGATTTAGAGGTGATAATATTAACAATAGAAACATTTTACATGAATGAGTGAACAAAATCAGTGTGCTGAATGATAAAGTTCAACTTATGCTATTTAATAGAAGGCCATTTAGAGTTATGGAAATTCCATATGGAATCATATCTCATGATTATAATACATACATATAAAACCAAATTACAGTTCATGCTGATAAATCACGGGTTAGCTAAAGACACTCCAAGGTCATAAAACTTAGTAATGTGTGAAATTTGCCAAGGTTACAATGAGGCAGTGGATTACTTTTGTTTCTTTGAAAAAATAACCTTTACAGACCATGTCACCAAATGAGCAATTAATAAGAAAGAACACATCATTAAACTCTGCTCTTGGGTAATTTATATGCCACAGTGTTCATTGTTCATAACCCAGCCATTTCTTCGTGAATCATAACATTGTCTTAATTATCACTACCATTCTCTGGTAATTGGTTTCCTTCTCTCTTATCCAGGAATAGTTTTAAAACCTTTGAAGCCTTTTGCAAAACACGTAGCTAGATGTCAGGTGGGTTGTCATTTTAGGAGCAAATTAACTCAAGTTTTCCTTCACAGTGTTCTTAGGTAATAAGATATTCTTAGGTTTCCAGATGGCAGGAACAACAATGAAAAAAAAATTACTTCTTTTACCACAATAACTGTAAACTCTATAGATGTTTAGCAACGAACAGCCTCATTGTTCTGGATTTTGTAGAGATGTTATTCAAAGCTTAACATTTCTGGAGCCTTCGGTAATGCAGTCTCTTGTGAATATGATCTGTCTTGGAATTGTTTCCTTAGACAAATAGGCAGAAACCAGCTGATGCAAGGCTGACTTCATGCTGAGCTAAGTTATGGTAGTGGAGGGCCAGAGAGGCATGGAGTGATCCTCCTGGCCTTGTCTTAAAGAAAGATGATGGCTGTAGCTATTCACACAACTACAGTGCATGAGGTCATTTCTTTTAAAATGCAGACTTTTTCTTAAAAGAGTCCTTTGGGCAACAGTGGTATCAGATGATTGGTCTGCCTGAATTGTGCACTTTTCAGCCAATTGTTCTGATGTCATATAAATCCAGTCAGAAAGAGAAAGGAATAAATTTTTCTTCAGCTAGTTTCTTCCTCAAAGCTGTGAGATGGGACTTAGACAATGGATTCATTGTGTTTTTATAACAAGTGAATGTATTGAAAATGTATGTGGGCAGAGAAGGTGGATATAGAGTAGAATCATGCCTCCCAAAACTTCATATGTGTACAAATTGCCTGGCAATCTTGTTTAAATGTAGATTCTAATTCAGTGGGTTTGGGGTAAGATCAGAGATGCTTCATTTCTGATAATAAGTTCTCAAATAGTGCCAATCTTCCCAGTCTAAAGACCTAGATATGGTGTGAGTTCAGTTATCAACACTTTAACTGCCATCAAACACAATATTGGTATAGGTAAGAAACACTAGATATGGATTTGGAGTACAGGTTTATAGTTGGAAAGACGTGGGTTTACATTTCCACACTTTATTCAACAACCAAGAACTTAAGTCATATAAGCCTTCAGAGCCCCATCTGTATGGGGATAATTATACCCACACCAGAGGGCTATTGTTGCACATAGAAATGTATAAATGACATTTTGTATTTCAAAGGCATAGCTCAGAGCTTAGCATAGAGCAATTGCTCGATAAATGGAATTGAGATCAGTCCCCCTGGGGCTAAGCCCACTTATGTGCCCAAGGCATGACTCAGGGTCCTTATCTACGTCATCTACCTGAGCTGACACCTCAACTCCAAATTAATAACACTTCATTTCATTTTTAGCTTTCAACTTAGGGAATATGATTATTTAACCCTTTGCCTTTCAGAATTTCCAGTTGTTTTATCAATCACAAAAATAAATGAACTTCAAGGGTATATGGTGTTGATAAACATGCCCTGATAAGAAATTTTTTAAATTATGAGTTGCAATAATTTCTCAATATCATTCAATGAGTATCTTCATGCCCAAAAAAGTGATAAAATAATTTAAAGCTTGCACACCGTTGTAGTTTGGAGGTTTGTCTCTCACATGCAGCTGGACACAGAGACCCTCATTCTTGCTCAGAGAAGTGGCTGCTCCCTGTATTCTGTGCACCATGGACCCTTCTGTTACTTCTTCAATTGGCCGCACCTTTGTAGACAAGTCACTGCTGATCTTCTATGTCTGTTGGGCCCCCAGAGCTCCACCAGCCCCACCACTAACTCTCTGAGTTCTAATGGTACCAGGGCTGTCCCATGGGGGAAACGAGAGGGGGCATTTGGAGAACAGAGAATGCATTCAGTCTTCTCATTGCATGTTGTTTAAGGTATCTCCAAGTAGGCATGCCCAACTCCAGATGAGTCATTGAAAACATGACTCACTGAATTACTGGAAAACTGTTTTTTGCATTTTTACAGGTTCTGTGTCCTAGGATTCAGACGTTAACTGGGAAACCTGAACAAAACAAAATTGTGATCAACATTTGCTGCATCATCCTTCCCTCTGATCATCTCTGTGCACATCCACCATGCCTCCACCAAACTGCCCAGAGGCATAGCAGCTCCTGCTATGGGGCTGTACCCCAGACATGCTCAGTTTTGTCTCGTCCCAAAGGCAGAAAGCTTGCCTTCTTCCCCAGGAGACTCACAGAGCCATGTAAATAGGCCTCTGAGGGCCAGTCTCATCAACTTACCTGACATTTATAGATGTTTCTGAATATGCTTTCACTCTGGTCATACTTAGGTTCCCTCTTGTACTCTGAACATCAAGGTGCTGAGAAGCTCTAATGAGGAAAATCAGAAGAAAGGAAAGAAAGAAAAATAATATGTATTTATTACGTAATATCTGAAGGCACATTGTTAATTTCTTTACAGATAAATTCTTTTCACACAAAAATCTAATGAAATAGTTTGGTTTTCTGTCCCTATTGCCTAAATAAAGAAATTGAAGCTGAGAGGCAGCAAGTGACTTGAACAAAGTTGCCACATTAGTAAGTTCCAAGTTAGGATTTCAGCCCAAGCTTGGCCTCAAAGAACATGCTATTTCTACTCTACCACACCACAAAGAACTATAAATTGAGAACAAAAGTGCCCACAAAGAGCTAATCTATTAATGTGTTGAATGCTAATGAACATCAGTCAATTGATAGGCATTAGCTGTGACACATTTGCCAGGAATATGATCCTCCTTTTGCAAATAGTCTCATTATTTATAGGGCATTGAAAATTGCTTCACTGATGTATTAATCATATTTTAGTACAATATTACTACTTATTAAATTCTGATGTTATAATACCTTTTTTGTATGATGCCGCACAACTGGTTAGAAAGTGAAACAATGAAGCCATTTAAAGCACTGCTTACCTTGTGATAGCTAAAAGATTTACCACCTCTAAATATATGAAGAAATTAACTGATTTTTTTTTAACTATACCCAAACTCTTCTCAGTTTTTATGATGCACACAAGAAAGACTAATATCTACATTGGTCATCTTTAACCTTTATGAAAAACAAAACAAAACTAAGGACCTTTAAAAATTGTTTTAAAAATCAAAATAGTACAAGTACATGCCATTAAAAAAAAAAATCAGATGTTTCAGAGAAGATTATAGTGAGAACCAGTAGTCTCCCATCTCACTCTTTAGAGTCAGAGTATGTTTGGCTTTAAGTCTGAGAAACATAATTAAAAGTGGCTTCAGAACTTCCCTGGCAGTCCAGTGGTTAAGACTCCAAGCTTCCGCTGCAAGGGGTGTGGGTTCAATCCCTGGTGGGAGAGCTAAGACCCTACATGCTATATGGTGTGGCCCCCGACAAAGTATTTAAAAAATGAAATGGCTTAAACAATTAAGAAATATAGTATCTCACATACCAAAGTCCCTGTGCAGGGTGTGGCTCAAGATTTTTGACCCGGCTGCTCACGAACACTTGACATGTAGCTCTGTTCCCGAGTCACAAGATGGCTGTAAGCTCTATCTGTACAAAGCAGTGGAAGACTCTCTCCTCAGTTAAGGAAGAGATGCCCTTCTCTTCAGTTTGATTATGCTCCTTCCTCCACTATGACTGAAAGTAACCAATTAAGCTTCAGGCACTGTTTGTCCAGATCAATAATTCTCTACCTGATCAGATCCAATGCCCCTTTTGAAAACAAATTTTTCATAATCCCCTCTTCCCTAGCCTGGTAATATGTGATTGATACCACAATCCATCTATACACTCAATCTCAGAAAATACTTATACTAACAAGGTTTCTTAGACAAGTTCAGTTAGGCTAAGATTCTTGGCTTAAAGCCGAATAAACACACTCCTTCCCAGGCCCAGATCCACCCAGTATGTATAAGTTTGTGACCTGAATATCCTAACTACCTGTCTCAGCTTGGGATTTGTTTTCTATCTGCCTTGACCCCTGCTGGGACGGTCTGGGCTGTCATCAGCGTTCACCCAAGCCTTAAGGAAGGGGATACGCTGCTGAAGGGAGGGTCTTGAGCCCCCAGTTCTCTCTTCCTTTCTGTTTGACGCAATAGTACTAACTGCTTCTTACTGATTTAAATTCAGACCATTGTGATGGTTGGAGAATGCTGTTCAAGTGACTGAGATCTCAGGGGTCTCAGGTTCAGGATACAGAGTTCAACATCATCTTCTTTGTGAGCATACACCTCAAAGATACATGTTAGGTCTGGATTTCCTAAATTCAGCCTTTTCCTGGATCAAGTTTGCTCTGCTTTACTAAAGGGGAGAGAGGGGCAGATAATGAACATTTATTAATCTCCTACTATGTGTCAGGAACAATTTCCATGTGACGCACCTTCACTAGGATGCTATGAGACAGTTGATTCTGCACTTGATCTACAGATGCCAAGAGAGATGGAGTACAGAGCAGCAACGAAATGTGGAGCTGCAAATTGAGCTGGGTCTTGTTTGATGCCAGGCTTCCCTGGTGGCTCAGATGGTAAAAAATCTGCTGGAATGAGGGAGACCCAGGTTTGTTCCCTGAGTTGGGAAGATCCCCTGGAGAAGAGAATGGCCACCCACTCCAGTACTCTTGCCTGGAGAATGATGGACAGAGGATTCTGGAGGGCTACAGTCCACAGAGTCACAAAGAGTCGGACATGACTGAACCATCGCCTTCAGTGCTTTCATTTGAGTCCAAAGTCCAGCCTCTTGACAGACATCAGTGAAGTTATTCTTACCTTGTCTGCCATCTTGTTTCTACTCTTATTTTAAATTAAAGTGTTCTTGGGTTTCCCTAGTCCCAGAAGAATTCAGAGTAATCTAATCTGCATGCCTCCATGTCTAGCTTCCACATTTGTTGCTTAAATGCCCTTCCCAGGGGTCACTTGATTCTAATTAGACAATTTCAGTATTAGGAAAGTCCCTGCCTTGAAGGCAGCCCAGTCCATCTTCATATGCAATGGGTGTTACAAAGCTCTTTGAGAACTTTCCTCTCTGAAACTTGGCCCACTGGAGCCAGTTCTGTTCTCCACAGCTTCTTTAGAAAAATTTAATTCCATTTAACTTGGGTGCCCTACAAATATTTGAGCCAAATTTCACGTGATTGTTTTTCATGCACAATGAATGGGTCCACTTCATCAATACTTGATCAGTTCCTCAATTCTTGAGGCATCATTTTATTCTTTGGTTCCAAAATCTTTCTGCTTTCCTTCCTAACAGCTAGCCTTATCTCACACATCCTTTTACAAATGGTTCCTGTTTTCTAGCTTCCTGTAACCTACTCCATCCTTACCCTGGCCTCTGACTAATTCTTTTCTCATATTACTAAGGTTCAATTTTTCTCTAAATTACTGTTAAACTCCATGCTGACTCTGGTCCAGTGATTATACATTTACATTTATCAACATGAACATTTCATTGAATATGCAAGAATGGAGGCTTGAGGGTGGCAGAAAAATACCTAAAAAAATCAGTCTGATTTTCTTTTCCTTCCTAAAGTTTATTTGCTAAAGATAATACAGAAAAATAAAGTATTTTACAAATGACTTTTGAGCCTTAGAAACAATGCAGAAGATAAATTTCATAGTAAACACATTTGTGTTCAGGTATGCAATAAACCAAGGCCTCTCAAAGTGTGATATTCATGGATCAGCAGCACCAACATCACATGATAATTTGTTAGATATGCAAATTCTTGGATTGGCCTTTTAAACCTACTATTAATAAGTTAGAAACTCTGAGGCAGCCCCCAGAAATCTGTTTTAACAAGCTTTCCAGATAATTCTGATGCACAACACAATCTGAGAATTGCTATAAATCAGGGGTCCCCAACCACCCAGTTGGGGACTGGCAACCCCTGTCAGATTAGCAGTAGCATTAGGTTAGAAATAAAGTGCATGATAAATGTAATGTCCTTGAGCCATTTCCAAATCTTTCCCCACCCTCCAGTCTATGGAAAATTGTCTTCTGTGAAATCAATCCCTGGTACCAAAAAGGTTGGGGACTGCACTTATACTAATTGGGCTTGTGTCCTTGATTAAAAAAAAAAAACAATTAACATCTTTGGCATTCTTTAAAAATTTTCAAGACACTTTCAACTATATTATTCAAACTCTCCCAACTCTTATCACCTTTCATGAAAAATAATAAGAGTAAACTAGATCATGGATGGCAAATACATTTCATACTAGTTGTCAGCTCCAACCAGTTGATAGTGGTTCCCTGGATAATAATAGCTTTAGAGTCAAAAGAGACAAAGCTATTTAACTTCTAAATTTCTGTTTCTTCCTCTGTGAAATAGAAAGTATATTACTACCTACACAAATCTAGTCTCAATAGGAAAATGTGCTTGTTTGGTGGAGTCTGCTATGAGCAAGGGAGGAGGAAGTAGAAGCATTTATTGACCATACAGTTGCTTGCCTTACTGGAAATTCTCCACCCTAAATTCTCTAGCTGTTCCAAGGAGGGAACTTAAAGAAATAAGTCCTTTGTTTTTAAAAAAAATTCACCCAATTTAGAACAGAGAAGAGTTTCTAAGGAAATATTTCATTGTATCTGGACCCTAAGAAGATATTGAACAAACCTGGGGGGCAAAAAATCTCCTTTTATTATTTCCTTCCTTGGATCTTGGAAAAAACTAACAAAAATGAAACAAACAGCATGAAAGTTACTATTTCTTAAAAATACAATTTTGTGATTTCTCAAGATTCCAGCAAATGAAACAAAGAATTTCATCACATCTCAAATATTATGACATTAAGATAACAATTCAGATTTGAAGGTCACTAACCATGGTCCAGTTTAAACAGATAGATGTAAACGTTGAGGCACTTCCCCAGGGATCCTTTCCTTTGGATTCCTGTATATCTTCTGGGGTCATCGATCCCACATCTGGGACCTGGTTAGCTAAAATCTTGTCCTCTAAGTGAAAACATCCCAAATTTAAATACATTTCTCACCCACTTGAACCGTCCTCCTTATTCTTTTCCAGTCTGTGTGATGAGCTTGGCTCATTGTTGACAGAAAGTGAGGTGATGATTGACATCTTTGAGCCCCAGTGGGTGATTTGAGTTTCCCTGCCTCAGATGAGCAGGTCCACCATATACCTGTTGAATGACTTAATTAATGAGTCATTCTTTATAGTCGTACTCCATGGAACCACACACAGAGATACAAAGAAAGGGAAGCAGTTTTGCAGGTGTCTACATATTATACTTTTTCAATGATAGATGCATGAGATAATAAAGAGAAAACAAATAAGTTCACATATAGTAGGAGACTGGGCATTGTTTAATAGTTCCTGTTAGTAACTGATCCAAATAAGACTCTTCAGAGCATTCTGGCAGTTTTGAACCCATTCTCAAAGGCCCTAAATGAGTTATTTTCAATATAAAATCCCTGACTCCTAGTGAACCATAAGAAACCTCTGTGTTTTCATGGTCTGATTTACCCAACTGAGCAGCATTGTTAGCTAGGTAGGTGAGATCATTGTGTTTGAATTTGACCCAAACATCTATCTTCAGTAATTTACTTAATTACTTAGAGCCTTAGTTTTCTCATACCTTGATTCTCAAAGTTGGTATAGGAAAATGGTTCAAGATGGTGACATAGAAGGATCCTGAACTCACCTTCTCCCACACCAAAATTACAACTACATGTAGAAAAATTTCCTCTGCAAAACAAAAAACCTCAAAAAATCACTTACACATCAAAAGAATGGGGGAGAAAAACCCCACACTGAAATAGATGGAAGAGGCTGAGACGCCACCTCACTATAAACCCTACTCCTGGTGTGGCAACCTACAGTTAGGAGTGAACTCATAACCCCTACCTGCTCCCTAAGGAGCAAAGGATTTGAACGCCATATCTGACACCCTGACTTTTAAGACAAACATCTGAGAGATGAGCCTCCAAAACATTTATCTTTGAAAGTCAAAGTTTCTATAGTGTGCATGCATGCTCAGTTGTGTCTGACTCTTGGTTACCCCATGGACTCTGGCCCACCAGGCTCCTTGTCCATGGGATTTCCCAGGCAAGGATACTGGAGTGGGTTGCCATTTCCTCCTCCAGGCGATCTTCCTGTCCCAGCAATCAAAACCCAAGTCTCCTGCATCTTCTATATTGGCAGGCAGATTCTTAACCACTGAGCCACCAAGGAAGCCCCTGCTATAGTGTGGTGCTCTTTAAATCGGTAGGTCCCATGCAGATGATGAGTTTCCATATTGGATCTTTGGTAGATATTAATAAATCCTAAAATAATCTTTTTAAACCAGAGCTACAATAATGGCACTATAAAAGATTATGAGATATGAAATTTTTGACATTTGGTTTTCGATAGTTGTCCTGTTTTGGTTTTGCTCTGACAAAGCAGGAAAATGAATCCTAAGGTAATTTGTGGATGGGTAGCAGATGACACCACCCTTATGGCAGAAAGTGAAGAGGAACTCAAAAGCCTCTTCATGAAAGTGAGAGGAGAATGAAAAAGTTGGCTTAAAACTCAACATTCAGAAAACAAAGATCATGGCATCTGGTCCCATCACTTCATGGGAAATAGATGGGGAAACAGTGTCAGACTTTATTTTTTTGGGCTCCAAAATCACTGCAGATGGTGAGTGCAGCCATGAAATTAAAAGACGCTTGCTCCTTGGAAGGAAAGTTATGACCAACCTAGATAGCATATTCAAAAGCAGAGATATTACTTTAACAACAAATGTCCATCTAATCAAGGCTATGGTTTTTCCAGTGGTCATGTATGGATGTGAGAGTTGGACTGTGAAGAAAGCTGAGCGCCTAAGAATTGATGGTTTTGAACTGTGGTGTTGGAGAAGACTCTTGAGAGTCCCTTGAACTGCAAGGAGATCCAACCAGTCCATCCTAAAGGAGATCAGTCCTGGGTGTTCATTGGAAGGACTGATGCTGAAGCTGAGACTCCAATACTTTGGCCACCTCATGTGAAGAGTTGACTCATTGGAAAAGACTGATGCTGGGAGGGATTGGGGGCAGGAGGAGAAGAGGACGACAGAGAATGAGATGGCTGGATGGCATCACCGACTCGATGGACATGAGTTTGAGTGAAGTCTGGGAGTTGGTGATGGACAAGGAGGCCTGGCGTGCTGTGATTCATGAGGTTGCAAGGAGTCGGACACGACTGAGGGACTAAACTGAACTGAACTGAACTGAGAAAATCATGAGAAATTCTACAACAAGAGTCTCTTTTCTAGGCTCTTCTTCACTTAAGTTACACATGGTGTCCTATATCCCATCTATTGCTTCCCAAGTCATTAGCAAACAACGCATTTCAGAACACTGGAATATCCACTGTTAGCCTTCCAGCTCTAGGAATCCTGTCTAGAAGAGCAGCTCTGGTAATCCCACCCAGGCAGTAGTTTTCACTGCTTGGACATTCAGCATAGAACACAGAGGACTCACTAGGCGGAGATGGAAGGAACTGGAAGCGAAGGCAGACCCCTCTCATCTTTTGACCCCATGCCCAGAGCATCAGGCTACTGTCTGAATGATATCACCAAAAAGGGGTAGGATAACCCCACCTGTGTCTAAATATATCATTCGCTGGGCTTGTCCCTTATAAGTCATTACCCAGATGAGATAATGACATAATGCACATGAGATCCATGACATAATTTATATAAAATCCTTAAGCACAGTGTCTGGCACATAGTGAGATGTCAATAAATTTAACAGTTTGAGATATTATGATGAGTTGTTCATATGAAGTGAGGGATTACAACTACTTTAGACACAAGACAATATATTGAGCCCAGAAGAGGCATTCATACTCAGTCCACCAGTGGCTCTCTAGATTCAACCTTTAGCCCTGGTAGGACCCCTAGGAATAGGACATGGGATGGGGCTCTTTGATTTGAAAGATTTAAAGAGTTGATGAGGGACAGCAGAGTCAGAAGGATCCTATGATGGCACGAGATGAGCATGCAAGGGTCCTGCTGGGAAAATTAAGATGCAAAGTGGAGGAGAAAGATGAAAGCTTATGTCGAGTAATATAAAGAATCCTACTCAAGAATCAGGAGACATGATCCTCATCCAAGCTCAGCCCCCAGCCAGCTGTGTGACTTTTCCAAGTCACTCAGTCTATCTAAGTCGTATCTGACTCTGCGACCCCGTGTGTGGACTGTAGCCCACCAGGATCCTCTGTCCATGGGATTCTCCAGGCAAGAATACTGGAGCAAGTTGCCATTTCCTCCTCCAGGGGATCTTCCTGACCCAGGGATTGAACTCAGGTCTCCCACATTGCAGGCAGATGCTTTACCCTCTTAGCCACCGGGGAAGTCCCGTCTAAGTGTCAATGTATTCAAATACCAAATGATGGGGTGGGGTTAGTCTCTCCTTAGAACCTTCCAAGAATACCAAAGACAAAGCTTTCCTACTTTTCTTAAGCCAGGCTCTATATGTAATAAGTTCATAATGTAGAGGAAAACTTTGAAGAGTTCTATAAATGTAACACGGGGAAGGCAATGGCATCCCACCCCAGTACTTTTGCCTGGAAAATCCCATGGACAGAGGATCCTGGTAGGCTCCAGTCCATGGGGTCGCTAAGAGTCTGACACGACTGAGCGACTTCACTTTCACTTTTCACTTTCATACATTGGAGAAGGAAATGGCAACCCACTCCAGTATTCTTGCCTGGAGAATCCCAGGGATGGGGGAGCCTGGTGGGCTTCCGTCTATGGGGTCGCACAGAGTCGGACACGACTGAGGCGACTTAGCATAGCATAGCATAGCATAAATGTAACAACTGTTAGAGCTCTATCAAGTGACGAACAAACAAGTCTGGGACTGGCATGCTGCAGTCCATGGGGTCGCGAAGAGTCGGACACGATGGAGCAACTGAACTGAACTGAACAGATGAGTCAAGACTACAAATCTACACTTTATAAAACACAGTCAGACTTGGCCCTCCAATGCAGGGAGTGTGGGTTCAATCCTTGGTCAGGGACGTAAAATCCCACATGCCTCACGGCCAAAAACCCAAAACATAAAACAGAAACTAAATGGTAACAAATCTGATATAGACTTTAAAAATGGTCCACACCAAAAAAAAAAAAAAAAAATCTTACAAAAAATAAAATAAAACTTGGTACAGTGTCTGTTGTCTCAAGAATCTAGTAAATCTTATCCATATCTTACTTTTTTTTTTTTTTTTCAGCGTAAAACCAGTAAAGATACCCTGAAAAAACACTTTCTAAGCAATTATGTTTCAACTGGTAGAGAACAGGCATGTCAGAACCTTTGCAGTTGTTAAGAGTTCAAAAATATATATGTTCTAACATTGGTTTGTTTTCATTCATGGTATATTATTTCTTTTGAAATTATGAAGACTGTTGAAGAAAAGCATGAGATTATTATATTTATCAAAATAAGGAGGCAAGTCACCAGACAGAAAAAAAGAACTGGATGTTAAAGTGAGGATGTTTTTATTTTCTCCTACTATTTTCTAAGGAAATTAAAAGCTTTCTTTTAACCTCCTTGCTTTAGTAAAATAATAGGCTTAATGTTTGGGAGTGTTTGTACAACAGAGAAGTAAAGGGGATTTTGAAAGTTCTCCCAACTCAGCCCAATGATTTATGAAGATAGAAATAGAAAATGATATAAGGTTATAAGGATCTCAAATAGATTCGCCAGCCAGTGGTAGACAGTTGGGATGAAAAAATGAGCAAGTGATGAGAAATTTATACATAAATTAATAGCCTCAGAGTTCAATTGAGCTCCAAAAAAACAAATAGTCAACATTCACTCAGCAAGTCCCATCAATTTACATGCAAGGAAGCTTTGGCATGGGGTGTAATTTAATAGCCGTGTTCAACTAATCTTCACAAATCAAGAGGATACTGCTACACTTCCATGTCTAAAGAATGTGCTTTGAGCTGCGTTGCCAGCTAGGGAGATGGATAGGTTTGCAACAATCTATCCACATTCTTTGGCCCCAAAGCAAACACATTTGACTCTAAGCACAAATGTCCAGGCAGCTGTTCAAGGTCAGAAGTATGATCTGTTGTCCTGGCTCAGATTAAGGCTCATGAATCTTCATAGGATGAATCCAACCAATATGCAGTGAGCAATTCTGATTATTCTTTCTAAAAATACTTCTTTGATTATTTCATGGTACTAGTCAAACACTTTCCATGGCCACAGACTGAAAGATCAGTATACAAAAATAAAATGTATTTCTTATCCATTCTGCTGCCTCAGTTACTCTGCTGTTGCATGCCTCCAGCGTATTTTTAATCACAGTTACTGCATTGTTCATTGTTGATTGCTTATTCTTTAATTCTTCTAGGTCCTTGTTAAACATTTCTTGCATCTTCTTGACCTGTGCCTTCAGTCTATTTATCTGGACCTCCAGTTTGTTTTCAGGATTTTACTGCATCAAACAATTTAAAAATTAAAATTAAAAAAATTATATTTTCAGTAACATAAAAAGCTGCTTAGTATTTGGGAATTAGTTCTTAAAAGACATTCAAGGCCTGAAAATTATAAAATATGATGAGAGACAATAAAGAGAACCTAAGTAAATGAAATGGCATTTGCATAAATTAGAAGATTAAATATTGTTAATATGTTAGGTCTATACAAATTGATCTATAGATTTGTATTAGCTTTAGTTCTCCAGAGAAATAGAATCAATAGAATAGAATCAACCATAGATAGATAGATGCTTCCAGAAATAATGTTTAACTGATTATCTAGACACCATGTAGCCCAGTCAAGTTGACACATAAAATTAACCATTACAAGAGTCAATGTGATTCCAGCAAAATTTTAGAACTAATTCTGAAGTTTGTATAGAAATGTAATGAACCTGAATACAGGTAAACCTCATTTTTTGCACCTTGCTGATGGATTCTTCACAGGAACTGTGTATTGTACAAACGGAAGGTGTGTGGCAGCGACGTGATGAGCAAGTCTATTGGCACTGTTTTCCCAACAGCATTAGCTCAGTTCATGTCTGTATGTCACATTTTAGTAAT
Organism: Tragelaphus eurycerus; assembly: GCA_935064755.1. Classification (NCBI taxonomy): domain Eukaryota; kingdom Metazoa; phylum Chordata; class Mammalia; order Artiodactyla; family Bovidae; genus Tragelaphus; species Tragelaphus eurycerus. The sequence continues at coordinate 273,236 of CAKXYN010000086.1, read as the reverse complement.
TCTCTCAAATTTCAAACTTTTTCATTATTATTCTCTTTGCTATGATGATCTGTGATAAGTGATTTTTACATGCTATTATAATAATTGTTTTGGGGCACCATGAACCACACTCATAAAAGATGGCAAACTTAATAATTGCTATGTATGTTCTGACTACTCCGCCAACCACCTGTCTCTCTCCCTTTTCACAGGTCTCTCTATTCCCTCAGAGGCAACAATACTGAAATTAGGCCAATTAATAACCCTACAATGGCCTCTAAGTGTTCAAGTGATAGGAAGAGTTGCATGTCTCTCATTTTAAATCAAATGCTAGAGATGATTAAGCTTAGTGAGAAGGCATATCAAAAGCTGAATCTGGCCAAAAGCTAAGCCTCTTGTGCAAAACAGCCAAAGGAAAATTTCATGAAGGGAGTTCAAAGTGCTACTCCAGTGAACATGCAAATGATAAAAAGGCAAAACAAACTGATTGCTCTATAAATAAAGTTTTAGTGGTCTGGATAGAAAATCAAATGAAGCACAACATTCCCTTAAGCCAAAGTTGAATCCAGAGCAAGGCCCTCAGTTCAATTCAGTTCAGTCGCTCAGATATGTCCAACTCTTTGCGACCCCAAATCGCAGCACGCAAGGCCTCCCTGTCCATCACCAATTCTCAGAGGTCACTCAGACTCACGTCCATTGAATCAGTGATGCTATCCAGTCATCTCATCCTCTGTCGTTCCCTTCTCCTCTTGCCCCCAATCCCTCCCAGCATCAGGGTCTTTTCCAATGAGTCAACTCTTTGCATGAGGTGGCCAAAGTATTGGAGTCTCAGCTTTAGCATCATTCCCTCCAAAGATATCCCAGGGCTGATCTCCTTCAGAATAGACTGGTTGGATCTCCTTGCAGTCCAAGGGACTCTCAAGAGTCTTCTCCAACACCACAGTTCAAAAGCACCAATTCTTCGGTGCTCAGCTTTCTTCACAGTCCAACGCTCACATCCATACATGACCACTGGAAAAACCATAGCCTTGACTAGATGGACCTTTGTTGGCAAAGTGATGTCTCTGCTTTTGAATATGCTATCTAGGTTGGTCATAACTTTCCTTCCAAGGAGTAAGCGTCCTTTAATTTCATGGCTTACAATCACCATCTGCAGTGATTTTGGAGCCCCCCCAAAATAGTCTGACACTGTTTCCACTGTTTCCCCATCTATTTCCCATGAAGTGATGGGACCAGATGCCATGATCTTCATTTTCTGAATGTTGAGCTTTAAGCCAACTTTTTCACTCTCCTCTCACTTTCATCAAGAGGCTTTTTAGTTCCTCTTCACTTTCTGCCATAAGGGTGGTGTCATCTGCATATCTGAGCTTATTGATATTTCTCCCGGCAATCTTGATTCCAGCTTGTACTTCCTCCAGCCCAGTGTTTCTCATGATGTACTCTGCGTGTAAGTTAAATAAGCAGGGTGACAATATACAGCCTTGACGTACTCCTTTTCCTATTTGGAAACAGTCTGTTGTTCCATATCCAGTTCTAACTGTTGCTTCCTGAGCTGCATACAGGTTTCTCAAGAGGCAGGTCAGGTGGTCTGGTATTCCCATCTTTTTCAGCATTTTCCACAGTTTATTGTGATCTACACAGTCAAAGGCTTTGGCATAGTCAATAAAGCAGAAATAGATGTTTTTCTGGAACTCTCTTGCTTTTTTGATGATCCAGCAGATGTTGGCAATTTGAAGGCTGAGAGAGGTGAGAAAGCCAGCAGAGGTTGGCTCATGATATTTAAGGAAAGAAGTCATCTGTATTACATAAAAGTGCAAGGTGAAACCACAAGTACTGAGGTATTGGGTTGGCCAAAATTTGGGTTTTTCCCACAAAACTTTTTGGCCAATTCAATAGAAGCTGCAATAAGTTATCCAGAAGATCTAGCTAAGATAGTCAATGAAGGTGGATATACCAAACGACAGATTTCCAATGTAGACAAAACAGCCTCATATTGGAAGATGTCATCTAGGACCTTCATATCTAGAGAGAAGTCTATGCTTGGTTTCAAAGCTTCAAAGGACAAGCTGACTCTCTTGTTAGGGGCTAATGTGGTTGGTGACTTAAAGGTGATACAATGCTAGTTTACCATTCTGAAAATCCTAGGTAATCTATTCTGTCTTTGCTCTAGAAAGGGAACACATAAGTCTAAAGCCAGCACATTGGTTTACAGCATAGCTTACTGATTATTTTAAGCCCACTATGGAGACCTACTGCTCAGGAAAAAAAGATTTCTTTCAAAATATTACTGTTCACACCTGGTCACCCAAGAGCTCCCATGCAGAGGTGCAATGAGTTTAAAGTTGTTTCCTTGCTTGCTAGCACAACATCCAGGGGCTTCCCAGGTGGAGCAGTGGTAAAGAATCCACCTGCCAATACAGGAGACACCAGAGACATTTGTTTGATCCCTGGCTCAGGAAGATCCCTTGGAGCAGGAAATGGCAACCCACTCCAATATTCTTGCCTGGAGAATCCCATGGACGGAGGAGTCCAGTGGGCTACAGTCCACGGGGTCATGAAGAGTGAGACACAACTGAGCCACTAAGCACACACACAATGCAACATCCATTCTGCAGCCCATAGATCAAGGAGTCATTACAACTGTCCAGTATTATTATTTGAAAAATAATATTATTCAATATTAATTATTAAATACCAATAATTATCTAATATTTCAAGTATTATTATTTAATAAATCCATTTTGCAAGCCTATGTATTCCGTAGATAGTTGTTCCTCTGGTGGATTTGGCAAAAGTCAACTGAAAACTTTCTGGAAGGGATTCACCATTCTAGGTGCCTTTAAGAACATTCACAGTTCATACGAAGTGGTTGAAATATCAAATTAATAGCAATTTGGAAGAAGTTCATTCCAACTTTCCTGGATGACTTTAAGGGTTTCAAGACTTCAGTGGAAAAAGTAACTACAGATGTGGTAGAAATAGCAAGAGAACTAAAATTAGAAGTGAGCCTAAAGGTGTGACTGATGTCCTGAAATTTCATGATACAACTTTAATGGATGGAAGTGGTTTCTTGAGGTTGCATCCACTCCTGGTGAAGATGCTGTGAAGATTGTTGAAATGACAACAAAGAATTGAGAAAATTACATAAACTCAGTTGATAAAGCAATAGCAGGGTTTGAGAGAACTGCCTCTGATTTTGGGAGAAATTGTAATGTGGGTAAAGTGTTATCAAACAGCATTGCATGCTGCAAAGAAACATTCATGAAACAAAGAGTCAATCAATGCACCAAACATCATTGCTGTCTTATTTTTAAACACTTTGCAGCTTTCCCAGCCTCATTAACCACCAGTCAGCAGCAATCAACACTGAGGCAAGACCGTCCTCCAGCAAAAAGTTTACAACTGGCTGAGGGCTCAGATGATGGTTACCATTTTCTAGCAATAAGGGATTTTTCAATTAAAATATGTACATTTTCAGACATAATGCTGTTGCAGATTTAATAGACTAAAATATAAAATAAATAGACTAAAATATAGAGTAAACATAATTTTATATGCACTGGAAAACCAAAAAAAATTCATATGACTTGCTCTTCAGTTCAGTTCAGTTGCTCAGTCGTGTCCGACTCTTTGCGACCCCATGAATCACAGCACACCAGGCCTCCCTGTCCATCACTAACTCCTGGAGTTCACTCAGACTCATGTCCATCGAGTCGGTGATGCCATCCAACCATCTCATCCTCTGTCGTCCCCTTCTCCTCCTGCCCTCAATCCCTCCCAGCATCAGGGTCTTTTCCAATGAGTCAACTCTTCACATGAGGTGGCCAAAGTATTGGAGTCTCAGCTTCAGCATCAGTCCTTCCAATGAACACCCAGGACTGATCTCCTTTAGGATGGACTGGTTGGATCTCCTTGCAGTCCAAGGAACTCTCAAGAGTCTTCTTCAACACCACAGTTCAAAACCATCAATACTTAGGCACTCAGCTTTTTTCACAGTCCAACTCTCACATCCATATATGACTTGCTCTATTGTGATACAAAAGTCCATCTAGTCAAAGCTATGGTTCCAGTAGTCATGTATGGATGTGAGAGTTGAACTATAAAGAAAGCTGAGTGCCAAACTGATGCTTTTAAACTGTGGTTTTGAAGAAGACTCTTGAGAGTTCCTTGGACTGCAAGGAGATCCAACCAGTCCACCCTAAAGAAAATAAGTCCTGAATATTCACTGGAAGGACTGATGTTGAAGCTTAAACTCCAATACTTTGGCCACCTGTTGCGAAGAACTGACTCATTTGAAAAGACCCTGATACTGGGAAAGATTGAGGGAAGGAGGAAAAGGGGATGACAGAGGATGAGATAGTTGGATGGCATCACTGACTCAATGGACATGAGTTTGAGTAAACTCCAGGAGTTGGTGATGGACAGGGAAGCCTGTGGTGTGGCAGTCCATGGGGTTGCAAAGAGCTGAACATGACTGAGTGACTGAACTGAACTGATTGTGATACCGACTTTATTGCAGTGGTCTGGAGCTGAATTCGCAATATCCCCAAGGGATGCCTGTAGCCAAATCAATTTTGTAAATGAATGACAAGATTGGGGACTCACACTACTGAATCTAAGAGAAATTACAGCACTGTAGAAACCAAGCAGGTTTGGAAGTAGTGTGAGTCTAGATAAATATGTCAATGGAAAGAATTAAGAGTACAGAAGTAGATCTAAATGTTAATTTTACTTTCAACAAACCTGCAAGTAATTCAATGGAGAAAGGGATGTCATCCTAACAAATACTGCAGTAAATAGTCACCTGTCTCTACCTTACACCAGACATAAAAATTAATTCTAAATGAACTACAGGTCTAAACATAAGAGCTAAATCTACAAACTTCCAAATGAAAAGAGTCTCAAATTAGAAACATTTTAAATGCTCATCAACAGGAGAATGAATAAATAAAGCATGTTATAGTCTTACAATGAAGTACTAGTCAGCAATACAAAGGGCAAAGCACTTACTTAAACAAAACACAGAAGAACCCAAAATTATTATGCTGAATAAAAAATGTTGAATTTGAGAAAATATGTAAATACTCATATAAGCAATGCTCCAAATAAAATGTTGAGCATTTTCCCACCACTCCAAACCCCTTTCCAAGCCAATCTCAAACTCCAAATAGGCAGCTAGTTTTGTGTTTTCTATCACCATAAATAAATTTCATGAGTTCTGGAACAGCATATAATTGGAATTATATAATAAATACTTTTCATATTTTTGTCTGATAAAAGTTTAATATATTAATGTGCATGTCCTATGTGTGAATATGCAATGTGTATATATATGTGTGTGTGTGTGTGTGTATGTGTGTATGTTTATAAATATTTATATACATATGTGTGTGTGTGTATACATACATCCCATATCCTATAAAGCACGTATGTCACTTTGGTGAAACTAAAAGATATTTTTATCAATGAAATAATCCAAATTTTTGATTGAAAGTTCAAAACAGTCCTGTCTGAGTACTTCAACTTTTCAATAATTAATTAGTATACTAATGGAGCACAAAAATGTTTTAGATTGTTTTGGAGGTAGCAGGCACAGTAGAAAGCACACTGGGAGGAAGTTGAGAAACATTTTTCAATGTTCTGGCCCTGCTACTAAGTACTAATCGTAACTTAGACAAGTCATTCAATCTCTTTGAGCCTGACTTCCTTCAGGGGTTACACTCACTGATCTTCCACCTTCAAAATTTCATGATAGAACTTCCACTCTATTGGATATTACTGACTAGAACAAATGATTGACCTACTGCTGCTAACAATAAATATCAAGAGACATATCATTTAGATCTAGTTCTTTGACCAAAGAGCAATTAAGTAAGACATTTAAGGATGAAAGATTACTAGAAAAAGATCATCTATTTGGAAATTAAGAAATGTGAGGGTGAAAAAAACAAAGAGTAAAAAAATTCAAATATTTAAGAATGAAGGGATGGAGCCAAAGCAAAAAGAATACCCAGCTGTGGATGTGTCTGGTGATAGAAGCAAAATCCCATGCTGTAAAGAGCAATATTGCGTAGGAACCTGGAATGTCAGGTCCATGAATCAAGGCAAATTGGAAGTGGTCAAACAAGAGATGGCAAGAGTGAATGTTGACATTCTAGAAATTAGTGAACTAAAATGGACTGGAATGGGTGAATTTAACTCAGAGGACCATTATATCTACTACTGCGGGCAGAATCCCTCAGAAGAAATGGAGTGGCCATCATGGTCAACAAAAGAGTCCGAAATGCAGTACTTGGATGCAATCCAACAAACGACAGAATGATCTCTGTTCGTTTCCAAGGCAAACCATTCAATGTCACATTAATCAAAGTCTATGCCCCAACCAGTAATGCTGAAGAAGCTGAAGTTGAACGGTTCTATGAAGACTTACAAGACCTTTTAGAACTAACACCCAAAAAAGATGTCCTTTTCATTATAGGGGACTGGAATGCAAAAGTAGGAAGTCAAGAAACACCTGGAGTAACAGGCAAATTTGGCCTTGGAATACGGAATGAAGCAGGGCAAAGACTAACAGAATTTTGCCAAGAAAATGCACTGGTCATAGCAAATACCCTCTTCCAACAACACAAGAGAAGACTCTATACATGGACATCACCAGATGGTCAACACCGAAATCAGATCGATTATATTCTTTGCAGCCAAAGATAGAGAAGCTCTGTATAATCAGCAAAAACAAGACCAGGAGCTGACTGTGGCTCAGACCATGAACTCCTTATTGCCAAATTCAGACTGAAACTGAAGAAACTAGGGAAAACCACTAGACTATTCAGGTATGACTTAAATCAAATCCCTTATGATTATACAGTGGAAGTGAGAAATAGATTTAAGGGCCGAGATCTGATAGATAGAGTGCCTGATGAACTATGGAATGAGGTTCGTGACATTGTACAGGAGACAGGGATCAAGACCATCCCCATGGAAAAGAAATGCAAAAAAGCAAAATGGCTGTCTGGGGAGGCCTTACAAATAGCTGTGAAAAGAAGAGAAGCGAAAAGCAAAGGAGAAAAGGAAAGATATAAACATCTGAATGCAGAGTTCCAAAGAATAGCAAGAAGAGATAAGAAAGCCTTCTTCAGCCATCAATGCAAAGAAATAGAGGAAAACAACAGAATGGGAAAGACTAGGGATCTCTTCAAGAAAATCAGAGATACCAAAGGAACATTTCATGCAAAAATGGGCTCGATAAAGGACAGAAATGGTATGGACCTAACAGAAGCAGAAGATATTAAGAAGAGGTGGCAAGAATACACAGAAGAACTGTACAAAAAAGAGCTTCACGACCCAGATAATCATGATGGTGTGATCACTGACCTAGAGCCAGACATCCTGGAATGTGAAGTCAAGTGGGCCTTAGAAAGCATCACTACAAACAAAGCTAGTGGAGGTGATGGAATTCCAGTGGAGCTATTCCAAATCCTGAAAGATGATGCTGTGAAAGTGTTGCACTCAATATGCCAGCAAATTTGGAAAACTCAGCAGTGGCCACAAGATTGGAAAAGGTCAGTTTTCATCCCAATCCCAAAGAAAGGCAATGCCAAAGAGTGCTCAAACTACCGCACAATTGCACTCATCTCACACGCTAGTAAAGTAATGCTCAAAATTCTCCAAGCCAGGCTTCAGCAATATGTGAACCGTGAACTTCCTGATGGATTTAGAAAAGGCAGAGGAACCAGAGATCAAATTGCCAACATCCGCTGGATCATGGAAAAAGCAAGAGAGTTCCAGAAAAACATCTATTTCTGCTTTATTGACTGTGCCAGAGCCTTTGACTGTGTAGATCACAATAAACTGTGGAAAATTCTGAAAGAGATGGGAATACCAGATCACCTGATCTGCCTCTTGAGAAATCTGTATGCAGGTCAGGAAGCAACAGTTAGAACTGGTCATGGAACAACAGACTGGTTCCAAATAGGAAAAGGAGTACGTCAAGGCTGCATATTGTCACCATATTTATTTAACTTATATGCAGAGTACATCATGAGAAATGCTGGACTGGAAGAAACACAAGCTGGAATCAAGATTGCCGGGAGAAATATCAATAACCTCAGATATGCAGATGACACCACTCTTATGGCAGAAAGTGAAGAGGGGCTAAAAAGCCTCTTGATGAAAGTGAAAGTGGAGAGTGAAAAGGTTGGCTTAAAGCTCAACATTCAGAAAACGAAGATCATGGCATCTGGTCCCATCACTGCATGGGAAATAGATGGGGAAACAGTGGAAACAGTGTCAGACTTTGTTTTTCTGGGCTCCAAAATCACTGCAGATGGTGACTGCAGCCATGAAATTAAAAGACGCTTACTCCTTGGAAGGAAAGTTATGACCAACCTAGATAGCATATTCAAAAGCACAGACATCACTTTGCCAACAAAGATTCACCTAGTCAAGGCTATGGTCTTTCCTGTGGTCATGTATGGATGTGAGAGCTGGACTGTGAAGAAAGCTGAGCGCCGAAGAATTGATGCTTTTGAACTGTGGTGTTGGAGAAGACTCTTGAGAGTCCCTTGGACTGCAAGGAGATCCAACCAGTCCATTCTGAAGGAGATCAGCCGTGGGATTTCTTTGGAAGGAATGATGCTAAAGCTGAAACTCCAGTATTTTGGCCACCTCATGCGAAGAGTTGACTCACTGGAGAAGACTCTGATGCTGGGAGGGATTGGGGGCAGGAGGAGAAGGGGACGACAGAGGATGAGATGGCTGGATGGCATCACTGACTCGATGGATGTGAGTCTGAGTGACCTCTGGGGGTTGGTGATGGACAGGGAGGCCTGGCGTGCTGCAGATCATGGTGTCACAATGAGTCAGACACAACTGAGCGACTGATCTGGTCTGATCTGATTTGATGGTATTGGAGAAGACTCTTGAGAGTCCCTTGGACTCCAAGGAGATCCAACCAGTCCATCCTAAAGGAGATCAGTCCTGAATGTTCATTGGAAGGACTGATGTTGAAGCCCAAACTCCAATATTTTGGCCACCTGATGCAAAGAGCTGACTCATTTGAAAAGACCCTGATGCTGGGAAAGATTGAGGGCAGGAGGAGAAGGGGACGACAGAGGATGAGATGGTTGGATGGCATCACCAACTCAATGGACATGAGTTTGAGTAAACTCTGGGAGTTGGTGATGGACAGGGAAGCCTGGCATCCTGCAGTCCATGGGTTGCAAAGAGTCAGACACGACTGAGTGACTGAACTGAACTGAATAATAAAAACATTTTTTTAGGATGGTTTGAGGGCAGTAATTTGTAACCTTAAAATCATTTATTATAAAGGAAGATCCCTGAAAATTCATGAGCTAAGCCTCAAAATTCAAAATTAGGAAAGGGAAATCAGAATAAACACAAAGAAAATAGAAGAATGAAAATAATAAGGATGAGCATAGAAATGAAGACAGGAGCTACAAAGAAAACAATTTAGCTTTTCCGGGAAAATCATTGTCAAGATTGATCAATAAAAAAAATTACTTAAGATAGAGGTGTTTACCCACAGATTTCATTGGATTAAAAATGTTAGATGATTTTTTGTGTCTAAAGTTTGAAAATTTGGAGAAAAAGGAAAAGTTCTCAGAAAAAAGCATAATTTACTGAAACTTGCTTCAGAGGAATTAAAAATATGAGCCTATAACAATTAAAAAATCATTAAAAAAATTTTTCCCACACAAATAAAGCTGACTGGAAAATTTTTCCAAACATTAAAAGAAAAAAAAATTAGAAACATATGCAAACTAGTCTATTGCACATGAAAGAGGGACCCTCCTTAACTCTGGGTATTGGGTTAGCACAGTCTGGAGAGTTAAACTTGACAATGACAAAATGGAAAAGATAATATGATGAGCCAATCTCTTCATGCAATTTGTCCCAGGAAATCCTAAATAAAATACTGGCAAAGTCTATTTAGCAATGTATGCTGCTGCTAAGTCGCTTCAGTCGTGTCCAACTCTGTGCAACCCCATAGACGGAAGCCCACCAGGCTTCCCCATCCCTGGGATTCTCCAGGCAAGAACACTGGAGTGGGTTGCCATTTCCTTCTCCAATGCATGAAAGTTAAAAGTGAAAGTGAAGTCACTCAGTTGTGTCTGACTCTTAGCGACCCCATGGACTACAGCCTACCAGGCTCCTCCGTCCATGGGATTTTCTAGGCAAGAGTACTGAAGTGGGGTGCCATTGCCTTCTCCATTAGCAATGTATAATGTATAACAATGTTTAAGGGCTTCCCAGATGGCTCAGCGGTAAAGAGTGTGCCTGCAGTGCAGGAGAGGAAGGAGATGCAGGTTCAGCCCCTGGGTCAGGAAAATCCCTGAGAGGAGGAAATGGCAACACTCTCCAGTATTCTGGCCTGGGAAATCCCACTGACAGAGAAGCCTGGTGGGCTACAGTCCGTGGTATCACAAGGAGTGGCACACAACTGAGTGACTAAGACTTTCACTTGCATTTATAATGGTTAAAACGGAAAACAGCCCAAACGTTCACCAAAGAAAAAGAGGTAACCAAATTGTGCTGCAGTCATATAACACGGTGCTGTACAGAATTCAAAGCTGTCCACACAGGGAGCTCAAATCCAGTGCTCTGGGACAGCCTAAAGGGGTGGGAGAGGGTGGGAGGTGGGAGGGTGGCAAGTTCAAGGAACTCATGTGCACCTGTGGCTGAGTCATGTTGATATATGGTAGAAATCCACACAATATTGTAAAGCAATTATCCTACAATTAAAAATAAATAACATTTTTTAAAAAGTGTCTGAAATCAGTTTACATGCATCCACATAGATAAACTTCACAATTGTGAAACTGCACATAACAAGCAGGTTGCAGAATTATACCCTCAGCCTGATTCCACTTAGAAAAAGCTAAGGGATATTATCATATGTGGTTTTAAAATAAGCCCTGGGATAGATAAACACAGTATCCACCATAGTGGTTAAGTCTAGGGAGGGAGATGGATTGCAGTAGGAGAGCCTAATGGGGCCTTCATGACCCTCTGACAATAATCTCTTTCTTTCTTATACTGGGGTGGTAAGTGTGTGGTTGTTTATTTTTGTATTTTTTAAAAAATACAAAAATGCTATAAATATGCTTATATGCTATAAATGTTCTTTGTGGCTGTTGTTGTTTAGTAGATAAGTCATGTCTCTTTTGTGACCCCATAGACAGTAGCCTGCCAGGCTCCTCTGTTCATAGGATTTTGCAGGCAAGAATATTGGAGTAGGCTGCCATTTCCTTCTCCAGGCATCTTCCTAACCCAGGAATTAAACCCGTAGTTCCTGCCGTATCTCCTGCATTGTAGGCAAATTCTTAACTTCTGAGCCACTGGGGAGCCCATAATACTCTTTGTGTGTGAAAATATTTAATTTTTAAGCATTTTTAAACATTCTCTAATTTTCTATGCCTAATATGCTGGTGATATCAAGGAAGTACCTAGCCCTTGCCTCAGTTTTACAACAAAAAAAGAACATTCCTTTCAGCATGTGTCCCTGGTGATTAGAAATTTCTTCTCATTTCCTTCCTTGCTTTGACAAGGGATAAAACAAACGTCCTTTAGGGAGAATGAGGGATGATTCTAGAAACCCCTTCCATATTTTGAGACATGTTTGCTCTTCATTTAAACGATGAATCAGCAATTACTGTTGGGCCTTTATCTGAATTAAAAGAAAGTAGGTTGCAAAGCACAGGATCAAGGTCCAGCCACGAGGACACAAGAACTGGCTGCGAAATGACTCTTACTGTTTTAAGAGGCTTTACACTGTTGCTGCTAAGTCACTTCAGTCGTGTCCGACTCTGTGTGACCCCATGGATGGCAGTCTACGGCAGGCTCCCCCATCCCTGGGATTCTCCAGGCAAGAATACTGGAGTGGGTTGCCATTTCCTTCTCCAATGCATGAAAGTGAAAAGTCAAAGTGAAGTTGCTCAGTCGTGTCCGACTCTTAGCGACCCCATGGACTGGAGCCTACCAGGATCCTCCGTCCATGGGATTTTCCAGGCAAAAGTACTGGGGTGGGGTGCCATTGCCTTCCCCGTTACACTGTTAGGACAATGATTAATATATGCATTTACCAGTGGGGTTTATGAGGAACCAGGAAGAGAAAAAACATGGGCAGAATTAAAAGTCTTCATGAGAGAACCAAGGTGGAGATTCAATTTTCCTCATTCCTAATCCTGCATTCTTTTTTTTTAAATAAAGTACATTACATTATATATGAAGAATAAATTCATAAAATAGTAAAAAGAAATTTTTTTAGACAATTGACAGGCAAACAAGAGACTTTTTAAAAATTTTAATTGAAATATAGTTGACTTACAATGTTTTGGGTATACATCAAAGTGATTCAGTTATACACACATATATATTCTTTTTCAAATTCTTTTTCATTATACTTTATTACAAGATATTGAATATAGCTCCCTGTATTATACAGTGGGATCTTGTTGATTATCTACTTTATAGATTGTATATCTGTTAATCGCAAATTCCAAATTTATCCCTCCTCCCCCGTTCCCCCATTGATGACCACAAGTTTGCTCTTCTCTGTCTGTGAGTCTATTTCGGTTTTGTTTATAGGTTCATATGTATCATTTTTAGATTTTATATATAAGTAATATCATATTTGTCTTTGTCTGACTTACTGCATTTAATATGATAATCTCTAGGTCCATCCATATTTATGTAAATGGCATTATTTGATTCTTTTTATGGCTGAGCAATATTGCATTGTATATATGTACCACATCTTCTTTATTCATTCCTATGATGGTGGGCATTTAGGTTGCTTCCTTGTCCTGCCTATTGTAAATAGTGATTCTATGAACATAGGGGTGCATGTATCTTTTCAAGTTGGGATTTTCTTCAGATACATGCCCAGGAGTGGGATTGCAGGATCATATAGTAACTCTGAGAAATGTTTTTAGATAAGAGATAATTTGCCAAGCCCACCCAAATGTAAATATTATTTCTCTCTCATTTTTTCTCTCTCTTCTGTTCTTTCTCCTCCCTCTCTTCATACACGCAGTGGAGGCATCTCTGTCCACACATCATTTTGACATAGAGAAAAGGAACTTTAATGATTAGACATAGATGGTTACTTGAATTTCTACGACTGTACAGAGCCCATGCTTCATATGGCTTGTGAGAGCCCCTGCCTGCCTCTGCCAGCAGAAGGTCACATCTGTCTTGTACCACCAGCCCTTTCTGACACAATCTCATAGCTCTTCCTCTAGTCTTTTAAGCAAGCTAATACTTCTCTTTCCCTTTTTTTCTTTGAAAAGCAATTCACTGTGAGTCTCATTTATGCTTTCTGGAAAATAAAAAATAAATAAAAAACATAATAATATCACAGAGCTTCCCAGGTAGCTCAGTGGTTAAGAATTTGCCTGCATACAGGAGATATGGGTTCAGTCCTTGTGTTGGGAAGATCACCTGGAGAAGGAAATGGCAACCCACTCCAGTATTCTTGACTGGGAAATCCCATGGACGGGGAGCCTGGTGGGCTACCGTCCATGGGGTTGCAAAGAGTCAGACACAACTTAGAGACTAAAGAACAACAAAATAATATCACAAGACTGTTAAAAATGGTATAGGATGCTGAGTGTCCCAATAGGGAAAATTAGAGACCATGAGGAGGAAAAGCAGAGAGAGGCTGAGATGAAGTACCAGCGAAGTTTGATGGATGAAATGTTCTATATTTTGACTGTGGCAGGGCTACACAGGCATATATATTTTCAAATGCACCCAAGCATTTACTTAAAATGGGTTCATTTGATTGCATATAAATTACTTCCAAATTACGTTGGCTAAAAAGAGAGAGTATTTCTTGAATAATTCATGTTTTATTTTATAAATTGTGAACCATCTATTCTTCTACTCACAGAACAACTGTTTATTAAGCATCCAGTATGTTCTGGAGCAGCAAATGTCCCTGCTTCATGGACCATGCTGTGTGCTGGGCCCCATAAGGCTCCTTGAGGTCCCATGAGGACCCAAGCTGACAGTGTCAACAGCGTCATCTCTCAGACCCAACCTCCCTCTTCCCACCTCACCACTGGGATTTCTTCCATCCACTTTCCTTTGCTCAGGCTTCAACAATACTTTCCATTTTAAATAATGCTTTGGCAACATAAACCTTCTCCTGGATGTTGGAAAGGGCATGGGATCCAGTTCAGACTGGGTTCTGAGTAGGCACTTGGTCCCTGTCCTGGTGGTACCTCTTTCCAGATAAATGATTTGACAGTGGGCTGGCCCCTGCCCCCAGCTTCAGTGTTCCTGGGGAGAATCACATCTCTATCTGACAGAGGGCTGTGAGCTTTAAATGAGATAATTTAAGCACTCTGTAAATGTAAGGCACTTAAGCACTTCGTAAGTGATACTTATTATTATCATAACACACGTGTGTTTGAACAAATCGCTTAACCTCACTGAACCTTGGTGCCCTCACTTTTAAAACAAAGTTATTAATAACAGGCTTGTCTACCTCATAAGGTTGGCGTCAGACCCACTGAGATAATAGATGTGAAAGACATTTTATGTATTTTAAAGAACTATTTAATGGTAGGCTATTGTTAACATTTTCAATGATACTCCGAGCTGAAAGCTTCTTTTTAAGAGACTCCAAAGAAAAGTTAAAAAACAGGGAATACAACCATCATGTTGTCAGTGCCTTTCTATAACATTTACAAGCAATCTGGAACTCATTCAACTCCATGAGTTAATTTGGTTCCCTTTTGAATCACACAGCCATGGTTGGCACATTGCATTCTGGTCTGACTGTCTCATCCTCAGCCTTTACTTGACATGCTCACAGTCAACCAAGAAGACACCTAATTTGGAATGGATTAAAGGCTCCTCATCCATGCTCTCTGTAGCAGGGCTCCTGCTAGCTTTCCTTGGATCTACCCTGGAATATTCCATCTCTTTCCAAGTGTTTCAAATCCTCCCATGGGAGAAACATCAGCTTTCAGATAATAAGACCAGAGTGTGAGCATCTTCTACTGGATTTGGGAAATGGTCTTGTGGGAGCCAGTTAATCCTGTCAGACCAGTCAGTCCTGAAGGAAATCAACCCTGAATACTCACTGGAAGGACTGATTCTGAGCTGAAGCTCTAATACTTTGGCCACTTCATACAAAGAGCTGATTCACTGGGAAAGACTCTGATGCTGGGAAAGATTGAGGGCAGGAGGAGAAGTGGGCAACAGAGGACAAGATGGTTTGATGGCATCATCGACTCAGTGGACAGGAGTTTGAATAAACTCTGAGAGAGAGTGAAAGACAAGGAGGCTTGACCTGCTGCAGTCCACAGGGTCTCAAAGAGACGACTGTGGGACTGAACAACAACAGCCCATAAGAGCAGACAGGGGTGCCTTTGCCCTGGAAACTGTCAGACTACTGATTATTCAAGAGAGAAGCAATATTCACTATCAAAAATTCTCTTCCCTGTTAGGGCCTCCTCTCCAATGGAACCGTGTTTCAGGAGGTGGGAGGGGGTGCCCAGTCTGTGTTACATTCCTGGAAGCCTTATTTACCTGGTCGCTGTCAAGATCTAGACCTGTTGGTCCGCAGGAAAGTAGACCAATCCATCAACCTCTCAGATTCTAAGGTGAGTGGAGGTAATATTTGCCCCATAGGCTACATGGTGTAAATGTTTAAAAAAAAAAAAAAAAAGTGAAATTCTTAGAATGAAGCCTGATGAATAATGAGAACTCACCAAGAGTAGGATAACCAGACATCAATATCTGTAATTTATCAGGATGCTTTTGAGAGTGAAAGGGGCACTGCACAGACTGGGTGTTTGAACAACTGTGTGAAAAGGACTGTCACAAGCAAACAATAAAATGCAGTACAGTAAGGCTATGCAATACTGTACAGTACTGTGCTGGCTAGTACAGTAAGGCTGTGATATGAGCTAGAATTGAGTGCAGGGATGGGTATGCAGGCAACAGCGACTGGGAGCTGCTTGCTGTGTGTGTCCTTGGAATGGCTCCTTGGACCCCTGAGAGTCACTGAGCCCTGCCTGAGGCTCAGGTAAGGATGTGTCTCTCTGATGATCTTCCATAGGGACAGTGGGAAGAACTGTCCTCAAATGTGAGCTTTCTCCATTGTCCTTGGGAAGTCATCCTCCAGCATCTGAGCTCTATCACAGCCACCCCTAAAGACTGGTGCTGAGCGCCCCAGTGTCACCAAGTTCCTCTGTCCCCCATTGAAATTCCAGAAGGACAGGCCAAAGAAAACCTCTTATTATGCCCAGCCCATTTGCCAACTTAGTGCACTGTGGTTCAGATAAGGAATCTTTCCCTTCTTGCTGCCTACTGCCAAATTGAGAGCCTGATATGGAGAGTAGGTGAGAAGCTACTATCCACATCCATTGTGGACATAACCTTCAATGGGCTTTAAATTTTGGATGTGAATACCTCCTTTTGCAGTCTACTGCCCTCCCCACCCATCATATTCATTTGCTTGCTCATTCATTCATTCACCAACTCTGACAGGACACTTCGAATTCTAAGCATTGAGGATACAGTAGTGAATAAGTTAAAAAAGTCCTTAGTCTTATTACATTCTAGAGTTGTGTTGTTCAGTATGATAGACAATAACTATGTGAGGCTGTTTACATTTAAAGTAATTAACATTAAATTTTAAATAAAATTACAAATTAAATTTTCTAAGTTGCCATGGCCACATTTCAGGTGCTTAATGGTCACATGTGGCTTGTGAATATTATACTGAATGCCTTCAAAAAAGAACATTTCCTCCATTAGAGAAACTTCTATTGGACAACACTGTTCTAGAGAGAGGGGTACAGCAGAAATGTAATAAACAAATGAACAGCCAACGAGATCAGATGGTGATAATAGTGCTTTGGAGGAATATTTAGTAAAACAAGGTGTCTACAGAGTGTGCTAGGGAAAGGTGGTTAGTGGGTAGGGTGGTGTGGGGATATCTTCCTGATAATCAGAGCTGATCTCTCTCTTAAAATATTAAAATAGTGCCTATCAATCGATAAACAAACATGGCCCGAAGCCTCTTTGCTATTGTTCATACCACCAAGTTGGCTATCCTGGCCTCTCTTTTGGAATCCTCCCTACAATTCAGTTATTAAAAGATGAATTCATAGCTCAACTGTGGACAACCAAGACCCTGTTCTTTCTATGTGCCCTTGACTATTCTGATTGGTTCAGTACTCATCCTATGATGTTTAAAAAACATTTTGAATATCACCCTTGCCTAGATGTAACTTAAGCAGGTCTTGAGACAACTGAAGGAAGGAGCCACGGGGATATGGAGAGAAAAAGCATTCTAGGCAGAGGAACTAGCAAGTGCGAGGCTCTGAGGCTGGAGCAGAGTAGATATCGTCCAGGAAAAGCCAAAAGATAACTGTGACTGGGGATACGGTGAACAAGACTTCCAGAAAGGAGTAGAGGTTGAAGTCAGTAAAATAAAGGAAGTTGTGGATCATGAAAGGCCTTGTAGGTCATTTGTATTATTATTATTTTTCTTTTTACATCTGCAAAACCCAGTGGCTTAAATCAATAAGCTCTACTGCTCATGAGTCTCTGGTTCAGCTGGGTTCTGATGATCTTGGCCAGTCTGGGCTTATCTCAGCTGGACTTGCTCATTGAGGGTGGTAGCTTGGCCCAAGGCTGGCTATTCTGGGATGGCCTCATTCTCATGCCTGACTGTTGACTGGCCGCCAGCTGGGGCAAGGAGGCGCCTGGACCACACATTTCTCGCCAGCCTGCAGGCTAGCCTGGGCTTGTTTACATGGGCAGAGCAGGGTTCCAAGAAAGCCTCAGGCTCAGAGATGGCACGTCATCCTGTACACTGCATTCTGCCAAAGCAAATCACAGAGCCAGTCCAGATGCAAGGGGTGGGGAATAGATTCCACCTCTTAATGGGATGAGTTGCATAGTTGCTTTGCAAAGGAGGCAGATACAAGGAGAGCTGGAGAATTGTGATCATTTATGCAATCAACTTACCACCGTATTGTAAAAATTTTGACTTTGTCTCTGAGGGATGCCATTAAGGTTTCTAGGGACAGAGATGTCACATCATTCAATTTATGTCTAAAAGTGTTTCCTCTGGTAGTTGTCTTGAGAATAGACTATAGGAGACAAGGGCAGAGGCAGGAAGACCAGGCAGAAAGTGTTGCAAAAAAACCAGGAGAGAGATAATAGTGACCTGGAAAATAATGCTGGTGGTGAAATCGTAAGAAATGGGAGATTCTGAATTAGATTCACATCAGATCAATGGATTACATGTGAATTAGACAAAGAAGGGTATTAAAGATGGCTTCAAGTTTATTGACCAACCAAGGCAGCTGGAAAAGTAGAGAAAGTTGTAAAAAAAAAAAAGCAGGTTTGTGAAGAAAGATTAGGAATTTCTGCTAGAGGTTTAAATTTGATGTATCTATTAAACATCAGAGTTATGATGTTGGTTATACAGTTAGATACACTAGCCTGGATATGGGATGGATAAATGTGGGGACTGTTGGCATATAGATGGTATTTAATTTTTTATTGAAGTACAGTTGATTTACAACATTGTGTTAATTATTGCTGAACAGAAAAGTGATTTATATATACACACACACACACTTTTTTTCTTTACATTCTTTTCTAATATGGTTTATGATAGGATATTAAATATAATTCTCTGATAACAGTAAAACCTTATGTTTATCCACTTTATATATACAAGCTTGTATCTGCTAACCCCAGTCTCCCACTCTACCCCTCGTAAGCCTTCCCTCCCTCTTGGCAATCACCAATCTGTTCTCTACGCCTGTGATTCTATTTCTATTTCATAGATTCATTTATGTTATAGTTTAGATTCCACATATAAGTGATATCATATGATATTTATTTTTCTCTTCTGACTTACTTCACTTAGTATGATAATCTCCAGTTGCATACATCTTGCTGCAAATGGCATCTTATCATTCTTTTTTAAGGGTGAGTAGTATTCCATTGTGTGTGTGTGTGTGTGTGTGTGTGTGTGTGTTATCTCATACACACAAATGTATATACCACAACTTATATATATATACATATATATATATATACACACACACCTACATCTTCTTTAGCCATTCATATAAATGGTATGACTTTGGTTAAGCCCACCATGAGAAGTACAGATAAAGAAGAAAAGAAGACAAAGGACTGCCTGCAGAAACACAAGAAGGACCAATCAGTGAATCAGAGGGAAAACCAAGTGTCCTGGAAGCCTTGTGTGGGAGGCATATAAAGGAGGAGGGGGCAAATTAGCTGGGTCACCACCATCCACCCCCAGCTTTCAGCTGAGAAGTTCTTGAAAGATGGAGGAGTTTGAAATATTTCTCTGGAATGAGTAATTGTTTCCTCAATCTTATGTACATTAAAAGATAAATATGTGGCCTTGGTCTTTGCCTGAGGCTCTCAATGTCAATACCCTGAGCTGTTGCAGGGCAGGGGTTCATTACCTCCTGTAGCTAAAATTCTCCAAGAAGCTGTCTCTGGCCCCCACAACAGAAATACCTGCCCTGTGGCTCTGCTGAGGCCCACAGTTCCCCCAGAGAAAGCAGAAGCACCACTGCCTAGAATATTGTGCACACCAAGAAATGTTGGATAAGGAGTGAATAAATGAATGAGGAAACAAATGGGCAAATTTAGAACAACTGAAGTTAGAAACTACAGTTAGTGAACAAGAACAAGAAAATGAAAATGACAGGCAAATCCTGAGGCCTGGGAAAGAAAAAGCATGAGGGACTTGACCGTACTACGAGGTTTCCTGTGAGATTTGCATTGATCATACCCCTGGTACCCAGCCCCCTACTTCCCCTTTCTCATTCTACCAAGTTCCTGGCTCTACCTGAGAGGTAGATGGACACAGGACATGGAGTAATAACCACCTAGACTTAGGACCTGCTGCTGCTACTGCTGCTAAGTCGCTTCAGTCATGCCCAACTCTGTGTGACCCCATAGATGGCAGCCCACCAGGCTCCCCCGTCCCTGGGATTCTCCAGGCAAGAACACTGGAGTGGGTTGCCATTTCCTTCTCCAATGCATAAAACTGGAAAGTGAAAGTGAAGTCGCTCAGTTGAGTCCGACTCTTAGCGACCCCATGGACTGCAGCCCACTAGGGTCCTCCGTCCATGGGATTTTCCAGGCAAGAGTACTGGGGTCGGGTGCCATTGCCTTCCTCGGATTTAGGGCCTAGTTCTACCAAATACAACTTGAATTAATATCTGAGTTTCATAGGATTGTAGTGTTGTTTTTTTTTTTTTTAATGAAGCTTGTAAACTGTAAAGTACTATCCACATGAAGGGAAATTTATTTTCCATAGAACTGGGTAAACGCACACTATCAAACAGTATCAGGGGGAAAAAGAGTGCATTAAATGATAGCTCCATGCGGAAGGAAATGTGGGAAGGTGGGAGCACAGATCTACGTGAAGGCGGCAAGGCGAAAGGAGGCCAGGAAAGTCCAAGATGGCTGCCGGAAGTTGTCTTAGGATCACGGATCACGTCATCACCCCGCCCCCCCCCCCCCCCCCCCCCATCCCCCAAGGTCTTAGTGAGCTCTCTGCATTCCTGAGATTCTTTGCAGGAGTGAATTTTATTTCCCCACAAGGCAATCAGCAGTTTTGTGGTAGGTGATGTGGGATAGAGGAGGCCACCATCTCCACGGTAGAGACATTGAGAAGCCTGAGGCAGGTGGCTTGGGAGAGGACGCAGACAGTATAGCAAAGGGCTTTTGATGGGCCCTTGCTGAAGAGCAGAATTCAAACTTGAGAGCAGGAAAATCTCTGAGGGAAGAGCAAGCTTGGAGTAGCATTTAGCACACTCACTTTTATAGAGTGTGAAGTGAATTATTTGGTATACATAATACAGTCTACAGAACCTCAAAGGAGACTGAAGTAAGCTAGTAAAGATCTACTGTGGCTCTTGAGTCACCCAGTCGTGTCCAACTCTTTGCAAGCCCGTGGACTGGGGTCAGCCCCCTGGCATCAGGCTTCTCTGTCCTTCACCAACTCCCGGAGCTTGCTCAAACTCATGTTCATTGAGTCAGTGATGCCATCCGACCATCTTCTCCTCTGTCGTCCCCTTCTCCTCCTGACTTCAATCTTTCCCAGAATCAGAATCTTTTCTAATGAGTCTTCATGTCAGGTAGCCAAACTATTAAGAGCTTTAGCTTCAACATCAGTCCTTCCAATGAATATTCAGGATTGATTTCCTTTAAGATTGACTAGTTTGAGCTCGTCACAGACCAAAGGACTCTCAAGAGTCCTCTCCAACACCACAGTTCAAAGACATCAATTCTTTGGCACTCAGCCTTCTTTATAGCTCAACTCTCACATCCATATATGACCACTGGTAAAATCACAGCTTTGACTATATGGACCGTTGTCAGCAAAATAATGTTTGTCATAGCTTTTTTTCCAAGGAGCAAGTGTCTTTTAATTTCGTGGCTGCAGTCACCATCTACAGCGATTTTGGAGCGCAAGAAAATAAAGTCTCACTGTTTCCATTGTTTCCCAATCCATTTGCCTTGAAATGATGGGACTAGATGGCATGATATTAGGTTTTTGAATGTTTCTTTCACCTTCATCAAGAGGCTCTTCACTTTCTGACATAAGGGTGGTGTCATTTGCATACCTGAGGTTATTGATATTTCTCCCAGCAATCTTGATTCCAGTTTGTAATGATCAATTGTCATCTTTTATTTTCCTTTTATTATGCCTGTCTCTTTTCCCCTCTCCCTGCTCATGCTTGAGGGTGGCTTCGCAGTTTCAATGATCTAGTTTAAACAGTTGTCTCCCCACCCCATCACTGGCAACCTCTCCCACCAGGAGCATTCATGTTGCTGGGAAAGGGGCCTCCATGACACAGTGTAGACTACATGAACTTGCACATGACCCCTTCCCAGCACACTCCCATGCTGTAGTATTCACCCTGGCAGACAAAAAGGAAAAATGCAGGCACCGTGAGGATAACTCAGAACAATGTACACAGTTTCCAACATAAACTCTGTAACTCAGGGCTCCCACTGCAGAACGGCCAATAACTTTTGCTGAACCATCCAAGCCAGGGGTAAAAGCAATCCACTGTGAAAGAACAAAGGCAGCCTCAGCCCAGGCCTGTACCCGCCAGTCAGGAGAGGCAGGAGACAGCACCTTCGGGTAAGCTTGGTCCTTGGAGGGCTGCCAACTGAGCTGTCCTGAGCATGACAAGGCAAAAGAGAGGCTGAACCAGCTCCAATCATTGAGAAACAGATCTGCCCTAAAAATATTTATGAAGCAAAAGGTACAGTTAAATATCCGTGATCAGGGTTTGGAATCCTTTGAGTCAATTAGTCATCAGAAGACAGGTTTCAAGACCTTCCTTTGGTTATACCAGCAGACATTCCAAGAAAGGACCGTCCTTCTCCCATAGACTCTGCACTTGATCACACTCGGATAACTGTGAGGAAGCCTATTTGGGAGCAGAGGGATGGACTAGATGAATCCATGAGGTCATATATTCCAGGTCAGACAGGCAGTGCTGGTGAGACTTGTACCTGTGATGAGAAGGAAATCTATTGATGAGGGAACAGAAGCAAAGATCAGGAGAAGAAAATCGGAGAAGAGGCCTTCTCAGTTCTCAAGTATTTATCGAGGTCTCCCTGAGAGCTGAGCACAGTGAGGGAAGGGTACAAAATAACACAGACCATCCTACCCCTCAAGGTACTTGTGTATATACATATGTATGTATATACATATATATGCATATATATACATACATATGTACATATATGCATATATATACACATACATACATATATTAGTGTGTATGTCTATGTGTGTGTAGTATGTGCTAAGTCACTTCAGTCGTGTCCAAGTCTTTGAGATCCTATGGACTGTAGCCCACTAGGCTCCTCTGTCCATGGGATTCTCCAGGCAAGAATACTGGAGTGGGTTGCCATTTCCTTTCCAGGGGATACTGCCAACCCAGGGATCAAACCAGCGTCTCTTATGTCTCCTGCATTGGCAGACAGCTTCTTTACCACTAGTGCCACCTGGGTCTTATATATATATATATGCTTTATTGATTGGATAAATGAGTGAATGAATGAATTATTTACTTTCTTTGAAGGGAAATCCAGAGATTTGGGAGTCAATGTTTTCACCAGGGGACCGAACAAAAATATACTTGTAGTATTAAGCCTGATTTAAGTGTGATGGGCTTGGAACTGCCCACTCAGTCATTGCAGTCATGAAAGAAATAATTGTATTAATAGCTATATTTATTGGGGAATTATTATATGCTTTATGAGGATGAATAGATCAGGACACATTAAATGTTTTGAGAAACAACTCAAAAAATCTCAGTAGTTCAAGCCATAACCCAGTGAAACTGGTGTGAGCAGAGGCAGGAGTGCCATATTCTATATAATCACTCATAGACCCAGGCACCTTCCATATTGTGGACTTGCTAAGCCTTGACATCCTCCCCTGGATCCTCTGCACCCACCCAGCAGCCAAGGAAAGAAAGGGGATAAAGAACCACAGCAAGGTTTTAGGGGAAAGGCTTAGACCATATAGCGTATATCACTTCCAACCACATTACATTCACCAGACTTTCATTTAAAGCCTCATTTACATGCAAGGAGGCTAGGAAATGTATTCATTTGGTGACTCAGGAAGAAGAGGAAACAGATTTGTTGTGTTTCTAGAAAGTGTCTTCTGCAGTGCATTATCATTTAGTTCTCAAGTGAGTGAAAGTCGCTCAGTCGTGTCTGACTCTTTGGACCCCATGGACTATACCGTACTCTAGGCCAGAATACTGGAGTGGGTAGCCTGTCCCTTCTCCATGGGATCTTCCCAACCCAGGAATCAAACCAAGGTCTCCTGCATTGCAGGTGGATTCTTTACCCACTGAGCTATCAGGGAAGCCCAAGACAACCTTACAAGGGTTCTCAAGACAACCCTATAAAGCAAATGCAACTAATGCTACAGTTTTGCAAAAGAACAAACTCAGCCTCAGAGATGAAAGTACTACCCATGCAACAAATGATAGAACTAGGAGTTAGTCTTAGATTTGACTCTAAAACATGTGTTCCAGACCCACTAAACTATGATTTTCTCATAATTAAGATTCAGTTACGTTACACTATGCCTCCCTCTTCCTTCCTGCCACACCAATCCTCACTGTGCTGATTTTGGCTCTCCTGGATGTAAAATCCTGGGGATAAGTGGCTATTTGGCACCAAAACACTCATTATCTTATCTATTCTCCATTGTACTCCCATGTGGTAGGTATTATTATTATTATTAGCTCTACTTTACCAGAGAGGAAACTGAGATTAGATAGGTTATATAACTTGGCCATGAACATGAACAGCTAATGAGAGGCACATTTGAACACTGCATCTCACTCTTTGGCCTGGAACTTTGGAAGACTTTTCCCTGAAAAAAAATTTTTTAATGACACAATAAAAAAATTGAATCCCCCAAAAAAGTGCAACAACCCGCTTTCCCATGAACTATCCCAAAGCGTTTGGCACTGATGACACCAAGCTTCTTCCTCCTCAAGCCTGATATCATCTTTAAGGTTAGGAAAATCAAGATCATGCAGCAGCTCCTGGTCTTATGATTGAGAGTGAGGTTGGCACGTCAAGTCTTAAAGAAGGTCTTCTAGCCAAAACCATCCAGGAAGTGAAGAATCAGATAAATAAGAAGGCTGATGCAAGGCTAGGGAAGCACTCCAGACTCAGCTAGGGGTGGTCTCTCCAGGCCAACAGCATGATTCACAGCTGGGTCGCTGGGTGCTGACAGGGCAGCAGCAGCCAGAGCAGGCTTTGTCCGCTGGGCCCTCTTCCTTTCTCACTCATCCTCACCCAAACCTGATCAGGCCACCCTCTCCCTGATTTACTAGCTCATGAAGTTTGTTCCTTCATCACACTTTCCTTGGGCATCTGAGTGTCATCAGATGTCATGCACTGATCCCTAAGGGGAGAAAATAGGAAACCAGGCTAATTAAAACTGTCACACTGTAAAGAAAGAATTCCTGATGATAATAATAATGCCACCAGAGGACTTGGGCAGATTGGCAGATGAAAGGGGAAAACCAACAGTGGATTGGGAGTCTCTGGGGCATTTGACCTTCCAGAATCTTTCACTATGCAAGCCACAGTGGTCTTAGGAGCACAGGGTTGTGCCCCAAACCCTGTGGAATGGATGCCAACTCCCCGATTTCTTTTCCACAACTGCAGTCCCAGATTTTCCTTCTTGAGATCTCATTCACCCTCCTTGTGTAGTCTCTCAAGTCTGGCTTCATGAGATTGAGTGCCACCAGCAGGGATCGCTTTTCAAGATGGGAATAATCTTTGCTTTTGGAAACTTTAAGCTTGTTTACTCCCATAACCAATGAGGCAACTGGGGTGAGACGGATGAGAACACTGACCCAGGTCATGCTGATGGTTGGGAGGAGCCCAGGCCCCCAGGATTCTAACCTAGAGAGTCTTTTTTGTTTAGTTTTATTTTAACTGTTTGTTTTATATTGGAGTATAGCTGTTTAACAATGTAAGAGTTTCAGGTGGACAGCAAAGGGACTCAGCCATAAACATACATGTATCCATTCTCCTCCAAACTCCCACACCACCTAAGCGTGGTGCAGACAGTACGTGAGATGGTTATATATTGTAATCTATTCCTCATAAACAAACAACAACAGCAACAGAAAAACACCTTATCAAAAGACACAGAGGCAAAGACTTTCCATGCTGTTCCTGTTGGATTCGGGTGCCTGAGAAGCTGGTGGTATCTGTCTAAGTTGCACTATAGCCCTCCTCTCTCCCTCTCAAGCTCTTTTGGAAACCCAAGTCATAACTTTCTACTTCTGTCCAACCAAGATGAATTTACTTGCCACCTACCTCAGGAGTCTATCTTCTGTCCTAATTCCCAACAGCAATGAACTCAGTGTACTCACTCCCTGCCCACCTGCTACCTCACTCACATCCTGCCAGAAATCTAATATCTTTATATTTACTGGCCCTCTGTGACTTTCAACATTAAAAAAAATTTTGTTGGCATATAGTTGCCTTACAGTGCTGTGTTAGTTCTGTTATACAGCAAAGTGAATCGGCTATACATATACGTATATCCCCTCTCCCCCATTTTCAAATTTCTGTCTCTAACAGTGGAAGAAAATCATCCTTTATCCACACACTTAAAATTTTTCAAAATCTAAATAAAGTCACAGATAGCTTCACTGGGTCTTGCGTAAATGGACCTCAGCCAACCTCTGCCCTCTTCCCCCAAATTCTGCCCAGCTGTCTCCACACTCCTGCCACTCTGGCCTCTGTTCAGGTTTTCAGAAGATGGCAAGTTCTCTCTTGCCTTTTGCTCTCTGACATCCCATTTCCTCTGACAGAGTCTCGCCCACAGCCCACCATCCATCCTCTCACCCACCAGTGGCAAACTTCTACACATACATCAAGATGCAGTTTATGTGTTGCTTCCTCAAGGAAATCTTCCCTGATGCCTGTCATCAGGTTAGGTCCCCCGCTATATGCAGATAATCCTGTACTTTTCCTTTATGCTCTTTATCATAAATGTGATCATGAAATTATTTTTATAATTTTAACTTATTGTCTGTGTCCCCAGCAGACCATAGGTAAGATCTGTGAGCAAATGACCAGAAAGGACTGATACTGTACACACACACATTTTAATTACTCTCAGGAAACTTAGCTGCTATGCCTTATCATATAATTACTTGGATATATATGGAAGCACCTGGTGGGAATATAAATCCTATTGTGGCAGAAACCCCTACAGTGATGGATACATAATAAATGTTTATTGAATGAATGAGTAGATGGATGGATGTTGGTAAAGTCTTCATAAATACTTGAAGGGAAAGAGGGGTGTTAGTTTGCTAGCAAACTCTTGACAACAGATAAAAAACATTGCTAGTGCGCAACTATAAGGCTACCTTTTTTCTTTTCATACAAAAACATGCTTTGTTTTCCTTTCTTTCAAGGAACTTCTGTATTAACTTTCTATTTTATGGAACCAAAACACAGTGGATTAAATAAAACAACACATGCTTATTACTCCTAAGTTTCTGTGCACAGGTCCAGTGATCCAGGCACACTTTGGTTAGATCTTTCACCTGGGGTCTCAGAAGACTGCAATTAAGGTGATGTTCAGGGCTTAATATGTATCAGAGGCTCACTTGGAGAAGGACTTGTTTCCAAGATCTCTCAGGTTGTGGTAGGATTTATTTCTTTGTGACTGTCAGATTCATGACAGCTTGCTTCTTCAAAGCCAGTAACAGCCTGAGAAAGAAGCTCTAGCAAGGTGAGTGCTGTATTTTTATTTAATTACCTACATGTAATCACATCACCTTTGCTACATTCCACTGCTTAGAAACAAGTTAAAGGTGCCTCCCACAATCAAGGATGCAAGGAGATTACACAAGTGTAAATTCTAGAAAGTGGGAACCAGAGGGCTTATACTACAGTCTGTCTGACATAGTGTTAACTCTGGCCCCCAAGGATTCACATCCGTCTTACACTCAAACTACATTCTCCTCTCTTTCAATATTTCCAGGAGTTTCATCCCATGATAGAATTAGCTTCACAGTTTCATTATCTAAGCCACATCCAGGTGAGGATGAGGTGCCCAGGTATAGTCTGCTAAGTTTAAGTCTTGTGGCACAGTTCCTCTCCTTCTGTGGAACTATGAACCTAACAAGACAGGTTATGTATTTCAGAATATTCAAAATATGATGATGGGACAGGCACTGGATAATAGTACAGAAGTTCTAGCCCAAGGCTAAAATGAAAGATTAAAAACATCCATCATAGTTTTATAATCCAGCTAGTTAAATGCTCAAAGATGGTTGGTAATATTTCAAGATGTAAGGGATAATTCTCTATGCTTCTTGGCTCAGACTTATGGGCTCTTGATTCCACTTTCTGTGTCCTTTTTCATAGAAGGTAGCACATGTTTGCAGCTGAATAATTTATCAGCCTGCTTCTTGCCAGAAAAACTGGGTAAGGGGGGTGTTTTAGCAGCCTTCTTTCACTATGCATTCTCTGTCCCTCTCAGTCCATTCTGGCAGTGTTTCTACTGAAATAATTTTCTCAATAATTGTGTGGGTCTCCCTTGGATTTCATTGGCATCCACTCATCCCTTCTAAGAGACAAAGGCTATACCCATAGATATTTTCAAGATAATCCTTCCTCCATCTTTATCTCCTGCAGAGATTGCTGAGATACAATACCACTTATGTTTCTAGAAGCCCTGTAATTTAAGAAGATCCATGAGGTACATTCTTAATATCTTGAAATGACCCTTTGGGTGATTGAATAGTCTGACCTTTGGATTTTTTTTTTTTTTTTTGAAGTTTTAGCAAAAGATTGTGTAATTGAACACTCAGCTTTTTCTCTATGCCACACTTTTGACAGCCATTTCTCACTTTTAACATTTTTTTTACCATCTGGAGAGGCGAAAAATTTTGAAATCAAGTTCTGGCTCCTTTTTGTTGAATAGCTCTTTCCTCAATGTATCCCTTCTCTCACATTTTACTACAGGAAGCAAGAAGAAATCAGACAGCATCTTCAACACTTTGCTTGGAAACTCCTTCACTAAATTACCGAGTGCATCAGTTGCAAGTTGTACTTTCCACATAATTGCAGTAGACAATTTTGCTACATTTTATGCTTACTACAAAGCAAGGATCCCACTTCCTTCAGCTTTCAATAACTTATTCTTCATTTTCTTTTGAGTCTTTCTTGACAGCACACTCAAAGCCCAAATTTAACAGTTCAAAGCAATGTATGGCTTTCTCTACCATGTTCCTCAAAATCCTTCTAGCCATCAACTGCTGTCTAGTTCCACGGCTACTCCCACATTTGTGGGTATTTGTACAGCAACACTCACTTTCAGGTACCAAAATATGAATTAGTTGTCTATTGCTATGTAACAAATTACCACAAAACTTAGGAGCCTAAAACAATACATGTTTATTATGTCACAGTTTCTCTGGGTCAGGAGTCTTGGTGTAGCTTACCTAGGTCTTCCACTTGTTGCTGTTGTTCAGTCAATCAGTTGTGTCTGACTCTTTGCGACTCCATGGACTGCAGCACGCCTGGCTTCCCTATCAATCACCCTCTCCTGGAGCCGGCTCAAATTCAGTTCCATTGAGTCAGTGATGCCACTCAACCATCTCATCCTCTGTTGTCCCCTTCTCCTCCTGCCTTCAATCTTTCCCAGCATCAGGGTCTTCTCTAATGAGTTGGCTCTTTGCACCAGGTGACCAAAGTATTGGAGCTTCACCTTCAGCATCAGTCCTTCCAATGAATATTCAGGTTTGACTCCCTTTATGATTGATTGGATTGACCAATTATATAATACATTGGTAAATGTGTTTCCCTGATTTCTGTGGGTCATTCGAGTAAATTGTCAAACCTACGAAGTGGGTTGTCGGAATCCCTATTGATAATCAAGTAGTCAGAAGCATAAATGACATGGGACTTGTGACTGGCATCTGTAGTTGGGGATGCCAACTACTACTGGCATCTGTAGTTGGGGATGCCAACTCGGTCTTGTGGGACCAAGTCTTTAGCCTATGGAATCTGATGCTGGCTCCAGATGGAGAGTGTCAGAATTGAGTTCAATTGTAGGACACACAGCTGGTGTCACAGAGAACAGCTTGATGTGTGGAGAGCCCTCACATCTGGTGTCAGAAGTGAAGTGAAGTGTGGTAGTAAAGGAGAAACACAGGGGAGTTTTTATTTTACAAGAAGGATCTGCTTCCAAGCTTCTTCAGCTTGTTGGCAGAATTAATTTCCTTGCAGCTCTAGGTTTCATGGCAGCTTGCTTCTTTAAAGTCAGACAGAGTGAAAGAGGGAGGCCCTAGAAAGATGGACACTACACTCTTATGTAATTACCTGCAAAAACATCACGTACATTCATCACCTTTGCCACATTTCACTATTCAAAAACAAACAGGCCCAGCCAACAGCTGAGGGGAAGGGATTACACAAAGGCATGAGTACCAGATCACTGGCTACACAAGTCTACCTGCCACAGCACTCTAAGACAAGGGGATGATATATACATGTATATATACCTGTGTGTATGTGTTAGTCACTCAGTCGTGTTCAACTCTTTGTGACCCCATGGACCACACTCCTCTGTCCATGGGATTCTCCAGGCAAGAATACTGAATTGTATTGCCCTGTCTTCCTCCAGGGGATCTTCCTGACCCAGGGTTGAACCTGTGTCTCCTGCATTGGCAGATAGATTTTTTATCACTGAGACACCAGAGAAGTTGAACAACAAAACAGAACATCCAGTAAGAGGAGGTCCAGAGTTCTCCCTCAGGCCTGGGAAGCTTTGTATTTATTGTTCTTAATGGAGATGGCCTCTAGGTAACTTAGGAAACTTGCCTTAAGCCAGTCAGATAAAACCAGAGATAGCCTGGACTAGAATTTCCTCACCTGAGTCTTAATTCATTTCTGCTGTTCTTTTTACATTTAAAAACCTTACTTTTTAATACTAAGGTTTTTGTTGTTGTTGTTTTTAATTTGCTTATTTAGTTAGCCGTGTTGCTTCTTAGTTGCAATATTTGGGATCTTTGCTGTTCTCCAAGTGCTTGGGCTTAGCTGCTCTGTGGAATGTGGGATCTTAGTTCCTAGACTAGGGACCAAACTCCCAACCCCTGTATTAGAAGGTGATTCCAAACCACTGGACCACCAAGGGCAAACTTGAATTATTGCTGTTACCCATATTATGTATTTTATTATATTCAGTTCAGTTCAGTTGCTCAGTTGTGTCCAACTCTTTGCGATCCCATGAATCACAGCACACCAGGTCTCCCTGTCCATCACCAACTCCTGGAGTCTACCCAAATCCATGTCCATCTAGTCGGTGATGCCATCCAACCATCTCATCCTCTGCCATCCCCTTCCCCTCCTACCTTCAATCTTTCCCAGCATCAGGGTCTTTTCAAATGAGTCAGCCCTTGGCATCAGGTGGCCAAAGTATTGGAGTTTGGGCTTCAACATCAGTCCTTCCAATGAACATTCAGGACTGATCTCCTTTAGGATGGACTGGTTGGATCTCCTTGCAGTCCAAGGGACTCTCAAGAGTCTTCTCCAACACCACAGTTCCAACGCATCAATTCTTGGGTGCTTAGCTTTCTTTGTAGTCCAACTCTCACATCCATACATGACCACAGGAATAACCATAGCCTTGACTAGATGGACCTTTGTTGGCAAAGTAATGTCTCTGCTTTTGAATATGCTGTCTAGGTTGGTCATAACTTTTTTTCCAAGGAGTAAGCGTCTTTTAATTTCATGGCTGCGATCACCATCTGCAGTGATTTTGGAGCCCAGAAAAATAAAGTTAGCTACTGTTTCCTCTGTTTCCCCATCTATTTGCCATGAGGTGATGGGACCAGATGCCATGATCTTAGTTTTCTGAATGTTGAGCTTTAAGGCAACTTTTTCACTCTGCTCTTTCACTTTCATCAAGAGGCTCTTTAGTTCCTCTTCACTTTCTGCCGTAAGGGTGGTAGCATCTGCATATCTGAGGTTATTGATATTTCTCCTGGCAGTCTTGATTCCAGCTTGTGCTTCTTCCAGTCCAGAGTTTTTCATGATGTGCTCTGCATATAAGTTAAATAAGCACAGTGACAATATACAGCCTTGACGTACTCTTTTTCCTATTTGGAACCAGTCTGATGTCCCATGTCCAGTTCTAACTGTTGCTTCCTGACCTGCATACAGGTTTCTCAAGAGGCAGGTCAGGTCGTCTAGTCATCTCTTTAAGAATTTTCCACAGTTTATTGTGATCCACACAGTCAAAGGTTTTGGCATAGTCAATAAAGCAGAAATAGATATTTTTCTGGAACTCTCTTGCTTTTTTGATGACCCCACGGATGTTGGCAATTTGATCTCTGGTTCCTCTGCCTTTTCTAAAACTAGCTTGAACATCTGGAAGTTCATAGTTCACGTATTACTGAAGCCTGGCTTGGAGAATTTTAAACATTACTAGCGTGTGAGAAGAGTGCAATTGTGCGGTAGTTTGAACATTCTTTGGCATTGCATTTCTTTGGGATTGGGATGAAACCTGGCCTTTTCCAGTCCTGTGATCACTGCTGAGTTTTCCAAATTTTTGCTGGCATATTGAGTGCAGCACTTTCACAGCATCATCTTTCAGGATTTGAAATAGATCAACTGGAGTTCCATCACCTGCACTAGCTTTGTTCATAGTGATGCTTCCTAAGGCCCTTTTGACTTCACATTCCAGGATGTCTGGCTCTAGGTAAGTGATCACACCATCATGGTTATCTGGGTCATGAAGATCTTTTTGTACAGTTCTTCTGTGTATTCTTGCCACCTCTTCTTAATATCTTCTGCTTCAGTTAGGTCCGTACCATTTCTGTCCTTTATTGAACACATCTTTGCATGATATGTTTCCTTGATATCTCTAATTTTCTTGAAGAGATCTCTAGTCTTTCCCATTTATTTATTAATTTATCATATATTTATTATATTAACACTATTAATTTTGTTACACAAGGATTAGTATACATGTCTAAGCCTCTGTGCTAGATGGTACACTTCTTGAGGGCAAGCTTTCCTTTTTAATTAATCTATCTCTCTCTCCAAACTGTTCAACACAGTGAAATGCACCAAGAGAAAGCTCACTGTCTATTTTTTTGCTATTGGTGTACAAACAATAAATGTACCATTTAATCAAATAATCTACCTCCCAGTAAGACATTTACACTTTACTTCCCCCAGTTTCCCCATTATCTTTAAAACGGGAAAATAAATTGAATGAATTTTAAATTCATGTTTGGCTATAGACCCTGGATTCTAAGAAGAGGTCTTGCTAAACAAAGGAGCGTAAAGGACAGGGAAGAATGTTTGTAATCTGTCTTAAGAGAACACCATATTTTCAAGTGCTTTAGAAGTGTTGTTGTTGTTCAGTGGCTCAGTCGTATCCAGCTCTTTGCAACCCCATGGACTGTAGCACGCCAAGCTTCCCTTTCCTTCACTATCTCTCAGAGTTTGCTCAAACTCATATCCATTGAATTGGTGATGCCATCCAATCATCTCATCCTTTGCTGCTTCCTTCTCCTCCTGCGTTCAATCTTTCCCAGCATCATGGTCTTTTCCAACGAGTCGGCTCTTTGAATCAGATGGCCAAAGTATTAGAGCTTCAGCTTCAGCATCAGTCCTTCCAATGAATATTAAGGGTTGATTTCCTTTAGTATTGATTTGGTTTGATTTCTCCGAAGTCCAAGGGACTCTCAAGAGTCTTCTCCAGCACCACAGCTTTAGAGATAGTATCTATTTTTATACAGAAGGGATTTTTAACATATCAGGCAAGCCAGCTGTCAGCAGGCAAGTACTTCCCAGGAGGTTCTCCTTGCAAACCCTTCTTGCCCACCATATTTAGCCCATTTTCTGACCAAGGGAGATTCCCCATGGAGTAGGTAACTTCAAAGAGGCGGCACAATGAACAGGAATCTAAAATATCTTACCTGAAAAACCAGCATATGAATCTGATGGCACTCAGTCTAAAAAGTAATAGGAGTACCTCCCACTTATTGGACCTTTATCAAATATTCTGTTTGATCTCCAAGGAACGCTGCAGTTCTGTCTGTTGTGATGGGGAACATCGGGATGAAGGACCAGCAGGTCTGGATTTAAGTGTTCCTTTCCTGTCACTTCCTAGCTGTCTTACTTGCAGTAATTAACCTGCTCCCTCTGACCTTCAGTTTCCACTTACCTCTGTCCTTCCATCTGGACAAGCACATTGCAAAACTCAGAGGAGGAAATGAGGGAATGGCTAGGTGAGCTCTTTGTGAACTGTAAAGAGATATGAAGATGTTAGGTCTATATTTTAAAGTATTCCATCGATCATATTATTTCACTAGCATAGGCCATTTCCCACAAGCTAGTACACATCACAGGAATTTGGCTGAATTATGTTAGCACATCAAATACATATCTGATTACTGAGTCCCTGTGCAGGCACTCTGTGAAGCCATCTACTATAACAGTTTATAATATGCTACCATAAGCAGCTAGACCTGAGTTTGAATCACATGTACATAGGATTTGAAGAAAGACAGTGGACATGGGTTCAATCCTGGGTTCGGAATATCCCCAAGAGAAGGAAATGGCAACCACTCCAATATTCTTGCCTGGATTCTTCCCATGGACAGAGGAGCCTGGTGAGCTACAGTCTATGGGGTTGCAAAAGAGTTGGATACAACTTAGCAACTAAGCAACAACACCAACTTTAACTTCCTAGTCTCAATTTCCTAATCTGCAAAGCAGAATTATATATTAAAAAAAATAATAACAGTACCTATGTTACAGATTGAATGCTGCATCCCATCAAATTCATATGTTGAAGTCTTACCCCAGAGTGATGATATTTGGAGATGGGGCCCTAGGATTAAGTGAACTCATGAGGGTGATGTTCTCATGATGGTACTAGTGTCCCCATTAGAAGACACACTGGTGGACTCCACCACTGTTCTAGTCCTTGACCTGATTTCCTCAAACCCACTCCTCACTCCACTGCTGTGTATCTCAGCGTATTATCATCAGGAGTCTGTGTTTCCCAGGTTCCAGTGTCCCTTGGTGGAGAAGGCAATGGCACCCCACTCCAGTACTCTTGCCTGGAAAATCCCATGGGCGGAGGAGCCTGCTAGGCTGCAGTCCATGGGGTCACTAAGAGTCGGACATGACTGAGTTACTTCACTTTCACTTTTCATTTTCATGCATTGGAGGAGGAAATGGCAACCCACTCCAGTGTTCTTGCCTGGAGAATCCCAGGGACGGGGGAGCCTGGTGGGCTGCTGTCTATGGGGTCGCACAGAATCGGACACGACTGAAGTGACTTAGCAGCAGCAGCAGCAGTGTCCCTTGGACTGGCCGAATTCAGCTAACATAAGGCATTGGGAGGAAAAGGGGAAAATAAGGGTGTTTGTCTCTCTTTGTTCCCAAGAGCAGCTGTGTCTCTCTATGCTCATCTTCCCCCAGGCAGCCCACGAAGGTTTCAGCTTCTGATGGGCTACCCTGACTTCTAACACCGCCTCCTCCCTTTGCCCTTGCAGTCCTGGGGGTCAGCGGCTTCTTCTGCCATTCATCTCTGAGTTGCCTCACTGCTTCCTGCTGGCTTTTCAGTTTTTCTAACACTCATGTAGTGAATTTCTTGGTTTAAGTCTCTCTGGTTTCTATATTCAGAGTGTCTTCCATCTTCCAATGACTGTCTACTCTCGCAGGTTGTCTTAGCTTGCTCAGGCTGCCACAATGAATACCATCGACCAGGAGGCTCAAACAACAGAAATTCATTTTCTTACAGTTCTGGTGAATGGTAGTCCAAGATCAGAGTGCCAGCGTGGTCCAGTTGAAACTATTTCCCTGGTTTGCATTTGTTTGCATTTTTGCAGAATGTCTAGCAGCAGAGAGAAAGGGAGAGAGAGAAAGTAAAGAAGGAGAGAGAGAGGATGTGTGTATGCTTTCCACTGCGATTAATGTGAATTAATTGAGGATTAATTTTAATTATATAAGAGGTCCTGGTTAATTAAATATTTTGTACAAAATTGTTAAAGTTAATGATGAGTTATGGTTTTATTAGTGGCAGATCTTACTCATTGTAAGACCTCCTGAGTGTCTTCACATATCTAATATATGTATCACATAAATATCCTCATTTCATTCCAAATAATGTATACCGTTTTCCTTTTTTTCCTGTCTACTTAATGGTCTTTGCCCCTAACAACTGAGGGTGTCAGGATGTGTTTCAGAACATTGTAATCTAGCTTCTACCTAGCTGTCCAGGGGCATGGCCGGCCACCTCTCCACTGTAAACCCTTTGCTACAAGCACAGAGAACCAC
The DNA here is from genome assembly GCA_935064755.1 of Tragelaphus eurycerus. Classification (NCBI taxonomy): domain Eukaryota; kingdom Metazoa; phylum Chordata; class Mammalia; order Artiodactyla; family Bovidae; genus Tragelaphus; species Tragelaphus eurycerus. The sequence goes on along the minus strand of CAKXYN010000086.1, from coordinate 237,323 downwards.
CCACCACTTCCCAGTTGCCCATCCTTTCATACTTCACTGAGATTAGTCACACTGCCCCTCTCAGGGAACATCCGCCAACCCAGGATCAGCTCTTTGTTGCCTCCTCTGTGAAGCCTTGAGCCCAGCTCACTAACAGAACTAATCACTTGCTCCACCGTGCCCTTAATATTCCCTTGGTTCCTAAGGTTACCTCGAGGATTATGCGGCCACATCCTTGTTCACAGGGTGCATGCACATCCTCTTGCCCCACCAGCCATGATCAGTGGCTCAGAAGCACAGAATCTGAAGGCTGAATCCTAAGGGCAAGAGGCTCCACGCAGTGGGGTGGGGGGGAGGCAGGGGGAGGGCGGTATGAGGGTTTAGAGCCCAAGAGACCTAAGTCTCAGCTGTGAATTTAGACAAGCAAAATCATCGTTTTGAGTCTCGGGTGTCCTTCTGGCAAGAATGGGGACAGTGAGCACAGACCAAGTCTTAGAGTCACCTTAAGAGTTAAATTAAATCATCCGTATCACATGCTGGTGGCAGTGGGAGATTTTTACCAAAGGCTGCTCTCTGCCCTTCTCTCCTGCAGCTGACCTCAGGCCAGTGAGTCCCAGGAGTCATGTCAGACCCAGTGCAGAGGCAAAGGGCCAGAGAGGAAATATTTTAGGCTTTATGGGCATATTTGGTCATTTTCGCTTATTGTTTATTTATTTAACAACTCTCTGAAGATGTTAAAAAATCTCTGGGCAATTCACAAACACATCGTTGGGCAGATTCAAGCTACTGGCCAAAGACTTCTGACCCCGTTCTAGTAAACTGCTTATACTCAGCCTTAGCCTGAAGCTGCCCCTTACTGCTTCTTTTCTTATTCTACTTTCCTTCTTTTTCCTTTCCTTTCATTTCACCCATGTCCCTTCAGTGTAGGAGTTAAGACCAGAAGTGTACGATCGTACAGGCCTGGATCCAGATCCTTGCCCCGCTGCCAACTAGTGGGAGCAAGTTACTTAATGCATCTGAGTTTCTGTTCCAGCACCTTTCACACAGCCCTGTGCAAACCTTCTGGTAGAGCTGGTGCGAAGGCTATGCTGTGGATTGATGGAGCTGCGTGTAATCATCTATGGTGAGCAACACTACAGGTCCACCTCCTCACTCTCCCACACCGATCATCAAGTGCTTGCCAGCATGCCACTGCACTAAGTGCTTTGTTCCCTCATTCCGCTTGCTTCCTTGGCTCCCCCTGTTTCTAGTTTCACAATGTATAGAACTCATGATGTACCCAGAGGAATCCTGAGAAAGGAAACGTTCTCTCCCAGGAAAATCTCAACAGTAAGATCTCCAGAATTCACACACCCACTTAGCTACTGTTGTGTGTTCAGGCTCCACTCCAGTTCTGTTGAAAAGCATTTGCATTTCACAAAGAGGACTCCAGGCTTTCCCATAAGGGCTAACACAGAAAAGATGGATTGCTCTGGGGGTTACTGAAATGCTCAGAACACCAGGAGGCTTCCAGCCAGATGAGAGCAGTTGGAGTTTCTGAAGATGTCATGTATTAATAAAATCAACAGGTTCTGTTAATCCACTCAAGAGAAAGAAAGACTTGGTGAATGGGAAATACTCAACTGAGCTGGATGGGCATTTCGGACTGAAAAATCCCTGGGAAATTTTCTTCTTCCTAATGTGTGTTAGATGATCAGTCATGTCTGACTCTTTGCGACCCCATGGACTATAGCCAGCCAGACTCCTCTGTCCATGGAACTCTCCAGGCAAGAATACTAGAGTGGGTTGCCAGTCTCTTCTTCAGGGGATCTTTCCCACCCAAGGATCAAACCTGGGTCTGCTTTACTGCAGGCAGATTGTTTAACCGTCTAAGCCACCAGCGCCTTTCCTCCTAATAGTGGGGCATTAAAGCTGTAATTCGGACAAGGCAATGGCAAGCCACTCCAGTATTCTTGCCTAGAAAATCCCATGGATGGAGAAGCCTGGTAGGCTGCAGTCCATGGGGTCGCTACGAGTCAGACGTGACTGAGCGACTTCACTTCACTTTTCACTTTACACAATGGAGAAGGCAATGGCAATCCACTCCAGTGTTCTTGCCTGGAGAATCCCAGGGACGGCAGACCCTGGTGGGCTGCCATCTATGGGGTCGCACAGAGTCGGACACGACTGAAGCGATTTAGCAGCAGCAGCAAAGCTTAATTATCTATTGGTTGGGAGTAGAGAGAGGCATAGAATGAAATATTCTTTTCCTCCTTGATTATTAATCTTTTGGGTTCACTATTTCATCCAAAAGATGCAAGACTTAGATAATCTTTGGAAAATTCTTTGCTTTTCTTTAATTTTACTTGTTTTAATTCACTTTAACGAGCTGTTGAATGCTCTGTCAGCTAGAAGTTGTATCTGTCTTCTAGTCTCAGAGATCAGAAAGGAGAGTGGTTTTAAGCAGATACAACTTTATTTCTCTGTCTTGTGAGTGAAGTCTGAGCAGTCTAGAGCTGGTGTGATGGCTCTTTCTGTTTTTGTCTTCTTCAAACCATAGCTCAGGGATTCATCCTCGAGTTGAAAGTGAAATGAAGGACTCTTTCTCAGTTCATTTCCAATCCTCTCCTTTTTTGCAACGATTGTGTGTGTGTGCTCTGTCACTTCAGTCAATTGTAACTCTTTGCAACCCCATGAACTATAGCCTGTCAGGCTCCCCTGCCCACGGGATTTTCCAGGCGAGAATACTGGAGTGGGTTGCCATTTCCTCCTCCAGGGGATCTTCCCACCAGGGGAACTGAAACTGCATCTCCTGCCTCTCCTGCATTGCAGGCAGACTCTTTACCACTGAGCCACTGGCGAAACCCTATGCTCTGATGACATTGAATAAAAAAAAGCATTGCTATGCCATCACATATGTATATTTTATCATCATCATTGTTGTTATCAATCTCTGTATGTTTCTTTTAAAATATATTTGAGACATACAATCAGGTTTTAAAAATCATGAAATGGAACTGAAAAGAAAATAACTGGGGGAAAAGGCCACATAGAAAGAGGTGAAGAATCCAGAATCTAAGACTTTGTTTGGTTCAATCCTGTTCCCTCCCCTTCTTAGCTGCACAACTTAAGCAAATAACTTGATATTTTTGTGCTCTAATTACTCCACCTGTAGAATGGGGATTATAATACCTGTCTAACCAAATTAATTTGTACCTATAAAACTTGGAATAGTACCTGCCATATAGTAAGAGACAAATGAGTATTTATTGTTGTTATTATTATTACCATAGGAAAAGAAGTTGAAGTCAAGATAGGGACAGTATTTAGAAAATGTACCATTAAGTCATGTATTATTGTCCTCATTGGGGCCACAGTGCTACCACTGAATTCCACTTTTTCACTTGTCTCTCCATACATCTGTAAACTCAGGAGAGCTTTGCCTACTCAGATGGGTTCATGAAGATCCAGTGGGCAGTGTCCGGCATGATGTCTGGTGCATTGTAGGTGCTCATTACATGTTTTCTCTCTTCCATTTTCCCCCTTGGCCTCAACTCTTGGTTTAGGACTAGTCTTGTCTTTTACTCTGAATCTCACAGATCTCTGACTCCCACCTCATGGTATGGATAAGGAGGCCACAGGGGCAGACTTTGTCTGGCTTACTCGATATTTCCACATCAATCCTGACATCCCTGATGCCTAACAGGACCCTGATGGAGAGTTGAATGAGTGTATACTCCATAAAGGCAAACACTGGCTAAGATGGAAGAATACTGTACCAAGTTAAGCACAGGAGTAGAAAGGAAGATGTTGCATGAAGTGTAGGTTTTCCACAGTCTATCTCATTTCACTTGTCTTCTGTAAAAAGTGGGAGCCAGACACCTTTTCTTCTGTGCTTGACAAGAGGCCTCATAGACAAAATTCTTTATCGTTACTTTTTTGGTATAATTATTAAATTGTATGGCAGCAAAGAATAAAAGAATGATCTCTCTCTAAACTTTTGGCTAAAGGAAAATTCTCAACAGTTCAGTCACTGGGATGAATTTTTTAACATTTGGAGCCCATGTGATACCCTGCAAGAGGCTCTCTACAGTTTGCATCAGCATGTGGTCCCAAAGAGACTGAGAAACAAGATCCACCCTTCTTCCATCTTCAACCAGGAGCTGAGAGGCTCCTGAAGCTCTGAGATGGGGAGAATTCTGTCTGGGACTATTAGTACCTTCCCCAGAAACTCTCAGTCTCTCCAGGAATGCTATTCATTGCAACAACGACATGGTAACAATAATCACAAAAGTTCATCATTGGGAATTTCTCCATCCCTGTCATAGGATTGAATAACTCTAGACTCTATCTCATTTAGTTATCCCAATAGCTATGAAGTAGGTAATACTATTATCACCATTTTCCCAGCAACAAAAATTAGACTCAGAGAGGATGAGTCATCTGCTCAAACTCACTGTAGTGAAGTGCTAGACTGAGGATTTGAACCCAGCTTAGAATTTGTTCCTCTGAGGGAAGCCTGAAAGCCACAAATGACAGGTCTTCTTTGAGTGGTCAGAATGTGCAGGGGGTACTTGCTAGGTAGGTCCAATCTTAATTCTCAGAGGGAGGCAGTGGGCAGTGGTTCAGCTCTTAGGAAACCCACGAGTGAAGTAGGCCAGGATGGCCGCTAAGAGATGAGAAGAGTGTGAAAAGCTGCTGGGCAGGCAACAGCATAGGTGGGGAAGTGAAGACATTCATCATTGCTGTAATTCACAAGAACTATCCACAGAAGTCCCACGTGCTGGAGACAGTGATGAGTGGGAGCAGAAGGCATGTGCTCTACCTTCACAAAGCTTGTAGTCCACTGTTCAAAGACATGCATCTTTTACAGAAACACACAAACAATTGTAGAATTACAGCTGTGAAATGTAAGTGCTTTCAAGGAGGAGGCACATAGGACCATGAGATCCATACATAAAGGACTTCAGAGTGGGCTTTGTTGCTGTTCACTGGCTAAGTTGTGTCTGACTCTTTGTGACCCCATGGACTGAAGCATGCCAGGCTTTCTTGTCCTTCATCATCTCCCAGAGTTTGCTCAAATTCATGTCCACTGAGTCAGTGATACCATCCAATCATTTCATCCTCTGTTGCCCCCTTCACCTATACTCCTCAAGCTTTCCAGTATTAGGGTCTTTTCCAGTGAGTCAGCTCTTCACATCGGATGACCAAAGTATTACAGCTTCAGCTTCAGCGTCAGTCCTTCCAGTGAATATTCAGGACTGATTTCCTTTAGGATTGACTGGTTTGATCTCCTTGCTGTCCAAGGGACTCTTAAGAGTCTTCTCTAGCACCACAGTTCAAAAGCATCAATTCTTTGGCACTCAGATTTCCTCATGGTCCAACTCTTACATCCATACATGACTACTGGAAAAACCACAGATTGGACTATATGGACTTTAGTTGGCAAAGTGATGTCTCTGCTTTTGAATTCTTAGTCTATGTTTGTCATAGCTTTTCTTCCAAAGAATAAACATCTTTTAATTTCATGGCTGCAGTCACCGTCTGCAGTGATTTTGGAGCCCAAGAATATAAACTCTGCCACTGTTTTCATTCCCCACCCCCCATCTATTTGCCATGAAGTGATGGGACCAGATGCCAAGATCTTAGTTTTTTGAATGTTGAGTTTTAAGTCAACTTTTTCACTCTCCTCTTTCACTTTCATCAAGAGGCTCTTTAGTTTCTATTCACTTTCTGCCATTAATGTGGTATCACCTGCATATCTGAGGTTGTTATTTCTCCTGGCAAGTTTGATTCCAGCTTGTGATTCATCCAGCCTGGTATTTTGTATGATGTATTTTGTATATAGGTTAAATAAGGAGGGTGACAATATAAGCCTTGATGTACTCCTTTCCCAGTTTTGAACCAGTCCCATTCAGTCTGGTTCTAATTGTCGCTTATTGACCTGCATACAGATTTCCCAGGAGGCAGGTAAGGTGGTCTGGTATTTCCATCTCTTTAATAATTTTCCACAGTTTGTTGTGAGCCACACAGTCAAAGGCTTTGGTGTAGTCAATAAAGCAGAAGTAGATGTTTTCCTGGAATTCCCTTGCTTTTTCTATGATCCAGTGGATGTTGGCAGTTGGATATCTGCTTCCTCTGCCTTTTCTAAACACAGCTTGTACATGTGGAAGTTCTTGGATCACATACTGTTGAAGCCTAGCTTGAAGGATTTTGAACATGACCTTGCCAGCATGTGAAATGAGGGCAATTGTGCAGTAGTTTGAACATTCTTTGGCATTGCTCTTCTTTGGGATTGGAATGGAAACTGACCTTTTCCAATCCTGTGGCCATTGCTGAGTTTTCCAAACTTGCTGGCATATTGCGAAGGTCACTCAGTCGTGTCTGACTCTTTGCACCCCCATGAACTATAACAGTTCATGGAATTCTCCAGGCCAGAATACTGAAGTGGGTAGCTGTTCCCTTCTCCAGGGGATCTTCCCAACTGAGGGATCAAACAGAGGTCTCCCACATTGCAGGCAGATTCTTTACCAGCTGAGACACAAGGGAAGCCCAAGTATACTGAAGTGGGTAGCCTTTTCCTTCTCCAGATCTTCCTGACCTAGGAATCAAACCTGGGTCTCCTGCATTGCAGGCAGATTCTTTACCAACTGAGCTATCAGGGAAGCTCATATTGCACCTGGCATGTTGAGTGCAGCACTTTAACAGCATCATCTTTTAGAATTTTAAATAGCTCAACTGGAATTCCATCACCTCCACTAACTTTGTTCATAGTAACGTAGTAAGGCTTTCTAAGGCTCACTTGATTTCACACTCCAGGATGTCTGGCTCTAGGTGAGTGATCACACCATTGTGGTTATCCAGGTCATTAAGACATTTTTTTCTACAGTTCTTCTGTGTGTTCTTGCCACTTCTTTCAGTTCAGTTCAGTTCAGTTCAGTCGCTCATTCGTGTCTGACTCTTTGCAACCCCATGAATCACAGCACACCAGGCCTCCCTGTTGTTGTCCATCACCAACTCCCAGAGTTCACTCAGACTCACATCCATTGAGTCAGTGATGTCATCCAGCCGTCTCATCCTCTGTCCTCCCCTTCTCCTCTTACCCCCAATCCCTCCCAGCATCAGAGTCTTTTCCAATGAGTCAACTCTTCACGTGAGGTGGCCAAAGTACTGGAGTTTCAGCTTTAGCATCATTCCTTCCAAAGAAATCCAGGGCTGATCTCCTTCAGAATGGACTGGTTGGATCTCCTTGCAGTCCAAAGGACTCTCAAGAGTCTTCTCCAACATCACAGTTCAAAAGCATCACTTCTTCAGCGCTCAGCTTTTTTCACAGTCCAACTCTCACATCCATACATGACCACAGGAAAAACCATAGCCTTGACTAGACGGAACTTTGTTGGCAAAGTAATGTCTCTGCTTTTCAATATGCCACTTGTTTATATTTTATCAATTCAACAACCTGTACCTCATTCACAGGGGTTTCCAAACCAGGTAAATGTCATTTACCAGGACATGTTGGTGATTTAAGAAACTCCAAAATCAGTCACCACCTCTGGAAAGAAAGGAAATGCACTCTATATACTGGAGTCACAGACTCTCTGAATTCTTCTCATGGAATTCTTTGCGGGATAAACTCACATAGAAAGACCCATGGACTAGTAATAGGAGAAATATTCAAGAAAATAATGATGGAGACAGCTGTGCCCACCATAGGCAGCTGAGCATTTATTCAAGTCATCTGATCTCTTTCATGCTTCCAGATGCGGGTGGAAGACTAGCAATGGCCAGAAATCATGTGAATTTCCCTGGCCTTGCTGTTCCAGGGAGATTGTCTGCCTCCAAAACACCTGCACTCAAATTATTTCAGGCTGTTTCTGACCAAAGATAGAGTTCTAGAGATAAAGTGTCTCCAATCCCATGAATGTAAATCCCATCAACAAAGAATCCTGGGAAAATTATACTGAACAGTACAAATGGTTCAGGAATCTAGGTCAATCTGTGAATGAAGTATTTATGAAGCTTGTGGGGCTCAAGCCTCCCAGGTTATCCATAACCCACTGGGCCCTCCTTTCCTGTTTACCTGTTTACCTTTCCTGACATCTCTGTTTACCTGTGAATCTGACACTCTCCCCCCTTCCACTGGGCCCTCAGACACTCGTGCAGTGTCACTGGACAATGCCCCTATATCTTCAACTTCTCTGAATTTTCCCTTTGAACTGTGGTTGTGTCTCACAGCTCAGTCAAGGGCCATTCACATCATCTCCTGGGTCAAGGGTACCTCTGAAGCTGGACAATGCCAGCAGCCTTTTCTCCATCTGCTGCCTTACTGAATTCTGCCTCTCGCAAGTGAAGGCTGTATTTTTTTCTCTCTCTCTCACATCTAGTTCTTCCCACTGTTACTTCAAGATCATTTTCTTCCCACTTTCAAAATCTCCAGGTCTTGTAACTATCCCATCACTCTTCCTTGTTACTATTAACTACCAACTCTTGAGGGTACCTTCAGTGATGACTCTAGCACCAGAATGTCTTCTATTTCACCACTACTCTGATCCTTATACTTTGCATCTCCAATAACCATGTGTATAATCCGTCTATCATTCTAGCCTTTTCATTCCTCAGCTTTATTACGTCCAGTGATCTGCTCCTTCATCCTACCTCATATATCCACTCCCCAAATCATGCTCTTGATCTTGTGGTCGTCTCTGACAGTCAAGTTTCTTCAAGTGCCTTGTTTTTTGATTACCAGGTCTTGTATGTCTAGCTCACTTCCTGTAAGTATACCTACTCAAAGATATCCTATAAGCTCACCAAGATGATCAATCCACAGGACTGCAATTAGTCAGCTTATTCATGTCCTTCTTCCCCCCTTACCTGATGAAGAGCTCATGATCTATTATTTATTTATTTTTTTTATTTTGCTTAACTTTACAATATTGTATTGCTTTTACTATACATCGAGATGGATCCTCCACCAGAATACACGTGTTCCCCATCCTGAACCCTCCTCCCTCCCCGCTTCCCACACCATCCCTCCAGGTCATCCCAGTGCTCCAGTCCCAGGCATCTGTTATAGGGCATCGTACCTGGACTGACTCGTTTCAGATATGATATTATACATATTTCAATGCTATTCTCCCCAATCATCCCACCCTCTCCCGGACCCAGAGTCCAAAAGTCTGTTCTATACATCAGTGTCTCTTTTGCTGTCTCATAAGCAGGGTGATTGTTACCATCTTTCTAAATTCCATATATATGCGTTAGTATACTGTATTTGTGTTTTTCTTTCTGGCTTACTTCACTCTGTATAATAGGCTCCAGTTCCATCCACCTCATTAGAACTGATTCAAATGTATTCTTTTTAATGGCTGAGTAATACTCCATTGTGTATATGTACCACAGCTTGCTTATCCATTCATCTGTGGATGGACATCTAGGTTGCTTCCACGTTCTGGCTATTGTAAACAGTGCTGCTATGAACATTGGGGTACACGTGTCTCTTTCAATTCTGGATTTCTCAGTGTGTATGCCCAGCAGTGGGATTGCTGGATCATAAGGCAGTTCTATTCCCAGTTTTTTGAGGAATCTCCATACTGTTCTCCATAGTGGCTGTACTAGTTTGCATTCCCACCAACAGTGTAAGAGGGTTCCCTTTTCTCCACACCCTCTCCAGCATTTATTGCTTGTGGACTTTTGGATCGCAGCCATTCTGACTGGCGTGTAATGGTACCTCATAGTGATTTTGATTTGCATTTCTCTGATAATGAGTGATGTTGAGCATCTTTTCATGTGTTTGTTAGCCATCTGTATGTCTTCTTTGGAGAAATGTCTATTTAGTTCTTTGGCCCATTTTTTGATTGGGTCGTTTATTTTTCTGGAATTGAGCTGTAGAAGTTGCTTGTATATTTTTGAGATTAGTTGTTTGTCTGTTGCTTCATTTGCTATTATTTTCTCCCATAATCATTCCTTTGTAAACACTCTTAAATGGCCAGCCCCTTCTTCCTTTTGCAGCACCAGCCAGGCAGAGTCCCAACCTGATTAAACACTACTGACATTTTCTCTGGGCCTGCAATGCTCACAGCTGCCTGTTTCTAGAGGAAGAAAACACATACAATGTAACCACAAATCTCAAATAGACACTCAAATAGGCAATCTACAATTTTCCACTCTTCAAAAGTGTTTCTCATTTTTTTCCTCTCTCCTCAAATTTCATGCACCTGTGCCCTTCCACCCTTGACCTTGTATGTGATGTTTCACTAAGAAAACAGAAGCAGATGCTAAACAAAGAGCTCCCTTTTCTTTCCATTGCTAAACTCTCAATCTGCCTGCAGTGGAGACACTGTTTCCTGTAAGGTTAGTTTGGATAAAGGGTTCCCCACTCCTGGAAAAGTTGATAGCTTTGCTTTTGCCCTGCATCTCAACTTTCCCAACTTTTAGAATCTACTCCTGTAATTTCTCCTTTGTTGTGCATTTTGGGTCTTTCTCTATTATTCACCCCAATAATCACACAAATACGCTTTAAGGTGGAGTAAATGAGGAACCGTAAAGCTCAATGCCATAGTCTTGCCAATTCCTTCTGCATTCCCATGCTCTCCTGGGCAAACTTCTTGGAAGAGTTTACTGCAGTCACCACGCCTCTTACACTGTCTCTTCCATTTACCGCACTAGGGTTTCTATCCTCGCCAGGCTCCCACGCCTGCTCTTGTCCAGGTCAACAGTGACTCTATGTCCCAAACCCAGCAATGACTTGTCTATTCTTATCTGATTGTTTCCTATCAGAAATGATGGACGTAGTGGCCACTATCTTCTCCTTGAAGCTCTTCCTGCTTTTGGCTTCTGCAATTCCACCCTCACAAAATAACACTACAGGTAACCCAAGTTAACAATCTAGGCAACACTCTTGATTCTCTCCTCTCTCCCTACCTCCAAGCCATCAGCAAATCCTATTGATTCTACCTTCAAAACACATCCTGAATCCATCCGTGTCTCCCCCTCTCCATGACTATGATCTAATGCAAGCCCTCTGCCTCTCTCCCTAAACTTGGGACCCATTCCTCTGTTTCTCCTTCTACCCTTTCCACTCTGCACGCATTAGTCAGAGCAGAATTTTGTAAACATACATTACGTATCTCTCTGTGTAAAGCTTTTCGGCGGCTTTCCATTACACTCAGAAATTAGCACCAAGCTCCTCACCTGGATTCCAGAACCCTGGGTGATCTGGACCTGCCTTCCCCTCTGATTTGATTTCACGCTTCCCTCCCCTTCACTCACACCCGCGAAGCTTCTACTACTTGACCATCTTTCAGTTCCTTTAATGGGCCAAGTTTTCTCCTGCCTCAAGGCCTTTGCACTAGATGGTTCCTTGCCTGCCCTGTGCCTCCCCTAATACACCCCCTCGTTTGCATAACTGGTTCCTCTTATTCTTCACAGCTTAAATGCCAAAGCTTTAGAGAAGTCTTCCTCAGCCACTCAAGCTGAAATAGTTCCTGCTGTATCTCTGAACTTCTCTAAACAGTTCTATGGCTCCTTGATATTTTCCTTGTAATTTCATTTATTTCCATGTCGTCCATCTTTTCCTACTAGAATAGAAGCATCAGAAGTGCAGGAGCTTCTTTTCTATTGTTCACTCCTGTATGCCCAGGACCTGGAACTCTGCCTGGTGCTAAATAGGCCTCCTCATCAAAAATATGTCAATTGAATGAGCCTAATGACCATGCACGGAGAAGGCAATGGCACCCCACTCCAGTACTCTTGCCTGGAAAATCCCATGGATGGAGGAGCCTGGTGGGCTGCAGTCCATGGGGTTGCACAGAGTCGGATGCGACTGAGCGACGTCACTTTCACTTTTCACTTTCATGCATTGGAGAAGGAAATGGCAACCCACTCCAGTGTTCTTGCCTGGAGAATCCCAGGGACGGGGGAGCCTGCTGGGCTGCCATCTATGGGGTCGCACAGAGTCAGACACGACTGAAGCCATTTAGCAGCAGCAGCAGCAATGACCATGCAGCACTGTGACTAGATATTAACAAGATAGAAAAGTCCCTTCAGAAGCTTAAATGTTGTTTCAAACTCTTCTCTGAAATTTTTTCATGTTCTCAATCACTAGTGCAGTCTTCCTAAAAGGAGAGACCTTGCTTTTCTTTTTTCTGTTACACATAACCTCTGTGCTGTGCTGTGCTTAGTCTCTCAGTTCTGTCCAACTCTTTGTGACTGCAGCCCGTCAGGCTCCTCTGTCCATGGAGATTCTTCTGGCAAGAATACTGGAGTGGGTTGCTATGTCCTCCTCCAGGGGATCTTCCTAACCCAGGAATCAGACCCAGGTCTCCCACACTGTAGGGGGATTCTACTGTAAGCCCAAGAATACTGGAGTGTGTAGCCTATCCCTTCTCCAGGGGAACTTCCCGACCCAGGAATTGAAACATCGTCTCCTGAATTGCAGGTGGAGTCTTTACCAGCTGAGCTACCAGAGAAGCCCTATATAACCTCTGCTGCTGCTGCTGCTAAGTCGCTTCAGTTGTGTCCGACTCTGTGCGACCCCATAGACGGAAGCTCTACCACATTATAAAGCTTACAGCTGGTACTTAGTAAATAACATATTGATTGTGCATTTGAAATAATTACCAAACAATGCAAGGCACTGCTGGCACACTTGTCCTATTTGGAACTGTGTATCTGACAGATTTATTTAGTGGTTACATAACCAGGGACCAGAGTAGCTATCAAGAAGGGAACAAAAAGCATCCAGAAAATTCAAAAAAGATGTCACAAATTCCATGTAAATTACAAAGAGCAAAACTTTTTACTCAGAACCCTCAGATTTTTCCTTTGTGGAAAGTCTAAGAAGATGAGTTGATTTCCAGGTCTGCCTGAAACTATTCTTTCATTGCTGCTGCTGCTGCTAAGTCGCTTCGGTCATGTCCAACTCTGGGTGACCCCATAGACGGTGGCCCACCAGGCTCCCCCGTCCCTGGGATTCTCCAGGCAAGAACACTGGAGTGGGTGGCCATTTCCTTCTCCAATGCATGAAAGTGGAAAGTGAAAGTGACGTCACTCAGTCATGTCTGACTCTTAGCAACCCCATGGATTGCAGCCCACCAGGCTCCTCAATCCATGGGATTTTCCAGGCAAGAGTGCTGGAGTGGGGTGCCCTTGCCATCTCTGATTCCTTCATTAAGTCAACTATTTGAGTTGCTTCTAGATACTGAGCATTTGTGTTAGGCACTGGTAAAAATTCAATGATGAAAAAACAAATAATCTTTCCCTTCATTAAGGCTATAACTTAGGAGAGAAGAGAGACAAAAATATATTAACACGTCAACTAATATGTACAGAACAAGGCAAATGCCATCACAGTGTAGATATTATTATTAATCTTTGTCTTCTTTATCACATGTTTCTCATTGTAGAAACATATGATTAGAAGTTATAAACCAAGAAAGTTTAAGAAAAAGTTTATAATCTGCCCAACTCTGCTTTTAGGGTAGATTTTGCAATCTAAGACAGAAATTATAACAAGTGATAACTGGCATTCTAATGGATAATTTTTAAAAAATCAAATATAGAAAGTAAAACAAAACAAACAAGGAAAGCAATACACCTCATTCTCAAGTTACTCATAAGCAAATAGTTTCATCATACCTGTTAGGTTTCAAGGACAATATCATACTGGAGGCCAGTGCCATATCTAAGGCCTATAATGCTGCTGCTGCTGCTGCTGCTAAGTCACTTCAGTCGTGTCCGACTCTGTGTGACCCCAGAGATGGCAGCCCACCAGGCTCCCCGTCCCTGGGATTCTCCAGGCAAGAACACTGGAGTGGGTTGCCATTTCCTTCTCCAATAATGATGCTGAACCATCTCAAAAAGTAAAATATAATCTAGAATCTGTTTTAAAAAGAAATAGCAACATATGTTAGAAAGATACTCATCTAAAAGTTTCAACAGTTTTAAAATTGTGCCTTCTGCTTTTAAAATTTGTAACTACACAAAGGTAGGAAAGATATTCTCCTAGAAACTTTATAGTTTTTTCTTTGAAACTGAGGTTTCTAATCAATCTCAAATTATTTTTGTGAATGGAATGAGGTAGTGGTTGAGCTTCTTTTCATTTCAGATAGATATCCAGTTGCTGCAAAAAATTTGTTTTAAAAAGACTTTCTCTTTCCCCCTCATTGAATTGTCTTGCCTCCTTGCCTCTCACTTTTACTGGCGAGTGAGATATTAAAAAAGTGGATGAAATTCTCTGTGCACTGATATGGCTTTTTTTGACCACTAGGCTTAACTGGAGAGTAATTGGGTCTTAAGTTAGCATTTTAATTGATGAATGTTGTAAATGTCAAACCCATAGGTCTTAATTCTGGATCACGGGCTTCCCTGGTGGCTCAGGCGTTGGAGCATCTGCCCACAATGCGGGAGACCTGGGTTCGATCCCTGGGTTGGGAAAATCCCCTGGAGAAGAAATGGCAACCCATTCTAGTACTCTTGCCTGGAAAATCCCATGGACAGAGAAGCCTGGTGGGTTACAGTCCTTGGGATTACAAAGAGTCAGACATGACTGAGCAACTTCACTGGTTCACTAGTTTCTCCAGACAAAGATCCAACATCTTCTTGCCTATTAGACAAGGTTGGTTTGGAGCATTCTAAGGGCTCACTGGGGAAAGGAATATTGAGACTTTCATCATCTAACATGAGCTCCCTTTTCAGACTACAAACTTTTCTCTTCTCTATGTCTGATGAGTTAGATTTGGTTCAGTTTCACCAATGAATAATTGTCCATTTCTCTTAGGGTTAGCTGAAAGAAAGAGTGGCATCTGACTATGAGGTGGCAAGTAATGTTTTCACTCTTTGATAGATTTGTAGCCAATGCCTCTGTTTTTAGTCCATATTATTATTTCCACCTAATTCTTCAGCCTTTTTGAGGATCCTAAGGATCACAGAGTTTGCTTATTCTTGGCATTTCACTTTGTAGTCACAGCTTACTCCACTTTCTGAAGTTTTTGCCATTCTACTGTGTCTTCAGATATTATGTATTTGTGCTACCTAAGTCTCCTCATTTCCTTGAAGATGAAATTTTTATTATTATTTCTTATTGTCTTTCTTAATTTATGTGATATCTGTGAGGGCAGTGGAAAATGGTCTTTAGTTCACCACTTAAAAGAAAAAACAATCATAATTTCACATTTGCAGAGGTTATTGGGTTTGTAGGGTGATGAGTAGGAAGACACAGTTGTGTTTCAGGTGAGTGTAAAGACATTAAAAGCAGCCAATATGTTTTTGATCTGTATAAGAAGCCCAACTCGCTTTGAGTATGCCCTTTAAACTTAAAAGAGTATTGCACTGCTGTCAGCTGGGTCAATCCTACTCATTTCCTGCATGGGCTTTCTGAACTCCTGTCCTTAACCTGCCTTTAAGTAATTATCTCTTACCTTTCCTTTAGTGTGTATTTTTTGAGCATGTTTTATATGCTGGTCACTGTACTAGAAAATAGATGCAATGATAAACACAGTAGACGTGTTTACAGCACTTGAATGACTTGGTCTAGTAATGGATAGGAATACTAATCGGCAATCACCATATGCTGAGGCAAGCACTATGATCAAGACATTACCGTCTCTTATGGGAACACCTGGGAGGTACATGTAATCCCAGACTTGAGGGCTTGCCTTTCATGGAAGTCACCCAGGGAGAGTGATACCTGTGAGACCTGAAGGACAAGTGATATTCACCCAGATTGGAAGAGCCAAGTGTGGGTAGAGAACTGGTCAGGAGAATGATTCAGCCTGAGAAAACCACCTGGGCAAAGATTCAGAGATCGGAACACAATCAGTTCATAAGAGCACCATAAGAGGAAATACATAATCTCCAGTGCTTCATTTTCTCCAGGTCATTTCTCAAGAAGTGGTCTGTGTAACACTGCCTTAAAATCTCCCGAGGACACTTCTTATTAAAATGCAAATTCCTGGGTCCTGCTCCAAAAGTTCTGACTTCTAATCTTGAGGAAGAGGCCTGAGAATCTAATATCAGTACATCTTCTACTAAAACTAAAAGGTGAACAACTGTGGGAGTTGGGCCTGGAAATGGGAAACAAGATCTAGATAGAAGAGGAGTTGAAGCATCATTCTAGAAGTGCAGAGTCATTAGAAACATCTTCTGATTAGTTATCAGACGCATGACCACTGCACATTCTTTCCTTGGATGTGCACCAAGTAACCTAGAGCCTTTCATTAACTTATGTTGCTTCATAACACAAAAGCACCAGTATGATTAAAAAAGAAATCAAGAGGCTTGCCTGGTGGAGCCTGCAGGAGACATGGGTTTGATTCCTGCCTCAGGAAGATCCCACACGTCACAGAACAACGAAGCCTGTGCACCATGGCTATTGACCTGTGTTCTAGAGCCTGGGAGCCTCAAGCACTGACCCGTGTGCCTGAGAGCCTGTGCTCTGCAGCAAGAGAATCCACTGCAGTGGGAAGCCTGTGCACCATAGCTAGAGAGTAGGCCCTGCTCACTGCAACTAGAAAAAAGCGTAGCAACGAAGACCCAGCACAGACAGAAATTAATTAAATTAATTAAAAAAAATAAAAAAGAAGTCAAGGAGTATTATTCAGAAAGAGAAAAAGAAGTGAGGTCTGAAAAAAAGAGGAAGGGGAGAGGGAGAAATATTAATAAAAATCCTAGCTTCTGTTCATCTTTCCTTTTGCCCTAGTGAAAATCATTGCCTCATATCACAGTTTCCCAGAAACACTTCCCACTGTGACTGAGCACCTGGAGTGAAGATTTCTAAGGCCCCCCATCTTGCTTTCCTCTCCTGCGGGGCCCACTGGATATTTACATTTCCTGACACTTCATCCTGCCCCACAATTGGGCAAGGCCATATGACCACTTCAGAGAAGGCAATGGCACCCCACTCCAGTACTCTTGCCTGGAAAACCCAATGGATGGAGGAGCCTGGTAGGCTGCAGTCCATGGGGTCGCTAAGAGTCGGACATGACTGAACGATTTCACTTTCACTTTTCACCTTCATGCATTGGAGAAGGAAATGGCAACCCACTCCAGTGTTCTTGCCTGGAGAATCCTAGGGATAGGGGAGCATGGTAGGCTTCCGTCTATGGAGTCACACAGAGTCGGACACAACTGAAGCGACTTAGCAGCAATAGCAGCATATGACCACTTCTGGTGGGTGGGTATGGAAAAGGGCATCGAATTCCCAGTCTGACTGTTTCACTCTCTTTTGTTGCTGTGTTGATTATGAAGAAATCCTCATGTAAAAATGATGAAACCCACAATCAGAACAGACTGGAATGCTGAGTCCATATGTCAGCAATGGTTCCCTTGAAGAGCCTCCTGAAAGTTTAATGGGCTATGCATGTGTGAGAAGTAAACTCACCTTGCCTTGTGAAACTGAAAATTGAGAATATTTGTTGCTATAGCATAGTCTGACCTATCTGAATAGTATAACATCTACCCTTTGTTTTGTACCTTTGTTAACAGCAGTTCTCTTCTGATTATGACTGCCCACCCACACCCCAGCTGAAACTCATTGGTACTAAGTCAGGGTGGGGAAATGTTCAATTTCCATTTATCCAATATTTCTTGATTATTCTCTAAACTTCCCCACCATACCAATTCCATGCCAAGCCCAACTATTTAATTTCAGTGACATGGCTAGTTAATTGTGTCAGAGTCACTTGAAAAGATATATGAAATAGAAAACTGTTATCTGATAACAAATAATAAAATATTTGAAAAACAAGAAACAGAGGTATAAATGCAAGCAAACACAACCTAAATTCTGCAAGAACCAAGGCATAATTATTCAATCAGCTGCACTGCATTGAATTCATTCAGAAACCAATACCCTTCCTTTAGAAGAGTGATTTCCAAATTTTGGTATGCATATGCCACAATAGAATGGGGGAAGACTAGAGATCTCTTCAAGAAAATTAGAGATACCAAGGGGACATTTCATGCAAAGATGGGCTCGATAAAGGACAGAAATGGTATGGACCTAACTGAAGCAGAAGATATTAAGAAGAGATGGGAAGAATACACAGAAGGACTATACAAAAAAGATCTTTATGACCCAGATAACCATGATGGTGTGAGCACTCACCTATAGCCAGACATCCTGGAATGTGAAGTTAAGTGGGCCTTAGAAAGCATCACTATGAACAAAGCTAGTGGAGGTGATGGAATTCCAGTGGAGCTATTCCAAATCCTGAAAGATGATGCTGTGAAAGTGTTGCATTCGATATGTCAGCAAATTTGGAAAACTCAGCAGTGGCTACAGGACTGGAAAAGGTCAAGCTTCATTCCAATCCCAAAGAAAGGCAATGCCAAAGAATGCTCAAACTACTGCACAATTGTACTCATCTCACACACTAGCAAAGTAATGCTCAAAATTCTCCAAGCCAGGCTTCAACAGTACCTGAACCATGAACTTCCAAATGTTTGAGCAGGATTCAGAAAAGGTAGAGGAACCAGAGATCAAATTGCCAACATCCGTTGGGTCATCAAAAAAGCAAAAGAGTTCCAGAAAAACATCTACTTCTGCTTTATTGACTATGCCAAAGCTTTTGACTGTGTGGATCACAACAAACTGTGGAAAATTCTTAAAGAGATGGGAATACCAGACCACCTGATCTGCCTCTTAAGAAACCTGTATGCAGGTCAGGAAGCAACAGTTAGAACAGACTGGTTCCAAATCAGGAAAGGAGCACATCATGGATGTATAGTGTCACCCTGATTATTTAGCTTATATGCAGAGTGCATCATGAGAAATGCTGGACTGGATGAAGCACAATCCAGAATCAAGATTGTCGGGAGAAATATCAATAACTTCACATGTGCAGATGACACCACGCTTATGCAAAAATCAAAGAACTAAAGAGCCTCTTGATGAAAGTAAAAGAGGAGAGTGAAAAGTTGGCTCAAAACTCAACATTCAGAAAACTAAGATTGTGGCATCTGGTCCCATCACTTCATGGCAAATAGATGGGGAAATAAAGTGACAGACTTTATTTTGGGGGGCTCCAAAATCACTCCAGATGGTGATTGCAGCCAAGAAATTAAAAGACACTTGCTCCTTGGAAGAAAAGTTAGACAGTATATTAAACCAACCTAGACAGCATATTAAAAAGCAGAGACATTACATTGCCAACAAAAATCTGTCCAGTCAAAGCTTTGGTTTTTGCATTAATCATGTATGGATGTGAGAGTTGGACTATAAAGAAAGCTGAGCACCAAACAGTTGATGCTTTTGAACTGTGGTGTTGGAGAAGACCCTTGAGAGTTCCTTGGACTGCAAGGAGATCAAACCAGTCAATCCTAAAGGAAATCAATCCTGAATATTCATTTGAAGGACTGATCCTGAAGCTGAAACCCCAGCACTAATGTGAAGAACTGACTCATTTGAAAAGACCCCAATGCTGGGAATGAGTGAAGGCGGGAGGAGAAGGGGACAACAGAGGATGAGACGGTTGGATGCC
Source organism: Tragelaphus eurycerus (assembly GCA_935064755.1). NCBI lineage: Eukaryota > Metazoa > Chordata > Mammalia > Artiodactyla > Bovidae > Tragelaphus > Tragelaphus eurycerus. Next base: position 217,887 of record CAKXYN010000086.1, on the reverse strand, counting down.
ATCAATGACTCAATGGACATGAGTTTGAGTAAGCTCCAGGAGTTGGTGATGGACAGGGAGGCCTGGTGTGCTGTAGTTCATGGGGTCGCAAAGAGTCAGACATGACTGAGCAACTGAACTGAATTGAACTGATGCCATCTCCTCCAGGGGATTTTCACAATCCAAGGATCAAAGGTGCATCTCCTGTGGCTCCTGCCTTGGCAGGTGGATTCTTTACCATTGACCCACCTGGAAAGCCCAAGAGTCACGTGGAGAGTTTGTTAGATTCACAGGCCCCATCCTAAGAGGTTGGGATTCAGTACATGGTGGAGCCCAGGAATTTACATTTAATAAGTGACCTCAAGAGAGTCTAAAGCATACATCTATAGAAAATGCTCTACAGGATATGAAGCACCAAAGCCTGGACATTTACTCAGAATGTGCTCTTATGCAGCAAACCCCAGTGGGCTCAATATTCTCTAGGTTTTAACTCTTATTGATCTATGAAGCTTTAGCGAAACAAAATGACTCAGTCTCTGAGGGTTCCAGAGAATTAGTGTCTGCACAGTCACTAAATGGTGTGGTCCCAACCCTATGTCCTAGAGAAGTTCAGAGAAGGGAGATTAAATTTGGGGGCCAGAACTATTCAGAGAAAAATGTACCATGAAAACTCTGTGATATAAAATATCTTTAGCTTTACAGTCTCAGCCACAAGGGAAGCCCAAAATATCTTTAATAACATTTAAAAAGTAAGGGAATTTTCATCAAGATCGGACTGAATGGCCAGAGAATCCACTTAGATGAGCCAATGATCTTGGCCAGGACATGAAAACTGATCAAAGGAGAAATGCAAGATGATAACTACTAAAGAAAAGGAATGCGTTCATTTGTTTCCCTAATATTTTTCTTCCTCACAGTGTGAAAGTATAAAGGGGCATCCCCAGTGGCTCAGATGGTTAAAAAAAAAAAAAAAAAAAAAAAATCTGCCTACAATGCAGGAGACCAGGGTTCGATCCCTGGGCGAAGATCCCCTGGAGAAGGGAATGGCAAGCCACTCCAGTTTTCTTGCCTGGAGAATTCCATGCACAGAGCAGCCTGGCAGGCTATAGTATTTGTTTCCCTAATTTTCTCTTCCTTATACAAAAGCTATTATTCCTCTGACAGGTGGGACTTGGATGAGAAGCAGGCTGCAAGTCAGGCTAGTGACCTCAGAAGATACAGAGTGAAAGGATCTCAGTCCAGAGTAACCCATAGGTCAGGTCCAGCATCAGTACAGACAAGACAGGATGGTGCAACAGGAGACTGGTGGAAGGAGAATACCGAGAGTCAAGTCCCACAGTAGCTTTGCAAGCATTCTGGAAGAAAATGTGACCCAAGACCTCACTTGCATGCCCATTTGCTTAGAGTGTAAAATAATCAATGTTTGCAGGTGAAATTACTACAACAGTCGTCTCTGGTGATAAAAGCCTCCTAGAAATTCTCTTTGTATAATACTGTTGTTCCCACTTAATATTTGATATGGATAAACTTAATGTTATTTGTCATGAGAATACTTGTTTAGCGTGCCAGCTGTGTCTAGGAAGGTTTAACACTGATTAGATTCTTTTAAGACAGAAACATTTATACCAGTGAAGAGTAACCTCTGTAATACTCAATTTATTAAATATATATAATTTAATACATATGCATACAGGCATATATACATATAATGAATGAAGAAACCTTTTTTCTTAAAAACATTAATAATTACAAATTTAACTTTCTTTGAAGTGTTTAAACTACAGGTACAAATTTAATATGACTGATACTTTTTCTTTTTTATTGAATGAAAGATCTTTAAATTCTATAGTGCTTTATAATTTTCAGAAGTTTCAATACATGATTTTGTATAATCCCTTAAAAATCTTCTTTTACCCCCACTTCTAGATTGCCCCCTGCCCTTGCCTCTCCCCACTGCTGACCACTAGTTTATTCTCTGTACCTGTGAGTCAGCTTCTTTTTTGTTTTATTTACTTGCTTTTTGTATTTTTCAGATTCCACAGATACGTGATATCATACAGTATTTGTTTTATTCTGTCTGACATTTCACTCAGCATAACAGCCTCCAAGTCCATCCATATTGTTGAAAATGGCAATTCCACTGTGTATATATACACTTATGTATCTTTATATGGGGCTTCCCAGGCGAAACTAGTGGTAAAGAACCTGCTTGCCAATGCAGGAGACATAAGAGACTCAGGTCCGACCCCTGGGTCGGGCATATCCCCTGGAGGAGGGCATGGCAACCCACTCCAGTATTCTTGCCTGGAGAATCCCATGCACAGAGGAGCCTGGCAGACTACAGTCCATAGGATCAAAAAGAGTCAGACACTACTGAAGTGACTTAGCACAGCACAGCACATATCTTTTTGTAAATCCTTTTTATGCATTTCTCTGTTGGTGGACACTTAGGATGCTTTCATTCTTGGCAATCATAAATAATCCTGCTATGAACATTGGGGTACATGTACCTTTTCAAGTTAGGGGTTTTCTTTGTTTTGGATATATATCCAGGTGTGGAATTGGTGTGTTGTATGGTAGTTCTATTCTTAGTCTTTTGGAAGCTTCCGTGCTCTTTTCCATAGTGGCTGCACCAATTTACATTCCCACCAACAGTGTAGGAGGGTTCCCTTTTCTCCACATTCTAACCATCATTTGTTATTTGTCTTCTTTTCGATGATGATGGTGACATCCCATTGTGGTTTTGATTTGCAGTTTCCTGATGATTAGCAATGTTGAGTATATTTTCATGTACCTCTTGGCCATCTGCATTTCCTCTGCAAAAAAAGTCTATTTAGTTCTTCTGCTCATTTTTTGATCAGGTTTTTGTTTTGTTTTGTTTTTTATGTTAAGTTGTATGTACCTGTGTTAGTTGCTCAGTTTTGTCCGACTCTTTGCAACCCCATGGACCATAGCCCATCAGGCTCTTTTGTCCATGCAATTCTCCAGGTAAGAATACTGGAGTGGGTTGCCATTCCCTACCCCAGTGGATCTTCGGAACCTGGGTGTCCTGCACTGCGGGCAGACTTCTTACCATCTGAGCCACTGAAGCCCCATTAAGTTGTATAAGCTGTTATAATTTGATTTTCAAAAAATGTCCTTAAGTTTTTGAGTTAAAAATAAAAGACATTTTTCATTTTCACCAAGAACTCCATGTTCACCAAGAACAACATATTCACCATTTTGTTCTACTACCTTCTGCCATTTTTCAGGCAACTTCAGAATTCCATCTTCCCAAAACTTTTTAATCTTTTTGAGCAAAGAACTGTTCCAGGTGCCTTTTACAGTCTTCCAGGGAATTGGAATTTTTTTCCATTAAGAGAATTTGGTAAAGACAGAAATAAATGGACTTCAAAAGTTCAATGTCTAAAGCAGATGGTGGATAAATCAGAACTTCCCAGCCAAGCTGTAACAGCTTCTGCTTGGTCATCAAATAAACACGTGATTTCATATTATCCTAATGGGCTTCCCAGGTGGTGCTAGTGGTAAAGAACCCACCTGCCACTGCAGGAGACATAAGAGATGTGGGTTTGATCTCTGGGTCAGGAAGATCCCCTGGAGGAGGGCATGGCAACCCACTCCAGTATTCTTGCCTAGAGAATCCCATGGACAGAGGAGCCTGGTGGGTTACAGTCAACAGGGTTGCAAAGAGTCAGACATGACTGAAGTGACTTAGTATGTACGCATGATAGAAGATTAGGTGTTTTCTGTTAACTAATTTCAGATACTTTTCACCCAGTGCTGCTTTTATTTGGTCTGAGAGCAGTACTTGTTGGAATTAATTGTTTGGTTTTCTAGAAGGAGCTCATAATAGAGGACTCCCAATCTCACCAAATGCACATCACCTTCTTTGGATGAAGACCAGCCTTTGGTATGGATTGACAGTGGTTCATTTTGCTTGCCCCACAATCTCTTCCATTCCACATTATTGTACAGTATCCACTTTTCATTGCTCTCACAACTGTTTTTAAAAATGGAACATTTTTTGTTACATTTCAGTAGAGAATTGCAAGCGGAAATATGGTCAAGAAGGTTTTTTTGCTAAACTTATATGGAACCCAAGCATCAAAGCGATTAACATAACGAAGCTTGTGCAAACAATTTTCAACACTTGATTTGGATATTTTGAGTATGTTGGCTATCTCTCCCTTGGTATAATATTGATTGTTCTCAATTAATGTCTTAATTTGATCACTATCAACTTCAACTGTTCAACCTAATCATGGAGCATCTTCCAGCAAGAAATCTCCTACCCCATACACTGCACAGGTTTTTGTGTTTTTGTTTTGCATTTCAGTTTCATTCTTATCTTTCTTGAAGTAATAAAGCATAATATGCCCAAATGTTGCTTTTTTCAGTCCATCGTCAATATTAAAATGTCTACACAAAAATTCACCAAGTTTGGTAAGTTTTTAAAAAAATACACATTGATATGACAGCTGTCAAAATACAGTCTAACAAAATTGTTTTGAACAAAGTAGAAGACAACTAAGCACTACTAGAGCCCTGTATGGAAAAAAAAATAAGCAAAATTTTGGCCAACCCATTACGTTGGATATTAACTCCTTATTGTTAATATAATTTGCAAATATCTTCTCCTATTCAATAGATTGCTTCTGTTTTGTCAATGATTTCCTTTGCTGTGCAAAACTTTTAAGTTTAATTAGGTCCTACTTGCTTATTTTGATAAAGCTCTTGATAAAATTCAAAATTCACTTATAATAAAAATTCCCCAGGAAGTGGGCAGAGAAGGAACATACAGCAACATAAAAAAAGGCCTTATATGACAAACCTACACCTAACATGATACTCAACAGTGAAAAACTGAAAGCATTTTCTCTAAGATCAAGAACAAGACAAGGATGACCACTCTTTCCACTTGTATTTAACATAGTTTTGGATTCCTCACCATAGCAATCAGAGAAGAAAGAAATTATAGAAATCCAAATTGGAAAGGAAGAAGCAACAAAATAAACTATATAAAAATGCAATTATCACAGAATGTATAACACTAATATTTAATCCCATTCTAAAAAAATCAACACTAAGGATTTCATTAATTTCATTATTTTACTATTAATACTTATTTTTCTACCTTCCTGGGTTATAATTCTATTTGTCTAGATGACTTCCTAGCATTTCAATAAGTAGTTTGACACTTTCTCATCCTGGCAGGAATCATTTCAGATATAAAGAAAAAGAAAATAAGCTTATAGGATCTGGCTTATCTCCCAAGATTCAGGGTTTTTTGCTCCTCCCAAGGGCATTCAAACCCAAGTCTCTACTTATCCAACCAAGTATTTTTCTTTTTCTTTTTCTTCTTTTCTTAGTTAAATTTAACTTGTTACATTAATGACACTTTTTAGGTCCATACATTGCCTTGGGTTCTATTGTTTTTAACTTGTGTCTCATCATGAAATAATACATTACTGAAGTCTCTTTTGGCTACTGTTACAAAATCCATTGTTCTATCCTTGCAATATATAGCTCAGATTTGTAACCAGTATAAAAACACTTATACTCTTTATTAATATTTTATTATAACTTAATAGGATCCATTAAGAGTCTTTATCCTCTATAAGATGAGAAGTAAAGTCAGCATACTTATGTTTTCTCTGAGGACGTGTGGTTAATTTATCTTCCTGGAACACAATGTTAAACCTGCTTCCTATCTGGCTGTGGTATGTGGCCACAGGCTCAGTCCAACCCTTTTTTACTTGACCGTTAGGTGTAACCACCGATGCATATAAGTCTATCCTGTTCTTCATACAGGTCTTTCCTTTGCTCAGTGTACCCAACAGTACACTCTTTCCTGTTTACACAAATAGAAACTTTAGAAACAGCCACAAACTTGAAAATTAACAGATTATCTATTTTCTATTCCATTAGATCTTTGTCATTTCAATAGCAACTCTGACAACTTTAAAATGTGTAAACAAAAAACTTTAAAATACTTTAATCTTGTAAGTAAAAAAACATTCCAGACCCTCCCTGATGTTTTTCCACCCTCAAGAAAGGGAATCAACCATTGTACTACATAGAATAGGCTAGACTGTGATAATAAATAGAAAAAAAATGGAATAGTTGAAATACAATAGAGGTTTATTTCTATTCATATCTTGGTACAAGGCAAATATTTCTGGTTGGGATCACTCTCCTCCATGTGGCAATGTGAACCAAGGGTGTTTCTGCCTTAGACTTCACCATCTTCAAGGCCTCAGCCTCATTGTCTTTTTCTTCCAATTGGAAGAAAACACACAGGCGGAAAAATGCCTGCTTCATGCTTGCAAGAGCTGTGCATCATGTATGCCCACACCCTTTAGCACAGATGAGTCATATGTCTACCTCTAACTCAAAGGAGACTGGGAAATATACAGGCATACCTCATTTTATTATGCTTCACTTTATTGCACTTTGAAAATATTGTGTTTTTTTGCAAATTGAAGGTTCATGGCAACGCTGCATCAGGCAACTCAAGCAGCACCATTTCTCCAACAGCATTGGCTCAGTTTATGTCTAAGTGTCACATCTTGGTAATTCTCACAAATATTTCAAACTTTTTACTGTTACTATATTTTTTTATGATGATCTGTGATTACTGATCTTTGATGTTACCATTGTAATTGTTTTGTGGTGCCACAAACCACACTCACATAAGATGGTGAACTTAACTGGTAAACATGAGTGTTCTGACTGCTCCACTAACTGTCTTTTCCCCTGTCTCCCTGTCTCTCTCCTTCTCCTCAGGCCTCCCTGGTCCCTGGGAAGCAGTACTATTTAAATTAGGCCAATTAATAATCCTACAATGGCCTGTAAGTGTTTAAATGAAAGAAAGAGCCATGCATCTCTCCCTTTAAATAAAAAACTAGGAGTGATTAAACTTAGTGAAAAAGGCATGTCAAAAGCTGAGACAGGCTGGAAGCTAAACCTCTGACACCAGTCAGCCAAGTTCTGAATACAAAGAAGAGGAGCTTGCAGGAACTTAAAAATGCTACTTCAGTGAACACACAAATGATAAGAAAGCAAAACAGCCCTGTTGCTGATATGGAGGAAGTTTTTGTGGTCCAGATAGATCATATCAACCACAACATTCCCTAAGCCAAAGCCAGATCAAAGCCCTGACTCTCTTCAATTCTATGAAGACTGAGAGAGTTGAGGAAGCTTACAGAATAAAAATCTGAAGTTAGAACAGTACAGTTCTTGAGGTTCAAGGAAATAAATTGTCTCCATAAAAGTGCAAGATGAAGAAGTAAGCACTGATGTAGAAACTTCATCAAGTTATCCAGAAGGTCCAGCTAAGATAATCAGTGAAGGTGGCTACACTCAGTAACAGCTTTTAGTGTAGACAAAACAGCCTCGTACTGGAGCAAAATGTCATCCAGGACTTTCATAGCTACAGAGGAGAAGTCAATCAGTTTCAAAACTTTGAAGGACAGGCTGACTCTCTTGTTAGAGGCGAATACAGCTGGTGACTTGAAGTTGAAACCAACGCTCATTTACTATTCTGAAGGCTCCTAAGGAGGCGCCTAAGGCTCCTAAGAATTATGCTAAATCTAGTCTGCCCATGCTCTAGAAATGGAACAACAAAGGCAGAGTAACAGTACATCAATTCACAACATGGTTTACTGAATATTTTAAGCCTACTGATAAGAAAAAAAATGAATCCTTTCAAAATATTACTGCTCATTAATAATGTACCAAGAGCTCTGATGAAGATGTAAAAAAACACTCAGGTTGTTTTCATGCTTTCTAATACAACATCCACTCTGCAGCCCATGGATCAAGAAGTAATCTCGATTTTCAAGTCATTACTTTAGAGATACACTTTGTAAGGCTATAGCTACTATAGATAGTGATTCCTTTGATGGATCTTTACAAAAACCATTGAAAACCTTCTGGAGAGGATTCACCATTCTAGATGCCATTAAGAACATTTATGATTCATGGGAAGAGGTCAAAATATCAACATTCCCAGGAGTTTAACGAAGTTGATTCCAACTGCCCTGAAGGACTATGAGGTATTGAAGACTTCAGTGGAGGAAGTAACTGAAGATGTGGTGGGAAGAGCAAAAGAACTAGAATTAGAAGTGGGGTCCAAATATGTGACTAAACTGCTATAATCTCCTGAATAAACTTTAACATATGACAGGTTGCTTCTTATCAATGAACAAAGAAAGAGATTTCTTGAGGTGAAATCTACTGACGAAGAGGTTTCTACCGGTGAATCTACTGGTGAAGAGGTTTCTACTGGTGAAGAGGTTGTGAAGTTGTTGAAATGACAACAAAGGATTGAGAATATTACTTAAACTTAATTGACAAAGCAGCAGCAGGGTTTGGGAAGATTCCAACTTTGAGAGAAGTTCTAAGAGTTGGACACGACTGAGCGACTTCACTTTGTCTTTTCACTTTCATGCATTGGAGAAGGCAATGGCAACCCACTCCAGTGTTCTTGCCTGGAGAATCCCAGGGATGGGGGAGCCTGGTGGGCTGCCGTCTATGGGGTCGCACAGAGTCGGACAGGACTGGGGCGACTTAGCAGCAGCAGCAGCAGCAGCTACTTGGGTAAAATGCTGTTACATTTTTTGTAATGCTGCTACATTTTACATTTTTGTTACAATGCTGCAACAAACAGCATTGCATGTTACAGAAAACTCATTTGTGCATTGGAGAAGGCAATGGCAACCCACTCCAGTGTTCTTGCCTGGAGAATCCCAGGGACGGGGGAGCCTGGTGGGCTACTGTCTCTGGGGTCACACAGAGTCGGACACAACTGAAGTGACTTAGCAGCAGCAGCAGCAGAGTCAATGGATGTGGCAAACTTCATTGTGTCTGATTTTAAGAAGTTGCCACAGACATCCCAACCTTCCCCAGTTCCCACCCTGATTAGTCAGCAGCCATCAACAGCAAGGCAAGACCTCCCACCTTCAAAAAGATGGTAACTCACTGAAGGCTAAGATGATGGTTAGCATTTTTTTTAAGAAACAAAAAATTTTAAATTAAGACATATACATTTTTGAGATGTGATCTATTACACACTTAATAAACTACAGTATGTTATAAACATAACTTTTTATGACTTCCTATCTTTATGATAGGAAACAAAAAGAAATGTGTGTTACTTTGTTTCTGTGGTCTGGAACTAAACCCATTCCATCTCTGAGGTATGCTTGCAGTCTGGTCATGGCCCTGACTGCAATCCTGTTAACAAGAGAGGAACCAATGGATTGAGGTAGTGACCAGCAGTCTCCACAGCTACTTTCCTGGTCCCTGTCAGAAGCACTCTGCACTGGGGACTAAAGTCTGAGTATTAACAGATAAACATAAGAATTGATGGTAAATTGGCCTGGAAGCTGGGGGAGGAGGGGGGATGTTGTTGACTTATACTCCACAATAAAAAAAAAAAAAACCTGGAAATTTTCAGTTTTATTTTATTTATTTATTTAAATTAATTTTTTAATTGAAGGATAATTCCTTTACAGAATTGTGTTGGTTTCTGCCAAAGATCAGCATGAATCAACCATAGATATGCATATGTCTCCTCCCACTTGAACCTCACTCCCTCCCTCCGCATCTCACCCCTCTAGGTGGTTAGGGTGCCCCAGTTTTTGTTTTGGTTTTTTTTTTTTTTTATCCCCCCACTCCTCAGCATGTGGAACTTCCCTGACCAGACATCAAACTGGTACCCCCTGCAAGTGGGAACATGAAATCATAACCACTGGGCCATTGGGGAAGTCCCCCCAGTTTTTATTTTTAATACTAAGAATCAACCCTGGCTTTTCATATTTCAAACTTTCAACGTGTCTTTTTTCCCTCTATTTTCTACAGTAAAGCTTTCATCAACTACTAACACAAACCACTAAGACATTGAAAAAGGGAAATCAGGTGCCCTGTAATATGACAGGACACAGTGCCCAGAGCAGGGTCCTCTATAACCTGTAAGAAAAGATCATAACCGAGGTCTAGAGACCTTATGGCACCACTTGTCAACTGAATATAATTTTTACTATGCTTCAAATTCCTTACCTGTAAATTGAGAATATGAACGTAGCCCATCCACATGAGGATACTGAAAACAAGAGGAGGAGGAAATGGTGCTAATTCTGGAGACAAGATCCAAGAATAAAGTAGATGATAATGCCTAAAATGCAATTCCATTTTGTTTCATATCCCATGAACTTCTCCCACACACTCAGCTTTAAACTACCTAAACTGGTTAGCGCCCAACCCAGAAAGCCCTCAAAGACAGTGAACCACAACCTAGAATTCACTAGGCTGTTCTGGAGGGAGGAACGGCATGGTCTGCCTTTATTCTGCACACCAGGCTGGACCCCCTGAAGGGACTGTCTGTCAACTTATTTCTGTATTCATCGTTTTCTGGCTCTAGGACCTATAACTATGCAAGTCAGCCTCCAAAAAACATTAACTGACTTTCCTCCTTGAGAGTTTCTCAACCATCAGAGTTACAACACTGGGCCCAGATCCTCTGTGCCTTCCCATTTCACTCAAAGTGCGAGTTAATGTCCTTACAACACCCTTCAGGGCCTGTTAAGCCCTGGGCCCTGGAGCCCTCTGACCTCACTTCCTACCACCAGAACCTGGCACCCCAGCCTTGACCATGGGACTCCAGTCACTCTAGTCTCCTGGCTGTTTCTCAAATGCTCCAGTGCACTCCCAGCTCAGGGCCTCGGTCGTGCTATTCCCTCTGACTGGAATGCTTTTCTCCAAAAATGCATCGGTTTTGAGTATCTGTACAAGTGTTTTCCCCCCCCTTTTCCGGAAATCCCTGGGAGAGGGGGCTGGTTGGCTAGCCATGGGGTGGGAAAGAGTAGACATGACTGAGCGACTTCACGTTCATGTTCACGTTATCTTCTTAAGGAGGCCATCCTGAGCATCCTATTTAAAAATGAGATAAGCCTCCCACCCTCTGGACTCCCAATCCCCTTTACCCTGCCAATAGCAGCAGACACTGTGAAGAGCCTGTCTGTGACCTCCACAGCCCAACTTCAGCTTTGATGGACAGTCTCTACAAGCTGACAGATCTCCCCCTTTAGCACCTCATGTTTCTCTTTCACTGTTGGGGATCCCTCTACCACTGAAGCTTGCTAGGCCTGCCAGGGGCACCTCTGAAGGCTAAGGATTCAATCCCCTCAAAGGTAGCCCTCAACCCAAGAAGGACCAAGTTGGAGGAGAAGTAATCCAGATTTCCCAGCTCTCAGCAGAACAATCCTGAGACATTCTTCACATGAACTCTCAGTGGGCTTCCAGCATCAGTGAGCTCCCTGCTTGATACAATAGTCACCTACTTACTACTCACTGACAGACAGTTCACTGGCTTTCCTTTCTTCCCTTTCGCTATTTCTCTTCTCTCTCACTTGTGCTCTCCAAAATGAGCTAATTGCACCAAAACTCTCATCTTTGGGCCTTCTTTTGGGGGAACGCTCACTGAGACACCACTCTCTACTTTTCTTTTTTCATGTCACTTACTATCTCCTAACACACTGTGCCATTTACTTCTTTACACCTCCTTTGTTAATTGTCTATTTCTCCCTGCTAGTATGTAAGACCTGGGAAGACAGTGGCCTTTGTTCATTTTGTGCATTGATATTATGCTTCCCTGGTGGCTCAGATGATAAAGAACCTGCCTACAATGCAGAAGACCTGGGTTCGATCCCTGGTTCAGGAAGATCCCTTGGAGAAGGGAATGGCAACTCACTTCAATATTCTTGCTTGGATAATTCCATGGGCAAAGAAGCCTGGTGGGCTGCAGTCCATGGGGTTGCAAAGAGTTGTATACAACTGAGTGACCAACATACACATATATTTTAAGACCTAGAGAAGCATCTGGTATAAAAGGCTAAAAAAATGTTTGTTGCAGGAGTAAGGCCTGGACAGAGGACCCTGGCAGGCTACAGTCCATGGGGTCTCAAAGAGTTGGACTCGACTGAGTGACTAAGTAAAACATAACACTAGGCTTACTTAAGTCTACTCTTGAAGGAGCACCTGTATCACTTTGGGTGTTTTAGCAGCAAGTAATAGAAAAGCCAATTCAAAATGCGTAAGGAATACAGCTTGCTTTTTCTCCTGAATAGAAGCCTCAGCTTACCATGGACTCAGGAAAGAGGAGGGTGGAAAAGGATGCTGAGTGGACAATCAGCAATGTCCACTGAGGTCTTATGGACATCATGAGTCCATCTTCTGCACAGGAACCTGGGGGAAAAATATGAAGTTGTCTTCTGGGCACTTCTGTAACTTATAATAAAAGAGTAGCCCTCTGGCCAAGTATAAATCTGTCATTAGCTATAGGTCAAAAATGTGAGCACATTGAAAATAAAATATGTCCTCAGAGAGAGAATGGCTAGCAGTGGAGGGGTTAGGGGTGCTGGGAGTCCGGCTGGGCCTGGAGAGGATCTCTGACTCTAGCCCTGCACAAGCATAGGCTTCCCCGTGGACACAAGTGCTCTCATTACCTTCTCATTCCTTCTCACCAAATGATTTCCTGATTGCCAATTAAGCCAGAGATACACCTCAACGCTCCTAGGGGCAGCTGGCATTCTGGTCACTGGAGAGTTAAAGAAATGAGCCATGTAGTTTATTCAGCCATCTCTTGGGAGTTCTGTAATTCTTGTCTTTCAGCAAAAGTCTAATCGTCTCTGAGTATATTAATTGCTCCAATTTGGGGCCCTGCAAGGAGAGATAGTGTTGCATGGCAATTAAACATACCAGCTTTGGTGTCAGAAGACGTGTGTCTGAATCCAGCCCTACCAGGTATTAGCCATAGATCTTGAAGCAAGTTGCTTAACCTACTCAGTCTCATGTTAGAATGAAGCTAATCATACCCGCTATGGATTGTAAATAAAATAGCATCTGGAAGTGCTTGTCTTGGGAACTGGCATGGGTTGCTGCTGCTGCTGCTGCTGCTGCTAAGTCACGTCAGTCGTGTCTGACTCTGTGCGACCCCATAGATGGCAGCCCACCAGGCTCCACCATCCCTGGGATTTTCCAGGCAAGAGTACTGCAGTGGGTTACCATTGCCTTCTCCATGGCATGGGTTAGAAGGTACTGAATGAATAGTAGCTCTCCTGATCAACATTGGGAACCAGAACCTAGGTCCATTATAAATTCACTATCCTGCTAGACCAGATACCCAATCGACCTTCACTTGTCGATTGTCCTACCCCATCACGAGGTATCTTTTCCACTAACTTCAGCCTCCTGAAAAAATAGAGTCCCTTTAAGGATGCCATATCCTTAGGACTCCAATGCCATATTTGTCTTGAGGACTAAACACACTTCACAGCAAGTTTCTGTGCTGCTTTCTCTACTAATCACAGGCACACACACACACACACACACACACACACACACACACACACACTCATCCACAAGCACAGTACCCCATTGTCCACACAGAAAATCCATGCAGTCTCCCTGTGGACAATGGCCTATTTGACACGAACATAAGAGATGGATCCTTGTCAGCAAACAAAAGGAACTGACTTCATTTTAGGTGCTGACTCCAGCATGCTGTTGTTGATTCAGAATGAAGAGATAGTTGTCCAGAAACCTACGGAGGTTTTTCCCACAGCATCCTATTATATGAACAGCCACAGTTGCTCTGAGATTTTTAGACACAGTGATAAACTGTGTACAGTTCCCCAAAAGCAGTCATCCTGGCTGACAGGCAACAGAAGGGAAGGAGATCAGAGGGAAGAGAAGGGCCATAGAATATTCTCCCCTCTGCCTCTCAGAATTCATGCTGAACACCCCAATAGCTAACGTGCAGGTTGGTCTGGAGCTGGCACACCCGCTATTTCTACAGTGTTGTAACAAAGACATTATGTATCAAAATCACTATTGGTAGCTTTCTGACTAAAACTTAAATACAGGAGTACCTTGAAGAGGCAAGATTTCTCCCCTCTTCTCTTACCTCTCAGATAATATCATCCACCCTTTTCTTCTGTCAGTCTTCTATTTTGACCAATCTGTCACTCAAGCTCCTAAATTGATAGGAGGATTTAAGAAAATTACACTTTCCTAACTGCATTTGAAACTAAGCTTCGGAAAGCCCTGGAATCTTTGGAAAAATCACCTACTCTGACCGGATCCCCTCCCTGCAGGGAGAGTCCTTTGGAGGGAGTGTGACTACAAGAGTGACCAAGGAGGAATAAGAGAGCAGAGAAAGCAGAAAACAAAAGTCTGAGTCAGGAGGCTAACGGTGAGACCCGGATTTTGGCAGAGACAAGGCAAGGTTAAAGGCAAAAACAGAGTCAGGGGCCAAACTTGAAGACTGAGGTGAGACTGAATATGGGAGAATAAGAAAAAACATGAAGAATTCGCCGGCGGTCCAGGGGTTAGGATTCAGGGCTTTCACTGTTCACCCGGGGGCCCTGGGTTCAAACCCTGGTTAGGAAAATAAGATCCTGCAAGCAGCATGATGTGGCCAAAAAAAAAAAAAAAAGAAAGAAAGAACATGATGCACTGATGCATGTAGACAGTTTAAAGAATCAGGGGTGGGAAATGGACATATGCAGACCTTTTATTGGGTACATTTTTCTGGAGAGTCCAGGCCTGTTTCAGGGAGCCAGGTAAGACAGAACAGGATCCCCTCTGCCCATCTGCCTCTCAATCCAAGCAGATTAATCTTTGGATTTTAATGACCCGAATCTATATTCTCCTACCTGGGGCAGACTAAGTCCAGCGTTGGCCCAGCATGAAATTTCCTGCAGGCTAGGACTGACGAAAGGTGTGTGTTCCCTGAAACTGGATAGAGGATGGAGTGAGGGCAGCTTGGAAATCCCAGAGATAAACAGGATCTGAGCCCAGTACTCCTGAGAATGAAGTTTGGGCAGATCTCCAAGCCAACGAGCCAGAAGCAAATATTGGAAATCCGTGGTCAGAGGCCACAGGAGGAGCAAAAAGCAGAGTGTGGTGCTTAGTGGGAACTTAGTTGAATCACCTGGCCAGGTGTGGGGTGGTCCCCAGGGGCCCTGGGACTGCTGCTGCTGCTGCTGCTGCTAAGTTGCTTCAGTCGTGTCCGACTCTGCACAACCCCATAGACGGCAGCCCATCAGGCTCCACCATTCCTGGGATTCTCCAGGCAAGAACACTGGAGTGGGTTGCCATTTCCTTCTCCAATGCATGAAAGTAAAAAGTGAAAGTGAAGTCACTCAGTCATGTCCAGCTCACAGTGACCCCATGGACTGCAGCCCACCAGGCTCCTCCGTCCATGGGATTTTCCAGGCAAGAGTACTGGAGTGGGGTGCCATTGCCTTCTCTGCCCCAGGGGCTCTAGCACAGCTCAAAGTGAAGAAGGATCTGCTTCAGCAAAAGGACCAGAGCATAAGTCATCTTCCACTCTCTCCACCATCTATTTTAAAGGTAAAGTATCAGGCATGGAGCGTTTATATAATCTTCAGGTCACTGGGGTTTCAGAAGAGGCATGACTCTTAACCAGTACCTGCAGTGTGAGGCTGATGGGACAACATGTGTTCCTGAAACTAATCAGAGCTTTTTGTTTTTATCTGAAAAATAGTAACCATGGAAATATCAATACTAAGCCTGAAGCTTTAGCGGGTAGTGTCATTGTGAATTGTTTTTTCAGAGGGGCATGGAGAATGGAGCTTGTCTCTCTTCTGATGGCTCCAAGGATGCTGTTTGTTCTTTAGGGTCACTGGGAGGGGCCCATCAGGCTGTTATTAACAGAGAGCAGCAATTTTGAGTGCTGCGGACACAGGACAATGTCATCTGTACACAGCCCATAAATGAGGTCTCTAAACAGGCCATTCCTTCATCAGCAAGTGTTTGCTAAAAAGCTATCAGGTTCTGGAAAGGTTCTGACTACTGAAATGTAATTATCTGTCTTCAAGATATTAACACACTCATGTAAAGCAATAGGCAGCCCTTAGTTCTACTGTTAAGTAGTGACAATAAATCCAAGAATTCAAAGAAGGTCAAGATAGTATGGATTAGTACAGTTTCTTTCTCTCTTTCTTCCATCTTTCCTTCCACAATATCCATGGAGAGCCCATACAAAGGGCTGGGATACTCAGCAAACAAGGCAGAGAGGATTCTGCCCTTTTGGAGCTTGCAATCTAGTTGAGAAAGCTTCATTGCCTTGAAGAACAGGTAGAGTTTAAAATGCCTGATAGAAGTGGGAGGGTTTTTGCTGGGAGCCAGCGTGAGGAACTCCGCCCATGGCAAAGGTCATGATGAAGGAGGCTTGGCATACACAAAGGTGTGATAAAGCCTCAGGAGTCCCCCTGGAAATTCTCGAGCATCTACGCCCAAAACCAGAGTCTACCTACTTTCTGCTTTGTGCTCTCACCTACATGTCTCTGACTTTACGGGGGGCTGTCCCCCACTACCTCTCTCTGAAAAAAGAGTTAACTTACAGCTCCAGTTAATAAAGTTCCTGGGTGTGATAGTGTTTCAACTTACAAAATCCTTTGGAAGTCCTCTAGCCTGCCTGAATAGGTTTTTCCAGCCACAAGTGGTTGTTCACAGCCTCCCAACCGTGAGAGGCATGAAACTTTCTAAACTGTCTAAACACAGATTCCTTTGAGCAGTTAAAAAATTGATTAGAAATTGTATTGGTGAAGGGTTTTTCACTTGTTGGGCCAATGTTTGCTGTTAAGTTTCCATATCCCTTACCTGCTGTGTCCCTGGCAATGTATTGATTAATATAATTGGTGTAAGTAGTAGCTTTAACGTTTGTAACTTTGGACCCTTGAGTTAATTCTTTTTCTTGTTATAGCCCACCACACCTTTGCCCTATAGGAATGCAACTTTATCTAATGCTTTTGGAGGGTGGCACCTGGCTTTAGAATAATCACCTTTAGGGAAAAATAAGTTTCTTAAAATGTTAACAGGCCTCCGGGCCAGAAGATGATGCAAATCACCTAAACTTTTGCATATGATAAGTTTGTAGGAAGACAGCCTGGCTTACTGCATGACTCTACCCCTTCCCCCATTATCCTCTATGCATAACTTAAGGTATAAAAAAAAACTTTGGAAAATAAAGTGCGGGCCTTGTTCACTGAAACTTGGTCTCCCCATGTCGTTCTTTCTCTCACCTTCTGGCTGAATTATTCAGCCTCTTTTCTCCACTAAATTTTCTCACTGAGCTATCCTTATTTAACCACTCTTTATATCCTTAATTAGCATTTAATTAAGCAATTGTTTCCTGATCCTCGCCGACGCTGTCCCCGCTTCAAATTCCCTGGATCCACCGGGGCTGGACTCCGGCAAGTTTTATGTCAGGGTCAACTATAAGAACACAGTCATGTCTGGGGATCAGGGGAGGAAGGTAAGGAAATAATTGGACTGTCAAAGGGATGCTTGGCAATACTGTTCTGGTATAAAAGAGCGCTTTTAAAAGGCAGGTGAGCCAAAGGGGCAATTTATCTATCCATTGACTTTCTTTTCATTTTCATGTCCACGTTTCTCAAGAGAATGGTTTCTTTCTCATAGATTTGAATTTCCAGCTTAGACTTGACCTTCCTTATACTATCTGATTTCTGTTACTTGCTTACAGGAAACCATTGTAGTTCAGGATGCAGCCAGCCATAGTGGAAACATGGTCAACCTGGATAGATGTCAGTGAGTGTGGAAATGTGGAAATGCAGGGAGGCAGGGTCACCACTTAAAAGTCAAGGCTTCAGGAGAACTACATTTCAAACCCTGGCACTGTGACCCACACTTGGAGGCATAGTTGTTAGGCAACAATTGCCAGTGAGAATGCAGCCCCATTGAGCTGTATTGATTAATCTGTTCTATATGGCAGGTGCAGGCTTCCCAGGTAGCTCAGTGGGTAGCAAATCTGACTTCAATGCAGGAGACTCAGGAGATGCAGGTTCAATCCCCAGGTTGGGAAGATCCCCTGAGGAAGGCCATAGCAACCCACTCCAATATTCTTGCCTGAACAATTCCATGGACAGATGAGCCTGGTGGGCTACAGCCCATGGGGTCACACAGTCAGCACGTGTGCAGGCATGGCCCAGGTATGCTCCTAGGTGAGTAAAGGAGTCATTGGAGAATGGTCTCAGGCTCCCATCTTTGCACAGCATAAACACCTGCAGAGACAGTTGGAATAATACTAATAACATTCTAGAATTAGAAGGTCCTGTGGGGGAGTAGAGAAAAGGAAGGCTAACCACTTTAATCAACTTACAGAAAGCTTGGAGGGAAGAAAAGGATTAAGCGGTATGGGCCAGGCTGATCTCTGGGCTGGATTGGAATTCTAGCCATTCTGTGAGCACACCATGCATTGAAGCAACACTGAAGCTAGGCCATGTATTAGGCAAAGCTCTATCCTATGCAGGGTGGCTTACGTGTGTAATCCAAATGTCAGCTGGGGTCACCCCAGACCTAGATGAAATCAGTTAGAATGATGATTACACATGTTATGGAAGTTCAAAGTCTTTTAAAAAAATATCCCTGCCAATTCTTGATGAATTTGTTACCTTTAATGTGTTCTCTGTTCTACACTACAGCAACTCAGAAAAGTTTCATCTCCTTCCTTTATTTAGAAGACAAAAGCAAAAAGAAATAAACAAACCCCTTCAACATTGAAAACATTTATAAGTATAATAATTATGATTCTAATATCCCAACTGAAGAGCCAAGAAAAACAATTTTAAGTTAAACATTAGTCATCTCCCTTTTAAAACTGTTCTTCAGCCTTCCTGACTCGGGAAATTTCACTGGCCATTTGCCCCTGTGTCCATGGTACTACTCTCTCTCAATAATCTTCTCCACCCCACCCTCTTTCCCCTTATCTCTTTCCCTCCTCCCAGAAAACTTCAGCATTGAAAGCCTTGGCCATTTAGAAAAACAGATTAGAAGAAAAAAGAGGGTCTTAGGGTCAGAGTGAGGGTAGCTGATGAATAATCTCTAAAATGTTGACTTTTCATTGCAGTCTAGTCTTTGGCATGGTTACCAGGGTTAGGAGAAGGGTTTGAATAAAGAGGCTGTTGTTGGACAGAAATCTAAGACATAGCCATGCTTTCACGATTTCCTTCCTTCAAATCAAAATCTTATTGTCCTGGATCTCATTCCCTGTTCTCTTTTTCCTGAGAATGGATGAATAGGCCAACGGGTCAATCAGACACTGAATCATGGAGCAAAAATCTGAGGGGAAGAAAGGAGGAGCAAAGACCAACCGCTTCTCATCAAACACCTGCTATTTGCTAGGCGCTTTATTAAATAGCTATGCTTAAGGGAACTTATACACTCTCATCTGAACCCTTGGTTTTATACTTGAGAAAACTGAGATTTTCCAAAGTGAGAAGGTTGCTCAACATCTTGTATCAAAGGCAGTATCAGACACCTTTCAAGCTTGACTCAGCCTAGTGTTCTAAAAAGCTTCACTCTTCATGCTTCAAGAAAATTCCTAAGAAGGACATTCAAAGTATAACTTTCAGACAGTATAGTACAGTAACATGGATAGTTTAATGGAAGGGAGGGAAATAATTTGGTGTGGTGGGGAGCTGAAAGGCAGATCAGATCTAGCCCAATCTTGTAAGAAAACTCCAGAAGCTTACTGCTGCCATGATTCACTTGCCAGTGCAGACAAGGTGTCGGTGTTCTACAACATTTCTCCTCGGTCTAGTGTTAAGGCTGGTACATTTGGCTTTTGACCCAAGGGAACACAGCTTATCTTCCCAGAGTAAGCAGTCAATGAAATTATGTCTCTCCGCAATCCTGTGTCACAGATTTGGATGGACTACTCAACACTCAAGTCTTCAGCTTTTACCATGGTAGACTTCCTACAACAAAGTATCCTTAAGACCAGTGGTCTCATCTAAGTTTGGAGTATCAGTGAGGCTTTGTGTGATCTCAAGAGTCCAGGTCCTTCTCCAAGAGAGTTTCAACTCTAAAAGAACATGTGGTCCACCAGGTAGAACTAGCTCAGTGCAATCACTTGTTTTTGGCCATTCAACAAAAGCCAGAGACCCACCATGCCTTTGGCAAAAGACATTGGTTCAGTGACATGTACATGGCCCATATTGGAAAAAACCCAAAGCTCCTTCCTCAAGTATAGATAATGCTCTGCTATATGCAATACTTGACTTAAGCTAATTTGAGTTGATTCCTCTCACTTTCACTCAGAGTCATAAAAAGTATAGTAATCTCCTAGTTTAAAACATAGAGAGTGGGACTTTCCAGGTGGCTCAGTGGTTAAAAAAAAAAAAAAAAAAAAACCTTCCTGCCAATGTTAGGAGACTTGAGTTCAATCCTTAGGTTGGGAAGATTCCCCAGAGAAGG
Organism: Tragelaphus eurycerus; assembly: GCA_935064755.1. Taxonomy (NCBI): domain Eukaryota; kingdom Metazoa; phylum Chordata; class Mammalia; order Artiodactyla; family Bovidae; genus Tragelaphus; species Tragelaphus eurycerus. The sequence goes on along the minus strand of CAKXYN010000086.1, from coordinate 197,604 downwards.
AAGTGGCAACCCACTCCAGTATTCTTACCTGGGAAACCCCACGGATAGAGGAGGCTGGTAGGCTACAGTCCATAGGGGTTGCAAACAAGTTGGGCACAATTTAGCAACTAAACAACAACAGCACTTAGCACAAAATAGTTAAGCCACAGATCCTTATTAAATTAAATTGAAAATCAGAGCAATTTTGTGAATAGGTAAAAAAAATCACAGTCATAAAGACAGCACCTTCCAAAGCAATATAAATTGGATTCTAATTATTTTAGGTGTGCCATCCTTGTTTCTCTAACCAATGAGAAAACTCTAGAACACCAAATTCCTCATTATATAGTCTGGTATTTCCAAAAGTGTATTGTATACACAGTAGGTATTCAGAAAATTTTGTTTAATTGAAGGGCTCTGAATGCAATTGGAACCCCCAGTGTTTAATGATACAATCCCTTAATAAAGGCTATCCAGAGGTCACAATCTGGAACACCAGTGTTAAACGCAGCAAAGAAGAATACAAAGTTCTGCTTAGCCCACTCCATCACTAATGAGGAAGGTACTGATCTTTAGCAAATTATGGCTGGATGGCATCACTGACTCGACTGATGTGAGTCTGAGTGACCTCTGGGAGTTGGTGATGGACAAGGAGGCCTGGCGTGCTGCGATTCATGGGGTCGCAAAGAGTCAGACACGACTGAGCGACTGATCTGATCTGATCTAATGGAGATTTCAACAGATCCTTGGGCATATAACAAACCTTCTCTGTCACATGCCTGCCAAGGCCTGTTTTCTAACCTGGAGGCTATTGTTTCACTCACTATTTGACATTAAACATTAATGACATCACCAGCTATTGAGAACTTAGGCTCAGGTCTCAACAGGTAGGAAGGCTTTGAACTTGCCATCTGTGTAGCACTGTAGACTCCAGAATTTTCAGGCACTTCAACTTTCTGGCTGCAGGGGCTTAATTACAGATTCGAGTGGAAGAGGAGGATGCCTGCAAAAGCAGGAAGTGGGAAAGGAAGGCAAGTTGCTGTTGGAATGTTGAGAAGGTCCAACCCCTTGCTGCTGCTACTGCTAAGTCGCTTCAGTCGTGTCCAACTCTGTGCGACCCCATAGACAGAAGCTCACCAGGCTCCCCTGTCCCTGGGATTCTCCAGGCAAGAACACTGGAGTGGGTTGCCATTTCCTTCTCCAATGCATGAAAGTGAAAAGTGAAAGTGAAGTCGCTCAGTCGTGTCCGACTCTTAGCGACCCCATGGACTGGAGCCTACCAGGTTCCTCCATCCATGGGATTTTCCAGGCAAAAGTACTGGGGTGGGGTGCCATTGCCTTCCCCACCAACCCCTTGAGAGGAGTCTAACTTACCATCTTACCACTAACCAACACAATAAAGCTCTAATTCCCCAAAGCCCTCTTGATATCAGTCTACATATTGATTGGATAGCTGGGTGGTAAGAGGTAGGCACGGTGGAGTGAGGAAGGGGGAAAGTGATTTTAAGATGAATGGATAATCAGTCAAGTAAAAGGAAGAACAGAAGAAGGAGACGAGGAGGAGGAGAAGGAGAGGAAAGGGAGAAGGAAATAAAGCAGAATTCCTCTTTGAATCCAAATTCTGTGACCATTATCTCTCTCTTTAAAACAATTAATTTTTATTGGAGTATAGTGACTTTATAATATTTGGTCAGTTTCTACTGCACAGCAAAGTGAATCAACTGCACAGTTTATACTCATCTCTTCTTTTGGAATTTCTCTCCTATTTAGTGTGACAGTGATCTCTTGGTGAGATTTTTCAGTGCCGAAAATAGAACCCCAGAGGTAGTGGTCATGTGATCAAGCTTCAGGGAGTTCAGCAACCCAGAGACCTAGATCCTGCTTAACTGCTAAGTAAGCCAACTTGAGTGGTCACTTCCTCTCTTTGGGCCTTGGTTTTTGCCTACTGTGTGAAAGAGTAGGACCAAATCAGCTCTCTGCAAACTTTGTCTTTAAGGTTGAGCATTGTATTTTGTGCAGAAGCACAAATGAAGCAAATAAAAACGGAATGGTTTTTACAGAAGTAGTGTGGAGGGCTGACATTACCTTGAGTTTGCTATCCTCATAAAAGCCTCCACGTGCCTTTGCACAAGAGGTCTTGAAGGTTTCCAAAGAGGAGTTTGAAAACTCCTTTAACGACATCTTATGCCTCTTCCAGCATTAATATTCTATGGCCAGTGATGTACATCTAGGTTCTCACAGATCTTTGAGGAGGCGTTGCCTGAGGGTGGTGCTTGGAAGAACCTGCACTCCCAATCCTGTCCCAGTGAAGAAACTACCATTGCTGAGAAGTAGGTGGGGAACAGGCCAGAGGAACAGGCTTATCTCCAATATTGGAACACGCATTTCCATTTTCACCCTGCAGACCCATCACACAGATTATACACTGAGCACAGTTGGTTTCTCACTGAAGATGCCTAAGGATTCAGAGTCTGGCCTATGAGTATCTTAAAAATAATGAACACATTGCAATGAATTTATCCCAGGGACATGAGCATTTGCCAATGCTCTTTGTGAGCAGTGAGAAGCATTGCTATATGAAGTGACTTGGTTGAGTATGTCAATGTGTGTGTGCGTGCTGTGTGTGTGCTAAGCATCTCAGTCACGTCTGACTCTTTGCAACTCTATGGACTGTAGCCTGACAGGCTCCTCTGTCCATAGGATTCTCCAGACAAGAATACTGGAGTGGGATGTCATGCCCTCCTCTGACCCAGGAACCGAACCTGCATCTCTTATGTCTTCTGCCTTGGCAGGCATGTTCTTTACCACCAAGGCCTCCTGGGAAACCCATGTGTGTGCTTATGTGTAAGACAGAACTTGTATTTCATCTCATAAATGTTCTCCTCAATCACCTCTACTTCACCTTGCAATTCTCTTCAGATATCTAATAAATTCTAGCAAATTCTTCAAATATCTAGCGAATTCTCCCAAATGCATCCTTGCAGAGCACCTTAGGCCTCGTATCTCCCATGAAACCTTCTTTAGCTATTCTGTGCTCTCTCCTGTAAATCTAGTGGTTGCCAGTCATCATACGCTTAATGTAATCTTGCAGTGTTATTTAACCTTCCATCAGTGTCAGCCTCATCTCCCCAGAAAAATTAAACCTATGTGGAATCAAGGACAGATCGTGTTTCTCTGTACTCCCACAGTGCTATGCATGGGTAAATACTAGGTACGGTATAGTGGATGGATCACAGCCTGTGAATCCAGTAAATCTGGCCCTGCTATATTCTAGCTGCATGACTTTGACTTAAACTATCCTTACCTGCCTCATCTAATACCTACTTTATAGGGGTCATGTGGAAATACATGATAATGCACATAAAGTGACTGACACAGTGCCTGGCAAGTAGACCCTGTCAGTGTCATCCTGGAATCAATATGTTTATAGTGATAAGTAAGTAACGATCCCAAATCACTGCAGATGGTGACTGACAGCCATGAAATTAAAGACGCTTGCTCTTTGGAAGAAAAGCTATGACCAACCTAGACTGCATATTAAAAAGAAGAGACATTTCTTTGCTGACAAAAGTCCGTCTAGTCAAGGCTATGGTTTTTCCAGTGGTTATATATGGATGTGAGCACTGAAAAATTGATGCTTTTGAACTGTGGTGTTGGAGAAGACTCTTGAGAGTCGCTTGGACTGCAAGGAGGTCCAATCCATCAATCTTAAAAGAAATCAGTCCTGCATATTCATTGGAAAGACTGATGCTGATGCTGGGAAAGATTGAAGGTGGGAGGAGAAGGGGACGACAGAGGATGAGATGGTTGGATGGCATCAGTGACTCGATGGACCTGAGTTTGAGTAACTCCAGGAGTTGGTGACAGACAAGGAAGCCTGGAGTGCTGCAGTCCATGGGATCACAAAGAGTCAAACGACTAAGGGACTGATCTGAACTGAACTGAAAGTAATGATGTGAGGACCTGTAGAGGAACAGCTGAGCAGGATGTGAGTTTTGTGATTGGCTTCCCTGAAATGAATCTTTATTTCTTCCATGTAAAAAAGCAGGCTTCTGGGTATGTCACCAATGGTGAAAGTGAAGTGAAGCTGTTAGTCACTCAGTCATGTCCAACTCTTTGTGGCCCCATGGACTGTAGCCTCTGTCCATGGAATTCTCCAGGCAAGAATATTGGAGTCTTGACCCAGGGATCAAACCTGTGTCTCCTGCATTACACACAAATTATTTGTTGTCTGAGCCACCAGGGGAGTAGGAAGGACATAATGTGATGAGTCAGAAGAATCTGGAAAGGTATATCTTAGACAGGCTGGAAAAGGGATCCGGCCTGAAGGCTTGTCCAGAAGAAACAGGCCATGGTTGAGATACATCTCAAGGAGGAGGGGTATCTTTGAATATGTGCATACAAATTGGTAGAATTTCTTGAACTTCAAGAGTTTCTTGCAGATTGGAAGATGACAGGGAAACCATGATGGCTATGAGAATTAAAGACATACCTGGTTTATCTAATGATAAGTCAGAACGTATGTGAAGAGTCATCTAAGGGAATTCCCTAACAGTCCAGTGGTTAAGACTGCATGCTTTCACTTCTGAGGGTTCAATCCTGGCTGGAGAACTAAGAATCTCAAGCTGCATGGAATAGCCAAAAAAAAAAAAAAAAAAAAAGGTCATCTGATCTGACCTCCTTTCCTTGTTGCCTGGACCATAGTACCTCTTTCCATCCTAATGAATGTAGCTATAGAATTTGAAGCTAAGCGGATGCTACCTCTAAAATTTTATACAGGCAATTGTCATACTGTCATGAATCCAGGATTGACAAAGTTCAGGGTCCTGTCAATCTCTTTGGCCACTGGTCTAGAAAACTACAAAAGTTCTAAATGATTTGCTATAACAGGTCTTAGCCCTAAAATGAATTTCAGTAACAGTGGCAGAAGTTGTGATCATCACTATTGTGAGCCTTAATAACTCAGGAGGCTGGATACCAGCTGTAGTGCTGATTTCTAGACATTGAAAAGGTCTATCTCTTGAGAAAACAAGAGAGAAACTTTGCTTCCTTGTAGCCACCTGAAGTTGGTAACTGAAATAATTTGTACTGCTACAGTAATCCACAGGACTTCCCTGGTGGCTCAGCGATAAAGAATCCATCTGCATTGCCAGACACACAGGAGTTGCAGTTTCAATCCCTGGGTTGGGAAGATCCCCTGGAGGAGGGCATGACAATCCACTCCTATATTCTTGCCAGGAAAATCCTGTGGACAGAGGAGCCTGGCAGGCTACAGTTCATGGGATTTCAAAGAGTCGGATACGACTGAAGCAACTGAGCACACATGCTCAGTAATCCACAGATTAGTTTAGAAGGATAATGTCAGTGATTCCCAGAGAACTCAAGATCTAGAGATTCCTGGAAAAAGCAAGAGAGTTCCAGAAAAACATCTATTTCTGCTTTATTGACTATGCCAAAGCCTTTGACTGTGTGGATCACAATAAACTATGGAAAATTCTGAAAGAGATGGGAATACCAGACCACCTGATCTGCCTCTTGAGAAATCTGTATGCAGGTCAGGAAGCAACAGTTAGAACTGGTCATGGAACAACAGACTGGTTCCAAATAGGAAAAGGAGTACGTCAAGGCTGCATATTGTCACCATGTTTATTTAACTTATATGCAGAGTACATCATGAGAAATGCTGGACTGGAAGAAACACAAGTTGGAATAAAGATTGCCGGGAGAAATATCAATAACCTCAGATATGCAGATGACACCACTCTTATGGCAGAAAGTGAAGAGGGGCTAAAAAGCCTCTTGATGAAAGTGAAAGTGGAGAGTGAAAAGGTTGGCTTAAAGCTCAACATTCAGAAAACGAAGATCATGGCATCTGGCCCCATCACTGCATGGGAAATAGATGGGGAAACAGTGGAAACAGTGTCAGACTTTGTTTTTCTGGGCTCCAAAATCACTGCAGATGGTGACTGCAGCCATGAAATTAAAAGACGCTTACTCCTTGGAAGGAAAGTTATGACCAGCCTAGATAGCATATTCAAAAGCAGAGACATTACTTTACCAACAAAGGTTCGCCTAGTCAAGGCTATGGTCTTTCCTGTGGTCATGTATGGATGTGAGAGCTGGACTGTGAGGAAGGCTGAACGCCGAAGAATTGATGCTTTTGAACTGTGGTGTTGGAGAAGACTCTTGAGAGTCCCTTGGCCTGCAAGAAGATCCAACCAGTCCATTCTGAAGGAGATCAATCCTGGAATTTCTTTGGAAGGAATGATGCTAAAGCTGAAACTCCAGTATTTTGGCCACCTCATGCGAAGAGTTGACTCATTGGAGAAGACTCTGATGCTGGGAGGGATTGAGGGCAGGAGGAGAAGGGGACGACAGAGGATTAGATGGCTGGATGGCATCACTGACTCGATGGATGCGAGTCTGAGTGACCTCCGGGAGCTGGTGATGGACAGGGAGGCCTGGCGTGCTGCGGTTCATGGGGTCGCAAAGAGTCGGACACGACTTAGCGACTGATCTGATCTGATCTGAGAGATTCCTAGAAATTAGGAAATCTACCGTAAGTGTGTGGCTGATGGAGATAGGCCATTAGTTAGACCATAAACTGCAAGTTGTTACAAAAGTGGTCTGTGTTTCTGAGTTGTCTGTCCACAGCACTATCTGGATGAAAATGGGGAAACCAGCCAACGAACATGTTAAGAGATGCTAGGCTTAATTTGTGACTAAAGAAATGCAAATTAGGACAACAGTGAGATATCATTTTTTTCACTTATCTGATTGGCAAAACTCTTACGTTTGATAATACCCTTCGATGGCAAGGATGTGGGCCAAAAGTAATTTTCATACACTTTCCATGAAGGGTAATTGATGCAATCTTCTAGAAGATAATTTAGTTTTATCTATCATAATTAAACAGACATGCATTCAGCTAGTAACTTTCCTGCTAGGAAAGACTCCATGGTATGGTCATATTTACAAGAATCTGTCAACATATATGCATGAGGACAGTATTTGTTGTAGTTTATAAGACAATACCAATAGAACCAACCCAAGCACCTAACAATAGGAAACTGGTTAAATATAGTGCACTATCATACTGGATAGCTGAGTCAGAGAGATGAAGCTAAAAATCTGGGGAGACCCATGCAGCTAGATATCATAGCACAGAGTGCAAGAGAGGAGAGAGTTGAGCAGAGAGAGAACTCTGGAAACCAGCAGCAGTTTCCCCTCAAATATTCATCATAGTATGATCAGAACATGTTGTGAAAAAACTACCCAAGGCCTGGGGTAGAAACATACAAAAGGATTAGAGAAAACAGTATACAAATGCTCACACAGGGCTAGGAATAGTGCTCATTCCCACCAACTGGACTGGAAAAATCTTATAACTCACAGGAAATTAGACAGAATGTTCAAGAAGGGGCTTGCAGTGGTGGGGATTATTTAGCTCTAGACTAAACACAGCTCTGGTCCCACCCAAAGATCTTAAAAGCAAAGTCCAAATGGATCAAAAGTCTCCAAGTATTTCAAGAATGTCCCAGAACAAAGCTCAAAACTATTTATAGAAATACAAAATATGCAGCATCCATCGAGGTAAAATTTACAGTGTCTGGCAATTAATCAAAGATTACCAGGCATGAAAACATGAAGGAAAATACAATCCATAATAAAGAGAAAGACCGATCAATTGCAACAGACCCAGAACTGAAACAGATGTGAGAATTAGACGACAAGAGCTTTAAAATGGTTATTATAATTGCTTTCCATGTGTTCAAAATGTTAAAGATATTGAAAATATTTTAAAAATAAGTCAAATTTCTAGAGGCATAAACAAGACATTGAGCTACTGTCACTTTCATACACTGCTGGTGGAGATGTAGAATGAAACCCATTGTTGAAAGCAGTTTGACAATTTCTTAAAAAGTTAAACATATATTTACCATGTAGTCTAACTATTCTTCTCCTAGGTACTTACCCAAGACATACATCCATATAAAATGTTCAAAGCAATTTTATCTGTAACAGTCAAAACCTAGAAACAGCTCAAACAGCCATCGTCAAGTGAACGGATAAACTGTGGCATAACCATATAATGGTATACCATCAGCAATAGAAAGAGGGAACTTGATGAAGTTCAAAAGGTTGATTTCAGCAGCAAGAATCCAAAGAAAAAAGACTAATTAACGTGTGATCCCATTTATATAAAAATCTTGACCAAAACTGTCTATCAAATGATTGTGTGTAAACAAGGAAGAGAGACAAAGAAGGAGGAGGGGGGAAGACTGCAAAGAGGAACAGAAAACTTTTGAGGAGGGCTGACAGTGTTCATTAACTTGATCGCAGCGATGGTTTCATGGGTATATACACTTTTAAAACTTATCAAGTTGTATACTTTAAATATGTATAGTTTATTCTATGTCCAGTATACATCAATAAAGCTGTTAAAAATAAAATAAGAGGTGGGATCATATTGCGCATATGGAAAGACCTCCAAAATATGGAATTAATTGAAAAAATACAATGGTCACTAGATCCATATCTAAAACATACAGTGATATGTGCCTAAAATTTTTCTGGAAAGGTAAAAATAACCATTGTTAACAGGAAATGACAACCCACTCCAGTATTCTTACCTGGGTAATGCTATGGACAGGGGAGACTGGTGGGCTACAGTCCAAAGGGTCACAGAGAGTCGGACATGACTGAGTGACTACACACATTGTTAACAGTGGTTATCTTAAGGAGATGACCTAGGGATAAAAGGAAAAATTTTTATTATCATTTTTAATCATTTAAATTATCTTCCAATAAGTACATGTTTTATTTGAAGTAAATGTCACCTAGGGTTTCATGAGCAGTAGAATTGAAAGTATTGTTGTTTTCTTATTTTTCTATATTTATTTTTGAAAAAGATTAGATGAGCAGGCTCTTTGGAAAACAGTTTGGCAGTTTCTTTTAAAAAATGGCTGTCGACCCTTGAACAATGCAGGAATCAGGGGCAGCAACTTCTGTGCAGTAGAAAATCCATTTATAACTTTGTAATGGGTCCTTCTTTAGCCCCTGTTTCTTATCCACAGATTTAACCCACTGTAGATCGTGTAGTGTAGTACTGTAGTACGCACTTATCAAAAAACAGCCACATAAGTGGACCTGGGCAGTTCAAATCCAGGTTGTTCAAGGGTGAACTATATATATTTTCAATAAAATCCATCAATTTCATTCCTGTGAATGTACCCAACAGGCATTAAAATGTATGGCCAAACAAAAGTATGAACGTGAATGTTCATAGCAGCTTTATTTATTACAGTGAAAAATATCACCAGTTGGTGAGTGCTGCTGCTGCTGATGCTAAGTTGCTTCAGTCGTGTCTGATTCTGTGTGACCCCATAGACGGCAGCCCACCAGGCTCCCCTGTCCCCGGGATTCTCCAGGCAAGAACACTGGAGTGGGTTGCCATTTCCTTCTCTAATGCATGAAATTTGGAAAACTCAGCAGTGGCCACAGGACTGGAAAAGGTCAGTTTTCATTCCAATCCCAAAGAAAGGCAATGCCAAAGAATGCCCAAACTATCGCACAATTGCACTCATCTCACACGCTGGTGGCTCAGACGGTAAAGCGTCTGTCTACAAGGCAGGAGACCTGAGTTCGAGCCCTGGGTTGGGAAGATCCCCTGGAGAAGGAAATGGCAATCCACTCCAGTACTATTGCCTGGAAAATCCCATGGACAGAGGAGCCTGGTAGGCCCCAGTCTGTGGGGCTGCAAAGAGTCGGACACTACTGAGCAACTTCATTTCTTCACTTCACACGCTAGTAAAGTAATGCTCAAAATTCTCCAAGCCAGGCTTCAGCAGTACGTGAACTGTGAACTTCCAGATGTTCAAGCTGGTTTTAGAAAAGGTAGAGGAACCAGAGATCAAATTGCCAACATCTGCTGGATCATGGAAAAAGCAAGAGAGTTCCAGAAAAACATCTATTTCTGCTTTATTGACTATGCCAAAGCCTTTGACTGTGTGGATCACAATAAACTGTGGAAAATTCTGAAAGAGATGGGAATACCAGACCACCTGACCTGCCTCTTGAGAAACCTACATGCAGGTCAGAAAGTAACAGTTAGAACAGGACATGGAACAACAGACTGGTTCCAAATAGGAAAAGGAGTACATCAAGGCTATATCTTGTCACCCTGCTTATTTAATTTCAATGCAGAGTACATCGTGAGAAACCCTGGGCTGGAAGAAGCACAAGTTGGAATCAAGATTGCTGGGAGAAATATCAATAACCTCAGATATGCAGATGACACCACTCTTATGGCAGAAAGTGAAGAGGAACTAAAAAGCCTCTTGATGAAAGTAAAAGAGAAGAGTGAAAAAGTTGGCTTAAAGCTCAACATTCAGAAAACGAAAATCATGGCACCTGGTCCCATCACTTCATGGGAAATAGATGGGGAAACAGTGGAAACAGTGTCAGACTTTATTTTGGGGGGCTCCAAAATCACTGCAGATGGTGATTTCAGCCATGAAATTAAAAGACGCTTACTCCTTGGAAGGAAAGTTATGACCAACCTAGATAGCATATTCAAAAGCAGAGATACTACTTTGCCAACAAAGGTCCGTCTAGTCAAGGCTATGGTTTTTCCAACAGTCGTGTATGGATGTGAGAGTTGGACTGTGAAGAAAGCCGAGTGCCAAAGAATTGATGCTTTTGAACTGTGATGTTGGAGAAGACTCTTGAGAGTCCCTTGGACTGCAAGGAGATCCAACCAGTCCATTCTGAAGGAGATCGGTCCTGGGTATTCATTGAAAGGAATGATGCTAAAGCTGAAACTCTAATGCTTTGGCCACCTCATGCTAAGAGTTGACTCCTTGGAAAAAATGCTGATGCTGGGAGGGACTGGGGGCAGGGGGAGAGGGGAACGACAGAGGATGAGATGGCTGGATGGCATCACTGACTCGATGGACATGAGTTTGAGTGAACTCTGGGAGTTGGTGATGGACAGGGAGGCCTAGCGTGCTGCAATTCATGGGGTCACAAAGAGTCGGACATGACTGAGCAACTGAACTAAACTGAATGCATGAAAGTGAAAAGTGAAAGTGAAGTCGCTCAGTCGTGTCCGACTCTTTGGGACCCCATGGACTGCAGCCTACCAGGCTCCTCCGTCCATGGGATTTTTCAGGCAAGAGTACTGGAGTGGGGTGCCATTGGTGACTAGATAAACAAAATACATCATATCCAAGCAATGGAATACCATGCCAGAGTTAAAAAGAACAAACTGTTAATACATGATACAATGTAGATGACCCGCAAACACATAACATTAAGTTAAACTCGAAGCAGAAGACTACATATTGTGTGATTCCATTTATGTGAAATTCTAGAAGAAGTAAATATATAGAGACAGAATGCAAATCAATGGTTGCCTAAGATAGCAGGTGAGAACAGAGAGAAACTATAAACAGGCACAGCAGGAACTTTAGGAGATGATGGATATGTTCTCAAGCCAGTGATGAGTGCACAACTCTACAAATTTACAAGTCATTGAATTATAGATGTATCAGGGCTGGAGTTTGTGGTATGTAAATTATACCATGCTAAAGACTTAAAAACCAAAACCAACGAATGTGAAATCAGGGATGAAGTCAGTGTTGCAGGAGATTCTTGTTTTTCCCATGCAAGCAGATGGAACTGTCTTAAATGCTAAAATGCAGTAAGACCTCTATGCTCTTAGGGCTGAAGTGAGCTGTTCCAGGATTGCTACAGGTATTAACAGATAAGGCTGCTCCAGCTACAAGGTAAGGATAGCAGTCAGATATTGTCTTCATTGGGTGGATTTCCATTTCAAATGTACAGCAGGGTCTGACATAAAACCATCATGAATGTAGATAGCCCAGAGTGGTAGCATGTAGCAGTGAAGAAGGTAGGCTCTGAAATCAGACATATCTGGCTTCAATCCCAGCTTTGTCACTTCCTACTTAATAGGGTTATTGTAAGGCTGAAGTGAGATCAGTTCAGTCTGTCAGTCATGTCCAACTCTTTGCAACCCCATGGACTGCGGCACGCCAGGCTTCCCTGTCCATCACCAACTCCCAGAGCTTACTCAAATTTATGTCTATTGAGTCAGTGATGCCACCCAACCACCTCATCCTCTTTTGTCCCCTTCTCCTCCAGCCTTCAATCTTCCCCAGCATCCGGGTCTTTTCCAATGAAGTGAGATAATACATGTGATATGTGTGATATCATAAAGATCTTCAATCCCTATGTCCTTAAAGCAGTAAGGATTGTGCAGACTCATCCATACTCTTTTGGTAGGTCCTCTCTTACCAGATCGTTGGTAAGCTGATGGGAACTAAGGAGCCAAAGTAGCAGATAAAGACGTCCACTCTGTTTTAAAGCAGGTCTCTTTGGCCAAGGTCACTTCTCTGCTTCATGTGATTTAGATCAGAATTTCTAAATCTTCTGGATTCCAAGACCTGGTGGATCAACAAAGAGTTAAAGATAATTTGGAAAATTAAAAATATTGTTAACATTTAAGTTTTTAATTGAACTTTTTATTTTGAGATAATTGTGGATTCACATGCAGATGTAAGAAATAATACAAAGATGCCATGTATTCTTTACCCAGTTTCCTCCAGTAATAATATCTTGAAAACTATAGTATTTTTTATATTAACTCTGCGATCCATCTTGAGTTATTTTTTATAGAGTGTAAGCTTTAGATCAAGGTTCATTTCCCATCCCTCACAATGGATGTCCAATTGTTCTAGCACCATTTGTAAAAGCTCTATTCTTCCATTGAATTGCTTTTGCACTTTTTGTCAAAAACCAGTTCATATTTGTGTGATATTATTCTAGGTTGCCTTATCATTCCATCGATTTATGTGTCCAGCCCTCCATCAATACTATACTGTTTTGATTATTGTAGATATGTGTTAAGCCTTATTATCAAGTAAAATGAATCCTCCCACTAAATCCTTTTTAAAGATTACTTTAGCTATTCTTGGGTATGTGCCATTCCATATAAATTTTAAAATAAATGTGTCTGTTTTACAAAAATTTCGCTGTGAATTTCATAGAAATTATGTTAAACCTATAGATCAATTTAGGGAGAATTAGTATCTCTACCATGATGAGTCTTCCAATCCATAAATACTCTATGTATTTCTATTTATTTAGAGGTTCTTTGATTTCTTTAATAAGCACTTTGTAATTTTCAATTTTGTTAAGTTTTAGTTTTCTTTGGAATAATTATAAATGGTACTGTGTTTTTAATATCAATCCCCCACACCATGTTCATTGTTAGTATATAGAAATGTAAAGAATTTTTGCTTGCTGATCTTGTATCCTATAACCTTATTAAACTCACCTATCAGTTACAGAGGTCCTTGGCTTTTTTTTTTAACATGGTCATTTTCTCATGTCATTTGTAAATAAGGACACTTCTATTTCTTCTTTTTCAATCTGATTCTGTTTATTTCTTTTCCTTGCTTTATTGTTCTAGCTAGAACTGCCAGTACTGTGTTGAATAAGAGGAATGAGAAGTATCCTTGCTTTGTTCCTGATCTTAGAAAGAATTCAGTCTTTCACCATTATATGTAATACTAGCTCTAGGGTTTGGTTCTTTTTATTTTATTTTTTTTTTGTAGATGCTTTTTATCAAGTTGAGGTTCTCTCCATTCCTAGCTTGTTGAGAGTTTTTGTCATGAATTGGATTTGTTTTGCTTTCTCCATACCAACTGATATGACCTAATGATTCTTCTTTTTCTTTATCCTATTGACATGGTGCTGCTGCTGCTGCTGCTGCTGCTGCTAAGTCGCTTCAGTCGTGTCCGCCTCTGTGCGACCCCATAGACGGCAGCCCACCAGGCACCCCCGTCCCCGGGATTCTCCAGGCAAGAACACTGGAGTGGGTTGCCATTTCCCTCTCCAATGCATGAAAGGGAAAAGTGAAAGTGAAGTCGCTCAGTCGTGTTCGACCCCCAGCGACCCCATGGACTGGAGCCTACCAGGATCCTCCATCCATGGGATTTTCCAGGCAAAAGCACTGGGGTGGGGTGCCAGATTGCATAAATCAGTCCTGTATATCTAAAATAAAGTCCACTTAGTCAATGTGTATAATTCTTTTTATGCATTTAGGATTCAATTTGCTAATATTTTCTTGAGTAATTTTGAGTCTACTTGGTAGTGATATTGGTGTGCAGTTTACTTTTGGGGGGCTGCTTTTGTCTGACCCACTCCAGTGTTCTTGCCTGGAGAATCCCAGGGATGAGGGAGCCTGGTGGGCTTCCGTCTACGGGGTCACACAGAGTCAGACACGACTGAAGCTACTTAGCTGCAGCAGCAGCAGCAGTATCAAGGTAAGCTGCTCTCATATAATGAGGTGAGTTCAGTGCAGTTCAGTTCAGTTGCTTAGTCATGTCCGACTCTTCGCGACCCTGTGAATCACAGCATGCCAGGCCTCTCTGTCCATCACCAACTCCCAGAGTTCACTCAAACTCATGTCCATCAACTCGGTGATGCCATCCAACCATCTCATCCTCTGTCGTCCCCTTCTCCTCCTGCCCCCAATCCCTCCCAGCATCAGGGTCTTTTCCAATGAGTCAACTCTTCACATGAGGTGGCCAAAGCATTGGAGTTTCAGCTTTAGCATCATTCCTTTCAATGAACACCCAGGACTGATCTCCTTTAGGATGGACTGGTTGGATCTCCTTTCAGTACAAGGGACTCTCAAGAGTCTTCGCCAACATCACAGTTCAAAAGCATCAATTCTTCAGCACTCAGCTTTCTTCACAGTCCAGCTCTCATATCCATACATGACCACTGGAAAAACCATAGCCTTGACTAGTCGGACTTTTGTTGGCAAAGTAATGTCTCTGCTTTTGAATATGCTATCTAGGTTGGTCATAACTTTCCTTCCAAGGAGTAAGTATCTTTTTATTTCATGGCTGAAATCATCATCTGCAGTGACTTTGGAGCCCAAAAAAGTAAAGTCTGACACTGTTTGCACTGTTTTCCCATCTATTTCTCATGAAGTGATGGGACCGGATGCCATGATCTTCATTTTCTAAATGTTGAGCTTTAAGCCAACTTTTTCACTCTCCTCTTTGACTTTCATCAAGAGGCTTTTTAGTTCCTCTTCACTTTCTGCCGTAAGGGTGGTGTCATCTGCATATCTGAGGTTATTGATATTTCTCCTGGCAATCTTGATTCCAGCTTGTGCTTCTTCCAGCCCAGCATTTCCATGATGTACTCTGCATATAAGTTAAATAAGCAGGGTGACAATATACAGCCTTGATGTACTCTTTTTCCTATTTGGAACCTGTCTGTTTTTCCATGTCCAGTTCTAATTGTTGCTTCCTGACCTGCATACAAATTTCTCAAGAGGCAGATCAGGTGGTCTGGTATTCCTGTCTCTTTCAGGATTTTCTATAGTTTATTGTGATCCACATAATGAGGTAAAGTATTGCTTTTTCTTATTTTCTGGAAGATATTGTTAAAATTGATGTTAATTCTTCTTTAAATGGTGGTAAAATTCTCCAGTGATGCCATGCAGGCCTGAGAATTTCTTTTCAGGAGATCTTTAATCAAAAATTCAGTTTTGGGGCTTTCCTAGTGGTGCAGTGATTAAAAGTCCACCTACCAATGCAGGGGACTTGACAGGTTTGATCCCTGGTCGGCAAAGATCCCACATGCTGCGGGACAACTAAGCCTGTGCATACAACTACCGAAGCTCGGGTGCTCCAGAGCCCATGTGTGGTAACTACTGAGCCCACACACCCTAGAGTCTGTGCTCCACAACAAGAGAAGCCACTGCAATGAGAATGCCAATTAAACAGTAGCCTCCACTTGCCACAGCTAGAGAAAGCCTAGCTTTCTCAACCACAAACACCCAGTGCAGTCAAAAAGGAATAAATTGATAAAAAATTTAAAAGATGGTGTTGTTTTAGTTGCTAAGTCATGTCCGACTCTTTGGCAACCCCATGGACTATAGCCCACCAGACTCCTCTATCCTTGAGATTTCCCAGGCAAGAGTGCTGGAGTGGGTTGCCATTTCCCTCTCCAGTGGATCTTCCTGACCCAGGGATCAAACAGAAGTCCACTGCATTGGCAGATGGATTCTTAACCACTGAACCAGGCTTTGCATATATCCTAATGTTCATTGCAGCACTATTTACAGTAGCCAAAACATCAAAGCAAACTAAATGTCCATTAGCAGAGGAATGGATAAAGATGTGGTTCATATATACAATGGAATATCACTCAGCCATAAAAAACAATGTCATTTACAGCAGAGGGATGGACCTAGAGATTCTCATACTGAATGAAGTAAGCTAGACAGTTACAGACAAATATCATATGATATTGCTTGGGCTTCCCTGGTGGTTGAGCAGGGAAAGGACAGGACACCCAGGTATGATCCCTGGGTGAGGAAGATTCCCTGGAGGAGGGCATGGCAATCCACTCCAGTATCCTTGCCTGGAGAATCCCATGGTCAGAGGAGCTTGGCGAGCTACAGTCCATGGGGTCACAAAGAGTCAAACACAACGGAAGCAACTGAGCACGCAGGCACACATTGCTTATATATGGAATCTAAAAAAAGGTTAAAAATGAACTTATGTAAAAAAGAGAAATAAAATTACAGATATAAAAATAAACATGGTTACTGGGGTTAAAAGGGGAAGGAATAAGTTGAATAATTTTGGATTGACATACATACTGTGCTGTGCTATGCTTAGTCACTCAGTCATGTCTGACTCTTTGCAACCCCATGGACTGCAGCCCCCCAGGATCCTCCATCCATGGGGATTCTCCAGGCAAGAATACTGGAGTGGGTTGCCATGCGCTCCTCCAGGGGATCTTCCCGACCCAGAGATCAGACCCAGGTCTCCTACATTGCAGGTGGATTCTTTACCATCTGACCTACCAGGGAAGCCCAAGAATACTGCAGTGGGTAGCCTATCCCTTCTCCAGGGGATCTTCCTGACCCAGGAATCGAACCAGGGTCTCCTGCATTGCAAGCGGATTCTTTACCAGCTGAGCTACCAGGGAAACCCTGACATACACATACTACTGTATATAAAATAGATCACTAATAAGGATCTGAGCTTCCCCGGTAGCTGCGTGGTAAAGAATTTACCTGCCAGTGCAGGAGACACAAGTTCAATCCCTGGGTTAAGATAACTTGGAGAAGGAAATGGCAACTCACTGCAATATTCTTGCCTGGAAAATTCCATGGACAGAGGAGCCTGGCAGGCTACAGTCCATGGGGATATAAAAGAGACATGACTCAGTAACTAAAACAACAGCAATAAGGATCTATAAAGTACACAGAACTCTACTCAGTATTCTGTAATGGCCTGTATGAGAAAACCATCTTTTAAAAAAAAGAGTAGAAGAGTGGATATATGTGCACACACACACAATATAGATGATTCATTTTGCCATACACCTGAAACTAACACAGTATAAATCAACTATATTCCAATACAGTTTTCTTAAAAATAAAAACTTAATTTCTTTAATGGTTAAAAGACTAATCAGACTATTTCATCTTGGTTGAGCTGTAGCAGTTTGTGCTCTAATGAGGAATTAGGCCATTTCTTCTAAATTGTAGAACTTATTGTGAGTCCTGCTGCTGCTGCTGCTAAGTCGCTTCAGTCGTGTCCGAGTCCAATGTTGTTCATTATATTCCCTTATTATTCTTTCAGTGGCTATAGTATTTACAGTGATAGCCCCTTTTCCATCTTTGGTAATAATGATTTGTATTTTTTCTTTTTAGGAGATTATGCATTGATATTTGTTAATTTTATTTGTATTTTTGAATAACAAAGTTTTGGTTTCATTGACTTTTTCTATTGTATTCTTATTTAGCATTTGGTTAATTTTTTGCTTTATTTTATTTTTTAAATGAAACAAAAATGAATATTTTTAATGATAAAAGGTATAGTTCACAAAGAAAATAGACATCATAAACCATCAGACACCTAACTACAGAGAAACAAAGATACACAGAGCAAAAATCAGAAGAAATATAAGAGAAAAGAAAAATGTATATTATATAGTGAGACATATTAACATTTCTCTGAGAATATTTTATCACGTGCAGAAAAAATAGGAACAAGAGCATCTTGAATGATCTCATTAGTAATTTAATATAATAGATTTATATTTAGTTAATTTATATTAATCTTATATCCTACACAAATATATTTGAAATTTTGTATCTCATGTGTTGTTGTTAGATGTCCACAGGACCTTTAGAAAAACTGGCAAAAAGATAAGCATTACTAAATTTCAAAAAGTAGAATTCCTTTTGTGTGTGTGTGTGATTCAGTTATACATATACACATATATTATTTTTAAAGTTATTTTCCCTTATTAGTTATTACAAGATATTGGCTATAGTTCCCTGTGCTGTGTCATTCAGTTGTGTTGGACTCTTTGTGACCCCATGGACTGCAGCCCCCGAGGCTCCTTCCTGTCCTGGGGTTTCTGCAGGCAAGAATACTGGAGTGGGTTGTCATGCCCGCCTCCAGAGGATCTTCCCAACCCAGGGATCGAACCCAAGTCCCCTGCATTACGGGTGGATTCTTTACCAACAGAGCCACCAGCGAAGTCCAAGAATACTGGAGTGAGTAGCCTATCCCCCTCCAGGGGCTATTCCTGACCCAGGAATCAAACCTGCGTCTTCATCATTGCAGGCAGATTTTCTATCAGTTGATCTACTGGGGAAGCATAGTTTCCTGTGCTATACAGTAAACTTTTGTTGTTTATTGCACATCTATTCTTTTTAAGTTGAAAATCTAGCATTCTATTCATACTAAGTCAAACAAGTGGAATCAAATGTCATAAATTTTTAGTTAGGCAAAAATTCATGTTTTCTAAAATATATATATTATACATATTATCTATACATATGTATCAAAAGCTTTTGTACTATGCTCGATAAAGGCTTGAGAAAGAACATAAAAAAATAGAATTGATGGAGATATTGGAAAACAGACTAAGTGAAATGGGAGCACTGAATATGAAATGGAAAAAGTGAAACAAGCTAGATAAAAGTAAAAGATCCTCATATAGTCCAATTGTTCTTAAACAAGGCTGCTGATTAGAAACATATCTGGAGCTCTGGCAAAAAAAAAAAAAAAAAAAAGGCAGTATCTGGGCATTTGCATTTTTCAAAAATTCCAAGATAATTCTGATATGCATCTGTATTTAAAAAGTGATTACAGGTTTTTCTATCCAAAGGTAGTTTTGGTGATATAAAATTCTATTATTTTTCTGTTGACTAATCATGATACAATGGTATTAAGTGAGTTACATAATCATAATAGTAAAAAGATATTTATCAGTTTTCACAATCAACAAGAAGTTTTTTCTTTCCTTCAGGTTGCTTTGGATTTATTTTGTTCTTTATTTTCCAGTTTCTTAAAACAGGAACTTAGATTACTGATTTGAGACTTTGCACCTTTTGTCATGTAATCATTTGGGTGCTGTAGATGTCTATCTCCACACTACTTTAGCTACATCAGACAAATTTTGATGTCTTGCATTTTCATTTTCATTCATTTATGTCCTCCTTAATTTTCTTTGAGATTTTCTCTTTGACCCACAGATTGTTTAAAAGTGTATTGTGTATGTGAAGATTTTCTTATTATCTTTCTGTTATTGATTTCTAGTTTTATTCCTTTATGGTGACAGAAGAAATTCTATATGGTTGCAATTATATGAAATTGTTAGATTTATTTTCTGATTCAGAATATGGTATATCTTGGAGAATGTTCTATGGGAGAAGGCAATGGCACCCGACTCCAGTATTGTTGCCCAGAACATCCCATGAATGGAGGAGCCTGGTAGGCTGCAGTCCATGGGGTCGCTAAGAGTCAGACATGACTGAGCAACTTCACTTTCACTTTCCACTTTCATGCACTGGAGAAAGAAATGGCAACCCACTCCGGTGTTCTTGCCTGGAGAATCCCAGGGACGGGGAGCATGGTAGGCTGCAGTCCATGGGGTCGCATAGAGTCGGACACAACTGAAGCGACTTAGCAGCAGCAGCAGCAGGAGAATGTTCTATAGTCACTTGAAAGGAATGTGTATTCTGCTATAATTCGATGCAGTCTTCTATGCATATTAACTAGAGCCTATTGGTTAATGGTTGTTCAGCTCTTCTGTATCTTTAGCAATTTTCTCATTAGTAGTTCTGTCCGTTGCTGAGAGTAGAGTGTTGAAGTTTCCAGCTATAATTGTGGCTTTACCTATTCCTCTTTTCAGCTCTATCACTTTTTGTCTCCTGTATTTTGAAGCTCTGTTGTCTGGTACATATACTATAAGGATTACTGCCTTTCTTGATAAATTGATCCCTTTATCATTATGCATGTCCTTCTTTGTTCTCAGCAATCTTCTTTGCTTTGAAATCAATTTTATTTCAAGTTGAAATCAACTCATTTTTCAATTAATATTAACAAGATACATCTTTTTCCATTCTTTTACTTTCATTCCAACTATGCTGTTGTATTGATATTTGAAGTGAATTTCTTATAAACAGCATATAGCTGGTGATTTTAAAATTTCCTCTACCAATATGTCTTTTAATTGGTATATCTGAATGATTTACATTTATTATAAGATAACTAATCATTGGTATGTTAGAGCTTGAATCTGCCAATTTTATTATTTGTTTTCTGGGTACCCCACCCCTATCCTTTCTCTTTCTCTTGTCTAACTTTCCTTTGGGTTCTGTGAGCATTCATTGGAATTCCATTAGTTTTTATTTACACTGATTTTGAGTATAATCCTTTGAATAGTTTTTCTTAATGGTTAGATATTACTATGTACACATAAAATTTTTCACTGTTTACTACTATCCATGGTTTACTGCTGCCAGTAAAATATTGTAACTTAACTTCCATTCAAATCTTTGCCCTCCTCCTGTTTTAAACACACTTTATCAACCATTTCCTCAATGTATACTGAGTGCCACAGCAGATACACAGCTTCTGTTTTAACCATCAAAGTGATTTAAGAAACTCAGGAAGAGAAGCCTCATCTATTATATTTACTCCTATTTTCCCCATTTCATTGGTCTTTTTTCCTTTCTGAAGTTCCAGTCCTCTGTAATAATTTCCTGTTAAAAGAACTTCCTTCAGCCATTCTATAACTGTGAAGCTGCTAGTGACAAATTCTTTTAGTTTTCCATTGTCTGAAAATGTCTTTATTTCCCCTTCATGCCTGAAGGATGGCTTCACCAGATATAGAGTTTGCAGTTGACAATTCTTCCTTTTCAGGGCTTGAAAAATGTGCTTCTTCTTTTCTGAATGAGAAATTCATTATCATTCAGATTGACATTCGTGTATAGATAATGTGTCATTCTTTGATTTTTTTTAAAAAAGAGTTTGTCTTCAAATTTCAAGACTTTTATGATGTATCTTGACTTGAATTTCTTTGGGTTTATCTTAATTGGAGTTTTTTCACTTTCTTTAATGTCTTTGTCCAAATTTGAGAGGATTTAGCCATTATTTCTCTGAATATCTTTTCAGCCCCATATTCCTGCTCTCTTAGTCTGGGATTCTGATGATATCAAGAATCCCAAGGCTCTGTAAATTTTTTTTTCAGTCTATATTCTATTGTTCAAATTGATTAAATTCTATTGATCTGTCTTCAATTCACAGATTCTGTCTTCTCCATATTATTACTGGACCCACTCAGTAGGTTTTTTATTTTTGTTACTGCATTTTTCACTTCTGTAATTTACGTTTGACATTTTCTACTTGAGGTTTTCTATTTTTTTCAGGAGACTTGTTGGTGCACTTCTATAGTGGCTGCTTTAAAATCTTTTGTGGGAGTTTCAGCATTTGGTCAATCTCAGTTTTGACGGGAGAAGGCAATGGCAACCCACCCCAGTACTGTTGCCTGGATAATCCCATGGACGGAGGGGCCTGGTGAGCTGCAGTCCATGGGGTCGCTAGGAGTCAGACACGACTGAGCGACTTCACTTAATTTTTTCACTTTCATGCATTGGAGAAGGAAATGGCAACCCACTCCAGTGTTCTTGCCTGGAGAATCCCAGGGACGGGGGAGCCTGGTGGGCTGCCGTCTATGGGGTCGCACCAAGTCGGACACGACTGAAGTGACTTAGCAGCAGCAGCAGTAGCAGCAGTTTTGACACTGATTGTCTTTTCTCTTTCAGGTTGTGATTTTCCTGATTTTTGTCTGGAAAATTATTTTGAGTTGTATTCTGAACACAACTCATTAGGTGATTCTTGATCCTGTTTAATGAGCTTCTCGGGTGGCTCAGTGGTAAAGAAACCAGCTGCAACGCAGGAGCTGCAGGAGATGTGGGTTCGATTCCTGGGTTGGGAAGATCCCCAGGAGGAGGGCATGGCAACGCCCTCCAGTATTCTTGCCTGGGGAATCCCATGAAGAGAGGAGCCTGGCGGGCTACAGTCCATGGGCTCACAAAGAGTTGAACATGACTGAAGCAACTTAGCACACACAATTCTATTTAAAAATTCCATTTTAGTAGGTAGTCACCCTGTTTAGGTTTAGCATATAGGTTGCATTCTACTTTTATGGGCCATAGTTCCAAGGACAATTTCATTTTCTGGAGTTCTTGCAATTCTATCCTGCTGCTGCTGCTAAGTCACTTCAGTCATGTCCGACTCTATCGACCCCATAGACGGCAGCCCACCAGGCTCCCCCATCCCTGAGATTCTCCATGCAAAAACACTGGAGTGGGTTGCCATTTCCTTCTCCAATGCATGAAAGTGAAAAGTGAAAGTGAAGTCACTCAGTCGTGTCCGACTCTTAGCAACCCCATAGACTGCAGCCCACCAGGCTCCTCCATCCATGGGATTTTCCAGGCGAGAGTACTGGAGTGGGGGTGCCATTGCCTTTTCTGATTCTATCCTGAACTGCTTTGTTCTTTTGGCCCAGTCTGAGCTTCCACTGGACCCCTGGAGGGGACAGATATCACCTGGGGGCCAGAAAGTGCTTCCCTAGACTGCCTGATGGCATTAGGTAGGGGTTCGAGGATACCAGACAAATGGGATGGAGAGTTTTCTCAGATGTGGCTTGTTCTCAGATGCTGTGCTAGGCCACCAGGAAAGGGTTTAGCTTCCCTGAATCTTCTGGCACTGGGGGTCCGGGAGCCATCAGGAGCCACCAAATCTGAATGGCCCTCTACAACTGGTGAGGGCCAAGAGTCCAGACCTGCTGGTGCGTGCGAGCTATGCCTGTTATGCGTTGCAAGAAACAGCCCCTGTATCCCTGTCTGCCACCACTGGATATGGATCTCCATGCTGGTCTTCCCCTTTTCTGGTCCTCTGGCTTGAGACAGCCGGTTTTTCTTGTTTTGTTTTGCAATATTTATTTATGCCTGTTGATTATTTCAGGTTTGACCTCTCAGGTGCTCCATCCAAGTTATAAGAAAAAGAAAAGGAAATCCAATGAATTCATTGCAGTGCCTTTCTTCAAGTCCCGAAGTCCTCAGGCAGTCTGCCTTTTTTCTACTTTCATGATTGCATATTGAACTATTTCCACTGTATTTAGTTGTATTTCGAGGAAAGAGGAGAAAAATTGAACCCAACATTTTATTTTTGAATAACTAGTTTTTGAAGAGTTTTTCTTGTTTTTTTTTTTTTTTTCAAGAGGGTATTAAATCTTTTATCGATTACACATGATAATGGATGATACACAAGCTTCATTCCCATCTATAACTTTATCTGGTACCATAATTCAATTTAGATATATTGCATAGGATGTGCCAACAATCATTAATAACCAAAAAAAAATTTAAAAAATTCCATGACTTTGCATGGGTGACCCTTTTAATGGTGAACTCCAGGTCACAACACAGTAACTGTCAGTTCAACTACACCAAGGTTCTGAAGACAACAGCTTCTCCACTAAGCAGGTTGTAAATAAATTTCAAATGGAACCTGGCATCACCCTGAAGGAATTCTAACTTCACACTGTTGGGGTAGTTTACCAAAATGGCTTCAGAGTAGACTAACTTTACACAGCACATTAAAAAAAAAAAAAAAAAAAGACATTTATTCAGCATCATGATCAGACTATTATATTTAGCAATCAACAGCATGGGTGCAAAAAAAAAAAAAAAAAAATCTACATGAAAACCCTTTGTTGGAATGCTTTACACTTGCCACAGAACAGAAACTAAAATAACCTGTTATACAATTAGTCCCAAGTACAGTCCTCGAGTGTTTTGCCCATACACATGAGTACTGTCTAAAACATGTCTTCTTTGTAGCAGCTAGGCCCTGCCACCACTGTGCTTGGCTGAGTTCACAAATCTGTTGTAACCTGTAGCTTCCCTGTCACTTCCCTGACCCTCCTCTCCTGCTAAGCTTTGTTTCCTGGTAGTAATGAAAATCTTCGGCCACTGCCATAGCTACTGCTGCTGCTGGAACCACCATAGCCACCTTGGTTTCGTGGTTTGGCAAAGTATTGACCTCCACCACCATAGGGGCCAGAACTTCTGCCTCCAAAGTTTCCTCCTTTCATGGGTCCAAAATTTGAAGATTGATTGTTGTAATTGCCAAAATCGTTGTAGCTTCCGCCACCTCCAAAATTGCTTCCCCTACCACCGCCAAAGCCGCCTCCGCCTCCACCATTGTTATAGCTGTCATAGCTGCCACTCCCGCCATAGCCACTGCCCTGGTTTCCATAACCCTGTCCACCACTTCCATAGCCTCTGCTTCCTCCAGAGTAACCAGGGCCGCCTCCTCCATAACCACCGTCATTACCAAATCCATTATATCCATCCCCACCGCCACCATATCCACCACCACCACGGCTGCCACCAAAGCCACCTTGACCACTGAAGTTTCCTCCATGACCAAAGTTGTCATTCCCACCAAAACCACCTCCACGACCGCCACCAAAGTTTCCAGAACCACTTCGACCTCTCTGGCTGGATGAAGCACTAGCCATCTCTTGCTTAGGGCTTTTCTCACTTCACAGTTGTGGCCATTCACAGTGTGGTATTTCTGAATGACAATCTTGTCTATGGAGTCATGGTCATCAAAGGTTACAAAAGCAAAGCCTCTCTTTTTGCCACTGCCTCGGTCAGTCATGATTTCAATTACTTCAATTTTCCCATACTGTTCAAAATAATCTCTCAGGTGATGTTCTTCAGTTATCTTCTTTAATGCCACCAACAAAAATCTGTTTCACAGTTAAGTGGGCACCAGGTCTTTGAGAATCTTCTCTTGAGACGGCCCTCTTTGGTTCCACAACTCTTCTGTCCACCTTGTGTGGCCTTGCATTCATGGCCGCATCCACCTCCTCCACCGTGGCAGATGTGGCAAACCCGAAGCCTCTGGAGCGCTTGGTGTCTGGATCCCTCATTACCACACAGTCTGTGAGCGTTCCCCATTGCTCAAAATGGCTCCTCAGACTCTCATCGGTTGTTTCCAAGCTCAATCCTCCGATGAAGAGCTTCCACAGCTGTTCGGACTCTTTGGGAGACTCTGATTTAGACATGACGGCAATGGAGGCGGGGAAGACTTCAACGATGCTTTCTCAGGGCGTCCATGGGCAGAAAAGCGAGTTTTTCTTGTAAAAGTACTCTTACTTTACATTATTAGGCATTTAACAAAAGAAGGTGCAATTTAACTCCTGGAAAAATTGAAAGGACTAATCTCAGAATAAAGAAAATCTTTTAAGTTGAATACATTTAGTTTCTTGAAGAGCTCGCCATATAGTTTTTACTTTTCTCAAGTCTCTTTGCACCTGTGAAAATTGCATTCCCTACTCACATGTGTCAGCAGCAAGGTATCTGGAGGTCAATGTCACTATCGTCCTACTTGACTTGGAAGCAGCAGAATAGTGGGGAAGAATGAGCATAGGTTTGGAATCCAAAGCTGTGGGTTCTAATCCTGAATCACCTACCAGCCGGGTGGGTGACTTCAGATAAATCATTAGGTGGGTAGTGGAAAGGGCTGAGCTTTGAGCTTTGATGTCCACAGATCTAGAAATTCCAACTCTGTTATTTAATAGCTGCATAACTTTAAATAGGAACCAGAGATCAAATTGCCAACATCTGCTGGATCATTGAAAAAGCAAGAGAGTTCCAGAAAAACATCTATTTCTGCTTTATTAACTATGCCAAAGCCTTTGACTGTGTGGATCACAATAAACTGTGGAAAATTCTGAAAGAGATGGGAATACCAGACCACCTGATCTGCCTCTTGAGAAATCTGTATGCAGGTCAGGAAACAGCAGTTAGAACTGGACATGGAACAACAGACTGGTTCCAAATAGGAAAAGGAGTATGTCAAGGCTGTATATTGTCACTCTCCTTATTTAACTTATACGCAGAGTAGATCATGGGAAACGTGGGGCTGGAGGAAGCACAAGCTGGAATTAAGATTGCCGCGAGAAATATCAACCTCAGATATGCAGATGACACCACCCGTATGGCAGAAAGCGAAGAAGAACGAAAGAGCCTCTTGATGAAAGTGAAAGATGAGAAGGAAAAAGTTGGCTTAAAGCTCAACATTCAGAAAACTAAGATCATGGCATCTGGTCCCATAACTACATGGGAAATAGATGGGGAAACAGTGTCAGACTTTATTTTTTTGGGCTCCAAAATCACTACAGATGGTGACTGCAGCCATGAAATTAAAAGACGCTTACTCCTTGGAAGGAAAGTTATGATGACTCTAGACAGCATATTAAAAAACAAAGACATAACTTTGTCAACAAAGGTCCATCTAGTCAAGGCTATGGTTTTTCCTGTGTTCATGTTTGGATGTGAGAGTTTCACAGAAGAAGGCTGAGCGCCTAAGAATTGATGCTTTTGAACTGTGGTGTTGGAGAAGACTCTTGAGAGTCCCTTGGACTGCAAGGAGATCCAACCAGTCCATCCTAAAGGAAATCAGTCCTGGGTGTTCATTGGAAGGACTGATGTTGAAGCTGAAACTTCAATACTTTGGTCACTTTTCATATGAGTCAGCTACAAAGAGCTGACTCATATGAAAAGACCCTGATGCTGGCTTTGAGGGCAGGAGGAGAAGGGAACAACAGAGGATGAGATGGTTGGATGGTATCACGGACTCAGTGGACATGGGTTTGGGTGAACTCCAGGAGTTGGTGATGGACAGGGAGGCCTGGCGTGCTGCGGTTCATGGGGTCACAAAGAGTCAGACACAACTGAGCGACTGAACTGAACTGAACTGAACCTTAAATAAGTTATCAAAATTCTCAGTGGCTGTTTTCTCATCAATAACATGGGAATAGTGTGACAGCCAAGGATGTGTAATGGGAGAATGTTTATAAGACACTCAGCGGGGTGTTTCATATGAGATACAGCAAACACACAACAGTTAGTAGCTCTCTCTCCACAGGTAAATATACTCATATGGATACCCATCCTTATGTCTTAGAAAGGTTGTGAGGATTTAATGAGCTGTAGAAAAGCAACTTGTAGTGCCTGGCACATAATACACTCTTAAATAGCTTTGATTGCTCTTTCCCCACACCTTGCCTCAGTTTCCAAATCTGTAAACTAGATCCAGTATATCCTACTGCACAGAGCTGATGCACAGATTGGATGGAACAATTATACATAACTGCTTTAAATTTCTGGGGCACTCTGTACACTTGTAAGTTACAGTTATGGGCCCTGCCCATGATTGTAATAATTGCACAGGACTCGCAGAGGACCTGCTGAATTACTATCATGACTTATCATGCTAAAGAGTCACCTCAAAGAGCAAATTAACCCAAGGCTGAAGGCAAAAAGTAAATGGTCTGGGAACCAAAAAACAAAATTAATAAATATTGAAACACAGCTCACAATATTTGGACTGCATTCTCCCAGCCCTAGATCCCCATGTATTGTCTCATTGTGAGAAATATTTGTGGGAAGCCACAGATCTCTGCAAACTGATCGAGTCAAAAATGAGAACAGCAGGCCCAAACTAAAAATCCATCAGCCCCCTGCCATCACTCCTCCGTGTCTCTTCTGAAGCAGACACTCCTAGCCCAGCAATGTTGGGGTTTGGCCCAGGGTATCTGGGAACTACACTAACTCCTTAGGATATGTCGGGACAGCTGTCCTTGTTAAACTGGAATGTGACTTCCCAAAGGCCTATACTTGCTGGCTCTTGTCCTCCTCTCCCAAAATAGCTTTCAGAATGCAAGAAAAAGAGTAAGAGAAGAAGAGCCAGCAAGGGCAATGGGGAGAGCAGCAGTCAAGTCTGCATCTCAGGAGATGCTCCAGTGTCTTGGGATAGCTTGGTGGGCAGAGGCTGGAAGGAGGGAAGGCTGCTTAACTATTATCACAGCAACTCAGGGAGACACTTCTGGCTTCAAGGTACAGATCAGGGCTCTAATTTTTCACTGACCCTGGCCTCTAGCCTTAGCTGATTAGATGTATGGCCACAATGTCTTGGAAAATACTGCTTGTTGATTCTTATAAGTACCTAATACAGCTTGATTGGGCACTGACCATGTGCAATCAAAGGAAAGGAGTTGGGAAGAAATTCAAGTCCTCACCTTCACACGCTTAGCATGACCCACAGGAAGTAGCCTGAACTGGCACAAAGTAGTCAACCTTATCATAATCTTTGCTCAGTGCAGATACAAGTGTCGAGGGGCTTCTGGACAGGGTGAAAATACTTTCTATTGGTGGCTGGGGGTGATGGTGTCTTCTGGCAGGAGAGGACAAACAAAGAGTGTCCTAGGAGAGAGGATGGCCCAATCAAGGCCATGAAACCGGGGTGCTCCCACGCGCTCTGCAGGTGGTGGGTAGACAGCTTTGCGCGGCGTGGAGGCTTTGTATTGAAGATAACCATGAACGACAGGAAGGAAGGGGTGGGAGGGGATCTTAAATGTCAAGCAAAGGAGTTGGGGTTGTAAGTCACGGGCAGAAAAGAGCACTGGAGGGTTTTAGGTGGGGTGGGGAGAGCAATACATTCAGAGCACAGTTTTAGGAGATTCTTCTACAGTGTGGATTAAAAAGAGAGGCTGAAACAGGAGGGCTGCAGAAGCACTTATTCAGTTATTTCAGGACTAAAGCCGGAACCAACATGGTACCAGAAAGGGTAGGCTGGGTTACAAATAATGCAGTGAAAAAGAAGTGCCAAGACTTTGCAAGTGGACGTGAGGACATTAAGAGAGGAGGAGAGGTTTGGGAGCTGGATGACCAAAGGTGGATTGGAGGAGACTGGACAGAAGTGGTCCATTCACCTGGATGGGCTAGGAGACAGAGTGGCTTCAGAACTCAAATACCAGATCTACCTCTCTCTACCTGCAGGAGAGTGGGCAGGTTATTTATTCTTCCTAAACCTCTATTTGCTCCTACATCAAACAGATGTCAAAGCACACACATCAAAGGGATGTTATAAGGAGTAAGTGTGAGAATGAATATAAACTCTCTGGCAGAGAGGTTGATCCATCATACTCATTCAGTAACTAGGGGACCCCTTTGTCCTCTTCCCCTTCTTGAGCCCCAGGAGGATATGCACTGTACCCTCCTCTGTCACTTCCTCAGCCCCTCCAAGGGTCCCCGCAACTCAAAGTCTGCAGAGTGAACCAGAGAACTAGAGAAGACAGAAGTCATTCACACTCCAGCCCGGAATTTAAATGAAATAATGCTTTGCTCACTGACCCCTTAGTCTAAAATATGGTCTTTGGCTGAAAAACTCAGTCATACATATTTCACCAGTGGAGCTGAGACTTAACTTATGAAACTTCAGGCTACAGATCCCTTGGCTCTAATATCAGAAGCTAACAGAAAGAAAGCTAGTTACTAAAGAGTTTTTTGTAAAAAAAAAAAAAAAAAGAAGAAGAATGTGGCAAGTCTTTCAGGCCTCACAGATCGTGAGGGGAGATGAAGGAATCTAGACTTGAAATCCGAGATGCCTGCGATGGAGGAGCAGTCAGGCAGGTGGCAACAAGACATATTTCCAAAAGCAAAAAAAAAAAAAAAAAAAAAAGCTAAACCTGAGGCCTGGGAGTGGGGGCTGGGAGGAATGTGTGCAGGCAAGGGTCACCTGACCCTTCTTGCTGGGAGGAGGGGCTGACCCAGGTGAGTGAGAGATGGCTGGGCATGTCTGGTGCAGCTCTGTCATCGATTCTAACCCAAGAGTGAGCAGTACAATCGGCAGAGTGTTCCTTACCTGGACGGGACTGGGTGCCGGAGGAGGCAGGACCAGCCTGGCTGCAGAGGACAGCAGTCTACTTCCTCCCAGTCCCCACATTGAGAGGGGGGGTCACTACCACTGAGGGGGGTCACCATCAGAGGGGGTTCACTATCCCCCACTGAGCACATGGGGAGAAATGTCGCTGGCAGATAGGGCAGGGCACTGCTAATGCCTGTATAGGACAGGGGATCGATCTGAGGACCAGAGCAGCTTTTCCACCTACCTCCCCCACTGAGAGCAGATTGCAGGCACCTGCCCCACAGGACCACAGAGCCACTGGACATCAGGTTCCCCGGGGGTGGGCCTTGCAGTTCTCTGAGTCCTGGAAAGAGAGCAGAAATGAGTTGGGCACACCAGGACTCCCTGAACTTGCCAGCCTACATCTGCAAGTAACATGCTTGGGCACAATGTGTCAGGCACTCTTCTAAGTGGTCTCTAGGTACAGGATGGAATTTCAACACTGTGAAACCCCTGTGAGGTAGGTACCCCATTCTCCCCACTTTACAGATGAAAAAATGGAGATCCAGAGAGGTTATAAGCCTGCTTGAGGACACAGAACTAGAAAGCAGAGAGGTTTGAGCTCTCATCTGTGCAGTCTGGACTCTATAGCACCAGAGAGGTTACAAGCCTGCCTAAGGACACAGAACTAGACAGTAGAGAGGTTTGAGCTCTAATCTATGTAGTCTGGACTCTTTACAGACCTCCCCAAAGCGGGAAGCCCATCCTGAGGCTTGCTTGCCTCATACCCCCACCCCACCCCAAGCTGAGAGCTCCCGCCTGTGCTGTGTAGCACTTGTCACACTGAGCTGTGATTCCTTAACTGGCCCCACCAGACTATATGCTCCTCGAGGCAGGGATCGTGTCTCTCTTGTTCACTCCTCTGGCCCCACTGCTTAGGACAGGGTTGTGGTGGCCATGGAAATGTACCATGCACACTTCAGCTTTGCTGGTGCAGAAGTATATTTGGCAGATGTCTCCCCCTGGACATGCCCACCACCTTGTATCTGTGCTTCCAGTGGGCTGTCCCCAACCAATGACAGTGTGTGCCCACAGGGCAATTAAGGCTGCCCATTCCTGAGAGAGGCAGAACTTCCTGTTGACCTTGCTAAATATTTCTTAGAACTGCTCTGAAGCCTAAGATCTTCCTCCTCCTGACTCCTTCAAGGCATCAGACTTGCATCACAGTCTAATGGCTCTCCCAACCTCCTCTAGACCCACCCCCATTCTCTCTCTGCTATTTCCTACAGTAAATTTCTTGAACAACTTGTCTTTTAATTAATGTTATTGGAGTGTAGTTGATTTCCAATGTTGTGTTAGTTTCTGCTGCATAGCAAAGTGATTCAGCTATACATATACATGTATCTACTCTTTTTAGATTCATTTCTCATATAGATCACTATAGAGTATTGAGGAGAGTTCCAGTAGATTCTTATTAGTTATCTATTTTGTATACAATGGTGTGTATATGTCAATCCCAATCTTCCAATGTCTCCCTCCCCTACACTTTTACCCTTGGTAACTATAAGTTTGTTTTCTACATCTGTGACCCTATTTCTGTTTTCATTTGCACCATTTTAAAAAAAATTCCACATATAAGCAATATGACATGTGGACTATGATCATATATTTGATTTTCTCTGTTTGACTTACTTCAATCAGTATGGCAATCTCTGGGTTCATCCACGTTGCTGCAGATGGTATTATTTCCATTCTTTTTTTATGACAATAATATTCCTTTGTATATGCATACCATATCTTCTGTATCCATTCATGCATGAAATATCTAATTTCAGCTCAACGTCTGTGTCTAGGAAATTCTGGACTAATCCAAGTGGTAGGAAGAGTAGTGTGCTATCCCTCAGGATACAGTCTATGAGTTGTGAGAAACTTTATATGATGCCACAACTCTAGTAGGAAGGAGTGTAGGTCTAGGAACCAAGGGGTAGAAATAATAGTGACCCACTCTCAATAACCCACTTGGGGATTTTGTCCTTTACTTTCTATAGCTCTGGGCTCTACAGGATTGGAGGTCCTAGTTTCCAAAGGGAGCACACACTTGCCAGCTTACACAAGGGTCTCATTGAACTACAAGGACCAACAGTGTGTTTCTAGACTCCTTGTGTCCATGGACCAGCAGTAAAGGAGTCCTCATATTTCCAAGGTTAATTGACCTTGATCAGCTGGAGGAGAAAGGGATGACTGTTTAATTGGGAGAAGGAGGAATACACGTGCAACCCATGTAATACACTTGGGGCCTAAGGCACAAAAATGGACAGAGATTATGGAAAACAAAGATTTGAATGAAAAGAGCTAACTATGGTTCTTTCCTATTGCATTGTCAGCACCACTGTCTAGATAGGATGACTCTGGACTAGAGTTGGTATTCCTTGAAGTCATAGTTAATCTGTTCTTGGAGGATAGATAGTGTGTCTTACAAAAAATACCTGGCATACATGTGGACTATTAATGCTGGTTGAATAAGTGAATGAAGGTTTTAAGAAGGATTGTATATTTTTCTCTTTTTATTTTTTTTTTTTTTTTTTTGGGGGGCGGGGGAATGGACAAAGGAAAGGATCAATAAGGGTGGGAGGGAAATGGGAAGAAAGAAGGGGAGTGATGGTGGGGAGGAGTATATGTAATTTCTTAACCAATGGCTTTCTGTTTTTAATCACAAAGAACACTTAAAAAAAATCATGTTGAATTCATCCTATATTAGGAGATTTGTTCTTGAAATGAAAAGTTCAGGAAACAAAAAGTCCAGTTTGGGTGTCCTCATCTTTAGGCACATCTTGGTATTTTGTATTGGTAGGTCTATCTTTACCACAATATATTATTTAGGACAGGATCACATTTGTCACCTCTTCCTCCCTACTACCCAAAGTGGTACCAAACCCATAAAATAGTCAATAAACCTTTACAGAGTGAACAAATAAGTCTTTTTTTTTTTTAAACTCTCCTGAGTGAACTGAATTTTTTGAGGCTCATAAGTAAATATGTTTTGCTCTTTACTTTGTCTATTACAGCCAGATTATATGAGTGGGGTATTAAAGTCTCCCACTATTATTGTATTGCTGCATATTTCTTCTATCATATTAACTAATGTTTGTCATAGATATATCAATGCTCCAATGTTGGGTGCATGTATATTTATAATTGTTATAACTTCTTTTTCGATTGTTCCTTTAAGTCGTTATGTGTAACCTTCATTGTCTCCTTTTCAAGATCTTTAAAGTCAATTTTATCTAATATAAGTATTGCTACTCCTGTTTTCTTATGGTCCATATTTTTATAGAAAATCTTTTTCCAGGCCTTCATTTTCAGTCAGTATGTATCCTGTATTTTAAGGTGGTTCTCTTGTAGACAACATATATAGGGGTCTAGTTTTTGTATCCATTTGACCCATTTTAGTCTTTTGGTTGTCTCTTGTAGACCAGGTATGTAGGGGTCTTGTTTTTGTATCAATTCGGCCAGTCTTTGTCTGTTGATTAGGGCATTCAGCCCATAAACGTTTAAAGCAATTATTGATAAATAAGATTTACTTTATTGTTTTGGGTTCGAGTTTATACTCCCTTTTAGTGATTCCTATCTAGAGAATGTCCTTTAGTTTTTGTTGGAGAAATGGTTTAGTGGTGCTAAATTCTCTCAACTTTAGCTTATCTGTGAAGCTTTTGATTTCTCCTTCATATTTGAATGAGATCCTTGCTGGATACAATAATCTAGGCTGTAAGTTATTTTCTTTCATCACTTTAATTACGTCTTGCCATTCCCTCCTGGCTTGGAGAGTTTCTATTGAAAGATCAGCTGTTATCCTTATAGGAATTCCCTTGTGAGTTATTTGATGTTTTTCCCTTGCTGCTTTTAATATCTGTTCTTTATATTTAATCTTTGTTAATTTGATTAATATGTGTCTTGGGGTGTTTCGCCTTGGGTTTATCCTGTTAGGGACTCTCTGGATTTCTTGAACTTGAGTGGTAATTTCCTTCTCCATTTTAGGGAAGTTTTCAACTATTATCTCCTCAAGTATTTCCTCATGATCTTTCTTTTTATCTTCTTCTTCTGGAACTCCTATGATTCGAATGTTGTAACGTTTGATGTTATCCTGGAGGTTTCTGACATTGTCCTCATTTCTTTTGATGCATTTTTCTTTTTTCTCATCTGATTCATTTATTTCTAGGATTCTATCTTCTAATTCACTAATCCTATCTTCTGCCTCTGTTATTCTACTATTTGTTGCCTCCAGGGTGTTTTGGATCTCATTTATTGCATTATTCATTATGTGTTGACTCTTTTTTATTTCTTCTAGGTCCTTGTTAAACCTTTCTTGCATCTTCTCAATCCTTGTCTCCAGACTCTTTAACTGTGATTCTATTTTGATTTCGAGATTTTGAATTAATTTCGCTATCATTATTTGGAATTCTTTATCAGGTAGATTCCCTATCTCTTCCTCTTTGGTTTGGTTTGGTGAGCATCTATCCTGTTCCTTTAGCTGCTGGGTATTCTTTTGTCGCTTCATCTTGTTAAAATTGCCAAGTTTAAAGTGTCCTTACTATATTCTGGTAGTTTGTTGCATTCTCTTTATTGAGGCGGTTTACAGGTCTTTTCAATATCTGATCTCTGCCTTGTTACAGAGGGGGCGGAGATGAACACCCAAATCTAAACCGGCCAGGTTCAGGCACTCGGATAATCCTCAGAAGCACAGACTTGGTTGAGTCTGCGTTTTATGCCCTTCCCAGATCCGAGTAGCACAGGTGATGAAATGTTCAGCGAGCGCAGCTGCTGCGACTTATCGCCTCTCCGCCACTCAGCTTTCTGGGTATACAAACAGCGCACTTTCTCAGGCAGATGTTGATCATCCAGAGCCCCAAGAAGCGTGAGTCAGCACAGAAACCTACTCACAGTTCCGTTAGACAGTGTCTCTCTAGGGCTGTAATTGCCCGCCTCCGGCCCTGGCTGCCTGTCACCGGAGTGGGACGGCCTGCAGCCGGCCAACTCTGTGCAGCCCTTTGTTCCGTAGGTAGTCCTGGTGGTGTCTTAAGTTAGGGCTGGCTTTTGATGTAGTAGATAAACGACAGTCTGGTTATTTCACTCAGATAGCGCCCGAGATAGCCAGGCCAAATCCTTTCTCAAAGCATTGCAGGCCTCGCCGCTCCTCCTAGCCCAGCCCCCACTTGCCAATAGCAAATGCTGGTGTCCGCGCCACTTCTCCGCAAAAGGAGTTACCGCAGGGCTCGTTTTCTCATTTTGAAGACAATGAGTTGTCTTTCTAAGTGCCTGATATCCTCTGCCGGCATTTAGAAATTGTTTTATCGAGTTTATTCAGCATTCAAATGTTCTTTTAATGGATTTGTGGAGGAGAAAGTATTCTCCCCGTCTTACTCGTCCGCCATCTTAGCTCCTCCTCCTATTTTTCTCTTTTTAAAGCCTACCCAATACACTTAGAACCAGCGATTTTCAGAGAAAACTATTGTTTATTGACATGCAACCATCTGAGACTTGTTTTGTGTTGTCCCTTCTTTCAGAGGGAATGGACCCCCCCTCCTTGTTTTCCACTTTCAGGCTTCAGTTGTTTTCTGAGGCCAAGGAGCTCTCCTGCTCTTGGGTCCTCTGTCTTGTCCCTGAATCCTTCTAGTTAGGACAGCAGAGCTTTGGCAGGTGGGCCTGGAGAACAGGGATGGTCCAAGAAAGGTAACTGAGTCAACCAAGGCCTGGAGGTATAAGGGGAAAGATAGTTCTCATAAAACTGTGTAAATCATATGCTTTAAACACAAAGGCAATTAAAGGAATTTCATGAAACATGAGCAGCTAAAGGCCAAACTTTATAGAGACTCAGTTGCCAGCCTATGTTTAAATTTTTTTTTGTGCTGCTGCTGCTGCTGCTGCTGTGTCATTTCAGTCGTGTCCGACTCTGTGCAACCCCAGAGACGGCAGCCCACCAGGCTTCCCGTCCCTGGGATTCTGCAGGCAAAAACACTGGAGTGGGTTGCCATTTCCTTCTCCAATGCATGAAAGTGAAAAGTGAAAGTGAAGTCGCTCAGTCTTGTCTGACTCTAGCGACCCCATGGACTGCAGCCTACCAGGCTCCTCCGTCCATGGGATTTTCTAGGCAAAGTACTGGAGTGGGGTGTCATTGCCTTCTTGTGTAGGCATTAGTAAAGGTTGCTCAGTTGTGTCCAACTCTCTGCGACACCATGGTCTGTAGCCTACCAGTCTCCTCTGCCCATGGAATCCTCCAGTCAAGAATACTGGATTGTGTTGCCATTCCCTTCTCCAGGGGATCTTCCTGACCCAGGAATCGAATCTTGGTCTCCTGCATTGCAGACAGATTCTTTACTGTCTGAGCCACCAAGGAAGCCCATGAAAGACATTGGGAGGCCATAAGTATTTCTGAGAAGTGGGGATCCAGTGTCAGATACTCATTCTAGAATGCTTTCTCTGGAGTGGAGTGGGTGATGGAGCAGAGGCCAGCAAAAATCCAGCGGAGAGAATGTTTAACTTGGACAGGGCAATGGTAAGTAGAATATTCAAGAGATATTCAAGAGAATGTAGGATATTCAAGAGATATTAATCAATGCAATTCAGCAGCCTACAGCCTGGAGGTGGTGGTAACATTAACTAAGTTATAGAAAAATTGAGATAGCCTATGTTACAGTATACCATTAAATCTCAACACAGTGGGTACATAACAGGGGCGTTGTCCTCTTATTTTGATGTTCATCCTCCTTCAGAACCTTTCTCTAAAGGTAAAATTGGTTTCTACTCCTAATGGCTTTCCCCCTTCTGGTAATATCTATTTCTTTTTCTTGATATGGAGCAGAAAAGTTTGATAGAACTGTAGCTCTTTCACCCATCAAAGTGTCCACTAAGGCCAATCATTCAATTTTTTTAAAAAAAGTTAGTATACTTCTACCACACTTTTCAAATAATTGACTTTTTGCACATTTTTATGCATTTCCTACTCATATTCAAGCTATTTTTACATTAAATTAGTTATAATTATTCCTTTTTGTACGACATGTATTATAAACTTACCTTCTCTCCCTACCTGTAAGGCCTTAAGGGAAGGTGTTGTTCCTTCCCTTCCCTTCTGTGTCTGCCACACTGCTGGTTAATGGGAAAGGCTGAACAAATACCTAACTGATAACTTAGCTCTGCCAAAAATCCCTGGCAGAGGTGGATTGACTTTTGTCCCCTCTTTACTTTTGGAAAGATTCATCTCAACATTAGTGCTTTTAAAGTGTCAGTTTGCACTGGGAAAGTAATCTCTTAGATATAGCAAGGTAGGAAGAAAATAATAAAGAGATTGACCCTGATTCAATGTGGAAATGGCATGTGAACAGAGAAACAAAGATAAGGGGAAAGAAAAAAGAAGGAAAAGGATGACTTGGGAGCAAAAGAAATTAATTCTCTGGAGAAGTGGGAATTGAAATAAAATCACAGGATCATAGAGTCATGTAATGTTCCAGCTGTAAGGAGCTGTAGAGACCATCTTATCTGACTCCTTGTGTCATTGGACCCAAGAAATTCTGGGTCTGGGAGACAGAAAAGATAAAGAAAATGGCTCAGATATCAGGAGACTAAAGAAATGCCCATTTTAACCTGATTTGGGAGATTTTATACCTATGGCATCATTTCTTATGTCTCCACAACCTGGCCTGGATTCATTTCTCAATATTTCCCTTCTTGGAAAACTTTTCCTCTCTTCCAGCCCTATCTCGTATGCCAACTCTTTGTCCAGCCTTCTCCCTCTCCCCAGGGCTGGTCACTCATATCCTGGGCTCCCTGAGTATTTGTACACATATCTTATCACGTGGCTTATCATGACATGACATGCATGCGTGCTCAGTCATGTCCAGCTCTTTGCAACCCCATGGACTGTAGCCTGCCAGGCTCCTCTGTTTATGGGATTATCCTAACAAGAATATTGGAGTGGGTTGCCTTACCACTGAGGTACATGGGAAGCCCTTCCTTATCATACATTATTACAATGATAATTTCATTGACAGCACCTCGTTGAGAGCCTCAGAGGCAGAACTTGTGTGATGTCCTTTTTAATCCCTACTAATATGTGGCACAGTGCCTCCTGGCTTCTCCATAACTACTGAGCAGATGAATGAATGAATGAGCCATTTGAAATTTTCTCTTTCCTCATAAATTATAAGATATGGGAAGAATATCAATTCATCTCTGAGTAGAGGATAGGTACATAGCCGAATTTATGTTGGTGAAAAGTTTTAATTTTCTAAAACTAAATGAATCTGTAATATGCCTACTTGTAGGCCATTTAAGCTACAAATTCCTTTTACTCTGTTGACAATACTCTACTGTCTCTCTTAACAGTGGTTACCGTATTTAAAATTGCTACCTACCCCCATGCTGAACTCTTTGCCTCCTTTTTCCTTCTCTTTTTTCCTATAGAATCATCACATTCAAACTCACTATGCACTAGCTTATTGGGTTTATTGTTTATCCCCTTCACTAAAATATAAGCTGCCTGAGGCCTGATATTTTTGTCTGTTCACTGCAGCATCCAGGACACCTAGAAGAGGGACTTATTTAGCACTCTGTTGAATGAATTAAGGACTGGATGAAGAAATAAACATGGAAACTGTTTGGCATAGTCCACATATCCCCTGAGCTTTCTCCACCATCTCCTTTTGCTCTTTTCCCGTGGTTCTCAACTGGGGCCAGGTATACCACCCCCACCAGAAAATGTCTTGAACTATTTCTTGTCACAGAGCAAGGGAAAAGGAGTAATATCACAGTAATATCACTACTGATATTTAGTAGGTAAAGGTTGGGGATACTGCTAAACGTCTTATAATGCACGGGACATCCCTCTGCCCAACAAAGTATCTAGCCCCAAATTATCCAGTCCCTGGTGGCTCAGATGGTAAAGAATCTGCCTGCAATGCAGGAGATCTGGATTCAGTCCCTCGGATGAGAAGATCCCCCTGGAGAAGGGAATGACTACCACTCTAGTATATGTCTATTGGACCCAAGATCAGAAACCCAGCTTTGTTCAATCCACTCCAACAATGCTGAATTACTTGTAGTTCCCCAAATGCTCTGTTTTGAAAACTTGCACCACATGGCACATATTATTTGCTCTACTTGAAATGATCTTCAGATTTTATTTCCCTGATGAATATTCACATTTCGAGCTTCAGCTCAAATAGCGCCCTTTTCTCTTTTATTTACATATTTATTCATTTTTGGCTGCACTGGCTCATCACTGCTGTACATGAGCTTTCTCTAGATGTAGCAAGCAGGGGCTACTCTTCATTGAAGTGCACAGGCTTCTCATGGCGGTGGCTTTTCTTGTTGCAAAGCACAGGCTCTAGGCAAGGGGGCTCAGTAGTTGTGGTGATGGGCTAAGTTGCTCCATAGTATGTGGGATTGTCCCAGACCAAGGATCAGACCTCTGTCCCCTGTATTGACAGGTAGATTCTTAACCACTGGACCACCTGAGAAGTTCTCACCTTTTCCTAGAAGCTTCCCTCAGCCCTCAAAGCAGAGTGAAGTGCTTCATCTTTTTCTGTGTTTTCTGGACAAAATGAATAAATAAATAAATAACATTTTGTTCATTCCTCTATTGTAGCATTTAACCATATTCCTGCATTTGTAATTTCCTTTTAATCTTTCTGTTCTAAATAGGAACCACTGGAAAGCAGAAACTGATTACTTTCAGAATCCCCATCAACTATCACAAGTCCTGGGTTTCCCTGGTGGCTCAGACGGTAAAGTATCCACCTGCAATACAGGAGGCCTGGGTTAGATCACTAGGTTAGGAAGATCTCTGGGAGAAAGGAATGGCTACCCACTCCAGGATTCTTGCCTGGAGAATTCCACAGACAAAGAAGCCTGGTAGGATATAGCCCATGGGGCTGCAAAAAGTCTGCACAACTGAGTGATTAACACTTTCACTTCTTTACTTGTTTTGGAAAATAGAAGGTATTTAATAAAGCCTTATTGAATGAATCGGAGAAGGCTATGGCACCCCACTCCAGTACTCTTGCTTGGAAAATCCCATGGACGGAGGAGCCTGGTAGGCTGCAGTCCATGGGGTCGCTAAGAGTCGGACACGACTGAGCGACTTCACTTTCACTTGTAAATGAATCATTTAGGTGATAGAGACATCATAAAAGCTTCCCCCGTCCCTGTCTCTATTTCAAATTATTTTCTCCCATCTCTAAACTACTATAAGCTCTTATCATCTGTGTCACAAAATGTGTGCATAATTACTCAGTGTTCATATTATTTTGTTTCCCAGAAAATTACCTACTGAGATGTTGGAATATTTGAGATTATAACTTTTTATTGGTTCTCTCCTTCATAATAGTAGAATGTAATTGACACTAAGATAGAAATCCAATAAAGCATTTGATTTGCACTCCCTAACTCCAACCACACAACATCAGTAGAAGCATTAGAAATTAATCCAGTTTAACCTAGCCATGCGGGGAAACCTATCAAGCTGCCTGAAGCTGGACCTAGCACCTGGTGTCTGGTCATCATTTCAAGTGTCTGTGGCTTTATCCAAGGCCATGAAATGATGGACTCCCAGCCATGGGAGATTCCTTAGTCACTTCATTAGATCGAGTATGAAATAAGTTTTTGTCACACCAGCAGCAGCAGTTTAAAAAAAGAGTCCTGATTTTATTAAAATTCAATAAAAGAGGTTCAAATTGAGCTTCTGAATTGACCCTAACTCCCATTTGCATGAAATAAATGAAGCAATGAGCACTATATTGACACTTACAAAATATACATTTTTATAATGAGCAGAAATATTCATTTGCCTTTGAACTGGGCAAAGAAATTTTTCTAGCAATCAGATGCAATCAGTTAATCAACATTGACTGAAGCACACATTCAATGTGAAATGCTGTGCTAGGGACTAGAGAGAATGTCATTCAGTTGGATCAGGTTATATTTCAAAGTCTAGCTGCTTTTCAAGATATTACATTTCCAGCATCAACCTGTTTATTTCCTAAGCGACCCATATGACTTTGTAGCAAGATAGACAGCTGGCTCTATTATCACTCATAATACAAATACATCACTTGACTGTTGGCTACTAACTTCTCATAATGCTCTAGG
This sequence comes from Tragelaphus eurycerus, assembly GCA_935064755.1. Lineage (NCBI taxonomy): Eukaryota > Metazoa > Chordata > Mammalia > Artiodactyla > Bovidae > Tragelaphus > Tragelaphus eurycerus. The sequence goes on along the minus strand of CAKXYN010000086.1, from coordinate 156,358 downwards.
TTTACTGCTGAGGGTTAGATTTGTACATTCTCTGGGCTGGTCTAGTGTGTGTTTAACTGTTCTAAATCTCGGTAGATGGCCTGGCTTGCTAAAATCTCTGGTAAGAATTGCCTCATAATAAAAATGATTGTTACTAAACACTTCCTCTGTGCCAGGCACCACGTAAGGACTTTGAAGATGTGATTTCATGCAATCCTCACTTAGGTGTAAGGTCTGATTCTTCTGCTTAACATCTGTGCCACCTTAAGCAATTTATTGAAGTTGTCTATGCCTCAACTTCCTCAACTGTAAAGTGAAGCTAAAATTACTATTTCATAGATTTTTTATGAAGATAAGTGAAATAATGAATGAATGTTACCAGCACAGAATGCACTACAAATTTTTTATTCATTAACTATTATGCAAGCAGAATGCAAAGGTCTTAAGTTGTGCTCCCTGGAAAATAGATCAAGATGTCAATTTGCAAGCAGGAGCTTCAGTAACACCCTGAAGGGAGAAAGTGCTTCAAAAATAAGCAGAAGGGAAGCGAAATTGCAATTCAGGTACAACAAAAGCCTCAGTTCTATTCTCAGAGCATTTTAGAGCAGGAATAATCTTTCAGAGTTACTGTGGATTGAGTCAAGTTGGCTGTCTTTTGTGCCTCCATGTCAACTGGTCATTGCATTCAGGCTGCCCACAGGGAGAGCACATAAATTTTGGATGAAGCATCTCCATTCCACCAACTGTAATTCCTCACTCAATCAGGAGCAATCAAGAGGCAACCCTGTGGCAGGGGGAATGAGTGCCATCCTGGAGGAGGAATCTTAGTGGCACACTACAGCATCCACTACAGTCAAATTGGACAGAAACCGGGAGTAGAAATATTAAATTTCATGTTTTAAAAATCATATTAAATGCTTATTCATTGTGTTTGTAAAGTCTTTATGTGAAGGGCTGGACTCTGTTCAAAATGTTAGAGTCATTGATTTTATTTACTGCTTATTTTACATTTTTATAAATAAACTTGTCTACATAAGATGACTTCAGGCTAAAGGAAGCTGAGCTATCAGTTTGATTGGGCTGTTGTACTTGTCCTATTTTCTCCTCTTCTTTTGCTTAGTGGCCTAGAAACTGCTCCTTGGAAAGCATTCATCCCTTTCTTTTTCAAACTGCCAAGCTGTCCTGCTCGGTGTTCTGTCTAATTTTGGAAATAGATGTGTTCAGGAATTTTAGGAGGCTGGATTTTGAGCAGGAAATGTGTGCTGGGGAGCCACTACACAGCCCCCAGTGGATCACATTTCTCAGGGAAATATTGACATTTAGGGGATTTCCCATTTGGCTCATTAAAAGGTGGCGGAAGAATTACCAACTCTTGAGGAGAATAAATTTTACAGTGAGTGCTTCTTTTTCTAAGTAGGATTTGGAGTGTGATTTGAAAAATCAGGGTGAAGGGATCTATGGCTATTCTTAAAACAATAACTGCTTTCTGTAGGCTATAAAAACTCGAATACAGTATGTGAAATACCTCAAGGGAAATGCAATTAGGTCGGTGACAGAAAGTGAGAAGTTAGTGACCACATGTGTTGAAGACTTAGGAAAACATTTTTAGAAATGGTGATATTTAAAATGGGGCTTAAAAAAGAGATCTTATCAGGTAGAGATGGAAGAAGAAAGGTGATATCTTTTCATGTATATCCTCTCTCTCTCTTTCTCTCTCTCACAGACAAATACTCTCATATCCTTTCATACATCCAGCACAGATAACAATTCAAGGTCTGATGTATATCACATGACCAGAGAGAACTGCACTGGGAAAAAAGAAAGAAAAAGGAGGAGGAGGAGAAATTGGTAAATTGTGTGGATTATGGGGGCAAAGAGAAGGGAAGGAGCAAAGAAGAATCACAGCTTCTGTTCTGCTCCTTCAGAGCTTTGCTTGCCCTGCTCTATGACATCTCAGACAGAGCTAGTGCCTCAGGGACCAGAAGAGTTAGAAGAGTAATACTGGACTGGTTTTGAGTGCCTTTTGTGTTCCAGGTACATTAAGTGCTTTTCATGCATTAACTTATTCCTCATAATGACCCTATGTGGTAAACACTGGTGGTTTTCTCATTTTATAAATAAGGAAACTGTGTTGCAAAAAAGCTTAAGCTAAGATTGCATGGCCAGTAAGAGGCAGAACTGGGACTCTCCTCCAGGCTGTTACTCTTTAGAATACAAACACTTGCAACCACTTGCTATATTATATCGCACACAAATAAGAGAGAGCCAAAGATGGGTTGCCGCAAACGTAAAAAAAAATAGAAAGAAAAAGCCTCTTTTGTTCCTTTTTCAGTCCCTTGTTGCCACAAGAATTTGCCAATTAGGAGGGAGTATTTTGACCCACCTTACTCTCTTCAGTTCAGTCAGTTCAGTCCAGTTGCTCAGTCGTGTCCGACTCTTTGCGACCTCATGAATCGCAGCACGCCAGGCCTCCCTGTCCATCACCAACTTCCGGAGTTCACTGAGACTCACATCCATCGAGTCAGTGATGCCATCCAGCCATCTCATCCTCTGTCGTCCCCTTCTCCTCTTGCCCCCAATCAGAGTCTTTTCCAATAAGTCAACTCTTCGCATGAGGTGGCCAAAATACTGGAGTCTCAGCTTTAGCATCATTCCTTCCAAAGAACACCCAGGACTGATCTCCTTTAGAATGGACTGGTTGGATCTCCTTGCAGTCCAAGAGACTCTCAAGAGTCTTTTCCAACACCACAGTTCAAAAGCATCAAGTCTTCGGCGCTCAGCTTTCTTCACAGTCCAACTCTCACATCCATACATGACCACTGGAAATAGCCACAAGTAAATGCCAGGGATCCTCGGACAAGACTCTGGGTACCACAGATCTGATATCATGAAAGAAAAATTCTTGGAACACAGCAAATTGTGATTATGGATCCATAAATTTAAGTAGGGAAATTCAAGCTCTTCTGTCTCTGGAGGGCTTAGCCCAAGATAAACTGGACAAAACATCAATGAGCCATGAATTTACATAATTCACCTGAGATTTTACTAATATATATATATATATATATATGTATATATATATATATGTATATATATACATATATATATATATAAAACTTAGGATGATTTTGATGGCTCCTTGATGAATTGCCTTTGATGAAAGAGAAACAATAGCACTTCTTCCCAGCCAAATAAGTCCTTAAGTGCTTCCCCCTTTATAATTCAAGTCACTAGTGTGGGAGTCAGCTTTTAAAATGGTCCCCAGAAGTTAAAGCATCTGCCTGGAATGCAGGAAACTCGGGTTCAATCCCTGGGTTGGGAAGATCCCCTGGAGAAGGAAATGGCAATCCACTCCAGTACTCTTGCCTGGAGAATCCCATGGAGGGAGGAGCCTGGTAGGCTACAGTCCATGGGGTCCCAAAGAGTCGGACATGACTGAGCGACTTCACTCACTCCAGGGTGGGAGAGATTAACTGGGAGATTGGGATTGACACATATACTCTATTAAGTAGATAACTAATGAGAACCTGATGTAGAGCACAGGGAACTCTATCCCATGTTCTGCAGTGACCTAAATAGGAAGAAAACCCAAAGAAAAGAGGATATATGTATATGTATAGCTGATTCATTTTGCTATACAGCAGAAACTAGCACAGCATTGCACAGCAACTGTACGCCAATAAAAATTAATTTAAAAATAAGTGAGATAAAACAGAAAAAAATAAAATGGTCCCCAATGATCCCAACCTTCTGATATTCAGGTTCTTGTATAATCCCTCCCCCTTGGATGTATGGACCTGCTTCTAATGAACAGAATAAGATAGAAGTAATGAGATGTCAGGTCGACAGTTTGTTTAAATGAATACTGCGGCTTCTCTTTTGGGTGCCTCCCACTCACCCCTCTTTCTCTTAGGTTGCTTACTTTTGGGGAAGCCAGATGCCGTATTGTGAGGCAGCTCTACAGAGATGCCTATGTGAGTGAGCTCAGAAGCAGATCTGAGGTCTTCCAACAACCAGGAGAACAACTTTGGAAGCAGTCGACAAGCTTCTATGAGCTCTACTACTACTACTCTACTACTACTACTACTAAGTCGCTTCAGTCGTGTCCGACTCTGTGCAACCCCATAGATGGCAGCCCACCAGGTTCCGCCATCCCTGGGATTCTCCAGGCAAGAACACTGGAGTGGGTTGCCATTTCCTTCTCCAATGCATGAAAGTGAAAAGTGAAAGTGAAGTCACTCAGTCGTGTCCGACTCTAGTGACCCCATGGACTGCAGCCACCAGGCTCCTCCATCCATGGGATTTTCCAGGCAAGAGTACTGGAGTGGGGTGCCCTATGAGCTCTAGGTGAGCTCATAACCCTAGACAACAGTTTGACTGCAACCCCATGAGAGACCTTGAGCCAGAAATACCCAGCTGAGCCACAACTGGATCCCTGACCCACGAGAAACTGTAAGACAATCAATGTTTGCTGTTTTAAAGTGCCACATTTGCAAACAATTTTTTTTATGCACCAATTGATAACTAATATAATACTCAAGAGAAAGCTAGGTTAAGAATAAAGACAGATCATTACATTGGATTACCATTCAACAAAGCTGCCTTTGGTAACTACTTCTAAGAATTCTTGACAGGTGTTTGTGACATATTAGTCATATTCCAGGAGATAACTACTTTCCAAAACTGTTCCCAACCCTGTAACCAGCTATTACTTTATTTGATCTTCAAATTAATAAACCCTAAAGTGACACAAATTCATATCCCTTTGTATTCATTTTAAAAACTAAGATATTCAAATGAAGCAAATTACCTAAGGCCATAGCTAATTAGCCACAATTTATCACTAATCCTGAATGTCTTAAAAATCTACCAGTATTTTTGGACTTAAGGTTTATGATCCTTCTCACTGTTCCATGTTCTTCCTGGAGACGATGTGAATACATCTGATCTATCTTTAGAAATTAATTGTCTTCTTTCTCAGTGACTGATGCCATCACCTGCTTCAACATGCACCCAGAAACTGAGAAGTCACCCTTAACACCTCTCTCTTCCTCACAGCTCCATCTCTAAAACATCTTCAAAGCCTGCTAATATGGCTTCAAAGATGCCTCTCAATCAAATCCATCCACCCCTCTCTGTCTTCATTATCTGCTATTTATGTGAATCAAAAGAAGATGATCTATGCTTTGGTAACAAATTAACTCCAAAATGTCAGTGTCTTCACACATCAAAATTTTATCTCACTACTACTGAACATAAATCAAGCTTCCACCCTCCACCTTGGCGGTCTGCCATCTGACACTCAGGCTCGGCAAGGTCACCACAGCAAGAGAAGAGAGAGAGAGACAGCTCACCCCCTGCCTCTGCCCAGAAGCAACACACAGCAATCTGCTCAGATGCCACTAGCTACAGCTAGTTACATGAGGTAATTTAACTACAGAGTATGCTGAACAACAAACAGAAGCAACCAAGTATTTGGTCAGTACCAAGTACTCTATCCTATCACCCTAGACAGCATGACCACCACCTCTGGCTGGGACCCCACAATAACCTCTTTACTGGTATCTCATCTTGCACCCTTACCTATCACTTAGTTCTTTCTAGAACAATGTTTTTGACTGAACACCTGAAATATCTAGGGGTTGTCTCTGGCTTCCTGTTGTTGCTTTTCTAATATGAACACCTCCCTCAGCACAGTACGCACAGCCCATCTGGTGTGGCCCCTGCCGGTCCCCTTTGACTGGTCTTCAGTTATACCTCCCTTCATACCCTGTGACTTCCCCCGCAAGAGCCATGCTGACCCTCAACTTCCAAATGGTGTTGCTGCCTCCTGGGGCAGGTCAGTCAATCAAGGTAGATCTGGGTTTGAAGACCAAAAAAGATGATGATGGCTTTTCTTAGTTGGGTCAGCCAATAGGCAATGTGAAGGATATATACAAGATAGCGGTAGAAGAGGCATTGTTACCCACTACCTTCTAATTCCTCATAGGAGACACAGAAGTTAGGTTGTCTATTTAGCCACTCACAGTGAAGAATATGCTAGATCACAGAAACTCAAAGTTGAGGCTCTTGCATATCCTACCACCTAGCTGAGTGAGGACCACATTAGCACATGCTTTCCTATTACCATGTAATGTCTTTTTTTTTTTTTTTTTTTTTTGCTGCAGAGCAATTATATACATTCCTATTCTATTTTTTTCTATACTTTCAGGCATTCTATACCTTTTACCATGAGGTCTTTGCATAATTTCTTGTTTCTTTCCAGAATATTTTTACTTTGTCTCTTTAGTCAATTGATAAAGCTGGCTTAAAACTCAACATTCAAAAAACTAAGATCATGGCATCCTGGTCCCATCACTTCATGGCAAATAGATGGGGAAACAATGGAAACTGTGACAGACTTTATTTTCTTGGGCTCCAAAATCACTGTGGACAATAACTGCAGCCATGAAATTAAAAGACGCTTACTCCTTGGAAGAAAAGCTATGACAAACCTAGACAGCATATTAAAAAACAGAGACATCACTTTGCCAGCAAAGGTCTGTATAGTCAAAGCTATGATTTTTTTTAGTAGTCAAGTACAGTTGTGAGAGTTGGACCGTAAAGAGGGATGAGTGCCAAAGAACTGATGCTTTTGAACTGTGGTGTTGGATAAGACTCTTGAGAGTCCCTTGAGCAGCAAAGAGATCAAACCAGTCAATCCTAAAGGAAATCAACCCTGAATATTCATTGGAAGGACTGATGCTGAAGCTGAAGCTGCAATACTTTGACCACCTGATGTGAAGAGCTGACCAACTTGTTAGAAAAGACCCTGATCCTGGGAAAGACTGAAGGTAGGAGGAAAAGGGGGTGACAGAGGACGACATGATTGGATGGCATCACCAACTCAATGGACATGAGTTTGAACAAATTCTGGTAGATAGTGAAGGACAGGGAAGGCTGGTACACTGCCATTCATAGGGTCATAAAGGGTCAGACATGACTGAGCAACTGAACAACAACTCCTTTTTTACCTCGCCATCCCCTAAGACATGTTCTTACGGCATCCGTGACCTCGCCTTCATAGCATCATTACATTTGCAGTTTCATGATTATTTGTGTGGTATTAGATTAGTCAATAGTTCTCTTCACAAAACTGTAAACATCCCAAAGGCAGGAATCAATTATAGTTTTGTTCCTATTGGATGTCTAACCTTTGTATAGTGCCAACACATGGCAGCTCTCAGGATTTCTTGAATAAATACATCTGGAGTATAGAGCTTTCCCTTATCTTCTCCTTTCTTGACTTCACTACACATAAAATCTATTTTAATCTCAAATGTCATCATGTTAATTCTTTTCTGAAAACCATCAGTGATTTCCCACCACTCAATGAGGGAGTCTAAGCTTGCCATGACTTTCAAGTAAGGCCTCTGAGTTTACCTATTTGTACCTGTTCTATAATTATCAGAAGTGACCTCCTTTCTCAAAAGTGTTCTAGTTCAGTTGATAAATTTTATGGTCACCTTCTACAAATGACTTCCCATATCTGGTCCCCTACTGATTTCCCAAATCTCCTCACTTCGCCATTAGTGCACCAGCAACACCTAACTGCTCATAATTCTCTATCAACCCATGTGGCTTGTTACCTCCAGGCATTTACCACCACAATTCCCTGTGGCCAAACTTCATTCCCCTTCTCTCTGACTCATCCTGTGTGATTCAGCCCATTTCCTAACTGCTGCAGAAGGCCTTCTCTGACCCAGCGACCTCATCCCAACCCCATGGCCAAGTTAGGATTCTCTTTGCTTGGATCTTGCCGGGTCCTCTAATCCTCTATACATTATCCCATCATTGCACTTTCACATTGAATTGTAAATGCTGGCCTGTGTCTGTCACCAACCTCTACCTGCACACACACACACACACACACACACACACACACACACACACACACACACACACACTCTCAAGAGCCCAGACTCTGTGTAATTCATCTCTGTGTACCCACTGCATGCCACACAGTCAACTCACAATAATTACTGTTTGAACAAATAAATGTTTTTGAAGATTTTATTTATTCAACAAATGCAATTTAGTAAATAGACCATTTATTTTTCTAATTTTATTAACCCCAATCATTTATAACTTTTCATCTGATTTTCTATTCAGCATGAGCAAACCCATGATACATTTACTGAGTTAATATTATTCCAGCCAAAGCAAAGAAGTTTGATGTTTAAATACGTCTGTGTTTCTTTCTCTGTGTTAGACTTTTTAAAACAATAAAAGTAGCTTTTATACCTCCAGGGTTGCAAGCTTGAGCTAGTTTAACTACCTCTGGTTTTCTGCCTTTGCTCTCACTCTCCCCCTTTCCCTCCGCCTTCAGCCCCCACCCCACCCTTTCTGCTTTCCTTCAGTCCTGAGATCTCCTGAGTTTTAACCGAAAAGCACATGGGGCACAATATGATTCGAATAATTTTTTTTAAATGCTTCAAACCTTTATACTAAATCTAATTCAGATGCTGGCTGCCTTGCCAAGCTTGCTGAAATAGGTTGAGAAACTCTCCGGGAAATTATTTTTAAAACCCTTAAGTTTGAATATCATTGTCCTAAGATGAGACATATAACATATGATAAATAACATTTCTGCTGAATGTGCGAAATAAAGTCTCGTTGCTAAGAAGAAGTTTCCAGGAAAGAGCTCTAGACTTTGAATCAAACCCTGGTTTGCATCTGGCCCTGTCACTTCCTGGATCTGTTCACATGGGCTGTATATTTATCTATTCAAGCCTGCATTTCTTATTCTATAAACTAGGATAAGAATGCAAGCTTCACAGGGTTGTAGGGAGGACCCAATGTGAAGCTATGTATCAGTATTTCTCTAAGTAATGTGCTTGTAAAGGGAGAGGTTTTCACGGCTCCCTCAGTGTTGATGTAAATTGTTTTTATTAAAGTGTCACTTAAATAGGAACAAAAATAACACTCAGTATAAATTCCTGAAGCTTGTAAAATTATAAACTAAAATAAATGTATAAATTAAAACAAGCCAAAGAAATTGAATGCCAACAAATTCACAAATTAAACACAGGTCAAACTACCAACTAAAACCACCAAAATGATTGACCAAAATTTATCATGATCCTTGATGTTGTGTACTGTCTATATCTTCATTCTTGATATAAATATTATTATCTGTATCCTGCTCCTTTTCTTTTGTAAGCTCTCTGAGTTTTCAGATATTCAACTGTAAAACAGGGATAATCAGACCACATAATAAAGGACTCAGTGATGATACCATATAACAAAGCATCAGAGGTCTGATAAAAAAGGGAAACAGAAGACAACACGCTTCACCAAAGGAAATGTCCCAGGTTTGGGGTCAGGATGCCAGAGACGTGGGTGGACTAGAAACTCAGTTAGCTAAGATTTATAGTAGGATTTGCTCTTCCAGAAGATACATGATGACACTTAAGGGGTTGGACTATGGAGGAAGACCTGGGCTTGAGTTTTGTCATTGCTACTAATGTCTGCACAATGCACTTGGCTCTTCTCAGCCTCAGTCTCTTCGTCAATAAAATGAAGAAGGGTAACAACCCTTACCTTCCAGGGTTGTTATGAGGATTGAATCAGATCATGTATGTGAGATCCTTAATACACTGTACTGTTAGCATGGGTAACTGAGAAAGACTGGAGGCCCTGGACAGACATGGCAAAAAAAGCAAGTCATTGTCTGCAGCCAAGCTGTCATCACAGGCTACGTGCTCTAGGGAAACTTCCTCCTGGCAGAGACTGATGGGGAAGGGAAAATACACAGTACCGCGGACATGCTGATATAAGCTCTTGGGAAAATTTGGATCTATGAGTTTCACAACACCGAAGAGGATGATAGAAATAGAAGAAAACCATACTTTTAAAACACCCTGCCTGTTTTTGATGTCCGTAATATGTAGACATTAAAATTCTCTGGGGAAGATTTATTCTCTGATTTGGGAAACCCATCCTAGGGAGATTTTTTTAAGTTTTTTTCTAAATAGGCAAAATGGCTTCCTGCTGAAACACAGCTCTTTAGAGAGGCTGAAGACCCAGAGTTAAAACACGGATGAGGGACAGAAAAAGTGACATCTGGGAGAAATGATGTTCCTTTGATTTCAGAAAGAATGGATGTGAGCTGAGAGGAGAGTTTATTTTGGCTCTGTGTCCTGTCCATCTGGGAAAGCCTGGAGTGGCGCTGGGTGAGGAGTGAAGACCAGAAGCTGAGATTGCCGTGCAGTTGTGACTTCCGGAGATTCTGAGATGGAGCGGAGCCAACTTGGACCAAGTGATGAATTGTGGCTTGGATTTAAGGGAGAAGCCAGTCTCCCTACCTTTCATGGGACCCAGCACCACTCTGTCCCCCTGAAGAGGGACTGCTTTGGGGGTCACTAGAGATCTTAGTCTGTCAAAGGCACCATTGTACTTATCATGGTCCTTTGCCTTGGCAACAGGAAGTCTTCCCATCTCATGGAGAACAGCAAAGGAGAGCCAGAGCTTTGGGGAAGAAAGGCAGATGTTTTCTGGATACTGCAAGGACAAACGGGCCAGATAGAGAACACATATGAGTGTGTGTGAATGACTGGGGAACACTTAGAGAGGGGTAGAGTCCTCGTGTCACGTAGGGGAGATGTCAAGCCAATACCTACAATTTAGGCATTAGAGTCAACTTGACAAACTACCCATTCACAATATCAATGAAAATTGCATGCTCGTGCTCAGTCACTTCAACCATGACCAACTCTTTGCGACCTTATGGACTCCAGCCCACCAGGCTCCTCTGTCCATGGGATTCTCTAGGCAAGTATACTAGACTGAGTTGTCATGCCCTCTTCCAGGGGATCTTCCCACCCCAGGGACTGAACCTTTATCCATGACTGGATAAGTAAGATGTAGCATTATATACAATGGAATATCATTCATCCATAAAAAAGGAATGAAATGCTGTCATTTGCAGTGACACTGATGTACCCAGAGAATAGGTCCATCTTATTGAAATGTCAGACAAAGACAAATACTGCATAATATCACTTGTATGTAAAATCTAAAGCATAATACATACAAATGTATACAGCAAAACAGAGACAGAGTCACAGATATAGAGAATAAAGTAGAAGTGATCAGTGGGAAGAAGTAGAGAGACAAGGCAGAGATGTAGGATTAAGAGACACAAAATACTATGAATAAAAATGATAGGCAACAAGGATTTATTGTACAGCACAGGAAAGTACAGTCACTATCTTATAATAAGATTTAATGGAGTATAATCTATAAAAGTATTAACTCACGATGCTGTACAACTGAGTCTAATGTGATATCATAGATCAACTATAGTTCAATTTTAAAAAGTCAAAATACCAGTGATGCCCTGAGGGAAAATCTTCACAATGTATATGGTAGACATAGGATTAATCTCCCTCATGTACAAAAAAGTTATTTTAATTTGTTTGAAAAAAAAAAAGAAAGAAAGGAAAATCAACAATATGAAAAATAGACAAAGGATAAAATATTCACAGTAGAAGAAATCAAAAAGTCCATGGAAAGATGATCAACCTCAACTGTAATCAAAACATAAAATAAATTTAAAGAAAAGATATCATTTTCTGCCTATCAGATTGGCAGAAATTAAAAAGGAGAGAAAATCCAAAGTTGGTAAAAATTGGGGGAAATTCTCACTGTTATATATTCTGGGAAAGTTTGAATTGCTGTAAACTTTTGAGAAAATAAACTAGAAACATCTGTTAAATTAAGAAATACACAAACCCAATAATCCACTTCTGAAAATCCATCCTATAGCAATAAAATTGCCAGCACATAAATATTTCTGTCACAGATGTTTATTGCCAATGTGTTGTTTATTGTTAAACATTCATTGATAGGGAAATGGTTCATTAAATCAGGATATGTTAATATGAAATGTTATACAGCTATTAAAGTGAGATTATCAATATCTATTAATCTAGAGAGAAGCTCACATTACCTTTCTAAGTAAGAAAAGCAAACCACAGAGCAATAAAGGTAGCAGGGTCCACTTTTATAGAAACAGTTATCAATCATCTCCCTCTTCAGTATACGGGTATGCATGTTTGTATCAACAAAAGAATATGGAGACAGTATAAGGATTAGTGATCACCAGGGTTGGGGGGAGGTTGGGTGGAAGAGAAATAGGTGGAATACAGAGAATTTTTAGGACAGTGAAAATACTATGTCTGATACTATTCAATACAATGATGATACACATCATTAGACATTTGTTCAAACCCACAGGGTGTGCAATACCAAGAATGAACCTTAATGTAAACTACAGGTGTTGGGTGATGATGATGTGTCGAAGCAGGTTCATTAATTGTAACAAATGCATCATTTTGGTTGGGGATGTTGATTGCAGGGTTGGTTATGCACATGTTGGGGCAGGGAATACATGGGAAATCTCAGTACCTGCCTCTTAAATTTTGCTGTGAACCTAGAAATGTTCTAAACAAGGTAAGGTATTTTTTTAAGTATGGAAAGTATATCCCTAAGGGAGTGAGAAATGGAGGAAATGGTGAGGGCAGAAATCATTAATGGCCATTATGTATTTTCAGATTGTGTTATTGGATAGAATGGCCATGCAGTTTCTTTATTTAAGCACATTTATAAAGAGGACAATGTTTTCAAAAAGAAGGTGACCTCATAGGCTAACTGGGCCTGGGTGATGAGTCAGGTACTATTGTTCCTGTAGAGGAGCTGGGTTGAAAGTGACCAGAAGGGAGAGAAAGGAAAAAATTAGGGGTGTGCTTCTCACTCATACGTGATGCATATCCATTTTTCCCTCTGGGAAGCCCTCCTAGGGATCCTGAGCCCTCTCTGGCTGGCTCCACGAGCTGCTGCCTCTCATTATCCAATTCATTTCTTCCAATGTCTAGGCTTTGCACACCGCCTTCTTCGGTGGTCTAATTTCAGCCATATGCACATTCTTGGGGTTGTCTCTGTTGCTGGTATATGATATTTTCACACTTTGATCTCTTAATAGTCTTCATTCGAACAATAGTTCAGACAAATGAAAAAGTGACCATGTTTGCATCCACACCTTTCAGCCAAAATCTACCACCCAGGAGCTAGCAGTGTCTGGGGGAACTGAGCCAGGCTGGACTCCAGCAAGAACACTGCTATTCTGACCACAGCCAAGCTTTCCCAGGCCTGCCTGAGGTAAATGTACATAGAATAAGGGTTAAATGAGGAAAATACTATCAGGGTGATGCTTAAAAAGTATTTACATTTATTCATCTCCAACAGTTACATAAAGTCCTAGGGGTACAGACCCAGAGACAGCATCTTCCCATTGGAATAAAAAAGAAGCATCCTCATTTTATTACTGTTCTCAGATGTTCTAGAAACCTATCTGAGCTTAGAGAATGTAGAACTACTCTTGCTTTTAAAGATTAAGTCAATTTGGCTGCTGTTAGGGTTTGGAACTCTGAGTTTTTAGAAAGGCAGATGAGGAAGTCAGGGCCTTCCTCAGTCATAACCAAGAAGGAATCTTGCTTTTTCTCTCTTAAGATCCAATATAGAAAGCTCAATGGTTAATTTCTTAGTCTCAATGCCCACATGGTCAGAAGGCCATGTGTCTCAGTCACATGTCCATCCTGGAATTTAAATATGTCCTCCATTCTGGCAATAGGAGATGGAAAGAGTTAACTGGCCACTTTGTTTTTGCCTCATCTGAAATTTGAGCTAAGTGAGGAGTACTTGATTGTCAGTGAATCTGTAGAACTCATTTCACAGAAAAATACACTTGAAAATCGAGGAAGAGTACATCATTTTCAAATATAAGGATTGAAATTATTGAGACGTTCCAAGAGAGCACCAAAAGTGAATGGCATAGTCAGACCCAGAATCCCTGAGTGTCCTGAATTAACTGTGTTGACTTAAAAAATCGTCACAACCTAGAGGTTGAGAGTTATGTTTTATTTGGTGGGAACTTTTAGAACTTCAAGCCCAGGAGACAGCATCTCATGTAACCCTGGTAACCCTGACAGAACTGCTGTGAGGAGTCGGGGGCAGGAATCAGGTTATAGAGAAGTTTGCGACAAAGGGCAGGTAGTCTGAACATCAAAAGTATTTTTCATGAATTTTCACTAGGTATCTCAAGTAAAGAGATTCAGCGCTTTTCTTTGCATAGGAAGATGCAAGAGTCTGGGCTTACTGAAATCATTCCTTTCATATGCATCTCAGCTATCCGGGATGAGCCAGCTATCTAATATCAGCTATCTGATATCCCCCAGTATCCTACGCTTTTCCTGTTCTGAGTCCTGAGAACCTCAGTGCTCACCTGAATTCCTCACTATAGGGATTGGCTGCAGCCTCATGGCTGCGTGATTGCAGGTATTGTTCTCCTTCCTGAGTGCCCTGGAGGGCTGGAATTGTGATGACTGTGACATCCTTGTTTATTGATATGGCAGGAATACTCCATGTCTCAGCTGCTTCTTTCTGCTCTTTAAAATCATCTTATCTGACTTTGCCAGGGGAATGGAGAAGAGCATTCTGGACACAAAGAACCTTGTACACATAGAAGCAAGGCTTGAAGCAGCAGGAATGTCCAGAGCTCTGGAAGATTAACATGACAAGGACATGGGAGTGTGAAGTGACAAGTGAGTGGTGGAAAACCAGCCATGTCAACAGGTTACAGGTTTTGGAGTTGGTTATTCCAGAGAACTCTTTCAGTGGCAAGTTACACAAACTCAAGACCAAACTCAGTTAAGTAATAACAATAACAACAACAGTAATACTTCACAGTTATTGAGCACTTAACTTTGTCCCAGGCAATGTTCTAAGTTCTCTGTATGCCTTCACTCATTCAAACCTCTTTAAAATCCTATGAGGTAAGTATTATTGTTATTATGCCCATTTTATAGATGAGGAAACTGACAATAGAAAGTTTGTTCGAGGTCACATGGCCAGTAAGCAGCAGCACTGGCATTCTAACATAGGAGATCTATTGACTCTCGTAATTGGTAGAGTCATTTGGTAGAGCTTACTTCATGTGCTACTAAATTCAGAAACCCAAACTTTGTCCTGAGGCTCTGTCTTGGCTTTATCTTCAGCTCTGCTGCCTTCAGCAGGTTACCTTCATCTTTGGAGAGACTCTCTCCATGAAGAGGAAAAAAAGACAACACAGATTGCAGAGCAAGAATGAGCCCATTGCCCTCCCAACCCCTAGACATGACATTTTTGTCTGGCCCTGGCTTGTTCATTCTGGAATGAATCCCTGGGATGGGGAGCAAGGGGTATAGAAGAAATGGGTGGGGCAGAGTCAACCGCATGGGAGGAATTTCCCAGTCAGGGAGACATTGTGTCCCTCCAAGAGGTAGGGCATTGCTGGATAGATGGCCCACCAGCAGCTGCAGAGAGAGCAGGGGCAAAACCAAGCTGCATTTTAGAAAAACTGGTGCATGATGGATTGGAGGATTGTAGAACTGGAGGTGGGGGCCAACTGGAAAGCCAACAAAGTTTTCTGGGTAAGAAGTGAACCTGAGTCTTTGGCCTTGATGAGCAGGGGATGGAGGCAGAAAGTCTGCAGGAGACAGATTTGGACATAGGTCTGGGAAGGAAGTCAGAGGCAAAGACGACCCAAAGGCTGTATGATCAATTGAAACTGATAAGTTTGCAAATAAAGATGAGTGCATTCACTCAGTTTGGGGGCATTCATGTTTGCAATCAGGTTGTCTACCCAGCTAGATGGTAAACTCCATGAGCAGAGACCTCACCTGCTGTGATCACTGTAAGATCCACAATCACCACCCAGTGCCTGGTGCACAGTAGGCACTCACTACTTAAATGAACAAAAGAGAAGTGTCTACCCAACAGCCAAGTCCAGGTACCATTTGTTCAGCCGCTTCAGTCGTGTCTGACTCTTTGCGACCACATGGACTGTAGCTCACCAGGCTCCTCTATCCATGGGCTTTTCCAGGCAAGAATATTTGAGTGGGTTGCCATTTCCTCCTCCAGGAGATCTTCCCAACCAAGAGATTGAACCTGCATCTCTCGAATCAGCAGGCGAATTCTTTACCACCAGCACCGCCAGGGAGCCCCTCTCACCAAAGGCTGCACATCTCAGTAGCCTGCAAAGGGAGTATTAGTGGTGACAGTGGTCCCCAGGCCGCTCTCCTCATGACCCTCTGAACGGATGGCCTGGCTGGAGGCGGAGGGGAATGAGGCCCAGAAAGGTATTTTGTTTAAAGCTCCCCCAGTCACTGTGACAAACACCCCTGCCTCAGAACTACTAGCCTTTACCATAGTTTGATGTGTAATGTAATATGGAAATGAAAAGAGAAAAAAAAAAGATTCAAGACTTTAGTCATTGTTTCTCCCCTCGGGATCTGAATCAAATTAATTTTTTTTCAAATGTGCTTAGAGTTCATCATTGAAAAATGTAATAAAAAGTACCAAGGGAAGCCGCTCAAAAAAGTTCTTCAACAAGGAAGTCCTGGGAGAAAGCCAGGACTGGGCCGCAGGCAGAAAAGAAAATGTACAGCCTGCAGGTTTTCCCTGCCACCATGTAAAGCAGACGTCTATCTGTCCATACCTGCCTTCCCTCTCAGCACAGAGGAGCCCCCTGAGAGGTGTCCGCACCCCCAAGGAAGTGACAGGAACCGAGACAATGCGGTCCTGGAAGGGTAAGAAAAACACACAGATGTGACAGAGAGTTAGATTAAACTGTCTAAGCAGCTAACCGGGCATTCTCAAAAACATTAAGCTGCTGTCATTCTAAGAACATGCAGAACTTTGTATTCAAAGAACGGCTAAAGTGGGAATGCTCAGAGAAGCAAAAGAAAATATTTTTACTGGAGGAAATCATGGAATCTGAATATAGAACATTCTGGAATGGAATGGTTGCTGTCGTTGTTCACTCTTTAAGTTGTGCCCAGCTCTTTGCAACCCCATCCCTGTCTTGCACTACCTCCCAGAGTTTGCTGGAAATCATGTCCACTGAGATTAATAGATATAAACTATATATGTAAAATAGATAAACAATAAGTATTTATTGTATGGCACAGGAAACTATATTCAATATCATATAATAATATATAATGGAAAATAAGCTGAAAAGAATATATATATTTATACTTATGTATTTTTTGTATATGTATGTATAACTGAATCACTTTGCTGTCCACCTGAAATTAACACATTGTACATCAATTATATTTCAATTTTTTAAAAAAACATAGAACATTCTGGAATAGAATGAAATTTGCTCAGGAATTCTCTGTGTGCAGCCAGCTTGCAGAGGGGTGACCTAGCTCTCCAGCTTCCTCTCCCACTGCGTGCCCTCCCACCTCCACTGCAGACATCCTACACTCCCAATGCACTGCCTTCTTACTTGCCTTCACATCTCAGTGCTTGAGAAAACCTCCCTTTTCCATGAATCAGGAGCTTACTCATCCTTCCAGACTCACCTCCAACAAAGGCTTCCTCCTTTGGGGAGCTGTCCCTGATTCCCTAGGCAGAGAGTCACTTCCTTGCTTTTCTCTATGCTTCTGCTCCTTTGTTCAATGTGATTTTTCACACAATTTCAAAATCAATATCATGTTATATTGTAATGATTTGTTTATACAAGCCCATCCTCCATTAGGATGTGGCTTTTCAAGGATAAGAATTATGCATTAAGACCAAGAAAATGGAATGGGTACCATCTATGTGCTAGAAAGCAATGGTTATTTCTGTTCTGTAAAACAACCCTACAAAGCAAGCACAAGATTCTCCTTTACAGATGAGAAAACTGATGTTCTGAGTGTTCCAATATGGCTGATTAGCAGCCATGTAAGACTCCGTAGTCAAGGTGTAAGACTCTATCATCTAGACTCTCCCCATTAGACCACACTGCCTCTCCTTTGCCTCTGTATTTTGTGGCACGTATTTGGTACTCAATAAATGTCCAGCAAGTGTATCAGTGTTAGGCCTACTAATTATAAGTACCTTGAGAGCAGAATGGTACCTATTACTTCAAATTCATCTCTGGAGCTAGCTCCAAGTTTCCACCCTCTAACCTCTCCATTTGAATGAAATGACTCAAACTGTGAATAAACAGATTTCAGACTACAAAACTTATATAATTATTGTGTGCTTGCTAGAAACAAGTGGACCTGTTAGCAGATTGCTACTACAGAAAGAGCAACTCTGCATCAAAGACATGGAAAGGAATCATCTTTCCTAGCCCCACCACCAAACTGCATAGTCAAAAAATCTTATCCTAAAGGCAAGCCATTCAGCATCTCATGCAGACATTTTTCAGGTATCAGATGCTGACTGGCTTGTTAGGATATGGCTCTATTTCAGATCAGGTATTCATAGGCTTTACCAGATTCAGATAGAGAGGAAATAATATTAGGTAGTACCCAGCTTAACAATTTTTCATACTAAAGTCATGTTTTTTCAGTTCAGATTAGTTCAATCATTCAGTCATGTCCAACTCTTTGCAACTCCATGGACCGCAGCACACCAGGCTGGTGGTGTGCTCCTGTGCACAGCAGGCTCCATCACTAAATCCTGGAGCTTGCTCAAACTCATGTCCATTGAGTCAGTAATGCCATCCAACCATCTCATCCTCTGTCATCCCCTTCTCCTCCTGCCTTCAATCTGTCCCAGCATCAGGGGCTTTTCCAATGAGTCAGTTTTTTGCATCAGGTGGCCAAAGTATTGGAGCTTCAGCTTCAGCATCAGTCCATCCAATGAATATTTGGGGCTGATTTCCTTTAGGATCCACTGGTTTGATCTCCTTGTAGTCCAAGGGACTCTCAAGAGTCTTCTCCAACACCACACTTCAAAAACATCATTTCTTCAACATTCAGCTTTCTTTATAGTCCAAGTCTCACATCCATTTACGACTACTGGAAAAACCATAGCTTTGACTAGACTGACTTTAGTTGGTAAAGTAGTCTCTGCTTTTTAATATGTTGTCTAGATTTGTCATAGCTTTTCTTCCAAGGAGTCCCATCTTTTAATGTCATGGCTACAGTCACCATCTGCAGTGATTTTGGAGCTCAAGAAAATGAAGTCTGTCACTCTTTCCATTGCTTCCCCATCTATTTGCCATAAAGTGATGGGACTGGCTGCCATGATCTTAGTTTTTCGAATGTTGAGCTTTAAGCCAGCTTTTTCACTCTCCTCTTTCACTTTCATCAAGAGGCTCTTTAGTTCCTCTTTGCTTTCGGCCATAAGGGAATCATCTGCATATCTGAGGTTATTGATATTTCTCCTGGCAATTTTGATTCCAGTTTTGCTTCACTGGAGAAGGGAGTGGCAAACCACTTTCATATTCTTGCCTTGAGAACCCCATGAACAGTATGAAGAGGCCTGTTTCTTAGTTGTATTGTGTAAAACAGCAGGGTCGTTTCCCAATTGCATGTGGGAGAGCGTAATAAGAGTCCTTTTGGGAGGAAAATATTGGCACTAGCTGTGATCCTCTCTGCTGGCTCCAGATGCTGAAGTTTATTTGCTGTCAATTCAGCAAACACTTGTCCAGCTCTGCCTTTTCTCTCTCTAGAAAAGAATATAAGCCCAACTTTAAAATTTTCAAAGCAAAATGGCAGATCAGCTTCCATATACCTGTGTAGACTTTAGATATGTGACTTTTGTACCAGGAAAACATCCCACCTTCCCCCAGACACCATGATCAGTTTTTAGACAATTCAGTCATTTTAATTGCCTGAGATTCTGCCCTGGCCTAACCCTCCAATAAGTCACCACTCTGAGAGCTCAGAGAAATTGTTTAATAGTCACACATGGGGTTCATTCTGAATATTCAGGTCCTATTTGTATCTTGCTATTCTTTGGAACTCTGCATTCAGATGTTTATATCTTTCCTTTTCTCCTTTGCATTTTGCAAAGAAATAGAGGAAAACAACAGAATTGGAAAGACTAGAGATCTCTTCAAGAAAATCAGAGACACCAAAGGAACATTTCATGCAAAGATAGGCTCGATAAAGGACAGAAATGGTATGGACCTAACAGAAGCAGAAGATACTAAGAAGAGGTGGCAAGAATACACAGAAGAACTGTACAAAAAAGATCTTCACGACCTAGATAATGACAATGGTGTGATCACTGACCTAGAGCCAGATATCCTGGAATGTGAAGTCAAGTGGGCCTTAGAAAGCATCACTACAAACAAAGCTAGTGGAGGTGATGGAATTCCAGTTGAGCTATTTCAAATCCTGAAAGATGATGCTGTGAAAGTGTTGCAGTCAATATGCTAGCAAATTTGGAAAACTCAGCAGTGGCCACAGGACTGGAAAAGGTCAGTTTTCATTCCAATCCCAAAGAAAGGCAATGCCAAAGAATGCTCAAACTACCACACAATTGTTCTCATCTCACACGCTAGTAAAGTAATGCTCAAAATTCTCCAAGCCAGGCTTCAACAATATAGGAACCGTGAACTTCCTGATGTTCAAGCTGGTTTTAGAAAAGGCAGAGGAACCAGAGGTCAAATTGCCAACATCTGCTGGATCATGGGAAAAGCAAGAGAGTTCCAGAAAAACATCTATTTCTGCTTTATTGACTATGCCAAAGCCTTTGACTGTGTGGATCACAATAAACTGTGGAAAATTCTGAAACAGATGAGAATACCAGACCACCTGATCTGCCTCTTGAGAAATCTGTACGCAGTTCAGGAAGCAACAGTTAGAACTGGTCATGGAACAACAGACTGGTTCCAAATAGGAAAAGGAGTACGTCAAGGCTGTATATTGTCACCCTGTTCATTTAACTTATATGCAGAGTACATCATGAGAAACGCTGGACTGGAAGAAACACAAGCTGGAATCAAGATTGCTGGGAGAAATATCAATAACCTCAGATATGCAGATGACACCACACTTATGGCAGAAAGTGAAGAGGGGCTAAAAAGCCTCTTGATGAAAGTGAAAGTGGAGAGTGAAAAAGTTGGCTTAAATTTTAGCTCCACATTCAGAAAACGAAGATCATGGCATCCGGTCCCATCACTTCATGGGAAATAGATGGGGAGACAGTGGAAACAGTGTCAGACTTTATTTTTCTGGGCTCCAAAATCACTGCAGATGGTGACTGCAGCCATGAAATTAAAAGACGCTTACTCCTTGGAAGGAAAGTTATGACCAACCTAGATAGCATATTCAAAAGCAGAGACATTACTTTGCCAACAAAGTTCCATCTAGTCAAGGCTATGGTTTTTCCTGTGGTCATGTATGGATGTGAGAGTTGGACTGTGAAGAAGGCTGAGCACCGAAGAATTGATGCTTTTGAACTGTAGTGTTGGAGAAGACTCTTGAGAGTCCCTTGGACTGCAAGGAGATCCAACCAGTCCATTCTGAAAGAGATCAGCCCTGGGATTTCTTTGGAGGGAATGATGCTAAAGCTGAAACTCCAGTATTTTGGCCACCTTACGCGAAGAGTTGACTCATTGGAGAAGACTCTGATGCTGGGAGGGATTGGGGGCAAGAGGAGAAGGGGACGACAGAGGATGAGATGGCTGGATGGCATCACTGACTCAATGGATGTGAGTCTGAGTGACCTCCTGGAGTTGGTGATGGACAGGGAGGCCTGGCGTGCTGCGATTCATGGGGTAGCAAAGAGTCAGACATGACTGAGCGACTGATCTAATCTGATCTGATCTGATTTGTGTCTTAAGTTAGAAGATCAGAAGGCAAGATTCTTGGGTCAAATTAACATCCAGAATTTATCCGTTCATTCATTTAGCAGATAGTTGTTGCCTAACAAGAGTCAGACCTCCATCTGTCAGTCCCATAGCCAGAGAACACACTTGAGGTTACCAAGGCTGGGGGGCGGGGCGGGAGAGGGATGGATTAGGAATTTGGGGTTGGTAAATACAAACTAGTGCGTTTAGAATGGATGAGCAACAAGGACCTGCTGTATAGCATAGGGAATTATATCCCATCTCCTGGGATAAAGCATAATGGAAAAAAATATTTAAAAAGAATATATATATGTGCATAATGGAACCACTTTGCTGTACAGTAGAAATTAGCACAACACTGTAAATCAACTATACCTCAATTAAAAAAAAAAAGAACCAGACTGTCTAAGTTTACCTTCTAGCTTCTTAACTTACTACCTCTGTGACCTTGAGCAATTTATTTAACTCCAGAGTTCCACCTCTGTTCTGTCTCTGTTAAAGGTGGATAATATTAATAGCAGCCCCCACTCCAAAGGGCTATTTATTAGATATAAGTACTTGTAAGAGTCCCTGGCTTTCCATAATGTTTGTTATTATCGCTGTTATTATTATTATTACCATAAGTCAGGCACAATGCCAGATGCTAGGGAGACAGGAATACACAAAGCACATATGGTTCCTGCCCTCAAGGTACTTATGTCTAATGAGGAAGACAGACACTCGTTGATGACACTAGCCAGGGAGGGAATGAACTACAGCAGCTTATCTAAGGTACAGGTGCTCTGAAACCCTAGAACTAGGGGCCTGGCTTGGCCGGATGGGGAGAGAAAGGCTTCCCTGATGGAAATGGAAAGGACGAACGGGGATAACAAAATGGTGTGTGGACTTCTAGGAAGACTCTTCCAGGCAAAGGGAACAGTATATGCTAAGACTTATGCTGAGTGAAAGGTCAGCATGGCTCCAGGGCTGAGACATCGCTGGCAGTAATTGTCCTGTATACAATTCTCTTGAGGTTCTTAAAAAGAGTAATTGTATTTGAATCGAGTTTTAACTTCCCAGGTGGCTCAGTGGTAAAGAATCAGCCTGCCACTACAGGAGACGTAGGAAACGGAAACACAGGTTCTATCCCTGGGGTCGGGAAGATCCTAGAGAAGGGAATAACAACCCACTCCAGTATTCTTGCCTGGAGAATTCCATGGACAGAGGAGCCTGGGTGGGCTATAGTCCATGGGGTCACCAAAGAGTCCAACACGACTAAGCATGCACATGCACAGCATATTTTTAAGCTATAGCTTTAGAAAATAGTTTAGTTCCACTAATAATTTTGCACATTAATTTTTTTTTTCATTTCAACTAGGAAACTCCAGTACTTTGGCCACCTCATGCAAAGAGTTGACTCATTGGAAAAGACTCTGATGCTGGGAGGAATTGGGGGCAGGAGGAGAAGGGGACGACAGAGGATGAGATGGCTGGATGGCATCACTGACTCGATGGATGAGAGTCTCAGTGAACTCCAGGAGTTGGTGATGGACAGGGAGGCCTGGCGTGCTGCGATTCACGGGGTCGCAAAGAGTCGGACACGACTGAGTGACTGAACTGAACTGAGGCAATGAGAATTAGGTAAGCAACGTGTGCTCCTTTCTAGTCTAACCACAAAGACGGGCCTTAGTTTACTGAGAAACTGCAAGAATTAGGTCACCTTAGGTGCTTTAGAACATCAACCCCTTACTCATTTTATGAAGTCTCTTTTTTTTTATTGGCCCTTATTTCCTTTATTCTGAAATGTTTCAGAGCCCCTTGAAATTTTTTGGAAATTGGCAGGATATACATGCTAAATATGTAAAATCAAATATGTAGATTATGAACATGAGTTATGAGTTAGATAGAGACTGATTCAGGAGAGAGAATGTGGGTGAAAGTGTGGTAGGCCCCTGCCAGGAGGTAGAACACTGAAAGAGATTGTTCACAGTCTTCTTCTGGAATTGCTTCTCCTGTGTAATTGCTAGTGCCCTACCTCGAGGTTGGGGGTGGAGGTTGGGGGTCATTGTGGAAGAGGGAGTGTCCAGCATAACCCATTTACTTTGACTCTCCTCGTGGAATATGGCCAGATTTCAATGTAAACAGTGTATTCGTGCTTCGGAGCTTCTAGAGGAAAGAATGCGTATGCCAAGCCTTCCAGATCTGTTTGATTTGTCAGTTCTCTGGGGTTGCTTTTTCAAATAACTGATGCATTTGACTGTAAAACAAAGGAATGAAAAACACCAGTGAGTTTTGTTGGGGCGGCCCAGGAGCCCAGCCTCAGGGTTACAACTTCCAGAACAGTCTGACAATAGACTGCCTGGAAACAGCAGTGAGAACAGCAAACTTCTGTGGCCCTACTTCTTGCTTTTCTGTCATCAGTCCACACCTGCCCTTCTCTCTGCCACCAGGACCCACAAGCATTCACTCTTATGACACACTTCTGGTGATGCACACCAAAGTTTTAACCAAGGAAGGTTGGGCAGTAGGAAATCAAACCTGCCCGGCCCTGCCCCAACTCTCTCTTGCCTTCTTTCCACCTCCCCAAAATGAACCTTTAAAAACAGACATTCCCCACCATCACCTTTCCTGCTCAAGCTAAGGCAGATGAAAGCGTATTTGTCCGGCTTGAAAAGGACGGTGCTAAACGCCACCCAGTGAAATAGCACCCCAGTAACAGGGCAAGAAGAAGGTAGGGAGAAGCAGACCAGAAGTATACCAATATCTCTAACTTTTCTTCCAATCCAGGAGGGCAGAAAAAAGAGACCTCAGGCTGAAGTGGGAAAGTGTAAATTGAGAGACTTGACTTGGAAATAATGAGAGTCATTCTAATAATGAGAAGGAACATCGGGACAGTGATTAAAATTCACAGAGAGAGCTTTCATATACCCCATTGCAGAGAACCCTCAAAACACCTCTCAAGAAGGTGTGTTAGTATTGCAGGAAGTGGGGCCCTTTCCCAGGTCCAAGAGTTGGCTTTTGTCTAACACTCAGAAACGAATGGTCCAGGAGACACCCATGCTGACAAAGCTAGAGACTTTAAGGGTAGGGATGCCTGAGAGGAGAGTGAGAGGATAAGGGGAACCCAGGAGAACTGCTCTGCAATGTGGCTCACAGTCTCAGGTATTACAGTGATGGGATTAGTTCCCCAAGGTCCTTCCTGGTGGTGCATGCCTTGCTTAGTCAAGATGGATGCCAGCAAGGAGGATTCTGGGAGCTTGGTAGGACATGTGGCGTCTCCTTTTGACCTTTCCCAAATTCTGCTTGGTGACGACTTGTTCTGTGCTTCTTACCAGAACCTCCTGTTATAAAACAGATCATGCAAATGGCTACTGTGGTGCATGGCTAGGGTGGGTGGTTTTAGTCCAAGTTTCCCCTAATGTTAGGACCATCTTTTTCAAGACAAAGAAAGGAATGGGACTCAGGAAGATATAGTCCTACTGCTGGAAAGGAACTGACTGAAGGCTTTCATTTAGATCTTTGGTGTGTGTGTGCCTGCTAAGTCACTTCAGTCGTGTTGGACTCTTTGTGAACCTATGGACCAAAGCCAACCAGGCTCCTCTGTCCATGGGATTCTCCAAGCAAGAATACTGGAGTTGGATCTTCTCCTCCAGGGGATCTTCCAGACCCAGGGATCAAACTCTTGTCTCTTACCTGGAATGGCAGGGGGAGTCTTTACTACTAATGCCACCTGGGAATCCCCTAGATGATTGGTTCTCCCTATCAAATCCATTGACATTTCAGGAATCAGTGAACTAAAATGGACTGGAATGGGTGAAATTAATTCAGATGACCATTATACCTACTGCTGTAGTCAAGAATCCTTTAGAAGAAATGGAGTAGGCCTCATAGTCAACAAAAGAGTCTGAAATGCAACACCGGTGTGATCTAAAAAATGACAGAATGATCTCTGTACGTTTCCAAGGCAAACCACTCAATATCACACTAATCCAAGTCTATGCCCCAACTACTAGTGTAGAAGAAGCTGAACTTGAATGGTTCTATGAAGATCTACAAGACCTTCTAGAACTAACACCAAAAAAAAGATGTCCTTTTCATCACAGGGAACTGGAATGCAAAAGTAGGAAGTCAAGAGATACCTGGAGTAACAGACAAGTTTGGCCTGGGAGTACAAAATGAAGCAGGGCAAAGGCTAACAGAGTTATGGTCATAGCAACCACCCTCTTCCAACAATGCAAAAGATGACTCTACACATAGACATTAACAGACAGTGAATACAGAGATCAGACTTACTATATTCATTGTAGCTGAAGTTGGAGAAGCTCTTTACTGTCAGAAAAAACAATACTGGGAGCTGACTGGGGTTCAGATTATGAACTCCTTATTACAAAATTAAATCTTAAATTGAAGAAAGTAAAGAAAACCACTAGGACATTCAGCTATGACCTAAATCAAAGCCCTTGCAATTATACAAGGAAGTGACACATAGACTCAAGGGCTTAGATCTGATAGAGTGTCTGAAGAACTATGGATGGAGGTTCCTAACATTGTACAGGAGGCGGTGATCAAAACCAACCCCAAGAAAAACAAATGCATAAAGGCAAAATGGTTGTCTGAGGAGGCCTTACAAATAGCTGAGTAAAGAAGAGAAACAAAAGGCAAGAGAGAAAAGGAAAGATAAACCCATTTGAATGCAGAGTTCCAAAGAATAGCAAGGAGAGATAAGAAAGGCTTCCTAAGTGAACAGTGCAAAAAAATAGAGGAAAACTACAGAATGGGAAAGATTAGAGATCTCTTCAAGAACATTAAAGATACCAAGGGAATATTTCATGCAAAAATGGGCACAATAAAAGACAGAAGCAGTATGGACCTAATAGAAGCAGAAAATATTAAGAAGAGGTGACAAGAATACACAGAAGAACTGTACAAAAAAAGGTCTTAATGAACCAGATAACCACAATGGTGTGATCACCTAGAGCCAGACATCTTGGAGTGTGAAGTCAAGTGGGCCTTAGAAAGCATCATTATGAACAAAGAAAGTGGAGGTGATAGAATTTCAGCTGAATTATTTCAAATCCTAAAAGATGACCCCATTAAAGTGTTGCACTCAGTATGCCAGCAAATTTGGAAAACTCAGCAGTGGCCACAGAACTGGAAAAGATTGGTTTTAATTACAATCCCAAAGAAAGGCAATGCCAAGAAGTATTCAAACTACCACACAGTTGCACTCATCTCACACACTAGCAAAGTGATGATCAAAATTCTCCAAGCCGGGCTTCAACAGTACCTGAACCATGAACTTCCAGATGTTCAAGTTGGATTTACAAAAAGCAGAGGAACCAGAGATCAAATTGCCAACATTTGTTCGGTCATCAAAAGAGCAAGAGAGTTCCAAAAAAGACATCTATTTCTGCTTCATTGACTACTCTAAACCTTTGACTGTGTGGATCACAAAAAAACTGTGGAGAACTCTGAAAGAGATGGGAATACCAGACCACCTGACCTGCATCTTGAGAAACCTATATGCAGGTCAGGAAGCAACAGTTAGAACTGGACATGGAAAAACAGACTGGTTCCAAATAGGAAAAGGAGTACATCAAGGCTGTATATTGTCACCCTGTTTATTTAACTTATATGCAGAGTACATCATGAGAAATGCTAGACTGGAAGAAGCACAAGCTGGAATCAAGATTGCTGGGAGAAATATCAATAACCTCAGACATGCAGATGACACCACCCTTATGGCAGAAAGTGAAGAGGAACTCAAAAGCCTCTTGATGAAAGTGAAAGTGGAGAGTGAAAAAGTTGGCTTAAAACTCAAGATTCAGAAAACTAAGATCATGGTATCCAGTCCCATCACTTCATGGCAAATAGATGGGGGAAACAGTGGAAACAGTGGCTTATTTTATTTTTCTGGGCTCCAAAGTCACTGCAGATGGTGACTGCAGCCATGAAATTAAAAGATGCTTACTCCTTGGAAGGAAAGTTATGACCAACCTAGACAGCATATTAAAAAGCAGAGACATTACTTTGCCAGCAAATGTCCATCTAGTCAAGACTATTGTTTTTCCAGTGGTCATATATGAATGTGAGAGTTGGACTATAAAGAAGGCTGAGCACTGAAGAATTGATGCTTTTGAACTGTGTTGTTGGAGAAGACTCTTAAGAGTCCCTTGGCCTGCAAGGAGATCCAACCAGTCCATCCTAAAGGAGATCAGTCCTGGGTGTTCATTGGAAGGACTGATGTTGAAGCTGAAACTCTAATACTTTGGCCACTTTTCATATGAGTCAGCTCTTTGGACACAAAGAGCTGACTCATATGAAAAGACCCTGACACTGGGAAAGATTGAGGGCAGGAGGAGAAGGGGACGACAGAGGATGAGATGGTTGGATGGCATCACCGACTCGATGGGAATGGGTTTGGGTTGACATATCAGTATGCCTAGCTGTGTGTCCTTGGTCAAGGCAAACCTCTCCAATTCATCATCCGCAAAATGAAGAATAGAGGATTGTAATGTGGATTAAGTAAAATACTGTGAGTGTTTGTGGTATGCATACTCTAAAATTCAACACAAGGCATCGAGGTTTCCAGGGGTCAGTGGGCTGCTGTCCACAGAAAAAAATACAGCAAAAGTACAGAAATCTGCAGACAATTGCCCTTTGTAATGGAGGAATATTGACTGAAATGAACTGGATGCTTCAGTCCTGGGTCTCCTCAAAACACCTTGGCCCTGGGGTTCAATGGGGGTTTCAGAGTCAGGAGGAGCTCTAAGGCTGCAGGCAGACAATGATTCCTGAACCAAGTGCTAAGCACTAAGCGCTGAGGGTGAGAGAGAGGCCTTCCGCCTCCCCTGGGAACACGAGCTGGCTGCACTCCCAACAGCTGCTTACACTTTCCAAGTGCTGACATTTCAGCCTGTCCCTTAAAACTCACTTGTACAAATTCTCTGATTCCTAAGTGTGTGTGTGTGCTCAGTTGTGTCCCACTCTTTGCAACTCCCTGGACTATAGCTGGCCAGGCTCCTCTGTCCATGGAATTTTCCAGGCAAGAATACTTGAGTGGAGTGCCATTTTCTTCTCCAGAAGATCTTCCCCACCCAGGGATCAAACCCGCGCCTCCCACGTCTCCTGCACTGGCAGGCAGATTCTTTACCACTGAGCCACCTGGGAAGCCCTTTTCCCATATCCACTTATTTTCCCTATGAATCCACCTGAAGATTCTGATGCATCGGGAATGAACTCACCCCTTCAACAAAATATCTCTTGAGCACCTACTGTGTGCTGGATAAATCTAGAAGAAGGAGAGGCATGTGACACACGTTGAAACTCATGGAGGACTTATATTCTCTGAAGCCACAGAGCACAGGGCGCAGCTCTGACCCAGCTCATCTGGGTCATCTCTTTGCAAAAGTGTAAACAATCCTTCCCTTGGGTTTGCATATTTTACATCTGGGCTGATTTGATTATTTTGCCTGGCTTTTATTTGGTCTTCAACATTCTCAACTTTCCTAAAGTCTGAATTAAGCCCTTTTCAAAGACAACATTGTTTACCTACTTCATTTTAGGGATTAGAGAGCTCTCAGGTTACTGCTCCCCCCCAAAATTTGGTACCTTTTTAGTATCAACATAAATACATAGAATTAAAGCACATTGGTAAAAACAATTTGACAAAGTGCATTCTATCCTGTAGGTAACTTTGTTCTTGGATTCTTCTGCTTCTTTGGATAAATTCAAAACAGGATACTCAAAATTCAATTAGGGGTTTTCATTGAGAAAAGGCCTTGTAAAGTTCAAGCTGTACAGAATGCAGCTTCGGGAGTGGTGTACTATTTGATTTTTAACGGCGGTGAGTTTTGTTCCCTTGAGAATACATCTTGTACCATGTTTACTGTGCCTTCTAAGTAAACGAAAAAGGAGGAAGAAAAAAGAATAAGCAAAGATATTCTCTTCCAGAATTAGGCAAGATAGAACATTCCAAAATGGCCACAGATCCTTCAGTGTTTCCCCAGGGGCTGGTATCTGGACCCAGGCTCCAGCACTCCACGTGTGAACAAGTGACCTCCTTACCTGCATCAGCTCAGGTCACTCTTACGATCGCCCTTCCAGGCACCAGAGCAAATGCACTGTCATCCTTATTCCCAAGCTCACGGCAGACATTTGGATCATCTCCCTCAAGAGCTGCTCTCAACAAAGGCCTTCAAACTCCAGCTGCCCCAGTGTGATCCTCACCAGCTCTTCACTTCTCTCATTCCTTTCCCAGAGTTACTCAAATTTTGGTCCAGCTACGCTGGGGAAAACATGGAAACAGTGACAGATTTTATTTGGGGGGGGGGGGTGCGGGCTCCAAAATCATTACAGATGGTGGCTGCAGCCATGAAACTAAAAGTTGTTTGCTCCTTGGAAGGAAAGGTATGACAAACCTAGACAGCGTATTAAAAAGCAGAGACATCACTTTGCCAACAAAGGTCCATATAGTCAAGGCTACAGTTTTTCCAGTAATTATATATGGATGTGAGAGTTAGACCATAAGGAAGGCTGAGTGCTGAAGAACTGATACTTTTGAATTACAGTGCTGAAGCAGCCTCTTGAGGGCCCCTTGTACTACAAGATCAGACAAGTCCATCCTAAAAGAAATCAACCCTGAATATTCATTGGAAGGAATGATGCTGAAGCCGAAGCTCCAATACTTTGGCCACTTGATGTGAAAAGCCAACTCATTGGAAAAGATCCTGATGCTGGGAAAGATTGAAGGCAAAAGAAAAAGGGGTGGCAGAGGATGAGATGGTTGGATGGCATCACCAACTTAATGGACTTGAATTTGAGCAAACTGAGAGACAGTGAAGGACAAGAAAGCCTTGGGTGCTGCTGCCCCTGGGGTCGCAAAGAGTCAGACTCGACTTAGTGACTGAGCAACAGCACTCTTCAGTGTTTCTTGACTACAAACCATGTTTTGCTGCTTCTGATTCTTGCTTTCGATCTTCCGTCTGCAGCATTCTTCTTCCACATTTCTGGTTGTTGAGCCTGTAACATTCTATCCATCCTTCAGTGGCCATCTCAGTGCGCTGTTCTTTATGAAATCACTTGGAATTCCCCCAGTCTGATGAGATTTCTACATCTGTGTCTCGCCACACCTCCCATAGCATTTTTGCCTTCTTATATGTCATTTCTCATTCTGGCTATGGGAGCTACTGTAATCTCTAGAGTAGAACTTGTGTCTATCCAAATGTTTAACCCTGAGATGCTGGCCTGTGATAAGAGGCTCAGTCCTATGAAGTCAGACGTCATGCTACAGCACATCTTTTCTTCTAGAACATATACAAGTGTTTTCTCCCTTCTTTGTTCCTGTGGGAAAACTGAAGACTTCAGCAGAGCTAAAGGAGCTAATTATATAGCCTTGGAGAAGGCAGCTTGGAGAACCGAGGGTGCCTGGAATCTGTTAGAGTCTCAGGGTAAGCTGCTGGCCATCCAGATATCCCTGCATCTTTACAGAGAGGAGAATCGCTGAGGCATACAGTTCTGCTGGTGCTCAGTGAATGCAATACTTTCAAGATGGTCACATCCGGGTCTCTTGACCGCACCAGGAATTTGCAATCCCTGCAGCTTCCAGGCATTCTGACCAGGAACAGAACTGGAGGAGGTGATTTAATGTCATGCTTTGCTGAGAAATTCTACCAAAGGTAATGCCTAAGAATAGATACAAGGTAAGACACTGAGCGACTGATCTGATCTGATCTGAAGACACTGAAACCAGAATAATCTTGAAAGCCAAGCCCAGAAAACTGCCTAGACTAATCAAAGGAGAAAGAAAACATGGCTCTGCCTGGATACAACGTGTTTATTTTCTACAATATCTTCAAATCCCCAAATATTCTTGGGTACAGAGGATGGTAATCTGAACAGGAATGTAGAAAACCCAGTTTCCAGCTTGGGACCTTACATGAAACAGCTAGGCATGGGTGCACGCATGCATGCATGCTCAGTTGCTTAGTCTTGTCCGACTCTTTGTGACCCCTTGGACTGCAGTTCACTATGTCCATGAAATTTTCCAGGCAAGAATTTTGGAGTGGGTTTCCACTTCTATCTCCAGGGGATCTTCCTAACCCAGGGACTGAACCTGTGTCTCCTGTCTCTTGGGCTTCCCTTGTAGCTCAGCTGGTAAAGAATCCCCCTGCAATGCAGGAGATCCCGGTTCGATTCCTGGGTTGGGAAGATCCACTAGAGAAGGAAACGGCTACCCACTCCAGTATTCTGGCCTGGAGAATTCTATGGACTGTATATTCCATGGGGTTGCAAAGAGTCAGACATGAGTGAGCAACTTTCTCTTTCACTTTTCTCCTGGGTCTCCTGCACTGGTAGGCGGATTCTTTACCACTGAGCCACCTGGAAAGCCCCAACTTTGGGTAAAACACTTAACCTCCCAGGGGCCCATTTTCCTAGTTCTAAATTCTAGTGACATGAGGTAAAATTTGGAAATGCTACAGTTTATCTCAGTTATATTGCCAGCTCCCATGGGGCCTGACATCGGCCACTCATTCCTCAAGTATTTCCTCCCTTTGGCTTTTTCCATGTATTTAATACCACAGCCACCCTCTTCTTATCAGTCTGCTAGAACCCTCAGACTGCCAACCCCATAAATTCTGTGCCCAGTTACAAACCCACTGAGAACCCTCATCCTTCCTGGGACTCTTAAGATTTACAGTCAGTACAGTGAAACTGTTTCTTTGTTTCAAAGGTACAAGAAGAGAAGGGATTCCATTCCCAGGAATTGCATATAAGTGAACAAGTCCCACCACCCTTTATTCTGAATAACAAAATACAAGGAATCTCAGTCCCAGGAAGACATTTTCACAGGCATCTAACAAAGGGCTAAAAATCCACCTGATTAAATAATGTCTCACTTACACGTGAAATGTTACCATGAAACAAAGTAAGATTTCACAACCTCAGCACATGGATGATACTAGATTTCCAAAGGTCCACCTTGATAAATTCCATTACAGGGATGTATTTAACTTTTAGATGAAACAAATGTTAGATCAGATCAGATCAGTCGCTCAGTCGTTAGATAGGTGTCAACAAATAACCAGAAGAAAAAAAAGAAGCACAGGGATTCACAAGAGTGAGATGTTTTCTTAAAGAAGCAATTGCTTTATTCCAGCTTTGGAATGTTGCTTAAAAAAAAAAAAAAAAGACAAGCACTAACATTTTTTCAAGGTCTAGTTACCTGCTCAATCTTGTGATAATTGCTTTTGGTATGTCATGCTATTTAATGGCTGTAAGAATTGTATTTTAAACCCCATTTTGAAGTTGGAGAAACTAAAATTAGTGTTCAAACCCATGCCTATCTAACTTCAGAATCTCTGTTCTGTTTTCCACACCATATGATAAATCCAGAATGTAATCTTGAGAGATCTTAGTTTTCAACCAAGCTTTCTCCTTCCTTAATGTTCACCCTTGCTCCAGGCATGGCTATTTTTACACCATCATGGAGGGAGCTCTGTCCTGAGTCTAGTATCCTGCTTGGAAGACTTTCTTTTACATTTGTTGATAACTCATTTCAAGGGCTAAAAAGCCTTTATGATAAACAGGCATTTTTATAAAACCTAAATCCCCTTTGGTACAAATTCAACTATTTCTTTGCTCCCAGGTGTAATTCATTTATACATTCATTCCTATCTGCTCCAAACATACTTTCCAACCTTAAATTTTACTGCTCCCTCTCATGAATGTTTTAATTAAGATTCTTTGGTCTTAAAATAACAAAAAAAACTCAAACTAGCTTCAGTGAAAAGGGGAAATGGCTCTCAGCACACAAAAGCAGGAATCGGTCAAACTTACAGAAGATTCTGGATCCAGGCTGCAGAGTTAGTTAACTGTCTCCATTCCTTATCTCTTCCTTCTTTGTATGCATCTACTTCATTCTTCCATGTTTCTGCAGACCACTGCCCGCATTCCCAAGTCCCCATAAGCCAAAAAAAGTCAAAATATCCCTGCGATCAAGTTTTGTCTTCCAGAAATGAGTTTCTAAATGGCTCAGCATGATTTCAATCAACTGTGTCCAGGTAAGCGGACCTGTTCAGATGAAGCATCTTCAGAATAATGCGTGCTGGGTCCTCAGGTGGTCCAAGAAACTACCAGGAGTCACTCTGCTGTGAGGTGATGGAGGGGTGCAGTTCAAAGGGTCATTCTTTTAAAACATGCCCTCTCTAGTGTCATCTGTGCTGTGGACAATGTAAAGAGCTCACTCAACCTGCAGGGCCCCCACCTCTCCCTGTCCCCCTGCCTCTCCACCCCCCAACACCCCACCCCCCACATCGGAATCCAGCCCTTGCAACCCTCCAGCTCCAATTATTGCAGCCTTGCAACTTCATCATTTTCCCTTGGCTCTTTCCTCTTCCCTACCAGCCTGAAGGTTCTTTGAGAACTGAATGCCAGTCTGACTCACCTCTGAGTGCCCATAAAATTCAGTGGAAATATTTAATGGATGCTAGGTGTAGAAGTAAATCATTTCTCAGGGAAGAAGATGTTTTCTCTTCTGTTAAAAAGAAAGAGAGTTTTTATTTTACTTTTCAGCTTAATTGCTTTCTCTTTCCTGAGATAAACATATTCTTTCCCCTTTAACTGTCTCTCTTGAGCTCGGCTTTAAAGTAGTGTCATTATTTTCTGTGAAACTAAAGTGGCCTTATATTGTCCAAGTGGTTAGTCCTGGAGAAAAAAATTAAAGATAGTGGGTAATTGGAGGATACTTTAATAAAGGGAGCACTCATGAAACTGTGGACAGAGTTTTAGGAAACACTGAGGGTTTCCCTGGTGGCTCAGATGGTAAAGAATCTGCCTGCAAGGCAAGAGACCCGGATTCAGTTCCTTGGTTAGGAAGATCCCTCCGAAGGAGGGAATGGCTACCCACTCCAGGATTCTTCCCTGGAGAATTACAGGGACGGGGGGCCTGGCGTCTACAGTCCATGGGATTTTGAAGAATCAGACATGGCTGAGCGACTTTCACACATAAGGCGTAGTGTATTCCTAGGCTTGCCTGAGTGGGAAACTTCTACTCTCACATGCCCTGGAGGCCCAGGGATGCAGCCGCACCCAGAGGAGACTGCTGTGTAGTGAGAACCAAGAGGAGATGGGTGTCCAGTGAGAACTGCCTGCCAGGAGCCCTCAGAGGGTGATGCCAGCTGCCACTGACCCACCAGAGAGGAAGCCAGAGGAACACATACCCTGATCCTAGCCTCCTCCTTCTCTCTGATCATCTGCCAAAACACGCCAGTGATCAAACCAAACCGGAAGACAGAGGACAAAGAGCACTCACAGGTCAGCTCTGAAGGCCGAACGAGCAGGTGCGAGATTAGATCTGGAGGGGTACACGGACCTGCTCCAACTTCCTCATGGATACACTCTCCCGTGAGCCACAGTCAGCGAGCTGGGCCAGCCCCACTCATCTCAGCCATGGAGGAAAGATCAGCACGCTTCATGTGGGAACTGGAATCACATCAAATTCTAGGAGGAGCTTCCCTGATGGTACAGCTGTAAAGAATCTGCCTGCAACGCAGGAGATGCACATTAGACCCCTGGGTCGGGAAGATCCCCTGGAGAAGGAAATGGCAACCCACTGCAGTATTCTTGCCTGTAAAATCCCATAGTCAGGGGAGCCTGGTGGGATACAGTTCATGGGGTCGCAAGAGTCGGACACGACTTAGCAGCAACCACTTCTAGGGACTCCCATGTCCTTATTCAACCAGCCTGGTTATGACTTTTCCAAATTTCAATTGTGTGTCACAGCTACAAGAGATCAAGGGTAGCAGAAGTGTTTATGACCCCACACTTTAATGTGTATTACACGTTCAACCTCCAAGTCACAGAGGAACTGTGGGGTAAATTGAGGACCAGGAGACCTGGGTTCACGTCCTGGCTCCACAGATCACCTCCAGGGAGGTGACTCAGGATAGGTCGCTCCTCCTGCCTAGGATTCAGTGATCTTCCATCTGTAAGACTGTCGTGTCCATGGGGAACAGACTTGTAATTGCCAAGGGGGAGGAGGAGGGGGAAGGAATGGACTGGGAGTTTGGGTTAGCAGATGCAGACTATTATATATACAGGATGAATAAGCAACAAGGTCCTACTTCATAGCACAGAGAACTATATTCAATATCCATGGACACCCATGGCTGATTCATGTCAATGTATGGCAAAAACCACTACAATATTATAAAGTAATTAGCCTCCAATTAAAATGAATAAATTAAAATTTTTTTAAAAAAATCTTCAATGATTAAGAAAAGAAAAATAATCTGCAATGATATTTACCAACTGTTTACAATTTCTGTACACAGCATTTGCTGTGTGCATTTTAATTATTTTTCTTATCTGTATTTACTATTTTTTTCTAGCTACATCAAAAAGATTTTAAAATTCTTAAATTGCTTTTTTCTATTTTTATTCCAATTAATAAATGATTGAAACTTAAAAAAAATCCTATGATAAACCATGATAGAAAAGAATCTGAAAAAGAAAGTATGTATATATATATATGTGCATAATTGAGTCACTTTGCTATATAGCAGAAATTAGTACAGTGTTGTAAATCAACTATACTTCAATGAAATAGATTAAAAAGAGAAGACTGTCATGCTGCTTCCAGCTCCATCATCCTGTGTTTCTAAGTCCTAGTCTCCTTTGCTTTAAAAGGAGACCAGACTTCACCATGTGGATAGTGACAGTAAGGTATCACAGCATCCTTCCATGCCCTCTGTTAGTATGAGAACTCTAGAATGAGAGAGTTTTTAAGGTCAGGGGTGATGGCTTTTCCCATCACTTCTCCACTCACTCAAATAAGTACTTTGCCTGTTAAAGTGAAGTGCAGTGCCAGTCACTCGGTTGTGTCTGACTCTTTGCGACCCCATGGACTGTAGCCTGCCAGGCTTCTCTGTCATGGAACTCTCCAGGCAAGAATACTGGAGTGGGATCCTCCAGTATTCTTGCCTGGAATACTAGAATGCCCTCCCTCCTCCAGGGGATCTTCCTGACCTGCCAAGAATTAATTTTTTTAGTGTTTATTTACTTATTAATTTTTAGCTGCATTGGGTCTTAGTTGCAGCACATAGACTTTTCATTACAGCAAATGGGCTTCTCTCTAGTTGTGGCATATAGGATTAGCAGTTGCAGTGCACAGGCTGTCTCCCTATAGCTCGTGGGACCTTAGTTCCCCAACCAGGAATCGAACCTACATCCCCTGCTTTAGAAGGCAAATCCTTAACCGCTGAACCACTACGGAAGTCCTTCAATTTCTTTGATTTTTGATCCTTTATTTTGATTCTTTCTCCCAATTTCTCTGAGTGAACCACAAAAAGGAGAACAATGAACAAGGCCAATAGAGAA
Source organism: Tragelaphus eurycerus (assembly GCA_935064755.1). Taxonomy (NCBI): domain Eukaryota; kingdom Metazoa; phylum Chordata; class Mammalia; order Artiodactyla; family Bovidae; genus Tragelaphus; species Tragelaphus eurycerus. The sequence goes on along the minus strand of CAKXYN010000086.1, from coordinate 119,358 downwards.
AAAAGTAATTGATTCTCAGGGGTGTCTTCATTGTCTTGGATGTTTTAGCACTTTTAAACCTCACAGTAACTAATTAATTAAGATGGGCTCAGTTTTATCCCCGTTTCACCCACAAGGAAACTGAGACTCAGAGATGGTTACTTGCCCAAAGCTAGTGTTTGAACCACAGCTTAAACCTTGCTCTTGCTGAATTTAAAGCCCACAACCTTTCTCTTTCTTGACTCTGCACATGTGCTTGATTTAGCTATTCTTGGAACTAATGCTTGAACTTTCTTCTTTGTCTTGCCTGTTAGGACATCCCAGTAACTTAAAAAACCCACAATAGTTCCAAACTGCTACCTGCCCCAACCTCCAGGGGAGCCCCTCCTACCTCCCCTGGTGCTCAGGCCCTGCCCATCCTGTGTTCATGGTTTGCACAACACACGGGCAAGTGGATAGCTGGGCCTGGACACAGCCCTTCAGGTCTTAAAAGGGTTTTACTGGCTTTTTATTGGCATTTCCTCCCTAAACCTCAGTGCAGTAATTCACCCTTCTGATCCCCAGGGTACAGATTAGCACATGGAAGGAAGCCTAGAAAGGTTGTGACTTGCTCTTTTGTCAGAAGGTGAAGTGGTGGCCAAGCCTCCCATCAGCTTCTCCTCCCTCCCCTCCTTCCTCGTTTTTACTGGTTGAAATATGCCTGACACTGGGATGGAAATGGAGCTTGAATGGGAAAACTAAGGCAAAAGGAAGAAAAGGTAAAGCAGGCAAGCACAGAAGACATCACTGAAAAGTGCTGGGTGATTCTTCAAAAAGAAATAGCTAAGAAGGGAGACTAAAGAGAGTCTTTCAATGAAATAATCTGGAATCAACATGGGAGGAGCAGGTCAGTTGCCATGGCCAATCACTCAGACCTCAGAGTACAGAATGAGGTCAACAGCAACTGTGGACTCTGACAGTACAAGGGCTGGGATGGTTCAAAGCACAAGACTCTTAGCTCAAACATTTCTTGATTGAAAACTACGCCATTAAGTATCCCCTGGTATGGCATATATTATATGCCAAGTATCTTCCACTTTGATATCTACCTGCATGACCTCCTTATTCCTGAGAATCTCTGCTAGGACGCCTCACACATCCCCAGCCAGCCTGCTGGCCTCAGTGTCCACAGTGATGTTCCTCTCTATTGTCCACAAAGTTCCCAAGAGAAGCTCTTCCTATCCCTGCCCATCTTGAGAACGTCAGGGTCCGTGCCAAGGGGCTGGAGGCGCCCAAAGCCTCTAGTCTGCTAGGTGCCAGACTGCGTGTCCTCATCAACATTATGCTCCATTTTGTCACCCAAGCCCCAGAGGAAGTCTGCTTGGAGCACAGTCTCATCAAGGCTGTCTTGAATAGCTTCCGTTGGCTTTTATGTCTACTGGCAAACTATGAAACCAAGATCCTGTCTGCAAGAACTTACTGAAGAATGCAAGGAGATTCTGGAGACTTTCCAAGAAGAAGGCATTTCTTGAAGGCATTCCACATGTTTATTTAACAAATGTTTATTTAATAACAACTGTATTCCAGCCCTTAGCCCATGAAGAATGCAAAAGTTAGGAATGCAAAACCCACATATCTCAATTTTTTTATCCACCTCAGTGCATTAAATGGCTATTTTCAAACACTCCTAGATATAGTACTGGTTCATGATGGAAGCATTGATTCTAAGCTGAAGAAACATTCCCCTCAGGAGAAAGGGAAAGGTATATACTAAAGGTATATACTTTATTTATAAAATATTTATAAATAAATATTTATTTATTTACTAAAGGTAAATAAAAAGATGTGCCCTTTTTCCAGCCTCACAGCCTCTCCCACCCTCATAAAACTGAAAATCACATTTCCTCAAAACGAAAGACCACCTTCAAAGAGAGACATTAGTTCCCCATTCACAAATAGAAAATAATGCAAAATCAGTGAGACCTGGGGCATGGACAACAAAACAGAATCCCTTCTTGCTGTTGCTCTCTTCATGAGAATTATTTAGGAAAATTCCACCTCTTTCAGAGGAAGCAGGGGGATTCCAGAAGCATATGTGATCACCCAATCGCAGTCCTCTGCAGTAATGCAGCACACGCAGGTCTTTGCAGAGAGGAATGGTAGAAAGAGCGAAAGAGGCACAAATAGCCTCCCTATTTGTGATGACTCTCAGTATTTCCAGGATGCTGACAGTGGTCGTTATTTCCCCGAACTCTGAGAGATTTTCAGTAGGGGCTGTGGTCCACCTGAAATAGAACCCCACCTTCTCAGCCCACAACATAAAGCTCACATAGAGCCTGCAGGAGCGAGGATGATGACGCACCACCACCATCAAACGAGAACACAGGCTCCTCCTCTGATCTCTTTGGGTTCTGACTTCATATACCATAACATCATAAAACAAGTCTTGCCTACACAGGGGTCTTATCACCCAAAGCTAAATCATTACAGGCCTTTGGATTTTTTAGACTAATGTAACTCAAATTTCCCTTCCATTCTTAAATACATTTCAGATTGCCTTTGTTACTGTGCCGATAGTGTGCTACTGGGAAGTCAATTGTAGAGAAGAGTGGGATGGAGGCAATTTTTTCAGCCCCCCTCCAAAATAAAACATATCAGGGAAAAGGAGCAAGCTTTAGAATTAGACAGATGTGTATTCAACCCTAGGTCACTCTCTAGTTGATGATCTTCAACAGTTTGTTTAGCTTTTCTATCACTCTGTTCAATTCAGTTCAGTTCGGTTCAGTCTCTCAGTCAATCGTGTCTGACTCTTTGCGACCTCATGAATCGCAGCACGCCAGACCTCCCTGTCCATCACCAACTCCCGGAGTTCACTGAGACTCACATCCATCGAGTCAGTGATGCCATCCAGCCATCTCATCCTCTGTCGTCCCCTTCTCCTCTTGCCCCCAATCCCTCCCAGCATCAGAGTCTTTTCCAATGAGTCACCTCTTTGCATGAGGTGGCCAAAGTACTGGAGTTTCAGCTTTAGCATCATTCCTTCCAAAGATTACCAATATCTATTTCACTGGCGTACAGCAAGAACTAAATACATTTTAGTGGTTCAAGGAGACAGAGAAGGAGTAATAGTAATAGGGAGTCAACAGCAGCAGCTTACAGTAATAGTGGTAGTTATCATTATTATTAACCTTACAAGGCAGACAGCGTTTAGAAGAGATGAGATTTAAATGCAAAGGAAAAGCTGTATTTTCCCTTAAATTTTCCAGGCTACATCCTGGAAAAGGAGGGAAATGATTCACCCAAGACTATACAGCCCAGAGTGGCATAGTGAAGATTTGAATTCAGGACTGTCTGACTCCAGAGCAAATATAGGTGCTGCCAAGTAATAAAGATGTAGAAGTAAGGGCATAGTAATGCAAAGATAGTATAGGATAGCACTCAGATCAGCTCAGGTGTCAGTCTAGTTGAGTTCAAATCCTAATTCTGCCATGAACTGGTAGTATAACTTTGTGGAAATCACTGAGTGTCTCTAAGCATCCATTTTTTTTCACCCCTAAAATCAGCTAAGTGACTGCTATGGACTGAATGCATGTGTTTGTCCCAAATTTATATGTTGAATTTCAAGTTTCCCATGTGATTATATTTGGAGTAAGGAAATAACAAGGTTAAATGAAGCCACAAGGGTCGGGCCCTGCTCCAGTAGGATAAGTGTCCATGTAAGAAGAGACACTGAGCTGAGCTAGCAGCATCCTCTCCCCCCACGTCCCCCCTTTGTCTCTCTCTGGGTCTCTCTGTATATGTGTGTGGTTCTCTGTCTCTGCCTCTCTCTCCCTCTCTTTCTCTCCCATCTTCTTGCTCCCTCTTCTCCCACCCATGTGAGGAATCAGAGAGATGGCCGCTGCCTACAAGCTAAGAGAATAGGACTCAGAATGAAACCTACCTTGCTGGAGCCTTTATCTTGGACTTCAGCCTCCAGAACTCTTAGAAATAAATTTCTGTTATTCAGGCCACCCAGCATGAGGTATTTTGTTATGACAATCCTAACAAATTGATACACTAACACATTACTCAAAGAACTTCTAAGATAATTAAACAAGATTTCATAAAGAGTTTTTCACCATGAGTTGACGCATAGAAAGTATAAAGAAATGACATATATTATGATCACCTCATGAGAAATAAGGTGAAGCAGCCAGTCTGGTGCCTGCTAAAATAATGGTTCCATCGGGCATAAAAAGTCACTGTGGAGTTGTGAGGGAGTGACAAGCACTGTAGCCACGGGAATTGTAGGAAACATAGAGGAAGCGAGGGTATGGGATGGCGTGTACAACCCAATTACTCCTGGAGAGGGAAACCAGTGGCTCCAGGCTGGAAGGCCCAGGTTGTTTAACCCAGGTCTGCTGAGCACACTGTGGTCAGAGGGAGAATCCTAATTGTGATCCAGATAAGAAAGCAGAGGTCAAAACAAGAGCTCTTTGTAGGAGCTTAAGTGGAAAAACAGGACAAGGAGACAGATGGCAGGAAGATGAGGAATGAGGCAGAGAGCAGCATCTGAGGCAGATTGGGGGAGTTGTAAACCATTCAACCCAGAGGCTCTGGCCCCTGCGGGTGTGTGAGAGCTCCGTTTCCACATGTGCCTGCTCTGCAGTGAGGGGAAGGGCTGACAGCTTAAAGACAGTGAGCGGGACAAGGCAGGGAAGGATCCAGTCAGCAATAGTGCTGGAGGGAGCAGTGGTGCCCACAGGTCAGAAGCATGCAATTCCCAGCCCACATCACTGGGAATGATCTGTGGGCACCAGGAAAAAAGGGCATTAGAGATGAGCATCAGCTGATTAGATGGGAAGGCTAGTCATTCAAGGCCAGATAGCAGGAGGCATTCCAGGGAAAGAAAGGATTTGGGAAAAGTCGAGCTGTTAGCTTTTAACTTGTTTCTCTTAATTGCTCCCTCCAGGCTTCTGTGACCAGGCAAAAGAGGATTCATCTACTTAGCTACTTAATACATCTCTACTGAATAACTTCTCTGTGCTACAGACACCAATATAAGCACTGAAGATACCACAATAAAAAGATAGACATAAAATAGTTTATTTCAAAGAGGAAACACAGATAACAAATAAGCAAACAGAAAGACAAAATCATTTCACATGGGGAAAAGCACTGTAAAGACAATTAAGCAAGGGACTCTTAGAGAAAGTGATTAAATGGGTAGTAAGATAGCTTCTTTAGACAAAATAAGGAAAAGTTGTCTGAGAAGAAGATAATGGAGTTGAACCTAAATGACCACAAACACATAGCCTTCCCTCTAAAATGCTCAAAATTAAGGTCAGGAAATGAAGCAGAAAGTAGCACCTCTGTGGCATTTCTTCCCTTCTTAGATTTTCTACCAGCCTGGATATCCATTTGGAAACCGTCCATTTGTCTTTTTATCCATTCAACATGTACTGAGTATCTACACATGCCAGGTACTGTGTTTGGCACAGGGAATGTAATATAGGCACTGACATCTGACCACAGACCAAGGTGAGGCAGTGAATGAATCCAACTTTTAGACAAGAACAGGATTCAGTACTTGCTGTTGACTCCATTTGGATCAAAATTAAACTAGGGAGACATGTGCGCATGTGTGTTATGTGTGTGTTTATCCAGATAAACGTGTGCCTGGCAGCTTATGAGTCCACAGTCAATAAAGCAAAGTCTGCACATATATTTGGCCAAAGCACACATAAGGTAAATCTTCTTTTAGCACAGCGAAAGTTACTTCCACACATTCAGCCAAAACGAGGCTTGTTACACTCTGAAAAGGAAAGACTGGGTCTGAGACAGTCATCCTGCTGCAAGGTTCATACTGAGCTAAAAATACAGAAGAGAAAAACAATGATCTCAGCAAGGTAATTGCCAATAGGTGAACAAATGAAGCAGACAGAAAGTGAACAGCAATTTGGCCGACCTCCAGGGAAGGGATGAGCTTGCGTGCGTGGCTAGTGCCAGGGTGGCACCAGCAGTGCTTAGAGTCCGGTAAAACGGATTAAAATTGGTTATCCTTCCTTTCCTGACACTTCACACTCCTGGTCCCCGAAGGCATTCTTAGTGGGGAGGGGAAAGAGAGGTCAGGCTGAGAGAAAAGAGACAAGCAGACAGGAAGGGGAATAGAGGGTCTTGTTTTCCAAACCTTCAAATATCGCAATTGATCTGACTTAATCACATTTTTTCCCCTGTGTGGATTTTATGCACCAGTGGCCAGCAATGTCCAAGGAAGCAAGAAACTTTATTTTTGTTTGGGCTTGGCCAGGATCTCTGGGCAGCCAGCTTGTTATTTTATTTTAAGAAAGTGGCTGTATTTTAGTTGGGGAGCCTGTTAGGAACATATTTGGAGCAGAGGTTTTAAAGTGCCATCTTCCAGAAAGATTTCGTCCAGACTGAAAGCAGAAGGGAACTGGATGAAAGACTGGGGAGCATCGCCCCCGATTCTGGTTCCACGGAAATAATCTGGGGGTTTGTCCCTTTGGGCATTTTTCATTCTTCGCCTCCACAATGCGGGTGCTAATACCTGAAAGCACCACATCTTGCTGGGATCCTGAATGGATCGAGTTACCATGAAAAGCACACAGGTACAGGCCTGCAGGCTTGCAAAGGATTCTTCCCTCAGAAACCTCTCAGCTTGAGCCAGGAAAGAACACTACCACATTTTTCTTGGCTTTTTATAGGGTGTTGATCCAAGGATCTGTTTTTACATTAGAATGCAGCAGTCGGACTGGAGCATAATAGATTGCAGACCTTTGTGAGGAATCTCTGTGAGGCTTCGGCAGGCAACTGTGAGCTGTTGCAAAGAACTGCACTGTCAGCAGGTTAGCCCCTGGGCCCTCGGCCATGTTTTCCTTATTTTTAAAGGAGTCGTTGACCTTCCACAGGCCTGTATCAAAACGGGGAGAACAAAAATGCTGCCAGACACGGTGGGGTTGGAAGAGACTGCTTTCAGGGTCTGGAAAGGGCTTCATTTGGTCTATTTACTGTCATGGAAATTCTGAGTGTGACTTCGAGGCCTTCCTGGCTCAAAGCCAGATGGAAAGGTTTGGGAAAAAAAGAGCAGAGCCTCAGTCGGGGAATGAGCGGGGTGGGAAAGCAGCTGCCCTGGCACGGCCCCAGAGGGATGCAAAGAGCCCCGGTGCCTATTGTGCAAAGGAGATTCAGAGGGCCCCGTGAGTGTGGACGGAGCGGGCAGCCAGTGTCACTGCTCCAGGTGGCCCGGCTTGATGAGCATGCCGGGAACTTGCTCCAAGTTGTTCTTGCCAAGGGAGGGCCCGCCAAGCATATCACTTGCTCATTCATTCATTCATTCATTCTTTGAACAGTTTTTAAGAGTCTGCTAGGTTTAGGATGTGATGCTCAGCACTGAGAATACAGAAATGACCAACACAGTCTCTGCCTACTGTTCTGCAAGGGGAAAGAAAGTGAAAGTGTTAGTCACTCGGTCTTGTCCAACTCTTTGTGACCCCATGGACTGTAGCCAGGTTCCCCTGTCCATGGGATTCTCCAGGCAAGAAATCTGGAGTGGGCAACCATTCCCTTCTCCAGGGGATCTTCCTGACCCAGGGATCAAACCCATGTTTCCTGTCTTGCAGGCAGATTCCTTACCATCTGAGCCACCAGGGAAGCCCTCTGTAAGGAGACCATCTAGCAAAAACTCTGCCACTACAGGAAGCCAGACCAGAGTTCCATGGGAGGGTCAGATGACTTGCCTCGGCCCTTCCCCATGTGCACCATCCCCAGAGAATCTCAATTCATTTTACTCATCACCACACGAATTCCAGAGAACCCTGGGCCGGAAAGCGCTCTGTTTTCTGCATCATGGGCCCAGAGCACCCAAGGGGGCAGGTGCACCTGCCAGGTTCAGAATCTCACTCCCCCTCAAGTGCAAAGGATGGAGAAGCTGTCCATTGTCCCCTCTCCCAGGGGATTTGCATGTTAAGGAGGATTATCACTTCAGCTAAAGGCAAGGCTCCCCAGCACAGGCCTGAGCAGGAAGGGCAGGTTGTGTCAGTAGAAGAGAGACTTCCTAGAAACACAGATGTCACTCATGGTGGGCAGGCTGCCCACTCTGAGCTTTAGGCTGATCTGGACCTGGAAGGAGGGTCGGAAACCATCTGCCAGGGGAGAAAATGGCAAGCCCGAGCTGAGCAGCCACCAGGACCTTCTTTCTTGCTCTCTGTCTCCTGGACTGGTCTCTCTAAGCTCCCTGCAAGCATGGACTTGTTTTCTGCTGAGCTCCCAGGTTTAGTGTGTGTGGTGTGTGTTGCGTGTATGCATACATTTACAGCTTAAAGAGGAGCAGCTGATGGGAAGCGTGTGAGATAAAGAGGTTAGAGAAAAGACTCAAAGCAAAGAAGAGAGTTGGGGCTGGCTAGCCTCCAGAACCGCTATTATTTCCTATGGTCTATAATCACAGAACGGAGCTGAGGATGAAGAATGTCTTCTGAGCTGGGGGAGGGGAGAGGCCTGGCTCTTTGGAAAGGGTGATTAACACCAGGCTAACGGCACTGTCATTAATCATCAGGGTGAACTTGAACCACTGGGGTTGATCCTCCAACCAGCAGTATAAATGAGATCTTTATTTCGGGAAATACTGAAACTTAGATGTTCTTCTCAATAGGATTCCCATCACCATGGCTCTCTGTAATTCAAATGAAACTTCCGGAGTGACGTGACTGTAATTGTCACATTTTCCACTTTACAGTTCTATTCTAGAGATTTCTAGATCTCTTTAACTTTGATGTATCTGCTCTGATAGAGATGAAAGAATTCAAAACATTGGACAACTTACGTTATGAGTGTCGATGTAATCAGTCTGAATAGGTCTTTTTTCTTCCCAACTGCAATACCTTTCTTATTACTGGGATAGAGTTTGCTAGAAACAATTCTCATAAAAAGGAAATCTATTACTTTACAAATATACTAATTCAGACATTTTCTGGAATGAAGTTTAGCTCTACGCTATCTGTAAACAAAAGGTTTGCTAAGGAAATGAGGACAATAAACAAAATCTCTGTCCAATTTTGTTTAGCTTCCTTGAAGAAAGACATACTTGAAGGACTGTAGCAGTGCTCACTTACATGTAAACATTTTTATGGTACTTCAAATAATTCTTATCTTAAAAGCTGATTCTTAAAGAATCTATTTGATTATCTTTTCAAAAGTCATTTTCACGACCCTACCCCCTATTTGAAATTCACAAAAATTCTTTTCTTTGCGTATATTTCCCTCAGAGTTAATTTGAGTGAATGATGTTGGTATATGTAGGTCTATTAATATAATCCAGAACTGATAAATGGAGGGTGTGTAGATGAATCTAGAATAAAATCAATCTGATTTATTTATATTATGATTTCCTCAGATATAGGCCTCTGATCTCAGGAATCCCTCTCTGGGACCTAGAAAGTCTGTCCATTCCTCAGAAGAGTTGTTTCTTCACCATCCAAGATTTTCTCCCACCCATGAGAGAATGCGGTAAACCACCGATTCCAGGACAACTCCAGGCCTGCTCCCTAGTCCTCTGAGCACCCTCTTTTCCATCCCGCCACTTGTGCCAACCTTGGCTTTTTTGGCCAATTATCCGTTTGAATTTTGCTCTGCTTTGGGTTCGCCTCCCCAGGATTTGGCAACCAAGATTTGCAGTGAACAAATTGGCCTATAAACTGATTCATGCTTTAAACTCATGCCTTGAGTTGTAACTAACCTTTCTTGGCTTTGACAGCCTGATCTTTTTCTATAACTTTTGGCAAGTCGCGCTCCTGCCTCACTCCCCCAGCCCAGCCTTTCTCTCCCCCACCTTCCATCCCAGGCCCAGACTGGTGGGAGGGGGCAAAATCAGGCAGTCTCCTCCCAAACTCTCTCAGGAGTGCCTCATCTCTGGTGCAGGTAAATTATCTCAGATTTGGTTAGCTTTGGATTCAGCACAGCTTTACTTTCAAAAGACGAAATTAATGCTATTTAAGAAGATAATGGTACTCTGCCATTTGGTTGTGAAAATTTCCACTCCAAAGTAAAGTGATTGATGACTTCATACTGAAATCTTCATATGTTCCCATCTCATTTTTTTCCTTTGAAATAGCAACACTTCTTTTATTCAGCCAAGAAACGTTTTTTTTCTTCCACCTTTCAATAGATCCAAACATTCTTCATTAATTTAATTCTGTCTTTAATACTTTCCCAAATTTTCCAAAGGTTTCTCTTAAAATATTTGTTAATTTTACTCACAAAATATACAAGATATAAAAAACAAGCACCCAGATGTTACCATTTTTTAATATGAAAAAGAAGTATAACATAAATCATGCTTTTGTGTATAAAATACAAAGTAATGGGACTTACCTGGTGTCCAGTGTTTAAGACTTCACCTTCCAAATGCAAGGGGGTGTGGGTTTGATCCCCAGTCAGGGAACTAAGATCCTACATGCCTGGAGCCAAAAAGCCAAAACAGAAAGCAGAAGCAATATTTTAACAAATTCAATAAAGACTTTTTAAAAATATATGAAATAAGGCCACTGTTCTTACCACAGCTCCAGCTACCCCAGTTAAGTCTTGATAAAAATTTAGTGTCAGACTTTTTCTAGCTTTCCATAAATGGGCGTAAGCATTTTCAAGCCAAATATCAAGTTTCCCTTGATTGCTCATTGCTTCTCACCACATATGAATTATCAAGAAATTCTGGTGACTCTTCCTCCAACACCATCTAAAATTCACTTCACACCCTTGTTTTCACCTGCACTCCACGCTCAACCAAGCCGCCATCTTGCCTCACCCGCCAACTGTGAAAGCCTCTAAGAAGCCTCCCCACTCACCTCTTCCCTTTAAATGGATCAATACTCTTGATGGCAAGCAAACAACGCACACCAACTCTAGTTTAGTTGAGCAGAAAGACGATTATTGGAAGTCTCTCAGGAAATTCACAGATGATGAGAAGGCAAGAGCACTAGCCTTGGAGAGATGCTCAGGAGCTGCCACAGTGAAGTCATGGTCCAGCATGAGCTTGGTCAGGATGTTAAGCTGTCCTTACTGTACACAGACTCCTCTCTAGCATGACCCCCTTGGGGGGTACTAGGCTCTGGACTCCACTGGGCCCCTGGCCTGGCCACCACAGCCTCTGCTGGAATAAACCTGCCTTGTCCCAGATCTTCGTCTCACTGGAACTGGATTTGCAGTGGCTGGTGGAGCACTCATGTCCATCCCTTAGCTGTCAGAGTTGGGCAAATGGACATCCAGCCTGTTCAGCTTCTGGAGGGGGAAGAGGTGGGAAAAATCTCCCACCTGGGGTGTGTGTTGGGAGGCAGGGGGTGTGCCTTGGTAGGGGAATTCCCCAAACACAGGCCAGAGGCTCAGAGGTTCATTAGCTGAAAACAATGATGTCAGGACTACAAACACCTACATTCCACTTCCACACAACAGCCTAAGAAAAGCTGTAAAACTTAAATTAGATCAGGCTACTCCTCTATTTTAAACCTTCCAGTGGTTTCTCATCACTCTGAAAATACAGTCTGAACCACATGCCCTAAGATGCCAGATGCCCTGTTGGCACGTCCCCAGAGCTAGAAACCCTCGCCACCGAGGCGAGATCTATGAGGAAGTCAGACTCGCACCCTTACTGTCCTTGAGGTCACTGGAGCCTCAACATCCTTCCCAGGAGCCTCTTTGTGGGCACGGAGGTTCAGAGAAGTGCATTTGGACCCTGCTGCTGTGCAGTGACTTAATTAGGAACATTTTAAAACTTCAATTTAATTAACCAATTTAAATTCCAGTCAGTTTATCACATGCATACAATACACTCGCACAGGTCGAGGGTCTAATGACCATCTTCAACAGAATCACTAACATTTGCATAGCGGCCCACAGTTTGCAACATGCTCTCATATGCTTTAAATCGTCTAATTCTCAAGAGACTCCTGTGAATAGGTAAGATAGACATTATTATCTCATTTTAACAGATGAAAAAAATCAGTCTCAGAGGTCAAAAGCACTTCTCAAGTGCATGAGGAGAGGAGAGACCTAGATTAAAACCTACCTCTCCTAAAAGGGACCCTCCTGCCCTGTTGCTGGGCATGTAAATTGGTGCAGTCTTTATTCGAGAACAGTTTGGAGGGTCCTAAAAAGCTAAAAATAGAGCTGCCATATGATCCAGCAATCCCACTCCTGGGCACATATCTCAACAAAATTCTAATTCAAAAAGATACATGCACCCCAGTGTTCACAGCAGCACTATTTACAATAGCCAAGACATAGACGCAACCTAAATGTCCATCATCAACAGATGAATGGATTATAGATATATATATATATTACAATATATATATAATATACATATACAAAATGAAATATTGCTCAGCCTAAAAGAGAAAGAATGCCATTTTCAGCCACATGAACGGACCTAGAGATTATCATACTAAGCAAAGTAAGCCAGAAAGGCAAATACCACATGATATCACTTCTATATGGGATCTAAAATATGACACAAATGAATTTATCTGTGAAACAGAAACAGTCTTACAAGTACAGAGAACAGACTTGAGACTGCCAAGGGGTAGGGGAATGAGGGAGGGCTGGCTTGGGAGTTTGGGATCAGCAGATGCACACTATCATATATAGGATGGATAAACAACAAGGCTCTACCACATAGCACTGGGAACTATATTCAATATCCTGTAATAAACCCATAAAGGAAAAGAATATGAAAAAGAGGGCTTCCCTGGTGGTCCAGCGGTTAAGAATCTGCCATGCAATGCAAGGGACACTGGTTCTATCCTTGGTCCAGGAAGATCTCACATGCCATGAAGCTGAGCCCGAGAGCTGCAACTACCGAAGCCCATACACCTAGAGCCCACGCTCTGCAACAAGAGATGCCCCTGCAGTGAGAAGCCTGCACACCACAGGAAACAGAAGCCCCTGCTTGCCAGAACTAGAGAAAGCCCACATGCAGCAATGAAGACCCACAACAACCAAAAAATAAAGCAAATAAATCTTTCTTTTAAAAGGACATAAAAAAGAATGTATATAAATGGATTACTGAATCACTTTGCAGTACAGCAGAAACTACACTGTAAATCAACTATAGTTTAAAAAAAAAAAACCTCTGCTGTGTTCAGTCGCTCAGTCATGTCTGACTTTTTGCGACCCCATGGACTGCAGCTCGTCAGGTTCCTCTGTCCATGGGATTCTCCAGGCAAGAATACTGGTGGGTTGCCATGCCCTTCTCCAGGGGATCTTCCCAACCCAGGGATCGAACCTAGGTCTACCCACACTGCAGGCAGATTCTTTAACCATCTGAGCCACCAGGAGAGGTAGGATTATTACATTATTTTTTTTTTTTTTTCAATTTAAAATAAGATAACCCTACCTCTAAATGTCACTCGGAACCGTGGAATTCACCAGGCATTCTGAGTAATCAAGGTTTGATCAGAGGGTGTGAGGAGGTGAATAAATGAAGGTCAAGGGATCTTGATTCAGAAGCAGGTGGGAGTTAAAAAGAAGATAGCTGAGTTTTCAGGGATTTGGGACTATCCAGCAATTAGGGACGTGCCCAAGCAAGTTCTAAAGCCAAGAGTAAGCCAGTACCAGGCCACCCCCTTCTAATAGCCCACCCTTCGGTGGTATCTGTGAGTAAATTAAAATGACCATCAGGGACACCGTCAACGAGGACAGTAAATACCAAAGAGACTGAGAAAAGGATGTGATGCAAGAGGTACTGGTACCTGTTTGAGGGCCCATGTCCTGTGAAACTGACTGGATGGATCTCCCAGCCTCGCTTGGAGGTCATCACTGCAGGTGGCAGGGGGACTGGGAGGAGGCAGAGCAAGGCAAGGCTAGGTTGTCACCTTCCCCACCAGCACTCCAGGGAGAAGCTGCCCCCGGTCCAGTCTTGCTGCTTTGAGAACTTCTTTGAAAATCAGAGGCAACCCACAGTTCCCACACCCTTCAGTCTATCAGCGAGTCAATCTCCAGTGCTGGACTTTTCCTGAGGAGACAGATTACAGGTTCTTGCTCAGGGTAACAGGTTGGGATGGACTTTTCCTGAGGAGACAGATTACAGGTTCTTGCTCAGGGTAACAGGTTGGGATGGGGAGGGGGCATGACATTCACTGCCTCTAACCCCTCCCCTGCTGTCACCCCCCACTTTCATTGAGTCTACCTGGCCTGGCCTCAGAAGAATCCAGAGTGGCTCCTGACCAAATGCACATCACCAAGTACAGTGCCTCTTTGTAGTCTAGTCATACCTTTCATCCCAGGGTTTCAAAGCACAGTGCAAATGTTAACTTGTCCTCAGACATCCCAAGAGAGGCAAGTAGGTGGCATACGCTATTATCATCTCCTGTTTTATAGATGCAAACCAAGCTCTGAGCCACGACCCGTCTCGCTGGAGGCCTCATGGTGAATAATTGTACATCCCAGGGACCTACATCTAGTCATTATATCATGTTGCTGCCAGAATAACAAAATTATCAGTTCTCTAATTGATAGCCATTTTCTTCTCTCACTTTCTTCTTCCTCTGGAGTCTCTCTTACAGCTTTATAAGTAGGTCCCACAAATGGACACAACCACCAGCCAGCCTCAGCTGCCCTTCACTTGAAAGAAGCTGGAAGATGAATTAGCATAAATGATCGTTGCCTAGGGAAATAGTGTTGGCCATGTCAGCGTGTTATTTAGAGTGGACAGTCACAGTGACCACAAGCCCCACTGCCCTCTCCTGAGATATCTACCACCCTGGGCTGAGAAGAACAGCCCTGGCTCTAACCTGAATGAGGAGACTGTCTTCTGTACCGCATGACTGCAGCCCCAACAGGCCACATCTGATTAAACCAGGGAGCCAAGTATAACTATTCCAGAGGCAGGTCTGTGACTTATAAGGGGAGCTGGTAAGCTAGTTATATTCAAACTATTGGAATTGGGCAGGTGTGGGGGACAGAAATGGTGGGCTTCCATTAGGTGGTCAAACTGAGAGAAGTGGGCAAGTTTACAAAATATGATACTGTCTAGGACCATCCATATGGTTGCAAGGGGCATTATTTCCTTCTTTTTTATGACTGAGTAATATTCCATGACATGTATGTACCACAACTTCTTTACCCATTCATCTGTTGATGGACACTTGGGTTGTTCCACATCTTGTTGTTCTTGTTTATTCCATAAGCCATGTCTGACTCTCTCTGACCCCATGGACTGCAGCACACCAGGCTTTCCTGTCCTTCTCTATCCGCCAGAGTTTGCCCAAACTCATGTTCATTAAATCCATGATCCTATCTAACCATTTCATCCTCTGCCACTCTCTTTTCTTTCCGAGCATCAGGGTCTTTCCCAAAAGTCGGCTCTTTGCATCATGTAGTCAAAGTACTGGAACTTGAGCTTCTGTATCCGTCCTTGCAATAAATATTCAGGGGTGATTTCCTTTAAGACTGATTGGTTTGATCTCCTTACAGTCCAAGGGACAAGCCTTGGCTATTGTAAATAGTGATGCTATGATCATATGTGTGCATGTGTCTTTTAGAATTATGGTTTTCTCTAGATATATGGCCAGGAGCAGGATTGCTGGATCATATGGTAACTTCTATACTGTTTCTGCAGTGACTGCACCAATTTACATTCCCATCAACACTGTAAGAAGGTTTCCTCTTCTCCACACCCTCTCCAGCATTTATTATTTGTAGATTTTTTTGATGATGAGCATTCTTACAAAAAAGATCTTCACGACCCAGATAATCATGATGGTGTGATCACTGACCTAGAGCCAGACATCCTGGAATGTGAAGTCAAGTGGGCCTTAGAAAGCATCACTACGAACAAAGCTAGTGGAGGTGATGGAATTCCAGTGGAGCTATTCCACATCCTGAAAGATGATGCTGTGAAAGTGCTGCACTCAATATGCCAGCAAATCTGGAAAACTCAGCAGTGGCCACAAGATTGGAAAAGGTCAGTTTTCATCCCAATCCCAAAGAAAGGCAATACCAAAGAGTGCTCAAACTACCGCACAGTTGCACTCATCTCACACGCTAGTAAAGTAATGCTCAAAATTCTCCAAGCCAGGCTTCAGCAATATGTGAACCATGAACTTTGTGATGTTCAAGCTGGATTTAGAAAAGGCAGAGGAACCAGAGATCAAATTGCCAACATCCGCTGGATCATGGAAAAAGCAAGAGAGTTCCAGAAAAACATCTATTTCTGCTTTATTGACTATGCCAAAGCCTTTGACTGTGTAGATCACAATAAACTGTGGGAAATTCTGAGAGAGATGTGAATACCAGACCACCTGATCTGCCTCTTGAGAAATCTGTATGCAGGTCAGGAAGCAACAGTTAGAACTGGTCATGGAACAACAGACTGGTTCCAAATAGGAAAAGGAGTACGTCAAGGCTGTATATTGTCACCATGTTTATTTAACTTATATGCAGAGTACATCATGAGAAATGCTGGACTGGAAGAAACACAAGTTGGAATCAAGATTGCCGGGAGAAATATCAATAACCTCAGATATGCAGATGATACCACCCTTATGGCAGAAAGTGAAGAGGAACTCAAAAGCCTCTTGATGAAAGTGAAAGTGGAGAGTGAAAAGGTTGGCTTAAAGCTCAACATTCAGAAAACGAAGATCATGGCATCTGGTCCCATCACTACATGGGAAATAGATAGAGAAACAGTGGAAACAGTGTCAGAATTTATTTTTCTGAGCTCCAAAATCACTGCAGATGGTGACTGCAGCCATGAAATTAAAAGACGCTTACTCCTTGGAAGGAAAGGTATGACCAACCCAGATAGCATATTCAAAAGCAGAGACATCACTTTGCCGACAAAGTTTCGCCTAGTCAAGGCTATGGTTTTTCCTGTGGTCATGTATGGATGTGAGAGCTGGACTGTGAAGAAGGCTGAGCGCCGAAGAATAGATGCTTTTGAACTGTGGTGTTGGAGAAGACTCTTGAGAGTCCCTTGGACTACAAGGAGATCCAACCGGTCCATTCTGAAGGAGATCAGCCCTGGGATTTCTTTGGAAGGAATGATGCTAAAGCTGAAACTCCAGTATTTTGGCCACCTCATGCGAAGAGTTGACTCATTGGAGAAGACTCTGATGCTGGGAGGGATTGAGGGCAGGAGGAGAAGGGGACGACAGAGGATGAGATGGCTGGATGGCATCACTGACTCGATGGATGTGAGTCTGAATGACCTCCGAGAGCTGGTGATGGATAGGGAGGCCTGGCGTGCTGCAGTTCATGGGGTCGCAAAGAGTCGGACACGACTGAGCGACTGATCTGATCTGATCTGATTCTTACTGGTGTGAGATGATACCTCATTTTAGCTTTGATTTGCATTTCTCCAATAATTAGCAGTGTTAAGTACAGGGTTGCATTCCTTTTACATTTCTATCTCTATTGCTTTTGTTTATAATATGCTCCCATTCTTAGCCCAAGATCAGAAATGCCTAATAAAGATTTTCATCTAAGTTCTATGACTTACATGCTTGATTCAATATCAAGTTGAACAAGCCCCTTTTTCTTCAGGCTTCTAAGCTTTCATCAACAAAATGGAGATAATTATTTCTTAGGCCATGCCTTCAGAGTTAAGTGGACTTCCTAAATATCTAGTTGATTTGAAGTGAAGTTTTTCTGGCCATCAAAACATCCAATCACTAAGCAATCAGTGAATGTCCACCTGATTTGATTATTTAGAGTTTTGAAGTAATGACTAACCTTTTTGAGCCCTGTCATCAAGTCTTATTAAGAAAAGGATGACATTTCACTGATGTATATGTTAAGAGTGGGAGCAGATACTATGAAGCCTGAGCAAACCACTCCCTGAACATCTTGCATTTCTTTGAAACTGTGTGCTTCTTCTCTAAAGTTCAAGTAAATTTCATCTTCTACTTCAAAAAAAGAAGAAGATAGTATTGGCTCTGCCACCCAACGGATCCAGCCCATCTTTAAGTGGCAGACCAATAAAGATACTCATCCTTGTGGCCTTGTAATCCCAGGCTTTTGGAAATGCTGGATATAAATTGTGATGTAGAATATGGAAGACATCAATTATGCTGCCTGAATTGTACAAATAAATTTCATCTAGGAGAGGGAAATTCAAATAGACACTGTGTCCTTAGGAGAAAAAGCTCAACACACATAAAACATTTTCAAGAAATGAGATAGTTGACATTTTGATCAATCAACCTAAGCTATTAAATACCACCATCTCTGCCAAGTTAATTCTCTGCAAATGAAAAGCCTGATCCTATCCAAGTGTAGTGCTGCCAACATCCAGCTCTGCAATCACATTATGGAAGGAAAAAAAACCCAGAACTAAGGAAGTTAGGGCAAAGCCCAAAGACATGAAAAATGCTAGGTGTGCAGAGTGGCACTTCCCTCAGGGATCTGCCCTGAGCTGTCTCAGCAGCTTTGCTGCCTGGGGAGAGGAGCTGCTGTTGGAAGAGCCATCACCTTCTCTTTCCATATCCAGTGCAGGTCGGCTCATCTCTCAGACCACCGCTGGGCAAGTGGTAGCTCCTCCAGGATCTCCCCTGCTAACACTTCACCCTGGAGGGCATCCATCCTAGGCTCTGTGGTCCCATGCTCATTTCAGGTAACTGCCCAGAGACCAGAGGGCTCTGCTGAGACTCAGAAGCTGCTCCTTGCAGGAAACAGGAGGGGGGTCCATTCCATGTAGATGACAGCAGACAGGCAGGGCAAAAGGAATAAATTCTGGTTTCACAGGGGGCTCGGTGGTCAGGTGTTTCATTTAGGCAGGACTTTGGAGAGGTTGACTATGCCAAAGCCTTTGACTGTGTGGATAACAATAAACTGTGGAAAATTCTGAAAGAGATGGGAATACCAGACCACCTGAAAGGCCTCTTGAGAAACCTATATGCAGGTCAGGAAGCAACAGTTAGAACTGGACATGGAACAACAGACTGGTTCCAAATAGGAAAAGGAGTACATCAAGGCTGTATACTGTCACCCTGCTTATTTAACTTATATGCAGAGTACATCATGAGAAATGCTGGGCTGGAAGAAGAAGAAGCTGGAATCAAGATTGCTGGGATAAATATCAATAACATCAGATATGCAGATGATACCACCCTTATGGCAGAAAGTGAAGAGGAACTAAAAAGCCTCTTGATGAAAGTGAAAGAGGAGAGTGAAAAGTTGGCTTACAGCTCAACATTCAGAAAACGAAAATGGTGGCATCCGGTCCCATCACTTCATGGGAAATAGATGGGGAAACAGTGGCAGACTTTATTTTTGGGGGCCTCCAAAATCACTGTAGATGGTGATTGCAGCCAAGAAATTAAAAGACACTCCTTGGAAGGAAAGTTATGACCAACCTAGATAGCATATTAAAAAGCAGAGACATTACTTTGCCAACAAAGGTCTGTCCAGTCAAGGCTGTCTTTTCCAGTGGTCATATATGGATGTGAGAGTTGGACTGTGAAGAAAGCTGAGTGCCAAAGAATTGATGCTTTTGAACTGTGGTGTTGGAGAAGACTCTTGAGAGTCCCTTGGACTACAAGGAGATCCAACCAGTCCATTCTAAAGGAGATCAGTCCTGATTATTCATTGGAAGGACTGATGCTAAAGCTGAAACTCCAATACTTTGGCCACCTGATGTGAAGAGTTGACTCATTGGAAAAGACTCTGATGCTGGGAGGGATTGGGGGCAGGAGGAGAAGGGGACGACGGAGGATGAGATGGCTGGATGGCATCACCAACTCAATGGACATGAGTCTGAGTGAACTCTGGGAGTTGGTGATGGACAGGGAGACCTGGCGTGCTGCGATTCATGGGGTTGCAAAGAGTCGGACACGACTGAGCGACTGAACTGAACTGAACTGAACTTGGAGAGGAAGGCTGCCTTGAGTCTTTTCTTCCAAAGTATATGAAGGAACAGAAAAAGTCTTATATGCCATCTTGAGCCACAAAATCAAGAGGCAGAGCCGATCAAGTTTTGATTAGCCTGGATCTTTTATCATTTGAGGAAGAGTTCCTCTTTAAAAAAAAAAAAGTTACAAAATTAAGCACAGGATCTTATAAGAAAGCCCTGGCAGGGGCTGACACATGGCGCTTATATGTATATTCACCTGTGTCTTTTTGAATGTTCTTAGCATCTCTTTGTCTGAGACTCTCGAAGCCTTATTGGCACTAGGACATGGACTCAAGGAAGAGGGACAAACTTCACTGAAAATCCCATGCTGTTCTGTTACTCTGGCCAGGCTGACTTTAGGACTCTCAGTTCTGAGTTCAGTTCAGCTATCAACCCTCAGGGTCACTAAGTATGGCTCTCTGACTTTCCAAAATTTGTATGTTCAAGTCCTAACCCTCAGTACCACAGAAATAAGTATATTTGAAGATAGAGTTTTGCCAGAGGCAATCAAGTCAAAATAAGGTCATTAGGGTGGACCTTGATGCAATATGACCATTGGTTGGTTTAGTCACTAAGTCGTATCTGATTCTTTGTGACCCCCTGGACTGTAGTCCGCCAGGCTCCTCTGTCCCTGGCATTCTCCAGTCAAGAATACATTTCCTTCTGCAAGGGATGTTCCTGACCCAGGGATCGAACCCGTGTTTCCTTCATTGCAGGCAGTCTGCTGTACCACTGCAGGTGGATTCTTTACTGACTGAACTAGCAGGGAAGCCCAAATGTGACTGCTGTCCTTATAAAAAGTGGAAGATGAAGGTAGACAGACATATGTATAGAAGGAATGCCATTTGAACATGAAAGCAGGGGGGTGTGGGGTGATGCTACTAGAAGCCAAGAATGCCAAAAAATGGCCAGCAAACCCCCAGAAGCTTGAGGAGGGGCAGGAAACGGAGCCTTCTTCACAGCCCCTGGAAGGAACCAACCCTACAGACACCCTGCTCTTGGACTTCTAGCCTTCAGAACTGTGAGACAATACATTTCTGTTGTGTAAGCCACTGAATTTGCGGTACTTTGTTAGTGCAGCCCTTCCAATCTAATACAATCTAATCTAATGGCCAAGCAGGCTGAGGGAATAAGCATAGCACAATAGAATGGGTACTTCGCTCCTCTTCAGCCTTTACCACAGGTAGCACTATAGAGGTAAAGAACCTGCCCACCAATCTGGGAGACATAAGAGGGTCAGGATGATCCCCTGGAGGAGGGCATGTCAACCCACTCCAGTATTCTTGCCTGGAGAGTCCCCATGGACAGAGGAGCCTGGCAGGCTACAGTCCACAGGGTTGCACAGAATTGGACACGGCTGAAGTGACTTAGCATGCACGCAAACACCAAAATCACACTCTTCATCATCTAAGGTGCAAGGTAGCTACCAGAACAGCAATATGAAAGGGCTCTTCTATTTATAAGGAATAACTCATAACCCAAGTTTCTCTAAGCATATCTGCCAAAAGGTCTTCTTTTATTTGCCTGATTGCATTTATAATAATTTCATTGGAGTCATCAGTCATTAAATGAAAGAAAATTTCAATAATTTTTTTTTCAATGCACTCAGCTATTTTTGCAATCTCAGGCCTTCATCCCAGGAGAGGATAGCCTTTGTTCATGAAATTTCAGCAAGCATTTCTTGAGCACATACCATGCAACTGCTGGGCTGGAGACTGGGAGACAAAACTTCACAAGACAGAAACAGGCTTTCAAGGAATTGTAGTGTGGTGAGAAAAAAAAAATGCAGCAAGAGCTATGATACAACTTGGTCATCACCACAAGGTGAAGTTTATAAAGTGAGATGGCAACTCAGAGTAAGAAGAATCCCAGTAGGACTGTTTTAGAGAAGATAAGATTTCAATGGGGTTTTTAAGGATGAATAAGACTTTGCCAGGCAGAGAAAGAGAGTCAGAAGGAAAACCATGGAGAGTTTGAAGCATGTGGCTGCAGTGCAGTGCTTAGATTAGAGAGAAGAATACCAAAGCAAAGGCAGAAAAAGAACTCTTGGTAGCAGTGAGTAGGAGAGGGGCAGGAGCTGGGGACAGTAATTCTAAAGTCAAAATCCATCTTCTTCATCTTCCTTGAGATCCGTTGTTGATGCATGTCTCCAGGAAGCCTGACTCAGGTGGGATCCTTGAGAAACCCTGCTGATTCCACCAGTTTGGACTAGTCTAGGATGAAAGCCACATGGGCACGGAGCAGGCAAAGGAACAGAAGAAGGAGGAGCCTGACTCCTGCTAAGCGCTGTTTACTTTTCACTTTGTAGCTTACATTTTCCCTTCTGCTCAGGTTCTCAGGTGACCAGAGAGCTGGCCCTGCCTGGCTCCAGGGCACCTGGAGGGGTTTTGGTGCTTTGGTAGCTTAACCTGGTCAATTCAGCCCTGTCACTGACTCAGCAAACACTTCAGGCAGCGTGCAGGCCACCAGGCGCACAACCACAGCCCTCACAAGCAAGTGTCATCTCCTCACCCCAAAGACAGTTGTTTATGGCTTGTGGCTCAGAAAAGCAGAGCACACACAGTGGGGAACCAGGGGTCCTGGCTTTGAGGCCTGGATGTGCAACCTCTAAGCTGTGTGACCTTTAGTGCATCACCTGGCGTCTCTTTTGTTTCTTCATATTTAAAATTCCTTTTGTGGTTTTCCTCTGCCCCCCACCCCCCGACTCTGTTAAGAGCGTAGAATTAAATGATGGATGTGCAAATACTTTCTCATCAGAGACAACTTCTCTTTGTTACGGTCACCAGACCAGTTAGGTGAGAAGGAACCCAAGCGTATTCATCATAACTCTCTCTGCGGTGAGTTACAGGAAGCCAAGCCAAGCTGGCCGAAGCAACAAAGGAGTTTATTGACTCCTTCCTTCACCTGGAAAGCTCCTGGAGAGGCTCAGGCTCAAAGGAAGAGCTGTGAGATCTCAGTCTCCAGGAGCCGGAGAACTGGGCACTCCGTGACTGCCCTGGAGGCCGCCTGCTTCTGTCTCTCTTTGCACAGCAGCCTCCTGCTTTCTGCCCAAGACCTTGGATGTTAACAGCACAGGCCAGGAGAACAAGGGAGGTGGGAAGGAGGCTGCAAAAGGAGATGGGGGAGTGCTGGGCAGACACCCCGCTGCCGCCCACAGGCTTCTGCAGCAGGATAGTCCATCACTCAGAAAACCTTGTTGGGGACCCTCTTCTGTGCCAGACAGTCTGCTGCACTCCCTTAGGGTCCCCAACTCTTCAACGCACTCACTTAATTTCCCAGGGACAAGAGACAGGGACAAGGCCGCCCCCCCAGGCAAGTACTTGTGGCATCACAGCAATGAAAAAGACAGGTGCAAACAAGGTCCCGCACTTTTTTTCACAGAGATGGACAGGAAAGCAAACAGGAGGCTCAAACCTAAACCAACCCAAACCCAAGTGGAAATAAAATGTGGGCTATCCATACTCTGAAACAGAACTTGGAACCAGAAAGGAATGAAGAATCCGGTCCATAGTACCACATGGATAAACCTCAAAAACATGACACTCAGTGAAAAACAAATTTAAAAATAAATAAGCAAGCAAATAACGTGAAAGTAAAAGTGAAGTCACTCAGTCATGTCCAACTCTTTGTGACCCCATGGACTGTAGTCTGCCAAACTCCTCCACCCACGAGACTTTCCAAGCAAGAATACTGGAGTAGGTTGCCATTTCCTTCTCCAGGGGATCTTCCCGACCCTGGGATCGAACCCTGGTCTCCTGCACCACAGGCAGACTCTTTACCGTCTAAGCCACCAGGGAAGCCCAAGCAAATAAACAGAGAAGCAAATCAATTGGCCTCCATTTTAGAAACAAACACGACACTCAGTGAAAGAAGCCAGTCCCAAAGACCACTTGTTGGTTGAGCTCCTGAATAGGAACGACCCAGAACAGACACAGAGACAGAAAGTAGTTCCGTGGTTTCCAGAGGCTAGAGGGTAAGGTGGTCGGGGGCAACCGGGAGGTGCTACCTCAGGGCTCATGGGTACCAGGTTTCTTTTGAGGGTGCTGGAAATGTTCTAAAATTAGACGCTTCTGATGTTTGCACAACTCTGGAAATGTACTAAAACTCATTGCATTGTGAAACTTAAATAGGGCATCTCACATAAAGTGTATCTCAATAAAGCTGTTTTAGGGAAAGCAAACAGAAATGCTATATAGACAAGGTAATGAAGCAGGGCGTGACATCACAGTTACTCTAGATGGAGGGTCACAAAGGTCTCTCTGAAGAGGTGGCATGAAAGCTGTGGTCTGAGTGACAAGAAGAAGTGAACCCCATGGAGAGCTGAAGGAATCTGAGTCCAGACAGAGGACACCCAGTCAAAGGCCTTCAGGCAGAAACAAACTTAAGGTGGTCACTGTGGGTGGGGCGAGGCAGGTGGGGGTCAGATCATTCGACTCTTGTGCACGCTGGGAAGAGGGGTGGATTTGACTCCAATGCAGAGGAAAATCATGGAGGGTTTGGGTAGGGGAGCAGCATAATCTGTTATGCTTTTGAAAAAAATATTCTGGCTGCTGTGGGCAAAATAGATTGTAGGGGGCTGGGACTCATTTTTCTTTGATGGAATAAAGCATTAAAAAATGGACAAAAATAAGTAGGATTGATCTCTGCCTTAAAGGAGGTACAATGTAGTGGAAGAAACGACATGTATATAGACACCCATCCATCTCAGAAGGAGCAGAACGTGGAAAGTGCCCAGAGAGAGAGGTAGAAAGGGTTGTGGGAACACAGAGGCAGACATAGTGTGATCTGCTTGGGGAAGAAGCGTGTCAGTAAGGAAACACGTAATCAGAAAGTTCGATGAGTAGGAAAAGAAAGGAGGGTGGTCTTCCAGCAGCCAAAATAGCATCTTCAAGGCATGGTGGTGAGGACAGGGACTATGAAAAGAAAGTGCACCATCCAGCTTATCTACAAAGTAGAAGACAAAAGAAGACGTCATGGGAGATGCTACTAATGAGTCAATGTTTATTAAGAGCTTACTGTGATCTAGGCACTATTTTAACATAAAGTGTATACTAAAATACTTAGTTTTCAAAACTGTTGTATGAGGTAGTGAAAATTTGCATTTTGCTCTGTATCAGTCAAGGCTCTCAAAAGAATGGTACACAAAATTTAGGACAGTTCAAGAGATGTTTATTTGAAAATGACTGTTTGGAACTTCCCTGGTGTGGGTAAAGAATCCGCCTTCCAATGCAGGGCATGCAGGTTCCAGCCCTGCTCAGGGAACTAAGATCCCACATGCTGGGGGCAACTAAGTTTCCATGCGCCACGACTACTGAGCCTGCATGCCACAACTAAGACCCAATGCAGCCCAAAAATAAAATAAATATTAACTAATACTAATAGTAAATAATTAAAAAGAAAATGTCTATTTAGAACGTCAGGAGTAGAAATTAGACTAACTACAGAGCAGAAGGCAGGAACCGTGGGTAGCTAAAATAGAACACTTGATAAAATAAGGCTTAAGAAAGAAGGAAAGAGAGAGGTTGGCAGAATCTGGAGGATAGAAAGTTGTATAGAGACCACTTCAGGATAAGTGATGACCATTGCCTGAGGGATAAGCCACCCTGCAGTGTTCTTGAAGGGAGAGAACTAAGTGGGTGAACGGCCTGTCTGCACCCTCCTCCACACATTGCACCTCCCCCAGAGCCTCCAACTGGGAGAACAAAACCCGAAACCAAACACAGAGGGGCTCTGGTGACATGGTCCATGCAGGCTGACCTCCAAGGCTAGAAAGCCTATGCGAAGAATGGAAAGATAGGGAGTTAGGTACCTGCCCATCGAAGGTCTGGGATTTCAGGTGAGAAGTATGGTATTAAGTCAGTGTGTACAGAACAAGCACTGAAGACCTTTTATAGATTGGAAAAGAAAATGACCAGAAGCAGAAAATCAATAAAGAGTCTCTGAATAAGACGTAATAACCTAGACGTGATAGGAGGAATGGAAAGAAGAGACAAATTCTAAAGCTTTTTTTTTCCCTCCACAAGAGCAATATTAATATATATATATAAAAAAGATCAGCTCCATTGGATATGTCAGGTAATGGGATAGGATGCGGGAGCCGGGATAAAAAAAAGGGAAGTAACAAAGACAATATGAGAGTTTTTCAGTCTGGATACTGAGAGAAAAGAGTTCTTACTATTTTTATTTCTGCATGTGAATATTCATAGCAGTTTTATTTGTAACTATGCAAAGGTATCCCACTCCAGTACTCTTGCCTGGAAAATCCCATGGATGGAGGAGCCTGGTAGCCTTCAGTCCATGGGGTTCTGAAGTGTCGGACATGACTGAGCGCCTTCACTTTCACTTTTCACTTTCATGCACTGGAGAAGGAAATGGCAACCTACTCCAATGTTCTTGCCTGGAGAATCCCAGGGACGGGGGAGCCTGGTGGGCTGCTGTCTATGGGGTTGCACAGAGTCAGATACAACTGAAGCGACTTAGCAGTGGCAGTAGCATGCAAAGCTATCAAACACCCAATTGTTTCTCACATGGGGAGTAGATAACAAACTTTGGTGGGTCCACACACTGAATTCTACACAGCAATAAAAAGAAATAAACTGGTAACACAGCTATATAGATGAATTCTAAATTCAGTATTCTAAATGAAAGCAGCCAGACTTGAAATGCTATATACATTTGATTTTCCATTTTAGGAAACTCTGGAAAAGGGAAATGTTTAAGTTGAGAAACTACATCAGTGGTTGCCAGGAGCTTGGACTGGAGGAAGCATTGACAAAAAAGTGGCACAAAGGAAATCCTTGTTATACTAGAACTGTTCAGATTATTGAAAATATGATCTTACCTTCTGCCCCATACTTTTCTTATTAGGAGAGTAAAAAGAAGAACAGTGTCAACCTTCCGCAGCTAGCATAGGACTAAGTGACACAAAATAATTGCAAAATAGCTTGTATCAAATGTATGATCAAGAAGTACACTGTAAGGAAGCGAGGTCTCACTATTAGGGTGAAGGGTAGTACAATGGAGGTCCAGGTATGCGAATGTTACAGTTAAGGCTCTTTCATTTGAAGCCTACTTATATGGACTTAAGTGGAAAAGGGAGAATTTATTATAAAAATACAGGATTATATCTCAAAACTTAAGGGCAGGAAGTATAGTTGAACATCCCCCTAAGGCAGGAGTCCCCCACTTCTGGTCCACAGACCGGTACCTTCTGCCAGATCGGTGGTGGGATTAGCTTAGAAATAAAGTACACAATGTAACACAAATGTAACATGCTGGAATCAGCCCGAAACCATCCCCCTCATCCCCAGTCCTTGGAAAAATTGACTTCTATTAAATCGGTCCTTGGTGCCAAAAAGGTTGGACACCACTGTCATAAGGGACTGGAGTCAAGAATGGGCAATACATGGTCATCCCAAGTCTGCACGACTCACATCCCCACATCACTTTGCTTTATTTGTGCCTCTTTTCACAAATCAGATTTCTCTGCCTCTCCACACGCATGATTGACGATGGCAGCTTCACTTCTGAGTCTACATCACTTCCTAGTTCAGCCAGAGCAGTTGGTGTCTGCCATCATTCCATATGCTTGGGAGACTAGATCCAACCAGCTATGGCCAAGGGCACAGGATCAGGTAGTTCAAGCCCACCCTGCAGTGTAGGAAGGTCTCAGAGGAGGTCTGCATGCCAGAGGGGAAATGCCTGAGAGGTGAGGGAAAATGAGCTCACTGCTGGACATTTCCAGTGGGAAGTGCACGTGGAATGTCTTTGTCGGAACATCTAACACACTATAATGATCCCAGGCCAAAATAAGAGAGTGAGTTGGCAGGAGGGTAGTCAGAGCTGGTGAAATAGAGGTGACAACTGAGGGCAGATGTTGAAATATAGAGAAAAGGACCAAGGAAAGAACCCTGGGGAATGCTTTAATTTCCAAAACAAAATAAGGGATATCTTGTTGGTTATCTTGTAACCTTGTAACATCACTTGTTACCTAGTGATGGTTACTAGGAAAGAATGCAGAAGACAGTCTGTGGGAGGGTAGAAAAAAAGATAGGGAATGGAGATTTGTGATGTCAGAAAGGGAAGAAGAGCTGGCTGACCCACAAGGCCACCTCCTCAGGACACTGTGAGCATCTGGAAGGCAGGGGCTAAACCTGTCGCGCTATGAGGGAACACAGTGCTCAGTGAGGAGCTAAATACATATCTGTTGATTTGAACAGAGAAAAGGAATAACTATAAGATAAAGCAAGATTGAGGTCTTTAGTGACCTGTAAGAAAGCAATTATGTTAGAATGTAAAGGCAAAGTCAAGATAAAAGGAAGGGGTGGGGCACCCTAATCTTTTAGAAATTTGATGAAAATAAAGAGTGAAGTGACTTGAAAAGGAAGCAGAGTTAAAGGAATGATTGATTACTATCATTATTATTTCTTATTTTCTGGATGGAAGAAATGTCTACATATTTAGAAAAAATAGTCAAGATATGTGCACTTGAATATATGAGCAACAAGTGGAACAGTTTTAAAGAAGGTGGGAAGAGGTGAGAGAAACTTTAGAAACCAGACAGAACTCTTTTCAGAGACTAAAGAGAAGAAAGGGAGCCTAAAGATACACAAGGAAAATTTGAGATAAAGAAGCGCAGCTCTGGGGACGTTTCCCCACGCATCTTCCATTTCTTGTTGAAGGAGGAATCCTCTCGTTGACTTGCCTGGGGCAGGGTTGGAGGCTGAGGATCCTGGAGAAGACTGCAACTAAGCAACACACTGCAAGTAGCCTTCAAGAAACAGGTCAAGGCATTCCCCAACAGTAGGAAGCCAGCTAAAGCTAGCGTGACCCCATTTGTTAGGGCCTCAGCAGCAGCAGTTCACAAAACTGCAGAACAGGCTTCAGTGAAATACAGAGGTTTGGGAACTGAAGAAAAGTCCAATGGTGATCCCTGGGAGTAGAGAGCAACAGATTCCAAAGTAGCAGTAAAGTGCCTGTTGAGAAGAGCTTAGCCAGGAGTCTGGCTTCTCTGGTGGCTCTGAAGGTGAAGAAGCCACCAATGCAAGAGACCTGGGTTCAAATCCTGGGTGAAGAAGATACCCTGGAGAAGGGAACGGCTATCCACTCCACTATTCTGGCCTGGAGAATTCCATAGACAGGACTGAGTGACTAACACTTCACTTCAGCCAAGAGTAAAAGCAGCAAATGAGGAAATGACTGGAGATCCTGGGACGCTAGGAGAAGCACTGCTGCTAAGTAGCTTCAGTCGTGTCCGACTCTGTGCGACCCCATAGACGGCAGCCCACCCGCTCCCTGGGATTCTCCAGGCAAGAACACTGGAGTGGGTTGCCATTTCCTTCTCCAATGCATGAAAGTGAAAGTGAAGTCGCTCAGTCATGTCCGACTCTTAGTAACCCCATGGACTGCAGCCTACCAGGCTCCTCCACCCATGGGATTTTCCAGGCAAGAGTACTCACAGGGAGGGAAAAAAATGGGAAGCTGTTTCAGAGGAGGAAATGTGAAGGTCAGGATACCAACATGCCAAGAAATGGCTCCAGATCTGAAAAAACAGCTGAAATCACAAAGGAATTAAGAAACATCTCGTGAGCTCCTACTTAGCATTGTGGAGAGGCCCACACTTCCCAGAGGGTGGTCACCACAGAGGTTTTTAATCTCCAGGGCTGTTGGTTCCCACAAAACCCAAGGGTAGGAAAGTAGACATTAAAGTTCACCCTAGCATGTGATGAAAAGTGAAAAGGAAATCATTACAAATCATACATACGGCATGATTACAACTATGGGGATGTACTTTA
This sequence comes from Tragelaphus eurycerus, assembly GCA_935064755.1. Classification (NCBI taxonomy): domain Eukaryota; kingdom Metazoa; phylum Chordata; class Mammalia; order Artiodactyla; family Bovidae; genus Tragelaphus; species Tragelaphus eurycerus. Next base: position 89,730 of record CAKXYN010000086.1, on the reverse strand, counting down.
TAGAAGGAAACAAGAAAGAAATGGGAGAATGGGGAAAATTACCAAAAGCTCATGCTTTTGATTCTGGGAGGATGCAACTATGGATGATTTAATGGTTTTCTTTCTTTTTGCCCCAACTCTTTGATTTCTGTGGGAGAAGTATTGTTGTTCCAAGGAAAGCTGGAAAGGTTTTGGAGTTAGGAGCACAATTATAGTCACTCACAGCTGTAGACCACCCACCAAGCTGGAGGCACTGTGCTTGGTGCTTTACATATATTACTTCTAATCCTTACGACAATCCTTGCACTTACTGTCATCCCCAGTTCAGATGTGAAAAGCAACACTTGAAAATGATAAGGAACTTTGCCAAGTCCGAAATCCATCTGTATTCTGTCAACGTTAACTCACAGCCACTTCGATTCTACTCCGACTCTTTCTGATTAGATGTCTGACATTTGGCAAAATATTACACCTCTCTGAGGCTCGTTGCTTTACCTGTAATCATTAAACACACATATCCAGGAGAATGAATTTACCACCAGCTCAAAACCTGCGTCAGAGCCACCAAATCAGCTCATGGGAGTGGGCTGCAAGGCAGTGGGCTTCCCAGGGCAGTAGACAATGAGAAGGTCCTTGTTCTATGGACCTAATTATGCTGCTTGGCTAAAAAACCAAGAGAGCCCAATGTTTGGAAATAATCTCTTCACTAGAAATACAAAGGTTGTTAGTTTAGGTTTTTCTAGGATGATGTTGTATGCCCAAACATAAAAGGGCAACAGTGGAGCAAGAATTGAGCTACTCTCCCAGCTAGGACAGGCCCTTACGAATGCAGAGAGAGAGGCACTGGCAGCCCGGCAGCCCGTGGGAACTTCAGGCCCAAGGGAGAGCTCACGTAGGTGAGCCACACCTGCTTCGGTGTTCAGCCCAGTTCTGCATCTAGAGTGAGTGAATCAGGCCTGACTGGGGAGCTGTGTGCAACAGCAGTGTTGGGGAGGAGACGTCCTCTCACCAGCCTGCAATGCCTCACCCGAAATATTTCAAATGCCTACTTCAAAGAGTGCATGCTTGGTTGCTAAGTCGTGTCCAACTCTTTTGCAACTCCATGGACAGTAGCCTGCCAGGCTCCTCTGTCCGTGGGATTTTCCAAACAAGAATACTGGATGATATGGATGAAAAATAATATCTTTAAAGTATTTGGTTAAAAAGCCCTGCTGAAAATATGACCTCATTAAAAGGCAATGGGTTTTTTTTTTTTCTGCTTTTCAAAATTTTAATATGGAGCCTATATTAGCTTTTATGGGTAAGAAAATGAATATTTAAATGTGCCTGCATTTCACCTGCAGTTATTGGCTCAGATTGGAACTGAGATTAGTCATTACACTGAATGAAAGATACCTTGTATTGATACATTATACATTTTTGTTTAGTTACACATGGAGCACATATTAATTGTCATAGGCTTTTATTTCCAAAGTAATTTTTTTCTTGAAACCTCATCATCAAGATCATCTCTCTGAGGGTAAGGTGCCTTTTGGGCATTTCTTTCCATGAACCATTCTAGAACAATCTGTTTAAAATAAAATGCAGGCAACAGAATTAGAAACCCAAACACCAATCACAATAATAGGTAAAAGTGATGACAAGACAATAGCTGAGAGGTAGAAGCAGTTCAAACGTCATCAATGGATGAATTATATATAGATATATATACCACATATAAACAAAATGGGGTACATGTTTATAATGAAATATTATTCACTCTAAAAAAGGAATGAAATTCTGTCACATGCTACAGTGTGGATGAACTTTGAGGACATAATGCTAAGCAAAATAAGCCAGTCACGAAAAGATAAATACCATGATATGATTTACATGAGGTATCTAAAGCAGTCAGATTCACAGAAACAGAGAAGAGAGTGGTGGTTACCAGGGGCTGGTGTCAGGGGAAAGGAAAAAGGAGTTGTTTAATGAGTGTAGAGTTCCAGTTTTGCAGGAGGTACTAATTAGGGTTCTCTAAAGAGAGAGAGAGATTTATTAGGAAGAATTAGCTTGCACAATTACGGAATCTAGAAAGTTCCATGATCTGCCATCAGCAAGCTGGAGATCTAGGAATACCTATACTGTAATTTCAGTCCAAGGAGAATAGAAGACCAACATCCCAACTCAGCAAGCCAGCAGGAAGGAGACAAACCCTCTTTTTTTCTGCTTTCTGTTCTATCCAGGCCCTCAACAGATGATGACACCCACCCACATTGGGGAGGGCCATCTACTTTACTGAATCCACCAATTCAAAGGAATCTCATATAGAAATATCCTCACAGACAAGCCCAGAAGTGGTGTTTAATCTTGGTATTTCATGGCCCAAGGACATTGACACATAAAATTAACCATCACCCAAGATAAAAAGTTCAGGAGATCTGTTTCACAGCAATGTGAATATCCTTAACACTACTGAAATTTACACTTAAAACCCATTAAGATGGTTTTAAAAAAAAGTTAATGGGTAAAATTACAAACAAAATCATGTCAAAAAATCTTTATAAAAAAGAAATTTCCTTGAGTATGTATAAAATAAATTTGAATGATTCAAAAAAAAGTGACACCAAAGGAATGAAACCACCCAAGGGTAGAAGATGTTACTTAAGGCAAAGAAGCAGGGTTGGGTGAGAGTTGTCCAAGCAGCCAAGTTCTGCCCACATCACCCAGGAGACAGAGATGGAGAATGTGTGGGCACAGGCTGCCTGCCAGTCCTGCGTGAGAACTCAGGCCTCTTCCAGATCAGTCAGCAGAGCAAACCTCTTTTCTTCTGCCTTCCCTGCCTCCCTGAGTTCTGGCTGCTGGCTAGTGTCTGCAGGAGGGCCCACATGCCTCTCCTCAAGCAAACGCATCCATTAGCCCCACTGGAAAGTCGGCCTACCAAAGTGCCCATTTGCCTCCGCCAGAGGAGTCTTGGTCCTGCCTTGGGCATCACTAATACACCACCTGCTGCCTCAGACATCTGAGCCCAGAACAACTCTTCCTGCACTCTGACAATCCAAATCATGAGCCTTGACCAAGAAAATGACTAACTCTGCACGTGGAAATTTTTCGCAGGAAGATTAAAGTAAGAAAATTCATTAGCCAGGTTGCTTCTGACTGCAAATAACAAAAAAGTCTGACTCAAACTAGTTAAAAGATAAGGAAATATATTATTACACAATAAGAAGTCAAAGTTAAGTCAATAAATTGGATAGGTTCCAGGTGTAGTTAATCAGAAACTCGGAGTCATCAAAGACCTACATTGCTCCAGCTTCTACTCTGCCATCTGGGTGCTAGTTTGCTACTCAGGCTAGTGGCAAGATGTCTCTACAGTTCCAGTTGTCATATTCAAAGAGAATATGACAGCAGCTGTCTCTTCCTGTTTTCTCTTTCTTAGGGTAGGAAACCTTTCCCCATAAGCCCTTAGCATACTTCCTCTCTTATTCTGTTGGCCAGAAAATGGGGCCACATGTCCATTGCTAACTTTTTCACTACAGGAAGAATGTTTTTACTGCACTTGGCTGAGTTTAATTATTTCGGGAGATCATAGTGTCCACTCTACAGGGTAAATAAGGCCATCAAATAAACACAGCTCTTGTATCAAATGGTTGCCCCGAAACCTTTCAGAGAATAACTATGATGCTCCATCTCAACTCAGTTCCCATGCTGTAGATTCTCAGCAGTGAAGTCACTCATCTAGGAGAGATAAGGGGGAAAGAATGTTGTGGTCAAATATAATTGGGAAAATTGTATTCCATATTTCAGAGATTCATGGTTATCATTTATTAAAAATTCTGCAGAATCCTATAGATTGCTTATTCTATTGTTTCCCAAATTTATCTTTTATGTCCACCCCCTCCCCCCAAGGTGATTTAAAGTTCTCATTCTGTGGAATTAGTGCTCCTCAAACTTAAAGACATTTGAGTTAAGACATGATCTTTCTTAGAAACAGGCAACGTCTGATTTTTTGTTTGCTTGTTTCGGCCACTCGGGTCTCTGCCGCTTTCTCTAGTTGCGGGGAGCAGGGTCTCCTCTTGGTTGTGATGTGTGGGCTTCTCTTTACAGGGGTTTTTCCTGTTGCTGAGCACAGATTCTAGGCACTCGGACTCCGCAGTTGTGGTCCATGGGCTTAGTTGTTCTGTGGCATGTGGAATCTTCTTGGACCAGGGATCAAACTTGTGTGTCCTCCATTCACTGTGCCCCCAGAGAAGTCCCAATATTTGATTCTTTATCCCTGAAGTCTCAGCTTGAACAGCAACTTTTCCTGGAAGCCCAGCACCCACCCCGAGCAGGGAGGCCTACAGCATGAAGCCCAGTGTCTTGCGATCACCTGTACTTGAGTTGTCTTCGCCACCATCTGTGAGCTCTCTGAGATCAGGAATGGTGTCTGGTTCGTGGCTGTGTATACAACACCCAGTATGGTGACCAGCCTAGCAAAGGCACTGGGTACTTCTCAGAAGAATCCATTAGCCTACCAATGGTTTTACCCAAAGGTAAGGACAGAAACTGGAATGAGGCCAAGATAAACAAACACTGATCTCAGCCTTTCTAATCCACTCTGCGTCTGTAATCACCGAGCACCTCTCCAAGACTGCTGAGGAGCTAACTTTTTCCAGAAACTCCAGTCAGCAGAAAGGAAGCCTTTGTTCACAGACGCACCCCTGCACGTAGAGTCCGGCACAGGGACTCTTGGCCCTTCCAGGCCCGTCACCCCTGTCGGAGGACCCAGGAGGGGACTGTGCTCTGCCCCCTGATTGGGCCTTGGGGGCTGCCTCGTGACCCTCACACCACCTCCATAAATGTAGGATAATAGTCTGCTGGGCAGAGGTCATCAAGTCTGTAAAAGTGCCTAGAGCATGTTGGAAGAAAGGCCTTTCCTATGTGCAAAGTAAGATTATAACTAGCAAAAGACAACAGCAGTACTTCAGCTGGCGTGGCCCAAAGGCATCCAATGTGGGGGCCTCAGTGTGGGGCTGAGTAAAGGGAAATAGAAAGGTGAGTCACTTCTCTAATCTAGTAGTACAGATAATGCTGACCCCTAGAAGCTAGACAGTGAGCTGTTGAGGCAAGCACTCTTGGTTGCCCATCCAAGATTATCACCCACTTCTCTTCCTCCTTTCAACAGAAATGAGTTTGGGTCCAGGCATCCACGTCCTCTTTCAAGCATGCATGAATTTCAGGGGATGCTGATGCCAATCCCAGCTCCAGGTGGTAACTCTGGTTTGTCTATGAGCCAACTGCGGTGAAACTACTCCACCTGGCAAAGCTTTATTTAGCAATGGGCATGTGACCCAATTCTGACCAATTAAGTGTCAGGGTGAAATCTGCTAGGAAACTTCTGGGAAAGTTTTCTTGTTTCCAAAACAGAGAAAGAAAAAAAAATAAAAAGGAAATTTGTTCTTCCTCTGATCACTGCTGGTGCAAGAGTGATGGCTGGGACTGCAGCAGCCATTTTGTCACTACTCCGAGGATAAAGACAACATCAAGGTGACAGAATGGAGAGAAGGGAACATCCCAGGTCTTTGATGATGTTATCCAGCCTATAACTGCAGGTCAGGGCAGCCTTCTTACTGTGTGAGCAAACATTTTATCATTGTTTCACTTTGGTTTTATATGTACAGTGGCCAAAAGTTTCCTAAGTTAAATGTACAGAGCTGCAAGGCCAGGCCTTGTGCATTCTATGTCCAATTGGTTTTGGCTTTTCTTCCCAGCACTGGATAGTGGACACCACCAGTCAGTGTGAACTATTGGTTGAGAAATGCTATGTCATGGGTAAAACCCTCAGAAGATATACACAGTGCAAAGTGCAATGTACACTCTCCTCTGCCCAAGAGGAGAGTGAGATAAAAATGCTCATCTATCTTTTTTTTTTTTTTTTTTTCCGCTCATCTACCCTGTTCCTCTTGAGAAAAGTCAAAGTTTCTACCCAAGTGTGTAAAACCAAGTCTATCCTTTTCAGCTGAGTTGGGGGAGGGATGTGGTCAGAAAACTATAAGCCAGTGAGTGGGACCAGAGCAGAGTCAGGTCTGTTGTAAAGAGTGGGCAAGACTGATGCATATGGACTTAAGTTTAGTTGATATTATTTTGGCTTATTCCCAGGGCAGCTAATAAGTAGTGCAAAATATATAAACTAAGGAAGGTTGACGGTGGATGGACATGGCTCTCCACTGCCCCTCTTATTTCTTACAGACTCTTGACTCAAACTAGAGGTCTTCATAGCTAACCAGATGCCTGTCTGATTGGAGCTGTGCAGAACTGTGAGTGCAATGTTGGCCTGTCCCCAGTCATGGAAGCTCCCAGAAACTACATGCACTTTTGATCATTCAATAATTCTGTCCCGCAGGAAGCTGTACCCTCTATCCTCATATCCAAGATCTGGGCTACAGAATTCTCACATGCTGGCACTTGGCAGTCTTTCCTCTTTTGTGCCTGCCTTGAAAGGGAGTATTCCATGGGTGTCTACTTGGACTTGCTGTGAGCTTCACTCCAGCACTTTCCAGCCATGTGAACAGGCAGTCATCTCATCTCACTAAGTTCTAGTGTGTTCATTTCCCCTCTAAAAGGCAAATTCCACAATGGTAGGGTTTTTCTTTTGCCCTGTTTTAGTCACTGATATATCCCAGTGAAGTTACTCAATCATGTCCAACTCGTTGCAACCCCATGGACCATAGCCTGCCAGGCTCCTCCATCCTTGGAAATTTTTCAGGCTAGAATACTGAAGTGGGTAGCCATTCCCTTCTCCAGGGGATATTCCCAACCCAGGGATCGAATCCAGGTCTCCTGCATTGCAGGCAGACTCTTTACTGTCTAAGCCACAAGGGAAACCCTTCAGGTGCCTAAAACAGTGCTCAGCACATTGTTGTTGTTCAATCACCAAGTTGTGCCTGACTCTTTGGGACTCCATGAACTGCAACACACCAGGCTTCCTGTCCTTCACTATCTCCCTGAGTTTGCTCAAACTCATGTCCATTGAGTCCATCCAATCAGCTCATCCTCTGTTGCCCCTTCTCTTCCTGCCTTCAATCTTTCCTATCATCAGGGTCTTTTCCAGTGAGTTGGCTCTTCACATCAGGTGGCCAAAGTATTGAAGTTTCAGCTTTAGCATCAGTCTTTCCAGTGAATATTCAGGGTTGATTTCCTTTAGAATTGACTTGTTTGATCTCCTTGTTCCCCAAGGGACTCTCAAGAGCCTTCTCTAGCACTATAGATTGAAAGTATCAGTTCTTCATCGCTCAACTTTCTTTATGGTCCAACTCTCACATCTGTACATGACTACTGGAAAAATTACAGCTTTGACTATATGGACTTTTGTCCAGCAAAGTGAGGCCTCTGCTTTTGAATATGCTGTCTAGGTTTGTCATAGCTTTTCTTCCAAGAAGCAAGCATCTTTGAATTTCGTGGCTGCAGTCACCTTTCACGGTGATTTTGGAGCTCAAGAAAATGAAATCTGTCACTGTTTTCCCTTTTTCCCCATTTATTTATCATGAAGTGATGGGACTGGATGCACAAAATATAGTAGTCACTAAATAAATAGAGATGAATGAAATCATCTCTAAAGTGGGGATAAAACTAGTATCTATCTCATAGGAGTATTCAAATACCAAATGAGATAGTGTGCAAAACTTCAGTGCAGTGCCTGGCACATAGTAAATGCTAATTAAATTGCAGTTATTATTACTATTGGGCTTCCCTGGTAACTCAGACAGTAAAGAATCTGCCTGCAACGCAGGAGGGTCAGGAAAATCCCTGGAGAAGAAAATGGCAACCCACTCCAGTATTCTTGCCTGGAAGATTCCATGGACAAAGGAGCCTGGCAGGCTACAGTCCAAGGGGTCACAAAGTTTTGTTGTTATTATTATTATTACTATTAATAGTAGAGGTAATAGGATTCTAGCCTTTGTCTTTGCCCTACTGAACAGATAGGGATGACTTGTTCCACCTGAACCATAATTGATAATTCAAGATCCATTTTTAAAAATTTTTATTGAGTGACTACTATGTATCAATGGGATTCCCAGGTGGCTCAGTGATAAAGAAACCACCTGCAAATGCAGGAGATGCAGTAGACGTGAGTTCGCTCCCTGGATTGGGAAGATCCCCTGGATGAGGGAATGGCAACCTACTCCAGTCTTCTTGCCTGGGAAATCCCATGGACAGAGGAGCCTGGAGGGCTACAGTCCATGGGGTCTCAAAGAGTCAAACCCTACTGAGCAATTGAGCGTGCACATAAACACACACACACACACACACACACACACACACACACACACACACACACACTATGTGTCCGCATGGAGGCCCAGACAAGACTAGGGCTTCAGAATTCATTTTCAAAGGTCAAACCTGCTCCTCCTCCTCCAAATCTCCTTAGCTAAGTCAATACTGTGCTCTTTCCTCCAAAGTTCCCTCTCACCCGTCTGATTCCTCTCTGACTCACCTACCATGTTCTGGTTGTCACCGTTTCCAATCTCCCTGAGTAACGTCTCTCACACCTGCCTCTCCTCTCCACCCTCCCTAGGTTTGGACCCCTTTTCCCTCCCACCTGGGCTGGTGCAGCCTCCAGTCTTCTGCTCTCACTCTCACCTGGTCCATGCCCATCTCTGTACTCCGGTCAGATTCCCCTTTCCAAACCTCACTGCTCTCCTCATGCAAAAGTCCCAATTATTAGCAAAGCTATTAGCAAGGATTTCAGCTCGGCTCTAAATGATTCTTCCAGCCTCTTCCATCACTACATCCCTCTCCTTATCTAACCCTGTGGCCACTATTCCCAACTGACCCAGGCAAAGTCTCACTTATTGTCAGACATGTGCTTTTCCCTCACTTCCAGCTGTGCAGGTGCTTCTCACCTGGGGACAGTTTTGCCCCCAAAGGGACATCTGGCAATGTCTGGGGACAGTTTTGGTTGTCACAACTTGGAGAGAGCTCACTAGTGGCACCGAACATTACTGAAATGCCTAGGACAGCCCCCCACAACTAGAAATTAACCAGTCCCCAAAATGTCCAGGCTGAGAAATAGCAAAAGCTACTCCATGCTTCAAGACCTACCTCAATGCCATAGAGCTTCTCTGTGAGAGTCTAAAACAGGGGCCTACCGATCTCTCCCCTCTAACTTCATTCCAGCTTTGGTGACCCCAGCAGTCCTCTCTTTCCAGAACCATGGGTACATTCACTGTCTTTCAGAATTTCTCCTCCAGCCTAGAGGAAATGCCCCAAATTGACTCACATCCAGTCACAGCCAGATAAGACAGTCTCTGCCATCAGTCAAAATTCAATGTAATTCCAGTTTTATTCCCCCAAACCCATTGTTGTTTTTGTTGTTCAATCACTAAGTCATGTCTGACTTTCTGCAACCCCCGTGGACTGCAGCACACCAAACTCTTTGTTTTCATTTATTTGATTCTACTGCACGCTAGTGGGTAGAGGATAAGACGATTGGATGCCATTACTAACTCAATGGACATGCATTTGAGAAAAATCCCGGGAGACTGTGAAGGACAGGGAAGCCTGGCGTGCTGCAGTCTGTGGAGTTGGACACACCTGAACGACTGAACAAGTGGTTAGCTTTGTTTCCAAACAAGGAAAGGACTGTTTGTCCCTAACCCCATGTACTAAGCACAACGTCTGACCCAAGTAGGGGTAGGATAGGTGTTTTGCTGTTATGGTTTAATCACTAACTCATGTCTGACTTTTTGGAACCCCATGAACTAAAGTCTGTCGGGCTCCTCTGTCCATGGAATTTCCCAGGCAAGAATACTGGAGTGGGTTGCCATTTCCTTTTCCAATAATGAGCCTTTACTGAACAAATATTGACTCTATAGTCTGATCCTAGCTTTTGCAAAATAGGTTCTGGCAGAGAAACCTTTGTTTGTATTGTTTCTTTGTCCAAACCAACCTGTCAGTTTTACCCTCCAGGAAACAGCATGGCGAGGAATGAACCTTTTCTTGGGCATGCTTTTTAAAGAAGAGAATGTAGGACAATCCAGTCAATCCTACTCCTCTTTCAGGTGAGTCTTACTTCAGAGTTAACGCGCCCACTCCCCTGGCTCCTGACCTTTGCAGGACCGGATGGACAGGACACCTTCATGAAAGTGAAAGTGTTAGCCTCTCAGTCCTGTCCAGCTCTTTGTGAGCCCAGGGACTATAGCCCACCAGGCTTCTCTGTCTGTGGGCGTCTCTAACTGAAAATTCTGGAGTGGGCAGCCATTCCCTTCTCCAGGGGATTTTCCATGATACAGGGATCGAACCCAGGTCTCCCGCATTGCAGGCAGATTCTTTACCATCTGAGCCACTGGGGAAGCCTACCTTTGTGAGAAATCCCCCAAATTTCAAAGCAGAGAGTGTTCTGAAAGAGCCATTTACCTTTTTTGTTGTTTTAACTTTTTATTTTGTGTACAATTTTTAAAGGTTATTTTCTATTTACAGTTATTACAAAATATTGGCTGTCTTCCCTGTGCTGTCCTTCAACTTATTTACACTCAGTATTTTGTACCTCCACCTCCATCTGTGAGACTGTTTCTTTTCTGTTATATTTACTAGTTTGTTGTATTTTTTAGATTCCACATATAAGTGGTATCATACAGTATTTGTCTTTATTTGTCTGACCAAGTCCATCTATGCTGCAAATGGCCAAATTTCATTCCTTTTTATGATTAAGTAGTATTCTAGTGTGTGTGTGTGTGTGTGTGTGTGTGTGGACATCTTCTTATCCATTCATCTGTCTGTGGACACTTAGCTTGCTTCCATATCTTAGTGATTGTTAATAATGCTGCTATGAACATTGGAGTGCATGCATCTTTTTCAATTAGTGCTTTTTTTCTGGATAGATACCCAGGAGTGGAATTGCAGGGTCATATAATAGTTTTATTTTTAGTTTTTTGAGAAACTTGCATACAGTGGCTACACCAATTTACTTCCCACCAACAGTGTACAAGCAAAGAACCACTTATCTTTATACTGATGCCAATGCAGGAGACACAGTTTCGACCCCTGCATTATAAAGATCCCCTGGAGAAGGAAATGGATACCCACTCCAGTATTGTTGCCTGGAAAATCCCATGGACAGAGGAGCCTGGTGGGCTATAGTCCATGGGGTCGCAAAACACTCGGACACAACTTCATGACTAAACAAACAAGGTCATAACCTCTAATTTGCTACTAAGTTAGCTGACAAGTATGGAGCTGAAATCAGACACCCCAACACTTCCTCTAGGTGACAATGACCAAGATCACCCTTAGCAAGGCCACTTTGTACTCTGGGGACCAGATCTCCAAGCACTCCCTCAGTCTCTAGTCCCTGATGATGGCTGATACAATCTGCTTCCTTCTTTGGAGGTGTAACATTGTGGTGGTGACTGGATGCTCTCCCTGGCCCTGTTCCTCCTGCTGCTATGAATCTGTAAGGCGAATGCTCTCAGGATGCCATTAAGAGAGGATTTACTTGACTACAAAATGGGCATTTCAGAGTACATGATGTTCACTGATATGATGGTGCCCCCGGGCTAGTCACCAGTTCCCATCTGGTGTGGGTCTGCCCAGCAACTAGCTCTGCCCCAGCTTCCCCCAGGCTGCCTGCCTTGGTTTTGGGGCTTCCGACTGGGTTCCAGATGCAATCACCCTTCCAGACCCCAAACCACAGGGCATATAACAGCTCCTTTCACTCCTGGATTCCATATAGTCTACCCCTACATGAATGCCAATGCTGGAAACACAAGAGATGTGGGTTTGATCCATGAGTTGAAATATCTCCCGGAGGAGGAAATGGCAACTCACTCCAGTACTCTTGCCTGGAAAATTCCATGGACAGAGGAGCTGGTGGGCTATAGTCCATGGGATGGCAAAGAGTCAGACACAACTGAGCAAGCAGGGAAGTTCACCCTTACACCTGTCTTAATTCCTGATCCCCGACTGGTCAGCTGAGCTTAATAAATGATTCTTTAAGTCCCTTTTACCTTCCCTCTAGTCCAAGGGTTCTTAACGCAGGATTTAGGTTAAGAAAACAGCAGTATGAGCATATAAAGTTATTCAGAGAGAGAGTCTCTTGTTTTCATCAGATTCTCAAAACCACTCACCTTCTAGATTCTATGCTTTTTACCGTTCAGTGTGTCTCCAATCCTTACATTTAATCAGCTTGGCTTCTCTCAAAACCTTCTTTTTCTACATCAGATTTTTGTGTCCACCACATGTGCCCCACCACTGCTCTGCCCCTTGTCCATTTATTCTCTGACTCTGACAACCCACTTCCAGTGCATTGCAAAATCATCCTGCAAATTTACATATCTTCCATAAAGTACCATTGTCTTCAGTAGGAAGGGACACAATTACGCGGCACATAATTAGGGCAAGAGACTAGCCATTACAATCTTATGTCTCTATGGAAAAATAAACTCTTCACTTCGCATCAGTTTCCTACTGTAGACCTTCAACCCAGACAATTCAGGATAGCAAAGGAATCTTTGCCTTTCTTTCCAAGTTGATTTTCAACACCCAGAAAAGTGAAATTAGCAAGAGCCCTGGACTTAGCACCAGAAGACTTGTTTTGGAATCCAAGCTCTGTCACTTAGCAGCTGAGTGACACTGGGAAAGAGGCTTAACCTCACTGAGGCTCAGTTTACCCATATGCAAAAATGGGGATGCTCACTCCTGCCTTGTTCCATGACAGTGAGTTCTGCGTGGTCTGTGTTACCTGCAGACATGCGTCTATGCTAGAGCAGTGATTAGTCTTGTAGGTCTCTGGGGTACTACCCTGGTGGCTCAATGGTTAAGAATCTGCCTTCCAATGCAGAGGACGTGAATCTGATCCCTGGTCTGGGAACCAAGATCCCATATGCCGCAGAGCAACTGAGCCTACATGCTACAACTAAAATAAGACGTAGCCAAATAAATAAATAACGTGTTTTTTGTTTTAAGAGAAAGAAAGAAAGAAACACTGGATTTGGAGATTTCCCCTTGCCATGTAGTAGCTGAGTAATTCTGGGCAAGCAATTGCTTTAATTCTCATAAAAGATTAAATATGATTTCTTCATCAATAATGTCTCCCACCCCGCTCACCTTACATCGGACATTTTCATCTGGAGTTGCTTTGTAAATTGAAGCACATCACAGTGTTTTGATGGTGCACCCCCTTCTCAGAGAAGTCTGAACCTAGGAATTTTAACCAGATTCTTTCATCTCCCCTAACCTCCACCAACTGCCCCCACCCCCCAGCTTTCCCATGGTGAGTATATTCCCAAGGAGAAGATCAAAGAAGGAGCTCTGCCCTAGTCCCTGTCTCTGGGAAAGTAGGGCAGGCAGATCTAGTAGCCTGGAGGGAGTTGAGTCTAAATTAAACTGAGGCACTCCCAGGACTGGAGACACCAACTCATCAAAACTTCCATTGCTTGGCCTGAGTGACAACTAAGCTCCTTAAGTTTCCTAGACAAATTCAGTAAAAATGAGGATTATTCACACTATAATTTTAATACAGCATTTTAATAAGCATGTGCGCTTAAAAATAAACTTTTTATTCAATAATATGTTTAACCTGAGTCCATCCAGCAAGCATTTTGCATTAGTGCAGGTGGTATTGGACTGTCATACCCTCCATTAGACTCTGGAGTCTCTAAGGTACAGTGTTTCATCCAAAAGCTGACAGCCAGCAACATTAGAGTCAGCCCTATCCCCAGGAGACAAGCAAATAGGTTGAATAACCAGGCATAATATCTGTCTTCAGGAATGTTTTCTTTTGAGGAGGAAAGCAGAAAGAAAGAAAAGAAAAAAAAAAAAAACAAAAACCTACAACTCTCCAGGACTCCTCCCAAAGCCTAGACTCTGACCTGGCTCTGCAAATGTCGAATTCCCTAAAAGTTCCAGAACCATCTATCAGCATGTTCTCTGAGGAAAACAGCCCAACTTCCGCACTCCCTTTATTTGGCCCAAAGAGACAAAGTCTTAGATGTCTCTGAAAAGTGCAGGAAGCGGTGGAAGGAGGAAAGCATCACATTTTCTTTTTTGATAACTGTGAATTTCCCTTGCTTCATCTGGCTTTCAACTTTCATCAAAACAAGTTGTTTACCAAGATTAATGTCGGATACAATCAAGGCCCCAGATCGTTCTACCTGTGGGTACAGAGGCTCGGGAACACTGGGCTCAGATTACACTCTCTGCTTCCGCAGGGCGCTTCCCCCACCTTATTGTGGGTTGCTTTCTGCTGATTTAAAGCAAGATGACACGGAGACAGATGAGTGCAAACCACAGACATTATAAATTGCAATTTGGCCTCAAAAGATGAATGAAGAAGCAATGCTTTGATCTGTGATTCAGAGCTGAGCCGCAGTATTTACAGAAAAACATGTCTTTGGGGAAAGGGAGAGAGAGAGAGAGAAAGAGAGATTGAGGCAGAGAAAATAGCCTTTGGGTATTGAAAAAAAATATTTTCTCAAATTACAGATGACTTGTAGGAACTTGAGGGTGTAGGCGGAGAGGGCAGGGGTTTTCTTGCAATTTTGTTCAGCCTGTAACGGTGATATAGAGGGGACGTACACGATGGGACATCTGGTCTGATAAAACATTGCAGCACCGAACTCGGTTCATACCTGACTATCCTGTAATGCAAGGCTGGAGCTGCAGCTGTTTAGTTGCTTAGTCATGTCCAACTCTTTTGAGACCCCATGGTGGACTGTAGCCTGCCAGGCTCCTCTGTCCGTGGGATTTCCCAGGCAAGAATACTGGAATGGGCTGTCATTTCCCATGCCAGGGGATCTTCCTGACCCAGGGATCAAACCCACGTCTCCTGGTTAGCAAGCTATTCTTTACCACTGAGCCACCTGGAAAGCCCAACGCAGGCCTACAGAGAAACAAATGGCTCCACGGGGCATGGATGTCCTCCGGCTCCCCTGTAGCTCTTTCATGGACACCGTGTAACCAGAGCGGTTGCCCTCTGGGCCAACCATCTCTCTGCCTTTCCCCCAGTGCAGCATACATAGGCATCCTGGGGACTCCCGAGGACGGAGAGACCGAAGACCATGACTGGGCAGCCCTTTGACTTCACACAGAACTCAGATGTCCATGATCGACCAAACTGGTCTTTGTAGCACCTCCCTGTGCCCACCTGTCTCCCCACTCCCCTTTCAGCCCTTGACCCATATGGAATCTGTGTCCTCATGGAGTGGAGAGAGCTACCAGAGAATCAATCCTTCCAAACTGACAGATGGGCAAAAAGAAACTCAGAGAGGGAACATGATGTCCCCAAGCCCACACAGTTGACTACTGTGCTCTGTTTTGGGGAACAACAAAACTTCATAACATATTGGTCATATGACAGAATACCCCAAAGGAAAAAATGCCTAAGGGAATGTCTAATTCTCTCCCATCCAACTTCCCCCTTCTGCTCCCTCTGGAGTGAGGAATGCTCAAAGACCCTTTTAGCATTTCCCTCCCTTAGGTGGAAAAACACAGAAAAACGTGGAATCTGCTAGTGAAATGCTCAATGATATATTAGAAATCATTATTACTACTGATATTTATTGAGCAGTTACTAGACTCAGGCCCTGCTTATCTGTATCGACTTATTGAATTCTCCTAAGCCCTCTAAGAGATGGGTACTTTGATTATCCCCATTTGACATTAGGAGGAAACGGAGATTTAGAGTCATCCCAAGGCCACACATTTAATAAAGGATGGAGGCAGGCCCTCCCCTCATGCGGCTCCCAGCTGGAATAGAGTCCCGCTTCTTTTTACCTGCTACGAGCAGATGTCAAACCTTGGTGTGTTTCCAGACCACCCTTGGTGCTTGCGGGCAAGTAAACGGCCAGGCCTCATCCCTGGATTCCTCAAAGACCCCCTCGGTCCAATCCCCCCACCTCCCAGTTTTCTCTCCTCTTTGTCTCACTCTGAAAGCATTTCTTGGCCATTCATGCCACTTATCGAACAGTGGACCATGCTCCTTCCCACAAACCACTCCCTTTCAAGCCCCCATCTCTCCTGTGACCTCCCTTTGAAGGCGGCTCTAGACCTTTCATCAGAGTCTCCTCCTCCTTCCCTGCTTCCCCATCTGGGCCTCCTGGGCTCCACATCCCTCTCTCCCATCCCTCCTCCACCACCCCCAACAAATCTCCCCTTGATCTTAGACCTGGTGGGCCTTGCCTGCCTTGCCCTAGCTTTTGTTAATATACACAGTGTTGTTTTGTAAACACAGTGGATACTGACACCTATCCTAGCAATACACTTAGCTTACTTTATTTCTTTGGGAGTAGGGAGCTGGGAGGAGGGGGAATTTGTGCCAAAGTCTATCTCTTTTCAATTGCCTCTTATTCACCTAGCAAATATTCATGGTGCGATTTCTGTCTGCTGAGCACCGCACTGGTACTGCCAACAGGAAGCTGAACAAGATAGAGCCCTTGAGCTGACCATCTAACTCTGAAAAATAAGGGTAATATCACCTCTCCTTCTGTGCAGGGCTGTCAGTCAGTCATTCACTCACTCATGCAACAGAGGGGTGTTAAGCACCTTCCATCCTGCCAGGCACTTTGTAGGGGCTTTGAACAGGGACTCTGCTACTCAGGACCTTAATGGAGAGAGACTCAGCAGAGAAATGTTATCCCATAAGGTCACTGTGTGGGCCAGAGGAAGACTTCTCATGCGCCGTTGCTCAGCTGTGTCCAACTTTGCGACCCTGCAGACTGTAGCCTGCCAGACTCCTCTGTCCATGGGATTCTCTAGGCAAGAATACTGGAATGGGTCGCCGTTTTCCTTCTCCAGGGGATCTTCCCGACCCAGGGATTGAACCCGGATTTCCTGCACCACCAGCATTGGCAAGTGAATTCTTTACCACTGAGCCACCTGGGCTTCCCAGAGGTAGACTTGACACTGCCTAAATGAGTCAGGAAAAGGCTCCATGGGTCCCTTGGAGCTAACTCTTGAAGGACTAAGTTGCCTGGTGAAGGATGGAGAAAGATGCTCACATGGGAAACACATATACTAAAATTGGAATGATGTAGAGATTAGCATGGCCCCTGCACAAGGATGACACACAAATTCATAGAGCATTCCATTTTTTTTTTCATTAATTTTTTTTTTAATGGAGAAGGGAAAGGTACACAGGCAACATCACAGGCAAGGGTAGAGAGATGTGAAAAGGAGACTCTGGTCAAAGAAGGCATATTGACGTCTGTGGCTCTAGGTGGGTATGCGAAGGGGAGGGCAGGAAGTGAAAAGTGAAAGGTGGGCTAGAGCCAGCAATGGGAAGACCCCCACTCCTTCCTGCTGGGCCACCATTCACTAATCTAGGATGCTACTACCACTTCTCACATGCTCCAGAGGGCCTGGGGCTTTCCTCTCCTCACCTTTTACCCTGAAAATCTCTTCTGTTCCCTTGACCACATCCAGCACTGTCCCTCAAGGATCCTTCTCCTCAGACAGTGACCTTGGCACCACTTGGCCCCAGGACCTCGTATGAGTCATCAGCCCACCTCGCAGACTGCCAACCATTACGGCAGGAAGAAATCTCAGGGCCCAAATGCTATACAAGTATTTAATTATGGGTCCACAGTTTAATTACTTAGTCTGGCTTTATATCACTTAATTTATAAATATAATTTACAGTTCCCTTGTTTCTTTCTCCAGCCACTTAGCTCATTAGGCTCAGAGCCAGTAGTGAAAAGATAAGGCAGAGAGGGCAGGGTACTGGGAGAAGTCTACCCCAGCAAGAAGCGTTTTATCGCCGGTACTGTTAAGAATTTCCAGCGGGAGATGATCATAAAAAGGAGACAGACTTGTAGTTGGCTTTATTATTGTTTTTAAATCTTATAAAGCCAATATCCCTTCCCCTCCACTTCTCCCCCATTGTCTGCACCCAGGAACGACCACACCTCCATGTTTCTGTTCCAGATACAACCTTTAGTTTCACATTAAGGCTAGCTCTCTGCAACAGCCTGCTGGGTGTTTCCCAGAGGCCTTCCCAAAGAGCATTCATTTATTCCACCAGCATTTATTTCCATACCTACTATGTGCAAGGCACTTTGGGCCAAGAAATGAAAAGCTGGGGTAAAACACAATAATTAACAGTTACTGCCTACTTAGTATGCACCAGGCATTATGCCAAAGTGTTGCAAACATTGCATATAATTTTCGGAATGGAGAAATGAGGCTCTGTTTGTTCAAAGCAGTGGCTCTGGACCCTAGCTGCATATTGGAGTCAGCTGGGGAACTCTGATGCTGGAAACCACCCTCTAGAGGTTCTAGTTTCATTGACTTGCAGTATGGCCTGGGCATCAGGTTATTAAACAAAACCTCCTCAGGTCATCTGATGTGCAGCTATGTTTAAGAACCAATGACTTAAGTAATTTTCCTAAAATCCCACAAATAGAGCAGGGAAGGCAGGCAGGCTGGCCAGTTGGCCTCCTGAGCCCTACTATGCACCAGACTCGCTCTAGGTCCTTTCACGACTAAGTGATTAAACAGATGACAAATGCTATAAAAAAGATAAAACACTACTGCAGGTCAAAGGACAATGAATGCAGGGAATC
Source organism: Tragelaphus eurycerus (assembly GCA_935064755.1). Lineage (NCBI taxonomy): Eukaryota > Metazoa > Chordata > Mammalia > Artiodactyla > Bovidae > Tragelaphus > Tragelaphus eurycerus. The sequence continues at coordinate 71,233 of CAKXYN010000086.1, read as the reverse complement.
CTTTATGAAAGAGGTCACTTATAGGTTATTTTTTTCAAGAATTTGCAGGCTACACAGAAGTGGTGGAAAGGATCAGGCGGGACTTCCAGGCAGAAAGAACCATGTGAGCAAAAGTGTGTAGCTTGGGAAACATGGCAAATGGACAAAAAACAAGAAACAGATCCCATGTGTGAAAAGACAGCTGAAGGAAATTTGGCAGGAAAGTCAGGGACAGGTTGTGAAGGACAAGGCTTCCCAAACCATGTGAGGTTGAGGCACATGTGGAATAATGATCACATTTGTAGTACAAACCAAGGTAAGTGGACAAGGCTGTCACCATCTGTCTTAGTCTGTTCAGGCTGCAATTACAAAATTGTTCTTTACCTGCTAAGTCATTTGACTCTTTGCAACCCCACAGACTGTAGCCCGCCAGGCTCCCCTGCCCATGAGATTTCTCAGGCAAAAATACCAGAGTGTTTCCATGCCCTCCTCCAGGGGATCTTCCCAACCCAGGGGTTGAACCCGTGCCTCCTGCATTGCAGGCATATTCCTTACCACTGAGCCATCTGGGAAGCCCCACAATAACAAAATACCAAAGGCCTAAAAACAACAGAAACTTATTCCTCCCAGTTCTGGAGGCTGGAAGTCTGATAACATGGCTCCCATAGATTCAGTGTCCGGTGAGGACCCATTTCCTCATCAACAGCAGTCTTCCCACCATAACCTCACATGGCCAAAGGAACAAGACATGTCTCCAGTGTCTCTTTTATAAGGACACTAATCCCACTCAAGAGGACTCCAACCTGATGAGCTAATCACTTCTTAGAGGCCCCACCTCCAAACACCACCTCACTGGGAATTGGGTTTGAACAATTCAGTCTCATCTCAGCAGATCTGACACACCTACTGGGAATCTTTGGCATAAGGCCTGGCAAAGGATCCAAGAAGTCTGAACTTCAGTCTCTGGGTAATGGGAAGCCAATGAAAATACCATATTGAAATGAAAAGATTGTGATAGGATGGAAGTTGTGTGTTTTTAATGTAAATCCAGGCCTTGTCACAATGACTTCCTAAAGGCAAAATCTGACTTGAATTTTCCACCAAACACTACTTGTGTGATATCTTTCCTACTAGACTTGGTTCTTCAACAAAAGTGATCGTGCCATATTCTTGTGTGTGTGTGTGTTTCACTTTGTAATTTGTGTCTAGCACAGATCTTGACAGACAGAAGGTGTAAAATTAGAAACAGACTTTGAACCACTAGGGCTTCCCTGGTGGCTGAAATGGTAAAGAATCTGTCTACAATGCAGGAGACCCGGGCTCAGTCCTTTGGTTGGGAAGATCCCCTGGAGAAGGGAATGGCAACCCACTCCAGCATTATTGCCTGGAGAATTACATGGACAGAGAAGCCTGGTACACTATGGTCCATGGGGTCACAAAAAGTCAGACATGACTGAGCGACTGTTTGAACTACTCATTAAATTCCATTCAGCAGGCAGCCACCTGTGCCAAGGTTAAGAGGCAAAAGTTGATGTAAATGCATGTACATTAGAAAGAGAAGGGGTGTGAAGAGTCAAAGGACCATGACATCCTATCTGTTAAGTTTTGCCTTATATATTGAGGTGCTCCTATGTTGGGTGCATACATAAATATTTAAGGTTGTTATATCTTCTTGGATTGATCCATTGATCATTAGGTAGTAACCTTCTTTGTCTCTTGTAATAGTCTACTTTAAAGTCTATTTTGTCTGATGTAAGTATTGCTACTCCAGCTTTGATTTATAATTGCATGGAATACTTCATTTTCAGTCAGTATGTGTCTCTAGATCTGAAAAAGAAATATATATATAAGAATTTATATATATATGGATTTATATATATAAGAATTTATGTATATAATATATATATGAATCATTTTGCTGTACACCTGAAACTAACACAACATTGTAAAATCCACCATACTTCAAGTAAATAAATAAATAATAAAGATTGGGGGGAAAATGCACAACCTGGAAGTCCTGGGCAGACACACTTGGTTTCCAGGGATATTCCCCTTGCTAGTCTCTGTGTCTCTTCTGTAACGGGAACAGTAAAACCTACCTAGCAGCACTGTTGTGAAATAGCACATCGCAGAGTCCTGACACACAGCAGGCCCTCAGAAAAATCTGTTAGCTTAGCCCCAATGCCCTTGACCATATTTTATTTTCAAATTCTTCTAATCAAATAATGAGGATCACATTAATGATACTAATTTGTCTTATGTATACTCTTTGTAAATATTTATCCTATTGGATGTGTGTATGGCTGAGGAGCTGTAAGTCCTGAAAGTTCTGCTATTGCTTTTAGTTAGCCTTCTACACAACCACCAGGTAGGACTCATCATACCTATCATTTACTGAGAATTTGCTGTTTCAGGTCCAATGCAAAACATTTATATACTATCTTCTTTCATCTTTACAATAAGCCTAAACACGGGTTGCCAAATCTGGCCCTGGCTTGTTTTGTTTTGTTTTGTTTGTATAGCCCACAAGTTCTGAACAGTTCATACATTTTTGAAGATTTGGCATATATATATATATACTACATAGCTAGTAGGAGCCTACTTTACAGCACATGGAGCCCTGCTCAGTGCTCTATGGTGACCTGGATGGGTGGGATGGGGGTGAGATGGGAGGGAGATCGAAGAGGGAGGGAATCTATGTGTACAAACAGCTGATTCACTTCCTTGTACTGCAGAAGCTAATGCAACATTGTAAAGCAATTGTGCTTCAATAAAACAAACAAACAAAAAAGGTATGCCACTAAGACTATATATGCTGCAAAGCCTGAGATATTAAATTTTATTTTTTTAATTGATGGAAAATTGCTTTACAATTTTGTTAGTTTCTGCCATACCACCATATGAATCAGTCATAATTATACATATATATCTTCCCTCTTGAGCCTCCCCCTCCCCTCCTCCATCCCACTCCTCTAGGTCATCACAGAGCTCCCTGTGTTATTTAGCGATTTCCCACTATCTATTTAACACATGAAAGTGTATATATGCCAGTGCTAGTTTCTCAATTCATCCCACCCTCACTTTCCCCCACTGTATCCACAGTATGTTCTCTACTAGATTCATCTGTATCATTTTTATAGATTCCATATAGATACGATATTTACTTTTCCAATTGACTTACTTCACTTGTATAAGAGGCCCTAGGGTCATCCATCTTGCTATAACTGACTCAGATTTGTTTCTTTTTTGTGGCTAAGCAATATTCCATTGTATATGTACCATAACTTCTTTATCCATTCATCTGTCAATGGACATACAGGTTGCTTCCATGTCCTGACTATTGTAAATATTGCTGCAGTGAACATTGAGGTACATGTGTCTTTTAAAACTGTGATTTTCTCAGGGTATAGGCTCAGCAGTGGGACTGCTGGATCATGTGGTAGATTTATTCCTAGTTTTTAAGGAATTTCCATACTGTTTTCCATAATAGCTGCATCAGTTTACATTCCCACCAACAGGAGGGTTCCCTTTCTCCACATCCTCTCCAGCATTTACTGTTTATAGATTTTTTTGATGATGGCCTTTCTGACTGGAGTGAGGTGGTACCTCATTGTAGTTTTGATTTGCATTTCTCTAATAACAAACGATGTTGAGCATCTTTTCATGTGTTTTTTTGCCATCTGTTATGTCTTCTTTGGAGAAATGTCTGTTTAGGTCTTTTGCCCATTTTTTGATTGGGTTGTTTGTTTTTCGGATATTGAGCTGTATGAGCTGCTTATATATTTTGGAGATCAACCCTTTGTCAGTTGCTTCATTTGCAATTATTTTCTCCCATTTTAAGGATTGTTGTTTCATCGTGTTTATAGTTTCCTTTGCTGTGGAAAAGCTTCTAAGTTTTATTAGGTTCCACTTGTTTATTTTCGTTTATATTTCCATTAATCTAGGAGCTGGGTCAGAGAGAATATTGCTGTGACATATGTCAAAGAGTGTACTGTCTATGTTTTTCTCTGAGAGCTGTATAGTTTCTGGCCTTACTTTAATCCATTTTGTCTTTAATCTATTTTGATTTTGGTTTTGTATATGGTGTTAGAAAGTGTTCAAATTTCATTCTTTTACACGTAGCTGTCCAGCTTTTCCAGCACCACTTATTCAAGAGGTCAATTCTCCATTGTATATTTTTGCCTCCTTTGTCAAAGATAAGGTGCCCATAGGGAGCACAGATTTATCTCTGGGCTTTCTGTCTTGTTCCATTGGTCTATATTTCTATCTTTGTGCCAGTATTATACTGTCTTGATGACTGTGTACTAAATCATTCTTTACCAAAAAAAAAAAAAAAAATCTTGCTAATCCCTGGTCTATAAGACTATGGTCCCTTCACAGATGAGAAATTAAGTTTTTTAGAAAGGTGAAATAATTACCCAAGGCCACACAGAAAGTAACGAGTGACAAGTCTTGGTTCCAGGACTAATTTTCTACCCCTGGTCTTAAAACTAGCTCTGTTGGTTTACATTATATTTAGAAGGCACTTTCCCTTTGACTTACGCATAAACTTAACCCATCCATAGCTTGTTCTAATATACATGCCTTCTATATTGCCTACAACCCTATGTGTGCTCCATCTCGCCTCCCCTTATGCTTATAAAAAGACAAGAGTGGGGAATGGAGAGGTATCAGGTTCCTTGCCCACTCCCCAGAGGTTCCAAAGCAGCAGAAGGTCAAGAGCTGGGGGAGTTGGACAATCCAAAGAAGAGCCTGCTGAAGCGGAAACACAGTTCTTTGTCTTGGGAGCTTCCGGATTCCAGCTGTGGGGGAAGGGAGAGAACTCTGTGTTTCCTTTCCAAAGGAAAACATGGCCGGAGGTTTCCAGGTAAGCACACATCAGAGCAGCCTTGTTGTCACTCTGTCTGGGCTTTGAGGGGAAAGACACCTGAACTCCACACTGCTTCAGCTCCAGCAGCTCACCAGCTGAGAAGAGCAGCTGCTCCCCATTTCATCTGTTTCATATTCATTAGGAAGATTAGTTTAAGGTTCTGACGCCGGGAAAACAATGCCTACAGCCTACAGTAAGCGCTCTGTTATCCCGTTCAGCTGGGAGTGAGGTGCCCAGCTTTGTCAAATGTACTGGTTCCTGGAGAGCTAGTTGCCACATAGACCATCGGCCGGAGATTGGTATTCGAAGACGCAGAACGCATAAAACAGGCTTTGTACTAAAATTACCTGGAATATATTTCCATCTTTCTTAGATATTTCGGCAGGCATGGTGCCTTGGGGACATTGTCTGAATAGGAAGAAGGTAGAGGAAATGAAATTCACCATTTATTGAGTTCTATGCTGCTAGCAAGCACTGAGCGGAAGCCTTAAATCAATAAAGGATTTAATGCTGACAATCGTCCAGTGAGGCATCTCCACTTTACAAAAGAAAAAAACCGAGGCTTGAGATGGGTTCGTTCATTCCTACAGTATTTACTGAGTACCTTCGCTTGACCTCAGCACTGGGAATGCCTATCTCTGCCCTCCTAGAGCTCCTATTCTTGGAGGGGAACTTGAGTTAAACAAGTAAAAGTAACTGATCATTTGTGGCAGGGATGAAAGTCACCAAGGGCAAGTCATGCTGCTATGACAACACCTATCCGAGGAAGCTGGCTCAGTTTGATCATCCAAGAAGGCTTTTCTGAGGAAGTGAAACTGAAGCTGAGACCTGAGTATTCCATAGGAGAGGGGCAAGAGAACGTACCCAGCAGGTGGAAAGAAGTATGGTCCTCCCAAAAAGTGACAACACACCAGGCTGCTGGGGCAGAGAGTGAGGGCTGGGGACTGACACAGGTGAAGCTGGTGAGGTCAGGAGAGCCTAGACCAGCAGGGCCAGCCTCAAAGTCCAAGCAAGAATGTTGGACTTTAGGAAGTCACAGCAGGATGCAAACCAAGCAGACAGGGCAGTCCTGCAGAAGGCCAAACTCTGAGAAGAAGCAAGCCAGAGTTCAAGTGCAGGTTCAACTCTAAAGTCCATGCTTTTTCCACAGTCACCAGCATACGGTTAAAATTTTTTCTGAAGCAAGTTGATTCAGTTAAGGGGTAGGATCTTTCAAGAAATATAGAAAGGGAGTCCAGTGTAGAAAGAACACCCTGGATTAGGAATCAGAAGTCTTGGGTTCTAGTTCTGCCTCAGATCATTCCTGACCATGCAGGACCAAGCTAACTCTTTTAATCTCACAGGCCTCAGTTTCCTCTAAGAGGGAGACAGTGCTTAGACTAAGTGCTCAGTGAGTTATGTGGAAAACACTTCAAACCACATAGAATCCATAGCAAATGATCAATAAATCTTAGCTGTTGGTTTTATCAACCTCTTTGAATACTAGTATTTTCTGATTTTTAGTATAAATTCTGTGACTGTGTATGTACTTTTTCAGAACCCTCCCTGCCCAGGCGCAATCATCAATCTTGGTTATTTCTAGAATAAGTTAAGACAATTGTCCTTTTGACATAATCCTAGAATTCTCCAATAGCACTTGAGGAACTCTTGTCTTCCTGGATTTTATAGCCCACTTAAATGTTTGCATAATTGATTTGCCCCTCTTACAGGATTTACCCGCATAACCCACAGGCAGAAATTTAATTACGGATCTGAAGGAACTTACTGTTATAATACTGGCAGAGCTCTCCTAGGTTAAGTGATAATTAAGGTTTAAATTCCACTGGGATCAAGCAACTTTTAAAAGGGTCCTCTCCCTCTCCCAGCCCATATTGTACCAAAGGTAGTTTGGCTTTTGAAATGCAGAACAATACTAAACAAGAAATTACTTTGTGTGCTATATGCAAGGTTGGATCTGCTTTTCTTTGGTTTCTTGATTTAGAGATAATACATTTCCACATCCATGTTGTGTCCCGATAGCTTATTTCTGGAAGCTGGGAAGAGCTGGGAGAGCTACTCTTGATTATTATAGAAAATATTCAATCCTCAGGCTGCTTCCCAAAAGACCACCTCATCCCATCACACAACAAGTTCTTGGGTCCTTGCCTTTCTTTTGCCCAGCTGGTTTGTGCTTTCTCTGGGAATGCAAACTCATTTTAATATTAGCTTAAGCAAGGCATAATTAGGAACGCACATCTGCAGCAAGAAAACAATACAATTCATTCAAAAGCTAAGATTTGATGACTTTTGGATTATCTGTCATTAGGCTTTTTTTTTTTTTTACATCCCCATTGCTCTCCATTCCAGTAACTGAAAGCCGTGTGTATGTTTAAGTATGCAGCTGTAATTGGCCCACTAATATACTCTCCCAGGCAAGCTCTGTTGTTTTGCAAGAACAAGAAACAGGATAGCTCATCCTCCTTTTGCAAGCTTAGTAAAGGAAGAGGCAGAAGTTCTTTCTCAATTCCTCCTGTGACAGATGCAAGAATAGAACTCACTATGCACTGAAGCTGAGTCACACACTGAGGGTAATTTTTATTCTGGGTACTAGTTCTTATTTTCCATAATCATCTTTCCTTGAACTTTGTCTTTAGGCTTAACCATCTGCCCTCTCCCTCCAGATTCATTTTGTCTTGAGAGTGCGTTCCTTTACCCCTTTGTCAACGCTGCAAAGCTCAAACAAACAAAAATAACCACCCACCTCTGCATTATCAACTTTTTGTCATCAGAAGACTTCATCGTCTGCACAAAAGTAACTGTGTCAAGTGCTGTTTTATATAACTATGTGTGTACTTGTGTGGGTGTGTAAATGTGCATGTTAGCAAAACTTAAAATTAAAAATGCACTTATAACATATCACAATCAGAGACTCACAACATGACTGGGCATTTTTTCAGGCAGAGGACCTTTGACTCACTCCTTAATATATAACACCCTTCTGGTAGGAAGGTAAACAAAATCCTGCATGATTTAGCCTCATCTCTCATCACTATCTCACTGCGTGCTCTATGCTCTGGCCATGCTAGCAAAATCTGTGCCTTGAAATTCACACTCCTTGCCTCCTCCAGACTTTACCACATGTTTTCACTCTACCTGGAATCTTCCTCTGCTCCGTCCCTGAACTTTTTAGTCCTCTTCCTCTATATCTCAAGTTAATTGTCACCTCTTGTGAAACTTGGCTGTGGACCTGGATCCACATACAGTTGCACAGATTTTTCAATTACAGAATACGTTTTTTAAACTCTTTCTTCAGGCAAAGCTGTATACTAGGCATCTGGGGTAAAGGAAAAAGAGGAAGAGGGCTTTGATGAAACATCCAAAGCCTTCCAGTATCCCCATCTCTAGCCTTTGAAAACAAAATGATCCCTAAGACTCTGAACTGCTAATATCCTTATATTATACCCATATAATTTGCTGATTCTCTATGCCATTTTACACAGGGCTCTAATCATTTTTGATTCTAAATTCCTTATGAACAAGGTCTACCCTACTTTTAAATGACCTACAAGACCTAGCACCAGGATGAATATATAAGAAATACCAACAAACACAGTTGATTAACTGCCTATTGACCTGTCCTTAGAGTGTCTTCCACAAGAATCATTGAGCAGCATGGCGAAATGCCAGGAGACTATAAACGGCATAAAGACAGGGACTTGGTTTACCATGTTCAGCATCTTCCCAAGTCCTAACACAATACCTGACACACCATAGGCACTCAGTAAATTTATGGAGTAAGTAGATGAATGAATGATGATATAAAGACAGCAGTGAACAAAAGTCTTGCCCTAAGGGACTCTCTAGACAATGAAAGAGACTTAAATTCACATTGTCCTCTCTCCTCCCAAACTTTTCATTGAAAATTAAGTTCATTTTTTCCCTCAGTTCTTCTCAGAGATCTCTTGGCATAGGGTCTTTCCTTTTTCCTTAGGTAATCCTTGAAAGGTAAAAGAATAATCTTAACAGAAACACATAGGCAGGAATCATCTTCTATAGCTTTGGACAACACCAAGAATGATGATTGGGATAACTTCTACTCTGGAAGGCCTCACAGAGGTAAGATAAAGGACAATTCTTTCTGTTATGGCCTTCTTTTCACCACGAAGAGTCAATGACAATCATTACAAAATATAAAATGAAGTACAAGCCAACAAATCTTCATTCTGTGTATCTGAGATAAAACATTAAAAGATGGATAAGGCTGGAGTGAAGTGAGAGAGAATGCAAACAACTCCATACAACATGATAATCGCTATGCTGGAAGGATGGACAGAAAGTTGAGGGAATAATGAAGATGAAGCAATTAATTCTGTCACAGAGCATAGAGGAAAATGTCACAGAGAAACTGATCGTTGACCTAGTCCTTCATGATGGTAGGATCAGCAGGTAGAAGTGAGATGAGCAGTCCAGATACAGAGAGCAGCATAAAACATGAAGCATGCATCATGCTCCAGGTGATTAAGGCAGCTTGGCTAAGACAGGTTATCAACTATTTTAACACCAGTTTCATTTATCCCTAATGAAAACAGTTGTCGGTTTAGCTTACATTGATTGAGAAAGCACATCATAGCAAAATCTACTATGCATATAGTAGAGCTCTTGAACAAATGTGTGTTTCATCAATCACTACTGCAGCTATGTATAGATACAAAAAAATAGTATCACATTGCCAAGGTATGAAAGCAGTCTAAGTGTCCATCAACAGATGAATGGATATATAAGTATATATATACTATATATATATTCCTATGTGTCACTTTGTGACTCCAACTCTTTGTAACTCCATGAACTGTGGCCCACCAGTCTCCTCTGTCTGTGGGGATTCTCCAGAGAAGAATACTTGAGTGGGTTGCCATGCCCTCCTCCAGGGCATCTTCCCAATCCAGAGATTGAACCCAGCTCTCCCACAGTGCAGGTGGATTCTTTATAGTCTGAGCCACCAGGGAAGCCCAAGAATACTGGAGTGGGAAGCCTAGCCCTTCTCCAGGGATCTTCCCGACCCCAGAATCAAACCAGGGTCTCTTGCATTGCAGGCAGATTCTTTACCAGCTGAGCTACCCGGGAAGCCCAGGACTACTATTCAACCATAATAAAGAATGAAATTTTGCCACTTGCAAGAACATGGATGGACTTGGAGGTACTGTGCTAAGTGAAATAAGTCAGACAGAGGAAGATACTGTATGATATGTCTTCCATGTGGAATCTAAAAAATATAACAAACATGTGAATAAGACTAGGAAAGAGCCAGACTCACAGATTCAGAGAACAAACTAGTGGTTACCAGTGGGGAGAAGAAAGGGGGAGGGGCAATATAGGGGTGTGTGAATGTGTGCTTAGACACTTCAGCTGTATCTGACTCTTTGTGACCCTATGGACTGTAGCCAGCCAGGCTCCTCTGTCCATGGGATTCTCCAGGCAAGAATACCAGAGTGAGCTACCATACTCTCCTCCAGGGGATCTTCCCGGCCCAGGGCTCAAACCCGCATCTCTTGCATTGCAAGTAGATTCTTTATCCACTCAGCCACCTGGAAAGCCCAATATAGGGGTAGGGGATTTACAAAAGGAATTGTATGAAATCATGTTTGTGAAACTTTTTAAAACTGTAAGCACTACAGAATTTTAAAAATCTTTCATTCAATGTTTTAAAAAAATTTTTAAAAAGTCAACCCCATCTATAAATTTCAATCCAGTAGTCCTAAATAAAATGTTTGTTGATAGATTTTAAGAAGTAGTAACACATGATGCAGACTTAAGGTTTACATATCTTCCCTTTCTATAAAAGTCCCATTGAAACTAAAACAGAAGATTTTTACCTAGAAAAAATAAGTGATCTTCCCAGAAAATCTTCCTGGTGAGGAAATCAGAAACTTGAGAAAGAAGACAACTAGGACTTCAGGCAGTTCCTTCCACCCACACAGACGTGCAATAATGTATCTGGGGGGAGATGAGTGGGAGGAGGAGAGGGACAAGCAGAGAAGGAATGGCAACTCTGTCCAGGAGGGACATATTGTTCCCCATCACCAAAGTGAGGTCATTCTCCTTTGCAAAGGTTGAGGTTCCCGCATGCCATCTTCTCAGGGGAGCCCTACTTACAAAGAACCCCCAGGCAGCCCTGTAATGCAATCATCTCTATAGCTACAGCAAAATCATATCCTACAGCCCAACTCTCACTCAGACATAACCTGGGAATTATCCACAGACACGGGAGGAAAATTCACTGACACCAGAGAAAACATAAAATCCAAGGAACAGAAAAGAGGGTTTTGGGGTTTTTTAAGTCATTAGAATCCTCAGAGTCTAGATTTTGTATCAGTTAAACATGACCAGGGTGCTATATAATAGGGAACAAGCAACCAAAAACAAAATAGTTCTTAGAAATTAAAAATGACAAGAAATACAATAGGTAGGATGAATAATACACTAAATACAGCAGACACCCAAACTGGCTACTCAGAAAAATAAAAACAAGGAAACTGCTCAAGATTTATATCAAAAACTTTAAAAATATGCATATGATGAGAGAAAAAATAGGATACGGGGGAAAGGGAGTATGAGTAGGCAGTGAGGCAGTGTTCTTGACTTTGCCTGACAAAACCCAATAATTCTCTTCAGCTTATAGAGACAAGAAATTAGAGGTTTGAGTATATTATTTAAGGTCATATGGTTACCAGTAGAACTAGAAACACAGCCTGTTAGCAGTGATTGCCTCTAGGACATGACACTGAGTTGAAGCTGCCTCTGGGATAAAAGAGCTTCTTTTGTGGACTCCTGTTTTCTTTGGAAAAGATAATTACTACATAGATACACATTTATTCTAATATTTTTAATACAGTTATCCTGAAAAAAAGTATAACATATTGGCAGAATTGAGATACCATTTCCATCTCTGTCGAATCTATTCTCTGCCAATATGGGGATCCTTTGTATGCATCAAAAAGAAACCCCAGAAGGAAGAACATATTCTATTTATTTATTCAATCATGCAACAAACATGAATTGAATGCCTGTTGTAGGTCAAGGGCTGTTCCTGCAAAAATAAAAGTTCAGATAAAGCAGTTAATAAACAACAAACATCCTTGCCTCACAGAGCTGTGTTCTTCCCTTATCACAATAATGCCAGGGTTATGACTTTGCAATTAATAGGCTCAATATTAACTGGTTGATTCTACTCATATAAAGTTTTAAAATAGGTAAAGCTCATTTATGATTAAAAAACATCAGAAAAACAGTTACCTCTTGAGGGGAACTGACTAGAAACTGGAGCATAAGGGAATTTCCCGGTGTGGTGGAAACGCTATATACATTGACAGGATTTCAGGTTACACAGATATATGCATTTTTCTAAAAATCATGTATTGTACATTTCAGATTTGTACATTTCCTGTTATGTGAATTTAGCCAAAAAAAAAAATGACAACAAAATTTGAACTAAAAAAAAAAAAATTGCGCTCAACGTTACTTTAACCGAAGAATGTGTTTCTCAGGTGAAAAATAAATCACATTATTTTCAGAAGAAAAAAAATTAAATATTTCACAATGATGAGGTGTGCTTACTGTTAGGTAAATTCAGGTAGAACCCGATGTCCTCCCAACTCCACCCCAAGAAGAGCTCTTCCCAAGGATGGGTGGGAAAATCAGATGTGAAAAATTTAAAGAGGAGAGTTTCTGGAAAAAGGACAAGATAAGGAGGTTAAGTCGGGGAAGGAAGCAGCTACCATGGAAGACTAGAAGGTGAGGTTCTTTTGTACAGTGTCTGGGAACATGTTAACCAGAAGAGTCCCAACTCCTAGCCATCAGGCTCTGTGCTATTTGGGGAGGCTCTAGTGACCCTTGGAGAAGGCAATGGCACCCCACTCCAGTACTCTTGCCTGGAAAATCCCATGGACGGAGGAGCCTGCTAGGCTGCAGTCCATGGAGTCTCGAAGAGTCGGACACGACTGAGCAACTTCACTTTCACTTTTCACTTTCAAGCATTGGAGGAGGAAATGGCAACCCACTCCAGTGTTCTTGCCTAGAGAATCTCAGGGACAGCGGGGCCTGATAGGCTGCCATCTATGGGGTCGCACAGAGTCAGACACGACTGAAGCAACTTAACAGCAGCAGCTAGTGACCCTTCAGATCAGATAAGATCAGATCAGATCAGATCAGATCAGTCGCTCAGTCGTGTCCGACTCTTTGCGACCCCATGAACTGCAGCACGCCAGGCCTCCCTATCCATCACTAGCTCTCGGAGGTCACCCAGACTCACATTCATCGAGTCAGTGATGCCATCCAGCCATCTCATCCTCTGTCGTCCCCTTCTCCTCCTGCCCTCAATCCCTCCCAGCATCAGAGTCTTCTCCAATGAGTCAACTCTGCTCATGAGGTGGCCAAAATACTGGAGTTTCAGCTTTAGCATCATTCCTTCCAAAGAAATTCCAGGATTGATGTCCTCCAGAATGGACTGGTTGGATCTTCTTGCAGTCCAAGGGACTCTCAAGAGTCTTCTCCAACACCACAGTTCAAAAGCATCAATTCTTGGGCGCCCAGCCTTCTTCACAGTCCAGCTCTCACATCCATATATGACCACAGGAAAGACCATAGCCTTGACTAGGTGAACCTTTGTTGGCAAAGTGATGTCTCTGCTTTTGAATATGCTATCTAGGTTGGTCATAACTTTCCTTCCAAGGTGTAAGCGTCTTTTAATTTCATGGCTGCAGTCACCATCTGCAGTGATTTTGGAGCCCAGAAAAATAAAGAAGCAAATGAAATGTTTGCCCCTCCCTCATGAGCTTGGCCCTGGGGAGGATTAACCTGGGGGTACTCAAGAACAGACATGTTCCCTGACCAGAAGCCACTTTGTAGGTTCACAGAAAGAAAGACCAAGACCCCAAGCTCGAGAGCATGTCAGTGCCAGGAAAATTCTGTTCTTTCCTTCAGCAGGTCTCCTGGGAACAACCTCCACCTCCACGCCAGCAAACATGATCACAAAAGAAGGGTACCTCCGACATGAACTAATATTTATGCCTGCTACCAGCAAGTGGAAAGACACTAGAGGGAATAATCGCAAAAGAAACTAGATTAGATCTAGACAAAATTAAGAAATTCCATTTTCTCTGCGAATCCTGAGAGATGCATGAGTTAAGTTTTGTGAACCTACAGCATATGTTTCAGTCACATTAGTTATTCAGGCTGCAGACTTCTTGATGTACATATGGTTCTTCTGATCTTTCCAAATAATTCCATAAGACCCCAGAGTGCACAAGTTGGAAACATTAGGGCTAGCAGGAAGGGCGCTTATTGGGGGGAGTGAGAAAATGAGGCCAGGGAGGCAGATTTTTGAAAACCACCTCTTGTGCCATACCACAAATTCAGAGGAGAGCCAAGAACCATACAAAGGTACAAAACGTCCAAAGAAGAAAGGAGTGAAAAAAGAGGTTTTTGAGGAAGGGAGTGATAGAATCAGATCTGGGTTTTGGAAAGATGATGCTGGCAGTATCTGAAGAGGGAATTTACAGAGAAAAAGATTTGCCGACAGGGAGCAGACCTAGGAGGCTACAGTCCTTAATCAAACAAGAAATGCCCTAAATTAAGGTAGTGACGTTGGCGGGGGGTGAGGGGGGTGGGGCATTAAGTCTTCTGCATCACTTTTTACTTCCTCTATCCTACCCTGACTGCTGCAGTCACCATTTCTGCACAAACATGAACTAGCTCTGTGTATATGTGTGTATGTTAGTCACTCAGTCGTGTCCAACTCTTTGCAGCTCTATGGACTGTAGCCCACCAGGCTCCTCTGTCCATGGGATTCTCCAGGCAACGATACTGGAGTGGGTTGCCACGCCCTCCTCCAGGGGATCTTCCGGACCCAGGGATTCAAACCGGAGTCTCCTGCATTACAGTCGGATTCCTGAACTGCTAAGCCATCCAGGAAGCCCCAACTAACTCTGCTACTGCTAAGTCACTTCAGTCGTGTCCGACTCTGTGCGACCCCATAGACGGCAGCCCACCAGGCTCCCCTGTCCCTGGGATTCTCCAGGCCAGAACACTGGAGTGGGTTGCCATTTCCTTCTCCAATGTATGAAAGTGAAAAGTGAAAGTGAAGTCGCTCAGTTGTGTCCGACTCTTCGAGACCCCATGGACGGCAGCCTACCAGGCTCCTCAGCCCATGGGATTTTCCAGGCAAGAGTATTGGAGTGGGGTGCCATTGCAACTAACTCTGAGCAGGTGCAAATGCGAAGTGCATACGTCCGCCCTGCTTCTTAACCCAAGGCGTCTCTGAAGTTGCTGCCCAAGCACCTACTCTGCAGTCTCACACAGACAATCCAACAAGACGAAGGTGTGAACGCCTGGGGGCATCAGCTTGCCTGTTGCCGGATGAGAGTGTCCCAAGTCTCCTAAGGCTCCACAGAAGCCCTCGCAGGATCAGGACCCCGCAGGGGTAACCTGACCCAGACCGCAACCCTGACTGGCCTTCTTTTCCTTCCAGATGTCCATGCCTCTCCCTCTCACAGCTCCTTGGGCCTGCCCTCGAACAAACCACCATCCACAGCTCTTGTATTAGGTCTTGTCCTTCGTGGAACCCAGGCTACCGCAGGTAGTCACAGCACCAGCTTCTCAGATGAGGTGCGGTGCCAGAGAAGGAGAGGGCTCCACAGTGGCCGGGTTTCCGGCATGCGTGAGGGAAGGACGTGCGCTGGGGCTACGTGACGTAACTGCCTCCCTCCGCGACGCGCGCGCACAGTTCTCTTTTCATTCCGCGTGGCTAGAGCCCGGCTCCTGGCCTGTGAGAAGCTGCCTCCGTGAAGCTCTGACTTCTTCAAGACTGTTTGCTTCCTGCCTTTAGGATATGTGGTTTCATTTCTGTGTTGTCTTCTCTCCTGCTCTTCTTCCTCCTCATCCCTCCATTCCTTTTATTCCTTCATGTCTGTGTTTTTCACTCACATCACACAGTCCATTTTCATGTTCTGAGGTAAAATTCTTTTCTAAAAGCTTTTATTGAAAAATAGTTGGTTTACCGCGATGTGGTAGTTTAGGATGTATAGCAAAGTGATTCAGTTATATATATATTCCTTTTGAAATAATTTTTATAATTCTCTTCCATTACAGTTACTACACGATGATGAGTAGAGTTCCCTGTGCTGTACGGTAGGTCCTTGTTGATTATCTTTTTATACAGTTATTTCTATTGTTTAGTCACTAAGTTGTGTCCGATCCCGCGACCTCATGGGTTGTAGCCCGCTGGGCTCCTCTGTCCGTGGGATTTCCCAGGCAACAATATTGGAGTCCGTTGCCATTTTCTTCGCCAGGGGATCTTCCCGATCCAGAGATTAAACCCAAGTCTCCTACATTGGCAAGTAGGTTCTTTACTACTGAGCCACCTAGGAAGCCCATTTTATGTAGTAATAAGAAGGCAATGGTAGCCCACTCCAGTACTCTTGCCTGGAGAATCCCATGGATGGAGGAGCCTGGTAGGCTGCAGTCCATGGGGTCGCTAAGAGTCAGACACGACTGAGCAACTTCACTTTCACTTTTCACTTTCATGCATTGGAGAAGGAAATGGCAACTGACTCTAGTGTTCTTGCCTGGAGAATCCCAGGGACGGGGGAGCCTGGTGGGCTGCTGTCTATGGGGTCACACAGAGTCGGACACGACTGAAGTGACTTAGCATTAATATGTATATTTTAATCCCAAATTAACTGAGCCACATTTATGTACACAGGGAACCAACAAGTAAATTGGTACTAAAGATAAGCCACGAGTGAAAGTAACCCATCATTGCACAGGGTGATTTGCTAGCAGGGTGGTCTGGTGATTTTGGGTTTCCTGGGCATCCTAACTAGGTTTTCACAAAAGCCAACCGTGACTGGGTTTGATTCTCCACCCAAGGGTGCAGAGGATGCCTTTCTGTACAGGTGGAGCATAGAGGGAGGCCCCTTCTCTCAGAGGCCTAGTGCAGGATTGTATCAGGGCAGGGGCAACTGCAGTGGTTGAGTTTGTCTGTTCCTGAGTCATGTTGCAGTGAGACTCTCTTTCACACCGTAAAGTCACGGTGACAAAAATGTGAGTGTGGAAATATGAACAAATCTTTACTGAGCAATACTTCCTTACCCTGCATAGTTAGACTTGTTGGAGTAAAATCCTAGACATTTTCGGTGATGCAAAGAACCTATTTTGTTGCTTTTCAACCCAGATCTTAGGGTATGACAAATGACAGTGAATCTGTGCACCCTATGTATAAGTTGCCACAAGCTTACAAGTTATACAAAACTTTACCACTATGCCACTCCTGCCTTGCAGCCACACAGCCACTCCTTTCTCTCTCTGGTCCAGAGAGAGAAATCCAGTTCCTTTCTTGTAATCTACAGAGTGCATACCCAAAGAAGCTGCTATGTTAAGACTGAGTCTGAAAAACCTTTTTTCCTGTCTTTGTAGCAAGCTATCATTTTTCATTTCCTTTTAAGTCAGACACCACCTCTGAGATTTACCTCTTTTCATTGATGTCAGCAGGAACTGACCTCTTGTCTAGCTGTCCTGAATCCCTATTGTCAGTTTGCCTTTGACCAGAAATATCTATATAAGCAGAGAGGGAATGAGAACATTTATCTCTTTAAAAAATTTCATGTTCTGTGTTCAAGGTCAGTTTCCCAAAGATTCACTTGAAGAGTGGGGGTGGGGGTTTGGGGGCAACCTGCTAATGGGCCTGGGTCAGAAGCAGCTGGATGAGATGCCATTTTTTCACATGCAAACAGTGGCAAAGAAATGTGTTTATGCCTTGTCATGACTGGACAACCCAAATACCATCAAGCCTGCATCAGCACTCGGGTCTGGGTTTTGTCATTGTCAGTCCCTCTGGTATTCAGAAGAGATGCTGGCTCAGGAGGGCCAACAGAGTTTAATTTCCAAATGCATCTGAAATCCTTTAAGCCTTTTGTTGGAGCCATTGCAAAATCATAGTGGCTATAAGCCTTTTTTTTTTTTTTCCCTTCAGTGGTTGCATCACAGTCACCAAGACAAGCACAACTGACTCTTTCTCCAGAGAGACGTTGGCATCTGTGGTCCAAAGGTTAAGCATGCTGGGGCCTGGAGGGGGCAATTGCATTTCATTGGAGAGTCCAAGTGGGTGCAGGCTGAGCTCAGCAGCCGCTTGGGAGCAAGAAGCAATTGCTGGCTGTTCTTTCTCAGGGGAATGCGAGCAGCATATGGTGTTCTGTGTGTGACACAAATGGTTAATTTCCACCAGCTTTTCTGTAGTTTCAGCAACTCTAGGATTAGAAGGGACAGGTTCTTTATAATTCCCTCCAATATCTCTCAAAGTTACTTTCCAAGTCTCTGCTTTTGTTCTGCTGTTTCTCTTTCAGCGGCTTTATTTTCCTTGGACGTAAACACTTGGCTTGGGATTGAGGGGGGATTTAACTGCTTTGATTTTTTTTTTTTTTTTTTTTGCTTTTGCTTTTACCCAGGGTCACTGGAACAGTTATATCAAATCTTGAAATAGTCTTAAATGTTTCTATTCTACGTGTATGTGCAAACACTTCACACACATACCCACTCACACACATGCTCACCCCCTTCCATATAATGTTTATTAATGATTGTGGAACTATATTGGTCCACATGGACTAAAGATTAGCTGGAACAAAGGCAAAATATTTTATAGATTTGAAGATGGGGGGAGAGAAGAGCGAGGGCAAAAAAGAGGGAGGGAAAGAGAAAGAAAGAGAGAAAGTAATAATAATAATAACTGCCATTTATTGACAACTTTCTATGCATTGGGTAGTGGTGGTGATTTAGTTGCTGAGTCATGGCTGACTCTTGTGACCCCATGGACTATAGCCCACCGGGTTCCTCTGTCCACAGGATTTCCCAGGCAAGTGGGTTGCCATCTTCCTGACTCAGGGATTGAACGTGGGTCTTCTGCGTTGCTTCCCTCATAGCTCGGTAAATCATCTGCCTGCAATGCAGGAGACCTGGGTTCAATTCCTGGGTTGGGAAGATCCCCTGGAAAAGGAAATGGCAACCCACTCCAGTATTCTTGCCTGGAGAATCCCAAGGACAGAGGAGCCTGACAGGCTACAGTCCATGGGATCGCAAGAGTCGGACACGACTTAGTGACTAAACCACCACCTCCTGCATTGCAGGCAGATTCTTTACAGACTGCGCTGGGCACACACACATTCATATTCATTGAATTGTCTTGAAACCTGTCAGACAAAGGGGTTATTACAATCCTCATTTTACAGATGAGAACATTGAGGTCTAAATTACTCGAGACATCATCCGAGATCCAAGCCAGGTTTTTCTAGCACAAAAGCTATTCCTAATCATGATATCATAATGCCTTTCATTATGATATCATAATTACCTGACTCATTTTCTCAGAATTGTGTTTTTGAAGAAGATAATTGTATCATTGCTTTTTCATAGCAACAAGTTCTGAGGGGAACAATGATAATGATTACAACTATAATTATTTGTACTTTTAGGATTCAGACACAACCATTGGAGCCTACATAGAGTATCTCACTTAAATTTGCATGTATGTAAATAATAATGTATATTATTTACACTTGACCAATGAGAGAAGAAAAGCTAAGACTTTTTAAGTAAGCAGCCTGTCCCAGGTCACATAACAAGCAAAGGGCAAACTGGAATTCCAACTCTAATCAGCTGATTCTGAAGTCCTAAAACTTCTCAGAGTCTGTTCCATGTTTTTCTTACTGTCTTCTTAGGGGAAAAGTCCCAGAAGAGTGTAGTTGTAGGACTTCTATGGTGATCCAGGGGCTAAGACTTCACCTTCCAGTGCAGGGGTTGCAGGTTCGATCCTTGGTCAACATGCCTAGCAGCCAAAAAAACGAAACATAAAACAGAAGCAATATTGTAACAAATTCAATAAAGACCTTAAAAAAAAGTCCACATCAAAAAAAATCTTAAAAAAAGAAGAGCATATTTGTTTAATCATTATTCAATTTATCTGTGAGTGCCAGCATCTTGTTTCTAATACACAGAGAAATTTATTCATTGAACATATTATATAAGTACATTCGGAGAGATAAATGTTTCATAAAATGAGAAACAAGCATTTACTGAACTTCAACTATATGCCAGGCCCTAGGAATACCAACATTCAAAGGAACCTTCAGTACATAGACAAGGAGGCTCTTACATAAATGCTTTCAATAAAAAGTAGTGAGAACAGTGAGGGGCTATAGACCGCACACCCAGATGCATGCAGTCTATAGCATTTAATGCAGTCGAGGCTCTGGGAGGCCCTGGTACCACACATTCATTGTTTGCAGATGCTTACGTCTTCATGGCTAACACAATTTTAGGGGATAATCATGTTCTTAGCAATTCATGAAACTGATAAACAAAGTAAAAGGCTCCCCACTGCCTCCTGAAGAATGGAACTACACAGCAAGACCATCTCAACACAGATATCCCCACTCAGCCCTGCCTTCCTACCAGGACTCCCTTCTAAGGATGCTGAGTAGCCAGCAACCCTGCAATGCCTCCATTTCAGCGCCCAGGTGACTTGACTAGGTGGATACCCTATCTAAAGCCTCTCTCCCTCAAACCTGTACCAGGATCAGATACACCATAGGTAGTTCATTTCTAAATGTGTTTGCCACTTTCTGCTCTTTAGATTATTCCCTAGACTCTGTACTCCACTCCAAAAAAGACCTGAATTTTTCTTTTTGAAATGACTGATAATGATACAAAGTGATAGTGCCTCTAGGTTTATATTTTTAAAAAGAAAAAAATTTCCTGACCAAAAAGCAAACAAATGAAAAACACACACAAAAAAACAAGCAACAACAAAACCTTAAACTACAAGACCTGGAGATGATTTTCTTTGCTCATCACCAGATTTGAAAGCTAAGTGGCTCTATTAGGCTGGGCCATGAAAAAAATAAGTAAAATAGAGGAAATCAGTAAGGAAAGAGAAGAGTGAAGCAGATAAACAATGAGAAGAAGAGACAAGACTTCACAGCCCCTGGAAGCTCTTGAAACTTCCCAATTTCCTACAAGTTTCAATGGGGCCCACTTGTACTTCCCCTGAGTGCTGCCAATTTCTCTGTTTTATTTAATAAATCTTTTTATGTGTTTTAGCTGGAGTGAGTTTCTCTTTCTTCCTACCAAAAGATGCTTGAGAAGAAAATGTTCAAATCCTCCTCTGAGTAATAAATTTATCATTTTAGTCCCCCGTTTTGCCTCAAGAATCAGACCCAATCAGAACTACTTATGATCCCTCAGATGCATTTAGCCTTTTGCTCCTGCTCTGTCTTGGTTGATAGAGCAGGCTTGGAATGCCCATCGCCTACAAGTTTTAAGTGTCCACAGCCTAGTCAGCCTTTGCGGCCCAGCTGGAAACTTCCTCCATATGGCTTCTTGGAACCTTTCTGTCTACAAGTAATTTCTCAATCCCCCATAGAGCCTTTTATGTAGGTTTCCTGGCTCTGGCACTTTCTCACTTACAATAGAGCTGTCAGGATACCCAGCTTATCTTTCCTAGTAGAGTGTAAGCTCCTAGGGGCACAGACTTTTGTCTTATTCTTTCCAAACTCCACCAGTGTTTATTTAGCACACACTAAACATTCAGTGCTACTTATAGAACTAGTGGGTTGGGGGGATGAATGAATTCAAATTACCATAAGGCATACTTAACTGAAAAATGTCAATACTCCAATTTTGGAGGGGAAAAAAGAAAAGTAGAGAACTCAGATCATAACAACTATAATATATAGTCAAAACACAAATTACAGGACTTCGGAGGTTACTACAAATTCAATCAGGCCTTAATCTCAATTGAACTTAATCTCTAAGGTTTCTTCCAGCACTAAAAAAATCCATACTTATGTGATTCTATATTTCATACATCTACAGTACTCCACAGGGAGACCTGAGGTTAGGCTTCAAGCCTTGAGATGCTGTACATTTGTGGTGACTAAATGAAAATCTTGTTGAAAAAAAAATAATTGTAATTAAACAAAGAGTTAAATTTTACTTGACAAAAGAAAAAGAAGGAGGGCGAGAAAGATGAAGAGGGGGAAAGTGGGAGAGAGGAGGAGGAGGGGGAAGGACAGTGCTGTTATCCATTTACTATATAACATTGTATGTAATTATTTCTTTTAATACAGCTTCTTAGCTCAATTCTGGGCTTCCTCAGTGGCTTAGCAATAAAGAATCCGCCTGCAATGCAGGAGCCACAGGAGACATGAGTTCAGTCCCAGAGTTGGGAAGATCCCTTAGAGGAGGGCATGGCAATCCACTCCAGTATACTTGCCTGAAGAATTTCATGGACCAAGGAGCCTGGCAGGCTACAGTCCATAGGTTTGCAAAGAGTCAGACACTACTAAAAGCAACTTGGCACGCATGCAGCTCACTTCTACTGAAATATAAGTGCCATGAGGGAGTGATTTTTATTTCACTCACTGATGTATCCCTTTATATGCCTATAAGAGTACTTGGCAGAGAGGTAGTACACAGTAAGTAATTGCTGAAAGGATGACTGAATGATGAATTAATAGGAAACATGAAAATGGGTAAGATGTAGCCTCTGCCCTCAATATGCATCCAGGGCTTCCCTGGTGGCTCAGTGGTAAAGAATCCGCCTACAATGCAGGAGACAAGGGTTCGATCCCTGGGTCAGGAAGATTTCCTGGAGGAGGAAATGGCAATTCACTGCAGTATTCTTGCCTGGAAAATTCATGGACAGAGGAGCCTAGTGGGCTACAGTCCATGGGATTGCAAAAGAGTCAGACACAACTGAGCTACTAAACAGCAACAACAATATATACAAAGTAAAACACATTTTGGGTCCCCTGCCCAGATCCCCTTAAGCAACCAATGCCCCCATGCCTCAGCTGTTGTTAGTGTCTGCAGACAGCTGGCAACTGCCTGCTACTCCTAAGAATTGACTAGATAGGTGGGAACACATCTCCCAGAAAGACCTGAGAGGTTGCACGCTAATTCCAGAGGTGGCCACTAGCCAATGGTTGACTAATAAAGGGATCCAAACAGTCCCTCCCTTGCCTCAGTGTGGGGAAGTTCTGTGGGGTTTTTACCATCTAGGGTTCTCCCATGCTGCTGCTGCTGCTGCTAAGTCACTTCAGTTGTGTCCGACTCTGTGCAACCTCATAGATGGCAGCCCATCAGGCTCCCCTGTCCCTGGGATTCTCCAGGCAAGAACACTGGAGTGGGTTGCCATTTCCTTCTCCAATGCATGATGAGATAGAGCTAAAGCTAGCCTTCAGCTAAGTATACATCTTCACCTGGCCCTTCTTATACTGCTTTTCTCATTTCCTCCCTTACAAGTTGCCTGAGAGCATTCCCTCAGTAAATCAGGGAAGGGGACGACAGAGAATGAGATGGTTGGATGGCATCACCAACTCAATCGACATGAGTTTGAGCAAGCTCTGGGAGTTGGTGATGGACAGGGAACCCTGGCATACTGCAGTCCATGGGGCCACAAACAGTCAGACATGACTGAGTGACTGAACTGAACTGAGAGCATTCCCTCAGTAAATTACTACCAAAAAAACCCCTTGTCTCAGGCTTTGCATCTCAAGATCTGGTGCCGAGAGTGACAGGGGAATTATTTGTTACACCTGATGTGCTAGGCACCACTTTTGAGATACCCATTTTGAAATTTAATTTAATCCTACCTTCACAACCAATTTTCAAGACTATTATTATCATCCCTAAATTACTGATATAAGCTGAATAATTTACTTAATTATTCTATGTGGTCCAAGTAGGATTTGAAGCCTGACCTACCTAACTCCAGAATCTCTGTGCCTCATACTATACATTTTTGTTGTTTGGCACTAAGTCATGTCTGACTCTTTGCAACCCCATGGACTGTAGCCCTCCAGACTCCTCTGTCCATGGAATTTCCCAGGCAAGAAGACTGGAGTGGGTTGCCATTTCCTTCTCCAGGGGATCTTTCCAACACAGGGATTGAACTGGTGTCTCCTGCATTGGCAGGCAGATTCTTTACCACTGAGAAATCCTAATGTTAGGCAGGAATTTATTAATATGCTTTGAGGACCTTTTCAATGACAAAAAGAGAACTACATGAGATTTTTGTGGCTGATCCTCAGTTAACCAGAATATGCAGTTAATCAAAACGACCTTTAAATTCAAGGTAATCAAATAGTCTCTCTCAGACAGGCTCGGAGAAGGCAATGGCACCCCACTCCAGTACTCTTGCCTGGAAAATCCCATGGACGGAGGAGCCTGGTAGGCTGCGGTCCATGGGGTCGCTAAGAGTCAGACACGACTGAGCGACTTCACTTTCACTTTTCACTTTCATACATTGGAGAAGGAAATGGCAACCCACTCCAGTGTTCTTGCCTGGAGAATCCAAGGAATGGTGGAGCCTGATGGGCTGTCGTCTATGGGGTCGCACAGAGTCGGATACGACTGAAGCGACTTAGCAGCAGCAGCAGACAGCCTATCCCTTCGCATTCTGATGAGAGTCTGACTTAGGAATTGACATATTAGGAGTCTTTCAGTACTCTTCACTGCATCAGATCTTTAAGTAAATTCTTAGCCCTATGGGAAAGTAGATATCTGTTGACCTGTTGACTGATGAAGACATTCAGACATTGAGTGATGTTCCCCAAGGCTTATAACACATCTTCATCAGAACCAAACATTTCAAATTCCTTACCCATGCCTCAGACGTTCAAATTGTTAGCTTGCACAAACCCACAGCTTTCACCATTACTGAGAGCAATGTGTCCTTGATAAAAAATCTGTCTTGACTCAAGTCTGATTCTACTTGTCAAGAATGGGACAAAAATATTTACACTTGAAGAATTATCATCTTTCCAAGGCAGAGCCTCCATGGACCATATTAAATGGAATTAGGGGAGGATATTATGTAGAATTAAATTCTTCAAAATATTTAAAACTAAGAGAAATAGACAATTCAGACATTTCCTTTCTACTTGAGATCCTTGGGCTACTTTCTTTCCAGAGCCGACTCGTTTGGAAGTGTATTATATTTTTATAAAGGAGATTTTGAACTTCTAAATACTTGAGAAATAAATTTTGCAGGTCTGACAAAGAAGAGATAAATAATAGGCAGATGTATTATAGGCCAAATATGGGCTAGAATGACAAAACACAAACATAATACCCATAGAATGAGAAATTATATTGAAACTGTGGCTCATGGATATTTCCTATGCTTTCAGGGGAATTACTATAAAAGGGATATAAGTTATATTATGGAGTTCTGTGTTCTTCTATCACTGGTTCTTCTATCACTGGTATTTTTTTGTTTCAATGAAAGCAGTGCTCTAGATTTTCAGACCCTATCTAGATTTGATTTGCATTTGACAACAATGGATTTTGTATCAAAGAAGAAAATACAAAAAGGAGATTTCATATAGATCTTTAGTTTAAAAAAGGAGAATTGCAATGTAATACCCAGTGCATAAAAAAAAAAAATTGTAACATCATTTTGTTAATGAGTGTGCTTTTTTACCTGTTTTTAGACAACTCCTTTCTCTAAAGCTGAATCTCCCCAAACAAAGATTGGCAAACATACATTTTCATTGTAATAATAAGCACTTGGATATCAACATTTCAAATAATGATTATAATATGAAATTCAAAAATAGTGTCATTGATTGGAAAGTCTAATGTCCTGAGCCTGAGAGATCTGGATTCCAGCCCAACACATACTAATTATGTGATATTGAGCATTCACTTATTCTTTCTTGATTTCCTTTTCCTCATTTGCATATTGAGAAGATTGAACTAGACAATTTCTAAGATTTCTTCCAGCTCTATATGTGAATTCACATTTATAAAATTAGTTTAAGTACTTTGGAGAAAGACCTCAAAACCTCTATAATCATTTTCCCAAATTAAGTGAATTATATTTTTCAGAGTATTTCTTTCAAGGCTATGATGAAATGATGAAACATAGCTTTCTCCCCAGAAACATATGTCATGTTGACCTGCTCCTTTGAAATATATCAGTATTGTTACTGAAAGCATGTTGAGGTCAGATATGTGAACAAGGAAAATGTGATGGACATAGTGAAAGGAAATTATACAACAGCAAAGATCTAGGTAGCTGCTTCAGAGAAATACCCAAGAGTAAAATGGTTGGACAGACAACATAAATCTAGATAAGTCAGAAGTCAAATGCATACAAATCAGCCAACACAAGAAGAACAGAGCAAATGTGGTAGGTCAGAGTCCTAGGTCAGGGATCAGAGAGTGGATATTAATAGCATTGAAGAACAGAAAACATCAAAGAGAGATCAGATTTTAGGGCATAGCTTATTTCCTCTCTATGCTGTTTATATTATGGGTAGCTGTGCCCTTGTGTGCTCACTGTAGTCAGAATAATGTGAAAAGTAATACTGTTGAAGTAAGATACTGGTTCAAGTAGGATGTTGACAAAGATTTAGAAGATTGCTTTTCATTAGAAAGTATCAGAAGATTCAGATGATTTAGGGATACTGGACACAGAAGAGGAGAGAAGAAAGGAGAAAGCAGCATGTCTTTCTTAGACCCTTGCTTTGTCCTGGCTCGGTGTGAGGAGAAAACAAGCCACTCCCTACTTCCCTTTCACTCTCATACCAAGCTAACCCAGTACAGCCAGCACCAGGGAACATGATCTGGGTAATGGAGGCAGGGACACAATCTCCATTCTTATGGAAGACTCCTCACAATAACTGATATGACCTTCACCTCTTTCACAGCAACCCCTTTGGGTTATCCACAAGAGAACAATGTAGAAAGCCACACTGTGTAAAGACTCTCTCATATCCATTTCTATCTGGCTTTGTCTGAAAACACTCTGACTCATGCCTCATTCAAATAGAAAGATTCAAGAGAGCAGTTGTTATAGAAATGTATGGCAGCACAGAAGGTTCTGTGGACCCCATAGAAGTTCCTTTTCCCAGAGAGAATTCTTCTTCTGTATCAGTTAACTAGTTGAAAGGGGGTGTCTTGATTTAAAGAAATCTTCTAGTTGCTCTATGAAGAGTATACTACAGGGCAGCAAGAATGTAAGCAGAGAAACTAGCTAGGAGACATTTTAGGGGTCCAAATGAGAGATGGTAGTGACTTAGAATTCCAGCATTCATCTGTATATGTTTTCCTCACCATCCAGGCATGTGGAAGAATTGTTTCCTTTTCTCCTTGCAGTTGGGTGGTACTCTGTGACTAGTTCTTGTCAATGGATTGGTTGGGGAGCAGAAATAGTATGTGTTGCTTCCAGGGTGGAGCACTTGATTTCTGGGTAAGAATTTCCTGTGCTCTCTTATCCCCTGCAACTGTGACTAGTAAAATTCCAGATTGTGGGGACATTTCAAAGAGGGCCCTGGAATGAGGAAGAAGTAGAACAGAGCTCCCTGCTGATGGGTGATGGACTGAGTGAGAAATTGGTTTGTTGTTTAAACCACAGAGATTTGAGGGATTATTTGTTACTGCAGCATACCTTAACCACCATTGATACTAATAGTAGAAATGGTGAAAACTAAGTAGATTTGGAATAAAGTCCAGAGGTTTGATTGACAGGATTTTCTGACAGATTTGAGACAAATGGCCAAAGAAAGAAGAACCAGGGCTTCCCTGGTGGCTCAGTGGTAAAGAACCTACCTGCCAATGCAAGAGACTTGGGTTCGATTCCTGGTCTGGGAAGATCCTACACACCACAAAGTGGCTTGGCCTGTGTGCCACAACTATTAAGCCTGAGTTCTAGCACCCAGGAATCACAACTACTGAGCCCATGTGCTGCAACTACTGAAGCTCTCTCACCTTACAGCCCATGCTCTGCAACAAGAGAAGCCACCACAATGAAGGGCCTGCGTACCACAACTAGAGAGTAGCCCCAAGTTGCTGCAAATAGAGAAAAGCCTATGCAGCAGTGAAGACCTAGTACAGCCAATAAATAAGTAAAATTATTTTTTAAAAAAGAAAGAACCAAGGATGACTGCAGCACTACAACGAGCCTATAGCTGGCATTGCTAATAGTTACAGCTCTTTTTGCAATGAGCTCAACTAAGTCTTGCAAGCCTTATTAACACAAGCTCTAGAAATGTACTAGAGTAAGATGGAAAAATGAATGGTATGACTTGCCATACCTGGGAGAATATGGTGTCTTGCATCGTCTACTTCTTGTAGTCTTTGACTCTATGAGGGACTTAGAGACAGATGGGTAGAACTTTTATCATTGGGTTGGGAAGAAGTGGACACAACCAGATTCATTTCAACCTTCCCCAACATTAATACTGAGGACATTTCTATACCATAACTAACTTCAGGGGAAGTCAGGAAATAACTGAAGCATTTGAAAACACCTACCTCAAAAAACACCCTTATGGCAGAAAGTGAAGAGGAACTAAAGAGCCTCTTGATCAAAGTAAAAGAGGAGAGTGAAAAAGTTGGCTTAAAACGCAACATTAAAAAAACTAAGATTATGGCATCTGGTCCCATCACTCCATGGCAAATAGATGGAGAAACAATGAAAACAGTGACAGATTTTATTTTCTTGGGCTCCAAAATCACTGCGGATGGTGATTGCAGCCATGAAGTTAAAAGATGCTTATTCCTTGGAAGAAAAGTTATGACCAACCTAGAGAGCATATTAAAAAAGCAGAGACATTACTTTGCCAGTAAAGGTCTGTCTTATTAAAGCTGTGATTTTTCCAGTAGTCATGCATGAATGTGAGAGTTGGGCTATAAAGAAAGCTGAGTGCTGAGGAATTGATGCTTTTGAACTGTGATGTTGGAGGAGACTCTTGAGAGTCCCTTGGACTGCAAGGAGATCCAACCAGTCCATCCTAAAGGAAATCAGTCCTGAATATTCTTTGGAAGGGCTGATGCTGAAGCTGAAGCTCCAATACTTTGGCCAGCTGATGTGAAGAACTGACTCATTGGAAAAAACCCTGATGCTTGGAAAGATTGAAGTCAGGAGGAGAAGGGGACGACAGAGGATGAGATGGTTAGATAGCATCACTGACTCGAAGGACATGAGTTTAGCAAGCTCTGGGTGTTGGTGATGGACAGGGAAGCCTGGCGTGCTGCAGTCCATGGGGTTGCAAAGAGTCGGACATGACTGAGTGACTGAACTGAACTGAACTGAACTTCAAAAAATATTTCATGAAAATCAGAAATCAGAAAGAAAGAAATAACTTCTTGAGTAATAGCTATTGGTAGATTTAGGTGTTCAAAAAACTGACCCTAAAATACTTTACCCTAGAACTGTATTTGATTGGACTAGATTTAAAAGGGAATTTTATACCCCCCCACAAAAAAGTGAATATAACCTAAAAGAAACAAACTCACAGATATAGAGAACAAACTTGTGGTTATAGATTGGGGGCAGCAGGGAGGGAAAATAGGGGTGGGAGAGTGGAAGGTACAAACTATTGGGTATAAGATAGACTGAAGGATGCATTGTACAATGTGGAGAATGTAGCCAGTATTTTGTAATGACTGTAAATGGAAAGTAAACTTTTTAAATTATGTAAAATTAAATAATGTTTTAAAAAGGGAACTTCAAACACTGTTGAAAAATCTTGTCTTCATATAGGTCTGTGGCTGTTACACTAATTGTGTGATTCTGGACAAGTCACTCTAACCTCTCTGAATTTTATGTTAATCATTTATAAATTGGGAGTGACTGTGAAGGTCTTTTAAGAATTAAATAATGTGTATAAAACTCATTGTCAACTACATGGTACTAGTCTAATATGCAGAATTATTATCATTTTTAAAGAATGAACTACAGGGGTTCTTTTTCCCTTATTTTCAAGGCCACATGTAACCCTTGTAGTTCTACAAAGGAGATATGAGAAGTTTAAATCACCATACATTTGAATCATGACACATGACACAGTGGTATTTGCAATATATCACTCGCCCTCCTACATATCAACTCACATGGGAGAAATTAAGTCACTATTTACTGTTAGCATTATTAGAACTAATAAACTCAGTAGTGTGTGCTCTCATTTGTTTAAGTATTTGTTAAGCAGCTTCTGGTAATAATCACATAGACTAATCTTAGCTGCATTCTCCCCACCCTCAACAAAAATCCTATTTCTAAGAGGCTGATAGAAGAAACATATTTGAATATAGCTCCCAAATCAGTCCAACACCAATTGGTCAATTCATCAGATTTTAGCAATGGAATTAAACCGTAACAGCTGAACACCAAAGATACAAAAATGTTGAAGGAAGAAGGGTTATCCACCAAGAAGAATCTTTGAGTGAACTTTTAGTTTGTTGGGTGTATGTGACAGTAACAATTTAATCACAAGGTTAGAGGACACCAGTAGCTCTGTTACAAGGCTGACATGAAAACTAGAATAAACTAGCCTTGGTAACAATCTAGAAATGTGATTAAATCCAGTCATGAGTGTGGTACAATGTAAGAGTTTTTCTAATTAGATTCTGAACAAATTCAACCATATCTTGAGTTCTTTCCCTTTGGGGTATTCAATAACTTAGATAAGATGTGTAATGTCTATTCCCTAAGTCATTAGTTTTAGTTAACAGCTAATTGAGTTGTACTTTTTGATATCAAATTTCCTCTTTGCATCTATCTCTGGGTCTATACAGAATAAAGCAATTTAAAAGTGAAACAATTATACAGTAAATCTAGGAACTTTAACTATTAAGATACATCAAACTCTGGGTCTACCTCGAGTGTTTCATTCAAAATTACCTGAGGGCTTTCTCTAGTAGGAAGTCACATAATACTTTTTGATTCTCCACCATGACAATAGTTTTAAGAAATATCTATTGAAAACTTAGCCAGACACTTGTGTTAGGTGTGCAAAATGATTCAAATGTGTTAGGTGTGCAAAAACTAGGAGTGCAAAAATGATTTAAACTTTCCTGCCTTCAAAGTGGGCTTCCCAGGTGGCTTGGTGATAAAGAATCTGCCTTCCAATGCAGGAGATGTGGGTTGAGAAGATCCCCTAGAGTAGGAAATGGCAACCCATTCCAATATTCTTGCCTGGAAAATTCCATGGACAGAGGAGCCTGGCAGTCTAAGGTCCATGGGGTTGCAGAGTCAGACACAACAGGGCACACACCCACACACACACACGCTCTCAAGGTACTTAGAGTCTAATAAGAAAGACACACAAACCACACTGACACAATGTGATAAATGCTTAGGGAGATGCAGGACTTTCAGCACACCTTCACTTCCTCAAAGAGATGATACCTGAGCTGAATATTAAAGACACATGAGAGTTATTCACACAGATGAATAAAGCAGGCATCAGACACAGGAAACAGCTTGATCAAAAGATATGTAGGAGCCAAATGTTTGGAGACAATGATCTGAACTCAGCTTGTTGTGGGAGAATGAGATAAACTAGCAGGCATCTTGATGGAGAAAAAAAAAAGCTGAGCAGAGAGTGAGGACTGGGAATGGAAATTTAGAAGTCATCAAATGGGGCAGGAGAGTAAGACAGGGAAACAGGGGGGGAAAAAGTTCAAAAGGCGGGCTTGATTCCTTGAAGCGTATGCAGGCTTAAGGTGTAGCGAAAAAAGGAAGAATCCATGAAGGTGCAGCAGAGAAATACTAAGAATGGTAGAAGTAGAACCAGAAAAGAAACATAGAATGTTGAAAGTTCCGAGGAGATGGCCAACAATGACAAATAAACACAAAATTGCAACTAATACCAGACTAAAATAATATGCATTCCATTTAGCCATGGGAAAAACACATGCAATCTCTTAAAAAGCCATTTCAATGGTGTGGGGGTTGGAGGAATGTGAAGGGGAGCTAGAGTTTAGATTGTGCTTCTTGACTCAGAAGAGGAGTGAGTTGAAGGAAGGTTAAAGTAAAGTGAAAGTCACTCAGTCGTGTCCCATACTTTGTGACCACATGGACTATAATATACAGTCCATGGAATTCTCCAGGCCTAAATACTGGAGTGGGTAGCCTTTCCCTTCTGCAGGGGATCTTCCCCATCAAGCCCAGGTCTCCCACATTACAGGTAGATTCTTTACCAGCTCAGCCACAAGGGAAGCCCAAGAACACTGGAGTAGGTAGTCTATCCCTTCTCCAGTGGATCTTCCCAACCCAGAAAGCGAACTGGGGTTGCAATGCACTGCATTGCAGGTGGATTCTTTACCAACTGAGCTATGAGGGAAGCCTAAGTTAAAGGAAGAGAGCATTAATAAGCTAAAGGGAAAGATCATTAGTGAGTAAGAAACTGACTATGTAGAGAAGAGAGAAGATAGTGGAAGGGGTGAGGATGCTGTGGAAATGAGAGGGGGTGGAGAATGGCTTTCAATAGGCTGACACTCTAATATTTTTTACTTTTGCCCACTATAAGAAATATATTTCTCACAAACCCCAGTACATCCACAAAGATATACATACAATCAGAGATATAAAGCAAAGTTTATAAGACAATATTTATCCTTACTACATTTTATGTACCCTGATATTTTCTTTTCATTCTGTTTTATTCTATTTTCATTCCATTAACCCAATGCAGGTTAATTTCTGCTAGCTTGCATGCCTTCCTGATTGGATCAGGGCCCAGAGTTTTAAGAACACTAGAATGAAAGAGTCTAAATCTCAAACATCAGTCTCTAAATCGCTAAACCTTCCAAACTTAGAAGAATATAAAGTAGGATAGAGATGAGAATAAATATATAGTTATACAGAAGAAGTTGAGGCACTTCGGTGCTCATGGCCTCACTTTTCCTGAAGTAAGAGCTGAGGGCAACAACTGAAGCCAGGGAGAATAGAGCACGGTGAAGGCTGTAATGAGAATTATGTTGAATAAAAGTGGTGAGAGTGGACATCCTTGTCTTTTTCCTGATCTTAGAGGAAATGCTTTCAGCTTTTCACCACTGAGTATGATGTTAGCTGTATGTTTGTCATATATCGCCTTTGTTATGTTGAGGTATGTTCCTGCTATAGACATTTCTCCCAAGAAGACCTATAATGGCCAAGAGATGTATGAAAAGATATTCAACATCACTAATTATTTAGAGAAATGCAAGTTAAAACTACAATGAGATTCCATCTCACACCAATCAGAATCAGTTCAGTTCAGTCGCTCAGTTGTGATGACTCTTTGCAACCCCATGGACTGCAGCACGCCAGGCTTCCCTGTCCATCACCAACTCCCAGAGTTTACTCAAACTCATGTCGATCAAGTCCATGATGCCATCCAACCATCTCATCCTCTGTCATCCCCTTCTCCTCCTAACTTCAATCTTTCCCAGCATCCAGGTCTTTTCAAATGAGTCAACTCTTCATATCAGGTGGTCAAAGTATTGGAGCTTCAGCTTCAGCATCAGTCCTTCCAATTAATATTCAGAACTGATTTCCTTTAGGACGGACTGGTTGGATCTCCTTGCAGTCCAAGGGACTCTCAAGAGTCTCCTCCAACACCACAGTTCAAAAGCATCAATTCTTCAGCACTCAGCTTTCTTTATAGGCCAACTCTAACATCCATATGTGATTAATGGAAAAACCATAACCTTCACCGCACAGATTTTTGTTGGCAAAGTAGTGTCTCTGCTTTTTAACATGCTGTCTAGATTGGTCATTGCTTTTCTCCCAAAGAACAAGAGTCTTTTAATTTCATGGCTGCAATCACCATCTGTGGTGATTTTGGAGCCCCCAAAAATAAAGTCTATAAAGTCTGTCACTGTTTACATTGCTTCCCCATCTATTTGCCATGAAGTGATGGGACCAGTGGAGAAATAACTCCAGAAAGAATGAAGTGATGGGATCAGTGGAGAAATAACTCCAGAAAGAATGAAAGGATGGAGCCAAAGCAAAAAGAATACCCAGCTGTGGATGTGTCTGGTGATAGAAGCAAAGTCCGATGCTATAAAGAGCAATATTGCATAGGAACCTGGAATGTCAGGTCCATGAATCAAGGCAAATTGGAAGTGGTCAAACAAGAGATGGCAAGAGTGAATGTTGACATTCTAGGAATTAGCGAACTAAAATGGACTGGAATGGGTGAATTTAACTCGGATGACCATTATATCTACTACTGTGGGCAGGAATCCCTCAGAAGAAATGGAGTGGCCATCATGGTCAACAAAAGAGTCCGAAATGCAGTACTTGGATGCAATCTCAAAAACGATAGAATGATCTCTGTTCGTTTCCAAGGCAAACCATTCAATGTCACAGTAATCCAAGTCTATGCCCCAACCAGTAACGCTGAAGAAGCTGAAGTTGAAAGGTTCTATGAAGACCTACAAGACCTTTTAGAACTAACACCCAAAAAAGATGTCCTTTTCATTATAGGGGACTGGAATGCAAAAGTAGGAAGTCAAGAAACACCTGGAGTAACAGGCAAATTTGGCCTTGGAATACGGAATGAAGCAGGGCAAAGACTAATAGAGTTTTGCCAAGAAAATGCACTGGTCATAGCAAATACCCTCTTCCAACAACACAAGAGAAGACTCTATACATGGACATCACCAGATGGTCAACACCGAAATCAGATCGATTATATTCTTTGCAGCCAAAGATGGAGAAGCTCTATACAATCAGCAAAAACAAGACCAGGAGCTGACTGTGGCTCGGACCATGAACTCCTTATTGCCAAATTCAGACTGAAATTGAGGAAAGTAGAGAAAACTACTAGACCATTCAGGTATGACCTAAATCAAATCCCTTATGATTATACAGTGGAAGTGAGAAATAGATTTAAGGGCCTAGATCTGATAGATAGAATGCCTGAGGAACTATGGAATGAGGTTCGTGACATTGTACAGGAGACAGGGATCAAGACCATCCCCATGGAAAAGAAATGCAAAAAAGCAAAATGGCTGTCTGGGGAGGCCTTACAAATAGCTGTGAAAAGAAGAGAAGCGAAAAGCAAAGGAGAAAAGGAAAGATATAAACATTTAAATGCAGAGTTCCAAAGAATAGCAAGAAGAGATAAGAAAGCCTTCTTCAGTGATCAATGCAAAGAAATAGAGGAAAACAACAGAATGGGAAAGACTAGGGATCTCTTCAAGAAAATCAGAGATACCAAAGGAACATTTCATGCTAAGATGGGCACAATAAAGGACAGAGATGGTGTGGACCTAACAGAAGCAGAAGATATTAAGAAGAGGTGGCAAGAATACACAGAAGAACTGTACAAAAAAGAGCTTCAAGACCCAGATAATCATGATGATGTGATCACTGACCTAGAGCCAGACATCTTGGAATGTGAAGTCAAATGGGCCTTAGAAAGCATCACTACGAACAAAGCTAGTGGAGGTGATGGAATTCCAGTGGAGCTATTCCAAGTCCTGAATGATGATGCTGTGAAAGTGCTGCACTCAATATGCCAGCAAATTTGGAAAACTCAGCAGTGGCCACAAGATTGGAAAAGGTCAGTTTTCATCCCAATCCCAAAGAAAGGCAATGCCAAGGAGTGCTCAAACTACCGAACAATTGCACTCTCTCACACGCTAGTAAAGTAATGCTCAAAATTCTCCAAGCCAGGCTTCAGCAATATGTGAACCGTGAACTTCCTGATGTTCAAGCTGGTTTTAGAAAAGTCAGAGGAACCAGAGATCAAATTGCCAACATCCGCTGGATCATCAAAAAAGCAAGAGAGTTCCAGAAAAACATCTATTTCTGCTTTACTGACTATGCCAAAGCCTTTAACAGTGTAGATCACAATGAACTGTGGAAAATTCTGAAAGAGAAGGGAATATCAGACTACCTGATCTGCTTCTTGAGAAATTTGTATGCAGGTGAGGAAGAAACAATTAGAACTGGATGTGGAACAACAGACTGGTAACAAATAGGAAAAGGAGTACGTCAAGGCTGTATATGGTCACCTTGCTTATTTAACTTCCATGCAGAGTACATCATGAGAAACGCTGGACTGGAAGAAACACAAGTTGGAATCAAGATTGTTGGGAGAAATATCAATAACCTCAGATACGCAGATAATACCACCCTTATGGCAGAAAGTGAAAAGGAACTAAAAAGCCTCTTGATGAAAGTGGAAAGTGAAAAGGTTGGCTTAAAGCTCAACTTTCAGAAAATGAAGATCATGGCATCTGGTCCCATCACTTCATGGGAAATAGATGGGGAAACAGTGGAAACAGTGTCAGACTTTCTTTTTCTGGGCTCCAAAATCACTGTAGATGGTGACTGCAGCCATGAAATTAAAAGACGCTTACTCCTTGGAAGGAAAGTTATGACCAACCTAGATAGCATATTCAAAAGCAGAGACATTACTTTACCAACAAAGGTTCGCCTAGTCAAGGCTATGGTCTTTCCTGTGGTCATGTATGGATGTGAGAGCTGGACTGTGAGGAAGGCTGAACGCCGAAGAATTGATGCTTTTGAACTGTGGTGTTGGAGAAGACTCTTGAGAGTCCCTTGGACTGCAAGAAGATCCAACCAGTCCATTCTGAAGGAGATCAATCCTGGAATTTCTTTGGAAGGAATGATGCTAAAGCTGAAACTCCAGTATTTTGGCCACCTCATGCGAAGAGTTGACTCATTGGAGAAGACTCTGATGCTGGGAGGGATTGAGGGCAGGAGCAGAAGGGGACGACAGAGGATGAGATGGCTGGATGGCATCACTGACTTGATGGGTGTGAGTCTGGGTGACCTCCGGGAGCTGGTGATGGACAGGGAGGCCTGGCGTGCTGCGGTTCATGGGGTCGCAAAGAGTCGGACACGACTGAGCGACTGATCTGATCTGATCTGAAGGCCTACTTAACTTCAAATTCTAGGATGTCTGACTCTAGGTGAGTGATCACACCATCACAGTTATCTGAGTCATGGAGATCTTTTTTGTATAGTTCTTCTGTGTATTCTTGCCATCTCTTCTTAATATCTTCTGCTTCAGTTAGGTCCATACTATTTCTGTCCTTTATTGAGCCCATCTTCGCATGAAGTGTTCCCTTGGTATCTTTAATTTTCTTTAAGAGATTTCTGGTCTTTCCCATTCTATTGTTTTCCTCTATTTCTTTGCATTGATCACTGAGGAAGGCTTTCTTATCTCTCCTTGCTATTCTTTGAACTCTTTATTCAAATGGGTATACCTTTCCTTTTCTCCCTTGCCATTAACTTCTTGTCTTCTTTCAGCTATTTGTAAGGCCTCCTCAGATAACCATTTTGCCTTTTTGCATTTCTCTTTCTTGCGGGTGGTCTTGATTACCGCCTCCTGTACAATGTCATGAACCTCCGTCCATAGTTCTTCAGGTACTCTGAATGAATGCACTCCAATCAGAATGGCTTATAATAAAAAATTCACAAGCAGTGAGTGCTAAAGAGGGTGTGGAGAGAAGGGAACCCTCCTACACTGTTGATGGAATTGTATATTGGTACAGCCGCTATGGAGAACACTATGGAAGTTCCTGTAAAAACTAAAAATAGAGCTACTGTATGACCCTTCAATCCCACTCCTGAGCATATATTCAGATAAAAACATGATCTGAAAGGATACATGCACCCCAGTGTTCATTGCAGCACTATTTACAACAGGCAAAACATGGAAGCCACCTAAATGTCCATTAACAGATAAATGAATAAAGAAGATGTAATAGATAGATACAAAGAATATTAGTCATAAAATAGAATGAAATCTTGTTATTTGCATCAACACAGGTAGACCTAGAGATTGTCACACTAAATGAAGTTAAGTCAGAGAAAGACACGTCTTATATGATATCATTTATATGTGGAATCTAAAAAAAAATTAACTTATTTACAAAACAGAAACAGACCTACAGACATAGAAAACAAATTTATGGTTACCAAAGGGGAAAGAGGTAGGATGGGATAAATTAGGAGCTTGGAATTAACAGATGCACACTACTATATATAAAATAAATAATAAAGACCTACTGTATAGCCCAGGGAACTATACACAGTATCTTGTAATAACCTATAATGGAAAAAAATCTGAAAAAGAATATATCTGAATCACTTTGCTGTATACCAGAAACTATTAATAACACAATATTGTAAATCAATTACAATTTGATTTTTAAAATAATAAATAAATAAACATATGTGGAGATAAAAAGTGCTCTACCTAGATGAACTATTTTACTGCCTGAGTTGAGAGTGCAACACTGGTCATTTCAATTCCTGCCTGTCTCTTGTGCAGAAAAGATACGAGGCACTCTCCTTATATTCTCTGCCTCCTACCACACCCACCAAGGCTTCCCTGGAAAGCATCTGCATTCAGAGAATTGTTGAACTGCCCAGTTGACAGCTGTAAGCATGGCACTTGGCATCCTGTAGGTGCAATTTGTTTCTTGGTTGGCATCGAGCTTGTGATATGTTGTAGAAGAATGCTATCTAGCTGAGATTCCCTGGTGAATCAGCGGTAAAGAATCTGCCTGGAATGTAGGGGACCCGGGTTCAATCCCTGGGTTAGGAAGATCCCCTGGAGAAGGGAATGACTACCCACTCCAGTATTCTTGCCTGGAGAATTCCATGGATAGAGGAGCCTGGCAGGCAATGGTCCATGATGTCACCGAGTCAAACACAACTGAGTGACTTACACTTCACTTCATGCTGTATAGCCAGCTTTGTGTTTACACTGTTTGTGCAACAGGACAACCCTATGCAATGAAACTATGAAACAGGTCTCTATGTTTGAAGCAATCTAAATCCATTCATTCGTTCAGCAAATATTTATTGAGCCTCAACTATGTGCCAGGCACTAGTTGAGGCATGGGGATTGAGCGTGAACAGGAATAATAGGGTCCCTGCATTCAGGGGGATACCATACCATCCTCTTTGGAGGAAAAAGAGAGATGATTTTATTTGTTTGGTCTGATTTTTGAGTGATGTGGGATGGTCTGGGAATAGGCATTCAGGAAGACAGAGAAGAGCATGTAAAAGCTTAAGACCCTGGATGACTTGGAGCGTGGTACTCACGTGTCCCAGAAAAGGAGATGAAGCCAGTGTGACCACAGCCCAGTGAGGAAGGGGACAGGTCCAGACTGGGGGCCTTGTAGACAGGTTAAAGATATTCATCTCTCTCCCAAGAACAAAGGGAAGCCATTTTGGATAGGAGACTGATGAGCAGATTGCCAGTCCTGGATGTACCTCAGCGTCTGACTATTTATCCAATTGTTTATCCTGGTGAGGCATCTCTCAGCTGGCAGATTAGTCGCAGATGTGGTTTTTGTTTTGCTCTTCTAAGTATTGTTGAGCAAGGCCTGCATTTTTACCTCCCTTCCACCCTCACAATTCACTTTGTCTGGGAGAGTCTTCTACTTCTCCCCCTTCCAATTTTCAGACCAACTGGTGACAGCAGTCCTTAGAGGAAACTGACATTATTAAGAGCATGGGGTTTACAGAGCTGGTATGCCTGAGCACTCAGGAAGTTTTAGAGGCAAGCTTAAATTTCAATATCACACCAGAAGACGGTACAAAAACATTTCTCTTTGTCAGAGTGGAGGGGTTTGCCTCTGCTCCAGTCCAAAGGGGACTTCCTTCCAAAGGGGAAATCTGGGAATTGCTAACTTCGGATTGCCTGTTGTCCTGGATGCCATGAAACTCGGAGGAGCAACTCCCTTCCCTGGACTCCAGTAGTGACTGCAGCTCTGGGATGTAGTGCAGAAGTGCCCCAGGGGAAGTACCCCAGGCTGGGTATGGCCAGGAAAACTCAGCTCCCAGGTCATGCACAGAGCTTATGTTTGGAGTATGCAAAACCCCAGGCCGAATGACTCATTGGAATGACAGTGAAGCCCGGCTCAAGGTGGGTGCCCAAGCTTCAAATACAAGTGTACCTCAGGGAGGCCTGGCAGCCTTGCTCCTGTGACCACAGACATGGGGCTGATGCACTATGTGTATGTTATTCAAAACACCTGCTCCTTGACAAGGAGACCGTGACGCTAGTCTTAAGACACCAGCTTCTTTCACTGTGGGGGAAGGAAGCTATTGTCACCTTAGGAGAAAAAGCAGGAGCTGTTAGTTTTGTAATTTTCTCCACTCCATTTGCCGACCTTTGACTTCTGCATCTTAGGCATTCTGAAACTCGCTCTCCCACCCCCACTAAATCAACCTAATTCTGGGAAGCTTCTCATTTTCCCTCAGCTCTTTGTACCCATCAAAGGAAATGTTCTTTACCTTAGAGAAAAGTGGTCTATAGTTGCCATGAAATGCAATTAACTCAACAAACAGACCTGCCTTTGAGGCTGATCTGTGCTTTACTACTTTAGCAATTGAACCTCATAGAACTTTAGTGTCTCAGCTGTATAATACTGGTAATAATAAAAGTCACCTCATTGGGTTGTTGGGGAGATTAAATTCAAAGAGATGATGTTGTGTCTGGGACATAACATATGCTCAATAAAGCATACCCTACATCCTCCACTAATCCAGGCAGGAGGGAATCATGTGGGAGTTGATCTCATAGAGAAATCTTGGACATAAAGGAAATCTGAAGTTTGTCCTCTGTGTCCCGGTTCTGTGTCTTCTTTGGTGGTGCAGAATTGAGACAGAATTTCCAGGGGCTCTAACTACCAAGGTGAAGTGGTACGGATAGGGCTGAACCACTTGCTAGACACAGATGTGCTTCAGGTCTGTGTTGTGCCCTGCCAAACAAATAGACTCATGTAATGGAAGTCCCATTATTCTTTATTTAGAATCTGAATACAAAGACAAGCTACTTCCAAGCCAATAAACCCAGAGTTCC
This sequence comes from Tragelaphus eurycerus, assembly GCA_935064755.1. Taxonomy (NCBI): domain Eukaryota; kingdom Metazoa; phylum Chordata; class Mammalia; order Artiodactyla; family Bovidae; genus Tragelaphus; species Tragelaphus eurycerus. The sequence continues at coordinate 30,721 of CAKXYN010000086.1, read as the reverse complement.
AAAGTCTTAATTTCCTAGAATTTGGTGAAATCGTCCCAGAAACTGCTGGTGGGTGGGTTTGGAAACAACAGGCTAATCAATCCCATGCTTCATCCCTTGTCTGTAGCTAATTCCACAGCGTGGAACCTTCTCACTGGGCCTTGGGGATGCTCCCTTTCACAGCCCTCCATGGAGGTGACTCATAGCTTGTTTACTGAACCTTGGATGGGCTTCTGGGCTCTGTGCAAAGTGTTCCAGAAACAGCCCCTGTCCTTAAGTTCCCTTCCAGTCTTGTCAGTGAGCAAAATTGTACTTCTCCTTGTCCCCAAACATACCTGGTTCTTTCCCACCTCCAGACCTTGACTGGTGCTGTTTCACTTCCGGAAATATAGTCTCCATTCCCTCCCTAACCCTGGTATCTCCATTTGTCAACATTCTTCCCACTTGATTTAAGCTCAATCCAAATACCACTCAACCTTCCTCCTCTAAATTCTCAGCTTAAAATCCTCATCTTATTCAAAGAGTTACTTGGAGTATTCAAAGAGTTACTTGGAGTATCATTTTGCCATGTATTCATTTCTTTCCCCTAGTTCAGTGTAATACACTGGGAGAGAAATCTTTGTTACTTATCTTTGTGTCTCTCATGACATTTATGGAACTTAACTGTGGACACTGAAGGTTGAGTGATTGAGTGAGTTCATTCATTCCACAAATACTTATTGACTGCCCACTATTGGCCAGGTACTGTTCAAGGTGGGATACAGAGGTGATTAGATAGGCAAAGCCCTTATTCTTGGGAGCTCACATTGTACATGAGTAAATTCCAGAACTGTCTTACATTCTGCATGAATAAATTCCAGAACTGTCTAAAGGTAAAAGTAATGGGACTTTTCTGGTGGCCCAGTGGCTGAGACTCTGCACTCCCAATGCAGGCGGCCTGGATTCAATCCCTGATCAGGGAACTAGATCACACATGCTACAATTAAGACATGGCACCATCAAATAAATAAATAGATTTTTTTTTTAAGTAAAGGCAAGAGATGCTTTAAAAAATACCAACCTTGCTGTTATCACAAGAAAGTATTGCAAAATTTAAAAAAGAAAAAGCAACTATTGCAAATATATACCCTCTTTGTTATTCCTGATTTTCCCATTGACTAATATTTGATTTAAATTACTACCATTTATGGTTTGGTATTAACTGGGGACTCTGCTAAGTGCTTCACAGAAAACATTTCATTTTATCCTCACTGCAAGGCTAAGAAACAGAATTTAGTATTACATTTGAGGAAAACATAACTCATGAATGCTAAATAGCCCACCTGAACACAAGAGCATAAGGGATGAAAACATGAGGTTTGAACCCCACTCTACTTGACTCCACACACACCACCTCTCAGCCATTCTGTTGTTCCATCATAAACTTTAGCACATGAGTCTCGGTGCCATAAACCATATGACCCACAGTTTGCATTTGTTCGTCTTCTACTAGGCAAAGTTTCCCTGAAACCAGCCCTCATTGACAAAACTTTGCACACCTCTTCTGACATACATGAACAACTGGAAACATTTTCTCCCTAAATATCAACCAGCTCAATTGCTACATTTAGAACATGATTCCAGCAGTTCCTTTCTCCAAAGATCGCATGCTGGGCCATTAGCCATCTTTAACCTGGAGTTCACCATGTCACATGCAGCAACAGTTTAACTCCTTGGGCAAGATTGCCACACCTCATACCCCTAACATGGCAAGCTACTCACAGCATGTTCACCCTCCATACATGGAGTCAATGATTAACTTGTAAATCACCTTCTAAGACTCTCACAATTTTCAACGTAAGATGCCCCACCTGAAATTTCATGATTTTATCCGATACCATCCCTGTGGGAACCAGATCCAACAGAATCAGTTAAACTTACAGACAGACTCATGTAGTCCTTAATGTAAAGCATTGTAGACCCAGGCCCTAGTGGAGAATGACTGTCTTTCAAATTTATTACCTCCCCTGTCTGCTCTACGTCTAGAACACACTCTTCATTCAATATCAACACTCCTCATAAACATTTGTTGAATAAATGAATCAGTAAATGATTTTTTAAATCTCTCTGAAAGTAATTTAAGATAAGGTGTATAGTGTGACCAAAAGAACATATATCTTGCAGGTTTAAAAAAAAACTTAAAAAAAAAAAAAGTTTAATTCCTGGCTCTGCTACTTAAGATCTGTGTTGTGTGTAGCATCGTGCGAGTAAATAAGCAGCCTTACAGTTGCTATAAAGTGAGGATAATATTATTTGGCTCAATTGTTGAGAAGAAAAAAATGGAATAACTTGGTATACCACGTATCAGTGTTGGTACATTATAGGTCCTCAATAATGCTTTTCTCCAAAAAATAAGAAAATCCACTTGTTTGGGTTTCACTTTTCTGTAAAACATAAATGGAAAAGAGATTATATCTGGTGTGCACTCTTTTCTTCTCTTGAAATTTCTTGTTATTTGGAGGCGAGCCAGTATCTATAATTTTAAAAAGCCATTGATAGACCAGTGACAAATGCTGAGTTACTCTACTTGCTGGGAAATTAGCCGTGGCATATTATCTCATGATGGCCAAGTTGTTGTGCTACTTGAAACAGCTGTGGAATTCCCAGGAACACTGTTAGTTACTTGACACTTTAGTTCTAAGAGTTTCATAACGAAAGGAATTTCAAGTAACCAGAAATTCTAATTATTCCACATAAGTGAATGTTACTTTCATTTCCCAGAGGTTTTCAGTACCTGATTTATCTCCAGATATCCCAGAGTCCAAATAAGAGGAACTAAAGTGAATACAATCTTGAGAAAATGCTCAAGAATGCTTGAAATGTGATAATGTAATATCAGCTCATTTGACTTTTTCACCCATTTCCATAGGTTTTGCCATAGAGTTGCTTCAAGAACTACAGGTATAGCTCAGGGTGCAGGTCCCCAGTACAGAGCAGACTCTCAAGAAATGTTACTGCCTCTCCTTACTCCTCTCCTATAAGAGATTCTCATATTACAGCCATGATATGAGAATACCATGGGCAAAACCTAAATGTTGGTCAAAGACAGAGAAACAAGAGAGTGTAAGGCAGTAGCTTTAGCAGCTACCAAACTGGGTGGACTTGAGTATGTTTTTCACCTGTGTAACTGAGTGGCAACACTTGGAAGATAATTGACTCTTTCTACCTCTTATTGGTTCTTTGAGATAGGTATTGTTATCCTCCTGGTTACAGATAAGGACGATGGCTATTAGAAAATTCCCCAAGATCACATACCTTGTGTTTTAATCACAGCCTGATTAAAACTTGGATCTTTTTGCAGTTTATGGTTCCTAGCACCATACCTCCAGATCTTCAGCTCTAAAATGGCATCTTCAAATCTTTTCCTCCAAATATCTAGTGATTTATTATCTAATTCCTTAAAAAAAAAAATTTGAGATTCCACTGTGCTAGATACGGCTTCCCTAGTGGCTCAGACAGTAAAGAATCTGCCTGCAATGCATGAGACTGGGGTTCGATTCCTAGGTCTGGAAGATCCCCTCAAGAAAGGAATGGCAACCCACTCCAGTACTCTTGCCTGCAGAATTCTATGGACAGAGGAGCCTGGAGGGCTACAGTCCACAGGGGCACAAAGAGTCCAACACCACTGAGAAACTAACACACTATGCTAGGTAGAGTTGGGTGATGTCAGAAAGAATAAAATGTGGAATTTAAGATCTATGTGGACACACATAATGATAACACAAGATAGAAGCAGGGACAGTCCACAAGGGGCTCTAGAAAAAGGCCTCCAGGACTTTAGAAGAGAAAGGAATTGGTCTTGCTAAACAGATGAAAAGAGAATTCCTGGTGAAGGAAGAGCCTAATCAAGACCTCAACTGTCTACTGAGTGTCCAAAGCAGGAAACTCTCCTTCTCAGGGGATGAAACTCCTGAGCTAATCCTATTCTCCATTCAGGTTGAGAGAACCCCTCTGTGAATTGAGAGCTTGCTATTATTTTGGACAATTTGATAACGAGAACTCCAAGTGCCCATAATAAAGTATACTTCAAAATGCTTGCTTTAAAAGGCCATGACATTTAAGGTTCAGTTCATCTAAATTCTTCAATTCATCATCTTTGTCATTTCTTCCATAAATCATGGACACATGGACATCCAAATAATATAGAAACTACACCATCAAGCTTCTCCTCTTGACTTGTGGAGGGCATAGGCTTTGGATTTCAAACCCTTGACACGAAACAGAGCTCTGCTTGGGTAGAAGTCATACTATGGCAACAGCAAACACACAGATACTCAGTATTTGCCAGGCATGGTGTTAAGTGCTTTACACATATTATTTTCATTTAATAAGCTCAATCACTCTATGAGGCAGATACTATTAATATTTCCATTTTGCAGATGAAACTCCAAGACAGTAAATAATTTGCCAAAAGTCATCCAAGCTAGTAAGAGTCAGAGCCCAGGAATAAACTGACAAAGCCTGGTTTGGGCTCATCACCAGTATTCCACATAGCCTCATTCTATGCTGACCCAGATTGATTTACCTGGTTTAAAACCAATGAAAGAAGAAAAACTTGCATAATTCTAATATTTGGGGGGAACTCAAAGTGTGTTTCTTGTCTGTTCATTTGTTTTACTGTAAACTTTTGGTTCAATGCATAGTCATAGTTTGCTGCTGCTGCTAAGTCGCTTCAGTCGTGTCCCACTCTGTGCAACCCCATGGACTGCAGCCTACCAGGCTTCTCTGTCCATGGGATTCTCCAGGCACGAACACTGGAGTGGGTTGCCATTTCCTTCTCCAATGCATGAAAGTGGAAAGTGAAAATGAAGTCACTCAGTCATGTCTGACTCTTAGTGACCCCATGGACTGCTGCCCACCAGGCTCCTCTGTCCATGGGATTTTCCAGGCAACAGTACTGGAGTGGGGTGCCATTGCCTTCTCCCAGTCATAGTTTAGTGGCCTCAATTGTGTAGGCTTAGAAAAATTACTCTAAAAATATTTACATTGCTATTTTCCTGACTAAAAATGTAAATAAAGGTCTTGAAGTAATATTTTTAAACACAGAAGAGACAAAAAAAGAAAAATCACTTATGAAATAACCCCTATTTACACTTTGGAGTATTTTGTGCTTAATTATTTTTTTCTCATGTAACGCTCCAGCTTTGCCTTCTAGATATGCATGTTAAAGATAATGCTATACCCAGTTTAGAATCTTGATCTTTGTCCATGTTGTACCTTGTTACTAAAAATTCTTCAGAAGCCTCACTTTGAGGACAGGAAAATATTCCACCAAATGTATATTATTTGATTCATTTAATCAAACTTCAGTTTTAAGCATTTAGACTGCTTCCATTTTCGTAATTAAAATAAATGCTTCAATAAACATCTATGAACATTATTACAACTGATAAAAATGTATGTATTGTATATCAGTGGCTCAGCGGCAAAGACTCCACCTACAGTGCAGAGACATGGAAATGTGGGTTCAATCCCTGGGTCGGGAAGATCTCCTGGAAAAGGGAATGGTAACCCACTCCAGTATTCTTGCCTGGAGAATCCCATGGACAGAGGAGCCTGGGGGGCTAAATACTGTCCATGGAGTCTCAAAAGAGTCTGAGAGACTAAACAACAACAGAACCTCTAGATACAATTTTATAGCTGATATTACTTTCTTCAGCTTTGTTAAGATTATATCAGATTTGATTAACTAATTAATTAATTCCACAAATACTAAAATATCTATAATGTGCCAGCTGCAATTTAGGAGCTGAATATACTATGGTGTTACTGGGTCACAGGGGAGGACTATGGTTAAGAATCTTGATGTGTGGGCTCAGTGCTTCACCCAAAAGGTTGTTCTAGTCATTGATCCTACGTGAACTGTTTGAACAGCTTGCATTTCACTGAATCCTCTATGGATTAAGAATCATATCTTCCATTTTGAAAGAGGATAATTATATTTCATTGCTGCCTCTGCATTTCTTTGATGTTGAATGAGGTTATCCCTTCTGGCATATTTATTGTTCACAGATGTTTAATTTTTAAATTCTTGTTCAGGCCTAACCTAATTGAAGAAACTTCTCATTTCATATTTCTGTATAGTATGAGAAAATGCTAAAATGCTCCCTGAAAGCCTTAATGTTGCCTTTTAGTACTCATAATAGTCAAGGTCAGGCTTTTAATGCAACTAGCTCTCAGCAATCTGGATTATTGGAAAACAGCAAAAATGGGCCCCTTGTATGAAGTGAACACTTAGGAGTGCCTGGACCAGGGACATTAAACAAATTTGGGTAGAAGCATAAAATCTGTTGGTCTCTTGGCTGAAGGAAGTTAACTGTCTTAATAGTTGATGTTCTTCTTTCTACAAAATATTTTTTAAATCTTGGTTTTGTCTCTAAGGTTAGTTAATACACTAGCATAAACATTAGCATAGTAACATCAGTTAATGGAACATGCGTTTCACTGAGTCTTACATGCATAAAATACCTCAAAGTATTTTAAAAGGATTTTCACAGTCTCTTCTCAGAAATGAATGGCATCCCTTTTCCTTTGCCATATTCTATTAGTTAGAAGCAAGTAGGTCCAGCTCACACTCAAGTGATCACACAAGAACATGATTATTGAAAGGTGGAGACTGTTGGGGACTATCTCAGAGGCTGCCAATAACACTCTATCCTTTCTTTGCAGCTTTTTAAAAATAACTTTATTTATTTGTTTATTTTTTGGCTATGCTGGATCTTTGTTGCTACGTGGCCTTTTCTCTGGTTGCAGAGAGCAGGAGCTGCTCTCGAGAGGTGGTGCACGGGCCTCTCCTTGCAGTGGCCTCCCTTGTGAGCACAGGCTCTAGGGCATGTGGGCTTCAGTAGTTGTGGCCCATGGGTTCTGGAGCACAGGCTGAGTAGTTGCGGTGCATGGGCTTAGTTTCTCTGTGGCTTGTGGGATCTTCCTAGATCAGGGATCAAACCTGTGTCTCCTGCATTGGCAGATGGATTCTCTACCACTGAGCCACCAGGGAAACCCTATCCTTTACAGTTTTATTTTCTTCAATGCACTTATTGTCAGCTAGAATTATTTGCTTATGTTTTTTATTGTCTATCTCCTATCTCTAAACCATAAGCTCCATAAGGTCAGGGAGTTTGCCAGGTTATCTTCAGAACTGTAATGATATATAGTAGGTTTTAAATAAATATTTTTGGCTAATTAATTAATCTGATAAACTACACTCGACTGAGAAAGCATTCAGTGGTCAAAAGCAAAGTCTGTTAAATCAAATGGTGGTGGTGATTTAGTCGCTAAGTCATGTCTGACTCTTTTGTGACCCCATACACTGTAGCCTGCCTGGCTCCTCTGTCCATGGGATTTCCCAGACAAGAATATTGGAGTAGGTTGCCATTTCCTTCTCGAGGGGATCTTCCCAACCCAGGGATCGATCCGGGATCTCCTGCATTTCAGACAGATTCTTTACCCACTAGGGAAGCCCCTAAATTCCTGTCTTTGCTACTCACTAACTGTAAACTTGTGTTCATTGCCTCAATGTCCATATCTGGAAAATGGAAATAATAATATCCACCTGACAGAGTTATCAGAATTTACTTTAATCATATATAGAGATATGCAAGATCCTGTATACCCACTTTATATCACATTGTATGTATTTTATTGTATTGTGTGTGTATATATACATGGCATATATATTTTATATAGTATGTATTTATATATATTTTTTATGTTTATTTTGTATGTTGTATCTAAATATATATAAAGACAGAGAGAGAGTTCTTGGTACACAGTAAATGTCCAGTACATGGTCATTATCACTACAGGTATTACAATTTAAAAGATGAATCTCCTGACCTCTGGGAAACTCAGCCCAGCATCTGATGCTCTGCCCTGGGCCTCTTTGCTCTGAAGACCTGCCTAGAGGGGAGGGTGTGTGTCCTTCCCCTCACTCACTCAGGGTCTTGTTTGGCCAAACTTAGCCATAGAGAAGAAGAAAGGGGAGCCTCCCAAAGGAGAGACCCACATTGTGTGGAGCTCATTTCTAGTTACGCCCCAGTTCCTGGCCATCACCTTCAGGCTAGGCTACTGACCCTCACCGTGAATTTGTGCCAACCCCTCTGCCCTCCTTCACTCTGGGACTCTAGTGACCGAGGAGAGGCCCTACCCTGCAGCTCCCCAGTGTTGCCCAGGGTGTGGGAGTTAGCTGTGTGTGACCCCAAGCAAGGGCACAAGCACACGTTTTGACCAACTGAACTAAACTGCCAAGATCACAGTCTGATGAAACAAGGAAAATCAATCAAATTAGGGTTAACCTTTTCTACTTACTGCAAATGATTCAGAGTTTCACACTAAGCAAGGGAAATTCACCCACACATATATGGTAATAAGGTGTCCATTATGTATCTGTCCATTTACTTCACAACCATTTGTTTGGTACCATGTGCAAAGCAGATTCATAGATGGGAGAAAGGATATTATAAAATCTTGACAGAGCACCACGGGAGCTGGGAGAGAACTCCTAATTTAGATAGTTATACAGGGAAAAAAAAAACCAAAACATTGAAATGGGTCTTGAGGAATAACAGATTCCTTTCTTCAATTCATACTTTATAAGCTCTTACTCTATGCTAAGGAAATTACAAGGTAATGGAGAGAAACAGTGAATAAGACACAGTTCCTCCCTTCAAATTGCTCATGGTCTTGTGGACAATCAAAGGGTAGGTGGAAAGTCTCTGGGGAGCAGACAGGTGCACAATTTTAGAAAAGGGAAGTCCATGGCTTGTTTAGTACTGTAGGCTGGTTAGAATATACAAAATGTGGGGTGTGTGGAACCTGGTGGGAGTTGATGGGAGAGGTTTGGTCTGGTCATGAAGAGCCTCATGCCAACCTAAGGACTTTTCACTTTTCTCTAGGCAAAGTCAGGCTGTAGAAAGCATGTATAGAGGAATTATGTTATTGGATCTGTGTCTACAAAGAACCCTAAGCCACTTGTATTAATGTATAGGTTGCAGGGGACAATAGTTTTCCAATTTTCCAAGCAAGCAGTGACAGCCTGACCTCAGACATGGGCACGTGTAGAGAGAGATGGGGAAGGACTCAAGAACTAGATCAGGAGAAGAAAAGCTATCACCTGTTGGGGGAAACTGCTGCTACTGCTAAGTTACTTCAGTCGTGTCTGACTGTGCGACCCCATAGATGGCAGCCCACCAGGCTCCTCCATCTGTGGGATTTTCCAGGCAGGGGTACTGGAGTGGGGTGCCATTGCCTCCTCCAGTTGAGGGAAACTACCTAGTCTCAAAGGACGTTCAGTTCAGTTCAGTCGCTCAGTCGTGTCCGACTCTTTGTGACCCCATGAATCTCAGCACGCCAGGCCTCCCTGTCCATCACCAACTCCCGTCCATCAAGTCAGTGATGCCATCCAGCCATCTCATCCTCTGTCGTCGCCTTCTCCTCCTGCCCCCAATCCCTCCCAACATCAGAGTCTTTTCCAAGGAGTCAACTTCGCATGAGGTGGCCAAAGTACTGGACGTTAGAGTTCTTTTAAACCACGTGTGTGCATGCTAAGCCACTATATCACATCATACTCTTTGCAACCCCATGGGCAATAGCACTCTGTTCATGGGATATAGGCTCCTCTGTCCATGGGATTTCCCAGGCAAGAATACTGGAATAAGTTGCCATTTCCTTCTCTGGGAGATCTTCCTGAACCAGAGATCAAACCCATGACTTGCACTGGCAAATGGATTCTTTACTACTGAGGCAGCAAGGAAGCCCTTTGAATCATCTACTCCATCTCTATTTCATGGATTAGAAAACCTTCTTCCAGAAGGGTCGATAACTTGCCCAAGCACGCAGCTGCCAGTTTTATCCGGTCTAAAGTGACACCAGTAATTTTGGTTAATGCCATACACCTTAGATTCTTAGGGCTGCGGCAACAAAGTACCTCAAGCTAGGTGCCTTAAAACAACAAATTTATCACCTCACATTTCTGGAAGCTAGAGTGTGACTGAAATCAAGGTGTCAGCAGAGCTGTACTCCCTCCAAAACTTGTAGAAGAATGTGATTTCCTGGCAATCTTTAGTGTTTCTTGGCTTGTGGATGAAGCACTCCAATTCTCTGTCTTTGAATTGCATTTTCCCTGTACATGTCTGTCTTTACACTGTTGTTGTCTTATAAGGACACCACATATATTTGATAAGGGACTAGCTTTGCTCCAGGATGACTTCACTTAATTTAACTAATTACATCTGTTGCTGTTTAGTCGCCAAGTCGTGTCTGACTCTTTTGAGACCCTATGGATTATAGCCTGCCAGGCTCCTCTGTCCATGGGATTCTCCAGGCAAGAATACTGGAGTGGGTTTCCATTTCCTTCTCTAGGGGCTCTTCCCAACCCAGGGATAGAACCCACGTCTCTTGTGTCTCCTGCATTGGCAGGAGGATTCTTTACCACTGAGCCACCTGGGAATCAAGTTACATCTGTAATTAACCTATTCCCAAATAAGATAGCATTCTGAAGTACTGAGTGTTAGGATTTCAACATATTTTCAACATATTTGGAGGGGGAAGACAGGATTCAACCTATAACCCCAAATCAAATTGTTCTGACACAAACTAGCACTCAGAATAAACTGGCTTACCCGCACCGAAATACAGGGAAAGATTTGCTTTCCCTGTGTGCATGTGTACAGAGGTTCAGTCAATCAAAAACAGGCAAGTCTGGACTCTTGGTTAAAGCATATCTGCAATTTTACCCATTTCTAACTTCTCTGCTTGGATTTGAAATGACTGTAATAGCAGAGAAAGGTCAGGAGAGCTCACATTTCTGTTTCACTGGTTCCCAATTCAGTATCTCCACTCAACTGTTCAGAGATGGACTGATCTTCCCCAAATCTCTGAGCTTCACCCACCAGCTATCAGTTTCCCTCTCTGTAAAGTGGGAAGAAGGTGTCTTCTCATTACCTTCTCTGTGGTGCAATAAACCTCAAGGGAACAGAAAATCTACAGCATTTTATCTTAGACAGCAAATGCATTTTTCAAGAGAAAGGCCCTGTGGAAATAATAGAATGTTACCATTTCTGTAGCCTTCTTGACTGCTGACTAAAGAGGAACCAAAGAGTCTAAAATAGCTGATTTAGTCTCGCCCAGGAAATACATCCCCCACCCGGACTTCCTCCTGCCTTCTCCTCCAGGCATCACAGCTGCTCTGACCTCTAACCTGCCCTGGGGTTTTCACACCCCCTGAGACTCCCAGTCTGTCCCAGTCAGCAGAAATCTTTTCTAAACTCCTTTTGGCACCGGAAGCATGTACCCTTCAGGGATACCAGATGAAGAAGGGAATGAACAGGATGGGGTCAGTTACTTGACAGTGTTATCTTTCTTGCCAAGAGTGTTAGGCCTTACTAGAAGTATTAGAAAGCCCACTGAATTCATCTCAAGGCTTCCGAAAAGTGAAACTTAGATCACACTAAAGCCACCTTCATTTGGAGTTTGGGGTCATTCAAACAGAGTCTGGACTGAAATTTAATTTCACCCTAGCCATAAGGATTTGCTGAGCAAATTAATGCTAGAGTGTAAACAAGGCTTCCCAAGTAAGCCTGAGCCTGTAAAGAAGGACCTGCTTTCAAGGCTTGGAAACAATCCTTTTTCATGCTAATTACAAACCCTCCGGTATTTGTGAAAGCCAGTCCCTCTGGGATTTCTATTTGCCAACAAGTTGTTTATTTCCAGTGTAAAGGGGGCGGTGGGTCTATGAATTATTGAGTAGCTACAATGTGCTTGCCTGTGCTCAGTGCGAGATTGTTTCTCTTCACTGCCATCCTTGGAGCTACGCCTTGCCCCAGTCTGCACCTGTGGAAGGGAGCTTTGGCCCTCGAGGGCAGAGCTGGTAAGTCCTGGAACTGGGATTCAACCTTGCATGAGCCTGATCCCCAGAACCCATGTGCCTTCCTCCAGCAGCACCACCCTTTGGGCATGTTAGGTCTGCCTTTCTCTAAAATATATTTCCCAAGTCAGGCTTCTCAATATTTCAGAATGGCTTGCCCCTAATTAGCCCTAATTAGCTAGCTTTTGTAAACTTTGTCTTCATCTCAGTAATGAGGGAAAAAAGAAGAGGCATTCATCCAAGAAGCAGCTGTGGAAGGCAAGAGGTTGCAGCAGGTCTGGGCTTATAAATCCTAGTCCATTCTCCTTCCTGAGACAGATGACTCTGAAAGGAGACAAGGTGGAAAATCACTCCTTCTTGGTTACATATATTTTGCTTTAGGGAAGATGTTTCCTCCACTCACAGGAGAGAGTCCTCTGGTCTTAGGACAGAGTTAGTGTAGATGGTCCTCACATAGGGCATGCTGGGTAGGTGAGAAGCCTGCTTAGGAAGTGTAAGAAAGAGACTGCGATGCTGGGTGGGGAGGTTTAACCTTCTGAGCCCTTTTCCAGGACTGCTGTCACTGTCTACTAAGGTCAGAAAAACTAACAAAATGCCAGGAGATAACCGCATGTTCTCAGCAGTACCACAAAGCTCAACCCTCCCCAGGGTGACTGCATTTCTGCAAATCACCTCATCACCTTCCCACTTATGCTTATTTTTAAAGCATACACAAAACACATTTTAGTGCAATTAGAGAACTAGAGCTTTTGACCCAGAAATGAAACAGCTGTTGACTTCCAGACAGCTTGTCATTGGAGAGGAGACTTGAAACCTAAGAAGCAAGCTCAAGCTCTGTAAGGTACAGTATTTACCTGTATATATAGCTCAAGGGCCAAGAGCCGCCCCGCAGCACATAATGCATGAAATGAAGCAGGTTTCAAACAATTATAAGGCATGCCATAGAAATCAAGCCTTTAAAATACTAATTCTGAATTTTTAATTGCCGAAAATAACTCGCAGGAAAACATAGCTATGACTCTTATATGACCCAGAGGACTGGCCGTTTGGATGAGAATAATCTTAACGGCCTGTACCCCCACTGGTACCCTTTCAGCTGAAGGGCTGTTCCGTCTCAGCTTCAAGAGCACAGGAAGTGCAAACAGCCTCTGCGCTTCAGACCTGAGGTTGCTTTGCTAGGAGACCGTTGAGCAGAACCCCAGCGCGCTCTGATTCATGCCGCCTCCTGATTGGCGGGCCTCCGGCCGCTGACGTCATCCTGTTGCTGGGTGGAAAACTTCTGCCGCACCGCCCTCAACGCTGACTTGGAGGGGACGGTGTACCCAGCGTGAAATCAGATTACAGCTCAAACGGAATTAGAAGACCTCCTTTTTGTGCGATCGTTCCAGCTCCCTTAGGCCTCTTAGACGATTGCGTGCTTCCCCATGCCCCACCATCTCGCCACCTCTTTTGTGTGGCGCTGTCTCCTCCAGGCCACCCAACCCCCAGCACCCTCTAGAACACCGTTTTCCTTTGAGTGTAGGTGGAAGGTGTCTTACACATCTCCCAGTTGAAGCTGGCTTTCTGACTGGTTTCCCTTTATCAACAGATTTGAAGAATGTCCTTACTCGCTATAATGATTGTGAAGTAGTGCTTTGGACTTTCTATAATAAACCCTTTCTAGTTTTCATTTTTTTCTCCTAGTATTCTGTGAGGCACAGATAACCAAGGGAAATGAAGGCTCACTTGTCTCTTGCCCTTTACAGTTTGCAAAGCCCCTTTTATGTACATCGTCTATTTGTCCATCACGGCAACATGAATGAGGTACTGTTGTGCCTGGGTGCGTGCTCAATTGTGTCTGATTCTTTGCGACCCTTTGGATTGTAGCCCATTAGACTCCTCTGTCCAAGTAATTTTTTAGGCAAGAATACTGGAGTGGATTGCCATATCCTCCTCCAGGGGATCTTCCCCACCTAGGGATGGAACCAGCGTCTCCTGTACCTCCTGCATTGCAGGCAGCTTATTTACCCACTCAGCCATTGGGTTCTATTACTTCCTCTATTTGAAAGATTAGGAAACAAGCCTCCAAATGTTAAATTCTTTGTCAGCTACATGGCCCATCTATGACAAGGTAGAGACTCAAACCCAGACTTTCGGATCCTTGTTTCTAGTTCTTCCCACTCAGACATAGCCTCTTTTGGTCCTGGGAATTTAAGCGGTTTGCAAAAGCCAGTGCAGAGTAAGGAGCTAAAACCAGTGCCAGGACCCAGCAATCCCCTCTCTTCATACAGGGCCTTTTCTCCTAGACCTCTTGCTAGTTCTCAGGAGTTTTTCTTGAAGATGTTCTTAGATACACTTTATTTTAGAAATCTCTAAGCTTTCACAGGCTTTTACTTATTAAGTGCAGCTTTGAAGGGGAAAAAAATAGAAGACTAATAATTTAGATGCACATTTGCATACATTACATAAGGCTTCTATAAGGGGTAAGATTCTCTAGTTGCAGTCTTATTTTAACTTTTAATAGAATGACTTTGACAGAGCAGAAATAGCAGGCTTAGTACCCAGCTCAGGCACTTAGATGTCAGAGATGCTTTTGCCCTGACAAGTGGGGCTCTTCCTCATCTCTAAAGAGACACTGGACTTCTCTTGTCCCTCTCCAGCTGGGATGATTAATTGCCCTTTGCTTGGCTTTCAGTTTGCCTGGCACAGATTTCTCTTTCATCTCATTCATTGCTCCAAAACCTTCTTTCTTCAACTTTTCATACACGTTTGAAATAGTTCAGCTTCCCCCACTTACTTTTACATAAGCAGACCAGTAAAACATGGAGTCCTGCCATGGAGCCAAACCACATCTGATTTGCTCAGGTGAAAATTCTGCCTCACCCATCCTTATTTTTCAGTGAAAGTGAATCCTTCAACAAAAGACAGATGAAAATGTTAGAGGAGGGAATGGTAGGGGTGAGGGGCACAGATGACTCAGACGTGAAAGTGTAGGTTTTTAATCTTCTCTTGATCTTTGTGGCTGCAGCCTCCAAATACATGGCACGAGGACTTACGTTTCACAATTGACACAGCTGATTTCATGGATTTGCGTGCCTCCATCATTTTCCCAAGAGTTGCCTTTGGGGACATTGTGGGGCTGTGTGTCCTCCTCCATCTTCCTGTCTGTCGCTTGCTGTGTAAGATTGATACACACACGTCACTCTCGACTTCAGCAAAATGCTCTCTCAGAAACTTTTCGTTTCACACTGCTCACATGTTCACGCTTTCACTGCCTGTGGAGGTACAAAACTATTGATTTTTGTCTTGATGTGTTATTTTAAGGTAACAAATAATTTTTCATATTGAAAAAATAGCATTTCACTCTTACGGACTCTCCTGAGTGAACCAAGACAGTTCTTACATCTGGATCTCCCCTCTCTGTTCCATGAACACATCACACCTTCACTTCTGCTGTCCTTTTGCCCGAAAAAATGTATGTCTTTAAAAATGCACAGTTAAGACTCAGCAAATGTTGGGGCAGTAGCTGTGGGGAATGCTCTGGCTACAAAGCTAGTTATATGGTAAAGCTAAAATGTGATTCCAAGCTCACTTAATTATTCAACAAAAATTTTCTTGATGAAGTAATATATTGTTGTTGTTGTTCATTCGCCCAGTCGTGTCTGACTCTTTGCAACACCATGGACTGCAGCATGCTAGGCTTCCCTGTTTCCTCACCATGTCCTGGAGTTTTCCCAAGTTCGTGTTCATTGTATCAGTGATGCCGTCCAGCCATCTCATCCTCTGACATCCTCTTCTCCTTCTGCACTCAATCTTTCCCAGCATCAGGGACTTTTCCAATGAGTCGGCTGTGTACATCAGGTGACTAAAATACTGGAGCTTCAGCTTCAGCATCAGTCCTTCCAGTGAATAATCAGGGTTGATCTCCCTCGAGACTGACTGCTTTGATCTCCTTGCTCTCCAAGGGACTTTCGGAAGTCTTCTCCAGCACCACAGTTTAAGGCACCAGTTCTTTGGCATTCTGACTTGTTTACAGTCCAGTTCTCACAACCGTACCTGACCACTGGGAAGATCATAACCTTGACTATACAGACCTTTGTCGGCAAAGTAATGTCTCTGCTTTTCAACAAATTGTCTAGGTTTGTCGTTGCTTTACTGCCAAGAAGCAATCGTTTTCTGATTTCACGGCTGCAGTCACTGTGCGCAGTGATTTTGAAGCCCAAGAAGAGGTAATCTCTCACTACTTCTACCTTTTCCCCCTCTATCTGCCATGCAGTAATGGGGCCAGATGCCATGATCTTAGTTTTTTTTAATATTTAGTCTTAAGCCAGCTCTTTCACTCTCCTCCTTCACTCTCATCAGGAGGCTTTTAGTTCCTCTAAATACTATGGCCACATAGCTAGTTATATGGGGGTTAACGCTAAAATGTGATTCCAAACTCACTTAATTATTCAATGAATATTTTCTTGATGAAGTGTAATACATTAATGTAAGTTAAAGATTTGTATTCTATCCATTCAGTTCCAGAGCTTTGAACATGAAAGTCCTCTCTTGGGATCCTAGGAGTTAGAGTCATCCCCTTCTCCCACTCCTCCCATCCCCACTCACCCTTTCACTCTCCACTGGGGGAGTCGTTTTGCACAGAAAGTGACAGAATCAGGTCCACAAGTATAATGCTCCAAGCTAGACATTCTCAAAGGGCACTTCTAGCACAGTATTCTAAGCTCTCTGGGCCCTTTGCAGAATTGTGTGTGCTGGGTTAAGAGTCTGGGCCCTGGAACTAAGCCTCATTCAGACCTCAGCTCTCCACACACCAGGAGCCTGGGAGGAGGGACAAACCAATATAAATGAGTATAGGCAATTTCAGTTCAGTTCAGTTGTTCAGTCGTGTTCAACTCTTTGCAACCTCATGAACTGCAACACACCAGGCCTCCCTGTCCATCACCAACTCCCAGAGTCTACCCAAACCCATGTCCATTGAGTCAGTGATGCCATCCAACCATCTCATCCTCTGTGATCCCCTTCTCCTCTTGCCCTCAATCGTTCCCAGCATCAGGATTTTTTCAAATGAGTCAGCTCTTCACATCAGGTGGCCAAAGTACTGGAGTTTCAGCTTCAACCTGTCTTTCCAACGAACACCAGGACTGATTTCTTTTAGGATGGACTGGTTGGATCTCCTTGCAGTCCAAGGGACTCTCAAGAGTCTCCTCCAACACCACAGTTCAAAAGCATCATTCTTAGGCGCTCAGCTTTCTTTATAGTCCAACTCGCACATCCATACATGACTACTGGACAAACCATAGCCTTGACTAGATGGACCTTTGTTAACAAAGTCATGTCTCTGCTTTTGAATATGCTGTCTAGGTTGGTCATAACTTTCCTTCCAAGGAGTAAGCGTCTTTTAATTTCATGGCTGCAGTCACCATCTGCAGTGATTTTGGAGCCCAAAAAAATAAACTCTGACACTGTTTGCACTGTTTCCCCATCTATTTGCCATGAAGTGATGGGACCGGATGCCATAATCTTACTTTTCTGAATGTTGAGCTTTAATCCAACTTTTCACTCTCCTCTTTCACTTTCATCAAGAGGCTCTTTAGTTCTTCTTCACTTTCTGCCATAAGGGTGGTATCAGCTGCATATCTGAGGTTATTGATATTTCTCTCAGCAATCTTGATTCCAGCTTGTGCTTCCTCTAGCCCAGCGTTTCTCATGATGGACTCTACATATACGTTAAATAAGCAGGGTGACAATATACAGCCTTAACGTCCTCCTTTTCCTATTTGGAACCAGTCTGTTGTTCCATGTCCAGTTCTAACTCTTGCTTCCTGATCTAAATACAGGTTTCTCAAGAGGCAGGTCAAGTGGAGTACCAGGTGGTCAGGTATTCCCAGCTCTTTAAGAATTTTCCACAGTTTTTTGTGATCCACACAGTCAAAAGCTTTGGCATAGTCAATAAAGCAGAAGTAGATGTTTTTTGGAACTCTCTTGCTTTTTCCATGATCCAGCAGATGTTGGCAATTTGATCTCTGGTTCTTCTGCCTTTTCTAAAACCAGCTTGAACATCTGGAAGTTCACTTCATATTGCTGAAGCATGGCTAGGAGAATTTTGAGCATTACTTTACTATCGTGTGAGATGAGAGCAATTGTGCAGTAGTTTGAGCATTCTTTGGCATTGTCTTTCTTTGGGATTGGAATGAAAACTGACCTTATCCAGCCCTGTGGCCACTGCTGAGTTTTCCAAATTCGCTGACATATTGTGTGCAACACTTTCACAGCATCATCTTTCAGGATTTGAAATAGCTCAACTGGAATTCCATCACCTCCCCTAGCTTTGTTTGTAGTGATGCCTCCTAAGGCCCACTTGACTTCACAGTCCAGAATGTCTGGCTCTAGGTGAGTGATCACACCATCATGATTATCTGGGTCATGAAGGTCTTTGTTGTACAGCTCTTCTGTGTATTCTTGCCACCTCTTCTTAATATCTTCTGCTTCTGTTAGGTCCCTACCATTTCTTGGAGTACAGAATGAAGCAGGGCAAAGGCTAATAGAGTTACAAGAGTGCCAGGAGAACACACTGGTCATAGCAAACACTCTCTTCCAACAACACAAGAGAAGACTGTACACATGGACATCATCAGATGGTCAACACTGAAATCAGATTGGTTATATTCTTTGCAGCCAAAGATGGAGAAGCTCTATACAGTCAGCAAAAGCAAGACTGGGAGGTGATTGTGGCTCAGATCATGAACTCCTTATTGTAATTCAGTCTGAAATTGAAGACAGTGGGGAAAACCACTAAAACATTCAGATATGAACTAAATCAAATCCCTTATGACTATACAGTGGAAGTGAGAAATAGATTTAAGGGACTAGATCTGATAGACAGAGTGCCTGATGAACTATGGATGGAGGTTTGTGACATTGTACAGGAGACAGGAATCAAGACCATCCCCATGGAAAATAAATGCAAAAAAGCAAAATGGCTGTCTGAGCAGGCCTTACAAATAGCTGTGAAAAAAAGAGATGCGAAAAACAAAGGAGAAAAGGAAAGATATACCCATTTGAATGCAGAGTTCCAAAGAATAGCAAGGAGAGATAAGAAAGTCTTCCTCAGTGATCAATGCAAAGAAATAGAGGAAAACAATAGAATGGGAAAGACTAGAGTTAGGCAATTTAATCTCCCCTATTTATGTCATTTTTTAAAATAATATATCAAGGATAGTCATATACATACCTCTTATTAATAAGGATTAAATAAGGTAATGCCTATGAAATTCATATTGCAGAACTGGGGCGTGGAAATGTAGAAAATTCCCAATAAAAGTTACCAAGTATTTATTTTTAATTTTTATACCATTTTAAAAGATCATACCCTGTTTACTGTTATTACAAAATATTGCCTATATTCTCCATACATCTTTGTAGCTTATCTTAGACCTAATGGTTTGTACCCACTTCTCCCCACTGGTAACCACTAGTTTGTTCTCTATATCTGTGAGTCTGTGTCTTTTTTTGTGAGTGTGTTTTATTTTTCAGGTTCTGTGTGTAAGTGATATCATATAGTATTTTGTCTTCTTCTGACTTATCTCACTTAGCATAATGCCCTCTAAGTCCATCCATGTTGCTGCAAATGGCAAAATTTCATTCTTTTTTATGTCTGGGTAATATTCCATTGAGTGTGTACCAGTGCGTGTGTGTGTGTGTATATATATATATATACACATACACATCTCCATTCTTTATCCATTCATCTTTTGATTGACATTAGGTTACTTCCATATCTTGGCTATTGTAAACAGTGCTGTTATGAACACTGGTGTGGATGTATCTTTTTAAATTAGTTTTTTGGATTTTTTTGGGCGTGGGGAGAGAGTATATACCCAGGAGATGAACTGCTGGATCATATGGTAGTTCTATTTTTAGTTTTCTGAGAAACTTCTGTACTTTTTTCCACAGTGGCTATACCAATATACATTCCCAACAATAGGTTGCCAGGTATTTTTGTCAAACTGACAGAAATTCAGATACAAGAAGAAAACAATCAAGGTATTAATGAAAACAAATTTCAAACATGAGTTATCTGTAGTACTCCATGGTTAAAAAACACACATGGAAATTCCTTAGTGGTCCAGTGGTTAGGATTCAGTGTTCTTATTGCCAGGCCCTGGGTTTGATCTGTAGCTGGGAAACTAAGATCTCTCAAGTTGTGCAGCATGGCCATGTAGGGATAATATGAAAAACTAGAAATACGTTGATATGATTAACATCAAAAAGAAGGAGTTTTTGATTGTTGTTATCAATGACTATTGCCAAATTAAACCATGGCTGTTATTATATTTGGTATATCCATTAAGCAGAGTTCTATTGGCAAAATCCAGCCAATATATCAGGCACCATACAGTATTTTTTTCCTAGAGTCTTCCTGTCTTGTGGCAAGAGGTAAGTGTACTCTTTATAAGAATGCCTAGTACTTGTGAATACTCACATCATGATATGTGTGACATTGCGTTTTTGTTTCCTATCTGACTCTCAATATGGGGCTGACATACCCTGGCCATGAAACTGGGAGATCAATTATGTGTAGAAGTGGTTACACATCTCTTCTCTCCAGATTTCACTGCATCACTTGCAGAATCTCTAGGATAAGCTGAAGACACTAAAAACTTTTACGAAATATCAAGAAATGTTCCAGAAAGCAAAGGGTATGATACTGTGGTGCCAACTCTGGGGAATCAATGTGAGGCCTTGTTACTGACCCATGTAGAGCTAAGCTGGCCACAGACCTGGGAAAGGTCTGGAGGGCTAAACTCTATATTTCAATCCTTGAAATGTATCAAATAGCCTAGCTGTTTCTGCAAATTCATAAAATATTTTATGCAGGCTAAGTCACTGAATAAAGTGTATATTGAGTGCCCTCCATATGCAATACACTGTGCTCAGTGTTGGGAATAGGGTGATGAGTAAAATAGCCCCATAATGATGCTCAGAGAGGTAACAAAATTAAAATGCAATGTTACAAATACTGTAACACTGGTATTCACCAATGCTGTAGGTTCCCATAAAGAGTGCATTTATCTCTAGCTACAAGACAGAGAGACTCTTCCAAGGGGTAAAAAAAAAAATACTATATGGAGCCCAAGATGTATTGATCAACTAATTGATAATTACTCAGAAAGGAAACTCTATTATGACCATGCTAAGAAGCTTAAGGGCCCTCTGACATCTGTCACCAATTTTTAACATAGGATCTTAAGTTTATGTGTTTTTTTTTTTAAGGATATATTCATCAGATCTGCATGTGGCATAAAGTTGGGAGAGAGAGCTGAAAAACTGATGACTGAAGCAAGATTTAAAAGGATATCACAGTTTGGGAGGATGGCCTGAAATCAAGAAGAATGTAAAATTTTATATAAAAAATATATAAGAACGGAAAAAGGGAAAGCTGTCTCAGAAGCAGCCTATGTGGGAAGACCTGGGGAATGATTAACCAGAAGTTCTTCCTGGTTTGACTTTAAGCTTCTTTAATAAAGCAAAATATCATTACTAAACTATTGTATCCTTGAGGGCAGGAACCATATCTCAAATATTGAATAGCCCTCCCTTGTCTCACATAGGGCTAACATAGAGTATGTGCTCCATAAAGCTTTCTTAAGTGGGGTCAAAACTGAAGAAGCCCAAAACAATAGGCTCCGTTAACCGAGGGGCTTTGGTCAGACCATTAGGGTAGGCTATCAACTCTCCTCGTACATACCACCTCTTGATACTGCTCTGGGCTTTCTCCTCCAGATTTCTTCCGGCGGTGAAAATCAGACTCATGTGCATGATTGAGTAGCTGACCTGATCCCCACTGACTTCCAGCTCCACCTCCCAGGACCCTCCTTCTTCCTCATGTGCTGCCCCAGCTCTTTCCTCCAAGGCCCTGGCGTCCCTTCCAGCCTGAACACGTGCTGGCCTCTGATGGGAGACTTCTCTCCAACCCCTCACACGAACCCACGTTCCACTTGCTCCTTCTGGTTCACCATGACTTGTCACTGAAACCTACACAGGGAAACCTCTCCTGAGCCCTGAGCCCAGGGTATGTTTCGGTTCCTGATAGTCTCCTTGCTGGTACTTACCATCACCATGCAGTGTTAACAAGGGCAAGGATCTGAACTGCTTTGTGTCTTCACCACTGAATCCCCAGTACCCGGACCAGTGTGTTTCAAGCTTGAGTGTGTCTGTGAGTGAATGTCCTGAGGGATCTTGCTAAGTTGCAAATCATTATCCAGTAGGTCTAGGGTAGGGCCTGAGAACCTGCTTTTCTTCCAAGGGATGCTGATGCTATGGGTCCTCTGACCCACTTTGAGTAGCCAAGTCCTGCCACACTGCTTGCCTGTGTGTCCTCCCTGCTTGTAGTACACCCCCTTCTTTCCATCCTCACAGCTGTTGCCTTATTGGAATCCTTTCTCATCTCTTATCCAGATGATCTGATCTCCCAGCTGCTCTTCCTTCCTCAGTTTCCTGGAGGCCCGACACCTGGGTCATATAGCTTCAAAGCGTCTTTCTAAGGATGATTTATAAACCCAATCATGTTGTCTCTCTTCAGAGTCCTTGTCACCTTGTAGGGAAAAAAATCCAAGCTCCTA
The DNA here is from genome assembly GCA_935064755.1 of Tragelaphus eurycerus. NCBI lineage: Eukaryota > Metazoa > Chordata > Mammalia > Artiodactyla > Bovidae > Tragelaphus > Tragelaphus eurycerus. The sequence continues at coordinate 8,236 of CAKXYN010000086.1, read as the reverse complement.
AGTATGGCTTTCAAGGCTCTACCCTGCCTAGTTTTCTGGCCCTAACTCTTTTGCAGTGTGCTCTCACTCCCCACACTCCTGCTCTATCAAAGCTTTTGCAGTTCCTGGAGCTCACTGCTGCTGCTGCTGCTGCTGCTAAGTCACTTCAGTCGTGTCCGACTCTGTGAGACCCCATGGACGGAGCTCACTAGGCTGTTTCATTCTTCCCTACCTTTGCTCAGGCTGCTGACTCTCCCTACAAGACCATCCCCCAACTCCATCTGCCTATCACATGTCCACATGCACACTCTGACTTACATCCTTCAGGTGGGAAGCATTTCCAAGGATTCTCCTCTCCAAGGAGGACTGGCAGCTCCCTCATTTTGTTACCAAGTCCAAGCTCATACTGCTCACCGCACAACAGGCCAACAAATTGAGAGACAAGCCGTTGGGACAAGAAATCAGGACTTCATTCAGAAAGTCGGCAGGCCAAGGAGATGGTGGACTAGCGTCCCAAAGAACCATCTTTCCTGAGTTAAATTCAGGCTTCCTTAATACTAGAATGGATGGGGTAAAGTCCTGGAACTGGATGTGTTCATTTCTTCCTTCCTGTGGCCATTTGCAGGTGGGCCTGGTCAGGAAGCTTCCTGTGGGCTAAACAAAGGTATTTTAGCTTAGTGCTCATTACACAAGAGGCCCGGGTCCTACATGGGGTCATTATGTATGCTTTAAACTATAGGCAACATCCCTTTACTGATCGTGTGCATGCATGCTAAGTTGCTTCAGTTGTGTCTGACTTTGTGCGGCCCTGTGCACTGTAGCCCACCAGGCTCCTCTATCTTTAGGATTCTCCAGTCAAGAATACTGGAGTGGGTTGCCATGCCAACCTCCAGGGATCTTCTTGACCCAGGGATCAAACCCAAGTCTCTTACGTCTCCTGTATTGGCAGGTGGGTTCTTCGCCACTAGTACCACCTGGAAAGCCCTTCTTTAGTGAGTAACTTGTAGCAAAAGCAATAGAATACCAAAGTTAAAATAATTTACTCTTCCCTGTTACAATTTGGGTTTCACTGTAGCTCCCTATCTTATTTACAGGGCAACCTCCTCTTTCTAGGGGCTTCCCAGGTGAAGTTAGTGGTAAAGAATCTGCCTGCCAATGAGGGAGACATAAGATACTTGGGTTTGATCCCTGGGTCCAGAGAATTCCACAGACAGAGGATCCTGGTAGGCTATAGTCCATAGGGTTGCAAAGAGCTGGACAATATTGAAGTGACTTAGCAGGCATGCATGCACTCCTCTTTCTAGGTAGTGAGTCCTTTGAGCACACTGCTGCTGCTACTAAGTCACTTCAGTCGTGTCCGACTCTGTGCGACCCCATAGATGGAAGCTCACCAGGCTCCCCTGTCCCTGGGATTCCCCAGGCAAGAATACTGGATTGGGTTGCCATTTCCTTCTCCAATGCATGAAAGTGAAAAGTGAAAGTGAAATCGCTCAGTCGTGTCCAACTCTTAGCAACCCCATGGACTAGAGCCTACCAGGCTCCTCCATCCATGGGATTTTCCAGACGAAAGTACTGGGGTGGGGTGCCACTGCCTTACTGTCCCTAATTCACTGTTACCCTCACACCTGGCACACAGTTGACACATAAGTCATGTGTAAAATATATGAATGGGTGGTGTCATGCTTTGCTCCAGATGCTATATTTTAAGGGGGAGCCTTTGACACAGTGGAGTCCTTCTAAGGAAGGGACTCCAGCATTGGTCCAGAGTCCCTGTGACGTGAGAAACAATTCAAAGGAAAATCTAAACATAAATCCTAAAGATGTGCCTGCACATAGTAGCTGCTCAACAACTATTTACTGAATGAGTGAACAAATGCATCATAATAGCTCTCTTCATACGGAACTTTCAGGTAGAAGAGAGTTTACATGCATCTCGAGTCACCTGTAGGTCCAGAGGCTCCAACATTATATCTAAGGCAGAGGTTTACGTCCAAGAAAATAATGAATTTCCTAACAAGACCACGATGTACGAAGTTGCACTTCCTTTGCGAGCCATCTAAATGATTATCTTTCTTTTACAAAGATAAAAACAAAATAACACAACAGAGTCTCTGGACCCAGTTAGAGTTATTTTTGTGGCAAATGATAGGAAAAAAGTTAAGTTGTGGATGAGTGTGTTAGTTGCTCAGTCGTGTCCGACTCTGTGACCCCATGGACTGTGGCCTGCCAGGCTCCCCTGTCCATGGGACTGTGTAGACAAGAACACTGGAGTGGGTTGCCATTCCTGTTTCCAGGGGATCTTCACCACCCAGGGATTGAACCCAGGTCTCCCACATTGTGGGCAGATTCTTTACCATCTGAGCCACCAGGGAAGCTAAATTGTGGGTAGTTTATTGTCTCCAGCAATGTCATCAGGACTCTCTCTCCCCCCGCCATCTCCCTTTCCCTTGCTCTCCCCACCCCCCCAGTTTCTCTTGTGTCGGCTTCAGTATAGAGGACCTCAGAACTCCACTCACTTCTCACCAGAGCAAAGTCAGGACACGCTCTGCTGACGGGACCAGCTGGGACTGTGACTGAACAAAGTCCAGTGGCCTCGGGAAGGCGGCTCTCTGCTGCACAGAGGAGCACCTACCAGTGTAGGACCCCGCGTACCTGAGGGGGGAGAACTGGACAGGACTGAGCATGAAGGAGGGGCGATTTCCAAGGCTAACACTGGCTAAGAGTTACCTGAAGGCAAAATAAGAGCTCGAGGACACAAATAGCACTTAGCCACCACAGCCTGAGCTTATTGTGCATTCTAGAACTTGTAACTGCATTCACTATTAAATTCACCCCTAATGTAAACTCAGCGGACAACCGCCGGTTGAGCATTTCAACCCATATTTTACTAACCTGAAAAGATGTCACTATTCACATAACATAGACTAGAAGATTTTTTTTTATTCGTTTCTCAAAAAAAAAAAAGTTGTTATTGAATTGAAGATAGGTTGAGGGGGAAAACCGTCCTCATAAAACCTGTAATCTCGTGAAGAAAGCAGCCAAGTAAAACAACAATCAAAAAGCAGATGACAAGCACTTTAGGCAAACAACCCATCTCCATCTTGTTATATTGAGAGAGAAAAAGATACAGGGAAAGTTTCATCACACTCCTTCATGACCAAACATCAGTTTCCTTTGGTAACACAACCGGCTGCCTGTCTGGATTAGGCTATAAATTGGCAGAAAGCTTATTTTGGCCAAAGTCATCTCAGTGTTTCCCTGGCATGGCAGCCAAAGAAAAGGGATCCAAGTGCTTGGAGCGCTCAGTTTCAAAGCTGGAAAAACTCAGGGATGTAACATCACAGATACTGGAAATCAGCACCTTCAGGGCACAGAAAACAACACATCACTTCATGGGTAATGTGCCACTCCTATCAGTGTCTGGGTCTATAAAAAAATTTTTTTTAAAGGAGAAAGTAAGGAGATAGCCAATGTCCTGATTCCCACACCATTTAATCCCTTGTGTCACCCATACTTCACACTTGGCTGTCAGTTTCACTTACCTTTCTCAGGTTGATATTTTGAACATCTATCGTGATCCCACCAAGTATATGACCTCTCAGATGTCACCTTGGCTGTGGACATCCTTTTCCCTGTCCGTAGTGACGTGGCATACAAATCGTCCTTCAGAATCTGCTGTAGCTGAAAGGTTTGGGCGGTAACTCTTTTCTCAGGCAGAGAATAACAACGCTTTCTTTTACTTGCTGCTGAGACCTTGATGACACATTTCAGGTAATTTAGGTCTTGAGTGATGACAGTGGTCACTGAATTACAAAGCTCATCAGAAGGCTGATCTCTGCTTCTCACCTCGCTTTTAAAAATTTTCCTGTGGTTTATTAAAACCTTAGTTGCCACTGTTAAGTAGCGCACGCTACTTACACTGAGTTAAGGGATATTTAAAAAAAACAAAAAACTGCTCTGAATTACTCTGTTATCCTTTTTTTGCAGGAGGCACAAATGTGCTCCACTCAGGTGATCGAAGAGGCAAAGGGTTCCACTGTAATTACTGGTCTACATTGTGGGCCCAGCTGGGCTGACATTTTAATTTCTGTCTCTTTTGTGGCTTCCATTATCCTGGGGGCCAAGGTATGAACGTGTCTGGAATCACAATTTGTGGAAAGTTTGTAAAATTCTGGAACGGGGCCAGGACCATTCAGGGCTTGGGATAGATTTCTTGGAGTCTCTCCAAATGTATGGGTTGTCCATTACTGCCACGTGGCCAGACTTGAGCCTAGAATAGATAGTTAAGGCAAAATTATGTTTACTGCCCTGGTTGTACAATGGAAGAACACCGAGGTGAGAGGTCTGGAGAGGGTTGCTTCAGTGCTTTAGAAGGCTGGTTCCACAGAGAAATGCTTCCTGGGTGTAGAAAGGCTTTAGGGTGTTCAGAAAGCAGTTATTATATAAATATAAAAGATGAATAACAGGGAAAATAATGGCTAAGAATGAAAAGGCTCTGGTTTCCAGAAGATGTTCTGTCTCTCAAAAAGAAAGTAGTTCTGTATAATGAATAAAAGCCTGGCACCCTGGTTCAGCCTGGGCAGGTGTCCCAGCTTCACCAGTTATCAGCTTTGAGAAAGTTATCAGTCTTTGAGAAAGTTAATTTCTCAGAAAAGCAGCAGGCTTGCAAAGTTAGGGTTAAATGAGAAAATATTTATAAAATTTATAGCATAATGCCTGACATACAGAAAGGGTTACTTCAAGCCTTATAAGGAAACAATCTAAAATGTTAGAATCCAGTAGCTTACAAAGTTTTGGGGGAGCAGTCTCAAACTGCCTTGGGAATTGGATGAAAACTATGGATCCTTGTTCCTCAAGGGAAAAAATATATAAAATTTTTGTACACAGTTTAAGGAATTCAAATACACAAAAGACTACAACCATAGACTTCAGGTTATTTAAGGTTTTTTCTTCTAGGGCTAGACTTATTCCCCTGAAAGAGAATAAAGACATCAGTTTTATTTATTTTTTCATGATTTTTGATCATTTATAATTATAGTCTCTCAACTTTTTAGAACTAGAGGGAGTTTTATCTAGTATAAACACCACTCCCCCTCCTTTTTTAGGAAATAGCAATACTAAGGTCCTAGAAAAATTTGGTGTTTTAAATAAGCAGAGAACTCCATCAATTTCATATTTTTATAATTAAAAAGCTTAACTTTCTTTTTATCAACTCTTTCATGTTCAAGATGCTCCTTAATATTTATTATATTTCTCCCCCATTTTCAGTCCTGTTCTCTGAAAGATATTTACAGACCTCAAAAGTTCATGTTCATTCAAAGCCCATGATACATACAAAGATCTTTTTCTCCTTTGTGTATATTAGTTAGCATATTGAAATCTGCCCTGCAATACTCATTTGATATTGCACTATTTTGTGCAGCAGAGCGTTGCTGCAATGCAGTACTAGAGTACTATAGTAATAATTTCATCAGGCAGGAATTCAAATTAACAAAGACTTATCAGGACAGGCTTAGGGACAGGTTCCATTCTGTGTGCCTGGAATGAAGAGAACCCAGGCAGAAATGTGTGCTCTCAGGGTGCTTACAGTCTATGACAAATGACCTTTGCTTTTGGGAGCATTTGGCTGGAGTTGAGATTCTGTTCTTGGACAGGACCAGAGACAACCTGGGAGGTTGCAGTTATGTGAATTCCAACCGTGCCTCCAACACTGTTCCTCAAGGAAAAACAATAGCAGACTCAGCACAGGCAGCATAAAACACAGGATGGCCAAAATGTGCCTGGGCAAAATCCCACCGTACCTTCCCCCTGGCCAGAGCATGAACCACTCCAGTTGGTAAACAGGCCATCTTAGACAAGTCATCACAAGGCTTCCCACTACAAAAATAGCATAAGCTCTTCTACTTTGCTTCCAGGATACTTTGGGTGACTTTTGAGGGGAATGTGAAAAGGAGAGCAAAAGCCCTGGGGTTGGCAGTTTGCTCTAGCAAAAAGGGGCCAGGAAGCAGGGCTGATGATGGAGAAAAGAGCCAGATGAAATTAAAGGGTTGGGACACTGGCACATGAAAAGTCAGAGTAAGTCAGATAAGTGACATGCCAAAGGAATTGTTGTTAAAAGGCTCTGAGAAATCATAATTGTCTTGTTGCATGTGTTTCTAGAGAAGCAGAGATGACTTGAGGTTGGTAAAGCTGACATGTCATTGGGATCCTTGGGCTCTGAGAAATCAACCTGATCTCACTCAAAAATAGGGTCGAATGATGTCAGTGAAGCCCTGAAGACAAAGAGCAAATAGAACAAAGCTGAGACGGTGCTAAGCTGGCTCAGGAACCCACAGGTGGGGCTAGAGCCAACTTCACCCCAGGTCCTTGTCCAGCCTTGGGGGTCACATGGCTGGACTTCACCCTGAAGCTCTTTAGGGCAGCCTCAGAGCTATAAGACCCTGCACACACCCAAGCATCTGCCTTCCTTTTTTTTTCCATCTAGAAAAATCTTACCGTTCCTCGTAATCCTCCACATCTGGAACCTTATGTTTGCCTGGCTAAATATACTCCTCAGTTCTTTGAAAAAAAAAAAAAAGAGAAGTAAACTCTTCTTGATATTCTCAGGAGGATCCAACTCAGACTTGGCTTCAGGCCCTTTCCACCTGAGATGTCCGTGTCCAAGCAACAAAGAGCTATAGTGAAAAAGCAAAAATATGTTCATGATATCCTAGGAAGGTGAAATCAACCTAAATGAGCTACATCATCCAAGAGAATACATTCATTTTGTCATGACATGGTACTGTGGTGACTTCTTTCATGGGTGCTCCTATTTGCAGGCCGCAATATTTTTGGCAGATGAATCACTTATCTCTTCTCCCAGTGAATGCTTTGATAGACAACAGTATAAATATCCTGTAGTCTGGGTCCTTGGTTTTCTAAACAGCCAGGAAATAAATAAGGCATTTTGCCTGATGACCAAGGCAGACTCATAAATAGACTTCTATAAACAGAGGGCAATTGTAAAAGGCAAAGATGAAAGAATCCATGGCTTGGTCCATGCTTTATATATCCTCCCCATTTACACTTCCCAGAAGACCCTCTCAGCCCAGACCTATATTTTAAAAAAACCCAGACCTATTTATAGTATGGTTAGCTTCTTACTAGAGTCATACAAAATACATCAGGCATGTTATCTTTTGTGATATTGTCCATATTCCTAAAGGTAGTTAGTTGCCTCTTGTAGAGCAAAACTGAGATCATCAGCTATTGGCTAGCAGGCAAAAATCTTGATGGCAAGAGCCAGGGCACTCTATCTCAGGATTCCAGCTCTTAAATGGGAATAATGCTTCCTTTTCATTAGCTGACAAGCTGCAGCTCTTCAGTCAAAAGCTTAAGGAATGATTATGACTCACTAGCTCTAGCTTTTTGCCTTTCCATACTCTAGGAAAAAGAATTTTTGGGGAATTACCTGGCGGGCCAGGAGTTAGAACTCCTCAATTCTACTACAGAGGGCTTGGGTTCAATTCCTGGTTGGGGAAATAAGATCCCACAAGCTACACAGCATGGCCAAAAAAGAAAAAAAAGAGAAATTGTTGAGAGTAGGACACATACAGGCATATATTCATGTGTGTGGATGCACTGTTATTGTTGTCTAATCACTCAGCCATGTCTGATTCTTTGCAACCACCATGGACTATAGCCCACCAGGCTCCTCTGTCCATGGGATTTCCCAGGCAAGTACACTAGAGTGGGTTGCCACTTCCTACTCCAGTGTGGATGCATATACCTCACGTATGAGCCCAAGTCCCAGAGAAGATGGTCTTTCTTCATCTAGAGAGAGGTTAGAATGTTGTCATTTAATTTCTCCTGACACTTAGATTCTTCATTTTTCAACAGGATCTCTGACACAGAATTTTCTCTCTTACAGTGGGACCAAACAGACTAATAGAAGACCAAAATGTACTTTGCAAACACAATTGCAGTAAAGATGCTTGATGATCCATCTTGCATTTTACCAAGTACTTGAGCCCTTTTATTTATTTATTTTTTTTTGATCAAGAATCTCTTTTATTGATTATCAGAAACATTACAAACATCTAGTATGAACAAATTGTAACATGATAGTGTTTAGTTTGAACAATTAATACATTTCAGATATAATATTATACATATTTCAATGCTATTCTCCCCAATCATCTCACCCTCTCCCAGTCCCAGAGTCCAAAAGTCTGGTCTATACATCAGTGTCTCTTTTGTTGTCTCGTAAGTAGGGTTA